>CM048750.1:193491048-203491048 GCA_026315105.1 Locusta migratoria | reverse complement strand
CTTCATAAGTAGTTTGTAAGTTTAGGGACTGATGACCCCGTAGTTAAGTCCCATAAGCTATACAAACATTTGAAACTTCATATGTTGGTAAAGCTTATAGGACTTAACTGCAGGGTCATCAGTCCCTAAACTTACAAACTGCTTATGAACTACCTTATACTAAAGAGGGCACAAACATCCATGCCCGTGGTGGGATTCGAACCCCGGACTAGGAACGGTCTCGCGCATCTCAGAAAAGCGCTTCAAAACGCTTGGCTGCTCCGCCGCGGCCTGAAGATCTTCGACAATCAAATGTTCAACTGTTTATTAAGTTTATGGGACTGAACAGCGGGGTCACTAGTCCCTAAACTTACCAACTACTTATACTGAAGACAACACGAACATCCATGTCCGAGGGAGGATTCGAACTCTCGACGGGGAACGGCCTCGCGCGTCTGAACATACGCCTCAGTGCGCTCGGCCACTCCGCCGGTGCGGCCTTCGTATCTTCCTATCGTATCCGTACCTACTGATCTGCTATTTTTCATTGCGCTATGGCAGACTTTACTTCTCCCATTATGATTGTTGGTCCTCTCTCGTCATCATTTACACTGTTTAGTGATTCAAGTTCTAGTTTGTGATACGTGTCATATAGTGCAAGGTATCCAGAATATTTAAAATGTTTAAAGTTTAATGGAAATTGACCAATACTGCGTACTACGTAGGTGCAAAACTGAACTTTTTAAAACAGAACAATGTGGTGTCTTCGGCCACTGAAAACATAAATTAATATGCGCAACGGACACACCCGGGAAATGGGGGAAACACAAATACATTACATTGATGGCCCCGTTATAAGTACACCCGAAGAAAATACTGAAAGGGAAAACCACCTGATAAATTTATATAATGTAAGGGGAAACATGCTAACTGCGTCACAATAAATGAAATTTGACTTACCTCGTATTCTCATTACAAAACTGGAAACCGGAAACAGTAAGCAGCTCTCAGCATGCAGGATCATCAATTTTATCAGTTGTATAAAAAATATGAAAATGGTTGATAGGTAACAATGTACTTAAAGAATACACCAAATGTGAAATCAAGGAAGGGGAAAGTAACTACAAAAAAATTGAAAACGCGAAAAGAAAAATGTAAATTATAAATAGTGTATCCTAAAAGCATAAAGCAGGAATCTTTGAAAAATCACGAATTACAATAACGTCGTGTTGCAACACATACCTGATGATTCAGTTGATAATTTACATTATTCCAGTTATTAAGTCATATGTCAATATTCATGTTATATTTCCTCCAAGTTTATAATACAGGTCACACCACAACTTCTTTCCTCATTACAATTCATTAGCCAGCTATGACGTAACGACTGCATTGACCAACTCGTCTCTGCTGCTAACCAACCCTGACTGACTCGGCGTGTTACCGCTGCTGCCCCTCGCAGTCGAAGCGCTCAATCTCAAATCGATCGATAGTTCCAAGGATTACTGTGCCACTTACAATGTATATCTGTGGCCAGCTTACAACATCAAGTACATTGAATATCTTTAAAATACCTACTATATAAACTGAGCAGAATGCAGAATGACAAACAACACAAATAATCAGACATGATATAATTTTATAAGTACTGTGTGGACACTATCGTGGCTTAAATATTATAGAAAATTAATTACGTCGGGACCATAGATATTCTTCCCATCTCTGTAGGATATTGGCAGGATTTTTGTAGACTAAGTCTTCGTCTGTTTTTTTGAAATATCCCTAGGAGCAATTCTTGTTCGGTTTTGATACTATGGCAGAGTTTTTACTCTGTTGTATAGTAAGTAGTATCTTCCCTTCCTGTCAAGTTATTGAATTGTATCACATTCCTTTTTCTTGGTCTTTTTGTCTTCGCAGATAATTATTTAACCTTCGGTACATCTTTCTTGCATCTGCAGTGTTCTTGTTTTCAAATTTTTTCTCTCTTCCATCTTGGAAATCATTTCTTGTTTGACCCATGGATTTTCTGCCCTTTTTTCCTTTTAAATATCCTATATTATGTCCTGCTTTAATGATTCCTGTTTTCAGCATATTCCAGTACCCGTTGACATTATCAGGTGGTTCCTTGTCATGTAATGTGATTAGAAACTCAAGAGACAGCAATTCCGTAATTTGTTGGATCTTATATTCTTTTGGTCCCACTTTTTCACCATGGTCGCTTTCTTCGGTTTTTTTTTTTTTTTTTTCATTCTTATTTCTGCCACGAGCCCTCGCGGGACTAGCCGCGCGGACTGGAGAGCCACGTTACGGATAGCGCGTCCTCCTGCGTTGGAGGTTCAAATCCTCCTTCGGGCATGGATGTTTGTGTTGTCTTTAGTATAAGATAGTTCATAAGTAGTTTGTAAGTTTAGAGACTGCTGACCGCACAGTTAAGTCTCACAAGCGTTACAAACATTTGAATTTGATTTTCTGCCATGAGTAAGTTGTGGTCGCTGTTAGTATCTGCACCTGGTAATGTGTGCACCTTCTTGATTCCATTCCTGTATCTTTCTTCTACCAGTATGAAATCAATTTCGTTTCTGTATTTGTCCCCTGGTGATTTCCTAGTGTAGAGCCTCCTCTTGTGGTTCTTGAACCGCGTATATGCCACTATCAGCTGCTTGCCCTGCAGAAATCAGTTAGCCATTCAGTTCTTCATTTCTCTTTCCAAGACCACGATTGCTTACTGTTTCCCTTTTCCCATAATGGCTTTCCCGTGTCCCATTACTATTTTGCAACTTTTTTTACTGTCATCCATTATTCTCTCTATTATATTATACGTTTCCTCTTCAATTTGCTCATCACGTTCTGAAGTTGACATATATACTTGGACAATCAGTATATCTTTATGTACTCTTTCAGCCTTACGCCATTAACCTGGTCATTTGCATAGTTCACATATTCCACACATTTAGCCAAGTCCTTTGTCATCATGATCATTCCTACTCCATTCATTCCTTTTATTTCTCCTCCTGAGTAGCACAATGCGTATTCATCTGACTGTAACTCTCCATACCCATTCCATGTTACCTCAGCAACTCCTACCAGATCCATATGATAGTTATCAGTTAACACTGATACACAAAATACGATATAAATAAGCTTTTAATAGGTTTTTGTCGAGGAACAACTCTGTGAATGAAAGGGTTAATGTATATGGCAGAAAATCTGACATCTCCCGACACGCAATATATCTGAATACTTATTCCATGGCTGTGAATCTGGAATGATTGCTCGACAGACATAATGTATACTGAAACTGCTTACGTTGCCAACATATAACTTATGGGTCATCCCATTACTAATCGGTTAATATGCCAACATTTCATGTGTATAATGCTTTTTCATTTGGCTCGCAAAGAAGTAGTTTAATCCCTTTAAACAGAATACCAGATAAAAACGTTGCCAGATTGTAATCAGTTCCAAGCAATACCACATTATAACGTAACACGGAAGAAAATTTAGAATTAAATGCTTATAATGAAATGAATCGTAAAAGAGTGGTTTTAATTTATATATGGTGAGAATTAATTATAGCATTACCTCTCATTGGATCACTAGATAGCAGGACGAACGAAAGCACGAGGACTGAACAGATTCAAGAGTGTAGTCTCATATTTATATAGTAATCGAATTGGAAAAAGGAGTGGAAGAATTCAGTCAGTGATCATCACCTCATAAGTGATCCCTCATAAGCACTAAAATTGTTTCACTTTGCAAGAAAGACTGGACTAAGCTAAATAGCGTCCGAAGTGGCCACACAAGATGCAAGGCCATGCTTTATAAGGTGTCATTGCGGAGCACTTGAGCAGACGCTGGGTCATATCAAAAGAAAGCGTCCAAGAAGAAAATGTAATCGCTCTCCTGAGGACCTTATATAATCCACTCCACAGGCTACAAAGCAAATTCATCTGGACATTGATGTGTAGCCAACAGCTTGTCTCTCATGATTCTTGTCCTAATTCCATGTGTTTTGTCATACATATAAATTGTTCAGTCACATGTACTGAAAATGTTCTCTTGTAAATTTTTTACTTATATTTGTATATATATGTTCTAGTTCTTTGTGTAATTATATTCGTATATATGCTGCTGTCATATGCAATACGATAAATAAAAGAAATAGACTGGACGTCCAAGCAGCACTTACGTCCGCAATTATTGTTCAGTGTCAGATCGTACAGCTACCACAGCACAGATAAGAGGCTCTGCACACAATTTTAATCTGTCAGGAAGTTTCATATCAGCGCACACTCCGCTGCAGAGTGAAAGTTTCATTCTGGAAACATCCCTTAGGCTGTGGCTAAGCCATGTCTCCACCATATCCTTTCTTCCAGGAGTGTTAGTCTTGCGTGGTTCGCAGGAGAGCTTCTGTGAAGTTTGGAAAGCAGGAGGCGAGGTACTGGCGGAAGTAAAGTTGTGAGGCGGCATCGTGAGTCGTGTCGGGATAGCACAGTCGGTAGTGCGCTTGCCCGCGAAAGGCAAAGGTCCCAGGTTTGAGTCCCGGTTCCAGCACACAATTTTAATCTGCCAGGAAGTTTCATATCAGTGCACACTCCGCTGCAGTGTGAAAGTTTCATTCTATTAGAAACCAGTTACCAGCGGTGAGGCCGCGGTGGAAAGGCCGTTCGCGCTGAGGCGCCTTGCTATGGCACGCGAGGCAGTTCCACGTCGGAGGTTCGAGCCCTCCTTCAGGCATGAGTGTGTGTGTGTGTGTGTGTGTGTGTGTTGTCGTTAGTACAAGTTAGTTTAAGTAGTTTTGTAAATTCCCTATGGTCCCGACATAGTTGGTTTTCTGTAATATTTAGTTTTGTGAACTGGCCACAGATATATATTGTAAGTGGCGCAGTAATCTTTGGAAGTTAGATTGTAGAGTAAGCGCTCTGTCTGCGAGAGGGCTGTCTGTGGCCAGTTAGGTAGCGCGAGGATGCTGTTGGAGAAAGCAGTCGTTAACTATATGTTGCAGAACGCCATAATTGTAATGCATTATGTTAATTTAAATTTTTGTAATATTTTTTCTGTTTCATATTTTTTGAAGAATAAATAATTTCTAATCTTCAATTCTCAGTCTACTTTCTCATTTGGTAGTTAGTTTCCCCTTCCTTTCATTTTCTTCATTTATGATTATTGTCGAACTTAATTACTACCCACCTAACCTGCATGCTGCGAGCTGCTTTTGCTGTTCCTGTTTCCAGTTTTGTAATAACAATACACTAGGTAAGCCAATTTTTTATGTATCTGTATCGCAGTCAGATTGACTCCCCCTCTCATTATTCAAGTTAATCAGTTTCGTTGTACCCTTTGGGAGTACTTGCGACAGGACCATAAATTTTAATGTTTGTGTTTTCCCCTATTTTCCCGGGCGTGTCCGTTGCGCATATTAAATTTTCCTAAGGCTTACCTCAGTGGTTGTAGTCACCACATTGTTTGAATTTTTTTTAAGTCCAGTCTTGCACGTACGTAATATTGCTCAATTGCCATTAAACTTAATTAATTAATTTCCATTAAAAAAGCTTAATTTATTCGGGAAACCTCGCAATTTTTTATTAAATTTAATTAATTTATTTATATTTTCCGGGATACCTTGCAGTTTGTAAGTTTAAAGACCGATGACCACTGCAGTTAGGTCCCATAACTTCACAAACATTGGACCGGCGGTGGGTATACGGGCAAGCACACCTCGAGCCCACGTACGACTCAGCATCAACGTTCAGGCGCGAATGCAGTCGTCTGAGGATCACTGAATGGCGGACCGATGAAATCAAATTCTGCATGCTTGCAAATATTGGTCTTTTGCGCGTGCGACGTAGACGCTTTGTCGTAGAGTGCCTTCTACTGAGACACATTGTCCGCACCGGGGCCTTTTGTTCTCGGAATCGATTACCTACAACTCTCGTTGAGATTAGTTATTTGTGAAGGCAACGCTGGCTATCGTTCGGTATCTGCAATATATTGTGAGACCCGTTCTTTTGCCAATAGAGATGTGATGTTTATTTCCAAACAGGATAATGATCTTCAGGTAAAATTTCCTGGCTGATGGGCCGTGGTCCAGATGTAAAACTTACTCCGAACGTTTCATCTCCAACTGCGGGAAACATCTTCAAGGGTCTTCCGGCTACTGCCGCTGTGGGCCGAGGGCTCTCGCATTTATAGAGGGCATAGAGGGCGCCACCATACGTCACGTGATACTGACTTTGTAACTATCTCTGGATGACGTCGTCATTCTCGATTAAAAATAATCGATTGTCGATTCGTTGGTGCAGTGTCGACATCCGTATTTTATCTAACTTCAGACTTCTTCTTTCCTATTAAAATTATTCTGGTGTTTGTGGATCTCTATTGCTTCTCTATACATGCGTGTATGGTACTGAGATGTCCTAGCTAAATCGCTCGTCTCGTTAAATTTTATTTCATGATTTCCTTTTTGAAAAGCATGTTCAGCCACTGCCGATTTTTCCGTGTGGACCAGACGACAGTTCCTTTTATGTTCATATATGCGAGTGTTGACGCTTCTTTTTGTTGTACCAATATATACTTTACCACAGCTGCAAGGAATTTTATAAACCCCAGTGTTGCTACGGAGTGACGCGCGTCTTTTGCTGATCTCAAATATTCTGTAGATGGTTTCGACGCCATGCTTGGCCAATACTTTCCCGATTCGATCGGTAATTCTGCTAATGTACGACAGAAAAACTTTTCCAGATTGTTGTCGTTGTTGCTCAGAACTTCTGGATTCTTCTCTTCTTTGATGGAGAGCTCGATCAATTTCCTTGGCACCATATCCATTTTTCTTGAAGGCCGACCGTAAGTGATTTAGTTCATACTCCAAGTAAACCGGCTCACAGATTTTGTTGGCTCTATCCACCAAGGTTTTAATGATACCTCTTTTTTGCCTCGGATGATGGTTTGACTCCTTGTGGAGGTATCGATCAGTATGTGTGTTCTTTCTGTATACCTTATGAGCCCAGAGTTCCGTCCTCTCGTTTTATTACCGATAAATCCAGGAAATTAAGTTGGCCATTGCTCTCTTTCTCCATCGTGAACTGTATATTCTGATTAATGCTGTTAATGATCGTCCACACATTGTGCTTGAAACTCAACGTAATCTTAAAGACGTGCAGCAATTTCGCTGACCAGCATGATATCCGGACTTGTCTCTAGCCGAACTGGTGTATGATTTGATGGGACAACAACTGACAGGTGCGACGTATCAACTCAAAACACTTGCAGAACTCCGTGAACAGGTCAGGGAGACGTGGAATAATGTATCCCAAGATGTTATTCGCTGTTTGTATGATCTAATGGCTGCTAGAATCAGTGCCTGCTTTGCTGCTCGCGGAGACTACATTGAATAGTCCCTGTTACCTTAGTATGGCTTCACCTATTTATCAGTAAATGCAAAGACCTACTACATGGAAAAAATTTCAGGAAAAATCTCGTACAAATAGGAAAATTCTTAAAAGAGAGAACTAATATTTCCGCCGCGGTTGAGTAGCCGAGCTGTCTAAAGCGCTTCGCTGCGGAGCGCGCGTTGCTCACCGTCGGAGGTTCGGGTCCTCCTAGGGCATGGGTGTGTGTGTTTGTCCTTAGGTTAGTTTACCTTAGATTAAGTAGTTTGTAAGCTACGGACTGATGACCATGCAGTTTGGTCCGATAGATTTGCAAACGTTTGAACTAATTTTTCCGGGCTTAATATTTTCAAGATGATTTTTACGGTTACATATATACCTTCATTTCTGTCCTGAATAGATATTCGTAACGTGTGGCATTCACGGTTTTCGCAATAAAAGATGACCATTCCCGGCCATCTATTTTGAAAAGTAGAGTATATGTCCTAATAACTCAAGGAAAAAAGGACCACCTAAACCTTTCCATTTTCGATCTGATTTCTCTCATTTCATTTTGATGATAAAATCTTCCTATGAAGGTGTGTGTTAACAAAATATGTTCGCATTCGGAAGAGAAATTTGGTGAAATAAATTTCGAAAATAGATTTCGTCGTTACGAGTAACGCCTAACTCGTGCATCATTTCCGTAACACTCTCTCCACTATATCGCGATAGTACAAAAAGAGCTGCCCTTCTCTGTTCTCTAAATCGTCTATCGTCTATCAGACCCACTTGGGGGGGATCCCACAATACGCAACAATGCTGCAAAATAGAACACAGAAGTGTGGTGCAAGCAGTTTCCTTAATAGAACTGTATCATTTTGTAAGTGTTCTGCCAACAAAAAGTAGTCTTTTGTTAGCTTTCTCTACAATATTGTCGCGTTGAAATTGAAACAGGCTTGACTTCGAAGGCAGGGTTGTTAACTGAACACAGCACTTATACTGGAAGCAGGCTTATTGCGAACTGAAAATACGCGCAGCACTGACTACCTCTCGGGCAGAGTGCTAGGCTATTTATACACAGACAGAATGTACCAGAAATTAGAAGAGTAGTTAACATAAGAAATATGTAGAAATTACAAGCTAACTTAATAAATTGGTAGAACATTCTGGAAATAATTACAAAGAAATAAATTTTTGCTTGTGGACAGGATTGAACCGACTACCTTTAGCACCGCAATCTGTGATGCTATTTTTTTTTCCTTATGTAGATCTATGCTCTGCGGTCGTTGTTTCGGTTCCTTCTTGATTGTTCGTTGAATCTTTGGCTCAGCTTTTTTATTACAGAGGGCGTTTAGCCCCCTGACCAGGCGCGCTGAGCCACGGCGCCCGGCATGCTATCCATTGTGCCATGTCGGCAGTTGGTTAACGCGGAGTCTCAGGGCAATATTTTCTATGTATTCTTTCAAATTTAAGTTGTTTGTAATTGTTATTCCTAAGTATCTAGTTGACTGATTTAAATGAAGTTTCACCGGCTTCTGTCAGTGATCATATGGATGACCTCACACTTCTCCTTATTAAGGGTCAATATCCAAATTTTGCACCATGTATATATCTTATCTAAATCATTTTTCAGTTGCTTTTGATCTTCTGGGGCTTTAATAACCGATAAGTGACAGCATAATCCGCTTCTTTTTACGCTATACAGTACAAAAAGGAAAGTAACATCTCGACTTGGATAAATTTTAATTATTTCATATGTCAATAACCAGCAAACTGATACTTCAACTTTTGTGGTTAATCCACCTACGAATGCACAATTTGTTTTGAATTGCAGTTGCGCACCTCTAGCTACTAATTAGTTCATTTATGCACTGCACATCGACTGGAATTAATTTGCAGTAATGCTAGAATTAGCAACAGCGTTATAATCAGAAACATCAGAACCATTCGTTACAGTTAGGCCACTTATTTTTAATTGTCTTTCTTGTTACGAAACAATTACCTTAGGAACAGGGCTCATGCAAGGTCTTATACTATAGTATATCTCGCAGTTGTATTGTGTTATTGCCGGCCGCGGTGGCCGAGCTGACTATGGCGCTCCAGTCACGGTCAGCACGGCCACTACGGTCGGGGGTTCGAATCCCCCCTCGGGCATGGAAATTTGTGCCGTCCTAGTTCATAAGTAGTTTGTAAGTTTAGGGACTGATGACCCCGTAGGTAAGTCCCATAAGGTGTACAAACATTTGAACATTTTATTGTGTTATTGAGCATTACCTAAACTGTCCGAACAGAATGTACCAAAGTTGTTCACCACAAAATAATCTATTCATCTCTTTGCCCATGTTCTTGTACATGCAGAGTCGGCGCTTTGTTGAATCTGGATCCGGATTTGGCTTGTGTTCATATTTCCGAGGTGGCCGGATGCCATTCCTCCCACATCTTTCTCTCTGTCTTACACCGTCGCTGTCACACTTTCAGAACAAGATAATATCACGAATGTTGAAAGTTATTTAAGTCTGCATGCGTGTTGATACATGTCTGTAATCGTGAATAATTTGAAATAAATAAACGATATTTACCTAATACATTAATCTAAAATTGTGTTGCCGTGTTTCTGTAAAAACACCTGACGGGAATAGAATATCACATTGCATATGTGATTGATCACCACATGTAAAATATTTTACAGAACCATGATTGTATTTAAGAAGAAGCAATTTAATTTCAGTTACAATGGTGGGGCTCTAACAATAAGTGACGAATGTAATTAACATACATTTCTTCTTCAACTGGAAACGACGACCCTGCCGCAATGTTACAAATAATTTTTAGTGCAAATTTCTGCTTTTCACTAAGGTGGTGATTTTTCAGGCATTGTTCATTAATAATTTTACATGATCGGGCAGAAATAATTAAGTCTGTATGTTTGTTGTTTGTTAAGCTTAATGGACTTAACTGCCTGGTCATCAGTCCCTAAACTTACAAACTATTTATGAACTACCTTACACTACAGACGACACAAACATACATATGCTCGAGGGGGGATTCGAACCCCCAACCGCAGCGACCATGCATACTGTGACTGGCGCGCCGCAGACCGCTTGGTCACTGCGGCTGGCTTAAGTCTGTATGTATAATATATACTTTCAGAGTACGTTATCGGAAAATTAACGATCGTATCTTTTGTTATATAATTTACATACACATTCTGCAATGAATTTAAAATTAGAACTTTAACTTCTTAATCATGACAGTATTTAAAATGGGATCAAATTAAAGATAACCTTATAAACGTTACAATCTTTAACGAGTGGCTGTCTGAGAACATTTTACTGGCGCAGTAAAATTAAGAAAGTTACTCCTTACCTCATCTTCCAAAAGTTGCTCAAATTTTCAAATGTTTGTAAATCTATGTTACTTAACTACTCTGGTTATCAGTCCCAACGTTACAAACTACTTAAACTAAATTAACCTAGACAAACGCACAAATAACCATACCCGAGAGAGGACTAGAATCTCCGACGGCGAGCAATCGCGAGCACCGCTGCGCGACGCCTTAGACCGGTCGGTCATTCCTCAGCGGCCCAAAAGTTGTATACATGTCTTACAACAAGTTGAAGAAAATGGCATGACCTTTCAAAACTACATCTCCTTTACAAGCAGAACAATTACGATGTCAGAACGCAACTATTCGATATCAGAAGTAGAAACATTAGCAATCGTGTGGGCTATCACGATATTTTGTCACATCCTTTTATGCGGACTCACCAAGATATTTACTGACCATGGAACGTTACAATTTCTAATTTCAGCTAATTTACACTACTGGCCATTAAAATAGCTACACCAATAAGAAGTGCAGATGATAAACGAGTATTCATTGGACAAATATATTATACCAGAGCGGACATGTGATTACATTTTAACGCAATTTGGGGGCATAGATCCTGAGAAATCAGTACCACCTCTGGCCGAAATAACGGCCTTGATAGCGCTGGGCTCGAATGAAGGGTAGAGCCACATCTGAAATGTAACGGTCACTGTTCAAAGTGCCGTCAATGCTAACAAAAGGTAACCGAGACGTGTAACCAATGGCACCCCATACTATCACACCGGGTAATTCGCGAGTATGGCGATGACGAATACACGCTTCCAATGTGCGTTCACCGCGATGTCGCCAAACACGGATGTGACCATCATGATGCTGTAAATAGAACCTGGATTCATCCGAAAAGTGATGTTTTGCCATTCGTGCACCCAGGTTCGTCGTTGCGTACACCATCGCAGGCGCTCCTGTGATGCAGCGTCAAGAGTAACCACAGCCATGGTCTCTGAGCTAATAGTTCACGCTGCTGCAACGTCGAACTATTCGTGCAGATGGTTGTTGTCTTGTCTTGCAGACGTCTCCATCTGTTGACTCAGGGTTCAAGACGTTGCTGCACGATCAGTTACAGCCATGCGTATAAGATGCCTGTCACATCGACTGCTACTAATACGAGGCCGTTGGGATCCAGCATGGCGTTCCGTATTGCCCTCCTAAACCCACCGATTCCATATTCTGCTAACAGTCATTGGATCGCGACCAACGCGAGCAGCAATATCGCGATACGATAAACCGTAATCGCTATAGGCTGCAAACCGACCTTTATCAAAGTCGGAAACGTGATGGTACGCATTTCTCCTCCTTACACGAGGCATCACAACAACGTTTCACGAGGAAATGCCGGTCAACTGCTGTTTCTGTATGGGAATTCGGTTGGAAACTTTCCTCATGTCAGCACGTTGTAGGTGACGCCACCGGCGCCAACCTTGTGCGAATGCTCTGAAAAGCTAATCACTTGCATATCACAGCATCTTCTTCCTGTCTATTAAATTTCGAGTCTGTAGCACGTCATCTAGGTGGTGTACCAACTTTAATGTCTAGTAATGTATCACATGAGGGCTTAGGCAGGTGGGCCTTATATCTTCAAGAATTACATTTCACGGTGAATTACGTCCCAGGCTCTGAAAAAACATTCTTGCTATTTTGCTCAATTACATATACATAAATACTCGCAAATCACAATGAAGTGTATGGTAGAGGGTTAATCGAACAACTGTTTTATTTCTCTACCGTACCATTTCTAAAAGCGCGCGAGAAAAAAGGAACATCTAAATCTTTCCTTTCGATTTGAATTCTCTTATTTTTAAGGGTGATATGTCTGCCTATGTAAGTGGCTGCTAACAAAATAAGTTCGCTTTTTGAGGAGAAAGTTGGTGAAAGCGTTATCTCGCTCGCTTATTACTTCTTCCGTCACCTTTTGCCATTCCAACTTTAGCTTATTATACATCAACAAATTACCTTTGAGAACTACGTACCTTCAGCTTTGCAACACATTGCTACTGAGCAAGATTCATCTAGAAACATATTAAAGACCAATGGCACGATAGGTCACACTCTTCCATTATATTTCATTACCTCACACATAGCCGCGGTGGAGTAGCCGAGCGGTCTAAAGCGTCTCGCTGCGGAGCGCGCGGTTGCTCGCCGTGGAGGTTCGAGTCCTCCCTTGGGCATGGATATGTGTGTTTGTCCTTAGGTTAGTTTACCTAGGTTTAAGTAGTTTGTAAGCTACGGACTGATGACCACGCAGTTTGGTCCGATAGATCTACAAACATTTGAACATTTTTTGAACCTCACACATATGGTATTGCCGGCCGCGGTGGCCAAGCGGTGTGCGGCGCGCCAGTCACTGTCGGCACGGCCACTACGGCCATGGATATTTGTGCCGTCCTTAGTCTTAGCTAGTTTATAAGTAGTTTGTAAGTATAGGGACTGATGACCCTTTAGTTAAGTCCCATAAACTCTTCAAACATTGGAACATACGGTATTCTTTTCAATTGTTTGCCCCGAAGAGACAGCTATGAAAGAATATTATTTTTGCCTGTTTTGCTTCAATTCTGTTGTTGCAAGATGTTAATGCGCTCTTACAAACGTTCATTTTGCTTAGACTCAATTTGAGATATTTTTGTGTTCTGTGAGAATAATTCGTGGTTTAACACCTTGTGTGAGGGCAGAAATATTCTTTAATTCATTCGTCCTCTATTCTGGTAATATTCTATTCTTGCTTTGGCCAAATTTCTCGTTTGAAAGATGTAGAAAAAATTGAAAGTCACCATTCTGTTTCGAGTTTGACGTGACGGATGATTGCATACCAGGATTTTCTGTAATTGTGGTATTGTCTGGTATGGAGCGAGTATTTAATGTGGCATCAAGCAGAAACAATTGCATTAAGTCTCGTGTCTAATGAAAGTGTCGAATGTGAAATATTTACATGATTAGATGCCATGGTAGCAGAACTGTTTAAATAGACTGTACGGTCACAGCAACTGTCATGCGGATTGGAATTCGTATTTGCGATCATTATTACCGCAGTGTTTACAGATTGGTTAAGGCGACCACTGGCCCAAAGCGGGAGACCCGCGTTCGATTCCCGGTCTGGCTCACATTTTCACTTGTCACCATTGTTTCATATCAATGTCCTACATCAGCCTCTGTTCAATCCTTTCCTTCCTAATTCTTCTTCCCTCCTCTTTGTCATTTGTAAAGAATATATTGTAAAAACTTATCAAAAATTCATGAACACAAATTATAGGAACAGACACCTTCAGAATAAGTACTTTTGTTACACAAAAATCCCAAATTTTCTGGGTTTAGTCAAGTCTCATTAATGAAAATATGATTCTTTCATTAGCCCACCCAGGTGCAAGCGATTCAATCAGTTTGTCAAAAACTTCTGGGTTACAGGTGTACTTGGTTTCTGGGTGTAATTTTAATCCTCTACTGTAGAATAGTTACAGTTTAACTATTCGACCTATGGGTACACAGATGGTCCTTCGTTTCCCACTGTGCAAAATGCATCCCACATCATCTCTATGATCCATAGAGCATGACGTATAACCCCTTGAATATTTTCAATGCCACGCCCACTTCTTATTACATATTGGCACCATGCCCCGTCCTGCATGGGCCGTACATTTTCTTATGATTGTGCTGGTATGGTCAGTATTATTTAACTATTGGACTGGTCTGAAATCGGCAGCTGTAAGGTTGTCAGACTGGTGCGCTCCGTGACAGCCAGTTGCTAGGGCGTGTTGTAGCGCCACCACAGCGCACAGTGTCCACGCGCCACCGGTGTACGGAAGCGGCGGTTGCCGGCAGCCATTCGTCACCGCCACGGCCGCGGGTCCTTCCGCGGGCAGCCCTGCCTGGCGCCTGACCGCAGCAGGCGGACTGGAAAATGGTGCCTCTCCGGGTGTCCACGAAGCTGACAGCTGCAACGGTCCTGCGGCCATGAAGATCGTTCACACTCCACTAAAATTTTAGCAGTTATGACAAACATCACAAGAATATAACTATGGAACACGGAACGATTCCCAAATGAAATATAATAACGCAATTGTAGACAGAAATTGTACTAATTCAGGTTATAATTTGTTACTCATAGGTGGTTTCTATTTATTGTATAACTTGAACCAGCTGAAATGAATGGCAAAGTACCGGGTGATCAAAAAGTCATTATAAACTTGAAAACTTAATAAATCACGGAATAATGTACATATAGAGGTAAAAATTTATACACATGCTTGGAATGACATGGGGTTTATTTAAAAAAAAAAAAAAAAAAAAAAAAAAAAAAAAAAAAAAAAAAAAAAAAAAAAAAAAGAGTTAAAAATATGTCCGACAGATGGCGCTGGACAGCAAAACGTCAGTGAATGCTTCCGTGACGGGTGAAAGGTATGCCGATATGTTACAGAATCGCCTGCAGAGTCGCCTGGCAGATAAACACCCCTGCTGGAACGTACGATTTTATGCACGATGGCGCGCTACCCCATATTGCTAGGCGCATGAAAGATCTCTTGCGCGCGTTGTTCGGTGATGATCGTGTGCTCAACCGCCACTTTCGCCATGCTTGGCCTCCCAGGTCCCCAGACCTCAGTCCGTGCGATTATTGGCTTTGGGCTTACCCGAAGTCGCAAGTGTATCGTGATCGAGCGACATCTTTAGGGATTCTGAAAGACAACATCCGATGCCAGTGCCTCACCATGACTCCGGGCATACTTTACAGTGCTGATCACAAAATTTTTCCTCCACTGCAGCTTTTGTTGAGGAATGATGGTGAACATATTGAGCATTTCCTGTAAAGAACATCGTCTTTGCTTTGTCTTAATTTGTTATGCTGATTATTGCTTTTCTCATCAGATGAAGCGCCATCTGTCAGACGTTTTTTGAACTGTTTTTAGTGTTCTGTTCCCATGTCATTCCAAGCATGTGTTTCAATTTTTACCATGAATTATTAAGTTTTCAAATTCATGCTGACTTTTTGATCACCCGGTAGAAATAGTAACTTGTATGGCCTTCCCAACGGTCTCTTGCAAATAAACCTTTTGGATTTGCCGTCGCGTGATATCGTCTTCCAGAAACAGCAGTAACCAGCACCAGAGGGTGTCGAGCAGTTGCATAGATTAAATATTGTGGGCCGAGGAGACTGAGGCGCTCCAGTCACGGTCTGCACGGCCACTACGGTCGGGGGTTCGAATCCCCCCTTGGGCATGGATATTTGTGCCGTCTTTAGTATAAGGTAGTTGATAAGTAGTTTGTAAGTTTAGGGACTGATGACCCCGTAGTAAGTCCCATAAGCTTAACAAACATTTGTACATTTGAAATATTGTGGGAATTGTACAATATCATCCCATAGCAAACAACGGAAAAGTTTCTTTATCAAAATTACTATTCTTGCCGAAATATACTCGCCGACAAAACACTTAATTGAAATTTTTACCCCGGTGATCTCTATACTACCAGCATGCTGACCTAAAGATTTCTGAGCGTGCCAAGCAAAGACGATCATATTCTGTTTCTTGACTAATTACAACATCGCATCTATGAAGTATTAAAAGAAAACGAAAAGGAAATATGTTTCGATTCCGTACTCATGCGGGTCTGTTACTTCACATATTTATATAAATTTCAATTACAAAGGTAATCTAGCAATTATGTGTCACGTAGCAACAGATGCAAACTGACTAATTGACTAACTGACAAACTGACTAATTGACTAACTGACTAATTGAACATCCAGGATCACTGGTATACCCCGTCTTCCGTTGCGGTGACTAAATGCAAATAAAGAAAAGGAATATCCGTGGGCACGGGTCTCCCACATCATGTTGAGCATACAGCGTGTCATCCTCTTCTGGAAGCCATTCACGGCACACTCCGTACCTCCGTTGTGGACAAATCTAGATAACTAAAATTTCAGTAATCAAGAGGACCTACTACAATTTGTTGTTATACTATCATGTCCCTCAGAGTTTCCGAAATATTGCCAGTCGAAAATTATTAATTTTGTCACTCGCCTCTTATAAAAACTGTATGGTACTTCGAGCAGACACAAAAACCACAAATTCTGTATTTAGTTAGTGTTTAGACTAGAACGGAAGGCAAATGTCAAACATCCCTAACTTTGTATCGTTTCCAAACGGTCGAAATGTCTTTTTTTCGGTTGGTAAAATAGGATCTATCCTGTATCCAACAATCTAACAGAATGATAATGTTCTCACAGTGAAGTTATGGTCTCTCAAGCATAGGGCCGTAGATTCGATTCCGGGTCAAGAAAGCATTTTATATATTTTCACTGTTAATATTAATCTCTTTACGATGGGAGGAGTCGTCAGAAACATGTAGTTCGAAATCCATATTAAACCGTAGGTTTCAAAAGGGCACTAAAGAACGCCGATTCTGAACTGTTCAAACATGAGAGTAAATGGGCGGATTACATTTAATTAAAGCCGAATTTTGTGGTATGAAAGCTCGATAGTCCGCTATCGCTGAATATAATCGACCTAGACACACTTAACGTTCAGACAGATAAAACATTGTTAAATCAAAGCCGCTGAGATATGCTTTGTTCTCACGAAACCTACAAAATCGAGGGCATATTACATTCAATAGTAAATAACTGAGGTCGATCATCTAAATAAATATAAGCAAAGAGAATATTTTAATAACAAATTAAGTTGTGATTGCTTTGTAAATTGTTTCACGCCTTTCTAAAATTATTATGCTTAATGTGCACTGTCTGCTGCATATAAATAAAGAAATGAGTTACGGATTTGATATTGAGGGTGAGGGTGCAGTTATTATAGATGTTGCTGTAGTTGGAGATATTGGACTCTATACTGCTCAAACCAATTAGGGGATCAGGTAGATATCACACACAATGTATGATAACATATTTATTCAGCCATTGGCTAAAACTGTAATTAGTGTGTGGTGAAATACAATATTTTCATGTCTCAGCTTTTCAGTCGAGGTTTACATGTCGTATACTTAGAGTGAGGCATTATGGGGCTACCATAATAGTGAAAAGGTCATTCTCGTTCCTCTAATATGTTGTGTGGTCACCTCGGATGACCAGTACAATTGTACACTTGCGTAGCATGGACAGTTTGCGGTTATACGTCAGCTGTTGATTCACATTTGGCCATTTGGCCGTGATTGCAGTATCCAACTCTGGCCTGGCAGGTCTGCCGAGTCCATGCAGACTGGTACCGCCTCGAGTGTGCGTTTCAGCTGAGTTGCATTCAGTGTACTATCTCGACGGGCTGTTAGCCGGAGATAACGGTCATCTCATCCTGATATTACCCCTGGACGAACTTGGCCTTCCCTTCCTTTAGCGGTTGCTGTTGTTTGAAATCGCGTCCAGTTCCTGGATATTAAACTTCGAAACACTCCAATGGCAGCAGCCACCTGCCTCTGTGTTTGTCCCGCTTCCAACCTTCCTATTCATGCCATAGCTTCTGGTAACTTATATTGTGGTTGCGTTGCACTTCCTGCTCACTACACTATCTGAACATAACTGCTTGTGTAATTCGTTAGGTAAAGACTACTCAAAACCAAGCCCATCTGCAGCAACATTCTGTTATTACCTCTATCTCGGTTGCAGTAATGTTGTTATCTCTAATCCATAGAACCGACAAAGAACGTAGAACCATTTTAGTTCATTCTGACAATGACTTCAGATAATAGTAGTCTCAACTGATTCCCTCCTTTGTCCAATGTTTCTTGCAAAAATATCTGGGCTAAAGTAGAAATCTAATGCAGTATACACTATACTGAAACCACAATTAAAATCATGAGCCAAGAGAAAGATCTAAAATTCAGAATGGCCATGGAAAGAAAAGCGTTTCTGAAGAAGCGAAATTTGTTGACATGAAATATTAGTTGAAATGTTAGGAAGTCTTTCTGAAAGCATTTGTCTCGAGTGTAGAATTGTGTTGGATGAAATATGGACGATAAGGAGTTCAAACAAAAAGATGATAGGAGCTTTCGAGGTGTGGTGCTACTGACGGATGATGAAAATTAGATGGGTAGATCACGTAAATGATGAGGAGGTGCCTAACAGAATTGGAGAGAAAAGGAGTTTCTGGCATATCCTAAGAGAAAGGATAGGTAGGTGGGACATATTCTGAGACATCAAGGTATCGCAAACTTAGAAGGAAATGTGTGGCTTCAAAATCGTGGAGGGAGCCCGAGAGACAAATATAGTAAGCAGACCCGAAAGGTTGTAGGTTGCCGTACTTATTACCAGATGAAGAGGCTTGCACAGGACAGGGTAGAGTGGAGAGCTGCATCAAACCAGTCTGCGGACTGAAGACCACAACAACAACAGCAGCATTACTGTACATTTTTTGGTCCCAAGAGAGACCCAGATAAAGGGCAGTGGAGGAAACTAAAAAACCAGGAACTGAAAGAGCTATATAACAGGCTGATATTAGTCGAAGGATGAAGAGAAGAGTAGTGATGTTGGCTGGACATCTAAATGGGATCGAGGAGGAACGAGTACCTAAAGTAACATTCTTTGAATCCATGGAGGGAAACGGAAGACAGGAAGGCCACGTACAAGGTGGAATGAAGAGATCGACAATGGCGCAGTGACCATAGGTCAGAGAAAAGGAGAATGGACTGCAAAAGCAAGGAAAAGAGAAGACTGGAGGAGGAATGTAGAGAAAGTGTATGGTCTCCAAAGTCCAAGAGAGAATTCCAAAGTTGCTATTGATTACATATAAGCCGATCAGACATTTGACTCTCCATTGCGCTTGACCGCTTATAAATACTTACCATTGGATATGGTACGTTCCTCCTATGTCAACATATTGCGGTGTGACTGCCAAGTTACCATTTTATTATAGAAACGTTGTTGCCTAATATCGATACAGTCGCTATAAATGTTGGCAGTAGAGAGAATGCGTCAGGAGACTTTCATTTTTGGACATGGTATGTTTTTGATGTGGTATGTTTTTTTTTTTTAAACATTAATCATCTGTTCGTAAAAGAATGGATTTCTACTGTTTGTCTGGATGAACAGACAGCTGAAATGCTTTACCGAATATGAAGACGTAAGACTGCCTATAAGAGAAATGAGAAAACCGATCGTTTTCTGTTCTCGTTCACTCTCCCTACCCCCAGACCATCTTATTGTCCTTGTTCACCTACCACCACCTCCTCCTCCTCTCCAGTCTATCCCGCAGTTCTTTTTCCTTCTTTTAATTCTGTCATCGATCTCCTTCTCCCACACTCCCTTTCCTCTCTTTTTGTCTACTCCTCCTTTAAACTCCACCATTCTCTCTCTCTCTCTCTCTCTCTCTCTCTCTCTCTCTCTCTCCTGTTCCTCGCGTCCTTCCTTCCATCTCATTCCCATTGCTCTACCTCCACGCTTTCTTTAGCCATCAACCCATTATCAATTACCTTCTCAAAAACTGAACACAGATCGATCATGAAAATAGGAAGAAGTTGCTCGAACTGTGAAATTATAGAAAATCGCATCAATGTGGAAAACAATTTCCCTAAGAGGAACAGCGATCTATAATTAATGCATTGGATACAATAGCAGTCAATATGGCAAAAAATTCCTCTTTTTAACCGGTTTCGGCTTATATAACGTTCATTATCAGAAATTTACAGCCTGCAGGGACAAAATACCGAAATGTATTTCTTGAGGTTACGGCGGAATCAGAGTTTCTTTAATTTTTTTTTTTTTTTTTAACTTATGGGACTTAACTACGGGGTCATCAGTCCCTACACTTACAAACTACTTATGAACTACTTACGAACTAGGACGGCAGAAATATCCATGCCCGACGGGGGGATTCGGACCCCCGACCGTAGTGGTCGTACAGACCGTGACTGAAGCGCCTCAGTCCCCTCGGCCACCGCGGCCGGCAATCAGAGATTAAATGTGGATAGAGATTATGATAAAAGCGATTGGAATGTTATATAATCTATCTGTCTCTCTAACACTTTCTGCAACACTTTTCCTCGCAGGTATTACCAAAACACGCGTGCAAATGTGCAAGATTGAATTACGTAGAACTGCACGTGAGGGCCGTAACACTACATGTATCGTCAGTGGTTTCAGTTAAAATTTCTGTTCACTAACGTGGCTTCTTCTTTTCCGTTGCTGTCATCACGCAGAAGCAGCGCACAGATCGTTGATCCTTGTATAAGCGAAGTGCTGTGGGACTTTTAAAACTGTGTATACTTTTAAAATACTAAGGGATGTCAGCTCTTTCATAATATTTATTTATACGTCGTGAAACAGCAAACAACATATACTTTCCATGATCCTAGTACACTTGAATTCTAATGACAGTACTTGAAAAATTTTAACTTCGAACTACCTGACAGACTATTTTAAGCGCACGATTGTCTTAGTTTTTAACGCGAGAGCCGTCTGTACTGGACTGCCTGCAACTGGGCAGTGCTCGTTCCGCGTACAGTCAATGTTTCTAGAACTTCTACATTCAAGTAGAGCATAATTACGTAAACGAAGCATGCCCATATTAAAGCCTCATATAAACACATTAATTATAAAAAATCACGTTAAGTTTTATACATTATTTTATCTAATACTCATAAATAAAAAAGTCGTAGAGGGGGTCTCATACGGAGGTGGGAGCAGCCAAAGCAGCCAATCACAATACGTCTAGACAGTACTGGCGCAATTTCTCACAGGAATTCGATATGTTACACCATATATCTTTCCCCACTCATTCCATCTATGACGTTATCTACAAGCTCTGAAATTTCGTAGTTAGCCATCCTATAACTTGCAAGATAGTACGTAAATAGAAAGGAACAAGAACTGTATGCTGCATAAACAAGAAGCTCCTAGTGTATTCCCTGAACAATTGGTGTGCACCGAGCTTTATGGGGACGAACATGTCATGATACAGCACAACGCCTTTTTATTATAGTCGACATGATCGACTGGAGAGTGTCCGCAACTGCACTGTGCTATTTCAAATCTGTATTTCCGTCAACATTTGCAATATATTTGTTTAATTACATGTTCCTATCACTTGGATCATCTTCAGATCTTTATAGTTTCGTCCGCAACTCGTCTGGCTGAGTACTAATGCTAAAGTTTTACTTCAGGAACAGAGACAATGTAGTAGTAAGGGATAATTGAAGACCTCAGGGGAAAATAATGAAAACCCTCATTTACAAAGTGCTGATATATGACGACATGTATGTTTGGAAAATTGTTTCTATTACATGTTTTAATATTTGTTTTAATGTCTATATTTTCCATCTCTCTGCAAATTCATGTACTGCTTGAAGAAAATGAAACAGTCTGTCGGATACCATTGTTAGCACCAAATAAATTAAGAAAGGAAATTATTAAGAAAGGAAATTATTTAGACAATTAAGGGAGAGGAAAACTTCATTGTTATGGGAGACTGGAATTCGGTAGTACGACAAGGAAGGGAAGAAAAGATAGTAGGTGAATATGGTCTGAGCAAAAGGAATGAAAGAGGAAGCCGCCTGGTAGAAATTTGCACAGAACATAATTTAGTTATAACAAACACCTGGTTCAAGAATAACAAAAGAAGGTTGTAAAGGTGGAAGAAACCAGGAGACACCGGGAGATACCAGATAGATTTTATAATGGTAAGACATAGATTTCGGAACCAGGTTTTACAATGTAAGACGTACCCACGGGCAGATATAGACTCTGACCATAACTTGTTGGTTACGAACTGTAGACTGAAACTGAAAAAACTACAAAAAGGTAGGAAAATAAGGATATGGGACCTGGATAAATTGAAGGAACCTGAGGTTCTTAAGAATTTCAGAGGGAGCTTTAGGCAACAATTGACAGAAACTGGGGAAAATAAAACAGTAGAGGAGGAATGGGTAAAATTGAGAGATGAAATAGTGAAGGTAGCAGACGACAAAATAGGTAGGAAGGCAAGACCTACAAAAAATCCTTGGATATCACAGGAGATACTAAATTTAATCGATGAAAGGAGAAAATATAAAAATGCAGTAAATGAAACAGGCAAAATGGAGTACAGACGACTGAGAAATGAGATTGACAGGAAGTGCAAAATGGCTAAGCAGGAGTGGCTAGAAGGCAAATACAAGGATGTAGAAGAATGTATAAATAGGGGAAAAATAGATACAGCCTACAGGAAAATATAAGAAACATTTGGAGATAAGAAAAACAGCTCTATGAATATCAAGGACACTGATAGAAAACCAGTTCTCAGCAAAGAAGGGAAAGCTGAAAGGTGGAAAGAGTATATAGAAGGGCTCTACAAAGGAAATGAACTTCGAGACAATATTGTAGGAAGGAAAGAAGATGTAGATGAAGATGAAATAGGTGATACTGTACTGAGAGAAGAATTTGACAGAGCCCTGAAAGACCTAAGTCGAAACAAGGCCCCTGGAGTAGATGATATTCCCTCAGATCTACTGAAGTCTCTGGGAGAACCAGCCATGACAAACCTGTTTCACCTGGTGTGTAAGATGTATGAGACAGGCGAAGTACCCTCAGACTTTAAGAAAAATGTTATAATCCCCGTTCCAAAGAAAGCAGGTGCAGACAGGTGTGAAAACTACAGAACCATCAGTTTAATAAGTCATGGTTGCAAAATATTAACACGAATTATATACAGAAGGATGGAAAAGCTGGTAGAGGCCGACCTCGGGGAAGATCAGTTTGGGTTCAGGAGAAATGTAGGAACACGGGAGGCAATACTCACTTTACGGCTTATCCTAGAAGATAGATTAAGAAAAGGCAAACCTACATTTCTAGCTTTTGTAGATCTGGAGAAGGCTTTTGACAATGTTGATTGGAATAAACTCTTTCAAGTTCTGAAGCAAGAAGGAGTAAAATATATAGAGCGTAAGGTTATTTACAACTTGCACAAAAACGAGACAGCGGTTGTCAGAGTTGAAGAGCATGAAAGGGATGCAGTGGTTGGAAAGGGAGTAAGACAGGGTTGTAGTCTTTCTCCATTGTTATTCAATTTGTACATTGAACAAGCCATAAAGGAAAGCAAGGAGAAATTTTGGTGAAGGAATTAAAGTTCAGGGGGAAGAATTAAAAACATTGCGTTTTGCCGACGACATAGTAATTTTGTCAGATACAGCAAAGGACCTGGAAGAGCAATTGAACGGAATGGACAGTGTGCTGAAAGGTGCATATAAGATGAACATTAACAAGAGCAAAACTAGGGTAATGGAGTGCAGTGTAAGAAAATCAGGTGATGCTGAAGGAATTAGATTGGGAAACGAAGCAATAAAGGAGGTAGATGAGTTTTGTTACTTGGGCAGTAAAATAACAAATGATGGTCGCAGTACAGAGGATATAAAATGCAGAATGGCAATGGGTAGAAAAGCGTTCTTGAAAAAGAGAAATTTGTTAACATCGAATATTGATTTAAGCCTAAGGAAATCCTTTCTGAAGGCATTTGTATGGAGTGTTGCCTTGTATGGGAGTGAGACATGGACGATAAACAGTGCGGACAGGAAGAGGATTGAGGCTTTTGGAATATGGTGCTACAGAAGAATGCTGAAGATTAGGTGGGTGGATCGCGTAACTAATGAGGAGGTACTGAACAGAATTGGGGAGAAAAGAAATTTCTGGCATACCTTGTCTAAAAGAAGGGATAGATTGGTAGGACACAATCTTAGACATCAAGGAATTGTGAATTTAGCATTGGAGGGAAATGTGTGAGGTAAAAATCGCAGAGGAAGACCAAGAGATGGATACAGTAAGCAGATTCAGACAGATGTAGGTTGCCGTTCTTATGTGGAGATCAAGAGGCTTTCTCAGGATAGGGTATTGTGGAGAGCTGCATCGAACCAGTCTCCGGACTGAAGACCACAACAACAACAAATTATGAATACAAATGTCGAGGGTTATAGTTATTTACCCCCTAGGTCTTCAATTATTTTGTTGTTATTTTTGTCATTTTATGGTCGTGTTTAAAATAGAGAGAGTTCCCTAAAGGTTTGGAATTATGTGTAAAATCAATAATTATTCGCAGTCTCTAAAATTGGGTGAATAAATTATTGGTGTTTGCAAGACGTACACTAAACGTCCTTTTGATTATTACAGCAAATAGAAGAGCATAAAAAGCTCCGCGATAAATGCATTTTGTCAGAAGTTCAACTCAATCTACGGACTACTTTTCGAATTTTGCGAACACAGAGATACGCAGGCTGAATGTGTGTACATAAGGTAACACACTGAGCCGCAAAATGTAACAAGCATCAGAATGTGATTCTGTTGTTGTTAGAGCACACCCCTCTTGCATATAGACAAGAGCCGTAACGTTTGACAATGGTTGACTGGAATCAGTGGAAAATCTTTAAGTGTCTGGTAACATCTGTGTCGAGCGGCCACAACAAGTATCACTGGGGTAAAATGTTCCCCACAACGTGCTGCATAAAACGGGTGCTGGACGGTGCTACAGACTCACAGTGCAAATATACGTGGCCGTTTACATTTAGGTGCGCGACAGCGTGTTCTGTTGCGGTGTCTAGCTGCGTGCTTCTACTGGAGCCTTTCCCACACTCCGCAGCAACTGGCTTTGTTGGAGTAGGGGAGGGAGGGGGGAGAGACAGACGAAGTAAACAATGAGGGCTGTTTCGAGTGCACGCGCAGCAGCAGAGATCTAATTATCGACTGATTCACTAAATAAAACTGAGGAACGCTTCTCTTCGTGACATAATAGGCAGCTTATCAAGTTGGTATCTGCACACCATAATTTGTGTAAATATGGTCGACTGTGATTAGGAAATAAAAAAAGGAGTTCATTAGACAGGAAAGGAGGGAAAGAGGTTGAAAAATGCCTTTGTTGTGAACTATCTACTATCATTCTGCTACAATATATGGCATTCAATTTACAGAATCAAGAACTTCACTAAATACTTTTTTTTATTTTTGTAGAAAGAAAAATGTACATTGCAATACAGTAAGGTTAAAACTATCGAATAAGGTCAACACTTTCGATTTACGTAGCGTATGTTTGGTAAATAAGCGCTTACTCCACTGCGAGTTTGGTAAATTTGGTCATAAAGAAATCAACACTATATTATGTTGCTGACAGTTTCGATAAATACTACTTATTAATGATAAACATACTATAATTTTCTTGTTTTGCCACTGACTCAGTGGCATTACTTCGCAGTGTGTCTTTAACGAAAAATGATAGTTGCACTGGCTGTATATGAGTCTAAAATGTTCAGATTTTTGTAAGTCTATCGGACCGAACAGCCATGGTCATTAGACACTAGATTTACAAACTGCTTAAACTAAGAAGAAAGACACATGTATGTTCGAGGAAGAATTCAAACCTCCCGCAGGAATGTGCGAGTCTCTTAGAGAATCCTGAATTTGTTAATATCTTCAATTAGAATTAATTTTTCGAAAATGTTATACATTCCTTCTTATTGATGATGGAATAAATTTGCCTGCGGCGCCGATGTCCGTGAATTATGTGAGGTATATTTTCTTAAGTAATTTCGGCTCCGTCCCCGTTCGTAAGATTTCGTGAGATGTGGTCGAACTCTCCTCTACACTTGTGGCTTACCCCACATATTTAAATTATTAAATTTATTTGATATGTTGATGCTTTTGTTTCATACCTCCAGAAACATCTAAACCATTTCTCCTACGTTCCAATTTTTTTTTCTGTGAAACCAGTAAAATGATAACTACGTTTAGACATTAACAGATTCTTACATCGAGTAATACGCGCATGTTTACAAGTTTCTGCCTCTACAGGCCGCGCGGAAGTAGCCTGGAGCGCCAAGTTGAGGTTTGCGCGGCCTACCGCGTCGGAGGTTCTAATCCTCCCTCGGGCATGGATGTGTCCTTAGTTTAGTTGAACGTAGTTTAACTAGTTTGTAAGACTAGGGATTTATGACCAACGTAGTTTCGTCCCAAAGAATTACAAACATTTGAACATTTTTTGCCTGTACTGTCATGCCGCACTAGCCCACGACTAGCGAACTGTTTTTCACAACGCGCTAAACCAACGCAACCTAAACAGAGAGCCCGAGCACTGTACAGTCAAGTCACACAGAGTGCGCCGCGATCACGTAGCTGATAGGCTGGCCGCTGGGCCAAAGCCCTCTGCCTCATAGCGGCCAGCCAGTCAGCAAAGTGATCGCAGCCAACTATGTGCGGTGTGCCACAACAGCGTGGAGTCCTTCTCTGTAGGCGGTGTTGGCTGAACTCGCGACGCACCAGTGACTCACGGATTACTGCTCTCGTATACGTGAACCTAACTGTAAGGATAAACTTTCACTAACGCGGCGGATTAGCCGTGCGTAATGGGGCGCCGTGCTGCCGTTCGCCGTCGGAGGTTTAAGCCTCCCTGGGGCATGGGTGTCTGTGTTGTCCTTAGGTTAGTTTACCTTAGTTTAAGTAGTTTGTAAGCTACGGACTGATAACCACGCAGTTGAGTCCGATAGATTTACAATTATCATTTTATCATTCTTGATAAACTTTCGCCAAATATTTTCTCGCCTACACGACCCACAAAAATATAAAGGGAAAAACGTTTGTTCATAGATTTCACGAGTTTGTTTAAAAAACATTTTTTTTTACTTCGTGATTACTGACTATTGGTCAAAACGTTAGTAACCGTTGTTAGCAATCTCAACAATAGTACTTAAGTAAACTATAGAATTAGTTGAAAATAGTTTAAGAGAATGGCATGATAATTTTTTAGTGGCCGGGAGAATCAAATGTTTTTCTATTCAAATGAGAAATAAACTATTGTTAACTAAAAGTGCTAAGATATAGTTCTTTGATAATTTAATGACGTACTGGTGTCAAATTAAACATCACATATTTCGCAAAATGACCGGCATGCTCAGAAGAGAAAAGTACGCTCTTCACGCTTGAAAGGAGTAGGAAGGGAGGAAATTGGTTCTACTATCTTATGCAAGCAAACGTCATTCGCAGATATTTTTATAGATGCTTTCGGGCAGCCGTAGGCTTCACCTTGGAAATTCTGTTCTTAAACTGTGCAGAGCCCTGTGTAATATAACGTACAAATTATACTAACTGTATACAGGGTGATTCTGAATTCGCGCACGCTGGCTTCGTAGCGCGTTTCCTCACATGGTAGCAATAAAAAATGTCTCTCAAAATTTCGTCCTGCGCATATTTCCGCCAGTAAATCACTAAGAATCCTACTTATATATTGAAAACAAGCTTTTAATACTCTACTGGAAATGCCGTCATTTCCCTATGATATTTTACTCTTGAGTTCATTATTTTCCTAATATCTGAAGGAGAGGTGGGTGGAATTTCAAGTTTATCAAATTCTGTAGGTATGGCCTCTTCCATTAACTGCTTTGCTACTTCCAGTGAGTCGGCCGCGGTGGCCGAGGGGACTAAGGAGCTCCAGTCACGGTCTGCACGGCCACTACGGTCGGGTGCATGGATATTTGTGCCGTCCAAGTTCGTAAGCAGTTCATAAGTAGTTTGTAAGGTTAGGGACTGATGACCCCGTAGTTAAGTCCCATAGACTATACAAACATTTCTTTACTTCCAGTGAACATTTAGATACTATTTACTCTACAACATTTAAAAAGGTATAATTAAAAATGCTTTCAACTTCTGACTTTTTGTTACTAAAGTTTCCATTTGTTTTTATGTCTGGACGATGGAGATCCGATGAGTGTGGTGGATGTTCTATCTGCACCCACACCTCTTTTTCGTCAGATAATTTTTGACGATAATGGCTGTTTGTGCACGAGCGTCGTCGTGAACAAAAAACGAGGAACCGTGCTGTACGTTCTGCGGTCGTGTCATGCGTAGACGTTGCATTAAACGGGTCAAAATTTCCTTGCAGCCGAACGTCCGTTACTCGACAATAGCCTAGGGGAACGGAACTGACCGTGGTTTTTTTCTTTTTCTTTTTTTTTTTTTTTTTAAAGTGGAAAATTGATTCAAAATCAATAGTAGAGTTAAGGATCATCTATTAATATACTACATAAGGTTTCAAAGAAATTGAGAACGATTTTTCAAGTTTAGTAATATAACCTGTGGTAAGAGGGAAATTAATCTGGAATAAAAAGAAAGGAAAAAGAATGTTTAGTGGTTAACATCAAGCTTTTAGAAAATAAACAAATGCAAGGAATGTGGAAGGAGATCAGCTACTCTTATTTAAAACGAACCACCTCAGCGTTGTTCCTTGAGGAAATATTAGTAAAGAGTACTTACTTATTCCATAACCTTTATTGGGATCACACTCTTCGCATTTGTAAGGACAGTAAAGACCAAATTCTGCACCCAAAACATCCTACCCATGTATTCCGTCATGTTATTCCATATTACCTTATAGATGGCTATTTTGGGAATGATGGAACTTGTTGCACACCATAATATCAGGACGAGACAACAAGCAGAATATGCCCTCTAAACATATGATTTATTTACTTTAGTTACAGCCTTTTTTAACATCAACATTGACCAGAAGGTCATACTGTACTTCTTTAACAAATGATTTACATTGGTTTTTGGAAGACGTTAACTGGAATTCAGTGCATGTGTTTTACGCACGATGGAGCGCCGCCCCATTTTGCTCGTGCACCCAGAATAATTTTATATCATATATATTCCCAAACAAATGAAGAGGGCTTCAGCGACCAACGTTTCCTATTCATTGGACTTTCACCTACGGTAAAATTTGAAGGCCATTGTGTATGCCATACATATTCATTACGTGGAATTCCTGAGTCAGCGCGTAGAGCAAGGGTGTTAGCAGATACCACAGATACCTGGAATATGATAAAGAGTGAGACAATAATTCGGCGCTTAAACGCATTACACCTCTTGATAGCCATTTCCAGCACTGTCTGTTGAGACCTGTACGTAGTGGATTACACTGTGTCAACACAAATGACCGACCTGCACTTAGTGGACGAACTATTATTTGCAGTAATTCCAAATTACGTACTATTTATAGAACTATCAGCAGCCGAAGTTCTTTAATGTTTTTACAGACACACGACTTTGTCATCAGTTCTATAGGGCCATAAACAACACGTAGATAATGTCGTGGAAAGGGCGAACCAGAGACTACGTTTTATTAGCAGAACCCTTAAAAAATGCAACAGAACTACAAAAGAGACTGCATACACTACGCTTGTCCGTCCTTTTTTTGGAGTATTGCTGCCCAGTGGGGGATTCTTATCAGGTGGGTTTGACGGAGGACATCGAAAGAGTCCAAAGAAGAGCAGCTCGTTTTGTATTGTCACGTTACAGGGGAGACAGCGTTACGGAAATGATAGAAGATCAGGGATAGGAATCATTACAACAACGGCGCTGCGGCGTGGGATACTTACGAATCTGCAATCGTCAACATTATCCTCCAAATACAAATATATATTGTTGACTCCCACGTACATAGGTAGAAAAGATCATCCAAATAAAATACGAGGAATCAGAACTCGAACGGAGAGATTCAGGTGTTCTTCCTTTCCGCTTGCTATTCGAGAAGGGAATGGGAAATAAATAGTACAAAGATGGTTCAGTGAACCCTCTGCCAGGAACTTAAATGTGATTTGCAGAGTATCCCACGTAGATGCAGGTGTACAAGGTGTGATAGTTGATCCTGAAAATATATAAAAGGCTAAGTAAGTAAATGAAACAAATAGGATAATTATCAAAATCGTGAACTTGGTCAAGTTTCATTTCGAAGTTTTCCTATATCTATAGCTTGTACTATTACCCTTCACAAATATGGGGGACCTATGTCGAAACAGTAATGCAGTGTTCACATTAGGTAGGGTTCAAATGTTTATTAAGATTATGCAGGGACACCAGTCTCTAAATTTACAAATTACTTATGAACTAACTTATACTAAAGAGAGCACAAACATACATTCGAACCACCGACAGGGAACGGCCTCGCGTCTCGGAGAATAGCGCCTCAACGCGCTCGGCCACTCCAGCGGGGTATGAGTTAAGGCATGTGTCACATTCGTGAGTAACAAGTCCGTTCAGATGACATCTAATTGATGTTGACTTCAGTAGTATCACAGCTCAAATTTAGATAAACTTACCGTTTCGCGATAATTGCCACAAACTGGTACATCAGACCTATTTAGGAAAACCTATAGAGATAGGCTGTAGGCTTAAAGAGGATCCATAGCTGATGAGTAGGAAACACATCTGAGAAGAAAAAAGAAATAAAGAACCATGAAATACATAGAATGTGAAGATATTATAGTCTCACAGCACAGTCCTTCCACCGCATGAAGATCTGAGATATCATGTAAGACCAAGTAAATTATTTTAGTTAATATCGATATAAGTATCTGTTCAACATATTTATTGATACTATATAATATTTCTATAACAAATACAAGTGATTGCCACTCAAGTAGGAATAATCTACTATCTCGACTAATAAATAAGGCCACTGGTATACATTAGTTATTTAGTGATCACGTGGTGTCACGTTTATGTGGCACGTTCGAGAGAGGCAAGTGTGGACGAATTACACAAATACAAACTTTCTTAGTATCAGAGCGCACGAGTCCACTGTCGACTGATATGCACTTTCCGTCCATACAAATCAGAAAGTGTTACATCAAGAGCTCTGAGGAACGGTTTGCTTAGACAAAGTCAACAATGTCGAAAGCACATTGCCTTTAAATTTGACCCTCTAGATGCGAATCCCTAACTACACGTAACATAAGACTAAAGAACTGTATTGTAAATGGTAAATTACGTGGCTGTGCTATGCTCCAATTTAAGGTAGTTGTGAATAATTTAAACCCGAATTTTTAGTGGCCAAATTGACATACAGTAACTACTGCCAAAATAATGCTACCGTATAATTTAGGAATTATTATTAATAAAAATTTTGTTATTCATACATTCACTAATCTATTATAAGATTTTTAAGATACTTTCAGTAGATATAATCTTAAAATATTGTATTTAATAATTTTTCAGTTTATAAAAGAGGTAAAAACTGCACCTGTCTGAAATTACATTGACTTGAAATATTTTGCAGTATTGCCCATGATACATAGAATTCTAATTTATTTAAAAGAATTTTGTGGTTAACACTTTTGTCCCATCTCTGCTCCTCATTCTACTCCTCCTTCTCCTATTCCTTCACCCATCTTTCCATCCCTCTACCTCTGTCCTCTGCCATCCTTTCTGTGTAATTCATAATTTTGCCTTCCATGTTGATCTAATGCTAACTTCATCTCTCGTTTCATCTAAGCTTATTAATCCATCATTCACCTTCCCAGTCTCCGTAAATTTCTCTACTGCCTAACCACCCTGCGGGCGCTTCTCCTCCCCAATCACTCATCCTCTCTCTCTCGCTCCTCCCTATATCCATCTGCCACTCCCTTTGTCTTTGAAACATTAGAAATAATTCCGAACAATCATGGTAATCGGCAAAATTACGTTAAATTATGTAACATATCAAGGATCTTAGACTATAAAAACATTCGTCACGAAAACATACTTACATGGAACAACTTTCATGGTGGTCAGTCAAACGGTGTAGAAGTCATTTTTAATGTATACAATAACAGTTATGCTCTTCTATTTTTGAAAGTCAAGTTCGTACAATTTCATCCTCAGAGGTGTTAATCTGTGGGCTAGTGACGATGTCTGTTGCAAGATATCCACCGCCACCAGTCGTAGGAAATCTTATGTAGACTGTGACGTTCCTCTTGCTTCGAAAAGGTTGCATCATTCTATCAAGATCGGATGAACGGTGTGACTGCACATAAAATACAAGCAAGAAACATTTTTATACATTAGCCTAGATGAAATATCCAGCGTTGCCCAGGTATTTCTCTTTCCAGTCTTCTGCGAGTTGATATCCTCCTCCTACATCTTTCTCCTTCTTTTCTCTGTCTATATTCTAGCCCCCCCCCCCCCAAATCTCTGGCAATATCCTGTCCCCTGCATCAATATCTATGTCTCTCTCCATGCCCTCTTGTCACCCTTTCGATATGAACGACGGTATATTAGATTCTCAATAACATTTCCTCGACAATGTGATTATTGCAAATTGGCAATTGTCTATCTTCCCCTATTTTCCCCTCTGTTCTCCTTTCCGTCTCTCTAAAGATATTCTCCTAGCACATGTTCATAATTTACTTCCACTACCTTCCCCATATCTCCTCCTCTTCCCGCCCTCTCTTCATTTCCTCCTCCACTCCTTTTAGACTGTTTCCTTCCCATTCGACTTCATCACCTTCGCTCTTCTTCTTTGATGGTGATAAGTGAAAAGTATCGAACTACAAGGTATCGTCTGCCATGCGCTGTACGATATCCTATGTTCCTCTTGTTTTGATGGTCAAGAGTGCAAAACTTAGTTAATATTGGAATGAAACCGAGGATTCGGAACGAGGTCTGTTTCAGTGCACGTAACGAATTTTGAGATAGGCGGTGGCCTTTCTGTTCCTTCGAAAGTCAAGTGTACAAAATTTCATTAAGATTGAACTATACCGGTTACTGACCAGGAAAGTACTTGGGCTCGAACAAACACATATACACCAAAAATCTGATGAGAGATAAAGATCCCTTATTCCACTAGTGACACTGCCGCATCTGCAAAACTATGCAGTCGTCCGTTAGAGGCGTCTGCGTGTGCCATGCCTCATTGCACTTTGCCCTGTCGGTTCGCCAGTAGGGACGGTGCAGTGGGTCTCCGAAGTTGCGGTCTGTGATGTTATTTGTGTGGTGAAGCGTCAGATGGGGCGGCGTTTGCTAATCAATCCTGCTAATGTATTGCGATTAGTTGAGATGAAGTTACGAAAAACCCTTTTTCGTGAAGATGGTATTAGTGTAGAAGATGAATCATATGCATGCTTTCTCGTATCTGTTATGGTACAGAAATATGAACATAAGTTAGATATTGTTGTCAAAAACTCATAATAATGATAATAGTGATAATGACGAACAACTCATTGCAAGCGGTAGTGCTACGGTAAGTGCGGGAAGAGGCGATGGAAGCAGTGGCAGTGAATACCAACAGTCTTTCGTGAAGAAGGTTAAAGTTGCAACTATCATCACGGCTTTTAATGACAATTCGCTTGAGAATATGTAAGATGATTATTACATAAGTTATAGTTAAGATATCTGCATTACGTATGGCGTCTACAATTACATCTACACTGCTATCTAGAGCATGGTTGCAGTGCTTTGCAGAAAAACGACACCCACCAGCACATTGAGGTGTACGTAGAGATCCTGTAACCAAACGTTCATACTGATATGTTTGTTCGAGCCCATGTAATTTAATTGTGAGTTAGAATTCCGTTCTAAAGTATCCTTCGCCGTGCCGTTTCTTCTAAGGGTAAGGTCACGGAATTGGAAAAAAAAGAACTGTTGATTTCTAAGAATTACAAAGAAAGAAACACTCAACCAAACGCGGACTCATTTTTACACCTAAGCTTATTTTGGGGCTTATCCAATAATAATAATAATAATATGGTAGTTGATTAGAAAATGTATGCACGGACATGAATATTTAATTTTAATCGTGCGCGCAGCAGAGCGACGTATTGTTGAATGGCGCCCCTGATGTCGACTGACCCGCGGCACAGTTGCTGCAGGCGCCTGAGGTAGACTGGCCCGCGGAACGTTGCGCTTGCAGACAACGTGTGCGGCAGCCAGCACAGAGCGCACAGCACGAATGTTATTTATCGAACGACGGCCGGTGCCGGGCGGGCCCTTGCAAGCGGTGAATATTTACGAGCGACTTTTTGCGAGCGCGACTTATCATCAGTGCGCCCTCACGCGGCCAGCAACCGGTTATTTATTGCCTCATCGCGCGCCAGAATTAGGTATAAATCTGTTGGCAGCGTGCTCCCGCATCCTGCGCGATGCTGCGGCCACGAGACGTCTTACTTCCCGTGTCCGTATGCAGCATCCCTGCGTTTTTATAGTCACACTTTCTATTAAACATGCAGCAGTCGCCTCTTTGCCTATACACCTATTTTCGGGCACGATGTTTAAAATTAGCATAATTCACGTAGAAGATTTTCATGAGAAAGCAATAACTTGTGAATACGGCCATAATGGTTACAAGCTACACTGACTATCTCGCATTATGTAGCCTATGTTGGTAAGATTAGTGATTGTTGTTGCTATTTTACAGTTTCACAGCTCTATGGGAAAATAGCAATAAAAATCGGAAAGAACAATATCAATGTACGTGTAGTATTTTGTATCCAATCCTCGTCGCCACTTTCGTATCTCGTTTCCGCCGGTTGTCCTAGGTGTCGGTGGCCGAGTAGAAAAAATGTTCAAATGTTTGTATAGCTTATAGGACTTAACTATGGGGTCATCAGTCCCTAAACTTACAAACTGCTTATGAACTAGCTAACACTAAGGACGGCACAAATATCCATGCTAGATTAGAACAAGTTGTATATTTCGTAGAAATATAATACTTAACTTTTACAAAGTTCATGACTGCCAACTAAGTGTACTGCTCAGACATAGGTTCACTAGGTAACGGCGTGCCTACTGATGACACCTAGTGCCTGTCGTAAACCCAAATGAACGATACAGTCTAGTGGTGGCCACGAGCGAAGTTGTAGCAGAGGGCGCTCGCGGCTGACGTCGTAAGAACGCCGCGCCGTGCGTGCATGGCGGCGCGCAGCGAAAGTACGTGGCGCGCACTTCAGACTTGTGCGACACAACAGGTTATTCATAAGTAAATTACTGACATGATATGCAACTTTGATCTACATCGTATTCTTGAGATGAAAATATAACATTATCATCTTTTAGGAAAGGAGATCTGATTATTCTTCTATACTGGAAATGGAAAATGGAAGACTTAAAAAAAGTACTGAAGTCTCAGATTTTCCTTTTCGGAATGTTCGAGATAATTTCTACCATTTGTATTAACTTCGCACAACAATCATCAGAATTAAATCAGACAAATCAACAAGCTATAAATAGAGGTTATTCCAAATACTAAAGTGTTTCTAGGACGTGGGATACTATTACGAGTTTTCAATTTATCTCCAATTCGTGTAACTTCATGAGAGCGTTTGACAGCGTATCCTCTAAAATTGTACTCACAGTCCTTGAATAATGTAGGAGTGATGCAAAAAATACACGGAAAATTGTATGGATATGAGAAATCTAGTTCTGAAGAAAGAGTCAGGTAAGACGATTCTCTCTGACATATCGATTACCTGTAGTTTTTCGGCGATTACGTTCAGTTAATAATTTGGAATTTATATGTCGAAATAAACTCCAATACGATCTACATGACGTGTACCAAATAAAACGAGTTAATAGATGAATTTGAGCAGCTGCGTATTTAAGTTGTTACATAAAATGAGTACAAATAAAGGGAAAGTGATTAAATATGTGATTGATTTTGTATTCATTTAGTACACTAAATAGCGTTTCGAAATGTAAACTATCGATTTGGCTGAAAGTGAAAACCTGTGGTGCATATACGGAGATAGGGACGAAAAGTAAAGGATCATGCAACTGATTGCAATAGCAGATATGACTGTGACAGCAATCACTGATATTTGAACAGAGTAGAAAAAGCTACATCTGATGATGGGGACATATTTCACAAGCCGCCTTATTATGGATTGCGTAGAATAGCCTTCGACACTATTAGGAATTTCTTTCCTATTTAACCCGAAAATTTAGCAAGGATAAAACTGTTGATAATTGAGGTACAATGTGTGTTTCTTGTGTGATATCAGTACATAAGAAAAGATAAAATATAATAGTATAGAGGAATTTATGTGAAGTTTACTACACAACATAAGTGACACTTATTGCATTTAAATGTGGTGCGAATTAAATGACAAAAAATCTTGCATGCCTTTGTGTCCAAGGGATTTGATAAGTATGATTAGCAGATAATTGTTCGCATATGTGTGTGTGTGTGTCAGAGAGAGAGAGAGACAGAGACATATACTGTATAGGATGGCAGAAAAACCACAAGTGCCGCCTATTTCGAACTAACCTTATTTACTCGTGGTTACGTTATTTCATCGATCTATAAAGGATTTCTACACTTGTCAGCCTTTGAGATTCATATCCTCTATATCTAACATTTAACAACCTAGTGAGAGAAATCTATTTTTAGACGTATGCACAAACTGAGCTTCGGTAGCTTGTTTTCAAGAATATGAACTTGTTCTGCATAAACAAGAACAATTACTAGAAAACGAGCTTTGTTTGCAAAACATAACGTACCTTGCCGAAAATACAAAGTCAGTTTCCTATTTCCAGTTTGAAAAATGAAGAAAATTATTGTAATTATATTTGGTGGTACATGTTGGAAATTAATTTTGTAGTAATATACAGGTTATGGTATGTGCTGCATTTCTGAAGAAAACAGTTTTAGAAGAGCCGAGGTATTCTATGAGCCACATCCAATTTTCGTATTGCGGTACACGTCTGGGGCAGCATTTAATTCGGATATGGCGTCTGCTTTAGGCTACACGACGACCGTAAAAAAACCTACTGCAGCATGTGACCCGAAACATCCTTCACAGGGACAAATGCGTGCTCTGAATTTTTTATGGTCGGGCGAAAGTGCTCTTGAAGTGGTCTTTTCATTTCGTGGATGGGCGGTACACAGCGTGTATACACCGCTCTGCGTATAAATATCACCTTCTCTGCAACTCGAGGGAGAATCCGAGAGAGAGGCGGGATGGCCATCTACAGAAAAGGCTTTTAATGTTTACATCGTTAAGTGCAGCGCTGAGAGCAGTTGAGGTAAAATATTGATTTAGATTACTTTGTGAGAATAACTATATACAACATTTCAAAAGCTTGACAGGGTTATTTGGTGGGAGATTTAAAGTTCAGTGATACTTTCAAATGGGAAAGATCTAATAGCCAGCTGTTAAATTATTAGGGATTTTTAATCGAAATTATTTGATGTTTCCTTAAATAAAACTAAAAAAGTACGAAATCTACCCTCAACCTTGTAGAACTTTTACAAATATGGGCTGGCAATTATGTTGTAATTGTTGATCAGTTCTTACATTTCACCGAGCGAGGTGACAAACTGGATCCGGAGGATGGTGGTTTTAAATACTCAACGAGCCATCCTTATTTACGTGTTCCGTGACTTCACCAAATCGCTGCAGACCAATACAGCAATGTTTCCGTACAAAGGCCTATTTCTTTTTCCAGGTTTACCCAAAAAACCCGAGCGTGATCCCCCTCTTAATAACCATGCTGTCGACCAGATGTAAAACGTAAAGCTTACTTCTTTCCAATTATGCAATAAAATTTATTACATTTGTAACACATTTTGGGTATCTAACAGAAGACTACTCTTTGTATTCCAACTACAGTACAAGTTTGATTTCACATTAATTAAATCGCTATTTCATCATATTGCCGCGAGACAACACGTACACCGACTGCCGGCGTGGCGCAGAGGATAGCGTCACCGACTGCGGTGTTGAAGGTCACCGGTTCAATCCCGCCTATCTGCAAAAATTTATTTCTTTGTAATTAACAATTTCAGAAGTTTCTACATCTTTCTTAAGTTGTTCACTTGTAAATTCTACTTGTTTCTTATGTTACCTGTTCTTCTAATTTCTGGTACATTCTGTCTGTGTATAAATAGCAGTGCACGCTGCCCGAGAGGCATTTCGCCGTCTAGGTGCCGTCGAGTGAAGACCTGCCTGCTAGTGCTGCGCGTAACTTAGCTTCTCATGTGTGTTTGTTTACGTTCAGTTAATTGTTCTTTCTGTGAGTGTATACATCTGACATTTGTGGAAGTGCGTCCCTACGCTTGCCGTACGTTCACGTTTCGCCTATTGGTGGGATCTCGGTTTTCACCGAAATCTATACGCTACTGAAACGTCATGGCTGATTCCCTGAGGAAGAACACACTGATCTCGTTCCAGAAAGAAACCCGGCATGTTCAACCAACTGCACTAGAAATCCTGGATTGGCTGTATGAAGTAATGGGCATTGATAATGATCTTGCACATACCACTCAGTTAGATTCTGATGAATACTGTCTTTTTATTAAGTTTTTTAGTTCTGTGACAATTGATAAAATTTTGGGAAAGTGGGGTAGCTCTGTTGAGTTTGAACATAGAGATGGTTCCAAAAGCAAGGTTTCAGTTAGGAAAGCTGATACCAAGTACATAAAAGTGAGAGTCTTAAATTTACCGATTGAGATGGATAATATTTTAATTAAGGAGGCACTTTCCAAATATGGTGACGTGCTCTCGATAGAAAATGAAAGGTGGTCAAAACACTACAAATTACAGTGTTACAATGGTATACGTGCTGTAGAAATGGATGTAAATTATTCCGTCATATATGACAGTGCATGGATACAAAGCACACATTGTGTATTCAGGACAAGAACCAACTTGTCAGATATGCAATGAATCTGGGCATTTTAGGTTAGACTGTCCACGCCGGTACACGGTACTGAAAAGTAATTATGTAAAGCGGCAACGGCTCACCCTTGGTGAGGTGATGCCTCCTACTGCGATACCCTCCTCTGTTAATGACGTCACGGAAAGTATCACGGATATGACCAATGTTGATAAAGAATTTCCACCTTTAAAGACACCTGCAAGTTAAAGTCTATCTGTCCGAGAATATGAACCCAAGAAAAGACCGCTAGGAACAACTGAAGATCGTTCTGATGATGATTCCTCTTCCACTCTTCCCGTTCGTAAACAAAAGCAGTGCGAAGCGGGAGACGAAGAGCCCACAGTAAACACTGCTATGGAAGTGGAAACTGCAGTGAAGGAATCAAAGGCATTGGATGAGGAAGAGAAAGGTGCAGTAGTAGACGAACCTGTCACGATTCTGCCTGGCGCGGAGGAGAAGGAAGTAAACTCCGACGATCCGGTAGAATCAGGGGAAACAGAGGAATCAGGAAAACAGCAACAAGACGCCGCGGCCGCAGTGATACCCGCCGCGCATGAGCGCGAACAGCAGGGCGGCAGTAGCCGCCAGTCCCCGCCTGAGCGTCCCTTGCAACCGACGGACGTAAACAAGGAAACTGTGAAGGAGGTGCCGGCGACTCAGGATGGCCGCCGCCGCCGAATAAAGCCGCAACCAAATCTAAAAGTGGCTCGTAATCAAGGAAACCAACAACCTGCCATGGGCGCTCCGAAGCTGCGTAATATGAAATACGAAATTGTCACTGCAGATGCCTCGAAAGAAAACACAAAAAATGTTTCCTTACCAGTTACTCCACACAAGGATCAAAGAGATAAATCCCAAGCACCGGAGTCTAGAGAAAATACTTAAGTGTAGATCAAATAGTGTGCCAATGATCATGAACTGTTATTTCTTTTTTCGTTCTTCTGTAAATCTTCAGGTTTTCCATATCAGTCAAGTTTTCGGTATAAAATCTATGATTTCAATTACTGTCAGAACAGTAGTGTCTTAAAACAGTTTATTATTTGTTACCATTATTCCTTGAGGGTAACTTAAAGCCTTAGTTAATTATTTTCCCTCTCGCTTACCTAATGATGCAAGCGTATACTGTAGCTACTATGAATATCAATAAGATTCACTCATAGTGACTAAAATTTAAATGTTAGAATGGCTACAAGTAATATTACAATGGCGCAATCTTATACGATCACTACAGTAAACATAAATAAAATAACATCAGAATTAAAACTGGCGGCGCTTAAAGAATTTCTATACGACTCTGGAACCGATATTGCCTTGCTACAGGAAGTTTTAATGCCCGATCTCAGTATACCAAGATTTATTTCTTACATTAACGTCTCACTTGAAACAAGTGTAGGAACGGCTGTATTAATACGACATGGCATTCCAGTAACAGATGTGGAACGATTGGAATCCGGAAGAGGGATAGGGTTAAAGATCTACGATGTGACAATAATCAACTTGTACGCTCCTTCCGGGTCTTCACATCGATCTGACAGATCAAAGATTTTTTTAAAGAAGGCATCATATACCTGTTACGAAGAAATCAAAGCCAACTCATAATTGGTGGTGATTTTAATAGTGTTTTAAATCGTAAAGATCAGATCCCAAATTTTAATTTTTGTAATGAATTAAAACATCTAGTTACAAACCTGAATTTAAAATATGCGTGGGAAATAAAGTATCCTACTGCTGTCGAATTTACTTTCGTCACATCAAATTCATGTAGCAGAATTGACAGGGTATATGTTGCTCAAGATCTTACATCCTCCGTAACAAAAGTAGAAACTATTCCTACGTACTTTTCGGACCATTCCAGTTTGTTGATCTGCATAAATTTGCGACCACAGCCTATACGTCAGTTCAGGAATCAGTGGAATTTAAACGTCTCGTTGTTGTAAGACTGATTTAGAAGACACACTAAAGGAAGCCTGGACAGTGTGCCTGCGTGCACTTAACAGATATGCAACCACTATCGATTGGTGGACAAAAAGAGCGAAGCCGAAGCTGAGGAAGGTTTTAATGCAATATAGTAGTCAGAGGGCAATATGTATTAAGAATAATATAGAGTTTTATTATTCAGTCTTAAGAGAGTTATATAGCCAGACATCTGCGTCGACCCTTCTCCTGGAAGACATTAAAAAGTCAAAGCGAAATTGTTCACTATTAAAAGGAAGCAATTAGAAGGATTAAAAATAAAATCAAAAGCGAAATCAGTTACAGAGGATGAAATGACTTCACTCTATCATTTACTAAAGCATGCTAAGAACAGGAAGAGATCGTTTATTGATGAAATCAGAACAAAACATGGCATTACTCTAAAAACCCAGAAGGATATTGTTAATGAAGTGCATCGTTATTATAATGAATTGTATTCTGGAAATGCAGGAGGGGTTGAAAATTCTGATAATTTCTTTAACATTATAGTTCCACAGCTGACGGAAAATGACAATCAGGAATTCCTTTCTGAGGTTAATGAAGAGGACGTTTATGAGTCTCTCCGCAGTTCACCATTAAAAAAATCCCCAGGACCCGATGGTTTGCCAGTGGAATTTTACGTTCGTTACTGGCCAATCGTCGGTGTGAAAATTACTGAGATGGTGAATGAGGTTATTAAGGCTAAAATGATACCACCTGAATTTAAAGAAAGCAAAATTGTACTCGTCCCTAAAAGTAAAGGGAACAAAGACCTAAATAACTTTCGCCCAGTTTCGTTGCTGAATTCAGACTATAAAATTGTTGCTACAGTTGTAAATAAAATGTTTTCATCATTAACACACAAAATCATTAGTCAACATCAAAATTGTGCCGCGGGGAGAAATATATTTCATACTTTAGTTGATTTTAGAGATGTCATTGCAATCACCTCTGTAACAAACATAAAATGTGCGTTGACTTTTTTGGACTTCCATAAAGCCTTCGATGTAGTAAACCATGAATAACTGCTGCAGACTTTAAAGCGTCTGGGATTCAATCAACAGGCCTTGTCTCTGATCCGAAACATTGTCACAGGAATAAATGCAAGAATAGCTGTCAACGGCCAAACAACAAAACTGCTACAAGTCAGACGAGGTGTTCCTGAGGGAAGTCCCCTTTCCATGACCCTATTCGCCATCTCACTGGACCCGTTTCTCAGACATGTTCATGACAAATTAACAGGCATCACACTAGGAGGACATAAAACTGTTATAAGAGCTTATGCTGCCGATGTAGGAATCGTCATAAGAAACATGGAAGATATAGACACATTAGAAACAGTAACGAGAACTTACTGTAGTTTGTCTGGAGCAAACGCAAATGAAAAGAAAAGCAAAATCTTAAATCTTAGAGGTTTTGACAAAATAAACATGGAATGGGCAAAAGTGGTGAAGCAGCATAAAACCCTAGGAATAACACTAACAACAAACGCCATGAAAATGGCTGCAATAAACTGGAAAGACACCTCCGAAACACTTCGAGGTGCTATAATGGAGAACTTATCACGTTCCTTAAATCAGTTTCAGAGGGTTAAGTACATAAACTTATATATCATGTCCAAAGCATACTATACAACCCAAGTATTTCCAATACCAAGGATGATAGCCCGGAAAATTATGTCCAGAATTACAAACTTCCTGTGGAAAGGAGAAATATTTCGAACAGCAGTCAATGTAGCCACCTTAGATCCGAGACATGACGGTTTAGGTCTAACTGACATCACAAGCAAAGCTTCGGCACTTTTCGTCAAGAGGCAAATGAATGTAATTAGAGAATCTCAAGACAGTATTACCAGCCAGCTCTTTGAAATCGTTAAACCAGAAAATCTACAACCCCTATTGATGTGCGAAAAATAAATAGTCGTCTACAGCATGTGAGGACATTTTATATTCAACAAAGTTATTTGAGTACTGGACTTCGACAAGGTCAACAGATAACATCAGGAGCAATCATGAGGGAAAGGTGGAAAAGTGAAGGCAGAAATAAAATAGAAAGATAGTATCCAAATTTAGACTGGAATGCTATCTGGGAAAACATCAACTTAAAAGTCCTGACCTCCGATATAAGAACAACGTGGTACAAATCAGTGAACAACATCATTAGTACACACGAAAGACTCTACGGAATTGGTCTCAGTGATACCATTCTGTGTCAGCGGTGCCATCTAACAGATACAATAACACATAGATATACATGCGGTGGGAATATTAATAATTGGAACTGCATTAAAGAGCAAATTGCATTTATTACAAGGACATCACCCAACAATATAACATCAACTGTTCTTCATAGACTTCAAGAACGGTACTTTCCAGACGCAAAAAATAACGCCGTGTACTGGCTGATAGGAAATTACGTAAATTATGCCATCAACAACCTGGGACCAGACAACATCATAGACTTCCAGATGTATATACGGAACGAATACTACACAATTAATAGGTATATGGATCACAAGAAAAAGTTCGGTAACAGGATGAAAATTGTATTTGAAAGAATGGGGATCGGATAAAATACTAAATACATGACTCAATGACAATACGCTATTTCCCTTACCCTGTTTTCTGGATGGACTTAATTAGTTAGGTGCCAACGCCTGAAGTGGAGAAGCTCAGGAAAAAAAAGTTGGATACAAAAAATAAATAAAACGAAAAAAAAAGGTTCTTGTTTGATAATAATAAAAAAAAGGTCGCCAAAAAAAATTAAAAAAAAAGTTGGTTAGAGCAAAAAAACTAAAAAAAAAGGCAGTCAATGCTGCGTGTATGTAAAAGAAAAAAAAAATATTCAGCTTCAGTTACCGTGAGTTTCGGCCAAAATATTGGTTTCGGTCGTAGTTTCGGTTTCGGCCAGAAATCGGCCGAATCTTCGGCTTGGCCGATACTAGCTTGTGTGAGGTTATGGATGAAATATTCATAGAATAAAATTAAAAAAATCCATCAAAAAATGAAAAAAAGAGGCAGTTAGTGCTACGTGTATGTTACGTTCCTAATAAACGTGCTTTCAGTATAAGTTCTATGTTCAGTTGCCTTCGAAGTCACTCCTGCTTCCCTTTCAAAGCGACAATATTACATGCACGCATTAATAGAAAGTAGTTGGCTACGAAACTAAGTCCTTCATCATTGCTGCTCTTATATTTTCATTGTGCCTGCACGAACGTCTAGGCGTAAGATCGACCACTAAGAAATGTAATTTTGTTAACGCATACTACCAAAACCTGAAAAGAAATCTCAGATACCGTTATCAACAAAATGTCGAGAAAGTTTTATTATTTATTATTTTACCTGCTGATTGTCAGTGCATACAACTGGCTTCACCTTTTATCAACTCCGATAATGATCAACGTGACGAAAAACCTTGGGGCATACCATTGTTACACAATCAACAACTTACAATTGAAAGATTTTGTAATCAAGGTACTTATTAAACTCCTCTAGTCAAATCAGAATTTACAATTCAGTCATGAGAAAACCCATTTTTGTCAGTAATTAATTCAACGTTACAATGATTGTGAATGGAAATCATACACTTACCGTTTGTGTTAAAACTGCTGGTTGAAGAATATTGTAACACACGAAAATTAAATCATATGATACCGTTTATATCTTGCCACAATACCACTGACAATGAGAAGAATTTCAATAAATAATTCATTTGCAGAATACACAATGCTTCCTGTTTATTAGTTCTTGCTCTCAGCCTCTACTGGATTCCCGCAAGTGATCGAGCATATGAATGCGTCCCTTGCGCCAATCCAGTATAGGCTGAGAGCAAGAAGAAATAATGGGGAGGGAGCACTACCATTGTAATGTGGTATAAATTGTGAATTTGGGTTGGAAGGCAATTCTGCCCGGGTTCGAATCCCGGTCCAGCACAAATATTCAACTTCGCTGTTGAATGTATTTGAACGCTCAGAAACGGACGAAATGTTTAAATATTTCGAAATCGTAAAATTACGGCCGTTAATGTCAACAAATTGTGTCCATTCATTCGGACATATTAGAAAAGAACAAACACCCCATAAATAACAGAAATTTATAGATGCAAATTTCATCTCATTCCGTGAATCGTGAACAATTTCCGTCAGCCGACTCTAATTGATGAAAATGCCCTTGCGGGATGACGGCGGACAGCTAGAAACATAACAGATTTTATTGTACCTCACTGTGAATCAAAATTGTGTCTCACTGTAAATCAAAATTGTGATGTTTTACAACTGTCCTCGTATAGCATCACTTTATTTGTCAACAATCGCAAAGTAATGCCTGAATAGATAACTGGTTTCACCAAATTAAATTGCAGACTTCTGATCATTCTTTTACAAAGATCTTGAACGATTTACTAAAATGAATGACAATTTCAGGAGAAGATTTTCTTGTCTCACTCTTACCATAATGATAAACATTAATTGCGCTCTTTATAAACAATAGTTAAGACTAATAAAGCACTATCCATGAGATGGTAATTCACTTTAATTAAATCGTTCAAGATGCTTTCAATGTAGTTTAATGACCCGACATTGCAATTTAATTTCTCGAAGTCACTCATAAATATGGACGTTTCACTGAGATCATTTGTATAATTAAGTGTTCAAATAAGGAAATGCAAGAATAAGGTTACATGATTGCATTCCAAATCAGGGCTCGATGCCAGATAACCATAAAATGTGGTGGCTCGCCCTAGATTTGTGTTCTTCTTCCTCTTTCTAGCCTCTCTCAATTAAACATGTTCGTCAAATTAAACGTGTTTAGATATACCAACAAAACACTTGTACGACTCATAGACAAATGTGGCCCGTCAGTGGAGCATGCGAACCCGATAGAACTGATGGTGGAAGTAAGTAAGTACAAAGAAATGGAACACACTTCATCGCAGGTTCATTAAGCATAAAAAATGCACGAAGACAATCCGCGAACACCAGTGACAGACGCAACAAGAGAGCCGTTATGCCTGATGGCTCCTCTTAATGTTCCTAGAGCGGATGTTTCTTAATGTCAAACAATGGAAGAAAAGAAAAATAGAGGTTAGAGCCCACGCGACAGCTCACCCGCGAACGAATTGAACCCCAAAAGGAGGAAACAACGGTGCATAAAGTATTCTCCACCAGAAGCAGCTACGTTGTTTGCGGAATATAGATGTAGTTGGAGACCGTCAGGTGTCCTAAAAAAGTGTTTTTTGCACAACGTTATTATGTGACTTGTACCGCTCCTTGGCCGGCCGCGGTGGCCCAGGGGACTGAAACGCTTCAGTCACGGTCTGCACGGCCACTGCGGTCGGGGGTTCGAATCCCCCCTCGGGCATGGATATTTGTGGCGTCCTTAGTATTAGTTAGTTCATAAGTAGTTTGTAAGTTTAGGGACTGATAACCCCGTAATTAAGTCCCATAGACTTACAAACATTTGAACATTTATTTGAACCGCTCCTTGAAAAGTTTCACTTCACCGGTGCCAATTCACACACAAACACACACATACTCCGCGATCTCTGCTCGCGGATCAACAGTCCGTCTGCAGACATAATATTCTGTTCCATCACTCTTTTTTCCAACGCGAAAGTCTATAGTTAACATCAAACTGTTGGGAGCTATCAGACGATGACGCTGGGGGTCATATGAGAAATGCACAAAGCGCATTTAGAATTAATTTACCGCGTTATCAGTCAGTCCTGTACGAAATAGTGTTACCATCTTCTCCACCTTGGATAGAGGCTGAAGCGTTTCAATGCATTTTATGTAAGAAGTTCGTTTAGGCACATATCTTCCGAGAAATATATTAACTGTATTCCTTGTAAGTATGAATTAGATGATTCAAAGTTTCTCCAGGCATCCTCGTGTTACTAAAACTTTCCGATACCTTCGTGAATATCTGTGTATCTGAAGCACAGTTACGTTCATTGGAAAGTATAATAAATTTACAGGTACCATCGAAGCGTCCGAATAATCTATAATTATGAAATTATGGATAACTCCAGATAAGAGCCTATTTAAGAGCGATGTCTAAGAAAGCTATTGACAGAAATACATGCTGATGATCTGCACACTATATACGTTTCAAATTGATGCTATAAATATTAGACTGGCGAATTTTAATCTGCTGAAGACATGTGGAGCAAGTAGAATACATTTTTTCAGATGCAGATCGTGACCCTTAGACAAATCGTACACATTCTGACACAGAACTCTTTAAAATGAATCTTTATTTAAATTACCAGAATTTAGGGAATATTCTTGAAGTGTTTTTATTTTTATATCATTAGCGTATGTCCAAAATCGCCGTGTGTACTGTTTTTCACGTGTATCAGCATCTTACCTTTGCTGTCCATGTACATAATTATATATTTCGTGAAGTACTTCGTTGTTCACAAAATTAACTCACCTTTGACGCTGCACTGGGAGAAGAATTCATGTATTTTCAGCTCTGTCAGTAAAGTAAATTGTTCAAGGAGTTACAGTATTAATCACTTTAACAATTGTATGATTCCACTGATGCACGTGAAAAACCATTCTCGGATATTCATATAAAGCAAGGACCTTCACTTCCTAAACGGCGATAACGTAATACGTGCTGCTTGTAAAATATGCCCTATGACTTAATGGAATATGTCTGCAGCAAGCCAATTGGAGTATGTGATGACATTTTTATCGAAAGTAGAACACTCCACAAGTTGCATCGAATTTATCCTTCATAAACATTATAAAATTAGTAGCATATCATCTTCATTTGATTAGTATTCTAAGCACGAAAGTCACACAGAAATGAACAATAATAATAATAATTTCGTGTGGCTCTTTGGCCTGGTGCAAGCCTTACAATTGGACGCTACTTCGGCGACTTGCATGTCCATAGCCTACCCCGGTTATCCAACTGGGGAAAGGGGACCTACAGCTTAACGAGGAATGCGAACCACGTGTCGTTTCTGGCGACTCCTCACATCGTTGAGAGGTAAAGGATGCGTTAAAACGCAGACTGAAAAAAGTCTGAGGTCCGATCGCGTTTCGAACCCACGACCCTTCGGTTTCCAGTATAGCGCTTTACCTCAAGATCACCGGGCCCTACAATTATGAGTGTAAACTAGTTATTCATAAATAAGCAACACGTAATTGGTATCCTGTCAACTGATTTAATGCCAGCAGTATTTTGAATTGCCCCACACATATTTTCAAACATCTTTGCACCATTACTTTGGAAACAAAAGTTTGTCTGTCCCCGTCTCAAAACCAACTGAATCGGAAGGCCGCATGATGCAGAGTATGTTATTAACTTAGAGGCGCAAGACAATTATCAAGGAGTGAGCTAAAATGATTGCACGAATAATTAGCTCCTCCGGAAATAGTATGGCCATTCTTCGAGTTATAAACCATCGTTTCGTCTATTAGAATGAGGATGGTTTCTTTTCGAGGAAGGGCGGAAAACTCGAGACAGGACATTGCTGAAGAAACGATTCCGTTCTTAACAAAGGCTGATTTATAAACGTCTAAAATGTTTCTGGGTAGTTTGTCCGAAACTGTCACTGTGTTACCCGATTGTTGAAGCAAAAATTCAAGACTAAAAGTATATTATTTGCACTGATGAGTGACAGTTATCTCCCGAACATTTCTCTTTCAAAATTGTTTGTAAACCCTGGTAGTAAATACATTTGGTAATCAACCGTGATTTCAGAAAGGTTTTCATCGGCTAAATTTTAAATCATTCTGGAAACACCGGGAACACACATTACACACATGGATGAATACAGATTGAGTATATGGAAATATAAGCTGCTTATTCCAGCTTAATATATAATCATAGCCATTAGAGATTTTGTTCTTCTGTGAATAATTTATCTCTTCTTTTGTTTCCTGCACTTACTTCAAATGTAGTTGTCTTGGAACCCCAAGTCTCTGAAATTCAGTTTATTTATCTGTACCTTTAAATTTTTGATTGAAATTTAAGACTGATGATAGGAAGTGATTAATAATTAATGCACACAACTCTGGTGGACTGCTGAGACTTTCGCACTCACACAATCAAATGTAATATATTGAGAAACAACAAAGTGTCTTGAATCCCGTTTCAAAACTGACAATACAACTTTACCATTTCTCTTAGGGCTTTCATTTCTCTTGAGGTCACGTAGTGTTATAGTTTTTCTGGTCACAGCATTCCTCTGAATATTGCAGCGCTTTGCTATGTGATGAAATTATCTTTGTGATTTATGAACATACTCCATACTAAAATACAGTTAGCGTTTTACTTTACACCATACTTCAGTGGCGTAGTTTGTCCTAAATATTTACATATATGTACTGCCTATTCTTCAACAGCATTTTTACGAGAAATAGACTTCAAAGAAAGTTAAATTGAAATTGGATTCGTTATTTACTCTGAATGTTCTGCACTGTTAGGAATTCATAATTACCTTCCTGCAACAGTACTGTCAGCACATCTCAAACTGACTGGCTGTTACCACTTTTTCTGTTGTTGTTTCTTGCAATTACAAAACAATTTATTAAAATATATGACTATGCTACCTTATTCATGAACTGTACTTCGTACATATCTTGCCTGTAAAAGCTTACAAAATATATGTAAATCAGTAAACATCCATTGTGGAAAAATAAGGAGTTTACATATTACAGTTTACATACAAACTCAACCTTGTACATTTCTTAAACAGGTAGCTTACCAAGTAGTTACGAATGGAAGACCCAGTAATCTGATACAGCAGCCTGCTGATCAAATGCTTTGTACACATCTTTTAAATGCTTTGATATGACAGCTCTTTGCAAAATACACAGAAATCTTGAGTTGGTTTACGTTCTAGGAGGCGATCCACTTGAGTTTGCCATTGTCACTCACTGTGATAATTATGTTTTATTATAATGACATAGTGCACCTATGCACTGTAAATCGTTATATAACAACTGATTGATATTACAAGATTATGGCCTTGTAAAATATTTTATTTTACCAGATGATGCTGAAATAGTTCAGCGAAACCGGTCGTCGTAAATAAAAATTGATGATCAGCGATCTTGGCTTTTTATATCCTTTTACACAGAAATCTCTTTGCGTAGAAATCATGGAGGTTGAACAAATCGAAAGGAATTTGAACGTTTCTAGCTATGTACTGAGATAGAAATAGGGTCAGGGTTAGAAAAAATTGCAATTAACCTACTTTGTCTACGTTACCTTCAACATCTGAAATATGTTAGTGAAACAAACTTACTGCTTCCTTTGATCTGCTTTCCCCATGACAAATTTCCATCAACTGGGGAAGTTTGCTGTCTGAGTACAAGCTGAAGGTATATGGTGACGCTAAATCTGCCAACGAGTATTTTAATTATTAAATTTCTATATATAAAAGAGTCAGTTATATTGTACAGCATATTACTCTCCCAGTAATGCGATTGTTTATACCTGGGATAGAACAGTTTAGAAATATGCAAGCAGTCCCAGCGTGTAGATAAATGGCAGATCCTCTCTAATCTTATTTTCAGACACGTCCTGCATTAGGTCATAATATCATGCAGTTGATGTAATGCAAGTGTACATCATTTTGAAGTGACGTTAACAGTTTTTACACTGCCATAACAGTAATTCGATAGCGTGATATTGAATTCACCTTCGTAAGCTTCTTGTAATGCCCTCATGATGATTATATCGATTTTTATTAGACTCATATCACTACAGATTATAAGTTTGACAATAAAAACAAAAAATACATTGCGGTACCTCTGCTGGTTTTCTTAGTAGACTAAAACAAAAGAAAAACAATAAATATTTTCATACAGCTACCAGGCATCATGCACTGTACATCAGACACTGGTTTGGCGAGAACAGGGAAGATCAAACATACCTAAATGCCAAGTAACTGATTATGTTAGAAATGGCACACCTGATGCACTTATAGCAAACCTACTCTTTTAGTATCTGACCAGAGATGTTCGCTACCATTTTACAGAGCATAATTGTTATCAGTACTAATGTAGTAGTACTGAATTTAAAGTATCGAATATGTTGTTCTGAAGCACATCTCGAATACTTTTGATACATTCTTCTAAAGTACCCAGAAACCATTAACATTAAATGTTGAATTATGACTTTAGTTTTGTTACAGAAGTAGACCTTAGTCTCTTTACTAACACATAGTAGTAGTTACATCTTGCTAGTCTAGGCTAATTTTGATCTTTACCGTTACAACTTCTTCCGTTATCATATTTTCAGCAAAATTTCTTTCCAGATGCAAATGGGCAATAGAAACAGCAAAATGAAATTTTCCATAATTATCTCCTAACTTAATGTACATATTCTTCTGTTACTGTGTACTGCTCATTCCTGTGACATCACCGTCATAAATTATTAATCCACGTAGCATATTTCACCTTTAATAAAGCAGCAGACCTTGTGTACGTTGCTGTGAAAATATCCTCCACAATCACAGCTGCTGCTGGAAAAATAATATAAATTGGAAAAAATGATAATGTTTACACATAATAACACGAGTCGTCGATTCAATGTTTACATTTAATTTCTTTCATTGTTCGAGACCATGCGAGATACACAGTTAGGCTTATATGGCGGTTGAGTGGTTCAGAGTTTCGTACAACCTCGCATTTTAAACCTCTCGTCCGCTTGCCACAAACTTCGTTCAACATGGAGAATGTTGCGTAAGTGAACGGAGAACAAGACCATTTTTAATATCAGCTGCCATGTTAGAGAAAAGGGAAGAAAACTAGCAGCAGCAAATTCCGTGATGCAAAAATGTAGTTGAGAACAAGAAAATTTAACCAGGGGGAATGAAAGTAGCACATGTGACTGTTGTCATCTATGTAGACCCTTTATTTTATTTACATACAGTCAGTGATCCAATGGATTCTGCGCTCCAGTTTTTTTTCCACAGATTTAGATTGATGTTGAAACAAGGTGCATACAAGTTATTGAACTTGCGCTTTTTTTTCACGAACTAATCACAATGAGAACGTGAAACTTCTGTGATTTCTCGACGGAATCTCCTTGCAACTGTAAACATTTCATAAAATATCGACGCCATAATCCGGTGCTCTGTGAACGCTTCTTTAGGAGTCTGCTTTGATTATTTGTTGTCATTGAGTCTGTGTGCTTCCATTGAGCTGTCTGCCCCTTCGTGTCAAGTTTGAGGAACAGCATCCATGCCTCAGCCATTGTCACAATAAAGTCCTATTCAGGCCGGCATCCCTCGTCCACATTGCCTGACAGCATGACACGTGCACAGCCTTGTGGTTATTCGTCAGTATTCATATTATCCACCTGGGAGAAACTTATTGCCAGGTCTTCGTGCAGGATTGTGCGCACAGGTCCCAAGAAATGTCACCTTTTGAGGCGACATGTTCCACAGTCTTCGATGATAATCCAAAACAATTTCCTGCGCTCGCTCGACCATGTCGTCGGCAGGGCTGGTGCTAGGCCTAGACTGTTCTCGTGTATTGCAGACGGCGTTCAGCCTTCTCTCAACCCTCACATCCACGAAGCACATTGTACACATCCTTAACACCTTCATCATATGTCTCCCTCAACTGGCAATGAATTTTAGCCGGTGGCACACTACAAAAATACAGAGAAGGAAACAGTACATGCTGTTCATTCAGTGAGAACGTCACCATTATGTCTAAATTACAGACCTAACTCTCTCCATTGCTCCCAGAGTTTTAAGTGCCATAAAGTACAACTATCTCTACCTGACATTGACAATTGGTTCGCGTGTATTTTAAAGCATCCAACATGTTTCCGTCAGTAACTCATTTTGAGAAAATAAAACGTAGATGTTTTAACTAGAATTCACTTCTTGGTAGTAATCTTCCACATTGCCTGGGATACCCTCTTTGCCAGTGTTAGTCTATTTTATATGGCCCCTTGTTTCGATAGTCGTGTGGTATTTAGTCATCAGCCTATAACGATGACAGTGTCAATGAATACACGTAGTAATCTAGGAAGTCATCCCCATAGATCACAGCCATTGCCGAATTGGTAAGGCTTGCTTGCATCAAATTTTGCCGTAACAGAGGTGCAACCACAGCAGAGTGCATCTCTATGGAGAGACCAGACAACTGTGTTGTTCTTGAAGAAAGGCAGCAATTTATTTAATAGTTTGAGGGGCATTAGTCTGGATGATTGACTGAGCTGGCCTTGTAACGTAACTAACGTGATTTGCCATGCAGTAACTACGAACAGCTGGAAACAGGGGAACGCACAACAGTTATTTTTACCAATTACGTACAGCAGTACTGTATGATTATATGTTGATGGCATCGGCTTGCGTACAATGTTCCGGAATTATTCGTCCCCTATTATGATTTCCGAGGGGGAAAGGACTGCTCAGAAGGATGTCATAAAGAAAAACACAGGGATTCTACGGATGAGAACGTGGATTCCTCTATTCCTTCATCGTGCAGATAAGTTAGAAATTTTAAAAGATAAACGGTGGGATTTACGACGTTTTCTGCCAGTATGAACAGGATATCTTCTCAGTTTAGGAGAGACTTATAAATACAAAATCAGTTGGGAGGAACTCATTTGTAGGTTTAGTAATGACTAATGAAATAGGAATGCGGGTAAGTCAATATTAAGATCATAGTGAACACATGGTTGTACCGAAGTCATATACGAAGCCAACCCCTACCAAAATAATACAACTTTAAATGCCATTTAGAACTGCCGATGATGAGCCGCGCAGGAAAGGACGTGCTCTCAAGGGCGGTTTTTCCGCGGAGTGTGCGGCTACTCCCGTCGAGAGTTCCAGTCCTCTCTCGAGCGTGGGTGTGTGTATCGTCCTTAGCATAAGTTAGTTTAAGTAGTTTGTCAGTAAGAAAAGGGATCGATTGGTGGGACACGTTCGGAAACATCAAGGTAGTGCAGTTTAGGATTGGGGGGAAGTGAGACGAATACTGTGTGCAGGTTGAAGAGGATATAGTTTGCCGTTCTCTTTCAGATACAAAGAGACTTGCACAGCTCAGGGTAGCTTAGATAGCTGCTTAAAACCAATGTCAGTATTTTTTTATCTCTTTGCTTTTTGTTCTTTCAGTAGCCACAGCCCCATGTCACGTCTCGATTGCCCTAAAGGTGTGTTCTTCAACATATTTGAACCTTCGGCCTTCTTTCCGCGTAAAAATGTCCAGCGACCTCTCAGACCAATAATAATACAAAGTACTTAATTTTCATTCTTAGATGTACATCTACATCTACATATATACTCCGCAAATCACATTTAAGTACCTGGCAGAGGATTCATTAACCACTTTCATAACTTTTCTCTGCCGTTCCATTCTCTAATAGCGCGCGGGAAGAAAGAACACCTAAATCGTTCCGTTTTCGATTTGATTTCTCTTATTTTATTGGGATGGTCATGTCTCCCTAAGCAGGTGGGTGCTAGCAAAATATTTTCACATTCAGAACTAAAAGTCGGTGATTGAAACATCGCAAACAGATCACGCCGCAATGAATAACGTCTTTCTTTTAATGATTTCCACCCCAATGCGTGCAACATTTCCGTGATGCTTCCCCCCCCCCCCCTGACGTGATAAAACAAAACGAGCTGCCCTTCTCTGAACCTTCTCAGTATCTTCCGTCAGTCCCACCTGGTGAGGGTCCCACAAGGGGGAACAGTACTCCAAGAGAGGACGCACAAGTGTGATGTAGGCAGTCTCTTTGGTGGAGCTGGTGCATCTTCTAAGCGTTCTGCCAATGAAACGTAACCTTTGATTCGCCTTCCCCACAATATTTTCTATGTGTTCTCTCCAGTCAAAATTGTTCGTAATTATAACTCCTAGGTATTTGGTAGAATTTACGACCTTAGGGTTTGACGCGTAATTTATCGCGTAACTGAAGTTCAGCGGATTTCTTTTAGAGGTCATGTGTATTACTTCACACTTTTTTTTATTTAGTGTCAATTGCCAATTTTCGCACCAAGTAGAAATTTTGTCTAAATCGCTTTGCAGTTGCTTTTGATCCTCTGTTGACTTCACTAACCGATAAACGACAGCATCATCCGCGAACAGTCTAAGGGAGCTATTCAGATTATCTCCTAAATCATTTATAAACACGAGGAAGAGTAGGGGACCTATAACGCTTCCCTGTGGGACGCCAGATATCACTTCTGTTTTACTCGATGACTTACCGTCACTTACAACGAACTGTGTCATTTCTGATAGTATATCGTGAATCCAGTCGCACAATTGGAGAAATATTCCATAAGCACGCAATTTCATTAGAAGCCGCTTGTGGGGTACAGTATCAAAAGCCTTCCGCAAATCCAGAAATATGGAATCGATTTGAGATCCCTTGTCGATGGCACTTAACACTTCATGTGAATAAAGGGTAAGCTGTGTTTCGCAAGAGCGATACCTTCTGAATCCGTGCTGACTATTGGTTAATAGGTCGTTCTCTTCGAGGTAGTACATAATATTCGAACAAAGTATATGTTCCAAAATCCTACTGCAAATCGACGTCAATGAGATAGGCCTGTAATTTTGGGGATCACTCCTATTGCCTTTCTTGAATATTGGAGTAACTCGGGCAACTTTCCAGTCTTTGGGTACGGATCTTTCGCTGAGTGATCGGTTGTAAATTATAGCTAAGTACGGAGCTATTGCATCAGCATACTCTGAGAGGAATCTAGTTGGTATACAATCTGGCCCGGAAGATTTATTTTTGTTTAGTGACTTAAGTTGTTTTACTACTCCAGGAACATCTACTTCTAAGTTTCGCATGCTGGCAGCTGTTCTTGGATTGAATACTGGAGTGTTCACTTCGTCTTCTTTGGTGAAAGAATTTCGGAAAGCTGTGTTTAGTAATTCTGCCTTAGCAGTACTGTCGTCGGTAGTATTACCACTGCTATCGCGTAGTGAAGGTATTGTTTGTGTTTTGCCGCTAGTGTACTTCACATATGACCAGAATTTCTTTGGATTTTCTGCAAGATTACGAGACAGGATTTCGTTGTGGAAACAACTATAAGATTCTCGCATTGAAGTCCGCGCTAGGTTGCGAGTTTCAGTAAAAGATTGCCAGTCTTGCGGATTCTGTGTCTTTTTAAATTTGCATGCGTTTTTCTTTGTTTCTGCAACAGTGATCTGACCTGTTTTGTGTACCACGGGGGGTCAGCCCCCTCTTTTATTAATTTATTTGGTATAAATCTCTCGATTGCTACTGATATTATGTCTTTGAAAGTAAGCCACAACTGATCTACACTCGCATTTTTAGTTTTGAAAGACTGGAGACTATCACTCAAGAAAGCGTGAAGCGAATTTTTATCTGATTTATTGAATAGATATATTTTTTGTTTATTTTTGGTGCATTTGGGAATTTCGATATTCAGTCTCGCTACTACAACTCGATGTTCGCTAATCCCTGTATCTCTTTTGATGCTCTTTACTATCTCGGGATTATTTGTTGCTAGGAGATCAAGAGTATTTTCGCAACCACGTACTATTCTAGTGGGTTCATGAACTAACTGTTCGAAGTAGTTTTCAGAAAAAGCATTCAGAACTAGTTCGGACGATGTTTTATATTTGCCCCCGGTTTTGAATACGTAATTATGCCAACATATCGAGGGTAAATTAAAGTCGCCACCGATTATAACAGTATGCTTCGGATACTTATTTGAAATATGATTCAAGCTTTCTTTGTATCTAAGGTCTGTGCAGCCATTTACGTTTGGTGAAAGCTGCAGTAGCGGAAGCGAATTAAGATAGCATATGTGGCTACAAGTATTTGACGTATGGTTTTACTGTGATGAATTATAAGTTACATTGTGTATTTGGCGACGTGTTATCATGTGCGAATATGAAACCATCAAAGTTGATACATGACTTCTTAATATTTCAAGGGTGCTCACAGACATGGATTTCGCCGAAAGGATACTAAAAACTGTTAACCAGCGTCAAACTACTACGATACAGTAATAAAATAGTATTGTTATTTGTTAATTAAAATAATATGCATATCCAATAGTAAAACAGCATTTTTATGTATTGATTAAAAATTATATTAGTTAGTCATTTAAGGCGTCTCGCTGCGGAGCGCGCAGTTGCTCGCCGTCGGAGGTTCGAGTCCTCCCTGTGGCATGGGTGTGTGTGTTTCTCATAAGGTTAGTTTAAACTAGTTTATGTAGTTTGTAAGCTACGGATTGATTACCACGCAGTTTGGTCCGATAGATTTACAAACATTTGAACAAATATTTAGTTAGTCATTTTTTCTGACATAATTTTTAAACAAGTGACCAAGTCATACGAGTACAAGAGGGTTGCAACCATTGTAAATAACTGTAGCAGTACTGCATGAACACTGTTAAGTCGCTTAATTAACAAGTCAACATGCGGTAGAAAAATGGCTTCACTGTTTCGAGTTTCGGACGGCCCACCATCAGAAATCAAAAGTGCCATAGGTAATCTTGTACTTGTGACACTTTTGATGTCTGATTAAGGGCCACAGATTGAGAAACACTGCCTTGAAGCCTACCGATCTTTTTTAATTCATCTGTCTATTGTTGTAATTACTATGCACCCTTTATATGTTATTGTCGGGTGGTCCTCGCATTCATCTTCGGAATTGTGTGTGTGATATTTTTCCGTTTGTTTCATACCGATAAACAGTGACATGTTAAAGATTCAAGAGCTAGACCGCACGTGAAAAAGAAAAACAAAATCAAATGTTGATAACTCTGTGGGACTTAACCTCTGTGGTTATCAGTCCCTACGCATACTACTTAAATTAGCTTGTGCTGCGGACAATACACACACACACACACACACACACACACGCGCGCGCGCGCGACGGAGGACTCGAGCCTCCGACGGCGAGCATCCGCGTATAACGTTCCCCTTGCTATCGTATGATGCCCTAAGTTGTTAAATTTTTTCCATGTTTGTAATTTGGACAAAGGATTGGTTGTATCGAAATTTTGAATTTGGAATAATTAAGTTAAAACATAGCACAATTTAACATTTATAAACATTAAGCCAAATACACGGCGGGTTGAATGATAAAGTCGGGCATCACACAAAGCAACGGCACGTTATAAGACACGGAAAGCATCTAGCTGGATCCTATGCTTCGTACTGCAGAAGCTGAAAATGTGAATCTTCTCTTATTTAATATGAAAATGTTCGAGATACTTTCCGTACTAGACTAATGCTCAGACAGTTCACTTCGCTTTTCGTTGTTGTATGACCGTGGATGAAACATGAAGTTAATGGTACTAACAGAAAGATAAAAAAAATGATCGGGCTTCGTAAAATTACAAAAGAAATGATTGCAGGTTCTGAAATCAAGCAAGGTATTATATAAGAATGACTAATAGTGAGTGAAATTTTAAAGACATGCGAAGCGATCGTAATGGCGTCTGAATATTAAATTATTACGGACGTCGAGGAGCTGAAAACATTAGATAGTAAATATTTTACATGGAGGGATTCATTCAAATAAAAGCCAAATAGAGGCGATGATTTTAAATTTAAGTAATATATTTTAACAACAACTTGCATCACAATTCCTTAGATTGAATGGATACATGAATGGAAGACGTCTGAACATAACGGACACAGACAAGAGAGTGATACAAAACTCCGATCGCGGTTCCGTCTTCTCGCTTGTCCGGAAGTAAAATATGACGACAGAAATTAAGTTAGTTATATTGCGAGCCAGAGGGAACCGGAGGCGATAAGCATCGCTGATCAAAGAAGAGGAACAAAAAAATGAAATAATATTCTAGTGTATCGTTACACGCACTCTCTGCAAGACGGTGCCTTAGAGCGCTCGGTTACTTCACGGCGGGACCGCATTGTAAGAAGTTCGAAACGGAAGACCACGATAACAAAGAAACCTTCAATCGAAGAGAAAGATGAAAACTCTGAAAGTTCGTTTTGTCGCAGAGTATTAGCGATTTCCGCGGTTTTAAATTTTAGCATCCTTTTTCTCCCTGAGTGTGGTAGCCGGTGCCCTGACACCCCGGACCGGTAACGGCGCCAGGTCGGACTCGCCCCCAGCTGGTGTCCCTCCGTTGCCTCCTATCTCCGTCCTTGCTCCGCCTCCGACGAGGGTGCGCCTTCCAGTAATAAAACTTTCCTTCGGTTTGATCTCTTCCTCCTTGTTCAAAGTTTGTTCGATAAGACTGGAAATATATTACAGGAGACCGCGTAGCCGGAGAGGCAGGGGTGGGTGGTCGCCCGAGAGAGGGGATCACCGCTGCGCCTTCTGCCCAAGAATCGTAACGTCTTCTCGCGTTGCGTTTCGTCTTCAGTCTCTAAGTAGCTGGCATCTTCTAATATATAAAGCAGAGTGTCCGTATATTTGTACGTGTTGCATAAAAATCTACAGTTTTGTTACGGTCTTTATGAAATTTTGTACACGTAAGCTTCAATCCACGAGGACGGTCGCCGCAAGTGTAAGAATCACATACGATATATAGTTCACGAGATATGACGTCATAAACAATGAGATGCGCGAAAAACTGCTACATTTTGCGACAATGCTGCTCATTTTCTCCTAAACTATTGGACCGATTTCAAGGAAATTTGGTACACACATTCCTTACCGTCAGGTAACAATTGCTGCATGGTTAAGAATCACATACGGCACATGGTTCAAAAGATATTGCGTCATAACCAACAGAAATCGAAATAAATGCCATATAATGTTGCGAGACTATCGAAATACGCTCTATGAGAATGACAGTACATAGCGACTTGCAACAAACTTTAAACATAATTTCAAACATTTCATTTATATAACTTTTTCTCGCTGGCAACCATAGTAAAATAATGAACGAAAAAATATTTCTCGCTTACTAGTTTTCCGCTGTTTATGGTGTAAAACTACGGCTCTCGGTATGACGTTACAATTTATAATTTGAACAAAATGTTCAAATGTTTGTAAAGTCTATGGGACATAACTACGGGGTCATCAGTCCCTAAACTTACAAACTACTTATGAACTACTTACGAACTAGGACGGCACAAATATCCATGCCCGACTGGGGATTCGAACCCCCGACCGTAGTGGCCGTGCAGACCGTGACTGAAGCGCCTTAGTCGCCTCGGCCACCGCGGCCGGCATAATTTGAACACTACAAATTGTAGCGACAGGAAATTTTACAGACAGTATACACATATATATTTGAATGCAGCTTCTGAATTATATCACATTCCAACACATAGGTCATGAGATATGAGCACGTAAACAGTAACGTTCCGCTGTTCACGGACTAAAATTACGGCATTCTGTATGAAGTTACAATTTGTAATTTCTACACTAAACCTTTTAGCCGCAGGAAATTTTACAGACAGTATACACGCTTGTACCTTCTACATTGTATCACAGTACGACACTTAGTTCATCAGATATGACCATATGAACAGTAACGTTCATTGAAAACCACCTCATCTCGCACCAATTTTTAATCTATTACTTTTTTACTACTAATTGTATTCCAAAGAGATTCTACAGACAAACAGCCCTTATACAAATGGATATATACCTGAAAAATGGCAGGAATAAATAGATAAATAAATAAAATCCCCGGGCAATGCCGGGTTTTCAGCTAGTTACAGATACGCGTACTTATGAGGTAGGTGCCAAACCTGCTCTGTTAAAGTTGTAAAAATAATGCAATCACGGTGTTTCTCAATGCAATCATTCTTTATTTCAATACGCTTTCAGCATCTCTGTTTTAAAACCTCTACTCGTTTCAAGTATTTTATCAGGAAAATATTCCTTTACAAGCAGCTAGAATTTTATCTAAAAACTTTTCTTCAGTTCGGAGAAGAGGTCTTAGTCACCTGGAGATAGCTCTGGACTATAAGGTGATTCAAAAAAGCTCCTCCAACAGCGGAATCATTTACTCATTGGCAACCAGTTTTAGGGGAAAACCCAGTCATATTCAGACCCTTTATACAAATGACATTGTGCCATATGAAAGTTTAACCATTTTCTTCAAGGGTCTGAAGATGGCTTCGTGGTCTGCCGAAAGTGGTTACCAGTCTATTAATAGACCGAAATTGACGGCAATATTTTTAATCATCAGACATCGTTAGCTTTAGCGACACCTTCCAAATCTATCATGGACGAAATTGCACTGTAGGGTGAATAATCCAACTGCTGGAAGGCACATTTGTTTGCTGCAGCTTACACAAATGACACCCTGTGTGCTCGTGCACTGTCGTTCAAAAGACTCAAACAGCGTAACAACTTCCCTCATACGTTTGTTTTATGGTCCCCCTCAATTGGTATAGAAGATCACTATTTTACATTTACCTTTGTATATCGTTCCTTGGGACGACTACGAGTGTTACCATGTCCTTCGTTCTAGACTGAGTGACCTCCGGCTTCACTGACATTTTTAACATTCAAATCATCATAAGTGTTGCACAACCCAAACCATGTCGAAATTTGCTTGAGTTTCAACCGGTCGCCTTGCATAATGTCACCCTTAACAAGAACGACGGTTTACTCAGTCACGTGAACCAACAAATTGATAATCAGCAATGATCAGTGTGCTTGATGTGATGGTTCTAGCTTTGGCGCACTTTTTGCAGTTCCTACTTTATTGTTACACTCGGTATAGCTCGAGAGTTCTCGTAGCTTCCCACGACGTCAGGGGTGGTGTTGGAAAGATGACGGTGGGATGAGATTGCGCTTATATATATTTCTTTTACAAGTTGTTTCGGTATAAGAAATCATTCTCAATAAAACCTATCTTCCGAAATTTTCATTTCGTGAAATTTTATTAAAAAAACAATAACCAAATGAGTGAGTGCCCATCTAGAACATTCTTTCCCGCCAAAAGTGCGCTTAAGAGCCACTACTTCGGTCGATTTAACTCACTCTCGTTTCAGGCATGAAATAAGTTTTACTCGTTTGGCCGCTCGATGAACATCAGAGTAGCGTGCCGTAATTATTCTGCAAGTCATTTTTATGTAACCAACATTTTAGTGTGTATTGCGTAATTTTTATGAATGTTAAATCTGTTGTATGCGTGTGCAGTGGCTTGTAGTTCGCTACTTTACTAAGACAGAATTAAAGTACGTGGCATCCCTAAAAATAGTACTGTGTTACCAGTTTGTATCAGAGCCCACAAAAACCTCACTTTAAGATTCACAGTCTTACTTCAACTCAACTGATCTGCTACCTGAGCGTCATCCATGTGTGCTGGGACAACACCTGAGAAGACACCAGGTTAGTGAAAAACTTCACATACACTTCATACCTTTTATTCTGACGTGACAGAAGACAACTGCGCCCCTCACGTGTTCTCCATTGCAAGTTGGGGAAGCTCAATTAAGTTGACTAGGAGTTTAAGATGACGAATTTTTCATTTCCTCAAAAACTCTACAGAATGTGCAACGTGCACTTTAGTATTGCTTCCTTAGCATGCTCTGCAGGCATGAGTGTTGAAATAGACCCGCTTCGTCATTATGTTTTGTTGACAACAGAGGCTCAGAAGTTGATGCTATATTTGTAACAATTTTGCCGCAGTTTAAATAAACTTCATGCAAGTAAAACTTTTGCATCAATGAATATGGGTTGGTTCCTCTTAAACCTTGTGGATTTACTGTTGTTTAAATAACGGTTTAATTAATTTATTGAGTAAGACTGTGTGCATGTCTGAATACAAAATCTCGGCTGCGGTTAAAATGACGAATTTTGCAGTTCATAATGAAGACAGAAATGGAGCAAGGTGTAATTGAAAGAGGCAATTCAGTGTGTAAGAAATGGTAAGCCATTTAAAGGCGCCGCTAGCAAGTTCAATTTCACTATGTGAAAAATGAAAAAAAAAAAATATGAAAATAAATTAAAAAAACTAAAAAAAGGTTGATGAAGTAGGATCTGCTCAGTGTACGGGCTTAAATTACAGAGATGCAAAGAAGAAATGTTATGTTTGTGTCTCTTTGATCAGTAGATATGCTTATTTCTTTTCTAAATAAAATGTTCATTTCGTCATCTTGTTGACGAGTAGTACTATCACTAATAAAAACAGGTCTAGCCAAAAAATCTTGTCTCAAGTAATTTCTAGCAGTACTGAGAAGAGTTGTTCCATTTTAGTGACCGCCGTTAGTACGTTCTTCTTAGACATGAAGTCGCTTAACATCAGCTATTGTTTATTAATATGCATTACTAAACATTATGACAAGGATATTGGGCGTATGGCAGTGACGGATCTCCTGTCAAATCACGAAATGGTCACAACAAATTCTGTGTAATGCAGAATGCCCCGGTGGAGTGGCCAAGCGGATTAAGGCACCTTTCTGCAGAGCGCGTGGTTGATCGCCGACGGAGGTCTGAGTCCTCCCTCAGGCATTGGTGTGTGTTGTCCTTAGGTTAATGTAAGTAGTTTGTCAGCCTAGGGACTAATAATCAAAGAAGTCTCGTAGATTTGCAAACATTTGATTTTGTTGTGCAAAAAGCAGTGACCGCTCGTACCATTCGACGCCCTTTGCAGCAGAGTGGACTGTTCTAAGGCGGCATGTCTACGTTTACCATTGAGGAGTCACCGCCTAGAGAATTTGCACCGGCAAAGGTGCGGTGAGTTTTTTTAAGGCTTTGGATCAAACTGCAACGGCTACAGTCCCCAACACTTGCAAAGTATTTAAACTAACTTATGCTAAGGACAACAACGCGCGCGCGCATACCCGATTGAGAACTAGAACCTCCGACGGGTCGTCGCAGCGCGTTCCGCAGCAAGGAGCCTTAAGCGGACGGCTGTTCCCCACGCGGCTGTTCGATGAGTGACGGCTGTGAACGACCTCGTGGAACGACATCGTTTTCACCGACGAATCCTTATGCGACATACATTATAGCAATCGTAAAATTAGTGTGCAGACACTGTGATTCTCCATCACTGCCCCCATTACTACGGTTTCAGTTGGTGATGTATTCCATTCCCGCAACACCCACTACGCATTGCCGGTATATCAACAGGCCAGCGTTACGTCACTGCAGTGTCCTCCAATACTTCTGGAGAGTTCTTACGGAAACATGAAAAGAAATGTTTGTAAATATATCGGACCAAACTGCGTGGTCATCAGTTCGTAGCTTACAAACTACTTAAACTAAGGTAAACTAACCTATGGACAAAACACACACACACACACACACACACACACACACACACACACACACACAAACCCATGTCCCAGGGAGGACTCGAACCTCCGACGGCGAGCAACCGCGCGCTCCGCAGCGAGGCAGCATGATAATGTGCGACCACAGATGGCATACAGTGCTCCAGACTTCTTCTTCGCTCTACCGGTTGTATTGTTCCGTTTCTCTTGATGTCCCTGTATCTAGACTACCAGAAACGACTGAGGAACTAGTAACACAGGACACCACCTCCCGCCGCACAACCCGATGGATTTTTACATGTGAAAACAACATGGACCACTAAATGGCTACCATGGAGGTAATAATAAATGGAGACGCTCTGACACCCCAACTGAAATCAATGGTAGCCATCTTGATCCGACCAAAACACTGCGGTATTTACCTTCTTTGCGTATGTTTGTCGCTCGTTTTTGGAAGGTTTATGCACTGTTATGGTGACTAGTGTGATGTTTATGCATACGAATCGTTCTGATTGTGACGCGAAATCGAAGTAAATTCCATTTCATGTGTGAATTGCCTCATTAACGTGTCATTTTACACTTTTATTGTGAACGAACCTGTAGAACATCTTTACTTGTAAGGTATCGTATTTTTCTCTTTTCGACTTCCTAAATATGAAAGGTATTTCCCCTCATTAACATATTACATTTACGAATGAATCTTACATCTTACAAAATAGGCTGTATGAGTGTGTGTGTGTTTGTTTTTTGTATGTATGTATGTTCCACATCTCCTAAACTGCAAGACCGATTTCACCCAGAGTTGGTATACATGATGCTTACTATCAGGCAACAATCGCTGTCGGAATAAGAACCACCTAAGACACTTACGTAAGGAGATATGACGTCATAAACAATGACAGTCGTGAAAAACGGCCGCATCATGCGATAATATTCTACATCTGCTCCTAAACTAATGGACCGATTTCAACCAAATTTGGTACAAACATTCTTTAAGGTGAGGAATCATTTGCTGTGGTTGCGAAAACCACATACGATACGTAGTTCATACCATATCACGTCATAAACAATGATATCTGTCACATCTTGCGGCGTGTGATGCGAGATTTTATTCGTCAACTATTTGAGAATAAGTACTTAGCAGCTTGCAATAAATTGTAACAAAATTTCAAATCTTTACGAAACATTTTCTCGCTGACAACCCCAGCAAAATGATGAAAGGAAAAAATTTATCGCTTACTACTTTCCTGATGTTGATGATATATATTTACGGCATTTTGCATGACGTTTCAAGTTATTACTTCTACACTGTAAATTTTATACGCCAGACAAATTACAGACAGTACACATACACACCACTGAACGTTCCTTCGGTATTATATCACAATTCGAAATATAGTTCATGAGATATGAAGTCATAAACAATTTGGTTCATCAAAAACCGCATCATCATGCATGATATTTTGATTTATTACGTCTTTAGTGCTAATACCATTCACGACACATTTTGCAGACATTAGGGACATATACCACTGAATGTACCTTCGAATTTACATCATAATACGACACATATTTCAGGAGAAGTGACGAATATCACTGATGTAAGCTGCATCATATTCATGAGATATGCCTATTTGTAACACGTTTCACTAACATATTAAAAGAAAAAAGAAAAAGAAAAAAAAGCTACTACTGACACATATAGGTATGATTTAATCAAAATTAGATCGCGGAAAAAAGATACACCGTAATCTTAAGTGTCTTCAATAACTGTCTGTTCGTCTATTAGAAACACCTAATCTCCTCCAATCTCCTAAACTACTTCATGGATTTTCATGGAGCAACTTCGTTTCATAAAAGTGAGGTTATGGAAAAAATATTTAGATGTAAACTATGCTTGAAGTATGGATGGCATAGTAAAGCAAACAAGCGATAGAGACGCTACAGTGCACCAAAGAACTAATAGACGCCGTTGCTATGAAATAAGTAGGGGGTATAACAGCAAGGAAGCGAACGTCTGTGATTGAATTAAGCAATCCTATCTCTGCGAATACCGCCGGCCGAGGGGACTGACGCGCTCCAGTCACGGTCTGCACGGCCACTACGATCGGGGGTTTGAATCACCCCTCGGGCATGGATATTTGTGCCGTCCTTAGGATTAGCTAGTTCATAAGTAGTTTGTAAGTTTAGGGACTGATAACGCCGTAGTTAAGTCCCATAAGCTGTACAAACATTTTTCTGCGAATACCAACAAACGTTGAACATAGTGTTACTGATTTAGCTTTGTGTATTAAATACTTGACGACATTTCTTTGCTTCTTTTGGCATGTTTCATTTTGTATTAAAAACTTTATGAAGATACATCGTTTCAGTGGATCAGTTTTACTTACATTCGACATCGTTATGAAGATACATCGTCTCTCACAATGACTTTTACATTTTGACTTCTTGGCTAGGAAAAATGAATTTATTGACAGAGCGATTCAACGAGGATTTTTACTGACTGAGATCTGGAAGCCTAAAAAGCCATGATACGCACATGCCCTTCTTTATCAACCGTTCCAAAGCATGGGCATATAAGCTAGTAAGGAATAAAATATAAATTTCATTTTTATTAAGCAATGATTTCAAAAGCGAAACCTAGTTTCAATATTAATAAATATTATTACACAAAGGAAAGATATCGTCATTGTGCCCGTAAATCTGGCGTTCGTTCGCCCAGTCGAATCATTTTATCTTACGATCGTCAGATTAGCTAAATTAGGAACCCACATCTGTGATTCGCAATATTGTAGTATCAACTATTTATAAACAGAATAAACGCGAATATTTTTGGTTTTTCGAGATTTTATTTATAATATATATATTAACGACTGTAAATATAGAAACAGCTGTAACACACTGTCAAAGTTTTGGTCGGAGTGTCATGGCAGCCATGGCTTCAAAGCGTAGTACGGCTAGATTATATAGCGCCATCTCCCTTTATTCTTACCTCCATGATGCAAATAACAGATCATGGACCTCTTACATTTACTGTCGTGGCGTGTAATGGCTGTTAGGACTCTACTAGAAATAGGGATAATACAAAACACTATTTTGAAATTCAAATTAAACAGTCGTGATCAGGTTAAATTAATTTTTTTAATTAGTGGTTTTCACCTCATAATGAGATTATCTTGTTCAAAAAAATGTTCAAATGTTCGTAATTCTGTGGGACCAAACTACTTTGGTCATCAGTCCGTAGACTTACAAACTACTTAAACTAAGTTAAACTAACTTAAGACAACACACACACATTCATGCCGAAGGGAGGATTCGAACCTCCAACGTGGGAGGACTCGCGATCCCTAACGTGGCGCTTCAGACAGCTCAGCTATTCCCGCGCGGCGATCATCTTGTGACCTAAGGTTTTTTGAGAACTGGGACACGTTGTGCAACAGGCTCCTCTCATTGAGTGGAGACCACTGCAGTCTTCCAGCGTATTCAGGACAGGCGTTTTCCACAACGTGTTCCATAATGATGAAGGAACCTTAGGTCAGAAGTCATACGACATCGTCATACATAGAAACCGCTCGTTTTAATTTACCAAAATGATCTATATTTAAAATCGGTTATTCCTGATGATCAACAAATTCACAATATACCAAATATTGTTTTCATGGTCTTCCTCACTTATAGGATGTATTTCCAGTCACGTTATGTTGTACAAAGTATTATCTCTCGAATAAACTTGGCTCAAATATTTCCAGTCATAGTTGGGTTTTTATTTTCAATGGTCGGTAGTGTAGTTTCTTCGTCGTTGGTTATATTTATCAGCCTCTGCTAATTCCGCGAAGAAGATTATTAGACCTTAACCTCCGGCTTTTTCGCTTTGTCATTTCTATCCCTTGTTTTAATGCCACAGTGATCACCTTCCACTTGCACACTGTGCTGATGGAACTGTTCACAGAGATCGACGTCGACTGAAAGTAAAATTTTCAGGCTGAGCTGGAATAGCGGTGGCGATTCTCAAATATTTGTTATTCCAATGTACTTAGCATGAAATTTAAACATAGAGACCGAACTAGCTCCACGTCTTTGTACTTTGTCACGACACAGAAAACGATTTCTCGGTCTATACACAGTTATATCTATAGGAAAATTCATCTAAAACTAATAAATCAAGTTTGCAGCAGCTCGCAGCATATGGATCAATATTCAGAAAAAAAATTGAGGCTACCCATTTGGTGGACGCATGATTGTAACCACTCATTGCATTTACGTTTCAGTGCTAGTCCCAGTCCGCATTTAAAGTCTGTTACTGTCTTAATACGGCCTTAATCGCATCAAAGCCTTTCCACATGAGTCGTCGTAATAGAAATCGGTTCTTCCAATCCACCACTCTTTTATAACTCGTGTGCGCGATGCTACGACCATTATTCTGCATGACTATCCCATGAGTTTTGTTACTGCATTGATCCATTCATTGTTGAACATATTCTGCACCTGCGGCAAACATTCACATGCCTGATCAATGTGGTTAAATCGGTATGTTCGGCTACAATTTACCTCATTCATATTTTGCCAATTTAGGGTAGTGAATGATATGGGGCTACAGTAAGACTTGAATGACTCATTTTGCATGAATACTCTTCCAACTTAGTTTTTCTTTTCTATTTCATATCTTTTGTACTCTTCTCGTGTGTCTTGCGCTGTCAGTATTACAAATGTAGAAACTTATCTATTTCGTTGCGCCAACTAGTTTCCTTCTACTGACTTGGATTCGTGTATTAGGGATGCCTCAACTGTTAACTTCACTCAAACGCGTAAAGTTGTTGCTGTTGAAACCACGCCCATTCTATAATTAGACAACAAGTCTACACAGCGATGCTCTGCGGTCGGATGCAGCAAAGCGGCAGGCTGAGGTCGCCTGACGGCTTCCAGAACAGTCGGCATTGTGGTTAAACCGCACTGCTTGGGATTCGCCAGTGGAGGGACTTGGAAAACCACAGCAGCAGCGCTCTGTGACAGGATCTGGTACCGCTGCTGTACAAGGTACAGGGCTGCCGGCTGGCTCTCATTGTTACGGTTGGGTTTGCAGCGTTTCCAACGATACACTATTGTTAGTATCACTTTGCCACGATTCGATATGCTAATCCATTCTTATTTCGAAATATGGCGGGGGAGGGGGGGGGGGTGTAATACCGGCACTGAATTATTGCATCAAAACGGGATCTCGAAAATTTAAGCACCTATTTTTAATTTTATCTTGTTCAATGACGACAATTCAAAAGTGTTTTGAGGTACATATGTTTAACACCGAAGTTATTTGTTTACATAGCCGTTCAGAGTGATAAAAGGAAATACTTTTCATTTACGTAAGTTTAATGCTACCTTTCCTACCAAGCAAAAACGTCACCGTCACAACAAGTAAGCATCAAAAAGTGCCCCAACTTGTTCCCGGTGATACCAGGTGCTATAGTAAAAATGACAGACAAAAGTATAATTGCATCCGCATTCTAAAGATATTCTTGTTCATGTAACATGCACACATCGGGCAGCTACAAAACTAAAGCTGCTAGGTCAATGAATTTGTCAAAAGTGGAAATCAAAACAGGATAGTAACCAAGTCTCTAACTACGTTGATTAGTGTCGTTCTTTTGTTTACACTTCTATAATAGTAACCTTGTGGTCTTTTTCAGCTATTTCCAAAAAAATTTAGTATGTTCCTAATTTCAGATTCTTCATTACGAACAGTTTGGAAGTGCGTAATATAATCAATAAATAATTTGAACATAAATTGATCGTAAGCTCCACACGTGGTTTTAATGAACTAGAATTGCGTGAGTGACAATTGGAGGTCTGACGAATGATCTAGAGACATAGAACGTATGTGTGTGCTATCTTATTCAAAGTGTATCGTCTGTTACACGTCAGAAATTAGAGACAGAATTAAAATTATTTTGCAGTCAAGAAATATAATTAATTACTGTTTAAAGCAGAATATAACAACAAAGGAGTGTAGTGTGTGATTACCGATCAGTATAATTAATTGCATTTATTAGACAGAGCAAAAATTAAAACTCATATTTGTACTTGAATCAAAACATTCGAAGTCTGTCCGCCTACACACGATATCCGACTTAAATATTGATTGTCACTCACCTTTGACTGCTAGACTGTTTCACCTCCAAATTCAACAAGACAAATTCTCAGTGATGGGCGGACTAACAAATATGAAAATCATTATGTGTGTACTTTTTTAATTTTGTAAAAGCAGAAATAAATCTGAAATTAAATAGAAATTTTTCTGTGTTAAATAAAAAGCGTGCAGTGACAAATTGTTAAAATATCAGTATCAGCTGGGTGTTAAGTATTGTTTGTTTCACAAGGACTGTTAAATGCAATAGTTCCCAACTATTGTATATTATGTACTCTCTTAACATAGCGTTGAGGTATCTAGCTTCTGTATTGAGCTATTCTTGTGTGATATAGTTTGAAATATCCTTTAACATGTACATCTAATATTAATTGCAGCATGTACGTAACTTTGTCCTACTGCAATTTTTATACACAAAAGTGGACGAGATCAGATTTCAGTCACGAGTCAAGTGAAAGAGTTCTATATGTGATTGAGAATGCACAGCGACAAATTATTGAACTTTATCCTATGGTAAATGAAACACTAATACAAGCAAAATGTCATGAGATAAACTAAAAGCTTGAACAATTAGACCACTCCCAAGGCCACTGTTTAAATACTACGATTCACAAAGTGAACTGCGCTAACCCAAAAACATTAAGATGGTGTTTACTTATAGGCGAGCCGAAATACAATGATTCCTGGTGCTTACACCAATGTAACATTGGCCGAAACGGTGGTTAAATTAAGGTAATAATAGCCATCTTACATTATGTCGCAGTACCACACCCAGGAAACTTTCATGTAATCTAATGTTTGTCTTTATCCAAATAACGGCAAAAAAATGTGCCAGTTCACAAGCCTTAGAATAAATAATGTTTATTATTTTTTTTAATTTTCCTTTTTTATCTTTTATTTATTTTAATTACAATACTTGATATTTATTTTTCTTTCATTCCACACTGCCAGAGGAACGCAAAGCAAAATACATATTGTTTTCATTGTGTGCTTTCTCTGAATGTCTATGTCCAGAGGAATCTTTTTATTTACTTTCTCGATCATTCCTTAGCAGACCAAGTGACAGCAAAACATGGCCGGATTCAGCTAGGAATGCTAAAGGTCTGACGACAAACCATATCTGCATGGGATAGTGGCTGAGGGAAGTAAAATAACCAACTGAAACCGTGTCTTGTAAAACAGAAACTTATTTCAATATCATTTCGAAAAAAAAAAAAAAAAAAAAAAAAAAATTGCTGTTAGTAGAGGAAAATAACCAGCAATAAAGGTCGATATTAACTACCCATTTGCAGCGTCTACAATATCACCGATTTATTGGCAGGTTTTAATGTTTACACATTTTCACAAAATAGTTAGGTAAGCCTAACTTGTCTGCATCGACTTTCGAGACATGAGCCAGTTCCTCGCTACTGGTAATGTGTGGTAGTCGGGTCAAGAATTACATATAAAGGAAATGGCTGGAAGATGCTCCTATCAGAGCAAGTAAAATCGAACACTTCCTGTTTTCCTTTCGAAAATGAGAAACATGCTGCCTCAGTCCTCATTCCGCCTTCGTAATCAAAAATTATATCATGCAAACATATTGGGGCTCTTTTGACATACACAGTGCTACACCCCATTACACACTATCTCTTTGTGGAGCAGCCGACATACTTAGTATGTCCCTCTCAGTGCACTATCTATGTCTCTTTTCCACTGTAGCTTTCTCTGTAAATTTACATTTTGTCTTACCACTACTGACTCTTTCCCATCATGAGTGTATTTCTTCCTCTCGCACAGAAACTCTTACTTTTTGTCTGCTCTCTCATCCTTTCCAGCTGGCACGCTTTCCTCTCTCTATTTCACAGCTACTGCGTACTATTATCTTTCAACAGCAAACAAGCATGAACAGGTTTCTATGGCAGCATTTCTGATGAAAATGGGAACAATGACTGAAGTTGTTTCCCACTTTTCAATCTGCATCTTTTAAAAAGGAACATTTTTCTCATTTATGTGCTTCGACAAGAGCATTTTGCACCTGATTCCCTCTCTTTACTTACTCTTCAAGGTGTGGCCTTTACAAGAAAAGAATTCAATAGGGAAGTGAAGTTTGAACTATTCTGTACATATTTTGATACTTATTATAATAAAAGTATTATTTTACCAGGCGAAGATATCTCTTTGATAGACAGCAATAAAATCTTTCACTAAACACATGTTGTCTAACATGATATGATAGTTGTTCAGTAATAGCCACCAAGTCTATATACTGAGTTTTTGGCTTGCTGCCGCGTTATAATAGTAATACCTCGGGAAAGAAATATTGTTTTTCTGCCAAATAACAGAATATAAAAAAAACAAGCCCTATACTAGTACATTTCATATGATACTAAGTAGAAGTTTAAAACCCATCAATGATTGTAGCACTGGAAACTCATTAAAATTTCGTGCAATAATAAACTTAAACTTATACTGAAAAGTAACTGTAATGAATAACAAAAATAAACGTAGTGTGTCATCGAGAGATGATACCGAACTTTAAGTTGTGGAGAAAAATTATTTCTCTCAGTACGAGCCATAGGTACAATTGCAACAAAGCCACGCTCAGCACGGAATGCAGGGAGAACATCTGTGGCAGTGACAAGGATAAATTTTTTTAACTTTGATGCTCTTGATCTCGTTAACTTTAGTGATAACAAAAAGTTCAGTCTTCCACAAGAACAGCATCTGAAGAACACTTGAAAAACGTTAGCCTCTAATCTCCATAGTGGATAAAGATATCGAAAATATTTCAATTCCTGGAGAATATGGCTTTCAGAACGTATAGTAAAAATGACGATGAAGTAACATTTCGTATAGAAGTGGTGATCTCTACAATTCGTAGTTGTGGTACATAAAAATCATGAATTCTTCAGTACAGCCACAAAATCTAGCCCTGTTTACGAAACCTAGAGTAGTAATATCAGTGTTTTTACTCACTTATTGCTAGCCTTCGTGTTACTAATTTAGACTATATGTTATATCTTATAGATGTATATGGTAGAGATCCCCCTATTGTTTCTCAAAGTAACTTCTGTCTCCTGTCTTGTTAAAAAGAAATATTGTTACTAATTCTGAGTCCTCTGGAAATTCCTTGTTTGCCCAGCATCTGCTAATATAGATGATAAATCTGGAAATGGATGGGGGAGATGGGTATTTAATCAGCTCTCAGTAAATTCCATGAATCCTGATATTGTCCTAGTTTTCGTTTTACCACTGTGTATCCTAATTCCTTATATTCTAGCTACTGTCATCTCTTCATTATCAATCTGCATTTGCCGCGCGGGAGTATCCGAGCGGTCTAGGACGCCACGTTGCGGATCGCGCGGACTCCTGCGTCGGAGGTTCGAATCCTCCTTCATGCATTGATGTTTGTGTTGTCTTCACAAGTAGTTTGTAAGATTAGGTGCTGATAACCGCCAGTTGAGTCCCATAAGCTTTACAAACATTTGAATTTTTATGAATGAAATACACAAGATAACTATGAGATATTCACATTTATCTTGTGTATTTTATTCATAATGCATCAAATATTCTGCCAAGAATCGACGGAACAGTCAGTGAATATGATTGGAATTATTATTATTATTATTATTATTATTAGTTTACATTTCATTTCTGTTCAGATTTTTTGTAATCGTCTCCTGAGCTTCAGAGATTCTCGTAGTTGTCCAACAATTCTGTCTTATCAATCACGTCCGATTTTCTTCGTGTTTTATAGCCCACTGTAACGATTTACACGAAATAATTGTAGTTCGTCTGACAGCTTTCTTTGTCAGATATGAAGTACGCGTATCAAAGTATTTCTTTCGGAGATGGTGGAGACTTTCTCTTTCCTGGATATACCCTGCTACAAAGGGAGTGCGTCATCTACTTTAAAGAAGCGCTCACAGACAAATTAAACAAGGCAGGCATTAAAAAAACTGTGTATAGTGAACAGATTAACAGAGCAGTCAAGAAGAGACATGATGATGGAAATAGGGAGATCGATCGCTCTCAGCACAGATTCTACCACAGAGAACGAAAGAGTGGACTGGAGCAGACAATTGGGATACAAAGGTGCACCTGCGAATGTGGCCAACACTACACTGAGAAAACGCAGCGTTGTATTTCGAAATGCGGCTAATGTCACATGTGGCACACGCGAATGAAACAGGCAAATTTCACCTACAGCAGTGCATAGCTTCAAGGAAGACAATATGTGATGGAATTCAGGTTGACGTGAATCTGGTCAGCAGAGACAAAGGATAGCAACTAGGATCGGCATGGAATGCCACATTAGCGGCAACGTCTAACTCGCTAACACGGCCGGAATGCCCACACAGGGGCACGGCCGCCGCACCCGCTGCCGGTGCCACGCCACTCTCAGCACGACCACCGACCACACGCAACTCCGGCATCCCTAGACATTTACATAGAGGAAAGCCGCTACTATAAATTACACGTACTTTATGCATCCAAAAATAATCCAGCTCTGCTTTTCGTTTAATTTCCCAATACAAACCTGTACCTTCTATGTACCAAATTGTTTTGTTTGCATCTCTGTTTTCAACTGTCGTGTTATATAATCAATTCAAATGCTTTTTTCTTCATCTTAGTAAATCTATCTATGTAATCCTTGGACTAGTTCAATGACTGTTTTTTCTTTTACCTGTCTAGAGTTTGGTTATTTTGTAACACAGTTTTAATTCCTTTTACAATTCCCTTTATATACGAGGCGCGTCCAGAAAGTAAGTTCCGTTTCAATTTATCTCCGCTGCAGCGCTGCAATTGCAGATCCGCACATGCGCTGTAGACGATGTGTATCAAGGAGAAGAACGAGCTGAAAGAAACTGTTTCCAACTGGTTGAAGACACAGGCGACAGATTTCTATGAAGAAGGTATACAAAACCTGGTGCCAAGCTATGACAAATGCCTGCAAAATTTCGGCAGTTATGTGGATAAGTAGTTTAAGAGTTGTAGAATTTTGTGCAATAAAACTTTCTTCTGTATCTGTGTACAATTTCATGTTATTACCAAACGGAACTTACTTTCTGGACGCGCCTCGTAAATAATATATAAATCACGGCACAGTTGTTACCTGTTACGTATTCCTACACTTTCCATGCTTTAACTTGCATCACATCCATTAACTTGTAATGGTCTATATATTCAAATTATCCCCCTCCTACTCTCACCCTGTATACTCAGCATGTTACAGCTGTTTTATGATTCGGTAAATAAATGATCTACTATCTGTTGCTATTCTCTTTCAGTCCTGCTTACTCTGTGTATCTTCTTGCATCAGAAGAATGTGTGCATTACTAAATTTGCCATTTCCATGTAACTAATATTCTCCAGTATTTCCCATACCATAATCAAGTGGGGCTTTGCTCTCCGATTACGACAATGTTGTTGCTTTTACAGAGGTTTTACTAATTCTGTTTTCTTTCAACTTCTGGTGTGTGTCTACTCATGACCCTCTTTCTTCATTGGTTCAGTATAGGTCCTTTCATTTATCCATGTGTATCAGGATCTTATTCTCCCACTTATCGTTTATGAAAAAATTTTAGTCCTTATGATGCCCTTTTTTCTGTGAGTATCCACTGTTTGTCATGTGTTTTCTACAAAATATATTAAGCCCCTTAGTTCTTTCACATGTCGCTTATGAATCCCATACCTATTTTCTTATCCTTAAGTGTCCAAGTAGTGTTCGACGTTGCTAGTCACTCATATTCCATGTCACTATTGACAAACGATCTTTGTTCACAAGTATCTTGTACTGTTTCAGTGGTAATCAGTCCCTAGGCTTACAAACAACTTAGTCATTTATCCTAAGGACAATACACGCACCCATGATGGAGGGAATACTCGAGCTTCCGTCGGAGAGCAACCGCGCGCTCTGCAGCGTGGCGCCTTAGAGTGCTCGGTCATTGTACCTCAGCTGTAATGGCATCGATGTCTGCCAAGATCACAAAGAAGCCCTTATTCGCAAATCTGATAGCACTTTATCCATTCCAATTTTTAATATCAAAAAGGAAAAATTCCTGATGTTCTGCAATATTATTTACTGAGGTACTAACCGGCTCTCGGCTTTTAGGCAATCATTAGGTAACAATTCAGTTGTAAACAAATGTGCGATTTATATAGATGTTACTATAGCAGAAAATGCTAACTGACAAGTTCACAGGATTATGACAACGAATTAAATTTATTAAAATAAAAAATATAAAATCTGGTATTCATATTTAGAGGTTCAATGGTGATATGTTCAACTGTATTTTTGGTGTAAATGGTGCTGTTATTAAGCCTAGAACCCCATGGCCAAAGAACAGGCTGAGGATGCAGGGACAATGGAGATGCGTTATTTTTCTGGCACAGGAAACATTTTTTTTTTTTTTTTTTTTTTTTTCGGAGCAATTGAATTACATCTTCTCTGATACACTACGTAAAGAATATGCAATGTTAATCGTGATTGAGAAAAGAATTGCTGTCATAACTCAGCGATAATAAGGTTGCTACCATGGTCATTTCACTTGCTTCCTATTGAATAGCATGTCAACAACATTAACTAATTTTTGTAAATCGAGTAACCTTACAATATGAATTTTCCAGCTATGAATTACTCACTATTTGTGTTAGTGAAAAATAAATTCAAACTAAACTAAACTAAACTCTTTCTTTTTAATAAATCCAATGATTTTATAGAATCTTTCGATATTAAAATATTGGTAGTATTTTTCTGTCAGACGCGTTACATTTCAACAAGTTTGAATAAGAGCAGATTAAAGGGAAAAATCACTCTAATCCTCAGAGCTCAAAAACTGCATCATCACTGTCATCACCTTGCAGATCAAATATCGGTGAAACATTTGAGCAGCGCCGTAGCCACTTGGTCTAAGTCATGCTAGGAACTGGGCGACCACTCCCACCGGAGTTTCCAGTCCTCCCTCGGGCAGGGGTGTGTGCGTTGACCTTAGTGTTAGTTAGCTTAAGTATTTTGTAAGTCTAGGGACTAATAGCCATAGCAGTTTAGTCCTATAGGTTACAAACATTTGTACCATTTGAACATGTGCCATAGCACATGCCGCAAACCATTGAAAATGAAATTACTGCTTTTCGGCCTCCATATTATTCTCAACGCTTCGTAGTACATCGGAAAAAGGTGTTGCGCAGTACGGCTACAGGTGATACTGGGTCTCTGGTAGCCAGTGGGCAGAGTGATCGAGCCTCCTCTCGCCGCAGTACCCTCTTAGTTAGCCATAGAGTATATTTTAACACTGCCGTATGTGTAAGTAACGATACGCCTGTAAGTAACAACATATTAGAAGGTAAATATTATAACATAAAAACAGACAATAAATAAAATTAAATTGTCTTTAAATACAGTCTGAACAGGAGTAAAGCTTATGTGGTTGAGATGTTGCTCATATTCTGTTGCTTGGTACTACATATCACCAAGCATCCCATCAGCCTGTAGACTGTTCAATAAGATTCCAAGGAAAATACGACAATATAAATCTTAATTTACTCTTTGAAACCAGTATAGAACATCGCAGAGGAAGGTGAAATGGTTCCTAAAAATGCATCACCCGACAGAATATCTGATAGATCTGAACAAAGGCATCTGACAAAAAAATAATAATAATAAATAAATAAATAATAAATTTAAAAAAAGCAAAAGTATCAACGAAGTCAACACTAGTCCTTGTCTCACTATTGCCAACCACAGAAGTTAATCACCAACGTACTCTTAGAATTTATTTAGATGTAAATTTCATTTAATGTCTGTTTCTGTATATAATGTGATGAAAACCGAGGGTTGGATAACTCGCTCTCTCCAGTGACAACTTACGATCTACTACCTCCTGAAACTGTTCTGAATGACGTGTTTCCCGGTATTCTGCAGGGTGTGGAGTTGATGTGCAGCCGCGGTGGAGTAGCCGAGCGGTCTAAGGCGCCTCGCTGCGGAGTGCGCGGTTGCTCGCCGTCGGAGATTCGAGTCCTCCCTGTGGCATGGGTGTTTCTGTTTGTCCTTAGGTTAGTTTACCTTAGTTTAAGTAGTTTGTAAGCTACGGACTGATGACCATGCAGTTTGTTCCGATACATTTACAAACATTTGAACATTTTGCTTATGTGCATGTCGGAAAGCAGAGAATGGTGCAACATCACTAAACCAAAAGATGTTAATTTTATTGATGTTTGAAATGTATTAATTCAAGTTAATGGTTTAAAATAACCAAATGATATCTGCTGTTATTTCTTTGCAATAGGCTTTAAACATTCTTTCTACATGATTTAAGAACTTTTTTTTAATGAATGTTTCCTGTCCCTTGTAACGCGTAAGCAATTAGTACCAGAAAAGAAACGAATAAGACCTTTTTGTACAACACCGAAAGCAATTTTTTTTTATCGAGATCAATTTTCTCATCAAGGTTTAATTTTCAAGTAATTCCAGAAAGAACGTAAAAGAGTGACCTTCTCAGGCATCGCTCCTCGATCGCTCACACCCTACAAAGGAGGAGTATTGGTCTGTTGATTATGACAATTATCCTTAACACTACAGTATAATTTGCGACTACTCGAATGTTTCTTGTTTACTGAGACAATATGCTTGAGGCACGGACTGGCTGACACTGACTTAATCGATAGCATCACACCTGAATTTCGGTGGGAACATGACAACAAAACGTCCTAATAGTTAGTCAGGTCTCCGCTGTATTGCTAACAAGCAATCATTTCCCACAGGACAGTCAGTAATTTCATTAGGTGCAACGCGTTTACAGCTAGTTAGTAATGACCTCCACTCCCATGAACATTGCCGAGGTGGGGTGGCTTGCGTGCCTCAACGATACAGACAGCCGTACCGTAGGTGCAACCACAGCGGAGGGGTATCTGTGGAGAGGCCAGACAAACGTGTGGTTCCTGAAGAGGGGCAGCAGCCTTTTCAGTAGTTACAGGGGCAACAGTCTGGCTGATTGACTGAGCTGGCCTTGTAACATCAGCTAATGTGGCTTTTCCACACAGCTACTGCGAACGGCTGAAAGCAAGGGGAAACTACAGCCGTTACCTTTCCCGAGAACATGCAGCTCTTCTGTATGAACATATGATGATGGCATCCTCTCGGGTTAAATATTCCGGAGGTAAAATAGTCCCCCATTCGGATCTCCGGACGGGGACTACTCAGGAGGATGTGATCATCAGGAAAGACAATACTGGCATTCTACGGGTCGGAGCGTGTAATGTTACATCCCTTAATCGAGTAGGAAAATTATAAAATTTAAAAAGGGAAATGGATAGGTTGAAGTTAGATATAGTGGGGATTAGTGAAGTTCGGTGGCAGGATGAACAGGATTTCTGGTCAGGTGAGTACAGGATTATAAATACAAAATCAATTGGGGGTATCACAGGAGTAGGATTGATAATGAATAAGAAAATAGGAATGAGGGTAAGCTACTATGAACAGCACAGTGATCGCATTATCATTGTCAAGATAGATACGAAGCCAACACCGATTACAGTACTACAGGTTTATATGCCAACTAGCTCTGCCGATGATGAGGAAATCGAAGAAATATATGAGGAGCTAAAGGAAATTATTCAGACAGTTAAGGGAGAGGAAAACTTAATTGTCATGGGAGACTGGAATTCGGTAGTAGGACAAGGAAGGGAAGGGAAGATAGTGGGTGAATATGGTCTGGGCAAAAGGAATGAAAGAGGAAGCTGCCTGGTAGAATTTTGCACGGAACATAATTTAGTTATAACAAACACCTGGTTCAAGAATCACAAAAGAAGGTTGTATACGTGGAAGAGACCAGGAAACACCGGAAGATACCAGATAGATTTTATAATGGTAAGACATAGATTTCGGAACCAGGTTCTACAGTGTAAGACATAACCAGGGGCAGATATAGACTCTGACAATAACTTGTTGGTTATGAACTGTAGGCTGAAACTAAAGAAACTACAAAAAGGTAGGAAAATAAGGAGATGGGACCTGGATAAATTGAAGGAACCTGAGGTTCTTAAGAATTTCAGAGGGAGCTTTAGGCAACAATTGACAGAAACAGGGGAAAATAAAACAGTAGAGGAGGAATGGGTAGCATTGATAGATGAAATAGTGAAGGCAGCAGAGGACAAAATATGAAGTCAAGACCAACAAAAAATCCTTGGATATCACAGGAGATACTAAATTTAATCGATGAAAGGAGAAAATATAAAAATGCAGTAAATGAAACAGGCAAAATGGGGTACAGACGACTAAGAAATGAGATTGACAGGAAATGCAAAATGGCTAAGCAGGAGTGGCTAGAAGGCAAATGCAAGGATGTAGAAGAATGTATAAATAGGGGAAAAATAGATACAGCCTACAGGAAAATAAAAGAAACATTCGGAGATAAGAAAAACAGCTCTATGAATATCAAGGACACTGATGAAAAACCAGTCTTCAGCAAAGAAGGAAAGCTGAAAGGTGGAAAGAGTATATAGAGGGGCTCTACAAAGGAAATGAACTTAGAGACAATATTGTAGGTGTGGTGTCGCACAAGTCCAAAGTGCGCGCCACCTACTTTCGCCGCGCGCCGCCATGCACGCACGGTGCGGCGGGAAGAGGATGTAGATGAAGATGAAATAGGAGAGACTGTACTGAGAGAAGAATTTGATAGAGCCCTGAAAGACCTAAGTCGAAACAAGGCCCCTGGAGTAGATGATATTCCCTCAGAGCTACTGAAGTCTCTGGGAGAACCAGCCATGACAAAATTGTTTCACCTGGTGTGTAAGATGTATGAGACAGGTGAAGTACTCTCAGACTTTAAGAAAAATGTTATAATCCCCATCCCTAAGAAAGCAAGTACAGAACCATCAGTTTAATAAGTCATGGATGCAAAATATTAACGCGAATTATATACAGTAGGATGGAAAACTGGTAGGAACCGACCTCGGGGAAGATCAGTTTGGGTTCAGGAGAACTGTAGGAACACGGGAGGCAATACTCACTTTACGGCTTATCCTAGCAGATAGATTAAGAAAAGGCAAACCTACATTTCTAGCTTTTGTAGATTTGGAGAAGGCTTTTGACAATGTTGATTGGAATAAACTCTTTCAAGTTCTGAAGCAAGCAGGAGTAAAATATAGGGAGTGTAAGGTTATTTACAACTTGTACAAAAACCAAACAGCGGCTGTCAGAGTTGAAGGGCATGAAAGGGATGCAGTGGTGGGGAAGGGAGTAAGACAGGGTTGTAGCCTTTCTCCGATGTTATTCAATTTGTACATTGAGCAAGCTATAAAGGAAAGCAAGGAGAAATTTGGAGAAGGGATTAAAGTTCAGGGTGAAGAATTAAAAACATTGCGTTTTGCCGACGACATAGTAATTCTGTCAGATACGGCAGGGGACCTGGAAGAGCAATTGAACGGAATGGACAGTGTACTGAAAGGTGCATATAAGATGAACATTAACAAGAGCAAAACTAGGGTAATGGAGTGCAGTGTAAGAAAATCAGGTGATGCTGAAGGAATTAGATTGGGAAACGAAACAATAAAGGAGGTAGATGAGTTTTGTTACGTGGGCAGAAAAATAACAAATGATGGTCGAAGTACAGAGGATATAAAATGCAGAATGGCAATGGGTAGAAAAGCATTCTTGAAAAAGAGAAATTTGTTAACATCGAATATTGATTTAAACCTAAGGAAGTCTTTTCTGAAGGCATCTGTATGGAGTGTTGCCTTGTATGGGAGTGAGACATGGACGATAAACAGTGCGGACAGGAAGAGGACTGATGCTTTTGAAATATGGTGCTACAGAAGAATGCTGAAGATTAGGTGGGTGGATCGCGTAACTAATGAGGAGGTACTCAACAGAATTGGGGAGAAAAGGAATTTCTGGCATACCTTGACTAAAAGAAGTTATAGATTTGTAGGACACATTCTTAGACATCAAGGAATTGTGAACTTAGCGATGGAGGGAAGTGTATGGGGTAAAAATCGCAGGGGAAGACCAAGAGATGGATACAGTAAGCAGATTCAGACAGATGTAGGTTGTCGTTCTTATGTGGAGATGAAGAGGCTTGCTCAGGATAGGGTATTGTGGAGAGCTGCGTCAAACCAGTCTCCGGACTGAAGACCACAACAACAACAGTAATGACCTTTCCAGTATGATTCTCGCGTGGATATGTGAGCTCGAACGTTTCTTATACTATTCGACTCCGTTAATCCGAGATCGATACGATTTTCACCATGTTACTGGGTGAAGAAGATGTTTGCTGCGCATTTTCGATCGATATTCCTACAGTGTTATTATCCCACTGTGCTGAATACGTAAAATGCAAAGGGAGAAGAATATGAAGTGCAAAATAGTATTTAAACTTTCACATATTTATCATTTCTCCGGTGTGCGCTTTACTACTGCATTCACCTTCTTAAAGGCTCTGTTGTTACGTAGCACTTACTATAGGACAATCCTATCACTTTATTAGTGGTCAGATCTCGACGCAGCCTACTGTAAGGTAAATGGCATAATGTAGGAAAACAATTTCTTTGCACATATACAATAGTTCACTAATATTATTTTTCTGTATCACTGACCACTCTGACACTATTATACATTACAGAGATATATTTTGTTTGGTAGCATACGGTGGGAAGACTCAGAAAATAAAGTAAATCTAGTTGCAGCTAAGACGAGAAGAAATGTCAGGATAAATAACCGTCTTGGGATTGCGCATTAATGTCCAGTGGTGAAACATAAACTTCTTAAATCTCGTGTAACCTCTCTATCTGAATCTCTTCTGTTTCTGAAGTTATCACAAATCGTTCTTTTTGTTGACACAGTGCTGTCGATTAAGTTGAGAATCGTTCTGTCACTGAACTATTCACACAATACACTATCTGCTTTTTCATCCTGTTCAGTTTCATATTGTGAATCGTACTACTGTTGATGGTGATATTACCATTCATACTCAGAGCCTACCTATCTCCATCCCTTTTTTCAACTGTAGAACCGACAATGCAGTCTTGAGTAAATTTAAATAATATGCTTGAAAGATTGTAAGATGCTCTGGATTCCTACTTTCTGATTTATAATAATTAAAGAATTAGGAGATTTAAAGAAGGTTGTAGACACTCATTTACCCTTGCAAGCTGGAAGAGGACAGAAAATCGATGATATTAGTAGAGAGTATCTCACCCTAAGCCATACACTGTAATATGAATTGTGAACTACGACTGCAATACTAGATTGTGTCCAAAACATTACAGTTCATTTAGGAATTGCTTTAACATTTTATGACACATCAGTATTACAAGTAGATTAAATATTCTCCAAGACATATACAAATATAGTCTATTGCATGAAGATTGTCTAAAAGTTGATCAATGAATGGTTACTCTAACATCGAACAAGCACTGAAAGAAATGTGGTTTATTACATATTTGTAAAGTGTTACGACTTTTGCAAGAATGGAACTTCCCAGACTTCAATTCACTGGAAGAACCCTCATGATTGCGTGTAGTCCACGCACGCAGGAAGTAGCTTAGAAACCTCACTTGACTGTTACTTGAAAATCACTCGTCCCACACTGTTACCTTTATTGATTAGAATATTCAACAAAAATCAAATCTTTATTTGTATTTATAAAATTACGCATGCTCGAAGTAAGGAACAAACCTCCAAAGTCGTGGAACGGGTGAATACATCAGATGCTTAGAAAGCAGTAGTAATCGATAAAGTTAAAGCAAAGGAATCGTAAGCACACGATACGTCTAAGCGTAAATAAAAGAAGCAACACCGTAACACAGTAATTAGCTTTTTTAATTCTTCCAGAAATAACTTGACAAAATAGAGACAGTGAAGGAAGAGGAAAATTTTCAGTTTACCCTTGAAAATTTTAGTATTACTGAGGATTTTGACTTCTTATAGCAGTTTATTACATATGGACGCAGCAGAATACTGCATACATTCTGCACAAGGGTCAAGGAAGTGAGATCGAAATGTAGATTCCATTTCTGGCTAGTATTAACTGAATTAAGTCAGAGTAATGAATTATTAATAACAAACGACATTAAAGAAAATATATGTTGAGAACATTAAGCCTTTTTAAAGTGGAAATTTGTTAGCTCATTATTTTTACACCTTCTTATTAAAAAAATTGTCCGTAAATTCCATAACTATTCTATGGAAAATCGAACTTCAAGAAATCCTGCCCGATACTCTCCTATTAATGAACCAACCTATTCTTCTAACCAACCTATCATGGTTTTAGAAAGAATTTTGTATACAGTTGGCAGCAGCCACGTTACGAATCGCGTGGCCTCCCGCGTCGGGGGCTCGAATCCTTGCTCGGGCATAGATGTGTATGTTGTCCTTAGGTTAGTTTAAGTAGTTTGTAAGTCTAGGGTCTTATGACCAAAGTAGTTTGTTCCCATAAGAATTACAAACATTGAAACATTTTGTTTTCTTTTAAGGTAATGAATTACTACACATTTCCACTCAGCAGGAATTTCGTAAGTGTTAAACTGTTAATTTTTTTGACGATTCTGTAAGTTTTGTGTGTGATAAAACTGTCATTAAATTTTCACATATATGATATGATTCCGTCTTCGCCGGTAGATATATCCTTTTTCAAAGAGAGGATTATTTCCTTTACTTCATTAAGAGATGGTAGTTTCGATTCGAAATTGGATGGCGACGTTACATAATTTAGTTGCTTTACCCGGGGCTAGCAACTGAAAAATAATGGAATGTACTTGGTTAAAATTCAATGGCTACTGCTAGCGTTGGCTTTCAGTGAAAGTACAAATGATACCCTGTTAGGTCTAAACGTAATTTTTTTTAACATTTCCGGCGTTGTTGTTGATAAACACTTACTCAATTTTATTAACCATTATATATCAAAACTATGGTTTTCTATTCGTATCACACTGACTACAATTTTGTGTATTATTTTTTTAATTCATGCAAATTTTCAGGTTATTTCTCCTACTGAAGATCTTCCATTCTTGTATTCCATTCTTGTATCGTTCCATCACCTGTGTTTTCTCCTTCTTGAAGGTTCCAATTTTTCAAATATTTGTGAAGTTAATCGACCTACCTGCAATGGTCATCGGTCCCTAAAATTACAAACTAATTAAATTAAATTATCCTAAGAACAAACCGCACACACACACACGCACACCTGCAGGAGGAAGGACTCGAACCTCCAACGTGGAGCAGACGAGCGCACCGCAGCAAGGCGCCTTATTTCGCACGGTTGTTCCGCCGCAGCATTCTTGGGGTTTGCATGATCTCAAGGTGCGGCTAAACTTGAATAACTGGTAACGGACATTACTAGAGTAATGTAAGATGTAGATTGAGAATCTGTGTCTGACTGTAAGCGTGCTGGGATAGATACTGCAGCTACGACTCCAACATCTATAAGATGGCGTAGTGGGCAAAGCCGAGTGAATAGTAAGCAGAAGATCCAGGTCAATGAACAAATATCATATGCCCCACTAAATTTAATTCTATTTCCACAAAAATCTGATAAAACGTCTCTGACATCCTTCAATCGTATCAGTCGCAAATGAACGTACTATATAAGGCTGGAACTTAAAATAGTTGCAACTATTTATTTACAACAGAAACAAAAGCTTTACAAGTTTCCAAGTGTTACCGTCCTTCCAGGTAGTCACCAACGTTGTGTGGAACCTGTTGCCATGGATGTGGGAGGCGTACTGTACCGTTAGCAGAGTCTGTTCCGTTGACGGTGCAAATGTAGCAGTCTACTGCGTGTCGAATCTCTGGAACAGTCCTGAAGCGAATTCCACGAAGTGGTTCCTTCATCTTCGGAATCAAATCAGTCACTAGGACTTAGGTCTTAGGAAGTATGGTGGATGGTACAGTACTTCCCAGTCCCATCGACCGAACAGACCAGCCACGACTTGCGCTGTATGCGCCCGCTCATTGTCCTACGAAATGATGGGTGGGTCGCTCAGGAAATGTTGCCGATTCTTTTGCAGAGCTGGTCTCAGGTGATGCTCCAAAAACTAACAGTAATACTGTGCATTGACGGTCTGCAGTGGAGTAAGGTAGTGACACCGTTACTTTAGACCGCTCGCTCACAAGTGACTGTGTTTCCCTCGATTGTGCACACGTCGGTGACGTGGGTCGGGCGAATCCATTTGCTCAGAGGTACGGTAGGTATGTCAAAAACGTGTGCTATCAGCGACAATATTAGATTCCATTGCAAAGTGTCTTCACAGCAGTGTTGCAACTATTTAAGTTCGAACCCTCGTGTGTGTGTGTGTGTGTGTGTGTGTGTGTGTGTGTCACACTTAAAAATGAAGGGGAAGAAGAGGAATTATTGCACAGTGTCTTACTGTATTTGCAAAAAATATTATGAAACGTCAATGCGGCATCATGAGAGTACACGGGATGGAGCAGCGGTGTATCCCGGGGCCGGCCGCGGTGGCCGAGGGGACTGAGGCGCTTCAGTCACGGTCTGCACGGCCACTACGGTCGGGGATTCGAATCCCCCCTCGGGCATGGATACTTGTGCCGTCCATAGTTGTAGCTAGTTTGTAAGTTTAGGGACTGATGACCCCGTAGTTAAGTCCCATAAGCTTAACAAACATTTGTACATTTTTGTATCCCGGGGGGAGGGGGGGTTGTCGGGCTGCAGCCGCCCCCCCCCCCCAACACCTTGCTGCAGACACCACTAGGGAGAGGGAGAGGAAAGAAAAAAAAGGACCAATCCTCCGAATATGAGTAAAGGCGCAGCCCCTCACCATTTTTTTTTGTCACGTCAGCCCGGTGATTGACCTCACCCCCCCCCCCCATCCACCCCAGACCACGATCCTGGATACACCACTGAGAGTCAGAAACGATACCATTCTATGATTCTTTCGTCACAAAACTCTGAGAATTTAAAATTTCCAATTTTGGTTGAGTCAGGAGTCTGAAACGGTATACGTCGTAGTACTAAACTATTCCTGATCTTCGAGAGAAAACTGCAAACCATGACTAAAACACTGATGAATAACACTATCACATTCTTAAATGATAATGCACCCGAAACACACAGCTAATCATGTTCAGGCATGTCTTTTACAGCAACGAAAATTATAAAACGCGTCACCCCTGACAGCAATATCGCCAAGTCTCAACATAACTGAACCGTTTTGGGTAGTTTACTGAAATAAAATAAATTCAACAATGCAGATAACCTGAATATACCCGTGATGAACTCTTCTCGGGTGATCAGCCGGGCCGACCGCGGTGGCCGAGGGGACTGAGGCGCGCCAGTCACGGTCTGCACGGTCACTACGGTCGGGGGTTCGAATCCCCCTCCGGCATGGATATTTGTGCCGTTGTTAGTGTTAGTTAGTTCTTAAATAGTTTGTATGTTTAGGGACTGATGACCCCGTAGTTAAGTCCCATAAGCTATACAAACATTTGAACAACTTGATCAGCCGATTGGTGGTGTCGTCTTGGGGCAACGTTTCGAATTGTGTCTTACTCATCATACTCAGGCGAGCTGAGTACGAAACTAACCGAAACATTGCGCCAAGACGACGCCCTCACTCGTCTGATCACCTGAGAAGAGTTCATCACTGGAATATACCGAGAAAGCATGCAAAGTAAACTTGAATATATTTGTTTTGGAAACTAATGTAATACACCGATACTGGCAGAATAGTTTATTTACAACACAAATACCTATAAATTACTGGGACTATAATAAGTAATCCGCGCGGTTGTCCTTATGTTAGTTTAACTTAGTTGAAGTAGTTTGTAAGGTACAGACTAATAACGTGGCAGATGAGTCCGATATATTTACAAACATTTAATAGTAACACATGATGTTCAAATTGTTTGAACATTGTGTGATTTCTAATTCCTTTTTCCTTTAAATATGCTTTCTTTTGCTTGAATGTCTGTAGGTGTCCCATTCTTACAACTATTAGTAACTGTTGACCTGTCTGGTGCTTGAAAGTTCTAGCCCTTTATAAGATATTTTACATTCATCTCTACTGGTACCCAAAATATATTACGACTTTTATAATGCAAAACTACTTAATTGTAAGTACGAAAATAAATGAAGAGGAAATTCTACAGTTTCCATTGTTATTGTTAACTTAATCTAACACTCAGTGTACGTCTTTTTTATTAATGTATCTATGGAACCTGTTATCTTTACTTTCAGCAATTTGGATGATATGGTTATCTGCATCGTAAGACACACTTGATAACACTTACGGATCACTCATTCTAAGATAAAGCAGACAACATCGAAAAATTATGAAGTACGTGGAGTTGTACCACTAGTGAAATAATTTCATGTATAGTTTGCATATCTGTCTTCTCTGCGTTGTGACGCACCTTGAGAATTAAGTTGAGGGTAGGGGGAGGGGTGAAGTACTTCTAAAGTAAGATACAGACGAAGTTTGAGGAAGATTATGGAGGAAGAGTAGGGATTATACTACCGTCAACAGCGTGGTCATTAAAGATGGGGCACAAGATAAGATGATATCTGCCTTGACCTTTGAAAGAAACAATCCTGCACATTTGACTGGCGCGATTTACGAAAATCACAGAAAATCTCAAATTGGTTAAGCGAACGTGGGTTAGCCCAATAGACCTATCAAATGCGAGGCCACTTTGCTAACATCTGCGCCAAAGCGCTCGGTTGACTTGTATGGACACGAATATGTGACCAACTCCGTTTTTGTAAAAAGTGGGGTTGTAGGGGCTTACCACTGTCGAAATAAGGCCATCATATATGCGCGATCCACTCCCATGAACCACAGACATTGCCGAGGTGGGGTGGCTTGCGTGCCTCAACGATACAGATAGCCGTACCTTAGGTGCAACCACAGCGGAGGGGTATCTGTGGAGAGCCCAGACAAACGTGCGGTTCCTGAAGAGGGGCAGCAGCCTTTTCAGTAGTTACAGAGGCAACAGTCTGGATGATTGATTGAGCTGGCCTTGTAACATCAGCTAATGTGGCTTTGTCACACAGCTACTGCGAACGGCTGAAAGCAAGGGGAAACTACAGCCGTTACCTTTCCCGAGGACATGCAGCTCTACTGTATGAAAATATGATGATGGCATCCTCTCGGGTAAAATATTCCCCATTCGGATCTCCGGGCGGGGACTACTCAGGAGGATGTGATCATCAGGAAAGACAACACTGGCATTCCACGGATCGGAGCGTGGAATGTTAGATCCCTTAATCGAGTAGGAAAATTAGAAAATTTAAAAAGGAAAATGGATAGGTTGAAGTTAGATACAGTGGGGATTAGTGAAGTTCGGTGGCAGGATGAACAGGATTTCTGATCAGGTGAGTACAGGATTATAAATACAAAATCAGTTGGGGGTATCACAGGAGTAGGACTGATAATGAATAAGAAAATAGGAATGCGGGTAAACTACTATGACCAGCACAGTGATCGCAGTATCATTGTCAAGATAGATACGAAGCCAACACCGTCAACAGTAGTACAGGTTTATATGCCAACTAGCTCTGCCGATGCTGAGGAAATCGAAGAAATATATGAGGAGCTAAAGGAACTTATTCAGACAATTAAGGGAGAGGAAAACTTCATTGTTATGGGAGACTGGAATTCGGTAGTAGGACAAGGAAGGGAAGAGGGATAGTAGGTGAATATGGTCTGGGCAAAAGGAATGAAAGAGGAAGCCGCCTGGTAGAATTTTGCACAGAACATAGTTTAGTTATAACAAACACCTGGTTCAAGAATCACAAAAGAAGGTTGTATACGTGGAAGAGACTAGGAGACACCGGAAGATACCAGATAGATTTTATAATGGTAAGACACAGATTTCGGAACCAGGTTCTACAGTGTAAGACATACCCAGGGGCAGATATAGACTCTGACCATAACTTCTTGGTTATGATCTGTAGGCTGAAACTGAAGAAACTACAAAAAGGTAGGAAAATAAGGAGATGGGACCTGGATAAATTGAAGGAACCTGAGGTTCTTAAGAATTTCAGAGGGAGCTTTAGGCAACAATTGACAGAAACTGGGGAAAATAAAACAGTAGAGGAGGAATGGGTAAAATTGAGAGATGAAATGGTGAAGGCAGCAGAGGACAAAATAGGTAGGAAGGAAAGACCTACAAAAAATCCTTGGATATCACAGGAGATACTAAATTTAATCGCTGAAAGGAGAAAATATAAAAATGCAGTAAATGAAACAGGCAAAATGGGGTACAGACGACTAAGAAATGAGATTGACAGGAAATGCAAAATGGCTAAGCAGGAGTGGCTAGAAGGCAAATGCAAGGATGTAGAAGAATGTATAAATAGGGGAAAAATAGATACAGCCTACAGGAAAATAAAAGAAACATTCGGAGATAAGAAAAACAGCTCTATGAATATCAAGGACACTGATGAAAAACCAGTCTTCAGCAAAGATGGAAAGCTGACAGGTGGAAAGAGTATATAGAGGGGTCTACAAAGGAAATGAACTTAGAGACAATATTGTAGGTGTGGTGTCGCACAAGTCCAAAGTGCGCGCCACCTACTTTCGCCGCGCGCCGCCATGCACGCACGGTGCGGCGTTCTTACGACGACAGCCACGAGCGCCCTCTGCGACAACTCCGCTCGTGGCCAGCACTGAACGACATCGTTCACTTGGGACTGAGAGAGGAACCAGTAAACACTTCGGAATCAGATAGGCACCAGTAAAGACTTGGCTATCGGATAGGCACTAGGCAGGCCTCAACTATGTATCAGCATTCTGCCATATTGAACTATCTAAAAGTTAAGTATTGTATAAATTCTGTGCAATATATATCTCGTTCTAATTTACTCTAGTGTTTCTAGTTTCTGGCTGCTCCCCTCCGTACCTGCACCAGCGTGCTATCTTTATTCCTGTGTCGGTCTCATTCCACTCGGCCACCGACACCTACGACGGAAACGAGACACAAAAGCGGCGACGAGGCTGGGACACAAAAGTAGGAAGGGAAGAATGTGTAGATGCAGATGAAATAGGAGAGCCCTGAAAGACCTAAGTCGGAACAAGGACCCTGGAGTAGATGCTATTCCCTCAGAGCTACAGACGTCTCTGGGAGAACCAGCCATGACAAAATTGTTTCACCTGGTGTGTAAGATGCATGAGACAGGTGAGGTACCCTCAGATTTTAAGCAAAATGTTATAATCCCCAATCCTAAGAAAGCAGGTGCAGACAGGTGTGAAAACTACAGAACCATCAGTTTAATAAGTCATGGCTGTAAAATATTAACGCGAATTATATACAGAAGGATGGAAAAGCTGGTAGAAGCCGACCTCGGGGAGGATAAGTTTGGGTCCAGGAGAAATGTAGGAACACGGGAGGCAATACTCACTTTACGGCTTATCCTATAAGATAGATTAAGAAAAGGCAAACCTACATTTCTAATTTTTTTTAGATTTGGAGAAGGCTTTTGACAATGTTGATTGGAATAAACAAGTTCAAGTTCTGAAGCAAGCAGGAGTAAACTATAGGGAACGTAAGGTTATTTACAACTTGTACAAAACCCAGACAGCGATTGTCAGAGTTGAAGGGCATGAGAGGGATGCAGTGGTTGGAAAGGGAGTAAGACAGGGTTGTAGCCTTTCTCCAATGTTATTCAGTTTGTACATTGAGCAAGCTATAAAGGAAAGCAAGGAGAAATTTGGAGAAGGAATTAAAGTTCACGGTGAAGAATTAAAAACATTGCGTTTTGCCGACGATATTGTAATTCTGTCAGATACAAATTCAAATGTCAAATGTTTGTATAGCTTATGGGACTTAACTACGGGGTCATCAGTCCCTAAACTTACAAACTACTTACGAACTAACTAATACTAAGGACGGCACAAATATCCATGCCCGAAGGGGGATTCGAACCCCCGACCGCAGTGGCCGTGCAGACCGTGACTGAAGCGCCTCAGTCCCCTCGGCCACCGCGGGCGGCTGTCAGATACAGCAAAGGACGTGGAAGAGCAGTTGAACGGAATGGACAGTGTGCTGAAAGGTGCATATAAGATGAACATTAACAAGAGAAAAACTAGGGTAATGGAGTGCAGTCTAAGAAAATCAGGTGATGCTGAAGGAATTAGATTGGGAAACGAAACAATAAAGGAGGTACATGAGTTTTGTTACATGGGCAGGAAAATAAATGATGGTCGCAGTACAGAGGATATAAAATGCAGAATGGCAATGGGTAGAAAAGCGTTCTTGAAAAAGAGAAATTTGTTAACATCGAATATTGATTTAAACCTAAGGAAGTCCTTTCTGAAGGCAGTTGTATGGAGTGTTGCCTTGTATGGGAGTGAAACATGGACGATAATCAGTGCGGAAGGAAGAGGATTGAGGCTTTTGAAATATGGCGCTACAGAAGAATGCTGAAGATTAGGTGGGTGGATCGCGTAACTAATGAGGAGGTACTGAACAGAATAGGGGAGAAAAGAAATTTCTGGCATACCTTGACTAAAAGAAGGGATGGATTGGTAGGACACATTCTTAGACATCAAGGAATTGTGAATTTAGCGTTGGAGGGAAGTGTATGGGGAAAAAATCGCAGGGGAAGACCAAGAGATGGATACAGTAAGCAGATTCAAACAGATGTAGGTTGTCGTTCTTATGTGGAGATGAACAGGCTTGCTCAGGATAGGGTATTGTGGAGAGCTGCATCAAACCAGTCTCCGGACTGAAGACCACAACAACAACAAATGCGCGATGCAAACGCTAGAAAGATGGAATTAAACACTGTGAAGACCGCATGCAACTTTCAACTGCGTTTACACTTTGTATTAGCAGGTGGTGCTAATGACGTGACCTGACTGCGTGTGTACATTTTTCCAGCAGGTAGAGCACTTAGCGCAGAAGCAGGCACTTAAGAGGTAATTTAGAAAAACTGTCGCCATTTACGGCAAGACCCAGGTAGTGGCTCGGTACTTCTCGTGGGTCAGACGCCTCTCATACGTCGGCACTCAGGAAGCGCCGGCTGCAAAGCTTGTGTACCGCATTCTGTGACGGACTGGAGGTTTCTGCATGGCAGCCGTGCTGCACCGCGTGTTTGTTTATTTACCTTGTCGTCCCACATATTCCGCAGAGCTACAGCAGACTTACTGTGCAGAATACAAAGCGCACCTGTGGGGAACGAATTCCTTGGTCCCTGCAAGTACGTGTGCTGTGTGGCTAAACCTCTTGTATGCATAAAAGTTTTTCTTGAAATGCCTTGGTCCCTATATACTCCATTTCAACATTACACGTTTCGACACAACATCATCAGATCTGTGGCACAAATAATAGAAGTCCATTACATTTCGGATGATTACACATTGAAATCACAATACTTACAAGGAAAAAGAACACATTACATGCAATATATACTTAAAAATTTTGAAAAGATGGGATTTAAAATTACATCTTAGTGGAGTTACATAACCAAAAGCATAATCCACAAACATGGACGTCTAGACAAGGTGTTTGATTAGATTCACATGCAAAACTGTGGTGAAAAGGGAGAAAGAGCGTAACAGGAAAAGAAGGCTCTACAGTGCCGGATGGCGCAGGCTTAAAATTAAAAGTTATTTGAATAAAGTAATTACAATAACAACATCTTGCGCCTTCTGTAATGCCTGCTGAATGGAAGCTATGAAAACTTGGCTATAAGCTGTGTTAAGGCATATGAGAAGTTTCGGGTACCACAGTATAAGTACGTTATACGTACTAATAGGATTGGGCGTACGAAAGGGGGTGTGGGAGGGGAGAAGGATGGGATTGGGCGTGGCCAAATACGCCAACAAAGTCCACTAGAAAATACCAATGAAGCAAGCATGCTAGACGAATGTGATATGAAATCCATATAGCTGCCTACCTAACAAGTCAACACTGTAATCGATGTTAGAAGTTCCTAAGCAATGTCACCTAACTATAGTTAGTAATAAAATTTTATACAGGGATAAAACCGGTAATGCCTGTATTTTCTATCAACTAAAAAGAGGATAACAGAGGGGAAATGTGGAGGGGGAAAGTATGTAGAAGTGGGAGTGAAGGAAGGAAGGAAATGTACTAAACAAAATTTACTCCAAGTATAAATGTAATACACTTGGCGACATCTATACTTGGTATACATTTTGGTTCATAATTTCCTTCCTTCTTATACCCCTAATTGTGATGGAAATCTCTATACATCCGAAATATCATATACACATATGAAGAAACGCGTGTCGAAACTCGTAATGTTAAAATGAAGTATATTGCAAGCAAGACATTAAAAAAAAAAAAAAAAAAAAAAAAAAAATGGATGCCAACGTTTGGTCGCTTGTTCCGTAAAATGGATGCTTTTATGAGCCAAGTATATAAGCCTGTGGTAGTTTAGTTCCTGCTTACATTCTTATACATAGTTATTTAAAAATATTCAAATGTTTGTAAATATGTGTGACCAAAGTACTGTGGTAGTCAGTTGCTAGGTTTATAAACTACTCAAACTAACCTAAGGACGACGCACACACACACACACACACACACACACACACACACACACATGTACGAGGGAAGACTCGGACCTCCAGTGGAAGCGGAGTCGCAATTCCTGACATGGCACAGGTATTTGAAATTATACATTTATTGTCCTTTTTATTGTCTTAGCTTCCGATACGTATTGAAATTTGGAAACCAATGTAGCATTAGAACCCAAATTGGTTTTCATCGTACGTGGGCAGGAAATATTGACACAGAATATGACGTAAGACACTTCGGCATTACCGTGAGGTCGGCTGAATTACTACGATTAGATGTCGTCCTGACGTTTTATTTAAGCACTCCAACTCTACATATTTGATCTATTTTCCTCAGATACCACTCTTAGTTATTCAAGTACACAATTATTGGAAACATTTAATAAAATCCTAATGTTTAGTCTATTTTCGCAAGGCAGCATATTTTTGCTGAACATACAGACACAAAAATAATCTGAAGAAGGGCGCCAAATGCCCAAAATCGGTACTAATAGAACAATTTCAATGGGAACTGGTTTCTCCTTCAATGAAAACCAACGCCGCGCGGAACAGCCGCCTTGGCTGATGCGTCATGTGGGCGATCATTCACTCCGGAGTTACTAGTCCTTCCTCGGTCATGGGAATATGTGTTGTCCAAACTGTAAGTTACTTTAAGGAACTGATGACCATAGCGGTTTACAAACACTGAAACAGTTAAAGAAAATCAACTACTGTATTTCAATAAAATATGCCGATATAATGTGTTAAACAGTTTTGTACAATCTACATGTAAATAATTTCTCTGCGAATCATATTTAACTGCCTGGCAGAGGGTCTGTCGAACTTCTTTCGTGTTATTTCTCTAGCGTTCCTTTCTCGAATAGAGCACGAAAAAAAGGAACACCTAAATGTTTCCTTTTTAGATTGGATTTCTCTTATTGTATTATGTTGATCATATCTCCCTACGTAGGTGAGTGCTAACAAATTCGCACTGGGAAGAGAATGTTTGAATGACTAATTGCGCAAATATATCTCGCCGCGCCTTTCTTTTAATGATCTCCACCTGTACTCATAAATCATTTCTGTCAGACTTTCTCCCGTATAACGCAATAATACGAAAACAGCGGCCACTCTCTGAACCTTTCTGCGTCTTCGCCGCGGCGGAATGCCCGAACGGATTGAGGCGCTATGCTCCGATGCACGAGGTCTTTCCCTGTCGGGGGTTCGAATCCTCCCTAGGGCATGGATGTTTGTGCTGTCTTCAGTATAAGTTAGTTTATAAGTAGTTTGTAAGTTTAGGAATATGACCCCCCTGTTAAGTCCATAGGCATAACAAATTTTTGAATATGTGTCTTCTTTCAGTCCCAACTAGCGAGGATCCCATAATGCGCATAAACACTTCAAAATAGGGCGACAAGTGTAGTTTCTCTAGTGAAAGTATTGCGTCTTCTGAATTACCCGCCATGAAACGATATTTTCTGTGTGTTATCTCCAATTAATGTTGTTTTTAATGGTGATTGATAGGTACTTATTTGAATTTAAGACCTGTAGATTTGACTGATATATCGTGTAAATGAAGTTTAACGGATTTCTTAAGATCCTGAAAGAGTGACTTCAAACTTTTCATTATTTAGGGTCAACTGGCGATTTTTGAACCATACAGATATTTAAATCGTTTTTAGCTGCTTTTTATTTTCGTTTGTCTTTACTTACAGATAAAACTAGCATCATCCGGGAACAATTTAAGAAAGCAGCTTAGATTGTCTCCTAAATCGTTTATAAAAATACGGAACCGTAGGCGCCCTATAACACTTTCCTGGGGAACGCCAGATATCACTTCAGTTTTATTTGATGACTTCCCGTCAGTTACTGCGTAGTGTGTCCTTTGTCACGGGAAATCACGAATCCAATCGCACACGGTATTCTATTAGCATGCAATTTGATTAGAATCTGCTTGTGAGGTACTGTGTCAAAGCCTTCCGCAAATCGAGCAATACGGAATCGATTTGAGATGGCTTCTCGATATCATTCACTTCACGTGAGTAAACTGCTAGCTGTGTTTCGCAAGAATGATGTATTCTGAATCCGTGTTGACTGTGAGTCAATATTTAAGAACAAAACATTTCACAAAATTTGCAAGTACGCCATCGTAAGACTGTTACCCGTTGCTGATTACAATGCTTTAAATTTTTTGAATAAGTTTCTGACTGTTTTCAAGATCATGAACCAAAGCTGCACATAAAATTGAGATTAAATAATTACTAGAGCTGCTATTTTAATAAATTAAGCTGATATCGTCATTACTGTATAGCTTAATGTTAACAGATTCAGCCATACTTTATATTCATCAAACAACTTTCTGCTAAAATACATGCTCAATCCATGAAGAACTTACAGTTCCATTATTAGTGTATCTGAAAACAATAACATCACAAAAATGTAGCCTTAGAGGTAAAATAACATCATTAGATTGTAGTAGACTTGTGAACGGTTACGGAAATGTGCAAGTGTTTAAGCTCACAACATTTATACTGTAAACAATGACCACAACCACTCATAAAAAACTAGCTAGGGCTTTGGGGACCTAAGTGTTACAGTCTGTGGTGGTTTCGTGCATCTTGGTAGGCTGCCACTGAAAGACTCCCCCCAGGGGGCTCACTGTTCTTTCGTGAGTACGTGCGTGGCGAGCACAGGGCCCCGAGCTAATGCAGTCTTCCTTCCTTCTTTACTTCCCGGACTGCATTTCCTTTCCCTCTATCCTCCTTTCCTATCCTCACTCCTTCCCCTCCTCACCGGGGGACTGATAACCTCAGTAATTTAGTCCTCCTAACTTAACCAAAAACCCGAACCCAACCCAACTGAAAGCCTATTTTCGGTACCTTTTAGCAAGAACTGGAGCACAACATTCGCAGTTCCTGGAGACAGTTAAACCTCACATATGTAGAAAGTAACTTATGTAAAAATAAGATATCTGGAAGCTGCAGGAAATTCCAAAGTCCTATGCACTCCCCTAGTTAATAATAATCTTGACTTGTTCCATGTATTCTGCATAGTTTCATTGCTTGCCTAAACAAGAAAATCATAGTTAATATTTCTGGGTGTCAGTTATTGGCTCTTAATTAAACTTGTTGCTAACTACAGTTTACGTCATTTCTATTCAAACCGATTGTAATAGTTGTGAGATGCTGCAACTGCATTCCCACCCTCATTATAATACAGTTTGAAATTCCAACCAATAGGGGTACCTACGTAATGATTCCCTTCAAGATAATGAACCGATTATAATAGCTTATACTTCGAGTAAGAACTTTAAATGGCCAAGCAAACATAACAATATTATTTACGGAGCGCTTTACGTGGCAAATTGCCTCCTTGGTTTAGTTCATTGTTTGGGTAACACTCATTTTAGCAATGAAAAGTACCCTTTTCTTCGCCGGTGCTTCTATTCAACGAGCAGCATGGTAATGTAAACTGTAGACATTGCTAGGGCCACTGTAAGGTTCAGAGGTAACGCGCTACATCGAGCAGCAATTCGCTGGTGTCACTATAATCGGCCTAGTAGTTAAAAGTACTAAATTCACTCACTCCTACGCTATTTACACACCGCCATAATCATCTCCCCTCCTTACGTGTTGGTCTGTGCTTATACTAATCCTGTAAATTTTCATTTTTAGTTTGCATTAATTGACGTACGCAACGCACGAGGTTCTTTATACATCACATATGATGATTTAACACATTTTAAATCAACTTAAAAGCATATGCAAAGAAAATCCAGCATTGGTCGTACTTTACGGCCAATACTGAATTTTCTTTCGATATTTATCAGGGTGTTTTTTTTTTTTTTTTTTTTTTTTTTTTTTTTTTTTTTTTTTTTTTTTTTTTTTGTCGGGTTGCACACTGCTCCTAATGTCTTTATTTCATAACTTAAAATGCCTGATTCTTCAGGTAAAAGTCCTTTTGTCACTTCAGACCGAGCGAGGTGGCCCAGTGATAAAACACTGGACTCATATTCGGGAGGATGGTGGTTCAAATCCAGGTGTAGGTTTTCCGTGATTTCTCCAGATCAATCCAAACAAGTGTCGGGATGGTTGCTTTGAGAGAACGTGGCCGATTTTCTGTCATAAATTGCCGCGGCAGAGCGGCCGAGCCCATTGAGGCGCTATGCTACGATGCGCGAGGCCGTTCCCCGTCGGGGGTTCGAGTCCCCCCTCTGGCATTGAATGTTTGTGTTCTCTTTAGTATAAGTTAGTTTATAAGTAGTTTGTGAAGTGAAAAGTGGTCAGAATTAAAAAGTTACGTGTTTCGGTATTTTCTGAAAATTAATCATTTAGGTGGTGCAATAGAGGTTTAAACATTCTTTTGAAAATATTTTGCTACTAAGCCAATTTTTAAGCCAGAATAACAAAAAATGATATTTGCATACTTGGTTGGAATTTAAATGATACATGTTGGAATTTTTTTCGAAATTCAACTCTCAAGGGGTGCCATAGGGGGTTACAAGTAATAAAATCAAATGTTTGTAAATCTTAAGAGACTTAACTACGGGGTCATCAGTCCCTAAGGGTTACAAAGTAATTAAACGTACTTAAACTTAGAGTAAATTATACTAAAGACAACACACCCATGCCCGAGGGAGGAATCGAACCCCCGACGGCGCACATCAGCACGCACCGCAGCATGGCGTCTCAATACGCACGGCCATTCCGCCGCGGCTACAAGTGGTATCAAAAATGTTCAAATGTTTGTAGAACTTATGGGACTTAACTACGGGGTCATCAGTCCCTAAGCTTACAAACTATTTATGAACTACCTAAGACTAAGGACGGCACAAATATCCATGCCCGAGGGGGGATTCGAACCCCCGACCATAGTGGCCGTGCTGACCGTGACTGGAGCGCCTCAGTCACCTCGGCCACCGCGGCCGGCCAAGTGGTATCACTATATTTCATTATGATAGTGCTTAAGCTATATCTATGAAAATTTATATTAAACTGAAGAAAGAACTGGTGCAGACCAATCAGCCTACGCATGCGAAGCAGCGGGCGTTAAGCTAGTATATGACTGTTTTGTTATTTGCAATAATCGTACTAGTGTACGTTCGGCCTTTTCATTGCTCCGCTCGTCATCGTTTACGGTTTAATGTTAAAAATGCCATAAATAGCAGAATATGATCGAGAGTTTTCCTTGGTATGCCAACTCATTAGATGTTATAAAGCTCTGAAGAAGATGATAGCACTTTTTTCATTTCCTTACATATTGAAACCTTTCACGTTTGCTGAATTCATGGCAGAGAAAACGTGGTAAACTGTCGAGACGGATATTAAATGTGTACGGAAATTTCATAACCTTGCGTACTGAATACGAAGAAGTATCGTTGGTGCAAAGAGCCTCTTTCGAGAGCGGAGGAAAATTCCGTCTCCCTTTTATTTCCGTGCCCCATCCTGCAGAAAAAGCGAGGTGGAAACTGTGGGTGGACTGATTAGACAGGGGGTGGGTAGAGGACAAAGTTGGGCCGTTTTAATCCCGTAGGCGATCGAGAGGAAGGCAGTCCGCCCTTCTCCGGCGGCAACAAATTTCGGCGAGTTGGACGAGAAACGCTTGTGCGTTCGCGTGAAATGTACGTGGACTGGAATTATGAAAAACATCACAGCTCTATGTCCAACTACGTTTATCACGCCGCTGTAGATTTTCGTTCGAACCGAACATTTTCAGCAACTATCCTCATAACTAGCTCTCACGTTATGAAGATATATGACGTTGTCATCATAAGGTGTAAATGGTGTAAGCCACCAAAGTGATACAGATGGCACATCTCGCGTGATTAACAGAAACGTCTAATAACATGTTTGTGTCTTTCCTACGGTTGTCCCAGGGAAAAAAATAAAAAAATGTTCCTCTCAGGATAATGATTTTGGAAAAGTAGACACTTGACAATGTACGTACGTAAGTAATCAGTTCCTGTTATTGCCCGCTGCACTTATTGAAATCCCCAGCGTTATCGTAAACACATAGGCAACTACGGACTGAGTGGCTGCGGCATTATAATACGCCGTGCGACGACAGTCGTCCAGTAATCTGCGAGCCGCGGCGGAGTGGCCAAGGGCGTTGAGACGCTAAACTCCCATGCGCGAAACCGCTCACCGTCGAGGGTTCGAATTCTCCCTCGGGCGTGGGTGTTTGTGTTGTCCTTAGGTTAGTTTAACAGACGAGAAATTTAACCGACAGGAAGAGGATGCTGTGATATGCAAATGATTAGCTTTTCGGAGCATTCACACAAGGTTGGCGCCGGTGGCGACACCTACAACGTGCTGACATGAGGAAAGTTTCCAACTAATTTGTCATACACAAACAGCAGTTGACCGGCGTTTCCTGGTGAAACGTTTGAGATGCTTCTGGTCACGCTTAACCGATAAATAACTGATAATGTTATTTGTGGCCACTTTAAGACCATTTGCAGTCATTAATAGACTTCAAGTACACATACCTCGTGGGCAATATTATGGACGCCAGTACGCTAAGACACTATGTTAAAATTCAGGACAGTTCCCACTGAATGATTCAGCTACCCACTAGAAATTCCATCGAACTTTTGCGGGATATAACAGAAAGATACGTTCCCGCACTAAAGTCTGCATTGGTGACACTTCCGATATTATGGATGGCTGTAGAGGGAGAGTGGCTCAATCGCAGGTGACTTCCATTGACTCATTGACTTCCCCGCCACTTCTAATTGCTGCACTTTGCAGGACAGAAGGTGTTGTGACATGACATAAGCAGAAATCCCATGACTTTTGTCATCCCAGTGTGTAACGTCGTGAAACATGTTGATTATGACGACAACATTCACTTTTATGAGCTTCTAGCAGCCAGCAGCATATGTTCAAATGTTTGTAAATCTTATGGGACTTAACTACGGGTTTATCAGTCCCTAAACTTACAAACTACTTATGAACTACCTTATACTAAAGACGACACAAACAGACATGCTCGAGGATGGATTCGAACCCCCGACGGGGAACGACCTAGCGCCGCGGCGTTTGACATCTCTAAAGTGGTACACATCTGCTCAAAAACTCTGTAATAAAAGTAATTTGGGGTCATGGAATAGTTATCTCGAAATAATCTTCAACCCTCTTTTCAAGGTCAAACCAAACTCAAGTTCAATTGGGAAAATGGTAACCCCCTATTTCTTATATTTATTATACAGGCACTCACAAGCCAATTGACGGTTTTTATTCTATTTAATTTTGGTCTCTATTTATTTGAGCTGCACAAATAGTTTTGCCGAAACTAAATCTGCTTTCTCGAGTGCCTGTATCTCAAATATTTTTTTCAGCTTTAAAAATGACATTTGCCTTCTGCTTCTGTTACAGGCAGTGTTACAATTTGCGCAAAGATGTTGAAACACTTGGAACAAAGACATTAAATTATTGCAATAAATAAAATTTGACACAAGAAGTGTGTTTTCCTTAAAAATAATTAAGGAAGACATGCCTACATTAAACAGCTCTTCCCCATCAATATACTATTGTTCAAGGTTGTTCAAGGTTGAGACATTTCGTGTTTATTTATTTTTATTCCTTTGCTCTCTGTATAATTCTCTCCAGCAAGAGGATAGTGCAGTTGTTTCTTTTTTTTTCTGGCGTTATTTCGGTGTAAAGTATCGTTAAAAAACTGTCTGTTAAATTGAGAAACCTGTCACAGAGTACAAAGGAAAAAAGTATGGTTGTAATCTACCATTCATTCCCCAATGACATGCATCTGAAGAAAGTCTGGGTTATGAAGTACCAACAAAAGACCGTTTCAAAGGTTTCAGCAACAGTTCACAGCCAATGATTAGAAGCTGCAGTATTATTATTGCGTAGCTAATTTAAGCATTGCAGTGTCTTTCGATAGCACCTAGTGTGTATTAACATTTCCTGTCACAAGCCTACCCATTCTGCAATGGCTACAAGTTATTCCATTCATTCCTGTGCGATTTATTTTTTGCCACTTATATTTGCTCATGGAAAGACGAAGCTGTGCCGAAAGCTACATGAGTCGTGTTTGTAGACAATATTACAGGTGTAATCAATATTTGTTCAGTAATTCTGAAAACTAGCAAATTGCCCATGGTATAAGGCGCTCGCCAGGCGAAATGTGCGTGAGTACGTATGGAATCACACTGCTAAGTTCATCGGTACCTTTTCTTACACTACCTTATACTAACTTATTTTAAAGATGATACAAACACCTATTTTCGATGGAAGACTCGAAACTCCGGAAGGAGTGTCTGCGCCCGTCACGTCGACATGGTGCTTCAGATAACGTGGCCATCCCCACCTGGCAATCCCACCCCCCATGGGTACCGGCGCTGAGGTGCCCCGCACCCCTTGTACCCCCTGGTAAAGACGGCCATGATCGTTTCCGTTTCAGGCTCGAGTTGCAAAAAATGTAGCTATTATTGTGCTTGTGGAAATTTTTGTTACAGGTGGCGTACTACATTAACTTATACATTTACTGTAAAGTTTATCATCTTGCTTGATTACGGCTGCGCCACCCACTGTACTAACCCTATTGCCGCCCACACTGCTGCAACTAATCCACCGCTTGCGCTTCAGCCGCTGTTTCCATTACCAAATGATCTGACAAAAATTATTCAGTTTCAGATGCAGTCATTTCAACAACTCGCACAACTCATGACGTCATTCACTAAAGGCCAAAAGCATGCTGCAGCAGCCGCCGCGCACAATCGTGGGACACACAGCCTGCAATATTACTGCCATTTAGACAGGGGGGACTGGGCTCTTCAAATACAAGCTACTGTGTTGCTTCCTTATTTCGTTTCTCAGGCAGGAGTGTCCATTTATCGGGTCTGTGTGAAACCTACTGAGTGATCGGTGTCTTATACTTTTGATCGTAACAAATCAGTTATGTTAGCCACTGACGCGTCAGCTTACAGAATTGGAGCTTTCTTCATCGTACTGGCTCTTAAGACAGCCCTATCGCTTTTGCTTCGAAATTGTTGAACAAAGCCCAGGTCAAGTTTTCGCAAATTGAAAACGATCAATCAGCTATGGTGTTACTAAATTTCCCTAGTATCTGTATGGTCGCAAGTTTTACCTGGTAGCTGACGACATGCTGCTTCAGTCCTTGTTCCACCCGGCCAAGCCCATACCTAGTCGCACAGCACAGAAGCTGCAACGATGGGCGCTCATATTGTCTTCCTACAATTATGAAATTATCTACCAGCTGACGTCAAAACATGCTAATGCAGAAAATGCTCGACTGGAAAGCGAAGGGTCGCGGGTTAGAAACCAGGTCGGACCTCGGATTTTTTCAGTCTGCACTTTAACCCATCCTTCACCTTTCAACGATGTGAGGAGTCGCCAGAAACGACACGTGGTTCGGTTTCCACGTTAAGCTGTAGGTCCTCTTTCCCCGGTTGGATAACTGGGATAGGCTAGGGACACTTAAGTCGCCAAGTGGCGACTAATTGAAAGACTTGCATCAGGCCAATAGCCCCGACGTTTCTTTTGAAGCCTCAGAAGCGTCCTGTTGCCACATAGATACAGTTTTCTATAGACGACCTGGAATTTGCCTAAGCAACAGCGGCAGACCCAGATCTTCAAATCATGTTGCAGATCGTCTCAACAGGGAGTCCTCGCGCAGTAACGCAGATAGTTAGCCCGGTGATTCGACGATACTTTTCACGCCGACATGACTTATCGGTGATACAGGGTTAATTTTGTTTTGTATGGGACAGGAACAGTTGCATGTGGTGATCCTTCAGTCATTGCCACATTAGGTGCTTCAGTTACTGCACGGAGGTCATTGCGGTATGGGCCGCACCAAACATTTACCACGCAGACATTGCACATGGATTGGTATGGACACGCAGACAGCGAAGATGACGGTTCATTGCCAAGCTTGTGGAGAAAACCTACCCGCCCTTCCTGAACACTTCTCAGAATGTCCCAAACCAACGGCGCCATGGCAGCGCATCCACTTTGTGGGTCCATGCTGGAATACAAGGTGTCTCATCATTGAGGATGCTTATAGTAAATTTCCCTTCGTGATCCCCATTAACACTACGACTACTCGCAGCACCTTCCAATGCCCCCCTCCCCCCCTTTTTTTTAATCGAAGGTCTGCCAGAACTGGAGGTTAATGGTTCGCAATTTGTGTCGTGGGAATTTGAACACTTTTGCTGAGCCAACGGTATTCGTCATCTCACCAGTGCTCCGTTCTACCCTCAATCAAATGATGAATCTCAACTTTTGTGAGAACATTCAAGTGAAGTAGCACCACACGCGTGAACAAGCTCTTCTGCATTTCGTCGCCTCATACCGCTCCCAGCCACGCAACAGACCGTCACCCGTGGTGGCGTTGCATGGACGGTGGTACCGCACTATGGCCGGCGGCCCACGCAAGTTGCCGCGCCCGTATACCAAAAAGCGATTAGTCGTTCCATTGTACTTCGGCCTCCGGGGGCACCCGCAGTTTCGGTACCTCTTTGCTGAACTCTCGCGCCGGCCAATAGGAAGAAGGGGGCTCGCCTACATAGGCCGGCGCACCACAGCAACCACAGACACTACAGGAGTTCCAATCAGTACGAAGAAGATCGATAGTTCCAAGAAATTCATCAGAGTAGAGCTAGCAATCTACTTAGGACATTAACGGAACAATTCTCTATCGCCTACCCGAACAGTTTATTATTACACTGCAAAACTGTGTAATCGTGAAGTAGACTTTATACCATCATAAGTACAGATAAGTGTTCATTTCATGTCATTCAAATTATGGGGACTAATCAATGGTTTTAGTTGCAGACCGATGTCTACATCCTTCCTCGTCACGGTCCACCTCCTCCTAATGCCACAGCCCGGAGAAATGGAATAAAATATTTTGAAAACAATTTATTTTTCCATCACAGTTGCACTATTTTGGAGTTAGTGACTAGTTTCGGACTTTATCGTCCATTTTCAAACCGTTGGCCTTTTTCCAACCGTAATAATACAATGCATGAAGCAAATGGCTGATAAAATCTTGTACATTATCAACTGTTAATACAAGTCACTAATTACATTAATAATTAATATTGTTTCAAACAGGTTATACATCCACAGCCCTCCATGTGCTGAACAGTTCGCCGATTTTTACAACGGGCTTCTTATATCTCAACTAAAAGAACTGCTGACCTATACTGTTCACGCTCTTGTCTGGTACGAAGAAAGAGCTACTTTCCAAGTGAGTACACAGACTTAAATTCGCGAAGTCTAGTCGCCTACGTTTTGGCATGTCTCCTCTCTACAACCCTTGACGACTGTGCAATGAAATGACATTGCAGAATTACAAATGATTCGGCTACCAGAGCTCACTATTTAGTACTTTTTGTCGATGTCTGTATGAGTATCGGTGTCGACTATTTACATAATTCCTGTGTAAACTGCCTATTTCTAAATTTCCCATATTTTCTAGCGTTGACCGTTTCTCGTGTGGCTCTAGACGCCTTGTCAGATACTGCGACGACGCTCCTGCCGAAGGTTCAAGTCCTCTATACGGAACGGGAGCGTGTGTTGTCCTTCGTATAGCTTAAGTTGTTTAAGCCTAGGGACAGATGACCACAGAAGTTTGGTTCCACAGATTTACAAACATCTGAGCATTATCCTCTAATGGTCTCTGTAATAATCACAATGTACGTCTTTCGGAAGTTGTAAGTTATGTGTTTCGGAAGACGTTTTACTGTTGTCAACTGATTATTGGATTCGAAAAACTTATGGGTACGTAGCCAGGTATCAGATTCGATGTCGGCCAATAATTCGGAAGGAGACCACCCTGCCATTTTCAAGGAGAAACTGCATTGAGGAAGCAATGTGCAACAACCTTTAAAACCTCGGTTTTCAATGAGTGAACAGTAAAGACAACAGAACGGAGCAAACAAGCACACAGTGTCAACACGACGAAATATGACGTCATCCATTGAGAACTGATGTTTATTATCGATATCCTGACCGTTTTCATCTTCCTCGCTGCAACTGAGAGATGGCAGCCCATCTCTCATCTTTATTATCGATGTTTATTGTTGACGTATTGTCATAATGAGTCCTGTACATACAATTTTCTATTGCTGTCGGGAATACGATGGAGAGAAGATTTTTGCTAAGGTGAGATGCAGAGCTGACTTGGCCCTGAGGGGGCGAGTGAAATTCCTTCCTACCTGCCCCCTGCGGCACTGTAGGAGGCCGGACGTGCTGGCCTTGGGTGGCACACTGGCAGGGCAGTAGGTGGTAAAAATGTTTCCTTGTGTCCTAAACTGTGAAGGAGAGGCATCGTCTGCACTTTTTAGAAGAAGATAGCAGGGCACACGGCTGTGGCCGAGAGTCCGAAAGGGAAAGCGACGGAATGTTTGCTGGAGGGTAGGCAGCCACCCACATGGGCGACGGTTAGAGCCGTTTAGTGAGAATCGCGCCAAAAGTGTGTGTGTGGAAGGAATGCCGTCTTTGATTGGCTGATTTTCAAAGCGTCAGCTTTTCGAAATCAGCGGTTGTCTTGTGAGATTTTACTGGCTGCAGTTCGAGAACTCGGGGGCCTGGGCGGAGACGCGGTGATAGAAGGGGACTTCGTGTTTCGTGGCGCTGGAGTACGGACGCGTCTGGTAGCGTCCTGTCCTCTCAGCGTGCGGACTTGGAGATTTTGCTTATTGAGCTGATACTTGGAAGAGTGGACTTGTATAAGTTTCAGGGTACACTCTGAGATTTATACTTGAGCTGATCTTGTTTTCGGTTTGAATAAGGTCAGCAAGCCAATACTAGTGCACCGAAGCACTAGTTGCGATATACTCAAATTCTGGAGTCATTTAGACCTTCAGTACTCGTGCGTACTTGTCTACGCTCACTGAAGTGGCCCTGACTTGGCAGAATCGTTTGAGATCGTAGGCACTGTGTACTGCCGAGCACACAGAGGCTGATAGCAGGGAGTACAGCTTCCGAGCGACGGAGCGAGTTTTTTAATTCGTGGTCGCGCAAACTTTCAGCTCAAAGTCGGCCTGCCCCCACGCCACTGCAGCGCAGCACCTTCACACGCAAGTCGACAGTTTGCTAATGTTTGGCAAAGCGCTCGCCAGCAACATATAGTCGATACATCAGGTTCTGCCTTATAGTGGGGATTGTGTAGTTAGGAAAGTCAACCCTGCACTGGTATTCCGACTCGATTATCTCGCTAAGAACATTATATTAGTTCACGATAGGGGTTTCTGACTTGCCAGTCGTTACTAATTTTCAGTTTCGTAACAATTTCAGTAACTCCATATGCATTAGATTTTTATTTCTTATTTGGTTATAAATGTATTCATGTTGTTTATGATTTTAGTATTGGCTTAATCATTGTGTGTTTTATCCTGCTTCAAAAAGGTGCAATAAATATTGCTGAATTTGAAATACGTTTTTTTAAACGTTATTAGTAGTCAGATCCCAGTTAGTTCGTTAGATTTTTGGTGGGGACAAATTATTAATTATATTTTATGCCACTTGCAGGAAGTGGAGGAGTTTCATTACAATTAGAACTGAAACAGGGCAATTTTTTACAAATTATTTGATATTATGTTAAATATCACTAATTAATTCTGGGTCAGCCGCTCCTGTCTTCCTATTGTATTAACCCACATTAACCTTCCCCAGCCGCAATCATTCCAATCCATTTCATTTTTTCACCACCACACCTTACACAGTTTTATCTTGAAAATTGCAGGGTGGTCTCCTGCAGAAATATCTCCCGACGTCGAATTGTTACGTGGCTACATACCCGTAAGTTTCCCGAAGTTCTTATTCGCGAGGAGAAATGAATGAGACACATTACTTATGGATACTTAGCACTTTCCATCCTTACGTCACTTTCGTTCTTAACTAGGAAACACGAAAATGAAGACAGATGGAATAACATACTGAAAATTTTCAAGTGTTTCAACAGAATTTCCAAATTGTTATTTCAAACCCACAACCTGCACAGAGCGCAATACTGTCACTAAAAATCAGGATAGTGCACCGGTCACGAGCAAACGTCTCTTATATAGAAAACGGTTTTACAACCACGACGTTACACAATTAAAACAGTTGCATATTTCCGTGCTCACAAAGCCGCCACTTCGCAGGATGTATTGAATTTCCCGACGTCGGGAGTTGACGGGTAGCTGTTCCATTGACGTATATCGTCGTTATTTCAAAACGATTGTCGGGTGCACGTAAATGCACACGTTCAAAATTCTAGCGAGTGCAGAGTTCCGTCCGCCAATAACGCTCAGCTATTGTCAACAAATCAAGAGTCACTTTTCCCCCCGGACAAGGTCTATCTGCAAAAAAGTAACCGGTGGGCCGTGTCCCTGCTGTAACGGCACAACACACCGGCAGTCAGAAGTGCACCAGAAATGTGATTTCGGAAGCGAAGCAGACTTTTTTTTTCTTTTTTTACTTTATTCTAACTGGATGTTATGGTGGCAGTGCGCACTCTAACAAAATACCGATCGAGGTCTGACAAGTGACAATGTAAATACAGTTGCCTCTCGCTTCCAGCTGTTCGCTACCGTCCACGCCTCACCCCAACACACCACACTGTAACACGGTGACTCGTTGTTAAAAAGAAAAAAAAAGAGAGGTGTTGCGTGAGAGAGAGGAGGGTGGGGGTTAGGGGAGGTTGGAGTGGAGTGGAGAGAATAACGAATTGCGGGCGTGACATATTTGGGCTGCGTGCGGCGTCCGCTTCAATCAGAGTCGGTGTGAGGCTCGTCGGAGCGCTGCACCCCGCCTGTGAAGCCGGCTGCCAGCGCTCTTTTTATTTCGTGTGGCCGGGGGCGTGCCAACACACCCCGCACGTCCCGCTGTCGACGGGCCGGCGGCTGCAATTGAGCGCGTGCAGCCCTCGACATTGGCGATCGCTCCAGACCGCGCGGCGCACCTGCCTATTGACAGTAATCACTGCTACTCTGACGGACGTACCGGTGCAGAATGTCGGCGGGATGCCTTCAACAGTTAATAGTTGGGGGTCTGGGAACATGTCACGAGAAGACACTTTCAAAAGTATGTGTCACACTACATAGGCGTAAACAGAATATACCGAGTGATCAGTATAAATTTGAAAACATAGTAAATCACGGAATAATGTAAATAGAGAGGTAAAAATTGACACACATGCTTGGAATTACATGGGGTATTATAACAAAAAAAATCGTCATCGTCATCATCGTCGTCATTAGAGACTGATTATGCCTTTCAGCGTTCAGTCTGGAGCATAGTACCTCTAATAAAATTCCTCCATGATCCCCTATTGAATGCTAACATTGATGCCTCGTCTGATGTTATGCCTTTTACTTCAAAATCTTTCTGCACCGAATCTAAGTACTTTCTTATTGGTCTAACTCGACTCCTCTTACCCTCCGCTGTCGAGCTGATGAGTCTCTTAGGTAACCTTGCTTCTCCCATGAGTGTAACATGACCCCACCATCTCAGTCTGTTCGCTCTAACTGCTTCATCTATGGTGTTCATTTCCAGTTTTTCTTTGATTTCCTGATTATGGACACCCTCCTGCCATTGTCCCACTATTAGTACCTGCAATCATTCCTGATACTTACATATCTGTAACCTCTACATTATGAATACTGGACGAAAGTGGTAATCACGCCAATTTTCAAACATGGGAACAGAAAAGATTGCAACAACTATCGAGGTATCTCTTTAATTAGCGTTGTACGCAAAATATTCTCAGGTATTGATGCAGTTAGCTGCACGACAATGATTTTATCCAGGTGTGCACCTCTTTGTACGAAACCTACCGATGGTCATGAATTTCTTTATTCATGGCTCCAAAAAAAGTAAGGGAATTGTCTGGGGAGAAATCTGGAAATCTGGAACATGAGTAAAGGATTCCCACCCTTGGCAAAATTTATGCGGCCTTTATCCTGAAACACAATGACGCCATTTTGCGTTCGCTTTGTCAACAATGCGGGAGGGGTTTGAACCCCATAAACCACCCCTCTGGCTACGCCCACGTCACACTAGCCTTTGAATCGAAATATGTATTTATTCCTATATATACTGCTGGAAACAAGGGATCAGGTGAGATATCCAATACAATATACTGGGTGATAAAAAAAGTCAGTATAAATTTGAAAACTTAATAAATCACGGAATAATGTAAATAGAGAGGTAAAAATTGACACATTGCTAGGAATGACACGGGGATTTATTATAACAAAAAAAGTTCAAAAAATGTGCGGACAGATGGTGCTTCATCTGATCAGAAAAGCAATAATTAGCATAACAAATTAAGACAATGCAAAGATGGATGTTCTTTACATAAAATGCTCAATATGTTTACTATCATTCCTCAACAAAAGCTGTAGTATAATTTTGTGAACAACGCTATAAAGCGGAGTTATGGTGAGGCATTGGCGTCGGATGTTGTCTTTCAGCATCCCTAGAGATGTCGGTCGATAACGATACATTTGCGACATCTGGTAACCCCAAAGCCAATAATCGCACGAACTGAGGTCTGGGGACCTGGGAGGCCAAGCATGACGAAAGTGGCGGCTGAGCACACAATCATCACCAAAAGACGCGCGCAAGAGATCTTCCACGCGTCTAGCAATACTTTGTTGTTATTTCGTTTTTTTTTTGTTCTAATAAAACCACATGTCATTCAAACAATGTGTGTCAATCTTTACCTCTCTATCTAGATTATTCCGTGATTTATGAACTGACTTTTTGATCACCCGGTAATTTCCAAGATGGTTTCAAAGAATGGACATTGTAATAAAGTGTACTCTTAATAGAACTGCAAATTTCACTAATAATGTATATACTGTATAACATTCGAAAGGACTGTGTACAAGAGAATCACCGTGGAATAAAAGCAAAATCAGTAAAATTCTTTAAAAACTAGGTATTCTCCAGAATAACAAGGAAAATCATATGACCGTAAGAAAAAACGGGTCTAAACACGGTTGGTAATCAGAAAAGCAGTGCGTGACGTTTTCAGTAACTTCTACAGCATTGTCAGAGAAGCACTCCCTAATTCAAAATTTTTGCGGTTCTTGAAGTTGTAAATGCGAAAAAATAAGTCTACGGATAATCTCTGACTAGACTGGAAAGCTGATTCGTTTACTCACGAACACCAAAAAATATTGCTAACTGACATTGTAGTGTATGACTGGCATTGTAACTACTAATAGTGGTGTTGAAAGTAGGTAAAATCTCTGAAGCACAACGGAGCTTCAAAATGTTCAAATGTTTGTTAAGCTTATGGGACTTAACTACGGCGTCATCAGTCCCTAAACTTACAAACTACTTATCAACTACCTAATACTAAGGACGGCATAAATATCCATGCCCGAGGGCGGATTCGAACCCTCGACCGGCCACTACGGTCGAGGGTTCGAATCCCCCCTCAGGCATGGATATTTGTGCCGTCTTTAGTGTTAGCTAGATCATAAGTAGTTTGTAATTTTAGGGACTGATGACCCCGCAGTTTTAAGCCCCATAAGCTCTACAAACATTTGAAATAAACTTAGGGGTGAAAGCGTTCGACAATAGTCGACAGCAGACGATCGACGCAAGTCGCTCAGCATTGTTCGGTCTCATAGTGCAACTGCGTAGTCTTAGCGTATTCTGAATGGATGGGCATCGCGGAAATATACGTACATAAAGCGTTCAGATGAAAAAGTTATAATAATACATACTGTTCAGTCGGCCCTCGTTGGACAGTAAACAACGAAAGAAATCATATGATTCTGAGGAAGATTCTGAAGCTTTTAAACACAACACTCATATTAGTACCTAGCGTAGCGGAGTGGATATCTTGTCTGCCTAATTTGCAAGAGATTAAGATATTGCTATGTGCTTCAACATAATTATATTTTCATTTTAGCACCGTTATTGTATCATAATCATTTTTCCACTGTGTAAACATTTTTGTCATTAGGTCACATTTTTTCCTATAATTCTTTATTTATTTCGAATACATTCGTGTGCCATTTTAATTACTTTTATGAATAAACTTCGACTTATTTACTTAATTTTTTATTATTATAAATAAAAATAGACGTTTACAACGAATAACCGAACAAAAACAGTGATCAACGGAATTACGATAAGATCTGGAAATGAAAGAAAAAATTGCCCACTATGCTATGGCAAAACACAGTATCCTGGTTCTATATTAAGCTACAGAGTATCAGTTGAATCCCTAAATAGTATTTCGGCGATTTCTCGTGAAAAGGCACTTTACCAGCTATCTGAACGTCTCCACCGCGGCGGAGTGGCCGAGCGCATTGAGGTGTTATGCTGTGATGCGCGAGGCCGTTCCCCATTGTGGATGCGAAGCCTCCCTCGGGCATGAATGTTTGTGCTGTTTTCAGTATAAGTTAGTTTCTAAGTAGTTTGTAAGTTTAGGGACTGATGACCCGAAATTAAGTCCCATAAGCTCAACAAACATTTGAACCCATTTTTTCAGAACTGTAAAGATATATGAAATGCTGAATGTTTTTTCGTTGCTTACTCAGAAATGAGAATTCACCTGTGTGACCTAACAACCTCCACCAGCATATGATACACGGTTCCAAAGTCTGAAACCTGGATTCACCCAGTGGGGTCTTCTACTTATCGTACAGTTTACAAAAATTTCTTACGCTGTATTATAGAATAATGTATGAACAACAAATGTTTCTTAATTATCTGCACGACCATTTCAAGTTATTATATCGGAAGTGACAGGTTCGGGACTATTGCAGGATATGTAAGGACTACCCGGAGAAATTTCTGCAGCACAACCGAATAACCAAAGGAGTATGAACGGGAGCGCTATCTTGCTATAGAATGATTCCTCTCTACGTGGCAGAAGCACTTCCACGTTTTCCATAATCCTCCCCCACGAAATTTGCATATTCACTCTTCCCTGCAGTAGAAACAATAGCGGCTGTCGATTTCCTTCCGACGACGCAGTGCGCACTTTTGTACAGTCATGGTTCCGTAGGCATGCTGCAATAATGTTCCTCAGAAGACACGGGATAAATGTATCAACAGGTACAGCAAATATTTTGGATATAGTGAATAGTTACTTACTTTTTCATTATCCATTTCTGTTTACTGTCCCCTGCACCTTCACGACTACACAACGCCCCTCGATTCTCTCTTGAATAATATTTACAACTGTAGTTGTCGACTGAATTTATACCTTTAGCCTCCAATATTTTCTCAGACGCGTTATAAATAAGCACTTTTTCTTCAACTCTTCAGTTTTACTCCTATTCTTTGGTGTATATACCGTATATACGGCTCTAAACCTCAATCTTTCATCACGCGTCACAGCGTCAGCAGATACCTGAAACATGAAACACTTCTTTCCAAGAAGGACGAGAACAACAGTAGTTTCTTATCTTTGTCAGCAAGTATTACGAGAAATTCTCGTTGTGTGGAAGCTGTGAGCCATCATTCGTGCGCCCGATAACTATTATTATTCAGCTTCCACACAACCAGATATTATTATTTTCTACAAGTTTCGTGAAATCCGTTGTTGATGTCAGTCAGAAATAAAGACCGGAAGTAGAATGGCTTATTAGTTCCCATCAACGGGATGAATAATTTAATGAGTAGCGGAGAATTTTGAACTAAAAATTGAAATAGTTTTTTAAGGCATTAATGAATTTTCAATAGGAACGTAGGCACAGTCAGTACTGGAGTGCAGTATTTCATATATATATATATATATATATATATATATATATATATATATATATATATATATATATATATATATGAAGGTTCATAATATGACAATGTTGTAAGTTCTACGAACATGCCACGTCGATACATTAAGCACTTACGCAAATCTGAAACACATATTACATCTCTTACAAAGTGCATGAATATGTATCACAGATCAAGGTTTAAGAAAACCAAAGCTTGTTACTTGTTATAGCATGATAGACGTCTGTAAACTACACTGATCGACTGCCATTTTATTGATTTGCAAGATACCATCGGCAATGTTTGCTAAAATAAATGTTCAGCTTCTTTCCGCAAGCGTATATTTTCGGTAATTAGTTGCATGTGAATTTATTGCGTCACATCAGATTGTTTATGAAAGGAACAGTCGAATGATGTTACCTTTGACATAAAGACTCAATTATTCTGATAAAAAATTCAGACTCTACGTAGCTCCTTTAAAATCCCCGCTCTCTTTCTCTACACAGAGTAAACTCATACGAATCTGATTGAATGCGGTCTGCCGGTGATATGGGCTGCTGCGATTCTGATTAATTTCGGTGGCCGGAGTTAATGAAGTACTTCAGCAACAGGCGGGAGCGTGTGGAGATGTGAATCGTATCGTTTGAAAACAGCCGTGCTGAAAACACGGACTCAGCAAATTGTTGTTTGTGTGCAGTTAGATTAATGTACAGGTAAAAGATGATCATGAAGGGACATAGCGTCATAAATATGTGTGCTGTGAGGTAACTGAAAAGAGTTTAGGTGCCACATGTCGAATATGTCAGGACAAGAAAAAATTAAAGAAATGAATGGTGCGTCAGCTTCACGCTTTCCAGTTCATCTGTGCTTAAAATGGCGAAATAAATCTTATATAAAGGAAAATAAATCTTATATAAAAGTAAATTTTCTTCAATATTGGGCTCGACGCGAAAATATACATCGTAAAAAGATATTATAAATAAGTAATGTTTGTCCTTTTGATGCTGCTAATTGTTTCGCTATTATAAAATACTAATTATCTGGATGATACGCTAATGCTAATGCTAATGCTAATGCTAATACAAGGAACTGATAAAGATGTAGATTAAATACACTCAACAACTTACATGTTGTGTGTTGTTTTGGTCTTCAGTCCGGAGACTGGTTTGATGCAGCTCTCCACCCTACTCTATCCTGAGCAAGCCTTTTCATCTCCTCATAAGAACGGAAACCCACACCCATTTGAATCTGATTACTATATGCTAACTTACTCGGCGAGTTTTACCCCACACATTTCCCTCCAATGCACTTCTTTTAGTCAAGGAATGCCAGAAATTCCTTTTCTCACCAATTTTGTTCAGTACTTCTTCATTAGTTAAGCGATCTACCCACCTAATCTTCAGTATTCTTCTGTAGCACCACATTTCAAAAGCCTCTGTTCCCTTCCTGTCTGCACTGTTTATCGTCCATGTATCACGCCCATACAAGGCAACAATCCACACAAATGCCTTCAGAAAATACTTCCTTACATTATATTAATATTCGATGTTAGCAAGTTTCTCTTTTTCAAAATTGCTTTTCTTCCCATTGCCATTCTGCATTTTGTATCCTCTGTACTGCGACCGTCATATGTTATTTTACCACCCAATTAACAAAATTCAACTACAACCTTTATTGTTTCGTTATCTAATCCAATTCCTTCACCATCGCCTGATTTTCTATGACCACATTCCATTATCTTTTTTTGGCTCTTGTTAATGTTCATTTTATACCCTCTCTTCAACACACTGCCCATTCCATTAAACTGCTCTTCCAGGTCCTTTACTGTCTCTGACAGAATTATAATGTCATCAGCAAAACGCAATGTTTTTTATTCCTTCATCCTGAATTTTAATCCATATCCCAAATTTTTCCTTGCTTTTCTACACCGCGTGCTCGATGTACAAATTGAATAACATCGGAGAAAGGCTCCCTGTTTTTCTCCCTTCCCAACTAATGCGTCCCTTTCAAGCCCTTAGAGTCTAATAACTGCCGTCTGGATTTTGTATAAGTTGTAAATAACTCTCCTTTCCCTGTATTTTACCCCTGCTGACTTCATAATTTGAAAGCGTGTATTCCAATCAACATTGTCAAAAGCTTTCTCCAAATCTGCAAAAGCTACGAACGTAGGTTTGCCTTTCCTTAGTCTATCTTGGAAGATAAGTCGTAAAGTGATTATTGCCTCCCGTGTTTTTACGTTCCTCCTGAATCCAAACTGATCTTCCCCGAGGTCAGCTTCTACCTTTATCTTCGCTAAAGATATGCCTCTGACCGTGAGTTGGCAGAACTTTACCAGAACCAGAGGCAACTGGAGCCACGCTGTTTGAAACGGCTGACGGCAAGGGCAGCGAGGCGCGTCTAATGCTTGTTTAACTGTTTTGTACACAACTCCCATTCATTGTGGGCAAGCCGTATCAGTGGAAACATATCACTGCATATGCAAACACATATGGGGCCTCATACACAAAAAATAGACATTTAAAATTATGAAACACAACAAAATTATACCATATTTTGGACAAAAAATATGTTGTACATTTGGTATCTCGCATAGTGCGAATGGAGCGTCTCCGAAGCCCATCAACATTTATTTACTGGGGATAAAATAAATCGAACACGCTATATGGACGTGTTTCAACATCAAACAATATAATAAATACCACATCACACAAACATGCCTATTTCCATTCCGTGGTAAATAGATTGAAAAACCTAACTTTAGAAAAAGACAAAATTGAAAAAGAAACCCAAACATTAAAATATATAGCATACAAAAACGATTTAAACCCCGAAATAATCAATAAAATTTATAAAAAGATGAAAACAAAAGTCCATACATAGAAACATAACTCTAAACAGAAACAATTTTCATAGAAGATATCTCGAACAAAATTGATGCAATTTTCAGGCAAACAAAAATAACATTTGTTTTCCAAGCAATTAATAATTTAAACTTGAAACTACATAACTCCATAATCAACACAGCAAAATTTAATTCAGCAGGAATATTTAAAATTACTTGTGAAACCTGTGAGAAACCTTATATCGACCAGACAGGACGTAACTTCATGATTAGATACAGTGAACACACCAGAATAAAAGATACCAATTAATCCATTTTCTACAAGCAACTAAAGAACGAAACACACACCACCACAAGCATTGTACAAGCACTGAAAATATTACATAAAGTTCCCAAAGGCACAAATAAGATTATCCTTGCAGAATTAGAAATATATATACACACTGAAGCATTTCCTAATGAAATTCTAAATGATGACACAGATTTTACTTACAGTATTTATGTAGAAAAATTTGCGTATCTTATAAAACTCGATAGTGGGTAATTCCAGGGAAACACCATTTCATACACCGATATAGCACGAAATTACGAATAAAACATCAATCATACAAAAGACAGTGAAAGAAATAAAGCTATTGAAAAACATTTCAAAAAACCAGAGGCACACTATTGTATGATCAAAGATAATACGGAATTTACGAAAAGCAACAACTTTGTAAACATGCAGCATTGAAATAAATTGTAATATAACAGTACATGCGAGAATAATAAAGATTTAATAAAAAGTTCGTTAAAGGTACACGCAATAAGTACAAATGTATAATTACTGTAGCAGAAAGATCAACAAGCTTATGACTGGTAAATGTTGCATGTAGCATCAAAACGTTTATTATACTTATCTCTCGATTTCATGTAAAAAAAGTTGTCTAAATCCAAAAGTTTGCAATGTATGTTCCTTCATAGATGGCTTGAAAATGGCCTAAGGCCGAAACAGCTATTGCAATAATAATAAAATAATTAGCAGCATCAAAAGGACAAACCTTATACATTTATAATGTCGGAATAGTAAATATTTTAGGTCATAGTAGTATATACGAATTGCAAAAAAAGTGCCGTGTAAAATCCGAAGTAGATCATGTAAGTAGAAAACCGGTTAACTACATAAAAGTACATTAGTAGAAAATTCATAAAATTTTGCTTTAAATTCACTATAATGATTTCCTACAAGGAACAGACGGAAGAATCAAATGAAAAAGCTTCATTTGTGTCTCCTTTAAGATATTTGGGTAACATACTAACAAATGCATCTCTATACTCAATAAAATTAGACACACTTTATATGACATTTTATTTCATTTCACCGTCTAAAATATTTACTATTTTTCCTGGTTTTTTGGTTTTCGAGTTTATTTGTAATTCATGTAATCTACAGTTTTCTTCAATGTTGATGAAATTTTACACAGTTGACTTTCAAAACAAGTAGCGTGACAGTGTCTGCATAAAATATCTTGTTGGCCGCGGTGGCTGAGCGCTCCAGTCACGTTCTGCACGGCCACTACTGTCGGGGGTTCGAATTCCCCCTCGGGCATGGATATTTGTGCCGTCCTTAGTATTACCTAGTTCATAAGTAGTTTGTAAGTTTAGGGACTGATGACCCCGTAGTTAAGTCCCATAAGCTCTACAAACATTTGAAAATAAAATATCTTACAGTGATTGGCGGAGGGTACATTACATGCAACAGAGAATCTGGAACAGAAAAGAACTACAAACACGTGCTGTGAAAAAATGGCACTTAAAATGTTTTAAAATTCTATACTTCGATTAACACCTTTCGGTAATAATAAACTAAATGTCGTGCACTCTTAAGGAAAACCCTTATTAGTTATGGTACCTTAATTCATTACCTTTTATGATATAAACGGCAAAACAACAGTGAAGAAGCATGGCTCCTTTTGTCTTCAACCTCAGATTCGGCCACGCTTCTTACAACATATCGACAAATGGGAGAAAAATGATTGAGCTCAGACACTAATATAAGATTATGGAATATTTTGCCCCAAACGACCGTCGACATATGAAGCAAAAATCGTCACACACCCTCTTACTTGCACTACTAGCTATTTAGTCCCCTCAAAAACCAACAACATCTTGGTCTGTACACCTTTTAACACACCTCTGTCAGACCCATAACGCACTGAGCAGAAATCACATGGTTTTCGTATGAGTACATAAAGGCGTGAATCCACTGAACCAACACCCACGCCGTTGACAAATGTTATGTAACGTGTTATATTCTTTTGTTGCCTGTTATACGAAAGCTGCGTGCCCGGTTTTTGCAGTTCAAGTATCAAGTTCTTACGACCACCTACCTCTCTAAATAGAGTTACTAAATAAATGGTGTGTATTCCAATCGGGACATATAGAAATACAAACTTTAAAGCGTCCTTAATTTAGAATGCTTATCCGGCGACTTCCGCTATCTCTATAAATTCCTTTGTGATTATTCATTATTTCTATGAACACACAGATGGTGTAGATATGGGGAGCTTTTTAAGCCCGGTTACAGCAAATTTCTATATGGAAAATGTCGAGGAACAGGCATTGAAAGCAGCAAACAAAAAAAACCTGCTATTTGGTTCCGCTATGTAGACGATACGTTTGTTGTGTGGAGGCATGTTAGAGAGGAACTAGATCGTTTTCTTCACCTCAACGGGAATAATTTTAGATTTCAGTTTACCATGGACAAGGAGGCAGAAGGAAAGCTGAATTTTCTTGACGTGTCAGTTTTCAAAAAGGGGAATGGCAGATTGGGCCTCAACGGGAATAATTTTAGATTTCAGTTTACCATGGACAAGGAGGCAGAAGGAAAGCTGAATTTTCTTGACGTGTCAGTTTTCAAAAAGGGGAATGGCAGATTGGGCCATACAGTTTATCGGAAGCCCACATACACAGATCGTTAACTGCATTATAAAAACGTTGGCGAAGAGAGCAAGGAACATCTGCGAACCGGAATTACTCGACGCAGAATTGAAACACCTGCTTATCTTAAGAACGGCCATTCGTCCACAGAGATAAGGAGAGCGTTGAGACAGACACAATTGAAAACAAAGAAAAGTTTCCTTTGAAATCCAAAGTCTTCCTGCCTTTTATTAAGGACGTCACCGATCGCATCGGTAAAATTTTGACGAAACGAAATGTTGCCGTTATTTACAAACCTACTCGCAAGATACAGGATCACCTGAAATCGGCGAGAAGGATGCTCGTAAACCGCTGGGAAAAGAAGGAATTTGTACGTATACGTGGGTACCACAAAAAGAACAGTCAAAAAACGACTAGAATAGCACAAGGGGGACTGTAGAAAGGAAGAGATTGATAGATCAGTCGTTGCTGAACATTTCAACCAGAGGACCACCTTATACAATTCGGTAAGACTCAAGTTTTAGCAGCCACAAATGGATGCCACGAAAGACTGTACAGAAAGGCTATAGAAACTGTAAAACAACCCAATCATTTCAATAGGATTGAGTAGGGCATGAAACTAAATGAAATTTGGATTTAGGTGTTGAAGAAGAAATAAAACAGTCTTCCACCATGGGACGATATTAACGGACGACGTCAATCGGCAACGACAAATTGCGCGCGCATGTCAAAAACATCTGACGTCACACTCTGCGCACGAGCCCTCGTAAATGGATTTTGGCTTCAAATGTTCAAATGTTTGTGAAGCTTATGGGACTTAACTACGGGGTCATCAGTCCCTAAACTTACAAACTACTTATCTACTATCTTATACTAAGGACGGCACAAATATCCATGCCCGAGGGGGATTCGAACCCCCGACCGTAGTGGCCGTGCAGACCGTGACTGGAGCTCCTCAGTCCCCTCGGCCACCGCGGCCGGCGATTTTGGCTTCAGTCAGTATCGAGCGAGGATGTGCATCGGACATTCATAAGTGCCACGATCCCTCTTGAAAATGTCCTCCGCAGTTGGGGACGAAACGATAGGTTTCAATGATAAATCCATAGGACCACGGCATAATAGCCCGGACAATTTTTAGTAATATTGACCTTTCCGGCAGTGAAAGTTTGCATTTTACAATAATATGTTCTACTGTGATTCTTTACAGGTAACAAATGAGGTGCTCGATCAAGTATACTCGATAATCTTCTAAAATATACACAGGGTGAGTCATAAATAAAGAAAAAATATTTCATGCGAATTGTCAAACGCTGAGCTACAAACATAAATTCGTTTTCCGCGTGTTGCTAAGCAAATAAATGACATTGCAACTGAATGGTAAAAATCTGGAAATATGAAGTGGACTAATGGTTGTTACTGTGCGCCGACATTGTCCGAGACAGATCGACAACAGGACACAACTTGCGAGGGTTTAGCCGCTCACGAGAAGGCGAGGCATGCGGCGTCAAGCGACGGTCTGAGTGACACTGCGAGCAATGACAGTGCTCAAATCCATCTAGTACCAATTTCGGTGTAGATGTAGATATGTCGACGGTCGGCCACGACCACTAAATCCTGGAGGTGCTACACATGCACCATATTCCCTCCAGGTCCGATTAACAAAGTCGAACCTACATGTGCAGGAACATGGCTCAACTGAAAGATACAGCCTCTGAATACCAAAGACACCTGACGACGGCTATTTTGCTGAATCGCACATCTGCATATTATCTAAATAATTATGTCAGTCTTCGACATCTGTAACACTATGGGCCAAAGATATAATATGTTTTATTAAACTGACAACCGGCGTATAATTTACATTAATAATTAGATGTGTTAAGGCAGGTATTTTACACAATTTACTACGTACTAGAGTTGTGGTGATTCGTGAATGAGTCGTGAAAAGAATCGTGAGAATCGAATCGCTTTCTGGACGAATCGTCGTTCAAAGGAATCGTCTCTCTCGAGACGATTCCAAGATCCAACGATTGATGATTCGAAGGCAACTGACGGAGCGTGCCGAAAGCCAGAAAGCAGTCAAGGAGGAGGACGCGTGTGAACAATCAAAATATAGAACGAAGATCGTGACCCTTTTATTATTAATCACGATTTACAAATGACAGAAACGAAACGCAGCTAAAGACACAACTAACAATACACACGATTAACATCAAGAAATCAAAGTATGATGAAAAATTACGCACCGTTCATACAATTTCATATAATATAATACACAGAGAGAAAATCTTGCACATTTATATCTCGCGTATCCCGGAAACGGCTCTAACGACCTGGATTATATTTCTTATGTCGAGTGGTTTTTGCTTTTTGAGTTCATCTCATGACTAAAAAAAAAAAAAAAGCGTTTTTAATTTTTTTACGCCGTCTACAAAATAATTGTTTACTATTTAGTTCTTCAAGTTTACCTTTCCTGAAAGAAACCGATTTTACACAAAGAAACAATTTTATAGAAAAATGCGTATTTATTGTATCTAAAATCAAATTTGGTATTCAGAGGCGTGTTTCCTGAAACTATATGTTTGTACATAATATATATATATATATATATATATATATATATATATATATATATATATATATATATATATATATATATATATGTGTGTGTGTGTGTGTGTGTTAATTACCGTACATTTAATGAATGTTATATTTAAATGACCTTTTGAAAGGTTACAGTAAGATTAGAACTACATGACCTACGTTCACTAGTTTGGAACCAACAACGGTCCCAAATGAGCTACGCCGACAAAAAAAATGGCAGCATAATATGTATTTATATCCACTTGCAAGACATAAAAGACTATTTTTCCGATAATTTTTAAGAGTTGAATCGATTGGCTTTGGTTGATTATTGTTGAAAGTCTGAACTTGACACACCATAAATATAAAAAATTACGGAAATTCCGATACCCATAGTGTCTCATTTCGGGCATTCTGTAACAAGCGTGCCTTCGCAGACCAAAAATCGTCGTGAGCGAATCGTAGGAACAGATACACGAGGTTAGATTCTATTACAGTGGTGGTGCATCCAATGTGTTCACTGGTTCAGTGAACCTCGGAAAAAACTCGTGGCGAAAAAAAAGTAAGGAAATGAATTAAATAAAAACTGCTTCTAAATTACCTTTCTTCGTTTCGTTCTTCTGTCAGATTATTTTATATGCACATTCAAAGTACGCTTATCACATGAGAAACGTTTTACGTCGCGGAGACAGCACTTATTCGAATCGTAGCGCGGCCGCTTAATATAAGCCGCAGCGTTGCAATGCGCATGCGCACCTGAGGTTCAGATTCTCTTCTGAACCCCGCTGGAGGCAGCATATGGGAGCTCCCGCGGCACTATCGAGACACAGCACTCAAAAAAGTGAATACCCAGTCAAATGTTCAAATGTTTGTATTCCTATGGGACCAAACTATGTTGGTCATCAGTACGTAGTTTTACAAACTACTTAAACTAAGTTAAACTAACATAAAGACAACACACACACACACACACACACACACACACACACACACACATGCCCCAGGGAGCACTCGAACATCCGACGCGGGAGACCGCCCGATGCGTAATGTCGCGCTCCAGACCGCTCGGCTACTCGCGCGCGGCCCAGTCATCTGAAACACCAGCCGCCACTGGATTCCAATTTCCACGATACAGACATGTATTGCCATCTATGAGTAAGATGTACAACGTTTTGGTAATCTATAACAATCGCGTCATTGCAGACTATAAAGAATGGTGACACAATCGTTGGAATCGATTCTCAATGTAGGATTAAATCACAGCAATCAATTCTTGAAAAACAATCGTGTTCCCCATCTCTACAACGTAACAGTCACACCGTTTTCTTTCAATGCCATCTATGAGTAGGATGTACGTTTTGGTGACCTATAACTATCGTGTCATTGGAGACTATAAAGAATGGAGACACAATCGTTGGAATCGATTCTCAATGTAGGATTAAATCACAGCAATCGATTCTTGAAAAAGAATCGTGTTCCCCATCTCTAGAACGTAGCAGTCACACCGTTTTCTTTCAAATAGTTGTTTTCATTAAGGGAAAGGTGTACTAGCGTCAATGAGAGTCTATTCGCTCCTTAGCCGAGGCTGTTGCAGCTCGCGCGCTCGCCCGTGAGCGCTCACTTGCTCGCGGGCACCGCTTCTTGGCCGAGCTGTTGTCGCATGGGGCTCACGGTTACGGCGATCGTTATGAGCAACTGAAGCAGCCGACTGGGCAGCCGCACTCCAATTCCCACCACAGGCCAGTGGCCGCCTAAGACCGTTTTAGGCCCAGGGCGGCGGCATAACAAACTGAGGTCCCCCGTCCACTTGTAAATATATGTATTACTATAAAAAGTAATTGGAGCCCCCCTCCCAGCAAGAGAGACATAGGACAGTCTATAAAATAGCATTTCAGATTTGTAGGCCCCAGAAAAACGAGATGCCAAGCGCACTTAAAAAATAAAAAAATAAAAAGAAATTGCTTTCCAGGTATTTGGAGGCCCCCTAACACTGAAGCCCGGGGCGGTCCGCCCTCTACGCCTCCCCCCCCCCCTTAGTCCGCCATTGCCATGGGCACAACCGTTTCTGAGACATCTATAATTTTATTGAGACTGCCATTTTTCTCTATGAAAATGCCGGACACGTGACGCCAGGTCGATCCTCAGCGATCGTAGTATTTCTGTAGTTAGTATAAGTACTGCAAAACCTATGTGACCCTGAATATCAACGATTTGATTTCATAGTTGGAATTTAATAAACCAGGTTTTTTATTTTACATCTTTAAATGCCTGTTTCATCGATTGAGGAGTACTTTTTACAACTTGCCTCTTGCGGAGGTATTAAATAAACAGATTATGGCTGACAGACTTATCTCTCAGAACCGCATCGTACTTTTCGTCATTTTAAATCGTAAATACGGCAATACGAATTTTACAGCCTCCAAATCAGCACCCATGTCAAGGATTACACGGGACATCGTTTGATGTGAAACACATAAGCCTGCAAAAGGCACTAGTTGAAGTCTAACTATGCATTCTGCTACGACTACTAAACGAGCGCGTTTGATTACTTATGCCTGCCGGATGCTAGCGAGTAGAGCACTGTACTCATTGTACAAGCAGAACAATGCGCTATTTTGAGTCCCACGTTGAAGGCGCGCATTAGAAGATTATGAAACATTTACGCTTTTTAATGTGCTCTTAAGGCCATTAAATATAGTTTCCCAACGCAGAAAATATTACATCTTAGTAAATTTATTCGCTTACATTACACTGTAAGAGGAAAACAACGTAAAGTTGGTGATTAGAAGGATATTTAGAGATATAACATATTCACTTACGTTCCATAATAAGTCATATGTTGCCGATCTAAAATATTTACCACATACAGTTAAGATACTTTACAATTATGGTATTTTTTTGTTTAAGCATCGTACATCGACATACGTTTACGGTAACTAAGAGTTGCATTCCAAAACAGTTACGGAAAAATGTTAAATTACGATGCTGTACTTCCCGTATTACATCCTCTAATATCTCGCATATTTTACACACATTTCATAGAAGATTTTACGTCAAAAATGTGTTTAATAACTTTAAACGTCTGGTTTCGTTAGATAACGTCTAAATAAAGTCTCTCCGATAGCTCACACTTTGGTGTAAAGTGAATGTTGCCTGCTAAGTTTTAAATTCATGTACGACTTCTTTCCCGTACCCACTCTTTGCGAAGTTCAATTTTTTTTTTTTTTTTTTTTTTTTTTTTTTTTTTTTTTTCAGACTTTCTGGTCAAAGCTTGGCTTACGCCTACATATTCCCGTCTTGAGAGTCACTTTCAAACACTGAAATAATGGGAAATAATGTATTTTAAAAACCACTAGCTGTGTAAAGCCTTCTGCACCCATATATCACTTAAAATACAATTATTAGCCCGTAGAGTAACTCCTTAGTTGATCTAAATAAAAGCAACAAAAGTAGTTTACTTTAAACACACTGTATGTCGTGTTATATTAACAATCTGTAACAAATTAAAATAAACCATTGCTTACATGAAAATTCCTGGCAGATTAAAATTGTGTGCCGTAACCGGGACTCGAACCTGGGACCTTTGCCTTTAGCGGGCAAGCGCTCTACTGACTGAGCTATCCCGACACGACTCACGATGCCGCCTTACAATTTTGCTTTCGCAGGGACCTCGCCTCGTACTTTCGAAACTTCACAGAAGCTCTCCTGCGAAACATGCAAGACTAGCACTCATGGAAGAAAGGATATGTTGGAGACATGGCAAAGTTGTGAGGCGGCATCGTGAGTCGTGTCGGGATAGCTCAGTCGGTGCCGGGCGCCGTGGCTCAGCACGCCCGGTCAGAGGGCTGGTCGTCTTCTGTAATAAAAAAGCTGAGCCAAGAACAGACCGAACAAGAACGGACAAAAATGATCAGCGTCCGCAACGAGGAGAGCTACCCATAGAACAAAAAGTAAATAAATAAATAAAGTCGGTAGAGTGCTTGCCCGCGAAAGGCAGAGGTCCCACGTTCGAGTCCCAGTTCCTGCACACAATTTTAATTTGCCAGGAAGTTTCATATAAGCGTACACTCTGCTGCAGAGTGAAAAATTTCATTCTGGCTTTGCTTACATGTTTAGGCATATATTTACAGTACTACCTCTCTGTGAGATTAACTATTTCTAAATCAAATAAAATAAAAGATTTTGTTCTTAACGTTACACAGATAGTTGCTCGATTTCGGCAAGCAACCTCTTACGCCGATATGTGTTTGAAGGAAACCGATAAAACTTACAGCGAACATGTCTGTTATTATTTGAGCAGTTGGGAGCTGCACAGCCAACCATTTCACACTGTGGAAGAATAAAATCACAAACTATTGCCTGATACACATCGCAGCACCACACAAAGCATACAACTCTGTCGTCGGTTTGGGATCCAAAATGGCGGGTTGTTCAGCTCGGTATATCTAGTGCAGAGCTTTCCAAACTGGATGTCGCGACTCCCTGGTGTGTCCCGTAGCCGTATCAAGGGTGTCGCGAGACTAACAAATTTAGACTGAAAAAAAAAGAAAAAAAAAACTTGGCATAAAATAACACAAAATATTCTTCTCTTCATACTACCCTGAAGACTCGCCTGCAGCTAATCATCCTTCTCTTCATTCAGTACACCACAGGTGTATTGAAGGAATGATCGGTGCACAATAATTGCGTGCATAGCCGCTACGTGATACCTCCGCTTCAGCAGCAGCAGACACTCAGGGTTCGTTCAAGCAGCTGCCAGTTGCAAGATTCCAGCAAACTACGCATGCGCAGAGCTGCTGCTGATACTCGATAACAGCTCTTCTTAAGCGCAGTTTGCTGGAACTGGCAGCTGCTTGAACGAAACTTAGCTTTAGTCTGCTTTGCTTCTCAAAAAGCTGCACCTGAGTGTTTTTTAATGGATTTATCGAAGCCACGTCACTCTCAGTAGCGTTTCTTACAATTAAATTTCAATCAATGACACAGTGGCTGTGAAAGCAGTCACAGATTGTAAAAGCTGTCACTATTGTCCACTGACTAAAGCTATTCAGTAGCGATGTTTAGTATGGAGTATGGCTGGGTGATTAACGTAGAGTAGTATTTTAAATGCAGTGATAGTTGGTTCGAACCCTGGTATGCGTTAATATTTTTTCTGTCAATTTCCTGTATGTAAACGATTCTGGGACCAGAAATGACATTCATATTCTTACTTGTCACATATCTTTATCCATTTTTATCGAATATGTCGGGACTTGCGAAGTCTTGGTGAAGCAAGAACCTAGCCATAGAACTTAGATAATAATTCATCACTTGTGATGAATATGTCCTCTTTATTCCTGAAAATAATGTGATAGTATTGAACTGAAAGGGAACAGTCACTGTGCTGTCTAAATCAGAAATCCGAGCAGCTCATTTCCAGATGCCGTTTTCAATCGATCCAACAAAACCGTATCTGGCCCTGACATGTACACACGACAGTGAATAACGGTTTTGGAAATTCAGTTTTCGTGTTTCGGAAGTTGGTTTGCATGTAGAAGAAGCAAGTATTACTATGTAACTTAGGCATTGTTGTCTGCGATGTTACTCTGTTGTACATCTCCGAAGTTCATACTGTTTTCTTTTCTTGCGATGAGTGTACGTAATTGCTGCAGTCAGGATAAACATTAAACATGTCAATGCGTACGAGGATTTCAGTTTCGTTTACAAACTACATTTGAGGGTTACTTTATTTCCGCCCCCTCCCTCCCCGCTAGAAACATCTAAATTCTACCATGTGGATTTATATTAAGGAAAGGGTGTCGCGCAAAACTGTAAGTTATAAAAGGGTTTCGCAATGAGGGAGAGTTTGGAAAGCACTGATCCAGTGCTTTGCTAGCGAGCGTGACGTCACCTCCGAGGTGGGCTAGTGAGCGCTCTTTCACCTGTTTGGGCCCGCTGCCCGTCATGTGGCGTCACGCGTTTTGCATACCGCAAGCCGCGCCACCTTGCGAGTGCCCGCCGCAGCCAGGGCAGAGCGTAAACACCTGCTCACCAGTCCAGGCCGGCGCATGTTATCCTGCGCTGCCAGCCAGCGACAACAGCAGACCGTGGCGGTGTGTTGGAACTGGACATAGGCGCGCCCAAGCGACGGCTCACTTCCTGTCGCACGCGGTGTTGCCGCATCCCTGATTAATGAGCACACACACAGGAGCAGCAGCGTGCAGGGTGGCGCAACACGGTGACGTGGAGTGGCCAGGCGATCGCCATGTGCGGCCGCACTACCTAGCTGGCTAGCCTTGCAAGTGCAACAGCGCAGCTTAGCTGCTAATCTTGCTTGTAGCTGAGACGTACCACCAACAGCCTAACACAGAACTTTCCAACCTGGGTGGCGCGTACCCTGGGGTGGGGCGTAGTAGTATCAAGACTCTAAACAAAATAACTTGTTTTTAAAATAACACAAACTATCCTTCTCTTCATACTACCCCGAAGAATCGCCTGAGCCGGCCGTGGTGGCCGAGTGGACTAAGGCGCTCCAGTCACGGTCTGCACGGCCACTACGGTCGGGGGTTTGAATCCCCCATCGGGCATGGATATTTGTGCCGTCCTAGTTCGTAAGTAGTTCATAAGTAGTTTGTAAGTTTAGGCACTGATGACCGCGTAGTTAAGTCCCATAGACTATACAAACATTTGAATCGCCTGTAGCTAATCGCTTCTTTTCATTCAGTTGCACACCACATATCACGTATTAAAGGAATGATCGGTACACATTAATTGCGTGCTCAGCCGCTAGGCAGCAGGTCTGATTCAGCAGCAGTAGACATTCAGGGTTCGTTAAAGCAGCTGCCAGTCTCCAGATACCAGCAAAATGCGCATGCGTAGACCTGCTGCTGATACTCAATGACAGCTCTTTCCATGCGCAGTTTGCTGGAACTGGCAGCTGCTTGGACTAACCTTCATTGTAGTCTGCTTTCCTTCTTAAAAAGCTGCAGCAGCGTGTAGGGTGGAACACTACGTGGCAGGCTAGCCTTGCAAGTGCAGCACCGCAGCTTAGCTGATAATCTTGCTTGTAGCTAAGCAATCCACTGCTACAGACGTACCACCCACAGCCTAACACAGAGCTTTCCAAATTGGTTTAATATTAGCATATAGCAAGAGCCCCATAAATAACATAAAGTCATCTGAAATATAAAATCAGATAAAATGTAATTAGGATAAATGTTCATTTTTTTCTTCCTTGGAATCAATAGGCTACGTAAAAGATATACAAAGAAACTCTAACTATAATATCACTGTAACTAATTAAAATCTCTGACTTTTACTATAACAGTAATAATCCCATCGTACTCGCTCTCTGTTTTCTAGTGTCTGCTCTGTTCTATTGTCTGCTCTGTTCTGATTGTTCTGTTGTCTGTTTTGTGTCCCAGCCTCGTCGCCGCTATTGTGTCTCGTTTCTGTCATAGGTGTCGGTGGCCGAGTAGAAAGACCGACACAGGAATAAAGGATGCACACTTGTGCAGGTAGGAGGTGACCAGCCAGTAGGACAGCAGAAACTAGAAACACTAGAGTAAATTAGAACGAGATATGTATTTCATAGAGACTTAGTAATACTTGACTTTTACATAGCTCAGTACTGCAGAATGCTGATACATAGTTGAGCTAGAGGCCTGCCTAGTGCCTATCCGTTAGCCAAGTCTTCACTGGTGCCTAAATGATTATGAATTGTTAACTGGTTCCTATCTCAGTCCGAAGTGAACGATGTCGTTCAGTGGTGGCCACGAGCGGAGTTATAGCAGAGGGCGCTCGTGGCTGACGTCGTAAGAACGCCACGCCGTGCGTGCATGGCGGCGCGCGGCGAAAGTAGGTGGCGCGCACTTTAGACTTGTGCGACACCACAGTCTGACTTTTACTGATAAGATCTGCCACTACAAATTGCTGAAACGAACATTATTAACTATTGATTATTGTTCTTAACTGATTATACAAAATCTTCAGATATAGAATGGATACTCAGGTACAAATTATATGCTTTCTGTTCAAATTAATAAATCCCCTTATTTACAGTTAACTTCAGTCAGTTGGTCAGTTATTTACTTTTCCAGTCCCTCCATTTAGTTATCATGCTGTTTTCAGGTATAACTAACTATTACGACTTTGGATGGTTCTGTAATTAAAAGTGTTAAACTTACGTATCTCGTATAGTTTGCCATAGTATCTTCGACTGTAATTAACCATTTGGCAAAAATTATTGGCATAGAACCTGCAATCACTTTTATGTAATGAACAGTTCGAAGTCTGATTAGCCATTAATCTGTATCAATTATTAATTTTCATTCACTAAATTACCTTCATTCAAATATATGCTACAGGGGATTGAATCTTAATATTCCGAACCTCCATCCAATGTCGGCGGATAGTTACGCGGATTACAACCAATCTCACTACAGCTTATCAACGAGATCAACTACACCGCTGTTTAAGGTAACTATTCGTCGAATTCTGTACGTTGATTGCTCTGCAAGATGTTTTCAACTATTAAATGTTTGGCCATTTCACTTCATTTCACTTTTTTAATTAACAGTTCGTCTAAATTGAAGGCTTAGTCACTGATTATTATTTTCAAATAGTTCAACAACTTCTGTACGGCCAATTTTTCAAACCTAAATAGTCTGTCAAGCAATTACACTACACTGGGTGTCGCGACACCCTGGGGTGCCGCTTAGTAGTATCAAGGGACTAACAAATTTAGACTCTAAACAAAATCACTTGTCATAAAATAACACAAAATATCCTTCTATTCCTAATACCCTGAAAAATCGCCAGCAGCTAATCATCCTTCTTTTCATTCAGCGCACCACAGATCGCGTATTAAAGGAATGATCGGTGCACAACAATTGCGTGCACAGCCACTAGGCGGCAGGTCTGATTCAGCAGCAGTAGACAGTCAGGGTTCGTTCAAGCAGCTGCCAGTCGCCAGATACTAGCAAACTGCGCATGCGCAGAGCTGCTGCTGATACTCGATGACAGCTCTTCCCATGCGCAGCTTGCTAGTATCTGGCGACTGGCAGCTGCTTGCACTAATCTTCATTGTAGTCTGCTTTCGTTCATAAAAAGCTGCACCTGAGCACTTTTTAATGGATATATCAAAGCCACGTCACCCTCGCTAGCGTTTCTTACAATTAAATGTCAATCAATGACACAGTGGCTGCAAAAGCTGTCACAGATTGTAAAAGAAGTCAGAATTGTCCATTGACTAAAGCTATTCAGTAGCGATGTTTAGTATGGAGTATGGCCGGGTGATTAACGGAGAGCCGGCCGCGGTGGCCGAGGTGACTGAGGCGCTCCAGTCCCGGTCAGCACGGCCACTACGGTCGGGGGTTCGAATCCCCCCTCGGGCATGGATATTTGTGCCGTCCTAGTTCGTAAGTAGTTCATGAGTAGTTTGTAAGTTTAGGGACTAATGACCCCATAGTTAAATCCCATAAGCTTAACAAACATTTGATTTTGATTAACGGAGAGTAGTATTGTAAATGCAGTGATCGTTGGTTCGAACCCTAATATGAATTAATATTTTTTTCTCTCAGTTTCCTGTATGTAACGAATTCTGGGACCAGAAATGACATTCATATTCTTACTTGTCACAAATATTTATCCATTTTTTCCGAATATGTCGGGACTCCCGAGGTCGTGGTGAAGCAAGAACCTAACAATAGAACTTAAATAATAATTCATCACTTGTCATAAATTCATCCTCTTTATTTCTGAAAATAATGTGATAATATTGAAATGAAATGAAACAGCCACTATACTGTCTAAATCAGAAATCCGAGCTGCCACAATTTCTAGATGCCGTTTACAATCGATCCAGCAAAACCGTATCTGGCCCTGATATGATAATGTTTTAACTGATCCAGTAATTGTTTCTACCACTGTAACTCAAAACAGTAAAAGTTGCAAAAAATGTTTTTTTTTATTGACGACTAGTTTCAAGTTGTCATGAACCCATTCTCAAGTCCTACAAGTCAGTATCGTCTTCAATAAACAAAAATCGTATGATCAAACTTACAAAGGTATTATTCTCCATAAAAACCAGGCATGGAGAATAATGCCATTTGTTTCTGTAAATCTGATATGACATCTTGTATGTTGATGACGACAGAGACTTGTGGGACTTGAGAATGGACTCAGGTCAGCCCGAAACTAGTCGTCAATAAAAACCAACATGTTTTGGAACTTTTACTGTTTTGAGTTACAGTGGTAGAAACAATTCAAAAAAATGTTCAAATGTTTGTACAACTTATGGGACTTAACTACGGGGTCATCAGTCCCTAAGCTTACAAACTACTTATGAACTAGCTAAGACTAAAGACGGCACAAATATCCATGCCCGAGGGGGGATTCGAACCCCCGACCGTAGTGGCCGTGCTGACCGTGACTGGAGCGCCTCAGTCACCTCGGCCACCGCGGCCGGCTAGAAACAATTACTGGATCAGTTAAAACATTATCATCGTCAGAATAAAGTAAATCGTTCAACGTTTGTCTGTCGGTTCTACGGAGTGCAGACAACAACATTACAGTAACTCAGATAATGGTAATAACAGAAAGTTGTTCCAGCGTGTGTTGGTATTGTGTTTACCAAACGAATTACACAAGCAGTTGGGTCGGATAGTGTACTGAACAACAACGTGACTTTTGCGAAACTATGACATGGAGAGCTACAGGAAGGTTGGAAGAGCAACAAACACAGCGGGAGATGGCTGCAGCTATTGGAGTGTCCCAAAGTATAATTTCTAGGACCTGCAAGAGATGTCAGACAACAGAAACCTTTAAAAGAAGGCAATCGTGGCATTTTCATCGGATCAGTATTACTCAGAGTGATGAGTTATGCAGTTGCCGCGGAAAAACTGCCGCGCGCACTAAGTCGTCTTGCTACGGTGCGCACGGCCGTTCCACGTCGGAGGTTCGAGTCTTTCCTCGGGCATATGTGTGTGTGTTTGTGTGTGTGTGTGTGTGTGTGTGTGTGTGTGTGTGTGTGTGTGTGCTCGTCGTTAGGTTACTTTCCCTTAGTTTAAGCAGTTTGTAAGCTACGAACAAACAAACAAGCAGTTGTGTCTGATAGATTTACAAACATTTGAACTTTTTGTTTAATAAACCATGGTGTCTCCACTGGTAAGGAGGCATGTACAGAAACATTTTATTTTGGATGGGAACAATATTAATTCAACGAAGACCAGAGCAAGTCTATTTTGGAAAGCAATTTTGAACCAACCCTTCGGACAAAACTATCTGTTAATCTTTTCATTTTGTTCTTGTTGTTGTGGTGGTGGTGGTCTTCATTCCAGAGACTGGTTTGAAGCAGTGCTTTATCCTGAGCAAGCCAAATCTCGTCATTTGAACGGCTCAAATGTTCAAATGTTTGTTAAGCTTAACTGCGTGGTCATCAGTCCCTAAACTTACAAACTACTTATGAACTACCTTATACTAAAGACGACACAAACATCCATGCCCGAGCGGGAATTTGAACCCCCGACCGTAGCGACCGTACAGACTGATTGGCACGCCGCAGACCGCTCGGCCACTGCGGCCGGCCATTTTTAACGGCAACCCACATGCATCTGCACTTGCGAATACTGTGAACATCGTACGTTATTTTACTACCAAAGTAGAAAATATCATCTAATACCTCTATTGTCTTGTAACCTAATGTAATTCCTTCAGCATAGACTGATTTTCGTAGACTACATGCCGTTACCCATATTTGACTCTTGTTAACGTTCATCTATTATCCTCCTTTTAAGATACTGTTTATTCAGTTCAGTTGCTCTTTCAAATTCTGACACAATTGCAATGTCAACAGCAAAAGGCAAAGTATATAATTCTTCGCCCTGGACTTTAAATTTTACTCCACAATTGCTCCACTTCTGTTCAATGCAAAGACTGAATAATTTGGAGGGGAAAGGATATAAATCTTTCCCACCACTGCGTCGCTTTCAAGCTGTTCTATGTAATTTTTTTCTTCCCTATATTTCACTCCTGCTACCTTCAGAAATTCAAATAGTGTATTCCAGAACTTCCACGTCTGATGGGAACCACACTTCGTTACACACACAACGGTACTACCGTTCTGTCGCCGTTTGCTCATTCCAGACTCGGGCTCGTTACTTTTTGAACGCCCCTTATAGTTACGTATAGTTGCATAAATAGTTACAGATGCATCGTGACAGACGTGTGCGTACAGCCACAACTGCCTCAGCCTCCAGCCGAAGACAGGCGGTATGAGAGTGGGGTGGGAGAGATAGCAGCTAGAGTGTCGCTGTGGCCGCAAGACACACAGGGGCATCTTTTATTCAGGCTGGGCCGCGCGTGGCAGAGGCGGGAGGGGAGAGGGCAGAAACATTCGCATCCCACGCGGGACGCCCGCACCTCGTCCAGACGTCAGCCGCTGCTGCCCGCCAAAGGCACAGTGGATCACACCCGCCGAGCCACTGTGCCCGCAGTGCCCACCACCCGATCTCTGTGCTTCACTAGAATGAAACACTCTGGCCGCGCTGGAGTAGCCCAGCGGTGTAAGGCGCCTCGCTGCGGAGCGCGCGATTGCTCGCCGTTGGAGGTTCGATCCCTCCCTTGGGCATGGGTGTCTGTGTTGTTCTCAGGTTAGATTACCTTAGTTTAAGTAGTCTGAAAGCAACGGACTGATGATGCGGCGGAACGACCTCTTCGTGCGGCGGAACGTGTGCTAAAACCTTATCTTCAAAAGCACTCGAAGTCTTTAACAGTCACTCTTGTTAAAATATTTCTAAGTTCTCTCATAGATAAAACGGTCAAAAGAAATTATTCAGTTTGTGGTTTGCTATAGCCACAGATAAAAAAATATATATATTTCTTCAATGATTATCGATCGATGTGTATGATCGATTAATCAAAGTTCTAAAAGAAACATTTATCGAAGTCTTCTTGACGTAACTTTACCACTAATAAAAATTCATAAAAAAATCTTCCTTCAGATTGAAGAATATTTAAATTAAATCATCTGCTCATTTCATTAATATATTATTCATCGTAAAATAATTCTTCATAAATTATGTACTCTGACTCTTTCGTCAAGTTTAAACACAATGACATTTATTGCTTTCTATGACTTTACATATGTAGTCATTGACAGACAAAAGGTAACTGACTTTTAAAATTTATTGTTTTAACACAAACGTCGTTAATAATGTGAACTCTTGGGACGACAACCGCAGAGATTGACATCTTCTTGCCTCGTGGCCGTCGACCCGCGACTTGATGTGGCCGGATATTTACTCCTTGGAATCGGCGTCGAAGATGTTGTCCTCGTAGGTTGACTCGCCTCACAGCACATGAAACGTAAGAAGAAACATACAAAAAAACTTCTTTAAGAATCATTTAACATTAAACATTTTCATAAAATTACTTAAGAACACAAATATAAGTAAGTTATCCTGCACAAACTGAGCTGACATGAGATAAGTAGCGGAGACAATAATCCATCCCACTACAAGATTTACAAACTTACTTTCTTTCTTTTTTTTTTTTTTTTTTTTTTTTTTTTAGAAGTTCAATTTTTTCTATACCTCAGCTTCACCTTTTCTATGAAACCACTGGGAACCTCTACATCCAAAAACATCAAGCAGAAACCAAATTCAGGATCGACATAATGCACAATTACAGCTTATACATTTTAATACTTATTGGCATGCGATACGATCTGCTCTCTGTTTTTATTGACAGGAGTCTTGTTAGCACGCTACTAGTCGTGCTACAACTGTAGATTTGCGATCAGAGCACGATGCGGTCTGTGTTAACACAGATAGCGCTGGCGTCCTTCCAGAAGGACGACGATGGTGACTTGGTTCTCACACTTGTAGTTACAAATTCGAGCACAGCATCGTATTTCATTTGTTTGGTTCTCCTGCTTCCATTTTAAATAAATTGAAGTTTGTATTGTTGATTGCAAAGTGGTAGGATACGGATGCAAAGTTGAGGTTCATAGAGGTGATATTGAAGACTTCCTCGTAGTTATGTTAAAATTTTTTGAACATTCATTAATTTTTGCGACATTTATATGTATATATTTCCTTTTACATAGTGTGTTAATAATAATGATTCATCAGATGAGAATTCGAAAACATTCATTTTGTTGTCTTCCCAGAGAGATGGGCAATATTCCAAAACTAATAGTGTGTTTGTGAAAAATAAATCGGTTAGAACGTTTTTGTGAAGTTCAAAATGTTCAAATGTTTGTAGAGCTTATGAGACTTAACTACGGGGTCATCAGTCGTTAAACTTACAAACTACTTATTCATTGACGAAGAGCATGATGAAGATGAAGAAGACGTAAATACAGCTTGAAAGACACGATTAACCTTCCATAGATAAGCGACTGGACAAATTTGATCATTGTTCTGTTGTGGATGACATAAAATCTTGTCGCAGAAGCGGTTGCAACTGGCGTACAAGAACAAGATGTGAAAAATGTGATGTGTTTGTCAAAATATGCAATTCGAAGAAATGAGTATGAAGTCATGTTACTGTAAGATTGGGCAGTTCATAAAAAATTTTATGGAGACCCAAACCACACAATTGTGTAGGTACAAAATTTTATAATTTTTTTTTTTTGAAAATGAATTTATGTCTTGTAATGAATTATTGTATCTAATTTGTATCTTAAACGTCCGTCTCTATATTAATGTGACATTACCTACAACCTTGGGTCTGAAAGGGATAACTACGTGACAGGCACGCGAGTCGTCTAGTGGCGGGCTGTGAACTAATACTAAGGACGGCACAAATATCCATGCCCGAGGGGGGATTCGAACCCCCGACCGTAGTGGCCGTGTAGACCGTGACTGGAGCGCCTCATTCCCGTGACTGGAGCGCCTCAGTCCCCTCTGTCACCGCAGCCGGATTTTGTGAAGTCATATGAAGATAATTTATACCTTTTGAAATAAAATTAAAATAAAAATATTTCCGCGCTATCTGGGTTAATAGTCTTATATAGCAAGAAATATAGTTCAGTAGGCTACTTGAAATGGCAGATATGCATACGGATTTCTGTTTTTATTGTACGACTATCAAGGTTCTGTATGTTTTGGTTTGTTCATTTCATTATTGTTCTCTTTAACTCTCAACGAAAGATACACTTGTCAGTAGTTGTTTATTGCCACTTGTTACTAAATCTCTGTTCTTCATGTTCAGTGTCCTTTGAACATTTAAGACTGAACATATAAGGTTGTTAATATCTAAGGAACCACATACTCGTTATTTTATTGTTCTTACATGTTGTTTGTGTTCTGTGCAATATCGAATGTTATAGGGGAACATCGAGGCATAATTGATGTCTGTATTGTGGACGGAGAGGTGCTTATGTTATCCCATGCAAAGGCAGAGATGACAAAGCGACAGCCTGGGAAGCAGAAGATCCCGGCTTCTAATGCCGGTCTTGCCACATTTTGAAAATTCATAGGCTCGCCCCATATTCGATGTCTTTTCCCAAACTATGCAATATTTGTTCACTAGTTAGTGACTATTCTCCTGTACAATGTTTGAAGGAGGCAGCAAGCACCAGGTGCTCTGGTGGACATAATACTAAGAACAAAAAACTGTATTAAACTGTTATGTTCAATTGTGTGTGAGGTCTTGTGCGACCATACTTCGTGCTCATGAGTCGCTAGACTTACACACTAATTACTTGACTAACTTACTCTAGGGACAACACAAACACCCATGGGCGAGGGGGGATTCAAACCTCCTACCGTAGCGGCCTATGCATGTGTCACCTCTCAATCTATACGTACCAAGAGTCCAATATCACTCCAACTGCAGACGACCCACAACATTACACTCTCCCCCATCGTAAAGACTCATCTGTTGACATGCAGAGTCCACGGATTCATGAGGGCCGCGGTATATATATGGTGTTTCACTAAGTGTGTTTGCCTCTGTAACTTATAAAATAATAGGTGACGGGAAATTTTAATGCCGTAGGTCAACACAAGAAATGTTACACTTTCTGCGGAGCTATGAACATACTTTATTGTATCATTTTCCAAAGATTTACACCACAAAGATATAATTTTTTAAACGGAACAATAGTTTTTTCTATCGCGTATTGGATTCGTTTAAACCAGCTGCGTCCAAATCAATTTAAACTACATTCCTATCACTGTTAGTTTGCGAGCTACAACCCTTCAAAGTTTCGGGGGCGGAGGCTACGATAGTGTAGGTAACTGGCCGAGTGGCTATCCCCTGGGGCACGGCCCACTGTCTCATGATCACCAGCCAGTTAGCTACGCTGTAGTAGCCTCCGCCCCCTAAACTTTGAAAGGTTGTAGCTCCCAAACTAACAGTGATAGGAATGTAGTTTAAACTGATTTGTACACAGCTTGTTTAAACGAATCCAATACGCGATAGAAAAAACTATTGTTCCGTTTAAAAAAATTATATCTTTGTGGTGTAACTCTTTGGAAAATGATACAATAAACTATGTTCATAGCTCCGCAGAAAGTGTAACATTTCTTGTGTTGACCTATCGCATTAAAATTTCCCGTCACCTATGATTTTATAAGTTACAGAGGCAAACAAAAGAAACACTCTGACTAAAACTGTTAGTCTTTAAGCAAAACACCCTCCGCCATCCATGATACGAAACTGTGTCGACAGTGACCTACCCGTTATTTTTAATGTCCAGTTTGCAAAATTTCATCAAAAGCGGAATATGTAGAAGTGTATGAACTGATAGCAAACAAGGTACACTCTTCTGTATATAAACTGAAGAACTAAAGATACTGGTGGAGCCATGCGTATGCAAACACACATATACGTAAACAGTCATAAAACAGCGCTGTAGTCGGCAACGCCTATAAAAGAAAACAGGTGTCTGCTACAATGGCAGGTTATCACTATTTAAGTTAATATAAGCATGGGGCTACAGTCGGATCACGAGATGGGGTACAGTATCTTTCATGAGTGCACGGTGGAATCCAATTGAAGAAGATCTGAGGCATTACTGCGGTCGGAAAAAGACGCTGCAACAACAGGACCAACGATGACTAAAGAGAATCGTTCAACATGAGAGACAACCCTGTTGTTAACTCGTTGCCATTTTTTTCCTCGTCCCGGTCTCGTAGTCAGTGAAGGAACTAGTGCAGGAATCGATGTTTACTGAAACAACTATCAGATTAATAATACAAATTTTATTGACCGAAAATGATAACTTTATAACATGTTTGTGTTTCTTCTCTCTTCTTGCTTCTGCCGACCGCGGTGGCCGAGGAGACTGAGGCGCTCCAGTCACGGTCTGCACGGCCACTACGGTCGGGGGTTCGAATCCCCCCTCGGGCGTGGATATTTGTGCCGTCTTTAGTATAAGGTAGTTGATAAGTAGTTTGTAAGTTTAGGGACTGATGACCACGTAGTTAAGTCACATAAGCTTAACAAACATTTGAACATCAAACATATCTTGCTTCTCGTGGCGTCGTCCGTATGAAGCTAGCTGCGCTGTGACCTAATTACTGCTAAGTTCGTAGCAGCGTCCTTTCTTAGTGCTGTCCTAGCTGACTAGTAACTGCCTGAGTTCTGAATAGTAACTGCCGAGTTCTCACTAGTAACTGCCTTGAGTCCTGAATAGTAACTGCCGAGTTCTCACTAGTAACTGCCGCATTCCCGAATAGTAACTACCGGGCGTCCAGACGTATGCCGGTCTAGATTTAGCCGCTTCTAGAGGGTGCGCAACTTCGGTTACTCCTTCCAGGATGCGTGGCGCCTGAATGTGATTGGCTTTCGGTCGATCGCTGCCTTCTATACGATCGTTCTTCTTACGTCTGGTGTGTGGCGCTGACTTTACGCCACAACAAACCCTTTCGTAAATTACAAACGGATCAGAATTCTGGGCCATCAGCAAGTGTCAATCAATCAACGAAACATTATCGATATGGGCTTTCGGAGTCGAAGGCCTACTAATGTATCCCTGCATTTCGCCTGGTCTGGGCTCGTCAACGCCGACATTGGACTGTTGAGAAAACATGTTGCCTAGGTGTGACAAGTGTCGTTTCCAATTGCAACCACCTCATGAATCAAATGTTCAAATGTTTGATACGCATATGAGACTTAACTGCGGAGTCATCAGTCCCTAAACTTTCAAACTACTCATAAACTTATTTACACTAAAGACAATATTAACATTCTTGCCCAAGGGAGGATTCGAACCCCCGACTGGGAACGGCCTCGCTCATCGGAGCATAACGCATCACTGCGCTCCGTCACTCCGCCGCGGCCCTCATGAATCCGTGGACTCTGCATGTCAACAGATGAGTCTTTACGATGGGGGAGAGTGTAATGTTGTGGGTCGTCTGCAGTTGGAGTGATATTGGACTCTTGGTACGTATAGATTGAGAGGTGACACATGCATAGGCATCTTGGCTAACTACTTGCATCCATTCATGTCCATTGTGCATTCCGACGGGCTTGGGCAAATGCAGAAGGACAGTACGACACCTCACACGTCCATATTTGCTACAGAGTGGTTTCAGAAACAACCTTCAGAGTATAATCCAATCCGTACGCTACCAGAGTCCCCAGGCATGAACATTTATGATCACACCTGCGACGTGCTGTTTAGAAGAGATCTCTGCAGTCTCATTCTCTTACAGGTTTATGGACAGTTCTGAAGATGCATGTTTCCCTGCAGCACTACTTCAAACATGGATCGATTCTGTAGGGGATAGGTAGAATATAGGCGTAATATGAAAAGTTAACGAGTGGTGAGTGAACTTTAACGCAGAAATGTTGAAATCAGGCGTGTGACTTAAAGTAGAGCAAACAGTCACGGTGGCCGAGGGGACTGAGGCGCTTCAGTCACGGTCTGCACGGCCACTACGGTCGGGGGTTCGAATCCCCCCTCGGGCATGGATATTTGTGCCGTCCTAGTTCGTAAGTAGTTCATAAGTAGTTTGTAAGTTTAGGGACTGATGACCCCGTAGTTAAGTCCCATAAGCTTTACAAACATTTGAACATTTGAAACAGTCACGGTCTGCACGACCACTAAGGTCGGGGGTTCGAATCCCCCTCGGGCATGGATATTAGTGCCGTCCTTAGTCGTAGCTAGTTCATAAGTAGTTTGTAAGTTTAGGGACTGATGACCCCGTAGTTAAGTCCCATAAGCTTAACAAACATTTAAAAAAAATTCAGCAAATACAGAGGAGCTGCTCGACGAAGCGTGTGGTGACGCAAGTAGGTCGGCGATGGCGCAGTACTGTGTAACAGCCTGACAGCTGTATTGCTTAAAGGTGGCTGAGACATACGTGATCGGCAGTAGGAGACTGGTCATGTGTAGCAAAAATCAGCTGTGCCACATTTGTGAAACCAGGCCGACGGGGTCAACCTTGTCGTATAAATACAGGCGAAAAGACAGGTTCGTCAGAGAGTCAGCCACGGCAGAGAGTATAACGTTGCCCTTGCTTCGTATGATGCCATAATTGTTAGATTCCGCGATTATATGTTTTGGACAAGGAATTGATGGTACAGAATGTTTGAATTTGAAATAAGTTAGTTAAAGTACAGCACAAAATGAACATTAAAGCAAATAAACTGCGGGTTGCATATTAAAGTCGGGCACCATACAAGCAACAGAACGTTATAAAACTTACGGAAAGCATCTAGCTGGATTCTGCGGTTCGTATAGTAGAAGCTGGAAATGAAGAGTTTTACTTAATACGTGAAAGTTCGAGATACTTTCCGTAGGGGTTCAATGTTCAGACTGTTCACTTCGCTTTTCATTGTTGTGTGACCGTGGGTGGAACATGAAGTTACTGGTAATGATAAAAAAAATTTAAAAAAATGATCGGACTTCGTGAAATTACAAAAGAAATGTCTGCAGGTTCTAAAATCGAGCAACGTATAGTATAAAGATGATTGATTGATTGAAATTTTGCAGACAATGTGAAGCGATTGTAATGGCGTCTGAACATTAAACTATTACGGAGGCGAAGGAGCTGAAAACAATAGAAAATAAGTATTTGACGCGGAGGAGTTTGATTTAAATGAAAACCAAGGAAAGGGAATATTTTAAATTGAAATAATATATTTTCAGCAACAGCTTGCATTATTCTTAGTTACATGAGTAGATACAGGTATGAAATAAGTGTTGCCACATCAGATACAGACCAGCGAGTGAGTAAAACTACTATCACGGTTCCGTCTTCTCGCTTGTTCGTAAGTAAAAAATGACGAACGAAATTAAATTAGTTGCATTACGAGTCAGAGGGAACCGGAGGCGATGAGCATCGCTGATCAAAGATAAACAAAAAAAGAAATAAAAATTTTAGTATATCGTTACAAGAGGCAGCCACGGCTGGGCAATCACCTGCCACCCGGACTGTGCTTCTCGTCGACAACAATTATTATTGTTATCGCAAAACTGTTGCAGGCTGGAAGCACTTCGACGCAGCGCGTTCGGCAGCTGATCATCAAGATCATCACGGCATCCCCGACGAGAGATGCAGTTAGTGGAATAGCGACGGCCCGACCTGACGCAACGGGCAGCGGAGTCCCGGCCTCAACAGCAGCGCAACCGGGCGTCGAACCAACGCATGGCGCGGTAAGACTGCAGCCAGTTACTCACCCGGGGGCGTGGTGTGGACGAAAGGACGCGGCCACACCTGAAGCGCTCCTGTGACCGTCTGGAGGATGGAGCAGCAGCAGCGGGAGAAGGAGGACCTGGGTTCAACTCCCGGACCACGCCCAGCGCAGCACGCACTTGCACTTCACACGACTCCAGCCGTTTGTAAGAATTAATGTCAATACACTTGTTATACTGGCCCACTGTTTTATTCCCACCCCATCTCCCGAGTTGAGTACTGAGCTCACAGCCCACACGGAACGAACTAGAGTAGCCATCCTGACACAGGCGAAGTATGGGTGTGAGACATCCGTCATTTGGTATCAAAATCAATAAATAATGCCCAGACACGTTACAATTCCATGAAATATGCGGACGCAACTATAAGATCTGAAGATGATCCAAGTGATCGAAACATGTAATTAAACAATTATATTGCAACTGTTGACGAAAATAAACAGACATATATAAACACACACACACACACACGCACACACACACACACACACACACACACACACACACACATATATATATATATATATATATATATATATATATATATATATATATATATATATATATATATATATATACCACTTCCTTTGGCTCCTCAGTGTGTAAGAAAGATGAGATAAAATCAGTACTTCAATTGGTGTTCACGTATTAATATTATAACGTATACTAGCAGTTTGTCCCTCTTTCTTCCTATGGCTGCAGTTCCCCAGCATTTGAGTATGGTTGGTTCCTTTCTAGTGGCTAATAGGTATGGGTACTAGATATTTATATACATGTGGCGTCTGTTCCGAAAGAACAGACGTCACTTCTGATCCTGCAGTTGTTATTATTTAATATTCACAGAATATATGACATCAACTGCGATTGGGCAAAGCTTTGCCCAATCGCAGTTGATGTCATATATTGTGTGAATATTATTAGATATTTGTCGATTTTTCTGCTGCTCCTTTTGAGTTTGTCTATATAATTTTTCATTTTTTTTAAAGTACCATTGTGTTAAAGCGAAAATAACAATAATTTTGGCCAGCCATTTCTGTGTTTTTGCGAGACTAACGAACAAATTTCAATTTTTCAAATGTAGAGATAACTTCAGGAATTTTGCCATTGCGACTTACAAACCGCTTTGGGAAAGTTTATTCAATTAAGGTTACCTGAGGGACAATCAGACTAACCTTCTGAGTACAACTAGGGGGTGGATTATAATTGAGCTCCCAGCCATCAGAATACAAAGCGGTCTCGCACCATGGGCGGTCACCACTGCGGAGTCAGCGTGAGCATTCCGCGGTCCCCCTAACTGTTGGCTACTGGCTGCCTCCCGCCGCCTCTTATCTGACTCCCGGGCTGCGGTCGGCGAACTGTTGTTCAAGTCTCCCCAGGGAGTGCCGGCAGCGCATTGCCACCTCCCAAAGTGGCAGTAGGGCCGCGCGTTCGTTGCCGTCCTGGTGCTGAATTTGCAGACGTTTTTGCACGAAAACCTGAGGCCTTCAAAAATTAAGTCCACATTCTGAATTGATTAAAACGAAAACCTTCACCATTATATAGATGGATGAAAATACCAGCAGCTGTATTCAAAATCTTTATTAAATTCTGTGAGACTGGTTTCGGTGTTACATTACACTATCTTCAGGCACATTTGGATTGGGTAGCCATTCAAACCAGTAGCCGTAAATTTTTTGCTTTGTTCATGCCACACTCTCAAGAACGACTGTTGAACTCATTGTGGCATGAACACAGGAGGAAATTTACGGCTACTGGATTTAATAGCTACCCAATATAAATGAGCGTTTAATAATAATAGCGCAACGGTGCGGCTTGGAGCCAGAAGATGGTGTAAAGTAACACCGAAAGCGGTCGCACAGAATTTAATAAAGATTTTGAATACAGCTGCTGGTATTTTCATCCATCTATATAATCGAATCAGCTGCGTCCCAAACCATCCACTATGGACAGAACTAATCTTTACCATGGTTTGACACCAGTTAAGAGAGTTTAAAATTACATATAAGATATATGTCACATTGTAGCGACATCTCTCACGTAATGAAAAATTACTCTGAAAGGATCCAAAAAACTAAAATTAAAGACTTTTTAAAAATTCTGGAAAGGGGGTGACCTTTAGTCTGTCAGAGTGTGAATTTCTATCCCTTTCAGGCCCTATACGCACAATTCTGCGGCTCTGGTTTTGTTGTTGTTGTGGTCTTCAGTCCGGAGACTGGTTTGATGCAACTCTTCACAATACCGTATACTGAGCAAGCCTCGTCAACTCAACATAAGAACGGCAACCTACATCTGTCTTAATCTGCTTACTGTATCCATCTCTTCGTCTTCCTCTGCGGTTTTTACCTCAACACTTCCCTCCATTGCTAAATTCACGGTTCCTTAATGTCTGCCGCGGTGGAGTAGCCGAACGGTCTAAAGCGTCTCGTTGCGGAGCGCGCAGTTGCTCGCCGTGGAGGTTCGAGTCCTCCCTGGGGCATGGGTGTGCGTGTTGTCCTTAGGTTAGTTTACTTAGGTTTAAGTAGTTTGTAAGCTACGGACCGATGACCACGCAGTTTGGTCCGATAGATTTACAAATATTTGAACATTTTTAATGTCTAAGAATGTGTCCTACAAATCGATCCCTTCTTTTAGTCAAGGTATGCCAGAAATTCCTCTTCTCCCCAATTCTGTTCAGTACCTCCTCATTAGTTACGCGATCCAACCACGTAATCTTCAGCATTATTCTGTAGCACCGTATTTCAAAAGCCTCTATCCTCTTTCTGTCCGCACTATTTATAGTCCATGTTTCACTCCCATACAAGGCGACACTCCTCACAAATGCTTTCTGCAAGGACTTTCTTAGGCTTAAATCAATATTCGATGTTAACTAATTTATTTTTTTCAAGAACGCTTTTCTACCCATTGTCAGTCTGCATTTTATATCATCTGTACTGCGACCATCATTTGTTATTTTACTGCCTAAGTAACAAAACTCATCTATCTCCTTTATTGTTTTGTTCCCTACTCTAATTCCTTCAGAATCGCCTGATTTCCTTAGACTGCACTCCATTACCCTAGTTTTGCTCTTGTTAACGTTTATCTTATATGCGCCTTTCAGCACACTGTCCATTCCGTTCAACTGCTCTTCCAGGTCCTTTGCTGTCCCTGACAGAATTACTATGTCGTCTGAAAAACACAATATTTTTAATTCTTCATTCTGAACTTTAATTCCTTCCAAACCACTGCATCCCTTTCATGCTCTTCAACTCTGATAACTGCTGTCTGGTTTTTGTAGAAGTTGTAAATAACCGTATGCTGCCTGTGTAAGAGTACACCTGTCGCTGTATCTTACAGTTTGATTTAACGTAAATTATATATTGTCTTAAATTTTTTTAATAGTCTATGGGACTTAACTACGGCGTCTTCAGTCCCTAAACTTACAAACTACTTATGAACTACTTACGAACTAGGACGGCACAAATATCCATGCCCGAAGGGGGATTCGAACCCCCGACCGTAGTGGCCGTGCAGACCGTGACTGTAGCGCCTCAGTCCCCTCGGCCACTGCGGCCGGCCTTAAATTTGTTTATTTCATGTATTTTTCATTTCTTGAATGCTAGATATATTTCTTATGTAACGATATTTCCTATATTGATTCATTTAGTGTAAACATGTACTGTATGTGGAAACCCGCATGAATGCACGGACATTCTTATGCTGTAAGTTGGCAATGCGCCAGAGAAAATGTTGAACCTGTTGTAAAGACTGTATTTGGTACAGAAGTAGTAGCTGTGAGTGTCGCGCTGCTGAAGCAGTCGCAGAGCGGACTCGCCAAAGTAAACACATAGATGTTTTGTTGATGGTGGAGAGGCACGATAGGCGCAGTGTTGCGCGAGTTTAATGCAATTGCAATATGACTGAGAGACGTACTGTTTAATGTACTGAACGAAGTGCGAAATACGTTTGTTTATACTCGAAAGTGATCAGAGTAATGTTTTTTCATGTGTGCAAGAAAAGTAATTGTTTGGTTATCAAGTCTATTGTCACAGAGTGTGATCGTTGCTGTAATTACGGAAATTAGAAGGTATATCGAGATGATATCAATGCATGGATATTTCAGCCAGACGAGCTGAACAAAGAGTTGTCGATAAAAATATTTTGAATCAGCAGTAAGAGTACCTATTGTAATCATATCTATCTTGTATGGACTTCACGACGAAGACGACGAAAACAGATGAGTACTTTTGTAACATTTTATTTCGTATGCATGTAAATGAAGTGTCAACCCAATCAGAATTTTGGTTCAATTATACATGACTTATTTTGAAACCAGTTAATTTTGTAAGTAGTTGTAGTCACCCCATTAACACCATTATTAGATTATGTTGATTATGCAAGCCTGCACATTGACTAACAAGTTCAATAATTTTTCAAAATAATTACGATCAGTTTTAAAGAAATTGCTAGACGAGTTAAAGAATTGCTAAAGGCGTTACAAGCACAGAGACTAGTAATTAAAGTGCAGTGCTGTTCTAAGTTTTGCAACCAATTATTATGCCAAAGCTTTTAACTTGCTAGAGAGTTTGCACGTAAAGTAGAGTTGGTTTCATGTATATAGAAAGTTACCAGGCTAACAGTATTCAAAGTATTATAGTAGTTTTACCGGACTTGACGAAAGTAATTTTTATGAAATACGTTAACTGCCAGGCTCTGCTCAGCCAGTTACACGCGTACGCTACCCAGGCCCTGGAACCAATTTTAAAAAAAAATAGTTCAGTTAAAGTTTTATAGGGAACTTGAATGCTTTAAACAATATTATCAAAATTATTGGGAACTTTGACTGTAGTATTTGTGAAGCTCATTGCACCACGGAGTTTCACAGTACTGAGCTATTATCATTGCAATCAGAGTCTATCAGCTATTACGATTTTGATTATAACACGAACACGCCAACACCACTACATGAATTCTGACACATTTATTAGTGAAGTTGTGCTGTTCGTGAATCGTAAGAGGTGCTAGTTGGAGGTTGTAGTCAATGCTAAGTCAGATAGGGCCAAGCTTAATTAATTACCACAGTGACTGTTTCAAGTTAATTGATATCATTTTTTATTCAAAATTTTAACTTTCACTGCGAAAGTGTTGTTGCGACCCATTAGTTGTGATTTGCTGCAACATTCAATAACGAAATTATTATTACTAGAGTATATTATTACGCATTCTGAATTTTGAGAATTTTTGCTGACCTCCAACAGGCAATTTTCTTACACCTGTATTTTACATATGAGATTTTCACATTTTAGCGACATCTCTCGCGTAGTGAAAAATTACGCTGAAAGAAATCTAAAAACAAAAATTAAAGTTTATTTAAAAATTCCGGAAAGGGGGTGACCGTCAGTCTTTCAAAATGTGAATTTATATCCCTTTACGCACAATTGTGCGAGTCTGGTTTTGCTCACTTTATTTCTCTGTGATTTACGCTAGAAATTTCAGGCCTGCATCACACAATCGTGGACGGACTCCGGTAACGTGTGCAACGTGTTTTAGTTCCATGTTTCTATACTGGGTGGCACCAGCAGTCGGCGAACTTCCGGTACACTTACAATGGCGGCCAGAAAGCGCACGTTCGAAGTTTTGTCTATATTGTCGATATATAAATTGGCTTTCGTTCATTTTAACGACATAGATCATTTTACGTAAATATCTCTTAAATTCTTCATTTTTTTTTTTTTCTAAATTATTGGACGTATAACCTGAAACATTAGAACATACACAATTGTGCCTGTTGCGTCTTATGTCATATTTTTATGATAAAGACTTGCTTACAAGGTGTTGATATCCTTATTTGTTTTGACAGGTGAATCTATCATATCTGACAGCCAGCTGATTTTATATGATCCTGTGAAGTTATTATGTCATTTCTTTCAACATATCACCCGATCTGGTAATTATCATATCACGAAACGAAAAATAAAAATTACTGGTGCAATTTTTGCACGTCTGAGTGATTCTGCAATCGCTGCTTTACTCAACTCGTCAGATGTAGAGGATTTAAGCAGTGATGACGATACCGTCGATTCCACTTGGCTTCCAACTGCAAAGGAAAGTGCTGACAACTTTTGGGAAAGTTGGTTTCGATCGTCCTCTTCAGGTGAAGATTTTGGAGAAACATCTGCTTCAAAATGCAATGAAAATGAGGGGCAGAGCATGTGTGAATTCATGACTTCAGTTCAGGATTGACAGTAAAGTTAATGAAATGCGACGAAAAGACATAAATGATCTTCTTGAATTCCCGATGGCTGTGGAGAATACATGGTCTCACCCCAAATGGAATTCCATTCATTGGATGATGAAGATGGAGACGTAAATACAGCTTGAAAGCGACTGGACAAATTTGATCATTAGCCTGTTGTTGATAACTTAAAATCTTCAAGATGTTGTCGCAGAAGCGGTTGCAACTGGCGTTCAAGAAAAAGATGTGAAAATTGTGATGTGTTTGTCAAAAGATGCAAACTGTTTTCGCTTGTATAATGCGAAGAAATGAGTATGAAGTCATGTTACTGTAAGATTGGGCAGGTCATAAAAATTTTTGTGGAGGCCCAAACCACACAATTGTGTGGGTACAAAATTTCTGAAAATTTTTGAAAATAAATTTATTTTACTTTTTGTAATGAATTACTGTATCTATTTTGTTTCTTAAACGTCCATCTCTGTATTATTGTGTCATCACCTAATCACCTACAACCTTGGTTCTGAAACGGCTATTACAATCACGCTGCAATGCGCTACGCACTAACATAACACTAGAGGCGTTATTTGAAACAGAGTTCCTATTTCATTAAACTCTGTCCAAATTGCGAATATAACCAAGAAAAAATTCGCAAATTTTGAACAATCGATTTAACTTAAATAACATTTTAAAAACCTCAGCTGTAATTAAAAAAAAAAAAAATATATTAGAAGAGGAAGTTGTAGTACTTAAAAAGATATATCGATTGTTTTCAAAAATGTTCAAATGTTTGTAAATCTCTCGGACCAAACTGCGTGGTCATCAGTCCGTAGCTTATAAACTACTTAAACCTATGTAAACTAACCTACGGACAAAGACACACACCCATGCCCCAGGGAGAACTCGAACCTCCACGGCGAGTAACCGCGCGCTCCGCAGCGAGACGCTTTAGACCGCTCGGCTACTCCACCGCGGCTCGATTGCTTTGTTAGAAGTATCGATTTCATTGCTAGGCTTATACATATATATATCGAGAGATGCGGTAAATATCCTCATTAAGCAGATTATTTATAAATCGTCATAACCTATGTTCTGAAACTTGCTATCTACTGCAAGTATAGCTCTTACGTCAAAAAATACCTTTTTGAAAAACTAAAGTTAGTAATTACTAGCTGAAAACACGTATTTAGCCGGCTATTTATATTTTCCATTCCCTTGTAGTCCAACTCCCCCGTTCTCCTCTCTCTCCATTCGTCTCTTCCTCCCTCACCTCTCTGTCCAGCTCGAAATATACCTCTCTCGATTCATTTTTCCACTCCTCCGCCTCCCTCATATTACCTTGGTTCATCTCCTACCCCTTATCTATGAAAACTCATGTATGTTAACTTTCATGGTGATCAGCGAAACAGCATCAAACATTTTAGTAATCCACCGTACAAAATTTATATAAGTAGTGAACTTCCTTTACATTTAAACTTGAAATGTGAAAACATTCATCAAGGTATGGATTTGGTCAATGTTCGTTAGAAAATTAGTCTCCGCCATGCGTCGTACGAAATTTTACGTACAATACTGAATGAGTTAAATTGTACATAACTTAGTCTAATAATATCACTATGGGACTGATGACCTTGCAGTTTCGTCCCCCTAAACATCCAAACAACAACAACAACAATAATAATAATAATATCACTATAAGATACGATTGCGTTATATTGGGCTTAACAACAAGATACCCACAATTTTTACGCTCGAGGAGAGACTCCTGACAGTTGAACGGCGCGCCATCAACTGAGGTGAAGCCTTATTATTGACTTAATCCATGCCGAACGCGACCCGACTTCATCAATATATTCGGCAAAGCCGAAGATTCGGTTGATTTTGGCCGAAACCGAAACTGCGTCCGAAACCAATATTTTGGCCGAAACTGGTCGAAATAGAAACCAAAACAGAATAGTCGGTTGGTTCTTAGTAAAAATAATCTCTTCAGTACTGACGAAAATGATACTACTTGGTTTTATCATTTTTGGCAAAACGTTGTTCTTTATTTCACGTGAAGTACTACAGTTGGCAATTTCAGTTCATGTAAACCATTTGGGTATAATACCGGTATGTAAGTCGTTCATATCTAATGAGATTTTGCGTTAATAAATCGCAGTTCAGTTATCTAGGAGGTTTTTATTTGTCCACAAAGGTATACTATACGAAATATGTACTCAGAAATAAGAGCCTCTAAATGTTTGAAAGTTAACAGGGCAAGAACCACACAGTGCTTTAAACTATAAACATACTAGGAGAAAACCCTGCGTTGCCAGGGTATTTACTTAATCATTCCAGCCTTGAGTTACTACTTCTCCCATCCCTTCTCTCTCTCTCTCTCTCTCTCTCTGTGTGTAAATCTTTTCTTTCTTTTGAAATCATGTTATATTTATGGGAGAATATTTTAAGATAGAAGGCTGTCTCGCATAATGTACAAAATTATAAGTGCAGTAACAAAACAAAGATACACTGTATGAGAATGACAGTACTTTGCGACTTGTAACAAACTTTAAACATAACTTCAAACTTTTATTAAACTTTTTCTCGCTGGCAACCATCACAAATTGATGAAAGGAGAAAAGTTTCTCGCTTACTACTTTTCCGCTGTTTATGGAGTAAAACTACGGCATTCGGTATGATGTTACAATTTATAATTTGTACACTACAAATTGTAGCGACAGGAAATTTTACAGACGGTATATACATATATATCTGAATGTAGCTTCTAAATTGTATCACATTCCGGCACGTAGTTCATGAGATATGAGCACGTAAACAGTAACGTTCATTGAAAACCACTCTATCACGTACCAAGTTTTAATCTATTACTTCTTTACTACTAATCGTATTGCCAAGGGATTTTACAGACATAGAGCCCTTATAAAAATGAATATATGCTTGAAAAATGGCAGGAATAAATAAATAAATACCCGGGCAACGCCGGGTTTTCGTCTAGTGACATATAAAATTCGTACGATCTCATATTTATTGAGTTATATATTGCTCACTTCTATAATTTTTCAAGTATGTATGCATTTGTGTAAGTGCTATATGTCTGTAAAATATGTAGCGAATGCAATTAGTAGTAAAGAAATAATATATTAAAACTTGGTGCGGGATGGGGCGGTTTCCCATGAACGTTACTGTTTATGTGTTCCTATCTCATGAACTAGGTGTCGTACTGTGATACAATTTCGAAGGTACCTTCAGCTATATGTGTGAATACTGTCTGTAAAATTTCCTTCGGCTACAATTTGTAGTGTAGAAACTATAAATTGTAACGTCACATCGAATGCCGTAGTTTTAGTCCATGCACATCGGAAAAGCAGTAAGAGAGAAACTTTTTTCCTTTCATCATTTCACTGTGGTTGTGAGCGAAAAAATAAATATAATAAAGGCTTGAAATTATGAAAGTTTGTTTCAAGTCGCTAAGAACTCTCATTGTCATAAAAAGTATGAATAAAGTCTCATCTCATTATGTGGCAGTTTTTTTTCGATTCTTTTTGTTTATGGCGTCATATATTCTCAAACGTGCGTCGTATGTGATCCTTAACCCTGCAGGAACTGTTACCTCACGGTAAGGAAGATGTGTGGATTAGGAGGAAATGTGCAATATTGTCGCGCGATGTAGCAGTTTTTCTCGCATCTCTTTGTTTATGACGTCGTGTCTCGTGAAGTGTGTCGTACTACAATAAAATTTCGAACTTACGTTCAGTGGTATGTGTGTATACTGTCTGAAACGTTCTGACAGTTAATAGTGTACCAGTAATAAATTGTAACGTCATGCCAACTGCCGTAATTTTACTGCATGAACGCCGAAAAAGTAGAATGCGACAAATTTTCTTTCTTTATCAAGTAGATGGGTTGTCAGCGAGAAAAAGTTTCTTAAAGGTTTGAAATTATGTTTAAAATTTGCTACGAGTAGCTAAGTGCTCTCCTACGCAAATAGTGGACACTATAGTCACACTATAGTCACGTGCCACAAGACGGGTAAGTTTTCATTGTTTATGACGTCATATCTCCTGAACTATCAACCACATCGCAAAATCCTTTGTTAACTATATTCCTGCCAAATTTTACCTTCATAGGTGAAGTAGTGTTTGAGATTTCATGTTTAGTCAGAGGGTGAGTGAGTGAATTAGTGTCCTTCAGCTCTTCAAATAGGCGGACTGGTTTCAACCGACAGCTAAGCTTTTTATAGTAGCGGCATCTCTCATTTCGACCACCTTCGTACTCATGTTGTCCTGTGCCTCGCTGGGCTGCAGAGAGTGCCTTATATTCACTGGTCTGCCTTCCCTGTACATCTGCTACGCGCAGTACGATACAAAACTTATTTTCAGTAGCAGTCTGATATTTGGAATTCTGATACTTTCCATCTAAGCACCCCGGTGGGCACAAACCCTTGACCAACTCTGGGCCCCCGTGAGGCTTGGGCCGGGGCATGTTTCCCCATTTCTCTACACAAATATCGTCAGGGTTCAGGGTCGACCGTAGGCGTGCGCAAACGGTGCAACAGCGTAGGGCCCCTCGCTTCTAGAGGCCACGCGCAAAACATTAGAACGTAATTTGAAAACTGTCATCCGTAATTTTGTTTCTGAAACTAATTGTAATGTAATTAAATCCAAGTATATACCCATTGAGACATGACTATGGCCTCTGGAGTACGTGTCAAATTTAGGAAAATATGCCTGTATCGGAGTCAAAGGAACCAGGGGTTAAGATACTGATGGTCTATAGCAGGGGTGGCAACTTACCTTGCCTTTCGAAGCCTCAAACCTACGGATCCGTTTCGAAGCGAGCCACATGTTTCATCATATTTTTGGTGTCCGGAATAGTTTGTTGCAAAAAAAGTTCATTTTTAATGTTTCGCGTAATTACTGACTTAATAAACAAAATTCAGTTCAAATGCATCTGCCATTTGCTCTTTGAGAGAAAATCTTATTTTTAAAAAATGCATAGCCAACCATCAGCTGTTTATTGTTTTCAGAACTTTACCGGGTTCGTATATTATCCATCATGAAAAGGGTAAAATTAAACAGACTGATTGAGAACTGCATAGTTGAACTGATCAAATCAGTCGGTTGATGATGAATAATATCCGTAACGGGTAAAGCTCTGAAACCAATACACAGATGATGGTTGACTATGCATTTTTAAAAATATATTTACGTTGTTAACTCACACAAAAGTAAAACTTTTAGAAAATCTTATGTTAAAGTTAACACAGTAAGACAAGTTCTACAATTAGAAATTTATGTTTGTGTTGAAGCTGTCAGCATTCAAATATTGCAATTAATCGCATCCATTACTAGAAAATAACACTTTGTGACTTCCAATACACGTCACATATAATTTCAAAAGTTTACTAAAATTAATCTCGCAGACACTTCCCCACAACATAATGAAAGGAAAAAGGTTCATCGCTTACTACATTTCCGCTGTTTATCTCGTAACATGCCACTACGTTTTCATTCATAACTTATTAACTATTGCCTCGATTCACAACACACTTTGCAGACATTAGATATAAATGTCACTGAATGCACCAGCAAAATGATATCACTGTACAGGACATGGTTCTGTTTCACAGTGAGAGCATTTATAGACTTCGAACAACCTTAATCATATTTCAATTATTTTCTAAACCATTTCTCACTTACATGGTTATCGTCAAGAATAACCGAGTTAGAGCGCTATTATGATTGTTGGATTGCTCTCAGAAGAACATGTCACAAAGCGCGCTTTTCTTTCTCTCTCTTTGACCAATATTTTTGTCGACTGGTAAGACCATGTGACCAGCGTTTATACTAGTATTAATATCAAAGTAAATGTTTACTTATTGTTTGGCGAGATATTGTTCTGATTTCGGCAACGGCCGTTGAGTGCTGTATCAAAACGCACCCACATACAATGAGGGGAATTTTTTTATGATGATCATTAAGTAAATATTTGATGCAGTCCCTGTTCTATGGTTGACATGTGCGTATCATTGCCCGCTCGGTAAATTAATTAATTTTGTATCGAACATGGAGTTGCCAACATTAGGACAGTACGTCGCCGCAGCCGTACGTAAAGTTTAACTGCAATCAATGAAAACATTAGTTTAGTTTAAAAATAACAGTATTGTATCACAGAATAAAATATTGATGTGCTTCTCCGAGTTTTTACTTTTGCTGTGAGCTGTTTCTAATCTGGCAGATCCATGGTGAGTGCAGTGCGGACAATTTAAGTCACTTGGCACACTTTCTTGTTGCAGGATCTTTTTCTTCCGGAACCTTCTTCCAAAATTCAACAGCTGAACAACCGCTCCATTACAGACGCTTTAGTCCTTCGTCCTCTTGAAGTTCAAGTTATGACAATTCTACAGTTGCTGAATCTTCATTAATGGCAGTCTAGCTAAATAATGTTATATTTGCATCTGTACGAAAAAAGGCTTTTCAGGAATTTTCTTCAGACACATGAAATGAGCAAATGTTTCACTGTCAAGCACTTTCTGGAAGTTTCCCAATTTCTTCCAAAGACTGCGCTAAATCAGAAATAAGTTCATCTGTTCTTTCTAATGATTTGTTTAGTATCTGTAAATGCTGATTATCATCAGTGAAGACGGCCATATCTAACAACCATTGTGGCTCATCAAGCTAAGGGAAAGATTTTCATTTTTCCTCCAGAAATTGCTTGATTGGATCCACATCAGGAAGGTCGTCATTGCGAATTTCTTCTATGAAGGATTTGAACTGTCGGTGAGTTTTGGCGTTTGAGCAAAAATGGCTCACAATTTTTAGTACTACCTGCATAATTTGTGGATTTCTTAAAATATTCAGATGCTAAATATTCTCTCTGACTAATACAACGTACAGGTAGGAATTCAGGGTATGGAGTGTCAGCCTTTAAAATCCTCACAACGCCTGTCATAGAAATGCGCCATTAGTTCAAATGTTTATAAAGCTTATGAGACTTTACGGGGTCATCAGTCCCTAAACTTAAAAACTACTTACGAACTAGCTTATATTACAGACGGCAGAAACATGCATGCCCGATGGGGGATTCGGACCCCCGACGGGGAACGGCCTTGCGCATCGCAGCATAGCGCCTCAATGCGTTCGGCCGCTCCGCCGCGACGCGTGCGCCATCAGTAGCAATACTGACGATGTTCCCGGTAGACATTGAATATTTCAGTGAAATATCCTCCAGGGGTTTCTTTATTGTCCCCATCTCGATAGTACTATCATTCAAGGTAAAAAGGTCTAAAAGCTCTTACACCACCTCAAAAACATTTGATACATACCTCAGAAATATGGCAAGTTGCGGTTTATCTTGGATATCAGGAAACACATCGAAAGCTCGACTTAATGCTGAACAGTTATTATATATATATATATATATATATATATATATATATATATATATATATATATATATATATATATATATATATACATATATATGTGGCGTCTGTTCCGAAAGAAAAGACGTCACTTCTGATCCTGCAGTGGTTATTGTCTCATATTCACAGAACATATGAGATCTACTGCGAATGGGCAAAGTTGAAAATGTATACCCAGCCGGGATTAGAACCCGGGTCTCCTACTTTCTAGGAAGTTGTGCCTACATAGCAGGAGACCCGGGTTCGAATTCCGGCTGGGTACACATTTTCAGCTTTGCCCATTGGCAGTTGAAGTCATTTATATGTTTTTGCAAGTTCCTTACAGTGTCACTACTAATAGCAAATACTTTGTGTGTCTAGACGCGAGGATTTGATCACCCAGTTTTTGTAGTCTACTTCCGGGAACTAAACTAGTAACAACTTGTGCAATATTGTTCTTTTCAAATTGACCTGTGTGTAAGGTGTTGTCTTCTTCAAATTTACGCTGTTTCGATAACATTACAAGTGTTCGGACAACAGCAAAAACCGCAAGTTTTCTTCATCACTGTAACAGCACAGCTAAAAGTTATCAGACTGTCAGTTACGAAAGCAAGTGGCTACTTCGACTGCCGACCGCTACCAACAGACTTTTTCCAGAAGATACGTCACATGTAAATGTGGTTATTGTTGTCTGCCGTCTTTGTTGCGGTTGACTGTATTTCGTACTGTTTCGTTTTCTTGCGGAAATTGTACGCAATTGCCGCAGTCGGGACGTTCATCAAATATGTCGGATGCGTTCAGTTTCGTTTACGAACAAGGTTAAGAGCATTTTGTACTTCCGCACCTGACTTGTAGCTGGAGCGTGGTGTATGGCGTCAGGCACGCGGGGCCAGCTTCGTTCGCTCTCCGCTACGACCTTCAGAAATCAACCACAATACTGACTGCTGCCTCTCGCTCAGTGCTATCATCCCGGAAAATAGATAAAAAAAGTTCCAAAGTTGTAGGTCTGAACAAGGAAGATTCATTTGTAGAGGAAAAGATGGTATTATGGGCTACCACTTTATTTTTAAGCCATAAATTTCAAAATTGTCAGTGAAATTTGCAGAAAACCTAAAAAAATAATCTTTATGATGTTATAAAAAAGCCAAACACTTATGTTTTAGTTTAAACCATTATGCAACTTTAATATTTAAACATGTTTATAAAATTGACATACTGTGAAAAAATGTAAATGTGGTGGTAATATGGGCTACCCTATAAACACATTAAAAAATTATATAATTTTCTGTAGATTTTTTAGAGTAATTGTAAAATAGAAAACCCTTTATACAGGAACATGTTTATCATAAGTTGTTCATTTAGGGTTGGCAGAAATCACAAATGTAATGTTCCGTTTCATAGCCAGCACACACGTTGTGTGCCCACATCTCGCAAATTAGGCACTGGATCCATAGCTCTCCTTTAGTGTCTTGGGAATATAACTCCTCACAAAAAGGCAGGTAGGAAGTTGGGGAGGAAACCAATTATGTCTAGTGAAATGGAAAATGAAAAGAAAAGAGGAAAAACAAGTGAACAAAAAAAGGAAGATCGAAAGTGATGATGTAACAGCATCGTCATCTCCACCAACACTGGGCTCTAGAACTGACTCCCCAGAATCCATCGATCCCTCCTCTGAACTCTCGGATTATGACTGTAATTCGATGGTCAATTTTCGCTTTACTGATGGAGTTTTGCTTTTTATTCCTTGTTTCTTTCTTTTGTTAACACCTGGCTAACATATCACATTCTTCGTATTCCCTGTTACATCATCACTTTCGATCTTCCTTTTTTTTGTTCACTTGTTTTTCCTCCTTTCTTTTCATTTTCCATTTCACTAGACATAATTGGTTTCCTTCCCAACTTCCTAAACGCAGCTTCTTCAGCCGGTATGCCAAGATGAACTAGCCTATCCAAAGTCGTTCATAGGACAGAAAACTGTTTTGAAGCTTTTAAAAACCCCATTGTCTTTTCTGAAACTGCTTTAATCGCAGATGTCATGTTATCCCGATTCCAACATTGCCTAGATTTATTTTTCTTTCGCGGATTCAGCACTTTACGAGGCATCTGAAACAGAAAACTACACGGTATTTGGAGGGGTTGGAATATGGGCTACTGCAGTGGGTAGCCCATATAACCACCACAGCGATTGTCCATATTATCACCCTAGCCCTCTTGGAAAGTGAAACGTCGCTATCCGTTATAAACATACTTTAATTAACCAACTTCAGGAGCATAAGAGAACTAAATATTTATATAATATGTAGTTAAGACGTTAACAGCTAAACCCGCATTGGCAATACGTCTAATACAACTGTAATTTCTTACCTTTAAAAGTTTTGAAGTGAGAAAAATCACGAAACAGCTCACCACTAACATTCTACGTAACTGACTGCGGCAGCGCATTCTGTAGCGTTTGTACGAACTAGCTATTACTATTTACTGAGGTTGCCGCTAGAATGCTCGGGCTTGTTAGTCAGATATTAAGCTATCCCATATTGCAACCACTAGCCCATATTACCACCTTTGCCTCTATTATAAAGAGTGAGTCGCTTCACACTTTTGAAAACAAGAGCCGCACTGCCCTGAAGCAAAAGCCACATGCGGCACCCAACATTTACACACGCTCATCGAAGTCCACAAATCTAAGTGGTACATTCAACGATAGTCACTTTGCAATAAATACTAGTGTCATGATGATAAATGTACAAGTTGTGTAATGTTCCGTAATGGGACAAGGTATTACATGTTGTGGCTGTTGTGCCGAAGGTCGGCACTGGACTGTCCGGCCAGGCGTTGCTGCTAGTTGCGGCCTCTGTCTTTTCTGGCGCCAAACGAACCCTTCAAATTCGTTTATATAAAATACAATGATCAAAGTACCAAATGGGTTCAAATGACAGCTTAAAAATGTAAAAGTATTACATTGTAATTACACTATTATCTAATGTTTACTTTCTTAAATATTAATAATTGAAATGAAGTAACGGTAGCACCGGGAGGGGAGGCGGCAGCCAATCAGATCACGTCTGTGCTACACTGCCGTGCTTTCTCACTGTCCATACGTGATCTGTGTCATCTGTTAAGTTTTTCCCAACCGTTCCATCGATTACATCATGCTACTTTGCCTACTGCCAGCCATCTGCTTGGCTTATATAGAATTTACAAGTCCAAACTAAGATACGAAAACTCTGAATACTATTATTAAATAAATGAAGATATAAAATCGGACTCGTAACAATATACAGGTTGTTAAAAAAAGGTACGGCCAAACTTTCAGGAAACATTCTTCACACACAAAGAAAGAAAATATGTTAGTGGACATGTGTACGGAAACGCTTAATTTCCATGTTAGAGCTCATCTTCCACCTAGGATCACTGGAGCACATTATCATGATTTCATACGGGATACTCTACCTGTGCTGCTAGAATATGTGCCTTTACAAGTATGACACAACATGTGGTTCATACACGATGGAGCTCCTGCACATTTCAGTCGATGTGTTCGTACGCTTCTCAACAACAGATTCGGTGACCGATGAATCGGTAGAGGCGGAGCAATTCCATGGCCTCCACGCTCTTCTGACCTCAACCCTCTTGAATTTCATCTATAGGGGCATTTGAAAGCTCTTGTCTACGTAACCCTGGTAGCAAATGTAGAGACTCTTCGTGCTCGTGTTGTGGACGGCTGTGATACAATACGCATTCTCCAGGGCTGCATCGGCGTATCAGGGATTGCATGCGACGGAGGGTGGAAGCATGTAACCTCGCTAACGGAGGACATTTATTTCCTGTAACAAAGTGTTTGAAGTCACGCTGGTACGTTCTGTTGCTGCGTGTTTACATTCCATGATTAATGTGATTTGAAGAGAAGTAATAAAATGAGCTCTAACTTGGAAATTAAGTGTTTCCGGACACGTGTCCACGTAACATATTTTCTTTCTTTGTGTGTGAGAAATGTTTCCTGAAAGTTTGGCTGTACCTTTTTGGAACACCCTGTATTTCTGCGTGATCTCAGGTTCCTCTGTTTTCAGGTTCAGTGTCATTCCTCCCACTGTAGGCGGCAGACAACCAAATGAAGGAGAAAGGTGTTGACTGAAATGTAGTGAAAATATTTCGGCACATTCAAAGCGTACCAACGCAACTCCCTTATACGTGGCACTCTTTTATTTCGCGAAGATAAAAGACGAGCCGCCCTTTACAGAAGTTATATGTCAATACTATCTGGCACGGATCTCATTCAGAAAGGAATGTGTCTCATATTTGAATAATATCCAACACAAGCAGAAATACTGTCTGTATGTTTGCAGGTATGTGAATATGTGTGTGTGTGTGGGGGGGGGTGGGGGGTGGAGCAGTAAACCCCGTATTTAGTCGAGTATTACAGCGTTGTTTGTTACTTTTTAACCTGTCATTTGGCTCAAAAATTCGTATTTCCAATAAACCGATGAAACAGAACTGTAAAATATTAATCTTCAGCATCAAGTTTGATGCCGTGAAACTGGAATTTCCTCTGGCTGTTAAAGCTCTCCGGGAGCCTGAACCACGGTCTGGCGGGGTCAACGACCTGGGCGTCTCCCTCGCGCTGTAGCCGGCTGGTCCCACGGTCCCGCTCTCGCTCTTTACTGCTGCTTTATGATGCTTTAGCTGACGAGTGTAGCTGCACATAAAAGGCGGAGCGGTCCCGTGGACGCAGTAAAATGAAAATGCCTTCACATGCTCCGTTTAAATCCGGCGTATACACACGCCACATCCTGCGTCTGACGTCGCTGGCTTTTCATCGTCGCCTGGAAACGGTAGTCACAAACACTGTAGAAAGCGGATGTAACAGGTCTGTGCTTACTGAGAGCTGACTTATATTTGAAAACTGGATTTAAAAATCCTGTAATACTTAACACCGAGTAGTCAGGTGAGAAATTACTTTACAGTGTTTCATGTGTAGAAAAATAGGGCACCAGCATTTACCGCAAAGCCTATTAGAATTATGAGTTACGTCTTAACCCTAGAACGGTCGGGTTGGGTCTGTGAGACCTACTAGTTTCTATTTCAACGAATTTATATGCTTATAGTCGCTGATCTGACTCGAGCGCTCTGCCAGCTTCATGAAACATGCAAGAGAAAGCGTTAACATCATGAATAAGGTATTAAATTGTTTAGACAATGTTCGGCGGTTCTCCAAAAAGCGGGAGGGTTTGTCAGACCCATCCCGACCGTTTACGTTATTGATTTCTACCAGTGCGGGTCTATTTTTATTTGGTGTTTCATCCAGTTTCAAATTAGTGAACTATTTCTGATGTCAATAATTATGATATAATATTTCAAGAGAAAGTGTTTCATAATGTGAAATTTGAAACATTTTATCCGATGATGATAAAGAAATTGACGATTCTGACGCGGACCCAGACTTCGAAATAAAGTGATCATGATAGCAATAGTGAAATAAGTAGGGATGAGGGGAAAAATGCTGTAAGTGCAAGGACAGCAAAACTAAATACTTCTGCAAAATTTGCAAAATATAGTTGTACTTGGTGCACGCAGAAATGGTTTGTGTCGCCTGTTACGAAAAGTGACGATTTTAAAAATTTCGATTTATATACGAAAAATTCAACAAGTCTGCTTCTAAGTTCTACAAATTATTCTCATTTATATTTGTATTTCAATCCAATTTACTTGTACTTCCAGTGAGCTTACATTTATTACTACAAAGAAATATATTTTCTACTTTTTTTATTTTACAGCAATTGTGAAATTCACAACATTGAAATAATGTCCCTACAGCATTTGGTAGGACCTAAACAATATAAAAACTCGTCATTTGATGTAAATACACTGTTTTGGCACTTGTCATAAGAACTGTAATTGTTGGGTCCCACAGACCCAGCCCGACCCTTCCTGAAACTATTTTTCGGCCGACCGTCCTAGGGTTAACTGAAAGTACAGATAAAATTTTAGCGAATAACCCTCACACACAGCACAAGAGTAAACATGCAAACGTCTATAGGTAACAGAAGTCATTAAGGGGGGAACAATTTTGTTTCGAGCCAAAACTTTTGCTGGAGCTGCCCGGGATACGTACCTTATGGACTTTGGGCCGCGAGATTGCGAACGATCTAGTGTACGATTTAACCCAGAAGACTATATTTGTAATCTTATTGTTAGTCCGATAAGAACGAATGTCTCTAACAGCGGAAACATATTTTACATGAGAATAAGGCCATTAGTTTCATTCCACGGAATTTCGCGATTACAACTGGATGAGACAAATGAAAAATCGTTCGGCGATTACGGATAGTTCTTGTTTCGTCCTGGCAATAGTTTTATAGTAGGTTTCTAGAGCAATGAAACCTTGCGACCGGAGGCAAAGGAAAGGTCATTTCCGTTGGAAGAAGTGGCTCATACGACAGATGCACATTGTAGTATCACAATTTAAACATGACTGTTGGGGTAGCAACCGTTCGTGAAAGATTCAAAAATACATTTTATCGGTTTCAAAGCTACAGCATGATTACTTCACCAAGGTTTCGTCTTCAACAATGGAAGCCTTCATCAGAAGTAAAAAAAGAAATAATAATTACATGAAGCTGACAGTGGCTATAGAGCATTAGAGCTCACGGTCAAGTTACAAATGTGAAATACATGTGTCACGATACAAACAACAGAACACATTTCATATACCTAAAACGCGCTGCTATGGGTCACATGTGTGATCATCACTGTGGTTGTGGGTGGCATCTAACTGACCCTGGCATCTAACCTGAAGCTTTGCAACCGATGAGCTGTATTTTCGAGTGAAACTAAGGGCCTTATTCCCCTATCAAATATGTTTCCTCGTTTTGAGACATTTGTTCTTATCGGACAAACAATAAGAATAAAAATGTAGTTTACTGGAGTAAATCGTACGCTACATACCTAATCGGAACATCGTGGTAGTTAAATGCAATCTCGCGTTCCAAGGCTGCCTAAGGTAAGTATTCCGGAAAGCTTCAGTAAAAGTTTCGGTTCCAAACAAAAACTCCGGCGAGGCAATCAATTACAATTTGTGTTTCGGGCGATATTCGAATAAAAGTGCGCAGTTTATTAAGTAGTCACTTTACCCATTTTAAATCTATTTTTACGTTCCAAATTGACAACCTTTTTTATCGATCTCCGTAATCGTTTTTTATTTTTAAAATAAAATAAAAATATTTTTTTTTCTGTTTCTGGTCAGAGGTCGCTTTAAACAATTTTCTTGGAGAAAAATGAACATTAGATCAAATAAGAAATTTCTTTTTTTAGATGAGGCCACAGCCAGCTTGCCAACTTATTAAACAGGTGTAAAGTTTATTCGTTGAAAAGTAAATATATCCATCTTAGAGACATATTATCAAAGTATATATTTGTTCATCCCGCGCAAATATCATAAAGGAGCATACTTCTCGCATATCATAAATAAACATACGCGCAGCAGAATGGAGAGTGTTATTTCAACTCCGTCACCACTCCAGCACCAAGGTTTTTCTACTCGAATATATTCTCTTACTATACCGTTTCATAAGTTCCGTTTATTTCTTCTTCGTTCTTTCATTTTTACTCCTACTACCCTGCACGTTCCAACCTTGTGGGTGATGCTGAAATGCAGTCCAAACAAAATTGAAAAACAATGTCGATATTTAAGATTACGTACGATTTTCCCCTATGTAGTGACTGTAATTCGACCCCAAAATCCAGTGAAATCTCTGTCCTCGACACGATGTTAACGCATCCCTGACCGGGATGAAAACGATCATTTGTCAAATGCTGCGTTGTCCAACAAAGAAAGCTATCATTTGTTGCCCCAAACTTCTTTTCAGGGGCCGCATGTATGACGGTGTACCTCTTCGTCCAGAACTTGGCCCAAGAGGCACAATGGTGAAACCACCATACATATTGTGTGCAGTGTGAATAGGGTTGCTTGTGTACCATTAAGTGTCATGTACCACATCGTAAGTGTTTTTGTGGGCAAGGAAATGTGTTGTATCGATACATTCAGGCACCGTGAAACTATGGATAATTCGAACGAATGGAATACTTAACAGCGTCTCCCTCCATAACACTAAGTTCAAATGTTCAAATGTTTGTTAAGCTTATGGGACTTAACTACGGGGTCATCAGTCCCTAAACTTACGAACTACTTATCAACTACCTTATACTAAAGACGGCACAAATATCCATGCCCGAGGGGGGATTCGAACCCCCGACCGTAGTGGCCGTGCAGACCGTGACTGGAGCGCGTCAGTCTCCTCGGCCACCGTGGCCGGCCACTAAGTTCAGAACTGCCTCGATTTTCCCCTCTGTTATTCGTTTTCCAACCTGCCACACGTCCGGTGGAGTAATGTGCCGTTACAACTGACTCGGTGATACAGATATACATTTTCAAAGAAACGCAGTCCACCGACCCTCATCGAACACAGATTCGCCGAAATCTTAGCTGGCTACAGCAATTACGTCACCAACGCTGGCCATCACGTCACGCCATCGCGGGCCGAGCAGGAGTGGCCGAGCGCTCTAAGGTGCTTTGCTGCGGAGGAGCGGCTGCTCTCCGTCGGAGGTTCGAGTTCTCCCTCGGGCATGGCTGACTTGTTGTCCTTGGCATAAGTCAGTTTTACTTGTTTGTCAGTCTATGGAATAATGACCACTGCATTTTGGTCCCAAAGCCTTACAAACTTTTGAACATTTTTGTATGACCACGACACAACTAACTGCGAGATCTGGTAGGCGTGTTCACTTTCCGCTTTCGTTTTAGGCAAGGGGGCTGCTGCAGCGATCGTGACAAGAAGCTACGTGTTGTGTAGTGCGCGAGTGTATTAGACATTAACGCCACATGGGTGTCATTAACAGGGTTGAGGATACGGATATGAAAGTAGCATGGATGATTGTAGGTACTAATATATGGAAACAATGTCAATAGGGTGTCCATAAAGAGGAAATCATGAAAAGTGGGAATGAACACCTTAGATGAATGAGTTAGAGGGAACAAACTGAGATGGTGGGCTCCTGTTTCACAAATGGGAGGAGCAAGGTTTCCTAAGAGGCTCATGGTTACGGCAGTAGAGGGTAACAGGTGTCTAGGCAAGCCTCTTTATCTCTTCATAATAACGGCAACCCACATCCATTTTAATCTGCTAACTGTATTCGTTCCTTAGTCTCCCTTAGCGGTTTTTGTTTGTTTGGCTTTGATTGGGACTCTGCTATTTTTACCCCACTCACTTCCCCTCCGCCCCCTCCTCCTTCTCAAATGCTAAAATCAAAATTCCTTGTGTCCTACCAATCGATACCTTATTTTTGTCAACAAGATATGCCAGAAATTCCTTTTCTCCCCAATGCTCTTCAGTACCTCCTCAGTAGTTACGTGATCTACCCACTTAATCTTCATCATTTTTCTGTGGCATCACCTTTCAAAAGCCTCTGTCCTGTCTGAACTATTTATAATCCATATTTCACTACAGTACAACTCTTCACAGAAAAACCTTCAGAAAAGGTAACCATACATCTAAATTAATATTCGGTGTTAACAAATTTCTCTTTTTAAGAAACGCCTATCTTTCCATTGTCATTCTGCATTCTATATCCTCTGTACTACGACTATCGTACGTTAGTTTACTTCCCAATAAACAAAACTTATGTACCACTTTTATTGTTTCGTTTCCTAATGTAATTCCTTCAGCATCGCCTTATCTTCTTAGACTGCACCCCATTACACTTCTTTTGCTCTTGTTAATGTTCATCTTATATGCTCCTTTCAACACACTGTCGATTCCATTCAGTTGTTCAAATGTTTGTAAAGCTAATGGGACATAACTGCGGGGTCATCAGTCCCTAAACTTACAAACTACATATGAACAAACGTATATTAAAGACAACACAGACATCCATGCCGAGGAAGAATTCGAACCTCCGCAACTTGGCGCTCCAAACCGCTCGGCTACTCCCATGCTGCTTCAGTTGCTCTTCCAGGTCCTTTGCTGTCTCTGACAGAATTACAATGTTCATATTCAAATGTTTGTAAATCTATCGGACCAAACTGCGTGGTCATCAGTCCGTAGCTTACAAACTACTTAAACTATGTTCAACTAATCTAAGGACAAATACAAACACCCATACCCCAGGGAGGACTCGAACCTCCGACGGCGAGCAACCGCACGCTCCGCAGCGCGGCGCCATAGACCGCTCGGCTACTCCACCGCGGCGAATTACAATGTCATCGGCAAAGCGCCATATTTTTATTTTTTCATCCTGCGCTTGAATTCCTTATCCAAATTTCTTCTTGCGTTCTCTGCCTTTCATGCCTTTAAACTGCTGTGTGATTTTTGTAGAAGTAGTTAAAATCTACCGTTATCTATAAATCACCTCTGCTGAATTCAGAATTTGAAAAAGTGTCAAGAACTTCCTCCAAATCTACAAAAGCTAGATTGTAGGTTTACCTTGCGTAAATCTAAGTCGTGAGCTGAGTATTGCCTCTCGTACCCTGCGTTTCCCCAACTGATCTTCCCCGATGTTAGCTTCTACCAGGTTTTCCATTCGTCTGTAAATAATCCTTGTTAAAATTTTGCAACCGTGATCTATTAAACTGATGGCTCTGTAACTTTTACATCTCTCCGCGTCTGATTTCTTTGGAAAGGGTATAATAACTTTTTCGTTAAAGTCTAAGGCTATTTCGCCTGCTTCATATATTTAAGCCACCAGGCGAAATAGTTTTCTCATGATTTTCCTCTCCCAGAGACATCAGCAGCGTTGAGGGAATGTCATCAACCCCAGAATCCCCTTATACAGGGTGTTAGAAAAAGGTACGGCCACACTTTCAGGAATCATTCCTCACACACAAAGAAAAAAAATATGTTACGTGGACACGGGTCCGGAAACGCTTAACTGCCATGTTAGATCTCATTTTAGTATTCTCTTAAAATGTAAATTGAAATAATTCGTGCATAAAATTGTCAAAATACCCAACTGTTTCGTTAGTATGTACTGTACTTAATCGACTCACCGCCAATTGGCCCAATTGAAGGAAGGTAATGTTGACTTCAGTGCTTGTGTTGAAATGCGACTCATTGCTCTACAGTACTAGCAACAAGCACATCAGTACGTAGCATCAACTGGTTATTGTTCATCACGAACGTGGTTTTGCAGTCAATTTGCACGCAATTGTGCAATCATGTCATCAACACAGATTTTCTGTGAACGTTTGGGCAGGAAATGTTGGTGATGTCTCGATTGGGCCTCATGTTTTTCTACCTACGCTCACTGGAGCACGTTATCATGAAATCATACGGGATACTCTACCTGTGCTGCTAGAACATGTGCCTTTACGACACAACATGTGGTTCATGCACGATGGAGCTCCTGCACATTTCAGTCGACGTGTTCGTACGCTTCTCAACAACAGATTCGGTGACCGATGGATTGATACAGACAGAACAATTCCTTGGTCTCCACGCTCTCTTGACCTAACCCTTGGAAATAAAGACTTTATGGGGGTATTTGAAAGCTCTTGTCTACGCAACCCCGGCACGAAATGCAGAGACTGTTCGTGCTCGTATTGTGGGCGGCTGTGATACAATACGCCATTCTCCAGGGCTGCATCAGCGCATCAGGGATTCCATGCGACGGAGGGTGGATGCATGTATCCTCGCTAACGGAGGACATTTTGAACATTTCCTGTAACAAAGTGTTTGAAGTCACGCTGGTACGTTCTGCTGCTGTGTGCTTCCATTCCATGATTAATGTGATTTGAAGAGACGTAATAAAATGAGCTCTAACATGGAAATTATGCGATTCCGGACACATGTCCACATAACATATTTTCTATCTTTCTATGTGAGGAATGTTTCCTGAAAGTTTGGCTGTACCTTTTTGTCTATATATCGTTGATAGTAAATTTCATTAGTGAAATCTGAGTGTCTCTCTCTCCTGAAGTTGACAATGATAGTGAACAGATAGTAGGCTCAAGAAATCTTCGTCTGATTAACCAGAGCTGTTGCAAATGAACTCTGCACCGAGAGAAAATTAACGCTTGACTGCACCTAACCGCGAAGTCGCGGGTGTTCTTAACAGAGACTCAGCGGTCTGTGATTAACGCTGCTCGCTGGCTCGCACCTATCTCCTACTTCCCGTTTCTAACAGTTGGCCATGAGTCTCCAACCACTCACTTCGCCAGTGCGGTCGGGACTATCTCTCTCCCACGCGCCAGTGCGCTTCCGTGGTCAATAACTTCCCTAGTATCCAAGCACAGTGCCCTTTAACAAATCAGAACATCTCTGTGCTTTTCAGCACCAATCGAACCACTTTTCTCTTTACTCTCTTCATCACTTACAAAAGTAATAGTTATTATGGTTCCATATCTTATGCCCGTATCTTCAATCTTCTTATTTGTAGAATAAATTTTCGTTAAAAGCACTTACATCGGCCCTAAATGTTGTTATTTTGCTAATGTATTTGCTACATGTATTTCGTTGCGATATCGCATGATGTCTTTGTCTTTTGTCTTGGTAGTAAATGTGTATGTATGTGTGTGTGTGTGTGTGTGTGTGTGTGTGTGTGTGTGTGTGTGTGCCGGTCGCGGTGGCCGAGGGGACTGAGGAGCGCCAGTCACGGTCTGCACGGCCACTATGGTCGGGGGTTCGAATCCCTCCTCGGGCATGGATATTGGTGCTGTCCTTTGTGTTAGCTAGTTCATAAGTAGTTTGTAGGTTTAGGGACTGATGACCCCGTATTTAAGTCCCATAAGCTATACAAACATTTGAACATGTTTGTGTATCTGTATGCCGGCCACGGTGGCCGAGGAGACTGAGGCGCTCCAGTCACGGTCTGCACGGCCACTACGGTCGGGGGTTCGAATCCCCCCTCGGGCATGGATATTTGTGCCGTCCTAGATCGTAAGTAGTTCATAGGTAGTTTGTAAGTTTAGGGACTGATGACCCCTTAGTTAAGTCCCATAAGCTTAACAAACATTAAAATTAAAATTGTATGTGTATGTATGTAAACTGGTACATCTTTACCTCTGTATTTGTAAGCTACTCTTCTATAATGGTGTGTGAACACGAGAGGGAGTGAGGATATTATATTTATATACATGTGGCGTCTGTTCCGAAAGAACAGACGACACTTCTGATCCTGCAGTTGTTATTCTTTCATATTCACAGAATATATGGCATCAACTGCGAATGGGCAAAGCTGAAAATTATTGCCCAGCCGGGATTCAAACCCGGGTCCTCCACTTTCTAGGCAGTTGCGCTGACCACTACGCCACTGAGGACACTGTGAGCACCGCACCTACAAGGTCGACCTAAGCACGCCTCCCGTCAGACACAAATTCCCACACCCAGTGGGGTAGTGATCAGCGCAACTGCTTAGAAAATGGGAGACCCGGGTTCCAAGTGTTCTGAAAATGTTGAAAGGCTGATGCCACATTTCAATGCTCTTTTGTGTTCTTTACATCTTATGTCGAAAGTTATACAGATCTCCCGTAAATCTTTAGCCTGCTCGGGATTCTTTTTCTTTTTTGAGTGTTTTCTTCCTTGGTTATCCATTTCTGCATTGGGTTGTTGCTTTGGAATGCTGTTTTTACTCCTTGATTCCTGAGGATATACCCGATTCTGAGTGGCTTTTTTTACCGTATACAAGTGTGTGTACTAGCTAATCTTGCCTGCGTCTGAGTCAATTCGTGCCACTTTGCCCTGCAGCTAACAGGGGAACCATCAGACGTCTTACGAACTTTGATGATCGTCGGGGCTGTTGTAAATGGGGGTATCCTCACTACCTGGCCAGCGACTTTTTATGCGACGGCCCCTTGTTAACGACAAAGTCGACGTAGACGTTATATACCTTTCTCCTGTACCCATAGAGTTAGACGTATTTCGACGTAGCGCATTGACGGCTATGTCGCTGGCAGTACTGTTTCAAATCCTCGGTGCGTACCTTAGTTTTCTCCAGTTTATTCCTACACCATATAATGACGGAGCATGATATTCAAAATTTCAAAATTATCTTCAAGAGGTCTCCTTGTCGTAGTATTTTCATTAAATATATCTTAAAACCAAACTGTAAATTTTGTCATATTGTTCAAAAGAAACGTAATGAGTTCAGTCATATATTATCATTATGTTACCACAACGAAATTACGGACGTTTACGAAGGTGCCCTGAACTGTCAGTTTCCTTAAGTGGGGCAAGAAAAATCGTCCTATAGATTCTTGTGGACAGCAAGGAAGACTGGACAGACATATGCCGATAAAATCTTTGAAGATATAATAATGAAACTGATACGTGCACTGAAAAACATAACCAATCAAAATGTATGTAATTTCGCATCTCTGTAACATTCATTTTTAGATTACCTGAACGTTTTGACTAAATAATACAAAGTACAGCTGACTAATATGTACGCTGCTCCGGAGGGAGAATCCATAAAAATTTGTGCATTTATTCTGCATGGTTATAGTGCACCTGTTTCCGAGAGAGCAATCGGATAAGCATGGTCACCGTCGACGTTCACCTAACTCAATTTAAGCGAAATTAGTTTTGAACAAAGATGAGGGGAACCGAAGCTGTACATCCGGATGTTGAAAAAAAGGTACTAAATAATGTTCTGATACAGTAAAAAAAATATTTTAAACAAGGCTCTCTCACAGTTTAGCATTTCTATAAATGCGTAATCAAGTCACACGTACAATACGTTTTCCGAAAACGCTTCTGAAAACCTTAGGTACCTGCTCATGAAACGTGTTTCTCTGCAGTTTGCGAAATGTTTGTTCAAATGTTTGTATAGTTTATGGGACTTAACTACGGGGTCATCAGTCCCTATACTTACAAACCCTTTTTTAAATAGAGAGTCGAAGTAGTGAATAATATACCGATACATTGCGCTGTAACTGCAATGTGTTTTTCGGTATTGGGATACCACAGGTAGGATACAGTCTGACGGCTTCAAGACGCAGTGTTCAAACAAACGTGTTAAAATGTTAAGATGGAAAAACAAATCACAAGCTCTGCGCAAAGTTTCAATGGACAGGCAGCGTCACTATGATCTGGCAAGGGAATGTTGAACCCAGGCAAAATGTACTTACTCTTCCAAATGTCGGCGTGGTTTCTGAAAATATTCAGCAAAATATAAGGAAATCCGCCTCAGGAATTTCGATAGACGATGTATTGAAGCGTTCCAACGCGTAGAAAATATTAGAGAGTGCCTTCATATATTCGCACTGAAAATGGACACAATAGCTTGTGTGCAGAGAAAGACCTTTTATGCAGATACGAGAGGAGTCATTCCAAAAAACAGCGATGGCATCGAAGGTAAACCATGGACCCCTGCAGATGTGAAGAAGACAACCAAACCCCAGCAGTGTAGACGTGAGTGAGCGGGAGTCAAGATAAAGTGGTACCATCAAAATAACGTTTTTGGCGAAAGAGAAAGTCTCTGATAAATGGCATACCGGGCAGGCCTAAGACAACTGCTACAAAGAACTGCTTTTTAGAACCAAGAAGGAATACAGAAGATAAAGAAACAACAAGCTTGAAACATGGGAAAGACGTCATTTTACAAGTCTCACCTGAGCGCAGAGAAAATTTCCTCCGGGGACTGAGAGGTGCGGTCGTGAAAACAGCAATTGGCCATTGGATGACATTGCAGAACCAAACCACCAATTACAGAGCTAAATAGATTCAAAATTGGAGGAGAAGTTGTAGCTGGAGAGCGAGGGGGAGTGGAGGAGAAACAACTGAAGAAGACACTTGGTCCTTGAGAAGTGAGAAGACATGCAGGCGGCTGCTGCCTTGGGAGACGCGGTACTTTGACTGTGACGCCTTCACTCGGGGGTTGCTCCGCGCACCACAGCCGCAGTGCACGGCAGGGCAGGTGTTAGCTATGCCATTGTGACCACCGCCGACGCCGACTCTGATGTGCCGCCACACCAAATCGTGCCAATCCATCGCCTGGTGCGCACGTGAAGTCAATGTTGGTGAGACTCGAAATTACATTCCCATTCCCTGTTCATATATGAGTCGTGTTCACACCCAGTCAAATCGACCCCGAGAGATCCATGGATTGTCACGACTTTGGCTCGTACTGTCCCCTATACATATACTCATCTTTGCATTTGTCTGTGTAGCGACGTTCAAGTATGTTGCCAGGAACTTATGCAAAACAAATCAAATGTAACGCCAACCATTTGGCTTCTTCCTGTTCCAGTGTCTGCTGTACAACAAGTAATGTATTGCACTCTGAGACTCTTTTAAAACGCAGATACATTAAATTCTTGAGATAAGCTTTTGGATTATTATCACTTGTTCTACCGTATCTATCAGTGGTGTATACACCCTGTGCATTGGAAATGCAGCTTGAAAGGAAAGTGAATTAACCTGCCCTACATTCACTTGTCTTATACCTTACTCCTAGAACTGCCACTCTCACTTGCTTCTCTTTGGACGATTTAGACTCATTATCGAGGGACACAGAGATGTCTCTCATCTTTGCATTAACCCGCATTTCTAAATCCTCAAACTTCGTCTCGCACACTCTTGTTACCTCTTCCATACTTTTAGCGATCTTAACAAGCAAGTTGTTCGTTTCCGTTCCTAATTTGCGTCTGGCCATCAAGCTTCTGACTACAAAGTTTAAGTTCGGCTTCCAGTTTTTCTAATCTACCATTATTATCCTCTCTCATGACAGTCAACTGAGTTGTCTAAAATTGCTATAATACGATCCATTGTTTTCTGGGTTTGTGTATCACTTACTGACATGCCTACCTCCCTCAATCAAAACTGAACATTACTGAACGAACTTGTCAGATTCCATATTAAGTAATCTCCCACACCTCAATAGCATTAAAACTTCAACGCTAATCAACCCAACGCTGGAGAGAACAAACAAGAAACGGAACAAAAAACGACGCTGATATCAACGCCGGTGGCAGAATTCGAAACAGTGTAAATAAACACAGCAATACAAAGTTCACAAGCACATGCTACAGATTCTATAATCACTTTTATATACTTTTTTTTCTTATGGGATTTAACTACGAGGTCATCAGTCCCTAAACTTACAAACTACTTATGAACTAACTAAGACTAAGGACGCCACAAATATCCATGACCGACCGTAGTGGCCGTGCAGACCGTGACTGGAGCGCCTCAGTCCCCTCGGCCACCGCGGCCGGCTATAATCACTTCAAACTACAGGGAAGCTGAAGGAACCAAAAACTACACACTCTAACTACAGGGATATCACATTTATACTGATCATATACAAGCACACACAACACAAACGTACCATCTGTGCGCCAGACATCACACATAAAATGGTTGACATTATTCAACAGTAGGTTGCGATACTATTACTTAGTCATGTCCAAACATTTTCTGTAGATACCGGTAGCAATGTATGAAAATCAAGGAAAATCTAGTCCCAAGTTAGGTGCCAAAACTGTGGTAACTCAAACCAAACTTCTCCCTGAATAACTCCTACGCTGCAGTAAAATTAAATGAAAATGTAATGAGGAATCATGGAACTAGGTTGCTATGGAAATTGGATTCAAGGGATTAATTTGACAGCATAACAGAGGATTAAAGGTAAATCAGTCAGTCAACAATCCGAAGATTGGTTTGAACACCACAGTGCTTTACTAGGCATGGTCCTGATTGGAGGTGGTATGCCGTTGCCTTCCTCCGACCTTCGAACTGACTTACCCAGCCAGCTTAACGTGGGTTCCGAACCACGGTGTTACTCGGTATTTTTCACATGAGAAATACTGTCAGAGGCGAAAGAAGTGGAAAGTGACAGATAAAAATCCTAGGACTTGGCGGGGATCGAAGCCGCGACATTCGGATTTATAGTCTGGCTCTCTACCACTGTGCAACCGAGGCACACAACAGAGGATTACCACATGTAATTTAGGATTACCACATGTAATTTAGTTTTAGTCATAAAAAGATTTCGAAAAAAATATGAAAAGGGGCACATCGGCGGAGGTCGTGATGGCAGAGCTCATGCCTGCCCTGCCCTGCTCCGTGCTCTGCTGCTGTGTGGTATGGCGCAACCCCCGAGCGAAAGCGTCCCGCGTCTCCCGAGGCGAGAGATGCCTCATTTCTTCTCACTTCTCCGGTGGAGAACCAAGTGACGTCTTCGGTGATTTCTCCTTCACTCCTCGGTCTCCAGCTTCTCCTCGAATTTTGCGTCTCTTTGGCTCTGTGATTGGTGGGTTGGTTTTGCAATGTCATCCAATAGCTGATGGCCGTTCTCACGACCATGCCTCTCAATCCCTGGTGGAAATGTGCTGTGGGCTGAGATGAGACTTGTGAATTGGCGTCTTTTCCACAAGCGTGTTGTCTATCTTCTGCATTCCTTCTTGGTTCAGAACCTCTTTATCTATACTGAAGGCCTGGCTTTCGTCCACTCACACCTGTGTGCACTGCAGAGGTTTGGTTGTCTTGTTCCTGTTTACAGGGTCCACAGTATATCTGCGATGCTATCGCTGTTTCTTGGAAACGACTCCTCTGGTATCTGCAGACAAGGCCTTTTTCTGCACACGCGCTATTGTGTCCATTTCGTTGTAATGGCCTCTCTTCCCTGCGTCCGCTGTCGCCATTTATCTGCTTGCTCCTAAAGTCAGGTTAGTTTCGCCATGTACCGTACTACGAGAGTGCCACAGCAATTTGCCAGGTTGCCCCCCGCCCCCTTCCTACAGCGAGAGGCGGCGAGTGGCGGCAGCCGGGGCGAATGTGAAAGTTGAGGGTGCTTCCCACTGGCTCTGTCTCGTTCCACAGGCTGGCGGGATGCTCTAGGCTAGAGGCTGCGATTGCTTCCATCGGCAAAGGCTATGAACAAAAGCGTCGCTTTAGAACTGTTCCAGAGATTCTACAAGCAGTAGACCGCTCCATTCGCATCATCAACAGAAAAGGCTCCTTCACATAGATTCTACACTGTGCTTGTGACTACGTTGAAGGACATTAACAGGTGCAAACATGTAACACTTTTGTATCAGTTGTGAATAAATAGTTTACACTATTTAAGTTCTAAAACTCATATTTTGACACAATATATTTTGTGAAGTCTAGACACAAAATCGACATGAAACAACCAGATAAAAATTGAAAACAAATTCGACTTAATATCAGTAAAAGAAAGAATTTTCGCTCTGTTTAATACGATGTATTTAATTAAAAAGTTTCCACTGGAGGAAAGCTACATGGAATTTCCCACTGGAAAAAGTATATATAACATCTTGCTCTCAAATATGCCACGATTTGTTGCACTATTCCCTTCTATTGTCTCGGCGTTCCAAAACGCCTAGCTGCGGAGCGCGCCGTTGCTCGCCGTAGGAGGTTTGAGTCCTCCCTCAGGCATGGGTGTATTTATTGCCCTTAGCATAAGTTAGTTTAAGTAGTTGGTAAGCCTAGACTCTGATGACCAGAGTAGTTAAGTCCCACAGATTTACAAACCTATTGTAAGGTCCCTAGGGTTTGCTGTAATATTTTGTACGTATATAAACTGGCTACAGATGTATATTGTGAGTGCCACAGTAATCTTTGGAAGTTCGATTGCAGAGTAAGCGCTGTGGCTGCGAGAGAGGGCAGTCAGTAGCAAATCAGTTGCGATCTCAGTTGCGGAGAGTTAGCTGTTGAGTGAGGTAGCGCGAGGACGCTGTTGGAGAAGGCAGTTGTGATGTATATGTTACAGCACGCCATCATTGTAATGAATGATGTTAATTTAATTTTCTGTAATATTTTTCTATTTTATACATTTTTAATAATATATAATTTCTAATATTTAATTTGCATTCTGCGTCCTCATTTGGTAGTTAGTTTCTCCTTCCTTTCATTTTCTTTATTTATGATTATTGTTGGACTTAATTACTACACACATATCATTTTTGAAAATTTTTAATACTACAATACTGCATGACGCGAGCTGCTTGCTGTTTCCTGTTCCCAGTTGCGTGATAAGAAGAAACGAGGTAAGTCAATTTCTATTCTTATCTGTGCCGCAGTCAGATTGTTTTCCCCGTTTCATTATTCAAGTTCATCAGTTTCGTTGTACCCTTTGGGAGTACTTTATACAGGGCCATAAATTATAGTGTTTGAGTTTCCCCATTTCCCGGGCGTGTCCGTTGCGCATATTAATGTTTTCTTGGGCTTACCTCGGTGGTCGTAGTCACCACATTGTTCGGCTTTTAAAAGTTCAGTTTTGCAAGTACATAGTGCTGATAAATTTCCATTAAACATTAATCTACTCCAGATATACCTTGCAAATTTCAATAAAATTATTTATTATATTCCACATATATAGTGGTTAAGCCACGTCACACAAATTGAATTTTACTTTACAACACGTAACAGTGTGTTGACAGCTCCCAATGGAATCACATCTGGTACTTGACAACTTGGATGTCGAACATGGTACACATTGGTACTATGTTCTGAATTCATTGGGTTTGTTCCTGTATGTATCTGATTTTCAGTAAGATATTTTTAATTATTCAACTAATTGTAGTTCCCATCGCCATACATACCAATTGCTACATATATTAACGTCTTGATGTTACAGAAAATCTTGGTTGGGCGTGCCATATCACATGGTTATTGCAACTCAACAACCAAATACCATTCATATTGCAAATACAGCTGTTGTGGCATGGTATGGAATTATATATAGCTGGAAATGGTGCGATACCATGTGTGACTATGGCAGACAGTTGGGAGTCACTGTCAACCCCTAGATGGCCTGGCTACATTTACTACACCTTTTCATCATTTAATTATTTTCTCAGTTTGTGTTTAATGCAATTTTTACTTACGTTCGATAATGATGACAGAGTTCATTGAAACTAGTTACGTGTTGTAAATTAAAATTCAATTTGTGTGACGTGGCTTAACCAGTATATATGTGGAATATAATAAATAATTAATCAGTCACACAATCCGTACTACAATGTCATATAATATAACTTCTATAAAATTAATTATTTTGTCAAGTAGGCTCAACCACAGAGATCGTGTAAAAACACTAAAGTATGACGCGTTTCAAGGGTCAAGCCCTCATCATCAGATAAACTTATTTTCTCGGGTTTTTAGATTATTGTATAGTTTATCAGATGATGAGGGCTTGACCCTTGAAATGCGTCATACTTTAGTGTTTTTTACATGATATCTGTGGTTGAGCCTACTTGACAAAATAATTAAGTATACAACCGCGACCTCACATCCATTATGGATATAATTAAATAAAATTAATTAATCTACTAAAAATTTATCGGGATACCTTCCAATATGAAAATTTTGCCGTTCACAGTGATCGACGACGGCTGGACGGGCAGTATATTTTGGACGGCGTTACTCTCATACAACCATTCACGATGCTCCCTGGTCACGGATAATGCCGAATTACTGCCCCAATGCCGAACTAGAAGCATTCTTCTGTCTGCAGCCGACCGCCGTATCCAGTTCTAACACGTGAGTATTGTCCGAATGCAAGAAGTGTGCTCTTTTGTAGCAGGAGAAATTATACTTTTCAGAGATTGAAAACAACGCATTTTCGGTTCTGATTACACGGTATAGCGAGATGCCGTGGATAACCATTTGAATGTCGGAGTACTGTAAACGTATTCTGAACACAGGAACTGCTATTGACACGCCTGGACGCGCTGGATATCGTACAGTATCACTAGGTGTGAGGTTCCAGCGCTGTAGGGAATTAATAGAGAGATTGAGTGAGTGATCGGTGGCAAGTAGATGGTGAGCAGGAGAGAGATGGATGCAGTCGATGGCGTGGCACAGCGCGACATTGGAGCTGACTCTCCCTAACATGCCTAGACCAGCCGCCGCTGTTCGCGCCCGAGCTCTGGTGCTGCCGGCAGAACAATCTCTTCTGTTTTGGAGTCTGTTTTGAATCTTGACGAAGCACAATATGCTGAGCACCTTTCTGCGGAGACACGGTTACAAGGGAAGTAATCACATTTTCTTTTATTACATTTTAGATTTTTGTCTCAGGTTTTAAGATTCTTGTATAGTTTATCTGATGATGAGGGCTTGACCGTTGAAACGTGTCACAATTTAGTGTTTATACACGATGTCTGTGATTGAGCCTACTTGACAAAATAATTAAGTATACAACCGTGACCTCACGTCCATTATGGATATAATCAAAATCCCCTCCCTTCGCTATGCTCGCCACATTATGTCTTTGCCTCATGCGCCTGTTCCGTAGAGACCTTCGCATACTGGTTTCGAGTCACACTGCCAGAGCAGCAGTTGCTTTATCGCTGGACTTCAACCTTTATCGTGGCTACAGAAACACTGCCCATATCCCCGCGACCGTCCTGCGTTAATAATAAATTACGTATTTATTGTACGAACGTAGGATTTCGCGTTCATTATTGTTAACGTTAAAATTCTACAGAGCTATTTGCCGTGTCATGATAATAAAATCTTTCCAACATTTCGGATCTGCTGCAGGAGCATTCCTCAGGAAATACTGACTTTTTTTTCTCTTTGTGCTGGTCTTATAAAGCGTGTACTGTCCAAACAGTTTGGTTTTCATTGGTGTTTCTGGTAAGTGGAAACAGGAAAGGAAGATGCGCTTTATTGGTGTTTGCATCGGTGATTCCTATTGGTGGAAAACAGGAATTTGTACGCATGCGCACTCTTGTCCATCAACGGCGGCACCCGAACGGTCTGCTTAGTTCTTCTGGGTAGTGACGAAGTTGCCACGCTGTCAGGAACGCCCATCTGCGACCTGAGGGCCCGTTGTACCGCTCGCCGCGAAGCGTCGCCGTGTTGTCAACACCGGAAGCCAAGACGGTGCGAGTTTGTACCCGTCTTCTCTGTTCATGTTGAACGCGTGTTTGCTGATTTTTATTGCTTCATGAATTTTTCTCTTCTTTTTAAATTGCTGTTTAGAGATCACTTGTACGTCCTTGAAGTTCATATTATGGTTACACTCTTCCCGTGTTCTGCAACCGCTGACTTGATGAACTGTTTTACACGTACGTACCTTTTATGATTGCCATTCGTACATGGATAGGCCTTCCTGTTTCTCCTATGTATAGTGTTTCAAATCCGCAGTTTATTTTATACACTCCAGCAGTATTCAACTTTTCTATTGGATCCTTATTTGATGTAAGGATATCTTTTATTCTGTTATTGCTGAAAAAAAAAATAGGTTTGATGCCAGCTCGTCGTAATATTTTTCCAATGCGTTCACTAGTTCCCTTAATGTATGGCAAACGTGCTACCGGTAATTCTTCGACTTCTGTATCGTTTTCCTTAGTTCGCCGTGGTTTTATGGCTTTCTAGGTGCTTCTGTCGCTATATCCATTGGCGCGGAATGTCGATGGCAACTTGGTAAGTTCTTCGTCCAAATTATTGTCATCACTTATCCTTTGTGCCCTGGTGACTAGTGTGCATAGAACTGAGTTCTTTTGCGCCGAATGGTGATGAGACTGCGCATGCAAGTACCAGTTGGTGTGGTTTGGTTTTCTGTGCACTCTATGCCCTGTTGTGCCTGTTGCTGTTTTGTACACTAGTACGTCCAAAAAAAGGATGGAACCATCTTTTTCTATTTCCACGGTGAATTTTATTTTCTCATGCTGTCTGTTGAGATGCTCAAGAAATTCAGCTAATTTTTTCGTTGCATGTGGCCATATACTAAAGGTGTCGTCGACATACCTAAGCCAGTACTTTGGTCGTAAAGGTGCTGAGTTCAAAGCAGTCTCCTCCAAAGCCTCCATGAAAATGTCTGCTGCTACAGGTGACAATGCAGAGCCCATGGGTACTCCGTCCGTCTGCTCGAAGAATTTGCATTGCCACCTGAAGTAGGTAGACGTCAGGCTGTGTTTCACTGATTCACAGATGTCTCGTGGTACGAGATCCTGTGACAGGGCCACCGTGGCCTCCACAGGAACGTTTGTGAAGAGTGATTCCACGTCAAAACTCACCATCAAATCGGTGGGAGATATGCTCATGTTCTTGATAAGTTCAATAAAATGTTCAGAGTTCTTCACATAAGAGCTTGTGTTGCCAACATTTCCTGCAACGGATACGAAACGTTGGAAAGATTTTATTACGTATTTCATAATCATCCGATATTTTTAATTTATCAGCCATAGATTCTAGCTTAACCCTCACAATACCTCACGAGAAGAAGGCGGTGGTTCTTCAGCCCCTTCTTCTCGTTGAGGGGTACAGAATTCATCCCATCGACTCTTCGCTGTAACCAGTGAAGTATGTAGTTCATAATCATACGATTTTTCTATTTCACAGACAAGGCTTCTTGCTCAATCATCTCAATACCAAGAGAGAAGGAGTGGCCCTTTAACCCCGTTGTTGTTGTTGTTGTGGTCTTCAGTCCAGAGACTGGTTTGATGCAGCTCTCCACCCTACTCTATCCTGAGCAAGCCTTTTCATCTCCTCATAAGAACGACAACCCACATCCACTTGAATCTGATTACTATACGCGTCTCTTGGTCTCCCTCTGCGATTTTTACCCCACACACTTCCCTCCAACGATAAATTCACAATTCCTTGATGTCTAAGAATGTGTCCTACCAACCTATCCCTTCTTTTAGTCAAGGTATGCCAGAAATTTCTTTTCTCCCCAATTCGGTTCAGTACCTCCTCATTAGTTACGCGATCCACCCACCTAATCTTCAGCATTCTTCTGTAGCACCACATTTCAAAAGCCTCTATCCTCTTTCTGTCCACACTGCTTATCGTCCATGTTTCACTCCCATACAAGGCAACACTCCATACAAATGCCTTCAGAAAGGACTTCCTTAGGCTTAAATCAATATTCGATGTTAACAAATTTCTCTTTTTCAAAAACGCCTTTCTACCCATTGCCATTCTGCATTTTATATCATCTGTACTGCGACCATCATTTGTTATTTTACTGCCCAAGTAACAAAACTCATCTACCTCCTTTATTGTTTCGTTACCTAATCTAATTCCTTCAGCATCACCTGATTTTCTTACACTGCACTCCATTACCCTAGTTTTACTCTTGTTAATGTTCATCTTATATGCACCTTTCAGCACACTGTCCATTCCGTTCAATTGCTCTTCCAGGTCCTTTGCTGTATCTGACAGAATTACTATGTCGTCGGCAAAACGCAATGTTTTTAATTCTTCACCCTGAACTTTAATTCCTTCTCCAAATTTCTCCTTGCTTTCCTTTATAGCTTGCTCAATGTACAAATTGAACAACATTGGGGAAAGGCTACAACCCTGTCTTACTCCCTTTCCAACCGCTGCATCCCTTTCATGCCCTTCAACTCTGACAACCGCTGTCTGGTTTTTGTACAAGTTGTAAATAACCTTACGTTCCCTATATTTTACTCCTGCTTGCTTCAGAACTTGAAAGAGTTTATTCCAATCAACATTGTCAAAAGCCTTCTCCAAATCTACAAAAGCTAGAAATGTTGGTTTGTCTTTTCTTAATCTATCTTCTAGGATAAGCCGTAAAGTGAGTATTGCCTCCCGTGTTCCTACATTTCTCCTGAACCCAAACTGATCTTCCCCGAGGTCGGCTTCTACCAGCTTTTCCATCCTTCTGTATATAATTCGTGTTAATATTTTGCAACCATGACTTATTAAACTGATGGTTCTGTAGTTTTCACACCTGTCTGCACCTGCTTTCTTAGGGATGGGGATTATAACATTTTTCTTAAAGTCTGAGGGTATTTCTCCTGTCTCATACATCCTAGACACCAGTTCAAACAGTTTTGTCATGGCTGGCTCTCCCAGAGACTTCAGTAGCTCTGACGGGATATCATCTACTCCAGGGGCCTTGTTTCGACTTAGATCTTTCAGTGCTCTGTCAAATTCATCTCTCAGTATAGTATCTCCTATTTCATCATCATCTACATCCTCTTCCCTTCCTACAATAGTGTCTCGAAGTTCATTTCCTTTGTAGAGCCCCTCTATATACTCTTTCCACCTTTCAGCTTTCCCTTCTTTGCTGAGAACTGGTTTTCCATCAGTGTCCTTGATATTCATAGAGCTGTTTTTCTTATCGCCAAATGTTTCTTTTATTTTCCGGTAGGCTATATCTATTTTTCCCCTATTTATACATTCTTCTACAGATTTGCATTTGGCTTCTAGCCATTCCTGCTTAGCCATTTTGCACTTCCTGTCAATCTCATTTCTTAGTCGTCTGTACTCCATTTTGCCTGTTTCATTTACTGCATTTTTATACTTTCTCCTTTCATCGATTAAATTTAGTATCTCCTGTGATATCCAAGGATTCTTTGTAGGTCTTGCCTTCCTACCTATTTTGTCCTCTGCTGCCTTCACTATTTCATCTCTCAATTTTACCCATTCCTCCTCAACTGTTTTATTTTCCCCTGTTTCTGTCAATTGTTGCCTGAAGCTCCCTCTGAAATTCTTAAGAACTTCAGGTTCCTTCAATTTATCTTTAACCCCACCTTATGAAATTACGAACCAGCTATTACTCTAATGGCACTATTAGCACTATTAGAGCACTGGCCACATGGGTAAACGCTATAACATTACTCTGTATATATTTCATGTTACATCAAAAGTCGTACTTAGACTTTTTTAAATTATTTCCATTAATCCTTGCAGGCCACTTGTTATTCCGAAGATGAACTCCATCAGGTCGAAACCGGTAAATAGAAACTGTTAATTTTGGCGATCAAGACTGTCTTTTGTAATATTAATCATACCAAGTAGATCGCTGTTTCTCTCGTCTGACAATGTTGTCAAAATTAATAAGTTTGCACGTGTTCTGGTGTACCTTCAATGGAAAGGAATTTTAAGGATATACATCTTCGATTACACTTGGCGTTTTATGGTACGTCATCTATTCTTATAAACTTTCTGACTGTGCTATATTGTTTTATGCACCTTTACTGACATTTTTCATACTATATCTACCACTGCTGATGGATGTTCTACAGCAGAAATCTGTCTGCAATCAAGTGTGATAGAATTTTTTTTTCTTTTTTCGTGTTTAAATTCATATTTCATCTCTGCGCTCAGTGACTGTTTTCAAATCTGCAGAAGATGACAGCGTTCAGTCGCAAACAGTTCTTTGTGGCAGGTCTAGATTTGATTCAATGTGTATTTTCAGTATTGATAATGGTCACACAAATACTGAAATCTTGTTCCGCCGCAATAATGAAAACGTTTGTCATTGATCGTTTTCTTGTCCTACGTGACCGTTTTCCTTTCATTGTAAATTTAAACGGTCGTTGCATGCATCGGATGTCAAGATTTGCTCTTGCATGTCTGTTTCACCCACGGCCTTCACCGCTTTGTAACGAGGTTGTTCTATCAGTGACGCAGTGGAAATAATAGTACACAACGTCGTTTTCAAACACAGTGATTTGCTCCTGTGTTCTTGAGTTCCACGAAGAATATGGCGTTAGTAGAAATAGGTCAGTTATACTGTGATGTAAAAGTAGCGGGCGAAGCAGGCGAAATAGACAAGCAATTACCTAGGATAGGAAACAGCACCTCATTCACTAACCAGCTTATTCCTCCTTACCTTTTCCACCGCATCGTCACACCCCTCGCAAGTGACTTCCATATGGCCAAAACGCTTGGACATTCACTACAAAATTTTCTAGTGAGAAAAATTTACTTGGTTCGTTTCTCCCCCCACGCTGTCCTGTGTTGTTCAGGCTTTATCATCTCTGAATAAGAACAATAATGCTATTTATCCAAAAACTTTCACTTAATAGAATCCTTTCCATTCAATCTCTTGTAAGTCCCCAAAAATGACAGTATTCCTTACATTTAATTTAACGGAGTAAAAGTCTCATATTCTATTCGGTAAAAGGCATTTAAGATCAGTCACTGGCATACCGCAGCCGAACTCATCTTGACAAATTTGAAAATGAAGTACACTTCAGTAGGAGTGGGAAGACTGATGAGGATATGAATGTCATTGTGGAAGACGAGGACCGGGAGAATATAACTTGTCACGTGGGAGATATTTTCAGGGGTTGACAATTTGATGTGCCTGGCCTGCATATGGAGATGTGAAAATATGAATTGGGTCTTTGGATTGGCGTGTCTGTGTTCAATACGCTTGAAAGGCCATTAAAAGAATTGAAGAGAGAAAACTTACGTATATTTTTATTTTCTGTTCATCAGTCAAAAGACTCGTTTTATTCAATTGTCCACGCTATTATATCCTGTACAGGGTTTATCATCTCTGAATAAGAAAGGTAACCTACTATTTTACCCCAGACACTTCCCTCTAATGCTAAATTTTCGATTTCTTTCTGTCTCAGGCGGCGTCCAACCAATAGATCCGTCCTTTCAGTTCATTTATGCCACAAAATTCTTCTCTTTCCAACTCTATTCAGTAACTTGTCATTAGTTACGCGACCTACCCAACTAATCTTCAGCACCACCGTTCCAAAGCTTCTATCACCCTTTTCTTTGAACTTATTAACGACTACATTTCACTCCTGCAGGATGCCATACTCCAGACAAATGATTGCAGAAACGACTTCCTAACATTTCAACTAACGTAGGATGTCATCAAATTTCTCTTCATCGTAAATTCTTCCCACGACCATTCTGTACTTTATATCCTCTTTACTTCGGCCATTAGAAGTTATTTTGCAACCAAAATAGGAAAACTCATCTATTACTTTTGTTGTGGCGTTAACGAATGCAATTCCCTCACCAGCGATTTTTTTACGGTACATTCCATTACCACAGTTTTGTTCTTTTCATGTAAATATTCACCTTTTACCCTGGTTTCCATTCAGCTCATTGCTCTCCGCGGTCCTTTGCTGAGTCTGATACAATTACAAACCGAAACGTTTTTATGTATTCCTTCAGAACTTCTACAAAGTTCTCCTTACTTTGGTGATGGGAATTTAGTCAAAAATAAATACTCATATAGATAATTCCCCACCCTAAACGATAATTAAGAAAATAATGTCGCTTACTGAAATATGTCTATATAAAATATGTACTGAAAGGGTCAATAAGAACAATGTTGGTTACTAATGTTAAATAATAGCTTAAAGTTGTTAAACTGCTGTCGTTTAAATGTCCGAAATTTGGGGAAATCTTAATAAAACAAAAACATGAAGTAATGCATTGATTGCTCTGCTTTGAAACTTGTCATCGTATTTCTGGTATTATAGTACTATGGCTATGTGAAGTTAGCGGAACAAAAATGCTTCCACCACCAAAAAAAAAAAAAAAAAAAAAAAAAAAAAAAAAATTAATACATCTGTATTGACACAGACAAATTCGATATCACAATTTCTTCGTAGTACACTCTGTTTTACTGTTGAAATTTAATTTACCTACGCCTGATGCTTATGAGAGTTAAATTTGTACAATTGTTTATTTATGAACAGATTGCGAACAAATCTGCACGAGTAGCTGCTTGCAGACCTATTGGAAATAAGGACTGTTTTCTTTGCTCCTTCTTGCGTCACAATTACTGTTAAACAACAACAGACCTAGCATATCTGTAACTAACACTGAATTTCGTAATATAAATAGAAATAAAGAAATAAAAATAAAAATAAACCAATTTTGATCATTTCATTAGATTGAAGCTGTAACACAAAGGAGACACTGATCAAAATCAGATTACATTTTCAAGCGACGTGCAACTGCGTTACTGACGTCTGTGCGATAGGAGACCACCACCAACAAAAGTTACAAAAATTAATTAGGATGTCATAAATCATACAAAATTAAGTAATTAGGAGAAAACATGTACACTACTCTGAAGAAGTTAGATTTCTGCATTATATTAACAATATGTGAACAATTTTTTTTTTACTTATATGAAATCATGAAGCCTTTTTTTTTTTTTTTTTTAACAGATCGAACATTTACATCGCTAATCCATAAAAAGAAAGAAGCAAAGTCCTTTCAGTTTATGTCCCATTATTTTCAATCAGATGAATGAAAGAAAATCCTGTAACTTTCAAAATAACTCATGAAAATGATCTGTCCCATCTTCAAAAAGAATACTTAAAGGATACTTACAGCACCTTCTCGAAGGCCATAGTTCGCCAAACCTCTTCGCTATCATGTACCGGCTTATAATAATAAGATATCCTTGTCACGTCTTTTCACTACCACACATACACTTGTTCTACTTGCTTAGATAATGATCCACCCTCTCCCAAAGGCTATTTTATGTGAAAAATATTTTTTTTGGAGGGGGGTGGGAGAAGACGACTAAAAAAACTTTTCAGAAACAAATATTTTATACATGTTCTGAATTTCTGTTATTTACCCTATAGCTATTCAAGTCAGTTAAGTGTGACTTTCTCGGTAATAAAATGAAGGATAGGTGACAAGGTCGCAAATTTTATTTATTCAAGACGACCCGTTTTGACACTATGGAGTCATCATCTGATCTCATTGACATTCAACAGCCTATTATAGTGATCCACATAAGCTGTGGTAGGTGTACTGGATGACAGTTATATATAAAATCAAATGCTGGTGGATAGAAATAAAATGGATTGCTGGTCAAAATTGAAACAGTATAATATACACAAAATAATGACTAACATAGTGCACATATCTTGTTGAACACCTACATAAAAGTTATAGCTGCATCATAAATACTAACAATTGCTTGCCTAGAAACAAGCACTTCTTTTTATATACATCATCTAGTGCACCTATCAGAGATTATGTGGGGACCTATAATTAGCAGTTTAATGTGAATGAGACCACGTGATGACACTACAGAACGTGAAACCGGTCGTCTTGAATAAATAAAGTAAAAATCGCTATCTTTGCATCTATCCTCCCATTTATACAAGATCGCTCAACCTTTTAATGCGTAGTGTAGCTGATCAGGTACTTACCGTATTTTTACATTATCTCTCAAATTGATCAACATTTTCCACATCAACATCTACATACATACTCCGCAATCCACCGTAAGGTGCGTGGCGGAGGGCACACTGTACCACTACCATGCATTTTCCTTCCTATTTCATTCCCAAAAAGAACGAGGAAAAAAAGAATACCTATATGCCTCCGTAGGAACCCTAATTTCTCTTATCTTGTCATTGTGATCAGTACGCGAAATGTAAGTAGGTAGCATCAAGATCGTACTACACTCACCTTCAAATTCCGGCCCTCTAAATTTCCTCGACAGAAATACACGAAAAGAACGTCGTCTTACCTCCAGCGATCCCCAATTGAGTTGCCGGAGCGTTTCAGTGACACTCGCGCATTGGTCAAACCTACCAGTAACAAACCTAGCTGCTCGCCTCTGAACTGCTTCTATGTCTTCCTTTAGACTGATATGCTGCGGGTCCCAAATACTTGAGCAATACTCAAGACGTGGTCGTACAAGCGTTTTATATGCGGTCTCCTTTACAGAAGAAGTAGGCCTACATCTTCCCAAAATTCTCCCAGTAAACGTAAGTCGCCTGTCCGTCTTACAACTGTCCTTACATGTTCGTTTCATTTAATATCGCTCTGCAATGTTACGCCTAGATATTTGAACGACTCGACTGCATCAAGAAGCTCACTACTAATGCTGTATTCGAATATTATGGGATTTTTTTTCCTACTCATGCGCATCATCTTATATTTTTCTACATTGAGGGCTAGCTGCCATTCATCGCACCAACTAGAAATTTTGTCTAAGTCATCCTGTCAGCTTTTACACAACTTCATTTGTAGTATACATAGTGTTACATATGCTAGTAGCTCGTCATGGAAATTATAAATTGTAGGGTGCTACTGAATGATTTCGACAGTTAGCTACATTGAGTTATTCCTAACTTGTGCATTTGTTTGCTTTAGTATTCCTCCTTTGCCATGGAAAAGTAGTGAATCGCAAACTACTGTTGCATTATGAGTTACTTTCTGAACAGATGAGAGGCATAATAATGACATTAAGTGCATCGAGTACGTCATGGAAACACTATATAGCTGACCAGCTATGCACTTTTTGTTGCTATTAGTGCATGATAATTTTAATGATTTTTTTTTTCAAAATTTTTCTCAGTATACAGGGTGTTACAAAAAGGTACGGCCAAATTTTCAGGAAACATTCCTCACACACAAAGAAAGAAAATATGTTATGTGGACATGTGTCCGGAAACGCTTAATTTGCATGTTAGAGCTCATTTTAGTATTTCTCTTTAAATGTAAATTGAAATACTACGTGCAGACAATTGTCAAAATACTTAATTGTTCGTTAGTATGCACTGTACTTCCTCGATTCACTGCCAGTTGGCCCAATTGAAGGAAGGTAATGTTGACTTCATTGCTTCTGTTGACATGCAACTGATTGCTCTACAGTACTAGCACCAAGTACATCAGTAAGTAGCATCAACCGGTTAGTGTTCATCACGAACGTGGTTTTGCAATCAGTGCAATGTTTACAAATGCGGAGTTGGCAGATGCCCATTTGATGTATGGATTAGCACGGGGCAATAGCCGTGGCGCGGTACGTTTGTATCGAGACAGATTTCCAGAACGAAGGTGTCCCGACAAGAAGACGTTCGAAGCAATTGATTGGCGTCTTAGGGAGCACGGAGCATTCAAGTCTATGACTCGCGACTAGGGAAGACCTAGAACGACGAGGACACCTGCAATGGACGAGGCAATTCTTCGTGCAGTTGACGATAACCCTAATGGATTGATAGAGGCTTACCAATTCCATGGCCTCCATGCTGTCCTGACCTCAACCATCTTGGCTTTCATTTATGGGGGCATTTAAAGCTCTTGTCTACGCAACCCCAGTACCAAATGTAGAGACTTCGTGCTCGCATTGTGGACGGCTGTGATACAATACGCCATTCTCGAGGGCTGCATCAGTGCATCAGGGATTCCATGCGACAGAGGGTGGATGCATGTATCCTAGCTAACGGAGGACATTTTGAACATTTCCTGTAACAAAGTGTTTGAAGTCACACTGGTACGTTCTGTTGCTGTGTGTTTCCATTCCATGATTAACGTGATTTGAAGAGAAGTAATAAAATGAGCTCTAACAAAGAAATTAAGCATTCCCGGACACATGTCCACGTAACATATTTTCTTTCTTTGTGTGAGAGGAATGTTTCCTTAAAGTTTGGTCGTACGTTTTTGTAACACCCTGTATATGCACTATACATTAATAGTGATCTAATAGCTTCAAATTAAAAGTCATGCATTAAAGGGTTACGTTCTCTTTACTACACTCGCTACTACGTAACTTGAACTTTCGCAGTTTTACCGACAATGAGGTTTTTCACTGTTCAACGTACTTACTGTGATGGACGATTTCTTACACCGGAGTAAATAGTGGCTATAAATAACGCACGCTCTCCCGGATGCACTTTGTACGTGGCCTTAAATAAATCTGTGCGCTGGAAGCCAGCCGGGCGCGGCATACGGGGTGAAGCGCGGCGGGCTCGGACATGCCAATGTTTTTAATCCCCGGCAGCAATTACTGAAATTGCTCGAGAGGATTCCGAGGCGGCATAAATTTTTCTGATACCGGCCGACCGCGTGACGCGCGCATGCGGTTCGCTGCGAGCGCCGAAGATGATGGATCTGGCAGCACGCTGGCAATCAGCAAAATGGCCTCGCCCACCCGCCCAGGCCGAGGGCGCTGCGGTGACTCCAGGTTTTGATTAAAATGGCCGAAAATGATCACGCGCAACCACATCACATCTCCGTGCCTTTCCGTTTTTTAAACTGACAGAAACACTGAGTGCCGCCACAAATTGAGAGAGCAAGATGACAGTACTTTCTCCTTACTTGTATGCAAATCAATTTCGTGATGGCCAATTAACCACATCGATGTCAGTGAAAGTCATCTTAAAGCACCGTTTCGGAACGTGCCATTTCAATCTTGCTGCGCGGTCCTCTGCGAGTAAATGTCACATTTTGTGAGAAACATGGTTTTGCGTCAAAGTATGTGGATAGACGGAAGAGTTCCGTCATTTCCTTCTGTTAACGGCCAATCGTCGGGTTCCACTAGTGGAGGCAGTCAAAAACATTAGTACAGTGTCCAATACTCTGAGAATTTTCAGCTATCAGTCGTCTTTTTTTTAATTCTTTTTTTTTAATTTTTTTATTGGCAAATCATGATTTCGGTCAGTAACTGGCTATTATCAATGCATGTTTTTAACTGTTAATGTGGAAAAACTCACACCACTCACACATCAGTGTGTATGTAAATTTGAAACGTCAAAAATTTCCAGTTGTCGTACTTGGCGTGGTGTGAGTTTTTCCACATTAATAACATCTACAGTTAAACACATGCATTGATAATGCGCAGTTACTGGCCGAAATCATGATTTGCCAATAAAGATTTTATATATATATATATATAAACGACTGATAGCTGAAAATTCTCGTAGTATTGGAAACATATCATAGTCGTGGAGCGCAAACCATGGAATGTAACCTAATTAGCACAGTGTATTCAAGCAGAGCAGAGTTTGCGAATGACATTTGAACGTTAAGCCAGAGAAAATTCACAGTAATTTTGCGCGTTACTTTCAATTATAGTATAGTGTCATGTAAAGTACCTATCATTAAATTTGACAGCAATCACTAGTATATGCCGTGAAACGTAAAACGTTTAAAATGGGTCAGAGATACACAGGACGATATCGTCACGGAAAGGGACGATAGGAAAACTGCGAACCCCAAAAAACGGGGCCCCAACTAGAAAGGGTGTCAAACATCTTAAGATGGGTTTGTAGAAAAAATCCGAAAAAGGTCTTTGTTTGAATAAACATTTTGCGTATGATGCTCGTCGCTTTATTATTATTAATATAGTGAAACACCAAAATCTCTGTTACATTAAGTACGTGAATCAGTACAAAATCTCGTTTGTCGTTAAAGTTACGAAATTTAAAGTACTTGCTAGTGCAATAAGTATGAATTAATTAATGCCCATGAATAAAATCAGCGAACGCGTATTTATTCACAATAAGTAGTGTAAAACAATCGATAATGTCACAGTACTTGTATGGAATTAGCTACAGATACGGTCGTAATATATATGTATGGTATGATGCGTTAAGGGTATTTCACTAACACAGTAATTGTTTCCTAATATCAATTAAATATCAATATATGAAATGTAATACTGAAATGCGTATTCTGAGGGAGTCATAGATAAAAAACTACTCAAGAATTCTTAAGAATAGCATTTCAAAAAACAACGATAATAGTTTCATTCTTAAGCAATTAATGAAGATGCTATGCAGACAAGAACTTTCATGAATTAGATGTGTCCAGGGCATAGAAACAGAGCCTCTTTCTCTTTCGAAGATAACTGCATTTACGTTTGCAACCCAAATGAAAGATGGATTTTTTCACATTAAACTATATTTGAAAAAGTTTAACTTGGTATTTCTTTCTTCTACCAAAATCCACATTTTTGGGCAGTTCCGGTAGTGAAAGTACTAGGTAACCTTAAATTTTCCTGATTTAACCCCAAAATATTGAAAAATAATGTCTTCATATAAGTGATCCGAAACCCACAGTAATTTTATTTTTCTTAATACACATACCAGTTTCGGCAGAGTTGTCATTTTAAAATGTCAAAATGTAGCCTCGAATTAACTTCGTCTGCATATTTTTTCCTGTTTTACACGATGCCTTTCCGTTCAAACTATTGCAATGAAACGTTTTGAACATCTTACATGCATTTTCGCGGGTGTTACAGTCACATACACACAGTTCGACACATAGTTCAGAAAATAAGACGTCATGAACATTGAGATGAGTGAAAAACTGCCACACTATGAATAACTTGTAAATTAATTACCTCCTTACTACCATATGTATTCGCAACATGTTCGGCATACAGTGTCCATTCACGTCATTGAATTTACCTTAAAATCTATTTAATTGTACGACTTTTGGTTCAGAAGATGTGAGGTCGTAAACACTGAAGTGTCACATCTTTTTTTTTTTCTTTTTTTTTAACTTTCTTTTTTTTTATTCTTTTTTTCATATACTATGCTTTGCCGTACCGTTCATCCGAATGCGTTAAAAAACACGATGAAAATCATCGTCTACCTAAGATTTCATACGGTGTATGGAGGAAGGTATCTTGTAATAAACTTAAGGCACCATTCACTGATAACCAAAAAAGCTAACAGAGTTACATATGCCGCGATGGAGTGGCCGAGCGCATTGAGGCGCCATGTTCCGATGCGCAAGGCCGTTCCCCGTCAGGGCATGGATGTTTGTGTTGTCTTTAGTATAAGGTAGTTTATAAGTACTTTGTAAGTTTAGGGACTGATGACCCCGCATTTAAGTCCCATAAGCTTAACAAGCTTTTTTCATTAATGGGTCTACAGCAGTGAATATATGGTAATATGACATTTTTAATACGCATGATATCCTTTACTGCTGCTTATTACCTTTATTTATTTAGACACTACAGCTGCTTCGCCGTATTTGGCATTGTCAAGTGGTCTGAAGTTGAAATAAATTTTGTGAAAATAATTTTCGAAACAAATAGGGAGTACATTATAGAGTTTTAAATTTATTACTTATATTCCATTTGTTTGTAACACACACACAGAATCTGTACCTCTATATTATTTTTACAGGTACCTTTCTTCAAAATGTCATATTACGAAACATTTGAACATTTAAGTTACATAATTTTTCACAAATGGACGAAGCAACGGACTGAGGAGGTGGAGGAAGCGTTCAACGAGAGACGAGGAGGTTGTTGGCAGAGAAAGGGGAAGATAGAAATGAGTTGGAGGAGATGGAGAGGAGAGAGAGGAGGAGATGAACAGATAAAGAAGGAAAGAGAAGCTGGATAGAGAGAGAAAAGGGAAGGAGATATGGACCAACTGAAGATAGCAATAAATAAGTACCGGGGGAACCAGGGATTTCAGCTATTTTAAAATAAATGAGGTAAACATGCTGATTGCGGTTGATAACATAATTACGACTACAGACTTTTGGTTGTACGAAAGAGAATTGTTATACGTAATTAACTGCGATCAGATTTCACACAGATAGTCCTGTACCTTGTTGCTGTTGTTGTTGTCTTGTTTCCACCGTAAACTATCCTGGGCAAGCATTTTCATCTCCTCATGAGAACGACAACCTACATCTACTTGATTTACATATCCGTCTTTTGATGTCCCTCTGCGATTATTACGTATCTAGCTTGCCTCAAATGCCAAACAGACGAGTCCTAAGAGTAAGAATGTGTCCTGCCAATAGAGCCCTTCTTTTCGTCAAGGTATGCCAGATATTCCTTTTCTTCCCAATACTCTTCAGTACCTCCTTATTAGTTGCGCCGTTTAACAACTTAATATTCAGCATTCTTCTGTAACAGCACATTTCAAACGCTTCCATTTTCTTCCACTCTGAAGTATTTATCATCCATGTTTCACTACAATACAAAGCAGCACTCCACGCCAATGCCTACAGATAAGAGTTTCTACTATATAAATTAATATTCGATGTTTGAAAATATCTCTTTTTTCTGAAACACAGTTCTTCCCATTGATATTCTGTAATGCACATTCTCTACCCTGCAATCATCATATGTTATTTTATTATCCAAGTAACAAAATTCGTCTACCACCTTTATTTTCTGATTGCCTAATGTAATTTCTTCAGCATCACCTGATTTTCTTAGATACTAATCCATTACCCTTGTTTTGCTCTTTTTAATCTTCATCTTGTACGCTCCTTTCAACATTCAGTCAATTCCGTTTAAATGCTCTTCCAGATCGTTTGGTGTTCTGGCATAATTGCAATGTCACTAGCAAAAACCAATGTTTTTATTTCTTCATCATAAACTTTAATTTCTCCTCCGAATTTCCCCTTGCTTTCCAATAACATTGGCGAACGGCTACTCTCCTACAAACCAATGCTTGCCTTTCATGCCCTTCAAATGTAATTACTGCTGTTCAGATGTAATTACTGCTATGGATCGCTTTTGTGGCCAGCCCTGTAGGTGGCATCTAACTGACAGGCAAACGCGCCGTCGATGCTTTGAGGTGGAGACGATATATCGCGCCATCTAGTATTAAATAGTACCAATTTAACTACAAATAAGTGGAAAATGTTATTAAATTGATGAAGGTACACAGTATGTTGGATACAATACGAGACAACGAGATAATGTATAATACAAAGAGAAGGGTGAGAGAAAACAGTACCTGCGTACAGTACAGGAAACAGTGTGTGAACATTTCATGTCAAGTCAGGGTTTAAGCCATCAAATCAATCGCGTAATTGCAATTGCCCATTAAGAATGAAATGGTCATTACGGGAAAAATGTTTGAAAATTTCCAACTGTACAAGCATATCAAGTCTGAAAACTTTATTTTCCGTGTGCAAGGTAACGATGTCATGAACCTCTTTAGGTTTGTGTCCTGTAATTAAAATATGGTCGGCAAAGGTCGAATTATGTATGTTTCAACCTTTTTTACGTAAAAGATGCTCTTTAAATCTGACAGAAAAGGCTCATCCAGTCTATCATTTATAATAGGCTGGGCATGCAACACAGGCTATTTTATAAACGCCTGGCTTCTGCAAAGGCGAATGTCTTGATTTTAAGTTTTGGATAAGCCTATCTTTGAGGCGCTTATCAGCAGAGATTACTATACTGCAGCTGTATTTATTTTTACTAAGACGTTGTAATCTGTATGATTTTGGTCCTACATATGGTACATAAAAGTATTTTTCCGAATCATCATGTCTGTTACTTGCAGTGCCAAGGGTGGTAATTCTGCTATTGGTTTTTTGTTTGAAGACATTATTTACTATATTTGGTTCATAACCATTATTAACTGAAATGGGTTTAATGAGATTCAATTCGTCTTGTACGTTTTCAGAGGATAAAGGGGTAGAAATTACTCTTATGGACTGCAGAGTGAAAAAATGCTTTTTGTGAGATCGTGGGTACGTAGAACAGGCTGGTACTATTAGTTCAGAATAAGAATCTTTACAAAAAATGCTGAAGGAGATTTTGTCATTAACTATAGTCAAAGTTAAGTCTAGATAATTTAACTGACGGTAATCATTTTCAAGTTCAGAGGTAAAGTAATTTTTTTCATGTAGTTCATTGAAGATCTCGAACAGGCGGTCAATGTCATCGTTCGTTCCATTTAAATGATTAAAATATATCTAGAATATGAAACAATTCCTATGGCGGTAGCATACAATTATTTTGAAAAAGTTTTGTTCTAGGGAGTTGATGAAAACGTCTGCATGGATGCCTGCTAGAGGGTTACACATTGCAAGGCCATCAGGTTTCTGGTATAGTTTTCCGCTAAATTCAAAGTAATTGTATTTTGTCACAATCTGAATTAGGTGAATGAAGTCCGTGATCTGTTCATCGGAATTTATTTTATTATCATTTTTTTAACAGACTTAAGTTTTCTCTTATGATCTCTAAAGTCGTTTGAAGGGGTACATCAGTATAAAGGTTAATATCAAACGAAAACATCTTAGTGTTTTCATCACAATGCATGTCTTTTATTTTGTTAATGAGGCTCTGACTATTCGCTACTGCATAATAAATGTGAAGGACGTATGAATTTTTTAATCTATCATGGAGGAATGCAGCTAAGTCATGGTAAACACTGTTCATACTACTTGAAATATGGGGAATAGGGTAATATATTTTGTGGATCTTAAACTGGGAACGAAGCTTTGGGGGCTGAGGATATATGTCGATTATCTGCTTTTTATAGAATAGCTTAAGCAAGAATGGTGCGTCATTGACAGCGGATCTAATTTCCTTTTGTAAAATTGGGGTGGGATCGACCTGTAGTTCAGAAATATTGTTTTCCTCGAAAAATACTAGTGTTTTGGCTACATATTATGCTTTCGCAGCGATAACAGTGTATCCTTTATCGGATTTTGTTATTAGAGCATCATTTTCTCTGAGTTTCACATTAATAGCTTTAATTAATCTTTTCTTGTAATTAAAAACATTTTGAGAATGAGGTACATTCTTCCTAATAATATTACAGACATCATGTGCTATTCAGATCCACTGTGATTCCTCAACTTTTATGTTATCCAGCCAGTTTAAGGTCAACAACAAGATTTTCTGTAACAGAATGGTCATGTAATTTAGGTTTAACATTGTACTTCAAACCTTTTTCTACGGAAGAAATTTCTTATTTAGCAAAGATTATGTCACTTTTGTTTAAAATTCTGTTTCAAAATTATGGTTAAGTAATTAACCAGTAATTTTGCAACCGATGAACTGTATTTTTGAATGTTAATCTTTCACGAACGGTTGCTGTTTAAAGAGCCATGTTTTAAATTGCAACACCTCATATTGCTTGTATTTACCCTAAAGGCGCAGATGCGATTCAAAAACTGTTTCCCATTCCACCAGTCCAATATCGGAGGCCACACTAATTTTGAAATGATCATATTTGTATTCAATGTCATGATCTGACTTTCATGAAGCATGTAGCTACATTAACTTACACTTCGGTGCAGAAAAGTGATTATATATCACAGTGTGAAGTATGATGATGAAATAACGTTACTGTATCTTGACTTACACTTTGGCACGTCTTAGTATTACATCATCAATACTTCTGGTATAGAGCTTGTACTGCCGAGTAAAGTAAACATTAAGAGTTTTGGAATATTTGCTTGTTTATGTGGTAAAATTTTCACACAACTGCTTATAAAATTTTCATGTAGAAGGATGTGATTTGCTTGACTCGTAGCCAAATACCACATCAATAGGATCTGTTCCCTTTTTATATTTTTGCCAAGGACGGAAGTTTGAACGTGTTTTGTATGGTTTCTAACCGTTTTTACTCTTTTGCTTGCTTCCACATAAATGTCTCCTGAACGGACTGCTTCTAGATAAGCCGAAAAATCGAATTACAACTTGTTTTCTAGTCACATTGTCGTTTATAAATCCACATTGGTATTGCAGCTGTGGGTGCAGCTATGTACAGGTGGTTCCATGAAAGTGTTGTTAATGGAGACATTTCACACCAAATTTTGTCTGGTCATTGTTAGATATGGTTTCTTCCTCTATACCCTACTCTGTGAATTGCACCATTGCACATATTTCCAGATAGTAATAATGAATTCTTGATCCATAATCAATGCTCTATCAGATTGATTTATTTCATAGCTGTTCATAGTCCGTTTCCTACGAAACTAGTTCCTCTTCGCATTTTGACAGACAAAAGTTTGGAATGAATCTCCAATTTGATATACATTTGATGCTCTTTAAATGCTTCATTAGTTTACTACAGAAAGTGAAATTACGCATGTGTTTTCACAAGTTTCTCTAGTGGGCTTTCATAACAGTTTACACAGCAATCCCTCATGCGAACACTAGAACAGATGCATTCGTACTGAACTTATAACGCAACTGGAGCTTTTGTTAATGAGTTTCCAAGATAACACCTTCTGGTAGTGCAAACAGGTGATGTTCCATGGAATTGACAAAGAACACTAACTTTTATGATTAAGTATTCCTCTAAGCATGGCGCATTATTGCCGTCTGCAGTGTCAGACTATACAGTTTTTTCGGAACCCTCGTGACAGGCTTCCACAAGTCTAATAGACCTGTTCCAGTCGCATTGTTTTTCTTTAGATTAGTGTCTAGTATTCCAGGTGGTGTAGCCTGAGTACTTTGTAACCAATATCTTTTGTTGTAGTCGGAATGTTCCTAATATTTGATCAGTGTACGGTACTATGTCGTCTGCTGTACATACATTTTGAGGATATGTGGTCATTTTATTTCATATCGCTGCAGAAATACACGCAAGTACTTATATGAACTGAGACTTTTTATCTGTGACTCACTAATGGTATAACCATAAGAATTACAAATATTTCGTTTCGTGAAGCACACAATATAAAAAACAGTCTAGAGTGCAATGATTTTTAATTATATCAACTAGTTTCGGTCCATTTTTGGACCATCCTCAAGATTGTAACTGTGAAATGTATCATAGTTACATTCAGAGGACCTTCAAGCAAAGTACATTAGTGCCAACATTAACCTAAGTAAATAAAGAGAAATAAAATGAAACGATGTTATGCCCATTGATGTGGTGGAGCTGGGCAGGTGCTTGGGAGCCTTGCAGTGCTTCACTGGTGGCTGGAGCAAGGGTTACTGCTTTAAGTAGCTAAGGATCCGCCTCTTTGGCAGCTCCACCCATCTTTGGTAGATATATATATATATATATATATATATATATATATATATATATATATATATATGTATATATGTATATATATATATATATATATATATATATATATGAAGATTGGTTTGAACACCACAGTGCTTTACTAGGCATGGTCCTGTTTGGAGGTGGTATGCCGTTGCCTTCCTCCGACCTTCGAACTGACTTACCCAGCCAGTTATAAGGGGACCTACAGTTTAACGTGGGTTCCGAACCACGGATATATATGGGATCTTTCTGATATGTAAAATGAATATTAAAATATTTAAATACTGATGTAATTTGCGTCAGGTTCTTATCGATATTTTCAGAGATATTCTATAAGCGGTTCTGTATTGTTGTATGCAAATTTCCTGGAATTAAAAGATTAACTATAAAACTTATTTAAGACACATAATCTTTTAATGACAGTAAATTTCCATACAACACTGCAGAATCATTAATAGAATACCTCTGAAATGACAGATAAGAACCTTGTGCAATTTAGGTCAGTATTTAAATGTTTTAGTATTTATTTTACATATCAGAAACGTGAGAGTAATTATTTTACCTCAGACAATGACAAAGAAATGTATAGCTAATTATAATTCTATGTTTTTAGCTACATTAATGTATGTAATCTTTTCATTGGCTACCAAAGATGGGTGGAGTGTGAAAAGTGGCGGAGCCTTAACTATTTAAGAGCAGCCAGCAGTGACGCACGGGAAGGCACCCAAACACCTGCCCAGCTCCACCACATCAATGGGCATAACATCGTTTCATTTTATTTCTCTTTATTTACTTAGGTTAATGTTGGCACTAATGTACGTTGCTTGAATGTCCTCTAAATCTAAGTATGATACATTTCACAGTTACAATCCTGAAGATGGGCCAAAAATGGACCGACACTAGTTGATATAAATTAAAATCGTTTCACTCTAGACGGTTTTTTATATATAAATTTAAATAAAAGAGTGCCGTTATCCCAAAAGTGAAACAAAAATGTGACACAATTTTACATTAATGATCATTGAAAGAAAGTTGCCAGTTTTTCCCCCATTTTGAAATCCAATCAACCTCTCGCCGAATGTTTGTGCAGATTCTTACTTGCAGAGCTTATGATAAACGCATGATTTGCGAATAGCTTCAGCTTGGTATTAATAATGTTTTTAAGCTCATTAATATACAATAAGTATAGAAACTGTTCCAACGCATGCCTCTATCTATTGCTCAAAATGAAAACTCACGAATCATCAAAATTCTAAGGTACTTCTAGCAGACACACATACGACTAACATCTGTAAATATTAATTCCGTTCTCGAATACATTTTCGCTTGACGGAAGGGTATCTGCTAATTGGGAATTATAAGGAACGTCCTGGTAATGATTTTGTGTTGGAGCGATGGGTTCACGTCCGAGAGTTCTCTGCTTCGATTCCCTGTGACAACTTTTATTTTAACTAAAGCGTCACCTTATTACTAAGTGAAGAGTAGTCAGAAATAACACGTGGCAATTGATTAGAGTATGGCGAATAATTGGTGAGATATAGCTTAAATTCTTGAAAATGGAAACGGTACTAATGCTACATTTTGATTTTATTTCAGCTATAAATGAGAAGGCTCCTAATGTCAAAATGTCCGACACATGACACGAGGCAGAAACGTTAGACCGGAAGCAAAAACGTTACGTGTTGGTTTCAAACCACAACGTGGCAGAGATACTGTAAGGAGACGCCACTGATCTGGGAGATGTGCAGTCTACGTTATCTATTGTTTGTGTCATAGAGTAGAAAGTCTCTGCAGTGAGTATTGCGTTCTTTTTACATTAGGAGGTGCTGGTTCTTCTCATGTTATCAAAATTAGGCTAGAATTCTCACTTGATATTATATAAATACTCGAACTTTGAAGTACCGATTTTCTACGTTAATTTTATCAGGAGACTAATGAACTTTATATAATTCGAAATATGGTTTGCTTTAGATGTGCAGAGTACATTAATCAAGAATGTACGTAGCCATTACGAGTAGTAAAACGAAGTAGATGTTTTCAAATCCATAACTTGAGTTGCAAACTCGTTTGCAACCAAGTCCCAACCTAACGTGTCAAAATTCCTACGTTCACCATGAATTTCCTACGGACCAAACTAATGAAATCCTCTGGCGCTTGAAAATAAACTAACAAATAAACACCTTTGGTCAACCATAATGACAATCTAGGAGAAGAAAGGTTCTTCCATTCTTAATCGTCCCTACGTATTTCAAAGACACGTCCCTACAGTTTGGAAAAAAAGTCAAAAAGTCGCTACGCGTAGGGACATGTCCTTACGGTTGGCAATACTGGCTCGGATCACGATTTCAGTTTTCCATCTCTAAAAAAATGTGAACGTCAAACATTCAAGTGCAACCAACTGCTACCCTAGATATGATCGATGCTAACATCAATCATCATCATCATCATCATCATTAGAGACTGATTATGCCTTTCAGCGTTCAGTCTGGAGCAAAGTACCTCTAATAAAATTTCTCCATGATTCCTAACATCAATGTTAAAATTAAATCAAAGAAATCGTTGTACGATGAACATCGAAAAGGAAAAAAAAAGACGTTCGAGAATATCAATGATTTGGGTGTCAAAGCAAACAAACCTCGGCAAAACCATCAAAACATAAAGAATACATAAACAAATTTAAAAAAATTATGGTGGAAAGAATTCGTCACGAGACTTTCAGTTTTGTACATTTTATTTTTTTGATAGAAATCATCATTTACATTTCTTTTAGATACCGGGCTCAGATATGGAAAACCCCAAGGGAAACATGCCATACCTGCTTCCTTCAATCAAGCATGTGGTAGGTTCGTTCATGTTTTGTGCATATATATATATATATATATATATATATATATATATATATATATATATATATATATTGTGGAATTCAACGGTTTCTTTTATTCAAATGTTCAGATATTTGTAAATCTATCGGACCAAACTGCGTGGCCATCAGTTCGTAGCTTACAAACTACTTAAACTAACCTAAGGACAACACACACCCCCATGCCCCAGGGAACTCGAACCTCCGACGGCGAGCAACCGCGCGTACCGCAGCGAGGCGCTTTAGCCCGCTCGGCTACTCCACCGCGGCTTTCTTTTATTACCGTTAGTGATATGGTACATGTGAATGAATACCATATCATCCTTGACAGCAAGTTGTTTATTATGACTAACATAATACTATCAAATACTGCCATGTTACAAAATGATTATATGGTCACACACACACACACAGTGAATAATGATCAGGCTTACTCTTCACAGAAAATCGTCCTGTCTCACCATAGATGAACTGTTCGTGGGAATTTTAGAGCAGAGGGTAAGAACTAAATTTACTGCTTAAAATCGTTGAAGTTTCTGGCAAAAGTGGATAGTATATTGTTTTAAACTATAGAGATACTTTAAGCTTCTGTTTTTCAGAGAGGCAGCTGCTCCCTAAGTCAGTTGTGACCCCACTTATTACTAATATGTAATTTTTTTTTCTTTGATATTATCTTGTGCACTCCCTGCTGTACTGTGTCATCCTGACCATCTTGATTTATGGCTTTACATATATAATGTTTCAGATAATTAAAAAAGTCGGATATTTGACCGCATCTCTGTATATCTCTCCAGCTAACATTCTCGTAGAAGGTTATCATCAGCGCTCCCTACCAAAAACTAGGTACTGTATTTCATTTTTTCAGAGATGTTCCGTTAAAAGAGACGACTTACGCAGCCGTAAATTCGCTAAAAAACTGGTAGCGACTTCATAAATCCCTCGGGCCTTGTTAAATTTTTACGTTCCAACGTTCCATTTATTTCTTAACGCCACAATTATCTTTGTCGCTTTTCGTTTCACTGGTACGAGAATTAAATTGAGGCAATACTCCTGGGTTTTCCGTTTGAAAGGAAAAATTCTAAAGGCAGAATATATATATATATATATATATATATATATATATATATATATATATATATATCCTGATAAGTCGCTGGATTCCGCAACAGTCCCCTTTGCCCACCCCCAATCCTTTCTATATTCTTCCGTCCTCATGCGAACTGCGGATTTGAAACGTCATTGTGTATTTGACGATTATCGAGATCGAGAAAACTAATGTTAATTAGGGTCATGGTGAATACTTGTGTATGCATTTTGTGTGTTTTCACTTGTACAAGCACAAATGTACAAAAATCAAATGATTGTTAACCTTATGGGACTTAACTGCTGGGTCATCAATCCCTAAACTTACAAACTACTTATGAACTAACTTATACTGAAGACAACACATACATCCGTGAGCGAGGGAGGAATCGAACCCCCGACGGGGTATTGCCTCGCGAATTGAAGCATAGCGCCTCAATGCGCTCGGCCACTTCACCGCGGCTTGTACAAGCACAGATGCGTTGCTCTCACTATATAATTATGGATAGAGTTTTACAGTTAAGGAATCGGATATATGCAGAAACAAAACGTGAGCACTTCACACGATATTCGGTCATTAATCTGTTTTAACTCTAACGTCAACTGCCTACGGGAGAGTACAACCAGTGATGCCAATAAGTGAATCGTGTTGATCCTACTGCTTTATCATTGAAGCAGAGGCACATTTGGCCTCATAAGGCTGAGTGCACCACACTTCAGAAATCCCAGTATATCAAAGCACACACTGGGAATTGAAACAGGGCTGTTTCACATTGAACACCTCGACTGTAACCATCTACATAAGAAGTTTATCCTTCATATTAAATTTGATGGATATGGTTGCAAACGTACCTCAGGTAAACTAAACCACTCTATTTTCACTCCCACCTCTATTGGTGGTTCGTTTTTCTTGCACAAACAGAAAAATGGCATGGGCTTGTGCATAGCGGGAGGTAATTTTAATGTATAGGTATATGTATCTGTCACGAGTTCACAATACTCAAATGTATGGGTGATTATATAAATTAATGCAGAACATCAGAATATACAAATTTCTTTCCTGCCAGGACTGACACTGAGTGATTCTCTCGCTCGTGTTTAATAATAAGTAAAGTTGCCCCATAATTCGGGGAACGTTTCTACCACTTGACAGTTTACGTTAAATCTGTGCGTGGGTATGAGATGTGACGCAACATTCAGTAAAAGTGTGTAATTAAATAAGTACCTAAATTAATTGAATGAAAAAATAGCATGAATGGGTATAGTAATCGTGATGTACCTTGTTTTGCGTCAAGTGGATGTTCAAATGTTTGTAAACTTATTGGACCAAACTGCTGTGGTCATCATTCGCTAGACTTACAAACTACATCAACTAAATTACACCATGGACAACGCACAGACACTGATATTAGAGGGAGAACTGGAACATCCGACGGGAGCGATCGCCCAGTTCGTAGCATGACGCCTTTGACCACGCGACAACTCCGCGCCGCACGTTAAGTGGTATTGCGTGACTGACAGTCAGCTATGTGACGAATCAATTAGAGACAATGACAGTGTATTATACTGCAAAAAGTACAGAGAAATCAAATTCTAATTATCTTGCAAAGAGATTAGGGTATTGTAATCGTGCAATTAATTAAATGCTATTTGAAGTCGTAATACAACAACTTGGAAGTGTACTTTCTAGTTACCAAGCAAAATAACTAGACAGAGTGTAGTAGCAAAATTAAAAGAGGAAACTCGCATGTGTAGCTAAATAAATATACGCCGAAAGAATTTGTCTCCCTTCATAACAAGTACGACGTAAATAAACTAATTTTCATTTATCTTCGACTGCAGTTGAGCAAAAGTTAAGATTCCACATTACTATTCTAATTTTCCTAGGAAAAATAGTTAAGTGCCGGTTATGAGTATCGCCTTGTTTTACACAGAATGTGAAAACGGTGCAGAGTGTTAAATGCCAGTGACTACAATTCTTGATTAGCTCATCTACATATTTACACTGCAAATCACATTTAAGAGCATGGCAGAGGGTTCATAGAATCGCTTTCATAATATTTCTCAATCGTTGCATATCCGAAGAGCGAAAGGGACGAATCAACATCTAAATCTTTCCGTTTTAGATCTCATTCCTCTTAGTATTACGATCATGTCTCCCTACGTATGGGTACTAACAAAATATATCCGCGTTCGAAGGAGAAAGTTGGCGAAAGAAATGTCGGAAATAGTTATCACTGGTACGAATAACACTTTTCTTGCAATGTTTTCCACCAAAAATCTTGGGTCTTCTCTGAGACGCTCTCTCTCTTGTATCGTGTCAATGCAAATGTAATGCCCGTGATTGAACTTTTTTTTATGTCCTCCGTCAGCGCCACATGATGAGGATCATCGAATGCGCAGAATAATCCAAAATAGAACGGACAAGTTCAGTAGAATTGTTGCATCTTCTGAGTGTTCTGCTAAAGAAATAGAGCCTTTGGTTTCCCTTCCTCACGATGTTTTGTGTGTGTTCTCTCCGATTGAAGGTGTTAGTAATTATAATTCCTACATATTTAACAGGATTTCTAGCATTTATATTTGACTGATTTATTGTATGAATGAAGTTTAATGGATATCTTTCAGAGCTTACGTAGATGACTTCGCACTTTTCATTATTTACGGTCAATTGTCAATTTTTGTACGATTCTCCATGCAACGCCCGACATCACTTCCATTTTACTCTATGACTTTCCGTCAGTTAGTACGTACTGTATTTTTCCTGATAGGAAATCGCGAATTCAATCGCACACCTGTTCCGATATTCCGTAAGCATGCCATTTGATTAGAATCCAATTGCAAGGTACTGTGTGTAAAGTCTTCTAGAAATCTAGGTATTGGGAATCGATTTTAGGTCCCTTGTCAAATGTAAGTTTACTACCATATTGTCTAGGTTTGTGGAACCTTCTATAACCTCTTCAAATAGTATATCCATCTTTATTTGAGTATGTACGTCAACTATCCGGATTTATTGGTTGGCAGGTACGAGTAGTATCCATGTAAAAACCGTATTTTCTAATATTGCAGGCGGTTTATTTGTATGTGGCTAACTAATTGTCATGTAACACTTTACATTGTACCGTGGCTTTCTAGTGTCTCACTGGCGATGTAATGCTAAATAATATTATTCATAATAATTGGATTACGGTTGATGTTAATCATCCGTGTACAAAGTTGTAACAATAATAATAATAGTAATAATTTCCTGTGGGTCATTGGTCTGGTGCAAGTCTTTTAATCAAACGCCACTTGGGAGACTTGCGTGTCCCTAGCCTACCCCAGGTATCCAACCGGGCAAAGGGGACCTAGAGCTTAACGTGGAATCTGAACCACGTGTCGTTTCTGACGACTCCTCACGTCGTTGAGAGGTGTAGGATGGGTTAAAACGCAGACTGAAAGAATTCGAGACCGGGTTTCGAACACGAACCCTTCAGTTTCCAGGCGATTGCCTTACCCTAAGACCACCGCGTCCGACTAATGCCAAATTATCCGCTTAAAAGAATGATAGAAGGCTCTTCGCCACTGCAAATTCTGTTTTCTGAGTGATTCTATGTGGTTGTGGAAGATGAACGTTTCACCTAGGGTGACCCCAATGCATGTCACCATTGGTGCCCGAAGAATATTCTGTCCATTGAGTTTCAGAATAGTAGGTATCAAGGGCCGTTTCTTAGTGGAATATACAGCTGTTGTGTTACCTATGTTTAGTTCACTATTGGTTTTACACCACTCGGCAGTAACATTGATTTGTTTTTGCTGGTGTTGTATGTAGGTTTGTATACATTTTTTGCTGGTGAAGAAAGCTGTATAATCAGCAAACTCAGTAATAAGGACCAAAGCCCTCCTCACGAACCGTGGGCACATCATTATCATTAAGAGTGTATAATACCTGTGATACGGGAGAACCCTGGGACAGGTCTGAACCTGTCATCGGAGTATTGGATGATTTCTCTTCAATCCCAATCTTCCTATTAGTCGAAACCTGGCAGATTTATAAAACTTTCCATTATGGATTTATTATAAAGCTTCTGTATCAACTGATCCCACGGTATCTTGTCATAAACTTTCTTTCTGAGGAGAAATACTGCAGCTATAGCGTTTGAAAAGTTGAGATTTCTTGTCACGGATTAGGTGACATCTGATAGTTTAGGCTGAAATCCATTCTTTTGATTGTGCCGTCAGCGTTTAGTGGTTCCATAATGCGATTTTGGACGACTCTTTTGAATGTTCTGCTCGTCCGCTGAGTAGGCATACTGGCCGGTAATTAAAAACCAAAGTGGGGACTTTTTCTGGTTCGGGTACGGAAAGCACTTTTAGTTATTATCAATGCAATGGGAGAATGTTACGTCAACAGACATACAAGATCAATTCTGGTCAAGAGGACTACTGCTTTGGTGGTCGTTGTTCATTTTTTCAACTTAAGGTACCTTATTTATTAGCCAAAATTGCTAATTAAATTTATTAATGTGACCGGTTTTGGCATATTAAAATGCCATCATCGGATCTTTTATTTATTAATTGAACACATCGCCCGAATTATGATAAACGTTTATTCTTTATTATAGATCTTACTCCATTGCCTATTTTAAGTCTGGGCTGTATTCTGTCTTCGTTCCTATAAATATCTGAAGAGGTTGTCTTGCGGTGCGTTCTGAGTCCCTCTTGACGACTGTTAGAGGTTCTTATAATGCAACAGTAGTATGTGATTGACTACTTTTATATGACAACGGAGAAAACTAAAATAAACAAATACACATTTTAGGAATAAGTCAATGGAGTTAACTGTCCAACTGATTCAGTAGCACTCTGCAATTTATAATTACTAGGACCAGCTACTTGCATGTGTAACTATGTACAGAAGCAGCTACAAATGAATTTGTGATAAAATGTTGATAAGTTTGAGAGAAAATCGAAAAAATAATGTACGTAGCTGATCAGCTAAACTATGAATTAAAGGGGTAATTCAACACATAGACCCACCACTACTGCAATGTTTTACAAAAATTCTACTTGTTTGATGTTCAAATGTTTGTAAATCGATGGGACTTAGCTACTTGGTTATTAGTCCCTAGCTTACAGACTACTTAAACTAAGTTAAACTAAGCTAAGGACAACACAAACACCCAAGCCAGAGGGAGGATTCGAACCTCCGACGGCGAACGGCGGCGCCCATCGTAGCACGGCGCCTCAGTGCGTACTGTTATTTCGCCGCGGTAACATGTTTGAAAGACACGGATATGCAATATTAAGGGACTGATATTAACGCCGTGGTGTAGCCGAGCGGTCTAAGGCGCCTTGCTGAGGAGCGCGTGGTTGCTCGCCGTCGGAGGTTCGAGTCCTCCCTGGGGCATATGTGTGTGTGTGTGTGTGTGTGTGTGTGTGTGTGTGTGTGTGTGTGTGTTTGTGTGTGTGTGTGTTGTCCTTAGGTTTGTTTACCTTAGTGTAAGTAGTTTGTAAGCTACGGACTGGTGACCACGCAGTATGGTCCGATAGATTTACAAACATTTGTGAATTTGTGTGGACTGTTACTGGCTAGAACAACAATTCAAACCTATGGCATATATTTTCGTATGTGGAATAATAGCTTTTAACAGAAAAGTGGTAATTATTGTACAGTAAGTTTCATGCAACGTTTTGCAAAAGTTGTGCCAGTTAGTAACACACTCAAGCAAACTACCGTGGCCTGGCAGAAGGTAAGTAGCATGCTCGAACCCCAGACTAAAGTTTTTTGTCATTTGCTTTATAGGTAAGGTCCGCCCAGCAAACACAAATGTTTTTAGTTTCTCCCATACATGTTTCGCTGGCGTTGCAGCATCATCAGTGGGATTTTTAATTCATACTGTGTCAAATTAACAATGCAATGATTGTTACTTTTTGTACATTGAGTGTAAAAACTACAGATAATTGTGAAACTTATATAAATCTTTTCTTACTTTTTATTGGTATATTAGGCCTAAGTTGTGTTTGTGATTCTTCAACTCACAAAACGTCACTGCGAATTTTTGACAGTTTGTCATCTGCAAACCAAAACGTGTGTAGTTAATGGGGTGAATGGTTAGCTTGTAGATATGGGGTTTGTCATTCTTTGATACCTGATTAAAAATGGACTGGTCCTGGAAACTTTCTAATCTCGTCGCCCCGATTCCCGCAGGAAGAGAGGCCTGGTGAAGGCCGTCCTCGTCTTCTCCTCCTACCCCTCCCATACAAACACTTTAGTCCGCCGCTGGTTACGCGTTTTCTATAGCAGCATAGCAGCATAAGAACACAGGAGTGCCCAGCCAAGCAGAGGGCCTGCGAACGTATGCAGAGAATTTTGTGGACGGAAACAGCGTCCGCAGATTTTCACTTTGCAGCTGCCGCGGCAAGGGCGACGGTATTCCGAAGCACGGAAAGGTGAATATTTACTCAGTCGATGGGCGAGAAGCGAATGTACTCCAGCTGGTGGCCCAGTTCTCGCGGCTGCGGCAGATGCGGCGAATGCCCACCCCTCCCATCGCTGCTGCGGTGGGGCACCACCGCTTCCGCCCTAAGGGCCCAATACGCGGCGGGCCGCTTCTGTTTATCTGAAAACTCTGTCGCTGCGGATTGGCCCGCGGACCGCCGGTGGGCTCAACTTTGGAACAGCTCGCCCTCGCCCTCGCAAAGTGGCCCTGCGGTGGTTACGGGGCCCGCTGGCCAAGTGGTGCCGCCCGAAAGCTGACTCGCACCGCTGCGCCATGAATATTTATACGGCCCCAGAAGACCCCTCTGCGAGACATTGTTTCTCCGAAAGAGTTTGTATTAGCAAAGCCGACTTATAGGGTTCCATTTTACTTGTTTACAATCGCTACATGGCGTTACGAATCTATAACACTTAACCCATTTCTTCCCAAAAATAGAAATTGTGAAAAAGTATTATATTTAATCATCAGGTTCTCTTCAAAATAATTGAAATAACATTACAAATATTACAAACTAGCAATATGTGTTGTAATTTGCACCACCCATAATGTTGCGCTGTTTCCTAGTAAAAAATAGAAAAATATTAGTTTTTGTGTTCACATTTTTCTATTTGTTCAAACTGTGCAATATTACTGAACAGAATTGGTGAGAAAAGGAATTTTTGGCATACCCTGACTAAAAGAAGGGATCGCTTGGTAGGACACATTCTTAGACATCGAGGAATCGTAAATTTAGCATTGGAGGGAAGTGTGTGGGGTAAAAATCGAAGAGGGAGACCAAAAGACGGGTATAGTAAGCAGATTCAAGTGGATGTGGGTTGCCGTTATTATGAGGAGATGAAAAGGCTTGCTCAGGATAGAGTTGGGTGGAGAGCTGCATCAAACCAGTTTCCAGACTGAAGACCATAACAACAACAACGTGCAATATTGTCTATTATATGATAAATCTGACTTACATTGATGGTATCCCTCACGAAATATTGAAAAACACTCCGTGTGAAGCTGAACTTGACATTTCTTGTGTATGTAAATCGTCTGACGTTTGTAAATCTTGCATCTTTTTACGAAGTGTTAAGGTAATTGTGAACCTTTAACACACATACAGAGTGCTCGTGAACGCATTTTAACACATGTGTAATGAGTTTTGTATAGTAAGTCCATTTCCACTGCATTTTGTAAGGCTAAATTTTGTGTTGCGTGTACCCAACACTGGGAAGAAATGGATTAAAACTGGTATGTTGTTTGGTGAGATACAGATAAGGCTGTTCTATTGATTGGAAGAAAAAGTCGCTACAAGGATTTGGCAATAGTGAGCCACCTAAAGGAGGTCTGTTTCAAAAGATACTCATTCAAAACTAAACTGGTGTTAAATTCAGCATTAAGAATTGTCATCACCTGGTAGTTAACACTCACAATAACTAATTTTCCAATCAAGCTATGATAAGTTGAACACATTTTTTTATTCATTAACACTATCATTCTGTTTAGTTATGGCCCTAGCATTAATACCTGCACAGTTAATTGGGAAACAGTGAGTTTAAACTGATTGAAAGCGTAACGGATATTTTGAACACAGCAATAATACTTAATCTGCGTAAGGCTCACTGACTACACTATAAATTTGACTGCGAAAGAAATCTGGAATAACACAAACCACTTTCTAATAATGCAACTGCAAGAATTTATTTCGCTAACTCATTGATTGCAGAAACTTAGTATCTTGTTTATCTGTGTATTGTTGCACAACAGTAACTGTTGTTATTAACGTCACGTGAATAAAGAAATATGTTAATCAAACTCAGCTTAGTCAATATTATGCTTTCATTTTAATAGCCAATAACTTTCAATGAAAGGAAGAGGGTTAGCTTCCTAACTACAAAAGTGAAACAGGTAAAGAGGTTCAACTTTCTCAATTATTATTAACAATAATGATTACATTACCTTATGATTGGAAAACAACAAAATCTACTCAGACTGACACATATATGAATGATATAAAATCTTATAGACACAGTACTGTGTCTGTGAAATTCAGATTTCAAAATTATTCCATCAGCTCGTACGAAAGCAGCTAACCAAAGCACGGCTGATCAATACCAGAGCTACACACCGACTCTCTTTCTGTTCCGCTACTACTCACATACATAGTCTTTGTCAGAGATGTTACACAACAGAGTAAACCATAGACGTAGTTACTCATAGAAGTTCATATAAAATTTTACATCCAAATATCGATACAAGACAGGTGAAACAATATTATTGAATTTGTACATACATGTTTCTCAGCCATTTTAAACGTTTGTGACATAACGTATTGTTGTACATGGTGTCCCGAAAAGAATGACCAGATTTTAAATAAAATTATTTATTGGGAAGAAGGGCTTAACACTAACAAATTACTTACTAAATTACAAAAGACATAAGTTTATAAAAATCCATCATAAATGTTCAATATATCCTCCATTGACTGGACAGACGACATCTATCCGATAGGGGAATTCATCTCAAACTGAGCGGAAGGTCATTGTTAGTTTCTTTTTGTCCTATTTTCCCCACAGTTGCTGTATTATATTATTGTGGAGTAGATATTTAGGTTATCCGTCTATGCAACTGAATTAATAAAATATTTTATCGCCATATGCATTTCGCCTTTATTTGGAAGGCATCATCAGTGACCTATAATATATACATGATTATGTTTTACAATATTTCATATTTACGTTTCTTAGTATTTTTAGGTTATAAACAGTTATGGTGTGTTATTTAAGTATAGTTACTGATATTTGGACGTTGTTACTTACAATATTTCGTGGATATTAATTTACATCTAGTGCTCATTGGTGGCTTCCGGCTGATCTGCTTCACTTATTTTCATTCCAGCACAAAAAAGGAACCAAACACTTCTCTCTCCCTTTCCCACCATCCCTGTCTCTGTCTGTCTCTATCTCCCTGTCTCTGTCTCTGTTTCTCTCTCTCTCTCTCTCTCTCTCTCTCTCTCTCTCTCTCTCTCTCTCTTTCTATCTCGTCACAATCAGGAGTCATTAAATAAATAACTTAATACATCAGTATCTGGTGCAGTTCTCTATGCGATCAGATCGAAAACACACACACACACACACACACACATTGACATAAAGCAAAGAAAGGACAAACACATACTCAACAGTTGGTAACACCAACAAAAAACAAAAACACAACACAAACAAAATGGCATGTACCTAGCTGTGAAGCGCTGGAATAACAAACAACGCAAAATGAACGTAAGTGAAGCATATCAGCCAGAAGCCACCAATGAACACTACATGTAAAGTAATATCCACGAAATATTGTAAGTAACAACATCCAAATAAGTATACATAACGCACAAGAACTTTTTATAACCTAAATATAGTAAGATACGTAAATATGAAATATTGTAAAACATAATCATGTATATATTACAGGCCACTGATAATGCCTTACAAATAAATGCGAAATGCATATGGCAATAAAATATTTTATTAATTCAGTTGCATAGACGGATAACCTAAATATCTACACTACAATAATGAGCGTAAGGGGTCTTCTGCCACTGAAGCTACATGAGATGATGTTCTGGATTTTAGTTCATCAATGTCACGAGGTAAGGGAGGAACGTAAACACGTTCTTTAACATATCTCCACAGCAAGAAATCAAATGGTGTTAAGTCAGAGGACCTAGGAGGCCAAGAGTGTAAAGCCTGGTGTCGCGGTCCTCCACCTACTCTTCTCCCTCCAATATATGAAAACATACAGATATGCGCCAAGTTTCATGGTGGCTAATCAAACAGTGTCAAAGTCGCTAGTTACCTCTTCCATGCTAAATGCAATGGCTTGCAGATTATAAAAATCTCCTTTAGGAAAAACATGCAGTTGTGTCCGATAGATTTACAAACATTTTGAACATGTTGATCCGAAGATTGACATTACGACCTGGGGGGATAGCGCAATGACTTACATATCATAGAGTCAGCTATGTGTACCCTTAAATATATGTGTACATATACTCTGAAAATCACATTAATGTAGCACAATATGGCCTGTTGGATATACACAAACTAACAGAGATGGTAAGTAGTGGAACAGTGGGCTTCATATGATACAACCTCCGTCTTTGGATAGTGGCAGATGTAAAAGAGACTCCAGAAACCTACAGTGATTTTGTTAACGCTTTAAAATACTGTGCACGTCAGAGTATACAGAATGCAGAAAATTCTACGTTCCAGGCTACAATAAAGATACAATCGAGAAGTACGAAACGTGTTGTGACCTCTATGATGCCAACCCGTTCTCCCCAGAAACAACTGAGGCTGGGGTAGAAATCATAACAATAGTGATTGAAAATAGGAGAAGAAGTGGCAACATACCGTAGAAAACGTTAACGTGACCCACAGTAGCATGAAAGCATGGAGACCGTTCAAAAAGCTCGATGTTGCATCTCCCTGAGCAGCACGTCAACACCTTCGCACATGTTTAGTTAACAACTGGATTCGTAGTTTTGGCGTACCAGAAGCAATTATAACGAAACAAACATGGAACTTTATATTAGATGCCATTAAACAACTTTGACAACTTCTGAAAATACGTAAATTACATACCACCCACAGGATAACGGGCGGACCGAAAGAGTCCACCATATTATCGGCAAGATTCTCAGCTACTACATCAACGAGGAACACAACAATTTGTATCTATACCTAACGTATTAGGTATCATGTTACAACGCAAAAGCGCAGGATCCAACAGGAAAGTCGCCTAATGAAGTTGTTTGCGATAAAAAGATGCCATCACCAATTGATGTTGTTAAGCAGAAGCGCGGGAAAAATAGAGAAACAGTAAAGGAATTTGCCTGAGTTACGAAAGAAGTGTGGAAAAACGTGAAAAAAGGGAAATACTAAAGCATTGGACAGGAAAGACTAGGCAATGCAAATGGGAGGTTTACCTACCCCGTATATTACTAAGGATTAAACGAAAAAATTTGTCACTAACAGGGTCCTTGCCAGATTCTCGATATTACATCGCCGGGTAACGTCCAACTACAGATGCCTACACGACCTGCTGCTATTCGTGCCAACCAATTGAAACATTTCAAGGGAGCGTCAGACGTAGTACTACCACTATTGGAAACTGCTCTTCCGAAAGGTGGAGGGAGGTCTACGGAAAAAGAAGGAAGCGGCCACACCTAAAGAAAACACTGACATGGCACAATACAATTTCTGACTGCGTTCTGTCGATTTCATAGCTACCAGAGGAAGGCTGAGGTGGTGTAAATATCACTGCCTCACTCACATGTAATTCAGTAGCTCAAAAAAAATGTTCAAGTGTTTGTAAAGCTTATGGGACTTAACTACGGGGTCATCAGACTCTAAACTTACAAACTACTTATGAACTACTTACGAACTAGGACGGCACAAATATCCATGCCCGAGGGGGGATTCGAACCCCCGACCGTAGTGGCCGTGCAGACCGTGACTGAAGCGCCTCTGTCTTCTCGGCCACCGCGGCCGGCAATTCAGTAGCACAGAGATGGTTTAGATACTTACATCTTATAAGGATAACGTTACATTTATTCTTGTGTGAGAAGAGCGTAGTAGCATTTTATTCCATCTCGAAAGACAACTTTCATTTACCCGAAATTAGAACTGACTGTACCGTTATCAACCTATCTTACCATCGATTGGCCAGAAACACCTATGCAATCATTATCATCACAAAATTTGTCCCACTTTAACCTCCCTGGCCATTTCAATCCAGCACAAGGTTATGTTTCATTGGCAAAACGCTTCGAAGATTCAACAGCTCCAACAAAGAGACTGCGTACATCACACTTGTGCGCCCTCTCCTGGAGTACTGTTGGCCAGGTGGAACTGATGGAGGACAATCAGAAGCTTCAGAGAAGGGTAGATCGTTGCTTTTTTTTATCATGTTTCAGGGGGAAAAGCGTCACGGAAATGTTGAGGAGGAAATCACTAAAGGAACGATGTTATTCGTTGCGACGAGATCTATTTGCAAAATTTCAAACACTTTTTATAATATTATATTGAAGGTATTTCACTTATCTGTCTGTGCAACTGATTTAATAAAATATGCTATTGCCATATGCTTTTCGTCTTTATTTTGGAAGGCATCATCAGTGGCCTGTAATATATACATGATTATTTTTTACAAAATTTTATATTTACATTTCTCAGTGTTTTGTAGGTTATCAACAGTTCTGATGCGTTATTTCGGTATAGTATTAATATCTGGATATTGTACTTACAATGTTTCATGGATATAGCTTCATATCTGGTGGTCATTGGTTGCTTCCAGCTGTTGTGCTTCAATTCCGTGCATTTTTGCTGTTTTTGTTGTTCAGCACTTCACAGTTAGCACCACTAGGCACATGCCATTTTTGTTTGTGTTGTGTTTTTGTTTTTGCTGGTGTTGCCAACTGTTGGGTAAGTGTTTGTCCTATCTTTGCTTCGTGTCAGTGTGTGTGTGTGTGTGTGTGTGTGTGTGTGTGTGTTATGTTATAGCATAGACGACAGCACCAGATACTGATTTATATATATATATATATATATATATATATATATATATATATATATATATATATATATATATATAATTTTTTTTAAATGCAGATTGTGAAGAGGTGTGATAGAATTAAGACAGTCAAAGATGGGGATTTTGGGAAAGGGAGAGAGTTGTGTTTATTATTATTAAGTTTTTCTTGTGTGTGTGTGTGTGTGTGTGTGTGTGTGTCAATTCTTTTCTCTCTTTGATTACTTTCTCATGTCTTTGACTAGATTTAGCAGTGAGTTCTCATTAATGTTTGTCTGTTCATTTATTACTTTTTTGTTCTCGGCTATGGCTTTCTGGATATGGTAGTTTTCTTTGTTTGGATGAGGTGTTTGTTGTGGTTGTTAGTCCTAATAATTTTCATTTCTTGGTCTATATTGGTTGGGTGATGTTGGTGGTGTTTTAAGTGTTCAGCAAATGTGGAGTGGTTTGTTTCATATTTCCAACATCTGATATGTTCTTTGTATCGTGTTTTGAAATCTCTGTTCGTCATTCCTATGTACTCTGGCATTCAAGTTTGTATATCCCTGATCCTTGGAATGTATCTTTCTTGATTTTTGGTTGTAGATTTGTTTGTAGGGATTGGGCAGTTTTGTATGCTATGTGGAGTCCTTGTTTCTTCAGTATGTTTGTCACTCTGTGTGTTAGTTTGTTTGTGTATGTCATGGTGTACCATTTGGTTTGTTTCTGTGTGGTGTTCTCATTGTGTGTGTTTGTTGTTTGTGGTTGTGTGTTTGGGTGATGTGTATTTTGCTGTTTGTTGGTTTTGTTTGAAATGTGTTGTTTGTTCCGTATTTGTCTTTTAATTTTCTGATTGAGTTTTTGTATTATTTGTGTGTCGTAACCATTGTTCCTTGCTATTTGTATGATTGTGTTCATTTCTCTTTGATAGTTTTTCTTGTTGAGAGGGATTTTGTTTATCCTATGTAACATGTGTCTAAATGCAGCTAGTTTCTGGTTTTGGGGATGATTGGAGGTGGAATGTATAATCATGTCTGTTGCTGTTGGTTCCCGATAAATGTTGAATGAATGTTTACCTTTTTCTTTTTCTATTGTTATATCAAGGAAATTTATTTTGCTGTCATGTTCTTTTTCAACCGTGAATTTAATGTTTTTGTGAGCTTTGTTTATTTCAGAGTGAAGTTCATCTATTTTTTCATTTGGCTCGTCTATTAGGCATATGACGTCATCTATGTATCTGTCCCAATATATGATTTTAAATTTTCCATCTGCCTCTACCTTTCCAATATCTGGTTTTCTAAGTGGCTAATGAAAATGTTAGCTAAGGTTCCTGATATTGGGGAACCCATAGGTAGTCCCTCACCCTGTAGGTAGTATTCATTCTCGAACTGGAAATAATCTTGTTCGGTAGTTAATTTCAGAAAACTTGTTATTTCCGATATTGATTCCGTAGTGAGGTTGCTGTTGGCTGTCAGATTATGTTGTATGATTTCTATTGTTTCTTTGATGGGGATGGATGTGTACATGTTTTCTATGTCAAATGAGACCAGTGCTGCTGTGTGTGGTATCTGTATGTTCTGTATCTGTACAATTAGTTTACAAGTGTTTTTCACTGTCCTGTTATTTTCTATTTTGTAATGTTTTGAGATTATTTTTTGGAGGTGTTTGGCTATATGGTATGTTGGGGTATTCCTGAAATTTATAACCGGTCTTAGAGGTATCTGCTGTTTATGTATCTTAGGTTGGCTGCGGAGTGTTGGTGCTTGTGGGTTCTTAACAGCTGGAAGCAACCAATGACCACCAGATATAAAGCTATATCCATGAAACATTGTAAGTACAATATCCAGATATTAATACTATACCGAAATAACGCATCAGAACTGTTGATAACCTACAAAACACTGAGAAATGTAAATATAAAATTTTGTAAAAAATAATCATGTATATATTACAGGCCACTGATGATGCCTTCCAAAATAAAGACGAAATGCATATGGCAATAGCATATTTTATTAAATCAGTTGCACAGACAGATAAGTGAAATACCTTCAATATAATATTATAATATAGCAACTGTGATAAAAACAGGACAAAAGGAACTAAAAATGTTACCGAATTTTACTTTTCAACGTAAAAATATTTTGCTAGCACCCACCTACATAGGGAGATATGACCATCACAATTAAATAAGAGAAATTAGATCGAAAACGGGACGATTTAGGGTTCTTTCTTTTCGCGCGCTTTTAGAGAACGGAACGGTATAGAAGGGTTATGAAAGTGGTTAAAAAACCCTCTTCCAGGAACTAAAATGTTATTTGCAGAGTATCTACGTAGATGTAGAACGTCTGGGCTAAGATGCTTTACAGATGGGCCACGGCATCTTAGCCCGGAAGTGACACTGACACTGCCGCACCTCCGCATTGGGTACAGCCCTTTGACCCACAGATTCTTATTCCGTCGAGAGGATCCACTGATTTGTGATGCTTGTGGCATGCAAATTACTATACGCCACAATTTAATTGAGTGTATTTCATATCGTGCTGAGAGGGCAGCGGCTAATCTTGGTCGTGCCCTACCCAATGTTTTAGCTGACGACGAGGCGAGTGTGACCAAAGGTTTACAATTTTCTGAACGATCTCGACTCTGGCCTAAGCTCTTAGGCTGGAGATTTTAGTGTGTTACAGGAGGGCTCGCTGATGCCTTTAACATCAGTGATCAGCGTACCTCTATACTCAGACATTTTCTTTTAAGGACTACTAAGGTTGTGTATTTCAGTCTGCCACCTTAAATCGCTGATTTCCAATATGTGTTCGTGTTGTTGCCCAGACCTACATTCTTCTATTGCCTGTTCTTATTTATTTACTGTTGTCTAATTCTATTGTCAAGGCACTAAAAACCTTGCTTCTGTGTGCCCAAAACATCCTATCCTATCCTGGGTACCACTTATGTGCTCGGATGGTGCCTTGTCCGTGGGTGCTGATCAGAACAAACCATTGGATTGGTTTGTTAGATGTGCCAATAAAATTTGTAGTTCAAATGTTCAAATGTTTGTATAGTCTATGGGACTTAACTACGGGGTCATCAGTCCCTAAACTTACAAACTACTTATGAACTACTTACGAACTAGGACGGCACAAATATCCATGCCCGAGGGGGGATTCGAACCCCCGACCGTAGTGGCCGTGCAGACCGTGACTGGAGCGCCTTAGTCTCCTCAGCCACCGCGGCCGGCAAAATTTGTAGTATTCGCCTAATATCCTCTGCCTTTTAATCTGAACCAGGAACCCTAGACAGGTATACGGAGGTATCTCGAGCTCTGATACGGCAACAGGGCCAGGCAGATAGATGTGTGGCGCTTTTCCTTATGAGGTCAAACGTACGTCTACTTCGGCTGCCTTTTTCGTTGCTCGGCTTTGACGAATGTGTCGTTCCATTACTTCGATTTCTGCGCATCGTCCCTTTGACAGGGTACACTCCGGTAAAGTTATACAGGTCAAGCAAAGCTATCTGTCAGTGTAATCCGGGAGAAACTTCTGCGTTTCCGGTCGATGTGAGCATCCGGTAACCGAAGATCTGAAGAGGACACTCCCAGGGAAATTTATCACAGGCAGTCAAACGGGCGCTCCGAGAAGCGACTGTGCGCGATTTGCGGGAACCTGGCCGCAGGGCGGTCTGACGGCGGTGCGGCGGCAGCAGAGGTTAAGACGCGGCCGGCGCGCGCCCCGCATGTTTTATTCAGCAGGCAGAAGGCCAGGCGGGCCGCGAGAATTCGGCAGCACTGGGCCAGCGCTGGGCCATCCGCCCCACCCGCGCAGAGCCCCTTCTGGAGGCACGGATGACCTCCCGCGGCCGCGACGGCGGCGGAGTTCCACGCTGGACGTCACGGCGGTCTCCGAGGCCGAGTTGCGCCATGCACTTCGCGACTAGGAGAGAAATCTGTCACAGCGCTCTCAGATTTTTTTTTTTTTTTTGTCCGTTACATTGCTTTCCCCAATTCCAACATGGTGTTCGGGAAGTAGCGAAACATAATAAGGTGCTATAGAACGTACAATATTTATTTTAAAAAAAAGTTGTTCCAACTGACTTCCTCTTCCCTCACCTTTTCAATTTCGACGAATAATGAAGCACTATAGAACATACAATATTAACTGAAAACTATCTGAAAACGAGGCTTGCCTCTTGCTCCTACTGACTTCCTCTTCGTTTTCCTCTTCTCTTTCCTCATCCTCGTCTTCGTCTTCCACCTGCTCCTGCTTTTCCGTTTTCTACTGCTCTTCCACTCCCCTCTTCCTCTTCCACTCCCCTCTTCCTCTTCCTCTTCCACTCCCCTCTTCCTCTTAGACTCCCCTCTTCCACTCCCCTCTTCCTCTTCCCTCTTTCTCTAACCCTCTTCCCTCCTCTTCCCTCTTCTTCCCTCTTCTTCCCTCATCTTCCCTCTTCTTCCCTTTTCTTCCCTCTTCTTCCCTCTTCTTCCGTCTTATTCCCTCTTCTTTCCTCCTCTTTCCTCTTCTTCCCTCTTCTTTCCTCTTCCTCTTCCTCTTGTCCTTCTGCTTCTACATCTACATGCGATACCCTTATAATCACCTTTAAGTGCCTGGCAGAGGGTTCATCGAACCACCATAATACTATTTATCTCCCATTCCATTCTCTAATAGCGCGCGAGAAGAAAGAACACCTGAATCTCTCCGTGCGAGCGCTGATTTCCCTTATTTTATTCTGATGGTCATTTCTACCTATGTAAGTGGGAGTCAACAATATATTTTCGCATTCGGAGGAGAATGTTGGCGATTGGAGTTTCGTAAGTAGCCCACGCCGCAGCGATATGTGCCGTTGTTGTAATGATGCCCATCTCAGTCCTGTATCATTTCCGTAACGCTGTCTCCCCTGTATCGTTACAATACAAAACGAGCTGCTCTTCTTCGAACTGTTTCTATGTCCTCCGTCAAACCCACCTGATAAGTATCCCAAACTGGGCAGCAATACTCCAAAGAAAAGGACGAACAAGCGTAGTGTATGCAGTCTCTCTAGTAAATCTGTTGCATGTTTTAAGGGTTCTGCCAATAAAACGCAGTCTCTGGTTTGCCTCTCCCACGACATTATATACGTGTTCTTTCCAGTTTGAAGTAATAGTAATTCTTAGGTATTTTATGGAGTTTACGGCCTTCACTTTTGATTGATTTATCTTATAAACAAAGTTTAACGGATTTCTTTTCGTACTTCACACTTCTCATTATTTAGAGTCAATTGCCAATTTCTACACCATACTCATATCTTATTCACATCGTTTTGCAGTTGGTTTTGATCTTCAGATGATGTCACTATAAGGTAAATGATGGCGTCATCTGCAAACAAGCTATGGGAGCTTCTTAGATATTCCCATAAATCGTTTATGTAAATAAGGAACAGCAGAGGACCAATAACACTACCCTGTGGAACGCCCGATACCACCTATATTTTAATCGATGCCTTACCATAGATTACTACGAACTGTGTCCTCTCTGACAGGAAATGGCCTATCCAATCGCCAATTTAGGGCGATATACCATAACCACGCAATTAGATTAAAAGCCGTTTGTGAGGTTCGGTGTCAAAAGCTTTCTGGAAATCAAGAAATACGGAAACGATTTGCGAACCCTTGTCGTTGGCACCCATCACTTCGTGTCGAAAAAGAGCTAGTTGGGTTTCTCATGAACGATATTTTCTAAATCCGTGTTGACCTTGGGTCAATAGATAATTCCGTTCGATATAATTCATAATATTTGAATACAGGATATGTTCCAAAACCCTGGTGCAAATTGATGTCAATGAAATAGGCCTGTTGCTTTCCGTTTCATCATCCTCTTGATCTTCCGCTTCCTATTGTTCTTCTGCTTCCGCCATCTCCTAGTCTTCATCCTTCTTCCGCCCCCTCCCACACCCACTTCTTCCCACTCTCATCCGACTTCCTCTCCCTCCCACTGCCTATCTGCCACATCTTGCCCTCCACCGCCACATCCATCCGCCTGCCCCTGTTATTACTTTCCACAATCTCTGACACTCCCCTCCTGCTCAATTCATCTCTTCCCTCCCCCGTGTTCGAAAATATTACGTCTCCAAAATTTCATGCTTTGAGTCAAACGGTGTCCGTTGTCCTCCGTGAAGTTCCCTCCACTAAACACTCAACAAATTATTATTTTAGGATACACAGTGCCGTTTCTCTTATTTTGAAGGTAAAGTGTGTAAATTTTTTTCGCAGAAGTATAAATGGTATGACAGTGCATAAAATACGAATACAATCGGAAGTGGTGATGCACAAACAAAATTATCAATTTCTGCTTTCCTAATTTTTCAGCAATTCCTGTAGATGTTCCCTCTTTTTTACTTTCCCTCTTCTTTTATAAACTATACCTGTATTAAAGTGAAAGAAACATGAATTGTGGAATCAGCGAGACCATTTTTGAATTTTAGCTAGACTGCCCCAAACCAGTTTATTTTCATGTGTAATGGTGTAATATTTTTTTTATAAATACATGTCATGATCCAATTGGTGTCCAGTTTGTGGTTTGTTCGCATACACTGTTGGTTTCACAAATCCATAGTGACATGGCGTAAGATCGCTTGATTTGCCAGGCTATTCCTGTTTGCCAGGCCATTCCTATTTGCCAAAGAAAGTGAAAATACACTGCTGGGAAATGAAAAAAGTACACCATGACTTCGTCGAGCCAACACAGGAAACTTTCTTTCACAAATTATTTAAGATGCATACTACACATGGTGACACAGATGTTCGTGAGTACAGTCACCAGAGTGTGCACAATGTCGATGTTAGTACATCTACATAGATACTCTGCAAATCATTGCCTAGCAGAGGGTTCAATAACCACTTTCACAACCTTTTTCTACCGACCCATTATCTAATAACACGTGGGAAGAAAGAACACCTAAGTCGTTCCGTTTTGAATCTGATTTCTCTTATTGGGATGGTCATGTCTCTCTATGCAGGTGGGTGCTAGCAAAATATTTTCTCTATCAGAAGTAAAAGTCTGTGATTGAAATTTCGTAAATAGAACTCGCCGCAATGAATAACGTCTTTCTTTTAATGATTTCCACCTCAAATCGTGCAACATTTTCGTGACGCTTTCTCCCCTGTAACGTGATAAAACGAGCTGCCGTTTTCTGAACATTCTCAATGTAATCCGTCAGTCCCGTCTCGTGAGGGTGTCGCCGGCCGCGGTGGCCGAGGGGACTGAGGCGCTGCAGTCACGGTCTGCACGGCCACTACGGTCGGGGGTTCGAATCCCCCTCGGGCATGGATATTTGTGCCGTCCTTAGTATTAGCTAGTTCATAAGTAGTTTGTAAGTTTAGGGACTGATGACCCCGTAGTTAAGTCCCATAGACTCTACAAACATTTGAACATTTTTGAGGGTGTCACATTGGGCAACAGTACTCCAGGAGAGGACGCACAAGTGTGATGTAGGCAGTCTCTTTGGCGGAGCTGTTGCATCTTCGAAGCGTTCTGCCAATGAAACGTAACCTTTGGTTCATCTTCCCCACAATATTTTCTATGCGTACAGTGTGAATCTTACTTTTGCAGCAATACAACCTGCAGTTCTTTCATGAAGAGATTGTAGAAGTGCCGAATGTAGTCTTCCGGAACAGTCGGCTACGTAATTTCCACCTGCCGTGCCAGTGGGATCCGGTCGTGCAGACCACGTGAGATGAAGAGTTATCTGGTCCCAAACATGGTCAATGGGAGACAAATCTGGGGATCATGCTGGCCAGGGTAATTGGAGAACACGTTGGGTGGTACTGGATACACGTGAACCTGCATTATCCAGTTGAAAAAGCATATCACCTCGTTGGTGCATAAACGGTAGCAAGATGGGTTCAATTATGTTTTCAGTGAACCCTACAGTGTTGAATGTTTCCTCGACGATCTCCAGAGAAGAACGGCTAGCCTAAGATCTTTCCACATGATGATGCAGCATGTCGGCCCCGTGTGCCTCTGTCGTATACAGTCCACATTTTTGCGCTCCCCCACACGACACCCCACACGAGTACGAGCATCATTGCCACCGAGGCAGAAGCGACTCTGATAACTGATGATAACAGGTCCCCATTCGTCAATCCTTAAGCGCCTACCTCGCCAACACTGGAGGCGGGCTGAACGATGCTCGAGCAAGAGCAGAAGACGCCCAGCGTGAGGCAATCTTGGTGTGGGGAGCCAGATCCTCAACTGGCCGTTCTCAGGTAATCGTCGAGAGAACACTGAACAGTGTACTATACACTGAAACCATAACTCAATTTGTCTTGCTACCGAGTTCATGCAGCAACAAGTTGATATGCTGTTCCCACAGGATAGTACACGTACACGTGTATCTCCTGACACGTCGACTACGCTGACCAGCAAGATCCCCAAATCTGTCCCCCATTGAGCATGTTTGGGATCGAATGAAACGTCATCCTGATCGTTCTCCACGACCAACAAAGGCACCAGGTGGAAATTGTATGTTAGGCCATACCGCAAACTACATTCGGAACCTCTACGATTGTATCAATGATATAAAGGCAGTTTGCATTGCTGCAAAAGGAGGGTATACACGGTACTAGCGTCGACACTGGGCACGCTCGAATAACTGAACTCACGTTCCTGTGGCTCTTTGTGCGTGATCGCTGGTGTTTACAATCTCCAAATATATCAGTAAAATTTCCCTCTGCTAGGTCGACGAATTCTTTCTCCATTTTCCAGGAGTGTATTTCGAGGAAACGTTTTACTCAGGAGAGCTTTCGTTTGGCGGCATGTGTGATATGTCGAAAGGAAAACATCATTATCGTCAATAAGAGAGAAAAATCAATGTTTAGATAGATAGCGGTCGCCGTTTACACTAAAGGCAGCTCCATCACATTCAAAAATGTAAAGGCCGGTCACTCCTCCTATCCAGATCTTGCTTCACACAGCCATTCGTTGTGGATGCATATCATCTTTCACAGTCACTCACGGATTCTCGTTACGCCAAATTCCTCAGTTCTGCTTGCTAACCATCCACAGATGTGGAAGTGCCCCTCATCTTACAAAATCTTTGTACTTGTTCTCATTTTCCGTTTGTCGAGTCACTATCCATTGAGAAAATCGATGTCTCTCTTACCATGGTCTGCAGACTCCAACTATTGTGTAAGTTGTTCTTGTACTCATGCAGTTTCCTATCTTTTGGAAGTATTTAATGCATTGAACGTGGTGATAAAGTCAGTATTGCTGAGGTCGTCGGCGAAAGGAATATCTTGCTATTAGGTTCACATTTTCACGCACGGTGGCAGTGTTATATTGTATTAGAATAAAACGTAGTTGTCCTGTTTTCTGCAACATTGAATGGGAACTCGTGGTGCCAAACTTCAGATTGAATCTGGAACAGATGACTCGGTTTGAGTAGGATTACGTCAGAGAATCACACGGAAATGTTTAAATGTGTATGTGCTTGTGTGTGTCTTTATAGACTGGTTTTGTCTAACAGTTCTTTTAGGACAGCGAATAAAGTTCCTTTCAAAAATGCTTGTAGAACTTATGGGACTTAACTACGGGGTCATCAGTCCCTAAACATACAATCTACTTATGAACTAGCTTATACTAAAGACGACACAAACATCCATGCCCGATGGGGGATTCGAAACCCCGACTGCAGTGGCCGTACAGACCGTGACTGGCACGCCGCAGACCGCTAGGCCACTGCGGCCGGCTAAAGTTCCGTCACAGATAGTTGTATATTAACTTATTAATGGTTTTTCTTCAACTTTGGCTGTCTGTATTTCGCTGTTTCAACTATTAGTTTTCCTTGGGGGTCTGTTGCTGCATTTGCGAATTTTCAGGTTTGTGTCTGTTGGACAGTGTTTCATGTCCATAAGATGTTAGGCAAGTGTAGCGTGACTGCTGTTACTGTGTAGCGCCTTCCTGTGCTCTGTACATCTCGTATTACGCTTGACAAGCTAGCAGAAACTTTAATACAATACGCAAAAAACACATAAGTGCACTATAAAGTAACACTTGTCACGCTTCATTTTCTGTACATCATATAGACATGAGACACAGCTAGCAAACACAAAAGTGAAAAATCTAAATGCAGTATCAGCCCCCAAAAAACACTAATTATTGACGACAACAACCAAATACAGAAATCCATAGCTGATTGGATAGTAATAATAAATGGAAACACAGCTCTGTGTAATCCAAATTTATTTTCTGTCCTCAAAGTACTGTCGGACAACACCAGTCATTAAAACCTCCCTCTGTCTCTCTCTCCCTCTCTCACACACACACACACACAAATAGTAGCGATAGAAAAATAAATACACAATATATGTTAACGAATATACAAATACAACGTAATAGACACAGGCCTACCACAGATGCAAACAAAGCAACTAAGAATAACAACACCATGAAATTATAATTAAAATGTAATAATAAAAACAAAGTATTAATACTAGCAAAAATAATAATTATGATAGCAAGAGTAATAATTACGACAGCAAATAGCGACACTAACTACCACATGTACCAACACACTCACCTTCACACACACACACACACATACACACACACACACACACACACACACACATACACACACTGCTTTTCAAATAGAATTAAATAGTACAAGATCTAATCGTAAAAAAGAACCAGATCAAAGGCTTCAATTTAAAATATATTTTGAACGTTAAGTGCCATACAGTTGCGGACAATGATATCTTTATAACCTGCATGCATAATTTAGGTATCTGATCATAGAACTGTACCATGCCTGTAAATTCATATGTTTTGCCCACAATTTTCCAGAGTCTTCCATACTGTAATTAGTCAAACGAATTTCCATCAGTTATTGCCTGATTATCTCTGAATTTGAAATGTATGTCCATATGCGAAGTAACACACTTGTACTTTTCTTGTAATACTTCATATCAGTTGTAATTAGTTAAAAAACAGAGTATGAACATCTTTGGCTGGCACAATTTTCCTAATAGGAACTTAACATGACCTAGGCATGTACAAACTGAAATGTTTTCTGTTGTTTAAAGGAATAAAAAGGCCCATCGTAAAATTAAATATCTATATTCCATGTGGAATTTAGAAAACGGAACACTTGCTAACCTAAGGAGATCACAAGAGATTCGACCTTTTTTATCGCATGATAGAGTGTAGACTTTCACGAGCTGCTGACATTTTTGTTAGTATATCTTCTGGGTTGTAAGGCCGCGTTCTTAGAATCTTGTTGCTTCCTTACGTTTCGTCCGATGCTGCGTCGGACTTCTTCAGTGGTTGTCTGGTTGCCCCGTAGAGTCGGCAAGACAACCTCTGAAGAAAGAAGTCCGACGCAGCATCGCACGAAACGTAAGGAAGTAGCAAATTCTAAGAACACGGCCTTAAAACAAAAAGTTTATTGTATCTTTCACTACTCTGTGCCTCGCTGTTGTAATTCAACTACACTTAAATTCGGAAATTGTAGTGCAAGTCCGAACAACAGTGGACTAGGTTGATATTTACATTTCTCGGGCTACGATGTTCTGTGTGCTTCATCAAATTGTCATCAAAATTAAGTTTTCCGTATTTTTATTCAACAACTTTAATGTAAATTCTAACAATTGAAAATATCAGACTATAAGAACATTTTTATATGAATTTTTATTGTAGAGAGAAATTGTTATGAATAAATAGCCGATTTCTGAGGAATATTCCTACTTTCGACAGATCACGAAAAACCAGAAGTTCTTCCTATAAATTGGAAGATATTCCAACGTTGAGTCCTCTTGACTTGAGTACCTGAGGGGAGGCAAGGAAGCTGTAAGAAATGTCAATGGGACCCCTACTCCCCACCCTAACGTGTTTACAATCAATGACAGATACGTTTGTAAAGAGGTGATCGAAGATGTGCTCCAGCTGTTTCTAAAAGGGCCGTCTGAGGTCCTCTGACCTTTTATTCGTGCACGTTTCACTGTAGCATGCGTTCGGCATTATCCCACATGAGGTACATTTGGTTCCATGGTTTTAAACAGTCCACCGAGTACGCACGAATAAAAATTTCCTTCCGCTGCTCTCCATACCACTCAGAACCTGTTCCACAGGATTGCTGCCCACTAAATCCTTAGGGAACGAATAGTTTTAATTCGGTTGGGGTTTGCAGCGTCGCAGGTTCTTGATAACAGCTCGCGCTATTCATCCACGGGATATAGAGGGCAGTACGTGCATTAGCCCAGCTAGATGCCGTCTTTCTTGACTTTGCTAAGGCATTTGATACCGTTTGGCACCGTCACTTGATGATCAGGCGTTACTAACAAGTAGGCACTCTGAACGAAGTGTTCAGGAATTAAAGGAATCTCAGGCATGGCCCACGCGAGTGTTATAAGATCGATGCTTTTCACAACATACATACATAACGACGTAGATCACATCGGAAGTTCAAGGAGGTTTTGGCGAGTAGTTTATCGAAAAGTCGCAAAACTAGAAAAGGGTAGGAAATGCAGGAGGATTTTCAGCATATGGGCGCATGGTGCAGGTAATGGTAATTAAGAACCGACGTAAATTTTGTGTCCCAACTTCGTCGCCGCTTTTGTGTCCCAGCCTCGTCGTAGGTGTCGGTGGTCGAGTGGAATGAGCCCGACACAGGAACAAAAATAGCACGCTGGTGCAGGTACGGAGGGGAGCAGCCAGAAACTATAAACACTAGAGTAAATTAGAAAGAGATATATATTGCACAGAATGTAACAATACTTAACTTTTACATAGTACTGCAGAATGTTGATACATAGTTGTTAGAGGCCTGCCTAGTGCCTGTACGATAGCAAAGTCTTCACTGGTGCCTATCTGATTACGAAGGTCCTAACTCGTTGCTAACTCAGTCCCAAGTGACCGATGTCTTTCCGTGGTGGCCACGAGCGGGGTTGCAGCAGAGGGCGCTCGTGGCGGTCCTGAGAACGCCGCGCCGTGTGTGCACGGCGGCGCGCGGCGAAAGTATGTGGCGCGCACTTTGTACTTGTGCGACACCACACCCCTCCCCCCCCCCCAAACCGCCGCGCCGTCGTGGCGTAGGGCTGAGGGCCACGGCGACGGCACTGGGAGGAGGGCCTGGGCGGGGGCGTTACTGGTGGGACGGGCGTCGTAGCTGAGGCTGGGATCGAGACGCCGTCCGCGCCCCGGCATCCGCCTTGCGATCCTCCAGGGAACCCACCGAAACCTGGGGAAGGGCGCACCCTGCCGCCCAGATTGAGCAGGTCATCTTCTTCTGAGGTGCGTGGCCCAAGCTGGGGGGGGGGGGGGGCGCACGGTCCCGGAGTCCCTCTCGGTGATGCTGTCATCTGCGGCGGCGACAGCAGCGGCGTCGCGTCGATCTCCATCGGGACGATCTCGTAGTCCGGGGACGAACGATGTGGTTGTGCTCCCTGGCGGTGAACTGGGTCTGGAATCAAGAAACCGGAGACAGGATCGCGCGGCCTATGCAGACGCAATTGGTTTGCGTGGCGCCGCAGCTCCGACCCTGTGGAAGAACGTACAACATACATATTGCGACCGAGCACGCGCTGAATGATGCCTGGCAACCATGTCTTCTTCATACCAGCAAACACCCTGTACAGCACCGGCGTAGAAACCTGAAAACGCGTAGCGCCATACGAACCGACTCGGTGCGTGGGAGGCTGCAGCAGGTGAAGGAGAGTGCGGTGACGGCGGCCGTGTAGCAGCTCGGCAGGAGACGGGCCGTCACGTGGCATGCACCGATACGTAGACAGGAAAATTTGAAGAGCTTGCTGCCTGGAGTGCTGACCTTTCATCTTCTCCGTGTGAGACTTGAATGTTCGAACGAAACGTTCTGCTTCACCATTGGACTGAGGGTGAAAAGGTGCGGTGGTGATATGCTGAATGCCATTCACACGACAAAACTGTTGAAATTCCGCACTAACAAACTGTGGTCCATTGTCACTGACGATAGTTTCAGGCAAACCTTCGATGCAAAACACTGATGTTAAGGCACTGATTGTACTAGACGCCGTCGTTGAGTTCATGGCAATCACGAAAGCGTGTACAACAATTAACCAGCGCGTATTCCAGAAAGGTCCGGCAAAGTCAATGTGTAAACGTTGCCATGGTCCCTTGGGGCGTGGCCAGTCTGAGAAACGTTGCGGAGGAGCCGCCTGATGCTCCGCACAAACAGTACACTGTGACGTCATGTTCTCTATCTGAGCGTCCATACCAACCCAGGTACAATGACGTCTGGCCAGTTGCTTTGTCCTAACAATACCCCAATGTTCTTGATGCAGAAGGCGTAACACTTCTCGTTGCAGGGAACGGGGAACTATCACTCTTGTTTGGTCGTTATCCGTATGTAACAACAAAACACCCTGACTTAAAGATAATGCATGACGTTGTGCAAAATAACGTCGAACCAGAGGCCGCTCAATGTCTTTGGCTCTGGCAGGCCACCCTGAGCGATCAAAACGTGCTACCACACTTAGGTCTGCATCCGCAGCTGTTTCCCGTGCAACCCGACGAGAGTTCAAAGGGAATCAAACATGCATCACTGAGTAGTGCAGACTTTAGTTTGTCAAAGGTAATTTGGCAATCTTTAGACCATACAAAAGGAACATTCTTCCTACGTAAGTGATGCAGTGGAGCTGCAATCTGAGAGGCATTGGGAATAAACCTGAAATAATAGTTCAGCTTTCCCATTACTGCTTGCAATTCGTGCACATTCTTAGGAGGAGGCAAGTCTTTGATTGCTCGAAGATGTGACCGTAAGGGATGTATTCCTTGGGCATTAATCACATGGCCTAGGTACTCTATTTCAGTTTGAAAAAACGAACACTTTGCTTTATTGCAACGTAGACCTGCTGCAGTCAAAACTTTGAAAAGGTACTCCAGGTTTGCTAAATGTTCTTCAACTGTACGTCCGGATACCACAATATCATCTAAATAGTTCGAACAACACGGTACAGAAACTGTCAGCTGTTCCAAAAAAACGCTGAAAAATAGCGGGGGCGGAAGAACTGCCAAAGGGTAGGCGTTGAAATTGAAAAAGGCCCATGTGAATATTAATGACGAAAAACTTTTTTGACTCGTCATCAAGTGGAATCTGTAAGTATGCCTCTGCTAAATCAATCTTAGAAAAGAAACGAGACTGTCCTAATTTGTCCATTAGTTCGTCAGGTCTGGGCAGGGGATAAGTGTCTACAATTGTTTGACTGTTCACTGTTGATTTGAAGTCCGCACAGAGACGAAGTTTTCCTGACGGCTTGGGTATAATTACTATAGGCGAGGCCCACTGACTCGCAGAAACAGGAGAAATCACCCCACTATCTTGCCAACGTTTAAGTTCTTCGGCAACTGTATCACGCAAGGCGATAGGCACTGGTCTAGCTTTACGAAATTTTGGAACTGCAGATTCTTTTAAAGTTACATGTGCCACGAAGTCTTTTGCACAACCTAGTTCCGGCGAAAACAAGTCACTATATTTGTCACACAATGCATTGATTTTATCCTGAGGCACTATTGACGAAATTTGAAGCACATCTCTTTGAATTGATAAACCAAACAAGTCAAAAGCATCTAGTCCAAAAATGTTCTGTGTCGATTTGGCCTGAATAACTACAAAAGCAACTGTTTTTGTTACACCTTGAAAAGAGGCGGGCAGGCTACACGTTCCTAGCACGGGAATATGTTGACCTGTATAAGCTGTTAACACTTGCTGTGACGGCGACAATTTTGGCGAACCCAGAAGTTCATAAGTATCTTTATTTATTAATGTGACAGCGGAACCAGTATCAAGCTGAAATTGCACAGTCTTATATTCTATGGAGAGATTTACAAAAAGTTTGTGCTTCTGGCGCACGACAGGTGCGCGAATGTGGGCAACGTCTGCTACGGTTCGTTTACTGCGCTATTTTACTGGTCATATGAATGACCTCACATTCATCACTATTAAGGGTTAATTGCCAACTTTTGAACAAGGGAGAAAAGTTATCTAAATCATTTTGTAGTTTCTTCTAATTTTCTGTGGACTTTACTAACCGATAAATGACATCATCCGTGAACAGTCTAAGGGAGCTACTCAGATTGACTCCTAAATCGTTTATAAAAATAAGGAACAGGAGGAGCCATATAACACTTTCCTGGGGAACGCCAGATATCACTTCCATTCTACTCGATGGCTTTTCGTCAATTACAACGAACTGTCCTTTCTGAAAGGAAATCATGAATCCAGTCGCACAACCGTGAAGATATTTCATAAGCACGTAATTTGATTAGACAATGCAAGAGAACAGTTGGACCGTTGAAACCGATTAGCTTGTATCTCAAATTGATACGTTTGCTCGAAAAACAAGGCCATCTCATGATCTCTTCTCGGATTGAAGTACGTAATACAAAAAATCAGGTCGGAAATGTTTACTTACATCATTCGCCCCATTACTTCTGTCCAGATGCTATAACGTAGTTCTGTTGCATGAGGTACAGCATATTGAAATTGCCGCGAGTCACCATCTAAACCGACTGCCGGCGTGGCGCAAGGGATAGCGTCACAGACTGCGGTGCTGAAGGTCGCCAGTTCAATCCCGACGCCCGGCGAAAATTTATTTCTTTATAATTGACAATTCCTGAATGTTCTATATCTTTCTTATGTTCACTTGTAAATTCTACTTGTTTATTATTTTAACTATTTAATTTCTGGTACATTCTGTCTGTGTATAAACAGCAGAGCACTCTACCCGAGAGGCAGTCAGTGCTGCGTGTATGCTAAGTACGTAATAAGCGTGTTCTCAGTATAAGTGCTGTGTTCAGTTGCCTTCGAATCCTGCTTGCAGTTCAACGCTACAATATTTAACTTGGGACCGTCACAGCCTTGATGCTACAACCCGACCACGTGGCGTTCTTTTCACTTGTGTTTGCTGAGACAAACTTCTCAATGTAAAAACTATTTTTGGTGTAGTGAAAAGTAAAATTTTGGTAAAGTTATGCAACCCAACTACAGTGGGTACCTACCTGTTGCTAAACTTACAAACTACATAAACCAGCTTAGCTGAAGAACAACTCAAACACTCAGGCCTGACGGAGGACTCGAACCTTCTACGACGACCCGCAGCGCGCAGCTCAGCAAGGCGCCTTAGTGCGCACAGCTATTGACATAATAATGTAGAGATATTTTACAGCGAATATCCGTTTAAAGAACTGCATTCCACTGTAATATCAGCTGTATGTAATTACAGTTCCTATGTACTGAAAGTATGTGTTCTTTTAAATCAAATAAGATTGACTGTAATTGGTTTACAGATCAAAATGATATGCAAATAGCCAGTGAGGTGAATGAAAACTTACAATACTACTTAAGTGTCATCTTTGAAATTGCTTTCGTAAATTGATACAATAATTTTGCATATAAACTACTTCTGAAATTAAATTTAAGAGTTGCCACTAGCTTTTTATTTATTAACTATAAAAAAATAAACATATATGTATATCTAACGTGAATTAATTATAGACTGTCACTAACTGTATGCAGTGGCGACATGCAAGCTTTTCATTTGTCAAGAACAATAATTGGCAATATTGCATATTCTGTACTATTGAAATATTTTAGTCTGAACTACCTATCTTTACAAGAATTTTCCCTCCACAACATTTCAGTCAGAGGTTGTTGAAATGAGGTAGGAAGAAATTTGAATAAAAACTACATTCACTGTTTAGGTTTTACAGCCTGACCAATACAACACAAATGTGACCATATGTCACACACACACACACACACACACACACACACACACACACACACACATAAACTAAGGTTGCTACACGAATATAAAGGTTTTTACTGGCCAATTCAGAGGAATGAAGTGGAAGAAATCACGAAATATAAAATCAACAAGTGAAATTTAACCCCAACTCCGATCCCAGTTTATTTTTATCTAAAAATGCGACCCCTCTGGCACAAGATAAACTCCCACCTAACTACTACCATTCAACTCCTCTTCCTCAGCAGATGCGTTAGCGCGACCTTACCGTCTTTCTGTAGAACAGCGTTGGAGTTGGCGAAGACGATCTGATGGCAGTGCAGTGTTGACAGCAGCGATCACGAATGTGGACTGGCACGAGTAGAACAGGTTTTGTCGGTTATGCCGACGACAATACTATAGTGAAAAATTAGAACTGTTCTCTCAAGAAACGGTAAAATATTGATTACGAGTGGTGTAGCTGACAGTGAACACGCACTTCAGAATATTACAAGTTTCAATTTATACTACAGTAGCCACACAGGAACACTGTGCAGAAAGTACACTGAAATAATTCAAAGTCCACGATCTGGATAGGTGAATAGCTCCAGCCATAGACTTAAAGACAGCACGATCCGGCCAGGTGCGCGACCCACTCCAGAGTAACTTCCTCCCACAACAAAATTTCACAACTGAAAATCTTCCTCTCACGCCCCTCCCATCGGTGACGTCAAGCCAATCACAAATTTTGATTAATGGTCAAACCAATGGAATACAAGAGCTTTTGTCCCGCCAGACTCCTTCCCCACGATACTATCACACGCTGCACTCTGGACGTAAGCCAACATTTCTCAGAAATCCAGAGAAATTGCGCACCATAGGAACGAATCTGCAGACGCTGAAATGACTTTACTGCCGACCAGACGCCAGCGTCCCGTCGCGAGAGCGCCGCGCTAACTTTCCCAGAAATCACCTCTGGCAATTTACACAAACATTCGCATACGCCCGCCCCGGTGTTCCATGAACTCGAGCGCACATGCAGACCAGAACGACGCCAACTTTTACTGCCTCTGCACCAGTGCCCTTCCAGGACGTCGCAACCGGAAAGCCTCCCTACACAATACAGCACCGTAGCGGCAAAACAAACTAACTTGCCTCAGGTCACAGAGTAACATATACAGAGTAACATATACCCCCCCCCCCCCAAACCACTGTCCTACGCTCACCTCGTAGTTCGTAAGATGCTAGCAGGTGTCAGGCGGATCGCTGGCTTAGGGTGCCTCTCGCACGTCAGAGGGTAGCGTGGAGGGGAGGCTGAGGGGAGAGCTCGTGCCGCCTTCCACGAGGCCGCGGCTGTGTCCGGCGTGCCGGCGTTTGAGGGGAGGTGCTGGTAGGGGCAGCCGCTACCTGCCGCCTGCTCTGGCCAGTTTAAAGGGCTGCTTCTGACCGCAGCGCCATCATGGGACATCTTACGGAACTGCTCCCTCCCTCCCCGCACCCCTGAGCGTAGGACCGGGCCCCTAGGAGGTTTCCCGTCTGTATATATTTGTCTGTGCTCAGGTCAGCACAGCCCACATATATATGTCCATCTGCAGACGGAGTGGCTTCACCAAGGTTGTGGCTGCCAGCGCTCGCCCTCCAGTCGTTGTCGGCTGAATGCCTTGGAAGCTACTTCAGAGAACTTGCCGCCAGCAACCTCCGCCCCCTCGCGGAACCACAAAAGTGCCGGTCTGCTGGTGTTGCCAGCGCCTTCCGCCTCGGAAGACAATTATCCAATCGGCGATATTTACAGTACTCAAAAACAGAGTCATACTCCTAGTAAACAGAACTGTACCCCCCAAACTCCTGTCCTCTGATAAATACAAGGCAAATGAAAGATATTGAATATTAACAAGATAATACTATTGATATCCTTCCGGAATAAATCCGGACAATAGTGTCCAAATAAAATGGAGAAAATAATTCTTAAATAGGACCACCACCTCTCAGTACTTACAAATGATGTTAAACGCAGATTTGAAAGCATCGTGCGTTGCACAATAATTCACCGTCCCTGCAGGACTGCCGCAGAGTTGCGAGACTTTTCTACAATGTTCCCAATGTACAGTAAACCTAGCAGTAGGAATTAATAATTGCCATCTGTTCTAAATGTACTGAAATCTAAATATCATATACCTGACCCACTATAAAGTTTTTGAGAATCTCCAACATTATACGAAGGCAATAAATCTTTATAAAATTAATTGAATTTTCCGTCGGTGATTGACAGAACATGATAATAATGTCAAAAAGAAACAACTTCCTGATATTATGCAAAACTTATTTATAACATCAGGAACTTGTTCCTTTTTTATACATATTTTTTAAAGTATAGAGTGGAAAAATATTATTGTTACAATCACTGTAATTGGTACTACCCCAAGAGAGAGCCACACATGAAAAGACAACTACATCGCAATATTTGCTTAATGTGAATATCAACTGAAGGACCTTACAAAACCCGAAGGATGTGGGGGTCTTCCAAATCAACAAATGCCACATTGGAGGAACAAATGCGCCGTAACTGAGTGTACGCATTGAATAAATAAATAAATAAATAAAGCTATAGAAATTTACTGTAGTTGATTTACGGAGTGTAATTTCCACCTTAGCTTCTGATGACATGCCTACAATAATACATCCTCAAGCAAAACTTGTCATCAGGTCTTCAGATACTCAAACAGTGGAAAGTATAATCTTCGCTTTTCGATTACAATTAAATTCATTTCAATTCATTGCCAATCATTTTAGTAGATCTGTTACCTTCAAACTCAATGAAATTGATGGGCTGGGCGACTAAGGGAAAGAGTGGGAGATGTTTAACCACTTCCCATGCATATTTACCAACTGAGAAGCGTTATCGGGCTCTTCACTTGCCAATAGTTTACACTGCAAATACTGAAAATTCAACAGCAAGAAATCGAAATAATGACTATCTTGTTGCTATTCGAAGCAGTTATAAACTTGAATAATTGTCTTCATTAATACATTTAGACGAATAAACACTTATAATGTAGATATTTACGTAGTACGTCTCTGCAACTGAATAATAAAAGTTTTATATTTCCATATGCATTTAGATTTCATTTGTAAGGCATCATCAACTGCCTAGGTGCCTAATGGTGCTAGTGGAGAAGCGATAAAAACGAAAAAACGCCAATGCAATAAAATTGGAAACGAAGCAACCTGAAGTCACCAATCAGCACTATTTGTATACCAATAGCCACCAAAAATTGCCAGTGATGATGCCTTACAAATAAAGGCGAAATAAATATGACAATATAAAATTTTATTATTCAGTTGTCTAGACGGATTACGTAAATATCTACATTATAATATAAAAAAGGCAACTATGGGAAGACAAGACAAAAAGGAAATAACCATGTTACTTGGGTGGATCAGTAAACTTCTGGGAAATTTTCTGGAAACCGTATCTCCGTAAATTATCTCATTCTAAATAAATTTATGGTCGCCTTTTCTTGTCCCTCACACTGTGTAGTAGACACTGTGTAGTTACATAGATGAGTCGATCAGAATGAATCTTGCGTTAACAAGACAGGTAGTCTCCATAAGGGGTCTCTCTTCTTTTCAGGCACATACATCTAGCAGCTAGCATAAACCACGTTTCAACAAGCCGACGTTTCCGCGTCAGTGGGTGCAGTAACAGATCTCCGCCGTGTCGCAGATGAATGAGCACGAATACCGCAATCGGGCCCAGAAAGGGTCGATCAATGGCCGCTACTGCTACACTGGTCCAAAGGCGCCTGCCCCGTTGACGGTGGTAGCGTTGGCACGACTCAGCAGCTCTGCGAATTTTGTCGGGAAAAACAAACGCATGTGTCGTTCAGTAAACTGTTGCATAGTAACCCCACCGAGCAAGAATTTTATCCGTCCACTAACTAGGAATAATAATATACTTTCGAGAATGAATAACTTAAAACAAAATTCAGTTATACAGTGTTTCTCACAATATTCTACAGTCCGTTTTACAATAAAGAGCACCATCATTAATTCAATGTAACTTGTTGTTGCTGCTATATATTGTTGTGGTTCAGGAGCCGAAGAGACCTAAATTGAAATACCACACTATTGTATAGTGTTATTAATTGGAGAGCTGAGCATACAAGTAGTTGCTGAAGGTAACTGAAAAAAATGGCTGGCAAAATTGTCACCTATCATAAATTAAGTAGCCTACTATCAAAAACCTAGATATCTTCTAATGCTCAGTTACACATTGTCTAGTTGTTGTTCGGACACTGTAGTGCCATTCAACAACTTTTCATATTGTATTAAAATAATGTTAGCCTTTGAATTTCAAAACAATATATCAAAGGTGAACGTGCAAAAAGTTTTACTTCATGAGTTCATTTTGATGTTCTTCTTCGTTCATGACACTTGATATCAATCGTATATGTACATTATAAAATAGTCTAATACAATAAATAACCTAATAAGCAAGTAATAAAATAAGTAATAAAATATAATATACAATTAATATAACAGGCTGAATAACAATGGCAAGGTAACTGACAAAATGGCTGTCCAAATTAAATAACCTATTATGAATTACGTGGGCTACAGTCAAAAATCAGATTTTCTCCTAATGCTTACTTACCCATTGTCTAGTTGTTGATTAGTTGTGGATGAGACACTGTACTGTCATTCAACGACGGTTTATATTGTATTCAAATACTGACAGTCCTTGAACCTGAAAACAATATAATAAAGGTGCACGAGGAAAACATTTTATTGCTGAGTTTATTTTGATATTGTTCTTAGTTCATTACACGTGACATCAATCGTACATGTAGGTTATAAAATACTCGAATCTAATAAATAAACTAATAAGCAAATATAAAACAATGGGAAAATAAAATAAAAATTCCAAAATTATTAAACGAAAAGAAGTGTACCGCTCACAAAATTTTCGCTGTAAATGCCGTAAATCTGTCGCATCAGGCATGGCCTTGGAATTATGTCGTATGAATTTTGTGTCATTTTGTAGGCGTCAGGAGTCTCAGTCATATAATTTTTTTATTAAAAGTTGTCAGATAGGTTTCCTTAAGGAAACAGCACTTGAAAATGGCCTAAGTCCGAAACGAGGTAGTGATAATAAACAAAACTTTCAGTCAAATGGCGGTCACCTCTTTTAATAAAAAAAAATTCTGTAATTCGTATTTTGATTACTATCTTTCTGTGTTAGGATACTGAATTTATAATATTGTGCATTACGTAAGACAGCCTTATTTCTTATGTTTTCTCCAATTACGTAACATATTTTTAGAAAAAAGGAAATGGGCAGAGAGAGAAGTGCTAGGAGAAGTTCTAACTCAAGGCAGGAATAAATAAATAAATAGCCGCGGTGGAGTAGCCGAGCGGTCTAAGACGCCTCGCTGCGGAGCGCGCGGTTGCTTGCCGTTGGAGGTTCGAGTCCTCCCTGGGGAATGGTTGTGTATGTTTGTCCTTAGGTTAGTTTAACGTAGTTGAAATAGTTTGTAAGCTACGGACTGATGACCACGCAGTTTGGTCCGACAGATTTACAAACATTTGAACAAATAAATAAATAGCCGGGAAACGCCGGGTTTTCAGCTAGTAGTTTATAATTTAGTGACAAGCATGAATGTTGATTAGAAACAAGACTGCTCGTCTAAGCATTAGCGAGAATTTGCAGCGCAGTTTCCGTATTTTTCTTTGTCAGTTTGCTGACAGAGGTATGTTTCAGTCGCCGTGAACGAAGCATTCATGATTTTAGTTCTCTGGAAATGTTTGATTGCCGTTCTGTCGGATACATAGTACTTAACACGTGGGTATTTATAGCATGGGATTAAACTGCGGACTACTAAACGCGTTTTGTGCTGCAGTTCACTGAGTGATCCCTTAAGTTAGCTGTTGAAAATGATAATATCATTACGGCTTTAACTCCTGGCGGTCTCTTCCGAAACTGCTCCACGTAAAGAAATACATCAACATTATTTGTGAAATGACCGTTCGTATTTAAGTATCGCCAATAGCCGAGCTGCTGCCAGATGTCTTTGTGGCAACACTGCAGCGCCACGTGACGGACGTTAAGTAAGAAGTAATTTTAATCGTAATGTAGTAAACTGCCCTGGTGATGCAGCCAGGTATCAAATAGATTACATTTGAACCAATCACAGATTTGAAGACAGCATCAGGATGTGTAAACCTTTCCCTGGGGCAGCAACCATAACAACTAGGCTGAAACATATCGAAAACAATTAAGACTTGATAATGACTCTTTAAAGAGTCGAAACTACTCATGTAAAATCAATAAGCGATCTATCGCAAATTAAGAATTAAGAATAAAGGAATTCATAACCATTAAAGATAGCCATCTATAACACAACCTGTATAAGACGTCAGGTAATTATAATATTGGAAACAAACAACTTGTAAACAAGTTGACTCTGTCAAAAATGAAAAATGAAGATGACAGGGCATTTAAAAATAGTATGGCAGGGAAGCTGGGAGGAGTAAGACCGAGTATGGACATAACAGAAGTATGGGTTATCATCAGCGATGCAATACTGGAAAAGTTACAGAAATAAGTTGGAAAAGTGAAGAAAAGGAGGAATACAAATGATTGGATAACACAGAGTGTATTAGACAAAATGGATGAACGCCGAAAGTGGAAAAATGAAAGCTGAACAATGAACTTACGAAATCTACTGACAAAGCAGGAGAAGATTGGATGAGAAAAAAAATGTGAGGAAATATAACAGTTGGAAAAACAAGGAAAATAGATGAAATGTATGGATCTACAAACTATACAACAATAAAAGAACTATAAAAACTTAGCAAGCAAGGAATCCTAAACAAGCAGGGAAAGATAACAAAGAATGTCGAAGAAAATAAACATGTTTGTAAGGCATACATGATTCAGCAGCTGATCATGAACTACTGACAAAAATCAATGGGGACCAATAATAGAAAAATGGGAAGTGGAGAGGGCGATCCACAATCTCAAGAAAAGGAAGGCTATGGATTGTAACCAAATACCGACTGAAGTACTAAAGGCTTTGTAGAATTGGGCTATAACCAGTATTACAAATCTGATAAAAAGAATATATGATAGAGGTATATGGCCCGCAGACCTTCTAAAGACTATAATGTTTCCCTGACCAAAGAAATGCAATTACAAGTAATTCAAAGATTATAGGACAATTAGTTTTATATGCAATGTTAGCAAAGCTGTGACAGACTAGTGCTGAGAAGAATAGACAAGAAAATAGAGAAGAATATAAGAGAATATCAGTTTCAATTTAGATAAGTAAGACGGACGAAAGATGCAACTTGGTGTCTGAAGATGTTAGCAGAAAGGTATTTAGAAGAAGAAAATGTATGTTTCTTTCGTCGACTGGGAAAAAGCATTTGACAGAATTGACTGTTGTATGCTGCTAAAGATTCTGAAAGATACTGGTATTGGTTGGAAGGGCAGAAGTCTGGTGACAGAAAGTAGTGGTTCGAGTAGATGAGGACGAAACCGAGAAGGTGGCTATTAGAAGAGGTGTGAGACGGGTTGTTGTCTGTCACCAGTACTTTTCATTATACTGGGTGATCAAATTTGAAAACTTAATAAATCACGGAATAATGTAGATAGAGAGGTAAAAATTGACACACGTGCTTGGAATAACATGGGGTTTTATTACAAAGACAACAAAAAATGTTCAAAAAAAGTCCGACAGATGGCGCTTCATCTGATCAGAAAATCAGTAATTAGCATAACAAATTAAGACAAAGCAAAGATGATGTTCTTTACAGGAAATGCTCAATATGTTCACCATCATACCTCAATAATAGCTGTAGTCGAGGAATAATGTTGTGAACAGCACTGTAAAGGTATAGAGACGAGGTCCGTCCATCTTTTGCTGTGCCCTACACTGAAGCCATACGGGATGACTCATCCCCACATAACTGCATTTGGCAGCGGCAGAATAGCCGTGCGCACTAAGGCGCCTGGCTGCGGAACTCGCGGCAGTTCGCCGTCGGGGGTTCGAGTCCTCCATCGGGCATGCATGTTAGTGTTTTCGCTTGCATAAGTTAGCTTAAGTTAGTGTAAGTTGTTTGAAAGTCTTGGAACTGATAACAAACATGGTGAAGTCCCTTAGATTTACGAAGATTTGAACATTGGAACCTGACTCTTGCACAGTATGTTTGTAGCTGAGGGAATTGAACGAACTGAGTCGCGAGCTTGTTTACCGGACATAAACCCGTCAGATCATATCTGGGATGCGCTTGTTTTTGTATGCAACAATGTTTGGAAACTAAAAAATTTTGACCGATTTTAGTTGTACAGAAAGCAAAAAATGTTCAAATGTTTTTAAATCTATCGGACCAAACAGCGTGGTCATCAGTCCGTAGCTTAGAAACTACTTAAACCTAGGTAAACAAACCTAAGGACAACACACACACCCATGCCCCAGGGAGGACTCGAACCTCCACGGCGAGCAACCGCGCGCTCCGCAGCGAGGCGCTTTAGACCGCTCGGCTACTCCACCGCGGCTACAGAAAGCAAGGTAGATGCTAAAGAAACTGAGTAATGTAATTCTTCCAGTTCCACTATTTAACGATTCGTACACCCATTACTTTGAAGTACTCTCCCACGTTGACTATCATGTATCAGCTCACTTGTAGGTATGATAGTTTTTATTATACAGAACTGAATATACTATTGTTATAAATGAAAAACTCCAGTCGTTACTTTTGGATTTTTACTTCGTCCTGAAGTGATAGGATGATACGCAATACACGCAATGGAAGGCTAGTATGCATTACAACATGGATTCTTAAAATGTCTGAAGAAGGGAATAGTGTATTCTAGAAACTAGTCTAATAAAAATCGAAAACTAACGGATGAAGGTTTTTCACTTATAACATTAACAGAACGCTGTTGTTCCAACTTCCATCAAATCAAGAAGGATACACAATGATTTGAATATACTGTGTCTTTTCTAAGGCAACTATGAGTCTATGTAGTTCAGAACTTACAGTCACATGCTTGTGTGTCGGTTTTAAGGTGCACTTCACTTGTCATTGTTTACAGATCCTCTCTCGCTACTTAAGAGACATTTAGATTCGCAAATGAGCTATTTATAATACGCGAAGGTTTTGTGATTTGTGAAAATATTTCATTTAAAATATATTTCCTTGAAAAAATCTGAAAGAGCAAATAAAATGGAATTATATTTTGGCTGTTATTCCAACTCCCATTCCGCAGGATAAAAGGACGTTCACTGATACGTTCATCGAAAATGTTCAGGCGCAAACAATTAACCTGTTTCCAATTGATAACAATCTTGACATGGTGCACAACTTTTGAGATAAAAAAATCCATTGGCCAGCCCAGCGACATGTAAGCGATGTTAATGTGAAACCCATGTATGAAAATGTAATAAAGAAGAATCGTTGGTGGCCGAGGAAAACATAATTTTCGTCGGATTACGTGCTTCTGCCAAACGTGTCGGAGATCACTGCAGAGATACCTTTTTGTAGATAGGCTTCCATGGCATTTTACGCCTTTTTTTTAATGTGCACTGTGCAACAGAATCTGAACGCAAAAACGAGTTCTTCAAAGAAGAAAGCTAAAGTCCAAAAGCACCGTTTCTCCTGTCTTTTACGAGTGACAGTCAAAACTACCTAAAACACCTTTTTCCTTTCTTTTACGAGTGACAGCCAAAACTTAAGCAACACTCTTATTCCATGTGAAAATTAAGAATACGGGCCATACTTGTATAAGTCCATAGTATGAGCTATGAATAGTATATCCATAGTTTCATTCTTTCGTACTCCTAGCTACTTTTTCCGAAAGTAAGAATTGTACTAAAAAGTACTGTCAGCTATACTGAAGGGTAAGTTAGCTTAGTGTCCAAAAATACATTATACCTTCCTAAGAAGTAAAATAAAAACTTTAACTGACGGTAAGATGATATTTACAATATTTGGAACGGTTTTTCGTCAGCTGAAAAGTGTAAATTTTTTACAAGAATGCTTTCTGTTATAGTCTTCAACTGCTATAAATATTATTCAAGACAGTATTCCGACGATAGCTGCTGTCTACAATTAATAAGAATAAATACATGAGAAATGAAATTAAAAAAATAACTGAACACATCAAAGAAACGAGATGAGCATTCTGAAAAATCAAAACCATATTATGACACAAGAAGCAGAAAATCAGTTAGTGCACAAGATAAAACCAAATTTAACTGCCTTAATTTTTAAGAAAGCCCTTCCAAATAGAGCATAAAAAAATTTAATTCCACAAAACCTTATTACAGTATACTGAATCCTTGACTACAACGAATTTAGTTATATAGAGTCATATAAAACATTATCTTATGTGTATCTGTTGGAATCTCAAACATAATTCTCAAGAGTAGTTCTACCTATCAAAGTAAAGTTCTTGGTGATACACGGACGTTCTAATTAAAACATTACACATTGCCTGTAGGATAGGCAAACTGATCAAATCAAACGTTTACTGTACATTAGGTTTGGTCTAGTGTTCGCTTTATACTATTTATCTAAGCACCAACCATGGTGGAATAGACGAGCGTTCCAAGGCACCTAGCTGCACAATCTTCCCTCGCGCATGGGTCTATTTGTTGTCCTTAGCATAAGTTAGCTTAAGTAGTTTTTAACCTTAGGAACTGACGACCAGAGTAGTTGAGTCCCATAGATTTACAAATATTTGAACATATAAGCACCACTTTTCCACGGAAAACCATGTAAAACCTTCATGTTTTGAGTACCTAGACAACGAACAGTGGAGTATGGCAATTTCTTTTTGTTCACAACAATTCTAAAATTTTATGATTTTGTAGGTGTCAGGAGCTTCAGTCACATAATTTTTTTTAAAAGAGTTGACCGCCATTTGACTGAAAGTTTTATTTATTTTCAGTACCTGTTTTCTGCCTTAGGCCATTTTCAAGTGCTGTGATAAAAGTTGTCAGATAGGTTTCCTTAGGTCATAGTCATAATAATAAAAACTCCGAATATTTTATTGTTTTTATTAGTATGAGTATGACCTAAGGAAAACTATCTGATAACTTTTCTCACAGCAATTGAAAATGACCTAAGGGAGAAAATAGGTAGTGAAAATAAATATAACTTTAAGTCAGATGGCGGTCAGCTGTTCTAAAATTTTAATACATCATCTTAAGAGGATACTATGGTCGAACTTTTTAAACTTCTTCGATATCTTTATCCGTCGCCGATATCCAAATTTTCAAATTACAGTAATTATGCACAGATTAACAAAATGTTTTAGCCACTTTTGCGCCGTTGGCTACCAACTATCTAAATAACGACAGAAAATCCTATAAATCATTATTCTTCGGATATTTATCTAGAACAAAAGTTTTTTTTTTCTTTTTGGTTTTAACAACCCTGATTCGATATCAAAATACACCAGAGAAATCATGACATTTGGGTATCAAAAGGGATAATATATGAATGGCTACTCTTAATTCTATTCGTGGCAAATCTGTCACCACAACCATCCTTCATTTTATTTACCAGATATTGCTTTACATCACCGAACATCACCTGTTGGAATTTTTTGTGATCCGTGACAGACTTCTGATAGTGTAACTCATGAAATCTGTTAGATAAGGTTAAGTATTGTGGCGTGAATTGGACTGTGCAGCAGTGGTTTACTTTTCACGTAATATGAGGAGTGCAGAAAGTTGAAATAAATGTGTTAAGTGATATCCTGAAACTGGGGAGCCGTCAACGTATTGGTCTAATGTCTTTTGCTGTTCTTAACATACATGGTGTTCCCCTCATATTTTTCACTTCAGATATCTCTGAACTACAACACGTATTGAAAAACGAGTTTCAATGTCATTTAAGTAAGGCAAGGGTTTATGAAAGTAAGTTCAATGAAATAGTATAACATGTAAGCAAACATTGTTTTCAACACAAACTAAGGTTTTCTCTTTTTTTTAAACGGATACCCCATTTGTTTCGTACGCAATCAATAGCATGAAAAAATAATTTAAAAAAATAATTGTTTTGGTTGCATCGAAATGCGTCAATTACATCCAGAGAAAATACGAAGCGAAGTTGACCTTTTAAATACATGTAGCGCGCTGCTACTGCATGGCCCAGTCCCAGCCGATGGTCTTGCTTGAGTCTCGGAATATAGGATAACTATTTTAGAAAACTTAAGTTTGTTTTGAAACTCGTATTTGTTTATGTACTACACTGTCTCATAGTACCTACTTGCATAAGCCCCTGCTGTAAGTCATGGCCGTGAAGGTCGTTTTTCAATGTATGGTGTAGTTCCAGAGTTATCTGGGATGAAAATGTTGAGTGGGACACCATGTATACAGGGTGAATCTCCAAACATTTACACCGCAAATATTGCGGAAATGGAAAGTGCGATGGATGTGCGATTTTCACATAATGGATTGGTAGTCAGGGGCACGTATTTTTAGCCTACAAACAGCTTGTAATATTACTTAGAAAGTGTATTTTTATGCAAACACACAGTTTTTTAAATCAAACAATGGTTGTTTCTATTATTCACTGAAATTTCTGACACCAGCTGTGGACAAAGAATTTTGAATGACGTTTTTATGACGTTTGGGAGCTACAACCGTTCAAAGTTTCGGGGACGGAGGCTGCGATAGCGTAGCTGATTGGCCGAATGGCTAGCCCATGGGGCACGGCCCACTGTCTCGTGGCCACCAGCCAGTCACCTACGCTGTCGTAGCCTCTGCCTTCAAAACTTTGACTGGTTGTAGCTGCCAAATTAAACGTGATAAGTGTCATTCAAAATTTCTTTGTACACAGCTGGTGTCAAAAATTCCAGCGCTTGGTAACCATTGTTCCATTTGAAAAAAAATTATTTTGCATAAAAATACACTTTCTAGGTATTTTTAAAATCTGTTTATTGGCCAACAATACGAGTTCGTGACTACCAATCCATTCTCTGAAAATCGCACATCAATCGCACTTTCCATTTCCGCAATATTTGCGGTGCAAGTGTTATGTGATTCACCCGGTATTAATGACATGCCGTTCTATGGGCTGCTCACGAACATACAAAGCTAGTGCATTTCTGTTACCGTATAAGAATTGTAATCACACCTAACAAGCAAGAAGTCGCTTATGTCTTTCAGTGGTTCTGTGCTAATTAACTCCCGTTAAATTTCGACAAACCGCACTGTATACAGTTATGTTCTGTAAATGGTCTGAAACCATTAATAAACATAGACCTGGCAAAATTCTGTAGCTAATGAAGAATAATCAAAATTTTTGGAGTGTTCATTGATGAGGGATTGAACTGGAAAGAAAACATTGATCAACTGTTGAAACGTTTGAATTCAGCCACTTTATGCTGTTAGGGTTACTGCAAAATTTTATGATAGAGATCTCAGTAAATTAACATACTATGCTTATTTTCATGCACTTCTGTCATACAGCCTCATATTTTGTGGTAATTTATCAAGGAGTAAAAAGTATTCATCGCACCAAAGCGTGTAACAAGAATAATAGCTGGTACCTATCCAACATCACCCACACCTTCAAAGTAGGCTCACAATAACAACCCACCCTATTTAAAACGTAATTTCAGCGTGCATAAGTAAAACACTAGGAAAAAGGATGATCTCCACTATTCAAGGTTAAATCTTAAATTGTCCCATTAAAGGGTGGATAATGCTGCCACAAAAGTCTTTAGTCACTTGCCAAGCAGCATCAAAAGTCTGACAGCTAGCAAACTACGATTACAAAATTAAATTACGAGATTTTGAAAGGCAACCCTACGCAGTAGTTGAATATATACCAATTTTATAAAGAATGCAGGAAAATACAATAATAAATTAAGGAATGCATGTATTCAAATAGCATGTAAAGATGCTTTTTATTAAACTGATACGTTCCATATTATTAAGTAATATCGTATTCATGTTCTATGAAACAGGCAGTAATCCAATACTGTATTGTCATTCGATGAACTAATGTGATGTGCTGTGTTCTGTTCATGTGTACATAATCTGTTATGAAATACTTCAGATTCCATGTTTTAAGTATTCGACTGCAAAATTTAATTCCCTCTCGTCTTATAGTCTGATATATTTACTCGATTAATCACGGAATGTTTTTGAGTTACTGAAATGTATGTATGAACACAAATAATCCGATGAAACTTCACCGTCGTAAGGAATTCGCTTATATATACTGCACGCCTGTAAAGAGAAAAGAAGTGGTACAGATGAAAAATGAACTTGTCGGAGTATGAAACAGATAAATATGTTCCTGTTTACAGGACTCTGACAGGGAAGTTGGCGCCTGGTGCCCCATCTTCAGCAAAAATTTTGTCATTTGAATACATCGCGCTTTTTGTGCCGAAAGACAGTAGCAGTGACACAATGAGTGTGGTAAAAGAGAACTGCCTGGGGGGAGGAGAAAAGAGAGAGCAGGCAGTTACGGTGGGAGAGGGAGTGTGGCAATAAAAGAGAGAGAGAGAGAGAGAGAGAGAGCTGGGGATTATGGCAGTGGGACAGAGAAGCATGTAGGCAGCGACAGCGAGAGGGAGATGTAGAGTGTGAAGGCTTCGCTACACAGAGAGCTTAGATGACAGGATTAGAGAAGTTCTGTGTGCAAGTATCACGTATGGTACGTTTGAACCTCTGGATATCATTAACAGATGAGAGCGAATATGATGGGACAGAAAGGGAAGGGAGGTGTAATGCCGACGCAGACGGATTGTTGCCCATTTTTCTGTTACAGTCTTTTAAACAGGCATATATTCACCTCCGACATGAGCTTTTCTCGGTTGGCATAAATCATACACTACGAACATAATGCACAAATTTTGTGATTAATAATTCTATAAACATTGGAATCGCATACCTATTCAGATTGCTTATGAGTGAAAGAAACGACAATGAACACGCACAGATATATTTTGACATTTCTTGTGTTTTTATTTTAAAATATTGAGCCGATATAGCTCGTCTCTAGTGCACTCAAGAGGACCTCCTGAAATACACTGGGACAGCCGCGTCTTACACTGATTTCTGGACGAGCAAAATATGATTCAATTGTACTATATGTTGTATTTGTCTGTCTCTGTTTTTATAGTTTTAAATCTGTACTTTATATTTTATCTTTGTATTTGAAGACTGTTTTTTTGTAAAAGCACTTAATTCTGTACTTTATATTTTATCTCTGTATTTGACTACTGTTTTCTGTAAAAGCACTTAAATTGTAGTTTAAATTATGTGCTGGCTTCTTTCAGTTACATTTGTGATGTAGTTCGTACACGATTAAATAAATAAATAATTTTTAAAATAATAGCACATACTAAATAAGTCCACAAATTAAGTTCCGTTTGGTTATATACAACAAACGTGTACATACAAAAATTATTTATTGATCAAAAGTTTACAACTGTTAAAGAAGTTTTCAACATAGCTTCCGAAGTTTTGAAGGCACTTGTAATGATACTTTCTCTATTTTTATGGCTGGTGTTGTCATAAGGATCAAAGTTAAATGCCGGTATTGAAATTTAGCCAACCGTGAAATAAGGCAATGAATATTAGTTTTGAAATGATAATAACACTGTGAAAAGCACGAAAGATTCCGCCATCAGTATTTAGTATCAATTGAAGTTAGAATAAAGACCACACCAGAAAGCATCATTACAAAAGAAAATAGCGGAATCTGTTTGTTACCTGGTATACGTTCATAAATGGGAGCCGTTACACTGCAGTGAAACCTGTACGAAGTAATTAATCTCTTCTTTATTGTAAATTGATGATTGGTTGCATGATCTTTGAGTATTAAAGTATCAATTGATGTTGAAAGTTATCGGACTTCGTTTTTAAAAGAGAGAAGAATTACTGCAGGCATTGAAATAATTTTAACATAAAATGTGCGTAAGTGAAATTTGCATCTGGTGAAATTTGCATCTGGAATGTTCTATTGCAATCGTGAAGCAATGAACAACAATGGCCAAGCATCCTTTTACAAATTATGCTGGAAAAAAAGATTTTTGATAAAAGTGAAAATTGGGGAAAATTTTCATTTTAAATAAATTCGGGATTTAAAATGAAATTTGCTGAATTTATTACAATTAAAAGATCCTAACAGCTCACACATTTCAAGGTGGAGGAGAGGTCGAGAGAGAGAGAGACGTGACCTGGATACAACGGCAGAAAAACGTAAGAGCCAAAAGCGATTCCATGTTCTCCCCAGCTCGTTCAAAAAAATAGAAAGTATCTTGTGAAACAAAATAGAGGTTTATTGGCAGAGAGGTCGGATGCTATCGACAAGCGTGGCAGATATAATTTTAATTAAAAAAAATATTCAATGTAACGCTAAACAGTTGTCATGCCCTGACAAAAGTTTTTGTACGCCTTATTCATAGAAGGTTTTCGTCTGTGCATTCAACCATGTGGTAACATGTACTTTTAGTTCGTGATGATCGTTGACGTGTTGACCACCATGGACAAATTTTTGGTGTTAGAAGAGATGAAAGTCGCTAGGAACGAGGTCTGGGCTAACGGATGATCAGACACTTCCAACTGAATTTCCCGTAAGAGTTGTTTGGTCACATTCGCCCTATGAGGTCGGGAATTATCATGGGAAAAAAAATCACTAACGTTTGACAGTGATCCAGTGATCTGACCTTGGTGGTCAACACTTTCTACGATGATGACGAGCTGAAAGACAAACGATGAGAAAGACAAACTCTCATTTTTTCGTCAATACATTCAAAAATTTCCTCCCTTTTTACATTTAATTGTGAGGAAAGTAAATCGTAATTCAAATATGACGTCGAAAACAGTAGTAAAATGTTGAAACCCATTTTTAGATATCTACATATATTGCTCTTTTACAGAAATCCAAAATCTCCAAGAGATATATATTTACTTAAAATATTACAGGACGCGCTCGTAAGTATTCTGCGACGCGCCAATGCGCCTTGGCGCACACATTGAAAATCACTGTAGCATACATCATTTATGTTGATAAGAAACAACAGCGGCCCCAAAACAGAGTTTTGGGGCATCCTGCCACACTTAAATGTGCCCTAACTGTTAGTACGTATCAGCTGGGCAGCCAGGATTTGGTTCTGCGGAGGGCTAATTTATAAATTTAAAGCCTATTGAATTTATTAATCTATGACTTATTTTTACACTTTTTATAATTTAACACATTGTACTACGAAAACAATTGCTCAAAAAATTACATGAAACAGACCGGCATTCCATGACGTGAAGCGAAAACAAGACAAAATTTCCGTAAGTAACGAAAACATTAGGCCTATTTTTCACGTTCCGTTAACGAACTGTTTTTGATATAAAAACAAAACAAACTGTAGATTTGTATTATTACAATAAGACGTTTTACTGTCATTAAAACGAACGCGCCTGGTAAGAAAAATCGCATTTTTATTGTAGTAGCAAAGACGGACAAACACTGCTATTCATAATTAAACGCTATTGTTGTTCTCCACTACTCGGTGTTGCTGCTGACCTGCTAAGCAGTGGGTCGCCGCATATGAACAATCAGCTCGGAACTTGAGCATACCAGTAACAATAGCGGCAGCATCAAAGCTGATCGCGGCTGCATTAAAACCGCTCACAGTAACAACAGCACACGTTCTCAGTGGCAGCATCACGTTTCCGACCCACTGTCACATTCACTTGTGTTTGGAAAATTATAGTTACGTTGTGATTTATTACATATGTACTATTTCAAATTTCTAGTGCCCTCCTGTTTAAAGAAATACAAAATGAAAAAGAAGAAAATAATAAAATTGAAATAATTTTTGGAGGTTCTAGGGGAGCACCCCCTCCCGTCGCTGCCCCACAGATTCATATCATAGACATTTTCATCACTATAGAGAACTAGCTCAAACCCGCGGCTCCGTTCGCATGTTGGTTGATTACGATAGATAAGCTATCTTTCAGTAGTGTGCTGTGAGACTGGTTTTGAAGGAACTGAAAAATATTCCTATCAGATTGCAGAAGTCTATACACTTGCCGTTTATCAGGAGAGTAAGTAGTGTAGATCAAATCACACGTAAAAATGCTCTCGTCTCGAAGAATTGAATCACAAAATTCAACAATAATCATTGTAATAATATCACAGATCGATCATTTAATGTAATGCGCGAAACGTCAAATCGATTTTTTTAAAGAGATGTATTAAAAGAAATTTTTTACTGCTTTATTTATTTATTCTTATAATTCCTTATTATTATGCTTACCATTACAGAGAAAGAGCTGATGACATTGTAGCACACATAGACCAAAGATATGGTCTGTGGCATCACGTTTCGCTGTATGTAACCTCCTTGCTATAGAGTCGCAAACGTCATCGCTGGCCTTCAGTCCGAATTTTTTTTTAATAATTTGACGACTTTCAACCACCATATCTTCCACCCCCTTGTAGCTATCGGCATGGAAGTGCTATGGTGTACAACAGGAGACTGGGACAACAATTACACGCATACCATTCGTTTGCGTTCTGTAGTTTTCGCTGCAGAGCGAAATATTAACACACACACACACACGTAGAATTTTATATACGCCGATAACATTCCATCCCAATAAACTCCACCCTTTTATCATTATCAACCCTCAAGCAACAATGCAACCAATAAAATCATTTTCAAAGAGTAAATATAATTTTCAAAGAGTAATTATTGTTCCGCATTTTGCGTTATATTCGTCAAATTACTAAATATCTATCAGATCGCTATAAAACCGTGCCTAAAACCTTCCTCAGATATAAATTAGTAACTTTACAAATATCTAAGTCTCTGCGTCTTGTCGTTCGAACGTGATAAGCGTACACGGAACAGACATTCTCATTAATATGTATCGATAAATAGCTATCCGATCACCATAAAACCGTGCCTAAAGCATTCCCCGGGCAGACATTAGTAACTGTACAAATTTTTAGCTCTTTATGACTTGGGGTACAGACGTGATAAATGTACACCGAACAGATATCCACATTTATAGATATAGATTACATTGTACTGTATGTCATTAACGTAAGAGGAGAAGCAGTTATATATTACTCAACTTTTTCTATTACGTTGCAAGATCTGCAGCAATATTTTGGGACGACACAATCAACGCCTTTGTTAAATCGAAGGCATGTGCGCTGAACTATATTCACCGGAACGACGGTTTGTTTGCCTAAAATGCGATGCGGATTAGGTGCAGGAGGATTGGCAAAGATGAACACCCACCGTTGGATACTGTATGCAGATTTTTTTACTTTTGCGCAACTATTTATAAAAGGTATCGAAGTCGAACCACTGGTAGGTCTTATACAGGGGAAACTCATCCCTCTTCTGCGCAGGATACACTGCGTTATCTCCAAGATGCAGAGTGGAGCGCCACGTCGGACCTTTGGTGAGGGAAGGGGCTGGATGGTGGAGAGGGGGTAGAGAGGGAAGGCGTGGTGGGGGGGAGAGGGGCGAAAGCCACGCAGCCGGAACAGGAGCTGCGATGCGAGGCCTGATCGGGACGAGCGAGCCTTATACTGCGTGATCCCCTAAGGAGGCCATCAGAGATTGGGCCGCTTGATATTCATTCAATAAGGGCCGTGCAGCCCGGGTCCCGGGGGACGCCGCTGTTCTCCGTAACAGCAAGTAGCGGCCGTATTACCGCCAGGCGAGATACACCACCGCCCTCCGCCGGAGGCACGGCGACCGTGAGCATAGGCGGCCATCAATTTTATAAAGTCCGCCTCTGCAGCGGCTGCCGCAAGCTGTCGATAAAACAGGCCGTCTTGTCTCATTCTGTTCCTTCATTCAACTTCTCCACTTGCTCCTTCTCTTCCTCCTCCGTTTTCCCCTTCTTCGATTTTAAATGTTCTCCTTTACCCTCCTCACTCCCCCCCCCAACCGAAAGGAGCTACCTCGGGGACTAATTCAGAGATATTTCTGTCAGAAAGCAGCGCAACAAATTCGGACTCCTTCTCAATTGTCTTGTTCGAAGTGTGCGCCTCCTACTTCTCTTTCGTCCCCGGCTCAATTCTCGTTTCCAGAAGAATAACTTTCACAGGGAGAGAACCGACAGAAGTGCTGTCTCACTCATCAGCACACCAGAGCTATGCTTATCTACTGATCCTCTAATTTGCAACGTACGAGGTGCGTCCAGAAAGTAAGTTCCGTTTGGTAATAAAATGAAATTGTACCCAGATGCAGAAGAAATTTTTATTGCACAAAATTCTACAACTCTTAAACTACTTTTCCACATAACTGCCGAAATTTTGTAGGCACTTGTCATAGCGTGCCACAAGTTTTTCCATGCATACTTCACAGAAGGTTGCCGCCTATGTATTCAACCATGTGGAAGTAGCTCTTTATCATCGTTGAAGTGTTGACAACCAAGGATAGATTTTAGGTGTAAGAAGAGATGAAAGTCGCTAGGAGAGAGGTCCGAGCTGTATGGAGGATGATCAAACAGGTCCCATTCAAATTTCCGTAAGAATTGTTTGGTCACATTCGGAAAAAAAAATCTTTTCACAGTAATCCTATTCTTACACCTAAAACCTGTCTTGGTGGACAACACTTCAACGATGATGACGAGCTGAAAGAACACATGGTTGAATACACCGGCGGCAACATTCTGTGAAAAAGGCGCACAAAACCTTGTGCCATGCTATGACAATTACCTCCAAAATTTCGAAAGCTATGTAGAAAAGTAGTTTAACAGTTGTAGATTTTTGTACAATCAATATTTTTTCTGTATCTGTACCCGTTCAATTTATATAACCAAACGGAACTTACTTTCTGGACGCGCTTCGTATTTTTAATTGTCTTTTCTCCCGCAGAAAATCTGAAGAATTATTAAAATGTGCTAGAAGAAAAACGGCAAGACGAGTCCTTTCACCAGCAATGATCCTCGAAATAATTAGCTTTAAGAGAACTGACACGAGAAATTGCATGGTATTTAGGGAAAGGTTGCTATAGACGCATGGGCCACTTAAAGAGAATGTGAATAAAATCCTCGTATAATCTATCAAAATTTTCTTTTCCAATACAAATTGGCCATTCTTTTTCTTTTTTCGTACCCATTGTCTCGCATTCACCTACATCTACATAGATACTCTGCAAATTACATTTAAGTGCCTGGCAGAGGCTTCATTAACCAGTTTCATAACTTCCTTCTATCGTTCTTTTCTCTAATGGCGCGCGCGAAGAAAGAACACCTACATCGTTCCGTTTTCGATCTGATTTCTCTTATTTTATTGGGATGGTCAAGTCTCCCTAAGTAAATGAGTGCTAGCAAAATATCCTCACATTCAGAAATAAAAGTCGGTGATTGAAACTTCGCAAACAGATCACACCGCAATGAATAACGTCTTTCTTTTAATGATTTCCACCCCATTCGTGCAACATTTCCGTGACGCTTTCCACACAGTAACGTGATGAAACAAAACGAGCTGCCATTCTCTAAACCTTCTCAATACCTTCCGTCATCCCCACCTGGTGAGAGTCCCACAATGGGTAACCTTACTTCCGGAGAGGACGCACAAGTGTGATGCAGGCAGTCTCTTTGGTGGACCTGGTGCATCTTCGAAGCGTTCTGCCAATGAAATGTAATCTTTGATTCGCCTTCCCCACTATATTTTCTATGTGTTCTCTCCAGTCTAAGCTGTTCGCAATTTTAACTCCTAGGTATTTGGTAGACTATACTACGTTAAGGTTTGACTGATTTATCGCGTAATTGAAGTTCAGCGAATTTCTTTTAGTGCTCATGTGTATTACTTCACACTTTTTTCTATTTAGTGTCAACTGCCAATTGTCGCAACATCTAGAAATTTTGTCTAAATCGCTTTGCAGTTGCTTTTGATCCTCTGTTGACTTCACTAACCTATAAACGACAGCATCATCCGCGAACAGTCTAAGGAAGCTATTCAGATTGTCTCCTAAATCGTTTATAAACACAAGGAAGAGTAGGGGACCTACAACGCTTTCCTGGGGAACTCCAGATACCACTTCTGTTGTACTCGATGACTTACCATGAATTACAACGAATTGAATCCAATCGCACAATTGGGGAGATATTCCATAAGCACGCAACTTCATTACAAGCCGCTTGTGGGGTAGAGTGTCAAAAGCCTTCCGTAAATCCATAAATATGGATTGCTCAAAAAATGTTCAAATGTTGGTAACTCTATCGGACCAAACTGCGTGGTCGTCAGTCTGTAGCTTACAACCTACTTAAGCTAAGGTAAACTAACCTAAGGTCAACACACACACATACACACACACACACACACACATGCCCCAGGTAGGACTCGGACCTCCGACAGCGAGCAACCGCGCGCTCCGCAGCGAGACACCTTAGACCGCTCGCACAGGGTTGCCTTGAATATTTCAGATTTGTCATGTTTGTTAAGGAGTGGGCCGGTGCCCTTTGTGCCCCCCTAAACACCAGCTCTCAACAGGCAGCGACAATTTCAATTCGGACGCATTCAAACGCTCGATGCCTTGCGGGAATCCATTATAGGCTGCGAGCAAGAGGAATCAATGGACTGATGCTTAGAAGTCGAGAACTTGGGTTGGAAAGGAAGCATGCATGGATAGCCTAATTGGTTAAGGCGACCGCTGGCACGAAGCGGGAAATCCGGGTTCGAATCCCTGTCCAGCACAAATTTTCAACTTTGTCCTTGATTTTATTTCAACCTCCCCCCCCCCTCCCCGAACGGTCGAAATGTTTAACTATTTCGATTGAGAAATACATGTGTACCCCAACTCTCTACGTATCGTGCTTACATGTGCTAATTAGTAAACGTTTTCTGAATGTTTGCAAACCGTGTAACTGAAGGTAGACTCGTCTGATAGCCTGATATTCGCAAAGTAAAATGTGAGAAACCGCCTAAAAACGAGGTGGGTCTACATACCGACCAAGGTCGTGAATCCACAGGCCGGATTCCCACCTGAATCAGCATTAGTTCCATACCAGAAAGACGCGTCATAAACAACGTATGTAACCGACAAGTTGATGGAAGGTGAACATTTATAAATGCATTTTAATATAGGGTAAGGTGGTACAAATTCGATATAGGTACAATTCCGATCAACATAAGTTTTCGCGCCATTTGTCAGTCCCGTAGTGTCTCGTTGTGTGGCGTTGTAGTGTAAGATGTTTCTACAGCTTCTCCTGTCTTTTCCAAGAGTACACCACTTTGTGCCAAGGAGATATAAATTTTTTTCCCGTTAAGAGGTAAGTGAAGCTACTTAGTCTAACGCGCTCTTATAAATTTTCCAGTAATGGGTGACTGGATTCGCTGCCAGAAACGCAATGTTTGGTACCACGAAGTAATCGTTGGTGCCTGACGGAAGACATGCTTTTTATGTGGAAGATTTCCGTAATCAGAATTGTACCAGGAAGTGATCACAATTGTACCTAGCGTGGTACATTTTCGATCAATTTTTCTCAATTCTGTAATCTATTTTTGTGTTTATACTAACACTTAGAATTGTCTATTATTTGCGTTACATGTTCATTAAACATCCAAGAACGAGTGCCATTGTTAATAGTATTTCTTTTCTCAATATATTTCCCGTTACAATAACTTTTGTCCGAAATGGTCGAAATTGTACCACCTTACCCTAGTAGAGGTAGAGTTAATAAATATGCAACCTTAATGAGACGTCGGAAGCATTAAAATTTTTTACATTTCCCAAATCAGGGCGTATGACTTCCCCCATTAAGTCTCCAAGAACGGCGTGTTAGAGTAACAGCTGTTACATAACATACGCTATTCAGGATTCGTAACACAGTATTTAATATATTTATTTTAAGAATGTTTGTTTTTTGGTATACGAATCCAAATAACCTATATTCGAAACATATGCACAATAAAGTCACCTCCAAAGAAGAAATAAATACAATCAAAAGAACCATCAACTGATTCTTGTAATATAATCTGTAGACGATTCCAAAATGATCAGTACAAAGCTGTGTCAAAAACTCGGTCAGTAATTTCTTGTACCAGTTGTAATAACCAACATTGCATCCTGTCATTTGCCTCAAAGCACTCGCTGTTATTTCGGCGGTAGTACAGAATGTAAACATGGTCTTGCGCATAATCTTTTACTGCATTAATAATTGAAATCTCATTAATTATATTCCCTGCAGTGTTACAATCATTAATTCAATCTCTTTGTTGATAATCTTATTAACTACTGTTCGTTACAGTTTTATTGAATGTGATGAAAGTCATGTTCAGTGTTGTGTTGGTTTCGTGCGGCATTCTACTAATCTTTTACTATTTCATTTAATAGAACCTGCTTAACGGTCTCTAATGCGATCCTCCTCCTCCTCCTTTAATGCGAAGTCCGGTATCATTCATTACATTATTGTTTCATGTGGTGTAACCGTCGCACAGAACATTTAATTGCCGGCCGCTGTGGCCGAGGGGACTGAGGCGCTTCAGTCACGGTCCGCACGGCCACTACGGTCGGGGGTTCGAATCCCCCCCTCGGGCATGGATATTTGTGCCGTCCTTAGTTGTAGGTAGTTCATAAGTAGTTTGTAAGTTTAGGGACTGATGACCCCATAGTTAAGTCCCTTAAGCTTAACAAACTTTTGAACATTTAATTCAGTAGTCCGTATTATCGAACCTGTGTACTCTCTCACAAGACATTTTTGCCTGTCCGTAGAAAGCTTACACGGAAGGGCATAATGTCGAGTATAGACTTCGGCCCGTTAAGAGTAAAGTAACTTTTTTTCACCTCCAAAAGTTATTCGGGTGTTTGCCAATCTTAAACTCGAACGTAGGCCTTGTAATTATTCATTTGTAGTCACGAAAAAATATTTTGGAGGGAATTTCATAGCGCATCATTCCAAAACACATACAGGATATTAACAAGCCGCGCGTGAATAGCCGTGCGTTCTAAGACGCCTTGCAGCGGAGTGCGCTGCTAATGGAGGTTAGAGTCCTCCCTTGAGCATGGGTGTGTGTGGTTCTCCCACAGTATCTAATAATGCTGCTGCCAACTGGGCAAGATGTCGCATCCTCCTTGTGGGGGTAGTGATCCCTTGTCTCGTCTCATGTCTGGGGGTGGGGGCGGTGCTGTTTGATTGTGGACGTGCTGTGCCTTGTATCTCATCCTGGCTTTCATTAGCTAGTCGTCGTGATACGAAAATTTTCCATCACTCATTCCGTATACTGATTTCCGTAAGGTGTGTTCCGCTGTTGATGACTAGAGTGTTCGTATGGAACAAATCCTTTGCTTATCGTCATTATAATACTTCTTTAGTGAGTTCAATAGTCGTATCTGTGGTTCATACCGTTTTACGCGACTGCGGCTACTCAGTTCGCAGAAGGAGTTTATTGTAGCATATTTTCTTCTTTTGGAGAGTTTTACATGAGGTTCGCGAAAGAAATAATTATGCTCTTGAGGTTTTTGGCTGGGTGTCGTTGCCTTCGTTTTCTGATGCACATTTGGTATGGGTTAGCATGGATGCCTCTCTTTGTGTTCCACGTTCGGGTCCGGGAATATGAGTACATTCGGATTGTAGTTTTAGGCGCCTATTTGTATAAATTGAGCTTTGAATTGGCTTTGTTTCCGTTTTGGTGACATTATTTATGTAATTTTCAGTGCTTTTTTAAAATTTTGTGTTACCTAACGTCATGACTGATGCACGAAACGTACTATTGTACCTTACCTTGTGCCTATTTACTAAGCACCTTTAAATCTTATTTAATGTTATTTGCCTCTGAAATGTTTTTGTTTAGTTAAGTTCCCGTGTACAAGCTAATTGCCTAGTGGAATAGAGGCTCGATAATTATCTATTTTTTACCACATCTGACCGTGATACGAAGTAATCTATCTTATTGCTTACCATGTTGGCGATTTATTAACCTCGCCAAAGGTACTCTCATGTCATGTATTATAGTGGTATGTGTGCTATCACCGAGTCTAGTGTTTACGTAGGGAGGACTCATACCTCCAACGGCGCCCAACCGCGCACTCCACAACAAGGCGCCTTAGTGCGCATGGTTATTCCACCGTGGCTTTTGTCTACTCAAAGCATTGTTAATCTATGTATATTCCTATACTTGTGTTATTTCTTTCATAATCTTGTTGTGTAAAGGGCTTTGCACATTTGTACGATGTATGTATCTTGTGTGGCATCCCCTTTTTTTTATTTTTTTTTATTTTTTTAAATTTTATGTGTGCATTCCCTATATGATCATTAATCTTGGTTGAGATTGTAATATAAGGCTCTAATATGCTCTATTTGTACTTTGGAAATTCACAACAAACATTTTGAAATTCATCAATTTGTAATTCTTGTGAGAATAATTCCTATTATTTTTGTTATTTATTACTTGAAGTACTATCGGGGAGTGCCCTATATAGTGCTGATTGTTATAAATAAAACTTTAGGAACCTAAATACAAGGGGAAATTCTTATTCCAGCCTCTCCATGTTCCTTGAACTGTGATTTGCACGTTACAACTGTTCTACGCAGCAATTACAATAGAGTAATCACTAATTCAAAACATAGAGGATGTTGCGAAGCGTGAAGTCAGTCCTCCTCAACGGACTGAAGGAATCATTGCAAAATGGAACAAAAGTTGTCCATTTCTGAGGCAATCTGTTGGGATGTACTTTGGCACGTGCATGATCTTCTGCATACTTGATACACAAATGCATTGCCGCAAGAACGGATTACACTTTATAGTCATTCGACTGTGTGGGCACCCATTACCGTGACTTGTGTTTCAAACACTACTACAATCAATAACCAGCCACATCACTTTTCAATAACAGAAGTTTTCAAATCACCTTTCACCCAATGAGAGGCGATATTAGGCGCCTACAATTATCAGTTTACAACTGTTGTCGGAAAACCGATGGAATATGAAGGTAAGCAGTGGATCAGTACAGCTAGCTACGCGTCTCTTGTTACATTTAAATAATGATTATTGTTAGTTTACCATAGCTCTTATAAGTAAATATACGAAGTTAATTAGAGGGAGACGCTGATCTTACTGCAGCTGTCTACGAAACCAGGAAAAGAACGTGGAAATAAAACAATTGGATTTAATTTCATCACATTAACTGCTCACACCACATTAAAAACCACTAAACATTCAACAAGAAATTCCCTTTGAGCAGAAATTGGTACTAACTGGGGTAGTGAAATTAGTCGGAATAGTTACTACAAACAACGGAAAGCCAGTGAAATATTAATTACGACGCGGCTGGGAAACACAGAGACTAATGAAATAGTTAATTAAAAGCAACCAATTAAATCGGCAATGATAGTTATAAAGCTTTGAATTGAATTGAATTTGAAAGTAATTCAATAGAACTGTTAAAATTCTTCAATGGGTAGTAAGCAGTGGAATAAATTATCTACAGTATAATACACAATTATTTGCGCGTTAATTTAATTAGTTCATGCATTTCTTTTGTGAAATATTTACACATACTTCTGTTAAGGAGCATTGACTGGCAGATATAGTTCACTAATATAAACAAAAGCAGCAAAAATTCGACAGAAAATTGAGCATTTCGCTTCTTCAAATATGAGCATGAGCGATAGTTGTTTCCACACCACATACGACTACTTGATTTAGCTTCTGAAGAAATGGAGTCAAACGTCTTCAGAAAAAGACACGATATACAGAGTCGCTAGCTTCAAAGGATGTAAGACAACAACACTGAGCAACGCCACTGCCTGCGTGTGTAAACACTTTTGTGTCCCAACTTCGTCGCCGCTTTTGTGTCCCAGCCTCGTCGTAGGTGTCGGTGGCCGAGTGGAATGAGACCGACACGCTGGTGCAGGTACGGAGGGGAGCAGCCAGAAACTATAAACACTCGAGTAAATTAGAAAGAGATATATATTGCACAGAATGAAACAATACTTAACTTTTACATAGTAGTGCAGAATGTTGATACATAGTTGTTAGAGGCCTGCCTAGTGCCTGTACAATAGCAAAGTCTTCAATGGTGCCTATCTGATTACGAAGGTCCTAACTCGTTGCTATCTCAGTCCGAAGTGACCGGTGTCCTTCAGTGGTGGCCACGAGCGGAGTTCCAGCAGAGGGCGCTCGTGGCTGTCGTCGGAAGAACGCCGCGCCGTGCATGCATGGCGGCGCGCGGCGAAAGTAGGTGGCGCGCACTTTGTACTTGTGCGACACCACACCCCTCCCCCCCAAACCGCCGCGCCGTCGTGGCGTAGGGCTGAGGGCCACGGCGACGGCACTGAGAGGAGGGCCTGGGCGGGGGCGTTACTGGTGGGACGGGCGTCGTAGCTGAGGCCGGGATCGAGACGCCGTCCGCGCCCCGGCATCCGCCTTGAGATCCTCCAGGGAACCCGCCGAAACCTGGGGAAGGGCGCCCGCCCCCGCCCAGAGGGAGCAGGTCATCTTCTTCTGAGGTGCGTGGCCCAAGCTGGGGCGGCACGCACGGTCCCGGAGTCCCTCTCGGTGACGCTGTCATCTGCGGCGGCGACAGCGGCGGCGTCGCGTCGATCTCCATCGGGACGATCTCGTAGTCTGGGGACGAACGATGTGGCTGTGCTCCCTGGCGGTGAACTGGGTCTGGAATCAAGAAACCGGAGACAGGATCGCGCGGCCTATGCAGACGCAATTGGTTTGCGTGGCGCCGCAGCTCCGACCCTGTGGAAGAACGTACAACATACATATTGCGCCCGAGCACGCGCTGAATGGAGCCTGGCAACCATGTCTTCTTGTTTCCAGCAAACACCCTGTACAGCACCGGCGTAGAAACCTGAAAACGCGTAGCGCCATACGAACCGACTCGATGCGTGGGAGGCTGCAGCAGGTGAAGGAGAGTGCGGTGACGGCGGCCGTGTAGCAGCTCGGCAGGAGACGGGCCGTCACGTGGCATGCACCGATACGTAGACAGGAAAATTTGAAGAGCTTGCTGCCTGGAGTGCTGACCTTTCATCTTCTCCATGTGAGACTTGAATGTTCGAACGAAACGTTCTGCTTCACCATTGGACTGAGGGTGAAAAGGTGCGGTGGTGATATGCTGAATGCCATTCACACGACAAAACTGTTGAAATTCCGCACTAACAAACTGAGGTCCATTGTCACTGACGATAGTTTCAGGCAAGCCTTCGATGCAAAACACTGATGTTAAGGCACTGATTGTACTAGACGCCGTCGTTGAGTTCATGGCAATCACAAAAGGAAACTTGCTGAAAGCGTCTACAACAATTAACCAGCGCGTATTCCAGAATGGTCCGGCAAAGTCAATATGTAAACGTTGCCATGGTCCCTTGGGGCGTGGCCAGTCTGAGAAACGCTGTGGAGGAGCCGCCTGATGCTCCGCACAAACTGTACACTGTGATGTCATGCTCTCTATCTGAGCGTCCATACCAACCCAGGTACAATGACGTCTGGCCAATTGCTTTGTCCTAACAATGCCCCAATGTCCTTGATGCAGGAGGCGTAACACTTCTCGTTGCAGGGAACGAGGAACAATCACTCTTGCTTGGTCGTTGTCGGTATGCAACAACAGTACACCCTGACTTAAAGATAATGCATGACGTTGTGCAAAATAACGTCGAACCAGAGGCCGATCAATGTCTTTGGCTCTGGCAGGCCACCCTGAGCGAACAAAACGTGCTACCACACTTAGGTCTGCATCCGCAGCTGTTTCCTGTGCAACCCGACGAGAGTTCAAAGGAAAGTCTGCGACAGCGGAAGCATCTCTGGAATCTATCTGACAACATGCCATTTCTGAAGAATCAAATGATACATCCTGGCCAACCGGAAGTCGGGAAAGTGTGTCCGCGTTGGCATGTTTAGTGGTAGGTCGGTACAAAATCTCATACTGATAATTTGACAATATCAAGGACCATCTCTGAAGCTTTTGTGCCGTTCGTGGCGGAATTGGCTTTGTGGGTGAGAACAACGACGTGAGAGGCTTGTGGTCTGTCAACAAATAGAATTTTCTGCCATAGAGATAATGATGAAACTTTGCGACGCCGTAAATGATTGCTAAGACCTCCTTTTCTATCTAACTGTAATTCTGTTGCGTCGGCGTCAGTAGCTTGGATGCAAAGGCAATAGGACGATCGTGACATCCAATACGATGTGAGATTACAGCGCCCAGACCATACGACGAGGCGTCAACTTCTAACACTACAGGCTTCTGTGGGTCAAAGGGAATCAAACATGCATCACTGAGTAGTGCAGACTTTAATTTGTCAAAGGCAACCTGACAATCTTTAGACCATACAAAAGGAACATTCTTCCTACGTAAGTGATGCAGTGGAGCTGCAATCTGAGAGGCATTGGGAATAAATCTGAAATAATAGTTCAGCTTCCCCATTACTGCTTGCAATTCGTGCACATTCTTAGGAGGAGGCAAGTCTTTGATTGCTCGAAGATGTGACTGTAAGGGATGAATTCCTTGGGCATTAATCACATGGCCTAGGTACTCTATTTCAGTTTGAAAAGACGAACACTTTGCTTTATTACAACGTAGACCTGCTGCAGTCAAAACTTTGAAAAGGCACTCCAGGTTTGCTAAATGTTCTTCAACTGTACGTCCGGATACCACAATATCATCTAAATAGTTCGAACAACACGGTACAGAAACTGTCAGCTGTTCCAAAAAAACGCTGAAAAATAGCGGGGGCGGAAGAACTGCCAAAGGGTAGGCGTTGAAATTGAAAAAGGCCCATGTGAATATTAATGACGAAAAACTTTTTTGACTCGTCATCAAGTGGAATCTGTAAGTATGCCTCTGCTAAATCAATCTTAGAAAAGAAACGAGACTGTCCTAATTTGTCCATTAGTTCGTCAGGTCTGGGCAGGGGATAAGTGTCTACAATTGTTTGACTGTTCACTGTTGATTTGAAGTCCGCACAGAGACGAAGTTTTCCTGACGGCTTGGGTATAATTACTATAGGCGAGGCCCACTGACTCGCAGAAACAGGAGAAATCACCCCACTATCTTGCCAACGTTTAAGTTCTTCGGCAACTGTATCACGCAATGCGATAGGCACTGGTCTAGCTTTACGAAATTTTGGAACTGCAGAGTCTTTTAAAGTTACATGTGCCACGAAGTCTTTTGCACAACCTAGTTCCGGCGAAAACAAGTCACTATATTTGTCACACAATGCATTGATTTTATCCTGAGGCACTATTGACGAAATTTGAAGCACATCTCTTTGAATTGATAAACCAAACAAGTCAAAAGCATCTAGTCCAAAAATGTTCTGTGTCGATTTGGCCTGAAGAACTACAAAAGCAACTGTTTTTGTTACACCTTGAAAAGAGGCGGGCAGGCTACACGTTCCTAGCACGGGAATATTTTGACCTGTATAAGCTGTTAATACTTGTTGACACGGCGACAATTTTGGCGAACCCAGAAGTTCATACGTCTCTTTATTCATTAATGTGACAGAGGAACCAGTATCGAGCTGAAATTGCACTGTCTTATTGTCAATGGAAAGATTCACAAAAAGTTTTTGCTTGCGGCGCTCGACAGGAGCGCGAATGTGGGCAACGTCTGCTACGGTTTGTTTACTGCGTCTGCGCGGGCCGCGTAGTGAAGTAAGCGGCGCAGACTCGGCACGCAGCGGATTAACCACACTGTCACTAGATGACACTACCGCCGGATCGGCGTCCGCGCAATGCGAAGCTACTCCAGATGTACTAACTACTGCACCAAACTTTTGAGTAGCTACACCAAGTCTACTGTTACTATCTACACAGTACTGGGCACTATTACAAGGAGCAGTTGCAGAAGGCACTATTTTCACTACAGGAATGCACTGTTCATAGTCATTTTGCTTGTCCCGAACCCTTTTCCGTTGCACTGTTTTACGCGCTCGTCGGCGCTTGCTACGTGGTGCACTATATAGATTTGCCATAGGCGCAGAACTACTTTCTTGCAATTGAGATCCAAGGAAAGCACTGTTCAATTCCACAGCCCGTATAACATTTACAGAATGAACTGTTCTCGCACTCTGCGAAGCACTGTTTCTAACGGTACCGTTCTTTGAGTTTTTAATTTGCATACACACAGACTGTACATGTCCTGACTTGCCACATTGATAACAGGTTGCGTTGCGACTTGGGCACTGTGCACGTTTGTGGCGAGATACACACTGGGGGCAAGACTTACGAACATTTTTCTGAAATGAGCGTTGGCGCCCGTTATTCAAATCACTGTTTCTAACACGACGGGGCGACCTTTGTGTCGCACTTTTACACTGGCTACTGTTCACTGTCTGTTCAGCACGGCCTGTACTATTGTAAGAATCACTAGTGCTACACTGAGAACTACGGCTAGGAAAGCGTCCGTTGCGGCGCACTGAATTTACACTATGGCTTTGCATTTCTACATCAGCTAAGTCAAAAGTATCATGCGCTTCTATAAGCTGCAGTACACTGTCTAATGAAGGGTCAGACTGTTTCAGAATTGCTGCTCTAATTCTGGGGTCCTGAATGTTCTGCGTAATCGCATCCCTCAACATCACGTCACTATACGAAAGTCCACAAGAGCAAGTAAATTTACATTGGCGGGTTAAGCCCTTCAATTCCGTAATCCACTCTTGGTGTGACTGCTGCGGTAATTTTTTAAGTCTGAAAAATCGGTATCGTGCAGCGGCTACAAGAACTTTTCTCTCATAATGAGCATTCAGTGCATCTACAATTTGTTCAAAGTCTACATCACGAGGAGATGCGTGCGGGAATAGTTTTTGCAGTAACACGAAAGTTTTGGGGCCCACCACAGACAATAAAAGATGCTTAACAGTCTGACCTGTAAGTTGATGAGCCGCGACGAGTTCTTGAAACTGCGCCAGATAATCACTCCATTCTTCCTCACGTTCGTTGTATTGGCGAAACGTAGGAAGTGTTGCGGCGGCAGGTGTGGGCTGCTGAAGCGGCGGCTGTTGTTGTTGGTTAGCTGCCTGCGCTGTGAGCTGGGACACCGCCTGGAGGAGTTGCGTTATTTGCGCCGTCTGTAACTGAATAATTTCCATTAAGTTTGGGTTCGGGGTAGTGGCCATGCTGACCGATTAGGCGCCGCGCATACAAGTAAATTAGTACAAAACACAAATGCAATATGAAAGAGGACGCTCTGCAACAAAAAAGTCCACAAACACGTAACAAAATATCTTCCCCCAAAATTCTTATAATAAGGGTGGGTGGGCGGGAGCAATTTCTGCGTGCTCCGACTGCTGCTGTCTGGCTGCTGCTAGCGGGCTGGTCCAAGGTTCGTCTATCACTCCTCGTCGCCACTTTTGTGTCCCAACTTCGTCGCCGCTTTTGTGTCCCAGCCTCGTCGTAGGTGTGGGTGGCCGAGTGGAATGAGACCGACACGCTGGTGCAGGTACGGAGGGGAGCAGCCAGAAACTATAAACACTCGAGTAAATTAGAAAGAGATATATATTGCACAGAATGAAACAATACTTAACTTTTACATAGTAGTGCAGAATGTTGATACATAGTTGTTAGAGGCCTGCCTAGTGCCTGTACAATAGCAAAGTCTTCAATGGTGCCTATCTGATTACGAAGGTCCTAACTCGTTGCTATCTCAGTACGAAGTGACCGGTGTCCTTCAGTGGTGGCCACGAGCGGAGTTCCAGCAGAGGGCGCTCGTGGCTGTCGTCGGAAGAACGCCGCGCCGTGCATGCATGGCGGCGCGCGGCGAAAGTAGGTGGCGCGCACTTTGTACTTGTGCGACACCACAAACACGATCACAGGCCTCCCCACTCTGACGATACAGTAGCAGAAAGGTTCAAAGAAAACCTGTGTCTAATTGCAAACACGTATCCGACTCACACAATAATAGTAGGCGGTGATCTTAATTTACCCTTAATCTCCTGGCGAAATTTTGTTTTCAAATCATGATATAAACACAAAAAATCGTGCGAAATTGTACACAAAGAATTCTCTGAGAATTACTTGGAACAATTAGTTCATCAACCATCTAGAGTGGTAAATGGATGTCAAAACGCACTTGATCTCTTAGAAACAAACAATCCTGAGCTCATAACGAGCATCAAAACGAATACAGATATTAGTGAACACAGAGCTGTCGTAGCGCGATCGCATATCGAAAGTCCCAAAGTTACCAAAAAGTAGACGAAAAGTATATTTGTTCAGGAAAGCAGATAGAAATGCAATACATTGCTTCTTCAAAGTTTCCACTAGTTCCTAACACTAAAGTTTAGACCAAATATGGCTTACATTCAAAGAATTGGTATCGACAACAATTGATGTTTTATACCAAATAAATATATAAAAGAAGGCGATCCCCCTTGGTACACAAAACAGATCAGGACACTGTTGCATTAGCAACTGAAAAGGCATGCTAAATTCAAACGAACTCAATATCCCCAGGATTGGCGATCCTACACAGAAGCTCGAAATTTAGCTAGGATTTCAATGCGAGATGCCTATAGTACTTTTCACAACGAAACTCTTTCGCGAAATTTGACTGAAAACCCTAAGAAATTTTGGTCATATAATAAATATACTAGGGGCCAAACACACTACGTGATAGAAATGGCTATCCTGCCTATGATAGCGCTACTAGAGTTACTATACACAGATTTTAGAAACACATTCACCAAAAAGACATTCACCAAAGAAGACGAAATCAATATTCCACATTTCGAATTACAAACAGAGGCCAGAATGAGTAATGTAGAAGTAGATATCGGAGTAGTGAAGCAGTTTAAATCAACTAACGAGAACAAGTCTTCTGGTCCGGACTATATACCCATTAAATTTCATTGTGATTATGCTGAAGCGATAGCTTCTTACGCAACAGCCATATACAACTGCTTTCCCAAAGAAGGATCTGTACCAAAAGATTGGAAAGTTGCACAGGTCACACCTACATTCAAGAAAGTCAGGACTATTTTATTGACGTCAATTTGCAAATGGGTTTCAAATATTATGAATTATATTATGTATGGTGACTATTTACAGTGTTGATATATATATATATATATTTATCAATATTTTTTCGTAATAGGGAATTTCTCATAGCATTACTGTATAAGGTATAGATGTTCTACCAAATTGTGACATACGTAGATTTGTGCCGGGCCGGGACTGGAATCCTTGTTTCTCGCTTTTCGCGAGCGGTCGCCTTAACCACTAGGCTATCAGAACACGACTCCAGGACCGACCCAAACTTCCATATGCCACACTGACTGCACTTACGAGTCAACTACATTCATCCCTTAGCACTAGCAGCTTAATCTGTATTCCCGCACCAGAGAGAATGAGAACAACGAGCCATTAACCTACGCTGTTATCGTCATTGCCTCGCTTAGGCATCTGTTAAATTACTGTATGGTGACGATTTACAGTGTTGATATATATTTATCAATATTTTTTCGCAATAGCGAATTTCTCCTAGCGTCACTGTGTAAGGCGTAAGATTAATAACTGCCATCCAGATTCAGTAAGGACCTATCAAAAATATAACAATAATTTTCTAAATTTCAATATGTCAAATAAATTAATATTAGGGGAAAAATATGGCCAACGTGCTACCACCGAATGTTAAGAATAGATGTTCAACTGTTTGGTATTTACATGATACTGAGTCCAGGATGAGATTGAGTGTAATTACAAGTTTTTCAGGAAAGGAAAGGTCAGATACATAAAAAAATAAAGTTGATATATATATATATATATATATATATATATATATATATATATATATATATATATATATATATATGTGTGTGTGTGTGTGTGTGTGTGTGTGTGTGTGAGAGAGAGAGAGACAGTAGCTGTACTTTTCGAGTCATAACGTCCTGTGGTGTTGGATGCTGGTTCACGTCATGCTACGATAATATTTACTTTGTTCGTTATTGTTATCTTTTTTGCATTAGCTTTTCCAAAAGATTCTGCAATACTTTCATCATGGCTTACACTGACAGTTAATTACATAAAATATGGAAACTAGCTATTACGCAGTGCCCATTTTCATCTGTTGTCACAAAGGACGGAAGTACGCACATAAATTAAAGAATTCAAATAATAATACTCTGAGTGCCATAACAAAACATTTTGGAGTTTCTGTGAACTGGGATCTACCTAAAAAGCCCTCTTAAGTGTAAAAAGTGCAAACTGCCATGAGTAAACCACACATAGACGAATGTAAATTTAGCACTAAATGCCCGCAACAGATGGCAGACGGTGTAACAGCCGCTGCAGTTAATAAATGCAATGCACCGCTTTCTCAGCCTTTGTCCTCATTGTTATCCATAGGTAGTTCATTTTTTTCACATTCATGTTGCTATGATTTTGGTACTTGGGCCTTTTCACTGCAAGTCTTCGAATAACAAATGCAGAAATATTGCTGTTGCTGTGGGCCCCAGTCCGCAAACTGTTTTGATGCAGCTCTCCACGCTACCATGACCTGAGAATATCTAAGTTGACGATTCTTTGATGTCTCATAATGTCTCCCAGCAATCTCGCCCTTTTCTTAGTCAGGATATGCTAGAAACTCCTTTTCTCGCCAATTCTGTTGAAAACCTCCTCATTAGTTACGTGATCTACCCAGCTAATTTTCATCATTTGTGTGTAATTTCAAAATCTTCTATCATATTTTTGTGTGAACTCTTTATCGTCCATGTTTCACTCCCACACACTGTTACACCTTAGACAAATGCTTTCAGAAACACCTTGCTAACATTTGAAATAATATTAAATGCTATAAATTTCGTTTATTCAGAAACACTTTTCTTCCCATTTCCATCACCAGATTTTCTGACTCTACATTCCATTACTCTTGTTTTACTCTTGTTGATTTTCATCGTTTATTTGCCGCCGGCCGCGGTGGCCGAGGAGACTGAGGCGCTCCAGTCACGGTCTGCACGGTCACTACGGTCGGGGGTTCGAATCCCCCCTCGGGCATGGATATTTGTGCCGTCCTTAGTCTTAGTTAGTTCATAAGTAGTTTGTAAGTTTAGGGACTGATGACCCCGTAGTTAAGTCCCATAGACTTTACACACATTTTTGTTTATTTGCCTTTCAAGATACTAACCATACCGTTTAATTGCTCTTGAGGTCCTTGCTGTTTCTGACAGGATTACTATGTCATCAGCAAAAGCCAAAAGTTTTTGTTTCTTCTCCCTTACCTTTTGAGGAATTACAGTGCAGGGTGTAGAAATGAAAATGTTGCGATTTGCTGATCACATATTACCTCATGATAAAACCATCACTAAATTTAATAAGACTGTAACATTTACTCATGAAAATATGTCTCAGGAAGTATAATGGGTGGTCGATTGTTATATTATCTGGGATATCCTTAGTTTTCGGTGACGTGTATTTGACTGTCCCCTGTAACTACAGTTGATTAAACATTGTTCGGGTGTATCAAGAGCCAGAAATCTCTACATATACTCGGAGAGCAAGAAGTCTCTGAACTGTCTATAGAATCGATTTTGAGCTGACAGAGGCAATTACAGAAGACGAGTAAGGAGTTGTTGGTATCAATAGAGAACCACTATCGAGAATACAGAGCCAGAGGACCATTCAGAAACCTGTGACGAACATCTGTAAAAGCTGAAAAGATCTCCATAGCGGACAGAATTCACGATGATAACGGTAAGTAAAAAGAGACATTACACATATTTTCGTCATCTCCGAATCAAGAACTTTTGATTTACCTTCCTTCTGTTATTTAAAGTAAAATTACACATCAAACCGGATATTACGTGCATGTGTACGAAGCTTGGAATCTACTAATTTCTGTAACCGAAAATATTACGGAAAAAAATTCATGATTCCTGGGATCACCATCTGAAGATCATATCGAAAGAATGCGAAGATTAGATGTGAAATCGGCACAATTGACACTTTTCATGTCGCGCGGAAGTAGCCTAACGGTCTGGAGCGCTATGTTGCGGATAGCGCGGTCTCCCGCGTCGGAGTTCGAATCCTCCCTCGGGCATGGATGTTTGTGTCGTCTTTATCATAAGTTAGTTCGTAAGTAGTTTGTAATTTGAGGGACTGATGTCTCCTCAGTTAAGTCCATAAGCTTTACAAACATTTGAAATTGAAATGACACTTTTCATACCAAAGACTATGATTTATCTAGCTTATGGTAATAACGAAGACAGATTTTGTAAATCAGAAAACGGATTTTATAGATAACCATGTAAACAACTTAAAGACATCACTTTCAATCATTTTCTACTCCCCGAATCACAACACTTTAAAATTCGCATTTTCGAATATAATGCTGCCTGGAAATATAACGGTTTTTATGATGAAATTTGAAAATGGAAAATAGTTTAGATATTTGCAACTCACGATAAAAAACCGGCTAAATTGGTTTATGTGATTTAATACAAAATCACTATTAGTGTGCACCTCAGGTCTAAAACACGCCACGCGAGAGTAGCCGAGCGGTCTGGAGTGCCACATTGCGGATCGCGCGACCTCCCGCGTCGGAGGTTTAAATCCTCCCTCGGGCATAGATATTTGTGTTGTCTTTAGTATAAGTTAGTTCATTAGTGGTTTGTAAGTTTAGGGACTGATGACCCCACAGTTAAGTCCCATAAGCTTTACAAAAATTTGAACAATACAAACATTTGACCTCAAAACACATTTTTGATAACATAAACTAAGAAAAATATGCTAAAACTTTCGACACTTCGCTATAAATAGAAAATATGGAAGTGTTCATCCGCACAGTTCGTGATTTTGCTACCAAGCGTGGTCTTTATTTTTTATTTTTTTTATTTTATTTTTTTTTTTTTTTCCCCCTCGGGAACCGCCCAGGAGTAAATGTTGATATTTTAAGCCGGGTGAAGCCCACCATAGACCACATGTAAGGTGCAAAAACCAATTGATCTGTTCAATTTGGATGGGCTCCAAGAAGTACGTACTATTCGCATTCCTCTAAAATGAATACAAATGATTAGTAGGTAAAGGGCTATCCAGAGCACTGCGCGGTATGATAAAACTGTTCGCCAAGACATGATTTATTTATTTATTTAGTTTATTTTATTTATTTATTTATTTATTTATTTATTTATTTTGAGGTGTAGTGCACTGAGTTGAAACACTAGCCATTTGTAACGTAGCGACGGTTATCGATTCAATACCTTAATCACCGATAATATTACCAAATTATAAAGATTCCTACGATGATTGTAGTATTTTGGGCCTCAAGTTTATATTTATGTTTAGGTATAAAATATAACTTTTCGAATATATTTTTTAACATTGTAATATTTTGGTACCTGATGTATTTTGCCATAAGGACTCGCAACCCTTTACCTGCAGAGGGATGTAGAAACTTTCATATCATTATAGATACAGTATAGTAATATAATACTTTTTTATGTAAAACGAAACATCAAAGTAATATTACAAAATGTCATACAAGTTGATTACACCTACAATTTATCTCAATTTTGTGTCTTGTACACTGTGGCTTGTAACAAATGCGACTCTTTCGATTACTTCGTATCATCAACCTTTTTTCTGGTACACGCGTTTTCATTGCCACTGGGAATAAAAATTTACAAATCTACTTATTTACAATGTGCTCGTTGTTGCATCTCCTGCCCTCAGTGCCATAAATAAATTAGACAAAAAGGCTAACAGCCATACGTACAAAGAAGAGTGGAGTTGGGTAGGAGTGACTGGTTCGGCGTTTTGGCTTTCCTTTTAACTTTTATTTTCTAACGCGTCGTTTGAGCACCCAAAAATAACCTGCCAGTTTAATACAGTTTCGCGTCCTTTCAAATATCTTTTTTGCGTATTAAAATTTTTTTACCGCTTTGTTAAAATGTGAACCTTTGTGTAGGGGGCTTAGTTACCGCCAGGTGAATGGAAAACTCTTTGTCCTTTCTGTACTGAAGGTGTCACAACACAAAGGGCCACCGCACAACACGTTATCGGTGATCTTACACATTGGAAGTACTGTCATCTCCACGTAGCATAGACACCGGCTTTCACTGTAGAAAGGCCACGTGTAAAACAGGCTAATGTCATAGCAGTGGTGGATACTCTGATATCATCCGATTTTATGACCAAACAATGTGACGGCCTCAGTCATACGAAACATCCAAACTCAAATTACAAATGTATGTAAACATATTGTACTAGACTGCTATAGTCATCGGTCTGTAGAGTTACAAAGTAATTTAAGTTACACTAAGGGCAACACACATGCCCATGCCCGAGGAAAGACTTCAACCTCCGGTGTCGCCCAGTCCCTGGCATGACGCCTTAGACCACGCGGCGATTCCCCGTCGCACAGTCAACATCTACCATCCAGTGATATGCCAGTAGGAGAGTTTGAAAATATCTTATAAATAACAGGCTCACTTACTGCTCTTCCATTCCGAAAAAGTGAATGAGAGAGCTCTCCGTTTTGTAATCATCATTTTTATATTCTACTAGCTGAAAGCCTGGCGTTGCCCGGGTATTTATCTCTTTATTTCTGCCATTTTCAGGTATATATTCATTTGTATAAGGGCTGAATGTCTGTAAAATCTCTTGGAAATACAATTAGTAGTAAAGTAGAAATAGATTAAAACTTGGTGCGCGATGGGGCGATTTACCATGAACGCTACTGTTTATGTGCTCATATAGATGAACTATGTGCCGTACTGTGATACAATTTTGAAAGTACACTCAATATGTGTGTATGCTGTCTGTAAAAAGTCCTGAGGCTACAATTTGTAGTGTAGAAATTATAAATTGTAACGTCATAGCGAGAGCCGTAGTTTTAGTCCATGAACAGCGAAAAAGTAGTATGCGAGAAACCTTTTTCCATTCAATTTTTTGATGTGGTTGTCAGCGATAAAAGGTTTAATAAAGGTTTGAAATTATCTTTAAAGTTTGTTGCAAGTCGCTAAATACTCTCATTCTCATACAGTGTATTTCGAAAGTCTCGCCGCATTATATGGCATTTTTTCCGATTTCTATTGGTTACGACGTAATATCTTTTGAACCATGTGCCGTATGTGATTCTTAACAATGCAGCAATTGTTACCTCACGGTAAGGAATGTGTGTAGCAAACTTGGTTGAAATAGGTCCAATGGTTTAGGAGAAAATGAGCAGCATTGGCACTACACGCAGTAGTTTACCGCGCAACTCATTGTTTATGACGTCATTTCTTGTGAACTATATATCGTATGTGATTCTTTCACTTACGGCGACCGTCCTCGTGGATTGAAGCTTACGTGTACAAAATTCATAAAGATTGTAACAAAACTGTAGATTTGTATGCAACACGTACAAATATACGGACACACTGCTGTATATATTAGATCGTTATGTTTCGATAGCAAAATTAACTTAGAGAAAGTAGATCAATCTGTAGGTTTTATTCAAACAAAATTATTCCTTTAAATGTAATGTATGTAAATACATAATGAAATGTTAAAAGTTATATTCTAAACACCTATATGTAAAATTGAACTTCTGTTTATCTCTCTCATAGCAGATGATTTTACAATTCCAGAAAGCTTCAGTCATTTACGGCTGCGCGAATCTAATATCAGAAAATGATTGTTTCAGACGTATACAACCGTTCGAAGGAAAATAAGCATTATTTTAAAACGTGTATTTTTCACTATATTCTTCAAAAGTGAAATGCCAAAATCATGAAACATTTATTTTATGACGACCGATTTCGGAGGACTATGCCACCATAATCTGGTCATATCACATTTTATAAGTTGGACATCTTATTTAAAACATGGAGATATACTGAACAGATATGTTCAGATGATGGTGGAATAGTCCTCCGAAACCGGTCGTATTTAAGTAAAAATGTATGTAATGATCTTGGCGTTTCACTTTTGAAGAAAATTAATCTATCAGATGGCCTTCAAATCCTGCGATGACAGGTAATGTCAATTTTCCTCTATGGTTCTAACGTTACGTTGGGAAAATAAGCAGCTTAGTTTTGATAATACTTCACTTCCATGTCTATCATAGTTTCGTGTAATTTGTACTGCACACTTTTCTCTTTCGGAAACAGATGCCTTTTGAATCCAGACCACCATTAAAAGTACTTATCAAAGCCAATTTTTAGTGACATTCTTAGGTAATTCCACATTCAATTCAATACAAGTTGTAGGATTAGTGTTGTGTGGACATTATCAAACATTATCAAACCATGTCATACCATGTCAATTTTTCCATTCATTGTAAAACGAACAGTTATGCTGTAAACGAATCAGCACTATAAATTACACGAAATTATGAAATAAGCATGAATAAAGAAGTGTGTTTCTTATCTTTCTTTAGTAAACTACTTTCCTGCGTTCCGAATTAGTTTTGATGCAGTGACGGTTGAAACTTATTATTTAATATCACAAGTGACTCTGTTATGTTGTTTCGGGTCTACATCTACATCCATACTCCGCACGATGTGTGGCGGATGGTACTTTGCCTGCCATTGTATTTTCCTCCTAATCCAAACGCGTATGAATCGCGGGAAATGTGATAGCCTATGAGCCTCTGTGTGGACCCAAGTCTCTCTGATCTTATTCTTGACGTCACTTCGTGAGGTAACGTAGGAGGAAGCTATATACTGATTGACTCTTCATTAAACGTTGGTCTTGGAAATTTGGCAAAAGCGCATACCGCGATACAGAACGCTCTTGCAGCTTCTGCCACTGGAGTTTCGCCGGCCGCAGTGGGCGAGGGGACTGAGGCGCTCCAGTCACGGTCTGCACGGCCACTACGGTCGGGGGTTCGAATACCCCCTCGGGCATGGATATTTGTGCCGTCCTTAGGATTAGCTAGTTCATAAGTAGTTTGTAAGTTTAGGGACTGATGACCCCGTGCTGCTCTCCGTTGGATCATTTCTATGTCTTTTATTAACGCACCCTGGTACGTATCCCACACTGACGAGCAACACTCAAGCGATGGCCGAACGAGGGTTTTGTAACTTTCTTCCTTTGTTAACGTACTACGCTTCCAGAGGATTCTATTAATGAATATTCGCCTGCCATATGCCTTACCCACGACTGATTTATATGGTCGTTCCATTTCAGATCGCCCCTTATGTCTTCTTTCAGATATTTTATGGAAACAACTGCCTCCAGTGTGTGTGTCCTATTATTGTATGCTTATACAGTAACTGAATTTTCTTTCTATGTAAACGAAGCAGTTAACACTAGTTTTCGTTGAGGCTCAGTTGCCATTTCCTAGTGATACGAAGCCGTTGGGATCCAGCACGGCGTTCCGTATTGCCCTCCTGAACCCACCAATTCCATTTTCTGCTAACAGTCACTGCATCACGACCAAAGGGAGCAGCAATGTCGCGATACGATTAACCGCAATTGCGATAGGCTACAATCCGACCTTTATCAAACTCGGAAACGTGATGGTACGCATTAATCCTCCTTACACGAGGCATCACAACAACGTTTCACCAGGCAACGCCGGTCAACTGCTGTTTCTGTATGAGAAATCAGTTGGAAACTTTCCTCATGTCAGCACATTGTAGGTGTTGCCACCGGCGCCAACCTTGTGTGAATGCTCTGAAAAGGTAATCATTTGCGTGTCACAGCATCTTCTTCCTGTCGGTTAAATTTTGCGTCTGTAGCACGTCATCTTCATGGTGTAGCAATTGCCAAGAGTGTAGTAAGCAGGTGCAGCAGGTGCAGCAGGTTTACCGTTCTTATGAGGAGGCCAAGAGGCTTGCTAAGGATGGAATAGGTTGGAGAGCTGTATCAAACCAGTCTCCGGACAGAAGATCACAATAAGCAAAGATTCTATATGTTTCTGGAGGGGGGGGGGGGGCACGTCACAGATCACTTTATTGTCTGAAGACTTCTCTCCGTTGCGAATGATATGCTGTGTTCTGTTAGCTAGAAACACCTCATTCTAGTCACAAAGTTAATGTGATAATTCGTGTGCTCTCACTTTGTTCATCAGGCGATGGTGCGGAACGGTAACGAATGCGTTGTGGAAGTCAAGGAATATGGCGTCTACCTGGGACTCTGTGTCAGCTGCCCTCTGCATATCGTGGATGAACAGCGCTAGTTGTGTCGGTAAGATACGAAGCAAACAGTATAAAGGTCACATATACAGAAAACAATTTATTCTAAGATTTCATTCCATTTTCATTTTTGTTTTACTTTCTATTCCGTTTTTTTTCTTTTGAGTATAAATAGCCTCATACATTTTCAAAATAGGCGCCAATTTTCTTCTTTTTTTCGCTCACATTGGCGGCCTGTGTCCCAAGATAACACGTTGAAACAGCTACGCAATTCGGCTGCAAATATTTTGGATACTAATCTGAATCACCTTCTTGTGATTGAGAACTGAAACCTCAACCCCCACCCCTACTTCCCGCGCCAGAAGTGAAAAATGAGCCTCTCCCGGAAGAATTGATTATTTTTTCACTTCGAGCAACTACCGTAAATAAAGGTTCGCTTTAAACATTTGTAACTCCAATAAACAAAGTTTTATTGTTTTCATCTATGGCAATAGTCCAAAATCTTAATATAGCAAAAGAAAAAACGGCAAAGATTTAATTACGCATTTAAAAACTCTCCCTTTCGCTCAATGGCTCATTCTGCTTTTACTGCACCCATTCAAAGAGAACACCTTGGCAAGATCAGAAGGTTCTATATGGCGAAATCAGATCGAAAATAGTTTGGAAAACAGCGATCAGTTTCGCTGTTCTGCTAATCAATACAACCTACAAGGCATATAAGACATTCATAGATGAACAGATGCAGTCCAACTATGAATCATCATTAGACTGAACTCTTGAAGTTGCTTTGCGTAGAGCGTTTAGCGGAGCAGGAAGTGTGTAACTCTCCAGATCCTGTCAGGTGCTCAGCATAGGGAGAGTACTGTATTCTTCCTGACCACCAATAAAAGTAATTTACGCTGTACAGCCAATTGTGATAAGCACGTTTGTATAATCTAAGCGAAGAGACACTGCCATTAAAAATGGCCTCTACATTCTGCACATGAAAGACGTTTACACAAACGGCATCCTGAAATCTCATTTATATGTAAATGTAATAAGGAGAGATTGCGAATCCTTTGTGTGGCATGATCTGTGCCTGGCTTGGTTGGCGGCAATTTCCTATGTACTACACGAGGCTAACCTTGCTACTAAATCTAAAAATATATTACTCGTACTTCAAGTGCATTTAGTAGCAAATAACAAGGTATTTATTGGGTTGCTCTAGTATGATAATTTTGTCGCAAAGAAGTTCGTTTCGACGACAAATAAATCAAGAACAAAGATTGAAAAGTCGCTACTCACACAGGCGTCAGCACCAGTCTCTTAAGGTAGCCAACAATAACAAATACAGTTCTCAGGTGAACCAATTCCTGAGGTAGACTCTCTGCGTCGGAGATAGTGCGCGCCCTATGTACTAGAGTTTTAAGTACACCTTTCCTTTGTGAAGGGTGGTGGCAGCTGTCTGCGTGTAAATACAGATCAGTGTGCGTTGTCTTCCGATACACACCATGACCCAGGGTGCCATCAGCTCTTCTCTTGACCAAGACGTCAAGGAACGGCAATTTACCCTCCGTTTCAGTCTCCATAGTGAATTTGATGTTGGGGTGTATGGAGTTCAGATGTGTAAGGAAATCAATGAGTTTATCCATACCATGTGGCCAGATGACGAAGGTGTCGTCCACATAACGGAAAAAAAAATGTTCAAATGTTTGTATAGTCTATGGGACTTAACTACGCGGTCATCAGTCCCTAAACTTACAAACTACTTAAGAACTACTTACGAACTAGGACGGCACAAATATCCATGCCCGAGGGGGGATTCGAACCCCCGACCGTAGTGACCGTGCTGACCGTGACTGGAGCGCCTTAGTCACCTCTACCACCGCGGCCGGCAACGGAAAAAGCAAGTAGGTTTCCATTCAGATGATACCAGGGCTTCCTCCTCGAAATTCTCCATGTACAAATTTGCGACCACAGGGGAGAGTGGGCTACCCATGGCGACTCCCTCCGTTTGTTCGTAGTATTCGCCATTGAAAAGAAAATACATCGAGGTCAAGACATGCCTAAAAAGTTCGGTGGTCTTCTCGTCGAACTTCTGGCCAATCAAATCTAGTGACTCTCGAAGGGGCACCGTCGTAAACAAGGAAACGACGTCAAAACTCACCATGATATCTGACTCATCCAGCCTGAAGCTTTTAAGACGTTTAACAAAATCCACAGAATTACGGATGTGATGAGGGCATTTACCCACATAAGGACTTAATATTCCCGTCAAGAATTTGGCCAACAAATATGTAGGTGCTCTGATGTTACTGACAATGGGACGTCGCAAATTTGTACATGGAGAATTTCGAGGAGGAAGCCCTGGCATCATCTGAATGGAAACCTAATTGATTTATCCGTTACATGGACGACACTTTAGTCATCTGGCCACATGGTATGGATAAACTCCTTGATTTCTTTACACATCTGAACTCCATAAACCCCAACATCAAATTCACTATGGAGACTGAAACGGAGGGTAAATTGCCGTTCCTTGATGGCACCCTGGCTCATAGTGTATCTCGGAAGACAACGCAAACTGATCTGTATTTACACGCAGGCAGCTGTCACCACCCTTCACAGAGGAATGGGGTACTTAAAACTCTAGTACATAGGGCGCGCACTATCTCCGACGCAGAGAGTCTACCTCAGGAATTGGAACACCTGAGAACTGTATTTCGAAAAAATGAGTACTCAGAGTGGCAGATTCAGCGGGCTCTCCGCCCAACCACTGCATCACAACCTGTGGAAACGGATGGAAACACAAGGGAGGATGTGGACACTGCGTTCGTTCCATATACCGGTGTACTCTCGGGGAAGATCGCCCGCATTTTGAAAAAAAACACCAGGTTGGAACTGTTTTTTGTCCGCCGAATAAAATTCGTGCACTGGTGGGGAGCGCCAAAGATGATCTCGGTCTGAGGAAGGCCGGCGTGTACCAGATTCCGTGTCAGTGTGGAAAGTCATATATTGGACAGACGATGCGTACCGTCGAGGATCGTTGCGTTGAACACCAGAGGCACACACGATTGATGTATCCGAGCAAGTCGGCGGTCGCTGAACATTGTTTGTCGGAGAATCACGCCATGGAGTATGAACACACTAGGATTCTGGTACAGACGTCGAGATACTGGGACTGCATCGTTAGAGAGGCCATTGAAATTCGCACAAGTGATGACTTCATAAACCGTGACTGTGGCTATAATCTTAGCGAAGCTTGGGAACCAGCGATTGGGTTAATTAAGAGTAAATCTAGCAAACGTAACGAAGTTACGACCACGGCGGACAGAGCCCTCACACCGACATCACCTCAGACGCCGGCGCAATCGGTCCCACTGCGCGGCCGCGGCGCGGGGCGCGGGGCGCGGACCACGGAGGGGTCGCTCCGCGGGCCGAGGGTATTTAAATGGCCCGCTATCGGGCCAGAACTCAGTTCCCTTCGAGCAGCCGTAACGTGCGGATCTCCGTGCCGGCGCGTTTCCAGGAGCTCAGTCCGTCAGTTCACCTGATGATGGCGACATGTATGATCGCCGAAATATTGTGCCCGTTGGACACTATAGACCGGCAGTACACCCGTGGATATTTTGATTGTCAAATACGCCGGGAGAAACTGAAGAATCACATGCTAAAACTTAAAAAGTACGTAAATTAATTGAAAACAACGGACAACAAACACCTCCGATGGAAACGACTGCGCAATTCATGACATTGCCCCTTACACAGCGCGGCAACACAATAAAGACTAAAATCTACAGACTATTTTTAGGAACTCCTTTGTGTTAGGCTCATACATAGTTTATACAAGGTAATTAGAATAGAGGCACTTGAGATTATAATTATAGAAGACAACGTTAGACGACTCAAGATCTAGGATCCCCTGGTAAAATCACTACTATCAACTGTATTTCTTTCCTGAGATGAGATTCTTTTGCCGCGCGGCAGTAGCCGAGCGGTGTGGAGCGCCACAAGATGTTTCTATGTCTAGGTACTGACGACCAACGTAGTTTGGTCCAATAAGAACTACAAATATTTTTGAACTTGATTGAGATTCTTTTCTTTCTTTCTATTTGGCGATGTTCCCGCACTTGCAGATCGGCTCTTTGTTAAATCCGGATTAGGCGTGTGTTAATATTTACGGGGTGACCAGATGGCCACCCCATGCACCCAGGAGGAAATGTGTATCACAAATGTCTGTGTATGCCGTGTTGTGCGTGTGAAAGTATAAAGTGTTACGAAATGTTTGCTAATCGTCTAACTGAGGCGGGACTCGGGTACCAGCCGGTAGTCCGGTATTCACCTAGAGGAACGTGGAAAACCGCGGATTTGAAGCGGGACAGCTACTCCTCCCCGTCTCGGAAAGCGGTGCGTTAGACTACACGACTAACCCAGCGATGAGATTACTCGTTTAAAATTCTTACACATATATTCCTTCAAGTTTGTTGTTGTTGTGGTATTGAGTCCGCAGACTGGTTTGATGCAGCTATGCACGCTACCCTGTCCTGTGCAAGTCTCTTCATCTGAGAATACGTTCGGCAACATACATCCTTTTGAATCTGCTTACTATATTCGTCCCTCGGTCTCCCTCTACGATTTGTACCCCACACGCTTCCTTCTAATGCTAAGCTGACAATTCCTTGATGTCTCAGAATGTGTCCAATCAATCGATCCCTTTTCTTAGTCAGGATATGCAAGAAACTCCTTTTCTCCCCGGTTCGGTTAAGCACCTCCTCATTAGTTACATGATCTACCCACCTAATTTTCATCATTCGTCTGTAGCACCACATTTCAAAAGCTTCTATCATCTTTTTATCTGAACTCCTTATCGTCCACGTTTCACTCACATACAATGCTACACTCTAGACAAATGCTTAAAGAAAGGTCTTCCTAACATTTAAATTAATATTGGATGTTAACAAGTTTCGATTCTTTAGAAACACTTTTCTTCCCATACACATTCTGCATTTTATATCTTCTTTTCTTCGGCCATCAGAAGTTATCTTGCTACCCAAATAACAAAATTCGTCTACTACTTTTATTGTCTCATTACCTAATCTAATTCCTTCAGCATCGACTGATTTTCTGACACTGCATTCCATTATCTTCGTTTTACTCTTGTTAATGTTCATCTTATATCTTCCTTTCAAGACACTGTCCATCCCATTCAATAGCTCTTCCAGATCTTTTGCGGTCTCTAACAGAATTACTATGTCATCGGCAAACCGCAATGTTTTCATTTCTTCTCCCTGCACTTTAATGCCCTCTCCAAATTTCTCCTTCCATTCCTTCACTGCCTTCTCAATGTACAGATTGAACAACATTGAGGAAAGGCTACAAACCTGTCTTACTCCCTTCTCAACATCTGCCGTCCCTTTCTTGCCCGACTCTAATAACCGCTGTCTGGTTTTTGTATAGGTTGAACATAACTTTTACCTCCCTATATTTTAAGCCTGCTAACTTCAGAATTTGTAAGAATGTATTTCAGTCGACATTGTCAGAAGCTTTCTTCAAATCTACATATGCTAAGAATGTAGGTTTCCCTTTCCTTAGTCTATCTTCTAAGATTAGTTGTAATGTGAGTATTGCCTCCCGTGTTTCTACGTTTCTCCTAAATCCAAACTGATCTTCCCCGAGGTCGGATTCCACAAGTTTTTCCATTCGTGTGTAAATAATTCGTGTTAGTATTTTGCAACCATGACTTATTAAACTTATGGTTCTGTAATTTTCACATTTGTCTGCACTTTCAAGGTATTTATTGTAGTTATACTTTTTAGAGTGTCTTCCTGCCTGAATTATAGCAGTTTATTTTGTTGATTGACAGAGTCCGCCACTCGCACGTTTTTCACTTAAACTGTTGGTAATTATTTGCCGTTGCTGGCAATTATAATCACTCTATCAATCCACGAGTGTGACGTAATTCTGACTCACATGTAGATCGTATTTTTTGTTACCTAAACCTTTCGAGAGGCGATATTGAAGTCTGATGTTGTGACTGCTGTGAAAATCTTTAATCTTCCCAGACGCTATCTTTATATTTTGTAAATTGTTAAATTAGTATATTAGCCTAGGTTACAAATGATGGTGTACGGATGAAGGGACAGGAGGGACGGAGATATTATTGTACCCTCGAAATACTACAAAATTACATCACTTTTCCAAGTACTGAAACAAAGTCAGTGCAAGAAATTTCGCAAATAAATCTCGCCTCAACAAATAACGCCTTTCTTTTCATGATTTCCATCCTAACTCGTGCATCATTTCCGTGACACTCTCTCCCCTATAACGCGGTAATACAAAACGAGCCCCCTACACTGAATTTTCTGTAACTAGTCTGTCAGTACCACGTGGTGTGGATCCAACAATGCGCAGAAATACTACAAAATTGGACGCACAAGTGTACTGTAGGCAGTTTCTTTAGTTGAACTGTTTCATCTTCTAAATGTTCTGTCCATGTAACGCAGTCTTTGGTTCGCCTTCCCTACAATATTTTCTGTGTGTTATTTCCAATTTAAGTTGTTTGTAATTGTTACTCCTAGGTATTTAGGGGTATTGACGGCCTGTGGGTCTGACTGGTTTACCGTGTAACTGAAATTTAACGGGATGACCTCACACTTATCATTATTAAGGGTCTATTGCCAATTTTTGAACCATGCAGATACCTTATCTAAATCATTTTGCAGTTGGTTTTGTTCTTCTTGTGACTTTACTGATAATGACACAATCATCCGCGAACAATCTAAGAGGGCTACTTAGATTATGTCCTAATATGAGGTTGGGACAGGAAAGCAAGCAAGTAGCAGTGTTTCTAGGTACCCCCACCACGTGCCTTGGGTTGGATTGCAGAGTATAGATGTAGAAGTGGAACAACCCTTAAAAGTAGCGTGTGTTTGTTTCAATGATTGCTAAAGGCAGTATGTGTGTGCGGCGAGAGTGTCACTGTTTGTGTTAAGAGACTGTCCCCGCTAAGATTCACAAATAAATGTTCTGTTGCGGTTTTGGTTACAAAATAATTTGACTAAGTAATGAAACTTAGTACCTTCCTTTGCCCTGTTAGAATAAATTGCAACTGACATGGAATGCAATGATCTTACGTAAATGCGGTTTTGTTTGATGCGCAACGGATAACACTTTAAATTGTACAGTAGTTAATAAGTTAACAGTAATTAAATTCGTAATTGGTGTACACATGTGTTTCTCGTGTGTGAGAAACAATGTGAGCAAATGAAAAGTTCAGATCTGTTAGCGTGCACCACATACCAGTAACCAGACTATACAAGTACAATTCGAATGCGAAAGCCAACAAAAAGAGCGTGCTACTACTATGATAATTTTTGTCACTTGAATAAACAGGATTTCAGACAAGGATATTTGAGATTAATTGGATACCAAAATCACTGCACTTGATGATGTGCCTATCCGAACAATTATCATACTGATTCAACGTATTAAAAAATATCCTACAAATCTGGTAAAGAATTCAAGTACCATTCACTGCAAATATTTCTTATCTCTTTACGTGTCACTAACAGTAATTGACCTTATAATTTGAACCTTTATAAAGACTGAGAAAATCTCTGACTATGAACTTCACTGAATTTATGAAGAAACTACTTCCTGCTCTCATTAATAGACCAATTGATCATGACAAAATCCCTACACTGAACTGTTCTAATTAGCACATGAATTTACAAACCAATAATTATCCAACACTATAATAAGAAACAATGATCAGAACGGATAGCAATTCAAATTGGTGAAAGGAACGAGGAACTGGTAAAATGACTCAGGATTAAATGATAAATGCAAGCTGCACTAAGCAGTATTCCGTAGCAACAAGATAAACACCAACTACAATAGTTCAAATATAGGCTACCGTACATAACAATAGAAAAGTACAAGTTTACTTTATTTGAGACAGATTAATCTCCATACAAAAATTACAATCTGCAGACTTTGTTGCGACTCTTCAAAACTGAATTTTTACTCTTCGAGTTTAACACATAGACAGACTAAGCCTGACAGTTCCATGAATACTACTCATCGACTCAACTCCACCATAATCACACATCGAATGCTCTCCATGACAGTCACTCATCGACTCTCATGCACGAAGGTCACACAACAACTCTTTAAACCCAAAATATGTTTCAAATGTTTGTAAATCTATCAGACCAAACTGCGTGCTCATCAGTCCGTAGCTTACAAACTACATAAACCTAGGTAAACTAACCTAAGGACAAACACACACATACACACCCATGCCCCAGGGAGGACTCGAACCTCCACGCCGAGCAACCGCGCTCCGCAGCGAGACGCTTTAGAAATTTAAATGTTCAAATGTCTGTAAATCTATCGGACCAAACTGCGTGGTCATCTGTCCGTAGCTTACAAACTACTTAAGCCTAGGTAAACTAACCTAAGGACAACCACACACACCCATCTCCCAGGGAGGACTCGAACCTCCACGGAGAGAAACCGCGCGCTCCGCAGCGAGACGCTTTAGACCGCTCGGCTACTCCACCACGGCTAAACACAACAACTGCCAGTGCAAGACACACTCCAAAGTTAAAACAAAGTCTTTGGTTTACAGAAAGGATATGAAAATAACTACAGTATGTTATATCGATTAATGACATGGTACAAAATATTACATACATTTGTTTTCTACAGAATTATAGCTTAGCTTTTATAACAAAATATGCTCAAGTCTGCATGACAGGCAAAAATTAAGTGAAAATTATATTGCGTACTCCTTTCACCCTCATGTAATATTGAAAACTGCAATAGAAATTTAGAGATATGTGCCGACTGAGTATGCCGGCCGCGGTGGCCGAGGGAACTGCGGCGCTTCAGTCACGGTCTGCACGGACACTACGGTCTGGGGTTCGAATACCCCCTCTGGCATGGATATTTGTCCCGTCCTTAGTTGTAGCTAGTTCAGAAGTAGTTTGTAAGTTTCGGTACTGATGACCCCATAAGCTCTACAAACATTTGAATATTTGATCCCGACTGAGTATCCATTCGAAGTGCAGGAAGAGATAAATATGCGGAATTTCTATTAACCCTGTAACGAAAGGGTTAAAACAATGGAGACTGATATCGATAGGGGACGCTGAACTGCCTCGAGGTCGGCCGGTGGGTGAGGGTTGAAGCCCGCCAGTAGCGATCGACGAAGACGGTGAGTCGCCTCGTTAGGTCCCCCCACCACACCCCTTTCTCTCCTCCTACCTCCCCCCTCCCCCTCCCTCCATCCCGTAACGAGCGCTGGGCGCCGTCATTACCGGGGGTTGGCTCTGCGCGCAAAACACGAGGCTGGGCCGGGCCGGGCCGCAGCGCGCACAGCAGAGCGGGTGGCGCCGCAAATTGCTTCTTTCTGGGGCAGGGCTGTTGCCGCTGCCGCTGCCGCTGCCGCAGCCGCAATCCTCGCGGCAACAGACAGTTTGTCGATACGGGCTTAACAAGCGTCAAGCGGCGATCCCTGGCGAGGCGAGGCGAGGCGAGGGCAGCCGACGCAAAAACTCCGCCACACATAAATAATAGCCGCGCGTCGCGGGGAAGGGCCAGCGCTGGAGTGGCGCGTTGTATGTGTTGCGGGCGCTGCCGCCGCGGCGCCACCTTCGTTAGCTTCTGCCGCTGCGGCAGGTGTCTTGTTAGGAGCGCTGGGGGACGCGCGCGAAATGAAAGAATGGCGCGCCAGCGATCTACCGGATTGCACAATATAATAATACTATAAAAAATGTTGGAAAAAATAAAATAGTCGCCAGGTTTGTAAGAATATATTCTAAAATATTGTCTTTGTATTTTATATTATTTATTTAAAACTGTGTGCCGGAACCAGGGCTCGAACCTGGGACCTTTGCCTTTCGCGGGAAAGTGCACTACCGACTGTGCTATCCCGACACGACTCACGATGCCGCCTCACAACTTTACCTGGGACATTTGCCATTCGCGGGCAAGCGCACTACCGACAGTGCTATGCCGACACGACTCACGATGCCGCCTCACAACTTTACTTTTACAGAAGTAAAGTTGTGACGCGGCATCGTGAGTCGTGTCGGGATAGCACAATCGGTAGTGCGCTTGCCCGCGAAAGGCAAAGGTCCCAGGTTTGAGTCCCGGTTCCGGCACACAATTTTAATCTGCCAGGAAGTTTTATATCAGCGCATACTCCGCTGCAGAGTGAAAGTTTTATTCTGGAAACATCCCTTAGGCTGTGGCTAAGCCATGTCTCCACCATATCCTTTCTTCCCGCAGTGATAGTCTTGCATGGTTCGCAGGAGAGCTTCTGTGAAATTTGGAAAGTAAGAGGCGAGGTACTGGCGGAAGTAAAGTTGTGAGGCGTCATCGTGAGTCGTGTCGGGATAGCACAGTCGGTAGTGCGCTTGCCCGCGAAAGGCAAAGGTGCTAAGTTCGAGTCCCGGTTCCGGCACACAATTTTAATCTGCCAGGAAGTTTCATATGAGAGAAAGTACTCTGCTGCAGAGTGAAAGTTTCTTTATTTATTTAGTTTGCCAGCTAGCTCAGTAAATGGATGAAACATCAACCTTCCCAGGGTCTTGAGGTTTCAGCTTAAATTTTAGTAAAGGGTCTTCAACGGGTGCGAGTATTCTTACAAAGTAGTCCCTCATCAAATGCTATTGAAATGCAAATCTTATTAATATTTCCTACTAGCTGAAAACTCGGCTTTTCCCGGGTATTTATTTATTCCTGCCTTGAGTTAATACTTCTCCTATCTCTTCTCTCTCTCTGTCAATCTCCCTTTTTTTAATATAATTATCGGAGTATATATAAGAAATAATGACGTTTTCCTTTTTCGAGACAAGTTGTCTGAATGTGATCCACTAAAAGTAGGTGTACTGTTGTAATATGTGTAAAGTAACGCAATGCACATTTATCTACGAAGTTTAAATAACAATTAATGTAATTAATTTCACTCATTTTTGAGGAAACGTCGCTGATAAAGCGGATCTGAAAAATATTCCTATCTGACTGCAGAAGTCTATGCACTTGCCGTTTATAAGGAAAGTAAGTAGGATAGACAAATCACGCGTAAAAATGCACGCGTTTCGATGAATCCAATCACGAAATTCAACAATGATTGTTATATCATCACAGATCGATCACTAGATGTAATACACGAAACGTCAAATCGATTTTTTTAAAGAGCTATATCAAAAGAAATTTCTTTTTTACTGCTTTACTTATTTATTCTTATATTTCCTAAGTCGTATGCTTATCCTTCAGAGAAAGAGCTGAAGACATTCTAGCACGTATAGACCATCACGTTTCGCTGTATGTAACCTCCTTGCTACAGAGTCGCAAACGTCATCGCTGGCCTTTAGTCCAAAAAATTTTATAACCACCATATATTCCACCCCTTATAGATATCGCCATGGAACTGTTATGGTGTACAACGGGAGACTTCTAACAAGAATTACACACAGACCGCCGGCCGCGGTGGCCGAGGGGACTGAGGCGCTCCAGTCACGGTCTGCACGGCCACCAGGTCAGGGGTTCGAATCCCCCCTCGGGCATGGATATTTGTGCCGTCCTAGTTCGTAAGTAGTTCATAACTAGTTTCTAAGTTTAGGGACTGATGACCCCGTAGTTAAGTCCCTTAGACTATACAAACAAACAAACACACAGACCATTTCGTTCTGTAGTTTTCGCTGCAGAGCGAAATATTAACACACACACACGTAGAATTTTATACACACCGATAACTTTCCATCCCAATATACTCCACCCTTTTATCATTATCAACCGTCAAGAAACCAAGAAAACCATTTTCAAAGAATAAATATAATTTTCAAAGAGTAATTACTGTTCCGCATGTCGCGTTATATTCTTCAAATTACTAAATATATATCAGATCGCTAAAAAACTGTGCCTAAACGTTCCTCAGGTATAAATTAGTAAAGTTTAAGTATCTGCGTCTTGTCGTTCGGACGTGACAAGCGTACACCGAACAGACAATCATGTTAATATACATAGATGAATACCTATCCGATCGCAATAAAACCGTGCCGAAAGACTTCCCTGGGTAGACATTAGTAACTGTACAATTTTTTAGCTCTTTATGTCTTATGGTTCACACGTGATAAACGTACACCGAACAGACATTCACATTTATAGATATAGATTGAAATCAGTGTGGAACCTATTCTTTATATTAACATTCTGAATATCATTGTCAGTTACGTATATCATTGAAATTTTAATTGAATGTCCAACTTAAGTAAAATCGAAAAGTCTGAATTTACTGAAGCTAAATGAAAACTCTATTTTAACTTTTTAAGATATGGCTATCAGAAAATTATTTACTGAAATATTATTCACTTACCACCCAGAATAACAATAATAGTCACTTAATAATTATGCACTTCGTAATTTATAGATCTTTGTAAGATACCACATTTCACCCTAAATTACCACAGAAGACAGAAGTTGGCATAATTTTTATATAAGTCCAGTTTGGTTCTGCAGAGAAAAATATAATTTTTCTATTAAGCCTTATTTTCCACTCGTACTTGCTTTATCAGTTAGGAATTCTATATTTGCCACGTAATGGCGGCGGGTGATGCAATCTATGTCGTTAGCTTCTTGCTGAAACAAATGCTAATGGCGTCGTTTAGCATTTCATATTTGATCAGGGTATTTCTAACTAATTAAAGTTCGTACACTTATTTCATTTAATACATATATTTTAAGTCTTAACAATATTCAAACACATTTACAGACCTCAGTACATGTTTCCTCCATTTCCACGATACATGAATCGACCAGAGCAGGCAAGAGACAAGATACAACCAGATACAACAAGATTACTTTTTTAACATTACATATGTACATTTATTATTTTAATCGTACAAAGAGAATAACACACATTATAATAATTATTTTTTGTTACGACTGTATACACAGACTCCTTCTGTTACATTATGCGTCCATATTGGCGGTACCCCTAAACTTTCCAATCGTCGATTTCGGTAAAAATTGGAAGGACATTGCATCATCGGATGCCTAAGTGTGACTCGTCCGTATTGTTGAATGTCGCGCGTTACGTTGCATGGAATAACCGGATATCACCCTTTGAGATTTTTTGTGATCTCTCTAAGACTTCTGAATTAGTAAATCGTGGGAATATTCTAGATAAGCTTAAGCATTGTGGTAATAGGGAAAGAGTGCACATATGTTTAAATCGCAACTGGAACAGAGCAGAAACTTGAAATAAGCCGTTCACATGATACAGACGAAACAATTAATTCCTCTAACTTGGGAGCTATCAAAAATGGGGTCCCACAAGGTTCGGTCCTGGGTCCTTGCCATTCTATAATCACGAAGATGCTAAGCTAGCCCTTTTTGCCGACGATACAGTTGTAGCTATCACACCTGACAAACAGGGATTATCTGTTGAAATTGTAAATGGTGTCTTTCAGGAAATTATTAAGTTTAATGAACTCTCAATAAACTTTGATAAAACATAGTATATACAGTTTCATACAGTAAATGGCATGACATCATTAATAAATTTAGACTTTCGACAGAAATCTGTAGCTATGGAACAATATTAAAATTTTTTAGATGTTTGCATTGTTGAGAGACTGAATTGTAAGAAACACGTTGAAGATCTGCTGAAACGTTTTAATTCAACTACTTATGCTATCAGGGACACTGAAAAATTGAGTGACATACATTTAATTAAATTAGCGTACTATGCCTATTCTATGCCAATTTAACACTGGGTAAAAACGTATTTATTGCACAAAAGCGTGTAATCAGAATAACTGCTGGAGCCCACCCATGATCATCCTACAGACATTTATTTAAGAACCTAGGTATCTTCACTGTACCGTCACAATACATATACTCACTCATGAAATTCTATATTAACAATCCGATTCAATCAAACGTAAAAGTAGTTTGCATAGCTACAACACTAGGAGAAAGGGTGATATTCACTATTTAAATCTAACTTTGGCACAAAAGTCTTCGGTCGTTTACCAAGTAGAATCAAAAGTCTGAAAGATAGGCAATTTCTGAATGGCAACTCATTTACACTTTAGATGACTTTTTAGATAAAACTTAGTACCTTCGATAAAAAATAATAAAAGATAAAAAAATCCTTAAAATAATGAGCGTCATGTATAGACACCATTCATTAAACTACCAAGTTTCCACACCAATGCGAAATGTCGTATTTATTATCTATGGAACAAGTATTAATCTAATCTACCTATTAACGGCTTCCAGAAATAATAAACATTGATGTTCAATTAAACGTTTTAATGCTTTCATAATCTACTCACAGACAGTTAAGGCCTTAAAAATAGTATAATGGATGGGTTCTCCAAGACGACTACCCATTCATAAGTGTAATAAAAGTAAAATTGATTAGTTTCTACGTTCTCCTTTTGGAGGTACAGAGACCGACATAAGTATTCGAGGCCGGCCGCGGTGGCCGAGGGGACTGAGGCGCGTCAGTCACGGTCTGCACGGCCACTACGGTCGGGGGTTCGAATCCCTCCTCGGGCATGGATATTTGTGCCATCCTTAGTGTAAGCTAGTTCATAAGTAGTTTGTAAATTTAGGGACTGATGACCCCGTAGTTAAGTCCCATAAGCTTTGCAAACATTTGAACGTTTTTGAATAAGTATTCGAACCTAAACATATTTATATATCATTTTAAAGAATGTATAAATAAATACTATTGGTGCAAAATAAACTTCAGTTGAACATATAAACATAGGAAAGGCAACCCTAACGTGGGTTCACTACGAGAAAGTGAGGGAGTTGTCAGCGTGTAGTGTTCCACATGCCTCTCAAAACAAAACTGATAAAATGGATTAGGACGCTCTGAACAATTTTCAAATACGAATGCAGAACTGTGAAAATATCGATTTTTTTTTTTTTTTTTTTTTTTTTTTTTTTTTTTTTTTTTTTTTTTTTTTTTTTTTTTTTTTTTTTACGAAGCTGCTGCTGCTGTCAACAGATCCCCTCTCCCTTTAGGTATAGGTAGTTGCAGCGTACGGACACCATGTCCCTTTTCTCTGATTTTGTATTAGGATTCTCGATGCATCAGATTGTAAAATATAAGTGTAGATGGTGAAAAACGTTTACTAGTAATAAGCATTATTTCATTTTTAATTTCATAATTGGATTTATTTAATCAAAGTTCTTTTTTCTTTCACCATCACTAATATGTGTTTTATTTTACAGAAATCATCGATTATGGTTTTCACCGACATCTTAGGAAAAAAAAGTAATTGTTGGAGACGTGCTGATTAATGAACTTCTCTTTCGTGGAAATTACTATTTTCATTTACAGCTCCGCTAATACGTACCTTAGATTCTATGTTGAGTTATTAAATTCATCTCACGATTTTGTCCTAGTCGATGTCACCTTGGATTAAATTAGTGTTTAAAAAAGTTCAAATGATTGAAATCCTATAGGACCAAACCGCGGCTTAAAGTAGTGAAACATGTCTCTAGCAGTCATGTTCAATTGCGGATACCATCAGCAGGATCAGTACAGTCAAAACTATTTAGTAGATTGATTGAATGGTGCATTGCTCGCGTTGCTTTTCCTGTGCGGATTTAATTTCTATTCACTTACAAATGCAGGCACATACATTTAAATTTAAATGAAACTACACCAATAGCTTGGAATATATCTCCCGGTTACTAATTTGCGCCAATTACTGTTCCTAATTTTACGCAAATTGCACGAGCAATTAATTTTTGTCGCACTTACATTTGAACACAGATTACCATTTCCGGTAGAAATCAGTTTTTCATTCAGTTAAATTGTTTTAAGTAACAACCATTACTGTTAATATTATTACAAGAAAAATTTATGAAGATACGTTTTCAAGTTTACATCTGGATATAGGTATTCGGACTGAGAATTAGTTATCACCCCTCTTCTTTGGATTACTGCTGCGAGTCGTTTGGGCAATGTGTGTGTATGTTTCTTAGCGAGCTCAGAGTCCGTATTTCCCCACTTTGTTTGAAGAAGTTCTCACAGATGATATTTACTTCTTAGGTGATTTTTCTTCAGGCACTCCTCAAGTGCGTTCCAGATTTTCTCAATCGGATTTAAATCTGGTGACTGGGACGGTGTCTGTAACATGTGAGGAATATTGTACACGATCCAATCCCTTACATTTTCCTCAGTATAGTTTGGATCATTGTCCTTGTGGAAGTAAATCTCATTTTACAATTCCAGCTTCTCTGCACTCTCCTTGAGATTGTTATCAAATATCCTCTTGTATTCACACTTTCCCATAATTTCATCAAAAAATGTTCAAATGTTCGTAAATCTATCGGACCAAATTGCGTGGTCATCAGTCCGTAGGTTAAAAACTACTTAAACTAAGGTAAACTAACCTAAGGATAACACACACACACACACACACACACACACACACACACACCCATGCCCCAGGGAGGATTCGAACCACCGACGGCGAACAACCGCGCGCTCCGCAGCGCGGTGCCTTAGACCGCTCGGCTACTCCACCGCGGCTAATTTCATCTATGAACACGGGTTTTTCACCGCCATATGAAGCTGTATAGCCCAAAACCAACACACTACTGCGTCCATGTTCTACTGTAGGTTCCCAATCCATATTTGGAAGATTCCACACTTTAAGACGCCCATCGCTCGTGTATAGGCAGATTTTGTTCTCGTCCGACCAGAGAACGTGGACCCAGAATTCTGTTGGTTTCATCACATACTCACTAGAGAATTCTATACGCTTGTTCCGATTCAGTAGATGTATGGCCTTTTCCCGGTAACACGCTTATTCAAAATGTTCAAATGTTTGTAAAGTCTATGGGACTTAACGACGGGGCTATCAGTCCCTAAACTTACAAACTACTTATGAACTACCTTATACTAAGGACAGCACAAATATCCATGCCCGAGGAGGGGATTCGAACCCCCGACCGTAGTGGCCGTGCAGACCGTGACTGGAGCGGCTCAGTCTCCTCGGCCACCGCGGCCGGCAACACTCTTATTGTAGCCAGCACTATTTAAAACACTTTCAACTGTTTTTGTGTGAACCACCGAGCCAGAATATTGTTCAAGACAACCTCTAATCCCAGATGCAGTAATTTTTGGGTTCTGTTTCACCATTTTCATTATTTGCCTCTGCCTCTGGTAGTCAGTTTAGAAGGAGCGCCATTTCTAGGTCTGTTTACAATACTTCGTTTGTATGAAGCACCGATTGATACAGTACAAAACATTGTAGTTTTGCTTTTGTTGAGTACCCTGGCAATTTTGGCAAGAGTTTTGTTTTGTTTGTACATATTGAGTACAATACTCCCTTCCTTTACGATCCTTTGTATTTTGGGGATTACGAGAACTCGGCAACTTTGCAGTACTGTCTCGGAGCACAGTGGAGGTAGTTAGTGTGTACTTGCAAAGTATAGGGTACACTGAACACGGTTTTCCTTCAAGCGACTAGGTACGTTCGAAAACTTACGCTGTCTATTGGGAGTGACAGTAGGATAACTAAAGATTGTGTGGTAGTTGCATGCAGTATGGTTTAGAGACGCAAGAGGTTACTGTTTATTTGCTTAAAATTTCGATGCTGCCTAGTAAATATTACGTTGTTTACAGTACATAAAATGATTCGTATTATATTGTTCGAAAAATTATATCTGTATATTAGGGATCCCAGACTTTCCGCTTTTGGCGCGACAATACTGACCCGCATTTATGTTTCATTGTCTGATATACGTGTCGTTTCCTGGTGGGAATTTGAGAAATTGGTACCTCGAATTGTGATAAGGGCAGTAAATACATAGAACACAAAAACACTCATCGCCACGTAATATTAATTATATTACTGTCTCTTTGCAAACGAAATCGTAACAACATTTGTCCTAGTGAGTGTTTGCACATGCAAGACATCGCGGCAATTTTTTCTGATGTCAAGTCAACTGTAACCCATAAAAAAGATTCAACAATACTTAAGTAATCTACCAGTATTACATCATGAATGTAGATAACCGATAGAATAGCAACTTTCTCACTTTAGCGGAGAAAAATCATTTAATAAATTAGTACCTGAAAGTAGAATTAGTAAGCAAAGTTTTTAGCCTACAAAATATGATTTATACGACACATTCATTATCTAAAATAACGGGAGACATCCATTTGATGAGTTACAGTACCTTGCTTGGCATGGCCTTACCTTACACATGGGACGATGTACAGTACTTCAAGTTTATTATAGACAAAAGATTTCATTGTTCAGTTAAACGAAATATGTTATTTAATGAAAACGTATGAGTTGTGCGTTACGTGGACATTAGGAAAGAGTTTTGGTAAACAAATTAATTCTCTTGTTCCGAGTTCTGGCAGGAAGGTTATAGTATTTTAAACAGCCGCGGCGGAGCGGTCGATCGCATTGAGGCGCTATGCTACGATGCACGATGTCGGTCCCCGTCGGGGCTGAGAATACCCCGTCGGACATGGAGGTTTGTGTCGTCTTTAGTATAAGCTAGTTCATAATTAGTTTGAAAGTTTAGTGTAAGCTCTTCAAACATTTGAACATTTTTTTTTTTTTTTTTCATTTTAAACTACAAGTAGTATCCCTTGAAAACGCTAACAAATAGCTAGAATTCTCATTTTGTTAACGCTCCTGTAGACGATGTATTCTTTTTTGTGAAGACGGATTTGACAAAAGACCGAAATCGCATGGACTTTGACATGCTGAAATCTGTAATTACAGGAAATCAACATTTCAGCGACTATAGGCGTGGGGATTTTTCGACTTCCTTTTGAAATGGTAAAAGTTTGACTTTTATTCATGTATTTACAAAATACAGTTCACAAAATAATCGCCAACATTTCTTTCTAGCAGTGGAGCGACTGGAAATGCCATATCTTTATTACTGACATCACTCCCTTTTTTATCTTAAAGTCTGGGATCCCCAAAGTATATACCATCGGTTCTTTCAGAATTTAGTTTTATTTGTGGGGAGGTGGTGGTATCAGACAAAAATGGGAAAAATTACGAAGTCTTTGTTACTATTTCGCTTACAAATGAAATACATATATAACTGTGTTGTATGTGGAGTTCGAAGATATTAAAGAACTCCTGGAACATGAAACCGGTTGATTCGACTGTAACGGGACTTGAAAGTGTTTGTGAATCTGTGAACAATATGAATTTGCCATGGAATAAGCTTTATTCTCTAAGATTGGGCGTTATAAACATTCCACGTCTTGGTTCAAAATTTATTGAATAATAATGTTCCAGTACTGAACCTTGTGCGTCCCAAAACCCCGTGAACATCAGTTTTCTTGCGGACGGTTGGGTCTTGAACTTTTTTTGCACGGCGAATTTGTACGTTTCGACTCCATACACTGCAGTTTACGCTTCAGCTCGTAATGATGGATTCATATTTCGTCACCAGTAACGATCCTGTCTGAGAAGTTGTCCCTTTCGTTGACATAGACATCCAAAAGATTATTATTATTCTTTTTATTTTATTTACATTATTTTGTTTTATTTTATTTCATTTATTTTGCATATTTTCAAGCAACTTTTTATGCAACTGTTTGAGTTGTTTTGCGACCATCTTGCACAAACTTCATGAAAGCCAATTCTGTTGTGGATGGTTTCGTAGACAGAACCGTGACAAATTTGCAGACGGTGTGCCACTTCGTCAGTAGTTAATCGTCTGTCTAAGAGAATTATTTCACGTGAACCCTCAATGGTTTCTTCATTTGTGGCGGTAAACGGTCGTCCGGTTCCTGCAACGTACGTAACACTCGTGCGACCATTTCGGAATTTTTAAATGCATTCGTAGACACTCCGTTATGCCAAATACGTTTTCGGTACTGTACCGAAAGTCTTCGAAGAATTTCAGCCCCTGATATATCTTTCGACAACAAAAAACGAATCATTGAACGTTCTTCTTTGGTGCAAATAGACATCGCAGCAGACATGATTAACAGCACATCAGTGATAACAAAACTAACCTACCAGCTTGAAAATAGAAAAGTTATAACAACAAATAAACAATGTATGAGTCATCAAATTAAAACGACAGCACTACCGACATAAACAAAAATATAACTAAATTGCGGATACTAATTGACTTACGCTCGCATGGTGTACGAGTACTCAGGGCCAGTATGTAGTGTGTGGCACATGGACGTCTGGCTCGTTTCAAGAGGCGTGCATGGGTAGCGTAATGGTAACTCGACCGCTTACGAATAGCGCGTAATCCGTGTTCGAACAAAAAGCTGGCAAAAAATTTTCATATGTCACCATTTATCATACAACAGATGTTGATTGATATTCGGAATTATGAACACATTTATTGTACTTAGTACATAAGTTTCAAACATGTATTTCTTTTATGGTAATATAGTGGTATATAAAGCTTTCTTAACCTTCTTGTTGGTCTGCATGGTTACCAGTGAGTTCAGTGAGGTATTCTATTTTATTCTATTCTATTTTTTACTTTATGTGTATTTAATTTATTTATTATTAATGTCTATGATTTAAGTGACCTCCGATTATTTTATTTTATTATATTTAATTTGGTTTTTATGCTTCTGTTCTGACGTTATGATTCATACTTTTTGTTTCGTATTTAGACAAGACTGAAAACAGATATTGTTATTCATAGATTGTATTTCGTATTTTGCAACAACCAATTTTTTTCAGAAATTCATCATATGCAAACTGTGAAACTTCTGTCACTTCTAGACATAATTATTCTGCAGCTGAAAACATGTTCCACAACGAGAATACCTTTATTCAATTTCTGCAAACTAAGGAGTCTGCCATGATTACTGCAATTGCTGGCTGGCTGACGCAATTGCTGGCTGGTGCTTCGTTCCAGGATTTGAAAACGGTGTCCATGTCACATCCAGTGGCGGCTGGTGCTTCAGAAAACTGGTGGTTCCCTTCTTTCAGTGCCGGATGTTAATAGTGGCGCCGCCACCCCGTTCCCCGCCCCTTACGCTCGCAAGCGCCCCAGCCCTACCCCCCCCCCCCTCCCCTTTATATATTTTTTCGTTAAAAGATCTGCAGAATGGCTTGCATCGGCTTGTTAGCGCTTGCTTCAACTCGAGCTGAGGCGTTGGTAACTGAGTTATTTGTTTCTAAAAGGTACTGAACGTTGTTCATTTTTCTTTGATAATAAACACCAAGAACCTATGAACACTAATACCTAGTAAGTAACCGACTTCACTGTTAAGCATTGCAACACTGAGGCCACTGCCGCGTATATTAAGCGGCCGCGCTACGACTCGTATCGTGATGTCTCCACGACGTAAAACGTTTCCCATGATATAAAATATACTTTGAATGTGCACGTTTCATTCTATTTATTAACTGTATTTTCACGACGAGCTTTCTTCTTGGGGTTCACTGAACCAGTGAACATATAGTACGCGCCGCCACTGTCACATCCATTGTTACCATCCGTACAACCTTATCTTCAGGTCCTCATGCAATAAAATTTACTGGATAACAGCGTATTTTCAAAACACTTTTCATCCCCTATTTCACCCCCTTAGGGATGGCATATCAAAAATCGCTTCTTAAACGACGGCAACGGTGAAAGACGAACACCCTCAGCAAATTTCAAGTTTTTATCACCAGTGGTTTTGGCTGGGCGATGATGAGTCATTCATTTAATCTGTCTGTCAGTCAGTCACTCGGAACATTGCCTTCTTTTATAGATATTATGCAATGCAAGCTGTTTTGCTCTCTAAGGTGGCCTATGCAGTGTCCCCTGTTATATACTATTACCAGCAGAGTCGCTTACAAACTCGTTTAGTAAGTCGGACAACTGAGAGGACGACCCTGCTACTCAACCAATTGATGCACGATGAACATATCGGTTTTCTTAGTGGAGGAAGAGGAGATTGAAGATGGGTGGAAGAAAAGGAAGTGGTGAACAGAAGCCGGGGATTAGGTACAGGGAGAACGATAGATAGTAGGGAAGCAGGAGATGGACATAGCGGATGGGAAATAGATGGAAAGAATGTGGAAAACAATAGCTTTTTACTAAGGTGAATTATATATCACAGGGTCCAGAGTCGACAAACTGATCTGTATGTTTGTGGAGAAAACAAACGACAAAAAATGTAATCTATCTTATGGGTTCAATATAATGAGTACTTGCGAAACTATTTTTTTTTTATAATTTTCGTTTCACATAGCCACAGTAGCCTAGTGAATGATATTGATATGATTGAAGCATTCTCTCGGTGATTCGATGTTCATGTGAGTTACAGTATTTCCTTTTCTATTTGTTGTATATGAGAGTGAGCCATAGCGAAGAGTGGCCGGGTTTAGCTAGTTTATAATATAAGTGCAAGTGTTTTAAAACAAGCCATTTGTTTCTATCTGTATTCATTACAGTTAAAGGAAATCGGAGGTCTTATAAACAAATCTCAGTCCTACTGGCATCGAAAGTTCCACTCGTATCGGCCAGCCGCCGTGCCTAAGGCGCGTCGACAGATGCGAAATGGACACACCCCTCGCCCCCAATTTTGTCACTTTCTGTGAATGGAGTAACTACTTAATAGTCAAGTAGTAGCTCAGTTATCGCACTCCTCAGTTCTTCTCACGCCAACAAAGCTTAGAGAAATTTCGCGAACTCGGTATAGCCACTATGGCATGGTCGTTCGCTAAATGCGTAAGAATGTCTGAAATTGATTTACCGTGAAGCTTATGATCTTTAAATACTTTAGAATATATAGATATATAACCTGTGTTTCTTTCGTATTTATTATACAGTACTCCATGTGGAACATTCAGCGGTTGGAATTCGCTAGCAGACGTCGTCACAGCAGCTGCTATATGGAGCTGCAAACAACTCTTCTCGGAATATAAACTGGAGAAGAAAATTCAGTATCGTTGGCATTGAAACACCTGCAACGTCTGAAGTTAGTGTCAACATACTATACCCTGGATAAACTTGTCTGTAATCATGAATACGATACGTATTGGTGACTGTTATGTCATCATTTTAATTTTTTTTAGTTAACTTTAGAATACTGACAATTGATTTCTATTTGTTGAAGAAAGTAGACAAAAATATTCTAATATTATAACATCTTTTTCCAAGTCAAACCTTTTCATTCGAAAGAGTTAATATGCAAATGATTTTTTTGATTTCTTTGTCGACGGAAATGATTTTACACTCAGTAAAAAGAGACGTACTTCCTATAAAACCTATACGACATTTGACAAATAAATATAAAAAAAACAGTAATGCCACAAAATACACGGAATAACGTGAAACATTTTCCAATAATTGTATTCTGGAGCAGAAAACTCAATTTAGGTAGAAACAAGCGAAACATTATTGGACTCTTCGAACATCCAGCTATCCACAAATGCTGAGAACAGTCATTTATGCTGAGGCCACACAAGTATGTACACAAGCTTACCAAGAAGTAAGAGCGTCCAAAACGCGTGTCAGAGCAATCGCGCTATAGGTCTCCTGTAAATGAAATTTAAAAGTGACAGACTATACGTGTTATTGATTCCTCTGCCCGCGGTAATAGAATCAACTTTGGTAACAAAATGTGACGGAATCAGAAAACAGATGTACTTTGACAGCTCTATCTACTGGCTATTTTTACGTGTCATATTCCATAGCACAAGTAAGCTAAATGCCCCGGTAAATTGAATTGTGGTAACAGCTTAGACAGCGATAGCTGAACAAAGTAAGCAGAAGAATTTGGGATGTAACAGGGAGATGCAGTGGTAGAAGTAAATGTAGATAATCGAGGGTTTAAGAGTGGTTTGATCACAGTAACGAGCTCGACCTGAAGGAGAGACGTTCTTCTGAAAGCAGTCATTCAAGCTGTAACCTTTACCACTCTAGAAAGACGAAAACCCTCGTTCATTATGAAGCCAGGACAACACATTTCTAACAAAAAAAGCACAGCTTAACTCTTGAACATAGGTACGACAGTAAGAAACTAAACTGTCTGGAATATGAGGGCTAAAGATCTAAAGAAAATTGTTTCGAAAAATAATATTAACAAAGTCGGGATTTAGAAACTATTCAGTGTGTCGGGAAACACATTTTGACTGGAAATTAGTGGAACGTCCAATGAGAATGACGTATTACGTGCAATGTAAATTTTCATGTATTTAGGTCGAAATACTTACTTTCTATACTTTCCATTTTAACACTATGAGTGATCATAGAACAGAAATTTTCTTTATTTTACCTTCCCTGTGCTACCTTAGCAGAAAGGTAAGAGGTGAGACCGTTACCTATGCGTTCACAATTGCAAATGGCCGAAAATGTTGCCCTGAAAGGTTACCCAGGCGATTAGGAAACTTTGTTATTCGTCACAAGAAAAATGCAGCCAACAAAAGGTATTGAGATTCGGCTTATATCGACTCTTGTAATACTTTGTCAGTCTTCTCTGCCTTATACCTAGGCTGCTCAAACTTTTCACCTGATGTAACAACTGAAGAACGACAAACGACAGGCACTACGCGCTGGGTGTGAACCAAACACAGGGCAGTAAACACTGCCGGTGGTAACGTGCCATGACGTCAAAGTTGCCGCGTTGCCAGTTTTGTTTTGTGCAAACATTAACAATGTGCCTTGTGTATAGTGCCTACCGCGTGCGTATGTTGTACGGTGTGCTATATCTCGCCTCAGGAGATAATAACTGATAGACACCGTCTGATACGAAAATTGTGTTTATTGACAAGACAAACTAATCACCTTCTGGAAACAAAACTAACAAACTTCTGAAACTAAGGCTAAACCAACAAACACCAACTGAAAGTTTTCTTCTCCACCAGTTACGTACAAGCCAGGGAGATAACGACAGCGTTGAGAGAACGGCCAGGTAGACGGAGCCGGACGACGTATTCCGTTGCGGGAAGTCCTGGAGGCGCGGCGTCGCTGGCAGGGACTCTTCTCTTCCCCGGAGGCGTCGGTCGCGATCTCATAGCGATGGTTCTCGTAGGCGGTCGGCGCAGGGGGGGGGGGGGGGGCGGGGTATAAAATCGAGCTCCCGCGCTATTGTCCGCCATATTGGTCTGTGAGCTGTGACGTCACCCAGCAGCTTCCACAGGTTAGTTACAACAGTGACACTAAGTATTTCTATCGAAAGCGTGCGCGTGAATGTCTTGGTTTACTAAATTTTCAATTGTGAAAAGATTGTTGCATGAGTTTTTTTGTTTCATTTTCTGGAATAATGACTAGAAATACGTCGTATTGTGCAGCTGCTGAATGCAGAAATAGCGGATGTAAGACTGAAGGAGTAATATATCACCGTTTTCCAAAAGATGTTGAACTACAGCGTAAGTGGATTGCTCGGTGTAAAAGAGAGGACAAAATTAATGTAAAAATGCAAGAATTTGCTCGTAACATTTTTGTGAACCCGACTATAAACAAGAATTGTAAAATGAACTGTTAGGTTTACCGACAAGGTAATTGCTGCAGGATAATGTTGTTCCGTCTCAAAAAATTCCAAACTGACATGGAAATGAGTTCGAAGTTGCAGGTCCAAGCACGTGGAATGTTAGCGATAATGTTTTAACAGAGACAGAACGTCACACCGAAGTTAGAGCAGTGAAAAGAAAGAGGCCTTTCAACATTGATACTTTGTCTCCAAAGAAAAGTAAGCTGGACAAAGATAACAACACAGACGTTTTTACTGATCCAATAATTGCACTAAAAGACCAGGAAATCGAAGAACTGAGAAAAGAATTGATTCGATGGAGGATTAAAATTTTTCGACTCCAACAAAAAATCGAGTCTATAACAAAATTCAAAGAACAGGATTTTTCTGTAAAACGTAATTTGTCTAATACTAACAAGCACAAATGTGTATTCTCGGATGTGGGGACTATACTTTCTCAGTGTTTCACTCAAGGACAAATACACTGTCTGGTAAAGAAGAGAAAGCAAGTAAAATGGAGCTCAGAGGACATTGCAAATGCTCTTGAGAGCTTTGTCTCCTAAAGCATATGCCTATCTAAGGAGGAGGGCTATCCTTTCCCTGCAGGTCAACACTCCAGAAATGAACTAAACAGTTCAAGTATCAATCAGGTATTTTGAAACCACTTTTGGTTTTAGTTAAAGGTAGATCACAACTAATCATCTTCTGATGGTGCAACTCTTGTATCTTCCATGCTTGCAGTATTAAATTTGTGGTTGATTCTGCCTTATGAAACACCCTTTTCTTGCTTTAATACTAAACTAGTTTCGGCACTTATTGTGCCATCTTCCGTGGATTTATCGTGTATATTTTATTGTGTCATTCGCAGTATTTGCATGTCATTAATTGTGGAATGACAAGTTTTCAAAGCGTGTCATTTAAATTTGAACGGTGGCGATGCTGCTTGCTTGCTTGTGGCGTGTTCTTATGTTTTATGATTTTCAGTGCGATTTTTGTTGTGAAACAGCACTGTTTATATCGCGATTTTTCTTCTTGTCAAGAAAAATGACGATATAAACAGTGCTTTTCGAAAGACCCATTAACATGCACAATAGTTACGCTAACCAGATTTTGTGTCAGAAAGTGGTTACTACATATCTCAACACAACGTTTTGAGTCAATAACTTCCCGTCCAATGTCCGACAGATTGAAAGTTCAAATGTTTGTAATTCTATCGGACCAAACAGCGTGGTCATCAGTCCGTAGCTTACAAACTAAAGCAACACAGGCACACTGCAAGGTTCGTGTCTTCATGTCTCATTTCTACAGCAGATATTTCGCATGTAGGGACTATATTAAACATATCACTTCCTCCGTAACTATCCCCTACCATGTAGGTCCTAAGGGAGTAGTAAATATTCGTATCGATGGAGGTTGTAGTGGGACAAGATAGTCGTACTAAATTTTCCTATGTCAGCCCTGTTTTGAAGTAATAAATAAAACATGAAAGGAAACGAACGTTTCATTTAAAATGCATACATATTTGATGTTTATGTGAATATTGTTATTTTTTTATAATATGATTCTTAAAATGTTTTGTTTCTGTATGTTTCATGTACGATCAAGGCGCCGCGGTGGAGTAGCCGAGAGGTCTAAAGCGTCTCGCTGCGGAGCGCGCGGTTGCTCGCCGTGGAAGTTCGACTCCTCCCTGGAGCATGTGTGTTTGTTTGTCCTTAGGTTAGTTTACCTAGGTTTAAGTAGTTTCTAAGCTACGGACTGATGACCACGCAGTTTGGTCCGATAGATTTACAGACATTTGAACATTTACATCGAGGCGCCGCAATCAACAAGTGCAGCGTCGTCGCCGCCACAGCCATCATTACAGCAGACGGCCACTATTAAAATTTAACCGACAGCTACGAGGCTACGAATGCTGCTGTGCCTTCTTTATTGCCACGCTTCAATCGTTTCAAAGAAGAAAAGAAAATAATATTAAATTATAGTTAGTGTTGTTTGTGATTCAGTCCAAGCTAGTTGTCCATATTCACGTTTCTTGCTAAACTTTGAATCACTACTGATTAGCTTAGAATGTGACATTATATTTGTATTTAGTGTGAATGTGGAAGACCAGTGTTTAGGAGGCAGTGGATAATTAATATTTTTTCAGTACGAGTTAAGAACAGCAAACAAAAGTGCCTGTGTGTAATTTTGATGAAATTTTAGTAATGGCTACCGACTATTTCTTATACTTCGCTCGTACGAAAACATTATTTATTTTTGATGAACTATTTAAAGGAATTATTCCTACAAATTTTAATTTATGTTGTGGTGCGGGACACTTCGGACGAAGTCTAGAGAATTTACACGATTAGCTTATGACAGTTGGTGTTGCTAGGGAACTGTAAATAACTAATCAACAACGTCCTAGCAACTGATAAAACTTTTCCTTGTGTCAGAATAATTTTATGATTAGAGATTAAAGAAGAACACGAATAACAATATTAAAAACCGCAGTTATCCTGTCGCCTACAAGGTCAATACGAATTTCTTCAAAGGCGTTTGTATGATGAAGCAAAGAAGACATCTAATACCATTTCCATTTCGAGAGGCTCTGCTGAAACGCAGTATGAGAGGTGGGAACTATAAACTTCTTTCTCACAAAGTCTTGCGTTTCCGTCATAATTCGAGCAGTATAAGATCTGGTGCCTTCAATATCACAAACGTGCGTGTACTTAGTAACGTTTCCCCTCGTCCCTTCTTGTCTAAGGAGTACCTACAAGCTGTCACAGTGTGTTCAGAAGAGAATCTCCACCTCAGAACCTCAGCAGCGCATGGGGAACGCATTGGCACGCAAAGGGAATCGTACTTTCGTCTTCCCCCCTCCAACTATATTTTAAGGCGATGATATTGTGTGTATAAGACGCTGTCTGGTTGGAACAGCATTAAACATTGAGAGCAAGTGCAGAAAGGCAAATTTATCGGCAAAAAATGTTTTGATGGCACGTATGCATGCTATCTACAGGCAGACTGAAACATATAAGGAACTCATTGTTCATTGGGGCTATCTATAATTGTTTAATAATGATTTTGCAGCCAAGATCGCATTTTTCATTTATTATGACGCCATCTTCAGCCTGTCGTATTTTACATAAATTCACATGATTCTTTACATACTAAAATAGTGCATCCAGGTTGAGGCGTCACCAAACATAAAATTTGTGACTTGAAATATTATGTTTGGTGACGCCTCAATCTGGATGTACTCTTTTAGTAAGAAAAAATGTGTTGTGAAGTTATGTAAAATACGACAGGTCTGAAGATGGCGTCGATGACGCCGAAACCGGTAACATAATAAATGAAAAATTCGATCTTGGCTGCAAAATCATTATGAGACTGAAACGTTTTTCATACTATAATATACGGTACACTGCAACGGTGAGCACATGGAAACACTTCCACTGCGAAAGGCATTTGTGAAATTCTGCACCATACTATACGGCTGTGTGGCAGTGAAACACACACACACACACACACACACACACACACACACACACTAAACATACATTTGTGGGCACTCCTGCAATATATTACTGAGTGGTGATTCAGCACACACGACTGCCTGACAACTAACGAAGAATCTCAGCGAGCGCTATCGGCTGGGAGCGACAGGCGGATTACGCTAACTAGAAATGTTTTCGTTCCGCCGGGCGTTCCCGTCATGTCCACTGCCAAGTGGCAGAGAAGTCTGGCGTTGTACAGCAGCAGCTGTGCACCCGTGGGGAAGGGGGTGGGGGGAGGCGAGAGGAGGGAGAAAAATCACAGAAGGACGGACGGCTAGACCGAAAAAACGAGCAAAGCGCTGAAACAGGGCGACCAGTCAAAGGAAGGAAAAATTTTCCAGCAGTGCGCCCGCTGTCGTTTCACCCCGGCCCTTTCATTCCGGCCACCTCCTCCGCCCGTCCCCACCCCCCGGCAGAGAATGTCTTCCAGGCGAGTGAATTTTATACGCGGAGAGATTTATCCGACTGCAAGCTGCTATCCGTCATGGCGACGTCCCGTAAATTGGAGGAAGGCGACGTGCGGCCGCAGCCCGCCCCCTCCCCCCGCAGCCCTTGCATTTATGCCGGCTGCCCGGCTTGGCAGTCAATCTGTATCGACGCGGCTGACACCGCGAGGCGGCTGACAGACGGCAACTGGTCCGTGTGCCTTCAGCCACCTGCCACCTGCCGCGCTGTCTGACGTTTCATTGCCCACAACCCCACAACCTCATAGTTGGGAAGTAACCGCGACCTATTCCGGCTTCTGGATTAAGGCGTAGGTCAAGTAACTCCGTGATACTAAGCTTTCTCTGTTAGAAATTCAAGAACTTTAGACAATGGTTACTTTGATTCATATCATTTGAAAGAGGGTTGTCATACGAAGCATGTCTAAAATGTATATTAAAAATATCGAGTCTTATTTTTTGTAATTAACTTGTAAATTTTGGCGGTAGAACTAAGTAACGCCGTAATATTCGAGTAATGCCGTGATAGTATGTTATTCGTCATTAAGAGTATCTTTTAAGCTTTGCAAATGTTCAAATGTTTGATAAGGGACTTTGTGAGATTACCGTCCAATAGAAATATTGGTAATTAATAGCATTTGATAATTAAACAGTATGAAGTTCACTGCAAACATTGACCATTCCAATGCACTAAATGTTACACAATTTTAATCTTATTAATTATCGTAGCAATGTATGTACACAGTTGGGTGACAACATTTATAGTTAGGCCATAGGTAGAAATTCTCCACGTTCAGATTTGCTGTGTGCTTGTAGCTGACGGGAGGCCAGCGAGCAGGCCGACGTCGGTGGCTTGTTCCAGCTTAGGATTTTCCAGGTTCGTTTCCGGTGAGGGGAGAGAGGGACAATGGCAAGTGCCAGGCGCAGTGCTGTGCACAGCGTGAAATAAAATATTCTAATACTACTTGCATTGGAAGTAATACGATGCAGTTAGGAACCTTTAAGGCCCTCATTACAAAATAGCCTGTTGACAAATAAACAATACATTAGCTGATATAGTCACATCTGGCGTAATATGTTTGATTGACAATGAAAAGTAATAAATTACCAATGAATACAAGACAGTTACACAACTAGCATGGCAATGTTTGTTTATAAAAATAATATATTAACTATTTCTCATTTTATTTTCAATTAATCTTGTGTATTTTATCTTGAAGGATTCAGTTAAATCACTTATCTGTGATATAAGAAATTGCACGATTATAATAAATAGTACAAAGGATGTTTATACCAATATAAAAAACTAAGAAGACATTTGTTTAATGTATAGTGTAATTATTTTCATTTTAAGTAAAGTTTTAGAAATGTATTGGCTGAGCGCTGTATGTTGGCAAGTCGGTTAGAACAGCTCACATGGGGAAGTTGATGACGTAGGGAAAAAACCCGGCAGTTGGGCTTTTGGCGCACGCGCGCGCGCGGGTAGGAAGTGACGAGTCGGGAGCATGTGGTGTAGCTGGCCGGGCGGCGTCGCTCTACACAGTCGGCATGTGGATCTCCAGGTGGAGACTGTAGATTTTCGGTGTGGCAATTGCCAGGTGTGGTTGCTCGTCGTAGACTGCACCAAGTTGAATCGAGTGCTACTGTGTGTTGTGAATATTTAGCCAGTGGAACAAGATTTGCATCGCACTGAATTAAAGTGACTGTGATTTGTTAATGCAACACGTGTCGTCGCATAGGGAAGAACATAAACGGTGTTTGAGACAGGCACATGGTGTGAAAACAATTTGCGACAAATATTCATTTTGTCTGGGTGCTCACGAGCTATAACTTTATTTGATAAATGTGTCGACGTACAGACGTATCAGCCACAGGGTTTTAATATGGTGTAATAAACAACATAAAGTGAACTGTCACGTGTTTTCAAAGATAGTAGTTAGTACACCCTTTTCTCACATGCACTTACTTATTATTAATTTTTTTGTTAATCACATGCAGGAAAAGAAAGCTGCGAACGTGTGATATCATCCCCTAAAAAACGAGTCCAACAGTAGCAATCACAGTTCCAGTGTTTTTGCATGTTTAGGAATTTCGTTCGCAGTTGGTGGTTGTGAGTTTTAAATATTAATCTTTCCCTATTTTAAAGTCTCACTCCGACCTTCACCCTCGCAACTTAACTGCGGGGTCATCAGTTCCTAAACATACAAAATACTTGTGAACTACCTTACACCAAAGACGACACAAACATCCATGCCCGAGGGGGATTCGAACCCCCGACGGGGACGGACTTGCGCATCGGAGCACAGCGCCTCAATGCCTTCGGCCACTCCGCCGCGGCTTTTAAGCTTTGGAAACTAGTTTTTAATGCAATGTAAATGTTAAAATCATATGTAAAAGTATATCTTTTATTTGCAATTTTGAAAATAGTAACAAAAATAAAAAATTCCAGAAAATATGCACAATCAAAATTTCACCTTTTGTTTCAAGTCTACAGAGTCGTTGTTAGTGACTTAAGTCCTCATACCCATCCCACATGAATAGACTCTATCTAAACCTTTCTGGCACTCGATGCATTCGGCTCCATTTTTCTTCTTGACGTCATATGCATGTGAACCACCACATTCACTGTCCTCATTTTTCTGTGGTCTGCATATACACATAGGAGTAGCCTTGTCTACTGTTTTCTTCGATATTCTTGATCCTGATGTCGATGGCATGCTGTGATTAGGTGAAATTATATTTGCAGAACGGTCACATCTTACTTCTTTACGCTCTTTCTGGCACACTGGGAGTTTGAGAACGTCTTCCACAGTAACTGACTTTTTGTCGGATAACACCTGTTACTGTCCTTGTGTAACAAAGGAAGAGACAAGAATGTAATCAGAAACAGCATCTCTGTTGTAGGGGCTATCTCAGTTTTTGTAAAGCTACTGCACATAGTGATGGTCTGGGTTTCTTGGTAAGCTGGGGAGGTGTCGTAGGTGCCGGTGTCCGAGTAGAAAGAGACCGACACAGGAATAAACGATGCACGCGTGTGTAGGTACGGAGGTGACCGTCCAGTGGGACAGCAGAAACTAGAAACACTGCAGTAAATTAGAACGAGATATATTTCGCAGAAATATGATAATACTTATCTTTTACAAAGTTCAAGAATGCAGAATGATGATACATAGTTAAACTAGAGAGAGGCCTGCCTACTGATGAGTCCTAGTGCCTATCCGATAGCCAAGTCTTAACTGGTGCCTATCTGATTCCCAGGTGCACGAAGCAGTTCAGTGGTGGCCACGAGCGGAGTTGCAGCAGAAGGCGCTCGTGGCTGGCGTCCTAAGAACGCCGCGTCGTGCGTGCAGGCGGTGCGCGGCGAAAGTACGTGGCGCGCACTTCCTACTTGTGCGACACCACACCCCTCCCCTCCAAACCTCCGCGCCGACGTGGCGTTGGGCAGTGGGCCACGGCGACGGCACTGGATGGAGGGCTTGGGCGGGGGAGTTACTGGTGGGACGGGCGCCCTAGCAGAGGCTGGAATCGAGACGCCGTCTGCGCCCCGGTATCCACCTTGCGATCCCCAGTAAAATCCACCAAAACGAGAGGAAGAGCGCACACCTCCGCCCAGAGGGAGCAGGTCATCTTCTTCTGAGGTGCGTGGCCTGGTCTGGACGGCACGCACGGTCCCGGAGTCCCACTCGGTGACGCTGTCATCTGCGGCGGCGACTGCGTCGGAGGCGCGTCGACTTCTATGGGGACCATCTCGTAGTCCGGGGACGCTGGGCCTGTTGGCAAGCGATGTGGCTGTGCTCCCTGGCGACGAACTGGGTCTGGAATCAAGAAACCAGAGACAGGATCGTGTGGCCTGTGCCGGTGCAATTGGTTTGCGTGGCGCCGCAGCTCCGACCCTGTGGAAGAACGTACAACATACATATTGCGACCGAGCACGCGTTGAATAATGCCCGGCATCCATCTCGTCCGTCCAGCAAACACCCTGTAAAGCACCGGCGTTGAAACCGACTCGGTGCGTGGAAGGCTGCAGCAGAAGGCGCTCGTGGCTGACGTCGTAAGAACGCCGCGCCGTGCGTGCATGGCGGCGCGCGGCGAATGTACGTGGCGTGCACTTCCTACTTGTGCGACACCATATTTTGCATTTTTCAAAGCTTCATTTTCATGTACACCATTTTATTATAGCACGTACAATTATTTGGTCGTTGTCTTTGGCCTTGGCTTTGAACAAATCTAATGAATTATTGAATTCATCATTGCTGGTGGAATCGGGACTGCGGCTGGTCAAGAGTATGTAGGAAGTGGGATACCAACAGCTGTCCGTTTAACAGAAACATTTATTCTTTCACTACCAGTTTCGGTATTCCATTATGCCATATTCAGGTTCTTAATATCAATTAAGTAGGTATATCGAAACTGGTTTCGTGGATTTCTATATCTCAGTAGTACTGAACTAGTTTCGATATCCCTACTTAACGGATATTATTCTCCGTTGTAGGGACCTGAAGATGGCATAATGGAATGTCGAAACTGGTAATGAAAGAATAAATATAAATTTGTCCATGTTCTGTGGATTGTTATGAGGTCTACGACTGTATTATAATAATTAATGATGCAGCAGTCACTTGTTGCTAATATCTGTATTAGCACGACACGTTTCGGCAGCAAGCTGCCATCATTTTTACAGTTACTGGTTCGATTCACACAACACAAAACGTAATAAAACAATAATGAACCAGTAACTGTAAAAATGCACCCGATGATAGCAGCTTGCTGCCGAAACGTGTCGCGCTAGTAAAAATATTAGTAAAAAGTGACTGCCGCAGCATTAATAGTTTCCAAGAAAGAATAAATGTTTCTATTAAACATACGGCTGTTAGTATCCCACTTGTTACATGAATGTAATGCACTCTTGATGGCGGATCTGGGTCTAAATTGCCAACAGTTATTGAATGTGCCGTAGTTTCATGTACAGGTATCCATATGCAAGACTCCGCAATACCTTATCGGATTCTTTGCAGTGCATACATGTAACTTCAGTTCACCCTAATTTTTATGCAATGTTAACTCTGCCGCCACAGACGAATGGCACTACATTTCATTTAAATGTCGATTTCAGTGTTCCCACATTTGACATTTTGAAGCAAGCCCTCTGAAAATAAAAGATATAGGTGCCTTTCAGAATTTTACAGCTGATTTAGGCAAGAAAGGCCTTAACGTCAAAATCGGCTATTTTAGGTGCTGTTTCGGTTTTAATTAGTCATTAAATGCCTAAATACAAATTAATTTGCAACTAGTAACTTAGAAAAAGATGCTCGGTCTCGTCATAAGGCACGAACACGGGAGACCTCGTCTCCCGTTAATCAGGTGAGCAGCAACCGGTCAAACACAGCGTACAGCAGCCATCTAATTCGCTCCTACTCAATGCACAAAGACGCTCTTCTACCAACTTGCAACTCTTTGGAATGGGGTTATACAAACAACTGGTTTTAATGTATAACAGATTAATTACCATGTTCAACATCGGTGTATCGAGTTATAAAACACTACTATAGACCATAAATAGATGTGTATGTGTGAGGGGTGGGGGGACGCGCACGTGCGTTTGCGTATGTTTTCCCCAACTCCTCCTAAACTGGACGGATTTTACGCAAACATAGTGCACACTTTCTTTACCGCCAGACAGCAGTCAGTGTGGTGTGTTTTTCAAAGGTGTAAGAGTGGAGGCCTAAAATCAAGGATAGCCTGCGACGCATGACTGGCCATATTTTATTCATCCACTATTTGAGAACGAGTACACTTCGCCATTTGTAACGAACTTACTCAGTTTCAAGCAGTTACGAAACTGTTTCTTTCTGACAGCCTCTACGAAGTGATGAGAAGTTAAAATACTTATCAGTTACAATTCTTATAATGAAACTACGAAATTTGACATTATCTTAATTCATTACTTGTACATTACTGATCAAATTCATAATAAATTTTGCAAACAATATATAAGTGCAGCTCTGAACGTACCTTTGAAATTATATTACGAGACGTAGTGAAGGAGCATGCTTTAATAAGCAATTAGCTGCATCATAAAATAGTCCATCACACATATTTAATTTGTTGTTCTATAGTTTATGGGACTTAACTACGGGGTCATGAACTACTTACGAACTAGGACGGCACAAATATCCAAGCCCGAGGGGGGATTCGAACCCCCGACCGTAGTGCCCGTGCAGACCGTGACTGGAGCGCCTCAGTCCCCTTGGCCACCGCGGTCGGCTTTGTTAGTCTATTTACTTAGCAGAGAGTTTCCTAGCATTGCACTAAACGCTTGTTCTAATCGGTGGCGGATTTACATGTAGGTCAACTAGGCACGGGCCTTTGAGCGGCACCTTTAGGAGGGCGACATTTTTTGCTCTGTACTCCGTTTTCAACCTATTCCGTTTTAAAATAACTGCGCTTACAAACGACCAACTTTTTTATATTGTTAAAAATCTTGGTAGTTTAAATAAGCCGTAAGAAAGAAATCTAACAATACAATCTTGGTAACGGAAATGGTTTACTTGGTGACTGAATGGATATTTAACATCGGGTTTCTGTCTGGTATCTTCTTCATGACTGTTCAAAATATTTTGAAGTAAGCTGTCAGGTTGGCAATCTACAATACAATGTATGAAACATTACTATTCCGAGAATGTTGTCGGCTTCTACTTAACCAATTTGATTTTTCCTCACCAGTCTTTGAAATTATTTAATACCAAATCCAGTTCTGTGTTTGTTCGTCTGTATTTAGTATTGGATCGTGCACCGAATACTCTATTTTAATTCCTTTCACTATCCAATAGACTCACGTATTAAAACCGAACGTGTATTTTTCTGCTACACATCAAATTTGTTAGATCGTAAGACGACAGTTTAATTATTATTTTGAACGCATCTCTGTAAAAGTTCGTATTAATTTCTAATGTACGACACGTTCGTATCAAAGTTTAGGTCGTAACACAACTTTTTTATTTTCATTTTCATCCGTTTAGTGTAAAATAGAAATTTTTAGGCCATAAAACAAGAGTTCTTTCGACAGAAAAAGTACCACAATGCAGTTTTAAGTGTCATCAACATAAAATAAATCTTAAGTCCTCATACGTACAACCCAAATAACGATGAAAGTACATATAGTTCACTAAAACACTCATTGTTGCTGTGATTCCAGTCCAAAGACTGGTTTGATACAGCTCTCCACGGTACCCTATTCTGTGCAAGCCTCTCCATCTACGAATAAACGTGACCACCTATATCAATCGAATATTGTTTGCTATATTCATCTCTCGTCATCCTCTGTAGAGTTTTAATCTCCACACTTCCCTCCAATACTAGGTTGACGATTTATTCATGTCTCAGAACGTTTCTAGCCCATCAATCACTTGCCTTAATCAAGATACACCATATATTTCTTGTCTCCCCAATTCTGCCCATTACTTCCGCATACGTGACACGGTGTACCCATGCACCCATCTAATCTTCATAATTTATCTCTTGCAGGAAATTTCAGAAACTTCGTTTTATTGTCGTGGAAGACTACACTTCAGACAAATAACGTCATAAATGACTTTCTAACAGTAGTGTTCGATGTTGACACATTTGCTTCTTCAGAAATGCCTTTCTCCCGCAGGCATTCTTCATTTTTTATCTTCTCTAATTCAACCATCGGTGTTATTTTAAACGCCGAAAAAAAGTCTCTATAACGTTTATTGTCTCATTTTCTTATCTAATACCCAAAGCATCATCTAAGACAATTACACTTCATTAAATTACAGTTATTTTGCTCTTGTTAATGTTCATGTTACACCCTCAATTCAGGATACTGATCATTTCCAAGCTGTTGCTCTTCCAGGACCTTTGCTGTTACAGTGACTTTCCCGTTTACGTGCTTCGAGTCTATTTCTATTTTTCAACAAGCGATACCCCTCACTTTGGCTTATGTGTAAGGTTTGATCTCATATTTTTGGAAACATTTTGCTTCTTTGAGATGAACAGTGCTCTTATGATAATTTAATTTATAAAAAATAGTCTAGAGCTCTGTATTGGTTATTTAATGCCAACCGGTTTCAACCCAATGTTGGGACATCTTCAAGGTTTTTTTTCTGTAATATACATTGTTTCCATAGGAAGGATTTCTAGAAACGAACTACATTTCCAATTACATTACACTGAAAAAAATTAAAACATGCCAGTTTACTTGTACCAAATAAGTAACTTTTATCATGTAAAAAATGACATGACACATTCAAACAGTTATCACAGTCCCCAGAGAGGACTTGTTCACTGTTTGCCAACCTATATACAAAATCACAGACCTACTATTAGCAGTGTCATAATGATAGACGCCGATAGGTGGCCCATTCTATAACTGTTACAAGCAAGCTGGTGACAAACAGACCGAGTAATAAAGTTTAAGTGCACTGTACGAGTACAGTGTTTAAAAATATTGTACCGAAGTACAACAGAAGACACGTAACATTATTATATATTTGTGACAATGAAGAATATCTCGCTCTCCCTTCCTACTCCTCTCTCACTCCCCCCTCTCCCCCCCTCTCTCTCATACACACACATTATATATATATATATATATATGCATATATATATATATATATATATATATATATATATATATATATATATATATAATTTCCCTCTATATGTTATTTCCGTCTCCTTGCGTTTGTGTCAGATCTGTATTACCAGAATTTTTTAAATTATTTATTTCTTACTTATTTTGGAAATCTTACATATCTTTCCCTTTCTATTGAAATTTTTGGAGTGCGTTAATGATTGTTAATGGCAAAGTAACATCAGACAATTCTTTCAAAAACTTTCCTGTCATATAATAGAATTCTCACGCATCCTACTTTGAGAATAATATCTGTAATATTAATTTTATTTATGACTACAAAAACTATAGTTATTGGTGTTTCAAGAAAATAATAACTTTTACAAAAAATAAAATATTTCTTTTGTTGCCATTACACAAATGTGCTATATATGTCTTTCTTACTGTTACTGTTAGAATGTGTGCATGGTGTTCTCATTTATTATTTTCTCTTTTTAATTACGGTTAGCACTGAAGTTGCAAAGGCTTTGACTTTAGTGTCATTCTGTTGATTATTTAGGAAAAATTATTATTATTATTATTAATAATAATAATAATAATAATTACGGATTGCGTCTCTGTCTATATTTTTCTAAAAAGGAAGAAGTTTTTCATCTATTTATCTTCACATTTCTAATATATTATCTTTCAGTTTAAAATAAATCCCTTTTTTCTTTTAAAACGGAAAAAATCAGATTTCCCGTTATGAATTGAACACTGTGTAACTACTGTTGCCTTTCGAAGGTAAGTCAAGGTACATCGCGAACAATTGTTTCATCAATTTTGTGTGTAATGGTGCAGAACCATTTATGTAAATTTGATACAGTATTTTGTTACTGTAAATCGGTGGGGAAACATTGGTATAATTTCTGAAGGACAAAGTTCTACAGTAGAGCAATCAGCCCTCGTCTGTCGATCCCTATAAAAGCTCCAGACCAATTGTGTCCATACTGCAAGTCACATTTTTATGAAGAGGACGTGGGGATGGTGAGGTTCACATTATAAAACAAACACCATTTATCTTGTTTTAGATGTTTGTATCAGATGACCGGTCTGCATTGTAATTGAAGTCTGTTGATCCAGGTATACTTGGGAGCTACCTTCACTTAAATGAAATGGCGGTCGACATTAAATGACGAACTCACTTATTAAAACTTTTCTAAATAAATGTTTTATTGTCTTGTTGCATGTTGCACATCTTTTACAGACAAGAGAAACAAACCTGGTCTTCAACACAGCCCAATCTAATCGAACACAATATGACCTCTCTCCCAACTTTTGAGACGTACTACATAAACATGAAAAAAATGTATTTTGTAAATTATATTTTAAACCAAGATCAAATATAGGTTATAAATTTTGTCTGAAAATAAAAAATAATCCATTTTGGTAATGTGGTTGTACACTGTTACGGTAATTTTATTTAAACTAGGCATATAAATAACAAGTATGAACATAACTTCAAAAAATTTACATATGATGCCTACTCAGATTATGGGTTCTATATGTGATTTTTACGTAGGTAAGTGAATAGTTTGTAACTAGCGTATTGGTGTTTTGTTATTTAGACTTGTAAGTTTAATGTATTTCAATTTGAGGTCTAATTTTTAGTAAATACGGATTCGTATAAAGTCGTAGTAGTTTTGTTTATTTCGACGATAGTTTCTTAGTACCAAATGGATTAATAAATCTAGAGTGGAAAACATGATAAGTATTTTATTTTGGAACCAGTGATATATAAAACATGGTCTTCCCTAATTTATTTAAACAAAAGATACATATGTAATAACTTTGTGCAATAGTTATAACATGTCGTATTGTTGTTTTTGTAAGTTTATGGGAACAGCGTATTCCATAACCATCCGTAGTGCAATTTTAGTGTTTGTAGTTATTATTAAAGTATCAAAGTTGAAAGTTACGTAAAATGACACCCAATGTTATGTTTAAATCCACAGACTATTTCCTAAATGTGTTTTACTAATAGTGTTATTAGTATTTTAAAATGAACGCGAAGATGTGATATTTTACATGTCCAGTATTTTATTTAGGTGTCCGATATTTCGTGTTTTTGATGTTAGCAATGGAATTGTAGGGAGCGTGCAACATAGCAGAAACGTTACAACATCACCATCACCATTAATATCAAATACGTATAGAAAACTTTCACTGATGCATTCGAGTCACGGTTTGCAACATTTTTGTGTTTGGATATTATCTTTTTCATTGACAAGACTCCATTCCGCTACAATACATTTTGGACCAGTAAAATTTTTGCAACCCTGTATCTTGTGAGTCAGTCAGGAAACCGAGAGATAATCAAATAGTTTAGCGAAAGCACCGCTAACCAAGTAATAGATCAAAAATGTCTGTAAATCTATCGGACCAAACTGCGTGGTCATCAGTCCGTAGCTTTCAAACTACTTAAATCTAGGTAAACTAACCTAAGGACAAACACACACACACACACACACACACACACATGCCCCAGGGGGGACTCGAACCTCCATGGCGAGCAACCGCGCGCTCCGCAGTGAGACCATTTAGACCGCTCGGCTACTCCACCGCGGCTGTTTCTGCCTGAAGAATGCGTTGCAGCTGAGTTATATTCAGCCTCCTGACTCGTGGGGCTGTTAACTGGAGATGAGTCATCTCTTACTGATGTTAACCATGGAGGACCGTGGACGTGCCGTCTATTAACGGTTCCTGTTGTCTGAAATCGCGTCCAGGTTCTGGAAATTACATTTTGAGACACTCCGATAGCTGCAGCCATCTCCCTATTTGTCCGTCCCGCTTACGATCTTCCTACGCTCCTCCATGCTATAGCTTCTCGTAAGTCACGTTATTGTGGTATTGCACTACCTGCTAACTACATTATCTGAAACCAACTGCTTGTCAGATTCATGCAAGTCAACACCAACCCCTTTTGTAAAAGTTTGTGTTACTACGTCGCCCATTTTAGATAATTCTGCCGATGTCAATACCTCAGAACCTAGATGTCTCAACTGATCCACTAAATGTGTTGGTGTATATTAGGAGAACAAGAGAGGCAGGTGTAAGTAAATTAGCGCATGCAGAGTGAACTGTTAATTGAGTGATCTGCGACAGACGAGAGCGGATCCCGGCGCGCAGACTAGAAGCTACGGTTTTAATTTAAGAAAAACGTGACAAAGTGACCTTTAAACGCCGCCCCCCTACCCCAACGCTCTCGCCCTACAGGTCAGGATTTTTAGTATGTTTTTCATGACACTGCCCGCTACCACTGTACTAAAATTTGCGACTACACGAATTTTTCCCCTAATTTTCCTTCTTTGACTGGGCTAATTGACCTCCGTGCGTAGAGGCCACATTTCCGTAAGCGATTTCGGAATGTTTACGTTGCTATAGCGCGTTTTGTTTCTGCCTGAAGAATGCGTTGCAGCTGAGTTATATTCGGCCTCCTGACTCGAGGTGCTGTCAACTGAACATAACAGTCATCTCTCGCTGATGCTAACCTTGGACGACCTTGGACTTGCCGTCTATTATTGGTTCCTGTTGTCTGAAATCGCGTCCAGGTCCTGAAATTACATTTTGGAACACTCCCTATTTCTCTGTCCCGCTTACGATCTTCCTACGCTCCTCCATGCTATAGCTTCTCGTAAGTCACGTTGTTGTAGTATTGCACTACCTGCTAACTACATTATCTGAAACCAACTGCTTGTCAAATTCATGCAAGGCAATACCAACCCCTTCTGCACAAGTTTGTGCTACTACGTCGCCCATTTTAGATAATTCTGCCGATGTCAATACCTCAGAACCTAGATGTCTCAACTGATCCACTAATTGTGTTGGTGTATGTTAGGAGAACAAGACAGGCAGGTGTAAGTAAATTAGCGCACGCACAGTGAACTGTTAACTGAGTGATCTGCGCCAGACGGCAGGAGTAATGCGACGCTTACACGGCTGAGCAGGCGCCCGCCCTGGCCGGGTCGCACGCCTATGACGCAGACAGACGGCGGCGGCCCCGTGTAGCCGGCCTGATTACATCACGCAGGCGGTGAGCGACGGCCGCGGCCCGCTACATTAAGCAGTAATAGGCTTTATCTCGCATTACACTCGGCGCCCACCCGCCGCGCGCGCCGGCCAATCAGCGCGTCGGGATGCCCTCCCCCCCTTCCCACTCCCCGCACCACCGCGCACCTGCCGTTCGTCTTCCCGTTTCCTCAGCGCTTCCTCCTGTTACAAATTTCCCGATCTCCGCCCTTTCAATGAGTAATGCATACGGTAATCACTATTTGAAATAAAAGGAAATTGATCCGTCTGATTTAAGTATCTAATCTCCTTCGTAATGGTAACAGACAAGTCGGAAGTTCAAGTCTGTATCTAATGACAGCGGTTCCCAAACTGTAGATCGCGACCTACAAGTCCTTCAAAAAAAATAAAAAACAGAGAACTTTTTTTTTTTTTCATTAAATCTCGGGCGAAATGCTGGCTGTCATCGCTGCTGTGTTCTGTCAAAGACGATCTGCAGCTGCGTAAAGCAGGTGTTTACAGGATTCCGTGCGAGTGCAGCAAGTCATATATAGGGCAGGAACGCGTTGTGGAACACCAGCGTCATACTCGGCTACTCCAGCGCATCAAATCCGCAATCGCCGAACATTGTATTTCCATAGGTCATTCAATGAACTACAATGAAACAGAAATTGTGACTCACACATCAAATTTTAGAGCTCAATTATTAATGAAGCTGTGGAATTAAGGCTCTCTGATAGTGACACTCTTACCAATCGAGACACTGATTTCCAAATAAATGCTGCATAGAATCCTGTCATTGAAAAACTTCGTAGTCGACGTACTTCCCTGCAAATGAATGACAATGATGATCGATCTGATATCGAAGCGGCAAGCCTCCACCACTGTGGACGCTCGGAGCAGCGTACGTAGTTTTAGTGAACGCGCGCGCTAAGTACGTGCATGCGTAATGTCGGCTGCATTGGGCATAAATAGCACAGCTCAGTGCGTCTTCGCCAGTACTTCGGCGGTACTCACCTGAAGATGGCCAGAAGACTCTGCGCCGAAATATCGTGGCAAGAAGTTACAGACATCCGGCAGTTCGCCCGAGATTTTATGGAAATATCTGTACGCCGGGAAAGCTATAAACATCACAAATACAGGGGATGTTTAGGTCGTAAAAAGAGCATTTTAGGCACTTAAAACAGGCACTTTCATCACCAAATCTACACTCCTGGCCATGAAAATTGCTACACCACGAAGATGACGTGCTACAGACGCGAAATATTACCGACAGGAAGAAGATGCTTGGATATGCAAATGATTAGCTTGTCAGAGCATTCATACAAGGTTGGCGCCGGTGGCGACACCTAAAACGTGCTGACATGATGAAAGTTTCCAACCGATTTCTCATACACAAACAGCAGTTCACCGGCGTTGCCTGGTGAAACGTTGTGATGTCTCGTTTAAGGAGCAGAAAAGCCTACCATCACGTTTCCGACTTTGATAAAGATCGGATTGGAGCCTATCGCCGTTGCGGTTTATCTTATCGCGACATTCCTGCTCGCGTTGTCGCGATCCAATGATTTTTAGCAGAATTTGGAATCGGTGGGTTCAGGAGGGCAATAAGGAACGCCGTGCTGGATCCCAACGGTCTCGTATCACTAGCAGTTAAGATGACAGGAATCTTATCCGCATGGCTGTAACGCATCGTGCGGCCACGTCTCGATTCCAGAGTCAACAGATGGGGACGTTTGCAAGACAACAACCATGTGCTCGAAAAGTTCGACGACGTTACTACGGCCAGATGTGGTTGTTATCGGTACTGTTTTCTCAGGATCTATGCACCCAAATTGCGTGAAAATATAATCACATGTCAATTCTCGTATAATATATTTGTCAATAAATACCCGTTTATCATCTCCATTTATTCTTGGTGTATCCATTTTAATGGCCAGTAGTATAAAATAAGCCTCTAAAAGAATTTGAACCGTAGGTTCGATATCTCGGTTTCTCCGAAGTAGTTTTATCTTTGGTTTTCTGAGTTCTTTGGTCACTGATATTATGCGCCCTGGCGAGTGGTGTGAGAAGAGAGGACCCGATATCGGGAGGTTGTCTGAACTACGGAGTGGCTGCGAGACACCGATAGTAATCGCCCATGTGGTTTGATTTTCATTTTAGCTGCGTTTTCCTGTTCGTCCGGGCATGCTTGTGTTGTTGCCTGGTGTCTAGAGCTCATGGTATCGATAGTTATCGCTATGTCTTGTCAAGTTGAAAGGGACTAGTGTTCTTCGAGTGCATTATTTCAGTTGAAGAATAACCAATTGTACATTTGTGGCCGGTAGTTGTCGCAGCTGAAACACAGCCGGTCTGTACAGCCGCTGCGGTCGGGGGTTCGAATCCCCCTTCGGGCAAGATGTTTGTGCCGTCTTTAGTATGAGTTAGTTCATAAGTAGTTTGTAAGTTTACGGACTGATGACCCCGTAGTTAAGTCCCATAAGCTCTACAAACATTTGAACATTTCTAGTGCGGCCTCTGTTGCGTTTAAATACTGCTGTACAGTCCACAGTTTGGTGGAGTATATTGTGTTGAAGATATGCTTAAAATTTGTGCTAATCTATGATAGTGTTGCAGAAGCAGTCATTGGTCTTTTTGATTCAGTGTCTGTCAATGGTTGTTTATCCGAATCAGCGTAGACACTGAAAGTTCGAGTTAGAACCGCAGGAACGGCTGATAGTAACATTTTGTAGGCATCTTTCATCATTCATTCTATGTGCATTTGGTAACTTATTTAGTAAACCGTTGCACAGTAGTGAGAGTGTAATTTTATCTTGCACGTGTTTAAAGTTTTAATATTAAGAGTTTGTTTATCATCACCCGTGCTTGGCACCTTATCCGTCTGTTATTTTATTACCTGTTTTGTGTTTGACTTCGTTTTAATGTGCTTGGTCTTATGCTGTTACTTGTCCTGGAGCCACACAGTCCTGGGGAGCCGGACGCAACGGGCGATGTCTCCGTCGTAGCGTGAGGTCTACGTGCCCGCCGTGGAAGTGCTTCCTTTTCTTTAGTTAAGTTATCGTTGCCTTAGGGAGATACCGTTCCTTGCGTCAGGTTTACAAACTGAGTATTTAGCTGTTTGGTTTACCTTAGGGTCTTCCAGCTTGCGCCCAGTTTATTTGTCTGTTCCTTTAATTCTCGAGCTTTAAGGCCGGTATGTTAAAGAATTATATGAGAAGCTTTGGTGCTTAGTGATGATTTGTTGGTACAATTATCTAAAATTTATTGCAAGTTATTTAACTTTGTTACTTCAGTTAATGATTTAAAGTTACAGTTACAGATTTTAAAACCTTTATTTGAGAACCATTTGTCCGTCAATTTTATTTACTATAATTGTCTTAGTTTTTGGAATGGCCTGAGCAAGACAAGCCTGTCAGTTTGTTAATGTTTAACTGTTCCTTTATATTAATGAATGAGGTCAAACAGAAATACTGTGATTGTTCTTGTTTGAATTTAAGAAACTAGAAAGTTATATGTAAAAATCTTAGCTATTTGGTGGTCAATATTCAAGTTGGTCTGTTTATATTAATAAAGTGTAGCAAGGAAAGATATGTAGATGGGCCTACCCTTCCTTACTCAGTTCTAATGTAATCTTCAGAATTGTTATAAAATCAACTGTTCAGAATTCATCAGACGAATGAAACATAAAGTAAAATACGTAAAGTTGACTATTGAGCAAATTTTTATTCGCTTACATATAATATTTCCACGAGACCCCCGGCACCTATGACGCCTAGCAGAAGAGCAGACGTCTGGAGGACAGAAGGCAACACACCACTGTGTTTTAACTGCGGGCATGTCGTACGCTACTGTGGAGAGAGATGGCGAGTGATCGACGATTATTTGCCGCAAGACGTCAGCCATCAGAGCAGTTCTATCCCAGGCAATCACCTGCTGATGGGTTCAGTCAACCTATGGGAAGAAGGCCATCGCCGTACCCTAGACGAGATCGCTCCCCGACGTGCCGCAGCCGTTCACCGTCGCCGTACAGAAGTACAAGCCGCTCCCCTAGCCGCCGCGCCCAGGAAAACTAAGCGAGGCGACCATCTACGGAGGTGAGGCCGCCGCAGTTGGAAATCCTCCATGGACGACAGTCGCTAAGATGTCGGGAAATCTCATCGACAGCCAACATGTCCGGACACTGGTTGATTCAGGAGCTTCTTTCTCTGTATTGTCGTATAATTACCGCCGCACACTCCAGAAGACAATGTTCTGTGATACGGGGGCAACTGTGCTGAAGGTCGCAAATGGAAGGTACGTCCAGCCAGCAGGAACTTGTGTCGCAAAATAACCATCAACAACAGGACCCAGCCGTTTGGATTAGTCATTTTAACAGAATGTAGTCATAATGTCATCCTCGGATGGGACTTCGTTCAGGCATCACAAGCTATTATTGACTGCGGAAGATCTAAGCTGCAAATTGAGGAAGTCGCTCCGACGGATACACGTAATACAGAATTTTCTGGGAAGTTTTTTTCTGTTGACAATGTGACGATCCCGCTGTTGAGATTGAAAAGAGTTGCACTCACAAACACAGATGACCGGTTAAACTGTGAACTGCTTGTTGATAGTAAAAAGTTTATCAGGCTCACCAAAGCCGATGTGGAGCGGCCAAGCGCATTGAAGCGCTATTGTACTATGCGCGAGGCCGTTCCCCGACGGGGGTTCGAACTTCCCCTCGGGCATGGATGTTTGTGCAGTCTTTAGTATAAGGTAGTTCATAATTACTACTACAGGGAGCCTATGTATCAAAATTCTCATCCAGTGTGGTGCAACGGTGTTAAGATAGGAGGATTTGGTGGTCTGTTGAATTGATCATAGGTTGGTATACTTAAGGTCTGGGCTCGATTCCAACTTCTGCCAATGAGTTTTGATACGGAGAGACAGAATTTATTCACTTCTGCCTACGCCAAGTGAAGAAGGTACAGTGACATTGTAGTCTGAAATTCACATTAGACTTGATACTCCTTCTCTACCAAGTAGAGGTTAGGTTGCACCACAATAATGTCAGAAGGGGTGATGTGTAGAAAAATTTTCAAATGTTTGTAAATCTATGGCACACAAATGCTTGTGGTTTAGTCCCTAGCTTACAAACTAAAACTAAGGTAAACTAACCTAAGTACAACACATACACCATTGCCCGATGGAGGACTCGAACTCCCAACGGCGAACAGTAGTGCACACCACAGCACGGCGCCTCAGTGCACACGGCTAATACGCCGCAGCGTGACATGTAGAAACTCTAACACTAGTAACCTTTCTTATACTAGTTATTTATTTCTAGTGACAAAATAAACGCTATGACCCCCAGGGGGCTCACAGCTCTTTTGTGGGTATGTGTGTGGCGCGCATGGGTCCCCGAGCCTTCCTGCTTCCCAGGCCGCTATTCCTCACCCTGGTTCCCTCCCCTCCCTCTCTAGGTGTTCTCGCAATGACGGCCCGGCTATTTCCAAGGTACTGCAGATTTCGTTTTTTGGCTTTGTTTGCCATTTTCACCGTTTTCTGCCCAGTTAGGTCACCCTAGGGGTTTGACCTCCATCGAAATTTCAGAGTAAGTGTGAGCCATTTGGGGAAGAACTCCCAACCTAGCCCCTATGGCACAGATTTCTACCCTTTCCTTCCAAATCCCTTCCTTGCCATAGCTCCCTCCCCCGCTAGGTCACCAGCACTGTAGCCAGTCTGTGTGGTGGGGCTGTTATGTACCCTCATGGTTGAGCCCCCTGGATTGCACAGGGATCACACTGCCGATGCCTGAGCTGTGACCTCCTCATGAATGCCAAGGAGTCGATGCTTGCGGGGCATCAGGACTCCAAGCAACGGTCATCCTGCCAGGTGGCGTTGCTGTGGCTGGGTGGCGCCCTTGAGGAGAGCCCCTGTTTCGGAATGGGTGGCATCGAGGCGGACATTCCGCAATGAAGAGGAAACAAGCCTCTGAAAATCCTGGCTCTAAGTCAGGTGTCTCTAAGTGCGGGAAATTTAATTTCAGTGCTGCTAGATATGACCCCAAATCGTTTCCATCCGTAACTCCATCATAGGGGGAACGTGGGCCCATAAAGCAGACTGAGCCATATTCACCAAGATAGTGTGTACCAGAAAGGATGGGGAATATTTCCAGACAACTAAGCCTTCCTTCTTCGTCTAACACGTAGAAGAAAAGTTTGGAGAAGTTGCCGGCACGTCCAAAGTGCGTGATGGTTCGGTCCTGATACAGGCGTAGACCCCTGCTCAGTCACGAAACCTCCTAACTTGTGACCACTTAGGCTACATTCCCGTCTTAATGAGGCCCCACAAATCCTTAAATAAGATACAGGGGGTCATTTATCACAGAGACCTTTTGCTGCAGAGAGATGAGGAGTTACGCGACAATCTACAACGATGCGGAGTCCATTCTGTCCGACGCGTATTGCAGGGACCCAAAGATAATAGGGTGGCCACTGGCGCATTTGTCTTGGCCTTTGAGAGTGACAATGTGCCCGAAAAGGTCAAAGTCATGATGTATCGCTTTGACCTGTTGGGACTGTGGCCGTCCCGGACACTGCCTGTGCCCCTCCTCCTTATTGTGTCAATTGCGGTGGTCACCACTCTCCCTGTTTGCAGAACTGTCCCGCTCTACATAAAGAGCAGAAGATAGTTGAGTACAAGACTTTGGACTGACTAAGATACTCAGAGGCTTGGAGGAAATACGAAAAGCTGAATCCAGTCCCTGTACTAACGTCATATGCTGCTGCTATAACGATGGCGCCACCACCAGTGGCCACTTCTCGCCCTGCTCTACCTCCCTCTGTGGGCCCTATGGGCCGCCCGTCTACCTCGACCTCCCAGACATCTGGGGGCACACCATCTTCTGCGGGGCCTGTCTTCCCCCCACGTCAGGAGTGGTTACCCCCGCTCCCCAGCCAGAAAAGGGTTCACATTCTCTGGCTTCTTCTTCTGGGAAGGGAACCTGTCGTCCCACCGTTATCACAAAAGTTAATAGACACAAGCCAGCGGCTGAAGGACCCACAGCCAGAAAGCCGTTTGGCTCCTCAGTCTTCCCACACTCCTCAAGCCCTCTGGAGAAACCCCCCTCCTCCGGTAAGCCCATGGAATGATGGGAAGACAAGAAAGAAAAGACGGTAAAGCGCAAGGAGACACCGGCAGCCTCGGTGGCCACACCCCTTGCACCTGACGCGTCTGAGGATGAGGTCATCCTTCTGGCGACGCCAGAATGTTGGCCTTTGCCGATCTTGGGGATGCCATGGACACGAAGGATCAGACTTCATAGCCAGAGACAAGTGGCATTCCTCTTCCATCTTCATCATCTTCCTGCACCATCAATCAGGAGACAGTCTGATCCTTCAATGGAATTGTGGAGGTTTTCTCCGTCACTTGGCTGAATTGTGTCAGCTGTTGAGCTCTTTGTGTTACTCTCCAGGAAACCAGGCCTCCTGGTAATCGGACCCCCACTCTTCGGGGCTACTGGGGGTACTTCAATAACCGCATGGTCTACAATAGGGTGCCAGGTGGGGTATGTCTATATGTACATACCTCTGTCTACAGTTTCCCAGTGCCACTTCAAACAGCCCTGGAGGCTGTCACTGTCAGGGTTCAGCCATCACGGGACATTACTATCTGTTCCCTTTATCTCCCTCCTGATGCAGATGTGGCATCAGCCGACCTAGCACCCCTGATGCTCACCTTCCTCCGCCATTTCTTCTTTTAGATTTTAATGCTCATTACCCCATGTGGGTGATCGACGAGACTACAGTACGTGGTCGAGACTTTGAACTGCTTTTTAACCAGCTTGTCCTTTGTATTCTTAATACAGGAGCTCCTACCCATTTTAGTGTGGCCCATGGAACCTTTTCCGACATAGAACTTGTGTAGTCCAGGCTTACATCCACTCTTTAATTTGTGGGTCCATGATGACCTTTGTGGAAGCGACCAGTTTCCCATCTTCCTTTCGCTTCCCCACCACCAACGCCATGCACGTCTACCCTGCTGGTCGTTCCACACGGCCAACTGGGCAGCATACACTTCAGCTACTACGCTGGATACCCCTCACCCTGCTGAATGCGACAATGGCAGTAGACCAGATTATTTCCGTTGTCGTTTCTGCCGCTGAGTCCGCGATACCATCTTCTTCTGCCGTATCCCGGCGACGACCAGTGCCCTCGTGGTCACCGGAGATAGCAGCAGCAATTTGCAATCGCCGCAGAGCTTTGCAGCAGTATCGGCGCCACCCCACCATTGAACACCTGGTTGCCTTTAAACGTCTTCGGGCCCAGACGTGAGGGCTCATCCGTCAACACAAGCAGGCATGCTGGGAAGGATACGTTTCCACAATTGGACCCCGTGTCCCTTCTACACAGATTTGGACGAAGATTCGCCGTATATCAGGCTACCACCCACCAGCAGGGGTCACGGGTCTCTCTTTCCGCGGTACTATCCATACTGATCCGACCATCATTGCCGAGTATTTTGCAGCGCACTTTGCTCTCAATTCGGCATCCACTGCCTACAGTCAAGGTTTTCGTACCTTGAAAGAGCGGGCTGAGCGAAAGCAGTTGATATCTCGCGCAAATCGCCAGGAGCCGTACAATGCGCTATTTACTGAGTGGGAATTTCAGAGTAGTCTTGCCAGATGCCCCAATACGTCTCCAGGACCAGACCGATTCTACTGTCAAATGCTAAAATATCTCTCTGTGCACTCGTAAAACCTTCTTTTGGACTTCTTCAATCGTCTCTGGATCGAGGGAGCATACGCACCCAATGGCAGGAGAGTATCATTATCCCTCTGGTGAAACCTGGTGCAGATCCATTGAACGTTGACAATTACCGTCCCACAAGTCTCACAAACGTTCTTTGAAAACTTTTTGAATGTTTGGTGAGCCGGCGACTTCTGTGGGTTCTCGAGAATCGGGGTCTGCTCGCCCCACAAGAAGGTGCTTTCTGGCAGGGTCGCTCTGCCATTGATAACCTCATCTCTTTGGAGTTGGCGATCCGTACTGCTTTCGCCCGATGTCACCACCTCGTCGCCATCTTTTTCAACCTCCGGTAAGCATATGACAGGGCATGGCGTCATCACATCCTTGCCACACTACATGGGTGGGGTCTCTGTGGCTCCCTCCCACTTTTTATTCAGAATATTTTACTTTCGCGCTGCTTCAGAGTTCCCTTTGGCACTTCCTTCAGTTCCCCCCACATCCAAGAGAATGGGACACCACAAGGGTCCATCCTAAGTGTACCCCTCATCTTAGTGGTCATTAATGACCTAGTGGCTGCAGTGGGGCCATCAGTTTCTTGCTCTCTCTATGTGGACGACTTTTCCCTGTACTATTCTACTGCTAGTACAAGTGTAGCTGAAGGACGACTGCAGGCAGCTATTCATGGGGCGCAGAATTGGGCTTCTGCCCATGGTTTTACATTTTCCCCTGCGAAAACTATGGTGATGCACTTTTGTGGTACATCCGCATCCAGAGGTCTACCTTGATGGTGAGCTCCTTCAGGTTGTGGACACACACCGCTCCCTCATCTGCGCCAGCTCAAACAACGGTGCTCGCGGCATCTGGACATCCTTTGTTGCTTCAACCATACTGTCTGGGGGACAGCACGCCCTATCCTCCTCCGGACTACGGAAGGCAGGTCTATGGCTCAGCCTCCCCATCTGCACTGAGAGTTCTCGACCCAGTCCATCACACTGGCGTCGGTCAGGCCACTGGAGCCTTTCGTACGAGCCCTGTCATGAGTCTTCTCATAGAGGCTGGAGTCGCCCCATTGCGATACCGGCATCAATACCTACTCGCCCAGTATGCTGCCAGAGTCAACTGTACCTCTCAGCATCCAAATAACAGACTCCTTTTCCCAGGGGAGGTCATTCGTTTGCCACAGAGGCGACCCCAGTCAGAACTCCTGTGTCCAATTGCTTCTTTCGACTCCTTCCCTCTTAACCGTCCTTTCCGCTCAACTTCACATGCTCCTCCCTGGACCATTCCTCGATCACGGATTCAGTTGGATCTCTTCCATAAGCCGAAGATCTCCACCTCTCCTCTGGTCCTACGGCATCAGTTTTATGCCCTGCTTAGTGAGTTCTGTAACTCAGAGGTCATTCATACAGACGGTTCTTCAGATGGCGACCACACCAGAAATGCCTACATGCATGGCGCTCATGTAACCAACGCTCTTTACCACCCGGCAGCAGCATCTTCACTGCAGAACTGGTGTCTATATACCGCGCCCTTAAACACATCGCACATGTCCTGGGACCTCCTTCCTGATATGCAGCGACTCGCTAAGCGGTTTACAGGCCCTTGATTAGTGCTACCACCGCCATACATTGGTCAGGGCCATCCAGGAGTCGATACAGGCTCTTGATGACTCTGGTCGCTCTGTTACATTCGTTTGGACCCCAGGCCATGTAGGCATTCCGGGCAACGAGAGCGTCGACCAGCTAACCAAACAGCCTACCACTCGCCACCCTCTGGCGATTGGCCTCCCAGAAGCAGACTTCCGCCCGTTGCTTTGCAATAAAACACGAGAACTATGGAACGCCGAATGGTCTGCCCTGGACGTGCCCAATAAGCCGCGGACGATCAAGGACACATCTGTCTGGAAGTCCCCGCAGCTGGGGTCCCGTAGGGACTCCGTGGCCCTCTGCCGTCTCCGAATTGGTCACACCCGTCTGACGAATGGTCACCTCCTCCGTCGAGAAGACCCGCCCATGTGCCAATGTGGTGCTCAGTTGACAGTGTCCCATTTTAGCTCCTGCCGAACACTCTCTCTTTGGTGCTCAGCGACGATGCCTCTGTGGCAAATATTGTTTTACGATTTCTTCGTGCGGGGGGGCATTTACCAGTTGCTACGAGTCCTCTGGTTGGTCTTTTAGATCATTATCTACGTTCCCATTGACGCATCTTTCGACTACAGCTTTTCTTGTGTAAGCTATGTGGTTGGCTTTTTCCCTCTTATACTCACGGTCGGTCAACGACATTCATTGGCTCTGTCATTTTATTCTAATTTTATCTTCTGTCTGTTACTGTGTGTCTGTCGTCTTTTGTATCGTCTCTGGTTGACTCTGTCAATATTTGGTTGACAGTGTGCTCTTTTATTCTGCACCATTTTAAATCCAGCTCATGCGCATTTATCGACGATAATGTTCTTCTATGTGTCGCTTTGCTATGAAATGGAGGACTGATAGCCATAGTAGTCTAGTCCTCCTAAAAAAAACCCATACCAACGCTAAACGCTATGTATGGTCCCAGGACACTTATTCCAGTTTATTTGAGCTTGTGTATGACAATAAAATTGGTTCTGGACTGGAAATGCAACTCAGACCATCCTCAACGCGGAATTTGATGCCTTCATGACAATACTGCTCGAATAGAATTTTTTGTTTCTTCAAAACTGCAGATACCTCAACATCTCCACATATTGCGCTTGGGTGGGTTCGAATCCTAGCCCGACACTTAAGTTTTCATTATGTATTTACAAGCTCTAGCGTGAGAACGCCTATCTGCTGGTGGGTAATAATTTTGATTTTCAGTGTATTTTCATTTTTCAGTGTATTTTCATGCGTTGTCAACACTAACGATATCTGACGTTTTTAACTCCCAGAGAGACACAGACTATTTGTGAGATCACTGTAAGTTCAATGGTGTTATTCTGAGCTGCTGGGAGAGAAAAATTCGGTAGCTTACGTCTCTTTTTGTGTAGTCAAAAACGATATGTAGGAGTTCTATTTCCAGTAAGCACTGCAATCTTCGTCATATCACTGATGGTGTAACAAACCCATATTTAACGTTCGTTTCCTCTAGAGTATAACAGCGGTAGGTGCCGGGTTGGAGTCCTGGGAGGAAAAAAAAAGTGTCATCTCGTCATTTCAATTAAAAGATGTAGATATTGCCGAGAAAATCCGATATGTCACAGTTGATTGTGCTTCGATAACAATTAGATTGGGTTCTTGGTTCGAATCCCTGCTCAACAGAAAACTTTACCACACGGCATTTCAAGTAAGTTACTTGTGAAAAAGCAATATTTAACATCGCTCGAAGTTCGTTAACAGCGACAATAGATTCTGGGTAGGAATTCTCGTCCATTAAAAATGTTTACGTTGAGTAATTTAAAGTTGATATTTGATAACTGATACTGCCTAAATTCGAGGTACATCACTCTCTTAATGCTTAGTCAGAAATGACTGTTAGTTTCCATCAGTCACGAAATCTTTGCTCAGTCTGCATGACCTGGGGTTGAATCCATATACATAACGGGACGGTTCGTCGTGTCATTTGAAGTTCATACATATTCTCAACCAGCTGCTCGTTAGAGACAATTTTAATGTCATTTTGTGTTAAATAATAAGTATGGTATGTTACTTAGAATAAACAATCACGAATACGACGAACTTACTGCGTGCACTACCTATCTGACGTAATAAAAATGTTCAAATGTTTGTATAACTACGGGGTTATCAGTCCCTAAACTTACAAACTACTTATGATCTACTTATGAACTAGGTATGCGCAAATATCCAAGCCCGAGGGGGGATTCGAACCACCGACCGTAGTGGCCGTGCAGACCGTGACTGGAGCGCCTCAGTCACCTCGGCCACCGCTGCAAAGGTAGCAAAGGTTAATAAATTTATGATACAAAGATCACACATGTCAATGACGATTCAGCTAAGATAACAACATTTCTCGACATATGCAAAGACATGCGTTAACCTTTAGCCCGTACACCGGTCTTTTGGACCGGGGCGACCCCCTTCTCTTCCCTCCCCTTCTCTCTGAGTGCGTGTCAGCACTCTGCCCTCCACAGTAGCCTCAAGGCAGTTGAAGAGGAAGTCCAAGTAAGTCTTTTCTTCGTTGTGCATCTGTCCGAAGTTCTGTAATTAACGAATTGCACTCTCCGCTCCCGGTCAAAAAAGGCCGATATGTACACTGAATGTCTTTATTTTCTCCGGTCCAATTTACCCCACTTACCCACAAGTTGTGTGATTTTCCTTTCACAGTAAACTGCAAGTCTATAAAACTGGAAAAAAATCTATATATCAAGCGTGTGAGAAAACTATTGGGGGGTGTATGCTGGGGAAGGGGGAGACTGAATTGTGCAATACATGCATTTTAAGACAATTAGATGCAAAAAAGGCCGAAAGAAACTGGAAGAAACGGCACCGCGGTCTTAGAACACCAAGTGTAGGCTTTGTGTGCCATTAGGGGGTGTCCGGGCTGAAGGTTAACCAACCTCTCAGATACCGGTATCAAAGTTTATCGTAATAATAAACAGTATGTAACCATATTACATCTCTGGTTATCAAAAAGCTGTCACATCACAACGTAAATGATAAGTTATCAGAAATATTGCAATAATTTAAATTCAAAACAATGTAAATGATAGTCATCAGAAATATTGCAATAACTAAAATTAAAAGCAATAAATAAATGACTGACAGCAATAAAACCATTGATGTATAAGAATGTCAGGACCACCAGACGTATGTAATATTTCGTAATAGTATTTACAATTACGATAATCATAAAATTTGATGTATTTATAATGTAACATGTTTCGCAGATCACCTGACGATGGCGCTAAAAGCCGAAATAGGCCTATAGTGTAATAAAAATAATTATATTTAAAGTAGCATTTAGGATTTATTTCATAATGTCTTTAAATGATACTTATAGTGCTGTAGGCCCAAGAGAAACGAAATAAAAACATCTGTTCGACAAAATATTTAAATCTTTAAACTATACCACGCATTTCATTAAAATTTCTATTACAGCTTGAGTTAATGATATTTAGTGTTGGTACGAAATCCTAACTTCCTTGGAATTGTAGATAGAGAGTAATCTACACCGAAAGAAAAGAATGAAAATGCAGCCCGTTCACGTCCGCGTCCCCTTAAGTTGTTTGTAAGTTCAGAGACCGATGAAGATAGCCGTTTAGTCGAACAGATTTAGAGGCTTTCGAATATTATGAAACTGAATCTGCTTCAGAAAGTTAATGTTATCAACGCAGTCAGTGACATGGAAACAATAACGTGACCCAGTCAAAGACATGGAACTTGGTACAGTTATTGAGTACGGCGAAGATAAGCGCCCAAGATATATCAAAGGCCGCGTACTGAATGTTGCGGCGGCGTGAGATATTTAAGCTCGAAGCGAAGACCCGCGTCGTCGACAAAACGTTCGGGGAACCTCGCCTCGGCCTCATCGACGTTTCGCAGAAACGCGCGGCGTTGCTGGTCCACCGCAGAGCCAGCCTTCAAGGTAGAAACCCGGTTGGACCGACTGTGGGCCTGCTCGCGGAATAACAAACACAGTCAAAGCGCTCAAAAAATAATAATAATAAAATAAAAAATTAAAAAAATATATTTCTTAAGCTTAACACATTCGTGACGGTGCCCGATTCCGACTCGGTATGGACGGTATTGCCGAGCGGCCTGAGCCCCGAGTTAGACTCTGGCGGTTGTGATTTTTATGAGGCGAGAACATTTACTTTGCTTGAAGTGGAAAGATACAAAAGATGTGTTGATGCTTTCAACGTCTCACGGGGACACAATGTCGGAATAGTCGGTTCGTACTAAAGACGGTCGCATCAACAAGATGAAACCAGTTGCAGTATTGGTCTAGAACACCCACAACACAGGAGTGGATCGTTTTGAGCAAATGGTGGCTTACTATCCATTTTGCAGGAAATGATTCAAATGGCGAAAAAATTGTTTTTCCACGTGTTTGTAAAGTGTCTAACAAATGCGTATGTAATATACAAGGAGACAAGAAGTACTGAAGACAGAAAAAAAGGAGTCTGAAGATATTTCTTCTTCACGTTGGAGAGTCTCTTGTCAAAAGAGCACACAAGGAAACAGAGCCTGTGCCTAATCTAACAAACGACAGACTCAAAGGAAGACATTTTGTGCAGAAGATACGACGACCAGAGAAAAAAGAAAACCCCACGTGGGTTTGTAAAGTTTGCTCAGATAGAAGCAAAGCAGAGACTGGGAAATCAGGAAGGAATTTCCTGGTGGTGTCAGGAGTGTAATTTCGATTTATCTATACCATGCCGGCCACGGTGGCCGAGGGGACTGAGGCGCTTCAGTCACGGTCTGCACGGCCACTACGGTCGGGGGTTCGAATCCCCCCTCGGGCATGGATATTTGTGCCGTCTTAGTTCGTAAGTAGTTCATAAGTAGTTTGTAAGTTTAGGGACTGATGACCCCGTAGTTAAGTCCCATAAGACTTACAAACATTTGAACATTTTTTTCTTTGCCATAATGTTTTAGGAATTATCACGCAAAAACAAATTATGTGTCTTAAATAGAATGTAATTTTTTTTTTTTTTTTTTTTTTTTTTTTTTGCATTAAAATGTGTCTCCTTCCTTCTCTTGTCAAAACCTACTTATATAAGAGGATATATTGCGCTGCAAAATTATAAAAATTTGTTACCTGAAGCATTACAGATTAAACAGCTAAAGATTTCTAAAAATCATGAAAAATTCTCTGTTAGTTGGGCACCAGGGGCTGCACTGGGCTCAGGTGCGAAAGTGTTAAGGGACTTAACTGCGGGGTCATCAGTTCGTAAACTTCAGACTACTTACGAACTATCTTATACTAAAAACGACAAAAACCATGCCCGAGGGGGGGATTCGAACCCCCGCCCATAGCGGTCGTGCAGACTGTGACTGACGCACCGCAGAACGCTCGGCCACTGCGGTCGGCCAAAGCGCCCCAGCTGGCGTAAGTAAAGGAGAACGGCTTGCATTCAAGTGACGTGTCTAATTTCCTCCTTACACACTAATAAAATGCAAACTGTGAAACTTCTGTCACTTCTCTACCTAATCACCTTGCAGCTGTGGACACCTTTTACAACAACGACACCGTTATTCCAAAGCCGCTGCGAAGGTTTCTTTAGGAGTCAGCTGGTGACAGGAAAATCGTTGATGTGGTTCCGTCTTTCATAGTCACTAGGATAGAGGTATGGGAGAGCAAGAGAGATCACACCAAAGTTGTTGTCACGAGAAAACTGTAGCGTGTATCTCAAGCCAACGCAGTAACGAACTACCTCATAAAACTTTGCTCCTACCCCCAACTTCACACCGGTCGCAGAAATTATTAGTGCTGTTGAACAGGTTGCAGCTCGACTTCCGCCTGAATCAGCTGAGGAAATATGTCGTGAAATTTTGTCGTGCGTTGACGAAATCCAAGCCCATGAAGTCGAACATCACTAGTAAAGAGAGGACGGCCATTCGTGAGCTGAGGCAGCGCCCTGAAATTGTTGTCTTACCGGCTGAGAAAGGCAATGCTACGGTTGTTGTCTCCCATAAGGACTACACTGAAAAGATGCAGAGCCTGCTAAATGACGATTCCTACCGGAAGATCAGCGTTGACCCCACAAAGAAGGTGGAAAACAAGACGAGGGCGCTTCTCAAGCATGCGGATTTACCAGAGGGTGTCGAAAAGAAACTGTTACCTCAAGGTCCGGTACCGCCAAGACTTTATGGACTCCCTAAGGTCCACAAAGATGGGGTGCCGTTACGTCCCATTATCAGTAACATCAGAGCACCTACATATGTGTTGGCCAAATACTTGACGGGAATATTAAGTCCTTATGTGGGTAAATGCTCTCATCACATCCGTAATTCCGTGGATTTTGTTAAACGCCTTAACAACTTCAGGCTGGATAAGTCAGATATCATGGTGAGTTTTGACGTCGTTTCGTTGTTTACGAGGGTACCCCTTCGAGAGTCACTAGATTTGATTGGTCAGAAATTTGACGAGAAGACCACCGTACTTTTTAGGCATGTCTTGACCACGTATTTTCTTTTCAATGGCGAATACTACGAACAAACGGAGAGAGTCGCCATGGGTAGCACACTCTCCCCTGTGGTCGCAAATTTGTATATGGAGGATTTCGAGGAGGAAGCCCTGGCATCATCTGAATGGAAACCTACGGATGAAAACGCAAGGGAGGATTTAGGCACTGCGTTCGTTCCATATACCGGCGCACTCTCAGGGAAGATCGCCCGCATTTTGAGAAAACACCAGGTTGGAACTGTTTTTTGTCCGCCAAATAAAATTCGTGCACTGGTGGGGAGCGCTAAAGATGATCTCGGTTTGAGGAAGGCGGGCGTGTACCAGATTCCGTGTCAGTGTGGAAAGTCATATATTGGACAGACGATGCGTACCGTCGAGGATCGTTGCGTTGAACACCAGAGGCACACACGATTGATGTATCCGAGCAAGTCGGCGGTCGCTGAACATTGTTTGTCGGAGAATCACGCCATGGAGTATGAACACACTAGGATTCTGGTACAGACGTCGAGATACTGGGACTGCGCCGTTAGAGAGGACATTGAAATTCGCACAAGTGACGACCTCATAAACCGTGACTCTGGCTATAATCTTAGCAAAGTTTGGGAACCAGCGATTGGGTTAATTAAGAGTAAATCTAGCAAACGTAACGAAGTGACGACCACGGCGGACAGAGCCCTCACACCGACGTCTTCTCTGACGCCGGCGCGATCGGTTCCACTGCGCGGCCGCGGCGCGGGGCGCGGACCGCGGAGGGGTCGCTCCGCGGGCCGCGGGTATTTAAATGGCCCGCTACCGGGCTAGAACCCAGTTCCCTTCGAGCAGCCGTAGCGTGCGGATCTCCGTGCCGGCGCGTTTCCAGGAGCTCAGTCCGTCAGTTCACCTGATGATGGCGACATGTATGATCGCCGAAATATTGTGCCCGTTGGACACTATAGACCGGCAGTACAACCGTGGATATTTTGACCTCATGAAACATTTTACAATAATGTAAATGCATTTCTTTAATTGCTTCGCGGAACAATGAAGCGATGCAATGAGCACAGGGCAGCGTTCTTCATCGCCTCGTAACCTTCGGCACAGAGTAATTTTTGACCTGCAAATTTTAGTTCAGGCTTCGGCTTCGGAGACGCTGCTCCGATAAAATTGCACCTCGATCGTATATGAAACAAACTAAATCAAACAACACAACATTATAATTATCTCATGATAAAATATTTATACACAAAAAGTTAATATCTTCGTTGCAGATAACCTGCTGATGTAGGGTTCTAGGAGCTGTTTATTCCTTCGTCCCACTACATCCGCTGAGCTGATCTGAAGATTTTCCGAAGATTTCATCAAAATTGACTAGCCATCTTGGAGTGTATATGGAACATACATTCGAACATTCACTTTTATACATGTAGTTAACAGTCCGAATTCTCTCCGCTGTCGCTAGAGTTCAATTTGCCGTACAACAATGACGCCATCTCCATCAGGCATACTCAATGAGTACGGGCGTAATTTAAAGCAAACCATATGTGTCTATTAGAGATTTGCATATCGGTATTAAGCCCTCTCGTACTGGCTCGAGTGCCACGCGCTCCGGTTTCGCTATTTCGAGTATGGATGCTCGCAGCGGGTACGCTATGTTTGGATCGAGACGTGGAGGAAAAAGGCCGCCATCGAAGGCACGCCCACCGTTTTGGTAATGAGTTCTGTACGTCCGATGGCTGATGCAGATTCTGATACACTGTATTCTCATCAGCTCGTGGAAATATATTCACACCTGTTGAACTGTGCAATAAACAAGTATTTATGCGTTATAGACAAATAGAAAGTGTAATAAGTAAAAATATCCAGAGATCACTTGTTATCTAAAACGGCCATGCTAGTTCACTGTTGCATGCGATTTTGGGCAAAATAAATTCCTGTTCAAACGTCTGAAAAATTCTACTACAATCTATTCATGTGCATTCATGTAATTCAACCTACATTGTGAAAAGATGACATGGAACAAACCAAATATAAAGAGAGCGATTCTTCCAGTCATAAATATAGCTAGTCACTCAAGTACACTTATGTATTTAATAAGTCGTCGTAACCGGTACTTATGATGCCATAAAGTTGTGAGTAGGTGGCTTTGTTTTCGCGACGTAATTAAAATATCAAAGAACTTTTTTTTCTTTGCTATAACGTAGTATTATTATACACTTATTATTCTCCACTTCAATCGGTTGTCATCAACGGAAATCTTTGTATTGATTTTTTTTTAAACCTGGCGATTAAAATCACACGATGTTCCGATACTACGTCCTTCTCAAACAGTAATTCGTTTTATTCTCGCACGAATTCCGTTGACTTGTGAACGTGGCATTGACGAATTTTAATGACACCTATTTTCTTATGAAAAATAATAGCTGTCAGTGTCAGTACGACTTAGAAAACCGTAGTTTTATCTACATTTCACTTGCAGTAGTTTCTAACCAAAATCTTAGCAACTTGAAAGCTACACGCTGTCAATTTTGTCAATAAAAGAGATGCAAATCAAGCCCACATGCCTCCTTTCTAGAAATCGAAGCAGAAACATTTAGGAACAAAAAATTACTAATAATTTCCTTTTATCGCAAGGAAAGTGAACGACCTTTGAAAACAAAAAGTGCACTAAACGATGTGGTGTAGTCACGTATATTATCTAGTGTTGTCAATGAAAACCGGAGAAGTAGATATATCTCCATTATCACTCCCATTTCGAGCAAGACATGCTGAAAGGATCATAAGGAAGAAAGGTTGTTGCTGCTCGTAGCGTGTCAAGCGACTACACTGTCATCTACCGGCCTCGGAAGTAAGTGTAATTCGAGTGATCATAAACGCCAGATGGAGACCTCTAGATTCAGTCAATAACCCTATCTTAGGGAGAAAAATCGAAGGTGTAATAACTTGAATGTAACTCATACTACCTGCACTAGAGCATTGATGGACAGGAACAAGGCAGCTACCGCGTTTACGCAGCTAAGGTAGGAATGCTACTGGAACTCGATGCATCTGCGTCAACTGATAGAAGTCTCAAGATTAATCTCCCATGATGTAACAAGTGGCTCCTCTCCGTCAATCCCGAAAAGTCCCAGGAAATCATCATGGGTCGTACCACTCCGTCCTTCCTCATCCACGATTTGTACTTTACCCTCCATGGTCCGGCCGCGGTGGCCAAGGGGACTGAGTCGCTCCAGTTACGGTCTGCACGGCCACTACGGTCGGGGGTTCGAATCCCCCCTCCGGCATGGATATTTGTGCCATCCTTAGTATTAGCTAGTTTGTAAGTTTATGGACTGATGACCCCGTAGTTGAGTCCCATAAGCTACACAAACATTTGAACTTTTTTTTTTTACCCTCCATGATCGTCCGATCCATCTCACCCCCACCCTCGAATACTTTGGCCATACCCTTCATCGACCCTTTTGTAGTGGGCCGAAATATAATCCTGCTATTGCCTTACGGCAGTCAGTGCTGCGTGTACGTTTCAGTTCGTAAGAAAAGCTGCTTTCAGTACAAGTGCTGTGTTCATCCCAGGCAGCAGCTGTCGCACACCTTTCTCTGAGTGAGGCTAGCTTGGCACTGTTTTACTAAGTGAACGAAAATAAGGCAATAAGGCAATTTTACCTGTACCACTTATTCCACAGTTTCGTGTTAGCGTATTTATATAATGGTGGTATAATGATGGTATTTATATAATAATAATGATTCCAGAATGAAACTTCACTCTGCAGTGGAGTGTGCGCTGATATGAAACTTCATGGCAGATTAAAATTGTGTGCCGGAACCGGGACTCGAACCAGGGACCTTTGCCTTTCGCGGGCAAGCGCACTACCGACTGTGCTATCCCGACACGACTCACGATGCCGCCTCACAACTTCACTTCTGCCAGTACCTCGCCTCCTACTTTGCAAACTTCACAGAAGCTCTCCTGCAAACACGCAAGACTAGCACTCCTGGAAGAAAGGATATGGTGGAGACATGGCTTAGCCACAGCCTTAGGGATGTTTCCAGAATGAAACTTCACTCTGCAGCGGAGTGTGCGGTGATATGAAACTTCCTGGCAGATTAAAATTGTGTGCCGGAACCGTAACTCGAACCTGCGACCTTTGCCTTTCGCGGGCAAGCGCACTATCGACTGTGCTATCCCGACACGACTCACGATGCCGCCTCACAACTTCACTTCTGCCAGTACCTCACCCCCTACTTTCCAAACTTCACAGAAGCTCTCCTGCAAACACGCAAACACGCGCTTACCCGCGAAAGGCAAAGGTCCCAGGTTCGAGTCCCGGTTCCGGCGCACAATTTTAATCTGCCAGGAAGTTTCAATAATAATGATGATATAATGATGGTATTTATATAATGATGGTTGAATTCCCACAATTCCATTATAACATTTCAAAATATCTGCTTATCTTCGTGTATCATCCTGTATGCATTTCAGTGGAAACATTCTGGCTGTTTCAAGGGTGTAGGACGCACTGCGTATGAAACGGCCACTGGACGGATATTTAAGTCGTCAAATAAACCACTCCCTGCTGTAGCATGTAGCTGAAAGCTATAGGAATATTAACGTTTTCATACTTCATGAGTAACTCTAGTCTGCCGGAAGTAAAATACTGGCCTTTTGGAAAAAGCTTAGCTCGGTGCTCGCATCGCCTCTGAGTGAGAGCGAGAGGCGAGCATTAATTCATTAGGGCAGCCCGGAGGGGCCGTGGATAATTGAACAGCCGCGCGCATCAGCGAGGCCGTTAATGGGGTGAGCACGCCCCGAGCACCCCCTATCCACCCTGAGTCCACGGCCGGCCGGATTACATTTTTGTAGCCCGTGTCAAGTGCTAAACAGGAGCTCCAGGCGACCCTACAGCGTTGCTGACACTCTCTGAGATTAGTTCATAGATCTCTAGGTTATTCATGAAGAGCCCATCCTATATACGGGGAAGTATGCTTATTATCGCACCTATTTTTATTTTTCCTTGTGCTTTTGCTGTTATTGGTTGTATTAAGTTCTTTAGTTAATTTTGTTTTATTAAGCTGGTTATTGCTATCTCCTTTTCAAAATAACTATGTGAATATCTCACCTAAAAGTCATTCAAACATAACGCTCACCAACTACATTTATGCATTTTGGAAAAAAATTATTCCTAATTCAGCACTAGGTGTCCGCCTAACATCAACCTGTGAGTTGTTAGGGATACTAGCTCCAGCAGTTTTAAAACTAAAATAATATGACTAAATTAACTGAACCTTTTTAAAATATAATAAATGTTTAACAACATGTATAATTGTGGTTCTTTCATGCAATTTTACATAGAAAATTGTCATAAACTACCTAACAGAAGAGACATTCTCAATCATCTTCATTGTCTTAGTCATTTGTAGACACTGTCAATGGTTGATCAGGATCTTCATGTGACTGAGGTGTCTCCAGTAATGACTTATGTGGAACATATCTTTTCTTAATTACAATAGTTTTCTTCATACACATTACTTTTTCCCTTTTAATGTTTCACAGTAAGTTGGTTGTATTTCTTCAATTAATGCCTATCATAAAAAATTTACAACTTTTTCTTTGATTTCTTAGACCTTTGTCGACCCCTTTTCTTTGAATAAAAAGTTTGATCTGTCAGTTGGGACAAAGAACACATATCTGCTGGAAAAATTCTGCGGTCATTTGCAGATAATCAAGAAGTAACACAGTTGTCTGTCATTGAACAATGGGCCTATCACTCCTGAATGCACGTTGTTTGGAGCCACTGTGTCCATGCTGGGGCTCGAAGAGAGCCTGTGTGATGCGACTTGTTTCAACTGGATATATGTCATATTTTGGTGAATGGAAGATGGAGTCTTATGGGTCATCTTGATGTTTAGTGTACACGGTACAGTTAACCACTGAAAATTCATGGTCTTGGAAAATGTTTATGTTCAAAGAATACAGCCCAGTTACCCAAAAACCATGTTCTTCTGTAGCTGCTGTGGCGGACTTCTTGTAAGCTTCAGGAAAACGCTATGCAATCTGGAAACTGGTCACCCTTCTGCCTTTATGATTTTTCAACCAGTTTTCTATTTTCTGGGCACAGTAAGTTTTTAGGGGAAACATGAATGCTCTGTTAAGGTGTTACATCTTAGGAGAACTGTGGGGTGGTAAACTCACTACGTGTACACCATTTTCTCCAGCTGATTCAAGCAAGGGTAAGTTTTTGTGTGTGAATAGTGGCCATCTGAGGCCAGGATCACAGGGTTGCTGTTACACACCTGAGGAACCTAATCTCGCCAAGTGGCAGCACCTACTTTGTGTTATTTAGAAGAGTGTCATATTAGGCTGGGGTGCGATAATAGAATTCCCCTAGACTGGTAAAAACAATTAGAGGATCTGTTGAGATACCTAGGTTCTGAAATACTGTCAACGGTACAATGAGCTAAAATGGTTCGATGTCTTTCTATCGATTCTGAGGAGTTACAGCAACCGAGATAGTGGTTGTAGAGGGGTTGGGAGTTGATTTGTGTTTACTCCACCAAACTAATTAAGTAAGCAGATAGGTTCAGATAGTGGAGTCAGCAGGTAGTGTGGCTGCAGCTATTGGAGTATCCCAAAGTGTAATTTCCTGGACCTGACGCGGTTTCATATTACAGGAACGGTTAAGGGAAGGCAACATCAATTTTGTCCACGGGTAAGAGATGCACGTTACCTTTGCTTAACAGCACGACGAGACAACAGGCTGAATTAAACTCGACTACAACGCACCCTCAAGGCAGCAACAGGACGTGCAATATCAACATAGATAGTCCGAAATCGCCTTCGGGATTGTGAACATCTATGCATATGCACTCTCTCCAAACGTAAACGCAACTTAGGAAAATCGAACATATATATATATATATATATATATATATATATATATATATATATATATATATATATATATATTCACGGAATAATGCAGATAGAGAGGTACAAATTGACACACATTCTTGAAATCACATGGGGTTTTATTAGAACCGGAAAAATAAAAGTTGGCACTTCATCTGATCAGAAAATCAATAATTAACCTAACAAATTAAGACAAAGCAAAGACGATGTTCTTTACAGAAAATGCTCAATATCTTCATCATCATTCCTCAACAGTAACTATAATCGAGGAATAATGTTGTTAATAGCACTGTGATGCATGTCCGGATTTATGGCGAGGCATTGGCGTCGGATGTAGTCTTTCAGCATCCCTATATATATATATATATATAAAGGTAAAGCAGTCAACAATCCGAGGATTGGTTTGAACACCACAGTGCTTTACTAGGCATGGTCCTGTTTGGAGATGGTATGCCGTTGCCTTCCTCCGACCTTCGAACTGACTTCCCCAGCCAGTTATAGGGGGACCTACAGTTTAACATGGGTTCCGAACCACGGTGCTTCTCAGTATTTTTCACATGAGCAACGCTGCCAGAGATGAAAGAAGTGGAAAGTGACAGAGAAAAATCCTATGATCAGGCGGGGATCAAACCCGCGACGTTTGGATTTGTAGTCTGGCACTCTACCACTGTCCGACCAAGGCGCACTATATATAACGAAAAAATACAAAATTAATATATACGTATAAAATAAAGTAATAAAAACGAATACATGTTATTAGCACCTATAAAACGCATAATACTTCCAAAGATTATACAAATTCTCTTACCGCAATTATGACGTTTACATGCTTTGTAAACATACGATATTGTGGCTGTTAACTGTCAAAATACGAAATCAAAATTGAATTTGACAGTCTATATAAATACGACTAGATGTCATATGTATGTCAAGCCATCTAGAGAATACAGTAAGTGAATGTAAATGCCCTATATTTTTATAATAGACTATAGCGTAATAATTTATTCCACCTAAATAACAACCAATTTATACCGCAGGTCACTTGAAAATGGCAGTCTAAGCCGAAACGGGACCGTCGTGTTGAAATAAATATTAGTATATAGCAGCGTTTAGGTTAAATTTATTGTTACAAATATTAACGTTCCTCGCGATCAGTGCCTTCGAGTGTGTAAATTCCACAGCTTCTCAGTAAAGGGGACTATACACCCAGCAGCTTTAAAGAAACAAGTCGAGAGAGTTTTCCCGGAACAGTGGGATGAGAAAAAGGAAATATGGTGTGTTATCAGCGGTTGTAATATGAAACTCTGGCAAGGTGAATGCAAGTAGGTTTAAACTGTAAAACATAGGAGCAGTTTATGTAAGCTTTCAAGAACCAATATTGGTCCAGCAACGCTCAGAATTCCGTGACGCGAGATCTCCTTGAGGGACGAAATTGTAGCATCAGTGGCTGCAGAAAAACAAAGAGTTTTTTCACGCTTACGCTGAAAAGAATTTAAATTTAGAAGACCTACGTAAGAAAATATAAAATATACATTACGATTAAGTTTTCAATGCAGGAAAAGTTAATAGTAACTTCCAAAGCAGACGTTAACGCATTTGTGAAGACATTGGGGTCAATTAAATCCATCAGCAGGTAACAAAAAACAAAACAAAAATAGAAGGGTAGCAAGGAAACAGGTGGAAAAACAATTAAAAAACGAGGTTTAGAGGATGAAGCAGGCCCGACACCAGTACAATGGAGAGACAGGAGCAGGCTGGATGAAGACAGGGAACCAGATGATTGTCAAATTCAATTCAGTAACAACAATATTCATTAGTGGAAGGAGTGCATTTTACAGAGATAAACTAAGAGTTAAGTATAATTGTCACTGGATAGATCATTACAATAGCTATCATTATGAAAATAATACATGGGAAGATCCACATTGTGGAAAATTGCAGGGCATTCAGATGCGGTGTAATCCCGAACGCCAGTTTGCAGGTCTGGCGCAGAGAATACCACTAAAAAGACTCATGAACATTAACATGGATAAAATAGTTGACGAAGGAACAGACGTAAACGACGAAAACGTATTTACGATCGCAAAAAAGGGTAAAAATATAGTTATCTCGTGGTAACCTATAAACGGGAAGTGCAAATACAAAACGTGAATTGACATTATCAGCTTATCAGGAAAAGAGATAGGCTATAGTTTTAATTCGTTCTGTCAATACAATGGTGGAACCATGGAATAGCGATTCGTGGAACAATTAAGGTAAAGCAAGCAAATATAAATGAATTAGTTAAGGAGAAGCAGGTAAGTCAGAGTAATGATATCACAAAACCTGTAAATGAGAGAACGGATACGGTCACTAATTGTATTAATGATATAAGATCATTGTTTGAAAAGGAAGAACGAGTGATTATCAATGAAGTGAGAGGTTAAGACATTGAAAGCGATAAATTGATACACCACAATGAAAGACAAAAGGAAATATTCCAAGAAAATCACTCACCTGGTTAAATAAATAAATGGAAGTGGATTTGTGGAAAGAAAAATCATTAAATATTAATACTATAGACAATTGTGATTATACAAGCACTTGAAAATAGAGCATGAAACCAAACAGCAGGTAAGTAAGAACAATGATGAATTGCCCACAATAAACGAAAACATAGGCGCAGTATTTGCCGCTGCAATGGTCCCGTCACTTGGAGGAACATTGGTGGTATCTCTGAGATACAGCGTCAACATTTCACGTTATCAGTAATTAAGCTCAGATTTTCCAGTGAATAAGTAAGGAAAGCGAAAGGGATAACATGTTAAGTATTACAATAGTAGCAACTAAACATCTATGTTATGAAATTTAACAATAGAATGTTTAGGTCTGATGATGCTTGGGTTGTCTATTCCGCGAATATGTCTGTGTGAGACGCTACACGACCATTCTAATGTTAAAGGGGAACGTGATCTCACGTTACAGACAAACGAATAGGGACGTAGTGACGACAGGAATGAAGACAAAACACATCTGACAGACGTACCAGATAGTAGGGATGTAAGAAGATCAGAGAGAAAATTGCTGTCGGTAACGGTAACATCAGGTGTTTCGTAATAATAAAAATTGTGGATGAGGATAACAACTTGTGCGAAAATGTTCCGGAATAGCCTTGTACGAGAGATTGAGAGTAGAAGTGACAAACAAATGGCATCCCTAAATGGAAAATGGGTTGCCCTTTACATCAAGGTGAATAAACACATCCAATGCAGCCAGTGGACACACATCTGAAGACGCCAGGTTACTAGCTTTCAGAAACCACCGCGAGATGAGACAGCTTTGCACATCTTTGACTGCACCCTAACGTGTACAATAGCTCCGTCTCAATCAGAGATTATGATACGTCTCGGTAACGCATTGTAAATTCTTTTTCTTCTACTTTTGTGATCAAGAACCCTCGTAAAATGTTTTCTTCATCATCTCCTAGGAATAGAAATGGTCCAGTAAAATTTTTATTACGTGTAAATGTTTCTTCCTTAGCGAGATCACTCAACTTGTTCCAGATACCTCATATAATCCTTTCTCCAAAACCGATGGCTACCGGAAATGATTGAACTTCAATTTTTCACTCGTGAAATTACTGAACTTCCATTTTTCACTCGTAAACTAATTGATTGAATGCTATAAAAACACTATCATAATTTATTCTCCAAAATGAAATATTAGACACTCATCAGAAAATTACCGCCTTTGCCCAAATTATGGATATTCGGACCTTGTCTTGGCGCATGACGTGGTTTGTAGTCATAAATCTAATGTTTACTAAATGATTATTCATCAACATACGACATAAGTGGTAAGTGCCGAAATATATGACAAAGATAGCTATTACACGATCGTCGTTTGGTGGTGGCGCTGATAATTTGGGACAATGAATTTGGCGAATACCTTGTGTACGAGACTTGGTACAAATTAGCTCATATATTCCTCTTCTTAGGAGGAGATTTAGTCCAATTTGAGCTCGTGTATGTACGCTACTGCTTTCTAGATGTTGCTTTGCCGCACCTGGGGCACTCTGAAGGCGAATCCAAATAATTTCAGGGCTCCCAAAACTCAGGACTCTTAAAATGAACTCTACCAAGACGCTTGGATCTCTAATTACTTAGCCTGTGTGTCATATTACGGCCATTTACTGCACCTATTCACTGTATATTTCGACACATAATTAAAATAAACTTACTAATTACTATTAAATCTCTTTTATTTGGAATGGTTTGACTTCAGCAGAACCGTACATGTTATCTATTTACTACCTATACGTGTCTCATTGTCGTTGTAGCATCTTCACTGGGCTCATCGTATTAGACCACAAAAATGTTTGTTGCAGTCTGTGCATCGTTTTTACAAACTAGAAACTTAAAAGATTCAAATTCACCTATAGCTGGTTTTAAATCTGGAAGAATTTCTACTCTTCTGCGATTTTTTTTCTTTTGAAGTGGCTCCTCCTTTCTATTTTGTCATCTGCGAATATACGATACTTACGTATAAAACAATTTTCCAGTAAAACTTGATCGAATGATGTTTTAGCTTTATGCCTGACAATACTTTCTTCGTGTGAAGAGGTTATGTATTTTACATGTGTCTAAATTACTTGTGCAATATGTCTGACTTGCTCTTGTTAGTATAATCATTATTTTCCGTGAAGGGAACAACACTATTTCACTATCACTATCACTGTTCAAGAAACGGCAAGAAGAAGACGGTGGAAGATGTAGCTAGTTGACTCCGTTCTGTGTGTGTGTGTGTGTGTGTGTGTGTGTGTGAGAGAGAGAGAGAGAGAGAGAGAGCTGGGTACTCATTTATTATTTGTTACCTTCAGTCGTGACTTTTTGTATTTGATGGTTATACTCACTTATTGCTTTTTGTGGTGGTGATAGTTGGGGCGACTATTCCTGCAATTGATGATTTTCTGGGCTATTTTGATGTCAGTTGGACTGTACATGATATTTTACGGAACCGTAAATGCTATTATGTTTTAGTTCTCTTCTGTGTTCTGCGTACCTTCTATTAAAGTTTCTGTGTATCTGCCCAAAATAAATACATTTGCAGTCCTATCATGTCAGTTGGTTAAAACCAGATAAGCTCTGATTGTCTCTGTTCGTATCAGTTGTCCTTATTTTCCTCTGTGTTGAGATTTCCATTTCGTTGGTTAATTTTATTCATGGCTTTTAGAATTGTTGTTTATTCTCTCGGTTGTTTTGTTACTGTACGTGAGTGTACCATTAAAAATAAAGTTAAATGGATAAAAATAATTACACGACCCTAGTACATATACAAACATATTAAATAATCAAGACACCAACGAACTTAACTTAAATATATTACGTAAGTAAAAACAGACAAACACACACACAAATCGACAACCACAAAAATACAAGTTCATATAATTTATTAGTAAAATAACATAGCTGCTATTGTCAGCGACCGTTACAACTTCGGGTGACCGAGGGCAGCTTTTTTTATCTTTTGACTATACAGAATTGTCATGTTCTTGCGGATGCAAACTGAGAAACTGGGACCACTCCAACACAGAAAACAGTAAGTTCTTCAAGGTATACAACAAGGTAGACATCAATGACCACATATTTGTTTATATATTACAACTATTCAACTGACCTTAAACAATTTTTACTATGCTTTTCGCCTCTATTTAGAGCATTTTCATTCATCTGAACCATATGCATGATTAGGTTTTGCGTTATTGCGTCTTACTAACGCTGTTTGGATTATATGTGAACTCACATTTTATAATATATTAAAATTCTTCTGAGCTATTTGCCATGTCATGATGATAAAATATTTCCAGCTATTCGGATATATGGAAATATTTTATCACCATGCCTTGGCAAAAAGTTCATATGAATTTTAATTTTAAGAATGATGACTGTGAAAGCCTACGTTCTGACATCATATTTTTTGACTGTTTCTCTTCTTAATATAATTACAATATATTTCTTCCAGAACTGAATATATAACTATTTGTCTGTGTGAAGTCTTTGTTTTTGAAGAAGTAAGAACTGTTGAATGATTTTTTCATTAGCACCTGTTGAATTTGTTTTGCACTATCTATGTTTTATGATTGTTCCGTATGTGTGTGTGTGTTTGCATCTTTGTGTGTGTGTGTGTGTGTGTGTGTGTGTGTGTGTGTGTGTGTTTGCATGTATGTGTGTGTGTTTGTGTGTGTATGTATTCGATGTAACTGTACTATTATTACATCAGCATAACATTTTCCCCTCGTATTGTCTGTGCGTTGTATGTGTATGTGTGTATCTGTTCATATTTCTGTGGAGTGAGAGAGGGGGGGGGGCGTGAGAAGGTATGTGTGTTTTGGTTTTGGTCCTTCTTTGTATAAACACACGTTTGTTAGTATTTGTGAAGATTTCCATGTATAATTAAATTCTCATTTCATTAATTAATTTTAGCGTTGAATTTTCATTGAAGTTTGTGTAAGCTGTTATTTTTGTTGATGGTTTACATTTCTTGGTCTAAAATATTTGTGGTGTTGTAATTTGGCCTTTGACAAATGCTAAAAAAAAACAAAGCAAACTATTCCAATGGTATGAAAAAGAAGCACAGCATATAAGACACAATAACATATACAGAGCAGCATCTACAAAACTGTAACCGACTAACATAATATCGTTTCTCATTTCAAGTCACAATGCCTTAACTGTACCTACCTCAAACTGCAAGTGACGAAATAATGTACAATATAAATAGGTATATGAAGATGTCTATATATAAACACATATGAAAGAAAAAGTCATTCTTTATTTCAGTTGTATGTATGGACCCAATAAAGAAATATATTCATCTGAGGAAAAATACAGCAAACAACTAACAAGGTACACACACACACACATATTGAATGTTCCTAATTTTTATATACAAATGAAATGAATGAAAAACTTTTCTGTTGTTTACTATAAATAACTAAAATCCCTCTGAAGATGGTGTAACTACAGTGATATATGTATGGGTAATAATAGGAGGAGATTTTATTAATTAATTAATTAATTTTTTGAGGCAGAGCAATCAAGCTAGAAAAGAACCTTTTGGTTAAGCAAACAGATTACTGCAGCTTCTAACTAAAGTACAAATACTGTAAAACATGCCCCACATGTCAGTTATGTACACTGTCAGGTCACTCCAGTGAAATGTCCGTGGAATGAGTTTGGTTCTGGAGACAACATAAAAAATAATAATAAACCATTACAAGAAGGTGTATACTGCTTAATGCACTAACCGCCTTCCACTCTACATATCATACACATGACATACTTGACATATAACTATTTTCCACAAGCCAAGTAACTTTTGAAAATTATTTTGTATGCCTGAATCCATTACTACACCACAGAAACCGACATAATAAAGTACACGAAACGCTGTGACTATAGATTAATTATGAAAATTTCTACACGTTACATGCCATTGAAATGTTGGTCCTAGATGATTGTAATTCATTATTAAACAGGACAGGACGGTTATAAATAATTAGGCAAAAGTAATGGATACTGAAAGTGTAGGTAGTTCGTTCTGTAATTATCGGCTTTGTTGTGGAAGGCGCTAATTAAATCAGGAGGAAAATTAATTGATGTTTGAAACCTGTTTTAAATTTTAGTTTTGGAACACCAACAGGGCAAAGCCTGTGTACACACATGCAGCAGTCAACACTGACAATATAAGTGTAGTTAGATACGGAGAAACCAATTCTGTAGATGTAGTTAATTCGGAGTGAATGTGTTCACAATTCGAAGAGTAAACTGGAATACCTTAATCTGTTAACGACTTTATCAAGGTCGGGTTAGACGAAAATTTCAGACTGTCAGTCGTTAACGTGAAGGAATCGGATTTATATCCTACAGAGGGAGTGAGTGCGCATATGTGAGTGAGAGAGAAGTAGAAGGACAACATCGCCATCTGGCGAATTCTCCACTTAATAACTGACCGCTTTGCTAACCTTAGTATGCACATGACAATCCTACAGGGATGTTTTGGGGGAAATTTTAAATTTTATTTTGTTTGACTTATATCTTTGACAGTGATATTGTAAAAGGAATGTTTTAGTTTCAATTTTTAATAAGTTTTGAAATATATGGTGAGTGTGAAGATAGTGTTCTCATTTATGTTTTATCAAATGTTTGATGAACATATAAATTCCGTTGTCTTGCTGTAGCCTTCGATAAATGACGATACGTCAAACCGCGTAAGGCCCTCAATAAATTGAAATTTGTGGTCAAGGCTCTAAAGTTTAATTCAAGTGTATTTATACCAATTACGTTAAAAAGTTGTTCAGCCCTTCTAATTTTCATTGCCATATGTAATATTTACTTTTCCGTCTTTCCTCCATGCGTCACGAGCTTGTTCGTTATGGAACGCTATGTTCGTTGCAAAAGTAGACGCAAATCTTGAGAAGGAGCACAGCAACATCCCGTGGTCCCGCTAAGCGTCGCTGCGCGAGCCGCCAATCTTTTTTCCCCACTCTTTTTTATACACGGGAAATTTTGTTATAAAAACGGCGAGAGAAAAAAACTTTGCACCGAGACGTAATATGGCTCAAAGTTTTTCTTACACTGCGGTGCTAATGAAGTTAGGACGTATCGTGTCAAGCACAAGGATGAGAACTTTCTACAGGCACAGGCGCAAACTGAGCAAGAAGGAAATTAGTTATTTCCTCCAAGATGCGCGGGGACTTTGCACCACACAAAGAAATTCATTTCAGGCTTCGCCCAGTTTCTGGTCTTCCTGCGGACGCCCTCTAGCGCCGGGGTACTTTTTAGTGCGGATCCTGAGCCGCCATTTCCTGAATCGTTCTTAACCTCCAGAGCCAGCGGATAGTAGCGGAAAAGGAAAATGAGGCTTTGTCGCGCAGCGGCTGTGAAATAGCGGGCCCTATCCCATTAGGAGGCCGTACACAAAATGCGAGTCGGAGACATGCCTCCTCACTGCCACGACAAGACCTGTAACCGACAAACGATTAGCGAACAGCAAGAAAAGAAAGGAAATAGTTTGGAAAAATGAGATGCTTACAGTGTATCTTTAATTTACGGGAAAGCAATTAATGTGATTTTTTCATTCAGTTATTAAAATTCGGAAAACACCTACATACAATGGGAATAACAGAAGAGGACCCTAAATGTAGGATTTGTGATGACGGTGATGAAACTGCATCACATCTAATCTTCGAATGCATTGCAGTGGAGAGTAAAAGGCACAGAACATTTAGGACAACCAGACCCGAAGAAATTGTATCTAATAAGGAACTGGTAAAGGGACTCCTTGCACTGTTCAAGGACATTGGTTGGCTTTAATAGATATACAGGGAGCGATACCGCACAATAAACGTAGTTTCGGTGCGGGCAGTGGCGGGTTGGACCAAGACTGTTTCGGCTTCCCTGAGAAAATCAAATCAAATCAAACTTCGGAAGTGGAAAGTGTTAGACTATGAAAATGTTTACTAAAATGTTTGTTGGTCCCATTGTTTTCCGTTAACCTGCGATTATTATGTGTTTCATCCCACGCGACTGTTTGGCGTTCTGGTATTATCGCCCACCTGACCCGACGAAACTGTTTCTGTTGCGCTGTGGCGCTATTCTGACAGGTGTAGTACAAACGAATTTTGATGGGTCGCAGGTATGTTGTGCGGAAACTCCTCCAGACCACCAAGCTAACAGGATTTATTCCAATGCGTCTTGTTTTCCACGAAAATCGAGATCAAAGTCCAGTGCGTAACAGCTATACCTGTACTAAGTCACTGTCGGTCGGTGAGTCAGAGTGGTGTAAGGAGCAAGGCGCCTAACTTTCACACATACAACCCGCGTTCAAATCCGGCTCGGGACCTATTTTTCTTTTAGACTTGTCCGACGATTGATTTTGCATAATAATATGCTTTCATAGCCACTTTTATGTTTATGCTTGAGTAATTGGTGATGATAATACGTTAATTGCTCAATATGTTATGTATTGCTCGACGGTTACTTTATTTCATTCGTTATTTCCAAACTTTCTTTCACGGAACTTGAAAGATGAGTAAACCGTCTGCAGTTATCAGCTATAATATTTGTGCAGCATTTGCTAGCTGCGTTTACAGTCCCCGGACCCATTGTTATACCGTTGAATGCAGTGCGTGCCCACTTGACGCGTCCCAGCGGATTATTATGCTGCGGCCAGGCGGCTAGTCATTCCTAGCGTATCGTTGACATGTAACTAATTACCTGATATAACATTTGCAAATTTGCAATAAGAATTGGTAAAGTGGGAAAAAGGAATATAATTATACACAATCAGTCGTCGGACATCTGTGAAAAATAAGTAAATTTCGAGCTGAATTTGAACTTGTGTCGTCTGGATGACAATTTAACACATTGCTCATTACACCACGCTGACTCACGTACCGATACTGACGTAGTACAGGTGCAGCTATTACGCGCTAGACTTTGATCTCGATTTTTGTGGAAACCAAGGTGCATTGGAAGAAATCTTTTTAGCTTGGTGGCCTGAAGTACTTCACGTACAGCTTACCTGCGACCGATCAAAATTCGTTTGTACCGTATTTGGTGTTCCACATGTGTGTGTTCTGCCGTGAACTACAGAGGCCACCAAGTGTTCCAACAAGTCTATTTCTTCTTCTCTGAGTAAGTAAATGAATTTATTTCCGTATTTTATTTTCATATCATAATTTCTTATTGAGTCACGATGAAAGTGAACTGCTGTTCCCTTTCTTCACACAGAATGCCTAAAATATTCACCGACAAAGAAATTATGGCGGTATTACTTCGCGACGACGATGATGATGATTCTGTAGGAGGATTATCTGAATTCTAAGAAGATACACTTGAAGAAAGTGAACACGGCAGTGATTCAGAAATTAAAGAAATTTCAGGAGGTGAAACTGTCGCTATGAAAAATGACTCATTTTTCTTGTGTAGAGACGGTAAAACTATATGGCACAAACAACCATTTAGTCAAGGGGTCGTGCTAAGAAACACACATTGTGAAGACACATTTATCTAGAGCTTGAGGCGCAGCAAAAGGGTCAAAGACACCACAGGAACCTTTCTTTCCTTATTTCGACGCGAATATAATTGACAAATTGGTTATGTACACTGTGAAAATCGCCACAAATTTTGATAAGATTCGGAATGCTCAAGTTACAGGTCAAGTCTATATGAAGGCATTTCTTTCTTTATTACTATTTGCTGGAACACACAGAGATTCCCATCTCCAGTGACCTGTGGGGGAAGGATGGACCTGAAATTTCCCCCTTACCATGTCACAGCAGAGGTTTTGCTTCGCTGTGTTCGAAGTGATGACACTGCAGATCGAGATGAGAGAAAGAAGTCTGACAATGCTCCTATTCGTGAATTTGTGCCACTAAATCAGGGAACTTCATGAAAGCATACACCCCAGCTGAATAAATCACGATCGATGAGCAGCTGATTCCATTTCGAGGACGTTGTCCATTTAGGCAGTACTTTCCCAAGAAATATTCAATAAAAGTGTTTGCGTTAGTAGATTCTAAAACGTACTACTTGCACACATTTGAAGTTATGCAGGAATGCAGCCGGATGGTCCATTAAGGAAGTCTAACAGTCCTTCAGATGGTGTACAAAATATCATTGCTCACAAAACAGGTTCTGTAAGGAATACAACTGTTGATAACTGATATACCAGAGTACCACTTGTCAGAACATTGTTGGATATGAAACTGAGTAAAGCGGGAACTTTAAGCAAAATTAAGCGTGAAATTTCCATTGATTTCATACCCAGCAAACACAGAAGTGCGACATCAAATTTGTTTGATTTTACGAAAGTAATGTGCATGGTTTCATAAGTTCCGAAGAAATGGTATGCAGTATTGCTATTATCATCAATACACAGTGATGCCAGGATTGATGAAGACACAGGTTCTCATAAAAAGCCTAAATTTGTGACTTTCTATAACTGCACTAAAGAGGAGTGGATACATGCGACCAGCTATGCAGCAACTACAGTGTTGGCCGAAGAATAAGGAGGTGGCTCCTTGCTGTATTCTTCCACTTTCTAAACGACGATGCTCTCAACGCATATATCATTTACAAGAGTAACACTAGCAAAATGGTGCAAAGAAGAGTATTTCTGAAGAACCTTGCAAACGAACTTGTTATGGAGACCGTTGTTAGGAGATTTACTAACAGCCACATATCTAGTAACGTTAGGAAGAGAATAAAATTGGTTCTCACAGAGATAATGTAGTACCACAACACCAACGACTTCAAACGCTGGAGACCGGAACTGGAACAAAATTGGGCAAGCAGAAGAGGTGTTACACCTTTCCAAATACAAACGACCACAAACATTCAACAGTGTATGCTACTTGTAAGGAAACTGTATGCAAAGTACATTCCAAAGCTATCTGCACAAAATGCTTAGCAGACTGAAGTATGTTGATGGTTCAAAATACTTTATACTTATTATTGGAGAACATTTTCTCATGTAATAGTTAGGTTTCCATTGATACTCACTTTGTCATTGAATGATGTCAAGTATATGCTGGATTTAATCATTTATGTTCAAACATCATTTTTAAATTGTGACCTTTCTCTTTTCTCAAATCTTGTCATATGTACTCAACTTCATTTGTGCCATGGTCACAACGCTATCACTTGCGTTACTTTTTGTCACGCGACTATTTCAGAGCTACAAAAGGTATCAAAGTTTAGAGAAAAAGCTAATAAAGTGGCATTCTTTCACTAATCACGTTGGGTGATGTAATGCGGGACATTATGAACGCCTTAGTCGAAATCTAGAAGGCGCTCAGATATGTCTTAACGATCTGATGAGCCAGGTCATGGATTTGTGTGAACACTCCCGTGGGAGGTTCGTTCCGATTTTTCGGGCTTTGGTGTGTCTATTGTTCTTATAATCAGTCAGTTTGAGTAGTTTGTAAGTCTAGAGACAAACAACCCCAGCCGGCCGCGGTGGCCGAGGTGACTGAGGCGCTCCAGTCACGGTCAGCACGGCCACTACGGTCGGGGGTTCGAATCCCCCCTCGGGCATGGATATTTGTGCCGTCCTAGTTTGTGAGTAGTTCATAAGTAGTTTGTAAGTTTAGGGACTGATGACCCCGTAGTTAAGTCCCATAAGCTTTACAAACATTTGAACATTTTTTGAAACAACCCCACAGTTTGGTGCATTAGGTTTACAAACATTTGATATGTACAACTCTGCATAAAGATACTTCGGTATTTTCAAACCTATGCGATTTCAGTATGTAAATTTAAGAGGTAGAGTCAGAAAATAAGTCGAAAACTGAGGTATACACGCCAGTACTGCGTTTACAGGCCCGGAAACTTGCTTCACTTTTCAGCTGACTCCCGCTGTAAATTTTAAACACTCGTCCCATCGTTCGAGAAGGATTTAAAGCCCTGGAGATTGGAATTTTTTGTGGCAGCGTTTGCATCCATTAAGTGACCTTCTTGAGCTGTAACTTTATTTGGTTTCTTAAACTGCTGCAACCCACAAGACGAATGTGTCGAACTGGTTGAGTAATACCCCTACACAGCGCTCAGTATTGGCGTGTTTACCTCAGTTTGCGACTTATGTACTGACAAACACTCTTATATGAATACGCGAACATGCAAACAGAAGAACCTGTTATTAATTTTACAAGGAGGCCAATGATGGGGCTTTGCCATAGCTGCGCAAAAAGCGAAAGTCAATTGTGTACACAGCCGCTGACAGTGGTTAAGGGAAGTTAAAACTTTCATACGTTTAGGGGATATAGAAGACGATGAGCCGCGACAGGTAAAAACCAAGCGCAAGTTCCAAGCAGCAGTGGGGAAGGTGAAACTACTATCGGGAGCGTATTGTCAGCACTGGAAGTCTAAATATCGCAGTAACTAAATAACGCTATTTCTTGACGTTTTTTAAGTACCGATTTTTAATTTTAATTATACAATGAGGCCACTGACATACACATGTGCGAGAGGGTATACTTTTATAGATGTAGAGAATACAAAGACTAATTGTGACGAAGCCGTTATTGATCACTATGCAACCTGGATTTATAGCTCCGGTGTCTGAGTTTAGGACTTATAATTTAGCGTGTGGCAGATACACACAATACATATATATACTAGCTTAATTCCCGCTGTTTTGCACGCGTTGACTGGATGGTCTGCATTGGCTGTTTCTACTTTTAAATACAAATTTTCATAGATTTTGCTTTAAAAAAGCTTTCCTAATCAAGTATTTTGATACACCTTGCCACCCCCTATTGCACCATAGACATTGAGAAAATCGCAAGATAATTTCGGTCGGTAGTCAAATATGTACCATATGTACCTGTGCGTGGCCGCTTATGTCACGAAGAGGCGGCAACCGAGTGGTGTAGCTGGCCGTAGCGTAGGGGGTAGATCGTGGATTGCGAAGTTAAGAGATTATGGTGATGGTTCAAGGCTCCAAATAAATAAGTATTTTGCCGGGCGCCGTGGCTCAGCGCGCCCGGTCAGAGGGCTGACCGCTCTCTGTAATAAAAAAGCTGAGCCGAGAACACATACAGCCAAAACGAACAAACACGATCAGAGTCCGCAAGGACAAGAACTACCCATAGATAAAAAAAAAAAAAAAAAAAAAAAAAAAAAAAAAAAAAAAAAAAAAAAAACGTGGTTAGGGTGCGAGTCACGTACTCGTTGGTCGCTGGATCAAGTCCCGTTCGTCACTTTTTTCTTTTTTTTTTTTTTTTCAACACAGTCATATTCGTTACCATTTCTATTACAATTGATATAACGGGAAAAATACGTGTAATCAGATGTACTTTCATTTCAGTAAGCTTCTTCAAAATTGTTCTTATTTAATCGAAATAGAGAGAGAGAAATTGCTTCTCGTGAAGACTCGATACTGCATGACCAATTATCAGCACAGATATTTAAGGAAATGCTGCGTTATGCATGGTTTGCTTCCAGATTATCGGATGAAAGAGAGGATTTTAAAAATGTTAGCGAGGTTTGTTTTTCCCTGGAAAACGTCAAAAGATTTTGAGTATGCGGAAACATAACAGTTATTTAATGCACCTGGCGCATTTTAACATTGTTTGCCATGTTTTTACGAAAAAATACCATCGTGCAACTTGTACTCGTAATGTCGAAAGCCGTCTGTGGCGGTCAAAACTTGCAGGTAACAAGTAGTTTCGGGCTCCTTCTAGGAATAAGGGATTTCTCAAATCACGGACAAGCAAACATTTTCACGTCAGTATCACTTTATGCGTTTGGTCGTTATAAAACATCGTAGTCTGCCAAATATCATTGTAAATTTAATAAAAGTCCAGCTGATTACACGTATTTTTCCTGTTATATCAATTGTAATATAAATAGTAATGAATATGACTGTGTTGAAGAGAAAAAAAAGTTGACGAACGCGACTCGATCCAGCGAACAAAGAGCACTTTATTTATTTGTTTATTTTTTGCCGTATGTGTTGTTCGGTTCGTTGCGGTCTCTCACCGTGTTTGTTCTTTGTTGCTCGATGTGTTTTTGGCTCAGCTTTTGTATTCAGTCCTCTGACCGGGCGCGCTGAGGCAGGGCTGCCGCCTCTTCGTGACAAAAACGGCCACACACAGGTACAATGGTACATATTTGATGACCGACCGAAATTATCTTGCGATTTTCTTGTTAACGCTTGAGAATTACGCGCTATTGCTTACACATTTTGTGTTCCTCATGGAGTACTACGTGTGTACGATGTTTGCAGTAAATCCGCGTTCCAAACTTCGTGGCCTCCCCTTGTAAGATAAACAGATTAATACCACACAAGTGTCTACACGCCATACCAAGTCGCAAAAAGTCGTACTAGAAGCATGTTGTTGATCCACAACAATGTGAGATTAGGGACTGATACACAAAATACTGTATAAATCAGCTTTTAATATGTTGATTCGATTAGATTAGATTAGTACCTGTTCCATAGATCCTGAATACGACACTTTGTAATGATGTGGAACGTGTCAGGTTAATGAAAGGTGTCTTTACAAACTATTACTTTGTACTAAATATTACATGACACAATTATTATTATTATTATTTTTCTTTATTTTTTTTAATTTTTAATATTATTTTTTTCAAATTTACTAATTTATATCCAAAAATTCGTCTATAGTGTACAAGGAGTTGCCATGCAGAAAATCTTTTAATTAATTTTTTAATTGTTGGCTATCTGTGAAGCTTTTGATGCTGTTTGGTAGGTGACCAGAGACTTTTGTGTCATCATAATTCACCTCTTTCTGTTATAAAGTTAGATTTAACCTTTAATAGTGAAGATCATTCTTTCTCCTTGTATTGTAGTTATGTACACCGCTATTGCTTTTGAATTGGGATTGGTAATACCAAATTTCATAAGTGAATATACATACTGAGATCCTTAGCTCTTTCATTGTCTGCAGGATGAGCTTGGATGGGCTCCGGCAATTATTCTGATCACACGCTTTTGTGCTATGAATACTTCTTTACTCAATGATGAACTACCCCAGAAAATGAGACCATACGAAAACAGAGAATGAAAATAGGCATAGTAAGCTAATTTACTGAGATGTATATCACCAAAATTTGCAATTACCCTAATAGCATAAGTTGATGAACTCAATCGTTTCAACAGATCTTCAAAGTGTTTTTTCCGGTTCAACCCCTCATCAATGCTTACACCTAAAAATTTTGAATATTCTACCTTTGCTACAGATTTCTGACCAAAGTCTATATTTATTGTTGGTGTCATTCCATTTACTGTATTGAACTGTATGTACTGTGAAACATCCTGGCAGATTAAAATTGTGTGCCGGAACCGGGACTCGAACCTGGAACCTTTGCCTTTCGCGGGCAAGCGCACTACCGGCTGTGCTATCCCGACACGACTCACGATACCGCTGCAGAGTGAAAATTTCATTCTGTATGTACTGTGTTTATTAAACTTTAATAATAGTCCATTTGCTGAGAACCACTTAATGATTTTCTGAAAGATGTCCTGTACAATTTCATCAGTTAGTTCTTGTCTGTCAGGTGTGATAACTATACTTGTATCACCAGCAAAAAAAACCAGCTTTGCATCTTGATGAATATAGAATGGCAAGGTCGGATAAGCGGGAAGGTCGGATAATACAGAAAATGATATAAAAACAACATATAACGTTTAAAACATTTATTAGAACAGAAAACTGATTGATACGTGAACAAGAACTGAATATAACGTTCAAATACATTAGATGGCACTCAAAGAAACGTGATAAGTTATTACGTTACATTAAAATTAAAGCAGGCAAATGAGTTACAAATTTATTAAAATACAAATCAAATTCGACTGAATAGATATTTACTTGCGTCTAGCAGTTTAGTGTTGTGTTCGAGAAAGACTTCATTGAACTACAAAAACATATTTAACCCTGCGGCGGGCACGTGGCGGCATACAGTGCCGAAAATTTGGTTTCCTTTTAATAATTACGTCAGCGTGCCGAGCACGCAACAATGGTGCTAGATATGCTTCGATTGTTTAGTCACGAGCCAAACTACATTACTGCACCACCAATATACTCTCCATTACAGCTGTGACTGACCTGTGGAGTGGACGACTGCACCGAGACGGCACTGCGTACCACACTCGCCCGGTAATGTAAGTATGTTTTGATGATTAGAAGCTTTGTTTGACAACTCTGTTGGTGTATGATGATGTGGGTATTAACATTGCTTTGTTATTATAATTATTTTATTGCCTCCCAGGTCCGCACAAAGGAAAGGACTAACACCGGAAGAAATTGAGCATCTTCTTCTGCAATCATCCGACGATGAAGATTACTCTGGTTCCCCTGGCAGTGATGAGGAAGCAGAAATAGTTGAAACTGAAGATCATTCTAGCGAATCTGAGCAGTCATGCGTTGACGAGAATGAAGTGATAGGGATGCCACATGATGACTGTCTTTTTCATATTGGTAAGGACCAAGAAACTTTGTGCATAAATAATCCGTTAGTACTACCAGGGAAAACAAAACGTAAGAACATAATCAAATTCCTACCTGGCCCGAAACTGAATGGTAGAGAAGCGAAAACTGAAATTGAAAGTTTTCTCAAGTTTTTTTGATCCTGAGATAATTATGTTGTTGAAAACACAAACAAGTACATAAATAACAAGAGATAATCTGTGAATTGCTCAAGGGCTAGAGATTGCAAAACTACTTCCTCTTCTGAAATAATGGCACTTTTAGGAGCACTGTCTCTCATTGCTGTACAAAAAGGAGGACGCACAAATGTATTAGAACTGTGGGCATCAAATGGAACAGGAATGATTATTCTAAGGGCAGCATTTAGATACAAGCGCTTTCTGTTCTTGCTCCGGTCACTCAGGTTTGATGATACTTCTACAAGAAAAGAACGACTAGCAACTGATAAACTTGCTGCAATCCGCAATCTCCACTCAGAATTTCTGAACAACTGCAGAAATAACTACAGTTCAGAGGAGTTCACAACCATAGGCGAAATGCTTGTCCCATTTCGCGGCCGTTGTGGTTTTGTTCAGTACATGCCCAATAAGCCCGTTAAGTATGAATTGAAGTTGTATGCATTGTGCGATAGCAAGAAATTTTATACTTTTAATTTTGAAGTATACTACGGCAGATAGAATCCTGGGCCATATGTTGCATCTAACCAGTCAATCGATATTGTGAAGAGATTGGATGAGCCAATCAAGGGAACTCACAGGAATGTAACTACGGACAACTACTACATTAGTTACCCTATAGCCCAGCATCTTTTAGAAAATGGGCTAACGTTCATTGGAACATTGAAAAAGAACAAGAAGGAAATTCCTCCGGAATTTTTGCCGAACAAATCGCGAGAAATTGGAAATTGTCTTTTCGGATTTCAAGATGACTTCCGTCTTGTTTTGTTCTAAACAAAAAAGAACAAGGCTGTGCTTTTTCTGTCATCAATGCATGAAACTGCTGAAATAGACACCGCTACAGGCAAGCCTGTTGTAAATTTGGACTACAATGCAAAAAAGGTGGATCCGATACTGTGGATTATATGTGTACATCCTATTCTACACAAAGGACCACAAGAAGATGGCCCTTAGCATTGTTTTTTCGTTATCTGAATATTGGTGGGATAAATTCCGAGCCGGCCGCGGTGGCCTAGGAGACTGAGGCGCTCCAGTCTCGGTCTGCACGGCCACTACGATCAGGGGTTCGAATCCCCCCTCGGGCATGGATATTTGTGCCGTTCTAGTTCGTAAGTAGTTCATAAGTAGTTTGTAAGTTTAGGGACTGATGACCCCGTAGTTAAGTCCCATAGACTATACAAACATTTGAACATTTTTTTTTTTTTTGATAAATTCCGAGGTCTTGTTCTTTGCAAATAATCCAAAGAAAAAATTCAGAAGAAGAACCTATCTAACAAACCTGGCCTTGGCTCTGATGGTCTGCAATTTGAAAGAAAGGGCTGAGCTCTCTGCTCTACCAAGAGATATTCAAGAATTTCTGTCACCTCATCGATCATCGATCAATTCCCGCCAATCACGATGAGACTGTAAGAAGGTGTGGGAGGCACCATATTTGTGGTGGTAAAAAATAAATAAATAAATAAATAAAACTACTGTCACTTGCAATAGCTGCAAAACATTCGTTTGCAAGCAACATTGCCACAATCGAAGCATATCTCTGGTTATAATTTATTTACAATTTGTTATTAAAGTAGCGCTTAAGAAATATCCCGGAAACTTAGGTCAGATATACTGTAACAATTTTAATTTTCGCATGCACCCTCTATATATGTATACAGAACATATTAAAAGATGCTGTTAATAATGATGTTGTACACAATAAATAATTAATTCCACACGAAAAATTTAAAAAAAATGAGAGAAGCTTTTATATATATTAAAATGTAGGCGGCAGTGAGTGCCGCACGCGCCCGCTGACGTAACAATCTTAAGCGCGCATGCGAAGAAGTTAGTACTGTATATTAAGAACAGCAAAGGACCCAAGACCGAACCTTGTGGCACCCCACTTCTTATTGCTCCCCAGTGTTGTGAGCAATCAACACTGGGAATGAAATGGTTAACTAAGTACACCATTCAAAGTGTTAGTAAAAAAAAATTCTTTTGACCAGTGTTTATTGTGCAGATTTAACGTTTCGTTAGGCCGTCACAGAATGCTGGTACCAGCTGTATAGGTAGGGCCGGGGCGGTTCGCACAAGAAGGCCGGCCCGGCGCGGCGGCCGCTGCCCTGTGGAGAGCCGCGCTGGCAGCCGGAGTGGCGGTGGCAGATGTATGGCGCGCCACCCGCTGATGTACGGCCATCCGCCGGTCGCGCCGCCCGTAATTTATCCCGGCCAGGGGCTGGGATCCGCTGCCGGACCCTACCTACAGTGCTACAGCTGCGGCTCTTAGGCCACCGGCTGCTAGCGGCAGCGAGAGCGCCGACTCGCAGACGGCGGGTTAGTGACCAGTGGCGGATCCCAGGGGAGGGTCATGGGGGTCGTGACCTCCAACACCCTCTAAAAATAAACAAAAATCAAAAAATATTTTTGGTTGAAACTTGAAAGTTTTATTAATTTGTTATTAATGTGTAGTGTATATATGTGTTAAATGCAAACGTAGGCTTCCGCGGCCGTTGTCACTTTCAATAAAATTCTTCCGGACAGGAGACCGCGTCGTCATTATATAAAATCTACCGATGTTTCGGCCACTGTTGCAGGCGGCATTCATCAGGGTCTGTGTCTGACTGCTGAATGTACGAACACTGGGGTTTATATATCAGCGTATGAGGGACAGGATGGGGGACATTGGTTTTCCTTTATTGGTAGTTACATTATTGCACGCCATTATTGGTGGAAAGGGGCATTGATGATTGGTGGTTGCATTCTTCCCCCTTACTGGTCGAAATGGACGTTTTCGATTGGCTTCTGCATTAGAAGTCGCTATTGGCGGAATGGACCTGAGAGAACGGACAGCGGTTGTGGCGTGCCGCTGTTGACTTGTCGCCTGGCGCAGACGGCGGCGGGCCGGTGCTCTGCGTGTGCGCGGCAGCTGTGGTCTCCGGGACAGTCTGCGCGAGTCATTCCGCGCGCGGTGCCCTCACGTAGCGTTGCAACTGCTGGTAGCCAAGACGCCGGCAGCCTGTAGCCATCCTCCTTGTTCATATTGGCGGGACGCTTGGCTATTTCTGAAGCCTCTCTAATCTGCCTTCTCGTGAGAATGGTTGTTTCGCCAGCACGCGGGCCTCACCGAAAGATAACTGTTGCTATAAGACATTCATCTGTATGCAGTGTACATAATGTGTTTTATTGTTTAAGTTATGATATGTACGTCATAAGTAATGTTTATGTATATGTGTGATAATTTAAAATACGTCGCAATGACATGTAAAAGATTCCATACGCAAGACAAATCGAGTAAAAATAGAGTATGCTACTCAGAAGTAGTCTTGTTACAATGTTGGTAGCGACATTGCATCATGGGAGAGATAGACAGCAATAGTGAAAATTTTACTTCTGTATCCGAAGGTAGTGTTGCCAAAGTTAGGAATACTGTTGCATCATGGGAGATCGACGGATAGACGGATAGACGGGTTAGTGACCAGTGGCGGATCCAAGGGGAGGGTCATGGGGGTCGTGACCTCCAACCCCCCTAAAAATAAACAAAAATCAAAAAATATTTTTGGTTGAAACTTGAAAAAGTTTTATTAATTTGTTATTAATGTGTAATGTATATATGTGTTGTGTGCTATAAGACATTCATCTGTATGCAGCGTACACAATGTGTTTCAGTCTTTCAGTGATGACATGTACGTGATAAGTAATGTTTACGTAGTCTGGTTCACTGACAGGTCAAAATCAGACCAAGGTGTTGGAGCCGGGGTATATGGGTTGCAGCCAAGACTGGAGGGCGTCATCTCTCTAGGAAATCAGGTCTCAGTATTCCAGACCGAAATCACTACCATCAGGGCGTGTGTGGAGGAGAATTTGCGTAGGTGCTACAAAGACCGTAACATCTATATCTATTCAGACAGCCAGGCAGCCCTGAGATCACTGGCAGCTCCTGCAACAAGGTCTAAAATTGTTGCTGTATGTCACAGGGTTCTGGTGGAGCTAGGGGAAAGCAATAGAGTAAACCTATTGTGGGTCCATGGCCACTCGGGGAACAGTGGCAACGAACATGTCGACAGATTAGCCAGGATGGGGACAGAGACTCCGTTTATTGGACCGGAACCTGTCCTGACAATCACCAAGGCAATGATCAAATTGGAGCTACATAACTGGCTCAGAAGACAGCGCGTAGAATATTGGACCAAAGTCCATCAACAAAAACGTGGCAAGGTAATGATGCCAAAGCCATGTTTTAAAAGAAGCTCTGCAATCCTGGGTCTGAACAGGAAAGAGATTAGACTGCCAGCCGCGGTGGCCGAGGGGACTAAGGCGCTCCAGTCACGGTCTGCACGGCCACTACGGTCGGGGGTTCGAATCCCCCTCGGGCATGGATATTTGTGCCGTCCTATTTCGTAAGTAGTTCATAAGTAGTTTGTAAGTTTAGGGACTGATGACCCCGTAGTTAAGTCCCATAGACTATACAAACATTTGAACATTTTGAGATTAGACTCATGGTTGGATTGCTGACATGCCATGGGAATTTCAAAAAACACCTACGTGCAATGGGAATAACAGAAGAGGACCCTAAATGTAGGATCTGTGATGACGGTGATGAAACTGCTTCACATCTAATCTTCGAATGCATTGCATTAGAGAATAAAAGGCACAGAATATTTGGGACAACCAGACCCGAAGAAATTGTGTCTAATAAAGACCTGGTAAAGGGACTCCTTGCACTGTTCAAGGGCATTGGCTGGCTTTACTAGATATACAGGGAGCGATACCGCACAATAAACTTAGTTTCGGTGCGGGCAGTGGCGGGTTGGACCAAGACTGTTTTGGCCCTCCTGGAAAAATCAATCAATCAATCAATCAATGTTTATGTATATGGGGAGCAACTTTTCAAAACGCATAATGTCAACTGGTGGACAAAATTGAGTTTCATATGGAATCCGGTATTTTATTACCCGCTCCACACACTTCTGCAATCAGATTGTGTCAAAACGCATTTTAACACTTTCAAAAAGAGCGCTGAAAAGTAGCGGATGCAACAAATAGCATTTCGTCCTCGAGTGTGATTGAATCAAACTCCATTGTCCATTATCAATGGCGTTATACGCCATAGCAGTTGAACCCTTGCTCGTGACCATAACACGCACATCAACTGGAATCGCCATAGGAACTGAGAAGATCACTTGCGTTGCGTACGCTGACGACGTTTGTTTAGCGGTGACATCTCTGGAAGATCTTTCGAATGTAAGGAATCTCATCAGCAACTTCACTACGGCCACTGGCGCTAAGTTGAACACGAAGAAGACTACGCTGCTTCACATAGGAAGAGGCATTGGCGACACGACCCATCTAGACTGGTGTGCAACTAGAGTGCACCACAAAACACTCGGCGTCCGCTGGTGTGCAAAACCAGACGAAATGGCAACCAAAAACTGGACGGACATATTGCATAAAATTAGAGCAACAATATGCATCTACTCTGATAGAGACTTAGACATTTTGCAAAAGGTGCACACCGTAAGGATATCTATAGCAAGTAGAATGTACTACATGGCTCAAATTTTACCTGTCTCTCATCAACTTGCGGACTCCATACAGAAAGCATTCAGTTGGTACGTCCTACGAGGCCAACTTTTCAAAGTGAGCTTCGACACATTGACATTACCGACTGGCCGAGGGGGACTTGGGCTAATCAGTGCCAAGCATAAATGTCGAACATCATTAATTAACCGGATCACTAAAACCGTCACCAATGAGCCATCAAGTTTAATTAAATTTTTAACGTTATATTGGATGCCACGCAGTATGATGCCACCTATCCATGAAGCCGCGATACCAGTATCATTTCGTCACATCAGGATTTATTGCAGTGAAATCAGCTACCTAAGACATTCCGACAAAATCCAGCCGCCTTACACGAACAAGAAAATTTATGACTTCCTCACAACAGACAATAGAGACAATAGAGTCACTCAAAAATACCCGCATGCAAAGTGGAATACCATTTGGCGAAACATCCACAGTCCCTTTTTGCCATCACGCATTAGATCCATGTGGTATTTAATCACTAATGACAAGGTACCCACTAACGACAAGCTCAACAACATTCACCTAAGCCCAACACCTGCTTGTGCAATATGTGGTCTCGTGGACACGTTAATACACAGGTTTACCTGTGGTAATGCGAGACTTATAGTGGCACGTATGCGGGAAAGATTGGCCATTATAGACCGTACAGTGCCGCACACAATCGAGATTACGGAACTCATACGACCAGAGAAATTACGGTATCCTCGAAAGAAGAACAACGCGGCTCTTTGGGTCTTAGGACACACTGCCGCCTACGTCATCCTCAACCGCCAGGCGACACTTATAGATTACTGCTCATACATGGAATATGAGCACGCAAAGATATGTGGACACAGTGACTACAAGGAAAGATATGGTAACATGTTGAGAATCATGGTCCAGGCGTGAATGAAAATTAGTTTACCCAAGTTCATTTCATAAATGTTTTAACTTAAGAGCACGGATCTTTCAGTGTATGACGCTACCAGAGTTATTAGAAGAAATACTCAAAAAAGGGGGGAAACCCCTCGGGAAACGGAGTACCACAAGAGAAAGAAACGGACAAAATTAACAATAAACTTCGAGAAGACGAACTCTGAGGGGGCGAGTACACTGAAATTGAACTGCTGAGAAAGGAGACTTGTGCATTATTTCTATTTTTTATTCTACTTAATTTCTTTTTCCGCTTATGCGCAAGAACGTACATTTAATTTAGTCTGAACAATATTTATGCTGACAGAAGCTACATTTCCTTATATACATATATATGGCAGCAAAGAGAAATAGCTGCAATAATCTTCATTCAAGAAGCAGAACATATAAGAAAATTTTAAGTTTCATTATTGCTTGAAGAAGTGTTTTTATTTTTTATTTTTTATTTTTATTTTTTATTTTTACCAAATTCCCATGAAAGGGAAAACAAGAAAGTACTGACCAATAGAAACAAAAGCACGCCGAAGAAGGCGACATTTGGAGAGCGAAAGGAGGGGCTGTGAGGGGAGGTTGGAGGCCCTAAAAAAAAAAAAAAGTGGTGTAGGGGTCAGCGCAACTGTCTAGAAAGCAGGAGACCCGGGCTCGAATCCCGGCTGGGTACACATTTTCAGCTTTGCCCAATCGCAGTTGATGTCATACATTCTGTGAATATTAAATGTGAATATACATAAGATTCTGAGACTGATATTATTTAAGCTTTGATATATGAGTGTATTTTTCAATAATGTGTTATGATTTAGTGTAAGATTTTTTTCTTGTGTATAGAGTAATAATGTAATATGTTTTTTGAAGCAAAGATTGATTATTTAGTAAATGATATTGTTTGAATGGAGCTTGTAGTGTAACAGCTAATTTAGCTGTATACTACGGTACCGTCTCGCCACGAGACGTGCAGATTCATTATATATAGATAAGTAATGATATAAGAATTTTACTATGTGCCGTGTGCTCGTGTGCGCAGGTACGAGGGCGTGAGCAAGTGATGCGGCCAAAGATAATATTGTGCTGAAGAAGGGACAGTCGCGTCAAAACGTAAATGAATCCTGGAAAAATCTTTGGTCATTATTGATGTCAGAGAGAAATATGCATTGTAAAAGTAGTTTAGTTAGTTCTAATTGAGACTCGGCCAAGTTATGACCTTATGTAATATTGGCCTACGGAGCATAATATATGTTTTTGTTAAAGTGCAAATACGACTTCTTCATTTGTGGAAAAGTTGTTCTCACTTTATGTGCTTCCCCCATCGCAAAGGGACGAAGTCTAGCCTGAATCCTAGGCTTAACTACAAACTGAAAATATGCAAATGTTTGAAGATTACGATGTTTAAACTTTAACAAATCTACTAAATTCGATGAGGAGTGATGTTTGGTAAATAAAACTACACGTAATTTGGGTGCTGTGTCCCGAGGGGAGAGTACGATTTGTAATAACACGGTCATCGGAACTCTGTGTTGCCCCCACTACAAGCTTCATTCCGATATAATTTACGAAGTTTTAATACTTGCAAGATTTAAGCAGCATTCAGCTGCAGATAACTTTCTTTAAAAACAATATAAGATTTTATTGCTGTAATAATAGATCATTACTAAGATTTATGTTCAGTGCACAAACAACATCAGATGTAATTAGATGGCACAGTTCGAACTTTCATAAACAATTTGAGGTTTAATTTATCGGGATTAACAGGGAGATTTCCGCGAGAAATTTAAATTACGTAGTTCGAAAAATTTTTAATGCATTTTCAACACAAGGCAAAATGTTGTAAAACTGTATGTCCGATACATACTTGACCTCATTTGTATATAAATGTTAAAAATAGCATTCACTGTACTTCCAATGATTTTTTTCAAATAAGTACTAATAGTATTAAATTTTGTTTATTGTATGTCTACTTGTGGTGAGAGATAAGACTGTGCTACAGCAGCAATCTGCAACCCGTGTGATGACTTAAATCGAATAAACTGTAAGCAAAAGGGTTCGATAGTGCTTGCGTGTTGATAAAACAGTCGGTATACAGCGATCAACACAAACTAAAAAAAGTTCAAATTGAACTAAGTGATAGTACTGTGGCAATTACCCACTGAAATAGTACAATCTACAAGCCTTTATTCAGGACTGAATGTGAAATGAAATTCTGAAATATTAACAATTCATTGTGTGTGCAGTGCAGAAGTGTCAGTGTCATATCGAACTGCAACAAGTCGATTCGGACACTCGAATACCTGCTACTCGCCTCACAAAAGACTGATGATATTGAACAAGGAAATAAAAGGAACAAAGACTGTGCACGCAAAGTTTAAAAAAAAATATTAATGAACGAAGTGAATTCTTTGCTTACAGGAAGAATTATCATTAAAGATACTCTAATATTTTGTACAATGTTTGTTTCATGTACGTGTGAACTTTGGTGTTTTTCGGGAGCATCTTGGACCTTGGGGGGGGGGGGTGTTCCTGATGAAGACCGGACCATCGTCATCACATCAAGACGTCGCGTCGGCATCGATAGACAAAATAATATTTCTGAGACCACAATTACACTACTTACACGTAGTAGTAGGAGCATCTGTCGCTCAATTTACACCACAACATCATAATAAAGGACTAAGAGTCCCATTACCCACACGCAGATGTTCTTTTTCAGCTATGAAATAAATTTAAAATAATTTGATATGAATTAATTTTATTCTTTTTGCCTGAAAATAAAATTGAAATAACAGTTTCTTAAACGATTTCATGAAATAATGATCAAAAGATTGTAATATATGTAACTTATTAAGTGTTTTAACATTGTGCATTAGTTATAGATAAAGTCGTAGGAATAAGATAGATTTTATGACGTCAAGTATTTAAAAGATCAAAATTTCTAGTAAAATCATAGGAACAAAAATGATACTATTGATATGTCTCGTGATGTTGTGGTGTGGTCTAGATGGAGTTTGTTAACAAGTGAACAAACACCATATGGGGGACCTGTGTAACCCCACATCACGACCATAACATTAGAATCACCATATTCCAACATTGTTCATCGTTACGTAATTTTAATTGTTTAGAGGCTGAAACTTCTCAATTGTTAGTAAATTCAAATTAGATCAGAGTAATTTAGAATAACAGTATCCAAACACCTCGGGTATCAAAGATCATTTGTCAGGTTGCTATTATAAATTGTACCCGCAGTTGAATTATTCTCTAAGTTACTTGCTCTCTTTGTTACTAGATCTCGAAGTGTGATAGCTCTCCATGATTAGTTTCGAAGTATTAAAAAAGGTAAAGCAGTTAACAATCCGAAGATTGGTTTGAACACCAAAGTGCTTTACTAGGCATGGTCCTGTTTAGAGGTGGTATGCCGTTGCCTTCCTCCGACCTTCGAACTGACTTAGCCAGCCAGTTATAGGGGGACCTACAGTTTAACGTGGGTTCCCAACCACGGTGCTACTCGGTATTTTTCACATGAGCAATACTGCCAGAGGTGAAAGAAGTGGAAAGTAACAGATAAAAATCCTAGGACCTAGCGGGGAAGTATTATACGCGGTTTATTTCTAAGATATGGAGGAGCCGAGAAAAGGTACTTATTTATTAATATAAACTTTCATATCGTGATCATACGCAAATGCGTACATTCTGTATGACTTTGATCAGAATAGGCTAGGAAGGAAGAATTAGAAACTTCTGCCTCCCATAATAAACTGATTAACATTCGTGATTTTGGAATCTGAACTTATTGTTAAGTTTAATGAAATACTTTTTAAAATCGTATCTGGAAGAGTTAAAGTATGTAAGTAATGTAACAGGATCTAGAGACTTTAATATAAATGAGACTTTGACGAAAATAATCACGCTTTGGGAACTCATAAATGTTTTCTATGAAAGTGATTTTGTTGTAAATAATAAATTGAAAATAGAGAATCTGTGATACTTAGTATTTAGTTCCCTGATATTGTCCAAGAAGATTATAAAAGTGAACATATATCTGTGAAATTCATAATGAATTAGTTAATATGTGAAAGAAAATATCTAACAGTTTTGATTAGAAGAAAAATCTAATGAAATTTTTTCTAAAGAATAATTCGATAGAAAGGAACCAGGTATAAATAATATCTTTTGTGACGCGCTTCAAACTGTCTGAACTGCCGGGACTCAATGATTCAATTTTTTCGGTTTATTAAATATCAGCCTCCGAGAAACGGAATTTCATGCTCAAACATTATAAAGAGTCTTTAATTTTAATTGATACGCTGAACCAATATTTACAGTATGAAAAATTCAACAAAGATATAAATTCTATTATTTACGAAGAAGTACCAGGTCTACCAACTCAAATTTCATACTGAGGTGACAAACAAAATTTTGAACCCGCCCGTCCACTACAACTGTGAAATTCAAGCCGAATCTACAGCTTACAAGTCACAAGCTAAATCCAAAATACAAGACAACCAACGTGAAGCCCCTCGACGAGTCACAGTCCGTTGTAACCGATGTGAAGAATTGAACTAGACATCACAACAGAAGTTCGGAATTAATTGCGCAGGTCCTCTCCGATGTTCGCTACTGTACAACATCTTTATCGTCTCAATGAATTTTTAAACCTACAACTGATTTTATTTCTTGGTTACTCATAATACTGTGAATCAAAGCTACATCACGATACCTATTCAGTAGATTAGCACAGTAGAACGCCAGTGACATTGTTTTCCAAAACTACAGTATATCTTCGCCTAAGCTTACGCTTTATCATCTGTGATCATGTCTCCAGTATTAATCAACAAGGCACCTAGTGTGATTCCTTAAATTCTCCTGGCAAATAACTACTTCGATAAACTTACGTGTATGCAGCCAGGTATCAAAATCGACGACGGCCGATATTTTGGCAGGAGACAACCCTGCAATTTTCAAGTCGAAACTGCAGTAAGGAAACAATGTGCATCGATCTTTAAAACCTAGGTTTTCAATGAGTAAACAGGAAAGACAACACACACCATGGAAGTAAGCACATAGTGCCGTCACGACCAAAGATCGATAATAAACATCAGTTCTCGACGGATGAGGCCGGATTAGTTTTGTCCCTCTGTCTTTTGACAAGTGAGAGAGCAGGATGCCATGCGAAATTTAAGCAAAACCCCGAGGACCGTTGTATTTAGCATAAATGTCACACACACAACAGCCAAACAACTCTGCTGTGGCCGCACACTGTCTTGACACTAGTCACCCTGTGGAATACAATGAAAAGGATATTATGGCATGCACCTCCAGCTACTGGGATTGTGTTATCAAGGAAGCGCCAGAAATAAAATTAGATGACCACATTATGAATAGGGATGGATGGTTTTGCTTAGCCGGCCGCGGTGGCCGAGGGGACTACGGCGCTTCAGTCACGGTCTGCACGGCCACTACGGTCGGGGGTTCGAATTCCCCCTCGGGCATGGATATTTGTGACGTCCTTAGTTGTAGCTAGTTCATAAGCAGTTTGTAAGTTTAGGGACTGATGACCCCGTAGTTAAGTCCCATAACTTCTACAAACAAACTGTTTTGCTTACATTCCGCTTGGGATCCTGCTCTCTCTGTTGTCAAAAAAACGGAGGGACAAAACTAATCCGACCTCATCCGTCGAGAACTGGTGTTTATTATCGATATTCTGACCGTTTTCATGTTTGGTTATGTCGGCGCTGTGTGCTTGATTTCTCGGCGTGTGTTGTCTATCCTGTTTACTTATTGAAAACCGAGGTTTTAAAATTTCGTTGCACATTGCTTCCTTACAGCAGTTTCGCCTTGATAATGGAAGGGTGGTCACCTGCTGAAGTATTGACCGTCGTCGATTTTGATACCTGGCTGCATACCCGTAAGTATTTCGAAAGCATTTAGTGGTTAATCTCGTTGAAGATATTCCTGCACCATCTCGGTCTCGTAAAATTCCGATTTCCGACGTATTCACCAAACTTTAATTCCTCGTGAATTTCATACTATAGCCGCTGATATTTGAGTCACATCTGATAACAGTGCAACATAAATGGAAGACGTTTACTTTTGCTAGCCCAGCGGAAGTGGCGAATATACAGGGTGTCTCACGAAAGACGCCTGCCAGGCGTCCGCAGATCGCGCGGTATGGCTCCCAGCCGCCGCCACCGCATCCGCCGGCCACGGCAGCGCCTGTTTCTCGGACTCTATTGTGCCACGGGCGCATACAGTGAGTTAAAGTCTAAAAAACATGTAAGCTTAGGTTACTCAGATGGCAATGTTATTTGGACTTTAACTCAGGATATGAGCCCGAGAATCGGGAGCTGGCGTGGCCGGCGGATGCGGTGGCGGCGGCCGGGAGCCATACCGCGCGATCTGCGGACGCCTTTCGTGAGACACCCTATACCATGTTTTTCTAAGTAATTCTAAGTAGACGGCAATTTGCATTAGATTTGCTGTTCATATTCGGAGGATAATTTGCGCTGAGGCACTTTTACTTTACTGAGATCAAGTTTTTTATTGTTGACATTAAATGATAAAAATAGAGCTATTAACAAAAATAAAAAAAAACTGTCGACCACGGCGATGCCATCACGCATCATTCATTAAAATAATGCAGACATCTTACTTATTTTGTTTCATTTAGAAGGGGAGGGGGGAGGACGCCTCGCATCCCTCTCCTTATATACTAAACTGCCCAACGGAAAATTATAGTTACGTTTCGATTTAATACACGTGTACTGTTTCATATCTACGGTGCCGACTGTTGAAAAATAAAATGAAATGAAATATTGAGGTGTCGGAACTCTTTTCAGACGAAATTGCTAAACTTTAAAAAATAATCTCCCGTGTGTCTTTAAACGTCTAATTACCTTGGAAATGTCTATCATTTAACCTTATAAATAAAAAAAACTGAGTATCATTTTAAAATTATGCTTGACTTTCTTAGAAAACAAAAGTAAGAAAAATGAGGGTTAACAGCCTGACGAAAACGAGTCGTACAAAGTGTCGCGCATTATACACTCCTGGCCATTCAAATTGCCACACAACAAAGATGACGTGCTACAGACGCGAGATTTAACCGACAGCAAGAAGATGCTGTGATATGCAAATTATCAGCTTTTCAGAGCATTCACACAAGTTCGGCGCCGGTGGCGACACCAATAACGTGCTAACATGAGGAAAGTTTCCACCAGATTTCTCATACACAAACAACAGCTGACCGGCGTTGCTGGTAAAACGGTGATGCAATGCCTCGTGTAAAGAGGAGAAAAGCAAACCATCACGTTTACGACATTGATAAAGGTCAAATTGTAGCCTATCGCGATTGCGGTTTATCGTATCGCGACATTGGTCACGATCCAATGACTGTTAGCAGAATATGGAATCGGTGGGTTCAGGAGGCCAATACAGAATGCCGTGCTGGATCCCAATGGGCACGTATCACTAGCCGTCGAGATGACAGGCATCTTATCCGTTTGACTGTAACGGATCATGCAGCCACGTCTAGATCCCCCAGTCAACACATGGGCACGTTTGCAAGGCAACAACCATTCGACGACGTTTGCGGCAGCGTGGACTATCAGCTCGGAGACCATGGCTGCGGTTCTCCTTGACGCTGCATCACAGTCAAGAGAGCTTGCGGTGTTGTGTGCAACGACTAACCTGGGTGCACGAATACCAAAACGTCATTTTTTCGGATGATTCCAGGTTCTGTTTACAGCATCATGATGGTCGCATCCGTGTTTGGCGACATCGCCGTGAAGCGTGTATTCGTCATCGCCATACTGGCATATTACCTGGCGTGATGGTATGGGGTGCCATTGGTTGCACGTCTCGGTCACTTCTTGTTCACATCTACGGCACTTTGAACAGTGGCCGTTTCATTTCAGATGTGTTCTGACTCGTGGTTCTACCCTTCATTCGATCCCAGCGAAACTACATTTCAGCGGGATAATGCACGACCACATGATGCAGGTCCTGTACGGGCCTTTCTGGATACGGAAAATTTTCTAATGCTTCCCTGGCCAGCACATTCTCCAGATCTCTCATTAAATGAAAACGTCTGGTCAATGACGTCACAATACGCCAGTCACTACTTTTGAAGTACTGTGGTATCGCGTTGAAGCTGCATGGGCATCTGTACCTGTACACGCCATCCAAGCTCTGGTTGACCCAATGCCCAGGGGTATCAAGGCCGTTATTACGGCCAGAGGTGGTTGTTTTGGGTACTGATATCTCAGCATCGATGCACCAAATTGCGAGAAAATGTAATCACATGTCAGTTCTAGTATAATATATTTGTCCAATGAATACCCGTTTATCAGCTGCATTTAGTCTTGGTGTAGTAATTTTAATGGCTAGTAGTGTACTAGGGGATCTCCTTAGGAGAGTGCAAAAATTTAACAGCTTATAGAGAACGTTCCACTCAATTATTTGAGTTAGTTAACCGTGTTGGAAGAAGCTGGCTTAAGGAGGTATGAAAGTAAACTTTTATACGGATTTCTGTCGCATTACAACTTTCCAGCTTATTGACAAGTAATGTGTGTACAAGCTCACAGTTTCTGTGCTGTTTATTTAACTGTAGAGTATTTAATTCCTGCAAGGAAACAAAGAGGACAAGACTGATTACTAGGAAGAAACAATTTATTCCTCCATAATATGCCTTTGTTGTGTTTACGTTGCCCCACGACACAAAATGATATGAATCAACGACACACCCATTCAATACTCAGTGCTGTTGAGAGAATTACAGTACAATACAACCGTTACGGTTTCGCAGAATTATCTGACGTCTGACATGTACCTCGTCCTATTCCACTACCTGTGATGTTGCCGGACCTAAACCGTTCCCCTCTCGTTATTTCCCATGGAAATATATTAAGTCACTTATGTGTACGTCCGGATTGGATTCGAAGAAGGAATTAGTTGTCAGAATTTTAGCTACTCGTGATTTATTCCGAAACACACCAGGGCTATCTTTCAGGAGATCTTGGACTCTTGTTCGCCGATATTCTGCTTATACTGTTGATGGTCGTTGGATTCAAAACATTTTAAGGTACACTGAGTATAAGTTCAGTGAATCCACGCTGATATTCGTAGTTAACGGCAAACGGTGTAAGTAAGAAAGTGAACACGGTAATGTTATTGCATTCCTATTATCTCAATAAGAATTGGCATCTCCGACAAAACTTTTCCTGACTAAAATTTCCTGAAATTGTTAGGTGGAGCACCCGCTACGTCCTGTCTGTCTTGTTCTCACCGATACAGAAACACTAAGGTTTGCTCAGTTTAAAGGTACTCTAGCAGAAGAACCGCAGGAAGTTTTTAACAGATGGCAAGAATACACTGAATGTCTGTATAAGAGGGATGAAATACAAAGTGAAAGTAAGGTTGAAGAGGAGCAATATGTGCGAGAAGATGGAATGGGATACACTATCTCGGAAGCAGAAATAGAAGACGCACTGAAGGAGATGAAGAATAGGAATGGAATTGATGATACACCAGCAGAAGTGTTGAAGAGGCAGGGCAACAAGACAAGAAAAGAAATAGTCTACCTACGTAATGAGATATACGACAAAGGGCAATGGTCTGAGGACTTCCCTGCAACAGTTATGGTACCAATATGTGGTGAGCATAGGACCATCAGTCTAATTTCTCATGCAGCTAAAATGTTGCTGAGAGTGTTGAACAGAAGGCTATATGGCAAGGTGGATAGAAGGATTGCAAAGGAGCAATTAGTATTTAGAAGAGGAAAAGGAACAAGAGATGCTATAGGCCCTTTAAGAAATATAGGAGAAATATATAAAAAAAGGAAAAAAAAATCATTGCTGTATCAAAGGATTTTGACAGAGTTCAGTGGAACAAGCTGATGGATATTTTGAAGAGGAAAGAAGTAAATTGTGAAGAGATAATGGTTATATAGAATCTGTATTTACACCACAAATTAAGAATAAAGATTGGAAATGAAATGTCAGTAGGAAGCAGCATTGAGCGAAGTGTAAGACAAGGTTTTTGCCTTTCCTCACTGTTGTTTAATGTATATCTTGAAGAGATTATTGCTAAAGGCTTAGATCGGAAAAGAGGAATACGTATCGGTGGAAATAGAATAGAATGAATACGATTTGCTGGTGACCTGGTATTAGTTGCAGAAAGTGAACGGAGAGCGAACAACATACTGAAAGATCTGAATGAAGCTTTTGTGGAATATTGGATGAAAATAATCACAGCAAAAACAAAGCGAATACAGAGGCAGAAGCACAATGGCCAATATTAAAATAGGACAAGCTACTATTGCAGCGTTACTGCTTAATTATGACCGCGCTGGTAGCAGTTCACTGTGCTTTAGCTGATTATACCGAGTGTGTGGTATACCAGCCTACTTTAGGATGTAGAGGACCAGCTATGCTGTGTTTCTGTTAATGAGTGTGGATCCTCTTCCGTTGGATCCTCAGACTCCGTCACTGAAGTTCTTACTGCAGGAACAGAATGCTGGAGAGAGCGGAAATATCCTTCAATCTACTTCTCAATTTCTACGGAGGGAGAAGTCTTGACATGCACATATTTATAGAAAAGAGATAGTGCAATATTCCACACATGTCTCTGACAAACAAATTGTACAGAATGAATAACAGAATCATAATGAACAAACGAACGTAGGTTTTTAACAATGAAACAAGTGTATTCACAGAAGTAAGATATCTTCTTTGACTTGCACAGAACTTCACACTTTCAGTATTATCTGGGCCACTTGCTGTATACTGCCTGGCCATTACACCTGCACAAAAGGAAAAAAATCCAGGGCAGTACCAGTCCAATTCCATATCTAATTAACCTTAAATAAAAACCTTGTTCATCTTGTATTGGTACTGGAGCTCGTAGTGTAACTCGTTACACTACACTATTACCCAAGTAATTGGATTTAAATATCTTGGAAGCACAATAACTCGGAAGCACAACAGCTCGGAGACCTGCCATTTGAAAACCTGCCTTTTGGCAGAACACTGATGACAATGATATCTTTAGCAGTTGGGTACAAATGAATAAAAACCAGTAACTAGTATTACAATGTGCTAATTAACTGTGCAGCAGAACTTGGTACTGCTTTACGTAATGTGGCACACACGCTGGCTGGCACGCCGACGCCTCGGGGGCCATTGTCTTCTTCCATAAGCCGCAGCGCGCCGACGCTCTGGAGCTGATGCGGCGTTACAGCGAAATGCTCTTCTCGATAGTGGCCTGTTTACGGCTCCCGAGGCGGGGGATATCGATGGCGCAACTTCTGGCAGAAACTGCCTCCCCAGTCTCGGCGGAGGACATTCGGGCTTCCGGTCAGTCGCCATAACCGTAACGTGCTGGCTGCGTGAATGAAACCACTGTTTCCTGCGTGACGAAAAACACGACACGCGGAGATTTTTTTTAAAGGACACGTACTGGCAAGAACTGCAGCATAAATCTTGGCATTATCATGAGACTGTCTGTAGCAACAGAATTAGTTGTAGAACTTCTGCAATGTAGAAGTTCGGCACAGAAATCAAACGCACAAAGCTGGCCCTTCGTCTCATTGCTGGCTGTTTCTTAGAAACTTTTAGGTTTGACATTAATTCCATGTGTGAAGGCTTTCTTGCTACCGTAGAAATCATCACAGATTAGACAAGCACTAATCATGTGACATGTACCATTCTCGTTCACTAGATCTAAAAGACAGCTATGGAACGTTTCTTGTCACAAAGAGATAATTTTTTTAAAAAGTCCTCAGTTGTGTGATTCTTTCTTTTCTTCATGTTTACAGATCCAAAGAAAGAGAACTTTATGAGATAAAAATATCTAAATATACGATAAAACACTTAAAAAGTGACAGCTGCATTACAAACTTAAATACCGTACGTAACGATCTTCGCTTACGAATGATACTCAAAGCAATTAAAGACATAATAATTTAATTAGGAAGCAAAGTACTTACCAAACATTAGACCCATGTGATTTATGAGAGCAAAGTTGTTTGATCTTTACAGTCCACTGGTGACGAACTCACCATACATGCTAAAGAGTACTGTCATGGCAAAGGATGTCAGTCGCTGCCTGTCAGCTACTTGGTGTTATCCGATTATCATAAAAATAATATAGTCGTATAAAATTAGGTCTAGTAACTGATATTTTCGTAAAACAAAATACAGTTATTTAGCCTGTATCAAGAATGACGTTGGGATGTATATTCTCACTGTAACACCCATTATCGTTTGCGTAGAAGTATTCTAAATGTGTGGTTCCTCTAAATCTACTTACATTAAACTTCTGCAACTAATAACTAAATTCTACTAAGCGAAGTTAAACTGTTAACTTCGCTGATTTGGAGAGCAGTCCTGTATTGAGATATTCATGTGTGCAATAATCACTAGAAAATGCAAAATAGTTTTATTTTCAAAATTAGCGTTATGTAAAGGAAATACAGGTACTAAAATATATTTGGCCAGTACAACACGCTTGCGATTGCGCGTCCTACTGTAAACAAAAGTACGAAATTAGTGTCAACAGTAAATTATACTTTACTGTTACTAAATTTTAATGTATTGAATGAGAACAAATTGTAATGTGTTGAATGAGAACCCATTAATTAAAAATTTGTGCCAATTTACAACTTACCTAAATGAAACAAATGAACACTACATACGCTTACAAGCTTAAAAAAGTATTAGACGGCGACAGGAGACACTGAAACTCTTGGTCGTGAAAGAAATAAAGAGAGAACAAGAAATAAATGTAAATATATAAATTTGAGACAAACAATCGGTTTCACTGCGGGAATTAATAAACCACACGAGCCTCCTAGGGCGTTCCACACGGGAGGCTCCAAATAGGTACAAATTGGCACCATGACGAACCTTGTGAAAATTTATTCCTACTTTTAGTTAATCTTTTATTTTTTCATATTTCTACTGTGAACGAAAACACGCTCTATAAATTTTTCTGTAAATGCTTAATGAAAGACGAGGGATGTGCAGTTGCTGAAATATCGCTTAACTCTTAAAATGTTACAACTGAAGCTGTAAGTGATAATAGATATGAATAGTTTTGTGTTCCTGACTTCAGATAGTGTGCCAAGTGGTTCGTGTTACAAGTAGAAAGCGACGCTAGGATACACACAGAACTATAGACAACTTGCGCGGTTCACGTACAGCGCAGCAGAAGTCAACACATAGCATTTGCTGCATCCCCATGCCGGAACGTGACTAAGGTGTGGCAACCACCCCATCTAGAGCAATGTGGTACCATTTCAAGAGGCTGTTAACACATGGAGGACTTTTCGACTGGGAGAAAATGTGAGTTAGACAGTTCGGTACCAGGCCAAGATGCGGCTGCTGCTCAGGTGCAGTGTGTGTCGAGTCCGGCTTCGTGCTGGTAGCGTACTCGCGCCAGCCTCGTCACCTCTACGATCTCTATATGGATACCAGCCGGCTCTAGGAACAGGACTTGGCCGTAATGGAGGGGCCAAGCGCTCTAATGAGAATGCTGTGGAGTGCGCGGTCGTTCCGCGTCGGAGGTTCGAGTCCTCCCTCGGGCATGGGTGTTTGTGTTGTTCTCAGGATAGGTTAGTTAAAGTAGGTTGTAAGTTTAGGGACCGACGAGCACTTCAGTTAGTTCCCATAACCTTAAAAACGTTTGAACATTTGAAGTAAATCTGTGAGAACGCGCCGTGAAGCGTGCCGGGATAACGCCATCTGTGGAGCGCTTTCTACATCTGTATCCACACTCCGCAAGCCCCCCTACGGTGTGTGGCGGAGGGTACCTTGAGTACCACTATCATTTCTCCCTCCTAATCCAGTCACGTATTGTTCGCGGAAAGAAGGATTGCCGGTATGCCTGTGTGTGGGATCTAATTTCCCTGATTTTATCCTCATGATCTCTTCGCGAGATATACGTAGGAGGGAACAATATACTGCTAGACTCCTCGGCAAATATATGATCTCGAAACTTCGACAAAAGCCCGTACCGAGCGACAGAGAGTCTCTCCTGCACAGTCTTCCAATGGAGTTTATCAATCATATCCGTAAAGCTTTCTCGATTACCAAATGATCCTGTATCGAAGCGCGCTGCTCTCCGTTGGATCTTCTCTACTTCTTCTATCAACTACATTTGGTACGGATCCCACACCGTTGAGCAGTATTCAGGCAGTGGGCGAACAAGTGTACTGTAACCTGCTTCCTTTATTTTCGGACTGCATTTTCTTAGGAGTCTTCAATGAATCAAATTCTGGTATCTGCTTTACCGACGATAGATTTTATATGGTCGTTCCATGTTGAATCACTCCTAATGCCTACTCCCAGATAATTTAGGGAATTAACTGCTTCCAGTTGCTGCCCTGCTATAGTGTAGCTAAATAATAAAGGATCTTTATTTCTATGTATTCGCAGCACATTATACTTGTTTACATTGAGATTCAATTGCCATTCCCTACACATCTTGCTAGCTACACACTCATCTAACGCATATTGTACGATGGCTTTGAAGTTTGTTCACTGTTCCTCATCAGTATCTGTACTTGCGATAAAATTTCTGTGTTGAGCAGTCAAGTACTCTGAAATCCGCTTTTTGTCACTTTTTCCGAACAGAAAGATCTTTCTACATTTTTTAATATTTCTATTTATGGCTGAAATTATCGATGCTGTAACCGCTTTATGATCGCTGATTCCCAGTTCTGCATTAACTGTTACGAATAGTTCGGGTCTGTTTGTCACCAGTAGGTCTAAAATGTTATCGCCACGAGTCGATTCTCTGTTTAACTGCTCAAGGTAGTTTTCAGATAATGCACTCAAAACAATTTCGCTTTACCGCAAAACGCAAAAGTCCAAGGTTCGAAATAACTTTTCTCTACTTTACACTTGGTGTTCACCTTTGCCTGCTGCCAATTCTCAATTCCTGCGTCCCACTCCACAGCTATACGCCATATGGGTTTTCAACTATAAATTGAATGCACAATAACTCGGTTAAATTAGTAATGAACCAAGATGAATTTCTGTTACCACAAGATAAGCGTTCTGTTTTCTATCTTACAAAACAATTCAAATTGTATATATCTGTCACTGCAGAAGAGTGTTTGCTATCAATAAAATTAAACGAATCTCATGATAAGATATAGCATCGTATTGTAGTCATGTAGACAGACTTAAACACCAAAAATCAAATGTTTGTAGAACTTATGGGACTTAACTACGGGGCCATCAGTCCCTAAGCTTACAAACTACTTAAGAACTAGGTAAGACTAAGGACGGCACAAATATCAATGCCCGAGGGGGGATTCAAACCCCCGACCGTAGTGGCCGTGCAGACCGTGACTGGAGCGCTTTCAGTCCCCTCGGCCACCGCGGCCGGCACTGAAACACCCTTAATAAATCTAGTCTCTTTGTTTTAATACTACATGTTCATATGTGTATAAATCTGTGATACTTAACTACTGCGGCTATCAGCCCCTAGGCTTACAAAGTACTTAAACTAACCTAAGCACAATACACACACACCCATGCCCGAGGAAGTGCTCTAACCCCCGACGGGGAGCGCGCTCCGCAATACTACACGTAGCCGCTTACTCACCACATAAAAATAGTGATTTTTTCCATTATTTATAATAAGCTTAGTGATAATATTATTTATTAATGTTTCTATTGTGATAAACATTATTATTGTTATTTACATTATAGTGAAACACAGATATTTAATCAGCTACGAAGTATAACAAGTTCATAATGTTTTGAAAACAAGATTTATTTTATAAAAAGAGACAGTTGGTCTAAAAATACCAACAGATAAATGTTTTTCTTGTACCTATAAAATATTTTGGTACAAACGTAATGACGTTCTCAAATACTAGAATAAATAAATTTTATTTTTGTATATACGTGTATACTAGATGATTTTTGTATCACAAACGTGGTACTACGTACATTCGTAAGTATGTGAACTATTATTGCACCTTGCAGACCTGTAGAGACGGCGGACCAGCTTCCTAGCCGTTGTCCAGTATGAGATCACCATGTAACCAACCAGCACCGGTACAAGGATCGAAGCCCACATGATGTACGTAATTATGAAACTTCTCTTGTAATGCAGCACCTGTCAGATTAGACAAGAACATTCAATATATAATCATTGCAAGTTAAATTCTGGATTTGAAAGTTGTTTGGTTTTCATTTATTATTTATCGTATGACATGTTATTTGGGAATACACGGGAAGGCAGTGAACTTTACCTCAGGTTTCTACATCGTAACCCTATCACCCAAATTAAGGGGAATCATGAATTTAACTTAACTTTGAATTTTTTAATTTCCTTCTGATGTTTCAATTAACAGGCTTTCTAAGCTGTATGAACACCGACTTAATTGTGAGATAATCTGGTGCAAATTCATAAAAGTATGTATGTCTGGGTCGTTGTAGAAACTATTTTAACCAGGTCATAAGCAATACTGTAGCCTTGATCCTTATCAGTGTTGTACCCACCCCACCCTTTATCACCACATGATCCCTTGAACAGGGAACCTATATCCTCTACCGCTTGGCTAAGTCCCGCACTGAGCTAGAAGAATTTGTGACCTGACACCTGTCACCTAATTTCTCCTGCAAAATCTGGCCCACAACTCTTCCATGACTTATTCCTAACAACAGAATACTCCTCCTACTTTCTACCTATTTTGAAACTGTTGTTTTCTTAGTGAAAGTCTGTTTCTTAAATGCACCTACTTCTAAAGGAGCTTCTTCCTCACTTAACTGTGGTAGCAGGGCAAATCTGTTGGTTGTGAAAATTGTGAAGCTGTTAGAAACTATACTCTCTCTGGGGCCCCTGTTTCCTGCTATCACTTCCATCCCTGCTCACCCTTCTCCACACTTAACCTCGTAAGTTCCTCCGTAGCACTATACAGTTCAGCCTGAAGAGCTCTAATCTTCCCTTCTTGATCAACTATTGTTCTGTCCCTTGAACACATTTTGCAAAACAAAGAAAGAGACTCGTTTGCCTCCCCCTTTCCACATCGCTACATCCCCCTCCCCCCAATCAAACCACTTGTCATAACAGCTGCATAGAACCCCAGCACGAACATACCTGCTGCAGCTCAAACACTCGGCATTCATGATTGTTACGATATTTACTTAGGTGATATCGACAATATGTATTAACTACAGATACTATATAGGTTTATGAAACTAAAATATGTGTAAGCTGTTGGTAAATGCACATAAAATTGCGGTATAACGCTAAATCTACACACTCGCGAATTTGGTCTATGAATATGCGCAAATAACTTTTCGCGATTAGTGAGACAGTACGCGAAAAAAGAAAAAAAAATCGTTAATGCTGAACTTGAAAAGCACACTAATAAACGTATTCAAATACCATAAAATAGTTAAATGCACTGAAAATCACGGAGAAACGCTAAATATGCACACTCGGAATTTAGGCCTAACAAAGAAGTATATAAACAAATCTAACTTTTCGTGATTACTGGATCAATACGTGCATAAACAAATATAACTTTTCGTGATTACTGGAGCAATACGTGAATAAAAGAAAAACCTTTGAATGGTAAGCTTGAGAGGCACACTAATAAATGTTTTTAGCTACTTAAAAGTGTTAAACTGCGTTTTATTTCTATCTAAAATACTTATCATTTACAATCGCTCTGACACTGCACGTCAGTATCACAACTGAAATTACAGAGTCAGTCTGCTGATGAAATAACTTGTTGAATTAATGCTGATATTGATAGTATATTAAGCACGTTCATATATTAAATGTGCAAATCTACTTTCCTAAATCGCTAAATTTATCTGTGACATTAATTCACCTCCTTACTTTCGTAGAGTAATGATGAAGGGAGGAGGAGTAGCCACATTTATTAAAAACTGCCATAAATTCCATAACATACACATAGATAAATTCCAACTAAAGCAGCATTTATAAGCGTGTGCAACGGAAGCTAAGTTCCATAAAATTAACTATTGACCAATTATTTGAAGGAAATTATAATCTATTCCAAAATCATCTGGGACTCTATTGGGTTATTTAACAGAATGAAACAAAGGAATATAGGAAAATACAATTTTTCTTATGCTGCCCTCCAGTAAACATTTATAGCCGTTAGTAACACAAAGGACCTGGAAGAGCAATTGAATGGAATAGACAGTGTGCTGAAATGTGCATATAAGATGAACATTAACAAGAGCAAAACTAGGGTAATGGAGTGCAGTCTAAGAAAATCAGGCGATGCTGAATGAATTAGATTACGTAATGAAGCAATAAAGGAGATAAATGAGTTTTGTTACCTGGGCCGTAAGGTAACAAATGATGGTCGCAGTACAGAGGATATAAAATGCAGAATGGCAATAGGTAGAAAAGCGTTCTTGAAAAAGAGAAATTTGTTAACATCGAATATTGATTTAAGCCTAAGGAAGTCCTTTCTGAAGGCATTTGTGTGGAGTGTTGCGTTGTATGGGAGTGAAACATTGACGATAAACAGTGCGGACAGGAAGAGGATTGAGGCTTTTGAAATGTGGTGCTACAGAAGAGTGCTGAAGATTAGACGGGTGGATCGCGTAACTAATGAGGAGGTACTGAATAGAATTGGGGAGAAAAGAAATTTCTGGCATACGTTGACTAAAAGAAGGGATAGATTGGTAGGGCACATTATTAGACATCAAGGAATTGTGAATTTAGCGTTGGAGAGAAGTGTGTGGGGTAGAAACCGCAGAGGAAGACCAAGAGATGGATACAGTAAGCAGATGTAGGTTGCCGTTCTTATGTGGAGATGAAGAGGCTTGCTCAGGATTGGGTATTGTGGAGACCTGCATCAGACCAGTCTCCGGACTGAAGACAACAACAACAACAACAGTAACATTGTTTTTCAATCTAACTCAAACTGAAAACTTTCCAACTAGGATAATTTAATCCTCTGGGATAGCCATTGATAAATTTCTCACAGACAAATCAAACCAGCAAAATCGTATGATAAAAATCAATAATCAATAGCCTATTAGATCCTGGCTGACATGCCGATCCTTGTTTTAGGTGTAGATTCCATGCAGATTAGTAAGGCTGCTAAATCTGAATATAGGAAATTGATTATTATAGAACACTGCTCGAAGATACGAACTGCAAAAATGTCTATAGTACTCCTGACAGGAATGAAAAATACAACATAATCATTAATAATGTAAGTACCATCTGCGGATACTGTTTTCCTCTAAAAGTAACTCAAATTAAATAGAAGACTGTAATAACACCGTGATTATGCAAGGAATAAAAATTTACTGCAAAACGAAAGGGGAAACGTATCTTTCAGCCACGAATAGCTTCAGTGCTGATGATTTTGTTATGTACAAAGTAAACAGTAAAATATTGAGAAATGTAATTTAGACATTTAAACAAACACATTATGAGAAGAGGATAGTAATGTCAGGAAACAAAATAAACAGAAGATGGGACATAGTGAAAGAGGAGACTGTTAGATCCACAAAGGAACTGAAGCAGTTAGCATAAAGAGTAAATGATAATTTAGTAACTGATTTGTGTTGTGCGACAAGGGTGTAGTGTGGCAAATATATTTATCAAGAACTTTATATCTGTTATTGATAGTATGGGACTGTCAGGTTCAGTAAATAATGTCCTTGAATATCTGAAACGAGCATTTATACATAACTTCAGGTTAATATGTCTCTCACTTCACCTCAAGAAATAACTTCCATAATAAAATCTTTAACAACGAAGCAGTCTGTCGGTTACAATGAAATATGAACAAAGTTAATTAAGGCGTGTTTGTGTGAGTTTAGCACAATTATCAGTTCTTTGTGTTATGAGTCTATTATAACTGGGGCATTTCCTAATTAGCTAAAATATGCGGATATTAAACCTCTATTCAAGAAAAGGAAACAGAGTTACCATCAAACTACAGACAGATTTCACTTATGCCAGCTTTCTCGAAAGTTCTACAGGCAGCTTCTCAACCAACTGCCCACAAATAACACGGTCTAGTGTGCAGTTTGGATTTCTGAAGGCTTCCTAAATCAGGAAGGCTATTAATACCTACAATGATAGTATATTTAACTCATTAGGTAACAAATTACAAGCAGTAGGTATTTTATGTGATTTGTCAAAGGCATTTGATTGTGTGAATCGCTACATCCTTTTAAGTAAATATGAGCTCTTTGGTGTCACTTGCAATGCGGCAAAAAGTTTTAATACATACATCGCAAACAGGAAATAAAGGATGTCAGGGCAAGGGATTAGTGAATTAAGCTATCAATCATCATCAGATTGGGAATAAATTACATATGATGTCTCACAAGGATCCATCTTAGGGTCCTTGCTTTTCCTTGTATATAGTAATGACCTCTCAGTAGTTACACAGGCAGAAGCAGAGTTCATTTTGTCTGCAGATGATTCAATTATTGCAATAAACAGCAAATCCAGAGTAGGTCTAGAAAGGTTTGCTAATCATATTTTCACGGTCATTAACAAATGGTTTAAAGCCAACTCATTGATATTGAAAAGTTAAAATGCAGTTCAGGATATGTAAAAGTTTACATTCAGCACATGCCTGAAGTATGAAGAAAAGCAGACAAAATACGTTGACAATCTTAAATTCCAGGGATTACAACATGATAATAAATTCAATTTGGAAAGGCACACAATATAACTTAAAAAAGGCCTTAACAAATTCGTATATGCAGTTCAAGTTTTATCAGCCATAGGTGACATTAAAAATAAAAAAGCCTACATACTTTACTTACATTTATTCCATAATGCCATATGGTATAATATTTTGTGGCGACTATTGAAGTCAAGCAAATGTTTTCAGAGTACTAAATCGTGTAATACATATTATTTTTGGAATATATAGAAGCCTCTTCAAAGATCTAGGTATACTAACTACTGACTCTCAGTATATTTATTCCTTACTGAAATTTGTCATAAATAATATATCCCTTTTTCCAACAAACAGCTCAGTTCACACATACAATACTAGGAACAGAAACGTTTCACACAAGGACTTAAATTGACTTATTTTAGTTCAAAAAGGCGGCCACGACTCAGGAGCACACATTTTCACTAATTTATCAGCAATCATAAGAAATTTCACTGCAAATTAAATTCTATTTAAGAAGAGCCTGAACGACTTACTAGTGGTTAACTCCTTCTACTCCACTGACAAATTTTTGAATAGAACCAAATGGTGTATTGTATGTATTCATACTATTTGTATCATTATTTCAGGTTGTAAAAAAATTGTTATGTATTGACATGTTCCACATCCACGAGGACCTTCTCAATGAGGATCAATGTAATTAACAACTAATCTTATCTAATGTGATATAGTGAACGGTTAGTAGATATTTTGTGTTTATGTTTGTATCGTGCACAATGTAAATTGCAACGAAAATGGTGTTAGATGCTTCCCATTAGATTTAATTACCTTATTCATCACGAGTAGTACGGAACAAAACAATGGACCACGCAAATACTATCACCGTTTTTATCAATATACTTGAAGCTACCCTATCACTGACATTCTGGGAGATGAAGAACTGTTTCATATGCCTTCCGAAGACGGTATCAGTTTATAGGTGCTTCACTGATTTTTAGCTAAAGACTATGTTTAGTTTGAGTCTGTCAAGAAGGTAACTGAAGCAAAACACAAAGAACGCCGTTTAAAAAATTATCCATCACTTCATAAGCGTCATTTACATGTACTAACTATCATGAAATCAGAGGTATTATTTAGGAAAAGGAAGCAAATGTGAGAAACTCAAGGTGATATTGCAATACTTGTGGTCTACTTTTCAAAAGAGAACTGCTAGTCCAATGGCTTTGCGTCATTTTGATATAAGGTTGAGGGCATGCATGAAAGCGAAAGCGCTTGGACTGACTGATTTCAAAGCTGGACCTACCTGGGTGTGAAAGTTTAAGGCAGATCACGAGATAGTAGTCAAGTAACGTAGTTTGTAGTGTACAAACTTGCTCAAGCGCAAGAAGTCATAGATAATTCTGTAACTGAATTTGTTACTTCATTCTAGGACTCTATTGTTCCTAATTATTCAGCAGCTGAAATTCTTAATACCGAACTATCTGGATTTAATTATGACATTGGCGCAGAATCTCGTATTTGTGAAATAGAGATGATTGTGGGAATGGAATCATCGTCTGGAAAATAATATCCGTATTCAATTCAGTCAGTTATTTCCATGGAAGGTAGACTTCCTTCTTCACTATTCACTGTATTTCGTGAACAAGCACAGACAGGGGTGTTTTTTAATAATTGGGAGACCACTGTCTCTCTCTCTCTCTCTCTCTCCCTGGATTTCGTTACATTTTCACTCCGTCAACAAGATGTGATCGTAATTCCAGATAAACACATAAAGCTGAAAAACCATTCCATGTGGCTGAGTGTAACATGTTTAACGTTTGGATGTATTCTTCTTTCGCCCGTGGATAAAATTTTCTAATCGTTCTTCTGAGTTGGTTTTACGTGACACTATTTATATTGAGGTCCACAGTCGTAACGCTATCGTCAGTATCATGCACTCAAATTCAACAAAACCATCAAGGAAGCCTCGAAGGAATCTACATTTCCTAGTGCTTGTAGTGCTCTTGAGAGTGTTAATTGCAATAGGGTGCGTGCGCAGGTGTCTTCCACCTCATCTGGCGTAATGTCTTCATTATGACATTACTGATATGCGGTGATGTTATCGTGAAGCAGCACCAGCCCTTATCACATTTTTCTGCTTATACACTATTCGATCTCTCCTGAATGTCTGCTGATGTTTGTTGTTGGCAGATAAACGAAAAATAGTTCCCGTTCCCATATTTACCGCAGGCACGTCAAAGTAACACGAATGTCACACTCAACACTTGCCTACATGACAGTCCATATGCACCAATGTCACAGTCACGCTACCTTCCATACATGCTGCAGCAATTGAAACCTTTTTATTATCCAAATCTAAGAGCTCGTACAAACCGACTGTATTCTCCACGCCCAAAACAAGAGGAAAACTGTATTTTAATAATGTTACTATTTTATGAAAATAAATTAACATGACTGAGTTATTCATCTGTTTATTAATAGTTTTTCAACTGATCCATTCAGTGTCTTTACTATCCGTAAGTACAAAAGTATATGAAATTAGCTCTGCGTACCGTATTAATTGTGACTTCGCACAATTTCTTTTTCCAGATATAGATTATAAATTCTTATTGTAATTTAATTGTATGCCCAAATTGCTCTACTTTCTTTTTCCATTCGAAACTGATAAGTATCTGCACTTGAAACAAATATTATCATTGGCATCAGTTACACGAATGTGATCGTATGTTTTGTATTGATTCACATCGGTCTACATTTTTAAAACTTAAGGAACTGCATAGTAGAATTAAAACAGAATTTTTCGTGTCTTCGAAAAGTTTATTATTATTTTGTTAACCGGTTTGGCTTAGAATGTTATCTTCTAACTGCAGCATTATTTTCTTACAGTACTGGAAATTATGTTATACGTCTAGACTTAGATTATAACAACTAGTAAATTGGCGCAATGACTGTACTGTATTAGCACAATTGTAAATTTTAAAAAAAAATCACCAATAAATAAATATACAAGAAAGTGGGTGGAGGGACAAACTATGAATAAACTTACTTTAATTGTAAACTAAAAAGCTGTACTTACAGAATATTCAAAAAGTCAACAACTTAAATAAATAGAATAGAACTACTTACAACTACTTGGCAAAATCGTAAGATATTATTTCAAATATGTATTGAGCAAACCAGGAATAAACTTCAAACCGGAAATCTACCTGCATAACAATATAAACATTCCAATAAAATAAAATAAATTGCTTCACAAGACTGTTGATGAATAATTTGAATAGTTGTTTTATGTTAAAATTGTAAGCACAGAATATCTGGGGTACTTCGAAGGTTCTATCAGTAAAATGAAAGTTATTTACATGTGCAAAGATAGAACAGACCATTCAGAATATAACGTACCACGAAACAGAATACTGTTGAGAACCAAGGGAACTAAACTATTTGCAATGCTCTAAAATCAATGAAGAGACAGGAACAGTATGGGATGTAATGGAAAAGCAGAGATGATTAAGTGAAACCAAGAAGAGGGGAAATGTTTAATTGTATTTGGCCAATTATTATTAAAGAAGACCTGTGGCCTAGTTGCTTATTGAGATAAAGTGATTCTAACAGTTTTAGTGTTTGGCCTGTCTTTGCTATGTGAAAGTCAAGGGACTGCCGTTGTTGATGCGTTCCTCAAACAGTATATTCTCAAGAAATATTGAGTCATGATTGTACAACTTCCAGCTGCGTTCATATTCAGCAATGCCAACTGCTATTTTTCTGCCTAACTGACAATCATAAAACCTATCACGATCAGGACAAGTAAATCCTATTGACCAAAATTAGAGAGTAACTGTGTGCCCAAAATACACTGTACTGTCGTGGCATACGCAAAGTAGGAAACACTGTAATTACAGGTTTTCGGTGATTTTGATACTCCTTGTTATAGCTGTCCTAAGTACGGTATTGTACACCAATTCCTGCATACAGTGGAAGGAATATCAGAGGGAGCTAAAGGAGGATTACATTTTCTTTTCATGTTTTCCGTGCCAGATGTGACCCGTCGGGCGAGGAATTTAACCACTGATCTAAGCATTAAATTTCATTGCATCAAACTCATATTTTAATTTTATGTCTAAATGACGATCAGGAATATGTTTGGCCATTATCTTTTACCTTCAGCTCGCTGTAAAGTTAGGAAATGAAGGTTTTACTTACCGTTTCATTTCGATTCAGGCCGCCAATGAAATCTCTTTTCTCGAGCTTCGTATATTTTCCCGTGTCTTCATAATTTTCATTTACAGCGGCGACATTTGAGTGAAAAATCGTATCAACCCGTTTTGTAGTTCTTTTAGCTGCAATAAATGTGGCCATCTGTGAAGAAAAAGAATGCCATTAACTTAATGAATAAAATGTAGTATTTTCTAAGAAATTTTTAACATTCGGAACGAATTGCCAGATTATATATCAGCATTTAGAAGTGCGAATAAGCAGATAGTAATGGCAATGTAGAAAGAAGACGAACGACTAGTTAGAGAGCAGAAACGTAGCTCAATGGCAACGTAAGCAAAATGTTCATTCATAAGGAAAATGTAAAAACGTCCTGTCTGTTTGTTTGTTCGCGCTGATTTTCATTGCTCTGTACATCCTTCACGTTCGACTTCATGGCTTCTTCAACCTGTCTGGAAACTTCCCTTGATGACAAAACGTTAGAATGCGGATATGAGCAACCATCGGATTGTGGCAGAACCACAAAAGTAGTTTACTTCCTTGTGGTATGAAAGGAATAGATCGAAAGTCTTAGCGACGTCGCTGCATTAGCACTGCTAATTTTTGGCTGTTTACTTCTTTTAGTGGGTGAGTGACACGTTTAGATATCTAAAGAAATGTGCTCTTCATTGAGATACATATTCAATGTCAGTGGTCAGGAGTCATTCGAACCAAAGTGATGCAACACTTTTTTTGAATGTGTGTATTTGACTTCTTGACAGCGGAAAACGAGTGTATTAACAAAGTTTTCCTAATAGGGTTTCGTTTATACTTATTAATGTACGAAAATACAAAACTGACAGTAAGCACAAAGTTGCTTTAATATCAGTTTTAGAAGACATATTTATAACTAATAGATCGCGAAATAGATTTTAACAGTTTTTATGGAGCATGCAATTGAGGTTTTTAGTGTAAACGCAAGATGCTATTTTGTATTCGCACACACACACACACAAAACCACACAAATCCAGAGATCACGGCCCTGCGGACTATACGCTGCTGCCCCAAACTGCCTCCATTCCTACTGCCTTGTACCCGGTTCCTCCAAGTTTCTTCAATCCCATGGCTGCTAGGTCCTTTGCCAGGTCGTCCATCCAGGACTGCCTTGGTCGTCCAATGAGGCGTTTTGTGTTCCGTTTCCCTTCTAGCGCCATCTTCGCCTTCCTTCCTTCTTGCATTGCAGAGTACATGGACCATCCACTGTACTCTATTGCTCTATGTGTAATATATTTGGCTGTCGCATTAGAAGGTAGATATTCCCATTCGTCCTCCTCCTCCAGTCTCCGTTATCTAAAAGTCTTCAACTACCTTTATACTCCCAAAACCACCGTAAAGTGCGCGGCGGATGGTACACTGTAACACTACTAGGCATTTCCTTTTCTATTCCACTCCCAAACAGAACTAGGGAAAAAAGAATGTCTATATGCCTCCGTAGGAGCCCTAATTTCTCTTATCTTGTCTTTGTGATCATTACGCGAAATATAAGTAGGTGGCAGGAAGATCGTTCTACACTCAGCTTAACATTTTGACCTTCTAAATTTCTTCTGCATAATTTCTCCAAAAGAACGTCGTCTTTCTTCCAGCGATCCCCATTTGAGTTCCTCGAGCATTTCCGTGACACTCGCGCATTGGTCGAGCCTACTAATAACGAACCTAGCTGCTCGTCTCTTAACTGCTTCTATGTCTTCTTATAAAATGAAATTTTTCTATTCCATAGGTCCTATATCATACAGAATACCACCTCTTCTTGAAAAGAAATACAATTGCAACATTGCATTCTCTACTAACAACAGCCTGAAAAGCAATCTACTTCACAATTTAAAATCCAGTGATTCCCCGTTGCAGAAGTCCGGCGTTTATAAAATTATCTGTGATACATGCTCTTCATATCACATAGGACAAACAGGACGAGCTTTTGCTACTTGATGCAAAGAACATGTTTTAAGTAAAAAATGTACAAATATTTGTAACTCATACTTAGCTTATCATTTACTAATCACAAACCGCAAACCAAAAGATGTCTAGGACCTTAATATTTTGTATATGGAAAGTAAAGGGAGAAAACTCGATGTTCTTGAAGAGCTCGAAATTGTTATGCATCTTTCTCTGAATGACAGGTTCATTCTAAATGAGCAGTTACAGCTGCGTAATAAGGAATTTTTCGCAGCATTGAAGCCTTTACTTGAAAGCCCATGATTTTCATCGCCGTATGTGGGGCCTTTCTGTATGTTTCGGAGATAATATTTTCCTGTTGACTTATTGAATTGATGATTTAGAATTTGGAAAAAAATCTGTACCTTCATTTTTTATGTTCCGTTCTCTACGGAAAACATATTGTATAGCATATCTTGTTAAATACTGTCACCTCACTAAAAATAATGTCTATTCTTTGTTATTGCACAATTATGCCACGTCATATAGATTTAATATTTCACTGGTTTCATTCTATTGTATATTACCGTTGTAAACATCCGTGTTAATCAGCTGGTTCAAACAGCCGCTACGAGATGGCGCCGCGTTAGACGCGACCGCCGCCTGTACACGCTTCCCTATAGTCTGATGCCGCTTTTATCTACTGGCACATTGGCAGCCCTTTAGCGGCTTGCCCCTATGTTAAAAATTTATTTCTTCAGACTGCTAGCCTGTAAGTAGTGTATTGTTTTTAATTATTTGTACAACTTGAGCATTCATCACTCCTGTAAAAGTCTCATGTGAGTATGTGATCTAATCTATGTTTTTCATAAAAATTGTTGTTGTTGTTGTGGTCTTCAGTCCGTAGACTGGTTTGATGCAGCTCTCCACGATACCCTATCCCGAGCAAGCCTCTTCATGTCCACATAAGAACGGCAACCTACATCTGTCTGAATTGCTTACTGTATCCATCTCTTGGTCTTCCTCTGCGGTTTTTACCCCACACACTTCCCTCCAACGCTAAATTCACAATTCCTTGATGTCTAAGAATGAGCCCTACCAATCTATCCCTTTTTTTAGTCAAGGTATGCAAGTAATTTCTTTTCTCCCCAATTCTGTTCAGTACCTCCTCATTAGTTACGCGATCCACCCACCTAATCTTCAGCATTCTTCTGTAGCACCACATATCAAAAGCCTCTATTCTCTTCCTGTGCGCACTATTTATCGTAAATGTTTCACTTCCATACAAGGAAACACTCCATACAAATGCCTTCAGAAAGGACTTCCTTAAGTTTAAATCAATATTCGATGTTAACAAATTTCTCTTTTTTAAGAACGCTTTTCTACCCATTGTCATTCTGCATTTTATATCCTCTGTACTGCGACCATCATTTGTTATTTTACTGCCCGAGTAAAAAAACTCATCTACCTCCTTTATTGCTTCGTTACCTAATCTAATTCCTTCAGCATCGCCCTTATTTTCTTAGACTGCACTCCATTACCCTAGTTTTGCTCTTGTTAATGTTCATATTATATGCACCTTTTAGCACACTGTCCATTGCATTCAATTGCTCTTCCAGGTCCTTTGCTGTATCTGACAGAATTACTATGTCGTCGGCAAAACACAATGTTTTTAATTCTCCCCCTGAACTTTAATTCCTTCACCAAATTCTCCTTGCTTTCCTTTATAGCTTTTTGAATGTACAAATTGAATAACATTGGAGAAAGGCTACAGCCCTGTCTTACTCCTTTTCCAACCACTGCATGCCTTTCATGCCCTTCAACTCTGACAACCGCTGTCTGGTTTTACAAGTTGTAAATAACCTTACGCTCCCTATATTTTACTCCTGCTTGGTTCAGAACTTGAAAGAGTTTATTCCAATCAACATTGTCAAAAGCCTTCTCCAAATTTACAAAAGCTAGAAATGTAGATTTGCCTCTTCTTAATCTATCTTCTAGGATAAGCCGTAAAGTGAGTATTGCCTCCCGAGTTCCTACATTTCTCCTGAACCCAAACTGATATTCCCCGAGGTCGGCTTCTACCAGCTTTTCCATCCTTCTGTAAATAATTCGTGTTAATATTTTGCAACCATGACTTATTAAACTGATGGTTTTGTAGTTTTCACACCTGACTGCGTCTGCTTTCTTTGGAATGGAGATTATAACACTTTTCTTAAAGTCTGAGGGTACTTCACCTGTCTCATACATCTTACACACCAGGTAAAACAATTTTGTCATGGCTGGTTCTCCTAGAGACTTCAGTAGCTCTGACGGAATATCATCTACAGCTGTTTTTCTTATCTCCAAATGTTTCTTTTATTATCATGTAGGCTGTATCTATTTTTCCCTTATTTATACATTCTTCTACACCCATGCATTTGCTTTCTAGCCACTCCTGCTTAGCCATTTTGCACTTCCTGTCAATTTCATTTCTTAGTCGTCTGTACTCCATTTTGCCTATATCATTAGAAATCTTCTACGAAACGTTTTGCTAATAAACTATAATTAATGCCGCGGTGGAGTAGTCGAGCGGTCTAAAGCGTCTCGCTGCGGAGCGCGCGGTTGCTCGCCGTGGTTCGAGTCCTACCTGGGGCATGGGTGTGTGTGTTGTCCTTAGGGTAGTTTACCTAGGTTTGAGTACTTTGTAAGCTACGGACTGATGACCACGCAGTTTGGTCCGATAGATTTACAAACATTTGATACTATGATTCATTTGTAGGTGGTAATTTTACATTTCTGATGATGACCTCCGTAGTGTGGTCGAAATCTAGATAACTTTTTTTTTCTAATTAATTTAAAGCAATTTGTAAAAATTATTTTACATCCAGCTGCTGCATATAAGGCCGTCTTCAAAATTGTAATAATTTGTAACAGTTTTAAACAATGCACCTCGGAATCGTCAATTTTGTCAACAGATATCTGACAGGTACTGGTGTTCAGAATTATTAAGTACGTTCTTCTGTTCCATTTTGTTTCTATTGCCTGAAGAGTAGGGTTTCGGAACCGATTTTCTTATTTATAGTGTTTAACTTCTTATTTTGTACTAGCGGAATATTACAAGATGTTGTACGACTTCAAAAACCATTAAGCTGAATATAACTCATATCAAGAGTTTTTCCTCTTACAGTCAGGCACTAGTATAAGAATAATGAAAGTGTCGTATTGTAGCGTGTTTTACTAAAATGTGACTGACATCCCAGGTGACATACCATCCACCTCAATCGTCAAAGATGGCATTCTCTTGTTGAACATGGGCTCACTCGACTTATAGAGAGAGGGACGCGGAATAATACAAGACTCCAAGTTTAGACATTTATTTAACATAGACTTGAAACCCTTTATTCTTGCAGTTAGACAAGTGACGTGCTAAAACTGAACTCTGTACTTGAACGAAACTGACTAGCTGTCTCGGAAGAACATTTACGTTGAGAGAATGAATAACCTACTGTTGGACACCGTTGTGGTGCGAGACTCGTACTGCAGGAAGCACTGAGTGAAGATGGTAGCGCAGCGGAAGCCGGCGTCGGCTGACTGCACGGAAGTGCTGCTCGCCGTGCGCTGTGCTGACAGTAGGCCTCAGTGCCCCGTGGAGGCAGGACCGTGCCGCTCTTCCCGGGATGGCTTGTGATGGTTACGGGCGGCGAACTCGCGTTCTCCCCCGGGCGATGACAGGAGGCTGCGCCCCACCCAGGAGATGAAGGTAGCGCTCACCGACTGGGTCCCAGGTAAGCTGCCATTGTCACCACTGAAACTATTCCATCCGCCGCGGCGCAAAGTCCGGGGTTGCATGGAAACTGACTGGCTACCGTAGGCCCCTGGTCTTCTGGTGTCGAAGACACGACCCTCCGATTTTGAACAATATCGGTTCACAGAGCGATGTCACATAGTGGTAACACATAGGAATCACGTTCATGAGGATGGCGATTCAAACCCTCCTCTGTCCATTCTAATTTACGTTTTCCATGATTTCCCTAAATCACTCCAGGCAAATACCAGGACGTTTCCTTTCAATGGACTCCGTCTATAAGGGCCACGATATCGAATTTGCATGTTAACTCTAGTCTTCCTTCCAACCTATAAAATCGTTTCGTAGTTGCTGTCAAGTATATCACAGTGCAGCTCATATTACAGAGAATGATAGTACAAACTGTATAGATTTGCACTTACGTGATTCGCTTCTTTGCGATGAGACCGGGATGTCTTTATCTTCGTCATCAAATTCAATTGATCATCATCCGTAACAGAATTGTTGTCTGCTATGTGTTGCAGACTGTTCAACAGAGTACCGCCGAGGTAGGTGAAACATGATTCTAGGAACGATGGGCTGTCATCCATGTTATCCATGTTATTCCTGAAATTTGCCAGACATACAGGCCTTGCTTCACCAAACACGTTGTTTTTTTATCTACATACACATAATACATACGTACTTTATTACGTCTACATTTTCTAAAATTTTCTGTTATGTTCTCAACTCCACTACATGATAATGAATGTTGATGAATAGATCTAGTTCAATTGAAGGTACATCCTTGATATCATAACAAATATCTGCCTACAATAATGTGATACATAGAAACAAATAGATGAATTACAGGTGTCTTCTTGGCTTGGCAATGTTTAAATTTTGGTGTCCTCTCATTCATAACACTTCTTCGTATAAAACACTTTATTACTGCCACATGGTCCCATTCTCTCAGGTATTATATTATCCAGATTTCATTGTAATTAATAATGGTCCTTTTCTATTTCATTGTAATGAATAATGTTCCTTTTGGTTTAATTTCTTTCCCTCGTTCTGGACGTTCTGTCATGCTTTCTCTATTTGATATTTCAGCTCGTGGATCAGTTTCTTCTTTTTTTTTATTTTAAAGACGCATCAACCTCTATCTCTCTAAGGCATCGTCGCGGCGCTTGGTCTATCTGTGCAGGCCTCATGGGCCATATTCAAAGCTTTAGCTTCGCCAGTACCTCGTGTCAGGTGTCAGGTGTTCTCAGGGAAAACTTGCAGGACTGTCACTCCTAAAAGAATGGGTATTTCGGAGACAAGCCTTAGCCACTGTCAGGGGATTACTACTCTTCAAAGTTCGTAGGAGAATTCTAGTGCGGTTTGGAAAATACAAGTTGAGGTATTATCGTTACCAAATCTATGAGGACTGGCCAAGAGATTTGTACAGGATTGCGTCAGTTGTACGCTTTTCAGCACAAGTACTGCGATGTAGAACTACTGTGGTACACACCCCTCAGGCATGGATATTTGTGCCGTCCTTAGTTGTAGCTAGTTCATAAGTAGTTTGTATTTTTAGGGACTGATGACCACGAAGCTAAGTCCCAAAAGCTCTACAAACATTTGAACATTTTTGTGGCACACAATTTTAATCTGAAAGTAATTTTAATATCAGTGTATACTTTTTTGCAGAGTGAAATTTCATAGCCACAGTGGAGTAGCCGAACGGTCTAAGGCGCCTTGCCATGGAGCTTGCAATTGCTCACCATCGGAGGTTCGAGTCCTACTTGGAGCATGGGTCTTTCTGTTGTTCTTATGATAGTTTAACTTAGTGTGAGTAGTTTGCAAGTCTAAGGACTGATGACCATTACAGTTTGCTCCAATATGCTTACAAACATTTGAACAATGAAAATTTCATTCTATAAACGTTAATACTTATTGACGTGTCTTTTATCAAGACACTATTTGTCATCTGGTATTTTCATATTTTTCCTTCATATTTTGGGATGTTATAAAATCTCTGCAGTGATCAATCTCATCTTGTGCTGATCTATAACTACGACACTGGAGGAACTTAACATGGTCACAGCTAGATGAGAAGATGATTTGCAAATAACTAGCTATTATTTACATTGTTTTGTTCAAGCGACAGAAATACTGTGACATTTACAGCCCATGCTGATTATTTATGGTACACAATATTCTGCAAGTTGTAAGGAGATTAAACTTTGATGTTGAAGTAATTTCTTTTTTAAAATATTTTAAAGTTTCACAACAAATTGTAGCTCAGCATCAATTAAGGGTATACTGGCATGTAATTTTTCAATAGGTTTTTTAAACTCCTTATGCCATGAAGCTTTGTTTTATTTTTCCTTCAGATATAGCATATTAATGTTCAAGATTTCATGATATTGTTCCACCTTCCCCCCTCCCCCTCCCTCCGCCCCCTTTCCTGATCTTTCCCACAACTGCATTCATTTCAGATGAGCCCGCACCATCTGCTTTATTTAAAATGTCGTGTCTTATTCTCCACATTGCAATACGTCGAAGAAATTTCGATTTGCTTTTGTATGTGAACTTTAATTTCTCACTGTGACCTTTGCCTTCATATGTACAGTTGTTTGGTCTTCCTTGTTATGTTTATTGTCCTTATTATATAAGTAGTTTTTCCCGCTAGGTATAATGTATGCATGTGGGCAACAAAAAGTTTATATTGTTGACAGTTTAGGTTATCTATTCTGAATGATACTTGATTGAAGTACCCACTTTTCTCAAATGTTAAATATGAAAACTTAAGCCATAGTTTTAAATTCTGGTGTGAAGAAAGTATCTACAGTCAACTTAATTTTAAAGACATTATAATGTTTCACCTTCAAGTTAAAAACATTTTCTTTCACTGATATTAAAGTGGAATGCTTGTGACAACATACATTAATATGTTATGTTTTTGCATTTCCTGTATATATTTTCTATTTCCCCATTCCAGCTGCTTTAAAGGATGAATTATGATTGCTTGTTGCTTTATTTCAAAATTAGCCTGATGTACCATTCTCCATATGGACCTCATGTCCTTATCATTTGTCTTTGCAAGTATAAATATTTATCAACTTTTGTCTGTACTATACAACAACAGTTTCTTTACTAATGTTATGATTGGTACAGTTCATGAACTGGTCAGTTCATCCAATGTTATGTTTCGTAGATAAGTGATATGTATATTGATTTAACCAATTTCTGGAAGTGGTGTTATGCAAAATAAGCTATGTAATTGTTCGACAATATGTTGTCACTTTCAGTCTTCTTTACCTTTGAAAATGTTCAAATGTTTGTTAAGCTTATGGGACTTAACTACGGGGTCATCAGTCCCTAAACTTACAAACTACTTATCAACTACCTTATACTAAATACGGCACAAATATCCATGCCCGAGGGGGGATTCGAACCCCCGACCGTAGTGACCGTGCAGACCGTGACTGGAGCGCCTCAGTCTCCTCGGCCACCGCGGCCGGCTTTTACGTTTTAATCTATCAACAAAACATATTGTAGTAAATATAGCATTCACAAGCCAAAAGTTTCTCAGGTGCAGATAATAGCCTGAATACACATATGGTAAGTTATTAGTTTGTAAGTTGTTTCTTGTATTCAATAAACGATGCATTATCAAAGACAGATTCTCCAACTTCTGCAGAGCGCATCTGTATCAAAGAAGTAAATGTTGAAATTTGTGTCACGTCTTATGAAATAAGTAACGTCATGTTTATCATCCCTCAAGCCGATTACAATATCCGGAATACCTTCAGAAAAGCAGAGTACTTGCTCAATCCTTCAGACAAGTAAGAAATCTAAGACCGTTGACGTATATGGAGTGCTTGTTTTAAGTTGAATCATTTAGATCCCCCAATAACGGTACACAGTGTGAAGGAAATCATTTTATTGAGAAGTAAAATTCAATAAAGGAGACATTTGGGTTACAGTTATCCACCTTATAATTCTGTGTGAGCAGGAACCTCGTTAAATCTTCAAATCAGAACCCTCCATTCTAATGTCATATTCAGATTCTGAACCAAATAAATATGTACTTTTTAGTTGCTCCATTGTTTTCCATTAGTTGTAGATGGTGCTGTAATCGATAAATCTCATGTGAATTTGTTTTACAATTAGTAATCGACGACTTCATTCTACATTTCATTTTCGATGTAAATGAAAAGCTTTGTGTTCTAACGCTTGGTATTTATGTTATATTTCTTCGTTCAAAATACACCCTAATGTATAAAATTCAATTATACTGTATTACTGGATTAACATTTTCAACACGTTGTCAGAAAATACCGTAAACAAGAGAGAATGACACTAATGTAATAGCACTCTGTTACACAGTGATACTTGATATTGCTGAGTGCACTCGCCTCTCATTATGGAGGTGCTTCATTTCGTGGTAGTTGGGGCACGTCTCGAGAAGAGGCTCTTAGCGATGAGACGAGTGTATGAGTGTTTCCAAGACATTTGACATTTGACATTTTATTGTACTACAATGTCGCCATCTGTATTCCGTCGGTAGTTGGGTAGCTACCAGAGTGAGAGATATGACAACACACATTCAGAAATCAATCACTTTAATGGTGGTCATCGTTGAAGGTCACTGAAATGAACAATGCGATGCTTTTGGGGCACACCACACTATTCGCCCGACGATCATAGAAAATTACGTTACCATATAAGCAGATTTCATGCCATAAATTCCAGTACTTAGTCATTTTATTGTGCAATTACATTCTGCAACACTTATGCAACTTTTCAAAAGAAATACCTTTCGTTGTAACAGAAAGGTTTCCATTACATCACAGATGAAACGGTACATCAAAAGTGTCGGTTCATAATTAAAACACAGGCACAGTTGATAATTGGGGATAAAAGTGACATCTACCACGACAGGAAAATTATGACTGATTAAAATGTACATATTTATTACTTAAACTCGAAGTGCAGAATAAAAGAGGAGAGTTCTCATTTGTGTAAGCAAACTTGATTCTAAACTTACGGGAAAAATAAATAGGAGGTGGATATTTGAAGCACTGACATATGTCCTGAATACTAATATTATGTTATCACCTATTATTCGTGGAAAATATGTACTTCAGTGGATAATTAAGACCCATATACTATCAATATCGGTAAAAGTAACTACTAGTAACATACATAATCAACACTGTTTTTCTGATGGAGGCTCTCCAATCTTTCAAAACTAACATTGTTACTAGTGTAGTTTAGATGTGGGTTTCTTTCGTAGAAATAATATCGACAGCTATTAAGAGATTTATACCACATAAACTAACAAAAGAGGGAAATGAACCCTGTGTTGCACGAAACACGTCAGATCACTCTTGAAAAAAATACATAAATAAATAAATAAAATAAAATAAAATAATAATATAGATGCCAGATTTAAACAGATGTGCAATCTTTTAGATGTCTCTAAATTTAACTCGAACTTCAATGCAGGAAGCTAATAATACAATTATTAATATGGTGTCTGTCCGAAATAACGGACACCATTATTGTTGACATTAATAGCAGTAATTTTACGAATTCGAAATGTTGAAACATTTCGAGCGTTTCAGGCCATTGAAATAAATTCAACAGCAAAATTGCAATTTTGTGCCTGCCGGGATTCGAACGCGGATTTCCAGCTTCGGGCCAGCGGTCGCCTTATCCAATAAGACTCTCCAGGCACTACTGTAGTTTCAAACTTCAATAATTATGACAGTGCAAATAATACGGCTGACGTGACTACGAACCTGCGCGACCGCTGTCGATCGTGTACTGTCGTCATTCTTCGTAGCTGTCCGTTAGTGAACAATGGTGAGCCGCGCACGCAAAGTGCCCGCACGGTGGCAAAAGCGTAAGCAGTGGCCGCGGGCAGCGTGGCGACCAGCTCGGAAATTACAGTTCGCACACTCTTTTCTGAAATTGTTAATTTCCGTTTGGTTTTCACCTCTACTAATTACTTGTCTTCACGGTTATTGACGGTTTATGTAGGCACTATTCGTCATCGTATGTACAATCGCAATTACACCTACACCATCCAAGAACTCAACTAGTTACTTTACAATCATTACAGAACAATTTTGCATTTTAAGCTCTTTGTTTATTAAAAGTTCAATCATGTTTAACACTGAATAATTACATGTGGGTAATAAATTTCCATTCAGCGTGACCCGAAGTTTGATTCGATTATATGAAATCGCCCACAATACGTCTGTTCGAGCTATGGAACTCTGTTGTCACGTCAGATTTGGTATCTATTAATTTTATTCCAGTTCGGGAGGGTAGCGGTTGGGGGTCGTTTATGTCACTCGTTACCGGATCTTCTCGTTTCATATTTTCACAATAACATGACATCGTAGATCGTGGCTACTCTGGTGCTTATAAGAATAGTCTGGAGATTTTAATGGTTCTCCTTGTCATTTACGTGAGAAGTTTCTATCTATATGGACGAAGTGTATGCTGATAGGTTGAGGTGATAAGTTGTCTATTACAAGGCATTAACCGATGATGAACAAGACTCGTACTGCGATGCATGATGGTGGCAATAATTAAATTACAATTCTCAGTCATATTTGATGTTTCTTCAGAGTGAAGTAACTGGTGGCAGCTACATTAAATAAACTGCACAGCCGCAGTGCAGTATCCCAGCGTTCTAAGGCGCCTTGATGCGCAGCGCGCGAACGTTCGCCGTCGTAGATTAGAGTCCTCCTTGGAGCATGGGTGTCTGTGATGTCTATAATGTAAGTTAGTTTAAGTAGATTGTAATCCTACGGACTGATGATCAAAGGAGTTAAGTCCCTTAGATACATATACATTATAACATTTGTAGGATGCGTGCACTTTGTGACATATCACAACTGTCCAGGCCTTATCTCTCACTGAACGCGTATGGGACATACGCAAGCTGCTGAATTTCCAAAGTATATAAGAACCACTGCCGAATTTGAAACAACAGCTGCCATATACTTTACAAAATTTATCATAGATTGCCTTCCGGTGATTTTATGATCGTTTGCCTGTGAAAATAAATGTCATTGTTGACGTCAGTCGGTGGTTTATTGTGCAACTGTTTGAAACCCCTTTAGTGTGACGTGTATTTCATTTGATCTCAACTTGTTATAATCTACTTGTGCAACGATCATCAACTTGTGCTCTCGCCTATGAATATAATTACATTATCTTCGTGAGAGTTACGATTGAGCAAGTAGTTCACATAGGAGTTCAGCATTAATTGAGCAGTTTAGGTATATGTTGAAGATACCGTTACACGAACAATTCAGGAATTGTTACAAGTTGGTAGGTCATTAGAATCCAGGATATCTATTAAATACTTTAACAGTGAACTTTTCTCAACATAGGTTCAATTGAAAGATTGATTAACATTGTGTTTGCAAAATGAATTATTATGACATTAATAACAAACGCAATTTTCAGTTAATAGTTACCGAAACTTTTGCACTATGCTCCGCTACGTAATCTCTAACAAAATAGATGTAACATTAAATTCAGTTGTAGAGGTAGGCTTTTGATATATAAAGTAAATTAATTTCTATTATTTTAATATGTTGTTGTTGTTGTTGTTGTTGTGGTCTTCAGTCCGGAGACTGGTTTGATGCAGCTCTCCAAAATACCCTATCCTGAGCAAGCCTCTTCATCTCCACATAAGAACGGCAACCTACATCTGTCTGAATCTGCTTATCTCTTGGTCTTCCCTCCAACGCTAAATTCACAATTCCTCGATGTCTAAGAATGTGTCCTACCAATCTATCCCTTCTTTTAGTCAAGGTATGCCAGAAATTTCTTTTCTCCCCAATTCTGTTCAGTACCTCCTCATTACTTACGCGAGCCACCCACCTAATCTTCAACATTCTTCTGTAGCGCCATATTTCAAAAGCCTCAATCCTCTTCCTGTCCGCACTGTTTATCGTCCACGTCTCACTCCCACACAAGGCAAAACTCCATACAAATTCCTTCAGAAAGGACTTCCTTAGGCTTAAATCAATATTCGATGTTATCAAATTTCTCTTTTTCAAGAACGCTTTTCTACCCATTGCCATTCTGCATTTTATATCCTCTGTACTGCGACCATCATTTGTTATTTTACTGCCCAAGTAACAAAACTCATCTACCTCCTTTATTGCTTCGTTTCCCAATCTAATTCCTTCAGCATCGCCTGATTTTCTTAGACTGCACTCCATTACCCTAGTTTTGCTCTTGTTAATGTTCATCTTATATGCACCTTTCAGCACACTGTCCATTCCATTCAATTGCTCTTCCAGGTCCTTTGCTGTATCTGACAGAATTACTATGTCATCGGCAAAACGTAATGTTTTTAATTCTTCACCCTGAACTTTAATTCCTTCTCCAAATTTCTCCTTGCTTTCCTTTATAGCTTGCTCAATGTACAAATTGAATAACAATGGAGAAAGACTCCCTTTCCAACCACTGCATCCCTTTCATGCCCTTCAACTCTGACAATCGCTGTCTGGGTTTTGTACAAGTTGTACGCTCCCTATATTTTACTCCTGCTTGCTCCAGAAATTGAAAGAGTTTAGTCCAATCAACGTTGTCAAAAGCCTTTTCCAAATCTACAAAAGCCAGAAATGTGGGTTTGCCTTTTCTTAATATATCTTCTAGGATAAGCCGTAAGGTGAGTATTGCCTCCCGAGTTCCTATATTTCTCCTGAACCCAAACTGATCTTCCCCGAGGTCGGCTTCTACCAGCTTTTCCTTCCTTCTGTATATAATTCGTGTTAATATTTTACAACCATGACTTATTAAACTGATGGTTCTGTAGTTTTAACACCTGTCTGCACCTGCTTTCTTTGGAATGGGGAGTATAACATTTTTCTTAAAGTCTGAGGGTATTTCGCCTGTCTCATACATCTTACACACCAGGTGAAACAATTTTGTCATGGCTTGTTCTCCCAGAGACTTCAGTAGCTCTGAGGGAATATCATCTACTCCAGGGGCCTTGTTTCGACTTAGGTCTTTCAGGGATCTGTCAAATTCTTCTCTCAGTACAGTATCTCCTATTTCATCTTCCTCTACATCCTCTTCCCTTCCTACAATATTGTCTCGAAGTTCATTTCCTTTGCAGAGCCCCTCTATATACTCTTTCCACCTTTCAGCTTTCCCTTCTTTGCTGAGAACTGGTTTTCCATCAGTGTCCTTGATATTCATAGAGCTGTTTTTCTTATCTCCAAATCTCTCTTTTACTTTCCTGTAGGCTGTACCTATTTTTCCCCTATTTATACATTCTTCTACATCCTTGCATTTGCCTTCTAGCCACTCCTGCTTAGCCATTTTGCACTTCCTGTCAATCTCGTTTCTTAGTTGTCTGTACTCCATTTTGCTTGTTTCATTTACTGCATTTTTATATTATCTCCTTTCATCTCCTGTGATATCCGAGGATTTTTTGTAGGTCTTGCCTTCCTACCTATTTTGTCCTCTGCTACATTATTTCATCTCTCAATTTTACCCATTCCTCCTCTAGTGTTTTATTTTCCCCTGTTTCTGTCAATTGTTGCCTAAAGCTCCCTCTGAAATTCTTAAGAACCTCAGGTTCCTTCAATTTATACAGGTCCCATCTCCTTTTTTTCCTACCTTTTTGTAGTTTCTTCAGTTTCAGCCTACACTTCAGAACCAACAAGTTATGGTCAGAGTCTATATCTGCCCCTGGGTATGTCTTACACTGTAAAACCTGGTTCCGAAATCTATGTCTTACCATTATAAAATCTATCTGGTATCTCCCGGTGTCTCCTGGTCTCTTCCACATATACAACCTTCTTTTGTGATTCTTGAACCAGATGTTTGTTATAACTAAATTATGTTCTGTGCAAAATTCTACCAGACGGCTTCCTCTTTCATTCCTTTTGCCCAGACCATATTCACCTACTATCTTCCCTTCCCTTGCTTGTCCTACTACCGAATTCCAGTCTCCCATCGCAATTAAGTTTTCCTCTCCCTTAATTGTCTCAATTTCCTTTAGCTCCTCATATATTTCTTCGATTTCCTCATCATCGGCAGAGCTAGTTGGCATATAAACCTGTACTACTGTTGTCGGTGTTGGCTTCGTATCTATCTTGACAATGATAAAGCGATCACTGTGCTGGTCATAGTAGTTTACCCGCATTCCTATTTTCTTATTCATTATCAATCCTACTCCTGTGATGCCCCCAATTGATTTTGTATTTATAATTCTGTACTCACCTGACCATAAATCCTGTTCATCCTGCCACCGAACTTCACTAATCCCCACTATATCTAACTTCAACCTATCCACTTCCCTTTTTAAATTTTCTAATTTTCCTACTCGATTAAGGGATCTAACATTCCACGCTCCGACTCGTAGAATGCCAGTATTGTCTTTCCTGATGATCACATCCTCTTGAGTAGTCCCCGCCCGGAGATCCGAATGGGGGACTATTTTACCTCCGGAATATTTTACCCGAGAGGATGCCATCATCAGATGTTCCTACAGTAGAGCTGCATGTCCTCGGGAAAAATAACGGCTGTAGTTTCCCCTTGCTTTCAGTCGCTCGCAGTAACTGTGTGGCAAAGCCACATTAGCTGATGTTAAAAGGCCAGCTCAGTCAATCATCCAGACTGTTGCCCCTGTAACTATTGAAAAGGCTGCTGCCCCTCTTCAGGAACCACACGTTTGTCTGGCCTCTCCACAGATACCCCTCCGCTGTGGTTGCACCTATGGTACGGCTATCTGTATCGTTGAGGCACGCAAGCCACCCCACCTCGGCAATGTCTGTGGTTCATGGAAGTGGTATTTTAATATAACACACTGAATTTCGTCATCTGGTAAAGAGGACAAATATTACTTCGGTAACGAAAGAATATTTACATTGTGAATAAAAAAAAGTTGTTTTGTTTTTCGGAGTTAATCACTCCCATAATCTTTAAAAGAACGACATATTCGTTCTATTACAAACTGTAAAAGTGGATAATGCACGAAGAAGATCTAATAACTAAAAGAGAAACTTAAAAACTATGAGATTCACTTAGGTATGAGAATTTAAAACTCCTCTATCATGTCATCAATATAATTTCAGCAATAATATTAGGTCATAGGGCATTGTAGCTCTCACCAGGTTATTTAGTCCTGTCAGTATAAGGCATGCAAAGATACCCATTGGTTACCAACCAAAGATGACCTTTTGGTCTTGATGTAGGCCTAACTGGGCAGCTTAGACAGTTTTAAGGACAAAGGAAGACAAACAAACTGTACCTCCAGTACGATATTGCCCAGTGAATCAATGAGGTGATCAACCGAGTTTCATATTGGAGAAAGTTTCATCGCTTCCTGCAAAAACATTTTGACAGTATACAGATAAGTTGACACATTTCATTATTTCAAATTAAAAATGTCAAATTGATTTACATGCCATAAGTCTTTTGTCGTGGAAAGTGTCCAAACTTCATCTTCCCTTTTCTATTTAATTGATAATTCATTCTAAGGTTGTATAGAGAATTTACAAACCTTTTAAAATTGTATACTACCTGAAACTGCTAAGAGATAAACGTCATTTATGTTGTCATATTTTAAAGAAATTAATTCATACACGATATTCCACCTCTCAATACCTTACTACTACATGCAGAGTGTGCACGGTTTGGAGTAGGTCCATCCAACTTTCAGAGTGGTCGTTATGCAACTTCATACTGTTTTAGTTCATTAAGTATTTGAAAACAGATGGCAGTCGTGACAAATTTTTCATATTCCGTTTAAAATATAATAAAAGAAGAAAAATTTGCTAATTTCTCTTTAGCTTTCGGTTACTCTAGATAGTAAAAGATAAAGAATCTAGTCCTCAGAGTGACCAATTAGATTTAACTACAATTGTTTCCACACGAAAAGTGCCTTATTGCCACAGGCACTTTTGATCAAATTGGGGTGGACGAGATCTTGAAATAGTTAACAAAGATCGTAATGATCTGACAGATTAACTAAGTGTTTGTGGATGTTAGTGACGGAAAGTATGTTTAGTTACCAGGTACAGCAAATGTTCAAATGTTTGTAAAGCTTATGGGACTTAACTATGGGGTCATCAGTCCCTTAACTTACAAACTACTTATGAACTACTTACGAACTAGGACGGCACAAATATCCATGCCCGAGGGGGAATTCGAACCCCCGACCGTAGTGGCCGTGCAGACCGTGACTGAAGCGCCTCAGTCCCCTCGGCCACCGCGGCCGGCCAGGTACAGCAGCTTAAGACAAAAAAGCTTCATTATCAACTTACGATAGTAAGTCTCTTTCGCCCGGACCGACGCCTATGAGGACATCGAACCCGTGGCAGTAGAGAAGTGTCCCTGGTGCCGCGGGGACGCTACCACTGCGGAAATTGTTGAAGCAGACGTGTCCCTCCTCGTCCAAATGTACATCGGCTTCACAAGACGTCACAGCCAGGCTTTTCTTCAAGTCGAAGCCAGCGGTGATGCATCTGCTTTCCTGTAGTGCTGATGGTGATCTGTAAAGAGTTCAAAACTGATTTTGATACCTTGATATTTTAAACATTTTGTCATAATATTACTCATCAAAGGAGCTGTTTGATTATTTTCTAACAATACAGTAAAAATCTTCCTGTTAAATAAATGGAAACCCACGCGGGATTGCTCGTGACGTCACAGGCATCACACTACCGAACGAGAGGCCGGTTGCGTTGGAGGTTCGAGTTCCTTCGTTCATTGGTGTGGGTGTGTCGTCATCATTATAGATTAGTTTAAGTGGTTTATAAGTCGAGGGACCGATGATAAGAGTAGTTTGGTTCTGTAGAATTATATACAAACAATGACATGAGAAAGGGAGCATTCAGTGAATAGAGTCGATACAAGTTTCAAACACTGGGGACACCTACTACGATCGAACTAATGCAGTTTACTAGTTAAGGAAATGAAACGTGCGCTTAGCATAAAAATATGAAGTATCTTAACTTTATTACATATACAAGGGTTGCAAATTAAACAGTAGCAACTATTTATTCACAACCGGTACAAAAGCGTTACATGTCTGCTCCTGTTACTATCCTTCAAAGCAGTCACCAGCGCTGTGTAGAACCTGTTGACAGTGATATGGAAGGCGTAGTATACCGTTCTCGGAGCCTGTCCTGTTGATGGTGCGAATGGAACGCTCTACTGCCGGTGGAATCTCTGGAACTGTTCTGAATCGAATGGCAAGAATTGGTTCCTTCATTTTCTGAATCAAATCAAAGTAACAAGGACTTAATTTCTTGGAGTGTTATAGATGTTACCGTACTCCCAGTCTCATTTAGCGAAAAGAGCAGCCACAGCTTGTGCTGTATACGTACGCGCTTTGTCGTGCAAAATGATAGGCCGGTTGCACAGAAGTGCTTCTGCTTCTTTCGAAAAGATGTCGAAATTGCGTCAGAACTCCAGTATTGTTATGGTGATTCTCGTGTTCAACTGTTCTTCCACGGTAGACCGTCAATGCACAGTATTACTATTCGTTTTTGGAGCATCAACTGCGATCAGCTTTGCGAAAGAAGCGGCAAAACTTTTAGCGCAACCCATCCAACCTTTTCCACGACAAAGTCTGGGCGTATACAGCGCAAACTGTGACTGCTCTGTTCGGTCGATGGGGCTAAGAAGTACTGTACCATCCACCGTACTCTCCGGCCTTGAGTCCTTCTGACTTAGATTTGATTCCGAAGATGAAGGATCCACTTCGTGGCATTCGCTTCAGAACTGTTCCAGAGATTCGAGAGGTAGTAGACCACTCCTTAGCACCATCAACAGAACAGGTTCTGCTGACGGTATACTACGCCTTCCACATGGCTGGCTATGGGTACTACACAACGCTGGTGACTACTGTAGACAGTAACAGGTGCAAACAGTAACACTTTTGTATCGATTGTTCATAAATAGCTGCCACTATTTCAGATCCAACCCTCGTATATATCTCCAGTAATATAGGCATTGCGTTTCTGTCGTCAGTTAGTCGATAAGAGTTTAAGAATGGTAGTTTTTCGGGGAAAACAGAAATGATATTGTAAAGTGGTATCTTGTTACTATGGCGTTTGCGTAGAGTGGTCAGTGGTAACAGAGGAGAAATGCTGCGAGAAATAGCCACAGAAAGTAATCTGTGGTGTGCAAGGAATGTATCCGTTGTACAGCGGGGAGCAATTTTGAATTAAAAGGCTGTTCCAAATGTTTAAATGTTTTTAAACCTATGGGACTTAACTGTTACGTTATTAGTCCCTAGGCTTACAAACTACATGAACTAAGTTACACTAACCTAAGGGCAGAATTATAAACATACCTCATGTCAATGGAAACATACTGTATGTCAATGGAAACTTAGGACAATTACGTCCTGACAGTGTAGATAAGAATAATTGTTTATCAAGTCGATGGCATACGAAAATTTCATGCCCTATTGTGAGCCGCGGTGGAGCAGCCGAGCGGTCTAAAGCGTCTCGCTGCGGAGCGCGCGGTTACTCGCCGTGGAGGTTCGAGTCCTCCCTGGGGCGTGGGTGTGTGTGTTGTCCTTAGGTTAGTTTACCTAGGTTTAAGTAGTTTATAAGCTACGGACTGATGACCACGCAGTTTGGTGCGATAGATTTACAAACATTTGAACATTTTGAACCCTATTGTGACGCCTGCTATGTTGGTTAGATGGGTCACAGAGTGGCGATCCTCTTTAGCAAACACGTAGCTATGAAAGGAAAGGAGGCGCCAATGAAATCCAATTTTGCTGCTCATTCCATTGAAAGTGTAGGTGATATACCAAATATCTAATCACACGTATGACTACCGCACCCTGCTGACAAATGAAGAGCTGTGGACATCCATGAGGAAATGAACGTGTTTTGTCACCATAAATGCTCAGGAGTCCACTTTCTCAATGGGCAGATAATAACAAAAAATATTCTAGAACGGTTTGCTTAGCAGACCAAGATGTCACGAAAGTGCTTAGATAAAGTGGATTTTATTGCGCTTACCATACCAAACCGTGTCGAGCTTTTTCTTATCTATCCATTTGTAGCTGGCTTTGGTTATGAAACAAAGTTGAAAATATATCCGACAGATAGCGCTTCAACTGATCAGAAAATCAATAATTAGCATAACAAATTAAGACAAAGGAAAGATGATGTTTACCATCATTCGCCAATAATAGCTGTAGTCGAGGAAAAACGTTGTGAACCGCACTGTATAGCATGTCCGGAGTTATGGTGACGCATTGGCGTCGGATGTTGCATCCCTAGAGGTGTCGGTCGATCACGATACACTTGCGACTTCAGGTAACCCCAAAGCCAGTAATCGCACGGACTGAGGTCTGGGGACCTGGAAGGCCAAGCATGACGAAAGTAGTGGCTGAGCACACGATCCCCCCAAACGACGTGCGCATGAGATCTTTCACGCGTCTGGCAATATGGGGTGGATCGCCATCCCGCATAAAAATCGTATGTTCCAGCAGGTGCTCAACATCCAAGCTGGAGATGATGCGATTCTGTAACACATCGACGTACCTCTCACCCGTCACGGTAGCAGTAACTGACGTTTCGCTGTCCAGCGCCATCTGTCGGACATTTTTGAACTTTTTTTCCCTAATAAAACCCCGTGTCATTCCAAAGATGTGCGTCAATTTTTACCTCTCTATCTACATTATTCCGTGATTTTTTAAGTTTTCCAATCTATAATGACACATACACACACACACACACACACACACACATATTACATCGACTTCAGGTATCTAAATAGTAATCAAGCTTATATTAGGCTTGCGCATAACATAAGCTGCCGCAAGAGTCAAATTTTGGGGGCGAAAGACGGCGTAAATTAGTCTCAGATGACATACAAAGTAATTGAAGAAATTTCTCCATGATCTAAAAGGAGGTGAGGACAGAAAAGATAAACGAAGCGTTAATTCTTGTAGATTTTCAGATATGTTTATGGTAATTTCTATTATTGATTCATGTACCGAGCGAGGTGTCGCAGTGGTAACGCACTGGACTCGTATTCGGAAGGATGGTGGTTCAAATCCACCTCCGGCCATCCAGATTTAGGTTTTCAGTGATTTCCCTATATCACTGCAGGCAAATGCCGGGATGGTTCCTTTCAGAGGGCACGGCCGATTTCCTTCCCTCATCCTTACCCAAAAATCCGAGCGTTAGCTTCGTCTCTAATGACCACGCTATCGACGGCACGTAAAACCCTAAGATTCCTTCCTTCCAAGATTCATGTCTTAGTTGATGTTGAATACATTGTTCCAATATTCCTCACGAAATGTAATAAGGCGAATAAATTGAGTTGATAAGTTTCGCAGTAACCTTCAGCTCTTATTTATCTTTATGAAGAGCATCTCATTTGAACAATTGACATAAAGAAACTTATAAATTATAACAGCTCGTTCTGGAAACTACAGAGGCACAGCTGAGGCTGGATCTCTTAAATAAAATTTAAAAAAATGTTCAAATGTTTGTAGAGTATATGGGACTAAACTACTGGGTCATCAGTCCCTAAACTTACAAAGTACTAATGAACTACCTAATACTAAGGACGGCACAAATGTCCATGCCCGAGGTGGGGTTCAAACCTCCGACCGTAGTGGTCATGCTGAACGTGACTGGCGCGCAGCAGACAGCTCGGCCAACGCGGCCGGAAAATAAAATTTAATACATCTACATTAAATAGCGTGATTAACCTGGCTGGAAGTGAACTTAAACATGGAAGTCTTAGTTCGCGGTTGGAAGAAAATATTCTAACCACCGTCCAGGATATCTCATGTTTCAACCATGGACAGGAAGAAAACTACAACTTCATATTTGACAAATTAATTAAGCATTAAATGCGTTCAGATTTCGCCCATATAAAAGGGCGCCAATGTTTGTATAAGCCAACTGTTTCATCACAGCCTTGTGTTAATTTCAATGTTATATCACTTCAGTTGTAACGGCAGCTTGCGTAACACACCTTTTGATATACGGTGTTTTTGCAATCTTTAGCCTCTTTTTATGTAAACGTTGATGTTATGTAGCTGTACATTACTATTGTGTTTAATTTGCGCTTCCTACTGTAGATACATTGATGTTAGCTAGTAATCCAGCCGAAATCGATCTACAATAAACAGTTTTCCGCAACTGATCGCTGTGTTACTCTCAGTAACAATTCCATATGTATATACATGTGGCGTCTGTTCCGAAAGAATAGACGTCACTTCTGATCCTGCAGTAGTTATTATCTAATATTCACAGAATATATGACATCAACTGCGATTGGGCAAAGCTGAAAATGTGTACCCAGCCGGGATTCGAACCCGGGTCTCCTGCTTTCTAGGCAGTTTCGCTGACCCCTACACCACTGGGGACACAGTGATCACCGCACCTGCACCAATCGCTGTTGATGTCATATATTCTGTGAATATTAAATAATAACAACTGCAGGATTAGAAGTGACGTCTGTTCTTTCGGAACAGACGCCACATGTATATATATATATAATATGCCGGTGACGGGCAATGATCCTATCGTTAGTGGGGAGGGGTGGGCAAGTTTGAAGCCCTTACTCTTACGGGGATTAGTTTCATAACCACGGGTTTCAGTATTGTGGGCAGGGCGAAGCTGGGAATTTGTATCTGACGGGAGGCGTGTTTAAGTAGTCCTTGCAGTTGCGGTGATCACTGTATCCCCCGTGGTGTGCGGGTCAGCGCAACTGCCTAGACAGCACGAGAACCGGGTTCGAATCCCGGCTGGGTACACATTTTCAGCTTTGCCCAATCGCAGTTGATGTCATATATTCTGTGAATATTAAATAATAACAACTGCAGGATTAGAAGTGACGTCTGTTCTTTCGGAACAGACGCCACATGTATATATATATATAATATGCCGGTGACGGGCAATGATCCTATCGTTAGTGGGGAGGGGTGGGCAAGTTTGAAGCCCTTACTCTTACGGGGATTAGTTTCATAACCACGGGTTTCAGTATTGTGGGCAGGGCGAAGCTGGGAATTTGTATCTGACGGGAGGCGTGTTTAAGTAGTCGTTGCAGTTGCGGTGATCACTGTATCCCCCGTGGTGTGCGGGTCAGCGCAACTGCCTAGACAGCACGAGAACCGGGTTCGAATCCCGGCTGGGTACACATTTTCAGCTTTGCCCAATCGCAGTTGATGTCATATATTCTGTGAATATTAAATAATAACAACTGCAGGATTAGAAGTGACGTCTGTTCTTTCGGAACAGACGCCACATGTATATATATACATATATATATAATATGCCGGTGACGGGCAATGATCCTATCGTTAGTGGGGAGGGGTGGGCAAGTTTCAAACCCTTACTCTTACGGGGATTAGTTTCATAACCACGGGTTTCAGTATTGTGGGCAGGGCGAAGCTGGGAATTTGTATCTGACGGGAGGCGTGCTTAAGTAGTCCTTGCAGGTGCGGTGATCACTGTATCCCCCGTGGTGTGCGGGTCAGCGCAACTGCCTAGACAGCACGAGAACCGGGTTCGAATCCCGGCCGGGTACACATTTTCAGCTTTGCCCAACCGCAGTTGATGTCATATATTCTGTGAATATTAAATTCCATATGTCTTTATGCTGAATCATTTACCACCTTTGAAGTAAACTGTCGTGAATATCTTACAGCGGGAGTTCGCCGATGGCGACGGGATGCACGGCCTCGGTGAGAGTCCACGGGGCGGTGGTGAGGAGGAGCATCAGCTGACTCCGCTCAGAAGCCGCCTGCGTCATGGCTCCGCTTACCGGGTCTGCCCATGCAGCGACGTCTGCGCGTCGCACTTGCAGGCTCTCCGCAGCTGTCAAGTCGCTGCTGCCGGCGTACGCCAGAAACGTCGGTGGGCCTGCAAAGAGCGTTCAGCCTGGTCCTCACAAAAAACGAAATACTAAACTTACAAACTAAACTTATCGTTAAAAGTATAGTGGGTTATTACCTTCGCAAATTACATGTTGTATAATGCTATTGGTTCTGATATACACTTTTAGGAAACAATGTGCTTTGGCATCTACAGCTCTATGGGTACTTAGCAACTCACACTTAAAGACGTGCTAGGGAGTTCATCAAACAACTTTTATACTACACACATAAAATACGTTTTCCATACTACGGTTATAGGGATTCATAACCATTTACATAAAATATTATAAACAATGCGACATTTTAGTTCTCTTTATTGCTCTTGAAAAGAGAAACTAATTAATAAAAGATTATAAATCAATGCCCGGAGACATATTTTGTCTCGATATCATCAAAGACGCTGCACTGAAGGAGTAGCATTGAGTTAAAATTTCTAAAGCAGGGCCGTTCCAATTAAAGTTCATTGCTGTGGTGCTATTCCGATGTTGGCGAGCCTTGGCAACGTTGATTTGTAATTATATAAGGGAACATGAGGCTGATATTAGTATTGTGGAGGGAGACGTGCCTCATGATAGTTCGTGCAGCCGCTGTATGCATTACGTCACGGTGCCTTAGCGGTTATAGCGCCTTTCTAATAAGCAGGTGGACCCAATTTCGAATCCCACCCGTGACACAAATTTTAAATCGATGTCTCCTTCACTGTAACATATTAGAAAATGATAAGTCGTACGACAATCATATATACACTGCTGGCCATTAAGATTGTTACCCCGCGAAGATGACGTGCTAAAGACGCGAAATTTAACCGAGCAGGACGAAGATGCTGTGATATTCAGATGATTAGCTTTTCAGAGCATTCACACAAGGTTGGCACCGGTGACGACACCTACAACTTGCGGACATGAGGAAAGTTTCCAACCGATTTCTCATGCACAAATAGCAGTTGACCGGTGTTTCCTGGTGAAACGTTGTTGTGATGACTCGTGTAAGGAGGAGAAATGCGTACCATCACGTTTCTGACTTTGATAAAGGTCAGATTATAGCGTATCCGGATTGCGGTTTATCGTATCGCGACATTGCTGCTCGTGTTGGTCGCGCTGCAATGAGTGTTAGCAGAAGATGGAATCGGTGGGTTCAGAAGGGCAATACGGAACGCCGTGCTGGATCCCAACGGCCTCGTATCACTAGCAGTAGAGATGAGAGCCATTTTATCCGCATGGTTGTGACGGATCGTGCAGCAACGTCTTGATCCCTGAGTCAGCAGATGGGGACGTTTGCAAGACAACAAACATCTGCACGAACAGTTCAACGACGTTTGCAGCAGCATGGACCATCAGCTCGAAGACCATGGCTGCGGTTACCCTTGACGCTGAATCACAGGCAGGATTATGTACTCAACGACGAACCTGGGTGCACAAATGGCAAAACGTCATTTTTTCGGATGAATGCAAGTTCTGTTTACAGCGCTCCAACGCACTGGAACTGCTCATATGTGGTTGTTTATAACTTGTACAAAAGCCAGACGGCAGTTATTAGACTCGAAGGGCATGAAAGGGAAGCATCAGTTGGGAAGGGAGTAAGACAGGGTTGTAGCCTTTCTCCGATGTTATTCAATTTGTACATCGAGCAGGCGGTGAAGGAAAGCAAGGAAAAATTTGGAATAGGGATTAAAGTTCAGGGGGAAGAAATAAAAACATTGCGTTTTGCTGATAACATTGTAATTCTGTCAGAGACAGCAAAGGACCTGGAAGAGCAGTTGAATGGAATGGACAGTGTGTTGAAGAGAGCGTATAAAATGGACATTAACAGGAGCAAAACAAAAATAATGGAATGCGGTCTTAGAAAATCGGGCGATGCTGAAGGAATTAGATTAGGTAACGAAACAATGAAGGTGGTAGATGAGTTTTGTTACTTGGGTAGTAAAATAACATGTGATGGTCGCAGTACAGAGGATATAAAATGCAGAATGGCAATGGGAAGAAAAGCATTTTTGAAAAAGAGAAATTTGCTAACATCGAACATTAATTTAAGTGTAAGGAAGTCTTTTCTGAAGGCATTTGTGTGGAGTGTTGCCTTGTACGGGAGTGAAACATGGACGATAAGCAGTGCGGACAGGAAGAGAATAGAGGCTTTTGAAATGTGGTGCTACAGAAGAATGCTGAAGATTAGGTGGGTAGATCGCATAACCAATGAAGAAGTACTGAACAGAATTGGTGAGACAAGGAATTTTTGGCATACCCTGGCTAAAAGGAGGGATCGCTTGGTAGGACACATTCTTAGACATCGAGGAATCGTAAATTTAGCATTGGAGGGAAGTGTGTGGGGTAAAAATCGCAGAGGGAGACCAAGAGACGCGTATAGTAAGCAGATTCAAGTGGATGTGGGTTGCCGTTCTTATGAGGAGATGAAAAGGCTTGCTCAGGATAGAGTAGGGTGGAGAGCTGCATCAAACCAGTCTCCGGACTGAAGACCATAACAACAACAACATCTTTTTGAGGTTTGAGTGATGTCTATGGACAATCTAAGGAGCCGTGTTTTTGATGCAATATACACTTTCAACGCCGGTGATCAGTAACCCTGGAACCAAAGTGATGTAACACATTTTTATGAGTATGTTTACCTACTATTCCTTTCTGTAATAATGCATGGGCAGAAAGAACACCTAAATTTCCCCAATACACCTCTGATATATCTTATTTTATTTCCAGTGAATGAGGATATAATTTGCATTACCAAAAAAGAATAAGAATTGGTAATACAGAGTGCATCACCTAAAACTTCCACCTATTGCAGAAAAGGAAAGTGCTATTGATATGCGGTTTTCACAGGTTGTATTGCTTGTAAAGGGCTCATATTCCTAGCCAACAAACAGATTTTTATAACACATATGACGTTTATTTTTGTGAAAACATCCACGTTTTAACAAAACCTTTTTACAATGACAAACTGAAAGTAGAGTACATTAAAACGGGAGTGGAGTTTATTGCACAACTCTAGTACAGCGAATAGTTCACACAGCCAAACTAGTACAATATCTGTGGTGGCACACACTGAAGAACAACACGATTGCATACAGTAGTGATACGGATTCTGGCCAGCAAAGCGACAGTTGACCGTCATAGGGTGGGTTGGAAATGACCAACGGCACCGTCAAAAAATGCTTCTAGTCTGATTGTAAAAACGAATATGGCCAACTGGAATGCAGAAACACGTCGTTCCATATCATCGGGTGTAGCTGGTATGTCCTCGCACATAGTGTCTTTTAGCTTTTCCCACATAGCCCAAGGAAGTGAGCCCGAAAAAAGGAGGTGCTGGCTTGCGACTGTTTCTGGCTTGTGCACAAGTATTGAGAGCCGAAAAATACGTAATTTTCGAATATTTCAGTTTTTGGCATAGACCTAGAAAACGATGCATCCCACAGAAATGTTTGCAAATAAAATACAATAATCAATCTGCTTATAACTTCGCGCCTAATGACATAGTTACAAGTTGAAATCGGTTCAGCCGTTTAGCCACAATCGATGGTCAAAGGTTGACATTCTTAATTTCAAAATTTGCTCGCTTCTATGCATAGATACAGATAAAACCGTCAAAGTAATCGCAGCACTTATAATGTTTCATGTGCCGCGCAGACTTTATTTCAATATTTTATTTATTTTTCAATAATTAACCTCTTTTATTTATTACGGTCATTCTGTACTTATTTCATGTAAAATTTCCGAACTGAATACCGAAGTAGGAAACGTTAATGCTGGTCACAAACTCCAGTTTGTCCGTGAACCAAGGAAACCATGAAAAATCGAATTTAAACGACAGTCTAGAAAGCTGCACTTTTTACAATAGAATGCGTCACCGCATAGTCCTTTGCCTTTTGATGACGTAGCGAGCGCTGCATGAAAAAGTGCACTTGTAATCACAAAGGAAACAAAACTTCAGATCAGGCCTTTTCAAAGTTTTTATCCCGACAAAAAGATACCACACACGTCTGTTTTCAGTGTATCTTTCCGTAACGTTCTTCCAAAGAAATAGAACACGACAAAATCACATTTGTAGCATCTTTCATTCAAGGCGTAGCCACAATGTGGGCGTACGAGATAGCAGGACTATGCAACACATACGATGAGTTTGAACGCACATTTTTATCGGAATTCTGGTCCGCCAACGACCAGGCGAAAATGCCAAGGCAAATTTACAGTCCTCCGATATACAATCTTAAAGAAGAAACGTTGAGAAAGTACATCGAAAGATATGTAAACAAAGTGCGCTTCCTGGAACAGCTGGTGTCATTGAATGACATTTTGCGAATTTTAAAAGAGAGAGTACCGACCGAAATTCGGCCATGGCTCATTCGAGCACCTTTCCATGACCTGAAAGAATTTTAACGATTGCAGACGAAATCGACAGTGCATACGAGGGGCAGAGAGTAAAAACGAACAGTAATAGAACAGCAATATGATCTGAAATGGTTCGAATCAGAGTAACAACTACAACTCACTCCAAGGAAACTTTAGGGGACCACACTCGCGGACCATCAACAAGTGCAAAATTCACACAATAACATGAATCAGCTTACGGCAAACCACAACAGAAAAGATAACATAGAACATCAATATAGTGCTGCTCCCTAATACAGACCGCGGAATCGATTGGGGACGAGCATGGTATGCGTGTACATACCATGTTGATAGACTATGACGAAAGAGCTTTTATCAGAACCACTTTGCAAGCATACTGATAATAAAAAGATTATTCAAGCAGCATTATCAGCTAAGGTAGCTGGGGTACCAATACTAGTCATATTTGACACAGGAGCTAACATGAATGAAATCACTGCAGATTTATATGACAGAATTAAGTCAGAGACTAAAGTACCTAGTTTTCCTGTACGAAACTATGTAGTGACTGGAGCTTTAGGGTCACGAGTGCAAAGAGTAGAGAAGCAGGTTTTATTAGATATAAGTTTTGAGGGTGGCTGGGGTATCAATACTAGTCATAATTGACACAGGAGCTAACATGAAAGTAATCACTGCAGATTTATATGACAGAATTAAGACAGAGAGTAAAATACCTAGTTTTCCTGTACAAAACAGTGTAGCGTCTGGAGTTATAGGGTCACGAGCGCAAAGAGTAGAGAAGCACGTTTTGTTAGATATCAGTTTTGAGGGCGTCACAATAGAATGCGCGTTTCTCGTGCTGATGAATTCGTGTGTTGGGTGCATATTAGGTATGGAGTTTTTAAGATTGACCTTCGTAAAAGAGTATGTATTGTAGAGATTGGTGGTAACGCGTTTAATTTTAATTTACTTCGTACCCACGGTAGAGACAATAGGTTATGTGACAGGATATTTGTAAAATACAATGATGTACATTTTCCTTATTGTGATTATACTGAGTTTGTATTACATGTAGAACAGAAAGATACAGTGTCAATTGACTGGCAACCTGTTACGCTCACTACCAGAGAAATTTCGGAAAAGGTATCAGAATGCCAGAGTTTGTGAGATGGGGAGAGATTACAATTATACAATATTTTACACCAGATGTAACCAAATCGCAACGATGTGGCCCCACACTCAATGTATTGTGCTCGCACATATTCGAACTCATGGTCTAAGCGAGAGCGTATGAAAGCCGAACTTATGAAGATGCTTCACTGGACCATCGTTGAAACCTCAATGTCACCTTCTTCTAGTCCGTTGTTAGCTGTAGGAAAATTTGAATGTGCGGTAAGATTAGTGCTAGTTGCAAAATCCATTAATAAGATTCTTATTCCTGTATGCACACATCCTGAGGCTCTAGATGAGCAACTGCATACATTTCACAATGTTAAGTATTTGTCCACCACTGACATAGGAGCTTCCTGTTGGCAAATAAAGTATGAAAGCCGCTGAGATCCATTGTCTGGGTAATGTTCGTGATCCAAATCAAAGAGTTTGCGAAGGAGGGAGAGTTTTCACTTTTGTAACAATCCAGATTACTAACAACAGTAGTAAGCTTTTAATGTCCCGTGGAATTAATAAGCAATTAAGACACGTGTAATTGTTCGTATATGCAACTTGTTTGGATGGCAACTCGAATTGCGTTGCGCGTAAAAAGGAGGAATTAGGAAGCTGTGCGTTTTTATATTTTTACAGAGTCACAGTTCAACGAATACTCGAACACTTCACGCATTATTACGAGGCTCTCTATGTAGTTCTCAAGTACCTACATCAGAGTAATTCACAGACCTCCCATGACTACTTCTAATGACACATTTCTATATTTAGTAAGATGTATCGAATTATTGGCTCACCTGATTTCGTATAACAAGATGCAGAGGTAACCATCCATCTGGTTGACAAGATGGCGGCCGAGCACAAGGCATCAAGATTAACCAGAAGGGCAATGAACGGGTAGCAGTGCTCTGAATTCTTGCATCCGAATTGGTCATCACCAACATCTGGTGCCGTTGAGTTTACAGCACAGGCCAGAGGGAAGAGCACCACAGGCAAAAGGATCATCACATATTCTATCATCCCAAGGTTCCTGTTTAAAGTGAACAAAAAGTAATTAAATTTCCATTTCATAAAGAAGGAAAAAGTATCTTCATGTGGCTGTCAGCATTATATTAGCCACTAGACTTTTCTGTGGAAAGTAACAAAGTGAAATTGTAATGATCAAGGCATTTGAAAGACAGTTATAAACCTCCCGAACACTTTTATCCATAGAAACAAACAGAAACAATTGACAATGCAGCAATCATCGAAATAAACTATAATTTTAATCTGTTAGAAGAAGCAAAGAACTAATCCTTTTTAACGGACACAGCTTCAACCTAAACGCAGAATTTTTGTATTAAATTCAATTTCACTTGACTGTCTCATCTACTAGCACATACGCCAACAGAAAACTGGCTTCATTTCAGCTTTGAGTGCTTATAGGTTTCAAATGTTATTGTTTAATATAGAACTGAGTTTATCGATAGTACAAAAGCTATTGAGAAGCAAATATGATATTCACCACTTAGAAGTTCATTTATTTATATACCTATAGGACTAAAATTTAACATGGAAATTTATATGAAAACAAAGTAAATCAGAAGACCACTACACACTCGTCTGGCAATTTTCACATGTTATATATACCGAATAGCTGAACCCCCGCTGCTTCACATGCGTAGGCAAATTGGTCTGCACCAGTTGTTTCTTTTTAATCCATATCTTAGGTTTCGTAGTTATAACTTGAAATTTGAGTTAACAGCACCATATTTTTGAAAATCAATTTTTGCATCCCGTATTTCACCCCCTTATTAGTCTCATTTCCAAAAATATCGAAACACATGTCTTTTAAATTGGAACCCCGAATCCAAATCCGAAAATTTGTAATTTTAACTTCAAAATTGCAAATTGCCTAAATAGCAACAGATTTTCGAAAAACACTCCCTCTCCAATTTAACCACCTTGATGGTTGAATTTCCAAAAATACCGAAATACGTATTTTTTAAATCATAACGAAAAATACAAATACCATTGTCTTGACAACAATGTGTTTTCGAAAAGAATTTTTGATCCCCTCTTTTATCCCCTTAGTTGTTGAATTTCCAAACATACCGTAACTCGTGTCTTTTTAATCTTTATCAAGAGTCCATATGCTAAGTTTAGTAGTTATAGCTTGAAATTTGAGTTAATAGCAAAATATTTTTGAAAAGCAATTTTTGCGTCCTCTATTTTACCTCCTTATTGGATGAATTTCAAAAAATGCTGAAACACGTCTCTTTTAAATTCGAACGCCGAATCCAAATCCGAAAATTTGTAGTTCTAACTTCAAAATTGCCTAAATAGCAACATATTTTAGAGAAACACCCCCTTACCAATTTAACCACGTTGATGGTTGAATTTCCAAACATACCGAAGCATGTATTTTTTAACGTCTAACCAACTATACAAATATCAATTTTTGCAGCTCTAACATCAAAATTGTATCAATAGCAATGTGTTTTCTAAAAGAATTATTGATCCTCTATTTAACCCTCTTATTTATTGAATTTCCTAAAATACTAAAAATCATGAATTTTTAATCTTGACCAAGATTCCATATTCGAAGTTTCGTAATTGTAGCTTATAATTTGAATTAACAGCAACATATTTTTGGAAATCAATTTTTTGTGTCACCTATTTTACCCCGTGATTTGTCGAATTTCAAAAAATGCCGAAACACTTGTCTTTTAAATTCGAGCCCTGAATTAAAATCCGAAATTTTGTAGTTCTAGCTTCAAAATTGCCTAAATAGCTACGTATTTTCAAAAAACGTTTCATCCCCTATTTCACCCCCTTACGAACGAAATATCGAAAAATCGCTTCTTAAATGACGCCTACAGAATAAGATCAACACCCTCCACAAATTTCAAGTTTCTATCTTCAGTGGTTTGGGCTGGGCGATGATGAGTCAGTCAGTCAGTCAGTCAATCGGGACACTTCCTTTTATATATAGAGATTTACTTACGAGGGAAAATAATGAACGAAAATTCCTTGTGCAACTCTCATGAAACTGGAGTCATAGACCAATGTTTGACAATTAGATTTTGATACAACAGCATGAACTTCATGAGCAAATTTCAAAAATTGATGTTATTACAGACCTATATAATTAACATTAGATTGCTGTAAGTAGGGGGAATATGCCAATTCTAGATTGCCTCAACCCCTTCCCAGTGTTATATAAGGAATTCTTACACGAACATTCAGGAATTACGCTAAGGTCAGCGCTTTAACCCTTTCGCGGTTGAGAGACCAGAGCCGCTGCCTCCCTGGTCAGCTGAGCTGGCCTCAGACCGCTGCAGGCTACGACCACTGCAGGCTGGCCGCGCATTCCAACAAGCGTTCAGCCACTCTAGACCAACACTCTATAACCATGTATGTCACAGCGCTTGCCTTTCCTGATAAACGCGGAAGAGAGCTTCAAAAGAAACAAATGTTTTGTGTTAAATGTTTGTCCTGGGCTTGGAAAAACGGTACTATAGTAAACTGATGAAAATTTGTTTCTTTCCGATTAGAAAAACTGGAGAACATGCGTTTAGCGCTACCAATACATACGTCTACAACGTGTTAAATTTCCATTAAGACTGTACGAATTCGTTTTAAGATATGTAGATTTAAAATGAGCAGTTGTTAGCGAAGACACTCAAAAGTACGACAAACCTCTTTAATATCATAAATACGAATTACTGAACTCTAAAACCGACGAGTGTAATTTGACCTGACGTAAAATCAAATAAGAAAAATGACAGTCTAGCTAGTTTTCTGAGTGGTATATTGGTTTATTTGTAATGTAACCCTAAATTCGGTTATCTACAGTAAAACACCGGCAGCGATTGTTTAAATGTTTCCAGTTTGCTGCTACCTCGACACGTTTAGTACGATTTTATATAATGGATTCCCATCCTCACTTTTGACGCAGGCTTTGGACTGCCGCAGGCTGAGTTGAAAACCTTTCTTTTTTTCTTCTTTTTTTAAAAATTCTTTTATATATTTTTTATTTCTTCTTCTTAAAACATACACATTTACTTAGATTGCCTAATATTTTGTAAGTGTATGATAACTTTCAAGGCACGGGATCATGCAAAGAGCAACATCACACTTTTTGCAGTTTATGCATGTCATCTTCCGCCGCGAGTTAGCAGCACAAACTACACAGCGTCTCTGGGGAAGGTCCTTCTTTATTCTGCAGCCACAGTGGAGTTTCTTGTTTTGCTGCCCGTGTGATCTCTTTCTTATCGTTTTGTCAGTGAAATTACTCAACCAACTGCCGGATTAGCTCTAATTGGAATCTGGCTAGTGGCAACTTCTGTTGCTTTCTTCTTCCGAAAATTGTTTTTGCATGTAGCACAAACAAATCAGTCACATGAAAAAACATTTTCTTGTACGACTTCATTGTGTTTCGAATGCATTGTATTGAACTTAGCATCATGTTTGTCTTTGCCTTATCAACGGCACCTATGGACTTGTTGTAGCTGACTAAACAACTGGGTTTCAATTTATTTTGGCCCGTTTTATGTTCTTTCTTGTCTGTATGTACAAAATCCCGTCCGTGTAAGGTCGAAAGCATCCAGACTTCCTCATTGTCCATCCACTTTAATGCCAACAGTTTTCCACAGGACTTGAACTGTATTTTACCTTTTCCCAATTTATCAGACAACGGTGGTAATGGTTTCCTGTTTTTGCGCACTGTTCTGATTGCATTAGTATTTTCGTCATGGATCCATAGGAATAATTCTGGGCTCGAGTACCAATTGTCTAAGTAGATGGTATGACCCTTGTTTAGATATGGCAGTAGCAAACTCACAACCTCGTAGCCAGACTATCCCCAGTCGGATTTTCTGGATTCTATCTCCGTAGTGGCACCAGTGTAAACAATGTAATCCAAAATAAAATTACTTTCTACATCACAAAGGACGCAAATTGTAATATCAAAACGGCTTCGTTTACTTGGTATGTATTGCTTCAATCGTAGCCTTCCTTTGAAAAGAAGCAGACTTTCATCTATCACTAAGTTTTCAAATGGAACTATGGCCTGTCGAATCTTTTCTCTTGTGTGATCCACAATGACCCGTATTTTCACAAGAATATCCTGAGACACAAACGAATTGTCACTAAAGTTCAATAAACGTAGAATAAGTTCGATCCCTGGCTATTATTTGAGAAAATATTGTTGTTTGCAGCAGAGAATTTGTAGATAATATTCATTTAGTTCTAATTTCTTAGTTCTTGGCATAAGTAACAAACACGCCATAAAACAGTACATTTCTACAGGTTCTACAGGCTTCCATCGCGCCACTTTTGCTTGGTAGTGTAGACATTTTCTCCGTGATAAATCCATAATAATTATTAATTTCTGTACAAATGGCAGACACAAATTCGGAAGACATGAAGTACAAAAAGAGATCAAAAATGACACGCCGAATCTTCAAAGTCTATGCTTACACTGCTAGATTTGTTGACGAAGCTGTGACGTTTCGTCAGAGGGTAGTCTTCCGACCAATCATACACCCTTTTTCCGGACGCAGTTGTACATCCCAGTTCTTGTTTTCCTTCATCAGAAGAATAATCATGTGATGGCGAAGGTTATGCAGAAACTTCAGACACATCCAGGTCTGAATCTGAAGAAAGGTCCGAAGACGCACTATCATCATCGTCACTACTATTCACGAGTATATCCACGATGTTCTTGTCTGATAAGACACATCCCGACATTGTAATGGCAATAGACTCAAACGCTGTCATCTCACCAAACGTGGAAACAGAACTGTCGCAGCACTCGACTCTTACGCATAAAGAGTGCAGGAACAGTCGGAAGTTCTAGGGTTTTCCAGGATTACGAAGAAGAAAAGATGACAGTTTATAACGGTGAATAGATGGGGCATAACAGCTTTCAGATAATTACAAAACGACATGTTGACCATAGCTGTTTATTAATTCTCAATGCTACCGGTTTCGGTTTTGTACCATTGTCAAGCGTTAGCAGAGATTAGCTAATAGCTTAACATGTCGGAATTTAAAGATAAAAAATGATACCACAAGTATTCGTTGTCATTGTTCAAGTTATTGTCACAGTAGCTGACTGCTATAGTATGAAGGATACATTGATGAGTATTCATACTCATTCATACTATTCATACTCATCAATGTATCCTTCATACTATAGCAGTCAGCTACTGTGACAATAACTTGAACAATGACAACGAATACTTGTGGTATAATTTTGTATCTTTAAATTCCGACGTGTTAAGCTATTAGCTAATCTCTGCTAACGCTTGACAATGGTACAAAACCGAAACCGGTAGCATTGAGAATTAATAAATAGCTATGGTCAACATGTCGTTTTGTAATTAAAGATGACAGTGCTGACCGGAAACTGGCGGGCAGCAGTGGGTCGGCTCGGCGCTCTATTTTGGCCGTGTACCTGCCGCTGCACCCGGGCGTAGATGTATGCCGTCATCCGTCAGGTCGCTCTACCTGCGGGCGTATATGAATGCCCATAGCCGCCTGAGCTTTGTAACTGCCGGGCATACATGTATGCCGGTAGCCGTCTGGACTCTCCACCTGCTGGGCGTACATGTATGCCCATACCTGTGAAAGGGTTAAGTGACGTAAGATGCATTCAGTCACCTTCATTCTGGAAACCCACAGTGTTAGACAACTGCGCCATTAATATTCCGAGAATTGCCCTTACATTAATACTGTTGATACATAAGTGTGTTTGAATGCATTATATCATGTTCATTCTGGGAATTCAAACTATCATATTACCCAAAGGCTGAACTGGTGCTTATTACGTCAATATTCGAGGAATTGGGTGGAAAAGTTTGAATCCTGAGGGCTTTCCAACCCCAGCCCCATCCTCAAGTCCTCCACCCAAGACTCAAGCACTGAGGACTTTCCCCTCAAGACCCCGCCGAAGCAACATTTTTTCAGTTATGACTATTGTGTCTTCCTCCAGCCTTATGAGAGCTAAAGTGCATTAAATATTGGCTACATTGCGCTCCATAGAAAATACTGAAATGTGAGCAAAACAAAATATGTATTAATAACTAAAAATCTTGTCTTCTTTACAAAATGTGAAAAAGGTGATAATAATATGCAATTTATTTCAAGTTTTGTAAGCTTAAATAGTATTGCACTAACCCACAAAATGCGAAATACAAGTTCTTCTTCTGTGGCATAGCAGTATCTTCTTATTAAACATAGGTAGCAGCGAGATAAGACATCCAAGCAATATTGTAATGTTATTTCTAAATTAATACCGATAAAATGTTTAAAGGAAGTTATTTGATACTATATTTAAGTTAATAACAATAGAAAATAAACACTTGGCATGATAAAACACATTATCTTGGGACGACAGGTAACTGCAGATCCATCATGTGGAAGCAGCAGTCAAGCACCTTGTTCTGTCTCTCCCAAAGATGGTAGAATGTGCAACAAACCAACTATCGGAGTATTTCACATTAAATTATGGAGTTTTTGGAGAACTTTCGCAAAAATTAACTAGGTCCCTCAGCCAAACCACATACAAGTATAGGATTATGCAGAAAACACGATTTTACAGTACAACAAGTAAACTGAACTTAACAATCAATCGGAATGTTTTACAATAAATTCTAGTCTTCTTTCGGGGAAATTTCGTGAAAATTAAGTAGATCCAAGTGACATATTAGTATAGCATTTTGTGGCAAAAAAATGACATTGAATTCAGATTTTTTCCTTTTTATTCTACTTCATTTTATTTTATATTTTATGTTATTTACTTATTTACTTTGTGGAAATTAGGGCTGTACTGAAATTAGAGGTGATGGACAACCGTATTACAATATTCACAGTAAAAACATCATGTCGTGTATGATTGCATTGTTTCGCGGCGAGTTATGCTAATAAAATTGTCAGGCTTCCAGCCACGTCAAGTTTGTTTGATATCCACCTTCTTTCGGCCGAAATCTCCTCGGCCATTTTATCAGCAAAACATCAAGTTAGTGTTGGAAATACATTTCATTATTTGATATAATCATGTCTTTAAATGTGGAAACATCTGTCAGTAGGCATCATCTGTTGCATAGGGGATACCTTTTACATGTTACATAATAGATTTCTCATCTGCATAGCAGTTAAAACTGTATGTAGTAACACCACTTCAAATATTAAGAAACATGTAAAAACATCTGTTTACGATACTTACATCTATTGTCCAGCTTTCCCAACATGGATAAATGTTTCTCATACGTGTGACATACTTATTTTCATGTCTGAGATGTTATTCATAGAATTTTTTGGAAAGTAGTCTATTTGATTTTGAATATTAGTTGTAGCATGGCTGTTTTCATTCATTTAAACAAATATTGGGCATCTGACGAATGGAAACACCCGCAGGAAGTTTGCTTTTAACGATGTTAAGCAAAACGTCTATCAAAAACTAGTAGAATTAATGATTTTTCCAGTTTTGAGCTGAGTACAATTTTCCTTTCTTCAGTATACAAATCGCTTTTTCCCATAATTCTAACCAGTATATTATTTGGATGCGGTAACTATTTAACTTTTGGGATGCCATGCAAAATTTCTATGAAAAAAAAGCAGAAGTATTGTAAAATATTCCGATTTTTGGCTGCATTCAGTTTCACTTTTTTATTAGAAAACATCATTTGAGAGAGGGATCTTATTAATTTTCACGAAATTTCCCTGAGAAAACACCAGAATTTAATGTAAAATATTCTGATATTTTGGATGTTTCTCAGCTGACATCTGTGGGAGGGACAGGACAAGGAACTGGACTACTGCTACCACCACATGAATGCACAGTTAACTGTCGTCCACAAGATACATGTTTCATCAGAACAACTGCATCTCTTCATTTGTTATTAACTTGGATGTAGCATCAAATATTTCCTCTATATAGTTTAAGGGTATTAATTTAGCTATAACATTACAATAGTAGTAAGATGACCGATCTCGCTTCTATCTATGTATAATAAGAAGTTGCTGCCATGGCATGGAACAATCACTTTTATTTCGCATTTTGTGGGTTGGTGCAATAGTATTTAATAAACAACACTTGAGTTTTAGTTATTGATACACATTTTGTTTGGTCACACTGCAGACTTTTGTATGGATCACTATATAGCCATCATTTAATGTGCTTTAATCTGCCCAAACTCACATAGGACGGGCAGTGAGGACAGTGAAAATATGTTAGTGAGGATGAGACTGGGACTGAGGCTGGGGCTGGGATTTGGTTGGGGCTGAGACAGAAAACCCTCAGCTGTCAACACTTGGCAGTGAGATCTGAGGGGAGGGGAGGCTGGAAAGTCCTCAGTGCTCAAACCTTGTCCACCCATTCCCAGAATACTGACATAAGGAGCACCAGTTCAAAAATAGTGTAATATAATACTCCGATTTCCCAGAATGACGGTAATGGAATGGATCCTAACATACTCACGGCATGCTAATGTACCCAAACATTGATGTAAGAGCAATTCACAGACTATTAAAGGCGCTATTGTCTAATACAGTGTGTCCACAAATTCTCTCCGCAGTAGCGATCTCCGTGTGTCTCGCGTTGTGATGCGTGTAAGGTTGGAAGCACTGAAAAAGTGCGCCTTCACGTGTTCCGTGGACCTGCAGTGGTAGTAGGGTGGGAGTAGTGTTGCGTATGCGCTACAGCTTGTACTTGTGTTATTGTCTTGTTCGTATATACACTGAGTGTATTGAGAATGCTTACTGTTGCAGAGAGAGCCTTTTTAGTGGAAGAGGTTTTTCAGGCAGACAATTTAGATTGCGTTTTATATGTCGAGGTGTCCAAATTGACATCGTACATGATTTAATTCGCAAATATTGGATTATAGGTTCAGCTCATGATGCACCATCAACTGGTAGGCCCACAGTTTTAACATAACAGAAGCATCATGACATTTTAAACATCATGTTGCGTAGCTCAACAAAACAACAACAAAAATATCACCAGAGACTAAGGTCTCGCGTACAACAGCACACAAGGCCATAACCAAAGAACTGGGGCTGCATCCGTATAAAATTTCTGCAGTGCAACAACTATATTGTATGGGTCATAAGAAAATAATAGCATATTGTGAATAGTTTCAGCAATTTATTAACGGACTTGGAGTTGATATTTTAGAGCGATCATTTTCACTGTTGAGGCTTGGTTTCACCTATCTGGCTACGTTAATTCTAAAAATGCACATATTTTGTCATCAGAAAAACTACATGCCTTAACAGAAACGCCATTTCACGCAAAGAAAATTGGGGTGTGGGTTGCCATAACACGAGCACGAATCTACATTCACCTCGAAAATCTATTGTTCCCAGATAATTTATCCATTTATTGCGCTGTTAAATGAAGATCAATCACTCATTTTTATAGCAAGGCAACGCTACTGCTCATACAGTACACTAATCCCTACTACTCTTACATGAAATTGTTGGAGACCGAATAATCAGAAAAAGTCTCTGCCCCCTCACCTCACCGAATTTGTATACTTCCGAATATTTCCTTTTGGGTGCGGCTAAAATATTACGCGCCCCGCAAAACGAGACACACAGAGCTTGGTGCTGCAGAGAGACACTGCATAGTACTCTGGATTTCCAGAATGACGGTGATGGAATGCATCATATGTCACTTAAAGTGCTGACCGTAGTGTAATACCTCAAATGATGGCATCAGTATTCCTGAAATGAAGTCTAGGTAAGTATCAATGTCATCTAGATTTGGAACAGTCCCCCTACTGCTGTAGATTTCTTAAACACATTCTCAGTTCTAATACAGCAAATTTTCTTGTGACGGCAAATATGTGCATGCATCAGCATGCTTATAGGAAACATCGATCTTCCAAATCTCAGCTTGCTCTTTTCTCCCACGACACATTGTGAGATATGGATGAAGTGTAAGAGGCATACTGAATATTTCTCGATTTTCGAAAGACGTTTGACACAGTACTGCACTGCAGACTGCTATCAAACGTACGAGCATATGGGGTAGGTACCAAATATCTGAGTGACTAAAAGACCTCTTAAGTAACAGAAGCCAGTATGTTGTCCTCGATGGCGGGTGTGACTACGGTTTCGTCAGGAGTGCCCTAAAGAAGTGTGATAGGACCGCAGTTACTTTCTATCTATTTAAATGTTTTGACGGACAGAGTCGCAATCTGCGGCTGTTTGCTGATGATGCTGTGGTGTAGAGGGAAGTATCGACATTTAATGACTGTAGTAGGTTGCAGGATGTCTTGTTCAAAATTTGTAGGTAGTGTGACGAATGGCAGCTAGCTCTAAACGTAGAAAAATGTAAGGTGATGCAGATGAGTAGGAGAAACAATGCAGTAATGTTCTAATACAGCATTGGTAGTGTGCTACTTGACGGTCACTTCAACTGAATATATAGGCATAACGCTGCACGAGCATATAAGGACAGTCATGGCAAATGTTCAACTATGGTTTAATGGGAGATTTTTTGGAAGATGTGATACGTCTTTAAAGGAATCGCTTGTACAATCTCATCTTGAGTATCGTTCAAGTGTTTGGGATCCCCACCAGATGGGTTTAAAGAAACATGTAGAAGCAAGTCAGAGGCCGGCGACTATGCTTGTTACTGGTAGGTTTGGTCAGTGCGTGAATGTCACTGAAATACTTCGGGAACTCAAATGGGAGTTGCTGACGGAAAGCCGACTTTATTTTCGAGAAACACTGTTGAAGAAATTTAGTCGTCTGGTTAATGATGTGGAGTGCAGAACGATTCTACTGCCGCCAACCTACTTTTCGCGTAAAGAGAACAAAGATAAGTTCCGAAAGATTAGGGCTCGTATAGATGCATACAAGCATTCGATTTTGCTTCGTTCTCTATAGGAATAGAATAGGAAAGCAAGTAACCAGTAGTAGTACTGAGTACCCTCCGCTACGCACGTATGTGTGGATTTCGAAGTATGTATGTAGATTTGTTTGAATTGTTTCGAGAACGACTAGCAGATATGAAATATTAGAAACGATAGGCATAGAGACAGATGCGATGTCTATCTGAATCTCTTAAAAACAGAAAATGCATCATTTGTAGTTGTTTATTAATAGTTTCGAAATTGTAATTCAGCACGCGGATGTCAAGAACCTCTTGGATTTCATCAATGTGTACCTTTGATTTTGTTTCTTATATTTTGACAGTAAGGAAGCCTAAATAAGAATGGATAGAATGTTTAGAATAAACTGCATTCTTTCCTGTTGTAGAACCATACACCCACTGAACATTTTTATGGCGAAAATATCTTCGAATGACGATAATACACCCACCGCATAATATCGTTATCGCAAATATTTAGAGTATAAAAGATAAGTTTCATTGTCTTATAAAAAACGGTCTGATGTAAATGTTATTAAATAGTGGGAATGGATGATGTGTATAAATCCATTCAATGAGCATGAAAGAAAGATTTTAGAGCATGAAAGTATTATTTGAAAATATCGTCTCAGTATTAACAGAATGTTTTTAATGTGTATGTGTAAACAAGCTTGATCTCCGTCATGTTGGACAATAAATAAACCATTTGTGGGTTTCAAACAAAAAGTGCAGGCAGATTTCTAGATATTCAAACATGATGTTTTAACTGCAGAACCCTCCGTTTATACTGTCATAAAGCATTACTACGTATAGGGCTCGTAATACTTACATACATAGATTGACAAAACACTTAGAACTAGGTCTAAATAGTATAATTTGAGTCTGTTTCAGGTACAGAATCATAAATTGTCCTCAAAATTTCAATTTTTCACTGTACTATTTTAAAGTTTTTTTATCGTATGTTTGGATACTAGGTGTAAAAGTATCCTTCAAAACTGTTGTCACGTATTTGCGGTAATATTAACCGTGACATGTTATTTTGAATATAACTGTAATTCTAGGACGAAGTATGGCATTTTTAACAGAATGCGTAGATAATAAATATCTGGGAAAGAAATGATATATGCGATGTTACCGATGATTGACTGTAAAAATTGGGACTCTGTCCTTAAAGCCAAATGGTTCTTCATATGATTTAAATTTTTCATCTGCAGCTGGTTCACGTAAGTTAGTATTAGAAATTGTAGTCGTCGCCCACTACCCTGTTCACAACAGTTGATTCCTTTTCAAATTAATTTAGAATATATTTTCTGCTGAGAGACATGTGATACTCCTTGAGAAAGATGCATGTAAAGTTTCGATTAAGCAGCTACCAGTGACCAGATACGAGTAAACTGAGCATGTGCAGAATTGTTATCAGTAGGAAAAGAGTAATTTACACGTCTTACTTCTTTTATGCATTTGTTCGTTGGAAAACAACAATGTATTAGTGTTGTGTGTCATCAGCAAAAGCCATTATTTTATGTAATACGCAATAATTGTGTTTACACTAATTACAGCATATTTAATATTTTTCTAGCATTGTAGTAATTTTGTTCTCCGTTTAACAGTAAATCTATGATGAAGCAGTGCAATGACAATTTGTGCAACTACAGCTAACACAGTTGTCACCAATTTAGTTAACAGTAGCTACACCAAATTACATTACAAAGCTAATCACACTTCAAGAATACGTATTTAACACAATACCCGCAATTATTACCCTGTAACACTTTACATGGAAATATACAGTTTAATCAATCAGTTCAAGTTATCAGATCTTTGTAGACCGAAGAGACCAAACTAGGATGAACATCGAACTCTAGACTTACAAACTACTTAAACTAACTTATCCTAATGACAACATAAACCCATGTCCGAGGGAGGACTCGAACCTCCGGCGAGAGCAAATGCCCGCAACGCATGACGCTCCAAAACGTACGGCCATTCCCGCGTAGCGTTAAATCACTCGATACTCGATATCGCGGCTATCGCCGTAAAGAACTATTGCTTAATCTCTGATGTCTAATATGAACGGAACAAAAGAACAAAATACCTGTATTACCTATGTTTGCGAAAGTAAAAAACATTTATCTTGGTCCGTGCGATAGGTATAATTAAAGCACATTCTTACTGTGAATATACAATTCATATGTAAACACCACAGATATACATTAATGTGTGTCTATCTGTGATCATAATGAACAGTTATGCATGTGCTCTATCATCTCCGCTTTCAGTGAATGCATTTGAACGAGATGATAACTACTTCTTTGCCTAATTTCAGAGACAAGAAATATCTCTGGAATGAGCATACACTTAAAAGAAGTGATCTGTAGCGTAGCCTTAAGTAGGTAATGTATAGGTTAAACAAGAATTTTTTTCTTTAAGTGCGTGAGGGCGCGTAGCATCCGAATCTCCGGTTAAGGAGCACGCAGCATCTCATCGGCTGACAGCTAATAATTTCTCATTGGCCGAAGTCAGGGATACTCCTTAACTGGGATGGCTTCGAATTTTCGAACATTCAGATGCGCAGAACAGATCTTGCGACTCAACATATATTGCCGTTGTGGTCACGTCATCTCGGGACGCCGTACGTTGTCTGTAATGGGGATAACCTAAACAGTGACTGTCCGATAACAGTGATTTCTGTGAATGTTACATTTTGGCGGCTATGACAATCAGTTGTGATTTGTCATAGTTTGAAACAGAAGTTTGCGAATTCATAACTTATCCTTTCCGAACTTTACCAATTACGATTCCTCAGATTTCTGGGAATTCTAGGATGAATTACCAGATATGCTATTCAAGCTGCCTCTCACTCACATGTAGCAACTGGCGGTCATTGGCGAGTATATATGTTAACTGGGAATTCTGGTAAAATTTTACTTACATACTCGGCGGAATCGTGTGATGTTGTTGGCAACAACCATTTCATTGTCCTTGAAAACTCAATCACACAAAAAAAGAGTGTATAATTTTTCTTGTTGATAGTGAAATAAATAATTAATTATGTCCCTACTTTATGGTCAACAGATTATTGTATGTACGCATTTGTGGTCAGCTAATTCATTATCCTCGTAAAGTTAGCTTTTGTTGCCAACAATACCACACTACGTGGCCGAGGCAATAAGTAAAATTTGACTGTTTTTCTGTCCAGGCAAACTGTGTCAGTTAACGAAAGTGAAAATTCTTGAGGTTTACTGAAAATCAGTTACCAAGGCCGGGAATTCTGTAAACACGTTTTCTACAGAAGAAAAATTTATTACTAGTTACTTGTTGTGGTAACGTACGTCCAAAATATAAAGACAAAGTCAACTCTTAGTAGTAAAATTAACCTTCATAACAAGAGGACCCAGATTTAGCATTTCTGTGAGTTCCTAAAATCACTCCAGGCTACGAACAACGAGGCCTTTTGAGATTCGAGCTAAGAATTGTTTTTTAGATGTGGGTGTGACACGTTTTAATGATTTACGTCTAGGCTGGAAAAGATACCCACCTTGGCTTTTACAGAGACCCAGCTGCTTTTAGAACTGACGAATGAATAAAATGATTATATCGCTGACATTAGTATCCAGTATGTGATTCTGAAGTTTTAAACAGGCATCACAACATTACAGTGGTGTATACGGACTTATTGGTGTATACGGATTTCGTCAGATGTTACACAGTGTTTACCGATCGTGTCCTGAGAATTCACCTGTTCCCCGTCGACTCGGTTTTGTAGCAGAGCTGCAAGCGATCCTCGAGACACGAAATCCAGTCCGGCATGTTTAGAGTATACGATTTAGTCTCTTTCCCGATTCCCTTAGTTCCACACAATTACTGCAGAACATCTAACAATCTTAAACTACAACACATTAGATTTATCAGTAACAGTACGTCCTCCAATGGTCGGGTAAGGTAGTGTCATTTCTTTAGGTACCAGGGTGTGTGGGGATTCGGGGTAATGAAGCGGCTGGTGTGGCTGCCAATACGGCCTACAATGACCAGAATGTCTTCTGTGTTTCGCGCAGAGATTCCTTCACTTGTAGGCTGAGACGTGGCTGGCAGTAACAGGCAATAAACTACTGTTGGTTAAACCAACTGTCCGACCGTGGTGAACCTCCTCCCAGTGATTCAGGCGGCATTAAGTGATCGTAACACACACAGTTTTTACTGTGTCGATAAATGTGGCACGCATATCACTGTGCGCCACATTTTAACTGAGTATTTTTAATTTCGTGCAGAGAGGGCAGCGGTGAATTTAGGTAGTGCTCTGCACTGTTTTACCTGATAACAAGACGATTGTGACCAAAGTTAAAAAAAAAATTAATTGCCTGGACTCTGATTTAAGCATTGAGCCTGGAGGTTTTAGTGTGTTTGACAGTAACTGGCTCATCTTTCTATTCCAGTGATCAGCCAACCACAATATTCTGGTATCGTATTTTAAGTACTACTACAACTGTCCACTTAAGTAGTCAAAGTTGTATCGTTGACACTGAACGATGTGTTTATGCGTTTGTTTAGCTGTCTACGCAGTTTGACTAATTTAGCTACTTTTATTTTTGATGCCTGTTTCTATTCACTTCCTCTTTACTTGGTTCACATTCATGTCGATTGTAAGGAAGATTAAGACCTAGTTGCCAAGCGTCCAAAACATCCTATCCTACCATCAATACTTATAGTGCAGTGGTAAGTACACAGTATTTTACGGGTTACTGTGAAGTGGCCGAGCGTTCCAAGGCGCCTTGCTGCGGAACACGTCACTGCTCGCCGTTGGTGGTTCGAGTCTTCCCTCGGGAATGTGTTTATTTGTTGTCCTTAGCGTAAGTTAAAGTAGTTTATAAGCCTAGGGACTGATAACCAGCGTAGTTAAGTCCCATAGATTTACTAACAGTTCAACATTTAACGGCTAGTTTTGTTGCCCATCATGACAACCTACCCTTGCCTTACACGTCAGAATAATAATACTCTTCCTGCTTCCCAAACTGTAAAAATATCGGTAACGTCGCTGAATATCTCCAGAACTGGGAACCACTTTCAGATATTTATAATTTAACTTGTCAATCGGACTTACATTAGAAAATATATCCAACAATTTTATTAATAAATTCCATGCTGAATAACTAGTCGTATATGCTCCGGAGACAACACATTAATGAGCTGTTAAATTTGTGAGTCCTTTCCTGTACAATAAATCATCCAATTTCCCTGAAATTTTAATCATCTCTTTGCAGACGTACTTCACTTCTTCCCATATTCCATCTTACTACGAAAATTCCTTTGTTGTGTGTCTTTCGTGTGGAAATTTCAATGAAAAATCTCAACATATTTAATTACGCCTAGTCATTTGAATTCACTATTAAATCTGCTGTGAAGCATTTTTGAATATACTGAAGAAACTTCCAGATTTGCATACAAAACTGCGAAAAATAAAAGTAAAAGACTACAGTCCTCGAGGCTTCCAGTTCACACAAGATTTATTGTTGAACTGTGCATGCTGTGTACATGAAATGATTCCGTTTGTAGACAACAGCTCAATCCATAGTGATGTGTCAGTTTTAGATCCATGCTGAAACACCCATGTTAAAATGTGGTGTAGCCTCAACGACGACAATGTCAGGTACTGAATCTGCAATCCGTACGACCATACGGATGCTGAATACTGCCTTCGGATATATTAGTCCACGCGTGATAGACCTGTTCATGTAGGTCTGCTAGAGATGTGGGATGAGTCGCATGTTCCAGTTGTCTTATCATAACCCACAAATGAGACTTGTCCGTAAATCTGCAAGGGCAGTTGCTGCACGTCTGGCAAAGCACTTTTTCACATGCATTGTGTGGCCGAGTGCTGAAAAAGACCTAGCATGTAGTCATTTTTGTCTTGGACAAATTCACTCTACGAGATACTACTCGCTAGTTCTGCGTCCCACGTGGAAATATTCATAAGATGCGTGCAGGCAAAATCGACTATCAACGTTGAAGGCCACGGTCCGCTATTCCATTTTCCTCTGAAGATACGTCGATGCTGTGGCGTTACTGCAACACGGGCTACTGGTGAGGGTACCGCTAGCCCCACTGTTGTAACTATTTGGCTACAGTGTTGCCACTTTAGGTCCAAAAATCCTCACATTCAGAGCCGGCCACGGAGTGATAAATGCCACGCACGTCGTCAGCTGGACGGACCACGAGCGGACCAAGTGACCAAGCGACGCTCAGACTGTTTAGGCTTTGGTCGGCACTTCTCGCAAGTAATCGCTTCGGTGTGACGATTCATATTGCTGTGCGATGCGAATCTTTCCTCTTTCAGCAGAAAAGGTAAAACAGTCAACAATCCGCCGACTGCCGATTGGTTTGAACACCACAGTGCTTTACTAGGCACGGTCATGTTTTGGGCTGGTACGTCGTTGTCTTCTTCCGACATTCGAACAGCCTTACCCAGCAAGTTATAGGGGGACCTTCAGTCTAACGCGGATTCCCAACCACCCTGTCACTCGACATTTCTGGTGCTCATGAATATGCAAATTTAAAAACATCATATCAGTTTTGGAAGAAATATAAAAAAAAGTTTCAAATCATTTTCACGATACTGCCAATTAGTATCTCTTTTGGAGAAGTTTTCTGTAACATTTTCTGTGTTTGTTGAAAGTGACCCTGTCAATTTTCATATGCATTTGACATTTACAGTGTAATCTCCAGTTGATAAGCATATTATATTATGTTCAAACAGTTCAGGAATTTTAGGAAGGATTTCCTCTAGTTGAGTTTCCATTTCCATAATAAAGCAGAAAAATTGATACCCATGTTTGTAACAAATTGAGTGTTAATGACCTTTTTGAATAATAAAATTAATTCGTCACAGTTACATGGCGTTTTAAGTGATGGAATCTGATAAACTTCCTCCGGTGGATTGCTATAGAAACTACTATCAAGACATCTACTGCCTCCAAGGTGGTATCTGCCATCATCGGATTGCTTGGTCATAGTATATCGCCTCAAATTTGAGACTTGATAGGGGATGTCACCGAGGACACAGTTTGTAATAATCGATGGTAAGGCATCTACTAAAACAGAGGTGATATCGGGCGTTTCACAGGATAGTGTCGTCTGCTGTTCCTTATTTACATAAACGATTTGGGAGAAAATCTAAGCAGCTCTCTTAGGTTGTTTGCAGATGACGCCGTCATTTACCGACTAGTAAAATCATATGAAGATCAAAACCAAGTGCAGAACGATGTGAATTAGATATCACTATGGTGTAAAAATTGGCAATTGACTCTAAATAATGAGAGGTGTGAAGTCGTCCACATGAGTACGAAAAGAATCCGTTAAACTTTGTTTACAAGATAAATCAATTAAAAGTGAAGGCCATAAACTCCACAAAATACCTATAAATTATTATTACTTCAGACTTAAACTGGAAATAACACGTAGATAATGTCGTGAGATAGGCGAACCAGACACTGCGTTTTATTGGCAGTACCCTTAAAAGATGCAACAGAACTACTAAAGAAACTGCATACACTAAGCTTGTCCGTCCTTTTTTGGAGCATTGCTGCCCACTGTGGGATCTTTATCAGGTGGGTTTGACGGAGGACATTAAAAGAGTCCAAAGAAGGGCAGCTCGTTTTCTATTGTCACGATACAGGGGAGTCAGCATTACGGAAATGATACAGGATCTGGGATGGGAACGATTACAACAACGGTGCTTATCGCTGCGGTGTGGGCTACTTACGATTTTCCAATCTCCAACATTGTCCTCCGAATGCGAAAATATATTGTTGACACCCACTTACACAGGTAGGAAAGATAATCAGAATAGAATACGAGATATCAGAGCACGAACGGAGGAATTCAGGTGTTCCTTCTTCCTGCGCGCTATTAGAGAAGGGAATGGGAGGTAAATAGTATAAAGAAGGTTCGATGAACCCTCTGAAGGCACTCAGATGTGATTTGCAGAGTATCCCATGTAGATGTAGAGGTAAAATCAACTTACCAAGTGTAGCAGTTACTTTTTTCCGGCAGTGTAATTCGTCTCTACAGTATTAAGTAGTGCTCTGAGAGTAACGAAAAGACGTGTATCCGTATGTATCCTTTACCAAAATAAACAATACTTGTTACAAACGTGTCACCTAGAAATATGGCCGATACACTGTCTTTGAAACCGTGGAACATTTTAACTCTTACTGTTATAGTAGCTAATACTTTAATATTTAAGTTTGTCACGTAGCTTCCTTATGCCTGCTGTTTGAGGCAATTATACTACTAAGGATATCAGTACAATCCGTTTCCCTCGTGATTAAAATGTAACTGTCATACAAATTTATCAAAATTAGCGAAAACCACTCCCGACCTACATTTTAAGTACTATATCGGCATTCTGCTTAGAGCTTTGAAATGTCGGTATCAATTGGAATGTTTTGTGAGGAGTGTCAGTGTGACCGATCATAGTAGTAGCATTAGGCTGCATTTGCGAGCATCGGGAGTGTTGTACAGTATTATGTGACTTTAACAACTTAGGTAATACCGTCATGAATGGAAATATGTAGATGATAACATTTCAATACTTTTTACAAAACATTTTTATAGCAGATAAGATCAAAAACAAATAATTAACCATTAAACTGAAACCATTAAAGGTAAAAAAGAATCGTATGTTTCCGTTAAATCGGACTTCAGATCATCGAGGATTAATCTGCAATCACGGACCAAGAAGTATAATCTAAGATGTTTAAAAGCAAAACTAGTAATTTAAAAATTCGTCACTGATGTCTATATACTCATCTCAAAATATATATCCCAGAATATAAGCATTCTCCATATTGGTTTTCGTTACAGAGTTCGTTTCGATACGGTAGATGCGAATAACGAAATGTATTCATGAGCAATTTCGTACTAATCCGGTAGATGCTAGTAACGAAATGTATTTATGAGTAACGATTTAGTATTTCGTATCAGCCAAAGTATTCGTTACTCATTACGGAATACTTACGGTTTGCTACAATTCTAGTATTAAATAAACGTAGGCAGCAGGGCTACATGTGCTCGAAGCTAGTATCATTGATCACAAAATCACAAATAGTTACGAAAAGAAAATCAAGCTCTTATCATGATTTTGAAACCAAAAGTATACAGGGAAAACATGTAACATAATAGAGTTCGTTGTATCTAAGAGAAATTGCTGCCCTCGTTTGTGGGTGGATCTGGGGCAGTGGTGTTTAACGGCCAATTAAGTACACATCAATAGAAAATAAGCACTAATTTATATGGGTTAAGGGTCGGAAATACACCGATCCTGAATTTTCAAAGAAACAATTGCGGTATTCTTCATAAGTCATGTCGGGAATGTAAAGAAATTCTGACTCTGGAAGATCCAAATTATAAATACTGTATGGAAACCTCGATCGTTTTGGGTAATTTTGGTCAGTGATCGTAAATAATATGCTGTTACGTTCCCTCTGCAATCACAAAATAATTCAATATTTATTGTGCAAACTTGTGAACCACACGGTTGAATTTCATAATGATACTTAGTAGCTCACGCTTAAAAGTGGTATTCACGTAAATGCGAAGAGATCGTGTTAATGATTGAGTTATTCGAGGAACAGTTGCGTTACAGACAGCGGAAACTTCATACTAGCGTGTGGCGCACCTGCAATTTCAAATGCAATTAGAAGATAATTACTCCGGATAATGTGTTCATGGTAATTATCGGACTGATAAACCTACGAAGCTCAAATTGAACTACCGTAAGTGGTTATTCCGAGAGTAAATATTAGAATCTTGATTAAACGATGTGGGAATAAAGGTAATAACCTTGCTATTTCAGCAATCTGAAAATATTTGTAACAAGTAGTAAAACCTGCCGGAAGTGAAAATGTTATGGAATGTTTAATAACACATTGTATGCCTATCTTCTTGATAGAATGAAAGGTGAAATCAATGAGTTCCACCTGGCGGCTCGGGTTTATTCGAAAATATTTCAGTAAACATGAACTCTGTAATGCATACTTTAAGATTCATGAGCAGTTCATCTTCGATAATGTGGAACACTTGTCTTCTGTTGTTGTCTTGTGCTTATAACTCTTGAAGTACGCATTTTAGAACCCACGGGTAATAGACAATAGTCGTTGTTATTGTATTCCATAGTACCCTCTAACAAATATGAAAGCTAAGAGTTTGCATTGGAAAAGATTTTTTTAACAATATGGAAGCGTCTCTGAATTACATGTCCGGACATAGGTTCCCTCGTAAAACATAATCTACTAGAAACCTAGAAACGTATAAAATCAATTATGAAACAGTGTGTATTAAAAAAATATATACCCACATTTAAGGTTTTTCAAATTTTTATGTCAGTTCTCACATTACTTTGCTTCCTAACGTTTGTTACATTTAAAGATAATTATTACAGATATTAATTACACCCAAATCTCTTTCAGTTTCTCAGTGGCTTTGTTAATATTAAAGATAATTACAAAGAAATACGATAGTGTCGGAACGGGCAAATGTCAGTGACTGTTCATACTACAAATTATTTTTGAAACATATCTGTTCCTACGAAACACACTGCATAAAACGGAGGAAGATTCCGTGTTTCTGTGAAAGTCGTATGACCAATAAGAAACTATTCATAGAATGAACATTACTAACAAGAAAGGCATGACAGTTTTCAGTCATATTCTTAGTGGAATATATAACGTTAAATTAAATTAAAATAATATTAAGTAAATTTCCCAATTAAGAAATCAACTGAATGTTTGTCAGTGTTGCATATCCCCACAGGTTATTTTTCGAATGGGCACGCGACTACTGGCTATCCTGGTCACTCAAACTTCACCATTTGTGAAACATTCACTATGCCACACAATCACCGAATAATGTATCCAAGTATCTTGATCATCTACCTCACTTTCCCATACTAAGCCGTAAATGTATAATGGTACCATCATTGTTGTTCTAGTCATTCATCCTCAGGAAGGAAGGAATACAGTGATTAATATGCGATTATACCAGTCTGTTATCTTCTTCATTTTATCATAACTGCTGCACCACATATCAGGAACTGTTTTCCGTGCATAGTGAGACCTAGCCTTGACGCTGATTTAATATGTAATCGAACATTCTTATTCTGCTAGTCACTGTTTTCTTTGTTTAACATTTGTTCTCGACTCATTGCAGAATTTCTTCATTCCATACTCGGCAACCTATATAATCGTAATTTTCAATAGTCTTGTACAACACCACCTATCAAAGTCATTTATATTTTACATGGGTGACTAAAGAATAACATTTTAGCCATTTGATTTTTTGGTACGTTATTTGCAACTTATCATTATTATTGTATGGAAATATGATTATGAATCACATGCATACCACCGTAGAGCCTAAACAGCAATATTGTTCAGAACAGAATGAAAAAAAAACCAACATAAAAATGAAAAATAAGTTATAATTTTAACGGCACTCTACAATTTTCTGTCTCAAGACTAGTATAATATTTATAAGAAAGCAAGTTTTTGTGATACAGGTAAGTGTGTAGGATGCCACTGCAAATGGTTGTTATAATTGGACATGCTTCAGTTGCTATAAATATAAACAACTTTATTGCCTTTTGCTTCGTTCCCATCAAACCTCCCCCAGAACCTTCAAACTGGAGTCCCCCCTTTCGCATTACTACATTTCAGCGCCAATTCCCTTCTTTAATTCAAGGGCTACAATCAGTATAAACATAGAATTGGGGGACAATATTTTCTAACACCATTGGACTAATGACTGTGGGCTGGAAAATACAGTAGCCTGTCTACAGTAAGTTACTAGAGCCAGAAGTATAATTGTCGTTCCAGCAGAGGTAACTTCGTGATCACGGAGCCACAGACATACATTACTAGACCGGAAATGCCATATACAGTATCATTAGTATCAGTGAAGTCTCGCCGTCATATTTCTATACTATAACGTGAAAGCAGTCGTTTGCGTTATTACAGAAAATAGTCGTAAAAATACGGAAGAACTGACGTAACTAGGCTGTCTCTAGACTATTGACATATAAGACATTCGTGTGATGTATATGACTGTATTTTTTCCATCTGTATTAAGCATATAACAGTTCCTGTTATTATTAATCTGTTCCAATTTCATTCAACTTCGAATTTTGTAGCCGTAATATGGTCAATATAGAAGTGTAGTTTATCGTTGTATAACACATATTCTCCTTCTTTTAAAAGTTCTTACGAAATCTACAGTCTGCTTTGACACATACACCAATGAGTAGCATTTCCCGTTTTTGTCAATCTGTTACCAATTTCAATCAACTTCGGCTTTTCTTTTAATAGTATGACCGTTATAAATGTGCTACTTGTCATAGATAACACATCTCTTTTTGAGTGTTTTTGTTTTCAGATAACTACAGTTTACTTTAACTGTACGTAATATATTCTTAAAAATCCACACAAAGTGACCTGAATAGTGTTTCGTACAGACGATGAAGTAAATAAATAATGCTGTACCTACTCTATGGTTGACGGGTACTTGTATGTACACTCATTCACTCAGTAAAAGTAATTGCCCTCGTAAACGAAGACTTCATGACAAAATATTTACGCTGACACACGATCGACTAATGCTAACGTCACATGATTGACGACATAATGACGCGAAGCGGTCAAGACGGTAAGTAAAATTTCACCGTACGTAACAAGTTCTGCTCATAACACGATTCGACAATGTATGCCTATGTGTTAAAATGTTCAATTGTTTGTTAAGCTTATGGGACTGAACTACGGGGTCATCACTCCCTAAACTTACAAACTACTTATCTACTACCTTATACTAAGGACAGCACAAATATCCATGCCCGAGAGGGGATTCGAACCCCCGACCGTAGTGGCCGTGCAGACCGTGACTGGAGCGCCTCAGTCCCCTCGGCCACCGCGGCCGTCCACTATGTGTTAAATTTTATTATTGCGGAAGTATTAGTTCAAATGCAAATCATTTTCAATTCAACTAGTAAAGCTTACAACGTCATATCGTATCACACCATGGTAGTACCGTACGGAAAATTTTTGACTTGAGGTGACGCAAGATGGCGGCGTCAGGCTTGAATCACAGAGGTACGTTTGGCAGTGTAGTAATGTATGTCTGTGCTCGGAGCCTACATGTCAACGTTCTGTGACCGCATAGAAAACGCTGAATTGTCCACTCCTTCTAACATTTCGAAATGTTTACTTTCCGTTCATAGAACGCCCGGGCTTCATCAGTGTGCAAATACGTATCCTCATGGTAGATAAGGGTTAGTAATTGCCGGATTGCCAGAAACTTAATAAATAACGTAGTTTCCAGAATTTAATATAATCCGTTTGCAGGTTTTCACTAATACTCTTCATCGACCTGCACTATCCTTGAATCGGCACAATCAGTTGTAACTTAATAACGATCAAAATTTATAATACTACTACAGGAAATAATTAACACGTTATTAAACAGACTCCTCTCACAGTATAAGGTCATATTGAACAAGGGATTAATTTGCCGTAATGATAGCTGCTAACGATACATAGATTTCTGTGTACAAGGCCTGTTTAGTTAGTTCATTTTTCTTAGTTCATCCTGATCATTTCTTATATCAAGGAATGAACAACGCGCAACAAAGAATGCCTAGAGCTTCCGCCATGTAGTGACTCTAAGGCTTTCGCAAATGAATTTACAAAGTTACTGTGACATAATGCCATCACTGTTACATTTCTGTCACCACAGTGCTGATAAGATTTAACAGCATAAATGGAAAGTAGGAATCGGATGATGACCAAAATATTTTACACACAAAATGGCATTTCCAGAAACTATACAATGTCTGTAAATGTACTAGGGGTTTCAATGGGAATAAGTCCCAGAACCCTAGTGTTGGTATCAACTTAAAGGATGAATGTGAAGAGAGAAAACTGAGTAGATACAGCTCGTGTATATAAATAACTACGCTTCTGGAGAGAAAGTTATAGTAACAGCAGCAGTGGAGGTCAGAACGAAATAACATATATGTTTCACTATTTCTTAATTCTGGAGTTGATGATGAATCCTTTAAATGAGTAGAATAATATGGTTATGCTTAGTAATCTTTACATCGCCGGTTTCTGTTCTGAAACACCTACCCATATTCAAAATATTTCTGACATTAATGCGATGGGTCCCATACAAGTTGATCAAATGAAATTTCTGGGGTCGTTAATAGTTGCAGGTAAGAAAGAAAATTTTGGTTTCAGTAGGTCATCTGCTGAGGAGACCGTTGTTGGGATCCACAGTCGAAACACTGGTTTGATGCAGTTATTCGCGCTACACTATTGTAAGCAGTCTTTCCGTCTCTGATTAAGAACGGCTACATCCCTTTGAAACTGGTTATGGTATTCGTCCTTTGGACTCAGTCTGCGATATCCCCCCCTCCCCCTCCACCACACACACACACATTTCCATCCAGTGCTGATCTGATGATTCATTGACATGTTAGAATGTGTCCCGCCTATGCGGGAAACTTCATTTGTCCCAACTCAGTTTGGCGACTCATTAGTTAGACGATCTACCTGTGTAATATTCAGCATTGCAAAAAATTTCAAAACTTTCCATTGTTTTATCGAGCTTCTTATCGTGAATGTTTCACTACCTTACAAAGCTACACTCCAGGAAGAGGCCTTCAAAAACGACATCAGATTAATATACGATATGAACAAATGTCTCCTCTTCAGAACTGTTTTCATCCCATAACAATTTTTCGTTTCATATCTTATCTCCTTTGGCCATTACAAGTCTGTTTTGCTACACATATGATAAAATCAAACTATTACTTTTACTGTCTCGTTTCCGTAAGTAATTCCTTCGGCATCATCTGATTTTATTAGACCATTCCATTAAAATTGTTTTTATCTTACGAATTTTCATCTTATACCCTTGTTTCAAGACACCGTCCATCCTTTCAGTTGCTTTATAGATCCATTGCTTTTTCTGACAGAATGACATTGTCATTGGGAAACACAAAGCTTTTATTTTTCCTTCCTGAACATTAATTTTTTTCTCCAAATTTCTCTTGCTTTCCTTCAAAACTCCCTATCCAAACACTGCGTCCCTTTCATGCCCTCGAAACTTGTAACAGCTCTCTGTTTTTTGTAGAAGTTAATACAACTTTTCGTTCGTTGTATTATATCCATGGTACCTTCGGAATTTGTATGTCATTCAAAATTTTCAAAACCTCACTCCAAATCTGCAAAAACTATAGACTAGGTGTCCCGTCGTCTAAGATGAGTGGTAAGCTGAATATTGTTTCACGTATTCCTACATTTCTCCCAAATTCAAGATGATCATACCCCATTTCGGATTCTATAAGTTCTTCTATACATAATTTGTTAGAATTTTGCGACTTTGATAGATTAAAATTGTTAATATGGCTGTATTTGTCTGTATCAACCTGTCATGAGTAGTGGATGTATAAAATAGTGTACAAAATTGTTTGACTAATTCAAACTTACGAACATCGTACTGGGCACCAAGAAAGGAAATAACGATGTCCTAGAATATGAAAATAATAATAATAATAGTGGTAATGATATTAACTGTTAAGTTCAGACGCAACAGTATTGTTTTACCTTGCTCGTTATTTCTACATCTACATCTATCTACATCTACATCGATACTCTGCAAATCACATTTAAGTGCCTGGCAGAGGGTTCATTAACCACCTTCATAACTTTTCTCTACCGTTCCATTCTCTAATAGCGCGCGGGAAGAAAGAACACCTAAATCGTTCCGTTTTCGATTTGATTTCTCTTATTTTATTGGGATGGTCATGTCTCCCTAAGTAGGTGGGTGATAGCAAAATATTTTCACATTCAGAACTAAAAGTCGGTGATTGAAACTTCGCAAACAGATCACGCCGCAATGAATAACGTCTTTCTTTTAATGATTTCCACCCCAATTCGTGCAACATTTCCGTGACGCTTTCCCCCCGTAACGTGATAAAACAAAACGAGCTGCCTTTCTCTGAACCTTCTCAATATCTTCCGTCAGTCCCACCAGGTGAGGGTCCTACAAGGGGCAACAGTACTCCAAGAGAGGACGCACAAGTGTGATGTAGGCAGTCTCTTTGGTGGGGCTGGTGCATCGTCTAAGCGTTCTGCCAATGAAACGTAACCTTTGGTTCGCCTTCCCCACAATATTTTCTATGTGTTCTCTCCAGTCAAAGTTGTTCGTAATTGTAACTCCTAGGTATTTGGTAGAATTTACGACCTTAAGGTTTGACTGATTTATCGCGTAATTGAAGTTCAGCGGATTTCTTTTAGTGGTCATGTGTATTACTTCACACTTTTCTTTATTTAGTGTCAATTGCCAATTTTCGCACCAAGTAGAAATTTTGTCTAAATCGCTTTGCAGTTGCTTTTGATCCTCTGTTGACTTCACTAACCGATAAACGACAGCATCATCCGCGAACAGTCTAAGGGAGCTATTCAGATTATCTCCTAAATCGTTTATAAACACGAGGAAGAGTAGGGGACCAATAACGCTTCCCTGTGGAACGCCAGATATCACTTCTGTTTTACTGGATGACTTACCGTCAATTACAACGAACTGTATAAACTGCACCACTCATAAATTTACAGTGAGATCATTTCTAACAACCTACGCATTCGATTACATGAGCTTTCAGTTAAAAATATGGGCTACTTTCTTATATAAGTTTATGTTTTTGTTGTGATTGAAACTTTTCTTATAACACAGTCATCTATACTGGTCTTACATCATACCATGGTGATCCCAGAATGTGTTAGGGTTGGTTTGTTTTTTGGTGTTACGTGATGATTTATATTCATGTGGCGCTACAAAGGACGTTTGTTAATTTAATATTTAAATTTGTCCTTCATTCATTGATGAATTAGTAGTATGATTTTCACACTCATTTCTCACATGCGCACTTATTTGTTGTCTATTCTTGATGCCAGTAAGATACCTATGACATATTCATCATTTATTTTACTGTGGTGTCTGTGGTTGAGGAGTTTTACATACTGCAGTCCTTCTGTATTCATGTCAAGTACAATGTATTTACCAGGATTTGGTTGTTGCAATACTCTGCTGCTAACTGGGCGTGTCCTTGTTGGTGAGCCCGCAATAGTGGTGGGATCAACTTACGTATGTCAGTTGCAGCAGTTTCCATTATTTTTCTACGAATTAATGTTAACAGTAAAGTTAGATGACAGTTAATTCTATTAAGTATCCATCAGTCGGGGGTACGGGTAAATAGGTCTGCAAGTAGGTGGAATCTATTACTTTTTCTAGCTTCATTAAAACTGTACCACTCTGAAAAATGGCAAGAGGATCATCTGGTTAGCCTTGGCTAACTAACCAATATATTTAAGTTCGTTTATGAAAGGATATCGCTGTTCATATTACAATGTTACGTATATAAAGGTTATCGGTTGCTACTGGAAATGAAAGTCTGATTCTCGAAGATGCAATACAAATTATTCTATACTTAGCCGCAAGACTATTAAAACTGAAATGTTATTGATGTGCTTTTGTAAGTAGTAAATAATACGTAAACTGATAATTGTAGAAAATAGGAAACCTATTGGTTTTGTAAAGGGTAGACCAGAAAATAGAATGCCAAAGTAAATTCATCGTGGCAGTTCTGTTTATTCCCGTACAAGTTATTCTTTGCAGAAAACAAAGTTTTATTTGAGACTGAAAAAACTCATGGGTCACTGAGACGTGTCGGCTCCTTCTTGTATTTCCGCTATCTTCTCTTCCTAGTATCAAAGCTTCTTGAGTTTTTATTACGCGCCTTTCGATAGTCGAGATCTTACAGTTCTGCCGCGTGTGGTGCTGTTATCTTTTCGTCTTCTACATCGCGCAGAAATCTTTGTCACGTACGGCGAGGGTTCTGGAGTGGAATGAGTTTGGCTTGCGGACAGAGTAACGACATTCCAATTTGGAGCGGCTTGCCGAACGCTTGGCGAAACAAGACATGTCGCATCGTCAGTCTCTCCCCAGTGTGCTTTACATCTGACGTCAACTTCATATCAGTTCGGGGATACGACAGTGGGGCCGAGATGGCGGAAGCTAGTGTGTTCTGTGGCGAGACGAAGGGGGCTACGACGAACAATCAATAAATGAAGTTCGTTCCATGGGCGCACCGTTGATCGTTGTGTGGTGACAAACGATGTTGAGATTTGCTCGAAAATCCGTAACTGTTGGGTTGCATGAATTTGTTATTTGTTTAACTTTTTTTTTCGTTATCCTGCGCTATGTGAGTTTCTATTTTGTAGAGTTGTTATTGTTTGATAACAGAGTTTTCTCTCCCCCACCCCCCCCCCCCCTACCCCCAGAAAGTTTTGTTTTAATGTGTCTCCTGTAGAAGGTTTAGGTCTGTTTTGTGTTCCCTCGTGTTGTTGTTCTTATTAGGCGTTCCGGAGCAAACTGAAATTAGCAACTTCCTATTGTACTAAAGTGCTGTTTAATTGGCGTAGTCTTACATTGTGTTTGTAGTGTCTCATTTCGTTGCTAGTAATCAGCGTGCAGGAGTAGCAAAGTTTTCAGAAAAATGTAATTGTATACTCTCAGCTGCGATTCCTTTGGGCTGTTAGCATCCGTTAATCTGAAAGAGAATCGGTTCAGTATAGTTGCTCTCTGATCTCCTAGTGGTTGTGTGTATGCTCATTTGCCTGATGTATTTGCGCCCCGGCTTCTGCCATATTTGAGGAAGTTTGAAATGATGCACTTTTCATATAGTCCCATTTTCATTAGTCCCAATTTTGCTGAGGGTTACCTCTTCCACTGAATTCACAATTATTCTGCTGGTTGGTCACCGACATTACTTGGTGATTTGGCAACTAGTCGTCCAATGGTTGTGGGTTGAGGTCCGCGTCGAATTCCGTTGCCCAAGCTTTAAGTTTCACAATCACTTGTGGGCCACACGTGGCAGGAAGCTGGGTTGGAGTGTACTACTGGGGTGCCGCCATCTCCATTATAGTGAGTGATGCATCGAAGTGTTTTTATTATAGTAATAGTTCATGCTGTAATTATGCCCGCTGTGTTTATTGAATTCAAATTTAAATGTAACCGTTGGTCATCTTACCTGATCCTGTAACTGAGATTATTCTTAAAGCTTTAACGAAAATGTTGGCCAATTATACGGCGTTATTTTGAAATCGTTTTACCTGTTTCTGGTGCCTGAGCTAAAGTGGCGTTGTTATTATTCAAATACTTTGCGTCCTAAGATTTGAATAAATTGTGTGAATTTCATTAATAACTTTATTTGTTGTTTTCAACTACTTATAATATCTGCTTAAGTAAATAGCTACTTTTAGAGACAGATTTTTATCTGCTGATCTGTGTTAGGTACCTAGACTTAACAATTGTTCCTTTAACTACAATTCCTTGGACTTCCCGCTAATTTCTTTGCAGATGTTGCTAATTTATGTTAATATTTTTTAATAATTATAATTGTTTTCTGATGCCCTGGTAAAATCTGTTTAGATAAATCTGCACAAATGCGAGGAGGACGTTCTATCTGTTGGCTGTATCAAGTAACCTAGATCTTTTATGTACTTTTCGTTCTTGGAATTTAGTTTTTCCAGTGCTCGTCCTCAGAGACAGAAGTTTGCCATCATTAACTGTTCTCCAAAACATAACTGCTCATGTAATTTTGCCCTATTGCAATATTTATATTTATCCATTCTGAATACCTACTTATATTTTAGGGTTGGCCATATGACTATTTAAAATCATTCTCGTTTTGAAACAATCACGTTGAACGAAAACCACCCTTACTGACTTTTTAAATAACGAATCGGGTATAGTCATGTATCATTAATGTGTGTAGGTTTTACTGTTATAGAAGTGTTTTGTTGTTCAATATGATTACAAAATGTTCTGTTTAAACCTACAGGGCAAAATTAATGTTAAGTACCTAAACATTCTTCGTTTATATGAACTTAATACTTTATACAGTTCCTTATTTTATCAATAGCCAGCAGAATAGCGAATTAATACTTCACATTTTGTCACTTTTCGAGAAATCTGTATATACAGTGTACTTCTTGTCCCTTTAATCCCTGATTCTAGTGCGAATTTTATGCAATATTTGTATTTGTATACTGTTCTTAACTCTTTCCTGTACATATACATGAACAAGGGCAATAATTGCTAAAAATAAATCTACAACCTTGGAAATGGTGGTTGTTTATTTTTCCATCCTATAAAACACATTTGCTGCAATGGATAAAACACGTAATTTATGTTTTGGAAAACTTAAGTGTGAATACTAGCTCAAAGTCTAAATAAGAGTTTACTTGTTTCCACCATGCTTGGAGCGTAGATAGCATCTTCATAATTTTACAGTTTTTATAATAAACAATTAAAGTGGTATTGCTGATTTCATCCTAGTAAGTCCTACAATAACATCGTTCGCCACATTTTTATTTCTTGCCGGTTGACGCGTAAACCAAGCTACACTAATTAATAGTGTAAATCAATGTGTAAATGAGACGAAATTTAGCATGGAACAACCAATAGTTCACTTGTTTCACTTACTGAGACAGTATCGGAACAAGAGCTGTTGACCTACCGGTGAATCACCAGTGATAGAGCAGTGTTAGCGCCCTAAGTGACCCGACATTTCACCCCATGACGAAACTGGTTGCCGTTACCCCCAGTTCATCGACCCCAGGAGGCTTTAGCCGGAGCTGGAAGGTTCTCGACGACCTACTAAAACCGCAGATTACAGAACAGCACTGCCAACCAGCCCGTCATCATTCAGCACAGCTCATCGGTGGTATGCTGTACACTCTGTGCAGTAAATACGGCGGTCAGCGGCAGGGGACACTATACTGTATGTGCCACAAACCGCTACGTTTCATCAGAATCGTACAACGTCCGAAACCGATCTCAGTTTTATGGCTTCGGCGCCATTGCCTGACCAACCATGGCCCGCAAGGTTATGAACCAGGACATGGCTAGTCAGCGCGCTGCCTGAGTGATAAACGTCAGAGGAAGTCTCCGCTTGTCGGCACACCATTGTCTAACACACCTGGGTCGGAGTAATCACTGCTGTTCACTGACATCGGACTATGCACCCGCCGCAGATGTGCCTTACAACCGACGCCAATCAGCACTCCGACGCCGTTCACAGTCAACTTTCTCCGCAGACTGAGCTGCCACCGTATGCCCAACCGTGCCTGGTTAATATCCATAACAAAAAGCATCGGAAGGGCAACTTACATTATTAAATGAAGGCAACTTGTACTACCTTCAGGAACGCAGTGCTCCCAACAGCCTAATCAAAATAAAATAAAATTTGTTACCCTCTTGCATCTTATAATTTGATGCAGAAAATACAGTATTAAAACGTGTTCTTTGGCTGGGCGGCGACATGGTTTGGTTTGGTGACTGGGGAGACAGTTGTGTTGACTTCGTTATATATTTGGCATTAGCTTGCGATTTTTAAGCTGTAGATTACGTCTCGATTTTCACAGTTGTATTGGATGTATAGGTTCAAAATTCTATTTGTCACCTAAGTATGAAAGACCAAACACACAAAGACATCCACCTAGCTAGAGAAGACAGAATACATAGCAAATTTAAATACATACCCGCCACATACTTCGGTAAAATATCCAACAAAATTAACGAACTTTTCAAAAACACCAGTATTAAATTTGCTTTTCGCACTAACAACAATCTAAGACCAAAATTGCACTTTACATCCATCAGTAATTACCCATACTTAGAACTAGGTATTTACAAAATCACATGTGACAACTGTAACAGCTTTTACATTGGTCAGACTGGACGTAATTTCCTCACAAGATATCGTGAACGCGTAAGAATAAGTGAAAACAACCAATCTAGTTTCTATTTACATCTCAGAAACGAAAACCATTCAGCAATTAACATCGAAAACGCACTTACGATTTTGCATAAAATACCAAAGGGAATAGAAATGAATATTTTGGAGGAATTTGAAATATATATTCACACTAAAAATTATCCGAACGAAATACATAATGAACACACTGATTTCAAACATAAAAATTATCTGGTTAATTTTATAGACTTTATCGATGAAAAAGGCTGAAAAGCAAAGATATACTAAATGAACAGAGGAAAAAACGAAATAAAACCTCTCTGACCAATGTTAAAGTTAAAAAAGTATCTCATAACTTAGTTGATTACTATATATGTAAACATCTTTGGCAAAGCTGTTGCTAATTACGAAAAAATATAAAAGTTTCTTTAATTTAAAGTTTTAACGTAAAAAGCTGCATAATACCTGACAGCTAAAAACCGTATACAACAACTAAATACGTGTATATTTCCATGTAATTTATGCAACAGTTACGCCAGATGTCAACATTAATTAACGTCCAAACATCGTAGACGTAAGTTATTAGGAAAATTTATAACAAACAAATTTATGTATATTTTCCTATTGTTTGATTTGTAATAATGTAATTCTTATACACGCAGGCGCTTGAGAATGACAAACTGTCGAAATAGCTGTAGCAATATTAAATAAAACATAAGCAGCAATCCGGAACTTTATTGCAATGTCTTTCTACGACATATATGATGCTGCAGGCCCAACAATTAGAAAATATGAAAATTAAGTTTTTAGACCTGGTACTTCTTCGCAGTTAATAAAACTTATATCTTTGTTGAATTTTTCACTGCAAATATTAGATCTGTATTTCATTTAAACTTAAAGACTTTCTGTAATGTTTGAGCATGATAATCCATTTCTCAGGGGCTGATATTTAATAAACCAAAGAATAAAAATTTGAATAATTGAGTCCCGGTAGTTCAGATAATTTGACGCCCATCACAAAGATACTGTTTTTGCGTGATCCTTTTCCTTTATAGAATTATTCTTTAGAAAATTTCACCATAAGTTTCTCCTGACCAAAACTGTTAGGTATATACCTTCACACATTAATTAATTTCTTAGGAACGTCACAAATAATTTTTCACTTTTAGAATATGCTGGGAACTAAATACTCGAATAACTGTTTAAGACTTTTTTAAGGTTCATAGATTCTCTATTTCGAAATCAATAGTTACATTCACTACACTTTCACAGTACACACTTTATAAGTTCACAATTCGCGATTATTTTCGTCAAAGTTTGATTGTATTAATCTCTCAGGATCCTATACATTGATTACGAATTTTAATTTTCCAAGATACGTCTTTGAAAAGTTATTGCATTAAACTAGCCAATGAGTACAAATTTCATCTCACGAATGTTCATCAGTTTATTATAGGAGCCTATCCCGATCAAAGTCCAAAGATAATGTTCGCTTTCGCGTGTGATCACGATATAAAAGTTTATATTAAATTTTAAATATTTTTTTCTTGGAATGACACCGCGTATAATACTTTAAGCTAAGCACTGATAGATAGTCCTACTGCGAGCTGAGCACATAGAGAGCACATAGAGAGAGAGTAACTCAACTGCGGATACTATTTATAATAGCAATCTGACAAATGATCTCTGATATGCGAGTTGTTTTGACCTAAGTATTCCCTGGATACTATTACCACAGTCTAACATATACAGTCGCGACACTCACTGCTGTGAGAGTTGTTACCAACTGACAGTTCAACGACACTAGCGCTCCTAGCGATGGGTAAGCCGCCGAAAGAGTGATGTTTGTTTATAATTATTTGTGCAAGTAATTAACGAAAGAGTTAATATAATTTTTGTGTTACAAGCATTAGTAATATATCAAGAGACATACTTAATAAGGAAATTAATGTAAAAAAAGTCGAACTTAACTGATTCAATGGTATAACGAAGAACTTCGTCATGAACCAATACTTACGAATATGTGTATATTTGCAGCTTATCCCGCTGAAAGTAAGTAGAATATCAACATGATATAAACATAAATTTCTATTTTGGTCTGTTCTTACTATGACAAAGAGTTTTTTGACACGTATCATAGTGGTATGGGGTCTAATGATTCGCACATTTTTAGGCTTCACTCGTCTTTATTATAATCGCATATTCTTTTGGGTGTGATTACTTTAGCTTAAGATTCTTGAAGATTCTTGCCGTTTGTGGTTAAGCTGTAGCAACAATTGTGGAATTGGGTTCTTCTTTGTTGAACACAGTTTGATTGCTTTTTCAGTTTTCTTGTCACATTTCTGATGTTTTCCTTCAGCTACAGTTGTGGTGGCTGATTTGGTACGTTAAATACTGTAGTTATTGCATTCTACATTCGTTTCCTACGTTCCATCCTCACCGATTTCACTGGAATTGGAATGGAGAAACGTTAACGTTCTTGAGAAGAAAAAACACGTCTTTCTGCCAAAGGGCGGGTATTCGGGGTTTCCTAGCAATTTTTCTATTTTTAATAGTAAATTAAATTATTCAGTATAACCCTGTGTGTTACAAGATAACATTAAATAAACTGTGCCGCAATGTACCGTTTCCAACCTTGTCACGGATCTTAGAAAACCTAAGAAACACATAGGTGGAGCTATTTTTAAGTTATTACCTATTTTATGGTATTACATACATTTCCTAATGTATAAAATGTGTTAAAATCAATATAAACGATACTATTCGCACTCATCCACTATCGTATCCATAAAAGTAGCTTGCCCTCCGCTTGGAGCGCTGCTGTCGCAGTGTATAACAAAAATCTGCGGGAGTGTCGTGACTGTATATGTTAGACTGTGCTATTACTCTGAATTCCGCTGATATAAATGGAATTTACTAAAAATATTGAAAAATGAGAAAATTCTGCCTCTTAACAAATTATTAAAATTACTTAACGATGAGAAATATCGGAATACCGTGATTCTAATGCTATGGTCGCGATGTGGTGTTACAATTGTTACTTACATTGTCTGCCTCAGTACTGTAGTGGATAGCGTGCTAGATTGCCACGCAAAGGGCCCGAGTTCGATTCCCGGTCTGCTTCGAGATTTTCTCCAACCAGGGAATTGGTGTTGCGTCGTCCTCAGCATCAACGACGCGAATTCGTCCACGTGGCGTCACTTAAAGAATTGCACCAGGCAAGCCGAACACGAACCCAGTACGATTAAGATTTAACATCCCGTTGACAGCATAATGAAAGAGTCGTATAGAGACAGAGCAGAAGCTACGTTAGTTTTGATGAGAACTGGAGAGGAAATCTGTTGTGCCCTTGCTAATTACACCTCCAACAAAGCAATGCAATAGCAATCTAAGACCTATTAATTATATTCCTAACCTACAGTATCTGAACCTTTTGACGAATATTAACCTGTAACCATTGAATGAACCTGTTTTCCCTCCATTATTAAACCAACTTGAAGAAACCTTTGATTCACTCTGAACACTTACTGTTGTCAACTTCCGAAGAAACATTAAACAACTGTGATTGAAAATTGAATATTGCCAACTTCATGAAACACTAATGATCTACAGAATTTAAGTGTTAATTTAAACTAGACAATCTTACTTTACCTATCAACACTTTACCTTTCAATAAACATTGACCTTTGGCAATTGATGTGGATGTTCCTCCTATATCTTGTGTCATCAGTCTGATGCCACAAAAGTGTATTTATATCTGAACACCAGTTTGCCATACCTATCATGTACCGTGAATGACCATACAGTACCAGCTTATACTGACACAGTAAATCACTAGTGTTCTTTGCACGCAATACGGACGCTCCTCCCACAAGTAACCAGTGTTCTTTTGCCAACGGACGTGAATGCCCAACCTACACCTGATGTACTGCAATATAATGTTACTGACAATGTTAATTATTTCTGTTCATCATCATGACAGTATCCATCATGTCTCAACTAGGGTTTATAGCAAATCTGGAATACGTGACAAAACTTACAATTTATAATCCACCCACAGAGTTAATTCAACCTGTAAGCAGCGTATGATATATTCTGCTCATCATTCTTTAACTGTTCATAGTGATGAGACAAATTTAGCCTGTTTTGTGCCAGAACATAAAACTCATAAAGTCAAATTATTCCAGAATATTCCTGATAAAATGAATTTATTACTCTTTACCGGTTTCGATGATTTAAATCATCATTTTCAGAAGAGTTTTCACGTTCTGGACTTAGGAGAACATGTATATTTTATGTTGACCATGCAATTTTATTAATTTTACATTTCTACGAGAAACACACTATTTGACGTGTTCTCCTAAGTGAAGACGTCGTAAACCATTATGAAGACGAACATTTAAAATATTGAAACCGGTAGATTAATACATATATTTTATCTGCGATCTTGGTTTAACAACCCAAAGAAAGTTTATTTTTATAGTATATATATTATTGATGATTGCAAATACTTCATTTCTATAATGCATATTTCAATCTTTGTTTTTGTGCCCTCAAATGCGTTACATATAATTACTGAAAGTATGTGACGTTTTAGATACATTTCTCTCTCTATTGCCTCTTCTGCTTAACAATACAGGTCTATCAATTTAGCCTACTGTTATATATTATCATCTTCTATCTGTTAGATTTAATTTCCTTTAGGAATTTCTCATGTATATTACGATAGTTATATTTTTACATAGTTAAGGTCTGCAGTTTAAATATTTCTTTAACATATAATGTGCCTTACTGTAACTGTTCCTGCTACTTCATGAAATGTGAAATGATGAACAATTATGTCGGCAACTTGCACTGATACACAAACATTGTTTTGCTGCAATGCTGATAATCAATCGGTGCGTGTAATATACTCATAATTTGGTATGTCACTTTATAACATGCACGGAAATTATGTGGAACTGTTTGCATGAAGGATACCCATGTTCATATACAATATTTTGGGGCAGATTTGATGTCTACAACTATACATTCATTTCCTACAGAATGTGTTACTCATACATCATACAGTTACGTGCTTTTGGCTCTCTTTTACACCTTGTGCTTCATGCTTGCCTCTTTTTTCTGTTCTGGTTATTCAGTGCATTTCTTTAAATACTGTCATTTTATAGAGGAAATTATCAATTCAGTTGCGTACTGCTGCTCTTTACTTACTTTCTTTTGGTTAGCTGCATAAATTTGTGGACAGTTTTGCCCACGAATTTCTTTCTGGATGAGAGTTGTGTCTCATCTTTGGGTAATCTGGATAGCTGCGCTTAATGGTTAGTTACTGGAAGAGATGGTCACCTTACTTGTGTTAGGTCAAGTTGATGTAAATATATAATTTCTGTTTTACTTACGTGAGAGATATGTGTTTAGTTTATGAATATAGATGCACCCGTGATTTACTGTGAGAATATATGGGAATATAAATGTGATGGTGTATGAAGATGTGATTTGTGGTTAGGATATAAGAATATCAACAAGGAAGATTATCAGTCTAATTTCAGTTTGTAAACCACTGGCGGAACAGGACAGACTTTTCTTTGGAATAAGTTTCATGGTTGAATTTCTACATTTATATTATTTGAGATCAAAATTCTTTCTTTTTTCTTCCTTCTCTACTGAAATCATATTTTGTAATACGCCTAATGTTATTAACAGCACACATACCAGTGAACCTGTTACTGACCTCTTGTCCCTACTTGTTTTATCTGCTTGTTGGAGCTGCAATGTTAATAATTTATGCCTTCGCTAAGCGAAATTTTTCTGCATTTTAATGTTTTCGCTGATGTTTCTACAATGAATCACCTTTTCACTAGTGTAACATGTTCTCACATTCTGCTGTGTTAATTTCATTGATTGGTTTGATGTGTGTCTTTGCTACGCGTTTATCAGTGTGCTTATCATTAATGTATGGCTAATTATTGTTAACGTTTCAGAAATGAATTATTGGTCACAGTTTGTGAAATGAATGCCAATGTAATGAATTCCGAACTTTCTGCCATTGCTCAATATAAGGAATTGTTTTAGTAAAATTTACCACTAACTGCACTGATCAGCTGTATGATGTTTCGATATGCTTACTGACTTTGCTGTACATTTTGCCTTACAAGAACGCCATTAATATTATCACTTTGATTTCCAACCTTTCTTTTTTTTTTTTTTTTTTTTTTTTTTTTTTTTTTTTTTTTTTTTTTTTTTTTTTTTTTTTTTTTTTTAGTTTTGATGATGTGCTTTGCCAATTATCTTCATTGACTCCAATACATTGCTAACTATTTTACTTAACATGATTTCCTTTCAATTCTTTGTATATGCTTCTTGCCAGTACATACTCTTATTTTGCATTTCAGTGCTAACTTTTCCTTTTTGGGATGGTTACTTACTATTCATATCGACTACATATCTCCTTAAAACCGATAGACTGAACAAAAATTCATGATGAATCTGACTCACTATAAGCCAATCTTTTCATATTTTGCTGCAGCTATAGCTCATATACCCTTTTCTCAGAAAGTTTCCTTTCTCTATTTAACGTTGGAGGATTTGTAGTTGGAACACGTACCTCGTTTGCATTTTGCTTAAGTATGTCTGTCTGTCTATACGATCTGTGGCCTGTTATTTGGATGCACTCTCATCTTACAATTATAACACATTTATTCGTTAATTATACTACTCGTAGTTTCCCTTATAATTTACTGTACAGTGTTCTGAAACTGTCACACGATGTTATAGTACGTTCAGAATTGCATGCTATTTCCTGTGTATTGTACTGTCTACCACTGGCACACTTTATAGTCTTCAGTATTTATAACTTTCATTTGTTGTATGCATGACATGCGTCGCTTTGTTTTACATATTGTTTATGCTTTATAATTTTTATGTCATTAGATAAGACAGCCATAGGTTAACTTTGGTTATTTGGCAGCCACACACTAGGAATGGTAGAACCACATGTCATGCCACATCATAGTAATGTAAGAGTACACCTGTCGCTGTATCTTTGATTTAACGTAATGTATATATTGTCTTAAATTTGTTTATTTCATGTATTTTTCATTTGTTGTATGCTAGATATATTTCTTATGTAACGTCATTTTTCTATATTGAATCATTTAGTGTAAACCCGCATGAATGCAAGGACATTCTCATGCTGTAAGTTAGCAATGCGCCAGAGACAATGTTGAACCTGTTATAAAGACTGTCTTTGGCACAGAAGTAGTAGTTGTGAGTGTCGCACTGCTGAAGCAGTCGCGGTGCGGACTCGCCAAAGTAAAGACATAAATGCAGTCGCGGAGCGGACTCGCTATAGTAAACATGTAGATGTTTTGTTGATGGTGCAGAGGCACGGTAGGCGCAGTGTGGCGCGAGTTTTATGCAATTGCAATAAGCCTGAGAGGCGTACTGTTTAATGTATTGAACGAAGTGCGAAATAAGTTTATTTATACTCGATCAGTGTAATCTTTTTCCATGTGTGCAAGAAAAGTAATTGTTTGGTATCAAGTCTATTGTCACCGAGTGTGATCGTTGTTGTAGTAAGAGTACCTATTGTAATCATATCTGTCTTGTTTGGACTTCACGACGAAGACGACGAAAGCAGATGAGTACTTTTGTAACATTTTATTTTGTATGCATGTAAATGTAGTGTCAACCCAATCAGAACTTTGGTTCAATTATACATGACTTATTTTTAAACCAGTCTTAATTTTGTAAGTAGTTGTAGTCACCCCATTATCACCATTATTAGATTATGTTGAATATGCAAGCCTATACATTGACTAACAAGTTCAATTATTTTCAAAATAATTGACGAGTTAAAAAATTACTAAATATGTTACAACCACAGAGACTAGTAATTAAAGTGCAAGAGAGTGCAAGAGAGTTTGCAAGTAAAGTAAAGTTGGTTTCATTTATGTAGATAGTAACCAGGCTAACAGTAGTCAAAGTATTACGGTAGTTTTAGCAGACTGGACTGAAGTAATTTTTTTTATGAAATACGTTAAATGCCAAACTCTGCTCAGCCAGTTACATGCGTACGCTACCCAGGCCCTGGAAAAAAAAAAAAAAAAAAAAAAAAAAATATATATATATATATATATATATATATATATATATATATATATATATATATATATATATATAGTTTACGTAAAGTTTTATAAGGAACTTGAATGCTTTAAACAATAATATCAAAATTATTGAGAACTTTGACTGTAGTATTTGTGAAGCTCATTGCACCACGGAGTTTCACTGTATTGAGCTATCATCATTGCAATCAGAGTTTATCTGCTATTACAATTTTGATTATAACACGAACACGCCATCACCACTACATGAATTCTGACACAATTTATTAGTGAAGTTGTGCTGTTCGTGAATCGTAAGAGGTGCTAGTTGGAGGCTGTAGTCAATGCTAAGTCAGATAGGGCCAAGCTTAATTAATTACCACAGTGATTGTATCAAGTTAATTAATATCTTTTTTTATTCAAAATTTTTAACTTTCACTGCGAAAGTGTTGTTGCGACCCATTAGTTGTGATTTGCTACAACATTCAATAACGAAATTATTATTACTAGAGTATACTGTTACGCATTCTAAATTTTTGAGATTATTTGACGACCTCCAACAGGCAATCTTCTTACAGTAAGCTGATACTACGTCTGCTGAGCCTCCTCACTGCCTACGCACATACCTGGACAGTCGTGGATGAACTTCGAGGTGTGAGTGGGCCATTTTGATGAACATCTTGGTGTTGTACTCCATTAGGAATACAGATAACGTATTGCACACTGTCTGCATGTACACATATAAACAACGGTGAGTGAACTTTGCGATGGTTGAGCTGTCTGGGGAGCTACTATCGTTGGACCTATTATTTTTAACTCAATGGGGAGCACAGGTAATTAATGTATCTGCTTGGTACCTAACCATGATGGTAACACAAATCCGCGATCTTCACTTCAACATTTAGTAAGAACAATAGTTGTCACTTCTTTGTACTATGACCATATATTGGTTTTCCCAAAATCACGACTTTGGTGGACTTATAATGTGCTTTTGTGAATAAAAAGAATGGTAAACTCTACCATCTGTGGATGTAATTCATTTAATCTGATAGATAGGTTTCCTCTCTTCTACTACTATTAGTCAGCTTGACATATTGTGTATTTTTTAATGTTCTACTACACAAGACCATGTTCAAATCTGCCTCATAATACATGCATTTCCTGTTCAAGTTGACACTATTGTTTTTTAATCGGTGTTCTTATGAATATTTTTTTCCTTTTCGTATTGTTAGGTAATATATGTATTTACAACACAAAGTTCTAATTTTTGTATACTCATATCTGTGTTATTAATCATGAATTTTTGTATGATTCCGATATTCATGTATTCCTTTTCGATTCGAAATGCTATCTTCTTCCCTCAGATATTTGTGCTTTTTGTAAAACTTTGACATCATGCCTACAGCATACCTATAGTCTCAGCTCCAAGCTTCTCTCAGGTGAGAGGGGGAGTCATAAAGGGAGGAAAAATTTGATTTTTGTGTCGTCACTAATTTTCGACAGCGATTTTGGTGTATACCGAGTGATTATGTAGCCATAATCAGCTGTTATTAGTCGGTAAAGAGCTGAAATATGGCTGTATGGCTGCTGTAATAAAAAAAGCTGAGTGAAATGAAATATAGTTATGTTTCATATTCTGAAAGGAAACACAGATTGTCTGTGTGTCTCTTGGTCATTTGGGCACTTATTTGAATAACCGTTTATTCTGCTGTTACATTTTGTTATAAAAATCGTAACCAACTAGTTCGTCAAGTAACTACCAGTATTTATTGCCAATCTGGAATGCAATTCATGCAGTAAAATTAATTATACCACTTGATTACACCATTGGTAATTAGTCTTTAGTGAAATAAAACCTCAATTATAAAGTTATCAAGGTTTCACAACTAGTGCCTGTCCTTCCCACAAAGTACACATTCACATTTGCTTTTAATACACAAGTTAGAAATTAATTAAAGAACTTCATGAGTGTCAGATCAATTAATTCCACTATATGCTACACCCTAACTTGCCGTTCAATGAGATTATCACTCAGACAGACATTCTGGCAATTGAGAGCTTTAACAAGGCCATGCATAAAGCAACAGTCAGTGGCAGCTTAATTATTCAGAATACGTATTCTTCTTCTAAAATGCACATTTTAGATCAGTTTTATATTCACAGCCAGAACAGGACGTAAGGCACAGTCACATTCGCACACAAACGTAGACACTAGCACATACAAACACACACACACACACACACACACACACACACACACACACACACACACACACTCAACCTAGCTTCACATTTTAAATATTATGTTTTATTTAAAATATACGTATCACCTTGCAAAGAAACCTTCACGGCCTTTCCCAGGAGTGACAAAAGGAAATAACGGAAAACATAAAACTTCCTGAAAGGGATTCAAGTTTGCGAACCTGACTCGTTTCCTTATGATCCAGCATTGCATTAAGCTAGGTTTAGCATGGTTCCAATCCTATGAGATCAAATATGTCCCTTGTGAGTTAAAATTCATTAACATACACACATAAAAACACACAGATACATACGATTATCCGGTGGTGTTAATGCAAACGCTTTTGTGATGGGAAAGTGAGGGAAAGCTAATCGCAGGCCAGATCGTATCCATCAGGGCGAAACAAAAATGAGACGTCGGCAGTGGTAAGCCTGTATGTTATTTTTCGGTTGTTTAAGTCATCCCACTACTAATGTTTTGCCTTAGGTACATACTATGCAAACATTTACACATTACATCACACATAGTCAACAGAAATGTACTTCATAGGAACAAGCTAACTCTTGAGTTAAAGGTGGAAAGCTCAGATTGTAGTAAGGCCCATTTGACTGCAAAGTATTTGTCAGTAATAAGTGCATCAAGAGAGTGAGAGAAATAATGTAACTGCGAGGTCCAGGGAACACCAGATGCCACTGGACATCGTCGATATCCAATAAATGTTCAAATCAAACATTTAAGATGCACAATGAACATATAAATTAAAGTAGCACATAAAGACTCAAGGTGAACTCGTTGGTAATTATCAGCTACACAAGACGTGATGAACATTATCAAGAACAAAACAAGCTAAGAAAATCAGGCAATGCTGAAGGAATTAAATGGTGTAACGAAACAATAAAGGTAGTAAACAGTTTTGTTATTTGGGCTATAAAATAACGTACCTACGATGGTCGGAGTACAGAGGATACAAATGCCGAATGGGAAGAAACGCTTTTCCGAAAAAGAAAAATCTGGTAACATGGGATATTAATTTAAATGAAAGGAAGTATTTTGTGGAGTGTTGGTTTGTACGGCAGTGAGATGTGAAGAGAATGTGATAGTCTTACAACTGAATACAAAATAATCTTTTGAGTTGCTTATCGAAACACTAGCTATCCCACACGTCGTAGCTGCATGCCATTGCATTTCATCTGTTCTCATCACCTAGCTGAACGTCGAGAATGCTTTGTAACTCACAAGGTTTTCACCTTCAATCTTGAAACTTCAAGTTCACTGCGATGTGCATTGGTTACATTTTTTGTTTATAGTGCAAGTTAATGATCTGTTCTGAATATTTTTTTCATTTAGTCGATCTACATCTACATAGATACTCTGCAAATCACATTTAAGTGCCTGGCATAGGGTTCATTAACCACTTTCATAACTTTTCTCTACCGTTCCATTCTCTAATAGCGCGCGGGAAGAATGAACACCTAAATCGTTCCGTTTTCGATCTGACTTCTCTTACTTTATTGGGATGGTCATGTCTCCCTATGTAGGTGGGTGCTAGCAAAATATTTTCACGTTGAGAGGTAAAAGTCGGTGATCAAAACTTCGCAAACAGATCAAGCCGCAATGAATATCGTCTTTCTTTTAATGATTTCCACCCCAATTCGTGCAACATTTCCTTAACGCCCCCCCCCCCCCCCCCCTTGTAACGTGATAAAACAAAACGAGCTGCCCTTCTCTGAAACTGCTCAGTGTCTTCCGTCAGTCCCAACTGGAGATGGTCCCACAAGAGGCAACAGTACTCCAGGAGAGGACGCACAAGTGTGATGTAGGCAGTCTCTTTGGTGGAGCTGGTGCATCTTCGAAGCGTTCTGTCAATGACACATTTTCTGTGTGTTCTCTCCAGTCAAAGTTGTTCGTAATTGTAACTCCTAGGTATTTGGTAGAATTTATGACCTTAAGCTTTGACTGATTTATCGCGTAATTAAAGTTCAGCGGATTTCTTTTAGTGGTCATTTGTATTACTTCACCCTTTCCTTTTTTTAGTGTCAGTTGCCAATTTTCGCACCATGTAGAAATTTTGTCTAAATCGCTTTGCAGTTGCTTTTGATCCTCTGTTGACTTCACTAACCGATAAACGACAGCATCATCCGCGAACAGTCTAAGGGAGCTATTCAGATTATCTCCTAAATCGTTTATAAACACGAGGAAGAGTAGGGGACCTATAACGCTTCCATGTGGAGCGCCAGATATCACTTCTGTTTTACTCGATGACTTACCGTTATTTACAACGAACTGTGTCCTTTCTGACAGGAAATCGTGAATCCAATCGCACAATTGTGGAGATATTCCATAAGCACGCAATTTCATTAGAAGTCGCTTGTGGGGTACAGTGTCAAAAGCCTTCCGGAAATCCAGAAATATGGAAACGATTTGAGATTCCTTGTCGATGGCACTTAACACTTCATGTGAATAAAGGGCAAGCTGTGTTTCGCAAGAGCGATACTTTCCGAATCCGTGTTGACTATTGGTTAATAGGTCGTTCTCTTCGAGGTAGTTCATAATATTCGAACAAAGTATATGTTCTAAAATCCTACTGCAAATCAACGTCAATGAGATTGGCTGGGGATCACTCCTATTGCTTTTCTTGAATATTGGAGTAACTTGGGCAACTTTCCAGTCTTTGGGTATGGATCTTTCGCTGAATGATCGGTTGCAAATTATAGCTAATTACGGAGCTATGGTCATTTCGTGAACCACACACACACAGGTGCTCAAAGATACTAAGGTTAACAGAAACGATAAATTTCTTTTAATATTATTGTCTATTGCGAGATAAAGTTTAGTTTTTAATTACAGAGCTATAACACAGTGTAACTGCAAGAATTAGGCAGTGGGGGCTTGGGATCCTTGGCGGAACTTCCATTGTGGGGCCCTGGACGTCCTGTCGCGAACGGCGAGTCTTTGGGCCAGCCTGGTAGTGCCATACTGGGCCCTGGATTCCGTAACGCAGGGTACGCTCTCTGCGATGTCGTCACTGGTCGACCTCTTGCTTCGGTCGCCAGAGGCGTCAGCACACTTCGGCTGCCGCTTTGATTTGCCTTCCCGCTTTGCTCGCCGAAAGTTCCACGGCTGCAGCATCGGTGGGGATGCCTTCACGTCACTGGTGGACCCCTCAGCGTCCTGCTCCAGACTGGACCTCTTGACACGCCTCAGTGGCCGAAGCGCGGCCTCCGCCTTCTCTGCCACATCCCCCCATAAATCATTATGCGGTCCGAGGAGCAGCCTGTTTAACAAGATGATGCCTCGCACTCTGCTCGCCAGCGGGAACCACAGAGAGAAAATCTTGTTCAGACTGAGATGAGGCCCAAGGTCGTCATAGAGCTCGAGTTTCGAATCTTCCGAGCTGCTTTTATCAGGCGCAATAGCTGTGTTTATGTTGGCTAGATGAGAGAGCCGCCTTCTCCGTGCATTTTTTAAATGCATCTTATGTACACGCGACTCCGCTGGGAAGCTATCCGCTGTTTCGGACCGCACAGATCTGCCTTCCTTGGCTACTTCATTCCAGGAGACCACTTGTACACCAGGAACCTTTTGTAAAATCCAGCTGTAATCGGGACCTATGGCTGTGTAATATGTTTTAGGGTCCTCTTTCTTTTCTCTGGAAGCATCATTGAATGGCTTCGGAGTTACCTGCACAGAAGAGAAATAAAAAGTATTTTAATGTAGCGAAAAGTATAGTTTACATTGTTATCAAACTCACGTAAATTTCTTACTATACATTATATCCCAATGGTCAATTAAATGGTCAGAGGGACAATATTCCCACCAATACAGTCTCTATGACCATGTACCTTTGTAAATGTTTTGTTATGTGGATTGCCTACATCGCTTCGTTGAAACTATTTTATGTCAATTACTGATGTTAGCATTAACATTAACTTCGCATTTCGAGCGTTTTTGGGCATTCAAATAAATTCAACGGCAAAGCTGGAAATTCGTGCTGGATGGGGATTCGAACCCAGATACCCTGCTTCGGGCCAGCGGTTGCCTTAAGGTATTACCCCATCCAGGCACGTTTTCCTTCCAACCCCAATTCTCACCTTATAGCACACGCAGTGTGGACTGGATTACGACAAGGGATCGAGCGTATCAATGTGTCCGCATTGAAATTGTCAGTTACCTGTTGGGGCATATAATAGTGCTTGATATAGTGCCTGTATGTTTCAGGCAAACCCAATTAGTGCATGCTAAAAATTAATGGTATGATATCTGCTCTTTTCAGTTCTTACGGACGTAGTGACTATGAGGATTTCCAGGCATACCCATTTAGTGCATACTTACAATTAATGGAATGGTGTCTGCTCTTTTCGGTTGTTCCAGACGTAGTGACAATGAGAAGTGGGAAATCCGGGTTCGAATCGCGGTCCAGCACAAAGTTTCATCTTCCCCGTTGAATGAATTTCAATTCCCCGAAACGCTTGGAATTCAGTATTTCGAATTAGTAAAAGTTACTGCCGTTAATTTGAACCAATGAGTTTGGTTCTCTCATACATATCAGAAAGAACAGATACCGCGTCCATAATTTTATGCATCCCACCATCTGGTAACAGTTTCAATGCGGACGCTTTGATACCCTTGATTCCTTGGGGGAATTAATTGTAGGCTGTGAGCAAAAGGAACTAATGGGCAAAGGCCAACTACCATCGTAGTTGGTGGAGGTTGAGAATTTGAGTTAGACGGAAAACGTGCCCAGAAAGCCTAATTGGTGAAGCGACAAATCTGGGTTCGAATCTCGGTCCAGCACAATTTTTCAACTTAGCAGCTGAATTTATTGTAGTGCTGCGATACGGTCGAAATGTTTCAATATTCTGAATTAGAATTTATTGCAACTGATATCCAGTTTCAGTAGATCTTCCTGCCATGCTCAGATGATCCATAAAATTTGCAAAAAACATAGAAAATTAAGCTGCTTAGAGTGATATAGAAGGAATATATTTGACAGCTGGAGTAAAGTCCCATCTAGGCGACTATGAAGTGCTATGAACTATTAATTTTATAGTATCAGGAGACTTTTTATACCACGCTAAAATTACCGCCAAATTTTAAATTATCTGAAAATGACATTTTTAAAACAGGTAATTAAAATAACTAATTACTTGCAATCAAGGCCTAACGATACTATATATATGGTTAATGTATTAAAATATACATGTATAAAAATTTATGTAATATACTATAAATGGAAAACATTATTAGCAATAATGCCCTAACGTTAATGACCAATTACTTCAAATTTGAGACATTATTACACAATCATACAGTGATAGACTATATTCAATTTTAAAACGACAATGTACAGGCTCTTTCTTAAAATTGACCACAAGTCGGAGAGCGTGTTTAAAGGACACTTGAGAGTGGAAAACTGGGTACAGAGGTGGTTGACAGTAGAAAATGGTCGTAAGAGCTCATTCACGGAGAGAGAAGAAATGATGATTAGATATACATAGAAAGGAATGCGGAGAGTCTGACAGAGAGAAAGGAGAAAAAAAATTATGATATGCATCGAATACCCATAAATATTTAGCAATTATGAAGCATTGAGGCATCTCTATACAAATACAAATAACATGCATTTCATACGAAGAAAGTTCTAATACAAAAAGTGTCCTCACTAAATATAATTTTGTCGATTGACGTAAGAGACCTGCCCAGGAAACGCATTTCATAACTTAGCATTGGCGTACTGTGCTCTAACCTGTGATATTTTAATGCGAGCTGCAAGTCTGATACTTGTTTCTGTAGGTATGCTTGCTTACATACACAGTTCAACATTAAAACATATGGCTTTGGACTTCTATAATAAGATTCTAAGTTATGAAACTTCTGCATTAATTGTTACAATTCTTATATTTGCACAGTTTGTTGCATTCTTCTATCAATTTTTGTTTTCATTAAATATAATTTTAAAATGTGGGACACCAATGTTGGTCTATGTAAATCTTTTGAAACTATCTTTAGCTAGCGTACATTTTCTGAATTAGTAATACGATTCTGTAGATGGTCTACATGTAATGCATACGTACCAAAGCTATCAGCACGCCTTTACAGATAACCGGACTTCCTAATTGTTTTAGGCTAGCAGCTACCTCGTTGATTTCGGGAGAACACAGTAGATTGGCGTCCGCTATCTCTGTTGGTACTGATTCTAAGCCGAGAATATCTCTTTTCTTCGTCTTACCAGAATCACCTGAAGAAAGAGAAAACGTTCATGATCATCTCTCAAATTCATTTAAAATTTTGCAAGAAAAAACAATATTGTTATTTCAACGAATCTAAAGGTTTATGCCCTTAAATTCGTATCTGGTTTCAGTTTAGGAAAGTACCTCATGACACATTACAACAATGTAACATATTACTGTGCTTGTTTCTTTACAGAAAAATGTTGCTAGTGTTCGTATTTATCCAGTTATCCCCAATAAAGATTGCCTCCTAGGAACCAGGTATACATCCTTCAAATAAAGCGCCCTCACTTTCCTACTCTGCCGATACTGTTATTTTTCCATAAACTACCTCTTCTGTTACAGAGAGACGTTTGAAGTTCTGAATGACAATGTTGTGTTATACTTCACTTGTCAGGTGTTGCACAACTGTACAAACGTCTTCAAATTGCTGATTTCGTTATCGGAAAAACCAGGTAAAAGTCTCGATCAGCGGCATGGTCTAATATATTTACGTGACGTGAAGCGGCAGTGTTGGCAACAGTCGCTGTGGATGCTGGGATGAATAGCGGCAGACATTGTTTACAAGATGTGAAAATGGATGTTAACATCACGTTTGAATGATTTTATTTCCGGAATGAATCATAGCGTTCGAATGTAGATCGCACACTACAAAACTACGTTCCCCCCATGCACTGTCTTTCTATTCAGATGTAACACTTTGTTAATCGAAATACGTGTATGTGTGTCTCTCTCAAATTATACGAATTACAATAATTTTTTCAATGTTCATATTTGGTAAAACGCTTGGAACGAATTAATCAGTACTCTTCGCTTCCTTCCTAACCACAACCCTTAAATTCATGAAGTATTTGTAAACATAATAATATTCGCCGATGTACTCCTTTACAGTCAGTAATTGAATTTTCGTACACGCCATAGGCTACTCGAATGTACTACGTTGACAACCTAACACTGCTACGGACGCACCGAGACGCTAGCCATGCCGCTGATCGAGACTTTGGCCGAAAAACCATAATGTTTTCTGAGGGTACTAGACTTAGGGAAATGAATGGGTAACCCTTAAATTTATTTTCCCTATACTTACCATGTTCTGCAGGACCGAATAAAGGAGAGATTATCTATGGTTATGGAATGAGTCAGAAATCACATTGTTACGTAAGCGTAGCAATACAATGAAACGTACAGCAATCCTATGCACATGACAGGCCTAAGCATCGACAGAATAGGTACAGTGAACCAAAATCTTCAGTTTAGGATTGAAAGTGTTTTTTTTCCCTTGTGGCAGCTTAAGAATTCGATGTGAAGGAATACTGTACAGATTTCTGCGTAAGGGTATAGGTGGTGTGATTCAAATGCAGATTAGTTTTCTGCCTAGTATTAACTGAGTGATAGCTGCTAATACTCTGAAATAATAAGAATGTTATTAACAAGAAACGATATTAAAGGAAATACGTATTGAGAGGTCAACGTAAGGATGTTAAAAAGGTGTCAACAAGAGGTTTGCGACGTTAGACCACATGTAGCTCCAAACGTCCTCTTTTATTATTATTAAAAAAAAAAAAAAAAAAAAAAAAGACAGCACAACAAAATATGTCATAAGCGAATGAAAATAAAGTAGATAACGTTTCGTTTTGTACTGTAACTTACTTCAGATACCTAATGGTGAACAATGCAGCATTTAATTTTTGAACAAGATCATGAACATGAAATGTCCACGACAGCTTAGTTTCCAAACGCCTAGCAATTTGTACTGTTCAGTCGCACCTTATCGTTTGCCCATTCTGCGTAATCGAAACTTATTTTTTGTTGAATTTTGTGTTAGAAACTGTGAAAAGAGAGTCCTAACAAGAGATAGAATCAGTGTCATTGCTGCAAGATCTGAATGTGTTTATATAACTGCATTATTTGATACTGCATCATTAGTGCAAACAACATCCTTCACTACCAAACTGGTGACATCACAAAAGAGAAATATCTTAGTGTCACCTGTTATACTAGAAGGGTCATCATTTATTAAAATCAGATGCAACACCGGTTCCGGAACCGACCGCTGGGGTATCCCCCACTTCTGTTTTGCAACGTTGTGAGTGTATATCGTATCCACTTACAACATGGGAGGGAACCGTTTTGCTGTATGTTAGTAAAGCAAGAATCGAACTAGTTGTGAACTACTTCCCTAACTCCATAACATTCCACCTTCGGCAACGATATTTTGTGATCAACAAAATCAAATTCTTTTGTTACATCAAAGAATACGCTAAGTGTTCGCAGTTCTTATTTAATCCATCCCATGCTTCACAGAGAAAACAGAATATAGCATTTTTTATTGTTAAATCGCTTTGAAAACCAAACTACGTTTGACAGCAAAATATGGGAACTGAGATAGCCAGTTACATTTCAATATACAGTTTCTTTAACAATCTTCGGTAAAACTATAGAAACTGTTAATACAGTGTATTGCTGTAGAAATCACTTAATAATTTATCAGATGAAAACTCTGTGACGCAAGACACTTGAAAATCTGATGTTATTTATATCGTAATTTTACTACATGGGACCAAATAGCAAGGAATGGTTCCCAAGAGAGTAAGGACCAGAAGAGGTATGTATGTGGTTTCAAAACTTCTGAACAATGTGAAACATTATTGAAGAAATAATATTTCCAGGCCATTAATCTAATCTACAAATCTTCCTGATGAGAAATTCACAATACTTTGAAATAGGGCAACTTCATTGCTGAGCTTTCTTGTTACTCGGCTCACCACACTGGAAATTTCATCAACTGCATCAAAAAACCTTTCCACTGTGAAAACGGAGACCAGTCGCATTCAGCGATTTTCTTGTTGCGGGCTGCATTCTGCTTTTCACTCAGATCCAGTGCAAATTTTCTCATCTTCAAGTTTTCAGTAATGGTTTTGTAAACTTAAGTGCTGGATATTATGGGCTCATATTTCATTTCATCGCGTGTTTTTGTCACTAAACTGAATTTCTCATCACACCAGACAAATGAGAGTTTTATCTGTATTGCATTTTTAGCCCTTCATTCATGTGCACGTATATAGTGTCTACGCTAATGATCCGTATAAGGTGACATCCATAGGTAATGAGACCTTCCTGGGTTGCAAGTGGTACAGACAGAGTCAGGTTACATTAATAGTAACACTGGTTCTTAAGTGATGAGATAAACCACTATTCTATAAGTAGTATTACCACCTATAGTCGAGCCGCCGAAAGAACGACTCTGACAGCTAGCGGCTATGTTGTCAATATTGCTACGCGGCTGTTTGTCGTTACGCCGTGTCGGTCGCCGGCATACGAATACACGTCCGAAAATTTTGGGACCGTTGCTATGTACTACTAAAGCGTGAACGAACGAGAACAATCACGAAGTAATAAAAAGCACTCTTTTTCAGTTAAAAAGAAAAGGTTTAGAAATATATGTCGAGTTAAAGCTTCATATGTTCCGGTAGTCCATTAAATATAATGTATCATTTAGTCTTTAGCCAAAGTTCGCTAGTTGAAGAATTTTGTTTATATATTTCATCTTCTATAACTATTTTCCACAGACTCGCTGATATTACTCGGTTACTGTATTGTGGCAGTCTGCCGAGAGGGTAAACAAACGAGGACTACCACTTTACAAGTAGTAAAACTGCCTGTGAAATGATTTGTCTTCTTACATAAAAAGTTTTTGTCTCATTCGTTTATGGTCGCTGTTGACTGCCATAGTATAGTGTCTGAGTAATATTATCAGATCAGTTTCGACAGCTAGTCTATAAGTAGAAATAACATAACGTAATTTTTCAGTAAATGATCTTTGATTGCGAAACAAACTATACATTAAAAATCAGTCGCGGCCAGCATCACATGCAATGCATCGCTGCTACTGCTACTATCGTCCCCTAATCTTATTATTAATTCTTCTACCCGTTCTTCTAGTGTACCTTCTCGTTCCCATGCCTCTTCTAAGATGTGTCACATATGTGTGACAAATTCTACTTTTGTTAATTAATAAAAATGTTTATTATTTCTGCAACGTACGATTTCACCTGAGCCCACACGAGTTCTATTGCATTGAAATGGCAATGATATGGTGGAAGGCGCAACACTCTATGACCACTTTCTTCAGCAATTGTATCAATTTCATAAACGATTTTTCGGCTTTAGTTTTTGTAACACAACGAGAACGATGAACACGCGACAGATGCTTTGCAGCGACTGAAGCACGCCACCCTGTGCGACCTTGAGTGGCAGGGTAGCAACGCGGCACCGTTACCCGGGCAACGTTTACGAATTCCGGAGATCAGGTTGCTGGTTGAGAGTCTCCCCGACCCTCTGCGGCGGCCCACGTGCGCGAACTGTCAGGGTCGTTCTATCGGCGGCCCGACTATAGGTGACAGGTACTCATGTCTGCTTTCAAACATCTTCTCTCTTCTTCATTTTAACCTTGCAATCTCGGGGAACGCTTACAACTTAAAAATTACTCTGTATTTACAGGGTGTTCAATCTTCGCTTCAAACAGGTACAGGTGATAGATCCCGGCAATGGGACACGGTCTAATACAGATGAAACGTGTGTTGAGTTCTCTGTGTGGGTATGTTAATGTTGCACCACGATTAAAATCGATTTGAGATTGATAAATCTTTGCGGATGTTTTTTTTTCTGACTGCTGTAAAGTAGTACAACCAAACTCGACCGACGGGCATGTCAAGTCGATTACTGTCCAGCTGTTGACATCAGAACATAGCGTGAGCTGGAGTGTGATATGTAACAGACACTACTGATACACTTTAGTCATCTTCCTGATTCCAGACTAGCACTAAACACATTATTCTGATGCTGTAATGATTTATTTGAAAGTAAACATGTTACCAAATGTGAAATACGATAACAGAGTTGAGACATTAAATTACGTCAAATTAACTTTTTATGACGATTAATAGCCTACAGTAGGAACGTTTTCACGTTCAATAGTTCAATCGTAATTTAGGTTAATACAAGAGCACATATTAGGAAGGTGATAAATTACCAAAATACAATTTAAAAAACACCGCAATTGAGCCAATGAAAGAGTATTGAGAATAAAAATGCCCCAAACCACTATTTATTAAACCAAACGATAATTAGCGATGAAATATTTGATGAGCAGCTATGCCCATCTTTTAACAATTTATACGTTGTAATGAATGGTATTTAAATATGCTTTACAGAGGTAAGATTCGCTTTATCTTGTACCAGTTATTGAGGCTGTCTCTATGCCTCTCTCATTACCAACTTTGACTCCGTCATTATGCCTCTCTGAAGATTGTTGTTTATAAGATGTGTTTTGTAACGAAGTACCTCTGAATTTAAAGTTTCACTGAAACTACTCTGTTATCCTCTAATAAATTTACAGGTAACTCGGTCACGATGCTGAGCCTGATGCTTCGAGATGACTATTTACATCGCATCCAACTACTATCGAATTGACTTTAAACTTCATTTGGCTATTTCAAAAGAACTGTGAATTTTTAACTGTCGATTTCAGGTTCAGTCTCAAATTGTGTTTACCACACAATATCATGGAAGTGATGGAATTTGAAATTATCGCTGCAAATGTGATTACTTTGATGTATTGAGTTTCAGAGCAAACACCAAAATAATTGACAATCTAGTAAGAACCTTTCTGATTACGAATATCGAATTATTTGGAATAAGTAATTCGAAGATCTTGTATGTTGATAATACGAGCAAGACGAAGATATGCACATCAGCTGAAATCCGAAAAGTAAAGACTAACAAAGATCTACGAAGCTATAACCACAAGGTACTGAATTTTATATACACGGTGGTCCATTGATAGTCACCGAGCCAAATAACTCACGAATAAAGCATCAAACGAAGAAACTACAAAGAACCAAACTTTTCTAACTTGAAGGGAGAAACAGATGGCGATGTTTGGCCCGCTGGATGGCGCTGTCATACGCCCAACAGATATCAACACCCCCAGTTTTATTACATATCCGTCTACTACGTAAATAAATATGAATGTTTTATTTGGAACACTTTCTTCGCTTTGTGATACATGGTGCTGTGATAGTCACAAACGTATAAGTACGTGATATAGCGTAACATTTTGCCAGTGCGGACTGTATTTGCTGCGAGATACATTATTCGTGTTAAAATGGACCGTTTACCAATTGCAGAAATGTCGGTATGGTATTTATATATCTCTATTTTGATCAAAATTCCCGACGGGCCTGTGCTATGTACGTTGACCATTATCCTGGAAGACATCATCCAAGTTTCCGGACCTTTCGTCGGATAGTTACGTTATTTAAAGAGACAGGAAGTGTTCAGCCACGAGTGAAACATCAACCACAACCTGCAACAAATGATGATGCCCAAGCAAGTGTTTTAGCTGCAGTTGCGGCAAATCCGCATATCAGTAGCAGACAAATGGAGAATCGGGAATCTCAAAAACGTCGGTTTTGAGAATTCTATATCAACATAAATTTCACCCGTACCATATTTCTATGCACCAGGATTTGCATGGCGAAACGTCGTTTATAGTTTTACCACTGGGCACAAAATAAAAACAGATTTTTTTTCACGCGTACCGTTTAGTGACGATGCGTCATTCACAAACAGAGGTAACGTAAACCAGCATAATATGCACTATTGGGCAACGGAAAATGCACGATGGCTGCGACAAGTGGAACATTAGCGACATTGGCTGTTTGAAGTATGGTGCGGCATTAGGGGAGGAAGGATAATTCGCCCCTATTTTAACGATGGCAATCTCAATGGTGCAATGTATGTGATTTCTTACGTAATGGTCTACCGATTTTACTACAAGATGTTTCCCTGCATGGCAGAAAGGCGATGTACTTTCGACATGTTGGATGTCCAGCATATGGCTTACGTGCCGTTGAAGCGTTCTTAAATGGAATATTTCATGACAGGTGAATTGGTCGTAGAAGCACGTTCACCAGATCTTACACCCCCGCGTTCACCAGATCTTACATCCCCGAATTCTTTCTATGGTGAAAATTGAAGGATATTTGCTATCGTGATCGACCGACAACTTCTGAAAACATGCGTCAGTGCTTTTTCAATACATGTGAGAACATTACTGAATCGAACTACTCGCTGTTGAGAGGAATTTCGTTACGTGTATTGCCAAATGCATTGAAGTTGAAGGGCATCATTTTCAGCATTTATTGAAGTCATGAGGTAATTACACGTAATCACGGAATAACAGCATGCATTCTGATAATGTATGATAATTTCATAAAAGTACATTTATCACATTAGAACAACCGCAATAAAGTTTAAACGTACCTACGTTCTGTGCTTTAATTTAAAAAACCTACCTGTTACCCACTGTTAGTCTAAAATTGTGAGCAATACGTTTGTGACTATTACAGCGCCATCTATCACAAAGCGAAAAAAGTGTTCCCAATAAAACATTGACATTTATTTACGTACTTATATGTAATAAGAATGGGGGTATCTATTAAAAAAAATGCCATTTACATTCCTTTGAACTATGGCAGTGTCATCTATCGAGTCAACCATAGCGCCATCTGCCTTCACCCTTGAAGTTAAAAAAAATCGTTCTTTGTGGTTTTTTCGTTTGATGCTTATTTCGTCAGATATTTGCCCCGGTCACTGTCGATGGACCACCCTGTATATTTTCATCAAAACAGCGAAAGTCATTAGGCTATGAAATAACTTTTGTCCCAACATAACAGTAAACAACAACTGACAATTAGACCCAAATTGTGGAAAATGGAGATTATGATGAACTTATAAATACAAAAGACAGTGGAGAAAATGAAAAATAGGAGGAAGACAGCGTTTCTTCGTCTCTCCACGGTTTTACTACACTTGCAACTGCAGCTACCAATAGACATTTATTTACAATTTTAGAGTAACCAATAAAAATATAGACAATCAGAATAAAGAAATAAGATGAGCATATGAAACAACCTGAGAAGCAAATAAAGGTATCTGAAGACATTTAAATAAGATACGAGCTAAAATTAGAATTACAAGACTTTAGAGTAAAACGAAGTAAACAAAATCGGAAACACTGAAGACGGCTGTAAATTTGCCCGAATCAAAATTTGGTAGTTTTAAAACACTGCTCAAGACGAAATACACAAATGAGTCACGTCTGTAGATAACAATGTACAGAAGGTTGAGCAAAACTTCGTAACATTTATGAACAAAGTGAAAGCCATGAAATAATAGATAAAAATGTCTCAGGTGTAAGAAGGGATATTGAAGCATGAAACACTAATATTACTACTGTGAAAAGTTGACTACATCAAGTAGATGAATTTTTAACACCGAATAGGTTTTCCACTGTTACCGGTGATATTTGAAACAAAGTTAAAATAAAGCCAATCGCAATGCACAACGAAGTGCAGTTGTGGCTATCACATTCCAATGTAAGGACAATTTTAGTTGGTAAATGTCAGATACCCTGAAAACTAAATTGGTAAAAAGATTTTTAAATGGAGAGTTGTTGTCACATTATAATAAAAAATATTTGTCATGTTAAAGTAAAAAATACGTTATGCTTTGTTATATTTCATATATAATGGTATTTTAGGCAATACTCTAATATTTTAATATTTGTCAACCTTTAACATACGCAGATTTATGCCTAAGTTCCGTTGTTATATCAAACTTGATTACATTGATCTCTATGCTACCTGAACGTTCAGTTGCTGAGCTTGTCAACCATGGACGTTAATGTTCGGTTTCCTGCATGGCTCCAATGAAGCATGACAAGAAGACGAAAAGAAAATATGTTTTGACTCCGATCCTATAATAGCCTATTACATTACATATTGACATAAATTTCAAATTAATTCGTAACAAAGTAATTCTGTGTTACGTAATAACTGATGGAAATACGTTTGCCAAATTAAAATGTGGTGGGCAGCGCGAAATAGTGTGCAAAACACATGAATGTGAAGGCATGGTGCAGTGCTATGCTCAGCCACAAGAGTTATAGATACAGTATGTATAACGATCACTGTTGAGTAATGTTTAAGTTATTCAAAGTAAATTTAATATTATATAATTTCAACAATGTATCCATTGAAATAAATAATATATATGAAGGCTCTTTGGAGTCATCCATATACCAAATTTTGAGTCCGTTATGATGTCTGTGGCAGGAGCAACTTTTGAGACTCCATTATATGTTTTATTATGTTGCACTTTGAACAGAGGTAAATTTCAATTAAAATGTTTCATTTAAACTTACCCTGTATTGCTCTGGGTGTTTCAATTTCACCAACGAACATGCTGTTGCAATTTACAGGCAAATCCGCCTTGAAGCTGATGCTACGAGACGATATGTTACTGACAGCCATCTGTCATCACAATTTCTTGAAACACAATACCAACATTACAAAAGAACTTTTAAACATCGTAGCCCACACTAAACTTGTTGTTATGTTACAAGAAGTTCAGGTAATAGTGGTCGTTGTAGTACTATGTTCCAATTAATAGCACCGTCAGCTGCCAATAAACACGCTGTAGCTTTAACAGCAACTATCAACCTGCTTTTGAAACAGGCCAGGGAGAGAAACGTTAAAACAAATCTAATAGCCCCCTTCCAGTGGACTGAATCAGAAGCTTCGCAATCAGAGTACAAATTATTGAATCTGGAAGCTCAAGGGTTTCCGCTATACCAGCGTTCTGTTCATGTCCAGAATCTAAGAGAATCTCGTCTGTTAAGCTACATGAAAATGACGACAACCACTTGGCGGTGGGGATCCGTCGGCAGGCCACCTGCTGATCAATGTGTGAATTTCGGTCTAGAGCTCATCATCTCCGTGGCGTGGTGCTGGCAACACTTGGTGCCGGACTGGTCTGCGATCAGTATCCGACCTCTAAAGGATTTCATAGATCTCAAAGCTGTCTCCAGTGGGCAGTGACCATCGAGCCTACCCAGCCTCCAAACTGCCTTCGTTTACTAATCTGATGGAGGTTGCTGGGGTGGTTAGGGACAATGCTGCTCCAATGACATATCTAGTCAGTTACCGTACTCAAGCTGACTCCATGGAGGCTAAGAGAACGCGTGAAGGTGTGAAGGTGGCCTACCTCAAGATAGCTTCACCTCAGTCGTGAGTAACGACCCACTGCTCGTCTAAAATTGTGAGCAATATGTTTGTGAATATTACTGCGCTATCTATCACAAAGCAACTGATGTCACGGCGGTAGTCGCCTCGCAACGTTCTTGATACTTCTTCAGCTTCCAGAAGTGCACTTGGCACAATATTTGCAGAAATGAATGTGGACTCCGTCAAAGTGCCCGTTTTTTCCTATAGACTTTGATATGAATAAAAATCTTTCTGTGTCATTCCGTCTCATTCATTCTAAAATGTAACAATGTGGAACAGGCCAAGAGTATTACAGATCCTTTTGTATTTACCCACTTTGATGCTTGGTTCGTTCGTATAGTCTATGGGACTTAACTACGGGGTCATCAGTCCTTAAACTTACAAACTACTTACGAACTAGGACAGCACAAATATCCATGCCCGAGGGGGGGATTCGAACCCCCGCCCGTAGTGGCCGTGCAGACCGTGACTGAAGCGCCTTAGTCTCCTCGGCCACCGCGGCCGGCTTGATGCTTGGATGTATCTCCTTTGTCACTTTAAGAGACAGTCATCTGTTGCACATGAAAGTTGGTAGGTAGGGGAAAAATCAAGTCCCTGATCTACTACTAATACATCTTTCTCCACTGAAGGACAGACACTTTTATGTTGTTCATTCTGATTTTGAACATCACTATAAATTTGCTACGGTTATGTATGGATCAGTTGAGATCTATACGTCCTGTGAGTTTGGTGAAATCTCCTCATCCCATGGCCAGTGAATACCAATGACCTCTAGCATAGCAGAAAATTATCATCGAACATTGTAACAAAGCTGGTAGCTCAGTACGTGTTCCGTCATCTCTGAATGTTCGATAATACGTTTTGAAATGCTCGGTACATGTGTTGTTAGTTTCATCCTCTTACGTATGAGATATTCTTACAGCCCAACAGCCAATTCGACCCAAATCTCCTTGCCTTTGGTGTTTTGCTCATTTCCCCTACACATTTGTGAAAAGTTTCAGCTTTACCATTACCAAGGATTTCATTACTGTGATTGTTTTAAACACCAATGACCGGCAAATGGTATCCTACCGATTAAACAAATTGTACCTGAGTCAGCACTTAAGATTCACGGAACAGTGGAATTAAATATGCAACAATATTACGTTTGCCTCTGCGTACTATCATATTCTGAAAACCTCGTTTCAAGGGTTTGTTCTGTGCGGCACTTTGAACAGTAGCCGTTACATTTCAGATGTGTTACGACCCGTGGCTCTACCCTTCATTCCATCCCTGCGAAACCCTACATTTCAGCAGGCTAATTCAGGTCCTGTACGGACCTTTCTGGATACGGAAAATGTTCGACTGCTGCCCTGGCCAGCACATTTTCCAGATCTCTCACCAACTGAAAACACTTGGTCAATGGTGGCCGAGCAACTGGCTCGTCAGAATACGCCAGTCACTACTATTGATGAACTGTGGTATCGTGTTGAAGCTGCATGCGCATCTGTACCTGTACACGCCATCCAAGCATTGTTTAACTCAATGCCTAGGCGTATCAAGGCCGTTATTACGGCCGGAGGCGGTTGTTCTTGGTACTGATTTCTCAGGATCTATGCACCGAAATTGCGTGAAAATGTAATCACGTACAAGTTCTAGTATAATATATTTGTCCTTGGTGTAGTAATTTTAAAGGCCAGTAGTGTAGATTAAAATGGATGTGTGTTTCCGTTGTTACTTAGAGATGAAGATGCTTCCTTAGGATAGAGTAGGGTGGAGAGCTACATCAAAGCAGTGTCCGTACCAAAGACAACAACAACATATATTGCAAGACAATACCTTACCAGCCAGAAATGTCAATGACTAATTTGAATATTATGAAGATGAAGTAAGATAGTTCACTTGCCGTCCATAGTCACAGAATATTTATGTTATCGTGATATATTCGTATGCACTGATACAAATCTAATCACTAAATACCCTCGTACATAGTCTCTTAAGCTTTAAAATCCTGCTAACTATCAAACTTAATTCTCGAAGAGCCAGATATGAGTCTGATTTGAAAGAAGTATGAAAGCGTATTCATTGTCTTTACTATTAAATTACCATGTAAAAATATGAACACTCACCAGAAATTTTAGGATTGATTTCATCGCTGGAATGCGTCTGATTCCTCACCACTGTTATTGCGACGTTATCAGTGGTACCATTGTAAGGTGTGTCTGAAGAAGGTGCTCCCAGTGCTTTTCTTGGTACTACGGCGCTGCTATCACTCGCTGAACCTGTGCATTGGCTGCCGGCGACCAGTGTAGTCTCAACAGCATGTGCTGTTTTCATGTTCGTCTCGCTGGGCTCAGCTCCGAACGTGATGACATCGCAAGTGCCTTCATGCCCTGAAAACCTAAATAACAACAATAAATCTACATGTTAAAAATGTAGGCTTACAGTGACTGGACAAAAATATGGAAAAAGCGCAGGAGATACACATTTCAACATACATTCGGATGCTACCGAAACCTGTTTCTTAAGCTACTGTATTTGACTACAAACCGAACATCTCCAAAGTCCTAAATAAGTTCCATGTACCTCTTGTGGTCAGGACACTAGCTACAAATTGATTGTTTGAGTTAATGAAATCAAAACTGGTCGAAATAATTTCCTGGTACGGTGGTTGGTTTAGAAAACTTGATAGGCAAGGTCTTTGGTATGGACCATTTACAACTCATAGAGAGAAAGTAGATAAACCCAGTGTACGAAGTCACAACGTGTACAAAAATGTGTAATGCGTGATAGTGCAGACGACAGTTGTGACGAAAAGTAAAATAACAACAGTAAAAGTGATATTAGTACTGAATGTTGAAAATCCGTAAGCATGTGAACACGAAAGATAATCATAATCCGAGAACTGGGAGGATATCTAGAATATAAAGATTCAAATGAATATATTAAGAACAGTTACTGCCGGTATCAGAGATCAATTGGAAGAATAGTCATATCGTTGGGTGAGTCCTGCTTCAAATTTTTTACATATTCTTGTTGAGTTTACTTCGCAAGAATGAAATATGCACAGGATGGAGCTGTTCGCTATAGAATTGAGCAGAAATCATATGGTATCTCTTTGGTTCCATGAGTAATCGGCAAGATAGCATTACTATCAAGGACAACGTACCATACAGTACCTGTGTTTATTAATTTCGAGAATACTGGAGGCCGTATTGAAAAGCAACGCCTTTCCTACACGATATTAGTCATACACAATTGGTTTCCTTGTGCTTTATGTTCCTGCCGACTCCCTGTATTTACATGTATTCTCTGTATCAAACGTAAAATGTAGATAGTAGTTCCTTTATTATCTGTCACCAAATAATAGTAGCTACATCATTGAAAACTAATTACCTCATCCGAGGACTGCGGTATAAAAATCGCTACTAAAGGGAAATATGTAAGAATGTAGCTGAGTCTGCATTGAAATAATACAACACTTATATTTGGTAACTTTTAGGGGCCCAGTGCTATAAGACTGATATTCCACTTCTAGCAAAGAGTCGCCTTAATCACGTCGACTATTAGGACACGCTTCTTGTCCCACCCAGATTCCTTTGTGGTGTCCACTGTTGTTGATATTAAGCCGTTCATTTTCCCACAGATCACGGAGTTAATGTACTTCCGCAGTGGGACGAATGATATCAAGATTCTCACATTCATTCAACTCTCGTGTCAAACGATTCATTATATCTTACATAATTAAAGTATCGGTTTTATGACTGTCTTCACCTAGGTGTAGCATACTTGCAACACCGCACCGTGCTGCATCCGTACACATTCATACACACATTTATTATATTTCAAATCTCATTCGCAGGCCGCCGAAAAAGAGCGCTCAAGTTATAGAGTAAGGAGAGACCTGGGTGGAGAGTATATATTTAATACTCTGGTAATAGCATGTTAATTTTTAACTATAAAAAGTTCAATTTCAGTGCTTACTACCCTTCAAAAAAAGTTGTGTTTTTTGTGTCCCAACTTCGTCGTCGCTTTTGTGTCCCAGCCTCGTCGTAGGTGTCGGTGGCCGAGTGGAATGAGACCGAGACGCTGGTGCAGGTACGGAGGGGAGCAGCCAGAAACTATAAACACTCGAGTAAATTAGAAAGAGATATATTGCACAGAATGTAACAATACTTAACTTTTACATCGTACTGCAGAATGTTGATACATAGTTGTTAGAGGCCTGCCTAGTGCCTGTACAATAGCAAAGTCTTCACTCGTGCCTATCGGATTACGAAGGTCCTAACTCGTTGCTATCTCAGTCCGAAGTGCCGACTCGTTCCTCTCTCAGTCCGAAGTGCTATATATTTCCGTGGTGGCCACGAGCGGGGTTCCAGCAGAGGGCGCTCGTGGCTGTCGTCGGAAGAACGCCGCGCCGTGCATGCATGGCGGCGCGCGGCGAAAGTAGGTGGCGCGCACTTTGTACTTGTGCGACACCACACCCCTCCCCCCCAAACCGCCGCGCCGTCGTGGCGTAGGGCTGAGGGCCACGGCGACGGCACTGGGAGGAGGGCCTGAGCGGGGGCGTTACTGGTGGGACGGGCGTCGTAGCTGAGGCCGGGATCGAGACGCCGTCCGCGCCCCGGCATCCGCCTTGCGATCCTCCAGGGAACCCGCCGAAACCTGGGGAAGGGCGCCCGCCCCCGCCCAGAGGGAGCAGGTCATCTTCTTCTGAGGTGCGTGGCCCAAGCTGGGGGGGCCCGCACGGTCCCGGAGTCCCTCTCGGTGACGCTGTCATCTGCGGCGGCGACAGCGGCGGCGACGACTGCGTCGGATGTACGTCGACGTCCATAGGGATCTCGTAGTCCGGGGACGAACGATGTGGTTGTGCTCCCTGGCGGCGAACTGGGTCTGGAATCAAGAAACCGGAGACAGGATCGCGCGGTCTGTGCAGGCGCAATTGGTTTGCGTGGCGCCGCAGCTCCGACCCTGTGGAAGAACGTACAATAAACATATGGCGCCCAAGCACGCGTTGAATGGTGCCCGGCAACCATGTCTTCTTGTTTCCAGCAAACACTCTGTACAGCACCGGCGTAGAAACCTGAAAACGCGTAGCGCCATACGAACCGACTCGGTGCGTGGGAGGCTGCAGCAGGTGAAGGAGAGTGCGGTGACGGCGGCCGTGTAGCAGCTCGGCAGGAGACGGGCCGTCACGTGGCATGCACCGATACGTAGACAGGAAAATTTGAAGAGCTTGCTGCCTGGAGTGCTGACCTTTCATCTTTTCCATGTGTGACTTGAATGTTCGAACGAAACGTTCTGCTTCACCATTGGACTGAGGGTGAAAAGGTGCAGTGGTAATATGCTGAATGCCATTCACACGACAAAACTGTTGAAATTCCGCACTAACAAACTGAGGTCCATTGTCACTGACGATAGTTTCAGGCAAGCCTTCGATGCAAAACACTGATGTTAAGGCACTGATTGTACTAGACGCCGTCGTTGAGTTCATGGCAATCACAAAAGGAAACTTGCTGAAAGCGTCTACAACAATTAACCAGCGCGTATTCCAGAAAGGTCCGGCAAAGTCAATGTGTAAACGTTGCCATGGTCCCTTGGGGCGTGGCCAGTCTGAGAAACGTTGCGGAGGAGCCGCCTGATGCTCCGCACAAACAGTACACTGTGACGTCATGTCCTCTATCTGAGCGTCCATACCAACCCAGGTACAATGACGTCTGGCCAGTTGCTTTGTCCTAACAATGCCCCAATGTCCTTGATGCAGGAGGCGTAACACTTCACGTTGCAGGGAACGAGGAACAATCACTCTTGTTTGGTCGTTGTCCGTATGTAACAACAGAACACCCTGACTTAAAGATAATGCATGACGTTGTGCAAAATAACGTCGAACCAGAGGCCGTTGAATGTCTTTGGCTCTGGCAGGCCACCCTGAGCGAACAAAACGTGCTACCACACTTAGGTCCGCATCCTCAGCTGTTTCCTGTGCAACCCGACGAGAGTTCAAAGGAAAGTCTGCGACAGCGGAAGCATCTCTGGAATCTATCTGACAACATGCCATTTCTGAAGAATCAAATGATACATCCTGGCCAACCGGAAGTCGGGAAAGTGTGTCCGCGTTGGCGTGTTTAGTGGTAGGTCGGTACAAAATCTCATACTGATAATTTGACAATATCAAGGACCATCTCTGAAGCTTTTGTGCCGTTCGTGGCGGAATTGGCTTTGTGGGTGAGAACAACGACGTGAGAGGCTTGTGGTCTGTCAACAAATAGAATTTTCTGCCATAGAGATAATGATGAAACTTTGTGACGCCGTAAATGATTGCTAAGGCCTCCTTTTCTATCTGACTGTAATTCTGTTGCGTCGGCGTCAGTAGCTTGGATGCAAAGGCAATAGGACGATCGTGACATCCAATACGATGCGACAGAACAACACCTAGACCGTACGACGAGGCGTCAACTGCTAACACTACAGGCTTCTGTGGGTCAAAGGGAATCAAACATGCATCACTGAGTAGTGCAGACTTTAATTTGTCAAAGGCAACCTGACAATCTTTGGACCATACAAAAGGAACATTCTTCCTACGTAAGTGATGCAGTGGAGCTGCAATCTGAGAGGCATTGGGAATAAATCTGAAATAATAGTTAAGCTTTCCCATTACTGCTTGCAATTCATGCACATTCTTAGGAGGAGGCAAGTCTTTGATTGCTCGAAGATGTGACTGTAAGGGATGAATTCCTTGGGCATTAATCACATGGCCTAGGTACTCTATTTCAGTTTGAAAAAACGAACACTTTGCTTTATTGCAACGTAGACCTGCTGCAGTCAACACTTTGAAAAGGCACTCCAGGTTTGCTAAATGTTCTTCAACTGTACGTCCGGATACCACAATGTCATCTAAATAGTTCGAACAACACGGTACAGAAACTGTCAGCTGTTCCAAAAAGCGCTGAAAAATAGCGGGAGCGGAAGAACTGCCAAAGGGTAGGCGTTGAAATTGAAAAAGGCCCATGTGAGTATTAATGACGAAAAACTTTTTTGACTCGTCATCAAGTGGAATCTGTAAGTATGCCTCTGCTAAATCAATCTTGGAAAAGAAGCGAGACTGTCCTAATTTGTCCATCAGTTCCTCAGGTCTGGGCAGGGGATAAGTGTCGACAATTGTTTGACTGTTGACAGTTGATTTGAAGTCCGCACAGATACGAAGTTTTCCTGACGGCTTGGGTATAATTACTATAGGCGAGGCCCACTGACTCGCAGAAACATGAGAAATCACCCCACTATCTTGCCAACGTTTAAGTTCTTCGGCAACTGTATCACGCAATGCGATAGGCACTGGTCTAGCTTTACGAAATTTTGGAACTGCAGATTCTTTTAAAGTTACATGTGCCACGAAGTCTTTTGCACAACCTAGTTCCGGCGAAAACAAGTCACTGTATTTGTCACACAATGCATTGATTTTATCCTGAGGCACTATTGACGAAATCTGAAGCACATCTCTTTGAATTGATAAACCAAACAAGTCAAAAGCATCTAGTCCAAAAATGTTCTGTGTCGATTTGGCCTGAAGAACAACAAAAGCAACCGTTTTTGTTACACCTTGGAAAGAGGCAGGCAGGCTACATGTTCCTAGCACGGGAATATTTTCACCTGTGTACGCTGTTAACACTTGCTGTGACGGCGACAATTTTGGCGAACCCAGAAGTCCATAAGTATCTTTATTGATTAATGTAACAGCGGAACCAGTATCAAGCTGAAATTGCACAGTCTTATTGTCAATGGAAAGATTCACAAACAGTTTTTGCTTGCGGGGCTCGACAGGTGCGCGAATGTGGGCAACGTCTGCTACGGTTTGTTTGCTGCACTTGCGCGGGCCGCGTAGTGAAGTAAGCGGCGCAGACTCGGCACGCAGCGGATTAACAACACTGTCACTAGATGACACTACCGCCGGATCGGCGTCCGCGCAATGCGAGGCTACTGCACAAAAATTACTTTCAGTATCTACAACAAGTCTACTGTCACTAGCTACACAGTACTGGGCACTATTACAAGGAGCAGTTGCAGAAGGCACTATTTGCACTACAGGAATGCACTGTTCATAGTCATGTTGCTTGTCCCGAACCCGTTTCCGTTGCACTGTTTTACGCGCTCGTTGGCGCTTGCTACGTGGTGCACTATATAGTTTTGCCATAGGCGCAGAACTACTTTCTTGAAATTGAGATCCAAGGAAAGCACTGTTCAATTCCACAGCCCGTATAACATTTACAGAATGAACTGTTCTCGCACTTTGCGAAGCACTGTTTCTAACGTTACTGTTCTTTGAGTTTCCAATTTGCATACACACAGACTGCACATGTCCCAATTTGCCACATTGATAACAGGTTGCGTTGCGACTAGGGCAATGAGCACGCTTGTGGCGAGACACACACTGGGGGCAAGATTTACGTACATTTTTCTGAAATGAGCGTTGGCGCCCGTTATGCAAATTACTGTGTCTAACACTACGGGGCGACCTTTGCGTCGCACTTTTACTCTGGCTACTGTTCACTGTCTGTTCAGCACGGCCGGTAGAAAAATAAGAAGCACTAGTGCTATACTGAGAACTACGGCTAGGAAAGCGTCCGTTGCGGCGCACTGAATTTACACTGTGGCTTTGCATTTCTACGTCTGCTAAGTCAAAAGTATCATGCGCTTCTATAAGCTGCAGTACACTGTCTAATGAGGGGTCAGACTGTTTCAGAATTGCTGCTCTAATTCTGGGGTCCTGAATATTCTGCGTAATCGCATCCCTCAACATCACGTCACTATACGAAAGTCCACAAGAGCAAGTAAATTTACATTGGCGGGTTAAGCCCTTCAATTCCGTAATCCACTCTTGGTGTGATTGCTGCGGTAACTTTTTAAGTCTGAAAAATCGGTATCGTGCAGCGGCTACAAGAACTTTTCTCTCATAATGAGCATTCAGTGCATCTACAATTTGTTCAAAGTCTACATCACGAGGAGATGCGTGCGGGAATAGTTTTTGCAGTAACACGAAAGTTTTGGGGCCCACCACAGACAATAAAAGATGCTTAACAGTCTGACCTGTAAGTTGATGAGCCGCGACGAGTTCTTGAAACTGCGCCAGATAATCACTCCATTCTTCCTCACGTTCGTTGTACTGGCGGAACGTCGGAAGCGGTGCGGCGGCAGGTGTGGGCTGCTGACGTGACGACTGTTGTTGTTGGTGAGCAGCCTGTGTCGTCAACTGCGACACGGCCTGGAGAAGCTGGGTAATTTGCGCCGTCTGTAACTGAATAATTTCCATTAAGTTTGGGTTCGGGGTAGTGGCCATGCTGACCGATTAGGCGCCGCGTATACCAGTAAATTAGTACAAAACACAAATGCAAGATAAATGAGGACGCTCTGCAACAAAAAAGTCCACAAAATACGTAACAGAATATGTTCCCCCAAAAATCTTATAATAAGGGTGGGTGGGCGGGAGCAATTTTTTTGCGTGCTCCGACTGCTGCTGTCTGGCTGCTGTAAGCGGGCTGGTCCAAGGTTCTATCACTCCTCGTCGCCACTTTTGTGTCCCGACTTCGTCGCCGCTTTTGTATCCCATCCTCGTCGCCACTTTTGTGTCCCAACTTCGTCGTCGCTTTTGTGTCCCAGCCTCGTCGTAGGTGTCGGTGGCCGAGTGGAATGAGACCGAGACGCTGGTGCAGGTACGGAGGGGAGCAGCCAGAAACTATAAACACTCGAGTAAATTAGAAAGAGATATATTGCACAGAATGTAACAATACTTAACTTTTACATCGTACTGCAGAATGTTGATACATAGTTGTTAGAGGCCTGCCTAGTGCCTGTACAATAGCAAAGTCTTCACTCGTGCCTATCGGATTACGAAGGTCCTAACTCGTTGCTATCTCAGTCCGAAGTGCCGACTCGTTCCTCTCTCAGTCCGAAGTGCTATATATTTCCGTGGTGGCCACGAGCGGGGTTCCAGCAGAGGGCGCTCGTGGCTGTCGTCGGAAGAACGCCGCGCCGTGCATGCATGGCGGCGCGCGGCGAAAGTAGGTGGCGCGCACTTTGTACTTGTGCGACACCACAGTGTTTAAAAAACATGTTCGAAGAAATACACTTTACTTTACTATACAAACGGACAGCAGTTTCATTTCATGTCAATATTTATCAGACTGCAACAGAAAGTAAATAAAGAGCAGGAAAGATCATTTCCTTTGTACTAACATTGTAGGTATTTACTAATGAAAACTAGCGCTGAGTGTCAGCGGCATCTAAATTTAAATAGGTGAAAAAGAGTACGAGCTAGAGAAAGAAACTGAATGGAGAACTCTGCTGAGGACTTTTTTATTTTTATTTTTTTAACCGACACTGTCGTATTTTAGTCCCCTAGATGCAGAAAAATTTGCAAGTACGATGCGAAAATTTCTTTGCTAATAACAGGTTCTATAAAGAGTTCTTATGTTAATTGTTCTATTGCGTTAAGCTCAGGACTTTTATTAGTCAGCCTAGAAAACCCAATTATAAAGGTGGTTTTTGATATCCATCGGCTGCAGCACTTAGGGCAATTTTATGGTACTTTTGTTCGTTTGGTAATTCGTCTGGTTAGAATTTCTGAAAGTTTTCCAGAATATGCACAAACACACTTCCTCAGATTGAATCTAATTTGCTGATTATTGTAATTTTGCTATCACATGACGCGCTTTATTTCCAGTAGAACTAATTTGGTGCCGCGGCGGAGTGGCCAAGCACATTGAGGCGCTATGCTCTGAAGCGCGAGGCCGTTCCCCGTCGGGGGTTCGAATCCCCCCTCGGGCATGGATGTTTGTACCGTCTTTAGTATACGGTAGTTCACAATCAGTTTGTGAAGTTTAGGGACTGATGACCCCACAGTTGCGTCCCTTAAGCTTAACAAACACTTGAACATTTCAACAACTACTTTGGAACATTGTCTCCCCTAGGTATGGAATGGTAGCTCTAATCGATATTTATTTATTTATTTAAATTCTTGTGCCAGCTAAAAAATTCTGCGGGAGTGTATAGGTAGTGTGATTCAAATGCAGATTAAATTTCTGTCTAGTATTAACTGAGTGATAGCTGCTAATACTTTGAAATAACAAGAATGTTATTAACAAGAAACGGTATTAAAGGAAGTATGTATTGAAAGGTCAACGTCAGGCTGTTAAACAGGTGTCAACAACAGGTTTGCGACGTTACACCCCATAGTGCTAGTTTTGCCACATTCTTCAAGATCCTCATCCTGTAATAAGCCTTCCTGAGTGTGTGTTAGCCTAACCAGGAGCCCATAGAAGATGGCATAGGCGGGGTATGGATTTGCTGGTCTAAGATTTCCATACGGTAGTTGCTAATATTAAGCCAACCACACCACGTGTGAGCCAGCGCATATGAATACCTGTTAAAGCTACAGTATGTCATTTTACCTCACACTGCTCTTAATATCATTTTACCTCACACCGCTCTGCCTTTTTTAAAGCAAAATAGCTGAAAATATACTAATTTGTTGCGAGTAGGTATTCTCCTCAAAAGTCTGGAATCCTGGTTACAGTAAATTTATTGCTGACGACGTTGAAATACCAAAATAAAATCTATACTTCTTAACACTGATATGTAAGAAAAATTGTAGGGCATTGTCACAACATGACAGACTCTGATTAGGTCCGTCGCCAACAAACCTGACTCGCTCGCAGCCGAGAAGTCGTAAATTATGTAAAATTTTGTTGGGTTTTCGTATATCTTCGTTGAAATTATTAATTTTCATTTGTTTATTACAGTAATTAGATTGTAGCGAAGTAGAATTGTTATTCTAAGGTGCTTCGTTCCTGCCAGTAAATCAACTTCAATCAGAGCTGCAGAAAGTATTGAAAAAAGTTAAGCCACAGTCACCACTAGCAGGATGATAGTTGTCAGTGTAATTCAAGAGAAAAAGCTGTGTATCGCATGAGCAGTATTTCGTAAACCAAAATTGGCTATTAAAGAAAATCGCTCTCAAGGAAACATACTAATACATTAAGTACAATTTTGAATCAGTAGATTGTTGCAAACACAGTATTAGAATATTACTATAAGATACATTTTTGTTATATTGTAATCAATAACAATTTTTGTGCGCGCTGAATCCATCACGAAAGTGACCAGACGTGACAAAAGCTAGTTTCGGCCAAACCAAAGATCCGGTTTATTTGTAGCTGAAACCCAAACTGCGGCCGAAATCAATAATTTGTCCGAAACAGAAACCGAATATTTGGTCGGTCCTTAATTCCAAATGAAGTAATGATGATAGGACGGGAAAAATTACAGCAAATGCTGAAAGTAGTCCAAATGTTCAAATGTTTGTAAGGCTTAAGGGACTTAACTACGGTGTCTTCACTCCGTAAACTTACAAACTACTTATGAAACTATACTAGAGACGACACAAACATCCATGCCAGAGGGGGGATTCGAACCCCCGACGGCGGACTGCCGGGCGCACCGCAACACGGCGCTCCAGCACGCGCGGCTAATCCGCCGCGGCCTGAAAGTACTGGGATGATTGATTTGTCATGGTGACAGACTAGAACTGTAAAGAATATTTCACATTGAAAGAGTTTACCTGAAAAAAATAAAAAGTTATTGACTGTAAGTTAAAAAAAAAGTACAATCTTCGTGGTTTTTGAACTTAGGACGTTACTTAGGACGGAATACTTACTCTCCTACTCGGTACTACCAAATCAATATTTGATCATTTTTGTTACGTGATTGTCCTACGTGTTACATTGTTTGTGATTGCGTCCGTTGTTCAGTATCAATGTTTTCGTCAACAATTTTTATCATTTCGAAGCGTAACGGAAAACCTAGAGCTAACGTCGGTTCACAAGAACCAGAATTTGTTGGGAGCCAACAGCTTTGTACTTCAGGTTCTCGGTTGGATCAGAACTAACTTGAAGTCGACTTCTCTTGAAATCTGTCGGTCCTAGCGTGAGACGCTTTCTGTTTAGAGGTTGGATTTGCTGTGTATGGTGGGTCGCGGAATCTGTTAAGGTGGATCGCCAGAAAACTTGAGAAATAATCATGTAAAATACTTTAACGGCAGCTTTTTTTTTTTTTTTTTTTTTTTTTTTTTTTTTTTTTTTTTTTTTTTTTTTTTGCCCAGTACAGAAAAGTAACAATTAAGTTCCATCGCTGCTTTATTTTAAGTGATGATGGCTACATGTTGATGTTTCGATTTCTTTTTTTCCAAACTGAGATGTATTTTCTTATGCGACAGTACTACTTAAGAACGGTTCTTGCTTTAGAAGTTAATTTTCAAGAATACTTTATGAATTTTTATTTGTAGGATATCTGTTTATAAGGAAAAACTGTCAACACCTGCGGAAGAGTACTTAATGGAAGTATGAAGGTAGACTTATTTTTATCCGAAACATATCTTTATTGGTCCACAATATTGAATTACGAGGCAAAATTTGTAACGATATATATATATATATCGATCGGTATCAGTTCTTAAACAAGCTACGAGTCCTCAAAATATAAGAATTTCACAATACAGTTTGCTTGGTATTGCACCCTTTGAACGCGGTCTACGTTATTTAGAAAGACAAAGGGATACTACACGAAGCGAGAGTAAAATATGAAAAAGTTTGTTGTTTTTAGAAAGACTGTCTTTCAAGTGAATATTAACATTGAAACACACAATATCGTCTTTCACTTTTACAAACTGTTTACAGCTTGATATCAATAATCTCAAGTTGGTGTCTTTTTCAAATCGACCATTTGCGCAATCGCTGTCATTTATGAGTGGGCAAAACTGTTATTTTATTTCATTGTCAGCTGTTAACCGTGAGTCACAGCCAGTGAAGCTGTACAGTGAGTTGTAACATTTATTAACTGTGTTCATTTAATAATAAGCCGCTCAGTGATAAGAAAATCTGAACTTTTTTTATTGATAGTAAGGAAGTGCATTACTGATTAAAAATACCGCGAATTCCAGTCAAATGGGAGGAAGGGTTGTAATGCGTCCATCGTTATTAACGCAGATCATTTAGTTGCGATACCGTAATTTCCAGTTTATTGTATGAATACGAAGTATATTACATTCATCTATACAGGAAATGAATTAATACTCTAGTTTTTGTTGATTCAGAGAAAATCATACCGTATCAGAGTTACTCTAAATACGCCGATAATTCGCTTTCTTCATTACGCGTCACAAAAGATAAGAACTAGAAAGATAAAAACAGCATGCTTTACAAATACATTCGCTGGGAAATTATCGACCGGATTTGTGTAACTTTCAGTTTTACTCAATTAGTAGAAAGATAACAAATACTAAAACAGATAATTTTAGCATACGAGCGCCACAGATACATTCTTTTTATTTCTGTACTTTTTTGCTATTGATTTTCATTATCAAGTGCTTTAACCACGTGCTGTTCATCGACTGATCAATACATAAAATCCTTTTTGTAATATAATAATAAATATCGTGTAAAATGTACCATTTTTAGAATTTCTTAGGTGACCAGAAGTACAGGGAATTGATGGCAGGTATGCTTCTTGCAATCTCAAATTAATTTGTGGTCAGAAGCTGAGCAGCTGCGGAAGAATACTTAATGGAAGTATGAAGATAGGTTCCCAACTATTACAAAATGCGTGACGTAACAGAGGAAGTAAAATGCAGGGTCAAACTCACGTTCCTGGTCGCACGATGGGCACAGCAGATACGCCGTCATCCAACGTGAAAGGTACCTCCAGATGGAGGAGGAGCAGGCGGTGTTCCTCGGGACAGGAAAGTTGCTCCGTTACGCGACGCTTCTGGATGTTGGCGTCGCTACCGGCGTACACCCAGCCGGGCTCTGTGGACAAAACGTTGCCTCTATATATCACCCCGTGTAATATATCGCACTGCTTTGTACGTTTATTACCAGGTGAGGTGATTTCAAGCTGTAACACATACCAATATTTTTCTCGGAACAGGAAACATATCCATGATATCTTCTTAAGTGCATGACAGGTGACAGCACGGTAGTAACAAAGAACCAAGCTCGATATAGGAGAGGTCTGGTCACGCTAACGTTATCTTTTGCGAAGACGGGCATTCTGGATCTATAACGCGGCTGTAGAAGACTATTCTTGTAATGTTTATCACTAGTTAGTGTTTGTCGCTTGAAGCAGTTAATGTAAAATTAATATGGAGTATGCAGATTACAGAGAACATAGCCATATCCATTCACATTGCAATAATATTAATGGACGAAAAGACAGAGATGGGTGTGTGTCCCAAATGTCAGTGTGTTTCAGAATTACACCACTACACCAGCAAACCTTTAAGGGGTGTATTAGGCGTCTTGAGGGACAAAATGAGCATGGAAACCCATGCCCAAAAACGCCATTCCACGACGCTACGAAGAATCCAAGTTACAGGCACCAGCTCCTGCCGCTAGACATCCCCTCCAGCAACTTCGACGCTCTGTAGCGTCATTGGATGACGTTATTGTACATGGATTTCTATGCTCTCTCTGTTCCTCAAGACACCTCCCACATCCCCTAGAGGTTTCTTGGTGTAGTAATGTAATTCTGAAACACACTGACGTATGGGACACACACCCATCTCAATCTTCGACGTCCATTTACTGCCGGAAATATGCACAGGACGAAATTTTGTGACAGACATACTTTTATTGCTAGCATGTGAGGAATCGCGCTGCGAAGGCCGAGTGCGCCAATTTAGATTCACCCTACATATACAAACATCTCAGCTGTAGCTAATCTGAATATCTACCAAATTAAACGAAAAATATATGTATTTATTAAAGCAGATAAAAATTAGATTAACTCTACCGTGAGTGAGAATCTCCAGTCTTTCAAAACTAACAATATGAGTGTAGATCAGATGTGGTGCACATTCAAAGAAATCAGAGATTTATTCGAAACAAATGAACGAAAAACACAAAACAGGTTACATCCATTTGCCTAAAGCAAAGAAAAAGGACTGCCAAATTTATACAGACGAAAATCTCCAAGAATTCAATCTTTTAAATAAACTCGATATTTAGCTCTAACTACAATCCGCGAAGCTTGTAATAGTTTCCATGACGAAACTCTAGACGTAATTTGGTAGATAATCATAAGAAATTCGGGTCGTATGTAAAATATACTAGCGACAAAACACAATCAATACCTTCACCACGCGATAGCAACGGCGATGCCACTGATGACAGTTGTGCTAAAGATGACTTGTTAAAAAAAGTTTTTCCGAAATTCTTCGACCAAAGAAGACGAAACAAATACTCCATAATACGAATCAAGAACAACTGCCAACATGCGTCATTTAGAAGTAGATATCCCGGCAGTAATAAAGCAACTTAAATGTATACCAGGTAGGTTCCTATCAAAATATGTTGATGCAACAGCCCCGTACCATACTATCGTATACAACCACTCATTCAGCGAAAGATCCAAACACAAAGACTGGATAATTGCACAGATCACACCAATATTTAAGAAGGCAATAGGAGTGATCCGCAAAATTACAGGCCTATTTCACTGACTTCAGTTTGCAGCAGGATTTTAGAACATATACCATCCTCAAACGGTATGATCTACCTCGAAGAAAACGACCTATTAACCAATAGTCATCAAGGATTCAGAAAGTATCGTTCTTGTAAAACACAGCTCTTTACTCACATGATTTAATGAGTGCTATCGAAAAGGGTTCTCAAATCTATTCCATATCCAGTAAAACAGAAACCATATCTGGCGTCCATAAGGGAAGGGTTAGCGAGCCCCAATTTCTCCGTATCTTTATAAACGTTTTTAGAGATAATGCGAGCAGCTCTTTCAGACTGTTAGCGGATGATTTATCGGTTAGTAAAGTCCCCGGAAGATCAAATTCAACTGCAAAATATTTCAGATAAGATATCTGTAAGGTACAAAAATTGACAATTAACCGTAAACGATAAGTTACAGACGTTTTAAAGTTTACGTGTGAATTGTGTGTGAGAAAAAAATATCCGGGCTCCAGTATTTGAATACTCCTGGAATTAAGTGCTTACAAACTGTGATGCTTCCATAGCCCCAATGGAACCTACAAAAGGTATGACAAGTAACTGTAGTGTTGGCTGTGAGTAATAGATAGTATATTTGGATAAAACGATCCATTTACTTGCCGACAATAAAGATAGTCTCACGCCAGAAGTGTGAAATCTAAATTCTTCGACTTTTGTTTGATATAAACATGAATTTTTCTGTGGGGATAGAGGAACTCGACAGGTGCAATTCACTCTCTGTTTGAAAATAAATATTTATAGACTGATCTGTGTACATATCTGGTTCTGAATAAATTAAAGAAAATGGAATTAGTTGGCCCTGCTCTCAGAATAAACTCGTGTATTAATTAAAAAGAACAGTGAAACTCCAAACAAATCCAGACAGACTGCTTTTTTAAAAAAAAAAAAAAAAAAATCGCAGAGCTATTGTCACTACAACCAAGAATTTACACTCACTTCAGAAACAGGATAATGGAATGCAATAAAACACAAGACACATTTACTTACATTATTCTGTTTTGATTTTAACGCAAATGGGTGTCAGTGGTCTAGATCTAATCGAAAATGTTGAAACAAAACAATCTCTTTAAGCGAAGATAAAATAATAAATAAAGGATGTTATATTTTGTTAAAGGATGCGAACTATCAGTTTTAAATGTTGTTGTTGCTGTCTTCAGTCCGGAAATATCTGATCTCAAGTGAGTTCTGCAATGGCTTTGAAATAATCGGAAAATCCGCCAATAACACACACGTGTCACGTGAGGGTTACCCTCACTCTAAAAACAGACCTTTCTACGCATGCGCGAATCTGGCTGCTTGACAGCGCCAGAAGTACTTTTTCGGTTGGAGTCTGGCTGCTTGTTGCAACTGCTGGAGTGTGACTGGTGTTCCAAGTAACCAGAAGCAGGAGAAGGTGTTGCTGGAACACAATTCCAGCGTTGCGCATGCGCATCAAGCAGTCTGTCAGCTGCTGGAACGAACTTCTTTACTTTCTCGAAATTCATTATGAACCGTCTATGATATTATTGTTGACAGCTGATAGTACGGTTAACCGCCAGAACTAATGCCATTGCTCTGCCTGACCTACAGTTCAGTAGTTGGAAATGGAATGTGCCGAATATGACGGATTTCGTCAGTTCAAGGCTACTGAACGATACCACCCGTCGGATTTGACCAAGGACGTCATATATTACGTCATTCTATCCATTAACTTTTATATTTATCGATCTACACGTCACCGATAATACTGTAACTATTTCACAGATAATATTTAATATGAGTATGTACATATGTGTTCGCATATCGTCAATTTAGAAAGAAAACGACAGTTCTAAATATAGGATTTCTTACAGATGTAAAAGATGAAATATAATGATTATTAATCGCATGGAAAAGATAAAAGATATATTTTTGTCATTAGTTAATTTTGTTTTAATTAATGGAAATCAAGTGTATGTGGACGTAGTTATCATTTGGTGGAAAACGGCAGATGTAGAAAAGTATAATGCGAAAAAGTTGTTCGAAATCGTCAGTTACGAAATAGGTGCAATTAAATTTTTGCAATATTTCGGTCTAATCGGGGAAATGTTTTGTATAGTGCATGTGATGTCAATATGTCGTTCGTGAAATAGCCTAATTCACGCACTACCGATAAATGTATGAATTAGATTCTCAGACACGGAGGTAAAATTTTACCTACCAAAACGGCGGCCTCCGGCCTCTTGTGATTACGTTGGCAACATTAACATGGTATAAAAGTTTCGCCAAGATGTTAACATTCTTAGAAATCCACTTGGAATGACTTGATTGTTTTTCCGTTGAGAGCGTGCCCTCCGGCTGACACATTCTTGTATGTGCCCTTCTCTGCTCAGTAAAAGTAATTGCCCTCGTGAAACGAAGATATCATGTCTAAACACTTGTGTTGTAACTCGATTGGCCAATGCCAATATCATATAACTATCAACATTACCACGCAAGGCAACAAGGACGGTAAGTAACATTTAACTGGTGTAGGCACCAATCATGAGCGGCATAAAACATTGATTTGTTTACATCCAGGATTTTTTTTTAACTACGCATTGATCAGGTATCATTGTGAATAGCATAAAACAAGCATCTGTTTGCATCCCAAGAGTTAAAAAGACTTAAGTGAAACACCAATGAGAAGATTTGGTACCGGTAACAAGACCTGACCTATATAGGTCATATCTAGATACCGATACACATGAACTGTATTTGAAACAAAAATTCTAACAGCTCGTATCGGAAACTAGACTTCACCTACATAAGTCTAGAAAGCGATACGCAATAAGTATATGTTAACTAAAATACGTTGAACTAATATCGTTAATTAGACTTGACATATATAGGTCATGTCTCGATAGCGATTCCCAATAAATACATGTCAACCAAAAATTACGATGATGTGGTATCGGTAGCTAGATTTTACCTATATAGGTCAAGTCTAGATAGCGATACTTAATAAATACTGGTGAACCACTATATATGAAGGGCTGGTATAGTTCAAGTCTACTTGCCGATACCAGCTCTTCATAATTTTTTTCAGATATACACCTATATGCATTATCTATATGTGGGTAATTTCCAAAAATGCTTGCAGTCGATGTATCTCGGCGTAAAATGATATATATATCTCGAACGTACAATTGTAAATCGACTACTCGACTATTCGAGGACGCAACGTGGTGCCACAGTGTCGTTTGTCATGGATGTATCAGGTGAAATGTTATGTTATGAAAATATTTGAGTTGCGAGTGCAGTTACTTTTACTGTGGATTCTGAGTTGGAGGCTCGGGCACTACGCAAACCACAAAAAAAAAAAAAAAAAAAAAAAAAAAAAAAAAAAACCTAACACTCTTAAGGCAACGCTACAGATCACTTTTGTAAGTGAAAGTTAGGATGTCTCTAACCCACTTTCACACTATTAGTAACTTCAAAACCGATAACAGGCCAACATAGCCTTAAGGTTTGGTATAGGTTACACAACAACCACTGAGTAAAAGTAATTATATTTATATACATGTGGCGTCTGTTCCGAAAGAACATACGTCACTTCTGATCCTGCAGTTGTTATTACTTAACATTCATAGAATATATGACATCAACTGCGATTGGGTGACGTCTGTTCTTTCGGAACAGACGCCACATGTATATATATATTATGCCGGTGACGGGCAATGCTCCTATCGTTAGTGGGGAGGGGTGGGCAAGTTTCAAACCCTTATTCTTACGGGAATTAGTTTCATAACTACGAGTTTGAGTACTGTGGGCAGGGCGAAGCTGGGAGTTGGTATCTGACGAGAGGCGTGCATGAGTAGTCCTTGCAGGTGCGGTGATCACTGTGTCCCCAGTGCACACGAGTGACAGCTGCGGTGCTGGACGGACGTGTGTCGGCCTCGGACTAACGCCTCGCTGTCAACAGGGCTGTTTACGTGCGCTCCAGGTTAGTCGCTGCGGCAGGCGCGCTAACCGCTATCCTATTTACTGTCTGAGTAAGAAGAACAACATGAGTGTAACACATTATCAGAGAAAGGACACGATAAAGTTTACTTTTGATCGAAATGTCACCCGTCCAAAAGCTATAGAAGTTAGGTCATGGTTTTCAGAAAAAGTTCAGATACCTCAAGATGATATTGTCGGTGTTCACTTGTCCATAGTGAGTCCTGTAGTCTATGTCAAACTTTCGAGTTGTGATTTATGTGCTTCAATTGTAGAAAAATGTGGAGGCACACTGAAGTTTCACCATTCTAATGGTACAATTAGTGACGTGTTGGTTTCATTTGCTGGGATGGAAATGAGGACGGTGCGGGTGTTTGAACTTCCCTTCGAGATACCTGCAGAAGAAATAAACAGTGTCCTTAGGAAGTACGGCAAAATCTTATCTAATGTCGCGGAAAAATTGTCCGAACCCCACATGTTTCCAGTTCTAAACGGCGTAAGTCAGGTTAAAATAGAGCTTCAGAGGCATATTCCATCTTTTGTTAACATTTGTGGGTATAGAGCTCTAATTATTTATGATGGTCAGCCTAGAATATGTGCTCTGTGCAACTCGACAGAGCATTTTCGTGCTGAATGCAGTAGAAGAAGGGTCCCACAGCTTTCAACTGGTGACGGTACCACTGCAGGACCTGTGGTACAAATGAAATTGACATACGTTGCAGTCATCTCACCGCGAAGGTCGGTAGAGCAGCAACAAGCGGAGCAGGTAGCACCGTCCACGAGGCCGGAAAATGCTGCAAATCACGTGGATGCCCAAGATACCGTGGAAAACCAAACAGTTATTCTAAGGAACGAAACCGATGTTGTGAAAGAAAAACTTCACGGACAGGACAACTTGCCCGGTGCAGGTACCTCTACACTTATGGGATGCAACCCGAATACATCCGTTGAGTTGTCTGTACAGACAGAAATCGTGAGTGATCGGTCAGCAGAAACTCACACTCCACCGACCGGAAATGACAATAACAGAGGAGGAGGATCAGGTACCAAATAAAGTGTTGAAGTTACGCAGCACCACTTAAATATCGAAGTAGATGAAAACGAAAATGTGAATGGAAGAACCGTTGACACACTGACAGTGGAAGACAGTGTTGGCAATTCATCCAGCGTTCAAGAGATCAGAACGTATTTTAAACGAGGAGAAACAAGAGAAAACAGCTTTTTCTCTGAACGAGAGGAAGGTTCTCAGTTAATAACTTATTCGCCGGATTCGTCTGAGATGTCTCCCGATTCATCTCCTGAGCGGTCAAGATCGCCCAGGAAGTCTAAGAGACGAAATAAAAAGAGAAGGATAGCGCATCAAAATGCAGAAACCTTAGCTCCTCCCTTAAGAGAGAGGCTGCGAACAATAAGGGAAGAGGCCAAAGCGGACGGCGGACAACCGATGGAACGAAGTAATAACAGGACGCGCCTGGTTATAGATATGAATAAAGATGCCAACACGGCCGGGAAAGACACACCAGTTGTAGATGATGTGCCAAGGATTGCTGAAGACAGATTCCGCAGAAGCACGCCTGCTTGGTCAGAAGATCAACAGGAAGAAGTAATACATATGGAAGAAACAAATGAAATTCAAAATTGAATCAAAAATCTCCAACAAGAATAGGGAAACCAAACTGGAGTTCCACATCGTGAAACATGTACCTGTAGAATAGCTCATTAAAGTGGACCAAACATATAACGTCACAACATTAAACGTTAACAGGATACAAAGCGACACCAAGATTCCTGCACTGAAAGACTTTGTCTATCAGTCAAATACGGATATCGCGCTATTGCAAGAAGTTCTTTTTACCAACTTAAATATAGCAGGATACAAAGAAATTTTAAACGTGGCCGTCGAAAGAGCATGTGGCACTGCCATACTGGTGAAAGAAGGAATAGAGGTCACTGATGTGTCTTTTTTAGACTCAGGGAGGGGCATTAGATGTAAGATTTTAAATGTCACGGTTATAAATGTATACTTACCCTCCGGAAGTACTGCTCGACAGGACAGGCCAAATTTTTTAAGAAATGATTTGGTAACGTTATTAAAGGACAATCCTGCAGAAGTTATCATTGGCGGAGATTGGAATTGCGTAATAAATAGAAAAGACCAACAGCCAAATTTCAATGTATCCAATGAACTCATGAACCTAGTGAAGAATTTACAATGGAAGGATGTATGGGAAATAAAATACCCGACATCTGTTAAATTCACTTACGTGAGCAAAAAAGCGCAAAGCAGGATCGACCGTGTATACATAACTTCAAGTCTGGGTTCTAAAATTAATGGGGTAGAGGTCATACCTACCACCTTTTCGAACCACCTTGCAGTAAGGTGTAGCATCCAACTTCCCAAGCAGAAGACGTATTGGGGCCGACCTTTATGGAAGCTGAATGTCGATATGCTTCAAGACACTGCTTTAGTGGAGCAGATAGCAGAATCTTGGGAGATTGCCCCAAGACAGAGTCACAAATATCGGTCCACTATTGATTGGTGGACATTTTGTGCAAAAAATAAACTTCGGACAACACTGATGTCTTATGGCAGAGAACGAGCAAGGTGGTTTAGAGACACAGTGGAATTCCATTATTCTTGTTTAAGGGAACTCTATGAGATGCCAATGTCAGAGGAAGTAATGTTCAACATAAATAAGGTAAAAGCTACTCTTATAAGTCTTAAAAGAAGACAGTTGGAGGGACTCAAAATAAAATAGCATGTGCAAACTATTTTAGAAGAAGAAGATGCATCACTCTATCATTTAATTCAACACGAGAACAGAAGACGAACGTTTATACAGAAACTCCGCACCCAAGATAACAGGATTTTAGCTCAACAAAGAGAAATTTTAAATGAGGCCCATAGATTTTACAACTCGCTTTACAGTGAAGCCCACTACACACCATCCAAGGCAATGGTATTACTTCGAAACAGTGATATCGAGGATACTGTCACAGCAGAACAGAATAGGAGTCTAAAGAGCGAAATACACTCTGAGGACATTTTAGATATAATACAACATTCCCCTGTAAAAAAATCGCCAGGTCCAGATGGATTACCCGTCGAGTTTTATCAAACTTATTAGCACATAATAGGAACTAAATTTACAGACGTCATTAATGAAACATTAAATGGTGTACACGTCCCTGACGAAATGAAAGAGTGCGTAACCGTGCTGTTGCCTAAAGGAAGCAACAAAGAAGTAAAACAGCTCACACAAATGAGGCCAATATCTTTAATGAATTCCGATTATAAAATCATAGCTCGAGTACTGAAAGAAAGACTAAGACCTGTCTTAGAAGAAGTAATAGGACCTCATCAAGCATGTCTACCTGGTAGGAGTATTTTTAACGCTTTGAGTGAATACAGGGACATAACTGCGATATTTTCGACAACCTTGGCCAGGGCAGGATTAGCTTTTCTGGACTTCTCGAAAGCTTTTGACAGGGTAAACCATGAGTACTTGTTCCATGCAATGTCATATATGGGTTTTCATGAACATTTCCTGGTTGTTTTAAGAAATCTCTTAAAGGGAATAAAAACAAAAATTTTACTGAATGGACATTATACTCGACCCATAGAAATAAAAAATGGCGTCCCTCAAGGCAGTCCACTGTCGATGTTATTATACACCATAGCTCTAGAACCCTTATTGCGAAGGATTAATAATGAGCTAGAGGGCATAACGATACTGGGCAAAAGTCGAGCAACCAACGCTTATGCCGATGATGTAGGTGTGCTCGTGAGGAGTTCTGACGATGTAGATAAACTGACAACGCTTGTTCGGCTCTACTGCAGCTCAACAGGAGCAAAAATAAATGACACAAAAAGTTCGTTTTTGAATCTTAATGGATTTAGAAATGTAAGTTTAGATTGGGCGCAATCAGTGCAACATCACACAGCTTTAGGTGTGACGTTCTACAAAGATATATCAAAAACGATGGCTTTCAACTGGAGGAAGGTCTCTACAAACATTATAGGTGCCGTAATACTAAACCATATCAGAAATTTAAATCTGATCCAGAAAATTAAAATTATAAACAGTGCTGTCCTATCAAAGGCAATATATGTGGGACAGATATTCCCAATATCAATCGAAATATCCAAAACTATAATGACCACTATCTGCCAATACATCTGGCAAGGCGAGATTTTCAGGTTGGCTGCTAGCAGAATGACCTTGAAACCAAAAGACGGGGGCCTAGGGCTCACCGACATCCGACGTAAGGTCACGGCACTTTTTGTTAAAAGAACACTTCAGATTATAGACAACTCTCCAGATAGTATCACATCCAGTCTGTTCAAGATATTACAACCTGAAAGCTTGCAACCACCTGCAATATCAGTCGAATCAATTATAAGCTGAAGTATGTTAGACAGTTCTACTTAGAGATAAGATATCTGGACGGTATTATGGAGGACAAACAAATAACAACTTGCAACTACATCATGGACTGCCTTATAACCAAAGACAACCGAAATAAAATGGAACAAACGTACCCAAACCAAAACTGGAAAACCATTTGGAAAACTATTCACAATAAAGTATTGCCTACGGATGCGAAGGCAGCGTGGTACAAAGTCGTAAATAATATCGTTTGCACGAATGACAGACTATGCTATATTGGTTTAAGTAATACCAATGTCTGCCAGAAATGTTTTGCCGTAGATACCATACGTCACCGGTTTGTCTGTAAAGGCCACAAAGTTATTTGGGATAATGTTAGGAAACAGTTAGCCGTCATAAAGGGAAGTGATGGCAGAGACATAACTGTTAATAACATATTACTACCACAACTTGTATCGTCCCCTGTACAGAAAAATAATGCAATGGTTTGTATACTTGGACATTACGTCAATTATTTCATTAATAACAAAGGTGCATATAACATAATGGAATATGATCAATATATACACACCGAATACTACAGAGTGCAAAGGAAGAAGAGTTATCGAAAGCACTTTGGGAACAGACTACAGATGCTTTTCGAAAGAGAGGGAATCGGATAACGACGTCTGGGAAAGGTACGAAGCTTGCCTAAGTAGGGGATTGCTGCTGAGGGTGAAGTACGGTGGGGACTTCGTGAGCCCCGTGGTCGCTACGGTAGCCGTGAAGGCCTCAGTAGAACCCTGAAACAGCAATGCACTGTACCTAAAGGGGGTAAACAGCAGCACGAATAAGACTTTATCAAAAAAATTAGCAAGTAGTTTACTCATGAAAAGTGAAAAAGCTATCAGAGTGATAAGCAGAGGACAACGATGGAAAACCTGAAGGAAATTTTGAATTATTTACTTCATAGGAAATTATCTTTTCTTTTATTATGCACTGAAATAAATATTATTTTTAGCATTATAAACGTACAGTAAGTACGAAAAGCCACAGAAGAGGCTCTTATTTATTTCTTTACCTTATTTACACACATTATATGGTGCATCCTTTGCCCCAAATAAGGGGACAAGAAATGCCGAAAAACCTAGTGCAGTACATACAGCAACAGACGCCCACAAAGTTATGAGCAGACGCAAAAGGAAAAGAAAAATCGAAAGAATGAAATCAAACAATTGAATTCGATTGCGGACTCCACTGCGTAAGCAGTACATTATATACGTCAGTTAGCAATAGTAACACTATATATATATATATATATATATATATATATGAAAAGAAAATAGAAATAACATAAATTTACAAAAGCATAGCGGAGAAAGCTAGCCGGAGAAGGCAAATAAGGTGAGAGTATGGATGGGCTGTAAGGGGAGATGGGAGGCAAAAAAAAAAAAAAAAAGTGGTGTAGGGGTCAGCGCAACTGCCTAGAAAGCAGGAGACGCGGTTCGAATCCCGGCTGGGTACACATTTTCAGCTTTGCCCAATCGCATTTCATGTCATATATTCTATGAATGTAATTATATTTGTAAAACGAATATTTCAAACAAAACAGTTGTGTTGTCACGCGATTTGCTATTGGCAAAATTTAACGTTCTGTGTCAACCTGTCACCTCAACACGAATACCTCGATAGTGCGCCGTACGTTCTATAAATGTATTATTTCAAGCCGAGATATTTCGATTGCATTAATTCTTGGAAATTACCTACTTGTGAAACAAAAATATTAAGAACTGGTATCTGTATCCAGACTTGACCTATATAGATCATGTCTAGATGGCGAACCCTAATAAATATTGGTGAACCACAAAATATGAAGGGCTTGTATCTGTAATTAGACTGTGCCTATGTGGGTTAAATCTAGATAGCGATACTAACTAACTATATCTGAAATTAGTTTCAGCGATTTATTTTGTTCCAATTTAGTATGTCCCCACCCAGAAACCCCAGTTTCCCACAGTAGTCCCGTTAAGGTCTATGAATATTAATTGTAACGGCTAATAATTATTGGACTTTATGTTTTCAACAACTTTATATGTTTCAATTTAGTTTGTCCCCGCCCAAACCGCCAATTTTTTTGCGGTAGTCCCATTATGTTAATTATATACTTTTTACCGTTGAGAAATTGGCAATACTGGATATTCCGATACCACCCGTAAGCTTTGAGCTAGAGCTCCTAAATACCCAGGCTAAATCATTCGCCATGTTTTCCCCAACATGGTTGGAATTGCTCTGCACTAACAGCATAGAGGCGCATGCACTGCTATCTTTCACAAACGATTTCGCAAAAACTAATTGATAGAAATATTTAATGTTTCCGCTACTTAAATCTTTATATGTCAGGATTGTGACGAACTGCTCGTCATTTCGTTAATAGTCATAGATATTTAATTCGAAATAAGATACTGCGCTGCATTAGGAAAAGTTTGCAGTAAAAAATAGAGGCTTCTATGATATACCGTTTGGTGCTTATTGCATCATATGTTGCTGCGGATGAAAATTTCCTAATGGATTGAATTTTATTTTCGACTTAGGAGATCTTTACCTTTCACTCAATCCGCTAAACTTTATTTTATTTAGCGCACTCATTTCCGATGGCTATAAGGCCAGAATGAATCATTACGTATCACATACACGGTTAGAGGTATCAAAATGATATTTTGACAAATGATAACATGCAAAGAGGGGAGTATTTTGCCACATGGTTACTACGCAAAATTTCATTAACTGTCGCGTTATTCAAGGAAATACATAGTTGTAGAATGAAAAGGAGTAAAGTTAGTGACTTGTTATTCGAGTTGCAGATATTCCTCCGTCACTTACAAATCTTTATTTCTTTGCTTCTTGTCCATTGTGTTTCAGAGCTACTACTCAGTTTCCAAAACCTAATAGAAGTTACATTTCCTTCAGTTTAAAACCTAGCAGAATGGAAGTTACTAGATCTAATGCGGATTTTATCTGAGAATACTTGAAAATGATAACAAGGATCTCTTCACTAGTTAACCAACTGACTTGTTCTCATTTCCTCATATAATAAAGCACTCTGTACTGAGATATTTAGAATATTCTTTTCATATAACTGAAATTGCATATTATATAGAGACATAGCACCTTTGTAGTGTTCAACTATTAAATTTTATGAGTAAAAGAAGTCAGTACCAGTTATCTTCAAGTATGGATGTTATGCAGTAACAACATGTGCCTAATTATTAGGAGATCCAATACCAGGGACGTGTTGCTACTAGACGGGCGGGCAGATCCCAGTGAGTTACATTCAGCTGACATTATCACAAGATACATATTTCTCACAGAGTTTCTGTTTGGAGAGGAGAAAAATTTTATGTATTTTGAACATTTCATTCCCTTAATGTGTTCACCTAACTTCAACAGAGAAAAAGTTCCTCGCATGTCGAAAATTCCGTACCGTCGTCAGAAAGTGCATGGTCGTAAACTATCAGTACTGTATATGCTGTTTATAAATTATTGCCATAAAAACTAAAAAGAAAATGTAGTGTAGTTCTTAGCAAAGACATTGATGAAAATTCCACGTTCATACAGTGAGTAGTTTGTGAGTGTGAGCGAGTTGAATGAAACGGGAGATAACGCATGAGGTAATTCGGCACGTGGCAACTCCTACAGCTTGGGGAAAAATGGCGGATAGTTGAGCTCGGGTTTATAGGAGCCTTATTTTGACCCATGACGTCAGGACAACGTCATGACGGCATTCACATTTCAATGCGAATGTAATGTGTCGCCGATAACAACATGAAATAAACAACGACATAAATATAAACGTAAGCGAAAAAAAAGTAAAAGAATTTAAGGGTACTACCGCGGGAATTAAGGGATTTTGGGCGGGGAGTTTCTAAATAGAAAAACATTAGAAATAACAGTAATTCAATAAAATTGAAACATCGGAAAAAAATATGCAATGATAACGTTTCACTGTATGTAAATAGCGCTTCTGGACAATGTAGGACACAAAATCACCCTGAAAATGACTCGTTTACTGAAGTTCTTGATTACGATGTAGCATCAGTAGAGCTTTTTGTCGTAATAATGGAGTACAATTACGAAACTGGTGAAAGACGGCGCGAGAGACTAGCGAAGTATAAAATGAAGCTACGTTTTGGGTAATTTTGTATATCGCTTCGGACGGCCTACTATCGATATGTATCGAAGACGCGAGTATCGTAGTGTCGTATATCGAACACACGAACGTCGCTGTGACGTAAGAAATAAATGTTGGCGGATAAATGAAAACAGATATTCATTTCGACGTATATAAACAAATTAAATAATTAATGCTGTTGGGTACGTACAAGAGCCTGTCAACCATAGAGCATGTATAGCATGTTTTATTTATTTTATGATCTGTACGAAACAGTGATCAGGTCATTGAAAATCTCCCTGTTACGAGGGCAATTATTTTTACTGAGCGGACAAGGGTACATACAAGAACCTGTCAACCATAGAGCAGGTACAGCATGTTTTATTCATTTTATGATCTGTAGCGTAGCCTTAAGAAGGTTTGGTTTAGGTTAAACAATTTTTTTTTATTTTTTTTTTTTTTATTTTTTTATTTATTTATTTTTTTTTTTTTTTTTTTACGTGAATCTCCGGCTCAGAATGGCATTATCATGATCTAGGCTAAACAATTTTCTCCTATATCATGAAGGTAAATGATTTCGCCTGCGCTTGCGAGTTAACAAACTACGATACCATTCTGATGCTCGCATGTTCGATACAAATTGACACTACGCAACGATCGATAGTCCGTCCGTCCGAAGTGATATAGAACGGTCCTCCCAAATTACCACGTTTTGCAATGTTCTTTTATTAAAAAGTGAAGTCGAAGGAACAGGGACTGTTTAGAGAAAAAAATGCTTAATTACGACCTAAATCATCATGTTTCAATTTATTAAAAGAGAAAAAAAAAACGCACAGGATGCAGACAGATCATCTTTTACTGTACTCTCAGAAATGCCTAGATTAATGTGTTATGTAAAAGGAGGGAAAAACTCACGTGATACGGACAGATCGACGTTTAATAATCTCAAAGACACGATCTGTAACTTTATTGAGAATGATGATTTATACTAATGTGATTGCCGGTCATTTCAGTGCTAGTAAATTAGTGGAGTGTACAGCATAAGATACCACATATAGGCAAGTAAAGCGCAGGATACCACCTATCTAGTTTTAATAATATCCCCTATAAAACCGTAAATTTGATAGATGTTCAACTGCTTCGAAAAATGTTACGCAGGCGCTTTCGCGCGTTCTTTTAAGGGCGACATAAGTCTTCATGTTTCAGTTTTTTTTTTTTTTTAAATCTCACAGGATGCAGTCAGGTCTATCTTTTACTGCAGTCGTAGGAAGGCCCAGATTAATGTGCTGTATAAAATTAAAGAAAAAAAGGGGACAAAAAACCTGGCGTGATGCGGACAGAACAATGTTTAATAAGCTCACAGACACGAATTTTAACGTCTACACATGAAACACCACTCGCTGACTCATAAACTACACCTCAGCCCTTATAAATATAACTCGGATCGATTTTTAAATTTTCTATCGCTGTAGTAATTGTTCAAACACAAAACGCGTAGCTAAATAAGTAAATGCATTCTAATAAATATTACCTCTGATACATTTACAATATAATCAGCGACTAGTAATAAACAAATAGAAACACGTCTATTAGAAAATGACGTAATACATGACGCAATTGGTCAAAGCCGACGGATGGTATCGGACAGTCAAGGTGAGCCTTATTCTCTTGCCACATTTTCATAATTTCGCTGCATATTAAACTCGTTATCAAATATTTTGCTGGTCTTTCAAGTACATAATGTTGGGAAATTTCATTTAGATATAATTTGAATCGTATACACAATGGTATATTGCAACGAAACAAGTTATTAATCCATTCAGTTGTTTATTACAATGCGTTCCTTGGGTTCGTTGAAGGAGCTGCAGGGCTGCAGCTTCCTGCAGCAGCAAAGCAGGCACTACAGCGCATGCGCTGTACCGATGACGTCAGTCAGGCCGCAGCCGGGAGCTTTCTTGAACAGCCGGTAGGCTGCAGCATGCTGCAGGTTTCCTCTTTGAACACAAGTATTTCCGTACTGCACATGCGCGGTAGCAGCCATGCAGCTCTTTGACGTAACCCCTTGTATCAAAAGTATGAACGTAACGCCTCTCGATAACGTATGACGTCATTGTTCAAAGTCGACGGGTGTGTTGCACTCCCGACATTATCCAATCTAGTTGCAGATATCGCATCAACATCATTTTTGGTTGACACTCATTGTTACGCGCCAGTGACCTCCACATAACGTGGATGTTAAATTACAGATTTCTGAGCGTGCTAGCCAAAGATGTTCATATTCTGTTTGTTGAGTAATTACAACATGGCTGCTATGAAGCATTACAAGAAAACGAAAAGGGGATGTATTTCGATTCCGTACTCACGTGATTGTTACTTCGCATGTTGACATAAATTTCAAATACAGAGGTAATCTAGCTATTATTTGTCACGAACTAACTGATGGAACTTCGTTTCACTAATTACAACATGGAGGACAATGTAAATTCGTGTGCGAAACACGTGAATGTGCAGGCACGCCAGTGATCTCTATACAAACTGGATGTATAACTCTGGTGTCTGAGCATTGAATTGCAGCGTGCCTGCACATTCATATGTTTTGTACACTATTTCGCATTGTCCGCCATGTTTAAATTTGGCAAACGAGTTTCCATCAGTTATTACGTGACAAAGAATTGCTTGCTTACCTCTTGACTTGGAATTTAATTCAATATTCGATGTTGTAGGATGATATGGGAACGGAATCGAAACAGATTTTCTCCTCTTTTTCTTTAAATGCTTCTTAGCAGCCATGTTTGAATTTGGCAAGAAACTAAATATGAATATCTATGGCTGGCACGCTAAGATAACTAAAGTTCTACATCCAGAGAGTATAGAGATCAATGAGGCACGCTAATGTTCTATGCTTAGACACCAGAGTTATAGATCCAGTTTATATAGAGACCACTGGTATGCACAGACATGGTACAGATATTTGCGCAGACGGAGCGTTGCGTATGGACCTGACGTGCCTTTATTCGTAGAACCGTTCTCGAGTGGTACTTCGGTTCTTCGGCTCTCAAAGACCTACTTTGGAGTCAACGATAAATATATGTCTGTGGTTGTCAAGTCTGCGGTAGCGATTCTAGCAGACGAATTAAACCAGTTTTTCATCACTTGTTTAGTTGTGTAATTGGAAAGTGATACCCGCATTTCCGTACCTGTTACGTATTTATATTCCGAGTTGAAAGTACAATTTTTTTATAATTCCCGATTCCGAAATTACAACCCACTGCCAGAATGCTGCATGTGACTCGCGTTTATTTGGAAAAGTGGAAGTTTCGCGTTTGAATTCCAAGGCACGCAGCTCGCGTATCATTGAACAATGCAATTTCAAAGCTAACGTGCATTAAATAATTACGACAAATACTTTATTTTGTACAGTTAAATGCCTTTGTTTACGTTTTAAGATCTTAAAGAGGACAACGAACACAATGTCTATAGGCCTGAAGACTGCCCATTAAAGGCACGTATAAAGATGCCAGCAGACAACGTTGTTCTGAGTATTCTGTATGGACTTGCAACAGAAATTAAATTTATCCTGTTAGGATCTTAGTTAACCACACACACTGTAATCGTGAAATATTCAGAAACAAACCACCAAATATTGGTGACAAGGATTATCGGTCTAAGCACACTCTCGGAAATCGCGATATATTCAAAAATAAGCTGCAAAATATTGGGGAGAAACATGAAATAGCCTTTCTACACCCTCGTAAATCACGAGATATTCGGAAATAAATAGCCAAATCGTTCTGACTAGCGAATGGTCTAGGCCTAAATGTCATTGATACTCATTTCACTTACTGTACCAGCAATTTTAACGGTCCCCTAGATTTGTCTCCAACCATATTCTCGAAAATCGCAACATAGTTGGAACAAAGTCAAATATTTGTGGTAAGGAAGAACATAAATGTCAGAGCTGATCGTACCACTTTCAGCAGCAATTTCATTCTCCATTCTTCAGTCACACATAAAAATCACCAAATCGATGTTATTAACTCTTGCGACAGCATATAAGAGTACTGGGTAACATAATACTGTTATGTGAATAACAAAATTCCACAAAGTGTTGTGTATAAATAACTCCTACAATGTGTTACGAAAGAAGATTAAAAAAAATAATAAAAATTGCATGGGACGTTTTTCATTCGCAGAACGTCTCGCTTAGTAGTCCACCATTCCACCCATTATGCTACAGCAACTCGACATTATTAGTCCCTTCATATTTTATATACTCGTTTCCACCAGTTTGTTTCTCATTGTTAATATGATTTTAATTACATTTAGTTATAATAAATTCTCCAGCGATGATTTTATAATTCATAGTTAATTCGTTGTTGCCCTGAAACGGTTAACTGTGACTTATAAAACCAAAACTGTGAGATATACGGCAAATCAAGATGGCATCTGTGACATGGAAGGAACAAGTGAATATCGTTTACACACGTCGCTTTCCAAAGTCGTCGTTCATTGGCTAATGTAATAGCGATTTTCATTGGAGGGAAAGAAATTTTTGCTAGACATATATTCATCGTTGCCTCCAAAGTAGGTCTTTGAGAGCCGAAGAGCCGAAGTACCACTCGGGTCTACGAATAAAGGCACGTTTGGACCTGTCTACACCTCGATAGTGTCGTTCAATATATATCGATCACAATATCTTTGAAATTTACCTCGCTAAACAACATCTATGTTCGGCGTCACAAGTCACTCGTTCGATATATATCGATAGCATGTAGAACGATATATAACGCTCCCGCTTCGATTCACAACAGTTATTGGAAATTATCGTAGATTGTAGATGTATATTCCGATTGAGAGGAGTACTGTACCATTTTCTAAGAATAAGTCATCATTTTAAAGGATGTGTTTAGGCAGGAACCTAAGAGTACAGCTTAAATTCTTCCTAGTAAAAAAGCTAAGATACTGTTCGGATGCACATATTGATAGCAGGCCATCATAGATAGTAAGCCACTATTGACAGAAGGACGTCAATGATATGTGCAACGCTTCTATCAAAGTACCTAAAGCAACGTATAACACAAAATGAGACATAAACCGCCAAAAGTCTAGAATTCTTACCGAAACAGTGTTTTGTTTGACAGACATGCCAGTGGTTATGTATGCAACTGAAATATCTATGAAAAGAGAATGAAAGTGGATACAATTCTTTTTAAAGTTACGTGATTTACGAGCAGCACAAGGGTTTCCTTCGAGTGAAATGTAGCTTCTGAACATTACTATGTCGCTACAAAATAGTTTAATTTAACGTCGATTTGGTGCACTCTCTTCATAGGCATCTTAGTGAATTATGGCTTATATCTGGAATTAACATAGCTAAAAATTTAGAAGAGATTAACTGGAGAGCAATTTTTTATTTCTAATACGTATCTTGAGTTTTTGATTGCAGGTTTTAATATACTGAAATAAGAGGAAGATACCGCTGGTTTTGTTTTGCTCGATTTTAGATCATGCTGCCGAGTCTAAAGCGGCCCTTAGACGGTCAATAATATTGACAATAATATTGTGAAATATTATTGTCGTTCTCTCCTTGACTGCTCAATAATATTGTGCTATAATATTGTGGTGTGAAATGTTGGATGATAAAGAGGCTGCCGCTGTTATTTTTGCTTCACTTTGTTGCAAGTTGTAAAAAAGGTAATTTGGAAGGACCGTTGTATACCATGACTTCGGACGGCCTACTATCGATATGTATCTAAGACGCGAGTATCGCAGTGTCGTACACGAACGTCGCTGTGTCGTAAGAAACCAAGGAGGTAAGAATCTCTGGAGATGCCCTAACACTGAAAAAGTGAAGCCAGCGAAATGCGCATTCCGGCATTTGTTTGTGCCCAAAACATTGCTCGTATTGTCTGGTAAAGGAGTTCTAGAAGTTCAAATGTATGTCACTTAGAAGTAAATCCTCCGATATGACCTCCAGTTTACTGGCTTTACGTAAAGAGGGCAATATTCACATGGGATTTTAAGCGATAAATCCTTGTTTTGGGCACAGAAGCGTGGCCCCCGTGGCTTCAACCAGTGCGTGTTCTCAGCATAGATAACACCACATCCATATATTCTAACCTCCTTATAAGAAACAAATGTCGGCGGACAAATGAAAACAGATATTCATTTCGACGTATATAAACAAATTAAATAATGAATGCTGTTGGTACTGTTTGGTTGAGATATTCTCGATGTACATTTTACGAATACAATTACTTTCACTGACCGGACAAGGGTACATACAAGAACCTGTCAACCATAGGGCAGGTATAGCATGTTTTATTTATTTTATGAATTGATTACGCCTACGCTTGCGAGTAAACAAACTATGATAGCAATCTGATGCTCGCATGTTCGATACACATTGACAATACGCAACTAACGATAGTCCATCATTATCGATAGCAGGCCGTCCGAAGCGATATACAACGGTCCTTCCAAATTACCGAAAAAAAAGATGGATGAAAAACTGGTACAAGGAGCGTCAAAGATTCACTTACGAAACAGCAAACATAACAACCTAGCGCGATAATCTGTCAAAGATGTTGTCAATACTGCCCACAGACGGCACAATATCTACAGGTAACTCAATATATTTCAGAAGGTGGTAAAACTGCAGAGTCCGTTGCCCATGTTTATATCATGGCGGGTATGTTGCAACTGTAAATCGATCGTTTCTGGACCGGAGATTCGGGCGCTACGCGCCCTCACATACTAGTAAAAAAAAAACTTCTTATTTAACCTATACCTAACGCAAGTTTCACTTAAAATGATCACTGTTTCGTACAGATCAAAAAATAAATAAATCGTACCTTATCTATAGTTGACTGTTGTGGTGTTGCCAACATTTGCAGCATGTGCGCAACAGACGTTCCAGTTTAGCCCAGAAGGTTTTGATGTTCTCAATATTATTGTGCTTCTTATCAATCGCGCCCATATACCTTCAATATTATTGTGCAGCCAGTAAATATTGCCAATATTATTAACCGTGTAGGAGCCACTTTAGTCTGAGTAAATAATTCTGCAGTGTCACTGCTAAAATAACTTCCTAACATTCCAGAATGAAAATGTGACGAACAATATTGAATTTTGATTGGTTTATAAATATATAGGGCATCTATATCAAACATTTTTTCTGGTAACTAGATGTAACAGTACCTGGACATCGTAAAACATGTATTTCTTCGTCCCAGTATCAGACTTACCTTGTGCAGTTGCGTTTCCACATGCTCTAGCTGTTACCACCCACGAATCGGAGAGGACAGCGCCGGCACAGGAATCGTTACCAATATTGACATAAGCAAGAAAAGGATATTTATTTGTCTTTGATTCATCTCTCACTCTTCTTACGTATGATTCTTGTTTCACTATGACAGCAGCGTAATTGTGTGAAACTGTTGTGAGAGACAAAATAATTAAATAAACCAACATTTCACCGGTGGATAAAAGCAGTTTACACTCTTTTCACGGTCAGTATAGAATCGCTAGATTGGTATCGTAAAAAAATTCTACGACCTACAATAAAGACGTCGGCACAGAATAATTAAAGTCGAAGAACATAATATCATTGCAGAGACGTGGCAGAGACTACATCTATATCCACATGGGATGCTCTGCAAATCACATAACTGCCTGGCAGAGGGTTTATCGAAATGTTCATTTAAATACTTTGTCCATAGAAAATATGAAGGAGTACATTTTAATATTCTTCCGTATTATGGTCGAAGCTTATATAATATGTGAATGCAAGGAAAAGAAGATACACCTAACAATTTCAGTATTTGGTACAGTTATCGTATAGTTTCTAATGACAAAGTGTTATTGATACTCGCAACAGAAAACACTCTCATCACCTCGACATTCAACAGTGCATTAGCATATGCCGGTTCAGTTATATCAGACTTATGATACCAGGTATTTTTCTTTAAAATTGTGCGACAGGATATTTACGGATTCAAGGTGTATTTTATAGGGACTCACAAAATTATGGCGTACATGTTAAAGAGAAGCACGTCGATTTAGGTAAAAATATAACAGAAAATCTATAGAAGGGGCAATGTGGAAAACATTTATAAGTATTTTGTTACGATTATTCGACTAAATTTAACTAACAGTTTCTCTTACTTTGCACTTCAACGAGAAATAAGATGAAAGAAGTATTGCTAAAATTTTTCGGTATACTTAATTACATTAAGCGAGTCGGAAATGCTTTTAAGCATCTATCCGAGACAAATAAAATAAGACTACTCATGTATTCTGTTAGAATTTTTATGATTAAGGATTAGCATTCCAGGAAATACAGCAGAACCACGGCAGTATTCACTGCAGAACCATAATTTTCATTAAAGCGCGCGCGCGCGCGCGCACACACGCACACACACACACACACACACACACATACACACAGAGAGAGAGAGAGAGAGAGAGAGAGAGAGAGAGAGAGATAATGTCTTACTCTTCATTTGATAGAAGTGTAGTCAATAAATTGTGGGTAAGTTAAGAAAGTCAGAGGTTCGTATTTGGTATGGAACTATTTATATATGCTGAACCAGCGACCCCCTACGACTTCGTACGGGTAATGCGCATATGTTACATATACGCAATATTACACAATGTCGCGACAGAACGGCCGAGCGAATTGACGCGCTATGCTGTGATGCGCCAGGTCGTTCCCCGTCGGGGGGTCTAATCCCCCTTAGGGCATGGATGTTTGTGTGGTCTTTAGTATAAGCTAGTTGATAAGTAGAGTAGGGATTAACGACCCCGCAGTTAAGTCCCTTAAGCTTAACATATATTTGAACATTTTATTATACAACGCTGTCTTGATCGTTATTCAATTCTGAATGAGAAAATTACACAGGCGTGGTATTGTGAAACAATAAACACCGTTTCACGTGAAGCATAAAGTTTCTAAGTCACAACTATTTATTGCTCTATTTCACGGATTTTCCCTTGTCACACTCAGGCAATTTTCCATGCAACTTAATGCATTATATAGCAAAACCTTCGTAACGAATCTCAACGTCCATTGGTGAAAGAATAGTTTACACGACGCCACTACGTTACATGAAACTGCGTTACTGGCCAGTGAGCATGCGCGGCAGGCGTTCGAAGCAACTCGTTGGCAAAACCTAAACAGTTTCGGCAACTTCCAACTTCGGCGATACTGATTGTGCATGTTTTTAGGTTAGGTTACAACCAATACAGAACAAAATACGATAAAGGGGGGAGGGGGGTAACGGAAGAAATAATTCGGTTTTTGAACATAAATGCGATGCATATGTGTTTGTGCGTTTTTTACGATAAAAATTTCAGAAATAAGCAGCGACGTATTAGTGTTCTTGAAGCAATTATTCGTGAATTAAATATTGATAAGTTGATGATTAGTGAATTGCAGACTAAAATACATTCAATTTCAAATATTTATACAAACTAACTATGGCAATTGTGGATTTCGTAACACGGTACAGATACTATAGAGACGAATATCTACTTGATAATAAACGTAATGCAATTTGTAATTACAGTTTTGATAACAATGCTTCATACATAACAGTATCTTGTTTCTTTATTGTATTACTAACTCTGTTTAAAAGGAACGTGAACTGCTCTGGTGACATTCTAAGTCGATTAAAAAAAAACTTGTAGAGTCTTCAATCACAATTTCTTTCAGCAAGGTCGCTGAGCAACCGAGCTGACGTCTTTTTTTAATCCAGTCACGAAGCCAGACACGTTTAGCATTCTTTTTATGTTTAGTCTTATGCAGCGACTTCACACAGAGAAGCACTATCTCAGCCACAACTCTTACAGCTGCCAAAACTTTCATTTTACGGCGACTACAGCACTCACAAAACAACGAAACTGAAGTGTATAGTATTGGCGCCGTGTCTACAGACATACACGAAACCAGTTGCGCGAAATTCATTGCATGCAACGAGTTTTGCAACCTAGTGTCGTTGTCTAGACTAGCCTTAAATTATTAGAAGTAATTGGTTGCTGCGTTTTGTGGATTAATAACCTGAACAGCTGTTGCAATGGATAAAATACTGCAACCAAGAGAGTTGTGTTGAGGCGTATGTTGTAGTAGACCTAAGAGTAATGTTAATAAGTTTTAGTTTAAGTAACTCGTCTCATATGACACCACCGAAACACACATAATTAAGGAAAAACACAACGTTGAAACAGATTCGGAAAATTCATATGCAACCACGACCGGTTAGGTATCGAAGCAATAACATCCATTGGAGATTTGTCAGGACGCAGAAATCACTTTGACGTGAAATTCCTGTAAGGACACTATTTGCAGAAGTCTCGTCGAAATTGTCAATTGAACATTTTAAAATAGAAGGAAATTTCGTTTATGAGGTTTTAATATGATTGTTGCGTTATAATACGGTCTGGTTTCCGTTACACTGTTTGGCCACGTTATTAATACCTTGTGAAAGCTGTTGAGACCCTCTTAACATTGACCTAGTCAGTTCTTGGTGCAAAGTCAGCGTCCTATATTCAGCCTTCTTTTTAGGTATCATTTGTTTCTTCCTGATAGAGTATCTGATTACAATGGAATACCCATTCCGTCACATGCGTTCTTTGCAAATCGATGTTTCGTCAAAAGGAATCAAAGCGGCATATTTCTTCTTAGATAATACTACAATAACAGTGTAAGAGAGACATCACTCATTGTATTTGAGCAGCTTCTTTTGTTTTAAAGTTTCTGAGGAATCATGCCTTCTCTGCAACTTCATAAATTACTTGAAATAGTGAAAAGAATTCGTTGTGAGTAAACCATAGTGTATGCGAAGGTCAATTCACATGAAATCGTCCATCAGTGAGTCTAAATCGAGTAAAATACGTAAAACTTCTCTAATATCCGAAAAGAGTAACATATAGTTGGAAATATTGTGAATGCACGCGTAGTTAATGACATATTAACTGAAATTTTCACTTTAACTGTTGAAAGCAGTCCAGAAGTTGTGGGAGCATTGTTGTACCCAAGCCATCCTGACCATTAAGTGGTAAAATATCTTCCTTTTAATGACGTGCAATTAAAACTCCAAACACTGCTAATTATTACGATAGACGCCTATTTCTGCATAATTGGCATCCCCCGGTTATGTCAGTTGGTTTTCATCCTTATAAGACGGTTGGAACTTAAATAGTGGCAACACTGCTGTGGAGATACTTCTCAATGGAAATTTTTATTGTCGCTGATAGCACATGTTATTTACATACTTGACATACCTACCTTACCTCCGAGCAAATGGAATCGCCAGTCCCACGTCATCAGCATGCGCACAATGAAGGAAATGCGCCGCGGCGGAGCGCCCGAGCGCATTGAGGCGCTATGCTGCGATGCGGGAGGCCGTTCCTCGTCGGGGGTTCGAACTCCCTCTCGGGCATAGGTGTTTGTGCTGTCTTTAAGGTAGTTCATAAGTAGTTTGTAAGTTTAGGGACTGATGACCCCGCAGTTAAGTCCCTCAAGCTTGACAAACATTGGAACATTTTTGAGGGAAATACAGTCTGTTGTGAGTGAGCGGTCTAACCTAACGCTGTCACTATACTTTTGACAGAGCAACAACGGAACTGGATCAAGATTGAATATGCCAGAGGTCGGACAGCAGAAATGGATGGGTTACGACGCTGCTCAGGCGCACTTTGAGCGCTATGAGCGCGGGGTGGCTTTCTTACGCCGTATCGTAACACTGGATGAAACGTATACTACTAACTTTTTATCTGCAGGGCCCACAGTGTTACAGACGTCGTACATCGACGTTTTAATAATAAGAATTATATAATTTCAACACTGTATATTCTTAATTCGTATTAGTTACACTATAAGCTTATTTCGACTTAAAAGTCATCTTCAGGTGTTACGCCACATTCTGTTATGCTTTTTCGATATTATTGTAACGTGATTTAAAATTAATATCACGTAACTTATTGTGTTTTCATGCGAGATCTTTATCAAGTTACGGATTTTGACATTTACTTGACAGCTTTACAGCGCCTTGATTTAAAGACAGTTGTGACGGTTAGGAATAAACATTAATTCAGTGAAATATTATTATCGTGATAGGAACTGTTTTGAGTGAATTGTTATTTGTAATTGACTGGGACTGTTGGGAACAATTAACATTATGCCAAGTTCAGAGGAGAATGTTAGTGAGGAAAATTTTGATGGACGATTAATAATGTTAATAGTATTGTAGAGGGGGAGAAAGGACTAAATAATTCAATAACTGAGTCAACAAAATTTTGTTATAACTATACAAAGTTCAAAGCCGATTGTTATTCAAACGAGGGAGGCTAATGTTAATACGGATTTCAATGCACTGGTTTTGTTGATGCTTAAAGAATTAAAAGTAGATAATAAAGGGTTAAAGGCAGAATTAGGTACAAAGCATGATAGAAATTCGAAAAGACTGGAACAGTTATTCGATGTTGTTAATAGTTTGCGAACTGAAATCACAAAAGGCTTTACACAAAAGCACGAGAAGCTACGATCCGAGTGTAAAAATGAACACAAAAGATTGCAAAATTATTTTCAGGAATTTAAAAGTGAAATTACGGAACAGAGCAAACAATCACAACTGCTAGTTACCAAAGCTCAAGCGACAATTAGTGCTCAAAGTGACGAAATTGTGAAAATCAAGAAAACTTGTACGGGCAAAGAAATAAAACTTTGTTAAATTAATTGATGGTATTCAGAAATGTACAGCTCTGGACAACGAAGTTAATGAAATTAAACAAAACGTGCAATAAATAAATAAATTTTGGTCGAAGGAGAAGCAGTGGAACGTGAAATCTACTTATGCGCGCAACCATGGAACACTGTGCGAATATATTCAGAAATTTTGGGATTACAATGGTTACGTAGATGACCAGGTAAAAGAAGAGGAATTGACGTTAATGTTGATACATAAATTGCCATATCCCCTTCAGAGAGAAGTTGGTGCTTTCTCCAACTTAAAATGGAAGATATTTGCTTGTTAATTGATCGTATCGAAATGCCGGAACAATGAAGACAGGCAACACAATAATAACGCACCGCCGCGCCGTGATTTTAACGGTAACGGAAGATCTGTCAGATGAATGACCGCGGAAGAAGGAATCATGATAATGTGCAAGATAGATTTAACACAAATCAACTATCACAGCAGCATTATGGTAATGATGATAGGAGAAACAATCAATCAGATGGAGAAGACAGAAGACTTCAGCGATCATCTGAGTGAGAGCGAAGTCGCGATTGTAATCAGAGAAATCAGAGACCGGTAAACTAAATACAGTTTCGGAGGTGACCCGCACCGAAACTAATTTGTTGAGGAACGGGCCAGGCGTTAGAATGAATGACATTTAGTATGAGAAACTTAACGATGTAAAATAAGACTTGTACGGGGACGACGACAGCAAAGAACCGGAAAATTTAATTCCCTTTGTAGAAGTTGAAAGTTTTGGTATTACTGTAGACACGCTAATTGATTTGGGAAGCGAGGTAAGTGCTATTTCAGAAAGTTGTTTTTTCACAGCTGAAGGCTTTAATGATATTTCCAACATTTCCAGTAAGTGGCGTACGTATTATAACTGCCGTTGGCAAGAAGAGCAAGCCCATTAGAGGACAAGCACTATTAAATTTTCGCATTTTTGACGTAGAGTATGATCAGGGTGAGCTAGCTGTGGGATCTCTAAATGTGGGATTAGTTCTTGGAGTAGACTGGTTAGTTAGCAGGGGATACTGTGGTGATTTCGAGAAGTGTCTTCGGACGAAGAAGAATAATGAAGAGAGGGAGATTGTATTTAAAGGATTTGTTTCTGATGACGGAAATGGTGCTGCGTGCGCACATATTAATGTGATTTGTTGTCGGCGGGATACCGGAGAAGTTATTGATTCCACTATTCTCAGAACGAAGTCGTACAAGACGGGAACACTCACAGTGGGGATGCTCTTGTTGATAATCACATCAAGATTCGCGATTTGATAGCCTTGTCGGAAGAGAAATTATTAGAAATACTGAAATGTTATGTCTGTTTATTTTTCAAGATACCTGGTTTGATGAAGTGATGTGTTTGCAAAATTAAAGTGAAAGTACATGAACCTTTTCGCAGTAAGTCGTACGCAATTTCTTTAGCGAAACGATCAGCTGTTGATATAGAAATAAATAGGATGCTAGATAATCAAATTATTGAACGTTCAGACAGTTGATATTCCAATCCCTTTCATGCTGTTGCGAAAGAGGATGGCACATTGCGTCTTGTTCTATATGCCAGAGGAATAAACCGTGTCATTTTAGCAACACTGAAAGTTTGGAATGTTTATTACAAAAGTTTAGAGGAGTTAAATATCGAAGAAGCATTGATCTGACATGTAGCTACTGGCAGCGTCTATTACATGAAAATAGTAGAAAATACGTCGCTTTCCTACATAATGGAAGACCATACCAGTTTCAAAGACTGCCTTTGGTTTATCGTTTTCATTGGCACCTTTCATGCGCGTTTTGCATGAAGTTTTAGGAGAAGAAATTTTGAAGAGTGTGACTTCGTATGTGGACGATATTTTAATTAGTACCGCAATGTGGGAAGAACATTTGAAAATTTTACAACTAGTAATGGATGCTTTCAAACGAGCGGGTGTACCTGTTAATCTCGCTAAGTCAGAGTTTGCAAACCCACAAATTACATTCTTGGAACACAATTTCGGCAAGAGGAATTGAACCTCATCCGTCGAAAATGGACACTGTGCGCAACTTTCCTGCACCTCAATGTCGTAAACAACTCAAATCATTCATTGAATTCTGTAATTTCGTTAGACTATTTTTGGCTGGAAGCTGTTTGTCATCACCAGCACTAATGTGTTTACTTAAGAAGGAGCTCAGTCCGTCAGTTCATCTGATGATGGCGAGTTGTATGACCGCCGAAATATTGTGCCCGTTGGGCACTTTAGACTGGCAGTACATCCGTGGATATTTTGATTATGATATAATGACATGCTTATTTCGTCACTCCACATACTTTTTGGGATAGCAAAGAAAACGTGGTTCAGTAATTTGGAAAAGTAAATACTAATAAATTTTATACGGTGCTTTGAAATTGAAATTCAAACAATTAATAATAATTACCAATAAGCAAAGAAGCACTGCTTTCATAGTTCCTACTTCATCATCTATCAACGCATTTTCAGTGAAAGAGAAATTAAAGTAATTATGAACTTCATTTACATAGCACATATGTCTCTTGTTGGTTATTCGAATGTAAACAAAAAAATAATTGTACAGTGGATCTAAATTTGTCATAGTACTGGATCAAATACTAATTCAAGAGTAGTAAAACGTTTTAAAATGCTGTCTTAACGCTGTATTATTCACGAAAGCACTGTAATATCTGGTATTATAAATTGTAGCGCGCACATAACAGAAAATAAGAACAACAAGACAATACTATTACAAACATAAAATATTCTATTTTTACATTCTGTGGTCATAAAAACAAGGAATAAAACAATGTAAAACTCACTGATGATGGCACAGAGGTACTTAAACACGTTTGGGTGTAAAATAAAATGAAGTTTTGCATATTAGGTTTACCTCTTACCTAGAAATTTCACAGCAAACATGGCGATAATAAGAGCTGAAAATCGGAAGAGAGAGAGAGAGAGAGAGAGAGAGAGAGAGAGAGAGAGAGAGAGAGAGAGAGAGAGAGAGAGAGAGAGAGAGAGAGAGAAAATAACATTCTTCCGTGCGTTAAAGATTATGCAGGAAACTTAAGAAAGTCAGTCATGATTAGTTATTGTCAGTTGTCGTGGCAGAATACACGTCACCTATTGTAAAAGCATCATCTGTTATTGCGTTCAGGCCACTAAGGAGTACAACTAATGCCGTAACTAAACCGAGTCGGAGTGTTGCAAATTTTATGTTAAACAGTGGCACTGTCGCAAGCATTACAAGAATAATTTTATTTTTGCTAACACTGAAAAACCTCGGTAGTTAGCGTCAAGAAAAATCTGTCCTGGAAAACTACAGGTATCACTGAATGTACTTTTTGAAACAGAAAACGTAGTAGCCGCCAGCGATGGTGGTCAATAAATCGACGACAAGAAAACTTGGGCCCCGAAACTAATTAAAACTGGATCCGGACGGAGGCTTGGCGAGTAATAAGAAAAGCGCCTCAGGCTATAACAGTGGAACGAGCAGTTGCCCGCCGAGAAGTTCATCACAGATGGCCGGCAAATTTTTAAGCTGCCACTTTGGCGGATAAGAAGGTTTTTTTTTCTGACTTCAGTGATAAGAAAAAGAACGAAAATTGCTTCTCGTTGCTGTGGGTGAATCTCTTTTTTATTGCACCAATATTCACTGGAGTTTCATCGAAGGCAAGAGACACCGGCCCGTGCTATATATCACGCCTGACTTAAAATTTCGAATCAATAAAAATTGAATTGCAACATTTTATATTGCAAAATGCACGCATTATATTTTTTAGTAAATTTCTACTTTAAAGATGTAACTAATGGTTTATGTAGACAATTGGAATAAATAAAACTTAGAGAAAGCAAGTTTTGAAAGGTTTTCTCTGTACCAGACAAACAGTTGTTAAGTAGTTGCTGAAATTCTGATGGTCAGTGGACGGTCGCAAGTATACATCAAACATAAACTTTTATAAACAGGACAACTGCGAATTTTAAACTCTAAATTTTTATAATTAAATACCTTAGTGACAGTTCTAATATGAGAAACGACTTCATGGAATTTTAAACTGGTTATATAGCTTTCTCTTATTCAAGCTAGTTTTAAGTTCAAGACTTTTTTTTTAGCAAACACACTCACTATTTACAACAGTATAGCACACTTGAAATCGTATTATTTACTTTCATACGTGTGACAGTTATTTCTCATTTTACTGACATATTTATACACTTCAAATACTGGTACATGTATTTTTCCACTTCTACTGGAAACGGCGCTATTTGCCATGGGCCGAGGGTTCGAAGTGCCGCGTTTGCGTAGGTATTGGCAACTGTTACCGTATCGTAGGTTCATTTTCTTTTAAATGATAACACCTGTAAAGTCCCACCTGAACTTTTAAATAATATCTACTATTGAAGCCACTACAGTTGTGTGTAAACGTAGGTTTACACGTTGCCAGTAAGTTGTTTCACGGAATTTGCATCATGTTCATCGTGCGCGCGGTGCCACTTACATAATTGAGATCTACTCTCAGGGTTGTCCTCCTTCAGTGTTTGTAACAATTGCTATATATAAACGTTCCGATCGTTCCTTAAGCATATTCATTATTGTTCCATACCTTTCCAAAATCGCGAAGACAAGCGTCGCTTCAGCTTTTAGGTGACCCAATGGCGGACTAAAGGGGCGGGGAGGGGGTCGGAGGGGGGCGGACCGCCCCGGGCCTCCGGTCTTGGGGGGCCTCCAAATGCTTCGGAAGCCTTTTGTTTTCTTTTTCTTTTCTTTTTTCTATTTTTTTCCTTAGCGCGCTTGGAATCTATTTTGCTGGAGTCTCCAAATCTCGAAAGGATAGACTGGCCCGTGCCCCTCGTCCTGTGGGGCCTCCAAATCTCAAAAGTTACTACTTTATAGTAATATATTTCCAAGTGGATGGGAGGGAGGGGGGCTAATTTTTTTCGCCGCCGCCGCGGGTCTCCAAAGGCCTTAGTCCCCCACTGAGGTGACCCCATTTCATGTAGTAGCCTCCTGTGTCGTTGCACTTCACTGATATTCTCGAACTTCCAACACAATTTCAAAATCCCTTTTCGTTGCTTAGAAGTTATACATACTGCCGCTATATACTCACTTTCCCTACTACATTACCAGTGCCATCTGACATTGAACACCTCGAAACACTAATGCCAAGTCTTAAAACCAACTCGTATAATTTAAACTTGTTGCTAATGCGATCGCAAACATATCGAATTAACATATTTTGTAAGTATAAAAGCGAATGCAGGTATCAACCTCATCTGCTGCTGTGCTTGTGTTGTACTTAGTATAAGTTACTTTAAACAGTCTATAAGTCAAGTGGCCGATGACCTCATCAGTTAGACCATTAGGTTTAGAAACAATTAAACTACATATAACAGTAGCATTTGCATAATTGTTTAAAAAAACAACAACTCACCGTTCGACTTCTTGTAAAACACTCGCCCATATAAGGACATCGAATCAGCACAAAGGGTAATAATAAAGGTTTCGCAATGCGACACAACAATAAGTCGCAGGAGGCTGATTGTCGAGGCTAATTGTTGTTGAGTTCTGAGACAACTTCATATATACTTTGTAGCCGCCGTCAAGTCAGGGCGCAGTAGTTCACTGAGAGGGTTATTTTTAAGTGATTGCTACAGCTTCGTGGTCACGAAGTGCGATTTGGTCTGTTTTGCTGTTGAACTTCGTGCGTAGTTTGAACATAGGCCAGTGCTTTTAAGAAATTATTTTCTGTTGGGTTATGTATGTTCACATCGTACAACTATGTCTGGGTCGTACAGTGAATTCCTAAGGGGACATTTCAGTCCGTGGACTCTGAGAGGACGGGAAGGCTACGAACACTAGTTACGGTTAGGGGGAACAACGTCTCGGGATTGCACCAGTCTTCATCCTGCCGGTGTCCATAAAAATTGTTTCGGGACGCTCAAAAGTCCCGGAATTAATTTTTGATATACATTTCGTGAAACTTTCTCAAACTTTAGAAATTTCGTTAGATTATACGAAATACAACACGAGAAATTAATACATTTTACATTATTAGTCTAACTCCCACAGTCACTAGTAATAACGGTGTCAGTACTGATTCACTGAAACAATAGTTTACTTCGAACAGAATTTTCCCTAAAAAGTAATTGTATTATTGTAATAGAGCTATGAAACTATCGGATTACAGCGATACTTACATAGTCATTGTCAGAACATTGGTGATGTTAATATTAGAGAAAATGAAACACATTTTTCTCTTATTAATTGTATCGTTGCTGCATTGCTGTGAAACTGAATGCCGAAACGTGTGTGCAGATTCAGTGACTGCGATTCCAAGATATGGACTTTCATTAACAAACTTCGTTTTGATTACGGAACAGAGTGTTCCGTGTGTAACAGTTTTATTAGTGTAAATCATGGTGGGTTTTCTGACAGAGCTGACATCAGGTCCAAGATGGGATGATGAAAACAAAACATCACTACAGTGTCATGAGTGGAAGAGTTTTTTTTATAAGCTGTTACTGATTTCAGCATTACTCTGAGTTATTTGCAACCCTAGTCCATAATACAAATGTGGAAAGAATTTTCCGTTAATGCATATCCAGTGGACTGATGAAAGGAATAGACTGGACGTTGACTCTCTTGAAGCAATCCTCCAGATCCTGTACAACAACATAATCGATTATGCCCAGTTTACGTTTCAAAGAACCAAGACATGAAGAAAGATAGAGGAAGTGAAACATACCCTTTTCTCCAAGGACAAGTGCTCAGTAATATTAAAACTCATAAAATATAATTTGACTAAAAATGCATTGCTGTAATATTTTGTAAAGTTGTTATAGGCTTACATTTTTTACTTCTGTACACATCTACTGAATTTCATTAATTAAACAGATCATCTATATATAAAGAAGAGTAGAATAATAAAATCCGATTAACAAAATGTATCAACAATTAAAACTGGCGCATCTGCCATGTTTATTGGCATCTGACTGAATGTGTAGAAAGTTGAACAGGTGGGGCATAACAACTTTGACGTAATTGCAAAACGACATATTGACCATAGATGTTTATTTTTTCTCGATGCTACCGGTTTCGGTCAGTTTACCATTATGAAGCGTTAGCAGAGATTAGCTAATAGCTTAACATGACGTAACGCAAAAACTCTACTCCTTATTGATATTACCACAGTGGCTGACTGCTACAAACTAGCAATCAGCCACTGTGGTTATATCAATAAGGAGTAGAGCAATGACAACAAATACTTATTTTACAATTTTTATTTTTGGAGTTACGACATGTTAAGCTATTAGATAAACTCTGCTAATGCTTGATAATGGTAAACTGACCGAAACCGATAGCATTGAGCAAAATTAAACAGCTATGGTCAATATGTCGTTTTGCAATGACTGAATGTGTCCGTTTTTTACGAAAATAATTAGATCACCCTAGTTATGAAGGAGAACAGTGGTACTGAGAGGAAAATGCTAGACGAAGATAGGCGACCAATTCGTTCGATTGTCAATGATCGTTTCCAAGTAAAGAAAGTGTCGTCTCTGCGTGCTACATTGACCGACGGAGGAGCAGATGACGTGTGACTTGTGCCAGGAGATGTTAAAGAAATTTTCTACGAGAAAAATCTCAGCAATTGATTTGGCTGTACTATTATGACTTGCCAACTAAGGCTCGAATCAAAGTTTTCGGTCTTTCAAGATAACGACACACCCGATGCTGGCGAAAATACCAATCAGTAAAGAAGCAAACGATAGCTGTTCCTCTTTTTTATTCTTTATTTTATTTATTTATTTTACAAATTGAGTTGAGTTGTGGAGCGTGTTTTTCTGGACGCACGGATGTCAGTCATAGCTAAGTGGTACATCGAACAGTCCTTCCCAATGCCAACCTTTATTTGAAGAAACTGAGACAGAAGTCACGAATGGTCAGTTCCTCCATTACGACAACGCTTTAGCTCACCGCTTCATGACATGCAACATATATTTTCTGGGTACATGACTAAAATTTCTTAAGAACCGTCCTTAACAATCCAAACCTTGCTCCTTGTGACGTGGTTGCCACTGTTCACGCATATGCAAATGAGGCAGCAGTGAATTTTTCAAGTGATGAGCACCTATTGAGGGCGTTGGCCAATGCGTGTACCTCATTCCCTACAGAAACTTGGGAGAACATGTTTGTGGAATGGTTTCGGAGCAAGGAAACGCGTATTCGATCTGGAGGAAATTACTTCGAACAAAAATTAAACGAATAAAGCTGTGCTGCAAAAGTTTCCTAGTGCCCTTTGTACCTTTGAGGGAGCAATGGAATCAATATGATGAACCTCTGAGTGACTCACAACAATGCCGTAACATTTCAACAACGTTTATGATAAACGTCGGTTTGTGGATACAACGATTCTTTTCAAATCAACGAAGTTTAGCACCATCGAGTGTATTTGGCATCTGTATGAATGACCAACCAGCCTGCCATATGCTGGCTGTACTGCGTCTCGTGGGACCAGCTCTAGAGATGCTTGACTGCGTAGTAGCCTCCCACTAACGAGAACTAACAACTCTCCATTCATTGTTGTGCTGCCTCTCTAACCTAGAAATATCCGCAAAATGACGCAAAATTGGCTGATAATATGACAGAGGTTGCTCAGTACTGCAGGACCTTACAAGATCTGGTCGTTAAACCATACAAATTAACGCAGTATTCATTCGCTTATTCCGCGTGTTCAGGATCACGTATTTGCCAAAGAAACAAATATTCTCGTTCTTAGCTTCAGTATATCCAGACACAAACTTATAAACAATGTATTTACACCTATATTCGTGATTATCAATGATGTCATGGTTTCAAAAAGTTGCTGCAGAGCAAGCTACGTAAAACAGAATGTAAGTCAAGGGCACATGCGAATTGCATTTTGAGATTTAATATCTGCGTTATTGGCTGATTCGTGGATTGAATCATTCGATTAACTTGCAAACTGCAGAGACTTTGAGGTTCTTCGAGACGCAGACTCAGCGAATGCTAATAGAATTATGCAGGCCGCATGATTTCCAGCTTGTTAGCTGGAGCCTCGCTGTCTACATGCAGATCCTGCGGTCTAATTCCCATTGCAGCTTCATTAGTATGCAAATTGAAATCCACTATGAAAGTCGGGCTTGTAAGTTAATTAAATCTCTTAGAGTAGTAATACGGCCGTTTTTATAACCTTTCCCGAGTAAATTCCTACTGCTATTGTTGGTCTGTTCACTAGAAGTTATCAGCCTAGATTAAGAAAGAACCACTACAAAAACAAATTTTCTATCATTTGTGGATAGTTTATGAACTTACTTATAAGGAGCGTTTGTCAGTCGCATAGCTTCAATGAAAGAAATTGCTTCATTGCACTGGATAAAATTATTATTTTTGTAACAGGAAGAATTATTTGTAAAATCGTTTAAAAAATCGCGATAATATTTACAAAATGTGATAACTAGTTTCGGCTTATTTGGAAGTCATCTTCAGGCGTTGTCAACCCATATTACTTCCTGCACTTCCTTCACTGATATCTGACCTTGTATCTTCCATTTCGTAATCTCCCGCATAAAAGGTTGCTTGCAAGAAAATATGTTGTAAAGCACTATTATCCATATCATTAAAACATCATTAGGAAACACACTTCACAGGCTTGCTACCGGATGATATTGTCCATCATTACAAACTGAAAAGTCACATCATTATTCTATCCATGTTACTTATCACGCTATAGACTTTTATGTGGTACATAATATAAAGGGAGATGGAACGCAACAAAAAAGAGATAGCGCTGAGCGATACAGGAAATAAAATAGGTTGACAAGCTCTGAAGATGGCTTGGAAATAAGCCCAATCTAATTAACAACTTTTACAAATGAAATCGCGTTATTGGCTTGTATAGATTTAAAAAAGCTTTACCAGTTAAAAAGGAAAAAGTATTTACCGATCCCTCATCTCCAACATTATGCCAGAAAATAATTCTAAACCTTGATAGTTTCAGTCTAGGATTACTCCCTTAAATTCATTCTTCACGTATAGTATCTATAAATCATGCGCAATGGCCGTGCGGTCTGGGACGCCATATCGGCCGGCCGCGGTGGCCGAGGGGACTGAGGCGCTTCAGTCACGGTCTGCACGGCCACTACGGTCGGGGGTTCGAATCCCTCCTCGGGCATAGATATTTGTGCCGTCCTTAGGATAAGCTAGATGTTAAGTAGTTTGTAAGTTACGGACTGATAACCCCGTAGTTAAGTCCCATAAGCTTAACAAACATTTGAACATTTGAACGCCAAATCGTGTCGGAGAATCGAGTCCTCCCTTGATCATGAGTGTGTGTGTTGCACTTAGCGCAATTTATTTTAAGTACTTTATAAATCTAAGACCGATGACCTCAGCGGTATGGTCCCACAGTTTTACAAATATTTTAACACTTGATTTATCTTCAAACTTCACTTACAGAAATCTTAGCCTGTTGCAGGTCTTCTGTAGGAGGCGCATTTTCTGGATTTTAGTGTACTAATCCCTTCCCTTGAAACTTAGAAGATATTAGTTAACAGTAAAGTCAGTTGATTCGAGATATATTATATAAAATTTGGAAATGAAATAAATTCTCCCTCTACAGTTACCAATCGTAGAATATAAGAAGTGCAATAAGATTAACACGGCACACCTATCGCTAGTCACGAATCTTCCGAAGTCTATGACCTTGGGAAGACTTCGGCTTCGAATGTTCAACAATCACGTTTCCTAGATATAGCTAACACTAAGCAGCTCACCATATTGTGTGAGATAGCCATTATCATCTTCTTTGGTATGGTTTTGCAGTTCACGGTTTTGAGTGATTTTATGACGGAATGTATTATAGAAATGTGGTTTTAGGCAGCTTACACCCAATCTCGGGAGTCGCCGACAATATTGCAGCCTTAATAACTGTCGATTACGTTCTACGGTTCATTGTGTCGCAGAATTTACTTCGCGTTCTATACGGTTATTTCTGTTATAGGTGTACTTAATTGCTGCAATTAAGGTATTTATTAGCAATTTTAATGTATAGGACGATTTCAATTTCGTTAACGAAAAACATGTACAGCGAATTTTACCTTCGACCATGATTTTCGAGTTCGGCGTTTGCGAATGCATGACACGCACCCTTGTTGTATCTGCACTGCAGGGATAGGCGTGTTGTCCTTCCCCCTACCTCCCTCCCTACCCCTCCTCAACCTGAGTTGTTGTTCCAATCGGCTTCCTCTTTAACTTCTTTTCCTTAGTGCATTCACCAACTATTTTTCTTCCCTTTCTTTTCCTACTACTGAATTGCAGTCCCCCCATCACAACTACGTTTTCCTCTACATTAACTATCCTAATAATTTCCTTTGTCTACTCATGTTTTTCATTTATCTCCCTCATCATCGGCTAGCTGGCATATAAACTTGAGCGATTGTGGTCGGTGTTGGCTTCGTAGGTATCTTGATTACGATAATACGATAACCACGATTCTAATAGTACTGTACCCATATTCGTATTTTCTGATTCATTATTACACAAATTCCTGTAATATCCTCAACTGGTTCTGTATTTTTAACCCTATACTCACCTGACAATTTTCTTTTCATATTTCCACCGAACTTCACTAATCCTCACTATATCAAACTTCAATCTACCCATTTCCCTTTTTAAATTTTATAACCTCCCTACTCGATTAAGGGATGTATCATTCCACACTCCGATCCTGACGACGAAATCCTCTGAGTGGTCCCCGCCAGGAGATCCGAATGGGGACTGTTTTACCCGAGAGGATCATACACTCCTGGCCATTAAAATTGCTGCAGACGCGAAATTTAAGCGACAGGAAGACGATGCTGTGATATGCAAATGATTAGCTTTCCAGAGCTTTCACACGAGGTTTGCGCTGGTGGCGACACCTACAACGTGCTGACAGAGGAAGGTTTCCAACCGATTTCTCATACACAAACCGTAGTTGACCGGCGTTGCCTGGTGAAACGTTGTTGTGATGTAAGGAGGAGAAATGCGCCCATCACGTTTCCGACTTTGATAAAGGTCGGAATATAGCCTATTGCGAATGCGGTATACCGTATCGCGACGTTGCTGCTTCCGTTGGTCGTGATCCAATGACTGTTATCATAATATGGAATCGGTTGGTTCAGGAGGGCAATACGGAAGGCCGTGCTGGATCCCAATGGCCTCGTATCACTAGCAGTCGAGATGACAGGCATCTTATCGGTACGACTGTAACGGATCGTGCAGCCTCGTCTCGATCCCTTGAACCCTTAAAATAATGTTAATGCACAACTTTTTAGAAGTGTGTAAGGGAAATTTTCAGATTTCAGATTTCAGATTTATATGTACTATCGGGTAGATATCATAACGGAAATATCATCACATTGGAGGAAGTGGACAAAATGATCAATAGATGAAGCAACAGCGGCTGGGGTAGGTGAAATTAAGCCGGAATTCATCAAGTACAGTGAAACGTTACACTGAGAATCTGAAATATAGTGAAAGGTCGAACAGGTTCTGCCTGATCGGATGAAAGCTCTAATTTCACCAATTTTCAAGTATTGGAAAAAAGAAAAGAATAAAAAACTGCGGAGTATGTCTTTATTAGCGTTGGGGGCAAAATCTTTTCAGGTTTTGTTGAAACTATACCAGTTGTGTTTCAGCCTCTTAGAGGCCGTCAGGACCCGAATTTTTAGCTTAGGCAGATAATGCACAAGTACTATGACTGGAACAGGAAATTGTTTGTAGGAGAAAGCTACTGACTGTTCCACAAGATTACGTAACATGAGGCAATCTTTGGTATGCAATTAAACGTCTTTATCCAGATACTCCGGAGGTAGTTTCAGTTGACGGTAAATTGAGTTCATGTTTCATGGTAGTTGCGGGGATAACAGGGCTGTAACCTTACACCATCTACCTCTACATAATCACTCTGCAATCACATTTAGATGCCTAGCAGAGAGTTTATCGAACCGCTTTCATAATTTATTCTCTAAAAGCCCGCTCATAGAAGGAAGTCTTAAATTTTTCCGGTTACGATCAATCTTGTTCTGTCATGATGATCATGTCTCCCTTTGTACGGGAGTGCTAACAAATATGTTCTCAATCGGAGGAGATAGGTGGAGAAAAAAGTTTCGCAAATAGATGTCGCCGTAAAGAACAAAGCGTATCTATCCCTGATTTTTATCCCAAGTCGTACATCATTTTCGTGACACTCCGTTTTACGTCAATAATACAAAAGGAGCTGTCTTTTCTCAATTTTCTCTATATCCTTCGTAGTTTCCACTTGGTTGGGATCCCACAATGCCCAGAAATACTCCAAAATAGAACAGAGAAGTGCAGTTTAGGCATCTGCTAAGGGTTCCGCCAATAAAACGTAGTCTTTGGCTCACCTTCCCTCCGAAATTTTCTAAGTGTTCTTTCCAGTTAAAGTTGCTCGGAATTGCAATTCCTAGGTAATTAATTGAATTTACGGCATTTAAATTAGACATTTAACGTTTAAATGAGGTTTAACGGATTTCTTTTAGTATTCATATGGTTGACTTCACAAGTTTTATTAATTTGGGTCGAATACCAATTTTCGCGCACATATATAACTTATCTAAATTGTTTTTCCTTTGCCTTTCATCTTATGGTGTCTTTACTAACCGATAATCCACAGCATAATCCAAGATCAGTGTAGTGAGAAATGCTTCGACTGTCTCCCAATCGCTACATCTCTCGTGTCACGGTGTTTGTGTTCGTACTCTTCCTATAGGTCTCGAACGATTGTTATGAAACATTTTATGTGGTAGGTATGAGAATAGGTCGTAAGGTATATTTCATACCGCTAGGTGAGTAGGGTTTCCCTATCCAGAATATTTTTTTAGTATATTTCGACTTAACACGGTTGGTCACCCAAAGGCGTTTCAGTTGATTCTTATCGCCGCAAGAATGTGCATTGTTACAAAAAGAATTGTTGCTCCATTAAATTCAGTCACATCAAATTTAGTCGCTTAAAATTAACTTTATCTAATATTTCGGCTATATAACGTTGAGTCATGGCTCCGTCCTGCCGCGGTGGAGTAGCCGAGCGGTTTAAAGCACCTCGCTGCGGAGTGCGCGGTTGCTCGCCGTGGAGGTTGGAGTCCTTCCTGGGGCATGGGTGTGCGTGTTTGTCCGTAGGTTACTTTACCTAGGTTTAAGTAGTTTGTAAGCTACGGACTGATGACCACGCAGTTTGGTCCGATAGATTTACAAACATTTGAACATTTTTGGCTCCGATAGATTTACAAACATTTGAACATTTTTGGCTCCGTCCTTTTAAGCTCGCACTCCGCGCCTATGCTCATGCGACCACACATAACACTCGTCAGAGAGGTTGATTGGCCACAGAGACATTATTTGACATTTCATACATCATTTGGTTTGTATCACAACTCAGTGAATTTATAAGAAATATATAAGTGTTTTATGATTGTAATACATTATCTTTATACCGTTTTTATCAGTAAGTACAAAATTATTGTCAATTTGTGTATGTGTGTGTATTACAGTGAATAATGCTAGGGAGACGCAAGGAGGCCCATTTCAGCCGTCGTACAGATGATGCAAGTAACAAGCAAAATAGTAGACCTGAAAGAACAGACGAACTAATTCCAAAAGATAACGCAAATGTGCGAAGGCTAATGCGGTAATTGCGCGCATCTCAATCACAAAAAGCACGAGCTGAACGGAATCTACGATGATAGTCGGAGAGATAATCGGAACGAAGACAAGCTCGCCGGTTGGCAGAGCAAATGACCAACGACGCCAACAAAAGCATTTGGATCGGCTTCGTTCCTTAAGGTGCATTATTGTGGGGAAGGCGAACCAAAGGTTACGTTTCATGGGCAGAACGCTTCGAAAATGCACCAGCTCCACCAAAGAAACTGCCTACATAACACTTGTGCGTTCTCTCCTGGAGTACAGTTGCCCCTTGTGGGACCCTCACCAGGTGGGACTGACGGAAGATATTGAGAAGGTTCAGAGAAGGGCAGCTCGTTTTGTTTTATCACGCTACGGGGGGAAAAGGTCATGAAAATGTTTCACGAACTGGGGTGGAAATCATTAAAAGAAAGACGTTATTCATTGCTGCGTGATCTGTTTGCGAAGTTTCAATCACCGACTTTTACTTCTGAATTAGAGAATGGAACGGTAGAGAAAAGTTATGAAAGCGGTTAATGAACCCTCTGACAAGCACGTAAATGTGATTTGCAGAGTATCTACGCAGATGTAGATTAGAGTACGAACCACGGGCTGATTGGTGTTATGCACAAAGAGTGTACTCTTCTTCATGCACTCAAATTCAAACATTTGTCAGGCAGGATGTGTTGTGCATCAGGAAAAGTTCAACGAACAGAGTCTGAGACACCACCAGAACCAATGAACGGCTCACTCATCGGCAAGGATCCAGATTCAAACCGCTTCCTGCAGTCTATTCACACAATTCATGCTTCCAAAAAAATTATTTTGTAGCAATAGAAATAGTTCACAAAAAAGGCTCATTGTTGCCAATGCCAAACGAACTACACAGTTTTTTTACAATTCGGCTTGATGGGCGGTGAGGACATGAATCGCGTATAAGAACGTTGCAACTACAATAATCTAAATTCCCTTAATGTCAGGTGCATTGTCGTCGAACTGGATTCCATATTGAATGAACAAAATTAATTGTTAAAATTATTCAAATGACACATACACGAATTTCAAAATGACAATCCCACTATTGTCCGTTAGATGTCAAATGTAAGTAAGAGTCATTGTCCGAAATGATTTATCGTCATAAAGTTTCTAATACAAAAGGTGAAACGTGCCAAAATAAGCAAAGAAATGTTAAGTATTTAATACACAAAGCGAAATCAGTAACACTATGTTCATTGTTTGTTGATATTCGTACACATAAGGGTGCTTAATTCTGTCACAGACGTTCGCTTCATTGTTGTACTACCCCATACTCCTCATGCAGAAGCGGTGTTTATTAGTTCTTTGGTGCACTACAGCGCCTCTATTGCTTGATTGCTGTACTACGCAATCCATACTTCAAGACTGCAACGTACCTTTTTCCCGTGATCCGATTTTGATGAAAACATGCCTATATGTTGCCCCAATCTTAGCTCTAATTTCCTGCGAACAACGCATGAAAATGTGTATGTAGTTTGTTTTAATACGTTTGCGAAACGTGTTAGAAATAGGTATATCTTCATGAATGTAATGTTACATCATACATTAGTTATGATCGCCATTTAAAACATTTCTTTCATGATCATTCATATTTATGGACAATGGGCGGAGGCATGGAAAGCTGAAATATAATAAGAAATAAGTATTTCCTTAATGAAATAGAAATATCAGTGAAAACAATTATTATTCTTACGGTTGCCTCTCTTTCCGTTAGATGCACTATTGTCGCTCCAAGCGTGAGACTTGAGCTTCCATAGCAGTTGTACATACATGGTAGACGGTGACATCAGTATGTAAATATATGGATTAAACACGGCGAGGATTGTATCAGTTTTGTATCCATTGCGTTGAATCATATTTCGTAGAACAAAGGAACCAAGAAAACGATTTTCAGAAATATGGTAAATTTGAAAAGTCAAAGAGTAAGTAGTATTTTCAAAGGGTAATAATCCGATCACTGCCCCCAACTTCACACGAACACCCGCAGCGCTATCTGTTAGTTCTTTGCTGGATTACTCCGTTCTTTCCAAGCATAAAATACACCTAAAACTTCAAACTTAACGAATGTGTTATACCAGTGGTAAATGGCTTTCCTTGTTGCTGGCTTCTTGCTGTACTTGGTTCTAAACATCCTTTGAACAGCTGTAGCACACTTCATCAGAGTGAATTACATAAAGAAGGTGTCTTTCACAACTGTATATCATTTACAAACGGATGATTTGCAGCATTCAATCCATTTTTTTTAAATTTTTTTTTAATTGAGCAGATCTAGATTTCGGCAAGTGACTTGCCATTCTCAGTGTATACATTTTTTGTATCAGTATGCTGTGCTTGTGCAGTCTAACCAAATTAAACGGTAATTAGTACACGTATCACAGTTTAGTTGAGATGCAACACAATGTTCAATATTTTCATTTAGTTTTCAAATCATTCACTACTGTTTTGTGTTATAAATGTGTATACTTTCCGAACGGTATTCCAAGCAACAGATATTATCTTTCAGTGTCGAAGGTTACATTAAAGGTAAAATACACTAACACCCCTGTACCTGCTTCGACAATTCCATTTCGTCACTTTGACGTCGAAAGCGTTATTCGTTTCACTCAATGAAATGAATAGTTCATCCATGAAGTAAAAAGTGTAAAAATAATAACACTTTCAACGTATTAGGATAAACAGAAATGATTTGTATTTACTTGTCTAATTCTTCTAATAAGTCATTTATTCGTCTATTATTATTTGCCTGTAAGTTTCCTCCAGTGTGAATGTTACGCAACAGCAGAGAAGACTATGGCGCATTGGAGTTAACGGTGTGCTAACCACTCGTTTATGGATGTAGTTTATCTTTCCGACGCCATTTAAGAGTGTATCACCGGGCCAATATAGACCATTGTTTGCGGAAAATAGCCGTCTGGGTGCGACCACATTCTCGCAACTGGCACAGAAGGTATCAAAGGCTAACGACTGCAGCAGTAATAGTCAGTTGTAGTAGCTGTCATAGAATCTGGAACGTAGGTGATAATAAGGTAAGAGATACTTAGCTATGTTCCATAAATCTTTTACGTCTGTGCATGATATTAAGTCCAGCATGCTTATTATCAGTTACTTCCATGTTCTACAATTACTGCTTCCCTTTAAACAGCTGTTAAATACGCCATAAAGACGCACAAAGTACTGAAGCTATTACTGTCTGCATCAGCTCTATTTTAACATGTCTCTGAATCTAGTAAGCGTTGTGAATATTTGGAAAATTACCAATCGTATGTATCTAAAAAGATTTTTGCAATTATTTGCTTAATGCAAATAGTTTCTTTGTGTAATCATTTCAGTTTATCATCATTTATGTTACTGAGAAATTTACCGAAATTTCCGCTAATTCTAAGTAAATACACAGAAAAATTATTGAATGTGGCAGATGTATTACATTAATGAAGTATATTTGTCAATGCATAACAAAACTAATATGCAGCCACTTGCAAATTAAACTTGATAGTAAAGGTGGTTCTCTCGACGTAGCTTTAATGTTTGTCTGTATGTCCTCTATGTATTCGTAAACCATTCATTCGATTGCAATGAAACTTTGGTGAACTGTTCAGCGTAGGCCCACGAAGGTTTCTGACCCAAAAACAAAATAGCTCGACACATAGATCAGGAGATACGACGTCATAAATAATGAGAGGCCACCGCGTGAGAAAACCCAGATTTGTGCGCCAATTATTGGAAAATGGAAATAGTTAGGGACCTGTAACAAAGTTTGTATATAATTTCGGACGTTTATGAAGCGTTTTGTAACTGATCTCCACACACACACACAAACACACTCAAGACGATGAACGAAAAGTAGTCTACAGCTCACAACAGTTTCGCTGTAGATACAGTGAAACTGTCGCATCAGCCGTGACCTTGTGATGTTTTACTTGATTACTGATGACTGTCTTCCCGGCATATTTGCCTACGGTATCGATATGTATCGCTAAATGTGCCATAAAATTTATATCACTGTACGAAACATACTTCAGGACATATCTAGTATATAAAGATTAATGTTTGTTTGTTTCTTGTTTGTAATTTATGCACGGCCATGCCATTGCGACAAAACTTTTTTAACTCATTGCTGGCACTCGAAGGTTATACGCATACTAAAATTAAATTCGTATGGTGCATGGCGAAGGGTGTATAATACCCTCAGCTTCTATTGTTTACCTACAATTAGCTAAAGTACTAATACAATAACTATTCGTTTCGATAAACAATAAAGTCGTAGTGTTACCCTCTGAGAGGATATTGACCATGTGTGAATCCTAACTAATAAGATATCGTTTTTAATTACGAACCCTCAGATTTAGTTACAAGACAGAGTAAATGAAAGCAGAATAGTGTTTTAAAACTACAATAATGCAGTCGAAAACTAACCTGTAATCAATATGTGAAATCGGTCGCCAGCCTACAAAGGCAAAACTGTAATAACGCAATATCTGTTTTAGGACTACACCTGGTCTGGAAGTTAGTGCAACTAAAAATGCACTATATTTTGAACTGTGGTAAGGAATTAGCTTAATATTTGTGGAATTATTACAGTGAACAACAAGCACAGGGATAAATGCAGGAAAATGTATGATTTCCTCTACTATAAATAGGCCTACAATCTGTCAGGATGTAACACAACTGCATAAATGCACTAGCTTTTGTCTAATTCTGTAAAAGTAAATGTCATACAGTGTTTTGTTCTAATGTGATATAATAAAAATATACTCTTGTCTTATTATATTGTTAGGCCTACTTACTGGAATGACAATATAGATCTTCTTTTGCATAAAGACAAAGTACATTAAAAAAAATAGAATACTCAAACTGTAAGTTGCACTGCAAATGACTGTTCTATTGCACTATAATTTTACATTACCTTTAATTAGTTTAACTATATCTTGTCTGAAAATAGTTACACCATAATTTGACTACTGCATATAATTAATTGCTTTAGGAGCACAGTTAGCCTTTGTTATGGATAATTTTTGGGTTGCAGCTTAGTGGTTTCTGAATTGAAAAAGACTTTAACTTCACCTATGTTAAATTCTACACATAGGCAGCTATCAGTAGAACTTATACAAAATGCAATAAAATTGTTGAAGAATAAACAGTACTGATTTTAATATAAAATGTATTCTTTGATGTTCACGTTCATCAGATTTAACTATGATTGCCTTTATTCTAGACTTTTACTGGCAGCAAGCGTAACTTTAAGCTAAACTGCTCCTATTTTGCAAAATTGAAAAAAAGAATTATTCATAAAGAAACCTGTGCACTGTTTTGAAATAACAGATAACTTAGCAATCTTTCTTTAGTTTCATTACAAAACAGATAAGCTCTTTGTATTGTCATAACCTACACATTCAAATTTCCAAATGGCAAATCTAATTTAGATTGAACACTGGTTGTAATGTTTATTTATTTATTTTTTATAAAAAACAAGATACTCGGAATGACCTTTCACTGAGGAAGGAACCCTGTATAGGTATAATGACTTAGGATAAAGCGTGTGTCAAACACAGATTTTTTCAGTATATGATATTTCACAGTTTAAATTACACACTGCTGGTTCAAGCAAGTATACAAAAGTAAAAACGGTTACTTACAGGCCCCGTGGCGGTGGCAGCGGAGATTTCCAGTGGCAATAACAGTTGACGGTATTATTGGCTTGGTCCTTTAGCACCATGAGCTCTAGAACGTTCTTCTTGGCGTCGGAATTTTTAACAGTTAGAGCTCCATAACCAATTGCCATTACAACCAACAAAATTGATATTCCATCCAAGGTAACTTTAGTGATGCACCAATTATTAGGACAACCAAGCACATTATTCCATACTTGTGGCCACTCTTCCATACTATGGATCACATCGTGGCTAACAAAATACCACTCTCCTGCAATTAAGTTGCCACCAAGACGTCTCGTAACGAGCTTCCTTCTCTCTCGTACTTGCCACCGTTTCTGGATTGTTCTCCCGCCAAAACAACACCTTTTACCTGCCATCCACGGACTTCCGTTTTTCTTACACCTTTTATATTCATACTTTTAGCAAACCCTATGCTGAACCAGCTTTTTACACAAAAGTATTTAAAAAACAAGTTTCAAAATTGCTACAAATATAACAATAAATAGCCACATAAATACATTTTATAAATTTTACAAAATTATTACATAAGAAAAAGTCAATACATTGAATACACATCAAAGATCATAGTACAGACATTCCACTTTCTATAATTCGAAATCATGTGAATGGAACATCTATAACACTGCAACTCAAAAAAGTTTCTGAACAACACATTACTACTACAGTACATTGACAAAATCATTAATTTTTTACAAAACAGTACCAAATAATAAACAATTTTCATCATAGCCTAAATCTTATTACACACATTTTTCTCATAGAAACATACTAAATGGAGCACGTGTACAAATACAAAAGCAAACACTTCAAATTATACTCAAAATTTTAAAAAATTGCAATTATACCCGCTGCCAATTTTCAACTATTAAGGCAGTCCATTAAGAAATATTTCATAAAAATCCATGGTATGAAGATACTACACATATTGAATCTACTAAACTCTTGTGCCAATAAAATCATTTACTCTTTCAATTTTGCAATATATATATATATATATATATATATATATATATATATATATATATATTATCATTTCTAAAGGTTTTTCATTAAAAGAAATACGCATTGATTGAAAAGCTATTCTCAAAATTTTTATCTGCCTATTTGCCTCCAGTGGGCAGTCCATAGCAGTTTCATATTTCCTACGGAAACATTTTACAGAAAATCATTACTTATTTTAAGTGAGAATAAGGTAAGGTGCATGGCGGAAGGCACCTAACAATGGGTAAACCCGTTTGTTACTCTTCACGCTAAAACGGCTGGACAGTTTTGAATGAAATGTGGCATGTAGATAGCTTATACCCCGAATTAATACCTGGGCTACGTTTCGTAAGCCTACGCAGGTGCATGATGGAGGGTACGTTACAACAAACATCCAAATGGTTTGACTGGTCATAAAAGTCAGCACATAAAGCTACGTTTTCATGAAGGAGATTTTTATAATTTGCAGGACAGTGAATTTAGCATGGCCGAGGGTACCTTGCGACTGTGAGACAACTTGACCTATCAGCATGAAACTTGGCGCATATGTTTCCATATATAGTAGGGAGAGAAGTAGATGGAGGAGGAGACGGACAGAAAGGGTGGAGACGGAGAGTGGAGAATGAGGGAGGGGAGAGGAGGAGAATGAAAGAGGGAAGATGGTGGCAGAGAAGTGAAAGGAGACGACCAGAGGGAGCGGCGGAGGAACTGGACAGAGAAAGGGACTGGAGCAGACGGGGGAGGAGCAGGCAAACAGAGACAACGTAAAGGAGGAGACGACTTTATATATACTGGGTGATCAAAAAGTCAGTATACTGAGGTAACGTCTACCTGTTTCCAACTGCACTTATTAGCAAACGCCAGTCTGATGCCTCCGTGCAGGCGTGCTGCCCATAGTGGCTAGATCTTTCTAAAATAATAATAATAATAATAATAATAATAATAATAATACAAAAAATAAAAGTTCGTAAGCTTTACAGCTGAGTTGTAACTTTTATTACGTGACTTGTTTTAATTTATAATTTCTTGGGAAGAGTTTAAAGAAGAAAGGAAGAAGACAGCAAAAATCATCAGAACAATAAAAAGAAAATATGAAAAAGACAGATTAGAAGAAATGGTTTCAGATTTTAAAAAGAACAACACTAGGGACTTTTACGAAACTTTCAGGGACGTACTGACATGATTCCAATCACCAAGTCTACTTTTTAAAGATAAAAATGGAAACATGATCTCAAACAATAGCGAAAACTGCCAACTGTTAGCTGAATATTTTGAAAATATATTGAACTGTGAAGAGCCTACTGGAAGATTACATTTTCAAAAACCACAACATGAAAATCCACCATCGGAGCCACCTACAATAGAAGAAATCGGCGAAATTATCAAGTCGTTGAAGGATAACAAGGCACCAGGAGAAGATGGGATAGCAGCAGAAATGTGGAAACTAGGGGGCTTATCCACATGGCAGAAAATTCACACAGTAATTAAAGACATTTGGACAACAGGAATCATACCCAATGACTGGAAACAAGCACTGATCCACCCTCTGCACAAGAAAGTAGATAAAACTGACATCAACAACTAGAGGGGCATCTCCTTGTTACCAGTGAGATACAAAATATTGTCGAAAGCACTTCTAAACAGAATAGAGAAACAAGTAGGATCTAATATGGGAGAATACCAAGCAGGATTTAGGACAGTCAGATCATGTGCAGAACAGCTTATTAATTTAAAAACCATTCTGAGACAAGAAGGCTTACGACTCAGTTGACAGACAGTCACTGTTTCAGATAATGTACGATTCAGGGATAAATGAAAATACCAGAAGACTTGTTGAACAAACACTCACAGATACAACATTAAGGACTAAGTTTCAAGGCGAAATTTCTGAATCATTCAAAACCAAAACAGGTGTTCGACAAGGAGACCGACTTTCCCAAATTCTCGGCAGTGGATTAGCCGTGAGTACTGGATTGTGGAGATGCAGTGCGCGCGGCCGTGTGAGTGGGAGAAGGAGAGCTAGAGGTTGCCTGTCTAGCCTTCGAGGATGATCTGGCACTACTCACGCATATCGAAACTACAGCAATCACATAGAAATAGTCAGAGAGTGTGCGGAGAAAGTAGGGTGACAAATCCTCTTTTCAAAAAACTGAGTTCTTCTGCACGAAGCTAAGCATACCAATTTGAACACAAAGTATGGCAAGATTAACAGGGTTGCACACTTTAAGTACCTAGGTGAAGTGATCAAACCTACAGGAAAAGAAAAAATTGCGCAAAATACTAGGGTATTGAAAATGAAGAGAGCTTCGTACAAAACGCGGGATATCTATAATAAGAAATGTCTTTCCAGCTTCACCAACATTCGTCACTACAACACCGTAATCAAACCCAAGGTGCTGTATGTCAATGACACATTGATGTTACACAGAAGGACCGACCGTGAGAACATCCTCACACAGGAAATAAAAATCATGAGGAAAATTATTGGACCAAACATTACAGACAAAGGCTTCACTCCAGAGATACGACAGAGAAGTTCTCTAACATCGCAGCGGACGTTACAAAGGGACACATTAGCAGATTTCCACAGAACAGACTCACCAACAAAATCCCCAGGTACATCTAGGGTCTCAAGACTACTACAGCCTGGATGATAAAGTTGATCTGGAAAGGGCTCATATGGATTCAGAAGACATCATAGACAAAGTCGTCTTTAGACACAAGGTGTATAAGTGGGAAGTGATGTCAGAGAAAACAACGACCAAAGTGGTCTGAAGATAGGAAGAGAGCCTTTAGTGAAAGAATGAAGGAATACTGGTAGAACAGGAAGAACAAGTAGTCATGAATGTTTCGCGTGTTCTCATAAAAGGCCTGGAACGTGTGTAATAATAATATATGGTGCTGTTTCCCATTATTTGTTTTAAAATCTTTGTCACAATGTCTGCAATAAATTTATATAATAATTCCTTTCATAACATACAAACAGAAATAGTCAGGCCCAAAAAATGCAAGTTTTTCAAAGTTATTATTTGATACTCACCAGTACCGACAATTTTCTGATAAGGTATGTACAACAAAACGATACCTAGGGCGATTGGGAAAGTAAGTTCCGATTAAAGAAATTATCTATGATGCGAACTTTTATTGCATGCTATGGACAAAACAAAGTTTCAGCTACTTTTAATTTCAATTTCAAACAGCTTTCATAACGCTTCAAAACTTTCGAAATCCATTCGTAAAACCGTTGCCTGTGAATGAAGTCAGCTATTGACGCTGTTACTGCACTGACAGTTCAGAATTGAAACGTCGATTCCATTTAGACACCTTATTCGTTGCTGCAACAAGTTTGTATCTCACATCAGGTGGACAGCCACTTGCTTCTTCATAACATAGTGCGTCCGGTACGAAATGCGTAACGTCACCGCCGAACAGAACTGTGACTCTTCATGTCCCCGTACTTACGTACTGCCGTCTACTTACATTTCGCGTAAAGATCACAAAGACAAGATAAGAGAAATTAGGTCTCGTAAGGAGGCATATAGGGACTCTTATTTTCCTCGTTGAATTTGGGAGTGGAATAGGAAAGGAAATGCCTAGTAGTGGTACAGTGTACCCTCCGCCACGCACCTTACGGTGAATTGCGAAGTATGTATGTAGATGTATCGCACGATGAACTGTTGCTTTTATCAATTGTTTTAGCTCACAGATATCGCGTTAACTCCACATACCTGGGAATCTTATCTCTACAGGATCTTACCTTGATGTACACATTTTAAAGACACGTTTTGATAAAAGAATTGTGAGAGTGCAAGCTCACAGTAATGTTGTAGGGACAGCACTGAGTAAAGCTACACAGCGGGCAATGTTAGTGGTGCAAACACAGGTAAAGAGACAGGAATTTATTTCCCAAATCGCGATTGCATTACTGTATTATGTGGAAGTCCCCCCTTAATGAAATTAAATTAATAACGTAACGTGCTGGTAAATACGGTAGTAATATCAGGAGAAAGGGGGAAAATGTGGCAGGAATGCGAACATTTTAATTTGAAAAGTTGCGAACTAAAAATAGAGTGCTAATTAACAGTGTAACTGTATAATTAGCACGACTGGAGTGCCACGAATCTCGTAAAGTATCTGTAAATATGGCATTGTTGAATCATTAATACGCGATTTTATTGCCCGGTGTCTTTTTTTTCTGCGCTGTATGGAGCGTGCTGGTATTGGCTGCCGCTGCCGCCGATGGCGGAATGGAAATACCGCCGACGCGCCGGGGCGAAAATTCTGCGTGCGCTAGGGAGCGGCAGTTTGTGATGCGAAGGACCGGGAAGAATTCCACAAAGCGTTTCCAAATATTGCAGTCCCAGAGGAGAGCGACTGCCGGTCCCAGGGGCTTCCAAAACGTCGCGCGGTAGGAAAAGGGGAAAGAACGAGAAATGCGTATGGATGTGGCGCTCCTAAAAGCAGGCACCTTGGAACAAAGGGTCGTGGCACAAGAAGGCGCGACTTCTCGTCCTCTTGTGCCACCCCGTCTGAGTAATTAGCGACAGTCTCGTCACCAGAGCTCCCTCAACAGGCATTATTCTCAAAGGTAACGCTGCGCAAATACCACTCGCCGATTCCGATACATTTCAAATATGTCACTAGGTCAAATATGAGGCTCATATTGGCGCACCATTGGTATCGGCAGTGGCGGCGCTACACGAAAACTGGGCGTCGGCGAACTCGTCTTAGCGAGGCCCCTTTCATTTTTTCAGTAATGAAGAAAATGTTAAATTAGCTTAATTATACATCAATAATCATTATACTAAAATTCTATAAGTATAATATACGAGTATTATTGCAATGACAAAAAATACAATAAACAAACACAAATTAGATAAGCTTTTTGGCTTTTGGTCTCACTGAATTTTTTAAAGATCACATCCTAATACTAGCAGCTATTTCGGCTTCAGTTGATAGCATTGACAACGCAGATAGTCTTTCTTGGCTCATTGTGCTTTTCAAGTTACTCTTAACCAATTTTAACGTTGTGAAACTTCTCTCGGCCGAAGCTGTACTGACAGCGACTGAGCACCATTCTGATTGTTATACAAACATTTGAATATACTTTTTCCAAATCGTTTTCTAAAATGTACTGAAGAAATTGTTTTGCATGTATTTAACCAAAAATTGCATCACTGCTGCACTCATACGGAAATAAATACGGACAATTAAATAGCTGCCGGCCGGGAATGGCCGAGCGCACTAAGGCGTCATACCACGGTGCGCGAGGTCTTGTTGGGTGTCGAATCCCACCCTTGGATACGGATGTTGTGTTCGTCCAATGGTTAAGCTAGTGTAAGTTAGATGTAGGTCGTCGCTACATAACCTAACAGGGAAAGCGCCATTAAACATCATAAAAAAAACTAAAATTTTGGCAATGTTTTGCGAGGCCCTCACAGGCGCGAGGCCGTCGGCGGTGGCCGACGTCGCCGACGCCTAGTGCCGCCACTGGGAATCAGTAGTAACACTAAAAGTGTATGTTGCACGCTTCCTACAGTTTCATTGCCAATATTACGGACAGAAACCTGAGAAACCTCAAATGAAACTTCGCTACCGGACATGTAAAATATCACATTTTCGAGTTCAGTTTAACATACTATTAACACTATTAGTAGAACACGATTAAGAAATAGTATGTTTATTTAAACATAACTTTTGCTGTCCTTTTACGTGATTTTCAATTTTTGATACTTTCATAAATAATAGCTGCAAACACTAAAAATACATTACACTTAGTTACAGAATATTCTGAGCCTATATAGATACTAATTTGTATAAAAACAAAAATATTACATGTTATAACTAATGCACAACATGATTACATATGTACCTTTTGTTTAAATAAATTAGGGCAGGCATGTTTTATATATCACTGGATACTACATTAAATACTGATAATTTTTCACATACTAAATTTAATAATCCGTTTGGTACTAAGGTACCAGCTTTTAAATAGGCCAAACTACGACTTTATAGAAATCCGTATTTATAAAAAATTAGATCACAAATTGAAATACATTAAAATTACGTGCCTCAATAATAGTACACCTTCATAATATTCCCAAAACATAAGTGTGCATTTCAAAAACACAAATAACGTAAATAAATTGAGTTATTTTAATAATTAGTCAAAACAATTTATTTTTTGTACCACATTAAATACATATTTCATGAAACAAGTACACAAACTAAACTAAATAGTAGTAATGTAAATGTAATATTTCAAGTTAAACATTTTGACCAATTTCAAATACTCCTGTATTAGTTATTTAATAACCGCACAACATTGTTATTCATATTATTATGTAGTTCCGTTGTAGAGAAGCCATGTTTTGTCACTCTATTCGTAGTCACAATCCTGTAAGCAGCTCAGTTATCTTGCTGCTGCACTTTTCTATTTTATTTTGGACTTTGTGCAACTATGTGTCTGGTTTAATATTCATGTAACTGGAAATAAAATAGTTTCCATATCATCTGGCATCATGTTTATGATTTATGAAACTATCCTGAAACATCAATGCCGAAGACAGCTCACAACGCAGTGGATTTGATCCAGCAGAATAGTTCTTTTTTTCCACATCTTTACCTGCAGTGGAATGACTGTGTTATAGGGGCTGTGAACTAATAAAACTTTCTGTGATTTAGGAAAAAATTAGGGATCAGGTTGAGTCATTCCCAAAAGGGATGACGAAGTCATAGTGGGCCTTTGCGATCGCCTTTGTCAGCTCAAAATTTAAATGAAAATGAATGCTTAACCGTTAGTATGACACGCAAATTTAATAAGTGAGTTTTAGAGGGGAAATGCTCAACAGGTTTGCTCTGTTTTATTATTTCTGTAGCCCGCACCGTTTCAGAAATATTTACTAAAATGCTATTTAGCAATGTCACTTGATTTTATACAAACCAGTACTGGCAATGAAAATAAACGTGGTAGAGATTAAAAACTACCAGGCAAGACAGGTGGTAATATTTTAAGGGAAAAAGATATTGAGAATTTGGGAGACTCATTGAAATAACAGTTTAAAGAAGTAAACGTGCGAAAAAACTGTATGTTTGTCAAAGGAAAACTCAAATATCAAGTAATTTTGGCTGTTGGTTAAAATCCAGTCCGAGAGAATATTACGTGTTGATTACATACATATAATCACAATAGCACAGAAGTAATCGTATCGTCCATGATTTTTCATTATTTATATTCTGATAATTTTTGTACGAAAAGTTGGGAAAGGTGCATAAAACTACAGCAAAACTCTGAGATCGGTCGTAAGCACACACCATTGCGAATTTTTTCACATGCCTTTACAACCTCCAGAAAAAAAAGTTGAGCACATATTGTCGAAGGAATGGGATGTACAACGCAAACGGGCTACATAATTTCAATGTTTGCTACTGTACTTTACAAATGTATAGTGTAATGTTTTACTATATTCTTAAGTAATTACATTTCATACTACCACTTCCAAACAAGATACTTAGCTTTTCAATATTACGATGTATGGGGGTTCTGCTCGCTGCAAATTTATTCACCTGGGCCATCGTGGTAGAAATAAGTACTCGTAGATACAATTTTCCACTTCTTCTTTAATTTGCAATCAAACTGCTTCTCCACCAAAACATTACATCTTCATTTCATAATGTACACAATGCAACAGAACTTAGTTGGTAGTACTTCCATTTTAAGACAAAGACTGACACAGATTCCAGATCGCCAAAACTCCAACTCCCCCACGCAAGGCGGAGAGGCAAATATATAACATTGACAATAATGGCATTACATTACGTATTATTCATAAAAATTGAATATAGTAATTTACAATTACCGAACACAACAGAAAAACATTACATGTACACAAAAATAATCACAATAAAAATGAAACTATCCATACAATAATTTTGGATGGCGCATATCTTTTTAATTTGAAATTTCGGACCTTTTTCTTTTACAACATAGTGCGATGTTAAATGTCAATTAAGTAGTTAATGAGTACATCATACATGTTCCTAACATATATTGAACTATCAAATATCTTGTCCATTCTCAAAATATACTCCAAATCTGACGTCAGTCAATATATACAAAGAATAACAATATTCAAATCTCGACTATTACATTAATTAACACAATTAGCTGGTCAACACAACTTGTTTATGAGCCTAACATATATTTAATGTCTTATTTTAATGTCTTTATGTAGATACAAAAGATTTTACCATTCGTCTGTCTATTTATTGAAATAACATACAATGACAAAACTATTTTTTATAGAACTGTCTCGAAACGTCTTATACAAATCTCTCAATTAATGAAATCTATCACTTGTTTTAATCACAGTATCACCGAGACTGTCCTACACTGATTCCTAGGCTGGTTTTTTCGTCTGTAACTAACTTCACACGCAACGTATATCACTATTTAACCACACGATTCCGGGTCCAACGCAGACGGTATAACATTGAGATGAGAGGGCCGGCAGTATCATCACAACAGTCACATAGTTAAATATTATCGTATAGTTAGAAATCCTTTTCCCAAATTTTTGTAACACATTTTGTATGTAATAAATCTAATGCTATATTTAATAATGTTGTGTGCGGCAGCCGGAGATGGCGGATGTGTGCCTATGTGATTGAGTGAATCTTGTATTTTCTAAAGAAGGTCATGGCCGATAGCTGAAGTGTTGTATGTATGTGTGTATGTGGCTATCGCAGCTCGTCGTTAGGTATTTGCGGAAAGGTGTAAACCGTCCTTATTACAATATTGATATGTTTAATAACAAATTCAACTATTTTCATGTATAAAGATTCAGAGTGTTTGTGTTTTTGCATTAATTGTATAAAACCACAGTTTTTTTCCATCTTGATGGAAATTTACACTCTCAACCTTTAAACCAAGAGCAAGGTCCGTAGCGTGTAACAATCACGACGAATGCAGTTCAAAAAAGAATGATCATAATTTTTTACGCCCATACCTTAATGTGAAACAAGTACGCCGTAGTAGTTTCATTGTTGGGTCTCTCGCTTTCCGCCCCAAGAGGCAGGCAAGTTCGCCTACCTTTACAATCTGGTGACATGCGAAGAACAATATGGGGTATTGAATTTCTGCTTCCGTATCAGGAAATCTTCAGCTGTGGCTTATAGTAGGCTTTCCTACAGTTCAGCTCGAAAGCGATTTAAAATGTTTAAAGAGGGGAGACAATCATTTCAAAGGAAGATGGATCCAGTGCTCCAGTTACTTCTCTTATGAAAGATAACAACAACACTGGTGCTGTCATTGTAAAAGAGGATCGACGAATTACCCGGAGATACTTTCTGAATACTGAATATTTCATTTGGTGCCACCCACACTTTGGTGACAGAAGCACTACACAAGGGACGTGTTCATGCACGATGGGGTGACTATTGAACAAGAGGACATATGCGGGTAGATCTGCCAGCAGTAAAAGTTGATGTTAGAGGAAGATACGGAGTTTCTTTCAAATGTTGATGAGACTCTGTTACATCATTTTGGTCCTGAAACAAAACCGCAAAGTTCACTTTGGGAATCTCCTTCACCACCAACAAAGAAGCAAACGTTGTTGCCTTTGCTGGAAAAGTTATGGTCATCTCATTCTTTGATATTTACCGGAATGGTTTATCAGCATGTCGTACCTTTACACACATCAGTAACTCAATACTACAGGAATGTCTTGAGAAACATTGCAATTCCATATCAGGTATAAAAGACCGAATTCCGTGAAGCAGGCTGGATGCTGCACCACGATAATCCGCGGCTGCATATTGCCAATGTTGTTACTAAGTTCCAAAAATCAATGAGAAGTGCACCCTCACCATCCCAATAGTCCGAATTTGGCACAAAGTGCCTTTTTTCTATTCCCCATCTAGAAGAGACACCTTGTTGGGTGGCATTATACATCATCAGAAGTAGTTATGAAGGTTGCGGAAGCGGTTTTGAAGGACTTATGAAAAATGGTTTCTTGCATGTTATTTGAAGACAGGAAGAATGGCTGGTACAAATGCTTCGCATTCATGGGAGACTGTTTTGATAAAGGTTATGTTGTCTAAATTATGATCATTCTTTATTGCACAGCACTCGTACTATACACAGTTCAGGAAATATGAAGTAATAATCAATTAAATGCGCGAGAACCTATTGCATCACGCGACAATGTTGGGTATCTCATTCTAACCCCTGGATCGATATTTGGTACACATTTTCCAAATCCCATTAAACCTTGATATTGTGCTTCAGTTTTTCTGCTTGTATTCAGAGGATAAATTCCGCTGAAGCGCCTTTATCATTACGGAGATCGAGCTTTTCTGTTGTTGACATTAAACCATAAAAATATAACAATTTTCAAATGTATAACAGCCAACCTGTTCAAAAAATGGATTACGGTTGCTGCTATTCAGCCCTGTTGAAAATTGTATTTTTTTCTCTATATTCATTATTTCGCTGAGGGACAGTCCCCCTGGGCTCGCCTCTACCTGGTTTTATGTTATCTATAGGATAAGCCAGTGAATAAACTATGCTGCCGTCAGTAATTACATTATCAGTATTTTAGTTGGCAGCCATTTTTGCCTTTTTATGAAGCATTTTGTAACATTTACTACACTCTGTCATCTCCTTTTGTCCCATTCTTCAGTCTGTGACTCCTAAAGCGGGACAACATATGTACTCATAAGTAAACAATTCTGCACAGTAGTTTCAGACTGATGTGGCGTTGACGGTCGGCAATGACGCAAGTGCAACAATGCCCGGGGGCAGGTGATTGCCGTCCCAAATCTTCCCCCTCCCTCGCGCCATAGTGCCATACTTAAGTTATTTTTATTTTATTTTGGTTCGAACTATCTCGTGGCACCGAGCACAGCGAAAATGAGCGAGCGAGGTCAACGTGCTTGACGAGTCATCCCCCACTCCCTAAACCTACACAAGTCCATACGCCAATACAGAACTCTACTTCTTCAGTGGCTACTTGCAGTTCGTCTTCCATGTTACCCATGGACGACCCCGACCTTGCCTTCTTGTAACGGTTCCTCTGTCTGAAATGATGACCAGGTCCTAGAAATTACACTATGGGATGCAATAGCTGCAGCTATCTCCCTCCGTGTTTGTCCCGCTTCCAACATTTCTATAGCTCTCCATCCTATTGCTTCGGGTAAGACAAGTTGTTGTTGCATTTCACTACCTGCTCAGTACGATCTGCTAGTGTTATTTGTTTCGTAAACACAAGACAACTCCAGCCCCCTCTGTAGCAACTTCTTGTTATTACATGTTGCCGTAATATCGTTGTTTTCTCTCCGTAAAACTGACAGAAAGACGTCAAACATTGTAGGATGTTCTGTGGACGACTTTACTTCAGAACTTAGATATCTTAACTGATCCTTTAATTGTTTTAACCAGTGTACTTACACAACTGTTCGTAGATTTGTAACAGTATAGAAATGTACGTTAAGAAATAATAGACAGAAAACTATACTGTTACGTATTTTTTCACTTGTGTATGGAAAACATAATGGAATTTGTACGCTAGCTTTGGTCCCAAAATACGGTTCCGCAGATCGCTATACTGCGGAAAAGTTGCCTATATAGTAAAGAGAAGATGAATGGCATCAATAAAATTTACACCTTCCGGTCGCGCATCTTATTTACAAAAATAATGGGAAAATGGAAAATTATACTTACTTCGGAATTTTGGAACGTTATTTTCAAGATAAATACGCTTATTCTCTTTTCGTGTTTGCAATACGGTAATTAAATTATAATGACGGCAATACGTTAATATCTTCTGTCCGTGCAAAGCTTAAAGAATTATCAATGTGCAACGCTTCGCACGTTGAATGTCAATGTGCAGTTGTAATCTATTGTGATATTGAAAGAAAAGGAAATTCGCGTCCTCGCTTTGAGTTTCATGTAACTTCAACGACATTAACTTTTTAGCAAAGTCGAATTTATTGACAAAACAGTTGCTTGGAAGTTAAAGGCAAGAGCAGAGACGACAACTCGAAATCTTCAGTGAGCACTGAGTGGCAAAAAAGTTAATTAAATAGCAGAGCACTCGGAAATATGCGAGGAAAAAGTTAATTGTATTGAATCCACGGAGAGAGACAGATAAATTCAAATCGTGTGCGTTAACTGCGAAGCTCTTCTGGCTGATCTTAGGGTTTGGCTTTTTCTGGCCAGGATAAATATTCTGAGACATATTGGGATAATAACTGACATTGTGCCTTCCTATATGGTTGATAAATTTAAAATAAGAAGAGAAATAGAGTCCTGTGAGGACGGATTTGAAAATGTCAGTACTCATCTCCTGGGGAAAGTTGGAGATCTTGTTTCTACGGACAAAAAGATGATGCTCTGTTCATTAAAAAAAGCTTTAATGATAAACGATTCATGGATATGTGCAAGAACATCACTATTCTCGTGTCCAGGAACTTAGATCAACAAGTGTTATACATCTCCTTCTCCGATTTCAACAGATATATCACTCGTAAATTTATTTCGAACTCTACATGAATGTGATGGCACTGCAATGAACACTAGATGGTCCAATTCACGGAGTAGAAAATCGTGTAGAACGACCACTATAGTGCAGTGTATGGTTCTTGCATTTTATTGGGCTTCCTTTCCCCCCTATTTTCCAACAAACTGATGGTCAATCTGCAGGGCCTAATGGTTTTAACAGAAGAATCGGACAGAAGGTCAATTGCTGTGAAAAAACTCCCTGTGGTCCAATCAATATTCCTGATCTTATCAGAAATTTATTGAGTGAGAGGAAATAAGATGATTTAGGAGGGGATGATGAAGGAAGTCAAAGATTCAAGGGAATATTTTCGAGTAACAAGACGTTTAGTGAGACCAGAACTAGGTTATCACAAGTTTAGCTTAAGTTACTATAGTACAAATTGGGGTGGCATTTCATTACGGTAGATACATGAAGCAGAACAACACTAGACTAAACCATAAGACATATAGCACGGTCTCAACAAGAAATAGAGCAGTGCACAAAGCTGTTGCATCAGAATAGGAAGTTAAAGACTTAAGGCCGTTTCACACCGCGGTCACACTATGTCACGTGACGTCACGTGACAGACTTTTCTACAGATCTGTTTCCATAGTTTCAAATGGGGAAATTCACACCGACGTCGCAGAGCCTGCGGGATCGCTCCGCGAGCGATCCTTTCAAAACGTCTGTCAACGTCTGTGGCCTCGCACTGCACTCGCATATGCACTGACCCACTACACTGCCTTGAGCAAGCGCAGTGGCCCACTACTCTGCCGCGCACATGTCCACTTCACACTGAATAAAGCAGGAACGATGTTCTAGCTCACAGACAGCGGTGGCGGTGTGAATTGCACGTCTGTCACGTGACGTCACGTGACATAGTGTGACCGCGGTGGGAAACGGCCTTGAGATAACCACCTGATGTGTACAGTGTACTTACTGATTTGTTAATTTTCGCTAATACTGCCAGATGTCTCCGTAACTTCCTGGATTGACATTGTAGTGCAGAGTCTTCTGGCCATCTTCACTTGATAACTGATGAGACAGGGCCTGAGCTGACGTATTTAAGGTCCCACCGACACTTGCGCATTGTAGTATGTTGGCGTTGCGCATGCGTTACTTGAGCGAATGTACCGCGCGTCCTTTATCCTGAAAGTTCGTCGCAGTGATGACTAGTTGATCGCCTTCACACGTTAAAGATTGCAAACGACGCCTACTATGCTGAGCACGAAGTTTTTCCATATTGAGATCCCACATAGAATTTAACTGGAAGCCACCGTCACGACTGATAAGCGTCTCGTTGTCAAACAGTCGTATTTCTACGGATTCATGGATGATGGATCTTCGAACGTTAGACCTGGCGCCCACCGTTTTAGTGGAAAGGTGAGAAGCCCAATGCCTCTCCTATTCCATTAATGCCGTCCACAACATTTATTCCAATGTTCCTGATAACGTGGAGTCTCATGTAGAGCGCTGTCACATGAAAATTTTGTTTCTGATTCCCACCTCAAATTATGCAAAGGCGTTGGTCTGTCGGTCTGGAAAGCCAAGTTGGCTCAGGAATTCGTCAGACTGCAGCCTCAAGTGGATGTGGACATCGGGAAGAGAGACTCCGGAAAGTTGCTAGCCACTTTAAAAAGTTTACCGCCGGCGCTGGCAGCGGAAACGCAACTTAGCGACAGGGTCTCCAGACTTGCGAGCACTGACTGTCTCTCAAAATTAAGCGAAGCACAGCCTGTATGTGTGAAATTCTATGTTACTTAGTTTCTACGGCGCGCTTCGCAGACTACGCTCGATTTTCAGAATAGTAATAAACAATACTCCCATTAGTTCTTTGCCATTTGGCGTCAGACTGGAATTTTTGGAGAAAACTCGAGCGCTGTGTGTGTTTGGATTGGCTGCCACTGTACGGAGTTGTTAAACATCTACAATTCACAGCTTTTGGGTGGAGTGGTTGTCAATTTCTCTGACTGATGTTCTCTGCAAACATTAAGGAGAATCGAAGGGAGACTCATGGATGACGGCGACTAAGACAGTCGTGTCCTCACTTCTAGGAGCCATTCCGACGTAGATAGCGTCGCTCTTGTAGTGGACTGACCAGAAAATTTCTCTAAGTTCTCGCCAAGAAGTCGAAGAGGCGATTTAGATCTGGAGACCTCAGATGGGGCAGATCCGTAATCCGTATCCGAGCTACTGGAAGTGTGTGAGTCTAAGTATCATACTAGCATTATTAACTGAGTGTTGTTTAGCGTTCCTCTGGGGGACTTAACAATTACTTGTGGAATTTATTATATAGGACGGCCATGACTGACAACCAGTCTCAATATAGTTTGTCCATATAGCTACGAGAAGATTTTTAATTACATACCGGGAATCTGCAGCAGATCCTTTCATTCCTGACAGCTTATATAACTCATTGTCATATTACCGTTGATTAATATAATAGACCAAGTTTCGTTAATACTTTGCGACTGTTTAAAATTTACGGGGCCCGCCGCGAGGTGCGCACAGTTTACCAGCGTTGGCGCCGGTGGCAGTCAGGGATTAATACGCCGCGTGTCGCTCTTCTCGTGTGTATACGCGAAAGAATTGTTCAAATGTTCAAATGTTTGTATAGTTTATGGGACTTAACTACGGGGTCATCAGTCTCTAAACCTACAAACTACTTATGAACTACTTACGAACTAGGACGTCACAAATATCAATGCCCGAGGGGGGATTCGAACCCCCGACCGTAGTGGCCGTGCAGACCGTGACTGGAGCGCCTCAGTCTCCTCGGCCACCGCGGCCGGCGCGAAAGAATTGAAGTTCGTTTATGGTGACCGCGCCGCCCTCACCTCTGCGGAGATCTATTTATGATCTATTTATTTTAGTTACATATCAAATCATATACAATTTTTTCTACCGAAACTCGTCTAATTATTCTTTCTACGAACGTTATGGCTTCTTGTATTGCTCCCACACCAACGCCCTCCAGCCATCGGAAGAGGTTTCAGGGTAATTTTATTTTACTTTATTAAATTTTGTTTGCAGTGAAACCGTCCAAACGTCCGCCTAAACTACCAGACTTGAACTGACTGCAAGATCCCACCACGGTAAGAACATGTGATCCCATCCCCTCCTCTTCCATACATGCCTACGAAATTGGTGGGAATATTGATCAGTCTGGTCCTAGAGCCAGCAGGGTGAGGACCTCGTTCCTCCAGAAGCATCTGAAATGCTGGTCGTAAGTACCGTTTAAATAATTATTTGTAACATCAGACATTTTCGGCGGGAAAGTCACAATTTGTGAATCATCGGAAATCGCTGACTAGATAGAACAGGAGCAACAAGACACAAAGCATAAGAGATCAGCCCTTATAGGTCTATGTGACTGCTGCAGGAAGGATGTGCATGAAAAATCAACCACAAACTGGCATGTGACCAGCTCCTGGTTGGCATGTAAACTTTCGTCTCCAGGTTGGTGGATGCCTACTCACTTTTTTTCCTTGTTGTTATTTTTAAACTGAACAATTTACATGTCAGTAGGCTGGAAGAAGCATTTAGTGTTGCTATTTACCTGAGAGATTGTAAGATACACGAACATGAGGAATTAAAACACGAAACCGAGTTAAAACAATGGAGTTGTGAAACAAAGACAAGACGATAAAACAGATAAATCACAGTTGTGGCAGATGAAGAAAAGATATGTAGTCAATTAAAATAATGAGCCACAGTGACGTTAAAAAACATGACATCCAAACACAGACAAGACGATGAGTACTCGGAGACACTGTTAAAAATATAGCGAATGCGACACTGTCTTGAAGCTGTGGATGCAGATAAGAAAACACACATTGTCGCACTTTATACACAACACTGGTCAAAGCACTGTTAAAACTGGCGGCGCAGGATCCCGAATGATAGGTAGCGGTGAGTAGGAAGTGCGGAGGTGGGGTTAGGGGAGAGGGCAGAAAGGCGTAGGGACTCCAGGGCAGAAAGTGGAAGAACCAAGCGTGGGTGTGAACAGGAGGGGGAGGGGATGGGGGGGCTTCAATCATGCGATGGGATGAGGGTTGGTAGGAAGGATGTAATTGAGAATGGAGTGAGTCATCTGGTATGGGGAGGTCGTGAAAGTTAACCTGGGAAAGGATGTGGAGGTTGTGACGATAATGCTGTCCCTCTCATCACAATGTTACCGTACGATACTGTCTGGGTGGGACCCGGAATCGTGTGGTTTAATAGTGATATATGTAGCGTGTGAAGTTACAAACGAAATAGCCAGTCTAGGAATTAGTGTGGGACAGTGTCTCGGTGATAGATTTATTAATTAAGAGATTTGTTTAGATGTTTTCCAGACAGTTCTATAAACAATAGTTTATCATTGTGTTATTTCAATAAATAGACAGACGAATAGTAAAAACTTTTGTATCTACATAAAGACATTAAAATAAATAGCATTGTATATATGTTAGGCTCATAAACAAGTTGTGTAGACCAGCTAATTGTGTATTTAACATAATAGTCAAAATTTGAATATCGTAATTCTTTGTATATATTGACTGACGTGAGATTTTGAACTTATTTTGAGAATTGCCAAGATTATTGATAGTTCAATATATGTTAGGAACATGTGTGATGTACTCGTTAACTAATTAATTGACATTTAACATTTTGGTTTGTTGTCAAACAAAAAGTAGCGTGATTAAAACTTAAAAAGATAGGTGCGATCTAAAATTATTGTACGTATAGTTTTAATTTAATATTGCGATTATTTTTGTGTACATGAAATGTTTTACGGGTATGTTTGGTGTTTGTAAATTAGTATATTCAATTGTTATGAACAATGGACAATGTAACGCCATTATTGTTGATGTTATATATTTGCTTCACCGCCTTGCGTGTGGGGAGTTCGAGTTTTGTCTTTTGTCGAGTACTTTGGAATCTATGTCAGTCTGTGTGGTAATTTGAGTACGTTATTGTAATGTTTTGGTGGAGAAGAAGTTTGATTTAAATTAAAGAAGAAGTGAAAAATTGTACATATAGAGTATTTATTTCTACCACGAAGCCCCAGGAAAATAATGTCGCAGCGAGCAGAACCCCCATACATCGTTATGTTGAAAAGCTGAGTATCGGTAGAATAAACTGTAATTACTTAAAATCATTAAAACGTTTTAAGGTGTAGGGAGGGATGGATGCAGCGGTGTAGGCGTGGCAGAGTCCTGGTATTGGTGAGGATTGGGTATACCAGGGGGTTACGGGAGTCTATCTTGCTGTTGGTGTAAAGGATCTGGATGTGTTCGAGGTATTGGATGAGATGGGGAAACGGGATGAGGTCATACAGGATCCGCGTGGGGAAGGGGTGCCGGATATGGTATACAAGGCACAGCGCGTGGCGTTCTAGGATTTACAAGGTTTTATGAAATCCAGGCGGGATGGGTGCTGCAGAGAATGGGACGCATGAGGGAGTGGTCGGTGTATAGGATGGTTTAGGGGCTGAGACCCCATGTCTGACCGATATGAAGTTTTAGGAGATTGAGATGGGAGAGGGCTTTCTGTGCACAGTGTGGAAGTGTGGGGTCCAGGTGAAGGAGCGATCAAAGGTCAAAGTATTTGAGAGTTGGGGTGTTGCGGATGGCACGGTTGTGGAGGGTAAGGTAGAGGTCAGGAAGGCGGATGGAACGGGTGGTATGACCTGTAATGATTTCCTGGGTGTGATGGAAAGGAGCCACCGGTTACAGCATTAGGTGAACTAGTTGAGGTGGCACTGGGGCAAAAACTCGGAACGGGCAAGGGAGGGGGCGAGGGCTAGGAAGGCGGTGTCGTCAGCATTTTGCAGGAGATAGACAGCAGGTGGGCGTTGGGGCGTATCGGCGGAGTAGATATAAAGGAGAGGAGATAGGCCGAAGTCACATGGATGGGTCTGACACACAGTACTGGGCTGCACTTTGTAAATATTGGTTATCCTTGTTTCTAATCTAATCCCTAAGTGTACTTTAGCCTCCAGTCTGGTAATGCCAAACGAAGAGGTTAAAGTATCCCACAACCGCCAGTTATAAAATCGATGAAGTGACTATCTGTAATTTTATTGTAATTTTATTATAAGGTGCAGCCAAATGATTTACTGTATGTTCTCCAGTGGTTCTTTCCCGATTTTCTCCAGTATACCGAGTGCTCTCACAATGCTGCCGCCAAGTAGGAGAAATGGTAACTTCATCTTGTCTCTGTGGCTTGCAATGACGAACTTAACGAATTTTCTACGCATGTATAAGTTAAAAGATCAGTAATAATCCCAAATCGACTTCTTTAGAGATCTATCACAGCACAACATTATCCAAAACTGGGAACACACTGCATCGCATATTTGAAACAGTTTTTACTTAAATTCAATCCTAACTAGCCTACGACACTACGTAACAACAACCATCTCCAACCCAACGACCAAACTACAGCTAAAGGATCTACTAAAGTTCTAAAATAACTAGAAACGACAATCATGGTAACTCTGTGTCGTTGGTGGATCCCTCCCGAACATCTAACCGAATGATCATGCATCTTTTTGCATCGCATACTCCACCAGATAGTATTTCTGAAACGTTTTCTATCAGTCAATAGACCACATACCTCGTACGTTTGACAATCATTTGAGCACAAACAGTCATAGTATTCCCCGTTCTAACAAATAAATACTCCCGATAAAGTTCTGTAACACACCCAATTACATCTAGGAGATCGAGTTAGATGCAGTCTAGGTTTCTTCCCTCTATGGAATGAGCCTTTTACTCATCTGCAGTGTATATAGACCAACCTTAAGAGGTGTTTACTGTAATTTATAAGATCTGTAGGGTGATTAAGTTTGCTGAAGATCGCTCCAACGTCGATGTTATTACCTAGAATATGTGGTAGTTTGCATCTACAACAGCTATTTGTTATGACTTTTAGCTTTTCGTGTAGTACATTTCAGTTTTACAGGTCCATGGATCTAGGAGAAATTTTCGGAAGATAAGTTACATGTGAGAAGACCAGTGCTTCGATTGATCAACTATCTGTTAGTTGGTTAGTGATTAGAAATGTACTTCTGTGCTGTTCAAGTCTACAGCTAAGCAAGCGCTCGTTTAAATCGATGTTGTCTTGGTGTATGAACTGGAGTTTGACTTTACATCGCAAGTTAGCGCTGATCCAACTGTTTGTTTGTGTGTGTGTGTGTGTGTGTGTGTGTGTGTGTGTGTGTGTATAAAATAGGTTATCGCTAACTATATTTCATCACACAAGTTACAAGGGCTGTTGTAGTCAACTCCTACGGTGTAATACTTCGTTTGTGTCAACTGCGAGGAAATTATCCGTAGAAGTGTTGCAGTATTTGTCAGTAATACGATTGTGTGTAGATGTCTCTTTATGGCCTGTAGAGATGACCATTTTTGTGTCGATGTTGCATTAATAGCGCTGGTATAGCTGTGACAAGTCATTCGTTTTTTTATTCTTACGGCTGTTGATAGAAGTAATGTAACAATCGTTCTTCGTAAAATTAGCTCTTTTGTATTCGTAATTTGGTGAATAAGACGTATCCTGGCCTGTGCGAAATAACGATTTCGATCTGTTTATTCGTATGGTTCGTTGCAACCTACAGGTGTTGTACATTTGTATATTTATACTTAGAAGTGTTAGGGGTTGTGGTGTATTTATCTCATCTTGTTTTTACTTTACGACTGCATGTCTCTCGGTAGTGGAGCAGAAATGCTTGTGGTGGTAAATTATTGTTCTTCGGCCGAGAAGAATCGATTTCAATCAACCCTACGGTCTGGTGACTTAAAGCTGGGTAGTTACCTTTGTTGGGAGGCGTGTTTAATCATTTGTGTGGTCTCTAAAATTTTCAATTTTTTCTTTACTTTTCCTTTTTTATTTCTTCGTTGTTAGTTGTAAGGATTAGATATACATATAAGAAAAGCGCTTGGTGTTGATCTGGATCGTTCCATGTTAGCTGTTCTGTACGTGTCAGTTATTTTTACGATGTAATTGGGTGTGTTATAGATGTTTATCGGGAGTATTTATTTTAGAAGGGGGAATACAATACTGTTTGTGCTCGCGTGATTGTCAAACGTACGAGTTATGTCGTCTAGTGACTGATAGAATCGACGTATTTTTCTTTCAGACAAAGAATATTGTCATCAGATGATTCAACAAAATGTTCACTGAAACTTAGTTTTCCTCAGACGGTTTCCATATATATATATATATATATATATATATATATATTAGAGCTGTGCAGAGTTCATCAATGTCGAAGTGAGCTGAAATATAATACAGCATGACGCATATAAAACCGTTACACCTCTTGTATGCCATAAGCCACGACTTACATCATTTCTTATAAGGAGGTAACTACGAGTTTTTAATATCACTGTTTTGTTTTGTTTTTGACTTAATTGATTCTTAATATAATTTTAGGCGTGAGGGTACCGATTTTATGTTGGTCATGCTTAATTTTTTCACGATTTGGTACAACAATTTTCGAGAGTTACAAAAGTGAAAATAAAAAAGGTAGAAATTTTGTATTAAGAGTAGATGCATCTATAAATGTGTGTTTTTTATTTTATTTTATTTCTTATCATCTCCAACTAGAAAGCCATTAAGTGTAATGTCAGAAAATTTTATTTCATACCTTCAATAGTAAAGTCGGATTTACATTAATTTTTTCTTCTTATAGTTACTAACACGAAATATATATTCCTTTAATTGTCTGGTGTGGACAAAATATCATTTATATGCCTCTTCATAAAGTCAAGTATGATATGATGTAAAACCTTAGCAGATCTTTGTCCACTGTAATCGCTCGCTACCGTAGAAAAATAAGTTCATACTTGTTTTCAGGTTATGGATCATTAACACGTCATCACGAGGGGCCTACACATGTGGTCAGCACGTCATCACGAGGGGCCTACACATGTGGTCAGCACGTCATCACGAGGGGCCTACACATGTGCTCAGCATTTAAAAATTTTCAGCACTGCAGTGCTTCACGCTACGCTCATCTGCCGCCGATTTCGTAGGCTTGCAATCGCGGCACTGACGCCTCTCAGATAACTCGCGATTACTTGTTAAAGGACGTAAATATCGCTGCGACCACTATTCAGAAACTCTTCTGTAATTTTAGCTTCATTTCACTCGCTGTAATGTACGGTCTAAAATGCATAGAACAGTAAGCTGCCCACTATCAAACTTTTCCAATACACGATTTGTAAATCAAGTGCGCATACTCGACAAATAGCGTCATTTGAAAAGGACGAATTACAAAAAGGTGAATGGTTTATTCCGAAGCTAAGATGTTGCCCTACCATTTGTCCAAATATGAGATTTTTTTAACAGCATACTTTCATCAAAATCTAGTGAGGAGTGTTACGAAACTAAAAACTCATGTAGAATGAAAAGTAGAGTTTTTATTTTTTCACAGGCAAGTTAAAGCTTTCGAGGAGAAAATAAGTTGATAAATGGATGTGTCGTGGTCTTATATACCGTGAAAATTTTTTACAAAATGAAATTCGAAAAAAGTTGATTTCACCCCTCTTTTTTTGTCTCGGCTCGACCCAGCGCGCAGTGTGAACGCACCCTGCTCACAGTTCTAGGCTTTGGCCGAGAAAATCACCTCAAAATTATAATTTATTGAGGTCTACTTGATAAGCACGATGAGACACGAAGGACGATGTGGTTGGTAGTAATATCACTTGAACCGGAAATAGGGGCTGATATTATGCCGTAATCTTAAAAAAAAAAAAAAAAAAAAAAAAAAAAAAAAAAAAAAAAAAAAAAAAAAAAAAAAAAATAATAATAATAATAATAATAATAATAATAATAATTTAAAAAACAATGCTGGAGGCGAAAGAAGAAAAGTTTGTCAATTTTGTGTTTCTGTAGTGTAATTTCCTTCATTGCAATTTGAGTATAATAGTAGTTGATGTAAAATTCAACTCATTTAATATGTTCTTCCTGACTGCAAAATGAAAGAGGCCTCGCAAAGACTTTTGTAGCAAAAACTTCCACTGTCCAAGAGATTTTAAAAATGTAACGAAACTAACGAAGCCAGACATTTAAATCCGTCAGTTGACCGGTAAGCCTCTTACTGCGAAAATGTCACATTGGAAAGTTGCTAATGTTCTACGTGCTATTGGATCGAACTACGTAAACAGTTGGCCGCTAGTGGCGAGTAGGTGTTTGTCAGCGCGGCGCGGCGCGACATCCACGTGGCAGTCTAGGGCGCACGTGTCTGGATTTAATTAAGCCGTAACGCGGCGGCGGCGCTGGCCTCGCGGAATAATTCCGGCGTTACGGCGGCCGCCGCTCCCCCTGGGCAGTAAAATTCGCATTCAGGCCGGGCAGGGGGAGGGCGAGACCTTAAACCGAGGGGTGGGCCTTCCCTGCCGCCGCCTGGCGTCTGCGAGAGGCCGGCCTGGGGAAAAAAAGAAGGAAAAGTAAATCGCAGCGACACGTCCCTGTGAGCGAAACACCGAGGAGATATCGAAGAATCAAAATATGTTCAAATGTTTGCATATCTATCGGACTCACCTGCTGGGTTATTAGTCGGTAGCTTATAAACTATTTAAACCAAGGTAAACTAACCCGATGGGGAACTCGTTCTGACTTTTTAATTTGTGTCAATGGCTCTTTAATGGTTTACGGGAGTTACGTCGGATCGTGTTGTAGTAATCAGGCAAAACTTCAGCGAGACAGCTGCTAGCCATCTTAAGGTGTTACTGTCGCTTTTGCTCATCTATTTTATTTCCATTATTGATATCTTATAGGTGTGGTGGCAAGTTGGCATTGAGGAGGAAGGCGTCCACGCGGTGTTGAGAGAGGAGATGCATAAATAGGGGTTTGTTGGTAGGTAAGGAACGGATGTTGTGGTAAAGGAAGGTACAGGAGGGGGGTGTCATGGGGAGCTGTGGGGGTGGGGAGAGACGGGGTGGTGGAAAATGGGTTATGTGTGTGCTCTGTACAAGGATAATGTTACGGGAGAAGGTGAAGTGGGAGTGGTTATGGTAGAAGGTAGCTATGGTGTCAAGCTGGAAAACTGAGCATCTGTTGGAGGGTGTGGGGATGTTGAAAGGGGTGGATGTTCTTAAGGACCGGATGACGTCCTCCACAGTAGGAGGGGTCAAAGTAAATTGTTGGGGTGGATGGGATGATCAATGAGACAGACAGGGACTGTCAGCTCAGGATTGATGGAGGTGGGGCATGCCTGACACTTATAGGAATATGTGGTGTGGGGGTCACCACACGTGTTGCAGGTGGGGGTGGAGGCAAGATTGGGACATTGTTTTAGGAAACGGGCTGACACAGTGATGACAGGTGGGGGGGGGGCTACGGCACTTTTTGGTGAGGTGATCTTTTTAGGCGAGACATCGCCCACAACAATAGGAATTGGGTGGGAAGCGGGAAGGATCGACCTTGTAGCAATGATCGTAAATGTACGCCCCTTCAATGAGGAAGAGGTCGATGGAGGATGTGGTCTCTATGAAAATCAGCATCAAAAAGGTGGGGCCGGAGGCGTTTTGGATTCGCTTGATGGGTCGGATGGAAATGTTGGGGCGGGAGTTCAGTTGCTCCAGCACTTCAGCCTCCGCCATCACCGGGCTAAGCTTGGTAATCTCGGCGGTGAGGCTGGGTGGTCGGTGGGGAGCTTGGGGTTGGGGAGGAGGTGATCTATGGGGCAAAGGAGGCATGGGGACCAAAGAGGACTGTGGGGATTCTGTGGAGGAGGTTGGAGCGGAAGGTGGGGAAAGAGTACTTGATAAGGACAGGGTGGCGGTTTGGAAGTACATACAGAGAGGGAGTGATTGTCTAAGAATTTGGGGTCTGGCCGAGATAGAACGTAGGTGGAAACTTCAGAGGAGGCAGCGACGGACGGGAGAGGTATCCGTGGTGAGGGAGGAGGTGACGGTAGGAGCGGAGGCTGTGGTGGACAGGGCCCTTTTGGAAGCACCATAGATGGGCTCTGCACTGGAGCGCTTGGGGCAATTTACTTCGTGGAGGTGCGTGACGTTGAAGGAGTTGGGATGGGGAGGGGGATGGGGGTGATAGGTATGTGGCGTGGAGCGGGGGCGCCTTCGCCTGGTGTTCTGGGCTGGGAGATGACGGAGACTCAGCCACTATGGCTCTGCATTGTATCACTCCGGCAGGGAGTGGGGAGTGAATAGGTGACTGGCAGTGAAGGGGGGGGGGGAATGGGGAGTTGCAGGGAGTGAAGGAGAAAGTAAATAGGCGGCGATAATAGGAGGCTGACAGCAGAACGGAGAGAGGAATAGGTGATTGGGGGTGGGAGGGATTCCACCAAGTCTCCACAATCCCGTAAGCGGCCGACTGCGAACAGTGGTCAAATTGAAGAGCACCTCGGTGGCCTTTGTTGTGGCAAACTTTCACGCGAGCTTTAAATGTGCGTAAGATTTTTTTGGTTAGGGAGGGTATTCATTTAAGTTAAGTCGCGAAAACTATGTGTAATTGAAATATATAACTAAAAAGCAGCTTTAGACTCCTTGAATATACCGCAACTATCGGTTGTGTGTTAATTTATTCCACATACGGTGTAAAAATTGGCCAACGGCGTTTCCTCTTCCTAACGAAACCGAACTGTAACATTTAGTTTTCTAGCGTTCGAAGTGTAGCATATGAACGGAATTTATTGTCAGACACTATTTTTTGTGAATTTCTCAGTATATTCTACGATTTTGAGACTTTTGTACAAACATTAATTTCGGAAGAGTTTCACACTTTACGTCTTTGCTTTAGTGTTGTATTCTCCAATATTTAGATATTTCATAGCATCAAAAAATGAAGCAGGGCAGTCTGAAACAGCTAATGTTAAAAATCGATTGCGAAAGTGAAATATACTATCAGATACATAACTTGAAAATAGGTTCTTACCTTGTGAATACAGCAACTAGCCACTATCAAATTCTTTTAAGAACACGAAGTACGCTATATCTTTTTCTTAACTAATGCATTAGGGTATCTAGCAAGAATATTAGTATTTTTAATGCTGTAAGCCAAATACCTTACAATTGCATGAACTGTTCAAAAGTCAACAACCATTGTAATAGGGATCAACTTCACAAAGTGCATCCAGTGTGGCTATGTGTCATTCATATATGGCACTATACACAGTTCTGCAAGCCACTGTCAGTTGTTATACCTGTATGTTAAGCAGATTACCTTTAAATGCTGCGCCTGCCGCAGTAGCCGAGCGGTCTGCGGCGCGCCTTTCACAGTCTTCCGGACGCTCTACGTTCGGAGGTTCGAATCTCCACTCGGGCATGGATGTTTGTGTCGTCTTTAGTATAATGTAGTTCATAAGTAGTTTGTAAGATTAGGGACTGATGACCCCGCAGTTAAGTCCCTTAAGCTTACCAAAAATTAGAACATTTTTTTAAAATCTGCGATAGAAGTTGCTAATATTAATTTCATAAACAAAAATTCGAACTTCAGGGAGGCAACTAATTTTGTAACCGCAATAGTTATTTCACAAATCATAAAATGAAAATTTTTGAACTTCCTGTCCACCAGCAGTGCCTAAAGTAGCTCCTTTTTAAGAGCTACCAGCATTGTAAAAGCCTGTTATTTATTTCATTCAATCCTATATTGTCTTGACTAACAGACTGTTAACCAAGAGCAACTGTCTCTGAACACAAGTAGTAGGGCTAGTTGTATACCTGAGAAATGTAAACGGGAAGACAGTATTCAATCATTTTATTCTTTTCTTAAATTTATTTATGCATTTAAACGCTGAGCAGATCTTCACCACCGTGCTTCATGCACACTGCAATACTCGAATAATACAGATGTGTCAATTGTGTATATATCCAGCAGTAACTATTTAACACACGATTTACCTGCTAACAACACTCGTATTTGTAATTTCGTAGATTTTGCCGGCATAATAATGGTTGTTGTTCTTCACGGGTTTGCTGCCGGATTACGTCGATCTTCAAATGTTCAAATGTTTGTATAGTCTAAGGGACTTAACTACGGGGTCATCAGTCCCTAAACTTACAAACTACTTATGAACTACTTACGAACTAGGACGGCACAAATATCCATGCCCGAGGGGGGGATTCGAACCCCCGACCGTAGTGGCCGTGCAGACCGTGACTGGAGCGCCTCAGTCTCCTCGGCCACCGCGGCCGGCTACGTTGATCTGCTGATACGATATTTCGGCGGTCCACTTGACCGCCATCTTCAGGTATGACTGGTGCACAATCACGCTGGAACTGACGACACATCAGTTACGGCGGCTCCTTTATACCGCGAGAACAGGCCAATGTGCATGTGCAAGAAGTCCAAGAACGCCCTCTGGGACGTGAAGAGTATTGCAGCGCCACCAGCGGTAGAAGTTAGCCAAAGCGAGTAATCGAAAATTAAGAAGTAGCTGGTCGAAAACTAGACCGTTGTTTCTTAATATTAGATAAATTGGGATTCCACGTAATATTTATATAATATTAAAAAACAACGGTCTAGTTTTTGACCAGCTACTTCTTAATTTTCGATTACTCGCTTTGGCTAACTTCTACCGCTGGTGGCGCTACAATACTCTTCAAGTCCCCGAGGGCGTTTCTTCCATTTCTTGCGCATGCGCATTGGCCTGTTCCCGAGGTATAAAGGAGCCGCCGTAACTGATATGTCCTCAGTTCCAGCGTGATTATGCACCAGTCATACCTGAAGGTGGCGGCAAGGTGGACCGCCGAAATATCGTATCGTAAGATCGACGTAATCCGACCGCAAACCCATGAAGAACAACAACACTCGTATTTATCTGACGCTTGCCACTACCATGGCGGTAGGCCGAAGGTAGAAATTATCCCGCGACAGTCGTGCTGGTTGGGGCTTGTGAGGGGGTCGTATACAGGACGGTGGTAGTGGTGGAGGTGAAAGTGGGGCTGGTGGCCATGGTAGTGGACAATCGGGAGTGAGGGTAAGGAGAAGAATGCAAAGAGGATGGTCGGCGGAATGTCTAGAAGATCTCGAGGGCGACGACAGCGGTGGTGCGGGCGAAGCGGAGGCCTGCGGCGTCGGCGTCGGCAGCTGCAGTGGTGCAGGAAGGCGCACAGGCGTCGGCTGCGACGGCAGCGGCGAGCAGGGCTATGGATAGCAGTTAAGACAGAACATCATATCCTCCAGGGGTCTTGTTTCTACTCAAATCTTTTAGTCCTCTATCAAATTCTCCTCACAATTTAGTATCTTCTGTATCGTCTACCTCACCTTTGTCTTCAATGCCTAGAATACTGCCTTTAATTTTATTCCCTTTGTACAAGTCCTGTATGTGTTCCTTCCTTCTTTAGCTCTCCTTCTTTGCTTAGTACTGGTTTTCCATCTGAGTTTTTGATAATCATACCGCTGCATGTCTTATTTTCAAATGTCTCTATTATTTTCCCCCAGTAATTCATTCTTCTACGGTCTTTTATTTCTCCTCAAGTCACTCCTGCTTAGCCAGTCTGCACTTCTGGTGATCTTCTTCATTTTTTGACGTCTGTACTCCCTTTTGACTTGTGAGAGGGGGACCGTAATTAGTCTATTTTTCATACTAACATTGTGTTACTGTACCTTTCTCTTTACGTTAATTATTAAAATATGTAACATTTTTCTCTGTAGATCTTTCTTTATTTTGATTTCTGTGCCTTTGGGGACACATCAGGCGTGATGGGCTCCTGGGATTGTAGTACATTCTATGTTTATATGAAAATTTCGGGTCTTTAATGTTTATTGGCGCAGCTTGGCTGCTAAAAAGTTGTTTTCCGTGTTGGGTACTGTCAGGCCGCGCAGAGCAGAGAAGCTCTTGGAGGTCCCTCCCTCCCACCAAGTTTCGCTCGCCTTCGGGGAAGGACCTGCTCGGCGCCACGCTACGTCCGGGGGGCGGAGTATACCTGGCAGAATTTTTAGAGTATGTCGAACGCTTTACACAATGCTGGACCGCATTTACGTTGGGCGATAGCGGGAACTGCTTTTTTAGTCATTCGGCCGTTTCGCAACAGAGGAATTTGATGGATACAAATAATAGCAGAGTGCTCTGGGCCCCAGGCTATTTATGGAGACGTATTGCCATTAGGCGTTATCTAAAAAAAAACTTCCTTGAAAGCAGCAGAGTTCGAACATACTTAGTGTGACAAATGGTTAGGTTGAGAGGAAAGCTTTCTGCCCATCTGGGACCCCAGGGGTTTGGCTCCAGCAGCTGTATATATAGCACAACGTTAACATTTTTAGGTCGTGTGACCGTATCTAGGAGTAAGCTGATATTCCTTGCAGGGCATTCACCCCGGTAACGGTGAAATCTGCGGGAAGCTTTGGTGGCGTGGGCGGAGCCTCTTGGCAGCCGCAGAGAACGCGTCCTGATTCTTTCATTAAGTTCATCATCTCTTGTGTTATCCAAGGATTTCTATTAGGCCTTGTCCTTCTGCCTATATGATCATCAGAGGCCTTCACTACTCTCTCTCTTTAATGTATTACTTTCTCCTTTCCAGACAACCTTGCCTAATGCTTCCTCTAAAATTCTCAACCACCACTGCTTCCTTCAAATTATCCAGTTTCCATCCCCTTCATTTTTTTTCCTTTTTGCAGTCTCTTAAGTTTTAATCTACATTTCATAATCAATACATTATGGACAGAGTCTATATCTGCCCCTGGATATGTCTTACAGTTTAAAACCTGGCTTCTAAACCTAGGATGCCCCTCTAAAAAAGGAATTCTGGTACCACCCGGTGTCTCCTGGTCTCTTCCACGTGTGTAAATTTCTTTGTGATGACTAAATTGTGCTGTGCACAACATTCTACTAGACGATCTCCTCTTTCATTACTTTTGTCCAGTCCACATTCACCTACTAGTTTTCGTTGCCCTCCTTTTCCTACTACCGGTTTCCAGTCCCACATCACAATTTTATTCTACTTTGACGGTATGAATAATAATTTTCTTAATCTCCTCATACATTTCTTCGATGTTCTCATAACCGACTAAGCTAGATATCATATAAACATGTACTACTATGATCGGTGATGGCTTAGTGTCTATTTTTGCTACGATAATGCATTCACTATGCTGTTCATAGTAACGTACTCGTATTCCAATATTCTTTTCAATTATTAGGCCTAATACAGCGGTACCAACAACTGATTTTGTATTTATAACTCTGGACCCACCTGACCAAAAATGCTGTTCATCCTGCTACCGAATTTCACAAATCCCCACTTTATCTAAATTTCAGCTGTCCATTTCTCTTTTCAAATTTTCTAACTTACCTAGCCAATTAAGGATTAGAACATTCCATGCTCCGCTCTGTAGAATGCTGTTTTGTTTTTCTTGATGACGACGTCCTCCTGTGCAGTCCCCGCCTGGAGATTCGAATGTGGGACCATTATACCTCCGGAATATTTTTGCCATCATCATATATTCATACAGTAGGGCGACACTTCCTCGGGAAAATTAACGACTGTAGTTTCTCCTAACTTTCTGCAGGTCGTAGTAAAGGTATCGCAAAGTTATGTTATCTGATATTACAAGGCCAGCTCAGTCAGTCGCCCAGACTGTTGCCCCTGTAACTACTGAAAAGGCTGCTGCCCCTCTTCAGGAACCACACGTTTGTCTGGCCTCTCCACAGATACCCCTCCACTGTGGTTGCACCTACGGTACGGCTATCTGCATTGTTGAGGCACGCAAGCCACCCCACCTGGTTCATGGGGGTGGCAATTTACCTACAACCTCTGAAATAAATTTCGTGGATAGTCTTGTAACATTAGCGTACATGAACTATGACCTACATTTACGTTACTGTCCTTCGAAATGCTCACTTCCCATAACTATACACCTCTGACCTTTGCGATACACGTCCTGGGAATTTTGCAGTGTCTTCCTATCGGATGGTGTTCAAAATACGTGTCATGTTTCGCTGGATGTCGCGAAAAACGTCAAATGGCTTTCTTTTCAAAGCGAGTTTGAGTCGAGGGAATCGGAAGGAATCTCGTGGACTGAAATCCGGCGAGTTGGCTATGGTGGATGTTAAAGTTTCACAACGCTCGCCCACATACAGACAGTACCGTCAAACAGTTCGTGGCAAGGAAGGGGATGATACAACTTAAACATCCACTGCACTAAAAGGACTGCAGTTCTGTTCTTCCTGTTCCCTCGTCATAAAATCGTTTTCACAGGAAGGAGATTTGACGATATTTCTGAGATGCAGCAAAACCTCAACAACACCATAAAACAAGACTTCGTGCAGACTTTCCAGGACATGTATCGCAGAGTTCAGCGGTGCATACTTTTGTGAGTATACTATTACCAAGTTCATTAAGGTAACCAGTTCTTCTATCTAAGAATTACAGGACTATGCATTGTACTTTACTGTCACGGATTGTAAATGACATAATAGACAACATCGGGCCGCGCGGGAGTGGCCGAGCGGTATGGAGCGCCACGTTGCGGATCATGCTGCCTGCCGCGTCGGAGGTTCGAGTCCTCCCTCGGGCGTGGATGTGCGTATTGTCCTTAGGTTAGTTTGACTTAGTTTCAAAAGTTTTCTAAGACTAGGGACTGATAACCAAAGTAGTTAGGTCCCCTAGAATTAAAAACATTTGAACATTTGATTTGCGGTCTGGAGCGCCATGTGTCCCAGTAACCTATCCTTTTAGGATATGCCAGAAACTCTTTTTTTTTCACCAATTCTGTTGAGCACCTCCTCATTAGTTACGTGTTCTACGAATCTAATCTTCATCATTCGTCTGTAGCACCACATTTCTAAAGCTTTCATCACCTTTTTGTCTAAACTCATTATAGTCCACGTTTCATTCCTATACACTGCTACACTCCAGATAAATGCTTTCAGAAAGTACTTCCTAACAATAAAACTAATATTTTATATCAAGAAATTTCGTGTCTTCAGAAACGCTTTTCTGCCAATAGCCATTCTGCATTATATATCTTCTTTACTTCGGCCATCAGAAGTTATCTTGCTATCCATATAACGAAACTCATCTAGTACTTTTACTGTCTCATTACGTAATCTAATTCGTTTAACATCTCCTGACTTTCTGACACTACATACCTTACCCTCGTTTTACTCTTGTTAATGTTCATCTTATACCTTCCTTTTCGTTTAATTGATTTTCCAGATCACTTACAGGATGCAAACGCTGCCAAAATAATTTGAATCTATAGGCCTTTAAAGTCTCCTCGAACGATGGGACGAGTCATTAATTAAATCTTCCGGGGTAGGTTGCCGTGGTCCATCAATAAAACTTCTTATTCCCAACGTTTCGTTGGCTACTGCGGGCAACATCTTCAAGGGTGTGTCGACGACTGCTTACAAGGCGCTGGAGGTCCTGCTTATGTAGAGGGCATAGATGGCGCCACCACTTGCCAAGTGCTGCCGACTATGAAGCTATCTTTGACCAACGTCATCTCTCTCGATTACAGGTAATCGATTGTCATATCTTTGGTTCAAAGTTGACCGCCAAAACTTTCAAACCTTCTTCTTTCATGTTAAAATTATTGTTGTGTTCCTGTATTTCTGTAGCTTCTTTGTACATGCGTGTGTAATAATGTGACGTCTTGGTTAGCACGCTCGTTTCACTAAATTTTATTTCATGGTCGCCACGTGTAAAAACAGGCTCTGCCACTGCTGACTTGTCTGAGTGACCCAGACAACAATTCCTTTTATGTTCCAATATGCGAGTATTAACACTCCTTCTTGTTGTTCCTATATACACTATACCACAGCTACATGGAATTGTATACACCCCAGGCGTTGCTAGGAGATGTGCGTCTTTCACCGATCGTAAGCATTCGCTAATTTTCTTGGTAGGTCTAAAGACGGTCTGCACTTGAAACCAGTTAAGATATAGCAGTCAACTTTGAACCAAAGATATGACAATCGATTACCTGTAATCGAGAGAGATGACGTGGTCAAAGATAGCTTCATAGTCGGCAGCACTTGGCAAGTGGTGGCGCCATCTATGCCCTCTACATAAGCAGGACTTCCAGCGCCTAGTAGGCAGTCGTCGACTCACCCTTGAAGATGTTGCCCGCAGTAGGTAACGAAACGTCGAGAGTAAGAAGTTTTATTGATGGACCACGGTAACTTAGCGCAGAAGTTATAATTAATGAAGACGCCGGCCGTGAAAGCCTACATTCTATGATGGAACGAGTGTTTAAATTTACAGCTGGAGTCAGCTGAAAAGTAAAGCAATTTTTAGGCTTCTAAACGCAGTACTGACATTTCTGCCTCAGTTTGCGACTTATTTACTCATCCTCTTAAGTACAATGACACAGTCTAATTACATGAACATTATTTTCAACACAAACATGTATTTTGTTAAATGGATACGAAATATTATTTCTCACGCAATCAATAACATGACAAAACAGAAAAACATGGTTGCATCGCATTGCGTGAATTACATCCATAGAATTTGTGATGCGAAGTTGACGTTTGAAACACGTAAGCGCGCTGCTCGCACTTTCCGGGACTGAGCCGTGCGTCTTGCGTGAGTTTCGAGTCACGACAACGGTCGCTCCATCTGCACTCCTCGAAAACGAAAAAAAGAACACCGTAAGTACGTCGACCCAGCAGAGGGAAATCTTATTGACTCATTATTGAGGATGTAAACAACACACGAGCACACAGACAGACCTGCATCCACCTGATCGTGGGCAATGTCGACACTAGTACCGTGAATATCCTACTCTTGTATTAATACAAGCAATAATTCTCTCTTGGAGACGATCTTAAAGGTGCCGAATATAGTCTTGCGGTATGGCCTGCGATGCTGTTTCCACCTGGTGTCTCAGTTGGGCCAGAATTCGTGCCACTGATGCAGACCGCGCAACATGAAGTTTCATCCGGTCCAAGACATGCTCAATGGGTGACAAATCTGGGGATAATGATGGGTAGGGTAGTTGACATACACCTATAAGAGCACGTTTGGTTATTCGGCATGCGTGTGGACAGGCATTGTCCTGTCAGAAAAGCATATCACCATTTGGTGCATGAACGGTGGCAAAATGGGTTGAATGATGGTTTCAATGTACCGTGCATTGTTCAATTTTCCCTTGACTATCACCAGTAGAGAACAGCTAGTGTAGGATATGGCTCCCCACAACACGATGCCAGGTATCGTCTCCGTTTGCCTCTGTCGCGTACACTCCAGATTTTCGCGCTCCCCTGCGCGACACCACACACGCGTACGACCATCATTGGCACAGAGAGAGCGACGACTCTTATCATTGAAGACCACACGTGTCCATGCATCCCTTCATAAACGCCTACCGCGACATAACTGGGGACTGGCTGAACGATATTGGGGCGTGAGCGGAGAACACCCTAACGGCACACATGATTGAGCATCATTTGCAGTCTTTATATACACTATAAATCACATTATTACTGGTGTTTAATATCGATTCCTCTAAATCGTTCTGAAAAAATGAAATATATAAAAGCAAGCAAGATTGTCGTTACATAGCAGTAATTATTATAGTTATTTCAAACAGAATCTTTTTTTCTTTGTAAACACAGCAGTTTATTTATGTTGAGGGTTAATTGAAATGTTTGTAAATCTATCGGACCAAACTGCGTGGTTATCAGTCCTTAGCTTACAAACTACATAAACCTAGGTAAACTAACCTAAGGACAACACACACACCCATGCCCCAGGGAGGACTCGAACCTCCACGGCGAGCAACCACGCGCTCCGCAGCGAGAAGCTTTAGACCGCTTGGCTACTCCACCGCGGCGGAGGGTTAATTCCCATTCTCTGCACCATGCGTCGATACCCTGACATTCGCTAACTTCTCGATATATTACAGAACCATCCGGAAAAATTCTCCCTCATTTCCGATGTTACATAAAAAAAAGTTCAAATGTTTGTAAACCTATGGGATCAACCTGCGATGGTCGTCAGTCCCTAGACTTAAACTAAGTTAAACTAGCCTCTGGACAACAGACACATCCATGCGCGAGGGAGGACTCGAACCTCCGACGAGGGAGACCGCACGCTCCGTAACATGGCACTCCAGACCGCAAATAAATGTTCGAATGTTTTTAATCTAGAACACCTAACTACTTTGGTTATCAGTCCCTAGTCTGAGACATCAAGGAATCGTCAGCTTAGCGTTAGAAGGAAGTGTGTGGGGGTAAAAATCGTAGAGTGAGGCCGAGGGACGAATACAGTAAGCAGATTCAAAAGGATTTATGTTGCCGTTCGTTGTCACAGGCTTGCACAGGACAGGGTAGCGCGGACAGCTGCATCAAACCAGACCACAACAACAACAAGTGACGCTCTTAAGCTGTAACTTTATTTGGTTCCTTATACTTCTCCAACACACAACAGGGATGCGTGGTAGTGGTACAGAAATACCCCTACACAGCGAGCAGTACTGGGGCCACTACATAAGTTCGCGACTTATTTACTAACTCAGCATCAAATTTCAAAAAAAAAAAAAAAAAAAAAAAAAAAAAAAAAAAAAAAAAAAAAAAAAAAAAATAATCAAATGCTTATAAATCTATAGGACCAAACTGCGTGGTTATCAGTCTGTAGCTGACAAACTACTTAAAGTAGGGTAAACTAACCTAAGGACAACACACACACACATGGCCCAGAGAGGACTCGAACCTCCGACGGCGAACAACCGTGCGCTCCGCAGCGGAGCGCCTTAGACCGCTCGGCTACTCCAGCACGACTAACTCAGCATCTTACTTTCCTAAGCCCCTGCCGTAGCACAGTACGTTCATGACCGTCAAAATCGTTTTCCAATTATGTACTGTAGTTCCAGAGATATCTGTTGAAGAAGTTGAGTGCGACACACTGTTTGTAACCTAAACAGTTAAAAGTGTCAGTGACGTGAATTTCGTGATAGCGAAGTAATTTGTATTCCTCGTCGAGCACAAGCCAGATGAGTGGTTGTCGCGTGAGCGAATGGCCGCTATTCAGGAGACATGAAAAGCGAAAAGGCAGCGTATTGCGGGGGCAGCTTCTCTGTACGGTACGAGTTTTACGGCGCGATACGGCCGGGCCTTTCATCTGGCGGTCGCGGCGCGGAGATCTGGCAGCGGTCGCGAGTCGCTACCACCCCCCTCCCCCCTCCAACAACGCCCTCTTTACTGCGGATGCGTAACTGCCGCCTCCCGATTCTCGCACATAAAACGCACGACAAGGGCCGCCCTCCGGTATCTGGAGCCGGCCGCAAGGAGCCGCCGGCCTCTCCGGCGTCCGTTTTACGGGATTAAATGTAAAGCTACACGCGCCTAAGCAGAGTCCGTCTTCATTTCGGACATTTTTACGGGCCGAGTTGTAAACGTAATAAAAGTGAAATACGGCCGGGCGGCGTGGCGCGCTGGGAGGCCGTAAATCGGCGTCGCGTCGCCGACGTGCGTGCGCGCACGCAGTCACGCGCCGCGCGCATGCGCACTACACGCGAGCAGGGCAAACGCGCGCAAACCACACACACCTAGCGCGCGCCGCAGCGGGATCCGGGCACGTGCGCGCGCTCGGTATGCGACGGTGGCGCCGCGCTCCCTCCAGGCGGGAAAACGCGTAGTCAGTCGCACGGGGGTGTAAATTTGACTGGCGCGCTTTGCTTCCGTGACGTCACCTGGCAGCAAGAGCCGAGCAGTTGCCGCAGTACCCTTATGAAACGTGCCAGCAGGAAGTTGTGTTTTGCGCTCGCTCGTTCCGTGACCTGTTAAGTGTTCGGACAGAAAGTAGCTTTCTTGTATTAGGAAACAATATTTCCATATATTCTTTCTATAATTAAGGTAAAAAAAAAGCTAATTATGAGTAAAAATACTTCGGTTGTGCTGTTGCGGAGTGCAATAACAGTGGACGCAAGACGGAAGGCAGTTTGTACCATCGGTTTCCAAAAGATGAGGAACTTCAGCCCATATGGACCTCTCGCTGTAAACGGCAAGAGGAGATAAATGTCAAAAAGCCAGAATTTGTACCGAACATTTTTGTGAAGCCGATTGATAAAATTGTATGTATGAAAGTAGTATTCAGTTCAATGTTCATAGTAATTAAATGAGTAAAACGAAAGCATTAATGCGAGAATCGACTGCTAAGTTTGCGTTGTAACAAAAGTTTTGCCGGCTGCGGTGGCCGAGGGGACTGAGGCGCTGCAGTCACGGTCTGCACGGCAACTACGGTCGGGGGTTCGACTCCTCCCTCGGGCATGGATATTTGTGCCGTCCTAGTTCGTAAGTAGTTCATACGTAGTTTGTAAGTTTACGAACTGATGACCCCATAGTTAAGTCCCATAAGATTTACAAACATTTGATTTGAACAAAAATTTTCTTTATCTAAAATATAAAAATGAAGGCCTCTATTTGTTCGTATGCTATGCCTGTCAATTCATTCAGCCGATTGCGATAAAACTTCGTCAACTTATAGGATGAACTAGCGTCACGGTTACAGGCATAGTAAAATTTCGAAATTCCCACCCTAAGGGGGTGAAATCTTGATATTATATAAAACAGAAGCATATTTTCTCTTGTCTGTCCCTTTAACCTTCTGTAACTCGAGAACTACTGAACGTATCGTGATGAGGTTTCTTTTAAATTGTAGATCTCACAAAGGTCTAAAAAAAGTCAGTGAGATCACATGTCTAACTTCTACGAGTGAAGCATATGTACCATTTTTCTTTCCTAAGGCGCTGGCGCCGGCTGGCTTCAGACTACATAAATAGTGATTGTGGGAAATCTATAAAAGTTAGACACGTGCTCTCTGGGACTTTATTTTAGATCTTTATGAGGTCTACAATTTTAAACAACACCTCATCACGATACGTTCAGTGGTTCTCGAGTTAAAGACGTTTAAATATTACACCTGCCGTCGGGGGGCGGGACGGTTTATCTAGTTCTTAATAATGTTTGAAGCTTTTCTTTTTTTCTTTTTCAGTCCTTTGTATGTTAGTACACATATATATTAATCACAAGCGTGTTCCACCGCTTAAAAGAAATGTTTTTGTCGAATGATAAAAGAAAAGTCGGAGAAAATGAGTTCACGACAGCCTTACAATACAGCGGCTTGCTGCCAAGTGACGTAATACAGCGCTAACCAATGACAGTGAAGAAGCCCAAACTGCCATACCTTTGTAGTCTACGCACCTTGGTTGCAGCGCTCACTCTGCTATACCAAAGGAGGTTAGAATAAAGGGAGGTGTCATTATCTATGCAGAGCACATACGTCAGTTGAAGCCTTGTAGCACCAATATCTTGTGCTACCTAACTGCTGTAGGAAGGCAGATGCACATGACACATAGTCCAGCCCTGTGACAATGAGAGAGTGTCCTAATAAAATTATTTCCGTGATTTTGACAGCAGATTCGGCCCTTACCTGAAATTACGATTAGAATGATATCGGTCGCTGGCTGATCGGCCCAGTACAAGTAGCATAATTTAATTACCAATTTAATTACATAAAGTGAATTTTCCCCAACAAGTAAGAACCTTCACAGGCTTGGCTGACAGCTTGACTCCCTACTGGCGGAGGATTTATAATTTTGTCATGTCGCGTTTAATTAATACGGACATGAAGCAATCTGGCGTACTGTTGAAAGCCCCATTTGGCTGTTAGTTTAAATTCGCTTCTTCCTCACCAACGGCGGAAGGACACACGCCTTCGCGCCGTTTGGCGGAAGAACCGCTACTGCAGGTGCCCCAAACACCCAGGGCGCCGAACCTTACCGCACGGGCCAGGGGAAGGGTGCATAAAGCCACAGAGTAACATATACAGAGGAGCAGCCCCCCCTAAACCACTATCCTACGCTCCTCTCGTAGTTCCGTAAGATGCTAGCAGGTGTCAGGCGGTTCCCTGGTTTAGTACCGGTAGACCACATAAGAGGCACTTCTGAGGGTGCCTCTCGCACGTCAGACACGTAGCGTGGAAGGGGGGCTGAGGGGAGAGCTCATGCTGCCTGCCACGAGGACACGGCTGTGTCCGGCTTGCTGGCGTTTGAGGGGAGGTGGTGGTGAAGACAGCCGCTTCTTGGCGCCTGCACTGGCCAGTTTAATTGTCTGCTTCTGACCGCAGCGCCATCATGGGACATCTTACGAAACTGTTTCAGCACCCCGCGCCCCGCACCCCTGAGCGTGGGACCGGGCCCTTACGGAGGTTTCCCGTCTGTGTATATTTGTCTGTGATAAGGCCCGTTGTCAGGTTGGCTGCGGAGCCCCTCTTCTCCCGGGCGGAGCAATACAGTGTCCTGGAGTGACAGATATAAAACTGACGGGAGACGCTCCCGACGCGCAGTGTTGCGCAGTTCTACGCCAGTGCTAGTTGAGCAGCAGTCGCCCACTATTTTTATCGTTTATGTTTCCGCCGGGACGAGGAAACGTGTTCGCCAAGCAACGGGCGAAAGTGTACGCGAGGTTACCGTTAAGACTGTAGCCGTTGCCCCTGCCTGGGCAGTTACCTTTAACTCTCAAAGATACGTAATGTTGCTCAGCGCACTCTCTCCTAGGGGTTGGACTATTCGAGTTTGAATGAGTTTACTGAATTGACTTTTATAGTGTCTTGGTCCTGCAGCGAGACTTATTATTATTATTATTATTTCATGTGTAACAGGCTACCTCACATTCTTCTTGCTCAAAAGAACAATGCAGTCAGTTATACCGAATAAACCTGTTTGCTTACTTCGTCTGTAACTCCTCCACTGCTGTCCTATTAGTAAGGTTCAATAGCACTGAAACCCTGCTAGAAGGGACGGAGTTTGATGCCAGCCACGGTCAGGCATCAGCAAAAGTTCAGGTGAGGTGCATGATCACCACTTCTCCAGGGGGAGGAAGTAGCAAGCAGTCAATTCCAAGGTTCGAACGTTCCCATCAAACAACCTAAAGGGCTACAGCCTGTCCGCTATCTTGGTCAGTGCTGGATTGCTATTTCTCTGTTAAAACTATGCGTTACGTCGATCCTCTTATTGTTAATGCACTGGACCGACGATCACTGCGAAGTATGTACTTTAAAACAATATCCTTCCTTGAATAAATAGTAATAAATACTCAGTATACTATATTTGAAATCTTAATTTTTAACGGCTAATGTGCACTCGTTTAACACGTTGTACATCACGGCAAAACCGTCGAATGGTTTATCTGTTTTAAGTGACAAATAACATTAGCTCTACAGTACGACCACTTCTTCAAACCTTAGCAATATGGCAGAGGCAGGATTCACGTTTCAGCCTAAGGCCGTCTCCCTGTATTCTAACCTCCTTGGCTATACCTGTACCGTGAATTACGCTTGTTGATTAAATTCCTTATAATTCTTCACATCTATGAGCAAGGAGTACAGCGATCGTATTTTACAGGTTGGTCCATTGGTAGTGACCGGGCCAAATATCTCACAAAATACCGATCAAACGAAGAAACTACAAAGAAAAACACTTTTATAGCTTGAAGAGGGAAAACAGATGGCGCTATGGTTGGCCTGCTAGATGGCGCTGCCATAGGTCAAACGGATATAAACTGCATATTTTTAAATAGGTACCCCCATTTTATTACATATTCGTCTAGAACGTAAAAAAATGAATGTTCAACTTGGAACACTTTTTTCAAAGATAAAAATGACAGTCTTGTTCGAAAAATTTGACTATTTATTACTAAGGTAACCGGTTTCGATCTAAGATCATCTTCAGACCTCTCGCTGTAGATCGCAGTCGCCGCACGCTCACCGCTTGAAGATCTACAGGGAGAGGTCTGAAGGTGATCTAATCTTAGATCGAAACTGGTTACGTGTAATAATAAATAGTCAAATTTTGCGAACTAGACTATTATTTTTATCTGTAAATAATTATAAGTTCAGTGTTCTTTCCAAATAAGGAGACTATGTTTTCCAAACTGATTAACACTTTGTGATAGACGGCGCTGTAATATTCACAAATATATTGCTCACAATATTAGACGAACAGTGGGTAACAGGGAAGTTTCATAAATATAATGTTCAAATGTTTGTAAAGCATATGGGTCTTAACTGGGGGGTCATCAGTCCCTAAACTTACAAACTACTTATCCACTAACTTATACTAAACACAGCACAATCTTCCACGCCCGAGGGGTACGTTCGAAGTCCCGAAGGGGAACGACCTCGCGCATCGGAGAATAGCGCCTGAATACGCTCGGCCGCTCCGCCGTGGGAGGGAGTTTTTTTAAATTAAAACACGGAACGTAGGTACGTTTGAATTTCATTTCGGTTATTCCAATGTGATACATGTACTTTTGTGAAATTATCATACATTATGAGAAGTCATGCTGTAGCTACGTGATTACCTGTAATTACCTCATGACTTCAATAAATACTCAAAATGATGTCCTTCAACTTCAATGCATTTGGTAATATACGTAACAAAATCCTATCAACACCGAGTAGCTCGCCTTTAGTAATGTTCTCACAAGCATTGACAGTGCGCTGACGCATGTTTTCAGGCGTTGTCGGTGAATCACGATAACAAATGTCCTTCAATTTTCCACACAGAAAGAAATCCGGGGATGTAAGATCCGGTACACGAGCTGGCCATGGTACAGTGCTTCTACGACCAATCCACCTGTCATTAAATATTCCGTTTAAGACCGCTTCAACTGCACGCGAGCCATGTGCCGGAGTTCCATCATGTTGAAAGTATATCGCCATGCTGTCATGCAGTGAAACATCTTGTAGTAAAATTGGTAGAACATTACGTAAGAAATCAGTACACATTGCACCATTTAGTTTGCCATCAATAAAATAGGGACCACTTATCCATCCTCCCATAATGTTTACCATACATTAACCTGAAAAGGTCGCTGATGTTCCACTTGTAGCCATCGTGGATTTTCCGTTGCCCAATAGTGCATATTATGCCGGTTTGTGAACGACGCTTCGTCAGTAAACAGAGCGCCAGAAAAAAATCTGTTATCGTACTGTAATTTATTTTGTGCCCAGTGGCAAAACGTTAAAGTCTTCGCCATGCAAATCTTGGTGCATAAAGATATGGTACGAGGGAAATCTATATTGATGTAGAATTCTCAACACCGGCGTTCTTGAGATTACCGATTCTCGCTCAATTTTTCTGATACTGATGTGCGGATTAGCTGCAACTGCGGATAAAACACTTACTTGGGCATCATCATTTGCTGCAGGTCGTAGTCGACGTTTCGCTTGTGGCTGAACACTTCCTGTCTCTTTAAAAAACGTAAGTATCCGACGAAGGTCCGGACACTTGGATGTTGTCTTCCAGGATAACGATCAACATACATAGCTCAGGCCCGTTGGGCATTTTGATCACAATAGCCATACACAAATACTATATCGACATTTTCTGCAATTGGTAAACGGTCCATTTTACACGAGTAATGTATCAGAAAGCAAATACCGTCCGCACTGGGGAAATATTACGCGATAGCACGTACTTATACGTTTGTGACTATTACAGCGCCATCTATCACACAGCGAAAAAAGTGTTCCAAATAAAACATTCATATTTATTTACGTACTAGACTAATATGTAATAAAAAATGAGGGAGTCTATTAAAAAAATACAGCTGATGTCCGTTTGACCTATGACAACGCCATCTAGCGGGCCAACCATAGCGCCGTTTCCCCCCTTCAAGCTAGAAAAGTTTCATTCTTTGTAGTTTTTTCGTGTGATCTAACATTTAGTTAGATATTTGGCCCGGTAACCATCAATGAACCAACCAGCATATAAAGAGTGATCCATTTATCATGATCACCTAAAATATCTCTCGAACAACCACCGGTATTGTAAAACGACTCTCACCTGTATCAAAGTAAGGCAGGGGCTCATGAATGTAAATATTTTGAAACATTCTAAAACGATAGCATACGTGATTTTAACACAAACTTATGTATTTTAAATGCACGCCGTATATTATTTTATCAGCAATCTATAGCATGACAAATCACATAAACAACGGCGTTGATAGCATCGCAATACGCCAATTACATCCCAAGATACTGAGCAGTATGGGGGGCTCACGCATGGCTGGCCGCGCGTTTCAAGCATAAACTTCGCATCGCCATGGTTTATGTGATTTGCCATTCTATAGAATGCTGATGAAATAATAAAGGGTGTCCATTCAAAAAGACATTACTTTTTGTTAAAAGTACACATGCTTTCGTTTTAGAATGTATGAAAATACTTACATTCATGAACGCGTGCCTTACATTGATACATGTGAAAGTTGTTTTACAGTAACTGTTGTTATTCCAGTGATCGTGGCGCCCTACATCGGTAATGCCGCAATTCAGTATGGTGTTGGCCCACCCGAAGCCCTAATGACAGCTTCCACTCTCGCAGGCATACGTTAAATATGGTGCTGGAAGGTTGATTGGGAGCGCTGCACTTAGGAGGTTCTATGAGGCCTGACACGATTTGGCTTTCCAAAGCATCCAAAAAGTGTTAAATAGGATTAAAGTCAGGAATCTGTGCAGGCCAGTCCATTACAGGGATGCTATTTTCGTGTGACCACTCCGCCACAGGATGTGCATTGTGAACAGTTGCTCGACCTTGTTGGAAAATGCAATCATCTCGGAACTGATGTTCAACAGTGGGAAGCAAGAAGGTGCTTCAAACATCAATGTAGGCCTGTGCTAATATAGTGCCACGCAAAACAACAGAGGGTGCAAGTTCCCTCCATGAAAACACACGACTACTCAATAATACCACCGCCACCGAATTTTATTGTTGGAGCTACACATGCTGATAGAAAACGTTCAACAAGCATTCGCCTTACCCACACCCTGATTTAGCCTACAGACTGACCACGTTCGAAGTCTGTATGTTCCTTGGAGCGCCTCATTCTGCTCTGTCACATTGTCTAATGACTGTTGTCGCTACTATTATTATTATTATTTTAATTTTCCGGCACTTGATTTGACGTCATTCGCCTTCTTGCTTCCCAGTAAAATTTTATGTCTAAATTACAATTGTACAGTTCTGAACACTCTTTTAAATGATCACTGTTCATTATGATACCACTCTTGTGACACAGAACACGTTTTGGACACGGTAGGATGGAGATATTGTGCAGGTATGCGGCCAAACAGACATATCCAGTAGTCAGGCGGAATGTTGCTACTGCCTCTCCTCTTGGTCCATCTGGTATCAGTTCGTTATGCAAGAAGATTTCTCAGACCTTCCCCCTCACACGGGATTTTATTGATTTTTCTCAATTTCTAATATGTATATAATAATGCGTTTTATTGCAAAATATGACAGGGCAGTTTTTCCAATTTGTTTAATTTTTATGTCCTTTTTTTGGCTAGATAGTCAGGTTTCTCAGTACCATCTATGCCACAGTGAGATGGTATCCACGAAATTGCAATTTCCTTGTTGTGCTGCTGTAAGAACTTAATTATTTCTTGAATATATTTTACTTGAGCAATTTTTGGATCTTTTGAATTAAAAATTGCCGATAGTGCTGCTTTGGATTCACAGAATATGACTGCTTTGCCAAATATGTGCAAATAGTTATTCAGCACATTTACTGCAGTTCTGATGGTTTCTCGAGTGGTGTGATCCTGAAGTTTTATAAAGCAGGAAGTTTTGCTGTATATTCGTACACCAACGTTTCCTTCAATTTTCATTATTGACCCATCTGTGTAGACGTGTAGCCACTGATTTTCTGGGTACCTCTGACTGTTTCTAATGTAATTTTTATTATTGATGGATCTGTTTCACTCTTTTTATTATCATCATTTATATCTATTTGATGCTGTAATTGAGGAAAAAGAATTGGAAAGAGTGAGAAAATAAATTTCTTAGCAGTGACTTCTAGTAGGCGATACTGTAATCTTATATTTTATACTTTTTCAATGAAGCTAATGTGTGTTTTAACTATTATTTTTACATGACTATGTTTTGTCCACTGATCGTGATTGGGTAGACAAATAAGTATTTCATAATGAAGCAGTACTAACTCTTGGATACTTGTTTCAAAGGGTTCTACTCCAGTCAGAATTCTCATTGATGCTAGAAGAGTAGTTTTTACTCCACCAGTTATGACTCTTAAAGCTTGATTATGGACTATTTCCAACTTGTTAATATTTCTGGTAGCAGAAGTAACAAGTGCTTCACTACCATATGTTAATGGTTTTGTAAGTATTGCTGAGCATTGTTCTTAACATCCCCATTTACTTCCTGCTAATCTTTTCAGTATTCTAGTCTGGCTTTCTCTTTATCTGCAATTTTATTGTTGTGGTTCTACCAGTTTATTTTTTGATTCATATAAATTCCTAAGTATTTAGGGTTTTAATTCTTCTGTATAGCTTTCCCTCCAATTTTCAGAGTTAATTTTGGCTGACAATGATATAGCGAAAATATTTGTTGGAAGGTTTTCTGAGTGTTTATTTCTAGAAGAATTTCATATGACCACTTTTCAAGGCGATTTATCAGTTGGCTCATTTTCTTTGATAGTTGATTGCTTTTGTTGTTTTGCAGTGAAATCCATATAACTAGTGCAGTTTTAACTTCTTCTGTTGTAGATACATATGAGGAGAGGCCATTGATAAAGGTGTTAAATAATGTTGGACTGGTCACAGCACCTTGAGGAACTCCTATCTTGGACTTACTATATTTACTTAATGTGACTGAATATTGGTGTGTAATTGTGCATATTACTAACTGGTTTCCCTGGTTTTAATATTGGTATGAAGATTCTCTTTTTGCAAATAACATTTGTATATGATTTCCATATTTGTTTCATTAATTTAAGTAATGTTTCCATTGTAACTGGACCAACATGTTTTAAGAACTTAGGCATAATATGATTTTGTCCAGGGTTTTTGCTATCCTACAAGCTTCATATTGTATTTGTAAGTTCTTATGAAGTAAAATCATCGTTAAATAATCTATAAGATGTGCCTAAAATGCTTCTTTGAATAGGATTTTCATTGGTTTCTGTTTTTCTTTAAACTCTGATTGACGGTGAAATTTATTCAACACTTTTGCAATATTTCGATCATTATATAATGTGTTGTTAGTACTTGGGACATTTATTAGTCCTTGTTTTTTACATTTATATTTATTTTCAAGTCTTCCAATGAATTTATAGACTTTGCCGCTATATTTTCTGTGATATAAATTTACAATCATTTATTTGATAGTGCCTCTTTTGGATTCATTTAATGATCTTTTAACTTTTGCTGCAATCTTTCTCAATTCTACCACGTCACCATATTTTCCTGTTGATTCTACTTTCTTCCTTGCATTCTATCTGTTTTCAGTTTTATTAATTATTAATTCCAGAAGGGTTTATATTGAAATTGTCTTCCTTTTGGGACACATTTTTGGTAGCCTCACTGATAATAAGACGCAGCTGTTTATTACTCTAATCTGGTCTATTTTTAATGAAATCAAAACCACAGGGATTTAACGTTTGTTCTGATTATTCTAAGTATTTACTCCATTTTGTATTCTTGAAGTTCCAGCTACGTATTAGTAGTAATCTTAATCTAGGTTTTGCTTTATTTTGTGTATGAAGCTTGGAAATTATCATACGGTGTCCACTCTCCGGGATAGCTACTATTTTTCTCGTTAAGTTAGAGGCAGTATCAGCAGATGCCAAAGTTAAATCCGGATTTGTCAATCTACCATTATAATCGAGGTTGAGAATGTGTCAGTGGAGCTGTATATAAGTTCTACCACATTTGAGGAAAGAATTCTGCAACTGCTTTTCCAGCATCATTAGTATCTTCATAGTCTACTAGCTGGAAGTGAGCATTAAAAAATCAACAATAATTATCACTGTTTTGGAAGAAATGTTAATGATATCTAACACAGGTTTATTGTTCGGAGGGTTGTATAGACTGCAAATCACAAAATGTACATACTTCTACTTTTATAACTTCTAATTTGTCTTGTTCATTCATCTGTTTCATAATGGTAAAATTGTTTCTTAGCCCAATGCGAACACCAAATAAAATTCCACTTGCCTTGACTTATTGAGAATGTGAATTTGGTAATTTGTCAGTTTATAGTATATTTTTCTATCGTCATAGACGTTAGCTTCGATTATTACAAATACATCAACGTTTTCTTCATCTAGAGTTTTCATAAGTTCAGACGTTTTAGCTGCAGACATTTCTCCAGCATTCAATATATTTAGAGATATCCCGGAGATCCGAAGGACTGTTTTACCTCCGGATACTTTTGTATTGAGTTGTATCTTGAACATCATCTGTAGAGCATTTAGCGTTATCCAGGGTGCACCTGCTGACTAAACCAGATGGAGACGGTCTACATTACACCCCTTCGTCGCTAATATGGAGTACCCGGCAGTGGGTTGCAGCACAACATATTATGAAAAACATGTGTTTTTGGCGATGTCGGATACTTATCACCACATTGTGTTCGTATACAGGGTGAATCGAAATTCGCTCACTCTGATTTCGGAGTGCGATATCTCACATGTCAGCAATAAAAACAGGCCTGTAACAAAGTTTGTTACGACAGTAAATGGACATCGAAGAAAGAGATTGGTGAATGTTCCATTCGTCTATGTGCTTCAGAATTACACAATTACACCATCAGACTTCAAGGGGATGTAGAAGGTGTCTTGGGAAACTAAATGAGCATAGAAAAACACGCCGGGAAATATCATAAAATGACACTAAAGACCGTCACAGTTGCAAGAGCCTAGAGCGTACTCCCCGTAGCGTCGTTAAGTGGCGTATCCAGGCATGGTTTTGAAAGCTCATTTGGTCCGTCAAGACGTCTTCCACGTACCATAGAAGTTTGTTGGTCTCACTGTTAATTCTGTAACATACGTACGATACACACACCCCATCTCAGTCTTCGACGATCATTTACGGCCGAAAATATGGTCGCGAATTTCGCTTCGCCCTATATATATATATATATATATATATATATATATATATATATATATACGTTGTCCCATGTAGCCTAATAAATCAAAAAAAAAAAAAAAAAAAAAAAATTACACATCGTACTCCATAGTGCCCCTTACACAACTTTCCTGACTTGAAATAAACCCCTCCACCCACTTCCTGAGGGGGAATTGGGCAATTTTTTGAACTCTTTTATAGTAAACCCCAGTTTTTACCGCAGATTCGAATTAATCGCGAATAAATAATTAAGGCTTGCTTAACAGACTATTTTGCACTTGTGGTAGACGGCGATGTAATCATTTAAATACGATTCACCATGCATTTCGAAACATTACACAGTAAAGTGGACGATAAAACGTACCTTTTTAGTAATGTGAGTTATACTATAAGGTGCCCATCTACTTGAAGTGAGCACTCCACCTTCCCAAATGCTCCCCTTATATGTACCTCGTGTAATTGATTGCAGATGTCATTGCCGGACGGCAACTTCGCCGTAATATTAGCTAAGGGAATATTCGCTGGACTTGGCGATGGGAGAGCGAGGAACGAATTATTGAAACCAAAATAGCACCTAAAGCACCTTCACAAACAGAAAAAACAAAAAAAAATAACAGGAAAGAAATAATCATAATCAAACTAAACAAGAAACAAAACAATTAATATAAATAAAGAAAGAACTATATATTCTAATCTCAATAAAACTACCAATAAATGTTTACGCTTTGTACAAAAAACGTAAACACCAGAAAAATAAATCGATAAACAAGTAAATAAACCAAATATAGACATTAGTTTTAATAGTTTAAAAAAACATTGGTCTTGTAAACCAAAATTAAGAAAATACTTTTAAAACTTGAGAGCTAAAACGGCGGGGAGCTCGCTTGCTACTCTCGACCACAGCTGCCGTTCGTAGAACTCGACGGGAGACCGGCCAGATTCAAGCAATGGCCGCAGTATATCAACTGTCGCTGGCGAGGTGGATTGCTTACGCAGACACACGCCGCAGCCCAACTGTCAGCAACTAATTGTTCGGCCTGTATCTGCCTGAGGCTGATCGACACTTAAATGGACGTCAGGTGAACGACCTGACACAGGACATGACCCTGGCGGTGATAGCGCCGAATAGCGCCTTATCCATATACCACTCCGCGTCAGACGTGGAGGGAGCGATCTCGGACGCCCATAAGCTAACCTTCCAAATGACTGTCGGTGATTGGTGCAGACAGTTTTGGGAGAGAATGTTTCACAGGTTTCGAGCCAGCTAGCGTCGGAGAGCCGCTGGCGAGTCTCTCCTTGGGCAGTCGATTAGGTGACTGATCTCTTGGCAAGTGACATCAGGAACTCGTGCGAGTTAGATGAACACCGATAGCGGTGCCCGCGATATTCCACAATTTATTTCGTGTCCTTTCCAGTCATCGACGGCAGTCCACCTCAACGGCCGTCTGCGGCGCTCAACACGGCGTATGGTAACGTACATTTGCGCACCGGCATTGTAACAATTTTGTTGACTGTTTCCCTTGCATCAAGATAAGCCGATCTAACTGTTCACCGTCCAGCAGTGATTATCACTATCCAATTTATACGCCCTCCAGTTCAGAGCGAGAGTTGTAATTACGGACCCCATCACTACCGAAGTTCTGCCAATTGCATCGCAGTAGTATCATTTTTTGTTGTTCTTGTCATCATTATGTGCTGTCCCTTGTACTCAAATATGATAGGATTATTATAAATTTTGAATCCCTTTGTGCAATGTGCCACTCTTTTAATCCAATTTGGCTTGAGCCTCTGTTTGTCTTTCATCATTTATCTGTTTTATTTATTTATTATGTTTGAATGCATCTTAATTTTTGAGCAAGAAGCTGTTGGCCATCTGCTACTTTAAAGACGCTCACTATTTTTTTTTTTTTTTTTTTTTTTAGCTTGGAACACACCTCTTGTGATACGAAGCTCGACTTAAGGATGATAATTTTACTGTCGTGCTTCCTCTCATTATTAAATAGGTCTCCGAAGCATTTGTTTATGAGCGAGGTGTATTTCAATATAACACGTGCAACGGTGTTCAATTTAAAATGCTTCTATCTGCTTGGCAATAACAGAGAACGTTAATTACAATTAGAGGCGATGAAGTGTCTTAGAATCTCTAGAAAAATACGCATCAAAGAAACATTTTCAAACCTATTGAAAGAATGACATAAAGGTTTTCTGGGTATTGAAAGAAATCTACAGGTTGCACAATCAGTGAATGTTGTCTACTTCTTTATGTTCCCGGTATTATGTTGTAGATTACAGTGTAATACGGTAGCGCTGTTGTGGTTAATCTGTACAGTGCACTACGGTTCATGACTGAAGGCCGCGCACTAGGGGTTGGCCGTTTGTTAAGGCTCCTTGAACAGCTTTTTCTTTATCATTCAATATAAAATGTAATTTCACCAGAATAACCCTAAACCAAAGTTTTTGCGAATACACCGCCATTTTTCACGACTAGTGAATGATGTGTCAAGCGAACCCTATGAAATTTATGGCGAGGAATCCGAAGCTGCAATAAGGAATGGGGATTCCAGTTGTAGATTTCAAATTTGGTTCTCCCTCCCCCCTCATGGGGTGGGGATGGTGGTTTGATTTAGAGGGAATTAACAGAGGAGTTTAAAAAATGGGGACGTCAGCTCAACAAGAATAAAAGAATAAATACGGTAATAGGAGACATAAACCGAGATTCATCGCTGAAAAAAGGAATGGGCATTATTAAACATACCGAAGAATGCAAATACTTAGGAGTAACTATAACACAAATGGCAAACATAACAAGGAAATTAATGTAACAATAAATGCTTGGTACTGTACTATTGGGGCATTAAAAAAAGGTAAATCAGTCAACAATCCGAAGATTGGTTTGAACACCACAGTGCTTTACTAGGCATGGTCCTGTTTGGGGGTGGTATGCCGTTGCCTTCCTCCGACCTTGGAACTGACTTACCCAGCCAGTTATAAGGGGACCTACAGTTTAACGTGGGTTCCGAACCACGGTGCTAGTCGCTATTTTTCACATGAGCAATACTGCCAGAGGTGAAAGAAGTGGAAAGTGACAGATGGCATTAAATAGTATATTATCTGACTAACAGATCAGAGAGAAAATGAAAGAAAAATCATCAATATAATCATCACCAGCTTCCGACGTATCGATCACCAGTATGGAAACTTCAATCGCAAATAGAAAAGGGGTTGATGGCAACGGAGATGGAGGAGGGGAAAATCAGAAATGAAATAATCAGGAAGAAAATGGACGTTAAAAATCAGTTGCAGATTTTATAGAAGGAAATCAGCTGTTATGGTATGGGCATTCATAAAGGATGTCAAAGGAAGGACTACCACAGAAAATTGTGGAATGGGAGCCACTAGGAAGAAAGAAAAGCGGGAGACCACTAGCTACATGGATCCAAGGAATTCAAGCATCTATCCGAAGAAGGACTATAGAAGAAAATTTATGGCCAGATGGACAAAAATGGGGAATGAAAATGACACGTTTACAAAACAATAATGTAATAATATTAATGTAAAATTATGTAACGTATAATCTTGGGGTACCAGAAAATGCAAACTAAACCGGATAATAATAATAAAAATGATAGTTGCTTTCTTGAACAAACATAGTTTGCGTTTTTGGGAGACCCAAACAGGTTTTGGAGAAGGTTCTCCATAATCTATGCGATTTCTATTCATTAATGCATCTGTTAATGACATATAAAGAATTTTAACATTATGATATCTGACAGTTTATGAGGCTAAGCTAAGCTAAGCTAATTAAATTTATAGATTATAGAGTCTATAATATCCACCTTAAAACCTAGAAATATCAGGCAGTCACAAGAAACACAAATTGTGACTTTAAGGTGTGTGCTATAGCCACTATAATTGGCCTCAAAAACTGTAAGATATCATAATGTTAAAAATCTGTCTTGTTTCCATACTGTCCAAGTTTCACATTCATTGGGTCAATTTCTAAACAAAAGATGTCAAGATATGTTTCCTTTTTTTCAGAATGATGTTATTGCTGGTGAGTTAGTTCTTCTCGTTAAATGCAGCATGGAGCGGCAGAGCTTATTGAGGCGCGAGGTCGTTCCCCGTCGGGGGTTCGAATCCCCCCCCACCCTCGGGCATAAATGTTTGTGCTGTATTTAGGAAGAGGATGTTTAAGGATTCAAGTATTATAAGTAGTTTGTAAGTTTAGGGACTGATGACCCCGCAGTTAAGTCCCGTAACCTTCACAAACATTTGAACGTTTTCTTCTTGTTAAATGCAATTTTGATCTACTGCATCCAGTTCACAATTAATTTCCGGCTTGTAGCATCAATTTTGATTTTAATTCCTAAATAGGTAAATTATTGTATCACTTCTAGGCCCTCTCTTCCAATTCTTAGTCTTAAAGGGAAACCTACGTCCTTAGCATTTTTGGATCTGGAGAAAGCTTTTGACAGTGCTTAAAGCTTCAGATTCTGAAGTTCGTAGGGGTAAAATATAGGGAGCTTAGAGTTATATTCAACTTGTACAAAAACCTGACAGAAATTATTAGAGTCGAAGGTCATTAAAGGTTCGCAGTGCTTGGAGAGGGAGTAAGGATTGTAGCCTTTCCTCAGTGTTGTTCTATCTGAACATTGAGCAAGCAGTGAAGGAATGGTAGGAAAGATTTGAAGAGTGAATTAAAGTCCACGGATAGGGAATAAAAACTGTGCGGTTTGCTGACGACAAAGTAATTCTGTCAGAGACAGCAAACGACCTGGAGGAGCAATTAAACGCAATGGACAGTGTCTTGAAAGGATGATATATGTTGAACATTAAGAAGAGTAAAACAAAAGTAATGGAATGTAGTGTCTAAAAATCAGGTGATGCTGAAGGAATTAGATTAAGTAACGACACTATAAAAGTTGCAGATGAGTTTTGTTATTTGGTTACAAGATGACATCTGATAGCCGAAATAAAGAAGATATGAAATGCAGAATGGCTATGGAAAGGAAAGCGTTTCTGAAGAAGCGAAAGTTGTTGACATCAAATATTAGTTTAAATGTTAGGAAGTCGTTTCTGAAAGCGTTTTTCTGGAGTGTAGTATTGTATGGGAGTGAAACGTAGACAATGTGGAGTTAAGATAGATGAAAGAAGCTTTCGAAATGTGGTGCTACAGACAAATGATGAAGATTAGATGGGAGGACGACGTAACTAATGAGGAGGTGCTCAACTGAATTGGGGAGAAATGGACTTTGTGGCATATCCTGATTAAGAGAATGGGCAGGTTTATGGGACACATTCTGAGACATCAAGGAATCGTCAATTTAACATTAGTAGGATGTGTGTGGGGTAAAAGTCGTATAGGGATACCGAGGGACGAATACAGCAAGCAGATTCAATAGGATGTAAGTTGTCATACGTATTCTCAGATGAATAGGCTGGCACAGGACGGATGCAGCTTGGAGAGCTGCATCAAACAATTCTGTGGACTGAAGGACATAACAACAACAACGGTATTCTTCGTACTTGAGTCACCGCTCTTAATAGTGATATTTTCTATCGCCCTGTCCACAGAAGCGCGAGAACGTCTCCACTGAACACAGCACACGCTCCTCGATTTGAGGCCTGCGGTTTGAGCGGTACCTTCCAATGCCAGTGTTTCGAGGTGCTGGGATGTCTGCGTCCATAAGGTGCTGGAAAATCTGTCGAACTGTTACAAAGAGTCTGAGCTGCGGATAGCGTACATGGCATGAGATCGCAGGCTACGTCCATTTGCTAATCCATAGCAGATTATCATATATGTCATTCTACTTGTCACGTAGTTGGCTTCCATCGCTGACGAAAGGTACAATGAAGAAACTGTAAATGTATTGTAACGATTGTACATATAAACAGTAAGATAACGTTAAACAAAAAAGTGAATCCTGTTTTTTAAGAAAGTAGAGCACCATGATAGATACCCAGGGTTAACGATTCTTTACACAGACTCGACGACAACTACCGCAGCCTACTTCACAACTCGACACTTCAGACTAGCTAATGATAGGTAGAGTGCATTGCGAAAAAAATCGTAATAGGCTACTGACAAATGCAATGACCTTTCGATAACATGTGTTTATCCCAGAAAGTAGGTAATTTCGGATCCATGTTTAATACACTTTCTAAAGTGTGCCGGAACCGAGACTCGAACCTGGGACCTTTGCCTTTCGCGGGCAAGCGCCCGCGAAAGGCAAAGGTCCCAGGTTCGAGTCCCGGTTACGTCACAAAATTTTAATCAGCCAGAAAGTTTCATATCAGCGCACACTCCGCCGCAGAGTGAAAGTTTCATTCTGGCAACATCCCTTAGGCTGTGGCTAAGCCATGTCTCCCCCATATCCTTTCTTCCAGGAGTGCTAGTCGTGCATGGTTCGCAGGAGAGCTTCTGTGAAGTTAAGAAAGTAGGAGGCGAGGTACTGGCGGAACTAATGTTGTGAGGCGGCATCGTGAGTCGTGTCGGGATAACACAGTCGGTAGTGCGCTTGCCCGCGAAAGGCAAAGGTCCCAGGTTCGAATCCCGGTTCCGGCACACAATTTTAATCTGCCAGGAAGTTTCATATCAGCGCACACTCCGCTGCAGAGTGAAAGTTTCATTCTGGACAGTTACTTTTATTTCGTTGAATATTCCCAGTTCTGAAAGTATTAGAAACTTGTTTTGAATGATACATTCCTGGAAAATGAAAAATGAAGAAAATGAGTTGGTCCTTCCAATAGAAGGTGCTTTTATTGACACATTCCTGAGGATGTATTCAACACACGATCACACAGGCAGAGCCATACGCTCGTGAGTACAGCCGCCAGAGCGCGAGCAACGTGGACGCTAGTATCGTGTATAACCTCCTTTTGCTGTAGTTCTCCCATGGAGACGATCGTAGAAGTGCCGAATGACGTCTTTCATTCCTTTTCCCCAGTCCATATTCACCAACTACATTTCCTTCTCTTCCCTTTCTTACTACCGATTTCCTGTCACCCATCACAATTAACTTCTCCTTTAACAATCTGTATGAACGTGTGTTGTACGCATCCTCAAAAATGTGCCAATAGAATTTTCCTCTGCTGGGTCGACGAATTCATGGTGTTCTTTTTCTCATTTTCCAGGAATGTATTATTGTTAGTAGAAACTAAAATTCCCATGTTTTTATTTTTATACTGAAACATTTTTCCCTTATCATTCGGAATGGCCGAGTCTTGGTTGAATTAATACGTGGCACAATATTTCTCGCAAATCACATTCAGGATTAAGCAGACAGCAACACGAATTATTTGTTCAGCTTCCAGAATTTTCTGCGCGGTCTCATTTGTCCCAACAACGGCTGCTTTACGCAGATTTGCAGGCCGCCGTAAATATACGACTATAAATCATCTGATTTCATGTGGACGTAATACATACCACGGTCTTTTGCGGAACTATGGAATTATACCATTCGGCATAAACCTCATTATGATCTGTGAAACTTAATCACGCTAAACCGTAACATTTAAGCTTAATAGTACTGTTAAGAGGACTAGCTATATGCGACCCGTCAGTTAATTAATTTACACCTAGGATAAACCTGTACACCCGGACAACGTATCGTTCTGAATATAATTACAATGTAAATCATTAATCAAGCTTCATGCTAATCATACAGCATCAACAGGTCTATTACTTTCTGCAGCACTCATATCCATAATTGCTGTCAAAAGTTATGGGCTTGTGGCAGTTTATATAAAGGTTCTTCTTTATCGCGCTGACGAAGTTTTCACTTTCTCTTGTGATAAACGGCCAGAAGATTGAACGGTGTGGACCAAACATCTGCAATGCAGAACCTGTTAGTCATCCATTGTAACGTGGATACAATGTGACACACTAACTTCAAACAAGCAATATGAAATTAGGCTAATTCCTCTGATGCTACGTAGTGGAAATCTTGTGGTATAAAACAAACGCAGTTTTGCGACATCTGACGTGAATTTGAGATGCAGTATTTTATTTATGAGTGAGATTTGCGATTTATCAAGGCACAATAGGTCTCTACATCCCTCTATCTTGTGGCAATTACAGGCTACGTACCTACTTTGCGTTCTCTGTCGCTGTTGTGATTCCGTGTGCTACCAAAGGACTCAACGTTGGACTGTAGGCCTCGTACGATGTCCATTATTTTGTACCAAATGAGTGAGACCGCAGAAACCACAGCAGCAGCCGTTCTATACAGCTGCTCACATTAATTTTAAAAATGCAATTACGCTGCTGTTGCATTAACGATTTTTCCCAGGTACTGGACGAAGCGGGAAAAATTCACATTTTCAAATCAAGGGCAGGAAATAACAACGCCAGGAAACAGATAAAATAGCAGTTTGTATAGAGCGACTTCCGTAACATTCGTACACACCTGCCCGTGTGCGTAGGTGTTGCCAGTTTCAGCTAATTAGAATTTATATCGTACGTATTATATAGCCGATAATTATAATTTTCTGAAATGATTGTTCCATTGTGAAATCCATTTTTACATGATACACCCGTGCTGAAATTGAGTTTATTGGGGATGGTGCATAGAAAAGAAATGTAAATTTCCCTATTAAGAAAATTTGTATGTCAATTTTGCTATATTTTCGCGTCGTAGCTTGAAAATCCATCATTTTGAGGCACAGTTAATTGCCTCTATAATTTCAAGAGAGTTGTATCGGAAAGTGGAGGGGCGCGGTGGCGGTAAGACGGTGTCAGTGGAAACTGAAAACAAAACATATTTACTGGACTGTTTCATTACGTGAATAGGAGTTGTGCCGGTTACTGGTATGAGTAGCCATTCCTCTGTAGCATTTAGCCTCCGCGCCTATTTTCGCAATTACAATAGAGGCAGCAGCTTAATCAGCTGACCACGGTGAAGTAGCCGAGCGCTCTAAGGCGCCTTGCTGCGGATCGCTCGGTTGCTCGCCGTCGGTGAGTCGAGTCCTCCATGGGACGTATGTGTAGCCTGTCCTTAGGTTACTTTTTGTATTTTGTAAACCTAGGGCTGATAACCGCAGTAGTTATGTCCCATAAATTTACAAACCTTTCAACATTTTGAAAATCAACTGCATATTAGTGTTCTAGTAGTAGAAGTAGTAGCAATAGTAGTAGAACTAATCTCATTCCTAAAAAGATTACTTTGGAGAGAAGCTGAATATGTCCTGGTATAAAAATTTAAGAACAACTGAAGTAAATTAAAATATAGAGCCATTTACAAGATTGTAAACGTAATTTAAAAATTAATTTTAGAGAGAAGTTGGATATGACCTAGTATTAAAATTTAAGAACAACACAAGAAACGTAATTGAAATATATAGGTGTTTAAATGATTGCAAATCTAGTTCAACAAGGATCAGACTCACTGTGTAGTGAGACATGTATTTAACCGTCCACTATTTTCTTCATAAAGCTGAATTTCGCAGTTATTCAGTACTTACGGAATAAATTATTTTGAATGTTATTAATGTTTGAGAGCATATTCTTGTGTGAATTGTATTTGCTTTTGTTTGTTTCATGTGTAACGACGGTGCTGCAGCAGCATGCAGTGACGAGTACTCCGCCGACGTCAGCGAGAAAATGCTAGTCGCTATCGTTCATTAGCCGACGGTCGGTGCGCTGAACTAGAAGACATTGCCTGCTGTTGCGGACTGTGATAGATTTTTTTAAATATTAAAAATGAATATGAAGAAAAATTTAAATGAAAAAGAGTTAGTCGAGACTTGTATTCCGTATTGAGAGAAAGTCTCTTTGCAATCGTAATTTGTATATACTGAATTGTGTGTGTTTACTTACGTCAAATATATAAATTTAGAATAAAAGTTTTAAAAGAAGATACTGATGAGAGTTTACGATTTCTAAAAAAATTGAATCAAGATGTGCAAATGATTTCGTCTGAAGCGAAGTTTGAATGTGATCTGAAAGATATAAAAATTACGTGTCACTAAAGTTGCACGAAAGTTGACATATTTCTAGCGATCGCATATATATATATACGAGTGGTGTGAAACAAAAACCTCTCGTGGAGTGCTGAACTAAAATTTTACTCAGGGGTTTACGAACGTAAAGAATCTGATGGTAGAAAGCAATCCTGAAATATTTTAATTATTCAAGGCAAGAAAATTATTATGAATAATTTTAAGCTAAAACTATCGTAGGAATAATTATTGTAAGTTGGTACTAGTTAACTTCGGACACGAAGTCACAGTCATTTAAAGAGTTGTTTTTAATGAAATCAGAGTTAATTAAAACCAGTACCACCACAACTGTAGGTAGCGTTCAAAATTTCCGTTTCATAAGTGTGTGTCTCTCTCATTAAAGTACAAACACATTCCATAGGTAAAAAAATTGGGAGACAGCATGTTATACTCCTATAGGCGTTTCCAGCGGAGACTTCTGGTTATGACCTTTGGTGCCTTGTCTAACGGACACGACAGCAGTATGACAACATGCGAATTTTTTGTAGACTGTAAGAGGCCCAATTTCACTAGTTACTCTCCTCTTACCTGCTCCATATCTCTCGAAAAAACTAACGAGACATCTCATACTTTATGACCACTAGACTTTTTTTATTACAAGGAAGCGAATGTATAAAGTAATGGAATTTGGTAAATATGAAATACTGTGTAGCTTTTTTGCGTTGTGGAAATCGTCGGCACAGTCTTTACTCCGCGAACCACAATACTATACGCAGTACTACTTGGCTCAGCGCCTCTTACAACTTGTAATGAATTTCGTGTATGAATCTGAAATTGGTATATTATTCTGTACTGTAGGTAAAATGCCCAAAATTTGTAACCTTAATTTTTAATGTTTAAAATTTTTAATCTCTATAAGCTGCTCTCTCAATCTTTTCCAATCCACAAATCCCTCTATGCAATTCTCTTCCTCCGCCGCCCTCGTCCATACTCCGAAAAAAAACCCAAACTATTTGAATTGCATATATGTTTATGTAGAAATGAGAGTTCCAAGACTTTGCACAGGATAAAAATAAGAGGATTAGAATGACTACAGACCCAAGTAAAGAAGAGGAAGACCGAAAATAAGATGCTACGATCAGGTTTAAATGGCTTGATTTCAGACCAAAGAAACATGCCTAACGCGAAAATGTATATGATGATATCAAGATTATATATATATATATATATATATATATATATATATATATATATATATATATATATATGCTGTTCGTTAGTCTCGCTAAAACTCCACAACGGCTGAACCGATTTGGCTGATTTTAGTCATGAAATATTCGTGTTAAGTCCAGGGAAGGTTTAAACGGTGATAAAATACGGAAAAGTTGTCCGGAAAAGAGGAAAATCGCGAATAACTGAAACAGCTTTTTCCAGTGAGCTATCAATACCGATCGTCCGTTTGCGATAAAATTTTGTACATTTCATGTTGAACGCAAGAGGAAGATTCGCATCAAATAAAAATTTGTAAAATTCTCCCGGAAAGTGGGAAAATTTAGGAAAAACCGAACGCGGTTTTTTTTTTTCTACGAATAAAGAGCATCACTTGAGTTCGGCTTGACAGGACGAGGTTTGTATGAAATAAATTTTTTGGAAAATCTACCAGAAAATTGGAAAATATGAGAAAAACTGAAAGTACATTTTTCAGTGTGTTTTTGATTGAATTCAGCACTATAACTGACTATTCGCACGACGGAGAGGGGTACTTCTTTTTTTGTTCTGTTCATTACGGTCTTGGAAAAGTATGCAGTAAAAATAAGAGGGACGGTTAAAAAGAAATGTCGCTAAATTCGAAACAAGTTTCTTTTTCAATGTGTTTCTAAATGTTCTCAACACTATAAGTCGACAAACGTTCATCAAATTTCGATAAAATTTTGATCATTTGACGTTCAATGAAAGATGACTGTTCTTATGAACCAAAAATTTTGGAAAGTTACCAGGAAAATTTGAAAATTCGCGAGAAACTGAAAGAGCTTTTTTCAATGGGATATGAATATCATTTCTCTGATTGCGTTAAAATTTTGAATACTTGACAATCAAAGCAAGAGTAACGTTGTTATGAAATAAAAATTTGGAAAAATTTCCCGGAAAATTTGAACATTCAAAAAAAATGTATAAAGTGATTTTTCTATAAAATATCAATACCATTCATCTGATTGCGATAAAATTTGGTACATTCGAGGTTCAAAGCGAGAGGTAGGTCTGAATGAAGCAAAAGTTTGCCAGAAAATAGGAAAATATGTGGATAGCTAAAAGAGCTCTTTTCTTTGCGATATTAATATCATTCGTAGGATTACATTAAAATTTTGCTCATTCGACATTCAAACCGAGAATACATACACATTATCAATTGTGAAGAATTGCCAGGTAGACTAGTTTCAAATAAAAATTGGCCTATCGCATGCTCATCGAGAACGTGTGGAGTCCCCTACATTGTCCTACGTCAACGGACATCATTGGTGGAGCGTAACAGGAACTTGTCGAATTACAGGGCTAAGAACTGAATGAACATCACAACACAAAAGGTCCTGTCTGGACTGGTGTTGGGCAGGCTACCGCGAACAGCTTGGTGAAACGAACAGTGTTTTTGGGGAAGAGAGACGGCCAGGTAAGGTCAAAGGTAAGAAAGCGAGGAAGGGGAACGGGAAAACAGAAGGGACGCAAGACGCGAAATAACGAGCGGATGGGCGAGTTTCAAAGGCGGCGGGAGCGGCGCATGCGCAGAAGCGCCCAATTTGCGGCCTGGCCTGGCCGCTTTCAGTGGCGCGCCGGGTCGCGGTGTGGGCGACGCCGGCCCATAATTCCAGGCCGGGATGGAATCTTTTCATTTTAGATTACTTTCATTTCTGCGCCGCTGTGACGCGCCGCCCACGCCTGAATTCCCGGCAGCCTCCGCGGCAGGTGGGATAAGCCACGCTGAGCGCCTCAATGCAGCCCCTGCCTCCTGACGAGCCGCCTGCTGCGGAACCACAGGTTGAGTTAAAAGTCGCAGTGCACCCTAATATTTCAAAAAACCCTGCAAGAACAGGGTAGGCTAAATATCCCTGTAAGGTATGGGTGGAGTGGGCTATCTTTTACGATATCGTACGTGCGAACCAAGCCCCTACCACGCCGTAACGGAGAAGCGAGGCAACTGTCCCCGAATTGAGGCAGCTGACCGCCGCGATTTTCAGGGAAGAATACTAGTACTGGGGTTGTGACTACAAGTAAATGAAACGCAACAGGAGCAAAATAAAGTACAAAATAAACGCATGTTTGTGTTTAAAAAATTAATGAGTACTGCAGTTTGTTTAAAAAGTATTCTTAAATGAATGAAGTTTCCCAACTTCCGAAATACGCATGCATAGAGACACGAAGCTTAATTATGTAAGCCTCTTTTCTGAGAAGGTTTTGCATCGAGATATTTGCATAAGATGATTGCGTGAAACTTTCTAAGTAGCAGGCAGTGCGATTATTATTTAATTCGCGTAATTTTCTGTCAGGCCTTGTTTACTCTATACGTTTTGCACGCTTATTTTTGCATAGCATAGTGTTGTCTACATTCCTTTCCGTCTTACATTCAATTTTTCTTTCAACTTACTCGAATTTGGTTCAAAAATGTTAAATGTTTGTATAGTTTATGGGACTTAACTACTGGATCATCAGTCCCTAAACTAACAAACTACTTATGAACTAACTAATACTAAGAACGGCACAAATATCCATGCCCGAGGGTGGATTCGAACCCCCGACCGTAGTGGCCGTGCAGACCGCGACTGAAGCGCCTCAGTCTCTGCGGCCACCGCGGCCGGATCGAATTTGGGTATGCATAATTGTAATAACTCATACAACTTTAAGTAGGCATTTCATTTGCACATTAATTTTTAACACAGATTGTACCTCTCAAAGTGGCTGAATATACAACATTAGATCAAATATTTGGCCATTTACGAAGTACAGTCACCACCTGTTGGGTATCTAAAAGCAATTATTCGACCTACTTTTGCACTGTACTTATATATACGATTAAAATGTAATTACCTCTTATATACCTAGTTCTTCATTCAGCTCAATTTAATACATAAATCGTGTTAGTATTTTTAGTAATTTATATGCAAATGAAATAAAAGTAGTTGACATGCAACAAAGTACTTTCATCAGATCTAGATAATCATTTGTAAGAGGAAACCTAAACAAAAACAAACGCATATGATTTATTATTTCTCCACAAAAATACTATACGGTATTCAAGTAATGACTGATCTGTGAAATGTAATACTGTTTCTGACTGCGGCTTTGCTACCATTCTTACTATTACAATTAAAAGCAGCACTCAAATGAACAATGTTTTCGCACTGTTTCCCTGCAAATGGCGGCTTTTGTCACGTTCAATGCGGGGACGCGACACAAGCTCCAGTGATTAGTCTAGTTTTTATTTAGTAAGTCTGTGGTCCGAACATAGGCGCCATCTTGAATTTAACATGGAGAGAATCTGACATGTGGGTCACCGATTTCGATCGAATTTTGGATGGACGTGCTTTGGCTTTTTGGTAGAAAAAAAAATCAAGATCAAGGTTGATGATCATTTTCAATACTATACATTGAAAGATCGTCTGAAGATGAGTATTATTTACTAATATATTTGAAGTCAAAAGTTAATGATGTACAATAATTAACTGTTTATTTATTTACACATTTTTTTTATTTATTTATTTTTTGTGCTGTAGCTTGGGTACTCGTAAACATGAGCGGCATTCCGTGCGCCGTCGCCGATCGAATGGTTCAAAGCTTGGACTGTCAAGCCGTGGATCCAGTTTCGAACCTACTTAATGGCAACTTCTATACATTCAGAAAGCAGTGAAGGAATGCAAGGAGAAATTTGAAGAGGGAGTTAAAGTCCAGAGACAGGAAATAAAAATCTTGCGGTTTGCCGACGACATAGTAATTTTGTCAGAGACAGCAAAGTATCTGGAAGAGCAATTAAACGGAATGGACAGTGTCTTGAAAGGAAGGTATAAGATGAACTTTAACAAGTGCAAACCTAGGGTAATGATATTTAGTGTCTGAAAATCAGGCGGTGCTCAAAGAATTAATTTAGGAAGTGAGACAATAAAAGTAGTAGATGAGTTTTGTTATTTGGGTATCAAGATAACTTCTGATGGTCGAAGTAAAGAAGATATAACATACAGAATGGCTATGGGGAGAAAAACGTTTCTGAAGAAGCGAGATGTGTTGACATCCAATATTAGTTTAAGTGTTATTAATTCCTTTCTGAAAGCATTTGTCTGGAGCGTAGCTTTGTGTGGGAGTGAAATGTGTACGAAGAGGGATACGTCGGTGAGACACATTCTGAGGCATTAAGAAATATCCAAATCATTAGGAGGACATTCTGAGACATCAAGGAATCGTCAAATCATTAAAAGGACATTTGAAGGCCTTCACCGAGGAACGAATACAGTAAGCAGATTCAAAAGGATGTATGTTGCCGTACGTATTCTCAGATAACGGATCAGAGCAGCGTGGAGAGCTGCATCAAACCAGTCTGCGAACTGAAGACCACAACAACAACAACAGTGCAAAAACAATAAAAATAAGAAACAAACAGAATAAAATAAAACTTCTCAAGTATATTATCACGTAATACAATTACTGGTCGTCTATTCGTCATCAAAAACTGTAACAAAAATTGCCATGATTTAAATATGAATATGGATTCACGGATAGCCAGTCCAAGCGCTGACCGCTCGGAAAGTCGCTCATGTTTACCAGTGCCCAAGCTACAGCATGATTACACGAAAACGATAATTACTCGAACTTCATTAAGTTTTGACACCATACATATAAGTAAAAACTGCGCATCTTCAGACGACCTTTCGATCACTGAAAACGCGATTTTGAATCGTCAGCTTTGATTTTCATTTTTTTCGATAACTGCTGCCTACCTGTAAAGGCCGAACATGCGTCTCTTTATATTCAACGTAGAACGTCCATGCAAAGTATGATCGAAATCGGTGACCCACATGTCAGTCTCTATCCTTGAAACTCAGTTTCTTAAAATGGAAAGTTGTAAACATATTAGATGTAGCAGCTATGGTCCAAAAGTTACAACATATTTTGTTTGGAGGTACTGAATCTAAGCGCCTTGCATCGTCCTTGTGATTCAGTATAGTCAGCGAGCGGTATATGACTCACACGACCTCTGGTCTCTTCCAACACCGTCTGGAGAGGAGGCCTTAGCACGTATGTGTTACGTTACACCGAGTATGTCACACTATGAGAAAGTAGTCGCATGGTCTAAGGCATCATGCTACGGGCTGGCTGGTCTCTCCCACTGGATGTTCGGAAAGTAAAGTCTTCCGTCGGGCATGGGTGTGCGTTATACAACTAGTATAAGATACTTTAAGTAATTTGTAAGTCCACGGTCTGGTGAGCATAACAGATTGGTCCAAATGAGACAGTGGGCTGTGGCCTAGCGGCCAGCTATTCAGCTAGCGATCGCGGCCTACTACTCAGTGTGACGTGATACAGACTGCACTAAGGCTTTGCATCTATAGTCCATTCGCGGAGACGAGACAGCAGATGTAAGCAGTCTGAATGGCGTGCTAATTACTTGACAATGGCAGCTGGCGCCAGCGATAGACAACAATCGCGTACAGTACAGGTTGTGACGTCTCGCGCTCGGCCGGAAAACTGATCCGATATAATTCGTACATTGTATGCAAGGAAATTGATGGTTTCATTGCTAATGCGTTTTCTATACTAATTATTTTCTGTTATCTTATCTCTTTCCTCCAGTACTAAACATAAAAGCTGCGGAACATGATGGTATTCTCAGTCCTCCTATGAAACAAGTGGAAAGATTAGCTTCAAACAGTTCGGAAAATGAAAGTGTATACGACAGAATGTGATTTACATCCATCAACAGTGACCTCCAGAAATGTTGCTAAAACTGCAAATTCCATTGGGAGCATTTGCTCGTCCGTGATCGAGTGCATCACACCTTGAAGAAAGAAAAACCTCTCGAAAAAGAGAAGCAATCCAATTATCTTTGACTTCGTCAGAAATGCTATAAGGAAGAGGGTACAGTAGTTTTACTTTCACAGGGAACTGCCTAACATTATGAATGTTCTTTATTACTTTAACGAAAATTCTGATCTGTTGGTCTTCAGAAGTACGAACTAGTACTGTTCATTAAAAGAAATAAAAGCCAGGTACGTCAGACGTGAGCGTATAAGCGTTCTCATTAAGAAAGAAGAGATAATTCTATGAAGAAGGCGTCATTTAAGGAGAATACAGTCAGCACGCCAGAAATGTAGGAAAATTTATTACTCGCACGAGAGATGGTTAAATGGAGATTTACGCGGATAAAACCTGGATTGATGTTTCGGCATCATCAGCTGACTTGTGTACAAAGAAAGCGCCATCTGGGAAAGAAATAATAATACATACTGGGAGCGACACAGGTATTGTGGACTTTAGAGTCGAAAAATATTGGTAACTATCATGAGGAAAGTAATCTTGGTTTTCCAAAGTTCTTTCTTACTTTGATAAGAGTGTTACCGTACGTGGTAATGTACCATGCCATTATCCAAACTGGAGGACAGACCGCAGTAAACAGGGCATTATACATTGGCTTAGTCCAAAAGAGCTCCGTTTCAGAATGATATGTTAAAGCCAAAACTCTTGCCTATCGGGGAGGAGAATAAACTGCTCATAATCCTTATGTTGCTGACGCTGTGGCAAGTTTAGCAAAGAAAACTGTATTAAGAATGCCGCCATACCACTGTTAACTGAATGTTATTGAACGTGCATGGACACATATGTAGCAGCAGTGAACAAAATGTTGAAAGTGGGACTTGTATGACACAGTGGAAGCTCTAGAAGAGAGTTGTCATTATTAGTGTAAATAGTGGTAACAGCACCAGCATATCTGCTATTCAGACAGATAATTTTGCAGTCTGTGCTGATAGAATAAATAAAGAGCTGCCGGCCGCGGTGGCCGAGGGGACTGAGGAACTCCAGTCACGGTCTGCACGGCCACTACGGTCGGGGGTTCGAATCTCCCCTCGGGCATGGATATTTGTGCCGTCTTTAGTATAAGGTAGTTGATAAGGAGTTTGTAAGTTTAGGGACTGATGACCCCGTAGTTAAGTCCCATAATCTTAACAAACATTTGAACATTTTTGAATAAAGAGCTCGCCCGTTAAAATTACTGGTAAGTAGTTTAGTTTACTTGATCCATTTTTTTTTTGTTTTTTTGTTTTTTTTTTTTTTTTGTTTTTTTTTTTTGTTTCCAGATTCAAGTTAAGCGCGTGTGTCGCAAGGAAACGGGAAATAGTGTCTATTTAATTTTTATCCATAACAACGGACTTTATTCTCGTATTTGTTCTTCACTTCCGAAGCGATATGCTTTACGCATCCTAATCGCTCTGCTGTCGAGACGGATATGTGACAAAAGCACCCAGTGACATTTGCACCCAGTCTACATCACGACATACTTGCAGCCCGTACCCTCCCTAAGCCGTCACTGTTTTCGCGGTAATGCCACGCCGCCCAGTCCTCGCTCACCGGAAACGCTCTCTCGACACAGTCTGCCTGCAGTCCTGAGGTCCTTGTCCACCTCAGCGGATGACTGCTAACTGTCAGTACGATTATGAAGATCGTAGTGTTCGGTTCGTGCAATTTGTGTACTTGTGCCAGCTGGGTACACATTTTCAGCTTTGCCCATTCGCAGTTGTCATATATTCTGTGAATATGTTTTTTTTTTCTTTTTTTTCTTCCTTTGTTTTTTAACGTAACATACAATACTGTAGAACATCCATTTCATATACAGTAAAGAGGCTTAGAACCAGAATTTAACGGTGTCGATAGTTTTCGACTTCTATCACCGATACATAGGCGATATATCGATGTTCAAACCATCGCTGTTAACATCGATGTTTTGGGGCAAAACATCGATGTTTTCAAAACGTAGATTTATCGTTTGCATCCCTAGTCATCAGTCTTCTGACTGATTTGATGCGACCTGCCACCAAATCCTTAGCCAACCGTTTCATTTCAGAGTACCATTGCATCCTACATCCTCAATGATTTGCTTGATGTTTCCATTCTGTTTTTCCCCTAGTGATGTAAAATGCCTCGACATTTGCAAGTTGGGGCAAATGCCTAGAATGAAGCTTGGGCAAATGCCCAAAATTCATAAATACCCAGGCATTTATGGCTTTAAAATATAAACTTAAAAGCAGTACCTACAAAAAAAATTACGTGATTTTTGTACAACTCTATAAACTATATATCAAATGCTTCAATTCTCTTCTGTTCACATTTCCCAGCAGTCCATGTTACATACAATGTTATACTGCAAACTTATGTTCTGCGAAATTTCTGCCTAAAGTCCAGGGCGATGTTTGACAGCAGTAGATTTCTCTCTCCCGTGAATGCCCTCATTGCTTGTGCTAATCTACTTTTTATGTCTCTCTTGCTTCTTCCGTCGTGAGTTATTTTACTGCAAAGGTAGCGGAATTCCTTGTCTTGGTGTACATTGTGATCAAATTCAAATGTTTGTAGAGCTTATGGGACTTAACTAAGGGGTCATCAGTCCCTAAACTTACAAACTACTTATGAACTAGCTTATACTAAAGACGACACAAACATCCATGCCCGACGGGGCATTCGAACCCCCGACAGCAGCGGCCGTGACGACCGTGACTGGCACGCCGCAGACCACTCGGCCACTACGGCCGGCTACAGCACTGCATTGTGATCGCCAATTCGGATGTTATTTTCTCGCTACTTTTATTTCTGTTACTTCTTATGACTTTCATCTTTCCTTGGTTTACCTTCGGTCCATGGTCTGTGCTCATTAGTCTTTTCATTCTATTCAACAGACCCTGTAATTTTCCTTCACTTTCACAAATGATAGCAATGTCATTAGCAAATGTTATCACTGATATCCTTTTACCCAGAACTTTTATCAGAGCCTTGAACATCTTTATTTTCTACATTAAGTCTCTTCATTGTGCAAGTTGAACAGTGATGGCGACAGTCCACAACCTTTTCTTACCCCCTTTTTAATCTGACTTTCGACGCTTATTGTATCGACTTCGTCCTTATACAAACTACGTATTTTCCGGTTTCCCTGCAAGCTTACTCCTATTTTTCTCAGAATTGCGAACATCATCCAGCACCTTACATTATCGAAGACTTTTTCCAGGTCACAAATCTTATTAATATGTCTTGGTTGTTCTTTAGGCGTGCTTCCATTATAAATTGCAGCAATGCTATTGCCGTCAAGTACGGCCTTGTGTCAATGCGACCTCACAGCCCTCGGCTCTTCTACCTGCCGAGCAGAGACCGGACGGGAAGATTAGCGGGCCGCCCCTCGACCAGAACTGGGTGCTTTTGTCACTGGGTGCTTTTGTCAGGACACCGTCGAGACAGCTCGCCTTTCTTTTTTCTCACGTCTCGAGACCACGTAATCAGGCCCTGCGGCCGGCCGCGATGGCCGAGGGGACTGAGGCGCTTCAGTCACGGTCTGCACGGCCACTACGGTCGGGGTTTCGAATCCCCCCTCGGGCATGGATATTTGTGCCGTCCGTAGTATAAGGTAGTTGATAAGTAGCTTGTACGTTTAGGGACTGATGACCCCGTCGTTAAGTCCCATAAGCTTAACAAACATTTAACAACAGGCCCTGCGTTTCGCTTCTGCGAGAGCGCTTAGCGCGAGGTATTATTTATCCGCACTGCCCAACACTGTCTAGATTCGGCGAATGAAGTATAGACGATTTTGTCTCTTCTCGCCTCGGAACTGACAAATTTAAGCAGTGTGCATTCGTAGCCGCCATATGCACCATTCTACAGAAATGAAACTCTTTACAATCAAAACACACAATTTTTGATAACTGAATATATTTTTTATGTTTTTTCAGTGTAATGCGCCAAATTTATGGCAGTTGACGTGTTTTGTCAGCACTAGATTAACTACAGCTGAATAATTAAAATATTTGCGTGAGAAACATGACGTTAGAAAGAAATATTTCGAGCAAGGTTGCTCTGGTTGAATAAAGTTAAAACTAACAGAACGTCCTTAAAAATATATAAAAGTAAATAACACAGTACCAGTGTGGTGTGAAGGACATGAAGGAATTTTAATAAATAAATACAAATCTAAAAAGTTGGATAACGGTAACTGTTATTCAGCCATGTTTAAAATTAAATATTGTATTAATTACTAACGATTTAATATGTATTAGTTACTGAACGAGGTTGAGAGTGTAGAGCAACCAACTTTTGCAAGAGCGTAGTCCATTGTTGAGTTGTACAACTGAATCCAATAACAATAATAACGTAATAATCAATTAACTTCGTTACAATTCAGCAGAGGACGAGCGCAGGCTAACTAGATTAGGTAGGCATTGTGTCTCCTATTCGGCTATTAATGACATAACTTTGCAACTTTATTTTAAAAGAAATGCGACCTTCGCCATTTGAGCGATATTTTGATGATCGATGCACTGTTGTGTGTGACTTAGGGAAATACATTTGCGAGGTCCTCATTTTATTTTTTGTAATTTGTAATAATTTTTATGGTTCCACTGCCAAGCCGAACTCCATATGCAATTAATGAGTAAGGATTGAACTACAATACTAGAAAAAAAATTTTGCGATCTGCATGACTGCGCATACGGAAAAAAATATTAAGAGTAATATGTAATATATAGTAACATGTCTATATCACCAGTAGTTTAGGCTGGGCGTTATCGTTCTGTTCATTACGTAATTAGTCACCCAACTAAATAGTTCCTAAAAATTTGTTTGATTTGATACAAAACAATTTCAGTACGATCATCAGTTTATTGAAACGAAATAAATGGGATTTCAAATTAGTAAGCCGTCGCAAAAGAGATTGCTTACTTATATGAATTATTCTTCAGGAAATGAAATCGGAACTCTGTGGTTTGCCAGTCATTTGACGGTGTTTCCAATCCTTCCATCACAGCGTTTTGTGATAAATTAATATTTTCACGTTTCCATTCGGGTACTCATTTAAGTCCTCTGTTAGTACATCTTTACTCAGTGTCCATCTCTTCCTCCCCTTCTCCTGATGTAAATAGTGTATTTATAATGCCATTAACATTTCGTAATTTATGTATTTATTCTATATATCCTTCATTTCGTCTTTCCCCTCTGTAACCTATCGCCCTCTCTCCTCTATTTTTCCTCTAGCCCTTGTCTATTCTCCCTCTTCTCACCTTTTCCTTACCTGACTATCGCCTGCTACCCTGTATTAGGCCCCTCTTCCCCCTTTCTCTGTCAATTTTATCACCCTCCCCACCGCCGCCACCTTATCAACTCCACGTAAATCCATCTTCATATCTCCTTCTACGTATGTCTACTCCTCCACTTAATAATTAACAATAACTCTGCCAAATTACATTTTAATCAGTCAAACAATGTCGAAGGTTATTGTAAGATACTCGCTCCCATGCAACATGAAAAAATAGATATCAGGTTTAAATATAATCGTGATCTGCTAAATTTGCCATTCCTATCATGAGTTGTGATCGAGACTGCATTATACACATGCCTTGCTGTTTGACATTTCTTTCCTAAGTGTCCGAATTTAGTCCTGAACACAATTCCAAGACCATAAGGCAACAAAAACCAACAAAGCTTCGTCTGAATCGTAAATTATGGTATATCCCATTAAAAAAGGCTCTATAGTTGCCCCAGAATTTTCAATTTTGTGGGAATTTATTCCAAATTTTCCTTCCACAGATACTTTATTCTAACAATTACAAACATAGCAAAACAAATACAGTTAGATGACTGGGAAAGAGTCCACTCGGTACCTCGAAACAAAATGTATTGTAACTCTTGATTTATAACTATTACGTCGAATCTGTTTACAGGAATGAACTTCTCAGAAAATGATGATTACTTAAAAAAAAAGTGACTTAATAGATTCAAGATGGCGCATAGCTTCGATATATGCAGTGAAAGATAGACCACCTCATACATACCATACCGGAATAATCAGGTTTCCCAATTCCTACAAAGTTTTTGAAATAAAAGGTTGTATGGACTTCTGATGCATCCTATATTTTCGGGATGTTACTTTGAACAAGTACAGCCTTGCCACTGTTGATATACGAAGTAATTACTACTGGTTTCGATTCATGAAAATATCTTCACAGAAAGGTAAGCTTGGTTTACACATTAATTTTGGAAACATAGTACACTTCCATAAAGATTCATCTACCTTAGTATAAAGTAAATGTTACAGACAACATTTAGTGTATACCAATGAAGATTGTTTATAGTCATGTGTACGTTTTCTTAAATGTATGTGTAAACCAACAAATGTCCAACTTTCTCGCATTGAATTTTATTTCATGAAACTAGACCGGTCGGATTACATATAATGTATACATATTTAAAATTTTTTAAATATTCTGAGGATTGTATTTGTTCCCCCATCCAGTATGTTGGAGCTTCTTTTCATTCGCCAAATGAAGCTTTAGGTGGTGATGTGAAAATCATCTTTGAATGTCCTACTGTGATTGTGTTTCATGCTCACAGCTGTATCTTTGTACTAAAAAATTTGATAGATGTTACATGGAAACTTGGCTACAATTCATCTATACTACCACCTCCTAAAACATCTGCGATTCTCCTCAAACATCCTGTGTAACATTTCTCCTCTAAATTTTTATCCAAGGTCCCAGTGGATTTTTAAACAGTGTAAATCGTGACAAGGCGCTATTTATTTCTGTCGAGGCAACGAAAATAAATGTTTAGTTGACTAGCGACAGAAGAAGTTTTCAATTCATTAAGCATCGTAAGGTATATTTATCAAACATTGTAAGGTACAAGGAGCAATTCATACTTAAAAATGGTGTCAAAACTTTCGTCAGTGATCCTGACATCTTATTATACATTATAGGAGAAATTACATTTGCTGAAGGCTACGGGATTCCACGTTACTTGTTGGCAAACGTGTGGCAGTATGCGGTCCAAGAACAGGGTACCCAAGCAAGAAGAATCACTATCTCCGCTGTCAATTCCTTAAAACTCAGAGAACATTCTCTTATCGAAGCGAAGGAATCATGTCAGTACCTTCTTTGATTACTGCAGAACCAATATATATATATATATATATATATATATATATATATATATATATATATATATATATATATATATATATAGTGAATACAATATAAAGACAAAATTGGCAGTAACAACCAAACATCTGCTAGTTTCATTATTAGCGTTATCTTAGTAAAAAATTTACTCCGCAACTTTACAATATTGATGACTTCTTTCAGTATTATCTATTGCTAGGCGGTTTCTGGGGTGTTTAATACCTGCCATAAAAAGTGGTTAACCTTGTCTCCTTACATGGATGGAATGCAAGCCGATTTATTTTTAACGTATCATTTAAATTTTGAATGACTCAATAACTTTCCGAGATTATTGGCAAGAACGTTAAACGACGATTAAATTCTTATGACGTCATTTCTCTTCAATGATATGTCACGTACTAATTTTATTTTCCAAGGTGGTAGCGTGGAATTCTGGGAAAGAGCAAGATAAATCCTTTGCGAAGATAATTTGTAGTGAGGATGTTAAGTTCTAAAATATTTTCCATGATTGGCAGGTTTTTTACGCAATCATTGCTCCTCATTACATCATTTCTCCATAACTACTGTAACATATGCACGAATTGTGGATGAAATCGGTGCAGTAGCTCAAGATATATGAGAAGCATCGTTTCAAAACGTATTAAGTGCACTTTTGATCAAAATACATTTTTATACGATTTCCCCCTGTTTTTTATGCGCTCTTTAATGCTGTGAATTCAGATTGAAACATTTCGTGTTATATCCCTTAAAATTTCCATGTCGAAATAGATGCGTTGGATCAAATCGTATTAAGTGCACGGGAACGATCGGTTCAAAGTGTGTTATGTGCAACTTTCGTCTACTTAAGTTGGACAACCTGCACTCAACTCGCGCCTCGTTGCTGATATTTCCCGCTAGTTGTTATGCTGACATATCCGTAAGCTTAGAAGTGAGGTGTCAGTTCATTAAACTCATCATGGAAAGAAGTGAACCTGTTGGAGAACGATGCAAAGGAAGTAGGAAGGGAATCAAGAATGCGAAAACCAAACGCCAGCGGGAAGTGGAAGCTAGGTAAGTGCCGATTCTACTGTCTTATGACTTACAGTCAACACTACAGCATTGTTTATTCTATCATATCCTTCGTACGCTTACTTTGGAGTGGCACTTAGGAAAAATATTGCTATAACTATAACGAAAGAACGTACTAAAAGGCATAATATGGTTAATGTGAGTGGACCTCAGAGCAACTGGCCATAATTATTGTTGCCGGGGTGTTGTTGTACGCACTGCATGTATTTCTATAGGTACACAAACCGTGACCCCAATCTCGAAGACTTTGAATCTCCATGTTCACATAAAGAAGGGAGATATAAATGCCGAAGCATTCCAATGTCCTTTCTCGCAAAAGCGAAGATCTGGTATACGCAATGCCTAACAAGATAGAACAAGATCGCCGATTAAGCCACATGCTAAAAGTTACATCTACTAAGCCGCGGAGAACATCAAAGCATTACGAAGGCAGTCGCAGTCGTACTTACATTGTTGTATCTTACGAGGTAAGTACTACAATTATTGTGTTCTATGTGGGGCTCGAGTGTAAAGTTCGCGCGAAAATTTGATCGTTGTGTACGCTTGTTAGCAGTCAGTAGATATTTTCTGAAACGATTATACATAAACGATGCAGTGCTTTCTAATAAATAAACATAAACATAAACTGCAGCAAACTGATTTGAAAAGCTACAAGTGTTTGATCTCCTCTGTATATGTTCATTGACTAAACGGTTCAGAAAGTATTATGTTCAGTATGTAGGTTCAATACGTATTAAGTGACAATTTTAAATTTAAATATAAGGACACTTAATGAAAAAACAATTTCAGTTTTTGTGGATTCTCAAACGTTACCCTAGTATATACTACATCTCAATTTTGTGGATACCTTTCCCAGTTCGGAAGTAAAACGTTTTTCTTCATTTCTGAAAAATGTACATTGGTGCACCTAATACGTTTTGAAACGACGCTCCTCATATGTAACATTATGGCGTAATACAGCAGTTTCTTGCCCATTTCATTGTTTATGACGACATATCTCCTGAACTATGTTTGAACGTGATCCTTACACACACAGTGCCCTTCGTCTTGGTTAGAACGTGAGGTGTGAAAATTTCTTCAAGATTGGAAGAAACTGTAGATTTGTAAGCACACGAACACTCTAATTTATAATAATATGAAGTAGGATACTACAATGGGTTCCTTGTTGCATTCAAAAAGTATTTATATATTCCACGAGATTAATGATGACGGTTAAGATTTCTTATACTTAAGAGTTCATTATGTACATCGTGGATTTAGAATGGCAAACATACTAAAGTCACGATGCTTACATAACACATATAAAACTGCACAAACAACGAGCAATGAAAATGAGTCAAATACTAAGGAAACTTGATCATCAAAGTTGTGATGCAGTATAAATAGGTATCACTTCCAGGAATTTCAAAACAAGGTACAATGATCGCCTTAGGTGCTGGAAGTAAGACGCAAATCATTCCACATTTGCAGAACACCTAAACCACAACAGCCATCGGCCCACTACCTTGGATATCAAAATAGAAAAATAATATCAACACAGGAATAGTATCACATCCCGAATTTTGTAGCAGGAAACAAACATGTTTTAAATGAAGACGTTAATCAATGCAAATTTTATATTAAATAAAATGAAGGAAATATAAAAGTGAAAGCAAGAAAACAAACACACACATACAAGGAAAAGGAAACAGAGGGTGATAGGATGAAACAAAGTATTAACATTAAGCAATAATAATAATAAAAGTTTCATTACTATCCAAATATACACATTAATGACAAAAACACACGCAAGCACATAGAACACACACAGACACACACACACACACACACACACACACACACACACACACACACACACAACAGCTGATAACCCCAAGGAAAAATCTCTGGAGATGCCCTAACTATGAAAAATTGAAACCAGCAAAGTGCGCATTCCGGCATTCATTTGTGCCCAAAACATTGGTTTTACTTTGTGATAAAGTAGTTCTAGTCGTTTAAATGTATGTCATATCTAAATAAATACTCTGATTTGACTACCAATTTAGTGGATTAACGTAAAGAGGGCAATTGTGGTGTTGCACAAGTCTAAAGTACGCGCCACCTACTTTCGCCGCGCGCCGCCATGCACGCACGGCGCGGCGTTCTTACGACGTTAGCCACGAGCGCCCTCTGCTACAACTCCGCTCGTGGCCACTACTGAACGACATCGTTCACCTGGGACTGAGATAGGAACCAGTTAACACTTCTGAATCAGGTAGGCACCAGTGAAGACTTGGCTATCGGACAGGAACTAGGCAGGCCTCTAGTTCAACTATGTATCAGCATTCTGCAGTACTGAGCTATGTAAAAGTTAAGTATTACTAAGTCTCTAAGAAATATAGATTTACTCTAGTGTTTCTAGTTTCTGCTGTCCCACTGACTGGTCACCTCCTACCTGCACAAGCGAGCATCCTTTATTCCTGTGTCGGTCTTTCTACTCGGCCACCGACACCTACGACGGAAATGAGACACAAAAGCGGCGACGAGGCTGGGACACAAAAGCAATATTCACACAGGTCTTTAAGCGAGAACTCCTTGTTTTGGGCACAAAAGCATGGACCGCGTGGCTTCAACCAATGCCTCCCTAGATTCTAACCTCCTTGGATAACCCATTCTAAAGATGGAAACAAAACAGAAGCACAACATAAAAAGAAAGTTATTTCATAGCGCCGGAGGAGCGTAAATTCGAGGGGGAAAATGAATAACAGTAAGAACTGAAGAAATGCAGCACCAGCAGCACACATGCAAACCAATAGGGACAAACGTTGTTAGTAATATTATATTCTACTACATCATAGTGAAATGGGATGTGGGGGTAAAGAAATTTAGGAACATTTCGAGCCACTGATGATGCCTTGTGTATGGTAAAAACGACACATACATGGCAAACAAAATTCTTGGATTATTTCAGTTCCAATAGACGGACAAGTACTATAATCATCAATATCATTTAAATATGTTTGTGTATCCAAGTTATGAAACTACTAGGACCATCGGTCCCTGAACCTACAAATTATTTAATCATCTTTACGCTAACGATAATACACGGATTCATGCCCGAGAGAGATTTCCAACTAGGAGTGGCCGTGCAATCCGTAGCATTGCGCCTCAGACCTCACGACCATTCCTACGCGGGCCGTCGTAAATTATTGATACTGTGGGATTCGCAGTTACACGTTACAATTACCAAAACAGTTGATTAAATAAATCAGTGGAATTCGTTCTTCATTTTATTAATTAATCTTACAAGAACAAGCTAGTTGCAAAGAAGAACAATCAACTAGTACATAAAAATAATGATAAGAACAAAAATACAAAAAACTAGGAGTACAAAATCCAAGAGTATGCACGCAACGTATCTGTTCTCTCTGGTTCCGACGCTTCTGCGGCGATTATCTTCTGTGGCTGGCGCGAACTGCGCGCATCTTGACTGCCGTAAACGAGTGTATCGGTCGCTGCAATATAGATTTGAAGAACAATATTCCTAAATTGATTTCATGTCATAAATGCAATTAAAAGCTATCCAAAACAGGCACCGTCTCTCACCACATCAAGTGGAATTTTTATGTCATTTCTCGTACTAGACTGCAATGATCGGGACGAATTGAAAAGTAAATGAAGCGCCTAAACAGTTAGCACAACGAAATCATAAGATCCCTGACGCCGTACAAAAACTGAAAGTTATTTGAGTTCGTTTACGTTCTAGGAGGCGATCCAATTATGATAAAGTAGAAAGATATAAAAAAAAAACCAAGATCGCTGAACATCAATTTTTATTTACGACAACCGGTTTCGCTGAACTATGTCAGCATCATCTGGTCAATTGACATCTTGTAATGTCAATCAGTTGTTATATAACAATTTACAGTGCATAGGTGCACTATGTCATTATAATAAAACATAATTATCACAGTGAGTGACAATAGCTAGAGTTTGCTATATAACAATTTACAGTGCATAGGTGCACTATGTCATTATAATAAAACATAATTATCACAGTGAGTGACAATAGCTAGAGTTTGCTATTGTCACTCACCGTGATAATTATGTTTTATTATAATGACATAGTGCACCTATGCACTGTAAATTGTTATATAACAAATGATTGACATTACAAGATTATGGCCTTGTAAGATTTTTTATTTGACCAGATGATGCTGACATAGTTAAGCGAAACCGGTCGTCGTAAATAAAAATTGATGTTCAGCAACCTTTGTTTTTTATATCTTTCTACTTTATGAAAGTTATTTGTTTAAATGAATATTTTGGAACCCATTACAGTCTAGTTTCAATTCTGTCTAGTTCATCTACGTTAGTGTGATTTTAAGTTACTGAAAGATGCAGTATGCTACCTCAGTAAAACTCTACAAGGGAACGTGACTTCCCTACATAATTTAACAGGACCTATGAAAGTGTATGAATTCACTCAGTACAGTACCTTTTTACTTGTGAAAGTGCATAATGTTTGAGCCTCACCATTATTACCACTTTTGTTTTGCAAACGAAGATTTATATGACTTGCATCATGACATCCTTAAAGTAAAAACATGCAAGAGCGCAAGCTACAAGTGTCGCCTGATTGTGTTCACACACCTACTTGCAATTCAGACATGTAGGCCCTATTCTCCTCATTACATTGGACAAAGCTCATACCCAGGTCTGATGAATTTTTCATATTGTATGTAACGGGTTGCTTCTTTTGCAGTTAGCTTTTAGTCCGTATAGGACGAATAGACTCTGCAATTTAGTTGGATTATTTGATTGAATGGTAGGTTGGTACACCTTCTTTATTGATTAGAATATTACCGTAGTCTATACCATCCAAGTTTTCAATTTATTATTTTAAAACCACTCATAGTTCTTCTGATTTCATAAATTATTGCTCCAGAGTTGGCAATGTTCTGATTTATGAGCAATTGAGGTCGTTCTCTCAGGGCTTAGGTTACCGGTAACATAACTTTTACGTAAATAGTAAATTTTATTTATTCCCGGTAACTTCTAATCTGTGGCGAAGCCTGTTATAAAAGAGTATAATCTTTTATCTAACTGTATATTAAAATGTTTCTAATATTTCCTTTAAATTCTCCCTTGAAGAAATACTTCATAATAAAAAGATCGCCGGTTACTATTTCACAGATATTTCCCTAATATTTCAATGATCTGGGAAGCCAACACTTTATTCCTACACATATGTAAAACTATTTTGCAATTTTAACAAATTTTGCACTGGAAAAATTTGTGTATTTTCAGAGTTGTTCAGTTCATACAAATAACACGGTATTTATTAAACTCGAAATTGTCACATTTATTTCCTTTTTAACACAATGATAAAATGTGAATGTTATTTATTCCCGGTTAGTTCTAATCTATGGCCAGCCTGTTACAAATGATTGTAATCTTTGATCTCACTGTATATTAAAATGTTTCTAATATTTCCTTTAAATTCATCAATGGTGGAATATTTCGTACTTAAAAGTAATTAAGAGTTGCTGAACCTGTGTTCTGTCCTGTACTAAAGTTACCTACTGATTAAATGATCTCTTTCCTGCCTAGGAAAACTGACACAAACGAACAAAAAAGAGCTGACCTAACTAGGAGAAGTGTCTCGAACAAAAACGAGGTACGAAGAGAAAAGAGACACGAACAGAAAGGAGGCAGAGACCTTTTGCTAGTTGTATTTACAGCAAAACGTAGACTAAACAGTTCTATCATATGAGGTTCAATGAGCCCTTTACTCTTCGAATCATATACTTTGGAAATAGTTCTTTACTGTCACGATCGCTGTGTAGTGTTATATGTAGCACCTGAAAATGTCCTATGGCGAAATGTAGGTAGTTAAATAAACCAACAGTAAAATTGCAGTTAATTCCTTTTTCAAATGTATAAGACTGTCGCTTCACAAACAGCAAAATACCATAAATATTATTTAGTTTTATAACTTACCAGTCTCATGTGTATTTTTTAATGATAAGGTTTACTTATGAAATCATTTAAACATCAGAAATGATATTGAGAGATTTGTAATTATGTGGGATTACATTTTCTCACACTTAATTCAATTACTGTCATATTTAAGGAATAATTAGTTATTTCCCGAATCCTCCACGTTCAAAATTTTTCTTCGCATTTCAATGACAAATACAAGTTTAAGCTATCATAAACCACACTAGCTTTTCAAAATTCACTGGGGCTCCGTTGTCTACCAATTAAGTCAAGGAAACAGAGAATAAGGCTACAGTACATTAACAAAGTATGTAGGACCCTTCAAGTCTAAGTTGGAAAACATGCAGCAAGACTGAAATATATCAAGGTAGACAACAGAATTTGAAAATTTCAGAAATAAAATATTGTCAAATGTTGAATCTAATGGTAAACAGTTTGAAAATGGTGTTACTTGCGATAAATGACAGACATACTGCCCATTGTTGGCATATTGAACCATTCCAAAGTTCCGTCAAAATAAAATAAAAAAAATGTAATTAATACACATCATTTCAGTCATTTTTGTAGAAATATGCGCAGAAATATTTTGTTCATAAATTAATAAAATTTGGGATTCAAAGGGTTAAGAAAGGTGCTGAACGATCGAATATTCCTGTCCGAGTCCTGTGCGACGAATATGTACAGCAGTCAGTAACGAACATTTTTTACTGACATTACACCGTGTCCAGGTATTTGCAACCTTGTGTCTCAATGGGTACAGTGATTTTGAATAATTCTGGATGACACGGCATTTGGACGGAAACTGTTTAATTGCCTCTTATATGTCTTATCTCACGGTGTTTTTTTCTACTTTCCATATTTACAAACTAATACCAAGCCAGCATACTCAAGAGGAAGACTTTGATCTTGATCGACCTTGTGATGAAGTGGGTAACAAACACCTATACAGTTCATATGTGCTGGGACGTTACTGCTGTATCGCTTCGTCGCCCACGCTAAGTTAATTCACTTAAAGCAGTGCAATAACTTGAACCAGCCAAGTTCCATGAAGTAATTTTCTTTTATCTAAATGCACGTAGAGGATTGCGTTGATTTATTTGGTCCGCATATTTGTTCGTGGCAATGACGTAGAAGCGGGGATGGCGTGTTATGGTGTTTTTATTATCATAAATACGGCCAAATTACTATCCTATTGACTCCTTTCCCTATGTGTCAGAAAGAGCAGTTGAGTTTATATACATTTACATCTGCATGGGTAACTGTAAAACTCAGCATGTTAGTGTAGGCTGTATTTAGCGTGAGTCTGAGTTTCTGGCAGCAAAGATCTTGCTTCTGGTCTGAGGAAGTATGCAAAGATTGGCTAGCACTCGTTCTCGTCCAGAGGGTGGCCAGTAAGCAGGCGCATGGAACAGACCCCGCCTGATCATCCAATCAGATGGCGTCTTATTTCCAGAAAGTTGAACCTGGGGACCGTTAGGAGGTAGGGACACATGACACAGTATCGGAAGGCATTCGTGGACTGCGCTGGGCGCGTGTAGCACCAGCTTCACAATTTCTACGATTCTGGTAAGAAATGTGTCGAAATGGAGATTTTTTTTATGTCTCTTGATGTTCAGCATACAGCAATAGTTGAGCGTAGGCAGAGAGGCAGAAATTAATTCTTTATTCAAAATTTAATGGTAACAGTGATAGGCAGCCTCGTGGTCCGTTAAAAATGAATTGGCATAAAGGTCCTGTGGTATCAGTTACGTACGACCTACAGTAGTAATTGTTGGATTAATTATTAGAATGTTGAATAATCTTCTCGCGGATATAATTTTCTCGGCGTATAACTTGTAATTTTTGATAGTTTCTTTGTACAACTTTGAACTTAGATTTTGGCGCAGGAGTAACTGAGCAATGACTCCCGCTCCTAAATGAACCGTAACCCCATCAGGGTTAACAGCAAAGTGTTCGGTATTATTATTATTGAAGCTCACGTAGTTTTGTGTATATTTCCAGGTATTTGATCGGATTTTTCTTTGTAATATGATCTGTGACAGATCGGCGACCACGTGTCGCATGTGATGAAAGATTCTTACTAGTGGATTTTCTCGTATCGCAGTTAAACTATTTCAATCTATAGTCTCGAATTATAGACCAAGGGTATTTGAAAAGATTCTGATGATTTTTACAACAACTTTCCTTTGTGGCAGACACTTCGGTTCTGTCCATGTTCAGGTATAAGTAGACAACGCACTTGCATGATTATTCAGTTGATTATCTTGCCCATTGTGAATAGAAAACAAAAGGTGCAAGGAATCAGTTTGGTGGGATTACGAAAGCAGAGGCGATGTGTTGTTTGGTAGTGCAACCCACTTGGAACGCCGAAATGTAGCTAACAAAACGAGGTGCTTGCTCCCTCAGAGCGTGCAACCCAATGTAATAAACAATGATTTATAATCCGTTCTCTGCCGGTACTCCACAAAGTTTGCTCGCCTGTTAATGAACAAGGAAAATTGTTTCAGTTAAATGGTCCGCTTTACTTTCCACCCTCCCGAGATAGCGCAATCATCTTAAATTCATTCTGTGTAAATATAATTTTGAATATTTCTGGGGAACACAGTACATAGTATTGGGGAATTTCACAGTATTATCTGAGCGAATGGTATCACGTGTGACGAAAATTCCTGTTTCCTTTCCACATTGGTGATACAGAATTCTCTAAAGACGTTATTACGAGACCTATGATACAATTAGTTTACTATTTCTGTGCATAAAAATCATTCCTTGCTAATCGCCCCCATGTTGCTGGGCTTAAAATCATTCACTCAGATTTTTTATAGATAAATTCCCTTCTGTTAAAACGCAAACAAACAAATATCAACAATAATACATTTACTTGAGACAATATCGTCTCGTTATACCAAATGTATTAAACATCAGTAGAGACACTGAATTAAAATTTGTGATGTGGCCGGAATTCGAACCCAGGACCTCGTACGTATTACGTAGGCACTTTAGACGACTTTTTTTTCTCGTTTTAGGCGACGACAAGGTGTTCAGCTCGTCCACATACAGATAAACAAAAACTGACACAAAACGTGGAATGAGAGATCCCAAAATGTTTCATACATTGAAACACATTACATTAGATACAATCTTCTACACTAATTGGTGTTTTGTCTTCATCTTGTAGCATCTTCAGTTGCTGCAGGTGTAAGATCTTCTATAAAAATCTTAATAGTGATATACTCAATGCTTTGTTAAGTTTTCGACCTCCTTGTGAATGAGCAGTAGGGAAACTTAATAGAAGCTTAATAGAAACTTTCACTCCGGAGCGGAGTGTGCGCTGATATGAAACTTCCTGGCAGATTAAAATTGTGTGCCGGAACCGGGACTCGAACCTGGGACCTTTGCCTTTGGCGGGCAAGCGCACTACCGACTGTGCTATCCCGACACGACTCACGATGCCGCCTCATAACTCCACTTTCGCCAGTACTTCGCCTCCTACTTTCCAAACTTCACAGAATCTCTCCTGCGAACCATGCAAGACTAGCACTCCTGGAAGAAAGGATATGGTGGAGACATGGCTTAGCCACAGCCTAAGGGATGTTTTCAGAATGAAACTTTCACTCCGCCCCGATGTAACTGAGTTCTAGATAAAAAGTGTCTGACATGTTTTAACTTAAAATTTATTTTCCGGACATCGTTGGGGTGCGAAGGTCATCGGGTCGTACTGCTTCGAAAAGCCAACTATTTACACTACGAGGCTCCTTTTGTAGTAGTGTAGCGGCTCTTTTGATGTACCGACTATTCATATCAGGTAGGTTAAGGCCCCTAGCCTGTCGTGGCAAGCACATCGTACTGTATTTCACTCGAAACATGCTCCCTTTCCAAATGAAACCATTGGCCACACTCATGATCTTCATTGCCTGCAGTTTGGGAACAGGAAAAATTTGCACCATGTAGTAGGCTTTGCTAAAGATGTATGTCTGCAGAAGTCTAATGCGTTGGAGGAGATCCAAGGACCGCCAGTGATTCTCATACACAGCGCCTTGCATGTTCTCTGCGAACTTCTTCCAGTTTTTGGCGCACATTGCCAGTGGGCATTTAACAATTATGATTCCCAGAGTGTTGTGATTGTCTGCGAGTGTTGCCCACGAAACATTCGGTAGTTCTATTCCCCGGATATTTATCATTTTGAATTTGAATTCGTTAATTTTGGCCCCCGAAGCTCTGCAGTAGTCGTTAACCGTGGCCTTCAGTGTCAGCATCTCGTCTTGACTTCATATTAATACTCTGACCTCGTCAGCGTACGCTTTAACGGCGAAGGACGATCCTGCTATGGTCAAACCAGTCAGGTGTTCTTCAATGGAGTACAGCAATGGCTCTAAGTACAGGACGTATAATAGCATCGCAGGAGGACTTCCTTGTGAAACCCCTCTATGGATGGCAATGGGTTGTCAGCTGTCCATTGACGCTGTGTTGTAATTCCAGAAATTAAATTTTGCACGACGTTAGTGGCTCTTTATCCAAGTCCACAATGTGTGAGTGTCTTTGCGAGGTAATCATGGCAGACACGGTCGAACGCTTTACTAAAATCCTAGAAAACTAGTGCTATCACTCAGCAAACACAGCATTGCAGCAAAAGAGACTATACGGACTGTCTCAGAGCGTCAAAGCGCGTCTCCCTCTACACCACATACTTTAATTCTCCCTCAACGTCCCCTGTGAAATGCGTATCAAATTGCCAGGGCTCTCCTACACTGGAATAGCATCCCAGCAAAGAACGCGAATGGGAACAATACCGCCTTGTTCTTCAGGCCGAGGTGCGCATTTAACAGGAAACATGAGGCAGAATTAAAGTATGTGTGGAGGGAGACGTGCTTTAAGACAGTCCGTGTAGTCTCTTTGGCTGCAATGCTGTGTTATCTGAGTGGTCTAAGGCGCCTACCTAGTAAGTACGAGGTCCCGGGGTCGAATCCCGATCACAGCACAAATTTTAATTCAGTGCCTCTCCTTATGTTTAAGCAACTAAAGTAACTATTCAGAAATCGCAAATACGTAACCTCTCATCATGCTGAAAAAAGAAATCTAACCCAGATGATTATAATTAAAACTTTCATATTTACTGGATAGGACATGCCGTAGACATTAAACATCGAAGTATCCGTTCCTCCTGAGCAGGCATGTTCGTTCCATTAATAAATAATTGGGCTTATCCGTTTGCGTGTCATAGTTTTGTATCACATTTCATCCCAGGCTCTATAATAGAGTGTTCTTTTACCAAATTCGCCTGGAACGAAAATACCGAGCTCATTCCATGTATTGCGCATGGAAGCACTTACTGTTAAGATGACAGTGCTTGGGTAGGCGCAGGTCCAGAGGTTAAAAACATGAAATATTAGCGGGTACGTCAGAGTACTTCATCGGCCATTAAGGGAGTGGAATAGGCTTCTGAAAAATATATTACTTTATTATATATATTATAATATTTCAAAACGAATACCTCTGAGAAGGTAACAGAATTAACTCTGCATTTTTCATTGAATACATCGAAATGCTAAAAGTCAAATAACAGCCACGGAATGCCATTTTGTGAGGCAGTCTTGATTTTATCTAATACTTGTCTATCCGTTAGCAACAGCTGCACCTAGATAAGCATAACAGGCGTTAGGTATACAAACGTCTGAGAATATCTGTGTGCCGAACAGATATAACTTTTTTTGCAGTTTGCACTCACACACTGATATTTATTTTATGGTGTATAAAATCCGAATCACGTGAAAATAAACTCATTCTGTGCCTATTTTTTTACTTTTACCATTGCGAACTATACAACCTGAATGCAGCACAACTGATAATTACAAGAATTGTGGACTGCCTTCTACACAACTTTATCGCGTATTCACAAAGGTAAATATTTCAAACAAAAACTGCATGCGTTTTAATGTAATTTAGACAGGTACACAAGTCTGTTACCTCTCCCCTAGTCTTTCATTTTTATTTTCGATTGATAGAAAATCGTATCGCATCCTCAGTTACCAAATCAGTTTTAATACGTATGTTATGTAATAATCTTTTCTCAAGAAATTTGACTTTTATTTATTAATACCGTACATATTTCACCTATACACCACGCGGTATATAATTCGAGGAAAAAAATCATTTTACTATGAACGGTTTGATTTCAACATGTAATGATGATTTTAATGGAAATGCGTAGCGTGCAATACGCGAAAATAGGTGTTAAATTTCGCTTTATACATTCTATCACAAACTGAGGTCTTTTCAGTGTCTAATAATGTAACGGACTTTTTAAACTTGTTGAACCTTATTGTCAAGTTACATTACTTGTTTAGTATATTACTGTTGTATTTGTATTGTGGAACATAGCCTTTTTTCTATCGTAGTGGACAATTTTACCCAACAGAGAGTAATGCCATTGATTATAATAGAAATCACTTCTGTATATAGTTTTGCAAATATTTTTTTTTTATTGGTACGTTTCCTCTGGATACATTTATCATACACATTTAAAGTTGAGATTGGCGAAAACACTCAGTCTCCATAAATGTCCTTGATACAGACCAGCTGCCTTTGGGTATATAGCTGGTCGTAATTAGACCAAGTATGGTTTGTGTTGTCTTTTACATTTTAATAACGTTCAGTTGAAAAGAAATAATGATAGTAACAGATAAGTTAATGGTGAAATTCATGGTGTTACATATTTTTATTTAGTTATTGATACAATTTTAAATTTAATTCGAGTACTATCTAACGGATATTACAAATTATAAGGAAAAGGAAGGGCAACTCAAAAATCATCATTATTACGAAGGGTAAATAAAAGAAGATAGGAAAGGGTAGGTAAAGTAAAAGTTGTTGGGGAGAATCTACCAAGGTGGAAGGCCTCGGAATGAACATCGAGCCCTGCCATCATGGTAGTTCCTCCATAGGTGGTAGTCATTCATTTCATGTACATTAAGAGCTAAAGGGGTTGCGACTCTAGGGTTTATAGTGCTTAATTGTTAAGGAATAAGTCATCTTTTGTGCTGGGGTTGTCATCTGTTTCGTTATCCATGTCCCTTGTACTTCTTGTCTCGTTCTATGTGTCCTGTGTTATGGTGTTGGTGTTATGTACGATGTTATGTCTGACAGTATTTGTGTATTCTTTCCGCTTTAGTGATGAGATCTCATTCGTCAGTCTATTTAGTGTGTCCCAGCCATCCTTATCTCTTTACGTACGTTAAACGTCTTGTGTGTCGTTTAACATACAGTGTGCGTTCTGTATAACTGACAATGTAATACCGTGTGCTCTGGGGACCCAGTCTCTCCACATGTACAGTTTGGATTGTTGCTGAGTCCCATTCGTATCAGTACACTTTTTGTCAATATATATCTCATGCCAAAAGTTAGATCACATACATCGCGTTATGTAGTACAATCTCTGACAGTAAAGTTAGGCGAATGAAGTCAGAATCGTCAATCGGGCAATACAGGCTAATCACATAAATGCACCTGTGTAGGTGCCGGTGTTCACAACCTGCACCCCACCGTAATAGAGTATCGTAAGTGTTCCGTTTTAGTCCTGTTGGAAGAAGTGCTTATTTAGTGCGTTGGTTCTGAACCGAGAACGGAACAAGAACGAGCAAATGATGACTTCAAAGTTTTGATTTAGGGTTGGCAAGAAACGCATGCGATGTAGGTATGTGTTAATGGAGATCAAACAGTATCCTTGGGGTGTGTTTGTTTTCAAGGAGGACGAAAAACTGTTTCTGACAATCCAGTAGCGGACGACCGGTGACCGCAGTCAGTGACGGAAACGTTGACAAAGTTAAGGAATTAATTACCAATCATCGTCAGTTATAAGTGCGCATGATAGCTGATAAACTGGAGATTAACCGTGAAGTTAAGAAAGAAATGTTGTCGACTTGTGCCACATCACTTGATTGACGATCAGAAGCAGCGGCGTTTAGAGGCTTCACCGGATTTTGTCGAAGAGGCGGATGCGACACCCAATTTCTTGAACAGTATTGTCAGAGGATGAAACGCATTGCCTCCAGTACGACCCTGAATTGAAAACGCAAAGCATGTAATGGAATTTTCCGACATCACCTCATCACCTCAAAATGTTCAAATCTTAAAGTCAGTTATCCAAGCAGATCTCATTACACTTTCTGATACTCAAGGCATTATTGCTGCAGTGCGCGCGGCCGTTCGCTGTCGGAGGTTCGAGTCCTTTCTGTGTGTGTGTGTGTGGGGGGGGGGGGGGTGTCTGTGTGTGTGTTGTCTTTAGGATAAGTTAGTTTCAGTAGTTTGTAGCCGCTGACCAGTGCAGTTACGTTACATAACTTTACAAGCATTTGAGCATTTGAAGGCATTATCCACAAGGAATTTCTACCTGAGACAACGACGTTGAATGCTCCAAGTTACCTAAAGAAGGGCATGCAGTACTGGTTCGTGTTAATGGAGGTCAAACAGATTCCAATTGGTGTGTGCACGAGCGGTTCGTTCGTTCTTAAGGCAGATGGGAAAGTGGTTCCGACAATCCCTGTAGCTGGCGACCTGTGACCACCGTCAGTGACGGAAACATTGAGAAAGTGAAGACATTAATCACGAACGGTCGTCAGTTAAAAGTGCGCATGACAGCGGATGAACTGGGGAGCTGAGGCATTATCCACAAGGAATTTCTACCTGTGGGAGCGACCTTGGACGCTGCGACGTGCGTTTAAAGTTTGCCCCGTTTCGTGCAACGTCTACATTGTTTACGACCTCAGTAGCACAAGTATTCTGATTTTTTGTTCATAGCAACTCTCGCTCACACAAAACCAATATCGTAAAACTGTTTCTGGCGAAGAGGGGTTTGGTGAAACTCGAACTTCCACCATACACGGCAGATCTCCAACCTCGAAACTTCTTCCGATTCGTTCAGCTCATACTCGCTTTGAAACACATTTGACGCTATTTCTGTGATCGGCAGAAACGTATCGATGCTTTTGAACACCATCCTGAAGGAGAACTCGCAATGTTTCCATGACACGTTTCGCAGAGCTCGCAGGAATATAGTTATGGGACTAAGGTAACTGCAGTTCAACTATGTTAATCCTTTCATGTACCGGTGGTTCACCTGACGAGCGGGCAACCCTCAATGCAAGGTATAAGCGCGAGGCGTATCACAGCGGCGGTTCCAAAGTCACCAGAGGACGCGACGAACACCGCCAAAGAGCGTACTTTTTATTTATTTATTTATTTATTTATTTGTTTCTGCACGCAGATTATTTAGGGGTCGCAGTGCAACAGGACGGCAGTTCTCCGCCGACAGCCTAAGAGAACAATAGATGAAAGGGATACGTCGCCCTGCTCTGTCTCCCTGTTCGTTCTCTCAAGACTGTCGTTATCTCCCTGGCTTGTAGTTAACCGATGAAGAAGAAAACGTTTAGTTCGCTGTTTTTGCCTTGGTTTCAGAAATTTGTTAGTTTTCTTTCCAGGAGATGATTAGTTTCTCTTGTTAATAAACACAATTTCCGTATCAGTTCTTTCAGTTATCTCCTGAGGCGAGATACAGCAAATCTGATGGAGTATTCAAGGAACTTTATTGTTAGAGGTTGTATTTATTACGTTCTTCCTGAATAAATTATTGTGGCACTTTCCGCCTACAGAACTCCCACTCTGCAAATCACCCCACGACCGGGAGTATGGGCACATACAGAGAAATAAGTCTCACTCAACTAAATATTCAAGGCTGGTACAACTGAAGTGTACTCCATGCGTAGGTATGCTAGTTAGTAACTATTCCACTACACCATTTTTTCTGCTTTCAAGAGCACCTACATCTACATCTACATTCACACTCCGCAAGCCACCCGATAGGTGTGTGGCGGATGGTACCTTGAGTACCACTATCGGTTCTCCCTCCTATTCCAGTCACGTATTGTTTGCGGAAAGATAAATTATCGATATGCCTCTGTGTGGGCTCTAATCTCTCTGATTTTATCTTCATGTTCTCTACACGAGATATACGTAGGAGGGAGCAATACACTGCTAGACTCCTCGGTGAAGGTATGTTCTCGAAACTTCGACAAAAGCCCGTACGGAGCGACAGAGCGCCTCTTCTGCAGAGTCTTCCACTGGAGTTTATCGATCATCTCCGTAACGCTTTCACGATTACCAAATGATCCTATAACGAAGCGCGCTGCTCTCCGTTGGATCTTCTCTACTTCCTCTATCAATTCCACCTGGTACGGATCCCACACCGGTGAGCAGTATTCCAGCTGTGGGCGAACAACTTCCTTCGTTTTCGGACTGCATTTCCTTAGGATTCTTCTAATAAATCTAACAAGGAAAGTACATGGTGCCGAACAAACATATCTGTATGAACGTTTACTTACAGAATCTCTACGTTCACCTCAATGTGCTGGAGGGTGTCGTTTTTTATGCAAACCTCTGCAATCATGACCTAGATTGCACTGTAGATGTAGTTGTAGATGCCATACGCAATGCAGATATCTTAACTATAACTTATGTAATAATCGTCTTAGATGTTCTCTAGCGAATTGTCATCAAAAGTCGTGATGATAGTTGCAACTTTAACCTTTTTCTCGGAAGACTGTTGGTATTCACTGCCATTGCTTCTATCGCCTCTTCCCGCACTTACCGTAGCACTACCGTTTGCAATGAGTTGTTCGTCATTATCATCCCTATTATCATAATTATGTGTTAGTGTTACAACAGTATCTAACTTATGCTCATATTTCTGTACCATAACAGATACGAGAAAGCATGCGACTTCTACATTAATACCATCTTCACGAAGAAGGGTTATTCGTAACTTCATCTCAACCAATCGCAATACATTAGCAGGAATGGTTTCCAATCGCCGCCCTCATCTGACGCTTCACGAAAGAAACGTCACAAAACGCAGCTTTGGATGCACACTGCACCGTCCCTACTGGCGAACCGACAGGTAAAAGTGCAATGTGGCAAGGCACACGCAGATGCCTCTAACGGACGACTGCAGAGTTTTGCAGATGCGGGAGTATCACTAGTGCAATAAGGGACCTTTACATTATCTCTCATACGATTTTGGTGTATATGTATGTGTTTGAACCCTTGTAAGTCTGGCAGCTGCTTTACCGACTATTGATTTTATATGTTCGTTCCATTTTTAAATCACTCATAACGGCTACTCCCAGATAATTTATGGAATTACCTTCTTGCAGTTGCTGACCCGCTATAGTGTAGCTAAATGATACGGGAGCTTTCTTTCTATGTATTCGTAGCACTTTACACTTGTCTACATTGAGATTCAATTGCCATTCCCTGCACCATGCGTCAAATTCGATGCTTCTGCATTTCACTAGAAGAGATTTTTAACGCACATATTCTACGAAAAAATCGCACTGATGTGTTTTACGGCCCACTTTAGATTTGTAGTTTTATAAGTTGTTGCAAACATTTTGGACCAAAATAATAATCTAAATAATAAAAAATTAATTAATAAGAGTGTCTGAAACCCTTGTAGGAAAAAAAAATTTAAGTACCGGCCGGTTCCGAACCAGTAACCCTCAGTGTCACAGCCCAACACATTGCGCACTACTCTACAGATAACAGTACGGAATTGCGTTCTTTAATCTCATACTATTGATGGTCGTTGTTAACTGATGCTACTATGGCATTTGTAGACACTACATCATTTATCGTACGAAGAACGACGTCTTTTTGTTAATTCTTCAGTGCGTCATTGCTTTGAAATGGCACCGTGTAAGTTACAATAAGAAAACCATGAAATACGCAACGCAAGATGGCGTATGCCAGAGACAGTTCTGGGCGAGGAATGTCACGTGACATCTGTGAACGGCTGGTTTTCATTAATTTAATGGAGGGTGTCAAAAAATGTTCAAATGTTTGTTAAGCTTATGGGACTTAACTACGGGATCACCAGTCCCTAAACTTACAAACTACTTATCAACTACCTGATACTAAGGACGGCACAAATATCCATGCCCGAGGGGGATTCGAACCCCCGACCGTAGTAGCTGTGCAGACCGTGACTGAAGCGCCTCAGTCCCCTCGGCCACCGCGGCCGACGGATGGTGTCAAAACTCCGTTATTTTGGCAAATATCTGTCAAACGATACGAGATATGAAAAAAAAACATAAGGGAACAAAGTCGTAGATAAGTTTCTCCTCTACAAATTCGTTTATTCAATTTTCATGTCAGATGTATGGTTAAGCCGTTATTTTCATTTAAATTTGGAGCTGTCAAAAGACGATCGCAACCTAAAGTGGGCCAAAAAGATGACGAACTTAATTCCAAAATTTAACAATTTAACCGAAATGTTCGCATCACTGGTTCCCAACTCGAAGTTTAACGCACGTGGTTCTTTTTGGTTTCGCGTTAAGATAAAACAAGGGAAAAAAGCGAGGTATGTGTGTGTGCCAGAACTGTGGCCGCAGACATTAGTTTCGGCTGCCGTATCTTCATTATGCACGGTCAGCCTGGGAAATGAATTGCGCGTAACGATCTATTCTGGTGCAGGTGGCCCTTTTGTGCGGCTGGCGCTGTAACGGCCGGCGCCGCAATGCAAAACAATTCCATAAAGCACAATGGCGGGTCGTTAAAAACTTGCCGCGCGGCGGCCGGGGGCCGAGCCGGCGGTGCCGCAGCGATCCACGCCGTGCGGCGACAAGTGGGACCGACGGCCGCCCAAAAAGAGGACTCCTCGCGTTGTTTCAAAGTACTTTTTACGTATTCCAAAAGGAGAAATACCCTCAGATTTCAAGAAGAATATAGTGATTCCAATTCCGAAGAATGTGCAAACAAATGTGAAAATTAAAGAACTATCAGTTTAGCAAGTCATGGTTGCAAAATACTAACACGAATTATTTACAGACGAATGGAAAAACTGGTGGAATCTGACCCTCAGATTTCAAGAAGAATACAGTGATCCCAATTCCGAAGAAAGTACAGACAAATGTGAAAATTACAGAACTATCAGCTTAATAAGTCATGGTTGAAAAATACTGACCCTAATTATTTACAGACGAATGGAAAAACTGGTGGAATCTGACCTTGGGGAAGATCAGTTTGGATTTAGGAGAAATGTTGGAACACGGGAGGCAATACTCACGTTACGACTTATCATAGAAGATAGGCTAAGGAAAGGCAAACGTACGTTTTTAGCATCTGTAGATTTGGAGAAAGCTTTTTACAATGTTGACTGGAATACACTGTTTGAACTTCTGAAGGTAGCAGGGGTAAAATATAGGGAGCGAAGAGTTATATTCAACTTATACAAAAACCAAACAGCAGTTATTATTGTCGAAGAGCATGAAAGGGACGCAGAGGTGGGGAAGGGAGTAAGACAGCATTGTAGCCTTTCTCCGATGCTATTCAATTTGTACATCGAAGGGGTGATGACATTGTAATTCTGTCAGAGACAGCAAAGGACTAGGAAGAGCAGTTGAGTGGAACGGACAGTGTGTTGAAGAGAGCGTATAAAATGAACATAAACAAGAGCAAAACAAAAATAATGGAATGCTGTCTTAGAAAATCAGGTGATGCCGAAGGAATAAGATTAGTTAACGAAACAATGAAGGTGGTAGATGAGTTTTGTTACTTGGGTAGTAAAATAACATGCGATAGTCGCAGTACAGAGGATATAAAAAGCAGAATGGCAATGGGAAGAGAAGCATTTTTGAAAAAGAGAAATTTGCTAACATCGAATATTAATTTAAGTGTAAGGAAGGCTTTTCTGAAGGTATTTGTGTGGAGTGTTGCCTTGTTCGGGAGTGAAACATGGATGATAAGCAGTGCGGACAGGAAGAGGATAGAGGCTTTTGAAATGTGGTGCTACAGAAGAATGCTGAAGATTAGGTGGGTAGATCGTATAACTAATGAAGAGGTACTGAACAGAATTGGAGAGAAAAGGAAAGACAGGGTTGTAGCCTTTCGCCATTGTTGTTCAATCTGTACATTGAGCAAGCAGTGAAGGAATGCAAGGAAAAACTTGGAACTACACTTTACGGAGAAGAAATAAAAACTTTGCGGTTTGTCGATGACATAGTAATCCTGTCAGAGACCGCAAAGGATCTGGAAGAGCAATTGAATGGAATGTACAAAGTCTTGAAAAGAGGTTATAAGATGAACATCAACAAGAGTAAAACAAGGATAATGGAATGTAGCGTCAGAAAATCAGGCGATGCTGAAGGAATTAAATCAAGTAATGAGGCAATAAAAGTGGTAGACTAGTTTTGTTACTTGGGTAGCAAGATAATTTTTGATGGCCGAAGTAAAGAAGATATAAAATGGAGAATGGCTATGGGAAGAAAAGCGTCTCTGAAGAAGCGAAACTTGTTGACATCCAGTATTAGTTTAAAGGAGAATTGGGGAGAAAAGGAATTTCTGGAGTATTCTAAGAGAAGGGATAGGTTGGTGGGACACATCCTGAGACATCAAGGAATCGTCAACTTAGCATTAGAAGGAAGTCTGTCGGGTAAAAATCGTAGAGGGAGACCGAGGGACGAATACAGTAAGCAGATTCAAAGCGATGTAGTTTGCCGAAAGTATTCTCAGATGAAGAGACTTGCACAGGACAGATTAGCGTGGAGAGCTGCATCAAACCAGTCTGCTGACTGAAGACCACAACAACAAACAACAACAACAGTTTAGCAAGTCATGGTTGCAAAATTCTAACACGAATTATTTACAGACGACTGGAAAAACTAGTGGTAGCTGAACTTGGGGAAGTTGTCTGGATTTAGGAGAAGTGTAGGAACAGTCGAGGCAACACTTTGCGACTTATCTTAGAAGATAGGTTAAGAAAAGAGAATTCTACATTTTTATCATTCGTGGGTCTGGAGCAAGCTTTTGACAGAGTTGACTGTATAATGAAACTGCCTTGTGGGTTGATGTTTTAAGAATAAGTTAACTTTTAGTACTTAATTTCGTAAGTAGTTTGAAAGATAAAAATGGAATTTAATAGTTCAAAATTTTGCGAATACTAATTGCTGAGGTTGTAATTTATAAATAAATAGGGGAATTAATTTTTATGTTTTAAATATTTTAGAAGTTTGAATGGTAGATGTTGAAAGCAGTTACATTATAAAAAGGAAATTGTTTGCTGCAATAAATAATTCATATTCATTAAGGTAAAGCCATGGCAACTGTTAATGTTCAGTACGTAACACATCAGAGACCTCTTAAAACAACACTGTTACGGTGACCACTTGTGATGCTTTAACATAAGTCGAAATTCGTGAGTTCTTACTTAAACTGTTATTACAATCGACAAAGATGGCAATGATCCCATAAAACCTGTATTGTGAATAAGCTGCAAAAGCTAGTATTTTCCTTCAATTAGTTACTCCCACTAATTACTCAAGGCATTACAATCTACGGACATTTCAGTGTTTTGACGGAATCAGGTTTATTCAACTCAACCTCTCTCCTAGTCAGCTTTCAGTAGTGCTGTTAGTTGTAAACATTAACAGCAGCATTTAAGCCCATCTAACGCAACTAGCTTAAACAGGTTTGCGGTAACTGCGATACTAAAAGCAGTCTCGCAGAACGCAATTTATCTGGTGGCAGCACACAGTGTTCACTGATAAAAGCGATTTATTGGCAATAAATGTTGGCAGTGAAGGAAATTGACTCGCCAGAGCAGAGCCCACAAATCAGCGGACGAGAGGTGGGGGAGGGGGGAGGTTGTAGGGGGGGGGGAGAGGGGAAGCGGTGATGAGGCGGCCCAGGGGGCTGGCTTAGGTTGGGGTGGGGATGGGGTTAGTCGCAATTTGCTGCCGATACCGCACCCCTGTCCTCGGGCTACACAGGCGCTGTTGGGCAATTCGCTGAGTCTGCTGCCTCCAGTATTGGAAGAGTGGCTGCCAGGTTGTGACAGACGAACGGATACGCAAGGAATCTGTCACACTGCGCAATCACGTGGCTGACATATATGGTTACTTACAAGAAAAGATGTTGAAGAAATTAGATTAGGCAATGATACAATAAAAGTAGTCGATGAGTTTTGTTATTTGGGTAGCAAGATAACTTCTGACAGTGGCGGCTGGTGATAATGTGCTAATGTGCTGCAGCACACTGTAAATATATTATTAAAATTATGCCATTTCTCTTCGAATGCAAGCGAGAAATCGCTGTAAAATTACATCCTTTCTCTTTGAATACGAGCCAGATATCACAATAAAATTATGCCAATTCCTTTCCAATGTGTATTAGAATGCTAGTAATAAGGATGAAAACGAATTTTGGAGCGCTCTCGCCGCGATAACTGGAAACCACCTCCGTGGGCTGAAGTGGGATTCAGCCGCACTGGTACGTGCGCAGAGAGGCGGCGCAGTCGTCTGTTCCCTAGTGCGCATGCGCAGACGTGACGTCAGGTCTGGCGACTCATGTGTGCTGAGACCGACTGCAGCACCACATCAATATTTCTCTTCGCGCTGTGTGTGATGGCTGCGGAAGAATAGTATATGACGAATATTGCGGCTTACAGAGTCAAATAGCGCGCCGACTCAGGCGTCTTGCGCATTGTCTCTCAATTCCTGTGTGAGGCTCGTATTCAAATACCTTTGAGTCTAAATTTTTAATTTCTGTAAGTAAAATTATTATTTTTAAACGTTATATTTACTACCTGCAGTGAATATATGCAGTTCCCCTGAAAAATTATTATTTTTAAACGTTATATTTACTACCTGCAGTGAATATATGCAGTTCCCCTGAAGGTCTTACTGTCAATACAGTGTTAATTGATTTTTAATGAAAGGCAATCATACAAAGGTTGACTTTTTATTTTAGTATATTTTGTTTCCTGTTTATTTTTGTAATATTGTAGCACTCTGCTCAAATTTTGTACGAGCCGCCACTGACTTCTGATGGGCGAAGTGAAAAAGATATAAAATACAGACTGGCTAAGGGGAGAAAAACGTTACTGAAGAAGCGAAATTTGTTGACATCCAGTATTAATTTAAATGTTAGGAAGTTCTTTCTGAAAGCACTTGTCTGGAGTGTAGCATTGTATCAGAGTGGTATGTGGACGATAAAGAGTTCAGAAAAAGAAAGATGATAAAAGCTTTTGAAATATGGTGCTACAGACGAATGATGGAAATTAGATGGGTAGATCACGTAACTAATGAGGGTGTGCTTAAGCGAAATGGAGAGAAAAGGGGTTTCTGGTATATCCTGACTAAGAGAAGGGATAGATTGGTGGGACACATTCTGAGACATCAAGGAATCGTCAACTTAGCATTAGAAGGAAGCGTGTGGGGTAAAAATCGTAGTGGGATGCCGAGGGACGAATACAGAAAGCAGATTCAAACGGATGCAGGTACCGGACTTATCTCAGATGAAGAGACTTGCACAGGACAGGTTAGCGTGGAGAGCCGCATCAAACCAGTCTGCGGACTGAAGACCACAACAACAACAACACAAGAAAAGAAATTGCATATTACTCCAATACTATTCTAACTAAAGAAAAACTCACTTTTTCTAATATGCGCACTTGTAACAGCGGTACAGAAGCTATATCGTACTCTTTGTATGCGTATCTGGGAGTAGTTGTAACAGCCATTTTTACCATCGGACGTGCTGCACATCCAGCCACCTTTAAAATTAGGTTGTCACCTCAGTGGATGACAAGAGAATTTTGCAGTCATGTGCGTAAAGGAAGCCAAGACTGACCGCTATCTCACACTGCACACCAATCAAGGCTTCCAGATCGGATAGCCAAACATGGTCATTTCTTAATTCATTACTTGAAGTTAAGGAACACTATTCTTTTATTTGTACAGTCTCTCAATCCCCAGAGTTGCCTCCGTAGCTCAGACCATAGCATCGCTGACTTCCATGTATGGCCCTCGGGTTCGAATCCCGGCCGGAAACAGGGTGTGTTGTCATCATCATCATCATCATCTCATCATCATTCCACGCAAGTCACCCCGACCAAAAATGCCTTTCAATCGTTTCCATTTCCTTCCCCAGATTACTGAACTCCGACATTTCATATAACTATATCTTCCGAACGGTAAATGATTCATTTCATTTATAAAAATGTATTTCAATGGAAGCCACTGCTTACGTCTAGAGCAGTGTTTTTCGACCCCCTTCGAAGTAAAAATATGATTCCTCCCCCCCCCCCCGCCAACCACTCACGAATCGTGATTGAATTACGTTATGTCACAGGAAACAAATCCTCTTTATTTTACTTCACCTATCTTTTGAATTGGTGGCCGAAGTTTTTATTTCTTTATTTATTTTTCGGGACTGGACATGTTATTCTATTTTCATTCCGACAGAAATGATTGTTTCATATTTCAGGCAAGACCCAGAAGTAAATTAAGCTTATTAAGGAAGCAGATTTTTTTCGAATTTTTCAGAATAACTTATCGTATTAAGTTCTTTTACCTGTCGATTGGTTGCTGAAAACAGTTTTCAGTCTTTGCGCTTATTCATCATTAATACATTGTATTATAAAACAGTCAATAAACCTATTCAATTCATAATGAACGTTACACAAGGCACTCGGTAATTTTAAAATTAAATATATTTTACTTTTTTGTATTACTGAACCCCTAGTTATATTATGGTGCAAGTACTTCCTGCTGTGAGGGCGACCCCCTGAAAGGGCTTTGCAAAGCCAGTGGGGTTCCGACCGACAAGTTGATAAACACTACTAGAGAATATTAGCGTTATTATTTATATATAAAAATTAATCCCTATTTACCTTCGTCACGCCATAATCTGAGAATAGCTGAACGCATTAGGCTTCATAGGTTTCAGGATAAGGTTTGTATGAAATAAAATTTTTGGATAATCGACGAGATAATTGTAGAAAAACGGATAGTACGTTTTTCAGTGTGTCAGTTTGTTTCTGTTGCATAAACATCTATAGTTTTTTTCTCGTATCATAATGAACTTTTGCACAGTTCACCTTTAAAACAAGAGGAAGGTCACTGTCTGCATAAAATTTCGTTTGCTGCATTGCGGAGGCTATGATACTTCTGGTCGTCGTCAGCTTCATCACTTTTGCTCTTATATTGATGAAAATTACTGTTTTACATCTCACCTTCTTACCAGATGTATATATGTATAAATAAAATACGCCGGAACGTACGTTTCTTACGAAGTTTGACAAAATCTAATATTTTGATCTCATTTTGATGAATTTTTGAATACTTGACATTGATACAAAGAGGAAGGTGACCGTACATTTTTGTATGGTGCATGGAAATGGGTATCTTCCAAAAGAATTTGAACCTGTATCACTGATGACCATAAAAGTTTATATATATTGTCGCGTTGAAATGGAAGCATGCGTGACTTCGAAGGCAGGGTTGTCAACTGAACACAGCACTTATATTGAAAGCAGGTTTATTGCTAACTGAAACGTACGTGCAGCACTGACTGCCTCTCGGGCAGAGTGCTCTGCTATTTATACATGGACAGAATATACCAGAAATTAGAAGAACAGTTAACATAAGAAACATGTGGAAATTTCAAAGGATAACACGTAGAGTATTCTGGAAATGATAATCAGAAAAAAACAAATTTTTACCGGTGGATGGGATTTTTTTTTCTTTTTATTTTTTTTTTATTTTTTTTTTATTTGGGCCTCCATCCACCCCTTCTAGCCCGTCCTTACGCTCGCCACTTTTCGCCTTCGTCGGCGCAGGCTGTCGTCAGCCTGTGTAGAAACGGAATAACTTCCTTTTGCTCGCTCAAGCAGGCAAATCAATCCCAGCATCAAATGAGCGGAAGACAAATTCTCTAACTGTAGTTTCTTGTTTGGAATGAGATATGAGATTGATAACTGATGCATGAAAATTGTAATGCAAGCACAGCGCCACTGTTCCGTGTGCGTGCCATGCCGCGATGTGCTCCAGTCTTCTTGATCCCTTGCTAAAGTTTGTAATAGCTTTATATAATAGTATAAATTATTAATAACTGCACGGTAATGTAAATTGCAGAAATAACAGAACATAAAGGCCACCCTGGCAGTAGTGTCACCTCTTCATTGGTGAAATAAAAAACAAATGATTCAGTTTCTGTTCTATTGATTGGATAGGGACCACAGTTAATGTAGAAAACATTCCATGATGAATGTGTATGTTTGACTCATCTTTTTAACTGGGATTAAAAACAAAAAACAAAATAATGAAAAGCATTTTTTTTCTGAATGAAGAAGAAGGATAATTTCTGGGACTAGTCTTTAGTTTGTTGCCATCTCGTATGTCCGGTGAAAGAATCGTAGGATGATCTTGTTGTTGTGGGTCTAAGTTAAGGTCGATTGTCGTCAGTATCGAGTTATTTTAATTATTTTGTTTTCCTTCCATCATTTAACCATTAATTACAATATTTAACATTTTTTAAATGTGAGTCTGTAAGTCTTATGCTAGTATATTTTCATATGTTCTCTCGCTATGTATGCGTAGTAGTCATGGAAAGTTGCCCCGCTATTGCGTATGATGAAAGATGATGTGTGGCCGATGATCCACGTTGCTGCGTTATTTTTGGACCGTGGATATCGAAGTTTCTGTGGTCGAAGAACCTCTTCAAGGTCAACGCGGTTTGGTGCCGTACGGTCCAGTACCGATAATCTTTGACGAAGAAAGTTTGAAATTTCTTCTGCATGTCCACACGTGAATCTATGAAATAGCGTGTCGGTTCGTCCACATACAGTGCAAGATGGTACGTGATGAAGACCTATCTTGTGTAGCTTTTCGTTTGTCGGTATTTTGTCGTTTACGACAAGATACCAGTCAGCTGTTACGTATGACGGTAGTACATCGTGCTGCACATTTCTCCAAACGATATTCCATTGCGTCAATGGTTACTTGGCTTCTATACGATTCCTGTGGTTTGTTACCGTAAGGAGTTCGTACAGTTTTTTGTTATCTAAGTTCCTGGTATTGTCGACACAGTGCCGAAAGTAGCTCATGTTCGTATAGTATCGTCTGACGTGACGGTAAACAAGTGGAATATTGCTGATGTTGATCGGAGCATCGAGGCTGTGTGGTTTCCACCGCGTGGTGAGGTATTTGATTATGCTGGTGTTGCGATTGTAGACTTCCTTCCTGATTCGGTTGACAAGCAGCGTTGCGCATTTCTTCGAAACATTTATGAGGTTTAAGCCGCCTTTAGAAGTGGGTAAGGTGAGAGTGTCATATTGCACCTTAAAGATGTGGCCTCTGAGGAGGAACCAGCAGAGCGCTCGTTGTATGCTGCTCGCGAGGTGGTCGGATATTGGCAGTATTTACGCAAGGTAATTCATCCGGCTTGTGATGGAAATCTGTACAGTTCTGACTTTCTGCATGAGATTCAGGTCACGATCAGAATGTTGTATCAATGTGGCACGTAATTTGTTTAGCATGTCTTTCCAGTTTTTTGTCAGAAACCTGTCTGGTTCAGACTCGAATGAAACACCGAGAGTTTTGTGACACCGTTTTTGTGTACACCATTCAACGGCCGATATATCTCCTATTCCACGGCCAATTTGTAGGGCTGTGGTTTTAATTTTATTCAGTTTTGCTCCTGAAACGGACGCGAATGCTGCTATCTCATTGCCAACGGCCGTCAGTTGTGATATCGAAGAGACAACAATGCAAATATCGTCAGCATAAGCAATACACGACACAGTGTGAGAGCCTATGTGTATCCCGATGCCAGTTTGTGCCAAGTTGTTCATAGAGGCTCAACTGCCAAGGCATATAGCATGACAGAAAGCGGACATCCTTGACGGATAGACTGCTCTATTATTACCTCCTTAGTAAAGTGTCCATTAAGGAGAATTCTGGAGGAAACGTCGGTGGTGAGTTTCCGGATGAGATCGATAAATTTACTTCCGAACCCCAATTTCGCCATGCTGCGGAAGAGGAAGGTGTGACATACGCGGTCATATGCCTTTTCGAAATCTAAGAATACGAGAGCGCCTTGGGCTTTGTTATCGGCGTACGTGCAGATAATGTCCCTCATGTCACAGGCAGCAGAGATCGCACTGTGCCCCCGGACTGCGCTATATTGATGACGACATAGTATCTTGTTTATGACGGGTTGCATCCGCTGTTTTATTGATCTTGTGATGATTTTGAAATCTGCATTCAATAGCTTGATGGGCCTCATGTTTTCCACTTTATGGCTGTTGCCTTTCTTCGGCAGGGGTATTATGATGCCTTCCTTAAGTACCTGGGGTATATCTCCCATCTTCCATACGTCGTTTGTCAACTCTTGAAGCGTCGGTCCGAGAATGTGCCAGTAGCGTTGGTAGAACTCGGCACCGATCCTATCTGGTCCAGGTGATTTCCCTTTATTTGCTCCGTGTACTGCGAGCTTTATTTCATCCTCCGTAAAGGCCGATTCCAGGTTTGTTTTGTCCTCCGGAGACACACGACAGCTCAGAGCTGCAAGATAGGTATCAAGGCGAGGTTCATCCACCGGTTGTCTCTGCTACAGTTTACGGTAGTAGTCGTGTACGTGAGCGGCAATGTCACGGTGCCGTGTGACAACGTTCCCGGCATCATCAACCACTGCCTCAATCATCTGGGCTTTGCGCCGTTTGGCTATCCGCAGAATGTGATACAGAGAAGCACGTTCTGCAGCATCAACGTCTTTTGGGTGGGATCTGGTGATGAGTCCTTCCATGCGACGTCGTTGGATATCGGTTATTTTCGCCTTGTAACGTTTAATCCGTAAATAGGTGTCATTGGTTAGGATATCAACGTTGTTGTATAAGTCTCTTAAACATCTGTAATAATGTTCTATTGTTTCCTTCTGCCAATAACTCTTTTGACGAGCATAGTTCATGAGTACCCGCCGCAGTTAAGGTTTCGCATAATTGATCCACCTTTGCAGGACAGTGGGATAACGTACGCGGTGGCGCTGGAGCTGTTGCCACACCTCTGTCACCTCCTCTTCAAGCTGTGTATCATGCAAGAGGCTGACGTTCAGTTTCCAGTACCCTTTGCCTCGGTAAATTTGCTGGCGCTGGAGATTGATGTAGCACTGATGTGAGGCGTGGTCTGAGATTTTAACCGGAGCGATGTCACAATTCACAGTATGACGCCGAAGTGCGTCCGTCACATAAATTCTATCAATCCGGCTGGCAGACTGATGCGTGACAAAGGTGTACGCTATCCGCTCTCCGTGAATTATCTCCCACGTGTCGTGGAGACGCATACCTTCAATCAGATGTTGCAGCTCAATAGAGATGTTCGTGTTTGGAGTCTGGTCCTTTCATTTAGGACGCAATTGAAGTCTCCACCAAAAACAAGTTGTTCGGGAACAGGGTTCATAAGTAGTGGTACGTAATTTCGAAAAAATTCTGAGCGTTCTTTCCTACGACTAGTACCGGAGGGAGCATATATGTTAACTATTTGCACGCCGTTCACACGAAGGGAAATACCTCGACCATTTGCTAGCCGCTGCACGTGTGTATAGGTTATTCCATCACGCAGTAAGATGGCAGTTCCTACCGAGTCCTCTTTGTTAAGATTGTCGATTGTAACATAGCCAGGCACATCTAATGCAGTGAGTACCTCTTGCAGCAAGGCAATATCAACGCTGGTGGTATATAAAAAGTCAACCAGGGATCGTATCTTAACAGCACTTTCTATTCTAGAGATGTTTAGCGTGGTGACATTTTAGGTTTGTTTAATGTCCATGTTCGTTATTTGAAGGAGTACAACATCACATATTGTGGAACAATTCGAAAGGACAAAGATTTCTAATCACCAACATGTATAAGATGTTAAAAGTATTCCTCATTGGGGAAAGGCTCAGACGACTGACCTTGTGTGGAAGTGTCTGTGGGAGAGACATTGTCGTCGAGACCAACGTCAATCTTGGTGGCACTACCGATGCTTGTCGTATTTCGAGATGTATCCATCGTTTCGTCTTCGTCACTGGACCCCATTTCCATTAAATCTGTCCAGGCAGTTGATGAAGGCTTGTTAGGTGCAGTTACCGAGAGTTCGGGAGGGTGTATAGTCCCTATTGGGTCATCCTTTCTGGGCCGGTGTTGTGTAATCTCCTCAGAATTCACGTTAGCAGGAACTGAGCTGTTTTGCAATTCAGAAGGCGCATCAGCAGACACATGTTTTACGTCTCTGCCGTAATTCTCTGGTGTTTTCTGACTGAGTGCGTCACCTATTTGCCTAGCCTTTTCGCGTAGAATTGCCGCATTCTCCTTTGCACCTTGGCGCGCAATCCTCCACTTCTTGTTTCTCTGAGGGGGTGACCCTCGTGGAGGACTGTTTCCATCGCACGCAGGGACATTCGGTTCAGAAACATCGTCAACAGGACAAACTGTTGAGTTTGTTTCCGACAGTTGATTTTGGGTATCGAGAGTGACTGCAGGCACACTGTCAGATGTTGGGGGGTCCTGTTTCAATATGGAAATGGCGTCTACCGTTGCGTCGGCCACAGCATCGACTGCGGCGGCCTCTGCTAGGACGGATTGCGGGGATTGTTCCGCAACAGCTAAGACAGGTTTCACAGTCTCTACAGGTGTGGGAGACATTACTTCCGAGGTGTCAGTAACGTCCGCAAGTACCTCTGCCTCCTGAAAGTCACGACTACTTCCGGCTTCGGGGGCCGCGGCTTCAGCAGGCAGGCTTCGCGTCACGGCAGCGTACGTCACGGGCAGTGACGTCATGACAGGCGGCGCGGGGGGCTCGCCGGCCGGCAGCTGCGCCACTCGCCTCTGCATGCACTCGGACCTAACATGCCCGGTGGCGCCACAAGCACCGCACGTTTTCGGCTGATCGTCGTACATAACGATAGCACGATATCCGCATACGTTAATGTATGACGGCATATGCCGACGCAACTCCACTTTCAACTGCCGCACCCCGTTTAATACAGGGAACTTGTGTGCAATAGACCACCTTTCTGCAACATTGCTCAAAACGCGGCCGTATGGTGATATAACTGCATTAATTTCCTCGCTAGTTATTTCGAAGGGGAGCTCGAAGATTCTAACAGTTCGAACACCAAATCCTGCGTGGGTCACATACACATCACCAACATTGCCGTCACGGTGGTTAAACTTCAACATCCCGTTACACGACTCAACGATCTTCTCGCAAAGATCGGCACTAACCAGTTTGACAAAGACTGCAGTGTTGACGATCGACAAATGAATGCCAACTATGTCTTCAAGACGTATCTTCACTATTGTCTCTAACCAGTCTTCTATTTCAAACGATTTGGGTCGCGCAACGTTTCGATCAAACGTAAATTTCAAAGTGTCTTTCCTACTGCGTTGTTCCATCACGAAATCAGATTCATAATCAAAGTAGAAAAATACGCAGCAAAGCGCTAATGCTCGCGCGGCGACTCACCACGCGGGGAACACCGACGGCGCAGCGAACAGCGCGGCGCAACCTTCCTCCTCGCCGTCCGCCGGCAGACTGGATTGAACCGATGGCCTTCAGCACAGCAATTGGTGATTCTATCCATTGCGCCACGCCGGCAGTTAGTCAACGTGGCCTATCATGGTATTGCTCCCTCTCCTGAAAGAAGAACGACCCGCTGTTAGGTTGCCTTTGGAGGCAGATGGAATGTCCTGGATCTTGATCTTGTCATGGGTTCTCTGTATGGCACTTCTGGAGAATCCTTCCCTTCTCCACGATTACTGACGACAGACGTTCCTGTCGTGGCTTCATCAGTATCATTATCGTCCTTAGAGTTATTGAACAAGAGGCCATTTTCGCCTATCTGCACTTCAGGATCTGAGTAAGGCTTCATGCGGACGACGTGAAACAATGTCTCTTCGTTTTTGTCGTTTCGACGAGGGCTCATAATCCTCGACTTCGTATATGACATCCGACGGGCAGCGTATGACACGATACGGACCAAAGTCTCGCTTCAATAACTTTTCTGATAGTCCAACTTTCCGTACAGGGGTAAAAATCCACACCAGATCTCCTAGGCTGTACACAACAGGTGGGTAGCGATCTTGTCGCTATACCGCTGACGGTCCTCGTGGGCTTTCAGTGTCTTCCTTCTGCGACCCTGCTGATGAGCTGTTTCTAATAGTCGTCACAGCTTCACGGCCATGGAACGGGAAAAACGGCGTGAAGCCTGTGGTGTCTTGTCTTGCGGTATTATAAGCAAAAGTCTCGACTGGCCGTATTGTATCCCAGTATTTCTCTCCAACATCGACCTACATCACAATATATCTGCTAAAGTCTCGTTAAAAAGTTCTGTAAGACCATTTGTCTGAGAATGTCGCAACGTGACATTATCTCTGATACTAGTTTTGACTGGAATACTTTTACACGATCAGATAACATGACACGTGGTGCTCCATGCTTCGAAATAATAACTTCTATAAGGAATTTTGCGATCATTGGAGCTTCTGAAGTCGGTACATGTTTGATGACAGCGTAGCGTGTGAGGTAGTCGGCGCAATCTATCATCCATCGGTTACCGGTTGTCGACTTCGGGAACCTCCCTAAAAGATAGATCCGAACTCGGTGGAAAGGAGCTGCTGCAGGTGGAATCGGTACCAGATGCCCTGGAGGTAAATGCGGTACATGCTTCCGTCGCTGGCACTCTTTACAATGACTCACATAGTGCTTGACAGATCGGTAGCGACCTTTCCAATAAAATCTGGTCTGATTCTGTCTAGGGTCTTCACGATTCCCAGATGACCGGATATTGGAGCATCGTGGAAATACTTGAGAATAGCTGGCCGGAGATGAGCTGGAACGACTAGTAGCCATTTGAGGCCCAAGGCCTCCAAGGTCTCTCTGTTCAGCTGTAATGTCACCTAATGGAGTGAGGGCTGAAATTTCATTCATGCTGTTGTGTTCCACTTATGGATTCCTCGAAAGGCAGTCGGCATCCTTGTGTTTGCGCCCGTTCTTGAATACCACTGTGACGTCGTATTCTTGGAGTTTCAGTGCCCATCTTGCTAATCGACCAGATGAATCCTTCAAGCTAGTCAGCCAACACAAAGAATGGTTGTCTATCACGACGGTGAATAGTTTGCCGAATAAATACGGCCGGAACTTGTTGACAGCCCAGATAACTGCGAGACAATCTTTCTCAGTTGTGGTTTATCTCAGACTTTGAGAGTACTCTTGATGCGTAGGCTATCACCTATTCAGCACCTTCCTGAACTTGTACATGCACTGCACCAATCGCATAACAACTAGCGACTATGTGAATTTCAGTTTCCGCATTTTCGTCGTACACGACTAGAACTGGTGCGGAAAGCGCTTTCTTTTGTCTCATCCCCGTGAAACTTAATGTATCTTTGCAGAAGTTCTTACAATGGACGCGCCTTGTTACAATATCCTTTTATGAAACGACGGTAGTATGAGCACTGCCCGAGAAAACTTCTCACATCACGAATGTGCTGAGGAGTTGGAAATTCTGCGACTGCCCTTACTTTATCTGGATCACGACGGACATCTCCGTTGACTAGGTGCCCCCAGGATTTTTATCTCTTTGGTGACGAAGAGGCACTTCATTGGATTGAGGCAGAGTCCTGCACTCTGAACACACTTCAACACAGTTGACAGGCGACTCACTTGTTCTTCAAATGTTTTCGTGAAAACGACAATGTCATCTAAATAGCAAAGACACGTAGAAGCAAGTTGTCCATCATGCCTTCGAATGTGGCCGGAGCATTACATAATCCAAATGGCATTACTTTGAATTATAGAGGCCGTCGGATGTAATAAAAGCCGTCTTCTTCCTGTCAGCTACGTCAACCTTGATCTTCCAGTAACCTGTCTGCATGTCGACAGTTGAGGGGTATTTAACTCCTTTCAGGCAGTCTTACGGTTTCGTCAATGCGCGGCAATAGGTAGGCATCATTTTTGTGAATTTTTTCAGCCGCCGATAGTCGACACAGAATCGCCACGTGCCATCCTTCTTCTTTACGAGAAACCACCGGAGACGACCGAGAAGGTTAGATAATGTCATCGTGCAACATCTTCTTTATTTCCTCCCGAATTATCCGTCTTTCAGCTGGCGACACTCTATACGAACGCTGGCTAATTGGTGGATGATCCCTAGTATTGATACGGTGCCTTATCGTGGGCCGTTTCGTGTGCCTTTTCTGCTGTTGCGGTTTGAATACACCTGAAAATTGGCGTGGTATAGCTAACACCCGTTGGCGTTGTTTCTTGGTCAGTCCGGTTCCTATTGGCAGTTCCAGGATTCTTTCCTTCATCGTGTTGTCTGCACTTACAGCGGAACATGGGTCTTTGTTGATGACGTTGAGCTCACCGTCCTGGATTGGTTCAGCTGTCCTTACATTAGTTTACCTTAGTTTAAGTAGTTTGTAAGCTACTGACTGATGACCACGCAGTTTGGTCCGATAGATTTACAAACATTTAAATACTCCGAAATAGTCTTCCGTAGTTCGCGAAAGTTTACACACACACACACACACACACACACACACACACACACACACACACACGCCCCAGGAAGGACACGAAATCATTAAAATCGCTTCATTAATCTATCAGTTATTCAAGTTTTTTCCTATTTAGCCCCATTTTGGAGGGACTGTTTCAACCCTTAAACGTGTTTTACCGCCACAAAAAGTGTCCTTTAATTTTAATGTATTCGTAGCTCGTACTCGGCTCGTTGCTGCCACATAAGAAATAGTTCTGCAAATAACGTTTGAAATTTGAAGGTGTTACCTCGTTCATCTCCTTTCAACAGTCTGTTACAATCTCCCCTCTCGCATTCTCCGCCTCTCCCTCTTTTGTCCATTTCCTCCTCTACCCTCTGTCCGACTCTTTCTTCCTCTTTCTTTTCTCCTCCAACTACTCCTCTCCCTCCTATAAATGGAAACATATTGATATATGCGCTAAGTTTCATAGTGATGTATCAGGGACTGTTAGGGATGGGAATATCGAACAAACCCTGATGCCTACAGTGTAAGATAAACGTCTACAAATTTCAAGTTTCTGTCGTCTGCCGTTTAGAAACGGATGGAAACCGTGAAATTTCTTTCTTGCGCTTTTGCATCTTTCTTGGTTTTTTTACTTTTCAAACTGAAATATGCACTTATTTTTCTTTATTAGCAAACTTGTAGCTGAAACACAGCCGAAGAATGTGCATCACGTTTCGCTGTGTATAACCACTTTGCTATTATACTGTAAAATATCAGCATTGGTCTTCAGTCCGAATTTTATACAAGCCGACGACCTTCAAGCACTATATCTTGCATCCTCTTATAGCTATTGACAAGGAACTGGTATGGTGTAAGAAGTGAGACTTTGTACTACAACAACACAGAGAGGTCGTTTATCTCCGTTGTTTAGATTTTGCTGAAGAACCAAATATTGACACGCACACGTAGAATTTTATATAAACTCTCATATTTTCCACACCCTTATCGTTATCAACTGTCTACCACCATAGTGCACAATGGGATACTGATACCTACCACAACATACAAAGACTATTCGTTTGCGATATGTAGGTTTTGTACAGTGTTGTTAGTTGATTGTAAGGGTGTTTACTTTAGGCCTCTGCTGTTTTGCCTATCTCTTATCATTTGGTCATTTTGTCAGAATAACGATGCATTTGTGGGCTGTGAGCTCTACTCAACGTGGGAGAAGGGCGACAGTAAAACAGCGGTTTAATCGACAATAACATTTATTGAAATACTCTTACAACGAGAATGCCAGTGGGGAGTGTGCGCGTATTGTCTCGTACCGCGCCGGTGGTTTTCTGACGAAGCCGCTGACTCCGCTCTGCTCCGCTGGAGGCGGGTGCTGACGCCTCAGCTCGCTGGCCGCAACTTACGAAGCCAAGTGGAAGTACGTCATCCGGCCTTACGCCGGCCGCGCTTGGCCTCGCCGACCTCGTGGCCGGCCGACGATCGTAGTACGGGGCTGGACAGGTCAAGACAGCGCTCCAAGTACGGCCGCGTCCTTGCGTACGTACTGCGCTCTTCGGCCAATGCTGTGCTGCTTGCTACCGCCTTGCTGTGCCCGGTGCTGGTTCGATACCCGCAGCACCACGTTGAAGTCGAGGTCCCGCTGCTCGCCGTCCTCGTAGACTCTAGTCTCTACTTCCCGCCAGGGAAGCCGTGTAGACCGCAGCGACGCAGCCGTCGAATTGCAGAACTCGCGACCTGCGCCTAATTCAACTAAGGGTTAACATTGGCAGCGATGAGTAACGCAGTCAAATGTTTCAAATGTTTGTATAGCTTATGGGACTTAACTACGGGGTCATCAGTCCCTAAACTCACAAACTACTTACGAACTAGCTAATACTAAGGACGGCACAAATATCCATGCCCGAGGGGGTATTTGAACCCCCGACCGTAGTGGCCGTGCAGACCGTGACTGTAGCGTCTCAGTCCCCTCGGCCACCGCGGCCGGCGACGGAGTCCGGGCGGCAGATATGTCCAGCCGTGGCTGACGGACCAAAGTATCGCTTCAATAACTTTTCTGACAGTGCAACTTTCCGTACAGGGGTAAAAATCCATACCAGATCTCCTAGGCTGTACACAACAGGTGGGTAGGGATCTTGTCGTTATTCCGCTGGCGGTCCTTCTCCTGGGCTATCAGTGTCTTGCTTCTGCGACCCTGCTGATGAGCTGTTTGAGATAGTCATCCTGTCGTCCTGCTGGAACGGTAACAGCGTATCCATTGTCATCTCAACTTCACGGTCATGGAACGGGAAAAACGGCGTGAAGCCTGTGGTGTCTTGTCTTGCGGTATTATAAGCAAAAGTCTGGAATGGCCGTATTGTATCCCAGTCCTGCTCTTCAACCTCGACCTACATCAAATCATATCTGCTAGTCTTGTTAAAATTTCTGTAAGACCATATGTCTGAGAATGTCGCAACGTGACATTACCTCTGATACTAGTTTTGACTGGAATACTTTTCCACGATCAGGTAACATCACACGTGGTGCTCCATGCTTCAAAATAATGTCTTCAGCTGTAATGTCACCTAATTCAGTGAGGGCTGAAATTTGATCCATGCTGTTGTGTTGCACTTATGGATTCCTCGAAAGGCAGTCGGCATCCTTGTACTTGCGCTTGAATACCACTGTGACGTGTACTCTTGGAGTTTTAGTGCCCATCTTGGTAATCGACCAGATGGATCCTTTAAGCTAGTCAGTCAACACAAAGAATGGTTGTCTGACACGACGGTGTATGGTTTTCTGAATAAATACGCCCGGAACTTGTTGATAGCCCAGATAACTGCGACACAATCGTTTATCTCAGACTTTGAGAGTACTCTTGAATTGTAGGCTATCACCTTTTCAGCACCTTCCTTAAATTTGTACAAGCTTGTTGAAAAGTTCTTTAAGACCATTCGTCTGAGAATGTCGCAACGTGACATTACCTCTGCTACTAGTTTTGACTGTAATACTTTTCCACTATCAGATAACATCACACGTGTTGCTCCATGCTTCAAAATAATGTCTTCTACAAGGAATTTTGCGATCACTGGAGCTTCTGAAGTCGGCATATGTTTGATGACAGCGTAGCGTGTGAGGTAGTCAGTGCAAACTATTATCCATCGGTTAGCGGTTGTCGACTTCGGGAACCTCCCCCTCTCTAGCCGTGGCCGACTTCCTGACCGACTCTCTGCCTAGCCTGCCTTTTCCTCCAATATTTATATGCCGGAGTTGACCTCGTTGGTTTGCGTTTCATCGATGTACGCTAGCTGACTTGCTTGTTCTGTACACTCCTCCACAATTTGGCTGCAGAGTGAAATATAGTCACAAACACTTCAATTTTTGTATATATATTAAGATAACATATCCAGATTTTAGTAAAATCGGAGAGAGATACCTCCCTAGGTTTCTGCTTCAGGTGTCGGCGTACTTGGCGTGTGTGGGTTACTGGAGCGGGCATCGGACAGCGTGCATTGTCGCCCTGCAGATGTCGGCAGTGATCCGTCACACACGCGGCAGAGCAGGCTGTTGGGGAGTTAAGCTCGCTGGCCGGCCGACTGCGCGGGAGAGGCGGCTGGAAGGCACCGCGCCTGGGTGCTTTGTTGACTGCCGGCGGGGCGGATCCTGTCGCAGCGCGTCCCGGCTAAAGCCCAGCCTGTGTTCCATCGCCGAGGAGATAGCCAAGCCGTGCAGGACAAGCGGCCATGTATTATTCATGTCGCGCGAGGCCGCCTCCATAGCCGATAAAAGCCCGTCGGTCCCGTGTTGGGCAATTCTAGCGAGAGCGACTGATGCCGAGGTGGCTTTCTAATGGAGTGTGGACCCGACACCGCCATATTCCGCCCTACATTATGCAGCCCGGAGAAGGAGCATCGATGCGACTCCAGGTGCCTGACCAAAGAGTTTCAGAACACACCAAGATCAGTTCTGAAAGGGTATGAGTATCAGAGGAGAAAGGTATCCTCACGATGAATGGGAGAAGACTTTAGTAAGACAGTCGTTTATGTTCGAAGTCATTCCTGCAGTAGCTATGCGCCTATCTTTCAACGCCTTCGTGACTACAGGGTAATATGTGTCCTGCGAACAATTTCGCCGGCCGCGATGGCCGAGGGAACTAAGGCGCTCCTGTCACGGTCTGCACGGCCACTACGATCGGGGGTTCAAATCCCCCCTCGAGCATGGATATTTGTGCCGTCCTTAGTATTAGTTAGTTAATAAGTAGTTTGTAAGTTTAGGGACTGATGACCCCGTTGTTAAGTCCCATAAGCTATACAAACATTTGAACATTTTGAACTGAACATTAACAGTTGTCATGGCTTTACCTTAATGAATATGAATTATTTATTGCAGCAAACAATTTCCTAACTGCTGCGAACATCTACTATTAAAGCTTCCACAATATTTAAAATATAAAAAATTAATTCCCCTGTTTATTTATAAATTACAACCTTATCAATTAGTATTCACAAAATTTTGACCAATTAAATCCCATTTTTATCTTTCAAACTACTTACGAAATTGATTAAGTACTAAAAGTTAACTTATTCCTGAAACTTCAACCCACAAGGCAGTTTCATTATACATTCAACATTATAGTTTTCAAAATGAAATGCCAAGATTGCACATTAATAATTATGCACCCCGTAGTGCATTTGAACATTTTCAACAATTTTGTTTGCCTGAGTATCATTGAGGACGCGTCCTTCATGTTCACTGGTTCAATCAACAAATAGGTCGTCGTGAAAAGAAAATAAGTAGATAAAAAAATTGGGTGTTTTTAAATTATCATTCTACTGTCAGATCATTTTATATGCACATTCAAAGTATTTTTGTCGCACGACTAATGTTTTACATCGCGGAGACAGCAGGTATACGAGTCGTAGCGCGGCCGCTTGATATTGGCGGCAGTGGCTGCAGCGTTTGCAATGTGCGTGCGCGGCCGAGGTTCAAATTCTCTTCTGAACCCCTGGAGGCAGCATATGGGCGCTTCCGTGGCAGGGAGGAGCGAGGGGAAACGCCGCATAAGCGTTGGCGGTGGAGCTCGAGCTCGAGCTCTGGCGGTTACAGACGAATGATCTAGCACGTGCACATATCCTCCTTGAAGGAAACATCCGCCGTTCATATTTGTTTTGAAGAGTCATCAAAAACACGTCATATTTGGTAAAATATCTTATAACGATACATTAAAGCGGTATCATCTGTAAATGACTTCATTAGAAACGATTATAAATGACAACGATGTCACTACTCTCCACGTAGCAAGAATAGCCGTGCATTTAGTGGCGTCGCATGGCACTGGCAAAGTAATGAGTTCAAGACCGATTGCAAGCATTTTTTTTAAACCCAATATCCATTTTAACAGATACAGTATTAACAATGACTTTCTTACTGCTACCTGCCACATATCTTCGGACGCTTTTGCAAATGTATTGCGATTTTGAGGGTAAATGACATTTATATTCTTCGATGTAAGAAATATTTTACCGTTTGGGAAGATGGGTGGAGCAGTCTTTGCGGCTGCGTGAGGTTAGGAGGGGGTGCTGCTTACAGTGTCGCGCGGTCCGTATGTAGCTCGTCTTTTCATCGTAACAGATTCATTTTGTTACTGTCAGACAGTCGTAATCAGACAGTTACTTTGATATAGTGATCATGTGCATATTCATATGTTATTGGTGTTTATTATCAAAGAAAAATGAACGACGTTCAGTGCCTTTTAGGAACAAATTACTCAGCTTTAAACTTGGAAGGAAAATGTGAAATAAATAATCTTGGTAGGCCGACACCTCAGCTCGAGTTGAAGGAAGCACAAACAAGCCGAGGTAAGACACTCTCCATATTTTTAATGAAAATATATCTAAAGGGGGCGGGGGAGGCTATCAAGATCCGGCACTGAAAGAATTGAACCCCCAGTCATCTGAATCACCAGCCAACACTGCTGAGTATACAGGAATATGAACGTCTCACATCTGTGAGGTGCTGTAATATGGAATTAAATGTATCAGATATCTGAAGCATCTAATAAGCGAGACATCGCCTTATCTTTTCAGTTGTATACCGCATGCTTCGTGATTTGGCATTTGAACAAACTCTGTAAAACAATTGATTGACTTTAATACTTTAGCTTTGTGCACGTATTTAGTGACAAAATATTTTTAATTCGTTAAATGGTTTTTACCTAATGACTAATGTGTGACTATAAATGTGATCTTGCATTCATATTTATTATATTATTTTTATATTCGAGAGTTTCCCAGAAAGCAACGCAGCACTCTTTCTTCAAATTCTAATGTTTGTAATCCTATTATGATCATCTCTCCCTAGACTTAAAAAGTACTTAAACTAACCTCAGTACAACGCACAAACACACACACACACACACACACACACACACACACACACACACACACATAAACCCCAGGGAGCGAACTTCCTCTGACGAACAATCGAGTGCTCCACAGAGAGCACTTCTTTTCTTTTCTTTTTCTTTTTTTAGAAAACACAAAGAATACGTTTTATCTATACATCATTTCTCTTATACATAACCTCTGTAACATCAAATGCCTTGTTGGTACAATCATAGTTTTTATCACGGATTTATTCATTCAGCCGTTATTTTTGGACTTACTATTTTTGAGAATACATTATTCTCTTCTTCAGATCCTTATACATATCTGTGCAGTAATGAAAAACTAGCGTTCCATTATAATACTGCATAACACCCTCTCACACCAAGATGTGGTCGGCTACATCTTGGAGTGAGAGGGTGTGATGCAACATTATAATGGAAGGCTAGTTTTGCATTACTGCACGGGTACTTACAAGGTTCTGAAGAAGATAATTAAGTATTCTCGAAAATATTAATTAAAAGTCCAAAAATAACGGCTGAAAGTTTTTCAATGGTCAAATTAATACATCGCCGTCGTCCCACCAACAGTCTAACCAAGATTGATGCACAGAGTTATTTATTCAGAGTGTGAATCGCCTTTTCCTCGCCCTCAAATGGCTACGAATGTTATCTTATAAGGAACAAAACAACTGGGAGGCTCTGTTTATAATTGCACCTGGGACCAAGGACGTATTCGCTATTTTCGGAAACTTTGGACGCAGCTGATGGCACCTAACGGCCATGCCATGCCACTCAATATGAATTCAGAATGTCTCCGACTAGGAAGTGTGACTGAGGAGTTTAATCTACCCCAGCAAACGAGAAACCCGTCCACTACGCTGAGAAAAGATAGGTTTCAAGCTTTCTTAATATGAAGCACAGTAACACGAGAAACCTTACCTATTTCACGATTCCGCACCTGTTGGTCAAAGGGATCCAAAGTTCGGAATGAGCTTACAAGGGCTTGGCAAGCAGAGAAACTTCTCCAATGGCTCCTGTCTTTCCCCTTGGACCTGCTTGGGATTGTGTCCAAATATTTCCTTTGAAAGTACTTGACCTGATACTCTAGTTATTTGGTGAACTTTAGATTGGCATGCTGTATCTTGTGGCTAGCCTTCTCCTAGGTTTGCGGAATAGTCTTGGGATCTCTTTGATCTGGAATTATATCATTTGAAGATCACAATTAGAACGAAACAAGAAAAGCGAGAGCTGCTTACATCACGTCATATTGAGAAGTATTTTGGCATTTGACACCAAATAAAGAAAAGTGCGAAGTAATAAACATGACCACTAAATTGGGAATTGACACTAAATAAAGAAAACTGTGAAGTAATACACATCACCACTAAAAGAAATCCACTGAACTTCAATTACGCGATAAATGTCAAACCTTAAGGTCGTAAATTCTACTAAATACCTAGGAGTTACAATAACGAACAACTTACACTGGAGGGAACACACATAAAATATTGTGAGGAAGGCGAACCAAAAATTACGTTTCATTGGCAGAACGCTTGGAAGATGCACCAGCTCTACCTGTGACCCCTCTCCTAGAGTACATTGCCCATTGTGGGACCCTCCCCAGGTAGGACTGACGGAAGAGACTGAGAAGGTTCAGAGAAGGGCAGCTCGTTTTGTTTTATCACGTTACGGGGGGGGGGGGGGGGATCACGGAAATATTGCACGAATTGGGATGGAAATCATTAAAAGAAAGACGTTATTCATTGTGGCGTGATCTGTTTCGAAGTTTCAATCACCGAATTTTAGTTCTGAATGTGAAAATATTTTGCTAGCACCCACCTACTTAGGGAGACATGACTATCCCAATAAAATAAGAGAAATCAGATCGAAAACGGAACGATTTAGGTGTTCTTTCTTCCCGCGCGCTATTAGAGAATGGAACGGTAGAGAAAAGTTATGAAAGTGGTTAATAAACCCTCTACCAGGCACTTAAATTTGATTTGCAGAGTATCTATGTAGATGTAGATTGATGGTAAAACAAATTCATTCATATGTAAAAGAATCTTTCAGATTCCAAATAATTATTTCAGCAGGGGATGGTGCGGATAATAAGGGTTAATAGAAATATGATTAGTGACATGTTTCAAAAACTCTATACTGCTTAGGGATGAAGAGGAGAGCGGGTTGTCCGCGTGGTCTAAGGTATCATTCTACAGACTGGGCATCCGTTCCCGCCGGAGGTTAGAATCGTCCTTCGGAGTATGGTGTGTATGTGTTGTTCTTACTGTAAGTTTAAATAGTTTGTAAGTCTAGGGATTGATGGTTGCAGCAGTTACCTCCACGCTTCCCCACCACCCTTCGTATATCCTACTAAAGTGTGAGCGAGAACACATGTTGTTTAATTTTTGCTATGGCTGTGTAAACAGAAGAATTGTCCCTCCCCTCCCCACGTCCACATAATCTACAGCACTATCCTTGATTTACGCTGTGTTTAAACATTATCATAGTTTGCTTCTTGGTGGGCATCTCTGAACTTACAAAACACGATTCATAGGTACCGAGAATTATTGACTTGGTTCACCTTGTAGTGTGGGATTTGTAGGATGATTGCAGGCTATGAGGTGTACATGGGCTACACCCAGTGCTGCAGACCGCTGTGCATTACTTTGAGCTTGTCCAGTTCTCTATGGAGCGCCTTTTTGTTGATAACTAGCCGAAAACACGGCATTGCTAGGGCATTTATACACTCCATCTACCCTTCCCTGCTTTTTCTCCATCCATCATCTTCTCTTCCTCCGTAACTGATCCTCTCTTGGCACTTTCGTACCACTCCCTCTCATCCCTCCCACCTCCTCGGTTCATCTCCTCCCATACAACTCCCTCTCCCATCTAGGAAATATCAAATTTGGTGGTGCTCAGTGAAACAGTGTTTTGCATGGTACCCTTTGCTATGGTCAACACAGTGCCTTGTGGATTATGAAGTCTCTCTACAAGAAAATATACGATCATGAGCTAACTTGCATGGTAATTGCTAAAACGGAATCAAAGTCCGTTGTAAGCTAGTCTGCTATGACCATATGAAACATTATGTATATAGTGTTCTTCCTCTTTGGTTGAAATTCAAGTGCGTAAAATTTCTTCATAACCGGAATTAATTGTAGGGAAGAGTCAAAGTCTATATGTAACCATACACCATATGAAAATTATTTAGACAGGGATATTCCTCACGCTTTGAAGATCAAGTGTTCAAACTTTCTTCAAAATCTGAGTAACGCTGTAGATTGGTGTCGATGTTTGTTGGTGAAGTGCCTAACGCCAGACTCCACGTGAAATTGTAATTATATAGTGATCTTCTAATGATTGTGAAGGTAACTATGAAAACTTCCATTATTATCAACGCATGTGTTATAAGTAAAGTTCATTCCACCATGCTCCGAACGAAATTTTCTTTGTGAACATTGACCTTATTCTTTTTTTGATGGTCGAATGCGCAACATTCCATCAAGGTCGGATCAAAACTATAGATCTGTGTGCTATAAAAACACACTTAGATATTGAAAAACGCACTTTCAGTTTTTCTCACAATTTACCAATTGATATCAGAAGAACCGCTTCCTGAGAATTACGAACACAGCAAAGAAATGATCAGCGGAATCGATCGACCTATTGCCATGTTACCACGTGATCAAGGAAAATACCGATTTATTTATATAGGTAAACATTCGTGAATATGGTAAGGCTAGCACATGGTGTCATATTACTTTCAAAATGAATTACAGTTACGATCCAACTGAACATTATTTCAAAACACAAATCTTTATTTAAGGCCCAAAAATGTCAGACCGCGGCCGTATTCAGCGTACAATATTTAATCAAGACTGGAACAAAACTAGAAATTCGTATACAGTAGAGACACACGGAGACATTGAAAAATGCACTTTCAGTTTTTCTCAAATTTTCCAAATTTCTGGTCAATTTTCCAAAAAATTTATTTAATTAAAACCTTGTCCTGTGATTTACGAGCGCAGAAATGAAATATCAGACAAATCGGTCGAGCCATTGTCAAGTTATGGCGTGCCCAAAGGAAATAGAGATACAATACTAAATGTAAAGATGTTGGTTCTCTTCCTCAGCCCAGAGGAGCTACCTCGAAGAGAACAGACCAATAGTCAACACGGTTTCAGACAGAAACGTTCTTGTGAAACACAGGTGGCACTTTACTCACATGAAATGATGAGTGCTATGGACAAGGTATCACAAATCGATTACGTATTTACAAATTTTCGGACGATTTTGACACTGCACCTCTCAAGCGTCTTGTAATCACTTCGCGTGCTTATTGAATATCACCACACTTATGTGATGTGATTCTCGATTTTCTCTCAGAACAGACAAAATACGTTGTTAGTGACGGAAATCATCGAAAGAAACAGAAGTGATATCTGGCGTTTCCCAGAGAAGTGTTAGATATTGTTCCTTATCTTAATATGTGATTTAGGAGAAAATGTGAGCAGCTCTCTTAGACTGTTCGCAGATGATGCCATCATTAATTGGATAGTAAAGTCAAGATATCATGAGTGACTTTCAAATGATTTAGCTAAGATATCTGCATTTGTCTCTATATAACGAAGACAATGGAATGCAGTGTCAAAACATCGGGCGACGCTGAAGGAATAAGATTAGGTAAATGAAGTAAGAAGGGTATGAGAACAGTAACAAGAGAAAAACAAGGGTATTTGTATGTATTGTCAGTAAATCAGGCGATGCTGAAGGAAGTAGATTAGGTAACGAGGCAATTGAAAGTGGAAGATGGGTTTTGGTATTTGGGTAGCAAAATAACTTCTTTTAAGCAATGTAAAGAAGATATAACATGCACAGTGGCTATGGGAAGAAAAGTGTTTGTGAAGAAGCAAACTTTGTTGACAACAATATTAATTTAAGTGTTAGGATATCCTTTTCGAAAGCATTGTGCCGGACGCTGTGGGCGAGCGGTTTGCGGCGCGCCAGTCACAGTCTGCACGGCCGCTATGGTCGAGTTCTAATCCCCCCTCTGGCATGGCTGTTTGTGCTTCTTTAGTTTAAGGTAGTTCAGAAGTAAGTTTAGGGATGATTACCCCGCAGTTTAGGCCCTTAAGCTTAACAAACATTTGAAAGCATTGTCTGCAGCGTAGCATAGTATGGGAGTGAAACGTAGACGATATGCAGTTCAGATGAAGAGGACGAATGATGAAGATAACAATGGGTAGGTGACGTAACTAATGAGGAGGTTAATAGATTTTGGGAAAAAGGAGTTCTTGTCAAATTCTGACTAAGAGAAGGGATAAGTTGGTCGGACACATTCTGAGACATCTAGGAATCAACATTATAGGGGAGGTGTGTGGGGTAAAAATCGTATCGAGGGATTAATACAGTAAACAGATTCAAAAGTATGTAAGTTGCCATTCTTATTCTCAGATGAAGAGACTTGTACAAAACGGAGTAGCGCGGAGAGATCCGCCTCCCAGTCCGTAGCATGATACATTACACCACACGGCCAACTTCGCGCGGCAGTGATAAGTGAGAAGTCATCCATATGAACACTCAAAGAAATTAGATAAACTGCATTTTCACGATAAATCAGACAAATCTGTAGGCTGTATTTTCAACTATGTACCAAGAAAAGCAATCGGAAAAAGGTAAGTTGGAAGAGCACCGCAGGCCGCGGTGGACGAGGGTACTGAGGCGCTTCAGTCACGGTCTGCACGGCCACTACGGTCGGGGTTTCGAATCTCCCCTCGGGCATGGATATTTGTGCCGTCCTAGTTCGTAAGTAGTTCATAAGTAGTTTGTAAGTTTAGGGACTGATGACCCCGTAGTTAAGTCCCATAAGCTTTACAAACATTTCAACATTTTATTTTTTGAAGAAGCACCAAGAAAATTTTGAATGGAAGGCGAACCAAAGGCTACGTTTTATTTGAACACCACTTAGAAGATGCAACCATCTATTAAGGAAACTGCATACACAACACTTGTGCGTCCTATTTTGGTTATCACTGCGCATTTTGGGATCCACACCTAGTTGGACGGACGGATGTTACACAGAAAGTTCTGAGAAGTAGAGGTCGTTTTATACTGTCGCGATATAAGGGAAAGAGTATCACGGAAATCATGAACTAGTTGGAATGAAAATTGTTATAAGAAAGTTGTTATTCATAGCAACGATTTCTGAAATTTCTCTCACCGCATGTTTCTTGCGAATGCGAACATATTTTACCATCCACCTACATAGGGTGATATGATCATGATATGATCATCATAATAAAATTAGATAAATGAGATCTAAACTGGAGAGATTTAGGTGTTCCTGTTTCCAGCGAGCTGTTAGAGAATCGAACCTTAGAGAAATATCATAAGAGTGGTTCGATGAACCTTCTGCCGTGCACTTCATTGTTATTTGGATTTATATAGATGCAAGTGTTGATGTACATATATTATTGATTTTATTCGATTTTGATGTGTCACCACAGGGTTATTATCCAACTTATAATGATATTTTCATGGTTTGGATCTATTGAGACTACTCTTAGTGAAAATGTGCAATGTTCTGTGTCAAATAAATTTTATAACATCTGCTTCAGGAGTGGTACTAAGGACGTAACCGCAACACCCTACTATCACAGCCTTCTCTTGCTCAGCAGATCAACAGTAAGTTGGAGGATCAGGCTAAGTGGGACCTTTTCCTTTCGAGACGAAGTATAGCTTACAATACCACTAAGCAATAGGTCCATGTATTAAACACGGCCTGGTTGGTGCACGGTTATCCAATATATTGAACATGTTTATTGCCTGATATCACTAATGCTGGGGGCTTTCAGCAATAACTGACACATGCCGGGAGGCAACATCACGAGAGCTCATTGGAGGGAAGCGTTGCGGGTAACTCGAAGCCACCATCTGAATAAAATCTGAGTGGAAGATTTGGTCTTTGTTAGGAATTTATGGAGTGTTTGGGACAGTAGTTACACTAGGAAGCTTGCTGCTAGTTTAGTAAGAACTGTTACATCCTGAGAAGTGCCCAATCCCATCACCGTCAAGCTGCGTGACGAAGTGTAAAAATTTTTGTCTGTAAATCTACGTTGGTCATCAGTTCATAGGCTTACAAACTAGTTACACTAACGTACAGTAACCTATGCTAAGGAACAACAAAAACCCCAATATCCGAGGGAGGACTTGAATCATCGACTGCGAACGTCCGCGCGCGCCGCCTTAAGGTGGGTTGTCCAAGGCGTGATTGATGCCTGAGAATGCGATGGATCGTCCTGTGACGTCAGAGGCTGGCTGCTCGCGCATGCGCACTTTGACTTTGAGTGCGGCGCGCGGATGATGCGGCGGCAATCGCAGGAGTGCACCAGTGAGCAGTGTTGCGATTAGAATTGCGACGACTCAAGGCACTGGCAGGGAGATGTCGAACCAAGCGGATCGAAGAAAAACGGATAAGAACCACTCATAAGAAAGGAGCTCGTCTAGCCATTAAGCTACTGCCTTTGTACGTTGAACAGGTTCAGATTTCATGCCAATCTAGTAAAATATCCAAAATATTCTGAGAAATAAAAGAGAAATGAAGCTTGGAAAAGGACCAGTTTTGGCTTCTAGGGTTTTGTAAATAATAAATGTGACCGGTGGTTACTCTTTTTTTGTTTTGTTTAGGTGATATGTACAGGTGTAAGGAAATGCATGACAACGTTAATGTAATATTTTCATTAGTTTCATTCAAACCAATACAATAAGTTTTGTGGCGCGCCGTAGAAATTATCTTAGTTCATGTGTTGTGATGTACCATTTGGATTCAAATGTCTCGTATACGGAATGGACGACATCTTTGATATTTTGAAATCTTATTGTTTCCCATATTCCCTGATAGATGGCCTAGGACGGAAACCGGTCAGAATGAAATAACTTATAACAAGACAGCAAACATTCTTACAACTGTTGTTGATACATTTAACGAGCTACAGAAAAATCGTTTGTTTGGTATGTGTTTGCTATATTTTGTTCTCCCTTGGAAAAAATTTCAACTGTACGTTTAGGAACACTGGGACTTACTTCAAAGGCAATATAGAAGGTGAAGCCACCCGTTACAATGAAAAAAAAAAAAAAAAAAAAAAAAAAAAAACCTGAGACGAGAGAAATTCAAGCTACATCAGGAGTTTCAGATAAACATTGTCCTGGTCTCATAAACAGCGCCGCAATCGTAAATAAGAAAATAAAAGAATTATTACCTTAGTGTCACTGCGTTTTATTTTTATTTATTTATTTTTTTTCAGCTGCACTGATGGATTTGTTAAACCGGTTGAAAGATATTTTATGTATGTCACACTCTATAAGTTCCACTTCATGTGAAAAAGGGCTGACATTTAATGTAAACCAAAGTTTGAAGTTCGTCTCGTCATTTAAAAGGTGCCTGTTAATAATAAAAATTTAACAGCGTTCATGGTCATGTATCACAAAAATAGAATTAATATATAGAAAACTCTAACAGTTAAAATCTGCAATGTCATAGTGAAGTACACGGCGAAGTGATGAAATAAAGAACAAAAAGTTCTATCCCTCTGGAGGATACACACACAACTCCTTGAAGTCACACATGGAAATGACACTAAAAAACTGCCATTAATGATGCTTTACAAATAAAGAAGCGGAAACACCTTTCATTTAGTTGCAGTAGACTGATATAAAGCTCCACAAATAATAAATACAGTTTAATTAATACCTCGTTTCATAGGAAAAACTATGTTTATTTCGCCGCGGTGGAGTAGCCGAGCGGTCTAAAGCGTCTCGCTGCGGAGCGCGCGGTTGCTCGCCGTGGAGGTTCGAGTCCTCCCTGGGGAATGGGTGTGTTTGTTTGTCCTTAGGTTAGTTTACCTAGGTTTAAGTAGTTTGTAAGCTACGGACTGATGACCACGCAGTTTGGTCCGATAGATTTACAAACATTTGAACATTTTATTTCTATATACCAGTAGCTTTAATTATTAATGTTTGTGTAAAACATGAATTCCTTTCAGAAAAGGGTTCAATATCTTTAACAGTTTGTAAGATGTGATGGTTGTCACCACACAATTGACGTTACACGTGGAGAGAACTGGCGCACTAGTCGCGACGCTCTCCTACCGTAGATATAGAGCCAAAATCTCGAAAACGAAGACAGGTATAATACTGATCTGAACTATAAAAATAATTTCGAATTATTAGCGTCATTGCATCCGGAACGATGTATGACCTGAAATGAACCATACGCAAAGTAGCCAGCGACTACATTTTTCGATGTAAACACTTCAAGTTTAATGCAATAGCCGGCCGCGGTAGCCGAGGGAACTGAGGCGCTTCAGTCACGGTCTGCACGGCCACTATGATCGGGGCATGGATATTTGTGCCGTCCTTAGGATTAGCTAGTTCATAAGTAGTATGTAAGTTTAGGGACTGATGACTCCGTAGTTACGTCCCATAGACTCTACAAACATTTGAACATTTTTTTTTCTAAACAAAAATACAGTTCTTCCTGAACACGTAGATGCTTACTCCACATTTGTACACAGAATAATTTGCCTGATTGGGGTAGTTTGAATATATATACCATTGAACACCTGTTCTGTGTCGGATATGACAACGGGAACCTTGCTGACGAAGGAGGGCAGCTAGAGAGAATAAACTTCCTGCCCAGAGCATATGCTTCGACGTTTTAATTCATAGAAATAGAGAAATTACTCAGAGAACGTTTGCTCTGAGAATCTTCTCTGGAGTAAGTGCTCCTTCTTATTCATACGGCCCATTATGTCATCTATATATTTGTAAGAGTATTTTATCTTGTACAGTTTGTCAAAATTTTGTTATCTATTTGATTCATGAGTATGTCAGCAAGATTATGTCAGTATCTCCGGAAGAAAGAGGATCTGCACCATAACACAAATATTCTGTTTTCGGCAATGAACTAATTTTATAAAACGCTGAGTAGTGAGAGTTGAAACCCGTAAGTATTTAAAATTTCTGTCAAGTTTTTACTGTCTCTATGGTGCAGGGTAGGATCACTATGTTATCTTGTATTTTGCCCTTTTTATAGGTTTTTCAATTCATGGGTTCCTTGCACCCAGTACTATTTTTGAGCCTACACTGCCAGGATAAGTATGCAATCTTTTTTACGCTGATTGATTTAAAGTAGTATTTGAAGGTGAGTAATAAACTGTTCCCTTAATATTTGTGTGCCTGTAAATTTTACCCCCAAGTTATTTCCAGATTCCGATGATGCCCCAGGTTGGCGAAATACGTCAATTCGCAACCAAAACTGTATTTCATAACTAGCTGAAAATCCGGCGTTGCTCGGATATTTATTTATTTATTCCTGCCCAAGTTAGTACTTACTCTATCCTTTCTCACTCTGCCCATCTCCTTTTTTCTGAAAACGTTTTATGTTTATCGGAGAATGTATAAGAAATAAGGCTGTCTTGCACAATATCCAAAGAAAGATAGCAAAATACAAATTCGTACGATCTGATATTTTTTGAGTTATATGAAGTACTATTGTACTATTTTACAAGTATATATAATCATTTGTATAAGTGTATCTCTGTAAAAACTTTTGCGATTGCAATTAGTGTTAAAGAAGTAATAGATTCAAACTTGGAGAATGATGGGGCGGTTTTCCATCTACGATACTGTTTATGTATGCTTGTATCTCGCCTCGGCGGAGTGGCGCTATGGCGTTGAGGCACTATGCTCCGGTGTGCGAGTCCGTTCCCCGTCGGAGGTAGGAATCCCACTTTCAGGCATGAATGTTTGTGTCGACTTTAGTGTAAGCTACATAAGGAACTCATAGTTCGATGGGCGACCTATAATTGTTTAATAATGATTCTGCAGCCAAGATCGCATTTTTCATTTATTATGTTACCGGTTTCGGCGTGCTCGACGCTATCTTCAGACCTGTCGTAATTTACATAACTTCACGACATTTTTATATACTAAAAGAGTACATCCAGGTTGAGGCATCACCAAACATAAAATTACTAGTCACAAATACGTTATATACATCCATCTTAATGGTTCTGAAGCGAGGTATTTCAAAGTCTCAAAGACTTTGAAGTACCTCGTTTTGTATCCCTGCTTCGTCGCCACTTTTGTATCTCGTTTCCGCCGGTTGTCGTAGGTGTCGGTAGCCGAGTAGAAATAGACCGCAAGAGATCTTTTAGCGTCTAGACATTTTTTTCTAACACAATCCCATGTCATTCCAAGCATGTGTGTTAATTTTTACCTCTCTGTCTACATTATTTCGTGATCTATTGAGTTTTCAAATTTATACTTACTTTTTGGATCACCCAGCATATACAGGGTGTTCCACTAAGTGTGTTTGCGTCTGTAACTTATATTGTGGTGTCGCACAAGTCCAAAGTGCGCGCCACCTACTTTCGCCGCGCGCCGCCATGCACGCACGGCGCGGCGTTCTTACGACGACAGCCACGAGCGCCCTCTGCAGCAACTCGGCTCGTGGCCACCAGTGAACGACATCATGTACTTGGGACTGAGATAGCAACCAGTTAGGACCTTCGTAATCAGATAGGCACCAGTGAAGACTTTGCTATCGTACAGGCACTAGGCAGGCCTCTAACAACTATGTATCAACATTCTGCAGTACTATGTAAAAGTTAAGTATTGTATAAATTCTGTGCAATATATATCTCGTTCTAATTTACTCTAGTGTTTCTAGTTTCTGGCTGCTCCCCTTCGTACCTGCACCAGCGTGCTATCTTTATTCCTGTGTCGGTCTCATTCCACTCGGCCACCGACACCTACGACGAGGTTCGGACACAAAAGCGGCGACGAAGTAGGGACACAAAATATATAATAATAGGTGACGGGAAATTTTAATACGGTAGGTCAACACAAGAAATGTTACACTTTCTGCGGACCTATGAACATAGTTTATTGAATCATTTTTCACAGAGTTACAGCACAAAGATATAATTTTTTAAATGGAACAATAGTTTTTTTTCTTCGTGCATTGGATTCGTTGAAACCAGATGCGTCCAAATCAATTTAAACAACATTTCTATCACTGTTAGCTTGGGAGCTACAACCCTTTAAAGTTTAGGGGGCGGAGGCTACAACGTATCTGTCTGGCTGGTGGTCATGAGACAGTTGGCCGTGCCCCAGAGGCTAGCCACTCGGCCAGTTAGCAACGCTATCGCAGCCTCCGCCCCCGAAACTTTGAAGGGTTGTAGCTCCCAAACTAACAGTGATAGGAATGTTGTTTAAATTGATTTGGACCTAGCTGGTTTAAACAAATCCAATAGACGATAGAAAAAACTATTGTTCCAATTAAAAAATTATATCTTTGTGCTGTAGCTCTTTGGAAAATGATACAATAAACTATGTTCATAGCTCCGCATAAAGTGTAACATTTCTTGTGTTGACCTACCGCATGAAAATTTCCCGTCACCTATTATTTCATAAGTTGCAGAGGCAAACATACTTAGTGAAACACCCTGTATATAAGCAGAGTGTTCGTGTGTGTTTGCTTGTGTGTACATATTACATACAAATCCACATATTTGTTCCAAAACGAGTCTACAGATATTGTACGAGAAGACCCAATACTTGGAACGACAGACCTACAATGTACACACAATACATACGATGTATAGATCCATAATGAGAGTGGAAAAATTTAAATACTTAGGAGAATATATAGAAATGGGAGAATCAAACAAGGAAACGGACATAAAAACTCCAGAAAGCATACAAACTCACATGGTCACATTATAATAAGAAAAGAATATCAAGATTGGCCAAACTTAGAAGTACACATCAGTCGTATTAGCAGAAGCACTGTATACGTCAGAAACGACCTTAATTGCAGAATCAGGTATCACAGAGACAGAGAAAATATAACGTAAAATTCTCAGGAAAATATTTGGACCAATACACAGAGATGGCATATGGATGAAGAGACCTACTAAAGAACTGTCCCAGTACACTGACAGACTCGCAGACGTGATCAGAAAATGCAGATTATGTTTCTGTGGGCACATACAGAGAATTCGCAAGAACAGACTTACAAAGAGAATCTTTGATGTAGTAAGCAGTTCAAGCCAGAAAAGAAATTGGTATAATGAAATAGAGGAAGACTTTATGGCAGTTGGAAATCAACAGGCAAATGATAGGAGACAGAAAAGATTTCAGAAACAAAAGTAAGAATGCAAAACTTATGGTACGTGAGAAGAAGACAGGAACACTGTGGGCAGAACAAAGGAAACAGGAGCACAGCCAAAGGATGAAGAGATTTTGGAAAGAGAAGAGAAAGGAATATTTGTTTCAACATTTATATTTGCCATCTCTCTGCAGGTTCATGTACTACTTGAAGACACTGAAACATTCGGTCGGATATGATTGTTTGCGCCAAATACATTAAAAATACAAAAGTTGAGGGTTATCAATAGTTATCCCTGACGTCTTCATATAGCATATAGATTACGTTACATAGGTTGCTTTAGCAGACGGTCTGCTGGAGTGGAATATCTTTGCATATTGTGCTGGGAGCGTTCACGTTTGCCATTTCTTTCGTTTCTCACAACGCCCTGTACTGATGCCTGATCTATGTTCCCACTAGACCTGAGTGTTTCCCGTGCAGCCGTCGGGACGCCACTTGTGGCTACGGGGCGCTTCGCGCAGTGCCTTCTTGCCGCTGTCCGTGCGGCCTCTCCTTTGCATACACACGCCGCCCGCCCCGGCCGACCGCACGGCGGTTTTGCTGCAACTGCTCCGTTCTCCGCGCCTCCCCTCCCCCTCTCCTCGGCCTCCGCCTCTGCCCTGAATATGAAGCCAAAGCGCGGCCGGAATTTATGGACCAATATATCAAGCGAAAAGCAGCGGTTTCCACCGTGTAACATGTGTCTGCGACCTCTCGCGCGGTTCCCGCAGGGCCGGATCTGCATTCCCGCTCCAATGCCGTGTTTAGATTGCATTCTTTTCCCTGGTGCGCATGAGAAAACAAGCGAATGCGGAGGGCTGATATTACAGAGAGGGCTGTTTGCGCGGAGTCCACTTCTTACCAGTGCGCGGCCAACCGTGTAACGGCTGAAATGGAAGTTGTGCGTTGAACTGTCAACTACTCTGCGGACACTTTTTCCTTGTCCGTGTTAATTTACATTTTCCACTGTTATGGGTAGCTACGAATTACCATTCCCTATCAGAAGAACGAAGAGTTTCAGATGAGCTAATACAAATTTTCTCTTAAGAAGAAACCAATGATTGTCGTCTGTCTTAAGAAAAGCTACATACCTGAAATTAAAATAAAATGCTGTAACATTTATCTTATCTAATGTCGTACTTACCTATAGTCTAATTCAATCTTGGAAATTTTCATAGTAGATGGCAAGGGGTTATTTAGAGAAGAGACACTAATCGAAACGAATACCTACACAAGTTCTTCTTTTGCATAACAGAGTGCTCAAAGTAAAGTCTCCAATTGCTGTATCCAAAGAGTCCCCTATAATTGCACCCGTTCATTGACTAGTAGCGCCAAACACAATTTGATATGAAAGAGAAGGAAAATTCTGCTTCTACTTTAATTTACTACTGTGCAATCACACAATCGCCTTGAACAGCACTGATAGAAACATTTTCATTCTACTTGTCTACAAGTCGTACCCGACCTTAGTTACTGATTTATGATAGACACTAAATGGAAAAGAAAGAAAAGAATAGGCACAAATTTTTAATGCGTATATTTTCAAAAAAAAGTATCAACGGAAGTTAGATGTACAACTTACAATTCCTGCTCCTCTCTCTCTCTCTGTCCATCTCGTCATTCCCCTCTCTTCGCCCACATTCTTCTTCGTCCACTCTGTGTGTGCATGCCCTCCTCACCATGACCCCTTCGCACTCCCCCATTCCATTTGCATCTCTCTCCATTCGATCCTCTTTTCCTGTCTTTCTATGAAGTTCCCAAACCATTTCATCAATCCACTCTCCCCGGTCATTTGCACCTCCCACATCTCTACGTTAATCCCCCCCCTCCACCTGTCCTTATGTCTCCTCTCTCTCTCTCTCTCTTTTTTTTTTTTTTTTTTTTTTTTTTTTTTTTTTTTTTTTTTTTTTTACCACGTTCATTTTCTCTACAAGGAGTGTCAACATAGTTTCGTCTCGAAGGAGATGATTGGTGTCTGAATTTTCGTAAACAGAAGTCGCCACAAGGGAAACGCTGTTGCTTTCATAGTAGCCACCGTAATTTGCAAATCATGTCCATGACACACACACACATATTTTGTGATAACAGAACCAGCTGTACTTTCGAACACGTTTTTTAATTGACTTCATTGAGGTTCGTGCTATTTGTCGTAAGCGCAGTTTAATGGATTTCATTACATAATTATGCAAATAGTAACTATTTATTTCATTGTCTATTTTTCCCTTATTAATTTATGTGGTACTTGTCTTATATTTGCATTTTAGATAGATTTGTTAAGCACATAACTAATGGGGACTCTTAGGAAGTAATCAAGGGAATTTTTGCTTTTCATTTTTCTCTTAAGCACAATTTCACTGCAAAGGCCTTATAATTACCTAATCTGTGTAACCGTCATGCTGCTCTGTATTTGCTCAGGATTGCATGTGCTTAAAAGCTTGTTTGGGAACTTTTGAAAACTTATAAATATCCTCTAAAAATTTATAATGTGTTAATGATTCTTTTATTGCTGGATCAACACGACCGTTTCTACGGTAATTTTCTCTCATAGTCAGGTGTATTTATCTATAAAAATCATAACGGAAGTGTTGACGCAGCCATGAAGAAAAACTGGAATTATGTAACTCACTAAATTTGACATCGTTTTATAAAAGGTAAAAGGATGAGATCAAACGCCACATTGTACACTTTTGGCAGGGGCCCGAAATCAGAAAACCTGGCAACCAGCTTCCCAATTTGACACAGTGAGTGTTACAGAAATTTCAAGCACATAGTGGTCCGAGAGGACACGAAAGAAATATGGAAACATGCTGCTAATGGGTGCAAATTTCGAGATGGAAGAAACAATCGTTCATGCCATCAGGAGGTGAGAAATCTCTACAATGTAAAAGATAAATGACAGATATATGAAGGAAGCTTGGAGTTCAACTACCCGTCGAAAGCGTGGTCATTAGAGACGGAGAATACGCTCGGAAGGTTTGGGTAATGATGTGGAAGGAAATCGGCCGTGCCCTTTCAAAGGAACCATCCCGGCATTTGCCTGAAGTGATTTAGGAAAACCACGGAAAACCTAAATCTGGATGGCCGGAGGTGGATTTGAACCACCATCCTTCCGAATGTGAGTCCAGTGTGTTACCACTGCGCCACCTCGCTCGGTCTGACAGATATATGGAAACATAGATGACAGAGAAATGACAAGAATCTTCAATATTAAATAAAACTAACATACAAAAAATTCCGTGTGTAAAACTTTAGACATGTAAATATTACATAGTGACCTAAAAATCATCTACCCGAACATGTGAATTAGACGTAGGTAAGAGCTTAACAGTCCTAAAAGGATCTTCAAAGGAGGAAACTGTCTGCAAGGATTACCAAGCAAAATAAAACAGCAAACGTACCGTAATAGGTAAATATCATAAAAACCTTATAGAGGAAAAATCTAATTTATACCAGGTTTAATAGTCATATTTTGTGGCGTTTATATGTGCGGGTACCAATGAAGGTGCAACTGTTATGACATAAGCAAATTACAACTGTTATAATATTCAGTTCGTGTTTATTTTCATTATCCTATATAGGGTGATTATAATTAAAACGCTGTAAATGTAAATGTTCAAATGTTTGTACAACTTATGGGACTTAACTACGGGGTCATCAGTCCCTAAGCTTACAAACTACTTATGAACTAGCTAAGACTAAATACGACACAAATATCCATGCCCGAGGGGGGATTCGAACCCCCGACCGTAGTGGCCGTGCTGACCGTGACTGGAGCGCCTCAGTCACCTCGGCCACCGCGGCCGGCTGTAAATGTATACCACTTAAAAATTTCACGGTAATGTTATCGGAGAAGGGGGAAACGTAAGGCAGAAGAAAAGTAAACAGAGAGAAAATTGATAAATAGATAGTGCTGGAAGAGTCACAAAAGACATGGCACGCGCAGGATAAATTGAAGATTGTATAAACATTCCAGATCTTTCTTATTTCACGTCTGATACGTTCGCCATGACGGTCTCAATGCAGGATCGCGCTCCGCTCGTAAAGCTGTTCTCCAAGAACGATGACCGTGCAGAAGTCGCTCTGCAGAAGTTCCGGACAGGAGTTTGAAAATAGACGTTGGTCTGATGACTGACCTGGGACTTAAGAAAATGATTCCCTAAAATTGAAAAAACGGGTTTCTGTTGTGTGCAACATGGTAGAGGGAGGATAATAATTGATTCGACGTCAGTGGAAGAAGTGGCCACAGCAATCCAGGAGTCGAGTGGTCGTGTGCAAATGTGTAGTGTACGGAGAATTGCCGGAACAATGGACAAACCTGTAAGCATGGAATGTAAAATCCCACGAAACCCCTTTCTTTGCTGTCAATAAAATTCTTCTGGGTATGAAATCGCGTCGTCATTTTTATAAAATCTATCGACGTTTCGGCCATTGTTGCAAGGAGCCTTCATCAGGGTCAGTGACAACGGCCGCGAAAGCCTACTATTGCGTCTCTTTCTTTGTTACCCATTCACAATTACCAATTGTTTCGTGTTGACCTGCCGGCAAGAGAGATTGCTTTAAAATTGTTTGCTCGCATGAAAGTGGACGATGAATGCCCGTGGAAGTTTTTGTGGACAATATGGCTTCATCCTCAAAAGGACACTGATTGGTTCGGGTTTGCTGAAAATCTTATGATAGGGCTATATTTTTTCTAAGAGACAGGTTCTTTCGTTCATGTTACCTGTACTTTCGCTGGTAAGCGCTATGAGTGTTTTGCGCAACCATATCATGCCAGCTCTCCAACCGCGAGGATGTGTTGATAGCATCATGTTTATTCAATACGGCCCGCCTCCGCACACTGGAAATCAAGTTAAGCAGCTGCTAAGCGCCATTTCGAAAATTCTAGGATTATCAGACGTCATTTTCCAACGGCGTGGCCGTCCCGATTACCTGATCTTAATCCGTGTGACTTCTGACTGTGATGCTATCTGGAAGATGTGTTCCGTTTTCCGACTGCAAACATAGCTGCACTGAAGGCACGCATTGTAGAACAGATTCTGAACATGATCCAGGAAACAAGTGGATTTGTTGTGAAACACGCTATTTCTCGATTTCAACTTGTTGCAGAAATCGTTGGACAGCTTATAAAATACGTTTTGAGCCACACTGAAATTAAAATCCGATTTTTTACTGGTGCTTTTTTATGCTGTTTATAGCCTAAGGACAATCAACACCAACGTGATCGATGCTTTTTATGCGGATTTTAGCCTTCGGACAATGAAAAACGAGTGTGAAGTTTCTTATGCGGTTTTCGGTATCAGGAGGGAAAAAAAGGTAGGGAAGATTTATCCCATCCCGTGTGGTCGTGGTGGACGTACTTAGGTACCACAAGAGTACACCCACCCAAACTGAATAGTACAGTTAGCTTAACGTCTGAATTGCCCCTTATGCATTGCTGTATGATTCATTTATCATTTATGGACTGCCACAATTACATAATGCTTAAAGCATCATATATTGATCAATTTACAAATAGTTCTTTGTTCTTCCGTAAGTTTCCCCCCTTCTCAGATTATACGCCGTTGCAGTTTTACGTCATTCTTACCAATAGTGTTATTTCTACAGCCTTTTATATCTGTATTTGAAGTCGATGTTTATTTGCCAGTTTTGATATAGAAAGCAGGTGAAGCTTTCTTTATTATTACTTTGTGCCATTATTGAGACTATGTTGGTGCCTTTATATGTTCAGCAGGCGAAATACTGAATAACCTTTTATGAAATCAGGCAGTCCGCATTCGCAGTTAGCAGATTAATTTATCTTCCGGTAATTTTCGGGATCCCATTGGCATTCTGCAACGATCATTCCCCCTAGTGACGTCCGGCCATCTTCAGGTGAATTGGCTACTACTGAAGAGCGCAGGTACGTTCGCGGTATTTATGCCGAGTATTGCGAATGCGAAATACGCTGGAGTCTTACTGTGCATGTGTTAGATGGTGGCATGCGCGGTACGGCTGACCTATGTGTGCTGCCCTCGGTGGTGAAAGTGAACACTCCTCTCAAATGTTCAAATGTTTGTTAAGCTTATGGGACTTAACTACGGGGTCATCAGTCCCTAAACTTACAAACTACTTATGAACTACTTACGAACTAGGACGGCACAAATATCCATGCCCGAGGGGGGATTCGAACCCCCGACCGTAGTGGCCGTGCTGACCGTGACTGGAGCGCCTCAGTCACCTCGGCCACCGCGGCCGGCGAACACTCCTCTAATCATTGAGAGTCGAATAATTCCGTCGATTCCGCTGTGCCTCGATAGCTTTAATTACAGGGTTCCAATTTTTATCCATCTGAAAGCCGTTGTCACGATTTATTAAATTATCAGCAAGGCGTATTTCAACCGCTTCTTTGATGACTGATACAAAATTTTGCGAGCTGCAAGATAAGATATACTGAAAATATTTTAATATATTATGTACTTACTAGCTTATATGCCTGTGCTTCGCAACGGTTGTTAAAATAGGGCATGTCATATCTATTGATGTTTGTGTTGCACATTGATATAATTTTGCAGGTATATATTCAATGGTATAAATGCTTTATGTAGGTTTCTCTGTGAAATCTGCCGGCCGCAGTGGCCGAGAGGTATGCGGCGCGCCATCCAAAGTTTGCACGGCCGCTACGGTCGGGGGTTCGAATCCCCCCTCGTGCATGGATGTTTGTGTCGTTTTTTTATATAAGGTTGATAAGTTCAGGGACTGATGACCCCACATTTAAGTCCCTTATGCTTAACAAACATTTGAAAATTTGATTTTTGTGTGAAATTGTTGTATTTATTTCTTCCTTATCTTCGGGCATATCGTTCTTCCCTTTCTGTCCATCGACTTCTACCTTACTACCTGTCCATTTGTAGAGACTAATATTAGCAAACTGTCTGCGACGAATAAATAGTGGCTGAAGGAAGTCTCGTAAATCACGCGTCGAATGATGGGAAAGTTTATTGCTTGCGACAACATATGTCATGAACTATGTTGTCGTAGGTAGTTTTTAACCCCACAGTGATTGTTATTTGATAGTAAGCAATATGTGTATCAAGTTTAATTGAAATCGGTCCATTATTTTAGGAGGAGATGCGGAAAAAGACCGCATGATATAGCAGTTATTCGGAAATTTCATTGTTTATGACGTCATATCTCCCGAACTATGTGTCGTATTATGATGTAAATTCGAAGGTAAATTCAGTGGTATATGTTTCTAATGTCTGCAAAATGTATGGTGAATAGTGTTAGCAGTAAAGACGTAATAAATCAAAACCTCATGCACGATGATGCGGTTTTTCATTAACCAAATTGTTTATGACTTCATATCTCATGAACTATATGTCGAACTGTGATATAATATCGCCGGCCGCGATGGCCGAGGTGACTGAGGCGCTCCAGTCACGGTCAGCACGGCCACTACGGTCGGGGGTTCGAATCCCCCCTCGGGCATGGATATTTGTGTCGTCCTAGTTAGTAAGTAGTCCATAAGTAGTTTGTAAGTTTAGGGACTGATGACCCCGTAGTTAAGTCCCATAAGCTTAACAAACATTTGAATTTGAATTTTGATATAATATCGAAGGAACTTTCAGTGGTATATATGTGTACTCTCTGTGAATTATCTGGCGTATAAAATTTACAGTGTAGAAGTAATAACTTGTAACGTCATGCCAAATGCCGGAAATATACATCATGAACATCGGAAAAGTAGTAAGCGCTACACTTTTTTCCTTTCATCATTTTGTTGGGGTTGTCAGCCAGAAAAAGTTTCGTAAAGATTTGAAATTATGTTTACAATTTATTGCAAGCCGCTAAGTGCTCTGATTCTCAAATAATTGACGATTAAAATCACGCTATCAGCACGCCGTAAGATGGGACATATGTCATTGTTTATGACGTGCTATCGTATGAATTATGTATCTTGTGTGGTTTTTACAACCACAGCAAATGATTCCTGATCCTAAAGAATGTCTGTAACAAATTTGGTTGAAATCGGTCCATTAGTTCAGGAGCAGATGTAGAGTATTATAGCATAATATGGCCGTTTTTTGCGACTATCATTGTTTATGACGTCATATCTCCTTACGTATGAGTCGTAGGTAGTTCTTACCCCGACAGAGATTGTTGTCTGATAATAAGGATCATGTGTACCAAGTTAGGTGGAAATCGGTCCAGTAGTTTAGGAGGAGATGTGGAACACACTCACACACACACACACACACACACAGCTTTATTTTATGAAATGTAAGTTTTATTAAAAGTTCTTTACAGTGATTGCATGTAGATTTCATGGGCTCTAAAGTGTTTTATGTACTGCAAATACAGAAAAAAGTACATAGTAAATTACTTCCATGTCGTACGATCCGCTCGTGACTGCAGGTTTCAAGAGACGAGCGTCGCTCGCAACGACTTCGAGACGATTACGAGACGCGTGCAAATCACCACGTTGTCGGTCTCCCATTTAATTACGTGGCCAGTCGCGTGGGGACGGAATCGTGTCGAGGGCGAGTGCCAACCGCGACGACTGCGTATCGACCCGTGTGCGGACGGCCTAACAAGTTATCCATGCAAGTATCGGCCACCCCTGATGGTGCTTAATGTCCGTTATCTGGCATGAACCGTTGTATCCACCGCGGCACGGACGTCGACTGGTGTTCCATTAAAGCGGCGCGGCAAGAGCAGAGCGACACGACGCTGGGAGCAGAACAGCGCTGGAGAAACAAAACTGTGTCGGCCAATGCGCGCGATTAAAGTGGCGCTGCGAGCAGAGAGAGAGGCGTGGGAAGAATCCAACACGTTTGTTTATGTGTGCGGCGACAAGGGCAGTCAGGTAATTTCGAGAGCGGTCGGACACCGCCGGCGGCTCTGGGGCGTTCATGAGATATCAGCTGATGCGCTCCGGATTGTTGTTGACGCTTTCGTTCCCATTATATTATTGTCGCGTTGAAATGGAAGCACGCTTGACTTCGAAGGCAACTGAACACAGCACTTATGCTGAAAGCACGTTTATTACGAACTTACACGCACCAATGACTGCCTCTCGGGCAGAGTGCTCTGCTATTTATACACAGACAGAATTTACCAGAAATTAGAAGAACAGTTAACATAAGAAACAAGTAGAATTTAGAAGTGAACATAAGAAAGATGTAGAACATTCTGGAATTGTTAATTACAGAGAAATAAATTTTTGCCGTGGAGCGGGAGTGAACTGGCGACCTTCAGCACCGCAGTCCGTGACGCTATCCCCTGCGCCACGCCGACAGTCGGTGTAGGTGGTCTCTCGCGGCACTATGTACTGAGAACGGAATGGCCAGCGTGTTAAAAGGTGCGTATAAAATGAACATTAACAAGAGCAAAACAAGGTAATGGCGTGCAGTCTAATAAAATCAGGCCATGATGGGTGAATCAGATTAGGTAGTGAAACAATAATGTTGGTAGATCAGATTTGTTCCTTGAGCAGTAAAATAACATGGGATGGTCGCGGTACACAGGATATAAAATGCGGAATGGCAATGGAAAGAAAAGCATTTTTAGAAAAACGAAATTTGTTAACGTCGAATATAATTTTAAGTGCAAGGAAGTCCTTTCTGAAGGCATTTGTGTGGAGTGTTGCCTTGCATGGAAGTGAAACATGGACGATAAACAGTGTGGACAGGAAGGGGATGGAGCCTTTTGAAATGTGGTCCAACAGAAGAATGGAAAAGATTAGGTGTGTGGATGGATCGTGTAACTAATTGGTACTGAACAGAATTGGGGAGAAAAGGAATGTCTGGCATACTTTGACTAAAAGAAGCGATCGGCTGATAGGACACATTCTTAGACATAAAGGAATCGTGAATTTTGTGTTGGAGGTAAGTGTGGGGTAAAAATCGCAGAGTGAGAGCAAGAGATGAATGCTGTAATTCAAATGGAATTAGGTTGCAGGTCTTATATGAGGAGATGGGGAGGCTTGCTCAGGATTGAGTAGGGTGGAGAGCTGCAACAAACCAGTATCCGGACAGAAGACCACAACAACAACAATAACTGAGAATATGACTCTAATAGATACTTTAATAGCAGGCATTTAACTCGGCGTCCATTGCGGGAACAATGAGACAGTAATTGTAAAAAAAGAGATCTATTTTGAACAAATTATGGGACGGGATGTTAGCAAAGTGTTGAAGTATTTTTAAAGTTATGGGACCTAACTGCAGGGGTCATCGTTTCCTAAACTTACAAACTATTTAAATTAACTTATCCTAAGAAAAAAAAAAAAAAAAGCTCATGCCCTAGGAGGGACTCTAATCTCGGACAGCGAAAGACCGCGCGCCCCGCAGCAAGGCGCCTTAGTGTGCTCGGCCATTGAACAGCGGCAGAATATTGACTGCGAGTTATAATAGATTAACACTAGTTCCATAAATCATTAATATCACATTACGCAATGAGATCGAATGTGTCAGTGTAATGAATAGTATCTTTTTTTTATAAAATTATTAATTGACATATAAATTCATTTCCGTAATCTATAATTTTTTTTATAGAAGAGGCTATAATAATGTTGAAAGATGTACAACTGTCATTTTGTTACACATATTTTGCAAAATTGTCTTCTATTTCCACAGCTTCATTTCAAGTTGTGTTGAATTGTGGCCCTGCTGCATAAGTGCGTCGAACTGAACGTGGTCCTTACCAAGTGTGACAATGATGAACACTGTAGGACAACTCTACATGAAGTCGTCGTTATGCTATATTTAACTTGCGCATGTGACGTATTGCCCTTAGAAATACGTTAAGAAAATCGCCACACTGGATACAGCATATGAAACTGAATAAAAGCCAAAAGAGGTTTTGTGCATCACAAAGATTCGTACTCAAGCAATTGCAGCTAGACATATCAGGAACGTTCTTCATTTGATAAGTGATGAGATGCAGCTTCTTTGCATGAACGTGTTCAAATGTTTGTGAAGTTATGGGACCTAAATGCAGTGGTCTTCGGTCTCTACCTTACAAACTACTTAAAATAACTTATCCTAAGAAAAACACCCAAACTCATACCCGAGGGAGTACTCGAACCTCCGACGGCGGACGGACGCGCACACCGCAGCAATGCGCCTTAGTTCGCACGGCGATTCCGCCGCGGCGAAGAAGATGAGTCATTAGATGCTCCTAACATTATCAAAATCAAAACTAAGATATTATTACGCCATAACATAAAGGAATTTGTTATAAATCAAGAAGTCGCGATGATTAAATTTAAAATTTTCCATTTTCTATTTTTCATTTTCAGAAATAAAAAAGTATTTATATATTTATTTCGGAAGCGTTTTTTAAATTTAAACATTTGCTCATTTAGAATGTCAAAATATCTGACGTTACAACAGGAAATAACGCAATTTATCTCACGTGACAAGGAGGGGAGGGAAAGTACTGAAGATAGGAAAATTAGTATGACATAAATTATGGATGGCACCTTTTAGGAAATTAGACCGCTCGGACACTCCATCGCGGCAGTTAGGAAATTTTTGAAGCAGTAATCTCCATATGGGAATATCTAAGTCATATTCCTCATATGTGGTACATAATTCCTTTCAGGAAAACAGGTATGAATGAAATTAATATAACCTAAGAAACAAGATCTCGTGGACAATTTAAAAAATAATATCTAGTAGTACTTATTTATTTGATCAGCTCATGAGCCTTTGAGAGGGATGCCTTCAACACTGGAAATGAGTCGGTGAGGAAGGACTCTTCCCGCTCGTCGGCAAATCACGTCAGTTTACGGCACGTGGACCGCGCTGCCGCCTGTCTGCTCTACTGTACCAACGCCGTCTAGCTACTAGGCCTCATAACAAATCCGTGTCACGTCACACCGAAAGGCTATCGCAAGCTCACTGGCTGGCCACTGGGGCACAGCCCACTGCCTCGTAGCGCCATCCAGTGAGCTTGCGAGGGCTGCCTATCGGTGTGTGACATGGACTTGTTATGACGTCTTGTATCTAGACGGTGTTGACTGTACCTGGCAGCCTAGCAGCGCTGTGGCAGCGGCCCAACCAACACCGTCTAGAAGACAAGGCTTCACAACAGGCCGTGCCGGCATCATATCGAGAAACCACGTACGATAGCTGACTGGTCGGCCGCTACGAGGCAGTGGGCTAGTTAGCAGGCTTTCGCGCCTCTCATTGTGACGTGGGCACGGCCTGTTGTGAGGCCTTGTCTTCTAGGCCACGCTGTTCCAGTTTGTGCACTCGCCCGTGAGTTAGGGAGCGCTCACTTTATCGCGAGGCACCGCTGTTGTCGCGTGGGGCACACGACTGTGGCGAGCACGTGAGCAAGTGAAGCACCCGGCTGGGCTGTGACGTTACGAGAATCTACGGGTTACATTTTCGATTCCCACGACCAACACAATTGTTTCTGAAATAGCTATAACTGAAACTGCCGTTTTTCTCCATGGAAATAAGGGACACATGGCGCCAGCGATGTGACTTCAATTTAATTAAGCATGTTCATGGTGACATTCTTTTACATTCTTAAATGCCTGGTTGATGGAGCCAACATACGGAGTACTTCTTATCATGTAACCAATTTTACCATTTTTTTCCCTTTTTTCTTTTAATGAGGAAGTCTGATTTTAGAAGTTGTTTCTAGAAAGGAGCAAGATTATGAGTGAATGATTTATCAATCTGAACCTTATCCTAGTTTTCGCAATGTTAATCCTAAATATAGCAATACGAAGTGCAATTCATAATTCTGACATCGGTCTTCCAGAAAAGTAGGGTACTTTTTTTCATGTTCAAAGAAATGGTACGTTAGCGTTTAGTTATAATACCTCGCTTCAGACAAATGAGTAACACACCACCTTAAATAATAATAACTAAACTAAAAGTCGTCTGTCTTAAAAGTTTCAGAACGTGCTAAACATGAACAACAATAAGTGACATAATCGTCGATTCAGCATTTATAACAAGAACTAAGGTTTTACGTTTAGAAAGACAGTGCAAGGAAACACGGGCCCAATTTTCAATCTCATCAAGATTGTAGGGATGTGAGACACACAAGCAAACCGGTGCCGTCCTTTTCTGTATTCATGCTGTAAATCTAACATTTTTGTGTAATAAGAGAAAGGTGAACAAAAGTTCAAATGTTTGTTAAGGGACTTAACTGCGGGGTCATCAGTCCCTAAACTTACGAACTACTTATCAACTAGCTTATACTAAAGACGACACAAATATCCGTGCCCAAAGGGGGATTCGAACCCCCGACAGTAGCGGCAGTGCGGACTGTGACTGGCGCGCCGCACAGCGCTCGGCCACCGCGGCCGGCCGGGGCATAACAGCTTTGACATAATTGCAAAACGACATATTGACCATTGCTATTTACCATTATCAAGCTATTAGCTAATCTCTGCTAACGCTTAAAGTGGTAAATAGCTATGATCAATATGTCGTTTTGTAATAAGAGTTGTGATAGATTAGACATTGTGAACATCAGTCTCTTATCAAGAAGTAGGCGCTAGGATTTGGCGGCAACTTAGATTTGCTGTTGTCACAACTACCCATTGACGAGAACTCAACAAACGCGTCTGTTTACTTTTGGTCGCCGAGTACTAGCGTATACGTCGGCTTTCCCCACCACCGCAGCTCCGAGCGCTCGTGCGCACTCCTGCTCGCGGAGCAGCCTGTTGGAACAGCCTTTTCTAAGCGGTGTTGGCCCAACGCGCAGCTCTTCTCCGTTCTGTAGCGCCCCTGTACTGTAATCCTGTCCTCTTTCGACTTAATGGTTATATTGTTCAAATGTTTTATTGTTCAAATGTGATTTAATGGTTTTATTGTTGAAATGTTTTATTGTTCAAAGCTTATGGGACTTAACTGCTGGGCTATCAGTCGCTAAACTTACAAACTACTAACATACTAGCTAACACTAAAGACAGCACTAACATCCCTACCAGAGGGGGGATTCGAAACCCCGACAGGGAATGGCGTCGCGCAATGTAGCACAGCGCCTCAATGCGCTCGGCCACGCCGCCGCGGCCTAGTTTTATTCCAATCATAGCCTTGCCCTATAGTTTTACTCCCACCAGTACCATGGAGTTTATTAGGTGATCAACACGTCCTGTTACGCTAGCAGTTCTTCTTCTTGTCAGTGTTTTACATATGTTTCTTTCCTTGGAGAAGTTTTTTTATGTCATATTTCATGTTTGTATGCATGTTGGGACTGCAGCTGGCTAGTATTTAAGAATCCAACAACAAAACCTATAATTACTGCTGTTGGAGATGGACTTCTGAAATTGTCATATCTTACCAGGCTATCAACATTTCAAAATTCTTCAGCAATGACACATTAGGAGTGATTTAAAATGGAACGACCATATATCATCAATTGAGGTAAAGCAGATGTCAGACTTAGATTCATTGGAAGAAACCTGAGAAAATGCAGTCCGAAAACAAAGGAAGTAGGTTACAGTTCGCCCACAGCTTGAATACTGCTCACCGGTGTGGGATCCGCACTAGTTGGGGTTGATAGAGGAAGTAGAAAAGATCCAACGGAGAGCAGCGCGCTTCGTTACAGGCTCATTTGGTAATCGTAAAAGCGTTACGGAGATGATCGATAAACTCCAGTGGAAGACTCTGCAGGAGAGACGCTCTGTCGCTCAGTACGGGCATTCGTCGAAGTTTCGAGAACATACCTTCACCGAGGAGTCTAGCAGTATATTTCTCCCTCCAAGGTATATCTTGCGAAGAGATCATGAAGATAAAATTAGAGAGATTAGAGCCCACACAGAGGCATACCGACAGTCTTTCTTTCCGCGAACAATACGTGACTGGAATAGGAGGGAGGACCGATAGTGGTACTCTCCACCACACACCATCGGGTGGCTTGCGGTGTATGAACGTAGATGTAGATCTTAAATGATTCGATTCTACCCTGTTTCGTCTGTCCATGTTTCACTTCCAAACAATTATGGGCGCAGTAATATTAAGGCCAATGTTTTATAGCCAAAGACTTCCTTTTGAATGCCACCTTTGCCTGTATTCGACTATGATTAAATGCTCCTTCGTCCGTCATGTGTTATTTTGCTTCCATGGTAGCATAGATGCGTAACTTCATCTACGCCATTATCACCAATTTCGATCAACATTCTTTTCTGGTTCTTACCATTATCTTTTTCCTTTTCCGGTTGACTGCTCACACTGCACTTGAGTCGTGGTGGCTGCCTTCGAGAAATCTATTGGTTGAGGAAAGTATCCGAGCACGTACTCATACTGGAAGAGAGCACCTACTACTGGTGACGAGGAGAACTGTGTTGTGGTTTATACGTGTTAGAGACGAGGAGGGAGAGGGCAGTCTGAGTGACTGTGTGAGAGGAGGGGGAGGAGGGGGGGGGGGGGAGGGGGCCGTAAGATGCATACAGCGGCGAGCGCGGACGCTAGCAGTCAGCGCCTGCCAGGCAGAGAGAGAAAGAGAGAGAGAGAGAGAGAGAGAGAGAGGAGGAGGGGGGATGGCGGGGGTAGTACACAAGGGCCTGTTGTGGACTTGGCCGTATGCTTGAAACGGAGTAGCGAGTACGGTGCCTGCAGCGTGGCGTGTTTCACTGCTATAGTTTTGTTTTTCACGCTTGGTTGCGAATGGCTGCTGCTACGAGCGTCTGCAGAAAAGGAAGTTAGCGTAGCGCATCATATGAGTTGTGGGCATATCGCTGTTTATACAACGAAGTTACTAATTGGATAGTGTACTTGTTGCTCGCCATAGTCCGTCGAGACTTCTCAAACTGTATTTATCGTCTGTGTTGTCGCCGGCAGTATTTTGAAAGACTTCTACTTTAATTATCAGTGACCGCCCCTATCTACATATACATGGGATACTCTGCAAATCTCATTTAACTGCCTGGATGAGGGTTCATCGAACCACCTTTATACTATTTATCTCCCAACAAATTCTCGAATAGCACGCGGGAAGAAAGAACACTTGAATCTCTCCGTTCGAGCTCTGATTTCTCGTATTTTATTCTGATGATCATTTCTACCTTTCTAAGCTGGAGTCAACAATATATCTTCGCATTGGGAGGGGAATGTTGGCGATTGGAGTTTCGTAAGTAGCCCACACCGCAGCGATAAGCGCCGTTGTTGTAATGATTCCCGTCTGAGATCCTGTTTCCGTAAAGCTGTCTCCCCTGTATCATGACAATACAAAACGAGTTTCCCTTCTTTGGACTCTTTCGATGTCCTCCATCAAACCCACGTGGGCATCAATACTCCAAAAATGGACGGATAAGCGTAGTGTATGCAGTCTCTTTTAGTAATTCTGTTGCATCTTTTAAGGGTTCTGCCAGTAAAACACAGTAGCTGGTTCGCCTTTCCCACGACAATATCTACGTGTTCTTTCCAGTTTAAGTTTGAAGTAATAGTAATTCCTAGGTATTTTGTGGACTTTACGGCCTTCATTTTTGATTGATTTATCTTGTAAACAAAGCTTAAGGAATTTCTTTTCGTACACGACTTCACACTTCGCATTATTTAGAGTCAATGCCAATTTTTACAACATAGTGATATCTTATTTAAATCTTCTGCAATTGTTTTTGCTCTTCAGATGATTTTACTAGATGGTTAATGGCGGCGTCATCTGCAAACAGCCTAACAGAGCTACATAGATTTTCCCCTAAATCGTTTATGTAAACAAGGAAGAGCAGAGGACCAATAACACTACCCTGTGGAGCGCCCGATATCACCTCTGTTTTAGTCGATGCCTTACCGTCGATTACTACGAACTGTGTCCTCCCAGACAGGAAATCCCCTATCCAGTTACAAAACCAGAATCACGCATTTCATCGAAGAAAATAGGCCCGATAACGGTACATGTGGTAAATCCAACCCATACCGTGACTTTACCGTCGTGCAATGGAGTTTCCACGACAGTTCTAGGATTTTCGGAAGCCCAAATTCTACAGTTGTGGGCGTTGACAGACCCTAGGAGCGTGAGCGCTGACTTCCCCGTGCATAGCCGAACCAGCTACAGACTCCATTCCTTCCTGAACTGTCTCAGCAGCATTACTCCTTATGCTCGTTCAGCGACTACGGGGTATATCGTCTAAACAACCCGTGGCTTCCAACTTCGAAATCATTCTCACCACAGCTGCATCTGTCAACGGACCTTTACCCGTTCTAAACCCTTTCTTATGGCGATAGGATCGTAATGCTGTACTAGCACATTTCCCATTCTGATAATACAGCTTCCATAAAAGCGCATTTTCAGGTAACGTCAACTTGCTGCGACTGCTGGTGCATCTAATTCTCTCTCTCATTACAGCTCCTTTTATACACGATTTTCAGGCGCCGTCACTGACGTTTTATGTCCAGCGCCATCTGTCGGGCATTTTTTGAATTTTTTTCCTAATAAAACCCAATGTCATTTCAAGCATGTGTGTCAATTTTTACCTCTCTATCTACATTATTCCGTGTGTAATGCTGCTTTCATATGAAAACGGGTGTTTCGTATTAAAGTTGAGGTTAGGACCGCTAATGAAATTTTACAAGGAAGGGACAATTTAAACAAAATCATTGGATTCCACCATAAAATTGTAGCGGTCGTGATATTGTTAGCAAATACAACATTAGAACGCAGCATTATGGAAGAAGTCGGCGGAGTCTAAATTTTACGTTATTGAAAGCTTTGAGTAGTATTTGTGCCATATTCTGATGTGATTATGAAAGAGGCAACTGGAATATTACTTCGATAAATTGATGCTGGGATTGTTCGTTTCGTTTGCTATTGTTCTATGACCGTGTTGAAAATTAATCATTAGTCGCCAGAAAATTGCAAAATTATCGGACCTCATAAACATCGCGAAGGTTTTTCCTGCAGGCATTGAAGTGCAATAAACCATTCATAGTCACGAAATAAATTAAAGTTACACATAGAATGTTCTAGCACAATCGCGAAGCGAACTGCCACATTACCTAAGCATCACTTTATGAAGTACTGAGTCTGCTGAAAATAAATAACTTTGAAATTAGTGAGAATGGAGAAGGGATTTTAAATAAGTAAGATCTTTCAATCGAACTGTGGGGTTTATTGAAATCAGTAGGAAAGGAAATAAGCTCACATTTACAATAGTCAGGCAAAATCCATGGCTGGAACACGTCCTAATACATCAAGGAGAAAACAATAAGTCCCGAGCAGTTCCGCTCTCTCCCTTCATCTAGTTACAAAATAGTTGAACGTGACAAATATCAAATGTTTATCGATACGCTGGTAGAGAGAAGCCGGAAGTCAGCGACGAGCTTCGCAGAAGTTATTTTGATTTTAAAAAAAATCATTTATGTATTACTACACGTGATTTATTAAGTTTTCAAATTTATACTGACTTTTTGATTACTCGATATGTAACAATATATACAAGTGACAGAAAAATTGGAGAGAGAGACTTCTGTAGGTTTACTTGTAAGAGGATATAATAATGATATGCTGGGTAAGACAGGGTTGTAGCCTTTCTCCAATGTTGTTCACTTTGTACATTGAGCAGGCTATAAAGGAAAGCAAGGAGAAATTTGGCGAAGGAATCAAAGTTCAGGGAGAATAATTAAAAACATTGCGTTTTGCCGACGACATAGTAATTCTGTCAGATACAGCAAAGTACCTGGAAGAGCAATTGAACGGAATGGACAGTATGCTGAAAGGTGCATATAAGATGAACATTAACAAGAGAAAAACTAGGGTAACGGACTGCAGTCTAAGAAAATCAGATGATGCTGAAGGAATTAGATTAGGTAACGAAGCAATAAAGGAGGTAGATGAGTTTTGTTACTTGGGCAATAAAATAACAAATGTTGGTCGCAGTAGAGAGGATATAAAATGCAGACTGGCAATGGGTAGAGGGGGCGTTCTTGAAAAGGAGAAATTTGTTAACATCGAATATTGATTTAAGCCTGAGGTAGTCCTTTCTGAAGGCATTTGTATAGACTGTTGCCTTAAACGGGAGTGAAACATGGACGATAAGCAGTGCGGACAGGAAGAGAATAGAGCCTTTTGAAATATGGTGCTACAAAAGAATGCTGAAGATTAGGTGGATGGATCGCGTAACTAATGAGGAGATAGTGAACAGAATTGGGGAGAAAAGGAATTTCTGGCATACCTTCACTAAAAGAAGGGATCGCTTGGTAGGACACATTCTTAGACATCGGGGAATCGTAAATTTAGCATTGGAGGGAAGTGTGTGGGGTAAAAATCGCAGAGGGAGACCAAGAGACGCGTATAGTAAGCAGATTCAAGTGGATGTGGGTTGCCGTTCTTATGAGGAGATGAAAGGGCTTGCTCAGGATAGAGTAGGGTGGAGAGCTGCATCAATCCAGTTTACGGAATGAAGACCATAACAACAACAACATGCTGGGTACGGCAAAGTAGAGGGCAAGCAGGCAGGGGGTGAGGGGCAGGGGGGTTGAGGCTAGTTACCATTGGTTAGAGGACCGCACCGCCCGTCTAGTCGCCCCGCCCCCTGCCTGGCAGGTAAGCTGTGTGCTTGGCCGGTGACGGTAAATCACCGCCGACGGAGCCGCTGTCTTAGCGGTTAATTTCGGGCCGCTCCCGGCAGCACGCGATTCCCGGACCCGCTGGCCGGGCGGGTCAAGTAGTGCCGCCCCCGCCCGGAAAGGGCGCCGCCGCCCCCGCCGCCCCCACCGCCCCCGCCGCCCTGATGTATGGCGCCATAAATCCGCGCACACCCGCCCCCACCCAACCCCCACACCGCCAATTCCTCCCGCCACTTCCTCCTCCCTTCCTCGCGGCGTACAAGGCTCTCATATCAAAGTTGCAAAGTATGCTTCCCAGAAAGCTCCCCCCAGTGCAAGAAAATAAAACTCGTAGGTGCGCAGTGTCGGGCCCACGGCGCTTTATAGAGCTCTCTCTCCGTACTCTCCCTCTCTCTCTGTCTCTCTGCGCTGCGAACTCAGTTGGTCATCCGCCCCGGGGAGCCTCTGTAAAAACCCAGACGACAAGAGTAACACTGCCCCGGCTCTTACGGTCATGCCGGCAGAATTTGCTGAGGGACTGAAGACGATGAAAATGTTGGGCTGCAAACTAAACATAAAACTTCGTGGGACACAGTGCGACGTGAATTCTAAAGGTCAAATGACATACTTCTGAATAGACCGCATATCTCAAGTTGTTCGCTTTACACTCGCTTTATTTCTGTATGTTATCATGAATTATTTTTCTACCTCACAAATGAAAACACGATGCATGATAACACGCGTTACTAATATTTTATTTTCCATTTAGCTGATTGTCCTACTAACTCATTCTCAAGCAAAATTATTATCAATTGCATTTTACACATATTTCTGTGTTACATTGATAAAATCTTCTATGTTACATGAAATTCGCGTTTACGGAATAAATGACATTAACTGAGAATAGGTAAAGGGGGACACAGCGATCATCACACTTGCACGAAATTACTCTAGCACGCCTCCCGTCAGATACAAATTCGCAACTTTACCCTGACCACGGTAATCAAACTCGTAGTCACTTAGTACTGATTCCCGTAAGAGTAAGGGCCTAGGAGTGCCTCCACACTTAAGAGAGGATCATTCCCCGTCATCGGCAAATTATATATATATACAGGGTGTTTCACTAAAAGTGTTTGCCTCTGTAACTTATAAAATAATAGGTGACGGGAAATTTTAATGCGGTAGGTCAACACAAGAAATGTTATACTTTCTGCGGAGCTATGAACGTAGTTTATTGTATCATTTTCCAAAGAGTTACAGCACAAAGATATAATTTTTTAAATGGAATAATAGTTTTTTCTATCGTGCATTGGATTCGTTGAAACCAGCTGCGTCCAAATCAATTTAAACTACATTCCTATCACTGTTAGTTTGGGAGCTACAACCCTTCAAAGTTCCGGGGGCGGAGGCTGCGATAGCGTAGCTAACTGGCCGAGTGGCTATCCCCTGGGGCACGGCCCACTGTCTCATGACCACCAGCCAGTTAGATACGCTGTCGTAGCCTCCGCCCCCTAAACTTTGAAGGGTTGTAGGTCCCAAGCTAACAGTGATAGGAATGTAGTTTAAATTGATTTGGACGCAGCTGGTTTCAACGAATCCAATGCACGATAGAAAAAACTATTATTCCATTTAAAAAATTATATCTTTGTGCTGTAACTCTTTGGAAAATGATACAATAAACTACGTTCATAGCTCCGCAGAAAGTATAACATTTCTTGTGTTGACCTACCGCATTAAAATTTCCCGTGACCTATTATTTTATAAGTTACAGAAGCAAACACACTCAGTGAAATACCCTGTGTGTGTGTGTGTGGTGTCTGTTTTTTCGGGCATGACAGCGCAACTGCCTAGAAAGCAGAAGACCCGGGTTCGAAATTCCGCTGGGTAGGGTACACATTTTCAGATTTACCCATTCGCAGTAAATATCAGACATTCCGTGAATATGAACAGATAATAACTGCATGATCAAAAGTAGCGGCTTTTCTTTCAGACATGTCCGAAAGAACAGACATCACATATTACATGAAATTTTTTTTCTTTTTAACACATTGTCTTTTCAAGTTGGCAATATATATTGTTGAAAATGATTCAGAATCGGAAATACCAAAATAAAATATTACTAACAAGGCGTGCCACGGACCATGTGTTTATTTATTTTATATATAGAGCCTGTGGGCCCCCAAGAAAATCAATCGCGTCTTTTACGGCCCATTTTAGTTTCCCCTATTAGTTTTAAGATTTCTGCAATCATTGCAGACAGAAATAGAAAATATATAAATAATAAAAAAATCATGGATGATATGATTACAACTCTACTACCGTGACAATATCTATGCACCCAACACTTAATATTCTCATATTTGAGCTTAGCTTTGACAAAGATACTGACTTGGAACCTTTACCTCTCTAAACTATTATTTTAACAACTGTTCCACATTTTCATTATCTTTTACCGTTAAAGTATTATCACATTCCCGCTGTGGTACTTTGTTCTAAGTTTATGTTGTTTGCTTGCACTGGTGACTATAGCCTGGAAGGAACGTAGCGTACATTTGGCGTTCGGAAATCACTCACATGACATCCCTCGCCCGAAACCTTGCCGAAACTGCTTTTGCATTCGACATCTTTCTTTCTGTATTTGATAATTTTTTTTATTCTAACTCAAGGGTTATCATTTCAAAACAATGGCGCACTGAAAATTATATTAAAAAAATGTTGTTCTTAGGACAATGAATTACAATCTAATGTCTAAAAATTCCAGGTTAGCATATAACACCTGCAATCAATGGTACGAGAATTAGGGATTATTTCGCAGCTGTTCGGCGTATCGTAATGAGCAGCGAATTAGTTTGTGATGTACGAACACATTAGACCTAAGTTCAAAACTTGCTTTGCGCGGTGGCTCAGCGCGCTCGGTTAGAGGGTTGCCGGCGTGTTAGCTCAGTGTGCTCGGTCAGACGTCTGGATGCCCTCTGTAACGAAAAAACTGAGTCAACGACGAAACGATCAATGAAGAACAAAACCAACCCACACAAAAGACCGATCAAACTGATGAACCAATGGAAAGAGAGAAAAAGAAAGAGAGCTCAACGCCGTATGTAAAAAAATAAATAAATAAATAAATAAAAATAAATAAATAAAAATAAAAATATACTGAGCCAAATTCTCAACGAACATGAACAAACGACCGGAAGAATGAAAACACATATAAATAAATAAATAAATATAAAATAAAAACCCGCCACTGGCATTTATGTCATCTTGATTCCTTAAAAGTTTCCCCACATTGTTGTTAACTAAACACAACTATATTCTACAAGATTTTGCGTTGGTCAAAGGTAACAGCGCTTTCTCGGCAAAGAAACGAGAGTTTATATGTGAAACTAACACTATCAGCATGTTGTATAAACTATTCATTATTATAGTATCCTCCTAGTTTATGTGCATATACTTCAGAAGACTACTGTCCCACTCTTACCCTCTTACATATTCACAACTGTAAACATTGCAGATCATAACGCCATGTAATTAATAAGAGTAGTCGAAACACTTTTAAGAGTCAAGGCGTATATATAAACTTTGTGTTAAAAAACGCATTCGATTTCGTTTTAGAATGTTTCCAAATAAATACATTCATGGGTCCCAGTCGTACATTGATACCAGTGGAAGCTGTTTTCCAATAGCTGTTATTGTTCCAGAGATATTTTGGGTTGACAAAATAGCTGGAACAACAAGTTCTGTTCACATACAATATTAACCATAGCAAATCTTCTTCTTTGTACGATGTTACCGAAACGAAAATATGCTCGCCACCAACCTGGGTTTCCCCCTTTTAGCAAGCTGCCTCCTTAACCAGTAAGGGATAAATGCAGTTGACTCATATGTGCTCTCTGTGTGGCATATGGAAGTTTGGGTCTGTCCTGAAGTCGTGTTCGGGTAGCGTAGTGGTTAAGGCGACCGCTCGTAAAAAGCTGGAAACCTGGGTTCGAGTCCCGCCCCGGCACAAATTTTGATATGTCACGATTTGGTAGACCATCCATACCTTATACAGTGACAATGAGAAAAATTCGCTATTGAGAAAAAATATTGATAATATTATCATCACTGTAATTCGTCACCATACAGTAATATAATTATTGTATTCACAGCATGTATGACTTCAACTGCGAATGGGCCAAGCTGAAAATGTGTACCCTGCCGGGTTCCGAGCCCAAGTCTCCTGGTTTATAGGGAGATGCGCTGACCACTACACCATGGGGTACAGAGTTTCACCGCGCCTGTAAGGTCTACCTAAGCACGCCTCCCATCAGATACAAACTCCTAGCTTTACCCTTCACACAGTACTCGTAGTTTTCTAAGTAACTCTGGTAAGAGTAAGTGTCAAAATCTTGCCCACCCCTCCCCACTAACGAAAGGATCATAATCCGTAACCGGCATTATATATATATATATATATATATATATATATATATATATATATATGTCTCTGTGTGTGTGTATGTGTATGTGTGTGTGCGTGTGTTAAATTCTGTGAATATGAAAGAATAATAACTGCAGGATTAGAAGTGACGGCTCGTCTTTCGGAACAGATGCCACAGGAATATATAAATGTGGTATTACGGAAGAATGCTGAAGATTAGGTGGGTGGACCACGTAACTAATGAGGAGGTACTGGACATGTTGTGGCGTAAAGTCAGCGCCACACGCCATATGTAAGAGAACGATCGTGGCGAAGGCAGCGATCGACCGAGAGCCAATCACAAGCAGCCACCGCGCATCCTGGAGGGAGTAACCGAAGATGCGCGCCCTCTACAAGCGGCTATATCTAGGCCCACATACGTCTGGAGGAGCCCGTCAGTTACCGGCAGTTACTAGTGAGAACTCTGACAAGAATCAAATGTTCAAATGTTTGTATAGCTTATGGGACTTAACTACGGGGTCATCGGTTCCTAAACTTACAAACTACTTATGAACTAGCTAACACTAAGGACGGTACAAATATCCATGCCCTTGGAGGGTTTCGAACCCCCCCCCCCCCGACCGTAGTGGCCGTGCAGACTGTGACTGGAGCGCCGTATTCCCTTTTTTTATTTTTTTTTATTTTTTTATTTATTTTTTTATTTTTTCGACAAATGAAAATGTGAGCCGGTTCGGGAATCGAACACAGGTCTCCCGCTTCGGGCCAGCGGTCGCCTTAACCACTTTTTTTAATTTTTCGTGCAATTTCTGTCACCAAGAAAGCTGAAAAATTCTATTCCAATGAGACCCGAACCATTGACCAACCTCTACAGTTCGCTGGCAAGCGTGCTTCCACTTTTTTTTTTTCACTAGTGCGCTTTTCCCCAACGCCAATAGAAACATTAAGGAACCAAAAAATGGAAAACTGAATTTTTTTTCACTGCTTCCGCAGTGTTGTCACAATCTTCTTCGAATGTATTCATCCTTTTTTCCAGTTTTCAATTTACCATAATTTTCTGCTCATAACTTTGTAAGCCTCTTTCACCGGTAAGCTACACTTTTATTTCAATTTTTTCTTACGTAAATTAATGATTTTTTCCGTGAAGTTATTACAATTAGTATAAATTTTAAAACAAAAATGCCTCTTCAATGGCTTATTCTGGGATTATAACTTCAATAGTAGATGTTTTTATTATTAATTTCAAAAAACAGAAAGCAATTTTTTTTCTACACCGATTTCCATTCTTCCTGATTACCATTGACATTTCAAAATATGACGACCTCACTTCAAGTGTGTTTGTTACGCACACTCAATGAATTAGGGTACACTGCTGTTTCGGGGTTCTGCTGAGGCTTTCACGGCTACCGTAGCGGTCACGAGGCCCACGAAGTCCCCACCGTACTTCACCCTCAGCAGAAATCCCCTACTTTAGCATTGCAAAATTATTTCCAATCTTTCCAGCTTAGTTTAAGCGGTTACGTTATTTTACCTTCTTGAAATAAAATTAGAATCATATTTCCAAATTTTTTCTTGTGATCTTTCCACTTGCATAATTTGTAAAATTCTTCTAGTATGTAATCATTGTAATCCAGTAGATCGCCATTTCCGTTCTTCTGGATGACGTAATATACGTAATTTCCTAATAACCAATATACCGCATTGTTTTTTTGTTCTGGAAAATTTTCCCCTCGGCCACCGCGGCTGGCGAACTCAGGGTGGTTACTAGTGAGAACTCGTCAGTTATTGTTAGAATTCAGGCAGTTACTAGGCAGCTACGATGACAGAACCAGGACAGTACTAAGAACGCGGCTACGAACAGCAGTAACTAGGTCATAGCGCAGCTATTATCATACGGACGAACCCGCGAGAAGCTAGAAGAGATAAGAAACATGCTTATGTTCTAAACATGAGTATTGTTAATTTCAGTCTATAAATATCTTGTAATACTAGCTATATCAATGTTTTAGATGTCAAAGGAATACCTTTATTGACAACCAGACTGAGACGAGTAAACAACAAAAAGACGACGAGGTCACAACAGAACAGAATTGGGGAGAAAAGGAATTTCTGGCATCCTTGACAAAAATGAATGGATCGATTGGTGGGACATATTCTTAGGCAACAAGGAAATGTGAACTTAGCGTTGGAGGTAAGTGTGTGGGGTAGAAATCGCCGAGGGAGACAAAGAGATGAATACAGTAAGCAGATTCAAACGGATGTAGGTTGCAGGTCTTGAGATGAAGAGGCTTGCTCAGGAAAGGGTGTATAATGTTAATTGCCTTGTGGGTTGAGGTTGTAGAGGCAAGTTTAACTTTTAGTATTTAATCAATTTCGTAAATAGTTTGCAAGTTATTAATGAGATTAAAGTAGCCAAAAATTACGTAAATACTGACTGCAGAGATTATGATTCATAAATAAACAGGGGAATTAATTTTATTTTTAAATATCTCTGACAATTAAAGAGTATATGTTGGCGGCAGCTACATTATAAAAAGAGACGGGGCCTACCTTCTGGAACATTCGGCATGTTTTGCTGCAATATAACGGTTTATATTTATAAAGGTATGACACCGTCGTGACGTGGGGTTGGACTTGTTACGTAATTTGTTCGTGCAGCGGACCGTGCGTTAATTTTTATTTCAGTATCCAAACGGAGTTACGGGAAAAAATATTACGCGGAACAATATCGGACCTCGAAATTTAACATTTCAGGTTCTAAAAAGCCGTTTAATTATCATGGGGACTGATAAAGATTGAAAAATGGTAAAACTTACCACTGCACGACATCTTGTCTACCGTAATGGCGTCCAAACCCACCACACAACCACAAGGGGAAAATTATTTAGGCCAGATTCATTACCGCAATGATAAATAAAAACCCGTCATATGAAATTATTAAATTTTTTATGATGTATTTAACTCACAAAAACACTTTACTTACATGGTAAATAAATGAAACAATAGGAGCTGTTATAGATACCCCTGTTGGGTACACATTTTCAGCTTGGTCCACTGACGACACATGTGAGCCAACTGCATTTATCGCTTACTGTTCGGGTAGCCTAGTGGTTAAGGCGACCGCTTGCGATAAGCGGGAAACCCAGGTTCGAGTCTCGGCCGAGCACAAATTTTCATATGACACAATTTGGTAGACCATGCATATACAGTGGCGATAAAAGAAATTCTCTGTTGCGAAAAATATTGATAACTATAATTATAAATTACTAGTTGACCTGTGCAAATAATTCACATTCTATTCTGATCGGTGACAGACAGGTATCATAATAACGGAGAAGAGGCAGATGCAAGTGCCTCGTATGTATAAAAGATAATAAACTTTGAATAGCAGTAATAAATTGTAGTCTCATTGTAAGAAAATTAACATAATTAAATACAATATGATTAATTATGAAACATATAAAAACCAGATAGTGACTTCTTCAAACAGAAAAAAGGGAAGGTAGCTTAAGTTTCAGAGAGAGAAAAACGCTCCTCGATTAAAATATATCTTATGTCGTAAATTTTTTGTTGTATCGTTTCAAGTACGGTAGATAGCTGCATCGAAGGAAACATCGTTCATGTGAAACTCAGCTTGCCATTTTCTCACATGACATCTTGCGAGCCATGGACGAAGGGCAACACGCGGATTGTGTTTTTCTCGACTTCAAAAAGGCGTTCGACGCAGTGCCACACTGCACTCTGCTAACGAAGATACGAGCTTATGGAATAGGTTCATAGATTTGTTCAAAAAATGTTCAAATGTTTGTAAATCTATCGGACCAAACTGCGTGGTCATCAGTCCGTAGCTTACAAACTACTTAAACCTAGGTAAACTAACCTACGGACAAACACACACCCATGCCCCAGGGAGGACTCGAACCTCCACGGCGAGCAACCGCGCGCTCCGCAGCGAGGTGCTTTAGACCGCTCGGCTACTCCACCGCGGCCATAGATTTGTGACTGGCTGGAAGACTTCCTAAGTAATATAACGCAGTACGTTGTTCTCGACGGCGAGTGTTCATCAGAGAGGAGTGTATCGTCAGGTGTGCCCCAGGGCAGTGTGATAGGAAAATGTTCAAATGTTTGTTAAGCTTTAAGGGACTTAACTACGGGGTCATCAGTCCCTAAACTTACAAACTACTTACGAACTACCTACAACTAAGGACGGCACAAATATCCATGCCCGAGGGGGGATTCAAACCCCCGACCGTAGTGGCCGTGCAGACCGTGACTGAAGCGCCTCAGTCCACTCGGCCACCGCGGCCGGCAGTGTGATAGGACGGCTATTATTTTGTATCTATATAAATGATCTGATGGACAGAGTAAGTTGTAATTTGCGGCTGTATGCTGATGATGCTGGGGTGTATGGGAGGGTGTCGTCTGTAACTGACTGTAATAGCATACAGGATGACTTAGACAAAATTTCTAGTTGGTGCGAAGATTGGCAAGATGTATAAAAATGTAAGGTGATGCGCATGAGTAGAAAAAACAATCCCATAATGTTCGAATACAGCATTAGTAGTGAGGATCTTGATGCTGTCGCGTCGTTCAAATATCTAGGCGTAACATTGCAGAGCGATATAAAATGGAACGAGCATGTAAGGACAGTTGTGAGTAAGGCGGACAGCCCACTTCGGTTTATTGGGAGAATTTTGGGAAGATGTACTTCACCTGTAAGGGGGCCGCGTATAAAACGCTTGTACGACAACGTCTTGAGTATTGCTCAAGTGTTTGGGAACCGCAGCAGATCAGTTTAAAGGAAGACATAGAGGCGGTTCAGAGACGAGCAGCTAGATATGTTACCGGTAGGTTCGACCAATGCGCGAGTGTCACGGTTATGCTCTGGCAACTCAATTGGGGATCGCTGGAAGACTGGTTTGATGCAGCTCTCCACAATACCCTATCCTGAGCAAGCCTCTTCATCTCCACATGAGAACGGCAACCTACATCTGCCTGAATCTGCTTACTGTATCCATCTCTTGGTCTTCCTCTGCGATTTTTACCCCAAACACTTCCCTCCAATACTAAATTCACAATTCCTTGATGTATAAGAATGTGTCCTACCAATCTATCCCTTCTTTTAGTCAAGGTATGCCAGAAATTTATTTTCTCCCCAATTCTGTTCAGTACCTCCTCATTAGTTACGCGATCCACCCACCTAATCTTCAGCATTCTTCTGTAGCACCATATTTCAAAAGCCTCAATCCTCTTCCTGTCCGCACTGTTTGTCGTCCATGTCTCACTCCCATACAAGGCAACACTCCATACAAATGCTTTCAGAAAGAACTTCCTTAGGCTTAAATCAATATTCGATGTTAACAAATTTCTCTTTCTCAAGAACGCTTTTCTACCCATTGCCATTCTGCATTTTATATCCTCTGTACTGCGACCATCATTTGTTATTTTACTGCCCAAGTAACAAAACTCATCTACCTCCTTTATTGCTTCGTTACCTAATCTAATTCCTTCAGCAGCACCTGATGTTCTAGGCTGCACTCCATTACCCTAGTTTTGTTCTTGTTAATGTTCATCTTATATGGACCTTTCAGCACACTGTCCATTCCGTTCAATTGCTCTTCCAGGTCCTTTGCTGTATCTGGCAGAATTACTATGTCGTCGGAAAAACTCATTGTTTTTAATTCTTCACCCTGAACTTTAATTCCTTCTCCAAATTTCTCCTTGCTTTCCTTTATACCTTGCTCAATGAACAAATTGAATAACATTGGAGAAAGGCTACAACCCTGTCTTACTCCCTTCCCAGCTACTGCATTCCTTTATGCCCTTCAACTCTGACAACCGCTGTCTGGTTTTTGTACAAGTTGATCCCTATATTTTACTCCTGCTTGCTTCAGAATTTGAAAGAGTGTATTCCAATCAACATTGTCAAAAGCTTTCTCCAAATCTACAAAAGCTAGAAATGTAGGTTTGTCGTTTCTTAGTCTATCTTCTAGGATAAGCAGTAAAGTGAGTATTGCCTCCCGTGTTCCTACATTTCTCCTGAACCCAAACTGATCTTCTCCGAGGTCGGCTTCTACCAGCTTTTCCATCCTTCTATATATAATTCGTGTTAAAAGTAAATTTAGAGTTCCGGAATTTGAAGCTGAGTGTAGTACGATCTTGCTGCCACCTACTTACATTTCGCGTAAAGGTCACAAAGACAAGATAAGAGAAATTAGGGCTCGTACGGAGGCATATAGACATTCTTTTTTTTCCTCGTTCAATTTGGGAGTGGAATAGGAAAGGAAATGCCTAGTAGTGGTACAGTGTACCCTCCGCCACGCACCTTACGGTGAATTGCGGAGTATGTATGTAGATGTAGATGTAGAAGCAGTCTCCGGACTCTCAAAGATATACTGTACACTGCGGGCCCAAGAGATCAAAAATTGCTACCTTGTCCTTCCTATTCCAGTACTACTAGTCAATATCCAGCCGTCCCCCACGCACCCCGTGCACCTGCAGTGCTGCCCGCTCCGCCCACCGCTGCTGCCCCCACGCCTTCCTCGTCCTCTCTCGCCGCCGCTGTCGCCGGTGGCTGCGGCTAGGACGACGCCCGCTCTCCCATCCGGCCGTATTGATTGAAGTCGCCGCGGCGCGGGGGCGGCCGTATGCTAACACAATCAATCAGCAATAGCGGCGCGCCGCGGCCGTGCGACTGACACGTCCAATAACTGTAAACAGACGTCACGAGTGCCGCCGCCGCCCCCGCCGCCGCCCTCGCCGCCCATTGTGTCCGCTGCCGCAATTAATCCCGGCCCGGCCCCAGGTCCGATCGTCCTGCATAATCCGCGCTCCACCTCGCCGGCACAAACCAATTTAAATTTTCATTTGCGCCCGTTTATTTGGCCACGCTACACGCACGAATGTTTTTTCGTTTCACTCTTAACCTTTCTTTTATTTTCCGGTAGCCTATTTTGCAATTTTCTTACTTTCCCTTTTGGAAAAAAAAATGTGATTTTTCGTCTCTCTGTGTATGTCTACGCGCGAATCTCACCTGCATTGAATTGTATGGCTTTCCAATGTCAGTAACGCGGGGGGGGGGGGGGGGGGGGGGACGAATTCTACGTAACGAATTCGTATCGACATCTGAATTCTGTTTTATTTTTTCCTCCTCACGCTATTTTTATATTTCACCTCAGGCTGACAGTATCACAGATATCTTTCCTTCTATACCTCCCAGCTTAAGTCAAACACAGCGAATGTTCAGTTCAAAACAACTGGACAATTTTTCTGCTAAATTAATATTTGCAGTCTCAACACGTTTCGCATTCTGTGCTCTAGAAATCACTAGTGTTTTGTTTACAATTAATTTCATCGAAAATGAAACTGATAACAGTATTAGCCCAGACGGCTTCCAAAGAGCCGCGGCGCATTAGTCGCGCGTGCTGGAGCGGCGTGTTGCGGTGCGCGCGGAAATCCGTCGTCGGGGGTTCGAGTCCCTCCTCGGGCATGGATGTTTGTGTCGTCTTTAGTAAAAGGTAGTTCATAGGTAGTTTGTAAGTTTAGGTACAGATGACCCCGCAGTTAAGTCTCTTAAGCCTAACAAACATTTGAACATTTTTTGCTTCCAAAGGATCTGGAATACTAGCACGGGATTATTTCATGAATGCTCAGCATTTAATTAAATTCCACACTTCCAGAAATTCAAAGTATCGGATCCCAAAGGATCTGGATCTGGAATAGTAGCAAGGAATTATTTCATAAATGCTCAGCATTTCATTAAATTCCACACTTCCAGAAATCCAAAGTATTAGATATTACACTTACGTCCGTATCATCGTGTACGTACTGAGAATTTAGATATGACAGTACCCAATTCCAAGACTCCAATTCTAAGAATTCGGAGATAAGCATCCATATGTATCAAGTGCAAACAACACCCCTCTTCCATATAATGATATAAAGTCAACGGCGTTCACCTGCTAGATAAGAACCTTAAAGTTTTTAAATCTCACACTCTGTCAGTATTTTACGTTGTTCAGTCTTCCGTCTGGTACATGACTTTACAGTACCACAGTGCATGCTCCGTTTCATACCCTAGCAAACACTGTACTAGGAAACGGGCATGTTGAGTATTTTTTCGTTTAAGGAGTTTTTAAATCTACTGGAAGACATAAATCGGACATAGTACATAAATCATGCAGACATATATAGCTCCAGCGGATAGACTGGTTTGGACGTAATAACAAATACCAATCAACAAGAGAACGTGCCTTACAAACAGTCTGCAAAAGCCATGGTGTATTACCCGTGCGCATTAAGGTGCCGTGCTGCGGTGCGAGCATCTGTTCGCTGTCGGGGGTTCGAGTCCCCCATCGGGAACAGGTGTTTGTGTTGTCCTTAGGTTAATTTACCATAGTTTAAGTAGTTTGTAAGCTACGGAGTAATAACCATGCAGTTGAGTCCGATAGATTTACAAATAGACTGCGAAAGAAGAACCAAATTACTTCCAAGACAGTGAGTGAGCGCATAGGTCGACATGAACACGTCGCCGCGGTGGAGAAGCCGAGCTGTCTAAAGCACCTCGCTGCGGAGCGCGCGGTTGCTCGCCGTGGAAGTTCGAGTCCTCCCTGGGGCATGGGTGTGTGTGTTTGTCCGTAGGTTAGTTTGCCTAGGCTTAAGTAGTTTGTAAGCTACGGACTGATGACCATGCAGTTTAGTCCGATAGATTTACAGACATTGGAACATGAACACGTCAAGACGACACTAGATAAGCTAAACGGACACGTATTGAAATAAAGAAATTGCACCCGACAATAGCGCAAACGGTCAAGTTGGCCAATGGTATTGACTGTTCTAAACCACTGCTCGTCTCTAAGGATAGAAAGCAAGGATAAACAAAGTGCCCACGGAGTCTTTGATAAGTCAAAAGGTAGCAAGACTTTGTACTGCGTACAAGCTAGCAGCCCCAGAGAGATCTGAAAAATAGAAGTTGACCCTGACCCCACGTCGCTGGTGTTGGAATGTCCACCTCGGCACGTTTCCACTGTTTTTCTTTATTCGCCCAATGAGTTCGGAACAGTCCTCTCGTATGGAGCCGCCTTTTAACCAGGGCCAGTTACCAGTCACATACCTCGGTGACAATCCAACGATCTGGAGCGTGCTGTTCGCACTCTTGACATCCGAACCAAAGGGAGACATACTCGCGGGTTGGAAGCTAGGTATCGCCTTTGCAACGCGGCTGACTGTCAATATTTGGTTCTTACAATCAAACACCACAAGACGAGGCAATTCGTGCTTATACGGAAACACAGCTAAAGAAGATCGATCTGATGAGACTGTGACTAAGAGTTACATCTAGCAGCATTCAAAGTAAAGAATTCGGGAAAAAAGCACGAATTGTATCTAAAACTGGAGATTTTTCTCTCTTGGAAAATGAATATCCCTCTACAACGTGAACTGACGTCAGAAGTCTGGCACCAATCTTGGCTCTGAATTAAGACGGTGGAGGGGAGTCAGTTCACTGCACCTCTGACTTTATAGGCGCAGAACAACTCAGAGAACGCTTTTGAAGAATAGTTGCGTTCCCACATAGAGATGCTTTTTGTACGATGTTATCTGTATCTAATATGGTGTGCTCTTGTTGTCACGCTGCTGCGGAAGGGCCGAGCGCATTGAGGCGCTAGGCTAAGATGCGCGAGGCTGTTCCCCGTCGGGGTTCGAAATCCCCTCGGGCATGGATGTTTGTGCCGTCTTTAGAATAAGCTAGTTCATAAGTAGTTTGTGGTGATCCGGCAGTTCCTTAAGCTTGACATACACATGCGTAACATGTGTAGTCTTCAAATCCACGGTTGCATAGACATCACCCCCGTTGACGTTTCACTACTCTCACGAAATCCTCGAGCGCCTTATCTCCATCTTACAAACCCGCCTACAATTCTCTTAACTGCCTCCTGTGTCGTTTAATCAAGTTACCGCATCTCCCCAAATACCTAGGCAGCTACACATCTTCATTCCCAGCATCCTCTCGTCAGCTAAATCGTGGAAAATCTTGCTCTGCTGCTGCACCCTTATCGTTTCTCAACGAAATTTCGACCATCTCCTCCTCCATCAACTACTCCGTGAAATTTATCTTCTTGCCCTAACCCTCACTCCCTCGACGAAGGCTCCAACCCACACTTCTACCAGATGATAATTTCTCGCCGCATCCTCTGTGTCCTACTTGCTACTAATTTTCCTTATTTTACCACATTATGTCATCTTACGTACACCTTCAAACATTTGGCCATATCCTGATGCTTTTTTTTTTTTTGCTCGGAAGTCGCAGTACCCGAAATGTGGGTACTCTGAACCTCGATGCTCGGACCAATATTGACTTCAAGTATGTAGGTATATCTATGTTCCAGAGAGTCCGTAGGCGGATAGAATTGGTTAAATCTCGGAAACGTTGTTTCTGTGTAGACTGAGTGGCTTAATTGAATCACTAGTGATTTGCCGTTAATACTGCTAATTATTTAAGAAATGTAAGGTAAATGTCAAAAATGTTGTAAAAGAAATGAAGCTTAGTTGAAAATATTTTAGTAAAACTGGTTGCCTTCTACCCTGGTGGGTGCTACAGCAACAGGTTTTTAATTTATCCCAAAAGTCAGTCTCAGTTGCAAAATTTGCTTTATTTCAATGACGCGTTTCGCCCTTTTGAGGCTTCATCAGATAATCTCAATGCTACACCAATGAACAGCGCCATCTACCAACCATGATTGTAACTAAAACATTTGCGCGAACGGATTAATGTCTGTTTTGGCCCGTAACGAGGTCGGAATCTTTCGCTGGTCGCATTCTATCTGGCCACTCTGTGCTGTGTGCAACATGACGTGTTTGGTTTCGCTTAACGTATGATACTCCATTTTCGTCATCATGTCGTCCATTCCTATTTAGTAGCTTGGGATATCACATCACATGTGTGTGTATTCACCCATTTCAGGCCTAAATTTTAAACGGCTATCATGAGGGTTTTACTTCCTTTAAATTACAGTTGTGTTTCGTACAGAATTGAACTGGGTCATATATGGTAATCCCGATCCCCACCCTCTGATTTATTGTTATTTTTCCACAGCTGTTAAAATCAGTTGTACATATATGTAGCATGCACTACATCATAAGTGTTTTCTGCCTTAAGATTATCTGATGATTACTCAAAATGGTGAAACGCGTCAGTAAAATAAAGAAAATTTGCAACTGAGACTGACTTTCTGGATGAAAATATTTTGATGTAAGCAGTGACAACATTAAAATTGGCATTTGTTTCTTATGTTGACTTCATACATCTCATTGCAGAGGAAAAATGTCTAGGATTTACACGGCCATGGCTTCCGGTTTATTCTTCTATTTTGATTCTTTTATTTTCTTTTACGTTGATCAGTAAGTTGCTTTTCCATGTATGGGCGTTTATGGAATACCCTGTTTAATGAAATGCGTTTCTGATACGAGAATACTTTCGTGAATCATGGTTAAAAGAAACAATTTGAATTACTTAAAACCGGCAAAGTATTTTACGGAATATAACCGGCTTAGCGATTTCACTGTTACGAAATACTTTGAAAGGCAATGGTTGAGAATTTATACAAGGCTGGAAGTAGCAAGTAAATTTTCAGGCAAAATATTTTCTGTGCCACTCGAAATCTCAACGTACCGCATATACTATTTTCCCGTACCCTGCTCATTCATTACTCGTGCGGAAAGTAATAGTTTCATTACTGCACGTGATCAGGCGATAAATGTGCACCTGCACGAAATTGTCGCCTGCACCGCAAGATAATTAATTAGACCTTTCAAAAATGTTTGAAAAAACGGACACTATTAATATATTAATTTCCAGGCTGTGAAAAGTAGTTTCAAAACAAGTACATATATTCTAATGGTAATGATACCTCAAAATGTTTAAAAAGTTTGTAATCGTAAGGAACCAAACTGCTAAGTTCAACAGTTCATAGACTTAAGAAAACTAATTCAACTAGGTTCACAGATCTGTGACTGGCTGGAAGACTTCCTAAGTAATAGAACGCAGTACATTGTTCTCGATGGCGAGTATTCATCAAAGACGAGTGTATCGTCAGGCGTGGCCCAGGGAAGTGTGGTAGGACATCTATTATGATATGATGGACAGACTAAGTTGTAATTTGCTGTTGTTTACTTATGATGCTGCGGTATATGGGAGGGTGTCGTCGTTAATTGACTGTAATAACATACAGAATGACTTAGACAAAATGTCTAGTTGGTGTGAAGAATGGCAGCTAGCTCTAAATGTCGAAAAATGTAATGTGATGCGCATGAGCAAGAAAAACAATCCCATAATGTTCGAATACAGCATTAATAGTGAGCTTCTTGATACAGAAGCATCGTTCAAATATCTAGACTTAACACTGTAGGTCGATATGAAATAGAACGAACATGTAAGGTCAGTTGTAAGGCGGACAGCCGACTTCGGTTTATTGAGAGAATTTTCGGAAGATTTACTTCATCTAGAATGAAACTTTCACTCTGCAGCGGAGTGTGCGCTGTTATGAAACTTCCTGGCAGATTAAAATTGTGTGCCGGAACCGGGACTCGAACCTGGGACCTTTGCCTTTCGCGGGCAAGCGCTCTACCACTTTTTTTGTTTTTTTGTTTTGTTTTTTTCTTTTTTTTCTTTTTTTTCTTTTTCTTTTTTTGTTTTTTTTTTTTCTTATATGTTCTGCTTCGTGAATGAAGATTATTGCAGCTATTTCTCTTTGCTGCCATATATATGTATATAAGGAAATGTAGCTTCTGTCAGCATAAATATCGTTCAGACTAAATTAAATGTACGTTCTTGCGCATAAGCGGAAAAAGAAATTAAGTAGAAGAAAAAATAGAAATAAAATGGAAATAATGCACAAGTCTCCTTTCTCTGCAGTTCAATTTCAGTGTACTCGCCCCCTCAGAGTTCGTCTTCTCGAAGTTTGTTGTTAATTTTGTCCGTTTCTTTCTCTTGTGGTACTCCGTTTCCCGAGGGGATTCCCCCCTTTTTTGAGTATTTCTTCTCATAACTCTGGTTGCGTCATACACTGAAAGATCCGTGCTCTTAAGTTAAAACATTTATGAAATGAACTTGTGTAAACTAAATTTCATTCACGCCTGGACCATGATTCTCAACATGTTACCATATCTTTCCTTGTAGTCACTGTGTCCACATATCTTTGCGTGCTCATATTCCATGTATGAGCAGTAATCTATAAGTGTCGCCTGGAGGTTGAGGATGACGTAGGCGGCAGTGTGTCCTAAGACCCAAAGCGCCGCGTTGTTCTTCTTTCGGGGATACCGTAGTTTCTCTGGTCGTATGAGTTCCGTAATCTCGATTTTCCCGCATACGTGCCACTATAAGTCTCGCATTACCACAGGTAAACCTGTGTATTAACGTGTCCACGAGACCACATATTGCACAAGCAGGTGTTGGGCTTAGGTGAATGTTGTTGAGCTTGTCGTTAGTGGGTACCTTGTCATTAGTGATTAAATACCACATGGACCTAATGCGTGATGGCAAAAAGGGACTGTGGATGTTTCGCCAAATGGTATTCCACTTTGCATGCGGGTATTTTTGAGTGACTCTATTGTCTCTATTGTCTGTTGTGAGGAAGTCATAAATTTTCTTGTTCGTGTAAGGCGGCTGGATTTTGTCGGAATGTCTTAGGTAGCTGATTTCACTGCAATAAATCCTGATGTGGCGAAATGATACTGGTATCGCGGCTTCATGGATAGGTGGCATCATACTGCGTGGCATCCAATATAACGTTAAAAATTTAATTAAACTTGATGGCTCATTGGTGATGGTTTTAGTGATCCGGTTAATTAATAATGTTCGACATTTATGCTTGGCACTGATTAGCCCAAGTCCCCCTCGGCCAGTCGGTAATGTCAATGTGTCGAAGCTCACTTTGAAAAGTTGGCCTCGTAGGACGTACCAACTGAATGCTTTCTGTATGGAGTCCGCAAGTTGATGAGAGACAGGTAAAATTTGAGCCATGTAGTACATTCTACTTGCTATAGATATCCTCACGGTGTGCACCTTTTGCAAAATGTCTAAGTCTCTATCAGAGTAGATGCATATTGTTGCTCTAATTTTATGCAATATGTCCGTCCAGTTTTTGGTTGCCATGTCGTCTGGTTTTGCACACCAGCGGACGCCGAGTGTTTTGTGGTGCACTCTAGTTGCACACCAGTCTAGATGGGTCGTGTCGCCAATGCCTCTTCCTATGTGAAGCAGCGTAGTCTTCTTCGTGTTCAACTTAGCGCCAGTGGCCGTAGTGAAGTTGCTGATGAGATTCCTTACATTCGAAAGATCTTCCAGAGATGTCACCGCTAAACAAACGTCGTCAGCGTACGCAACGCAAGTGATCTTCTCAGTTCCTATGGTGATTCCAGTTGATGTGCGTGTTATGGTCACGAGCAAAGGTTCAACTGCTATGGCGTATAACGCCATTGATAATGGACAACCTTGCCGAATTGATCGTCTGATCGGTATTGCGTCAGTCAGGTGGCCATTAATGAGCACGCGAGATGAGGCGTTGTAAATACAGTGTCTCAGTAGGCAGAGGAAACGTCGTCCAAACCCCATCTTTTCCATTACCTGGAACAGGTAGTCGTGGCTTATGCGGTCATACGCCTTTTTAAAATCGAGGAAGAGCAGAGCGCCGGGTTCATTGTTGTGTGCAAACGTGCATATGACGTCCCGAAGTTCGCAGGCGGCCGTTATGACGCTGCGTCCCGGTACCCCACCAAATTGGTGTTTCCCGAGTATTTTGCTCAGTAAGGGTTGCACTCGTTGCTTAATCGCTCACGTTATGATTTTGAAATCCGCATTTAATAATGTTATAGGCCGTAGTTCACTAACTTTTCTGCTGTTGCCTTGTTTTGGTAAAGGGACAATAAGTCCTTCCTTCAGTTCGTCTGATATAGAGGCCTGCTGCCACATTTCGTTGGCGAATTGAGTCAATGTAGGGCCCAAGATGTGCCAGTATTGTTGATAGAATTCTGCGCTTAGGCCGTCGGGTCCGGGTGACTTTCTGTTTGCGGCACTAAAGACCGCCTCTTTGATGTCGTCCTCACTAAATGGAGATTCAAGCGCTTGATTATCTTCTGGTGAAATGACAGGTGCTATGCCAGCAATAACGTCATTGCAGTGTCCGACGTTAATGTCTTGTCCGTCATAGAGGTTTGTATAGTAGCTACGTATCTGTGACATAATATCGCGCTGTCTTGTGATTATGGTTCCTGCGCCGTCTTCAACCCCTTCAATGAGTTTAGATTTTTGCCGCCGAAGTGTACGTAATGAGTGGAACAACGACGCTGATTCCTCTGATGCGATATCCTTCGGCTGTGAACGTATTATGGCTCCCTCCATTCGTTTGCGATACAAGTTGGTAATCTTCGCCTTGTACTTTTTGATGCGCCTATAAGCAGCGTTGGGAGGCAAATCGGTGGCGTGATATAGCTGTCGAAGGCCTGAGAAATAAAATTCTATTGTCTCTTTATACCAATAGGATTTCTGGTATGCGTAACTTTTAACTGTTGATCTAAGTTTAGGTTTCGCTTTTTGTGTCCACCAGTCTATGACCGATCGATAATGAGGTTGGGATCGTTTCGCCTGTGTAAATACCCGCCGGATTTCTTCTTCCAGCTGTCTATCTTTTAATAGGCTGGTGTTCAGCTTCCAGTATCCTCTCCCACGAAATACCTGGGGGCGGTGGAGATTCATGAAGCATTGGTGGACACTGTGGTCCGAAAAGCCTACGGGAGCGATGTCACTATTAACTACTTGTTGCCCTAGGTTTTCAGAGACATAAATGCGGTCGATTCGACTGGCTGAATTGTTGGCGATATAGGTGTACGCAATGCGGTCGCCGTGTATTTTTTCCCATGTATCTATCAGTTTCATCCCTTGGATTAGGTGGTCCAGTTCTAGACAGTTATTGAAGTGTGGCGTCTGATCCTTGGCTGAGACGACGCAATTAAAATCTCCCCCTACAACACAGTTCGCGGCATTGTCATTAATTAAGAATGGCACATCGTTTTTTATAAAAGGAGGCGCGTTCTTGCCGGCGGTTGTTGCCTGACGGCGCATACAGGTTTATTATTTGAACGCCATTAATCTCACACGATATGCCTCGGCCGTTCGTGAGCCGCACGATTTTGGTATAAGAAATGCCGTCACGTAGCAGGATTGCCGTTCCGGTATGATGTTCGACACTGATATTCGCTATCGTGACAAATCCCGCCACATTTGGTTCTACGTTGACCTCCTGCAGTAGCGCGATATCTACGTTACTGCTATATAGGAAGTCTGTGAGCGCTCTGAATTTTATCTCACTCTGAATCTTATTAATGTTGACAGTTGTTATATTGTAGGTGAAGGTATCGCTCATTTGTAGGGGGGGGGGGGGAATAGTCACAAACGTATAACTACTATATCAAGGACACGCACACACGCAGCACGCACTATTTGAGACTTATTTGGCCCTCGTTCGATTCCATTTCCACATCCTGCCACCATGGATCGACTAGAATATGTCGTGTACTGCCGTCAGGCTCCGTGGTCGCCACGGCAGTGGCGCTGGGTATATCGGTTTCGTCAGGTGGTCTGGTTTTTAGTTTTGCGGCAACCTTTTGTGCTACCGGTCGGAGGTGTTCGGCAGTTTCTGAAGCACCTTCACGAGCTACGCGTACTTTCTTTTTGTCCGGCGAGGTTTGTCCTTTATCTTGTTTGTTGGACCCAGACGGAGACTTTTTGGATTTTTTTGAGGCGGGAACTGCTCGCTCAGGGGCAATCGACTGTACTTTAGTCGCCCCCGAAGGGTCCGCCACATTCTCCGTTGTGTTTTGCTGTATTTGCGGACTACTGTTTTCGGTACTTTGAGCTTGTGTTAAGGAAGCAGGTGTAAGTACTTCAGAATTGGTGCTAGTAGCTTTCGACGGTACCCCGTGTGCACTTTCTTGTGGTCTAGTAACTTCTGTCATGTTTGGAAGTGTGTCTGGTGTACTAGGAGCAGAAATCGTTTCACAACCGGCATTCGATGTGGGGCTTGGTTCTTTAACTGAGGGAGCGTCAGACATCTCCACGTCAGAGCTGACGGGCTTGGCGCTCGCTTGCGGTACCTCAGACGCTGCCGCTGCCAGGGCGAGCACTACGTCATCCGGCGGGGCTGTGACGGCATCAGGACGTGTAAACAAGCGGCTCGCGACCGTTGCGTACTGGGCTCGCTGTCTGCCTGCCGCGTCCACCTCTACAGGTAATTGCACGGGACGCCTGCGCGGACATTGTGCTCTGTAATGGCCAGCTAAGTTACAGGAAGAACAGGTGCGAGGTTGCCCCTCATACACAACGAGGGCTCGGAAGCCACATACATTTATGAAGGACGGTATATGTTTCCCCCCAGGGGGCCCACAGTTCTTTTGTGGGTACGTGTGTGGCGCGCACGGGGCCCCGAGCCGGAGCAGCCTTTCTTCTGCCCCAGGCTGCTTCACTTTCCCTCCCGGTTTATGCCTTCGCCCTTCGCCCGGAGACGGGCGTATTTCACGAGTTCAGGTGTTTTCTTGTTGTCGTTTCTCTTATTCCTTGGTTCCTTCCTTTCTTACCCTTTGTTTCTGTCTCTCTCTCCTTGTCCTCTCCTCGCTTTCTTCTCCTCATTAGTCTCCGCCTCGGCGTTTGAGACACCTTTCCTTCTTTCTCTTCACTTCCTCTATTCTTCTTCTTTCCTCCCTGTGCGTGTCTGAAGGCCGACCCACGCATTATCATGCGTAGCAGGTGACGGGGGTAACGCGTAATTCCCCGCCCCGGGTAGACAAGTAGGGCACGTACGTACCCCCTGGTAAAGGCCAGGCCCAGGGAGGGGTGATTACCCGAGCTGGTACCTTCCGAACATGCCAATTGGTCCCTCCGTCAGTTCTCGGGAGGTGTGACCTGAGGTGTGAACAATCACCTAAGGCGGGTAAGCCCTCGGAGAGGGCCCCCACTAGGAAGGAGCGCGCCATCGGAGACGCTGGTAATCACGGGGGACACTTCCGCAATGACTTCCTTCTCTTCTTCACTGACATTGACCCAGAAACGTAAGATAGACTCGCCTCAGCAAAAGAAGACTCTGCCTAATTTGCCGAAATTTCTTGTTGTGTCGCGCACCGACGGAAAAGACTTCAATTCTGTCAATCCTTTCGTTATACAGAAAGGTGTTGATGCAATTGCTGGCCCTGTTAAAACCTGTTCACGTCAGCGCAATGGCTCATTGTTGCTGGAAGTGGACAGTGCTTTCCAAGCCCAGAAACTTATCCGGACTACGTTATTGCACACGTTTCCAGTCAAAGTAGAAGTGCACCGCACACTCAACTCGTCACGTGGGGTAGTTTTTACGAGATCCCTTGACGGGTTGTCTGATGACGACATCCGGTCCTATATGTCCGATCAGGGTGTGACAGCCGTCCACAGGGTGATGAAAAAGGTAGATAATCAGCTGACACCGACTCGTACTGTGTTTTTGACATTCGACAGAGTTGACCTCCCGTCGAAGGTCAAAGCAGGGTACGAAGTTATCTCAGTCCGCCCTTATATTCCAAACCCAACGCGCTGCTACCAATGCCACAGGTACAACCATACCCGTGAACATTGCCCACATGCAGCAAAATGTGTTACTTGTGGTAGGGACGCCCATGAGGGGGATTGCCCACCTCCGTCCCCTCACTGCCTTAACTGCAACGGCGACCATGCGGCTTCCTCTCGCGACTGCCCTGTATATAAGGATGAAAAAATCATTCAGCAAATTCGGGTCACGGAGAAGGTATCAACATCTGCCGCTCGAAAGTTGTTGGCGAGTCGAAAGCCCACTGTCCTCCCAGCGGGTACATACAGTAAGGTCCTCACCTCAACTCGACCTACTAAGGATTCCAGTACCCAGACTTGTGATTTCACTTTCGCTGACACAGTTGTGCGTTCCGCCAGCCCGAAGATTGCCCGTTCCACGTCCCCGCTTCCTCCTGCTGCTTCTAAGGTACAGTCTTCGTCAACATCTAGTAAACCGCGGGCACCTAAACAAGATGCCCGGACCTTGAAAAAGGAACCCGTCCGTGAGGATTTTCTGCGTTCTCAGGCTTCCCAACCGTCAACTGCCTCTTCCCGCCGTCACTCTTCCAGAAGAGCTGACAAGAAAAAGAGTTCCTCTCCTTCCCCGCCCAGGCGTGACCCATCTGTCGCGCCGTCCAACAGTTGCCGGCCTCGGCCGTCTTCTGTTTCACCGGGACGCTCCGTTTGCCGGGCGCCCGACCCTTTACCGGCGGTGGAAACTGCCCCTCCTGATCAACTCAGGGAGGTGGCAGGCGCGTCGGTCGAACCTATGGACCACGACCCTTTGCCCCTGGACAGCGATAGCAGTGCTCCCTCGAAATCCGGTCCTCAGAGGCCGTCGAGGTGACCCCGCTCGCTACTTGGTTTTTATCCTTATTTCTTCTCTCATTTTTATCATGGCGCTCCTTCAATGGAACATTCGCGGCATTCGTTCTAATCGGGAGGAGTTAAAATTACTCCTTCGATTGCACTGCCCGCTTCTAGTCTGCCTCCAGGAAACTAAGTTGCGTCCACGTGATCGTGCAGACTTTCCACACTACACCTCTGTGCGGTTCGACCTGCCACCCGTGGAAGGTGTCCCAGCCCCTGGAGGGGTTCTGATGCTCCTTCGAGACGACGTCTATTTCCATCCCATTTCCTTGCACACTCACCTACAGGCAGTTGCCGTCCGCATCACATTATCCACATTTACCTTCTCCCTCTGTAATATATATTCGCCATCGTCATCTGCCCTTACTAGGGCAGATGTGCTAAACCTTGTTGACCAGCTCCCTTCACCTTTCGTGTTGGTAGGCGACTTTAATGCCCACCACCCCCTATGGGGCTCTCCGGCACCTTGTCCGAGAGGCTCCCTTTTGGTGGACCTTCTCCAACACCTCGATCTTGTCTGCCTCAACACCGGTGCACCGACCTTCCTTTCTGACACAACACACACTTATTCCCATATAGACCTCGCAATATGCACTCCTCAGCTTGCCGGTCGGTTTGAGTGGTATGCACTTTCTGACACGTACTCGAGTGACCATTTCCCTTGTATCATCCACTTCCTACATCACTCCCCATCTCCACGTCCCACCAGTTGGAACATTTCTAAAGCCGACTGGGGGCTTTATTCTTCCATGGCTGTTTTTCACAATCAGCATTTTCCCAACTGTGACAGTCAGGTCGAATACCTCACAGAGGTTATTCTCACTGCTGCTGAACGTTCCATACCTCGTACATCCTCTTCTCCACGTCGTGTGCAGGTCCCTTGGTGGACTGCAGCCTGCCGCGACGCGCTTCGAGCCCGACGCCGTGCCTTACGCACCTTCCGCCGCCACCCAACTTTGGAGAATTGCATCAATTACAAACGTATGAGAGCGCAGTGCCGTCGTATCATAAACGACAGCAAGAAAGCTTGCTGGACAGCTTTTACTAGTTCTTTTAACCGTTTTACTCCCTCCACGGTTGTCTGGGGTGGCCTACGCCGTTTGTCCGGCATCAAGGTCCACTCCCCGATTCCTGGCCTGACCGTGGAGAACGCGGTCCTCGTGGACCCAGCTGATGTTTCAAACGCATTGGGTCGTTTCTTTGCGGAGGTTTCGAGCTCTGCCCATTACCACCCTGCCTTTCTCCCTCGCAAACAGGTAGAGGAGGCACGGCCGCCTTCTTTCCGCTCTTTTAATCGTGAAAACTATAACGTCGCCTTCACCATGCAGGAGCTAGACCGTGCTCTCGCCCTGTCCCGGTCCTCTGCTCCCGGGCCCGATTCCATTCATATTGAGATGCTGAAGAACCTCTCTCCTGCGGGCAAGTGCTTTCTTCTTAGTACCTACAATCGCATATGGACTGAAGGTCATGTTCCCACAAGTTGGCGTGAAGCCATTGTTGTCCCCATCCCCAAACCAGGGAAGGACAAACACCTTCCTTCCAGTTATCGTCCCATTTCTCTGACGAGCTGCGTCTGTAAGGTGATGGAACGCATGGTTAACGCTCGGTTGGTCTGGCTCCTCGAATCTCGCCGCCTCCTGACTAATATACAATGCGGTTTTCGTCGACACCGCTCTGCTGCTGACCACCTCGTTACGTTGTCGACCTTCATTATGAACAACTTTCTAAAGAAGCGTCAAACAGTAGCCGTGTTCTTCGACTTGGAGAAGGCATACGATACCTGTTGGAGAGCGGGTATTCTCCGCACATTACACACATGGGGCCTTCGGGGCCGCCTTCCTCTTTTCATTCAAGCGTTTTTGGCGGATCGCAAGTTCCGGGTACGGGTGGGCTCTGTTTTGTCAGATACCTTTTGCCAGGAGAATGGGGTACCACAGGGCTCCGTCTTGAGTGTGGCGCTCTTTGCCATTGCAATCAATCCGATCGTGGACTGCCTTTCAGTCGACGTCTCCGGATCTCTTTTTGTTGAAGATTTCGCAATTTATTGTAGCGCCCAGCGGACGTGTCTCTTGGAGCGTTCTCTCCAACGCTGTCTTGACCGTCTATATTCCTGGAGCATCGCAAACGGCTTCCGATTCTCCACTGAGAAAACTGTGTGTATCAATTTTTGGAGATACAAGGAATTTCTTCCACCTTCTCTACGTCTCGGCCCTGTTGCTCTCCCTTTCGTGGAGACTACGAAATTCTTGGGACTCATGTTGGATCGGAAACTTTGCTGGTCCACACACGTGTCCTACCTGGCTGCCCGTTGTGCCCGATCCCTTAATGTTCTTCGTGTCCTCAGTGGCACGTCATGGGGAGCGAATCGTACCGTCCTGCTTCACCTTTACCAGGCCATTGTTCAGTCGAAGCTCGACTATGGAAGCCTTGTGTACTCTTCAGCACGGCCGTCGATTCTCCGCCGTCTCAACTCTATCCACCATCGTGGATTACGTTTGGCGACCGGTGCATTTTATACCAGCCCTGTTGAAAGTCTGTATGCCGAGGCTGCTGTATTACCCTTGACCACTCGACGTGACATACTCTTGTGTCGGTATGCATGCCGCCTACGGTCGATGCCCAACCATCCCTCTTACAGATTATTTTTTGACGACTCACTCGATCGCCAATATCAGTTGTCTGCGATTGCCTTGCTTCCACCGGGAGTTCGGTTTCGCCGCCTACTACAGCGGCTCGATTTTACTCTTCCTTCCACCCTTCGGTTGAGCGAAAGCCCATTGCCACCGTGGCATCAGGCCCAGGTTCACACACACCTCGAACTTAGTTCACTCCCCAAGGAGAGCACTCCGGATTTGGTATACCGCTCGAGGCTTGTCGAACTCCGTTCGCGGTTCGATAATGCCGTATTTATTTACACTGATGGTTCCAAGAGCACTGCCGGTGTCGGATCTGCCTTCGTCGTCGGGGACAACCGGTTCCAATACAAGCTCCCTGACAGGTGCTCGACCTTCACGGCTGAGCTTTTCGCCCTCCACCAGGCCGTTTTGTATACCTGCCGCCACCGCCAACCTTTCTATGCCATATGTTCTGACTCCCTTAGTGCCCTGCAGAGTCTTAAGGACCCTTTCTCGAACCATCCTCTCGTGTATCGGATCCAACGCTCCCTCCAGTTGCTGGCGGATGACAGCTGTCACGTTTCTTTCCTGTGGGTCCCTGGCCATGTGGGTGTGCCCGGGAATGAGGCCGCCGACACAGCAGCCAAGGCAGCAGCTCTTTTACCTCGCATGGCTACCTTTTGCGTCCCATCGGACGATGTTCAACGGGCTCTTCGCCGGAGTATCGTGTCGCAATGGCACAGTGTGTGGCTTTCACTGTACAACAATAAATTGCGAACTGTCAAACCGATCCCGACCGCTTGGAGGACATCCTCACGCCCCTCTCGGCGGGAGGAGGTCATCCTGGCTCGGTTGCGGATCGGTCATTTCCGTTTCAGCCACCGTCACTTGCTATCCGCCGAACCTGCACCGCTATGCTCCTGCGGTGAACTGTTGACAGTGCGACATGTTTTACTGACTTGTGTTCATTTTAATCATCTCCGTGTAGCCCTTCACTTTCCGTCTACTCTGGAGGAAATTTTAGCTGATGACACACGAGCAGCTGCTCGGGTTTTGCGTTTTATGAACTTGGCCAACCTATCCAAGGATATTTAACCCTTTTAATTGTCTTTTATCTTTCGTTTTTAGCCTCTTGCTGATGTTCTGACAGTCACCATTTTTTTTTGAGATCATAGCGAATCAATGTTCTTAGCTGGGCGCTAATGACCATAGAAGTTGTGCGCCCTAAAACCACAAAAAAAAAGGTATATGTTTTTCTAAGTCAATTTTGACGGACCTCACACCATTGTCTACCTTATAATGCAAATTTCCGCTCCACCGGTCGGCTGTGACAGCGTATACGGTACCGTAAGTGGAAAGAGCATCTTTTACATAGCCCAGATCTAATTCAAAAGGGAACAAGTGCACTTTCACGGTTCTAAGACCCAGTCCCGCATATGTAATTGTCACTTTGCTCACCTGGCCTTTGGTTGTCTTGTACTCAACTGTCCCATTGGTCTTCTCCATGATCTTCCGGCAGCATTCATTGTCTTTCAGCTTCGCGGTGTATACGTTACTGATGAAGTCGTACGCCATGCCGAACACGTCTTCTTCCGGTACATTAAACGTTCCGAAGAAGCAGTCATCAAACTCGTAGATTTTCGGACGGTCTATTTCAAAACTGAAACTAAATTTTAACGTACACTTTCTTATTTGAGATTCCATTGCTACGAAATCGGTAATCACACGCGCGCAAAAGTAAATAAAGCCGGCGGCGCCGGCTAGCTCGCTCTAGTCCGACCGCTGAGGCGGTGCGGCCGCGAATGCCACTGAGCTACCCCGACACGACTCGCGATGCCGCCCCACAACTTTACTTCTGCCAGTACCTCGCCTCCTACTTTCCAAACTTCACAGAAGCTCTCTTGCGAAACTTGCAAGACTAGCACTCCTGGAAGAAAGGATATGGTGGAGACATGGCTTAGCCACAGCCTAAGGGATGTTTCCAGAATGAAACTTTCACTCTGCAGCGGAGTGTGCGCTGTTTCGCAAGAGAGCTTCTGTGAAGTTTGGAAAGTAGGAGGCGAGGTACTGGCAGAAGTAAAGTTGTGGGGCGGCATCGTGAGTCGTGTCGGGGTAGCTCAGTGGTAGAGCGCTTGCCCGCGAAAGGCAAAGGTCCCAGGTTCGAGTCCCGGTTCCGGCACACAATTTTAATCTGCCAGGAAGTTTCATGTACTTCATCTGTAAATGAGGTCGCGTATAAAACAGTTGTACGACCACGTCTTGAGTATTACTCAAGTACATGGCTGCACAAAGTGTCTTCTACAGAAAGCTGGTTGCGAGGAGTTACCCCCTGCCCACAAGTGTCACTGTCTTCCTTCATCGATTCGACAAGTTTAAGTACAGTTTACTGAAGGAGTACCTCAAAGTCACCGGCATCCAGCTCTAATCTAAGAGATGGTGTAGCTCCCATGTCTACCTTGAACATGCACAGCTTGAAACTGCAGAAGTAATTTTATTTTCTATTTTGTCCTCCATATGTCCTTGCAACTCTCATTTTGTTTTATGCTTTTTACACGTCCGTTGTATTGCATCTATCGCTAGAACTGTTGCGTCCTGGCACAGGCTCAGGCTCACAGTAAGTGTGACCTGCATGGCGCAATCAGGACGTTAACGACAGGGGTTACTTAAAACTCGCTACCAACCTGTATTTAGAAGATGAGAGAGAGAGAATCTCTTAGGGTTGAAGCAGTTAAATACTGAATATAAGTGTGTAAGTGAAAAATCAGAAGTATCTAGTTATAGGTTATCAAGTTTATTTAACAGTTATTTGTGTGAGGTGTTGGACCATATACCCGTCAGAAATATTTATAGTTACCTACTGCTAATGATTTTGGAATGGTTATTCTAAAGTTTGAGACAGTTAAATGACAACTGTCCAGCATTCACTTATTCTCTGTACTTCTTGAGATTTCTCTGAGACAGGGACTAACAGTCTCCGTTCAACACGGTTCCACTTCCTTGTAGTTACTGTGTGTCCACCAGAGCCTATCGCCGTCTTCTCGTAGTTGAAGAGTTGTGTGTCCACCAGTAGCGACTGCTACTGTCGTCGAACTGCATCGGCTGCCTTCCTTAGCTTATTTGCAACCACTTACAAGGACCTAGGTCTGTAAGGTCAATGTAAGCTATTATCGGCCAGCCACGGCAACGAACTCTCCACTTGCACCCGTTCTGCTCTGACGTGAAGGTTCGACATCGTGTGGAACTTTGCACACGTTTCCCGCTTTCTGGCTCTTAATTTCACACGACGCTGATAATCGTTGCGCAAGAACACCTATGGTTCCAAACGACACTATTATTTCTAATGTTCTGATGTCGTAAGAAGGCGTATCAACATCACACGAAACTTTTCAACACGTGACCACTTGTACCGTGTGCTTCCTGTAAGTTCGTCACAAGCTGTATACTTTGGCAAGCTATCAAATCTGACTTATTTGATGAACAACTAGTGGTCGTCATCTGAGCTGCGTTATCTGTCCCTGTTTCCGGCTGGAATTATATCTTTATTTCTCTATCGAGCCAAGAGCTGTTTTTCTGGCCATTAATAGCAATAAATATTTTAAAATTTTCTTAAGATCACAACAGTACTGTTAAATATGTATTGTTTTATATCTGATCTTGTACATAACGATTTTTCTACTTTTATTGTAAGGCTGCATGATGTTAGATAACTCTTAATATTGTGATATACATTGTAAGAATTTCAGTTCTACTCTAATGTTGCCAATTTAATGACTGCTGGCTGTACGGTCACTGTAACAAAAAGCTATAATTAAAAAAAAAAAAAAAAAAAAAAAAAAAAAAAAAAAAAAAAAAAAGAGAGAGAGAGAGAGAGAGGAGAGAGAGAGAGAGAGAGAGAGAGAGAGAGAGAGAGAGAGAGAGAGAGAGAGGAAGAAGAAGAATTAAAAGTGTTTGGGACCCCCAGCAAATCAGTTTATAGGAAGACATGAAGCACATCAGAGGCGAGCAACTACGTTCGTTACTGTTAGGTTCGACCAATGCGCGAGTGTCTGGCAACTCAAATGGGAATCGCTGTAGGAAAGACGACGTTATTTTCGAGAAATTCTGTTGAGGAAATTTAGATGGCCGTAATTTGAAGCTGACTGCAGAACGATCTTGCTACCGCCTCCTTACATTTCGTGTAAAGATCACAAAGACAAGATAAGAGACATTAGGGCACCCAGACTTTTTTTTCCAACGTTCTATTTGGAAAGGGAAGTAGATGTAGATATTATAAGGATAAAAAACACATATACGCCCGAGGCAGCACTCGATCCTCGATGGGAGCGACAGCGTAATCCGTTGCATGGCGTACCAGACCGCACGGCCATCCTGGCACGGCAATGAATATTTGTGGGTTTCATACTGACATGTTTATTTTACGTTTTATTTCTGAACATTGTTCATTACATAAGTATAGAATTTAGGGCCCTGGTGGATCTACATTAATCATATGTGGTTCGAAGAATGACAATAAAAATCTATATTACTACAACGCGTGATTGTGAATGCATTAATATCATTTCGTCAGATTGTTTGTAAATTAATAGTTTGGTGGTGGGGTTGTTATATAGTAGGCATAGGTAAACGTAAGGAGGATGCCACGACTTCAGTAATACATGAGAATTTTATTACAATTACATGAACTTGATGCTGTACAAGTACTATGACGGGTGATAACGAGTGTGCCTCGTAACTGCAAAGTCCGTTGGCTGTCGACATTATCTATAATTGACAATGTATAGATAAATCTTGAGACACTGTTCCGTGCAGAGTGACACTTTGTACTAAATCGGAGAGGTCAGTCTGCTAGATAGTGGCACTGTTAACTCGAGGCACTTACTTCACGGACACGTTGTGCTCTGGATGAATACGAGGCACGTGTTCTAAGAAGAAGAGGACCTTCTGTCGAATAAGTCGTATGTCCTGAGTATTCATACTTCGGCCAATCAGATGCCATTCACGTGATATCGTACTGCGTGGCCTCTTGCGGCAATATGAGAAATAGTACCAACTAACAATGTTTTTGCATGTCTGTCGGTTAGTAACTCTTGTTTATCTCTCAATACGCTATACAACAAAACTTCTGTAATTTGCTTAAAAGCAATCTAGTTCGCTTTCTGCGCGAACCTGCGTTTATTCATCACCAACTACGTCGAAATTCGATTAAATGCATCATTGCTCTCCTTAGAGCTTCTGGAAGCAAGGGAGCGAGCTAAGGGTGTATCGTCTCGTCTTCAACATGGTAGTTAGATTAGATTAGATTAATACTTGTTCCATAGATCATATATACAACAATTCGTAATGATGTGGAACGTGCCAGTTTAGTAAATTTTGTTATACTTGAAAATCAATATTTTAAGGATTTTTTAATTTTTTCTTTTTTTAAGTTTTATCTAAAAATTCATATCCACTGTAGAAGGAGTTGCCATTCAGAAATTCCTTTAATTTCTTCTTAAATACTAGGTGGCTATCTGTCAGACTTTTGATGCTACTTGGTAAGTGACCAAACACTTTTGTGGCAGCATAATTCAGCCCTTTCTGAGCCAAAGTTAGATTTAACCTTGAATAGTGAATGTCATCCTTTCTCCTAGTGTTGTAGCTATGCATACTGCTATTACTTATGAATTGGGTCGGATTGTTAATAACAAATTTCATGAGTGTGAAGCTACAGTGAGTATCCCTCCTAGATCCCTAAATAAATGTCTGCAGGATGCTCTTGGGTCCCTCGTCAACGCAAACACCTAAAAATTTAGAATATTCTACCTTAGTTACAGATTTATGTTCAAAGTCTAAATTTATTAATGGTGTCATGCCATTTACTGTATGAAATTGTATGTACTGGATTTTATCAAAGTTTAATGAGAGTCCATTTGTAGAGAACCACTTAATAACTTTCTGGAAGATATCATTTACAATTTCATCAGGTAATTCCTGTTTGTCAGGTGTGATAGCTATACTTGTATCATCAGCAAAAAGTACTAGCGGAGTATCGATGGGGAAGGAAATCGGCTGTGCCTATTTGAAGGAGCCATCCCGGCATTTGCCTGGAGTGATTCAGGAGGGAAACCACGAAAAAGATCTGGATGAATGGAGATGGATTTGAACCAACGTTCTCCCGTATGCGAGTCGAGTGTGTCATCTGTGCGCCACGTCTCTCTGTTCCTAGAACTACATCCATTACTTCCATTTCTCGTTCCCCTGTGAATCAGAGGAGCAACTGATTTTTGGAGTAGCGTTTTGAAAATCTCTCTTGAGTCCCTCTCCTATACCAAACCATCACTTACAGGTCGTTTCCCAGTGCTGATCAATGGAAACTTTGTTACTTGTTCCTCAGCAAAACGTACAGGGTTGTCTTCACAATATTAAGAGTTCACCTGATACGTTTATCGGAATATCCAACTGGATGCTGTATTCTGTTTGCAATGGCGTTTATTTACGTGTATTGGAGATCCAAATGCGGGTACTCGTGACATCAAATGTAGCTGCTTCTATTATTCTGAGTTTTATGGATTCCACTGTAAATTCCCAGCTTTGCTCTGCTGACAGTGGTGTTTCAAATTTTTTGTGTGTTCTATTTTTAATTCAATTTACGGGACAAGACATTACAGCCACTTGAAGACAGGCTGCAGGAGATGACCACCACTCGGCAGTAGCCCTTTCTTGTAGCAAAGAGACACCGCCAGTAATGTTGTAGCTGGGGTATTAAAGTGGCAACCAATTCGATTCGACCCGTCAGTAGTGGTCCACACGCAGCGTCCCACAATCGTACCTAAACAATGTTACTGAAAATATCTACCAATGGAATCTTATCTGTCTGCTTTTTTATGACTCTTTTATTAATGAAGACTTTCAATCGCTCTCTTATTGGACGTTTTGATAGATTCTTATATTATTGGTAGCGAGCGACACAAGAAATTAACAAAATACAGCCATTGTAATGAGTGCTATAGTAGCATATACATGTCCTCTACTATAACAAGTAATTTTAATATATTCCTGCGATTCACGTTAGCTTAGTAATAGAGGATATTGTTTGTAATATTGATACAGTATTAAATAATGCAGTTATATAACTATTTTCATGGTCTGTTGAAAATAAATCTATGCAAAATACCAGAAAAAACACAGGTTTTACAGTTTTTCGTCATTTTTCAACAGTAACTGGCATTTTGGTTAGATGGAATGGGCATATAGTACGAAAGATGAAACATCTAAAATTTCTAGGCTTTCAGCTAAGTACTATGCTGTCATGGCAAGCCCACGTTGAGTTTCTTGTTGAAAATCTAAATTCTGCGTTATTGATTATCGGAACAGTGTCTAAAACGAATAGATCAGCTCAGTTCGTACATGTAATACTAAGAACAAAAACGACTACACGAGGACCAAGAAGGACTTCTCTTATTTCAAAACGGGATCCACTACTCAGGAAAACACATTTTCAATAACTAACCAGAAAGCATACTAAATTTAGCTACAAATAAAAATCAGTTTAAGTGGTGTCTGAAAGATTTACTACTTGACAACACCTTCTATTCCACTGACGAATATTTTAATAGAAACAATTTATGTATTTTATGTATTCATACTATTAGTGTTATATATTGACATAATCCACATTTACTAGGATCTCGTCAACCTGTATTTATGGAATGATCAGCTAATGTAATATAATCTAAAGATCAAAACGAAAATTAGTCTGCTTTGCTTGCTTACATTTACTTGTGGCGTATGGGTTATTTTTTGTGGTAACTCCTCTGGTTTAAGAAGGTACTTTACCATGCAAAATCGGGCGGATTGACCGACACGTGTTGTAAGTTGCCGGTATTCTCGTCGAACCCTATTTAGTAATCTGGGAATTCTTACATTTTTACTTGAATGTCGTTTTTTGTTAACAACGTCTGCTTATTCCCAAAAGTTAAAAGCTTTCACTCAGTTAGTACTACACAGAATTCTGATGTGCATTTGGATGAAACCTCCTTGACTCTTGTGCAGAAAGAGGTATTTTCCGCATCATTTGTCAATAAGTTGTAAGAAGAATTCACATTGCTTAGTAGTAACCCATGTATTTTCGAGGCATACTGAAGAGTTAGTTCTTTTTGTCCTTTTGAGGAATTCCTGGATTTTTTTAAAGAAGAAGAATATACATTAATAAATAAATAGATCACAGTTTCACTGTGGCCAATCCATATGAGGAGCGTCCATGAACTTCATTCGCTTTGCATAGGAAAGACGAAATACACGGTTGACTGGTTGCTCACCAGCATTTATGTAGCGAACGCTTACCGAGTTCTGGGCAACATACAAAAGTCCCTGCGATATCCCGGCTTTTAATCAAATTGCGTAGTTATGATATATCGCCCCTAATTTGCGACTGGATAGGGGATTTCCTATCAGAGCGGACACAGTTCGTAGTAATCGATGGTATGGCATCGACTAAAACAAAGGTGTTATTAGGCGTTCTAAATAAGATATCACTATGGTGTAAAAATTGGCAATTGACCCTAAATTATTAGGAGTGTGAAGTCGACCAAATGAGTACGAAAAGAAATCCGTTATACTTTATTTACAAGATAAATCAAACCAAGATGAAGGCCATAAACTCCACAAAATACATAGGAATTACTATTACTTCAGACTTAAACTGAAAAGAACACGTAGATAATGTCGTGGGGAAGGCGAACTAGTTTATTGGCAGAAACCTTAAAAGATGTAACAGAACTACTAAATAAACTACTACGCTTGTCCGTCCTTTATTGGAGTATTGCTGCCCAATGTGGGATACTTATCATATTGGTCTGACGGAGGACATCAAAAGAGTCCAAAGAAGGGCAGCTCGGTTCGTAGTGTCACGATACAGGGAAGATAGCGTTACGGAAATGATACAGGATCTGGGATGGAAATCATTACAACTACCGCGCTTATCGCTGCGGCGTGGGCTACTCACGAAACACCAATCGCCAACATTATCCTACGAATGCGAAAATTTCTTGTTGACTCCCACTTACACAGGTAGAAATGATCGTCAGAATAAAATATGAGAGTATGAGAGATTCAGGTGTTCTTTCTTTCTTCCCGCGCGCTATTCGAGAATGGAATGGAAGATGAAGAGTATAAAGAGGGTTCGACGAACCCTCTGCAAGGCACTTGAATGTGATTTGCAGAGTATCCCATGTAGATGTAGATGCTCCGGCCGCAGTGGCCAAGCGGTCTGAGGCGCGCCAGTCACAATCTGCACGGCCGGTATGGTCGGGGTTTATAATCCCCCCTCGGGCATGGATGTTTGTGTCCTTTTTAGTATAATGTAGTTCATAAGTAAAGTTTAGGGACTGATGAGCCCGCAGTTAAGTCCCTCAAGCTTAATGAAACTTTCAACATTTAGATGTAGATGCAAATAAATATTACGGAGCCAAGTCACGACATTGTGGAATTAATTGGCGTGACAAGCATTCGAAAGCATTAGGAATTAAAATTTATCATCAGCTCTAGATCGTGCATTTCTTGTAGAGAATGTGCGTTGTGTAAGATTCGCCAATAACTGCTGCACCGACTTAGTGTGATCGTGTGCAATGAAAATTAAAGGTCCCGAAAGAACAGACGTCACTTCTGATCCTGCAGTTGTTATTATTTAATATTCACAGAATATATGACATCAACTGCGATTGGGCAAAGCTGAAAATGTGTACCCAGCCGGGTTTTCAGCTTTGCCCAATCGCAGTTGATGTCATATATTCTGTGAATATTAAATAATAACAACTGCAGGGTCAGAAGTGACGTCTGTTTTTTTCGGAACAGACGCCACATGTGCCGGGGACGGGCAATGATCCTATCGTTAGTGGGGAGGGGTGGGCAAGTTTGAAGCCCTTACTCTTACGGGAATTAGTTTCATAACTACGAGTTTGAGTACTGTGGGCAGGGCGAAGCTGGGAATTTTGTATCTGACGGGAGGCGTGCTTCGGTAGTCCTTGCAGGTGGGGTGATCACTGTGTCCCCAGTGGCGTCTGGCTCTAGCTGTCGCCGCGATCGGAAGTGTCCGCTGCCGCTCCGCTACGCCAGTGTTTACGCCAGCGCTACTTGTTTTGTGTCTTTCGTTTACTGTTTTGTGTGATACTCCTGTGCCGTTTATTTGTTTTTGTGACTGATCGTGTCTGTCGTCGCCGATTTCATCGTCGTCGTACGGATTTTCGGTCTTGACCGAAGTCCTCCCGCAACTGCACAACATGTCTGCATCTCTCAGGAAGAATAATCTGGTCTTTTCGTTTGAAAAGGAGACCCGGCGAGTTCAACCGACAGCCCTCGAGGTTCACGACTGGCTCTTTGAGGTAATCGGCATCGAAAATGATTCTGTTCATACCACCCAGCTTGATTCAGATAATTACTGTGTGTTTGTAAAGTTTTTGAACTCGGTATATGTAGATAACATATGTAGCAAGTTTGGCAAAAAAGTAGAATTTGTGCATAGAGACGGTACTAAAAGTCTGGTTTCAATAAGACGAGCCGATGCTGCATATCGGACTGTTCGTGTGTTAAACTTACCTATTGAAATTGACAATGATAAAATCAAGGATGCTCTGTCAAAATTTGGGGAGGTTAAGGAAATCATTAATGAAAGATGGGGCCCGCAATATAAGCTGCAATGTTTTAATGGAATAAGGTCTGTCGAGATGGAAGTGAAAACCAACATTCCGTCTCACATCACTGTAGAGGGCTACAAGGCACATGTTATTTATACTGGACAAACGCCTACTTGCCATGTATGTAATGAATCGGGTCACTTTCGGCAAGACTGTCCCCGCCGTGTGTTTGTGCTAAAAAGTAACTTAACACAACGACGAAAACTGACCCTCAATGATCTATTACCAGCAGATAATACTGTGGAACCAGTAGTAGATCAGGCTAACACCGATATTCCTGACATTCATTCCACAGAGAAAAACGATTTTCCACCTCTGAAAGTTCGATCCAGTCTTGAATCTGTTCCTCCCGACTGTGAAGTACAAAATAAGAAGAGACCTCTGGAACAAAGCGATGACCCTTCTGATGAAGAATCATCTCGTAAGGCCCATGTATTCCGCAAACCGAGACCTTCGGGTGATGACGAAGCAGCAGAAGAAAGTAGCATGCAGGTCGATCCTGAAGTGTTAGTCGATAATGAGGAGCCCCGGGACGATACAGAAGAAATAGTGGTGGAGCCAGATATAATAATACCGCTCGATGCCGCCGCGCTGGAAGCGCAACTTCCGCCTCACGGCGAGCAGCACGAGCAAGCCGGCCGTCAGCGGTAAACAAGAGCCTCCAAGCCAAGAGCCACAGCCGGCTGAGGCAGGAGGCGGGCAGGAAAAAGCGGCCACCGAACAACCAGCAACGTGCCCAAGCCAAGTGTTATCAACAACACCGACTAGCGGCGGTACAATAACTACCTCGGGAGCTCAAGACGTAACACGTCGTAAGACAAAGCTGCAGCCGAACTCTACCGTTCCTCGCAACACAGGAAAAACAAAACCGGGGAAAAAAGACGTAAAGCCAAATATCAGCTATTAAGTAGTTCATGAAGCTGATCAAAACAGAGAAATCAGAGTCGCCCGGCCCCACATTAGTAATGATACGTCAAAATGTCGGTGTTTAGTACCACAGTTAAAAGACAGATAGATCACTTGTATTTTACTGCAAATGTATACCAATGACTTTCTAGTGTCAACAGAATCATATTAGTTAACTACTGGTCAAAGTAGACAACGGGATGCAAGCATACACCATTGCCTCTATAAATATTAATAAAATTACATCCGAATTAAAATTAGCCCCACTTAAAGTATTTTTATATGAATCCGGAACTGACATCGCGTTACTGCAAGAAGTCTGGACTACCGATCTAAAAGTTCAAGGATTTTTAGAAATTTTAAACGTATGTTCCATAACAAACATAGGAACAGCATTTTTAATACGTGAGGGAATACCAGTTAAAACATCGAAAGACTGGAATCAGGAAGGGCAATATCTCTAGAAATTTTCGATGTCACCTTTATTAATGCTTATGCCCCGTCAGGAAACACACACAGATCAGAGAGAGCCACGTTTTTTAAAGAAGAAATTATTTATTTGTTATGGAAGAATCCCAGCAGCCTCGTTTTTGGTGGGGATTTCAATCGTGTCTTAAACCGCAAAGACCAAATCCCTAATTTTAACTACTCAGCTGAACTACAGCATTTAATAAAGGATCTAAAACTCAAAGATGCGTAGGAAGTCCTACATCTAACTGCTGTAGACTTTACATACGTAACAAGCACTTCAAATAGTAGGATCGATCGGGTCTATGTATCCGTGAATTTCGAACACTCAATATTGAAGGTCGAAAGTATACCTGTATACTTTAGTGACCATAGTTCTGTTCTTGCCTGTGTAAATCTTCCCACGCAACCTACACGAAGTTTTAAAAATCAATGGACGTTAAACATCTCCCGGTTCAGTGAACAAGACATGGAAGAAGAAATCCGAGCAGCGTGGGAACTTTGTTTAAGATCGATAGAACGACATTCAACAGTGTTAGATTGGTGGACTACAAGAGCAAAACCCAAACTGAGCAAGGTCTGCATGCAATTCAGTGCACATAGACATAGGGAGCTAAAGCACACCATGGAATATAATTATACAATATTAAGAGAACTTTATGAACGGGCAAGTGAGTCATCTCCTCGCATTGAAGATATAAGAAAAATAAAAGCAAAATTATTATCCCTAAAAAAGAAGCAAATGGAGGGTTTAAAAATAAAATCAAAAGATAAATCTGTTTCTGAATATGAAAGCACATCATTGTACCACCTAACACGACACGCACGAAACAGGAGGACAAATTTTATCGAGGAAATACGAACAGAGAACGGTTTAAAACTGACAACGCAACAAGAGATCGTCAATGAGGTTTTCAGATACTATGCAGATTTAAATTCTGAGAACGAGATCCATGAAGAGACCCTCGATCAATTTACCAAAATTATTGGGCCGCGTGTGTCAAATGAAGAAAACGACGAGCTTCTCTCGCCAGTTAGTAAAGACGATGTGTTTAAAATAATATGTAACTCGCCTTTAAAAAAGTCTCCTGGTCCAGATGGCCTGCCACTAGAATTTTACAAACGATTTTGGAATATTATCGGCGACAAGATGACACTCATCGCTAACGAAATTCTTGACGGCAAGACTGTTCCAGCAGAATTCAAGGAATGCAAAGTTGTTCTAATACCAAAAACCACGGGAAAGAAAAACTTGAACAACTTCCGTCCTATTTCCTTACTAAACTCCGATTACAAAATCATCTGTAGAATCATAAATAGCAGACTGCTTACCATTGCCACGAAAGTCATAAGTCCACATCAGTCCTGTGTTGCAAACCGAACAATTTTTCAAACGATTTCAGAGTACAGGGACATAATAGCCTTGACGGCTGTTACAAATATTAAGTATGCACTTCTATTCCTTGATTTTTATAAATCCTTTGACTGTGTCAACCATAGATACCTCCTTGAAACTATGAAGAAATTGGGTTTCCTTCCCCGCTACATAAACATGATTAGGAACATTGCATTGGGTATAAATGCAAAGATAGCAGTCAATGGACAACTCACCAAGCAACTGAAAATTATGCGAGGAGTCCCTCAAGGAAGTCCGCTTTCAATTGACCTATTCATCGCATCTATAGAACCATTCCTACAGCAAGTTCACGCCAGTCTTACAGGTATGACATTATCCGGACATATAACGGTGATAAGAGCATATGCTGATGATGTGGGCGTAATAATAAGAAACTAAGAAGATTTGACTAAGTTGGAAATGATTGTTAGGAATTACGGTCTGCCATCTGGCACTATTATAAACGCCAACAAAAGTAAGTTTTTAGATCTACGGGGCCTTGCTCACTTAAAGATACAATGGGCGAAACAAGTAACAACACACAAAGCTCTAGGCACGACCTTAACAACCTGCCCGATGAAAATGTGTGCAGCAAACTGGAGGGATGCTTTAATGAAAATCCGAGGGTCTATCATTGGGAATTCACTTCGCAGCATGAATCAAATTCAAAGGACAATCTTCATAAACACCTGCATCTTCTCAAAAGCCTATTTCATAGCACAGGTTTTTCCGGCTCCAATAATGATAACCAGGAAGATCATGTCACTTGCCACAATTTTTTTATGGAAAGGAGAAATATTCAGGGTTGACACCAAAACTGTTGTGTTTCAACCTAAAAATGGAGGTCTCGGTCTCGTTGACATAAGAAATAAGGCTTCAGCGTTGTTTCTAAACAGAACTTTCGATAATATTAGAAAACACCCAACTAGCATCACAAGTATGATATTCGCATGTGTGAAACCCCAAAGTCTGCAGCCACCTGTTGACATAAAAGAAATAAATCCACGATTGCGACATATTAGAATATTCTATGTAGACGCCAGTTACCTTAGTGATGTTATTATTAACTCTCAAAATGTGACTGCAAGAGACATTATACGCGAAAGAATGGAAAATGAGGGAACGAATAAATTAACAATGAAACATCCCAGTGTCAAATGGGAGGTTGTGTGGAAAAACATCAATCTTCAGTGCCTGTCAAGTGATGTAAAATCCGCCTGGTACAAGGTCGTGAATAACATTATCAGTACCAATGAAAGATTGTATGCCATTGGTATAAGTGCAACTCATCTCTGTTCTAAATGCAAACTAGCAGATACGCTACAACATAGATTTGCTTGTGGTGGCCACATCGAAAACTGGAAGTGGATAAAAAGCAGGATAGCACTTCTTTCAAGATCGTCTGCTGAATATATATCTCCTGACATAATTTACAGGCCCCAAACACTGTACTACCCAGTAACAAAAACAATGCAATTCACTGGCTACTTGGCAAATATATCAGCCACGTGATTAACGACTTAGGCACTGACAACACAATAGAATTCAAGGCATACATGTTATGTGAATACAACACAATAAAAAATACAGTAATCACAAAAAACAATACGCGAATATGTTGAAAGTTGTATTTGAAAGGACAGGTGTTGGTTAAATAACACAAAGAAAAATCCCTAAATTGCTCCCATCGGAAGTAAAGAACCCTGCTGGCAATCTCAACACAGGCTGTTTTTAACTCCATTCTAATTTATACGTGAAGGAATTAGATTGATATCACTGAAGTATTTTAAACTCTGTTAGAAAATTCACTATTATAATGCAGAGCACAGGTTGAAGGAACTCCTTATACTGTACGCCAACAAGCTAACCAGACATAGGAGTAAATCACGAAAGAACTACCCAGCAACAAGAAAACTAGAATTGACAAAGGAATGAAAATGTTTTAACGTATACACTGATGAAGAAAGCATAACGTGAACGATAATTTTAAAAACTAAATGAAGAGACACGCATTTTTTGCATTACAGTTGTGAAGCTCGCCAAAGAAGGCATTGCTGGAGAGCGCAAGGACGGGCTAGAAGGAGAGATGGGAGGCCCGAAAAGTAAAAATAATTAAAAAAAAAAAGTGGTGTAGGGGTCAGCGCAACTGCCTAGAAAGCAGGCGACCCGGGTTCGAATCCCGGCTGGGTACACATTTTCAGCTTTGCCCAATCGCAGTTGATGTCATATATTCTGTGAATATTAAAGTGATAATCGTTTGTGCATAATCGTTGTTTTAGGTATGGTCTTTTGTAATTAGAGTGAAAGTTATAATATCTCAGCCAGGGATGTATTTGTTCAGCGCCTTTGCGATGGAAGCATTCGCACGCGCCACGTCGGCGTCCCAACGGCCTGGGGAACGCCACGGAGCCAGCAGGGGGCACCCCAGACTTTTACCTTCGTCACCGGCCGCCGCGCCGCACATTCTCTCACTCCAGTGGGCAATCGAGCGAATTAACGTGGCTTTCTCATAAGAATATACATGGCGAAAACAGCCTGTCCTTAGGAGCGTGCAGATAAATGGCGACATCGGGTACTAGGAAGAGAGGTCCTTACAACAAAACGGACACAATAGCATGTGTGTAGAGAAAGCCCTTGTCTGCCTATACCGGAGCTTTCTAAAAACGCGACGGAATCGCAGATGAACCGTGGACTCCTGCAGACGGAAAGAAGATCGAACCTCTGCAGTGCACAGGTGTGTGAGTGGGAGAGAGCTTGGATTGCAGTGGTTCCAGCAAAACATTGTTTCTGGCCTGGGAGAAAGACTCTAATAAATAGCACACAGACAGCTACCACAAAGAATTGTTTTTTCCCACTAAGAAAGGAATGAAGAAGACAAAGACGACTCGCTTGAAACGTTGGAAAGACGCCAGTTCACAAGTCTCATCTCAGCCCGAAAGAAAATTTCCACTGGGGACTGAGAGACGTAACAGTCAAAACGGCGATCAGCTATTGGATGACATTGCAAAACCAACCCAACAATCTCAGAGCCGGATAGACGCAAAATTCGAGCAGAAGCTGTAGCTGGAGAGAGGATGGTATTGGTGAGAAACCACTGAGGAAACAATTGGTCGCTCGCTGGAGAATCTAGAAGACATACTGGCAGCTGCCGCCTTAGCAGACGAGGGACATTGACACCTTCACTTGTGGGTCGTGCCGCGCCAGCCACACTACACAGTAGGGTGGGCCGAAAAAAGTGATTTTTTGAGTATCGAGTTGTAATAGGGCTCGGAAGTTGCGTATTTGTGTGCTGATTAACGAAAAAATAATTTAAAAAATCTAACTTAATATCTTCAGTTCGCGCAAAGGGCTTAAAGCCTCCAAAAGATAAATTTATAGAATTTCTGAGAGGTTTTTGAGTCCTATCAGGACGTGATACTGAAAGATGTATTTTTATATGACCTTTCAGAAATTCTATAAATTTATCGTGTTATTATTTTTTTAGAGGTTTTAAGCCCTTTGCGCGAACTGAAGATATTAAGTTAGATTTTTTAAATTATTTTTTCGTTAATCAGCACATAAATACGCAACTTTCGAGCCCCATTACAACTCGATACTCAAAAAATCACTTTTTTCGGCCCACCCTACTACACAGCTGCGAGCCAGCGAGCGTAGAGCAGAGCGGAACAGGCGTTTTCAAAATGTGCAAATGTTTGTTAAGCTTAAGGGACTTAAATATGGGGTCATCAGTCCCTAAACCAACAAACTACTTATGAACTAGCTTATACCTAAGACGGCACAAACATCCATGCCCGAGGGGCGAATAAACGGATCAACTACAGTTGTTGCAGTAATTGTTAACCAATAAGTTAAAAGCACCTTTCAAATGTCTAAGAGTGAGAGAAGAGTTAAAAAACCTACAATCACAAGGAATAACAATTTCGAGGAAACTGGATTACTAGTTCCACTTTTTTTAGCGTAATAATTATATTTCATTCTGAGCGTGATTCGGGAGGACCAGTCAAGAAGCAATCACAACAATATATTGGAAGTAAACTACAAGTCATGGTTTCCTAATTTTTTTTCAGAGGAAATTCAAATGTTCGTAAAGCTTATGGGACTTAACTGCGAGGTCACCAGTCCCTAAACTTACAAACTACTTATGAACTCGCTTATACTAAAGACGTCACAAACATCCATGCCCGAGGGGGGGATTCGAACCCCCGACGGGGAACGGACTAGCGCATCGTAGCATGTAGCACCTCAATGCGCTCGGCCGCTCCGCCGCGGCTTTTCAGAGAACAATGATATTGAAACCACATATTGATATCCCATAATAATGATGATTTCATGTCATTTAACGAACAGGAATCATCTTTATTTCTGGAGAACGTATTGTCTTTTGTGAGTAACTTTGTAAATTCTTCCAAAACCAAACAAATTTCGTGACAAAATGTTTGGAAAAACAGAAATGTTTATAAAACTAATTTGGAAGCAACAAGAGCTACATTTGTTTAGCTAATGAGATATAACTGGGGCAATAAATCGCATTGTATCACAAATTTATTATTCTTAGGGTTTCTTAGTCGCAGATGACAGTTACTTTATTCACGTAAAAACGTATTTAGGATAATTATTTTTCTGTGTTATTCAAAGATATTGAGCGATTGTTGTGAATATGTTTTCGTCATTTGAATATATTTTGCCCAATTACAGTGGTAAGCGAAGCTCATCACGTATTTTCACATTACAAATTTGCTGCTTATGTGCAAGTGTATGAGATCGCGGGAGCTCTGCATGGTTGTAGAACAAGTGCGTAAAACTGGCGTGGTTGCAAGTGACTTCCGCGTGGCCTTTAACTATTGCTTTCTCTCTCTCTCTCTCTCTCTCTCTCTCTCTTGGCTAAGTTTAGGAGAGAAAGAATCAGCAATCTTCGGAACATTGTGTACTCTCACCCCACTCATAGAACAAAGTCAATTGCGCCTCACGCACATAGACCAAGTTTTTGCTGGGCTCTAGTCTCTATATCATCGTTAACCTTTTCAGGAACAAGTTCTAATCCAGCATTGCCAAACATTACTTGACTATGCCATAATTGTGTAAAAGTAATAATAATAAGAATAATACAGTTTTCTGTTTCACAGGACCTAACTGAGGGAGAAGTCATTATATGGAATTTATCACAAGAATGTTGACAGAAGAACTTAAAAGTAGTTCTATGCACGCGACAATCTTAAGTAAAAAGAATCATTAACGAATAAAATGAATTAATTTTTTCAATTTCTGATGGAGTTCCTCCACAGAATAAAAGGCCCGAGCCATTAAGTAATTCTTCGATATATTGAAAACAATTTATTATTCCGTCACAGTTGCACTATTTAGGAGTTGGTAACTAGTTTCGGACTTAATCGTCCATTTTCAAACCCTTGGCCTTATTCGAACCGTGATAATACACTGCATGAAGCAAAAGACTGATAAAATCTGTACATTGTCCACGATTAATACTGTAATGTAATTATGTATTAACAGTGGACAATATATGGATTTTATCAGTCATTTGCTTCATGCAGTGTATTATTACGGTTGGAATAAGGTCAACGGTTTGAAAATGGACGATTAAGTCCGAAACTAGTTACCAACTCCTAAATAGTGCAAATGTGACGGAAAAATAAATAATTTTCAATATATTATCAGTTGCTGGTCTTGCATCATATTTACGATGAATTTCCATATCTTCAGTTTAGATTTGAAAGCGCGTCGGTTAGTTCAAAAATTCTTGAGTTCTTGTAGCAGCTTATTGAAAATAGATGCTGCAGAATACTGCACACCTTTCTGCACAACAGTAGATTCGATTTTTGTCTAGGAATCACCGAGTGAAAGCTGTTAACTCATGGGATTAAGTTGATATTGTTAACAACAAACGACACGAATGAAAATACATAGTGTTACGCCAAAACAGAATTCCCAGATTAAGGAAAAGATGTGGACACGGCGTTCGCCACATATTGCAAGAACCGCCCATTTCTGAGCCAAAAATATCATTTTTGTATCAGTCAAGTTACCCCAAAAATAACGCCGTATGTCAAAAGTGAATGAAAGTATGCACAAAAGACAACTTTTCGAATTGAAAAATCACTTACTTCAGATACTGTTCTATTGGTAAATAAAGTAGATTTTAGTTTCGAACAAGATCTTGAATGTGGGTTTTCCATTACAACTTACTATCTATTTGAACACCTAAAGCTTGAACTGTTCAGTCTCATCATACGCCCATTATGTGTAATCAAAATGTCAGCTTTTGTTAAATTATGTGTTAGAAATTGCAAAAAACTCAGTTTCAGTGTGATTCAACATACATTTATTTTCTAGAAGCCATGAAATGACCATTCTGAAAGGAAAAATTACAAATATCTCAGAATACTGGGCTAACGTATGAAGAACAGTACTTTAGAATTTTGCTAGATGCCCCATCGTGTCCAAATGAGTCTTCAGTCTTTAGTGATTTATTTTTTATTATTGACTGAATCTCGCCTTTGTATCATTTCAGGTAACAGCCTCGGAAAGCTATTTACTAACAATGTTATATGATTACCTGTAGTTCACCTGCCATATTCAGGAAGTGATTATTGAATATCTTTTTAACATTACGAGAAACTTTATACTACGCACTGACTTTATGTAGCCTACGTGGTGCTGCCGAACACACACTTCCTTTAAGACTGACCAGATGTTTTCATCCTGAGAGTTTGCTATTCTTTTTGCACACCATATCCTTTTTGCCTTCTTAATGACATTTTGTAGAAGCTTAGAGTACTGTTGCAATCAGCTACTGCATCTTCATACTGACTGCTTCTAACATTTTGATACAATTCGCCCTGTAGAGTATCCTTCTTGTAGAGTATCTTGTAGAAACATGATACTCTTATCCCCTTTGTCAGTCACCCTGGCTGCCTGTTACTGAATATACCGTCTTTTGAGCGTTCTATCCTAAAGAAATTTTAAAACAGTGTAAGAAACATGTTCAGGAAAGTATTATATTAATCATTATCAGCACTATAAACATCCTGCCATTCTTGTTACTTAATTAGGCTTAAAAAGGTCTGAATGCAACTCGATTAGCTTTTTCACATAGTTTATAATTATATTTCACATTTGTTTGAGAACAAATACCTTTTGGAGTTTAAATTTGTGCATAATGGTCTAAAAGGCCATTTACTATTCTGCTAACAAAGTTCCCCTCTAATAAAGGAGAATGAACAAAAATATTGTCAGCGGTAGAACTGATACTGCTTCGTACTCTTGTTGGAAAGAATACTGTTTGCATCAGATTATAGAAATTATGGAGATCTAACAGTTGCCTTTTCCTGGGTTATCACTTACACAATTAATGTTATAATGGACACCTACAACAAAATATTTGTACTTCCTACAACGTGAACACAGAACCAAGATTAACTTGGCAGAAACATCTTGAAATCTGAGTCAGGTGACCTATAAATAACAACAATTAGTAGTTTAGCTCCAATAAAATTAACAACTCCTGCACAACGTTCAAATATCTTTTCTGCGCAGTGTTTTGAAATGCCAGTTGACTCCGATGGAAATTTGTTATTAGCATAAAGGGCCACTCCCTCATACTGCAAGGAACTCCTAGAGAAGAAGGTAGCTAACCAGTATCCTGGCGAAGAAACTTTCTGAATTATCCCATCATTTAAAAAGTTCTGTGAAATACCAATATTGTCAGAGTCAACATCAGTAAGCAGTTTGTTAACTTATCTCTGATACCTTGTACATTTTGATAAAATATAACAATTCCCTTATTACTTAGATTGGGAAGACTGTTAAAGCCTTCTCCTTCGTTAGATGTGTCATTAGATGACACTGTAACTAAATGGCATGGAAGCTGGGCTTCCGGTTGTCGCTATTGTTTCCCGGATAACTTACCCGGTTATTAAATTTTAGCTTTGTGCAGGAGTTTCATTCTTGATAACATTGTTCTTTGCTAATCATGATTTTAAATTTTAGTTTCGAGTATTTAATGCATTGTAATTTGGTCCCGTGTATGTGTGTTCACAGGTAACTTCTGGCGAGAAGAGTGCGTGGATCCATGGATTGGAGTTACGTACGTTGGACGGCGATTTCGACGGCATTCTTGATAACTCTCGGAGCCTAGATCTTCATCAACAGGGCACGTCATGGCGTACTCGCTCTGCTGTGGCCGAACACTGTCTTGACACAGGCCACCCTATGGAATACAACAAAACGGAATTTCTGACATGCACTTCCAACTAGTTGGACTGTGTGAAGCATAGAAATAAAACTAGGCGATAACCTTATGAATAGAGAAGGAAAGTTCTGCTTAAAGTCCGCTTGGGATCCTGCTCTCTCACTTGTCAAAAAACAGAGGGACAAAACTATTCCGACCTCATTCGTCGAGATGTTTATTCTCGATATTCTGACCGGTTTCATCTTTGGTCGTGTCGGCGGTGTGTGCTTGTTTGCCCGGTGTGTGTTGTCTTTCCTGTCATTGAAAACCGAGTTTTTAAAGATCGCTGCACAATGCATCCTCACTGCAGTTTCGCCTTGAAAGTGACAGCGTGGTCTCCTGCCGAAATATCGGCCGTCGTCGATTTTGATACCTGGCAGCATAGCCGTAATTTTTTCTAAGGAATATAACCATATTTTAGAAAGGAGTTTGTAACAAACGAAACAAAGGATTTGTTCGTATGTTGCACATTTCCGACGGCAGAGGGGCTTGTACCTCCGGCTGCGACATGGTTACATCGCTGCCCAGAAGCCGCGAAGTGACGACACGGACGAGGGCGGCCTTTTGCAACAAGATGCGTGTCCGTGTTGTCGCTTCTGAGCTCCCGGACGGCGCTGTAAACATGCCGCAACCAGAGGTACAAAGCTCTCAGCCGTCGTGAATGTGCAACATAGGAACTAATCCTTTCTTTTGTTACAAACATGGAATTAGGTTTAAAGAGGGGTTTTATTGATTTAATGACATGTAATGAATTTCAATATTTTACGCACTATTGATTTATCTATTGTTGTAGTTCTTTCGATATTTTACGTTTTTCAGAAATTAAAATTATTACATACATCAGCAAAGTGTAGAGAAAGGTAGATTCATTTCGTTGTAACCGTGTAACTCCCGGATTTCTGTAATACAATCATTTTGATTATGAATGAAGACGTTTTACTTAAAGCCGCTCTTAGTTTTCCTCAACATGCATATTAATAACAAATTACATAGCTCATAAGTAGATATTTTCCTTGCTCTTTTCTTTTTGTAACTTCTGAAAATGGCCAACGTGGATGCAACCTGCAAAGTTTCTCACTGAAAAGGGATTCTTTGATAAATAAAGCAAAATTACCGACTATTAGCAACTGTTTAATACGAAAGAACCCGACAAGAGAGCATATAGAAATTTTTCAAAGTTAGCTCCTCCTGAATACGTTTATCTCTAATACCTGCTACAAAAAATGAGACAAGGTTAAATCTACAGCTCTCGCAAACCTAACAACATGTTTTGGAGTGAAGGCTTTCACGACCGGCTGAAATAATTGCTGTTGAATCTTCCGGTTTATATGGTGGTGGTCGAAGAAACATATCTGCTCCTGACGTTTCGTCCAGAGCTGCGCTGGACATCTTCAGAGGTGCTACTGGTAACGGTGAGTATTGCCGACTGACGAGTTGGGCGTCGGAGAGCGGTATAAATACTGTCTAAAAGGGGGCATGGTCAAGTGCTCACGTTTGCAGCAGAGATAAGCCTTGTCAAAGATAACTTTCGATAGTCGATGGTCAAAGATAAAAGCTTAACTACCTACTCTGAAGAGCCACAAACCATATTTCATTAAGTTTCATTGCTTCTTCCTCTCTATTAAAATTATCCCCAAGTTTGTATATTTCGATTGCTTCTCTGTACAGTCGTGGATAATAGTTCGTCGTTGTAGATAAAATTTCCGTTTCGGAAAACTTCATGATTTCCTGATTGTAAAACATGTTCAGCTGCAGCTCATTTCTCAATTTTACCTAGTCGGCAAAGACTTTTGTGTTCTTTCAGTCTTGTATTCACACTCCTCTTTGTTGTACCAATATACACTTTTCCACAAGAACACGGAATTTTGTACACTCTACTTGATGATATAGAGAAGGGCGTTTGAACTTTACAGATCAGTGCCTGACTTATCTTTTTTGATAGTTTAAAAACCTGTCTGATATCGTGTTTACGTAAAAATTTTCCTATATGATCCGTAACTGTTTTAATGAAGGGGAGAGAAACGGTGTTCTTCCATCGTTGTGTTTTGTTGCTGTCTTTTTGTTTACCATTCCTTGGTCGCAGAACCCTATTTATTTCTTTCCGTGTATATCCATTTTTCTCAAAAGCCTGCATCACATGCAGTAACTCGGCATCTAGATGTTCTGGCGTACAAATTCGTTTACCACTGTTAATAAGACTTTTAATGACCCCTCTCTTTCGCTGAGAATGTCTCCAGGATTAGTCCTTCAATTTTCTCAATAAAATGACGTCTCTTATATAAGAGTCAGTCTTACCAATGTATGGTTGTAGAAGATTTGTATGTTGGTGAATTGATAGCACTGACGATCGGTCTCAGAGGTAAATCGGTTTTGTGTACCTTGGGTAGCCCACAAAGTCTGGAACACATTGCTTCAGATTTCAATAGGGCTATCTTTTTTCTGAATCGAAGTGGACGACTTTACCAGTGCGTTTGTTTTCTTCAGTACGCTGGCTGTAGGCTCTTTCTTCAGATTTTGTAGTGTCCTGAGGTTAAATGGATCAAAATTTTGCTACGATGATCCTCCTTATTTAAAACAACAGTATCGTTGCCCTTGTCAGCGGGATGAACCACTATCTCTTCATCTGTATTTAAATATTTTAGAGCCTTTCTCTCTCCTTTCGTTAAATTACTGTTCAAAGGTTTACTGGGGCACAGAACTCTAGTGGTTTCGATTCGAATTGCATTTGCAGTTTCTTTGGGGAGGGTTCGAATCCCTGCTTCAACGTTTGCAATAATTTCCTTAACTGGTACTTTCATAGGTGTTATGACATAGTTTCCTCCCTTTGCAAGGACAGAAATCTCGTCTTGAGATAATGCTCTTGCTGACTCATTAACAATAGTACTGGACATCACAATATTGTTGCTACTAAACGACTAAACATGTATTACGATCTCTCTCGTACGTTACGATGTAGTTTTCCTTATATTTTGTACTGCCACAGTCACAATTTTATATATACATGTGGCGTCTGTTCCGAAAGAACAGACGTCACTTCTGATCCTGCAGTTGATGTCATATATTCTGTGCATATAGTCACAATTTTACCAACTTATTCCTATGAATAAATGAGGCTCTTATCATTTCAGTCTTTGTGTACGTCATGCATGATTTTTGTATTTATTTTCAGGTTTTGGATTGTTTTCCTTCCAATAATAAGATGTAGGTAAATCGTTGATGAAAATTCCCCTTTCGAGAAGAGTGTCTGTGAGCGAATATTTCCTCAGGAATGACAGGAGTGTGTGATATTGTACTTCAACAAGTTTGATGATATTCCATACTGAAGTGTATAAGTCAGGCTGTTTTTTCTGGGTGAACGATAAGGGTTGTTGTACCACAAACATGACTATTGCCTAGGTTAACATCTACACTGCCTTATACAGGGTGAATCACCAACACTTGCACCGCAAATATTTCGGAAACGTAAAGTGCGATTTATGTGCGGTTTTCACGGAATGGATTGGTAGTCAAGGTCTCGTATTGTTAGCCAATAAACAGCTTGTAAAAGTACCTAGAAAATGTATTTCTTACGCAAACGTACAATTTTTCAAAAGGAAAAATGGTTGTTTCTATCATGCACTGGACTTTTTGACACCAGCTGTGTACAAAGAATTTTGAATGCCGTTTTTATCACGTTTACTTTGGCAGCTGCAACCATTCAAAATTTTGGAGGCGGAGGCTACGACAGCGTAGTTACCTGGCTGGTGGTCATGAGACAGTGGCCCGTGCCCCATGGGCAGCCACTCGGCCAGTCAGCTATGCTATCGCAGCCTCCGCCCCCGAAACTTTGAACGGATGTAGCTGCCAAACTAAACTTGATAAAAATGTCATTCAGAATTCTTTGTACACAGTTGGTGTCAAAAATTCCAGTGTATGATAGAGGCAACCACTGTTCTATATATAAAATTGTATGTTTTCATAATAAATACACTTTCTAAGTAATATTACAATCAGTTTGTTGACTAAACATACGAGCCCCTGACTACCAATCCATTCCGTGAAAACCGCACATAAATCGCACTTTACGTTTCCACAATATTTGCGGTGCAAGTGTTAGGTGATTCACCCTGAATGCACCTACAAGACTTAATACTTTCCTAATTTTTAGCGCTAATTAAATGAATTGTTTTTCCACTATTCTTAGCACAGTGAGATAGCCGCGGTGGTGTGGCCGAGCGCATTGAGGCGCTACGTTCCGATGCAAGAAGCTGTTCCGCGTCGGAGGTTCTAATCCTTCCTCGGGCATGGATGCTTGTATTGCTGTTTGGTATTATTTAGTTTATAAGTAGTTTGTAAGGTTAAGGGCTGATAACCTCGCAGTGAAGTCCCATAAGCGTAATAAACATTTGATTTAACGACAAGGCGCTATTCCTATAGGATTACTCAAGAAAGCTCGCAATTGTCTTCACTCTTGAATAAACCAGATCGGAGCCGAATACTAAACATTTCTCTCCCAAACTTAAGTTTAACTTTCCGATAATTCTCAAGTGTCTCGGTGTATTTTTATGACAAGGTTAGGACCCATCTGTATAATACAACTAACTATCCTAATTAAACTGAAGCAAAAATTAACAGAGAAGTTGTCAAGATACAATGATAAAAATCCAATGATAAAAAATCCAATAATAAATTAGGAATGGCTTATTCTCTGCTCCTTTTTTTCCACAGATGGGAAACAATTATGTATATTTACGCAGCTGTGTAAAAAAGCAGTACGACTTTGAATGGATGCTAAGAGGTTTCTTGGGAGAAATTAATTATGCAAGCAACAACTTAAAAAAGTATATCTTTCGCCATGACTCATGAATATACTGTGGCCACTTTAGAGCAGATGCTTTTAACTCTGACGTTCAAAATACAGAGAACAGCATTTTTAAATGGCTTTACCTTCTCTAGTCTACTCATCATTCATTCTTGCGAATAAATTTCGCTGTTCTGATGAACTGGCGGAACAGCACGTGAACTAACGGTTAGTGGCACGGGAATTAATTAAAATATTCGTTAAGAGCTAGGACGGATAACTTTCGGTGATCCCTGGCGTCTTTCGGAAATATACCTAAGCTGGGGGAGCACCTTTTCACGTGACACGATATACCACTCCTAGCTCATACAATCACACCTATAGGTTGTAGAGCGTTAACTTTCATGTGATACTGTGCCGATATTTATGGCTCAAAGTACTCATATTTGGAGTAGGTTGATTTCCTCCCATCTTCGGATCTTTTTACTTATCTGCATGTGAACATTTTTTCTGTACTTACACTTTACAACTGTTGTTTGAAATCTTTTTAATCCCAAAGTCTACAACGCGGTTAGTTTAAAAACAATGTTCATGCCAGGTAGAAGAATACAAAACCTTTAGTATGGATACCAGGCATCTCAAAGTCATCATGCAAATATTGGAGATAATGAAAGTAAATTGTTGGAGATTATTCAATAAACAATTCGGTGTATATCTCCGATTACCGTGCTCTAACACGACTACAATATAGTTTTCAAAATGACAAGCCAAGATTGCACACTAACAATTTATTAAATGACGACCGGTTTCGGTGCACTGTGTCACCATCATATGGTCACATATATGTCATAATCTGGTCATCTTGTTACAAAAATTGGGTATAAAATAACAAGTGCAACATTGCACATAGTCAGTATATAAAAATACATAAGTTAAAAACATGACAGCTTGAGTATTTTGTAAACTCTCATGTTTTTAACTTATGTATTTTTAATATAGTGACTAAGTGCAATGTTGCACTTGTTATTTTATACCCAATTTTCTTAACAAGATAACCAGATTATAACATATATGTGTAATAAATTGTTAGTGTTCGATCTTGGCTTGTCATTTTGAAAACTATGAAACGATTAGATCGCCTTCAGACCCGACTATGTCAGGTAATCTCAACGACTACAATACACAAAAATTATTTACATACGCTAACATCGGAACGAATGGAGGAACAAAATACGGCAATGAGATAGGCAATTCCAGTCGACAACTAGTTAAAATTAAGCCTAAATGTTTGGCCACAAGACATACAATAGATGTGGTTAATATCCTAGTGTATAAAAATTCACAAAACTATTAGTAACCAGGTTTTAAATAGATGGACAAAAACCTTCAAATGATTGTGCGCATAGGATTTTAGTGTATCTGCAGCACCAAAAAAACTTGAACATTTAGTTGTTTATTTTCAAAAGCAACCAACCAGTTGCAAGAAACTGTGGTTTAAACGACCGTGACGGTGCTTTCGACGGAAATAAACCCGTCTTCTTCCCAAGTACACACAACCGTAAGACAATGTGACAGTATAAATTACAAACTCGTAGAAATAACTAACCGATATTACATGGAATATCAAGGCAAGTGTGGGAATAGGTTACTAAAATAGTAGCCATTAGTAGCACTTAGTTCCATGAACTGGTTTCTGTCTCTTCGTGCCCCAGATCAGACATATGTTTAGCAATAAAACTAATTAAGTGCAACTCCTTGTTGCTATTTTAGAACCCAAAAACTTACAGTTGCTGCTACTGACAAGATGGAGAAATTATTAAAGTGTATTAACGTCTCGAAAAATAACTAACAGAATACAACTGTTACTGAAACTTCATATTTGGGAAACGCCAAGTAATAACATTAAGTCAAATTTTTCAGATAAAAATTTCTTGGATATCAGTACATTTTTATTGGAAATATGACTTATATGTCGCGAATTAGTTATTTATGCCGTTTATATAATTATGAAGAAGAGTTTCCCCCTCAGGATGGACGATGGATTTAAGGTGTGTTTTCACGATTTGCGTGGCCCTTTCGAGTACTTCAAGGAGCATGGGAGTGTGTGTTCTTCTTAACATTGGTTAGATTAAGTAGTTTGCAAACCTAGGGACCGATTACCTAAGCAGATTGGTCCCTTAGGATTACAAATAATTGAGAACATTTTTGAAGACGGATTTAGTCCGTCAAGGTTTGTTTAAGAACCACTGGTCGTAGGTGGATCGCTGATTTTTATTCCTTTGCTGTTTTGCAACCGGTGTCGAATGGCATACATGTCTGTAATATAATTTAAGAAATATATGAAATCCAAAATCGCTAGAACTTATCATATTCAAGGGTTAGAACTTAGTGGACACACAGCTATGGAGACAATATGCGATGTAATCTGCGTCTACATGGGATACTCTGCAAGTCACATTTAAGTGCCTGGCAGAGGGTTCATCGAACCACCTTTATACTATTCATCTACCATTCCATTCTGGAAGAGCGCGCGGGAAGAAAGAACATATGAATCTCTCCGTTCGACCTCTAAAAATGTTCAAATGTTTGTAGAGCTTAGGGGACTGAACTACGGGGTCATCAGTCCCTAAAATACATATGAACTAGCTTATGCTAAAAACGGAAAAATCATCCATGCCCGAGGTGGCATTCGAAACCCGACCGCAGCGGCCGTGCATTCCGTGACTGGCACGCCGCACACCGCTCGACCACTGCGGCCGGCACAATGGGTTCTACACAACACATGGTAACAACTTTGAAAGACAGTAACAGGTGCAAACATGTAACGCTTTTCTATCGGTTGTGAATAAATAGTTGCCCCTATTTAAGTTGCAACCGTCGTATATATGCTCTGTTATACAGAATTAAAACTAAGACAAATAGAACAACAGAATACAGAATTTTCAGGTCGGTAAATGTCGTCCGTACACGATCAATTAGTATTGGTAACACAGAAAAGTTTCGCCGGCTTAATATATGTAGTACTCACTGTCAAACATTCGCACACAGTTTGTTATAATGTTGACAGCAGTATATGGTTCAGATGAAGCCAGTCAAATCCTATTTTTTTGCGTATCTAAAATCCTACCAGGTCACATCTCGTAAAATGTGTCTTACAGCGGTAAAATTATACCTCTGCATTCGCAAAAAGGTGTTTCGAACAGAGATAGTAGTTAAAAAGTAGTAAGTTAACGCGTCACAGCAGATGCTGAGCAGCCTGACTAGTAAAATGATAAAAATATGTTGTACAATTTGGGCCCTCTTCATTGTTTCCCCAGTGGTGTAGGGGTTAACACAACTGCCTAGAAAGCAGAAGACCCGGGTTCGAGTCCCGGCTGGGTACACATTTTCAGCTTTGCCCAATCGCAGTTGATGTCATATATTCTATGAATATTAAATAATAACAACTGCAGGATCAGAAGTGACGTCTGTTCTCTCGCAACAGACGCCACATGTATATATTCTTAAAGACAGTTTCCAATTGTAATACAATCTGTTCCTTACAGGCACTGCAATTTTAGGACATGGCGTAAGATTCGCCTTGCCATCAACAGAGTGTTAAATATTCAATTTCTTTGAAAACTATGTCCAACTTAAAGATCACCAGTCTTTTTATTGGTATACCACAAATATAATTTTGCCCCGATTACCGATAATATCTTGTTGTTGTTGGTTGTTGTGGTCTTCAGTCCGAAGACTGGTTTGATGCAGCTCTCCACGCTAACCTGTTCTGTGCAAGTCTCTTCATGTGAGGATAGTTTCGGCAACCTACATCCCTTTGAATCTGCTTACTGTATTAGTCCCTCGGTCCCCCTCTACGATTTTTACCCGACACACTTCCTTCTAATGCTAAGTTGACGATTCCTTGATGTCTCAGGATGTGTCCCATCCACCTCTTAGTCAGGATACGTCAGAAATTCTTTTTCTCCCCAATTCTTTTGATCACCTCCTCATTAGTTCCGTGATATACCCATCTAATTTTCATGATTTGCCTGTAGCACTACATTTCAAAAGCTTCTATCATCTTTTTGTCTGAACGCCTTATTGTCCACGCTTCACTTCCATACAATGCTACTCTCCAGACAAATGTCTTAAGAAAGGTCTTCCTAACATTTAAACTAATATTGGATGTCAACAAGTTTCGCTTCTTCAGAAACGCTTTTCTTCCCATAGCCATCCACCATTTTATATCTTCTTTACTTCGGCCATCAGAACCCTGTCACGTAATTTGGTAGAGAATCCTAAGAAATTTTTGTGGTATGTAAAATACACCAATAGATTCCGTATTTCTAGAATTCCGAAATGCGTCTGACAGTGTATCTCACAAGCGTCTTCTGAGCAAATTACGTGCTTATGTAATATCGCCACAGTTGTGCGATTAGATTCGTGATTTCATGTTAGAAGGGAAACAGTATATTGTAACTGACGGAAATTCATTGATGAGAATAGAAGTGATATCTAGCGTTTTCAAGGGAAGTGTTATAGGACCCTCTATTGTTCCTTATTTTTATAAAGGATAATCTGGGTAGCTCTCTTAGCTCACGATTGATGCAGTCACTTATCGGTTATTAGAGTTACCGGAAGATCAAAATCAGCTGCAAAATGATTTAGATATCAGCATGGTTCAAGAAACGGCAATTTACCCTTAACAGAGAGACCACTAAAAGAAATCCGTAAAAATTTATTTACACTACAAATCCGCTAAATATACGTGCCGTCAATTCAGCTAAAAGTCTCGGAGTAACAATAACTAACAACTTAAATTGGAAATAATACATAGAAAATCTTGTAGGGAAGGCGAGCCAAAGACTACGTTCCAGTGACAGAACAATTAGAAGATGCAACAGCTCTACCAAAGAAACTGCATACACCACACTTGTGCATCCTACTTCGGAGTATTTCTTCGCATTGTGGGAACCCCACCAAGATGGACTGACAGACGATTTATAGAAAGTTCAGAGAAGAGCAGCCCATTTTGCATTATCGCGTTATAGGAGGGAGAGTCACGGAAACGATGCTCGACTTGGGCTGGAAATCATTAAAAGAAAGGGGTTATTCGTTGCGACGAGATCTATATCCGAAATTTCTTTCACCGATTTCCTCTTCCTAATGCGAACATATCTTGTTAGCACCCACCTGCATAGGAAGATATGATAATCAAAATAAAATAAATCAGACAGAGAGCCGAAAGATTTAGGTGTTCCTTTCTAGAGAAAGAGAGAGATATCATAAAAGCGGTTCGATGAACCCTCTGCCATGCACTTCATTCTGACTTACAGAGTGTTAATGTATATGTAGAACTGTTTTATCCACTATTAACGAAATGAACACTTTCAAAGAACTTGAATTGAAATACGTACAAGTAACAAAATATTTTAACCACTGCTTCATCGGATCAATAGAAATCTGTACATTAGGTGAATTTATCTCAAACAATAGTTCATTAGATGCGTTAGATAAAAAAAATGTTCAAATGTTTGTATAGTCTATGGGACTTAACTACGGGGTCATCATTCCCTAAACTTACAAACTACTTATGAACTACTTACGAACCAGGACGGCACAAAAATCCATGCCCAAGGGGGGGATTCGAACCCCCGACCGTAGTGGCCGTGCAGACCGTGACTGGAGCGCCTTAGTCCCCTCGGCCACCGCGGCCGGCCGTTAGATCAAAGTTTTACAGCCTATCAAAATGCAGTTGGATACGAATATTAAATCACTCTCTTCAACCCAAAGGCCGACAAGAAAACAATTTGCACTCTTAGAAAATTATGAACACAAATTACAATTACTCCCCGTGTAAAGAAAGGATCAGCCCCAGGTAACGTCCACTTGTCCGGCTGCCAACCGTAGATGCCCACAGGCAGTCGTATTTCCAGTAACGGAGGCAGACAGAGCGCAATTTTCCCTACGGACAAATTAGCAGATGGGGCAGGCAAAACAAGCCATTATACAACAAACTAAAACTAATCGTAGAACCTAATAACGTTGCATCGGTTTACACAAAAATCTAAATAACTTCACAATAGGTAATCGCCCCTTTATCAACTTATTTAGTATGTTTGTCTTAACCCTACAAAGGTAGTTCAAATGAATATCTTCAAGATAAATTACAAAGGACAATACCACCTCAAAACAATTTTCCATTATCATCCACTTAGACCGTCAAGCAGCTTAGGTTGAACGCTGATTGTTTCAAAGTTGCTTGCCTGGAGCAAGAGCACTGACAATAGCTGTGATGACGGCTTCCTGTCAAACTAAATAGGCAAAACAAATGTAACATAACCACACTGTAAAACAACAATGAGGCACATGGTCTCAGTCCCAAACATATTGCAAACCAATTATTTGAATAACAAACTTAGAGATGGTTCTATTTTACAGAATGCGTTACACTTAACAACAAATGCCGAGCTGGTAGCAGATCGAAACTTTTACGTGCCTTTCGTCACTCAAACTCAGCTTCAAAGTAATTACAAAATAACGTTATGTCCACAAAGACCACATTTCTTGGCAGTTCAATACGGTTATACTAAAAATTGTAACACTGAACAAGATTCACTTCGGGCCTTTGGTAACACACAGAGCATGATTAATCTACCAAGCCAGAATCTTAACAATTACTTTTCAAGGTGCAAACCACCTTACTTTCTACATAGTTCTGGGTAATTCCCTTTGAAAAGCATTTTCAGAATAAAACAGTTCTACATTCGCCTGTAACATCTTTACCAGAAATACTGTCACACACACTACGTTAATACCTAGACCTCGGTTGCCGACCCATATCACTGCAACCTCATAAGCAACCTTCACTAAACACAGCGAAATTCCAAGAACAACTCACCTTTTTCTTGTCACACACTGAAGAAATCCTCATTTAAAGTGTATCATTAAAACATCACAATTTCAACATCGCATTGACTCCAGAGTTCACCATAATGCTCCACAAAGCCGAAAGGCACTCCAGGTTCCCAGTATTTCGTCATGGGCAGGCTTCCAGATGGACTGCCGCCTTGCTGGCAATGACGGTCCCCATTCGTTTAACTGAAACTCTACAATGGAATTGCCCCGAGTCTCGTCCTTCCGTGCCTCCCGTCCTTCCCGATTCGCTCCAAGCCAGAAATTCTGTTACATGCGCTGCCACGCCCCTTATAGAGGCCAGCCGCCAAAGATAGCACAACCCGCATCAATCAAGTGATCGGAACGAGGCAGCATGGCTGAGCACTTCCCCTTCGTATATCTTGTGCGAACGCACTCAGTGGCATTCCATTTGTCCGTCTGCGGCTAAGAAAATACGGCAAACATACATAATGTGCATTCATCCTAAAACACCATCTGTTCCGATCCCTGTCCTAGTGGTGTCGTTCCTTACACTGGTGCCGTGTACAATGTTTATGCACATTTTAGTTGGCGTCGTGTAGGAAAGAGCTTCCGCGCATAGAGGCGGAGCTGTAGAAGAAACGCGTAGGAGAAGAGCTATGGCCGACCGCCAACAGTTGCGCCTGCAGGAGAAAAATGGCGTAACTCGCGTCAAGCCACGCGCCTAGAGAATGAATAACATTGGCTTCCAGTGCGGTAATGGAGGGGGATGCCCAGAACGCGTGATAAATGGTCGGCCTTCCTACGTAACGCGGACTATAGTAAAGGTAGGATGAGTGTACGACGCACACGAGACCCATGCCGTAATAAAAGGTGACGAACTGTCACCTCTCTTGGTGTCCTACTGCTCCACTGTTCCATTGCTACACCGGAGCAGAGGCGAAAGCTGTTGCGTTCTGCAGTACTATTCGGATGAGGTATCGGATTGTCGTCCGGGTGAAACGAACTGACCCTTTTAGTCGTGTTCTACCTCTGTAGGATCTTTGGTAGACTATTCTGAACACACTAGTAACGCCAAAACACTTCGTCTCACAACAGCAGCAATTTGTCGACAGGATGCATCACATTCTCTACTGCAAAAATATGCCGTCATTGTGTTTTATTTTTATTTTACGTGGGGCCACACTGCGGATTGCTAACGAAGATACGGGCTTATGGAATAGGTTCACAGATTTGTGACTGACTTCCTAAGTAATGGAACACAGAACGTTGGTCTCGACGACGAGTGTTCGTCAGAGACGAGTGTGTCGTCAGGCGTGCACGAGGTGAGTGTGATAGACTGCTATTATTTTCTACCTATATAAATGATCTGATTGACAGAGTAACTTGTAATTTGCGGCTGTTTCCTGATGATGCTGTGGTGTATGGGAGGGTGTCTTTTTAATTGACTGTAATAGTATACCGAATGACTCAGACTAAAATTTCTCGCTGGTGTAAAGAATGGCAGCTAGCTCTAAATGTAGAAAAATTTAAGATGTGCATGAACAGGAAAACAATCCTATAGAGTTTGAATAGAACATTAGTAGTGACTTTTTGATACGTCAAATATCTATATGTAACATTGCAGAACGATATGAAATGGAACGCACTGTAAGGACAGTTCTGAGTAAGGCGGAGATCCGACTTCGGTTTAATGGGAGAATATTGAGAAGATGTACTTCATCTGTGAAGGAGATCGCGTATAAAACGCTAGTACGACCACGCCTTGAGTATTGGTCAAGTGTTTGGGACCCGCAGCATATCATTGTATAAGAAACACGAAAGCAGTTCAGAGAAGCTTGGTTCGTTACTGGTAGGTTCGACCAATGCGCGAGTGTCACAGAAATGCTCCGGGAACTCAAATGGGGATCTCTGGAGAAGAGACGACGTTCTTTCGAGAAATTCTGTTCAGTAAACTTAGAGGGCCGCATTTGAAGCTGACTGGAGTACGATATTGCTGCCGCCTACTTAGATTTTGCGTAATGACTACAAGGATAAGAAAAAAGAAATTAGGGCTCGTACAGAAGAATACAGACGTTCTTCATTCCCTAGTTCTATCTGGGATTGGAACAGGAAAGGAAATGCCTAGTAATGGTACAGTGTACCTTTCGCCCTGAACCTTACGCTGAATTGCGGGGTATATATATAGAACCTCATTTCATTACCGGTATGTGGTGTAGAGACGCGTTATCGATGTTGACCTCGAACCCGCAAGTTGAAAAATGCTAATCATTTATCCAGAACATACTAATGTGCATGCTGTTTCGTATTCTTTCATTCCCTTTTTTCTGATAATGAAATAACAACAGGAAGTGCGGATAGGACCACCGTAGCAAAGATTCCGTAGAGAATTGTTTAGTTACATACGTAGTATAATCATTCATGTATCAAGATTCTGAACGACTTCTGCGGTATGAAAATAGGAACTATCTTAGCTATTATAATTACCGGGACATTTAATAAACAAGGTGTTTCAATTTATCTTCTGAATATTTTAGGTATTGCAGAGGATAAAAGTTTGAACTTTTTTATATAAGGAACCTCTTCTCGGAAACTTACATTCAGTACAGTGGGAGGAAGTGTTTTACTTTCGGTGCTACCCTCCATTCTATGGGCGTTACGTGAAATTTGTGCATTTGGGCTGGAATTCATGGAGAGCATCGTTTTGAGCCACACAATCACACAATTTACCAGGTCGTTTCAATGATGAACAAGCTTTCTGTAGAGTGCCTCCCCCGAATTTCTGAAGGAAATTCTCTTGAAATTGCACCCTACTGTATGGTGTTGTTCCTTTTTGTGTGCAAACGTTGGAGGCAATTTGACCATAGAATTTTATTGCTTGAGTGAAAATGTGCTTTGTTTCTTTTCTGTGGATTTCGTGGAATACACTTTCGAGAACACTTGTTGCGCTTCAAGCTCGCCATCTCAACACGGTAATGCGTTCCCGTGAAAAACTGACGATTGTCAGTCCAGCCATCAGCATCTTTCGCAAAGGTCGCCTAAAAAACGAAATCAGGTGCACAGAAATGCGACCAGTACCAGCTGACCGCTACAGTGGACGTCGGGTGCCCCAGGGTAAGTGCGCTCGAGGTTGTTAGTCGTTATAGCATTTCCTGGTATGGAAGGTGAAAGTAATGCATAATGGCAAACCATATATGGATCTAATAACCCGTTTTACTTCCAGTAGGGGAAGGAGGAAGAGGACGAGGTAAACTGTCTTTGTCTATCAACAGAAACAATGGACTTTAGCTTGCCGGCATCCTCTGTATTCAGACGTCTCATAGCGCCGCAGCTGCGAAGTTCATTAGCGTGAGGGGGAGTGATGAATGTGTTGTCGGACTGAAACATAATTTCCGCCTATTGTGTGTCCACTATGATGTTGCCAAGAGACAATTTCCTTTGACGTGCTGTGTTCTGCCCATTAAGAAACTTTCCCCTAATACCCATATACGTGTGTAAATTTCGCGAAAAGAAGATTTTAATTGTTATCCAATTTATTAATATATGGTTTCTAAAGCTGAGACTACAACGGTATTTTTTGTCTGTCAAACAAATCAACTCGTTGGACAGAGATAATATGGCAGGAGTTATACTATCTTGAAGTTTCAAAGAAGATAATTTCAATGACAGGGAAATAACTGACATTAGCAGCTCTCAGGCATTGAAATAATTTCGACGGCTATATCTGAAAGCTTGTACCGCAGTCGTGTTTTCCGCTTTATGCAAAAGGATTCCTTTACTGTTTCGGCTATCAACCCACGTCTTGTAATTTTCTTGTGCTGTTCAATAATGATGTTGTGTCTACGTCCATGTAATTGTTGGACACGTCAGAAAGAAAAAAAATACCTTCATGCAAAGTCAGTTTTTGAGAAGATATACGAATATCGATGTGAAGTATAATGAAAATAAGCAAATCGTTCATAAATGGATATATTGTCTTCCTGAAATGGCCATGAAAACTTTGAATTAAGTATTAGCGGATAATATCATTAAATTTTAATACTTTTGAAGATGCACAAGATGACTTCAACAGACTAACATTTACTGCTCTTCTGCAGTGGATACTCGATATAATTTAATCCTTAGGAACATGGGTGTGATCGAAACCATAATTAAACTGAAATTAACTAATAATTTAAAATATAGCATAATATCAAATGTTCTCGTTGGATACTCTATTTACCCTTTCCACTCTTGGATAACCCTTTTATTACTATTTTTCATGAAACAAAATATTCTTCAAAAAATGTTCAAATGTTTGTAAATCTAAAGTACTCAACTGCTTGGCCATTAGTCAGTATCTTACAAACTACTTAAACTATGGTAAACTAACCTAAGGCTAAAATAAACACCCATGCCCGAGGGGGGACTCGAACCCCCGACGGCGAACAGCTGATGGCAACGCAGCACGGGGCCACAGTGTGCACGGTTAATCCGCCGCGGCAAATTATTCTTCAACAGTAGACTCACCCTACTGTTCATCCAACCAGCTTCTGCGCCCGTCCATATGCAACATGTTTCCCTGTATTATTGCATCATCACCACAAACACGATAGTATCAACAGGTTCACTATATCGTTTGCCTTGTCATGTGCAATTTCCTTCGGGTACACATTATCATATATCGGATCATTCATACAAATAATGCCTCTTGAACATTACCGTAATTACTACTACATTATGAAACAAATTGCGTTTTTCATGCCTCTACATCTACATCTACATACATACTCCGCAATTCACCGTAAGATGCGTGGCGGAGGGTACACTGTACCACTACTACGCATTTCCTTTCCTATTCCACTCCCAAATTGAACGAGAAAAAAAGATGCCTATATGCCTCCGTACGAGGCCTAATTTCTCTTATCTTGTCTTTGTGATCTTTACGCGAAATGTAAGTAGGCGGCAGAAAGATCGTACTACACGCAGCTTCAAATTCCGTCCCTCTGAATTTACTTAACAGAAATTCACGAAAAGAACGTCGTCTTTCTTCTAGCGATTCCCAATTGAGTTGCCGAAGCATTTCCGTGACACTCGCGCATTGGTCGAACCTACCGGTAACAAATCTAGATGCTCGTCTCTGAACCGCCTCTATGTCTTCCTTTAAACTGATCTGCTGCGGGTCCCAAACACTTGAGCAATACTCAAGACGTGGTCTTACAAGCGTTTTATACGTGGTTTCCTTTACAGGTGAAGTACATCTTCCCAAAATTCTCCCAATAAACCGAAGTCGGCTGTCCGCCTTACTTACAACTGTCCTTACATTTTCGTTCCATTTCATATCGCTGTGCAATGTTACGCCTAGATAGTTGAACGACGCGACAGCATCAAGAAGCTCACTACTAAAGCTGTGTTCGAATATTATAGGATTGTTTTTTCTACTCATGAGCATCACCCTACATTTTTCTACATTGAGAGCTAGCTGCCATTCTTCGCACCAACTTGAAATCCTGTATGCTATTACAGTCAGTTACAGACGACACCCTCCATTACACCACAGCATCATCAGCAAACAGCCGCAAATTACAGCTTTATATAGATAGCGGTCCTATCACACTCCCCTGGGGCACGCCTGACGATACACTCGTCTCTGATGAACACTCGCCGTCGAGAACAACGTACTGCGTTCTATTACTTAGGAAGTCTTCCAGCCAGTCACAAATCTGTGAACCTGTTCCATAAGCTCGTATCTTCGTTAGCAGTTTGCAGTGTGGCACCGCGTCGAACGCCTTTTTGAAGCCGAGAAAAACACAATCCGCCTGTTGCCCTTCATCCATGGCTCGCAAGATATCATGTGAGAACGATGTTTCCTAAACCCGTGCTGATTCATGGAAAGAAGCTTTTCCGTTTCAAGGAAATTTACTATATTCGAACTGAGAATATGCTCGAAAATTCTACATAAAACTGATGTCAACGATATTGGCCTGTAATTGTGAGGGCCAGGTCTCTTTCCTTTCTTATAAACGGGAGTCACCTGCGCTTTTTTCCAATCACTAGGAACTTTGCGCTGAATTAAAGATTAGCGATAAATGCAAGCTAAGTAGGGGGCCAACGCCGCAGAATAGTCTTTGTAAAACCGAACTGGTATTCCATCTGGACAAGGAGACTTTTTCGTATTTAGCTCTCTCAGCTGCTTCTCTACACCGGAAATACCTATTGCTATGTCCCCCATTTCGGAATAAGAACGTTGATCAAATGATGGCACATTTGTGCGGTCCTCCTGCGTGAAAGATTTCTTAAAGGTTAAATTTAGAACTTCAGTTTTCCGTTTGATTTCTTCTATTACTGCCCCGGAATGATCAACGAGTGACTAGACAGTGGGCTTTGACCCACTTATCGATTCTACATAGGACCAGAATTTTTTCGGGTTCTCGGAAAGATCTTTTGCTAAGGTATGACTGTTGTAATTATTGTATGCTTCGCGCATCGATCTTTTTATAGACGCACAAATCTCAACTAACGTTTGCCTGTAATCATTTGCATGTTCTTTTTTGAATCGAGAGTGCAACAGCCTTTGCTTTCTCAGCAGCTTTCTAACATTATTATTATACCACGGTGGATCTTTTCCATCCTTAATCGTCTTTACTGGCACATATTTCTCTAACCCTTTATTAACAATGCACTTAAATTTAGTCCACAATTCATCTACACCCGTAGTCCCGGAATTAAACGATGCCCATTCATTTTCTAAGTGCGATAGTAACATTTGCTTATCGGCTCTTCCCAACAAAAACACGCTCCTAGCCTTCTTGATTGGTTTATGAACTTTGGTCACCATCGACGCTATGACGATATCATGATCACTAATTCCTGTCTCTACACAGACATCGTTAATAAGGTCAGGCCTGTTTGTGGCTATAAGGTCTAGAATATTTCCATTAGGCGTGAGTTTCCGGTTTAACTGCTCAAGACAGTTTTCGGAGAATGTGTCCAAAAGTAGCTCGCAAGACTGCTTGTCTGTACCGCCTGAAATGTAACTAGCGAGGTCCCAATCTATACTCTTAAGGTTGAAGTCACCTCCGACTAATATTACATGGCCGGGATACCTATGCACTACCTGGTGTAGACTTTCCTTGAATGATTCTAAAACTGCTACAGCAGGACTAGGGGGCCGGTAAACACACCCAACTATTAACTTTACTTCTTTTAGACCTGTTATACCTTCACAGTTACTTTCAACCTCGATCTCAGTAGAATTTTTGAGAAGTGTTGCATATTCGTCCATAACTAATTTTCCTTGTTCTATTTATTTATGCAGTAGTTATTTTCTATTGTTAGAATGTGGGGTAAACTGTTGCTTAATTTTAATGTATCTAAGACTGTTTCTATTTTTGTCAGTCGTTGTGCGCTAGTAGGTGGTCTGCAAATGTGCAGTCAGAACTGTGACTTTTTAGTGCTCTGTGATGTGTACAACATCTGGTTCTGAAATTTCTACAATTTAGTCCTATGTATATTGATTGAAGTGTTCTGTATCGGAGGATCTTTGCATCTAAAACTATGAATAAGCATTTTGCGGACTACATCTGTTAATGTGAATACAATAATATATTCCAAACTGCGAGTATCAATTAGCATCGGTAACATATCCTGCTTTTCGCGAGCGCTTGATTATATACGCTGTAGAAATACAATTTGGCGTAGAAACAGGGAAAGTAGTACGGCATATGAGCATGAAAAATAACCCTGACGATACACAATACTTTTAAACAAAATAGAAGTTTGATGCCAATTCACCAGTTGTATTAGCTTCTAAAGAATTTTGAAACAGACCGTGTCAAAGAACTCAATCAATGAAAAATCAGTTCAGCGAGTAGAAAAAAAAAGTAGGACAGTGATTACCAATCTGTGGTACGCGGACCATAAGTTATCTGCAAGAGCTAAAATATGGCCCGAAAAACATTTCAAATTTCAGACATTAATTCATTTCAAATTATTAATTCCTCCATTCTATGGTCACTCATTCGTAGTATTTTCATTCATATATAGAGAGCAGTCTAGAGTGCGATAATTTATTTTTTCGACTAGTTTCGGTCTTCTTTTAGACCATCTTCAGAAATTTTAGCTTCATTTATGTTGTGGAGCTGGCAGGTAATTTGGAGCCTTCCAGTGCGTCACTGGACGAATTCCTAGAGATGGTCTAACTGAAAAACGGAACTAGTCGAAAAAAAATTATCGCACGCTAGACTGTTCTCTACATTTAAATTAAAATAAGATTGCTGTGCCCAAAAAGTAAAACAAAAATGTTTCCAAAAATATGTGATTTTCTATTATATTGGGACTATTAATAGACTTTCGAGATTGACGAATATGATAATAATTAGAGAAAAGTTCATTTTGGGTCACCCAGTTAATTTTTCTTTATTCTTGTGGTCCCTGTTAACAACAAAGAAATCAAAGTGAGTACTAGTTTCAACAAGTTTGGAATGGACTGATGTAGAATCAGATGATGATACTAGCTCTCTGGCAGCAATCGGCGTCATCATTATGTCTGGGAGAGGGATGAAGGGATAATGATAACGTAGTAGGAAAGACGACAGATGATCAGCAGAAACCCCATATTGTTTTAATAATGTATGAGTAGTGTGTTGCCTGACACAGCAGAGTGGATAATATTTCTATGTCTAATTTTGTAGTGCGATATAAATTAGAATTTCACGTTTGTCGAAAGGTAGATTGTAGAAATCACTTTATTGCGTTATCTTTTGGAGTATGTAATTCATCTGTAAGTTATACACACATGGAACACTAGTCTGGCCTATTCTTGAGTACAGCTGATTTGTTTGAAATCCCCACCTTATCGGTTTGAAGGAAAACATTGAAGCATTTCAGAGGAGGGCTATTGAATTTATTAGTGGAAGTTTCGATCAACAAGCAAGTCTTTCGAAGGTGGTTCAGTAACTTAAATCTGAATCCTTAGAAGACCGAGGACTTTCTTTTCGAGACACAATTTTTGGCGAAATTTAGAGGAGCGACTTCTTAAATTCATGGTAGTACGATTCAATTGGTGCCAATTTTCATCCCGCTTACTGACTGCTTCTTACGGAGATATATAAACAGTTGTTAATGCTTTGATCTCTTTGGGAGTGGAATTGATAGAACGTAAGGTAGGGGTAGTAGGAAACCTTGGCAACGTGAAGTGTGGTGCTTGCGGAATATTCAAGGAGATGTAGCTGCATATCTAGGCTTCGATGATTACACGTTAATCTGTGCCAGCTGCCACCAGTGCCGCATCGTAAACAGCGCTAAGTTTATATTCTCGCGCGTTTGATAACGGTGTATTCCACAGATATTCTTGGTTATTTTGAAAACTGCCGGACTCTGTTTTGTTGATTTGACAGTGTAGTTACCACTGACCACGGTTCAGTCAGCAGCCAGCCGCCTTTATTAGAGTACTAGGCTACTTAAAAGTTGTTTACTTAGTTTTCTACTTTCTGCAGTTAATTGTAACGATAGGGTGGATAGGATTTGTGCCTGCTGTGTGCGGACGCAGGAAGAGTTGGCCGCAGATCGCGAACAGCTGAGCGAGCTGTTGGTTACGATCTTCAGGCTGCTGTCTCGGGGTGCAGCGATGGTGGGGAATCTGATGCGTCGAGTGGGACACCTCAGGTGTCACACGCTTCGCTCTCTGTCCCTGCTACCGAGTCACCTTCAGGTGCACCGGACGTCGTCGAGCCGCCTTCTCCGCAAGGGGAGTGGCGGGTTGTACGGCGTTCGCGTCGTTCGAGGCGGAAGGTCAATGTGGAGGCTGGACGTCCGTCCGCGCCTGTTCGTCCTGTGAGTGAACGTTAAATTTGTATTCAGATTGCTAGATTTCACTCGTCCCGTCTTATACATCGGCTTCCTATGTCACTCCCTACCCACATTCCCTTAGTCTGTACAAGTCGGCGGTGCAGCACACCACGCCCGCACACCGCCCGTCAGCGCAATTGTAAACATGGGCTTATCTTGTGTCATCAGAGACCACCGCTTCGATTAAGGTAATCTTAAAAATCGGTTTTATGTTTCTCACATCTTTACCCAGTATGTTCCAATTGTAATTCGTTGTTACCCGAACATTTGTTGGGCCACAAGGAAAACCAAAAAATATTCCAGGAAAATAGAAACACCGCAATAACAACTAACGGTGTCACACCACGTAGAGCGCATTGTAAGCTTTGTTTACCATTTATACTGTCTTCTCAACACAAAATAAGCCCATGTACCATTATAACTGTTTGTAATTCCGCGTTGTAATTTTGTGTAAATTCTGTCACGCAGATAACCTGAAGATGCCCTGCTAAAGGGCGAAACGCGTCATTAACTAATAAAAAATTTGCAATCAAGACGGTTTGAAGGAATACTGTGACTTTTTAGTGCTCTGGGATGTATACAACATCTGGTTCTGAAATTTTTTACAAGTTAGTCCCTGTTGATTGATGCGTTCTGCATCGGAAGATTTACGTATCTAAAACTATGAATAAGCACTTTGCCAAAAAAGAACTTATCTCTTTTCATTCTCCACTCCAAGGAGTGGAACGGGCTGTTTGAGATCCGGCCCATAAAGAGTCGCGGTTCTATTCAGCCAATATCAGACAAGCTGATAGTGGGGCAAAGGGGGATCCCAATTGGGAATAAGTGGGAGGGGCTTACCAGCTCCGGCATACGCCTTACAACCAAGGAAAACCTCCCGAAAACCTTGGTCGGAGCCGGGGGATTGGGACCAATTTAATTTAGCTCCGGGACTTGCCCCGGACAAAAATGGATTATCGAGAGAACACGAATGCACTCACGACAATCAAGGATCGGACGCCCGAGTTACTCTCAGTAATCTCGTAGAGATCAGCTCGACCAACAGTGGACAAGCATCTCCCTACAGGAACCGCACCTTTTTTTTTTTTTTTTTTTTTTTTTTTTTTGGGTCTCCTGTCCACCCCTACAACCCACCTGTCACACTCCAAGACATTCAACAAAACTGAACATTCCTGAGAAAAACTCAATACCATTCAAGGCAGAATGATGAGAAAAAGAAACACCCTCCGGGTAAAATGTAGAAAATGAATGGAAGCTTCCTGAGATTGGACTGACGACAGTCACTTCCGTCATGTCCAAGGAGAAGAGGATATGGTACAAAAAGTCGTGTGAACGCAAAGGTGAAAAAAAAAAACATTGAAAACAGTGGGCACAGAATTTACTGTGGCTCAAGATTACAAAATGAAATGTCAAACACAGCTACAAGAAGAAAATACAAACCATCTCACAAAGAAAACGGTAGAATGAAACGGAAAGGGAAAATGTGGGGGAAAACCATCCTCACCAATCACAACCTATGCGTGAAGAATATAATAAATTGAAAGAGCCAATCGGTTCCCCGCTCCGAGAACTGAGATTTCAAGTTCAAAATCAAGTGCAATCAGCCACCAAGCCACGGTGGCAAAGGAAAGAACAAAGAAAAAACAAAAACAAAAAGGAACGTTAAAACGAACAGCACTATCCACAAGGGGACAATCAGTGGTCAGAAAAAACTGTCTGCGACTACCGGCAACACAACAAATGTACCACACGGCACCATTACCGGCCAAGAGCTGACTGGTAACCGTGGACAAGCGCTGCCGATAAAGAATTTGCAAAATTCTCACTGTACATTGTAGTCAAGGTCAACTTTTGGTGGGCTGTCCAGAGGTACGCCATGAGCTCAACAACAGTGGAAAGCCGGAGCTCGAGAATGACATACATCGTATGGCCCAGGATCCAAATAGTGGAGTTGTGTTTCGTCCGGGGGTATAGTCGAAATTGGGGAATGGTAAACCATTCAATAGTCACATTTGGGGGCGTGGTGCAGTTGACGAGCGCCAACATACTCCGGGCAAGTGCCACCCCCCCCCCCACCCCCACCCCCCCCCCCGCACAGCCACTGGGAACGAGCAAGACATCCCATTTGTATGGTCGTACGTTCTCCCTATACATGAGCAATATTTACGAAACGAAACAAAACTAATTAGACACATAATGGTTTTCTGGGTTTTGCGAGCCAAACAATAAATAAGTAGCCAATTTATACGCTGTAGAAATACAATTTGGCGTAGAAACAGGGAAAGTAGTACGGCATATGAGCATGAAAAATAACCCTGACGATACACAATACTTTTAAACAAAATAGACGTTGATGCCAATTCACCAGTTGTATTAGCTTCTAAGGAATATTGTAACAGACCGGTTCAAAGAACTCGAATAATGAAAGAGCAATTCAGCAAGTAGAAAAAATGTAGGACAGTGATTACCAATCTGTGGTACGCGGACCATAAGTTATCTGCAAGAGTAAAATATGGCCTTAAAACATTACAAATTTTAGACATTAATTCATTTCAAATTATTAATTCCTCCATTATAAGGTCACTCATTGGTAGTATTTTCATTCATATATAGAGAGCAGTCTAGAGTGCGATAATTTATTTTTTTCGACTAGTTTCGGTCTTCTTTCAGACCATCTTCAGAAATTTTAGCTTCACTGATGTTGTGGATCTGGCAGGTAACTTGGAGCCTTCCAGTGCGTCACTGGACGAATTCCTAAAGATGGTCTAACAGAAGACCAGAACTAGACGAAAACAAATATATATCGCACGCTAGACTGTTCTCTACATTTGAATTTGAATAAGAATGCTGTTGCCCAAAAAGTAAAACAAAAATGTCTCCAAAAATATGTAATTTTCTACTATATTGGGACTATTAATAGACTTTCAAGATTGACGAATATGATAAACAATTTGAGAAAAGTTCATTTTGGGGTCACCCAGTTAATTTTTCTTTATTCTTGTGGTCCCTGTTAACAACAAAGAAATCAAAGTGTCTACTAGTTTCAACAAGTTTGGAATGCACTGATGTAGAATCAGATGATGATACTAGCTCTCTGGCAGCAATCGGCGTCATCATTATGTCTGGGAGAGGGATGAAGGGATAATGATAACGTAGTAGGAAAGACGACAGATGATCAGCAGAAACCCCATATTGTTTTAATAATGTATGAGTAGTGTGTTGCCTGACACAGCAGAGTGGATAATATTTCTATGTCTAATTTTGTAGTGCGATATAAATTGGAATATCACGTTTGTCGAAAGGTAGGATGTAGAAATCACTTTATTGCGATATCTTTTGGAGTATGTAATTCATCTGTAAGTTATACACACATGGAACACTAGTCTGGCCTATTCTTGAGTACAGCTGATTTGTTTGAAATCCCCACCTTATCGGTTTGAAGGAAAACATTGAAGCATTTCAGAGGAGGGCTATTGAATTTATTAGTGGAAGTTTCGATCAACAAGCAAGTCTTTCGAAGGTGGTTCAGTAACTTAAATCTGAATCCTTAGAAGACCGAGGACTTTCTTTTCGAGACACAATTTTTGGCGAAATTTAGAGGGGCGACTTCTTAAATTCATGGTAGTACGATTCAATTGGTGCCAAATTTAATTCCGCTTACTGACTGCTCCTTACGGAGATATATAAGCAGTTGTTAATGCCTTGATCTATTTGGGAGTGGAATTGATAGAACGTAAGGCAGGGGTAGTAGAAAACCTTAGCAACGTGAAGTGTGGTGCTTGCGGAGTATTCAAGGAGATGTAGCTGCATATCTAGGCTTCGATGATTACACGTTAATCTGTGCCAGCTGCCACCAGTGCCGCATCGTAAACAGCGCTAAGCTTATATTCCCGCGCGTTTGATAACGGTGTATTCCACAGATACTTTTGGTCATTTTGAAAACTGCCGGACTCTGTTTTGTTGATTTGACAGTTTAGTTACCACTGACCACGGTTCAGTCAGCAGCCAGCCGCCTTTTTTAGAGTACTAGGCTACTTAAAAGTTGTTTACTTAGTATTCTACTTTCTGCACTTAATTGTAACGATAGGATGGATAGGATTTGTGCCTGCTGTGTGCGGACGCAGGAGGAGTTGGCCGCCAAATTGTATTTTTACAGTGTATGAATTGGCTACTTATTTATTGTTTGTTCGCAAAACCCAGAAAAACATTATGAGCCTAATTAGTTTTGTTCCGTTTCGTAAATATTGCTCATATATAGGGAAAACGTACGACCAAACAAATGGGAAGTCTTGCTCGTTCCCTGGGATTTTGGGGGGGGGGGGGGGGTGAGATAGCGTATTGGTAATCAAGCGCTCGCGAAAAGCAGGATATGTTACCGATGCTGATTGATACTCGCAGTTGGGAATATATTATTGTATTTACATTAACAGATGTAGTCCGCAAAGTGCTTCTTCGACGCACAGGACATCGTGGCCACGGGTGCGGTTCCTGTAGGGGTATGCTTGTCCACTGTTGGTCGAGCTGATCTCTACGAGATTACGAGAGTAACTCGGGCGTCCGATCTCTGATTGTCGTGAGTGCATTCGTGTTCTCTCGATAATCCATTTTTAGTCCGGGGCAAGTCCCGGAGATAAATTAAATTGGTCCCAATCCCCCGGTTCCGACCAAGGTTTTCGGGAGGTTTTCCTTGGTTGTAAGGCGTATGCCGGAACTGGTAAGCCCCTCCCACTTATTCCCAATTGGGATTCCCCTTTGACCCACTATCAGCTTGTCTGATAATTGGCTGAATAGAACCGCGAGTCTTTATGGACCGGATCTCGAACAGCCCGCTCCACTTCTCGGAGTGGAGAATGAAAAGAATACGTTTTTTTTTTTTTTTTTTTTTTTTTGCTAAGTGCTTATTCATAGTTTTAGTTACGTAAATCTTCCGATGCAGAACGCATCAATCAACAGGGACTAGCTTATAGAAATTTCGGAACCAGTTGATGTAAACATCTCAGAGCACTAAGAAGTCACAGTATTCCTTCAAACCGTCTTGATTGCAAATTTTTTATTAGTTAATGAAGCGTTTCGCCCTTTAGCAGGGCATCTTCAGATTATCTGCGTGACAGAATTTACACAAAATTACAACGCCGAATTACAAACGGTTATAATGGTACATGGGCTTATTTTGTGTTAAGAAGACAGTATAAACGGTAAACAAAGCTTACAATATGCTCCACGTGGTGTGACCCCGTAAGTTGTTATTGCGGTGTTTCTATTTTCCTGGAATATTTTTTGGTTTTATTTGTGTCCCAACAAATGTTCGGGTAACAACGAATTACAATTGGAACATACTCGGTAAAGATGTGAGAAACATAAAACCGATTTTTAAGATTACCTTAATCGAGGCGGTGGTCTCTGATGACACAAGATAAGCCCATGTTTACAATTGCGCTGACGGGCGGTGTGCGGGCGTGGTGTGCTGCACCGCCGACTTGTACAGACTAAGGGAATGTGGGTAGGGAGTGACATAGGAAGCCGATGTATAAGACGGGACGGGTGAAATCTAGCAATCTGAATACAAATTTAACGTTCACTCACAGGACGAACAGGCGCGGACGGACGTCCAGCCTCCACATTGACCTTCCGCCTCGAACGACGCGAACGCCGTACAACCCGCCACACCCCTTGCGGAGAAGGCGGCTCGACGACGTCCGGTGCACCTGAAGGTGACCCGGTAGCAGGGACAGAGAGCGAAGCGTGTGACACCTGAGGTGTCCCACTCGACGCATCAGATTCCCCACCATCGCTGCACCCCGAGACAGCAGCCTGAAGATCGTAACCAACAGCTCGCTCAGCTGTTCGCGATCTGCGGCCAACTTTTCCTGCGTCCGCACACAGCAGGCACAAATCCTATCCACCCTACCGTTACAATTAACTGCAGAAAGTAGAAAACTAAGTAAACAACTTTTAAGTAGCCTAGTACTCTAATAAAGGCGGCTGGCTGCTGACTGAACCGTGGTCAGTGGTAACTACACTGTCAAATCAACAAAACAGAGTCCGGCAGTTTTCAAAATAACCAAGAATATCTGTGGAATACACCGTTATCAAACGCGCGAGAATATAAGCTTAGCGCTGTTTACGATGCGGCACTGGTGGCAGCTGGCACAGATTAACGTGTAATCATCGAAGCCTAGATATGCAGCTACATCTCCTTGAATATTCCGCAAGCACCACACTTCACGTTGCCAAGGTTTCCTACTACCCCTACCTTACGTTCTATCAATTCCACTCCCAAATAGATCAAGGCATTAACAACTGCTTATATATCTCCGTAAGAAGCAGTCAGTAAGCGGAATGAAAATTGGCACCAATTGAATCGCACTACCATGAATTTAAGAAGTCGCTCCTCTAAATTTCGCCAAAAATTGTGTCTCGAAAAGAAAGTCCTCGGTCTTCTAAGGATTCAGATTTAAGTTACTAAACCACCTTCGAAAGTCTTGCTTGTTGATTGAAACTTCCACTAATATATTCAATAGCCCTCCTCTGAAATGCTTCAGTGTTTTCCTTCAAACCGATAAGGTGGGGATTTCAAACAAATCAGCTGTACTCAAGAATAGGCTAGACTAGTGTTCCATGTGTGTATAACTTACAGATGAATTACATTCTCCAAAAGATAATGCAATAAAGTGATTTCTACAATCTACCTTTCGACAAACGTGAAATTCTAATTTATATCGCTCTACAACTTTAGACATAGAAATTTTATCCACTCTCCTGTGTCAGGCAACACACTACTCATACATTATTAAAACAATATGGGGTTTCTGCTGATCATCTGTCGTCTTTCCTACTACGTTATCATTATCCCTTCATCCCTCTCCCAGACATAATGATGACGCCGATTGCTGCCAGAGAGCTAGTATCATCATCTGATTCTACATTAGTGCATTCCATACTTGTTGAAACTAATAGACACTTTGATTTCTTTGTTGTTAACAGAGACCACAAGAATAAAGAAAAATTAACTGGGTGACCAAAAATGAACTTTTCTCAAATTGTTTATCATATTCGTCAATCTCGTAAGTCTATTAATAGTCCAAATATAATAGAAAATCACATATTTTTGGAGACATTTTTGTTTTACTTTTTGGGCAACAGCAATCTTATTTAAATTTAAATGTAGAGAATAGTCTAGACTGCAATAATTTTTTTTCGACTAGTTTCGGTCTTCTGTTAGACCATCTCTAGGAATACGTCCAGTGACGCACTGGAAGGCTCCAAATTACCTGCCAGCTCCACAACATCAATGAAGCTAAAATTTCTGAAGATGGTCTGAAAGAAGACCGAAACCAGTCGAAGAAAATAAATTATCGCACTATAGACTGCTCTCTATATATGATCGAAAATACTACGAATGAGTGACCATAGAATGGAGGAATTAATAATTTGAAATGAATTAATGTCTGAAATTTGAAATGTTTTTCGGACCATATTTTAGCTCTTGCAGATAACTTATGGTCCGCGTACCACAGATTGGTAATCACTGTCCTACTTTTTTTTCTACTCGCTGAATTGCTCTTTCATTATTCGAGTTCTTTGAAACGGTCTGTTTCAAAATTCTTTAGAAGCTAATACAACTAATGAATTGGCATCAAATTTCTATTTTGTTTAAAAGTATTGTGTATCGTCAGAGTTATTTTTCATGCTCATATGCCGCACTACTTTCCCTGTTTCTACGCCAAATTGTATTTCTACAGCGTATAAATTGGCTACTTCTTTATTGTAAAAAACACTCTGAGCCTAATCAGTTTTGTTCCGTTTCGTAAATAATGCTCATATATTGGGAGAACGTAAGACAAATGGGAAGTCTTGCTTGTTCCCAGTGGCTGGGGCGGGGGGAGGGGGGATAGCGTAGTGTTTTTTTTTTTTTTTTTTTTTTTTTTTTTTTTTTTTTTTTTGTGCAGAACACTTCTATCAATATACATAGGACTAACTTGTAGAAATTTCAGAACCAGATGTTGTAAACATCATAGAGCACTAAAAAGTCACAGTTCTGACCGCACATATGCAGACCACCTAATAGCGCACAACGACGACAAAAATAGAAAGTCTTAGATACATTAAAATGAAGCAACAGTTTATACCACATACTAACAATAGAAAAAATCTACTGCCTAAATAAATAGAACAAGGAAAATTAGTTATGGACGAATATGCAACACTTTTCAAAAATACATTATTTAACATATTGAAGGTCATACAGAAAAAAATGACACAGACATTTAAAACGTAAAAACGCTCACACACACACACACACACACACACACACACACAGGCAGAGAGAGATAATAAACAAAATTCAAATCAAAACCACCGCAATTCCTACCGGAGAACAAACGAATGCCATTATAGGTGCGCATAATGTCAAAGCGTACGCAGGATAGTTTTTCACAAAATGTGAAGTGCTGGTGAAAGAGAAAGAAAATTCTGCGAAATATATGTATGGTTTGTGTGTTGCCCATAGAAACACCGAGGAGAATTTGTACTCCAAACTTGACCATAAGTAACATAAAATACAGGCTACCCCTTCTCACCAAATTTAGGTTTTTGCATTGAGAAAGCGTGTTAACTATCCACAATGTTCACACAAATTTATTTGCTAGCATATCACAAGCTTGCAATGTCCAACTATTTAAAAAGGGTCCTACGTGACCACGAAATCTGAAACAAGGTAATACCAAAAATCAACATGTGCGAATTTTGGGCCTAATATTCACACATAACTTAGTACTGAAATAATGTACTTTGGCTTACAAAACTATGAATAAAGAGAAGAAAAACCACAGATAAAGGCATAGAGGTACCGAAACATGTATGGGTGGAAAGTAAAAACAGTGCTTCGTATATCATGCGGACCTTATACCTAGGACATTTGCTTCGTTTATCGATAAAGACAGACTCTGCACATCGCAAGTAGATATAAAATTGTCAGAGAGAAGAAAAATGTAATGTACCCTGAAGATTCGTGCAATACCATCCGATTGTGTTACACAAGCATACAGTTGAAGTGTGAGTAAATGATTACATTTCTTCCGCTCTGTGTAGTGTAGTACGCCCACCAGCGTGCATTTCTTAAGTCGGCGCACTTTCATTTCTAGTTATTTTGGCACCGGTCAGCTGCCCTGAATCAGACTGTGAAGCTAGATGTCTGCGTACATTACGAAGCATCCGCAGTGCCTCGCAGTCGCTGTGGATTTAGAGGATGAATGATTCAACGAATACCTCATAACTCTTACACTTGGTAAATCTGTGCTTTATAGATCATCACTGATTTCCACCTATTGTTTATACACTTGAGCTAATGGTTAATAATTAATAACTCTAGGACTATGTTATCGGCGCTTATCGCTGCGGCGTGGTCTACTTACGAAACTCCAATCACCAACGTTCTCCTCCGAATGAGAAAGTATATTATTGACTCCCACCTATATAAGTAGAAATGATCATCAGAATAAAATACGAGAAATCGGAGCTCAAACGGAGAGATTCAGGTGGTCTTTCTTCCCGCGCGCTATTCGAGAGTGTAATGGGAGATGAATAGTAGAAAGGTGGTTCGATGAACCCTCTGCCAGGCACCTGAATTTTACAATGTTCTCCAGCTAGAAATCTTATTAATGTTATATATCACTCCTGCGCAATGTTACCAGACGGCAGAGAGAGAAAATACCTACAGTCTCACAAAAATGTACCTACGTTTTCCATACTTTCTCCCTACCGCCTCATTAATGCCCCTACATCAGGGTCGTAGCCAGGATTTGGGTCTGGGAGGGGCTGAATACAGGAGTCCGGCCAGTAGAGATTGACCATTTGATTAATGTGACACTTGCCATCATGCTTCATTTGCTAGATATGTTTTTCCAGTGACTGATTGATGGAGTCAAGTGTAGATTATGCTGCGAATTCCAAGACCTTTGTTACAAGAGGATTACTGATTTATCGATCGGACCAGGGTACATCAAGAACCTGTCAACCATTAACAGAATTAATTATTTTCCCCAAATAGGCCGCTGTTACACGAGGATAACTCATTTATTGACCATACAAGGATACATCGAGACACTATCAACCATTGATGATATGATGTTTATAGAGCTTATGGGACTTAACCACGGGGTCATCAGTCCCTAAACTACAAACTACTTATGAACTAGCTACAACTAAGGACGGCACAAATATCCATGCCCGAGGGGGGATTCGAAACCCCGACCGTAGTGGCCGTACAGACCGTGACTGAAGCGCCGCAGTCCCCTCGGCCATCGCGGCCGGCTATCAACCATTCGATTTTCAAAGAGTAATGCTATGTAGACAACGAATATCTAGCGCTTTGTTCATTATAACGTTGGCTGTCGCAAATGTTTCAGCGTTTTCTTGTAAGCATCTTCTCATTTGCAAGTACTAACTAGTATATCGTCCTGTCGTAAATAAATAAGTCTAGTCAAAGTAAAGAAGTCTTTCGTTCATTGAAACAATGAATTATTCTTGTTCTGAAATTTTCTAACACTATCTCCAAACCGACTCTTCATTCCACATATATTTTAAAGTGTCTGAAACAAAATTTTCAAATTGATATAGTTTACTATGAACAGAAAACAACTCTGCCGTCTAAAATATCAATGGCTACTTCAAACTGTGCCACAATCGGTCGGCTTCATTCCCGCGTGCTGACAACCGTTCTGTTGCCAACATTACCCGCTAGGCCTGTGTCGGCGATTGTGAAATTTTACCAAAGTACCTACGCGTTGGGGACTTTTGGGCGAAAATTCCCTACATGATTTTAATGCTTAAAAGTACCTACAAGTAGTCGAAAATTCCCTACGTCTGGCAGCACTGCTCCTGCTTGAAGTAAAGGCCGTGCGGCTGTAGTTTTCTGCGCCTGCTAACAATGCCGTACGTCCCGTGCTTCTTGCTGTGACGTCATACCTAGTGCAGGCGTCAGTGCTATTAGTGAGAGTGGCCGTTATTGTTTGACGTCACGCGGGCCCCTGAGGTCAGCGGAGCTGGCCGCAGCCACCGCCCTGCTCTAGATACGGCGCAAGCCAGCCGAGGGCGCGATCACCATAACGATTAGTTGTTCGCTTCTGGAACTTGAAGAAAGTCACAGTGGCTACTACTTGCCAATTTGCAGTATGTCTGTACATTGCGTACCGTGTGATCAAAAAGTTAGTATAAATTAGAAAATTCACGGAATAACGTAGATAGAGATGTAAAAATTGACGCACATGCTTGGAATGACATGGGGTTTTATTAGAACCAAACAGAAAAAAAAGTTACAAAAATGCCCGACAGATGGCGCTTCATCTCTTCAGAAAAGCAGTAATTAGCATAACAAATTAAGACAAAGTAAAGATGATGTTCTTTACAGGAAATACTCAATATGTTCAGCATCAATCCTCAACAATAGCTGTAATCGTTGAATAATGTTGTGAACAGCACTGGAAAGCATGTCCGGAGTTATGGTGAGTCATTGGCGTCGGATGTTGTCTTTCAGCATCACTAGAGATGTTGGTCGATCTCAATACGCTTGCGACTTCATGTAACCCCAAAGCCAATAATCGCAAGTACTGAGGTCTGGGGTCCTGGGAGGCCAAGCATGACGAAAGTGGCGGCTAAGCACACGATCATCACCAAATGATCTTTCACGCGTCTAGCAATCTTTTTTTAATTTTTTTTTAAATTTTTATTTTTTATAAAAGCGAATGGCTTTTCAAGCTTGTGAGTCAATTTTTACCTCCCTATCTAAATTATTCCGTGATTTATTAAGTTTTCAAATTTATACTGACTTTTTGATAACCGTGGGTGGGGCGCCGTAAAACTGTATTACATCCTTTGTATCTGATGTCATTTCTTAATTATTGTTAATTTTAGATGCATGGCAAATACATTTACACTACTGGCTCCATACGATAATTCTCAATACAATTTTACCACTGACATAGCTTCCATTTGAAAAATCTAAATACAGATTTTCTTGGTTCAATTAACCAATTAAAATACAAGGCTACAACATGATGCCGATGATAACATCGTTTCTGAACTCATGTACGAAACCGGATTCAATAAACAAAAAAATGAAAGAAATCCACTGCTTCCACTGCCTGTATCATGGAGCAAACTGTGTGCTGAATGGTATTTTCAAACTGCGCTCATGTTAAACTTCCTGGAAGACTAAAACTGTATGCTGGAACGGAGATTAGAACCTTGAATTAATACCGTGAGGACGGATCGTGAAGCGTACTAAGATAGCTCAATATGCGTTACAGTACTACACTGCAAAATGCAAAGATCCCAAGATTGTATCCCGGTTCCGGCACAAAGTTTGAATTTTCTAGGAAGTTTCATATCAGCGCACACTCCGCTGCAAAGAAAGTATCATTCTACAAACATCCACTAGGCTGTGGCAAAGCCATGTCTCCACTATATCCTTTTTCCCTGCAGGAGAACTGTGAAATTGGAAAGTAGGAGTCGGGGTACTGGCAGAAGAAAACCTGTGAGGCAAGACTGTGCAGTGTCCCAGGATAGGATGCTTGAACGCGAAAGGCAATGCTGCCGGGTTCGATTCCCGGATCTGGCACTCCGTTTTAATCTGCCATGAAGTTTCAAAATGTGTCCTGCTGGTTTACCATTTACGAGGTAATCGTGAAAAATATATATATATCACCTATTTTGTACTCTCAAATGTTTTTAAGTTTATGGGTTATCAGTCCCAAAACTTATAAACTAACTTATACTAAAGGGAGGATTCGAACCTCCGACGGGGAACGGCCTCGCGCATTGGAGCATAGCGCCTCAATGCGCTCGGTTTTCGTACCTTGATTTTGCCCATGCTTCACAAATGTTCAAATGTTTGTAAATCTTATGGGACTTAATTACGGGGTCATCAAACTTACAAACTACTTTTGAACTAATTACGTACTAGGACGGCACAAATATCCATGCCCGAGGGGGGATTCGAACCCCCGACCGTAGTGGCAGTGCAGACCGTGACTGAAGCGCTTCAGTTCCCTCGGCCACCGCGGTCGGCCATGCTTCACATGAGAATACTAACTTCTCAAAATAAGAACAAATATCATTATGTTTTTGTTGCTGTAACGCAGGCAAATATATATCACAATTGATGTAATACACAAAATCGTTTTTCTCCGTGGTTATCAAATGACGTTAGGACGTGGATAGGCGCAAAATATTCGTACGGGACTTACCATGACTTTTGTACTATGCGATATGCCATTAGTGGTTTCGGTGTTTATCGATACTAGAATTTCATGTTCTATAAATTTACAAAGTAACGAAATTCCATTTTTAAATGTAATTGGAATTCATTGATATTCATATTCTTCATTTCTACCTGAACCCAACATTTCCATATCATAAGGGAAGTTGGAAGCGTAGCTATTTAAAATGAAGTTATTAAGAATAAGGAACGTAACATTATTTCTTTGGTAACAGCGTCAAATGACCACAAAGTTATTCTTTCAGGATAATACGTGAAATAATGACGCCAAACATAAAGTCTTCAAGTTCCACTGCCTTACAACACTGTCGACCTCGTAGCTAAAACCAACCTACTTCCAGATATAAGTCGTGTTAGACCTGTAACTTTCACGGCGTATCGTTGTGTGAAACAGTCTTTCGATATGAGAACATCCACTTCTTTAACCACACTTAACAGCTGCGTACACTCATGAATTTTGTTTTGTGCACAACTATGGCGAACCCTCTTGTAACGAAGGATGTTGAGATTTATTCCCATCTGCTTGCAGTACTGTACATCCCGATACCAGTGTTGCATAATAAAAGGCACGAATGTAATTAATCTATCTTCATTTTCTTTTACAAAACTTCTGTTGTTATTTTTCCTGATATGACTAGTTAAAGTTATTTTCTATTATTAGGCGTTGCAGAGCTTTGTTTAATTCGGAAATATTAATTAGTTAATGAAATGAGCGTATTACTTTCTTGGCCGGGAGATCCCTTGCGGGATTGTTCGGCCGTCTTAGTGTAAGTCTTTTTATTTGACGCCGCGTGGGCGACTTACGTGCCAATGATGATGAGATGATGATGATTAGGACAACACACAATACCCAGTCCCCTGTCGGGAATAGAACCCGGGCTCCCTGCGTGGTAGTCAGCGACGCATGTACCAAATAAAGCCCGGTTCCTAATGAGGCCCACTCTCATTTTATAGCATAGAAAGTTTGAAAACAGCGCTAAATGTCGTTGGTAATGATAGGTTGTGACACCGTGTGTACGAGGCAACAACAACATTCGCACCAGCTCTCCTGCTGTGCTACAGCGTTCAACGAAGGCGAGCTGATTCTTATTTTCACGGTACGTTTCATCTAATGCAATCGCTTCGTTCATGAAGCCTTTCGACTGGTAAATATGCACATGTGCTATATTAAGATAGTGTCATAATCTTCTTAATAAAATGTTTCTTTTTAAACGATAAACACACTCGCGTTTTAAATGGGTTGTTCCCAATAAGGCCCATCATAGAAAATGTAATGATTAGACTTATGTTCCTATTAACGTGCCTAAGGAAACTTACTACTGTCAACACAATATTGGTTGCTGATAACCTTCGGAGCTAATAACCAGTAAGTTACCAACAGTACTGTATCAAGCGTTTGTACAAAAATTTAAATATAAAATTCTATGTATCATCTCATTCAACTTATGTCTAAAATAAAATTACATTACAACTCTTGCCGTGTATTCCAACATTTATCCTGCTATTTACGTGTTCCAGAATGTTAATATGAAGCAGATGTGACTACGGGCCATATTTGGAACAGGGTCTCCTAACAAGGCCCACTTGCAGGGGTTAAACATTTTCTGTAAAGTGATGATATTAATTACATAAACTTTCCAATTCAATTTATTTTGGAACGGAATATAGTTGTAGGATGTTGCACGTACGATCTCGGAGTACTACCACATACACATACTGCATACGAAATTCCTAAACGTAAGGGGGCCTTATTTGGTTCAAGTACCTTATAATTGCCGGTTTTTACCGTAATTATTGTTGATAAACCTATTTAAATATATATGAAAGCGAATGACTATTATTACCATGACTTTAACCTTTTACTACAGTCAGTTAAGGATTTTCCATTGTAATTAGTTTAATTTACCTACTTAATAATACGTAATTTTCGGTTACTTTTTCCGATTATATAATCAGGGTGCTTTCATGCCATGATTATATATATAATCGAGTGTTAAGTTCTAAAGTGTTCAGTTCCACAACATGTGGAGGTAAACATGACTGGGAAATGTTTGTATAGCTTATGGGACCTAACTACGGGGTCATCAGTTCCTAAACTTACAAACTACTTATGAACTAGCTAACTCTAAGGACGGCACAAATATCCATGCCCGAGTGGGGATTCGAACCCCCGACCGTAATGGCCCTGCAGGCCGTGACTGGAGCGCCTCAGTCCCCTCGGCAACCGCGGTCGGCTAACATGACTGGGAACGCAGGATAGATTGAAAATGGAAGTGTTACATTAGTTTTAATTGTGTGTATATTTTATTTTAGTACTAACCACAACCATACAAGCATAACATTGTAACGAAGTTCTCAATATGAAACCTTAATTTTCCCCTGCGTAATGAATTTTCGAACAACTTACGAGTTTCCTGACGGGTTACGTCGCCGACAATCGCCGTTATTTCGACAGAAGCAAATCTTGCCATTCTCAAGGCCAACTCCACTCTAGGAAATAACGTGTTAGTGAATTTAATACCTCGATTTGCAAAGGGTAAATAAGAAAGGTAACACACACACACTACAAGTAACCGCAGAGTCAACACAACCTAAGATGACTAGAAAGGGAAAATTTGATAGTGACTAATAATCAACAGGTGAGGCCGCATTAAATATGTTCCTTTTTTTTTTACGTGAGACAGGGCTGATTCCAAGCAGAATTTAAACAAAAAGCATCTCTATTTATAAGGTTTAATTCCAACAGATTCCCTAATAACACTATTCCAATATGTGGAAGTGCATGCCAGAATCTCTGTGTTGTATTCTATAGGGTGACCAGTGCCAAGACAATGCCCTGCAACAACGGATTTGCTACACTGTTGTAAGCGTTGTGATGATTGTATTCAATACATCGGTTTTCCACCGTCCTGATTGACTGACCAATATATGACATGCCACAACTGCAAGGAAGACGATAGACACCAGCCTTACGCTAACCAAGATCATTTTTTACGGGGTCTTTATCTTAGAAGGTGGTCATAAAACACATTTCACATCATATTTCCTCAAACTGAGACCAATCGTGTTGGAAATGCTTGCAGTGTACGGCAAAAAGGTGCCACTTCGTTACTATCATCACTCACACTTTTTGTACATTAGGCTAGGAGACCTTCATGAGAAGAAAACCAACATGCCGGAGGACTTCTATGCAACGTCTGGGATGCAAGACAGGACCTGGATGGAATCTAACCATGAAATACGACACATGACGACGAGACTGGAAACCCAAAGGTTTTACCACAAAGCGTGTTACATCCAATTATTTCACGAACCAAATGACCAATTTCTGTGTGAACTGTGCTTAGAATTTTGTGATCGATACCATATTATCAAATGCAGAAATAGACAGAAATCCATCTTAGCCTATAGGAAAGACAAGTAAAGTGAATATAATGCAATGTGAATGTAAACCTTTACACGGCATCCGTCCGTATCTCAAAAATAAATTATTGAAGTAGCTTTCGAGCCACACACATATTTGGGTACGTATTCTTTATGATTGTAACTTCGTTTGCAGTCTGCAGTTCGGCTCCGCGTCAAACGGTAAAAGCGAAAGTTGGAAGATTAGAGGTTAACCTGTCAACATCGTTGTCATTAGAGAAGGAGAGAATAAGAGGGGATATATTGATAATGAACACTAGTCTGTATATATAAAGCAAAGTGTCCGTATGTTAGTGTAAGTATTGCATACAAATCTGCAGTTTTTTCCAGACTTTTTCAAATTTTGTACACATAAGCTTCAACCCATGGGGACGTTCGCCATAAGTGTATGAATAACATACAACACATAGGTCACGAGATATGACGTCATAAACAATGAGATGTGAGGAAAACTGTTGCATTAAGCGACATTGCTGGTCAATTTCTCATAAACCACTGGATCGATTTCAACCAAATTTGGTACATATATTTCTTGCGTGAGATAAGACTTTATATATAGAAAACAGTCTAGAGTGCCACGATTTTATTTTATTCAACTAGTTTCGGTCACTTTTTGGACCATCCTCAGGAAATGTAAATCTATTGATGTCATGGAGCTGTCACGTATCTGGAAGCCTTCCAGTGCGTCACTGCTCCCAGCTCCACAACATCAAGGGAGTTACAGTTCCTGAAGGTGGTCTAAAAAAGGACCGAAACTAGTTGAATAAAATCAAATCATTGTACTCTAGACTGTTTTTCATATAAACATTTAAATGAGTGCTGTTATCCCAAAAAGGTGAAACAAATGTTTCCAAGAATTGCTGTATGAGTACGAACCACATACGACACATGGTTCAGGAGATATATCGCCATAAACGACGGGAATTGCAACTGCCACATAATGCGATAAGACTTTATAAATTCAATATATGAGAATGACAGTACTTAGTGACTTGCAACAAATTTTAAACATTATATTAAACCTTTACTAAACTTTTCTCGCTGACAATCATATCAAAATAACGAATGTAAAAAAGGTTGTCGATTACTACTTTTCCCCTGTTCATCGACTAAAACTACGGCATTTGGTATGACGTTACAATTTATGATTCCTACGCTAATTGTAGTCACAGGAAATTTTACAGCAGTTTACACACATACAGCTGAATGTAGCTTTGAAACTGTATCACAATGCGACACTTAGTTAATGAGATATGAGTACATAAACAGTAACGTTATGAAAAATCGCTCCATCACGCATGGAATTTTAATCTATCGCTTGTATAATACTAAATGTATTCACAGCAGATTTTGCAGACACAGCACTTACACAAATTTATATATACCTGAAAAATTATACAATTGTACAACATATAATTCAATAAATATGAAATCGTACACACGATATATGTAATTTGTATTTTGATGACTATCTTTCTTTGTTTGGATACAGCACTTATAATTTTGTACATTATTCGAGACAGCCTTATTTAATCTCCGATAAATATAGCGTATTTTTAGTAAAAAAAAAAAAAAAAAAAAAAAAAAAACAGGAGAACGAGAGAGATAGAAGGAAAGGAAGAATACTAACTCAAGGCACCAGTAAAGAAATAAAGAAATACCGCGGTGAACCGGGTTTTCAGCTGGTGAGTTCATAAAGAGAGGAAGAGTAAGAGCACGAGATAACCTAATGATATTCAAGAGTATTTGGTAAAACAGGGACTGTGTGACCGTAAAGATGTACAGAGGACGAATGTGTGTAAAATACTAAAGGTAAATTTTTTCACAAATTCACATTTACAAAGAACTTTGTATGACAAGACCACAAGTGTTCAAGTGTTTGTTAAGGTTATGGGACTTAAATTAACTACGGGGTCATCAGTCCCTAAACTTACAAACTACGTATCAACTAGCTTATCCTAAGGACGGCACAAATATCCATGCCCGTGGAGGGATTCGAACCACCGACCGTAGTTGCCGTGCAGACCGTGACTGAAGCGCCTCAGTCCCCTCGGCCACAGCGGCCGGCCACGACCACAGCTAAAATATTTATACATAATTAAGAAAGTTTCACGCAGTTATCAAATTAGATGTTAAAATCGTAATACTCTGAATGAAAGTCCTTGGTCCACTTGAGCTGTTATTTTATTGGAGTCGTAAGGCGACGTGATGGGTAGCCAGATTGTGGTCAGTGTAGTGAAGTTCATCAGCTCCACCAAGGTGATCAAAAATTGCATTTCCGTGCTGGGCGGAAGTGCGAATACAACAGAAGTGACAGATCACTATGTGTATCGGCCGCTGGGTGCTCAGTGTAGTGAGGTTCATCAGCTCCATGATACACATGGTGATCTATCACTTCTGTTGTATTCGCAATTCCGCCCAACACGGAAATTCAATTTTTGATCCCCTTGATGGAGGTGATGAACCTCACTACACTGACCACAATCTGGCTACCCATCACGTCGCCTTACGTCACAGGCCAAACAATTTTTACTAAACTCATTGCCGACTCCATCAGTAAACACTTCCGGGCTGAGTTGCCGTGGTCGATCTATAAAACTTCCTCTCCCTGACGTTTCGTTCTCGACTACGGAGAACATCTTCCGAGGTTGAGTCGACGACTGGCTGCTGGAGGCTGAGGCCGCTCCTTGTATAAGATCGTAGAGGGCGCCACCTCACGTCACGTGGCGTCGATGTGTGGCTGTCTCTGGCTATCGCCTGTTCTCTCGATTGTCACGTGATTGACGCAACGTCGATCGACATATCTTGTCTAATTTTAATCCTTCTTCTTTACGATTAAAATTGTATTGATGTTTGTGGATTTCAATTGCCTCCCTGTACATACGTGTATGATAGTGTGACGTCCTCGCCACCACACTTGTCTCACCAAATTTTATTTCGTGATCTCCTTCCGTGAAAACATGTTCCGCCGCTGCCGATTTGTCGATCTGTCCCAAGCGACAATTTCTTTTACGCTCCGTCAAATGTGTATTAATGCTTCTTTTTGTGGTTCCTATGTAAACTTTGCCACAACTACACGGAATTTTATATACCCCTGATGTGGACAGGGAATGACGAGCATCTTTTGTTGATCGAAGGCATTCACTAATTTTCTTAGTTGGTCTGAAAATAGTCTCCACCCGAAACTTGGCCATTACTTTTCCAATGCGATCCTTGATGTTGTGAATGAACGGAGGAAATACTTTTCCAGCTGATGGTTGTTGCTGTCTCCTGTTTTTGTTCATTTTACTACTTGGGTGATTTACTCGATTAATCTCGTTAGTAGTATAACCATTTTTCGCAAAGTCCTGTCGCAAGTGGTTTAGTTCTTCCTGTAAGTAGCCTGGTTCACAAATGTTATTGGCCCTATCCACTAGTGTTTTTATGACCCCCCTCTTTTGTCTAGGGTGGTGGTTTAAGTTCTTATGGAGGTAACGATCAATATGTGTGGCTTTCCTATAGACCTTATGGCCTAAGGTTCCATCCGCCCGTTTGATAACTGAAACATCCAGAAAGTTGAGTTGTCCATTATTCTCTTCCTCCATGGTGAATTTGATCTTTGGGTTAATGCTATTTAGATGCACCAGGAAATCATTCAAACCCTCTTCCTCGTGATTCCATATTACAAAGGTATCATCGACATATCGATACCACTTCGAGGGTCTTTTCTTGGCCGACTGCAGTGCTTGATGTTCAAAATATTCCATGAATAAATTCGCAATTACGGGGCTTAGGGGGCTTCCCATGGCTTTACTGATGAATACGCCGGCCGTGAAAGCCTTCATGGGATCATTGCAGACTTTTCTATACTTTTAACAAAAATGACAAGAAGTGCACGGTAGACTTCTTTTTATGTTTATGACGAAAAGAGTGAAGGTGCTTGCGGTACGACCTTAAAATTTACCCAGTTATCCATCAGAAATGACTTGTATGGAATACTTTAACAGTATGTAACTGTAAGTTGAGAAACCGGTAGTGCAGGTTTTAACGACTCCAATAAAATAACAGCAAAAGTGGACCAAGGGCTTTCATTCAGACTATGACGATTTTTTAATATTCATAGAATATATGACATCAACTGCGATTGGGCAAAGCTGAAAATGTGTACCCAGCCAGGATTCGAACCCGGGTCTCCTGCTTCGTAGGCAGTTGCGCTGACCCCTACACCACTACGGACACAGTGAGTGATCACCCCACCTGCAAAGACTACCTACGCACGCCTCCCGTCAGATACAAATTCCCAGCTTCGCCCTGCCCACAGTACTCAAACTCGTAGTTATGAAACTAATTCCCGTAAGAGTAAGGGCTTCAAACTTGCCCACCCCTCCCCACTAACGATAGGATCATTGCCCGTCACCGGCATTATACATGTGGCGTTTTTTCCGAAAGAACAGACGTCACTTCTGATCCTGCAATCGCTATTATTTAATATTCACAGAATATATGACATCAACTGCGATTGGCCAAAGCTGAAATGTGTACCCAGCCGGGATTCGAACCCGGGTCTCCTGCTTTCCAAGCAGTTGCGCTGACCCCTATACCACTGGGGACACAGTGATCACCGTACCTGCGATATACTGTGAATATTAAATAATAACAGCTGGAGGATCAGAAGTGACGTCTGTTCTTTCGGAACAAACGCCACATGTAAAATGACGGTGACGGGCAATGATCCTATCGTTAGTGGGGAGGGGTGGGCAAGTTTGCAGCCGTTACTCTTACGGGAATTAGTTTCATAACTACGAGTTTGAGTACTGTGGGCAGGGCGAAGCTGGGAATTTGTATCTGACGGGAGGCGTGCTTAGGTAATCCTTGCAGGTGCGGTAATCACGGTGTCCCCTGTGGTGTAGGGGTCAGCGCAACTGCCTAGAAAGCAGGAGACCCGGGTTCGAATCCCCAGTCTGGCCACTGCGGCCGCGCGGTGAGGTCGCGTGCTGCGCGTCTCACCGTCCGTGTTGTGCGCTAGTTTGTTTACTTCCTTCGAGCGCGAGTAGTTACCACCACGTTCACTGCAGCGACATGGCTCGCCTTAGAAAGAACACCGTCAAGATCACGTTCCAAGCTGAATATCCAAGACCACGAGCTTACGAAGTAGAACAGTTTCTTCGCGAAGAACTACGACTAGATCCACAGCAAATTGTTGGAATACATTTTTCGATCATTGCAAGCGTCGTCTACGTTAAGATGATTACCGAAGAAGCATGCAGAAAAGTGGTTAGCGGAGCAGCAGCAAAACTACAATTCAGACACTCAGATGGACATATAGGAGCTGTTAATATTGAACTTGCAGGACTACGTATAAAGACCCTCAGGGTATTTGAACTACCCTTTGAGGTAGCCGCCGACCAAGTCATCTCGGCACTTACACCGTACGAAACAGTCATCAACCACGTCGCGGAGAAATGGCAGTCCTTTACGACGTATCCAGTACTCAATGGAGTACGGCAGGTCAAAATCGATCTCCGCAAACATGTCCCCTCCTACCTAAATATTGCCGGCTGCCGTGCCATTATCATGTACGAAGGACAACCAAAAACATGCTCCGGATGTGGACAAGAGGGACATGTCCGCTCTGAATGTATTCAGCGACGTATCACACAGATTCCAACGGGCGAAGAAGTACAAACAGCCCCTCCATCGATTCTGCCAATGACATACGTACAGGCGACTTTGCCCAGGGCGACGGTTGGAAGTGAGCAAGATACACAACCTCCGCTGTCTGACGGACAAGTTGTCGTGGAACATGACAGCCCTCATACGAACGAGACTACAGACGTATCCGAAGACCAACTGTCAGAACAAAAAGATATTTCGGAACAAACCGAAAGAATGGAAGTCGACCCAAGAGTAGTACCAACTAAAGCCTTCCTTTCGGGACGCACTGAAAGATTGGATACACCAGAACACTCTGACTCGGAGAAGCATGTTCGAAAACAAAAATCGCCCCGCAGACACAAGAAACGCCGACGCACACCGACTGACGAATGTCTTGAGAAGACAGATACAGTCGATCATTCCGATGAGGATTGTGACGTGACACACATCACAACAGAGGCACCGAATGTTACTGCTCCCACTCTCAACACTGACAAGATAAAAATTTCTATACATAACATTCCACGTGGTGATGGAAAGTACGATGGATCACCGTCCCAGCTTCCAGAAAATACGGAAGGGGAGCCCTCAGCAACCGCTGTCACGAACCCACAGCCTCTTTCCAATAGCCCGTGGCATGAAGAAGTGGAAGAACAAGACATGACGGACACTTTACTTACAACAGAAAGGGATCCCACGCCCCTACACCCACTTCAGACGGAATGACTCTAAGAAAGGGTGGCATCGAGGCGATATCACTCTTTTCCACCACCCACACTGTTGCACGACATGGATTTACAGGGTGAGAAGCAGTCATACCGATTCGCGACTATCAACATCAACACAATTAGGTCGCCTGTGAAGCTGTCATTGTTACGTGACGCACTTTATGCGGCTGATATAGACGGTGCCCTACTACAAGAAGTGTACGTGCTTGGTTTCTCGGACTTATTTGGATATACCACATACATATCACATGCGTCCGATACGGGTAGCGGAGTTGCAGTACTTCTCAAAGAAGGTTTAATAGCCACTGATGTACGCTATCTACCTAATGGCAGGGGCATGGCTCTCACAGTGCAAGGGATACACCTAGTAAATGTGTACGCACCGTCGGGTACAAGCAAGAGGCGTGAACGTTCGGTCTTTTTCTCTGAGGACTTGACACAACTATGTCAGGGCAGAATCGATGATATGGTTATCGGGGGAGATTTTAACTGCACACTATCCCCGAAAGACCAAATTCCCCATCACTTACCATGTCCGGCACTCTGCGCTATCATTCGCAATCTCGATTTGGTTGACACGTGGGAAATCATGCACGCTAATAGACCTGGCTTCACGCATTTTACGGAACATTCGTCCAGCAGAATCGACAGGATATATATCTCCCGCTCTCTCATTCATGCGGCCACTGCAGCAGAATTGTGGCCGGCAGCTTTTACCAACCACACAGCATATATCTGTAACATCACGCTTGGAAGACAACGAGTGTGGAGAAGTCGTAGCCCTTGGAAACTGAAAATTGCTCATCTGTCCTCGCCGGAATGTCGATCGGCGGTGTGCGAAGCGTGGAGCTGGTGCTTACGACGACGTGAAGCGTACACATCAGTCTTACAGTGGTGGTTGGAATGTGCCAAACCGAGACTTCGTCGCACATTGATGACCTTTAGTAGGGAAGCTGCTTCATGGAGACGCAGCACCACAGAGTTTTACTATGCCATACTGAGGGAGTGTTCCGTTATGCCTCCATCTCCAGAACATCAGATGATTGCCAACAGTGCGAAAGCAAAGATCGCAGCTTTGACACGTCGACACTTGGAAGGTACGATCGTTCGTACACGCCAAACAATTGGAATCAATAATGAACGACCCTCTATGTACCACATAGCAGCGGAACGGAAACGCAGGCTGAAGTCCTTAATCCGCGAGGTGACGACAGAAGATGGCGTACGTCACGACACGCAACGAGCTATCAACGACGTATTCTTTAAACACTACTCTCGCCTGTATACAGAGGAGAGATCCGATCCACAACTCATTGATGCTGTCGCTGGGTTAATACAGGACACGATCCCTCTCGAGCTCCAACAAGAATTGTTAGAATCGATCTCTGAAGACGAAGTTGTGGATGCCATTGGAAAAGGAGCACCCAACAAGACACCAGGACTGGATGGCTTACCGCTGGAATTTTATAGGACGTTTCAGGGACTTCTGGTACCTACTATGACGATTATCTGCCAAGAGCTTATGACGCCTACGATAAAACTTCCGGCTGGTTTCACGGAAGGTGTGATTATCCCGATACATAAACCACGTGGAGGATCGCACATCACAGACTACAGACCACTAACTCTGCTGAACTGTGATATGAAAATATTCACACGTTTATTGGCGGCTCGTATGCGGCGCACGGTATGTCATGTTCTATCGGCGGATCAGACATCGATGGGCGGGACCCATAATATACGCGCCGCCCTGTGTCGCTACAGAGACCTCATTGCCCTTGCCAAGTTGCGTCGCATACCGGGAGCCTTGGCGGCGATAGACTTTAGTCAAGCATTTGATCGAGTCAATCACACGTACTTAACTACTGTTCTGCGGAAAATGCAGTATCCGGATACCTTCATTGAGGTGATACTGCGTCTTCTTCGTAGTGCATCATCAAAAGTACTTGTCAACGGTAGACTGTCAAACCCCTTACCCATCCAACGCTCTGTTAGACAGGGATGCCCACTATCAACGATACTATATGCGCTGGCCTTGCAACCTTTGTTGTGTGGGCTGAGGAACCGCCTAACAGGATTGACACTTGGAGACTATGTTTTTAGCTGCACCGCGTACGCAGATGATCTAGTGTTAACGATTCGAGACGCACAAGATGTACACAGAGCTATGGAATGGCTTACCACATATGGTAAAGCATCGGGGAGCCGCGTAAACGCACAAAAATCGGCCGCGCTGAATATTGGCACCGGGATGACACCAGAAAGCGTCGCTCCATTCAAACTGTGCGACACAATTCGCTGTCTAGGTATCGAATTCACAAATGACATCTCACGCACGGCGGTGCTTAATTACCGGAAACTATTACAAAATATCCGTGCCGGACTTATGGATCACCGTCTCCGGGCTTTGGACATACATCAACGAACTGAATTTATAAATGTATATCAAGCATCCCGACTGCCGCATATGGCGCAGACATTGCCTATGCCAAAACACATAGCAAGTAGCCTAATGGCGGCATTCGGGTCATTCGTCAGTTACGGAATGATATTTAAAGTAAAATACGAATCCCTCACCCTACCAAAGGAACGTGGAGGACTAGGACTTGTTAATGTTCATGACCGAGCGATATCCCTCTACGTAGGTATACCTCAAGTTGTGGAAGCGTAGCCCGTCCAGTCTCACGGGCCTACTGATAGAGGCTTTGGCACCGACTTCCCTCGACCCACCGGTGGAGCTGACTAACATACCGACAGTATTTTCCTATTTTGGGAGTTTTTATCTCGAATACAGCTACATTAAGAGCGTCCTACCTGTTACTCGCTTACCAATGGCCAGAGACATCTATCGCATCCTGATGCAGCGCCGGGAACCTAATATTATGGAAATGAAACATCCCAATGTGCACTGGAGAGTGGTTTGGCGCACAGTGAATGCACCAATGCTGTCAACAATAAACAGGTGAATAGAGAGAGACTCCATAAGATTCATCTAACTGATTCACCAATGTGCGTGAAATGCGACGTAACAGACACTGACGAGCACCGACTACTTTGCGGGCCGGCGGAAGAGATCTGGTATTTTGTGCGCCAAATTCTGGCTCTCTTTTTACCTGTGTCACCAGCTGCTGTTGATTCACGCATATTATTATATCCGGACAATACCTACTACCCAAGGACAAAATACAATGCTGTCACGTGGATAAGAGGCCACGCAATCCATTACTTGCTTGGAAGTGGTGTCATAGGGGTGATGGATTTCTGGAACTACCTCAACGAACGTCACTGTGCAGTTTTGAAAAATCCGAAGTACGGTCAATATTTTTCGAACTTCTTTGAAGAGCATCTTTCACGATCCGCCCCGCAGCTGGATCATTCATGGCAAGAGATGACAAAAAAAAAAGTCCCGGCTGGGTACACCTTTCAGCTTTGCCCAATCGCAGTTGATATCATATATTCTGTGAATATTAAATAATAACAACTGCAGCATCAGAAGTGACGTCTGTTCTTTCGGAACAAACGCCGCCTGTACATATATTACGATTTTAACACCTAATTTTTTAACTGTGTGAAAGTTTCTTACTAATGTACTTCTCATGTAGCCGTTGAGAAACCAGTATGGGCAGACTACGGGGAGAGATGCTGGCAGCCTCGCTACTGTGCGCGCCCCAGTTGGCGCCTGAGGCACGCCCGCCCGCAGCACAGTGTATCTCCGGCGGCTGCCCTCTGCCCGCGGCCGGCCATGCGCGCAGCGCGCGTGCGCAATATATCACGAATTAGCCGCGCAGTTACTGTCTGCGAGTCATCGGCGCGTCCATTTGTCTCGTCAGCTGATTAATAACGACCGGCGTAATCAATTACCACCAGTGTGTAATGCAGCAGTTGCTTCGTACGCAACATAGTCAACCGACAGTCAACACGATTTACAATATATCGCTCTCGTGAAAAGCAATTAGCTCTCACGGAATGATGAGTGTTATCGACAAGGAATATCAAATTGATTGCTCATTTCTAGATTTTCATTAGGTGTTCACACCGTACCTTACTAACTGCTTTTTATCAAATTATCTGCTGGTGGAATGTCTTCCCGGATATGAGACTGGTTTCGTGATTTTCGCTCTGGACTAAAACTGAAAAATACACCAGAAAAGAGCACTTGTTCCGTAGGGATGAATACGAGACTTCGCAATGATGTTGAACATCAGGTTTGTAAAAGTTAGCCGCGGTGGAGTAGCCGGGCGGTCTAAAGCGTCTAGCTGCGGAGCGCGCGGTTGCTCGCCGTGGAGGTTCGAGTCCTCCCTGGGGCATGGGTGTGTGTGTTTGTCCTTTGGGTGTATACCTAGGTTTACGCTACGGACTGATGACCACGCAGTTTTGTCCGATAGATTTATAAATTGAACATTTGATTTCTGTAAAAGTTATTATCTAAAATACATTTTTTAATTAAAAATATTTGTATTTGTATTTATTCGTTTACTTACGTGCTTTTGTTAAATTACTAATTTCTATGTGAACCTTCATCTACTGTGTACAAGGAGTTGTCATTCAGTAATTATTTCTATTCGTTTTTAATAGCAGGTCGGCTCTCAGACATTTCATGTTATTTAGTAAGTCAAAAACTACATTTGTGGCTGCATAATTCACCCCCTTCTATACCAGATTTAACATTGAATATATCAGATTATCCTTTCTTCTTGTGGTGTAGCTTTTTACACTGTTGTTGTTGTGGTCTTCGGTCCGTAAACTGGTTTGATGCAGCTCTCCATGCTGCCTGTCCTGTGCAACCCTCTTCATCTGAGAATACGAACGGCAACCTACATCCTTTCGAATCTGCTTACTGTATTCGTCTCTCGATCACCCTCAACCATTTGTACCCCATACACTTCCTCCTAATGCTAAGATGACGATTCCTTGACGTCTCAGAATGTGTCAACCAACCTATCTCTTAGTCAGGCTATGCCAGAAACTCCTTTTCTCCCCATTTTCCGCTGATTAGTTATGTGATCTAATCTTCATCATTCGTCTGTAGCATGACATTTCAAAAGCTTCTATCATCTTTTTGTCTTCTTATCGTCCACGTTTCACTTCCATACAATGCTACAGTCCAGAAAAATGCTTTCATGAAGGACTTCCTACCAGTGAAACTAATATTGGATTTCGACAAATTTCGCTTCTTCAGAAACGTTTTTCGTCAAATAGACATCCTACATTTTATGTCTTTTTTACTTCAGCCATCAGAAGTCATCTTGCTACCCAAGTAACGAATCTACTACTTTTATCGTCTCATTACCTAATCTAATTCTGTCAGTATCCCCTGATTTTCTGACACAACATTCCATTACTCTCGTTTTACTCTTGTTAATGTTCATCTTATATCTTCCTTTCAAGACACTCTTCATTCCATGTAATTGCTCCTGCTGGTCTTTTGCTGGCTCTGATATAATTACTATGTCATCAGCAAACCGCAAGGTGTTTATTCGTTCTCCAAGAACTTTCATTCTCTCTCCAAATTTCTCCTTGCATTCCTTCACAGCTTGCTCGATGTACATATTGAACAACATTTGGGATATGCTACAACACTGTCTTACTCCCTTCCCAACGACTGCGACCCTTTCATGCCCTTCGACTCAAGTAATTACTGCCTGGTTTTTGCACATGTTGAATATAACTCATCGCTCCCTATATTTTACTCCTGCTACCTTTTGAATTAGAACTTGAAAGAGTGTATTCCAGTCAACATTGTCAAAAGCTTTCTCCAGATCCACGAATGCTAAAAACGTAGGTTTTCCCTTTCCTCAACCTATCTTCTCAGATACCTCGTACTCTGTGTATTGCGTCGCGTGTTCCTACATTTTTCCAATAGCACATTGCTATTACTTTTGAATTTGGTTAGGTTATTTATTGTATAAAAATGATAGCGTAGGCTCATACGGTTGAAAGTACACGATAATAGCTAGCAGTTGAAATGTCCCAGTACAGATGGGTCCGTGAACGATTGCGAGAGAATTGCGAATGTATGGATCCAAGCCACAACTGACGTCATTTTAAACATCGTCCTAGATAGTACACACTAGCTTATAGGTCCGTGCTTCGCAACGATTGTTAAAGAGGGACCTAAGTCTATCATGGATATTTAGGGTTCTGGATCTAGCTCAGGATGAACAAAATCCTTCTTGGATCGCTCTGTCAATAAAATCGGTTCCCTTAGCTAAGATGTCAAATTTAAGTAGAAGCTATGGCCGAAAACTTTAAAAGTACATTAATTTTTTCATACAAAAAGTGAAATTAATTTAAGTCCGTACTCCTGAAAGATGTACATTCAATGTTACTTTGTGTTCATGAAGTCATGACTGCGGTGTGTAATTGTTTGATGAAAACTTCTGAAAACACTTCTATCGTTGAGATGAGAAATAGTAATAATAATAACAGCGCCATGTATTGGTTCAAGGGTGTAGTATTAAACCGTTAATCTCTCACAGTGTTTACTGAAGTATGAGTATGTTGTAGTGTTGCACTGGGGCAATGTTGTTATACTGTATCCAGTGCTGCCTATTATCAAAAACTCGACGAATGCTGAAGGTCTGGTAATTCAATCAACATAGCAGTTAATTTCTGTTTAAATAAGAAGTCATGGTGGTGTCTATGTGCGATAAAGTAAGAGTGGGTAATCGTTGAACGAATACGGTCAGCTGACCGTATGTATAGAACTTTCCAATAAATATAGTATTTCCAGTGAATTGTCTTGACTGAATTAGCAGCATTGGCCACACTTTCATCTGGTACACGTCCCTACGTCCTGCAGTTATTACTTTGTAACGCACGAAGTTGAAATCGACCTTGTGTAATATAATTATATTTTCAGAAGTCGGATTATAACTCTAAGAAGAATTGACTCTTCAAAAGAAGAAGTCTTTTTCTATCTTAATGTAGTCCGCACTAACAGTAAGTAATTACAAATTTTAATCGTAATATTCTACCGAACAATTATGAAAACAGAGAAGTTTCTGATGACTTTTAGCTCGAATGTGTATGTTATCTCTAATGACAGGCACAGAGCAGAAATATCTCTGAGCATTCACATGTGCAGAAGAGATTTTGTGTCCTCAAAATTAAGGTGGGAATTTCACGTGATATTTGGAAAATCTACTAATCGCTGTTTTTATATTGGTCCTTTTTTGTTCGGTTAAGATGGATGACTATGTGTAAATGCCGCTTTTAGCGACGCTTCCTCAACTTCCTTGTTGCTTCTGTGACATATTTATTTAGATATCATTTCATGTTATGTGGTTGGTCTGCGAAAAGGAGGCGGGACTTCTTTGCAGCCCATGCGATACAAACCAATCGTAAAAGCAAATAAATGTGTGGAGAGAGTGGATTTTTCTCAATATCACGTGGTAATTCCAGCTTAATGTTGAGAAGATGCACAGAACGCAATGCTTACTCCGCAGATATTTCTACTCTAGTACAATACACTAGTTATAGCCGTCGAGCGGTGCACTTCATTTCTTTCCATGACATTCCAACGCATATGATATACAGGTAGAAAAAAAATCTTAAGTAAATGAGAACACCAATAGACGCGAAGGAATGTCGTTATGTTTTAAATTCAGATGTTCCATGTCAAAAGAAGGAACAATATGTCGTTAAGCTGTGAATATACGGAGTGTAATCAGCAGCTCGCTGTTCAATGTTAATTTGTATTTGCAGAGATCGCAGCTCTTAATTCAAAATACCTCTGTTACCAAGGGAATACACACAACACGATCATGTATTGTTCCTTTGCAGTTCTATGAAACTAAAAGCACCTTGAGTGGTTCGTTACTGTTCTATGGCATAACCATCGAAAAGAAATAAAAAAATAAAATTAAAAAATGCAGCAGCGCCAACAATTAGATCTTTGGTGCACTACATAACTAACAGGGTCTCTATTCGTTCTGTACTGTACTACATCGTTTTCTAGGCATTCCTAAACAGAATGGACTCATGATGTAATAAGCACGCAACGAAATCAGATAGGAAACTTGCAAAGAATTCTTATTAAATCAAAACATCGATAAACGCGAAGGAACGTCGTAAATGGAATTGATAATCGCGGAAAGAAGCACTTATTTTCTTTCCATGGCATTGCAAGGCATGCGGGATATATCTATTATTTTTTTGTGTCGTACCTGCCTTAAATGCAGTGGCAGCGGTTTGGTTTGTTAACTTTGGCAACGAAATATTCGCCTTAGGGGGATCATTCATGTACCAATCGGAACAACATTAATTTTATTACTTATTTCAATATCAACAGAAAGAATTACTCCCCTCATTGACGTGACTGATTTTTCAAACACGATTCAACGGCCGTTGCCAACATCAATACACTACACCGCTACCCTAAGGAAAATCGTACCTCTTGTTTCAGTGTATTACACCTTAGTTATGAGAATAAAAGACACAGCATCGCCAACTATTAGTTATTTGCTATACTATGTAAGTAACAGCACCTCTATCGGATCTTTGCTATACTACACTGTAATTCAAGCACAGCATGCATCGGAAACTACATATTACGATATCATTTCTTCCCCTGATCCGATTTAGATGAAATGAAGCTTATAAGTTGCCCCAAGGTACTCTCAGTTGAACTATGAAATACCATGAAAGTTCGTTTAGTACTCTTGGAGATGTGCTGTAGTACGCCATACTTATGAGCATATGGTATCTTTCTCTGATCCGATTTTGATGAAATGAAGCCTAAGTTACTCTCCAAACTATTCCCAATTTACCTATGAAAACTCATGAAAGTTCATGTAGTACTTTTGGAGATTATCCTCAACAAATAGATATACACCTTGTCTTTACAACAAACGATATCTTTATTTTCTCTGATCCGATTTAAGTTCTTTCCATATGATGTTGTAATTAACTGTTATCGAAATTCATCAGATGTTCATAACCAATTACAACAACAACAACAATATATATAATGTCTGAGCATTGCCTACTGACTATGATAATGAAAAGTGTAAAGTTATCCACATGGGTGCTGAAGGTAATTCTATTTCTCATTAACTCAGTTTAAAAGATAAATCTATTAATTTTTAAGGCAGTAAATTCAATCAAATATCTAGGATCCAATACCGTGCACTAAAACACCCAAACACAAAGGACAAACGTAGTGTAGGCAGTCTGTTTAAGCGTTTTGTTGCATCTTCTTTTCAACACCTTTTAAGTGTTCCACAAATAAAACGCGTTCTTGGATTCGCCTTCTCCACATTTTCCATGTTTGTATATCATTCTCAGTAACAAAGTGGAAGGCACGTATGTGCATTTCTCACTAAAGACACGTTTTACATTGATCAATTTTCATATTAATCTCATCCATTTTGTTTTACACTCCTCATCGAAATCCTGCAGCTCCACTTCGAGGGCTAATATAAACAGTGAGTTGTGCAGAACAAGAGTGTTTTGCACTATCATAATGGAGCAGAGCTTCAAACTAGTTTGCGAACTGGACGGTTCGTGCGGTCTATGTATTTGCGGTCTATGGTACCCTTTGTTAGATAATTACGAAAATGGATCATGAACAGTTTACAACATCAAGAAAAGCCAATACAAAATGCAAGTGTATAGCAATTTCATTGTTATGAAAGATGGTTATTCGTTGTCTGTGAATGATTTTTTTATTCAGTATGATCTCTTATTTGTGTTTTGTTATCCTTTTTTTTTTTTTTTTTTTTTTTTTTTTTTTTTTTTTTTTTTTTTCCAAAGAATCAAAGTTGTTTGTCGATATCTGTGACATATCACTGCATTTATGCCTTTTATCGGTGATCAATCATATAAAAACGAAGGACATAATTATGCATCGGTATAAATAAGTGTTAATTGTTGTTTCTTGCATAAATTAAGAACGGCTTGACCAAAACTACTTTTGTAGTCCTTAGTCGTCCGAATAATGTACCTAGCAAAAGAAAAATTCGGATAGTTCAAATGTTCAAATGTTTGTATAGTCTATGGGACTTAACTACGGGGTCATCAGTCCCTAAACTTACAAACTACTTATGAACTAACTAAGACTAAAGACAGCACAAATATCCATGCCCGAGTGGGGATTCGAACCCCCGACCGTAGTGGCCGTGCAGACCGTGACTGAAGCGCCTCAGTCCCCTCGGCCACTTCGGATAGTTCCTCGGAAATTTGGGATACTGGGGAAATTTACAGAGCCTTTTCCATCAGGATTTTTGTAAGAAGTGAAGCTCATAATATCACGATTCGAAAGATTCAGAAATTCAATACGTCAATTTATGTTCGTAATGGTCCTGGTAAAGATTGCTGCAAAACATTTCAGGACCTTACAAAGGAAACGCAGAAAAATCGAAAATGAGCAAAAACCAGTATTTTGTCGTGCACTGTAGATCATATCTGACTATGTAAATGACATTTTTGATTAATCGTGTTTTGTTCAATAAGTTCCAGGATTGGTAATAACTCTAATTGTTGTCTTCATTTAAAAATCAGAAACTTGTTTTGCACTGTAGACCACATCTGACGATGTGAACGATATTTTTGAGTAATCGTGTTTTGGTCAGTAAGTTCCAGGAAGGATAATAAGTGTAGCTTACGTTCTCATTAAAAAATTCGTCTTCTTATGATTTAAAATTGCAGCCTGAATTGAAATAAAAAGACATTTCTTGGCCGATTATCATGACCGTTGGCAGACGTAGGAACATAATTATGTTTTGTTAAAGAAATGTTTTATCCTCCATAGGTGACCGTGTGGTTTAGAAGTAAAGGTTATTTTTTATACATAGGGGAGGTGGAGATGGACTGAGAAACGCAGCGGACTGATTGAAGAAAGGCAAGAGATGGGTCGACAGAAGAAGAGGGGGAGGAGAAGAGTGATGTTGAAGTGATGGAGAGAGGAGTGATGTTGAAGTGATGTAGAGAGGAGTGATGTTGAAGTGATGGAGAGAAGAGTAATATTGAAGTGATGGAGAGAGGAGTGATGTTGAAGTGATGGAGAGACGAGTGGCCGGCCGCGGTGATGGAGCCAGGAGTGATGTTAAAGTGATACAGAGAGGAGTGACGTTGAAGTGATGGAGAGAGGCGTGATGTTGAAGTGATGGAGAGAGGAGTGTTGATGAAGTGATGGAGAGAGGAGTGATGTTGAAGTGATGGAGAGAGGCGTGATGTTGAAGTGATGGAGTGAGGTATGATATTGGAGTGATAGAGTGAGGTATGATATTGGAGTGATGGTCTGGTGGGAGGACGAGATGAACAGAGAGAGGGGGAATGGAAGAGACGGACGTAATGGAAGACTGGAGTAACTACCTAATGTAGGAAATATTATATCAAAGAGCAGGGAGATACACACAAACATAACTTCATTATGAATTTATAACAACAGTTGCCCAAAACCGGTTTTTACTAATAAATCCGTCCACATACAGTTCTGAGTTTATGTGACTGTTAATCAATATTAGCGGTCATGAATCTATTTTACTGATCTCGCAGTTTGAGTATTTATTCACGTTATGTTTCTTGTACGAGCAAGGTGTGCCAATACAATCTACCTGCGACGACCGACTCTGTTAGCAGATTTATTATTTCCACTGTAACCTCACGGCTATAGGGGAATGTACAAGACGGTCAAGAGCGGTGATTGGGTTGGGTGGGAGTAGGGGGGGCAGCAAGAAGATGATGGAATTCCATGGAATTTAATCATTTAGCCTCTACTGCACTGTCTCCATCAACAGGAGATTATAAAAGCTTCATGGGAGAAATACGTCATAATTATGTGCTACTGTACAATCTTACAACAGGCTGTCAGATCTAAAACTTCATATTATGTTGCACATCAGGTATTGACTGCAATATGTCCTTCATCGTACATATACTGTTAAAATTTTGTGGCAATTGTTATGCTTCAGTTCATAATATAAAGTTCATGTACAGTTACCAGCATTAGTATGCGCTCAATATTTTAACTGTTATTAATTATCATAGTTCATAATAAAATTAAAAATTATATCTTAACATTTTGGAGTGCATGACTGTTTGCCAAAGAGCTTCAGGTACTAATTCTATGTTGAGAAACAGATTATATAGTCTTTGGTGACAAAATTTAAAAACATTCAAAATGGCATCTTCATCAGATAGAAAATGAAGCTATAATACCCAAAAGCAGCATATTTAAAAATTTAAAAACACTCGTTTTAAGTATTTTTACCAAGTTATGGTTATGAATCTCTTTTTCAGATTTTTTTGCCATTGATCGCTCATTGATTTTATATTGATGACTAGTTTTGACTCGTTAAAGAGTAATTATCTTAATTGTCAAGGCATGGTAATTCATAATCATTACATTACAGATCAACTTCTATAAAACAACCTGAATAAGATGTTAGGTAATTATAATTTTTACCAAGTGTTTGTTATTAAATATGTCACTGCCACACACATTACTTTCCTCACATATTCTCGATATTTTCCATTTCAAAGATTTTGAAACATCGAGGGACCGAGTGTAAGCACTTCAGATCGAAACTTTGAAGAAAAGGTGAGAAATGCATATGTTCTTCAGAAGATTGGATCAGATGAAGCTTCTGTCGACAGAGCTATCCTTCTGAAAGAAATGGTCCGTAGTCTTGTGCTGAAACATATGCGAAAGTGAGCTCAGAACCCACGACTTCCGCAGCAGTTACGACTAACGACATATTATCATGTCTGCTAGGACGGTTGTGAAAACTTGTGACTTGGACGGCTCTGATTTTTCAAGGTGGATATCTTCGAGTTAAAAACGTTACATTCTTTATTTCATTAGTTCTTCAAGAAAATATACAAAATCTTTCAAAGCTTTATTGTCATTATTAGCTAATGGAAAACATATAAATGTATTAGTGTACGAAATGTACAGTAAACATATCTGAGTGCCAATTTAACAAAAAAATTTTAATGTTATTGTACTGTATTTTCATGTTTATTTACCTATTGTAGAAAGATATAAAAAATCCAAGATCGCTGATCATCAATTTTTATTTAAGAGCCGGCCGCGGTGGCCGAGAGGACTGAGGCGCTTCAGTCACGGTCTGCACGGCCACTACGGTCGGGGGTTCGAATCTCCCCTCGGGCATGGATATTTGTGCCGTCCTAGTTCGTAAGTAGTTCATAAGTAGTTTGTAAGTTTAGGGACTGATGACCCCGTAGTTAAGTCCCATAAGATTTACAAACATTTGAACTTTGTTTTTATTTAAGACGACCGGTTTCGCTGAACTATGTCAGCATCATCTGGTCCAATAAAATCATTTTACAAGGCCATAATCTCGTAAAGTCAATCAGCTGCTATATAACATAATTTACAGTGCATAGGTGCACTATGTCATTATAATAGAACATAATTATCACAGTGAGTGACAACAGCAAAACTAATCAGCTGCTAATAACATATTTTACAGTGCATAGGTCCACTATGTCATTATAATAGAACATAATTATCACATTGAGTTACAACAGCAAAACTAACTGTGATAATTATGTTTTATTATAATGACATAGTGCACCTATGCACTGTAAATTATGTTATATAGCAGCTGATTGACTTTACGAGATTATGGCCTTGTAAAATGATTTTATTGGACCAGATGATGCTGACATAGTTCAGCGAAACCGGTCGTCTTAAATAAAAATTGATGATCAGCGATCTTGGCTTTTTTATATCTTTCTACAATATCATAATTGGATCGCCTCCTAGAACATAAACCAACTTTATTTACCTAGTATTGAGGACTCTTTCATATGCAAAACAGAGAATTTCGAAAGTGTTCAAATTGTTAACATTACACCACCCCCCAGCCCCCTAAGAAGTGAGAGGTCAGATTGACCGCACCACGGTGTTAGTGTCCCATGTTTGCCACTACGTTACTTAAAGGCTAGTATCGTTGCAACTGTCAACTGGTAACAAATTTCACAGCAGGGAGTGTCGCGACTAGCGAAACTTTCTTCCACGAACTCGCTGTCTTGACTCCTTCCTCCGGTAGCGACCGCTCCGTTAGGCAGATTTATTATCTCAGCAGTTGGCCCGCGGCTACTGGAGATGGGATTCAACAGGGCAGGTGGTGGGGGCTGTCAGGGGAGGGTAGAGGGGGGGGGTAGGGGTTTGCCGGGCGCCCTGGGGCGGCGGGTCAGGCCGATCGCCTCCGATCAATCACGCCCGCCGGCAAACCGAAACTGATAGCGCCGGAAAACTCCCAGGATTAACCTATTATCTTAATGGACGCAACCCGAGAGCGCCAGCGCTTCCGGCAGCAGCCGAGATGGCCGCGCTCATTTTCCAATCCTGGCCAGGAAAATGAAGAAACCTAATGACTTGATGCGCAGTTAAAAATCTTGTGAAGGAGGGTATCGACTAGTCTCGTATAGTTCGCGAACGAACTAGTTCGGAAGAGCGCTCCCACAGGCGAACTATTTTGCAGATCGCTCGCCTCTTAGTTCGTCCGCTCCTTTTCCGGAGACTGACGAGGATGCGAGAGCGCGCAGAATTGCGTGATTCCCTTCTGCCAGTTACCGTCATTTCTAGCTGAGGCCCAGCTCAGCTGTAGTTTCATAGTTCACTACCATAAATTGTCTTTTCTATGCAGTGTCTAAATATAACTCTCATTCTATAGTGTAATGAAGTAAAGAGAACTCAAAACTTAACATTTATATGCGAGAGATTATGCATCAACCATTTTCTCTCTAAATTAGCACTTCTACGCTCTGACCTAATTATAAAGGAAAGCGTTTTGTAGGTAATGTTCTTTAAATGACCTATTAAATAAACAAAGAAATCCATTTTAAAAATAAAATATTACGAGTATTCTGTATGCAAAGTAGTTGAATACTTTTATGTAAATAACTGGTTTACTTGCTTAAGTATTTCATGTCTAATTTCCCAAAAATACGGGTAATAGCACACGCTTGGGCAACACTGATCATTATATAAAAAAGTTGTCATAACAAAAGAAAGAGCTCTTCAAGTAGCGGAATCAAAAGCCATAAAGAGCGAACGAACTAAAAAGAGCGACCTACTACACGGCCGAGCTGCGAACTAAAAGGAGAGCTACCGGTCGCGAACCAAATAGGCGTGATCGGTCGCGAACTAAAATAGGCGTGATCGGTCGCCAACTAAAATATGCGCGAACGGTAGCCAACTAAAATATGCGCGATCGGTCGCGAACTACAACATGCGTTACCGGTCGCGAACTATTATGCCAAACGTATCTCGCTTCGTAGTCCGTTGGATTCTTTTCCGAAGACCGACGGCCAATAGCGAGAGAGCGCGCAGCAGAATTAAAAATCATGCGTTTGCCTTCTGCTGATGAGATCCATTTTGATGTGAGCGTCAGCCTGCTAGATTACATAGTTCAGTGCAACAAAATTTCTGTTTTGAAGTATTCTGCAGTCTGCAATATCTGACTAATAAATTCCATAATGCCAAGATATAGAGATAACTGTAAGCTTAAACGCGAGAAGTTATCCACAAACTGTTTCTTTTGGTTTGCGTGATATCGTTAGCGGCTCACGCAGCAAGCGCATCAAGCAGCTAGGTGGGGGAACTTCTCCCTCCACCTCCATGCGCAGACCTCGCCACTCAGCCGTCACTGGGAGCGGACGAACTAAAAGAACGAACTACTTCGCGGCAAAGCTATTATGCGCAACTCTAGTATGGACTGCGAAAATAGTGCAAGACGCTGCTTTTCTGAAGATAACGTATATTTTAAAGCTGTTTCTGATGGTTGTTATGGAAATCGGAGTTTAGAATATGTAATGCAATTTAATATACAGGGTGAATCTAAATTCGCGCACTGTGGCTACGCAGCGTAATTCCTCACATGCTAGCAATAAAAAAAAAAATTCCGTCACAAAATTTCGTCCCGCTCATATTTCCGGCAGTAAATGGACGTCGAAGATTGAGATGGATGTGTGTCCTATAAGTCAGTGTGTTTCAGAATTACACTACTACACCAACAAACTTCTAGGGCACGTGAGAGGTGTCTTGAGGAACAAAGTCCCATGTCCGGAAACGTCATCCAATGACGCTACAGATTGTCGAAGTCGCTGGAGGGGATGTCTAGCGGCAGGAGCTGGAGCCTGTAACTTGGACTCGTTGTATGGCGTTTCCGGGCATTCCGGTTTATATTAGGTAAGAGACTACTTTTTTTTAATTGCGAGCACGTTAGCAATCGCGCTGCGAAGCCAGAGTGCGCGAATTTAGATTCACTCTCTATACTCACTGTGTGCAGATTACGACATCATTTGGGCGACCATTTTGATCACTGTCATCCATTCCGTGCTCGACGGTTTTCTTCCACAAACCCTCTACTTTGTCTCATAGCTCTTGTTAGCAACAATGATATTCAGTTACCGTGATGTGTCTTTCATAAAGTTTGTGCTAACTGTTAACATCACTGAAATCTGGGCAGGGACTTTTCAGAAGAGGTAGATGATGGGTGAGGTATTTGCTTAGGAGGACTGTAGACAGGAGCCTCCAATTAGACCGGAGATGGGCGACATTTCAGCAAAGGAGAATCACACATGTCCGATGTCCACTCCCACATTTTCCGTACTTCTTCCGTACTATTGAAACTTAAACGTAAACGGATGTGTCAGCATTTATGGCAACAGCCGATACCGTGTCTGACAAGATACATTCGTGAAGAGTCTCATAGGCAATGACACTAACTTTCATACATAGGCATAAAAAATTCATTAGAACCGAAGCAGAATAGCTCTGGCATTCGCCGTCGGGGGTTCGGGTAGTCCATCGGACATGGGTGTTTGTGTTGTCCTCAGAATAAGTTACTTTAAGTTAGTGTCAACAGTTTGTTAGCTTAGGGACTGATTCCCAACGCAGTTTAGTCCCTAAGATTTGCAAACATTTGATCTTTTTTTTTATTCGTTAGATGACAGGAACGCACATTTCAGCGGCCTCCGTTGACTGGTGATTAATAGATCGTCAGCTGGTAGCGATGCGCATTTTCACTCTGTTGTATTTGTGCATGAGTGATATAGAAAGCGAACTGAAAGTGGAAATTTTGTATTTCTATCGTAGACCTCCTCCGCAAAAGAATATGAACCGTTCTCCGAACGTTTACATAACGGCTTCAAATTCAGGCTAAGTGGAAAGGCATGTTATTGAACTGTGACTAGGTAACTGTACCTACATGTAAATCCGTACGCTACAAGCTACTGCACGGTGTGTAGTGGACGGAATTTTTCGTACCATTGTTACATCAGCCTGTTCCAGTCACATGTGGTTCGTGAAAATATTGATTGCCGCTATGTCTCCATGTGAGCCCTAATATTTCTAACTTTATGCTAGCGGTCACTTCGTACGTAGGAAGATCCAATATATTAGTTGTTTCTTCATGAAACGTATTCTTTAAGAACTGCGATAGAATTCTGTACCGCGATGCAGCATGTCTCTCCTGCAACGTCCAGCACTGGAGTTTTTTTCTTAATTCTTTAGTGCGCCTTTGCTCAGAAATTACAACGTGTAAGGTATAATAAAAAAAAAAATAAAAAAAAATCATCAAATACGCAACGCAAAATGGCGTATGACAGAGAGAGTTCTGGGCGTGGAATGTCACGTGACATCTGCGAACGGCTGATTTTCGTAAATTCAATAGACTGTGTCAAATCGCCGTTATTTTTGCAAATATCTCTCAAACGATACAAGATATGAAAAAAAAGAAAAAAATCATAAGAGACAAAGTTGTAGAGAATTTATTCCTCTATACAGTGGCGGACTAAGGTTGCTGGAGGCCCGGGGCGGCGGTGGAAAGAAATGAGGCCTTCCCTCCCCCCTCCCGTCCAGTATGTATTATTATAAAAAAGAATTGGAGGCCCCCCAGGACGAGAGGCACAGGACAGTCTGAAAAAATAGCTTTCGAGTTCTGGAGCCCCAACAGACGAGATGCCAAGCGATCTCAAAAAAAAAAAAAAAAAAAAAAAAAAAAAAAAAAAAAAAAAAAAAAAAAAAAAAAAAAAAGTAGATAAATAAATAAATAAATTCTGTTATTCAATTTTCGTGTCAGGTGAGCGGTTTATTTGCAATTAAAATTATATTACAAACGGCTTTGTTTGGTATTACTAACGTAGTGTTGTCTGAAATATTTGAAAATGCCTGGTCTGGTCTCTGGCGACCAACAATTGTATCTGTAAAATTTGGTGTCGATCCATTGAACGGTGCGACCTAAAAAAAGCGGGAACCAGTTACAGACTGACAAACATCGTCAAATCGCCGTTATTTTTGCAAATATCTCTCCAACAATGCAAGATACGAAAGAAATCATAAGTTGTAGAGAATGTTCTCCTCTACAAATTCGGTTATTCAATTTTCGCGTCAGATGGACGGTTCGTTAGAAATTACAATAACATTACAAACAGCTTTTTTTTTAGTGTTACTGACGTATTTTTTGCCCGAAAATATTTTTTTAAAGGGAAGGTATGGTCTCTGACGACCTACAAGTACGTCTGTAAAATTTGGTGCTGAGTGGTTGAACAGTTCGACTTAAAAAGTGTGAACACGTTACGGACAGAAAGACAGACATCCCAATATCGCCGTTATTTTTGCAAATATCTCTGAAACGATGGGAGGTATGGAAGAAACATAAGACAGCAAAGATGTAGATGAATTTCTCATCTACAGTTTCATGTATTCATTTTCCGTGTCAGATGAACGGTTAAGCCGGCCGCGGTGGCCGAGGGGACTGAGGCGCTCCAGTCACGGTCTGCACGGCCACTACGGTTGGGGGTTCGTATCGCCCCCCCCCCCTGGGGCATGGATATTTGTGCCGTCCTTAGTTGTAAGTAGTTCATAAGTAGTTTGTAAGTTTAGGGATTGATGACCCTGTAGTTAAGTCCCATAGACTCTACAAACATTTGAACATTTTTTTGAACGGTTAAGGCGTTATTTTGATTTAACTTTCGAACTGTCAAAAGACGATCACAGAGGCCCATTTTTAGTGTTACTACCGTAACTTAAAGTGGGCCAAAATGGTTATGGCGCCTGCTTAGTAAGCAGGAGGTCCCGGGTTCGAATCCCGGTCGCGATATAAATTTTAATTAAATGCCTCTACTTCAGTTTCATATCTTCAATTTCTTCCATTCCTAAATGGCTAATATATCTAAATTTTTCAACACTTTTGCACTTACGTCGTACGGCGATCAGCTACGGTACTACGTAAGTTACTAGTAGATTAAGCAGCTACCTTGCTTCCACCTAGTTTTATCCTGCCAACATGCCAGGATGATTTCTTGGAAAGGCACGGCCGCTTTCCTTCCCCATCGTTGTGCCCTAGTGAACACGCTGCCCTCGGAACGTTGAACTCCGATCTCCCTCCGTTGTCACAATAACATTGGAGACCTTTTCAATATGCATTGCTCGAGTTCCAATTACAGCTCAGCCGATTCGGCACCCTGTTCTACCTCGCATGAGTGATTCGAGCGCCATCTGCATATCGCTGTCCCGTGACTTTCGTCACCTCAGTGTATGCTTTCCCCTTCGCCACTGGCAGTTCGCAAATTGCATTACGAAATTCGGAGCGCGGAAATCTTCGCTAACACTTTGTGACCTCCGCGCTATTCGTAATATGAGGCGCTCCCCGCCTGCAGGACCGCGGTCACGCATTTCTGCTGTCATCTGAACCGGAAGGGGCGGCCCCTCCGCTTCCGCTTCGCTCGTAATTAAATACAGTCTCTGGCAACCAACAGCCCAACATGCGCACACGCACGCACGTACACACACACACACACGCACCTTCACACATACACACACCTCAAACTCGGGTAACCGCAGTGTCAGCAGCTTAGCGGGGACGCCAGTGTTGCCGTTATTAAATCACGGACGTGCAGGCGGACATCAGGCCGAATTACGTGTCGCCACGGCAACGTTGGCGTGTGCTGCCGCCCTACCGCCTCCCTCGACACTATGTTGATGCCGATGTAAACCTGATGGCACTGTTAGCCTTCATTATCCACTAACAAAATACGAGATATCCCTTACAGCGACAGTCATCGCACGTGAATGGTCTTTTAAATAGTTTTCGAAGTTGGTGTTAATCGTTACGAATAAACGACGTTACATCTACATACATACTCCGTAATTCACCGTAAGGTGCGTGGCGGAGGGTACACTGTACCACTACTAGGCATTTACTTTCCTATTCCACTCCCAAAATGAACGAGGAAAAAAAAGAATGCCTATATGCCTCCGCACGAGCCCTAATTTATCTTGTCTTTGTGATCTGTACGCGAAATGTAAGTAGGCGGCAGCAAGATCGTACTACACTCAGCTTCAAATTCCGGCCCTCTAAATTTACTTCACAGAAATTCACGAAAAGAACGTCGTCTTTCTTCCAGCGATCCCCAATTGAGTTGCCGGAGCATTTCCGTGACACTCGCGCATTAGTCGAACCTACCGGTAACAAGTCCAGCTGCTCGTCTCTGAACCGCCTCTATGTCTTACTTTAAACTCATCTGCTGCGGGTCCCAAACTCTTGAGCAATACTCAAGACGTGGTCGTACAAGCGTTTTATACGCGGTCTCCTTTACAGGTGAAGTACATCTTCCCAAAATTCTCCCAATAAACCGAAGTCGGCTGTCCGCCTTACTCACAACTGTCCTTACATGCTCGTTCCATTTCATATCGCTCTGCAATGTTACGCCTAGATATTTGAACGACGCGACAGCATCAAGAAGCTCACTACTAATGCTGTATTCGAACATTATGGGATTGTTTTTTCTACTTATGCGCATCACCTTACATTTTTCTCCATTGAGAGCTAGCTGCCAATCTTCGCACCAACCAGAAATTTTGTCTAAGTCATCCTGTATGCTATTACAGTCAGTTAAAGACGACACCCTCCCATACACCACAGCATCATCAGCAAACAGCCGCAAATTACAACTTATTCTGTCCATCAGATCATTTATATTGATAGAAAATAATAGCGGTCCTATCTCACTCCACTGGGGCACGCCTGACGATACACTCGTCTCTGATGAACACTTGCCGTCGAGAACAACGTACTGCGTTCTGTTACTTAGGAAGTACAGTACAGACACGTTAGTACAGTAAGAGGAGGAGTAGTGTAGTATTACATTAGGATTTTTTTAAAATATATCTGCGACGCTTGTCGCTGACAACCGCTTTCTTTGGCAGCGACTAGTGATAGTGTGCTATTTTCGGTTTTCAATTTTGTTTTTCTCTCGAGCAGGGAAGAAAAGAAAGCGAAATTGCATTTCGTCTTTTCTTGTTCTAGCCATCGTACGATACAGACGCTGCTCTTGGATCTCTTTACCCTTACATGTAAGCTTAGGTTGTAAAAATATCTGTATAATAATTAAGTTTCGTGGAATACATTGTCTTATTTTACCATGGCCTATCACTACCACATTAATATCATGTTTCTATTTTTTCAGCAATATCATTAACTTTTAAAATGATGATTGGACTCATTGTTGGACTTGATTTAATAATTCTATGGAAGTTTATGGACGCTATTTAAAGTAACCCTTGTGATTAGATGTTCACTGCAATGCCTGCAAAGAATCTTCACTGTTAAACGAAGTTCGACCAATGTAACAAATTTTACGACAAACAAAATTAACTTAGTATTTTCTCACGGTCATTTAGCTCATGCATCCCCCACTAAACAAACCAAGCATCATCTTAAAAAATGCAGTAAGACTATCAAAGTAGGTTCATCCAGTAGGCGACCAACTGAGTGCAGGAAATCTGTCAGGTAAAGTTCGGATTCAGCCACTTCATTATGTAGTGATGCTTTCTGGTGTTCTCTTTGTTCAAACTATTACGACCGCTAAACATTGCGTGCGGAATCTTTTATGTTTTGTTCAGTAGATCACTTCTTCATAATTACTTTTCTTCGTAATATTTCAAGACTGTTTAATTGTAATAGCGGCACCTAACATTAACCTTAACGGCAACACCAAGCAAAAATGGAAAACAGGATTACAGTAACACGCCAAACCTCCGGCGACACACAGATGTGTTACCGACACAACAGTATTCAGCAGCCATTGTTAATTGGTATATGCATATCTAGTCTGAAACTTCCTGGCCAGGTTAAAAATGTGTGGCGGAACCGGGAATCGAACCGGGGATCTTTGCCTTCCGCGGCAAACGTTATTCCGTCTGAGCTATCCCGGCATGTTTCACGGTCCGTCCTCAGTTCGAATCCCAGTTCCTGCACGCAGTTTTAATCTGTCGGGAAGTTTCATATTAGCGCACACTCCGTTGCAGAGTTTCATTATGGAAACATGTCTCCACCATATTTTTTTCTTCAAGGAGTGCTAGTCCTGCAAGCTTTGCAGGAGAACTTCTGTAAAGTTTGGAAAGAAGAAGGCGAGGTACTGGCAGAAGTAAAGTTGTGACGACGGGATAGCTAAATCTGTACACCACTTACCTTCGAAAGTAAAGGTCCCAGGTTCGAATCCCGGTTCTGCCACACAATTTAATCTTCCAGGAAGTATCATATCAGCGCACACTCCGCTGCAGAGTGAAAGTTTCAGTCTGGCATATCTAGTCTGTCTACAATGTTGTATCTGAAGTAGCACTGAAACGGCATCTCAAGTTGTGCCCTTAAGAGAAAATTGTGCGCATAATCTGACACACACAACTTGAAATAAACAGAACAGCCCGTTCGTATCGGAGAGGGCAAAAAGGAAGAAACGAGGAAGTTTGTGATTCAACGCCCCGCCACATCGTGTTCATTAAAGAGAGGGATAGAAATTATGTTTGTAAAATATGGGGAAAGAAATCGCCTGTGCCCTGTCGAAAAAGCATCCCGAAATTTGTCCGGAGTGATTTAGAGAAGTCATAGAAGACCTAAATCTGATTAGCCGTACTCCTCAAGGCGAGACCAGTGTGCTACCACTGCACCATAGCACTCGATAACAGAGGAAGGTTTTCTGTCGCCATTTTAAGGAAATGCGAATCGTCGACAGAACGTTACTAGACTACCGCAAAACGACGCAATGTAGAAATTCACACGGTGGGTCGATGGTTTGGATTTTTAATCGATATTCCAAGCAAATTGGACGCTCAAGACCATTTATGAAAACTTTGCATATACGACTATTTGTGAACTTTTTGTGCCCTCTACTACGTATGCATTTCTACATGCATCGTGAGAAATCTAAGGTGCAGGGTGATGTTCCTCTTGTTTTGAAGGTTTAATGTGCAAAATTTCGTCAAGATGGAATAAAACCGTAGACTCTGTCACAGTACGTAGGTAAAGTTCATTCTACCATGCACCATAGAAAATTTTACATTGATTTTCCTCGTTTGTTCGAAGAACAAGTATGCAAAGTTTCATCACATTGGAATAAACGGTACGGCAGCGCATTATATATGAAGAAACATGATGCGGCAGTTTCGCACTTGTGTCAGTGTTTATGACGTCATAGCTCATAAAGTATTAGTCGAACAATGAAATAATTTTGCAGGTCAATTCATTGTATACAGAATGTGTTGCGAATACATCTGGTAACAATGAACTGATATATTTAAACATGACTCTTAATGCGGCAGTTTTTCACGCTTCCCAGTGTTCATGAGTCATATCACCTGTCCTGTGTATCTTACATTATGCCTGTAACCTTCAGGAAAGTGCAAGCAATATGTTGGCAAAGTTTCATCGCATTCGGATGAACGTTATGGCAGCGCATTTAATACGAATGAACAATTAAAAAATCCTTCTAATTGGACCCCATAATGAAGATTGTGCTTTCCCAGTATTGCGTACATCGCATTGGCCTTAGTGACACAGATGTGTGTAGTTAATGCGGTAGTTTGGACGCGCTCCTGCATAGATTTACCTGAGGTGGTCATTTGGCGAATTAGCTTTGACAGCGAAATTAATTGGCTTTTCTTACCAGAACTTCCTCCTTTCCACAATCGAGTACGACTGACCGCTGATTTTGTGCACTTCATTATTGTTAGTGTGGGGCAGACGATTTCATAAAGTTTCAGTAATACGTGGTCACTGCTTGAAAGGAAGCCTCGTACTTCCCTCGTTTTTGTTAACGCTGTAATTTCACTATACTCTAGTTCTTCCCCAAAAAGTTAAAAGTAAGATAATAATAATCATGAATCTAAAAGCACATAGTGAAGTAAAATAAAAAAAAGAAGGAATAAAATATTCACGGTTCGAACCCTGACCACTATCTCTTCATCAGCCTGAAACTGGCTGCTTCCGTTCTTGCTTTCAGATTTTTTTTTTTTTTTTTTTTTTTTTTTTTTTTTTTTTTTTTTTTTTTTTTTTTTGCCGCTATAGTCCCATAGCAGAGAAAAACTAAAACCACCCATCTGATTACTTAGAGGTCACGGGTTTCAAACCCAGTCGGATAACAGACTTTTTCTGCGTTTTAACCTAGACTTCACGTCTAAACTGCGTGAAGATTCGGTGGAAACGACCCGTTGTTCAGATTCCATGTTGAACAGAATGTACCATTTTCCTGTTTGAATAAATGGGGTAGGTTAGAGGCATGCAAGTCAACGAGTGCCGTCCAACCGTCCAATTCAAAAACTTGTACCAGGCCAATGAGCCACACGAAATTATCGTTATGATATTGGATTTCAGACATTTCCTTCAAGCTACAATTGATTTCATTTACACACGTTTTCCAAATTGACATACGATATTCGGCACTTATTAATCTATTTTATTTCGTTTTATTCTAATTAAGCCGTGTATTATTTCCATTAACAGTGCCGCGAAATCATATAACCTCAACAATGCATGGAGCAAAGATTGCATTATGCAAACCTGTTGAAAATACCGTGTGTGTATACCAGTGAACTCCTAAACCTCTGGTCTGGTGGAATTTTTTTGTGCGTTTTTGAATTGGCCCCTGAGTTGTTCACATTTACATCAGGCACCAGTTCGGCGGCGTCAGCGGTGAGGGCAGCACGCCCCGGCAGTGTGGCTGTGTGTGTGTGTGTGTGTGTGTGTGTGTGTGTGTGTGTGTGTGTGTGTGTTTCATCCTGTTAGATGAAGTCTACTTGTATCAGCACTTAGATGCGAGTTATGTTTGTTGAAATGTTTCTTAAGCTTAAAGGAATTAACTGTGGGGTCATCAGTCAATAAACTTACAAACTAGTTATGACCTGCCTTATACTAAAAACGGCACAAACATCCATGCTCGAGGGGGGATTCGAGACACCGACGGGGAGTGGCCTCGCGTATCGTAGCATAGCACCTCATTGCGCTTGGCAACTCCGCCGCGGCGATGCGAATTATGTTTCGCACCTCTCCACAGACGGGATGGTTTGCAAAGCTCCTGGAGGGCTCGTGCTCCGTTTCTTTCGGCAACACGGTGGCGCTATGGGCCATGATTGAACAGCCGTTTATGTAACCAAGAACCCACAAATTAAGCAGGCATATTCATCTTCTGGTGGCTCTATATGTATTACCACACGTCTCTGAGTTACATCTCAACGTTGTTTTGGTGAAATTTGCTGGCGTGTAATGAAATTTGTAAGTTTATGTTAAGTAGGCAGATTCATCTTCTGGTGGCTTTATACGGATTACCACGCGTCTCTGTGTTATGTCTCGACGTTGTTTTGGTGAAATTTGCTGGCGTATTGTGAAATTTGTAAGTTTATGTTATTCGCCTTGTAATGTCATATGTGCAAGCAGTCTCTTTGTCCGCTTAAGTAACCGTTTCCAGTCAGTTAGCTGCCCTGGCCGTCAACGTATCTGTGGGTAACGTTCTTTCCGCTCATCGTCGATTACTGCCTTGGAAAGTAAGTGTATTTGCGCATTTTTAGGGCTTCCTTATGTGGAATTTCTCCCTTTTGATTGGTTACGTGTCCTTGTTTAAATTATTATGCTGTCTCCACCCTCTGGTTACTACTTTGTGGATTTGATTCATTGTGGTGCATGATGGTTGCCGTCAATGTTAAGGTCTAATCATTGTAAGCGACGTGTGCCCAGAACATCGTCGGACCTACAAGTTCACTGCAAATTGTTGTGTCGTGAATATAACGAGCCTCTTAAATTTTCATTAATGACACCCTACTTGTCGTAATCTTTACTTTCAGTGAGCTCGATTAATAGTTTAAGGTATAGCTTCACCTGCTGATTGTCAAAGTCTAAATTGGTTCATCTATCGCATTTGTGATTACTCTTTGAATATTCATTTAATGTTGGCGCCTTTTCTCTTTGAAACTCTGGTCGATTGACAATTAAATGTACAGGCTTCGCCTGTTTATTGTCCAATTTTAAACTCAGCTACACCCAATGATTATTTCTTATTCGGAAACTAAATAAATTTATAAAGTATTAATTGTTTTGTTTGGGTTCCCCACCCACCTCTTCTACTTGTCCCAGGTCTAATTAGATATTTCAGTACTGAAGAGTAAAAAGTAACTAATACACCTGCATCGTGTAGGGTTCCTGAGACCAGCAACATGACGTGGCATGGACTCGGCATTTCTGAAATAGTGATGTAAATATTTGACACCATGCATGCTGCAGGATTGACCATATTCTTACTTACCACATGCAGTAAGACTACGAGAGGGGTAGAGATCAGAACAGGACGTTTTAAGGCATCCCAGATATGCTGAATAATGTTCATTTCTGAGGATTCTTATGGCCAGGTGTTTAAGCTCAGAAGAGTGTTCGTGAAGCCACTATTTAATAATTCGTACGTGTGGAGTGTCGTATTTACCGGCAGGAATGTCCATAGGATGTCGGAGTGCACAATGGACACGTGCAAGTGCAATTAGGGATGCAAGTGATCAGACAGGATGCATAAGTACGTGACACCTCATAGAATCATATCTCTATGTATCAGGAGTTTCCTTCAACTGGACATGTCCCATACCATTAACGGACCTCCACCTGATTGAACAGTCCCCTGCTGACATATAGGGTCCATGGGCTCATGAGGTCTCCATACCCACACACTTTAGTCGATACAACCCAACAGATCGGGCAAAATGTTTCCAGACACCAACAGTCCATTGTCTGTGTTGACGGACAGAGGTAAGGCGCAAGGCTATATTTCGTGCAGGCAGCAAGGTTACGAGCTCAGAAAGCTCATATCGGTGATAGTTCGTTGAATAGTTGTTGATGGCCCGTCATTGAAATCCGCAGAAATTGCGTAAGGGTAGCACTTCTTTCAAGTTGAACGATTCTCTTCTGTCATCGTTCTTGATGTTCTCTCATGATCTACTTCCAGTCACAACGGTATCGCAGATTTGATGTTTTACCGGATTCCTTATATTCACGGTGCACTCGCCAAGTGGTGGTACTGAAAAATCCCCACCTCATTGCTATGTCGGAAATTCTGTTGCGCCGACTATAACACCGCTTTGAAGCAGCAGTACCCGATTTAACACCTATGCCAGAGAGTAAGAGGGGAAAATCTGTTTTGGTGATATTTTAGTAGGGGGTTTGCTTGGAAATCTAAATATTGTGAGTGTAATCATAGATGGGTAACTTTTTGTATATTGAGTACTAAATATATACAAGCTCGTCATGTTCACTGTTTCTTCGCATTTGATACTTTATTTGGAATCTTGGGTGAAGACCGGGTTCAGTATACCGTTCACAGCCAACCGACGTCCAACCCATATTTGAAGAGAGTTATCAAACCACAATAAAGAAAAATTGTGCACTCCGACATCCTATGGACATTCCTGCCGGTAAATACGACACTCCACACGTACGAATTATTAAATTGTGGCTTCACGAACACTCTTCTGAGCTTAAACACCTGGCCATAAGAATCCTCAGAAAGGTACGCAAGATAATTGTCATGTTATTGCAACCCATCATCGTCCGAAGGTATACACTCCTGGCCATTAAAATTGCTACACCACGAAGATAACGTGCTACAGATGCGACAGACCGGCAGGAAAAAGATGCTGTGATAGGCAAATGTTTAGCTTTTCAGGGCATTCACACAAGGTTTGCGCCTGTGGCGACACCTACAATGTGCTGACATGAGGAAAGTTTCCAACCGATTTCTCATACACATACTGCAGTTGACCGGCGTTACCTGGTGAAACGTTGTTGTGATGCTTCGTGTAATGAGGAGAAATGCGTGCCATTATGTTTGCGACTTTGATAAAGGTCGGATTGTAGCCTATCGCGATTGCGGTTTATCGTATCGTGGCCTTGTTGCTCCCGTTAGTCGCGGTCCAATGAGTGTTAGATGGTGACGTTTTCAAGACAACAACCATCTGCACGAACAGTTCGACGACGTTTGCAGCAGAATGGACTATCAGCTCGGAGACCTTGGCTGCGGTTACCCTTGACTCTGCATCACAGGCAAGAGCGCCTGAGACGGTGTACGCAACGACGAACCTTGGTGTCCGAATGGCATAACGTCATGTTTTCGGATGAATCCAGGTTCTGTTTACAGCAACACGATGGTCGCATCCGTGTTTCGCGGCATCACGGTGAACGCACTTTCGAAGCGTGTATTCGTCATCGTCATAGTGTATCACCCGGCGTGTTGGTATGGCGCGCCATTGTTTACACGTCTCGGTCACCTCTTGTTCACATCGACGGCAATTTGAACAGTGGGCGTTACATTTCAGATGTGTTACGACCCGTGGCTCTACCCTTCTTTCGATCCCTCCAAAACCCTGTATTTCAGGAGGACAACGCACGCCCGCATATTGCAGGTCCTGTACGGGCCTTTCTGAATACGGAAAATGTTCGACTGCTGCCCTGGCTAGCATATTCTCCACCCATTTAAAACGACTGGTCAATCGTGGCCGAGCAGCTGGCTCGTCAGAATACGTCAGTCACTACTCTTGATGAACTGTGGTATAGTGTTGAAGCTGCATGTGCACCTGTAATTGTACACGCCATCCAAGCTCTGATTGACTGATTGCCCAGGCGTATCAAGGCCATTATTATAGCCAGAGATGGTTGTTCTGGGTACTCATTTCTCAGGATCTATGCACTCAAATTGCGTGAAAATGTAACCACCTGTCGGTTCTAGTACAATGTATTTGTTCAATGAGTACCCGTTTATCACCTGCATTTCTTCTTGGTGTAGCAATTTTAATGGCCTGTAGGGTAGTTACAGACAGGTCGTAAATGCAATGATGATGCGTTTTGGTCAAACATTAAACTGCACTAATGTTATGATACATTGTTCGTAATATTTGACTCAACGAGTTTCGCTAGTAACTAATAAAAACAGTAGAAGTTTTTCAAAGATAAAAGTTGTTAGTAAATGTACTTAAATGGTAAATTTACAAGTACCAATTTCCCCATTCGCTTAGAAAATCTATGTTGCACGTAAGATAATTATTTATGCATGTATGTTACTCAAAGGACCACATCTTCCTTTAGTGTGACAGTTGTAATAACTAAGAAGAGTATAGCTTTTCTCAGTCTAAATGTTTGTTACTGCGATAATGTCTCAGTAAGCCACAGCACGTAATTTCACTGCGTGCATTTTATTCCATCCACAAAACGGTTTGTGAGTTGAGAGAAAGAGAAAAGGAGCTTTCCCATTTTGCGCTCTTGAAGAGGTAATGCCTTACTCCCTTTTATATCTCACAAAAAGCTTTGTTTACTATTATTTTACTGCACTAGGAGCGAAAGCCGGGAGGATAAAACAAATAACTGCTAGTGGAGCCAGGGAGAGTTTCGAGTTTAGGGAGCCATATTGTTCACGAGGATTCCAGTTCGACTCTTACGACTGCAGCCTCTCCGGAAAGTTTCCTACGCTGCCGAATACCGCGCCCCACACCGAAAACCCGTACCGATGGCGGTCGACGAGATTGCCTTACCTTGCCTTACCTTATGGTATAAATATGCTTCGGAGGTACGGTCCCCGCCTTCACGACTCACATAAAAAGTTTCCCTCTCCGGAAACCATCGTTATTTCTGCACTGCCGGTCTGTGAAACACTCTCGGATTGCTCAATATTCTATATAATACTCCGTATCCGGTAATAATGCCATCTGAATCACATGCATGAAAGAGTGCGCTTCTCCCTGCTAGGATAAATCCATATTGAAGAAGGCTGACTTGGGGGGAAGTCAGAAAAAAATGCATTTTGGATAAATCATGAAAAAGATGAAATGTGCATGTCGCAGCAGAGAGGAACAAAACCAATTTTGAAATGGAATAAACATTTTTCATAACAAACTATTGTACACAACGTCTTGTCCTTGTAAATTAAGGACATTAAGGAAATTAAGGAAGACCTGATTTAGGTGAATGCAAATGAACAGTAATACATGTTTGCGTTTATCGTTATTATGTTTAGCGGCTACTGGAAAGTGTATGAATGAAGCTTAAATTCTGTTTCAGCGCACAGTCACAAATTACTGGTCGCGTATTAAACCTCTGTGGCAGCATTCTTGTAATTAGTAACTAACATTATTATAATGTGTATTACGAGAAAGAAGGAGATATTAACATTACCTGATATAGTCGGGTTTTGAGGCGATCTGATCGTTTTATAGTTTTCAAAATGAAATGCCAAGATCGCACATTAACAATTCCTTCAATGACGACCAGTTTCCGTTGACTATGTCAATGGGTATAAAATAATAAGTGCAATGTCACACTTATTATATTATACCAATTTTTTATGATAACCAGCTTGTAAAATATATATGTGACCAGAGGATGGTGACAAAGTTCATCGAAACCGGTCGTCATTGAATAAATTATTAATGTGCGACCTCGGCATTTTATTTCGAAAACTGTTAAAAGAAGGAAATAACGTAGTAGAAGATGAATGGATAGCTTAGAGGGATGAAACGATAAAAGAATCAGTGGTCCAAATAGGCATAAAAACAGGACCTACAAAAAATCCTTGATGCCAAAGGTGATATTTAATTAAATTGATAAAAGTAGAAAATATAAGAATTCTGTAAATGATTCAGTGAAAATGCAGTACAGACGAATGGGGGGAAAAGAATTTGCAGCATACCTTGACTAAATGAATCGATCGATTGGTAGGACACATTATTAATATCAAGGAATCGTGCATTTTGCATTGGAGAGAAGTGTGTGCGGTAGGAATGGTAGAGGGAGAACAAGAGACGAATATAGTAAGCAGATTCAAATGAATGTGGGTTGCCGTTCTTATGAGGAGATGAAGAGACTTGCTCAGGATAGAGTAGGGTGAAGAGCTGCATCCGGAGCGAAGACGACGACGACGACGACGACGACAACAACAACAACAACAACAACAACAACAATGTGTATAGAAATTCGTCATTGCGACTTAGGGGTGATCTGATGATTATTACAATAGTAAAATTTTGCCAAGGTCGCAAATTATTTTATTTTTATTACATCAAGTAATCAGTTTCAAAAGAAAGAAAATGAAATATTTGAAATTCTATGGGGACAAACTACGTTGGTCATCAGTCCCTAGTCTTACAAACTAATTAAACTAGCCTAAGGAAAACACACACATCCATGCCTGAGAGAGGGAGGCGCGCGATCCATAGCGTGGCGCTCCACGTTTCGGATCCACGCTCGGCTACTCCATACGGACCATATTACAGAAGGTAGTCCTTTCACGCTTTGGAGCTGCCAACGGCACGACACATTTCGAAGTGTTGCACTGAATTCAGATCTAAACAGTGGTCAGACCATTCCATTTAATTGATGTTAAGAACACCAATCTTTGCCGTAAAGGTCCCGCTTTACGACATGTCGCATAATCATGTTAAAGTAATCTGTTCCTTTGCCGTGAAATACTCCGTGTCCTTTCAAAGAAACCATAGGAGAACTTTACGTAGAGAGTAGGATGCCAACAGCCGTATGTTTAACATAAATATTAATTCCTTAGCTACCAGTTTCGGTTCCATATGCCATCTTCAGGCCCCTATGTCGGAGTATTATATCCATTAAATAGGGATCAAAACTGGTTGCTCTCAGTAAAAACCAACAACAACAACAACAACCGTTACAACAAGGCCTGATTATGGTTTCAAAGATCTTTGTAATGATGGATTCAAAAATCGGGGAACTTGGTTGGCGCGATTTACGGACAACACGGAAAATCTAAATGTGGACAGACCGAGGAAGATCATAACCAACATCTACCCAAATTTGAGTCCAAGTTACTAAAGCACTGCGTCTCCTCTCTCGGTATGGTAACCGGGGAAAGTATCAAACTATCTACTGAACTTTTACCACCTCTTTTTCTTGCATTAATAGGCGACTGTAGGACATCTGTTGTCACTATTAACAGTTCTTTTTTTATTTCCACTAGCCATTGGATTTCGAGTTCTAATTTTGCAGATGCTTGCATGGTTGACACTTTGTCAGTAGGCACGGCTTTCACATCAATAGGTGTGCGAAGTGAAGATTGTAAAAGGTTATAGGTGACAGCGTAGTGGGGGCAGGGTGATCACTCATGGAAAAGTGGCTGCAGCCATGGGTGGTACAGCTGCACCTGTTTTAGACTGAAGTCAGCTGACAGTTATTCCTGCTTAAAGGAAGAGCCTCTAACAAATGATACTCTTCTCCACATATCACGCATCGAAATAATAGAGGAATGAACATATTTCACCAAATTAGACAACGTATTGGACATATAGTTAGTGAACGTCTTATGGATGGTGACTCTAATGCTAATTGCTTTTTAGGGGCACTTCTGAAATTATTTCACAATTCAGAGGCTTGCTGTACCAGGGTAAAGATTAGCTGATAATTTTCCAGAAGTACTTTGCAGGGTGGGAGAGAGTCCATGTAAGTGAAAAACGGTACTACAGTTGAGTCCGTTGATGTTTCTAAGCACAGCACTGAAAAGGTGTTTGATTGTTATGGCGACGTGGTCCCTTGCAGTGGAGTTGCACTTCTATTTTTTGTTGTTTATATATCACCATATATAATCACGATTCTCCTCAAGCTAAGTTCAATTTATAGGAAGTAGTACAAAAAATTACTTGTAGGTGGTGATTTCAACATCAGTTGTGTGAGCAAGCAAGAAAAAGATTGTGTTTCGATCGTTTTAATTCTTGTCACATGTTACGAACAGTATTGTTTCTAACAAGTGCACAGAGGAACTGCAGCGTAACCACAGACAAGAATTTTGTTCGTTCTTTATTATTAGATGGACATTCCGTCAGCTGAATAGTGAATGACCTTTGAGACCTTGATGCAAAAATGTTAACGTTAAAAGTGTTCTGTGCTGAAACATCTGTTACGTTTAATTATAAATTATAAAGAAAAGCTAATCCAGTTGCTATATCGGTCATGTGAAACATAGTTAAAGAACAATATTGTCAGGGTGTTTATTATGCTGATTATATAGACGATAAATATAATGGTTTCCTCAACACATTTGTCACGCACTATGAAAGCTGCTTTCCGTTAGAACGCTCAAAACAACTACCGCTAACAGGTTATACCAGATTGGAAAATGTAGTCCGAACCAACAAGTGATAGGCTATTACAAACATTATTGTAAGGTTCCGAATAATATCATTAAGAAGGTAAAAAATATGTGGTATGCAAAATAAATCGCTAATTCCCAGGAAAATATTAAAACCATGTGGTCAGTTGTTTCAGTTTGGTTTCAGAAGTGGTTTAACAATCGAGAAATCTATTTCACTTTTTTCTTTTTCACATGATGGATTAAATAAAATAGTGCGAACACTAGGGATATTCTTTGATTTAACAAATGCATTTGTGTTGATCACAAGATATAGATGAAGAAGTGGGAAAATTATGGAGTATGGGGGGTAGTTCAAAATTGGTTCCTGTCTTACTTTAATGACAGACAGCAGAAGGTAAGTCTTTGCTGTGTTAAGAATGTCTGTGACAGGCACTCACAATGGGACATAGTTAAGTATGTGTATGTGTGTGTGTGGGGGGGGGGGGGGGGCGGTTGGGGAGGGGGGCGGTTTCTGTTCTGAGACCACCGTTTTTTTCCATTTATATAAATGATATGTCTTCTAGCATAACAGGAAATTCTAAGCTGTTCCTGTTTGCTAATAACACCTGGATAAATTGAAGGAACCTGAAGTTCTTAGGAATTTCAGAGGAAGCTTTAGGCAACAATTGACAGAAACAGGGGAAAATAAACAGTAGAGGAGGAATGGGTAAAATTGAGAGATGAAATAGTGAAGGTAGCAGAGGACAAAATAGGTAGGAAGCCAAGACCTACAAAAAATCCTTGGGATATCACAGGAGTTACTAAATTTAATCGATGAAAGGAGAAAATATAAAAATGCAGTAAATGAAACAGACAAAATGGAGTACAGACGACTAAGAAATGAGATTGACAGGAAGTGCAAAATGGCAGCAGGAGTTGCTAGAAGACAAATTCAAGGATGTAGAAGAATGTATAAATAGGGGAAAAATAAATACAGCCTATAGGAAAGTAAAAGAAACATTTGGAGATAAGAAAACAGCTCTATAAATATCAAGGACACTGATGGAAAACCAGTTCTCAGCAAAGAAGAGAAAGCTGAAAGGTGGAAAGAGTATATAGAGGGGCTCTAGAAAGGAAATGAACTTCGAGACAATATTGTAGGAAGGGAAAAGAATGTAGATGAAATAGGAGATACTGTACTGAGAGAAGAATGTGACAGAGCCCTGAAAGACCAAAGTCGAAACAAGGCCCCAGGAGTAGAGAAGCAGCCATGACAAACCTGTTTCACCTGGTGTGTAAGATGTATGAGACAGGTGAAGTACCCTCAGACTTTAAGAAAAATGTTATCATCCCCATTCCAAAGAAAGCAGGTGCAGACAGGTGTTGAAACTACAGAACCATCAGTTTAATAAGTCATGGTTGCAAAATATTAACACGAATTATATACAGAAGGATGGAAAAGCTGGTAGAAGCCGACCTCGGGGAAGATCAGTTTGGGTTCAGGAGAAATGTAGGAACAGGGGAGGCAATACTCACTTTCCGGATTATTCTAGAAGATAGATTAAGAAAAGGCAAATCTGCATTTCTAGCTTTTGCAGATTTGGAGAAGGCTTTTGACAATGTTGATTGGAATAAACTCTTTCAAGTTCTGAAGCAAGCAGGAGTAAAATATAGGGAGCGTAAGGTTATTTACAACTTGTACAAAAATCAGACAGCGGTTGTCAGAGTTGAAGGGCTTGAAAGGGATGCAGTGGTTGGAAAGGGAGTAAGACAGGGTTGTAGTTTTTCTCCTGTTATTCAATTTGTACATTGAGCAAGTTATAAAGGAAAGCAAGGAGAAATTTGGAGAAGGAATTAAATTTCAGGGTGAAGAATTAAAAAATAGTGCGTTTTGCCGACGACATAGCAATTCTGTCAGATACAGCAAAGGACCTGGAAGAGCAATTGAACGGAATGGACAGTGTGCTGAAAGGTGCATACAAGATGAACATTAACAAGAGCAAAACTAGGGTAATGGAGTGCAGTCTAAGAAAATCAGGTGATGCTGAAGGAATTACATTGGGAAACGAAACAATAAAGGAGGTAGATGAGTTTTGTTACTTGGGCAGTAAAATAACAAATGATGGTCGCAGTACAGAGGATATAAAATGCAGAATGGCAATGGGTAGAAAAGCGTTCTTGAAAAAGAGAAATTTGTTAACATCGAATATTGATTTAAGCCTAAGGAAGTTCTTTCTGAAAGCATTTGTATGGAGTGTTGCCTTGTATGGGAGTGAAACATGGACGATAAGCAGTGCGGACAGGAAGAGAATAGAGGCTTTTGAAATATGGTGCTACAGAAGAATGCTGAAGATTAGGTGGGTGGATCGCGTAACTAATGAGGAGGTACTGAACAGAATTGGGGAGAAAGGAAATTTCTGGCATACCTTGACTAAAAGAAGGGATAGATTGGTAGGACACATTCTTAGACATCAAGGAATTGTGAATTTAGCGTTGGAGGGTAGTGTGCGGGGTAAAAACCGCAGAGGAAGACCAAGAGATGGATACAGTAAGCAGATTCAGACAGATGTAGGTTGCCGTTCTTATGTGGAGATGAAGAGGCTTGCTCATGATAGGGTATTGTGGAGAGCTGCATCAAACCAGTCTCCGGACTGAAGACCACAACAACAACAACAACAACAATAACACTAGCTTGGTAGTGAAGGATGTTGTTCGCATCAATTATTTGATGCCTCTTCAATTACTGTAGTTAAATAAATGTTTATGACTTGTAGAAAATGAATTAATGCTAAAAAGGAATATCATTCAGTTTACACAGTTTCTAACACACAGTCAAATAAAATCTGGTTAATCAATTAAACAGAATTGGTACTTGATACGTGAAACTGAACAAATTTATAGGCTTTGAGATTGATAATACACTGATGTGGAAAACCCATGTTCAGAATGTTTCTCAAAAACTATAAGCTGCGTTGTTTAGCATTCGAACAGTTTATGAAACAAGTGATAGTTCAACACTTTCATTCAGTTATGACGTATAACGATATTTTTATGGGCAACTCCTTTGGTTCAAGAAGGATATTTGTTGCGCAGAAACGAGCGGTTCGTGCAATGTTTGGGGTAAACTGGCATACGTCTTGGCCATCCCTGTTTAGTAGACTGACATTTTTATTATCTTTAATATCGTTTCTTGTAAATAATATTTTGCTATTCCCAAGAGTTAGCAGCTTTCACTCAATTAATATTAGACAGGAATATATATCACACCTCGTTGACCCTTGCGCAGAGAGGAGTGCAGTATTGTGCTGCATCAGTTTTTAATAAACTGCCGCAAGAACTCCAAATTCTTAGCGGACTTTGGATGTAAAACGGTAAAGTTTACGTCGAGGAATTTCTCGAAACAATAAAAAGAAAGCTAGTTTATTTCTTACGTTGTAAGTTGTTTTTACTTATGGTTAGGTGTACCGTGTGCATATAACTAGTCTGGTTTTCACTTTACTTATTAATACTCTTTTGTTGCAATTTGACTCGTTCGATGAGCGTGGAGACTTGCTCCTCTATTTGGTTTTGTGGAACGTGATAATTATAAATCAATAAATCAGCTTATCACTACCCTAGATTTTCACAATACCTCCAGCTAGCCGCGTATGCTGCGTATATGAAGACGTTTCAAATTAGTATTGAAATGACGACGTGTAGTTGCCATAGTATTACACTTATTATTATGTCACCATATTACGGTGCGATTACCAAGACATTACATTTATTACAGAAACGAAGATGTGTGATTTTGATATAGTTTCTATAAATGTTAGTAGATAACTAGTTAGACAAAAAATTATGAGAAGGTTTTGAATAGTTGGTTCCATAAATACTAACTCAAATAATCGACTTGGTTTCCCATAACATCTCAAGACTTTTTATGGTGTCAAGAATTAGTCGCGAGACTTGCATTTTTGCACATTTTATGTTTTAATGCTTTATCATTTCTTTTTATAGATAGTTCTTTTCTGTAAATTTCTTTGTACACCAGCTACAAATTTTCTTGAACACATTCACTATGTCTTTGGTTTGATTTGGTTTCGTTTGGTTTGACTTAACAATATTTGAGAAGACTGGAAAGCCGATTATATTGTTATTTTTCCATTTTATATACTAAATATGTGTCTAGTACACGATAGAACTTTACTTACGGCAGTGGTGGTGTAGTGTGCAGAAGTTGACAATGCCGTTGAAGGAGAGACTCCGGAAAACCAATCACGTAAAATGAGGGGCTGAGTCTTTCGTGTTGACCATGAAGTAAATAATTAATTCTGTTCCTGCTCAGTAGTTCACAGGTTCTTATATGAACCCCTCATAAATAGAACATTTCGTTGCCAGCATTTGTACACTACGCTACCGCCAAAAGTGAAATATAGCCTTTTCGTCAAAACTCTAAATGTGGCGAAATTATATCCGTTTAACCCCCATTTCTTGCGACTGATATATGCGTATACAAATAACTGTTGATACGTTATTTAAAGTAACAGCGAGACCAATAAAACTTAAACTATATTCGGTAGTGCCAGTCTAGTAATGTGAGTTACGGGTTCTGCTGAGGATTGTTTGTTTTGGCACCCAAAACGTAAATATTCTCCGACGTCTGTGTTTTCGTTGTAATGTTCACTGTACATCGATTTCTTTGAATTGATGTTAACATTGATGTGGTCACAAATGTCTTTCTAATATCAATCATCGCTAGGGTAGCACTTCAATTTTTTGACGTTTTGTTTTTATTGAAGTTGGATCATTTATATCGTGATCCGAGCTATTGATTGTGCACATTTACAGCAAACCACTGTTCGAATAATATAACTTACATTGGTCTCCTGATAAAATTGTCGTAGAAAATCGGTCCTTCAATCCCAGCTTACTTTTGATCAGTACCAGCACCTCCTAGAGAAGACAGAACACAGTGCTCACTCCAGAGAGTTTCTATATTTTATAGACCCCAGATAACATTGTGCGTTACCCGGATCAATGATGTTGTGACCTAAAGTCAACGCCATACGCTAGACGCAAGAAACGATCGTGAAGAAGGCAGCGGACGACCGGCAGCCAATCACACGCCGGCGCCGCGCCTCCTGGAGGGAGCAACCGAGAAGCGCGCCCTCTACAAGTAGCTATATCTACACCGACATGCTTCTGGAAGGGCACCTCCGAACTCGGCTCCGAAATAGGCATTTACCAGGACACAGCACAGCTAGCATCGTGCAAGAAGACGCCGCCGCGTGAACAGACATACTGTCTCTTAGGAGTTGAGTATTTGTATACTTAAATAAATAAAGTATTACTAAGCTGAAAAGCTGTTTTAGCCGTCCACGCACCCCACGCGTCCTAAGCAGATCCTTTTCTGGAAGATAGGACAGGGTGGACAAAACAAATGACTCCCAATCTCTGCCGTGTTGTGGTTGGAAACCAGTGAGCTCTGTTTGAAACCAACATCTAACATTTTTGCTGCCGGTTTTAGTTTTTACCCCGTGTCGTATGACGCAATTTTCGAAACTACGAGCAACAGTTTTCTTATTTGTATCTGAAATCAAGCTAGAATGTAGGTGTCATTTACAGAAATTTAAGCTATATCGTACAGTACCAGTTATCCTTCATTCTTTAATAAGATGCGACATGTTATTTCTGACGACCACTTAGTAGAAAGGTGACGGCTATGTTAAAAAGAAAAGTAAGCCGCACCAGGAATCAAACCCGCTATCTTTGGAACGTACACCCACCGCTCTACCACAAGACCATTACCAACACAATCTTCGTAACGCCAAGAACGCAGATACTCTTCCGTTAAGCGAAAATGTGTTAGACAGGGAATTAATATTTACAAAAGTTTGAATATTTCCTTCTATTACTGGTTAAACACTATCTAAATACAAAATTTGACGTTTGTGTGTCTGCTAGAAGTATCGCACCTCAGAATTTTGATGATCTGTGAGACAGTGACAGAATTAGCGATTGTAGACTGCTAATGTTTCGTGAACTATAGGGTGTAGAATAGTAAAATTTGAAAATATAGCTAGTTACTCTCAGTAACCGAAAATTCAGTCATCTACATTTATCTAAAACTGAAATAATGTATAATTTGAAAATCTTGGTAACCGAAAATTCAGTCTTCTAGATTTATGTACAACTGAGATACAGGGGTTTCGAAAGTGCCGTGAACTGCTTCGAGGAATGGATGGTACGGACGTAAATTCGACGGCGAAGGCACTTACGTGCCCCTAGATCAGGACGACGGCTAAGGCAATGTCACTTTGGATTTGAGTACGGAGAATACATTCTAGTTTGTTATGTGAAACATCCAAGATAGCAAAATACCTGTAATAAGATTAACAGTCTTGGCAGGTTAAACTGCCTTCATCGAATCTTTCATTTTATACACCACATCACAAAAAAAAAAAAAAAAACTTCAAAATCGTAATTATTCATCAACATTATAGTTAACATGTCAACATACAAAACAAAATTAATTTTCTTTTAACTTCACTGTGACCAAATTACACTGAAGCAAGATGCCTTTGATGTTTTATTTCAATGTTGATATGCCAGTTATTATGTTGGAGAATAATTACGATTTAAACGGTTTTCTTAGTGCTGGAGTGAATGAAATGAAAGATCCGATGATCGCAGTTTAATCTGTCCAGACCAGTCATCTTAATACAGATAATATGCGATCTTTTCTATTCTACGTAACAATTTCATTTAACGTATCGCCCTCCAAGCACGACGAACATCCGAGTCTGCTGTCGCTATCCTTGGATATGAGTTGAGCGTTACTGAAAAAAATTCATGTTCGAGCAGTAACGCAAATACCATTATTGAAAGAGGCGCTCTTCCTCTCTTTGCAGACTCAGGAAATGAGATAAAACAAACGCAAACTTGGGCTCCCGAGACACGGTATAAAATGTATATCAGTTAATTTCTAGAGAATGCTCTGTATTCCACGAAGCAAGATGTTCGGTGAAAAGTGTATAACCCCAAGTCCGGGAGTTTGTGAGATTTTAATGACTAAAAGTACGGAGTAGCTTGTTTAGAGTCTACTTAAGAGTAACTTAATACTGTTAATGCCTGTAGAATATGGGGAGACTAGACTAGTTACGTGTCTAGTAGGCAAGCTATGAACTCGGTTTTATAAGCTCACAACTTCGCTAGACGTCTTTCCAATGGATCTTTCAACTGTTGTTAAAGCATTTATGTACAATAGCTTCAGGCGTTATCTCACAAATGGCTGCAGTTCGCCAACTGTATGAGGACAAATTTGATAAGCTTGAAATAGTCAAAATCGTTTTTATATCATTATCAGAAAGGGGTAATGTATATCGTTGCATCACATGTTGTTCACATAGATTAAGTAAATATATGTTGCTCTTTACGTATGGGATATTAAAACATAAACACAAATCATTGTTTTAGGCTGCAGTTAAAGACGTACAGTAAAATACACTGGCGTCAATTTCAGTGAAAGTGTACTGAACGCAGTTCCCAAATGTGAACATATTCTTTGTTTGATCAAACAATTACAGGCTCAGGTGAAGTGTTGTTGTGGTCTTCAATCCGGAGACTGGTTTGAGGCCGCTCTTCAACCTACTCGATCCTGAGCAAGGCTCTTTATCTCCTCATACAAATGGCACCCTTCATCTATTTGAATCTGCTTACTGTATTGATCTCTTGGTCTCCCTTTGCGATTTTTACCCACTCTTTTAGTTAAGGTACGTCAGAAATTCCTATTCTCTCCAATTCTGTGTAGTACCTCCTCATTAGTTACGCGGTGCACTCACCTAATATTCAGCATTCTTCCGTAACACCACATTTCAAAAGCTTCTATTCTCTTCCTGTCCACACTGTTTATCGTCCACATTTCACTCCCATAAAAGGCAACACTCCCCACAAATGTCTTCAGAAAGGACTTCCTTACGCTTAATATTTGATGTCAAGAAATTTCTCTTTTACAAAAACGCTTTTCTTCCCAGTGCCATTCATCATTTTACATCCTCTATACTGCGACCATCAAACGTTATTTTACTGCCCAAGTAACAAAACTCATCTACCAGCTTTATTGTTTCTTTACCTAATCTAATTCCTTCAGCATCGCCTGATTTCTTAGATTGCACTTCATTGCCCTTGTTTTTCTCTTGTTAATTTTCATCTTTTATGCATTTTTCAACACCCTGTCAAATCCGTTTAACTGCTCTTCCAAATCCTTTGATGTCTCTGACATAATTACAATGTCATCGGCAAAACGCAATGACTTATTTCTTCACCCTGAATTCCTTGTCCAAACATCTCATTGCTTTCCTTTATAGCTTGCTCAATGTACTAATTGTATAACATTGAATAAAGGCTACCACCCGTGTCCTACTCCTTCCTCAACCCCTACATTCCTTTCATGCACTTCAACTCTGATAACTGCTGACTGGTTTTTGTAGAAGATGTGAAGAACCCTCCGTCCCTTTATTTTACTTCTGTTGATTACAGAATTTGAAAGAGTCTCTTCCAATCAACATTGTCAAAAGCTTTTTCCAAATCTACAAAAGCTAGAGATGTAGGTTTGCCTCTTCTTAATCTATCTTCCAAGGTAAGCGGTAAAGTAAGGATTGCCTCCCGTGTTCTAAAATTTCTCCTGAATCCAAACTGATTTTCCCCGAGCTGTTCCATCCTTCTGCAAAGAATTCGTGCTATAATTTTGCAACGATATCTGTAATTTTCACATCTGTCTGCACCTGCTCTCGTTGGAATGTGGATTTTTACATTTTTCTTATAGTCTGAGTGTACTTCCCATGTGTCATACATCTTACGCAATAGGTGAAATAGTTTTGTCGTAGTTCGCTCTCCCAGAGACTTCAGTAGTTCTTAGGGAACGTCATCTGCTTCAGGGGCCTTGTTTCGAGTTAAGTCTTTATGTGCTCTGTCAAATTCTCCTCTCAGTATAGAATCTCCTATTTCATCTTCATCTACTTCCTCTTCCCTTCTTCCCTTCTCTATAAGTTCATTTGTAGATGCCCTCTATATACTCTTTCGACCTTTCAGCTTTCTCTTCTTTGCTGAGAACTAGTCTTCCATCGGAGTTCTTCCTATTCATTCAGCTGCGTTTCTCGTCTCCAATGTCTCACTTATTTTCCTGTTGGCGGTAACTAGTTTCCAATATTTCAAAATTCTTCTAGCCACTCCTGCTTAGCTTTTTTGTACTTACTGTCTATCCCGTTTCTTAGTCGTCTGTAAACAATTATGCCTGTTTCATTTACTGCATTTTTATGTTTTCTCCTTTGATAATTTAAATTTAGTATTTTCTGTGATATCCAAGGTCTTGCATTTCTAGCTTTCTTCTGCTGCCTTCACTATCTTATCTCTCAATGCTACCCATTCCTCCTCTACTGTTTTATTTCCCCGAGTTTTTGTAAATTGTTGTCTAAAGCTCCCTCTCAAATTCTCAATAACTACAGGTTCCTTCATTTTATCTTGGTCCCACATCCTCATTTTCCTACTTTTCTGTAGGTTTTTTCAGTTTTAGCCTACAGTTCATGGCCAATAATATATGATAAGGTTCTGAATCTGCCCCCGGGTATGCCTTACAATTTAAAACCTGTTTCCGAAATTTATACCTTAACATTATAAAATCTATCTGGTATCTTCTGGTGGCTCCTGGTCTCTTCCACGTATACAAGTTTGTTTTATGATTGTTAAATTAGGTGCTTGTTACGATTTAATTATGTTCCGTGCAAAATTATACCAGGCGGCTTCCTCTTTCATTCCTTTTGCCCAATCCATATTCACCTACTATTTTTCCTTCCCTTCCTTTTCCTAATACCGAATTCCTGTCTCCCATCACAATTAAGTTTTCCTCTCCCTTAAATGTCTGACTAATATCCTATACCTACTCATACACTGCTTCGATCTCCTCATCATTGGCATAGCTGACATATAAGCCTGTAGTATTGTGGTCGTTGTTGGCGTCCTATCTACCTTCACAAGGATAATGCGATCACTGCGCAGCCCATGGTGGTTTACTCGCATTCCTGTTTACTTATTCATTATCAGACCTACTCCTGTCATATCCCAAACTGATTTTGTATTTATAATCCTGTACTCACCTGACCATAAATCCTGTTCCTCTTTCCACCGAACGTAACTAAACCCAATAAATCCAACTTCTACCCATCCATACCTCTTTTTAAACTTTCTAAACCCCTACCCCATCAAGGCATCTGACATTCCACGCACCGATCCGTAGAATGCCAGTGTTGTCTTTCCTGATCATCATATCCTCCTGAGTAGTCCCCGCCCAGAGATCCGAATGGGAGACTATTTTACCTCCGGAATATTTTACTCGAGAGGATGCCATCAGCATTTACTCATACAGTAGAGCTGCATGTCCTCGGGAAAAGCGTTCGCTGTAACTGTGTGGCAAAGCCAAATTAGCTGATATTTCAAGACCATCTCAGTCAATCATCCAGACTGTTACCCCTGCAGCTACCGAAATGGCTGCTGCCTCTCTGCAGGAACCACAAGTTTTGTTTGACCTTTCCACAGTTACCCTCCGCTGTGGTTGCACCTCTGGTATGGCTATCTGTGTCGTTGAGGCACGCAAGCCACCTCACCTCGGAAATCTCTGTGATTCATGTTGGTGGGTTATTACACACAATATACAAATGGTAAAGTATTTTATTCAGATATTGTGTCAATCGTAATATTTATGTGATACCGTTCGATATTTTGCAGTCTCAATCCCTTACTTAAGGTTTACATGGAGTTTACTAAGAGATACCATAATAGTAAAATAAATTCTCATTGTCTTGTAATGTAGTGTGTGATCCTCAGAAGTCCAGGACAATTGCACATCTGGATGGAATGGACAGTATAACGTTATCAATCAGCGTTTGAGGGACATTTGTGCATTCTTCTACGAGTGCAATATCCAGCTCTACAATCTTTGTAGGAGGTGATGTTTTGGCTCTGTGTACCAAGTACATACCGGAACCACTGAATCGTGTTCAAGCCTGGTGAACAATCTGGCCACCGCGGCGTAGTGGCCGAGCGCATTGAGACGCTATGCTCCCATGCGCGAGATCAACCCCGTCGGGGGCTCTAATCCTCCCTCGGGCATGGATGTTGTGCTGTCTTTAGTAAAAGTTAGTTTCTAAGTAGCTTCTGCTCACGTCGATGGTGCTCCTGGACCGCATCTGTCGAACTGTAGAACTCCGTGGAACTATTCCGTACGGGTGTGGTGCGTCGGCATATTTAGCTGAGGCTCCATCTTCCTATTGGTCGACGCGTGAAGCAGGCAAAGAGACTGTGGGCGCCTCCGGCGTCCGAAAACCAGAGAGCGATTTATCGCTCGTCTCTTACTTGCGTGGCGACTTGATGGACCGCCAGCTTTTGGCGAATAGTGACGACACCACAGAATAAACAAATTTCGAAACACTGCGGATAACAGAGGACCAAAGGAGAACGCCGAAATCGAACGAATTGGGTTTGCTGCAAGGGTTTTCAAAATCGTACTGCAGTGAAGGGATTGTGAGAATGGTTTATTTACCCAGAAACCTTTACAGTGCCTAATAATTTCTCACAAGCATGAGATTACGAACGATAGTAACGTGAAACACAAAAAATGAAATACAAATGATACACCACATGAAAGAGGATAATGTTGACGTCTCCCATTGAAAAAAGTTCGTGTTACACATTTTATTTGCCACACGATGCAGAAAAGAAGGAACAGGGTTATAAAATAGAGCAATTTATTTGTTAGTTCTCCGAGTGGAAAAAGAGCACATTCAAGGATTCTTTGGAAAGTGGATCTAATTTCCTTCTAGACATTCTGTCAATACACAGCAATGCCGGATCTATGATATTTTCCAACCGGGGCACAAACCTGATTGTGACGCCTGCCCCTCTCTCTCGGTGACCGAATTTTGGTGCCCCACGCTCGGCAACCTTCTTTGTGACACCCCTCCCACCCCCGCGCATATCAGACGTCAGAAACTAATCAGCCAAAGATATTCGATGCAACTCGCAAAACGTTTAGAGGAAACAGACTTTAAAGTTTCACAAAGATTTTTACATATCTGTTTTGGTACCGACTACTCCAGTTACGGGCGAAATTCGTTTGATAACATTGGATATTGCCGAAGAAGAATAAATAGCTTCGGTCGTTTGAATCCCATTGTAATCCTATCATTTCTGTATTTCATTTTGTGCAGTCCTGATCCAACGAGGGCAAGAAATGATTGCTAGGGACGATTGAATAAAAGTACATTGAAGAATTCATCACAAGCATTCCTCTGTAATTTTCGCTGAAATGATTAGGTGTGCGTGGTTCGCTTCCAAACTTCGTGAAAAAAGAGAAATCTTCATTAACGTAAATCAAATTCGCTTTCTTTTTAATATATTGAAGAGAAATTGCGACTGTAAAAACGCATTTTTTGCGATGTATTCGATGCTCACAACACTGGAATATGTGCCACATCTGTGATGTAAAGAACTGAAAAAAATCGCACTGGCGTGTTTTACGGCCCAATTGAGATCCGCCTGTAGTTTTATCATTTCTCCACACATTTCGGACCAAAATAATAAAAATATGAACAATAAAAAATTATGGACTCTATGTTTACGACTCAAGTACTGTGATAATAGCTATGCACCCAACACACAATATACTTTCTGACTGTATTTGAACAAAAAGCCATAATTATTTCTGTACCTTTGACAAATATACTGTTTTTGAACTTTTACCTCTTTAAACTATCTCTCCCACATTTTCATTATTTTTTTCCGTTAAAATTTTATCACCTGCCTTGCTGTGGTAGTTTCTTCTAATTTTATGTTTCTTGTCTGTACTGGTTATAAATGTCTGTAGCCTGAAAAAGACGAAGCGCACATTTGGCGTTCGGAAATCAGTCACGTGACATCTCTCGTCCGAAACCTTAATCGAAACTCTCTTTTGCATACGCTATCTTCGTTTCTGTATTTGACGAATTTCTTATTATAACTAAGACGTTGTCATTTCAAAGCAATGACGCACTGGAAATTATCAAAAACATGTTGATCTCAGGACAATAAATTATAATGTAATGTCTAAAAATAATATGTTAGCAGATGAAACCTACCATCGATGGTACGAGAATTACGGATTACTTTCGCGCCGCGGCGGATTAGCCGCGCGTGCTCGAGCGCCATGTTGCGGTGCGCGCGGCAGTCCGCCTTCGGGGGTTCGAATCCCCCTTCGGGCATGGATATTTTCGTCGTCTTTAGTATAAGGTAGTTCATAAGTAGTTTGTAAGTTTAGGGACTGATGACCCCGCAGTTAAGTCCCTTAAGCCTTACAAACATTTGAACATTTGATTACTTTCGTATCTATTCGGCGCAGCGTAATGGGTGGCGGATTGCTTTGTGATGCAAGAACATCGTAGACGGTGATTCGATACTTGCCGAGGGCGGTGGCTCGGAGCGCTCGGTCAGAGGGTTGCTGGCGTTGTAGCTAAGACTGCTCGGTCAATGGTCTCGACGCCCTCTGTAAAGAAGAAACTAGGTCAAATACGAAAAGATCAAAATAAACCAACATCCACAAAGGACCGATCAAACCGGAGAGAAAAAGAAAGAGGGCTCAACGACATATACAAAAACCTAAGCACAGTTTTTAACGAACAACCCAGAACGAACATGAACAAATGACCGCCCGCAAAGCATCGATGTACATGAAGAAAAGAAAAAAAAATAATAATAATACATAAAAAAATTAAAAAAAATCGCCACTGGTATTTTCTTTATCTTGCTTCTTAAAAGGTTTTCGCACACTCTTTGTTAATTGAACACAACTATATTCTGCGTTGTTCGAAGGTAACAGTGCTTTCTCTGAAAAGTGCTTTTGTTCTGTTTTGTGAATGTATAATGAAATATATACCAATCAATACAGTTTTTTATCACATGTACACAAACTGGGAAGATACTTTTACAATGTCTGATGTAAATGACTTAATGATACTAGTAACTTTGTGTATAGATTAAGTACGAGATCGTTGTGGTCTTCCGTATTAAGTCACTTATTCCGTTTGTTATTATAGCTATAAACTAAAACGTAGTCACGATTTGAAACAGAATATTTGCTCTTTATTTTAGAGCAGAACAAAGTAACATGAACATAGTCATATTTTAACTGCAGAAAAAGTAATGCAATCTACGTTAAAACGTCGATAGAAATCTGTAGACGCATTGATTCTAATTAATGACTTTCAAGATATTCCATAAATAGTGAATAATTGCTTAGAAAAAAAAGAAACAAGGTAATTTGTTATAAAGTATACACTTTCCTTCCGTTTCATTAAGGAATGACAGTTGGCACAGAAATCTAGGACTCCATTTAAATATGAAACTAGCAGTATCAGCAGGTTGTTTAGAATGTTAGTTGTTACAGTCTCTCCCAGTTGATGTGGCAAAAGATTGTAAAGACCATTTTTCATTTCGTTGTTACGTATTTCAGAGCATGTTCACGAAATAGAACAAACACACATTTTAGAGGGAACACCCTTACAACTGCAGAACATAGCTCTATTTAATTAACCCGAAACTCTTTTAGAAGTGAAGGCGAAAAGAAATTATGTTGGCGCGTTTCGAACCACGCATCACAAGCTAACGCGCTGCCCGCTACACCACGGTGAACAACTACGCAGTTATTACTTAATTCTCTTGCTATTGAAGCAATTGTTAACAGCTAAAACGGCATTTTTAGACATTTATAATTTATCGTACTATGAACGACGTGATTTTGTTAATTCTTCAGTGCGCCCTTGCTTCGAAATGACAACGAATAAGTTATAATAAGAAAATCATAAAATACAGAAAGCAAGATGGCATATGCCAGATAGGTCTGGTCGAGGAATGTCACGTGACTTTTCATAAGCCTGGTTCACGTAAAATCAAGTTACGATGTCAAATCGCCGTTATTTTTGCAAATATCTCTGTAACGGTGCAGATTACGAAAAAAAACATAAGAAAGGAAACTTGGAGAGAATTTTTCTCTCTACAAATTCATTTATTCAATTGCAGTTTCAGATGAACGATTTTTTTGCAAGTTTCTGGTGTCAAAGAGCATAAAAGCGGCCTTTTTTAGTGGTACTAACACATTTTTGTACAAAATATTTCAAATGGGGAGGTTCTAGTCACTGGCGGCCAACATTTATGTCTGTAAAATTTAGTTCGGGTCGGTTGAACGGTTCGACAAAAAAAATGAGAACACGCCACAGACAGACAGAAGGGCAGACAGACGTAATTCACCTGTTATTTTTGCAAACATATCTGAAACTATGCGAGATATGAAAAAAACTTAACACAGCAAAGTTGTAGAGAATTTTCTCCTCTACGAACTGGTTTAGTCAGTATTTATGTAAGATGAATGGTTAAGCCGTTATTGTAATTTAAATTTCGAGCTGTCAAGAGGCGATCGCAAAGCCCCACTATTAGTATTACTACCGTAACCTAAAGTGGGCCAAAAGTCCTAATAAAGGTTTTCTGATTTTACATTTTTGCCCCAAAAACGCAGCTGCCGTTACGTTATATTTTTCTATTGAAAGCATTATTGTTAACATTCTTCTGTAAAAATCATTATGAATAATATTGTGCCGGCCGCGGTGGCCGAGGGGACTGAGGCGCTCCAGTCACAGTCTGCACGGCCACTACGGTCGGGGGTTCGAATCCCCCCTCGGGCATGGATATTTGTGCCGTCCTTAGTTGTATGTAGTTCATAAGTGGTTTGTAAGTTTAGGGACTGATGTCCCCATAGTGAAGTCCCTTAAGCATAACAAACATTTGAACATTTGATTTTGAATAATACTGTGTGTATTTTTCATAAATATTGCAATATGTGTTAATCACCATATTGCAATATGTGTTAATTACTTGATCGCCCATTTACACCGTCACGAAACGAGCTACGCCGACAATTGGATTACTTTTCACCATAAAAGGGCTTTAAATCTGCTAGCAGAACTCCAAAACCCATTTTCTTGGGATTTTTTTATAGTTAAATCGAACGATATTGGCTGATAACTGTTTAAGATCTGAACGTCTTACACTATAAACACAAACAACTAATGAAATGCCATTACTATGTGGTCTGTTTGTTAAAGAACATTTGGCGCCCCTCTGGGGATGCCACCTGAGGCAGATACCCAGGTTGGCCCCTCTGGGGCTCATACTCAGTCTTTGTAATAGCTGATATTAGACAAGTTTTCTACAGTTAGTTTTTCATAGAAAAGACTGAGATCTCAAAAGCTTTTCTTTGTTTGTTTAATGGTATAACGAAGCACTCTAATTAAACCATATTGAAACGGTTAGAAGGATTACATACCGTTCGGCCCGACTGCCTTTCGGACCACCAAACACGACACAATCCTGTAACTTCTAGCAACACTTGTACATTATTTCTGTAAAGGTCGAGTTCTGAGACAAGTAAGGCAATACTATAGGCAGACTCAACTGTATCATTAGGATGGATGCAATAGGATCGTAATCGGTGGACGGCCTTTGTTTTTAACCGTGTTACGAAAAGACAAACATTAATAAATGTTTCATAATGTTGACACTACGCTGGTATTGAAAACCCAACTGAACATCTATCCAGCCGTATCACAGATAAACATTCCACTATACGGTTTAACGGACCTACTTGGTTAAGGAAGAACCGAAAACATTGGCCACAATGTATGTTGACCAAAGACTATTGCGTGCCAGAAAAGAATAAAGCAACAAACCTTGTCTTCATCGTAAAAACAGGTTACATGGTAAAGTTACTAATGAAAACTGTTACGAGTCACGGATCGATTCTTCGCCTTAAACGGCAGTTAATGTAGCGAATAAAGGTATCAGGAGAACTTATAGGAACAGAATTACACAAGTCACGTACCTATTGTATTTATATTGTCCAACAACAATATTTCAAAGATTAGCTGCATGCTATAAATAACTACTTCGTTAGAATCCGGACTCTGATGAAGGCTTCATTTGTCTTTGTGGATGTCTGAAGTTTGGAAAATTAGCAAGAAACCATCGCCACCCATTTCTTCTGCATGGAAAGCGTTATTTCACCCATTTATTGAACCGGCAGATTCATATTCGTCGGCACAATCTTGAAGTAAAATTGGTGTTACATGGAGGATAGAATTCCGGATTCGTAGAGCTTAACACTCAGTATAATGTGTTGCACATTGTTGTCTAATCTTGCAAGATGGTGAAAGATCGCTCCGCTCAAGAACAGAGACTCCATTACCCACCGAATGGGTCTCACCACTGAAATCATTTGAAGTCATAGGTATCAACTATGTTGATACATTATGCATCAGACATGGACATCAAAGAAATCACATATTGCTCTATTGATTTGTGCAACAATACGTGCCTTCAATCTGGAATTAGAATGTCAACTGACATTCTTCACGCTCTACTCAGGTTTGTGGGAAGACGAGGACTGCCTAGTATAATTCACATTTTCAAAGCTACTACCTTCCGTTCCGCCCACAGAAAGCTACAGTGTAAGTACGATGCACGGCAGTAACATGTTATTGATTACCTCACACTTGTTGCGGAGGATTTTTGTAACGGATTGTGGGATCAGTCAAACGTTACCTGATAAGCGTATTAGGACAGCCACAGTTCGACGAAGAAGGTCTGGGCACAGTCCTAGTCAGAACAGAAGCAGCACTAAATTCAAGACTTTTTCAACGTGGTGCGTCATATAGAGTAAAGGTGGAATGGATAACACAGTTGCTTTGTAAGAGACAGACTCGTATTTAGCTTACATAAAATTTTTAATTCCTGCTTCAGACTACATTAATTATTACAAATAATATTGAGACCGAATCTGTCTCAGGGTATTGTAGTTAACCGAAATGAAATGTACCTTTCACTAAGAAGTAGGCAGGAGGATCAAAGACTTCTTTTCAGTGCGTGGGTGCCACTTCAGTGATACCGTTTACATAGATAGCCTGAGGTGGAATGAGAGTTTGTTTTGGGGAAGGAGCGTTCTTAGGTACTCTATATAGAAGTGCTGTCCAGAGTGTCAGGGAACTGTCATGGATAACGTAAGTATCAAGCAACCCGAGTTCGAATCCGGGTTTTAGAAGAGATTTTCATCCAAAGAAATAGTTCCACCATGTATACAATGTTTATGAGACACGGGAAACACCTTCAGACTTCAAGAAGATTACAATGATTTCAATTCCTACGAAAACAAGTGTAGACAAATGTGAAAATTACAGAACTATGAGTTTACTAAGTCATAGTTGCAAAATACTAACACGAATTATTCACGGACGAATGGAAAACTGGTAGAATCCGACATTCAATTTAGATATAGGAGAAATGTGGGAACACGCGAGGCAATACTTGCATTGCGACTCATTTTAGAATATAGATTAAGGATAGGAAAACCTACGTTTTTATCATTTGTGAATATGGAGAATGCTTTTGACAATGTTGACTGGAATACACTTTTTCAGTTTCCGAAGGTAGCAAGTGTAAAATATAGGGAGCGAAGAGTTACATTAAACTTGTACAAAAACCAGACACAAGTATTAAAGGGCATCTTAGGGTGGTTGGGAAGGAAGTAAGACAGGGTTGCAGCCTTTCCCCAATGTTTTTCAATCTGTACATTGAGCAAACTGTGAAGGATTGCAAGGAGAAATTTTGAAAGGCAATTAAAGACCAAGAAGAGGGAATAAAAACCTTGCGGTTTGCTGACGACATAGTAATTCGGTCAGAGACGGCAAAAGTCCCGGAAGAGCAATTACACTGATTGGACACTGTCTTGAAAGGAATGTATAAGATGAACATTAGCAGGAGTAAAACGAAGATAATTGAATGTGGTGTCAGAAAATCAGGCGATGTTGAAGGAATTACGTGTAGTAGTAGATGTGTTTTGTTATTTGGGTAGCAATAGAAGTAAAGAAATTACAAAATGCAGAATAGTTATGGGTAGAAAGTATTTCCGAAGAATCGAATTTTATTGACGTCCAATATAAGTTTAAATTTTATGAAGCCCTTTCTGACAGCATTTCTCTGGAGTGTATGGTATGGGAGTGAAACGTGGACGATGAGGACATACTAATAGATTAAAGAAGCTTTCGAAATGTGGTGCTACAGAGGAATGATGAAAATTAAATGTGTAGATCAAGTAACTAATGAGGAGGTGCTCAACAGAATTGGGGAGAAAAGGCGTTTCTGGCATATCCTGACTAAGAGAAGGGATAAGTTGGTGGGACACATTCTGAGACATGAAGGAATCGTCAGCTTAGCATTAGAAGGAAGTGTGTGGGGTAAAAATTGTAGAGGGAGACCGAGGGACGAATGCAGTAAGCAGATTGAAAAGGATGCAGGTTGGCGTACGTATTCTCAGAGGAAAAGGCTTGCACAGGACATGGTAGCGTGGAGAGCTGCATCAAACCAGTCTGCCTACTATGGTGTAAAAATTGGCAATTGACTCTAAATCATGCGAAGTGTGAAGTCGTCCACATGAGTACGTAAAGAAATCCGTTAAACATTGTTTACAAGATAAATCAATCAAACATGAAGGCTGCAAACTCCACAGAATATGTAGGAATTGAAACTTCCTGGCAGATTAAAATTGTGTGCCGGAAACTGGACTCGAACCTGGGACCTTTGCCTTTCGTGGCAAGCGCACCACCGACTGAGCTATCCCGATGCCGCCCCACAAATTTAATTTTGTCAGTACCTCGCCTCCTATTCTTTCTAGGAATTACTATTACTTGAACTTAAACTGGAAAGAACACGTAGATAATGTCGTGGGAAGGGCGAACCAGAGACTGCGTTTTATTGGCAGAACCCTTAAAAGATGTAACAGAACTACTAAAGAGGCTGCACACACTAAGCTTGTCCGTCCTTTTTGGAGTACGGCTGCCCAGTGTGGGATCCTTATCAGGTGGGTTTGACGGAGGACATCGAAAGAGTCCAAAGAAGGGCAGCTCGTTTCGTATTGTCACGATACAGGGGATACAGCGTTACGGAAATGATACAGAATCTGGGATGGGAATCATTACAACAAGGGCGCTTATCGCCGCTCCCGGTGGCCGACGGGACTGCGGCTCACCAGTCACGTTCTGCACGGCCGCTACGGTCGGGGGTTCGAATCCGCCCTCGGGGGTGGATATTTGTGCCGTGCTTAGTGTTAGATAGTTCGTAAGTGGTTTGTAAGTTTAGGGATTGATGACCTCGTAGTTAAGTCCCATAAGATATACAAACATTTGAACATATTTTTGGGGCTTATTGCTGCGGGGTGGGCTACTTACAAACTCCAATCGCCAACATTCTCCTCCGAATGCGAAAATATATTGTACCTTACATAACTATAATAGGACTATGTTATCGGCGCTGATCGCTGCGGCGTGGTCTACTTACGAAACTCCAATCACCAACGTTCTCCTCCGAATGCGAAAATATATTGTTGACTCCCACTTACATAGGTAGAAAAGTTCATCAGCATAAAATACGAGAAATCAGAGCTCGAACGGAGAGATTCAGGTGTTCTTTCTTCCCGTGCGCTATTCGAGAACGGAATGGAAGATACATAGTATAAAGGTAGTTCGATGAACCCTCTGCCAGGCACTTAAATATGATTTGCAGAGTATCCTATGTAGATGTAGACTGCAATCTACATTCGTTATCATCGGAATAATAATTAACGAAGTGGTTCGGTTCCACAGTGGTAGAGTGGTAGTCTGGCAGAATATCATGCTACATAACCTAAATGTGAGCGTGCTGTATAGTGTTCAAAATGACGAGACCGTAAGGAATGAGACTGATATTAGCTAAGACATCCTCCTTCACGAAGGAAAAGCCATCGGCATCAGTTGCGAGCAATGGCTGCGGCGCGGCGAGGGACACAGTGCTCTCTGGTCCCCGGTGCTGCGCGGAACACCGCCAATTTCCTGACGCGATATTTTATTAACAATCTTCTTTGTGAGCGCGCCCAAGTGGGGTGGTGCGTCGCCGGGAAAGCTGTGGGGGTGAGGGGGTGGGTAAATCGCCAAGGAGTTAGCGGCGGAAGTGAAGGCGGTGGCGTGGGTGGGGGCGTGTTTGTTTGTGAAATGAGATGGAAATCGAGACCCACTTGGTACGCCTCCTGCAGTCTCTGGCCGGGACCGACTCCTGTTTGGTGTGTGTGTGTGTGTGTGTGTGTGTGTGTGTGTGGGTGTGTAGGTGTTCCGCAGGATGCTAGTGACAGGGTGCGTAGCCGAGCGCCGGATTGGCTCAGCCTGGTATGAGAGGGGAATGGGGAGGTTGGGGGATGAAGGTAGTAGGGTGAGGGGAGGGATGGAGGGGTGCCGACTTGGCAAAGAGCGAACTACTTGTGCAAACAGGCGCGGAGACACGGCCGACAGCCGACGCAGCCGCACCAGACGGCCGAGCTGCGCCGCTGTCACCGCAACCAGGAGCTGCAACGACCGAGGGTGTGAAGAGAAAGCCTGCGAAAATTATGCACTTTAACTACTCTTCAAATGTTCAAATGTTTGTAAATCTATCGGACCAAACTGCGTGGTCATCAGTCCGTAGCTTACAAACTACTTAAACCTAGGTAAACTAACCTACGGACAAACACACACACCCATGCCCCAGGGAGGACTCGAACCTCCACGGCGAGCAACCGCGCGCTCCGTAGCGAGACGCTTTAGACCGCTCGGCTACCCCACCGCGGCTTAACTACTGTATTACGATGTTGGTGATTTCTTACTCTTAGCTTTGCATAGTGCATAGGATTACTGTAAGTTTTATTTTAGCTCTTACTATACTCCTGGGCATTATAATTGCTACACCACGAAGATGATGTGCTACAGACGCGACATTTAACAGACACGAAGTTGATGGTGTGATATCCAAATGATTAGCTTTTCAGAGCATTCACATAAGGTTGGCGGCGGTGCCGACACCTACAACGTGCTTACATGAGGAAAGTTTCCAACCGATTTCTCATACACAAACAGCAGTTGAACGGCGTTGCCTGGTGAAACGTTGTTGTGATGCCTCGTGTAAGAAGGATAAATGCGTATCATCACGTTTCCGACTTTGATAAAGATCGGATTGTAGCATACAGCGATTGGGGTTTATCGTATCGCGACATTGTTGCTCGCGTTGGTTGCGATCCAATGACTGTTAGCAAAATATGGAATCGGTGGGTTCAGGAGGGCAATACGGAACGCCCGGCTGGATCACAACGAACTCGTACCACTAGCAATCCATCTTGCAGGCATCTTATCCGCATGGCAGTAACAAATCGTTCAGCCACGTTTCGATCTCTGAGTCAACAGATGGGGACGTTTGCACGAACAGTTCCACGACGTTTGCAGCACCATGGACTATCAGCTCGGAGACCGTGGCTGCGGTTACCCTTCGCACTGAATCACAGACAGGAGCGCCTGCGATAGTGTACTCAACAACTAACCTCGGTGCACAAATGGCAAAACGTCATTTTTTCGGTACTGTTTACAGAATTGGTGTGTGAACGCACATTGAAAGCGTGTATTCGTTCTCCCCATACTGGCGTATCACCCGGCTTAATGGTATGGTGTGCTATTGTTTACATGTCTCGGTCACGTCTTCTTCGTATCGACGGTAACAATGTCAGTTACATTTCAGACGTGTTATGACCCGTAGTTCTACCCTTGATGCGATCCCTCCGAAACCCTACAATTCAGGAGGATAATGCGCGACCACATGTTGAGGTCCTCTACGGGCCTTTCTCGATACGGAAAATGTTCGACTGCTGCCCTGCCCAGTACATTCTCCAGATCTCTCACCAGTTGAAAACGACTGGTCAAATCGTGGTCGAGCTACTGGCTCGTCACAATACGCCAGTCACTACTCTTGATGAACTGTGGTATCGTGTGGAGGCTGTACCTGTACATGCCATCCAAGCTCTGATTGACTCAATGCCTAGGCGTATCAAGGCCATTATTATGGCTAGAGGTGGTTGATTTCTCAGGATCTGTGCACCCAAATTGCGTGAAGATGTAATCACATGTCATTTCTAGTATAATATATTTGTCCATGGAATACCCGTTTATCATCTGCATTTCTTCTTGGTGTAGCAATTTTAATGGCTAGTAGTGTAGATGGAACCGGCTTGCTGTTGCTGTGCAATGCTCGTAGTAGAATAAGGCGTTGTATTTTGCCCATTTTCGGGAGTTTTAAATGAGATGGCAACCAGTTGCAAGGTCACCGTTTTATTTCCGACTGCTTTAGGCCAATTATTGTCCGTCTTCAGATATATAATTTTGTCCCATATAAGACACGATTATTAAGATTATCTGACATTGTCGGCATTGGAGGCAATCTGATAAGTTTTGTAGTCTTCAAAATGATATGCCAAGATCGTACATTAATAATTTATTCAATAACGACCGGTTTCGTTGAACTGTGTCACCACGCGGGAGTATCCGAGCGGTCTGGAGCACCATGTTACGGATCGTGTGGCCTCCCGCGTCGGAGGTTTGAATCCTCCCTCGGGTATGGATGTGTGTGTTTTCCTTAGGTTAGTTACTTTAGTAGTTTGTAAGTATAGGGACTGATTACCGACGTAGTTCGGTCCCCATAAGGATTACAAATATCTGAACAGTTTGATCTGAACTGTGTTACCATCATCTGGTGACTGGTCACAGTCGGGCCTGGTGGACTTGGGGTAAAGCGCGCGACTGAGAACCGAAGGATCGCGGGTTCGAAACCCAGTCGGACCTCGGATTTTTTCAGTCTGCACTTTCACACATTCTTTCCCTCTCAACGATGTGAGGAGTCTCCAGAAACGACACGTCGTCCGGATTTCACGTTAAGCTGTAGGTTCCCTTTCCCCGGTTGGATAACTGGGAAGGCTAGGGACACGGAAATTGCCGAAGTGGCGTCCAATAGAAAGACTTTCACCAGGCCAATGAGCCACGCAAAATTATTATTATTATCTGGTCACAAATGTATATTACAAGTTGGTCATCTTGTTAAAAAATGGGTATAAAATTGTAAGTGAAACATTGCACTCAGTTAGTATATGAAAATACACAAGTTAAAAACATGACAGGTTACAAAATATTGTAAGCTTTAATGTTTTTAACTTGTGTATTTTTATATACTGACTATGTCCAATGTTGCACTTATTATTTTATACCCATTTTTTAACAAGATAACCAGCTTGTAATATGTGTGTGTGTGTGTGTGTGTGTGACCAGATGATGGTGACACAGTTCACCGAAACTGGTCTTCATTGAATAAATTATTTATGTGCGATCTTGGCACTTCATTTTGCAGACTATAAGACATATTTATCCTTCAGGTGTATAATTGTGTTCCATTTAAGACACAATGATGAAGACGGGCAATAATTACCGCCACCAGTCGAAAATAAAAACTAAAACCCTATAATTGATTGCTGCCTTCTTCAGGTTTTTAAAAAAAAAAAAAAAAAAAAAAAAAAAAAAAAAAAAAAAAAAAAAAAAAAACAACAACAACATTGCATTGAACTTTTAAATAATTCAATCAAGGAATTCCCGAGATTTGCTATTAAAAACAAAAGAACAGATAATGTAAATGCGCCTAATCGGAATATCTGAACATTCTTGACCAACTGTTTTGAAATTTAGATACAACATGGCATTGTAATAGGGTCGTTCTGGTAAATACGTAATTACTGATCGCCAGTGACCCGAACCTCCAATTTCTAGAGATTTACCGAACGAGGTGGCGCAATGCTAACGCACTGTACTCTCATTCGGGAGGATGGTGGTTCAAATCCACCTCAGACCATCCAGATTGAGATTTTCCGTGATTTTCCTAAATCACTCCGGGCAAATGCCAGGATGGTTCCTTTCAACGGGCACAGACGATTTCCTTCACTATCCTTACCCAAGTCACCGATCGTCAGCTACGTCTCTAATGACCAAGCTGTCGACGGGACGTTAAACCCTAAGCTTCCTTCCTCCTGCTCCTTCTACAGATTTCGGACGAAAAGTAGATTAGTAACGCTAAAGAAAGGTCGTTTGTAATGATCTTTTGACAACAGAAAATTTAATTGCAAATAAATCGTTCATCTGACAAGTAAAGTGAACGAACGAATTTTTGGAGGAGAAAATTCTCTACAACTTTCCTCTCGTTGTATTTTTTCATAACTTACACAGTTACAGAGATATTTCCAAAAATAACGTCGGTCTGACACCGTCACTTGATTTTACGTAAACAAGGCATTCGGAAATGTCACATGACATTTCTCGCCCTGAACTCTCTGGCGTACGCCATCGTGCTTCCTGTACTTCATTATTGTCTTATTATAACTTCAGCATTGTCATTTCAAAGCAATGGCACACTGAAGTGTTTACAAAAACACGTCGTTCTTACTACAATAAATTATAATCTAGTATCTAAACATGTCATATTGCTGTTAACAACTGCCACCAATAGTACATATATTAAGGAACGATATCGTAATTCTTAGCCGTAGTGTAGTGGCCAGCCCGTTAGGTTGTGATGCACGTGGTCAGTAGTTCGAAACGCGCCAATACCATTTTTTCGCTTTAGCTCCTAAAAGGGATTTGGAAAGTCTTATTACTGAAATAGATCCATGTTCTGCAAAGTTTAGAGATTTGCACATTTAAGAGTGTTTCCTCTAAAATCAGTGTTTGTTGAAGTGCGTGAACATTCAGTCAAATATGTAACAACGAATTGGTCTTCTGAAGCATATGCACATAAACTGGGAGGATACAGTAATAATGGCACCTGTCGTTCATCTACACCTACGTATATACTCCGCAATGCACCGTAAGGTGCGTCATGGAGGTTACACTGTACCAATACTGGACATTTCTTCCCCTATTCCACTACCAAATAAAAAGAGGAAAAACGAATGTTTATATGGCTACTGTTTATGTTATAAACACTCTTATATTGTCACTCCCATGAACCACGGACATTGCCGAGGTGGGGTGGCTTGCGTGCCTCAACGATACAGATAGCCGTACCGTAGGTGCAACCACAGCGGAGGGGTATCTGTGGAGAGGCCAGACAAACGTGTGGTTCCTGAAGAGGGGCAGCAGCCTTTTCAGTAGTTACAGGGGCAACAGTCTGGATGATTGACTGAGCTGGCGTTGTAACATCAGCTAATGTGGCTTTGCCACACAGCTACTGCGAACGGCTGAAAGCAAGGGGAAACTACAGCCGTTATTTTTCCCGAGGACATGCAGCTCTACTGTATGAACATATGATGATGGCATTCTCTCGGGTAAAATATTCCGGAGGTAAAATAGTCCCCCACTCGGATCTCCGGGCGGGGACTACTCAGGAGGATGTGATCATCAGGAAAGACAATACTGGCATTCTACGGGTCGGAGCGTGGAATGTTGGATCCCTTAATCGAGTAGAAAAATTAGAAAATTTAAAAATGGAAATGGATAGGTTGAAGTTAGATATAGTGGGGATTAGTGAAGTTCGGTGGCAGGATGAACAGGATTTCTGGTCAGGTGAGTATAGGATTATAAATACAAAATCAGTTGGGGGTATCACAGGAGTAGGATTGATAATGAATAAGAAAATAGGAATGCTGGTAAACTACTATGACCAGCACAGCGATCGAATTATCATTGTCAGGATAGATACGACGCCAACACTGACAACAGTAGTACAGGTTTATATGCCAACTAGCTCTGCCGATGATGAGGAGATCGAAGAAATATATGAGGAGCTAAAGGAAATTATTCAGACAATTAAGGGAGAGGAAAACTTAATTGTTATGGGAGACTGGAATTCGGTAGTAGGACAAGGAAGGGAAGATAGTGGGTGAATATGGTCTGGGCAAAAGGAATGAAAGAGGAAGCCGCCTGGTAGAATTTTGCACGGAACATAATTTAGTTATAACAAACACCTGGTTTAAGAATCACAAAAGAAGGTTGTATACGTGGAAGAGACCAGGAGACACCGGGAGATACCAGATAGATTTTATAATGGTAAGACATAGATTTCGGAACCAGGTTTTGAAGTGTAGAACATACCCAGGGGCAGACATAGACTCTGACCATAACTTGTTGGTTATGAACTGTAGGCTGAAACTGAAGAAACTACAGAAAGGTAGGAAAATAAGGAGATGGGACCTAGATAAATTGAAGGAACCCGAAGTTCTTAAGAATTTCAGAGGGAGCTTCAGGCAACAATTGATAGAAACAGGGGAAAATAAAACAGTTGAGGAGGAATGGGTAAAATTGAGAGATGAAATAGTGAAGGCAGCAGAGGACAAAATAGGTAGGAAGGCAAGACCTACAAAGAATCCTTGGATATCACAGGAGATACTAAATTTAATCGATGAAAGGAGAAAGTATAAAAATGCGGTAAATGAAACAGGCAAAATGGAGTACAGACGACTAAGAAATGAGATTGTCAGGAAGTGCAAAATGGCTAAGCAGGAATGGCTAGAAGGCAAATGCAAGGATGTAGAAGAATGTATAAATAGGGGAAATATAGATACAGCCTACCGGAAAATAAAAGAAACATTTGGCGATAAGAAAAACAGCTCTATGAATATCAAGGACACTTATGGAAAACCAGTTCTCAGCAAAGAAGGGAAAGCTGAAAGGTGGAAAGAGTATATAGAGAGGCTCTACAAAGGAAATGAACTTCGAGACATTATTGTAGGAAGGGAAGATGATGTAGATGATGATGAAATAGGAGATACTATACTGAGAGATGAATTTGACAGAGCACTGAAAGATCTAAGTCGAAACAAGGCCCCTGGAGTAGATGATATCCCGTCAGAGCTACTGAAGTCTCTGGGAGAACCAGCCATGACAAAATTGTTTCACATTGTGTGTAAGATGTATGAGACAAGCGAAGTACCCTCAGACTTTAAGAAAAATGTTATAATCCCCATTCCAAAGAAAGCAGATGCAGACAGGTGTGAACAGAACCATCAGTTTAATAAGTCATGGTTGCAAAATATTAACACGGATTATATACAGAAGGACGGAAAAGCTGGTAGAAGCCGACCTCGGGGAAGATCAGTTTGGGTTCAGGAGAAATGTAGGAACACGGGAGGCCATACTCACTTTACGGCTTATCCTAGAAGATAGATTAAGAAAAGGCAAACCAACATTTCTAGCTTTTGTTGATTTGGAGAAGGCTTTTGACAATGTTGATTGGAATAAACTCTTTAAAGTTCTGAAGCAAGCAGGAGTAAAATATAGGGAGCGTTAGGTTATTTACAACTTGTACAAAAACCAGACAGCGGTTGTCAGAGTTGAAGGGTATGAAAGGGATGCAGTGGTTGGAAAGGGAGTAAGACAGGGTTGTAGCCTTTCCCCAATGTTGTTCAATTTGTACATTGAACAAGCTATAAAGGAAAGCAAGGAGAAATTTGGAGAAGGAATTAAAGTTCAGGGTGAAGAATTAAAACCATTGCGTTTTGCCGACGACATAGTAATTCTGTCAGATACAGCTAAGGACCTGGAAGAGCAATTGAACGGAATGGACAGTGTGCTGAAAGGTGCATATAAGATGAATATTAACAAGAGCAAAACTAGGGTAATGGAGTGCAGTGTAAGAAAATCAGGTGATGCTGAAGGAATTAGATTAGGTAACGAAACAATAAAGGAGGTAGAGGAGTTTTGTTACTTGGGCAGTAAAATAACAAATGATGGTCGCAGTACAGATGATATAAAATGCAGAATGGCAATGGGTAGAAAGGCGTTTTTGAAAAAGAGAAATTTGTTAACATCGAATATTGATTTAAGCCTAAGGAAGTCCTTTCTGAAGGCATTTGTATGGAGTGTTGCCTTGTATGGGAGTGAAACATGGACGATAAGCAGTGTGGACAGAAAGAGGGTAGAGGCTTTTGAAATGTGGTGCTACAGAAGAATGCTGAAGATTAGGTGGGTGGATCGCGTAACTAATGAGGAGGTACTGAACCGAATTGGGGAGAAAAGAAATTTCTGGCATACCTTGACTAAAAGAAGGGATAGATTGGTAGGACACATTCTTAGACATCAAGGAATTGTGAATTTAGCGTTGGAGGGAAGTGTGTGGGGTAAAAATCGCAGAGGGAGACCAAGAGACGCGTATAGTAAGCAGATTCAAGTGGATGTGGGTTGTCGTTCTTATGAGGAGATGAAAAGGCTTGCTCAGGATAGAGTAGGGTGGAGAGCTGCATCAAACCAGTCTCTGGACTGAAGACCACAACAACAACATTGTCTTTGTGATCTTTACGCGTTACACTGATCTGATAGTAACGATGGCAACGTAGTGACACATAAATAAGTCACCCATGATGCGCCACTTTTACGGCAGATATGCCGGGAATTTAGCAAGTAATTAACTCTCACCTGTCATTATTTAGTAGACTGTGCCAGCGAGAATAATTTTCACCATGGTTCGAAATAGTACGTAAATTTTGTTACCAGTAGCAAAGTACTTAAATTTTCAGACAGTGTGTTCTTATCAAGCTTCCTGGCAGATTAAAAAAAAAAAAAGTTCGGAACCGGGATGGCACTTAAGGCCATTGACTATTGGGGAGCAAGCGTTCACCCAATTGAGGTATACGGAACACAGATTTAATCTCTCGGGAGTCCAGTGTATTGAAAAATCTGGGTCTATCCGCGTTGTTGATCCTATTGATTATGACGACATATCTCCTGAACCATGTATCGCAGTCTTTTCTTATGGGGTAAGAACCTTCGCAGGTGTACGGAAAATAATTCCAGGAATTTCCGTAGTAATCGGATGTATTGTTTAAACATGCATAGAGGGCAAAATACAAACATTCATTTTTTTACTGGAACTTTCCGTTACTGAAGTAGAATAGCTTGATCATATATCAAAGTATTCCGAATTTTAAACGCCCGGTCAGCTGGGGCTGTAGTGCTCTTTTTCAGTGCAGCTGCAGTGGACCTCGTCCTTCATTCTCAAAAACTTTTCATACAGCTGTCCTACTTCACGGACTGAAATTACCAGGAAAAATGCATTAATATTTCAGAAGTGATGTCCCTTAATTCAAAATTACCAATTTTATTTTTAGATACGGAGACTAGCTCTACCCGATCCTACATTTATGTTACTTTTTATGATTTAATTGAAAGCGAAGAGAAGGGAAATCACATTTGTAATAAGTGGAATTTCACAATGTTATGTGAATGCTAATTGGATATAAATCATATACCCTTTGCCTCGTTATATCTGCCGCACTCCTGGCGTCTAATCCCATCGTTTTGTCCATATCATCCTCTCTCTGTTCAAATCTGCGTCACCCTATTTCCTACCGATCTTCATGTGTTCTCTTCCACATGTCCTCTCTCTTCCTCCCTTTTTGTCCATCCGATCCTCGTTCCCCTCTCTCTGTGCATCAGTACCCTCTCCATCTCATCATCGTGTTGTGCCTGTTCATCACGTCCTCCGCCGACTCTCAAAAATTTTCAGTTACCCTGCCGTCCCCAAATTGTATAGAATAAACTAACGTGTTTTCTTATTCTACTGTTGTGCGAAATATCATTTTAGATACAGTTATGTCTCTTCGTTTGACACATACGGGGTGTCCCACTTAAATCGCAGCAAAATGTGGCTGCATATGTGTAACGTATACTCGTGTCTATCGAAGGACATGTTATAAGAACTATCATATTTCTCTATTAACCAAGAATACAAATTTGCATTTAAACCAACCGCAACAAAAACTGGACCCAAAAATAAATAGTAAAAAGATATTAAAAAAAGCCAAGATCGCTGATAATCAATTTTTATTTACGATGACCGGTTTCGCTGAACTATGTCAGCATCATCTGGTCAAATAAAATATTTTACAAGGCCATAATCTTGTAATGTCGATCAGTTGTTATATGACAATTTACAGTGCATAGGTGCACTATGTCATTATAATAAAACATAATTATCACAGTGAGTGCAGTAATGACATATTGCACCTATGCACTGTAAAATGTTATATAACAACTGATCGACATTACAAGATTATGGCCTTGTAAAATATTTTATTTGACCAGATGATGCTGACATAATTCAGCGAAACCGGTCGTCGTAAATAAAAATTGATTATCAGCGATCTTGGCTTTTTTTATATCTTTTTACTATATTATAAGTGATCGCCTCCTAGAACGAAAACCAACCCAAAAATAAATAATGTACATTTTTGCAAGAATACTATTGTGTTATCTAAAGTATTTCTTATTGGTATTTACCTGACCCTGGCGATCGTGATGGTGCCCCCTCCCACAATTTCGAATTTAAAACTTTTTTTCTGATTTTTATAGTAATATTTACAGCCAAACAAATACTAGAAAGCATTGGGAAACGAAAATAAATAAATAAATAAAAATAAAAAAAACTTTTTAAATTTTTAAAGACGCTTCAGGTGGTAAAAGGCTAGAATAAACAAACCCACATTTTTTGCCAATAGAGTGCGATCTACCACGAATGAAAATCAATACGTCGAGGAAAACCAAGATAATTTTAACGAAAAGTACGAATTGCCTATACAAACAGCAGTTCATATTTAAGACTTCATGTTTCCCGGCCCCCAGCCGTCCTTCAATCAGGGAACAGGGCGGTGGTTTGATTCCAGGTCAGGTGTTTCATGGGACACCCGGCATAAAAAAGACAAGTAAGTCTATAGTTTGACATGTTGAGGTTTCAACTTCATGTAAGGCAACAGTAATCTAACACGTCGTTTAGAAAGCGTGCCGCAATCTGATCGTTTCGTAATTTTTATTTTCGAATCTGAGTTGTATTGTTGCTATATGAGCAAATACGTCTTCTGTCGCTTTTGCCAGTATTTTTCGCATTTCTTCTGTTTCTGTCTAGGCACAGAAAATTTTACTATTGCGCAACGTATTTTAATACAACCACTGACAATAAATGTCGGTGAAGAGTCCTGTACTGGATGATCAATCGTCCGGCATTTTAAGAGACCCGCTTTTTAAGACATTCTGTGAATGACCCACACATGAGTCATTCGCACCACAATTCAAAATGTTCAAATGTTTGTAGAACTTATGGGACTTAACTACGGGGTCATCAGTCTCTAAGCTTACAAACTACTTATCAACTAGCTTATTCTAAGGAAGGCAGAAATATCCATGCCCGAGGAGGGATTCGAACCCCCGACTGTAGTGGCCGTGCAGACCGTGACTGGAGCGCCTCAGTCCCCTCGGCCACCACGACCGGCCGTCCCGCAATTCTTTCGTTTTTTATCTGAATTATTCTCGTGTTACTGTATGCAGTACGAATTTTCATGATACGAAAGTCTTGCCGTGTAGCTTAAACTAAAGAAAGTGTAACCGTTGCCAACACTGATCTTTGAAAATGCAAAGGAGCAGGTCTCAGTATGTTTGGGGAGGAGTTCCATATGGTCCTGTAACATTGACATCGATATAGTATAAATATAGTTACCTTACTGTCCTTAGAAATAGTTACCTCCCATTACTGTTCACCGTTGAGCTCTGAGATAGATGTCATGGAAACTCTGCACGAAATCTTCTTTTGGATGTTGTTGAAAAACCTCGTTACGTTTCGCTGGATGTCAGGAATATCGTTAAAACTAGTTAGTGTCGAAGGAATAGCAGGAAATCTGGAGGATTAACATTCGGCTTGGAGGATGTTTAAGTTGCACCACCCCATTTTTTTTGCCAGAAATTGTTTGAAGACATCGGCTGTGTGTGGACGAGCGTCGTCGTGAAAACTGAACATCTACCATATTCGCCGGATCTCAATCCTCTAGACTTCTTGCTATTCCGCCGACTCAAACTCGCTTTGAACAAAAAAGGATTTGACGAGATTCCTTAATCCAACGAAACATGACGTGACTTTTGTACACAATCCCAAAGGAAGGCATCGTGCAAAGTCTCCGGTACATGTATCCAAGAAATCAGTGGTGAATCATTAAGTGACGTGAATATTTCGAGAGGCAGTAAGGTAGCTGTAGTTCATAGTTCATATACGTTAATGATACAACACTATTCACCGAACGGGGAAAGCTGTTGAAAAAGTGCAATAAAACCGGTACCACAGTCAACATTAAATATAATGGGCTTTATAGTGATCGATATGAGCAGAGTATTGTGGTTGTTCGTCAGTGTGTCTTTTAGTTCAACGAGAAATGTTCAAATATTTGTAAATGTATGGGACCAAATCAATGTGCTTATCTGTCCCTTAACTTACAAACTACTTGAACTAAATTAACAAACGTAAGGGCAACATACACACCTGTGCCCGAAGGAGGACTCAAACCTCCACCGGGAGCAGTCCCTGTCATGGTACTAGAACGGGGTGGCTATTATCTAGTCTAACGATATTGGTTCTTAGCAGTACCGAAGAATATCTTGTATGTTGTTTTTCAGTACAGTGAATCCTGCAGTATGATCACCACCCTTAAGTAATTCACTTAAAACAATAGCTGAAAGAGGCCGATCATGCGAAGAGGTGAAATTTTATTTGTAGTTTCTGAGAAGACGACAGCACGACGGTGGTTCTGCAAGCTCCATTGTAATCAGTACCGAGGAGCGTTTCCGTTCCCATGGATTTGTCAATTCACAGATAACTGCGTTACCTAGGTGTCAGGAAATCTGGCATATTTTGCGAAAAGAAAATGCATCCACATCTGGCCTTTTTAGTGGGAATTCTGCGATTTTTAACCCAAACATTTTCCTCTATTGCCTAATCACGATGTCTTGATATTAGAGAATGTTTCCCACGAATCGGGCCCTTCTTTTAGTCAAGGTGTGCCAGAAATTCCTTTTCTTCACAATTCTGTTTAGTACTTCCTCATTAGTTACCTGGTCTATCCACCTAATCTTCAGCATATATCTGTAGCACCACAACTGAAAAGCTTCTAACTGTCTGAACTACTGATCGCCCATGTTTCGCTACCATAAAAAGCAACACTTCCAAACATTTAAATCAATATTCGACGTTAACAATTTTATATTTTTAAGATACTTTCTCTTACCATTACCACTCTGTACCTTATTTCATCTGTGCTGCGACCATCGTATGTTATTTTACTGCCAAAATAAAATTCATCCACCACCTTTATTGTTTCGTTACCTAATCCAATTTATTCATCATCACCTGATTTTCTTAGACTATATCCCATTGCCTTTGTTTTCCTGTTGTTAACGTTCATCTTGTACGCTCCTTTCAAGACGCTGTCCATTCTGTTAAATTGCTCCTCCAGGTCCTTTGCTGTCTCTGGGACAGCAAAACTCAAAGTTCTTATTTCTTCGCCTTTAACGGTAATTTCTTCGTCAAATATCTCCTTGTTTTCCTTTGTATATTGCGCAATGTACAGACTGAATAACATTGGGGAAAGGCAAGAAACCTGTCTTACCCCCTTATCAGCCAAGACTTCCCTTTCATGTCCTTTGACTCTAATAGCTGATGTATAGTAATATTGCGCTTTTTTAATCACATCAGGTGTAGGAGTGGTTGTTAATGTTCGGGGCCGCTTTTAAAGTTTCACTCGCGTTGTAATATTACGGAGTAGCACTTTGGCAGATCACGCACATTTAAGTAATTTTATAGATAACAGACTCAAAAAGGAGGTGGAATCTGACTTTAAAGGTTAGCGGTGGTGTTAATTTGGAATAAAAGCAACACCTGAGCACAATATTACATAAAAAAACTAACGGTTTCCATTGTTACCTTTCTCATCGAAATACTTGCATTAAGTTGACTAGATGTAACAGATGAGGTTGTAAAACTCTTACTGCATTGTGTAAAATGATGCTTGGTTTGCTTAGAGCGGAATGTGCTAACTGAATTGCGAAAGACTATTCAAATCGATCGGATTTCGCTTAATTCCGATTTCCTTGCAGGCATTACTATAGAATCACATTCATGAAAGCTACAGATAATGATATCTAGACGTTTCTAGTAAATTATAGATACAAGTCCAACAATGGCTTCAAGCATCATGTTACATAATCTATATTACTGCTGGAAAAATAGAAACACTTCATGGATCATTAAAAGGTAGATCATTTTAAATAAGTAAAAGATTTCAACTGAACTGATTATATTTTCATCATATTTCTGAAAGAAAACGATCTCACACACACTTACAATTGGTACTGAAGAAATCCCTAATGTGCGTCTGTTCTCATCGAGCGATAAAACGTGAAAGACCAACTGTACAACCGCATTCTAGGCACCTCGTAAAAGATACATGAACGCCAAAAATATATTAAAAGCGTAATTAGCTCCCAGAGAAAGCAGTGGTCAGCGACAAGCGTCGTAGATATATTGTTTACTGAATAAAAATTTCAATTAATACTGCAGTATGGTTTTTGTACATCAATTAAAAACAAGTTTCCTTTGTTTCAGAATTTGAAAGACTGTATTCCAGTCAACATTGTTAAAAGCTTTCTCCAAATCTACATATGCTAGATCTATAGGTTTGCCTTTCCTTTGCCTGTTTTCGAAGATAAGCAGTATGGTGATTGTCTCATGTGTTCCTACATTTCTCCTAAATCCAAACTGATTATCCATGTCGACTTCTTCTATCAGCATTTCCATTCTTTTATTAATAATTAGTGTTAAAATTTTTGATGCAAGACTTATTAGACTCATGGTTTTCTAATTTTCGCACCTTTCTGCGCCTCCTTTCTTTGTAATAGCGATTAGCGTAAGGTTATTTACAACTTGTACATAAACCAGACTGCGGTTGTTAGAGTTGAAGGGCATGAAATGGATGCAGTGGTTGGAAAGGGAGTAAGACAGAGTTGTAGTCTTTCTCCATTGTTATTCAATTTGTACATTGAGCAAGCTATAAAGGAAAGCAAGGAGAAATTTGGAGAAGGAATTAAAGTTCAGGGTGAAGAATTAAAAACATTGCGTTTTGCCGACGGGATAGATTGGTAGGACACATTCTTAGACATCAAGTAATTGTGAATTTAGCGTTGGAGGGAAGTGTGTGGGGAAAAAATCGCAGAGGAAGACCAAGAGATGGATACAGTAAGCAGATTCAGACAGATGTAGGTTGCCGTTCTTATGTCGAGATGAAGAGGCTTGCTCAGGATAGGGTATTGTGGAGAGCTGCACCAAACCAGTCTCCGGACTGAAGACCACAACAACAACAACAGCGATTATTAGATTTATCTTGAAGTCTAAGGTTATTCCGCCTATCTCATAAGTCTTGCACACCAATTGAAACATTTTTGTCATGGCTGGCTCTAACAGTGACATCAGTGGATCGAATGGAGTGTCGTCTACTCCTGGGCTCTGTTTTGGCTTAAGTCTTTGACAGTTATGTCAAATTCTTGTCTAAACATAATATATTTTACCTCATTCTTATGTACTCCCCTTTCTACAAAAGTGTCTCGAAGTTCGTTTCCTTTATTGAGCCCCTCTATATATTCTTTCCACTTTTTGATCAGAACCGGTTAACCATCTGAGCTCTTGATATTCGTACAGCTCATTTCCCTCTATCCAAATGTCTCTTTTATTTCCCGTTATTCGTTATTCAATTTCATTAATGACAACAAGATGGGCGAGTCCTCTAATCTTTGTATAAGCTAAGAAGATCTTTTGTACATGTTTTGTTGCAGTTCAGGTTATGCGCAGAAACCAATTTAGACGGAAATGCTACAAGTATCAATAAAGAGAAGAACACGGAACCAGGCTACACAGCTCCTATCTCTCCCTCCCTGAGTGAATGTATGTGTCTGCCTGAGGTACTGTGTAAACAGAGTTGGTGACATGAAAGTAGAAACAGTTGGTCCTGAATAGGATGTCCAACGTTTGCTTTTTGAGCGATCAGCAGAGAGGTTTCTTGTACAACCAACGAATGCTAGCCAGCAGTTTGAGATTGTTTGGGGTTGGTCAGGTTGACAGTGGAACCGTTACGACTCCAGCCAGTAGGAGAGCTTGCGCCTACCAAGTTGAACACAAAGGCGGTTGGAATGAGAGAGAGATAGATCACACATGTTAGGCAGAGTTTGCGAGGCGAGTACTCACTGTACTGACCTTGTAGTATTTACCAGGTTTTAAGTAGTTTTGTAGAACGAAGAGAAGTATTTTTCCTCCGATTTGTAAATTTCATTTATGTTATGTTTAGCGGCATCACTAAGAGCAACGGCACTAGTATTTAGTTCCTTGGCTGAGATCAAGAGTCTGTATGCTGATTCTTTCGGGAGGACCGCTATTTTAATATCTTGCAATGCAAATACCAGTTGAGATCGCAATATTTACTTTTGTAGACATACGTGCATGCAACGAGTGTGCATGAATGATTGGAGATTTTTCTATATACCCGTTCCCTGAAACTAGAGGGGCATGAAATAACGCGCTTTACGAGACCAGTAGGATTTGACTTGTAATTCAGCCAGCCCAGAAGGTAATGAAACTTTCTGTTCTTCCAATTTCTTGATTTTTTCATTGTGTTGGAAGTAATAAATTGTATAATTAAGATTAATTCTCCCCATCTTCTTATTCATTCTTTTCACCGATCAATCCTTATGCCTCCTACCACATGTGTATATGTTTTAAAATAATCAGTTACTTCAATGGATAGGGGTTTCAAGCCAATGAATATGTGCCAGGAATTAAAATATGAACTACGACGGTCCCGATCAAGTTCAAACCAGTAGCTACGATTGAAAACCTGCGTCACCGTTGCGCAATATAATTTATTTAATGTGTTTACAATTAGAGCTAAAATTATAATTTTGGGCATACCTTCTATTATTCCAATCGTAGCTGCCGGTCAGTGGAGATAAATGTTAACGCCCTGGTTTTCTAGTGGACGAAATTTAATAATAAATCATAACATTTTGCACTCATGGGGTTAAGAAAAAGGTGCGATCGGCTTTCATGTTGCAAGTTCTTTTCAATTCGTTTTGAATTATATTTTTCCAGTATTTTATGTTCTTGTTTACTTCAATAGTTGGTTCAATTTTTTGGTGTTATTGATTCGACCTAACTCTATCGTCATTGTAGATCCCGCTGGAAGCTGATTTAGTTTTGAACTGATTTGGCATTTTAGATTTTTAGTAGAAAGTTCGAATTGTATTAGGTTCTTTGTTCTGTTAGTACACTGAAACTGTTCTTCTTTGATGTTTAAAGTTCTGTGTCTATCTCAGAATTTGCCAAGTTACATGTACAAATTGTTTCACGTTTTTACATTATCATCTTTTAGAGGTATAAAACTCTCTAGAATCAGAACTTAGTTATTACAGAACGGAGAATTTAAAAACCACGAGATTTCACGAATCACGCGAGGTAAAATTCCTTCTGACAGAAACGGAAATTAAACGCTTGATGGAATCCAGAGTTATAACAGGAGATAAGTAGTCCATTTTTTCAATAACTCTGGTTAGCCTGCAAAGTGAGAAGTAACGAGCATGGAAAATTGTATAACGCAGGCGAATATACAGTCACCAGCGGAGAAATTCTGTGCCAGACGTCTGTGTAAATTGCGAGATGCTAAACTTGTACTTTTGTTATGTACCTAACTTTCTTGGTCAACTTAAAGTATAACAGATTACTGACGTTCTGCTACTGCACTTTAGTGTACTGACGCTATACATTCGTTGCAGACTACAGAAAAGCACCTGTGGGTTAATGTAACAGTCCGATAGGTGATTTGATTAAATTGCGGTTTCCTAATGAGTAATTGCATATGATTTCACTTTTTGCGTAGTGTCAGATGTTGAATATACGTGTTGTAAATGAAACACTGCAGTTCGGATTGGAATCCACTTTTTCCTTAGTATAAAACAGCTACCGCAGTGAAATGTTTCAGACAGTTTACGCTTAGTTGTCGAAAAAGTGAATTCTTCCTCTTTTTATAAACAAATGCTATTACAGCCAAAATAATAATTCAGTGTTCTCCGCGAATATACTACTGTAACCAGTATACATTAATATGGCTATTAAATCAGTACTGGAAAAAATTTGATCAATCATGTTGATACCGTTTGATTGGTTTAATTCAGCTTCTAATGAAGCTTAGATATTGAAAGAAACTTTTGAGAGAAAATGTAGTTTTTTCCATGATGATGTGTGTTTGATTTACTGTGACAAGAAAATATAATGATCTTTGTGGCAATCTATCACCCAAAATGTCTGGTCTATGTTACCCATGCGGCCACAAGAATATACAACCATGTAAAAGATTTATAGGCATGGAACACAGAAGCATGGCCAGCCTTACTTTCTGGAACGACACTCGGACATGCCCTTTAGAGTAGCAGTGCCAACCGCTTAGAGAGGGGGTGGAAACTGTGAAGAAAGGCGCTATTGCTAGACACCAAGAACGCTACAAGTTCAGTAGCTGTGTACGCCTAGATGGGTTCACCGACTATTGCTTGAGTCGCATTCTTGTTGGAGGTTTGGCTTCAACGGTCAGTCATCGTCCGTACTCTGTGCTTAAAGGTGAGGCACTCTGGTGTTCCTGATAACCCACGGCGCATCAACTACTTTTGGTGAAGTATTTTTCGCTACACAGCGTCGTCGTGTCAAGTCATTCACCCACTTTGGTTGACGGTTGAACGGAATCAGTACTCCTGCAACATTGTCTCACTATTGTAATTCAGCAGTTGCAAAAGTTCAAATGTTTGTTAAGCTTAAGGAACTTAACTGCTGGGCCATCAGTCCCTAAAGTTACAAACTACTTATGAACAACCTTATACTAAAGACTACACAACATCCATTCCCGAGGGGGTGATTCAACCCCCCGATCGTAGCGGCCGTGCAAACTGTGACTGGCGTGCCGCAGACAGCTCGGCCACTGCGGCCGGCTAGCAGTTGCATTTTCTCAGGCAGTGTCACGTTCGACAGAATCTACTGGAACATAGTTTGCATTCAGCTTTCACAGAGGAAACACTGTAGCATTTACTGCTTCCCATTTACTTTTGCTAAGCTCTGGTTCACCATTGTCAGATAACATAACCACATTGTATCCATATATTGCATGATTACCAATGTGTTACAGAATAAACTTGTTTGTGATACCGTACGTCTTGCAATCATTTGAGTACTAACTCCTTTACATTTACATATTTTGGAATGTAAAGGGGAGCATTATTAGTTAGCACTTATAACACTTATTAAATAAAAAAAATGTTCAAATGTAAACTAAGTTAAACTAACTTAAGGACAACACACACATCCATTCCCGAGGGATTATTCGAACCTCCGCGGTGGGAGACCGCGCGATCCGTAACGTGGTGCTCCAGACCGATCGACTACTCCCGCTCGGCACTATTAAATAACCTAGGGTTATATGTTATGTAGATTTAGGCATTAGAAAACTATTGCGTTGATACCAGTGCCATTGTAAGAGGGAGTTGTTCGTCCATCGAAGCTTATCGACTCAAGGAGTAATTATAAACCATATACTAGAGAATCCGTGCAAATACTTTGCACCATTAGTGGAATGACAAAAAAGTTGGAAAAACTGGAAGTAATGTTCACGCATAGAGTTCTTTAGAATCAATCAATGCAAGTGTTTAAAAGCGCAATTGATGGAACTGATCCGCTGAGTGTTGTTACGTAAAAAAGAACTGCGTACCTTAATTATAATCGAAAATATCGTAAAAGAAACCGATGAAAATAGCCAATGCAAGGAAAGAAGGATACCGCGTTTGAATAAAAATAAAGGATGAAGAGACTTAAGTTAAATCTGATATATACATGTGGCGTCCGTTCCGAAATTACAGACGTCACTTCTGATCCTGCAGTTGTTCTTGTTTCATATTCACAGAATATGACATCAACTGCGAATAGGCAAAGAGGAAAATGTGTGCCCAGTCGGGAGTCGAACCCGAGTCTTCCGCTTTCTCCGCACTTGCGCTGACTACTGCACCACTTCTTTTCTCTCTCTCTCTCTCTCTCTCTTTTGTCTCCTTTCTCCCGTTCAATCCGTCCTTGCGCTCGCCAATTGATGCCTTCTCGTTCCGGCTTCTATGCCTTAGAAAAAATTATTGCTTCCAAGATAAAGTGAGGCTGTCTCTTCTGCGTAGCGACTCACTGCGGTTATTTTCATTTCTGCATTATTATCGTCTCTTCTGATGCGATAAAAATCAGTTCGATGTGAACGTATGCATTTTAAATAAACGTAACTTCGTGTTTTTGCACTTGAAACAGAAGAGAAAAAAGGTAATAATATAAGATAAAAATTTCCAGGGACAGAAATTAGCTGTAATTAACAGACTGTGTCTTCTGATCTTGCGACTCAAAATGGTTAGAGAACATGAGACACATATGAAATCAAGAGGCTTATTGATAAAAAATGAAATGCTGCTGTGTAAATTAATGTGTTAAAAATTTATCGTAATTAATTTTCTGTATGTATTTACATTATTGTTTTAATCAAGAAGTTACCGTAATGTTCTTTGTATTTTCCCTTTTCTGCGAATCATGTCCTGTTGCATCATCAGGTAATGTATGAATTCCTCCTTTCTCTTTGGTTCTGTACTGAAGATAAAGTACGCTGTATGTCCTATTATCCAGTTTAACGCGTTCCTTCTTGTCCTTGGGAATGGGATTCTATCGGGATGGAGGGCATCCGCTGGCGATATTGCGCGTGTCGAGATTCTCCTGATGAGTGCCAGTTTTTGCCTCGCATATTCCCATATTCCTACATTTGTACTGCAGACGAATCTGTGCCTACTATCGACTAATTGAGATGCCGGGCACAAGGGAGAGTCTTGTAGGTGTATGTTATGGAGGCGGGACATCGTCGGGGTTTTCCTGTTGACCGTCATATACCACGTGGCCCTCACTTATGAAAGTAAATCAGGGATGTGGATGTTTTCCCACGTCGTTTTCCAGTCGTGGTTCGGGAATTACTTTTCTATCACATTTCTTAGTTTATTTTTTATGAGCGCCTGGTATACTTTCTTCACTTTTACCAGTTTTCGTTCAGGGACTATTGTTCGTATGTAGCTGTATTCGTGTAGGACATACTGTAAGTGCTGCAAAACGTGTGACAAATGACTTACATCGATGGCCGGCCGTAGGTCTGCTGGCACAGTTTCTCCCAACAGGTGGGTGATCAAACTCTTGGTGAACAGCTTCCATTGCTTGTATGTTTGGCATACAAATAGTGCTTGCGCCTTCTTGTGCACATCGACGAGATTCAGGCCATCTAGTAGCGTAGGAAGAGGCAACGTGTCGTATTTAATTTTGAAAATATGTGCGCGACATACAAAGTGCCCGAGAGCTGCCAGCACTGTGCTATGTAGCGTGGTATTAGCAGGACTTGAGCCACAGACCTTGGAAGTGATATACGTATTCGCCAGTGCAACTGTTTGCAAGTCATCCAACTTCCATACACTGTGCTGTTGTACAGACTCTCTAATCTTAGCCAATAACTGTTTATAATTTGCAGCAACGGTGTCTGGAATTGTTTATCTAAACTCAACACCGAGACAATGCATCTTAGACACCTCCTGCAAACGGAGATGATTAGGCAAGCCTATTCCTTTGCCTTTGTTCATTACGCCCGATTTTTGACAGTTAACTAATGCACCAGATGCCTTTTCATATGTCATTATTAACTGCAGTGCGGTGTCAACTTCATTTGCGTTCGTGATCAGGAAGCCAACATCGTCAACATAAGCCCAACACTCTAACGTCTGTCCATGTAACTGTAGTCCGTTCAACAGCGCTGTCAATGTTGTTAGTAGAAGTACTATGGCGATCTCAAAAAGTTACGCAGTCTTGGGGCAACCTGTCTTAGAGAGCTTCTTATGGGTATCATGCCACATCGCCCTCCATTGACAATCACTCGTGATGTGTTATTCTGTAACAGGTTCTGTATTACAGAGATGAAATTCCTAGGAAAACCCAGCGACCTCATAACTTTAAACAAATAACAGGTGATTGGCTCTATCGAAGGCTTTATCAAAGTCCAAGTTTACTATTGCACATTTAATCCTGCACGCGCCGCCACTGATATTAGGTGTTTGATAAATGGACCTGCTTCTACTTTATTACATTTTCCATTCTTGTTGCAAGAATACGTGCAAAAAGTTATTATCGTTATTTAACAGCGTAATCGGTCTCAGATTGACGATAGTTTTACTATTTGTACGTTTTTGAACTAACACCACCAGCCCTTCACTGAACTCTTGCGTGATAATTAGATCAAGTGTCATTAATTCATTAAATATCTCTGTCAGTTTCGTCTTCATTTGTGCCGAAAAGGTTTAATAAAACTTTACTGGCAGTCCGTCACATCCTGGCGACTTATTCTTTGCACTGTGAAACAGCGCATCTTCCAGCTCGTCTTCTGTCACTTTTGTTATTAATTCATCAGATTCCAGAGGGGTAAGTCTGTTCGTTAAATTGTTTGCCGCCGGCCGCGGTGGCCGAGGGGACCGAGGCGCTTCAGTCACGGTCTGCACGGCCACTACAGTCGGGGGTTCGAATCCCCTTTCGAGCATGGATATTTGTGCAGTCCTTAGTGTTAGCTAGTTCATAAGTAGTTTGTAAGTTTAGGAACTGATGACCCCGTAGTTAAGTCCCATAAGCTATACAAACATTTGAACATTTTGAATTGTTTGCCAATTCTTGAAACGCGCTGCCATCGATCATTTTGTCGGACATCAACTCCGTGTACGCAGTTTGAATCGCGTTTTTGATATCATTTTGGTGAGTTAAAGGTGTCCCGTCGTTAGTTTTCAGTTCCATTAGTATCTTGGTTCTCGTTCGTTTACTCTCACGTGTGAGGTGACAGAAAGACGTTGCTTCATTGTGTAGTGAGTCCTGTATTCGGGTTCTTACTATTAAACTTTCCAGTTGTTTACTTTTAAGAAGTATTCACTTTTTAAATTTTTGGCGTAGTTTTCAATGAATGTCGCATCCAGTTTGTACAATTATCGTAAACTTGAATAATGAAATTCAATTGTTCACTTCAAACACCAGTTCTTGTCTCTTGAATACTGCAACATAGCTTTCCGTAATTTGGGTTTGGCACATTGTAGCCACCATCTGATAGGCGAATCATATGTCCGAAACTTCGTGAGACCTTATTTCCACGCATGTGTGAAAGCCTCATGACATCCTTGATCGCCAAAGTATGACACATTAAGTTTCCATGGTCTCTTACTGCGGTATGTGCCCTGTTTCTGTAAGTTTAAGGTAGAGATATATGCCGCATGGTCTGTGAAAATAGTTGGCCAGACCTCACATTGCAGAATTCGTTGTGCTAGATTATCTGATACATTTATTCTATCTAGTCTACTTGCAGAATGGTTTTACGCCATACTTGTGGTCCCAAGTGTCGATTAAAAGCAAGTCCTTCACTTTCTGTTCACATTCCACGGATTTGTTAAAATTGGGTGTCTGGTCCTTGGGGTGCAAGACACAGGTGAAATCTCCTGCCAAGATTAGCTGGTCATACATTGTTGTAAATAAAGGAAGAATCTCTTCCGTATAAAATTCGGCTCTGCGACGCCTGTTATGGGATCCTGAGGGAGCATATAGGTTAATAATTCTAACGTCGTTAATGGTTGCCATAATTCCTCTCTGAGTGAGGATCATTTCGATGTCATATGCCACAATTCCTTCTCTTAATAGGATGGCGGGCCCCAAATACCCGGGTTGGCGATGACGTTGTATCCAAATAATCGTTCTAAATTAATTTCCGCAACCTCCTGAAGCAAACGAATGTCTATATCTGTGGAATACAAAAAATCTTGAATTTGTTTTAACCGGATGGAGCTACGACACTTATTGATATTTAATGTGGCAATTTTGTAGGTTTGGGGATCACACATGTATGGATGTGAGGTGTTGAAGATCTACAGATTAATAGAAATCAGTCAGCGTCTTTCTCCGCGTCCGTGGTTTCCATGCACGAGTTATCTGTAACACCAGGATCCGTTGTCCCTGCGTAACGTACTTTACCAGGATCCCCCGAAGCATCTTCCATAACGGTGTCCTTGTCTACATCCTCTATCTCGTCAGACCAGTCTACACCGGTGGCAAACTGCACAGACACTTTCGTTCGTGGGTACTATTCACGTGATTGATGCGCCGGTTCTTCAGTTTGTGAGGTAGACGCCTTGTATACCATTTCCTTGTCGGTGTCGGCTTTCAACGGCACGGCATGTTCTGCCCGCTTTTGTGATTGTGGCTGATTCTGTGTAACTGCAACATTGGGTGGCTTTCCAGTAATTTTTTTCCTTAACTTGTTTCGCTTTCTCGCGCAATGGAGCTGACTTCTCCGCAGCCCCTTCTTGCGCCAATCTGCGTTTCTTACGTTTCCGAGGCGACTTAGCAGATTCATTGTCCTGCCCAGTCTTCGAAGTCGCGGGCAGATTTTTTGGTGTTTGTGCGTCAGCTGTTTCCTCCGCCCCCATATTTTCTGTACGTACTGTGGTGTCTTCCGTTGTCAGTGTGGGCGACTGTTGCACTACGTCAGATCCTGGTGCCTTTTCTGTCGTATTTTCCGAAATTTCCATTGGTGTCCCTGTTTCGGTTGCGATGTCATCGGTGGGCAAGTTATCTAAACAAATGTCACCAGCCGGTGGCTCAGTCAGTTGACCACGCGCCACAGCTACATACGTTTTTGGCAAAATCGTCATTTCCGGAGCCTTAACAGTTTCACCGTTTGATAGCTGTGCAATGCTACGTTGAATGCACTCAGCATGCACGTGACCGGGCTTATTACAAAGTGCATAGGTCATTGGTTGACCGTCATACATTACGAGACCTCTAAACCCACTTACGTTTATATAGGACGGTATGTGTCGCAGAGTTCTACTTTTAATTGTCTTACACCGTTCAGTTTATGTGCGTAAGACCACCTCTCGGCAACGTTACTTAGAACTCTACCATAGGGGGCAATGACGGGGCCTATTTCACTCGCAGGTACCTCAAATGGCAACTCGAAAATCCTAATGATTCTAAATCCAAAGCCGACATGGTCGACAGTGACGTTCCTTACATTACAATCTCCATGGTTAAATTTCAAAGAACCGCCTGTCTAGAACGACCTTCTCATACTATTTACAATCGACACGTGGTATCCAATAATGTCATCTAATGGAATGTTTGCAACAACATTTAACTAATCTTCAAACTCAAGCGAGGATATATATACATGTGGCGTCTGTTCCGAAAGAACAGACGTCACTTCTGATCCTGCAGTTGTTATTATTTAATATTCATAGAATATATGACAACAACTGCGATTGGACAAAGCTGAAAATGTGTACCCAGCCGGGATTCGAACCCGGGTCTCCTGCTATCTAGGCAGTTGCGCTGACCCCTACACCACTGGGGACACAGTGATCAGTGCAGGTGCAGGTGCGGTGATCACTGTGGTGTAGGGGTCAGCGCAACTGCCTAGATAGCAGGAGACCCGGGTTCGAATCCCGGCTGGGTACACATTTTCAGCTTTGCCCAATCGCAGTTGATGTCATATATTCTATGAATGTTAAATAATAACATCTGCAGGATCAGAAGTAACGTCTGTTCTTTCGGAACAGACGCCAATTGTATATATATATAATATGCCGGTGACGGGCAATGATCCTGTCGTTAGGGGGGAAGGGTGGGCAAGTTTGAAGCCCTTACTATTACGGGAATTAGTTTCGTAACTACGAGTTTGAGTACTGTGGGCAGGGCGAAGCTGGGAATTTGTATCTGACGGGAGGCGTGCGTAGGTAATCCTTGCAGGTGCGGTGATCACTGTGTCCCCAGTGGTGTATGGGTCAGCGCAACTGCCTATAAAGCAGGAGACCCGGGTTCGAATCCCGGCTGGGTACACATTTTCAGCTTTGCCCAATCGCAGTTGATGTCATATATTCTATGAATATCAAGCGACGTTGGTCGGGCAAATTTACGTTCGATAGTGAAGTTCGTAGTGTCTCTTCTTCTAATTTGATCCATTGTAGCCTTTCCATGTTACCGCAAACTTCACAAGGAAGCAAGTGCTGGGGTAACCGAGCAGACTTATTCCCGCACGAAGTAAACATACGGCTGCCGCAGCGAAGCTCCGCATGACCTCCGTACACTGCCGCTGCTGTAAGAAGATTCAAATGTTCAAATGTTTGTACAGCTTATGGGACATAAATGCGGCGTCATCAGTCCCTAAATTTACAAACTACTTATGAACTAACTTATACTAAGGACGACACAAACATCCATGCCCGAGGGGGGGGGGGGATTCAAACGCCCCACCGCCAGCGACCGTGCAGATCGTGACTGACACGCCGCAGACCGCTCGGCCACCGCGGCCGGCCCGCAAGCAGACTACGCACTGGGAGACAGTGATCGCACCTGCAAGTACACCCCCCGTAAGACACAAATTTCCAGCTTTACCGTGCCCACAGTACTCATACTGGTAGTTTTGAAACAAACTTGGCCACCTCTCCCCACTAACAAAAGAATCATTGTCCGTCACCGGCATATATATATATATATATATATATACGTTGCGTCTGTTCCGAAAGAACAGACGTCACTTCTGATCCTGCACTTGTTATTGTTTCATATTCACAGAATATATGACGTCAACTGCTAAGAGGCAGGAACAACTACGAGTTACTGTGGGCAGGGTAAAGCTGGGAATTTGTGTCTGACAGGAGGCGTGCTTAGATAGTTCTTGCAGATGCGGTGGTCACTGTGCCCCCAGCGGTTCAGTGGTCAGCGTAACTGCCTAGAAAGTGGGAGACCGGGTTTGACTCCCGGCTGGGTACACATTTTCAGCTTTGCTTATTCGCAGCTGATGTCATACATTCTGTGAATATAAAACAATAGAAACTGCGGGATCAAAAGTGACGTCTGTTCTTTCACACACACACACACACACACACACACACATATATATATATATAACGATGACGGGCAATGATCCTTTCGTTAGTGGGGAAAGGTGGGAGAGTTTGGGGCCATTACACTTACAGGAATTAGTTTCGAAACTACGAGTTAGAATACTGTGGGCAGGGTAAAGCTGGGAATTTGTGTCTGACGGGAGGCGTTCTTAAGTAGTCCTTGCATGTGCGGTGATCACTGTGTCCCCAGTGATGCAGTGGTCAGCGCAACTGCCGAGGAAGTGCGAGATCTGGGTTTGAATCTCGGCTAGGTACACATTTTAAGCTTTGCCTTATTAAATACATTTTATCTCCGTGAATGAGGGCTGTCTTACTCAGTTGTGGTCAAATGGAGGTGGATTTTTTAATTAATTTATTTATTTATTTATTCTTTTGTTCTTTAGCATCCATATCTCGAAAGCTACTGTTTTTAGACTGTCTCGTGCCTCTCGTCCAGGGGGCTTTCAAATCTGAAAAGTTACTTTTTTCATAGTAATACATGTATTTCCATGTGGACGAAGGCCTCACTTTATTTTTACGCCGCCCCGAGCATCCTACACCCTTAGTCTTGTCTTCCTACCATTTGAATTTGAGAGCTTCCACATTTTTTCTTTCTTTTAATATTTCATTGAAAGTCTGAAATAACTGACCTTGTTACCTCCTCAAGCTAAAAGTGTGTAATAAAAAAATAAAACAAAAGTACACTGCGGCGGTTGTCGGGTATAGGTGTAAGTTGTGCGATTATAGAAGAGTCCGCCGGCCGCGGTGGCCGAGGTGACTGAGGCGCTCCAGTCACGGTCAGCACGGCCACTACGGTCGGGGGTTCGAATCCCCCCTCGGGCATGGATATTTGTGCCGTCCTAGTTAGTAAGTAGTTCATAAGTAGTTTGTAAGTTTAGGGACTGATGACCCCGTAGTTAAGTCCCATAAACTTAACAAACATTTGAACATTTGTTTTGATAGAAGTGTCCCTTTGATAGCACTTGCTTTCAATTTATTACATTTTTTGACAGATTCGGTCAGGTATGAGACGATAATATTTTGGTGAAATATTGAGAATAACCCCTATAGACAAATGGATTACTTCCTACCAAATAAGCTGAAAATATTTTTAAAAAAGCATTACAATAAAATACGAAAAGGAAAAAATCTGACAGTGCAAAGCAAAACTAAATAAAAAATTTAACAAATTAATTAAAATTAAAGTAGTTATATTGTAACTGCCTGCAGATTTTCAACATGAAAATGTGCACGTCAATAACTGTGTTACATTTGCTGGCTGCCTGCGAACATTCGCTGACAGGCTTTGGCATTTGATGTGCACGGCAGAGGGGTGAGTTGCGGCGCCGCCCGGGCGTCAACAAACGTTGAGCAGCTGTGGCGCGGCCTGCCGTGCTGACGTGCCATCGGCAGTCTAACGAGTGAGCTGTTGTGCGCAGCGCCGCGCCCGACCAAGATAAGTGGTGCGCCGCTGTCAGCCGCGGGGAAGCCCCGCCGGCCAGGCTATGTGACTGATGGTGCGGGCTGGACGCCGGCCAGCGGCCATGAAAATGCATGGCGGCCGCGCCAGTGTTGCCAACTGCTCACCCGCGGGATAATGCGCCGGCGCTCCAGCGCCGCGGCCGTTATACGCCGGTCAGCTAATAATGCTCCAACATGCGTCTAATTCCCGTCTGTCTCGCGCCAAATGGTCTGGAGCGGTGTTGACAGCAAGAAATAACAACTAGAAGAGGCACTGCAGAAGCAACACCGGGAAACGATAAATTTCACGTGTCGTCCAAGCTATTAAAGATGAATACCACATTACATCTGAACTCCGTCTCCAATTTAAATTGTTGCTTGGTTGGTATGATTCCATTATACTGTCGGAAGGAATGGCACCTCCTGTGCCGTACAACATCCAGAGGTCATGAATCAGAGAGTTGATTTTCTGGTCCAAAACGTGAGCCCATTGTACGAGGTGCATTCAAGTTCTAAGGCCTCCGATACTTTTTTCTCCGGACTGGAAAGAGATAGAAACATGTGCATTGTTTTAAAATGAGGCCGCGTTAATTGTCAATACGTCCCAGAGATGGCAGCACCGTACGGCAGATGGAATTTTACCGCCATTGGCGAGAATGAGAACTGTTTTAGATACTTAAAATGGCGACGTTTTCCTTACTTGAACAGCGTGCAATCATTCGTTTTCTGAATTTGCATGTTGTGACAGCAATGGAAGTTCATCGACAGTTGAAGGAGACATGTGGTGATAGAGTTATGGATGTGTCGAAAGTGCGTTCGTGGGTGCGACAGTTTAATGAAGGCAGAACGCCGGCCGCAGTGGCCGAGGGGACTGAGGCGCTTCAGTCACGGTCTTCACGGCCACTACGGTCGGGGGTTCGAATCCCCCTCGGGCATGGGTATTTGTGCCGTCCTAGTTCGTAAGTAGTTCATAAGTAGTTTGTAAGTTTAGGGACTGATAACCCTGTAGTTAAGTCCCATAAGACTTACAACCATTTAAACGAATGACTGTAACAGGTGCATCCTACGAAAATGTTTTGAAGAACAAATTCCTTCCTGTACTGCAACAAAAACGTCCGCGAAGGGCCGCGCGTGTGCTGTTTCACCAAGACAACGCACCCGCACATCGAGCCATCGTTACCAAACAGTTTCTTCGTGATAACAATTTTGAAGTGAGTCCTCATCGTCCCTACTCACCTGACCTGGCTCCTAGTGACTTTCGGCTTTTTCCATCAATGAAAGACTCTCTCCGTCGCCGCACATTCACCAGCCGTGCTGCTATTGTCTCAGTGATTTTGCAGCGGTCAAAACAGACTCCTAAAGAAGCCATCGCCGCTGCCATGGAATCATGGCGTCAGCGTTGTGAAAAATGTGTACGTCTGCAGGGCGATTACGTCGCGAAGTAACGCCAGTTTCATCGATTTCGGGTGAGTAGTTAATTAGAAAAAAAAAATCGGAAGCCTTAGAACTTGAATGCACCTCGTAATGAGGTGACAAATGTCAATCAATACGAGTGGCTTTAGCCTGCAAGTATTGTAGCTTACACTTGGCTCGGTAGAAATCGGAAATCGTTCACGTGACATACTTCGTCCAAAACTCTTTCTGGCTAACGCTGTCTTGCTCTCTGTATTTTATGATTTTCTTATCATAGTTCACGTGTTGTCATTTCAAAGCAATTGCGCACTGCAGAATCAACGAAAACATGTCGTTCTTAGTACGTTAAATTAAAATCTAGTGTCTGAAAAAAAGATCATTTAGCAGTTAACCCTCCAGGGGTCTCACGGTTATTTCATGAGTACGAGCGTGTCGAGCAACCAACTAGAATCATGACTTATTTATCACATATACATAAATATAATCACTGTTGTCTATAACATCATTAATAGTAGTACATTTGCGTACAGATTAAGTATTAGGTTTCTGTGGAATTCACTATTACCACACTTGTTCCATTTGCTGTAAAAGAAATATTAGTCACGGTTTGAAACAGAATATTTGCTCTTTAGTCTCTCGCACAAAAAAAATGACATGAAAAAAGTTATATCTGAAGTACAGAAAAGGTAATTAAATCTATATTGAAAGCGTCCACAGCAATAATGCCAGAGATAAACATTTTAGTAGACACATTGATTCTAATGAATGACTTTCAACATATTCCATAAATAGTGAATAATTTCTTGTAAAGAAAAATAGAGGAACAAGGTAATTTGTTGAAATGTATACACTTCCCTTCCATTTCATAGGGAAAAAACAGTTGTCATAGAAATGTAGAACTTCATTTATATATGAAACTACATGTATGACCACGCTCTTTAGAATATTTATTATTACAGTATCTTCCCAGTTCACATGCATATGCTTCAGAAAACCATTCTTCATTTCGTTGGTACTTATTTCACTGAATGTTAGAGAAATAGAACATACACTTTAGAGGGAGCACTCTTACGTATGCGAAACTCTAAATATTTTAGAATGTAGCTCTATTTAATTAATTAGAGTGCCTGCAAAGCTTTTAGAAGCAAAGGTGAGAAGAAAAAGTGAATGAGACAAGTTCCGAACTACCGACGTAGAGAATAACAGCGCTACTCATTACACCACAGCGGTTAGCTACATTACGCTTCCGTTATTCCTATACCATTGATGGCAGTTATAAACTGCTAAAATGGCATATTTAGACACTAAATTATAGTTTATCGTATTAAGAACGATGTGATTTTGTTAATCCTTCAGTGCGCCATTGCTTTGAAATGACAACGCGTTAGGTATACCGGAAAATCATAAAAGACAGAGAGTGGAAGACAGCCAGCACATTATAGCAGATACCAGCACCTGTTTTGTAGAATTGTGTATGCTTACGACAAAGCAACTCTTTGTAAAATAGGCGTATAAGTCAATATTGGACATATGCCAAGTGTACATACAGGATGACACAAACGAGTACATTTATACATTCCAATAAAACTTGAAGTCATGAAGGAAGAAAAATTAATTCGTAGAAATTGAAATATTTCAAATTCACAAATTAACGAAACATTGATGTCATTTAGAATTTTTTTTAAAAAATATTACATCCTTTACGTGACGATCCTTAGCGCCCTTTATACGCTAATGAAGTGTATCCTGTGGTGATTCATCACATAGAATTATCGGACCGTATTTTTCGCAAATGAACAGCGAAACAAAACTGTTACTTTACATTGCACAACTTTCAAGAATCCTGATTTTAGTATGGCGCATTGACATCGCAGACTGCACGAAAATAAATGACAAGCGTGCGAGAATTTTTCGTTTACCGTATAATATTACGATTCGGTAACATTCCTTTGCCCCGAGATCGCCAGAATTTATCCGTTTGTTTCTTTCTCTTGTGGGGCTACCTCAAGAGCAAAGTCTACATTACTCGACCAAGAACCCTGGATGAGTTAAAATAGAGAATTTGGGATGAGATACACAGTGGCCCAGGTGAAGTACTGAAGCGGTCAATGATTAATCTCCACACCAGATTTCACGAAGAGTGACAGACTATTAATCCAAATATCGTGGGTTCGTTTCCCACCAGGTCCTAGGATTTTTATCTCTAACTTTCCACTTCTTTTCCCTCTGGCGATGTTGCTCATGTGAAAAATATCGAGTAGCACCGCGGTCCGGTGACCACGTTAAACTGTAGGTAACCCTATCACTGGCTGGCTAAGTTAGTTAGAAGGTTCGAGGTAGGCAACAGCGTACCATCTCCGTTTACAGGACCAACCCTAGTAAAGCACTGTGGTGTTGAAACCAATCTTCGGATTGCTCACTGCTTTACCTTATTAATTTGAACAATAAAGGACATCTAAAGGACGTAATTATATATATATATATATATATATATATATATATATATATATATATATATATATATATATATATTTCCTGAGCAAGCCTCTCCAACCCAACATCAGAACGGCAACCTATATCTGTCTGTATCTGCTTACTGTATTCATCTCTTGGTCTTCCTCTGCTGTTTTCACCCCACACACTTCCCTCCAACGCTAAATTCACAATTCCCTGATGATTAAGAAAGTGTCCTTCTAATCGATCCCTTCTTTTAGTCAAGCAATGCCAGAAATCCTTTTCTCCACAATTCTGTTCAGTACCTCCTCATTAGTTACACGATCCAGCCACCTAATCTTCAGCATTATTCTGTAGCAATACAGTTGAAATGCCTCTACCCTCTTTCTGTCCGGACCGGTTATCGTCCATCTTTCACTCCTATACAAGGCAACACTACACACAAATACCTTCAGAAAGCACTTCCTTAGGCTTAAATCAAAATTCAATGTTAACAAATTTCTCTTTACCAAGAACGCTTTTCTAACCATTGCCATTCTGCATTTTATATCCTCTATACCATTAATAAATCACTTCATCACTTCTAGTTTTATTGGATTGTGGAAATGCCTCCGTTATTCTATGTCATCCTGTACATAATGAAATAGCAACGCAATTTGCACATCGCCTTCAAGCCGCCCCCTCCAATTGGACAATAGACGACTCTAAAACTGTTAGATGAATGTCGAGATTAGTTGGAAAGTACGAATAATATGATTTCAGTGTGGCATACATCCCATGGTGAATCCGTAATCATGTAGGCTGATTTTACATGGAATAGACTGAGTCCTGTGATACATCCATTCTGGGACTTCATGGTTACAAATAACGATGGAATTTTTGTGGATGACAATTCACCATGTCACTGAACTATAAAAGTTCGCGGATCATTTAAAGAAAATCCTGGACAGTTTCAGTGTATGGTTTGGCCACCCATCTAGACGTAGCAACACTTCTCCCGTTTGAGGCTGAATATTACTGCAGACGACTGTCTTTAAGCATTTGTAACAACCCCCATGAACCACAGACATTGTCGAGGTGGGGTGGCTTGCGTGCCTCGACGATACAGATAGCCGTACCGTAGGTGTAACCACAGCGGAGGGATATCTGTGGAGAGGCCAGACAAACGTGTGGTTCCTGAAGAGGGGCAGCAGCCTTTTCAGTAGTTACAGTGGCAACAGTCTGGATGATTGACTGAGCTGGCCTTGTAACATCAGCTTAATGTGGCTAAGCCACACAGCTACTGCGAACGGCTGAAAGCAAGGGGAAACTACAGCCATTACTTTTCCCGAGTACATGCAGCTCTACTGTATGGAAATATGATGATGGCATCCTCTCGGGTAAAATATTCCGGAGGTAAAATAGTCCCCGATTCGGATCTCCGGGCGGGGACTACTCAGGATGTCATCATCAGGAAAGACAATACTGGCATTCTACGGATCGGAGCGTGGAATGTTAGATCCCTTAATCGGGTAGGAAAATTAGAAAATTTAAAAAGGGAAATGGATAGGTTGAAGTAAGACATAGTGGGGATTAGTGAAGTTCGGTGGCAGGATGAACAGGATTTCTGGTCAGGTGAGTACAGGATTATAAACACAAAATCAGTTGGGGTATCACAAGAGTAGGACTGATAATGAATAAGAAAATAGGAATGCGGGTAAACTAATAGATACGAAGCCAACACCGACCACAGTAGTAGAGGTTTACATACAAACTAGCTCTGCTGATGATGAGGAGATCAAAGAAATATATGAGGAGCTAAAGGAAATCATGCAGACAAAGAAGGGAGATGAAAACTTAATTGTTATGGAGACTGGAATTCGGTAGTAGGAAAAGGAAGAGAAAGATAAATAATAGGTGAATATGGACTGGGCAGGAGGAATGAAAGAAGAAGTCGCTTGGTAGAATTTTAACGGAACATGATTTAATCGTAATAAACACGTGGTTTAAGAATCACAAAAGAAGGTTGTATACGTGGAAGAGACCAGGAGACACCGGAAAGTATCACATAGATTTTATAATGGTAAGACATCGATTCCGGAATTAGGTTATAAACTGCAGGACATACCCAGGGGCAGATATAGACTCTGACCGTAACTTGTTAGTCATGAAATGTAGGCTGAAGCTGAAAAAACTGCAGAAAAGTAGGAAAATAAGGAGATGGGACTTAGATAAATTGAAATAAAGTGAAGTTCTGGAGAATTTCAGAGGGAGATTTAGGCAACAATTGACAGAAACAGGGGGAAATAAAACAGTAGAAGAGGAATGGGTAGCATTGAGAGATGAAACAGTGAAGGTTGCCGAGGACAAAATAGGTAGAAACGCAAGACCTACAAAAAATCCTTGGATATCAGAAAAATACTAAATTTAATTGATGAAAGGAGACAATATAAAAATGCAGTAAATGAAACAGTCAAAATGGAGTACAGACGACTGAAAAGTTCAAAATGGCTAAGCAGGAGTGGATAGAAGCCAAATGCAAATCTGTAGAAGAATTATAACAAGGGGAAAAGTAGATACCGCCTACAGGAAAATAAAAGAGACATTTGGGGACAAGAAAAGCAACTCTACGAATATCAAGAACTCAGATGGGAAACCAGTTCTCAGCAAAGAAGGGAAAGCTGAAAGGTGGAAAGAGTACATAGACCAGCTCTACAAAGGGAATGAACTTAGAGACGATGTTGTAGGAAGGGAAGAGGAAGTAGATCAAGATGAAATAGGAGATACTATACTGAGAGATGAATTTGACAGAGCCCTGAAAGACCTATGTCAGAACAAGGCCCCAGGAGTAGATGACATACCCTCAGAGCTACTAAAGTCTTTGGGAGAGCCAGCCATGACAAGACTATTTGAACTGGTGTGTAGGATGTATGAGACAGGCGAAATGCCCTCAGACTTTAAGAAAAATGTAATAATCCCCATTCCAAAGAAATCAGGCGCAACATGTGTGAAAATTACAGAACCATCAGTTTGATAAGTCATGGTTGCAAAATTTTAACACGAATTATCTACAGGAGAATGGAAAAGCTGGTAGACGCTGACCTCGGGGAAGATCAGTTTGGATTCAGGAGGAACGTAGGAACCCGGGAGGCAATACTCACTTTACGTCTTATCTTAGAAGATAGATTAAGGAAAGGCAAACCTACATTTTTAGCTTTTGTAGATTTGGAGAAAGCATTTTACAATGTTGACTGGAATACACTCTTTCAAATTCTGAAGTCAGCAGGGATAAAATACAGGGAAAGGAGTGTTATTTACAACTTGTACAAAAGCCAGACCGCAGTTATTAGACTCGAAGGGCATGAAAGGAAAGCATCAGTTGGGAAGGGAGTAAGACAGGGTTGTAGCCTTTCTCCGATGTTATTCAATTTGTACATCGAGCAGGCGGTAAAGGAAAGCAAGGAAAAATTTGGAATATGGATTAAAGTTCACGGGAAAGAAATAAAAACATTGCGATTTGCTGATGACATTGTAATTCTGTCAGAGACAGCAGAGGACCTGGAAGAGCAGTTGAATGTAATGGACAGTGTGTTGAGAGCGTATAAAATGAACATTAACAAGAGCAAAACAAAAATATTGGAATGCGGTCTTAGAAAGTCGGGCGATGCTGAAGGAATTAGATTAGGTAACGAAACAATGAAGGTGGTAGATGATTTTTGTTTCTTGGGTAGTAAAATAACATGCGATGGTCGCAGTACAGAGGATATATAATGCAGAATGGCAATGGGAATGAAAAGCATTTTTGAAAAAGAGAAATTGGCTAACATCGATTATTAATTTAAGGGTAAGGAAGTCTTTTCTGAAGGCATTTGTGTGCAGTGTTGCCTTGTACGGGAGTGAAACATGGATGATAAGCAGTGCGGACAGGAAGAGAATATAGGCTTTTGAAATGTGGTGCTACAGAAGAATGCTGAAGATTAGGTGGGTAGATAGCATAACTAATGAAGAGGTACTGAACAGAATTGGTGAGAAAAGGAATTTTTGGCATACCCTGACTAAAAGAAGGGATCGCTTTGTAGGACACATTCTTAGACATCGGGGAATCGTAAATTTAGCATTGGATGGAAGTGTGTGGGGTAAAAATCGCAGAGGGAGACCAAGAGACGCGTATAGTAAGCAGATTCAAGTGGATGTGGGTTGCCCTTCTTATGAGGAGATGAAAAGGCTTGCTCAGGATAGAGTAGGGTGGAGAGCTGCATCAAACCAGTCTCCGGACTGAAGACCATAACAACAACAACCATTTCCAACCCAGTGACCGAGCTACCTCTGGAGTCAACACTAACCTACAACAAACGGATCTAGCAATACCAGCTTCTATTTTCTACAAAATTTGTGACCCAACAGCATCCGACATTCTCTGGGTGCGACCATAACAACTTACAAACTCAAAGCAGACAGGACTATCCTCGCAATCACTAACCCACAACAAACGGACATTACCATCTCCAAGCTTTCCGCATACACTTAACAAAGACAGATTTGTAACAGAGCTCGATTAGTTATATCGTTCCGATCACAGCGTAGACAGTTTCCATCAACGCAATTTAATAATTTCAAATTAGGGTCGAAAACGCGCTATTGTGTTATAACTTAAAATTTGTTTTTCTTTTATTATTCCTGGTTTCTCGTGGTTTCTTCATGGCGTTTTCTGCTGTTATTTGATCCATGGATACCGCTAATAGCGGTTAATTTGTTTTTGTACATGATTTGTTTTGTTGGTTGGTGCAATATATGCAAGTGTGCTGGGTCTATATATATTATGTGTGTGTGTGTGTGTGTGTTGCCATGGACAAAAGTACCGCGACACAAACAGTAAACACTTGAATTTTTCGCTCTTCCTATCAAAGAAAAAAAAAAAACCTACAAAAAATAATAACAGCTATCAGCGATATCCATACGCCAAACAACAACAGTACCATGATGTACAACCAGATGAAAGGCGTGAAAAACAGGTAATAATCACTTCATAAGAAAACACGTGTAACCCGGAGCAAAGATAAAATAAAGAAATCGTAAGTAATAAGACAAATATGACGTTTTCGACCCAAAATTGAAAAATAGTTGACAGAGTGTACTAAACTATTACAACAAGCAACAGAAATTGTTATATTCAGAGCTTTTAACGCACGAAAGTGGTCAAAACTTGCATTTCGACAAAACGAAACATATAAGTTTTCTGTGAATATAAGTGATTTGCACAGTGAAACAACTTGTAAAAATATTTAGACGAATCTCAGAATGTCATTTCCACAGTAAACTATAATTTTCAACACTAAAATAATAACAAAATTCCGACTTAAGATAGCATAAACGTACCGAAACAAGTATGGGTAAAGTAATACAAATTGAAGTGTCTTGCATACGACGGAAATCCTTATTACTTCGTCTGCACGTTTGTACAAGTAATACGCAAAGTCAGTTATCAGTGCTCAACATTATTTTATCTTTTATTCCGTCGTTGGGAAAAACGTTGAGCCTGTCTTTGGATGGGACTGATGAAATACTCATCGAATCTATTTGAAAAAGTCTCTAAATCCTAGTGTGCTTAATTTTCTTAGTGTTTCATGTTTCGTTATGACTGCAGTGTTCTTAGTTTGACTATTCTGTGTGTGGTGTGTATGTTTTGACATCACGTTTCTTCACAGTCGTATTAATTAAGTCCAACGGAATCATACTGTACTTTGCAGCTAAATGTTGTTCCTTTTTCTTTCCGTTGAGACATAATAGGTCTTTTTTTTTATTTTATTTGTTATTTTATTTTAATTTTTTTTGTCACATGCAACCAGTTTATAATTGTTTATCTTTCCCTGTTTGTCACACGAGTTACTACCTGGTATTCTCCGTTTTACTTCTACAATTTTTACTCATATGTATTAGGTTGTGTATTTTATCTGTGATGTTATGTTTTTAATAGATTTGTGCAAGTTTACATAGTTTCAAGATGTGAAAGTCACTGGTTTAATGTACTTTTTATTGTTTTACTAAACTGAGTAAACTCCGTCCGATAGGCCTCGAGAGGCTCACTGGTACTGACCGGCCGCCGTGTCATCCTCTGCCCGAAGACGTCAGCGGATGCGGTGTGGAGGGGGCGTGGTCAGTGCCCCGCACTCCCGGCCGTTATGTCAGTCTTCGTGACCGGAGCCGCTACTTCTCAGTCAAGTAGCTCCTCAGTTACCCTCACGAGGGCTGAGTGCACCCCGCTTGCCAACAGCACTCGGCATATCCGGACGGTCACTCATCCAAGTGTTAGCCAAACCCGACAGTGATTAACTTCGGTGGTCTAACGGCAACCGGTGTATCTACTACGGCACGGCCATTGCCTTGATTGTTTTACGGTGACATATATATTTTTGGGGTTTGTGACTATGCTGTATGGCGTAAAGACTGCATTGAGTCGTTTTGATGGTATTTGGGTTTATATCGGGGGTTCCCCGTTCTGCTAGACTTCCTATGGTACGTTCATTCTCTAGATGCTGCTACCGCAGATATTCTATACTGAGCATGATGATAGTCAACAACTTCACTCATTGATGCAAAAAATCTTTCAACTGCCGCTTTCCATCCTTCAAGACCCGAACTGGTTGGTGTTTCTGAATATAAGCCATGCTGCTGACGCCTGGATATTGCGCGGCACCTGGTTCTTGTTCTGTTGAAAAACACCTGGTGTTCCTGTCAGCAGCGTAGTGCGTAAATAGCCTCATAGTTTGTATCCAGATTGATATGGATTTTAAGAGTGCGAAGTCCTGTGTTGAGGTTTTCTCGCCCTGCGGCAATAATTGATAATAAGTCTTTCTCTTCTATTTGGCTATATTTTCATGTTCAAAGTATTGGTGCTGTTCTGGTTCTGTCCTCAACATGCAACTGCTCTTCGTATATAAATACCAAGCTTCTTCCAATTGCTGAGCAATGCAGAATCAAATGTTTACGGACACGGAATGGGTCTCTCTAACCAGCTGTGTCGCCTCCCTACTTTTTCTTCCTCACTGAGTACGTGGCAATAACTACAACCAAATGATGTGTTAGCAGCTTTTCAGAGCGCAGTGTTAGTCTGTGTCCGAGAGAGATATTGAGCTAGTGTATTGATCTGCATCGACGTGATCAGTACCTTTGTAATGTGACAGTTTTTTTTTTCTGTGACCGTAACAAGTGTTCAACTGAGATAAAGATGCCTGACAAAACCGAGGTGGAATGGCTGAGCGCTCTTAGGCGCTTTGCCGCGGAGCGCGTGGTATCTCTGTAACGGCGGTTCGTGTCCTCCCTAGGACATGGAAAAGTATGCTGTCCTCAGCTTAGTGTAAATCTAAGTAGTTCCTAAACCTCATGATGAAAATCGGAGCAGTTAAGTCCCATAGATTTACAAACATTTGAATGTTTTCACTGGACGAAGTAACAAAATTATACAATAGAAGAACAAAGGGGCACGAAAGGAAGAAAATGATAAGCAAGTATGACTTATTTTATGTCGACCTGTAGAATCAGCGAAAGCTTTTCCAAAGAAGATATAATACTGTCAGCCCCAATAGAGGTACAAGGTCTTGCCAAGAGAACAGCCATTGCTTGTGCAATAAGAACTCCATCTTATTTACATGTTTCCAAAATCAGTTTCTTGCTTCTAAAATATTTCCTCATTGTTATATAGAACTTGTAAGACTTTATTCTTGTAATGAGGAGATGGTTAGTTACCTAAAGAATATGATCTTTGAATATTACTAATCAAACAGTGACTCTACCACCTAGCTCGAGACTATCGAGACCTTCGTCCCTTACAGTTCTTACAAAATCGCAGATTTAAATTTTTAAATGCATTGTAAGCTGATGTCGGACGCCATTCTACAAGTAGTTGGTACAAATATGTTTCATAATGGAAATGGCGAATTTATCTTTTGTGCCATTGCATCATTTAATGTTTTGCGCAATTAAGTTAAACATTATAACATTTATTTTCAATTATGTACTACGACTCTTGCATTTGTTTTACGAAAGCCAATTGTTGAAATGTAGTCAGTCGTTCGTAAAACTTTTATATTTATAGTTTAGAAAATATTATTTTCATGGGATTAATGGGATAAAAACCATCATCTGCCCTTTTTCTAACAAACGAACCTACGAGGAAGTCTGCATAGACAGCGACAAAACCGTGAATGTTTTTCAATTAGTAAAATGTTTTAATGAATCATATAGTCGAGGTTGTGACCAGTTACAGAGTTTTTGTTATCCAGCCTGCCCTTTTGTGATATCGTTCCAGATGGTTCCCAGTCAATTTTGTGCTTATATTTTCCATTGTTCCATGACACGGCAGACCACACAAATGTATTATCCGTCATATGTTGCCATCCTACATCACCTCTCCCTGACCTATACAGTTTGTTTAGTCTGTAGACGCCATCCAGATATTTCAGTTCTTATAGGAAATGCTAAATTTGGGATAAATCTTTATTATAGCAGCCCCAAGTACAAGAATATTTTCCGAAATACTTGGATGCGTCATTCCTCATAAAAAAATACCACCTATAATCAACATTAAGTCATATTTTGGGCCACAAAATAAATTTCTGTGGCAGCAGCCATTATTATTAAACAATCGTAATACTGAGTACCTTCCAAGTACTTGAATCCTATTAATTTATTTTAAAAATGTAAGGTTTTGGGAAAATATTTATTGTAGCTGTAGGGTCAGATATAGACTATAACCATAACTTGTTGGTTATGAACTGTAGGCTGAAACTGACGAAACTACAAAAAGCTAGGAAAATAAGGAGATGGGACCTGGATAAATTGAAGGAACCTGAGGTTCTTAAGAATTTCAAAGGGAGCTTTAGGCAACAATTGACCGAAACAGGGGAAAATAAAACAGTAGATGAGGAATGGGTAAAATTGAGAGATAAAATAGTGAAGGTAGCAGAGGACAAAATAGGTAGGAAGGCAAGACCTACAAAAAATCCTTGGATATCACAGGAGATACTAAATTTAATCGATGAAAGGAGAAAATATAAAAATGCAGTAAATGAAACAGGCAAAATGGAGTCCAGATGACTAAGAAATGAGATTGACAGGAAGTGCAAAATGGCTAAGCAGGAGTGGCTAGAAGGCAAATGCAAGGATGTAGAAGAATGTATAAATAGGGGAAAAATTGATACAGCCTACAGGAAAATAAAAGAAACATTTGGAGATAAGAAAAACAGCTCTATGAATATCAATAACTGATGGAAAACCAGTTCTCAGCAAAGAAGGGAAAGCTGAAAGGTGGAAAGAGTATATACAGGGGCTCTACAAAGGAAATGAACTTCGAGACAATATTGTAGAAAGGGAAGAGGATGTAGGTGAAGATGAAATAGGAGATACTGTACTGAGAGAAGAATTTGAAAGAGCCCTGAAAGAACTAAGTCGAAACAAGGCCCCTGGAGTAGATGATATTCCCTCAGAGCTCCTGAAGTCTCTGGGAGAACCAGCCATGACAAACCTGTTTCACCTGGTGTGTGCGATGTGTATGAGACAGGCGAAGTACCCTCAGACTTTAAGAGAAATGTTATAATCCCCATTGCCGCTGTGGAGTAGCCGAGCGGTCTAAAGCGTCTCGCTGCGAAGCGCGCGGTTGCTCGCCGTGGAGGTTCGAGTCCTCCCTGGGGCATGGGTGTGTGTGTTTGTCCTTAGGTTAGTTTACCTACGTTTAAGTAGTTTGTAAGCTATGGACTGATGACTACGCAGTTTGTTCCGATAGATTTACAAACATAATCCCCATTCCAAAGAAAGCAGGTGCAGACAGGTGTGAAAATTACAGAACCATCAGTTTAATAAGTCACGGTTGCAAAATATTAACACGAATTATATACAGAAGGATGGAAAAACTGGTAGAAGCCGACCTTGGGGAAGATCAGTTTGGGTTCAGGAGAAATGTAAGAACTCGGGAGGCAATACTCACTTTACGGCTTATCCTAGAAGATAGATTAAGAAAAGACAAACCTACATTTCTAGCTTTCGTAGATTTGGAGAAGGCTTTTGACAATGTTGATTGGAATAAACTCTTTCAAGTTCTAAAGCAAGCAGGAGTAAAATATAGGGAGCGTAAGGTTATTTACAACTTGTACAAAAACCAGACAGCGGTTGTGAGACTTGAAGGGCATGAGAGGGATGCAGTGGTTGGAAAGGGAGTAAGACAGGGTTGTAGTCTTTCTCCATTGGTATTCAATTTGTACATTGAGCAAGCTATAAAAGAAAGCAAGGAGAAATTTGGAGAAGGAATTAAAGTTCAGGGTGAAGAATTAAAAACATTGCGTTTTGCAGACGACATAGTAATTATGTCAGATACAGCAAAGGACCTGGAAGAGCAATTGAACGGAATGGACAGTGTGCTGAAAGGGGCATATGAGATGAACATTAACAAGAGCAAAACTAGGGTAATGGAGTGCAGTGTTAGAAAATCAGGTGATGCTGAAGGAATTAGATTGGGAAACGAAGCAATAAAGGAGGTAGATGAGTTTTGTTACTTGGGCAGTAAAATAACAAATGATGGTCGCAGTACAGAGGATATAAAATGCAGAATGGCAATGGGTAGGAAAGCTTTCTTTAAAAAGAGAAATTTGTTAACATCGAATATTGATTTAAGCCTAAGGAAGTCCTTTCTGAAGGCATTTGTATGGAGTGTTGCCTTGTATGGGAGTGAGACATGGACGATCAACAGTGCGGACAGGAAGAGGATAGAGGCTTTTGAAATATGATGCTACAGAAGAATGCTGAAGATTAGGTGGGTGGATCGCGTAACTGATGAGGAGGTACTGAACAGAATTGGGAAGAAACGAAATTTCTGGCATACCTCGACTAAAAGAAGGGACAGATTGGTAGGACACATTCTTAGACATCAAGGAATCTTAAATTTGGCATTGGATGGAAGTGTGTGGGGTAAAAATCGCAGAGGGAGACCAAGAGACGCGTATAGTAAGCAGATTCAAGTGGATGTGAGTTGCCCTTCTTATGAGGGGATGAAAAGGCTTGCTCAGGATAGAGTAGGGTGGAGAGCTGCATCAAACCAGTCTCCGGACTGAGGACCATAACAACAACAACCATTTCCAACCCAGTGACCGAGCTACCTCTGGAGTCAACACTAACCTACAACAAACGGATCTAGCAATACCAGCTTCTATTTTCTACAAAATTTGTGACCCAACAGCATCCGACATTCTCTGGGTGCGACCATAACAACTTACAAACTCAAAGCAGACAGGACTATCCTCGCAATCACTAACCCACAACAAACGGACATTACCATCTCCAAGCTTTCCGCATACACTTAACAAAGACAGATTTGTAACAGAGCTCGATTAGTTATATCTTTCCGGTCACAGCGTAGACAGTTTCCATCAACGCAATTTAATAATTTCAAATTAGGTTCGAAAACGCGCTATTGTGTTATAACTTAAAATTTGTTTTTCTTTTATTATTCCTGGTTTCTCGTGGTTTCTTCATGGCGTTTTCTGCTGTTATTTGATCCATGGATACCGCTAATAGCGGTTACTTTGTTTTTGTACATGATTTGTTTTGTTGGTTGGTGCAATATATGCAAGTGTGCTGGGTCTATATATATTATGTGTGTGTGTGTGTGTTGCCATGGACAAAAGTACCGCGACACAAACAGTAAACACTTGAATTTTTCGCTCTTCCTATCAAAGAAAAAAAAACCTACAAAAAATAATAACAGCTATCAGCGATATCCATACGCCAAACAACAACAGTACCATGATGTACAACCAGATGAAAGGCGTGAAAAACAGGTAATAATCACTTCATAAGAAAACACGTGTAACCCGGAGCAAAGATAAAATAAAGAAATCGTAAGTAATAAGACAAATATGACGTTTTCGACCCAAAATTGAAAAATAGTTGACAGAGTGTACTAAACTATTACAACAAGCAACAGAAATTGTTATATTCAGAGCTTTTAACGCACGAAAGTGGTCAAAACTTGCATTTCGACAAAACGAAACATATAAGTTTTCTGTGAATATAAGTGATTTGCACAGTGAAACAACTTGTAAAAATATTTAGACGAATCTCAGAATGTCATTACCACAGTAAACTACAATTTTCAACACTAAAATAATAACAAAATTCCGACTTAAGATAGCATAAACGTACCGAAACAAGTATGGGTAAAGTAATACAAATTGAAGTGTCTTGCATACGACGGAAATCCTTATTACTTCGTCTGCACGTTTGTACAAGTAATACGCAAAGTCAGTTATCAGTGCTCAACATTATTTTATCTTTTATTCCGTCGTTGGGAAAAACGTTGAGCCTGTCTTTGGATGGGACTGATGAAATACTCATCGAATCTATTTGAAAAAGTCTCTAAATCCTAGTGTGCTTAATTTTCTCAGTGTTTCATGTTTCGTTATGACTGCAGTGTTCTTAGTTTGACTATTCTGTGTGTGGTGTGTATGTTTTGACATCACGTTTCTTCACAGTCGTATTAATTAAGTCCAACGGAATCATACTGTACTTTGCAGCTAAATGTTGTTCCTTTTTCTTTCCGTTGAGACATAATAGGTCTTTTTTTATTTTATTTGTTATTTTATTTTAATTTTTTTTGTCACATGCAACCAGTTTATAATTGTTTATCTTTCCCTGTTTGTCACACGAGTTACTACCTGGTATTCTCCGTTTTACTTCTACAATTTTTACTCATATGTATTAGGTTGTGTATTTTATCTGTGATGTTATGTTTTTAATAGATTTGTGCAAGTTTACATAGTTTCAAGATGTGAAAGTCACTGGTTTAATGTACTTTTTATTGTTTTACTAAACTGAGTAAACTCCGTCCGATAGGCCTCGAGAGGCTCACTGGTACTGACCGGCCGCCGTGTCATCCTCTGCCCGAAGACGTCAGCGGATGCGGTGTGGAGGGGGCGTGGTCAGTGCCCCGCACTCCCGGCCGTTATGTCAGTCTTCGTGACCGGAGCCGCTACTTCTCAGTCAAGTAGCTCCTCAGTTACCCTCACGAGGGCTGAGTGCACCCCGCTTGCCAACAGCACTCGGCATATCCGGACGGTCACTCATCCAAGTGTTAGCCAAACCCGACAGTGATTAACTTCGGTGGTCTAACGGCAACCGGTGTATCTACTACGGCACGGCCATTGCCTTGATTGTTTTACGGTGACATATATATTTTTGGGGTTTGTGACTATGCTGTATGGCGTAAAGACTGCATTGAGTCGTTTTGATGGTATTTGGGTTTATATCGGGGGTTCCCCGTTCTGCTAGACTTCCTATGGTACGTTCATTCTCTAGTTGCTGCTACCGCAGATATTCTATACTGAGCATGATGATAGTCAACAACTTCACTCATTGATGCAAAAAGTCTTTCAACTGCCGCTTTCCATCCTTCAAGACCCGAACTGGTTGGTGTTTCTGAATATAAGCCATGCTGCTGACACCTGGATATTGCGCGGCACCTGGTTCTTGTTCTGTTGAAAAACACCTGGTGTTCCTGTCAGCAGCGTAGTACGTAAATAGCCTCATAGTTTGTATCCAGATTGATATGGATTTTAAGAGTGCGAAGTCCTGTGTTGAGGTTTTCTCGCCCTGCGGCAATAATTGATAATAAGTCTTTCTCTTCTATTTGGCTATATTTTCATGTTCAAAGTATTGGTGCTGTTCTGGTTCTGTCCTCAACATGCAACTGCTCTTCGTATATAAATACCAAGCTTCTTCCAATTGCTGAGCAATGCAGAATCAAATGTTTACGGACACGGAATGGGTCTCTCTAACCAGCTGTGTCGCCTCCCTACTTTTTCTTCCTCACTGAGTACGTGGCAATAACTACAACCAAATGATGTGTTAGCAGCTTTTCAGAGCGCAGTGTTAGTCTGTGTCCGAGAGAGATATTGAGCTAGTGTATTGATCTGCATCGACGTGATCAGTACCTTTGTAATGTGACAGTTTTTTTTTTCTGTGACCGTAACAAGAGTTCAACTGAGATAAAGATGCCTGACAAAACCGAGGTGGAATGGCTGAGCGCTCTTAGGCGCTTTGCCGCGGAGCGCGTGGTATCTCCGTAACGGAGGCTCGTGTCCTCCCTAGGACATGGAAAAGTATGCTGTCCTCAGCTTAATGTAAATCTAAGTAGTTCCTAAACCTCATGATGAAAATCGGAGCAGTTAAGTCCCATAGATTTACAAACATTTGAATGTTTTCACTGGACGAAGTAACAAAATTATACAATAGAAGAACAAAGGGGCACGAAAGGAAGAAAATGATAAGCAAGTATGACTTATTTTATGTCGACCTGTAGAATCAGCGAAAGCTTTTCCAAAGAAGATATAATACTGTCAGCCCCAATAGAGGTACAAGGTCTTGCCAAGAGAACAGCCATTGCTTGTGCAATAAGAACTCCATCTTATTTACATGTTTCCAAAATCAGTTTCTTGCTTCTAAAATATTTCCTCATTGTTATATAGAACTTGTAAGACTTTATTCTTGTAATGAGGAGATGGTTAGTTACCTAAAGAATATGATCTTTGAATATTACTAATCAAACAGTGACTCTACCACCTAGCTCGAGACTATCGAGACCTTCGTCCCTTACAGTTCTTACAAAATCGCAGATTTAAATTTTTAAATGCATTGTAAGCTGATGTCGGACGCCATTCTACAAGTAGTTGGTACAAATATGTTTCATAATGGAAATGGCGAATTTATCTTTTGTGCCATTGCATCATTTAATGTTTTGCGCAATTAAGTTAAACATTATAACATTTATTTTCAATTATGTACTACGACTCTTGCATTTGTTTTACGAAAGCCAATTGTTGAAATGTAGTCAGTCGTTCGTAAAACTTTTATATTTATAGTTTAGAAAATATTATTTTCATGGGATTAATGGGATAAAAACCATCATCTGCCCTTTTTCTAACAAACGAACCTACGAGGAAGTCTGCATAGACAGCGACAAAACCGTGAATGTTTTTCAATTAGTAAAATGTTTTAATGAATCATATAGTCGAGGTTGTGACCAGTTAGAGAGTTTTTGTTATCCAGCCTGCCCTTTTGTGATATCGTTCCAGATGGTTCCCAGTCAATTTTGTGCTTATATTTTCCATTGTTCCATGACACGGCAGACCACACAAATGTATTATCCGTCATATGTTGCCATCCTACATCACCTCTCCCTGACCTATACAGTTTGTTTAGTCTGTAGACGCCATCCAGATATTTCAGTTCTTATAGGAAATGCTAAATTTGGGATAAATCTTTATTATAGCAGCCCCAAGTACAAGAATATTTTCCGAAATACTTGGATGCGTCATTCCTCATAAAAAAATACCACCTATAATCAACATTAAGTCATATTTTGGGCCACAAAATAAATTTCTGTGGCAGCAGCCATTATTATTAAACAATCGTAATACTGAGTACCTTCCAAGTACTTGAATCCTATTAATTTATTTTAAAAATGTAAGGTTTTGGGAAAATATTTATTGTAGCTGTAGGGTCAGATATAGACTATAACCATAACTTGTTGGTTATGAACTGTAGGCTGAAACTGACGAAACTACAAAAAGCTAGGAAAATAAGGAGATGGGACCTGGATAAATTGAAGGAACCTGAGGTTCTTAAGAATTTCAAAGGGAGCTTTAGGCAACAATTGACCGAAACAGGGGAAAATAAAACAGTAGATGAGGAATGGGTAAAATTGAGAGATGAAATAGTGAAGGTAGCAGAGGACAAAATAGGTAGGAAGGCAAGACCTACAAAAAATCCTTGGATATCACAGGAGATACTAAATTTAATCGATGAAAGGAGAAAATATAAAAATGCAGTAAATGAAACAGGCAAAATGGAGTCCAGATGACTAAGAAATGAGATTGACAGGAAGTGCAAAATGGCTAAGCAGGAGTGGCTAGAAGGCAAATGCAAGGATGTAGAAGAATGTATAAATAGGGGAAAAATTGATACAGCCTACAGGAAAATAAAAGAAACATTTGGAGATAAGAAAAACAGCTCTATGAATATCAATAACTGATGGAAAACCAGTTCTCAGCAAAGAAGGGAAAGCTGAAAGGTGGAAAGAGTATATACAGGGGCTCTACAAAGGAAATGAACTTCGAGACAATATTGTAGAAAGGGAAGAGGATGTAGGTGAAGATGAAATAGGAGATACTGTACTGAGAGAAGAATTTGAAAGAGCCCTGAAAGAACTAAGTCGAAACAAGGCCCCTGGAGTAGATGATATTCCCTCAGAGCTCCTGAAGTCTCTGGGAGAACCAGCCATGACAAACCTGTTTCACCTGGTGTGTGCGATGTGTATGAGACAGGCGAAGTACCCTCAGACTTTAAGAGAAATGTTATAATCCCCATTGCCGCTGTGGAGTAGCCGAGCGGTCTAAAGCGTCTCGCTGCGAAGCGCGCGGTTGCTCGCCGTGGAGGTTCGAGTCCTCCCTGGGGCATGGGTGTGTGTGTTTGTCCTTAGGTTAGTTTACCTACGTTTAAGTAGTTTGTAAGCTATGGACTGATGACTACGCAGTTTGTTCCGATAGATTTACAAACATAATCCCCATTCCAAAGAAAGCAGGTGCAGACAGGTGTGAAAATTACAGAACCATCAGTTTAATAAGTCACGGTTGCAAAATATTAACACGAATTATATACAGAAGGATGGAAAAACTGGTAGAAGCCGACCTTGGGGAAGATCAGTTTGGGTTCAGGAGAAATGTAAGAACTCGGGAGGCAATACTCACTTTACGGCTTATCCTAGAAGATAGATTAAGAAAAGACAAACCTACATTTCTAGCTTTCGTAGATTTGGAGAAGGCTTTTGACAATGTTGATTGGAATAAACTCTTTCAAGTTCTAAAGCAAGCAGGAGTAAAATATAGGGAGCGTAAGGTTATTTACAACTTGTACAAAAACCAGACAGCGGTTGTGAGACTTGAAGGGCATGAGAGGGATGCAGTGGTTGGAAAGGGAGTAAGACAGGGTTGTAGTCTTTCTCCATTGGTATTCAATTTGTACATTGAGCAAGCTATAAAAGAAAGCAAGGAGAAATTTGGAGAAGGAATTAAAGTTCAGGGTGAAGAATTAAAAACATTGCGTTTTGCAGACGACATAGTAATTATGTCAGATACAGCAAAGGACCTGGAAGAGCAATTGAACGGAATGGACAGTGTGCTGAAAGGGGCATATGAGATGAACATTAACAAGAGCAAAACTAGGGTAATGGAATGCAGTGTAAGAAAATCAGGTGATGCTGAAGGAATTAGATTGGGAAACGAAGCATTAAAGGAGGTAGATGAGTTTTGTTACTTGGGCAGTAAAATAACAAATGATGGTCGCAGTACAGAGGATATAAAATGCAGAATGGCAATGGGTAGGTAAGCTTTCATTAAAAAGAGAAATTTGTTAACATCGAATATTGATTTAAGCCTAAGGAAGTCCTTTCTGAAGGCATTTGTATGGAGTGTTGCCTTGTATGGGAGTGAGACATGGACGATCAACAGTGCGGACAGGAAGAGGATAGAGGCTTTTGAAATATGATGCTACAGAAGAATGCTGAAGATTAGGTGGGTGGATCGCGTAACTGATGAGGAGGTACTGAACAGAATTGGGAAGAAACGAAATTTCTGGCATACCTCGACTAAAAGAAGGGACAGATTGGTAGGACACATTCTTAGACATCAAGGAATTGTGAATTTAGCATTAGAGGGAAGTGTGTGGGGTAAAAATCGCAGAGGAAGACCAAGAGATGGATACAGTAAGCAGATTCAGACAGATGTAGGTTGCCGTTCTTATGTGGAGATGAAGAGACTTGCTCAGGATAGGGTATTATGGAGAGCTGCATCAAACCAGTCTCCGGACTGAAGACCACAACAACAATTTTTTTGGCCTTAACAAATCAGATCTAATTTTATTGAAATATTTATCGAAAAAAATACTTGTGGTTTCCGATTGCTATGACTATCCAGTATTTTGGTTGTATGTGGAATCTCGATACTAGATTTCTAAGACTGTGAACCTTGCTGTCTAGCAACAGTATGACTTTCACTGTGTCGTTTCCAGATGTTTTATTTTTAATTAAACCATCTTATATCGCTGCATATCACTGTGAATAATTCTCCCACAGAAGAGTTAATCTACACTGCACTACTAATTCACTGTTTACTCTTTTAGTGACTATGCCACTCCTCCCATTCCTATACTGTGTTTACAAATACTAACCTTCTGCAGACTCACTTGCATGTGATAGCTGAGTGATCCAGTTTAATCATGTGACATAGCGAGTCTACGAGACTCGTTCATGCAAATGTGAGTATATGTCACCAATAACTGAAGTGCTACAATATTCTTAGTTTACGCACATTCACAAGACATGAAATAAGTGAAATTTTTCTTATTTTCGAGTTGTGTATATTGCTTCACATACCGCATACGGCAACTGAAGGAACAACAGAAAGTACTAACTACTTGATTTTCTAGCTAGCACGTTTTGAGTAGGAACAGTAGAGGCCTTATAACACTTTCCTGGGGAACAACAGATATCACTTCAGTTCTACTCGATGACTTTCCGTCAATTAAAACGTACTGTATCCTTTCTTCTTTTAGATGTATTTCATAATATTTCAGGAAAGTACATGTTATAGAATCCTGATGCAAACCGACATCAATGATACAGGCGTGTAATTTAGCCTTTCTTACAAATTGGCGTAACCTGTGCAACTTTCCAGTCTTCGGGTACGCAACAGTTCCTGAGCGAGCGGTTGTATGTTGAATGGAAACTAAATGGTTTACAATCATGTCCGGGAGACATACTTTTGTTAAGTGATTTGTTGTTGTTGTGGTCTTCTGTTCGGAGACTGGTTTGATGCAGCTCTCCACAATACCCTGTCCTGAGTAAGCCTCTTCATCTCCACATAAGAACGGCAACCTACATATGTCTGAATCTGCTTACTGTATCCATCTCCTGGTCTTCCACTGCGGATTTTACGCCACACACTTTCCTCCAACGCTAACTTCACAATTCCTTGATGTCTAAGAATGTGTCCTACCAATCGATCCCTTCTTTTAGTGATTTAAATTGATTTAATACACTAGGAGTATCAACTTCTAAATTATGCATGTTGGCAGTTGTATTTTATACGAATTTTGGAGTATTTGCTTCTTCTTCTTTCGTGAAAGAATTTCGGAAGGTTATGTTAAGAAATTCGGCTTTAACAGAACTGTCACCAGTAGCTTCACCGTTACTGTCGCTTAGTGAAGGCATTGATCGTATTTTACCGCTAGTTTACTTTTTCATACGACCTGAATTTTACTGCAAGCGTTTACTGTAAGCTTCTCGGATTGAAGTTCCAGCTAAATTTCGAGATTCTGTTAAGTTGTCCAATGAGCCGCTTGAAAGCAATACACCACTTTTGGAGACGTGAGTATTAATCTCACAGGACACAAAAATTTCCTTTCATGTTGTGGATCAAAGACTTGATAACGCAGTAGTTAATGATTGTGAAAGAAGGAAACAAGAAAAAATTTTGTGTCAGTTTGTCGATTAGGATTCCCATGGCCAGAAACTATAACTATCAAAGATATCGTAAGCGGTACTGCTGGCACTGGAAAAAGAATTTTAAAAAATCGCTAAATGTCAGTGATCAAATGCATTTCAATAAAGAAGTGGCCATCAGTGCCTCAATAGGAATATCAGCGTCTAGTGTAAACGGCTTAACACTCCACCTAACTGGAAGCCGTTTTCTGATCAACTAATCAAAGTGCTGCGATCAGATATGAAGGAAGCGGTATTGTTCATCAGAGATTAAGTGCCGATAATATCTAATGTTACATTGACATATTTACATTTACTTTTGTCCGAGATATTCGTTACCGTCATCAAAATGAGTGGTTTATAAACAACAATTTAATGTGGTTTTGGTGTTATCTTACAGCTTCCACTGGCAAGAGAAAAATCATAATTTAGAATAGTCTCGATAAATGAAACTAACAATTTGCTGAGCTCTCTAGGTGTGACCAATGTTTCGACTCGTTTATCTACGGTGTATTTACTATAAACATAAGACAGCTCAATGACATGGGCTTTGTTGAAATGCTAACCAGAACAAGATTTAGGAGAAATGTAGGAACACGGGAGGCAATACTCACATTACGACTCATCTTAGAACATAGGCTAAGGAAAGGGAAACCTACGTTTTTAGCGTTTGTCGATTTGGAGAAAGCTTTTGACAATGTCGACTGGAATACACTTTTACAAATTCTGAAGATATAAGGGGTAAAATATAGGGAGTGAAGAGTTATATTAAAAAAAACAGAAAGCGGCTATCAGAGTCGAAGGGCAAGAAAGGGACCTAGAAGCTGGGAAGGGAGTAAGACAGGGTTGTAGTCTTTCCCCAATGTTGTTTAATCTGTACATTGAGCAGGCGGTGAAGGAATGGAAGAAGAAATTTGGAGAGGGAATTAAAGTTCAGGGAAAAGAAAAAGTTTGAGGTGTGCCGATGACATAGTAATTCTGTCAGCGACAGCAAAAGATCTGAAAGAGCAATTGCATGGAATGGACAGTGTCTTGAAAGTAAGATATAAGATGAACATAAACAAGAGTAAAATGAAGGTAATGGAATGCAATGTCAGAATATCAGGCTATGCTGAAGGAATTAGATTAGGTAATGAGCCAATAAAAGTAAGAGTTGAATTTTGTTATTTGGGTAGCAAGATAACTTCTGATGGGCGAAGTAAAGAAGATATAAAATGCAGAATGGCTATGGGAAGAAAATCATTTCTAAAAAAGCGAAACTTGTTAAAATCCAATATTAATTTAAATGTTAGGAAGTCTTTTCTGAAAGCATTTGTCTGGAGTGTACCATTGTATGGAAGTGAAACGTGGACGATAAGGAGTTCAGATAAAAAGACGATAGCAGCTTTTGAAATGTGGTGCTACAGTCGAACGATTAAAATTAGATGGGTAGATCACGTAACTAATGAGGAGTTGCTTAACCGAATCGGGCAGAATAGGAGTTTCTGGCATATCCTGACTAAGAGAAGGGATATATTGGTGGGACACATTCTGAGACATGAAGGAATTGTCCTTAGCATTAGAAGGAAGCGTGTGGGGTAAAAATCGTAGAGGGAGACCGAGGGACGAATATTGTAAGCAGGTTCAAAAGTATTTAGGTTGCCGAACGTATACTCAGATGAAGAGACTTGCACAGGACAGGGTACCGTGGAGAGCTGCATCAAACCAGTCTGCGGACTGAAGACCACAACAACAACACAAAATGACCGTAATTCACTCTAATTTGAATTCTAAAGGAAATAAATTACTCAAATTTTCCTGACGACACTGTGTGTTACCTATGAAAAACATGTGCCATCAATTAAACAATGCATTGCTCAAGTTTGTTCCTTACTCATAGATAGCACAGATTGCCTCAAGAATCTCTAGAAAAGTGCCCTTGATTATATAAAAAGTTACAAAGATGGTTCCTCCATGACAGCAAGGTAGAAGAGAATATAGTTATTAAAACCGTAGTAAATGTTATTTGATGAGGAAATATAGTTCTGTGTCTTTGCTTAGTCAACGGATGTTTTGGTACCCTACTATAAGGTATTGTTGAACCTGAAAAATTAAGGAAAATAATAAAGATATGGATAAATAGTTTGGCAAAAAAAACTTTACAACCTTCGTTTAGTGAAAACTAAATTTATTAATTGAGCCTACGTTCATTGCTAACTGTTTCCAATATGTATAGTCTAAGCCGTTACGACGCACAAAGTCTGAGGCTAAGACTAAACAATGCACTGATGGACAGTGGATCTTCGTTGTCCACATGTGGCCTTCCAGCGTAACAAGTCTGGACGAATTAAACCTCATTAACGTCAACTTCAGTAATACCAAAGATCAAGAGTTGGAAATAGCAGAATGTAATCGACTCAGAAGCACTTACTACCACGACTTGTCAAAAATTGTTGCAACAAAGCCTCTTAGAAAACAAGGGCAACAGGGAGTGCTCTTCACGAAAATCCGTAACTGATGTACAACTAATATTACCAGAGAAGGAAAGGAGGAACACTATCTACAAAAAGGAAGGACATTCTAACGCGTTCCTTAAATGAACTATAAATGTAGCCTTTAAATTGACGAAATAGGATCTAAACATAGTAACTGATTATGGTTATTCAACGAAAATGTCAAGGTACAAGAAAGAAATAAGCATTTAAAATGAGAGGAACGGAGGTCACCCAAGTAAATGAAAGACATTCTTCAAACGTCTACCTTAAATGTAGACAACGTCAGAGTGTGCAACGTAATTGGTTCAGGCCTGCAATATTCAGATGTGCAATGGAAGGTGAACAGTAACGTTTTGAGAAAATCACCAGCTAATTTGGCCGTATTTATATATTACAATGTACACCAGGGAGACACGAATTAAAGAGTTGTTCCCTTCAAATCATTTGATGACTTAATGCAAATGTGAAGATAATTAGAAAATCAAGTAAATCCTTTCTCTGATGTTGGAACAGATGTTACACATGGAACGTGCAATAGATGATCGTGCGAACAGCTTTCTGGAAATCGCAAGAAATGGAACATATGTGTTAAAAAACAGTAGAAACAGACTTTGCGCACCTGATAGCATCTTCTGCAAAATCGTGGCGGACGATGACATTAAAAACTTTACTACTTCATAGAAAACCTTTCAACAATATTCTGCAGAAAATACTGTAAGTTAAATTGTCTAAAAACTCTATGAACACAGAAGAAATGATTACAGATTCGATATTGAGGGTGAAGGAGTTATTTATCTGTTCCTTATAAAAATGTTGGAACCGATGTACGGAATTAATGGAGCGTCCACGCTATGTTCACTAAATAATAATATCAAAATCAAATTGTTATCCAAAAGTACTGCACTCTTGAGCCAACACTGATGAAAATAACAGACATTCATCTTTTAATTAAGTTGTTATTATCAACGCGCTCAGCCTTCATTTTTTCTCGAGAAATAAATTATTATTTTGCAACAACTCTCTTAGTTTATAATTGTACTGATTCCAGGAGCAAAAGTTATGAAATTTTTCTGAAGTTCATAAACTAATGGGAAATACAAGAGTACCTTGTTATTTTTATAATGACCGAATGCAAGATGCAGTACGTGTACATGATGAAAGGATTGAATATTAACAATATAAGCGATTTCCAGACATCTCAAATAGTGATACATTCAAACCTGAGATAGGGAATGGGTTTAAAGAAAATTCATGACTGATGTTTCTCAAGATGAAAAACAGGAATATAAAATAGTTGAGATGTCATGTAAAACCAATTCGAGTATGTTAGTTATTCATGGAACAACCGAAGCAACATCTCATAATTTGTTACATAAGTAGTTATCTACGAACATTTATATCGAATAAATTAATGTTTTACATACTTATTTCTGTGATGAATATGATGACTTGCAATTGCATGGCAACATAGACTAATATTTACAATACTTTATACATACTTAATTATTAGGTTCTTACGTTTGGTTATATAATGGAATGTACATTATTATTTTTATCCAATTATGTCGATGTTAAATTGCCAGATTATTATAATTAAACTTCTGTCACCCTATAATATTCCGATTGCAAAGTCATTGTTTTATCATAGAAGTAAAGATGCATAATATTGTAATAAGTTGGCAGATAACTACATAGGTTAAAGATTATGACAAGGTGTTGAATAGGTGTCCCCGGATAACATAGTTCATTTTAGCCATCCCTATTCATTTCAACATCGTTTTATTCCTTTTTCCCACATCAGTTCCGATGGTTTCAGTATTTCGACGTTCTTCAAGTCACCTCGAAATATCGAACATGCACTGTCTTTTATTCTTATGATACATTATTCCTTCATGATCACGTTTAATTAGATAATAGACTTTCGGTATTCATTGTTAAAAGTAATGTTATATGAAATAAAACTGGAAAATCTGTTAACAACAAAGTGCGTTTTTTAATGTAACCCTGTGTTTCTATTGCATATAAATTTATAGTTTTTTTCCGATATAATGAAATTTTGCACACTTGACCTTAAAAACAAGGGGAATATCACTGTCTGTATAATATTTCGTTCGGTGCACGGTGGAGGGTACTTAAATTGCGCCCTTTGACAAAATGCAAAGTTTTGCTCCGATGGTGATGAATTTTTGCACACATGACTTTTAAACCAAGAGAATGGTCACTGGGTACATAAATGTTTGTGTGTTACATGGCAGAGAGTACCGTGCAAAAAATTTTGCTGAGAAAGGGAAAGTTGGAAACGAACAGAGAGATTTGGGAGAGAAATAGATGGATGCAGAGAGAGGAGGGAAGAGGAGGTGGACTACGAGAGTGTATAATAAATAAATACCAGGGCAATGCCGGATTTACAGCTAGTATAATAATAATAATAATAATAGAAATTTCTGTTTGGTGGTTATGATGTAATATAATTATTTAAAAATAATAGCGTATCGATTCCGTGTGTACATGAGTCCTTTGGACTTGAAACTGCACAATGTTGAATAAATGTAAAAAAATTAATATGTCACAATTTAAGTAAATATTTTTATCATACCTACCATGCGGAAATTTCTATTATTATTTTTGTATTTTACATCACTACTTTGAATATAGACACTGTTGCATCTCTTTAACAGCCATGATATAACACATCCTTCAGACATTTTATTACTCTTTTCAATAACTGCCGTATGTATCACTATGTAATGTTGTGACGTGTAATTCTGATGCTAAGATTTCTTACAGAACCTACGCTGTCTTATAATAATCAAACATTGTGTGTAGAACAACATAAATTGTTCTATTGGTGATTTCATAGCAAAATTTCTTTACGTACAAGGATACGAGGATCATCCGCAGACTGTCCATTGGGGTGAATACCAATTATAAAAAGGATTTGGATTGTTTTACCAAGGCCAACAATGCGTAATTTTCTTCGTCTATTCGCTATGGCCGTTAAATTAAAGTGGAATTATCCTCGTTAGTGCTCTAAAAGCTTTGAAGCTACGAGCAAACCATTAACGTAATTGGACAGCCTGTGACTCCTATTTTTAACAAACGTCTTTCTACCTTAGTTAGACAGACTTTTTTCACCACCATATCTCTACTGTTAGATTCGGTGGCAGAGCAGATTGAGAAAGAATATCCCTTATTGGATGTTATATCCAAGAGGACAAGGAAGGAAGTATAATATTAATAACTACAGGTTGCCATGCACAGGAAATAAATATCTAAATACTAGATGACCCGGTGAACTTCGTGTCACTTTCCTTTTAATATACACCATATTAATTTAAAGCATATGTATCATATGTATAGCTTTATAAAGTCTATGTATCGATTAATGTCAAATGTGCAAAATTTTATCGCAATCAGGTGAATGGTATTGATATTTCATAGAAAATTTTGTTATGAATTTTTCAATTTTCCGGGAAACATTTCCAAATTTTTATTTCATAAGATCGTTACTCTTTCCTCGAACGTCAAATTTGAAAAATTTTATCGCAATCGGACGAATGATCTTGATATACGATTGGAAAAAGCTTTTTCAGTTTCTCGCGAACTTTCAAATTTCCCGGGTAACATTCCCAAAGTTTTAGTTCATAAGAACGTTCATCTTACGTTGATCGTCAAATGATGAAAATTTTATCGCAATCGGATGAACGGTTCTCAACTTGTAGTGTTGAATACATTTAGAAACACATTGAACCCTTCATATATATATTTTACTGAAAACTTTTCCAAGACCATAATGAAGAAAACAAAACAAATATAACCCCTCTTCGTCGTGGGAATAGTCAGTTATAGTGCTGCATTCAATCAAAAACACTCTGTAAACCGCACTTTGTTTTTCTCAAATTTTCAAATTTTCTGATAGATGGTCGAAAAAATTTATTTCATACAAACCTTATCCTGTCAAGCCATACTGAAGTGATGCTCTTACAACCATGTGGCAATTGAACAATTGATCTTCATTTATAGAAAAATATCGCTTTCGGTTTTTCCTAAATTTTCCTGTTTCCCGGGCGACATTTCCAAATTTTTTATCGCAATTGGACAAACGGTATTGATAGCTCACTGGAAAAAGTTTATTCAGTTTTTTACGATTTTCCTCTTTTCCGGACGACTTTTCCATATTTTAACACCGTTTAAACCTCCCTGGACTTACACGAATATTTCAAGACTAAAATTAGCTAAATCGGTTGAGCCGTTCTAAAGTTTTAGCGAGACTAACGAACAGCAATATGTAACTGAAAAATCTCTTGCTTTAACTATGTATCCATTGTATCTACGTATCCATTGCGGGAACGAAAATTTATCTTTCCTCTTATTTAGGTGGAATTCAGAAAGAAAAAGTAGGAAGTTACAGTTTGTCGTCCCATTGACACTGAGCTGTATAGGAACTTGGAATATAGATTAAGAGTAGGATCTCTGCAGTGAGATGTACGAAGGCGCTCTATCGACATTCCGCACGGAATTGATAGCGTGGCCTGAGGCGTTTTCTCACGGAATGCACTTCTGCTCCCGTCGAAGGTTCGAGTAACACACCTCAGGCGTGCATGTGTGTTGTCTTTGGTTTACAAACAAAGAAACATTTTTATAGGGCATTCATCATTATCATTTTACCAAAACTACGAAAATTCTAACCCTGGAACATATGTGAATCTGACTGATTTTCTAATGCCGAACTCAACGCAGAATATCATTCTTTACCTGACAGTCTGCTTGTCATGTATTTATCATAAAGCAATCGAGATGTCACACTTAAGAATAAAATACTAGCTGAAAACCTGGCGTTGCCACGAAATTTATTTCTGCCTTGAGTTAGTACTTCTCCTATCCCTTCTATCTCTCTCTCTCTCTCTCTCTCTCTCTCTCTCTCTCCTTTCTTCAAAAATCACGTTGTATTTATCGGAGATTATATAAGAAATAACGCCATCTGGCACAATATACAAAATTTTACGTGGGGACTGATGACATAGCTGTATGGTCCCATCCACCCATCAACCAACCAGCCAACCAACCAACAAAATTTTACGTGTAGTTGTGACAGAAAAACACAGTGACCAACGGTGCTTTCCAGTCACGTGTGCGTACAGGGTGATATATAAAACGATGCTTTACGTATTATTCCTCATTATATGTATTTTTTGTAATTTATTATGTATTTGTATATTTTGTTTCTGTAATATATTTGCATTGTCCTGCTAATTTCCATGTATGTCAAAAATATTGTAAATGTAGTAGACACACTGCGTTAGCAAGTGCTTTGCTATTGTATAGAATCATCTTTGAGTAGGGAGTTTTATCGCTGGTAGCGCAGAGGCGCACAGCGAGAGAGAGTGGCAGTCGTTGTTGGGAAGTAGCGGCGGACAGACGGATTCGTGAGACGGTGTGCTCAATGGTGTACGGCAAAAGTACGTGAAGGAGAATGCGTGTTGGATTGGCACTAGTGCAGGAGACGGCGAAGAGGCAATATTATTTAATATCAAAAAGGAACAACTTCCTGATGTTCTGCAAAACTTTTTTATTGGGCACAAACCGGCTTTCGGCTTCTTAGGCCATCATCAGGTGACAACTGAATGTAGTACACATGTTTTCAAAGATGTTAAGATTTACAAAGATGTTATCACAGACAATCGATAATTCACAGGAAAGTTCATCGCAAATACTTATTTATGAGAGTTATTAACATTTATATAAAAATATAATAAATATGTGTTCAAAGTGCACTCGATACGAACAAAAGGTGACCGAGACGTGTAACCAATGGCACCCCACACCATCAAGCCGGGTGATAGACCAGTTTGCGGATGAGGAATACACGCTTCCAATGTGCGTTCACCGCGATGTCGCCAAACACGAATACTGTAAACAGTATCGAAGAAATGACCGTTTGCCATTAGTGCACCAAGGTTCGTCGTTGCGTACAGCATCACAGCCGCTCCTGTCTGTGGTGCGCCGTTAAGGGTAACCGCAGCCATGGTCTCCGAGCTGATAGTCCATGCTGCTGGACACTTCATCGAACTGTTCGTGCAGATGGTTGTTGTCTTACAAATGTCCCCATCTGTTGACTCAGGGATCGAGACGTGGCTGCACGATCCGTAACAGGCATGTCTGTCATCTCGACTGCTAGTGATACGAGGCCGTTGGGATCCAGCACGGTGTTCGGTATTGCCCTCCTGAAACCACTGATTCCATATTCTGCTAACAGTCATTGGATCGCGAACAACGCGATCAGCAATGTCGCGATACGATAAACCGCAATCGCGATAGGCTACAATCCGGCCTTTATCAAAGTCGGAAACGTGATGGTACGCATTCCTCTTCCTCACAACAACGTTTCACCAGGCAACGCAGGTCAACTGCTGTTTGTATATGAAAAATCGGTTGGAAATTATCCTCATGTCAGCACGTTGCAGGTATCGACATCGGCGCCAACCCTGAGTGAATGTTCTGAAAAGCTAATCATTAGCATATCACAGCATATTATGCCTGTCGGTTTAATTTCGCGTCTGTAGTACGTCATCTGCGTGGTGTAGAAATTTTATTGGCCAGGAGTGTATAAAGATCTTTTCAAGTGGTTGATAGGAGAATAAAAGGACTATATTCAACTGAGATAAAATCTTTAAGTGTAAATTCAGTTACGTAAATAAATATCTATCTCTGCATTTGTGGTGTCATCAGAAATTCGTGGAGAAAAATGTAGAGAACTTTTGTGGTGACTTTGATGTTGCTGTAGGTCGTAACAGTTTATAACCTAGTATCTGAAAACCCGGTTTTTCTCGGGTATTTATTTATTTATTCCTGCCTTGAGTTAGTACGTCCCCTACCCCTTCTCTCTCTGTCCATCTCCATTTTTCAAAAACATTTTATATTTATCGGAGGATAGATAAGAAATAAGGCTGTCTGGCGAAATGTAAAAAAATTATAAGTGCAGTTGACATATAAAATGCGTACGATCTCAAATTTATTTAGTTATATGTTGTACAATTGTATAATTTTTCAGGTATGTAATCATTCGTATAAGTACTGTATGTCTGTAAAATCTGTTGCGAATACAATTAGTAGTACATAAATAATATACTAAAACTTGGTGCGTGATGGGGCGATTTTCCATAATCGCTACTGTTTATGTGCTCATATCTCAAGAACTATGAGTCGTATTGTGATACAATTTCGGAGGTACATTCAGCTGTATGTTTGTATACTGTCTGTAAAATTTTCTGCTGCTACAATTTCTTAGTGTAGATATTATAAGTGGTAACGTCGTACCGTATGCCGTATTTTTAGTTTATGAACAACACAGAAGTAGTAAGCGAGAAACTTTTTTCCGTTCAATATTCTCACTTAGATGTCAGCGAGAAAAAGTTTAATAAAGGTTTGAAATTATGTTTAATGTTTGTTGCAAGTCGCTAAGTAACCTCGTTCTCAACATACTGTAGTCATAAAATCTCGTCGCATTATGTGGCAGTTTCTTGCAAGTCATATTGCTTATGCCATTATATCTCCTGAATCACGTTTAGTTTATGGTTCTCGCTGGTACAACAATTGTTATGTAACGTAAGGAATATTTTTATATACATTTTTTGATTTAAATAGGGAGGCATTATTGTGTGTTAGATAACACCTGAAACAAAGAAAAATAATGTAGCGTATCTGATCAGATCAGTGACCAAACAGGTGTATATGTCACTACCAGCGGAAAAATGCTCTTGTCGGTGTACGTAAGAGGCTGACATGTACCAGGACGATGTGAGGGAATCAGATTAGGTAATGAAACAGTAAACGAGGTAGGTACGTTTTGTTCAAAGGTGCAAATGCTTGTAATTCTATATGACCAAACTACTGTGCTCATCAGTGCCCTAGGCTTACAAACTACTTAAACCAAGTTAAATTAACCTAAGGTCAAATTACACACATCTATGCCCGACGCGGGAGGCGGCGCAAAACGTAACGTGACGCTCCAGAGTATGCAGCTACTTCCGCGGGGCTAACTTGTGTTACTTGTAAGGTTAAATGACATATTATGATGGTCCCAGAACAGAGGATATAAAATGCAGAGTGACAATGGGTAGAAAAGCTTTGTCGAAAAAGAGAAATTTGCGAACAACGAATATTAATTTATGTGTAAAGGATTTTGTGCGGTGTGTGGCCTTGTACGGTAGTGAAACATGGACGATAAACAGTTGAGACAGACGTGATGGAGGGTCCGAACGTTCTAAGAGCCTCGCTGCAGAGAGCGCGGTTGCTCGCAGTCGGATGTTCGAGTCCTCCCTGGTGCGCGCACGCGCATGTATGTGTGTGTGTGTGTGTGTGTGTGTGTGTGTGTGTGTGTGCCTGTGTCTGTGTCTGTGTTTGTTAACCGTAGTTTAATTTAGTTTAAGAAGTTTGTAAATCTAGGGACTGATAACCATAGCAGTTTGGTCCAGTAGATTTACAAACGTCACATTAGTTGAGACAGAAAGGAGGCTTTTGAAATGTGGGGCTACTGAAGAATGCTGAAGTTTAGATGGTATATCGCATAACTAATGAGGCGGTATTAAATAGAATTGGGGAGAAAAATTAATTTCTGTCATACCTTGACCAGAAAAGGGATCTATTGGTAGGACTTATTCTTAGACATCAAGGAATCGTGAATGTAGCATTGGAGGGAAGTTTGTGGGGTACAAATCGCAGAGGAACAACGTGAGATGAATGCAGTAGGCAGATTCAAATGGATGTGTGTTGCCATTTCTATAAGTAGATGAACAGGCTTGCTCAGAGTTAGGTGGAAATCTGCATCAAACCAGAGTTCGGACTGAAGACCATAACATTTATTTTTCGAACTATACTGAACACGCACATGATTTTTGTCCTACTTGCTATTTTACGTACTGGTGTAATTTTAATGGAAGGCAAAATCAGTCCTTCACTCAAGAATCTAGCGCTCAGATAACAATGGGAGAAAAATTTTCTTTCGTGTTTCCATGGCCTTTCTTTTGGTTATAGTGATAATATGAAGTGTGCACACGGCTAATCCGCCACGGTAGTGATTGTATGTCTCGACTATTCGCAATTTGTAATTACTCGACATCTGATTCAGGTTTTTATACAAGATGTGATCTTGAATGTAATCCTTATGAATCTCTTATGAGACTTTTATTTGCAATGGATCGCTTACATACATTGATGACTAGTTTCGACTCTTTAAAGAGTGATGAATGCTTTAAAGAGTCATTATCAAATCTGTATCAATTGAGGTTTCGATATGGGATAGAAAAAACGTATTGCGGACTAGACATAAGGATTTAGAAACATGTACGTTTCCTGTTAAGCAACCATTAAATATTATTAGTAAGTCTCACCTAGACATTAGGCAATCTGGCATTTTAACAGGCATCCAGTCATCGCTCATTGCGAACATTGTAATGTAACCTTATTAACAAGACTTTAAAGAAAAAAAAATAGAAATATGAAAATTTGGAATCTTATTTAACATGGTATTTGACGAACAATTAGATATTATCTTTTTTAGTAGTAAGTTTGTATGGAGCCTAGACATTGGGCAACATTTCCGTGACATAATATTTTTTTATAATATTAAAACAACTTATGTTTCACGGCACGGTATATTGTATCTATACTCAGGTATTAAAAGGAACAATAGAAATGTGGGGGCTGTTCACTATTCACTTCAAATAGTAAATTAGACAGTCCTTCACCGTATAACTTGAATTCTGATATTTTCGGATATTGTATTTATGATGACAGATGTTTATAACACACTCTAGTAATTCAATGGAAATGGAAATGAATACTATACAGTATTACAACGACAGTCTGGATGTTTTTAAACCCAATTTGTATACAAAATAATGTAAAATGACAGTTTACGATTATGGTTCATTGTGAAAAGTGTAGATGTTGCACATCACTGGATGCCTCCATCCTGCTGCTACCTGGTTGCAGATAGAGCACTTACCAATTTATATGGCCTATTGCATCAGTACAGCTCCAGTTATTGCCATGTTGACACACTGCCTGGACATGTGGGACAGGAAAGCACAGGGTATTGAACACCATGACGTTGAGGCATATTTGTCTGGTTATGTGCATTAAATTAATAGCTTGCCACTATGATGTCAGCTCATTTGAAAAATATTTCTTACCATGCCTGGACAGTTAAGCGACGAACTTTGCAGACATTTTCTATGCTATCTTCAACATGACTCTTTTCTATATATTGTGTAGCTGACATGGTTAACATCTAGTTTAAATACTGTACTACATTTATTGTACAATGTATTCACTGCACTATTATATTTTAATTGATATATAAAACTAAATACGATGTCAGTTAATTATAATTTTGTGAAGGCGTTTGTTGGAGTATGGTCCTGTACAGTAGTGAAACGTGGATGATAAACAGTTGAGACAGACGCGCTAAAGTGACCGAGCGTTTTAAGGATCCTCGCTACAGAGCGCGCGGTTCCCGCCGTTGGAGGTGTTCGAGTCCTCCCTGCGGCATGGGTGGGTGTGTTGAGCTTAGTGCAACTTAGTGTAAGTAGTTTGTAAATCTAAGGACTAATGACCATAGTAGTTTGGTCCAATACCTTTACAAACATTACATTACTTGAGGCAGGAGGAAGATGGAGGCTTTTCAAATGTGGTGCTACAAACGAATGCCGAAGATTAGACGGGTAGATCGCATAACTAATGAGGAGGTACTGAACAGAATTGGGAAGGAAAGGAATGTATGGCATACCTTGACTAGAATAAGGGATGCATTGGTAGGATACATTCTTAGACAAAAAATTGAGAAGTGAACGTTGGGAGGGAAGTGAGTGGGCTAAAAATCGCAGAGGAAGACAGAGAAGAACACAAAAAGCAGATTCAAATGAATGTGAGTTGCTATTTATATGAGGAGATGAAGCTTGCTCAGGACAGAGTTGGCTCCAGAGTTGCATCAAACCAGTCTTCGGGCTGAAGAACACAACACTTACTTTCCAAACTATACTGAACACCCACATTGTGTGTGTGTGTGTGTGTGTGTGTGTGTGTGTTTTCCCCTAAGTGATGCAATTTTAGTGAAAGGCCATGTCATTCCCTTACTCAATAATCTAACTCTCAGAGAGCTATGGGACAAAAATTTTCCTTCGATTTTCCGATGTCCTACATCTTGCCTAAAGTGACTGTATGTCTTGGCAATGTTCAACTTATTAACGAATAATACAATTCCTTGAGACAACATTGTCTCATTATACCAAAGGTATTAAACATGAGGAGCGGCATTGAATTAAAATTTATGCTGTGGCTGGGATTCGACCCCAGGACCTCTTACTTACTAGGTAAGTGCTTAAGACCACTTTTTTTTCTTTGTTCTTCGGGTACATCTGTGCTCTGCGGTCGTTCGTTTGGTTCGTTCTTCATTGTTCGTTGAATATTTGGCTCAGCTTTTTTATTATAGAGAGCGTTTAGCCCCGTGTCCGGGCGCGCTGAGCCATGGCGCTCGGCGGCCACTCAGCTAACACAGCGTTGTAGCCGAAGCAACTACACGGCCGGTCTTAAAGCACGTCTCCCTCCAATCCACATACTTTCAGAGGGAACATGAGGTAGAATTAAAGTGTGTGGTGTGGAGGGAGACGTGCTATATGAGAGTCCGTGTAGTTTCTTTGGCTACAACGCTGTGTTAGCTGAGTGGTGTAAAGCACCTACCTATTACGTAGGAGGTCCTGGGTTCGAATCCCGGCCACGGCATAAATTTTAATACAGTGCCTCTCTTTATCTTTAATTCACAACTTGTTGAAGAAATCACAACGTTTCTAATAGGAATATAAAATACTTTATGGGAGACAAAGGACTGTGCTGACGTGGCGACTGGTTGGCAGCGTGTCGAGGCTCACTACCTGCGTCACGACAGGCCGTCCTGGGGTCTGTGGCCGCCGCCTCGCCTGAATGGACAGCAGGGCTGGGGGTTGGGTGAGGCGCTCGCCCCTGCCGGTCGCATCCGCCTGCACCCCCGCCCGCCGCCTCCGCCTGGGCGGCGTGGCTGGTCGCGGTGGCCTAATTTCCCGTGGGACTGCTGCAAAGTTTTAGTACAGAGCGCGGCGCGGCGACAGTCCGCACGTCATCTAGCCGGGGGCTCCGCTGGGCTAGTAAACCTCAAGGCCCGCCTCTGGGGACGCCGCCACCACCTTGATTCGGCCTATGACCGCTGCCCGCGGGCGCAGCCCCTCCACCCAAACCAGCCTCAGGCCTTCAGTTGGTGGGCTAGTACACACAAGTAGCAAGTAGCTGTTACTGCACGTACATAAAATAATGCCCACACCGCAAGTCAGTGACTGGCGGGGTTTCCTTGTAACGCAGCAACACAGTGATCAACGCCACTGCCTGCCTGTGTAAAAACGATCAGCGTGAACGATGGTGTATAGTATGAGAAATATATGTAGTCTATGTGTGTATATGTTGTTGTGGTCTTCAGTCCGGGGACAGGATTGATGCAGCTCTCCATCCTACTCCATCCTAATCAAGCCTCTTCAGCTCCTCATAAGAAGTCCGCTTCCGTAGCTCAGTGCAAGCGTCGCTGACTACCATGCAGGAGGCTCGGGTTCGATTCCCGGCAGGGGACTGGGTGTTGTTTGTTGTCCTAATCATCATCATATCATCATCATTGGCACATAAGTCGCCCACGCGGCGTCAAATAGAAAGACTTACACTCAGGCGGCCTAACAATCCCTTAAGGGATCTCCCGGCCACGAAAGCCATATACTCATTTCCATTTCCTTATAAGAATGGCACTTATATCCCTTTGAATCAGATAACCGTACTCATCTCTAGGTCTCCCTCTGCGGTTTTTACCCCAAACACTTTTCTCCAATGCTGAATTGTTGATTCCTTGATGTCTAATTATGTGTCCTACAAATCTATCCCTGATTTCAGTTGAGGTATGCCAGAAATTCCTTTTCTCTCCAGTTCTGTTCACTACCTCCTTATTAGTTACGCGATCAATCCCCCTGATCTTCAGCATTCATCTGTAGCACCACATTTCAAAAGCCTCTGTCCTATTACTGTCCGCTCTATTTATCGTCCAAGTTTTACTCCCATACAAGGCAACACTCCACACAAATGCCTTCAGAAAAGACTTCGTTACGCGTAAATTAATATTCGATGTTAACAATTTTTAAACGGTTTTCTTCCCATTGCCATTCTCCATTTTATGTCCTTTGTACTCCGACATTCATGTGTTATTTTACTGCACAAGTAACCAAACTCATCTACTTCCTTTATTGTTTCGTTACCTAATCTAATTCCTTCGAAATGGCCTAATTTTCTTAGACTGCACTCCATTACCCTTGTTTTGCTCTTTTTGATGTTCGTCTTGTATGCACCGTTCAAACAAACTGTCCATTTTGTTCACTGCTTTTCCAGGTCCTTTGTTGTCTCTGACAGAATTACAATGTCATCGGCAAAACGCTATACTTTCATTTCTTCACCCTGAACTTTCATTTCCTTCTGCAAATTTCTCCTTGCTTTCCTTTATAGCTTGCTCAGTGTAGAAATTGAATAACATTGGAGACATCGTCATAGAGTCAATAAACCAACCAAAAAGGCTAGGAGCGTGTTTTTGTAAGGAGGGCCGGAATCTGAAACTGAGTGTAGTACGATCTTCCTGCTACCTACTTACATTTCGCGTAGTAATCACAAAGACAAGATAAGAGAAATTAGGGCTCGTACGGAGACAAATAGACATTCTTTTGTTCCCTAGTTCTATTTGGGAGTGGAATAGGAAAGGAAATGCCTGTGTAGTGGTACAGTGGTACAGTGTACCCTCCGCCACCAACTTTACGGTGGACTGCTGAGTATGCATGTAGATGTAGAGGCCCAATTGGTAAAACTGCTGCATATACCGATACGTTGTGAATAACCACACTACTACGCTGCTGCTGTCCAACTTTTCTCCATTCACCTCGACAGCTCAACAACAACACTCTCTCGCGCCTCGCGCCACACTGCACCCTGAGATACAAATATGCTCTACGCAAAGATCCAAGGAACATTGCCCTCGCTAACCCAACATGTCTGCTACAACACTTTACAATTATGTTTCCTGTGTGCAATATGCAACGATTTAAATATTCGTTATTCACATAAATCATTTCCACAGAATTATTAATCAATTTACACACGTAGATTTCGGTAACAGGTTTTAAACTGTAACACATACCCAGTGGCAGATATAGTCTCTGACCATATCATATTTGTCATGAATTGTACGCTGAAACTGAAAAAAAAAACCTGCAGAAAGGCAGGAAAAGAAGAAGATAGGACCTGGATAAATTGACGGAACCTGAAGTTCTAGAGAATATCAGAGGGAACTTTAGGCAACAATTGACGGAAACAGAAATAAGACTGTAGAAGAGAAACGGGCAGTAGTCAAACATGAAATAGTGAAGGCAGTAAAGGCAGTAAACAACAAAAAATTCTTGTTTAACATAGGAAATATTAAACTTAATCGATGAAAGGAGAAAATATAAAAATGCAGCAAATGAAACAGTCAAAATGGAGTAAAGACGACTAAGAAATGAAATTGACAGGAAGTGCAAAATGGCTAAGCTGTATGAATATCAAGAACTCCGATGGAAAACCTGTTCTTAGCAAAGAAGTGAAAGCTGAAAGGTGGATAGAATGTATAGAGGGGTCTATAAGGGAAATGAAGTTAAGAGACAATATTGTAGGAAGAGTAGTAGAAGTACATGAATATGAAATAGGAGATACTATACTGAGAATTTGACGGAGCACTCACAAAGACCTAAGTCGAAACAAGGCCCTTCGAGTAGATGACATTCCCTCAGAGTTACTGAAGTCTCTGGGAGAACCAGCTATGTCAAAACTATTTCACCTTGTTTGTAAGTTGTATGAGATAGGCGAAATACTCTCAGACTTTAAGAAAAATGTAAAACTCTCCATTCCAAAGAAATCAGGCGCAGACAGGTATGAAAATTACAGAACCAGCTGTTTGATAAGCCACGGTGGCAAAATGTTAACACAGTGTCTGTAAACAGACATCGTTAATAAGGTCAGGCCTATTCGTACCTATAATGTCTAACATATTTCCATTGCGCGTGGGTTGCCGATTTAACAGCTCAAGACAGTTTTCAGATAATTAACATGGACACAGCATTTACACTTCAAGAGGAATAATGTCAAGAGGAATGCCGTGGGGCACGTGTTCAGTCAATCTTTTGACGTCAAAGAGATCTCATTTTCGCCAACCATTAAAAGTACCAGCAACAATTACCAGCTACACCACACCATCGATGAAAAGTAAGATCTAAGCTATTAACCATCTTTAGATGTGCAATGCTAAGCCAATGTTTTGTTTTGGATATTATCAATAGTGAACTTAAGTGCAATTAATTAATGTCGATAAAATTATTCACCTACGGCACTATCAAACAGATTCCTATTTCGCTACCTTTAATATCCCGAGGGTCAACATGAACAATAAAAGACTTTACATAAATATAATTAAAATCAGTGGAGTACTGAAATATATCTGTGAGAGAGTAACAATTTGTACCATTATGAAAATTCGAAGTATAGTTAGCAACAATTGCTGGCCACTGATTATGAGCATATTGTATAACCACTGAATGGTACAAAGCAGTGAATATTAATTTTGTATTAGGTATTCAGTTTACGTGTGCTAAAAATGCATCGCAATTAGAGAGCATCAGAGCATTATAGAGCATCAGAGCATTAAAGTGGACACTTTAGTAACACTGTCACTAAATGTTTGATGGTAGAAAAATTTGTCGCTGTTATAGGGAACAACAGATTATGTCATAATTTTACTTCTCAGAAATAATATTTTATTGACTTTGTTAAAGAAAAGACGTAAACTGCATAATTTCTCAGTAAATAACCTTTTTTTAGTCTATGGGACTTAACTACGGGGTCATCAGTCCCTAAACTTACAAACCACTTATGAACTACTTACGAACTAGGACAGCACAAATATCCATGCCCAAGGGGGGATTCGAACCCCCGACCGTAGTGGCCGTGCGGACCGTGACTGGAGCGCCTTAGTCCCCTCGGCCACCGCGGCCGGCAGTAAATAACTAACGTAATCATTTAGCTTGTCATTGTAGGCAAATTTCAACCACAACGGTTAAAGTTACTATTTCTAATCAAGGTACTGTAAATAGGTATGACAAGCATTACTTTAATTGTTTGATTGTACGTAGAATTATTGCATGAATTTTTCCTATAGCAACTTTCATGTTCTTTACAGAAATTTTTGCTAATTATTTCCAATTTATAAGTAACTTAAATCTGGTGATTTTATTTCTCTGTGTTTACTGGTGTTTGGGTGTGCGTGCGTATTCTGCATTCTGTGACCACGTTGTGTCTAAATTAACCAATCGTTGATTATTGCTCCTGTACATAATATTTCCACTAAATTAATTTGTTGCCCGTTCATCGAGCTGGTTACCGTATCTATTTACCTATTCAAAATTGTTCACTCATAATCGTTTTGTCCCAGGTTTGTCATTGCTAAGACCTTTATTCAAAATTTCCCTCACCAAACGATCGTCATTGCAAATGAGGTCACGAAGCATCATTTAGTGAGTAACCTCCGCTACGTTACCGGTTTCCCCATCGATAGCCTTATCTGGCTAATTAATTCATTTGGCACATGGGTCATTCTAAAGTCTAATTACTCGCGAATGTCAGTAGCGTAGGCTGGTAGTGTTACAAGCTGATAACAAAACTATGCCCTTCTTCCTACTGCATCTCAGCTTCCGTATACATACACACATGAAGTACTTCGTGACACTTTCACGGAGAGACACTTGCTCGGAGACGGCATAGAAACTGAAGGTAGTGGGAAGTATGACACACCATCCCGTCTGAAAAGTGTCTGAAAAGTTCAGTGAATGGTCCCATATTTTGCAAACCACGCTGGCGAGGATTAGGTGCTCGCGCATACACAATGAAAACATGTAAACAAGCGCCACCTATACAAAGTACTGCTGTGAAGCGGTGGTACACGCTGCGACCCAGCTAACAGGGTCAGTGTGAGAACTCGTGTCATTACAACGTGGAGCACAATATGGAGCAACGCTTTAACATCACGTTTTGTTTAAAGTTAGGCAAAAAGGCGACGGACACCAACGGAATGTTAATGCAAGAGTATGGTGTTAAAGCAGTGGGTAAAAGGGGTGTGTTTTAATGGTTTAAAAGCTTCAGAGACGGAAAGGAAGGTGTCGACGTTTACAATCACAGTCCCAGACCACATCGAACGAGTGAAACGGATACGTATTCTGCAGATTTGGACGGTAGACTTCTTTTTGTTTTTCCGTCTTAAATTAGTCCTGAAAGGCTTTTGCTTCACAACGGTTGTGGACGTCCAACACCGCGTGACCACAGTGCTTCGAGCGGTTCCACAAGAAGCGTCTGTTGAAAGTTTCCAAAAGGTGCACAACCAATGTCGGAAGTATATTGTAGCCATTGGAGATTACTTTGAACTACAGTAAAGGTATTATCTGTTTCTTATAATTCCTGAGACACTTCATTGTAGTTTTCACACGCACCTTGTACCTTTGGGCACGCTCGCTTACACAGTCCGCATTTCACGCATTTTTTGGACATGTTTGTAATTCGAACACATTCAAAGCGTTCCGGAGACTAGTAGTAAACACACCGAATGTGTGAAATAGTCCTCAATTTTTTGTTAATTGAAGATTTAGTATAGAGTCACCCGTTCATATGCAGTGTAGCTTCTTTAAAGAGATGACAGTAGCGACAAGATGGTCAGACACATCCCTTAGGCTGTAGCTACGTCATGTCTCCACCACATCCTTCCTTCCAGGAGTGCTAGTCTTGCAAGTTTTGCAGGAGAGCTTCTGTGAAGTTTGGAAACTAGGAGGCGAGGTACTAGCGGAAGTAGAGTTTTGAGGCGGGATCGTGAGAAGTGTCGTGATAGCTCGGTCGGTGCAGCGCTTGTCCGCGAAAGGCAAAGGTCCCTGTTTCGAGTCCCGGTTCCGGCACACAATTTTAATCTGCCAGGAAGTTACAAGCAACGAATAACGATGCATTTTCCCTGACTACTGACAGAGCACTATCATCATTTACAAACTTCATCAAAATACAGGTGAACATCATATCTTTCATTTAGTGTCTCAGAAAGAGCGGAGTTACACTGCAAACCTCACACAAGATGTGTATCCATCGCAGTGGGTATTGTTGCAAAACACTGGGATACCTTCAGTCTCAATGTAAGACAAAACAACCCATAAAACTGCATCAGATATTTCGATAGGCGTTCAAATGAAGAGGTATGACACGTATTAACAACCTAACAGGTTGAAATCACAATATGCCATCTGAGGACGCGAATGTAGTGCCCGACCTTGTGGTGTGCATGCGCGGGCGCCCGCACATGAGGCAAGATATGTGCAGGGAGTTGTGTGATCTGTCCAAGCCGGGCGCGGTGGCCGAGAGGACTAAGGCGCTCCAGTCACGGGCTGCACGGCCACTACGGTCGGAGGGTTCGAATCCCCCCTCGTTAATGGATATTTGTGCCGTCCTAGTTCGTAAGTAGTTCATAAATATTTTGTAAGTTTAGAGACTGAAGACCCCGTAGTTACATTTTTGATCTGTCCAACTGACGCGGCAGTGCTTGTGAGGCGTTCTCATTTCAAAATTTTACAGTTGCGGAGCAGCGAGGTGTTATCAGATTAGTGACTGCGGTAGGCGTAAACCGGCCGATATTCGTCGCCGGATGGTGGCCGTTTACAGGGGAGACTGTTTGTCCAAGTCATAACAACACGCGACCACACATCTGCAGGGGCGCACATACTAGCCATGTTGAATTGTAAACAGTTTGAGCATCCCTCCAACAACTCGGACATGTCACGCTGTGACCCTCCATCTGTTTCTCCAGCTAGATAAAAAGTATGTATTAACTCTGAAAGTGAAGCGCTAAAGCTTTGACGTCACATTGTAGGACACAGTCGGGGACTGGCTCTTGTCAGAGCCACAGGAATTTTTGGAACAGGAAATCCTTCGGCTCGTTAAATAGCGCATTAATTGTGTTCTGTACGCAGTGCACGTAGACGCAATGTGACACTATGCATGCTTTCGAACTCTGTGAATGTTGCTATTAAACAAGTGGCTACCACCTGTTATCACGTATGACAGCGCCGCACAGTTGAAATTGATTCACTAAAAAAATAAAAATGACTTCTTCGTCAAGATCTTTTGATTTAAATACATCCGTAACTGCTATATAAATCCAGGTGCTAGTTACCCTTTTGAAATTCTTCAATAGGAAGTATGTGGCTTTGCCGTGCAGTCATTGGAGAATTATTTATTCTGGTACAGTTCAAAGTCAGATTTTACAAAACGTAATCGGCTTTTCACACAGCTCAGCTTGAAGAGTCTCTAACACAGAAATTCACAGTCTTCTCTTCGTCGCTAAAAGCTATTGCAGTAGATGTTCTCTTTGAGCTAAGAGGATTTTCTTCTTGCTCGAACCACAGCGCTTCCGATTAAATCTAAAGTTTCAACATTTTCTAAAGAAACGTCATAATAAATGTCCAAGATACTAGCCAAATACAACACATTCGTAAGTCTTCTCTATACTTCATATTAGGAAGAATCATCATCATCATCATCATTTTCCATCTCCAGTTTCCAGGTGTTGCTAACAAGCGCTCTCCATCTCATCCGATCTTGATATACCACATGGTCTTGGAAATCCCCCCAGTTAAAACCGTTCTTTTCTATGTCTGATTTAACTGCCTCTATCCATCGTCTACTTGGCCGTCATCTTGGTCTTCTCGTTACATGGCCATACAAATGCAGTCTTCGTTTCTTAGGAAGGACGCGAACATTAATTGGTTTTCATACTGCTAAGAAACTCGAACACAAACACAGGTACTTTCGGCAAACATTTATTACGAGAATACAATAAACATTAATTTACTTTTATCTCTGTTTCAAACAGCTACCAACACTGATGAACACAACTGATAATAGTTGTGGCCATTAAATGAGAAGCACATTCCGGATAAAATAGTTTAGAATAATGCCACGAAAACTGTCAATGTAACGTGAAATTTGCTTTGCCACTTACTATCGTCGTCGTATTCTCTGTTTACAGAGAGGGCCAAAGCTATGCGCCTGCCCAGTTGTGCATAAGAGGTTGAAACAGTGCTGTACATTTCTGTCTCCACTTGTCGCGCTACAAGTTTCACTATTATATCGGTATCTTAGAATATGCCTTAGAAGCTAAAATTATGTCTGTTAATTTCTATCGGAGTATTATTTCTGTATAGCACGTAAATCTGTGTGTGTGTGTGTTGATAAATCATTCACTCGATTGCAATGAAACTCACTCGATTGCAATGAAACTTTGGTGAACTGTTCACCGTAAGCCCATGAACGTTCTTGACCCAAAAACGAAAGAGCACGACACATAGCTCAGGAAATATGACGTGATAAATAATGAGAGGCCACCGCGTGGGAATACCCAGATTTATGGGTCAATTGTTGGAAAATGGGAGTAGTTAGGGACCTGCAATAAAGTTTGTATGTAGTTTCGGACATTTACGAAGCGTTTTGTAACTAAACCACCCCCCCTTCCACAAAAACATACACAAAATGATGAAGCGAAAAGAAGTCTACCGATCATAACAATTTCGAGGTAGATGCCGCAAAACTGTCGCATCAGGCATGATGTTGTGATGTTTAACTTGATTACTGCTGTCTTCGCAACATATTTTGCATTTACTATCACTAAATGTGCCATCGAATTTACATCACTGTACGTTTACTTCAGGACATATATAATATATAAAATTTAATGTTTGTTTCTTTGTCTTTTATGCACGGCCATACCGTACGTCAGATTGCGGTAAAACTTTCTCAACTCATTTCTTGAATTCGCGCGAAGGTTACAGGCATACTAAAATTAACTTCGTGTGGTGCATGGTGGAGGGTGAATTACAATTAGTTAATTCGTTTCTTACGCCTTCACGCTGAAATGACTGGACGTATATGAATGATATTTGAAGCAGAGGTAGCTTATACCACGATTAATACTTGGCATACTCTTCGTAAGCTACCGTACGGTGTATGGCGGAGGGTAACTTACAGTGTGTTAACACGTTTCTTACTCTACCGCGACTTTGACACCGTTTGACCAGCCACCACGAAACTTGGTGCATATATGTATGTTTTCATATACACGAGGAAGATGAGTAGGTAGAGGAGGATGCGGACAGAAAGGGGAGGGAGGAGACGGAGTTGGGGGGAGAGGAGAGGGATGAGAGAGGGGAGATAGTGACAGTGAAAGGAGATGAACAGAGGGAAGGGAAGAGGAAAAGGAAAGAGAAAGTGACAGGTGGACACGGGGGAGGGGGCAAGGAGCAACCGATCAGAGAGAACAGAAATGACGAGACGGACTGATGGAAGACTGGAAACCTCATTTATATTTTATCTCATATTCGTGTTTTATGCGCTGCCATAACGTTTATGTGATTGTAATAAAACTTTGTAACTAAACAAGCTAACACTTTCAAATTGCAAACGTTGTTTGCACAATTGCTACATGTTCGGCAGCAACGCGCCGGGTACCAGCTAGTTTAATTATAAACAGGAGCTATAATTCTAAAAAAAAAAATCAAATGTTTGTATAGCTTATGGGACTTAATACGGGGTCATCAGTCCCTAAACTTACAAACTACTAATGAACCAGCTAACACTAAAGACGGCGCAAATATCCATGCCCGAGAGGGATTCGAACCCCCGACTGTAGTGGCCGTGCAGACCGTGACTGGAGCGCCTCAGTCCTCTCGGCCACCGTGGCCGACACAATTATTATAATTGGTATTTCCAGCATGGTCTCAGTTTTAGGGAAAACTGACATTTATAAAGCAATCCATCCCTATATCGATCTGATTAAAATTACCTGTTGATTGTCACTGTATATGTTGGAGCTAGTTTCTTCCAAACAGAACACTCAACGTCACGGCTGCTTGCTGTTGCCAAAGAATTGATCAGTTCACTTTTCATGAATGATGTTGTCTTTGAAAATCTTAACACATAGTGTGATTTTTTTATTTTATTTTATTTATTTACTTTTTATTTTAATTTTTGACCGCAGTTTTCTATGTTACATAGCACATCACGAGGTTTTGTGTAGGACATGATATGACTTTGAGTTAAGTGTTCAACAAGTGTTGACTGTTACAGCTAAGTCAAGTGCCTTTCTATCATAACGACAACAGAGCATAGGGCATTTCTCGCCGTACCCACTTCCAGAATTGTGAAGTAACCTTTTGTGTTTGATTTTACGCGATAACAAGCAGTTTCCATCATCCGTTGTGGCATTTCTGTTGCAACAGGAGCCAGACAGCAACAAATATTGGACTACTGCTCGATAGAGAAGAGGTTACTCACATCGCAAAGGACTTGTTATTGGACGATACGAAACTCTGTAGCGTAGGTGATAAAAATAGAAACTTGCGGGATAAAGAACGGTGTTCGTCTGCATCAACAAGTGGTATTGTCGGTCAGTTTTACATTTTGACAGTAAAAACTTTGGTTCTTAATTTGGACCAGTTTCTTCAAGTGTGTGATACAATTACGACATTATACATTAAAGTTGGTCCTTATTGTCTATAAAAATAAAAGCGTAAAGTCAGGAACATCTGTCTGGGAAAATGTGCAGTATGAATTAGGAAGATATAATAATATAGAATTTTCTTGCTGACTTTGCAATAGAAATGTAGTTTATGTACGTTTTGTTCAATGCAAAATACGTCAGTATTTTGGAGTGCATTGTTTCTGGCAACTCAGTAGAGTTGTAAGAAAAATTGGATGAAAATCGAATTATTTTCATATAACGTAAACGATTTAAGGGACATATATCTGGACGGTTGCCACGAGGAATGAATCTTATTGGAACACTAACTGTAATCCCACACTTTGCAAGATGGAGAATTCAAAATTTTATACTTTTTACCTTTATAGATCACTATGTCAAAAAATGCGACAAGAGTCAGATATATATAAAAGCCATCAATATATTTTTAAAAAATCTTTAATTTTTAATTCACAGTGCGATTTTAGTAAACCTGTATATCCAAAGCAAGTCAGGTGAATGTCAATGTGTGCGCTTAGTTCTGTTGTTGATATCAACTTCCGAGAATAAATCTGTGATTCAGGGAAAAATGGCTAACAGTACCATCTCTTGGTAACTTGTACCATGAAACTAACTGAATCATCTATTGGTTCTTTTGTGTATCATCTGTTGATCGTGGTAGTAACGTAAACATCCGAATATCAAATTGACAAAAGAATGGTTTCAGTTAAGGAAAGCTATAAATTACTAGATGTTATTTTTTCTATGATTCAGATTTGATTAAATAAAGCGTACATAATTTCCCCATTACACTCATAAACCAGTGTAAGCTCCAGTAACATTCATCAAGTAGTTACTGATATAAGAGTGTTCAGACACGATTTTTTTTCTCATTTATTGTATTATAACGTATACGATAATTATTAATTTGTAATTTAGCCACTTATTTTACTACTCTGTTTGCTATTCACTGTAATATAAGAGTGACCGATTCTTCTACGAGATCCAATTATGGCAACAAAGGTCATTAGAAAGAGGTAATGAATTACATTTCTTAGAAGCGATCTAGGCATATCAGTTTACAGAATTTTCTAGAAGTGAAGTGACTCTTCATTTTCATTAGATGAGTCACACTAACAAGTGTCTCAAGCACTGATAACCGCACGATAACAAACTTAGACTACATCTCGTCACAAAAATTAATTAATTAGTAAGATGTGTACACTGCGTATTAATACCCTAATGCCCGGTAACACGCCCTGATTCACTGAAGCATGCCTGTAGTCGTCGTGGCATAGAGTGCACTAGAACATCAACGATCTGTTGGTAAAGATTGTTCCATTACTCAACGGCGATTCGGAATAGATCACTCAAGTTATTTGGTGATTATTCCTCCAAATTTGTATGTATCCTAGCAGGTTCCCTAAGTTTTATATCTGGAGAATATGTTGGCCATTCTTATCTTCAATGTCGTTATCATGAAGGAACGCGTTCACAAGATGTGCTCGATGATTGACAGAAATTTTGATCATTAGGACGAATCCCTCACCAAATTGCAGTAAAGGCAGCGGATGTTATCCCTGTACCATATAACCGCTTCACTACCTTCGACGAGCACAATTGGTGTACGGTGGCCGCACATAATGCCACCCCAGAACGTTCGGGAATAACTAGCACGCTGCAATTGATTACAAATGTATCTCCGACAATAGTCTGGTTTAAGGCATTTCCGTTGAAAGACGACCGTCTGTCGTCTCCCATATATTTTTGTATAGTTTTTGTAAAGTTGTAATTTATTTAATGTCACTAAAGTATAATTTTGTTAAAACTTGAACACCACTCTTTTCAAGGCTTGAGGAATAATATTTTTATTTCATGTGTTAAAATATTAGTTAATATTGCTAGGTTTTTCTTATTTTGTTATATTAATTTTTTATTCTATTAATTAATGTGGCATAAGTACGGCTTCTCCGCTACGCCACTGTCCCTGTGAGAATGTGCAGTTGTTGTACTTTTAAGATTGTGCGAGAATCTATGACTGTCTGAATGTGGGGAGTAATAGCTCGCTCTGCATCGTTTTCTCTGGCTCAATATCGATAGCTGCTGTTACTACCAAAGAGGTTTCTGCACCCTTTAGTTACAGTCCAGTCAGCGAGCTTTCTTAAGCGTGAGTCTGGCTGTCCGCCCCCCCCCCCCCCCCCCGCCGCTGTTTTCGTGGATTTTACGGTTTTCTCGCAGCCTGGTGGCCGCACGGCGAGCCACTCTTCTTTGGTCGTCTGGTGAGGTAAGGTTGGATCTGCTCTTGTTTCTGGAGATGGTAGCGTTTCATTAACTAGCACGGTTAACTTAGATTCGTGAAGTTAGAATCATTTTTTTTAAATATATTTTCTCCGATCGTGTGCGGAAATGTGTTCTCGTTTTCCAGTTCAGTGATTTCCAAATAGATAAACGCGGTGTATGTTATTCTAGTTGCAGTTTGATAACAGCCTGATATATTAAAACCTTTTGTGATCATGTGGTGGTGTATGAACTCCGTGTTAATACTTTCTAGCTTTGTGGGGCCCGATTTCTAACTAATATGTTCATTTTACACAGTGCATGTAAAATTATTCTCATCCTTTCCTTCCGTTAGTGATATGTGTTCCACGTGGTTGGTTCATAGAACAAAGCCTTCAGCTTCCACTCTTGTTTGTTCCATGCCCATGAGGCAAGTAACTATGCGGGTACCCTTCTGATTTACACTAATATTTCGCAATCTTCTCTCCCCGCCTATTTTCATCCTGCCGTTTCTTCTTCGACTTATAGTACGAACTCTGTGTCAGTAATTCTCTCTGAGCCTTGTACAACCTCCTTCGATAACTTCCCTATGTAATACTAAGCATTTCTATGAGTTGCATGCTGCAATTCTTAATTTTATTTTTCCGACTTTGTAATTATTTCACTTTTAAGAGTTTTGGAGACGACTTCATCCGTCTCTGTAAGCGCGTGTAGCTGCATTTCTTTCGCTCCTTCATGTAATTCTAAACATTTCTATGAGTTGCATGTCGTAATTCTAATTTTAATTTTTTTGACTTTATAATTATTTCATTTTTGTGGTCTTCCTGAGACAGGACCTCATCCGTCTCTGTAATTGCCCCCTGTCGCGTGTAGCTGTATTTCATTCGCTTCCTTACATAATTCTAAGCACTTCTATGGGTTACATGCTGTAGTTAATTTTCTTTATTTTTCGGAATCTGAATTTATTCAGTTTTATCGGTTTTCGGAACCACGAGGGTCCGAATTCGGACTTCTGCGGTTTGCAGCTAGTCGCCTGAGTTCACGCCACTTCTCTTATAAAACCAGTACCTAGCTCGATTTCTAACAGACTGGAACTTAAGAATACACCGAGATTTTGTATAATAAATCCGACATTCAACCACTTCACCTTCAGTGGAGTGCGTTCATGTAACTAGCCGTATGTCTCCGTTAGCGTGTTTGCTCGCGTTTTCTGTTCAGATGTAATTTAACTTGGATATACACACGCACCATCTCAAAACAGGCACGACAAACCAGAGCCAGCTTCAAAGTGTTTGTATATTATGTTTTGTGCTACCTCCGACTTGCTGAATTCGCCTACGATAGCGGCGCCTGCGTCCGCCTCGTTTCAGCACGCTGTTTTTGGTGAGTTTCGCTGTAGCACTGCGTGCGTGTGAGAGAATGAGTGTTGTTTGTGAATCCTTCCCTCCAGTAGCGTTAAAACATGTATTTAGGCTGGGCACCGTTCGCTTTAATGCATGTAAGAGATACATTTTCTTGTTTTAACGAAATTGATTCCCCATTTTGCTTGTTATCTATCTGAATAAACAAGTTTAAATTCAGCGTATTCCGTAAGTTGCCTATAAATTGTAGTTTTCGAGTACCTTCCCTCTTTTATTTAATATTGTTTCACAAGTGGTGAGAACATTCTCAGATGCAATCTTTCTTACGACTAAATTCCGTTGCGGCATAAATGTTTTCTTAGCCACCTTTCTAGGCTTTAATGGTGGTGGCTTGCTAATTAACGTCTGTGTATAATAACGTGTGAGCTGCTATGTACATTGGCCACTGTAGTAGTAACATCCTGTTAATGAAGTAATTTGAAACGAGTGTGTTCTCAATTTGGGCCAGGGAACAAGGCTTTGTAGCAGGGGGTAACCAGTAGTTCACACGGACCTCATTTACTAATTTTAGTGACAAAGAAAGGCTCTTGTTACGTACAGTGGTCGACTTTTACCGTGTCTTATCTGTGAATAGAACTTGCAAATTCTGAAGAATCTTTTCATCCTATGCCGTTGGGCCCATCCGAACCATTAGAACTAGACATGTGTGAAGTTGCAAATCATGCAATCTGCTACATGCAATCTACTCCTTCGCTTTGACACATCTTCATGAGTGGTCTTGAATGACATCTATGAACAACTTAAGGAACTAGCCTGTTTTCAGCATCCTTCTCTGCAGCTGCAGGTATAAAGGGTGAATCACCTAACACTTGCACCAAAAATATTGCGGAAACGGAAATTGCGGTAGATGTGCGGTTTTTACATAATCGATTGGTAGTCAAGCAGTCGTATTTTTAGCCAATAAACAGGTTGTAAAAGTACGTAGAAAGTGTATTTTTTATGCAAACATACAATGTTTCAAATAGAACAATGGTTGTTTCTGTCATGCACTGGAAATTTTGACCCCAGCTGTGTACAAAGAATTTTGAATGGCCTTTTTTTTATCACGTTTAGTTTTGCAGCTACAACCATTCAAAATTTTGGGGCGGAGGCTACGACAGTGTAGCAGACCGGCGGGTGGTCATGAAACAGTTGGCCGCCCCCCAGGGGCTAGCCACTCGGTCAGTCAGCTACGCTGTCGTAGCCTCTGCCCCAGAAACTCTGAACTGTTGTAGGGGGAAAAATAAACGTGCTAAAAATGTCATTCAAAATTCTTTGTACACAGATGGTGTCGACAATACCAGTGCACGACCATTGTTACATTTAAAAAGCTGTATGTTTGCATTAAAAAATACCCGTTCTAAGTAATATAACAATTTGTTTGTCGGCTAAAAATACTATCACCAATCCATTGTGTGAAAACCGCACATCAATCGCACTTTCCGTTTCCGCAATACTTGCGGTGCATCTGTTTAGGTTAAATCAGAGTTTTTTCAACTGTATAAATTAGTCTAGTTCTGACCAGATGAGTTTCGAAAATGTTCAAAATGTTCAAATGTTTGTAGAGTCTATGGGACTTAACTACGGGGTCATCAGTCCCTAAACTTACAAACTACTTACGAACTAGGACGGCACAAATATCCATGCCCGAGGGGGGATTCGAACCCCCGACCGTAGTGGCCGTGCAGACCATGACTGGAGCGCCTCAGTCCCCTCGGCCACCGCGGCCAGCTATGTGTTTCGATTTGTTTCAAAACGCCCTCAGTGGTGAACTGGAATGATTTACTCATCTATTTTGTATTGTCATCTTCACACGTTTTCTTTGTACTCACATTAGCACTAACGCTGTCAGTTCATTTAGTATTCATCTTGTTTACCAAAGTGGCAAAAAAATCGTTATTTCTGTGCCGTGGAGGGATGCGTTTGTGTTTCGTTTCGATCTGTAATGCATCGTCTGGATGAGTCTATTGCAACTATCGAAGATGTATCTGTGTGTCTTTAAATGTAAGTGTGTGTGTGTGTGTGTGTGTGTGTGTGTGTGTGAGAGAGAGAGAGAGAGAGAGAGAGAGAGAGAGAGAGAAAGAAAGAGAGAGAGAGATGTAGTGGGACGATATTAGCGTGCTGTACTACCTTATGTAAGCTTTACTTTGAAGAGTATTCATGAGATAGGAAAGGAAGCTAAGTTGATGCATAAATTGTTTATTTTTCATACATGTAATATCTTATGAGACATGATATTAAAAAATGTTTATGTTTGGTTTGTATGTTTCATGGTCGACAGCGTCACCGCAGCCCCGACCGGCATCAAATATCAGCCACGCCACCATCCGTAGTTAGCGGACAGCCACGAGGCGGCGAGCGTCTCGGCGCCTTCTCCATTGCGTGATATCGATCATCCTTTCAGAAGCCGGCCGCGGTGGCCGAGGAGACTGAGGCGCTCCAGTCACGGTCTGCACGGCCACTACGGTCGGGGGTTCGAATCCCCCCTCGGGCATTTATATTTGTGCCGTCCTAGTTCGTAAGTAGTTCATAAGTAGTTTGTAAGTTTAGGGTCTGATGACCCCGTAGTTAAGTCCCATAGACTATACAAACATTTGAACATTTTTCTTTTTAGAAGATTATACGAATTGTTATAAAGACATATTTTTTGTCTGAGTCTATTATCTGTACTGTCAAGATCGAGTCTGAGCTAATGTGCAAGCTCACATGTTGTATGAAAACTAATAAATATCAAGAACTGGTTATGGACAAATGCGTATAAATCGTATTTATGGAAAAGTATTAAGTTTGAATGTTATGAATCACAGGAAGGAAGATTACAGATTTATTTCGAGATTGGATCTATTCATGTCTGTTTGAAGACAATTAATTTTGACAGTTTTTCTTAAACGGTGACTTTATTGTAGTTTATGAATTGAATATACAGAAGTAAGATATTCTATCGATTCAACATGTTGTGAAGCTAGATCGATTGTGACTTATATATCGACTGAGAGCTACATTGGCTTACGGAAGATTTAAAAGTGTGCTTAGGTACTGAAAAATCTTTCCTTCTTGCCCGCCGGTATAAGAACTTGCTTTTTGACTGTGAATATAATTTGAAAGAGAAATTTTTTTGTAGTGGTTTGGGGACTTCTGAGATGAGTTCAATGGCAACGTCCAGGTTCGTTGATGAAGTTGCCTAGCAACCTACTAACTACCCCATAGCAACTGAATGTGGAATGATCTTAGATAGACTTTTGAGGGGAATATGAGATTTATTATGATTTTTGAATTGTTTAATGAGAATTATTCCTGTATTATCTCGTCCCATCGTATAAACTTGGCGACTAGTTAAGGCGGTATTACACGACGATCCGCCGCGAAAGGTATAGGTCTAGCGCGACAGCCATCTAGCGGCGAAATACGTGGAACTACCGCCGAACCATGATTATTAGCAGACACTTTATCTGCCCGCCGGAATAGAGACCAGTTCTAAACTCCCGTGAATCCGCGCATGGGCACTAGGCAGCACTAACGCACGCATTCGCAAAAGCGGATATTGCAAGAAGCTTTCTGCTTGTCATTTGTGTATGACATTCGCGGTTAGGACTGATTTGTGATTTCAGACTTCCGTGTTGCTGTTTTTGCCCGTTTTTTTAGTTAGTAAATTATCATAAATGCAGTAATGAAACAAAAACATGTGTTTTTAAGCAGACCTTTATACTAGGTGTTTATGAAAAGACGTTTTTACATTGGTTGCTTAATACTTATAGAAGTGAAATCAAACAGAGAGCCGTTGAGTCATTATTCAGGCGTACAGGAAGGAAAGTTGTTTGTATAACCCACACGATCCCTTTATCGTAAGTGTTGTCAGCAATCGTTTACTCCTCAATTATATGCGTACAACATTACAAACAGCAGCTCTTCAAAACACGTCCTTCCTCACGAAGTTTCAAATTTGTTGCGGATTTCCGGGACACACTTCTTTTATTAGCTGTGAGTATATATCTCTGCCTTCCTTCTTTCCGGCCACAGTCTGGTTTTCGTCGTTGTGCCATAATCTGAAAATTTACTGTCACAGCTCCAAAATATGTGTCCTATGTGCGAAATGCTGTATACATGTAAATTTATACAGACATATACATTTGCAACCTAGTGTTGTTAATATAAATTGACTTCAACCATAAATCTATAGCTAAGGTAGAATATTCAAAACTTTTAGGTTTATGCATTGATGAGGGATTGAATTGGAAGAAACACATTGAAGATCTGGTGAAACGTTTGAGCTCAGCTACTTATGCTATTAGGGTGATTGCAATCTTTGGTGATGTACAACTCAGTAAACTAGCATAATATGCCTATTTTCATTCTCTTCTTTCTTATGGCATCATATTTTGGGGTAATTCATCATTTAGTAAAAAAGTATTCATTGCCCAAAAGCGTGTGATCAGAATAATTGCTGGAGCCCACCCAAGATCATCCTGCAGACATTTATTTAAGGATCTAGGAATCTTGACAGTGGACAGATATACAACTAGCATTTAAAAATAAATTAAGAGAATTTCTGAATGGCAATTCCTTCAACACATTAGATGAATTTCTAGAAATAAAGTTAGTAGTTTAGGGAAAAAAAAAAAAAATAAAAAAAAAAAAAAATGAAATACGTAAAATATTCAAATACTGAGTGTCATGTAATATTATGTATCGACACATTTCTTTTAACTGACTTGTTACACATCATTACAAAGTGTCGCATTCATGATCTACGGAACAAGTGTTAATCTAATCTAATGTAATCTAAAGCTGTTGCGCGGTCTGAGGCTCCATGCCACAAATTGCGCAGCCGCTCCCGCCGAAGTTAAACCATTTGTGTGCATGTTGTCATTGGCATAAGTTAATGTAAGTAGTGTGTAAGTCTAGTGACCAATAACCTAAGTAATTTGGCCCTTAGATACACAAAGTTTGAACTTTAATATAAAACGAAAGTGTTGAGTCTGTAAATCAAAGCAATAGTGACTCAATTCTGTACTAACTACGTAAGAGAAAAAGAAATACTTAATAAAAAAAATGACAACTTCACATTAAATAGGAACCGTAAGGTCACAAAAATAATTTAAATGAATGAAGTTCCAGTAAATCGCATGCTTCCTTCGGTTTCTTGTGTGGTATGAATGATCGATTAGATGAGCTCTGTTTCCTTCGCGTTTCATGCGCGCTATTGCTGTCCACTGCGCATGCGCGGATTCGCACGATGGAATATCCGCCGTGCATCGTGTAATTGATTTACGTGAAGCAGTGCGTAGTTCCAGATACTAACACTTGTGGCGCTGCTGCATAGGCGTGCGCGTTAGGTGTATCGTGTAATACGGCCTTCAGCCAGGTGCTTGTGAGTTTGCACAGCACACGAGTACCCATCGGAAGAGCGAGAGATCGACGCTTTCAAGCGCACCACAGTCAAGCAGAGGTATCATCGAGCCGGCCGCGGTGGCCGAGGAGACTGAGGCGCTTCAGTCACGGTCTAAACGGCTACTACGGTCGGGGGTTCGAATCCCCCCCTCGGGCATGGATATTTGTGCCGTCCTAGTTCGTAAGTAGTTCATAAGTAGTTTGTAAGTTTAGGGACTGATGACCCCGTAGTTAAGTCCTATAAGCTTTACAAACATTTGAACATTTTTTGGTATCGTCGAGAGTGTGAACGAACGGTACCGTCTTGCCTGGAGTCTTCGGGGGCAGCCTTGGCGATCGGTCCCGCAGTTTTCATCGAGCGAGCGCAGCGAGTACGAGGAATCTTCTTGCCGCACCCCGCCCACTTTGTTTGAAATAACAGTCCCTGTGTCCCACCAACAGCACCCAGAAGACAAGGCCTCACAACTGGCAGTGCCTACGTTACAATTACAGGCCTCCATCTGACTGGCCGGCCGCTACGCGGCGGTGGGCGTGCCCCAGCGGCCAGCCAGTGAGGTGGCGGCCGCGGCCTGTAAAGGCTAGTTTACACGCCGACACTACGTTTCATGAAACTGCGCTACTGGCCAGTGCGCATGCGCGGCAGGCGTTCGCGCAACTCGTTGACGAAACTAGACAGTTTCGTCACGTTCCAACTTTGGCGAAATTGATTGCGCGTGTTTTTAGGTTAGGTGATTACCAATACAGAACAAAACACAACGTAAAGGGGTAAAAGGAAGCAATAACTCGGCTTTTGAACATATATGCGATGCATAGGTGTTTGTGCCATTTTAACGATGAAAATTTCAGGAATAATCAGCGGCGTGTTACTGCTATTGAAGCAATTATTCGTTAATTATATATTGATGGGTTGACGAGTAGTGAATTGCAGACTAAAGTACATTCAATTCCAAATACCTATACAAACGAACCATGGCAATTGTGGTACAGGTACTGTAGATACGAATGTCTATTTGAAAGGAAAAGTAATGCTATTTGTAATTTCAGTTCTGGTAACAATGCTTCAGGCATAACAGTATCTTGTTTCTTTATTGCAGTACTAACTCTGTTTAAAAGGAACGTAAACTGCTCTTGTGACATTCTGAGTTGATTAAAATAACTTCTAGGGTTTTCGATCAAACTTTCTTTCAGCAAGGTCGCTAAGCAAGCGAGCTGACGTCTTTTTTTAATCCAGCCACAAACCCAAACACGTTTTTATTCTTTTTATGTTTAGACGTATACAGCGAGTTCACACAGAGAAGCAATAGCTCCGTCACAACTTTTACAGCTACCAAAACTTTCATTCTACGACGACTACGGCACTTAAAAAACAACGAAACTGAAGTGTACAGTATTGGCGCCGTGTCTACAGACATGCACGAAACCAGTTGCGCGCAACTCTTATCATTAAACGAATGTCGCAACATAGTGTCGTCGTGTAGACTAGCCTTAAATGTAACGTAGGCACTGCCAGTTGTGAGGCCTTGTCTTCTAGGTGGTGTTGCTTCCACCTGTCGCGGCGCTTGCAGCCCACAGTGCTGTCGTCGAGGCGACGCTGCCAACCCAGTCGAAGAGAGGTGGGCAATGTCAACTGTGCAATCGGCATCCGACCGCGTGCTGCCCCTAAATCCAACTGCGCTATAAATTCGCCGTGCCAGCTGTTGCACAGTGGGACAGTATCCCGGAAACGTGGCCAAAACCCCAAGAAGACGTTTAATTAACACTAGACTCATCACGCCGGGTTTTTGAGGTCGCTGATTACGAATTTGATAGTAAAAATTGTCTAAACAAAATGGCGGAGCTAATATAGCAACGTGACACATGAAAATCCATAATAATTTATTAATAAAAGCGTATTCATAGTATTTAGACACTAATAATTAATACACGGCCAAAGTGATTTGTTCATTATAACAAAATAACAGAATATTTGTCGGATATATATCGAAAAAAATTCTTCGACACCATACGCATAGAAGAATGTCTCATTATATTGTTGAATTACAAAGACGGTGACAGAACACAAATAATAAATGTAATAGTATAATAAACGATAGAAGTAATAAGTGTAGCTAATAAAGACAATCGTTCTTAACATTCAAAACTTAATATGATTGAAGATCTTGTTTTGATGAATACAAAATGGTATGTTTGGATTTATATTCTAGCAGTCAGTATCGCTCTCGAAGTTCTAAGAGTCAAAGTCCACATCGGAATTTTACATGGACGATCGTGGTGTAATTGGAATTGCAGGGCACAGTAACAGCTTTCTTTCTTTCTTTATCGTGTCCGGACTATTTGTAGGTTATCGGCCCAGTACTGGGCTACGTCTATTCCATTAGTATTCGCGAGCCACAAATCTTCGAGGGTACACCGGTGTGGATATTTTTCACATGTAAGAAGGTGTTCCATATCTTGACTTTCTCCACAGTCACAGTTTATATCGGTTTGGTCGATTATACCCCACTTAATCATATTTACTTTTACTGGGGCGACCCCCGTTCTAAGCCTATTCAAGGTTCTCCAGGTTTTAAAATTTAGGTTTTGACCGGTCCACTGTACTGGGGGGAGAGGGAAATTTTCAGGAAACTTCTCCTAGACATCAGTCGTGTCCTTGGTGGTCGAGCTCTGTAGAGGACATGCCGCTCATCTGCGAGTTGTTTTACTTTCTCTACATGTTCTAAAGCGTTTCTGCGAGCTGTGGGATCTGCAAAACCAGCTGCCTTGTACAAGAGTCTGACCGGCGTCGGTTTCATGCACCCTGTCACTATCCTGCAGGTCTCATTGAGGGCCACATCTACTTGTTTCGTGTGAGCGCATCTATTCCATTCAGGGCACGCATACTCAGCCGTTGAGAAACAGAGCGCCTGTGCCGTTGTTCGTAGCACACAAGGACATGCACCCCATTTGCTACCCGTTAGCTTTCTAAGTATATTATTTCTCGTCGTTATTTTCTGTCTCGTTTTGATGCAGTGCTGTTTATAAGTTAGAGACCGATCCAGAATCACGCCAAGATATTTAGGGTGGTCTGTGTGTTCTAAGGTGTTCCCGTTCCACGTAATTTGGAGTTTCCGTTTGGCTTCTTTCGTGCGAAGGTGGAAAGCGCAAACTTGAGTTTTGGAAGGGTTGGGTCTTAAGGAATTTTTATTATAGTAGGCAGTCATCGATTTTAAGACATTTCAAGTTTTTCCTCTACTTCTTCAAATCTTTTTCCTTGAAGGCATATTGCAAGGTCATCGGCGTAGATGAACTGCTTAGTGTAGGCCGGTGTAGGTTGGTCATTTATGTATATGTTGAAGAGGATTGGAGCTAAGACGCTTCCCTGAGGGAGGCCATTCTTTTGGTCCCTCCATCTACTCATTTTGCCCTCCAACAATACAAAGAACCTTCTGTTCTGCAACAATGAATGTACGACCCTAACTAGATGGTAATCACCGAGTGTCTCATAGATTTTATGGAGTAATATATTGTGCCTGACGGTATCGTAGGCTGCTGTCAGATCTACGAAGACTGCCCCTGTTATGAGCTTCCCTTCATACCCTTCTTCAATATGTTCTGTCAGTGCAAGGACTTGGCCGGTACAGGACTTGCCAGGTCTAAATCCTCCTTGTTGTGGAATGAGATGTTTGTCAACATATTTTCCTATTCTGGACAGGATAAGTCTCTCATACAGTTTAAAAAAGTGACAGAGCAAGGAGATGGGTCGGTAGCTACTAGGATTTTCTGGATCCTTCCCTGGTTTAAGTAACGCTATTACTTTAGAATTTCTCCAGGGTTTTGGGATTTTGCAAGTTTTGCAGCACGTATTGAACAATTGTAAAATCCAACTCTTGGCCCTTTGCCCTAAATTCTTGATTTGTTCAGTGCATATGTCATCCACACCAGCAGCTTTACCGTTTTTTAACATGTTCATGCCATCTTGAAGTTCTTTCATAGTGAAAGGTGTCCCCAAGTGGTTGGTCTCCCGATTGATATTTCTGGCAGTTTTTGGGTACTTCTGTTGTTTCTTGATTTTCCCGTTCAACAGTATTTGGGTGGCTACTTGGTTTACTGTAACCTTGCATGGTAATATTTGTTCCTTAGGGTGGCCGCTCAGTTTCTTAATCAAGTTCCACGCTATTTTGCTACTGTGTGTCATGTCCATTTTTTTCCAATGCTTTATTGCTTCCTTTAACAAACTTTTCACATGTGTTTGTGGTAGTTTCTAATACTGGATATGTATGGATCCGAAGTTACCAGAAGCCTGTTTAAAACGTCTTCTATTGTTTTTACATGTAACTATTTTCTGGAAAAGTATTCTCGATATCTTTTAATGTCTTTATTCCTCGATTCCTGCCCTTTTAGAACAATTGACCGATTGGCAACCGTGCGTGGGCACTTGTAAATCTTCATTTTGCAAGATAAATCGCAGTTATTCGCAGCTGATTCTTGTCAATTCTATCAGATAATTAATCAATCTATTGTCTGGGAATTGAAATTCCGCGGTATATGCTACCTCTGCTCTAGTTGAAAATGCAATTTAAGCAAAGCATGGCCGCTTTGCACAGGCATCGTAAAAATGTAATATAAATAGGATAACCATGAAATTTTTACCGATTTAGTGTGCGACAATTTCGTACATACCTGTAGCAACCGTTTCCATCTTGTATAACTGAAACTTTTTACTTCACTAGCAAAATATCCACTCAGAAACCGAGAGTGAATTTGCCTTGCTTTCACATCGCCGCCTGTGCTCTCGACGAAGGTCACTTTTGAACTGACGTAACTCGCCAGGTATCGAGGGTGGCGACCTCTCCTTCTGGAATTATATGCAACATTTCTTCCCCTACCCTACCCACACATCAAAATTCCGATAATCGAAAATTCATTTTTCCCACTGTGCGTCGGTGCAGCAGCGGACCTTTGAGTACTGACCAACAAAGGTTAAGCTAACTGTGAGTAGGTTTGAGACTGGTGAATGTTTCTACTGTATTATTATAGGTGTCCTAACCTTGTTTGTGACTTAGGCACTGTGGTGGTTGTGTTTTGTGCTAAACGTGACACTCTCAGAATCTGAATCAGATGTAGAATAACCTGATGGACTAGGTCTATAATGAGAATGTTTAGAAGTATTTTAAAACAGGAGAATGAGGTTAGGGACGAGAAGCTGAGACTTGATAACGAAGCTACGGACTAGAAGCTGAGACGTGATAACGAAGATAGGGACAAGAAACTGACGTGATAACGATGTTAGATATGAGAGGTTAAAACAGTCTATTACTGAGTCTATGGAAGCGCGGCAGGAAGAAATTAAACAGTCTATTGCAGAGTCTAGTAATGTTTTATAGCAAAAGTTATCGGAAACAATCGAGGTGTCACAAAAACAGTTAGTGTCTTTGAAATAGCATAACGAGGCGTCTCAAGCTGAAACTAAGATTCAATTAGTGAACCAGTCCAACCGCTTAGAAGTGAATATAAACGAGTCTAGGGAAGAAAAAATAAGTGATCTAGAAAGCTTAACCAAACGAATAGACACTTTTAAAGTATAAGTGAGTGAGGAGATTGAAAATAATAGCCAAGCTCGCCGTACCGAAATGAAAGAGCAAGCTGCTGAGCTCCTGAAAGAACTAATAGAATCGGCCAAAGAAATTTCTGCAGAAGCTGTAGAAATTTCTTTATGAGAGATTCCTGAGATCTTTCCTTGGTCACAAATGACTGAAAAGACTGACTGCGAAATTAACCAGATCAAAATGCTAGTATCAGAAATACAAACCTAGTTTGATGCAGTCAAAGACTGCGTAATTGCGAGAGAGGCAACACACGTCTCAGGCGATAGAGATGATAACCCTGAACTGGTTAATAGGTTTCGCAGACAGAAATGCGTGTCCGAGAATTGACTCATAAGGAGAAGGCTTGAGACAAGGCCAACCGATTCGGCTCGAATTTGGCAGGTCGCTTGTGTACAAGGACAACTAAGGACTCTAAGATATTTTGGTTCAACAACCCCGCGCTTTTTAGAAAATCACCACTAAAGATTATGACGAGCAATGGGAGGGATCGATAGATAATTGTAAACAGAGTGTTTTTCATCATCAGGCATGGGATCCGCAAACGAAAACTTTTCCAGAAATCGAGAAAAGAAACTTTTATAACTGCCGCTTATGTACCCACATGATAAACGCTTTTCTCCGATAGCGCCGATATCGCAACGGCCAAGGCAACTGGCTGGGAATCATTGAACCCGGGTTCGAATCTCGAAGAAACCAAGCTGATGTTATTGTTTTCGCTTGTATTTTTCCATATCTCACTTGATAGAGATAGGAGGTAAGTAAATCAATAAGAAATGATAATATTAACGTAGGCAAACTAATTCCCAGACGCCTTGCGTTAATAAAGTTTTAAACTTTTAACCCTTTCACTCCGGCGCCGTGATTGTTGCACCGTGCGCTGTGGACGAGCGCCAGTCGCGCCTGGCCGTGCCCGCTGTACGGCGCATTTTCCGCACTCAAATGTTCAAATGTTTGTAGAGTCTATGTGACTTAACTACGAGGTCATCAGTCACTAAACTTACAAACTACTTATGAACTACTTACGAACTAGGTCGGCACAAATATCCATGCCCGAGGGGGGATTCAAACCTCCGACCGTAGTGGCCGTGCAGACCGTGACTGGAGCGCCTCAGTCCCCTCGGCCACCGCGGCCGGCTTTTCCGCACACCCCACGGCGCTACTCTGTCCTGCTTTCACACTCTCAGTGTTATCGCAATTATTGAACTATATACTATATATTTATTATTGAAAATTCATTTGGCATAGAAACAGTTTTCTTCCTTCTTTCAAATAATTCGGGTAATTTTTTCGCAAATTCTAAAAGATACAAGTTTCGGATTCAGCTCTGGTGGGGTGTGGACTTTATTATTATAAACGCATATTTCGCTTGTTAACTAATATTTATTTACAATTGCTTCAAGTTACATTTCAGTATAATTACCTGACGAGAATATCATTTCACAGTGTAACATTTCAAAAATTCTTTTGTGTGTGGTAAATTTTGAAGCAGGGAAAGGAGCATAGTGTCGTATTGCATTCCTTACAACACGTTTTAGTCTGCTTCCGCTTCTCCTGCGCTCTACAGACAACGCAAGTTCTGTAGCTGCTCCACTAATCAAGTAGGTGAGCCGTGCTGTCAGTCTCGACGGACGTTCTGATATTTTTCCTCCGCTCGATCTTCCTTTTGCTACTTTATATTTTTCCAGGATATCCTATATGACTCCCATTTGAAAGTTGGCATAGCTAATGTTCGTTACAAATTTCTTATACAGGCAGTATGCATTGAAAAGCGACATGTCCACGATGTGAATGAACATCTTGTGATACCATTTAGTGGATTTTCTTATGCTTTCCATGGTCTTTATTTCCACGTCACTTTTATCGACAGAGCCCATTGATTTATTGTAGTCTAATACTACTGAAGGTTCCAATTGCTTCGCGCCTGTCTGACGATCCATCTTCGATGTTTCCACCATTTCTGCAGAGTGGACTGTTAAAAACATATGTAGATCGTTTTTGTCAAGCCATTACAGTGCCAACAGATATTCCGATGCAGAACGGAAAGCAAGTTCTCCTTTCTTTAGATTATCAGGTATGTTAGGCATATCTTTTCTTGTGTGACTGACTGTACCACAAGCATTTGTTGCCCGGTCATACAACCAACAAAACAGGGCAGGACTTGTGTACCAATTGCCACAGTACAGTGTGTGTCCCTTCTGCAAATATGGTTCTACCAATGTCGCTACAACATTTCCTGAGATCTAAGTTCTCAATATCTGTATGTGAACCACAGTAGACAATAAAATCTAAAATATAATTTGTCTGAACGTCGCAAATAATGAATATCTTTATTCCAAAATGGCTACGTTTCGCAGGTATATACTGCTTGATTTTTAGCCTGCCTTTGAATTTTCCTTATATTGTTTTCTGAAGTGGAACGCGACCACCAGCCACCATTTGGGAAAAGTATCTGTTAGTTTCCTCGCACAAAATGTTTATGAAATCTGTGCTAAAGAACAACTGAAAGAAATTTAGCATGCTGTCACTGTCTACGATACCTTTCAGTCTAGAGGTAGCTCCGTGAAATGCGTGTTTCTTCGGATTCAAGTTGTCATTTTTCCACTTTATTTTTTCCTTGTTCGGTGGTTCTGCTGCCTCTTCTTCTATCTCATTATCTGTAGATTCGTCTTCTGTGCACAAATCCAACTATGTGGATGTCAATGGAACAGCAGGAGTAGCACATCTACGTGATGTAGAAGCAGCTACAATAGTCGTTTTATGTTCATCGTCAGATTCGGACGATGATTCACTTCCATCCTCAAATTCACTACCCAGTATTAGGGAAAGAGTTTCCTCCATAGTATATCTCTTGTCTGCCATAGTACTTCTAGTAGAAACTGTTAACACGTCAGATATAAACAAGGAGGGAAACGAGCAGTACAACTCAAGCGCAACCAACGCTTTGAAACTGAATGCAACTGCTATCTAGTTAACTACAGACTGTCAACAAAGCTGCTTGATGGTGCATAAGTCAAACTTCCACACAAGTCGAGAGTAGTGAAGCAGAGAAATATGACGCGAGGAGGAACTGCTACAGCAGTCCACCGGCTGGGCGGCACAGGCAGCACTCGACTGCTGCAGCAGTCCACCGGCTGTGGAGCACATTCGCTCCCGACTTCTGCACAAGTTCACCGTAGCGCCTGTTCGTCATATCATATTAATGCGCCGAAAGAAATACATTCTGTGAATGAATACAGTGTTCTTCCGTAAGTAACAAATGACGTGTACTATATGAAGTTTGTAATAATTATCTCTTCTATTTATGCCGTATTAACTAGTTATTATTTGTTGTGTCATATCTTTCAGGTGCATAATCTCAATAATGGAGGATGTAAACCCTGCGATTAGCGCTGTGCCGGCCGCGGTGGCCGAGGGGACTGAGGCGCTCCAGTCACGGTCTGCACGGCCACTACGGTCTGGGGTTCGAATCCCTCCTCGGGCATGGATGTTTGTGTTGTCTTTAGTATAAGGTAGTTCATAAGTAAGTTTAGGGACTGATGATCCCGCAGTTAAGTCCCATAAGCTTAACAAAAAACCTTGTTGATACTGAAGTACTATGCCGCGAAGACGAAGCAGAATGTGATTCAATGGAAGATATCACTAGTGATAGCAAAATGGTGATAACACTCTGGAAATCTCCACGTCACAGGGAATGTGTGCTTCATCTGTTACCGATGAGTATTACAAATTACAAACCGTTTACTAAACGATTGAACTACGGCGCTATATTCGTTGAAGTAAAAGTAAATGCGGGAGCGCTAGCCAGGAATAATCCCAATTGGAACTTACAAACACTGTAAAAGAATGGAGTAACAACAGATAGTCAATGAGGGACAAGTCATTGGAGGTGTTGTTATGGAGAAACAGGAAAACTAAGCCAGTCCCTAGGTGTGGGTCGACTTAATGTAAATGTAAGGCCCACTTACCTTCTATCATATGTAGAAGATTTATTGCGGGAAGAACAACAGATCAATAAACCGATGTATTTTAAGCCGGTGATTACAGCACGAGTCAAGGGCACATAACGTGATTCTGTTATTGACTCAGGAATTGAGATTATCTAGAGACAGAACTGTTTAGTGTAAAATGGAGGTATTGAAATTTTCCAGTGTTACCAGTGATGGGTGTTAATATAGTTGGGGTAACTGGTACCAAAAGCCAGAGAATTAATGAAGTTTATATGACATTTGAGGTTAACGAAAGTATTTTTTTCCCATGCTTTCCTAGTAGTGGAAAAGGTGAATGTTCCTATGATATTGGGTATTGGTTGGCTGGATAAACACCAAGCTATAATAGATTTTCAACAAAATGTGGTTTTTGTGCAGCTAGAAAATAACCCCATTCAAATACCCTTCAATAAGAACACCTAGGACGAGGGTGATCATGAATCCTTACGAATTATAATAGAGGCTAGTCCGTTAACGAATTCCGATGGTTTTGTGAACTTTATTGTAGCCTAGAGAGTGAGACAGATGATAAAATGTCAATCGAGCTAGTTCCTATCTAACGAAGAGAGGTAAAGCCTAAAAGCTGTATTATTAGAATTTAAGGCCTTTTTCTCTGACAAACCAGGTTGTATTAAAGATTGCGTATCTTATTTAAAATGAAAACCAAGAAACCCTTCTTTAAGAATCCTTATACTATCCCTGTCGAACTGAGCTGAGAGAAGATGCCAGCAAAAAAATAGATAAAATGCCCGAACAAAAGGTAATAGAGTGATTACCTTATGGGTAATTAAGAAGGCTGGAGGAGGAGTGATGTTGGTGCTAGACGTCTGTGAACTGAATAAAATTACGGAAATGGAACCGGATGGGTGTCTAAAATTTCCTGCAGGTCAAATATGTAGTGTAGACATTAGAAATTTCAATGTTATACGGAATGTCGTAGTTCGTGAACAGCGGAAAAGTAGCAAGCGAGATACTTTTCTCCTTTCATCCTTTTGCTATGATTGTCGGCGAGAAAAAGTTTCCTAAAAGTTTGAAATCATGTTTAAAGTTTGTTGCAAGTCTCTAAGTGCTCTCCTTCCCAAATAGTGGACATGCCGCAAGACGGGGAAGTTTTCCTAGTTTTTCACTACCTATAAACCACATTCCTTCTTCATTTCAGATTCATAGGTGAAGTAGTTTTCGAGATTTCGTGTTTAGTCAGTGAGTGAGTGTATAAAAAAGCGTCATTTCGCTTTTATATAGATAGAGATTCGTACATAAGACCAGCGACGACTTTTGACACAATAATAGTAAAGAGATCATACAGAATGAAACGTGTTACATATTGTTCAGTTGTTTTCCTGGAACAAACATACGGATAACTAAAAAGCTGCATATTGCAGTTTTAATAGTGAAACTACCAAGAAAGACGTCAAATCCTAAGAAAGAAATATCGCATTCTCGATACGTTTCTAAAAGACAGAATACAGCACTGAAAAGTGAATCTACAGACGATAGAAACTTGAAATATGTAGACGTTGTTTTTCTTACACTGTGCCAGTCACGGTCTGCACGGCTACTACGGTCGGGGGTTCGAATCCACCCTCGGGCACGGATATTTATGCAGTCCTTAGTGTTAGCTAGTTCATAAGTAGTTTGTATGTTTAGGGACTGATGACCCCGTAGTTAAGTTCAAAAATATTCAAATGTTTGTATAGTTTATTGGACTCATCTACGGGGTCATCAGTCCCTAAACTTACAAACTACTTATGAACTACTTACGAACTAGGACGGCACAAATATCCATGCCCGAGGGGGGGGGGGATTCGACCCCCGACCTTAGTGGCCGTGCAGACCGTGACTGGAGCGCCTCAGTCTCCTCGGCCACCTCGGCCGGCCGAAGTTAAGTTCCATAAGCTATACAAACATTTGAATTTTAATTTTTTTACACTGTAGGCATTAGCGATTTCTCGATATTCCCATCCCTAAGGGGGTGAAATAGAGGATGAGCGATTATTTGAAAATACGTTGCTATTCAGGCAATTTTGAAGCAAGAAATACAAAACTTCGGGATTTGGATATTCCATTGGAACTTTGAAAACACGTGTTTCGATACTTTGGAAATTCTACCTTTAAGTGCGTGAAATAGGAAAAAATCTTTTAAGGGAGCTACTAAGACCATTTTGATGCTACAAAGGCGAAAAATTTGAATTTGGAAATGAGGTTAGAATTTAAAAAATGTGTTTCGGGATGTTTTGAATTGTGCCATCAGTGGTGGAAAAGGGGGTTGCAAGTTGTATTACAATACTTGATCAGGAACTCATTTTTATATCTATGAACATTTATATTTAGAAGTAGAGTAATTTTTATTGCGAAACATAGAGCTAATATATTTATAAGATGATGTGAGCATTATCAACTTTAATACCCAAGGATTTATATTTGGAAGTGGCTAATATCAGTTTGATTACTCAAGTACCTCCAAACTGTGTTTGAAAATAAAGATGTCCGTTTTTGAAACCAAAACGTGTAGGTATTCGCTTTTGATGCGAACGCACTTGCAGATGTCAGTTTTTGATACACAGAGGTTCGCTGACTGTTACGAGAATCTTTTACAGGTGTATAATCTGAGAAATTATAGGAATATCGACATAAAGTAAATTTCGAATATATTGGGAAAATGAAGAATTACAATAATCAATCTGTTTAATTTTATATACAAAAAGAGAATTTACCGCACTGAATCTCTAAAATTATTAGCATAAGGTCTGTTGAAACTGTCGCCTCCGTAAACATACTTACGTTATTTCTGACATCGAACTTCTTTCCAGCATGTGATAATTTCGTACAGCACACCTTACAATAGAACAGTGCAGTTTACAAGCTAGTTTTACTTTTGTTTCTTTTCATTTTTTTTTTAACTTTTCAGGTTGTCTCAACCCGCCCGCTTCCTAGCTTTTCAAAATGTTCAAATGTTTGTATAGCTTATGGGACTTAACTACGGCGTCATCAGTCCCTAAACTTACAAACTACTTATGAACTAGCTAACACTAAAGACGGCACAAATATCCATGTCTGAGAGCGGATGCGAATCCCCGACGGTAGTGGCCGTGCAGACCGTGACTGGAGTGCCTCAGTCCCCTCGGCCACCGCGGCCGGCCCTAGCTTTTCCTTCGAACGCTGGTGATATATTATGCTCCATTTCACTCGATTTGAGATGGTTGTTAGTAATAATACTACCAAAATTATTATAAACTTAGGTACGGGCTAAAAGTCGTACTACCTGGGACATACTGTCGCCATGTCTGATTTTTGAGGTCATGTAGTCCTATACTCTTTTGCCAATGGTACATACTGCTTTATTCAAGAAGTGTCGAATTTGATATCAAACTCTTATTTAGGTGTCCGCTTTTGATGTGAACAGTCAACTTTGACGTGTGATTTATCACATTTGCGTCAATATTTGGAAGAAACGGACTTCACCAATGAAAAGAGCGGAAAAACTTCCTTGGGGATCGACTGGTAACTAAATTTCGACCATTAGGTCAGATGTCCAGGTTTGAAATTAGGCTTGTCAAATAACCATTGCAGACCATCCACTCTACGCGTGCGAAGCAGCGGGAATTAAGCTAGACTCTATATATAAAAGGAAGTGTCCCGATTGACTGACTGACTGACTGACTGACTCATCATCGCCCAGCCCAAACCACTGAAGATAGAAACTTGAAATTTGTGGAAGGTGTTGACCTTACTCTGTAGGAGTCTTTTAAGAAGCGATTTTTCGATATTCCGTCCGTAAGGGGGTGAAATAGGGGATGAAACGTTTTATGAAAGTACGTAGCTATTTAGGCAATTTAGAAGCTAGAAGTACAAAATTTCGGATTTTAATTCAGGGTTCGAATTTAAAAGACACGTGTTTCGGCATTTTATGAAATTCAACTAATAAGGGCGTAAAATACTGGACGCAAAAAATTGATTTTCAAAAATATGTTGCTGTTAACTCAAATTTCAAGTTATAACTACGAAACTTAGGATATGGAGTCGATTATGATTAAAAAGACACGTGTTTCGGTATTTTTGTAAATTCAACAACTAAGGGGGTAAAAGAGGGGATCAAAAATTCTTTTCGAAAACACATTGTTGTCAAGACAATTTTGAAGCTATAGTTACAAAAATTGGCATTTGAATTGTTCGTTATGATTTAAAAAATACGTGTTTCGCTATTGCTGGAAATTCAACCATCAAGGGGGTTAAATTGGAGAGGGGGTGTTTTTCGTAAATATGTTGCTATTTAGGCAATTTTGTAGTTAGAACTACAAATTTTCGGATTTGGATTCGGGGTTCAAATTTAAAAGACACGTGTTTCGGTATTGTTGGAAGTTCGACCAATAAGATAGTGAAATACGAAATGCAAACATTGATTTTCAAAAATATGGTGCTGGTAACTCAAATTTCAAGCTATAACTACGAAACTTAAGATATGGAGTCTTCATCAGGATTAAAAAGAAACAACTGGTGCAGACCAACCAGCCTACGCATGCGAAGCAGCGGGGGGTTAGCTAGTTTTGTTATAAAATAAGACGATAGACGTAGCAAAACGAGATGTGATGTTAATGAACGTGGCGGCGGAGTTGGGCAGGCAGCCAGCAGCCAGCAGGCAGACGCGGCGTAAACTGCGAGTCGGCGGCAGAGGGACTTCCGCACACTCGCGACTTCCTGCTGCGGGCGCAGCTGCCGGCTTCCGGCGCACAGTGGCGGAGTAGGGTGGCCCACCGTAGCTGCCACACCGCGCTGCCCACCGGGGCAGAATGCGGGTCGCTTCCAGCCCAGGGGCTCCGCTGCCGCTGCCACTGCCTCTACCTGCTGCTGCACACTCACACACACTCGTCCTGGCAGACGGGCTGTTCCTTTTGAAATAGGACGAAAAATGAAAAAAATTTACCCCATATTTTTTAAAATCAATAATATCTACATTAGAGAAAGCTTTTGACAATGTTGTCAGGGTTGCAGAAAAAATGTAACATTAAAACTCATGGAAATGGTAGCAATAAGGAAAAGTTTGGTGAAGTTAGTGGAACATAGGCGCCTGTCGGCAGATAAGCAGGGCAGTGGCCGTAAGGTAAGAATTAGGCGCGGATAACAAGTCTCACTTAGGCCGAGGACAGTTAAGAAGCAGCAACCCTTGGACAGGGTAATCGGAGTAAAGTGCAGACAGTATATCACGTGCTGCCGTGTGACCAGCGGAAACATATGCAACGATCGAAGGTTCTGGAACCTTCGAGAACAAGTGGTGCCAGGGCAAAAGCTTCAAGAACAGGTGGTGCCGGGGCAAAACCACACATAAAAAGGCTAGCGACGGCACTGCGGGGATTGAGTCGAGTCAGTCATGTAGTCAAGAAGTGATAGTGGGAGGTTAGCTCGTACATAATCGTGAGTAAGCTGACATCTAGTTGAAGATGCAACTAGTGAACTTGTCGTAACCGATGTTAGAGTCCGCCACTGCGGGAGCTGATGGTATGGGTGGACATGACTTGGTGTTCGAGATAAGAAAGTGAGACTGGTGTAGTTTTGAGAGTTGATAGTTAACCAGGCAGTTTCTGTCTTACATAGTTGAAGATTAACAACTTGTATATTAGACGGAACAAGCCACTGTAAGCACTTGTCTCTGACAGTCAGAGATATTAAGTGATGTTATCCTGCACTGAAGGTTAAGATAAAGAATAGGATCAAGGGGAAAGAGCCTGACACCTCACATATATGTGTTTTTGTGTTTCATTAATCAATTCCTTGAAAATTATTTACCACTAGTCAACCACAGTCTTCTCATTTACACCACCCTGAGTTCAGGAAGGCCAGAACAGATTTCCTTCTTTAGCCCAAGAGACTCTTCTCCCTATCTCCAGCACACAGGTTAAGGTAGGAACTGAAAGACCCCATTGTCGTTAACGTCTCACTACATCACGCAGACCCACCCAACTCTGTATTGGTGAATGGGATCTGTGCAGGGACGCGACAATATGTACAGGAATAAACTCTTTAAATTTTGACGGTAACAGGGGTAAAATATAGGGAGCGAAGAGTTATATTCAACTTACACAGAAATCAGACAGCGGTTATTAGAGTCGAAGGGCATGAAAGAGACGCAGAAGTTGGGGAGGGAGTAAGACAGGATCGTATCCTTTCACCAGTGCTGTTCAATCTGTACACTGAGCAAGCAGTGAAGGAATGCAAGGAGAAATTTGGAGAGGGACTTTCACTTCAGGGAGAAGAAATACAAACTTTGCTTTTAGACAATGACATATTAATTCTATCCGAGACCGCAAAGGGTCTGGAAGAGCAATTGAATGGAATGGACAGTGTCTTGAAAAGATGGTATAAGATGAACATTAACAAGAGTAAAACTAGGATACTGGAATGTAGCTGAAGGTATTAGATTAGGTATTGAGACAATAAAAGTAGTAGATGAGTTCTGTTATTTGGGTAGCAAGATAACTTCTGATGGCCGAAGTAAAGAAGATGTAACACGCATAATGGCTATGCGAAGAAAAGCGTTTCTGAAGAAGCGAAATGTGTTGACATACAATATTAATTTAAATGTTAGGAAGTCCTTTCTGGGAGCTTTGTCTGGAGTGTAGCATTGTATGGGAGTGAAACGTGAATGATAAGGAATTTAGACAAAAAGACGATAGAAGCTTTTGAGATGTGATGCTATAGGCGAATGAGGAGGTGCTTAACCGAAATGGGGAGAAAAGGAGTTTCTGGCATATCCTGAGTAAGAGAAGGGATAGATTGGTGGAACACATTGTGAGACTTCAAGGAATCGTCAACTTAACATGTAGGTTGCCAAATTTATTATCAGACGAAGAGACTTGCACAGAACAGGGTAGCGTGGAGAGCTGCATCAAACCAGTCTGCGAACTGAAGACCACAAGAACAAGAATTTCTATATGAGCCAATTAACGTAAAAGAAGGTAACTGGCATGGATTTATTCCTTAAATTGTTAGTGCTTAGTTAACAGGTAAGCCGTCCTCGCCGGGAACGTGTTGTCCCAACGTGGCCACGCCAGACGTGCTGTCTACCTAGCTACAGCAGGCTCTGAAACGACCCGTTACATCCCACGGATCGCGATGCTCATTGTGATTTGCGACCACAGTTCTCTCCAGCGCCCGATGCGGGCAGGCGCGTAGATCATTGTCTTTACAAAGATGGATGGGCGCAAAATGACACGGTACCTGTCAGCGAACGCCGAAAAAAAAGAACAAAAAACAACTAAATACTGTAGCTTTCTTATGCTTGTACGTTGCATGCAACACTCTTCCACTCTTCCAGAAATTGTATTTTTTTTTTTCAAGAAACACAAAGACGGTACATTAACTGAAAGCATTTGATAATGGTAACAAAATGTACGACTAAATCACTTTTAGGCAAAATATCATTAAAAAAAAAGCTGTAAACGATGAAATCCATCATGTGCGCCAGCTCCACTTGTCTTGCTCTCTTATATTCCCATTTTTCACGATGTACGTGTTTTGCATATCCAAATGTTTACCTTTGGCATTCCTTCGAAGATAATAAGTTCTGACTGATACATTCTACTTGTTCATACACGCAGGACAACGTCCTAGCTCGACAATGTTCGTTGTGAAAATTTTTGCTTTTATTATTGTACGTAAACACTGTTGCTCCTTTACTTCATATGCTTCCATAATCACAGTCTCTCTGCACTGTGAAACGGAACTATTCCAGCACTGTACTGAATTGCAACAGAATTTAAACACCGTGGCGAAAACGGAATGAGGTGGGGTACTGTCTCGAAATTTATTGGTACCGGTGCCATTGCACGAAAAGCTCAACAAGTTCTCTCGCGGACAGAGTTTGTTCACGTTTGTAGTAAATAACGTCGAATACTGAATATTATAACAATTTTAAATTACATAAGCCTAATTTAAACCAAATCGTTAAAACATATCCCCAAGAGTGTAGATGGAAACCTGTTATTTACATTTCTTTTCCTCCATAGCTCGTAACGCTGATCACCACGCTAATCCGTCGTCTTAAAAAAACGTATATCGCATATTACACTTAAATTAATAACAAAGAGCCAAATACATTAAGGAAATAAAGCAGGAAAAGATTTTTTTTATATTTACGGGGCCGCGAACCCGTATTACTCTCAACTTCTCCTCCGTAGCTTGCGGCGCTAACAACTACGCTACTTCTCCATCGAAGATTTTGCGCCGTACTTGTGATATACTATGTACCTAAATGGTGTTGTAATATTTTATTCATCTCTGACAAAGTATCATAAAGACCATCCTTTGATGGAATGACGTTGAACCGTAGCACAGAAACGACATTCTCTCACGGTATACAAATTATAACACAGACTAACGTTAAAGACGATATCCTTTAAAGCTTTGAATATATAGTTTCAGGTAATTTATTGTAACAAGTCATGCCTAAATTGTAGCGCTTTTAGAAGTTCTTCAGTTTTCTGGTGCTTTAAACGATTATATTTGTACATCGTACGCTAAAACGAAAGAAGGCAGGAAATACGGAGTTCCGTTTGCAATCAAAAGTCCTGCTTGTCTCGTAGACGCAATGTCGCTTTTCACTGGCCACGTTCCACTCCACGAAGCCAAAATCTAACATGCCAGATCCTTCATTCCACGCTTCGCAGGACAGTGGAAAGTGGAATTCGACGATGCAACGGTACCACGTTCTCCTCCACGTGCGTTTCCACCTCCCGTGAGAGGATGGCACTTGCACTCAGTCATTATGATTGGATAAATTTGTCAAGATAAATTAAATACACCGCACACACTGACCTTGCCAATGCACAAATTATATCTATGTAGACAGGTGACATTGATGGGAAAGCATTATCTGTATGAATCTGTAATTCAGCAAAATCATGTTTATCAACCGTGTGGTCAGGTCTTGTAGTGGGCTTGCCAGCGGAGAGCTTGTGTGTGTAAGGCGGAAATAGCCGACAGGGTGGGGGGTGTGGGTGGGGGGGCGGAGGGGACATGAGCGGTTGGAAAGGCCGTGACGTTAGCGGGGTTCACTGTGCAGCCAGGGAGGCGGCAGTATATTGTAACTGATAATCTATATCTATAAATGTGAATGTCTGTTCGGTGTACGTTTATCACGTCTGAACCACAAGACATAAAGAGCTAAAACTTTGTACTGTTACTAATGTCTACCCGTGGAAGGCTTTAGGCACGGTTTTATGGCGATCGGATAGCTATTTATCTATGTATATTAATGTGAATGTATGTTCGGTGTAGGCTTATCACGTCAAAACGACAAGACGCAGAGACTTAAATATTTGTACAGTTACTAATTTATACCTGAGGATCGTTTTAGGCACTGTTTTATAGTGATCTGATAGATATTTAGTAATTTGAAGAATATAACGCGAAATGCGGAACAATAATGATTCTTTGAAAATTATATTTACTCTTCGAAAATGGTTTTATTGGTTGTATTGTTGCTTGAGGGTTGATAATGATAAAAGGGTGGAGTATATTGGGATGGATAGTTAACGGTGTATATAAAATTGTACGTGTTTTTGAGTGTGTGTGTGTGTTAATATTTCGCTCTGCAGCGAAAACTACAGAACGCAAACGAATGGTCTTTGTGTAATTGTTGTCCGAAGTCTCCTGTTGCACAGGATAGCAGTTCAATGCCGACAACTATAAGGGGTGGAAGATATGGTGGTTGAAAGTCGTCAATTTATTAAAAAAAATTCGGACTGAAGGCCAGCGGTGACGTTTGTGACACTATAGCAAGGAGGTTACGTACAACGAAACGTGATACCACAGACCATATCTTTGGTCTATGCGTGCTACAATGTCTTCAGCTCTTTCTCTGTAAGAATAAGCATAGGAATAAGGAAATATAAGAATGAATAAATAAAGCAATAAAGAAGAAATTTCTTTTAATAGATCTCTTTAAAAAAACGTTTTGACGTTTCGTGCATTACATCAAGTGATCCATCTGTGATATTATTACAATCATTATTGTTGAATTTCCTGATTGGATTCTTCGAAACGAGTGCATTTTTACCTGTGATTTCTTATATATTCTCTGATAAATGTAACATGTTTTTTTTAGAAAAAAGGAGATGGTCAGAGAGAGAGAGAGAGTGGATAGGAAAAGTACTAACTCAAGGTTCGAATAAATTAAATAAATACCCGGGCAACGCCGGGTTTTCAGCTAGTTTATGAATAAAATATAATTGAAACAGAGATGTGTGGCACAGTTCCTGAAAGGGTTTCATATGACGCGTCTAGTAACGCACAGACAACCTTCCTATCAAGTACACATAAAAAGTTGTAATAGAATGAAACTATTGCAAAGTAATTAGTTAAAAATTCATAACTTTTAAACCATTTAAGATACAGATGTTAGCGAGGGCTCATATAAAAGGTATCAACAAGGCAAGGTGCATCACCTGATATGCTTACATTCGACATAAGATAAATATTAGTCACAGGAAACCTAATTCACTAATACGATTATACAAAATTGTTAATAACATGAAGTACAAGATAGATACACGACTAACATGGCATGTTTATTCACAGGTGCCGTATTAGAAATTATTATACTACAAAATCACATTGTTCATACTCACTTATGCTTATTTTCTTTGTTTAAATAATTAATTTGTGTTTAATTGTCCATAATTGCTTAATTTTAAATGTTTCGTTAAAACGGCTTGTTATATTGTAAAAAACAAGGCAACAATGTCTAAAAACATATTTCATACATAATTTTGGAACAGGGTTTATCACATAAATAGGTTAAAAAAAAGAAAACAATACCCCAAATGGCTCCATAGCAGAAATGATATGTAATGAAATGAAGTGTTAATCACCATGATACGTTTTATATTTATTTGTGTTTATAGATGTATTTGTTAGAACGTACGGTATACTTGGCAAAGCGTTGTACGCTGGCAAGTGGTGGAAACGGAGAAAATTTGGTGACATAGGGTTTTAACTGGAGGACATGTACATAGGGTTTTAACTGGAGGACATGTACATAGGGTTTTAACTGGAGGACATGTACATAGGGTTTTAACTGAAGGACATGTACATAGGGTTTTAACTGAAGGACATGTACATAGGGTTTTAACTGGAGGACATGTACATAGGTTGGGCGGTAGACCCAGATAGGGCACTGTGTGTTTGGCTAGCATCGCGACGGCTAAGCTACGCCAGTCCCTTCCGCGACTTTCGAAAGAGTGAAACTTAAAAAGTTTTCAGAGTGCGGACAGTACAGTCGAACTTAAAGGAATTTACCAGTGTGATGAGTTACTGTTAAACGTGTAATTCTTCTTAATTCGCCGAGTGCTACGTTGAACTTGAAGCTTGCAGTGTGTGAAGTTTAGGCACTGTGACTTCAATAAATTTACCTGGATCGGGACAGTTATACCAAGTTGTTGGAAACTGGTTGTAAGAGTGCATCTCGTCAGGAAGTGTTAACTGAACATTATTTTTTTTCGAGTGAAAGACTAAGCATTCGCGGCACAGGCTAATGGAACGGTTTTATGCAATTAAAAGTAGTTTGGTAGGCTAATTCGAAATAGTTTCGGCTAACTTTTTTTCGGGGGATCACGACCTATGCTAGATACGCCAACGGACACTGCTTTTACCAGTGACGGTGTTTTGATCCAATAAAAAAATATACTATGTAAAAGTTTAAACAACATTGTTGTGCAAGTTATTTTTTTGTAATGCACTCTTCTTCTTATTTTTATTTCGTGTTTTATTAACCACAAGCTGGTGGGGACTGTGGACGAATTTTTATTATCCCCTAGACGTAGCAGAACTTATTAAACCAGTGAACCTGATAATGTTATCTTGATATAAGATTATCCACATACAGCCATCAATTAACCTCACAAAATGAGTAATGTTTTTCGAGTTAAAATTCGGTGAAGTTAGCGCTATTTTCATCACCATCGACGCGCAAATCGCCCAAGTGGCATCACCTAAAGACTTGCACCAGGCAGGCCAAACACGACCCCAGGTGGGGTCTAACGACCAAATATGCCACACGAAATTATCATCAAATCATCATGTATGCTGTATATCTCAAGTACCTCATACCAGATTTCAGTGAATCACAGTTCGTTCTGAAGATGAATGTGTATAGAAGATGTAGGTTTATGTCGATGAAAACATAATACAAATTATGTACGTATAACACTGTATAATGTTGGATATAGTTCCACTATAAACTTATTTCGGCTAAGAAGCCATCTTCAGGTGCTTGGCCACATTCTGGCAAGTCGTTCATTTTTTCAAGTAATTGTGACGAAATGTTTTTTATATACTTTTAAATATCTCGTAACTTATAATAATACGTTTTCATATGTAAGATGTTTGTTATTCATTTAAGTTACGGAGACCTGTCAAATAAACGTCAACATCAGTAACTTAAATGAAATGTTCAAATGTTCAAATGTCTGTAAATCTATCGGACCAAACTGCTTGGTCATCAGTCCGTAGCTTACAAACTACTTAAATCTAGGTAAACTAAGCTACGGACAAACACACACACCCATGCCCCAGGGAGAACTCGAACTTCCATGGCGAGCAACCGCGCGCTCCGCAGCGAGGTGCTTTAGACCGCTCGGCTATTCCACCGCGGCAACTTAAATGAGTAATACACATCCTACATATGAAAACATAATATTGTAAGTTAGGAAATATTATATAGTATAAATAAACATTTCGTAACAATAAGATAAAAAATGAACGGCTTGGACGAATGTGACAAACTCCTGAAGATGACTTATTAGCAGAAATAAGCTTGTAGTGGAACTATAGGTAACATTAAAATATACAGTGTTATAAACAAACATTTTGTATTCTTAAAATGTCGTTGTACGACTTCACCAACACTATGGGCCCTGCAGATAACAAGTTTTTCTTTTCATTTAACGAATTAAATGCATTTCTCATTAGAATTCAACTTATATCGCCTTGGACTTCTATTTATAACACGCTGACTTGAGTTTTAAGTAATATGGAGTCCCTTACCTCCAACGTAGAAAAAGATAATTAATAAATACGCAAGCTCGCTCTGAACTTACAAGTTAGACTGCGGGGGCTGTCGTCCGCCACTCAACAGGGGAGGAAGCCTCGGCGGTGGACATGGTCGCCACGGTGCTAACGGAACGGACTGCTTGCATACAAAACTGGCGTAGCGCTGCCGGAATAATGCGGTGTGTCGCAACCTGATAATGTGGTGCAGATTGAAGATACATTTAAATTTTTCTGCAGATCTCCATTCAAGACACCAGAAAATTTTTTAATGAAATTCCGAACAATGTTGTTGTTTGATGCAGATCTCCACCCTACTCTATCCTGAGCAAGCCTTTTCATTTCCTCATAAGAACGGCACCCCACATCCATTTCAATCTGCTTGCTATATGCGCCTCTTGGTCTCCCTCTGCGATTTTTCCCCACACACTTCCCTCCAATGCTAAATTTACGATTCCTCGATGTCTAAGACTGTGTCCTACCAAGCGATCCGTTCTTGTGGTCAAGGTATGCCAAAAATTCCTTTTCTTACCAATTCTGTCCAGTATACCTCAGTTATGAGATATACCCACCTAATCTTCAGCATTCTTCTGTAGCATCACATTTCAAAAGCCTCTATTCTCCTCTTGTCAGCACTGTTTATCGTCCATGTTTCATTCACGTACAAAGCAACACTCCACACAAATGCCTTCAGAAAAGACTTCCATCCACTTAAATTAATATTCAATGTGAGCAAATTTCTCTTTTTGAAAATGCTTTTCTTCCCATTGCCATTCTGCATTTTATATCCTCTGTACTGCAACTGACTTATGTTATTTTACTACCCAAATAACAAAACTCATCTACCACGTTCATTGTTTCGTTACCTAATCTAATTCCTTCAGCATCGCCAGATTTTCTAAGACTGCAATCCATTATCTTTGTTTTGCTCTTGTTAATGTTCATTTTATACGCTCTCTTCAACACACTGTGCATTCCATTCAACTGCTCTTCCAGGTCCTTTGCTGGCTCTGACAGAATTACATTGTCATCAGCAAAATCGCGACGTTTTTATTTCTTGTGAGACTAACATTTTATACTCCTAAGGCACCTACGAAACTTCGGATTGGTTTTTCTCTGGATTTTCCGTGTAGTGCGTCTTAATATTTTAACAACGTGAGGTATTATGGGTCCTCTTTCACCACACAAATTTTCGGACAAATCCAAAATGTTCAAATGTTTGTAAAGCTTATGGGACTTAACTACGGGGTTATCAGTCCCTAAACTTACAAACTACTTATGAAATACTTACGAACTAGGACGGCACAAATATCCATGCCCGAGGGGGGATTCGAACCCCCGACCGTAGTGGCCGTGATGACCGTGACTGGAGCGCCTCAATCACCTCGGCCACCGCGGCCGACCCCATGGTCGAGACGTATCCTTGTAAACTGAAACAGAAACTTTTTTTATCTATGGACACTACAAAATGCCTATAAAAATTATGTGAAACGTCTCAGAAAATACACGAAAGAAAACTAACTAAATAAATAACCTTTACTGGCTGCAATACATTGACATCGGTTGTACAACTTTTGAAACTGTCAGCAAACGCTTCTTGCTGATTTGCTCGGAGCACTGGGGTCAAGTGTTGTTGGACCTCCGCAACAGCTCAAACACACACTTCTTACTCACTGCTTCAACACCATACACGTGCACTCACATCCAATGGATGTCCGTCTCCGTTTTGCCTAATCTGAAACAAAACTTGAAGATCAGGGGCGATTGTTGAAATGTTCCTCAAAGTGTATGTGAGCGGGCACCTTATCCTCGCCACGGCGGTTTCAAAAAGTGGGACCATTCACTAAAAGTTTCAGACGAGGCTTGTAAAACAATTTTACTGTGAGATTCAGCCTTTTCCTCATGCACGCTTACTGCCGCCTACGGTATACCACTATATAAATATCAACGAAAGAGTTTTACAAAAGTTCAAATGTTTGTTAAGATTAAGCGGGGTCATCATTCCCTAAACTTACAAATCACTTGTGAACTACCTTATACTAAAGACGACACAAACATCCATGCCCGAGGGGGGGGGGATTCGATCCTCCGATGGAAAGCGGCCTTGCGCATCGTAGCATAGCGCCTCAATGCGCTTGGCTAATCCGCTGCGGCAGAGTTTTTCATTGCGCAGCACTTTGAGATCCTCGAACTTACACATAAGTTGTGGGTTACTTGTATTGCACATTATAGCTGAAAGCAGTATTCGTTATTTTGCTTGGTAAGTGCTGAAAGGCCAGAACTACAAAATAAATTATTTTAGTTGATAAAAAAGCCTTGTTTTATAGAATACACAATTGTGCAGTTTGAAAAGAGGTGTGTACAACTGTATAAATCTTGCTTCTAAAATCATTAAAAATTATAACAATTGTCAGAGCGCGTGATTCGAGAAGTATCGAAGTGATACGGGATACCACTAAATCCATGATTGCAGCGCTGAACTGATATCAGTGGTCACTATTTAGAACACCTTCTGCAAATTGACGATCATGCCACCTTTTTGACCTTTGTAGACGTTAAAAGACCTTACGACAACATCTCATTTGACCACGATAGTCGTCATCAGAAAGTATGTACTAAACTATAGCACCCCATTTAGAAAACAAAGCTGGCTTTCACATCTCTAAAACGACCCCAAAAACAAAGAAAAATGACTACGCCATATTGTGCCCCGTTTTCCCATGCAACTTTTGCCCCACAAACTTATCAGCGCTTCTTATGCTTTCGGAGTTATTTCGCACGAGAGCAGTTGTTTCATGACCAGAGCAGACTGACCACATTACAAATAAATCATCACATAGGGAAAAAGCATTGACCTGCGCACTTTGTCGGTCCTATGATGCTTATACCAACAGGCAGATTAACAATTTCCGCAACAAAAATTTCAATATGGTCTCTATTTCCCAATCACTAATAGCAGAAATGTTTTCAGGGAAAATAAATTTGCTTTATAGATATGGTCCGCCTTGAGCAAACAGAAATGTTTTTAGTTTTTCCCATACATGTTTCGCTGGCGTTGCAGCATCATCAGTGGATGTTTAATTCATACTGTCTGTCAAATTAACAATAAAATGGTTGTTACTTTTTTGTGAATTATGTGTAAAAACTACAGATAATTGTGAAACTAATATAAACCGTTTCTCATTTTTATAGGTATACTACATGTAATTGTGTTTGTGGTTCTTCAACTCACAAAACGTCACTGAGAATTTTCGACAGTTTGTCATCTGCAAACCAAAACGTGTGTAGGTAATGGGATGAATGGTTAGCTTTTAAATATCGGGATTTTTACGAAAATATAGGACGTAATTTTTGTGTTGTATGGGAGAAACTAAAAACATTTGTGTTTGCTCAGGTCGGACCATACCTATAAAGGAAATTTATTTGTAAGCAAACTCGGAGATTGAGGAGCTTTTCAAACCTCAAGATTTTCAGGGAAGGTACCATAAAAATTCAGTCCTTAACTCAGCATCTACTCACACAGGAATGAGCACAATATCTGTGGTTTCCACAGGAGTTGATGGAATAAGAAGAATTTTCTGAATTCATAGGAACTGCATTTTCCAATATCATTCTTGAACTATTCTCGAGCCTGCAAGACTTTGGTGAAATTCTAACGGTGTTCATTGAATATCTGTTTCTGTTTCTTCCACGATAGATACCGTACTGAAATCTCTTCTGAAACAGGAAGCGATAGTTTGTAAGATGGTTCTGTTATCTATTATGTATTATGTAATAAACAGAGAGAGGTTAAAGGAAACATGTAGCAGACTCATGCAATAGCGGTAGGTGTTGATATCAATTTAGGTTTTCTTCCTGTTCAAATGTTTGTAATCCTATGAGACGAAACTACGTGGTCATCAGTAAGTGGACTCTCCCGTCCGTCGTTAGCGGTGTGCGTACAATGGAAGGAAACACAGTCATTCTGAGCGGAAGGTCTAACGTAAGCGTGTCACTATGTTTTCGAAACAGGGATAACAAAGTGGATCAAGATTGAATGTACCATACGTCTTACAGCACGAAAGTGTCATCAAGGTCTTCAAGGGGCTTACGGGAATCGGCATTTCCGTACAGAACAGTGGCACGTTGGGTAAAAGAATTCAACGCATTCTAACGCATTACGTTCCTCGACGGCAGACCGCCAATGGAAAGATTTATTGTTCGTCTTTTGGGGCATCACAAACGACCAGCTTTCCGACAGAACTGGCAACACTTTCTGAGCAATCCACTCATTACTTTGCACGACAATGCGCGGGCGCATACAGCGCAAACTGTGGCTGCTCGGTTCTGTCGATGGGACTGGGAAGTCTACATCTACATCTACATGGGATACTCTGCAAATCACATTTAAGTGCCTGGCAGATTGTTCATCGAAGCACCTTTTTACTATTTATCTCCCATTCATTTCTTGAAGAGTGCGCGGGAAGAAAGAACACCTGAATCTCTCCGTCCAAGCTCTGATTTCTCGTATTTTATTCTGATCATCTTTTCTATCTGTGTAATGTGAGTAAAAAATATAATTTTGAATTTGGAGGAGTATGTTGGCGATTGGAGTTTAATAAGTAGCCCATGCCGCAGCGATAAGCGCCGTTGTTGTAATGATTCCCATGCCAGATCCTGTGTCATTTGTGTAACGCTGTATCCCCTGTCTTTGAAAATACAAAACGAGTTGCCCTTCTCTGGACTCTTTCGATGTCCTCCGTCAAACCCACCTGATAAGGATCCCACGCTGGGCAGCATTATTAAAAAATAAGGACGGACAAGTGTAGTGTATGCAGTCTCTTTAGTAGTTCTTTTGCATCTTTTAAGGGTTCTGCCAATAAAACTCATTCTCTGGTTCGCGTTTCCCACGACCTTATTATCTACCTGTTCTTTCCAGTTTCAGACTGAAGTAATAGCAATTCCTAAGTATTTTGTGGAGTTTACAGCATTCACTTTTGACTGGTTTATCTTGTAAGAAAAGTTTAACGGATTTATTTTCGTACTCACGTGGACGACTTCACACTTTATTTAGGGAAGAAAGAACACCTGAATCTCTCCGTCCAAGCTCTGATTTCTCGTATTTTATTCTGATCATCTTTTCTATCTGTGTAATGTGAGTAAAAAATATAATTTTGAATTTGGAGGAGTATGTTGGCGATTGGAGTTTAGTAAGTAGCCCATGCCGCAGCGATAAGCGCCGTTGTTGTAATGATTCCCATGCCAGATCCTGTGTCATTTGTGTAACGCTGTATCCCCTGTCTTTGAAAATACAAAACGAGTTGCCCTTCTCTGGACTCTTTCGATGTCCTCCGTCAAACCCACCTGATAAGGATCCCACGCTGGGCAGCATTATTAAAAAATAAGGACGGACAAGTGTAGTGTATGCAGTCTCTTTAGTAGTTCTTTTGCATCTTTTAAGGGTTCTGCCAATAAAACTCATTCTCTGGTTCGCGTTTCCCACGACTTTATTATCTACCTGTTCTTTCCAGTTTCAGACTGAAGTAATAGCAATTCCTAAGTATTTTGTGGAGTTTACAGCATTCACTTTTGACTGGTTTATCTTGTAAGAAAAGTTTAACGGATTTATTTTCGTACTCACGTGGACGACTTCACACTTTATTTAGGGTCAATTTCCAATTTTTCCACCATAGTGATATCTTATTTAGATCGTTCTGCAGTTCGTTTTGATCTTTCGATGATTTTACTAGATGGTAAATGACGGCGTCATCTGCAAAACAACCTAAGAGAGCTGCTTAGATTTTCTTCCAAATCGGTTATGTAAATAAGGAACAGCAGAGGACCAATAACAGTACCCTGTGGAACGCCCTATATTACATCTGTTTTAGTAGAAGTATTGTACCATCCGCCACTTTCCCCGAACTTTAGTCTTTTTGACTTTTATTTGATTACGAAATGAAGGAACCTCTTCGTGGCATTCGCATCAGAAATGTTCCAGAGATTCGACAGGAAGTAGACCGGTCCATTCTCACCATCAAAAGAACAGGCTCTGATAACGGTATACTACGCCTTCCACAACGCTGGCAATGGGTGATATACAAGGCTGATGACTACATTGAAGGACAGTAACAGTGGTGTAACTAGGAATTGGCTTGGGGGGGGGGGGGATAGTTCTGTTTGATTAGAAAAATTTTAGTCAGTTTCCAGACAGACTACCATCTACCACTCTTTACTCCCATCCAATGAAAGCTTACGGTACAACACCCCGAGTTTCCAATCTTTACCTTTACCAGATTGCTGCTATACATTTTTTTTTCTTAGGATTCAGGGGGGGGGTTCTATCCCCCTCATTTCCCCCCCCTATAGTTACGCCACTGGACAGTAACATGTAAAAATTTTATCGTTTGTGGATAAATAGTTGCCACTGTTTAGTGCCAACCCCCGTAATTAGTATGAAGTTGAGTCGCTGGAATCTCTAAGAGGCAATTAGTTGGATTTTTCAGAGTATTCCATGTAGATATGGATGTAGAAGTATGGAATGTTGCATGAAAATTTGCATCATGTACACTTGGCAGGTTCCTTTGCAGCGTACCCATAAATATATTAACCGTTCTAATGATCCCCTTGTCAGAGATCTTGATGTCAGTGACCCACCAAAGTCGTCAGACGTGTAATAATCGAAATAGACGCTAATTTCCAGTTGATGGCTGCTATATGTTTTTTACTGATGGAAAAAATTTTGAGCCATTAGTCCTTATAGTATCAAGATTAATATCTCGCTGCCTTCCCATAAACAGAGTCCGTGGCCCCAGGAGGAGGTGGAGGAGACTCGTTGATTTTTGGCTACCAGTGGACAGAAGACCGTCCGTCCTTTGCATTCTGACTGCGGCGCTGCAGTAAAAGCGAGCTGCCCTGACGGACGACGCCATATCTTTAATGAGTCCACCAGATCCGCAGATATTATTGGTGGGACCGTATATTCGGCGTGGCCAGAATGGGGTCATTTGGAGCCGGACCAAATTGTGCGGCCTGGGCACCTCCGTTACCCCCGCCATCCCCCCCCCCCTCCTCTCCCTCTCCGCCACTCGTCGGCCACCGTCTAGCAGACCCACTTACCAAGAGAAATGGGTCGTGAAATATGAGCGCTCACTCTCTCACACACACACACACACACACACGCACGCACGCACACACACGCATACACACATGAGCGCCACGAGATGTCGCGGGACCTCCAACATGACTGCAAATTGCCTACTGGGTCTTCTCGTCGGGAATCAGCTTCCCCTCTAATTCTGAAAAGTAATTCAGTTTGCGTTATTCCATGTAAATCCTTTTCTACAATATGGTCGGTTTTACTCTGCAGGCCAGACAGTTGCTGCGTCACAAATTCGTTGAACCAATTAAGACTGGTCAATCACTACTTGCTGATGTCGCCAGCTCTCCACTCTTGAGTTACAAAAACTGATGGTTGACACTAGAGAGCTTAGTGTAATAGGAGGTTACAATTTTCAATCCTTGTGGCGAAATATGTTGTGGTAATTGAGACTTTAACGGCCAGATCATGAATTGCAGTGTGCGTGCGACCTGGATGTATTGAAATATTTCTGTATAATTTTTCATGTCAAGGAATGTAAATGTTAGTTTTGTAAAGTTGTCGTATGGGTGAGCGCTAATTGTAACTGTTAAATTTAGAACTTAGCTGTGTTTTAAAGCGATCGTTTACTAATTCAATTGATTTTCGGTAATTACTAGGACTGCCCTCATCAGAAATTCTTCTAGATAATCTTAAGTATTGTGGTATGAGTGGGACAGTGCACAAATGGTTTAAATCATACTTAACTGGAAGAGTGCAAAAAGTTGAAATAAGCAGTTCACATGATATAGATGAAACAATTAATTCTTCTAACTGGGGAGTTATCAAAAATGGGGTCCCACAAGGTTCGGTCTTGGGTCCTTTGCTGTTCTTAATATATATTAATGACTTGCCATTCTACATTCACGAAGATGCTAAGCTAGTACTTTTTGCTGATGATAGAAGTATAGCCATCACACCTGACAAACAGGAATTAACTGATGAAATTGTAAATGATATCTTCCAGAAAGTTATTAAGTGGTTCTCTACAAATGGACTCTCATTAAACTTTGATAAAACCCAGTATATACAGTTTCATACAGTAAATGGCATGACACCATTAATAAATTTAGACTTTGAACATAAATCTGTAGCTAAGATGGAATATTCAAAAATTTTAGGTGTTTGCGTTGACGAGGGACTGAATTGGAAGAAACATACTGAAGATCTCCTGAAACGTCTGAGTTCAGCTACTTATGCTATCAGAGTCAATGCAAAATTTGGTGATATACATCTCAGTAAAGTAGCTTACTACGCCTATTTTCATTCACTGCTTTCATATGGATCATATTCTGATGCAATTCAACATTGAGTAAAAAAGTATTCATTGCACAAAAGCGTGTAATCAGAATAATTGCTGGAGCCCACCCAAGAGCATCCTCCAGACATTTATTTAGGGATCTAGGAATACTCACTGTAGCTTGAAATTTGTTATTAACATTCCGACCCAATTCAAAATTAATAACAGTGTGCATAGCTACAACACTAGGAGAAAGGATGATATTCACTATTCAAGGTTAAATCTAACTTTGGCTCAGAAAGGGGTGAATTATGCTGCCACTAAAGTCTTTGGTCACTTACCAAGTAGCATCAAAAGTCTGACAGATAGCCACCAGGTATTTAAAAGGAAATTAAAGGAATTTCTGAATGGCAACTTCTTCTACAATGTAGATGAATTTTTAGATAAAACTTAAAAAAAATAAAAATAAAATAAAAAATAAAAAAAAAATCCTTAAAATATTGATTGTCAAGTATAGACAACATTTACTAAAATGACACGTTCTACATCATTACGAATTGTCGTATATATGATATATGGAACAAGTATTCATCGGATCTTTAAAAAAATCCAAGTAACATAAAAAATTGTAGATAAGCTCTGGAGCTTAATAAAAATGAGCCGCGGAGGAATAGCCGTTTGCAATGAGGCACCTTGCTGCAGTGCGTTCGGCCGTTCCACGTCGGAGGTTCGAGTCCTCCGTCGGGCATGTGTTTGTGTGTGTGTGTGTGTGTGTGTGTGTGTGTGTGTGTGTGTGTGTCTGTCTGTCTGTCTGTCGTTCTTACGAAAAGTTAGTTTAAGTATTTTGTAAGTTTAGGGACCAATGACCGCTGCAGTTACGTCCCAAATTTATAGAAAAATAAATAAATAATTAAAAATTAAAGACTGACCACTAAGGGCTGCTCGTTTGTGTGAAGGAGACATCAGTCTCCGTGACCAAGGGGTATATCATTATCATTGTATTTGTAACTTTTCTACGGAAATGAAAATCTAATAAGGACCTGTAACTGGTACGTGATGTTGCCTTTCACAACAAATATACATATATTGTCTGTGACAGTTTTACAAGAATATATGACATTAGGAGTTTGTCTTTTGTCCCTAGCCGCCGAGTGGTAAGGTTGTGTGGACTATTTATCTACCATTAAAGTTTAATATCTGTTTTATTTCGGTAAAGTTGAACCAAATGTTCTTTCAGAATATAGCTAAAATATTGCAAAATTTTCAGTAACTCTTTTCGTGGCAATATTTGTGAAAATTGTGTGTTTGGTTGTTGTGATCGACCAGTCGCCATTAGCGTCCCATCGAAGATTTAATTCAACCCCAGAAAGAATCCTCTTTATGCAAAATTAACTCTTCAGGTTTTTCAATTTTCTTAATGAAGTATTTAAATAACAGACAACAGTAAAAACGATTTTCATTTATCGGAATACATAATTTTATTTTGTGTATGCTCTCTGGGATTGGTAGTGATGCACATCTGTTATATGATATTATACACGAAACTAATATTTTCAGAATTAATATTATAAAGAATTTAGCTTAAGTAAGTGACTGCAATTAATTTTTTCCTTGATAAATTCAATAGAGTAAGTTGGATTTAATGTAGTGGCTCACGCCTTTGCCGAGTATTCACAACCCAATAACGAATGAAACTTGAATTATTAAATTCCAAAACAACTTCTACTACTGCTGTTATACCCATATGCTCAGAACCTATGGCGTAGTTTTGATATGAAGCACCTTGGCTATTTGATTAGAAGTGATAATCGATGTTTTTACGATGATATACCATCATCAGTCCATCCTTGGTATGGTGTTTTTCACAACTGGTTATCTTACGGTTTACAGTATCTCTATACTGCAGTGGCGGAGGAGCCAAGTTCCTTCCAATTGACATACGGACGTCACATATACTCACATGCCCAGGACAAGTAGGGTGTCATTACTGAGTGTTTAAAACACTCATCGCAGCAGCTGATTACGTGGTTTACACATATGTGTTCCCTCTTCCACAGGGTTCTCAGGCACATCGAGAGCAAATGGTTTGCACAATCCCTCCATCTGTCTTAATTCCAACATATATCTGTACATGCATAGAACTTCTGAACGAAGTCAATAAATTTTTCACGGTTAATTAATATAACAGTTGGTGTTGCTAAAGGACACTAAACAACAAGTTAACAACAACTTAGCAACTAAATGGACTTACATAAAATGAAGTTAATGTCATAACTAGTGTCGACATACGAGTTTTATCATTCCATTATGAATAGAAATTACATAATTAAAGTCAACATTATCCAGTCCCACCGCACTGTGCAAGTTTACAGTCTTTAGGTACGGACCTTCCGCTACGCGAGCAGTTGTGAATGGTAACTAGGTATAGATCTGTTGCATCACTATATTCTGAAAGGATCCTAACAGGTATATAACCCCGTTGGATATAAGCATTTGTTAAATGATTTAAGTTCCTTTAATAATACAGGGATATGTACTTCTAAATTATGCATGACTTCAGTTGTTCTTGATTAGACTTCAGGAGTATTTTGTTCGACTTCTTTGGTGAAGGAATTTCGGAAAGCTGTGTTAAGCGGTTCTCCTTTATTGTAGGTTATCCGCAGCATCACCAGTGATATCGCATAGTGAAGGTATTGAGACTGTTGTGCCGCTATCATGCTTTACTTACGACCAGAATATCTTCGGATTTTGTACCGTGTTACGTACCAGGGTTTCGTCGTGGAAACTATTATAAGCTTCGAGCTAAATTTAAAATTTCAATAAAAGATTGGCATTCACAGGCACTTTGTTTAACTTGGTTTCCTTTTGTTTTGCTTTTTCAAGGGTGATCTAACGTGTTTTGTGAATCACGGGGATGCTACTTAATTAGAGAGAGAGAGAGAGAGAGAGAGAGAGAGAGAGAGAGAGAGAGAGAGAGAGAGAGAGAGAGAGAGTCTCACTCAGAAAATCGTTAATCGAATTTTTATTTGCTTTTTCGAATAAATATATTTTTCGTTGTATTTTGGTGGGTTTGGGAACTTAGATTTCAGCCTCGCTACGACAACTCTGTGTTCACCAATTCCTATGTCTGTCTAGATGCTCTTGATTAACCTCGAGTGGTTGGTGTGCTACCTTAGCCCAGTGAAGCCAAATTACATCGCATGGTCCCAAAGGATACGTTCACCGTACGTCCCGCACTGATTTTCGTGGTTGCTTAACTGTTTTGTCCATCAGCACAATCAACAATACGCACTCCGTTATCCGACGTGAGAGGTCAACCTGAGTTTCGTATTCTCGGTGCACTGAAGTTACTAAAGATTTACGAAATGGAATGTCACATGCGTCTTTCTCAAACCACTATCCCGTTTTTCAGAGCCAGTTAATTCCCGTCGCGTCACCATAGCCACGGTAGAAACTTTTCACCTGAAATACGGGAGCACAAATGTCTCCCAAAGAACTGCATTTTTATACCACGTGCACACGATACCATCGTCATCTGAATCTGTAAATATCGCTCTCCAATGTCGTGTTTCATCTCTAGGTTATAGATATTTGTGCTTCTTAATGTATTACCTTTGCCTTGAGCTATTTACTTGTACAGAACGCAGAATCGGTGAAACACATGAATTAAAATTAGATGTAGGGTGCCTCTTACAATAAAGATGACGGCAACCAATTATTTTTGATTATGCTATTTATTTACCGATTTCGAACCTTTAAATTCATCATTAGACGGCTGTTCACGTCAACATAAATGTCATTTACATTTTTGTTATGCAGATAATTTTATTTTATTTATTTAGTTTTGTAAATGACATTTATGTTGACGTGAACAGCCATCTGATGATGAACTTAAAGGTTTGAAACCAGTAACGGCGCTATTTAGTAAATAAATTGCATAATCAAAAGTGGTTGGTTGCTGTCTTCTTTACTGTAAGAATCACCCTGTATTTCATACACAACCACGGGCTCAAAATGTCAGCTTAAAATTAGATGTTGAAGCGCCAGGTATGGAAGTACGCTATCATGATACAGAAGAGCGATTAGTTGATACGTTTGAGCATCGTCACAGCTATCGTGGAAACAATCTCAGTCATAGTTTATGACTGGAGTCAATAAAGGGAGGATTGGATTAAAATAAAATGTGTGCAACAAGTAAAAGGTAGATATTTTGTACTTCAGAGTGGATTGAAAATTAAACTATCTGGGTGTCGTCAAAAGAAGCGAAATAATCACAGTAACCATGTAATAGCTCTAAAGAGAAAAATAAATTGGGTGAGTTAGCATGAAATTAGATGCAATGACACTGAACATCATATGAAAGAACAAATTTAGATAAATCGTAAAATATAAATGAAACTCCTTAATTTTTAAGTTCATGACTATCCACTTCTTAGCTACTTGTTCCTGGGTAGTTTGAAGACTGAATTAGTGTGTATATGGCTTCCCTTCTGAGAGTTTGACGTTATAACTATAATCTAGTGAATTTCATGCACATGTTTCACACTCACAGAGAGCATATGTGGTGCTGGGAGGAGCCGTTCATGAGAGAAACTCTGTATGTAGCCTGCCAGCTGGTCGCTTTTTGGAGGAACGTAGCTGTTAATCCACATATTGCAGCTATATAGTTATGTAATATACAGCAAAAGTTTTAAAAGCAAATGTGATGTTTTTAGACGCATCATATACGCAGAGGAGTTGAAGAAAATTCCAGTTATGATTCAGGATATTAAAAATTGTCACCCCTCTCAAAAATAACGTTAGAAATTGTTTTATGTTTTCTGAGATTTATAAAGAAATTACGAATGTAAAATACCATATTTTTACAATTTGAGCTCCCTCAAATTGATCACTGTTACACCATCTTGTAGGAAGAAAAGTAAAAAGGCAGTGAAGAATGAAGACTAATGTTGTAGTACATAACAAGGGAAAAAGCATGTTTTCAAATAATGGTATGCACTTTAAATTAAAAATATGGACGTAAGACATGAATTTCATTTTATCCTCCTGACAGTTATCAGACTGAAAGCTTTGATCAGTAAATAGGTTTCATATTTTACAGTTACGTCGCATTTCTCGAGCATGTTCATCCATCGTAAAGTAATGGGTACTTTCGCTTAAAAATTTTTAGGGTAGCGTACATAGGCAGTGATACAGTCTTTGTTTAATTCTTGTTTACACTAAAGTCTTAGAGACATCTTCAAATACAGTGGCCCTTTCGTGCATCTATAGCATGTATGTCACTACGTTTTTCCAAGGAAATGTCTCGTAGAAACCACATCATGCACTGCCAATGACATAATTTTGGAATAATTATTAGGAATTCAATATCCAACATGAAAACAATTCTTAGTTCCGGGATTAAAGAATTCAATATAGTCCAACTTCAACTGTCCACTCTTTAGATTCCTGATGAGATGTCATAAAACACTGCACAAAGTAGCCGGGGAGCAGTCTTCTGCCCGTATTTTATTGACTACCAAGCAGTATCGTACCCTTTTATCTTCCTTTTAAATTAACTCCCTTTAAACTTAAAACACTGTACACTAAAGTACGTAGCATTAATGTCCATACATTAATAATGAGCTACCGCTACTACAGCTACTAATTTTTCTTTTCTTTCTTTTTTCTGAGGACATTGTGGTAAACCGGCTCACGGTTGATGCTTCGAGAGAAACGCAGAGGGCGGCTATTGAAAAGCGAAAAACACAGCTCAGACTCAGTAGCGGTTCTCTCTCGGCACAATCTCCCCTCGACAAACTCTGCCCCGGGAGAGTGGCTCTGAAAACGTGACGTGTAATTCTACGGACAGAACTCGCAAATAACATTCCCCAAAGGTACTCTTGCAAAGCAGTTTCCGTCACGGCGAACCTCCGCTTTCACATTAATTTCATTCCGAAATTTGACGTACTTCAGCACCGCAGCTGGACGGAAAGGCAGAGGAATCTCGGTGTACATTTCAGTCGCTGAATATTATAGCGTCGCAATAAGGAAATTTTTGTGTCTCTAGACAGACGAAAGTATCACTCCTCTTTTTTCCAATTACGCTACTTCGTAATAGCACTCCTAAATCTTGCGAGGAACTTACGAAATATTCCTTTTGTAATAACCTTAACAGCATTTTCACAACAAATGAGAAATATCACCGATAGGGGTTACAAATTTAGTCGAGAAAGTAGCTTCTGCATAAATATAGAAATGATCTATGAATGAAACTTGAACCTAAAGAAAGTCATCCTCTCCTCAGTGTACGTTAATTGCACCTTCAGAAACTTTTATTTCAGCAGAACATTTTATGAATAGCCATGTCCATTCCTCTACTACTAACAGGAAACAAAGTTTTCTCAAAAATGACACTAACACGAAAAAAGTTATAGACCTGCTAATGACACCAGAAGAAGTTACACAAATCAGTCTTTCATAATGTGTCCATTTTCTGTGTAACCTTGTAACTGCTATACTTCGTTGACTTCATAGTGACCAAAAGGCTTTGCGTATAACGATTCATATCCAGGAAATCGAAATATTTAAACATTTTGACAGTTTCAGGAGGCTGAAATAAATTCAACGACAAAGCTGAAAATTTTTGCTGGATCTGGATTCGGACTCGGATTTCCTGCTGTGGGCCAGTGGTCGCCTTAAACAATTAGACTATCCAGGCATGCTTCCGATCCAAACCCAAATTCTCAACTTCTAGCCCCCTGAACATTGATGCTTCTTGCTCGCAGCCATTACTGGATGCCAACAAAGGATCGAGCGTGTAATTCCGTCCGCAATTATATTGTCATTTCCTGTTGTGGGAATATTTACAATTATTGATCTAGTGTCTGTTCTTTTCGATCAGAATACACTTATATCAATAATTGATTCACATTCAGTTACTAGCCCCGGGCAAAGCGAGACCCGTCGTTTTCGTGGTGTCGTAATGGTAAGTAACTCAGACCATGATCAAACTTTAACACCGATATTAACATTTATTTGTTTTATAGACTAAATTTGCTAAATTTTGCAGTAAACTCGGAAACAAAAGTGGTCTTACAAGCATTGTTATTGGTTACTTTTTGGTACAGTAACTTCAATTAATCTCACCTATTTCTTCTTATTCCGTTGTAACAAGTTAAGTACACCTTATACCTTGACTGCTATTACTTCATATTTACGAAACGCAGCCTAAAATTTGTTTGCTTGTTGTAGAAACTTGGCACAACATTGTGTGTATTTTGTGATTTTACGTCTTATTTTGCATTATATCGATTTAAGTACCTTTACGTTAATGTACTAACATTATATACGTACATAAGAGTGCTATTTAGCTTTAGTGATTTAGTGATTTCATTGAGTGATTTTGACTTTTAGCTAAATCTCATAAACAATTATCAATTTTAATATCAGAGGTACTAATCTCAGACGTGGTATACGTGCTTCTAGACATTTTGTTAACTTTTCTTAGTCTTGCACAGAATTTTTGTAATATTTGACTGTTTCTAAGTCATTATTCTGTCTTGCTGATAGATACAATTCTTTTTCCACTTAAAAGATAGTTTTATTCCTTTGGTATCCATTTTTATCCATGGATTTTACATGGTTCATTACAGGTACACTTATCCATTTTCTTGGAGAAACGGTTTGAAATACACTAACAAGCTTAATATGAAATAAGTTATATTTTTAATTTGCATCGAACACATTGTATACATGATCCCAGTCTAACTGCTGAGGGCTCATCCTGAAATTTTTATTATTGAATATTTAAGTGAATGCAGTACATAAGAGGACTGTTATGAATTAATGTATGGGACTATGACTTATGTTGTAAGAAGGTAGCAGGGTAAGAAAAAACAGAACAAGGCTGCATTATCATCAAGCAAAATGAAAATCCTACCAAAAAGCCAGAAGTTGAAAATATTTTTAATGGTCATGTTTTTAATGTTCTGGAGAAAAGAGGATGCATAAATTCATTAGAAAGGGCAAGGCTGTATTTATGAAACAGACTATGCAATTTGATCCAGTTTTAGTATCACCCACGTCCCCCTTCGACATTAGGAAATTCATAAGCTCACATGGAACTGATAGTATTTCCAGCAGAGTACTAAAAGCGTGTTCCCAAAAAATAAACAAGATTGCCAGCCACATATGTAATAGCTCTCTGAAACAGGGTACTTTCCCCAACATACTGAAATACGCTATACTAAAGCCGTTACATTAAAAAGGGGATAGGTCTGTCAACCACTATCGCACAAACTCACTTCTGACCGCTCTATCGAAAATTCTTGAAAAGTACGGTGTTCAAGAGTAGCTTCACATATTTCTAAAAACAAAGTACTAACCACAGGGCAGTTCGGTTTTCAGAAACGCTTTTCAATAGAAAATGCGTTGTACACTTATACTGATTAAATACTGCTTTGAACAACCAGACGTCACCCACAGGCTTTTGATTGTATAAACAATGGAATTCAGATAATCAGATAATCTCAATTACTGTGCTGTGAGTGGCACCGTACAGTAATGGCTAATACATACTTACGAAGAACAGTACAGAAAGCTCAAGTGGGTGTTTCGCATAGTTCACATACATCAGATTTCCTCAAACTGGAAAGCTATCAAGAATGTGGTACCATGGGGATCAGTTTTGGGTCCTATGCTGTTCTTTATATATAAAAGTCATTTGCTGTTATATATGCACAAAGAAGAAAAACTAGTGCTTTATGCTGACAAGTATTCTTATGACACCTGTCAAACAAGAATTAAAGGATAAAACTACAAATAATGTATTTCAGAAAATCATGATGAGTTTTCAGCAGATCTCACAAAATTTCGATAAAACACAGTAAATGGAGTGCTACCATTAATAAACAGACACTTTGACAAGACTTCTGTAGCTAAGATAGAATGTTCAAAAACTTTATGTGTGCATTAATGAGAGCATGAATAAGGAGAAAAACATTCATGAATGGCTGAAACATTTGAGTTTAGCTAATTAACGCTATTAGGTTTATTGCAAATTTTAGTGAAAGACATCTTAGTAAATTAGCATACTACGCCTATCTTCTTTCACATCTCTCATATGACATCATATTTTGTGGTAAATTATTCATCATACAGCATATTCATACAGCTACATTATTTACCGTGCAAATGACGATTAACGGCTTCCTTTTAGCAGTCACATCGATGCTTCATACTTATCAATAATCAGGGTCAACAGGCAATTTTTGCACCATGCAGATATGTAAATAATTTTTCAGTTGCTCTTGATATTCTGGTGACTTTTCTAACCGATAAATGGCAGCATCATCAATGAGTTGCTCAGATTGCCTCCTAAATCTAGTAAATAAAGCAGAGTGTCCGTATTTTGTTTATGTGTACGTGTCGCAGACAAATGTAACGTTTCGTTCCAATCTTTATAAAATTTTGTGCACGTAACCTTCAATCTATGAGGACGGCCGCCGTAAGTGTAAGAATCACGTACGATACATAGTTCACGAGATATGACGTCGTAAACAATTAGATGCGCGAAAAACTGCTGCGTTTAGCGACAATGCTGATAATTTTCTCCTAAACCACTGGACCGATTTCAACCAAATTTGGTGCACACATTCCTTATCGTGAGATAACAATTGCTGTGGCGGTAAGAATCACATACGACGCATAGTTCAGAATATATGACGTGATAAACAATAGGAATCGCAACAAATGCAACATAATGCTGCGAGACTTTATAAATACGATATATGAGAATGAGAGTACTTAGCGACTTGCAACAAACTTTACACATAATTTCAAACCTTTATTAAACTTTTTCTCTGACAACCATAGAAAAATGATGAAATGAAAAATGTTTCTCGCTTACTACTTTTCCGCTGTTAATGGAGTAAAACTACGGCATTCTGAATGACGTTATAATTTATATTTTGTACACTACAAATTGTAGCCGCAGGAAATTTTACAGACAGTATACACACATATAGTTGAATGTAACTTCTAAATTCAATTACAGTACGACACATATTTCATGTGATATAAGCACATAAACTGTAACGTTCATTGAAAACAGCGCCATCACGCACTAAGTTTTAATCTATTTCTTCTTTATTACTATTTGTATTCCCAAGAGATTTTACAGACAGGCAGCCCTAATAAAAACGAATATATACCTGAAAATGGCAGGAATAACCAGGCAACGCCGCGTTTCAGCTAGTCGTATATAAAACAAAGAAACATTAGCGGCCCTTGGAATGCTAGATATCATTTTTATTCAACTCAATGACTTACCGACATCCACAACGTACTGTGTCCTTTCTGACAGGAAATCGCGAATCCAATTTCACAACTGTATTGATATTCCATATTCATTGGAAGACGGTTGTTAGGTACAGTGTCAAAAGTCTTCCGGAAATAAAGATATATGGACTCCATTTGAGATCCCTTGTCGATAGCTCTCATCATGTGTGTAAAGAGATATCTGTCTTTCACAATTACGATACATTAAGAATCGATATTGACTATGGGTCAATTGAGAAAAGTTTATGTTCTAAGATCCAACTGCAAACCGACATCAATGGTATAGGCCTGTAATTTTGCATATTACTTCTGTTGTTTTTATTGAATAGTGTATGATAGCTAGGTATGGGCCTAATGAATCGGCATAATCTGAAATGAATGTAATTGGTAAACAATTGGGAACTTGAGACTTACTTTTGTTCAGTGATTTAAGTTTCTGTAACACTTGAGGGCCGGCAGCTATTCATTGTACGAATTCTGGAATATTTGCTTCATCTTCTGCAGTTAAGCAATTTCGGAATGCTGTATTAAGCAATTCTGCATCGGCAGAACTGTCATCAGTAGCTTTATCATTTCTACTTCCAATGAAGGTATTGATTGTGTTTTACCGCTAGTATACTGTGCCACAACAACTACTCCCTGTGTCTCTTTCCTGCTTTATATCAGCTCCGGATTATTTGTTGCAGGGTCAAGTATGTTTTCAGAATCATTTACTATTCAGGTGGGTTCGTGAACTAATTGCTTGAGATAATTTTCGGACAAAGCGTTCAGTAAAATTTCGGACGATGTTTTTATGCTTGTCTCCGGTTGTAAACATGTATTTTTTCCAAAATATTGAGGGTAAGTTAAAGGTCCCAGCAATTAAAATTGTATTCTTTGGGTGCGTTTTTTGAAATTTGATCCACGCTTTCTTTGAACATTTCTGCAATCGAATCGCCTGAGTCAGGAGGTCGATAGAAAGAACCAATTGTTAATTTATTTTCGCTGACAGGTATAAACTCTACCAATACCAACTCACTGGAGCTGTAACAGAGGTCCCAATTCGGTCTTGGTAATTACATCTACATCTACATACATACTCTGCAATTCACCGTAAGGTGCGTGGCGGAGGGTACACTGTACCACTACTAGGTATTTTCTTTCCTATTTCACTCCCAAATTGAACGAGGGAAAAAAATGCCTATATGCCTCCGTACGAGCCCTAATTTCTCTTATCTTGTTTTTGTGATCTTTACGCGAAATGTAAGTAGGCGGCAGCAAGATCGTACTACACTCAACTTCAAATTCCGGCCCTCTAAATTTACTTAACAGGAATTCACGAAAATAACGTCGTTTTTCTTCCAACGATCCACAATTCAGTTGCCGGAGCATTTCCGTGACACTCGCGCATTGGTCGAACCTACCGGTAACAAATATAGCTGCTCGTATCTGAACCGCCTCTATGTCTTCCTTTAAACTGATCTGCTGCTGGTCCAAACACTTGAGCAATATTCAAGACGTGGTCGTACAAGCGTTTTATACGCGGTCTCCTTTACAGGGGAAGTACAACTTCCCAAAATTCTCCCAATGAACCGAAGTCGGCTGTCCGCCTTACTCACAACTGTCCTTACATGCTCGTTGCATTTCATATCGCTCTGCAATGTTACGCCTAGATATTTGAACGACGCGACAGCATCAAGAAGCTCACTACTAATGCTGTATTCGAACATTATGGGATTGCTTTTTCTACTCATGCGCATCGCCTTACATTTTTCTACATCATTTATATAGACAGAAAATAATAGCGGTCCTATCACACTCCCCTGGGGCACGCCTTACGATACATTCTTCTCTGATGAACATTCGCCGTCGAGAACAACGTACTGCGTCTTCCAGCCAGTCCAAATCTGTGAACCTATTCCATAAGCTCATATCTTCGTTAGCAGTCTGCAGTGTGGCACCGCGTCGAACGCCGTTTTGAAGTCGAGAAAAACACATTCCGCCTGTTGCCCTTCATCCATGGCTCGCAAGATGTCATGTGAGAAAAGGGTAAGCTGAGTTTCACATGAACGATGTTTCCTAAACCCGTGCTGATTCATGGAAAGAAGCTTTTCCGTTTCAAGAAAATTTACTATATTCGAACTGTGAATATGCTCTAAAGAATATGCTCTATCCTTTAGATGTTTAGCTCTGCTTTCATCTTGCAAGCATGACTGGCAGTTTCTACCAATTCGGATAGCCGCGCCAAACCGAAGAGAATCTCTTCAGATCCAAAGCGACATAACTGATACCGACGTGAGTCTACAGTTGGCTGCACCTTGAATCCCTCATGGCGTCCGGAAATACCCGACCCATATACGGAATGATTCCACCCGGTATGGACAAAGAATGCACGTTGGGCGACTTCTCCTCTTCGGTATCCATATCCCTAAGGGGCTCCACTACCCAACCAACAATGGAGCTTCCAACTACAAGCAAACCCACCCTCTGAGATAGCCCAGATCTGTCAAGCTTTATGGTGAACTCAGGGTGAGCTACACCATCCGGCTCAGGAACATTGTCCTGGACAGTTAGTGCCTCAAGCTCGTTGGCAAGATGAACCGGGAAGGCGTCAGATCGGTCCCCAGAAAATCTTGGTCTTTTTTTTTTTTTGGGGGGGGGGAGTGAAACAATTCTCATCACCAGCCAAATGCCAAACTCTGGCTCAGTAGAAAGACTCAATTACTGGCCACCCCTTTTTACCCCACTCCAAATCAAACAAAAGTCTCACAGTTTTGAAGACTCAGTGCAGTGATGGCACGCTAGCTTCGCGATCTTGAAAATAAAATAAAAGAGCTGCTGCTGGGGGGATGGGGGGGACGACCCTAAGCTCTCCCGCCCCTTGGATACGCTTATGCTTTCGCTGCCTGCCATACAGTGGAGTGAACTCCCATTCACCGCAGGTGGAGTGTCTGCCTCACTGCGAGCAGTAACAAGGCTTCCCGCTGCCGCAGGCCGACCTATGGACACGCCAATTATCCGTTCAGTTCCCATGATTGGCCAACAACAACGGCGCCCCTCGACTGCAGCCTTGAGCTGTGTAACCGAGGTGTACACAGCGCGAAGCTGGGCACGAAGTGTCAACAGATCTTTCTGCATCCGCACACAGCTGACTAGAAAGACATGATGTAGTCTCAACATAGGGTAACTAAGCTAAACGATGACGAGTAGAGCGGGTACTAATTCAATGAAAACGAAACAGTCGGTATTCGTATGGCGAAAGAATACACTAATCAGATACGTCACTCGAACTGGAATCTAATATACACTCGAGTACTCGAAAAATTTAATATGAAGATTGAAAGAAAATACTAGCAGCTGTTTTTAGATTTTTTAATTAATTAAGCGATCGGTTTCGGTGCTTTACTCGCACATTTTCTGGCCCCTAACTAACAAAGACAAGTACAACAGTTACAATACTATTAAACGATAAATGAATAATAAACTCGATATACAAAAAATATTGTGAGGTAGTAAATATGCCATATAAAAACGATTCTCAAACAATACAAATGTTACAACGTCCCTTTCTAAACAGATTGAAGTTACTTACATCAAAAAATCGTTCCTTTTTAAATATATATAAGGTGTCTTGAAGGGAAAAGAGATGGTAATAAAAGGAAATGTATGCAATACTTTGTGAAATTAAAATGACAACTTAATACAATTTGATGAAGAAAATATTATCCATGCATTATTATAAAATAGCCAATCTTTACAATATAGAGGAAGAATAACACGATCATTAAAATTTTTACTAAGTTCCGCTTGAGAATGGCATGTATGGAATCCAGATTCATTAACATGTGTCATATACTTCAGAGAGGCAACGTAGAAGACATTAAACGACAATCAGAAAGGGCAAATTTATCAGAGTTATCGTGTTAATAAGTGACAAAGTAGATGAAAGTAAAAGGTCATGAACACGAATCATATCCACGAAGAGCTCTCATCTAATGACGTATCAACCATGAAGACCGTAATTAGAAGTAGTGTAAGCAAACACTGAGTCAAAATAAAACAACAATTGTTCCTAATGTACTAAATTAAATAAACAGAAGAAAGAACGTCACAGAACAGTCAAAATAAGTCGCTTCTAGTAGGAAGCCAGTTACGCTTACAAGTAGCGGTGTGCTCTGTACTGGGCACAAAGGATGTCTACAGTTTCTTAATCGCGAATTTGAATCTTATATGCACGAGACCACAGAATAAATTTACAATCACAAACGAAAAAGCGCAGAAAAAAATCAAATTACTGTATGTCTTTCTAATCAGAATCCGGTTTCAGTTACGAAATAGGAAGGCGCTAACTGCTGTGTATCTGCCGGTGGCCACACAGATACTAACGAAGCTCTAACAACAGCAGGCACGATCAAAACAAAATAAACGAATGTCACGATGCGCTCAAATGGAGACTACAGTGTTTCATAAACGCGAATTTGAATAGATTGTGAGCGAGAACATAGAATAAATTTACATAGTGAAACGAAAATCCGCAGACAAAAATAAAAGTAGTATATGCCGCTTCTAATCCGATGCCGGTTTCACTTAGGAACTATGAAAGCGCTCTCTGCTGTGTAGCACATGGCGGCCACACAGATATTAAACGCGTGGTGCAGTGTATAGCGTCGCAGTTTGCTGCATTGGCTGTCTCCGTTTCTAATCCTGACACGAGCAAAAAAGTGTTTGTATTTACTACTTCTAGAATGCTCTACGTGGTTCTCATGACTGATGTACTTGTAAGTTTCACAAAAATATTTATAAATAGTGGACTACTCTAATCAGGACGCTGTCTGTTTCATTGTGAGCTTGTGTCAGCAATAAAACAGTTCTAAGGGCATAGTTTTGTGCTCTTTAACGATACAGCCTTCGGATTGCAACCCATTTGGAGTTTTCAACGTGACAATATGGTGGGATAGGGAGTGGGGGAAGTTTAAATAGCGTTTGGGTGCTGATGTTTAATTGTTCATTTAATATGTGTTTCTTTTCTATTATTGATTTCTGAATTTGGACATTCTATTGGAGGGTTAGTAGTTCGTTCATACTACTGAATCTGACTAGTTTTGTTTCTATGGTGGCAGAGTAGTCGTTTTCTAGACTGAGCTGTTGTACAAATGTTAAATAGCTGTTACCATAGTTCCATAATCGTTTATACTCTTTATATCTTGTTTCATGTGTCGTGCTGGACTGTCTTAAGTACAGAGCATCACGCTTTTACAATGAAGTTGGCAGATACCCCATATCTGATAAATGTCAGTGTAATTACCAGAAATAAGATGGTAATTTTTAAGAATATGCAGTAGTCTCATTTTTTCCTGAAAGCAGGCTGAGAAACCGTAGTCCATGTTGTTGTGATCGGAATGAATTAAAAATCTGAGCAAAAGCTAGGGAATATCGTAGTATTGATGTGTAAACAAGTAAATTGGAATACTAACCTTGAATGTCAATTATACAAGTAGATCTGCGAAACATACATAGTTGTCAAGTCATTTTTAGATAGACGTGCATTAAAGAAACAAATGTTCGTTGGTATATAATCATCGATAGTGTTCAAAAGAGATACATTATCTTCCCAATAATGCATTACAATCTCCTACTGTCATAATAATAAGAATAATAATGCCAATATACATAGAATTGCTACAAAGTTCTGCTACTCGTACCGATTACGTCCTAAATAGTAATGACACGCAACAGTACCCACGATCGTGAAATCGTCTTTTAGGGACTCTCGCGTTTAAATGACAGATTTGGTGTACCACACACAAAATTGGGGGGGGGGGGGGGGGAGGAGGGAAACAATGTCACAGTGCTAGTTCAATGAAGTTAGCAGCTCAAAAAGTCGTAGTGACAAAGTATGTAACCGACCTTGTTGTCATATTGATTTGATTTTAATAAGAGTAAATTTGTAGTCTTTGTCGCAGTTACATAAAAACTGAAGTAATAGAATAGTATTTAATTTCTTCACTCTGAATAGTTGCGACAAGGGAAACAGGAAACGGAAGAGAGGGATGAGGGGTGGACAGGCAGGGGATGGGAAGTAGGACGCAGAGTGTACACTGATTTTTCAAGGGCAATAATACACCACGGACGTCAGGGAGTAAGTAAACCATATGATCTGTTATTTATGATTTATTGCTTAAGTATACCGAAAAACCGACGTTCAAATAAAATAGTTAATCAACGCGACTTTCAACAAATAAAGTTATTCTGAAATGTCATACCATCTTGTTTTTACTTCACAAGGCCTCGAAGTAAAAAGATAAATTATTTGACTGCTGTACCTTGACGGTAAGTCTATTCCTAAGAATTCTTTTATTTAACACATCAAAGTAATTGTTGTATCATCTTGGTTCCAAGATCTCCTGGAAACTGATGGTGAATGTTTACATTGCATCAAGAACTCAGTTTCTTAGACTGTACATAGAAGTCACTCAACTCGCACAAAGATATAACCAACCGTCCATGGTAGCCTGTAAGACAACAACAAAGTTATTAATAAGTACATTACTGACTCTCAATAATGTAATGCCGCAAGTGGGGGGGGGGAGGTGCTGAGCTGGCCATATATAAACTCGACCGTTACTGTTGGATTCCGCAGTTGATTTTCACAGCCAACGGTTCACGACCCGCCCACAATCGGCTGCCATGTGTATAATTTTCACATTGTTATTATTTTACTGTTTATTGCCATAATATAGTATTCTGTACGTCCTTAATATTTGTAACATTCTTACAGTCGGCTTGAAGATGGTCTCACAAGGAGACTTAAACCGTTTGCCTAAGAACAAAAAAATTCACTTGGGATCGTGACTGTGTTTTTTTAAATATAAGTAATAAATTAGTGCAGGAGGACAGTTTTATCGAGTATAATAGGTACTGGTGTATTCTGCAACTTGGAAGAAAATTGTGGCATCTGTAGTTTACTATCACTGAAGTTGTCAATTTGGGTTTTGATGAGTACGAACATCAACATCTACATCTACTTAAGATACCCTGAAAATCACATTTAAGTGACTGGCAGAACGTTCATCGAAGCAACCTTATACTATTTATCTCCCATTCAATTCTCGAACAGCGCGCGGGAAGAAAGAACACCTGAATCTCTCCGTTCGAGCCCCCATTTCTCGTATTTTATTTTGATGATCGTTTCTACCTATGCAAGTGGGAGTCAACAATATATTTTCACATTCGGAGGAGAATGTAGCGATTGTAGTTTAGTAAGTAGCCAACGACACAGCAATAAGCGCCGTTGTTGTAATGATTCCCATTCCAGATCCTGTATCATTCCCTTAACGCTGTCTCCCCTGTATCGTGACAATACAAAACGAGCTGCCCTTCTTTGGACTCTTTCGATGTCCTCCGTCAAACCCATCTGTTAAGGATCCCACACTGGGCAGCAATATTCCAAAAAAGGACGGACAAGCGTAGTGTATGTAGTCTCTATAGTAGTTCTATTTTATCTTTTAAGGGTTGTGCTAGTAAAACGCAGTCTTTGGTTCGACTTTCCCACGATATTTTCTACGTGTTCTTCCCAGTTTAAGTCTGAAGTAATAGTAATTCCTAGGTATTTTGTGGAGTTTACAGCCTTCACGTTCGATTGATTTATCTTGTAAACAAAGTTTAACGAATTTCTTTTCGTACTCATGTGGACTACTTCACACTTCTCATTATTTATAGTCAATTGCCAATTTTTACACCATAATGATATCTTATTCACATCGTTTTGCAGTTGGTTTTGATTTTCAGATTATTTTAGTAGACAGTAAATGACGGCGTCATCTGCAAAAGAACCTAAGAGAGCTACTTAGATTTTCCCCTAAATCGTTTATGTAAATAAGGAACAGCAGAGGACCCTGGGGAACGGTCGATAGCACCTCTGTTGTAGTAAATCAAAAATGTTCAAATGTTTGTATAGCTTATGGGACTTAGCTACGGGGTCATCAGTCCCTAAAGTTATAGACTACTTATGAACTAACTAAGGACGGCGCAAATATCCATGCCCGAGGGGGTATTCGAACATCCGACGGTAGTGGTCGTGCAGACACTGACTGGAGCTCCTCAGTTCCCTCGGCCTCGGCTGTAGTCAATCTCTTACCATCGATTAGTACAAACCGTGTCCTCTCTGAGAGGAAATCCCCTATACAGTCATAAATTTGGGACGGGAAAGCATAACCACGCAATTTGATTGAAAGTCGTTTGCGAGGTACGGTGTCAAAAGCCTTTTGGATATAAAGAAAGAGAAGTTTTGATTGTGTATGTCTCTATTACGTTCCTATGGAAAGGGTCCCAAACCCCTAGAATCGTCGTGATACAACACTTTTTTGATGTGTGTATTTGGCATTAAATTGACATACACCTAAGCTGCAGCGAAGCGTGGCCGGGTTTAGGTAGTTATTTGTCATACCAGTTGAGCACACGCTACGCAGAAGTGAGAACTGCAGCTCTGGCGTTGGTGCAGGGCGCAGCTGGTTCTGCCGGCAGCCGGTGAAGCCTTTCGGCAGACGCGTGTTCGGGCTGGCAGTCGCGACGGTAAGGACGGCGGGCGGGCGCGGGCCTGCGCCATCTGCATAATGCCCGCTACGTGGCCCGCATCCCGAGGCGCGCCCTCGCCTGACGGATTGAGTTTTGCCCGCGGGTAAGTGTATAACAAGCCGGCGCCCGCCGCGGCCGCCGCCCAATACAATTTGGTCTGAAACGCCGCGGACACGACTCGCGAACCGATCACCGTGGCGACGATCGCTGCGCTACGTCAGGTCGCTTCATTTGTGAAGTTGGTTTATGTTCTAGGAGGCGATCCAATTATAATATTGTAGAAAGACATGAAAAAGCCAAGATCGCTGATCATCAATTTTTATTTGAGACGACCGGTTTCGCTGAACTATGTCAGCATCATCTGGTACAATAAAATCATTTTACAAGGCCATAATCTTGTAATGTCAATCAGTTGTTATATAACATAATTTACAGTGCATAGCATAGGTGCACTATGTCATTATAATAAAACCTAATTATCACAATGACAATAGCAAACTCACAACTGATTGACATTACAATATCATGGCCTTGTAAAATGATTTTATTGGACCAGATGATGCTGACATAGTTCAGCGAACCGGTCGTCTCAAAAAAAAAAAAAAAAAAAAAAAAAAAAAAAAAAAAAAAAAGATAAGCGATCTTGGCTTTTTTATATTTTTCTACAATATCTCGCTTCATTTGTGTGGCTGATGTTCTATCGAGGCTTTTCGATAGGAACTGGATATTGTTCCATTTTTTTTTTTGTCTGATGTGGCGAGCTCTACAACACCACAGAGTACCAGAAATGTACGTGAACTGGATCCAGCTTCTCTAGCGAAATGTAACAAGTGTAGTCCGGTTTCCTGCTGGAGTCTCTCCACCTTTACATCTACCTCTACATGGGATGCTCTGCAAATCACATTTAAGTGCCTGGCAGAGGTTTCGTCGAACCACCTTTGTACTATTTATCTCCCATTCCATCTTCGAATAGCGCGCATGAAGAAAGAACACCTGAATCTCTTCGTTCGAACTCTGATTTCTCGTATTTTATTCTGATAATCATTTCTACATAAGTAAGTGGGACTCAACAATATATTTTCGCATTCGGAGAAGAATGTTGGCGATGGGAGTTTCGTAAGTAGCCCACGCCGCAGCGATAAGCGTCGTTGTTGTAATGATTCCCGTCCCAGATCCTGTATCATTTCCGTATCGCTCTCTCCCCTGTATCGTGACAATACAAAACGAGCTGCCCTTCTTTTGACTCTTTCGATGTCCTCCGTCAAACCCACCTGATAAGGATCCCATACTGGGCAGAAATACTTCAAAATAGGACTGACAAGCGTAGAGTATGCAGAGTCTTTAGTAATTATTTTGCATCTTTTAAGGGTTCTACCAATATAACGAAGTCTCTGGTTCGCCTTTCCCACGACATTATCTACGTGTTTTTCCAGTTTAAGTCTGAAGCAATAGCAATTCCTAGGTTTTTTGTGGAGTTTACGGCCTTCATTTTTGATTGATTCATCTTGTAAACAAAGTTTAACCGATTTCTTTTCGTACTCATGTGGACGACTTCACACTTCTCATTATTTAGAGTCAATTGCCAATTTTTACACCGTACTGATATCTTATTTAAATCGGTCTGCAGTTGGTTTTGATCTTCAGATGCTTTTACTAGACGATAAATGACGGCGTCATCTGCAAACAACCTAAGAGAGCTACTTAGAGTTTCTCCCAAATCTTTTATGTAAATAAGGAACAGCAGAGGACCAATAACACTTCCCTGTGGAACGACCGATATCACCTCTGTTTTAGTCGATGTCTTACCATCGATTACTACAAACTGTCTCCTCTCTGACAAGAAATCCTCCATCCAGTCGCAAATTTGGAACGATATACTATAACCACGTAATGTGATTAAAACCCTTTTGTGAGGTACGGTGTCAAAAGCTTTCTGGAAACCAAGAAATACGGAATCAATTTGTGAACCCTTTTCGATAGCACTCATCACGTCGAGTGTGTAAAGGGCTAATTGTGTTTCGCATGAACGATGTTTTCTAAATCCGTGTTCACTTTCGGTCAATAGATCATTCTGTTGGAGATAATTCATCATATTTGAATACAGAATATGTTCCAAAACCCTGCTGCAAATTGACGTCAATGAAATAGGCCTGTAATTTAGTCGGTAGTTCCTGCTGCCTTTCTTGAATATAGGTGTGAGCTGTGCAACTTTCCAGTCTTTTGGTACAGATCCTTGTTTGAGACAGCGGTTGTATATGGATGTTAATCAAGGAGCTATCGCTTCAGCATAATCAGATAGAAATATAATAGGTATACAGTCCGGACCAGAAGAGTTGTTCTTGTTAAGTGATTTTAGTTGCTTCACTACTTCGATAGTATCTATCTTTTAGAATCACCGTTGGTGTTCATCAGAGTTCAGCCCTCTCTCCACTACTATTCATCCTTTGCATGGACACCGCAACAGCTGATATACAGACACCACACCCCTGGACGCTTCTCTATGCCGACGGCGTGGTACTGACACGGAAAACCCGTAAAGAACTTCAAATCCAAGCTTGGAATTATAGGCTAGCAGAGAAAGGCATGCGTTTGAATCTCCAGAAAACGACCTTTTTGGAAAGCAGTCCTCAAACCAGCAGAACTATCAACATCGGACGGCCAGGCTTTCGTAGTGTGACGAAATATTATCCGTACTCTTGCCTTACGTCAGCTCAGTTTTGCTGGTAAAATCGTGATTATCTTCAAAAAGGTTTATGTTATGATTCCTAAGAGAAATATTTGTTGTTTTTTATGTTTCATGTGAGGTGACAACGGAGCAACCTACGAGAACAGCATCGTCTCTGCTGAAGCCAAAGATATTATAGCTGGCCACAAATCGTCGTGGTTCGACAGACACGCGGCTAGAGAAGATCCCGTTGGAGGACCTCCGTTAGCAACTCATACAATAACATAAATAAGAAAAAAAGATGACTTACATCGTAACCAATTCTGTTAGGAATTTATGTTACGCACAGTTTCAGTCTTTCCGTTGAGTTCTTTCGAGAAATATCTGTGTTATGTATGATTTGAGTTTGTGATTTACGTTAAAAGGGTGAAAACCAGTTATTTCACCTATTAAGAAGATCTAATGTTTATATTTTTTGCTGAAACTGTATTTTGGAACTTATTACACCATTTCTATGATTTTATAAGTTTTTAGGAACTCAGCAGAAATTTTGTTAATTGTAAGATAAAGAGTTTAAGTTTTTTTATGAATCGATATAGTTTACAAGTGATTCAATGAACAATATCTGTGGTTTACAAAACATTTGACTGAATTTCAACCTCTTTTTTTTAATTATTGTTTTATTTTTATTCATTTATTTATTTATTTTTTGAGAAAATTTTACGAGAAAATATACCAACGTCGAACTTTAAATTTCTTTTGAACAGTTTTATTTCTTCTGATCTTGCGTAAGAACTTAGCAACACTTAAAGATTTTTTCTTTAATAGAAAACTGTAACTTCACTTATAATTCAAGTTTATTGAAATGGCTATGGTGGAGGTCCAACATGAACAACCTGAAGAACTTTAATTTTCAATATTATCGGCTGTTCCAATACAACAAAGACACCGAGTAGAAATACCGTGGATCCATGATAACATCGTCAAATGGTTTCACCCTGGATGGTAAATGCAGCAAGGCTGAAATGGAGACAGGTCACTGGTGTTCTCTGAGACAAAAGGATGGCTGTACATCTGAAGGCAAAAATGTATAAATCAGTAGTGCATCCAGTAGCCCTCTACCAGACAGAATGAAGACTTTTGACGAGAAAACATGGTCAAGCCTTCCACACAATGGAGATGAAAATGCTGCGATGGTGCCATGGATTGACTCGCTACGACCAACCAACAAATATGTCCGCCAAAGGCTTGGTGTAGTCTCAATCATAGAGAAGGCGAGAGAGGCTCGTCTTCGGTGGTACGGCCACGTCACGAGGAAAGAGTGCGATACTGTGCCAAAATAGCACTCCAATTCGATCCAGGAAGACGCCGACCCCATGGTGGACCGCTCAAGAGGTGGATGGACAACTTCAAGGAAGACGTGCGATGCGGAACTCAGCCCTGAAGACGAATACAAAGGAGCTCTGTGAAGGAGACGTAGCAGAAGGGCAGACACCAAGTAATGGGAAAAATGCTAGGAAAGGAAAAGAATTTTTGTCGGATTTACTATACGTTTCCTTTGTTATCTACGGCAAAAGCGTAGTGCTCCCATTGACCTTCTACATCGTCGTATCCATATTATCTCTGCAAATATTTAATTGCCTGACAGAGGGCGTATGGAACCGCTTTCGTAATATTTATGTACCGTTCCTTTTTGCACCTGAATCTTTTCGTTGTTGATCTGATTTCCCTTTTTTTATTATGATGATGATTCTACCTAAGGTGGATACTGACAAAAGTATTTTCTCATTAGGAGAAACTTGACGAAATAAAATTTTACGAATATATCAGGCACCGAGTAACGTCTTCCTTTGAAAATTTCCTTCTCAACTAGTCCATCAGTTCAGTGTCACTCTCTCCCTTGTGACGTGGAAAAAAAAAAAAAAAAAAAATACACGGGCTGCCCTTCCGCCAACTTTTTCCAAACCTTCCAAGAAGGATAAGTACAGTGTTGGCAGTTTTTGTTTAATTCAAGCCTTCGATCTGGCTTCTCCACGTTGTTTTCTCAGTGTTATTTACAATTAAGCCGCGTGGAATAGCCGCGTGGTCTCAGATGTCATGCTACGGACTCCGCCGGAATTTCGAGTTCTCCTTGGGGCACGGGTGTGTGTATATCTGTGAGTGATGTGTGTGTGTGTGTGTGTGTGTGTGTGTGCGTGTGTGTGTGAATTGTCCTTAGTGTAAGTTAATTTAAGCAGTATCTAAGTATAATGAGTGAAGACCTTAGCAGTTTAGTTCAAAAGGTTTCCAAACATGTGAAAATTTTGATTTTCTATTTAAGATGTCCGAAATTGTGATTCCTAGGCATTTAGTTGAAATTACGGCCCACTGATTTGACTGACGTAGCGTGTAAATTAAGTTCAACGTATTTCTTTTAGTGCTCATATCGATGACTTCATACTTTTAATTATTTAGGGTCAGGCCAAGCCCCGGTGAGTGGCCGAGCGCTCTAAGACTCCATGCTTCGGAGCGTGCGGTAGCTCGCCGTCGGAGGTCCGAGTCATCCCTCGTTCACGGGTGTGTGTGTTGTCCTTAGAATAAGTTGCTTTAAGTGGTTCTTAACTATAGGGGCTCATAACCCCGGAGCAGTCAAATCCCATAGATTTCCAAACATTTGAACAATTTGTTCAACGGCCAATTTTCACAGCATACAGATATCTAAATCGGTTTGCAGCTACTTTTCATCTCCTGGTGACTTCACTAACCGATAAATGAATGACAGCATCATCAACAAAAGCCTAAGAGCACTACTCAGACGGTCTCTTAAATCGTTTATAAAGTCAAGAAACAATATGGGCCTCATATCTCCATAGTGAACTTCAGTTATCACTTCTCCTACATGAATTTCTGTCAGTTACTACGTAATCCGCACTCTGACTTAATGGAGCTATACAAGGTAGTCTATCTCAACTATGGTTTTGCATACCTAGTACAAACTGCGTGTATCGAACCTGCTCCAGTATACGAAAATTGTTCAAAAGTCCTGTAACCAAGGTACACATTTAACATTTATTGTAGTAACTGTTAGACCCCAATCACTTTTCGCATCCAAATTCCGAGGAGAGAGCTGCTTCAAACATCTCCCAACTCAACAAACGAGCCGCGAGGGAGTGTTCACGTGGAGTAAGGCGTCACGTTACGTACGGTGTGGAAGTTCCCAACAGAGGTTGGAGTCCACGCTCTGGTAGGGTTGTTGTTGTTGTTGTTGTGGTCTTCATTCTGGTTTGATACAGCTCTCCACCCTGCTCTATCCTGAGCAAGCCTCTTCATCTCCTCATAAGACCTGCAACCTACATCCATTTGGTCTACTTACTGTATTCATCTCTGGTCTCACTCTGCGATTTTTACCCCAAACACTTCTCTCCCTTGCTAAATTTACTATTCCTTGACGCCTAAGAATGTGTCCTACCAATAGATCCCTTCTTTTAGTCAAGGTATGCCACAAATTCCTTTTCTCTCCAATTCTATTCAGTACATCATCATTAGTGAAGCGATCCACCCACCTAATCTTTAGCATTGTTCTGTAGCACCACATTTCAAATGCTTCTGTCCTCTTCCTTTCCACACTGTTTATCATCCATGTTTCACTCCCATACAAGGCAACATTCCACACAAATACCTTCAGAAAGACGCCCTTACACTTAAATTAATATTCGATGTTAACAAATTTCTCTTTTTCAAAAACACTTTCCTTCCCATTGCCATTCTTCATTTTACATCCTCTGTACTGAGACCATCATTTGTTATTTTACTGCCCAAGTAACAAAACTCATCTACCACCGTTACTATTTCGTTGCCTAATCTAATTCCTTCGGCAACGACTGATTTTCTTACCCATGTTTTGAACTTGTTAATTTTTATGTCATACCTACCTTTCAACACACCGTCCATTCCATTCAACTGCTCTTCCATGTCTTTTGCTGTCTCTGAGAGAATTACCATGTCAGTCGCAAAACGCAATGTTTTTATTTCTTCACCCCAAAACTTTAATTTCTTCTCCAAAATTCTCCTTGCTTTCTTTTATACCTTCTTCAATGTTCAAACTGAATAGCATTTGAGAAAGGCTACAACCATGTCTCACTCCCTTCCAAACCTCTGCATCCCTTTCATGCCCTTCAACTCTGTTAATAGCTGTCTGGTTTTTACTCTTGCTGATGTCAGAATTTGAAAGAGTGTATTCCAGTCAACGTTGTCAAAAGCTTTCTCCAAATCTACAAAAGCTAGAAATGTAGGTTTGCCTTTCCTTAATCTATCTTATAAGATAAGCCCTAAAGTGAATATTGCTTCCCGTGTTCCTACATATCTCCTGAATCCAAACTGATCTTCCCCGGGGTCAGCTTCTACCAGCTTTTCCATCCTTCTGTAAATAATTCGTGTTAAAATGTTGAAACTATGACATATTAAAGTAATGGTTCTGTAATTTTCACACCTGTCGACACCTTCTTTCTTTGGATCAAAAATGTTCAAATCTTTGTTAAGCTTATGGGACTTAACTGCGGGGTCATCAGTCCCTAAACTTACAAACTACTTATGAACTACTTACTAACTAGGACGGCACAAATATCCATGTCCGAGGGGGGATTCGAACCCCCGACCGTAGTGGCCGTGCAGACCGTGACTGGAGCGCCTCAGTCCCCTCGCTGCTTTCTTTGGAATGGGGATTATTACATTGTTCTTAAAGTCCGAAGGTATGTCGCCTGCCTCGTACATCTCGACTGCTAGTGATACGAGGCCGTTGGGTTCCAGCACGGCGTTCCGTATTGCCCTACTGAACTTACCGATTCCATATTCTGCTAACAGTCATTGGATTGCGATCAACGCGAGCAGCAATGTCACCATACGATAAACCGCAATCGCGATAGGCTACAATCCGACCTTCATCAAAGTCGGAAACGTGATGCTACGCATTTCTCCTCCTTACACGAGACATCACAACAACGTTTCACCAGGCAACGTCGGTCAACTGCTGTTTGTGTACGAGATATCGGTTGAAAACTTTCCTGACGTCAGCACGTTTTAGGTGTCGCCGCTAGCGCCAAACTTGTGTGAATGCTCTGAAAAGCTAAACATTTGCATATCCAAGCGTCAACACAGTTTCAGCCGACCAGTTGCATAAAATAGTTTACATCTATAAACCTTTACCCAGGTTTCGGCAAAATTAATTTTGCCTTCTTCAGAAGGATACAATAAAGCTCACATTAAAAAAGTTGTTAAAATGTGGCTGATTCCATGTCAATAGATTAAAATTTTAAAATTTAAAAACAAAGTCACATTCTAAAATTTTGGAGCATGTCCACACACAGGTCAAGTGAGCACTGCGTACTCTTTTTGCGTACATTTGCATATCACAGCATTTTCATACCGTCGGTTAAATTTCGCGTCCGTAGCACGACATCTTCGTGGTGTAGCAATTTCAATGGCCAGGAGTGTATTTATTCTACATCATTAGTTTGAATTCGCGATTATCTTGCAGTTTGCGGAGCATTTCATTTTTAGCTTGTCGTAGGTGGAAAGTTAAGAAATAGTTTGAAATTATGTTTCGACCTTGACGGAATTCACATACAGCAAAACAGTGAATGAATTAAAGATAATTTGCGCTTCATTTAAGGCAAGAGCTTGTTATTTAGGGATCTAGCTGTTTATGACTTCGTATCTCCTGAACTGCATGTCGTAACATGATATAATTTCGCAGGTAGAGTTAGAAATATGCGTAATGTAATATATTAAACGTCACGCCTAGTGGTGTCGTTTTACTAGAAGCCAAATGAAGGAGAAAGTAGTTTTAGACATAACGTCATGACTCCTCTGCTGTAGAGTGTTAAAATTTTCATTCGCATTCAGTGATATAGCTAGATATTGTCTGTGAAGTATATTGCGAATAGAATTAATAGTAAACAAATTTTGAATTAAATAAACTGAACATTGACCACCTAATATTGTCCGCGAAGTATGTTGCAAATAAATATTAGCAGGTAATAAATTAAGGATGCTGAACTTTGACCAACTCAACAACAAAAACGTAGTAAGTGATTAACTTCGTTACATTCAATATTTTGTGGGCGATGTCAGCCAAAATGTTTCAGAAAGGTTTAAAAGAAAATGTGAAATTCATTAAAAGTATGTGAACGTAATCGTTTTCGGTTACTGGATGAGAAAATTTGGAAGAGTCATGTGTTGTCGGTTTCAACAGACTCAGTGTGTAATTTAAATTTTATAAAATTATGAACAAGTCAGACAGTGCGATTTGGGCTACTCGTTGCACGTTCTCCGCTACAGTATTTTGGCAAGTTATTATCATTCCCGTCGCCCTCGAAGTTTTATTTTGTACTGAAACTCAAACGTTTGCAGAACTCAATAGAAAATGTCCACTTACGCGATCATCAATGAGGTCCCCTTTCCAGTAATCACAGCATTCGTATAGGAAGAAACCCAGAAAAAGAAGATCAAGGAAGCCAAAGTGCAGTAGACAGTGCCCAGTAACTCGATAGCGTATAACGCAGTTGTCGGGAGGGGGATGGAGGGGTATTGCTATTGTCACTCACTGTGATAATTATGTTTTATTATAATGACATAGTGCACCTATGCACTGTAAATTGTTATATAACAACTGATTGACATTACAAGATTATGGCCTTGTAAAATATTTTATTTGACCAGATGATGCTGACATAGTTCAGCGAAACCGGTCGTCATAAATAAAAATTTATGATCAGCGATCTTGGCTTTTTTTTATATCTTTCTACATTATCATAATTGGATCGCCTCCTAGAACGTAAACCAACTCAAGATTAACAAATATCTACATTATTTTGTTGACAATGTCCATAATTGCAGTCACAGTAAATAACTAATATTTTCTCCTGGTTTCCGTTGAGAAACTACAGCTCTTGTCTGTTAATAGCAGCCGGCCGCGGTGGCCGAGGGGACTGAGGCGCTTCAGTCACGGTCTGCACGGCCACTACGGTCGGGGGTTCGAATCCCCCCTCGGGCATGGATATTTGTGCCGTCCTTAGTTGTAGGTAGTTCATAAGTAGTTTGTTAGTTTAGGGACTGATGACCCCGTAGTTAAGTCCCATAAGCTTAACAAACATTTTTGAACATTTGTTAATAGCATCTTATATGCTGAGAATGAGCGTCCCACGTCAACGGATGTAACGGAAGCCTATCTAAATGACGGTACTAGGCGCAGTGGGTCCGCACTCTCGTGTTCTGTTGATTTACCTGGTAAAATGTCGGCCACTGTGCAGAGGGTGATCAATTTTGGGTTTTTTGCAACACTGTCTTTAGTTTCTCATTAACTTTTATACCAACAGTACCTGGGACGAAGATGATTTTTTTCTGTCACGTCTTCTATCAATCGCAGTTGCATGTAGACCCGTTTCCGTGAACACTCTAGAGATTTAATAATAGGGACCAATAATCCATAATGAGATTTGAAGTATGCATTGTCTTTGGAAAATTTTGGGTCTTTTAGAACATCTTTTGCTGAAGTAATACTCACTGCCTCCTCGTGCAACTGAAGAACAATGTTTTTAATGTCTACCAAATGCTCACTGTAGTATTACGGCCTCTAACCACGTTCCCAAGAGAGTTCTGGTGGAAGTGTGACGTTGGAAATGTTCCACTCTAAATAACTGGATTCTTGTAGGTGCTTTAATAAAAACCTTTTTGATGGTTGAAACTAGCTTATTTACATACGGAAATTCGAGACGTATCGTGTCAGTTACATGATCCATGGCATGGGCAAGACATGTGATATGGAGCAAGGCTGGGTAAAGTCTTTCAACAATTTAACAGTGGCATCACTGTTGTCTTTGTGAGCGTAGCAGATAAAAGGCTAACGTTTTACTTACGTCCTTGTTGCACACATTGCAGTGAATAAATCTTCAGTCTGTTGAGAAATCAGGAAATTCTTGTAACGACTGACGAATAAGAGATGATTTGGAGCTAGCTATTTTCGGCATGCTGTCGCTGTGAAATGCCCCACCACATCCAAGCAGCACGCTGACCGTCTGAGTGAAGACAGTGCAGGTGTTTTACACAGGCTGTTCTGACAGAGCAAGAAGGAACCGTAGGCAGATCACAAGGCTCCTCCCTGTCCTGCCGGCCGATTTGACGGTTTACAGCGGCGACAACGCTCTGCGGAATAGCGTGGGCTAGAACAGCCTGGCATATGCCGTCATCATCTGACTCGCGATAGTTCGCGCATGCAAATGAATAATCCGGGAAGTCCAGAAGAGTACTTTTAGTCATACAAATTTTATTTGACTGGATTTTTAGAAATTAGATATAGACATGTTCCAATATGAAATTAGGTACTTTAGGTACTATAAAATACGATAAAGTATTTGCATAATTCTTAGATGGGAAGACCACGAGAGAGAGTTTTTGGCATAAAGTGTTTTATTTAATTCGATTTTTAAAATTTAAGTAGAATCAGGTACTAAGCTAAAATTAGATATTTCTACATGCTACAAAACTAGCGTTTTCGATCATAAATTTGCATAATTCGTTTATGTACAACTCTTAGTGCCTCTATTTAGTGAGGAAAAAATAGATTTTTACCTAAAGCTGATGTCTATTTATTAACGTTGATTTGCTTCTGTCGATTAATTTCAATGCGCTGTTAAATTTACTTATGTCTCAGAAATGTTTTTGGAACAAAGTATAGACACTAGTTTAGTCGGGACCAACGAGCTTAATTTTCACAGAGTGGCGATAGGCCCGCCATATGTGAGGCAAATTGAACTGGCGTCCGCCATGTTATTTAGGGTATCGGCTGGCAGCTGGTATGCCACAACCACTCAGGAATCTTACCTGTTTACAGTTACACGTTTCAAATTAAGATTTACTGTTGAATACGGATGTGCATCAAGTTCCGTCAGACGTTTTCGAAGCTCGATTTGACGAACCTGGTAGTAAATTTCCTAAAAATGCGGTAATGAAGTATCACCAAACTGTCAGTATTACAGTTACATTTCGAAGTATAACAGTTGAGATTTGCAATAACAACATAAGGCCCGCTGCGGATATACCTGTGTTGATTTTAATGCAAGTACATGATGTAAATAAGCTGCTAAAATACAGTGAATAGGAATCGGTATGACTAACAATCATGACCATGAATCTTCATCTGCTGTTAATGTGTTGTAACAAATCCTTTTATAAAGTCTAGTACCCGCTTATCCTTACTATTAATTCTACAAAATTGTAAAATTTCTGTTAAAGGGTTTGGTTGAAAATTTCAGTGGACGAAATTTGAGTACAAAGACGAAGGTGACAACAAAATACTGCAGTTAAAGATGTGCCTAGGTCATCTGCCACAAAAGCATTCTACGTCGAAATAAGGTGTCATAAAAACCTTTCCTTGTTGCCTTGCTGAAACAAGCAACGTTTGGTATGTGAAACTTCAGTACAAAGACGAAAGTGACAACAGAATATTGCAATAAAAATGTGCCTGGGTCAGTTGCCACAGAAGCATTCCACACCGAAATAATGCATCATTAATTACTTTTGTCGTTACCACGCTGAAATAAGTACATATTTGTTGCAGAGAACACAGACAGATATAAATGATAAAACTCTGACTGTTACTACTACTTCCACACTTTGCACTGATTGCATGTCAACAATGCTCGATCAAGTGTTGTCAACAATAAATGAAAATATTTTTAAAGAAGGTGTAGACATTCAAAGGTGTGGTTTCATCAATCACAGGAGCGACAGAAGAAGAAATATCCCCAAAACACACCAACAATAGATAGAATACTAAGCATTTTCATGGTGTGTATTTAAAGGGAATTACAGGATAGGTCATCTAAATCTTCACTCTTGGGACAGCTAAGTGCCAATAGTCAGCAATTTTGTTTGAATATAGACAGGCTGAGATCAAACAAGGCAAAACATTTCGTGTTATTGCACGAAGTACTTGTCGTTTTAATACTTCGATTTGTGCATATAAATACTAAACACACTTTAGGTATATTTTAGCAGTAAAATTGTGCAGTTAATACAAATACACTAAATACTAAATACAACTCCAAGCTCAACAACAAAATACGATAGACAGACTACTATCAAGTCCACAAACCACCAAAAATATATCGGCTTAGTTTACACATGTTGCCGCAAAGAGCGCTGTAGCTCGTGTGTTAGCCACTCTATGAAATTTAACCTCGTTGGTCAGGACTTTGATATTGTATAGTATTATCTGTGACATAGGGAGTATTATCGCTGGTAGCGCGGAGGCACTCATTGAAGTAAGTACTTGATGCATGCTGCTGGTCTGAGTCGGACGTAATAGCGACTCAGTATGAGTACTGGTGACTCTTGGACAACATGTTGCTAAACTTGTGTGCTAGTCGGGCACAGTAAGAGGAAATGGTGAACAGGCAATATTAATTAATTATTTGGGCACAGCATATCTAACGAGCAAACACGCATCAAGAGGAATGCTGCGAGCCTAACGTTTTAATTGTTACGTCGTCGCTAAGTAGAGCCTGTGTCTGACAATTGATAATTACCAACGTTTTTCTGCAGCAACATTACGACTCATAGGTAAAGTAAGATCTGACAGTTTATTAGAATTCAATGCAGCCGATTTCAATAATGAAGCATGTTAAGTCAGAACCTGTGTTAAAGACGTGATTTACCTTAGTCATAGCCCATACAGGTTGCTTCCTGATCCATTATTTTACCGAGAATAATTAAAAATAAGAGAGAATTAGAAACAAATATGCTCTATTTTGCCACTTGAATAAAAATTGATTTTCCAAAGACAATGTTAACAAACTTCAGTTAACAATACAAGTGCGGCTAGTTGTAGAATATCAATAGTTTGGAGTAAGTGCTAAAGGTCAGTCAGTATAGCCAAAGGCTTTCTTCAAATGTTTAAAAAACCTGACTCTTAATTAACTTTACCAAAACACAAGTAGTTTTAGCAAACCACTGACAATTAGTACAATTGTTTGTTACTGGTACATCACTAACGAATTGCAGAACCTACCAGTACCGCTGGTTGTTCTATTACAATCTATGTTTCACACAGGTAATACTGAAACTATTGATCAATCAACTGCTTATTTACTTAATTTACTTGAAATCTGCGAAGCATCAGTATTAAGGTGAGATGTGCGTTTCCTTTACAAACTAAAATCGCATTAACACTATCTGCAAATTGTTGTCTTGCGTTTTCAGCTTTGTATTATTATTTTTTTTTTATATGAGCAAGGTTCTGTACCAGTGTCTTTTGAAATCCGGTTTTGCACGCATAGTACAAATTCCGTGTCCTCCCCTTGACGTATTTCTCAGATCACTAATAAATATTGTTGTCTTTACCTTTTCACTACATTCTTGGCTCGTACATCGAGCTGGAGGCCGTATAGTCATTTATTTCCCGAAATTATTCATCGCTTCTTGTTTGTTCTGCATTTATTAAGATGTAAATCATTTTGTTCGAAATTTTATCTGTCACTAATCGATTGTTGTTACCTAGTATGAAGAGTTAGCAACGTTCCGGTTATAACTTTCACTACGTCATCAGTTTAGTTAACGATAATCTTTCTATCTGGTTAGGAACATTACGCACACTGCTGGACATTTTAATTGTTTCATCCTACCGGTGTTGTAAGGGTGGAAGATTACAGACACCGGTTGAAAATATAAAAATTTTTACGTGCATTAGTTCAAAATCTATGAATATCGGTAATATTTTATATAGAAGGCTGTGTATTGCTATGTTATGATGGTTAAATTACATGTTTGTAATCAGTGCGTTGTCAAAACCAGTATCGTATCGTTTCGTAGTATAAACACTCATTGTATGTGAAAGTGGTAAATTTTTCCAAGGAAAAGTGACAAATAGATGGTAAATCTATCAAAACGTAAAATATGACGCCAAAACGAAGTGTCTTTAAGAAACGTGTATTTCATAGATTTTTCGACTAAAGTGAAACCTTCTGGGCCTAATTCATGGTGCAGTTGCCGCAATGCCCAGTGGTTAATCAGCTCATACAGCCATCAACATTCCTTCCCAGAAACAGCCATGGATACCATAAAACCTATTTACAGACACCCGGCAAATCCTGAAATGGTGAAGTTGTGTATGCACGGTCAGCCTCAAAATCGTTATGAGTCGTTCAGAATTCTTAGATGGACTCGCTTACCCAGAGAGACGTTTCTGTTGGGATGAAGACACTAAACTGGGGGGATCATTGGTGCTGTTATTGCTTTCAAAATTTTCATGTTTGTAAATCTAAGGGACTTAACTGCGGTGGTCATTAATCCCTACGCGTACAAACTACTTACACTAACTTACAGTTAGTTATGCCAAAGGACAACACATACACCCTTGCCCGAGGGAGGACTCAAACCCCCGACGGCGAACGGCCTCGAGCACCGCCGCTGGGCGCCACATGCGCCTGCCGCGGCTATTGCTCTTAATGATGGTAGGGTGAAAGTTCTACAGCATATGAGAGATAATACTGGGGCATCACAGGACGTGAATGGCTGGAAAATGTCCTCAATGATAAAGCAGAGTATGCAGCACTATTGTCCACTACGGGGTCCAGAATGAAGAAAATAAGAAAAAAACTTGGAACAAAATCAAGAGGATTATCTGCAGTATGCTGCAAGGTGTTTATGAGTGACTAAAAGTTAAAGAATCCATATATTAAGTGTATTACAGGCTTAGGAGACTTTAGAAGCTGTTGTTGAAAATTTATATTTTGTGTTTCATTTCTCCCGAAAACCAACTCAAGTAGTGTATTCAAATATTCAGGGAGCAATAATATACGTATCCTGAGTTTACTGAACTTAAAAAGAAACATATTACTTTGTGTAATTAAAATTGTTTAGGATACGGTGCAAGACGTACACTAAAATTTACCATCGTAATTTAAAAATATTATTTCCGAGATCAGTCGCTGAAATGGAATTATTGCAGTTCAGTAGACACAGAACACAAAGTTTAATGTCCTGTAAAAGTTTCATGTCAATGGCTTCAGTGGTTCCTGGAATACAGGGAAGAGAAGTCACTAAATGTAACATTGACGGGATAGGCCGTTATGTCTCCGCTTAGGTTAGCCGATTGTAATCACTGTGTCGTTTTGCACCTTTTCATACAGATTCACAGAAAGCTTTCTCGTCCAGGTGACAGTGTTTGAAAGTAATGTTATGTATGAGTGTAATGCAGGTTTCACTAGCCGTTTCTCTGCCTCCTGTAATACTGTGTATCTTCATTTTTGCCATCGTCTCGTACGTATGCAAGCAGTCAAAACACTGCTGCCCCTCATTAATACGACTGCCACTCTGAAATTTTTCGTCGTTTCAAAAGGGTCACATATTACTCGCTGCCGGAGAAGCCGGCAGCCAGTTAACGGGGACCACTCGCAGCCTTTGAGCTGCTCCTGCATTCACCACACGGTTGAGAGCAGAACCGGCCATACCTCAGTCACAACAATCTCCTCTATCTCTTTCTCTCTCTCTCTGTGGATAACAATTTCCCCGTTCCGCTCGCCCACATAAGGGCGTTATCGTTGAAAGCTCTTTGATCTGAAGGATAAATACTTTGCGGGAATGCAATTCCGGAATGGAATGGCGGCAACATATTTTTTTCGCTTCCGCCCACCTCCCCCCCCCCCCCCTTCGGCGTCCTCTCCGTTCCGTCCCGCAACTTTATTTTTACCGCTGGTGCGCCGGATCCTCCGTCTCTTTCCCTCCCTAACCCCCACCTATTCCCCCCGTCTCTGTTTCTCTCTCCCCCTCCCTCTCTGTCTTGCCTGCTTGTCGTGGGCGAGGCTCTCAGCAGATTACAAGCACAGTCCGCCGGATTACAGAAACGGCGGCCAGCCACCTCCGGAGGAGCAGGGCTTTCTCTTTGGGCACGGCGCATGCGCAGACCGCGCGGAAAAATCGCCGTCGCTGCGCTCACTAGCTGCCATTGTCCCTGCAGCGGTCTCCCTCCCACCTTATCTCTCTCTCTCTTTCTCTCTCTCGCTCTGCGCTGCGGTCGCTTACCGAACAGAAAATGGACAGGGAGAGGATAGCGGTGCGGTACGTCCCGACTGCAAACAAAACCGCACCGTGTCCGTGTTTGCCCTCTCGCTGCAACAGATACGTATTTCCGTTGCACTAACATCCCCAAATGTGCGATTGCTTGTTTTGTCAGAATCGGTGTATTCGTTTTCAACTTTTCCCTCCCAGAGCGCTCCCGGAGTTGCTTGCTTTTCACACTAGTAGCTCCATCCGAGCTCTGTTGCCCCGGACAGACTCGTCGGGATGTTATTGAAGCCGCGGACGATATTCCAGTATTGGAAAAACCTGTAGCCACAGACGAGAGGAGAGTGTGTTTAATTTGATACTCTCAGTGAAATTTTCATCATGATAATAAAAATCCATGTCCCAACGTATAAGAATTTATTTTATTAAATTAGACCAGTGTAAATTCTCGGTTCACGACTGCTACGCTATTATCTCCTCCAACGTTTATCACATCTACATTGTCTTCTCGGACTATCGAGAAAACACATCTTCTAATATATAACGCAGAGTGTCCGTATATTTGTAGGTGTTGCATACAAATCTACAGTTTTGTTCCAATCTTTATGAAATTTTGTACATATAAGCCTCAATCCGTGAGGATGGTCGCCGTAAACATAAGTATCACATACGATATATAGTTCACGAGATATGACATCATAAACAATGAGATGCGCGGAAAACTGCTGCCATAAGCGAAACAGAGACACACATATTGTGAATGGGTCAGTTAGACCCGCAATTTAAAAAAATATATATTCTTCGATGTAACTTCAAAATATATTGTGTATATAGTTTTTTCATGTGGAAAAACAGATATTGAAGCTTTCCAGCATTTATTGAACATAATTAGTGCACAAATTATTACATTTTAGATTGTGAAACAAGTGAATTGTTGCATAAAAGTGCAAGCTAAAGATTAAATTTTGTCACTTATTGAAAACACTAATTAACCTAAAATCACAATGAAATATGATAATTAATTATGAAGAACAATATTTAGCTTCAATATATGCGTGTTGTATTAGCTTACACAATTACTGCAGTAAATATTTGGATGATCTTGGCATAGGAATGATTCACAAATGTTACATTTCTTATTAGCCTTTCGAACTTTCTTCGGTCCACACTCTTTGTACTGGCCACTTTTCTGTTCCTTTGCTCCAGAACTCGTTCCTGCAATATTTTCCAAATTTACTTTTACCTTTTTATGAATATTTTTGGACATTCTGTTTTCTTGCATTGTTCTTGTTAGCTCTTAGAAAAAGGCGTCTTTTGTACAATTTGTTTTGATAGTAGCCTGGATTAGTGTGTACATACAACAAATAAGCATTTATTGCAGCAATGTCTAGCATTTTATAAAATAAACAAACAGGCCATCGCTTAGTACATCTTTTACAGGAATACGCACTGGCGAGTGTATCTGTGTATCTGTCATGTCAACTCCTCCTTTCGTTGTGTTGTAATGCAGTATTACCTCCGGCTTCTTATGCTTTTCTGCAGACACGATAGAGTCATGGTGCATGGTAGGGAGTAATATGATAGCTTTATTCTTTTTTTGGCACGTACGAATCCAGTGGTACATACTTCTGAAATTCAAGGATGGTTGAAAACACTTGTCTACTGTTGTTTGTTAGCATTTCTTTCGGAATCTCGGCTTTGTTATTTCTGAGAATTCAACTAATGTTAGAATTTACTGCAGAAGTTGGTTGGCCAGATCTTAGTCCGTAAAGAAATTATCAGTGGTAATGTTTCGGCCAGTTTACTCAATTCTTTCCACAAGCCTCAATACAACATTTCTACATTGATTTACTTCTCGTGGTCCATTTTCCGGCTTTCCTGTACAGACTTCTGCTGCACAAACATATGCTGTTTTGACATCAGATAACAACCATTATTTTATGCCATGTTTTCCTTTTGGTTTTGAAGTCATGTACTGACGGGACACCTTCCTCTGATTGGAACCTATAACTCGTCCACTGTGACATTTTCATAAGAAATTAACATTTTAGGAAACTGTTCCACAAACATTTCAAAGACAGCCTGTTTATCAAGGCGTCGCCTAGCTGGTAGATCTTTTTTGTTGTCAAATCTGAGAATTCTGATCGTATAGAAACGCTGAAGTGACACTGTTACGTTAAAAACTGACCGACCATTCATGTTGTCCCAAAGCTATTGGAGAGATTCCCCAGCAGATCTCTATACACCAGCTAATAGAAGAAGTCCCAAATAAGCCTTCATTTCCTGATTTGTAATAAAATTTATTAAGCTCAGCTTGGTTTTGACAAAGCTGGAGGATTTGTAGACCACTATGTACTATTGCGCGACGTATATACATTTCCAGTTACGCTGGTTTCTCTAGACAACAAAACCACGTTTTCGTCTCCTTTGATCACATCACTCTCCTCACTTCTCATCGATACATTAGCAACATCACTTGAACTGTCAACAGAATCTTGATCATTGACAGTGTAATCTTCTGCTTCAACTTATGACTCATTTACAAGCCTTTCTAACTGTTCATCACTTAGAAACCGACAAACAAAATCAAGCTGTACGCCTATATGCATTCGTTATACAGAGTCCCACAACAATGTGAAATGCCTCTGAGACATTTTAGACCAATCACAAGTATTTCTAACAATTTATTCGTAGAAACTAAATAAAAATTTTCGTCTGGGTCTAAAAGACCCATTCACAATAAGTGTGTCAAAGCTACGTATCTCCGAAAGTATTTTAGTTTTTGAAACAAAAATTGAGGATAACATAAATAATGAAGTATTCGAGGAATACATAATGCCAAGTTGCAAAATAAATAACATTTAGGGCTTTACGTTAATTTTAGTAAACGAACTGGGTCAGTTAGACCCATTCACAATAGGAAGGTTAAACTTTTTCTCGCTGACAACCACATGAAAATAATGAAAGGAAAAAAGTTTCTCGCTTACTACTTTTTCGCTGTTCACGGATTAAAACTATGGCATTCGGTAATAGGATACAATTTATATTTTTTATACCACAAATTGTAGCCGCATTTTACTGGCAGTATACACACATACAACTGAATGTACGTTTGAAATTGTATCACAATACGACACGTAGTTCATTAAATATGAGCATATAAACAGTAACTTTTATGGAAAATTGCCCCATCACGCAACAAATTTTAATCTATTACTTCCTTGCTACTAATTGTATTCGCAACGATTTTACTGCCGTACAGTACTTATACAAATAAATACACTATTGAAAAATTATACAATTGTACAACATATAACTCAACAAAAAGGACATCTTACGCATTTCAGTATGTCATTTGCATTTTGATTACAATCTTTCTTTGTTTGGATACTGCACTTATAATTTTGTACACTATGCAAGACACACCTGTTTCTTAATTATTCTCCGATAAATATAGCATGTTTTTAGATAAAAAGGGATGGACTGAGAGAGAAGGGATAGGAGAAGTACTAACTCATGGCAGGAATAAATAAATAAATACCCGGGCAAAGCTGGGTTTTCAGCTAATTATATATCAAGCAGAGACTCCGTATGTTTGTGTGTACGCACTATATTCAGATCTACGGTTTTATTACAATGTTTACGAAATTTTGCACACACAAGCTTCATTCCATGAGAACGGTCGCCGTAAGTGTTAGGATCACGTACAACACATTGTTCAGGAGATACGACGTCATAAACAATATAGTTGCTAGAAACTGCCACGTAATGCGGCCAAAGTTTATTCACACATAGTATGAGACTGACAATACTTAGCGATTTGCAACCATCTTTAAATGTAATTTCAAATCTTTATTGAACTTTTTCTCGCTGACAACCATAGTAAAATTATGAAAGGAAAAAAGTTTCTCGCTTACTACTTTTCCGCCGTTCATGGACTAAAACTACGGAATTCGGTATAACCTTACAATTTATAATTTCTATACTACAAATTGTAGCCGAAGGAAATTTTACAGACAGTATACACACATATAGCTGAATGTACCTTTCAAATTGTATCACAGTAAGACACGTACTTCACGAGATATGAGCACATAAACAGTAACGTTCATTGATAACCGCCCTATCATGCATCAAGTTTTAATCTATTACTTCTTTACTACTCATTGTATTCGCAACATATTTAACTGACGTCCAATTTTTATTCGCTTCATCGAATTTAATGCCCACAAACATAAGCAGAAGCATATCTGACATCACTGGTTGTTGTACATGACAAGTCATGAGATCTAAGTCTCTTCAGAGAAATATTTAAATGTTCATAAATGTATTCCGTACGTGACTGCAAAGAGTGTTGTGAATACTGATACAATCTAAGAAGTGACCGACTTTATGGATTTGACCAGATTAACTGCGAGAATAGAGTACGTGATAAAATTCTGTATTCCATAATTTTATTTCTGAGATGGGGGAGGTGTCAGCGAGCTAAAGTATTATAAAGGTTTGCAATTATATGTAAAAATACTTGAAAATATCCAGTCGTTTTAATTTTCGAGTAATTACTGAAGAAATGTAAATAACTGAAAGCCATCAGCGTCAGGATAAAAATGAATTTTTAGTCTGTAATAGTTGTGTAATTCTGTTAAACATAAAGTCTTACAACGCAATACGTGTATGATGACAGCTCGTCCAATCTGTAATTTTCAAAATTTTGTTCAAATCTCCGACAAATGTTTACTGCAGCTGCAGTCATATTAAAATGTGAAAATTTATATAACTTTGTTCCCCTGGTTTAAAATATTGAGCATGGAATCCGGCAAATTGGAGAACTCAGTTTCGTTGACGTAATTATACTGGGTATGGACAATAACGACAGTGGTATAAATGAAGTCGAGAGGAATACGTTAATATCATACTCTTTTTAACATTTGGGCAGTAAAATAACACATGATGGTCGCAGTGCATGGTAATAAAATGCAGAATGGCAATGGGAAGAAAAGCGTTTTTAAGAAAAGAAATTTGTTAACATAAAATATTAATTTAACCTTAAGGACGTCCTTTCTAAAGGTATTTGTGTGGAGTGTTGCCTTGTATGGGAGTGAAGCTTGGACGATAGACAGTGCGGACAGGATAAAAGTTTTTGAAATGTGGTGTTAAAGAAGAATGCTGAAGATTAGGTGGTGGATCGCGTAACTAACGATGAGGTACTGAACAGAACTGGGGAGAAAAGGAATTTATGGCATACCTGGACTGAAAGATGGGATCAATGGTAGGACACATTCTTAGACATCAAGGAATTGTGAATTTAGCATTGGAGGGAAGTGTGTGGGGTAAAAATCGAAGAGGGAGACCAATAGATGAATACAGTAAGCAGATTCAAATAGATGTAGGGTGGCGTTCGTATGAGGAAATGAAGAGGCTTGCTCAGGATAGAATAGGGTGGAGAGCTGCATCAAACCAGTCTCCGGACTGAAGACCACAACACACACTCTTTGATATAATAAAATAATGGTGAGTGAGAGACAAAAATGGATACTTGTGGGCTCTAAGCGAAACAATTCACACTGTAATTGCTGAATTATGTTACAATTGTAAGTAATTTGTTCAAAAACAGATTTTCTGTCATTTAACATTCTATTTAGGTGAATGTGGTGTGATAGCTACTAAATGCACAACCGGTCTGAATAAAATTCAGGATGGGTACCATTAATATTGAAACTCTGGTGAATGATTGGCCCTTTCAAGGAGTGGCACAACACCTAATTACCCCGATACTTCGCTCCAATTTTCCAAATATTTGGTACAAAAGGTCTGTTAGTTTTACGCTGACTACCAATTATGCGGTTTACAGCAAGAGGTGCACAGCGGGCGCAAGTTTGTGGAACGGTAAACATTTATGATTAGAGTTCCCTATCTGCGAAAGCTAGGTGCAAATATCTCTGACTTCCAGAAGTGTTGTCTCGTTATCGGACGTTGGTGGAGCGTGTACTGCAGCTACCAACACAGCAATACTTCCTGATGCAGCTAAGAAAGAACAACTCAGTGAACAGAAAAATTGTTCAATAAACTACTATGTGCGAATTTACTCAAGCGACACTATCGTACTTGAAACCGAAAACATTCTACTTGCCGTACTTGCCAGGAGCAGGCCTGCTTCCAGCGGCGATCATAAATGAGGTCTCCAGAGGGCAAACACACTGAAGTATGGATTTCTCACTATAATAACACGGTTTCCTTTCCCGGCTATTAGCAAAAGAAAAGTTTGTATTTTTATATTATTTCGACATGTAAAAATAATTATCTATGAATACCAAAGGAAAAATTTAAGAACATCACTTTAATTTTTTTAAAGACAGAAAATAGATAGTACTCTTGGGTTGTAGTTCGTAGCGATACCATCTTACAGACGACATCTGTACTTTTTTTTATGTGGCCGCTGTTATGTGGATTTTGTACAGACAGGTATATATATATATATATATATATATATATATATATATATATATATATATATATATGCTGTGCGCGGATCTTACTTTTATAAATAAACCCCACCTCTCACTTAATTCCGCACTTATGGATTTTTATTATTAATTTTGCCTTTTCCTCCCTCCGCTCATAATGATTTCTGTTAGCCTTGATGCATCACCGTAACAATGGATGGCACTGTTTTTAGTTAATATTGAATGGTGATATTTCGTGTAGCCTGCCACTCTTTTTTTTTTTTCAAAATTATCACATACTATTATTGTTTACCGGCAATAGAATCTGCAGTCGATTTTCTTGTAAATTTTTGGAAGTCTCATGTGTTTGACTTACGTAATGTCCCCATCCGAATATTATGATGTCACTTATCTTACTTTACGGTCTGCTACACAAGTCGTAGTTTGATACTGACGAACTGACATCCACTGTTCGGCGAGTGGTTATCGTATTATGAAAATTTCATTTACAGCCAAATTTTAACCACCGATTGATCTCTTGTTAAAGGTAACCCCTCGTCGATTTTTTTTGTAATGTTCTGCCTGCACGACACTCCAACGTTAATTAGCTTGCCACTTCATTTACATGTATGTAATAATTTTCCTAATTTTTCCGTAATTTTCTGATTGCGATCTTTGATAGCTTCAAACTTCTCTTCCTCACGTAAATTTGTTAATCTCAAACATTAACAGCCAGGTTGGAACATTATATCACTCTGTTTAAGATGGAACAGATTCACAGTATTTCACAAACTGATGAGGAGAACAATCATCGGACTCGACGCCAGTGAATTCTAACAAGCGTTCTCTTACTACGACTGCCCAAAACCACGTCTCAGTGTGGTCTCAGCAAAGTCTCCTCCTCCGTGAATCCACGCAGTTCCACGTTGGATTTCGTCTTTCACGGCGCTACCTCGAAAAGTATCTCCTCCCATTCTCTCATCTCACTTTATCTCACCGTCTGTATGCGACACCCCAGCTTCTAGAAGAATCTAGAACATTCTCACTTCGTTTAAATGGATAGCCGCTTCTGCGACAGCCAATCATGAAACATCACGCCACTTTCGCAGGGCCGTCATTATGTGTGTCCACTGCGCTTTCCCGCTTGCTTTCCAAACTACAGATATCACGCAGAAGTAAAACACAATTTCAGCAGTGACTTCTCTGTACCAAATAGCTGAATAAAAAGAACATACCGTTGTGATTTGCTTACGTCGTCCCTTCCATAAAAGTACGCCTACACGATGTCTTATAACATTCCTTAATAACTCCATGTAAGTAGGCGCAAATTGCTGTCACCTTATACACATTCTCACAAAATATGTGAGGAAGTTAGAGTGTGTAAGCGTATTCACGTTTCCATTCAAATATTCGTTTCCAAATATCTATATTTCTTCGTTTTATAATGAAAGCATTCACTTCTTCGAAATTTATAAATTAAATTCAGGTTAATTACCACTCATTATTCTTTCAATGAATTCGTCGGTAGATGGAGTGCAATTTATGGTACTTGTTTGAACTGACACACCTTATGTATAGTCCGATTGAAATTACCTGTTAGTTGATGTTTGTGTGTGGCGCAACCGCTCGCCTATAATCTACACACAAATACTGTGGGTAACTTCATAAATACTGCTAATGTATTATTTTTATAACGGTGGGCAGTGTTGGAAGAAAGCGTCAACAGTTAATGGCCGCAACGAAAAAATTTTTTCAAATGTTCAAATATTTGTATAGCTTATGGGACTTAACTACGGGGTCATCAGTCCCTAAACTTAAAAATTATTTATGAACTAGCTTACAGTAAGGACGGCACAAATATCCATGCCCGAGGGGGGATTCGAACCCCCAACCGTAGTGGGAAAATTTCTGTCGACAACGTATTTTAAGTGATAAACTCTGCATTGCAACCAGATTGGGCATATAAGTCGTAGACACACCTACGTACTAAAAGATTTTTCGAGACCGGAATTATCCTTTGCAGAAATCAACATGCTTTCCGGAAGCAACCATCATGTAAAACACAGTTCCCGCTATCCATCGATGAAATCGAGAGGGCAGCAGAAACAAGATCCAGGTAGATGCCGTTTTCTTGACTTCCGAAAGGTGTTTGATACGGTTCCGCATCGCTACCTTGTGAAAAAAATTGAGACGAAAAAGATTATAAGGCCAACTTTGTTGCTAAAAGAACTCAGAAAGTCGTTTTCAATTAAGAGAATTCTTCAGAAGTGAAAGCGATTTCCGGCGCGCCACAAGGTAATGTAGTTAATGATCTCGTATATAACAACGGCGGATCATTGAGGCTCTTTTCTTATGCTGCTGTAGTAAATAAAGAAATCGCGACACACGAAAAAGATCACGAAATACAGAATGATCTCCAGCATTTCAATGCATGGTGTAGTGAATAGTAACGTTCACGTCGAAGAGCGCCGCGATCACAAGTATATAATCAGTGAGCTCATTCGTAGGTATTCCGAAAATCAGTTGTTCAGTGAGTCATAAGTGACTGGAATAGAAGAAAGTGACAATGCTGCGTAAAGTTCTCTTCACCACACGCCTTGAGATCGCTTTCAGTGTATGGACGTAGATGTAGATTTAGAAGTGGGACTCGTCAATGAAGAAAATTCTGCTCCAGTAAATGCCTAATCCCATATATTCACTGCTGTACGGAATGGACATATGTCAAAACTAGTCGGCGTAAGGGTGCTGTGGGCTATTCCCTGTTTCTGTGAGCCGCGTATTATGTTTTAAACGTTGTACCAACGTTACATTTGAACTTGTGTACCTCAGTCGTTAGAAACAAAACCCTACATTTTTGTCCGATTATTAGGATCCCATTTTGTCAATAATAACTAATAGTATAGAGTAGAAATTTAAGAAGGATACTACGGTCTGGAATAAATGGAATCTCTAGTTAACGCAAGGAAACCATTTTTATCCCCACAATTCATTCATCCAAACGTATTTGGTACTCCTAGTTAACCTAGAAGCACGGAATCAGTTTTGTAATAATATAAAAGGAAAAAGTCCCAAACTTCTTCATTTGCAATTACGCTTTAAGCTAGAAGGAGGAATTGTGGACGCACGGGTGTGCCCAAACGCTCTAAGGTACCCTACTGCGGAGTGTGCTTCTGATTCCAGTCGGAAGTCCGAGCCCTCCTTCTCATGTCTTATCATAAGTTAATGTACTTAGTAACTCTAGAGACTGGTGACTACCGCAGTTTGGCTCCACACGTTTACAAACGTTTGAACATTTGTGGATATTACTCTGAAATTGATGTCCATACAGGTATCAATTGAAATTGAAAACTTGGGACTGAGGTTGCCGATGGAAGAATGTGTGAGACTATAGCGCAGGATGTATACAGGAGTAATTTCGATGCCATGGCAAAGAGTCTCTCTGAATTTCACCCCGTATTCTCTGTTGGACACTGACTAAGTCTTGGAGACAGGCGCTTGCACAAATACCGAGACAGGAAAGGACCAAAACCAGTAAGGAAGCTGTTGCCCTGAATAGAGAGGGAGGAGAGAGCGTAGAGACCGAGCAATCGTAACAGATGCACTCGGGGCCCAGGATTCATTATGATCGCTCCAATAATAAAATGCGGGAATCTCCACCTGCTGGTCGCAGTGGCCGAGCGGCATGCGGCGCGCCAGTCACAGACTGCACGGCCGCTACGGTCTGGGGTTCGTAGGCCCCCTCGGGCATGGATGTTTGTGTCGTCTTTAGTATAAGGTAGTTTATAAGTAATTTGTAAGTTTAGGGACTGATGACTCCGCAGTTAAGTCACTTAAGATTAACAAACATTTGAACATTTAAATCTCCACCTGCCGCAAAGACGACCTTCGAGCGGGTCAGGTCATGTATTGCCTTCTGTCTGTTTTTCAAGCCAGTCTTCGCCTGTCAAAGATGTGAAGAGTCCCCAGAATGTTACGTGATTCAGACTTCCCGTTAAACTCTAGGCCCGTTTTCCTCGCTTGGATAACCGGGACTGATTGGGGAAACGAAAGTGACCGAAGTGGCGTCCGGCTGAAAGACTTGCTCCAAGGCTCGAAAGAAGAAATTAGACTTTGCTGTGGAGCTTATTACGAAGGACGAAATATGGTGGAACGACTGAATTTTTGCCAACGAATTTAAATTTAACGTTTTGGGATCGGATGGACGATGAATGGTTTGGCGGAAGAAGAAGGAAGATTTTACCGTTATAAATATTAAACCGACTGTGAAGCAAGGAAGTGGCAGTGTTCTTGTCTGGGGTAGTATATTAACAGTGAACACGGGAGAAAAATATTACGGACAAATATGTCTCCTTAAACATTTTAACTTCAAAATTTGTGGCAAAGTCTTGAGGCCATGGGGATATCAAACACGTTTAAGTTTTATCAGGACAGTGACCCGCAACATAAGGCTCGCATAGTGCAGGAATATGTGTTGCATAATTATCTCAAAGTCTTACAAGCACCACGTCAATCACCATATCTCTACCGTATTGAGAACGTGTGAGGAGAACTCGAGCGAAGTATTAGAAAAATATCAGTATCTTCCAAAGAATTTAGCTTCGACTAAAAGAGGAATAGGACCGTCTAAATGTGGACTATTTGAGAAAGATCATTTACAGTGTGCCGCAGCGTTTGAAAGTAGTCATAAAACAGAATGGCCACCAGACAAGTTATTGAAACATTTATTTTCCACAAAATCTTGCCTTATAATTTGCTCAGCAAATTGTCCGAATATTAAACTGAATATAGGACCTAGATGTATTTAAATCGTATTATTAAAGAAATTATATATCTTAATAAAGTTAATCCTATTATTTACAAGGCACATCACGAATAGAATACTTGGCTATATGTTTTGTTTGTTTTCTTACGAATAACGTTATGATGCTAGAAAGTTAACTTATCATAGTGTCCGAATATTAAAGTAATTCACTGTATATGGTCCTCATGCGACACCAGTAACCGCGGTACACGGAACTCAGGTTCTTTGTGAGTTTCGACCTGTGGCGTATACGTTCGTGTTTGGAGACAATCGGCGTCTAACAGCGCATCAATGAACCTAAAACCAGCGACTTAACAACTCGCCCGCACTACATTTAGAAGGCGCATTACGTATCTAAGTTCGCAACAAATATTCCCGCCACATATTACTATCTACGTTATAGAGGGAAATACCGACTTAGAGCAAACGTCTGCTAGTCATCGCCGAATTTGTCCAAATTGGTGGTACATGCAGGAAGTGGTGTGACATGAAAGTGTCCCAAATGTTAACTCCAGATAACGAAGCGTTTAACAAAAGAATGAAAGAGGAAGCCGGATGATAGAATTTTGCACGGAATATAATTTAATCATAACAAACACCTGGTTTAAGAATCACGAAAGAAGTTTTTATACCCAGAAGAGACCAGGAGACACCGGGACGTACCAGGTAGATTTTATAATGGTAAGATACAGATTCTGCATCAGGTTTTAAATTGTAAGGCAGGGGCAGATAGACTTCAACCATGTATTATTGGTCATGAACTGTAGGCTGAATCTGGAAAAACTGCAGAAAGATAGGTGCATAAGGAGGTGGCACCTGGATGAATTGAAGGAACCTCAAGTTCTTGAGAATTTCAGAGGGAGATTTAGGCAGCAATTGATAGACACGGGGAAAAATAAAACAGTAGTGGAGGAAAGAGTAGCATTGAGAGATGAAATAGCGGAGGCAGCAGAGGACAAAATAGATTGAATGGCAAGACCTACAAAAAATCCTCGGATATCACAAGAAATATTATATTTAATTGACTAAAGGAGAAATTATAAAAATGCAGTAAATAAAACAGGCATAAATGGAGTACAGACAACTAAGAAATGAAATCGACAGAAAGTGCAAAAGCAAGAATAGCTAGAAGGCAAATGCACGTCAGTAGAAGAATGTCTAAAAAGGGGGAAAATATATACTGTCTACAGGAAAATAAAAGAGACATTTGGAGACAATAAAATCAGCTGTATGAATATAAAGAACTCAGATGGAAAACCAGTTTTCATCAAAGAAGGGAAAGTTGAAAAGTGGTAAGAGGATATACAGAGGCTCTACAAAGGATATGAACTTAGAGACAATATTGTAGGATGGGAAGAGGAAGTAGATGAGGATGACACAGGAGATACTATACTGAGAGAAAAATTAGACAGAGCACTTAAAGACTTAAGTAGAAACAAGGACCATGGAGTAGATGACATTCCCTCAGAAATACTGAAGTCTCTGTGAGTGCCAACCACTTGACGGCTTATCGTGGAAGATAGATTAAAGAAAGGCCAATCTACATTTCTAGCTTTTGTAGATTTGGAAAACGATTTTGACAATGGTGATTGGAAGAGACTTTAAAATTCTGAAATCAACAGGAGTAAAAAACTATTTCACCTGTTTCATAAGATGTATGAGACATGGGATATACCCCCAACTTAAAAAAAAGTGATAATCTCCATTACAAACAGAGCAGGCGCAGACAAATGTGAAAATTACAGAACCATTAGTTTAGTAAGTCATGGTATCAAAATTCTAACACGAATTATTTACAGAAGTATGGATAAGCTGGTAGAAGCCGACCTCGGGGAAGATGTTGGATTCAGGAAAAATGTAGGAACACGGGAGGCAATCCTCACTTTTCAGCTTATCGTGGAAGATAGAGTAAAGAAAGGCCAATCTACCTTTCTAGCTTTTGTAGATTTAGAAAACGATATTGACAATGTTGATTGGAAGAGACTTTAAAATTCTGAAATCAACAGGAGTAAAAAATAGGGAATGGAGGTTTATTTACAACTTGTAAAAGAAACAGACAGCAGTTATCAGAGTTGAAGGGTCTGAAAGGGATGCAAAAGTTGGGAAGGGAGTAAGACAGAGTAGTAGCCTTTCTCAGATGTTATTCAATTTGTTGCATTGAGCAACCTATAAAGGAAAGCAAGGAGAAATTTGGAGAAGGAATTAAAGTTCATGGTGAAAAAATAAAATCATTCGTTTTGCTGATGACGTAATACTGTCAGAGACAGCAAAGGACTTTGAAAAGCAGTAGAACGGTATCTACAGTGTGTTGAAAGTTGCGTATAAGCCGCGGCGCGGTGGCCAAGCGCATTGAGGCGCTATGGTCCGATGCGCGAGACCGTTCCCTGTCGTGGATTCGAATCCCCCTTTGGCATGGATGTTTGGGTCGTCTTCAGTATAAGGTAGTTCATAAGTAGTTTGTAAGTTTAGGGACTGTTGACCCCTCAGTTAAGTCCCTTAAGCTTCACAAACCTTTGAACATTTTGGTGCATATAAAATGAACATTAACAAGAGAAAAACAAGCGTAATAGAGTGCTGTCTAAGAAAATCAGGCAATACTGAAGAAATTAGAATAGTTAAAGAAACAATAAAGGTGGTAGACGAGTTTTGTTACTTGGGCAGTAAAATAATACATGATGGTCGCAGTACAGAGGATATAAAATGCAGAATGGCAATGGTTTGAGAGGGTAGGATTGTGGGAGCGGTGGGTAGTTGGTTGTTGAATTTTAAGCAAGGATAGTCAGTTCGGGTTCCATTTGTTTTAATTCACACATACATACACACACACACACACACACATTATGGTGTTTCACTAAGTGTTTTTGCCTCTGTAACTTATAAAATAATAGGTGACGGGAAATTTTGATGCGGTAGGTCAACATAAGAAATGTTACTCTTTCTGCGGAGCTATGAACATAGTTTATTGTATCATTTTCCAAAGAGTTGCACCACAACGATAGTTTTTTCTATCGTGTTTTGGATTCGTTTAAACCACCTGCGTCCAAATCAATTTAAACTACATTCCTATCACTGTTAGTTTGGGAGCTACAACCCTTCAAAGTTCCGGGGGCGGAGGCAGCGATAGCGTAGCTAACTGGCCGAGTGGCTATCCCCTGGAGCACGGCCCACTGTCTCAGGACTACCAGACAGTCAGCTACGCTGTCGTAGCCTCCACCCCCTAAACTTTGAAGGGTTGTAGCTCCCAAACTAACAGTTATAGGAATGGAGTTTAAATTGATTTTGGACGCATCTGGTTTCAACGAATCCAATGCGCGATAGAAAAAACTATTGTTCCATTTAAAAAGTTATATCTTTGTGCTGTAACTCTTTGGAAAATGATACAATAAACTATGTTCATAGCTCCGCAGAAACTGTAACATTTCTTGTGTTGACCTACCGCATTAAAATTTACCGTCACCTATTATTTTATAAGTTACAGAGGCAAACACACTTAGTGAAACACCCAGTATATATAATATATATATATATATATATATATATATATATATATATATGATATTACAATCATTGGCTGAAGGCCCAACAACACAGTGCAGATAGGTGATGCAAGGCTGAAGGCCAAGTTGAGAGAACCAATTGTTTGATAACTTAAATAGGCTCGAAATTTAGTAAAAACAACTCTTTAAAAATACAATAAAAGACATAATGAGCCCAGCAATTTAAGCGAAAGTTGAAAGTTTTAGATCTAAGCAACCCTTGTAAATACAAGAGAATTTATGTATGACCTTGCCATTTAAATTAAACCAGCTCAGCTTAATTATCAAAACCACACCAAAGGTGGTGCTCCAAAACTTAATAAAACATGGCCCTTTAAAAATACAATTACCAAAACACACTAAATATGAGCTCAAAGATTTAAGTATTGTCTGAGTTTAACTGGTAGCAGGAAACTGTGCACAATGATATCAATAGGCAGAAGGCGAAGTCAATAACACAATAAAATTTACAAATGAGGCCTGTAATTTAAGTGACAGCAGTTCAGCTTAGTTACAGGAAAATCACACTGAGGTGCGGAGCTGGCTACTCGTTAATTTAATACAGCCACACAGATAAAACAGATGCGCTGACTCAAAACAGGAAGAAGAGGAATAAGGTGTCCAACGGTCAACGAGAACTACAGCTCTGACAAAGCTATGAAACTACCGCCCGTGCAGATTCGACCTAGCAGGAGGACACAACCTAGTTAATGAATATACAGGGTTAATCTAAATCCGCGCACTCGGTCTTCCTCACTTGCGAAAAATGAAATATGTCTCCCACAAAATATCATCCTGAGCATATTTCCGCCAGTAAATGCACGTCAAATACTGAGATGGCTGTGTGTTCCATACGTCAGTGTGTTTGATAATTACACCAACAAACTTGTAAGGGATGTATTAGGCGTCGTGAGGAACAAAATGAGCATGGTAACCCATGCCCGGAAACGCCATTCAACGACTCTACGGAGAGTCCAGTTTACAGGCACCATCTCCTGCCGCTAGACATCCCCTCCAGCAACTTAGACGCTCTGTAGCGTCATTGGATGACGTTCTCGGGCATGGGTTTCCATGCTCACTTTGTTCCTCCCTAGATGTTTGTTGATGTAGCAGTGTAATTTTGGAACACACTGATGTATGGGACACCCACCCTTCTCAAAATCAAATGTTCAAATGTTTGTAGAGCATGTGGGACAACTACGGGGTCATCAGTCCCTAAACTTACAAACTACTTATGAACTAGCTAAGCCGGCTGCGGTGGCCGAGGGGACTTACAAACTACTTATGAACTAGCTAAGCCGGCTGCGGTGGCCGAGGGGACTGAGGCGCTCCAGTCACGGTCTGCACGGCCGCTACGGTTGGGGGTTCGAATCCCCCTTCGGGCATGGATATTTGTGCCGTCCTAGTTCATAAGTAGTATGTAAGTTTAGGGACTGATGACCCCGTAGTTAAGTCCCATAAGCTTTACAAACATTTGAACATTTTTTTGAACTAGCTAATACAAAGGACGGCACTAATATCCATGCCCCCGGGGGGATTCGAACCCCCGAACGTAGTGGCCGTGTAGACTGTGACTGACGCGCAGCAGAACGCTCGGCCACCGCCACCCTCCTCCCCCCCCCCCCCCCCAAATACAATCCTGGTCGTCCATATACTGCTGGAAATATGTGCAGGATGAAATTTTGTGACAGAAGTTTTTTTATTGCTAGCATGTGAAGAATCGCGCTGTGAAGCACGAGTGCGTGAATTCAGATTCACCCTCTAGAGTACTTGCTACTCAGAGAAAAGAAAAAAAATTATAATTCAATTGAACCGAACTAAAAGTGCGGTATAACACATGAATTAACCACTAACGAAGAAGACACAGGCAACGACGGTCCCTGGGGTACAACCATCGATCCTGACAAATTCACACACACAGATTTGCGGAGCAGGACTGTATGAGTCACTTATTTATTTCTTACTCTACGACAAGTGCAGACACCCTCGCGATGGTGTAGGAAGAGGGTGTCAACCAACGCCCGGAATCATTTTATACATCCTAGATGAAAAGCGGCTGGAATGACGAGAGTCACAGTCGGGGCTGTTTGCGGAGTTGACAGCTCCGAAGCTTGGCGAGGGACAGACGCGTTGTCGCACGGCCGCTAGAAGCGCGAACACATAGCGGGGGAACGAGGTAAACTGCCCGCGCCGAGGTGCTGTTATAACTTGACAGACAGGCCTCTCCGGACCAACCTCTTCAGCTCATGGCATGCATAGCTCCCCACGGACAGAGTGCCACCCAGAACTACTTTGATGCACACGCCGGGCCCGGCTCACCTGTGCGCGTTTGTACAAGGCGTAAGTGATTATGTGGTGGCTGAGTTAAAGAAGATAGCTTGTTTACAAACAAAACATTAATATTTTGTGTTTAAAAAGTTATCTCTAGCTTTTCTCTGATGGTTAAGTGCAGGTTAACCGAGAGATTTTTTCCGCATGTGAGCGCCGAAGGCGCGATTTTTTTGGCTAAGACCTTTTATCGATGGTACATTCTGTTATCTACAGTAACTACAGATTATTTGTATCTACAATACAGAAATATTAAGATATCCCGTATACTGGCTTTCCGACTTCTTGATGACGTCATGGGTCGAGGCAGATGGGTGGTATCCCAGTCTACAGTTACGCCCCGTGCCCGGCGAAGAACGGCCCCTTAATCAAAATAATCCAGCGATGACATGCATCGTATCAAAACTCTGCTTGTACGGTCGGGGGTTCGAATGCCTCCCTCGGGCATGGATATTTGTGCCGTCCTTAGGATAAGCTAGTTGATAAGTAGTTTGTAAGTTTAGGGACTGATGACCCCGTAGTTAAGTCCATCAGTTATACAAACATTTGAAACATTTGAACTCTGCCTGATAATCTCCACAACTGCCTCGGCGCGCCACCGTTGCGCCACACGCTGCAAGAAAACACCACCCAGAAAACAATCGACGCGCGATAGATCAAACAGCGCCACGAGCGGCGCACCCACAGAGAGATCGATAGTACTTACGCCAGTAATTAAATCAAGGACAGGGTCAGTCGAAGAAACAGGAGCAGGGACCGCTCAATGTTAGTAGCTTTAATTTCGCACGGAGTTGTCAAACGCCTCACGTACACGGTGATGTAACCAAAGTACTTTACAACCTGTCGCGTCACAAGGCGAGAGAAGTCGTTTTAACTGGCAAAGACTGCCCTCGAAATCCGGTTACCTTCTCCGCCTAACAACTTGTTTAAACCTTTTCGAAAGCATTCCAGTTGGGATACCTTTTACCGACATTGAAGCGAGTCGAAGGCTTTAATCGCTCATCCGCAGTCAAACGGGATGTATACCACCGGAAGTTTTCCAGACGCGCTGACTGCACAGCACTTAATTAACTGGCGAAGATGAAGCGCGCGACAAAGAACAGCGGCGCCGCACCGCTCTGTTCTGAATGACGGCCGCGATCGAGCGCAAGCTAAACGTGGCGTTGACGCTCAGCGCGGTGACTGAGCGTCTGCCGCCAGCCACGGCCAGGCGGACGCGACCCGCGGACCAGTTGAGCATTCCCTTTAATCTCGCCCGCCTTTGACGCAGCCGCTCCACTGCGAGGCATTTTAAGCGACGGCGGGAGCTTCCCCCTCTCCCCGCCGCACTGCTGCTCCCCAACCTGCTTCCCCCGGTATCTTTCCCTTACTTTCGTCTCCTCTTGTTGTGGATCTTCGGCCCTGTAATCCAAGAAAGTACCGTGTTGTGGCAGTAATAACCGGCGCACGGCGACCAAAGGCGGTTCCGACGTTCGTCGAGCGTTCCAAAAGCGAAACAGCTAGTACCTCTGTCTTTCTGTATCTCTGTATCTCTACTCAGCGACAACTGGATACCTTGTGATGAGTCCCTATTTCCTCTCACGCAGATGTAATTCCAATCCAAAGCGGACGTTATGGAACACACTTTCCGCCGCGGTGAAGTAGCCGAGCTGTCTGAGGCGCTCGCCGTCGGAGGTTCAAAATATTCAAATGTTTGTATAGCTTATGGGACTTAACTACGGGGTCATCAATCCCTAAACTAACAAACTACTTACGAACTAGCTAACACTGAGGACGGCACAAATATCCATGCCCGAGGGGAGATTCGAACACCCGACCGTAGTGGCCGTGCGGACTGTGACTGGAGCGCCTCAGTCCCCTCGGCCACCGCGGCCGGCGTCGGAGGTTCGAGTCCTCCCTGGGGCATGGATCTGTGTGTTGACCTTAGGTTATTTGGATGTAGTTTAACCACTTTGTAAGTTTAGGAACTAATAACCAACACAGTTAAGTCCCATAGATTTACAAACATATAAAAATTTTTTGAATACACTTTTCCTGTAAACATTTGATATACAACTACATCTACATCTACGTAGATACTCTGCAAATCACATTCAAGTGCCTGGTAGAGGTTTTATTAACCACTTTCATAACTTTTCTCTACCGTTCCATTCTCTAATAGCGCGCTGGAAGAAAGAACACCTAAATCGTTCCGTTTTCGATCTGATTTCTCTTATTTTATTGGGATGGTCATGTCTCCCTAAGTAGGTGGGTGCTAGCAAAATATTTTCACATTCAGAACTAAAAGTCGGTGATTGAAACTTAGCAAACAGATCACGCCGCAATGAACAAAGTCTTTCTTTTAATGATTTCCACCCCAATTCGTGCAACATTTCCGTGATGCTTCCCCCCCCCCCCCCCGTAACGTGATAGAACAAAACGAGCTGCCCTTCTCTGAACCTTCTCAATGTCTTCCGCCAATCCCACCTGGTGAGGGTCCCACAAGGGGCAACAGTACTCCAGGAGAGGACGCACAAGAGTGATGTAGCCCGTCTCTGTGGTGGAGCTGGTACATCTTCGAAGCGTTCTGCCGAAGAAACGTAACCTTTGGTTCGCCTTCCCCACAATATTTTCTATGTGTTCTCTCCAGTCAAAGTTGTTCGTAATTGTAACTCCTAGGTATTTGGTAGAATCTACGACCTTATGGCTTGACTGATTTATCGCATATATAAAGTATATTGCCGCGAGCGACCACGAACACCAACTGCCGGCCTGGCGCAGGAGATAGCGTCACGGACTGCGGAGCAGAAGGTCGCCGGTTCAATCGCACCAACCGGCAAAAATTTATTTCCTTGTAATTTACAATTCCAGAAGGTTCTACATCTTTCTTATGTTCACTTGTAAATTCTACTTGTTTCTTATTAACTGTTCTTCTAATTTCTGGTAAATTCTGTCTGTGTATAAATAGCAGAGCACTCTGCCTGAGAAGCAGTCAGTGCTGCGTGTACGTTGAGTTCGTAATAAACGTGCTTTCAGTATAAGTGCTGTGTTTAGTTGCCTTCGAAGTCCAGCCTGCTTCCATTACAACGCGACATTGTTTGGTGGAGGCGCCGGTACACTGTGCAACAGCTGCATCACCGTGGCTCCGATTAGGCAACGTAAAAGCCGTAGCTTACACGGACTGGAACCGGAATACAAGGGGTACACCGAGTACATCCTTCCACGAGTCCGTATCATCAGACGAACTATGGAAACGAAACGAGCAGTAAGCCAGCTACACATCAGACACCCGTCGGTGTTCTCTGGAGACGCTGGACAGAACCCAAACAAATGGCTAAAAGGGTTCGACCGAGTCGCTAAGTACAACAGGTGGGATCATACGATGTGCTTGGCCAACGTTTACTTCTATCTGGATGGAACAGCCCAGCAATGGTTCGAGTACAACGAAGACAAGTTGAATGACTGGGAGACGTTCCAGGAGGAACTGAAGAAGACATTTGGAGACCGCCAGCGTCAAATCCGCTCGGCGGAAGAACAACTGAAGAACCGGGCCCAACGACATGGTGAGCCGACACAATCGTACATACAGAATGTTTTGGCTCTGTGTAACATAGTGAATCCGAACATGACTGAGGTGGACAAAATCACACACCTGATGAAGGGAATTGCAGAAGATATGTACCAAGCTCTTCTGATAAAAGACGTCGCTACGACAGAAGAGTTCATCAAGTGGTGCCAGCGTATTGAAGAGATGCAACAAAGGAGGGTTGGACGCAAGAAGTATGACAGACTCCCAAATGTAGTCCCTATGGCCGTTGTGGAAGACCAGCAGGACTTGGCTTCTCTCATACGAAAAATCGTGAGAGAAGAATTACAACAGTGCATGTTAGCCGGGACTGTTAGACCGAGCGAGCATTATGGCCATGGATGTGAGCCCTGTAAGTCGCGAGGTAGCCGACGCCGCTGAGGACGAGGTATTTCAAACACTAGCTCCTGTCTGCCCCGTCAATAGCACCCGACGTGAAGAATGGCGTCGCCCTGCTATGACTTACGCTGCAGCCGCCAAACGGCAGCGCATGAACCGACCGACGCGACCACAGCCAACTCCCCCGGTGACTATAACGCCCCGCAGAAGAACAGACGTCTGGAGGACAGAAGACAACGCACCACTGTGTTTCCACTGTGGACGCCCTGGACATGTCGTACGCTACTGCAGAGAGAGGAGGCGAGTATTCGATGATTATTTTGCCGCAAGACGTCAGCCGTCGGAGCAGTTCTATCCAAGGCAGTCACCTGCTGATGAGTTCAGTCGACCTATGGGAAGAAGCCCATCGCCGTACCCTAGACGAGGTCGCTCCCCGACACGCCGCAGCCGTTCACCGTCGCTATACAGAGGTACCAGCCGCTCCCCTAGCCGCCGCGCCCAGGAAAACTAAGCGAGGCGACCATCTACGGAGGTGAGGCCGCCGCAGATGAAAATCCTCCATGGACGACAGTCGCCAAGATGTCGGGAAATCTCATCGACGTCATAATCAACGGCCAACCTGTCCGAGCACTTGTTGATTCAGGAGCCTCTTTTTCTGACGGCTTTTATTACACCTGACGGCCTCTATGAATTTAAAGTAATGCCATTTGGATTATGTAATGCTCCAGCCACATTCGAACGCATGATGGACAACTTGCTTCGACACCTTAAGTGGACGACGTGTCTTTGCTATTTAGATGACATTGTCGTTTTCTCGAAAACATTTGAAGAACATCTGAGTCGCCTGTCAACTGTGTTGAAGTGTTTTCAGGCTGCAGGTCTCCGCCTCAATCCAAAGAAGTGCCTCTTCGTCGCCAAAGAATAAAAATCCTGGGGCACCTAGTCAACGGAGATGGTGTCCGTCCTGATCCAGATAAAGTAAGGGCAATCACAGAATTTCCAACTCCTCAGCACATTCGTGATGTGAGAAGTTTTCTCGGGCTGTGCTCCTACTACCTACGTTTCATAAAAGGATTTTGTAACAAGGCACGTCCATTACAAGAACTTCTGCAGGGAGACGCCAAATTTCACTGGGATGAGACAAAAGAAAGAGCTTTCCGGGCACTTAAGGAGGCTCTAACTTCCGCACCAGTGCTAGCCTTGTACGATGAGAATGCAGAAACGGAACTTCACACAGACGCCAGTGGTTATGGGATTGGTGCAGTGCTTGTACAAGTTCAGGAAGGTGCCGAAAAAGTGATAGCGTCAAGAGTACTCTCAAAGTCCGAGATTAACTACTCTACAAGTGAAAAAGAATGACTCGCGGTTATCTGGGCTATCAACAAGTTCCGGCCGTATTTATTCGGCAAACCATTCACCGTCGTGACAGATCACCATTCTTTGTGTTGGCTGACTAGCTTGAAGGATCCATCAGGTCGACTAGCAAGATGGGCACTAAGACTCCAAGAGTACGATGTCACAGTGTTATTCAAGAACGGGCGCAAACACAACGATGCCGAGTGCCTTTCGAGGAATCCATTAGTGGAACACAACAGCATTAATGAAATTTCGGCTCTCACTGAATTAGATGACGTTACAGCTGAACAGAGAGAAGATCCAACACTATTAAAAATGATAGAGGCCTTGGAGAAAGGAGAAACGACCAATGGAGAGTTCCAACTTATAAACGGAGCATTGTACAAGAGGAACTACGATCCACTGGGCCCAAAATGGCTACTTGTTGTTCTAGCTCATCTCCAGCCAGCTATTCTCAAATATTTCCATGATGCTCCAATTTCCGGTCATCTGGGATTCGTGAAGGCCCTAGACAGAATCAGACGCAGGTATCACTGGAAAGGTCTCTACCGATCTGTCAAGCACTATGTGAGTCACTGTAAAGAGTGCCAGCGACGGAAGCATGTGCCGCAATTACCTCCAGGACATCTCGTACCGATTCCGCCGGCAGCAGCTCCATTCCACCGAATGGGGATCGATCTTTTGGGGAGGTTCCCGAAGTCGACAACCGGTAACCGTTGGATAATAGTTTGCACTGACTACCTCACACGCTACGCTGTCACCAAACCTGTGCCGACTGCAGAAGCTCCAGAGATCGCAAAATTCCTTGTAGAAGACATTATTTTGAAGCATGGAGCACCACGTGTCATGATATCTGATCGTGGAAAAGTATTCCAGTCAAAACTAGTATCAGAGGTAATGTCACTGTGCAACATTGTCCACAGAATGACAACTGCATACCATCCTCAGACAAATGGTCTTACGGAACGTTTTAACAAGACGTTAGCCGACATGCTGTCGATGTACGTCGATGTTGAGCAAAAGGATTGGGATACAATTCTGCCAGTCGTGACATTTGCTTACAATACCGCAAGACAAGACACCACTGGCTTCACTCCGTTTTTCCTGCTCCCTGGCCGTGAAGCTGAGACGACAATGGATACACTGTTCCCGTTCCAACCGGACGACACTCAGGATGACTATGTTAAACAGGTCATCACCAGGGTCGAAGAAGCAAGACAGCTGGCTCGCATACGGACACTGGACGCCCAGGAGAAGGACCGTCAGCGGTATAACGACAAGCATCGACCTGTTGTGTACAGCCCAGGAGATCTAGTATGGATTTTTACCCCTGTACGGAAGGTTGGACTGTCAGAAAAGTTATTGAAGCGATACTTTGGTCCGTATCGTGTCATACGCCGCCTGTCAGACGTCACATATGAAGTTGAGGATTATGAGCCGTCGTCGAAACGTCAAAAACGAAGAAACATTGTTCACGTCCTGCGCATGAAGCCTTACTACGATCCTGAAGAGCAGGTAGATGACAATGGCTTCTTGTTCAAGGACTTTAAGGACGGTAATGTTCCTGATGAAGCCACAACAGGAACGTCTGTCGTCGATAATCGCGGAGAAGGGAAGGATTCTCTTGAACTGTCATACAGAGGACCCATGACGCGGTCAAGATCCAGGACATAGCAAAATATTTTCACATTCAGAACTAAAAGTCGGTGATTGAAACTTAGCAAACAGATCACGCCGCAATGAACAAAGTCTTTCTTTTAATGATTTCCACCCCAATTCGTGCAACATTTCCGTGATGCTTCCCCCCCCCCCCCCCCCGTAACGTGATAGAACAAAACGAGCTGCCCTTCTCTGAACCTTCTCAATGTCTTCCGCCAATCCCACCTGGTGAGGGTCCCACAAGGGGCAACAGTACTCCAGGAGAGGACGCACAAGAGTGATGTAGCCCGTCTCTGTGGTGGAGCTGGTACATCTTCGAAGCGTTCTGCCGAAGAAACGTAACCTTTGGTTCGCCTTCCCCACAATATTTTCTATGTGTTCTCTCCAGTCAAAGTTGTTCGTAATTGTAACTCCTAGGTATTTGGTAGAATCTACGACCTTATGGCTTGACTGATTTATCGCATATATAAAGTATATTGCCGCGAGCGACCACGAACACCAACTGCCGGCCTGGCGCAGGAGATAGCGTCACGGACTGCGGAGCAGAAGGTCGCCGGTTCAATCGCACCAACCGGCAAAAATTTATTTCCTTGTAATTTACAATTCCAGAAGGTTCTACATCTTTCTTATGTTCACTTGTAAATTATACTTGTTTCTTATTAACTATTCTTCTAATTTCTGGTAAATTCTCTCTGTGTATAAATAGCAGAGCACTCTGCCTGAGAGGCAGTCAGTGCTGCGTGTACGTTGAGTTCGTAATAAACGTGCTTTCAGTATAAGTGCTGTGTTTAGTTGCCTTCGAAGTCCAGCCTGCTTCCATTACAACGCGACATTGTTTGGTGGAGGCGCCGGTTGCCGGTTGCAACGCGACAATATAAAGTATGAGTCTCACGGAAATATGAATGAATAAAATCTTTTCAGGCTGCCAGCCGCGTCAGATGGTTCATGTCCCACGAGCATTTGGCCAAGTTCTCGAAGGGCATGAAAGGGAAGCATTAGTTGGGAAGGGAGTAAAACAAGGGTGTAGCCTTTCTCCAATGTTATTCAATTTGTACATAGAGCAGGCGGTGAAGTAAAACAAGGAACATTTTGGAATAGAGATTAAAGTTCAGGGAAAAGAAATAAAAACATTGCGTTTTGCTGACGACATTGTAATTTTGTCAGAGACAGCAAAAGACCTGGAAGAGCAGTTGAATGTAATGGACAGTGTATTGAAGAGAGCATATAAAATGAACATTAACAATGAACATTAATAATGGAATGCGGTCTTAGAAAATCAGGTGATGCTGAAGGAATCGGATGAGGTAACGAAACAATAAAGGTGGTAGATGAGGTTTGTTAGTTGGGTAGTAAAATAACACATGGTGGTCGCAGTACAGAGGATATAAAATGCAGAATGGCGATGGGAAGAAAGGCGTTTTTGAGAAATGGAAATTTGTTAACATCGAATATTAATTTAAGAGTAAGTTAGTCCTCTCTGAAGGCATTTCTGTGGAGTGTGGCCTTGTATGGGAGCGAAACATGGACAATAAACAGTGTTAATAGGAAGAGGATAGAGGTTTTTGATAGGTTGTGTTGCAGAAGAGTGCTGAAAATTAGGTGGGCTGATCGCGTAACTAATGAAGAGGTATTGAACAGAATTGGTAAGAAAACGAATTTTTGGCATACCTTGACTAAAAGAAGGGATCGCTTGGTAGGACACATTGTTAGACATCGAGCAATCGTAAATTTAGCATTGTGTGGGGTAGAAATCGCCGAGGGAGACCAAGAGACGCATATAGTAAGCAGATTCAAATGGATGTGGGTTGCCGTTCTTATAAGGAGATGAAAAGGGTTGCTCAGGATAGAGTAGGGGGAGAGGTGCATCAAACCAGTCTCCGGACTCAAGACCGTAACAAAAACAACTCCTTGGCCATTGTCAATTTGTAAGTGACTGCTTCATCGTCGTCGCCTTGCCGTTATGTAGCCGCGTTGCTGCGAGGCCAAGGAGAAAGACAGGCTGCGGCGTGCACGTTATTTCAAGTAAGCAAGGTAGTCCTGAGCCGTTGCGAACCCTAGTTTAGCGGCTGGCCGCTATGAGGTAGTAGACTGATTTAATATTTATTTTTTCAATAGGCCTTTTAATTATTAGTCCAAATTTAATTAGAATGGTATTGGGTTGAGGTGGATTAGGTTTAGTTTCTTATTGTTTAGTTATTTATCATCAGAATGTAAGGTATCACAATGCTGGTATATTAACTGCTTTATCTAACCAATCAGCTAGCGATCGCAACGGCTCAGGACTACCTTGCTGACGTGACATGACGTGTGCGTTGCGGCAAGTCATTCTCGTTGGCCTCGGCGCTGTTGGTTGTGACGTCACTGGAGCTGGCCGCCTCGTCTGATTTGGTAATGTTTACATCCAGAGTCAGTTGCGTCCGCTTTTGGCTGGTGACTGTGACACCACTGGGGCTCACTTCTTCGTCCCTTGTCCGCTTCAACCTATCGCCCGTTTAATTGAACTACCAAAACCGCATTTCGTACACCGATGTCCCTAATCTGATTGCGGTTGGTCATGTAAACACTCCAAAATCAGTTCTGAAAATCGACTTCTATATAGCGGTTTTCCAGTTTCACAATCAATTTGCGCGTCCATGTAAACACTACCGTCTTTGAAACCTTGGCTTGTCAGATTGTGTTTTCTTGTTAAGAAAATTCGAATCATATGGATAAAGTGACACTTAATACTGTGAAAGAGAAGTGTAAATATTACAGTGAGCAATGAATCTGTGTCTTTAAATAAAGAAAAATAGCGATTGTGCTGACAAATCAGGAACTGAGTCACCTGTTTTTCGGCCGCCATATTGAGTTTGCGAGGAAATCCGATTCAGGAACAGCATGTAAACACGACGTGAAAAACGGTTTACGAAATTCCGTTTTCGTCTTTCGGAAGATGTGTTGCATGTCAACGTCGTGTATGGCCGGGTTCCAAGCTGTGCTGATGAACACGCCTACGTCATTATTAATGCTGTTCTCCGATATTTTAATTTTAATGGCTTTCTTTGTAATACTGTACCAATATCTTTTCGTTTCGGCACTGACAGATGTTTCGTCCAAACAAATTTGGTGTCGATTTTCTAACAAATGTTCTGCGTCGGCTAACTTTTCTGGGTAGCGAAGACGTAAGCACCTTTCATGTTCTGTCCGGCTTTGTTCGACTTTGAGTACAATTTGACCAATATAACAACAGCCACAAAAATATCTTATAAACGCCTGGTGTTTTGGCCCTAGATCTTCTTTTACAGGCCTCAACAGGTGTCTGATTTTTGATGTGGACCTGAACACAGATGCACTGTAGTACGTCTTCAGGAACCATTATTTTCCGACATTGTTCTACAGAAGTGCAAAAATGCAATATTCTCTCTTCTTCCGACCAACTTTTCCTGCTTTTATCGCCAGAGATATCTTGTTCTATATGGCGGTGACTTAGCCTTCTTCCTTGACTACTCTGAGATGTGTTAATTCTCGTGGTAGACTTTCGGCGTCTGAGCGAAACTAGGTGTGTTGAGAACGCAGCGTTTTTGCGCAGGATGGTGGTCGCTGGACGCACTGAGATGCATGTCTCTATGAGTGGAATTCCCACAGACACTATGGCTGAGGTGACCGTTGGTTTTCCGACAGACATTAAGGAAGGTCAAGAACCGTCTTTCTCCACCTCCATCGTAAGTTTAATGTTCTCGTGAAGGATATTGGGACAGTGTTATAAAATAAGCCATTGAAATGAAAATATTGGTGAACACCGTTAATGAGGACGTAGGCTTACTGCTTAGCACAGCTTGGGATCCGGCCATAGCGAAGAAGGAAGCCCCAATGACGTTATAGCCAGCAGCCAAAAGCGGACGCAAGCGACTCTAAAGGTAAAAATTATCAAATATGGGAAGGCAGGAAGTTCCAGTTACGTCACAGCCAACAGTACGTGTATGTATCGACAAGGCAACGATAATGCAGGAGTCTTTTACCACTTGACATTGGCGAAGGAGAAGTTGGCCGAAAACTGGTGGAACAATCACCACTTGACGCGAATGCACGCCCAAGATGATTCTATTCAGTTGACAACTGTAAGGCAACGATATCTACATTAGCATTCTTGACTCCAGCAAATCTTTTGATACTGTCATTTTTTACAAATCGCTCAGAAAAATGGTGTGTGCTGAGTTGGTGTGATTGCTACTTTGAAAATTGAATTGATAATTTGCCCTGCAAGGATCTGTCAGTGCGACAGGAGCCAATCACAATGCCACGCTTTCGTTCTTATGTCAACTAAGGCAATGCTTCGCCGTAGCTAAGTATATAATAGGACTGGTTATACATTCTCAATTCCTTCCCTCCACCCCCCCCCCCCCTCCCCATTGTCAGTCTTCTCTTCCTTCATCCTCAATGGCTACATCCTAACCCCCCATTCCCACCCTGTCCTCTTACCGCTTTCGCTAACATTGCTGTTGGTTAACTGTAATTGAAACTTAAATATTGTTTTGGACCTAACGTTAATTGAAATTAGAGGGTAAATCTCTTAGAATGATCCACGAACACGGAATGCGCCAGACCATATTATGTCCTTTAACTGATGTTCCAATCATCTGCTCAAAGGAAGATAAGCCGTGAACACATGTCTGTCTTTTTGTATAAAACAGAAGAAGAGGACGACAAAAAAACCAACAGATTGTTGTGTATATGTTGTTGTTGGGTTTTGGAAGGGACTAAACAGCGACGGTTATCAGTCCCTGTTGTGTATATGGTTTAAATATGTTGCAAATATAGTTGAAAATTATTTTGAAGTATCACTTCTTTACAGCAGAACAATGCAGAGAAGTTTCTTTCCCAGAGACATTTATAAGAGAGAAGCTGTAGAGTGTGGTTAAAAAATATGCGTTTATCCTATCTCTTCCTCAGTTGTTAAGAGTGTCAAAATTGATAATACTTTTCATTATTTTTAATAATAACTTATCTCGTTTATGCATGATTCATACATTAATATATTAAAAACGTAGATACCCTATGTCCCTCCCAATAATCATTACCCTATCGTGCGACAATTTTTCTTGAATTGATCAAGAGTTTTGGTAATAACGCTTCTACTTGTAATATTACACATATGCTTATATACTTTACATATTAAAAGCTTGTAAGTCTTTATCCTTCTGAATGTTTATTAATCTTCCAAAACGGCGAAGTAATTTACTCGATTTTAGCACTCAACGAAAAGTTAAGTTCTGTTATGATATTGTAGTACATGTGACAATTTGATGACTGTACCCTATTATATAATTTCAATGTTATACACAACCAGCATCGACAACCTTGCAATTAGATGAAACATGTTTCATGGCATCTTAATCGAAACTGTAGGTATTGAAAAGAACGAGAGGCAATGGAATAACATTTCTGTCACTGCCCGTTTTCGAACCCGGCACCTGCTTTTAAGCAGTCGTTTTATCTACTCAGCTAACGCAGACTCATAGATAACGCGAATGCATGGAATGTCTTAAAGCACGTCTCCTTCCACAATGCAAATATCAATTCTCCCTCGATGTGCCCTCCCCCACGTAACACGTATCAATATAGCTGAGGCTCTGCAATAGTTGAATAGTAAACGGAAGGTTCCTGTTTCGAATCCCAGCGCCAGGACAAATTTTAATGCCTCCTACTCTATATTGAGCCAATATATGTCTCTGGAAAGGAAATTGTTAATTGAAATTTATAATCTAAATGAGTGTGCTCACCCAACATAAAAAACATGTAAACATGTTTGTTGACTTTGTTGTACACCAGTGAATTAAGGTATTCTACACTGTTTAGTGTCATGCTACATTTTAAGAAGTTAAAGCACTTTGTGGTGCCACCCTGTTATGTTTACTTCAAATGTTAAAGCACATGCAGTGTGAGAACTGTAGGAATACCTTTATGAAACCATCCAATGTAAGCTTATTAACAACTTTCGGTCATAGGTTCCTACAACCGTCCCCTTTAATGGTGCAAAACTTTCGTCCTAGATTGTCACTCTCAGAGACGTCAATTTCGAAGAGAGGCTAGGGCACAAAGTTTCATGTGAGGTGTCTTATCAATGGCACTTGGTGCGCTAAATTGCACGAAAATGTTTGCCAAAGCTGTCACACGATGGTAACCTCGACCTCCATCTCGTTACTTGTATTTTACACCTCCTTTTTATCATTTTGCGTTTATGTGAATCTTCATCGAATAGGAATTGAAATCCCGCAGTTTTCTTTGTTTAGCGGAGAACTATATTTCAACCAAAGAAAGGCCTAAGAGGTTAACGGGTGTCAATGAAACCACAATGTTTTGGGCTGCTGATTAACACACATTTAGAAATCGAAAATGACAGTTCACGGTTTGATAGGAAGGACTAATGCCATACTCCAAAGGATTCAGATATTTTCTAAAGGCAACAGTAGTTATTGTGATCGCAACCAGTTCGAGTTAAGCAGCCGCGGTGGAGTGGCCGAGCGGTCTAGGGCGCATTGCTGCGGAGTTGCTCACCGTCACAGGTTCGTGTATGTTCGGGCATGTGTATGTATACGTTGTCTTTACTATAAGTGAAAGTAGTTTGTAAGCCCTAGTGACTGACAACGGCAGCAGTTAAGTCCCTTACTTTTCTTACTTTTACAAACATCTGAATATCTTTTGAGTTTAGCATATTGCTCTAGTGTAGAGGGCGGAACTGCTAGGAAACGTTCAAAGCCATGTAACAATATTTTAGTATACGTTTCCTCAGCCATCCACTTTTGCACTTTTTTTTTGTGATCATGCAAGGGTGCAGTGGAGCAGGGGTGCCCCAGGAGTAAGTGCTAGTGACGCTAATGTTCCTTACTTTTTTAATGAAAGTCAGCTACTTCAGATTTTTATTGCTTCATAAACATAGATGTTTAACTTCATACTAGGACATTAATTGTTTCATCTGATATCCTGAAGCCCTGTCTTTAAGTTAGTATAAACCACACGTTTTGGCATTCCAAAATAGAGTGCGTGATACGTCATTTTACAGGGGTGTTAGGTTAAAATGACACAAACGTATGAAGATGCAAGACATGCATATAAAAGTTAGATATGTAATATATCTTTGGATAAAAACAAACAAAGAATTGTTTCTGAAACAATTCTTCAATATCATAATTCCGAGCTAGTATTACAAAAATTTTAAGATTAAATACGGAATTAAAAACGATAATGCACCAAAGAAAATGATCTATGTTCAGTTATTCAAAAAAGTTATTTCCAACTGTCTTGTCTGATTTTCAGATATCGAAAATATTTTTTTAAATTATTATTATGTATAGCTTATTCGAGGAAGTTCACTCCGTGCCCACAAATTACAATCGAATAACCATTCTCCTAGACTCAGTGGAGTCCAAATATTATCATTTAGCAATTTTCTGAATGCCATCTTTAGGAATTTTCTTTTCAGGTTAATACACAGTCCTTAAAACGAAAATATTTTGCAGATTTTGTGAACACGGTTTATTACTTTATACAACAGCTGCTCAATTCTGCATAGTGACAATTTATATACAGGGTGCTTCACTAAGTGTGTTTGCCTCTGTAACTTATAAAATAATAGGTGACGGGAAATTTTAATGCGGTAGGTGAACACAACAAATGTTACACTTTCTGCGTAGCTATGAACATAGTTTATTGTATCATTTTCCAAAGATTTACAGCACAAAGATATAATTTTTAAATGGAACAATAGTTTTTTCTATCGTGCTCTGGATTCGTTGAAACCAGCTGCGTCCAAATCAATTTAAACTACATTTCTAACACTGTTAGTTTGGGGGCTACAACCCTTCAAAGTTTCAGGGGCACATACCACACGCTGTACATAATACATGGCTGTGTGGTGGGTGATGGATGTTATGGCGGTGGGAAGTTGATCTTTCGATGGCGCATTGCATTATGCATCAAGGGAACATGGACACACATTTGAACATCTCATGTAAATCAACTTCCCACCGCCACAACATCCATCACTCACCACACAGACATGTATTATGTACAGCGTGTGGTATCTGCCCCTGAAACTTTTAAGGGTTGTAGCTCCCAAACTAACAGTGATAGGGATGTAGTTTAAATTAATTTAAATTAATCACCTATTATTTTATAAGTCACAGAGGCAAACGCAGTGAAACACCATATATATATATATATATATATATATATATATATATATATATATATATACTCTTTCTCTGGCTATATATTCGTTAATATGTTTTGATCCCTCTCAACTTCCGAAGGTAAGGGTAATACTCTGTACATGTTGAATAGTTCGTTCACATTCAATACATCACATATGCTGTGAAATCAACACAATGCCAGCAATTACGGTGGTAACTAATATCCTATGTGTTCGGTCTTCTTTTATATCTTCACGAATTAAGTGCAAATATTTTACTATCTGCACTGAATTAATTATGAGTTGTTCCAATATTACTTACTGTACATTTATGCGTAAATTAAGAGTTCATATTCCGGTTCTAAATCTAAAAATCTATACAACTTACATTAGTAGTCCATTTACAGTAGTGGTAGCTGAATGCTATATCTCCCTGATCAGTGCTATTAGCACTTTCATTCATATAGCTATATAGCTTTTCCATATTATTAACAATCACATGTTGGTTACATGCAAGACTTGCTACAGTGTTGTTGAAACTTAACAAATTAGCTCTAACCACTGTCACTCCCCCCTTGCTTAGTTTAAAAAGATGCCTCTGCTCATTTTCAAATCATTTTTGATTCGAAACAGGAGCCATCCTGCATATCTCATTTCCCATGTAATTTTCTACTCATTTCCCCCCTCATATATGACACGCCTCGTTTCCTCAGTTTCTCGAGTCAGGTTAATTGTCCAATTGGACCCTGCGATGTGTTATTCAAATTTTCAAATTTTTGGGACTTAACTGCGGGGTCATCGGTCCCCAAACTTACAAACTACTTATGAACTACCTTATACTAAAGACGACACAAATATCCATGCCCGAGGGAAATTTGAACCCTCGACGGGGAACCGCCTCGCACTTCGCAGCATAGCGCCTCAATGCGCTCGGCCGCTCCGCCGCGGCGATGTCCTAATCTTCTTTGCGTAACAATGTAAGGCATGTTCTATTACCGTACTGTCTGATATCTGCCGGAGCAAATCTTATTCCACTCCGTACACTGGTAACAATGATCCCTCGCTAATTGGTGCATCAGTCTTATTTCTCTTTTATATCATGTACATAATAATCATAATTGTATGTAACACCTACTAGGTCTCTTTGTAATATACCTAGTATGTCACATTATCTACCGTAAAACAGCTCGTATGTTGTGCAGTTCGTTGTACTATGGGGGTGTGGTATTGAACAAAATGACCGGGAACAGAAGCTATTCTGACATATTTACTGATACACTGTAAGGAATTCCGTATGATGTGGTCTCCCCAGGGCTTCGTTTCTTCTGTGGATGGTAAAACGCAGTCTGTACTCTTTCAATCCTTAACAATTTGCACAATGTCCATATTGTCAGTAACTAAGAGGCTAGTATACAACTATGATTTCGATCTGTAACTGTTAACACGCCTACAATATCTATGTCACACCGATTAAACTCATCTTGTGTGGTAGGCGTTTCTTTTTTTTTTTTTTTTCTTTTTTTACAATTAGCACGTTTTACATTTCCTAATCTTCTTCATATCGAACGGTGTTCAGACTTTACTGATTAGATCGTAGGTTCTCACGATTGCCTGATGATAACTTATAGGTTCCTCATGGAATTCTTGCATAATATTACAGTCTTCAGCAGTTATTTCCTGTTCTTCCCTTACAAGTGGGTTTTTTCTGTACTTGATTCGGTATTGGACGTAACTTGTGTTTATCAGTCCCTAGGTTTACAAACTATTTAATTTAACCTAAGGACAGTATAAAACACCCACACATTCCCATTACCGAGGGAGGATTCGAATCTCCGAGGGGGGAGCAAAAGCGCACTACTCAGCAAGACGCCTTAGACCGCTCGGCCAGTCCACCGCGGTCTTTTTGCATTATTCAGTGATCTGGATGCATTGACAAGTGGAAGGTTCATACCTAATACCCCTTCACAGAGGACCGAGGGAGGACTTGAAACTTCAAGTTGTGTTGGCATATTCTTTCGAAGGCCTCACCCAGTCGCTCAACGTGCTGTACCAGAGATACACCAAAATTAATATACCCTGTAACCTCATTATTAGCAAATTCATCAATATTTGAGATGTGGAAGCTGCAGATTGGATTCCATTGTCATTCTTTTTTACATACAATGGGCGTATGATGTAGTAAACGACACAAGTTATACCTCATAGTACCCTTTAGCCAAATCGAGTGTTGAATAGTATTTGAATTGCCTAGCCCATCCAGAATCTCAATAATACGTGGAAGGGGGGTGGGGCAGCGTCAATCATAATGTCATTTTGTTTCCTGTAAAAGTTTAGCAATCTACATTTCTCCCCATACGAATTCAGGGTTTCTGGAAGAATAATTGAGGGAAAAGTGAAGACACTAATGAAAAGAATGATTACATCATCTTCAAATATCTTATTTTTCTCCCACTGTAATGCTTCTTTCTGTGTTTCTGGTAATCGATATGAAGCAGAGAAAGTTACTCTGCTTCAGGCACCTATTTTATTTGATGCTAAATAGTGTCAATATATGTGAACATATCCCTTGGGATATGAAACATGTCATTGTACACAAAAAGTATCTCTTCTGGATGGCGTTTAAATGATCCAATCGTACGATCTCTTGTAGTTAACAGGCAATCTATTTCTTTTAGAAAGAGATCTTGTCCATTCTGCTTCGGACCAGTAACTGGAATGCGGAAGTTCTTCCACTTTAATTCGAAGGATGCCAACAGAAACCACCTCTATCCGGGTGTTTGACACACTAACTATACAGGAGCGTTTTTGAAAATACAAAAAATTACGGGTATTCTGTCTTAACCATTTATTTTTCTTTGCTAATATTCCGGCTGTATATCGTTCAGCCTTCGTTTTAGGGGATCTGTAGACTAGTAGACTGTCGGTAGAGCGCATCCGTCCACCGTCTAAACTGTGGAGGCATAGCAAACCGACGGCAAAGATGTTTAAAACTGTATTGAACTCCGTGGAGATTATATGTTACTGTATTCTGTGGTAAATTTAGACGTATTGCCGTCTATGGAGAGTGAGTGAGAATATTTTCCGTCGGTTTTCTACGCTTTCACTGTGTCAAAACTGGACGGAAACACTCTGCCGACAGTACAGTAGTATTGAGATACCTTCCTATGAAGACTGAACAATATACAGCCGAAGTTTTAGCAAGGAAAAAATAGTTATGGCTGAATATCTGTAATTTTATTAATCATGGAATACCCCATGAAGATAATGCTGGGGCCGAGCGGTATGTTCACAGCTTTATTCAGTAAAACAATTTATTTTGTCCGTCGCAGTTGCACAATTTTGATGTCAGTGACAAGTTTCGGACAAAAAATGTTCAAATGTTTGTAAATCTATCAGACCAAACTACGTGGTCATCAGTCCGTAGCTTACAAACTACTTAAACCTAGGTAAACTAACCTAAGGACAAACACACATACCCATGCCCCAGGGAGGACTCGAACTTCCACGGCGAGCAACTGCACGCTCCGCAGCGAGACGCTTTAGACCGCTCGGCTACTCCAACGCGGCGAGTTTCTGACTCTACAGTCCATTATCAAACCATTAGCATTCTTCAAACCGTGATAATCCAATGCATGTTACAAATGGCTGTTAAAATCTTGAACATTATCTGTCGATACATAACATTAGTTACATTAATCTTTAAAGTGGCAGTCAAAACATGTGATACATTCACGGGCCTCCAGCGTGTACCATAATTACTATGAATTTTCCCAGCTTTATGTCAGGATGAGGCGTGAAACCAGGTGGAATGCCAGACGACCGGCTGCGGTGGCCGAGGGGGCTGAGGCGCTCCAGTCACGGTCTGCACGGCCACTATGGTCGGGGGTTCGAACCTCCCCTCGGGCATGGATATTTGTGCCGTCCTAGTTCGTAAGTAGTTCATAAGTAGTTTGTAAGTTTAGGGACTGATGAACCCGTAGTTAAGTCCCATTGACTATACAAACATTTGAACATTTGAATCCCCCCTCGGGCATGGATATTTGTGTCGTCCTTAGTGTTAACTAGTTCATAAGTAGGTTGTAAGTTTAGGGACTGATGACCCCGTAGTTAAGTCCCATAAGCTATACAAGCATTTGGTCATTTGAGTGCCAGACGACGCTAGTAAAACATTATTAGAGTTTACAAATTTATTCAACTGAATACAATGTTTCGTGGTGAATGCGCTAGCTCTGCAGGAGCTAGTTCAGCAGCTGACGTCTCTTTCGGCCTTTTCAGCTCGCCATCTCGCCGCGTGTTCTATGTACCTGTTGTTGTACCGTTCGCACGGATGCCCCGCGCCGCAACGGCCAGGTGAAGACTGCCAGGTGGAGACCTTGGTCCTTCCTCCTGTCTATGCAGTTCCTCGTGGGTCCATGCTCGGAACCACTGAAGTCGGATGCCGTTGTGACAGTTGACCTCTTGATACAGCAAGCAGGATTTAGATCACAGAGCTAGTGCGTCGGCACGATCATTGGCCCTTAGTAAACCAACCAATGAATGCTGGCCTCATGCAGCAACCATATTCAGCGTTGTGAAGACTGTAGACAGCGGTTCACCATCTCCTCTGATGATGCTCAGTTTGAAGTGTAGTAGCTGTCTCCAGACTCCATCTCCTAGTTACGGCTAGTGGCTACTAGTCTGTACTGCTTCATATGAGACGTAAGCTGAATACATAGATTCCATCATTGGATCGATGAATACTCTCCTGAGCATCTTCGATTCCAAAGACCAAGTAACTACATTTCTAAAAGCGGGAGTTTATATACAGAATCGGCTGAAGCTATACCGTATAGGACGGTTCGTAATGAGCGAATGTGTTCTTCTTGTGAGAGCAGCGTTCACTCAATGACTCCTTTAACCGCTGACGTATCCTCGATCTTATTCCCTCTTGTGTCAGAGTTACGTGTAGTTATGAAATGTTTACAAGATGATGAATATACCCTCTCTCTGCTGGTTGTCTGTCGCAGACTGTTAACTGCAGAGTTTCAAGTCGCCGACGCAGCGTATGCAGTCGTCACGAACGACTGGCGTCGCTTTTACGACAGAAGCAATGACCTGCCTCCGCCTAGCTTGGCTGCCTATCGCATGAGCAATCTAAGTTTTTTATCAAGTTTCTCTGTCATAATTTTACTCTGAAGGTTCAAAGGTGCATTTTCTTCTGTATTCGCTCCAGCACCTCTGGCAGGTACACTCTACAACATTTGCTTCTCGATGTTGCATTCACTTATGTTCGTAATTGCGACCTTTGCCCTAAGAATCCTTTCCTGACGAATGCCTAACACTAATGTACCCATTTCGCCTACCTTCCGCTCAGCGGCTTTTGTTTCTCGACTGTGGACCATCTGCTTTTTCAAGTATAGATCAAAAAACTGTTTTGTACAAAAAAAATTTCCTGCAATCAATCGTAAATATTAATTTATTCCCAGATCTAGATTTCGACCACTGTGTGTTCATTATCAATGATTAAAGCAAAACGGTTGAAACAAGTAAAAATTTTGACTTCCATGTTGGAAGTTGCGTGTTTCAACCGTTTTGTTTTAAGCATTCATAATGACCACATAGTGGTCCAAATCTAGATCTTGAATAAATTAATACTTACGACTGAAAGTTTCTACGAATCTAATATATGTCGTTGAGCACTAGTGCCACCATGGAATCAAGCCTAAAAAATCCTTTGCTGAAGGATTTCACTTCCAGAAGATAGCAGCAGTAATAAGTATAGCGTCTGCCTTTCCCACTATTACGTCAATGTCTCGTTCCACTTCAAAACTGCCACATACAGTATAGTCTTGATTATCCGACCTAAACCGGCCACAGCAAAGTCGGATAAACGGGAAGATTGAAAAAAAAAAAAAAAATGTATCTGAACCTATAAAACTTATCAAATGCGTGAACAACAACCAAATAGAACGTTCAAATACATTGGACAGCACTCAAAGAAAAGTGATAAGATAGTACATTGCACAAAAATTAATCTAAAGTAGGGCAAATGAATTACAAAGTTTAATACCGTACAAATAAATTACACTGAACAGATATTTACTTACGTGCAGCAGTTCACTATTGTGTTTGTTAAAGACCTCACTGAACCTGAACTACAAAAAGATATTTAAATCTGTGTAAAGAAGTTGACACGTGTCTTCTGTTTGCCTGCTTTTTGGTTTTGGCCCCTTTTTTTTTTTTTTTTTTTTTTTTTTTTTTTTTTTCACGCAGTCTCTTAAGAAGTAAAGTCTCGGCTGATAGTTTTTCCTACAGTTGCTGTACATCCACTTCATCGCCTTCTTCTTCTTTTCCGTTTACCATGTTGACTATAGCCTCACCTGTCACTTAAAATTCTTCATCTTGGACAATCCATTCATTTACTTCATCTTCTGTTGCGTCAGAACATTATTAACAATGAAAGTAAAATTTTCCAGGATGTTGCAGTTGTATTTGCCTCAACACTCTCCCAAGATTGGACCACGTCGTAAGTTTTCAGATTAATACTGCGCAACGTCTCAACCATGTCTCTGCATGTCCATAGCATTAATAAAAGAGGAAAGCTAGTTTCTGCGATAGCTTCTCTTCGGTATCTTTAAGGCCTCTTGTCCCATAGGCTGCCATAAGAATGTGACATTTACAGGCAAAAACATGCCCTTCATACCTTGATCTTTAAGTTCATCCTCAGTAGCATGACAAGTGGCATTGTGTAAAAAGCAACAGTGCTTTGCCGGCAAGTTGTCAAGTTGTTAGCTTTCAAAAACTTTTCAGTTTGTGGCCCAAAGTCGTTAAAAAACCATTGTTGAGCTCATTCAAGCATATTTTTTGTTTGGTTTTTGTTTGTTTGCGTAAAGTCTAGATGCGCTGAAAGGAACGGATAACACAGATGGTCGGATAACCGAAGACCGTATAATCGAGAGCATGCTGCATGAGGCCAGCAGAGTCTTCATTGGTTGGTTTCCTAAAGGCCAATTATCGTGCCGACGTGCTAGCACTGTGGTCTAAATCCAGCTTTCTGTATCAAGAGATCAACTGTCACCACGGCATCCGACAGCAGTGTTTCCGAGCATGGACCCACGAGTAGGTGCATAGACAGGAGGGACCGAAGACTCCACCTGGCAGTCTTTGCTTCAACACCCAGACGTCGCGGCATGGGCACCTCCGTGCGAACGGTACAACAGCCGTCGAGATGGCGACGTAACGCGGCAGAAGGAGACATCACTGCTGATCTAGTTCCTGCCCAGCTAGCGCATTCACCACGAAATCTTGTATTCAGAAACTTGTAAACTCTAATACTAGCGTCGTCTGGCACTTCACCTGGTTTCACGCCTCATCCTGACATAAAGCTGGAAAAATTCATGTTAATGATGGTACAGGCTGGAGGCCCGTGAATGTATCACATGTTTTGACTGCCACTTTAAAGTTGAATGTAACTAATTTTACTCATGATATGTATCGACAGAGGATAATGTTCAAGATTTTAGCAGCCATTTGGAACATGCATTGGATGATCACGGTTTGAAAAAGGCTAATGGTTTGATAATGGACTGAAGAGTTCGAAACTTGTCACTGACTTCAAAATTGTGCAACTACAACGGACAACATGGATTGTTTTACTAAATAAAGCTGGGAACCTACCGCTCGTCCCCTGCCTTATCTTCATGGGGTATTCCATGATTAATAAAATTACAGGTATTCAGCCGTAACTATTTTTTTTTCCTTGCTAAAACTTCGGCTGTATATCGTTCAGCCTTAATCGGAGGGTATCTGAATACTATTGGACTGTCGACAGAGTGTTTCCGTCCAGTTTTGACACAGTGCGATCGTAGAAAACTGACGGAAAGTATTCTTATTCACTCTCCATAGACGGCATTCCGGATTCGTACTTCTCTGCCGTCGAAATTTACCACAGAATTCGATTACATACAATCTCCACGGAGGTCAATACAGTTTTATACATATTTGCCGTCGGTTTGCTATGCTTGCACAGTTTAGACGTTGGACGGATACGATCTACCGACAGTCTACAGAGCCGGCCGCGGTGGCCGAGGTGACTGAGGCGCTTCAGTCACGGTCAGGACGGCCACTACGGTCGGGGGTTCGAATCCCCCCTCGGGCATGGATATTTGTGCCGTCCTAGTTCGTAAGTAGTTCATAAGTAGTTTGTAGGTTTAGGGACTGATGACCCCGTAGTTAAGTCCCATAAGCTTATCAAACATTTGAACAGTCTACAGATCCCCTAATATGTAGGCTGAACGATGTACAGGCGGAATATTAGCAAAGGAAAATAAATGGTTAAGACCGAATACCCGTAATTTTATGTATAATCAAAAACACTGCTGTATAGTTAGTATGTCAAACACACGGATAGAGGTGGTTTCTTTTGACATGCCTCGAATGAAAGTGGAGGAACTTCCGCATTTCAGTACTGGTCCGAAGCAGAATGTACGTAAGATGGACAAGATCTACTGTGAAAAGAAATCTAGTGCCTTTTAACTAAAAGAAATCGTACGGTTGGACCATTTAAATGCCATCGAGAAGAGATATTTTTTGTATACAACGACATGTTTCATCTCCCTGGGGATATGTTCACATATATAGACAGTATTTATTATCAAATAAAATTGATACCTGCAGCAGAGTAATTTTCTCTCCTTCATATCGATTACTAGAAACACATAAAGAAGCATTACAGTGGGAGAAAAATAAGATATTAGAGGATGATGTAATGATTCTTTTCATTAGTGTCTTCCAGAAAACCTAGATCCGTCGGGGAGAAATTTAGAGTGCTAGCCTTTTACAGGAAACAAAATGACATTCTGATTAACGCTGCCCCCGCTCCCCCCCCCCCCCCCACCTTCCACGTATTATTGATGAGATTCTGGATGGGCTAGGCAAATCCAAATACCATTCAACAGTCGATTTATCAGGTTTCATGTAATAATTAGGTATTACTAGATGTACTTTGTGAAAGTAATTGCATCCAGTCATTTTTCAGCAGTTGTGTACTCATACACTTACCGATCTTACTTCATATGCAGCTGGACTACGTACTCGATATGGCTTTGGACAGCTGTTCAGTAGTACTGACAAGGTACATGGAACTTCCAGCGGCCCCACAGCGAAGGGGTGACTTTGAACTTTGTCAGCGGCAGACGCCGCGGCAGCAGTCTGCGTTTTCAGAAGTCTGGTGGTGGCTGCGAGGGGGGAAGGACGGGCGGGGCGGGTGCCATCACGTCCTCTCCACCTCACCCCACCGCCTCGGTGCAGAAGTTGCGGCGAGTTCTCCAGCCAGACCACCGTGCCGTCGCCGAGGCCCCTCCAGCGCCGCTGCCCCATGAATATGCAGCAGTCGCGGCCTCGAGGCGGCTGCACACGTTGCCCGGCAACCGGATCAGGTCAGTGGTACGTGGCGCTGCCTGCCGAGGACCTGTCTCTGCGCGTGTGCGACACAGAGGAGGGAAGGGGCAGAGCGCGCAAGCGAGAGAGAGAGAAGCAGAAGGGAAAAATGACGGCTCCTAGATGTGTGAGGGAAGGAGGCAAGAAAGATACACTCGGTTTACAAGCCGCAACTGTCACATGTCTTCGCGAGGCAGTCGTACATTTGTATTCAGGACACGTGAGGTGCAGCTATAAAGTTTGCATTATCATCTCGGAAATATAATGTAAAATTTATGTTTGTGTTTCAGGTACTGGGCTGCACTCTTGCACACGCTGAAACTGCCGTGGTGGACTAACCGAGCGTTTTGTGGCGCCTAGTTGAAGATCGCGACACTGCTCGCCGTCAGAATTTCGAGTTGTCCCTCGAGAATGGGTGTCTTTTTTGTCATAAGCATAAATTGCTTGAAGTAATAAGGAATACAAGTGTATTATAAGCCACAGTTGCCTCTTAAAAAAGGAAATTTTTTAATACTTCATGTGTAATGCACAACCAGTTTCGATGCACTTGAAGCTGAATGTTACTGAAGCTGTACTCCTTAATGTTAAGAAATCAGCGTCTTGTTTTATGTAACTTACGCGGAGTCTCCAGTACACATTAACATATTTGTCGCCACATCAGCCCCCCGCGGAGTAGCGGAGCGTCGTCGGCGTCCACCATACTCGATGCTGTCGACGAATCTTGCAGGAAAGTGGACGTGCCGACCTGACCGCGTTTGACGTGGTGGCTGTGCCACTGGCGAGGCAGTAGATTGCTGGGTGTGTGTAGAAGAAGGCGCCGGTGGTTGTGTGAGCAGGGTTGTATCACACAAGTCTTCAAATACAAATGCTGGTTTCACTCGGTCAATTGAGACGGTACTTTTTTTACCATTAAGCAGAATGTCCATAGTTTTGCCGTTGCGTGCAAGGACACGGTGGGGTCCAGTATATGGAGGTGTAAGGGCTGGCTTAATTCCATCTCGACGGAGCATGACATGTGAGCAGTTTGACAATTCTTTGTGCACGAAGGATGGGCGTATTCCATGTCGCGATGCTGGTTGAGGTCTGATCTGCGTGATCTGCTCCCTGAGTTGAGCTATAACATCTGGTGGTCGTAAGTTGTCCCGCGACGAGGTTTTTGACTCAATAAATTCTCCTGGGAGGCGTAGTGTCTCGCCATATACTAATTCTGCAGGCGACGCGTCGAGGTCTGGCTGATGTACCGTTCGCAGGCCAAGTAAAACGAGGGGCAAGGCTGCAGTCCACTTAGTCTCATAACACATTAGTGCCGCTTTGAGCGAGCGATGCCACCTCTCCACCATCCCGTTGCTTGCTGGATGGTAACTTGTAGTGAAATGGTGGTTTGCGCCGCAAAACTTACTCATTTGAGTAAAGATTTCCAATTCAAATTGGCGCCCTCTGTCCGTTGTAATGTGTAACGGGCAACCAAATCGTGCGACCCACTGTGACATGAAAGCGACTGCCAATGTCTCTGCGGAGGTATTTTCAACCGGAATCGCCTCTGGCCAACGTGTTAATCGATCAATAATCGTTAATAAGTAGCGATGTCCATCAGACGGCGGTAGGGGTCCCACGACGTCCAAATGAACATGGGCGAATCGTTCTGTGGTTTCTGGAAAATTCTCGATGGGCGCATGTACATGACGTGCAATCTTACTACGTTGACAAGCTACGCATGCGCGGGCCCACTGGCGGCAATCTTTTTGTAGTCCTGGCCAAACGTAACGGGAGGCGACAAGTTTAACTGTAGCTCTGACGCCTGGGTGGCAGAGGTTGTGGAGTCCATGGAAGACACTTTTGCGTAGTCCTACTGGCACATATGGGCGTGTTTTCCCAGTGGAAGTGTCGCAGTACAACTGAGCGTTCGCTCCCGGCACATCAATAAGTTTGAGTTGTAGGCCGGTCTCCGTATTATTAAGTAGGTTATTCAGCTCTTGATCGGTCTTTTGCGCGTCGCACAGCTCCCGAAAACCAACAGTCTCTGTGATAGCACCGACTCGAGATAAGCAGTCAGCCACTACGTTAGTCAGTCCTGAGACGTGCTGTATGTCAGTGGAAAATTGTGCTATGTACTCAAGCTGACGAAATTGTCTTGGCGAGCACTTGTCATTGTTCTGACGAAAAGCATACATGAGAGGCTTGTGGTCAGTAAATATTGTAAACATCCTCGCTTCGAGTTGCGTGCGGAAGTATTTAACAGCTGTGTAGATGGCCAACAATTCGCGATCGTACGCACTCCACTTTTGTTGCGTTGGCGTTAGTTTGCGCGAAAAGAATGCAAGAGGTTGCCACGTTTCGTTTACATATTGCTGAAGTGCCGCGCCGATTGCAATCTGGCTAGCGTCTACTACCAGAGCCAGGCGTGCGTCTTTTACAGGGTGTGCCAGAAGTGTAGCGTCAGAAAGTGCCTTTTTGGCAGTCTCGAAAGCGTCTATCATCGGTCGTGACCAGTGCAACAATGCCTTGCCTTTTGTCTTGGAACCGGTTAGTGCAGCTGTGAGTGGTTCTTGTATTTCAGCTGCATGTGGGAGGTGGAATCTGTAGAAATTCAGCATTCAGTTCTTTTGCTGTAATCGGACGTGGAATGTCTATTACCGCCTGTACCTTCTCAGGTAGTGGGCGTGATCCCTCTGACGAAATTTTATGTCCCAAGAAGGTTACCTCCGGTTGACCGAACACACACTTTTCCACATTCAGCAGCAAGGCGTTCAAAGACCTGAGTAAGGTGCTGCTGATGTGTTTCAAGTGTTTCCGAAAAAACGAGGATATCGTCTAGATAAGCAAAACACTGTGGTAAGCCTCGTAACACCGAATCTATGAAGCGTTGCCATGTCTGTGCCGCATTTCGCAGACCAAAGGTCATGAATAAACTTTCAAATAATCCAAAAGGCGTAATTATTGCAGTTTTCGGAATGTCCTTCTCGGCCATGGGAATCTGTGTATAAGCTTTTGCGCAGTCAAGTATACTAAACACTCGTTTCCCACTTAAAGCATGATTGTAATCTTTCAAGTGTGGCACTGGATATCGATCCGGAATGGTTCTGGCATTTAAAGCACGATAGTCCCCACATGGCCGCCATGCACCATTTTTCTTGGGTACTAAGTGCAGAGCTGACGACCAGGCACTACTGGACGGACGTATGATACCTTCAGCCAGCATAGAATCAAAACTCAGCCTTTGCTATGGCGTACTTGTCAGGGGCCAATCGTCGAGGTTTACACGAAACAGGGGGGGCCTGCTGTAGTATTGATGTAATGAATAGTATTATGACATACCTGTTGTGGGGCCCCTGGAGGCCTTGTAAGTGCTGGAAACTGGTTGAGTAGCTTGGTGAACTCTCCGTCTGCTGTTTGGATAAGCTTGACGCCACAGCCGGCCGCGTGACGTCGGAATCCGGTGGCAGATAGCCCGGTGACTGCATCCCGTAAGCAGGTGTTGGCGGTGTCCGGCAAAAGATAGTAATGGGCCAATAGATCCGCTCCGATTATTGGTTCTGCAACATCGGCTATGACAAAATGCCACGCTATTGCACGGCGTAGCCAAGGTCTAGTTCCATGTGTTTTGTGCCTGTGTTTTGTGCCGTATGTTTGAATCACGGAATTGTTGGCCGCCGTCAGTCGGAAGGTAGTGGTCGGGCGGTACTTGTAAGTTTTATCCCGTGGCAGAATACTTAAGTCAGAGCCTGTATCGATTAAAAATTTACGACCTGACTTGCGATCTGTCAAAAACAAACGGATAGAGAAACCAGTAGGCGCACCGACTTCTGCTTGATGCTTGCTATTACCGTAATCGCATGGCGGGTTGCACTTGTGAGCTTGGTTTCCAAATCGGTGATGATACCAGCATATATTAGTTGCTTGCACATCGTTGTGACGGGGACCGTTGTGTGTGGAACGGCTCCGTGATCGTCATCGGTATCTGTTTTTAGCGCTATGATCTGCGAGCAGTTCACTAAGTTGGTTGCTCAAAGCCTCAATTCTGCTTGCCAAGCTATTGTTTAGCTGTTCTTCTAACGCCGACACTTTCTTTGATAACCTGTCGTAATCGGGGTTCGTTTCTGTAGAGGCACTGTTGCACGTAATTGCCGAGTCGGAACAGGAATTGGGTACAATTGCATCCTGTATGCTGTCAGCAAGAGCCGCCAAGTCGTCTAAGGGCATTTCTGTTTGAGATGAGATTATTGGTTTAACTTGTGCTGGCATCCTGCTGCTCCATAATGTGCGGAGCAACGAGTCTGGAACAGTGTGTGCATCAACTTTACTGCGTAAGTGGCGTAAATATTGCGAAGTTTTCCGGTCGCCTATGTCTTCTTGCGTCAGAGACCTGGCGTATTCTCTCTTCCTGCGAGGCAGATACTCGGCGTATGATTTCCGACTTCAGTTTCATGTAAGCGTCCATTTGCGGCGGTGTCGTAATAACGTCTTGAACTTCTGCCACAAATCTGTGATCAAGTTGACTAACCACAAGTGCAAACTTTGTAGAGTCCCTAGTTATTCCAGAACATGAGAAGCTCGCCTCTACTTGCGCGAACCACAGCGCAGGATATTAGGCCAGAACGGCGGAAGTCGTACAGCCAATCTTGATGTGTTGAGTGCGTCTTCATTCGGCATTTTAGTGTTCAAAGAAGGTTCGGGGTCACCACTGAAGCTGAATGTTACTGAAGCTGTACTCCTTAGCGTTAAGAAATCAGCGACTTGTTTTATGTAACTTACGCGGAGTCTCCAGTACACATTAACATATTTAACTGCTTCTTATAATTAATACATCTGCTCTCCATTTACAGAAGAACAATGCCGTAGATGTAGCAATAAAACATTTATTTTAGGCATAACTAAAATGCAAATGAAAATATTCGACCACGAAAGGACACAGATACATTAAACAACAGAAATTAAATTATTTCAAGGAGTGTTGCTTCCGCGCCAAGGAATAAGCGCGCAAGGCAGCGCCCCAAGCGGCAGGCGCACGAACTTCTTGCGTACGCTGCAATCAGCTGATCGCGTCCGCTGAATACTTGTCGCCACACACTATTGCATCATTTTCAAGTGCTTCACAGTAAAGAAATGTTTTATAAAAGTACAAAGTAAAGACAAAAAGTGATATATATTACAATTATGAAAATGGTCAGAAGAGTGTTATAACATATGATCTTATTCGTATCATTTTGGCCAGCAGCTGTTTGAGGACCATGTTGTACAGAAGCCTGTGCTTGAGAGAGATGGTCAGTCCAATTCAACATAAAAATAAAATAAATTGTGTACTATCTTTCTGTTATTTAAATGGTAATGCAAAGACATACTTTAAAAAATTATTACCTCCCCTTTTTATACATATTTATAAAAATGGATAAGAGTCAAAAATTTAAAATTACCTAGAAGTCAGATTGTTCCAATTAAGGAAAATAGTCAAGCAACTTTCATCGCATTGAATGTGCTGTATAAGGATTTTTTTCTTTATTGTATTTCTACACCAGCGATTACACCAGTAGGCTGGCAGCAGCTCCAGAGGCTGCTCTTCAGCCGAGAGAATAAAATACATTGATGATATGAAATTTAAAATACATGACAGGCGACAATTGGAGGTACAAACAGTTGACAGGTGAACAAAAACCGGATGTAGTCAGTTAAAAACGAGGAGCCACGGTGACTTAAAAAGCACACGTTGGACGACAAGAACACAGGACGGCGAGTACACGGAGACACTAAGTAAAATACACGGTGCGACGCTAGTCTGGTTGCGGTGGACGCAGTTAAAAAAACACACACTTCACTGTAGCACAATGCACAACACTTGACGTAGCACTTGTAAAACTGTCGGTCCAGGACCCCGATAAAAAGGGGGCGGAGCAAAGCGTGGGGGAGAGGGGAGAAAAAAAACGGCGGTGAAGAAAAGGGGGGCGGCAGGGAAGAGCCGTAGGGACTCCAGGTCAGGGAGGGGGGTAGCCAAGCGGGGGAGCGGAAGGGGAGGGAGGAGAGGGGGCACTTTATCTATGGGTGGGGGATCAGAGCTGGTAGGACGGGTAGATGTCGGAACGGAGGACGTCATCAGGAAGGGGAGGCGGCGGAAATTACCCTGGGAGAGGACATGGAGGGTGTGGAGATGAAGGGAAGGGGGTATAACGCGGTAGAGGCGTGGCAGAGGCCCAGGGTTGGTAAGGATGGGGTGGACCAGGGGATTGCGGGAGTCAATTTTACGGGTGGTATAGAGGATACGGATACGCTGGAGATATTCGAGGAGGTGGGGAAATGGGATCAGGTCATATAGGATCCGCGTGAGGGACGGGAGCCGGATGCGGTAGGCGAGGCGGAGGGCGTGGCGCTCGAGGACTTGGAGGGTTTTATAGTAGGATGTGGGAGCGGAGATCCAGGCAGGATGGAAGTTGCAAAGGACAGGACGCATGAGGGACCGGTAGGTGTAGAGAATGGTGGAGGGGCTGAGACCCCATGTCCGGCCGGTGACGAGTTTGAGGAGGTTAAGGCGGGAGAGGGCTTTCTGTCGGACAGTGCGGAGGTGGGGGGTCCAGGAGAGGTTACGGTCGAGGGTTAGGCCAAGGTACTTCAGGGTGGGGGTGTGGCAGATAGGGCGGTTGTGGAGGGTGAGGTAGAAATCATGGAGACGGAAGGAGCGGGTGGTACGACCTATGATAATTGCCTGGGATTTGTCAGGATTGACGGAGAGGAGCCACCGGTTGCACCATGAGGCGAACTCGAGGTGGGACTGGAGCAAAAACTGGGAGCGGGCAAGGGAGGGGGCGAGGGCTAGGAAGGCGGTGTCGTCAGCATATTGTAGAAGGTAAACGGGAGGCTCGGGTTGGGGCATGTCGGCGGAGTAGATGAGATAAAGGAGAGGAGAGAGGACGGAGCCTTGGGGCACCCCGGCAGAGGGGTAGAACAAACGGGAGTCGGAGTTGCAGACAGTGACATAGGAGGGGCGGCGGGTGAGAAAGGAAGCAATGAGGCGGACGTAATGAATAGGAAGGGCGTAGAACTGGAGCTTGAAGAGGAGACCGGAATGCCATACACGGTCGTAGGCTTTTTGTTGGATATCAAGGGAGACAAAAATTGCGGAGCGACGGAAGTTGAGTTGCACAGAAAGGAGATGAGTAAGGTGAAGGAGCTGGTCATCAGCAGAGAAGGAGGGTCGGAAGCCACATTGGGAAAGGGGGAGGAACTGGTAGCGATGGAGGTGCTGATGGATACGACGGGAGAGGATGGTTTCCAGGACCTTGCTGAACACGGAGGTAAGACTGATGGGACGGTAGGATGAGGTCTGGGATGGGGGCTTATCCGGTTTTAGGAACATGAGAATATGGGAGGTCTTCCACAGGTCGGGGTAAAAGCCGGTGAAAAGGATGACATTATATAAGGTAGCAAGAGCTTCGTGGAAGGAGGGGGGGCAAGCTCGGAGGTGACGGTAGGTCAGCCGGTCGTGACCAGGGGCGGTGTTGCGTTTAGTCCGAAGAGTGTCAATGATGTCACGGGCGGTAATGGGTGTGTTCAGTTCTGAGGGGGGAACGTGGTCCAAGTACTGGAAGCCGGGGGCGAGCGGAGGAGTGGAGGTATCGGTTCGCTCATGGACGTCCAGGAAGAGAGAATAGTCAAAGAGAGGATCATCAGGAATGGAGAAGACTTTGGAGAGGTAGGAGGCAAAGTGTTCTGCCTTACTGGCGTTGTCAGGAAAAGGACGGTCATCATGGAGAAGCGGGTAGTGGGGGGAGGAATGACCGCCAGTAAGGCGGCGGAAGGCATGCCAGTACTTGGAGGAGTTGACAGGGAGCGTGGAATTGAGGCGGGTGCATGTCTGGCGCCAGTCCCGGCGTTTTTTCGCGGAGAAGAGGTTTCGGATGTGGCGTTGGATTTGCCGGTGGCGTTGGAGTGTGTCCCGGTCACGGGTCCGGAGGAAGGAGCGGTAGAGACGACGGGATTCGCGAAGGAGAAGGACGGCCTGTGGAGGAAGGGTAGGACGGTGAGGATAAATCGCCCGGGTGGGGATGTGGGCATGGACCGTGTCAGCAACGGTCTGCTGGAGGAAGGAGGAGGCATGATCAATATCGTCGGGAGTGCGGAGGGGAAGTGGGTGGCTTGCGACCGAGGTGTCAATGGAGCGACAGTAGGCATCCCAGTCGGCACGGGAATAATCATGAACGAGTTTGGGAGGGGGCATAGGACGGGGAGCACGGGCAGGGCGGGGGTGGTGGTCAAAGGTAAGTAGGACAGGGGCGTGGTCACTGCCTATAAGGTCGAGGACATCTGCCGTGATGCGCCCTAGGAGGTTGGGAGACGCCAGGACGACGTCGGGAGTGGTGTTGCTTTCGGGGCGGGTTGGGCGGGGAAGAGGAAGGACATCGCCCCGGAGCGAGGTGGTGACGAACTGATGCCACCGCCGGAGTTCAGCGGGCGGACGGGAAGAAAGGTTAATGTCGGCAGCAATCACATAGGTCGTGAAGGAGCGGTCTATGTGGGAGAGGAAGGCATAGGGGAGGGGAGCAGTGCTGCGGATATAGATGGTAGCGAGGGTGACAGTAAGGGATGGGAGGAAGAGGCTGAGGATCAGGTGTTCGGTGGGGTCATTAAGGAGAGGTTGGAGCCGGATGGGGTGGTGGCGTAGGTGGCCGATCGCCACTCCGCCTCGGGCGAGGGGTGGGGGGCCATCGGTACGGTGGAGGACGTAGGGAGCGGTGCTGATGGGACGGCGGGGTTGGAGGAAGGTCTCGTTCAGGAGGAAGGCATCCACACGGTGGTGGGAAAGGGTGTGCATAAAGAGGTGTTTATTGGCAGGAAGAGAGCGGACATTATGATAGAGGAAGGTATAGGAAGGGCTTGCCATAGGGGCCGAAAGGGAGGGGTGAGAGGGGGAGAGGGAGCGACGGGAAAAAGAGGGTACGGTGTGTTTAGACTAGGGTAACTTGCCGGGAGAAGGTGAAGTGGGAATGTGCACGGGAGAGGGTGGCGAAGGTTTCGAGGTGAAAAACGGAACGGGCGGCAAGGGCGATCTGCTGGAGGGTATGGGGAAGCTGGAAGGGATGGATGTTCTGGAGGACGGTCGTGACAAATCGGATGACGTCCTCTACGGTTGGAGGGGGGCAGAGGGAGTTGTTGGGATGGAGAGGGGGATCAACAGGACGAACAGGGACGGTAAGTTCGGGAGTGGTGGGGTCGGGAACGGATTTGCATTTATAGGAGTAGGTGGGATGGGGGCCACCACAGGTGTTGCAGGCGGGAGGGGAGGCGAGGTTGGGACAGTGTTTGTGGAGGTGATTGGACTTGCAGTGGGGACAGGTGGGTGGGTTGCGGCAGTCCTGTGTCAGGTGGTCGTTGTAAACGAGACACCTGGCACAGCGGTAGGATTGGGGTGGGGAGCGGGAGGGTTCTACCTTGTGGTGGCAGTCATAGATAAGGGCCCCCTCAAGGAGGAGGCGGTCGATGGAGGATGCGGATTCAGTGAAAATCCGCATCAGGTAGGTGGGTCCGGTGGCGTTATGGATTCGCTTGGCAGAGCGAACGGAGATGTCTGGGTGGGCGTTGAGTTGGCCCAACACCTTCTCCTCCGTGATAACCGGACTAAGTTTGGTTATCACGGCGGTGAGGGTGGGCGGACTGCGGGGAGGGAGAGGTTGACGGGGGAAGGAGGAGGTATAGTACAGGGTGAGGGTTGCGTGGGGGCCGAGGTGGATGGCAGGGAGGCGCTGAAGCATGTCGGTGTGGAAAGTAGGGCTGGGAGATTTGAGAAGGACAGAGTCCCTACGGGGGATGAGTTGGGCGATAGGGGCGGCAGGGAAGTACTTTCGGAGTTCTAGAGAGAGGGTACGATTGTCGAGGAAGCGGGGATCTGGACGGGAGAGGAGGTAGGTGTACAGATCCGGTTGGGTGGGGACGGGTGCAGTGTCCATGATGTCGGCAGGCTGTGGAGGTGGAGGTGGAGGAGGAGGGGGAGGAGGAGCCTTCTTGGAGGTGGAAGGGACGGGATCCACGCTTCGACGTTTGGTGGTCTTTTTACGGGCGCCAGTGGAGGAGGAGGAGAAAGACGGAACGGGGTCGATGGGAATGTGGCGGGGGGCGGGGCCCTGTTGCGGTGCGGTGGTGAAAGGCGGCGACTGCGGGGTGTCGGCCACCGTGGCCCGGCGATGGGTGATCCGTGCTGGTGAGATGGGGGGGAAGTCTGCCGGGGAGGTGAGGGGGAGATACACGGTGGCTGGGGGTGGAGCAGAGACCTGGGAGGCAGCGGTGGTGGAGAGGAGCACGGAGAGGGGGATGTCGTGGGAAGGGCGGGCGTGCGTGGAGCTCCAAGTCGTGACGGTGGGGGCGGTGGTGGGGGTGGTATATAAAATGGCGGTTGTGACGGTGACGGGGGTGTTGGACATTGCTAAGGACAAAGAGGGAAAGAAGTCGAAGAAAAGGTGGAAAGTTCAAGGTAAAGCTGGCATAGCGGCGGCGACGGGGCGGCGAACCGGTCCGGCGGTCAGCGGGACCCCCGGGGCAGAACCTCCGGGCGGCGGCGGCGGCAGCGGCGGCGGCTAGACGATCCCCGGGCTGGACTGGAGCAGCGGGGCGGCGAGCAGGTCCGCCAGGGCCTCCTGGCGGCGGCGCCTCCAGGCAGTGCTGGGCGGAGACAGCGGCAGACGGCAGACGGCAGCGGCAAGCAGCAGGGCCTCGTGACACCGGTACGGCGATGAGTAGCACGACTAGCAGCAGGGACGACGGCAGACCTAGAAGCAGATCGGACGAACGTTACAAACAACGTCACGGTGGTGCCTGCTACCAGGCGGGAATGATGCTGTATAAGGAGCTCCATATGTCTATATGTACCAAATAGTATTTAAAATGCTGAGAGTAGTATATCTCATTTTAGCTTGTGAATTTACTTTCATACCTCAGCAGGCTGAACATACGTTCAACAGTAATTGTAACACTGTGTAAAGCCACAGTGTGTTTTGCTCATGAGTAAGATCTTTCATTGGTTACAGTAGAAGACTGACGAGATAATTTGCAGCTATACCTCATATTTACAATATAAGTCACTAGATACCACCATCGTTCTACAAGCTTTTGTTTACCATGTACTTCCGCTTTTAAACCCCAGATGGCACTCCCTTACAAGTTTAATCCATGTTTACATTTGTGCCCTAAAACTATTATTTCTGTGTCCACATACATTCACATATCGTTTAGTAGAATTGATAATAATAAAAAGATGGAGAAGTAAGTGTATATGATGTGGATTATGTCCTAACCTATAAATTTCCGAATTATACTTTTTCAAAGTATGATTCGGAAATTATACTTTTTCAACCACTCCCATGAACCACAGACATTGCCGAAGTGGGGTGACTTGCGTGCCTTAACGATGCAGATAGCCGCACCGTAGGTGTAACCACAGCGGAGGGGTATCTGTGGGAGAGGCCAGACAAACGTGTGGTTTCTGAAGAGGGGCAGCAGCCTTTTCAGTAGTTACAGGGGCAACAGTCTGGATGATTGACTGAGCTGGCCTTGTAACATCAGCTAATGTGGCTTTGCCACACAGCTACTGCGAACGGCTGAAAGCAAGGGGAAACTACAGCCGTTACCTTTCCCGAAGACATGCAGCTCTACTGTATGAACATATGATGATGGCATCCTCTCGGGTAAAATATTCCGGAGGTAAAATAGTCCCCCATTCGGATCTCCTGGCGGGGCTACTCAGGAGGATGTGATCATTAGGAAAGACAATACTGGCATTCTACGGGTCGGAGCGCGGAATTTTAGATCCCTTAATCGAGTAGGAAAATTAGAAAATTTAAAAAGGGAAATGGATAGGTTGAAATTAGATATAGTGGGGATTAGTGAAGTTCGGTGGCAGGATGAACAGGATTTCTGGTCAGGTGAGTACAGGATTATAAATACAAAATCAATTGGGGGCATTACAGGAGTGGGATAGATAATGAATAAGAAAATAGGAATGCGGGTAAACTACTATGACCAGCACAGTGATCGCATTATCATTGTCAAGATAGATACGAAGCCAACACCGACAACAGTAGTACAGGTTTATATGCCAACTAGCTCTGCCGATGATGAGGAAATCGAAGAAATATATGAGGAGCTAAAGGAAATTATTCACACAATTAAGGGAGAGGAAAACTTAATTGTTATGGGAGACTGGAATTCGGTAGTAGGACAAGGAAGGGAAGGGAAGATAGTAGGTGAATATGGTCTGGGCAAAAGGAATGAAAGAGGAAGCCGCCTGGTAGAATTTTGCACGGAACATAATTTAGTTATAACAAACACCTGGTTCAGGAATCACAAAAGAAGGTTGTATACGTGGAAGAGACCAGGAGACACCGGGAGATACCAGAGAGATTTTATAATGGTAAGACATAGATTTCGGAACCAGGTTTTACAGTGTAAGACATACCCAGGGGCAGATATAGACTCTGACCATATCTTGTTGGTTATGAACTGTAGGCTGAAACTGAAGAAACTACAAAAAGGTAGGAAAATAAGGAGATGGGACCTGGATAAATTGAAGGAACCTGAGGTTCTTAATAATTTCAGAGGGAGCTTTAGGCAACAATTGACAGAAACAGGGGAAAATAAAACAGTAGAGGAGGAATGGGTAAATCTGAGAGATGAAATAGTGAAGGTAGCAGAGGACAAAATAGGTAGGAAGGCAAGACCTACAAAAAATCCTTAGATATCACAGGAGTTACTAAATTTAATCGATGAAAGGAGAAAATATAAAAATGCTGTAAATGAAATAGGCAAAATGGAGTACAGGCGACTAAGAAATGAGATTCACAGGAAGTGCAAAATGGCTAAGCAGGAGTGGATAGAAGGCAAATGCAAGGATGTAGAAGAATGTATAAATAGGGGAAAAATAGATACAGCCTACAGGAAAATAAAAGAAACATTTGGAGATAAGAAAAACAGCTCTATGAATATCAAGGACACTGATGGAAAACCAGTTCTCAGCAAAGAAGGGAAAGCTGAAAGGTGGAAAGAGTATATAGAGGGGCTCTATAAAGGAAATGAACTTCGAGACAATATTGTAGGAAGGGAAGAGGATGTAGATGAAGATGAAATAGGAGATAATGTATTGAGAGAAGAATTTCACAGAGCCCTAAAAGACCTAAGTCGAAACAAGGCCCCTGGAGTAGATGATATTCCCTCAGAGCTACTGAAGTCTCTGGGAGAACCATCCATGACAAACCTGCTTCACCTGGTGCGTAAGATGTATGAGACAGGCGAAGTACCCTCAGACTTTAAGAAAAATGTTATAATCCCCATTCCAAAGAAAGCAGGTGCAGACAGGTGTGAAAATTACAGAACCATCAGTTTAATAAGTCATGGTTGCAAAATATCAACACAAATTATATATAGAAGGATGGAAAAGCTAGTAGAAGCCGACCTCGGGGAAGATCAGTTTGGGTTCAGGAGAAATGTAGGAACTCGGGAGGCAATACTCACTTTACGGCTTATCCTAGAAGATAGATTAAGAAAAGGCAAACCTACATTTCTAGCTTTTGTAGATTTGGAGAAGGCTTTTGACAATGTTGATTGGAATAAACTCTTTCAAGTTCTGAAGCAAGCAGGAGTAAAATATAGGGAACGTAAGGTTATTTACAACTTGTACAAAAACCAGACAGCGGTTGTCAGAGTTGAAGGGCATGAAAGGGATGCAGTGGTTGGAAAGGGAGTAAGACAGGGTTGTAGCCTCTCTCTAATGTTGTTCAATTTGTACACTGAACAAGCTATAAAGGAAAGCAAGGAGAAATTTGGAGAAAGAGTTAAAGTTCAGGGTGAGGAATTAAAAACATTGCGTTTTGCCGACGACATAGTAATAGTGTCAGATACAGCAAAGGACCTGGAAGAGCAATTGAACGGAATGGACAGTGTGCTGAAAGGTGCATATAAGATGAAGATTAACAAGAGCAAAACTAGGGTAATGGAGTGCAGTGTTAGAAAATCAGGTGATGCTGAAGGAATTAGATTTGGAAACGAAGGAGGTAGATGAGTTTTGTTACTTGGGCAGTATAATAACAAATGATGGTCGCAGTACAGAGGATATAAAATGCAGAATGGCAATGGGTAGAAAAGCTGTTTTTGAAAAAGAGCAATTTGTTAACATCGAATATTGATTTAAGCCTAAGGAAGTCCTTTCTGAAGGCATTTGTAAGGAGTGTTGCCTTGTATGGGAGTGAGACATGGACGATAAACAGTGTGGACAGGAAGAGGATAGAGGCTTTTGAAATATGGTGCTACAGAAGAATGCTGAAGATTAGGTGGGTGGATCGCGTAACTAATGAGGAGGTACTGACAGAATTGGAAAGAAAAGAAATTTCTGGCATACCTTGACTAAAAGAAGGGATAGATTGGTAGGACACATTTTTAGACATCAAGGAATTGAGAATTTAGCATTGGAGGGAAGTGTGTGGGGTAAAAATCGCAGAGGAAGACCAAGAGATGGGTACAGTAAGCAGATTCAGACAGATGTAGGTTGCCGTTCTTATGTGGAGATGAAGAGGCTTGCTCAGGATAGGGTATTGTGAGAGCTGCATCAAACCAGTCTCCGGACTGAAGACCACAACAACAACAACACTTTGTTCAAAATCTTGACACAGGTACATTGCTTTATCACATGCTAAACCCATAAATTTACGAATTATACTTCAAAATTTGACATGTGTACATTACTTTATGATATGCTAAACAGACATGTCACATATTCATCATGCCTGATTGAGAGTAACAACATGTAAACAGAAGAGGCAGGGCAACAAACAAGAATAGCCATTAAATAACAGAACATACAACGTAGCACATTTTATTATACTTATGTACAACAATGTCATAGATTAAAGACCTAGAAACGCTATCTTAGCTGACCAGTTATGCAATATATAGGAAAAAATAACTTAAGAAAAATGATGAAAATGAATTCTATGTAGCCTAAGACCTAGGTATTGCAGACTAAAATTAAGATAATTTTGTCCAACTATATGACTTGTAAAAGGACACTTATAACAAATTGCTGTCTGAAATGTAAGTATACGAAGTTTATGGTCCTAAGACAGCTGCTGGCCAAAATGATACATATAAGATCATATGTTGTATTACTCTTTTGACCATTTTCAAAATTATAATGTATCTTACTTTTTGTCTTTATTTTGTACTTTTATAAAACATTTCTTTACTGTGGAGCACTTGAAAATGATGCCATAGTGCATCGAAACTGGTTGTCCATTACACATAAAGTATAAAAAAATTTCCTTTTTAAGAAGCAACTGTGGCTTATAATACACTTGTATTAATTATTATATGAATTATTCCAGTTGCACTCCTACTGACATTGTGTCAGATTATATTACTTGAAGTAGTTTGTAAACTGGGGACTGAAGACCAGTTTGATCATTTGAACACGTTTAAAGTCATGCGTTATATAGCGTTTTGAAGCCACTTGTTACGATACTGGACAGCGGGAATTTCAATGTCCAGTATTCAACTCATCTTCGAGTAAGCATAAATTTAATCTATATGTATAAAAATGGATATGTGTCTGTATTTATGTTCCCTATGTACTTGCTGACGGCTGGAGCAATTTTGATATCTTCAGTATATCTTCAAATTAGCGCAGCAAGTGATACTGTGTCGTTTGGTAGTGATCGAATGAAGGAATTTATTAAATTATACGTAAAAGCTTACATCTGGCACTTGCAAAGATAGTAGCCCCCATAACGGCGAAAGAGTCAACCGTTTGTATCATGCCATTCTTCTCTAAGTGAAGTGGTGCTGCTCACGTGACTGTCCGCATTGATAGTGTCGCTATGGTTGTAGCTTTCTCCTCTAGAGCCGCTGCTGTCGTTCCAAGTGCCACACGATAGTTTTTTACATATGCGTCAGATTGTGATATTACTATGTATACATGAATTAAACACGGCGATGATTTATAAGCATGGTATGCTTGTGTTTCATCACATCACGTAGAACAGCACAGCCAGCAAAATATATACACACATAGATTTTCACAGACATATATTATAAATTCCATTTGTGTGAAGCAGAGGTGGGTCACAATTCTCAGAATATATCTAACATTTATTCCAATCCCTTCGTTTCTTTATTGATTAGTTCCCCCCCCCCCCCCATCCCCTCCTCTAGTGCCTTCACTGCTCTCCTGCCATCCTGTCTACTCCTCTACCGCGACCTATTTCTACAAATACTTCCAAAATATATACTTGTTTGGTTACTGAACGAAATAGAACCAAGTTGGTGACATTATATTTGCGTATTTGGGTTATGAAGAGTTACGGAGAAGTCAAGAAAAATGGATAACTTCAATTTGAGCCATGCAGTGACCATAGGTGCCAGTATAACTTTCTAAAATAGTGCGAGTGCATTTTTTGATCTTTCAGCGGATATCTGCAATTTAGTTTATGTAGTATGTGGCTGGAGTACGCTTCAACAAATTCTGCCTATAAAGTGGTTCATGAGTCCTCAATCGCAACAAGAAACGTTAGTTTATTTATTGATATTTTTCTACCTATTAGATATAATGGTCCCACTTCAAGCTAGAACTCTAATATCATTACTGCTTGCAACATTTTGACTATCATTCCAAGAATGAAACCTTTGTAAATTAGAGTTACCTACGAAAGAAGAAGTGTCTATATGGCAACTGTTTTACTTTTGGAGACTGATTTTCCGTTTGGATTTTGGATAAGGATGGGAATATAAACCGATCATGCTCTTTCGACGAAACCATCCCGGCTCAGTCGTGAGTGCTCGTTTCAAGTTTTGCCCCGCCGCCGATTTTGTTTTCTTCTATCCTGTAATCGACTTGTCTAGCAGTGCTGTCGCTGTTTTGGGGGCGCTGTATCACAACTCGCACCTTATGCTCGCGCCGCGGTGGAGCGAAGAGGTGTGGGGAGGAGATGGACGGTTGGTCGAGAGCGGATTTGCGTGATGGTCCGCTGCTGCATTGGGCCGGTTTCTTGGGCCCAGGGATCGTATCTACGTATTTGCCACCTGATTACTGATAAGTGAAAGACCTTGTTGCTGCCCTTCGCTCTTCCTGATTGCTGAAGGTTATTCAAGACAGCTGGCTATTACAGTGCTTTGATAAGCGTCATGAATCCTATTGGTGTGTAGAAGCGAGTTAACCCCCGTACTGAAAAGCTGGAAGTGTTGGGTGATGTAGCCATAGGAGGTGCGACTCATCTCTCTACTCGCGCATGCAAGTAAATAATTGGGAGGCTCGTTGGAGCTGTGCGTTTAACGGTGGCGGTAACGGCTGCCTATGGACTGCGACCTGTGCGGCTCTGGTATGGAATGTTAAAAATATTGGAATCCTTAAGCAGACCACAATTCATGTACTGTTTATATTAACCGAAACAGTTTTAAAAAAATATCTTTTTAACGCCAGTATTACCTGGTGTGATTATGTTTTAAATTTACTAATTTGTAATTAGGTTACAATTCATCTACTCTTGGTATTAATGCAGACTGATTTGTTCTTATGATCAATATTGTTTCTTGTCTGAGAAAATTGGGTCGGTTGAAGGGTCGGGGTAACTTGCTTCCTCATATTGTCAGGTTATCCTGTCAATAAGTGCACTTGATAGTTCTATCGTTTAACTGTAATTGACGATTATTTGTTACTCTTAGGATATTAGTTCATATGTGGCCTAGGCTCATCCTCTTGCTAACGAAGCTTTGTTTCAAATATAAGCAGAATGATATGTAAATTTAATTGGCTTGTTTAAGTAGTTATGAGTTGAATCAAAGGTCCCATCAGTTTCACAAGTGGTTTTATGTTAATTCTCTTTGTGAGAGTACACGACTACATTATGACAGTGTATTACGTGGGAGTTGAAAGTAGCCTGTTATTAAGCGAGATTTTGGGCAGTGGAGATCCGCAAATGAAAGTTAAAACTCTCACTGCTGCTCTAAATTACTTTATGAGTGGCCACAGCACATGCACAATGGAAATCTATCTATCTGCTCACTCCTTAAGGGAGCATCCAACATTTAACAAACAGATAATCAATGTTAAAAATAAATCAATATATAATTAAATATGGGATAGGGAACATGATATCATAATCTGTTTACTAAAATAACACGCTAATAAATGTGGGGAGTCCAAATTAAGTACACACCTTGTACAAAAATGAATGAAATCATATAAAAATTGTTTCTGCCCTTTATGAATATGGAGGTAATGTGGGAGGAAATTTGCAAACACATAATGGGTAGCTGAACGCTCATTCATTCACAGATACACGCATAATGCTTAGCGGTACATCACTCTGTGGGAGATGGCTGCGGTGGCCGAGCTGTCTGTGGCGTGCCAGTCACGTTTTGCTTGGCCATTACGGTCGTGGGTTCGAATCCCCCCTTGGGCATGGATACTTGTGCTGTCCTTAGTATTAGCTAGTTCATAAGTAGTTTGTAAGTTTAGGGACTGATGACCCTGTAGTTGAGTCCCATAAGCTCTACAAACATTTGACTATTTTTTGACACTTTGGGAAAACTTGAAAGCAGCGGCGAAACGGAGTGTCGGCAGTGTCTTGACGAAATTTCAGGTGTCGTGATCACAAATTTTTAAATATACTGTGCACTAAAACGAACTCATGTGTGGGGAGGCAGCAGTTCACTATTCTTAAGTACCCCATGGTGTGGACCATGACGAATTTCATAGCATTTGCAAACAAAAATTAATTTAGAATAAACGAGTAAAGCACATGCGAGAATTTGTATAGAAGAAAGCTAGTATTAACAAAACATGGCTGAAGGCCGGAGAAACGACTGTTATGAAAGCACGTACTGAAATCGCTCATACAAGACAGGAAAGACGGAATCAAATAAGAAAATCTGGGAAATATTAAGGTTATTTGCAGATGCAAAAATGACGCAAAAAGTCTGTTAAAAATAGCAAGGAAATTCAAGCACACTACGTTCACACAAAGGCTGAAGGACACACATGTGTATTCTAACTTGAGCAAACCCGCACACACACAATCATCCCTGGAATGAAAATGCAAAAAAAAAAAAAAAAAAAAAAAAAAAAAAAAAAAAAAAAAAAAAAAAAAAAAAATTACACTGAATTTACTCGAGTTCTGTAAATTAAGAAACACTTCGCCTCCCATAGCGAAAGACTATCACTGAAAAACCAAGACTGTCTGATCACAAATAAAGTCCTAACAGCATGCCTCCCCATCAGCATGATCTGATGAAGTACTTACTTCCAAGGGTGCACCAATAGTGAAGCTCTAAGGCCAGGGAAAAACCTCCCCCCACCATACACCAGATGTAGAGCGCGCTGAAAGCGACGCAGAGTGCGTTCAGAGACTAGTGTTTACCAACGCTTGCTACCTGGCCAAGACAGTTCCCTCCACAACCGCTGCCAGAGAGGTTTCCTGACACCACTTTCCTACAAGATTAGGCTATTACGACACTAAAGAACACGGCCATCTCGCCATTTTGCCAAGTAAGCTTGTCTCTGGCCACCCAGAAGACAATAGCGCAGACGACAACCGAAACCATGTGTTCTTAACAACAGCAAAACGAGGCCTAGAGCGGGAGGCGGCGACTGTAAGCCATTGCGCGGCAGTATTGAGAGTATACATTCTCATTCACATCAACACACAAGTTCAATCACACAGCTGGAAACACATAGAAATGTGAGGAAAACATATATAAACATGGGGCATTGATTATTAATAAAAATAATAAAATAATTAACACACAAATAGATAACATTGATGGTGCTGAAACACTTTAGGTTAATGAATAAATCAAAATGGAACAAGACCACACATTCAGTGGACGTGTTTCAGAGTGTGTATGTGGGATTCATACTTTCGTCGGTTTCTTGCCCAGAACACATTCGGCTAAGACGCGCTGTGCTGGTCTTCACGGCACGTTTTCCTGTTAACATGGCGAGTCTGTGGCAGCCGCCTTACTGCACCGACCGTGTGCCTTGCGCTGTCGAGGAGCGTCGCCCGATTTCTGCCTTCGGCCGTGCACTTCAATAAGTTGTCACCTTCACTCCATTAGACCATTATAGCTGTTTTCTGGTCGGATTCACCGTGATACTTAAAAAAACAAAATGCCTTTGCTCAGTTGTTTTACTGGCTACTTTGCCTTTTAAAACTTTGAGAATTCTCTTAATACTAAGTATTTTTCGTTTGATTTGTTGCTGCCTGCTGAACTTTATCGGTATTCAGTAACGTTATCTTAAAGTTTTTATAGTCATTATTCGGGTATACCGCTGGCTTAGTCAGAACAGAGTGTTTCTCATCGCCTCTATTTGGACTTTAGTCATTCCCCCCATCACTTGTTATCAAATTACCTGTTCTAAATTGTGTGCTTTAGCTTGTTTCAGATTTACAAGCCCCTAATGACAAATGGAGTCTGGGCATCATATGTGTACGTGCGAAATATTCTTGTTTAGAAGTATATGTTTCTTGACTATTGATTTTATATTTTGCAAATAACTTGTCTTGTGATCTTTCAAAAGAAATTGGAACGTTTCGACGTTTAAATTTAAGCAAAAAGTGGTGTTATTGACATTTATTATATTTTTTTATTGTTATAATAAATTTTGGTACAGACAAAGCTGCATTAAGCGACTGGGCCTTTTGTTCTGTATACCACAAAACACCGGCATTTGCCAGTAATGATATCGAGCAATTAGGGAAAACCTAAATCTGGATGGTTGGCGTCGGATTTGAAGCGCCGCGTTGGAGTAGCCGAGCGGTCTAAGGAGTTTCGTTGCGGAGCGCGCGGTTGCTCGCCGTCGGAGATTCGAGTCCTCCGTGGGGTATGGGTGTGTGTGTGTGTGTGTGTGTGTGTGTGTGTGTGTGATGTCCTTAAGTTAGTTTCCCTTAGTTTAATTAGTTTGTAAGCTATGGACTGATGACCACGCAGTTTGGTCCGATAGATTTACAGACATTTCAACATTTGGATTTGAAGCACCGTGTCACCCGCCTGAGAATCCAATGTATTCTCATTGCACCGCTGCGCTCAGTCAAGCCACGAGCCGTCGGCTTGTGCAGTGTGCGGGGCCACGTGGTTAGCAGAGCGCTCTCCCGGCCGTTTGGTTAGTTTCAATGACCGGAGCGGCTACTTCTCAGTCGAGTGGCTTCTCAATTAGGCTTACAAGTGCTGAGTGGATCCCGCTTGCCAACAGTACTCGGCACTCCAGGACGGTGACGCGTCCGAGTACTAGACGAGACAGCACGTAGCTCTCGTGATCTTTCAACGAGTGCTTCCAAAGAGGAACGTCCTTTCGCACCAACAACAACTAGTTTAATGAATGATGCCAGGTAGTACAACATTATTTCTCTTTTAAAACGAAGTTCCAAATAATATTGTAAAAAACCACTTGAAAATGTCGTTGAAAGTATGAAGGGACTGTGGGGCGTATGGTTTACTCCACAATGTGGTACAGTCTCTCACCACATGGTAATTGGCACAGTTTTCTAAATCAGAATCAGTGTCACTGAAATTCTGTTCAAAATCCAAGCAATGAGTTATGTAATATTGATTTTTAATTTTCTTTTTTGTTATACGATGTTCAGTCCGGACAGATTTTACAAAGATATTCATTAGAAACTGAGCCGTGCTGGCTCGATTTTTCTTGTATTGGCGCCAGTTACCTTGCTGCAACGTATCGAGATATCGCGTATCGATATCTCTTCTTTGCTTTACCGCGGGTGGTGTGGCTAGTATTCGTGTGTCATTTGTCTCGCGCCCGGTGCTTGTTGCCGCGATCGGTGAGCATTCCTGGTGACGCGTGCGAAAGGCACGGGGAGTTCGGCGCCGACTATGGATATGGCGAGTGGATCTGCAGCCGCGAAGAGACTGTGCGGCTCTGACGTCCAGCGGAGTCACCACCGGCAAGGGCATATAGTTCCGGGAAGCCGTATTGACAGCAGGTTCGACGCTGGCCGATGCGAGTCATCACGGGGAGAGAGTTGTGAAAGCAACTTAGCCGGCGGCTGATCGCGCTGCGCCCGCTCTGGAATTACCCCGAGCGTGCTCTGTTTCTTCATCTCGTCCCATTAAACACATCGGGGTGATCTCCTACTCATGCATTTTTGTAATTTTGAGTCTTCGCATTGCAGTCGGCCGAGTTATGGTTTTGGGGACTTTACGATGAGTATACGGTCATCCTTTAGCAGTGTGTATTTCTAGTCCTCCTACTGTTGAGTGCAGATACCGGTTTCGGTATATCCAGCTGATGATACGATTCTGCTGTTTGCGTCTAGTGCCATGTTTTGAATTTCTGCCCATTGTTCCATCTTTCCCGTGGCAATTTGATTTTTCTACTCATGTTCCCGAAAGCTATTGGAGAATGGAACAGTAGAGAAAAAACATAAAAGCGGTTCGATGAATCCTCTGCCAGGCACTTCAATGTGACTTGCAGAGTATTTACGTAGATGTAGATGTGTGTACGTCGCTTTGATTAGGCCTCGTAACCGAACCCCAGCGGCTGCCTTGGTCTAATGTCCGTGTTTTCTTTTCGTTATTGATTATCAAATTTCCATTCTCGTTCCTGACGTGTCAGTACTGATCGTCATTATTGATATATTCAAATTTATTTGATTGCTAAGTGGGTCTGGGGATTTTATTTGCCGTGTGGCTGTTTGTTACTACGTTACCTTGCCCGGGGGTTTTCTATTTGGTAGGGCCTATTCCTTCCATGCGGAGATACTGCCTCCCCGTAATGTATTTGTGCGTTTATGTTTTTGGTTACCAATTAACTTCTCCTTCCACCCTCCCACTCCTTCCGTTCGTAACTGCGGTCTGTAGACCATTGGTGGCAGTCCTGCTTACAGTAGTTCCCAGCCCCATCGACCGAACAGAGCATGCGCTGTATGCGCCCGCGCATTTCGTGCCACATGAGTGCTGCTTCTGGTCACAGGTTGGATCGAAAACAATGATGAAACTGAAGTTATCTGCGCCTCACTGACTCTTACTCAAAAGGAGAGGACGCCTACGCGTCATCGCCGAGTTCGTCCAAATTTATGGTATTTATGGTGGTATTTATGGTGAGACACCATGGTGCACCAATTGGGAACTCAAGCGTTTAGGAAATAAAAGGAAGTTTGATACGGATCTATCACCATTTGCATCTTATTAACTGTCTCTGTAAGGCCGTGTTTATGAAGCAGTGTTTGGTTCGTAGGTAGAAAATCGTATTTGTATTGATAAGGTCGCCAGTTGAACTTCATCTGGTGGCAATTTTTTTTTTCTGCCTCTTCTCAACGCGAACACTTTCACATTGTTTCCGTAGTAATCGTGAGGACAAGATTAGGTTAATTACAGCACGCACCGAAGGCATTTAACCCACTCAGACCACATATTTTTTCTCTATCAAGGAAATTATTTTTAATGCTGTGAAATACTTAGGTTAAATTTTCAATGATTTTACAAGCGAGATTAATGCAATTATATGCACCCATTTTCATTGTACAACACTGCGTTTACTGTAAAAAAGGCCATTTTTAAGGAATTAATTAATTAATTTTGTAGTAACAACTGTTGTACTAAACAAATTGATCGTTCAATAACTACATCGCAAAATAACAACTTCTGCTTTCAGTTATACAGTGGAATACAAGTAACCCACAATTTCCGTGTTCCTTGAAGTTCATAAACTGCTGCGCAGTGCGACACTCGCTTCTTAATATTTTTATAGTGATTTTCCGCAGGCGGAAGTAATTGTGCATGATGAAATGATTAAACACTCAGGTATCGCATAAATGTCCTTTAGATTTAGAAATAATGCTTCTGAACCATGTTAGACACTGTAGAAGTTATGTATACATTTGTAGCCAGAGGTTCCGAAAGGGTTAAACAATCATTCTTTCTACGCTCAATACGTGAATGGAATGGGAAAAAACCTAATAACTGGTACAGCGGGACGTACCCTCTGCCATGCACTTCACAGTGATTTCCAGACTATGGATGTAGATGTAGACTGACGTCACAATTAACCGCAACATCATATACGATAGTTTATTAATTTATATAAGCAATAAAAGTAAGGGCATTTGAAGAAATTCTGGACTACAAACATCTAAAAAGGGACTGTAGTTAACGTGTATGTAAATCAATTCTTCCATGGATCAATTTTATATACCGGGGTGATATTCATCGAAGAAACAGGGTAAGCAATAGTTTTGACCGCATCTTGCGCATGCCATGAACGCCGCCCTTTAGCAGTTACAGGGTGTCCAGAAAAGGACTCCCTTATTTCAAAATTAAATATCTCGAAAACAAGTCCGTCTTCTGTTAACCACATAAATTTCGAAATCATGCTCACGTTGGAGAATGGGGATGAGATAACCTTCCAAACCATTTACGTACCTTGCAGTGGTCACCGTGCAGTGATTCTTCCGTGACTGGACGTTACACACCATATAGACTCCCGTTGAGGGAGAAGAGAGTTTCAGACAGTGGCGGACTAAGGCTGTTGGAGGCCCGGGGCGGCGACGAAACCAAATGAGGCCCCACTTCCATCCACTTGGAAAGATATTACCGTAAAACAGTAACCTCTGAGTTTTGGAGTCCCCACATGACAAGAGGCACCAGCCAGTCTAAAAGGAATTACTTTCGAGATTTGGAGGCCCCAGCAGAAAGAGATGCCAAACGCGCTCAAAAAAAAAAAAAAAAAAAAAAAAAAAAAAAAAAAAAAAAAAAAAAAAAAAAAAGCTTTCGCGGCATTTGGAGCCCCCCCCAGACCGGAAGCCCGGCCCGGACCACCGTCTCCGCCCCCCCCCCCCCCTCTTAGTCCACCACTGGTTCCAGAACGTGAAATGCGGTTTCTCCGTTACAAATGTGACAATTTTCCATACTGACGAATCCATCCGAATGAAACAGGGCTTCATCACAAAAGCAAACCCTTTTCACACACTGTGTGGAACATGTCATCACTCAAGCAAACCCTATTCACACACTAATTGCTACCACGTCTCGCTGTACACCGCGCAATTTGAATGTCTTAATACAAACCGTTAAGAAATTACGACGATTTTATTTAATTTAGTTCTATTGTCACTCTTTACTTGCGTTTACATTATGACTGTACTAGTTCTGAGCACTATATTCTTTCGCCATTTACTATTGACTTTAGTAGTACATGTCATATATAGGGTGCTTGTAACAGACTAAAAATGTAAGGAATAATAAGAATTAAAGACACTGGTAGGATGTACTCTCTCGCTAGTCATACCGTACTTAAAGTCAATTACCGCAGAAACACATTTTCGACTTCTGTGCCTGTCTTGAGCAATTTCCTTCCAATAGCCGTCAATACCTAAGCTCCTCAAATCGGCCATCACATCGTCCTCCCGTCTACGCCTCGGCCTCCCCACAGGACTTTTTCCCTCTAAGTGTCTACCAGTACTCTGCGTGCTGCCCTGCCTTCATCCATTCGAGCTACGTGACCCGACCATCGCAGCCTACGTGATTTAGTAACACTCATTATGATAGAGATTGAATAGAGTTCGTGAACGTCTTTGTTACGCTGTTTTCGCCACTCCCCGCTAATGTCATCCCTTTTTGCTCCGAAAAGTTTCCTCAAAATTTTGTTCTCAAATGCTCGAAACGGTATTTCATTTTGCAAACTGAGAGACCAAGTTTCACATTCATAAAGCACAACTGGAAGAATAATAATTTTGTATATTCTAATCTTTAAATTTCTAGACTATAACACTGACGTGAGTAATCTATTTATTGAGAAGTAGCAAGCATTTTCAGCCCGTAATCTTTTCCTCAGCTCGGATTCAATCTCATTTCTCGATGTATTCTCCATACCTAAATACTTAAACGCGTTCATTGTTTCAAACTTCGTGTCACCAACTCTTAACTTTTCCTGATCTATTGCTGTTGGCATTCTAGTAGTAACCAATTATTCCGTTTTGTCTTCACTTACCTCAGACCTACGTCTTCGCTAGCCTCGAGTAACGCATTCACATTTGCTGTTACAGATTCCTTCCTATCGTTAGTGAAGTTTAGATCATATGCATACCCTAATGTCTTAGTACTTCCATTTAACGCCCCACCCTATGAGTTATCAGCTGCCTTTCGCATAATATATGCTAGAACTAAATTAAAAAGTAGCGGGACAGGGCATCTTTCTGTTTAAGTCGTTCTTTATTTCGAATTCTTCTAACTCCAATTTCCCCACGCGTACTCTACCTTTTGTGTTTTCCAAACTTGCTTCTAGAAGCCTAACGCAGGTCTTTGTTATTGCTAGTTCCAAAAGAATTCTATACAATTTTGTTCGCAATACTGAATCATATGCTTTGGTAATATTTATGAACTGATTAATTATATTCCCATTTCTTTTCCAAAATTTGACGCAAGGGTATATTTGGTCTGCAGTGGATCTGTTCCTCGTAAAGCCAGCTTGGTAATCCACGACAATTTCATCGGAATATGGTGTAAGTCTGCTTAGCAGAATATTCGAGTTAAATTTTAAACATACTGGTAATTACGATATTCCTCTACAATTACCACGTACCATTTTGTCGCCCTTCTTAAAATTGGGGTCAGAATTGACTCCTGCCACTCTTTAGGTATCATCTCTGAGTTCCATAGTTAATACTTTGTGAATACCGTCTGCCAGTTTCTGTTCCCCCTTTTTAGGTAATTCAGTAGTTACGCAATCAGCTCCCGGTGCTTTATGATTTTTCAACTATGTTCATTTCATCTCTTACTTCCTTTAGCGTTGGCTCAAGTATCTGCGGTTGTAGGCTCCAGCTTTTAATTCATTTTTATTTGTTGTTTTTTAAATTTTAAACTAAGCAAAATTATTCTCCGGGTGTCCACCGTGTGCATTACGGCTGCTGAGTGCGCAGAGGTTGGCGAGACTGAGCACTCGCTTGGAGACTCGGGGCCCCGGCGCTCGCGGCCCTGTATATTCATGAGTGCCCGCCTCGGCCACCCCTGGGGCCTTCACGCGTAATCTGCAGTAGCTCGCGACGCGGGAAGTGCTGCCAACATCGTTGCGGCTGCTGCAGCAGGCTCTCTCGCGACTAGGACAATTCCATTTCAAAGAAGCGTTAGTAAATTTGCACCCATATGCCTTAAATTTCATCATCATCCTGCATTTAAAGTCATCTAGTGATGTCGGATAATCTCAGAAACTGCATTAGGACACAAAACATATCAACATTGATGATTTACTAACGGTACAATGATGCAGTGGTGCTTTCTATTTGGACATTTCTTTGACTGGTGATTTTACATTGAAAACTTACAAAATATCTCGTCAACTAAGAAACTTGATCCGCATTCTGTTCGTTGCTACGTACTGTAGAATGTGACAGAAATCAGTAGTTTCGAACCTCTTGTCTTCGGACCACAAATAGGCCGCAAGAGCTAAAATATGGCCCGTAAAGGATATAGTATTTCAAACTTTTGTTCCAAATTCTCAGTTCTTAATCTGGTAAATCTAACGTATTGTTTGTCCATGATAATTTGACAAATTCACTGGTGACGACAGAAATGGAAAATAAATGGTTATGTGTCGCAGTGGTAACACATTGGACTACCATTGTGTAGGACGTTAGCTCAAAGCAGGCCTGATTTAGATTTAAAACCATTTCCCTAAATAACGACCTTGTTACACCTGGACATTGAGTCTAGCAGATCTTGGATGGCGTGTACAGGTACAGTTTCCTATGCAGCTTCAACACGATAACACAGTTCATCAAGAGTTGTGCTGGCGCATTTTGACGAGCCAGTTGCTCGGCCACCAACGACCAGACGTTTTTAATTGGTGAGAGATCTGAAGAATGTGCTCGCCAGGGCAGTAGTCCAACATTTTCCGTACCCAGAAAGGCCCGTACAGGACGTGCAACATGCGGTCGTGCTTTATCCTGCTCAAATGTAGGGTTTCGCAGGGATCGAATGAAGGGTAGAGCCACGGGTCGTAACACATCTGAAATGCAATGGCCACTGTTCGAAGTGCCGTCTACGCGAACAAGAGGAGACATGTAACCAATGGCACCCCATACAAACACGCCAGTATGGCGATGACGCATACACGCTTCCAGTATTCATTTACCGCGATGTCGTCAAACACGGATGCGATCATCATGAAGCAGTAAACACAACCTATATTCATCCGAAAAGATGACGTTTTGCCATTCGTGCACCCAGGTTCATCGTTGCGTACACCATTGCTGGCGCTCCTGTCTGTGATGCAGCGTCAAGGGTAACCGCATCCATGGTCTCCGAGCTGATACTCAATGCTGCTGCAACCGTCGTCGAAATGTTCGTGCAGATGGTTGTTGTCTTGCAATCGTCCCCATCTGTGGACTCTGGGATCGAGACGTGGCTGCACGGTCCGTTACAGCCATGCGTACAAGATGCCTTTTATCTCGACTACTTGTGGTACGAGGACGTTGAGATCCAGAACGGCGTTCCGTATTGCCCTCCTGAACCCACCGATTTCATATTTTGCTACCAGTCATTGGATGCGACCAACGCGAGTAGAAATGTCACGATACGATAAACCGCAAACGCGATACGCTACAATCCGACCTTTATCAATGTCGGAAACATGATGGTATGCATTTCTCCTCCTTACACGAGGCATCACAACAACGTTTCACCAGGCAACACCAGTCAACTGCTGTTTGTATATGAGAAATCGGTTAGAAACTTTCCTCATATCAGCAGGAAGAGGATGCTGTGATGTGCGAATGATTAGCTTTCCAGAGCATTCACAGAAGTATGGCGCCGGTGGCGACACCTAAAATGTGCTGACATGAGGAAAGTTTCCAACCGGAATCACATTCAGAAACAGCAGTTGCCGCGGTGGAGTAGCCGAGCGGTCTGGCGCGTGTAAACGTTACTTGAGTCAGGTGCCGCTCACGCTGTGGCGCGTGCTGAGACCTAGCATCCTATTATGGGTTGTTGTAAACTGGCATCGTCTAATAAAGCTTTATACACTGGTAGGCACTCATGGAAGAGTATAAGTGATATGCACTCGTACGTGGTTCCAGATTTTCGCGTTTGCATTACCGGCTACCGGCTATCATGATGTCATGATAGATTTATTGGATTCTTCTGTAAACAAGCAAGCAAGCTTTCGATTATTTTAATTTTATTTCGATCAGTTACCAGTTTATAAAAAAATACCTCTTAGTTTTGATATTATTCATACTTATATTGCTGATGATATAGAAATAAGCATATGTTTTATGAAATACCTTGTATGTACTGTTTATATTGTTCATTTGTTGTTTTCACAAAAATACAAATTCAAATAAAAAAAACCATATCAGAAAAACTGAAAACTAAACCCAAAACATTCAGTGGCTGAAAACTATGAAAAGATACTGTCAAGATACGATCACGCGCCAGAACATGAAGAGGCACCTAGCATCATCGCGGCAGAGCGTGAACGGCAGCGAACATGTTAAGTAGTTTTTAAGCTACGGACTGATGACGACGCAGTTTGGTCTGATAGATTTTAAAGACTAAAAAAAACAGCAGTTGACCTTCGTTACCGGGTGAAACGTTGTTGTCATTACTAGTGTAAGGAGGAAAACTTCTAAAGTTTGGAGGTAAGGAGGCGAGGTACTGGTGAAACATGATGGTATGCATTTCTCCTCCTTACACGAGGCATCACAACAACGTTTCACCAGGCAACACCGGTCAACTGCTGTTAGTATATGAGAAATCGGTTGGAAACTTTCCTCATATCAGCAGGAAGAGGATTCTGTGATGTGCGAATGATTAGCTTTCCAGAGCATTCACAGAAGTTTGGCGCCGGTGGCGACACCTAAAAAGTGCTGACATGAGCAAAGTTTCAAACCTTTGATAAAGGTCGGATTGTAGCCTATCGCAATTGCAGTTTATCGTGTCGTGACATTGCTGGTCCCGTTAGTCGCGACCGAATGACTGTTGGCAGAATATGGAATGGATGGGTTCAGGAGAGCAATACGGAACGCCGTGCTGGATTCCAACGGCCTCGTATCATTAGCAGTCGAGATGACAGGCATCTTATCCGCATGGCTGTAACGGATCGTGCAGTCACGTCTCGATTGCTGAGTCAACAGATGGGGACGTTCGTAAGAGAACAACATGTTTCCGACATTGATAAAGGTCGGATTGTAGCCTACCGCGATTGCGGTTTATCGTATCGTGACATTTCTGCTCGTGTCGGTCGCAATCCAATGACTGGTAGCAAAATATGAAATCGGTGGGTTCAGGAGGGCAATACGGAACGCCGTTCTTGATCTCAACGTCCTCGTATCACAAGCAGTCGAGATAAAAGGCATCTTGTACGCATGGCTGTAACGGACCGTGCAGCCACGTTTCGATTCCTGAGTCCACAGATGGGGACGTTTGCAAGACAACAACCATCTGCACGAACAGTTCGACGACGTTTGCAGCAGCATTGAGACCATGGCTGCGGTTACCCTTGACGCTGCGTCACACACAGGGATGCCTGCGATGGTGTGCCTATTACCTGGGTGCACGAATGACAAAAAGTAATTTTTTCGGACGAATCCAGGTTCTGTTTGCATCATCATGATGGTTGCATCCGTGTTTTGCGACATCGCGGTGAACGCATACTGAAAGCGTGTATTCGTCATCGCCATACTGACGTATCACGCGGCACGTGGTATTGGTTGCCATTGGTTACACGTTCGGTCACTTCTTATTTGCATCTACGGCACTTTGAACAGTGGCCGTTACATCTGTTACAACCCGTGGCTCTACCCTTCATTCGATCTCTGCGAAACCCTACATTTCAGCAGGATAATGCACGACAGCATGTTGCAGGTCCTGTACGGGCCTTTCTGGATACCCAAAATGTTCGACTGCTGCCCCGGCCAGCACATTCTCCAGATCTCTCACCAATTCAAAACGTCTGATCAATAGTGACCGAGCAACTGGCTCGTCATAATACACCAGTCATTACTCTTGATGAACTGTGGTATCGTGTTGAAGCTGCAGGGGCATCTGTACCTCAAAATGTAATCACATGTCTGTTCTAGTATAATATATTTGTTCTATGAAAACCCGTTTATCGTCTGCATTTTTCTTGATGTTGCAATTTTAATGGCCAGTAGTGTATGAAACTCCCTGTCCCTTTAAAACTGTTTGCCGGAACTGTGATTCGAGCCTGAGACCTCAGCCTAGAACGAGCTAGTGCTCTACAGTCTGAGCTGTCATGGACCCTAGAAAGTTTAATATCAGGACACATTACCGCTAGACTGGAAATATTCTACGAACAGCCCCTACGCTACGGCTAGCGCTCACCATACCCTTTCTTCCATGAATGCTACTCCTGAAAGTTTGCAGGTGGCGACGTAATGGCATAAGTAATACTGTGGAGTTGCACTGTGAAGTTTGCCGGGATAGGGTAGACGGTAAAAGCTTGACCGCCAAATTCAAAGGTCACGGATTAGAATCCCTGTTCCGGTACTCAGTTTTAATCTGAGAAAATTTAATATCAGCGCACACACTCCACTGCAGAGTGAAAATGTCGTTCTGGAAACGTACCCTAGACTGTGGCTAAGTCTTCTTTATTACGAGAGTTCTTGTCCTGCAAGATTCGCAGGAAAACTTCTGTAAAGTTTGGAGGTAAGGAGGCGAGGTACTGGTGAAAGTAATGTTGTGAAGTCGTACCGTGAAGCGTGCGCAGATAGGCTACATGGTTGGACGCTTGACCGCGAAAGGCGGTAGCAAATTTTGAATCTGCGTACCGACTCACGGTATTAATTTCCATGGAAGTTTGAAAAATTAATAGCGGTTCTTTAGCGATAGAAAGCATTGTAGAGTGACGATTTTTATTATCAAAACGAGTTAAGGAAATTGAAGTTCGTACCTGTGTGTACCTTATTACTATAAATTTTATAATAGTTATTCTCCGGGAAAATGTGCGACAAATATTATTAGTTCTATGAATCAAAAGACATGGTTGACAGTCTCCAAGTGAATTAACTAGGTAATTTATTAATTACCAAGGTCTGTTTAGAAGTTAAAAAACTTTCACCGAAAACATATATTTTTCTTCAATATAAGCTTTTTAGTTAATGCTACTCTCCTTCAATCACGTGTAAAAAAAAATAAAATAAAAAAAACTCAGTAATGTAGGAAACGGCGTTGGTCAGTTACTCCTTCACGCTTTTCAAAATTGTTAATACCAAAATCAGTGTGTTATCCTATTGCTTAGATTTTTTTCAGTGGTCATTCACAATTTCAATAGTCACCAACGTCATAAGGAAATAAGTAAACAGAATAAAAAGTGTTTTTATCATTCTTCGTTTCGTTCTTCTATCAGATCATTTTATATGCACATTCAAAGTACTTTCATCGCATGAGGAACGATTTACGTCGTGGAGACAGCAATTCGCATGCGCGGCTGAGGTTCATTTTCACTTCTGAACGCTCTGGAGGCAGCATGTGAGCGCTTCCGCGACAGGGAGGGGCGAGGGGAAACGCCGCTTTTAAATGTTCAAATGTTTGTACAGTCTATGGGACTTAACTACGGGGTCATCAGTCCCTAAACTTACAAACTACTTATGAACTACCTAAGACTAAGGACGGCACAAATATCCATGCCCGAGGGGGGATTCGAACCCCCGACCGTAGTGGCCGTGCAGACCGTGACTGAAGCGCCTCAGTCCCCTCGGCCACCGCGTCCGGCGCCGCTTTTAATATGGGCTTTGGAGCTGGCAGCCGGCCGCGGTGGCCGAGGGGACTGAGGCGCTTCAGTCACGGTCTGCACGGTCACTACGGTCGGGGGTACGAATCCCCCCTCGGGCATAGATATTTGTGCCGTCCTAGTTCGTAAGTAGTTCATAAGTAGTTTGTAAGTTTAGGGATTGATGACCCCGTAGTTAAGTCCCTTAAGCTTAACAAACATTTGAACATTTTGGAGCTGGCAGAGACTCCAGCTCCTGCTACTCCAGCTCTGGCACTTACGTACGAATGGTCGAAGCAAAACTATGGTGCTAACGCGTACTTTGCCATGCGCATGCGCAAATCCTCCATTAAGGCAACAGCAACCCTGCATATTTGTTTTGGCAGGTTCAAGATTCATCAAAAACATGTCATATTTGGTAAAATATCTTATAACTAGAAATTGAAGACGCATCAACTGCAAAAGCCTTCAGAAGAACCGATCATGAATAACATTAAAGTACCTATTCTTCAAGTAGAAAAATAGCCGTGTGGTTAGGGGCATCGCGTTGCGCTTCCGAAGGTGGTGGTTTCGGGACTGACTGCAAGCAACTTTTTTAAACCCAATCTTCTTTTTCACAGATACAGGAACAACAATGAGTTTTGTATTATTACTGACCACTTATTTTTGGACCTTTCAGCAAGTGTGACGCAATTTTTAGGGTAAATGACATTTATACTCTTCGTTGTATCAACTATTTAACTGTTTGAAAAGATATTGGGGGAGAGCAGCCTTTGCGCATGCCCAGCGGTAGCAATTGGTGCGGCTTACAGTGTCACGGAACCCGAAAGTAGCTTGTCTTTTCATCCTAACAGATTCATTCTGTTACAGGCACATTCTGCAAATGTTTTAACGAAAATATATCTAAGGGGGGGGGGGGGGGCAAACCGGGAAGCTTTCTCCCTGCGCCATTCGCAGAGGTGCGTCACATTGTCTCTTTGCATGCAGTTTGGGATCGGGGGCCCCGAAACATAGACGCGCCGAGCGTTGGGGGAAGGGGGGTGGGGGTTCGGCAGTATCAAGATCTGGCACTCAAAGAAGTGAACCCCTGGGAACATTCACGAGAACACCTGTGGCTTTCAAGGACAAGACTCTTTGACAACCATGACGTATTATACATTGGTTTCAGGCCACGAAGACAATTTTTCCCAACAGTAGTGACGTGTTTAATTAAGACTATGCACCTTCTCACTGGGTGAGAAGTGAGTTGTTGGAGGAACACAGTAACGAGCTGCAGTTCATGTGATTACCCTCGTACTCTACAAATATCAAGAACAAATCTGGGGTGCGCGTGAAAGTAGCACCTGAGCTCATCGTGCTTCTCCCTGGCAATTAGGTGACTTCTTTGTAGACGAGATCTCATCTCCATCCAGTGACCTACTGCAGGGGGTCGAGCGGTTGACTGTGCACCCCATGGTGGGCGTGCACTCCGGTAATGTTGGAGAGGTGGTTAATTGTCAGGAGGCCAGACTACTAACAGCCACGGTACGCTCTTCAGGAAGAGGTAGCGACAGTCCTGGTGCCGCCGTTGACGTAATGAAAGAATATTGTTCCGAAGTGGTACAGATTGCTGCGTTCTGCAGGCGACCGGGTCGATGACGTCGGCGGCCTTCCGACGTACTGTGCGCTGACTGTGACTGCGTCCGCACTAGCTCAGCGAGCGAAGGCAGACGCCCAGCTGCCGCGCCGTTTATTGTGAACCGTACTTCAGTACGTTTGAAAGAAAGTTTCACACTTCGCGTCTGGTGGTCCTCGTTCCCCATCCTAAGTGCTATCTCGCCTCATATATATACTGGACTGCGTTGAAGGTTGGCGTGTGGTCGAGATGTGAGCTGACAGGTAGACGTCTCTCCTAGGAACGGTGAGATTTCGGTGTGCAGGCCATGAAAGTTCTTCCAGTTTCTTCCTCTGCGTCCGTAGTCGGTTGTATCGCAGGAGTCGAAGTTACGCAGAAGTCGGCATCCCGCAGATTGTCAGCTGATGTAAAAGAGTGCTGGAGTTCTATAGCAGACTTGTACCGGTGTTACTACATGTTAGGATATGGAGTGCTAATGAAAGGTAATCCATCGATTCGCTGACCGACTGACTATTAACTCAAGTGCTGGAGTATATATAGCGTGTGTGGAGCGGATATTTCCCCTGTGCACTTATTCCTGACCACATCGGACTTGCCATACGAATGTGTCGGCGTTTTTTATCTTACTGGGTTCACTTAACAGGTTAGTTGGTGGTTGCAGAAGGCTCAGGATACGCGTTGCTGCGTTAGACTTGGGCATTGTTTCCTAACGTAACGAAGAGACGTGATACCGTGAGCTCGTACTGTGACATTTAACTTTCGCTGATGTGTGCTATTCAGTCCGGCGCGTCTGCATCCAATCCTCGTAGCTTGAAACAGTAAGTATGATGCAAGATAGTTACTGTTACCCTTCCCCATTCTGTCGACACACCCGTAATGTTTCCGCAGCAATCAACCCAAGACTTAGAAAATTTTACCGCTATACTACTACTACAGAGCTGGCATGCAACACTACCGAGGCCTTATTGCTGCCATGCCAGGACACGTAGCCCATGCCAAAGATATACAGGCTGACTTTGAATAAAAATAATTTTCTGAGATATATATCTAGTGAATTTCGTTCCGTACAACCACAGCGACACAAAGCAGGGAATCTACTGACGCATTTTCTTGTTGAGTGGAGTTATTTTGTTTTCTTTCTCGTTGATTTATACCAAACTGAGCCACAGCTACTTTAATTGAAAGTAGACCAGAGAAAAAATTCTAATATTAATTACATCTAGTACATTTATACTCCCCAATCCAATGAAACGTGCCTGGTGGGGGGTATACTGTACCATTACTAGCCATTTTCTTTCATATTCCACTCCCAAATACGAGGGGAAAATATCTATATGCCTATATCCCTAATTTCTCTTATCTTGTCTTTGCGATCATTACGCGAAATGTAAGCAGGCAGCAGGAAGATCGTTACACACTCAGATTATAATTTCGGTCCGCTAAATTTGCTCAACAGAATGTATCGAAAAAAGCGTCCTCTTTCCTTCAGCGATCCCCATTTGAGTTCCCGAAACTTTTCCGCGACACTCGGGCATTGATCGAACCTATCAGTGACGAACGTAGCTGCTCGTCTCTGAACTGCTTCCATGTCTTCCTTTAAACAGATTTCCTACGGGTCCCAAACACTTGAGCAATACTCAAAACGTGGTCGTACTAGCATTTTGCACGCATTCTCCTTCACAGATGAAATACATCTTCCCAAAATTCCCCAATAATCCGATGCTCGGTTGTCCGCCTTACTCAGAACTGTCGTTACATGTTCGTTCCATTTCATATAGCTCTGCAATGTTACTCCCAGATATTTGAACGACGCGACTGCTTGAAGCCGCTCACTACTAATACTGTATTAGAACAATATGGTTCTGTTATTCTACTCATGCGCATCACCTTGCATTTTGCTACAGGTAGAGCTAGTTGCCATTTTCACACCAACTAGAAATTTTGTCCAATTCATCCTCTATGCTATTACAGTCAAAGACGACACCCTCCCATACACCACAGCATCATCAGCAAACAGTCGAAAATTACAAGTTACTCTATCCATCAGACCATGTATATAGACAGAAAACAATAGTGGGCCTATTACACTCCCCTGGGGAACGCCAGGCGATAAACTCTGATGAACACTCGCCGTCGAGAACAACGTACTGCGTGCTATTACTTAGGAAGTATTGCAGACAGTCATAAATATGTGAACCTATTCCATATACTTCGTTAGCAGATGGCAGTGTGGCACCGCGTGAAATGCCTATTTCAAATCGTGAAAAATAGTATCTGCCTGTTGCCTTTCATGCATGGCTCGCAAAATGTCACGTGAGATACGGAGCTGAGTTTCAAATGAACGTTGTTTCCTAAAGCCATGCTGATTCACAGAAAGAAGCTTTTCCGTGTCAAGTCAATTTACTATATTCGAACTGAGAATATGCTCCGAAATTCTACAGGAAACTGATGTCAACGATAATGGCCTGTAATTATGTGGGTAAGTTCTCTTTCTTTTGTTATAAACGGAAGTCACCTGCGTTTTTATCGAATCACTAGGAATTGTGCGCTGAATTTAAGATTCGCGATATTAGCGATATATCTTGTATTTATAGTTATTATTGTATCTTTATACCGAATTTACTGTTTTTTTTCCTTTTCTTTTCTTTTTGTTTGTGTTCTTTTTTTTCACATGCAACTGCTCATACTGGTGGAGATGATGTACTGTGTGTCGAATCCCAGCAACAAACAAAATAGAAAGAGTCGTAGCTAGATGAAATAAAAGCACAGTAATAACGAGTTACAGAAGTAATAGCCGAAAAGAAAGTGTATACATTATAATATTTATCACAATTTTGTAACTATATCATTTAAGCACGCTTCTAGAAAAAACGGTGGGACTTCCGCTGAAACTAGTTTTGGTATCGAAATAACAGAGGCCTTTTGCATAGACACTCAGTCCACGTGTCTACAAAGTACGTGATTGTGACTGGCTGACAGTGTTTACAAGAGACCATTTAGTAGTACTCACCAGCAGTCATAAGAGGTGATGACTAACCAATCTAACTTGCATGCTAGCATCTCTTAAAACAGACAAAATGTATCCACATGTAAACCCCCAATTATGTCTTAATATAAAAGGATATACATAAAAGGAAAACAAACGAAAACTTCCATAGATTTTAAATGAACGATGTGATATTTACGAACTCTCTTGGAATACAAGGTACCACTAGCTGAAACGAAATATCTGATCTTGCTGAAGTTATTTGCAAAGGTTCGCGTTGGTTTATTTCTTGACCCTGAATGAACTAATTTCATTACAATTTACGTTAAGTAGTCCTTGTTAATCCTTTTGTATGCAGTTTGAAAGAATTTCTGCCCTTCAAATCAGGAAACCAAGCGTTAAAAATTATCTTAAAAGGAATATTCTGAAACCATAGTTTCCTACACTGTAGCGATGTATCGGTCAATGTTCTGTTCGGGGTCCTTGTTGCTACACAATTGGAACCAATGTTCGTTAACGCAACGTTGTATGAGACAGTTCTTCGCCAATTAAGTGAAGACGCTCCGTAGAGTAGAAGGGGCAATTAAACTACGCCGGTAGTCTGCGTTACACTGCTGCTCCGTGAGGTCCGTGTCTCCTAAACCACAGAGGTGGGAGGATCGTCAGTGTGTGTGTGTGTGTGTGTGTGTGTGTGTGTGTGTGTGTACACGCTTGCGTGCTTGCTGTGTGCCGATCCTGCCACAGTGTCCGCCATAATCCGCTAATGAGCAGCGTGTGTGTACAGCTAATGCTTGCCGAATGTCGCCCATGAAAGCTTGCTGGAAGGAAAGGATTCCGCTGAAGTGTCCTATTTCTTTACCCACAGCCGAGCCAACAATTACATCAACTATTGACGCAGTTTTCGTTAATTAGAACATTAATTATCGACAATTGGTAATGAAATGATAACGTTAATGGCGTTTCAATTCCAATGAGCACCGAATTACACTACAGAATTTGTCCCTACATTTGCAGTGTAAGGTGCAATGCTTTGGATAATTGCGATATACAATTCGTCCATGATCACTATTTCTAATTACAAGAAATAATTAGATTATGAAGCTTGTTGTATGAACAATGTACACAACTTTGGTGACTCACATTTGCGTGGATAGTCTTCTTAGTCGTTTCAATCAGACGACTTATTTCGAAGTAATGTAATACACAACATCAAAACGTTTACCGTACACACCACGCGTTTCTCCGTTATCTCGACCGATAAAGTGCATTCATAGAGCATGTAAGATTTTACTATCTCTTGCTGCAGGTTCTCCACAGGTATCTTGATTTCTGCTACATTAATATCCGTTATTGAAATGCTAAATGTTTTGGTGCCTCGAAGAAGAATAAATGTCCGGTACAACAGAAACATCGAGCCAGTTCGTGAAGCAATATCGCTGATGAAAACTTGAAGGAAGAGTGTGCTTCAACGAAAACAAGGAAAACAAAGAGCGGGAGCTCTAACGCCGAAATCCGTGACGTATGAAAGTTTTAAACGGATCTATGTAAATCAAAACAAAAACATGAAACTGAGAGGCATTTAAATACACTACTGGCCATTAAAATTGCTACACCACGATGATTACGTGCTACATACGCGAAATTTAGCCGACAGAAAGAAGATGCTGTGATGTGCAAGTGATTAGCTTTTCAGAGCATTTACAAAAGGATGGCGCCGGTTGCGACACCTACAACGTGCTGACACGAGGAAAGTTTCCTAGCGATTTCTCATACACAAACAGCAGTTGACCGACGTTGCCTGATGAAAGGTTGTTGCGATGCCTGGTGTAACGAGAATAAATGCGTACCATCACATTCTTCTGTATGTATCACAGCATTTAGAAATGATGCGATTGTCTTCAAGCACACCAAAAGTTACAAGAGAGGCGTGAACCCACCGTGTAAAATGTCACAGGTTTCTTGATTTATTTCGTAAAAGGCATCGGTCTGTAACGACCATTTTCAGACAAACACTACAGTCTGTCATTGTGATAGAGTTCGTCTCATGATGGTCTTTATAGATCGAAAACGGTTACTAAATTAAAAAAAAAATCTTCGATGGGGACCGTTTTTAATATCAACGTTACAACAAGACCACTGTTAGTCTCCAAAATACTTTCGAAAATTACGTATTTGTGGCTGTTGTAATGTTTCTGTAGCTCTTTGTGATGCAAGTAACTTTCGAAAATATTTGTACTAGATCGAGATTTGTTGCATTAAAGTAGCCTCCGCAGCTCGAGGTATCTTCGAAATACACGATGAATGACGTTTGCGAGACTTATTGTGAAAGATAATGTTGATATGGGGTGCAGGACTTTACGGGCTACCTAATAAATTTTTTTGTTTTGTAAATACAAGGATGAAGTTAAATAAAAATATTGCGGGTAGTCGCTTGAATATTGTTTGCGCTCTTGCGTCCTATAGTACAATGGGGGAAGTCACTGTATCAAAATATTGATGTTTACATTAACTATAGCGAGTTCATGGCAGGACGCAGTACACATGGATCGTGACCTTCATCGTCCTTAAACTTCGTCAACATAACTTTTCCTACTGACGCTAGAGTTTCTAATTTTTCTTGACAGCTCATTTGGTGTGCTTTCGCCCTTACCATTCTGGCTCATTTTGAGTAAGTGTTCACCTTCTCTTTCATGACGTTCTTTTAGCGCTGTGAACACTTTTATACTTGTTTCCTTGTAGAGCAGCGTCAATTCTTTTGATACCTATATTTCACACGTTTTGCGGTACTATCGCTTGTTACAGATAATAGTGATAACTGTATCACTACTAACCTTAAACTTATCACCTATAATTTTCACAGTAACACGACGGTCGGTTCGAATAATGTCATCAATTCATCTTTCAAGTGAATTAGTTGAAATTACAACTGGTCGGCCAAAACGAAATACGTTAGTCATTTAGTCGAGAGAATTTTGTGACTGCTCTATACGCTTGTAAAAATTTGCACGATTCGTAAAAAATTCACCGTAAACTCTAGACGTTGTGTAGTATACATTCACCAGTTTCTCATCTTCAAGAAGTAAAAGACGAATAACAAATACCAAATGTTTGTACATCTAAGGGATTTAATTGCTGCGGTTACCAGTCCCTACGCTTACAAACTACTCACTCTAACTGACGCTAAGGACAACACAAATACCCATGGCAGAACCTCCGACTGCAAGCAACCGCGCTCTCAGGACAAGGCGCCTTAGAACGCTCGGCCACTCTACCGCGGCCAACGAATAACAGAACGTTGTTAAATTGATTTGGAACTTTCAAGAGGAAGTACGTATTTGTAAGTCTATTAAAAAAACGATGTTGGTACATCAGCTGATCGAGGCTCATACCACTAATGTCAAATTAAAGCCATAAACTAGCTCTACCGACAGTTTTTCCCCAGACCAATTAGTCTCATTACTGAATAACCCTTAGGGAAATAGTGTCAGCGTGAAAGTGTAGCAATAACGTTGCGAACGATCGCTACAAAATTGCAATTACGGTGCAAGGGTCATGCAATTAAATTGTGTAATTCTGGTGGCAAGAGAGAAAAGGACTTATTCTTTAGAGCATTGCATACTACGTGTAGTGCGCTAGCTTGTGATACAGGGTGGCGAGTTAGACCCGGATAGAATCCGTGCTTGGCATTAGCAACCGCCAAGGCGGAGTGACAGAGCGCATTGAGACGCAATGCTCCAATGCGCGAGGCCGGTCACCGCAGAGGGTTCGAATCCCCCTCATTAGTGGATGTTTGTGTTGCCTTGGTTATAACTTAGTTTATAAGTAGTTTGTAAGTTTAGGGACTGATGACTCAGCAGTTAAGTCCCATCAGCTTAACAGACATTTGCACATTAGCAACCGTTGGGTGGTAGACAGACCACCATGGCTGGTTTTTAGGCGATGTTAATCCTTCAGTTCCCCCTCAGACAATGCATCCATACACAAGGTACAATAGTAATATTCGCAGCTTCTGAAAAATACCATTTTCAAGTCAGACGCTATCACAAGTTTCTTGTGATTATCTCGGACAGAAAATACAGATTAGCGAAGCCTGGCACGAGACAAAAACATGGTGGATCTCAGAGGAGTGGAATGATTCTCCAGCAAGAAATGCCCGTTCTCATGTTGCTCAAATAACTAATAAAAATGGGCTCGGAACTATTGCCTCATTACCTTTACTACTTAAGTTGTGATTTCCATTGGTTTGGTGATCAAACGGAGGCCTTACATGGGAAGAGGTTCCAGGACAACGACGACGTGAAAAAGTTTGTTGGAAATTGATTGAAAGGTCAACATAATGACTTATTTACAACTGGCATATAAAAAAGCTTGTAGTCCATTGGAAGAAGTGCATAATGGTTCAAAGGGGTTGTGTTGGTTGGTAAGAAAAGTATTGTTTACTAAAAAATTAACGTAGTTTTCTCCAAACCAATTTGTCTCTTTAATTACTGTATGGCCCTCGTGTATTCCACAGAATTCTTTTTAACTTATGTATGTCAAAGAAGTGTTCCTAAACCGCCCGTCAGTTTCTATGGAGCTTCTTGTGTGTTATTCAGTTACCAGATTGTTTAGATTCACAGATGGACTCGATACGTGGTGCTTAAACATGAAATAAATCGAATACGGTAGTTTTTATCTGCATCATCACTTATTATTAGAGTCATATCTTTATCAGATTACAATGAATTTTGCACCTTTGACCTTCAAAAGAAGAGATACCACACCATCTACATAAGATTTCGTACTATGCATAGAAGAGTGTGTGTTATTACAGATACAGGGGGAAGCTGATTGTTTCCACGTGAAAGGCGGGTTTTTCCAGGCTGTTGGGTTCCCCAGCCAGCCGGCTAACAGTTTGAACCTAGGGAATGGACAGGTAGTCAGGGTTTCCCTAATCTTCTCGGAAACTGGAAGCGCCCTTTGCTGAGCAAGGACGTGTATTCAATATTGTCACGTTGCAATGGAAGTAGGCTTGACTTCGAAGGCAACGAAACACAGCACTTATACTGAAAGCACGTTTATTACGAACTCAACATACACGCAGCACTGACTGCCTCTCAGGTAGAGTGCTCTGCTGTTTATACACAGACAGAATTTACCAGAAATTAGAAGAACAGTTAACATAAGAAACAAGTAGAATTTACAAATGAACATAAGAAAGCTGTAGAATCTTCTGGAAGTGTTAATTACAAAGAAATAAATCTTTGCCGGTGGGCGGGATTGAACCGGCGACCTTCTGCTCCGCAGTCCGTGACGCTATCCCCCGCGCCACGCCGGCCACGCCGGCAGTTGATGTTCGTCGTCTCTCGCGGCAATATTGCTACCGAAGTACAATATAGCCACAAACATATTTTAAAAATCCATATAAAATCAGGGAATCATCATACGGAAAATATAATTATATGAATGAATTCAGGAGACTTGGGAAAATCAAACGCCGGAGTTACAATTTAAATATCTCTTACAGATAGAAAGCCGATAAATCTCAGTACTTTAATAATAATAAGATTTTTATTTCAGTATTATAAGAATAATATTATAAGACATGTTTACAATTATTCATACGTAGTGTTTATCAGTAACAGATTAAGAACCAAATGGGCAGCATTGCACCACGCTACCTATCTTAAAAGATGTACCATGTTATTTCCGTATTCTTTCAATAAACTTTGTTTTACTCTCTTGTCCTTCTTTTCGTTGAGGAGATAATATTCTTGTGTCAGAACATAGATTCCACCACAGAAACACAAAATATGAACCCAGCAAAGCACATAGCATTTATATATGTATTTTATTATATTTAATATTATTCTTAGTAAAGTTCGTTTTTTATATTGTAGACTGTCACTTAAATATTTCATGACAGACTAAAAATAGTAGATATGCAGCAGATAATTTATATATAAACAATTATAAGTATTTGTGGACAAAAACTAAATATAGTTGTATAAACAGCCATGATAAATTAAATATTAATTGTGTAACTATATTTCGACGGCGGCAGTGTATCGGAACAGTGAGACGCCACGCTTAATGGCTATCTGAGCGAAGAGCTTCAGTCACAAACGGTTTTTTGGAATTGTTAAATATATATTTGTTTGTTAAATGTAAAGAACATTTGTAGGGAGGTGGTCAAAGCATTTAATTCTGTGATATTCAAATGTATAATACTTTGGAATGGAAATTGCATCTTAGAGATCCTGCGTTAGGATGCGCGGAAGGAAAGAAATTTGGGAGCAGGTAGAACACGCTTTCGAACGCTTGGGAAGGGAATCGTAACTTGGACGTGGCGGTGAAAGGTTGTGACGCTGGGCTGTCTCAAGCCGCATTACGAACTAGGCATGTGTGGATTAAAAGATTTACGGGACTGTGACTGGAGAACTTAGTCTCTGCTTGAAAAATGATAAACTATCCACGGTAGTAGGGATGTGGAAGTGTGATAATTCAGCAATCGTCTACTAGTGTGATAACAAACTGTGTTTTATAACAAATACTATAATCACGGATTAATTTGGAACTGCAATGTCCGATGGACTACACTAATTTACGAGTGATAATTGGGAACTTTTACTCTCGAGTGAGTGTGATACTTATTGTGCCTCTCATGTGTAGTAGTAGGAGAAATATTGAGTTATTTACCGATGTATAAATTAGAACGACCTCCACATTTCATATCTAATAAGAGTGGTAAACTCCATTTATAAAGAATTACATCGTGAGTGAATAACTTCTTTGTCTTAGAATCAATTTTATTGGTCATTCAGAGGTTTAATTTATTTTTGTTAAATATATTTTCACGTCATCATATGCAGATTGATAGACTGGCTAAACTACAGATTAATTATTGATCTTGTTTAAACAGATTGGGTAGCTGTTTGGGGCATAGTAGCTGACATACATGAACAGAGACAAAGAGCCATAAACTTTTACTACCCAGAGTTATGTATTGCCTAATTCTTATTGATGTGTACCCACAGGAAGGTCGCAAGTGTACCTTAATCCACTGAACGAGACCGTTTAGAAGAGCAATATGGAATTTGGCACTCCAGGAAAATGAAAAAGAACAGTATGAATTTGTCAACCAAGCAGAGCGCCATTTTATTAACACTTCTTTGAAGATATACAACACACAATCACGCATTCAGAACTATACGGACGTCAGTACAGTCACGTGACCGCGCACATTGTCTACGCTAGTATCGTGTATACCCTCCTTTTGCATTAATGGAGGGTGCAACTTTTTCATGAAGACGATCGTATAAATGCCGAATGAAGTCTTACGGTATGGCTGCCATGCCATTTTCTATCTGATGCCTCAGTTCGACCAGATCTCTCGCCAAGATGACATTTAATCCGGTGTCAGACAAGCTCAAAAGGGTTCAGATTTGGGATAATAATGGGAAGGGTGTTTCACGTACACCTAGAAGAGCATGCTGTGTTGTACGGGATACGTGTAGACGAGCATTGTGCTGTTGGGAAAGTACATCGCTTTGTAGGTGCATGAACGATGGCAACACGGGTTGAATGATGGTTACAATGCACCGTGTACTATTCAATTCCCACAACGAACATCAGAGGAGAACGGCCAGTGTAGGATATGCCTCCCCACACCGTGATGCCAGGTGTAGGTCCCGTTTGTATCTGTCGTATACACTCCAGATTTTCGCACCTCCCTGCACGACACCACACACGCGTACGACCGTCGTTGGCACCGAGGCAGCGACGATTCTCATCACTGAAGGCACGTCTCCATTCGTTCCTTCATAACCACCTACCACGACACCACTGGAGGCCAGAGCCGAGGACACACTAACGGCACACATGACGCAGCATCATTGTGAGGGGAGCGAATTCTATACTCGCCATTCTCCTTTAGTGATTGTCTAAAGAACATTGAACAGTGCACGGTACACTAAAACCATCATTTAACCTGTCTTGCTACCAACAAGGTGATATGCTTTTTTAATATAACAATAATATGTATAATGATGTAGATCCACATGTATCCTGTACCACTCAACGTGCTCTTCAAGGGGTACGTCTACTACCCTGGCCAGCATGATCCTCAGATCTCTCCCACATTGAGCATGTATGAGACTGCATTAAACATCATGTTGGGTGGTCTACATGAGCGGCACTAAATCTAACCCAACTGAGGCACCAGGTGGAAACTGAATGGCAGCCCATTCCACATAACCACATTCGGAAACTCTACGATCGTTTACATTACAGTTTGCATTGTGGCAAACGGAGGATATACACGGCACTATTGCCAACATTGCAGACGCTCTGGTGACTGCACTCACGTGCACACGATAGTGTGTTACGTACAACCTCAAGAATGTGTCAATAAGATTTCCCTTTGCTGGGCTAACGAATTCATGGGTCCTTTGTTTTCATTTTCCAGCAGTGTATTTGTAATTTCTGTTATACAGAGACAAGTGAACTGTGAGAGGATGGAGAAGGACGTAACTTACAGAATATTGCAAAAAATAAACATCCGAGCAACAGCGAGTTTTCTGCTAGCTTACACACGGACAGGCCTACAAAGGTAAAGGTGAGAAATAGAATAAGAGCGAATAGACAAAAGCGGAGAGGTGTAAGATGTACATCCAATTCTGATGCATGTTTAGCAACTGTGAAACATTCCACGGTTCAATAGTCAAATATATGGCAAATTAGACGATTGGAAGGCAGTGAACAGTTATTGACATGAAAGAGAAAAGTGCCACGGCTGGCATCGAATAGCGGTGCTCTCAACACGTGCAACGTGTTGCGCATTGCACGTCCAGATAGGTCGTACGTCACAGTTATAATGAATCGAGCTGAGAGCTGCCATTTAAAATGCCGGGTGATCTATCACTCTCACAGCATCGAAAATCGCCATAGCAGGCCTCTGTTAGCAGGATTGCGTTCGGCACTACTATGTGCTGGGTGCAATGTATTAAGTGTGTATGATTTATGTGTCGGCGTTATTCAAACGTTTGCTGTAATTCCAGGTCGTGTTTCTATGTGAACACCAGCCAGTTCTCAAAAGCGGGCTGTTGACAAAACCAGTTATCTTTCATGCCGGTCTACGTTGTACCTTATAAAGTCCAAAACAAATGAGTCGTGTTCTGTCATACAAAGATAACTTTTATTGTCAGTGGCACAAAAAATGATGAATGACATTTAACGTTAGTATGTACAACAGAATGATGACTTTTTATTGATTTTTAATTTAAAGACACGTTTCGCTCTTTTCTTATTGCAGCGTACGTTAAATAGCTTACAGTTCATTACCAGAATCGAGTGACCTAGAACAATAAATTTTCGACTAAAGCGTCAAACGATCTTGTAAAATAAAGTACCTTATTCCCAATCACGTCCTTGGAACTAAAAATACGAATAAAAAAAGAAACCTTTATAACTGAGAATAACCGAAATTAAGTTCCGCCATATGTGATTTTGGCCCACTTTAAGATAGGTAGTAACACTAAAAGTGGGCCTTTGCGATCGTCTTTTAGCAGCTCGAAATTTAAATGAAAATATCGCCTTAACCATTCATCTGACACGAAACATGAATAACCGAATTTGTAGAGGCGAAAATTCTCTACCACTTTGCTCTCTTATGATTTATCCATATCTCGAATCGTTTGAGAGATATTTGCAAAAATTACGGAGATTTGAAACCCATCATTGAATTAACGAAAACCAGGCATTCGGAGATGTCACGTGCCATTCCTGGCCCAGAACTGTCTCTGGCATACGCCATCTTGCGTTGCGTACTTGATGATTTTCTTATTGTAACTTACAACGTTGTCATTTCAAATCAATGGCGCACTGAAGAATTAACAAAAACACGTCGTTCTTCCTACGATAAATGTTAAATTAGTGTCTAAAATTTCCATATTAACATAAGTTAACAACTGCCATTAATAGTATGACATTAAAGTTAGCAATTTCTTGTTGTTAGTCGTAGTGTAGTGGGCAGCGCGTTGGACTGGAATGCTCATGATTAGTGGTTCGGAAGCTTCCACTACCCAAAATGTTTTTCCTCTTTATTCATAAAAGAATTTCGGGCACTCTTATTCATTAAATAGAGCAATGTTCTTCAATGTTTAGAGTTGTGCATATGTAAGAATGCTCCCTCTAAAATGCGTGTTTGTTCTATTTCCTAAACTTGCCGTGAAATACGTAACAACGAATTGAACAATGGTCTTCTGAAGCATATACACGTAAACTGGGAGGATACTACAATAATGAATTCTCTGTACAACGTGCCTATACAGGTAGTTTCGTATATAAAGGAACTCCAACATTTCTGCGGCAAGTGTATTTCCTGAACCCTGTGGCGCATAGCGTCCACTGTAGTGGACGGCTGTTACTAGAAGTATTTCTGAGCAACCTAGATTATTCTTCTAGTCGTAAGCGCATGGAGCCCACCGCAGAGGACCATGCCGACAAATGCTGCACTGTAGACGTCGGCGACTGAACTGAAAAACGTCAGTTTTCATCCGAAGGCAGTAGCAAGGCAAGATAGCGAGCGCAAAGCACGGCGATTTCACAAAAAAGAGCAAAGTGCATTTTCACAGAATGCAAGGAGCTTCTGTGTCCAAAATGCATCGATACTTTCGACACAGAAATCAAAATCTCACTGTAAGGACTCGGCAGGTCTCAATTGCACAATGACCACATGGCGTTTTTTTGTCTTCTCTTCTTTTCATACAGACAACTTCAACAAATTATTGGAATTTATGAAAATAGACATTCTTCTTTACTATATAAGACCCATTCCAAAACTTTTTCCTCGTGTGTTAATAATTCATGCATAACAGGGTTAATGAAACGGAAGGGACGTGTATACATTGCAACAAATTATGTTGTTTATTAATTTTCTAAGCGTTTATTAACTATTTATGGAATATATTGAAAGTCATTAATTAGAATCAATGCATCTACTAAAATGTGTGCCTTTGACATAGTTGCTATGGACGTTTTTAACTTAGATTGTATTATCTTCCTATACTTCAGATATGACTTTGTTGCTATTACTGTGTTCTGCGCTAAAATAAAGAGCAAATATTCTATTTCAAACCGTGATTACGCTTTCTTTTACAGCTAAAATCACAAACGAAATACGTTTGGTAATACTGAATTCCACATAACTCTCGTACTTAATATATATATATATATATATACAAAGTTTGTGCCGCGGCGGAGCGGCCGAGCGCACTGAGGCGGTGTGCATCGGAGGTTCGAATCCCCCCCCCCCTCGGGCATGGATGTTTGTGTTGTCTTTAGTTTAAGGTGGTTCATAAGTAGTCTGTAGCTTTAGGGACTGATGACCCCGCAGTTAAGTCCCATAAGCTTAACAAACAAATAAAGTTAGTACTATCAATAACTCGTTTACAACAGTCATTATAACAGTATCTCCCCAGTTTATGTATATGTGATAAATATGTCTATGTTTACGATTCGTTGTAATATTTTTCATGGAATGTTCTCGAAACAACAAAAGCACTTTTCAGAGAAAGCGCTGTTACCTTTGAACAACTCGGAATCTTGCAAAATATAGTTGTATTCAGTTAACAAGAGTGTGCGGAAACCTTTTAGGAAGCAAGAGGAAAAATAAAGTGGGTCAAAAAAGTTGACAGTGGTGGTTATGAACCAACACCGTCTGAAGAGAAGGCCTGTGCACTGTCGCGATCGCGTACCTCATTGGGTGTCTGATGGGGCACAGCCCACCGCCTCACAGCGGCCAACCAATGAGCTACGCAATTGCGACCTACTCTGCGTAACGTGGCACAGGAGCGCACAGGCCTTCTCTTGAGATAGTGTTAGTTGAACCGTCTTTTTTTTTTTTTTTTTTTTTTTTTTTTTTTTTTTTTTTTCCATTGGTTCTTCGGTTTGAACGGGTACTTTGTGTACGTTTGTTTTGTCCTATATTGATCATTTCGGATAACTCAGTTTTCTCGTTACAGAGGGTCGGCCGCAGTGGCCGAGCGGTTTACGGCGCGCCAGTCGTAGTCTGCACGGCCGCTACGGTCGGGGGTTCGAATCCCCCCTCGGGCATGGATATTTGTGCCGTCCTAGTGCGTAAGTAGTTCATAACTAGTTTGTAAGTTTAGGGACTGATGACTCCGTAGTTAAGTCCCATAAGCTTAACAAACATTTTTTTTGAATCCCCTTTCGGGCATGGATGTTTGTGCTGTCTTTCGTTTACGGTAGTTCATAAGTAGTCTGTAAGTTTAGGAACTGATGACCCCTCAGTTAAGCCCCTTAAGCTTAACCAACATTTGAACATGTTTCGTTACAGAGAGCGTCGAGCAACCATGCCGGCAACCCACTAACACGTCGCACTGAGCAACCGCGCCCTAGCAAGATCCGAACCACCGTCTAAAATGTTCGTACACCACAAACTAATTCCTCGTCTGACACCGTGGCGAACAGCTGTGAGAGTTATCCCTGATTCTCGTACCATCGATGGCAGGTCTTAACTAACTAACCTACATTAGATTATAAATCATTGTCCTAAGAACGACGTGTTTTTGAAAATTTTTGTGCGCCATTGCTTTGAAATGACGACGCTTGAGTTATAATAAGAAAATCATCAAGTAGAGAAAGTAAGATGGCGTAAACAAAAGAGAATTTGGGTCGAGGGATGTCACGTGTCTGATTTACGAACGCCAAATGTACGCTGTATTCCATCCAGGCTATAGTCACTCGTCCGAACGCCAAATGTACGCTATGTTCGTTTAAGGCTATAGTCATTCGTAAGTACAAGCAAAGAAAATAAACTTTGAACTACCAAGACAAAACAGGTGATAATATTTTAACGGAAAAATATAATGAAAATGTGTGAGAGAGATTAAAATGATAGTTCAAAGACGTAAAAATTCAAAAAAAGAGTATGTTTGTCAAAGCTAAACTAAAATATCATATATTTTGGCTGTTCATTAAAATACGGCCAGAAAGAATATTACGTATTACGTGTTGGTGCATAGATATTACCACAATAGTAGAGTCGTAGTCATATCACCATAATTTTTATTACTTAGATTATTATTTTGGCCCGAAATGTTTGCAAATATTTATAAAACTACAAATCTAAAGTGAGCCGTAAAACAAGTCAGTGCGTTTTCTTGTTTTTTTGTATTGTTTATTCTTTTTATTTTTTTTCAATGTCTCCGACTCCCTAAACATGATCATCCTTTCAGCATGTGCATATATATACTAGCTGAAAACCCGGCGTTTCCCGGGTAGTTATATACGTATTTGTACAAACGCTTCGCTTGAATCTTCATCGAAATGTGCCCTGTAGTTTCTTTTTCTAACAGTGGTAATGACGTTTCTGATCAATTTTGTTCAGTGATATAATGTTGTAGCTCCTTTCAATACTACTGAAACGTATTCTGAGTGAGGGTCAAAGAGACCAACCACAGTACCACGCACTCAGCTTAGCCAGCAAAGGCCAGAATGTAAATCTACTAGAGGTCTTAGAAATAAACAAACAACTGGTTCACAGTCCAGGCTTCATGTCAAATGATCAAACAGTCCACAATACAGCACCACTTCTGAACCCACCCTAAACCATGGAATACCCAGTACACCTCACCAGGCCTGTTCCGTTTTATTTCTCCAATTCTTTTATCTTCTTATTTTACCTTACTCTGTTTTTGAGTCTGCATATATTTGTAATAGTTTTCAGTACTTTTGTCCAACAATTACTTTACTGATATGAAGTTGTAAATCTATTTTAAATTTGGTACAGCCACTGTTAATCTACTTTCTGTTTAATACCAGTCTAGCTTTTCATTGTTTCAGACCAGCTTTGTATCTTTCTTTATTAGTACTAATATTCCTGTAATGTTAGTCTTTAGAGTGCTTTAGGTTTGGTTTGGTTTGGGGTTCAAGGTACCAAACTACTCTGGTCATCGATTCCTGTATATTTCTTAAATGACCAGTTTCGCGCCGACTGATATGTCGCAAGAAATCATCACGTTCACATTTACGCAAGAAGTGCTAATTTAAGTGTAATAAACGAATTCGGCTTCTGTGTTTGTATTTGTGCGTTTAACTGAAAGTATATTAAGTGACAGAAATTTAATGTGTCTTTACATTTGAGTAAGTGACGGTAAGTATGTGAAGTGAAATAAAGTAAATGACTCTTCTCTCTCTCTGTCTCTCTCCCTCTCTCTCTCACACACACACACACACAAGTACGCACGAGCACACATCGTTGGCGACAAGTTACGCCTTTAAAACACATTCGTTTTGTTTGTTCGTCAAAGGCCACGCCCCACAAACGTATCAGTACCGGACGTTGGGCCATACAAAAGGTTTCTGCCGAACGGTAATTAATTTTAAATATCGCCATCACAAATGGGCGACCTTTTTTCCGTCCGATAACGGTCAGAAGCCTGTTGAAGCCGTATCGGTTACAAAACACTGCATTCATTATCCACCGCAGAATATAAAACCCTTAACGCTTTATGTAGCCTAACGAGATTGTGAATTCTATCGCTTTATACTTTACGTAATACTGCACGATAGCCGGCTCTCGCTGTCGCCTTTGTACCTCACCTCTATTATCAGTACTTCGAAGTAACACGTGTCTCGTGATTAAAAGGACACTGTGTAAAAAGCAATTAAATGTGCTTGATACTACAGCCGGCACGTCACTAAGGTGTGGTTTGTAAAATCTGACAACAGGCCGTGAAGGCCATCGAATGATGTTATTCAGTAGCTACTATGCGTAAATAAATGGACATTCATAAATCTCAACTTCTACTACCTGAATACTATATCCACAATCCTTATAATCACTGTAGTTAATACGTTTTTGAGAACATTACTGGAGAGACAGCGATCCTTTTAAATAACTAAAGCTAATTTCAAATCAGTCCACAAGACTTTACTACTTTATTGGTTACCGATTTAAACCCTTTACAAGACCACCAGACCGTAATGTAGCAGGGAACGCTGGAAATGCGGTGATCAGTTGTTTCGTTGAATTTGTAGTTGTTTATTGTATTTACAGATTTGCCAACGGGTCACCAGGCCAGAAATAGTGCCACCTAGAATGATTTTAAATCAATTATGTAGTTTAAAACTTAGCTGTTCCAGCAAATCTCAGCTGATTCTGCGCCTTCTAATGATCGAAGAACAGAATTCCGTGGAAAATACCCAAAAGTTCTGATGTTTCAAATGATATAAATGACCCATTTCTTAAGTTCTACCAGTAATAATCCATTTCGTGATCAAACTGTCCCATTAATTTCTTTTCCCATCAGCACTGTATTCAAACATTTCAATTGTTTCTTCGGTTTTTCCCACTCATAACGTTTCATTCGAGCGAACCGCTATCCTCACCGCGTCCAGCAGAATATTTCACCGATGTAAGATTCTCTGGTTTGAAAAAGACTTTTGCATCCGCCTCCAGCTCCCCAGCTTGCACATCGTACTTAACTCTGCTATGATGCATACGTTTTTAACCGAGAAATGTTAGTTTTAATTATTCTTCTAAGGAAGATAAGATAATTGCAGAATTAAAGCATAAATCATGGGAAGACTTTGCAAATAATATACAAACTATGGGTCAAGCAGTGGAAAAACCATTCTGGCGCGTATTTAGCACTCTCCGATAGGGAGGGAAGAAGGAATTACAAGGTTGTTTGGACAGGTCATGAAAGCTGCCAATGAGTCCTGTGGATGCCTGGGGCAGATGAAGGAAATTCCTTAAAGAACTACTCAATGTAGGGGGAACGTTCAATGATGTCTCAGATTTGGAGGTAGAATGGGACATGAATGATGGAAACAGGATCACATTCGAGGAAGTGAAGAGAAAATGATTAATGGATAGCAGGGCATCCATTTCAGACTCCTGATTAAACCAAAATTTTAAATTTTAAAATCACTGCCATTTTGCAAAGAAAAAATCAAATAATGAAATATTTTGAATATATATCACGTTTCTGATGCTCAAACAAAGTTTTTGAAACACTGAAACGCCTAAAATTGACTATTTAAGACTTAGCTTGATGCGGATGTTTTAAATGCATGGTCTTGAAAATTTGCTAAGAATTACATACAATATCTCGTTTCTTCAACAAGGTATCGATATGCTTAACGGTTTGTTCGATGTAGCGATTCCTGTGCAACTGTTTCCTTCGGGACTCGTATATGTAGTGCTATAATATGACGAAAAATGCAAATAAAGTGAACCCACAAAACTGGGCGTATCAGTCCCGAAGGGAATAAAGTGGCTGGAATAGATGATATTAAGTCTGGTCTCAAATAGTAACACAGGATAACTGAAATGGTCCCGTCTGACTGAACGAGTGCAGTAATCACGCCAATTTTTAAGCATGGAAACAGAAAGGATTGTAACATCTCAAGTGGTATCTCTTTAATAAGAGTTGTGTGAAAAATATTCCCAGGTATTGTGGAAAGGAGAGTGTGAGTATTAGTTGAGGACAAGTTGGATGAAACTCATTGTGGGTTTAGACGCCGTTAGCTTACGGCAGATAATGGAGAAGTGCTATGAGTAGAACAAGGGATTCAATCTGTACTTCATAGATCTATAAATTGCTGATTTCCGTTTTCCTAGGACAAAACTATCGTGAGTTCTACAGGATTATGGAATAGGAGGCAAAGGTCCTGACGTAGGCTCTCAGGCAGCAGTTAGAATAGACGAAAATTGAGTTGATGCTTCAGGTTAGTTTCAGGACTAAGACAACTGTGAAAACTGTCACCACTATTGTTCAAACTAATTATGGATCATATATTGAAAACACTACTTTCAGTGGCAGCGCAAGGTTCCGCTTTCTATGAAGTGGAAGAAAAATCTCCAGAGCTTTGGAAGACCTAACTGTGTACTACGAGACGAAACATCTTAAACCTAAGTCTTAAAAACACAAAAATGTGCATTTAGGGAAGAAAGACAAGCCTTAATCATAAACTGCTAAGGACTAAAGCTTGAACACTGCCCTGAGCTCAAGTATGTTGGCATCACTTTAGACTGCTTCCTCACTTTTAAAAAACACAACACAGAGGTGAGAGGTAAAGTTCAGGCACGAAATAACATCATCAGGGAGCTGACAAACACAAGATGGAGAGCTCAACCTTCTACAATCAGAACGTCTGCGCTTGGCCTACGCTCCTCTGTGGCAGAATAAGCAGCACCGATTGTGTCCTCGCCTGCCCATTCAAGGAAGGTTGATACAGTTCTGAATGAGACTGCCCGCATTGTTACAGGATGCCCTAAGCCGACTCCAACAGCCAAGGTGAACCTACTTATAGGGATCGCCCCTCCAAATATAAGAACAGATGCGGCTGTAGCCAAAGAGAAAAGCAAACAGGAAACTGACACTCGACAACCAATGTATGGTGATCACTCTGCCCGACAAAGGTTAAAGTCACGCCACAGTTTTCTAAGAACGGCAACAACCCTCACAAGCTCTCCAGAAACTTGTCGTACGAGAAAACGTGAGGACGAAGTGACTGAACAACTATTAGCTCTGAAAGAAGAGTCAGCCGCTGGAAAAGATCTTCTATTCACTTTCTGGGAAACATTAAACAGGGTAAGGGTGGGCGTCACGTGATGTAGAACTATCTTGCAGATGTGGGGAATGCTTGATGCTGGTGTGAGTGCTTTTTGTGGCTGCGGTACATTTCAAGATTCAGAGCATCTTTTGCAATGCCCTAAGGTTGGCGATACCTGCTCCCAGGCAGATCTAATACTGGCCAATGACAAGGCGATAATTGTCGCTGATTATTGGAAGTTCGCTGTTTGAACTCGACACGGAAAGTCAGTATTTCATTATACATCGAAATCTGAAAGATTTCTGAAAGGCTTACCTATATTGGAGCCGGCCGCGGTGGCCGAGCAGTCTGCGGCGCACCAGTCACGGTCTGCATGCTACTACGGTCGGGGGTTCGAATCCCCCCTTGGGCATGGATATTTGTGCCGTCCTTAGTATTAGCTAGTTCATACGTACCGGGTAATCAAAAAGTCAATATTAAGTTGAATACTAAATAAATCACGGAATAATGTAGAAAGAGATGTAAAAATTGACACACATGCTTGATTGAAATGACCTGATGCTTTATTAGGGAAAAATAATGTTCAAAAACGCCCGACAGGTGGCGCATCATCTGTTCAGAAAAACAGTAATTAGCATAACAAATTAAGACAAAGATGATGTTCTTTACAGTAAATGCTTAATATGTTCACCATCATTCCTCAACAATAGCTGTAGTCGAGGAATAATGTCGTGAACAGTACTGTAAAACATGTCCGGACTTATAGTGATGCATTGGCGTCGGGTGATGTCTTTCAGCAGCCCTAGAGATGTCGGTCGATCACGAAACACTTGCGACTTCAGGTAACCCCAAAGCCAATAATCGCACGGAATAATGGTTGGGGACCTGAGAGGCCAAGCATGACGAAAGTGGCGGCTGAGGACACGATCATCACCAAATGACGCGCTCAAGACGTCTTATTTTGATTTTTTTTTGTTATAATAAAACCCCATGTCGTTTCAAGCATGTGTGTAAATTTTTACCACTCTATCTACATTATTTCGTGATTCATTAAGTTTTCAAATTTATACTGACATTTAATCAGTACTGTATGACAGTGGCGCAACATAACAAAATATTTGATAACTTGGTGGAGATAGTTAAATGTATCAGATAACTTTCCGACGTAACGAGGTGCTTGGTGATTATTAGGTTTCGCAAGTTTGGTGACTATGTTTAAAAATTATCTCAATAAGTGAATAAATCGAAAAAATGTCGGACCTGAAGAAGTAAATATTGATTTCAGGCTTGGAAGAAAAAAATAAGTACGAATGGAATGCTGAAAAGAAACGAAATTGAGCTCTTTTTTAGCACAATCGTGAAGCGAATCGTAATGCAGGCCAAGCATCTTTCTACATTCTAACGAGACTTCAAAATGTTTCAAATGTTTGTATAGCTTATGGGACTTAACTACGGGGTCATCAGTCCCTAAACTCACAAACTACTTATGAACTAGCTAATCCTAGGACGGCACAAATATTCATGCCCGAGGGGGGATACGAACCCCCGACCGTATTGGCCGTGCAGACCGTGACTGGCGCGCCTCAGTTTCCTCGGTCACCGCGACCGGTCCAACGAGACTTACAAGAGACAGTAATTATTTGATTAGAAAATGCCCGGTATTTTGAAATAAATATTAAAATATTCAAGCTAATTAAAAAACGGTTTTTATTGGAATAAAAAATTAAGAAGCAGTCGACGAGACCTCCGTTCAGTACCACGGATTAGTTACAAAATCTAAGAACGCTTCGTTCTTTCTCCAAGATAGAGGAAGAAATTGACCACTGAAAACAAAAGGTGAGCAGCTGTACTTTGAGGCGAGAATTGATACGCTAGTGACAAGCGTCGTTGATAAATTATGCGAAATTATAGAATGTAATGCTACAAGATGTCGCAGTAAGGCTGACGAAGGCAACGGCCGCAGTAGTGTCACATACACTCCTGGCCATTATAATTGCTACACTACGAAGATGACGTGCTAAAGACGCGAAATTTAAGCGACAGGAAGAGGATGCTGTGATGTGCAAATGATTAGCTTTTCAGAGCATTCACTCAAGGTTTGCGCTAGTGGCGACACCTACGTCGTGCTGACATGCAGAAAGTTTCTAACCGATTTCTCAACAGTAGTTGACCGCCGTTGCCCGGTGAAACGTTGTTGTGATGCCTCGTTTAAGGAGGAGAAATGCGTACCATCACGTTTCCGACTTTGATGAAGGTCGGATTGTAGGCTATCGCGATTACGGTTTATCGTATCGCGACATTGCTGCTCGCGTTGGTCGCGATCCAATGATTGTTAGCAGAATAATGAATCAGTGGGTTCAGGAGGGCAATACGGAGCGCCGTGCTGGACCCCAACGCCATCTAATCATATGCAGTCGAGATGACAAAAATCTTATCTGCATGAATGTAACGGATCGTGCAACCACGTCACGATCCCTGAGTCAACAGACGCTGACGTTTGCAAGACAATAACCATGTGCACGATCAGTTCGACGACTTTTGCAGCAGCAGGGACTATCAGCTCGGAGACCATGGCTGTGGCTACCCTTGACGTTGCATCACAGGCAGGAGCGCCTGCGATTGTGTACGCAACGACGAACCTGGGTGCACGAATGGCAAAACGTCATTTTTTATTATGAATCCAGGTTCTGTTTACAGCTATATGATGGTAGCACGGTGACATCGCGGTGAACGCACATTGGAAGCGTGTATTCGTCATCCCCATACTGGGTATCAACCGCCGTGATGGTATGGGGTGTCATTGCTTACATGTCTCGGTCACCTCTTGTTCTCATCGACGGCACTTTGAACAGTGGCCGTTACATTTCAGATGTAGTACGACCCGTGGCTCTACCCTTAATTCGATTCCCGCGAACCCCTACATTTCATGAGGATAATGCTCGATCGCATGTTGCAAGTCCTGTACGTGCCTTTTAGGATATGGAAAATGTTCGACTGCTGCCCTGGACAGCTCATTCTCCACATTTCGCACCATTGAAAACTTCTGGTCAATGGTGGCCGAGCAACTGGCTCGTCACAATACGCCAGTCAGTACTTTTGATGAACTGTGGTATTCTGTTTAAGCTGCAGGGGCATCTGTACCTGTACATGCCATCCAAGCTCTGTTTGACTCAATGCCCAGGTGTATCAAATGTGCAAATGTCTGTAAATCTATCGGACCAAACTGCGTGGTCATCAGTCCGTAGCTCACAAACTACTTAAACTAACCTAAGGACAACACACACACACACACACACACACACACACACACACACACACACACACATACACACACACACACACACATGACCCAGGGAGGACTCGAACCTCCACGGCGAGCAACCGTGCTCTCCGCAGCGAGACGCTTTAGACCGCTCGGCTACTCCACCGCGGCCCCAGGCTTATCAAGACAATGCCAGAGGTGATTGTTCTGGGTACTGATTTCTCAGGACCTATGCAACTAAATTGCGTGATAATGTAATAACATGTCAGTTCCAGTATAATATTATTTCTCCAATGCATCATCTGCATTTTTTCTTGGTGTAGCGATTTTAATGGTCAGTAGTGTATGAACTTCAATGCCTCAGTGAAAAGGCACAGCCCTCTGGCGCAGCTAACGTGGACTAGGCCCGGAATGTGCCGCAGTTATCGGACAAGCGCTCTCTAAATTTGGCAGGATCTGACAATGCGGCCAGCAAAAGCCTCTGGAATCAGGCTACCACAATAAAGCCAAGCTTTAAACGTCGGGCACGATACGCAAGGAGCGAGAGAGAGAGAGCGGAGGGGACTTTTCACCACCAACACAAATAATTCGGGACGGAATGGAGCGTATTTAGAGCGGCAAAGTTGTAATTCGCGCCCATTACAGCTGGGTAGCGGGCTTACAAAACACGTGTGCGGGGGCAAATACGGAGAGCGCGCGCGCGCGCGCGCGCGCGCGCGCTTGTGTGTGTGAATGTGTGTTTGTGTTTGTGTGTGTGTGTGTGTGTGTGGTGGCACAACGGTGGGAACGACGCGGCAGCCGCTAGGCGCGCGGACCCGTCCCTAAACAGCTGGCTCCATTTGCAAACATTTGAACCTCATTACTGTTCAGTATTTGCCAATTATTCGGTGCAAATGAAATCTGGTAGTGCCATTTTATTGCGGAGTGTCTCGTGGGAGCAGCAGCACAGAGTTCGCGGCCTGGTGGACCGTCACGGGTACGTGTGTGTCTGTGTGTGTGTGTGTGTGTGTGTGTGTGTGTGTGTGTTCGTTTGTATGTGTGTGTGTGTGGGCGTGAGTGTGAGTGTGGTGGAGGCGCGCGCGTTCCCGTGTTTGCACGTCCTAAGCGGCTTGTTACATATTCAGTGGCTACGCACTCTCTCGTTCACCGTGCAGCGTCGCACGTTTCACTCCTGCACCAACGACACATTGCCCAGCAGCCAGTTCGCTAGCGTTGTAGCGTAAGCCGTCTGCCGGCCCCTTAGTCCATCTTGCTGGCCGGCGACGTAACTTGAAGACGCTCAATAATACAGCTCGGAGAGTTTTAGTACTACTGATTAACAACTGGAAAAGTGTGACAAGCGGATGATGCTGATCAAAAGCAACTGCAAAGCGATTTAGATAAAATTTCTACATGGTGCGAAAATCGGCAATTGACACTAAATAAAGAAAAGTGTGAAGTATTACACATGACTGTTGTGTCGCACAAGTATGAAGTGCGCGACACGTACTTACGCCGCGCGCCGCCATGCACGCAAGGCCACGACAGCTGCATCGGCCACTTGGGAATCAGATAGGCACCAGGTAAGACTTGGCTATCGGATAGGCACTAGGAATCATCAGTAGGCAGGCCTCTCTGTATACACTATCAGCATTCTGCAGTCAAGAACTATGTAAAAGTTAAGTGTTACTAAGTCTCTATGAAATATATATTTCGTTCTAATTTACTCTAGTGTTTCTAGTTTCTGCTGTCGCACTGGCTGCTCACCTCCATACTGCACAAGCGTGCATCCTTTATTCCTGTGTCGGTATCTTCTACTCGGCCACCGACACCTACGACAACCAGCGGACGAGACACAAAAGTGGCGACGAGGCCGGGACACAAAAATGACCACTAAAAGAAATCCGCTGAACTTCAATTACGTGACAAATCAGTCAAACCTTAAGGTCGTAAATTCTACCAAATACCTAGAATACTGGAGAGAACACATAGAAAATATTGTGGGGAACGCGAACCAAAGATTACGTTTCATTGGAGATACACCAGCTCCACCAAAGAGACTGCCTACATCACACTCCTCTCCTGGAGTACTGCTGCCCATTGTGGGACCCTCACCAGGGGGGGACTGACGGAAGATATTGACAAGGTTCAAAGATCGGCAGCTCGTATTGTTTTATCACGTTACTGGTGGGAAAGCGTCACGGAAATGTTGCACGAGTTGGGGTGGATATCATTAAGGAAATGTTTGTATAGCTACGGGGTCATCAGTCCCTAAACTTACAAACTACCTATGATCTAGCAAAGACTAAGGACGGCACAAATATCCATGCCCGATGTGGGATTCGAACCCCCGACCGTAGTGGCCATGCGGACGGTGACTGGCGCGCAGCAGAGCGCTCGGCCACCGCGGCCGGCAAATCATTAAGAGAAAGCAGTTATTCATTGCGGAATTGCGAAGTTTCAATCACCGACTTTTACTTCTGAATGTGAAAATATTTTACTAGCACCCACCTACTTAGGGCGACATGGCCATCCCAATAAAATAAGAGGAATCATATCGAAAACGGAACGATTTTGGTGTTCTTTCTTCCCGCGCCATTAGGGAATGGAAAGGTAGAGAAAAGTTATGAAAGTGGTTAATGAACCCTCTACCAGGCACTCAAATGTGATTTGCAGAGTATCTCGTGTAGATGTAGACAAGGCCTCGCGCACCTCAAGGTACTGTACAAACTTAACCTTCTATACTGTAGTTAACACAATCATGATGACAGACTGGTGATTTATTTTCACTTGATCCTGACTTCTTTTGTGACGTAAATTGAGCCCTAAGTGGCCAACAATACTATATATATCAAGAGAAAAACAAAAGAATACCACGATATCAGTATAATTTTGACATCACGCCACAGTGGCGTGTGCAGGGCGCTAGGATAGATAGTGGCATTATGGTAGGCAAGCCCACATAACAATCAGCAACCAACTTCTATCTATGTCGTAAATTGTTGTTTTCAAGTTTGAGTTCATATTTTGATCTTATATTTCATATTCTGATCTATTTTGTAACCTAACTAATTTTTATTTATATTGTTATTGGCATACTTCCCGTTCAAATTTAGACACAAGAGATTCAGAAAAGTGGGGACAAGTAATAATCTGAGTAAAGAATTTACTTTTTACGGGGAAATAGTTATATAAAACAATTGTAAATACATGAAAAACACAGTACTTGAAAGAAAATCACTTCCACTTGGGAATTAATCCTATTGGTGTCCATTGGTCACCTAATGTAAGAAATACGTTTTATTTATTTCTCCCAACATTTTACGTCGATCGCAGACTATACCCGAAAAACGCATTGATTCGACGTTAGGAAACATCCATAAAATGAATAGACGACATGGACTGACACTATGTGTTGCAGGTACCTCGAACAAAGCAGGACGTAGCCAGCTGTGTTTCGACGACTCCCTATTTTTTAAAAAAACCCAGACCCAGGGAACCTCTGAAAACAACCTTCGATATGTCCCTGGGAAATTGGTCTTATGAGAACTTACCTTTTACAACGAAAAATATCCGTATGGTGGAGTAATGAAGACGAATATTCAAAGAGCTCGATAAAATCAGTTGACACTTAAACTCACAGACGAAGCAGCCCCAATGACAGATAACTGTCTACTGAGGGCCTGGCTAGAGTGTTCCTTTTAATCCCCAAACCGGACAGAGCCTATGAGCCTTGGTCACGTGAGGGTTCGGTGACGCCACGCAGGCGTGCGCCATCCGGGAGGTAAGGCGGTCCTCACGCCCCAGTGGCGTGAGCCGTCACGAACGTGGTCGAAGAAATATGTACCTCCAATTTTACATTACACTCCGACGAACATTCCGATGGACATAGAATATGTAAATTTCTATATAACGATTAACAAAGAAATTAACAATCAAAAGTACACAGAAAACTACTCAGAAAATATACAGATTTATTGATAGAGTGAAGGCTTTCACGACCGGTTGACATTGTAGGTATCATATCTTCTGGGTTATAAGGCCGTGTCTTTGGAAGCTTGCTGCTTCCTAACGTTTCGTCCGATGCTGCGTCGGACTTCTTCGGAGGTTGTCCGTCTATTGAATCTTGCCCACTGACGGGTCGGTGGTCTCAGCGCTTCTTAAATAGAAGCTAAAATTTGACCAATCTGCTCTGGAAAAAGCAAATCAGAAACCTTCAAGATGGTATCGGTTTGTCGATGATACATTTGTGGTTTGGAACCATGGTAAAAGAGCTTTGGAAGAATTCCTTGGTTATCTGAATAGTATAAATTCAAAAATCCAATTTACCATGCAGACAGACAATGACAACAGGTTATCCTTCTTGGATGTTTTAGTTATCGGACGAACCGATGGAAAGTTGGTACACAAAGGTTTTAGGAAAGTGACACATACTGAAAGATATCTGCAAAAACAAAAAAAAAAAAAAAAAAAAAAAAATCCAGCCATCACCCACAACAAAATGGAGGTGTGATTAAGTCTTATAGACAGAGCCAAAAGACTATGCACACCAAAACAGCTGGACGATGAGTTACAACATCTGACGCAGGGCTTTAAGAAGAATGGTTATTCTGAGAAAGAAAAAAATAGAATTTTACGACCAAATAACAGTAGGCTGAAGGACAAGGAAACAACACAACGATGGAGCAATACGGTTTCTCTCCCCTTTGTTAATAAGGTAACAGATCAGATTGGGAAGCTTCTACGAAAACGTAATATCAGACCGGTTTACAAACCAACAAAGAAGATATCCCCAACCCTCATATCTGTGAAAGATAAACGCTCTCTTTTATGAGCAAGTGGGGTTTATAAAATTCCATGCTCCTGTGGTAAAGTCTACATCCGAACAACTAAGAGAAGTGTAAACACACGTCTAGAAGAGCACAAAAGTCTATGCCGACTGAGAAAACTGAAAAATCGGCTGTGGCGGAACACTGCTTACAATCGGAAAATCATATAGTAAAATTCTCTGAGACGGAAATTTTATATTCAAAAATGTTCAGATGTTTGTAATCTATCGGACCAAACTGCGTGGTCATCAGTCCGTAGCTTAGAAACTACTCAACCTAAGGTAAACTAACCTAAGGACAACACACACATACCCATGCCCCAGGGAGGACTCGAACCTCCAAGGCGAGCAATCGCGCTCTCCGCAGCGAGACGCTTTAGACCGCTTGGCTACTCCACCGCGGCGTAAATTTTATCTTCCATGACGAATTATTTTCCAAGGTTGTATAGAGACGCGATTGAAGTATATAAACATGATAATTTCAACGAAAAGAAGAGAGTATGAAACTCAACGATATATGGACTGTGGCTCTGCAGAATCGATGATTGTCTTTATCTTTCACATGATTCGATAGTATAGCTTTATCTTTGACAAGGATCATCTCTGCTTATCACGTGGGTATTATCCACGCCCCTTTTAGACGGTATTTAAGAAGCTCTCGGCAAGATTCAACAGACGAACAACCTCCCAAGACGTCCGACGCAGCATCGGACGAAACGTTACGAAACAGCAAGACTCCAAGAACACGGCCTTTCAACCCAGAAGATATAATACCTAAAATACAGATTTGTTGTTTATATCGCGGTAATTATTTGATACCGGATAAATAATATCATCATTCTGAAATACGTTTATATTATATTTACACGCTTTATAGGCTAACGCTATCACAAAAATTTGATCAGACGATGTAAAGGCGTGAGGAATTGCCTAGTGTCCTAAGAGGTTATCCCGTGAACGGAGCGGCCATTCCCGCCGGATTCGAGTCCTGCCTCGGGCATGGGTGCCTGTGTGTTTTTTCCTTAGTTTGTAGAGGATGACCATACCACCTCGGTCCCATAGCTTTGCAAATATTTGAACATTTGACAGGTAAATTTGTATAAAATGATTTTCGGTTCATGGTGTACAACAATCAGTGATAATAAATATTCCTTCAGTACAAAACCGTCTTGATTGCACATTGTTTTATTCTCTAATTAATGACGTGTTTCGCCCTTTAGCAGGGCATCCTCAGATTTTCTGTGTAACAGAATTTACATAAAATTACAAGGCGGAATTACAAGGCGGGGATAAAGGAACATGCGCTTATTTTGTGCTAAGAAGGCAACATAAGTGGTAAACAAAGCTTACAATGCCCTCCCCGTGGTGTGACACCATAAGTTGTTTTGCGGTGTTTCTTTTTTTGTGGATTTCTTGTAGCCCTACAAATGATCGGGTAGACGAGTTAGAGTTGTAACATACTCGGTAAAGCTGTGAGAAGCATAAAACCGATTTTTAATGTTACCTTCATCGAAGCAGCGGTCCCTGATGACACAAAAGAAGCCCATATTTGCGCTCACGACCGGTGGGCGGGGCGTGGTGTGCTGCACCGCTGACTTGTACACTTCAGACAAATGCTTTCAGAAAGCAGTTCCTAACATTTTAATTAAAACTGGATGTCAACAAATTTCGCTTCTTCAGAAACGCTTTTCTACCCACAGACATTCTGCATTTTATATCTTCTTTACTTCGGCCATCAGAAATTAACTTGCTACCCAAATAACAAAACTCATCTACTACTTTTATTACCTCATTATCTACTCTCATTCCTTCAGCATCGCCTGACTTTCTAATGCTACATCCATTATCCTTGTTTTATTCTTGTATGTTCATCTTATACCCTCTTTTCAAGACACTGTGGATTCCATTCAACTGCACTTTCAGATCATTTGCGGTCACTGACAGAATTACTATTTCATCAGCTAATCGCAAAGTTTTTATTTCTTCTACCTCACGTAAAATAATCTTTAAAATAATAATTTATTCATCTGATTCATAATCACTTTAACGAAAAAGAAAAGAGAGAGAGAGAGATGAAAGTAAGTAAACTGTAAAGATTTCATATCATTTACACAACAATTCTCTTAATTTGATGTAGTCGCGCTGTAGTTATAACTTACAGTTGACAACAGTAAGCCCCGCTGGAGTGTCCGAGCGTTCTAAGGCGCCTAGATGCGTAGCGTGCCGCTGCTCGCCGTCGAAGGCTCGTGTCCTCCCTCGGGAATGAGTGAATTTATTGTCCTTGGCATAAGTTAGTTTAAGTAGTCTGTTAGCCAAGGGACTGATGACAAAAGTAGTTTAACACATAGATCTGCAAACATTTAACATTTGAAAACTGTAATAGTCTTTTGGCAGTGTTAAAAACCTTCGGTTTCTATGCAGGCTTGCTCCGTCTTACTTCCTTCATTTTCTTTGTTTATGTGTATTACGACAATTATTCGATACACATAATAAGATTATAGTTTATTGGGTTGAATACGTTTTCACGAAACCCATTCTGTGGGTTCAACTGTCGCGCTTTCTGCATTTTCTCGGCACTAAAAGGGCCTGGGACGTCGTTTTCTCGTCCGTAAGTTTCGGAACACAGCAGCGTGCATTCAACTTATAAATGCGACCACCCTCCCATGACTAATTTGCGACACAGTTTTGACTTTACAATGGTTCACGATTCGGGTACAGGTTTTGCGTTTAACGCACTTTACTCATGTTGCTGGGTGGGATCTCTTTTTCTGTGAAACCTTATTACTGTTTTGGCAACATCGCTTTCTTTATTACCTCATTAACCGGATTGCAGCCTTCATCAGATCTGTGGAACTGTGGTAAATTTAGTCATACAAGTAACTATATAGCCGTGTACGCAGAGCATAGTTTACTACTATCACCAGGTTCACCACAGATGCGATGATGACTGCAAGCTCAGCCGAAACCGGGTAATGTGATAGAGAGAGAGAGAGAGAGAAAAGAAAAAGATCTTGACAAAACAATAAAAAGGTTCCACAAATCTTTCGTTAAACAACATTCAAGAATTCTAACTTTGTGGCTGGGATTTTCCACGTTGGAAACTTTTAAAGAAAAATCGAATTATTTTTTTTTTTTTTTGATTATGTATAGTAGGTTATATCACTGCTCAAATATCTAAAAAAACCCTATAGATAATCCCTGAGCTTCAAAGTTATGTAATATCGGAATTAGCAAACAACAAAGTATATAGTTTCGTAAGACAGACAACTGAGGACCATGTTTTCATTTGTGAAGTATGTGGAGGCTTATTTTCCTTCATTCTCAAATGTTCAAATGCTTATACAGCTTATGGGACTTAACTACGGGGTCATCAGTCCATAAACTTACAAACTACTTATGAACTAGGACGGCACAAATATCCATGCCCGAGGGGGGATTCAAACCCCCGCCTTCATTCTCAAGCTGCTATCAACTGTCATGAATATTTTTTAACGATCATACGCTTCATATCGTAACAGAATAATGAAAGTATTTGGCAGCCAGTACAATATTTGCATATTCGTCTATTACATACCACTGTTCATAAATTGCCTACGTACTACAATGGGAAGAATAACAGTAACAAAATTTTTCTCATATATGGAGGCTGAAAAAAACCAAGAACAGAAGTTTGGTTTAAGGCTACCGTGGAGTAAATATAGGCTTGGATCGACATCAGCAAACAGAAGCTGATGATCCATTTACATTTTCCACAGATAGGATCATGCAGTTAGCTTTGTAATTGTTACTATTTCATTCATTGAAACCTTGCGCTGGCAAAGAATTTTGCTGAAAATATTTTGAGAATAAATAAACTACTCAAATGTTCAAATGTTTGTAAATCTTATGGGACTTAACTACAGGGTCATCAGTCCCTAAACTTACAAACTACTTATGAACTACTTACGAACTAGGACGGCACAAATATCCATGCCGGAGAGGGGGATTCGAACCCCCGACCGTAGTGGCCGTGCAGACCGTGACTGATGCGCCTCAGTCCCCTCGGCCACCGCGGCCGGCAATAAACTAATCAATTAAAACTACAGTGAAAACAAAATTTAAGGTATTATTCAAAATAAATAAATAAATCACATTTGTCAGACAATCACGTTTGGGAAAGTTTACTCTAAATATACCATAGTGGATAGTTTTTCCCAATTAAATTTAATTATTTCCAACCTTTGTGCAGTACCCTTATGACTGTATCTGATCACCTACTACGAAGCCTAATCAAAGAGGAAACATTTCATCACTCACTTTTGTTAAAATAAAGTCGGTGGGGAACAGAGGGAGAAAATATGTTGTGATTTATTGCTTCTGAAACAAAGGAAACAGGAAGCCCATCTGACAGAAGGCAATGCTTGTGAGACTGTTTTCTTAATTGCTAGCTTAATTTCGGGCGCAACAGGAAATGAACGAGTCAGCTTTTAATTAATGCTGTGTAAATAGCTGAAGATTATTCATCACGCGCATCAGACGCAGCCGGTATAAGGTTGTAAGTTATTTAATTCGTCAAAAGAGAAGAGGAGATGCCTTCGATGATTAACAGCCCTCTTGCGTCAGTGGATTACAGCGTAAAGCCCGACTCGTCTTTCGCTGCCTTGCTGCTTCAAATAACATTTACTCGAAATACGCTAAGCCTTTTTTGGTGTCTGGTGTTTTATTCATCAGTAAGGTTCTTAGGCAAACAGACTAGCTACTGACAACAGGAAAATTTCAGTGGCTCGTCATACGAGATATACAGGTCCACTCTAAAAGTTGCATACAGATCACCATGAACTATATGGTTGAAGTGCGAGGTAATCTGTTCCATTAAGATATGGTGGCTTTAGATGTATCCATTTAGTTCTACATGCATTATCAGTTTTTAATGATTCCTCTGCGGTTCGATCCTTATAGGATCTTAATCGATTCCTATTTTTAAGTTTCGTTTATTTTATTATCTTTTAACTACTATTAAAACATTTTCTACAGCAGTTACTGACATATCTCATTGACCTGATCATTGATCTTGTCATGTTATCCTCTTCCTTTAGCTACAGACGTGTTTCAGATTTAGGCTTATGTGTCACTTCTCCATTATACAGGTTGAGTCACCTAAAAGGTTTTTCACCAATATTGCAGAAATGGAAATTGCTTTTGATATGTGGTTTTCATGGGATGGGTACGTAGTTAGGGGCTCGTATTTTTAGCCAATAAACATATGTAAATGCTGCATAGAAAAATATTTTTGTGTAAAAATATGTCTCTTAAAATAGCTCAATGCATACTGATATTAACAGAATAGAAGTGGGGTAAATTAGAATGTTAGTACAAGTCGCTTACGAGATATCGTATTGTGAAAACCTTCCACAGCCACACATATACAATACTTGTGGAGGCACATACTAAATAACAATACGAGGGCATTCAATAGTGACGTGGATTCTGACCAATAAAATGTCAATTGATCATCACTAATGGTGCGGTGGTCTAATGGTAAGACGTCTGCCTAGTAAGCATGGAGGTCCGACTGCATGACAAATTTTAATTCAATACTTCACCTTTACCTTTATTGTCTTTGAAGCTTAAGGAGTTTGTCAACAGGCCAATAATGAATGTTTTGGCAGTTTACCTGTCTGCAGGTCCACTTCGTTTGAGGATCCATCAGGTGAAAGTAGAGAAATTTCGTTTCTATAGGCACTTTCAACAATTGTTGTAAAAGCTGTTATTGATTTTGTCCATTGCGCAATGGTCTCTTTTCCAGAAAAAAATCAACAATACTGTAAGCTGAGGTTATTAATTTTGATATCCAGAAACTGTAATGAGAGCGACCAAAAAGTTATTTATTGTATAAGCATTGCATTTAAAGTCTTTAAGACAAGATCGCAATTTAATTTTACAAGGTTCAATTATTATGTAAATCTTCATCTTTATATTTACACTATTTTCTGTCTCATCTAGATTTTTATAGAGTCTGTACAATATTAGAATGACAGACTCTGTCGTTACACATTGATAAAAGTATCTCATCAGATTGTAGACGGTTTTGGATACAACGTGACATATCATTTCGACTGCAGTCTAAACAATTTTGACTGGTATACACGTGAGAGGCGGATTCTCCAAATTCGGTACATGTGGTAGGGAATAATTTACGATCTAGGATGGTGATTTATATGGCTGAAAATTTTGAGTAATTACATTGAAAAGTGCTATGACGGCTTAAACATGTCCATATACAAGAAATATGTGTATTAATTGCTCTAAATATGCAAAAAATGTTTAATTACTAAATTGGAACGAATGGATAAATAATGGTCTAATTTTGGTCTCACCTAAATAAAGGTGCGAATAATATGGTCCTTTTAAAGTTTTGAGACCTGTGGATGTAAACGAGCAAATAAAATAAAAAATAAAAATGTGTCAGTGTGAATGGGTGTGCTGTAAAATATATAAATGACAATCACCCATTTACAGCCCTGTAAATATTAAGTTAAAAAGAATGAATTATTATGGTAGTAAATGTTGTAATTAGCCCTTTGAGTGCTGCAAACGTGATATGCTGCGTCGCTTCACCTTTCCGTGGGACCTGCAGAGTCGTTTGCCGCGGCAGTGGTATTTACCGAGGCGCCTGCAGACAGCATTCACTGCGCGTCCTGGCCGGTACCTGATTAGATTAGATTAGTTTTTCGTTCCGTAGATCCATGTTGAGGAGATCCTCGTGGATGTGGAACATGCAAAGAAACAAAATTTACAAGCTGAATAATAGGTGATACTGATAATATAAATACAGATACAAACATTTATTTAATGACGGCGGATGGCGCATTCGGTTCCACTGCCTGTAGGATGCGGACGTCAATAGCCGCTCAGGGCTGCTGCTTACACGCTGACCGCCACAGCGATCCGAGCGCTGAGAATATTCATCCATCGATTCTGAGAAAACTGTTCTATGAAAAATTGTCTTCTTTTTCTCCTTTTTTTTGCATCTTATAGTGTGATATATTCCCTCGATCATGATCTCACTTTCTATTTGGTATTCCTTATAGTTACTGCACTACATCAAATTAAGTACATTAAGTACATTACTGCGCAAAATTCGCATTGTATAGACACTGCGTATGGTTGATGTTAGCACATTCAAGCCTGAGTATGAAATGTAGGTAAGATATCTAAATTTTATTTAATGCTAAGATCAGACCGATAAATCATTTCATTCTTGAGATATAGGGTGTTATGCCAGACGGACGTACACGGGTTAATCCCCGCATTTATGTCCACGCGGACTTTGCGGCTCTACGAAATACTTGTCATCCGAATTTAAGAAAACAGTTTCGTTTGTAGCTCAATACCGTAACGTTCCATCAAAAAAAAAAAAAAAAAAAAAAAAAAAAAAAAAAAAAAAAAAATCGTTGTTCCGAGTGAACAAGAGAGACAGTCAAATTTTTACTTTTGTCGCGAGGTTTGATATTCATATTCATTTCAATGTTCTACTTCCAATGCTTTTATTTTCATTGCAAATTTTACTTACACTGTTTAATTGAAGTGTATTGTACATACTAATGAGCTATAAAAATAATAAAATTAGTGCAACTGCAAGTCGTCTTCGTCCATACATGAAAACTAAATTTGTTCACATTAAGACATTGGTGATACCGACGTGATCTCGACGAAGAGGACTTTTATATACGCATTGAAGATTTAAAACGAGGATTTTAGAATCAGAAATATGGATGAGGCTGTAGCACCCGCAATCTCTCGACTAGCTGTTACGTCTGTCACCGTTTTGGCCAACAATCCGGCACTCTGGTTTGCTCAAGTGGAAGCCAGTCTTGCCGGCCGCGGTGGCCGAGGGGACTGAGGCGTTCCAGTCACGGTCTGCACGGCCACTACGTTCGGGGGTTCGAATCCCCCCTCGGGCATGGATATTTGTGCCGTCTTTAGTCTTAGCTAGTTCATAAGTAGTTTGTAAGCTTAGGGACTGATTATTCCGTAGTTAAGTCCCATAAGTTCTACAAACATTTGAACATTTTGAAGCCCCTATGTTCAGGGGTGACAGCAGATACTACAAAATTTGCGCTTGTGGTCAGTCAGCTCGATCATAGATACGCCGCTGAAGTAGAAGACATTATTACATCCCCGCCTGCAGCAGGAGGTTACACAAGACTCATGAACGAATTAATCCGTCGCATGTCAGAATCTCAAGAAGAGCGTGTACGTGAAGTTTTAACACAAGAAGACATAGGACACCGCAAACCATCGTAGTATCTCCGACATCTAAGATGAAAAGTCCACACGCACACTGTACCTGACATATTGCTCCGCACTTTATGGAGTAGCAGACTGCCGCCACAGGTGAACGCTATCGTGGCATCTCAAATGTTCAAATATTTGTAAATATATCGGACCAAACTGCGTGGTCATCAGTCCGTAGCTTACAAACTACTTAAACCTAGGTAAACTAACCCAAGGACAAACACACACATCCATGCCCCAGGGAGGACTCGAACCTCCACGGCGAACAACTGCGCCCTCCGCAGCGAGACGATTCAGATATCGTGGCATCTCAGACCGAAATGTCTCTCGACGCTGTAGCCGATTTAGCAGACCGCATACAAGACGTAATTTTGCCTGCTCCTTGTATAAACGCGGTTTGTGACATGTGACGGTACTATGAAGCAAAACAAGTCAGATTATGAGAATTTAGTGAGCAAGATCGAGTCTCTGAACAAACAAATGAATGAAAATCTTCTGAACAAAGTAGACGCCTTGACCAAACAAATGAGTGGTGTGTTAACAGAACGTAACTCAAAGGAAAGGTTCCACCGCAGATCTCGCAGCAAATCTACGTCAAATCGACCCTCCAGTAACTCGAGTCCGACGGGAATCTGTTGGTACCATCAGCGGTTCGGCGAGCAAGCACATAAGTGCAACTTACCCTGCACGTTCGTACAGCAGAATAATCAGTCAGAGGTAGGAGTTCTAGGACATCCATCTACACGCTTATTTGTGACCGATCGGAAGACTGGGCGCAAATTTCTTGTGGATACTGGCTCAGACCTAAGTATTTTACCACGTGATAAGTATCACAAGTACCGTCCGACTACCATGTTTAATTTGTCGGCAGCAAATAATTCTATTATTCATACTTATGGTATACAACAGATGGAGCTGGATTTAGGATTACGTCTGACATGGAAATTGAATGTGGCCGACGTGTCAGAACCAATCATCGGCGCCGATTTTCTGGCACATTACCAGTTAATTCCGGACATCGCCCAAGCCACACTGCTTGACAAGGTCACTGGATTGTCTACGACTGGTTTTCGATGACGAGCTACCACGAGTGACGTCAGACTGGTCCAGTCAACCGCCGACGGGTATGCACACCTATTCGAGCAGTTCCCATCACAGCAGGCCCCCAAGGGCCCCACAGAAGGGATGTCATAATACTGTCCCCTACATTAATACCACTCCTGGCCCGCCAGTCTCTTGCGGATCCAGGCGTCTGGCGCCAGACCTATACGCTGTAGCTAGGGCTGAGTTTGATACTAGGTTGAAGGAAGGCATCATTCGTCCTTCAAGTGGACCATGGTCGACAGCATTACATTTAGTGCCTAAAAAGAACGGTGCGTGGCGGCCATGTGGCGATTACCATGCCCTAAATGCACGCACAATACCAGACAGATATCCAGTTCCACTTTTAAAAGATTATAACCATGCTCTAGCCGGAAAAAGAATTTTCACAGTATTAGACTGCGCTAAACCATACACTCAAATCCCAGTTGCTGAGGAAGATATCGCGAAAACCGCCATAATTAAACCTTTTGGGTTGTTTGAGAGTTTATATATGACATACTTCTGTATTCAGCTTCCCCGGAAGAACATGAACCTCATCTTTTAGAAGTATTTTCACGGCCAGACAAGTTCGGAGTCGTCTTAAATACTGCCAAGTGCGTGTTCGGCAAGACAGAGATTATCTTCTTGTGCCATCTTATTTCGTCCGGAAGGTCACGCCCGCTGCATGAAAAAATCGCGGAATACCTAGACCGGAAACTGCCAAGGAACTGCGTCGTTACTTAGGAGTTCTAAATTTTTATCGGAACCACTTACCTCATGCAGCGAAACTTCAAGAACCTTTGACGGCACCACTAACAGGGCCAAAAACTAAAGGTAAGGCATCAATATTGTGGACGCAAACAATGATAGATGCGTTCGAAGCAAGTAAAAAGAGTGTAGCTTAAGCGGCACTATTAGCACATCCAGTGCTAGACGCACCTCTTGTTGCTGTAGTTGACGCGAGCCAGTCAGCTCTTGGCGCCGTTCTGCAACAATACGTTAACGACGCCTGGCAGCCACTATCATTATTTTCTCGTAAACTGACGCCGACGCAGCGACAATACAGCGCCTACTACCGGGAACTGTTGGCTGCCATTAAATACTTCCGGACACAACTCGAGGCCAGGGTGTTTACTATTTATACGGATCATAAGCCTCTGACTTTTGCTTTCAGACAGAATAACAATAAATGTTCTCCGCGTCAGTTCAATCAATTGCAATTTATCTCGCAGTTCTCTCCTGACATACAACACATTTCAGGCGTAAATAATGTAGTTGCAGACTGTTTATCACGCATTAGTGCAGTGTCACAGACAATTGACTTGGGGCAGCTGGCCAAAGCTCAGAAATCTGATCCAGAGCTTCAGGGGCGCATTAATTACTCCACATCAGACCTACAACTTAAACTGGTCGAAGTTCCTGCATCAGATACGGTGATTTATTGTGACGTGGCCCATGGAAAATACAGACCATTCGTGCCGTCAGTGCTGCGCAAAGAAGTTTTCCAGACATTGCACGGATTATGTGACCCGGAGTTAGAGCAACAGTGAAGGTAGTCCGAAACGTTACGAGTGGCCTGGAGTGGAGAAAGATTGTCGACAGTGGGCCCGCGCGTGTACACAGTGTCAGTGCTGCACAGTTACACGGCATGTACGCTCGCCACTGGACAGTTTTCCAGAAACAACTGAGAGATTCGCTCACATGCATATTGACGTCGTCGGCCCTCTGCCTCCATCAGAAGGACAGTGGTATTTGCTCACCATCATAGACATTTTCACGCTGGCCTGAGACAATCCTACTTGACAATATCTCGACTGAAACTTTGGCGGCGGCGTTTATGTCATTTGGTTCGCGCGCTTCGGATGTTCACTCCACATAATCTCAGATAGGGGACGACAGTTTGAATCCGATCTATTTACAAAACTCAGTAACTTTTGTGGGTCAGTTCATCATTCAACTACAAGCTATCATCCTGCCAGTAACGGAATGGTGGAACGTTTACATCGTTGCTTGAAAGCAGCTCTAATGTGCCATGAAACGATCTGGACTACAGCCTTGCCACTCGTTTTACTGGGTCTTCGGACGACGCACAAACCTGAACTTAGTGTATCACCGGTTGAATTACTTTATGGCGAAACTTTACTTCTACCAGGCGAGCTTGTGGACCAGAGTACCGTGCCCGAGGTCGACGTGGACTCTGCTCATTTCATAAACATGTTCAGAGAGAGAATAGCACAAATTCGACCACAACCTGCATCCTGGCATGGCGAGCGACCTACCTTTATGCATAAAGAACTTAACAAATGCACACATGTGATGTTACGTCGAGAAGGAGTTAAACCTGCATTAACACCTCCATATACAGGTCCCCACAAAGTTATCAACCGAGGAGACAAAAACCTTTGAAATCATGGTCAACGGGAAACGCAATGTCGTCCCAGTCGACCGTGTCAAACCAGCGTTTGTCATAGACGAACCGGTCGGCAAGCAACCCAATTCCACCAAGACACAACCGTCGCCTGTTGCAGTTCAACCAAGCCTCCCGACTGTGACACCTGCACGCTCCGGAAGCACTGTACGCTTCCCGACGAAGTATGCCAGTGACGCCTAGGACAACGCAGATGAGGACACTCCGCTCTCCCGTGGGGGGCTGTGTAGCGACGAAACGGATTCGCGATCGGCCGTCACCTGTCATGTGGCGATCAGCTGTTTAGTGAAAGGTCAAACGTTTCACGCGCCGACCACTAGGAGCGCTTGTGAGCTGTCGGCTCCGTGCTGCTAAGCGAGCGTTCCTTGAAAAAAAAAACGTTGTTCCGAGTAAACAAGAGATACAGTCTAATTTTTACTTTTGTCGCGAGGATTGATATTCATGTTTATTTCAATGTTCTACTTCCAATGCTTTTATTTCCATTGCAAGTTTTACTTACACTGTTTAACTGAAGTGTATTGTACATACTAACGAGCTATAAAAATAATAAAATTAGTACAACTGCAACTCGTCTTCGTCCATACATGAATACGAAATTTGTTCGCTGGGTTCACATCAAGAAAACCTTAGCGACAGTACTATAATATATATCTTCCTTCTTGGCTTATAAGAAAAGCCCTGACGTGCAACACTGGGGCATTATTTAAACCCAAACATACGAATATTCACAACACTCCTTATGACAGGCAAGGAGCGAACAGGACCGAGATGGCGGAAAAAGTCCTTTGTCTCGATGTCAGTTAATCACGAGTTGCATAAGGTGGCAAGCAGTGAGGTAAAGACTAGGCCTATTTTCCCTCTACAGAGCTTTACTCAGGGCTGCATGCCGACCTGTCTCAAGTCCTTTCGTCCTGTGAACTCCCTGGGGTGGATGTACGGTATTCACTGTTCTGAGCCGCTGCTCCTGCTATCTAGGAAGCACTGTGCTACGGGTTTCACAATTTCTGTTCGACATTTTAGTGCTTAAATGCTTCGTGCGATTATGTGTTTCTGTGGTTTGGATTAGCTTTTCTGATGTTTCGTGAAGATTTTTAGAGTGCTAACTCTTTTGAGTTCCACATACAAATTGAGCATCGGCGCCGTTGCACTAACGAAGAGATACTGGAGATACTGACGACGAGTGACTGACATTGAGTGTGGCATGTAGTGACGATGATGCTTCATCAGAAGATTTTTCGTTGTAATACAACTTCACGTACTTCACCTAGTGAAGCTCGCCAGGACAGTTCTGAAGATTCTGAAAGTGAAGACGAATCGATCCATAAAAGGCCACGCCATAGTGAAAAAGATAAATTTCATTGCCAAAAACGTGATTTCAGTCCTGCACATAACGCATTTGATGACTCATCTACAGGACAGAATTGCTAACTAGCGCCTGATTCAAGTGTTCTATCCTTTTTCATGTTATTTCTATCAGAAGATCTATTCAAATTCATAGCACTTGAACCGATTTTACACATTCACCATTGTAAATACGTCGGAATCAGTTCGTTCTCGACTAGCCAGCTGGAAAGATACAGGTTTTGAGGAACTGTATAGTTTAATTGCTATTAGGCTTCTCATGGCTCGTGTTAGAAAGATGAGAATATGGGAATATCGGTAAAGAGAAGTACTTTTGAGTACGCCAATTTTTGGCGAGGTTATGTTGTGCGACCGTTTTATGTTACTATTGCGTATGTTACATTTTAATGACAGTTCGGCCAATCGTGGAGATGACAGTTTGTTTAAGATTAGGAAAATAATTGATGTAGCTCGTGTGGCATTTCACAGTGCATTTAATCCACTCAAAAAAAAAAAAAAAAAAAAAAAAAAAAAAAAAAAAAAAAAAAAAAAAAAAAAAAAAAAAAAAAAAAAACCTCTGGGCTATGGGTCGATGAAAGCCTATCATTGTTCAAAACTTGATTTCCTTTTAAACACTTCAATCCTTCTAAAAGAAGTAGATTTGGAATCATGACATTCGTTTTGTGCGACGCAAAACTGGATACGTCTTAGATTTCATTGCAGGCACAGTAACAGAAATTGAAATCCATAATTTACTAAAACCTGTATTTATAAAAGATGTGTCAAATATAGCCTACACTATTTTCACTCTCTCACAAAAATCGCTATGTTAACGACAATAGTAGGTGGCTGAAACTATTTCTTCCACATCCCTGTGTTTCCAAAGTGTTACGTTCAACATGAATTTACATTAGGAGACATAAGAATCCAAAATTTACACTTCTTTCATGCCGTGATTTAAGCGTTTAAATTTGTTTCAAATTACCTAGCACTGTTGGCCTGCGTTAGATGACCAAATGCAACCTTTTGCAGTTAAAATAATAGTCTTTCTAATCAGTCCACTTTGTAAATTTTTATAGATCATAGTCATTTCCAAAAGAAGGTTGAAACTACCGCATTTGTTTCCTTTCCAAAAATCTTCAAATTTTCTGTTAATTTTTTCCGTACTGGGAAGTGGCACATAAACGAAACATATGTTTCATAACCTTCTTTTGTTAGGTTACCACATTCCAAATTTCACGTTCGTCATAACTTCAGTCCCTGATATATAAAACGCAGAGCGTTAAAATTTTTGGGCGCCGACCTTTTTTGAGCAACTTTGCTGACTATATATATATAGCACCTAAAATTATTTCTATGAGTACGTTTACACTTGTACACGATAGCCACAGCTTTCAACGAAATATTGTCCGAGTTATAACGGCTAAAAATTTTCACGAATTCACGCTCGCCCTGTGCAAAGTCACGCATGGCGTCAAACAACTGACTATATCTCGGTCAATGTTGCTTCAACGAGTCTTCAAGTTTACCCCTGTTCATAGAAGACGTGTTCGAATGTCATGGTGCAGCTGGAAAATGAATTTGTCATGGAATCACACAGGAGTTAAATGTTAGCCGCGTAATCAGTTTTTGTGTACAATGTGTCTGTCGAGCAATCATTTCTAGATTCAAAGTATGGAATAATTATCCAGATAACGTCAGCGAGCACACTGACTGTAAGACTCACGGCCGCTCTTGTTCCAGAAATACTCATGCCAGGGCGAAGACGGCCGAGCTGAAAGCTCCGGTATACACAATAGCCTGTAGAGGTGGCTGCTAGCACAGGTAGACGGATTAGACGGCTTAAGTAGACCAGCCGCAAGCGCAGGTGCAGCACTCAAAGGGCTTAACTTGGCAGTCACTGATAACGATATATGTGTCGCTTGTTTACATATTACAAAGAAGGCTGACGCACAGCTACATTCAATGAAACCGGTGTGATGTAAATTGTTACATGTTATTGTAGACATAGTCAGAAATTACGCATTACTTATTCAGGGTATTACAACAAGGTACGGCCAAACTTTCAGGAAATATTCCTCTCACACAAAGAAAAAAAAATATGTTGTGTGGACATGCGTCCATGTTGGAGCTCATTTTAGTATTTCTCTTTAAATGTAAACTGAAATAATTCATGCAGACAATTGTCAAAATTCCCAATTGTTTCGTTAGTATGTACTGTACTTCCTCGATTCACCGCCAGTTGGCCCCATTGAAGGAAATTAATGTTGACTTTAGCGCTTGTGTTGACATGCTTGTCAACAACAGATTCGGTGACCGATGGATTGGTAGAGGCGGACCAATCCATGGCCTGCACGCTCTCCTGACCTCAACCCTCATGACTTTCATTTATGGGGGCATTTGACAGCTCTTGCCTACGCAACCCCAGTACCAAATGTAGAGACTCTTCGTGCTCGTGTTGTGGACAGCTGTCATACAATACGCCATTCTCCAGGGCTGCATCAGCGCATCAAGGATTCCATGAGACGGAGGGTGGATGCATGTATCCTCGCTAACGGAGGACATTTTGAAAATTTCCTGCAACAAAGTGTTTGAAGTCACGCTGGTACGTTCTGTTGCTGTGTGTTTCCATTCCATGATTAATGTGATTTGAAGAGAAGTAATGAAATGAGCTATAACATGGAAATTAAGCGTTTCCGGACACATGTCCACATAACATATTTTATATCTTTGTGTGTGAGGAATGTTTCCTGAAATTTGGCCGTAACCTTTTTGTAACACCCTGTATATACTGTTGAAAAGAGGAACTACCACTAATGTTACAATAAGATGATAAGACGAAGAAAAAAACGTGAAATTAATAATTTTTTTATTGTGGTCGAAGTTGAGATCAAATCACCTAGCGGCATCGATTTCATACGAAACGCCTAAATTAGACAGAAGAGTCGTTTTACATAATGTTAATAAAGTGCACTGTCAAACTGTAATTACTCATCACAATATCACGAACCGCATTGGGAAAGTACTGGCCAAGTTTAGAGTGGAAACAATATTCAAACCCACCAAAAAGATCAGTGAATGCTTACGATCAACGAAAGATGCGCGACACCCTTTGGCTACTCCAGGTGTGTATAAGATCCCATGTAGTTGTGGGAAGGTTTATATTAGCACAACAAAAAGAAGTATCAATACTCGCCTAACTGAACACAAAAGGAACTGTCGACTGGGACACACGGACAAATCGGCCGTAGCGGAACATGTTTTTGAAAACGGTGACCACAAAATAAAATTTAGTGAGACAAGCGTGCTAGCTAAGACATCGTATTATTATGCACGTATGAATAGAGAGGCTATAGAGATTTTTAAACACCACAATAATTTTAACAGAAAGGAAGAAGGCTTGAAGTTAGACAAGATATGGCGGTCTGCTTTGTACCAAAGACGTGACAATCGATTACCTTCGATCGAGAGTAATGACGCCAGCCAGAGATAGTTTTACGTTGACATCACGTGACGAGTGGTGGCGCCCTCTATATATGCAGGATCTCCACGGCCCAGCAGCCAGTCGTCGACTCACCTCAGAAGATGTTGCCCGCAGCCGGCAACGAAACGTCAGGGGAAGAAATTTCTACTGTTCGACAACGGCCTCTCAGCCCGGAAGTTTTAATTACTGAATCTTGTTCCTGTTTGCTGTTTCCAACCTAGAAGTTTAAACAGAGACTGTGCACATGACTTCGCAGTGTTAATCCTTAATTGTCTCTTTTGATTCCTGGATGTGAATTTTACAGATTAACGTCGGTGTTTGATTAAGATTAGTCTGCAAATTTCGCTTTTCCCTTTAAGAAGAATAATTCATTTTCTGATGTGTTTACAATGTACAATATTGAATTACAAACTATAAATTAGCATTTGAGTTCGTAACTATGGCTACATGGATGAAATGTCAAGCAATAGACTGTAGGTTACAAATGATTAATTGATACATGAGTGAACAGCGATGAATTAATTGCATTGTGCACAGAATGGTATAAGAATATAAGGATTGCTGAAGTATTTGCATATATGACATTACATTATTAATGATACATTAGTACACATAATTATTGTTACATGTGAGATATATCAAAAAACTTTACTGTGGGCGAAAATAATTGTAAAATTGTATGTGTACATGTCATATACGACGATGTGAGCTTCATGATCTATGGACAGTGTGATGCAACATGTCCAACTGAGATACACTGGATAGAGCTACAAGAAAACCGCAGGCTCCCTATCGAACAATATATTCTGCCAGTTCTCAGGGCAGTGATTTGTTATCTAGTACAAATATCTTACACATATTTCACAAACATTTATTACTAAGTTGCATTATGCTATGAATATTGATAAGAATTGTATAATTATTTGATGGCTAACATGCCATTCTGAGTAACAAGTAAAGTTATAGCAGGGTATTTTACAAGTTCAAATAATAGTGAAACATGTTACAACCATACATTAAGCTTTGTTTATTAACATGCACAACACTACAGAAGATGATGATGATTGTCTGAGCATCAAAGATAGATGACAACAACAAGAATTTCTATGTTTAACACAGTTTGATTTCAAATGTTACAGCACTTGCTAAAATGTGTCAGTAATTATTACCATGGTCTCATGACATTACCAGTACACATGTGTTAAGCTATAAAAAGTATTATAATACTTGGCCAATAAATACTACAGAATAATAAGTCATATGTCAATTATGTATGCCTCAGAAGCTATATAATATCTGAAACACAGAGATATATTAGCGCTAAATATAATCTTGATAATAGTTTCGAAAAAAAAAATTTGGAGAAAATATGTATGGCAATAGCTGCAGTGAAATGGGTAACGATCAAGTTATAGTAAATAATAATTCATCATAAGTCCCCTCTAGTTTCAGTCTGTCTTTAACAATTATTACTTAGTCCATATATGAAGTAAATGATCATCATAAACCAAATTAAAGATAATTAATTACGAATTAGAACCATATGCTAGCAGTGTAGCAATATCCTAAGTACTACCTACCTTGGGGAATTGCTTGAAGTTAATGTAGATAATAACACTATGTAGCCCAGAAACATATTTGCAGGGTACATCATCATATCAAAGAAAAGTGGATGAAATTTAATCATAAATTCTCTTCTACGCCATACTAGCTGAGCAATAACCACAAGAATGGCCGTGCAGCTATGCAGAAGCATTGAGCATCACCACACACAAGGGAATTACTGCACAACAGGTAAGTGCAGTTAGTGAGAAATATCACTGAAACTACTTATCTCTTACATACATCAATGTTCAAAAATCATAAAAGTAATAAAAGCAATATAGTAGTCACACACTGTAAACCAAAAGATAGAATTATTGCAGCAGAAAATGATTCTGTATCAAATAATCACAAAGATGAATTATATGATTACGAATCGTATCATTTATCTGAAATATTCCAAGTACATTTTTATTCTTTTTAAGATGTAAATCTACAGACATGATATACTGCAAACTGAAACAGTATGCCATGACAATTTGCTCAAAAAGTAGACATATTTTCAAAGTGAACTCAACTGAAGGATCCAAGTACAAATGTGAAAAACTTAGCTCCTTCTTCTGATCAACTCAGTTATGCATTCAAACGATGAAATTTCATGTCACTCACTTTCACCCTATTACGCATATCAGAATGCAGAAATAAGTGCAGAATGATTCACAGATAGTCAAATACAAATATCAAATTCCTGCTCAAAATAAGCAGTTCAGCTACGATACATACGAGTACAGAATGGATACCAAATACGTAAATAACTAAAAACTTGTCTAATCGTTTAAATGTGTCTTGAAAACAATAGTTTCTAAAAGCGGCCAAGTTGGGTAAAATTGTGTCGACATATGACGCAGTACCTCATAAGCCAAGCACCTGTAATTACATCTGTGCCCAAAGTTCCTCTCTTTCTCTCTCCCCGCCCGGCACTCGAGTTTGTGACACTTGCGGGGAGTGACACTTGCGCGGAAAGGGAATTTGTAGACACTTGCGCGGAGACCCGGACGCTGCAGGTAGTGAACAGGGTGTTCCAGAAGTAGTGATACACCACCCCTACTCCACGCCCTCCAGCCGCTACCTGTGCCGTATTCAGGAAAAGGCCCACCGAGCGAGATGGAGCTGTAGTAACGGCCCGGAGATATCACAGCCTCATTCAACGGGGAGATAACACGTCATACAAATATCACTCGATTTACAATACAGCACCATGTGAAGAGGAATGTGATGAAATCGGAATTGAGCGCAACCGTTGCTAACTACAATTCCGGATTTACTGCATTTTGAGTCAGAATTCGCATCTATATTCACATTTATCGCAAATGCGAATTTTTCCTGTCCCTAGTAATACCTTTAAAAATAAACAGCTGATCAAGGCACTAAAAGCAAGGGCAGATCTTTGGGTGTATTACTACAAATAACTAAAACACAATTTGATCGTGGAATTATATACAATCCCGTTATAAAGGTTTTTTGTAGGTGGTTTTGAGCAGCTTTTAAATATGTTAGGAATAGCATTATGAAATATAGACAGCTACACCTGATGTTTATTATGAGATATCGATTTCGGCTAATTTCAGGTCATCTTCAAGTCTCAAACAACAGGTGTTACTTATGCATTTTTCCAGTGGCACTCATAACCTTTAACTGTTTACACACGAGGTCTAACGTTGTTAGTCGCGTTAGCGATGAAAACAGAACCCAGAATCTTTGCGTCTATGTGATACATATATTGGTGTGATGTCTTATTTCGAAAGAACAAACATCACACCAATACATATATAGCTCTCGGTAAAGTGGAACGGTACGATGTCGTTACGTAGCACAGCACGGCGACTGGAAACGCAGGAGAAGTGCAAACAACGTTCTCTCCTCAGAGGTATGATTCTAATTAGGTTCGACGTAGACTTCTACAACTTACAGTCTACACGGCGAAGATTGCACCAAAAAATTTAACGTTTCTTCTACTTTGGCGATAGCAACCAAATTTTAAAATCGTGTCTACTATGTAAAGATTTAGCAACACAAAACGCTTCACGTCCATAACTTCACTGGTTTTCGAGTTCTCGATTTTTAATATGTTTTTAATGTTATCACATAAAAAACAAATTTGGGACTCACGCTACAATTTTCATATGGCAGATTTTGTAGGTACATTCACAAGACATAATTCAACGGTTCTGTGCATTCATTTTATGCGAAATACCATTCATTTGTTTTCAGTGTTTATTTCAAATTTCTACATTTAAGTTTCTTTAATTATTAGTACTTAAATGTGGTGATGAAATAAATAAATTACCTGTATATGTGTAATCTTATGCGGCCAAACTACTTAGGTCATCGGTCGCTAGACTTACACTACTTAATCTTACTTAAAATAACTTAGGCAAAGGACAAACAAACATACCCATGTCCGAGGAAGGACTCGAACATCCGACCGGACCGGCCGCGCAATTTGTGACACAAATTACATATTTGATAATATTAATGCATAGAAGTATGAAATCACGTCAAGACTACTTCCTGCAAAAATTTCGACAAAAAAAGTTGGCACTGAGTTTAGAAAAACAAAATTCTAGTATATTGGATGTTAACATTTTATCAAAAAATGAATGTTACTACAAGAGATATAGCCATTCAAATTTACGGGCACCATAACGTTTTCCCTTCCTGAGTAAATGAGCTGCTTCTTGTAGTTTCAACACCTTTTTCTTGAATGTTCTGAATATAAATCTTCACACAGACTTCTTGAGGAGGAGAGTGATACGGATATCTGATTGTAAACCACTGCCTATTACCTTAGACCTTTTTGACTGTACTGAACAGGAGTTCCGCATATTCCCTAATTTATATTTATACAGTTAACAGGCAATGTAATTTATAACCAACTATTGGCTGTCAATTTCGCTTCATTTTTCCTGGAAGTCTTGCAACTTGTTTCTCCCTGTTGGTTTATGCCAAGTTCGGAGTAAAAATGGTTCTATATGACAGTGATGAAAAGTAGAATTTATCTTTAGCATTTTTCGGTGTGTGACATTCCCTTACACATTCCGTATTTCATACATTTCTTAGATGTATTTCTAATTCGAATACAGCCAAATCGTTTTGGGGTCTACGAATAAACGCTTCAAATATATAAAATACTCATTGACTTATTATTAACGTGTTTTCAATTGACGGTTTAAGGTTGCGTCTCCTATTAAAAAGCATAGTAGCTATTTTTAAAGAGATGGAAGTTGCGTGATAGTGGGGTTAACTACATAGCGGTCAATTACATCAACGTATCTGTGCAGGATGCCTAATATATTTATTGCTTGCGCAGGTATCTAGATATGCTTAGTGTTCTGAATAATATGCTTTTAGGAGGTATGACTGTGGAAAGTCATCGTCTTGTAGTAGCAAAGAATGTCTTAATAACTCTCCAAACATTATCACTATTAAAATACCTTTTTGTTTTCAGGAGGAACACTCAACGAATTCATATGTAGTTAGAACAAGTTACAATATTGCTCTTCAGCTTTGAAAGGGTTGTGCAATTTCACTGATTTTCGAGTTATGTTGACAGTGTGGAAACTTGACAACAGCAGTGCTAGACTTCTTGGTGTGCCTGTACCCCAGGAAAAGCCATTAGCCGCCCCAAGGGTCCCGGGTTCCGCGCAAGTGTCACTCCGCGCAAGTGTTCCAACCCCCCGGCACTCACCCACTCTCTCTCTCTCTCTCTCTCTCTCTCTCTCTCTCTCTCTCTCACACACACACACACACACACACACACACACACAAAAGGAAGAAAATTATCAATACAAGTATATACATACACCGTTCAGTATTATCAGTAGATTAGATTCAGAAATCTAATGAATGTCACAATGTACAACGTACAGTATACACAATATTGCAAGTAATAGTACAAGGGCAATGAGGAAATCTTTGCCCCAATTTATAGCAAAATTATTGCCGTAAATTCGAAGTCAACACATCCATTGTAGTTTTCATGTTCAGGCGGGCTTGATCTGCCGGTATCACCGCCGTACGTCGACTCTGTCAGTTGTTAAAAGATGGCGATTGTGTTTCACACGTCCATGGCGATAAAGCAACGAAATTCTATTCGTCTTCTTTGGATCTAGAGACGATCGCCGACATATGTTGAAAATTGCCTATCTGTGTTAGGTTTTGAGGTATATTGAGTTCGAAAATAGCCACGAACGAGTGATCTACCATACACTGCAGACCTCGTTCACCTTTTAGGACTGCTTACGAAGTCAAGGCAGGACACCATTTCATAATTAACGATGAAGCAAAGCCAGGAGTCAGCCGGATGAATTATGGCACATGGGTATCTCAGCGTTAGTGCTGCGATGGAACAAATGTGTAATCTGGTGTGCTTACTATGTACAATGACACAGTAGCGTCCATAGAATATGCTATACATTTGTAACACTAGTATGTAACGTTTGCGGCTAATAAAATATAGTTGCTAAGAATGTCTGGTGTTTCGTTGTAGATTGAATGAAAACGGAAATGAAATTGTACCATAACGAAGCGATTTCACAATTCAGTGTAAGTCTGAATGTAAAACCATTTTGCGTAAAACAGCGATTTGAAACTATTGTCACCAAATACGTAAGGAGTAAAATCACTACTGCACAACAGGATGAGCTGCACATCATTATTTGTAGAAGAAAAATGAGGCGTTCATCAATCATCAGCGTTATTCAGCAGTGTCTCCTGAAGATGGCGAACAGTTGGGTCGCCGAAATACTGAGTCAGTTTTATTTCAAGATGCGATAGCAGAAGTGATGAAACTACGAAGGATTATTAGTTTGAGAATATGTAACTACGTACAAAATGTGAGTAGGTTTAGAATGAAGTATCGAATTTACAAGTTCGGTTTTCTGTGACCTTATAAAGTTACTTGAATGTCTCAAGAGTAGGCACAGTGAACCACAGATACATAAAAAAAAAAGTCTGATTATTCGAACAGATATGTTGGAAGCAACTAAAGGATATTTTGATGAATTTTTGCAGCAGGTCAAAAATGATGATCAGTTGTGAAAAGTTCACAAACATTTACGTAATTAAATGTGAAAGGAGTGCCCAAAACGTACACCTGGTCACTACGATGATAGGGCTTGTCAAAGGGAACTTTTCACACTGACTTCGAGATGGCTTCATTAACATTAATAGCTATTATAAGAAGAGATGGAAAACTAGATATTTAGAAAATAGTTGTCTGAAAACAAAAATCTGGCAAGACTATCTACGGGACGGACGTATAATAAATAAATAAATAAATATAACGCAGTGGTGGTTGGAAGTTTAATGTTCTAGCGGTCTGTGCCGGCTGGTACGGTAGTGTGATGTGATATACATTGCCGGCCGCGGTGGCCGAGGAGACTGAGGCGCTTCAGTCATGGTCTGCACGGTCACTACGGTCGGGGGTTCGAATCCCCCCTCGGGCATGGATATTTGTGCCGTCTTTAGTATAAGGTAGTTCATAAGTAGTTTGTAGGTTTAGGGACTGATGACCCCGTAGTTAAGTCCCATAAGCTTAACAAACATTTGAACATTTTTTTATATACATTCCCCTATATATGCCGTTATGCCGCAGTATGTGATGTTATCGTCAAATTCTAATTTTCATACGTACTAGTGGCCATTCGAAATGCAACACTTTGAAGTAGCAGATATTCAACAGGGAAGTTAACTAGAGAAATGAATGAAAATAAAACATATGAAATGAGGCTTTTGATGATGTCACTATTGAGTATTACTGTCACAGTTCGCTTTAATGGCAGCTAGACTCTTAAGCATTGATTGAAAGAGGCTCTGAAGGTGTCTATGGGCTACTGAAGTCCCTACAGCTTCCAAATACTGGAACAATTGACCTCGTGAAGTAGCAGTAGCATATCCAGTGTTTGTCGCTTTTGAAGTCATTGACCAGACGTTTTCTATACCAGAAAGGCTAAGATAGCAATTGAGTCCTTAACAAAGCATGCCACATCTCATGGCACATTAACCTATGCCAATGTGGCCGTGGACATTCAGGACACCACCTCCATCATACCGGTTATATAGATGTTGTGGGTATGGAATCCAATAACAACCCAAATCACAAAACAGAATTAAGTAGCAATATAGTGATTTATAACAGTGCAATAGTCCCTCTCCATGTCTCCGGATTTAACAATCGTGCAATGCAGGCAGGTAACGTACTCGGCGAGCACCATGATGGTTGGATTGGATTCTGGAGATAATTTGGTGAGAGTTTCTTGAAGTGTTGATTTGTGAATCGCCATACTTGTAATGCACATGATTTTTGATTCATTATGACACCTTGCGTGTATACTGACAAGGAATCTCGTAAATAATGGAGCCCAATTCCTGCCGTACCACATGAGACACGAATTTCTCACATGTTACATCACTTTCATTGTCTCCTTGTTCTCCTGATGTCTAGGCTATCGAAATGGTCGGATGTATGAATGCAAACTGACTGGCTACTGACACACCATGCGCTGCTACATCAGTTCCACTTTCGCAATCGGTGGAAGCAGCATGGACTGGTATTCCCCTACAACACATACAGGTCATCGTTCAATTCGGAGACAAATAGAACGGCCACATTTGCCGATAGTGACATCATTGAGTTCTGATTTCAACCTCTTTCTCATTTCACATGTTGATAGGCTTTGAATCATGAGACCTTTGAGTAATGTATCATCGACACAAACCTGGCTGTAATACAAGGTAGGCTATGTTTACAAATTAAGTTCCGTTTCGTTATATAAAACAAACGTGTACAGATGTAGAAAAATATTTATTATAAAAATATCTACGTGTGTTAAACTACTTTTCTGTATAGCTTCCGAAATTTTGCAGGCACTTCTCATAGCGTGGCATAAGTGTTTGTATGCCTCCTTCGTCTGTGTGTACAAACGTGTGGTAATATGTTCTTCCAGCTCATCATCGTCGTAGAAGTTTGACCACCACGGACAGATTTTAGGTGTAAGAAGCGATGAAAGTCGCTATGAGCGAGATCAGAGTCGTGTGGAGGATGATCCCAGTGAAATTACCTGAAGAGTTGTTTGGTCAGATTTGCTGTGTAAGGTCGGGAATTATCGTGAAAATAATAATAATAATAAAAAATAATTGGAAAAAAACAACTTTTGTCTGTAAGCCCCGGCGCTTGTTCTGTATTGCTTGGTGCAATATCCAGGGGTGCCGCAGTAATCATGTGCATTGAGTGCTTGGCCTCGTGGTAAGAGATCAATCAGCAAAATGTCTTTTCTGTCCCAGGAAACGGCGTAGAAGACTTTTCAGGGTGTAAGAATTTGCTTAGGCTTAACCTTCGTTGGTGATGTGCCTCCATTGACCATGAACTTGATCACGCCCGTCACTGAACAGTCTTAACACCATCTAACCGTTGAATCACTCATAGAACTTTTGTCCATAAACCTCGCAGATTTGAGGATGAATTTCCTTTGGTTTAACTTACTTTGCATTTAGAAAACGAATCAGAGATCTGATATCACATGCGACGGCATTTTATATTACAGCAGACATTATTAAAAAAGAGAAAAAAAATCACTACAAAGTACACGTCGGCAGTAGCGGTCTGAAAATGACTTACACGTCTTCCTCCTGAGTCAGAGTAACTGCCGCGCATTCTCGGAAATGTGATCATAGCGCTGCCGGGGATAGAAATAGAAACGGAACTTACTTTGTGGTCACCCTCGTATCTCAGATCCTTGTGTTTGGGAAGGCAATATGCTTTAAAATGCATCCCTTTAGATATTGCTACATAAGGTATTGTCATGATTTTGTATGAGGAATCGGATGCCGACCTCTAAATGCGTTGCTTTTGCTTCACTCTTTATAATCATGGCTTATATTGAATTTAGTTTTCGTTTTAGCTTTTTATTATTATTTCGCGCACTTGTACCCTAAAGTTTACATCCACACGAAAAAAACACACTGGCAAAACTTTTCTGTTAGTGCACCAAGACTCCGGTTGGTAATAGCAGACAAGTGGATTTTGTACTTGTGGACGATAGTTGCCACAGGAGGCTGTTAATTATAGACCGCTGCAACCGGCACTTGAATGGCGACAGAGCAGTGGAACTGTATTCAAACTGGCGCGAGCGCAGCTCAGCGGCGACGGAAACTTGGCAGCAGCGTGACGTCACACGTCGACAGAGCCGCGACAAAGCGGCACGGCGGATTAGCTGCCACGCCTCGGGACGACGCCCCCCCCCCCCCCCCCCCCCCCACACACACAAGCCACCGGCTGCCGCGTACCTGCTGACAAGTGCGTGACCCGCTGTCTGCTACACGAATCTGTCTCTCATATCAAGCACGTTTCATGGAATGCGAAAGCCACATTACATTTATAGGATACTAGCTTAAACCCGCGGCTCCGCTCGCGTGTTGCTTAATTATGATAGATAAGCTATCTTTCAGCCGTGTGCTATGAGACTGGTTTTGAAGGATGAAATGAAATACAATACCTCCTTTAGAAACAACCATTTTTAATCAACATTCAAATAAAAAATAAAATTACGTGAACTGCTTAATCATTTACAATAAATAATACATACATTATTCCTTATAGCCTGAGTTGCAATATCTCAACACGTATTGTGAGAGTAATGTCCAAATTCATTTTAATTTCATTTTAGGGCATTCTGGTAAACTACGTTATTTGTAGTATTGTTCTGAGCGTAAATGTAGAGATTTTTTGGGTTGCCCACCCTTGAGCAAGCGACGTATAATCGACCATGTGAAGAACTTGAGGGCTGTAAATGGATTAGTGCGACGTTTTGATGATTGTCCTTGAGCTTTGTTAATTGTCATGGCAAAAGCTAGATGAACTGGAAAGTGAAGTCATTTGAACTGAAACGGCATATATGAAGGAATGTAATGCGCGTAACGTCAAATCGACTTTTTAAAGAGATGTATTAAAAGAAATTTCTATTTTACTGGTTTCTTTATTCTTATATTTCCTTATTCGTATGCTTATCCCTATAGAGAAAGAGTTGAAGACATTGTAGCACGCATAGACCAAACATATGGCCTGCAGCATCACATTTCGCTGCATATAGAGTCGCAAACGTCATCGCTGGCCTTCAGTCCGATTTTTTTAAATATAATTTGACGACTTTCAACCACCACATCTTCCACCCCTTTATAGCTATCGGCATGGAACTACTGTGGTGTGTACAACGGAAGTCTTGGAACAACAATTACACACAGACAATTCGTTTGCGTTCTGTAGTTTTCACTGCAGAGCGAAATATTAACACACGCACACGTAGAATTTTATTTACACCGATAACTTTCTTTAAAATATACTCAACCCTTTTATCATTATCAACCCTCAAGCAACAATGCAACCAATAAAACCATTTTCACAGAGTAAATATAATTTTCAAAGAATAATTATTGTTCCGCATTTCGCGTTATATTCTTCAAATTACTAAGTATCTATCATATCGATATAAAATCGTGCCAAAAACCTTCCTCGGGTATAATTTAGTAATTGTACAAGTATTCAAGTATCTGCGTCTTGTCGTTCTGACGTGATAAGTGTACACTGAACAGACATTCACATTAATATATATATAGAGAAATAGCTATCCGGTCGCCATAAAACCGTGCCTAAAGCCTTCCCCGGGTAGACATTAGTAACTGTACAAATTTTTAGCTCTTTATGTCTTATGGTTCAGACGTGATAAACGTACACCGAATAGACATTCATATTTATAGATATAGATGTGTTCTCTTAATCCAAAGTTAAGCGTAATAATTCCTAATATTTTGATTACGTGCTAGTTAATAGTTACTGTTCATTAATGCATCTTTTAACAGACTCGATGCATTAAAATATTCTAATGTACGAGGCGTGTCCAGAAAGTAAGTTCCGTTTGGTAATGAAATGAAATTGTACACAGATACAGAAGAAATTGTTATTGCACAAAATTCTACAACTCTTAAACTATTTTTCCACATAACTGCCGACATTTTGCAGGCGTTTATCATAGCGTGGCACCAGGTTTTGTATACATTCTTCAAAGAAATCTGCCGCCTGCGTCTTCAACCAGTTGGAAACAGTTTCTTTCAGCTCGTCGTCATTGCTAAAGTGATGACCGCCAAGTTAAGACTTGAGATGTAAGAAGAGATGAAAGTCGCTAGGAACGAGGTCAGGGCTGTACGGAGGATAGTCAAACACGTCCCAGCCAAATCCCTGTAGGAGGTTTTTCGTCACATTTGCAGTGTGTGGTCGTGCGTTGTCGTGAAGCAAAACAACATCTTTTGACAGCAGTCCCCGGCGCTTATTCTGAATTGCACAGCGCAATTTCAGAAGTGTTTCGAAATAAGCATCTGCTTTGATTGTTTGACCACATGGTAAGAAGTCAATGAGTAGGATGCCTTTCCAGTCCCAGAACACTGTGCACATCATTTTCCGAAGTGTCATGATGTGCTTCGGCTTTACCTTTGGTGGTGATGAAGTGCGCCTGCATTCCATTGATTGCCGCTTACTCTCAAGGGTGTCGTAAGAAACCCACATTTCATCTCCTGTGGCTATCCGTCTCAGAAATTCTTCGCCGCTTTCAGCAAAACGGGTCAAAAACTCAAGTGCACTACCCATCCGTTGTGTTTTGTGTTGCTCAGTGTGAAATTTTGATACGCAACGTGAGCAAAGTTTACGGAATTTCAGTTGTTTGGTAACAAATTCATGCATCAGTGATCGTGAAATTTGGGGGAAGTCCATAGCGAGAGCGCTAATTGTAAACCTACGGCTTTCCTGGATGTTGTCATCAATCGCGTGAGCCAGTTCTTCTGTAACCAAAGGTGGACACCCACTTCGTTCTTCATCGTGCGCATAACTACGCCCGCCATTGAACTGTCGGACCCATCTTCTCACCTTCGAATCACTCATCGCATTTGGTCCGTAAACATTGCCGATAAATTTCACTTGGTTTCACTTTCCTCGCATTCAGAAACCGAATCACCGACCTGATTTCACAGGCGGCGGGGTTTTCAATCAACGCTGACATTTAAAACAAGCACAACAAAGCGTACGTAACTGACAGCGATCTCCAAATGACGCACGTTCTTCTCCTTGATACACATCGTCTACAGTGCATTTACTGACCTGCAATCGCAGTGCTGCAGCTGAGATAAATTGAAAAGGAACTTACTTTGTGGACGCTCCTCATATTAATAATTACGTTCTGAGTTACGACAATTTATTTGTTGCCTCATTGATTCCTCTGGATGTGTTGTTCAATTCTCTGCCACTCATTGTTTACTCTGGGTGTGTCGTTCATTTCTCTGCCATGTCTCCTTATATTGAGTGCGACTGATCTCACATACTTTGTAATAAAGGCTACATATAAAATTAATCACAGTCGCTGTTATTTGTACTTGCTTTACTATCAGCTTAGCTTATAACTAGGTTCAGTGGATCCTGGGCATCATCCAGAAATCTAATGAAAATTAAATTCTTACATTAAGAATGTACAGAAATGATCTTAGAAAATTTTATAGGAAATAGTTTTGAAACAAATTTGAATCATCTATATACCTTTTTCCATTAAGCACTGTAATACATTACAAATCTGTATCGTACAAAATATTCTCAAATATTAATGAAGTTAAATATGTAACTGTAGCTATAACCGATAACTGTAATTTTAAAATACTGACATTATTTTTCAGTCAAGACCTTTGCGAAGCGACGTTCAGATTGCTTGTTCTAGATGTTTTCACAGTGTCTTAGTGTATGTTACTACTTGAATCACAATGTGAAAGCTGTGTCCACATTTTCCTATAAATTTATTCAGAAAACACTTAATCTCATTCATTCCATTGTATTAATTAGTGCTTAAAATTGTTGCAGTGTAACAACACGAATTTGCGTCGCTGCTATCAGTTTCGCTAACTTGTACAAAATCTTGAAGTGTTTTTACATCTGTTGCACCAGACTACTCATCAGTCCAGAGACTTCCAAATTACTCTAACTAACTTACACTAAGAACTATATACAAACCTATGTCCCAGGAACAACTCGAAAGTCTGCTGGGAGCGTCCGCCCAGTCCATAGCATGATGCCTTAAACCACGCGGTCACTGCCACACAGCCGCTAACGTGTGAATAATATATTCAGTATATTGTGTTTGAGGACTTCTCTACCGTTTCTGATTCACTTGTACTAGCTTTAATATAAGACAAACACAGTACCCAATCGCAATGTGTTTACAGAGTAATATTGCTATCAACATTTCGCTTCTCACTAGCGATTAAACTGAATTTGTATTCCAGCATTCAAATTTTAATACGAGTAATAAATTACTCTGAAACACTGTAAGAAATTGTGAGCACAAAAATACAAAAATTCACTTCTCACATATCATGACAGTAAATTAATATTAATATATTCATATTACATTTCTTATTAGGTACTATAAGTTACATGTTTAAACTCATTGATACTTTCTGTAATATATTATTTGGTATAGGCATGCCAATTATAAAATTGCTTAATGCTAAAATAGTGTAAAATGATTAACTTTGTTTCAACATTAATTGCTACAATTTTTCTAAGCCCATCTTTGGTTTAAGCGATACTGTAATATATTAATCTTGCGTATATTACTTTTGGGAATTGCAAAAATCCGTTGAAACTATTCATGTTATGATACTATAGTAACTAAAACTGACTGGGATTTAGTATTTAGGCTCATTTTATGTAATATTTATTATAATGTAAATTTGTTAACTTATTCAGAGAATAAGTAACTGATAAATTTATACTAAATTTTTTGTCTATCATTTAAATACGAAATGAAATGATGTTACTGGCCTTTTGAGAAATATAGAATAGTTTTCAGACATCATCTGGTAACATAGAATACTAAATATAACTACCTGTGTCATCATGTTGTTATGAGACATCATGGTTTCTTCTCGATTGTCAGTGCAAACACATTGTTAAAATGGAGAGCTTTTTCAAATGTTATTACAAATACATAAAAGGAAAAATCAATCACTTATTAACTGCATATATTACTGAATATTTCATAGAATTTGTATCACATGAACTGTTCTGCACCAGTAACTGTAATCGCTTGTATCGTGTCATTGTCTAGAAGGATCAATCTACCCTCATATTAGAAAGGGGGTGAGATAGAGTCTCTTCAACGAGAGCCGGCCGCGGTGGCCGAGGGGACTGAGGCGCTCCTGTCACGGTCTGCACGGCCACTACGGTCGGGGGTTCGAATCCCCCCTCGGGCATGGATATTTGTGCCGTCCTTAGGATTAGCTAGTTCATAAGTAATTTGTAAGTTTAGGGACTGATGACCCCGTAGTTAAGTCCCATAGACTATACAAACATTTGAACATTTTTCTTCAACGAGAAGCCATTATGGAAATAATAGGTCAGGCGTAAGGATGATTTGAAGAAAAAAGGATATCAACGATGAGATTCACTGATGACATTTCTATATACAATCAATCTGAAATTAATCAAAGGTTCACTTGAACTGATTGATTCCTGCCATGCGTACATAATATTAATTCCGAGTTAAGCAGAGAAAGACATATAAGAAGTAACAGAGGTGGTATTAACCATAGTTGACATAGTAAATGAAAGTTTGAAAAGTAGAAGATGTCGAGGAAGTATGTCATCTTCGAAGTAAAGTAACACAAGCAGGTAATACGAAGATGACGTAATACCTATCACAGACAAAGACGTCATTCATGGTCAATAAAAGTTGACTAATATCAGACCGTGAATGTTATTTCAATAACAAATTTCCGAGAATTTACATGGACTGAAGAAATAGTATGACCTAAAAGACACAATATTAACTCATCAGTATCAAGATGACAAGTCATTTACGTTGACAATCCCTGCCGACAGAATGGTGAAGTTTTTTTCTACTTTCCAACAATTTTATCTGTTCCTGTACATCACATGACAGTTTATGGGACCTATATCTACATCCATCCTCTGCAAGCAACCTAAAGGCGAGTGGCGGAAGATACATTGCGTACCATTGTCACTTCCTCTTAATCAAAAACTGTTCAAATGTTTGTTAAGCTTATGGGACTTAACTACGGGGTCATCAGTCCGTAAACTTACAAACTACATATCAACTACCTTATACTAAAGACGGCACAAATATCCATGCCCGAGGGGGGATTCGAACCCCCGACCGTAGTGGCCGTGCAGACCGTGACTGAAGCGCCTCAGTCTCCTAGGCCACCGCGGCCGGCTCCTCTTAATCCAGTCGTAAATAGTTCATGGGAAAAATAATTGACCGTATGCCTTCGTGTGGTCCCTAATTTCTCTAATATCATCCTTGTGATTGCATCACGAGATATACCTAGGACGAAGCAATATTTTGGTTGACTCTTCATAAAACGTACGCTCCTGGAACGTCATACCGTTGAGGGCGTAGGGTGAAAGTGGCAAATATGATTTTATCTTTGACTGGTGGCCATAGAAAGTTTTATCTTTGAAAATCATTATCTCTGATGATCACATGAAAACCTCACCACGCCCACATTAGGAAGTACTCATACCGCTCTTCGAGGTCCGACTCACCAATCGGAAAAACTAAACACCGCCAGAAGCACCTCTGAAGATGTCCAGCACCGCTCAAGGAGAAAATTTTGGAACAAACATCTCAAATGGACCAAGGCCATAGTACACAGAAGAAAGCCTTCACTGTATGATTAAAACATCATAGATCAGACAGTAGCATTATACCAGGGCTTTAACGTTGATACTAATAACATCACAGCTCATAGTTAACTACACTTTCTTTGACTTCTCTAATCACTAGTTCCGTTCGGTTCCTACATCTACTGGAGCGCGTAGTTGCTCCACGTCGTAGTTTTGAGTCTTCCCTCCGACATGGGGATGTGTGTTGTCCCTAGATTCGTCTAGGTTTTAGTTCACTGTAAATCCAATAGATTGACAATTATTTGAACATTTGATTTTCTTACATATACAAACTTCTCAGAGTTTGAGCAATGTGTCAGTCAAGATAAAACCCTCTGAGTATATCGTGGCAGAATGAGTGTCACAAAAAGTGAACCAGTGCGAGAGAGCGACGTACCCGTGATATTCGTAAGGGTTAAGAGGTGAGTAATCTATAGTTAAATTAATAACACCATTTCCCAATCACCATAACGCGCGTAATATTATTATCAAAAGCCTATATCGTCCCCATCATCCCAAAACCTACGTTGTTGCAGCAAATCTGTATGTGGAAATACATATTTTAGTGCCCGTAATCTGTTATTAATTCGCACACCTACTAAAAATAACGTTAAACTTATTACTTTGATGTTTAGGACAAATTTTGTAGTTCCCTTGAAAGATATCCTCACCAAGTTGTATATTTCCTTGTACTGTCGACCATTCTATATTATCTGTAGCACCATTCAACAGTTTTAATTTTATTGATTCCTACTCTGTTTATAACTATTTTCCTTTGCCCAAAACTACTCCTATGTCTTTTCGTGAAACTCACTCTCTCATTGACCCGGTTTTTCATTTCAAAATATTTGTTTTAATTCACCACATTCATTTTCTTGATAATCTTTCATTCCATGTTGAATTTTCATTTGCGGGGTATGAGCGGAGACTTACCTTATTATGCAACTGAAGATGTTTTACGTCATTTTGTATTCCTTTAACTGTTACGGAAGGAAATGCTGCTGAGTCTGAAATACTATTGGTTCATTGATGTCATATTTACCTGTCTGTTGACGATCTTACGTCGTTTAATGTCATTTACTTGTAAATGATTAAAAATTTTATTTACTAAAAGGCTCTCCCGTGACACGGTCTACACAAGTAGCAGGACGCCAGTCTAAGGGCTACCAGAAAGAATAAATATTTGACTTTCAATTATTGTATCATTATTGAATGGTTTAAAAGTTTTTGATGCCATCGGATTCCCATCATTATAAGTTATAAAATTTATTAGACTTCTCTTATTAGGCAACAAAATTGGAAACTGCGTATTTTCTTCGAAGGCAGTAGCATTGCTCAAGTATTTGAAACTTTTTTAAATTCATTATTGAAAAATGAGAACACTTACCTAATTCGAAAGAATGTTATATATAAATTCTAAATCTTACAAAACTTTTCTTGTTACTACCGCCCAAATAATGTTAAACGGTGTAGTATTATCAGTTACTATATTTTCGTTTTTCATTTCATCAAATTGTAGCATTTGCCATAAGGTTCCAGTTAATTACTCTATGTTGATGATCTTTCGTCCTAAAATGTCTTTTAGTTGTAAATGGTTAAAATTTATATTTTTCTGAAACGCTATCGCGACACATATTTTACTTTGGTTGCACGCCGCCGATCTAACGGCTTCCTCCAAGAATAAAACTTTCATTTTCAATTACTGAGGCATTATTCATTGATTTTAGAAGTTTTCGTATTTCACTCATTAAAAGTCATAAACTTAATTAAATTTATAATAATAAGCAATAAATTTAGGAACTATGCATTCGTCTAGAAGATGTCAGTGCCCAAGTATTCCAAATTTGTTATTTCATTATTCAAGAATGAAAACATTTATCTATTTGTAATAAACTTCCCAAATTTTTTCAAAACTTTACGTAACTTGTCTGCAAACATCTCCTAAAGAATGATGACAAGAGTAAGGATTATCAGAAAATTCATTTACGTTGATCACGAGACCAAATTTGTCGTGAGGTTTTCGTTTATTACTTTTTACATACTATCCCTATTTACAACACAGTTTGTAAACCATCCATATATGTTACTGATTGCACTTACGTTACTTTCTTTAGGAGTTATCAGAGGATTGACAGATACGACCAATTCCCCCGTTTCCATGCGAATGAAGTATAAATTCAGAATGAAGACTGTTGTTTTAATTTGTCATTTCTTTATATTTTTATCCAGACGTTATCCAGATAAGTCACTGCTTCTACGTACAAAGATACATTGCGGTACTCCACATAATTCAGAAGATATGTGCGAGGGCGTCCCCCGGCGGGGGTTCGAATCCTCCCTCGGGCATGGATGTTTGTGTATAAGGTAGTTTATAAGTAATTTGTAACTTTACGGACTGATGACCCCGCAGTTAAGTCCAATAAGCTTAACAAATATTCGAACAGAATATATTAAGTCATAAACTCTTAGGCGTGTTGAATGTAGCTATATTAGTAATTTCCAAACTTTGCGGTAAATGTTTCGAGTGACTTTTTCTATACCTAGACTGAAACTTGTTTATCTTTGGCGTAGACCGTTTTCCAGGCAGTATGTTTCCTTTTTATTTTATTAAACATCTATCTAGAATGTGAACCCTCGCATAACAAAGTCGCTTCGAAGCTACATTGGTAAACAGTCGGTACTCTCCTAGACCCCTCGGTGCGGGACGAGAACGTCTTATTGGAATTACGAAAGAATGTTACTCTGCTATTCTCGTATCGTTAGCAAAATGGTCAAATGTTTGTGAAGCTTAAGTGACATAACTACGCGGTCATCAGTCACTTAACTTATGAACTACCTTTTACTGAAGACGACACAAACATCCATGCCCGACGGGCAGATACGAACCCCCGACGGGGAACGGCCTCGCGCATCGGAGCATAGCAGCTCAATGCGCTTGGCCACTCCGCCGCACCGACGTTGATAGCCTATATTGCTTTCTCATTTGGAACAGTTTTAGAACTTCTCAGCATACGACAGCTACTGCTTCAGGAAACATTCATGGTTTTTTCCTTCGCATTTCTTTTTAATTAGGTAGAATATTTTACTAAGATATTTTAAAGTCGTTCGACGACCCAACTGAGTAGGGACTGCGACGTACTAGTGCCCTATATTACTCATTGTCTGATAATGAAAACTAAAACAGCCAACAACCTTTAAACACAATTTAAAACCATTCGATCATTACGTTAAATAATTAGCTCATGAGCACATACGCATCGAAAGTTTGAAGGTGTTATGTACACCTGTTAGAGTCTGTATCTAGTCGTTGAATTTACTGGTGTTTTTCCATTCAATAATCTGAAGCCGACGTCTGTGCCAGATATTTCATATTAGTTTAAGCCCGCGGATCTTAAGAGGCCTGTGATTAACTGTCAGACTGGCGCTGAGTGTTCCCCGGCGAATTTCCGGCGCAGTGGAAAGGAATTTCAATCAGAGGCCGTCGGGGCCCTTCCGCGGCCCGCTCGCAGCTGAAAGCTTTTCATCGGATTAGCGCCGGCGTTTGCTAATCTCGCCAACTGTTACCGTTTAGTCAGTAACCGGAAAGCACTCTGCAGCCTGTAAAGCGGGTTTGCGTGCTCAGCCGGCGCCGGCGGGCTCTAGCGAGTGGAGTGGTGAGTGGACGCACCGGGCCGGCAGCTGCGCTCCAACGCAATTAAAACTGATATCATTCAATTATAGACACGTGGCCAAATTCCCTTAGCGCTGCAGTGAACACGTGTCAGTCTGAACGACTACGAGTAATCTGTTTACTTTCATCGTTTGCGGAACGCCGCGCGGGTGTAGCCGAGCGGTCTGGAGCGCCACATTACGGATCCCGCGGCCTCCCGCGTCGGAATTTCGAATTGTACTAATACATCAATGAATTTCTTTTTAGTAAATAAAATGTTTAACCTTTTGCAAGTAAATGACATTAAATGACGTAAGATCGCCAATAGACAGGTAAATATGACATCAATGAAGCAATAGTATTTCAAACTTAGCAGCATTTCCCTTCAACAACAAATAAAGGAATAGAAAATGACGTAAAGCGTCTTCAGTTCCGTAATAAGGTAAGTCTCCGCTCTCACCCCGCAAATAAAAAATTAACATGGAGTGAAAAATTATCAAGAAAATGAATGTTGTGAATTAGGAAATATATTTTGGAATGAAAAAGACCGTGTCAATGAGAGTGAGTTTCACAAACACCAGTGTCTTAGACGTAGGATTGGTTCTGGGCTAAGAAAAATAAACAGAATAGGAATCAATATAATTAAAACTGTTGAATAGTGATACAGAAAATATAATACGGTAGGCAGTACAAGGAAATAGACAACTTGGTGAGGATGTCTTTCAAGGGAACTACCAAATTTGTCCTAAACATCCACGTAGTAAGTTTAACGTAATTTTTAGTAGGTTTACAAATTAATAACAGATTATTGGCAGCAAAATATGTATTTCCGCATACAGACCTGCTGTAACGTAACGTGGGTTTTGGGAGAATAGAGACGATATAGGCTCCTAAGAATAATATTATATGAGTTACGGTGCCTGGGCAATGGTGTTATTAAGTTAACTGTAGATTACTCCCCTTTTGACCCTTACGAACATCACGGGTATGTCGCGCACTGGTTCAGTTTTTGTGAAACCCGTTCTGCCATGAAATACTGCACAGAAGGTTTTATCTTACATTAATGAATTTCTTTTTTTATCAAAATAACTTGTGCGACGCTTGTCGCTGACCTCTGCCCTCTCTCTGCCAGCGTATCGATAAACACTTGATATTTATCACGTTCAACTTTTTTGTAACAATCTGAAGGGAGAGAGCGGAACTGCACTGGACTTACTGTTTTCTTCTTGATGTATTAGGACGTGTTCCAGCCATGGACTTGCCTAACCATTGTATGTGTGAGCTTAGATCTTTTTTTACTGATTTCAATAAACCGCACAGCTAATTTGAAAGATCTTACTTATTTACAATCCCTTCTCCATTCTCACTAATTTTCAAGTTATTTATTATCAGCAGACCCAGTACTTCTTACAGTGATGCTTGGGTATTGTTGCAGTTCCCTTCGCGATTGTGCTAGAATATTCTATGTGCAACATTAATTTATTTCGTAACTATGAATGGTTTATTGCATTTAAATGCCTACAAGGAAAATCTTCGCAATGTTTATGAGGACCGATAATTTGGCGACTTTTGGCGACTATCATGGTCATTGAACAATTGCAAAAAAAAAAAAAAAAAAAAAAAAAAAAAAAAAAAAAAAAAAAAAAAAAAAAAAAAACGAACAATTCCAGAATCAATTTATCTAAGTAATATTCCAGTTCCCTCTTCCATAATCACAGCAGAATGTGGCAGAAATATTACTCAAACGTTTCAATAAGGTAAAATTTAGATTCCGCCGACTTCTTCCGTAATGTTGCTTTCTGGTGTTGTATTTGCTACCAATATCACAACCGCTACCATTTAATGACGGAATCCAATGATTTTGTTTAAATTGTCCCTTCCTTTTCAAAATTAATCAGTATTTTCATATGAAATATTTCACTATTTGGTAAAATTTCATTAGTGATCCCCAACCTCAACTTTAATACGCAACACCCGTTTTCATACGAAAGCAGCATTACAGAATCCTACCTCGGGCATCAATGTGTGTGTTGTTCTTAGGTTCGTTTTGCTTTAGTTTAAGTAGTTTGTAAGTCTAGGGACTGATGACCAACGTACTTTTGGTCCCATAGAATTACAAACATTTGAACATTTTTTGTTTACGGAACCTTCCTGATCGCCGCCAGTTATGTTTACATAATTTCTTTACCTATTTCGAAAAATAAATTTAAAGAATTGTAACTTGTCACTGTACTTTCCCTCGGTTGCTTCTTCTATTAATATACAGATGTTTGTTTATATGAATCGTCTTTGCAACTCAAACAAAAGATATTTTCTGCTATAAGCATTTCGCCTTTTTATGCTACGCATCTCCTTTGGCTTGTAAATCTGTATCATTTTATTTTACGTTATTTCGTCTCGCCAAGTATGTGTGCACAATTCTTTTACCTGTTTCCAACAATAAATTTGAAGAATTGTAAGTTGTCACTGTTCTTTCCCTCGGTTGCTTCTTATATTAATATGCAGATGTTTGTTTATATGAATCGTCTATGCAATACAAACAGAAGAAATTTTTGTCATCAGCATTTCGCCTTTATATGCTACGCATCTCCTTTGGCCTGTAAATCTATATGATTTTATTTTACGTTATTTCGTCTAGCCAGGTATGTTTACGTAATTCTTTTACCTATTTCCAACAAAAAGTTTAAAGAATTGTAAGTTGTCACTGTTCTTTCCCTTAGTAGCTTCTCACATTAATATTCAGATGGTTGTTTATATGAATCGTCTATGGAATTCAAACAAAAGATGTTTTTCCCATTAGCATTTCGCCTTTATATGCTACGCATCTCCTATGGCCTGTAAATCTGATTTTATTTTACGTTATTTCGTCTTTTAGGTTATAAAAGGTTCTGACAATTTTTCTAAGTACAAATGACGATTTTTCTTTTCTTTTTTTTTTTAAAATATTTACGGTCTATTGGGATGCTTTTCCATAAGTGTTGTGGCCTCTGGTTGGCTGCTTTTTTATATAATTGGGTTCTTTCTCTTCAGCACTAAGGCACGTACAGTCTTGATCAAAACGTTAGTATCACATAAATATCACAGCCAAGCCAATAAGATAGAGGAAAAAAACAGCCAAACTTATGAAAAATAGACTTTCCAAAAGCTGTAAGTGAAAATAAAACAAATATGCCGTCAGTTATAACATCACCAAATCTGTTTACAAGACAAACTACCACAAACGTGAAAGACGACATAAAGTAAAACATAATCATGTATGTTTTAAAATTACGTGTTGAGAGTACATAGTGGCAGCGAAAATACTTATTAAAGACGATCGATTTTGGTCAAATCAGTGCATCTTCGAGTCACATATTGGAGAGAAAAGCTCGTATTGATTTCCAAAGACGGTACATAGAAACAAATATCTCCATATTAATAAATTTAAACGTTTTAGCGATAATGATGGGATAAATCAGATCCAATAAAAGCCTCGATAATTTCCATACAGATACTGTGAACGGCTGAAATCAAGGGGAAACTAAAGTTGCTACTTTTGTCAAGGACATACAGCTTTACTGTATGAATATATGATTATGGCGTTTTCTTGGGTAACATATTCCGGACGCAAAATTGTCTCTCATTTGGATCTCCGGGTAGGGAATGCTCAGGACGACGTCGTCATTAAGAGAAACAAACGAGGCATTCTACATCTCGGGGAATGGAATGTTCTACCCCTTAATCAGGTAGATAAGTTGGAAAATTTGAAAAGAGAAATGATATGGTAGGAAATAGTTCGGCCGCCCGATGTACAGGATTTGTTGACATATGAGTACATGGTTATAAATATATAAAATCAGTTGGTGGTAATGCAAAAGTAGGTATGATAATCAACAATAAAATACGAATGCTATGAACAGCATACTGAACGCATTATCGTAGCAAATATAGATACAAAGCCAACACCGACCATTGTAATACTAGTTTATGTGCTAAATTACACCTTCGATGATGAGGAGATCAAAAAATTGTATGAGGAGATAAAATAAATTATTCAGATGGTTAAGGGAGAGCAAAGCGTGATTATGATGGGAGACCTGAACTCAACTGTAGGACAGGGAAGAGAAGGAAATGCAGCAGGTGAATATGGACTGGGAAAAGAAGAGGAAATCGCCTATTAGAATTTTGCGCAAATTTATTCATCACAAGCACTTGGTTTAATCATGAAGAAAGAAGGTTGTATACCTGGAACAGACCAGGATACACTGGAAGGTACCAGCTTGATTTTATAATGGCAAGGTTCAGGTTTAGAAACCAGGTTTTAAACTGTAAGACATATACAGCGGCCAATATAGGCTCTGAGCATAACTAATTATGAACTATAGAGTAAAACGACTGCAAAAATGTAGAGAATTAAGGAGATGAAACCTGGACACATTGAAGGAACCAGAGGTGGATGAGAGTTTCAGAAGGAGCAGTACGAAAGGATTGGGTGACACCGGCGAAAGCAATACAGTAGAAGAAGAATGGGTAGCTTTGAGAGAAAGAGTAGTGAAGGCAGCTGAGGATAATATTGTCAGAAGGACAAGGCCTGATAGAAATCCTTGGATAACACAGGAGACAATGAATTGATGAACGGAGAACATTTAAAAATGCAGGAAGTTAGCAGGCAAAAGGGTGTAAAGAAGCCTGAAAAATGAAGTTGACAGGAAGTGTAGACTTGCTAGGCAGGAGTGATTTGAGGAGAAATGCAAGACTTTGTACCTAGGAAAATAAAAGATGCAGTTGCGGATGAGAAAATCAGCATTATCAAAGACTCATATGGAAAAGTAGTACTAAGCAAAGAAGGGAAAATGTGAAAGGTGGAAGGAATATATAGAGTGACTGAATAAAGTAAATGAAGGCAGTATTATAGAAATTGGTGACGAAGTGGAGGAAGCTTTGATAGGAGATACGATTTTATGAGAATAATTTGACTGATCACTGAAAGATGTGAGTCGAATCAAGGCCGCTGGAAACGATGATGAGGAGATTGAAGAAATGTATGAGGAGATAAAAGAAATAATTCAGACCGTTAAAGGAGAGAAAAAGTTGATTGTGATGGGGAATGGATGGATGGTTGGATGGTTTGATTTTTAAAGGGACTAAACGACTACGGTTATCAGTCCCTTGTTCCAACCATAGAGACTAGAATAAAAAAGCACTACAATGCAATAGAAAACAATTTGTTAAAACTCACCAAGCAAAGGGTGTAACATGTCAAGAAATAAAAGAATCAAAGTAAAAACTAATAAAAGAAGAGAAAGGTGGAAAGACGATGCCAGAGTGTCCTGGCCAGGTGATCACAGACAAGGCATTAGGGCATCTGGCCGCTTTTGCACATTAAAACCACCTGCCTAAAACGGTAGGCGAGCGAAAAGAAAACACGTAATGAACACAGTGCTAAAAATCAAATAGATCGGTACAACCCACTCACACGAATAAAATTTAAAACTGCGTCAGTCATATAGGCATTGTCAGCTAAAACAAGTTTCAAATAGTCAGGGAGATTAAAATTCCTTCTCTGTGCTGCTAAGTCCGGGCATTCCAAGACGATGTGGGCGACTGTCAGACGCGCACCACATCGACACTCAGGAGGATCCTCGCGATGGAGAAGGTGGCCGTGCGTAAGCCAAGTATGGCCGATAAGCAGCCGGCAGAGAACAACAGGGTCTCTGCGAGGGGCCCGCAGAGAGGTACTCCACATGTTTGTAGTCTCCTTTATACGCCTCAGTTTGTTGGGCACCTGTAGGGTGCGCCATTCACTACTCCACAAACCGAACACTTTACTGCGTAGTGTAGAACGCAGATCAGCCTATATTGAGGACAGGCTTGTGTGTGGCCTCTTTGGCCAGTCTGTCAGCCAGCTCATTGCCGTCTATCCCGACGTGTCCCGGAGTCCAAAGGAATGCCACTGACCGCCCACGTTGTTCAATGGTGTACAAGCACTCTTGTGTAGCAACAACCAGAAGATTGTGCGGAAATCACTGGTCGATGGCCTGTAAACCGCTCAGGGAGTCGCTACAAATGACGAACGACTCCCCTGGGCTGGAGCATATATGTTGAAGTGCGCGGTGGATGGCTACCAGCTCTGCAGTGAAAACACTGCAGCCATCTGGCAGGGAGCGCAACTCATTGTGTCCTGCAAGCGTGAAGGCAAAACCGGCATGACCATCTACCATCGAGCCGTCTGTGTACACTACCGTAGAGCCTCGGAAGCCGTCAAGAATGGATATGAAGTGGCGACGAAGGGTCTCAGGGTGGACTGAGGTTTTAGCGTACCATGACAGGTCCAGCCGAAGGTGAGGCCGTCGTACACCTTGGTGGTGTACACGACTGGTATCTGTAGAAAGAGGGGACAGGAACAGACTCCAATTGGTTCAGCAGAGACCTAACAGGAACACCAACCGTCAACCCTGATCTCGGCCGCCTCTGCGGAATGTGGAGATCAGCTAGAGGAAAGAGTAGACGGTGGTTTGGGTGGTTAGGTAAACCACGGATGGTAGCAGCGTAATTCGCCTGATGTGCAGAGAAGGCACACCGGCCTCCACAAGGAGACTAGTCACAGGGCTTGTTCGAAAGGCTCCTGTTGCAAGCCTAACCCCACAGTGATGGACTGGGTCCAACATCTGCAGAGCTGAAGGTGATGCCGAGCCATAGGCAACGCTGCCGTAGTCCAGTCTGGACAGAACAAGCGCCTTATAGCACTGCAGCAGAATACTGTGGTCTGCGCCCCGAGCGGTGTTACTGAGGCAGCGGAGGGCATTAAGGTGCTTTCAGCACTTCTGATTGAGCTCACGGATATGAGGAAGCCATGTCAGCCGGCCGTCAAACACTATCCCCAAGAAACGGTGCGTTTCCACCACATCGCGCAGATGGCCATCGATGTGAAGCTCAGGATGTGGATGGGCTGTCCGACGCCGGCAGAAATGCATAACGCAGGTCTTGGCAGCAGAAAACTCAAACCTATGGGTGAGGGCCCATTTGTGCGCCTTGCGTATGGCTACCTGCAGCTGTCGTTCAGGATCACACATACTGAAAGAGCTAAAATATAAGCAGAAGTCATCTGCATACAACGAGGTGGAGACTGAGGAACCTACCGCTCCCGCTAGACCATTTATCGCCACCAAAAACAGAGGAACACTCAGGACAGAGCCCTGGTGTACCCCATTCTCCTGTACATGCAGAAAGCTACAAGAAGCACGGACTTGTACACGAAACGTACGCAAAGATAAAAAATTTCGAATAAAAATGAGAAGCGAACTCCGGAGATCCCACCCATGTAATGTGGTAAGGATGTGATGTCTCCAGGTCTTGTCATAAGCCTTAGATAAATCGAAGAAAACTGCCACCAGGTGTTGGCGGCGAGAGAAAGCTGTCCGTATGGCGGACTCAAGGTGGACCAGGTTATCCACAGCTGAACGCCCCTTTCGGAAACCACCCTGGCATGGAGTGAGAAGACCCCTGGACTCAAGGAGCCAACACAATCGTCGACTCACCATACGCTCCAGCAATTTGCAAAGAACGTTGGTGAGGCTGATTGGTCGGTAGCAGTTCACCTCATGTGGATGTTGACCAGGTTTGATCACCGGGACTATCAGACTCTCTCGCCACTGTGAGGGGAACGTACCAGAACTCCAGATGTGGTTGAAGATAGCCAGAACGTTATGCTGAGACTCAGGTAGTAGGTGTTTCAGCATCTGATTATGGATAGGATCCGACCCAGGCGCTGTGTCAGGACAGTGTGCCAGGGCACTGACAAAATTCCCATTCACTGAATGGAGTATTGTACAATTCAGTACGGCGAGTCTGGAAGGATAAGCGCTGTCGTTCCTCCCGCTCTTTCAGGGCGCGAAAGGCCCTGGAGTAGGCCGCAGATGCAGAACTCTGAGCATAGTGCTCAGCAAACAGTTCAGCAACTGCATCTGGATCGGTGTAAACTGCTCCATTCACAGAAATACCGGGCACACTAAGAGGACACTGGTAGCCATAAACACGTCTGATCTTCGCCCACACCTGTGATGGAGAGGTACGCGATCCAATGGTAGAGACATATCGTTTCCAACACTCGTGTTTGCCTTGTCTAATCAACTGTCGGGCGCGGGCACGAAGCCGTTTAAAAGCAATGAGGTTCTCCATAGATGGGTGCAGCTTGTTGCGCTGCAGAGCTCGCCTGCGCTCTATAATCGTCTCAGCAATCTCCGGCGAACACCAGGGCACTGTTCGCCGCCAGGCAGATCCCGAAGAGCGAGGGATTGCACCATCAGCTGCAGAAATAATGGCTGAGGTAGCGCTGCCGATTACCGCATTTATGTTGGAGAGTGGAGGAGAACCAATTATGGCAGCAGAAGTAAAAGCATCCCAATCAACCTTATTCAACGCCCATCGGGGCGGGCGTTCCGGGGCCCGATACGGGGGCAGTGACAAGAGAATCGGGAAGTGGTCACTACCACACAAATCGTCGTGGACACTCCAGTGGATTAAGGGGAAGTGGCTAGGGCTACATACTGAAAGATCGATGGCCGAGTAAGTACCATACGCCACGTTAAAATGCGTGGAGGCACCATTGTTTAAAAGGCAGAGGTTGAGTTGAGATATCAAAGACTAGACATCTCTACCACGGCCAGTAGTCATAGTATCCCCCCACAATTGGTTATGGGCGTTGAAATCACCTAATATAAGGCGGGGGTAGTTGAGCTATCAGTGCAGCCAGGACATGTTGTGGTACTTCACCGTCAGGAGGAAGGTAGACGTTGCAGAGGGTAATGTCCACTGCAGTTCTTACCCTGCCAGCTACAGTTTCCAAAGGCGTTCGTAGTGGAACAGCTGTGCTGTAGACAGAGGTAAGGACTTAGATGCGGTTCCTATAATAACCCCGATAGCCACGTAAGGCAGGGGTGCGCACCATGGGAAACCAAGTTTCTTGCCAGGCAATGCAAAACGCAGGTGAAGTGCTGAGGAGTTGGCGTAGCTCAGCTAAGCGGGGAAAAATCCATCGCAATTCCACTGGACGATTGTGCTTTTGGCATTAAATGCCATGATTAAGAAGTTAAAAGAAAAAGGTTACTTCGAAGGTTCACCCCTTACCGCTGATTTTGAAACGACCGAGTCCAAGATCATCGGCTCCGTGGAGTCGATGAAGGCGAGATCCCCAGGTGAGAATCTCTAACTCATCTTCTGAAGCAGAAGATGAGGGTAGATGTGGCTTTCGAGCCACTAAGGAGTCCTTCTTCTTTCTCTTCTTCGCTCTTCCCTCTCGCTGCCCCTTCGGTCTGAGGGGCTGGGAGGGCTTCTCGGAAGTGGCGCCGGGTGTGGAAGAAGAGCGAGAAGCCCTTCGATCAGCGGGTTTGGGATCCGTAGGCCTTCGGCCAGGATCCTCTGAGACTCCCTGAGAAGCCTCGGAAGGGGGTGTCCCGAGGGACCCCTTCCGAGCGAGAGGGAGGCTGGGAGGTGGGGACCAGTGTCCCTGATGTTTGAGGGGTTGATGCTCCCACGGCAAAAAGAGTGGGAGCCACTGAAGAGGAAGTGCCCCCAGCTGGTAAGGGGGCTGGGACAGTTGGGTAGGCCTGGGACCCCACTGGCATAGGCGGAACAGATGGTAGAACAGGCACTGTAGACAATGACGAGGCTGCCGTGGAATGGGTGTTAACCAGGTGCACAGGGTGGAGTTTTTGATATTTTCGCTTTGCCTTTGCGTAGGTTAGTCGATTGCGGGTCTAATACTCCATTATTTTCCTTTCCTGGTGCAGAACAGTGCAGACAAACGAACAAGGGGAGTGATTTTGGCCAGGGGACGTTTGTGCAGGGGACGCAGGGGGTGCAGGGGACGTTTGTGATGGACAGCAGGTCCGCACGCCCGACATGTAGGGTTGGCATCACATCGGGAGGACATATGCCCAAACCTCCAGCACTTGAAATAACGCATAGGGGGAGGAACGTAGGGCTTGACGTCGCACCGGTAGATCATCACCTTGACCTTCTCGGGCAATGAATCCCCCTCGAAAGCCAAGATGAAGGCACCGGTGTAAACCTCTTGTCCTTCGGACCCCAATGGACTCGTCGAATAAAGTGTACTCCCCGCCATTCAAGATTCTCACGCAATTCCTCGTCCGACTGCAACAAAAGGTCTTTGTGAAATATTATTCCCTGAACCATATTTATGGTCTTGTGTGGTGTTATGCTAACGGAAACATCACCCAGCTTGTCACAGGCAAGCAATGCCCGTGAAAGGCTGGGCATGACGTCGTTATTAACACCGACCCAGAGCGCATTTTCGACATGCCTTCCACCTCACCATACTTGTCCTCCAAGTTTTCAACGAAGAACAAGGGCTTAGTCGTCTTAAAAGAGTCCCCATCAGTGCGGCTACAAACTAGATATTTAGGGGCGTAAGACTCACCCTGGTTTCTTGCCTGACGTTCCTCCCATGGTGTAGCCAGGGAAGGGAAATTTTTGGGGATCATACTCTACTGCATTGAAGTCCCTTTTACCTCGCTTAGAGGTTTGCGTGTGGCGACGCTATTAATTGCTCGTTTCATCCTGGTCCCACGAGCAGCTAGGGAACTAAAGGTCCAGTCAGGCAGAGCCCCGCTTGCCTGGGTAAGCCTTATACAACTGAGGTTGCTCGCTAGCGGCTGTTCAACCTCAACAGCCATGCATCTCCACGGCACGTAGCACACCTTGAGATTGAGGAGTTTTTTTATAGAGGTTTGTAGCGTCCTCGCGACCCGGGCGATTAAGCCAAAATCCCCGTGCTCTGAAACGTACAACGTTCCACCGTCGCGCCGAACGATCGTCGTCGAAGCACCCACAGAGCTTACGGTGTAGCGGACTGTTGCCGCGACACAGCCCACAGCCAAGCCGGTACCCGGCAAATTAATGCCGAGCCCCTGAGGGGGATGGAGGAATGGAACCTAAGTAGCAGGAAAGAGAAGAGAAGGAAATATAGTAGGTAAGTACGGACTAGGGAAAAGGAATCAAAGTGAAGATCGCCTAGTAGAATTTTGTGCAAAGCACACGAACATGAAAGAAGGTTATATAAGTAGAAGAGACCAGGAGACACTGGGAGATACCAGGTTGACTTTATAATGGTAAGGCAAAGTTTAAGAACCCGGTTTTAAACTGTAAGAAATATCCAGGTACAGATATAGACTCCAACCATAACTCACTGGTTATGTAATTTTTGAAAGCATTTTTTGGAAACAGCGATATGATTTTTTTAGTGATTAAAATATAATAATCTAGATCGCAATAAGACTGAAACCGGTTTCCAATTAAAAACACACCAACTTGCGATCTGGAATCTCGTATTTTAATTATTTATTGGTTATGAACTGCAGATTAAAAATTGAGAGCCTGCAGAAGGTAGTAAATTAAGGAGATGGAATCTGGACGAAGTGAAGGAATCAGAGGTGGCTGAGACTCTTAGAGAGAGTATTAGGCAAGGCGTAAGTCAGTGAAGATTCTTTTTTCCAGAACCAAGTAATTAGATTACAAATGACAATGTGAACAATTTACTCAGCTTACGAGCCTCGCTCCCAGTATAACACCACCAACGGAGACACAGCTGAACAGCCTCTTGCGTATTCTTCTTCCAACAGTAAACCAATTACCCCACAATAGGAACTAGCATAGACCTGGAATTCGTCGAAACTTCCGTTAAGATCAGCTGCAAAATGAGTAACGGATTGCAAACACTTTCTCCAGCCAAAGTTTTGTACACAACGTCCTCTGGTGATAAGGTCGAATTCACTCTCGATCCGACCAGATATATAAAAGTCCAGCAAGATCTCTTCGTAACTATGCCGTCAATAAATTCCAGCACGGCACAGTTTGAAACGGGGGAAATTAATACAGTAGAAGAAGAATTGGTAGTTCTGAGAGATAAAGTAGACAAGGCCGCAGATGATCATATACGCAGAAGTACAAGGCCTAAAAGAAACTGTTAGAGAACACAGAAGATACTGAACGTAATCGACGAAAGGATAAAATATAACAATGCATCAAGTGAAGTAGGAGTACAGTCGACTGAAAAATGATGTTGACAGAAAGTGCAGACAGGCTAAGCAGGAGTAACTGAGGAGAAATGCAAGACCGTAGAAGAAGGTGTAACTAAGAGAAAGACGGATACCACCAAATGGAAAATAAAAGAGGTGTTTGGAGACTAGAAAAACAGCAATATGAATATCAAGAGTTCAGATGGTAAACCAGTACCAAGTAAAGAAGGAAAAACTGGAAGTTGCAAGGAATATATAGAAGGCCTGTAAAAGGAGATAAATTTGAAGCCAGTATTCGAGAAACGTAAGATGAATTAGAGGAAGATGAGATAGGAAAGACGATCCTACAAGAAGAATCTAAAAGAGTAGTAAAAGATGTGAGTAGATGTATGAGACAGGGCACATACCCGCCTACTTCAAGTACAATATAGTGATTTCAATTCCGAAGAAAGCAAGTGCAGTCAAATGTGACAGTTACAGAACTATCAGTTTAACAAATCATAGTTGTAAAATACTAATACGAATTATTTACAGACGAATAGAAAAACAGGTGGAATCCGACCTAGGGGAAGATCAATTTGGATTTAGGAGAAATGTAGGAACACGAGAGGCAATTCTCACATTAAGACATATCTTAGAAGATAGTTTAAGGAAATGGAAACCTACGTTTTTAGCATTTGTGGGCCTGAAGAAGCTGTGAAGGAGCGCAAGGAAAAATTTGGAGAGAAAAATAAAGTCCAGTGAGAGGGTTTAAAAACCTTGCGAGGTACTGGCGGAAGTAAAATTGTGTGGCGGCATCGTGAGTCGTGTCGGTAGTGCGCTTGCCCGCGAAAGGCAAAGGTCTCAGGTTCGAGTCCCGGTTACGGCATACAATTTTAATCTGCCAGGAAGTTTCATATCAGCGCATACTCCACTGCAGAGTGAAAGTTTCATTCTGAAGAAACGATTATTGCCCGTCATCGGCATTTATATAAATTTTATATATGAGGTGACCTGTTCTCTCCGAAAGAACAGACGCCTCAATGATATAGCTTATATAAATGCCGATGACAGACTATTACTTTCTTTACTGCGGAGGCACTCCTAGACCTTTACTCTTACGGGTATTAGTTTGCAATAACTACGAGTTTGAGTTTTAGTGGGCACAGTAAAGTTGAGAATTTGTATCTGACGGGAGGCGTACTTGAGTAATCCCGTGCAGGTATAGTGACAGGTGTGTCTTCAGTGGTGTAGAGGTTAGCGCATCTGCCTAGAAAGCACGTATCCTGGGTTCGAGTCCCCGCTGGGTACACATTTTCAACTTTATCCATTCGCAGATGAAGTCATACATTCCGTGAATATGAATAGATAATAACTGCAGGACCAAAAGTGACGTCTGTTATTTCGGACATCTCCGAAAGAACAGACGCCAAATTATTGCAACTTATAAATTGAAATTTAGGGATTCCTTTCTGAAAGCATTTGTGTGGATTCTAGCATTGCATTGAAGTCAAACGTGGACGATAAGAATTTCAGACTAAAAGATGACGGAGGCTTTTGATATGTGGCCCAACAGACGAATGATTAATATTAGATGGCTAGATCACGTAAGTAATGGGAAACTACTCACAGAATTGGGGATAAAATTTCTGGCATATTCTAAGAGATGAAATAGTTTCGCGGGACACATTCTCAGACATCAAGGAATGGTCAACTTAGCATTAGAACGATGTGTGTGGGGTAAAATCGTAGATGGAGAGCAAGTGACGAATATAGTAAGCAGATGCAAAAGGATGTAGGTAGTCTTTCTTACTCTCAAGTGAAGAGACTGAGATAATACAGGTTAACGTGGAGTGCATCAAACCAGTCTGTGGACTGAAGAACCTAATCAAAATTAAGCCATTAAAAGATTTAGAAAAGTAAGTTCTATGAACTTCTAGACCGTGGTAAATAGATGAAATTCAATGTAATTAGAAAAATCAACAATGCCTTGTGTCAATAACTGAAGCTCATTTAGTGCTGATTCAATTATTGTTGGTATTTCTAAAAATGGCCACAAATCGTTTATGGTAAGCCTGATAACAAAGCGCGCTAAACAAGATGGCCAAAATAATTTGAATAGTTGTTGATGGATGAAAACTATGTACTGTAGAAAACTATTTGGGATTTACAAACGTATTTTGAGCTCTTGTAAATTAGAAAATTGACAGATGATAACAATTTCAGAAAAAAGAAAATTGTATACCTTGATTGTGATGATCGAAATTCCTGTTCGTCGATGTAAATTGTTATGGCTCAGTGTACCGCCACGATGCCGACGCTACGGCTCCTCAATGATACCGCGCCAGTTGAAAAGTCGCGAGGTCGCGTAACAGTAAGTCTATCATCGGAACCGCCAGTCTGTGGTCCGCTCCGCATGCCGTTCATTCAGATAAATTCACGAGGAGTTTCTAAGCCGAAACCATCCAAGGGCAGAGACGTCCATTATTTTACAATCGCGAGTAGTAGTGTCACATAATTGACAGACAATAAACAGAAGCATCCAGGCCGTGACGTCAGTTCTAGTATGCCCCAGCAACGTGTCAGTTAGACTACCGCCGAATAGTAGACAATGACGTGTAATTAGTAGTTATGTATTGCAATGACTATCTGAATTGGCGACTAGTGATAGAACAAGATCTCGCATATGTATACCAAATTGTGACTTCTAGTTTGCTAGTAAAACAGACACTTTTCTGAACTGCTTTAGTCAGCCACTGACAGAAGCATAATATTAGGTTTAGAGAAGACAGATTCAGAGGTAGCATTCAAGAAAGAACACAAAAATAGTTTACAACTGAGAATTGCTAAATGCATCATTTAAAATTTCAAAGTTACCGATTACGTATAAATATTATTATTCATTTGTCTTTTTTTATTGTATGTGTTGTCCGAAGTTAAAATATTGCTTTCACGTTAGCGTAACGGTCGAATAGTTCCATCGGAGTTGGAGAGCAAATATTCAAGTAAAAACAACAGAAAGCTAATGGAAGGCACAGCCACTCACTCGTGTAAACCGCGACTATCTGATGATACAAGTATCCTAGCTTTATAAATTCCTATGTGGCAGTCGAAGTTGTTTCAAATGCATGCATTCATTTTCAACAATTTTACAATGGCTATCATTTGTCTCGTTGTTGAAAGATAAGGCTATTACGAAACAGAATATGTTTACGAATGTGGAATCTAGAAAATTCTGTAACTGCACAATTCGTAACAAATTAGTGTTAAAACCATTACCTGCAAAGATCAAAAGTAAATAAATAAATGAAATAAAATACTCCAACTCGCACGCGATGCGTTCGTGAGTCTTCAGCTTGTCCACTCACCCAAAACAGATGTAAAAAGCTGTTTCTTGAAGTAAATCTAACTTCGTGGTGTTCTTACACATCAACCGTATCTGCGTGCACGAATAACGTTTTCCAAAGTAAATGATAAGTGAGTTAAACTGCTACGAGTCTCGACATGTACAGTATCCTAACTTATTTTAAAATATTCTTTTCAACATCTAATAATTAATAATTACTTTGAGGGAAGTTTTTAAATAATAATCGGGGGATATTATGGCAAACCAACTACTTATGGAACATTTATGTCTGTAACATTGATAAAAAATTCCTTTTATCGTACTGAAAGCAATATCTGTATCGAAAATGAAGGATATCTCGTTAATTTACATTGAAATTTTCCAGCCAATAAGACCCTAAATTTTCTAAAGCATTGTCATGTAACCTGAAAGAAGAAGAAAACTAACAAATGTATACCGAGCCGTCCGACGCGCCTTTAAAAGTTTGCGATATAGTGGCATTTACACTTAAAACCTACTTAAATTTTCAAACGTAGAGCAATCCCAACTTTTGTATAAATTCTGTATTGCGCGACGAGTGCTTTGTGGCTGCGCCTGGCCGTGGTTAACCTGCTGTGGGCAGACCGGTCTACCCGGGCTGGTTGGTCGGTGTCCTCGGCTCTGCACAACACAGCAAATAAATAACACGAAACAGGAAGAGAGATAGAGATCATTACGCCAAAACCTATAAAGAATCGTGCTGTGTATAGAGTGTTGCAATTCTAAATGTGCTGCTGCCGCAAACAGGAATGTCATGGGACAGGCTACGACGACGTCTTCACTATGAATATTTCAAAACCGTCAACCGATAGTCGAATATTCTAATTTCGATTATACTGGATAGTAGGGCGAAAGCTCAGACGATTTGGATCCCAAACGCTATATCACGCAGGAACAGATAACTCATATTCTATGGGTACGAAAGAGCCATGACGATATTTAAAGATAGTGTGATGGGTGACGGTTTCGTAAATGATTGACTTTTGAAGGTGAAGAAAAAGAAGGACTTGCGTAGAAACACCACAATGAGGGGAAAAATAATAGGAAAATGATTGATTGAAACATGGCTGGCTGCCTTCCCTCAGCGACCGTTTGTGAAACAGCCCTTGGTCGCAGACATAAAATGTATTGACTATGTTTCGGCAACCGCTAGGACTGGCTTCATTAGCGTTATACATCATAACAAAATAAAGTGATAATCGACTTAAATTTATTGGTACAGTAGCGTTTTAAACACAATACAAAGTTCACTCAAGTGAAAGACAGGTGAAGTCATCATAAAATGTTCAAATGTTTGTAAATCTATCGGATCAAACTGCGTGGTCATCAGTCCGTAGCTTGCAAACTACTTAAACCTAGGTAAACTAACCTAAGGACAACACACCCACCCATGCCCCAGGGAGGACTCGAACCTCCACGGCGAGCAACCACGCGCCCCGCTGCGAGACGCTTTCGACCGCTACTCCACCGCGGCGAAGTCATCATAACAGAGCCTTTCAAGTCCATACGAAGTCCAAGGTTGCAAAGCAGACAATTCCAGTATTCCAGAGACGTCGGCGGAGTTTATGGCGCGTACTTTCGATCTTCAACAGAGTGACGACTTCACAGGCGAAGGCAGGATTACGCTAAGTGCCGCGCTGCAGCCTATATACAGTCGTGGTATTTTGTTCACTTGACATGAGGTGGCTCGAGGGATGCCTAGCTGAGACTCACTTCCATCTCGCTACACTAGCCCCCTAGTGGTAGAATAGAACTGCCTCGGGCGGCCGGATTACGCAAAGTGCGCGACTATTATTTTCATGGTGTGGCTTGCGCTGTAGGCTGCCGGCTGCGCGTGGTGACGACTGCTGAGATGTCTGCCATTGGCGGCGTAGTGGCGAATACTGCACCCCTTCTCCCTCGTGGAACTGTGAAACAGCAGCTTGAGATGCAGGAAACATCCGTGGGTTCTTCATTATCAGATTCGTGAGGGAGTGTTGGGCAGTAAGGGTGGAAATGACCGCGACGGATAGTCTGCAGAGCACGGGGAGGAGATGGTGAAGGAAGAAGCATCTTCACATCGAACGCCCACGTCCGGGAAGGGTGGTGGAGAGGCGACTGTGGTGGCAGACGGAAGTGAACCTGGTTTGAGTTGTCTGGTATCGGACGACTGCTGGACGTCGGGTATGGCCGCAACACCAGCTGGCGTCGGAGACAGCGAATCTTCAGCAGGTGGAGGTGAGTGAGAGGCCCCCAGGAGGGCTATCGAGAACAGCAGGGAGGACTGGGAACGAAGCTGATTGGCATGCCGGATCACATCCCTGTCTTGGAATCAGAGTTCCTGGGAACCAGTTTGGTTCCGAGACGGAAGCGATGCAGAGGTGGGAACAGGGAGAAAAGATTTAACAATTTACTTGGCTGCCGTCCATGTAAGAGCCATCCATGATCCTTGAGGTACTATTGCATTTGGCTCTTGAAAGTTCTCATAATGCATTCTGCCTCTCCATTTGACTATGGGTGAATGGGAGGTGTAGAAACATGTCGAATACCATGGTGGAGGCAGAAAGTTCAAAATTCATGGAACTGGGGACTGACCTTCAGTGGTAAATATGCGTTCTAAAGCAGACATTGCTGTTGACGAGGCCCACTCGCCCGGCGCTACTGCCAGTACATGCCCACCGGTCGGTGACGTTCATCGAGACCTGCCCGTTCACAACAGATGCAGAGTCGTTTCACCCGTCAGTGGGTGCCACGCCGCCTCCCTTCATATCCGGACTGTTACAAACATCATTCTCGAGACGACTGTCCAGATCCTTGGGCTGCACCATTTGCTCCTTACAAGGACATATGTCGTCGGTTTGCCGTTCTGCTAAGAGACTGATGCCTACGAAACTCCAATGGACGTCAATTTGGTAGCCGCTATTGAGGTCCAGAATATATATTGTTTGTGAATGTGCCGATCCAGGCCAAGTCGATTAGATTACAGGTGGACACCGGAGCAGCAGCCAGCTTGCTCAACCATATGACATACCTACACCTGGGAGCACCCCCATTGCAGTCAGCATCTCTCCGGCTGGTGGCATATGATGGACATAGTATTTCCTTTCCTTGCCAGATGGGTCTTCCTACGACTTATCATGGAGTGACGTGAATGATCACAGTTATCGCCCACAGTTCTACCATTGCCAATCTTTCCGGCCTGGATGCCATTCATGCTTTTGGATTCTCTGTACAAGATGAGATAAATCTTGTCTCCGAAGAAGTTTCATATGCCGGACTGGATGATCTTTGTCGGGAATACCAAGATCTCTTCCGTTAAGAATTGGGGAGGGCACGCCATTTTCAGGCTCACATCTCGCTCAAGCCAAACGCCCGTCCCCGTTTTTTCGAGCTCGACCAGTCCCTTTCGCTCTCTGCGACCAAGTCAAGGAAGAACTGGTTCGTCTTCTTACAGACGGTGTCCTGGAGCCCATAACTTCAAGCTCGTGGGCCGCACCTCTCTTCATTGTCATAAAGCCTTCAGGGAAACTTCGCCTCTGTGGAGATTTTAAAGTTACAGTCAACTCACAATTAGAAGTGGGCACTTACCCTCTCCCTCGTCCTGAGGATATACTGGTGAAACTCCAAGACAGCCAGTACTATTCAAAGGTTATTTAGCTGAAGTGAATCTACAGTTACCCGTAGATGAAGCTTCATAAGGATTTCTTACACTCAATACTCTACATGGACTTTATCGCCTCAAACGCTTTATGTATGGCATTGCGAGTGCACCGGTTATATTTCAGCGTTTCGCCGCAGCGAATTAGCCGTGCGTACCGGGGCACCATGCTGCGGCGCGTGAGGCGGTTCGCCGGAGGAGTTTGAGTTCCCCCTCGGGTATGGGTGTTCGTGTTGTCCTTAGGTTAGTTTACCTTGGTTAAGTAGTTTGTATGTTATGGACTAATGACCACATAGTTGAATCCGATAGATTTACAAACATCTGAACATTTTCAGCATTTCCTTGAACAAACTGGTTACCTCTGTGATAGGCTGTATAAATTATCTTTATGATGTGACTGTTACAGGAACCTTCGCCAACTCGTTCAGGTGCTGGGAGCCAATAACCTACCTACCTATGCTGTTTCTTTCAGCAGGAAATTGAATATCTGGGACACAGGATTTCCATAGCAGGGATGAAGCCGTTGGATCGTCATGTACATGCCATCATTAAACTTCCCCGACCGACGTCCCTCACACAACTTCGATCCTTCTTGGGCAAAGTAACCCACTATCGGAAGTTCCTGCCGGCCGCAGCAACGGCTACTGCTTTCCCACCTCTGTAAAAAAAAAGTGTCCCCTTCTTTTAGTCCCCAGCTTGGGAAAACGCTTTCCAGACCTTAAAATCGCAGCTGCTCTAGGCCTGGTGCCTCACACGCTTTGACCCACACAAACAACTGGTCCTGACAACGGATGTTGGCTTTGGGCAGTACTGTCCCATCGCTTCGATGATGGCTCTGAACTCCATATTGCTTATGGCTCTAAAACATATACTGACACCCAGAGAAAGTAATCCCAGATCGAGAAGGAAGGCCTTGCTATTGTCTTTGCACCAAATTCCATCTCCTCACGCACCACAAACCAATAATATTTGAAAAAGAAAATCAGGTACTTAAATAAAATGTAAGTACTACTTTGATGTACACAAAGGAAGCAGTACTTACACGAAACATGATACAACAACATGTAAGCGAGAAATCGTAAATCACAGTTTAAAAATGAAAAATTGCCTGGCTATCCGCTAAAGGCTGCTTACATGACTGCAGGAAGCATCTGACCGTGTCTGCGGTAAAGTTGCTAACAACTAACCGCAGTTATAAATAGGCTACTTAATAAACAAAGTTCTGAAAGACAAATGTTACACAGAATAGTATTTTACATAAGTCAGATCGCTGATGCGTCATTTTAAAGGCACGAAACTAGCTGAGTGAAACAGCGAGCAAATATGCGTAATGATTGTTAAATGCATTAATGTGGCCATTTGTAATGTATTTTGAATCGACGAGACGTAATATGACGGTAATAATAACGTTTTCAGTAACGTAGTTGAAGTTCATATGCGATCTGAGATGTGTGAACTGTTAGAAGTAGGGGAGGCTTATTTTCGGAACGCTTTATTCCACATGCGCGCGCGGAACTGGAGACCTAGGAGGGAACGCCCAGACGACGAACGGATCTGAACCGCTGACCGGGCGCGGACCGCGTGGGACTCAGACGGGATGCCCGAAGGAGGAGTGGTGGGGGTGGGGGGGGTGAATCTGATATATTGTGTCCTGTGCACACACACACACACCACGCTGTTCACCCGAGATCTATTTCATCAGTTTTGGTGTCATTGGAGGTATCCTGTCCGTTTGGGTCTGGTTGTGACCATTGAGTGGCAATGAGTGAGCACCCATATTGGAAAAGCAGTTACTAGGAGCCCTGGATCGTTATGGTTTGTTCGTCCGCCAATAGATCTGAAAGTTCAGTCTCTCTCTCCCTGTTCGGATTATTAAGTGCCTGTATATTAATCTGTGTAGGTATGATTGTTTAGGAGCTTGAAGTGTATATGGCGGAGCTTGACAATAGTCAAATTTTCTCGGGCTGCCAGCGGCTGATGACTGCTGTTACGGCTGATCACTTATTACGTTGACGCATTGCCGCATGTCAACGCTCATTCTGGAAGTGTGCTCGTGTTTAAAGGAACACGTGAGAAAGAACGAGGGAGTGGCACTGATGACTCTTCTGTTAAGTAACTTGTTGATATGACAATCATGTGTGTACTGAGTTATAGACAGTGCCCATAGACTTGTAGTGAAGGAAATTCATTACGCTAGCAGCTGGTTGTTTAAAGGAGCCATCACCAACGTTTTGCTACCTGAGCAACCTTTTTCTCCAGTATCTATGTGGTTCGACTTTCTTATGCAGGTTGACGAGACTGTCAAACACTTCTCCTGCGTTAGATGTGTCATTAGACAGCAACGTAACTAAATGGCATTGATGCTGGGATTCAGGTTGTTCATATTGTTTAGTTTCCAGTTTAACGTACCCAGTTGTTAAATTTGAACATTGCGCAGGGGTTTCTGTAATTAATTATCTTTCATTCATCATACCTCGTTCTATGCTAACTATGATTTTAAATTTGAGTTTATTGAATGCATTGTATTCTGTCTTGAGTAATCTGATTCTGGTCCCATGTTTGTGAGTTCACAGGTAACGTCTGGTGAAAGGACTGCGTGGGTCCGTAGATTGAATTTACGTACGTTGGCCGGCAATTTCGTCGGCCTTCTTGATAGTAATCGGGGCTTAGGTCGTCCTCAACAGGGCACGTCATGGCGTCTTCGCTCTTAAGATCTTAGTTAAGTATTCTTGATATAGTTCTGCGCGGCAGAATGCCATCTCCCGTTAACCTGCATTAAACTTAAGTCTGTAGGTTTGGGGGGAAAGCTACTTTTAATCGTGTGTACCTTGCAATTAAAAGAAAAACAAAAAAAAAATAAATAAATAAATAAATAAATAAAAAATGTTGATTTTCATGTTCCAAGTGATTGCGGGGGATGTTTTAATAATAATAATAAAAAAAAGAAACGGTACTTGTAATTTTTTTCTCCCGGCTGACGTGTATGATCAAACTGTAGCCTTCCTTACATTTTTAATCTATAATTTGACGTTCAAAGCCTTACATGGCGTAATATAGTACAAAGTTGAAAAAAATGTTAACCACTTATAAAGTTATTATGTGTGTTAATACATACCTTACTGTATTAAACGAAGCAACTAACGACGGCTGTTGATGGGCCACCCTTCCGTGTGGTTTTCCTTAAGTAAATCCCGATCTTGTACGAGAGGGTTACAATCTGTATTTAAACACCTCTGCAATTAACCAGACTCACCAGAGATCAACATCATTGAGAATATCTGTGATGCCTTACAATGTGCTCTTCAGCAGAGATCTCCACTTACCCGTACTGCGACGCATATTGGACAGGCTTGCAGGATCTATGGCGTCAGTTCCCTCAGACATTAGTCGAGTCCACGCCACATTATGGTGCGGCACTTCTCCATGCTCGCAAGGACTTTACATTATTTAGTAACTTGTACGTATTTCTTTGGCTCCAGTGTATATTTGTAAATTGAAAATGAGAGATGTGCTGAGGAGATAGCCATTGTGTCACAGTGAATGGAGCGGAGAGACGAAGGAATTACCCTCGAGCGGTGAGGAAACGGAATTCTACAACCGATTGCGGGCAGATTGGAGCTGCAGGTGTACGTGGTGCGGATCTTTTAATGCCTTACTCACTGCACTTCGCCCCAGATAAATCCGTACGTGAAATGTTGCGGACGTAATCGTTTATGAGAGGACCGCTGACCTCATGTCAGAGAACGTTACAGAGAACAGTTGGCTTACATTGTAATTAAGACTACTTGCGAAATGATTCTATATGCGACAGAGCTGTTACTCGCAGTCATCTTATTATCATAACAGACTAGTTTTGATGAAATTTGCAATCATTCTGAAATGCGATGTACACAATGTTAAATTCTTACCTAAGGAGTATTACAAATAGCCTATAGACAATTTTGTAGCCAACAATGTTGAAACCAACTTCAATCATCTACAATTTATTTTCGTATGGAGCAATATAATAACTGACATGCCTATATCGTAAATTTTTTTGCAAAATAGTTACGAACATTAATATGTAACAGTAGTAACTTTAGAGACCTGTAACTTGAAAATATTAGTATTAATTTTATATCAAGCGTAGTAACGTTTGTATATCCTGTTTTGAGAATTTCCTACCGAGGATCAGTGTAAGTTACTAGCTGAACCACGATTATAACTGCTAGGCCGTTCAATTTAGCTGATCAAGGCAAACTAACACGTGGTATTAATATTACAGTGGAAAATCAAAGTGACTGGGTGTTCGTCGTTTAGGACAGTTAGTGCAACAGTTGAACAGAAAAGATATTGCAGTCTGAAAAATTTACATGTTGAAGATCATGTACAGAGGTTAGGTGAAATTTGTAGTAACAACGAAAATTGCTGTTTTATTACATTGTAACAAGGCTATACAGGACTGGATGCAAACGAATAAATTGGATTTACTATTATTTGAATAAATTAGTAGAAAAATCTGGGCATAGCATTTATTCAGCTGATATCTTCCACTGAACCACTGACGGAAATTCTCACTCAACACAATGTATCAGATTTCCACTCGACACAGAGATTTGCAGTAAATTTAAATTGGTATATTCAAATGACAGTTCCTGACAGTAATATTTTTGGAAAAATTCATTAGATACACAATGTCATTTACAATACTTTAGTACTAAATTAGTACATACATGATTTGAGTTTGTTTCAAAATTGTTTGCTACAATTTTTTTCTGATTTCTCATACGAACAAATCTTGACAAAATATTTTATTCTTGCGTATAAAACATTTGAATACGATGGCAAAGGTCCAGTTAATCTAGTCATGTTATGACGATAAATTAACTACCAGTAATAACTGTTGCATAAAAACTCTTTACTAGAAATAATTTGAAATCGATCGCAATCCATAACCGGCAACATGTCAGGAAGTAGAAGACGCCTCACTCTTGTAACTGATTATTGGCGCATCATTCAAGTACCTTCTGAATGTGTGATATAAGTTTTGAGTTGATGCATATATTAGCATGCACAAAAGTGTCCGAAAGACCTGAACTGAATACCATGTAATTTAATTGCAGAACATATAGCAAACCTTTCTGGGAAGATTGCAAATCTCTTTTCAGTTCAGGCGAGTTAGTTACACTAAGTGGTTCACATAAGAGATCCGAAGAGGGTACTGAAGTTGATGGTAATCAACTAAAAATGACACGCAACTAAAAATATCATTAAGCTCATTATTAATAATATGTAATATGACGGTACTTTATGTTCGTAAAAAGAGATTTATTAAAATTTAAAAACGCTTATCGCTCTTATTGCGATCTGATATACTTTTTCGTGAATAAGAGATTTTGAGATCTCTCCACATCCATTTCACGATAAACTGTAGTTTTTTTTTTTTTTTTTTCGCTAAATGGTTTTCCAGACAGCTATTTTGCAGTGAAAGAGAAGAAGTAGAATAAGAAGACTAAATAAGTGGGTGTGCAATTAATCATTAGTGCCCCTTGAACACGGGCTGAGAATATTACAAAAGAAAAAAAAAAAAAAAAAAGAAAAGAAAAAAAGAACTTCTCAGTCGAAATCACTTCATAACAATTTTCTTATCCCGTCTGTGACGTTCACAATTACGAGGCCATCCGTTAGTACCCACCTCTTTCCCCTAGCGGAAATTAGTTTCCTATTGCCCGGAAATAATAAAGGAAAGTGGCTGTCAGTGCCGGACGTGGAGCTTCCGACCAGCCCCGCCTAAGTGTTGCGGCGGTGAAGAAGCAGCGCGGGTTGCGGCCGTCGCAGGGGCTGTAACGCTCGACCTCACCACACAGAGGCTATAATTGCTCCAGAGCAAAACGGATTCCCAGCGTTCGCACGGCGGCTCCTGGTCGCCATTACCCACGTAATTGCTGTTCTCCGGGAATTCACCTTTGGTCGGCGATTTCATACATCTACATCAGTGTGGAACACTGCTGTTTTAGTAACTTAGTGACGCAAGTTATTTAGGTCCAAAAAGGTTTGATGATGATGTTCTTTATTCGTGTTGAAGAGTTTCCTTTAAAAAATAAAGAAATTACGTGGATAAATTTACTGTTGTATATTTTTCTAAAGTTAACCAGTGCCAACGAAAATTTCTCAAGACAAGAAAATTTGTGGACTTGAAAAGATGCTGTTATCAAAGAAATTCAATTGGCCGCGAAACGAAATACAAAATTTTTATGTGACGGGTGATCGCCATTGTTTCAGAAGGGGATAGATTGGCATTTGAAATTACCTGTACCTGAAAAGCTCATGTGCAATGGTACTGGAGGCATCGTGACGTAATTCCTAGAGGAAGAATATTACCACACCTCGTTATATTTTAGCCCACCTTGCTCAGAAAATCGTAGAGAAAAAAAAAAGAGAGAATTGGTTGTTAATATCAGGATCGCATAACCTCTTGCCAGAACTAATGACCTAACACTTGAAGTTGGAACAAATAAATTAAACCTGCACGAGATACAGGTAGCTCAACACTATCACTGAAATCCTTCCTAGATTTGAGAAACCAATAGACGGATGTCGCAATTACTGTTATCTGTTATATTAGCAAATAATATTCCAGAAAAACAGAGTTATAATTACATTGCAACGTTCAAAGCAAATTTGAGAGAAAATAATTACAGGTTTGTGTAGAGGGAATGAAAACGCCGATTAATCTTGGATTACATAATTTTATCTCTGTATCCCATCTAGTTATTGAATTACAAATAGAACAACATGAAAGCAGTTAGCATTTGACTTGGTGTAGATGTTTGCTGCTAAGCACACACATAAAATTAAAGAAACATTTCAGTCCCATATTCGTTAAGACCGGTCATTTATTATCAAGCGTAAATATATATAAAGTTTACGAATTGATTAACGTTCACTAAGGGCCTTCAAGTCTTCATTATTACACGAATAGCACTTTTGTGAATGTCAGCTATGTATTTTGCGTGGTTTATTTGAAAGGATTACCAGATGCCTTTCCTTTTCTGGGAGGAATTATGTTTAGCCCAACTATCTGCGTACGATTTTATACATACAAGAGTTTGCGAAAGTTCTATGAATGAATCGTGCAAACGAGACGAAATTTGGGTACGACTCCAATTTTTACCTGGTGTTATGTGGGAAACATTAACGATAACGTGGTGTAATCTTTAGCCGCGCTGGAGTAACCGAGCGGTCTGAAGCGCCACGTTGCGAATCGCGAGGCCTCTCGCGTCGGAGGTTTCGAATACTCCCTCGGGCTTGGATGTGTGTATTGTCCTTAGGCTAGTTTACTTCAGTTTAAGTATTTTGTAAGCTACGGACGAATAACCTAGCAGTTGAGTTCGACAGATTTACAAACATTTGAACAGTTGTAATTGTTAAAACTAAAGCTTATTTGTTTCACAAGAACTTTGTTTATTAGTGTACATCACTACTACGTGTATCAGAACAGTTTCTGGTAATGCTGTTTGTGCAATTGCATTTTCTGCCGCTAAATCCCTTCTGATACTCGATCTCATGGATAAATTTTAGCTCTCTCAACGTTCCAAATATTTCCACCCCATTCCCCTCCTTTCCTATGTTCACTGATATAATTTTGAAGGTTAATTGTTCGCTATTTCTTTCCATATATGATCTCATTCCATTCACACCGCCAACCTCCAGTGCGATCGCACTTACTTCCTTTGTGCCAGCTGTACTTGGTTTGTATAATTATAAAAAAAAATTACACGTGATGAAAGATCACAAGATATTAACATTGTTTCACAAAGTGGAAGTAAAATTATTTTGTACTAAAATTTTGAAATTTACATTATCAAATATTAACCAAAAATGCGTAAACAGTTTTATTAAATAAAAAAATATAGGCACTCGATATTGGCATTTCGATATCAATTTATAGTTTAAAATCGACTGTATCTATCGATATTTTCTGTGAATAATAATTGATATACCCATATTTTTGATTAGTCTAAGTTTAATTTCACGTCCGGCTATGCTTACTCAGGTTTTTCAAGATTTCCCCAAATCAATCCAAATGTTGCAATTATTCCTGTCAAAGGACATGGCCGATTATCTTTCCCACCCAAGACAAAAATAAATAAATAAATAAATAAATAAATAAATAAATAAATAAATAAATAAAAAATAAAAAATAAAAAAATAAAAAAAGAATAAAAAAATAAAAATAAAATTGAGGAAGCCCTTAAAACGGCCTGAAATATAAAGTAAGAAATGGAAATGCATTCTAGGGGTTTAATGTGATGAGTATGCAACAATTTGAGATTATAACAATCGCATAACTGACTTAAGTAATGGTACTAATTTTTAATGAACAGTAAATTTTATTGAGTTACTCCAATTTAAAATAATGACGTAAATATAAAATGATATTGTCACAAGTACCTACATTCCGCTTGATATTTGCTTTAATTACACTTATCGAAGTTACGAAGAATATGTCACTGATATTTTCGAAACATAATAATCAATAGCCATGACGGAGTTTCCGAGCGCTCTAAGGCGCCCTCCTGCGTCTCGCGTTGTTGCGCGCCGTCCGAAATTCGAGTCCTCCCTCAGAGACGAGTGTGTGTGTGTTGTCCTTGGGACTTAGTTTAAGTAGTTTGTAGGCCTAGGGAGTGATAACCACAGCAATTAGATGCTTTAGAATTACAAATATTTGAGCATTTGAATAATTTATAAATATTGTAACACTAATACTGATATCAACAATGACAAATATTTTGTCGTTTTCAATTCATACCATTTTCAGTACTCCAAGGAATTATATCTTTGTAGAAATCCTTGTGCCCTTGTGGCATGTATGTTTTGATTTTCATTTTGCACTTAAAATAGGAATTTTCTCAGAAGGATATGAAGGTAATGCTGGGTTACAGGTGTCTGAAGTACGATCCATGAAAATAATAGGGCAAACTAGGTTTACTGTATTGTTGAATGACCTAAATGTAACCTTTCGTTCCATGGGAAAAAGTGAGGTGATACACAGGTGATACAAAAGTGTAATTCTTTTATTTCTGGATAAACTTTTTCTCTCCTTTTACGTGATTTATCTGGGTAATAAGCACTGCGCACACTGACTTAATCACTCATTTTATCATTTAACGTGAACTAGTAATGAACTGCACAACAACACACAAAGATTGTAATTCAGAGGTTATAAAACAAGTGGAAAACTCGAAATACTCTTTATAGCACTGCCATTTTGTTCAATTTTTTTTCCTGGAAAGTCGGATGTCAGTGACATACGCCCATTCAGTATAAACTGTAATCTTTGACCGGCGAATGTCTTGGAATATAATGGGTTACAAACGCCCTTTCAAAACCAATGGATAAGCCTCTCTAAACAGTTTCCGAAACGATTAAAAACTGACAAGCGGTCAAATAAAAAGTTACGACCGTTTAAAAATTCAAGCAATCTTCTTTATATCTACATCTGTAATATAATTAACCTCTTAATCACCGTGTCTGACGTTCTTCTGTTTAAACAATTTGCCTCCAAGCCGAATACAGGCCTTTTCATGGGTTTTTCACATGTCAATCTAGCTTTTCTTCATTCTGACATCTTTCATTGTCGATTAATGTTTCTTATTTCACTTATAAAGTGGTTTTTTTTTTTTTTTTTTTTTTTTTTTTTTTTTTTTTTTTTTTTTTTTATATATATAACTAGTTTTTCAAACAGAGCCAATTTGGACTACAGAATACTGAGATAAAATTATTTTATGAGCTGAATTCGGCGTCAAAATATTGTTCTTAATCCTTTCATTCCCAGTGTTTTTCCTAGACAGCAGCGTATTAAAAGTTGATGTGTACTGTATTTTGTGCATCAGTGCCTAAAGTTGCATTTGCTTCTGGTATGGCATTTTGCCGCTCGGTACGGCGTGTAGTCACTTGTGAGACACTAATCTGTCCATTTTGGATGTTGTGTTACGATGCCGTCTGTACGTGGCTGAAAATGTGAGCGTTAGTGTGGTTCCTTTTATTTTATTCCAGCAGTGAACTGTCTGGCCATTGGTGCTGTGGCTAAGATTATGCTAGCACTATTGATATGGAAGTGTTAACTATCAACAAATTAACGTCCAAGTAATAAAATACTTCGATACAAACGTCTGTTTGTGCATGAAATACATGACATAAAAAATTGTAATACATATATTTTGATGTTTACTGCGCTGTATTAAAGACACTGCATTTTAATTTTCCCAAAGATAATTTTATAATGTGGGACTGAAAGGGTTAATACATGTATTGACGGAAGCTCAACTATTCAAACATTTGTAAATCTAAGAGTGTTATCAGTCCCTAGGTTTTTAACTACTTATGCTAACTTACACTAAGAACAACACACAAAAGCTTGCCTGAAGGAGGACGCGAACCTCCGACGATCCGCAGCAAGACGCCTTTGCTCGGCACTCCACCGCGGCTTGACGACATCCGTTTTATTGTCAGTGTGACAGGTGTGATGATGTATATTGAAAACAATACATTCATGGCAATTATTTCGATGCGGTCAATTATAATAGCAGCTGCGTTTGATATAGTTTTGAGGACAATGTGTCAATATCATCAAATAACTTCTATATTTATTGCTAGTTCTCTCATTTTCTTCCATTGGCCTCTTCGATGAAGCCCTCCGAAGTTGGTATTGGAATTGCGATTAACATATCTAATGATGTCTTAAGGTTTTTAGACAAACCTTTGCAATTGTATCGCTATTTTGATATTCAGCGAATCAAACTTCAACGGTTTCTCCTTGATTAAGTCAATTTCATTAATGTATTGAATAACTAAAATAATTATCTTTTTAATACTGTCAACCCCTTCTGTCTGCTCTTCTTCAAACTTTATGCATATGCTGGGTGGAAATCTCTTAATTGTTGTGACCTGCATGTCCTGAGTCTTTCCAAAGTTTAATGTCAATGAGTTGGCCTTAAAGCATTTATTAATGTTCATGAAAATATCATTAGTAGACCTTCACAGAAGTATGCTTGGCTTGCTATTTATTGCAACACTTGTATCATTATAATAAACTACTAAGTGTGGACTACACATTTAGATGACTTTTAAGTGCATACTAATTATCAGTAAGTTTTTCCGTAGCGTGAAGCAGACAGAAAGCAAGATATGATGATAGGTGCATCAATTTACATCTGAGATTACTTGACATCTTCTGTAAATATTTTGAACAGCAGGTTTACTTTAGGCGATAGATGAGCCTTCTGGTAGAAAGTTGGATTTGCCATAGTATATACAAATGAACTAATACCTTTTATTAGGAAATATGCTCCAAATGCTTAGGCGGTACGCCTACCCCCGCGTTCCCTCTGAGAAAAGGCCGTAGATGACAGAACTACCTCGTGTTACAGAGCTTCCCAAACTGGGTGTCGCAACACCCTGGGGTGTCGCGTAGTAGTATCAAGGGTATCGCGAGACTAAGAAATTTAGACTCTTAACAAAAAAAAAAAGTCATAAAATAACAAAACATATCCTTCTCTTCATACTACACTGAAGACTCGCCTGCAGCTAATCATCCTTCTCTTCATCCAGCGCACCACAGATCACGTATTGCAGAAATGATCGGTGCACATTAATTGCGTGTTCAGCCGCTAGGCGGCAGCTCTTTTTCAGCAGCAGTAGACACTCAGGGTTCGTTCAAGCAGCTGCCAGTTGCCAGATTCCAGCAATCTGCGCATGCGCAGAGCTGCTGCTCACAGTCCGTCAGCTCTGCCCGTGCGCAGTTTTCTGGAACTGGCAGCTGCTTGAACGGACCTTCACTGTAGTCTGCTTTCCTTTTCAAAAAGCTGCACCCGAGCGTTTTTAATGCATTTATCAAAGCCGCGTCACCCTGGATGGCGTTTCTTAAAACTAAATGTCAATCAATGACACAGTGGCTGTAAAAGCGGTCACAGATAGTAAAAGCAGTCACAATTGTCCACTGACTAAAGCTATTCAGTAGCGATGTTTAGTATGGAGTATAACGGGTGATTAACGGAGAGTAGTATTTTAAATGCACTCATCGTGCATCGTTCGAACCCTGGTGTGCGTTACTATTTTTTTCTCTCGGTTTCCTGTATGTAACAGATTCTGGGACCAGAAATGACATTCATATTCTTACTTATCACAAATATTTATCTGTCTTTTTTTCGAATATGTCGGGACTTCCGAGGTCGTGGTGAAGCAAGAACCTGACAATAGAACTTAAATAATAATTCATCACTTGTCATAAATACATCCTCATTACTACTGAAAATAACAAGATAATATTGAACTGAAAGGGCACAGCCACTATGCTGTCTAAATCAGAAATCCGAGCAGCCAATTTACAGATGCCGTTTTCAATCGATCCAGGAAAACCGTATCTGACAATAACACAAGACAGCGAAAAACGGTTTCCGAAATTCAGTTTTTGTGCTTCGGAAGTTGGGTCGCATGTAGAAGAAGCAAGTGTTATTATGTGACTTAGGCATTGTTGTCTACGGTGTTACTCTGTTGTACTTCTCAGTAGTTCCCAATGTTTCCTTTTCTTGGGATGAGTGTACGTAATTGCTGCAGGCAGGATCAATATTAAAAATGTCAATGCGTACAAGGATTTCAGTTTCGTTTACAAACTACATTTACCATATGTATTTATATAAGGGTGTCACGTGAAACTGTAAGCTATAAAGGGTGTCGCCATGAGGAAAAGATGGGAAAGAACTGTCGTATTCAGTTCTCCTAACTACTATACAGAGACTTGATTATTATTTTGTGCACAGCAATGGAAAATAACCTTTAGATTTATTTGAGTTTCATTGTCTTCCTTATAAAATGTTCATTAAAATATTGTTCTTCATTTCTGTATTTGTCTTTGAATGTTTAGTCGTATCGATACGACGAATACCACGATTCATCTTGTGGCGCATTTCTTTTTTACTGGACATAAATTAAAGCCACATTTTCTATACATCACCTGTTGTATATGATCCATTTTTATGCGTGTATTTATTTATCCATCCATGATGAAGCACAAAAGTAAGACTGCATGACAACACTTAGACTGACAATAATGCGAACTACTGACTAATTACTCCTTTAAGACTCTAGAGTACTAGTACAGACTGACTACAAACTTCATTCTGACTGAGTTCGCGCCTATTCGCGCGTATTAATATCTGATAATATTTCTAGAACCTTCTAGAACACGGAAGTACAACATTTAAATATTTAACAATTTGCTCAATAATCATTAATGACTCCTGCTATACGCAAAGATACAGAAAATTATGACAGATGTAATAATAAGTTTTTTTACATCAAAATAAACAATAGAAAAGATCGTAAGTAAACAACAATTAGCGCAGTGTTAATATGTTTCCAGTATTGTTCGACATTAAGCTTCAATAATTTAATTAAGTTTGTTAGAAGACCCTAGTAATGCAGATGATGATTAAAATGACTTGACAGAAGCGCTATAAAAAGCTTATGTAATATAAACATAGAATATTAGGCATCGAATATTAGGCTACAATACTACGACCAATTATGGTATCGAATACTTCAGTTATTTAAACAAGATGACTTTTCATACGGCCCCAGACATGCTCAATGGAGGACAGATCTGGAGATAACGATGGACAGGGTAGTTGACGTATACCTAGAAGAACACGTAGGGTTGTACGGGATACGTGTGGATGTGCATTGTCCTGTTGGAGAAGCACATCGCCTTGTTGGTGCACGTACGGTGGCAAGAAGGGTTGAATGATGGTTTCAATGTACCGTATACTGTTCAACTTTCCCAAAACGAACATCAGAGGAGAACGGCCACTGTAGGATACTGCTCCCCACACCATAATGCCAGGTGTCGGCCCCGTCTGCCTCTGTCGCGTACATTCCAGATTTTTGCACTCCTTTGCACAACACCACACACGCTTACGACCATCAATGGCACCGAGGCAGTGACGACTTTGATCACTGAGGACGACAAGTCACCATTCGTCCCTTCATAAGCGCCTACAATGATACCATTGGAGGCGGGCTGAAGGATGTTGGGGCGTGAGCGGAGCACACTCTAACGGCACACATGATCTTGCATCAATCTCATCTAGTGATCGTCTAGAGAACATTAAACAGTGCACTGTACACTGAAACCATCATTTAACCCGTCTTGCTACCATTCATTCAGTGATATGCTTTTCCAACAGGACAATGCAAATACACATGTATACCGTACTAACCAATGTGCTCTTCAAGGTGTACGTCACTACCCTGGCCAGCGCGATTTCCAGATCTCTCCCCCATTGAGCATGTTTGGAACCACATGAAACGTCATGTTTGGCGTCCTGCATGAGCGGCACGAAATCTGTCCCAACTGAGTCACCAGGTGGAAATTGCATGGCAGGCCATTCCACATAACCACATTCGGATCCTCTACGATCGTTGCCATGAAAGAATTACAGCTTGCACTGCTGCAAAAGGAAGGTATACATGGTACTAACGGCAACATTGCGGACGCTCTGGTGACTGTACTCACGTGCCTACGGCTCTGCCTGTGTGATCGTGTGTTGTATACAGCCTCCAGGATGTGTCGGTCCATTTCACTTTCTGCATTCATCTCCATGCCATATTTCAAAACTTTCTAAATATTTTTGTTCTTTCTGCCTTTCGGTCCACGTTTCAAAACCATAAAATCCCATCCTCCACACAAAACATGTGGCGGACTTCTTCCTGAGATTAAGGGGATGATCCTGGCTGTCAGAATATCTTTCACTCTACCGGACTCTTTCTTTCCCAACGAGATTCTGCGTCTCACTTCTTCACTACAACTTCCATTGGAAGTTCAAGCTTCCCAAATTCTGGAATGATTGAACTCTTCCTTCTAGCGATTTATTGATCGTCTCGCATTATTTTGCGTTTTTAATCACCTCGTCTTATTAATGTTCAGTTTCATTCTCAGTTGTTTAACCATCCTTTCTATATTCTCATTACCTGGAGCTCTTCTTCCGTTTCTGCTAATAGGGTCATATCAACTGCACGCTTGACAATTTTTATTCTTTCTCCCCCAATTACAAGACCTTTTTCTTTTTCCAAGGTCATGAAAAGTGCTGGTGACATAAAACTGTCCTGTCTCACACCTCTTCCAATACCCACCTCTTCAGTTTCATCTTCGTCTATTTGAACCACTACTTTCTGTCCAACATAAAGATGTTTTATCAGCCTTCCACTCACGCAACAGCAAAGGTACACAACCCCAATTTCGAAGATCACTTCGTCTTCAGCGATGAAAGCATATTCTGGCTGCACGCAAGTGATGCTCGCTTCTACGTACGACATGGATGTGTCAATAAAATTTCCCTCTTCTGGGTCGACGAATTCATGGTGTTCTTTTTTTCATTTTCCAGGAGTGTATATTACAATCTGCACAACATCATCTGCATTCGTTAGGTGTTTTTCTCGTAGGAAAAAGAGAAAAGAGAGCTACCTACGGTGGTGCGTATCGCGCTCCGGGGAATTCCCGCAGCGATAAGGCTGGTACCTGGGGCGTGAAATGGCAAGTCGGGCCGCGGAAGAATCGACAAGAGCCGGCCGGGCCCTAATCGAGTCCTCCAACTGGCAACTTTTAACTGGGCCAGCATTAAGGGCTTAAGCCCGCGGCGGCGGCGGCCCCGCTGCCGATCCGTTTAGCCGTCGCGGCGTCCGATAGCGCCTGACCCAGAGGGCCGGCCGGCTGCCTTATTGAGATACCGCCGCCGGCGGATCAAACACTTTAATTAAAGAAGGCGCCCGCCGCGTCTCCAAGGCCGCCAGACGGTCCAACAACTCGACTGGGAGCCGGGGGGCCGCTGCACAAAGGGCGCGGTTCATCACGCCGACGACGCCCGAGGGGACTGGGCGCCCTGGCCGAGGTCATGGTCCTGAAACGGCACTCGTCCCGAGGTATAGAAGTACTGCCAACGTGAAATACACCTCGCTCATCGACAAATGCTTGGGGGACCTGTTTGATAATCCAGGCTTATTTCATTGATCCAAGAGTCAACACAGTTTCAGCCGACCAGTTGCATAAAATAGTTTACATCTATACACCTTTACCCAGGTTTCGGCAAAATTAATTTTGCCTTCTTCAGAAGGATACAATAAAGCTCACATTAAAAAAGTTGTTAAAATGTGGCTGACTCCAAGTCAATAGATTAAAATTTTAAAATTTAACAACAAAGTCACATTATATAATTTTGGATCATGTCCGCACACAGGTCAAGTGATCACTGCGTACTGGCAAAGGCGATAGAGCCCTGCTCCAAAATTTTATAATGTGACTTTGTTTTTAAATTTTAAAATTTTAATCTATTGACATGGAGTCAGCCACATTTTAACAACTTTTTTAATGTGAGCTTTATTGTATCCTTCTGAAGAAGGCAAAATTAATTTTGCCGAAACCTGGGTAAAGGTTTATAGATGTAAACTATTTTATGCAACTGGTCGGCTGAAACTGTGTTGACTCTTGGATTGTTGTTCCACCGTTGCTGAATTGCAGCCATGTTTAAAATTTTATTTCATTGACGTCAATTTGCAGCACGGTTTTGGAACATATCCTGTAGTTAATATTATGAATTATCTCGAACAGAATAATCTGTTGACCCAAGGTCAATACGGATTTAGAAAATATCGTTCATGCGAAAAACAACTAGCTCTTTATTCACATGAAGTGATGGGCGGTATCGACAAAGGTTCGCCAATCGATTCCGTATTTCTTGATTTCCAGAAGGCTTTTGACACCGTACCTCACATTTGGCTTTTAATCAAATTGCGTGGTTACGGTATATCGCCCAAAAATCGATTGCGCTCTCAAACAAGGATCTGTACCAAAAGATTGGAAAGTTGCGCAGGTCACACCTATATTCAAGAAAAGAAGTAGGAGCAACCCACTATATTACAGGCGTATTTCATTGACGTCAATTTGCAGCAGGGTTTTGGAACATATCCTGTATTCAAATATTACGAATTATCTGGAACAAAATGATCTATTGACCCAAGGGCAACACGGATTTAGAAAATACCGTTCATGCGAAACACAACTAGCTCTTTACTCACACGATGTAGTGGGTGCTATCGACAAGGGTTCGCAAATTGATTCCGTATTTCTTGATTTCCGGAAGGCTTTTGACACCGTACCTCAAAAACGGCTTTTAATCAAACTTCTTCGCAGATTAAAATTCTGTGCCGCAACCGGGACTCGAACCTGCGACCTTTGCCTTTCGCGAGCAAGCGCAATACCGACTGTGCTATCCCGACACAACTCACGATGCCGTCTCACAACTTTCCTGTTCCGGCACACAATTTTAATGTGCCAGGAAGTGTCATATCAGCGCACACTCCACTGCAGAGTGGAAGTTTCATTCTGGAAACATCCCTTAGGCTGTGGCTAAGCAATGTCTCCACCATATCCTTTCTTCCAGGAGTGCTACTCTTGCATGGTTCGCAGTAGAGCTTCTGTGAAGTTTGGAAAGTATGAGGCGAGGTACTGGCGGAAGTAAATTTGTGAGGCGGCATCGTGCGTCGTGTCGGGATAGCACAGTCGGTAGTGTGCTTGTTCGCGAAAGGCAAAGGTCCCAGTTTTGACTCCCGGTTCCGGCACACAATTTTAATCTACCATGAAGTTTCATATCAGCGCACACTCGGCTGCAAAGTGAAAGTTTCATTCAGGCTGTTAATCAAATTGCATGGTTATGGTATAGCGCCCAAAATTTGCGATTGGATAGGGGATTTCTTGTCAGAGAGGACACAGTTCGTAGTAATAGATGGTAAGGCATCGACTAAAACAGAAGTGATATCGGGCGTTCCACAGGGTAGTGTTATTAGTCCTCTACTGTTCCTTATTTACATAAACAATCTATGTAGCTCTCTTAGGTTATTTACAGATGACGCCGTCATTTACCGTCTAGTAAAATCATCTGAAGACCAAAACCAACTGCAGAACGATCTCAATAAGATATCACAATGGCGAAAAAATTGGCAATTGACTCTAAATAATGCGAAGTGTGTAGTCGTCCACATGAGTACGAAAAGAAATCCGTTAACCTTTGTCTACAAGATAAATCAATCAAACGTGAAGGCCGTAAACTCCACAGAAAACCTAGGTATTACTATAACATCAGAGTTGAACTGGAAAGAACATGTAGATAACGTCGACGGAAAGGCGAACCACACACTGCGTTTTACTGGCAAAACTGGACGGTACACCCATTAGATTTCTGTCTGATTATACTGAAACGATAGCTCGTTGCTTAACAGCCATATACAAATGCACCCTCAAATAAGGATCTGTACCAAAAGATTGGAAAGTTGCACAGGTCACACCTATATTCAAGAAAAGCAGTAGGAGCAACCCACTTAATTACAGGCGTATTTCATTGACGTCAATATGCAGTAGGGTTTTGGAACATTTCCTGTATTCAACTATTATGAATTATCTCGAACAGAATGATCTATTGACCCAAGGTCAACACAGATTTAGAAAATATCGTTCATGCAAAACACAACTACCTCTTTATTCACATGAAGTGATGTGTGCTATCGACCAGGGGTCGCAAATCGATTCCGTATTTCTTGATTTCCAGAAGGCTTTTGACACCCGCCGCGGTGGAGTAGAGGAGCTGTCTAAAGCACCTCGCTGCAGAGCGCGCGGTTGCTCGCCGTGGAGGTTCGAGTCCTCCCTGGGGCATGGGTGTGTGTGTGTTTGTCCGTAGGTTGGTTTACCTAGTTTAGTTAAGTAATTTGCAAGCTACGGACTCATGACCACGCAGTTTGGTCCGATAGATTTACAGATATTTGATTTTTTTGACACTGTACTTCACAAACAGCTTTTAATCAAATTGCGTGGTTGTGGTATATCGCCCCAAATTTGTGTTTGGACAGGGTATTTCCTGTCGGAGAGGGCACAGTTCGTAGTAATCGATGGTAAACAGAAGTGATATCGGGCGTTCCACAGGGTAGTGTTATTGGTCCACTGCTGTTCCTTATTTACATAAACGATTTAGGGGAAAATCTAAGTAGCCCTCTTAGTTTGTTTGCAGATGGTGCTGTCATTTACCGTCTATTAAAAGCATCAGAAGATCAAAACCAACTTCAGAACGATCTGAATATGGTGTAAAAATTGGCAATTGACTCTAAATAATGAGAAGTGTGAAGTCGTCCACATGAGTGCGAAAAGAAATCCGTTAGACTTGCTTTACAAGATAAATCAATCGAATGTGAATTTCGTAAACTCCGCTAAACACCTAGGAATTACTATTACATCAGACTTAAACCGGAAAGAACACGTAGATAATGTCGTGGGAAAGGCGAACCACATACTGCGTTTTATTGGCAGGACCCTTAAAAGATGCAACAAAACTACTAAAGAGGCTGCATACACTACGCTTGTCCGTCCTTTTTTTGGAGTATTGCTGCACAGTGTGGGATCATTATCAGGTGGGTTTGACAGAGGTCATCGAAAGAGTCCAAAGAAGGGCAGCTCGTTTCGTATTGTCACGATACAGGGGAGACAGCGTTACGGAAATGATACAGGATCTGTGATGAGAATCATTACAACAACGGCGCTCATCGCCAAGATTCTCCTCCGAATGCAAAAATATATTGTTGACTCCCACTTACATAGATAGAAATGACCATCAGAATAAAATACGAGAAATCAGAGCTGGAACGGAGAGATTCAGGTGTTCTATCTTCCCGCGCGCTATTCGAGAATGGAATGGGAAATAAATATTATAATTGTGGTTCGATGAACTCTTTGCCAGGCAGTGAAATGTGATTTGCAGAGTATCCCATGTAGATATAGATAATGAGAGGAAGCACGACAATAAAATTATGATCCCTGAGTTGTAGCTTCGTATCACAGGAGGCGTATTCCCATTGCTTTAGTTGGGAAAACAATTTAGGCGGTATTCTGCTCGGCGAAAAAAAAATGGCAGTACTCTGCTTATTCCCCATGAAATGAGTTAAATGGCAATTTCTAGAAAATAAAGATTTAGGAATGTGAATACACAATATATACATAATTTACAATTTTGGAACTCTTTTTTATTCTATTCAAAGGTTTAGTGTAGATGAGGATACCACCCATCGGCCTTGGACGACGACGTCTTATCGTAACCAATCAGGAATGACGTCCCAGAAGACAACAAGAGTGCGTGTTGCTAGCAGGAATTAAAAGCAGACTTATATCAGACGGAAACCATACAAAATTTAGACAATGAAAGTGCGTTGAACTTTTATAGACGGAACCAAGCGTTTACCGCCGTAAGAAGCAAAACTGGCAGCAGTACCAACAGTTGAACATATACACATCCAGACGGCTGAAAAAGCATTGTTCAAAGAGATTAAAATTCGCTTCTATTTCAGTTCCTACTACTGCTACAATAGACTATTCTATAATCTTCAACTGACTACAGTGCGAAGAAGAAAATAAACATAATATTTACGGTAAATATTTTATCTGGACTGTGAGTCGTCTCAAAACGTGTTGTGCTAATCTTGAAAACATAAGTAACTCGTGCAGTGTTTCATGATTCAATCGATGGAAATTAAGTCAGAATGTTGCGATGTAGCGTTCCTTAAATTTTTAAAAGAATTGCCTGAATTTCGCACTTGCTTTCTTCAACTAATACATACATTTTATCTAATTTTATGGTTACAAATATCGTTTGCAGACGCCAGTAAGCGTCATAAAAGCAATAAATTAGAGTAAGAACTGGAGAAGACCTGGTCTCTCAAAAATAATATTGTATGGAAAATGCATGTTTTAGGGAATAACCTGAAGACAGCTTTGTAGCCGAAATGGCCATTGTTTAAAAATGTACAACTTTTAAAGCACTGATTTGTAAAATATATTTAATATTATGTCGTTAAACAAACCGTACAGAAATTATAAAGATGTAGTTCAACTAGCGTTGTGTGGGTATTCATTTATTAATTTATTCAAAATTTGAGTTACTTTTTCTCCTATCCAGTGTCTCTCTGTGTTGGTCTTCTTTTCTAAAACATTGTTGCGTTAATTCGAGAAAATATAATAAATAAGGCTGCTATGCATAATGTACAGAATTATAAGTTTTTATTCATCGCAGAGTGTATGATTTCATATTTATTGAAATATATGTAGTACAACTCTATAATTTTATATATATTCATTTTTATGAATGCTGAGTCTCTAAATGTCCGCTGCGAGTACAGTCAGTAGTAAATATGTAACAGATTAAAACCTGATCCGTGATTCGACTGTTTATGTCCTCATTTCTCATGAACTATGTGTCGTACTGTGATAGGCCTACAATTTCGGAAGTGTGTATGTGTGAATACTGACTGTAAAATTTCCTGCACGTATAATTTGTGATATAGAAATTACAAGTTGTAACGTCATTCCGAATGCCATATAGTTACTCCACACACAGTGGAAAAGTAGTATGGAGAAAAAAAAAAGTTTAGGATTATTCTGTCGTTTTGAGTATAAGAAAGGTTTACAATCATGATTAAAGTTTATTGCATGTCGCTAAGTACTATCATTCTCATACAGTATATGAGTAAAGTCTTTCAGCATTATGTGGCAGTTTTTGAACTTCTACATCTACTATATCTACATAGGATAATCTGAAAATCACATTTAAGTGCCTGTTGTTTGTGACATTGTACCACCTGAACCAGTAGTTTAGGAGTAAATGGAAAGCACTGTCTTACGATGGATCGGTTTTTCATACATCGCATTGTTCATTATGTCAAATCTACACTAAGGCGTCCATCCTCATGGATTGAAGCTTACATGTACAAAATTTCATAGAGGTTTGAACAAAACTATAGATTTGCATGCAATTAGTACACAGAAACACACGGACACTCAGAAGAAGACATGACAGACGACACACTAGCTTCAGTGAAAGGTAATCTCAGAGATGTAACTATACCAAATTTGGTTGAAATCAGTGCATGTTCTGAGGGGAAATATGGAGTATTTTCGTGTCATGCAGTAGTTTTTCGCTCATCACTTTTTCTATGCCATCTCCGCTGAACAGTACGATATACGTGATTCTTAAACTTACGGTGACTGTCCTCACGTTTCGAAGGTGAAGCGTTTAAAATATCGTAAACATTGGACGAAAATGGTATATTTGTATCTAATATGTACAAACAAACCCACAGACACACTGCTTAATAATTGTCACCCGAAGATTACAATGCGTCTGAAAAAAAAGAAGAAAGATAGTAAACAAAGAAAGAAGTACAGTGTTAGAATCGCCAGTGATAAATGCGGACTCCAGAGGACTTCAAATACCAGAGCTATAAAACCCGAAGCTACCTGTTAGCCAGTAACTCTTCCAGAGATGTCGTTGTATCTACTACGTACCTGCCAAGAGAAGACACGCGCAGTTCTTCTTCAACGGCGCCTCATTCCAGAAGGTGGATAACGACGGGATGTAGCACACGTAATTGCGAACGGTAGGAAGCTTTCCTGCAGACAGACGAGACAGAGGCGGTCAGATAAAGCCGAAACATTCTCCGAGGCAATTATCTTCCGCTGGTCCCGCCTGTCTCTGTCTTCCGGCCCGCTGGCCTGACAAGCGACGGGGAGCTTTCACAGGAGAGCGGCTGAGGACGGCTTTGACGCGCTGTTCGAGCGACGCCAAGTGGGGCTCCGCGGACAGTCTGGGATTATGACAATTAATACTGTGTGGCTGGGGTTCATATTCACACGAGACGTTTTGAAAAATTGCATCAATACTATCACTACTGCACGTCAGCACGGTAAGAAATATGTTCGGAAAGGCTGAGTGCAGATTAGCGTTTTTGGGGTTGCTGTTGCAGATTCCCCATCCGATCTAGGATCATGTGTTGCAAAGTTTTTGGTTAATCGGTTCTGGAGTGACATATTCCTGCTGAAGGTATGTTGCATTATTTGATCATGGATTGATGAACGAAACAGAACTGTAGCTGACGTAAATTGTGTGATTGGATTAATACATTTTGCAAAAGGTGTCAGCTGGAATAAATTCACCCTTTCGTGACCAGTGGGACATATGTGCCCCACATACGAATCTGTGTCCCTGAATTCACAAGGATTCAAAAAATCCCACATCTGTATGGTACTGCCATCTAGTCTTGAAGACATCAACAATCGGGAACCAACTGGATTGTTGTTTGACGTCTATTTCAAGTATAAGGGGTTGTTTATTTCAGTTTTGTATACTGTCGCTCGTCTTTTGGCAGTTTTATGAGCTGCTATGTCTTGTCTGAAACAGATTAGCTTAGTAAAGGTAATTCTTGTTTTCTTTTGTTTGTGTGCTTTAAAGATACACATTTGTGCATATTGTTATCGCTAAATCACTTCTACTTTCGTGGTTTCGTTATGGTTATCGTGCGGACAGAATTTGTTGTATTTTTGTTCATATTTGTGTTAAAATGATTAGATAAATATTTTTAATTCGGTTCTATAATATTATCTGTTCTCTCTTAATTTTATATCAAACGAAGATAAGTCGTATTGTAATTGGTCGCTTGTTACTGTTACATACTGGAAGCTATGGCATTGCATTAAGCTGTTTCGTTGCAAACTAAGAACGTAACTTCAATGTGACACTTGTCACAACAGAAGAAGATAATAAATTAGGAAACGTTTAGTAATATCTAATCATTTCCTGTTCCTAGAAATGTTGGGATTGAAATAAGAGGAAATTGTTGACTGCTTCTCTTTGCTGCCCAATGGTCAAGTATTGTCTCAAGACGAATGTGTTAATGGTAGCAGAAGAACTTATATCACGTAATGACTCGAATGTCTCACAGGAGTACTTGCAAAATTCAGGGAGAACTATAAAGAGAAGCGGAAGGCATTCATAAAAAATAAATTATATATATATATATATATATATATATATATATATATATATATATATATATATATATATAGCAGGAGTTTGTGGTGTTCCGGACGTTGTGCGATTATGCGCAGATGGAAAACATTTCCCAACAACGAGCACAAGGAGGCGATGCATATAATACAGCACTTGGAAGGAAGAGACATAGACAAATTTCATGTGGAGCTACAGTAAATTACCGCTTTGTATTCAACCATGTGTTAAAAAATTTCAAAACGTTAAGTTTTGAATAAAAATGTGATTGGTATTCTCATTTGCTCATATAGTAACACCAACTGAAAATATTGGTTCCATACATTTAATCCAACCGGAGTCAAGTCGGATATTTTCGTCAAACACGAAATAATTATAAAGTCAGAAATAGCAACCGAAATTAAGAAAAATGGTGACTCAGTACCCATTCCAAATTCCAGAAGAGGGTTAAGATCTCAACTAATTGATCCAATTTTGGGTTTGTGGCCAAGCATTAAGCGTCATCCTGTCCTATCAGATTATATGCCGAAAAGCGTATCATCGTCCCGAACTTGCCCTGAAATTTTTATATTCGAAAATGTTCAAATATTCGTAAATTTATAGGACTCAACAGTTTTGGTTATTAGACCATAGGCTTACAAACTACTTAAACTAAGTTAAACTAACCTAAGGACAACACACACACACACACACACACACACACCCATGCCCTAGGGAGGACGCGAACCTCCGACGGCAAGCAACCGCGCGTCCCGCAGCAAGGCGTCTAAGATCACTCGGCTACTCCACCGCGGCAAATTTTTATGTCCTTTGCAGAAACAAAACTGCGAAATTCTTCACGTTATTATCTAGTTATATATAAATCTGCATACTCTTTTAACATGTAAACTGAACAAGAGTGAAATGGGTCAAATATCCGCCTTCAGATTTGTGGGATGGATCTTCCGAAGCGTTGCCACACCAATGCGCTGTGCCAGTTGAGAACGCATGATGGATTCACTGGTCACGTTAACATTCCCATACCCGCAGAGACATCCAAGCAGCACAGACGTTCGCCCAAAACGTCGTAATGTAAGGGGCACGCACAGCTCCGGGGTTTAGCCCGGCTTCAAGTCACGCCACAGCACCGACATGCACGTCTCGACTGTTATCCTTGGAAGATCACTGGGAATGCCGATGAAAGCAAATTCTTCGTCCACAAATGAGAAGGTTGTTTTCGCGTCCGACATAGAGGTGGTGAGCGCTGTCTCGTGGAAGACATTCTTCCAAGGCACACTGGCTGCACCCGTGGCTCTATGTTTCTGGGTTCGGTGTTAGTTTTTGTAGAGGGAATGTCGATCCTCGGTCAATAAGTTGTTCTTCTGCCATTATCACAGTAGGAAGCAGATGTTTTATTCCAACAATATAATGCTCGGCCACGCACAGCTCGTGATCACAACATACTCTGAACGGCAGGAGCAACTTCACTGCCAACACAGACTCCGGGCCTACTCTGCGTGGGATATCATGGAGTCATGCGGGAATCCCTGTGCGGTCTAAGGCTTCATATCACGCAATTCACAGTCACTGTCACAGGAGGTTCAAGTTCTCAATGTGCCAGGATGTGTGTTTTGTCCAAAGCGTATGTAGTTTGTCAGACTAGGAACAAATTAACTTAGAAGTTTGGATTGTATGTATACAACTTTTTTTATGATACTCGACATCTCACACGTATGACTCACCAACCTGCAATTTCTGCAGGACTTAATGAGCAGGACGGGCAGACATGCAATAACGTATCCCAATACGTTGTTCACTTTATTTGTGATTGAATGGAAACAAAAAAATCAGCGCCTCCACTGCCGCCCGTTGAGACTACACTACCAGTTGGCAGCCAGTCGTCATAAACTTCATAACACGATATCTCGACTGAACACCTGCCAGTCATCTTCACATGATCTAATCAGGGCTGACAAAGACGTTCAGCGCTCCGCATTATATAGCGACGAAGACGGCAGAACACCCCATAACTGCGTTGAGCGCAGTATCGAAGACAGCTGATTCTTACAGTTGTACCAGCGAGGGCGCTGCCACTGAGCAGTGTGGTCCTTCTGTCACTGTGTCTACGACACATGCGCGGCAGTACCATCACAGAGCTTTATAAGCCGGAGCCAAAGTCTTTTCCCACTTGGTGTTACTATCCGTCAATGCTGACAAATCCCAGGCACCCTTTCCTTTCACCTCCGAGACTTTTATCTCACTCCCCATGACCGTTCCATCCGTCACTCCTCCGCCCTCAAATACCTTCCTCTCGATCGCACCCTTTCCTGGACCGCCTACCTCAAAACTGTACGCCAGCAAGCACTCTCCAATCTGAATCTCTTGAAGCTCATCTCTGCCCGGACATGGGTCCTTCATCCTTCCACCATCCTCTACACCTACCGGTTCATCACGCATCCCGTCCTATGTTTCCACCCAGCCTGGGATTCCGCCACAGCACCCCCGCCCCCACCTTAAAAACCATGAACGCCACAACCTCCACCACCTCGCTTATCGCATACGTCTCCTCTGTCACGCGGATGCTATATGACCTCATCCCCTATAATCACCTTTTGCAATTCCAGGACAACCTCTGAATCATGTACGTTTCCCGGAAGATCCATAACCCTGTGGTATATCATCTACTCACTGATCCTGGGCCTCTGCCTCACCTGCAGCACTGCATCCATCACTCCCTTTTCCTTTATACACTTCACATCCTTTCCGTGCGACTTTCGGATACTCCCACGTGCATGGGTGCGTGTGTTGTTGTTCTTAATTACTAGTTTGTAAGTTTCCAGACCAATGACCACTGCAGTTAGGTCTCATAGCTTTACAAACAAACTTTCCCAAGGTATCTTACGTTTCTCCCTTCTCGCAAATGACGCCCTCCTTCCAGAAATCTATCCCTCCTACCAGCCTCAATACCTTCCCCATCCTTTTCCCCGTAGATGCAGAGCATCCTCTCTTCTACGTCCACACTTTTTTGACACATCTATATTCATTTTATGACTATTTTCTTTGATTCACCACAATTTACAGTATACTTATGTTATTTACTGCCATAACCACCCAGTGATAGTCTTTCACAGTTTTATACGCTTGTGTGACTTCCTGCCAGCACTACCTAGTGGCAGCCTATGTCAATTGTCACGTTTGCATAGCGTAATGCCATTGTTTTAGAAATAAGATTTTCTGCCTTTTTAGTTTGTATCCATTCTAAAAAACATTTATGTATCCAATCATTAATATTGTTATTATTATTTTACTTACTACATTCCTTGTATATTTTACTTACGAATGTAGTAAAACAGACGCCCTATTTTCTCCAACAACGACAGAGGGCTCTTCTTGGCGTCCTTGTTTTCTGTCAGTTCGTATTTTTATTTTAAAATATAGTTATGAATATTAATTTTGGAAAAAATTATGTATTTGTACATCTATATGTACCCATATTAAGTTACTCCATAACTGTTTTTATCTGTACAAGAATTCCATGATGCCACCCATTTTATCATTTTACAAAACAACAGAAAATTTGTCTTACTTGTAATATCTCGGCCGGGAACGGTTTTATTCAATGACTTTGCCGATGGAAGTATTCGCACACATCAGCGTCCAACCGGCCTGGCGGACGAGATGAAGCCAGCAGGAGTCACTCCCAAATTTCACCTACACCACCGACCACCGTGCCGCATTATTGCACTCTAGGAGACAGCCTGGCTAATTGCTGTGGCTTTCTCGTAGGAATGTACACTGCGAAACAAACCTGACCTTAAGGGGAGTGCAGATAAACGGCGACAGTGGACGCATGGAAGAGACGCCCTAACAACGAAATAAACACAATAGAGTATGTGCAGAGAGAGCCCTTGTTTGCAGGTACAAGAGGATTCGTTTCTAAAAAAACCGACGCAGATAAACCGTCAACCCCTACAGACAGGAAGAAGACAACCAAAGCCCTGCAGTGCACAAATGCATGGGTGGGAGAGAGCCTGGCTAGCAGTAAAGATAAAGTGGTTACACGAAAACAATGTTTCTGTCCAGGGAGATGGACCCTGATAAATGGCATACCAGACAGGCCTAACACAGCTGCCACAAAGAACTGTTTTTTAGAACCAAGAAGGAATGCATAAGATAAAAGCAACACACATGAATCGTAGGAGAGACGTCAGTTCGCAAGTCTTATCTCAGCCCACAGAAAATTCCACCCAGGAGTGAGAGGTCTTGAATACGGTGATCAGCTATTGAGTGACATTGTAAAATAAAATGTTCAAATCTTTGTCATGTTTATGGGACTTAACTGTGGGGTCATCAGTCCCTAAACTTACAAACTACTTATGAAATAGCTACAACTAAGGACAGCACAAATATTCATGCCCGAGGGGGTATTCGAATCCCCGACCGTAGTAGCCGCGCAGACCGTGACTGAAGCGCCGCAGTCCCCTCGGCCACCGCGGCTGGCAAAAATTGACACACATGCTTGGAATGACATGGTGTTCTATTAGAATAAAAAAGTCAAGATGGCGCGTGATTCTAGTGTTGTAACTGGTACCGTGACGGGTGAGAGGTACGCCGATATGTTACAGAATCAAATCATCCCCAACCTGGGTGATGAACACCTGCTGGAACGTACGATTTTTATTCAGGATAGCGCTCCACCCAATATTGCTAGAAGCGTGAAAGATATCTTGTGAGCGTCGTTTGGTGATGGTCGTGTGCTCAGCCGCCAGTTTCATCATGCTTGGCCTCCCATATCCTCAGACGTCAGCCCATGCGGTTATTGGCTTCGGGGTTACATGAAGCCGCAAGTGTATCGTGATCGACCGACATCTCTAGGAATGCTGAAAGACAACATCCGACGCCAATGCCTCACCATAACTCCGGTCATGCTTCACAGTGCTGTTCATAACATTATTCCTTGTCTACAGCTATTTTTCAGGAATGGTGGAGAACATATTGAGCATTTCCTGTAAAAACCATCATCTCTGTTTTTCTTAATTTGTTATGCTAATTGCCGGCCGCGGTGGCCGAGGTGACTGAGGCGCTCCAGTCACGGTCAGCACGGTCACTACGGTCGGGGGTTCGAATCCCCCCCTCGGGCATGGATATTTGTGCCGTCCTAGTTCGTAAGTACTTGATAAGTAGTTTGTAAGTTTAGGGACTGATGACCCCGTAGTTAAGTCCCATAAGCTTAACAAACATTTGAACATTTTTTTGTTATGCTAATTATTGCTTGTCTGATCAGATAAAACGTCATCTGTCGGAAATTTTTGAACATTTTTTGTTCTAATATAACCCCATGTCATTCCAAGCATGTGTATCAATTTTTACCTCTCTATCTACATTATTCCGTAATTTATTAAGTTTCCATATTTGTAATGACTTTTTCATCACCCGGTATATACCTAAGGGCCAACTGCCACTGGATAGAGACGCCTCGCTTATACTGACAATAATGACAGCCACCAAGGCACCAGACAGGATATAGGAAGTAAGGTAGAGATAGTTACCTTTTCGAGAACACTTAACTTACTCGATGGCATATCCACTGTAGGCGTCGAATTACATTAAAATACACTTCACACTGCGCGAAGTAATAAAGATAACTGCAAATTACGATTAAGTCCTATGTACCAGGAAGGAGAACATGGAAGGAAAGGGTCATACCAACTGTTATCTGCAGCTCGGGCGGGCAACAAACCTACATGTGAGTACCAACCAAAAAAACAAATGTTCACATACAAATACTGTCGCAGAAATGAGGTACCCACTCAGAGTACTAGAACAAACACGCAATGAAACACACTGTCAAATTACATAGGACTGCGGGCCTGTTTCGTCAAGGGAAGGAAAAATGCACTACATATACATATACACATACCCGCGGCCAGGGTAGACAACTGACACGCGAGCGGCTGCAAAGCAAAACAACACACACGTAGAAGAGGATATCAGTAGTTCCATTAAATGTTAAAGCGACATCTAAATACAGGATAAGCGAATACAGGTCCACAAACATCACAACAAAAACTCAAATCAACAACGACGCACAGCAGGACGGAATCCCCAAAACGTGGGAAAAACCCCAAAAAGACGTTTAATTCACACAAAACTCATCACACGGTTTTTTTTAGGCCGCTTACTACGAATTTGTTGGGAAAAATTGTGTAAACAAAATGGTGGAGGTAATATAGCAACGTGACCCAGGGAAATCCATAACAATTTATTAATAATAGCTTATATATAATATGTAGACATCAATAATTAATACACTGCTAACGTGATTTGTTTATTACAACAAAATAACAAAATATTTGTGAAAAATATATCGGAAAGAAATTCTTCGATACCACACACATTGTAATTCAGTAATATAATGAAACAATTTTCAGAGTCGGTGAGAGTTCACGACAAAGTCGATGGCAGGTCAGTTAGTCTGACAATTACCACTAAAAATTAGGTGCCGGAAATGAAATGGATGCACTAAGCCATTAGTTGTTTTGTTTCAAAAATATGCCCTCTGTCCTTTTAGCCTTTTGCCACCTTGTTCTCAATTTAGCAAGGCATGAGGAAAGAGGGACATTCATATCGTACGGTCGACCAATTTTCTCGGAATGTTGTTCCTCTAGATTAATGGAGGTACACAATCATTCAACCGTTGTTTAACAATGCTGAATATTTATTGCCGTGTGAATTTCACGTATTGACCATCGGAACCTGTGTGAAAAATATTATAATGGCATTTGTAAAACATTACGGCTAGACAAGTGCGCGGGACGGGAAAGATAGTTCCGTTGCCAACCGCGCTGAGCGCTTCATCAACTATGTTGTGCTACGAAATGTCGGCCGCACGGGCACTTGTAAATATTCATTATACAGGAGAAATGGCAGATTTTGGCAGCTGATTCTTGTCAATTCCATCAGATAATTAATCAATCTTTAGTTCGGGAGTTGAAATTCTGCGGTATATTGCGGTATATGCTACTTTTGCTCTAGTTGAAAATGCAAGTTCGGCAAAGCATGGTCGTTTTGTACAGGCATCGAAAAAATACAATATAAATAGGATAAGCACGAAATATATACCGATTTGTGTAAACGAAGGCTTCCGTGGCCGTTGTCATTGATGATAAAACTCTTCTGGATATTTGACCGCATCGTCAATATATCAAATATTTCACCGACGTTTCGGCCACTATTGCAAGCGGCCATCTTCTGGGTGTTACGTTTACTGCTGGATGAGGGAAAGCTGTCGTCTTAAATATTGAATGTTGCCAGTTATGATTGTTAGTTTCTGCTCGCTTTCATTGGCGTTTCCTTTATTTCTTCCTATTGGTGGAATGGGAAGTCATAGATTGGTGTTTGCATTAATGTTTTCCATTGGTTGAAACTGGCGAATGAGGAGCGTTGGTAGCAGTGACGTAGCACTGGTGCCTAGCGCCGGCTAGAGCGTGCTGTTTCCTCTCTGTACGCGCGGCCGCTGTTGTCTCCGGGCTATGTGGGCCCCTATGGACTGCACTGCGCGCAGTGTCGTCGCGAAGCGCAGCTACTGCTGGCAGCCAAGACGCGGGAAGTCTATATCCGTCTTCTCTTTTCATATTTCCGGGTCGCTTAGCTATTTCTATTGCTTCCCTGATTTTCCTTTTCAAAGTGAAGGGTTGTTTTTCCAATATAGTGACTTCCTGAAAAGGTATCTGTTTGCTGCTCTCTTCCTGGTGTTCTGCTACTGCGACTTCGTATGATGTCCCAGCCGAATGTACCTCTCGTGCTCGCCTATCCGATTTAGTTACGAAAATTTTTTACATACCTGTAAAACCGTTTCCATGTTGTATAACTGGAATTCTTCATTTCACTACCAAACTATTGACTCACAAACCGAGAGTAAATTTGCCTTGCTTTCACTGTACCGCGTGTGCTCTCGATGAAGGTCACTTTTGAACTAACGTAACTTGACAGGTATCGAAGGTGGGATACACCAATCCTTCCTCAACCCAACCCACCCATCAAAATTACGAGAATCGAATATTCATTTTTCTGGGTTTTGGCCACGTTTTTGGGGATTCCGTCCCACTTTGCGATTGCCAAGGCGAAGAGATCTATAACTCCAAATGTTCTCGCACAGGAAGAACGTGAGTCCGGAAAGTAAGTTCCGTTTGCTTATATAAAACAAACGTGTACAGATACAGAAAAAATTGTACAAAAATCTACAACTATTAAACTACTTTCCTACATAGCTGCCGAAATTTTGTAAGGCACTTGTCATAGCGTGGCTCAAGTTTCCTTATGCCTTCTTCATAGAAGGTTGCCGCCTTATTCAGCCATGTGGTATCATGTACTTTCAGCTCGTCATCGTTGAAGTGTTGACAGGAAAAATTTTAGGTGTAAGAAGAGGATTTCCATCAAAAGGTGGTGTTTGTTTCCACGATAGTGCCCGACCTCATGTGGCGAATGAGACCAAACAACTCTTACGGGAATTTCACTGGGACGTGTTTGATCATCATCCGTACAGCCCGAACCTCGCTCCTAGCCACTTTCACCTCTTCTTACACCTACAAATCTGTCCTTGGTGGTCAACACTTCAACGATGATGACGAGCTGAAAGAACATGCTACCACATGGCTGAATACACAGGTGGAAACATTCTACGAAGAATGCATACAGAAACTTGTGCCACGCTATGACAAGTGCCTACAAAATTTCGGCAGCTATGTAGAAAAGTAGTTTAACAGTTGTAGATTTTTATATAATAAATATTTTTTCTTTATCTGTACACGTTTGTTCTATATAACCAAACGGAACTTACTTTCTGGACGTACCTCTTAGAATTGGGGCGAGAAATGGCCCGTTGCAGCAAAATCCATCGACATCGAGGCCGAGGGGCGCAGCGGGAACGGCACGCCCCAGAGGCACGACGTGGTGTCCACAATCGGCCCAAGCGCTAACTTCCTCCTCCCACTCGGATCAAAATCAACAATTCTTCTCGCTTCGACAAAGGCCACACGAACGACCAAAGAACAGTTAGGGAACGCCTAGTTTACAGCGCCATCGACGGAACAAACCAGTTGAGAGGTGTGTACGAAACAAGATGTTTCAGCGATACGACAAACGAATGTTGTGCAGCTTAATCCATCACTCTTCCAAGCTGCATTCCCAAAGCACGGGGTGGACATGCTACTGCCTAGATATGGTAGAACGGGTGGTGTTAATCCAAAAGCTTATCACAAAAATTTAGACACGTATCTACGTGTTAAAGCAGTCGCAGAGTCAATGCTCTGCTTGTTGTACGGCAAACACTAGACAGGACAGTAATTTCAAAGAGTTATGCAAAAATTCAAATGTTTGTATAGTCTATGGGACTTAACTACGGGGTCATCAGTCCCTAAACTTACAAACTACTTATGAACTACTTACGAACTAGGACGGCACAAATATCCATGCCCGAGGGGGGATTCGAACCACCGACCGTAGTGGCCGTGCAGACCGTGACTGGAGCGCCTCAGTCCCCTCGGCCACCGCGGCCGGCTAGAGTTATGCAAAAAATATCTGGCAACATATAGGAACTTTGCTAGGCAAGTGCAAACATAGGTATAAATAGGAGAGAGTGCGCCCAACAGTCGCGACAATCCATGGTGACGTAAGCGGCCCACTTTGTCGTTTCGAGAGGATATGTAGACGATAAGTTATACGACGAGTGGTGTAGTGATATGCGCTAACACTTTCCTGTTCATGTACAACGTGCACTCATCCTTATAATGACGGACGAAAGAAAGAAGAAAGGAACAGAAGAGAGCGAAATGAAGAAAAAGGTCAAAACCGAGAGGAACGACGTAGAAATGAAGCGCCAAATCACGGACACCTCATGAATTGCGTGCAGGCGTCACATAACGAGACAAGTCCAGATAATAACGGAAGTGCCTCACCGACCACACTTCGGACAGAGTTCTGTGAGGCCGGCCGCGAAGGCCGAGGCGCTCCAGTCACGGTCTTCACGGCCACTACGGTCGGGGGTTCGAATCCTCCCTCGGGCATGGATATTTGTGCCGTCCTTAGTCTTAGTTAGTTCATAAGTAGTTTGTAAGTTTAGGGACTGATGGCCCCGTAGATAAGTCCCATAAGCTATACAAACATTTGAACATTTAGTTCTGTGAGGTTGCCCAAGTGAATGCGGAAACGCAATGAAACGCAGGTGGCACCTCAGTATATCAAGGATATCACATACGTAATGTGCGGTACTGCTAGTCTCAAGCGCAGGTTGACATTGATCAGAGCTGTGATGACTGTGAATTGCCGGAAAGGGCGGGTAAGCGGTGTCCCCTTATTGAAATAACCGTGGATGGAATAAAGATGAAAGCGTGTCTTGATTCTGGTTCGGAAAGGACCGCACTTTCGACATCTATTTACACGAAACTGGTGGAGAGTGGGGCTCCGTCGTAGATATTTACTTTCTGGCATCAAAGTGAGAGCGGAAAACAGAAATACAAATTAGGCCGTCTCACTGCGAGGAATCAACTCGAGATAGGTCTGACGGCGCTGCAGATCGTATGCTGAGAAGCATTATGGAATAAACAAATAATGAGAGAGTTTGAATAAATTAGTAGTCCTTACAATGTTCTTATATCACGTCTGTATATTCATATTTAGTAAGAGAAACTGTGGAAGATTTATTGGCAAATGAAATAAAATATTAGTTTTTCCTTTGAGCTGCCATTAAATTGATATTTTTTAATATACATTTACTTCATTATCCTAGTTTTATTCTAAATGTATGTACCTAGAGACAGTTTGCCGTCTCAGTATGTCAAAGACATTGAGTGAAAGGAGAAGCATTGAATTAAAATAAGTCTGGATGTCTGATAACGATTTCCGCCCGTGGCACAAATTTTAATTCAATGCTTCACCTTTCACTCAATCTACAATTTTTATTTCATTTATACCCAACCACCATGCCTACAGAATAATCAGTTTAGATGGACGCTGTCAATTTAATTTTTGTTATTTCAAACACGTTTTTCTCACTCCCTCCATCCGTTAATACACCCTCGAACCTTCACAAAATTTGCAAATAATTTGCCTGGCAATGAAACTTTCACTCTGCAGCGGAGTGTGAGCTGATATGAAACTTCCTGGCAGATTGAAATTGTGTGCCGGAACCGGGACTCCAACCTGGGACCTTTGCCCGTGAGAGGCAAAGGTCCCAGGTTCGAGTCCTGGACCAGCACACAATTTTAATCTGCCAGCAAGTTTTGATGTTGTCTATCATTTATTCATTGTTAATTTCTCTTCTGTTCTTTCTTCCTGTCGTCACTCTTACATAATAACCTCAGTTACACTTCTCGTCTGTTCTCTCAAAACGCTATTATCAAACTACTTGATTCCGTTGACAGCAAACTTTCTCTTTTCATTTATGCTTTCGCTACTATCAGTCATCTATAAGAGATCTATAATCCATTCTTCGTTCTGTGAAATACAGAGCAATGGTGTTTCGATTGACTTCCTCTGCTTTCATCCCAGCAGAAGATACTATCACGAATGGTATTTCCCCGTTTTACAATCCGTTTTCTAATGCGTGAACGACGCTTCTCGCAACTTTTAAGATGAGTAATATTCCATTTATTATGGTGCTATGCTGCAAACTTCAGCGTAACGCAGAGTAGCTGCGCGGCCTAAGGCATATGTCGTATATCGGGCGGATGCTAGCGTCGGTGGTTTGAGTCCACCCGCGGGCATGGGTGTATGCGTTTTCCTTAGATTAAGACAGTTTAAATAGTGTGTAAGCTTAGGGACTGATCACCTTAGCACTTAAGTCCCTCATGATTTCATCCACATTTTTCGTACGAACTCTAACAAAATGAAACCATAGTTCACTAAGCAAATTATAAGACAGTATACTATCATACGCAATGTTAATAATTCCACATACTGTGTATAATATTTTTGTTGCATTCCTAATGGACCAAACAGATGAGGTCATAGCCTTGCATACTACTTTAATTTGTGCTAAGAGCGACTCACACGCACACACACACACACACACACACACACACACACACACAACTACACATGCCTGAGGAAGTAACTTGATTTAATCACGATAATCTAAAGTAATCTGACTAGGGGAGTCGTGACTCCCCCCATTGCTGGTACCCCCCACGATTTCTCCATTTGTTGTTGATGAATCAGTTACTGGGATGACTTGGGATGGGTCACTGCCCGTGACCCAATAGGTTTCTTTTTTGCTGTGTGTCTTTATTAAAATAAAACTGTAGATCACAAGTTCTTTTAACTAAAAATACTTCTTTATTTCAATGACGATAATAATACAATACATCTCCAATAACTCTAATCTTACTACAATTCAACATTCCTTTAATCCAAATAGCGACGCCTTCCTGTTCGTTAACTCTACGATGATTACGAGTTCTAAGAACAAAGGGCATGTTACACGAGTAATACGATTTACCCATATCCTTATTATACACTTCAAACACTTGAAATGTCCGATAAGCAATAACATCTCTATTATTAAAACTCTCAAGTCCACCTTGCGCCTTTAAAGTATCACCGTTACCACGAACAATTGCAGCTGTAATCCAACCATTACCATGGCTCGGAGCATTGTCAGCTCTAGTAACAGTAAACTGGAGAACACCACCGCGAAACACACTAGGTCCTTGCAGAAACACCTGTGCCCCTACATCATTAGTCGTGGCGCGGCGGAGGGGGCCGGCGCTCCTAGTTTTACTGAGCGCCGGCCGCGATTTCCGCGTCAAGGTCAAGGTCAGCCGTTGGTAGCTGCGCGCCTCGCTTGCGCGGAAGCTTTAAAAGGGCCGTTAGGAGCGCTCTCGCGGTCTTTCCGGATCGGATAGACGTTTATTGTGGTTCGTAGGCATAGGATTAGACGTTCTCGTCTTACAGTGTTTAAGGCTATTGATAATATAGACATTAAGAATACGACTAATAATGTAGGAGCACAGGTGTTTCTGCAAGGACCTAGTGTGTTTCGCGGTGGTGTTCTCCAGTTTACTGTTACTAGAGCTGACAATGCTCCGAGCCATGGTAATGGTTGGATTACAGCTGCAATTGTTCGTGGTAACGGTGATACTTTAAAGGCGCAAGGTGGACTTGAGAGTTTTAATAATAGAGATGTTATTGCTTATCGGACATTTCAAGTGTTTGAAGTGTATAATAAGGATATGGGTAAATCGTATTACTCGTGTAACATGCCCTTTGTTCTTAGAACTCGTAATCATCGTAGAGTTAACGAACAGGAAGGCGTCGCTATTTGGATTAAAGGAATGTTGAATTGTAGTAAGATTAGAGTTATTGGAGATGTATTGTATTATTATCGTCATTGAAATAAAGAAGTATTTTTAGTTAAAAGAACTTGTGATCTACAGTTTTATTTTAATAAAGACACACAGCAAAAAAGAAACCTATTGGGTCACGGGCAGTGACCCATCCCAAGTCATCCCAGTAACTGATTCATCAACAACAAATGGAGAAATCGTGGGGGGTACCAGCAATGGGGGGAGTCACGACTCCCCTAATCAGATTACTTTAGATTATCGTGATTAAATCAAGTTATCTTGATATATATCTTTGATAAGATAGCTGTGCTATGTTAAAGCAGTTGTAGCCGTGGCGACTCACACGCACACACACACACACACACACACACATACACACACACACATACACACAACTACACATGCCTGAGGAAGGAGTCGAACATCGGGCGAGAGCGGACGCAACTCAGCGATAAGACATCTCACACCGCGCGGCCAAGAAATCACTGTTACGTAGACAGCCACCGATGAACTATCATCATGTGTTCTGCACTCCATTTTGACAAACAACATTATATTACCACATCTGAAAAATCGGTATTTGGTCGGGCTGATGGTAGCTTGAAATGGTAAAGATATGGTCGGCGCGGCGGAGTGGCCGAGTGCATTAACGCGTTGTGCTCCAATGCGCGGGACCGTTCCCCGTCAGGGGTTCGAATCCTACCACAGGCATGGAAGTTTGTGTTGTCTTTAGTATAAGGTAGTTTATAAGGAGTTTATAAGTTCAGAGACTGATGACCACGCAGTCCTATAAGCTTAAGAAACATTTGAACAAACATTTGAACATAAAATACGGTTTGGTTCTAGCTCAGTTAATAGTTTTTAACAATCAAATCCCCCTCTTCACCTCCAGTGGCTTCAAGTAAAGAATCTAGGGCTGTTGCGTGTTTCGAAAGAACATTAGACATGACCATTCGCTACGGACTAGAACGAAGTAAAAAATGCCAAACCCCTCCAGGTCTCTATGAGCGGCGCGATCCTAATTACTAGTGAACGAGAATGGGAGAGTTGTTGTCGTCTGAGCTCAATGGTGACGATAAGCGGAGGTTGAGTCCCAGGCAGCAGTTTATTACGCTACTTCTAGCCGAACGTATGTACTTCCCGCTAACGGTGACACAACAGTAAATATTATATATATAATAGCGAATAGTGCCGGGTTTAAATCGTCGTTTCTAGTTCAAATATAGCGCTATTTGTAAATTTATTTAATGTCTGACGTATGATCGTGCTTAGTTAACCATTCATATAGGTACTAAGTTCTATTACACCGGTTAACTCTCAGCAATAATTTGAACTCCATGCAATTCCTGATGCAACGTTAAATTTAACAATACATTTCTAAGTTCGAACGTTTTCCTTGTAAACCGAAACTAATGATAACGTCAGTGTTTTACGTCTCTTTATGCCTAATGGAGTCTCAAATAGAAATGAAAGCTTTTTTTGGTTAACAGTGGGTTCAGATTCAGAGCACGAACAAAAAACTCATCATGTCATTGAATGAGCTTGATAACGTAATTAATTTGCCACTCATTCTAATGAAATTTAATTTACGTTGCTGTTTCGTCTCTAATAACTTGTATTCTAATGTTTGTCGTATTACGGTATGGAATCACATGACTGCCATAAGGAGCAATGTTCTCTACTGCTTCTTATGGTACCAACTGCGTATAGTTGAACGACTGTACTCCAGAGGGGTTTGGTCATTAGAGGACCTGAAAAACAGCTACGTTTTGTCGGTTGCATTCACCAGTGATCCACTTATTTTTTTGTCAAGAGTACATCAGATACCTAACCCACCAGACTCTCAGAAACATATAGCGCTTAGATACATACTCCACTGATTAAACACCATCCCATTAGACACACACAACTACCAGAAAGTAATGAACACCAGAGTACAAATAGCTACAATAGATGGATACAGTCAAAGTCCAGAAACCAAGCAGAACAAAAATAATTAAATCACATTTCAGATTAGACACACAAATACCACGATCGCGAAGGGAGAATACACACAAACTAACATACCAGACCCAATAAATAGGAACAACAAAAATTGATAAATAGAAAGAAAACAATGGCATAAAACCGCAAATACAAACACACAATTCGTATCGGAATTATTTTCCAAAAACAACAGATAAGAGAGATGCTTACAGGAAATGAGGCATATACCAACTGTAATGCATTACATGAGATGGAAGGTCAAATTAAACGAAATATTGACAATAGGTACAATGAACAAGTACAGACAGACCTGGAAGTAAAAATCAAGTCATTCTACCGTTGCGGAACACTTGCACCAAAATCACAAGCAGAGAAACAGACAAGGAAGGCAACAGGATACACAACAACAAGGAACGATTTCTCACCTAACTACAAAACTTCAACCTCCAGAACATCATAACACGAAAGTAACGTCATAAGTGACCAAACCACCTAACAGACAATACGCTCTTCAAAGCTTATTCACAAACTAACATGACACTCTACCTCCGCAGTCACTACACCCTCCCCCCTCTCAACTGTGCAGGAACTGAAATCAATTCTCACACCCCACCCTATCACCACTGTAACCCCACCAAAGCATCACTCACATATCTGGCAAACATCTTAGACATCCTGTTCAGTAAATTTCTAAGTTAAATGCAAACAAATACGAAAAAGAAAAATAAAAAAATTAGGAACACTTTCAAACTAAATGGAAAACAGTTTAACGGACATAAACAACACGGACATTGTAACTCTTTAGGCTTTCCCGGCGATCTAGTGACCTGATGGTTAGTCGGGTGTTCTACCGGCTGTCAGTGTCTACTCTGCACAATATTTCGGCTACGTAACTCGTAACCTTCATCAGGTGCGACCTGAGACTGCTTTCCGAGTGGACCTGGTCCAGTATTTATGTCTGCGGCCTTGCCCCTCCACTGGTGGTTGTAGGTGCTCCCTCTGTGGTTCGCGCCCACCCCAGACCGTGTCTTTTGCGGTCTGGTGTTCCATCTGCGGTCCGCGCCCGCTCGCTGGACTGTTCTGGGGCGCTGATGTCAGTAGTGGCCTTGGGTGCTCCGTCTGTGGTCCGCGCCCGCCAGTCACGCCTCCGATCGTACCATCTGCGTTCTGGAGTTCCGTTTGCGGTCCGCGCCCGCTCGCTGAGGTGTTCTGGGGCGCTGATGTTAGCAACGACACTAGGGCTAACTCTGTGGTCCGCGCCCGCCATAGTTGCCTCCGATCGTACCAGACCGTGGGTGGGAAGGCCGCAGGCATAAATACTGGACCAGGTCCACTCGGAAAGTAGTCTCAGGTTGCACCTGATGAAGGTTACGAGTTACGTAGCCAAAATATTGTGCAGAGTAGACACTGACAGCCGGCAGAACACCCGACTACTCAACACTAACATTGTGGTGAAATGGAAAAAAATGAATGTTTGACACTCTACTAAAACGTAATAAGCTTTATTCTATTTATGTACAGTAAGGTGAAGTGAAAACACCAATGAAAAAAAACATGCGAACAAAATAGGCATAATTAGCCAAGTGTAAACAGAAACATACATCGAAAATCTAGTAACCTCAGCGAACAAGACGGAAGGGACACGAATGCGATATAAAGAAGGGAAAGTAACACTTTCAATATGTTACATACCACAGATGAAGGGCAACAGGTAGATTGTGTTTTCTCGGTTTCGAAAAGGCTTTTGAGGCGGTGCCACACTGCAGATTGCTAACGAGGATACGAGCATACAGATTTTGGACTGGCTGAAAGACTTTCTAAGTAATAGAACGCGAGTATTCATGACAGACGAGTGTATCGTCAGGTGCGCCCCAGGGGTGTGTGTTAGGACCGCTATTATTTTCTGTCTATATAAATGACCTGATGGACCATTTATCTTGTAATTTGCAGCTGTTTGCTCGTGATGCTGTGGTGTATGGGAGGGTGTCGTCTTTAATTGACTTTAATAGCACACAGGATGACTTGGAACAAATTTCTAGGTGTTGTGACGAATGGGAGCTAGCTCTAAATGTAGAATAATTAACGTGATGAACTTGAGTAGGAAAATTAATCTCATAATGTAAAAATACAGCATAAATAGTCAGATTCTTGATGCAGTCGCGTCGTTCAAATATCTAGGCGTAACACTGCAAAGCGATATGAAAGGGAATGAACTTATAAGGAAAGTTGTGAGTAAGGTGGACAGCCGACTTCGGTTTATTGGGAGAAATTAGGGAACATGTATTTCGTCTGTAAAGGAGACCGCGTACATAACGGTTGAACGACCACATCTTGAGTATTGGATAAGTATTTGGGACCCGCAGCAGATCAATTTAAAGGAATACATGGAAGCAGTTCAGCGGTTGCAGCTAGGTTCGGTACTGGTAGGTTCGACAACCGCGCGAGTGTCATGTAAAATGCTCAGGGAAATGAAATAGGGATCACTGGAGGAAAGGCGACGTTCTATTCGAGAAATTCTGTTGAGGAAGTTTAGAGGGCCGGAATTTGAAGATCAGTGTAGAACTATCTTCTTTCCGCCTACTTACATTTCGCGTAAAGATAACAAAGAAAAGATAAGAGATATAAGAGCTCTTACAGAAGCATATATATATTCTCTTTTCCCTTATTCTATTTGGAGTGAAATATATATATATATATATATATATATATATATATATATATATATATATATATATATATATATTTATATATATTCCTTGCGTAACCGGCCGATCGGGTAGCGAAATAAAATTAACAATATGTGGACCATTTCAAACTGTTATGCAGGGCAAGGTATGTTACTCCATGTTGTTGTGGTAATCACTTTGTGCCGGTGATGTGGTGGTCAGCGCTAATGCCTAATGATCAGGAGACCTGGTTGGAATGCATTTCTTTTACTTTCTTCATTGATGTTATTGCAGCATCCACGGGCATCTAAGATCTTAAATGGCTTTGTGACTTGACTGATAATAGCTGCAGGACCCAAAATGTTAACCGTTCTTCCAGACAGGTTCGAATTAACAGACACACCATATATGTAGGTACTGTTCAGTTCTTAATGTAGAACGAAATATCGATATTATCTACATTTTGTATGATGAAATGTGTGAGCTAAAATCAACGCCTCAAGTATAGGCAATCCGTTATACCTCTGAAAAGAAAAAGTTTAGCGAAATGGTTTACATACATTCCAAGTTTTTAAAATATTGTTAATAGTGAATATGGACACTGGTGGCACATGTATCAATGAATGACTGTGTAATCAAATGTAATACAAAATAATATTATATAACTACTTAGATTCCCTCTTATACCAGAACCCTTCTGTTCAAGTTTGACCTGCTCTAATGGGTACCTGCAGCTTCCTGTTGTAAAGAAGTTTTCTGAGTTGAGCTGCTCTTTCTCTGCGTTACTATGACATACTTACTAATGACTTGCGGCATACACCACTGGCGCTTTCTGATGTCAGTGATTTTACGGAGAGTGACAAAGCTAGGTCCTGCACACTTTTCATGTAAAACACTTGTACTTGCCCTAGTCTACTTTTGGACAATATAAAAACGATATCAAATGATGGTGACATTGCTCACCGCAACCAGCAATGAATACGCGACGTATATAGCGATCTGGGATATACAGTGTTTCTCTTCTACTGAAATTTAAGACCACTCCTCGCTCCAGTATGGGGACATTGTAAATCTCTTTGCCAAAGTGAAAGAACCATGTGAGCAATCAAGTAAAACAACACATGCCATTAGCCATGTCACTGAATGATCAAAATTTGGCAAAGAGTTATAGTGCTTGAGGCGATTATACTGAAGGTGTGAAATTATACTAACCGTTGTTAATCAAGTTATTTCAGAAAAATATATTAGTTCTCATTTTATTTTTTCCAGCTCTGGTGTCTAATTATAAGGTAATGCTCTTCTTCATGGATGCGTTGATTACCACTCATACTCTACATTTTACATCTTCTCCACTCAAGCCATTACAAGTTATTTTACCACAAAAATAACAAAACTCATCCGGTACTTTTATTGACTCAAAACTAAAGGCCGGCCGCGGTGGCCGAGGGGAATGAGGCGCTCCATTCACAGTCTGCACGGCCACTACAGTCGGGGGTTCGAATCCCCCCCTCGGGCATTGATATTTGTGCCGTCCTTAGTTGTAGGTAGTTCATAAGTAGTGACCCCTGATGACCCCGTAGTTAAGTCCCTTAAGCTTAACAAACATTTGACTTTTTTTTTTTTTTTTTTTTTTTTTTTTTTTTTTTTTTTTTTTTTCAAAACTAAAACTAATTCTCGTAGCATTTCCTACGATAACTAAAAATAAAAGTTTAAATGTTTGTTAAGTTTAGGGGACGTAATTGCGGGGTTATTAGCCCCTAAATTTACAAACTACTTATACTAACTTACACTAAAGAAAGCACAAACACCCATGCCCGAGGGAGGATTCGAACCCCCGAAGGGGAGCGGCCTGCGCATCGGAGCACAAGGTCTTAATGCGCTTGGCCACTCCGCCGCGGCCCTAAGTCAACTCCATTATACCACCCTTGCTGTTATCTTCTTTTGTAGTCCTAGTACACCCTCCTTACATGATACTGTACATTCCTTTCAGTCGCTCTTCCAAGATCTTGACAGTTTCCGACATAATTAAAATGTTATTAGCAATTTACAATGTTTTTCCTTGTTCCTCCTAAACTTCAACTTCCACTCTTAATATATCCATTTTCTTCACAGCTTGCTGAACGTACAAATTAAATAAGTTTGGGGGAGGGGGAGAAACCCTGTCTTATTCCAATCATCACCATCGAGTACCTTTCATGCCCTTTGACACTTCCAACTGCCTTTTGTATTCTGCACAACTTTGGACAACTTTGGCCCTTGTATTTTACTCACACTTTCCAATATTATACTGATTGCATCCTATTGCAATACTAATCCAGGAAAGCTAAAATGTAGGATTTCCTTTCTTACCCTATCTACTTCGCAAAGATTTCTTTTTTCAAAAAATGTTTGTAAATCTATCGGACCCAAGTACTTAGTTATTAGCCAGTAGCACACAAACTACTTAAAATAAGGTAAACTAACCTAAGGACAACACACACATTCATACCAGAGGAAGAATTGGAACCTCCGACGCGGGAAGCCTCGAGATCCAGAACGTGGCGCTCCAGACCGCTCGGCTACTCCCGCGCGGCAATTGTTTTATCGTAAGGAATTAGCCCCACAATAAAAATTTGTCGTATGGTTGATTGACTTTGACTGACACCTTTATTTTCTAGAGTTTTTGCGTTGGTATTGTACACGAATCAGGAGAACTGAGAGTACAACTTGTTTTATCATCAATAAATGAATAAAACGAAACATTCAGCACCCTCAAGATTGGTAAGATATTTTTGTGGAAATTATGGAGGGTCATGTACAAAATGCTCAAGAAATGTTAAACCATGGTAGTCTTCACTGTTAGTTGATGGGACAGAAGGAAGTGGAAGAAGGTAATTATTGCTCTTGTAACTCTTAAATTAAGTTACTAACGTTTCAGAATTGGGCATGAAAATGTTCCTTTCGCAGCACTCTGCAACAGAGCTCTGACTTATCTCTGACATAGGTGAAGAGATGGCCGTATATCTGAAGAGCCATGCGTCTTCCTGCTCCGGCCAGATAATAGAATTGTTGTAGCCGCAAAGCGCGGCGGTAACAGATGCCGTGCTGTCACCGCGCCGCTCTGTGGAGATGAGAATCTCTGTGGGCCGGCTGACCACTCCGCGGCAGACGTTACAGACAGTGGGTTTTCCAGAGGCGGCAAGCATTCCATCGGGCGAGGGGACGTGACTGAACTGTTTTTTTACGAAATAGGGCGACAAACTATCCAGTATTTTCCGAAATTATTCGTATTATTACACTTTTGTTTAATGCTCCCTTCTTCCTTAAGTAGCACCGGCTTATCCCGTGTGTTCTGACAGTGATAACGCATAGCGTTATTTATATTTCTGACAGCTAAATCGTCTTGAATAGCCTATATATACGGGGCTATTCATAAAAAAGGAGCTGATTTCAAAGATTTATTTTGTGTCCCAGCCTCGTCGCCGCTTTTGTGTCTCGTTTCCGTCGTAGGTGTCGGTGGCCGAGTGGAATGAGACCGACACAGGAATAAAGATAGCACGCTGGTGCAGGTACGGAGAGGAGCAGCCAGAAACTGGAAACACTAGAGTAAATTACAACGAGATATATATTGCACAGAATTTATACAATACTTAACTTTTACATAGTACTGCAGAATGTTGATACATAGTTGAGCTAGAGTCCTGCCTAGTGCCTAACTGATAGCGAAGTCTTTACTGGTTCCTAACTCAGTCCCAAGTGAACGATGTCGTTCACTGGTGGCCACGAGCGGAGTTGCCGCAGAGGGCGCTCGTGGCTGTCGTCGTAAGAACGCCGCGCCGTGCGTGCATGGCGGCGCGCAGTGAAAGTAGGTGGCGCGCACTTTGGACTTGTGCGACACCACAATTTATATGTTCCAAACTAAGAAAGATAGAACCACAAATACAATGTTTCTCGAGAGACAACTGTCTAAAGTTAGAACACGAAACAGATTCCCTGAAGACTAATGTCTGTTGTGTCATGTGTCATATCTCTTAAGACGTCTACAGAAAACAACTGAAGAGTGGAATTGCTAAAAAAAAAAAAAAAAAAAAAAAAAAAAAAAAAAAAAAAAAAAAAAAAATTAACTCTTTACATGGTTATACATATGTCAAATGTTGACATAGGGTTTTCTACTTATGTTGAAAAGGTGTAAATGCAATAGGTTTTGTCGTAGCTAATATATCTAAGTGCCACGAGACAACGTTGACTTTATGGAGGTAACAGCTGTCGGAGAAAGTCCTTGTTGTTTTCGTTCACGTGATCAATAATAGTGTTAAAATCGTTTTCTTATTTGGTGCCAGTGGAACAGTAGCTGGAAGTTTTATCAATTCCACAGCTGAAGTGTCTTTCATTGTCTCGCCTTTCTTCAGGACTTCAAAATTCTCTTAAGCACACTGATCGGAATAGCTTCTTTTGCAGGACAAAATACCAGGCTGTTGTTTGCTTATTTTGATCAAAGAAAGCAGTGTCTCTGAAAACTTCAGAACCTGATTTTTACTTCGCAACAATTGTTTGATTTTTTTAGCAGAAATATTAAAGGTATTTAAAAATGTAATTTTACATACTCTTTTGAGGTCTCCTGTCCCATCAGGAAGCGTGTAGCAGATAGTTGACTGCCTTTTACATCTCTGCGTCTTCATTATAGGTCCCATGGCGTCCCATTTGAGTAAGAAAAACTTCTATAAGCCCCATCAGGTAATTGCCTTGTTGGTTCAGATCCAGTTGGTGGTATTCTTCGAAGGAGCTGAGACCTGAGTTTTCATATCAACTGTACTTACACTTGAAGAACACCTAAACGCAAAACAAACGAAAAATATGTACATCAACCTGCTACAACTGGTTATCTGGATAATAACAGAACTAACCTATAAAGATGACGGTTGTTATGCAGCAATTTCCCTCCTTGTTCTGCTTCTTCTGCGTGAGTTGCGACGTTCCGCTTAATCTTACCTTATCCTGTTGCTTCCTGAACGTAACGTTCTCAACACTTCCATCACCACTAAAATCACTGGTGTTCATATTATCATTATTACTGGTACATCAGTTTAGACATCAAGCAACAGTTTCAGTAAGCAAAGCAACTGTGTTGTGGCATAACCTTGAGTACAGACTGCTGCTCGGCTGGCACCAGATGCCTGTGGCACATACATCCATTAGCAGAGCAGGCCCATCTGGATATAGGACTAGTGAAATCTCTTGGGGTCAGTAGCAACTACAAGGATTGACTGTAGCACATAAATCTCTTAGCAGAGTATTGGCACGATGACATAGATTGGTTAACTGCGAAAAAACCCGAAAGTCAAAAAATGACACTTACATCCTTTACCATTTCGACTCTTCAACTGTGACTGGTCTAACCTATCAAAGAGTGGATCAAAATTGGTTATTTCCTCGAGTTGAACAGGGTTCGGACGGCTTCATGCAAGATGGTTCCCCGTCTCATTTCTGTACCAACATCCAGCATTTTCTGCATAACACCATTCCAGGCAGTTGGATTGGATGAAGACCATCAGAAAATCAACTTCATCAACCTTGGCAGTCCACGTTTCCAGACCTCACACCTTACGTAAAAAACAGTGTTTCTAATCCCACTGTTGCCTGCCAAGTTTGCAAGTATGCTATATCAAATTATTGAGGCTGTGAATTGAATAATGAGAAACCATCTGTTTCAATGTGGCAGGAAATGAGCCACTTTTTCAATATTTGTCATGGTACACATGGTGCTAATAGCTAAAGTATATTTTTTTTTCTACGAACATTGGAATCGTGTTTCTAGCTTTCATAGTTTGAATGCAATACATTTTTTAAATCTGTTCCTTCATTTAGAATAGTCATATACACATTGACATGATTGATGACTTTGTGTGGTTGTGTGCATTCTTCTGCGGAAAGAGGACTCGAGGGAGTGCCAGGAGTGGAGAGACAATAGTAGAGCTTACAATTCGTTCACATTACCGTAATAACAGCCAGTAAACCCAGTTCCCTGTAGTTTTGAAAATGGCTGTGATATTCACTCCCAATGGGGTAGAGTTGACAATCCCCCTAGAGTGTTATCTGGGATCGCTATTTTTCTTATATCTAATAATTGTAGGCCTTCTACTACAACACGCAATTCTGAAATTCTTTGGCGATGGTACGAGCTTGATAGTGAAGGATATTTTATGAACTACTAGTCATCCAGGCAATGCTTCGCAGTTGCTAATATGTACTCTTGCTTTGAACGTCAAATGTCCAAAATTTTATCGCAACCGTACGAATGATATTGATAGCCCAAAGAAAAGAGCTCTTTCAGTTTTCCACAAATTTTCCTATTTTCTGCCCAACTATTCCAAACTTTTACTTTACTCAAACCTTCCTCTCGCTTTGAACGTCGAATGTGCAAAATTTTATCGCAATCAGATAAATGGTTTTGATATTTCATAGAAAAATCTCGTTCTCTTTTTTCTGAATTTTCCAATATTCGGAGAAGCTTTTCCGTTACTCTTGCTTTGAACTTCAAGTATGCAAAATTTTATCGCAATCACACGAATGATATTGATATCAAATTGAAAACGCTCTTTCAGTTTCTAGCGAATTTTCAAATTTTTCGGGTAACTTTCTCAAATTTTTACGTCATAAGAAAGTTCATCTTCTGTTAAACGTTAAATGATCAAAATTTTATCACAATCGGATGATTTAAAAAGGAACGTGGTTCGAATTTTGAGAGTTTCCTTTTTAACTGTCTCATATATGTATATCCAAAACTTTTCCAAGACCATTATGAACAAAACTAAAAAGGAATTACCTCTGTCCATCGTGCGAATAATCAGTTATAGTGCTGAATGCAATCAAAAATACATTGAAAAACGCGCTTTCAGTTTTTCTCAAATTTTTCAATTTTTCGGTAGATTTTCCGAAAAATTTATTTCATACAAACCTTGTCCTGTCAAGCCGTATTGTAGTGATGTTTTTTCAACCATGTAGCAAATGATTCATATTCATAGAAAAACATTGCTTTCGGTTTTTCCTAAATTTCCCTACTCTTCATGCGACTTTTCCAAATTTTTATTTGATGCGAACCCTCCTCTTGCTTTCAACATGAAACGTACAAAATTTTATTGCAATTGGACGAACGGCATTGGTAGGTCACTGGAAAAAACTGTTTCAGTTTTTCCAGGTTTTCCTCTTTTCCGGACAGCTTTTCCATATTTTATCACCGTTTAAACCTTCCCTGAACTTGCACGAATATTTCAACACTAAAATTAGCCAAATCGGTTCAACCGTTCTCGAGTTTTAGCGAGACTAACAAACAGCAATTCATTTATATATATAGATTGACGAAGTATCAAATAATGAAGTTCAAGACAGGTTCATAGATTGTAGAATACAGCAGTAAGATTCAATTTATAGAGTTTATAACACACTATCGAACAGAAACTGATGATCTGATTACAAAGAATTGGGCATATGATGAGGGGAAAATTTCTAGGTATTTAGATATTAAGCTGTCGTGGAAAGCCAATATTCAGCACAATGTTCAAAACCCGCCTGCTGCGTTATTTACTATTAAAACAATATTTGAAATAACTGGTAATTCAACAAGAAAAATTTCTTTTCAATCGATAATGATGTAAGGTGTAATTTAGTTGTTGTGATGATTTAAAAATGGTACTTATTGCGCAGAAAGAGTTTTTCGAGCGATAAGTCGCGTAAGCTCGCGAACCTCTTGTCGGCCTCTGTTTACTGGCCTAGTAATTAAGACATTAGAGTCTCAAAACAAATTTCCTTGAATGCCGTTTTTTGTTAACAATATCTGGACACACCCAGCAGACTTTCCGATGGTAACTGAGAAGGACGCAAGCAAAAGCTACCCTGTTGTACACAGATAGAAGCAAATCAGACGACGGAGTGGGTTCGGTAACTGAAATATTTGTTAATAGAAAGCTTATTTGCCAGATACAGCTTGAATGCTCAAACAATGAAGTGGAACAATTAGCCATTCTCAATGCTTTTGAGTTAATATCCAATGTATTGAATATTGATAGAACTGCAGTAATTCACACCGACAGGATGATTACTTTGGACTCGTTACGAAAACCGAAGAACCACAATTTCTTGATTGAATAAATAAGATGTAAAATCAGAAGGCTGCCGACACACAACTGGCTGGTGCAATTCAAGGGATATTGCGAAAAGAACAAGCTGACAATCTTGTTAAAAGAGCAGTTCGATCACGACAATCGATATGTTACAACAAAATACCTATAAATGCCCTAAAGAAGAAACTTCGATAAAAGTTTAGGAACAAATGGAACATTGATTTCCAAAGAACAAAAAAAAAAAAAAAAAAAAAAAAAAAAAAAAAAAAAAAAAAAAAAAAAAAGACGAGGTAAGCGCTAAACAGTATTTTCCAACGAACCGACAACGTTTAATAATTAAACTCTCAATACCTCCGAATTTTACAGGAATGTTAACATGCCATGGGAAACTGAAATGGAAGTAGGCTTGACTTCGAAGGTAACTGAACACAGCACTTATACTGAAAGCAGGTTTATTACGAACTTAACATACACCCAGCACAAACTGCCTCTCGGGCAGAGTGCTCTGCTATTTATACACAGACAGAATGTACCAGAAATTAGGACAGTTATCATAAGAAACAAGTAGAACTTACAAGTGGCCGGCCGCGGTGGCCGAAGGGACTGAGGCGCTCCAGTCACGGTCTGCACGGCCACTAGGGTCGGGGGCTTCGAATCCCCCCTCGGGCATGGATATTTGTGCCGTTCTAGTTCGTAAGTAGTTCATAAGTAGTTTGTAAGTTTAGGGTCTGATGACCTCGTAGTTAAGTCCCATAAGCTATACAAACATTTGAACATTTTTGAACCTACAAGTGAAGATAAGAAAGATGGAGAACATTGTGGAATTATTAATTACAAATAAATAGATTTTTGCCGGTGGGTGCGATTGAACCAGCGATCCTCAGCACCACCGTCGGTGCCGCTATGCCTTGCGCCATGTCGGCAGTCGGTTTACGTGGTGTCTTGCGGCAATATCAGCGGCTGAGAATAATTTAAGACTGAACATACATATGTAACATAGCTGTCCAAACTATTGACCTCGTGCTTTTTGACTCTGCAACTTACTGAAAGTTAGGGACCATCTCAGGAAAAAAAAATAGCAGACAAAATAAGAGGATGGCCCTTCAGTGATTTGGTACATAAATTTACTACAGACTGTTACAATTTCTGTAACTCAATAAGGTTTCCTGATGTATAAAATCGTTAAGTTTCCTTATGTAAAGCGACAAATAATGTGTAGCCAAAGAGCTTACTTTTGTAAACCCTGTCAATTTATGTAATGTATTTGTATTTGCTGGTGGCAAAATATCCCACTTAAGTAACTATGCAGAAACGTATAATTTGTTATTCGCTTTTCTTTTCTGATTGCTTTATCAGTTAATACTTAAAAATATTTTTATGACCCATTTTTATAGTTAGTCCGAGGCGATTTGCAAGATAATACAAGACAGTTCTTTTGAATATGAAATATGACGTTTACGTAAATGGCATTACATGTTTGAGAATAGCCGGCAACTACGGTCGGGGGTTCGAACCCCCTCGGGCATGGATATTTGTGCCGACCTTAATGTTTGCTAGTTCATAAGTAGTTTGTAAGTTTACGAACCGATGACCCCTTAGTTCAGTCCCATAAGCTATATAAATATTTGAACCATAATCGAGGATAATTTAAAGTTTCATTTTCATTGTAAAAACTGTAGATGTTTAGCCACTGTAACAGAATATTCAGCCTAGTTTGGTGTAGCAGAGTATTCGGTTTTGTTTGGTGTTTACCTAGGTTTTATTTATTTATTTTTAGTTCTAATATAGAATATGCTACATTTGAAAATGACAGTTTAGACAGTTCCGAAAAAAATTATCAAATCATGTACTAACAGGCATCGAGAAATGTTACCTACGATCGCATTATAGCGTACTTCACATGCCAAATATTGCACAACATCGGATGTCATAGAATCAGAACAGAGAAACAAACGGCTTTTGTTCTTCACATATTGTTCCCCCAGTTCTTTTACGTTTGGTAATTTGTATTAACTTTGTGTAAACACTTGAAGTTCCAAGCTTAGTTCGTGCTGCAAACTAGTGGGGGCTGGCCCCAGGGATTCAAAGTGCATTAAAACTAAGTACTTGTTATAGTGTCATGGCTTATGATTGTTTGTCAAGTACAGTTGTTTAAAATTTTCTAATTTTAGTTTTAAGGCAAAAATCAGTTGAAAGTTCCTGGTAGATTAAAATTGTGTGCCGGAACCGGGACTCGAAACTTTGCCTTCCACTGATCTATCCCGACACGACCCACGGTGCCACCCCACAACTTCAATTCTGCCAGTACCTCGCCTCCTACTTTCCATAATTCACAGACGTTCTCCTGCGAAACTTGCAAGACTAGCACTCCTGGAAGAAAGGATATGGTGGAGACATTGGGTCGTGTCGGGATCGCTCAGTGGTAGAGCACTTGCCCGCGAATGGCAAAGGTCCCAGGTTCTAGTCCGGGAGTCGGCACACAATTTTAATCTGCCAGGAAGTTTCATATCAGCGCACACTCCACTGCAGAGTGAACTTTCAGTCTCAAAAATTAGTTTTTTGTAGCTGTTTGATAACCTGAGAGAAGATCTTCAATTTCTTTGGGCTAAGTCTAGATTCTTTAAGAACTTTTTAAAATAAATTCCTTGTAACGCATGCTTTGTTATTTATACAAAGGTCGTTGTTTTTTAACCTGTAATTATTACGGTATGAGCCTTTAACCGCGGCGAAGCGGCCGAGCGCGCTAGTGCACTATGCTACGATGCGTGATGCCGTTCCCAGTCGGGGGTTCAATTCCCCTCAAGGGCATGGATATTTGTGCTGTCTTTAGTATAAGTAGTTCGTCAGTTTAGGGTTAAGTCCCATAAGCATCACAAACGTTGCAACATTTTTGAGCCCCTTTAAATTTATAATTTTGCTTAATGCCAATATTCGTATAGCCTGGTAACTTCTTCATGACATATGATATTCTTTGAATTTGTAAATTTCTTGATAGTAATATTTTGTATGTTGACTTTTCTATAATTTCTAAAGCAAGGTGAAATTATCTTCATTTTTTGATAATCTTTAAAGGCAGATTTTTTAATTTTTTTTATTTACGATTTTGTTTACAGGAAAGATATTTTTTTTTCACGTAAAGTTGTTTCATGCTTTTTACGTATAACAGAAAATTGGAAATTTAGTCTGGTGGTGACAGTTTAACAGTTATTTGTATACTGCTTAATTATGAGATTTAATTAACTGGAAATTTCTGTTTCGAATATCGTTCACGTACGATTGTATGCAGGTTTTGTGTTTACTGTTAATGTTAAGAGTATTCTGAAACGGGCCCAATGGCGTACAACTTTAGGAAGAATCCTAGCGCACCTGCTCAATCCCATCATCTCAATCATGCTTCATTGTTTGTATAGAGCTCCCTTTCAAATTGTTTTTGAAATGGTAAATTTGTCATTGCTCACGCGGATGAAAGGTACCAAGACCAGAGTTAATATCTTTCATCGCAAATACTCAGTAAGCGATGGTGCAGCAGTCGGAACTGACATCTCGAATCTCTAAGATTCCTTTTTGAATTCGATTAACGTACATGTTGATTTCAGTATAGTGTATTTTCCTTTAGATCCTCAACTTTTCTCCCAATCGATGACCAATTCAGCTCTGAATTAGGATATAGTAACCTGAACTGCCTGCAATGCAAAAATTCATACTCAACTTCATTTAATAGTTATGCAGAAAAGGTGACGCCTCCAGTATTGCTGCACCTACCAACCTATAGGGTATTGTGCAATACTTTATTTCTGCTCATTGCTCATTGCTACTCCTTGTTTTGGGAGCTATTCTGCGGAAAAAAAGAAAAAAAGACTAATCCCGCAATTCTATTGTGAAATAAACCATTAAATATTCAGGTCAAAGGTAACTAAAAGCTGCTTCTCTTCACAGGCGTAGCTCCCTAAAGAGATACAGATAAATTGTCAGTGAACGGCTGAAAACACAGTATGAAGTTTATGAAACTCTAACTACAATATGTGAACTCTGAATACAAAGTAGTTGTAGGACAATGAAAGTGTTTTTAAGATGAAGTTTATGGTATAAGATAAAATAAAATAGCTTTGATATAGACTTTATTTTATAAAGTTGGCACCGGTGGCGACACCTACAACATGAAAGTTTCCAACCGATTTCTCATACACAAGCAGCAGTTGACCGACGTTGCTGGTAAAATGTTGTTGTGATACCTCGTATAAGGAGGATAAATGCGTACTATCAAGTTTCCGACGTCGATAAAGGTCCGATTGTAGCTTACCGCGATTGCGGTTTATCGTATCGCGACATCGCTGCTCGCGTTAGTCGCGATCCAATGACTGCTAGCAGAATATGGAATCGGTGGGTTCAGGAGTGCAATACGGAACGCCATGCTGGATCCCAACGGCTTCGTATCACCAGCAGTCGAGATGACAGACATCTTATCCGCGTGGCTGTAACGGATCGTGCAGCCACGTCTTGATCCCTGAGTCAACAGAGGGGGACGTTTTGCATCACAACACCATCTACGCGAATAGTTCGGCGACGTTTGCAGCAGCACGGACTATCAGATTGGAGACCATAGCTGCAGTTATCTTTGACGCTGCATCACAGACAGGGGCGCCTGCGATGGTGTATGAAACGACGAACCTGGGTGCACAAATGGCAAAACGTCTTCGATGAATTTAGGTTTTGTTTAAAGCATCATGATGGGCGCATCCGTGCTTGGCGACTTCGCGGTGAACGCACTTTGGAAGCGTGTATTTGTCATCGCCATACTGGCGCATCACCTGTCGTGTTGGTATGGGGTGGCATTGGTTAAACGTTTTGGTCACCTCTTGTTCGCATCGACGGCACTTTGAACAGTGGCCGTTATATTTCCGATGTGTTACGACCCGTGGCTCTGCCCTTCATCCGATCCCTGCGAATTTGAGCAGGATAATGCACGACCGCAGCTTGCAGGTCCTTTATGGGCGTTTTGGATACGGAAAATGTTAGACTGCTGCCCTGGCCAGCACATTCTCTAGATCTCCCACCAACTGAAAATGTTTGGTTATTGGTGGCCGAGCAACTGGCTCTTCACAATACGCCAGTCACTACTCTCGATGAACTATGGTATCGTGTTGAAGGTGCATGGGCATATGTACCTGTACACGCCATCCAAGCTCTGTTTGACTAATGCCAGAAGTGGTTGTTCTGAGAACTGATTTCTCAGGTTCTATGCACCCAAATTGCGTGAAAATGTAATCACATGTCATTTCTTGGATATTTTTCGAATGAATACCCGTTTATCATCTGCATTTATTCTTGATGTAGCAATTTCAATGGCCAGTAGTGTAGATCGTTTCCAAGCTACATACTGTATTCGTCTCACGGTCTCTGAGATTTTTAGCACACACAGTTCAGATCACTGACGATTCCTCGTGATATAAGAATGTGTCCCAGCAATGGACTCCTCCCCATTTCCACTCAGTAGGTTGTCATTGGTTACTCAATATTCCTATCTAATCTTCAGCATTCATCTGTAGCAGCATATTTCATAAGTTTAAATCGTCTTTTTGTTTGAATACATAATCGTCCGCCTTTAACTCCAGGAAGGACTTCCTAAATTTTATGATAATATTGAATACCAAAAAAATATCTATTCTCCAGAAATTGTTTTCTTCAGTTGCAGTTGTACATTATGAATAAACAACTACCAATGTATTGCAATTGCAAATAATAGCCTAATTAATACGATACGCGTTTCGCTTGTTTTAAAAGCAGCTTCTTGCACAGTAGACGCCAATCTTCGTTATCTTTAGTTGAACTAACACTGGCCTTTGGACCGGCATAAAACACTTTTGTTGTTCAGCGTTTGCAAATTGGCAGCAACTTGCCGTTTCGTGTGTTCTGTATGGACGTTCCAAACAGGCAAACGAAGAATAACATAAAATACTCCAGTCAGAACAAATTAAATTTCCAAACGAAGATAAATATAAGATATGTAGTACTAGAATATGTGCCAGTGTTAGCTGAACGCGAAATTCAAAGAATAAGGAAGACGACATAGACAAAATTTGTTATTGAAGATGCTTTTAAAGAAAAGCGAAACGTGACTGTTCTTAATATGCTATTATTATACCTGCAAAAAATGAATAATTGTCCTATGCGAACTATATTTGAACAAGTATAACGTGATTTGGAAGATGGTTCTTCAACCCTCAAATTCGCGCTCTCTTCTCCTGCGTTAACAGTTGGATGGTACTTTAACGCCGGCCGCGGTGGCCGAGGTGACTGAGGCGCTCCAGTCACGGTCAGCACGGCCACTACGGTCGGGGGTTCGAATCCCCCCTCGGGCATGGATATTTGTGCCGTCCTAGTTCGTAAGTAGTTCATAAGTAGTTTGTAAGTTTAGGGACTGATGACCCCGTAGTTAAGTCCCATAAGCTTTACAAATATTTGAACATTTGGTACTTTAACGGATGTGTGAAAATAACGATCAAACGGCAAAGGGTCGTCTACATCCCCAAGCCCCCAGTTTGGCAGCATTTTCTGAGGCACCCGTACACTTGAGCGCTTTGCAAACGTAACTGTAAGCGATTCCGACACTCAATAACCAGCGTATGATAGTGAAAATTCACTTATCTGCCAACAGGCGTTCACCTCTTATGGCCTGTCGACAGGGTTGCCGGTTGCCGTCCCTCAGACGGTAGTGTGGTAACAGCGCTCAATAGACTACGTAATTACTTACGAGCAGGTTTGTAAGGAGCTGAACAGAGGTGTGCCGGTTGTGCCGACGCTTTCTTGAACTGGTGCGGTCTTAACCTTTAACTGGGTATGTGGGGTGTTCACAGCACCCCAGTTGTAAAAGTTTCCTGGTATTTACTGAAGCATGTTGGTCACATTGAGGAGCCTCTGTTACCTTCTTTCAAAGAGATGTACATTGTTCCGAAACCATTGTTCGAGTTTTAAAAAGTACGCAACACTGTACACAATAAGTTTTAAACGCAGGGGTGCTGATAACACCCCACCTACCTAGTAGTGCGACTTTCTGTGTTGATTGGTGCTCGTCATGATGTTATATGTGGAGAACCAAAAACGATGTTGGAGGAAGTTTTTATGATAACGAAGGCGGTGAGATTCCAGAGTTTGAATATTCCGAAGACAATGAAGAAAAAAGCAGTGCGGACCGAAAGTGGTCAGTCTCATAATGATGCTGCTGGAGATATGGCATCCTCCTTTTAGCAACACCGGAGAGGTTTATGCTTAGTGAGGATAAAGTAACTAAATGGATGACTATACGTAAGCCTAATAATATCAGAACGAGGAAGCAAAATATAGTAGTTCAGCTTCCTGGTACCAAACTAATTGCTAAAAACTGCAAGACTGCTGTAGAATGCTTTGCTGCACTCACAAATGCGCAAACAATTCCCTCAGATATGCATCCTCAGGTCTTAGACAGAGCTACAAATTTGGCTGTAGCAAGATCCATCCGACTGAAGGCAGCTGTTCTCAAACACGGAAGAAATAAATATACACCAGGAAGACAGGAAGATGCAAAGTTTGCCCAAGGAATGCTGAAAAAAAAAAAAAAAAAAAAAAAAAAAAAAAAAAAAAAAAAAAAAAAAAAACCTCCAAGCTCTTTTAACATGAACGATTATTGAGTTATATAAATATGTTTATTGCTTTGTCTGTTAACAACTCTCAATACTTCGAAAGTGGTTAAAGCTTTTCCTATTTAATTTAAAAAAATTGTATGTATACGCACATTTGAAATCATTTCACGCAAGTTATTAGTTTAATAGTCATGGATAAAATTCTTCTTAAATGAATTGATAAAAGACTAAATGCTTTGTTTATTGTATAATAAACAATTTAAGAATCAAATAGAAACGTTAGCATCATATGTATGTACGGTCCTGTGAACACCCCACGTCTGTTATCAATGCTCACTTCCCCAGTTAAAGGTTAAAGACACCACCTGATGCTCGTTCACGCCAATGTCGCAACCTCTCGTGACAACCCCCAGGAACGCGCCAATGTGGGAAACTGAATAATTGACAAATAAATCAATAAAAAACATGCTATGGTTCATGTTCGAATTTCGTTAACGGCTTCAGAACAGTCCCTTGTGGTGCCACTCTCCTTAACAGAGTAGTAATTTCAGTGTTTCACACTATAAAGGGGTCCGATTACATTACGGGAGGTTGCAGCCTCACAGTGTTGAAGTAAATAATTGAGTCATCGAGTGGGTGCCTGGGTTATCAAAGATTGCTACGAAAGTCGACCTATTGCCGATCACACTGTTAACTGTCATTCTTAACTCATGAAATTGTCTGTACCAATGCCATTATTTCCTGAGATATTATCGCGTCGATTCTGAAATACTCTGGGGCTCAAACGTTTTATTTGGTCACCTATATGGGAAACATGCAGTTTTGATTTAGGCTGTTACGGTTCTGGGAGCTAAATACTTGTCCACGCAGATACTCCGTCATTCATTACAAAGTTCAAATGTTCAAATGTTTGTTAAGCTTAAGGGACTTAACTGCAGGGACATCAGTCTCTAAACTTACAAACTACTTATAAACTATGTTATACTAAAGACGACGCAAACATCCATGCCCGAGTGGGGATTCGAATCCCCGACGGGAAACGGCTTCGCGCATCGGAACATAGCGCCACAATGCGCTTGGCCACTCCGCCGCGGATCGGAAAGTTCTTAACGTGTTGTTCTTCATATCACTGTTAGTCATTTCCTCCCCTGTTCAACTACAAAATAACACAAGAAGAATCGACTGTCTTCGTCCCTCTGTACGTGCCTTATTGCTACAGGAAGAGGAGCTTTTCTTAATAAGAAAACTTTGTTGACATCTACTGTCAATTTAAAAGATATTAATTCGTTTGTGAATGCATTTGTCTGGAATATACCACTGAACGGTATTGGAACGTGGACGGTAAGGAGTTCAGACAAAAAGATGATAGAAGCTTCTACGGGAGAATGACAAGAAGAAGGGAATTCATTAGATTATCATTGAAGCATAGTGTTTGTGTGATAAAAATAGTACAGAGAGACGGAGAAACGATTACAGTAAGCTGGATCAAAAGGGTGTAAGCTGCCGTTCTTAATCAGTGATGAACGGGCTTGAACAAGTACGAAAGCGCAGAGACCTTCATGAAACCTGTCTTTAGACTTAAGACCTTAAAATCATAAACTTTCTTGAATTTACAGCCCAAATCTCCACCTTTTCCGCACATTTATGATCTTCATATGAAGTGTAACATGGCGGCTTTAAATTCAGGTCCTCTAAATTCCCTCTAACACTCGTGCGTTGTTCGAACTTACGAGTAACAAACATACCAACTCGTTCCTGAATTGGTTCGAAGTCTTCCTTGAAACCGATGTGGTGGGGATCGCAAATAAGCAGTGCTCAAATGGATTCATCCCATACGCTATCTCGTCTCCAGGTGGAGTACATACTCCCAAAATACTCTGAAACCGTGGAATCAGCCTCCTCCAAGTCTGTCCTGTATTCCATTTCATATCGCTCTCCTATGTAACGGTGAGGAATTTCAACGATGTGACTATGGTAAGCAGGCCACTACTAATACAGGGTTAAAGGAACTTTCAGACAATTAAAAACGTAGATGTTAACCTTTAAATACAGGCGCTGTTTTTGGTAACGTACAGTCACCTGTGTGGTCTAAAAGTACCACAACAAATTTTATGTATTTAAAGGAACTTTCAGACAGTTAAAAACGTAGATGTTAACCTGTAAATACAGGCGCTGTTTTTGGTAACGTACAGTCACGTGTGTGGTCTAGAAGTACCCCAACAAATTTTGTGTATATTTATAAGTAATTATTGGAAATAACTTCAATATTTACATTTTATTGATAATAAAAAAATAACATATCAATTACTTACATCGTTTATTGTGCTTATAATAATCTGTGTTAACAAAAACTTCGTAATTTAAGAAGAGCTGTCTGTTCTGGGTTTTTATTTTTATGGCTCAGATAAACTGACTGAAAGTCAACTCATAACTAACTTATAATTAAACACTTTGTTTTATTAACAGAATAAGCTCACAAATAAAATTAAAGTTATAAAACGAAAGTAACTAATAATAAAAAAAAGATAATTACAGCACTTTCGGTGTCTACAGTAATATTAGTTTCCTTCGAGTTCAGAGGACAAACAATAATTGATTGTCTTTGAATGAGACTTACAAATAATTTTTTACTAGTTTTCCATAGTGGAGAGCTCTTCTTATAATTCTACCTTGGGCAAAAATGACATTTTCGCTTTTCAGAAGGACTAGGACGAGGCTTACCTACATTCGGTGTTGATCAAGTAGGGTTCTAATCTACTTCAAACATATGGCTTTACAAGACTCATTGCAACTGACTTTGTGTATTCTCTAGGACTATTTTATACTTTGGGCATCAACAGCTGAAATACATTGTTAAGCAATACATCGTTAAGCAATTCTAGAAAGTAATACAGACGATTAAGCCATACCTCTGCTATAGCTCTTTTATTGACAGCTAAGGCGGATTACAATTATTCATAGAAATGAATTCTGGCTAAATCGTCTGTATTACTTTCTAGAATTAATTAACCATGTATTCTCTGAGGTTGATATTCTCCTAACAGTCGTAACATATCGTCTCTACTGAGGAAGCGAGCCCTTGTTGTAAATATACTGAAATGACAGCAAATTACTGTATTACTAAACTGTAAATAAATACTTGTTTTAATATCACACGCGGGGTTTATGAATACTTCAACAATGTAAAACAGGTACTTACCACTAGAGAAGGTGGCAGCGCCCGGCCATCTGTTGCAAACTTACGACATACTGGGAATACCAAAAATGACGAGTCTGTATGCGAAAACAGTGAAAATAACCGACCTTGTAGTTAAAGGTTAAACGAAATTAGAAATGAATAAAGACCGTTGATCCACATTAGTTGTTTTGGCCCACTATAGGTTACGGAAGTAACACTAAATGTACGTCTTTGCAATCGCCTTTTGACAGCTCGATATTTGAATGAAAATAACGGGTTAACCGTTAATGTGACAGGAGAATCCAATAAACGTATTTGTAGAGAAGAAAATACTGTTTAGCTTTGCTCTCCTATGTTTTTCACATATCTGGCATCGTTTTTCAAAATAACCGCCATTTGAGAGTGTCTCTTTAAAACGTGTTCCAACTTCTTAGGTCGCGCTGTACAACCGATCCGAAAGAAATTTTACACACGTATATGTTGGTGGCCAGTGACTAGAACCCTCTTTTTCAAATATTTCGGACTAAAATAGATTAGTAACACTAAAAATAGACCGTTTGTGATCAAATATTTCGGGATAAAACAGGTTAGTAACACTAAAAATAGACCGTTCGTGATGGTCTTTTGACAGCAGGAATTGTAATTGCAAATAACGCCTAAGAAGGAAATTGAATACACGCATTTGTAGAGGAGGTATAACTGAGACTTGACACTGCCACTTAATTTTACGGAAACCAGGCATTCGGTAGTACGTCACTTGGCATTCCTCGCCCAAGACTCTCTCTGATATACATCTTTCTCTCTATATTTTATGATTTTCTTATTATAACTCATGCGTTGTCATTTCAAAGCAATGTTGCAGTGATGAAATAACAAAACATGTCGTTCTTATTACAGTAAATTATAATCTTTTGTCTAGAAATGTAATATTAGCAGTTAACGCCTGCCATAAAAGGTACGAGAATTATTGAATAGTTTCGTATCTGTTCGTCGTAGTTTAGTGGGCAGTGCATTAGTGTTTCATGCACATGGTCGGTAGTTCGAAACCCACCACTACAATTTTTTCGTCGTAGTTCCTGATGGGGTTTCCGGCACTATTTTAATTAAATAAAGCTATGTTCTGCAATATTTCGAGTTGTGCACATGTAAAGTGCGTATGTTAGATTTCGTGAACAAGACGTGAAATACATACCAACTAAATGAACAATGGTTTTGTGGAGCATATGCACATAAGCTGGGAAGTATTGTAATAATGAATATTCTAAAGAACTTGCTGATACTGGTAGTTTAATATATAAATTAACTCCTAGGTTTCTGTGGAAGCTGTCGTTCCTTGTAGAAACGGAAGGGAAGTATATACATTACAACAAATTACCTTGTTTCTCTTTTTCTAAACAGTTTTTCACTATATATGGAATTAATTAGAATCAACGAGGCTACTAAAATGTTTTTTCTTCGGATTGATTGCTATGATGGATGCTTTTAATGTAGATTCAATTACCTTTTCTGTAGTTCAGATATGACATTGTTCACATTACTTTGTACTGCGCTATAATAAAGAGCAAATATTCTGTTTCAAACCGTCTCTACTTTTTCTTTGAAAGCTAAAGTAACAAATGGAACAAATGTGCTAATACTGAATCCCACAGAACTCTATGACAATATCTCCCCAGTTTATGTACATGTGATAAAGATGTCTATGTTTGCATTTCGTTGGTATGTACTTCATGGCGTGTTCACAAAGTAGAAGAAATAGACAACTGGGAATATTGAAGAACATAGTTGTGTTCAATTAATAAGAGTGTGCGGAAACGTTTTAGGAAGCAAGATGAGGAAAACAAATTTGCGAGTGGCGGTTTCCACATCACCGTCTAACATGTTCGTACATCATAAACCAATGCGCCGCCAATTACGCTACGGCGAACAATTACTAGACTAATCCGTAATTCTCGTACCATTGATGGTAAGTGTTATTTGCTAACATGAAGCTTTTAGACATTAGATTATAACTCATTATGCTAAGAACGACGTTTCTCCTAATTTTCAGTGTGCTATTGCTTTTGAAATGATAACGCTTGTGTTATGAAAATCATCAAATAAAGAAAGCAAGATAGCGTATGCAAGAGAGAATTTGGGCAAATTTTCGGGCGAGGGATGTCACATGATTCATTTCCAAACGCCAAATGTACGAAAAAAAAAAAAAAAAAAAAAAAAAAAAAAAAAAACTCCTAAAAGAGGACAAACTACCAAGGCAAGACAAGTGTTATTGCTTAAACGGAAATAGATATTGGGAATGTGGGAGACATTTTAAAATAATAAAAGTATATGTTTGTCATAGCTAAACTCAAATATCAAATAATTTTTGCGGTTTGTTAAAATACGGACAGAGAGAATATCACATCTTGGGTGCATAGGTTTTATCACGATAGTAGAGTTGTAATCGTATCGTCCATTATTTTTATTCAGTATGTTTTGTTACTTTTGTACGAAATTTTGGCAAAAAATCAAGAAATTCAGCCAAACATAAAGTAAGACATGCCAGTGATTTTTTTATGTGGAGTCGAGTCGTACCTCACTAAAAATAAAATAAATATACATATGGATCAACGGTGTTTCATTGAATCATTTCCTATTTTAGTTACTTTAACGCCTATATTTATTAGTGTTTGAAAGTTCCTGTAATTGTGTATAAATATTTTAGCATTACTTATCCTTCACTCTCTATGAGGGTTAAAAGGTGGTGACACCGATTCCATTGCGCGACGAGATGAAATCCGAGCACTAGCTTCCTTTTTCTTGTTAGAACATTAACAACTTGCTTTCTGATCAATCGACGACCACAGGAATAATGTCTAACGACGCCACATTTTTGCGTATTTACAGACGAATGATGGAGACAGCTGTAAGTGAAATTTCAAACTTCTGCATCACACCGAGAGATCATGACGTATTTGAGAAAAAGTACTCCTTTAATTCTGTTGCATGGTGTAAATAAAAAAAAACCGGATTGTCTCAGATTAATATTGCGGCAATAATTTCTCGTCTGTAACAACATTATGTAGCAGATTTACAAATGCAACCAGTTAATCTAATTAGAAAACTTGAATTCCTAAGACGTAAGGTCTTCAATCTAGAAGATACTCGGACACAAAGGTGCCTTTCAGATGCAAAAGTTTTATTTGCGTTGCTGTGAGAGCCTCGTAATATGAAAACCCAAGACTCGACGTAAAACTGTGGCCCCCCTTCCTCTCCTCTGCCCCCTCCCCCCACCCTTCCGCCACCAGCAAGGTCCCGTATAATTTCCACTACACGGATGTACCCTCTAATTTTTATTTTTCTCCTTGCCGTTTACGTCTACTCGGAGCAATGGGACTCCTCTTGTTTATATTGCCGCACTTGTTGGCCCAAAATATAAAGTGCTTCTCGCTACACTATAAACGGCATTATTTATGGCGCAATAAAAACGTTAATTAAAGTCTTAAAGCGGAAATTTTAAAGCCACGGCAGCGCTTACTCTGCTGGCAATTTCATTCAACTTCCGCAATTGCCATAACAAAGTGTTTTGATTCACGAAACTCTCAAATTTTCCGCACACAGCTTGAGGTACAACGCTAATATTTACATTTGTTTTCATAATTCAGTAAAAAAGTACGTCAGAGACTGTGAAACAATGTGGGCAATTACAGAGACGTTCAGGACAAAAACATGGGGAAAATTAGTACTGAAGAAAAACAAAATTGTAATATTATTGTTACTAGCACTATAAACAATCTCAATAATACCGAATGGTTAAACTTATAGTACAACTACTTATAAGTTAGAGGTATGGACTGTATTTATTTTACGGCATCTTAACTTCTTAGTTCAAAAAATGTTTGTAAATCTATCGGACCAAACTGCGTGGTCATAAGTGCGTAGCTTACTAATTACTTAAACATAGGTAAAGTAACCTAAGGACAAACACACACACCCATGCCCCAGGGAGGACTCGAACCTCCACGGCGAGCAACCGTGCGCTCCGCAGCAAGACGCTTTAGACCGCTCGGCTACTCCACCGCGGCTAACTTCTTAGTCATCACCTGATTTCTCAGACAACATTCGATTACCCTTGGTTTTCCCATGTTGATTGATGTTCACCTTGTACACTCTTATCAACACACTCCGTTATTCCGTTCGTTTGCTCGTCCGTGCCCTTTGATCTTTACGAGACAGTCCTTCAGGTCGCGATAAGACTGAATTTCGCAGGCTGTATTCTTATCTGGCGCAGTTGCTGCTCATCACAAAATACAAATTCATCATGCACCCTCCCCCCTCTAAGAAAACCCCTTCCCCCAATATACTTTAAGTAGCTTATATGTCCGTGCTTCGCAACGGTTGTTATAGAGCGATCTGTGTATATCATGTTTTTTTTAGAATTCCGGACCTAGGTCAGCAAAAATAGAATCCTAGTTGGATCACTCTGTAAATAAACTCAGTCTTCCTAGGCAATATGTCAAATTCAAGAAGAAGTCATTGTCGAAAACTATAAATGTGCATAAAGTTTTACATACTAAAAGTGAAATAAATATATGTCCATACTTCGGAACGATGTAAAGTCATGTTAGGTTGTGTTCATAAAGTTAAGACTGCGGTGTGTCATTGTTTGACGTAAACTTCTGAAAACACTTCTATCGTTGAGATGAGAAATAGTAATAATAATAACAGCGCCATATATTGGTTCTGTGCTGTAGTACTAAACTGTTTATCTCTCGCCGTAAGTGTATGCTAAACTATTAGCATGTTTCAGTGTTGCACCAGGGACAATGTAATTATTCTGTATGCAGTGCTCCCTATCATCGAAAACTCGACGAATGCCTAAAGTATGGTAACTCAAACATCAGAGCAGTTCATGTCTATTTAATAGCGACGTCAGGGTGTTGTCAATGTACGATAAAGTAAGTCTGGGTAATCGTTGAAGAAATGGCGTCAGCTGATGGTCTTAATAGAAATTTAGATTAAATATAATATTTCCAGTGAATTGTCTTGACTATGTTAGCAGTATTGACCTCTCCTTCAGGTAATACATATCTTAATATATATTAATGACTTGCCATTCTATATTCATGAAGATGCAAAGCTGGTTCTTTTTTCTGATGATACAAGTATAGTTATCACACCTGACAGACAAGAACTAACCGATGAAATTGTAAACGACGTGTTTCAGAAAGTCATTAAGTGATTCTCAGCAAATGGACTGTCATTAAAATTTGTTAAAACACAGTACATACAGTTCCATACAGTAAATAGAATGACACCATCAATAAATATAGACTTTGATCAGAAATCTGTAGCAAAGGTAGAATATTCAAAATGTTTAGTTGTAAGCATTGATGAGGTTTTGAACTGGAAAGAACACATTAAAGATCTGTTGAAACGTTTGAGTTCAGCAACTTATGCTATTAGGGTAATTGCAAATTTTGGTTATATAAATCTCAGTAAATTAGCGTACTATGCCTATTTTCATTCTCTGCTTTCGTATGGCATCATTTTCTGGGGCAATTCATCACTGAGTAAAAAAGTATTCATTGCACCAAAGCGTGTGATCAGAATAATTTCCGGAACCCATCCAAGATCATCCTGCAGACATTTAAAGAGCTAAGGATCTTCACAGTAACTTCTCAATATATATGTATATATATTCACTTATGAAATTTGTTATTACCAATCTCACTGAATTCAAAAGCAATAGCAGTGTACGTAACTACAACACTAGGAGAAAGAATGATCTTCACTATTCAAGGTTAAATCTAGCTTTGGCAAAGAAAGGGGTGAATTATGCTGCCACAAAGTCTTTGGTCACCTACCAAACAGCATCAAAAGCCGGACAGATAGCCAACAAGCATTTAAAAATAAATTAAAAGAATTTCTGCATGGTAACTCCTACATTATAGATGAATTATTAGATACAAATTAGTACATTAGAAAAAAATAAATAAAAATTTTGTGTCGTGTAATATTTAGTAAAATATAATAATTTTTAAGGACACCTTTCATTAACCTGACACGTTCCACATCATTACAAGTGTCGTATTCATGATCTATGGAACAAGTACTAATCTAATGTAATCTAACCCACCTCCAGCACGAAGTTGAAATCCCTGCATAAGAAGACGGCCCTCTCTATCTTAATGTAGTCCGCAAAAAAGTAAGTAATTACAAATTTTAATCACAATACTCTACCGAATAATTATAAAAGCAGAGAGGTTTGCGATGAGGTTATCAGAGATGGCGTTCTCTATGCCGAGCACATATGTCAGTTGAAGCCAGAACGCCATCTTGGTGTGTTGTGGAATGCTATTTCTCCATTAAAAGTATCCGCCAAGTCGACCGTCTTACTGCTAATGCATTGAATTGTAAGTCAGTACAAAGTATGTACAGTACGGTATACTTTCTTGAATAAATACTAACAAATACTTATCCTAAGATATTTAAGAAGTTAATTTTTACGCCAATTTGCAGTCTTTTAACAAATTGTACATCACAGCAAAGCCGCCAGACCTATTATTCCTGTTTTTAAGTGACATAAAACATCAACTCTACAATATAAACACTTTTACAAGACTCAGAAATATGGCTTTTCAGGGTAAGGGCCTCTCCCTATATTCTAAACTCCCTGATCACTCGCATGTGTATATTATCTCTAGTGGCAGGCACAGAGCAGAAATATCTCTGAAGTGAACATTCAGATACACAGAACAAATTTTGTGTCCTCAACATTAAGGTGGAAATGTCATGTGATATTAGTAAAAATCTACTAATCGCTGAGTTCATTTTGGTCCGTTTTTGTTCGATTAAGACGGATGACTGTGTGTAAATGGACCTTTCAGCGACGCATCCTCAACTTTCTTGTTGCTTCTGTGACACATTTATTTATATTATATTTCATGTTTTGTGGTTGCTCTGCGAAAAGGAGGTGGAGCTTCTTTGCAGCCAATGAGATACAAACCAATCGAGAGAGCAAATAAATGTGTGGAAAGTGTGAATTTGTCTCAATTTCACGTGGTAATTCCATCTTAATGTTGAGAAGATGCACAGAACGCAATGCTCACTCCATAGACATTTCTGCTCTATATACAATTTAGTAGTTATACATGTCGAAAAATGCAATTCTTTTCTTTCCAGGCCATTGAAAAACACATGGGATACAGCTAGGAAGAAAAATATTTTGTTGTGTCCTAGCTGGGTTAAATATTACATGCTAGTTTGCTATCATTGGCAACGAACTAGTCGCTTCAGGAGGATTATTAACTTACTGAACAGAACAGCATAAATTATTTATTTCATCGTGATCATAAAGAATTATACCCCTCATTCTATATGACTGATTTTTGAAAGGGAATTCAACGGTCATTGTCAAATCTCACAACGCCGCCGCCGTAAGTAAAATTCTACCCCTTCTTGAAGTGTATTACACCATTGTTATGAAAAAAAAAAAAAAAAAAAAAAAGGCAGCAACGCTATAATTAGTTATTTGGTGTACTATGTAACTAACGTCGCCTCATTTTGTCCTTTTTCTGTACTATGGCGTTTACGAGGCATTCCTAAACAGAACGCACTCAAAATGTAATGAAGATACACCGATATCAGAAAGGGAACTACATAAATTCGATTTTCCTTGCAAAGAATTCTTATGTAAATAAGAGCATCGACATACGCGAAGGAATGTCATTATGTGTTAAATTCAAACGTTCCCTTTAAAAAGAAGCAAAGAAACGTCGTTAAGCTGTGAATATACAAAGTGTAAGCAGCAAGTCACTGTTCAATGTTAGTTTGCATTTGCAGAAAGAAATAAGATTGCAGCTCTTAATTCAAAATACTTCTGTTACTGAGGGAATGTGCACAACACGATCATGTATTGTTTCTTTGCAGCTGTACAAAATCAAGCAAACTTTATAAATTCGTGTTTCCTTGCAAAGAATTCTTAGAAAATGAAAACATCGATAGACTGGAAGGAACGACTTTACGTTTTAAATTCAAATGGTACCCGCGGAAAGAAGCACTTTTTTTCTTTCCATGGCATTGCAAGGCATGCGGGATACAGCTTGTAAAAATTACTTTTTTGTGTCGTACATGAGTTAAATTTTACATGCAATGGCAGCGATTTAGTATGTTAACGTTGGCAACGAAATATTCGGTTTAGGGGGAGCACTAATTTACTGATCGGTACAACATGTACTATTTAGTGCATTATCAACAAAATAATTATTCCCCTCATTGGACGTGACTGATTTTTCAAGAAGGATTGGCCGTTGGCAACATCAGTACAGTACACTGCTGCCGTAAGGAAAATCGTAGCCCTTGTTTCAGTGTATTACACCTTATTTATGTGAATAAAACAGGCAGCATCGCCATCTGTAGTTAACTGGTATGTAAGTAACAGCGCCTCTATCAGATCTTTGCCTATAATACTCTGCAATTGAAGCATAGCATACGCCAGAAACTACAAATTACGATATCTATACTTCTCCTGGTCGGATTTTGGTGAATTGAAGCTTATATGTTGTCCCAAGGTACTCTCAGTTTACCTATGAAACGCCATGAAATTTCGTATAGTACTCTTGGATACTTATAAGCATTGTAATACATAAAACTTCAAATTACGGTATCTTTACTTCCTCTTATCCAATTTTAATGAAACGAAGCCTTTGTTACTCTCCAGACTATTCTCAATTTAACTGTGGAAATCCATGAAAGTTCGTGTAGTACTTTTGGAGATTATCCTCAACAAATAGACATACACGATGACTTTTAAACAAATGATTAGATTATGATATCTTTAATAATGTACACTTTCATTCTCTCCCTTCCGTTGTAGCTCTGTAGAAGTCTATTGCTTCTTCCTACGGCGAAATGCGCTTCACAGTTCAAAGTTGCTGCAAAGTTCTCAATAGCACCGTCATCTTTCAGGAATTTCCTTAAGCTCACTGGAATACAGGAGCGTCTTAGCAGTAAATAACAAATGTAATAAAACGTGGTACCTAATATAAAAAGTTTTTACCCGTCGCAGTATATATGATCTCATATTTATTGAGTTATATGTTGTGCAATTGTATAATTTTTCAGGTATTAATTCATTTGTATAAGTTCTGTCTGTCTGTAAAATCTTTTGCGAATACATTTGTTAGTAAAGAAGAAATAGATTAAAACTTGGTCCTGTTTTCCATTTCCGTTACTGTATATGTGATCTCATGAACTACGTGTCGTACTGTGATACAATTTTGAAGGTACATTCAGCTGTATGTCTGTATATTGTCTGTAAAATTTCCTGCGGATACAATATACATTCCAGAAATAATAAATTGCAACGTTGTAACAACTGCTGTAGTTTTACTCCGTGAACAGTGAAAAAGTAGTAAGCGAGAAACTTGTTTTCTTTCATCATTTTGCTGGATGTCAGCGAGAAAAAGTTTCCTAAAGGTTTGAAATTTTGTTTAAAGCATATTGCAAGTCTCTAAGTGATCTCCTTCCAAAGTAGTGAACTGATAGTCACACTATCATGTGCCGCAATACAGGAGGTTTTCATTTTGTATGACGTCATATCTCGTGAACTATTGGCCCTATTCCAGAATCATTTCTTAGAGTACGTCATCTACCAATAAACTATAATCCTGCTAAATCTCAGCTTCATACGTGAAGTAGTTTTCGAGATTCCGTGTTTAGTCAGTGGGTGAGTGACTGAGAGTCCTTTGGCTTTTATATAGATCTCTTGCATCTTTGAGCCACCAGCCCTAGACGTACAAGTACCAGTTCTCGGCTGATGCTACGTTATTTTGATATTTTAATAGTGTAAATTAAAGTCTGAGTATGAGGTGAGTGACACACAATTTATTACTCATCTACAACAACGCATACATCTACACCGACTAGTGCACGAGATCGGTATTTCGCCGTCCGTCTAGCAAAACGTTTCTAAGTTAAATGCTTACGTAATGATGAGCACTATCTGTCACTACCTTGTGAATAACTTGCCTCGCTACAGGAGGTACAGAAGATTGCGTCTGCCGATGTATAAAGCTATTGACAATTTAGATGTCGATTCCGAGAGTAATACAGGCCCACAAGTGATCCTGCAAGGTCTATGGGTGGTATGTGGATGATTAGTGGATTTTGCTATTTTTAATAAGAAAACTGCTTAGCACGGAAATGGAAGGTTGACTGTTGTAGTTCTTTGATGTAAGGATAGTACAGTAAAAGTACTACGCGGCTTGAAGAGTGCTGGTAGAAGAGACGCGATTGCTTATCGAACTTATCGTATCTTCAATATTGTGGAGAATTCCGGTAAACCATGTCCATGTTTGGTTATAATTACCAGACACCTTATTCAGTTTTTACACGGGATGCGATTTTAACCCTTACATTCCCAGTTCCTGGGCAACAATGTATTTAAAGTTCATCTATACCGTATTTTGTGAATCAAACCTTAATGTTGCATTTTTGTTGATAATCAACATGCTTCTGGTACGACATTTTGCCACTTGGTATAGCGTGTAGCCACTTCTGAGGCAATAATCTGTCCAGCTTTGAGGTTGTGTTGCGTTGCTGTTTGTACGTGACTGAGAGTGAGTGCGGTTCACTTTATTTTATTCCAGCAGTAAATTGTCTTGCCTTTGGTGCTGTGGCGAAGCTTATGTTAGCATTATTAATCTGGCAGTTTAACTATCAACAAAATAATGTCCAAGTAACAAAATACCTCGATAAAAACGTCTGTGTTGTCCATTAAATACATGACATAAAAAATCAATAGTTCGACCAAAAATTTAAAAACACAAAATTTTATGTTTACTGTACCGTATTATACAGAAAACACTGAATTTTAATTTTTCTAAAGCTGATTTCATAATGTGGGACTGACAATATGATAGTTATAAATCTTTTATGAGATCTTTATTTACCATGGATCAATTACATACAAAGATTTTAAATTGATGATTAGACTCGTTAAAGAGTCATTATCAAATCTTAATTGTCAGTCATGGTGAGACATAAGTTTCGGATGAGCTGACACTATAGTGGCAAGCTGTAAATGGTATGCACATCACCATTCAAATATGCCTCAACGTCATGCTGTTCAATACAATGTGCTTTCCTATCCCACATGTCTAGCCAGTGTGTCATCACAGCAAGAACTAATGATGTGCCTAACATTTATACACTACTGGCCATTAAAATTGCTACACCAAGAAGAAATGCAGATGGTAAACGGGTATTCATTGGACAAATATATTATTCTAGAACTGACATGTGATTACATTTTCACGCAATTTGGGTGCATAGATCCTGAGAAATCATTACCCAGAACAACCACCACTGGCCGCAATAACAAACTTGATACGCCTTGACACTGAGTCAAACAGAGCTTGGATGGAGTAAACATGTACAGATGGCCATGAACTTTCAACACGATACGACAGTTCATCAAGAGTAGTGACTGGCGTATTGTGACGAGCCTGTTGCTCGGCCACCATTGACCAGACGTTTTCATTTGGTGAGAGATCTGGAGAATGTGCTGGCCAGGTTAGCAGTCGAACATTTTCCGTATCCAGAAAGGCCCATACAGGACCTGCAACATGCGGTCGTGCACTATTCTGCTGAAAACTGTAGGGTTTCGCAGGGATCGAATGAAGGGTAGAGCCACGGGTCGTAACACATCTGAAATTTAACGGCCACTGTTCAAAGTGCCGTCGATGCAAACAAGAGGTGACCGAGACGTGTAACCGATGACACCCCATACCATCAGGCCGTGTGATATACCAGTATGGGGATGACGAATACACGCTTCCAATGTGCGTTCACCGAGATGTCGCCAAACACGGATGCGTCCGTCATAATGCTGTAAACACAACCTGGATTCATCCGAAAACAATGAGGTTTTGCCATTCGTGCTCCCAAGTACGTGGTTGCGTACACCATCGCAAGCGCTACTGTCTGTGTTGCAGCGTCAAGGGTATCCGCAGCCATGTAAATTTCCTCAGCTGTTTTTCTCAAAATGACTGTCACATTCCATCCAGAAAGTCCCTTTGAATTCCCGAACCCTCGTTTATTCATCGAAGCTGTCAGTAACAAAGCCAGTAACTCGCCTCTGTATTGATATTACGGCTTCCTTTAAACAGATTTGTGGACGATTCTAAATATTTGAAAAATACACTGGACCGGGTTGCACAAGCATTTTGTACGCGCTTTCTCCTTTACCGACGAACTTCACCTTTCCAAAATTCTCTCAATAAAACGATTTCGACCATCCGTCTTCCCCACGACTGTTCTTTCGTGCTTATCTCTCAGTAACTGAGATAAATTTGGTGTAAACGGTTATGAATAATTAACTACATAAATGAATATACGCTTTTGAATGTGGTTGCAGTATTACAACTTTTTGACACATTTTTTCCTTACCCCAGCCAATGAATATTTCCTGGCACATAATGGGGCCATGCTGCAAAAATAAACGCTTGTTAAAAGGAACAGTAAAACAGTTAAAAATCTTATTAAATTACTGTAAGGTTAAAAACTCTTTAAAAGTTCAGTTCTCCGCTTCAGCTGTTTTATTGTGGTCCTTTTAGGATATCACAACCGGTTTCTTGTATTATGGACACATCATTAGGTAGCCGATTGGAATACAAAACGTACTCGTACTGATACCGTATTATGTTTGGTTGTGTGGCCATCTTCCACAGCAGCTGTTAAAATTGATTATAAGAGGTAATCCGTCTAATGCTGACTGCAATAAAGAGATTTATTTTACACAAGACGCGTTTTGCTTTTTTTATTTTGAAAGCAAAGACCCTGATGAAGGCCGCCTGCAACAGTGGCCGAAACGTCGGCACAGTTTACAAAATGATGACGCGGTATCGTATCCAGAAGAATTTTATTGATAGTGACAACTGCCGCGGAAGCCTACGTTTGAATCTTCTGTGGTTTGTAAATGATACAAAATGTTTGTACAGTTTGTTTTCGATGCATAGATTAAAAACAGTTATTAAAAACTTTGTGCACGTTTGGCCTATGTGTTTTTATCTTGATATTTGGTCTACTCACGGTGTTGTTCTCTTCTTTACATCTCGCTGCTGTTTCTCCGTCTGGTTGGCTGGAGTGGCTTTGTTCATCATTTATAGCCCCAGCCAGAACATATCCAAAAAGATTTCCTCTTCTGTAAACATCTGCATCATCCTTGGTGTGAGTTTCCAGAATTGCTATAACTTCTATAGCATTTTCCAGCTTCAGGCGTTAAAGATACTGAGTCTTAGCAGATGAAATCTTGTTCAAGTGAGATATTGTTAATTTGTTACCAATGAGAACTGTTGTGACGCAATAAGCGGATCTTCAACACACCTTTATTGGCGAATTCAGTTAGCACAATGCCACGTGGCCGATCTTTTGGCAGCGGAAGAACTGTACCAACTTCCGTGCCCTCCGTAGGCGCTGCCTTCTACCCGCGCCTGCCAGGCCATCACCTCGGCAGCGAGTTGGACTAACGCCGCTAGAACGCCACTTCGTGTCTGTCCCCGTCGATTCCTTGTCGCAGCTTGATTTGCCATCTCCGGCGAGAGTTGGTCGCTGTTTACGCAGCTTAGTGCAGCAGCGGCGCGACGCTCCTCTCCTCACCTTGGCGAGTCAGCTATGAGTGCGACTGTGACTGGCGTTGGTCCTTTTTTTTCCTTTATTGAAATTTTAATGCCCGAAGGCAGGCTGGCAGCAGCCAATGATGCTGCTCTACAGCCGAGCGAACGTAAACAATGGACAAAACAGAAAATAAAATGAAAGGTGATAAAAGGCGCTTTTACAATATCAAGATGAAAATTTGGGAGAAAGTTAAAAGACTATGACAGCGGACGGAAACATACATTATCGTTAAAACAAGACATTGCCATGGTGGCTAAAAAACATTCACTGCAGACGACGAGACAAAGACGGGGGCATTGAGGAAAAAAACACTGAACACTGGTGTACGCAACATTAAAAAAAAACACTGGGCGATGATACACTATACACACGAAGCACTGAACACTTAAAACACAGCACTGTACTGGCCCTGCAGGGGGAAGGGGGAAGGATGGAGAAGGCGCGGGGAAAGGGTAAGGAGGTGGGGGAAGGGAAAGTGGGAGAAACCGGAAGGAGCTCCTGGGGAGGTGGAGAAAGGAGGGGGTGAGCCAAGCGGGGGACAGGAGTGGGAGGGGAGGGGGAGGGAGGAGGCGGCGGAAATCCACAGAGAGGAGTCAAAGTTGGAGGGAGGGTTGATGTCGGGACAGTTTTGGAGAACATCGTCAGGGAGAGGTAGGTGGCGGAAGCCACCCTCTGAGAGGATGTAGAGGGTGTGGAGGTGAAGGGAGGGAGTGATGTGGCGGTAAAGGCGTGGCAGGGGCCCGGGACTCTATCTTTTGGTGGATGTACTTGAGGCGGATGTATTGAAGGAATTTGACCAGGTGTGGGAATGGGATGAGGTCGTAGAGGATCCGCGTGGGGGAGGGGAGGCGGATGCGGTAGGCGAGGCGAAGGGCGTGGCATTCGAGGATTTTGAGGGATTCATAATAGGGGGAGGGGGAGTGGATATCCAGGTGGGATGGAAGCAGCAAAGGACGGGACGCATGAGGGAACGGTAGGTATACAGGATAGTGGAAGGCTTTAGTCCCCATGTCCGGCTGGAGAGGCATTTTAAGAGGTTTAGGCGGGAGAGGGCTTTTTGTCGAACGGTTTTGAGGTGAAGGTTCCAGGAAAGGTCTCTGTCTAGGGTTAATCCGAGGTAGCGGAGGGTCTTCGTTTGTGGGATGGGGCGACCATGGAGGGTGAGGTACAGGTCTCGGTGGCGAAAGGAAGGGGTGGCGCGACCTATGATGATTGCCTGGGATTTTGTAGGGTTTACAGTAAGGAGCCACTGGTTACACCAGGAGGAAAATTCGGAGAGATGGGACTGAAGGAGATGTTGGGAGTGAGCAAGGGACGGGGAAAGGGCAAGGAAGGCGGTGTCAAACAGCATAATGAAGAAGATGGACAGGAGGCTGAGGTCAGGGCATATCTGCTGAATATAACAGATAGAGGAGGGGCGAAAGGACGGAGCCCTGGGGCACTCTGGCAGAGGGGTAGAACAAACGGGAATTTTGGTTATTGACAGTGATATAGGATGGGCGTTTGGAGAGGAAGGAAGCAATGAGACGGACGTAATTAATAGGAAGGGCGTAGGTTTGGAGCTTGAAAAGGAGACTAGAATGCCAGACACGGTCGTAGGCCTTCTCAATGTCGAGGGAGACGAGGATGGTGGTGCGACAGGAATTAACCTGGACGGAGAGAAGGTGAACAAGGCGAAGGAGTTGGTCATCGACAGAGAAGGACGGCCGGAAGCCACATTGGGAAAGGGAAAGGAGTTGGTGTAGACGGAGGTGTTCGTGGATACGGCGTGAGAGGATGGATCGAGGACTTTGCTGAACACCGAGGTGAGACAGATGGGACGGTAGGAGGAGGCTTCGGAGGGCGGTTTGTCAGGTTTAAGGAACATTAGGATACAGGAGGTTTTCCAGAGGTCTGGTTAGATACCAATGAAGAGGATGGCATTGTACAGTGAAGCGAGGGCGGAATGGAAGGAGGGGGGACAGGCACGGAGGTGCCTGTAGGTAATGCGGTCGTGACCGGGAGCAGTGTTACATTTTGTGCGGAGAGGGTGTATGATATCTTGTGCTGTGATAGGTGTGTTGAAGTCTGAGGGGGGAATGTGGTCCAAATACTGAAAGCCAGGGGCGAGCAGAGGGACTGAGGTATCGGTGCGCTCATGGACGTCGGGGATTGTCGGGCAGGTCGAATATAGTGGAAAGGTGGTCAGCAAAAAGCTGTGCCTTACTGGCATTGTCAGGAAGAGGAAGGTTATTATGGAGATGAGGGTAAGCGGGGACTGAGTGACTGCCAGTAAGGCGGTGGAAGGCTTTCCAATATTTGGAGGAGTGGATGGGGAGTGTAGTATTAAGACGGGTGCATGTCTGTCGCCAATCCCGGCGTTTCTTCGCGTTCAAGAGGTTTCTGATGTCTTGTTGGAGTTGCCGGTGGCGGAGGAGTGTCTCTCGATCACGGGTCCGCAGGAACGAACGGTACAGACCACGGGATTCTCGGAGCAGGAGGACGGCTTGTGGGGGGAGGGGGGACGGTGAGGATGGATGGCTTTGGTGGGGATATGGGTTGCAACGGCATCAGCAACAGTCTGGTGCAGGAAAGAGGAGGCATGGACGATATCATCAGGGGTATGGAGGGTGAGGGGTGGCTAGCGACCGAGGTGTTAATGGAACGACGGTAGGCATCCCAGGCGGCGTGGGAGTAATCATGGACTAGCCGAGGAGGGGGTGCGGGATGGGTGACGCGGCCAGGACGGCCGCGGGGGTTGAAGGTGAGGAGTACGGGGGCATGGTCACTGCCAATGAGGTCAAGGACTTCCGCCTGCAGGCGTCCCAGGAGGTTAGGAGAGACAAGGACAGCATCAGGAGTGGTATTGCTTTCAGGGCACGTAGGACTTGGGAGAGGAACAAGGTCGCCCCGATGCGTGGGTAGGAACTGATGCCACCGCTGGAGTTCGGCTGCAGAGTGGGAATTAAGACTTAAGTCGGCGGTTAGGTCGTGAAGGAGTTTATGTGGGAAATGAAATCATATGGGTTGGGAACACGGGCACGAATGTAAATGGTGGCTAGGGTAACGGTGAGGGAAGGGAGGAAGAGCACATGAGGTAGGTGGGGCCGTGGTCATTGTTGATCCGCTTGGCGGATCGAATGTGGAGGTCAGGGATGGATTGGAGATGGGCCAACACCTCACCCGCCGTGATCACTGGGCTAAGCTTGGTGATCACGGTGGTGAGAGTGGGTCGGCGGCGAGGTGTTTGTGGTTGAGACTGGGATGGAGCGACGGAGGTGATATGAGGTGTGAGGTGAGCATGCTCCCTAAACGTAATCCAGGGAGCGTGCCGGAGAAGATCTGTTTGGATGGAGGGAGAGGGTGTTTTTATGAGGACGGAGTCCTTCCGAGGGATGAGTTGAAATGGAGGTGCTGAGGAGAAGTATTTATATATTTCGCGGGACAGGTGACGGTTGTCTAAAAACTGAGGGGCAGGGCGAGAAAGAACGTAGGTAAAAAGCTGAGGGGCCGAGGTGACAGAAGGTTGAGATGAGGGAATGGGGGAGGTGTCCATTGTCAGGCTGGAGGGGAGCGGTGGCCGTGGTGGAGGGGGCTTTTTTGGAAGTGCTGGGAAGGGGATCCGCGCTGGTACGTTTGATTTGTTTTTTCGGAATTGTTGAGGTGGGGATATACTGGGGAATGGGTTGGATTGGAACATGGCGGGTAACTGAAGGGCCAGACACGCGAAGTTCAGGGCCGGGCAGAGACGAGGACTCCGCCACCGTGGCACAGCGGTGGACGATGGATGCGGGGGGGGGGGGGGGGGGCAGACAAAACAGGGAACTCATGAGGGGCAGTGACTATGGTAACTGGGGGAGGCAGGGGAGGCAATGGAGCATCAGGGGCGGGGGAAGTAGCGGAGAGGAGGACATTTAAGGGGATGGTGGTGCGAGGAAGAGAAGAGGGGCTCCACGTGATCGTGGTGGAGTGAAGAGAGGGGGTGGTGGTGAGAACAACGGACGTGGTGGTGACGGGGGGCAAAGTCATAGTGGGGACGAAGGTTGGTTGCGAAGACGCAGGTTGTGGAAGTGGTGGAGGGAGCGTGGAGGGTGAGAAGGTTGACGACGATGATGGTGGAGGTGGTGGCGACGCCATGATTACCGCTGCTGCAAGGGGCAGTCCAAGCTGTGTAGGCAACGGCGAAGGCTGTATATTGGATTTTAACATTTTATCAAAAAATGAATGTTACTACAAGAGATACAGCCATTCAAATTTACGGGCACCATAACGTTTTCCCTTCCTGAGTAAATGAGCTGCTTCTTGTAGTTTCAACACCTTTTTCTTGAATGTTCTGAATATAAATCTTCACACAGACTTCTTGAGGAGGAGAGTGATACGGATATCTGATTGTAAACCACTTCCTATTATCTTAGACCTTTTTGACTGTACTGAACAGGAGTTCCGCGTATTCCGTAATTTATATTTATACAGTTAACAGGCAATGTAATTTATAACCAAAATAGAATTTATCTTTAGCATTTTTCGGTGTGTGACATTCCCTTACACATTCCGTATTTCATACATTGCTTAGATGTATTTGTAATTCGAATACAGCAAAATCGTTTTGGGGTCTACGAATAAACGCTTCAAGCATGTAAAACTCCAAAACTTGACTTATTATTAACGTTTTTTAATTGAAGGTTTAAGGTTGCGTCTCCTATTAAAAATCATAGTAGCTATTTTTACAGAGATGGAAGTTGCATGATAGTGGGGTTAACTACATAGCGCCGGCCGCGGTGGCCGAGGGGACTGAGGCGCTCCAGTCACGGACTGCACGGCCACTACGGTCGGGGGTTCGAATCCCCCCTCGGGCATTGATATTTGTGCCGTCCTAGTTCGTAAGTAGCTCATAAGTAGTTTGTAAGTTTAGGGACTAATGACCCCGTAGTTAAGTCCCATAGACCATAGACTATACAAACATTTAACTACATAGCGGTCAATTACATCAACATATCTGTGCAGGATGCCTAATATATTTATTGCTTGCGCAGGTGTCTTGATATGCTTGTGTTCTGAATAATATGCTTTTAGGAGGTATGACTGTGGAAAGTTATCGTCTTGTAGTAGCAAAGAATGTCTTAATAACTCTCCAAACATTATCACTATTAAAATACCTTTTTGTTTTCAGGAGAAACACTCAACGAATTCATATGTAGTTAGCACAAGTTACTATATTACTCTTCAGCTTTGAAAGGGTTGTGCAATTTCACTGAGTTTCGTGTTATGTTGACAGTGTGGAAACTTGACAACAGCAGTGCTAGACTTCTTGATGTGCCTGTACCCAAGGGTCTCGGGTTCCGCGCAAGTGTCACTCCCCGCAAGTGTTCCAACCCCGTATGCCGGACGGGCACAAGAAACACGCCGCGCAGCGATTTGGGGAGGGGGGGGGGGGGGCGGCCGTGCGCATGCGCACTGCTGTCGGCTATTCTACGAGCCGGAACGTCTAATTTCCGGGTGCGATGGTCTCGCAAGGCGTTTCCGGTGGCGTGAACGAGCGGTAGTGAGGCCGCCTTTGAAGGCCTCTAACTGACATCCTCAAGAAACTGCCATGAGGTTGGGAAACGCTAAGCTCAGAAATAGGCAATAGTGAGGAATAGGTGTGTAAATACTAGTAACAATTATATTGGTCAGAAATTATTGGAAATATTCACATAAAAAGCCTGAGGCGTTACTTTTCAGCGCATTATGAACTATGAATTACGTCCACGTAATGCTGTCAACCTGTTTCACGTTATTCAATGTGTAAATTTTCTTTATGTTGCTATACAACTATTTATCTTGCTTTTGCAACAATTACATGACGCCACAGAATCACGTCCTGTTCTTTTAATACATTAGTAATATTTTATGTGTTAATTGGGTTCTCCTTAATCACCAACGCTTTAGAATGATTGTGTGTGCTTATGGAATGTGTCTCTAGTCTTGAGCGTCGCCTTATCAGGTGGGTTTGACGGAGGATATCGAAAGAGTCCAAAGAAGGGCAACTCGTTTCGTATTGTCACGATACAGGGGAGACAGCGTTACGGAAATGATAAAGAATCTGGGATGGGAATCATTACAACAATGGCGCTTATCACTGCGGCGTGAGCTTCTTACGAAACTCCAGTCGCCAACATTCTCCTCCGAATGCGAAAATATATTGTTGACTCCCACTTACATAGGTAAAAATGATCATCAGTATAAAATACGAGAAATCAGAGCTCAAACGGAGAGATTCAAGTGTTCTTTCTTCCCGCGCGCTATTCGAGAATGGTATGGGAGATAAATAGTATAACGGTGGTTCGATTAGCCCTCTGCCAGGCACTTAAATGTGATTTGCAGAATATCCCATGTAGATGTAGATTGTAGATGTAAACTTATGCAGAGTGTTGCCCCGCTCTACTGCAGACTCGCTAGCTACATTTCTGCATGTCAGTATTCAAAGTATCAGCTGCTATAGCCCACCTTTCTGCAGCGATGCTATCCTTGGCCCAAAGTCGCTCTTGAGTAGCGTCCGGCAAAGATGCTTTTGTGTACCAAAGTTAACCCTCTCCTTCAGGCCGTTTGGGAATGTCTCGCGCACCGGACAACTCTATAGACTCGCGCGCTTCTGGTAGCCCAGAATATGCCATTCTGACAAGAGCGACGCTTGATGTAACTTGGTTAGCTGGACTGCCGGTCTGTGAACAGAGGTTAAGATTTTCTTAGTGTGGCGTTAGATTCTGAGTCAAAATGTTCGCAGCAGTCTGTTCCATTATTTCGTGCGGGTTACGCGATGAATATTTCAGTTAGAGCTACCGTCCATAATGGTAAAAATTTATTACCTACTGTGTGGTAAAGATTGTCAAACCAACTGTGCCTTTGTTCTTTAGTTCTTGTTACGATTTAATTCTTCAATAATGATTCAATAATGTGTCTACTCATCTGAAACTACCCCAATTTTTTAATAAGTAAATTTCGTGACAGGTGGACAATCAAATGGGCTGTTTATTGATTTTATTGTTAATCGTTCCCCTTTTTAAATGTGTGAGGTGTGAGCTTTTATTGTTTTAAACTGGTCACCCCATTTCTTAAGCGTTATCATAATACATTTGAATTATCTGTATCCTTTAGCACCCCTCTTCAATCTTAGTCACATTTGGTTGTGATCATCAGGGACTAGCGTGCGTTCCGTTCTAAATTTTCTTTCAAGTCTCTGTAGATACGCTGTTTCTGGAGTGCGTTATGTGAATTTGTACATTTAATTTCGTTGTTCCACTTGGGAACCTGCAGAGCAGCTCATATTAAGATATTTAGTAACACACGATTAAAGAGCAGTATACTATCGAGTTGAACATCATTTTGGACTCTTTTAAATATTTAGTTGTTATGATATATAATACTAAATTTAGAATGTTCAAATGTCTGTGAATCTAACGGGCTTGCTTTCTCGGTTATCAGTCTCTAAGCATACAAACTACTTAAACTAACTTTTGATAAGCACAACATAGACGCCCATGCCCCGAGGAGTACTGGAACCTCCGACGACGAGGAACTGCGCGCTCTGTAGCAAGATGTCTCAGAACGGTCGGCCACCACGGCTTTAATTTAAACCGTAGAGGCGTTATCAATTCCTCAGGCAGGATAATGCAGGAGTACTGCTTTCGACAGATTCAGGAAGGAAGCAAGGAAGCTTAGGGCTTATCGTCTCGTCGACAGCGTGGTCATTAGAGACGGAGCTTACGCTCGGATCTATGAGTAAGGATAAGGGAGAAAAATCGGCCGTGTCGTTTGCATGAAACTATTCCAGCATTTGCATGGCAGAGGCTTCATCGGTCCTCTTTTATGATATTTCTCTGGAGTTCCATTCTCTAATAGCTTGCGGAAAAAAAGAAACACAAAATCTTCCCATTTTCAATCTGATAACTCTTATTTTATTTTGACGACAGTGCCTTTCTGTGTAGGTGGCTCCTAACAAAATACGTTCGCATTCGGAAGAGAAAGTTGGTGAAAGAAATTTCGCAAATAGACCTCATCGCAACAAATAACGCTTTTCTTTTAATGATTTCTTTCCCAAGTCGTGCATCATTTCCGTGACACCCTCCGGCATAAATCGCGATAATATAAAATGAGCTGCCCTTCACTGAAGTTTCTCTAAATCGTCTGTCAGTCCCTCTTTGTATGGATCCTGCAATGCGCAGCAATACTTCAAATGAGGACGCACAGGTGTGATGTAGGCAGCTTCTTTAGTAGAACTGTTGCATATTACGTTCTGCCAATGAAACATAGTCTTTAGTTCGCTTTCCCTACAATATTTTCTGTGTATTCTTTCCAATTTAAATTGTTTGTAATTTTTATCTCTAGGTATTAGTTAAATTTAAGGCTTGTAGGTTTGACGATTTATCGTGTAAATGAATTTTAACGGATTTCTTTTGTGGTCATATGGGTGACTTCACACTTACCATTATTAAGGATCAATTGCAATTTTATGCACCATGTCGATATCTTTTGTAAATCATTCTGCAGTTGCTTTCGATCTTATGATGATTTACTAACAGATAAATGACATCATCATCCGTGAACAGTCTAAGATAACTGCTCAGATTGTCTCCTAAATTGTTTATAAAAATAAGAAACAGTAGGAGCCCTACACTACTTCCCTGGGTAACGCCAGATATCACTTCCGTTTCAGTCGATGATTTTCCGTAAAAAGCAACGTACCGTGTCATTTCTGACAGGAAATCACGAAATTAATCGCACAACTGTGGCGATATTCCATAAGCAAGCAATTTCATTAGAACATGCTTGTGAGGTACAGTGTCGAAAGCCTTTCGGAAATCTAGAAATACGGAATCTATTTGACATCCCTTGTCGATAGTACTATTCACAATATGTTTCATAAGAACGATCCTTTCTGTATCAGTGTCGGGCTAACTAATGTAGTAACATAGTGAAACTCGTTCAATGTAACTGAGATTCACTTACGATAAATTGCCAGTCGAAAGTATTAAAACACTGTGGAGTAAATCAAAAAAGTTACATTTGAAAGAAAATTCAATTATAAATAACAGCTTTCATGAATAATAACTTCCTTTACTTTAAGAAAGAAATTCAAAGGCTAGCGTCGTTTAGATATATATTTTAATATCTTTTAACTAAGTACATTTTAAGATATAACCTGTCATTTAAGTCGAATTGGCACCTATCGTAATATACAGAGATTGGTGTATCAAGCAGCATGTGAAGATTTAATTATACAAGGTCATTAGAAGACGTATACCGGGTGTCTCAAAAAAGGATGGTGCAAACTTACACGGTAGAAGGTACACGATAGTAGAACCGAAAATGTTCAAATGTTTGTATAGCTTATGGGACTTAACTACGGGGTCATCAATCCCTAAACTTACAAACTACTTATGAACTAGCTAACAATAAGGACGGCACAAATATCCATGCCCGAAGGGGGATTCGAACCCCCGACCGTAGTGGCTGTGCAGACCGTGACTGGGCGTGCCTCAGTCCCCCTTTTTCTCATTTATTTTTTTTTATTTTTTTTTCTTTATTTATTTCATTTTATTATTTTTTTTTAATGGGCCTCCTACCTCCCCTTCAGCCCTTCCTGACTCACGCCATGAGTGCCTTCTTCGGCTGGCTTCATCGCCATTAGACAAATTGTAAAATCATAATAATTCTGAACAATTTTGTGTTCTAAGTATAATGTGAAACAAAAGGGAACGAAAAAAGGTAAAAATGAACATCTGCCTTCCTTACCCTTTTCCCGAGGGAAAAAAAAAAAAAAAAAAAAAAAAAAAAAAAAACATAAATAATATATATACAATTCTGTAACTAAAGATTTAATTCTTTTGTGTGTCCGTCCATTCGCAGCTTACTGAATACCTTAGTTGCCTAGACATATGATGTCCAACATATTTCTTATGGTAATTGAAAAAATGTTCAAATGTTTGTTAAGCTTATGGGACTTAACTACGGGGTCATCAGTCCCTAAACTTACAAACTACTTATGAACTACTTACGAACTAGAACGGCACAAATATCCATGCCCGAGGGGGGATTCGAACCCCCGACTGTAGTGGCCGTGCAGACCGTGACTGGAGCGCCTCAGTCACCTCGGCCACCGCGGCCGGCTATGGTAATTGAAGTCAGATTTAATTTTAAAATTTTCAATTTCAATATAGGTACAGTAGTCGGTATAATTGGCAACACGATTTTGAATTAGATAGCCAATGGTATGGCCGAGCATCCATGTAGCTGCGTTGTCCTTGCTTCTGGGGTAGCGTAACTTTTGCGGCCACAGAAGTTCCGTCTTGTCAACGTGCGTTGCAGTGGTACGACCAATGATGGCCAATCTTCTGCACAAAAGGTCGGTGACTTGTTTCGCAGGCCCGCAGGTGAGGCGGTGAATTAGAGTATCCTGAAAGCCACATATGCCGCAGATCGGCTGATTTGTGAGATGTGTTTTGTGTAGCTTGTCGTTTGTTGATATCTTGTCGTTTGCGACCAATCCCCTCGGCCACCGCGGCCGGCAGCAAAAATGTCCCAGTAGACATGGCTCCTTAAACGAGATAATTATAACAGTAGGGTGCCAAGATAATTCAGACGGCATCGTTAGTAACATCGTGCGGTTTACCCCTTCCCTTAGGTTTCTGCGGCGTCATCTTCCAGGATTGCTTGAAAGATTTTCCCATTCAGCAACGTCAGAGTAGGTGGTATATGATTGATGAAGCTCCGGCATATTTTGCTTCTGCTTTGAGTCAGCATCTAAAACGCAGATACGTCCGAAGATGGATGGGTCGAGACGGACATGTACCTTGGCCACCAAGATAACCTGATCTAAGTCTATTCGATTTTTGTGTCCGGGTTCACCTGAAAAGGGAAGTGTACAGCATAGCCGCGGCGGATTATCCATGCATAATGGGGCGCCGTGCTGCGCTGCGCGTGGCCGTTCACCATCGGGGGTTCGAGCCCCGTCGCGCGGGAGTAGCCGAGCGGTCTGGAGCGCCACTTTGCGGATCTAGAGGCCTTCCACGTCGGAGGTTCAAATCCTCCCTCAGGCATGGATGTGTGTGTTGTCCTTAGGTTAGTTTATCTTAGTTTAAGTAGTTTGTAAGCTACGGATTAATGACCACGCAGTTGAGTCCGATAGATTTACAAACATTTGATTTTGTAGAGCATACCCGTGCTAACGGTTGAAGAACTGGAGTTGTACACGCTTGTCTAGAATTCCGAATTGATCCAGGGGTTTTCGAAATTCATTGCAGAGACGAGCACAGCATTGCATCGGGTTCCAAGGAAGACACTTGCAACGCCTCCTTCAACATATCACCCATACGTCAAATGTGAACTATATGCGATATTAATCTTAATAGTAAAGCCTAAATTTAAAATTAATGTTTACTAACTAGGGCGATGTTTACAATGACATCATTGGCAGCTTGGAACGAAGATGACCAGCTTATAACATATATGAAACCAGATGATGGTGACACAGTGCACCGAAACCGGTCGTCATTTAATAAATTATTAATGTGTGATCTTTGCTTTTTATTTTGAAATCTACAAAACTATCAGATCGCCTCCAAACCCGACTATGTCAGGTAATCTTAACATTCGTAATTACCTAGCAAACAGCTCGTTGGCTCGCCCATGTTTTTAATCGGTCATTTTTGCTTTTATTATCGTGTTGCGCCAGTCATTTTAATACACCCTGTATAACATTACAGGCCTCGAAGACACAAAAGGAAAAATAAAAAATAAAAATAAAATAAAAAATAAAAATTAGTAGCTCAACGATTACTCAGAACAGCCACTGAAAAATAAATCGAGCAATCCGCAGTCATTTAGTCACAACTGCAAGTATAGCGGCGAAAACGAAACGCTAGCTTAAACTTGGAACAACGATTTACGAGTGCTGTTTAATGAAGTAGAATTACCGAAAACTGAGAGGGGGGGGGGGCAACGGCTGTAATTGCTTTCGACCAGAAAAATAACGGAGTAACCCGTTTTCGCTTTCAATTCAGGAAATAAATCGTTTTAATTAAACACAACAGCGTGTATGAAACAATTTTTCGCTCTGCTATCGCAGCTGCAGTGGCGTGGCTCCGATAAGAGATTTAAATGTTCCCGTCGCGCAACCGTAAATAACGCTGCCCCATCGCGCCCGCTGCCGAGTTTGACAAGCGGAGAGTCGAGGGTGCAGATGGCAGCACCGGATACAGACGCAGTCGATTTGGTACTGAGTTACAGCTCCGCTTGGCAGATATCCACGTGTGGATGTCGTATAACTTCCTTCCCAGTTACATACCTACCGCACACTCCTACTGTTACAAAATATCTGGGATATTTTACTGTTAATACAGCGTCCTCCCCCGTTCTAACTCAAGATAAATGTATAGGTAGGAATGTTTATACAGGTTGATTGTCATTAAACTATGATAATCATGTAAAAATAACATCACTGGTCAGAATGAGGAGAAGAAGCTGAGAGAGCTAAATACAAAAAAGTTCTCCCGGTTCGGATGGAAAACCAGTTCGGTTTTACAAAGTGTATGTTGCGGCATTGGCCCCTTATTTAGCTTGCATTTATAGCGAATTTCAATTCAGTGCAAAGTTCCTACTGATTGGAAAAAAGCGCAGTTGACTTCCGTGTACAAGAAAGGTAAAAGCACTGACTCACACAATAACAGCCAATATCGTTGACATCAGCTCCTGTAGGATTTTGGAGCATATTCTCAGTTCCAATATAGTAAATTTCCTTCAATCAGCACGGTTTTAGGATACATCGTTCATGTAAAACTCACCTTGCCCTTTTCTCACATGACATCTTGCGAGCCTTGGATGAAGGGCAACAGGCATTTTGTGTTTTTCTCGATATGAAAGAATCATTTGACGCGGCCCCACACTGCACACTGCTAACGAAGATACGAGCTTATAGAATAGGTTTACAGATTTGTGACTGTGTGGAAGACTTCCTTAGTAATAGAACGCAGTTCAGTGTTCTCGACGGCGAGTGTTCATCGTCGCTTGTGGCGCAGGGAAGTGTGATATGACCGCTGTTATTTTCTATCTATGTAAATGAACTGAGGGACAGATTAACTTGGAATCTGCGGCTGTTTGCTGATGAAGCTGTGGTGTATGGGTGTCATCTTTAATTGATTGTAATAGCATACAGGATGTGAGTTGGTTTTCAAATAAGCTTTTCAACAGAATAAGTCGATATGCTTAAGTAGTGTGGTATGAATGAGACAGTGGACAATGCACAAATGGTTTAATTCATAACTGGAAGAGTGCAGAAAGTTGAAATAAGCAGGTAATGATATAGAAAAACAATTAATCCCTCTACCTGGGTAGTTATGAAAAATCGGATCCCACTAGGTTAGATCTTGGGTCCTTTGCTGTTCTTAAAATTTACTAGCTTTTACCCGCGGTTTTGCTCGCGTTGATGTCCTTGCATATGTGTCAAAGACAATCATAGGAAAATAATGTCACAACTTTGTTCTTAAATTAAGACAAGGATCATCAAGTTAAAAAAAATTAAAATTTTCCGGTATAAATATAAACCGCGCACAGAATGACAATAAATACTGTCCTTCATTATCGAGATGAATATTGAAAAACGGCTGTAGGTTTTTAACTTCGTCATTTATCTCTTTATATATATATATATATATATATATATATATATATATATATATATATATATATATATATATATATTTTTAAATTTATTTTCTTTTCTTTATCTTTTTTTTTCTTTTTGCTAAGCTAGAACCCCATGAGGCACGAGGAATAGCATTTCTTTTCATATTTTTAAATGTTAGTTTCTGTAATACTCTGTTAATATTGCTGGGATTTTATTATGCTAAAAATTTATCGTCGTGTCTATCAATATCGCAATATGAACGGCTTCTGCGTGACGCCATTGTCCCCTATAAGAATGTGTACTTGCTTCATTATGTATGTGCATGTATGAGCATCTTCTGCCATGGCAGTCTGAGTGTATGTATGAGAATTTTCATCGTCAGCTGCTGGCTGCTTGCTTTGCATGTTTCTCTGGCTTCGTGTCGATAGGTAGTCGTCACCAACTTCTGCTTTTGATGCTACCAAAGAGGTTTCTGCAATGCCCGGTAGCAAGCCTCGGTGGGGCGTGCGAGTTTAGGTTCTCCCCACCACCTCATTTTTCTGGGGTTTTACCGATGTCCGGTGCTGGGCGACTCGTCACTCTGTGACAGCGCTTCGACCTAGTAAGGTGTTATGTTTTTCTTTCATCCCATGACATGGTAGCGATTCTTTGTCTAGTGTTCAAGTTAGACTTCAGAACTTAGGTTCATTTTTCGGATTAAGTTTCTCCGATCATGTACGTAAGTGTATTCAATTTCATTTCAGTGATTTTGCATAGGTAAATGCGGTGAATATGCAACTAATCCGGTTTCACAACGGCTGGGAATCGGTAACCTGTGGGAGACTAGCTGGCGGTGTGTGAAATATGTTTAATTTCTTTCTAGCTTTGTCGGACGCGACTAATATGCAGGAATACTTTTATTCTGTGTAGTGTATGTGAAGTATTTCTTTCCGTTTTCTCCTTCCGCGAGTGATATGTACGCCACGTGGTGTGTTCTAGGACAAATCATTCAGCTAACCCGGTGCCTCTTTCTGTGCCCTTTCGACAAGAAATTATGTATTATGTAGTACATCGCGATCTCCTCTTCGTCAATTTTAAATTGCTGTTTCGTTTCCAAACTTGTACTTTGCATTCAGACTCCGTCAGTAAATTCTATTCTAGCCTTGTACTACCCCCTTTATTAGCTTGGTTATGAAATACTATGTATATCTAGGGGCTGCATGCCGTATTTCTAAGTCGATTTTCCGGCCGCGGTGGCCGAGGGGACTGAGGCGCTCCAGTCACGGACTGCACGGCCACTACGGTCGGGGGTTCTAATCCCCCCTCGGGCATGGATATTTGTGCCGTCCTAGTTCGTAAGTAGTTCATAAGTAGTTTGTAAGTTTAGGGACTGATGACCCCGTAGTTAAGCCCCATAAGCTTGACAAACATTTGAACATTTTTTAAGTCGATTTACTCCGACTTTGAATTTATTGCATTTTTCTTATTTTTGAAAACCGTTTAGCTTCCATATGATATCCTACGCATTTATAAGGGTTGCATGTCGTAGCTAATTGTCTTTATTTTTCGGAAATTGAATTTTTGTATTTTTAGCGGTTTTCGGAAACACGTGGTTCCAAACTCCGGCTTCAAAGGTTTACAGCTAGTCACTTGAGTTCTCGCCACTGCTCAGGTACCAGTGCCTTACCATTGCGTATTTCTTGCTTCGTAATCTATGACTCCGTTGAATTTTGTTGAAATGAATACGATCTTTAAGCACTTCCCCTTCAGTGGCGTGCGAATATGTAAAGTAGCAGACACGTGCCGTGTGCCTCAGTAAATTTGCATGCTCACGGTTTGATTTAAATGGAAATTAATCTCGCTATTATCGTGTACCACCTCAAGTACAGAAAGACAGACCAGAGCCACCTACGAAGTTTATTTTCCTGGTTCCCTGAATTTCGCCTACGATAGCGGCGCCTGCTTGTGAAGCACAAGCTGAGTTGGGTGAGTTTCGCTTTGATTCGAGCGTATGAGTGCTGAATGGTTGTAGATTGTAAAGCCCCTCCCCCGACGATGTTCAGATTACTTTAGATTAATTTTTAATGGGATACATTTTTATTGTGTAATAAAATTGGTTCCTCCATTTGCGCATGTTTGAACTGAATAAATAACTTATTGTCAGTGAAATTGTACCCTACTTATGAATATTAGTTAATGAAGAACCCTCCCCTTTTTATGTTATGTTGTTTTTTACCAGTGCTGAGAACAAATTCAGATGGAAATTATATAGTTTAATTCCGTTGCGCTATAAATGTTCTCTCAGCCACCTTCATGAAGTGGTTTAATTCGCAGTAGCTTGTATATTAATGATTCTGTGTTATTATCGTGATCTACGAGGTGTGTCGGCCACCGTCTCTTTGTCTTCCTGCTGCTAAAGTAAATTTTGAATCAGTTCTAAATTTTGGGCTGGGGAACAAGATTCTGTTGCAGGAAGTAGTCAGTAATTAACGCGAAGCCTTTAACTGGTTTTTACGGCGATAATTATTTGTTTAAAGTAAGCTTTTAAGTGTCTCTTTTCAGCTTAAATTAATTTTACAAATAACGTTGGTCTTACAACATAAAGGCGGAATTAAATATGAAAGGAAACTCTGTTTATTACTTCGTAAGTGAAGCGCTGGCTGGAGACGTTATGCACAACGTATGAACTATGTAGGACGCAAATGTCATTGAAATCGGTTCGGCGGTTTGAAGACATTGACTTCTTGTGTATTCATTATGTTGATTCGTATTACGTACAACACATCAACCATTGAAAGTATTTTAAATGCGATAAATTTAAAACGTCTAAGAATTAATAGCTTTTCCCAAGATTCTTCAAGCGTATCAGAAGCTATAAAAGAAACCTGGATACTTGGCTGTTCCATATTTCGAGTTATATACTAAAAATCAACAAATATATTGAATTAGACACTTTCTAAAGTTGCCTATGTTATACTTAAGCATTCAACCTGTCTCCATACCAACTTTAATTAATATCCGTTAAGCGGTTTAGTCGTGAAAGCGTGACCGATTTATCTTCTTTCGCATTTATAATACTATGACGTCGTATCTGTTAATCAATGTGTCGTTCAGTTACATAATATGATAGCTCCTTTCAGTGGTATATTTGGCTGTTGCTTGAGGAATGTGCTGCGAACTGAGTAATTTAGACTTAACAAAATGTCAAACATAATGCAGTACCTATTTACGGATGTCGCGTTTATGAAGTAATATCTCCTGAATTATGTCCTACAAAATCATTATTTACCACGTTCGTAGAGTGGAATATTACTAAACTGCCTGCGGAATGTTTTGTAAATGGAGTTCGTAGTAAAGACGTAGTAAATTACATCATGCTTATTAGGGTACATTTTCATGCATTTCATTGTCTTTGACGTCATAGCACCTGAACTATATGTCGTAATACGAAATTATTTCGTAGGTACATCCGAGGATGTGCAAGTAAAATGTGTGCAAAATACGCCACGAATAGAGTTGATAGGGAAACGTAATAAATCAAAACGTCATGCGTGATGAAGCGATTGTTCATTAACCTAATTGTTCATACTCAATATCTCATGAAGTGTATCTTGTACTATGATACAATTTGGAACGTATTTCTCGAGAATACAATTAATAGTATAAGAGTAATAAATTGTAACGTCATACCAAATGCCGTAATTTTATTACATGATTGGCGAAAAAGTAGTAAGCGACATACTTTTTTCATCATTTTGCTGTGGTTGTCAGCGAGGAAAGGTTTCCTAAAGGTCTGAAATTATGTTTAAAGTTTGTTGCAAGTCGCTAAATGTTCTACTTCTGAAATAGTGGGCTGCTAAAGTCAAGTGCCTGAACTATCGGCGCTATTGCAAAATACTTTCTTTGATCACGTCTTCTACATATAAACTACATTCCTGCCAATTTTCAACTTAATAGGTGAAGTACTTTTCGAGATTTCGTGTTTAGTAAGTAAGTGAGTGAATGAGTTTCCTTTCGCTTTTATATAGATAGAGATTTATGACTTGCTATTCTACATTCACGATCATGCTAAGCTAGTATCTTTTGCTGATGATACAAGTATAGCTATCACGCCTGACTAAAAGGAATTAACTGATGAAATTGTAAATGATATCTTTCAGAAAGTTATTAAGTAGTTCTCTACAAATTGACTCTCATTAAACTTTGATAAAACCCAGTATATACAGTTTCATACAGTAAATGGCATGACATCATTAATAAATTTAGACTCTAAACATAAATCTGTAGTTAAGGTAGAATATTCAAAAGTTTTAGGTATTTGCATTGACGAGGGATTGAATTGGAAGAAACACATGGCAGATCTGCTCAAACGTACGAGTTCAGCTACCTATGCTATTAGGGTCATTGAAAAATTTGATGATATACATCTCAGTAAATTAGCGTACTATGCCTATATCCAGTCACTGATTTCATATGAGATCATATTCTGAGGCAATTCAACATTGAGTAAAAAAGTATACATTGCACAAAAGCGTGTAATCAGAATAATTGCTGGAGCTCACTCAAGATCATTCTGCAGACATTTATTTAGGGATCTCTGGATCCTCACTTTAGCTTCACAATATATACACTCCTGACTATTACGGACGCGAAATTTAACCGACAGGAAGAAGATGCTGTGATATGCAAATGATTAGCTTTTCAGAGCTTTCACTCAAAGGTTGGCGCCGGTGGTGACACGTTGAAAAACGTCCACTGATTGTGTGGTCATGTGCCACTTTCATTTATTCTTTAACCTAAAGTGTTTCTGCACAATTAGTGTTATCTATTTGTGTGTTAATTATTTTATTATTTTTATCGATGATCAATTCCCCACGTTTATGTATGTGTGCCACATATTTATATACGAATATGTTTCCACCCCTGTGATTGAACTTGTATGTTCATGTGAATGTAGAAAGTTGCTTTTAATATTGACTGACTGTCGCGCAAGGGCTTACAGTCCCGCCTCCGGCTTTAGGCCTCGTTTTTCTGTATTTAAGAACGCATGGCTTCGTTTGTCGTCTGCGCTGGCGTCTGCTGGCTGGCCAGAGACAAGCTTACTTGGCAAGGTGGCGATGTGGCCGTGTTGGTAGTATGGTACCAACCTAATCTTGGACGAAAGACGTGACAGGACACCTCTCTGGGAGCAGCTGAAGAGGTAATGGTCTTCGCCAGGTAGCAAGGTTTGGTAAACGGTAGGTTCTGAACACGCTCTGAGTCCCATTCAGCGCGCTCTATTTCCGGTGTGTGGCGGGGGAAGGTTTTTCTGTGACCTTAGAGTTTCACTCTTGACTCTTCATTCTGGCTCCGACGACCGTGGTAGTAAGTACTTCGCCGAATCATGCTGAGGGGAAGGCATGCAGTGATAGCTTTCTTGAGTAATTCTGCTCGGAGTGCACATTGGACTTCTTCCCCTCCCTACCAACCATATCCTTAAGGGGCTCCATCACCCGCCTAACGCTGGATCTCCCAACAATTTAAAAAGCCCACCCTCAGTGAGTGCTCGGCTCCTGCAGGCAGAGGGGTGACTACAGGACAAGCGACACTATCTGCGTCAGGAACATCCTCTGCCATAAATAGCGCCTCGAATCTGTTCGTAAGACTAACCGGGGAGGCCTCCGCTTCGATCTCGTCACGGATTGGGAGGCGACCATCTCGCGGGCGGTGACCGGGCTGACCACAGCAGCAGACCGATCGGAGGGCACAACAGGGCTCCTGTAGCCCCACGAGGGGCCCGCAACAGCGGCGCCCACCCACCACAGTCTCAAGCTTTTCCAGCGAAGCCAACGCCAACTGAAGCTGCGAGCGAAGCCTCCAACTCGGCCTCCGTCCGTTCTCAGCAATCACAGTTCCTAGCCAATCTGAAAACCTATGTATTTTCCAAATAAGTACGACTATTGTGATTTAAACTGAGGGAGAATATACCAAACTGTGACTTTGACGCGAATCTAAGTATACGCACGTGGACACTAAACTGTTCCTTTGATGCGAAGCTGACTAAATATACGCTCGAGGACACAAAAGTTTGATAAACAGTGAGCTAATAAATTTCTTTTTCTTTTTTCTTATTTTCTTTATTTATTGTTTATTGGTACCAAGCATTGAGTTTGCTAGAGCAAAAACAAGTCACATCCCCACCCAGGGAGTGGCAGAGGAGACAGGGCTGAAACGTGATTCGCTAGAGGACTCGTGGAGGTGCGACCCCACAAATTAGATTGGTTGAACATAGCGGTAGCCAAAAGGAATCTGTTAGGTACTAAGATGTGGCGGAAAACAGTGCGCCAACACGGGCGTTTAAAACCTCGGGTTTTCGATCGATCAGGATGTTCTCAATCAGACTAGTTCGGCGCCAGATCCGTGTCGTTCGCCACCAGCCTCGGGTAAGCTCCACGACAGTCTATTTCTCTCAGGGAGTGCGTCTTTCATGGAACGCTGCTAGGAAGGGTACCAGTATCAGGCTCTTCCGCAGGTAACGTAAACACTTACTTCTGTTGTAGCAACGGATGTATTCTTTCACTGTTCTAAATGATTAGCCTCAGGGTAGTAGTATTAGTAGATCGGATGTAGTAAATGTATTTCCATTTACCTATGAGTTTCCAAAGTTTCTGCAATCACTCCTTTCCGCTCGAGACTTGCAGACAGACCTACAACCACCTTTCCTCTCTCCTGTGTTAGGATACGACACAATATTGTATTAAAGAAAAAAAAAAATCTATCTTTCAAAATAATTCATAAGTAATGTTCCAGTGTTCCTCAATTTCTCCTAAATATAAACTAATCTTCCCCGGGGTCAGCTTCTACCAGATTGATCACTGTTCTGTAAATAATTGTAATTCTATTTTAAATATTTGTCTTATAGAAGCGAACATCAGTTTTCACCAATTAACGCTATTTGGATTTAGCAGGCTTTGTACTGCACCAATCAGTTGCCCTATAATGTACAGCTCATTTTAATGTGAGGTAAGAAGCGTGGGGGATGAGGATGTGCAAAATTAACACCAAATGGCTATCTTGTTTCTGTTTCACGAATAACCCTAATGTTATGTAAATTAATGTAAAAAACCATGTTACATAAAATAATGTAACAGTATATTATGAGAGACACTTGATGTTCACTTTTCACATCCTTCTGCTGCCGGCCCTCCTCTATCATTCCCTGATCCCCCATACCTCAAAAATGAACGGCATACACTATGAAATAAACTGTACGTTATAACGCAACCCTTTTGATACAGTACAATCCTGCTAAATCCCTATAACGTTAATTGGAGGAAAACTGATGTTCTTTTCATTTCTATGTACTGTGTAAAATACCTTATAAATAGGCGAATAGCATGTTACTATGAAACGATGTTATAGCAGTACCTGTACAGAGTTCATACCTGAGTTTTGATATGAGGCCCCTAATATCCCCCACATTCACCTATAACTAATTTCTGTGTCCTGCAAAAATGTTTATTTATACTTTTCAGGCAGATGTTAAAAAGTACCATTATACTCCATACATGATAACCACTTTATAAGTGCTTCTGTCCCGCCTCTCCCCCAAATTGCCAACCCTGGTCACAGTACATCACTCCATTTATAAATTTTACGTATGTTGTAAAACTTAATATGGTAGTGTAATGACGTTTCAAAATTTAAACGCTCGTTTATTGGTAAGAATGCTTACGCTTCATCCTGCACCGTATTTATCACCGCTGAGATTAAATCAAGTGTGACTATACGCTGCAAAAACCTGCGTATTGGGCTATGTACGGTTCTGATTTATATGTTTCGGTGTTATCTTAGCTTCGAGACATATATGTCTGCTTTCATTCCCCAGCAACTACCCTAGTTGAAGATATTATCTTTAACCTGTGTTAACGGAGTTAAAAGCACACTATGCATAGGCTGTAGTTTTCAAAACAAATGAGAAATATTACATAAAATAAATGCGTTATTAATAAAAAAAAGTTTTATTCTAAAATATGTACGTGAAGTCAGAGATTTAGTTAAATAATGGTTACTCAGTCATTGTGGTTCCTTATTGGAAGCGGTCACATGAATTATTAAACATGAATATAATAAGATAGTTAAACAGTTGCATTATCTGTGATAAGAAATCGGTAGCACTTTCCACAAACTAAGTAATCATAACTTTATGAAACACAGGAACTCTGTATATTTTGCGAGCATTCAATATGAAATAGTCAACAGTTCAAAATAGTTTAATTTTTCCGAACACTATTTCTAGACTCGTATGATCTTGTCTAAAACCATGCATATCAGCTGCTCTTGGGAACAGTTGCAGTCACCAAATTTAGAATCCCGAAAAGCGACCGTTCGCTTATGTTAACTCTCTCCTATCATGCAGGAACTCCTTCTTCTCCTAGGACTAGATAGGAGTACTTTTTTCGCACACACCTTCGCTCACCAAACACACACTCCCTACCATTTCTGTTCAAAAATCAAATGTTTGTATAGCTTATGGGACTTAACTACGGGGTCATCAGTCCCTAAACTTACAAACTACTTATGAAGTAGCTAACACTATGGACGGCACAAATATCGATGCCCGAGGGGGCATTCGAACCCCCGACCATAGTGGCCGTGCAGACCGTGACTGACGCGCCGCATTCCCCTCGGCCACCGCGGCCAGCCTAGTTCTGTTCCTTGGCCTCTTACTCACTATGATCTCCATCCCTCACAAAATCGTATATATCTTAACATGAGCTATTTATTTAAGTAAAAATTGACCTTCTGAAACCACTTCCTTACTAATGTACGATTAATTAGAAATATTTAAATAAAAAATAGGATTGGTAGTTAGTACTACATAAAATCAGAAATAAATAAGTAGACAAACTAGCTTGCATGAGCTTCACCTTTCATGTCACACAGTCTTTACGCAAATTACTGGCAAACTGTACAATAAATCGACACACTAAATTAAATACACGAGAGAAAAATGAAGCTGCTACCATTTTAAGTGTTACTGTGGAGAATATGATGATCAGTTTATATTTCTGTTATACATTAAAATCAGTTGAAATCAGTCATAGTTGAAGTTGCATGATGGATTCAAAATTTGATTATTTTAAGCTTCATTCTCATATATTTTGATATAGAAGTCATACAAATTTGTGATTATATATATATAGTCAACATTTAAGACACCTACGATGTCGGAGTAACTACGTACATCTCATGAGGGTGTTTCACTAAGTGTATTTGCCTCTGTAACTTATAAAATAATAGGTGACGGGAAATTTTAATGCGGTAGGTCAACACAAGAAATGCTACACTTTCTGCGGAGCTATGAACATAGTTTATTGTATCATTTTCCAAAGAGTTACAGTACAAAGATATAATTTTTTTAAATGGAACAATAGTTTTTTCTATCGTGCATTGGTTTCGTTGAAACCAGCTGCGTCCAAATCAATTTAAACTACATTCCTATCACTATTAGTTTGGGAGCTACAACCCTTCAAAGTGCAGGGGGCGGAGGCTACGACAGCGTAGCTGATTGGCTGGTGGTCATGAGACAGCGGGCCGTGCTCCAGGGGATAGCCACTCGGTCAGTCAGCTACGCTATCGCAGCCTCCACCGCCTAAACTTTGAAGGGTTGTAGCTCCAAAACTAACAGTGATAGGAATGTAGATTAAATTGATTTGGACGCTGCTGGTTTAAACGAATCCAATGCACGACAGAAAAAAACTATTGTTCCATTTAAAAAAATTATATCTTTGTGGTGTAACTCTTTGGAAAATGATACAATAAACTATGTTCATAGCTCCGCAGAAAGTGTAATATTTCTTGTGTTGACCTACCGCATTAATATTTCCCGACTCCTATTATTTTATAAGTTACAGAGGCAAATACACTTAGTGAAACACCCTATAAATATTTCTTAATGTACGCAATTATTCCGACATCGTTGATGTCTTAAATATTGACGGGAAAAAAATTATAGAATTTTTTTACTCTTTATTACTGGAGTGTGGAACTCACAGATGTCCTACCCATAAGAAACGCTCAGCTAACATTGGTCACTAGTTCTGAGTAGAAAGCATGGGCCTTTACCGGAATTCCGGCGATTTAGACAAATCCCCGGCCGGCTCCTCGGTTTAACCCGATTCCTGGTTTCTCTGGCAGCTGCCCTAAGCGCCTTCCGTGGTTCACTGTCGGCCGTTTACCTTTCCACAGGATATCATTACTTATATTAATTATGCGACTCTACAGACGTTACTCCCGTATAGTCACAATAACTGCTACAACACTTTTATAATTTGTGAATAACTTTTATAATAAAAAATTGTGAATTTGTTGGTTTATATGCGTTCAATGTTTATTGTAACCAACACATTTTTGTACTACATATTACAGCAATATGCCGCCTTGGAACATATGGGTATTTCATAGAGTTACACGTCAATCTTGATATGTGTAACAGAAAAATTGATTCAAAAGTAATGCTATTGTATTATGGCCTAAAACTGTACAAAAGTTTTTTTGTATTGACGTTACAATTTTGTAAAGGAGTTTTAATTTCATTGTTTATCACATAATAAAAGTAATTTCGATGTGTAGCACCGTCTACTCAAATCCTTCCTGAATACATGACACTTGATTGTACTTGTAGTTGAAGCTTAGCATTATATGAGTAATATTTAAAGGAATACCTTTTGTATGTGTATTGGAAGAAATAATTTTTATATGTTGAAGATGACACTGGCATGTTACGTACAAACTGTATGTAATTATGAAGATACTGTGTAAACATGTTCTAAAATCGTGATCGTATTATGTAAATTTAAATTTTTAATCTTTGTGAGCTGTAACCTTCCAGTAAAGCTTGAGAATTGACTCAGACCAGTCCGAAACTATTTGTTCATTATTAAAAACAACGACTTTTGCAAAAGAGATAGATCATTCGATTTGATGAGCACTTCCATCCTACCTTTGAAGGTTTTTCCGGCGTGGACAACCTATCATAGTAGACCACCAATATTTTTATACTGTAACTGAGTCTGTGGTCTCAGAAGTGTTAAATATATTTCGTTTAAATTTGCTGTATTGCAGATTGGTAATTGTCTTCGCTGAAAAATAAGCAGCTGTTACTGTAAAAATTTAATGTCTTATAGAGGGACTTTATAGCAACTTTAATACCGTTGTGAATCCTTACATTTTTAACGTACACATTTCCTTTTATTCATGAAAAAAATGTCATTGGTTGCTTTGACGACTGATTCCACTTACATTCCGAATTGTTTTCTCAGCATATTTATTAGTAGTTGTAAACAGAGATTTTAATAATAATAAACAAGTAAAGATTCATTGACTTTGAAAGGGATGAAAAAACTACAAATCTAAAATAGCAATAAAGTGAAATATCTCTAAACCTAGCGAAATAATAAGGTTACAAATATATCAACATTGTGTTTTTTTAGCGATCGGCAACAAGTGATTGTCGTCTTGAATACATTCACTGCATTTCGAATTATATCGTGTCGCTGCGCCTGGATTTTTCGAATGTGAACACATAGTAGTCGATATTAAACCCAACGGAAACTTGAAATTATTGTGCATAATCGATCTTTAGTTCATATTGTTTAAGTACCTTCAAGTATGGCAGTCCGTCTCTTCACTATTGATAAATCTGTGTTTATTTGATATAGTGCAGTTTTGTTAGGACTTTACTTATAATTGTGGCATATAGATATGATTTATTGGGCTTTTGAAACAGCTTATTTAAATATTTTACCGTGATAATAGTTATTAACTAAAAGGGGCAGGGATTTAGGGTTTTGCTAGCTAACACTGTAACATTTACTCATTTATTTAAACTGGTATGATCTGGGCGTTCAGGCCGTCTCTTACACCTGACCATACATTCTACATATTTTATATTGCACCTGGAATTTCCATTATTATATAATATCGTAATAGTTATACTAATTCTACAGAACGAACAGAAAAATAACATACAGTCAGCCTTTATTCGTACTTAATGAATAAAAACAAAAATGTCAGGTTTACAAAACATTGGGATGTGGTTGCTAGCAGCAATGGGTATGAAGGAAGGGCTGGTAGACTCAAATGTGAGTATAATAATACACAGATAAAGAAATGTAACGGAAGAAAAGGTGGCGTTATATATGGTGGAAGATGGAGGAGAAAGAGAAGTAACGGAGAGAAGAGGGAAGACCATAGGCTTTACCATTAGTCATGGATGCATAAGTTTTTGGGACTAGTATTAAGGAAATGAAAGATGGAAGTGCTTCAAATTTTTCTTAAACATTTGAGGAGATTCAGTTTTACGAAGACAGCAGGGCAGCTCATTCCAGGGGTGAACTGCAGTAACGCCGATGCAGTTTTTACGTGTCATATATTATGAACGGGCACATCCAGGATATCAGATATGACATTGTATTATTCATGAATAATATGTGACCTATCACACGATAACGATGTTTATCAACCGAAAACAGTAGTGCACCCTGAGACGTTACTGTCCTACCGCGTCATTGCTCCACCTAATCGATTTTGCCAATTTTTCTTACCTTGCTCATGTTTTTGTCACTTTTATCAGTAATGTTTGCTATTTTCAATATAATCTGATTTAACTTGAGCATTATCATGTGGTTCCATGGCCGACTGGCGGAGGCAAAGAAGTAGAAGCAGAGATGGTAAGTTTGTGTTTTGTTATATTTTTTTCCCTTTTATTTTTATTCTTGTCACACTCCCATGTTTCCCATCACAGCGTGAGCGAAGGATTGGTTGAGCATAGTTGAACTAGTAGGGGTACTTTAGCATGATGGTGGCGGTAGTTTGTGAGTTTTTCGCTTTTTGTGTAGGCAGCTAGTGGTGCAAAGAGGTTAGCAAGCTTTGCTGCTGGTCGATGGTAGGAGGTGGATTCGCGAACAAGTAAAAGGAAGGTGCCCAGTCGGCTGCACCTGCCTCCGCCAATCAGGGCGCGTCTTCTTGGCGTGGTTCAAATTGGCGGACGCTTGAGGTAGAGGGAAGCCATCTTTAGGGGAGTTGGAAGGAGACCATCGAGAGGTACGGACGCTGGTGCTGCTTGCTGCGCAAAATTCTCCAGAAAGTGGTAAGAAACGCGGCACAAGAGATAATTAAAGTCACAAGTGGGGAAGTGGAATTTGATTTGTTAAAATGTCTTTAGGTAAATGTAAAGTAATCGTAAATTTTGCTCCGCATATTGCATCCACATGCCCCCTTACTGTTCGACCAGCAGGATTAGTTTAAGTAGTAAATGTATAGAGCTTTGCGCTAATCATGCAGTGAATGATTTGCATGTTTTATGTCCGTTTGTGTGCAGATTTCCTACCCCCCTCCTCACCCACCATGTGTGACATTGAATAGTGTACAGAGTAGTTACAAGCAGTAGGAGGCCAGTTGATTAATATTTACAGCAAATTGTCTAAAAAAAAAAAAAAAAAAATAAAAAAAATAAAAAAACCCTTTATGATTAAATGTTGTGTTAGAATAACTGATTTACCCCTCAGCTTCTCCTTCAATGCTCCCCATTTTGGAAGGGAAACAAAGGGATCTCACAATTATTATGAGAATTGAAATTGGTATTTGTTCGAACTTACCCTGGGGGTTTAAAACTAGACGTATCGTTTCTTGAGGTGGATGTGTACTGGTTCCGTTAATTCTAAACAAAAAAAATGCGTTATCCGTTGCGCGCCATTTTCATTTGTCAAGTTTAATCAAGCCGGTATGTTCATGTGAACATTGACCGAAATAAGTGTGAACCAGTATAGATCCATGCTCAGGATAAAGCCTACGCGAAATGACCAAGCACATTTCATACTTTGTATGGAAGCCGTTGCTGTCAGTTAAACAGCGCTTGGGTAGACCCACCCAGTGGTGAGAGAGAAAAAAAAAGGTTAAACTGTAAAGTACAAACAAGAACGTAAGACATTATTGATAGAGCTGAAGCATTGAAATAAAATTTGTTCACATGAACATACCGGCTTGATTAAACTTGACAAATGAAAATGGCGCGCAACGGATAACGCATTTTTTTTGTTTAGAATTAACGGAACCAGTACACATCCACCTCAAGAAACGATACGTCTAGTTTAAGAACGTAAGAATTAAGATAAGAGGGTACGTCACAACCTTTTCAGACGTATCATCAAATGAAGTTTTCTTTTGCCCTGCTATCGCCTTCCACCCCTCCCCCCTTCCTCTAAACACCCCGTCGCCATATTGAAGCTACAGTGATGGTGTAACCAGAGAGATTACACGACACCAGTGACATGAGATATATATAGGAACCAGCTTTTGGAGACGAAAGGTTTTATCGTGCACTTAGGAGTCTCTCAGTGGGTGCATCGCTTGCGACAGACCTAAGAAGCCTCCGAGCGAAGCAGAGCGGACAAGTGGACGCTGACGCGCAGAGGTACGGGGGGAGAGGTAGCAGGACGGGGAGGAGCAGTTTTCATTACGGCGACTGTCAGCTGTTGCCGCCGGTGACGTCCTGCCGCCCCTGAGAGCCCGGTATCAGCTTTCCAGATACGCCGTTCGCCGTCAGGACGAGCGACAGCGGGGTTCACTCTTGCTCCCTGACACCGCCGTCTACTGGCGACCAGAACCAAGGCTGTAGTGCAGAAGCGCTCCTGTATCACGTCTTACACGTAGAACGCACTCAAGGGCAATAACTATGATCCCTTTTTACTCCTCTTCCGTTCTCTTTGTAGAAAATATCTTCGTACTCCTTGTTTAGTACACTTTCTGTTAAAAAAACAGCCAGATATAATTTCATGTATAACGTTCGTTTTCCTTTTCGATTTCTCACATACGGTGTTTTTTCTCTTTTAAGACGGCAAAATTTCTTGGAAAAAAAAATTTACGACAGAAACGTAAGTGAAAAGTTAAAGTTGATAAATAGACGACTGTCTTTGCTACGACTTGTCAAGCAAATCTGAAGAACCAGTGTATTTAAAGTTTATTCGGATAAAAAAATAAAAAAAAACACTTTCTCAAAGCTTTATTTTACTTTTATAGTAGTGCTTCGGTTGTTAAGGGCCTGTGCGTATCATGGCGTTTTAAGGTTCCGGACCTCAGTCAGTTTTAAACATAAATTATCTGTAAACCCAGCGTTGCCTGGGTATTCACTTATTTTTCACTCTCGTAGTCCACCTCTCCTTCCCTCCTCTCTCTCTCTCCTTGTTCGTTTCCAGCTTTCTCTCTCTCGGCAAAGTTTTTTACAAGGTTACCCTCTGACACACCAACATTTATGTACCCATTGACGTTATTCTTAGTTTAAAGGTAATGTGTGCAAAAATTAATAAAAATCGAAGCAAAACTATGTAGTCTGTGAGAGTCCGTAGGTACATTACATCGTGGCACGACCGAAATTTTATGCAGACAGTGACATTCCTTTTGTCTTTAAGCTCAGATATGCAAAATTTCATCAATATCGGAAAAAACTATAGATTTGTATGCAATAAAAACAAGGTTACATTGAAAAACGCACTTCGTTGTTCTCAAATTTTACAGTTTTAATTCATACAAACCGTATTCCAAGAATAACGAAAACAACACAATGAGGCGGTTTTTCATGAACCTAATTATTTATGACTCCATATCTCATGAACTGAATGTCGTACTATGACAAAATTTTGAACTTACGTTCAGAGGTATGTGTGTATACCGTCTGTAAGATTTCTCAAGGATACAATTAATAGTGTACGAAAAGAAATTATTGTAGCTTCATGCCAAATGCTGTAATTTCACTGCATTAACGCCGAAAAAGTAGTAAATGACAAACTGTTTTCCTTTCATCATTTTGCTGGAGTTGTCAGCGAGACAAATTTCCTAAAGGTTTGAAATTATGTTTAAAGTTTGTTGCAAGTAGCTCTCCTTCTCAAATAGTGGGTTGATAAAGACACCTTATCACCTGCCGCAAGACGGGGCAATTTTCATTGTTTATGGCATCATATCTCCTGACCTATCGCCCCTATCGCAAAATACTTTCTTAGCTGACGTCGTCTACCTATAAACTACATTCCTGCCAAATTTCAGCTTCATAGGTGAAGTAGTTTTCGAGATTTCGTGTTTGGTCAGTGAGTGAATGAATCAGTTAATGAATGTCCTTTCGCTTTTATATAGATAGAGACTGTAATGTTACAAAACCCTTCTGTTGTCACGGAAATACTTCTACATTTGCCTATGTAGCAGTTGTTTCGCAGTGAGATTTTCTGAAAAATTTCCTTCGGGCTTCTTACTCGTTTTAGTGGTTTGAAATCCACGAGCTTTAGGCCGAGATCTTCTCGCCCATCTTCTCGCCGCTGTTGTCAAGTAAAACTGCCTGGATGGAGCCGTAATCGGGATTATATCTTGCGACCTTGGCCTTTCGCAGGCTACGCGCTACCGTCTGAGCTATCCCGGCACACTTCATGGTCCGTACTCACAATTTTAATTCTGTCAGTACCTCGCCTCCTACTTTCAAAACTTCACAGAAGTTCTTCTGCGAACCTTGAAGAACAAGCACTTTTCGAAGAGAGGATAGCTCGGACGGTAGAGCGCTTTCCGCGGAAAGAAAAGGGTTTCAGGTTCAAATCACGGTTCCGGCCTACGGTTTTAATCTGCTAGAAAGTTTCATTTCAGCGAATACTCCGTTGCATGGTTTCATTCAGGAACCATCCCTTAGGCTGTGGTTAAGCCATCTCTCCACAATATCCCTTATTCCAGACTACTAGTTTTGCTAGGTTCGCAAGAGAAATTCTGATCCATGGTGGATTAGAATTTCTGGAGAGGGAAGCAGTTGTGCACATGTTTTTTGATGCTTCAGAGCGATCACATGGTGCTGTCCTTTATGTCAGTCACACTGTAAATACTAAGTCTCAAGTACAATTTTTGTGCTATGAAAGTAGACTAGCACCTGTGAAGAGGATTACGCTTTCACGACTGAAACTACTGGCAGAATTAATTGGGCCGAGACTATTACGTAACTACAGCAAGTCCATCTATGCCGACATAACTGGAGCAACTCTCTGGACGGACTCTACGATGACACTTGCTTGGATAAAGTTAACCCTAGTACTTGAAACAAATTTGTGTTCCACATGGTAGCAGAAATTCTAAAGTACATCTAGCCGTCAAAGTGGAAGCATTTTGCGGGCGAAGACAACCCTATGGATCCTCTATCAAGAGGAACCATTATTCAATGCCTGGATACCATGGACAAATGGTGGCACGGTCCTCCTTGGTTATCGCAACAACACAGCTCTTAGACAAATGAATGCCTTGCACCATCCTGCCTTCCAGAAACTAAGGACATTCACCTCGATTCTCAGGTCCTCGTTGCGAAGACACCCAACCCAGTGATAAATATCTAAAGGTATAACTCCTTCTAGAAAGTACTGCGAGTCACTGCCCGCATTCTATGGTTCAAAAGAAAGCTCACTGACAAGGTGATTTCGGTCGGTGAATTTTCAGTGGAAAAGTGGCAGAAGTTCATCGATTTTGGATCAAGGCAGCGACATAAGAATTTTTTTTTCCAAGAAATCAAGCTAGAAGAGGAGACATGCCACTACCCTCTGAATCGAAAATAAATAAACTCCATTTATGGATGAGGAGTCGTTGCGTATAGGTGGCAGTTTGCATTATGCAAAATTAAGCACAGAATAACTACTTCCACTTATCCTAGATCCTTTTCACCCACATCCGTTCATATTACAACGGACTTGGAATTGTGCTCTCAGAGCTTCGCTCCTAATTCTGGATTTAATTCGACCGTCCTGGTATAAAGAAATTTATTGCTGCCTCCCATGCAAAAAAAGTGCGTGTTTTCACTGGTCGATCAATAAAAGTTCTCCTGTCAGCTCCAGGTATCACCGCACAGACCCATCCACTTGACTGTCGTTCATCTACATCTACATGGGATACTCTGCAAATCACATTTAAGTGCCTGGCAGAGGGTTCATCGACCACCACTATACTATTTATCTTCCATTACATTCTCGAATAGCGCGTGGGAAGAAAGAACACCTGAATCTTCCCGTTCGAGCACTGATTTCTCGTGTTTTATTCTGATGATCATTTATACTTCTGTAAGTGGGAGTTAACAATATATTTTCGCATTCGGAGGAGAATGTTGGCGATTGGAGTTTCGTAAGTAACCCACGCCGCAGCGATAAGTGCCGTTGTTGTAATGATTCCAATACCATATTTTGTATCATTTCGGTAACGCTGTCTCCCCTGTATCGTGACAATACGAAACGAGATGCCATTATTTGGACTCTTTTGATGTCCTCCGTCAAACCCACCTGATAAGGATCCCACACTGGGCAGCAATACTCCAAAAATGGACGGACGAGGGTAGTGTATGCAGTTTCTTTTAATGGTTCTGCGAATAAAACGCAGTCTCTGGTTCGCCTTTCCAACGACATTATCTACGTGTTCTTTCCAATTTAAGTCTGAAGTAATAGTAATTCCTAGTAATTTTGTGGAGTTTACAGCCTTCACTTTTGATTGATTTATCTTGTAAACAAATTTTAACGGATTTCTTTTCGTACTCATGTGGATGACTTCACATTTCTCAATTTTTTAGGGTTAATTGCCAATTTTTACACCGTAGTGATATCTTATTCAGATCGTTCTGCAGTTGGTTTTGATCTGTCTTACCATGAACTGTGTCCTCTCTGAAAAGAAATCCCCTATCCAATCGCAAGTTTGGGGCGATTTTGCAGTTCCTTTATACGCCAAAGCAGGAAGTATCACTTCTAAATGTCACATCATGCCTTTTGCCTGTGCTGTGATTGGAGCAGTCGACAAAGAGCTAGCCCACAATTAAAAAATAGTTCGATTTTTAAAGTATCCACGGTCTACAGTGTCCAACTGGCACAATATTTCGGCGATCATCATGTCGCCTTCATCAGGTGAACTGACGGACTCAGCTCGTGGAAACGCACCTGCACGGCGATCCACACGCTACGGCGGGTCGAAGGAAACCGGGTTCTAGCCCGGTGGCGGGCTATTTAAATACCCTTCGCCCGCGGAGCGCCCCCTCCGTGATCCGCGCCCCGCGCCGCGGTCGCGCAGTGGATCCGATTGCGACGGCGTCTGAGAGGACTTCGATGTGAGGGCTTTTTCTGCCGTGGTCGTCACTACGTTAAGCTTACTAGATTTACTCTTAATTAAACGAATCGCTGGTTTCTAAGCAGTGCTAAGATTTTAGCAACAGTCACGGTTTATGAGGTCGTCACTAGTGCGAATTTCAATAGCCTCTCTAACGACACAGTCCCAGTATCACGACGTCTGTACCAGAATCCAAGTGCGTTCATACTCCATCGCGTGATTATTCGACAGACAATGTTCAGTTACCGCCGATTTGTTCGGATACATCAGTCGTGTTGCCTCTGGTGTTCAAGGTATCGATCCTTGACGGTACGCATCGTCTGTCCAATATATGACTTGCCACACTGATCAGGGTGATCGGTCGATAGCTATCCAAATGAATAGAGTTTTTGCCTGGTTTAATCACCAGTATGATTATACCCCCTGGCTACTGCAACGGGAATACCCCGTCGCACCGATCCGGTAGAAGACAGGATATTACCCAGTCTTTCTTCGGAGAGGTGTCGCAGCATTTGGGCATGGTTGCTATCAGGCCCAGGGGCCGTGTCAGGACATTGTGCCAGAGCACTAAGCGGCTCCAACTCACTGAATGGAGCGTTGTAGGTCTCAGTGAGGCCGGCGGTGAAGGAGATACGCTGGCCTTCAACCCGCTCCTTTAATGTACAGAGGCCGGCGGGTAGTTTGCTGTGGCAGAAGCACGGGCGTAATGGTAGCAAAAATCTTTACAATTGTGGCTGGATCCGCACATATTACTCCAATCGCAGAGATTCTGGGGATTCCTGATGGTGGTGGGTGTCCCCGTAAACGCCTAATCCTGCTCCAGACCTGAGACCTGATGCGACCGGGAATGGTTCTCGGACTGTCATGCTTACTAGGCAAACGTCGTTCGATTACCGTCGCATCACAAATTTTAATTCAATGCTTCAGATTTATCATTATTGTCTTTGACGTATTTGAGACGAAAATCTGTCTCAGGGATTGTATATTTGTATTTACATTGATATTTGTTTTGAATGGCGAAGGCGGGAAGAAAAGTTGCGGTCGCGAAGACGGTTTGCCACCGTTCAGCCCCACCTATCTCAATGATAGGAGAGGTGTCGACCAGTTGTGAACGATGGTATACCAAACATTTACATGAGCCAAGACTGTGGAAACTTTGTCTTCACTCCTTTTTTTATGGAACAATTTGCTTATCTAAACTTTGAGTGCTTGCCGCGAATTGGTGCTGCTGTCACATTAAACAGTTATCAGTTTATCGAAAGGAATACGTTAATCATCTTGGTAACATTTGGAATACATTCTTTTATCGGTGTTGACCTTTCCCGTGATGTGAGGAAAGGTTTTCTACGTGTTGGGTAGGAATTGGCTTATGAGGCAACGGTCCAACTTGTTACGTGTGAGCTGATCGCCCTTCTCCAAGAGTTGTGTTAAAGCAATACAAAATGAAGTGAAGCTAATTACAATGTTTAATCATAATTTTATGATTGTTGCTCTTACGGAAACTATTATTACTGTAAAAGAAAAAAATTTTTGTGAACTGAAAATTTACGCCCTTTTATTAGTAAAAGTAAAGTGTATCTTAATAAAGACAATCCTCACCAGTGCAAAAATTACCAGATGCTATCTGTAAAACATTGGTTACTGAAACATTTCCTTGTCCGGTATATTGTATATTTATTGAAACGTGCAAAACGCTTCTTGAGTTTGTAGATAAGTTTGTGGTGAATTATAATGGGATTATTTAATATCAGTGTCAGTACAAGAAAATTTAAAATATGAGAGAAAACTGTATAAAGTGTCTTATGAACAAGTCAAAGTTGGTGTCGCTGACTATGAATACTCTTCCTTGCTGGCTAGCCAAATCCAATCACTGAAGAGCGTATTATGCTTACTTCAGGGTTTGGAATAGTACCACGTATTGCGATCGCTAACTATTTCGCGAGCCTGTCCAACCGTATGAACAAGCCAAATGGCTACACAAGAAATTACACAAATTATTTTTCGCCTGATGTTGTTGTTGTGGTCTTCAGTCCGGAGACTGGTTTGATGCAGCTCTCCACAATACCCTATCCTGAGGAAGCCTCTTCATCTCCACATAAGAACGGAAACCTACATCTGTCTGAATTTGCCTACTGTATCCATCTCTTGGTCTTCCTCTGCAGTTTTTACCCCACACACTTCCCTCCAACGCTAAATTCACAATTCCTTGATGTCTAAGAATGTGTCCTACCAATCTATCCCTTCTTTTAGTCAAGGTATGCCAGAAATTTCTTTTCTCCCCAATTCTGTTTAGTACCTCCTCATTAGTTACGCGATCCACCCACCTAATCTTCAGCATTCTTCTGTAGCACTATATTTCAAAAGCCTCAATCCTCTTCCTGTCCGCACTGTTTATTGTCCATGTCGCACTCCCATACACGTCAACACTCCATACAAATGCTTTCTGAAAGGACTTCCTTAGGCTTAAATCAATATTCGATGTTAACAAATTTCTCTTTTTCAAGAACGCTTTTCTACCCATTGTCATTCTGCATTTTATATCCTCTGTACTGCGACAATCATTTGTTAATTTAATGCCCAAGTAACAAAACTCATCTACCTCCTTTATTGCTTCGTTTCCCAATCTAATTCCTGCAGCATCACCTGATTTTCTTTCACTGCACTCCATTACCCTAGTTTTTCTCTTGTTAATCTTCATCTTATATGCACCTTTCAGCACACTGTCCATTCCTTTCAATTGCTCTTCCAGGTCCTTAGCTGTATCTGACAGAATTACTATGTCGTCGGCAAATCGCAATGTTTTTAATTCTTCTCCCTGAACTTTAATTCCTTCTCCAAATTTCTCCTTGCTTTCCTTTATAGCTTGCTCAATGTACAAATTGAATAACAATGGAGGAAGGCTACAACCCTGTCTTACTCCCTTTCCAACCACTGCATCCCTTTCATGTCCTTCAATTCTGACAACCGCTGTCTGGTTTTTGTACAAGTTGTAAGTAACCTTACGCTCACTATATTTTACTCCTGCTTGCTTCAGAACTTGAAAGAGTTTATTCCAATGAACCTTGTCAAAAGCCTTCTCCACATCTACAAAAGCTAGAAATGTAGGTTTGCCTTTTCTTAATCTATGTTCTAGGATAAGCCGTAAAGTGAGTATTGCCTCCCGTGTTCCTACATTTCTCCTGAACCCAAACTGATCTTCCCCGAGGTCGGCGTCTACCAGCTTTTCCAACCTGATAATTAACATAATACACGTCCAAAAACACGTTAAACGGATGTCTTCTTATATCTTCCGATCTCAATTGAATACGTATTAAAAAGAAAATGAAAAAGTGCTAAGATACGAATCTGTTTTTTCACATAAATAAATAACATGAAATTCACGTATGTTTCCGAAGTCTGTGAATGAGTAAATCACGATTCGCCGGTTCTAACGAATATCCAATATCACGAAACAATCTTACCTCAAACGAAAGGATTGGCATGGTCGTCTAATTACTCCAGAAGTCTATTTGAGCTGAAAATACACAAACTTGTTACAAAATCTCAGAGGGTATGAAAACAGGGTGCAATGAAAGCAGTTGTCATGCCAAGATCAAACCACGGTGATATTACATTTGTATGATTTTGAAAGGCTACAATGGAAACAACTGTAGCGCATAGAGGATAATATTAACCACAGTAAACATCTGGAAAACTTATAATATATAACGTTGTTATTTACACCAGTAAACATCTGGATAACTAAAACAATATACAGTTGTGACTTACGAAATAAGGCGCAAATTATTTAAGTGACATATACCAGGTGATCTAATAAAAGAAGATTTATTTGACTATTGCAAGAAAAACATGTTCATTTCCGATAAGCAAACGTCTGTCCACATGCGAAACATTCATATAGGATCGCCAGCTGCATTTACATAGGATAGTTGTAGCTACATTGACATTACGTTATATCACAACAAACGTTACAATAGGGTAGCCATGCATGATATCAGTAACTAGCACATTACAAAATATGCAGAAAAATGTGGAATGGATAAAGGGGATGAGGTTAAGAAGTTTATTAAGATTAGGAATAGGACGCATCAGCTTCTATGAAAGTAATAAATTATTCATAAACGTCTTGAAAATTCTCATAACATACCTTCAGAACTGACTATAATATGCAAGAATTACGTGATACACTGAATGTACGGACTCAGAACCATACACTACAAATATTTTCGTTATCTCTCATCTATCGCAATGGGTTTTCGTCACATTCAGCATGATAAATGTGATCTTACCGTCGTCGTAGTAGAAGCTATGGCTGGTGGTTGCTCCATAATGGTTCGGGGTCTTTTTACGTGGAATTGATTGCCTACCCTGGTCTAACTGATCACACTACCTAGAAATGGTTATTTTCGTCTAAGTGGAGACCATTGATAGCATTCTTCATAACCACTGGTCGAAATTGTCATTAAAGTTTTCTGGATGACATTGAGACCATGTCAAGGTGTCACAATAGATCGTGAGTAGCTTACGTAACTTCTTGCACGATTCCGGCGCATTAAACTGATGAAGGACTTATGCGAGATTATATAGCACAAAATTCTATGTCGACTACAGTTTCGCAAATATTGAATATTGTATAGGAAACATACGCTTCTATTCCGGGGACTACCAATAACTTTTGCACGTAAAAGGAGGACCAGCATACTTATAATCTCAGTATACAATTTAACCAGACCGCCAAATACAAGAGCCTTAACTGTATCCCGCATCCACACGAGACGTCGAAGATGGAGTGTCAAGGATCCTTCACCTAGCTCGCCTTAGAACCTGGAACGCACTTGGCAGCGTCGTGTAATTAGATTAACGCGAGGGCTTACTTTTCTGACGAAGGCCCTATATTCCAGTTCAGTACTCTATGTTCAGAATACATCATCCAGTGCTACGCAAGGACATGGAGAACTGTGTTGTTTTATCGCGTTCTCAGGCTATGGCGTCGTCTGGAAATCCAAGAAATTTCAGTACGGTTTTCGAACTCAATATCAACAGGAAGACTGTGGCTGTAGTATGGTCGGATCGTTGTGGCATCGCGAATTCACTATCTGTGGTCACCAGCGCTATATATAAACGAAGCGTCTCGTGTGACAGCTGTGCGGATTAACAGGCAGACGAGTCAACAAGAACACAACCGCGTAGATTGCCACAATCATATATATTATTTCTCATCGGTATTATTTGTGGGTACGCCATATCTCCCGTATTACTTATCCAAAGTTATTGATTGAGGTGTCATTTTCAAGTTTTCGTCTTCCACTAATGAAAAATACACAGATAGTTCAAAGCTACGGGCTTCTTTCTTCCAAAAAATATTTATTTTGAAAAAAATTGTACTGTTTGCACAATCTAAGTTGATACCCGGTAACGATAGTAAGTGGGACATCTATTACGGTTGCACCCATCAGCAACCGTGCCGAGTATCAACTTAGTTTGCGCGGCCGATATAAAAGCAATGTAGAAGGTGCCATCTATCGACAATCTGTTTAACTGACATGATCGACGGCTCATGCAGTTCTTTCGATTCTTTATACAAACCAAAGACCTTCTTTGATAGAAGTATTGTTTATCATTAATACACGTCGATGTAAAGCATAGTTTTCCACACTCTTTCAGTGATACACGCCGTTGCAAAGCATAGTTTATCACGCGATTACGGTAATACACGTCGATGTAACAACGAAAAATACACAAATAATTTAACTAACAGGACCGACAGCCGTTGCAGTTGTTGAGATTCATTACGCAAGCGTAGTTTATCACGAGATTTCTGTTTCACACGTCGATGCCCAACAGCTGTTGGAGATGTTCACTTTGTTCAAGCAGCGTTGTGTACTGCGTAAATGAATTGAATTACCTCATCGTTTGTCATCAAAGGTAAGTATCTCTTACTGTTATAACTTATAATAATTCATTTAACTTTTTACTGTTATAACTCACAATAATTCATTTAACTTTTTACTGCCGCGGCGGAGTGGCCGAGTTCATAGAGGCGCAGTGCTCCGATGCGTGAGGCCGTTCCCCGTCGGGAGTTTGAATCCTCCCTCGAGCATGGATATTTGTGCTCTCTTTATTATAAGTCAATTCATAAGTAGTTTGTAAATTAAGGGACTGATGACCCCGCAGTTAAGTCCCATAAGTTTAACAAACATTTGAACATTTTTTTTTCTTTTTGTACTTTTAATTCCCCACTACTTTACAGTGTGTGTAACGTATTACTTCTTACAAAATTTTTGTGCTTTGCAGTTTTTCCGACATGCCACGGAGCACAACGTGTAGGCCGAGAGAGAGACCTCAAACCACAGGACGTTCCATACCTTTGGAATGTGTCACAGAACTCAGAAGGAGAACACATGTATATGCATGTGCCTTTTCTCCATTACTATCTTACCTGTCTGTGAATGATCAGGATAAAGTGCGAATTATTCGCACGGGTTAAGTAGTTTTCTTCATTTGTCACGTCGTTTCGGAATCTTCTAACATCAGACCTTTGGTTAAGATAAGATGTTCAAATGTTTATAAAACTGATGGACCAAACTGTTATGATCATCAGTCCCTACACTTACAAACTACTTAATCTTACATAAAGGACAACACACGCACCCATGTCCGAGGGAGGACTCGAACCTCCTACGGGAGCACCCGCGCAGTTCGTAGACGACGGACTACTCCCGCGCCAATCAAGAGAAACGTACTGGTGTTGGTTGTACAATCGAGCTACACAACGTTTCGAATACAAATTAAAAAAATTTAAAGTTTTTCACGAGTTATTTAAAATGTACATCGTTCTAAGAAACTCTGAACTCTAAATAAAGTATAGTTAAATGTCAATAACAAAATCTGTAACTACTAGGGACTCTTGTTTGAAAAATCATGCAAATGTATCTAAAGATGGATAACGCTGGAGTGGAGCGTTGACTAACAATTTTTAGGTTTATCATTCCATTTAGGCAGATACAAATTTTTACACAGACAAGTATTTGCTTTTAACTACTCTTACACTGATTAAAATTACATTCTACTTTCATTAACACTTCGTGTGGAAAGCACAATACTGTGATCAACAAAATTTGTTTTTCGCGATACATAATTTATTTTTTTAATTGCAGCTACTGGCAGTAAACTTTGCTTAGCAGTTTCCGAGGTTTTTAGTTGAATTAAAATTTTAAATAATTATTTTTTTAAATTTGTATTCCGTACTTCCTGTGTATCTCAAATGTACAATAAACAGTTATGTATCATATCACTTTCATCTTATTCACAAATCTGATGGTCGCAAATAAAGAAACTACGTAACAAATGAAGACAATTTTAGCTAACTAGACAATTCTATTCTTCTTGACAAAAAGAAGTAAAGATCGCTGATCGTATAGGAAATTATTAGAAAAATGATTTTGAAAAGGTTGTTGTGCTACAGTAATGATGATCCAAATGGTGGTGAATTCTTTATTCCACTATTTATTCACCATATACATATTGACTGCAGGCCAATTGCCTTTTTAAGTCATTTTTGTAATAGTTGCTATAATAGCTGCGTACCTCCATCAGGACTTCAAGTCTGATTTGCATCATATAGGAAATTCGTTTCCTTAACACAAAATATCACCGAGCCATAGCCTTAACTCTGTCGCCATTCCTACCGTCTCCTAAAAACTACCCTATGTGAACTGTATCACAACTGCCAGCAACTCATGTCACTTGCGTCTCAAGTACGTATTTCAACATTCAGTCAGGTTTGTCTAGTAGAGAGAGACAAGGAAAGATTTGTTTCCCAGAGTACTTGAAAGCTTTGTTAAATATGTAAGAAGGAAAGTCTGGAACTAGCTGACAACTCTGAATGTAGTAGAGAGTCATGGATGGTGAAAGAAATGGGATTCAGTAACATCGAAGAGTTTGAGATGTGCCGTTAGATAAGGTTCAAAATCAAATGGTTGTAAATCTATCGGACCAAACTGCGTGGTCATCAGTCCGTAGCTTACAAACTACTTAAACCTAGGTAAACTAACCTAAGGACAAACACACACACCCATGCCCCAGGGAGGACTCGAACCTCCACGGCGAGCAACCGCGCGCTCCGCAGCGAGACGCTTTAGACCGCTCGGCTACTCCACCGCGGCCGTTAGATAAGGATGTTAAAAATTAGGTAGCCTTGTAAGTGAAATATGAGGAGGTGCTCAGTAGAATCTGTGAAGAGGAAACAACTCGAAAACACTGTCAAGGAGGAAAAGGTGACAGGACACGTGTTAAAGCATCAGGGAATAGCATCCATAGAGCTAGAGAGGGCTGCTGAGAGTATAACCCGTAGCGTAAAGCAGGAATCTTAATGCAAATAATTGTAGGGTGCGAAAGTTCGTACATGATTAAAACGCATGCTACGGATTTGTGACACGCCACATACCACCAGACATAGCCCTCACAACTGAAGGAAAAAAATGCTCTGAATCACCATAACGCGAATTACCAGTAATCAGTCATTCACTGTCGAATATTAACACCGCAGTGCTGTGAGAATTAATGTTTTCTTCGCAGAAATTGGAATAGGATTTAACTTGACCGTAAGATTAATTATGTCACTCCAGGGTCTTAATAGCAAGGACGATACCAGATAACATCTAGGAGAGATTGGGGGGTTGGGAGGGGTTGGGATGCGGATGAGAAAAACTATGAGGAATCTAAGCAATCATGAGTATGATACGTTGAAATGCGAGCATCGGAAATGAAAAGTAGTCATGGGGAAAAATAAGTCCGCTCTGACTGCAATAAAATGTTATCACTATCAGATATGCTTCCTTGAGTTGCATCATGAGGAGCTTATCGAATTTTTAAAGTGCCGTGTGACCACCATTTACTGATGGTACGTTTTCGCCCGACCTCCTCAATTAATTCGTTTTATATATGACTGCCGCAGCAACGTTCATATTTTTAATCATTTTAACGTGACGTTCAGAAGCAGAGTTCAATACTATTATCATGTTAACTGAACGCAAGGTAGTGACTAAAATGTACAGGCATGAATTTTTAAATATTTTATAACCACCTGATGCTGTGTCTCCAGAACGAGGAGCGAGTAGTGATTTTTGTTTTTTGTTCTTAAATGAAGTAAAAGATTATTGCAATCAGAGTCGACTTTTTCTTACAATAATAAATGGTGGTACAATGAACCATCACGGGAATGCAAGAAATGCTATAACAATTGAAATGAATTTTGAAACCTAGTAAAGCTTAAAGAAATTTAGTTAGAAGCAAATCTTCTCCGATTATTTTTGTTTACTCTCACAACAATTTATTAATTTCTTTGAATTCACGGGGAAGATGTACCCTCCCCTCCCCCCCCTCCTCCTCAGTAACACCTCTATACTCCGATATAATTACGTAGGCTTCCGCGGCCAGGGTCAGATGACATAAAAGTTTTCTGGGTATGGTACCGCGTCATGATGTAAGGCTATTACTTAAATAACCAACGTTTCGGCCAACCAGTTTCTGGGTAACCAGATGAAGGCCACTGTAACGTTGGCCGAAACGTTGGTTATTTAAGTAATAGCCTTACATCATGACGCGGTCCATACCCAGAAAACTTTTATGTCACCTCTATACTCCTTTCACCGAGACGAGACAAAGACTGTAAACACGCTGTGGCGCGTGACAGGGGTGGACAAAAATAGGTGTCCGCTCAAATTCTCCACATCCGTTCCAGCTGTAAGGTCGTTGTGTGTTTTGTTATATAACAGGGATATTTGAAGGCAGACGTATTTAAAATTAATTTTTCAATAAATTACAAACTGTAGTCTTTCGAACATTACCCAAATCAGCATCTTCCCTTACGAGAGCAAGCAGTTGGTCAGTTAATAGCATTTCTTCACGAGAAGAAACATTCATTTAATTTATTTACTGTTCTTCGTGTCGCATTTCAGGCAATGTAATCACCGGCCGCGGTTGCCGAGGAGACAGAGGCGTACCAGTCACGGTCTGCACGGCCACTACGGTCGGGGGTTCGAATCCCCCCTCGGTCATGGATATTTGTGCCGTCCTAGTTCGTAAGTAGTTCATAAGTAGTTTGTAAGATTAGGGACTGATGACCTCGTAGTTAAGTCCCATGGACTATACATACATTTGAACATGTGGCAATGTCATCAACAATTTCTGAAAGCAGTGCTGTAATTTCTTTTTCCTCAGATTTCAAAGAGTTTCGCGTCTTGTACAGTTTGTTTTGATAACCATATCCGTCATTGACCGCTCTCGACAGAAAAGTTGCTAACAAACAAGAGTTTCCCTGTAGAAATTCACGAGGGCTTGCAAAACAAAAATATTTTTTGTCTTGGGACTAAACTACTGAGTCATCAGAAAATATTTGTAGACCTATGGGAGCAAATTACTGTGGTCATGAGAACCTGGACTTACAAACTACTTAAACAAACTTTGCCGGCCGCGGTGGCCGAGCAGTCTGCGTCGTGCCAGTCACGTTGTGCACGGCCACTACGGTCGGGCGTCCGATTCCCCCTCGGGCATGGATATTTGTGCCGTCCTTAGTATTAGGTACTTCATAAGTAGTTTGTAAGTTACGAACTGATGACCCCGTAGTTAAGTCCCATAAGCTGTACAAACATTTGAACTAATTTTAACCAATACTAAGGACAACACACACGCTCTCTCTCTCTCTCCCTCCCTCTCTCTCTCTCTCTCTCTCTCTCTCTCTCTCTCTCTCTCTCTCTCTCTCTCTCTCTCTCTCAAGCCTGATGGAGGAATCGAACATCAGGCGGGAACCTGCACGCAGTCTTTGACATGGAGCCTAGAATACGTAATTCATGATTTCTTCTTCGATCGCATCTTGGACGCAAAATAAAGATCGTCACCACTAAGCGATACTAAATACTAATACCTACGCTATTATTCAGCACTTGGTCATTTAAGATTCAGCTTCTTATCACTACTATATAACATATTGACGTCACCCCCGAAACGGATACGGCAACACTGAGAGAGCCGAATCGCTTTGCCCACCCCTGGACACGCTCCTTGGAATGTTTACAATCAGAGTCTCGTTTCCGTGATCGTAGTTTAGTGACTCCCTGTTCACAAGGGTTCATATAACTGAATTTATTATTTAACAATTCTGACTTACGACGGCCATACTATGCAATCACGAATGTTAACTTCTTGTCACGGAGATATAGTGTGTGTAACGCCACGGATACAGGGTAATTCCGGGCACAGCTTAAAGCAGATACAAGCGCGGAGCCGCCGCCGCCGTGGGCCGCAGCGGATGCGGGCGCACGCGACCGCAAAGTATCGAGAGATGAATGGGGATCCGCTACAGCGCGCTGCGGCGGCCAAGGTAACGGCGGGGAAACGAGGCCCATCTCTGGCGTGATGTACTGCCGCGCAGGTGCGGCCGGCCAGGTGGCGGCCTCTGCACTGTCCGCGGGACACCAGGATATTCTCAAAATTACCGCGCATCAGTCCTCGCCACAGTGGCGCCTAAGTGCAGTACAGAGCGCCAAGCATACTTCATAACGAGGAAACAACAGGTTAAGACATAAAAAGGAACGAATTTAAAGAGATAGTGTGTTGTGTAACATGTCAAAAATTCCCATTCTTATCAAATGTATTGGGACACTTGGCTGAAAATGATTTACAACTTCGTGCCGTTCTCGATCAGTAATGCTGGGATTCAATATGGTGTCGGCCCACCCTTAACCTTGATGACGGCTTCCACTCTCCCAGGCATACGTTCACTTAGGTGTTGGAAGGATTCTTGGAGAATGGCAGCCCAATCATCACGGAGTACTACACTGAGGAGAGGTATCGACGTAGGGCAGTGATGCTTGGTAGGAAGTCGGCGTACCGAAACATCCTAAAGCCGCTCCTTAGTATTCAAATCAGGACTCTCTGCAGGCCAGTCCATTACAGGGATGTTATTGTCCTGTAACAACTGCGCCACATTCCGTGCATAATGACCAGGCAGCCGAGCGTGTTGAAAGATGCAGTCGTCATCCCCGAATATCTCTTCAACAGTGTGAAGTAAGAAAGTGCTTTAAACATTAATGTAGGCCACGAAAATAACAAGGGGTGCAATTTCCCTCCACGAATTGTTTTCGTGGATTAGTACAATTCTCTAGCCATTTTCGTTAACTTAGTTACCCTCTGTCAAGTCTACACCGCTTCTTTCCACTCGTTAGTTTTTCTAGGTATTGTAATCACGACTAGGGACTGTGACTGCTGTGTGCGGATGTAGTCTGAGCTGGTGACAGTTCGCTCCCAGCTTTCAAGATGTTATAACCTCGTTGGCCTAACACTCTTAAATTGTAATTGTCGTAGCTGTGTTGGGGAAGTACAAGACCTCCAAGCGCTAATAGAAAGAACTGAATCTCAAGTCATTATAGGTACTGAAAGCTGGCTAAATGCGGAGAAAAGGTCAGCTAGAATTTTTACTAAGGGGAAAATGGTGTTCAGAAAGGGTAGATTGAATAAAACAGGTGGTGACGTATTTGTTGCTGTCACAAGCGGTTTATCTTGCAGCGTAATTGAAGTAGATAGTCCCTGTAAGTTGGTATGGGTAGAGGTTGTATCTAACAACAAGAATAAATTAGTAATAGGATCTTTTTACCAACCCCCCGCCTCGACTCAGATGATTCGATTGCAGAAATGTTCAAAGAAAACTAGGACCAAATTTCAAAAATTTTCACCAAGCACACAATTATATTTGGTGGTGACTTCTATTAACCCTCGATATGTTGGCAAAAATACATGTTTAAAACGGGAGGCAAGCACATAAAACCGATGGTGTTTATTCTCGCTCCTCCTCCTGTCCGCCGGCCTCTCCCCTAGTAGGCACTGTAGGCACATTAACCACCTAATGTTAAACCTCTGAAATATTGCCCTTCCTTTCCTCCGTTACCTTCAGAGCATGCGACCGCTAGAAGTGGATATTCACGACCGCACCTGACACATACTGCTCAGATATCGGCGTATCGCTTCACAATGCTGCCTTGTTCTCCCGATCTCTTGTATATCGAAAACATGTGGTATATGATACAAGATCGACTTCTAACCGCATATATCACACATTGCCAAACAAAATCAGCTTAAGTCATGCGTGGAGGCAGCTTAATTGTACGAAGGGGAGAAGAAATAGATGAGGATGAAATAGGAGATACTATACTGAGAGATTAATTTGACAGAGCACTGAAGGACCTAAATCGAAACAAGGCCCCTGGAGTAGATGACATTGGGGGAAGATCAGTTTGGGTTCAGGAGAAATATTGGAACACGGGAGGCAAAACTCACTTTACGGCTTATCCTAGAAGATAGATTAAGAAAAGGCAAACCTACATTTCTAGCTTTTGTAGATTTGGAGAAGCAAGCAGGAGTAAAATATAGGGAGCGTAAGTTTATTTACAACTTGTACAAAAATCAGACAGCAGTTGTCAGAGCTGAAGGGCTTGGAAGGGATGCAGTGGTTGGGAAGGGAGTAAAACAGGGTTGTAGCCTTTCCCCAATGTTATTCAGTTTGTACAAAGCAAGGAGAAATTTGGAGAAGGAATTAAAGTTCAGGGTGAAGAATTAAAAACATTGCGTTTTGCTGACGACATAGAAATTCTGTCAGAGACACCAAACGACCAGGAAGAGCTATTGAATGGAATGGGCAGTGTGCTGAAAGGTTCATATAAGATGAACATTAACAAGTGCAGAACTAGGGTAATGGAGTGCAGTATAAGAAAATCAGGTGATGCTGAAGGAATTAGATTAGGTAACGAAACACTAAAGGAGGTAGATGAGTTTTGTTACTTGTGCTGTAAAATAAAAAATGATGTCGCAGTACAGGGGATATAAAATGCTGAATGCCAATGGGTAGAAAAGCATTCTTGAAAAAGAGAAATTTGTTAACATCGAATATTGATTTAAGCCTAAGGAAGTCCTTTCTCAAGGCATTTGTGTGGAGTGTTGCCTTGTATGGACGATAAATAGTGCGGACAGGAAGAGGATAGTGGCTTCCGAAATGTGGCGCTATAGAAGAATTCTGAAAATTAGGTGAGTGGATAGCTTAACTACTGAGAAGGTACTGAACAGAATTGGGGAGAAAAGGAATGTTTGGTATACGGTGACTAAAAGAAGGGATCGATTGGTAGGACACATTCTTAGACATCAAGGAATTGTGACTTTAGCATTGGAGGGAAGTGTGTGGGGTAAAAGCAGCAGAGGAAGACCAAGAGATGGATGCAGTAAGCAGATTCAAAAAGATGTAGGTTGCCGTTCTTATGTGTTGTTGAAGAAGCTTTCTCAGGATAGGGTATTGTGGAGAGCATCAAACCAGTCTCCGCACTGAAGACCACAACAACAACAGGTGACGCGATGGTTCTTGCAGAAAATCAAGGGCACAAACCCAAATGCTAGATAACCGGAATGCTGCCAGTACAGCACATGGTAATAAAAAAGAAACCGATACCATGATTATAGGTTTAAAGAAAAGAATTAATTTTTAATTTGGGGTCAGAAAACATAGGTGAGAACATTCAAGTATTTGGGTAGTTGGATTAATGAAGAAATAGACGTCAAAATTAGAATGGCACTGGCGAAAGAGGCGTTTTAGAAAAGTCTCTTAACTAGTGGTTTACAGAAAGAATTAAGAAAGCTACTGGTAAATGCCTAATATGCCTTATATAGAGGAGAAACGTGGACTTTGAGAAAGAAGGATGAGAGGAAAATTGAAGCACGTGAAATGTGGGTATGGCTTCGAATGGAGAAGATCAGCTGAACTGATAAAGTCAGGAATGACGTTCTACTGGCCTGAGTTGGAGAAGAACGCAAGATGTTACCAATTATGAAGAATAGAAAGATAAAATGCTCATAATCTAAGAAGAGATTACCTTCTAATGGAAGCAACTGAAGATTTCGTTCTAGGGAAGAGAAAGAATGGCAGATGAAGATACCAGACGCTGGATGACGTCACTGGGCCACAAGGAGGGTACCGAAGAATGAAAAGGAAACCACAAGACCAAAAAGCATTAAGGACTATGCAGATTACCAATGATGACAATGTTTAATGAGCTGAAGAAATCCATGTTTTCTGAAATCCTGTGGATGTGACAAGAGCCGGTTCCCTACTGTCTCGTTCAGTTTGTCCGAATTGAGATATTTTTATAAGGTGCATGTACCAAATAAGGCCCGATTCATAATAAGGCCCACTCTCATTTTATAGCATAGAAAGATTAAAAATTACCCTATATGTCGTTGATACTGGTAGCTTGTGACAACTAGTGGACAAAGCAACAACTACTTCCGCACCCGTACTCCTGCTGGCCATTTTACTTTCAGTTGTGCTACGGCGTTCAACGAAGGACTGCTTCTACTTTTCACGGTACGTTTCATCTAATGTAATCGCTTCGGTCATCAACCAATTCTTCTGGTAAATATATATATGTGTACAGGAAATTGTGCTGCATTATGATAGTGGCATAATATTCCCCCCTCCCCCCCCCCCCCCTAAAAAAAACGTTTCTTTTTAAACAATAAACACACACGCGTTTCAAACAAGTTGTTCCCATTAAGGCATATGATAGAAAATGTCATGATTAGACTTATGTTCCTATTAACTTACGATAAGGAAACTTACTACTGCCAGAAATGTTGGTTGCTGATTAAATTTAATAATCTTAAGAGTTAATAACCAGTAAGTAAGTTAACAATAGTACAGTATGAAGCGTTTGTAATAAAATGTAAATATGAAATTCTATTTAACACCTTATTCCGCTTATGTTGAAAATCAAATGGCATTACAAATCTTGCAGTGTATTCCAACAGTTTTCCTGCTATTTACGTGCCTCAGAATGTTAATATGAAATAGATGCGGCTACAGGTCATTTTAGGAACAGGGTATCCTAACAAGGCCCACTTGCAGGGGTTAAACATTTTCTTTAAAGTGACGGTATTAATTACATAAATACATAAACTTTCCATTTTAATTTATCTGTGAGGTGAATATAGTTGTAGGATGTTGCACGTTCGATCTCGTAATATTATCACTTACACATACTGTGTACGAAATTCCTAAACGTTAGGTTGGCCTTATTTGGTTCACTTACCTTAGAGGATTAAAAAGATGCTACTCACAGGATACTCGCACTTCAACTTGGCCAGTACAGTTTGTGTGAGCAGAATCACTCTCCCCGCTAGTGGCTCAGACCTTCTCTCGACGGACTTGCACAGTACACATCAATGCTCACGGTTTATTCGTGCTCCAAGAATTCTATGAGTATCGGACCTTCGAATAGGAGCAGCCTTGAATTTCTTAAATGGAGGTGACAACGCGTGGTTCTTGTCCCTAAATGTCGCACTACATTCCAAAGCGATGTATTCAAATTTTAGCCGGTTTGTTTCTTAAGATGTTTCGTACCTTTTCATTTGAACACCCCTCAAAGCGAACAATTGTGGCTACTTTTCTTATTTCAGTATCCTTAATTCACATGGGGCTTTTTTTTAGTCGTTTCAACAACTTGTTGCGTTGCTGGTAGAACTTCCGGGTTATAAGGCTGTGGTCCATAAAACGTTTCAGTTTTTCCTAACGTTTCGTCCAGAGCTGCGCCGGACTTCTTCAGAGGTCTTCTCACTTCCGTTGAGTCTTGCCGACTGATGAGTCGGGTGTCTGAGAGAGACATATATATATACTGTGGAAAATGGGCTTGGGCAAGCTGTCACGTTATCAGCAGAGATAGTCCTTGTCAGAGATAAAACATCATATCGATTGCAATCGATCTTTTAAAGGTACTATCCATATGTTGCTAAGTTTCATGGCTTTTTCTTTCCTGTTAAAATTTTCCTTAAATTTTAATAGCTTTCCCGTATTGTCGTGGATAATAATTCGTCATTGTAGAAAAAACTGATGTTTCGAAAAACCTTACTATATGACTTCCAGACTGATGATCATGCTCTGCCACAGCCGATTTCTCTGTTTTTCCTAGTCGGCAAAGACTTTTGTGTTCCTTCAGCCTAGTTAGGAAAAAATGAAAAGTTTTATGAACCACGGCCTTATAACGCGGAAGTTCTACCAGCAACTATGAAATCCGGTCGCGAAAGCCTTCATTGCATGAACGTGTTGCGTCCTTAATAAATTGGGTGTGATTTGTCAGCCGCATATTGTGTTTCGGTTTGGATACCGAACTGTGTAGCACCTGAGAAACATTTTCTTTAAAGTGCCTCAAGATGTGCAGATAAAATTAATACCTTCCGGCAGTCACAGTACAGACCTGTTCATCAAATTTTGTCCGCACATGGAGGAAAATCTGTTGCTGACGAAAGGGGTCTCCTGGATGAGCTTCAAAAATGTTCAAATGTTTGTAAAGCTTATGGGACTTAACTACGGGGTCATCAGTCCCTAAACGTACAAACTACTTATGAACTACTTACGAACTAGGACGGCACAAATATCCATGCCCGAGGGGGGATTCGAACCCCCGACCGTAGTGGCCGTGCAGACCGTGACTGAAGCGCCTCAGTCCCCTCGGCCACCGCGGCCGGCTGGATGAGCTTCAAGACAATTTTTGGAGCCGTGTTATACGCAGCATAAACATACGGCTCTATGAATGAAACCAACAGCGGAACAAGAAGACCCGAAGGGATTTCAGTACATTACTTTCCTGTGGTACGTGTTAAGCCTATCTTCGAAACTGGGAAGTATCCTCAAAAAATGTTCGAATGTCTGTATAGCTTATGGGACTTAACTATGGGGTCATCAGTCCCTAAATTTACAAACTACTTATGAACTAGCTAAGACTAAGGACGCACAAATATCCACGCCCGAGGGGTGATTCGAATCCCCGACCGTAGTGGCCGTGCAGACCGTGACTGGAGCACCACAGTCCCCTCGGCCACCGCGGCCGGCGAAGTATCCTCAGCGCAGAAGGTTATTATTTGCCCCTCTTCACATCGAACCAAAAGAAAGCAGTACCCTTTCTTTCTATTAAAGTTGGTTTAATGTTTTCGTAACAATGTGGTTCCCTCGATCTCCTCTAAATGATGGCTCTGCTACACTGGTCCAAACAATTAGGGGATCAGTTGAGATATACAGGTTCTGAAGTGTTGTTGACGACAGAATGAACTAAAATTGTTTGACGTGCTTTTGTCGATTCTACGGAGCAGATACAACAACGTTACGGCAATAGAATTATTGGTAGTAACAGCAGGTTGATGCATATTGATGTTGACGTGTGTTTGCCGAACGAACTACATAGGAATTTAGGTTAAATATAGTGTAGTGAGGCCTACATCGTTTATTCCGCTGACATTAGGTGGAGGAACATGATGATTAGAGTCGTAACGAATGGCGTGGGGTTCTGTTCTCAGATGATTCAAGATTTTGTATTCAGCCAGACAATCATCGTTCCCTCATCTAGAGAGAACGTAGGACTTGAAACAGTTCTGCTTTTGTACAGGAAACATTACCATATAATGGTGGAAGAATGTTGTGGGTAGGATCTCTGTGTCGCTCAAAATAGCATCTTGACTGCTCAGACGTATAGATACGAGGATCTTTGAATTTTTTGTGCTCTACGCTGGTGCCATAGGAGATGGGTTCCCTCTGGTGAACGATAATGCTCGTCCCAAGAGAGTTGCACTGGTAAGGGAACTGAACAAATAAAGTGACCATCCTGTTCACCGGACACAAACCAGACTGAGGAGTCTAAGACATAATGCTATGGGTAATTTGGTCCAGTAGGTTTACAAAGATTTGAACATTCCAGACCAGCACCTCCCACAATGGTTACAGAGCTTAATGTTGCACTCATGAAAGAAAGGCCAAGCTGACTGATAACCACATAGTGTCATTTCACGCCGCTGTGCAACTGTACTGACCGTCAGAGATTATGGCACGTTATTTTACAGAACAAGGATAATAAATTTCCCCCTATTATGGTTGCCCCATGGTGCTTTGTTCTAAGTAAACGTCATGTAAGCCTCAAGTAAGGAGTTGAAACCACAAAGTATCGTATTGTATTATACACAAATTACAATTGCAACCTATTTGTAAATAAAATGCGTTACGATGTGTATACTGTGCATGATATCTCACCTGATCCCCTGTTTTGAGTAGTGTACATTGAACAGACGACACGTATAGTCCATAAAGACACGCACAACATCATAGCTACGCCTCGTTAGTGGAAGCCAAGAAATCGTCTGTGGATAAGCACGGTATCAATGCTGGGCTACCTATCCAGTACGAACTGTTGCCTCGGCGTCTAATTTATAAGTCTCGGCGGTAAAAGAATGGAATTAAAATTTAATTAAAAGACAAACTTGGAAGCTTGGATAAATCAAGGGATTCAGTGCTTGCTTCAATAAACGTTGTCACAGTACAGCTCAGAGTAATACATTTCTCCGGATGGGTCGACAACGCGGACACAGGCGTAATTCGTCCTTTAGTTTCTCTACCGCCGATCAACTTCTCTAACGCATCTAGCGTATATGTGACCGCTTGCACAGTGGGGGTCTTCGGGTTTGGTTGGTCGATTTGTGGTTTGAAGGGTCAGACCCAAACTGGGCAACTTTTAGTGGCCATTAGAAGGGTACCCTTAAAAGGACAGTTAATCCCAGCCGGCTGTGGCCGAGGCCGACGGGACTGAGGCGCTCCAGTCACGGTGTGCATGGCCACTAAGGTCGGGGGTTCGAATTCCCCCTCGGCCATGGATATTTGTGCCGTCCTTTGTATAAGGTAGTTGATAAGTAGTTTGTAAGTTTAGGGACTGATGACCCCGTAGTTAATTCCCATAAGCTTAACAAACATACACATAGTTAATTAACACTCGAACTGGGCAACTTCCGCTCGCAGGTTGCAGGATGGTCCTACCCGAGGCGTTGCCGGCCTAACTGAACTATGAATGACAGCAGCTTGCTGACATCTGTGTAGAATGACATAGTGTTTCGTTTTCTACTTCAGATTTGTCACGGAAGCGAATAATACAACAGTAAGTCACCATTTGCAACCTTTTATTAGTGATCGTGGTAATACACGTTTGATCTGTACGATTATAAATGAAAACCTTGTAGAAGAACGTGGATGACGATTCTACGGTAAATGTTCGCGGTGTGCTGTTATTTACAGTAGGCAGCGAACATATATTTTCGCGTTTGGAACAACCACAAGTCGACAACATCAGAAAATTTGCGAATTACGTAACTGAAAACTACATTGCTGAAGAAGATGCAGTGTTTCCTCCAAACGCAGCAGACTGCTTCCTTGTGGAGGACGACTTACGCTTGCGAAAGCTTTCATTCCCGAATCAATGCTTCATGTGAATTTCCTCACCCAAACATCTTTCAGTTTGTGAGAAGTCTGAAGCATTAACAAACTGATGTTAAAATCAACTCATCAAAAATAATATTACAAACCAAACGGACTCAAAAACCAGGAAGAGGCACCCTTTCCTGCAACAGAAGTTAGAATTACTTAGGAACGGTGAAATTAGCAAATTAGACTCCGTAAAGTGCGGTTCTTACCAAACAGCCGTGAGTAGAATATGAGCCAAACTAAATGCATTTGTTATCTGCAAATATTTTTGTTTGTGAAATTTGTAATAAAATCTATGTATTTGTATATAATTTGCATGTTGTTTGTATCTTGTTCCTTGGCACAGTATTGACATTATTCCTTAACAACTCTACAAAGAGGGGCATAGGTTGCGCACTTGGTAAGTTTAGATTTGGAAGCATTTTGCGAGATTCTGCCGTTAATCTGACAGCAGCAGGTAGGAGTTGCCCAGTTCGTGCATGCCACTCAGAATGCACTTAGTGGGCAGTTGCCCAGTTCGAGTCTTCCGTTTATCACCAACAGGTAGGTACCTGTAGGTGGGTTTACCAGGAGGTGGTAATTGCTGAAGTGTCACTCAATGGAGTCATTCTGAAGATGGCTGGAAAGCACGCAGCCGAAATGCTAGAAAGAGTATAATTTATTTGGCTGCTCGCCCGCATACGATTCTTGTCTGGGAGTAAGATGCATATCGTGGTCAATCCTACTTTTGTACATTTGGCTAGTGGCAATCCTTATCTCGAACTCGTTGCTTGCATCTGACTGTAAGACAGAATTGCTTCAGGTAATTATATTATATTATATATTATATTATAAATCAATTCTAGAAAGTAATATAAACAATCAGGATGTCGATATATGAATTATTGCAGTCCGCCTAAGCTGTTTTTATGCGCCTTTATTGCGTTACTACCGGTTTCGTACCGTTGAAGATACATCTTCAGATATCTTTTAATTTACATAATGTGTAAACGAAGGCTTCCGCGGCCGTTGTCATTGTATATAAAACTCTTCTGGGTTTTGGACCGCATCGTCAAAATATCAAACACTTCACCGACGTTTCGGCCACTATTGCAAGTGGCCATCTTCTGGGTGTTACATTTACTGTGGCCGAAACGTCGGTGAAGTGTTTGATATTTTGACGATGCGGTCCAAAACCCAGAAGAGTTTTATATACAATTACATAATGTGGTTTGACTTGTTGCGTGTCCCAACGTTCATGGTGGTTTTCCGGGTTTTATTTGAAGATTTTAATTAATATTACAAGGGACTCCCTTCAGTAAGCGTTTACATTGGCAACGGTTGCCTATACCGAGTTTACTGCTTAAAATTTTAAAGTTGAACGTAGGGGTGGGTTCAGTATCCCCTGAATCTAAAGTAAAACGAATTGTAACAATGGTTTGCGTCATATGCTTTTAAAATATTTGACAAAACCAGAAGCTTTTTGGAGTCGTGGTCCGTGTTATGATTCTCAAAATTTGAAAATTCCTAGAAACCATTAGGTGAACGTTAGGACTTAACATTTTTGTTGTCATTCATGCTATGAAATTAATCATGTGCACTGACAGTATATGATATGTTCAGGAGTGCAATACTTCTGAATACGCATCGCCGTCGTTCAAGAAATCGTTGTTGAAAGCCCCCAATACTCGTCATCATAACAGTGTGCTGTGGCGATGAAGAAAGCCTGATGGTGTGTGTCCACGCTGCTCTCTTAACCCGGCATCGTTAGTAGTTGTCATGTACTTGCTTATTGGCGGTAACTGAAGTCCGTTGGTCGTGTGGCTGTATACTAAAGTGAGTCTCTCCAGCGTGGCGCGGACGAAGAGTATGTGGGCACGCGGATTACGTCACGGTGTGGAGGGCCAGTGCTGACTACCCGGCAATCAACCGAATATTGCCAGAGAAAGGTTAAAGCGTAGTTCAACCAATTAACAGTGTTAAGGAAGAATGTGGAAGCGCTATACGAACAAGTGCTAACAGTGCTCTAGAGAAATCCCCGAGGTGCGGTAGGCGTGGTAAAGGCACGAAGCGTACTTGTTTCTCTGTGGAGAGTGGAAGTGGGGACACCGAATAATTAGCGGTAGGCCGCAGAGCTCTGTGTTGCCCTGTGTGCACTCGCGGTTGTATGGTCAAAGTGTTACGGCCTGTTAAGCAGAAGGAACTGCAAAGCGTCTCGGTAACTACACTCCGCCTGGTCTCCGCTTCGAGTAGAGTTGCGCGCTGTGCAAATGTGACTGTACGTGCAGAATGAGACAGTTAATAGTTGCTTCGATTTTATTTTGTGAAAGGTTCCACTTATGATAACGACGTTTTCAGCAAAAAGGCACGTTGATATGTGAGAGAAAGTTGTATTTCTATTGTCAATCAAGATGCTGAAGTAAGTATGACTTTTCTCTTGCAAACTTAAATAAATAGGAATCTATTACTTTCCATAACTGCATTCAGGACTTCTCGAAAACAGCAATAATGTTGATAAAACGTATGAACTTGTAGAAAAATAACTGCCACCAAGTTTCATTAAATAGTGTTTTATTACAACGTGACCAGATTTCGGCCCAATTCATTTTGCATTCTTCAGCAAATGTTCCACAAGATAAAATCAAAAAGCTCTACTTAAAGCCCAAATTCAACGACATGTCATTAGTTGAAACTAAAACCGTAAAATGGATCAATGACACTACACGCTCACTCGGCCTGTGTGTGTGTGTGTGTGTGTGTGTGTGTGTGTGTGTGTGTGTGTGTGACTGTGTATTGCCCCACAGTTTTAAATTTTGACAGGTCAGTGCACTACAACTTCCGGTTTGACTACAGAAATTGACTCTTTGTCTTATTTCATAACGACTTTTATGTCATGTCACGTGGCCGACACATTCTGAAGAACGCAAATATAATTTTGACGAAACCTTGTCAAGGTATAATGAAACCCTTTTTGAAGCAACTGCTTGGCTGTTATTTTCCCACAAGCTGATACTATTATAGTGCTGCAGAAATACAGCCGTGTTTAAGATATTGACATGACGCAGAAGAGTTTCGGAAAATAAAAGCAATGCGGTCTTAGCCTCTCTGTAGCCATGCAATCACCACCAAGCATAGCCGCCATGCCTAGCGTCGAAATGAAAATGTAGAAAAATAAACGTGATATTAATACAAAAATCCCATAGTCTACACGACATAGATACAGGATCAGCTATGGTTCTTATATAAGTAGCTACGACACACATTAGCTTCTGGCGAGTAAGATGATGCTTTAGAAGACCTGTTAAAAATACGCGCACTTTCCCGGACTTCGACACGCGGTTTTCGACTGAACTTCACCATTCCTGCTTACTTCTTAATACCAAAACTGAAGTGTCTGCCGCACATACTTCAAAAAGGTACTATTCCAAGATATTGGACAGAAGGAAAGACATTGAATAAAAATTTGCGCTACAGTCAGGATTCGAAACAGCGTCTTTGAATTAAGGTGACATGCACTTTACCAACTGCCCCACAGCTGCCTTACGGAAAATGTGGCTGTGTGGTATTAAAGTACGACAACCTCCATAACACAAACTTCAAACCTCCATCAGATATTCGTATGTAACATGTGTCAATGTTGCCGAGGCTCTCAAAATGCGGAATAGCACCGCAGCAATGAACATTATTAAGAACAATCCTGCCTTGTACCTCAGGCATTAATATCAAATAATAAATGAATTGCCAGAGACATAATTTGTGCCTATATATCACAGATATTGGATAGGAGGATAGGCAATGAATTGCTTATTGGGCAAATACTTTAACCGCTTTTTTTTTTTTCAATTTTTAACCAGGGAAGACCCGAACCTCCACGGCGGCAACCGCGCGCTCCGCGGCGAGGTGCTTTAGACCGCTTTTTTTTTTTTTTTTTTTTTTTTTTTTTTTTTTACCTCCAACACCCTAAGCAGGAATCATACCCCTAGACCAACTTTTTTTTACTTTTTTTTCTATTTTTGGTACTCGATTTGTTTTTTGTAGCGAGTAAATTAAAATGTTCTTCATCAAAATGTAAGTAAACTCAATTTTTTTAATTTATTTGTTTATTTAACTTTTTTGTGCGTTTACTATGCAACTAACAAGCCTCAAAGTTTGTCTTCTCGATGTTTGTACTGCTTTTGGCAGTTACCACAATCCTGGTCGAGTGTTATCATTTAATGTACTGTTTTATCCATTGTTACCTTCTCTGTACTTCGAGAGCGTCTGTCGCCGTTAAACTATACTTTTATATGTATATATGATACACTTACTTGCAAAAATTTAATTAACTAAATAATGGAAGAGCTTTAAACGTAATTGCCTCCTCTTGGCATATTATTGTACAATGTTACTTTCTTAACAAACAAACAAAAAGTTTTCTTTCTTTAAGAAAAGGAAAGAAAAAGGTGTTCCTGATATATTAATAACCAAGTATTTCCAAACATTATTCGTATATTGCTAGTTTTCTTAAATAATCTTAATTCAATTATTCCTTTCTTTCTTCTTCTCATGTGCATGAATATTTTTATCGGGCGTGTCATGACCGTTTCAATGTACACCTAATCATAGCTTGGAACGCCGTTTCAGGGTTCTGCTGAGGCCTTCACGGCTACCGTAGCGGCCAGGGGTCCTTGAAGTCCCCACCGTACTTCACCCTCAGCAGCAATCCCCTACTTTGGCATGCAATCCACAATCAGGTTAGCCGGCTGAAGTTAGGCTGTCAAGTCATGTCATGTTATGCTCAAGGGTTCAAAATTTTTAACATGTTTCCATATTTCTTTGTATGGTCCTTCACCTGAGCAGTTTATAGAATTCCCCTTTTAGAAATTGTTCGTATTCCGGTACACAGGCACTTCCTTTCTTTGTGATGACGTAGTCTATGTAATTTCCTAGTAGCCATAGTATTGCGCTGTTTTTCTGTTCGGGAAAGTATACTTCGTCTGGATAAAAGATGTTTACAAGGGTAATTTCTCGCCCGTCACTTCGCTTGAGAAATGCGATCTGCTTCTTCACCGCAATCCATATGTCCTTATAGCCTTGACAAATGAATCGATGAGTTAATGTATCGATTTCGCGACAATCTGGACATATGTTAGTGACACATCGACCAATTGAGTTTAATTTCTCATTTGTAGCGACTAAATTGTTTATGATCCGGTACCAAATCGCTTTAATATCTGTAGATAGGAGTTTATTACTTATATTTTTCCAAATATGCCTCCAGTTTTTACCTGGGTACTTCAATTCCATCCTATTTCGGCATCTTGATCGTTGAATATCTTCTTGACTTCGCATGACGACTCCGACATCATCAGCATATGCGTTTGACACCCTAGTGATTCCTGATATTCGAATTCCTTCTAGAGTATTATTAAGGGTTCTCAATAGCGGTTCTAAGGCAGCTATAAAAAGTAGCATAGATAATGGACTGCCTTGTGGTACGCCATTATCAATTTTAATCACATGAGTACGGTGTCAATTTATGGAAACTTTTGTGTGAATACCTTTCACAACATTCGCTAAAACTTTCAAACAATTTTCATTAAAACCCATTTCGCGCAGGAGCGTAAATAAATACAGGTGGTTCACTCTGTCGAAAGCCTTAGAAAAGTCTATAAATAGAAATCCAGCTTTTGCTATAATAGTAGAGAAGATTGCTATTATATCTCGGTATTCACAAATTGTTTTGAAAATATTGCGACCAGGGAGGCACGTCTGATGGTCTCCAATTATCTGTTGGAAAATTGGTCGTAATCTGCTTTTCAGGGCCCGAGCAACGATTTTGTAGTCTGAGTTCATGAGGCAGATCGGTCCCATCTTAGAAAGATCTGCACTTGCTGTTTGTCTCCCTTTAGGAAGCAACACAGTGACACTTTCTTTAAAATCTGCAGGCACTTGCTCTCCTTTTAGGATATCATTTACTGCTTCCGTAAATTTATCCCCCATCAGGTGCCAAAAAGTTCCATAAAACTCAATAGGAAGTCCAACTGGACCTGGAGACTTCTTAGTAGGGGTGCTTTTTATGATCTCCAGCAAGTCATCACAAGTAATTTCCGCAATGAGACTCGTATTGTGCTCGTCCGTTATGACGTTCTGTACGCCACTAGTTTGCAGCAATTTCCTAATCAGTCGTGGTTCCACCTGACTGTCGCTGTATAAAAGTTGAGAAAACCAATGAGACTCCTTTAGAATGTCCGACTGTTCCGTCAAAACCCCTTTCTCTTCTGTCGTCACACTATCTATAAAACTTTTTTCTTAAACTTGTGATGTTGTATTAGGTGACGCGTTTTCATCCGCTACCATGGATTTCACATGAGACTTGATTTTCAGTCCGAGTTATTGCCTTTTCAGACACCATTTGAGCTTTAACCTTTTTGATATGTAGTATGGCATCCTGAGTCATTGGTTGGTCATAGAGTTCACGTAGACACGTATAGTGGAATTCAACAGTGTCTTTCAACCACCTCGCTCTATCCTTTCCACAAACCACTAATGTCGACCGTAGTTTCTTTTTGACGCACACTGTCCACCATTCTAGCGATGTTCTATATTTATGACGCATCCTTAGAGCAGTTTGCCAAGTGACAGAGATCCTACCAGCTAAATCGTCATCGTTCAGTGTGTTTATATTCAATTTCCAAAGAGGACGTCCCCAATAGGTTTATTGCTTCGGAAGCCTAACGCTACATTTTACAGCTTGATGGTCCGAAAAAATAGCGGGTATGGTCTCTATAGCGTCGATATTACTTCCTAGATTTTCAGTCAGATATATCCTGTCGATACGACTCTTCGACGTGGAAGTAAAAAAAGTAAATGTCACAGTAGTCTCGCCAACTCATATTGGTAACGAGGCTGTTCAGCTCTTTCGAATAATTAAAGTTTGGCCACCGATCCTTTCGATGAAGGATACAATTCCAATCTCCTCCAATTAAAACTTCCGTGGGGTTGTCTCTAAGCAAGTACACGATATCGGATTTAAAAAACTGCGCTCTAGCTTCCCTAAAATTATTTCCAGAAGGAACATACACATTGATGACAGTAGTGTTAAAAATTTTACAGCTAATACCGCGTCCAGAGTCTAAATAGTTGACGTCGTTAGCCGGTATTTCTTCCTTCACAAGGATAGCCGTACAGCATTCATTTTCGCGCGCAACATTTAAAAACACGTTAAAACCAGGAACCCGCAGACTTTTAAGTTTAACTTCCTAAAGCAAAGCTATGTCCGTTTCTGATCGGTACAAGAACTCCTTTAATGCAGACACTTTCGTTTCATTAAGGGTCTTATTTATATTAAGTGTCGACTACGAGTCAGTAAAAAGAGCGAGCGAGATGGCAGATGGTCGGCCGCACCCTCGTTGTTTACCACGCGATTCAGAGGGCGGTATCGGCGCGATCATCACGCACCGCGGTCTCCGCTGATTTCCTCCATGTCTTCGTCTGTCTGCTAAACTGTGTCATCCGCCCAGTCACCCCCATGCATCGCATTTTCCTGCTCAGACGCATTGGATACTTCCGGGAGGTTCGTATTGTGAACCTTATCGTTCGTAACTATCTGACTGATTTCCTTAGTCGTCATGTCCGTGTCTTGTTCCATGACTTGTTGATCCTTTTCCCGACCACTTCTGACCATTTCACGTAATTTCTCCCTGATTGCAGGAGCGAGACTTTCTGCCGCGTCGTGCGCGATTCTCCGTTTTCTGCGGCTGCGAGACTTCTTTGGAGATCTGGCAGGCGTCGAGGTCGGCGATGTAACAGGAGATATCCCTGGGGACGTGTTCGCATCGTGCAGGGTGTTTTTGGTATCTGCTGTGGCCACAAGAACTTCTGGTACTGTATTTTCTACGTCTTGGCCTTCTTCCTGTACAATACGTTTTTGTCCTTGCTGCTCTTTCTGCTTTTCTTTGGATGGGGGGATGGTGTCACGTGATTCCGGCCGTGCTCTTTGCTCAACGTGAGCATCGGCAGTTATCGGTTGTACGACATTTGTACTGGACAGTTCCGAATGAGACGGAACTTTATCAGTGCCCTGTTCAAGAGGCACCTGCGTATCCATAGATTCCACAGATACAGGTTCGCTACAGTCCATTGCATGTAACGTTGAATCTACATTTTCAGGTAAACTGACATTATCCGGAATCGGTACTACAATTGTGTTCAAATTCTGTTGTGTCAGGGTATCGGAACCCTGTCCTACCAGTTCCCGAGCAGGGAGATCACGAAAAGTCGTGACGTCAGCGTACGTCAGTTTCATAGTTGTCATCTGACTTTGATTAGGAACTTCACCCGTATGAATCTGCGGCACACGCCTCCTACTACACTCCGCACGGACATGATCTGACGAATTACACAATGCACAGGTTCGTGGTTGGCCTTCATAAATAACAAGGGCACCGTACCCACATATCGTAACGAATGAGGGAATGTGCTTTTGCAATTCTATTTTGACTTGTCGTACACCATTTAGGACAGGAAACATGTGTGGTTCCGACCACTTCTCTGCAATATTCGAAATTATTCTATCATAATTCTTTAAAACCGCATTGATCTCCTCGGTTGGCATCTCAAAGGGAAGTTCAAAATTTCTTACAGTACGTATTGCGAAACCGGAATAAGACACAACGACTTCACTAACAGAACCATCTGAATGATTGAACTTCACTTTATCCCCACATTTTTCTACAATTGCACAACACAAATCGGCAGTTTTCAACTTAACAAAACAAGAGTTAGTCACAAATGACAAATAAATGCCCATAATATCATCTTCTCGTAAACCAATTTTCTCACTGAGCCACAATTTAACCCCAATCGCTCTACGTCGAATGAAATTTCAGTCAAATATAAACTTTACAGTATCTTTTCGAGGGTAGTTCGTGCAATTCATCTTGTCAATTCAAAACACAATTGCAAGATAGCGAATGAAGCGCAAGCAGCGAGCGGCCCAGGCTAACCTGAAACGCAGCGCCACAGCCGTTGCTTACACTTGACGACGCGACGACCGGCTCCGCCACGCGTCCGTCCCGCACCGCAGCTGCGACTCGAATGCCGCTCAGCTACAGTGGCCTTAGGGATTCGACCATTGCTCGGAATCTCTTGAAGCACATCCCCCTCCACAACACAACCTCAATTGTATCTCGTGTTCCCCTATGTAATACGTATCATTAAGTATATGTGGCCGAATTGAAGACTTTGTTTTGGTGGAAATGTGCTCCCATGGTATATCATACATTGCACAAGTGTTTTTATTTTGTATTGTTACCACTAGATAGGATGGTGTAGGTTGTTTACAACCGTATGTGTCTACGGTCAGTGGGTTCCACTCCACATCAGTGGTAGTTTTCAGTGACATAGCCGGTTGCGGTGGCCGAGCGGTGTGAGGTGCGCCAGTCACGTTCTACACGGCTAATACGGTCGGGGGTTCGAATCCCCCCTAGAGCATGGAAATTTGTGCCGTCCTTAGTATTATCTAGTTCATAAGTAGTTTGTAAGTTTAGGGATTGATGACCCCATAGTTAAGTTCCATAAGCTCTACAAATATTTGAAAATTTTTTCAGTGACATAAAAATACCATTATTCTGTAGTCAGCCATTTCCTCCAAGGGCTACTCCGAACCGTCAAGATCACGTGTGACAGAATTTTATTTTATACGGAAACTGTTTGTACTGATATAAATGTTGGGCTTAGGGTTTTAGAATTAGCACAAAAAAGCAATTGAGCGTGATGTTGTTTCTAGCGATAAAGTCTTTATCTAGGCTTATAAAATAGACTGATTGGTTGTCGCATGATGTATCATACAATGAAAAACTAGCCCTAATTTTAAACGTGATTCAGGAAACATTTATTTTCCTACTAATCAAGTAAAAAACAAATGCAGTTGCCTCTTGAGGTAATTTTGCTAGATTCTTACGTAGTACATTTTATCGAGAGGTCACATAAATACTATTATATAACCCTGACAAACCCCGTGATCCAGAGGAAATTCTAAAACAGCTTGAGAATCTCGGCGAAATCAAGCTGATGAGCTGGATTTAGTCTTCGCCTTGCAACATCTCAGGGCTATGTCGTGAAGTTCAGTCCATATACTGGTACCAGTGACAAAGAAGAAGGAAAAACATTGGGAACTTCAATTACTGAAAAATTCTGTGTGGGTATCATCATAGTAATTCTGTTGTCTTTATTGACAACTATTGCAACTCTCTGTCACTCTTGGAATAATTACGAAAACATCATTACATTGCATTGGCACTATCCGAGGAGACAGAATTGAAAAAGCACCACTGAAAGACTTGAAAAAGGAAATTCGCGGATCTTATCATGAGCTACAAGACGAACAATTTACGCTGCTGAGGTGGCATGACAACAGACAAGTGACATTAGCAACAATTCTACAAATAGATGGCTGTCTTACCAAACGGACCTGCAAGATTTGGAGTAAAGCAGAACGGAAGCATCTAATTGTGCCAGAACCAACCTTAGTACAATTCTACAACAAAGGGAAGGGAGGTGTTGAACTTTTCGACAGACTGCGAGGTCTGCCTTGATGATGTAGCCTCGTCAAAATGTGGATGCTATACAGAAAGGTGAATAACGTAAGTTTGTTGGAGTTCCGACGAAGTGTTGTACTGTCTCTACTGACGTCGCCTGCAATGGATAAACCTAGAGAGCCCATGCCAAGATCCCAGAAAAGGTGTACTAAATGATATCTGCAGAGACAATGTTGGACACTTTGTGGACAATAACTCAGAGGAGTTGTAAAAATTGTGGAAAATGCACTAAATTTCGTTGCATAAATGTAATGTTGGTATTCACCCTGATTCTTATTTTTGCAATTTTGTTGTGGTCTTCAGTCCGGAGACTGGTTTGATGCAGCTCTGGCAAATTACATCTGTTTGAATCTGCTTACTGTATCCATCTCTTGGTCTTCCTCTGCGGTCTTTATCCCACACACTTCCCTCCAACGCTATATTCACAATTCCTTGATGTCTAAGAATATGTCCTACCAATCAATCCCTTCTTTTAGTCAAGGTATGCCAAAAATTCCTTTTCTTCCCAATTCTGTTCAGTACCTCTTCATTAGTTACGCGAACCACCCATCTAATCTTCAGCATTCGTCTGTAGCACCACATTTCAAAAGCCTCTATCCTCTTCCTGTCCGCACTGTTTATCGTCCATGTTTCACTCCCATACAAGGCAACACTCCATACAAATGCCTTCAGAAAGGACTTCCTTAGGCTTAAATCAATATTCGATGTTAACAAATTTCTCTTTTTCAAGAACACCTTTCTACCCATTGCCATTCTGCATTTTATATCCTCTGTACTGCGACCATCATTTTTTATTTTACAGCCCAAGTAACAAAACTCGTCTACCTCCTTTATTGTTTCGTTACCTAATCTAATTCCTTCAGCATCACCTGATTTTCTTAGAATGCACTCCATTACCCTAGTTTTGTTCTTGTCAATGTTCATGTTTCAAAACACTGTCCATTCCGTTCAACTGCTCTTACAGGTCCTTTCCTGTCTCTGACAGAATTACTATATCGACGGCAAAACGCAATGTTTTTAATTCTTCACCCTGAACTTTAATTCCTTCTCCAAATTTCTCTTTGCTTTCCTTTATAGCTTGCTCAATGTACAAATTGAATAACATTGGAGAAAGGCTACAACCCTGTCTTACTCCTTGCCAACCACTGAATCCCTTTCATGCCCATCAACTCTGACAACCGCTGTCTGGTTTTTGTACAAGTTGTAAATAACCTTACGCTCCCTATATTTTACTCCTACTTGTTTCAGAACTTGAAAGAGTTTATTGCAATCAAAATTGTCAAAAGCCTTTTCAAAATCTACAAAAGATAGATATTTAGGTTTGCCTTTTCTTTATCTTCTAGGATAAGCCGCGAAGTGAGTATTTCCTCCCTTGTTCCTACATTTCTCCTGAACCCAAACTGATATTCCCCAAGGTCTGCTTCTACCAGCTTTTCCATCCTTCTGTCAATAATTCGTGTTAATATTTTGCAACCATGACTTATTAAACTGATGGTTCTGTAGTTTTCACACCTGTCTGCGCCTGCTTTCTTTGGAATAGGGATTATTACATTTTTCTTAAAGTCTGAGGTACTTCTCCTGTCTCATACATTTTACACAACAGGTGAAACAGTTTTGTCATGGCTTGTTCCCCCAGTGACTTCAGTAGATCTGAGGGAATGTCATCTACTCGAGGGCCCTTGTTTCGACTTAGGTCTTTCAGTGCTCTGTCAAATTCATCTCTCAGTCTAGTATCTCCTATTTCATCCTCATCTACTTCTTCCTCCCTTCCTACAATATTGCCTCTAAGTTCATTTCCTTCATAGAGCCTCTCTATCACAGGTAAACATTGTTCAAAATATCATTCATGTAATGCGACGTTGGACTTGATCCAGATTGTTTTTATTTTTTCCAACACCATTATCGACTTATTTGTGTATTGTTAAAGTATTAATGTATCAGTTTCTATTAATAAAATTAGATTCAACATTGTTTTCTTTGTATATAAAAAGTAGTACTGCGCTACTGAATTGTAAATGTTATGTCCATCGTATGTTTTATCATACGTGAAATAAAACAATGTAAATATTTTAAAAAATCAATGTTTTAGTTATTCATTCATGCCTTAAACATACATTGACTTAATTTCATCAAAATTGAAAACAAAACATAATTTTTGGCATTATTGGGTTTATGAGTCCGTGCAGTGGCGGTATCATTAAGGCCGCTCTGGCTGTAGCGCCTGCCTGGTAAGCAGGTCTTCGAATCCTGGCAATGGCACAAATTTTACTTCATGCCACTCCTTCTTGATATACCGAGAGATATTATGTCTCTGGAAATTTATTTATTATTTGATATTGATGCCTAAGGGTTGCCCCATTAACTTTCATTGCTGGGGTGCTATTCCGCAATTGGCGACCCACGGCAACACAACACTGTAACATGAGACGAAGTTTGAGTGGTTGAGGGAGACGTGCTGTAAGACACTCCATTTAGTCACACTATAAATAAGGCTGCTATAGGTGAGTGTTTAAAGCGCATGCCCCGTAAGGAGGACGTCCCGAGATATAATCCCAGCTGCATAACCAATTTTAATTCAATGCCTCTTTCAAGTTATGGTGACACACGCCGTATGCGTGGTGTCTCTCCTTTTAGCCAAGAAAGCCAATGAGCCCTTCAGCGCTGATGTACTCTATCCTCGAACTCTTTGTGTGGATTATGAGCAGGGGGCTACTAACAAGGAAACCTCCATATCGCACCCCCTCAGATTTAGTTAAAAGTTGTCGAAGTGTACAGGCCTTGTCTTGACTTCAGGCAATCCTGTTCACAACACAGATAATGCCACCTCCCTTTATTCTAACCTCCTTGGGGTAAACAAGATGACGCATAACAACACACTCTGGCGGCAATAGTATCTTTGCTGCAAGCCTGACACCACGGGTAAGTTTTAAGAAGGCGCTCTGTCAACATGACACATGGAGAATGTGTCTTAACTATTTTATGTGTGACGTACCATTTGTCAAAGTTAAATGTTTTATGATTGCCGTACCATTTTAATGTCATGCGCGTTCACGAAATGAAAACATAGGAAAATGTTCAAATGTTTGTAAATCTATCTGATTCAAGACTTCTGGCTAGTAAGCATGGAGGTGCGGGTTCGATTCCCGGCCGCATCACAAATTTTAATTCAATCCTTCACCTTTTGTCGTTATTTTAAGTAGTTTGGAAGTCTACAAACCCTTTCATTCCCAGTGTTGTTTCAGGGTGGCCACCGAACCTTGAAACCGGGAAAACCGGGAAAAAGCCTTGAATTTCAAAAAACCGGGGAAAACCGGGAAAAAGCCTTGAATTTCAGACAAAAACCGGGATTTTTAACCCATGAGATCTCGCGGCTTTAAGAGTTAAACGATCGTTCGCGTGTATAGCCTTTTGCTCAGATTAGACTACCAGTTTGAAATGTATTTAATAAGTGTAAATAAGTAATCCCTGTAGTTTTAGTAAGACAAAACCTCAAAGTTTAATATTTAAAAGTAACAAAATGCCAGTCATTTTAAAATTACGGTGAGCAAAATGATCAGATCGCTAGTGCCCGCGGGTTAAATAATATTCATCGCTCCATTTTTGTGTACAAAAACATTTTCAAATATATTTCTGGGCGGCTAAAAAATTTTATAATGATTGGTTACGTATTCCATTATCTATTTCTGTATTTATCTCGAAGTGTCAACCACGCGAGTCAATTCCTCGCGATGTACGTCGAAGAGACGCGATGTTATCGTAAGGCGCGACTGCGAAATCGTAGAATGAAAGGCGATATTTATTTGTACTAAATTTTAGCAATTTTCCTTATTGACCCCTCCCCTCACGCCCACCCTCTCCTCACTGATACTCATCAACACAGATCTCGTCTGTCTGATCTGTGTTGAAAAATCTCTTCATGGAAGAATTTTGTTGATTTTTACTATAAACTCCGTAAAAGTTGGTATTGTGATGCTTCGTTAGCATAGGCGCCAACTACGGGCATGCTCGGTCGCTCAAGCATACCCCAAAATTTGAGTGGGTATGCTAGGCATAGCCCACTGAAAATTTTGATATCATTTTTTCTTTACGTTATATTTCTTGACTGTAATTAAAATCGACTCTCTCATCCCATTTATGGCCGACTGACTTTTGTAAGACACCACTCGAAAAAGATTATTTTAAACAGGTAATTGAATTCGTAGGCATTAAAAACCATGTTCACATGTGAGTGAAGTGACCGTTTTCTATATAGTCCGAATTGTAATGAAATTCCGCTTGTTAAGTCAATATTGTAAACTGAAGGCAGCAACCTTTAATTGTAGTCTATTAAAAAAACTAGAAATGAAGTGGGTTTGGTACGATACATTGAAAATGTTTACATTACGAATTTAATTCCCGGTATCTTTTGAGATAACCTTTTGACATCCACATACGTTACCAGTGAGCCGACATACTTCCTTTTAGCGAAAACATTCTGTAAGCCGGCCGCAGTGGCCGAGCGGTCTGCGGCGCGCCAGTCACGGTCTGCATGGCCGCCACGGTCGGGGGTTCGAATCCTCCCCTCGGGCATGGATGTTTGTGTCTATTGTATAAACTAGTTCGTAAGTAGTTTGAAAGCTTAGGGACTGATGACCCCGCAGTTGAGTTACAAACAACAAACATTCTGTAAAAAGACAGTCCTCATAACAACTTGCGAAGGTCTTTGTGTTTTAATTGGCAGCTCTACAAAATTCTCGAAACGCAACAGCTAGTCAGCTAGTGATAGAATCTTTTTCTGAATTTGAACTTTCAGGCTTCAACAATTTGTCAACAATTCAACGTAGTAGTCGGACCTTAGTTTCAGCTCTTTGACCTGTCAACTGTGCATGGAATTACGTCTTAAACCTTTCCCTCCCCTCATCTTTATCTGTCCGTCTAGCCATAACCATTTGTACAAATATTGTAAATAACATTGCAGGGCTTCCAATAATTCATTGTGAGATTGTCTATCATTACCTCGAGGAAACAAAACTCATTAAGCTACAATGCATTGTCAAAATATATATCGATGCTTGATGTCTAAGTATGAGTAAATGCAACAATACTTTCAAATCATTGTTTCAAGGTAAAGGAAACAAAATAATTTAAAAACTTTATTATTATTTAATTATCCAATGTCTAAATTAGTAGTCATCAATTTGAAAATGTTATTAGTTACGATAAAGGAAACATTTCCTACACACTGATGCCATCTGTAGTCATCTCAAATTTCTTTCCAAAAACTAAAATTAATCAAAAATCCTGCAAATATACATTAATCCAATCATTATTTATAGATATATGCAAAGAAATATTTTTGTTCATAAATCAATAAAATTTTGGGTTAAAGGGTTGTCTTGCGTGTGAAAATCGTTAAAATGGATAAGCATATAGTGAAATACAAAAAGACTTCGACTTATAATCGTGATGGTGACGGTGATATGGAATCGATAGCGTGTATGTTTTGTATAAGTTTTTGGCTTCGATTTGTATTTATTTATTTTTTTCTTTAGAAATATCTGGTTACGCCACTGATAATACCCCAAGATTTTCAGAAGTCGGCGTCTATGTTCGTTAGTAATAATTATAGACGAATCCTATGACTGGCGTAACATTGGTAATATATAAATAGTAAACACAGTCATCATGTACGTATTGTTGATGGCTGAACTGTTTTTCATGCGGGCGCGGCTAGCGCCAATGAGGAGTCGCGGTAACAATTACGAGGATAATTAATTTACTTAGCGGACAAGGGTACATCGAGAACCTGTCAACCATAGAGCAGGAACAGCATTAATTATTTATTTTATGGTCAACACAAAAGATTATTTCCCTCGTTATATGTTAATGGGTTTTCAAAAAGTATACGTACACGCAACGCCACCTAGTGAGCGCTACCCGGGCCCGTATGAAATACAGTTCTAACATTGTTGATGGCGACTTTTTGACATGCTAATTGTCCTCCAAAAAGATGTAAGTATAACTCTGTAATACGGTACGCGACTTTTGCGGAAAGGCAACTGAAAACCATCATTATGAACAATCTAAATGAAAACTTGAAAGAGATTAAAAGGTTGTTCATATCCTGAAGGTAAAGTACCTCATAATATATGTATTGAGTTCTCGATCACTAGTTCATGAGATGTGACTGTATTTTAATGTATCAGGAAGTTTAGTATAAATTAATTGACTATGTTGCATAAACGAATGCAATTCACATTAAAACATACAGTATTCTCCAACTACTTGAACTCAACTTAGTCCATTATACAGGGTGTAAAATTTAAGTTGACAAACCGGAATAACTCGGAAAACAGTAGATATTCAAAATTGGTTTACACCAGCATGTGCGGATGGCAGAGGCGGGTTGGGGGGGGGGGGGGGTAGTGTCAAGTGTAAAATTTTTAATGGGAATCCCGACTTTTTATTGCAGATCCATATTCTAAGATCCACATAATGTATGGTCTGGTTGATATTTTTTTTTACGACAGATGGCGCTGTAATAGTAAGAAATAGTTGCCATACTTGTGAAGACATGTACTAAACAGGAAATAAAATAAATGAAAACCATATTCATGATGCCTCAGAACGCTACCAAATGATCCCCAAAGTGATACCTTAGTCCAGAGTGCCATTGTCTGAATACCATTATGAATTGTCGAAAAAACACTTAATTGTACTAGCCGGGAAGAAATGTACATCTGGTATCATTTGGTTGGGTTCTGAGGCATCATCAATATGATTAACCTTTTTCTTTCCTGGGTGATACATTTCTTCAGCAGTATGGAAAATAGTACTTACCAATACAGTGCAATCTGTTGCCTATTGAAAGAAGAAAAAAACAAACTATACATGATTTTGTATGTAGAATCTGAATCTGCAATAAAAAATGGGAGTTTCCATTTAAAATTTTACACTAGCCACCCACACCGTTCCCAAACTGTGGAGACAGTTCAAGTTTAGTATCATTTCCTAAGCCTCTGCCGTCCGTTCATAATGGTGAAAAGTGTTGTTGAATATACACTGTCTTTCTTTCCGTAGTTATTCTGGTTTGTCAACGTAAAATGTGCACCCTGTACTATACATTGTGTCAGTGTCGAATCTGTGGTGGGGGGGAGGGGGTCTATGGGGGCTGCAGATCCCCCAAAACCATGAGGAAAACCTCACAATCAGAGCTGGTTCTTTTTATATCAGTTTGAGGTACAATGCCACAATTTGTATGAGCTTTGCCCCCCCCCCCCCCCCCGCCGCCCCAACACAAATCCTGAATTCGCCCCTGCTTGGTGTATATTACAACGTGACATGGTTCAACTTGGATGACAGGTGTTTTAAAAATAAGTAACTAGTTTCTTTACGGTATAGTTTTTTGTTAACCCTTTTGAGGAAAATTTTTGTGAAAAGCTGGAAAATAATTATTTTTAACCTGGAAAACCTGGAAAAAACCTTAAATTTGAAAATGAAGATTTGGTGGCCACCCTGAACTGCTAGGCTATTAGTCCCTAGCTTACAAACTACTTAAACTAAGGTAAACTTATCTAAGGACAACACACACACCCATGACCAATGGGGGGAATCGAACCACCGACGGCGAATGACCGCGTGCACCGCATCACGGCGCTTCAATGAGCACGGCTAATCCGCTGCGGCTTAAACATAAGACACAAGCTATGAGTTGTGTATGTTAACTTGTCCAATTATTGCTGTATTTGATACTATTATATTTCAAACAACTGTAATTGAATGTACCTCCCTTTCTTCAGTGACCAGATGATGATACCCTAAGTGTATCGAAATTAATTAATTGCGATCTGTTCTATAAATATAATGGGCGTCGTATTTAGAATTCCAGGGAAACTAAATCAAAATTTAATTATCTTTCCACGTGCTATTAAGGGGTAGGTATATCGTATGTTTAGACCGTAAAAGTATCTTTGTATGACCCGTAAGTAAGTGAAAACTTACACGTATAAGGCTTCCATAAGTATACGTTAAAACTCCACACGAGTTTCTTTTTAAATGTTATAGTGTTGTCCCTATATTAAATTCTGTACCTGCAACTTTTGAAACAAATCTTACAGTACGTCCAAAAGAACATTTAGTAGTTACTTCACATTCCGAGTAATAAATATTAACTGAATTGAGAATACTGTATACGTGACCAGAGGCGAATTATCAGTGAACATTCTACTGGCAGTGGGATTCATAGTAACTCTGTTCTGCCTGTGTAAAGTTTTCGTCCTGTTTAGTCGCATCAGAATACACTGCATGCGAAAATTTGTTTTATAACGAAATCCGTCCTTTTCATAGTTATTGTAACTTCGTTCTAGTGTACGAATTAAACTTATGTTACTCTCAATTGTCAAAAGCAGTGTTAAAATTGCTGTCGGGCAGTTTGGCACGATACTAAACCAGGTAAACATATAAAACAAACATGACGAAATTGTTATTGTTTCTCATGTGCGTTAATCTGTTTCAGTTCTATATTTGGAGGAAGCTGTTGTTAATCCCACAAATGAGGTGTTTTGTTTAATTCACGTAGTATCCTCTAGCGGTCACTCAATGACTTGTACCCGTACGTCATCAGCAAATAGGCATAGAATGCTGCTCACACTGTCTTGCACGTATTATCAGTACGTGAGTGTTATTAAAGTAGTCTGTCATGTCAAACGGAAATCGCTTCAGTGAATACGACATCTACAGGAGAGATATTATTGGGAAAGTTCAGAGAACCAGCATTTTCGACTGACTACGAACCGGTTTTATACCCACTAACTCGTAATCCAAGTCAGGACCATCGACCATATGATAAATTAGGGCACATAAGGAGACGTCTAGAAAGGAGTTTTATGAAATTTACAAAGAAAAAATATTAACAGTGTTGGACCAAACGGGCAGTTTTAAGAATGTGGAGTAGGAGGAGTGCCGGGGCAATAAACGCGAAACTACTTTTTAAAGTTATTTATTAGTCTAAAAAGCAAATTACATAACTGAAACCATTACCTTGCTTAGTTTCCTACTCATGGAAATGTAATATATATATATATATATATATATATATATATATATATATATATATATATTTAATTTAAGACTTTCAAGTAAAGCTTCAAATGGATTTGTTTATAAATAAAAATACTGCTACCTGTCCAGAATTTTTATTTATTTAGCGCGACGTGTTTCGAGAAATAATTCCCATCTTCAAGTGCGTTTATTGTGCTGTTTCATATTATTCATGACGTTTTGAGTGTGTGAGTGCTTGCTTCATTCTGCTGTCGTTGCTGTAATTTATAAATACGCCCGATTGTACTTTATGGTTATCTTCATATAGAGTTAATGGCAGAATTTTTTTTAAAAGCTTTTTACCTACAGTTTTCGTCTGGTCCATCTGTGGCAGCTCTCACACATGTCAAACATCACATATAATATTTTTGCACACAACTACATCAGTTTTCACAAAAACAAACATACATATAAATAAACAGTTACAGAGACGTTCTAAGCTTACGTTCACCACAGATACATTTTTACAGAGTATGCTACAAAGGAATCCTTAGCTGGATTTTATCAAAACAATATTTCCATATATTACGTTTCGATTTTATAGAGGATATTACACTTTTGTTCATTGTCCTAATTTATGCATACTTACAATGGTGCTACATTTACACTTATTAATATTTTTATTTGAGTATGCTGTCGAAACATCGGAAAAAAATTTTCTGAGTCACTTTCCACTTTTCCATTTAATATTTTGTCTTCATATAGTCTTCTATAATGTGAATACACTTCCAGTTCTTCATATATTTCTTATTCTCGAAACGCGTCGTGCTTAATAAATAAAAAATCTTGACTGGTAGCAGTATTGTTATGTATAAAGAAATCAATTTATCTCGCAGTCGCAGGCTTTCAAAAAACCCATTTTCTAATGGATAAAATAAATTAATGCTTCAAACTTTAAGATGCTTTCAAAAACATACAATTATTTCAATTTATTACGTAAGGTTTAAAAGCAACACTTTATTTTGTATCTTAAAATCCGCGTTCAAAAATTTAAACATCACTCTCAGCGAATCAAACAGCAATTTCCTTAAACAAGACCTTCTCATTAAGAGCTTACCAAACCACAGTCCACCACGCGCAATTTTTATTCGAAGGTGCTGTGAATAGTTACAACCTTTACCAAAAGCAACTTATTAAAAATAACAAACGAGTGACCACAGTTTACTATCAACGGTAAATTACATTTCATAGAACAGAATGACAGTGACGGAAGTAAATATAAAATTATTATCACCACAAATACTTATATAACCTCCCTCTTTAAATAACAACTGTTTGCTTATCTCATTACCTCGCGTACATTAGAAGTATCACGTAACAAGAAAGTATGCCTAATAACCACTATGGAGATATCTCACAGGGCTATGATCACACCCATGTTTAGCAGAGTTGAAGCCTTTGTCGTCACTAGCAGTAATAGGTTACGCCACAAACCACCATCTAAATGTGTCTTTAATAGGAAACTGAGAGCAATTACAATTTAAATCTACATCTACAAGGGATACTCTGCAAATCACATTTAAGTGCCTGGCACAGGGTTCATAGAACCACCGTTATACTATTTATCTCCCATTCCATTATCGAATAGCGCGCGGGTAGAAAGAACACCTGAATGTCTCCTTTCGAGCTCCGATTTCTCGTATTTTATTCTGATGATCGTTTCTACCTATGTAAGTGGGAGTCAACAATATATTTTCGCATTCAGAGGAGAATGTTGGCGATTGGAGTTTCGAAGGTAGACCACGCCGCAGCAATAACCGCCGTTATTGTAATGATTCCCATCCCAGATCCTGTATCATTTCCGTAACGCTGTCTCCACTGTATCGTGACAATACGAAACGAGCTGCCCTTCTTTGGACTCTTTCGATGCCCTCCGTCAAACCCACCTGATAAGGACCCTACACCGGGCAGCAATACTCCAAAAAAGGACGGACAAGCGTACGTAGTGTATGCAGTTTCTTTAGTAGTTCTGTTGCATCTTTTAAGGGCTCTGCCAATAAAACGCAGTCTCTGGTTCCCCTTTCCCACGACATTATCTACGTGTTCTTTCCTGTTTAAGACTGAAGTAATAGTAATTCCTAGGTATTTTATGGAGTTTACGGCCTTCCCATTTGATTGATTTATCTTGTAAACAAAGTTTAACGGATTTCTTTTCGTACTCATGTGGACTACTTCACACTTCTCATTATTTAGAGTCTATTGCCAATTTTCAAACCATATCTTATTCAGATCATTCTGCAGTTGGTTTTGATCTTTATATGATTTTACTAGACGGTAAATGACGGCATCACCTGCAAACAACCTAAGAGAGCTACTTACATTTTTCCCCTAAATTGTTTATGTAAATAAGGAATAGCAGAGGACCAATAACACAACCCTGTGGAACGCTCGATATCACATTTGTTTTAGTCGATGCCTTACCGTCGATTACTAAGAACTGTGTTCTCTCTGATAGGAAACCCCTATTCAATCGCAAATTTGGAGCGATATGCCATAACCACGCAATTTTAACACATAAATACGACGACCCTGGTGCTTGCACCAATCAGCTTTAGGCGCCGGCTGCGGCAGCAGACCATTGGAGTAAGTCAATCTCGAACTTTGATCTGCTCATGCGTGTGTTTGGCTGCGCAGTGCACTTTTGGCAGTTCTGTCACACAACAGAGACCGTTAATTACACTCCGGCAAGGAATTAACTATTTGGGATTCGGTCTCTGAGCCCGGTAGGCGGAGTCATGGATCATCGTGTTTTGGCCCGACTATAAAATCAGAGGCACTGTCTTATACAACTGGGGAAACTTCAGTAATTGTGCCGGACTGCTATTCTAACGCGGGTCCTCTGCTTAGTAAGCAGTGGCGCTGCTGACACCCTACCCTAAGTTCCCCCACCCAATGTTTGTAAATCTATCAGACCAAACTGCGTGGTCAACAGTCCGTAGCCTACGAACAACTTAAACTAAGGTAAACTAACCGAAGGACACCACACACACCCATGCACAAGGGAGGATTCTAACCTCCGACGGCGAGCAACCGCGCGCTCCGCAGCCAGGCGCCTTAGACCGCTCGGTTATTCCACCGCGGCCTTAAGTTCCCCACGAATGCACAGATTACACTAGCACGCAAGCCACCGCAAGAAAATGCTCATCTTATTAGCACGCTACTTACAAGGGAACCTCCCCATCGTATCCCTCTCAGATTTAAAATTGGTGCAGTGGAAAGGCCGTGAAAAACTGACACAGATCAATCGAGAAAACTGGAACAAGTTGTGTGGAACTATGAACAAATAAGCAAAATATAACAACTGAACGGTCCATGTGAAAGATGGGCAACGTCGAGCATATTGTGAGGATAGTGGTCCTGCGGGTATCGTGAGGAGCTGTGGAGAGAGATGTCCTTGATTCAGGCGTTCTCTCGAACGAAAATTTTAATTATTTTTTCGCAAAATTATGATCTGTCCGTCCGTCCATTGACGCCTCTGTTCGCTGTAATCAGTTGAGTGTCTGTGTTTTGCGACCGCATCGCCGCAAAACCATGCGATTAGCAGACTCTCCAATGGCAACCTAAAACATTTGATCAGAAGGTGATAGGTCAACCAATTCCTCCACAGGAAAACAGGGCTGATGTATACTATATGACACTAGTGATGGTATGTGCGTCATATGACAGGAATCTCTTGTCGACCCACTTAACTTGTACACTTGTACACCTTGCCCGATTGAGGTTTTCTTCTGGATGTGATAATTACTCCCAAAAAAGTGATGAAAACCTAAGGGTTTGTAACATTAACTGCAAAAAATGATTGCAACAGTTTCAGAGTCGTGCAATTTTCCCTGTGCTCTGTCAAAACAAATGTCAGTAACGTTATCGAATTTTTCCTTTTGTAAACTGTCAAATCCCGTCCAAGCAAATCTGAAAATCTCCTGGAATTTCGGAGAGCAGTTACCTCCCATCGGACGGACCGACAGGTAGTAATTTTCTGAAAATGTTAAAATTCAAATTTTCGCCTGTGGGAAGGCTCAGACCAAGTACCTGTCACTCCGCAGCTCCTTACGCTAGTCGCAGGGCCACAGGGCTCGACGTTGCTTTTATTTCGCATGGAATAATGTTTCAATACGAAAAGTAGTCTGATTAGCGTATTCTATTTCGCTTACGACGTGTGGTAGTTTTTGGGGGTATCTGCTCAGATTGAAATAGGGTATTTATTGCGCAGAAACGGGCGGTTCAATCAATATCTGGGCAAAGCTCACATACCTCCTGCTGACCCCTTTTAGTCGCCTCAGTATTCTGACATTGGCGTCTGAAAACAAACTGCTTTAATTTAATTTGTTATTAATAAAATTTGGTTATTCCTAAGAGCAGCTATCATTAAGTAAATACTAGACAGAAATCGAATCTGCATTTGGAACAAACGTCCTTGACATGGTTCAGAAAGGTATGCCATATTTAGCCGCATGACATATGTTACTTCTCATCGACTTTTTTTTTTTTTTTTTTTTTTTTTTAATTTTATTTTTTTGGTTGTTGCGCCATATCTCCCGTATTCCTTATCCTAAATTAATGATCAAGATATCATTTTCAAGGTTTCATTCTCCACTAATGACGGAAAATACGCAGATAGTTATTGTTTTCACAAAAAGAAAAAAAAACTTTATTTTGAAAAAACGACAGTTGAACATTACCGCAAATGGTGCTTCCGTTTTCACTTAATTGTAACTTATATTGGGTAACAGTGATTTATAAATTCAAACAGATTACTTCTATGAAGCGATTAAAATTCCTAAAAACTGTTATTATAATTACGATAGTTTTATTACCGCCGCATTCAGTGCCACAGAAATCATTGAACAGAATATTTTGCAATTCTATTTAACGGCCATTCTATGTCCAAAATATGAAGGTTATACTACAATTAATGAATTTGTGGTTTCCAATTTCTTACCTATAGAGGCAAAGCTTTACCTCAGTTCTGATCCTGCCCAACTTCAAGTAACAAGCGACGTATAGTTGTACCCCATAGAATCGTTGAACTCTGATGTCCGTCCGATTTACCACCTCATCAATTGTTTGTAAAGAAAAATGGTATAATATTTCAGTTAGAAATCTTTACGCTAATAAGGGATTAATTAATGTGCAAAATTAGTGATGACTCTCTTAGGTGAGTACACCATCACTGCTAAATTCATTGAGTACGATAAAACTGTGCTAATAGCCCGCATTAACCTCGCACCTTCTTGATATGGCAAATAGCCATTAACTGTATCCGGTACATCTACATCGACCTAAGCAGTTCAATGTTTAGCACTGTTCTACATTTGTTTCTTGGAATTTCACGATGCGTAGTGTTTCAATACTACCTATATCACATGTATTTAACACAATCTGTGACTTTCGTAAATAAGACAATATAGATTGGATGCAAAGTTTTATGTTATGTTCACGATGTTTGTAGGCGCTGTGCGTGACTCGTAGTGATGGAGCCGGTATGTGGCGCCGCCTTGCCCCCCCTCCTTTTTCTTGGCATATATATAAATATAAAATAGCACCTTAGTTTGAATCCACGTCTCAGTGTACATTTACTGTGCGTCGCAACACGTCTCCTCCTCACCTGTGTCGTCGTGTTACTTCTTCGTGTGTCCAGTGATGTTCCTCAATGTGATCTTCTCGCCACCGTGGCACAGACTGTTTTTAACTGTTTATGTGTCAATCTCTCTCATGTTCATGTGTTTTAAACCTGCATTATTGTCTCCAGTGTCCGGTGTATAAGACTTCAATGTTTTCCTTCGTGCCATGTTTTACACTCTTTGTTGTTACCTTCGTGACATTGTTTATTTTTCTCTCATTATCATGTACGTGTACACTCGGCTGAAGAGCAGCGCCTGATGCTGCTGCCAGCATGCCGACTCCAGTCGGCGTGAATTAACAATAAAGGAAAAAAAAATTAGTTTGAAATGTTTCCTATGAAAATTTTGCACTATGATTGTGACAGTGGTACCTGTATGTAGCTCCGTCATAGACTCTTTGTTTCACATATTATAATATTTTACAAAAAATACTTTTCCTTGAAAGTGCTCAAATGAAATGTCATACGTGACGGTGAAGGGAGTGCCAGTATGTGGCTCTGCCGGAGACGTGTTTTACATTTTTAATATTTTACTTTTTCCTGTTAATACCTAAATTATGACGCTGGTCGTTTTGCAGGCCAATACGATAATTTTATTAAAAGAAGTCAATGTATGTTATCTTTAATCGTCTATAATGGTGCCGACACTATTGTAAGGCACACTAAAGGTGGCGGCAACTAACGGAGCCACGAGGTATCACCTAAACGACGGTGACATGCACGGTACACGTTGGAGGCCTGTGGATGCATCATCTATTTATTTTAAATTTTAATTTAATTATGTATTAATAGTGGACAACGTACAGATTTTATCAGTCATTTTCTTCATGCAGTGTGTTATTACGGTTGGAATAAGGTAAACGCTCAAGTGTGACTTTTCTAGCATCAATACCAACAATATATTTTGACGACCTTACAGCGTTCAATCAATTAAATAAATCGCAATTTGCTATCCGTTAAGGCTTCACTGTACTAGGTTTAGATGGAATACCAAAGAAAAAATTTGTGGCCGGCCGGGATTCGAACCCGGCATCTTCTGCTTACTAGATAGACACGTTGACTACTCCGCCACGGTAGACGCAGTGACTAGCCCGATTTGGGTGGGAGAGATGCAAGAAATAGTCCTCTGCAGTGAGGCTGGACACTGGGTCATCGGTGGCGGAGTGGCCAACGCGTCTGCCTAGTAAGCAGGAGATCGCGGGTTCGAATCCCGGCCGGCCACAAATTTTCATTCCCCGATCTTTGGTATTCCATCTAAGACTAGTACAGTAAAGCCATAACTGATCGCAAATTGTGATTTATTTAATCAATACCTACTGCTGGTTTTATGGTTAACAGTGTAACTTAGTGCTTGTAACTTTCTTTTTGTAGGCCAACGGTTTGAAAATGGACGATTAAGTTCGAAACTAGATACCATTTCCTAAATAGTGCAATTTTGACGGAAAAATAAATTGTTTTCAGCATATTACCAGTTGCTGATCCTGCAAACCATCTTCACGATGAATTTTCATAAAAACGATTTTATCTTTTTTGTCTTTTACAAAGGATTTGCGACACAGGTGAACAGATGTCACATGTTATCTTGCTTCCTGTAGCGACGCGCAGCATAGTCTTCATTGTACGGTTCTGACGAAATGACCTTTCCTTGTTTATTGTCTTTATTGCAGAGAATAACTACGCGCTACAGTACATTGTACTGTGTGGGCTGGCTCTAAAATGTCATGCACTGGACTTTCATTACTAGACATTTGTCACAACTACACTTTAGCGAGAACTAAACGAAGACGTCTGTTTACTTTTGTCCTCAGAGTAGCGCGCGTGACCTAAGCTTCCCCCACTACCGCAGCTCCCAGTTGGGGTAGTGAGCGCCCCTCTTCAAGGAGCAGCCTGTCCTACGGTTACAAGTTACCATTAAATACCTCATTCAATATTTAACAAACAACTTCCAGCAGATCCGACAGCCCAGAAGCCTAGCAGATAATGGAGGTAACTAATAGTTTCTTTTTATAATTCTATGTAGCTCTTGTTATCTGAACATTATTACTTCCGCCATATTCTTTAGATTAATCATTCCTGCTACTGATCTACTCCTCCTTTTATTCAGACGGAGAGTAATTGCAACTTGTCACATTTTATTTCTTTTCTCTTTTTCCACCAAACATTTATATACATCATACGTACGTAACTTCGACGATGTTTCAACCTCGACCTATGTAGACTCCAAACCGAGTATCATTATCGGACGCTGAATATTTAGAGTTATGGTAGTCCAAAATGACTAAACGTTCTCCTGTTGTCTCATTCCTATTTAAAACATATATTGCAGTAGAAAGGGTCCTACATAACTACAGAATGTAAAAACAAGCAACAAATACATGAAAAACCCACTGATGATGGCACAGAAGTGCTGCAACATGTTTGGAAGTAAAATAAAATAGTACTTTCAAATTCAGGAGGACCTCATACCTAGAAGTTTCACTGCATCCACGGCAATAATAAGAGCTGAAAATCGAAGCAATGATGAAAATGTAGTGAATTCCTAACATCTCACATTGCGACATGCAGAATTAAGTACATAAACCATAAAGCATTTTTCAGAGACAGAGTATGTCTTGCACTTGGTAACATTGTACATTAAACGTATATACACTGGCGAAAGAAAGAAACACCAGTTGTAGAAATGCTAATGTCAATGAGGTAGTATCACCGTTTATTATAAGTGAGCTGCCATTATTCGTAAAATGAAAAAATAAATAGGAAAAACTTCAGTGATTCCCCATCCGTATTTTGAAGCTCACATTACGCAGCTTAGCTTCTGTGTGCTAGAATCTTTTATTACCTCTGTCTTCTAAATCAGGCCGTGTAACCATTTATTACAAGACTGTGGCGGTTTTAATTTCTTCCCTAGAGGAAGGCGGGCTCGTATTTTTCTTCTCCACTGAAAAATGGCCCTCTTCAGGAACTGGAATTTAGTACACTGTGCAGAGGGGAAAAAAGACGACTTGGGTCGTTTGTTCAATGAAAGAGTTTCCCCAAGAATTGCTCCAACTTCTGCTATTCAGTCTCCCGAAGCCTGAAGCATGACTTGCGATTACAGAAGACGCCTTTCACATGCCTCCAAAGTGAAGGCACTTAAACAAAGTTAAGAATTTTGCACCAACAGATCTGTGGAGTGGTACGTAATCCTTCTGTGGAGGGCTTATAAACTGAAACTGTAATAGAAAGCATTCACGCCTGAGGGCTTTGCTTAGCCTGTGACGAAATATGTTTAAAGTTGAATTAAATTCTGCTATATCTATCGGTATTACTGTTGCGTACCAAAGGTTATTTATTAAGTAAATGTCAACCTTTGATACGAAAATCCTACTCTTCATGCGACTGAGATAGTTGTATTAAAACGGAAAACAGGACAATAAATGGTATGTCATTTTAAGAAGAAACTTATTCCCCTTGCAGAGGTATTTGTATTAAGATGCACCAAGGCTTGAACTTATTGAAGGAACGCAAATACACTGACAACTGCTTAAGTAGCAATTCCAAATAACGCCATTAGGTGTTAAACAGTGAAAGATAAAAAAAATATGTAGTCATTATGGCGTGGTTATGTTAAAGTATTTAGTGGAAAGGGACGAAAATATATACATCAGCTTCTGCCACAGAAAAATGTACCGTGTTTGTTTTAGGTACCTCTCACATTTTGAAGTTTTCGTTTATTTTTCTCCTGTTTATGAGCTACATGGGTCGACATTAGTCACATAGTAGTTGGAATATTGCTAGGATAGAAATGACTTTTTCATACTTTTGTACGTAAAATCTGAAAGGGAACTGGACTTCTCAACCGAATGAAATGCTGTTAGATATAACACGGTTTGTGGTACACGTTAACATTTCTTCATTATTAGTGATGGTACAGATAGATTACATCTGTTATTATAATTTTACATGAAGGTCAGCAAATGACATAGTAAACATTTTTTCGTCCTTTTCCTGAATAGTTTTTGATACAAATACAACATTAATAAATATAATTATAGAAATTATCACGGTTAAAATAATGTTTATAAATACATTACAGATGACTTGAAAATGACGGTAGGCCGAAACGGGATTCATCATCATTAAATATCGCATAATAAATTATATGTATGTGGTGTCTGTTCTCATTTTATATTCATATTGACAGAATGTATCATACATCTTATGATAAGTTGTATGTATGAGACAGGCGAAATACCCCAAGACTTTAAGAAAAATGTAATTACCCCATTCCAAAGAAATCAGGCGAAGGCAGGTGTGAAGATTATAGAACCGTCAGTTTGATAAGTCATGGTTGCAAAATTTTAACACGAATTATCTACAGGAGAATGGAAAATATGGTAGAATCTGACCTCGGGGAAGCTCAGTTTGGATTCAGAAGGAACGTAGGAACACGGGAGGCAATACTCACTTTACGACTCATCTTAGATTAAGGAACGGCACATCTACATTTTTAGCTTTTGTAGATTTGAAGAAAGCTTTTGACAATGTTGATTGGAATAGACTCTTTGAAATTCTAAAATCAACAGGGGTAAAATACACGTAAAGGAGAGTCATTTACAAGTTGTATAAAAGCCAGACCACAGTTAATAGACTCGAAGGGCATGAAAGGGAAACATTAGTTGAGAAGGGAGTAAGACAGAGTTGTAGCCTTTCTCGGATGTTATTCAGTTTGTACATCGAGCCGGCGGTGAAAGAAAGCAAGAAAAAAATCTGGAATAAGGTTTAAGGTTCAGGGTGAAGAAATAAAAACATTGCGTTTGCTGATGACATATTAATTCTGTAAGAGATAGCGAAGTACCTGGAAGAGCAGTTGAATGGAATCGACAGTGTTTTGAAGAGCAAAACAAAGATGGAATTCAGTCTTAGAAAATCAGGCGATGCTTAAGGAATAAGATTAGGTAACGAATCATTGAAGGTGGTAGATGAGTTTTGATCAGTAAATTTAATTTCAGTGTCCTTTTTGATGAGAGTCGACACAGTTAAATGTTTCCAGGACAAGTTGATTGTTACTCTCATATTGAATGGCTTATAAAACAACGCTCGTTATTGCCACACTCGTTTCAGACATGACTAAATTTGCCTTTAGAAGTAATACAGAATAACGATGACGCAATCAGTGTCAAAAGTTGAAAAGTATGGAACATCTAATTTTTAAAGAGCACGCAGATTTTCTGAAATTTTGTGGACTCTCGCGAAGATTATTCATGATAAATTTGTTATTTGAAATGACGTTATGTGGTGAGAACCATCCGTTTTATTGTTAGGTGGAAAAATAAATTTTATTTATAAAGACAAGTTGCGAAGATCACAATTGTAAATCTATTTGACTGCCCTGAATAAATCTAAATGTTTAGATATTTGGAATTCGTATTTTTTTCAGTTACAATTCCTAACAGATCAAGAAAAACGAATGCCTCTACGTCACGGTACGAGTTGGAATTTCTCTTACGTTTATGGTCATTACGTGAAATGTAAGGTGGTGGCAGTAGAACCATTCTACAGTCAGCCTCAAATCCCGGTCTTCCAAAAATCTCTCATCATAGCTTCTCTGAAGTAACGTTGCCTTTCCCTCCTGCAATTACCATTAAAGTTACCGAAATATGGCTGTAACACTCGCTTATGTATCGCCCTTAATAGAGACATACCTAATAGTTCGCCTCAGATTTGTTGTATGGCTTCTTTTAAACCGCGGGGAACTGAACAACTTGAGCAACACTCTAGACGGTGTCGCACAAGTGTTTCATATAGTATATCCTTTAGAGATGACACCTTCCCAAAATTTTGCAACAAACAGAAGACGACCGTTCTCCTTTCCCACTTGTTCGGTTTCACATAGCTCAGCAACGTTAAACGTAGTTATTTCACCGATGCGACTGTGTCGAGTAGTACAGTACTAATACGAGATTCGAACCTCGCCGATTGTTTTTCCTAGTCATCTGCATCACGAAATTATTATTTATTTATTTTTACATTTAGAGCTAGCTGAAAATCGCGTCACAAATTAGAAATTTTCTTTAAGCCATTCTGCATTCTACCACGGTCATTCAATGGAGACACCTTCCCGTATGCCACAACATCACCAATAAACAGATATTGCTACTCACTCTAGCCATTATTATGGAGATAACAAAGAACAGTATTATCAAATTATCCTGGGACACTCCTGACGATAACCTTTTCTACGAAGCATACTCATCGTGGTGGAGTGGCCGAGCGTTCTAAGGCGCCCAGCTGCGGATTGCGCGGTAACTAATCGTCGGAGGTTCGAGTCCTCGCTTGGGTATTGGGGTGTATGTGTGTGTGTGTGTGTGTGTGTGTGTGTGTGTGTGTGTGTGTGTGTGTGTGTGTGTGTGTGTTTGCCCTTAGGTTAGTTTAACTTAGTTCTAGTAGTTTGTAAGCCTAGTGACTAATAAGTAGTAAAGTTAAGTGCCATTGATTTACAACCATTTGAATATCGCAGGTTGTGGAGGCATTCTCATAGATTGATAATCTTCAAAAGTGAAACGCAAAGATCTCAAAATACTTATTTAATGACGTCCGGTTTCAGTGGGCCATGCCATCATCATCTCCTCAAATCAAATACTACGAGTTAGTGATCCTATTCAAAAATTTGAAATCAAATAATACATGCACGACGAAACGAACTGTATTCTACTCTATTTCATAATCAATACTAGTGATGGCTGTGGTCGAAATTCAACTAGGTATCACAAGAAATCAATGATAATCAAAATTTTAAAAGCAACTGGAAATTATTGGTTTGAATTTATTTTAGTTATTACTTGTACCTTCATTTACACACAACAAAAGAAGCAAGACGCCCGAACGAGGAACTTAAAAACTCTGAACTTACTTTAATTCTTTGGTAGCAGCCACGGATGACTACAAAGTTAATCTTTCGGGATAATACGCGAAATAGTGATGCCGAGAAGTTAAGTTATTCCTCGTTGGCTCTCGCGGTAGACGCGCAATACCTGCGTTCCTGACGGCATGTCGTCGTCTAATACGACCTTTGTATATAAAAACCATGGTAACACGATCGCACTTTTCGTAAGGCTAGTTTGGAGTGCTGCAATGTAATATGCATTTCTTCTCTCTTTTGTTATTGACTTATTAGAGTCTTTCTTATTTGTTTCAGTTTCTTACAAAACAAGTGATTTTATAACACGTGTATCTGATAACATTTTGTGCGTGAATTGTTCTATGTATTCCATTGTACGTTACTCGCATGCCGGCCGCGGTGGCCGCGGGGACTGAGGCGCTTCAGTCACGGTCTGCACGGCCACTACGGTCGGGGGTTCGAATCCCCCCTCGGGCGTGGGTATTTGTGCCGTCCTTAGTCTTAGTTAGTTCATAAGTAGTTTGTAAGTTTAGGGACTGATGACCCCGTAGTTAAGTCCCATACGCTATACAAACATTTGAACATTTTTTTGTTACTCGCATGTTGCTTAACGTTTTCTCGCGCTGGTAATATTTCATCTAGTAAATTATTCCACACTTTTTTAATCCATGTATAACAAAAATTCCTTTCGTCACTTATTGTTCTGTGGGCATTTGTTGTTGCCCTTGAATTCCGACGTGAACCGCTAAGTTCAAATACGTTTTAAGTATATTGTTCGTGGTCTTTATTTACATTGCCATCCGATTTTCGGTATGAGCACTAGAGTCACAATGCAATATATAGCGTGCAATACATAAAAGAAACCGTAAACTGTAAGAGAATATTATGAAATCAGCTCATGTGTCACACCATGCCAGGTGATTTTAGGTTTTTTACGTGTTACATGGCACACGCACGTCCACTTAATAATGTCCACATGGTAGAAATTGCAGTACTGAATTTAACGAAATAAATAATTTTCCAGTAAAAAGCTACAAGTTGTTAATGTTAAGTTTCTACTTGCGATTCCCCAAAGACTTTTCAGATTCTGCATACACATTACTACTAACCCATAATGAATAAATGAAAATATTTGCATCTAAATCACCTATTTTACATTAAAAGTACAGATGTTCCCACTACATTCTTTTCGTAGTCGCAGTTCACTTCCTTCTCGCTTGGACCGCTGCTTTCGTTCTCTTTTTTCCGTATCTTGACACGAGACTTAAACTTCTTATTTATAGATATTCTGTGGTGAAACTTCTATATATTTTTACCACTCGTGGCTACTCTGTCCTCACATGGATTTTGTTGTGTGAAATTTTATTGCAGAACCCTGTCGAATTACTTTTCATTTGCTTCTTCATATAATTACTATTAAAATCGGTACTTTAATTTCCGATTTCGGGTATTTATATAACTCTGTGACCGATCTATCCCGATGTTGTACTCTAGGCCATACGAAATAATAGTAACAACTGCTAATTATTATTTTTATTTAACAGTTAACATGGTCCAAGTGTGTATGTTATTCAAATATTTGATTAAAAACTCCTCGTGTCTGTTTACTGGCTACAGCTAATGGGCCGCCGCGGATTAGCCGTGCACACTAGGCCCCGTGCTTCGGGGCGGGCGGCCGTTCGTCGTCGGGGGTTCGAATCCCCCATCGGGCATGGGTGTTTGTGTTGTCCTTACGTTAGTTTACCTTAGTTTAAGTAGTTTGTAAGCTACGGACTGATGCCCAAGAAGCTGAGCAGATAGATTTACAAACAATTTATATATCATCTATTGGCATCGCTCGTTTAAGATAGTTAGGGCGAAGATTCTTCAACGCCTACATTATGCATTGCCGTATTGTAATGACTATAAAAAATGTAGCCATTGGCAGATATAGGTGGTCTTCCATCGACAAAGTCCGTCCACAGAAAAGTAATGTTGGTGACGGAAATCAGAGAGAAAACAACATTTCAAAGTATCATAACTGAAATCCAGAGGCTCCAGAAGCTTTCTGTTTGACATTCCTCCTCGGAGCCCGGGACCAATTTCAGACATCTCTGGAAGTTGCTGGAAAACTTTTTATGCTCACAATTAATTACGCTCTCGATTGCACGCCACTCTTCAAATCATTTCAAAAGGTTTTACGTGTGCAATCCAATCTCTTCCATCAGAAGTGGGCGTCATTAAACACAAGAAGAGTGTTGAAGTCTTTTTATTAAGGACTTCCTTATTAAAGTACTCTGAATATATTTCATTTCTAATTATTTGCCTTTTCTTCTGGAATATACGAATAATTTGGATCTAAATATACCACATGACCTTCCTATACTCCATCAATAGGATACCGTCCTCGAAAAGATTCGATGCATTTGGTGCAACATATTAAGAGAGACATACGTGATTTAAAAGGAAAATACGTTTTCAGGACTCAATAAGTAAAAGATCTTCACTAAGCAGACAGGGGAATCGACTGGTTGTATTAGAGAAGAGCCATGCTTGGTGGCTACAATTAAGGTATCCATACTTCACACGTAATATCACAAATCTAATTACCGTGTAAGTACTAAATTGGCCAGCATTAATGTATAGAACATGAGGGATTTAAGTAAAGGAGAAATATTCATTGGATATATTTTTACTGCGCCGCTACGGTAGATCATGCTGATACATGCCGTTACTATTACTGCTACAAAAGGAGCTCAATATGGCGCCTGACGGAGTGCGTAATAGTCTGGAAGCGCAGCATTGCATTCTGCACTGCAGAACAATACATGTCGGCATGCATTCTGGCCATCTCTCTTGATATGCTGCACTTCATATCAGTACAAATGGAAATGTTCCCCTCCCCTGATAAACTCTGTCATTCCGGTATCGTAACAAACAGGAATCACAGGGAGTGAGGTAAAGTGATGCTGCCAAGCATGTGGAAACGTTCGGCTGATATGAAATCGAAATATTGCAATAATTAGACCGTTTCGTGGGGATAAAATAAATTCAACGACAATACTGAAAATTAGTGCTGGACCGGGATTCAAACCCGGATATCCCGGTTCGGGCCAGCGGTCACCTTAACCACTTGGACTATCCAGGCACGCTATGAGAATTTGGTTTGGAAGGGAAGCGTGCCTGGATAGACCGCTGGCCCGAACTGGGATATCCGGGTTTGAGTGCCGGTCCTGCATAAATTTTCAACTTTGTCATTATATTTGTTTCAACCCCTCGACATGTTTCAATATTTCGAATTCGTAAATTTATGGCCATTATTCTCGGATTGAGAAGGAAGTTTTAGCAATAGTGTATGGTGTCACAAAATTCCATCACTACTTGTATGGGAGAACATTCTATTTAGTAACTGACCACAAGCCTTTGCAGTCATTGATTCATCCAGCCAAGCCAATTCCTACTCCCACGGCACACAAATTGCAATGTTTGGCACTGCTCTTGTCACAGTATCAGTACGAGACTGTATACAGACCCACAACTCGCCATGAAAATGCCGACGCACTCTCTCGTCTTCCGGTTGGCCATGACAAAGACTTTGATGCTTCTGAGATGCGTGTTGCCATTTAGATATACAGGAAGATAGTTTGTTGCAATATTTCCATTTGGACTTTAGGAAAATTGCTCGGGCTACAGAAACAGATCTTGATTTACAAATTTTGCTGCGCTACATTCGCACACAATGGCCTCGTTCACAACGTGCAAAATTCATTGGTGCGTCGCTATTTTGCCAGAATGAATGAACTTTCAGTGCATAGAGGTGAGATTCTAGTTTCAAATGACAGTGGACAATCGCGTGTATTGATTCCGCGACGTATTGAACTTACTTCACCAAGAACATTGGGGAATGGTTCGCACTAAGCAATGGCATTACGACACTGTACTTCGCAGGGTATGGACGCCCAAATATAAAAGATGTTCAATGTGCGTTAGCAGCCAGTCCGCCCCACCTCAGAAATTTTTTGCGTGGCCAAAAGCAGATTCGCCATGGCAACGGCTGCATATTGACTATGCCGGTCCCTTGTGAACACTAAGTGGCTTATTGTGGTTGAAGCTTTTAGTGGTTACCAGTTTGCAGTGGCAATCTCTTCTCCGACCTCTAGTAGCACGATTAGGACGTTGCCTTCAATTTTTTGTCTGTAAGGTATCCCTGAACTCTCTGACAACGGCCCTCAGTTCACATCGCAAGAATTTCGCTCCTTTTGTGAACGCAATGAATTAAGCATCTCACCAGTGCACCATTTCACCCGGAGTCAAACGGCGCTGCGGAACGCTTCGTCCGGACATTTAAGCAGCAGATGTCCAAACTTCGTTCGGAGCACTCATGGGAGGCAGCTTTGCAACTGTTCCTCGCCTTCTATCGCTCGCATCCGCAAGAAGGGTCGTCGCCAGCCGAACTTTACACGGCCGCCGCTACCGCACCCTGCTTCACATGCTCCACCCACCGCGCCGTCCGCAGCAACAGCAGCCGCCGACACCCAAGTATCGCTTCGCTCTGCGCAACCCAGAGTTTTCAGCAGTCGCAGAAAGTGGGAGCGGGACGAGATCCTAAAAAAGGTGTGGTGTTCACATGTTTGACATTTCAGGTCCTGATGGCATCATACGTCGGCACCACAATCAAATTCGCCCTTGTTATGTACCCTGTGATCCTCCTGCATTTCTCTCGGCAGATTCATGCCACACGCAGACCGCGCGGCCTTCGCCCCTTCGCGTGACCTCTGCAGCCGCCCAAGCAGCAGATCTCCACGGCACCATGGCCCGACGTCATGGAGACGGAGCCCACGCTGTCCCCACCTCACCATGGCATCCCAATGGACATCAACCAGCATGAGCAGCAGGCCACGCAGCATCCGACGCCGATGTCGCCATCGACGTCACCGTGTATGTCATCACCTGGGCCATACTTCGTGAATGTGGGCCCTTCAGAGGTTTGCCTAGAGGACGTTACCTCAGGAGCTCAGGCCGGATGGCGGGGTCGGCCGGTAGTGACCGTCCACGAGGCTGCATCCTCCACCAGCCCCCCCCCTCCTGTTGTCGAGCTCCATACACGACAACGATTCTTCATTTTAGGGGGGAGGGATTTTGTGGCGTAAAGTCAGCGTCATATGCCAGTCATAAAAAATCGATCGTGCAGAAGGCATCGATCGACTGAAAGCCAATCGCAAGCAGGCGCCGTGAACGTGGAGGGAGTAACCGAAGATGCGCTCCCTCTACAAGCGGCTATACCTCGGGCGACATACGTCTGGACAAGCCGGCAGTTACCAGTCAGAACTCGGCTTCGAACCAAGCAGTCCTAGGTCTCACCGCAGATAGCATTATACGGACGACGACGCGAGTTCAAATGTACAAATGTTTGTAAATCTATCGGACCAAACTGCGTGGTCATGAGTCCGTAGCTTACAAACTACTTGTAAAAGGACAACACACACACACCTGTGCCCCAGGGAGGACTCGAACCTCCGACGGCGAGCAACCGCGCGCTCCGCAGCGATGCGGCTTAGACGACGCGAGAAGAGAGAAGATGGAGACATGTGTTATAAAGTTGAGTATTATAACTTTCAGTTAATAAAACTTTTATAATTAATCTGAATAGTTGATACAGTTAACATCGAATCCTGCGGCAGTACCTTTCTTGACAAGTAGATGATTCATCATCGCCAAGCCAAAACCACTGATGATACAAACTTGAAATTTGCAGAGAGAGTTCACCTTACAACGTTGGCGTAAGATATTCCGTCCCTAAGGGGTGGTGAAATAGAAGATGAAAACTTTTTTAATATGCTGTTATTCAGTCAATGTTGAAGTTAGACCTACATAAATTGGTATGTGGATTCTTGGTTAGAATTTAAAAAAAGGCGTCTTTCAGCTTTTTCTGAAAATCAGTCATTAAGGGGCTGAAATAGGGTATTAAAACGTTTTTGAAAAATCCTGGTATTAAGGCAGTTTTGAAGCATTGGTATTTAGAGTCTTGGTTACAATTAAAAAAGTACTTGTATATCTCCCCTCCCCATTTTCGTCATTGTCTTTCCTTCCTGTATCTCGCCTTAACTCAGAACCACGTTTAGTCTTATCTTAAAATCATATATCTCCGAAAGTTCTTGACCAAAGGCTTTGAAATATTGATACAACGTGCTACCGGATTATGTGAATGTTTTTGCGTACTTATTTTTTAAATATATATCATATACGAATTTATATACAGTTTACAATGTGGAAAAGTTGTTGCCAAAAATCGCAAAAATGTCATATTTATAGGTAATGTCTAACATGTTAAATAAATAGGTATCTTTGATTATAAGAGGTAATCTGTCTTATGCTGACTGCAATTAAGAGATTTATTTTAACCCAGACGCGTTTCGCTTTTTTATTTTAAAAGCATCTTCTGTGGTCTGTAAATGATACAAAGGTTTTAGAGTTTGTTTTCGATAAATAGATTTAAAAAAGTGTTTTTAACTTAATATTCGGTCTACAGACGGTGTTGATGACTCTTCTTTACATCTTACTACTGTTTATCCGTCTTGTTGGCTGTAGTTAGTTTGTTCCTGGCGTGTGTTTTTCGTCTGTGTACAACACATTTCGTGTGTTTTTGAGCCGTTTCTTCTGTTTCATCACAGCACATCAGATCACTTTTTGAAATGCATACACATTACATATCACCTGTTGTAAGTGGAATGCTTGTCTGTTTATTTGTCATTTCACTACAGTGTGGCTATGTTTTCGTCTGTTCATTTGTTTTTGGTGTGGTCTGTGAGTGTTGCCAACGTTATACATTTACAATGCATAAATACGACTTAATTCAACATGAGTGTGGTGTGTGTGTGTGTGTGTGTGTGTGTGTGAGAGAGAGAGAGAGAGAGAGAGAGAGTGAGAGAGAGAGAGAGAGAGAGAGAGAGAGAGAGAGAGAGAGAGAGAGAGAGAGAGAGAGAGAGAAAGATAGAGGGAGAGAGAGAGAGAGAGAGAGAAAGAGAGAGAAATATTTAATTTCGTGAACAGGGTGTTAAGGTGTCTTTTCAGATGAGTAAATGCAGGTTTAATTTGGTTGTAATTGTGGGGGGAGGAGGTGAGGGTATCGCGATTTGTGTTTTTATGAAAGGGGGGTTGACTCTCATAATGTTTATATTTATGTTAGGTGGTCAATAAGCTTGAAAAGTGTGTTGTTTGCTAGATTGGTTTGGTCGTTTATGAGATGTTTCTTTTCTGTTATTGTTTTTTGGATATGGTAGTTTTCTTGAAGGGTGAGCAGGTGTTTTTTGTTGTTGTTTATTCTTAGGATTTCCAAGTCTGTGTCTCTGGTGGTGATTTTGTGTTGATTTTGGTGTAAGTGCTCTGCAAATGTTGTGTAACTTGTTTTATACTTCCAGGCTCGTGCATGCTCTTTATGTCTGGTGTCAAATGTTCTTTTAGTCTGACCAATGTATCTTCCATCACATGTGTTGCATTTCAGTTGGTATGTTCCTGATTTTCTGTAGGAATCTGTATTTCCTATTGATTTTGGAAAATATTTTTGAAGTGAGTTGTTAGTTTGGTGGACTATTTTGATGCCTTGTTTTTTGAAAATATTGGGTATTTTGTGTGTGTATTTGTGATTGTATGTCATTGTACACCATCTTTGTTTCCTTCATTTTTATGCCGTTGTGTTGTTCTGTGTGTGTATGTTGTGTGATTGTTTGTGTGGTATTATGCCTTTGTGCTGGTGGTATTGGTGTATCTATTTGTTTTTCAATTTATTGTTCAGCTTTGTTTCTAGGTTTTATTTGTATCCATTGTTTGTGGCTATTTGTACTATGTATTCATTTCCTTCTGGTAGTTATCTGAGTCTAATGGGATGGTGTTTAGTCTGTGGAGCATGTATCTAAGTGCTGCATGTTTCTGTGTATGTGGGTGATTAGTTGTGTGGTGTATAATTGTGTCTGTTGTTGTTAGTTTCCTGAATATGTCAAATGTATGCTTGTTGTTCTGTATCTTTATGGTGACATCTAGGAAATTTAACTGTCTGTTTTGCTCTTTTTCTACTGTGAGCTTGGTTCATCTACGAGGCATAACATGTCATCCATATATCTAATCCCGTATCAGATCTTGTACCCGTTTGGGACTATTTTGTTAAATATGACCTGTTATATGTGGTTCATAAAGATATTTGCAATAGTACCTGAAATTGGGGAGCCCATTGGTGATCCTTCACTTTGTAAATAGGTATCTAAAAATTTTCCTGAGTTACAGAGCAACGTTGTGACAAATTTGGAGTTCAAACGGTGAAGAACGTTTAGAGATTTTCAAATACACACAAACCAACACAAAATTTTCTTATATAAAGAGATGATTTCATAGCTCCAATAATCGGTTGTTTTGCTTATATACATATCATTTTCAAATCATCGAACACATGCATGGCACCACGCTTTCCAGTTGCTACGGCCTCTGGTTGTGGCAACCTTTGAGGCGGTTATGAAATTGCGCAAATTATTTCAATATTCTGGTGTTTAATTATTTATGAAACTTCATTGTAATTAGTTTGCAGGTTGTAGAAAGTCCTTGTTATATAATGAAGAGTATACATTTTCTATAATATACAATTTGAGTAGATACATTCAACAGAAATGTTAGCATACACTCCGCGAATTTACACTGTTCAGCAGTAACATGCCCACCTGTCTAATATCATTATTAACCCGTCATGGCGATGCCAGCGTCAGACGTCATGTACAATGGGGAACGCCCACGGCCTTACCACTAGCATCTCGGCAACTGAACGATGATACAAGAGTGCTTCAGGAGTTGTTTCAAAAGGTGTCGAAATGAAGGCGAAACCACGTCCAAACTTGAAGGGGTTGTCGGATGTCAGACGCCCTGGGCTGAGAGGAGGACAAGTGCGTCTGAACACTGACTGCATCGGCCACTCCTATCTTTGGGCTGCATAGCCTGCAACCCATGCATGTACCAATGTTCGAAATCCCGAACGTCAATTGCATCTGAAATTAGCAGAGACAGTAGGCACTGGATGTTGCCATAGTGGTAACGGGTTCCATGGTGTGATGAACACCGATTCCGTCTTCATAACGACGATGAGAATGTGCTGACCCCTTCCACGGGAACTGCTTCAACATCCATGTTTCCAGTGGAGCTCGTGTAAGGTGCCACTGAAGTCTAAGTTACATCCTACACTGACTGCTGACCACATATAACCATCCACGGAGATTACCAATGCGTTTGACGTCCGTCGAGGACACAATGCGCCATGTTACAAGGCCACGAATGTGACAGAGTGATTCGAGGATCATAGTACCGAGTTGAAAGAGATTTGATTGTCCCACCACCCCAACTCACTACATCTGAACCAGATCGAACTGATCTGGGATGTGATTGAACATGAATTCAGAGCTCATCGCTTTCCTACAGGAATTGGGTGATCTGTGTGTGCAGATACGTTGCCATCTCATTCTGTCGACTTATCGCGGGCCCGTTGGTGTCTTCCCAAGGCACGTCGCTGCTATTGGGCATAATTGGTCATAATACTCAAGGTTATCAGTGTTTATTCCATTTAAAACATATATTTTAAGCGATAATTTAGTATTTGTTGTTTATAATTTAGAAAAATAAGTGAAACTATTTCAACAAATTATCTTCTCTTAATGATTTCGTAACCGTTACATGCGGCCTGGGAACGTGGTGCGAGAGTACACGGGAGGGCGAGCCACTAATTAGCGGATTATCTTGTGACGATCTTGACGTCGGCGCAATAGCCAATTAATGGAGCTGCCCCTTATTGTGCGAACCTCTATTATCACCTGTTTATTGTGCGATGCGATGCAACGCTATAACGGACACATCCTCTCAGTTCACTATCTAGTGTGAAAGCTTTCATTTTCACTTAAGAACCGCTTTCCTGACATTATAGATGTGCAATAATTTCATTAACCTCAGCGTTATTAGGCAATAATATTATGGTAAGAGATACTAGCATAAACTTCGATGGTGCAACGATTTATTTAGGCCGAAGTGCAGGCAGTTTTATACATTATAGCTACAGTTATACAGGCATCTTCATGAATAATTAAAATTAATATATAATAAGTCTAACTCTTATTTATTTCTTTTTTGTGTACTGATATCGACCTTTTATATGATCATCTCCAAACAATGCTCGATCAGCGAGCCAGGAAACAAGATGGCCAATTACCTGCTCCAGCATGTTCTGATGATTGTACTATAAATTCTCTTGAACCGATAAGCGGTAATCAAAACAGATAAACGCAGTTTCCAGCGTTTCATGGTATGAAGATGATCTAATACGGTCGAAAGCAGTAACAGAAAGAAATGTCTCCCATACTTTTCTATAGTATACACTACCTTATCAAAAGTGCTTATAAACCTACAACTGAAAATTGATATTGTATATTTCCAGCCTTAGCCATTAAAACAGTTAAATTTGTGGATACTGTTTTCCTGCAAAGGTGCGGAAGCTTGTTCTACCTCATGAACCTAATACAGAAGGTAGTGGTGTTGGGCGAAAGGATCATCCTATGTATGATCATTAACAATATCACACAACTATTATTTTAGTCAAAAAATAAGATTTCACAAGTTAGTAAGCATACGTCTTCATTTTAAGCGTCTCTAATGAAGCTTCTTAAGGATATTGTCACGTTGAAAACTGTAGGTGGTCCGAAATTCCAAGGCTGGTCGTTAGAGCAGAACACTTGGCACGTGCCGCGGCGGCGTGGCCGAGCGCATTGAGGCACTGTGTTACGATGCGCGAGGCCATTCCCCGTCGGAGGTTCGAATCCCTCCTCGGGCATGGATGTTTGTGCTGGGTTTAGTATAGGCTAGTTTATAAGTAGTTATCATGTGTGTGAACGTGGCACGTAAAACACGTTTGTTCCAAACACAGGCGTACCTGCTGCTTGGAGTGATCCAGTATTTATAAGTAGAAAGATATTTCTGGAACTTACAAGTACATCAGAGACATGTAGAACTTTCTGGAAGCAGTAGACAATGAAATAGTTTTTTTTCTGCCCGTGGCGGAATCTGAACTGGGAACCGTAAGCACAGTGATCTGCGATGCTAACCAATGCACCACGCCTTCCGTGGGAACACTCAGTTGACGTGTTCGTACTCTTCTCAACAACAGATTCGATGCCCGATGGATTGGTAGAGGCGTACCAATTACATGGCCTCCACTCTCTCCTGACCTCAACCCTCTTGACTTTCATTTATGGGGACATTTGAAAGCTCTTGTCTACGCAACGCCGGTACCAAATGTAGAGACTCTTCGTGCTCGTATTGTGGACGGCTGTGACACAATACGCCATTCTCCAGGGCTGCATCAGCGCATCAGGGAATTCAATGCGACGGAGGGTGGATGCATGTATCCTCGCTAACAAAGTGTTTGAAGTCACGCTGGTACGTTCTGTTGCTGCGTGTTTCCATTCCATGATTAATTTAATTTGAAGAGCTGTAATAAAATGAGCTGTAACATCGAAATTAAGCGTTTCCGGACGCATGTCCACATAACATATTTTCTTTCTTTGTGTGAGCAATGTTTCCTGTGGGCTTGGCAGTATCTTATTGTAAAACCCTGTATCTCTCTCATCATCGGAAACATCGGCTGGGAATTACAAGTAGTTTTGAGTCTCCCTTTGGGTTGTCGCCTTTTGGGCGGGCGGCTGTGTATTGCGCCCTAGTTTTGGACACCGTTCCACCGGAAGTGCCCATCCGTCAGAGCTGCAGCGCGGCGCCACCAGAAAGCCGTTACTGGAGAGGCGGCCGAGTAATAGAATTAGCCCACTTAGTAAGACGTCCGCATTGGACCTGACCTCTCAATTAGCTTAAACCATTACCGGCGGAGCAGGCGCGGGCTTCCCCTGCAGCGGCGGCGGCAGCGGCAGTGACCGGCGGCCGATGAATCTCAATTAATTAATGACCGGCATGCAGGCGCCGGACGGGCCGCTGGCACTGGCCGCACAGTGCGCGCGCAGCCCGGCGCGCGGCGCGCATGCGCGCTGCTCTTTATCCGGCCGGCTAATTTATAGCGGTGGGCGTATCGCCTTGCCGGCCCACATAAATCAACGCACAATTTAGCGTTCGACACCTCGGCCATTGAATGGGCGCGGGAACAGGCCGCGCGGGCTCCCGAATTAATGGCCACTTAGGGCGGGCGGCTCTTCTGTACTGGCCGCGCCGTGGCCGCGCCGCGCTGCCAAGAGTGATGGCGGCCGCGGGGCCTCCCGGGCCTTGCTGAATGCGCGTCTTTGTGCGCTCCCAACACGAGGAGCTGGCCTGGAGCGAGCAGCCGCCCGCCTTGCGCAGCCATCGCTTCCGTTTCCGTGAGTACTCTCCTGATGGAGCACCACCCAAACAATTAACATGGCTATCATTCCTGTGTTGTCAGTCGATTCTTGTAGCAGATACCTGCAGGGGGATCTAAACGTCCAGAAGCCACGGAAGGTTCCAGAGGAGGGATTCCGAGGGGTGGAGTCGACTATTTGAAATTGTTCTCGCTGTAAGTTAGTTGGTAATAAATGTGTATACCCGGAGACTGTCTTGTGTCTACAATCTCCACATCCTCTCCCAGGGTAGCTTCCAAGACGTTCCCCTCCCGGATGACGCCCTCCTTCCCAAAATCTATCCCTCATACCAGCCCTAATTCTTTCCCCGTGGATTAAACGCCACCTCCCCTCGTCCTCTCCTGATCCCTCCCACCGCTTAGCTATCCACCTCCCTCTCCTCTCCCTTGGTCACCACACTCCCTCCCTGTCCTCCCCCACCTCCTTTCCCTTCTCCCGCGCCTCCAAACCCTCACCCCTCTTCTTTCTCCTTCGGGGTACTACTATCAGTGTTTTAGACTTTAATGTTCCGATTTAGTGTTGTGTCTCTTCGTCCCCAATGTGTGTTTTCTAATTAGTTCAGACAATTGTTGCGGTCGCCAGTTTTAAGTGTTTCTTCGTGTCCAGTGTTTCGTCTTATGTGTGGCACAGGCTTTTAATTTCCAACTATATGTCTCTAAACTTCTCTGCAATGTGCATTTTAACGTCAACATAGCTCCCTGTTCAACTCTATAGATCACCATTTTTTAACTTCTTTGTTTCTACTGTTTGTTACTCCTTGACGATGTAGGAGGCTGCTGCTCGCCTACCTCTATATGTACGGGTATAAAATAACAACAAAGGAAAAAAAATGTGTCTCGAAAATGTCTAACACATTAAAGTTAAAAGAAAAAGGATTGAATTAAAATTTGTGTTGCGACGAGGAATGAACCAGGACCCTCATGCTCACTATGATGGCCGGCCGCGGTGGCCGAGGGGACTGAGACCCGCCATCACTGTCTGCACGGCCATGCCCCCAAGGGCATGGATATTTGTGCCGTCCTTAGTGTTAGCTAGTTCATATGTAGTTTGTAAGTTTAGGGACTGATGACCCTGTAGTTAAGTCTCATAAGCTATACAAACATTTGAGCTTCGGCATGGATCGGAATAGCACTTCGGCAATGGACATATCGGAACATTCCTGCCTGTCTTCTTAGGCTGATATAAATATCATTATAATTATAATTTTATATACCCAGAGACCAGTTATCGATGGTACATTCCGTTGAAGTCTGAATTTTAAGAGGATAACCGCAAATTATTTATTATTTACAATACGTAAGTATTATGATATTATCCCATATTTCTAACATGTTGATGACGTCAGGGTTAAAAGCAGACGGGTGGAATCGCTTCGTAAAATATTGCCTGCAGCGCTTCAACTCGGACCATGAACAGAACGACACAGTAGAGGACTGGCTCTTGTCACAACCACAGGAATTCTGGGAACAGGAAATCCCTCGGCTCGTTAAACTGTGGGATAGTTGTCCTTAGGTCTCTTGTGATTACATTTGAATAAATACTCCAATTATACCCACAGTGTCATTTAGTCGGGGAGACGGGGCACATTTTCCATAGGGGCAAGTTTTCCAAATTCGTTTATTTTCGAAACAAACCGCTAGATGTTACCATCGACGATATTGTAGGAAGTAGCAACAAAGCACGCTTCATTTACGAAAGTTTCAGTGTTGTACCAGCAGTCTTAACGTCGGCAGGGCTGTTTTCGTCATTTTTGCAAATGTGAGTAAACTTTCACGTTTTTATTGAAACTTAAAATAAACATCCAAGCAATAAACTTATTATTTTGGCATTGCACACACTAAAAGTGGGTTTCTTTCTTCACGTAACTGTGCTTTTGTTTTGTAAATAGCTTACACTGTTACTCATGGACGTAGTGTTATAGTTCCGAATATGGCGACGGGGCACGTTTTCCGAGTGCATATGGGGCACATATTCCTTATTGCTTTGAGTCTTTCGCCAAGTCTAAGGCAAATGAAAAATGTGTACAGTGCACGAAATGGGCGCATGGAGACTGTACGAAAGGTACTGTTCCATTTTTTGTTTGCTTACATTGTGATTCAGACAATCAGTATAAGTATTGTTAAAAATGTCTGTATTTGTAAAATATTTAAGTCACATATTTTGTAAAACCATTAAATAGCATTTGTTTTTATTTAATGTGGCTACTTTTACTATCCTCTTTTGTAATGTGTTGTAAATTAATGATAAAAATACGTATTCAGTGAAATTAAGATAATTATCTCTGTTTTAACATTGCATGTATAATTGGAATATTTGCCCCTGTACATTTTAAGTAAGCTGGAAAACTTGCCCCCATACGGGGCGAATTTTCCAACGCGACATGGTCAGACTAAACCATTTGCTAACAAGAATGATATTTACTATTTTCAAAAATATCTGTACAAGACTGTAAATAAAGGTTTAGGAAATACAATGATCCGCTGTTTACCGTAAAATCGATAAAAATAAAAAGTACAAAAATAAAAATGTAAAATGGTGGAAAACGTGCCCCGGTCTCCCCTACCTTCTCCTTCAAACACGCCTCGTTTAAGGAGAAAAAAGTATTGAACTGTTTAATTAGTAGCCGGCCGCGGTGGCCGAGGGGACTAATGCGCTCCAGTCACGGTCTGCACGGTCACTACGGTCGGGGGTACGAATCCCCCCTCGGGCATGGATATTTGTGCCGACCTTAGTCTTAGCTAGTTCATAAGTAGTTTGTAAGCTTAGGGACTGATGACCCCGTAGTAAAGTCCCATAAGTTCTACAAACATTTGAACATTTTGTAATTAGTAGGAGGAATACCTATCAACAAAAAACAAAGACAGAAAGGATACAGCTAGGTGCGTAGTCACACTGTAATCACAGTTTATAATTTCAGCAAAATTTGATGTAACATGCTTCTTCCAAAAAGGTATAAACACTAATGCATAATCATTAACAAAATTTGAAGATATATTTATGATTAGCCATAAGGTACAAGAAGGACCAGATATATATAAAACAGTAACAAATAAAAAATTTATATAGTGGCTGCAAGCAAATGTCCCCTTGGGTATTACAAGGGACAAGTGACTGTTGTCAAGGCCTTCCACAAATGCTTGGCGCAATTGCAAAACTTCAGTTAGCAATTACTTCAGGACCCACAAACAAGAGAAACAAGGACGACCAGTTTAAAATAACTAACGGGGAAGGCGACGGCAACCATTCCAAAGAGACTCGTCTTCGCAATTGGTCATTTTAAACTAGTCCCCCTTATTTCTCTTTTTTGTGGGTCCTGAAGTAATTGCTAACTGAAGTCTTGCTATTGGGCCAAGCGTTTGTGGTACGCCTTGACAACAGTAACAAGCAGAGTCTAGAAAATGTCAAAGACATTAAAGGTGAAGCATTGAATTAAAATTTTCCGATATGTCCACTGCCGAGGTGTTATTCTGATGCAGGGATAGCCTTGGCAGTATTTCATGGAACACGGAAGCTGAATTAGAGTTTGTAACCTATAGGAAAGTCAGACTATTACGAGGCGCCCTAATTGCTAGTGTTGCGGTGGTCTAATGGTTAAGACATCTGCCTAGTGAACATGGAGGTCCGGATTCGATTCCCACCCGCAGCACCAATTTTAATTTAATGCTTCAGCTTTAACGTTATTTAGTTTGTTGTTTGCGGCAGGGGAAAGAAAATGATAAGGTCTTCAGTTCCCCGGTGGGGAGGGGAAGAGAAAGTAAATGCAGTCCAGACAGGAAAGAAGGAAGAACCCCGTGTTCGCCACGCACGTACTCACGAAACAACCGTGAGTCCCCTGGAGGAGTTGTCACTGTCGGAGTTACGTACCGTTACCAGATATTGTGGTTGTGTTGTTGTTGTCTTCAGTCCATAGACAGGTTTGCTGCTGCTCTCTTGCCACGGAGATGATCGCTAAACTCTCCAGTGGAAGACTCTGCAGGAGAGACGCTCCGTCGCTCGGTACGGGCTTTTGTCGAAGTTTAACTTACCTTTACTGAGGAGTCTAGCAGTATATTGCTCCCTCCTACGTATATCTCGCGAAGAGATCGTGAGGATAAAATCAGATAGATTAGAGCCCACACAGAGGCATACCAACAATCATTCTTTCCGCGAAAAATACGTGAGTGGAATAGGAGGGAAAATCGATAGTGGTACTTTGTACCCTCCGCCACCCACCGTCGGGTGGCTTGCGGAGTATGGTTGTAGATGTAGATGTAGCCTCTTCATCTGAGAATACGAACAGCAGCCTACATCTTACTGCCAGCCTTGGAAGGAGACAACATGGGTATCGGATTTTGGAATTTGATATTGTGGTACACGAAGTTCAGAACTCCGATAACAATCAGCCAGAGCCAACTGACACAACTCTCAAGAACTCTCGAGAAAATCGACATTGAAGTATTGCAAGTAAGCGGAAGTATCAATTATTAAATAACATGAAACATCTGTCAGCATATCTGGCCTTACAGCTCTACGAACAGTCGTTCAAATCCTGTCATGACAATTTTTTTTTTATTTACTTTCGTTTTGTTCGAGTACTCACACAATTTTAATATCTAAAGTAATTTTTACAAAAAGTGCACGTATTTTTGTTTATTCCTAATTTTCTATATTTTATAGAAGATTATTAATAACGCTGTTTTCAATCAAAAACAGTATTGTACAGTATTTACAGTATTGGCTTCATTATTAGTTGATGACGGTAGTCTTTGATCGTTCAGTTGTGAAGAGCTACGGCAGTGTTTTTGGAATGTCATCTTCATAGGTGATGTTTTCCTACTTAACAATCGTTCACGTGTCACGGTTCTTAGCTTGTCTACATATACATACACAAAGCTGACACATGACGTGGAATTAGATATCCAAAAATGTTTTATATAACAGAATTCGAAAAAAAAAAAATATCTATTACAATGGGATTGGAAAAAGGTGCTGCAATTGTTTTCGTTATTTGTACTTACGTGTACATTGCAAAACTTCAAAGTCAATTTTCTCGAGAATTTTTGAGAATTGCGTCTAATGGCTTTGGCTGATTGTTATTTGAGTTCCGAACGTCACGAACCGCAAATATAAAGAAATTCTAGAATCCAAACTCATGTGATCTCCTTGATAGACTCTGGTGAGATGCAATGGCCATTTAGATGCACTTGCAAATAATATAACTGTTTTTACTACGCTTAGCACTTTATTAACGCCTTCCTTAAGCGTTTCGACATTTCATCACTTTTGAAAACTACCATAAGAATTGATATTAGTATTCCAGAACAAATTTTTCTAAAACTTAACAAATAACGTTACACTTGCCAACGCTTTGTTAATTAATTCCCCCCCCCCCCCCAAAAAAAGATAATTTCTTACACAAACATACGTCATTATATATAAAAGAGTTGTTTAAAATACGTATCCCCAGACCATCTATTTTTACAAGAACAAGTGCATAATGACATCTGCTTGACTATGTGGAGCATCTGACAGATGGCGTTACTTTCTTCCTGGTCCTCTCTCGGTTTCTCTCTCCCTCCATTTGTTATCAATCATCTTCTAGTAACATTACAATATTTTATATAATCTTAAATAACTGATTGCTGTACACAAGAGTAATGTAACAGAAAACAGTTTTGTGCAGCACTCAGTTATTTCGAATGCCATAAAATATTGTAAAGTTACTAGAATGCAGAATGAAACTTTTAGTCTGCATCGGAATGTGTGCTGTTATGAAAGTTCCTGGTTGATTAAAATTATCTGCCAGAACCAGGACTCGACCCTAGACCTTTCCCATTCGCGGAGAAGAGCTCTTCCAATTTTATTTTATTTTATTTTTTTGGGTAGATCTATGCTTTGCGAGCGTTGTTTCAGTTCGTTCTAGTTTGTTCGTTGAATATTTGGCTCAGATTTTTTATTACAGAGGGCGTTTAGCCCCCCTGACCGGGCGCGCTGAGCCACGGCGTCCGGCGCCACTGATCTATTCCCACACGACTCACAATCCGTCCTCACAACTTCTGCCAGTACCTCACCTCCTACTTTCCAAATTTCAGAGAAGTAAAGTTGTGAAGACGGACTGTGAGTCGTTTCGTTATAGCTCAGTGGTAGAGCCCTTGACCGCGAAAGACAAAAGTCCCAGCTTCGAGTCCCGGTTCCGACACACAATTTTAATCTGCCAGGAAGATTCATAACGGTGCACACTCCGCTGCATAGTGAAAGTTTCATTCTGGAAACATCCCTTAGTCTGTGGCTAAGCCATGTCTCCACCATATCCTGTCTTCCAGGAGTGCTAGTCTTTCAAGTTTCGCAGGAAAACTTCTGTGAAGTTTGGAAAGTAGGAGGCAAGGTAATGGCAGAAGTAAAGTTGTGAGGACGGACCGTGAGTCGTGTCGACATAGCTCAGTAGTAGAGCGCTTGCCCGCTAAAGACAAAGGTCCCAGGCTCGTTTACCGGTTCCGAAATACAATTTTAAAATGCCAGGAAGTACTAGAATATGGTTGACAATAAAAGTGGAGGGAAAGACAAAGCGAGGGAGGACCAGTGAGGTAGTAACACAATCTATAGGAGTCTCCACATAGTTTCAGGTCGGTCAGGCAGACGTCCTTGTAACAAAGAGGTGGTTGGGTCTGGGTATGTAAAACATCTGTTGTATGTATGATGACGCATCTCTCTGACACAAATAATTTTAAGGGATGGAACTTTTTAACAAAGCCTTGGCAATGGCAAGTATAAAATTATTTGTTAGTTGTTATGTTTTAGCAAACTGTTGTTGTTATGGTCTTCAGTCCGGAGACTGGTTTGATGCAGCTCTCCACCCTACTCTAACCTGAGCAAGCCTTTTCATCTCATAAGAACGGCAACCCACATCCACTTGGATCTGCTTACTATACGCTTCTCTTGGTCTCCCTCTGCGATTTTTCCCCCACACACTTCCCTCCAATGTTAAATTTACGATTCCCCGATGTCTAAGAATGTGTCCTACCAATCGATCCCTTCTTTTAGCCAGGGTATGCCAAAAATTCATTTTCTCACCAATTATTTTCAGTACTTCTTCATTGGTTATGCGATCTACCCACCTAATCATCAGCATTCTTCTGGAACAGCACATTTCAAAAGCCTCTATTCTCTTCCTGTCCGTATTGTTTAACGTCCATGTTTCACTCCCGTACAAGGCAACACTCCACACAAATGCCTTCACAAAAGACTTCCTTACACTTAAATTAATATTCGATGTTAGCAAATTTCTCTTTTTCAAAAATGCTTTTCTTCCCATTGCCATTCTTCATTTTATATCCTCTGTACTGCGACCATCACATGTTATTTTACTACCCAAGTAACAAAACTTATCTACCACCTTCATTGTTTCGTTACCTAATTTAATTCCTTCAGCATCGCCCGATTTTCTAAGACCGCATTCCATTATTTTTGTTTTGCTCTTGTTAATGTTTATTTTATATGCTCTCTTCAACACACTGTCCATTACATTCAACTGCTCTTCTAGGTCCTTTGCAGTCTCTGACAGAATTACAATGTCATCAGCAAAACGCAATTATTTTATTTCTTCCCCCTGTACTTTAATCCCTATTCCAAATTTTTCCTTGCTTTCCTTCACCGCCTGCTCGATGTACAAAATGAATAACATCGGAGAAAGGCTACAACCCTGCCTTACTCCCTTCCCAACTGATGCTACCCTTTCACGCCCTTCGAGTCTAATAACTGCGGTCTGGCTTTTGTACAAGTTATAAATAACTCTCCTTTCCCTATATTATACCCTGCTGACTTCAGAATTTGAAAGAGTGTTTTTCCAGTCAACATTGTCAAATGCTTTCTCCAAATCTACAAAAGCTAAAAATGTAGGTTTGCCTTTCCTTAATCTATCTTCTAAGATAAGACGTAAAGTGAGTATTGCCTCCCGGGTTCCTATGTTCCTCCTGAATCCAAACTGATCTTCCCCGAGGTCAGCTTCTACCAGCTTTTCCATTCTCCTGTAGATAACTCGTGTTAAAATTTTGCAACCATGACTTATCAAACTGATGGTTCTGTAATTTTCACTCCTGTCTGCGCCTGATTTCTTTGGAATGGGGATTATTACATTTTTCTTAAAGTCTGAGGGTATTTCGCCTGACTCATAAATCCTACACACCAGTTCAAATAGTCTTGTCATGGCTGGCTCTCCCAGAGACTTTAGTAGCTCTGAGGGTATGTCATCTACTCCTGGGGCCTTGTTCCGACCTAGGTCTTTCAAGGCTCTGTCAAATTCATCTCTCAGTATAGCATCTCCTATTTCATCTTGATCTACGTCCTCTTCCATTTCTAGTACATCGTCTCTAAGTTCATTTCCTTTGTAGAGCTGCTCTATGTACTCTTTCCACCTTTCAGCTTTCCCTTCTTTGCTGAGAACCGGCTTCCCATCTGAGTTCTTGATATTCGTAGAGTTGCTTTTCTTGTCCCCAAATGTCTCTTTTATTTTCCTGTGGGCGGTATCTACTTTTCCCCTTCTTATACATTCTTCCACAGATTTGCATTTGGCTTCTAGCAACTCCTGCTTAGTCATTTTGCATTTCCTGTCAGTCTCATTTTTTAATCGTCTGTACTCCATATTGGCTGTTTCATTTACTGCATTTTTATATTTTCTCCTTTCATCAATTAAATCTAGTATTTCCTGTGATATCCAAGGATTTTTCGTAGGTCTTGCCTTCGTACCTATTTTGTCCTCTGCTGCCTTCACTATTTCATCTTTCAATGCTACCCATTCCTCTTCTACTCTTTTATTTCCCCCTGTTTCTGTCAATTGTTGCCTAAATCTCCCTCTGAAATTCTCCAGAACTTCACTTTCCTTCAATTTATCTAAGTCCCATCTCCTTATTTTCCTACCTTTCTGCCATTTTTTAAGTTTCAGTCTACAGTTCATGACTAACAAGTTACGGTCAGAGTCTATATCTGCCCCTGGGTACGTCTTGCAGTTTATAACCTGGTTCCGGAATCTATGTTTTACCATTATAAAATCTATCTGATAACTTCCGGTGTCTCCTGGTCTCTTCCATGTATACAACCTTCTTTTGTTTGTTACGATTAAATCATGTTCCGTGCAAAATTCTACCAGGCGACTTCCTCTTTCATTCCTCCTGCCCAGTCCATATTCACCCACTATTTTTCCTTCTCTTCCTTTTCCTACTACCGAATTCCAGTCTCCCATGACAATTAAGTTTTCCTCTCCCTTAATTGTCTGAATAATTTCCTTTAGCTCCTTATATATTTCTTCGATCTCCTCATCATCGGCAGAGCTAGTTGGCATATAAACCTGTACTACTGTTGTCGGTGTTGGCTTCGAATCTATCTTGACAATGATAATGTGATCACTGTGCTGCTCATAGTAGTTTACCCGCATTCCTATTTTCTTATTCATTATCAGTCCTACTCCTGTGATACCCCCAACTGATTTTGTATTTATAATCCTGTACTCACCTGACCAGAAATCCTGTTCATCCTCCCGCCGAACTTCACTAATCTCCACTATATCTAACTTCAACCTATCAATTCCCCTTTTTAAATTTTCTAATTTTCCTATCCGATTAAGGGATCTAACATTCCACGCTTCGATCCGTAGAATGCCAGTATTGTCTTTCCTGATGACAACATCCTCCTGAGTAGTCCCCGTCCGGAGATCCGAATGGGGGACTATTTTACCTCCGGAATATTTTACCCGCGAGGATGCAATCATCATATGTTCATACAGTAGAGCTGCATGTCCTCGTGAAAAGTAACGGCTGTAGTTTCCCCTTGCTTTCAGCCGTTCGCAGTAACTGTGTGGCAAAGCCACATTAGCTGATGTTACAAGGCCAGCTCAGCCAATCATCCAGACTGTTGCCCCTGTAACTACTGAAAAGACTGCTGCCCCTCTTCAGGAACCACACGTTTGTCTGGCCTCTCCACAGATACCCCTCCGCTGTGGTTGCACCTACGGTACGGCTAACTGCATCGTTGAGGCACGCAAGCCACCCCACCTCGGCAATGTCTGTGGTTCATGGGGGTAGGTAGCAAACTATCTGTTGGAATACTAATACTTTCGAAAACCTCCGTGTTTTTTATTTATTTATTTGTAGCTTTTTCCGCTGACAAGGGTGAATACCATCTGAAAGATTTAAAAAAAATGCAGATCTTTTTGAAAGGTTCAAGATATTTCAAATTGCAATCTTTAAAGTTTGGGTTTGAAATGTAGGGAGTGTGCGTTTATTGGGTTTAAAACCAATTCTCTTTTCAAGAACATTATCAGTATTAAGTCTCTTATGATATAGCCAAAAGTAAAGGAAACCCGTTAAGGCATTTGTAAAGTGCTAAGTATGGTCAAGAATGTTTTATTATTTTCAAGTACAGTCTACATGCTTTTGAATCTGCTTACTGTATTCGTCCAGCGGTCTCCATCTACGAATTTTACAACACACAAATCTTTGTAATTCTAAGTTGACGATTCCTTCTTGTCTCAGAATGTGTCCCAGCAACCTATCCCTCCACTTAGTCGAATATACCAGAAAATTTTTTTCTCCCTAATTCTGTTGAGAACGTTCCCATTAGTTAGTCTCTACCCATCACACCTTCATCATTCGTCTGCAGCGCCACAATTCAAAAGCATGTATCAGCTATTTGTCTGAACAACTTACTGCCCACCTTTCACTCCCATACAATGCTACATTGTAGAAGAATGATTTCAGAGATGATTTCTTAATATTTAAATTAACATTCATTTCAACGATTTTCACTTCTTCAGAAACGCTTTTCTTCCCATAGCTATCATGCATTTTATGTTTACTACGACAAACAAAAGTTTTCTTTCTACCCAAATAACAAAACGCATCTACTGTTTCATTGTCTCATTACACTACATACCTTGCCCTTGTTTTGCTCTTATTTATGTTCATCCTATACCCTCCTTTAAGACACTGTCCTTACCGTTCATTTTCTCTTTCAGGTCCTTTGCTGTTTCTCACAGAATAATACTCTCGAAATTTCGAATTGGGAATGGATTGCAACTAATCTTCGGATTCTTGACTGCTTTACCTTTTTTACCTTTACGAACATCATAAAATAAGGTCAAGGAGGAGGATATTACAAAGCTGTCTTACTGATATCTTTCTGTATTATTAGTTTTACGTGAGACAATTACATCGATAATTTTTTTCTTTAAAATTTTTCGACTTACATATACGATGTATTGGCGTTCGTAATTACCATCTACCATTGCAGTTATAATAATTGCTACGAATTATTAATGTATTTTGCAATTATATACGTTTATGCTGCCAGATATTCTTCAAATTAATCCGGTGTGATGTAAAACTTGATATGTAACTTATTACATTTTACGTAATTTTAAACAGATCCAAAATATGTTCATATAGGGTAATCGAATATGTCACCAGAGGCGTCTTATGTTTCATTGATCATACATGATTATGTGTTTTTTAATCATTTATCGTATCTTTGGTTCTCTGCATTTTTATCGATGAAGTCAATACAATTAAATATCTAATTTTTATTTTTGAAATCGGTCTGTTCATTAAGTATTTCATTTGGATAATTTTTAGTGTGAAAAAAAAAGTTCCTCACGAATGTTCAGTTCTAACAAGTATGGTATTTTAACTAGTGTCGTTAGTGCAGTTTCTATGTTAATTGGTGAAGGGTTTTAGTTTCTGAGGTCCGTATAGAAAACTGGCGAGCTGTTTTTGTTTATTCTTATGTGTTCGCAAAATCTTGTGATGCAGTCAAGTCCTATCTGACCAATGTAAAAGCTATTACAGTTATCACATGTGATTTCATAAATTTCTGGTTCTAAGTATGGGAAAGTTGTGATTTCAAACAAAATTATGTATTTAATTTTATTGACTTCATCGATGAAAAAGGCTGAGAACCAAAGTTAAGATGAATGACCAACTAAAGACACATAAAGCCCTGCGTCTCTGTTAGAGTAGTGTAACGCCATAAATACATAGCGGATCTGTTGAATATTATGTAAACGCGACGGAAAAAACTAATATAGTTGCAAAATGTTTAATATAATTTCGCCATATTAGACTAATAATAAGATGTGAAAGTAGTTAATGCAATTCCTACAAACACGCAGGCGCTTGAAACTAGTAAAGTGCTAAAATAGCTAAATATGAGTTATGGAACATTTATTATAATTTGTTGTAATGAGAGGTAAAAAATTAACACGGTTCAGTGGCACGACTCATGCTCCATTACATCAGCACTCAACGTGTAAAAAAAAAGGGTACTGCGGCAACTGCTCGGCGCTTGCTGCCAGGTGACGTCACAGATTCAAAACGTGCGAGTCAAATTTACACCCCCCCTGACTGATGCTAAACCGAAGTTCTGCGACCTATATAGGCGTTAATTACGCGCACGGCGGGTCTCATCGTTTATCATCTTGTGTCCCTTCGTTATTCTGCTACCGCCGATTTTCCCGCTTGCAGTAGTCTCGTGTGGCGGAAATGTTTCACGCTTCTACGTTGCACAGTACGAATCGTTCGCCTGACGTATGCCTTTCCAAACTAACACGATATTTTGTAAACACCGGATTTCCTGAGTCCCAGGTCATCTTTGACGGAGCCAAGCAGTGCCCTGTTCTCGGCTGGCGGACGAAAAACTGTCTTGATGTAAAAACTTATTAAAAGTCTACGAACTTTGAAAGAGACTCCCTCAGCGTAAGTAATGAAGGCAGGTGCCCTGTACGTCTCTTCATGCACTTCTTGAGATGGTCCAGACTCCATAGCACGCTGAATTTATTTTTAAAAGTGGCTATTTTTCTTGAAAACAGTTGTCAGATGTTCCAGTTCCGATGGTACCCTGTCCGAAACGGAAATACATAAACTTACTGGTTAAAAACTCTCATTTTTCAATATAGACACAATTAAAGATCTCTACAGCTTGTGGGCTGAAAATATGAATGGATTCGCAAACTCGTCTTTTGCTTTTTGGGTCGTTCCGCCCACCGTTCGGACACTGTCAATACAACAACATCTTCCGGAAGACTTAATTTTTAAACTTAATCAAACAATATTGACGTAGCTACCCAACCCTAAATCCTCTCTTCTCGAAGCCTTTCGACGATGCCACTGGGTGTTCAAGTGTGTTGTGCATTAACACTGGGAGGAACACTGGCCGTCTTCGCGTTGACACTTGTTGTCACATGTGGAAAGAGCACACACGCTGGAAACTAGCACAAATGTTGGTTTTCTCGAATACGCGTGAATCACTAGATACATTTTTATATTTTTGTATAGGGCTTAACATAACGCTAGAGACACGACTTTACTGATTGCCTAAATGAACGTATCAAAAAGACTGTAAAATATCCATACAAGCCATTTTCTAAGAATGAGCGTTTCCGTTACATTAGCCGCCACTAGCTTATACAGTGCCTTGTGGAAAACGTTTGATCGGAAATACAGTCGAATCTACGTTTTGCTCTTACCATATGAGAACTATACTTATTTGTAAACGCTAATGTCTTCCAGGCGCCCAGGAGTGACGCTACACTCAATACTTCCCGGCCTATGATGGAATGCGTTGACACCTAAAACAGCTATACTGATTAGTAATACAAGTTTTATTTACTGAAGGATACAATATATTCAACTTATATAAAGTAGGCCTATGTCTCTTCTCTCGGCCGGCCTCTTGTAAGATGCAACTAGCTGCACTGGGTCGTAGTGACAGCCTATTTCGGAGCAGAGTTCAGATGGCTCTTCCAGATGCATATCGGCCTAGATACAGCAGCTTGTAGAGGGCGCACTTCTCCGTTACTCCCTCCAAGAGGCGCGGTGCCGGCGTGTGATTGGCTGTCGGTCGTCCGCTGCCTTCTCCACGATCGTTCTCGTGCTTCTGGCGGGTGGCGCTCACTTTACGCCACAACAGTTACCATACCCAATTAAACCCTATGCACTATCCTAATGCATATATCTCTCATTCGTATCTCCCATTCGTGACGTTTATTGTTAACTCATACACCGTTGCTTGTCTGTTACCACTGACAACTTTACGGAAAATTTACGCAAATGATCGTGAAGTATACGCTGTATGTCACTGTCTTGTTTGTGATGAGAGGTAATACCTAAAACCAGGTACTCTCGGCGTACTATTGACACTGTCGTCCTCAGAATACGGAATTCCTTAATTGATTCGAAAATGGAATGTCCCATATGTATAGTTTCCAATTCCATTCCATGTCTGGTGAACCCTCTGCAAGGCACTGAAGAGTGAACTGAAGAGTACATGTAGACGATAAAAGTGGAATAACCCTCGTTGTACTGCTATAATTATGTCGGGAACTATTTCACATGAATCGCGGTTATAAAAATTACTACTCCGTCAGTTATTCGCGCTATTATCTCCTTGAAAGGCATACCAGCACCATCTTTGCATACTGAAGTACCATGATTTTTTTTATTGTAATATAAAAATAAATACCAACTTTCGTAATGGCCAGTTGAATTCCTAGATATAGTCTTGTACTAAATTTGTACAGTATGTCTCAAACGATTTAGGTCGAATACAACATCTGCCAATCGAGTTCGGTGACTAGACTTGTAACATTAACACAGATGAACTATTAACTACAGTCAACTTACTGTCTTGAGAAATGGTAACCTCCCATAAATAGGAACCGCTGAGTTCTGCGAATGATGCCCTGGAAACTTTCCACGACGTCTTTCTTTCGCGTGGTGTTCAAAAGACTCGTCATTTTCCGTTGAATGTCAAGAATATCTCTTTACTTTGAAAACAATTTTATGTGGGTGGAATAGGAAAAAGTATGGTGCATTGACATCCGGCGAGTATGGTGGATGTTCAAGTTCCACCACAACTTTTTTGCAAGGAACTGTTTGACAGTATTGGCTGTGTATCGGTGAGCGTTGCGTTAACCAAACAAACGAGGAACCTTCTTGAATTTACTGGGACCTTGCCCTGCGTAGACGTTACATTAGACCGGTCAAAGTTTCAACGTAGCTTGCAGCGTTCAACCTCGCTTGTGATTAATGCCTTGACTATTGAAATATACACTACTGGCCATTAAAACTGTTACACCAAGAATAAGTACATGTGATAAACGAGTATTCATTGGACTCAAGTATTATGCTAGAACTGATGTGATTACATTTTCACGCAATTTGGGTGCATGGATCCTGAGGTACCAGTACCCACAACAACCACCTCTGGCCGTAATAACGGCCTTGATACGCCTGGTCATTGAGTCAAACAGAGCTTGGATGGCGTGTACAGGTACAGATGCCATGCAGCTTTAACACGATATGACAGTTCATCAACAGAAATGACTGGCGTATTGACACGAGCCAGTTGCTCGGCCACCAATGACCAGACGTTTTCAATTGATGAGAGATCTGGGAAATGTGCTGGCCAGGGCAGCAGTCGAACATTTTCAGTATCCAGAACGGCCCGTACAGGACCTACAACATGCGGTCGTGCATTATCCTGCGGTAGGGTTTCGCAGGGATCGAGAAGGGTAGAGCCATGGGTCGTAACACATCTGAAATGTAACGGCAGCTGTTCAATGCGCCGTCGATGCGAACAAGAGGTTACCAAGACATGTAACCAATGGCAACCCATACCATCAGGTCGGCTGATACGCCAGTATGGCGATGACGAATACACGCTTCCAATGTGCGTTCACTGTGATGACGCCAAACACGGCTGCGACCATTATGATGCTATAAACAGAACTTGGTTTCATCTCATAAAATCACGTTTTTCCATTCGTGCACCAAGATTTGTCGTTGCGTACACCACCGCAGTCGCTCGTTCCTGTGATGCAGCGCAAATGGTAACTGATAGTCCAAAGTGCTGTAAATATTGTCGAACTGTTCGTGCAGATGGTTGTTGTCTTGCAAACGTCCCCACCTTCTGACTCAGGGATCAAGACGTCACTGCACGATCTGTTACAGCCATGTGGATAAGATGCCTGTCATCTCGACTGCTAGTGATACGAGGCCTTTGGGATCCAGCACGGCGTTCCTTATTGCCCTCCTGAACCCACCGATTCCATTTGCTGCTAACAGTCACTGGATCGCGACCACCGCGAGCAGCAATGTCATGATATGATAAACCGCAATCCAGATAGGCTACAATCCGACCTTTATCAAAGTCGGAAATATGATGGTACGCATTTCTCCTCCTTACACGAGGCACCACAAAAACGTGTCACCAGGCAACGCTGGTCAACTGCTGTTTGTGTATGAGAAATCGATCGGAAACTTTTTTCGTGTCACCAGGCAACGCCGGTCAATTGCTGTGAAATCGGTCGGAAACTTTTTTCATGTCAGCACGTAGTAGGTGCCGCCATCAGCGCCAACCTTGTATGAAATCTCTGAAAAGTTAATTATTTGCATACCACATAATCTTCTTCTTGTCGGTTAAATTTCGCGTCTGAAGCACGTCATCTTCGTGGTGTAGCAATATTAATGGCCATGAGTGTATGATGAGCATCGTCTTTATGTCTGATTTTTTGGCTCTGATCTTTTCCGACGAGGTGATGTGGAAACTCAATGGAATACTTTGTCATTTCGTTACAGGGTTGTACCGGAGACAACAGGTTTCATACTCAAAGACAATTCGGATAAAAAGTCTGTGAAGCCTCTAAACGTGCCTGTTTATGATCGTCATTCAAGTGGTATGTCGCAAGAAATTTACAATTTTTTCTGTTCCATAACTTCTGGGTGAGGATTTATCGCACGGATACACAATTTATCTTCATCTATTATCATGGGCACTATTAATTGACAGTCGTTTACGACCAATGTTCTCATTTTCTCAACGTTTTCGTCTCTGAGGGTGGAAGCCTGTCGTTCGCTACGGAGACTATCAGAATCACTTTTCTGGCTACCTCGATAACGGGCGAATGACTTACATGTACACTTCCCGGACAGTGCTTGATCCCTGTTACACGTACCATAGTGGCACGCGTTTCTGTCTCAAGAAGTTTGCAACACAGCATTAAATTGATACTTTGCTCTTTCATTTTCATTTTATCTGTTCAGAACCAACGCAATACATAAGTACTTCGTCCAACAGGCCTAATACTTAACACACACGAGACGTAACTGCACTACGGTGGGAGCAGGTTTTAAACACCGGTCGCTTCGCAGGTGCAGTGATGTGAGTCGCCTGTGTTAGCCAATCGACCGTTCTGACCTCAATCACAGAACTTTATTGTCATTGTGACATTCCATTTAGATAGGAAACCAATGATCGGAAACGAATATTTATTGTGTTATGGACATACACAGCTTACACCACGTCACATAACGTACCTCACAGTAAATTTTGAATGCAAAGATCGCAATTCGCATTGCGTGTATTGTATAGACGCGTACATCCACATTTTGGAAAAGATCGCGGTGGTCACTTGTTTGCTGAAAGAGATAGCGGATTATAAAGAACGCACCCCGCTGACAACGAAAAATACAAAGTGTAAATACATTAACTCGCAGAACGTGTGGCATGTGATGACTGAATATATTACACCGGAGCATACTGTTTGCCGCACGTACACCAGTACACCTGTTGCCCATCGCGTCAGACAGCTTGTGATGCGTCCATCGCGTGGTACGCTACGGGGCACAGTGCATGACACTTTGTAGAAAACGAAGTGTTGCCTATCACGGATATTGGCAAGCTTCCCGTTAATGATATGATGGAGTATCCATAAAACAGCACGAATATGCAGAGGATGATTTCTCAATAAGTGTCATCCTAATTGGAAGAAGCCACTTAAAAAAGACAACGTACACCACGGAGACCTGGACAAGGTTTTCACTGAAAACGTCCGTTCACGTTGTTGGATCATATGATTGACCACTCAGCAAGAAATATCCTTGATCTGGCCTGTGACACGCAGACTTCTAAGCATGTAGTGCAGTAAATATAGATTGGAGAAGTATTACGACACTATCGACAGTGAACATGTGTAAACAATAAAAAAAAAAACCAAGGAAACCCGCGTCATTACTTCAATAGTACCGAATTCCGTACAGTTTCTATTGTTCATAAATGAGGCTTCGTTCACCCTTGATTGCGTAATAAATAGTTACAACAGTCATGTCTGAATGACGGCAGTCACCATGCCACCTAGATCGATGGCCACCAGCAACAATGTATGGACGGACTTGTATACATCCTGCCACGACCTGATTCGGGGCAGTCCCATTTCACTGGTCTACGGGTGTTGGTGTTTCTTCTAGGTTTACAACCACAGTTGGCTTTCTCTGTAGAAGGATAAGGGTTCAACATAACGGTCCACCGGCCACTTTCCATGTTAATTTCAACGAGCACTTGACGGACATAAATTTTCATTATTGGATTGGAATGGGAGAACTTTCTCCATTCACACTGATATCGCCAAATCTAACACCTCCGGGCATTTCTTCTGCAAGTGTGACAGGTCTTCGATGGTTGACACTCGAATGAAATAATCGCAGAAATCAAAGTAGGACTTATGACGAACGTATCAATCAGTACAGTACGGTGCACATCTACATCAACTTTCACATATATACTCCGCAAATGACATTTAAATGCCTGGTAGAGGTTTAATGGAACAGCATTCATAATAACAAGTTCGCTTGTGTGGCCATCTTAATATTTCTCTAGCACTCCATTTTCTAATAGTGAACGGGAAAAAGAAACACCCAACTTTTCCGTTTTCGAACTGTTGGTTTTCTGTTTATTTCTTTTTTGTTATTATGATAATGTCCTCCTACGTAATGGGGATGGGAGGGGTGTGTGCTAACTACAAACGTTCTTATTCGGAGTAGAAATTTGTTGGTAGAAATTTCACAAATAGTTCTCGCCATATCGAATACTTCCACCCGGAATTCGTGCATCACTTTTGTGACAGATTCTCTCCCTTGTAACGCGGTAACACGAAACGAGTTGTAGTGTAGACAATTTCCTTAGCAGAGCTGCTGCATCGTTCTCAGACTTTGAAACACAGCCTTTCTTTCGCCTTCCCCACGATATTTTCTAAGTGTTCTTTCCAAATTAAGTTCGTAATGGTAGTTTCGAGGTATCATATAAATGAAGTTTAACGAATTTTTAATGCTTATATTGATTACTTCACACTTTCCACTTTTATAATTTAAGGTAAACTGTCATTTATCGCACGCTGGAGATATCTTACCGAATCGTTGATGTGCTCTCAGTAAGAACACATCTTTGATATCGATAGTACAGAGCAGTATCACTGACTTCCTTCCGCCACGGCTGTGATTGGTGGGCTTTGACCCGTCAAATAAGCCCACCTCGTAACTGTCTGGGAGATGGCCTAGCCGCGGAGGAGTGGCCGAGCACATTGAGACGCTATTCTCCGATGAGCGAGGCCGTTACCCGTCGGGGGTTCGAATCCTCCTTCGGGCACGGATGTTTGTGCTGTCTTTAGTACAAGTTAGTTTATAAGTTGTTAGTAAGTTTAGGGACTGATGACGCCACAGTTAACTCCCATAAGCTTAACAAACGTTTGAACATTTGATTTGATACGGCCTAGCAGAGTTACTACGACGGGACCTACACACTGGACGACTGCTCGTGGCTACATCAGTTTATCAGTTTGCGTGTAGAGCAAAACACAAACCAAGTTACACGTGGTTGAAATCTAGAAGCGTGGCGTGCAGCTGACCAGCCATTGCGGAACCCTATTGTAGACAGTACCACAGTGCACTATCCCTTCACGCTATTTGTTGAGCAGCATTTGTGTTCAGGAGTGATTCGACGATGTGTGCGTTAAATCGGTGTGCGTGTGTTTGCGCAATTGGTAGTCAATTCAGTCTAAACTAACTCATTGTTTAGTGAGTTGAAGCGGCTGTTTCGGTGACCGGGGCATTAAACGATTTAATTTGCCAGTCGCTCTGTCAGCGAAAGCAAAATAAATACTAAAGTTTCGCTCTCACCAGTCTGTAAATGAGTAGCTACTCGGGTGTGATTAGGTCTAATCAAAGTTGCCTGCGTTTAGTCTGAGAGGTGTTTGACAGGCGTTTCTTATACTGTCCGGCAACGTAGACATCTTGCAGGTGACATGGGCTGTCATAGGCGAAGCGCAGCAGTATAGTGGTTGTAACTCTTCTTACTAATTTAATATTTTTTTTACTATTCAATTTAGTAGGAATTTGGTGTATACAGCCTTGCTAGAAGACTTTCAAAGTAGGTACAATTGTTATAATTACATATTTCTTTGAAAAACTTTGTTGAAACTGTCATTTTTACCTAAAGATCCATAGCAACAAGATTTTTTATGTGATATTTAAGGGAATAAGAGCAGTTGAGGTTTTCATTTTTTTTTTAAAGTATAAGCTAATAAGCGTTAAAGATTGATATAATAAATTTTCATTCTCCTTGCTCATACTGGAAAGAAGCATTCCGTTAATATTGAGTGGCCTCAGTATTGAAGTTCAATAGAACACCGTATTCTAAAATTTTGCTGTTTTTAGACATGTTTAAAATTTTGCTTTAAAAGTTATCAATGTAAAATTTTTTTGAGTGTAAAATCAGCACCAAGGAATGAAAATTGTTATAACGTAACTAAAGTTTCGTTCATCACTTTCAGTCAAAGGAACCCTGTCTCCTATCCTTAAATCATTAAAAGGTATGTTAGGACGCTTCAATCGTTCTGCAGGTGCTTTTGATCTTCTGGTGACTTCCCTAACCGTTAGCCGGCCGCGGTGGCCGAGGGGACTGAGGCGCTCCAGTCAAGATCTGCACGGTGACTACGGTCGGGGGTTCGAATCTCCCCTCGGGCATGAATATTTGTGCCGTCCTTAGGATAAGCTAGTTGATAAGTAGTTTGTAAGTTTAGGGACTGATGACCCCGTAGTTAAGTCCCATAAGCTTTACAGACATTTGAACATTTTTAAACTTTTTTTTCCTAACCGTTAAACGACATCATCATCCAGTCTAACAGAGCTGCTCAGACTGTTAAATGTTTTATAAAGACGAGGCGCCATATAACACATTCCTGGAAGACGCCAGATATCACATCCGTTTCATTCGACATGCCGTCAAGTACAATGTACTGTGTCCTTCCTGACAGGAAATCGAGAGTCCAATTTGCCATTAATTGGCTACACATCAGACGAGGCACCCGAGCGCCTTCGCTAACAGCACGACTTTGCCCGCAGCACCTATCTTGTGGTAGCGACCATATCCGTTTCACAATAGCCGGCTGGAATCGTGAGATGAGTCCTGATTTCATATAGTAACAGCTTTTGTTGCCGTACGTATATGGCGTTAAGCTAACGAAAGCACGACCCCACGTAGTCAACAAGGCACTGTGTATGCGGCTTGTTGCTCCATGAAATTAACTGGGTCCTATGGTTAACGAAATCATTGAGCCAGAAGTAGTTACGTTTGGCTATTGCAGCCATTTAAGCCGTTAATGTCCCCTGATAACTATAGAATTTTATGGATGACAACGACATCTCAACGGACCAGCGTTCATGGCGATTTGTTTGAAGAACATTGTGGACAATTCCAGCTTATCTTTGGCCACGCAGATAGCGCGACATGAATGTAATGTAACACTTATGAGGCATAATGGAGAGGTCGATTCATGCACAAAATCCTGCAATACGCTCGCGATTAGCGAGCGCTGTAGAAGCAGCGTGGCTGAATGTTAATGTTGAGGATTTCCGATACACTGAGCCAGTACCTTTTCAAGTTATTGATCTCGGTTGGGTAAAAGAATATAAGACACGTTGCGACTTTTGTCACCTTAGTGTATGACTAAAAATTTAGCGGGATACCCATTAGTCGGATAAGATAGTTTATAAAATGTCCTTTTTTCTCTGTGAACTATGCAGTGAATTTTTTTGGTTTTTTCCTTACTTTGCGTGACATTCGTTGCGTTACAAGATCTTGTCACTCGTCAGTGAACAGTCGTCAACGAGAAAATTGCAACTGCTTTTTCATTCAAATCATTTCAGAAACACAAGGAGTTGTATTCAGAATAAAACAACAAGTAAATGGTACAAACAAGATTTGTTTCAAATCTGCGGAAGTTTGTAAAGCTGTGGGACCAAACTGAGAGGTCAGCAGATCCTATACTTAACAAACAACTTAAAGTAACTTATGTTGAGCACAAAACACACACACACACACACACACACACACACACACACACACATACTCACACATGCCCCAGGGAGGACTCGAATGTCCGTCGGAGAGTAGACGCTCACTCCGCCTTCGAGCTCACGGCAAAGATTTGTTTGTAAGGCCTTGCTAAATATTACATGTCGGATTATACGGCTAATAATTTTCGTCTGAAAATCTGTCATGTTTAGGAAATGATTAAATTTATTGACTATCAATTAGCAGAAATGTCATATGTAATATGTAGAACTTCTTCAACATAGCTAGCACAGCAGTCATAGGGCACCGACTCATCTCATAGCCCATCTGTGGATGTTTCTGTTTGGTCTTGCAACTCGGGAACGGAGTCTATTAGAAGGATCTCTCTACTTTTACGTGTGTCTTGGGAGAACACCTTTCTTTAGTGCAAACCAGTCTTGGACAATGTTATTTTGCCATATTTGTAGTCTGTAACTTTATGGTGTACCAGTCAGGCTTTCTTTCGTGTGCAGGAAACTCCTATTCGATATACGTCGAAGGCGATTGATGTCCGAATAGTGGAGACGCCGTAGATTTATGCAAGTTAGACACCTCTTTTCTGGCAACCACGTCCTAATTCTGCTTCCAGTGGCCATGATGTCAACAGGGCGTTGAACCTTCATCTTCCTTCAAGTCTAATGCTAAGGGCTGCAATCCCAGATAGGCAGTGTAGCTCGTCAGTTGGTTTTAGTATCAGCAGCATGTTATGTTTGATTTCTATGTTAATTTGTATGAAATGGCTGCAGTTGTACCACACAGGACGTGCGTACTTTGCGGCTCATTGGCAAGACTAAGACTGTAGTCGTCGCTGTCCTAGTTCTGCACTCTACGAAGTACCTGTTAGTTTCTACATAATATTCTTTGTTTCAAGTACTTTCTCCTTGGTGTTCAGGCATGGTCAGTGGATGTGTGGGCTATGTTGGAGAGGCATCTAAATATTTTAGGACTGTACAAAGTGTTAGCGGTATTCCTTCATATAATAACAGAAGCATGTTTGTCGCGGGAAGGCGAACCAAAGGTTACGTTTCATTGGCAGAACGCTTCGAAGATGCACCAGCTCCACCAAAGAGAGTGCCTACATCACACTTGTGCGTCCTCTCCTGGAGTACTGTTGCCCCTTGTGGGACCCTCACCAGGTGGGACTGCCGGAAGACATTGAGAAGGTTCAGAGAAGGGCAGCTCGTTTTGTTTTATCACGTTACGGGGGGAAAGCGTCACGGAAATGTTGCACGAATTGGGGTGGAAATCGTTAAAACAAAGACGTTATTCACTGCGGCGTGATCTGTTCGCGAAGTTTCAATCACCGACTTTTACTTCTGAATGTGAAAATATTTTGCTAGCACCCACCTACTTAGGGAGACGTGACCATCCCAATAAAATAAGAGAAATCAGATCGAAAACGGAACGATTTAGGTGTTCTTTCTTCCCGCGCGCTATTAGAGAATGGAACGGTAGAGAAAAGTTATGAAAGTGGTTAATGAACCCTCTGCCAGGCACTTAAATGTGATTTCATAAAATGCATTTTTATAAAAACCATCAGCTGTTTATTAAAAACCTTATTCATCTACTAGTTTCGGTCATGGACCATCTTCAAGGATAAAAAGGTGTTAACAGAGAATGGTAAAATGGTAAAATACATCAAATAAATTTTTTTTTATAAAAATGCATTTTATGAAATATATTACGGCTGTTGACTCTCGCCTCACCAAAGCACTTAAATGTGATTTGCAGAGTATTTATGTAGATGTAGATGTCGCTTGTATATTCTCAGGTGAGAGAGACATTTCTGTTTGCTGTTCTTTGGATTAGGTGTGAGTTGCTTTTCCTGGAAATAAATCGAAAGTTGTTCAAGAGCTTCTCATAGCTTGTTTTTCACAGTCTCGAAGTTGTTTTCACGGGCAAATATGGCCCGGTAATTAGTGCATATAAAACTCCGAGAGGCTTCTGAGAGTGGCTGCTCAATCGTGTAAATGATGCAGTGCAGCAAACAGGCTCAAATGCAGTAATATGTTGTTTTGTGTCCTACATAAACTTTTTGACCTAGAAAGAATCTTTTTTCACAGAGATTTTCGATCATCCATGTCATACTGTAGCCGAATGGTTCACTATGTCGTAACTAGCTGTAGTGTCTATGAACATTCAGAAAGTAATTTTCTTTCCTCAAATGCAGTTTCGATATGATGCACTAATTTTAATACATGCGCTGTGTAACATTTGCTTGTTCTGACACCGTATTTTTCTGTGGTCAAAAGTGGCTCAATTGCTTCCTTGAGGCTGTTCAGCACTATTCAGATTCAAACGTTTGTACATCTATGAGACTTCACTTCTTTGGTTATCGGTCCCTAGGCTTACAAAGCACTGAAACTAATCCAGGGAAAATTCTCCTACCCAAGCCCGATGGAGGACACGAACCTCCGATGGTGAGCAACCGCCTGCCCTACAGCAAGGCACCTTAGAACGATCGGTCAGTCCACCGCGGCTCAGTATCATCCATATTATACTGGAACGATGGTGTAACGCTGAATTGCAGTGGCGGAAAATCGCCGACAATGATTACTTTGGAAGGGGTCAGCACATTTTGGACGGTTCATTCACCATTCATTGCACACAAATAATTTATTCATTATAAGATTTCAACATGAGACAGTGTCATATAACAATATAATTCTCATTATACTCAAGAAAATTTAGCATTTCATTTATAAAGAACAATCAACCAAATTATTATTAATACTACAACAAGGCCTTAGATCAGGAAACTAAAGCCACGTAGTGCCGTCCTTAACCACCAATGCCCCAGCCTGACGACCAGTCGATATCACCGCAAACACTACCGACTGCGGCCCACCTGGTCCCGGCAAGGTTAGACTTCCTGAGCTGCCACGGCTCATGTGGCATAATGTCACATGGTTCTTCAGAATCGCTGTGATTCGATTTTCCCTCTCGATTTTCGGAAGTTTTCAGACCCAAATAGAATTTTTCATCGAAGTCAGTAACCAATTATTTTTTACTTTATTTTATTGTGAACCGTCCCTTCTTATCATTTGTCTCGTTCCAACCTCCTTCTCTTTGTTGTCCATCCTCCTGTCGCCCCTTTCTATCCCTTCCTCCAGCTCCCTCCCTCTCCCTCTGTCTGACTCTCCTCTTCTGAACCCCAACGTCTTATAAAAAATCAGGTTGCGATCTAGACTGACTTTTATAATAATCGATCATTAAGATCACTGTTATTCCATGACATTTTATAAAGTAATCATCTGTATAACTCCTCCCTTTTTTTTCATTTTATCTACTAGAAAATGGTTTCTTTTTTATGAAAGCCTGCGCTTGTGAGATGAATGGATTTGTTTATAAAGAACAATAATGCTATCAGTTACTTTTTTTTAATTTATTTACCACGACGCGGTTCGAGAAATCATTCCCATCTTCAAGTGCGTTTTTTGTGCTGGTTCATATTATTTATGATGTTTTGGATGTGTGAGTTCTTGCTTCATTCTACTGCCATTACTGTAATATATAAATACACGCGATTTTACTTTATGGTAATCTTTATATGGAGTTAATGGCGGAAATTTTTGAAAAGCTTTTTACGTAAAGTTTTCGTCTGATCCATCTATGACAGCTCTCAGACATGGCAAATATCACATAAAGTATTTTTGCACATGAGTACATCAGTTGTAACAAACATACATACAATATTTTAGGACTGTACAAATTGCTAGCGGTATTCCTTCATAGCCGCGGTGGAGTAGCCGATCGATCTAAAGCACCTCACTGCGGAGCGCGCGGTTGCTCGCCGTGGAGGTTCGAGTACTCCCTGGGGTATGGGTGTGTGTGTTTGTCCGTAGGTTAGTTTACCTAGGTTTAAGTAGTTTGTAAGCTACGGACTGAAGACCACGCAGTTTGGTCCGATAGATTTACAGACATTTGAAAATCTGAATTTTATTCCTTCATATACTAACGAAGTATCTTTGTCGCTTCTATATTCTCAGGTGAAAAAAGAATATCTTAATCTCTCCGTTGGAGCTCTTATTTCCCGTATTTTATTGTGATGATCATTTCTACCTATGTAGGTGAGAAACAACAATATATCTTTGTATTCAGAGGAGAAGGCGATTGGAGATTCTTTACTAGACCACGCCGCAGCGATAAACGCCGTTGTTTAGTGATTCCCATCCCGGATCCTATATCATTTCCGTGACGCTGTCTCGCTTCTATCGCGACAATACCTCGAACGGACTGCTCTTCTCTTTCGATGTCTTCCATCAAACCCACCTGATTAGCACTTGGTTCATAAAACCATCCATTTTTTGTTGGACACGCGACCTTACGTTGGCATGTATGAAAAAAATTGTTGAAATGTCTTGGTCGCAGTTAGCTTTATTTCATGACGCGTTTCGAGACATCATCATCAGACTGTGGTATAAAAGAAGAAAATTACATTTTTGGATGTATATAGAACGTAATAATGATATACATCCAAAAATGTAAATTTCTTCTTTTGTACCACAGTCTGATGATGATGTCTCGAAACGCGTCATGAAATAAAGCTAACTGCGACCAAGACATTTCAACAATTTTTTTCATACATGCCACCTGATTAGGATTCACACTGGGCTGCAATACTCCAAAAAGGACGGACAAGCTTAGTGTATGCAGTCTCTTTAGTAGTTATATTGCATGTTTTAAAGGTTCTGCCAATAAAACGTAGTCCCCACGACGTTATCTACGTGTTCTTTCCAGTTTAAGTCTGAAATAACAGTAATTTCTGGGTATTTCGTTGAGTCTTACGGTCTTCACTTTTGATTAATCGTTTAAACGGATTTCAAACTTGTCATTATTTATCAACTGCTAATTTTTGCACCATATATATTATTTAGATCGTTCTGTAGCTGGTTTTGATTTTCTAATGACTTTACTTGGCGATAAATGACGGCGTAATCTGCAAACAACCTATGAGAGCTTCTCACATTTACTCCCAGATCCTTTATGTAGGTAAGGAACAATAGAGGACTAATAACACTATCCTGTGGAACGCCGGATATCACCTCTCTTTTACTCGATTACTACAAACTGTGTCCTATCTGACAGGAAATCCCCTATCCAGTCACAAATATGGGGCGGTATTCCATAACCACGCAATTTTATTAACCCTTAAGCGGTCGCACAGTGTGTTCAGAACACCCCAGTCATCCTTATCGACGGATTGTTACATAATGGACAGGAGTATAACGTCATGTTCTTTGATACCTTTCTAGGACGTAATGTGAAAGTTCTGAGTAGCAATAAAATCTACAATTGATGTGCAAGTTCTAAGAAAACGCGCAACAATGTGCCTTGGGGTGTTTTCGGCACTCCGCGAGCCTATTTATGTTGCAGTGCTGCGAGAAAGCGCACAGTTGTGTTCCGTAGCAGCTGTTCGTATTTTGTCGCTCTGTGCAGCAAAAACAGCTATGGATCGTTATGAAATAGAACATTAAATACTGCGGAAGCTTCTGGAAGAGGTCTTAGACGAAACTTTTGGAGAATAGGAAGAGGAGAAAGCAGACAGATATGAAGGTTTCTCTCATCACATGACACTGAAACGGCGGATGAAGACAACCTGGCAGTCGAACCGTAAGTAAATGCAGCGGATAATGAAAGCAAGCATAATTTTTTTATTGGAAAGGATCACGTTACAAAATGGATGACTAATTGTCCTAATCGTAAGATAAGAACTATAAGTGTAGACCTTGCTATTCATCTCCCTGGTATGAAAGCTATCGCAAAATTTGCGAAAACTGCTGTGAACTGTTTTTCATTATTTGTAAATGAGATAATAATTAGAATGATTACATCGTACACAAATTCTTACATACAACTCAGTGCAACAAATTTCACAAGAGACCGTGATGCCAAAGCAACAAAGGAAGATGAAATTAAATGTCTTCTGCGTCTGTTGATACTGGCTAGGCATCACAGGGTAGGACACAAAAAACTGTAAGACTTATGGGACACAAATGGTTTTGGAATTACAATATTTCATGCAACAATGAGCTTACAGCGCTTTCGTTTCTTGTTGCGTTGTTTGAGATTAGATGACATTCGAGACAGACCGCAGCGTAGAGATCCTGATCGCTGGGTTCAGAGAAATGTTTCAATTATTCATGTCAGACTGTGTGCGTAATTATTGTATGAGTTGACTGAAAAATATTTAATTATATGTATAATATCTTATCCCTGTAATACAGCATAAAGAATAGGGGAAATAAATAATTAAACAAAATATTGTAAGAAATGGCGATTATTCCATGTGTCATATAAACCATTTTAATACTCAAGTAATAGTAAACAAAACGATAATGTATCAGGAGATAACATTCTAAATAGCCATTTGTAAATTAAACATATTCATATCAGTGATATGTTGCATAACAATGTCATTATAGATAATTTTATTTGGGGTGTTACCAACACCCCGCGCGACTATTAACGTTACGAAAAGCCGCGCGTCCGCATTAGGGTCGTTCTGTAGTTGGTTTTGATTTTCAGATGACTTTACTAGACGATAAATGACGGCGTCATCTGCAAACAACCTAAGGGAGCTGCTCACATTTACTCCCAGATCGTTCATGTAGATAAGGAACAATAGAGGACCAACAACACTACCCTGTGGAACGAGGATATCACATCTCTTTTAGGCGATGCCTTACCATCAATTACTAAAACTGTGTCCACTCTGACAGGAAATCCCCTATCCAGTCACAAATCTGGGGCGGGATTCCATAACCACGCAATTTGATTAAAAGTCGTTTGTGATGTATGGTGTCAAAAGCCTTCTGGATATCTAGAAATAGTAATCTAGACATAGTAATAGGTATTTCCGGTGTAGAGAAGCAGCTGAGAAAGGTAAATACGAAAAAGTCTGCTGGTCCGGATGGAATACCAGTTCGGTTTTACAAAGAGTATTCTGCGTAATTGGCCCCTTGTATTTATCGCAAATCTTCAATTCAGCGCAAAGTTCCTAGTGATTGGAAAATAAGCGCAGGTGACTCCCGATTATAAGAAATAAAAGCGAACTGACCCACACAATTACAGGCCAATATCGTTGACATCAGTTTCATGTAGGATTTTGGAGCATATTCTCAGTTCGAATATAGTAAATTTCCTTAAAACGGAAAAGCTTCTTTCCATGAATCAGCACGGATTTAAGAAACATCGTTCATGTGAAACTCAGCTTGCCCTTTTCTCACATGACATCTTGCGAGCCATGGATGAAGGGCAAAAGGCGGATTGTGTTTTTCTCGACTTCAAAAAGACGTTCGACGCGGTGCCACACTGCTGACTGCTAACGAAGATACGAGCTTATGGAATAGGTTCACAGATTTGTGACTGACTGGAAGCTTCCTAAGTAATAGAACGCAGTACGTTGCGAGTGTTCATCAGAGTGTATCGTCAGGCGTGCCCCAGGGGAGTGTGATAGGACCGCTATTATTATCTATCTATATGAATGATCTGATGGACAGAGTAAGTAGTAATTTGTGGCTGTTTGCTGATGATGCTGTGGTGTATGGGAGGGTATCGTCTTTAACTGACTGTAATAGCATACAGGATGACTTAGACAAAATTTCTAGTTGGTGCGAAGAATGGCAGCTAGCTCTCAATGTAGAAAAATATTAGGTGATGGGCATGAGTAGGAAAACCAATCCCATAATGTTCGAATACACCATTAGCAGTGAGCTTCATGATGCTGTCGCATCGTTCAAATATCTAGGCGTAACATTGCAGAGCGATATGGAACGAACATTTAAGGGCAGTTGTAAGGCGGACAGCCAACTTCGGTTTATTGGGAGTATTTGGTAAGATGTACTTCACCTGTAAAGGAGACCGGTTATAAAAAGCTTGTACGACCACGTCTTGAGTATTGTTCAAGTGTTTGGGACCCGCAGCAGATCACTTTAAAGGCAGTTCAGAGGCGAGCAGCTAGGTTTGTTACTGGTACGTTCTACCAATGCGCGAGTGCCACGGAAATACTCTGGCAACTCAATTGGGGACCGCTGGAGGAAAGACGACGTTCCTTTCGTAAATTTATGTTGAGGAAATTTTGAGGGCCGGAATTTGAAGCTGTAGAGTGTAGTACGATCTTGCTGCCGCCTACTTACATTTCGTGTGGTGATAACAAAGACAAGATAAGAAAAAATAGGGCTCGTACGGAGGCATATAAGCATTCTGTTTTTCCTCGTTCTATTTGGGAGTGGAGTAGGAAAGGAAATTCCTAGTAGTGGTACGGTGTACCTCCGCCACCTTATGGTGAATTGAGGAGTACGTATGTAGATGTAGAAGAAATCATCTGGAATTTGGTAATATTTTGACGTGTCAGTCACAGACTGATGCCATCTGTGATGTACGGTGTCAAAAGCCTTCTGGAAATCTAGAAATACGGAATCAATCTCAGATCCTTTGTCGACAGCTCTCATCACCACAGGCAACAGCGGTTATAGAAATTTGTCACCACACACCATTGCACACCACTGCCGGGTGACACCGTAGAAATAAAGTAGAGTGAAGTATTGATTCAGAGCGAACAGCCATAGCAGGGTTACGGAAATTTGTGTAGGTCGCCAAATAAGCCGGACGTGGCTGGCACGTGGTGCAGTTCCAGGCCAGCGCCTGCTTGCTGGACCGCCGATCAAAATGTTGCCTGCTGACGCGGCCAGGTGCTGACGCAATATCCCCGCCCGCACTGTGATTGCCGGGCCTGGCCCCGGCCGTTTCTGCCCCACAGCTGTTCGCGCCTCGCCAGGAAAATTTACCTCCTCCGCCTTTCCTCCTCTCTCTCTCTCTGCCCCCCTACCCCCTCTCCACCATCCCCCTCACCCTTCTTCCTCTGTTTTCCTCTCCGGCTCCTCCGCTCTCTGTTCCAGATGCAGTAAACCGTTCTGCTGACACTGCCGGTTCTTAATTCCAGTTCTGTTTGTACTTGCAGCAGCAGCATTCCCGCGAATCGCTGACTTTATTGGCATCTGGAGAGACTGCTGGATTCTCTGCTGTACTGCTAAAGCACTGTAAGAATTGAAACAGTTTTTTTTCCCCTGCACAGGGCCAGCCCGAACAAATTCGGCACCCTAGGCAAATTATTCTAATGACGATCCATTTAATAAAATTGCAATAAAACACCAATGTAAAATAAACATTGCATGTTATTTATTCAAATATGTAATAACAACATATACAGGGTGTTTTACTGTGTTTGCCTCTGTAACTTATAAAATAATAGGTGACGGGAAATTTTAATGCCGTAGGACAACACAAGAAATGTTACACTTTTTGCGGAGCTATCAATATAGTTTATTGTATAATTTCAGGTCCTTGTTTAGAGCACAGAATTAATCATCTGACTTACTTATTAGTTGTAGTCCTTCGTTTCCAAACTTAGTTAAATTCAGTTCAGAATCCTATAGATCGTTAGCAACAGGATCGATAAATATTTCATTGTAAACCATAAGTAAAATCTTCCGTTGACTTTCCTGTTAGATTACTCCGTTTGGAAGATTGTATTTTCAACTAAGAATGTATCTTTATAAACGAAAATTACTTTTCTTTAGGCTTACAAACTCAAAAAATCAGTCTTTCATTAAATAATAATACAGTTCCATGTATACTCTTTCACACGTACAAGAAACCGTCACAGATAAACACATTATCGATTTATTGTATCATACGTTACATATTATGACTTGACATAGGCTGTGACATAAATGACATCAAACGACAAATTGAAAAACGTTTACAATGCAATAATGTACACAACATTTCATTTTTTTCTGGGACGATAAAGCTTTGCAATCAACAAGGCGCAGCAATCCTCGTCGCCTCAAAGCCTTCGGCGCGAAACAAATAGCAGCCAGCAATTCAGCTCCCGCGAAATGCATCACCTCGATTGTACATGGAACAGATAAACAAACAACAATCACATTTTAAGTACAAAACAGAAAGCATTTTCGCAATATATAAAGGATATCCTGCAAAAACGGAGCTGACACAGAGCAGTAGTGGTTCTTTATTTCTGTGTCCCACTACAATAACCAAACTGCCTTTGCTTGTGTCTTAGACGGACAGGTTCCATATCGTATGAAATTGATGCGGAAATGTTGGCTGCTTCTGAAAATTTTCTAGCTTCTACCAACAATTTTTTCAAATCCCAATCACTTCTGCAATATTCAACTCAGGTTGTTGTTTTTAGCAGAGCATAGAGCGGTGGATTGCGCGGGGCCGTGAGGGCGCCCCACCTGACTCGATCACTGACTGATTAGTTGCAAACTGCTACTCGTCTATTCATTAAACGCTTACTAGCAAAATTCTGAAGAGTCGAAGAGACATTTTGACTAGCGTCTTGTCTCTTGCCTGTTGCTCAGTCTATGTGCAGAAACCGCAGCGCAATAGCAAATAAAAACCGCACCGCGAGCGCCCGTGGGTTCGCCGCGCACGCCAAGTTTGCTGCCACCCAAATTCCAGTACCCTAGGCAACTGCCTAGTTTGCCTATATGGAGGGGCCGGCCCTGGTCCTGCATCTATTACGAATCAAGACGCAAAGTTGTTCACGTTAGATGCCAGTGAGCATTCAAATAAATCAGTCGGGAAAATTGGAAATTTGTGCGCAGCCGAGACTCTAACCATGGTCTCTTAATTACTAGGCAATGTCACTGACTACTACACCACTGGCATATAATGATTATCATGGCATCGTGTTCTAATGTAACACGCCATCTGTCTACATCTACATCTACATAGATACTCTGCAAATCACATTCAAGTGCCTGGAAGAAGGTTCCTTAACCACTTCTATAACTTTTTTCTACCGTTCCATTCTCTACTAGCACGCGGGAAGAAAGAACACCTAAATCGTTCCGTTTTAGATCTGATTTCTCTTATTTTATTGGGATGGTCATGTCTCCCTAAGTAGATGGGTGCAAACAAAATATTTTCATATTCAGAAGTAAAAGTCGGCGATTGAAACTTCGCAAACAGATCAAGCCGCAATGAATAACGTCTTTCTTTTAGTGATTTCCACCCCAATTCGTGCAACATTCCCGTGACGCTACCCCCCCCCCCCCCCCCCCGTAACGTGATAAAACGAGCTGCCCTTCTCTGAACCTTCTCAATATCTTCCGTCAGTACCACCTGGTGAGGGTCCCACAATGGGCAACAGTACTCCAGGAGAGGACGCACAAGTGTGATGTAGGCAGTGTCTTTGATGGAGCTGGTGCATCTTCGAAGCGTTCTGGCAATGAAACGTAACCTTCGGTTCGCCTTCCCCACAAGATTTTCTGTGTGTTCTCTCCAGTCTAAGTTGTTCGTAATTGTAACTCCTAGGTATTTGATAGAAATTACGACCTTAAGGTTTGACTGATTTATCGCGTAATTGAAGTTCAGCGGATATCTTTTAGTGGTCATGTGTATTACTTCATATTTTTCTTTATTCAGTGTTAATTGCCAATTTTCTCACCATGTAGAATTATTGTCTAAATCGCTTTGCAGTTTCTTTTGATCCTCTGTTGACTTCAGTAACCGATAAACGACAGCATCATCAGCGAATGGTCTAAGGGAGCTATTCAGATTGTCTCCTAAATCGTTTACAAACACAAGGAGGAGTAGGGGACCTATAATGCTTCCCTGTGGAACGCCAGATATCACTTCTGTTTTACTCGATAATACTAAGGACGGCACAAATATCTATGCCCGAGGGGGATTCGAACCCCCGACCGTAGTGGTCGTGCAGACCGTGAATGGAGCGCCTCAGTCCCCTCGGCCACCGCGGTCGGCTAATGATTATCGTGGCATCGTGTTCTTATATAAAACTGCATCTGTCATGCGCAAATTAACATATCGGCACACTGAAGACGTAGTAACCGGTGGTGTCGTAGATAAAAGGAGGATAGACAGTTTGACAGAAATGATTGGGAAGTTTTTGTACATTACTTGTCTCTATAAAGGTCATTTCACACAGGCGTAGCGTGTCTCGAGCTACGTCTTCGGAAAGACGTTGCAGACGTAGTGGGTATTCTGACTAGAGACACGTACCCTTCAAACCGAATGCTACGTATTACGAGCTACGTTTTCTTTCCCAGATACGTATTTGCTCAGTTTTTGAGATGGTGTGGTGGCTTAAATACTGTTCGTGGATAGTACCAAAAATAGCGTTTAATATGCTGTGGTGTGAGTCAGATATCGACTCAAGTGTTCCGTGGATGCACTGTACTTCAAGCTGCGATAGTGATGATGAACTGTTGTTGTTGTATTCAGTGTCAAATAAATCGAATTCGGTTCATCAAATAAATGTTAGAAGAACAGAGTATGGCGAAAACCACCATATAATGCAAGATTTACAGCTTGACGGTGAAAAGTTGAAAACTTATTTCGGGCTTAATGCAAAAAAGTTCAATGAAGTTTTATCTCTGATCAGCAGGGACATTACAAATCAGGATACAAATTACAGAAAAGCAATACCTCCTGAACGACGGCTAGCTATTTTTCTAAGAAGAATGCTTTTCTAAGGTAAGAATGCTTTGACCGTAATTTCAAAATAGAAACGTAGCCTAATGATTTAAGTTTGGAGGAAATGGGGTAGAATTATATCTTAATTACAGTTATATTAAGCAAATATATTTGTAGGTTGCTGCGATAAGACAAAATGTAAAAGCTGATATATGTTAACAAGCCACAACCACAAAAGAAATGTTCATAAGATATGTTTTGTTTGAGTTTAAAGTTCATGAGGTCTGTGCTTAAAGTATTTGAAGATTTCTTTCAGATGTTTGTTCTGAATAGTTTCTCACAAATAAATCAGCATCTGTGTCTTCTTCCGATGATCGAAGTAATGTGCCAATTTGAGTAAGTAATAAGGACATAATATTGCAGTCTTACTTACACCTATAATACTAGACGAAAAGAAATTTTAAGACTTACTTGGCTTCCCGCAGCATTGGATACTTTCGCACTTGGTCAATTAATGCAGGCATTGTCAACAATAGACACACAAATACAGAGCTGTCCAGCACAGAGCACGTGGTTTGTGGAGCAGAGTAGAGCGCATGCGCCAGCCGAGATTCGCAGCGACGCTAAAGCCCTTTTTAAATTTTGAACGAAAGTGGATAGATTGTAGTCTACTGAAGCGCTCCTAGTGTACTAGCCCTGAACTACAAACTCATGGAAGATCTTGTGGCCACGTGTTTATATAATAAACGTAATCGGACAGAAATACCCGATGTTGAAAGTCAGGTTATGACTGGCGATCTGTTATGTGGGAAGTCATAGTTTAATACTGGAATTGAGGAAACAACACTAAATGTTATTGACGGCCAAAGAAAACCTTGCAATGTGTGTTTTTGGTCAGCTTAGTGTTGTAAAGTGGTGGGAAGTGAAACAACATTTCAAAACATTGACATATATTTTCAAGCGAAAAAATTAACATAGTAACACATCAAACAATATTTATAAGAGTAGAAATAGACCTCGTTTATCAACTACGATTCGCCCACTGACATTGTTAATAACGTCAAGCACAGTTGAATCTTTGTCTTTCATTTGGTCTGACTTTTTCATTTAAAATGCTATTTAATGAAAATTGCGGCATCAAATTACAAACTTATTCAAATAAAATATTGACTTCAGTCTTTTCTGTTGCAATAACGCAAAACATAAACCATTTTTCGGTTTCAGATACACAACCTCACTTATAGGTGAACACTCAATTGAGGTAAATATTTAAGTCGTCATGAAACATTTACAATTACCGCTAAACTACAGTATAATAATAAAATAAAGATTAATAAGGCAAATTTGCGTGCAAACCGTGTAATCGTCGACTAAAATATGAAAATCGCGTGAATAAAATAGGTGAACTTCCGATGTCAGCAGACGACCGTTCAATCAAAACAATCTTCTCAAGAAATCTTAACGTGACGTTTACGTGAGGTGACGGTCTGGTAACAAACAGTGTGACTGCCGCCATTAGAAATACATTGTGGATCACATTCTGATAATAAACTTCGACACAACGCAAAATATACGTAAATTGGTGGACTAACTGGAGCGGCGACTGCAACTGACAGCTACTAGCTCGCGCATGCGCAGTGAACCCACTAGTACCGAATTTAGAACTGGCCGTATTTCTTTATCGCTATAATTATCGCTCTTCGGTACTAGCGCGATCATACTACAGCAGCCGTTCAAACGACAGACGGCCGCCATTAACGCAACTTGTTATCTATCTATTACAAAGTTCGTTAATCGTTTAAAACGGGCTTAAGTGTGCAGGCGTAGCTGGAGATAGGCGTATTATGTATCCCGGCTGGACACGACGCCAGCTACGTCGCTCTGAAATGCCCCACTTGATTACATTACAAGAGACGAGTTACGCTACGCCGGTTTGAAATGACCTTAACACTTTCTGTAATACTGTTCCTCGGCGGTGTAACCACCACTCGCTTGCCAATGTCGCAAGGTTTAATTAAATAGCACTGCACGTAAGGACTGTAGAACTACATGCATCGTCAGTGCGTGCAGTTGAAGTTTCTGTTCCCTAAACTGGCATCTTGTGTACCGTTGTCCCCACGAAGAAGCAGCGCAAAGGTCGTCGATCCTCCTACCTTGAAGTGCTGTGGAACTTTCAAATCTGGTGACTATTTTCATACGTAATTTTGACGTAAGACGGGATGTCAGTTGTTTCATGTTGCTTATTTATACGTCGTGAAACAACAAGCGACGTGAACCTTCCTTACATATTAAAATTGTGTGCCCGAATTGGGACTCGAACCTGGGACCTTTCGCGGGCAAAGGTTCGAATCCCGGTTCCGGCACACAATTTTAATCTGCCAGGATGTTTCATATCAGCGAACACTCCGCTGCAGAGTGAAAGTTTCATTTTGGAAACAAGCGACATATGTAACACTGTCCGTTTATGTACACTTCAGTCCTAATTGTAGTAGTTAATAATATAAAGTTTGAACTGCCAACAGGGTACTTTAAGGGCGCTGCTGTCATAGTTCTTAACGCGAGAACCGTCTGTGCTGGAGTGTCTACCACTGGGCATTGCTGGTCCCGCGCATCGTCAATTTATAGAACATCGACATGCAATTTTTTTCTTAAAACTACAGCATAACTACATAATCAAAGTATACCATAATAAAGCTTCATGCAAACACATTAATTACAGAATGAAATTTTCACTCTGCAGCGGAGTGTGCGCTGATATGAAACTTCCTGGCAAATTAAAATTGTGTGCCGGAACCGGGACTCGAACGTGGGACCTTTGCCTTTCACGGGCAAGCGCACTACCGACTGTGCTACCCCGACACGACTCACGATGCCGCCTCACAGCTTTACTTCCGCCAGTACCTCGTCTCCTACTTTCCAAACTTCACAGAAGATCTCCTGCAATCACGCAAGACTAGCACTCCTGGAAGAAAGGATATGGTGGAGACATGGCATAGCCACAGCCTAAGGGATGTTTCCAGAATGTAATTTATTATTCTCATTATTTAAAGCTTATTGCAACTACTATCATTAACATAATGGGCATATCGTTTGCACTGTACCTTAGAAAATGTACTGAAACTGATGACCATCAACCGAAATGAAAGCTTTACATCGGCGACAATACTCACACGCACCCTCGTTTCTTTGGAATCACATCAAAAGCAATTGTCTGGATAGCACTGAGTGATGGATGGGACTGTTGGTGTTTCATAGCTGGCCGCGGTGGCCGAGGGGACTAAGCTGAGCCAACAACCCATCGAACAAGAACGAACAAAAACGATCAGCGTCCGCAACAAAGAGAACTACCCATAGAAGAAGGAAAAAAAGGGGGACTAAGGCGCTCCAGTCACGGTCTGCACGGCCACTACGGTCGGGGATCGAATACCCCCTCGGGCATAGATATTTGTGTCGTCTTTAGTATAAGGTAGTTCATAAGTAGTTTGTAAGTTTAGGGACTGATGACACCGTAGTTAAGTCCCATAGACTATACAAACATTTGAACATTTGATACATTTTGGTGATTCATAGCACGCTTACTCATGAGGCAACGTAAATACCATACAGCAGATTTACCTCATATACAAATACAGCGATCAAAACCTGCATCAGGACTTCCTAGTAATCAGGAATTTATGTTCAAAACATGTTCAAATATTTGTACATATATCGGACCACCTGAGAATATAGAAGCGACAAAGATACTTCGTTAGTATATGAAGGAATAAAATTCAGATTTTCAAATGTCTGTAAATCTATCGGACAAAACTGCGTGGTCTTCAGTCCGTAGCTTATAAACCACTTAGGTAAACTAACCTAAGGACAAACCATGCCATAGGGAGGACTCGAACCTCCAACGGCGAGCAACCTCGCGGTCGTCAGCGAGGCGTCTTAGACCGCTCGGCTACGCCACCGCGACAGGAATTAATGTATCTACATAGAAATAGACGGCATAATACGTGTGACCTTATACGAATATTAGTTGTAAATAATCTGTGAAACAGGGATACCAGACGTCAGAAGACTAGCTCCACTTCTCCTTACCATAGCCCTTCCGATCCCAGGTTTCCTACTCAAATTTTTCAAATGTTTAAATTTTTGTAAAGTTACAGGACCAAACTGCAGTGGTCATCAGTCTCTGTACATTCAAACTCCTTAAACTACTTCTAAGGAAAACTCACACACAGACACACACACACACACACACACACACACACACACACACACAGTTGCCCTTTGGATATCTCGTAAGGGGAGAAACCGCTCAATTGCAGCAAGGCGCCTTAGAACGCACGACCACCATCCAACTGTCCAAATTATTCAGTGAAATATCGTCTTCGTCTCATAAAATTTTTGCAAGTTCATACTGGAACACCCAGGGGCAAAGAAATTGGCACAAGTAACTAATATCACAGAAGATCCCCCCAGCGTACAGAAGTGCCGCAACACGACGTGGTATAAAGTTGGAAGCAGGGCTGTACATAAATCCATAAGTGTATGATGGGGTGCAACAGCACGTTGTAAAGCATCCCAGATAATATGCTGGATAATGGACATGTGTGAGTTGTTTGTTGGTCAGCGGAGGTGTTAAACTCAGAGTAGTGTTCCTTGGAGACAATTCTGTAGCAGTTCTGGACATGTGAGACGTCGCACTGTCCTGCTGGAATTGCCAAATTTCATCAAAATGCACAGTGGACATAAATGGATGCAGGTAATCACTCAGAATGCGTATGTGTGTGTCACCTGTCAGAATGTCAGGGGTTCAATACCGCTCCAACTGAACACGCCCCACAACAGACGTCAACTCAGATCACAGCACCGGTAAAGCACCGCTGGTCCGTCGCAGCGCTGCGCCGTTGTGGCAGACGCTGGAGAGTAGTGTGTTATGGCACTGCCTGGTATTGTTTGGGGAATGTCTTGGATGCAGTTGACAGACTTATTGCACCCAAGATAGCAACTCCCACAATGGATGCAGTTTAGATATTGCACTCATGGATGAATGGCCAAATTCCCTCATGAGCTGATTGATCTACAACTACATCTACATGAATATTCATGAGGGTTCATCGAACCACATTCATGATATGTCTTTACTCTTCCATTCTCCGACAGCTCGCAGGAAAAAGGAACACCCAAGTCTTTCTGTTTTCGATGTTATTTCTCTTATTTTAGGATGATGCTCATGTCTAACAATATATGTTCGCATTCTGAAGAGAAAGTTGGTGAAAGACATTTCGCAAATAGATCCCGTTGCAACAAATAACACCCTTCTTTTAATGATTTCCACCCCAACTCGTGCATCATTTCCTTGACACTCTCTCCCCTATATCGCGATAATACAAAATGAGCTGCCCTTCACTGAATTTTCTCTAAATCATCCGTCAGTCCCACTTGGTTGATTATCTCATGTTGTTCATGCCAGGCAGGTGTGTAACTATCTGTCCGTGCGAAGTGAAACAGACGGCAACTAGAATGGCTTTTTTAGTATTGTGGTAGAGTCATGGTACCTGGACTACGTGAAGGCCATGTAAACCTCAAGTAAAGAGGCAGCAAAATATTGCGCTGTATGGCACACAAATTACAATAGTAACCAATATCTGATTTAAGTACGTTACCAAGTTGTGTGTGATATCTTACCTGATCCACTAATTGATCCTATAAATTTACGATCATTAAAGCATTGCTTTTCACAAAAACGTACAACTTTTGTAACTCTATCTATGATAACTCTAATCGTGTAGATACCTTTACTCAAAGCTTTTCATAATGTAAATTTCAGTGTATTGTCAAAATTCGCGGAAATATATTTCATGAGCCTTTCAAACCCCACAGCTTCCGACAATATTGCAGGGGACCCATGTGTTGCAATGCTGCATAGGCAGTAGAGTAACAACAGAATATCGTTCAAAACCTCATCTATAGCGAAGGAAATAATTTCCACGTTTGTGGTATTTTCAAAGAAATAACATCCAAAACATTCTGGGTAAAACTAAAATAGTTTGCGACTCCGTTTACAAAAATTGCAAGTTGAGCTGTGGCGACAAAGCGACCGCAATCTCAAATACGAACTGCCACAGCCACTACAGTGGGAGGGAAGAGTGGCAGGGGTCGAAAGCGCAGATAGCATTGACGCTGCACATAAATCGAGTTACCTACCATCGGAGCACCAGCAACCGACCTAACGAGACAACCATCATATAAGCGTTGCCGACAGAAGTGTTTACATATCCTTCATTTGCGTATATCAATATGTGTGTGTGTGTGTGTGTGTGTGTGTGTGTGTATGTATGTGTGCGATGGTAATATTAATTACTGCAGTTGGACAGCATAAGAACCTTATACAGAGGTTCCAACTTCTGAATATGGCAAATAGTAATGTTACCTAATATGTACGAGTGGGTGGGGGTGGTTAGAAACGGTCCAAGGGGAGTAAGACAATAACGAATCAAAATTGTGAAAACGGTTTCTGTAAGATTGCAGATGAGATAGGGACAGTATATTATTACTTCATTCTGATGTTTACAGTAGGAATGTGGATGGGTAGTGTGGAGAAAAACTTATTTTCTTCCTCAGAACTGAGCATCTTAGATTTTCTGATTAATATTTAATTGTATAGGTTATAAATCTATATCTAAAAATGTACTCATTAAAAATTGCACACAAACACAAGATAACGTAAAAACATAACATAGAGTGCCTCCATCCAGATTTTACTCTTCCAGCATTTTACTGAGCACAATTAAATCATTCTCCATATTTCTTGAAGCATTCGTGAAAATTTCAGCACTGGGAGAAAAAGAACCTGGAGTAACAGTGGAGATCTTAAAATTTGAATAGTACAACCTAGTAGCTCTCTTGGCATTGCTGAACTACTATTCGGTAAATATTTACTGAAGGCATACATTTTTAAAGATATCATTTTAATTTTTTTCTGGTATTAGTGAATTCAGTGTTGAGTGCTAAGAGTTTGTCGGAATTCTGTTCTGTTTTTACGCACAATGCTAAAAACTTTGTCAGTGGCTGCATTACTTTGGGACACCAACAGAGTCGTCATAACCACTTTGGACAATCCTGCAAATGTGTTTTGTCCGAGGAATCCTCATATTGGGAAATGTAACACCATGTGATATCTGATCGTTCATGAAGTACATCTTCCAAAGGATAAAACTGAAAGTTACTGAACTCTTCTTTTAGTCCTTCAATGATAAAACACTTGAAAACTGAACCAAAAAGTATTCCACAGATGCGAAGTTCTTCATCTTCATTTGTATATATCAGTTATCTCAGCATGTGGCAGTGGCGTGCCTTTGCAAAATTCATACCGTATGCCGTATTACACAGTTTTCGAGTGTGTAAAAAGTTACTCTCAATACTGGTGATTTCCACAAGGACATGCTAAAAGGTATTGCTCATAACCAGTATATTTTTGTTGATGACATCACATGAACGCACTCTAAAGCAACCGAGTTTCACCGACGGAAAATCAATGACATCTACTTGTTATTCAAACCTGAAAATAGTAATTCGAACCACTCCAATCGTAAACTCGTACTTTTAAACAATTTTCGTAACAATTATGATTAAATTTTCGAAGGAAGTACAGCAGGAAGGTACCATTTTTAACATGAAAAAAAAAATAGTTATGTCTATAATGAACTGGAATCGTCAACACTAGCTGTGTTTTCATGAATTGAAATCACATTCCAATCTCGATTAGTTTCGGAGCTACAACCCATCAAAATTTCATGGGCAGATGCAAAACGCTGAACAAAACGCAATGTGCCTCCTAAATGTGGAGCGGATGACTCTCAGATTCAAATGTTCGTATGATGGTTCCCTGTAGCATTTTTGGCCGTTAGGGGCCAGTTGTGATCATGGTCGATTTGACGGCACCGGGGCAACCTGCGTGTCAGTGATGATAACACAAAGCCAGTCCCTGAGTGGAGAAAATCCCCGAACCGACCGGTCCCGGGTTCGAATCACGGCAGGGCACAGATTTTTCAACTTTCCCTATTGATTCATTTCGATTTCCATTGACAGCTCACGTTGTAAATTCCTTTGCATTTGTGCGTTTATTGATAAGAACTGCAGGATCTAAAATGTTGTCTCTTGTGAAACGTTAACTTTTCCCGGCGTAATGAATGTTCTGACAACTCACGGGTATGCTGCCGGGTAATGAGGAGTAATGTTCAGGACATTTTTTTAAGGACTGGGAAGTAAGGTACTATTACAGTTTTAGTAGAAGCGTATAGCGAAGGGCCAGCACGCTTTGATGTTGGGAATAGGCTGTTACATAATAACATACGTATTTTTTTCACTCACAGTCACAAAAACTTGTAAATATTCGTAAATAAAGGTTTTAGTTATAGCAGCATAAGGTTTCTTTACGTTGCAGCATGCCAGAGAGGAAAGATTAGAAATAATTTCGGATTCCATTTGAATCCTCCGTATTGATCCTCTCATTACCGTGTAGTGTGCGTCGCGGTATTCCTCTTCTCTTCTCGAAAGCCACGGTCGCATCCAGCACCTATTCTTTCTTCGGCCTTCAAGCAACGAAATCCAATGAAAATACAGCCGTCGCTATGAATAAGTTTTTTTAATAAGTTTTGATGGGACTTAACTACGGGGTCATCAGTCCCTAAACTTACAAACTACTTATGAACTACTTACGAACTACTTACGAACAAGGACGGCACAAATATCCATGCCCGAGGGGGGGATTCGAACCCCCGACCGTAGTGGCCGTGGAGACCGTGACTGGAGCGCCTTAGTCCCCTCGGCCAACGCGGCCGGCCGCGCAACGTAGCATTGCGCCTAATTACGCTCGGCTGCTCCGCCGCAGCTGACTAAGTTTACCGGTATTGAAATCAATCCTGAAAAACAACAACAAAGGATAATCGTGACATACTCGATTGTAGCATTTACTCTCTGTTTACGATTATCGTCTTAACAAGCTGCGCTATATCTTACATGAGTTTGTAGTTCTGGAATACTACGTTACGAGCGCTTCAGTAGACTATTATCTATCTTGTCCGCTTCCGTCCATCGTTTAAAAATGGCTTAACAAACACACACACACACACACACACACACACACACACACACAGAGAGAGAGAGAGAGAGAGAGAGAGAGAGAGAGAGAGAGAGAGAGAGAGAGAGAGAGTATAATTCTTCCGTCAGTTGCACTTTTACCATATTCATGACAATCGCATTTCCCTTCAACACTCCATTGGCTCGAGGTTAAGAATGTTCCGTAACTTTTTGAACAGACCTCGAAAAACTTTTATATATATTTCTTTTACAATTGTGGGAAGACAATGAAAAAGACTTTCCTCCAAATACTAAAACACAAGGCGTTTTTACGAGGAACAGTACATATTTTAGGAGATCGGAGTAAAGACGAATTGCAATAAAAGTGCCATACAGCATGTGGCCAATTTTTTTTATTGAGAACAAAGGTACCGCTGTTAGTCTGTAACCACGAGAAAGTTAAATCAATGACAAATGAGGACGTTAGTAGTTTATTTTATAGAATTCCACCACCAAATTAAATGCAGTTTTGTCTTCTCTCTGTGTGTATACCGTGATTTCTACAGGCAGCAGGGTTTCCATTATCAAAATGACACGCAAATATCATATCGGCACATGTAAATACGTGCGGCACCCTTGCATTTTACAGTACGATAGATTTGCTCAAAAATATGTAACAATAACCAATTCATTTTGAAGTAATGCACGACTTTACAACTCACACATCAACACTCTACTGCTAACATTATAGAAATAGGCCCACAACAAACCACAGCACCCGGTGTATTGAAAATCTATTTAACTTGGCTCTATATCTGCGTTTTATAAATATTTGGAAGCATATGTATTTTTATTCCAAATTATCCATACTACCACGCACTGTAACATTTACTGTTGCTCTTGAAAGACACTATATACTTGTGCGTTTTCTGTATAATTTTTGTAGCCGTGGCTGAGCGGCCGAGCGCTTTGAGGCGCTATGTTCCGATGCGCGAGGCCGTTCCCCGTCGGGGGTTCGAATCCCCCCTCGGGCATGGTTGTGTCGTCTTTAGTATAAGGTAGTTCATAAGTGGTTTGTAAGTTTAGGGACTGATGACCCCGCAGTTAAGTCCCATAAGCTTTACAAACATTTGAACATGTTTTATATTTTTTGTTATGTTAACTGCCAAGAAAACGTACGTTTAAACGATCTAGATCATTCATGAGCCATTTCAGCGGAACTAGCTGCCATCTTCAGTATTGTTAAGGAATTCTAGAAGGTAACACAGACAATTACACGTGGATTCCTTTAAATGACATTTCATAATCCGCCTGAGCTGTCTTTTATGTCTTTATTACATCACGACCGGTTTCGCACCGTTAAAGGTTCATCTTCAGGTAACATGAGTAGGAAAGACTTATTACGACGTCCCAATATTCATGTTGGATGCCGATTTTGTGGAGCCTCGCCATAAATTTCTTAAAAGGTAAATAGGTTAGAATAAAGGTAGATGGCATTATCTATGCCGAGCACATACGCCAATTGAAGCCTATCCGCCATCTTGGTCAGTTGAGAAATGCTACTTTTTTGTTAACACTATGCGATCAGTCGACCCTCTCACTGTTAATTCATTGAAATAACAGTCACTGCCAAGTATGAACTTTCAAAGAATATACTTTCTTGAATAAATAGTAATAAATGCTCATCATAATTTGTTTAAAAACTTAATTTTTAACGGATAATTTACACTCTTTTTACACGTTGTACATCACGGCAAAACCGTTGGACGTTTTATTAATTGACATAAAACATTAGCTCTACAATACGAACACTTCTCCAAAACTAAACAGTATGACGGAGGCAGTCTTCACTTTATCAGTATAAGGGAGTCTCCCTGTATTCTAACTTGGTGACATAATTAATTGAACGTCTGTAGTTTTAAATGCACTGTTGGTTAAACCAAGTTCATTACTTAAAATGCTTTTATTAGATTAAACTTCGGGAGCCTGTTGTATCTCCCCTGAATCTGCAGTAAGAATGGGTTGTACCATTTTGTTGACGTCATAGACGTTTGTAGTCGAATGTCTGTATTTTGATGTAACAAAAGTACTAAGATTTTAGGGGCCATTACATGCGCTCTGGGCATAGAAGTGTTATAATCATTAAAAACCACTGAAAGGAATTCTAGTGAAGAAATAGTATCACTTAATATATTCATTAGTGCAACAAACCTGAAAGGTATTGCCGTCCTTTATATTTTGTGCCATTTTCAGAGTATCTCATATCATAAAAGTAGGTGTCAGTACCGTCAATGAAATTGGAATATTCTCAAGTTATAGAACACTAGCAAACCCGGCAACGCTTCGCATTAGCTTCTCCCTATGTATATCCCTTCCTTCCCCTTCCTTTGAACATCTCCTCCTCCCCCTACCTTCACACCACTACCTCTTACCCTACACCATATCCATCTCCTCCCGTTCCTCTCTGCGTATATATCATCTCCCCTTTTTAAATCCATTTCATTCCCCCATACTCTGTCTCCTTCTTCTCATCTCTCTGATCTTATTTATTGTTATTACAATAGGAAACTTAATTCGGGATAGAAGTCAAAATGAACAGGTAAATCAATTGGTAACGGGTTATTGAGAAACGTTTCGAGCTGGTCTATCTGTGAGGTTAGTAGCTTCAATGGCCGCACGTTTAATGGTTGCATTGTACGAACAGGTATAAGTGTAGGCATAAAAGCAACTTTCCTGTTTAATGTTAAAAATGACTGGGAAGAAAAGACTAAACCGCACATATTTACAGCACAGCTTAGCATATTTCTCTCGCAGCGTTGCAGTATAGAAATGTTTCTTATAACACATGTGTGTCGTCTTGAGAGTTTATGGGTTAGATGTATAGTAAATTGTAACATAATCTTGCGTTCGTTTCTTGACAGATGATTAATTACATTGCTACGTACCTGTAAAGCTTTACAATATGCGATACATGAGTGGTATAGCTGTGTTGGCAACAGCTGTTGGATACAGGGAATGAGGCCGAAAGCCAAAGAAATTGTAGATGGCGACAGTTTGTTCCAAAGCCAACTGATACATCCGCTGCGTAATCGACTGCTGGACTGCATCTGTACCCCAAACGTTCAATTATAATTGCCACGAGTGGCCATCTGTTTTGTCGACGACCCAAATTATTTCGTGTGTAAACTGCAACTGAGGGAGTCGAACTCGGCTGTACGCTTTGTTTCAGAGTCGTAACGGATTGGGCTTGAGAATTTCATTCCGATTTACCTCCAAGCGGCGTGTTCGATCTTCGTCGATATCATTGACTACGATCACGTAGTAAGATTGAGTTGCACGTACGCCTACCGATATTACGCCGACACAATGGAGGGATTGGTCTAAAAAATAAACCACAATCTGCACTTAATTTGTAACACTCAAAAATACCACGAAATAACATCAATTTTATCTTTGTAATGCTCCAAAGATATGATCACCACCGATAACATCATAGAGGTAAGAATAATACGGAGGGGCTTGTAAAGAAACAACGTCTCATGTTATACCTGTCTGACAGTTTTAACATTGTGTGCATAACGCCATCTCCCTTTATTGTAACGTCCTTGGCATATTTTTTCGTTCTGTTACAGTGTATTTGGTCGCTAGGCGAATAGCGAATGAATAACCTGATTGTTGGAAAATCGAGAACATTATCTCAACTGCAAGCGTACTTTCAGTTTTCTCAAATTCTGATATAATAACCGGTCAAACGGAACAAAAAGTATTCTATGTCCGTCTTCTAAGCTACCTCTCTACCAATTTTGAGCCAAATCGCTTCGTTAGTTATAAATAGGGTAATTAACACGACTTTCCTTTATACATACTGGGTGTTTCACTAAGTGTGTTTGCCTCTGTAACTTATAAAATAATAAGTGACGGGAAATTTTAATGCGGTAGGTCAACACAAGAAATCTTACACTTTCTGCGGAGCTATGAATATAGTTTATTGTATCATTTTCCAAACAGTTACAGCACAAAGATATAATTTTTAAATGGAACAACAGTTTTTTCTATCGTGCATTGGATTCGTTGAAACCAGCTGCGTCCAAATCAATTTAAACTACATTCCTAACACTGTTAGTTTGGGAGCTACAACCCTTCAAAGTTTAGGGGGCGGAGGCTACGACAGCGTAGCTCACTGGCTGGTGGTAATGAGAAAGTGGGCCGTGCCCCAGGGGATAGCCACTTGGCCAGTCAGATACGCTATCGCAGCCTCCGCCCCCGGAACTTTGAAGGATTGTAGTTCCCTAACTAACAGTGATAGGAATGTAGTTTAAATTTATTTGGACGCAGCTGGTGTAAACGAATTCAATACGCGATAGAAAAAACTATTGTTCGATTTAAAAAATTCTATCTTTGTGTTGTAACTCTTTGGAAAATGATTCAATAAACTATGTTCATAGCTCCGCAGAAAGTGTAACATTTCTTGTGTTGACCTACCGCATTAAAATTTCCCGTCACCTATTATTTTATAAGTTACAGATGTAAATACACTTAGTGAAACACCCTGTATATAAGCTTAGTGCCGTCATTTTGGATCGTTTATGATGAAACAATTTCTGTACCTGTAAAGATTATTACGAGGAACACTGAAGAATGTTTCGAATATGTTTGCCATTATTTTTACGCCCATAAACTTGTTTCACTGAACAAAATGTTGTATTACTAAACGGGTTTACATCACTTCCGGCCAGAGGCAAGTCTAGAATCAGAGATCGCCTTCCTCCACATGTGCAGTGTCTCTGGCAGCTGCACCGGCGGCGGTGCCTATCGGAAAGCCGTATTTCGCAGTAAGCCCTCGCCCCTGCCCTTGCAACTCTCCTCTCCCCGCCCTCTAGAGCGTCCGCGGAGGTAACGGCGTTCCACCTAAGCTCCTCCCCGCAATCGACTCCTCTTGTAAACAGAGACACCTCCTTGTACAGAGGGGCTGCGACCCCATCTCTCACCGCTCGCGTGGAATAAGCTACTGTCTCCTGTTACATGTCGACCTTCGTAGTCTACGGCGCAGCACATCCTCCAATCCCCAACGCAAGTGGCTGCCACAAACAGGTTATTTACGCAACTAGCATAGTGTTATATACAAAATCAATGACTCTGTGTTACTCGCACTAAAACTCAGATATGGCCTGACCGATCTGAGTGTCTATATACAGGTCGTATCAAAAGGCCGGTTCAAAGTACACGATAATAGAAGTAAAAAGCACTTGGTTCATAAAATCTTCCATTATGTGGTCAAGCGACCATACGTTGGCATGCCTGAATTTATTTATTTATTTAATTAATTAATTTATTTATTTATTTGAAAGTGTCGGTCGCAATATGCTTCATTCCACATGACGCGTCTCGAGTACATCATTATCAGATAGTTTTCTTAAAAAAATAATGGGAATTACAAATATCGTAGTGTAGATGCCGTCTCATCACAGTGGGCATGTGAGTCTAGTTCAACACCGTCACTAGACGTCCACGTTGGTGTTTTAAGTTTTAATGAAGCATCTATACTAAGATATTTGTAATTCCCATCGTTTTAAAATGAAAATTTTATCTGATGATGATGTACTCGAAACGCGTCATGTGAAATAAAGCATATTGCGACCGAGACTTTAATTTTTTTTTTTTTTTTTCAAGTAGTAAAAATGTTCCAGTAAACGTCCGCAAACGAGCTTTTTGCGAGATAATTACGAATGTATGGTTCCAAGCCGCCACTGACGTCATTTTAAACATCGTCCTAATTAGTACATATTAATTTGACATTTAGACTTTATTAGATTTTACTTCGCATTTAGTTCAATTTTACTTATGGGTTACCTATTAAAGGAGGTGTTCGAAGTGTAATCTATGAATCTGGATGCAATATTGTGCTCGTCTCTACAGTGTATTTCGAATTCATTCGAAAACCCATAATCCTAAACATGAAACGTTGAGAAGGTACATCGAATGATATGTAAACAATGTGCGCTACCTGGAACTGCCGATGGCAATAAATAACGTTCTGGGAATTTTAAAAGAGAGAGTACCGACCGAAATTCGGCCACGGCTCATTCGAGCACCTCTCTGTGACCTAAGAGAACTTTTAACGGTTGCAGACGAAATCGATAGTGCATAAAAGGGGTAGAGAGTAAACAAGAACAGTAATGGAAACAGTAATACTAACGGAAATGGTTCGAATCAAAATAACAGCAACTCACATCAGCAGAAGAATAATTCAGCGAACGGACAGCAAAGAACAGGGAACAATATACGCAATAACCGTGGTAATGACAATGTAAACAATAATGCTATTGGTGCCTTGGTTTTATAGAGATCATTCGACAACAGGTATAACCCTGGGTATAATCAGCCCAGGCAGGGTAATTTTGGAAACAGTAACTGGAACACAGCGGTGGTAGCCACCAAAACCATTTGAGAGAAAACTTTCGGGGACCACAGCCGTGGAACCATCAACAAGTGCAAAATCCAGACAATAACATTAATCAGCATACGACCAACGACAATAGAAATGATAATATAGATCCTGTCGGGATAACAGAAGTAGTACCACCAACACAATCACAACAGCAGACACAAAACCATCTGGCAGTCATATGCTGCTCCCTAATACAGACCGCAAAATCGAATGGGGGCGAACATGGTATGGGTGTACACACCATGTTGATACGCTATAATGATAGGAAAAATAACAGGGAAGAGCTTTCATTACAACCAAGCATAGCGATAATTAAGAGATTATTCAAGCAGAATTATAAGCTAATGTAGCTGGGATACCCATAATATTCATAATTGACACAGGAGCTGCAGATTTATATGACAGAATTAAGTCAGAGACTAAAATACCTAGTTTTCCTATACAAGATTTGTAGTGGCTGGAGATGGAGAGTGAAGACTGCAAAGGGTAGAGAAGCAGGTTTCGTTAGATGTAAGTTTTGAGGGCGGCCAATAGAGAGTTCGTTTGTCGGGTGAAGAATTTCTGTTGGGTGCATATTAGGTATGGAGTTTTTAAGAGGAGGATGCGGTTTCATTGACCTTTGTAAAGTAGTAGGTATTGTGAAGATTGATGGTAAGGTGTTTGAGCAGAGACCGTAGTTTATGTGACAGGATAAGTACAATGATGTAGAATTTCCTTAGTGTGATCATAATGAGCTTGTATCAGATGTAGAGAAGAAAGATACCGTGTAAATTGAGTTGCAGCAGGTTATGCCCACTGCCAGGAAAATTTCGGCAAAGGTATCAGAATGCCAAAGTTTGTCAGATGGGGAGAGAATAGAATTATATTATGTTTTACTGAGTTATCTTGATGTATATTCATCTAAACCAGGTGTAATCAAAGTATGTGTATTGCATGGATGTGGCTCCAAACACAACGTATTGTGCCTGCACATATTCAAACCCATGATCTAAGCAGGAGGAGGTTAAAGCAGAACGTAGAAAGATGCTTGCCTGAAGAATCATTGAAGCCTCAATGTCACATTTTAGCTCGTTGTTGGCTGTAGGAAAAGTAGGAGATGGGGTAAGATTCTTATTCCTGTATGTACACGTTTTGGGGTTCTTGATGAGCAATTGCAGAAATTTCACAATGTTAAGTATTTGTCCACCATTGACGTAGGAGCTTCCTTTTGGCAAGTAGTATTACATGAGGAAAGCAGGAAATGTTGAGTATTCATGTTCTCAGAGAGGACTTACCAATTCAAAGAACTTCCCTTTGCATTAATAATGTAAATTCAGGTGTCTTTATGAGTGCATTAGATACAGTACTAGGGCCCTGAATTGCTTGATAAAGTCACTTATATGTAGATAATTTGTTAATTGAAACATAAACTTGGGAACAGCACATAGAAATTCGTACACTTCTCCTACAAAGATTCTATGATTACTGCAAATCTTGAAAAGTCTATATTTGAAGAGATGAAGTGAAATTTTTAGGGCATACTATATCACCAGCAAAACAACTGATGCAGAGAAAATCAAAGCCATCCAGAACTTTCCTACACTTACTATTAAAAGGCAATTGAAATTATTTTGGGGACTAATTTCCTTCTTTCGTAAATTCATTCCCAAAAATTTATTGAAAAAATAATGATCTGTTACATCTTCTTAAGATAAACACCTCGTGAGTACGGATCGTAAATTGTCAAATAGGACATAATTCATTAAAACGAGCCCTGATGAATTCTTCCTGTGTCACCCTGACATGTCAAAAGAGTTTTATAGCTTCAGATTATTCCAGGATTGGAGTTGGATCTTTTCTTTCACCAGCTGACACTGACCCAATCTTCAAAAATTTCATTACATGCTGTCTGAACTACAAAGCCAGGAGAAATCCTAGCCACGGATGTTGCAGGGCCATATCCTCATATTCTTGCAGGCATTAAATACTTGCTGTGCAAGACCTTTTCAGTAAGCACATACAATTGTATGTAAGCAGATCTCCACGTGCTTATCCCATTATCAAAAAAATTTCTCAGGAATACATCCCAACATTTAGCAAACCCAAAGCCATCCTTTCTGACAATGCTTCAACTTTTACTCGCTATACATGAAAAAATTTCTTAAGAAATAACAATACTAGGCAAATTCTTATTAGCAGATCTTCTTTTAGTCAAGGTATGGCAGAAATTCCTTTTCTCTCCAATTCTGTTCAGTACCTCCTCATTACTTATGCGATCCACCCACTTAATCTTCAGCATACTTCTGTAACACTACATTTCAAAAGGCTCTAACCTCTTCTTCCTGTCCGCACTGTTTATCGACCATGTTTCATTCCCCTACAAGGCAACACTCCACACAAATGCCTTCAGAAAGAACTTCCTTATACTTAAATTAATATTCGATGAAAAAAAAAAAAAAAAAAAAAAAAAATTCTCTTTTTCAGAAACTCTTTTCTTCCCATTGCCATTCTGCATTTTATATCCTCTACACTTCGACCATCATTTGTTATTTTACTGCCTTCATTGATTCGTTTCCTAATTTAATTCCTTCAGAACCGCCTGATTTTCTAAGACTGCATTCCATTACCCTTCTTTTGTTGTTAACGTTCATCATTATGCTCCTTTCAACACACTGTCCATTCCGTTCAATTGCTCTCCCAGGTCCGTTGCTGTCATCAGCAAAATGCAAGGTTTTTAATTCTTCACTCTGAACTTTGATTCCTTCTTCAAATTTCTCCTTGCTTTCCTATATAGCTTGTTCAACGTACAAATTAAATAACATTGGGGAAAGGCTACAACCCTGTCTTACACACTTCCTAACCTCTGCATCCCTTCCATGCCCTTCAACTCTGATAACTGCAGTCTGGTTAATTCCAAACAATATTGTCAAAAGCTTTCTCCATATCTACAAAAGCTAGAAATGTGGATATGTCCTTCCTTGATCTAACTTCTAAGATAAGCTGTAAAGTCAGACTAGCATCCCATTTCTCCTGAATCCAAACTGGTCTTCCCCAAGGTCGGCTTCTACCAGCTATTCCATCGTTCTGTAAGTAATTCGTGTTAAAATTTTGCAACCATGATTTATTAAACTGATTGGTCTGTAATTTTCACATCTGTCTGCACCTGCTTTCACTGGAATGGGGATTATTACATTAAGCAACAGGTGAAGTTGTTTTGTCATGGCTGGCTCTTCCAGAGACTTCAGTAGTTCTGACGGTATGTCGTACACTCCTGAGGCATTGTTTCGACTTAAGTCTTTCAGCGCTCTTTCAAATTCTTCTCTCGCTCTATATTCTCTTTCCACTTTTATGCTTTCCTCCCTTTGTTGAGAATTGGTTTTTCATCTCAGTTCTTTATATTCATACAGCTGCTTTTCTTGTCTCCAAATGTTCCTTTTACTTTCCTGTAGGACGTATCTGTTTTCCCCTATTTATACATTCTTCTACTGACTTGCATTTGCCTCCTGGCCACTTCCTATCAATCTCATTTCTTAGTCGTCCGTACTCCTTTATGCCTATTTCATTTACTGAATTTTTATATTTTCTTCTTTCATCAATTAAATTTAGTTTTTCCTGTAATACCCAAGGATTTTTTTTAGTTCGTGCCGTTCTACCTATTTTGTTCTCTGCTCCTTTCACTATTTCGTCTCTCAATACTACCCATTCTTCTTCTGCTGTTTTATTTCCCACGTTTCTGTCAATTGTTACCTAAAGCTCACCCTGAAATTCTCAAGAACTCAGGTTTCTTCAATTTATCCTGGCCCCATATCCTTATTTTCCTATCTTTTTACAGTTTTTTCAGTTTAAGCCTACAGTTAATGACCAACAGGTTATGGTCAGAGTCTATATCTGCCCCTGGGTATGTCTTTCAAACGTGGTTCCGAAATTTATGTCTTACCATTACCATTATCTTCCACGTATACAACCTTCTTTCATGATTCTTAAACCAAGTGTTTGTTGTGATTAAAATATTTTCGTGCATAGTTCTACCAGGCGACCTCCTCTTTGATTCCTTTTGCCCAGTCCATATCCACCTCCTATTTTTTCCTTCCCTTTCTTTTCCTACTACCGAATTCCAGTCTCCCATCACAATTAAGTTTTCCTCTCCCTTACTTGCCTGAATAATTTCCTTCACCTCCTCATACATTTCTTCGATCTTCTCATCATCGGCATATAAACTTGTACTACTGTGGTCGGTGTTGATGTTGTATCTGTCTTGACTATAATAATGCGATCGCTGCGCTGCTCAAAGTAGTTTACCTGCGTTCCTGTTTTATAATTAATTATGAGACGTACTCCTGCAAACACCAACTGACTTTGTATTTGTAATCCTGTATTCACCTGACCAGAAATCCTGGTCCTTTTTCCACCCAACTTCACTAATCCCCACTATATCTAACTTCAGCCTATCCATTTCCCTTTTCAAATTTTCTAACTTTCTTATCCGATTGTGGGATCTAACATTCCATGCTCCGATCTGTAGAATGCCACTGTTGTCTTTCCTCGTGATCACATCCTCCTTAGTAGTCCCCGCCCGGAGATCTGAATGGGGGACTATTTACCTCCGGAATATTTTACTCGAGAGGATGACATCTTATATTCATACAGTTGAGCTGCGTGTCCTCGGGAATAGTAACGGCTGTAGTTTCCCCTTGCTTTCAACCGTTCGCAGTAGCTGTGTGGAAAAGCCATGTTAGCTGATGTTACAAGGCCAGCCAGCTCAGTCAATCATCCAGGCAGTTACCCCTGTAAATGCTGAGACGCCTGCTGCCCCTCTTCAGGAACCACACGTTTGTCCGGCCTGTCCACAGATACCCCTCCGTTCCGGTTGTACCTACGGTAGGGCTATTTGTATCGTTGACACACGCAAGCCGCCCCACACCGGCTATGTTTGTGGTTCACAGGCGATGAGCTTGTGGCATATTACAGCAAGAAATGACCACCATGTAACTTATGGATTCGCAGTGTGTTTCACGCCACGAAGTTCATATCGGGAGGAGGAGAAGGGGAGGAAAAATTCAAATGTTTGTAATTCTATGGGACCAAACTAAAGCCCCCGAACTTAAAGTAAGTTAACCTAAGGACAGCCGACCCCCCCCCCCCTCCCACACACACACGCCGATGGCCGAGGGAGGTCTCGAACCTCCGGCGGTAGTGGCCGCGCAGTTCCTAACTTTGCCCTAGAACCGTGCGGCAGCAGGGGAGGAGGAGACGGTTAGAGCAAATCAACAGTCTTTTGGCGCATTAAGAGACAGGCTGTAATTGTGGTATGAAATACGTAGTACTCTGCATATCATCACCCCGATAAATAAGTAGCTATGCCTGCAACAGATTTAGCTAACGGTAATGTGTCGCATTTCCGCGAAGTGTTGAAGTGGCGGCAGCAACAAAAGTCTACAGCTTCCCGATGAAGAAATAACAGATTTTATACTTCGTGGAAAATGACGTAAATTATGCTGTATATATCAATTATTTTTAATAAGTTGCATGAATAAGGAAAGAAATATAATTTTTTTCTGGGTGGAACGCGTTATCAATTTCATACAAATCTTACAACGCTATAAATTGTTTTGCTTAACAGTAGAAGTACCAAGTGGGTCATTTTTGACCCATATGGGTGATTCGAATGTCCTCTCCCCCACCACATTTATCTTAGGACCAAAAACTCTCGGACTTTTAATAACTTATAGAGTTGTACAACTCACCAAAATTTTATCTCTAGGCCGCCTAGAAGTATGAAACATTTATCTGTTATACCTTTAGTAACATAGTACACAGTTTAAGTCATTCTGTCAGCAACGCTAGTTCTTAAGCACACAATTATTGCTGGGTCTGCCTTGACGTTACTCACGAAATGTTGGAGTACGTTATGAGACTTTAGGCCAAAACGAACGTAAAATACAAAAAATTTGAAGGTTTGACGAAGGCTTATATCAGTGCGGCTTGCGGTTTTGTGTGAAGTGGTGCCATGCAGACATATTAAGTGGAATGTTCAAATGTTTCTTAAGCTTGACTTAACTGCGGGGTCATCAGTCCCTAAACTTACAAACTACAAATAATTACCTTATACTAAAGACGGCACAAACATCCATGCCCGACGGGGGATTCGAACCCCCGACTGTAGAGGACGTGCAGACCGTGATGGCGCGCCGCAAGCTGCTCGACAGCTGCGCAAATGAAGTGGCACTGGGGATCACAGACTATCGACTTTTCACTGACAAATAGTCACGAATCCGGTACTGAGATGATTTCAGAGGAGGTGACTCAAATGATTCAGAGGTATCGAAAGAATGTCAAATAGGTGGCCTAGGGGACTGAGGCGCTTCAGTCATGGTCTGCACGGCCACTACGGTTGGGGTTTCGAATGCCACATCGGGCATGGATATTTGTGCCTTACTTAGAATTAGTTGGTTCATAAGTAGTTTGTAAGTTTAGGGACTGATGACCCCGTAGTTAAGTACCATAAGCTATACAAACATTTGAACATTTGATTTGAATGTCAAATAGAATTTGAAACATCTGACAATGAGTTATCTCTTGCAGAATGTAAGCATGAGCGGTTATATCTAAGATTTTGAGCTAGTAAGCGTTAGGTATGCTGTACGCCTTTCTTTGTTTTATTCTTTAGGTATGGTGGTCCTTATTCTAACATGCATCCTGGATGTCAGGTCGATGACAATAATGAGAAAAACTTTCAGAAATTGTGTAATTTTATAATGAAATCAAGGACGGAGTCGGTGTAGTTTACTCAGTGGCATGGTATTACAGTGTCGACGCTGGTATCTATCAGCGGCCTGCGCGTGTCTCTTAGAACATGTTTTACTTTGCAGAGATCAGTGCTCAACAGTCAACTATTCGTTTCTGAATTTTTCAAAACACCTACAGTTATAGGCGGAAAATGTTTGTTCTTATGTTATTGCACATTTATTGCAATAAACAAGAAAATATGTTGGTGTTTCGCTGCTTTCACAAATATTTAATACCTACCTTTAATGTAAAAAAAGTATAAATGCTATTACTGTTTGTTGTTGTGGTCTTCAGTCCACATACTGGTTTGATGCAGCTCCCCACGCTACCCTGTCCTGTGTAAGCCTCTTCATCTGAGAATACGTTCGGGAACTTACATCCTTTTGAATCTGCTTACTATATTCGTTCCTCGGTCCCCCTCTACGATTTTTACCCCACACGATTCCTTCTAACACTGACAATTCCTTGATGTATCAGAAAGTGTCCAACCAATCAATCCCTTCTCTTAGTCAGGATATGTTAGAAACTCCTTTCCTCCCCGACTCGGTTAAGCACCTCCTCATTAGTTTAGTGATCTACCCATCTAATTTTCATCATTCGTATGTAACACCACATTTCAAAAGCTTCTATCAACCTTTTTATCTGAACTCCTTATCGTCCACGTTTTACTCCCATACAGTGCTACATTCCAGACAAATGCTTTCAGAAAGGACTTCCTAACATTCAAGTTAATACTGTATATTAACAAGTTTCGCTTCTTTAGAAACGCTTTTCTTCCCATAGCCATTCTGCATTTTATATATTCTTTACTTCTGCCATCAGAAGTTATCTTGCTACCCAAATAACAAAATTCTTCTACTATTTTTATTGTCTCATTATCTAATCTAATTCCCCCAGTATCGCCTGATTTTCTGATGATGCATTCCATTAACTTCGTTTTACTTTTGTTAATGTTCATCTTATATCTACCTTTCAAGACACTGTCCATTCCATTCAATTGATCTTCCAGATCTTTCGCGTTCTCTGACAGAATTACTATGGCATCAGAAAACCGCAATGTTTTTATTTCTTCTCCCTGCACTTTAACGCCCACTCCAAATATCTCCTTCCATTTCTTCACTGCCTGCTCAATGTACAGATTGAAGAACATTGGGGAAAGGCTCCAACCCTGTCTTAAACCCTTCCCGACCTCTGCGTCCGTTTCTTGCCCTTCGACTCTAATAACAGCAGTCTGGTTTTTGCATAGGTTGAATATAACTCTTCGCTCCCTATATTTTACCCCTACTACGTTCAGATTTTGGAAGAGTGTATTCCAGTCGACATTGTCAAAAGCATTCTACAAAACGACAAACGCTAAAAACGTACATTTCCCTTTCCTTAGCCTATCTTCTAAGATAAGTCGTAATGTGAGTATTGCCTCCCGTGTTCTTACATTTCTCCTAAAGCCAAACTGATCTTCCACGAGGTTGGCTTCCACAAGTTTTTCCATTGCTATTACTAGTCACTGTTACTAGTCACATAAATCGTGTGTTTTGACTCTGACTAAGTCTTTCTTCAAAGATAAACATTGCAAAAAAAATTTTTTCTTGCTTGTTGTTTGAACGATGTTTGATATAAGACTATGGGGTTTCTTCCGTAAAACGTAAACCGAAAATAGCATTTATTTTTTAAATCTACTTTTGACTGACAAAGAAATTTGACTGACTGGAAATCGGATTTTAGAATTTTTTGATATTTATGGTACGTCAGGTTCAGAACACAAACAACAATCGGCCAAAGCCATTCCACGCAACTCTAAACAATTCCCGAGAAAATCGACTCTGAAGTTTTACAAGTAAGGGTAAGTACCAATCACTAAATTAATTGCAGAATGTCAGCGTAGCTCAGGTGATCCGGGCGCCGTGGCTCAGCGCGCCCGGTCAGAGGGCTCAATGCTCTCTGTAATAAAAAAGCTGAGCCAACAACACACCGAACAAGAACGTACAAAAACGATCAGCATCCGCATCGAAGAGAACTACACTAGGAAAAAAAAAACATAGAAAAAGGTGGTAGCGCTCTGGCCTTACAACCATAGTGTCAATGGTTCCAATCCTGTGGTGGCAGATTTTTTTTATTTTTCTGTTGTGTTCTAATACTTACATAATTTCAATATTTAATGATAAGTTTTTCTAAAAGTGCACGCATTTTCCTTTATTCGAAATTTTCTATATTTTATAGAAGGTTGTTAATAATGATGGTTTCAATAAAAAATCATTTACATTTTTTACAGTATTGGCTTAACTATTAGTTGAAGATGGTAGTCTTTGATTGTTCAGTTTTTGTAGAGTTACTAATGGCTTTCCAATCGGCTAACTTACGAAACCATCGTTCTACGCAACGACAAGGTTTTCAGCTCGTCTACAGACATATAAACAAAAACTGACACAACACGTAGCATTCGAGACCCCAAAACGTTTTACATAACTGAATTATAAAATTAATAACAATCTATTACAGTGGGATTCGAACCCGGGATTCTACTGCTGTGAAGCCAGAACGCTACCACCTGAACTGCACCGACAGGTGCTGGGAATGTTTTAGTAATAGGCACTCACGTTTACTTTGTAACACTTCAGATTTTCTCGAGAATTTCTGAGTGTTGCGTCGAATGGCTTTGGTTGATTGTTATTTGAGTTCTGAACTTCACGTACCAGAAATATCAAGAAATTCTAAAATCTGATACCCATGTGGTCTCCTTGTGAGTAATATTCTTTATACAGAGAAAATTACATTTTTCTTGCACTTTAGAGTCCTCTTGAATGTAATATCAACATGTGGAACTGAAAAAGAAAAGAAGAAAGAAACCACCCAAATACCAATAAAACGGTAGTTTCCTCCTGTGGGTCGAAAATGACCAACTTGGTACTACTAGAGGTACAGGAATGTCCGGTACTTCTAGCGTTAACGAGTGTTTCGTTCTAAGTGTAAGCTTCTATACTCCGTTCACAGTAACTAGAGACGTACTGTAAACACAATAAGGTGCGTAACCAGGGGTGGACAAATTAATGACGCTCGCTCAAATTCGTTGCATCCGCTTCAGGTTTAAGGTCGTAGTGTATGTTGTTATATAGCATTGAAGATAGGTGTTGACTGTCAATTTCATCTTAAAGGACCAGTTGCTGAATAGTAAGTATTTGTGTTTACAATGACATTCAGCATTCATAGTCTATGTGTGTCATTTTCTCTCTCATTGGTATCAAGTAAGAGTAACCTCATTGTCATCCTTGAATTTGACTCCACCCAAGATTCTTTCAAAGAAGAAGTACTAAAGTTCTTTAGAGAAACACAATGTTCCTAGTGTGTATACAGCGGAGCTGTTGTGTGCAGAATAGTTAATGACCGATATTGTTATGAAAACAGTCAATAAAAATCAAGCCTCCAAGGTGCAAAAAAAAAAAAAAAAAAAAAAAAAAAAAAAAAAAAAAAAAAAATACGACAAAGCTTTCAGAAGGTCTTGATGACTTTGACTGAAATGGGATACGAAGAGAAGTCTTTCGTAAGAAATTTCCTACACTAGACAAAGTGCTTGTTGTCGTTAGCAAAGATGCAGATTTGAGGAATTTTCGGAGAAAATCACATTTTCTATAGTATTAAAAACAGTCAAAATGAATTTTAAATGTTTGGCTTCTAATAGCACTGAGCACTGCTATATAACAAAACACACAACGATCTTACACCTGAAACAGATGCAGCGTAATTGAGCGAGGTACCCTGTTTTGTCTATCCCTAGTCACGCGCCTACGTGTGTTTACAGTGCGTGTCTTGTTTCGGTGAACGGAGTATAGAACGATTATACTCGATATACTATGTTTCACTGTATTTCCGCTGGTCGTTTACTTCGAGTAGTTTTGTACTCGGGCCCTTGCCTACAGCGTGATCTACAGCGTGTACGGAGAAAACCGAACCGCATCCTCAACAGAGCTGCCGGCAGCCACGTCAGAGGAGAAGAAAACGCAATTTCAGTCAGCGCCTGGAGTGCGCTGGCGCCGCCGACGCTAACCGCGTTAGCCGGCGGCCAACGGCACGTCACGGTAATGCGCCGGTAGATTGTTTTGCTAAACAGTCGTACCGACCGTAATGCAGTTTGCTCATTATAAGAGCCTCGCTCGCGTTACCTTATGAATGCGGCGGCGGCGCGCAAAGTGCTGGCGGCTGGCGGCCGGGTCGAAGTAACAATCCGGCGCATTAGCTTTTATCCCTCTCTGGCGCGGGAAGCTCTCCGTGTAGTGGGAGGTGAGCATTCTCGTGTTGCACGCAGACGGATATTAGCGCCGTGTCCGCCGCTGCATTCGTGAGACTGGCTGCCTGTAATCCAGAAATATGGCCGCCGCCGGCGGAGTTCCATTAGTAATCTCTCTGAAATGCAGACAACGGCAAAGTAACAGGCCCTAGTGTAAAGGTAGATTCTATAAAGATGGCTAGGCCAGTACTTCCGCTTGCGCAATGAGAAATATGGCTGCTTCAGGGGGTGATGACAATTATTTATTTGGTATTTGATATGTTGTCAGGGAGGCGGTCTAAATAATTTTGATTAAGTAGACAGTACCTTAACCCTGCGGCGGGCGTGACGCCACTTTTGTTTTCTTTCAATAATTACGTCAGCGTGTCGAGCACGCAAGGATGGTGCTACATATGCTTCGATTGTTTAGTCACGCGCCAAACTATATTACTGCGCCACCAAGATACTCACCATAACAGCTGCGACTGACCTGTGGAGTGGACGACTGCACCGAGACGGCACTGCGTACCGCACACGCGCCCGGTAATGTAAGTACATGTAGCCGTACCACTGTCGGATGTTTGGATGATTAGAAGGTTTGTTTTACATTATTTGAAAGAAAGGGCTCAGCTCTCTACACTACCAGAGATATTCAAGAATTTTTGTCACCTCATCGATCAATTCCCGCCAATCACAATGAGACTGTAAGAAGGTGTGGGAGGTGCCATCTTTGTGGTGGTAAAAACAATAATAAAACTATTTTCACTTGCAATAGCTGCAAAAGATACGTTTGCAAGCAACATTGCCACAATGTTGTCAAATCTAATGATCGCAGAGCTTCTCTGGAGGAAGAAAGTGTGTGATTGTTGATATGTATTTACTGACTGCCTTATTCTTTATTATTACTACAAAGATTTTATACATATTACACTTAGTTGTAAAACTTGCTTTAACAATGGTAAATAATCGAATCATATCTGTGGTTATAATTTATTTAGAAACTGTTATTAAAGTAGCGCTTACGAAATATCCTGGAAACTTATGTCAGATATACTGTATCAATTTTAATTTTCCCACACACCGTCTATATATGTATACAGATCGTATTAAAAGTTGCTGTTAAGAATGTTGTTATACTCAATAAATAATTAATTCCACCCAAAATTAAGTCTTTACCGAAGACTTATTGGTCCTCTACTGTTCCTTATTTACATAAAAGATTTAGGACAAAAATCTAAGAAGCTCTCTTAGGTTGTTTGCAGATGACGCCGTCATTTACCGTCTAGTAAAATCATCTGAAGTTCAAAAGCAACTGTGAATAAGATATCAAAATAGTGTAAAAATTGGCAATTGACTCTAAGTAATGAGAAGTGTGAAGTCGTCCACATGAATACGAAAAGAAATCGCCGCGGTGGAGTAGCCGAGCGGTCTAAAGCGTCTCGCTGCGGAGCGCGCGGATGCTCGCCGTGGAGGTTCGAGTCCTCCCTGGGGTATGGGTGCGTGTTGTCGTTAGGTTAGTTTACCTAAGTTTAAGTAGTTTGTAAGCTATGGACTGATGACCACGCAGTTTGTTCCGATAGATTTACAAACATTTGAACATTTTTTTGAAAAGAAATCGGTTAAACTTTGTTTACAAGATAAATGAATCAAAAGTGAAGGCCGTAAATTCCACAAAATACCTAGGAATTACTATTACTTTAAAATTAAACTGGAAATAACACGTAGATAATGTCCTGGGAAAGGCAAACCAAAGACTGCGTTTTATTGGCAGAACCCTTAAAAGATGCAACAGATCTACTAAAGAGGGTGCATACACTATGCTTGTCCGTTTTTTGAGTATTGCTGCCCAGTGTGGGAGCCTTATCACGTGGGTTTGACGGAGGACATCGAAAGAGTCCAAAGAAGAGCAGCTCGTTTCGTATTGTCACCATACAGGGAAGACAGTGGTTCGGAAATGATACAGGATCTGGTATGGGAATCTTCACAACAACGACGCTTATCACTACGGCATGGGTTACTTACGAAACTACAATCGCCAACATTCTCCCCCGAATGCGAAAATATATTGTTTACTCCCACTTACATAGGTTGAAATGATCATCAGAATAAAATACGAGAAATCAGATCTGGAACGGAGAGATTCACGTGTTCTTTCTTCCCGCGCGCTATTCGAGAATGGAATGGGTGATATATAGTATAATGGTGGTTCGATGAACTCTCTGCCAGGCATTTAAATGTGATTTGTAGAGTATCCCATATAGGTATAGAAATTTATTACAAGTTATGAACAGTTTCAACTCATTTCTGAATCATCCTCGGATCAGTTTACGTGTTTGTCAATAGTTACATGTGCCATCAGGCAGTATAACCTTCCAGTCATCAAATTACAACATATAAAAGCATAAACATTGCGGAACAACATTTGAAGAAAATCACATTGGTTGTTGCACATATGACATGTGTGTTAAAAACATTTTTGAAGCACAGTAGGGAAAATCAGGCCTTGCTGACGAAAGTTCACTGACAGTGTCTTGTACATGAAGCACATGGTATTTAAAACTACGTTTTTGAATTCTAGTTCCATGACTTGCTGTATATAAGTGAGCCACATAGTGGCTAGCGTCATACCGGGTAGCACAGTTAAAGAGTCCCGGATACATCTATTGACAAACACACAAACAAATCCGAGGATGACTCAGAAATGAGTTGAAATTGGTCATCTCTGTTAATAAATTTGCGGTCAAGACTAGATATTGTCTACTTAATTATTTATTTATAAAATAACTAGTTTCATGGCGATACATTTATCCTTTCAAAACAGCATACTTATTAGATGGTTAATTACTTGTTAGCTCTCATTCGCAAGTTATAACTGAATGTTACCTAGGTGTCAATGTCACACAGGACACCTTCGTCAGACAATATGAGATAAAACGGTGAAAAATTACTTTTCAAATCCAAGAAATTAAAAATACAATAAAATATCCGCCGTGGACAAATAGTCATTCCAGAAAATAAGAACACCAGCAACAGTCACTGGGGGCTGCATGTAGTCGCAGCGACGGTTGAAAAGCAACTGGATGTGCTAGTGTACTAGGCGGCTATGCACGCTTGTCACCATCTAGTGGCCAAATTAATAATTAATATAGTAGCTAACTTACGTGCCAGGAAGGTAGGTGTCTGAAGCCGCCACCTAATATTTTACATAATACTGGACAAGTGGTGAAAGCCGGACATATACAGTAGAATTGATAAAATAAAATTAAAAAAAAAAAAAAAAAAGAATTTTTTGAGCAAGGTCATGAAACAACCTCAGTACATACGTCAGACAAGCAGAGCACCAGACGTGATATCACGGAAGAAAAAGTATCTCGGCATCTGCAAGATTAGTCCGTCCAGGGTGGTTTTGATTTTCTACAGCAACTGCTTAATGCTTTTAAAGAAAGTTTTACCATGCAGCTGTAGTTGTTCATTAAGAAAAAGACCTTCGCTTAAGGGCAAATGTTTAAAAATTTCTAATTCCTTCCAAATGTCGAGTATCCGTCTCTTCTTCTCTATGTAAAAAATTTCTAGCTTTTTCAGTACTATCGAGATTTGTAATTTTTAGCTCTTTTATCTCATATAGTCTGAAGAAGCTGTCCTTTGTGATATTAAAACCACTGCAACATTCAAGTGTAACTTGGTATGAAGGCTCTAGTTAAAAAAAATCGAATGTAGTACAGGCGCTGATCAACAGCCAGGCATAAAGTATAGCCTTACTAATTAGCTGACGTGATTCACAAAAGACCCATTTTTCTCTCTCCTAATGTGATTAAAATATTCAGCCTCCGACAGGTCGGTAGTGAATATCAGGTACAGCATGTTGCCGTTCTTCGCTTTCCATCCATTATTTTCCGTTTTGGTTAGGCAAGGTTTAGCCGAAGAGTTCTCGCAGTTTCCCATGACTTCAGCAGTGGGAAAGCAGACGGAGGAGATCCATTCCCTGGGAAAGTGCCCTATTTTGATAGGAGGCGTGATCTCATTGGTTGCCGCCATGACAGCGAGTGACTGCAGGTGCCAAACGGTCTAAATTAATATTTTATAAATAGAAATTTACTTCTAGGTACTTTCAATAAAGAAACGTATCTCTCAGTAACTACGTACCTACCGACCATTTCGGATTTTTGTAAAATAAATAAATAAATAAAATAAAATTATAAACAAGGCTAACTAAATGAGTGAGCGCCTCTCGAGTACATTCTTTCTCACCAAAATACGCACTTAGCTCTCTCCTATTTCGGCTATCGCCTCGGTAGGATAGTACCGATGCAAGGAAAAGTTATACGCGTCTGGTTGCTCGATGAACTTCAGAGTAGTATGTCGCAATTGTTCTGTAACTCATTTCTTCGTAGCTCAAATTTTATTGTATCTAGTGTAAATTTCGTGAATTATATTTTTATTGTATACGTGTGTAGTTGATTGTAGTTTGCTTCATTACCAGGACAGAATTGAAGTAGCTGGCATCCCTAACAACTATATAGTATTATCAGTTTATATCAGAGCCCACAGAGTCTCACTTTAGATATATAATCTCGCTGCAACTCAACGGATCTGCGACCTGGGCGTCATACTACTGCGCTGGAATTGCATCTAAGAACAAAATGTTCAAATGTTAAAATGTTAGTAAAGCTTATGGGACTTAACTGCGGGGTCATCAGTCCCTAAACTTACAAACTACTTATGAACTAACTTATACTAAAGGCAGCACATACGTCCATGCCGGAGGGAGGATTCGAACCTCCGACGAGGAAGGCCGCGCGGTCCGCAACGTGGTGCTCCAGTCCGCTCGGCTACTCCCGCGCGGCATCTATGAACAAAAACTATAAAAAAAACTGTCTTCTGTTCTGAAGCTATAACTACGCCCCTCATGTGTTCTATATTGCTAGTACAAATAGCGACAGGTGAACGTGGGTCGTGGTAACACGATTGAGAGAAAGAGGACAGAAAAGGGAAGGAAATGTTGTTGAAGGTGGTAACTGTAAAAGTTTAAAAGTATCGACGTCACATAACATCTCTGACGTACTACTTGACAATAAGAACCCGACTATTGATTCTACAATCGCAGTGAAGTCGAAAGCAGATGAAATGTACTACCCACCTTCTGGCGGGTGGAACGTATTAGGGTAGACTGGGGCTAATTGGACAGAAGGGCTACTTGAGTAATTGTAAGCTTTCGCGCGTGTGCCGCAACAACGGCTAAGTGGAGACGCCGTTATCTGAGTGTTCCGTGTTCTCTGAGGTTTTGTCTATTCAGTGAACACGTCTATTATCTGACTTCAGACACTTACACAAGACTTATATAAAGTGTATAAGGTAAGTAGCTTACAACTTGTGATTGCACGGTTTGTAAAAGTGACGTAATATTCTCTGGGGATTTCCTGCAGTTTATAGGAAATGAAAGCCGTGAAATAAGTTGAGACATGATCCTGGGTGCTCCCCACGCCACATTAGTGATTTGTGCTGCCATACGTTAGTGCATTGGGGAACTAATTAACACTAGCGTTTAAGAACTTTTGGGGGCTATTTGAATAACTAAGAATGGGGTTTTATGAATAGTTGTGGAAAACTGAATATGAACTGAAGTACATTTACAAAAAGATTTTCTGTTTTGTAATGCGATTGTAATAAATTACTCTTTCATTTTATTCAGATTCTGAGTACCTATAAATGGAAGGAAGGCAGAATGCAATGGGACGAAGGGTCAATAAAGGATGCTGTTAAAGTAGCGATGAAAGAAATAACAGTATTAGAAGCTATATACCAGTCAGTGCCATATACGAGTGTGAGCCGATTTTATCAAAGATAAAAAATATATAGTAAGTAATCTTTTACCAAAAGTGTCGACAATGTTGTGCCTTTAAATAACTCTGAACATGAGGCAATGGAATGGAAATGTGTATTCCCCAGGGGAAAGGGTCACGCATTACAGATGAAGATAAACTTGAATGGACACAGTACCAAACGTGTAACACCTGCTATCATGAGGTGCGAGAGGTCACAATCAATTAGTCTGTGGACGCTGTTGCCGATTTACGAGAACAGAAACATTTTGAGACGTGTCAACTTCTTTTGATGTAAATCGTTTTCTTCTGGTTCTGGCTTGTCATTTGTGTTTTCGCTCTTACCACCGACGATGATTTTGGCTTTTTGTCTTGATTCATGTTACTTGGTGTCCGCCTCCATAGTCAGTGCCAGCGTCGCTGAACACCACGCATGGGGCCCGGGTTCGATTCCCGGCAGGGGACTGGCTGTCGTGTGTTGTCCTAATCATCATCATCTCGTCATCATTGGCACGTAAGTCGCCAACGCGGCGTCAACTAAAAAGACTTACGAACAATCCCGCAAGGGATCTCCCGGCCAAAAAAGCCATACTCTCATTTCATTTCCAAGTTACTTGGTTTTATCCATTGATTATCGTGGGTTGTTGGCTGTTGTGCAATATTGAAACTCCTGAGGGCCGTTAATCTCTTAGTTCGGGAATTAGCCACTAAAAAAAACGTTTTAACGTTCATCTTAATTAAGTTAAGCATGTCACTTCTCATGCCACTGCATCTCGCTATTTCAAAAATGATCAAATGTTAGTAAATTTATCGGACCAAACTGCGTGGTCATCGGTCCTTAAACCTAGATGAACTAACCTTAGGACAACACATGCCCCAGGGAGGACTCGAACCTCCACGGCGAGCGAGACGCTTTAGACCGCTCGTCTACTCCACCGCGGCCATCTCGCTAGTGTATTGGTCCTTGGATAAGGAGGGCGGGGGTTGAGCCCTCCCGGATCCTGTTTCTTCCATGTCCTTGATTTACTTACTGGCGTCAGTACCACCGCTCTAGGCACTGTTTGATCTATCGCGAGTAGTCATCTGACTGGTGTTTTCCTTTCCGCGTGTGACCATACGGTGGCTGGCCGAGGCAGTTGGAGAGCCAACAGGGTATCAGGCAGGCGTTGTGTGGCATCGCCAGGGTCGAGTTATTTTGATTAAGGGGCCGTTTGTGGCCGGGCACGGCGTGTGCATCGAAGTTGTTCTGAGTGGCTCTCTGTCTGTCCGTGGGGCGCCATGTATGCCATGAGCTGAAGTTGGTCCGGAGAGGCTATTCAATTAAGTTATAACGGCACCTCGGTGCGGGCTGCTTACCTCGTCTCTCGGCTATGTGGTCGCGTTCCTAGCGGCCGTGCGACACCGCGCGTCTCTCGCCAAGCGTCGGAGCTGTCAAAAACTGCTAGAGTACTCCGCACTCAGCCCCGGCTGCGTCTCGCGTCGTTCCAGCCGCTTTTCATCTGGGCTGTATGAAATATTTTTGGGCGTTGGTTGATACCCTCCACCTACTCCATCGCAAGGGTGCCTACACTTGTCGTGGAGTAAGAAATAAATTGAGTTGGTTTACGTTTTAGGAGGCGATCCACTTATAATATTGTAAAAAGATATAAAATAGCCAAGATCGCTTATCATCAATTTTTATTAACGAGGACCGGTTTGCTTTTGTCACTCACTGTGATAATTATGTTTTACTATAATGACATAGTGCACCTATGCACTGTAAATTGTTATATAACAACTGTTTGACATTACAAGATTATGGCCTTGTAAAATATTTTATTTGACCTGATGATGCTGACATAGTTCAGCGAAACCGGTCGTCGTTAATAAAAATTGATGATAAGCGATCTTGGCTATTTTATATCTTTTTACAATAAGGAATAAATGACTGATGCAGTCCCGTTCCGCAAATTCGTGTGTGTGAATTTGTCAGGACCGCTGGTCGTTCCCCAGGGGCCGTCGTTGCCTGTGTCTACGTCGTTAGTTGTTTTTTCATGTGTTATACCGTACTTTTAGTTCGGTTCAATTGAATTATCCTTTTCTGTTTGCTCTGAGTAGCAAGTCCTCTATATATACGTTAACTCGGTTAACGTAACTGAGGAATTTATCTGTTTTGTTACCCTCTGATGGCACGCATCTGGACGGGCGGTGGTTTTATAGTTTTTTTTTTTTTTATCTTCTTGATGCCGAATTTTTTCCCTCCGTGGTTGTAATTTGGTGTTCTATTCGTTTGTGTAAGTAAGAGCATACGGTCTAGCAGACCAATTTGTGTGATTGGATTAAGGAGTTCCTAGATATAATGTGTCATGCCATTCTCAATGGAGAGAAGTCTTCCGACGTGATGACAGGTGTGCCACAGGGGAGTGTCGTGGGTCCATTGCTGTTCACAAAATATATAAATGACCTTGCGGATAAGATGGGAAGTTCACTGAGGCTTTTTGAAGATGATGATGTAGAATATATAGAGGTTGTAACAATGGTAACTTGTATTGAAATGCAGGAGTATCTGCATCGAATAGACGCATGGTGCAGGGAATGACAATTAAATCTCAATGTAGACAAATGTAATGTGATGCGAATACAAAGAAAGAAAGATCATTTATCATTTAGCTACAGTATAGCAGGTCAGCCACTGGAAGCAGTTAATTCCATAAATTATCTGGGTGTAGGCATTAGGAGTGATTTAAAATGGAACGACCATATAAAATCAATCGTCGGTAAAGGAGATGCCAGACTCATTGAAAGAATCGTAAGGAAATGTAGTCTGCAAACAATGAAAGTATGTTACAGTACACTTGTTCGCCCACTTCTTGAATACTGCTCACCGGTGTGTTATCCGTACCAGGTGGGGTTGATAGAGGAAGTAGAGAAGGTTCAACGGAGATGAGAATCATTTGGCAATCGTGAAAGCGTTACAGAAATTATCGATAACCTGCAGTGGAAGACTCTGCAGGAGAGACGCTCTGTCACTTGATACGGGATTTTGTCGAAGTTTTGAGAACATACCTTTACCGAGGAGTTAAGTAGTATATTGCTTCCTCCTACGTATATCTCGCGAAGAGATAATGAGGATAAAATCAGAGAAAATAGAGCCCACACAGAGGCATGCTGACAATCTTTCTTTCAGCGAACAATACGTGACTCGAATAGGATGGAGAACCGACAGTGGTACTGAAGGTATCCTCCGCCACACACCATCGAGTGTGGAGTGTGGATGTAGTTGTACATGTAGAATCTGACAGCTGAAGCGACCTCTTTTCATTATGGTACACACTCTAGTTATAAATACAAACAGAGCAATTCTCGCAGCATTTTGTTTTGGGTATATTATATGAAAAAGTTGTAATTCAACAGGACTGCCCTTTGCAATACTTTCATCTCTATAAATACACAGTACCAAGAAAATTGCCGTACTTCGAGATATGCGATACCTCTTTCAGGAACCAGACCAAAATTCATCCCGTATATTGAAATTGGGTACATTTCAAAATATTCAAATTTTTTTAACGTAAGGGACCCAACTGCTATGTTCGTGGATCCCTAGACTTTAACTTATGCTAAGAGCAATACAGACACACACACACACACACACACACACACACACACACACACACACACACACAGAGCTAGGACACACATTCAAAATATTTATGGTGTATCACGTTAGTTGGTACGTGTTTGTATGTTTCTATGAAAAAGTTTTATTACCTCGCAAGTAATAGTACAATAAAGGGCAAAGAGCACCTTGCAATAAATTCGACGTCGTTTTAATGATCAATATGAAAACGGATAGATGCAGTAAAACGTAATTTTTATTGAAAGCGGGAGAAGGATACGGAGAGGGATGAAGAATAGACAGAGAGAGCTGAGGGATCTGATGAAAATACAGTAGATGTGACAGGAGGAGACAGTAAAGTCGTATGGCATGAATGGCTGGGAGAACCCGAATGCCAGATTGAGCCGTCTAATAGGAAAGGTTTCCCCTATACTTCGCGCCCACAGGCACCTTTCCATTGCGAAGTGAGAAAACTGTGTTCTGAAGTGTCTATGTTTAGTGTGGGTGACCGTAATGGGTGCATGTGTAATGTAGTGACATGTTCGGGTTTAGATGATGGGAGAAAGGAGAGGGTGAAACCCGGTGTCGGCACACAGCTACTCCTCTCCACCAAGTCGGTCGCCGAGATTAACGTCCCCATCTGACGGACGGATCATCAACAGTGTCCCACGCTCTCACTCCTTGAGACATTGCAGAGAGGTTTGGAATTCAATCCAGGAAACTGGTGCAAAGACTGGTGATCAAGGCCTTTCCATTACCACCTCACCTGCCCCCTCTGCCGTAAGGAAAGGAAAAATTGACAACAGCGTGTGGTATAACCCATCAAAGTACTAGCCACGCAGGATGGTGCATAATTTCGGTGATGTGGCGTTAACCAGTGTATCCACCGCGGCGTGGAGATGAACGGAGAGAAGTTAGAGCAAGAGACGAACAGAAAAACTAGAGGAACGGATGAACAGAGACAGAGAGGAAATGGACGTAAAGAGGGAGTATAGATGGACTAACAGACGATGTTGTTGTGGTCGTCAGTCCGCAGACTGGTTTGATGCAGTTCTCCACACTACCCTGTCCTGTGCAGGTCTCTTCCTCTGACAATACGTTCGGCAACCTACATCATGTAGATTGTGCTTATTGTATTCACCTCTACGATTTTTACCCCACACGATTTCTTCTAACGCTAAGTTGACAATTCCTTGATGTTTCAGATTGTGTCCAATCAACCTATCCTTTCTCCTAGTCAGAATATACCAGAAAATCCTTTTATCTCCCATTCGGTTAAGCACCTCATTAGTTATGTGATCTACTCATCTAATTTTCATCATTCGTCACATTTCAAAAGCTTCTATCATTTTTTTTATCTGAACTCCGTATCGTCCACGTTTCACTCCCATACAATGCTACACTCAAGACAAATGCTTTCAGAAAGGACTTCGTAACATTTAAATTAATATTGGATGTTAACAAGTTTCGCTTCTTCAGAAACGCTTTTCTTCCCAAAGCCATTCTACCTTTTACATCTCCTTTACTTCGGCCATCAGAAGTTATCTTGCTACCAAAATAACAAAATTCGTCTACTACTTTTATTGTTTCATTACCTAATCTAATCGCCTGATTTTCTGACATTGCATTCCATTACCTTCGTTTTACTCTTGTGAATGTTCATCTTATATCTTCCTTTCAAGACAATGTCCATTCCATTCAATTGCTCTTCCAGATCTTTTGCGGTCTCTGACAGAATTACTGTCATCGACAAACCACAAAGTTTTTATTTCTTCTCTCTGCGCTTTAATGCCCTTTCCAAATTTCTCCTTCCATTCCTTCACTGCATGTGCAATGTACAGATTAAACAACATTGGGGAAAGGCTACAACCCTGTCTTACTACCTTCCAAAACTCTGCGTCCCTTTCTTGCCCTTGAACTCTAATAACCGCTGTTCGATTTTTGTATAGGTTGAATATAACGCTTCGCTCCCTATATTTTACCCCTGCTGTCATCAGAATTTGGAAGAGTATATTCCAGTCGACATTGTCAAAAGCTTTAACCAAATCGACAAACGCTAAAAACGTAGGTTTGCCCTTGGTAATGTTCGTTTCGTTCTTTTAACTGTTTCTGGTATTTAGTTCTCAGATATAGTGGGGGAGAGTCTGTAAACGTAGGTTTTCCTTTCCTTAGCCTATCTTCTAACATAAGTCGTCATGTGAGTATTGCCTCCTACATTTCTCCTAAAGCCAAACTGATCTTCCCCGAGGTCGGATTACACAGGGTTTCCAAAAAAAAAAAAAAAAAAAAAATGTTCAATTGTTTATAGTTTATGGGACTTAACTACGGGGTCATCAGTCCCTAAACTTACACACTACTTATAAACTAGCTAATCCTAAGAACGGCCAAAATATCCATGCCCGAGGGGGGATTCGATCCCCTGACCATAGTGGCCGTGCAGACCGTGACTGGAGCGACTCAGTCCCCTCAGCCACCGCGGCCGGCGCAGGGTTTCCATTCGTCTGTAAATAATTCGTGTAAGTATTTTGCAACCATGACTTATTTAACTGATAGTTCTGTAATTTTCACACTCGTCTGCACTTGCTTTCTTTGGAATTGGAATTACGATATTCTTCTTGAAGTCGGAGGGTATTTCCCCTGTCTCATACATCTTGCGTACCAGGTGATACAATTTTTTCACGAGTGGCTCTCCTAACAGACGATAGTAATAAGTAAATACCCCAGCAATACCGGCTATTAAGTTAGTTTACAAAATGTAAGCAAATTTGTAAAAAGATATAAAAAAGCCAAGATGGCTAATCATGAATTTTTATTTACGACTACCGGTTTCGCTGAACTATGTCAGCATCATCTGGTCAAATAAAATATCTTACAAGGCCATAACAACGGATTGACATTACAAGATTATGGCTTTGTAAAATATTTTATTTGCCCAGATGATGCTGACGTATTTCAGCGAAACCGGTCGTCGTAAATAAAAATTCATGATCAGCGATCTTGGCTTTTTTATATCTTTGTACAATATTATAAGTGGATCGCCTCCTAAAACGTAAACCAACTCAGTAAGAAAATTTGTCGGATTGATTGTGAAAACTTTAGAATACGGGGAAGCGAACCCTTGCTGCTAAGATAGGCCGGCACAGTGCGGTGCCTAATCCTACGAGATGGCGGTGGGAAGCGGCCTGCTTGGCGCTGCGCGGAGATTCGGGAATCCGGGCTGATTTGCATGGTAATAGCGTGTCGCGCGGTGCTGCGCCGCCACTTGAACTGCCCGCCTGCGGCGTAGAGCTGCCTGGCCGACGCATCCACAGCTGCCGGGGACCCACACGCACCGAGCAAAGGGGCTGTCTGCGTGTTCTCGTACTGACCGATCTAGTGCGCTTGCTACACACAGATTGCAAGTGAATTACTTCCACGAGCAGGTACGTGTCATAGACTTAATAAAAAAGACTGTTCATTGGCGCTAGTGTAGCACTCCCGTATTGAAAGCCACCATTCGCATGGAAGTACCAAGTATATAGAGGGGCTCTACAAAGGAAATTCTAGGAAGGCCAGAGGATGTACATGAAGAAATAGGAGATACTATACTGAGAGACTAATTTGACGCCGGCCGCAGCGGCCGGGCCGTCTGCGGCGCGCCAGTCACAGTCTGCACGGCCACTACGGTCGGGGGTTCTGTGGTGTCGCACAAGTATGAAGTGTACTTTCGCCGCGCGCCGCCATGCACGCACGGCGCGGCGTTCTTACGACGTCAGCCACGAGCGCCCTCTGCTGCAACTCCGTTCGTGCCCACGACTGCTGCATCGGCCACTTGGGAATCAGATAGGCACCAGTTAAGACTTGGCTATCGGATAGGCACTAGGAATCATCACTAGGCAGGCCTCTATCTATTAACATTCTACTAGTCTGCTGCTCTCCAAGTTAAGTAATGTATTATTTCTATGAAATATATCTCTTATACTATTCTAGCTTAGTGTTTCTAGTTCCTGCTGTCCCACTGGCTGGTCACCTCCGTACCTGCACACGCGTGCATCCTATTTTCCTGTGTCGGTCCCTCTCTACTCGGCCACCGACACCCAGTCCACCGGCGGAAACAAAATTAGAGAATCTCGGGAAGTTGATACGTATTTAGACAGGGGAACATTAGGCAGAATTGAGGGAGAGAAACGTGACGTAAGGCAGTCCATGCAATCGGGCGATTCATTACGTCGTGGTGACTTACTGGATATAGTAGGTACAAGGCCCCGGGTTTGATACCCGGTCGCAGCACAAATTTTAATTCAACGGCTCTCCTTCAATTTAATATATTTGAATTGATATCAGTTCATACATATTTTAAATTGCTTCTTGCTATGGGAGTGGAATCGAAAGGTGTTTACGTATCATTCTTTTTGTATTTTCGCAAGAAACGAAATATGAACATCTGTGACTGATTCGCTGATTCACCTTAAATTGAACAAAATTTGTGCGTTATGCCCGAGGGGGGGATTCGAACCCCCGACCGTAGTACCGGCGGAAACGAGACACAAAAGTGGCGACGAGTATGAGACACAAAAGATTCGAATCCCTCTTCGGGCATGGATATTTGCGCCATTCTTAGTATTTGCTAGTTCATAAGTTGTTTGTAAGTTTAGGGACTGATGAACCCGTAGTTTGGTCCCATAAGCTATACAAACATTTGAAATTTTTTTGAATAATTTGACAGAGAACTCAAAAACCGCCGGCCGCGGTAGCCGAGCTGTCTGCGGGAAGCCCGTCACGTCCTCCACGGCCATTACGGTCGGGGGTTCGAATACCCCCTTGGGCATGGATATTTGTGCCGTCCTTAGTATTAGCTAGTTCATAAGTAGTTTGTAAGTTTAGGGACTGATGACCCAGTAAAGTCCCATAAGCTCTACAAACATTTGAACATTCTTGAACACTGAAAGCCCTAAGTCGAAAGAAGGTCCCTGGAGTGGACGACATTCCCTCAGAACTACTGAAGTCTCTGGGAGAGCCAGCCATGACAAAACTATTTCACCTAGTGCGTAAGATGTATGAGACAGGGGAAATACCCTCTCCCCATTCCAAAGAAAGAAGGTGTAGACAGGTGTGAAAATTACAGAACCGTCAGTTTGATAAGTCATGGTTGCAAAATTTTTGCACGAATTATCTACAGGAGAATGGAAAAGCTGGTAGAAGCTGCCCTCGGGGAAGATCAGTTTGGATTCAGGAGGAACATAGGAACATGGGAGGCACTTTACGACTTATCTTAGATTAAGGAAAGCTACATTTTTAGCTTTTGTAGATTTGGAGAATGCTTTTGACAATGTTGATTGGAATACAGTTTCAACTTCTGACTATAGAAAGTGTAAAAAGGAGAGTTATTTATAACTTGTACAAAAGCCAGACCGCAGTTATTTGACTCGAAGGGCAAGAAAGGGAACCGTTAGTTGGAAAGGGCGTAAGACAATGTTGTAGCATCCCTCCGATGTTATTCAATTTGTACATCGAGCAGGCTGTGAAGAAAATCAAAGAAAATTTGGATTAGGGATTAAAGTTCAGGGTGAAGAAATAAAAACATTGCCTTTTGCTGATGACATTGTAATTCTGTCAAAGACAGCAAAGGACCTCGAAGAGCAGTTGAATGGAATGGACAGTGTCTTGAAGAGGGAGTATAAAATGAACATTAACAACAGCAAAACAAAGATAATGGAATGCAGTCTTAGAAAATCAGGTGATGCTGAAGGAATTAGATTAGGTAATGAAACAATGACGGTGGTAGATGAGATTTGTTACTTGGCAGTAAAATAACAAATGATGGTCGCAGTACAAAGGAAATAAAATGCAGAATAGCAATGGGTAGAAAAGCGTTCATGAAAAAGAGAAATTTGTTAACATCGAATATTGATTGAAGCCTAAAGAAGTCCTTTCTGAAGGCATTTGTGTACATTGTTGCCTTTTATGGCAGTGAAACATGGACGATAAACAGTGCGGAATGGAAGAGGATAGAGGATTTTTAAATGTGGTGCTACAGAAGAATGCTGAAGATTTGGTAGATAGATGGCTTAACTAATGAAGATGTACTAAACAGAATTGGTGAGAAAAGGAATTTTTGGCATACCCTGACTAAAAGAAGGGTTCGCTTGGTAGGACACAATCTTAGACATCGAGGAATCAAATTTAGCATTGGAGGGAAGTGTGTGGGGTAAACATCTCAGAGGAAGACAAAGAGACGTTTATAGTAAGCAGATTCAAATGGATGTGAGTTGCAGGTGTTATGAGGAGATGAAAAGGCTTGCTCAGGATAGAGTAGGGTGGAGAGCTGCATCAAACCAGTCTCCGGACTGAAGGCCACAACAACAACCGTGTATGTTCTTATTACATGTCAATTATGTGTTGAAACTGAACATACATCTTAGCTTAATAAATCTTAAAATGCTCTTGTTAAAAAAAAGCGTGAAAATGAAGTTGGTTAATGTTACCTAGGATATTAAAATTGCCCAAGTTCAAGCTAGACGAAGAAATAATACGATAAAAGAACGGTATGGAAAGGAAGGCAGATAAACAAAATCGCCAAAAATATAGACTAATAAATAATATCATTAGACACAAGGGAATTTTGTCAAGAAATATCAAACTGAAAACGGAAATGATAAAGTAATGATACTATCTCGTACTTCGTATGTTATATGCAACTATATTTAACTGATATGAGGAAATTATGTGCTCATATGACGCATTTTCGCTTCTACTTGTGAGAATCAAATCCTATAGATTTGAATAGGTATTTGTAATTTCCAATCTTTTGATGGAAACGTAATACACAGGTCTGCACAGTGCTACACCCCAGGCAGACGATTACTATTGCACAATTTGTACTGAGTAATCATTTCATTTTATTCTTCGGAATTCTTCTGATATCTTCAGTAGCCTTTAAATCATATGCCAGTAGGTCAGTTTTATATTGTCTGCGACAACTTGTTCTTACTCGGCGCTTTAGCTAGGGCATTTCCACCATTGAAGGTCATTCCCATCAGTAACTGCGCCGAGTGGCAACTTCGTTGTCGCGGACAATTATCGTCCTTGCAAATGGCGGCCTTCAATTTGAGAGCAGTAGGCCCAACTAGGGCGTGCTAGGGGCTTTATAAGTGTACGTCAGAGAAAACAGTAAAGAAACCATCGTGAAACAAACTGAACATCATATACGGAGTTGACTTTTTCCTTGCCTGTTTTTCATTCTTGTTTGCGTTGTTACATGAAATCCTTAGATTCAGTTAGTCATAGCATGTTGCACTAATTAAAAGTTGCAAATAAATATCTCTATATCGTTGCCCACACTCTACATGTGTGTCCACTTCTATGTTGCATAGGGAACGACCGTTATGGAATATATAAATATTTATAGCTAACTAGCTGATAAACCGGCGCGGGTACTTACTTACTCCAGTTTTATGTTAGTCCATCTTCCCCGTTCTCTTTCTGAACTTTCTCTTTCTTCCTCTCTCAATTCATCTCCTCCCCTATTTCTCTATTTCATCTTCACATCTCCTCTCTCCCTGTTGATCTCGTACCCCTCTCTCTGCTCATCACGGGTGCCCCTTTTCTCTGACAGTCACTACCTCGTCTCTATATTGAACTCCTCCCCCGCTTCCTCAGTCTATTGCCTCCTTCATCTGTGAAAAATTACATAATTCTTAAACTCTTACGGGGAACTGTGAAGTGATGTACTGCAAGTACTCACCGCCACGCACCGTATGAAATCTTAGATATGCTCCTCTTCTTTTGGAAGTAATGTGTGACAAAGTTCATTCAGTTCCGTTCAGCCGTTTGAGCGTGAAAAGTACCAAACGTGTTAACACATTGTAAGGTACCCTCCGCTAGGCTCCGTACGGTGGCTTCTTAAGGGTAGTTCACGCGTTAGGTACTCTCCACCCCGCATCGAAAAGTGACTTACTTGTATTAATGCAAGGTAGAAGCTATCTCCATTCCAAAATTCATTCAAATCTGTCAATCCCTTTCAGCATGCACAAGTAGCAAAAGTATTAACCCATTGTAGGTTCCCTTCGCCGTCATACTGTGGCTTATGGAATGAAACCCATGTATTAATCGTGGTATAGGCCCGATCTGTTGCAAATTTCATTGACATCCGTCCAGAAATTTCAGCGTGGAGGCCTAAGAAACTAATTAACTAATTGTAAAATGTTCAAATGTTTGTTAAACTTATGGGTCCTAACTACGGGGTCATCAGCCCCTAAACTTACAAACTACTTATGAACTAACTTATACTAAAGACGACAAAAACATCCATGCCCGAGGGGAAATCGAAAGGCCTCGCAGCATAGCGCCTCAATGCGCTCGGCCACTCCGCCGCGGCAAAGTTGGGATCCCTCTTGGAATGTTGGCCTGTTTACGTCACCCTCAGTCCAAAATTACGAACGTCGGCAACGTCGTTTGCTTGTTGGTGCATTTAGCAGCTTAAATTACGGCTAGACGGTTGGCAGCCGGGTAGCTTACGATCCGCCCTCTATTTCTCACTCCATGATTGAAGGTATTTTATTATAGTTAAAACTAATACGGAGACCAATTCATGTTGTATGGAACCGTACCATCAATGAATATGAGGAAAGGAAAGAATCTACCAAGCTTGTGACAATACGCTTTGTCAATCCTACTTCGCGTCCATAGAAGTTGTGCTATTAAAATTTATAGGGAACACGGGGTTTTTGGTTACACAAGTACAATGTAAATTTAACTTAACAGTTGATTCGGGCAATCTATGTCGTCTTCATTGCGTTGTACCAGGTTCTAAGCGCTACGTGGAAGACATAACTGGTAAACAATATTTCAGGAACAGGAGAATTCTCAGCTACAATGACGAAGTCGACGCATTGATTTTTTTAAATACAGTTTTAATTATACCTTTGTCATGTGATCCAACGTATAAGTCACTTTATAAATTATTGTGTATATATATTTCAAGACAACAGCTTCATACACATGGAGAGCAGGATACAAAGTTCCATATACACAGACAGCAGAATACAAAGTTCTGTACGCAAAGATAGATGAGTAAACATTGAGAAAATGTGGTTACATGTTGAACATTTCGAGAAATACTGCAAACAGCAAAATTACGCAATATTTAAATATGTGTTACTATTACGACTGTAATAGGTTAAAATATTTAAAATAAAAAATGGTTTCATGTACTAGATCTGAGTTTAAATGTACATACATAATTACTATAAAATAAGAAACGCAAACAGTGTTGTTTTTATTTTAAAATTTACGTATTAAACTTACTCAACAAACAAGTACATAATTTATGATTTAGGTGTATACAAATGTAGGAATTTACGATATTATTTAGGGGTACAGTTATTTAGGCTTATAATTTTACTGTGATTTAGTTTGTGGTTTTTAATTTACTAAGTACGTTTTCGATTAGATTCGTATTATTTTGCCCATCGGATAGACGAAATGAGAGAAAAAAGAATCATGATTTGCATTAAATTTAGTAATTACTGATACATGAAACATTATCTACCTTGATTTATTTGAAAAGAAGGTATGTATGTAATGATATTTAATCGCGCTATGTAATCGTTATGGTTTGTAATATCTTTATATGTCTATTGGTAAGGCATCTACCTTCACTAATTATTTCGTAACTACGTGTGTTGTATTCAGGGTACTTATAACCGATTCTTAAGAGAATGTAACAGAATAGTATCGCTATATTAGTAATTTACCATAATCTCATATAAATTTTTCCTCTTTCATTTCCTTAGGAGAATGAAAATGAAATATCAGACAAAGGCAGCATTGCTTGCCGAAATCGGTAAACCAGAGTAAGTGACAATATAGTGATCTTGGCTATGAAGGGTATTGTTTCCTCTATTAAATGTTTCGCTATTCTCCTACAGAACTGGTCAACTATGCTCCAGATCTAGAATATGTCTGTTAACTGCTGCGGCGTCCCGTAATATAAATGTTACATTTGGCTCTGAAGTGTTGGAGATGCTCTGAAATGCTACGGCATAGTTTAGTTAACTGTTGCACAGTCAGGAAGACATCAAAACAAAATGTATATTGGATGAAGAATCACTGACGGCAGAGGGGTGGAGGGAGGGAAAGTTTTGAAGTGTACCATTACCTTCGCCGTGTCCTACAAGATGAGTCGCATTGGAGAAAAGGCCGTTCCAGAGGAAGCCGCGACAGAGATTTAAGGAAGTGTAATAACTGCTCCAGACGAACGCGCAGTCCCTCACGGCGAAAGGACTCGCAGAACGGCCTGAAATCTGGCGACTCCTGCCGCTCTCCATAAAATGTTTGTATAATAATCGCAGATATTACAACACGGCGCCAAGCTGCGGGACTCCCGTCTCCGGGATAATCCAATCTGCGATTCCATTTGGTGGGCGGTTTTCTTAATAACGTCATCCACGAGCTGTGCCTCGTCTAAAGCGGCGGCATCGTTTCACTCTGGCGTCTTGGGTCTCAGCCGGATCTTAAGAGAGGGGAGATGTTTCCCATTAACACTACAGACCGGAAAAGGCAGTATTATGAGATTCTTATGAAGTGATGTGGATATCTTCCAGGGAGGATCTTTCCAAATTCGTCTGAGTATCGACTAGTACGTGGCGCGTGTTTTAACTAAGTTCCGTTTGAACAGAAGTACACAACGAAAGGTTATTTCAAAAAAGTAAATTTATTTTCAGAAAGTACATACTTTATGTTTCGACATAATAGCCAAGTTTGTTGAAACATTGTACCTCTCAACTAATTTTAAAATACCCTCTTTATACAATCTTGCCGCCTGTTCCAGTAACCAAGAGATCACTGCCGTTTTGTAAAGCACTGATCTCGACACGTCAGGAAATTCGTTTGAGAGACCTGTTATTGTTAATCTCCTCATGAGTCCTCGCTTCAGGTGAAACCTCCAAATCACCTGTAATCAAACATGGGCGACCGGACATTCCTCATGGGCGTTGCCTTTGAATTCTCGTACCCACTTCCGCACTTTGCCTTTACTCAAAGAATGTCACCGTACACTTCGCTAATATATATAGAATTTCTGCAGCAGACAGGTTCCTTGCTGACAAAATCCATATCATTGAGGGAACGTCACACGCGGCGGGCGAGTTGATAGTCTTTAAACATTGTGAAAGCACAGAACAGACCCCTACAGGTTAGCTACAGAGCTGAAACTGAGCACAGTTGTTCCCGAAGCTTGCCGGTACACGTACAAGCTTCCCAGGGTTTTAATTTGCGGACGGAGAAGTTAGTACTGCTTCCTCCCACAAGTCCCCTAAAACCTCCGCATCCTTGCGGATGCTGTTGCGTAGCAGTGTGCGTTTGTACCGCCCTACAGTACGCACGAGGTGCCGTAGTTGCTGTCCATGTCGTTATGGAAAGCATAGAGTTCTGACTAACCTGTTGTCTTCTATAGTTGTGTCCCCAGCGCAGAAGACAGCACACAGGTCGTTGGTTCTTCTACAGCATACTCGCGAGATTTATAATTGTCAGGGATGCCATTTATTAAATAAATAATAAAAATAATGAGCAACTATTGTTCATATGATACGGCCTATGCTGCCCATAGCTCATGTTGAGACCTCGACTGTTATCACTATTACAAAAATCTTTACTAATGACCGGCGCAGTCCGGCGCGTATAGTGGTCAGCTCGAGACTGAAACAGCGGCGCGTTGCGAGAGGGCACCTGACGCTCTATTTCGCGCCAAAACAGGGCCGTCGCGCGCCTTCTGCAAAATCGCTCTTCTCTTGTTACAATAAGAGAAGGCAACTTAAACTTTTTAAACTGTCCAAATCTAGCCTGTCCTTGAGAGATATTTATAATAAATTCTCAGCTCTGAATAATTAATATTTAGTTTATAATAAACAAAAGTAATTTCAAAAGAAATCACGTGACGTGAAATGCAGCAGCCAATGCGAGGAGAGTACCAGTAACATAGGCGGGCTTTCCCACGGGAACTAGCACCTACTGCGCCATATGCTACTGCTCCTCACCCCACATTTCAACATATGCTGCACATCTGTCTTTCTTCCGCATTTAAGACACGTACAATGTTAGCAAAGGAACGGCCAGCGGCCATAAATATGAAGTGGCCACAGGCTAGGAATATCACACACGACGCACGCCCTCCTTGCGGTATGTGTGCGAACTACTAGTGTCTACAACAAAACGTAACTTACTTAAAAAAACGCGCTTCGTAGCAGCAAAGATTGTCGGGGGCATGAGTTTGCCGTTAAAATGAATAAAAACTTGTAATCAAGTAACAAGCTTTTGTACGTAACGAACTAAACGAGCGAACTTTACGTTGTATTGCACCGTTTTCAGTATGTTTCTTACCTGTGAAGGAAAGAAACCTGACATTTGGAAACAGAATCAGAGTTCAGGAATGATACTCGGTGGTTCGTCTACGACATTTCAGTTGTTTTAGACGCACTGCATCTTACACCAGAACTAATATAAGACATTTGCGAAGTTCATAAAGCCCATCTGAGTCACGAAGAGTTAGAATGTTCTTACTTGCGAAAAACATATTGATATAGTACTCTAAGAGGCATACTAAAATTGGCACTTCTTTAAAATTAAATTTGGTTCAGAATATTCTTTTATTAATGCTTGATATTGCTTCTATCAAAATGTTGGTAAGAGGTGAGGAACGTTATTTTAGTAACCAGTGGGACGATCGAATAGGATTTCTTGTCACTGTTATGAAAAGAATAGAAAAACAAGAAAACAATTACAAACATGTTCTGCATGTACAACTATTTCAATATTTTTTGCGAATTCCTAACACAACATAGCCAACAGAGTAGCATAAGTACACAGTAGCGGAAATATAAATATCTTCCTCTAAGAACGTGCTAAAAGGAACTATTGTACACAATGAGCGGGACATGGATCACAGTATGAAAATTTTCATATTCAAATATTTCACAGTACAAACATTCCACAATATGGAAATAGCCATTTGTTAGACACATTTTCTGCAGCAGTTTATTAGTCGCTGTGCAGGTGGAAGATAGACAGTTTTATGATATCTCACCTTGATACAAAAATGTAATGCGTACACACACACATATACTCACACACACACACACACACACACACACAAACAGACACATACAGACTCTGTACAGTCCTTGGTCTGAGGGTCCTATACGTATAATAATGCAAGACGGTGATATAAACTGTAGGTAGCTCTGAATCAAAAGCCTGAATGGTATGTACCTCATAACATTTCCGAACTAGTGTTTGCGATTGTTTTCTTGTTCTTAATTTCTGCCGCGTGCTTACAGCTGTTCCAACTAGCGGATAATGTTACAGAGCTTTCGTGAATATTACGGTGTCACGTACGCATTTGTAGGTTTTTCTTCTTCTAAAACCCAATAATATGAGGAATTTCATCACTTTAAAATAGCTTTATTTTTCCAGTATGAAACTTTCACTCTGCAGCGGAATGTGCGCTGATATGGGACATCCTGGCAGATTAAAATTGTGTGCCGGAACCGGGACTCGATCCTGGGACCTTTGCCTTCCGTGGGCAAGGGCACTACCGACTGTGCTACCCGACACAACTCACGATGCCGCCTCACAACTTTACTTCCGCCAGTACCTCGCCTCCTATTTTCCAAACTTCACAGAAGCTCTTCTGCGAACCATGCAAGGCTAGCACTCCTGGAAGAAAGGATGTGGTGGAGACATGGCTTAGCCACAGCCTAAGAGATGTTTCCAGAATGAAACTTTCACTCTGCAGCGGAGTGTGCGCTGATATGAAACTTCCTGGCAGATTAAAATTTTGTGCCGGAATCTGGACTCGAACCTGGGACCTTTGCCATTCGAGGGCAAACGCACTACCGACTGTGCTATCCCGACACGACTCACGACGCCGCCTCACAACTTTACTTCCGTCAGTACCTCGCCTCCTACTTTCCAAACTTCACAGAAGATCTCCTGCGAACCTTGCAAGGCTAGCACAAGGATATCCTTTCTTCCAGGAGTGCTAGCCTTGCATGGTTCGCAGGAGAGCTTCTGTGAAGTTTGGAAAGTAGGAGGTGAGGTACTGGCGGAAGTAAAGTTGTGAGGCGGCATCGTGAGTTGTGTCGAGAAGTTTCATTTCAGCTTTATTTTTATTTGACATTGCAAATGACAATGAAGAGCAGTATATGATATTAAATGGGAGATTTCATAGTCTAGCATTTTACTCAATACTAACTGTGAAAACCGAAGTACGCTGGAAAAAAAAAAGTTATCTCTGAATTAACACATAAATATTTTTATGTATTTTGTCATTTTATTTCAAGTTTCAGAGAAACCAAACAGCGAATTCGACATTAATGTTCATTAAAGAGAGTCCACTGAAGAATAAAACGTTGTTATACTATATTATCACGGTTATTTAGTACACCCTCCAATGTCGCAAGCTATCTTTTCGCATGAAACTGAGCAACTACATGGCATATAATGGCTTCTACACTGTTACCAACATTCTACAGTGGGAAAGACCGGATATAACATAGAAAATTTTATTTGTACGACAATACGTTGTACAAAGATCAGATGATTGAAGAGAAGATGAAGAAATCAGTATGCAGTGTTGCTAACATAGCTGACTGCAGCCTCTGCTACACACGTACGTATTAAATCAAGGAGGCTTTCGAAGCGTTGTTGAGGTTCATGTTGGTTCATGTTGGTTCCATATATTTTACCAAATGTGATCTGGTAAAGCAGTGAATGGTATATCACGGGCCAGACTTTTTCTATAAGCGAGAACTCTGGACAAACAGGGAGAGCAAACCAGTACTGGACGACAAAGATATCCTCGACGTAAGGGTCCACGTGGGATTGTGCATGTCCTCTTGCGTTGAGGCTGTCAGCAAATTCCAAAAGTGTGGGGAAAAGGCTACGACACTCCATAGACTGGCGAGTTGGTGTACCGGCGATGCGGCAGTGGTGCAGTTACCAAATCCAATACGAGCCCCAAACCATAACATCCATGAATAAGGTAATGTCACAGTCTAATATAACATTCGCGACACTCACTGGTGTCAAATCTGTTGTCGTCTGACAGCGGGGACGACACTAATGCTACAGCAGATGAATGAAATGACTAAATCTTTAACCTACTCAAGCAGAAATACGTATCGATCCGAATATTTTGCAGGTTCCCCATTGAAACCAAAATACTGTAGCCTACATGCACTCAGTTAAATAATTTCAAATGTAAGAACCTCGGTGGTGGAGCTACAGTGTAAACTGCTATAACACATAATGTTGAAAGTAGCCTCTTATTAAAATAAGCAAGATCTCGGGCAGTTGAAATCCGCAAATGAATGTTAAAACGCTCACTGCTGCTCTAAATTACTTTATGAGTGGTCATAATACATGCACGACGGAAATTTATATATCTGCTCACTCCTTAAGGAAGCAGCCAACGTTTTAACCAATACAAAATCAACGTTAAAAAATAAATGAATAGATAATTAAACATAGGATGAGGAGCATGAAATCATAAAGCAGAGGTTTGATACTTTAAAATCATAATTTATTCAGCAAATAAATGTGAGGAGACCAAATTAAGCACACACCTTGCACAAAAAAGAAATGAAATCATATAATTACTGCTCGTATTCAAATTGTTTCATCCCTTTATCAATATGGAGGTGATGTAGGAGGAAATTTGCAAACACACAATGGATAGCTGAAAGCACCTCCATTCATTCACAGACATGTGCATATTGCTTTGCGGTATATTACTCTCTGGAAACTATTGAAAGCAGTGGCGAAACGAGGCGTTAGTTGCGTCTTGAGAAGATGGCAGATGTCTTGATCACTAATTAAGTACACTGTGCACTGAACGAACTCAGGTGTGGGGGGTAGTGGCTCACTATTCTTAAGTACCACATGGTGTGCAATCACGCCGAATTTCATAGCATTTAAAAACAGAAATTAAATTTAGAATAAGCAAGTAATGCACAGGCGAGAAACCGTATAGAAGAAAGCTAGTATTAACAAAACCATGGCTGAAGGCCAAGTAAAGCACGTGGTGCAGTTGAATGCAGGAAAGGCGGAATCAAATCAGAAAATCTGAGAAATATTTGGCATACTCGCGGATACAGAAACGATGGCGCGCCCCGCAGCCCTGCGCGCGCCAGCTCAAGAGATGCACACGCCACGCACCAGTAAGTCGGCAGCGGCGGACAGTTCGAACCGCGCTCCCCGACCAACTACCGGCGCCTTCCGGCAGGCGGCACTGCACCGCCCGAAGTCTCCAGGTCTACTCATTGGGCAGACGCGATGAACCTCTTCACACCTCGCAAGTAGACAGTATGACCGGCTCAGCGGCCAATCAGCGTTCGCAGGCATGCAAATAGCGGCGCAAGGACACTAGACGCCACGGCTTTAAATAGCCGCACCACGACTAAGACCGTCGTCTTCCGACACCGCGGACCATGAGGGAGCGTCACCGGAGCCGGACCATCGCTGAAGCCACGTCTCCGCTACGCCTGGCCACCAATTGCCGGACTCTGCTGCTGTTGCTTCCTGCCGAGGACCCGAAGCAGAGGACACCGAACTTCAAGGAACGTAACACCGGCTACATCTACTTCTAGAAGAGATAGAGTTATTTACCCAGGAAGACTTGTTCTAGGGAATTATTTTAGTTGAATTGAATATCCGAAGAAGGGTAATTTTTTTTTATTTTTATTTATTTATTTATTTATTTATTTATTTATTTATTACTGTCAACTGAAGTGGTTTTTTTTTCAAGTCACTATACTGTGGAAATTAAGCCGAGACTACACTCGGAATTGTAAATAAAGAGATTCCGATCATCTCGTGTTTTCTGATGTATATAACAGTTAATTAAAAACACGAGGGAAATTCAGACACACTAAGTTTACATAAAGGCTGAACGCCACACATTTTTATTCTAACTTGAGCAAAACCGGACACACAATCATCACTGGAATGAAAATGCAATTTACACTGAATTTACTCGAGTACTGTAAATTAAGAAAGGCTTCGCCTCACGTAGCGAAAGAATTATTCAAGATAACTATCACTGAAAAACAAGACTGCGTAATCACAAATAAATGAAAGTCCTAACAGCATACCTTCCCCTCAGAATGATTCGGTGGAGTACTCACTTCCACAGTCGTCGGAGCCAGGATGAAGAGTCCAGAGGGAAGCTCTAAGGCCTCGGAAAAACTCCCCGCCCCCCCATCTCCCCGGCCATACACCAGATGTAAAGTGCGCTAAAAGCGACGCAGGGTGCGTTCAGAGACTAGTGTTACCCAGCCCTTGCTACCTGGACAATTCCCTATACAACCTCTTCCAGAGAATCTCCTGTCACCTCTTTCGTCCAGGATTAGGTAGGTACGGTACTAAGAACACGGCTACCTCGCCAACTTGTAATCCTGTCTCTGGCCACCCAGCAGTTGCTAGCGCAGATGATAAATGAAGCTATGCGTTCTTAAATACAGCAAAACGAAGCCTAAAGCGGGAGGCGGCAACTGTAATCCATTGCGCGGCAGTCAGTCAATATTAAGAGCAACCTCTCACATTCACATGAACATACAAGTTCAATCACACGGGTGGAATCATATATAAATGTAGGGTACACGTACATAAACATGGGGCATTGATCATTGATAAAAATAATGAAATAATTAACACACAGATAGATAACATTGATGGTGCAGAAACACTTTAGGTTAAAGAATGAATCAAACTGGAACACGACCACACAATCAGTGGACGTGTTTCAATTTCATTTACATTTTGTTCAGTATTTTAGAAAATAATGTTAGAAGATTACAATTTTCATCTTTCTTGTGTTCTGGTCTGATGAAGTACTTCAAGTTAACAGTAGAAATACGATGAAAAATTCTTTATAGATGAAAGTTCATCATCTGTCCTTACGTTTACGTGCATAGCAAACACGACTACATTACTTTCCGAAAAAACGGACGAGTACCGGTATGACTGCTGACTCCCAGATTTGATTTGGTGTTAGTATAATCTACATCTTTTGAGTAATTGCACGTCTCCCTGAGCAAACCATTCTAGATGGTTTTCTAAAATTGTGTACTGTAACTTACTTCCTTTGTTTTCGGACTGCATTTCCTTAGGATTCTTCCAATGAATCTGAGTCTGGCATCTGCTTTACCGACGACTGATTTTATATGGTCGTTCCATTTTAAATTACTCCTAATGCCTACCCCAAGATAATATATGGCATTAATTGCTTCCAGTTGCTGACCTGCTATAGTGTAAAGGATCTTTTTTTCTATGTATTCGCAGTACATTACACGTGTTTACAATGAGATTCAATTGCCATTCATTGCACCAGGCGTCACTTCGAAGAAGATCGTCCGATATTACCCACAAGGTCATTTATAAGGGTGTCTCACCTAACGCTCCCACCTCAAATATATCTGGAACGACAGAAGATATTCAAAACCGGTTTTCAACAGCATGAATGTACGGCAGGGGCCTAAGAAACCAAATACTTTGCGAAATTTTAAAACGTTTTCAAATACTATTTTCAACACAGACTTGTGTTTTTTTTAAATGGACACCCCCTATTATTTCGTATGCAATCAATAGCATAAAACTCACATAAATAATGGCGTTTATTGCATCGCAACACGCCAATTACATCTCGAGGTATTGCGACGCGAAGTTGACGCTTGAAATAAATTAAGGGCACAGCTAGCGCACGTCCTGCGACTCAAGCGTGAACCTCACGCTGCCTATGTCAGGGGCTCACACAATGGGAAGGTAAGAACAATCTACAAAAATGAACAAGAAACACTTCCAACGCAAAATTACGTTATGTTTATTGTATCGAAATTACAAGTAGAGCTACAATTAGAGATAACACACATGGTTTCACTGTTTTAAACATATTTACTAGTGCCCTGTCACTCCAGAAATTGTATTGTTTTGCATTACATCCAGCATAGAAAATACACCCACATATTGACCATTGAAACTGTGTTACGTCAACATATGTTCGAAGTGTCATCCGTTTGCATCAATACACGTTTGGAGACGTTTAACGAGAGAGTGTTGCACATATAGTAGAGTTTCTACAGATATTGCCACACAGACCGCAGTAATACGATGTTGCATATCCTCTACTGTCGTTGGGGGTTCTTGGTACACTCCGTGTCTCACTGCGCCCCAGAGAAAGAATTCTAAGGGCGTCTAGTCAGGGGACTGCCCGCCCAATACCGATTTGGAAATGTCTCATCTAGAACGCCTCTGGAAACTTTTGCAGTGTGTACAGGTCATCCATCATTCTAACACGGCATTGTTTGACACATTATAATAGGTGGATCAGCTCAAGAAGGACTAAACTAAACCCCTTTAAGAGTGCCATCAGTGTAATGGGTCAATGATTTGTTGTCATATAATACCACAGCATACATTAACACTCCACTGGCGTAGTACGTCATTCAGATCACGATTACCGGCAGCGTGAGGTTCACGCTAGAGTCTCAGGACGTGCGCTAGCTGTGCGCTTAATTTATTTCAAGCTTCAACATCGCGTCGCAATATCTCGGGATGTAATTGGCGTATTGCGATGCAATAAACGCCATTGTTTATGTGAGTTTTTATGCTATTAATTGCATACGAAAAAATAGGGTGTGTCCATTTAAAAAACATAAGTTTGTGTTGGAAATAGTGTTTGTAAACGTTTCAAATTTCGTATCGTATTTAGTTTCTTAGGTTCCTGCCGTACGTTCATGCTGGTGTAAACCGTTTTTGAATATCTTTTGTCGTTCCAGAGATATTTGAGGTGGCAGCGTTAGGTGAGACACCCTATATATACTGTGAATAGCAACGGACCCACAACACTCCCCTGTGGCACAACTTACATCAGTCTTACTTTGTAAGACGTCTCTCCATTGAGAATTACATCCTGCCTTCTGTTATCTAGGAACTCCTCAACCAAATTACACAGTTGGTCTGATAGACTATGTTCTCTTACTTTGTTGATTAAACGACTGTGGGTAACTGTATCAAACGCCTTGCGGAAGTCAAGAAAAACGGCATCTACCTGAGAATCTGTGTCTATAGTCCTCTTGAGTCTCGTGTACGGATAGCGCGAGCTGGGTTTCACACGATCGCCGTTTTCGAAACCCATGCTGATTCCTACAGAGCAGATTTCTAGTCTCGAGAAATGTCATGAGACTCGAACACAATACATGTTCCGAAATTTTACAACTGACCGTAGTTAGAGAAACCCATGCTGATTCCTACAGAGCAGATTTCTAGTCTCGAGAAATGTCATGAGACTCGAACACAATACATGTTCCGAAATTTTACAACTGACCGTAGTTAGAGATACAGGCCTATAGTCCTGCACGTCCGTTCGTCGTTCCTTCCTGAAAAAGACCTGCGCCATTCACCAAAATTTCTTAGGATTTCCAGCCAAGTCAGTACATAGAACTTAACTTCCGAATTCGTTGGAGCCGCGGCGGAGTGGCCAAGTGCATTGAGGCGCTATGCTCTGATGCGCGAGGCCAATCCCCGACGGGGGTTCGAATCCCCCCTCTGGCATGGATGTTTGTGCCGTCTTTAGTATAAGGTAGTTTATAAGTAGTTTGTAAGTTTAGGGACTGATGACCCTGCAGTTAAGTCTCTTAATATTAAACATTTGAAGATTTGAACGTTATTCGTTGAACGCCTCTCGCATAGCACTCCTGACGCTACATTTCGCTTCCTGTAATTTTTGTTTGTCTATTAGGCGAATTGTAACGAAGAATTTCAGTAGTATGATTATGTTACATACCTCTCGGAGTCCTTAGAAATACTGCAAAATGACAAACAACTTTGGTGTCTTTCTCTCTTTAATGCTACATTTCCGGTTCCAAAAACCACTGCGAATAATACGACTCACAATGCACAACATGTCGTCAACACTATAGTTTCCCCTGATAGCCCCTTGGGGCGCTATTATCGCGTTGTGTAAGACAAATTCGCTTGAGTGTTGTGACTGGCATGTATGTAAATTTATGGGACTTAACTACTCTGGTCATCAGTCCATAGGCTTAAAACTACTTAGACATACGTTGAGTACAACAAATACAGCCATTCCCGAGAGAGGACTCGAATCTCCGACAGCGAGCAGCGGAGTGCTCTGCTCGGCAACATTGCATATGTGTTTGTGACCGACTTTTACTTCTGAATGTGAAAATATTTTGCTAGCACCCACCTACATAGGGAGACATATGCATCCCAATAAAATAAGTGAAATCAGATGGAAAACGGAACGATTTAGCTGTTCGTTCATCCCGCGCGCAGTTAGAGAATGGAACGGTAGAGAAAAGTGACGAAAGTGGTTAATAAACCCTCTGCCAGGCACTTAAATGTGATTTGCAGAGTATCTGTGTAGGTTTTGATAGTTTTAAGGATGTGCTAAAGAGCACGAATAAATACTCTCTTGAATGATAAAAACGTTCAAGTGATTGTAGAGTGCTACAGGAGCAGCATATTGTACATCATTTGAGAAAGAAAAGTGTCTGACCACACCGTAATGAACTTCTATGAAGGCAGCTCGTCGAGTACTAAAGTTTCGTGTTAGAGTGGAAATTTCCATACAGTAACTTCGCCGAAAGGAGTTATAAATGTTAGCAACATAGCTCACGAAAGGCGTCTTAATTATGGGCTTTATATTTCGGGCCAGCCCTCTGGGATTAAATTTTAATTTACGGTCTTACTTGGGTTCACTGTAAATTTAATAAAGAAGGATATGAGCAAATGAGTCCATATTAAAGACATAAATAACTGGAAATATAGGCATTCACTATGTCCTTTCCTAATCTGTCGTTTGGCAGCTCAATTAAATTCTACGAAATAATAAAGATAGATATAATCCAACATAAAATTGCATATCAAACTTTTTCACAGCTTATAGACTATATCACGCGGGATTAGTTACCAGCGATCTGTAAAAAGAATGTATGTGGAAGTGTGTACTAAATACAGGAACTATTGAAATATTCTGCTACTTGAAAGGAATTGAAAATTAATTTGGAACATGCATACAGTATGTATTTTTCAAGATTTTGTCTTTATACGTAAACGAAACTGAATAATTACTGACAAAAGGGTTATTCTTTCGTGTGAAGTCTGTTAATCTCACTAATTATTTAATTTTATTATTTGCGCTGTGGGATTACTTACCTGACAATGTCGGAAAATTTTATGTTTGTTCAAAGTGAAATCAAAACTGAAGACAGTTTAAAAACTTACTGTTACGTAGATTTTTATGTAGCATTTCCACATCAACAGTTGATACTGGAAGAAACTTTACGATGATCAAATTTGCACTCAGCTGTGTAACTTCAAGTATTCAGATTCAATTTCAGTCAGGTATTGACGATTATATGATGTGGGTTTTGTCGTGAGGCACTTCACACTAACATAATGCTATTCGATTATGTGTTTCAAAAATGACGATTTTAAACATGTCAGGTCAAAATTGCAGCCACCCTACTAAATTCACAATAATTGTAGAATAATGCAGCCCAACAAGCTGCACTTCGTTTAGATACTTCATCTATATGTCGGCACCAACTACGGGTGACTTCATCAGAAGATTAAAATTAATACAAGAGACGTAAAATTATGAGAGATATGCTCAAGTTTAAAAGATAAATAAAGCAGGAAACTGATAAGCCATATTTACAAAGGAGCGACTCCTTCACAAATGTGACTTACTAGCTTCTTGCTAGCATCGGCTCTGACTTTATCTTTTGCACTTGAGCATATCGCTCATCATTTTCCGTCTCTTGTATTAATTTTAATCTTCTGATGAAATCACCCGTAGTTGGTGCCGGAATCTAGATGAAGTATCTAAACGAAGTGCAGCTTGTTGGGCTGCGTTATTCTACAATTATTGTCTCTCAAAAGTAGCAAGGTATGAGTTTAATAACCAGAACTTTTTATTCAGCTAACGTACACTGTAGGAGAAAAACATGACACACTCAGATATATTGGCCCAGTATTATCTCATTACGAAATACATATGTAGTATTGATATTTGAGTAAATGATAAGATTTGCGCGGATGTGTAGTGTGTGGATCGGCCACCCGGGCATATTCGTCGTCATCATGTCGTTAGGAGGCAGTTATGTGTCACTGATGACGAGACGTGAAGGTTAGCGTATGACTTTTACCAATTATCAGCAGATTCATATCTCTGCGTTAAGGACTGATATTGGGACCGATCACGAAACCAAGATTATGTGATTGCAACAATCACGTGCTTTTTTAAATAATGCGTTCAATTAAATCTCATAGCCCTCATAGGAAATTATTCCTCACGAATTAATTTTCGATACCAACCATACTCGACTACACTTCCCTGTGCCTCACTCTGGTACCAAATGAATGGGACAGTAAAAAATAATAAATAAAATTGTTGCAAATATAAACGCACCGTGAAAATGTATCGCGTATTCGAGTACTTTGCTTTGCGTTGCTGGTGACATATATAATCAAACGTTAGAAGAGTTTTTCCATAATAGCGCCAAGGGATTTACAAAACTTTCTAATACTGCAAAAAAGCATAGGTTCCCTTACATCGCTTCAAGCAATTGTTATTACTGGTTTCGACAGATCTAGGCAGCAATAAAAAAAATTGTCTGTCAGAAAATTTCGTCCCATGTTCATTTCCGTCAGTAAATGGACGTGGAAGATTGAGATGGGTGTGTATCTCATAGCCGGCCGCAGTGGCCGAGGAGACTGAGGTGCTCCAGTCACGGTCTGCACGGCCACTACGGTCGGGGGTTCGAATCCCCCCTCGGGCATGGATATTTGTGCCGTCCTAGTTCGTAAGTAGTTCATCAGTAGTTTGTAAGTTTAGGGACTGATGACCCCGTAGTTGAGTCCCATAGACTATACAAAAATTTGAAACATTTGTATCTCATACGTCTGTGTGTTTCATAATTATACCGACAAACCTGTAAGGGATGTATTAGGTATCTTGAGGACCAAAATGAACCCCCTCAGGGGCTCAGCATTAATTTGCTGAGTACGGGCTTGGCGAACCCGGGGTCCTGAGCTGTGGGCTGTGGGCTGTGTCGCGCCAACAGTCCGCTACACCGTAAGCTCTGTGCGTGCTTCAACGACCATCGTTCGGCGCGACGGTGGAACGTTGTACGTTTCAGAGCCCGGGGATCTTGGCTTAATCGCCCGGGTCGCGAGGACGGTACAAACCTCTATAAAAAAACCCTCAATCTCAAGGTGTGCTACGTGCCGAGGAGATGCATGGCTGTTGAGGTTGAACAGCCGCTAGCGAGCAACCTCTGAGGAACCTGCCGCACCTCAGTTGTACACGGCTTACCCAGGCAAGCGGGGCTCTGCCTGGGTGGACCTTATTTCCCTAGCTGCTCGTGGGACGACAATGAAACGAGCCATAAACAGCGTAGGCGGGCGCAAAACCGCCGTCTCTAAGAGAGGAAGAAACGAATTTAATGGTGCACAGTATGACCCCAGATCGTTCCCTTCCCTGGCCACACCTTGGGAAGAACGTCAGGCCCTTAACAGATCTGAGCCTTACTCACCCCAGTACTTAGTCTGTACTCGGGCTGATGGGGAATCCTTTACTAATACTAAGCCGCAATTTTTTGTTGAAACCATTGAAAATAGATTTGGCGAAGTCGCATCATTTTCTAAAATGAGAAGCGGGTCTGTCTTAATACAAACGGCATCCCCTGCACAGTCAAAGGCTTTACTTGCCTGTGACATGCTAGGAGACGTCGCCGTAAGTTTCACGCCGCATAAGACACTCAACATGATCCAGGGCTTAATATTCCACCGTGATCTTCTGTCACAGACTGACGACGAATTGCGCGCTGATTTAGAGCGCAGAGGAGTTCACTACGTCCGGCGCATCTACAGGGGACCGAAAGATCGCAGGGTTGCCACCGGTGCATTTATCTTGGCCTTCGAGGGCGATGTACTGCCTGAGAAGGTCAAGATAATGATATACCGGTGTGAAGTAAAACCGTACATCCCTCCCCCTATGCGATGCTTTCGGTGCTGGAAGTTCGGGCATATGTCCTCCCGATGCACTTCCAGCCCCGCCTGTAGGGACTGTGGGCGTCCATCACACCCGGACGCGCCATGTACACCTCCTCCTGTGTGTGTGAATTGTGGGCTGCAACACCCACCTTGCTCGCCGACCTGTAGTGTGCTACATAAAGAACGCAAGATCATGGAATTCAAAACCCTGGATAGATTACCGTACTCAGAGGCCAGACGAAAATATGAGCGTCTTCATCCCGTTCAGATGTCGTCATCCTTTGCTGCCATTGCGTCGTCTCCGACCGCTATGGGGACGTCAGCCTCCCATGTCACGCCACCTTCTGTGGCCCCTGTGGGCCGAAAACATCAAACTGCCCCCTTGACGGTTGGGGGCCCTTCCTCTGTTGCCCCCCCCACCACCTCCTGTGGGGGCAACTGCCCCACACCCGTTGGGGACTCCGGTCCCTAACACCCAGCCGGAGAAGCAGCAGCCTTCTCCGGCACCTCTCGCCAGGAAGGGGTCCCTGGGCTCCCTTCCTCCTCTGGTTTCTCCCACTGATAATGTGGGTACCAGTGAGTGGCTGACACAGCCACTTACTTTGACTCGTGGTCGTAGGGCTTCAAGGTCCTCCTCAGTCCCTGAGGCCGAGGTCGAGGCCCCAAAGCCCTCCCAGCAAGAGAAACCAAAAAAGGAGCGAGAGAAGAAAAAGTCGAAGGCTGCTAAGCAAACGCCTTCCACGGTGGACACTGTGCCGCCGCCGCCGCCGCCGCCACCACCACCACCACCACCACCTCACACATCTGAGGACGTGGTGGAACTCCTCGCCTCACCAGAGGACTTGGCTATCACCAAGACTTTGGAGGCGATGGATGTAGAGGCCCTGCCTCCACCGACGGCGACGACGGGTGCTTCTGTGGAACCAACAGCACCGTCGATACTGCCATGCCTCAGCAATCAAGAAGTAGCATGATCTTGCAATGGAACTGTGGCGGCTTTTTCCGCCACTTACCCGAGCTGCAGCAATTACTGTGCCGCTATCCTGTTTTCTGTGTAGCCCTACAGGAAACATGGTTTCCTGTCCAGCGGACCCCAGCCCTCCGTGGGTATCGGGGCTATTATAACAACCGCGCTGACTACAACAGGGTATCTGGAGGTGTCTGCATTTACGTCCTCGCCACTGTTCCTAGTGCTGCCGTGTCTCTTAACACGGCTCTCGAGGCAGTGGCTGTTAGACTCAGAACAATGCAGGACATAACTGTCTGCTCTCTATACCTCCCACCAGATGAGGTCATTTCCCTTGCTGACCTCACTGCCTTGGTCGTGCAGCTACCCCCACCATTTATCCTTTTGGGGGACTTCAACGCCCACCATCCTCTCTGGGGCGGTATACAGCCCTCGGGACGTGGTAGAGACGTTGAAACGTTACTGACACAGCAGGACATATGCCTCTTAAACACCGGTGCACCCACACATTTTAGTATAGCACATGGCACATATTCTGCTATTGACCTATCTGTATGTAGCCCAGGCCTGCTCCCACATTTGAGTTGGAGGGTCCACGACGACCTTTGCGGGAGTGACCATTTCCCCATTCTTCTGTCACTCCAGCACTTTGAACCTGCAGGCTACCCATCCAGATGGTGTCTACATCGAGCAGACTGGCAGCGTTACACCTCGGCTGCTGTGGCTTCTGTTCCATTACCAAATGATATTGATACGGCAGTCCAACAGATCACAGCTATTACAGTCTCAGCTGCAGAGGAGACCGTTCCGATCACCACTGGTTCCCCTCGGCGCAAGGTCGTGCCCTGGTGGACGCCAGAGATTGCTGAGGCTATACGGGACCGTCGGCGAGCACTACAATGCCACCGGCGCCGCCCTACACTTGAGAATCTGATAGCTTTTAAAAGGCTCAGGGCCCGAGCCCGACGACTTATCAGGCAAAGTAAACAGGACTGTTGGGAGCGGTACGTCGCCTCTATAGGCTCTCGTGCCTCCCATTCTCGCGTCTGGTCTCAGGTACGGCGCCTCTATGGATACCGCCCACCGGCGGGAATCCCATCTCTGACCGTCGATGGAACTCTCTGTACTGACCCGGCCGTAATTTCTGAGTGCATGGCAGAGCATTATGCAAGATGCTCCGCGACAGCAAATTATAGTGCCTCCTTCCGCTCCCTTAAACAACGGGTGGAGCGAAATCCTCTATCTTTCCACACTCGCCGCCGGGAACTGTACAATGCTCCATTTACGGAATGGGAGTTTACCACTGCTCTTGCTGCATGTCCCGATACCTCTCCGGGACCAGACCGCATACATGGCCAGTTCATCCGTCACCTGTCAGCGGACTTCCATCAGAAATTGCTCGCCTTATTTAATAGGATCTGGACAGGGGGTGTTTTCCCATCCCATTGGCGGGATAGTATTATTATCCCTGTTATGAAACCGGGAGCAGATCCGCTGGCAGTTGACAGTTACCGCCCCATCAGCTTGACTAATGTCCTGTGTAAGTTGCTTGAGCGTATGGTGAGTCGCCGTCTTATGTGGATCCTTGAAGATCGGAGTCTACTGGCCCCACAACAGGGGGGTTTCCGCAAGGGTCGCTCCACTATCGACAATTTAGTGTCTTTGGAGTCGGCCATCCGTACAGCCTTCTCTAGACGTGAGCACTTAGTTGCGGTCTTTTTTGACCTCCGGCGGGCGTATGACACGACATGGCGCCACCATATTCTCGCTACACTGTATGATTGGGGCTTACGGGGTCCACTCCCAATTTTTATCAAGAACTTCCTCTCGCTACGCACTTTTAGGGTGAGAGTTGGTACCTCCTTCAGCTCACGCCGAGTGCTGGAGAACGGAGTCCCACAGGGCTCCGTGCTCAGCGTACCGCTCTTTTTAATAGCGATAAACGGTCTTGCTGCGGCAGTGGGGTCATCGGTTTGTTGTTCTTTATTCGCCGATGACTTCTGCTTATACTACAGCTCTCCTAGCATTGGTGTTGCTGAAAGGCGTCTTCAGGGAGCCATCCGAAGGGCACAGTCATGGGCCACGACGCATGGCTTTTTCAGCTTCTAAAACCCGGGTGATGCAGTTTTGTCGTCATCGGGCTGTTCACCCTGACCCAGAACTGTACCTAGCTGCTGACCAGCTTCATGTTGCAGAAAGCCATCGGTTTCTCGGCTTGCTGTTTGACAACCGACTGACTTGGGGGCCACACCTTCGTCAGCTGAAGCAGAAGTGCTGGCGGCACCTAAATATATTGCGATGTCTCAGCCATACTGCCTGGGGAGCTCACCGTCGAACCCTCATGCACCTCTTTCAGGCGCTCATCCAATCACGCCTGGATTATGGGAGCCAAGTATATGACTCTGCATCACCTTCAGCACTGAGGATCTTGGATCCCATTCTACATAGTGGTGTCCGTTTAGCAACAGGGGCATTCCTCACCAGCCCTGTGCCTAGCCTCCTTGCCGAAGCTGGCATCCCTCCCTTGAGGTACCGCCGGCAACAGTTGCTGGCCTCCTACATTGTCCATGTCCACGCTACGCCTCACCATCCAAATCGTAGGTTATTGTTTGCAAATACCGACCTTCCCTCTCCGCAACGTCGACCCAGATCGGGTCTTCCAGTTGCGGTCCGTGTACATTCTCTTCTTTCTTCCCTAGAGTCTTTTCCTCTCCGTCCTTCATTCTATTGCCTATCTAATATTCCTCCTTGGACCATCCCACGCCTCCAGCTTCACCTGCAACTGTCCGGCGGTCCAAAGGCGTCGATTTCACCACAATTACTTCGACACCAGTTCCTGGACATACTTAACACATTCCGTGATGCAGACGTCATATACACTGATGGCTCCCAGGTAGACGGCAGAGTGGGTTACGCCTATGTTCATGGCGACCACACTGAACAGCGCTCCCTGCCCTCTGGCTGTACTGTCTTTACGGCAGAGCTAATCGCAATAACCCGTGCACTCGACCATCTCAGAGCATGCCCCAGGAAGTCATATCTTATCTGTAGTGACTCCCTGAGTGCCTTGCACGCTCTAGACCACTGCTTCCCCAGGCACCACTTGGTGCGATCCATCCAAGTCACGGTGTTTAGTCTTGGCAAGTCAGGCCGTTCTGTGGCTTTCATATGGACCCCAGGCCACATCGGAATTCCAGGGAACGAACGCGCTGATCAGCTGGCCAAGCAGGCCATCACATGCCAGCGCCTGGATATCGGTACCCCAGAAGGCGATATCCGCTTGGGTCTCCACCGAAAGATCTTTGAGGCTTGGAATTCGGAATGGGCAACAATGAGTACGCCCAATAAGCTCCGTGGAATCAAGCCCACGACAGCAGCTTGGAAGACTTCCGTAAGGCCTTCTCGAAGGGACTCAGTTGTTCTCTGTCGCCTGCGTATCGGCCATACGTGGCTAACGCACGGCTACCTCTTACGCCGAGAGGAACCGCCAGAATGTCATTGTGGAGCTGTATTGACTGTAGTCCACATCTTGTTGGACTGTCCAATTTTAGCCGCATTGCGGCAGTCTTTTAAGCTGCCTCCTGCACTCCCTTTGATTTTAGCTGACGACGCCTCTATGGCTGACTGTGTTTTAGGTTTTATTCGCGCAGCGGGCTTTTATCACAAGCTTTAACGGTGGGTTCGTATGCATGATCTTCAGGCATACACCGCTTATACTTTTAATCTGTTGTCACTTATGTCTTGTCAGACCCTTTTCCGACTGGCAGTTGTATAGAATGTGCAGAATGGCTGGCTCATCCATTATTATCCTAGTGATCAGCCAGCCAATAACATCTGCTGTGATTTTTAGTTGATTATTTGTTCCACCACTACTGTGGTTCCCTTTTCCTTTTTATGTTGCAATTATGACCAACACTGTCTTCCTGTACGTCTTTTGTACTAGTTGCAAGGCGCTTATTTTAATCATACATGAAACCCTGTGATCTCTTAGATGGGAACAGGGGACTGATGACCAAGCAGTTTAGTCCCCTTTAAACCCCCAACACCAACCAACACCAACCAACCAAAATGAACACGGATATTCATGCCCGTTAACGCCATTCAACGACGCTACGGAGAGTCCAAGTTACAGGCACCAGCTCCTGCCGCTAGACATCCCCTCCAGCAACTTCGACGCTATGTAGCGTCATTGGATGACGTTTACGTGCATAGGTTTCTATGCTCACTTTGTTCCTCAAGACACCTCCAACATCCCCTAAACGTTTTTTGGTGTAGTAGTGTAATTCTGTAACACACTGACGTATGGGAAACACCCATCTCAATCTTCGACGTCCATTTAGTGCCGGAAATATGCACAGGACGAAATTTTGTGACCGACATTTTTTTATTGCTATGTGAGGAATCGCGCTGCGAAGCCCGAAAGCGCGAATTGAGATTCACCCTGTATATTTACGTACAGGTTGAATCACATAACAATTGTACAGCAAATATTGCGGAAATGGAAAGTGCGATTGATGTGTGGTTTTCACAGAATGGATTGGTTTTCAAGGACTCGTATTGTTAACCAATAATCAGATTGTAAAAGTACCTAGAAAGTGTATTTTTTATGCAATCATACAATTTTTCAAATGAAGGAATGGTTGTTTCTATCATGCACTGGAATTTTTGACACCAGCTGTGTACAAATAATTTTGAATTACATTTTCATCACATTTAGTTTGGCAGCTACAACCATTCAAAATTTTGGGGGGCGGAGGCTACGACAGCGTGGCTAACCGGCTGGTGGTCATGAGACAGTAGGCCGTGTCCCAGGGACTAGCCACTCGACCAGTTAGCTACGCTATCGCAGCCTCTGCCCCCGAAACTTTGAATGGTTGTAGCTGCCAAACTAAACGTGATAAAAATGTCATTCAAAATTCTTCACAACTGGTAGCAAAAATTCCATTGCATGATAGAAACAACCACTCATACATTTAAAACACTTTTTTTTTGCATAGAAATACACTTTCTAAGTAATATTACAATCTGTTCATTGGCTAAAAATACAAGCCCCTGACAACCAATCCATTCTGTGAAATCCGCACGTCATACTGCACTTTCCGTTTCCTCAATATTTGCGGTGCAAGTGTTAGGTGATTTACTGTGGCCGAGGGGACTGAGGCGCTATAGTCAAGGTCTGCGCGGCCACTGCGGTCGGGGGTTCGAATCCCCCCTCAGGCATGGATATTTGTGCCGTCCTTATGATTAGGTAGTTCATAAGTAGTTTGTAAATTTAGGGACTTATGACCCCGTTGTTAAGTCCCATTAGCTATACAAACATTTGAACAAACATTTTTACTGTCACTTAATGAACGTTCAGTAGATATCCTTTCCCTGACAATGAGGTAAGAATTTCTATATTGACGCTTATGTTGAAGCAGTTTATTTGATTTATTTCTTTGCCAGTTTCAGGAGAACTAGCTGCCATCTACAGATGATTTCATTTCATAAAATACAAACTACTTAATTAGAATAGGTGTCATCGTCGTCATTAATAGTGGCATGTGCTTATGTTACAAAATATGTCACCATACTGGGTCATTATAATATTAAAATTACGAAATAATTTTTCTCTATATCAGTTTGTATATACTGTATTACTATATTTCAATGGTAGGACATGTTTAGTAACATGAGGCCATTCCTATATCAAAGACGACGATGACACGTGTTTTTATGACGTAGTGTCTATGTGCGGTCCTCTGAGGGTGGCAGATACTTCAGCTGAAGCTGGTAATGAAATACGTTGTTTCAACATAAGCGGTCTTGGCAGTTAATACATCAAATCACACCAGACTGCTCCAACAAAATGTGTACATTTTATAATAAGTGGTATTTATCTATTTATCTATCTGCATCTCACAATATCCTAACCCACATCAAGGCTAACGACTATTTCCATCCGTTCTTAACTCTTTCCACTTTATACCAAGCACATCTCATATCCCACTCTAATAACGTCTGCCACATTCACAAATACACATACTATCGTTTCCACATTACAATCCGCTTATGAACGTACAGCACGTCCAACTTCCCGTATTGTGAATATTTTTTTTTTTCAAAATCACTCCAATTAAGAGTTTTATTGTTATTTCAGTGATAAGGACAACAGTTTCATTTTTTCAATTTTTAATAATGACTATTTTTTAAATAATTTTCAGCAACGTATGTAACAAAACCAACTTACCTTTGGATTAAATTTTATGAATTCAAAACTCCTAGGCTGGAGACTATCTCTACATATTGGTGACATGAAATTAAAAACTAAGTAAATAAAAATTAATGTGGTATTTCATGTTTCAAGCTTCCTCTAGAACTCTAGCTGTGTTTCTTCTGTATATATTTTGTTGGAGTCTCTCTCTCTCTCTCTCTCTCTCTCTCTGTCTCTGCAAAATGCGAATAAATCGCAGTTTCTCTAACACAATTGTTTTTCAGTAGGCGGCACTATCTGTTACATTTATTCGAGATATGTGGTTTAATTTTATATATATATTGCTCGTGTTATTTTCCATTTTACAATGCTGGACTCCGTCTATACTCAGTTTCAAAAATAAGTAATTTGTAGCTGAAATTCGTTTTAGTTCCTTATCGGCTAAATATCTACTGGTATCACGTTTGCAGGTAAAATGAGTTTATGAGGTGTAAAACTTTCACTAAAACGTATTCATTGGAGCTAGCGACAGTACCTTTTCCCCACACTAATAATGGTATTTGGTATTTAATGAGAACATGCCTTTTAAAATCGCTTAGACCTCTTCCCATTAGAGATCACAAAATTATTCTCATCTTTACAGAAATTATTACTAAGGACACAATAGTTGATTTGTTGTTATTTTAGGACTTTACTGTGACCGAATTATAATTGAACACTAAGGCGAACACTATATGTTCTGGAAAAGATGCTAATAAAAGCGAAGAAAATATACAATCATGATACAGATACAAACGAATTTATAGCCCTTTAATGTTAAGACGAGTAGCACTTGGAATGTGCGTATACCACAAAAGATAACCAGCAATTTTTTCTACTCTGAATTCAACCTAGATACATTCTGTCGTAAAACTTGATAATTACATATAAACTCCTGCCCATTAAAATTGCTACACCACGAAGATGACGTGCTGCAGACGCAAAATTTAACCGACGGGAAGGAGATGCTGTGATATGCGAACTATTAGCTTTTTCAGAGCATTCACACAAGGTTGGTGCCTGTGGCGACACTTACAACGTGCTGAAATCAAATTCAAATGTTCGTAAGTCTATGGGACTCAAGTTACAAACTACTTAAACTAAGGTTAACTGACCTAAGGAGAACACAAACACCCATGCCCGCGGGGGGAATCGAACCCCCGACGGCGGATGACCGCGTGCACCACAACACGGCGCTCCAGTACGCTGTAGTTAATCCGCCGCGGTACAACTTGCTGACATGAGGAATGTTTACAACCGATTTCTCATACTCAAACGGCAGCTGACTGGCGTTGCCTGGTGAAACGTTGTTGTGATGCCTCGTGTAAGGAGCAGAAATGCGTACCATCACGTTTCCGACTTTGATAAAGGTCGGATTGTAACCTTTCGGGATTGCTGTTTATCGTAACGCGACATTGCTGCTCGCGTTGGTCGCGATACAGTGACCGTTAGCAGAATATGGAATCGATGGGTTCAGGAGACCAATACGGAACGCCGAGCTGGATCCCAATGCCCTCGTATCACTAGCAATCGAGATGACAGGCATTTTACCCGCATGGCTGTAACGGATCGTGCAGCCACATCTCGATCCCTGAATCAAAAGATGGGTACGTTTGTAAGACAAAAACCATCTGCACGAACAGTCCGACGATGTTTGCAGCAGCAGGGACTATCAGCTGGAAGAACACGGCTGCGGTTAACCTTGACGCTGAATCTCAGACAGGAGTGCCTGCAACGCAAGTGTACGCAACGACAAACCTGGGTGCACGAATGTCAAAACGTTATTTTTTCGAATGAATCCAGGTTCTGTTTACAGCATCATGATGGTCACATCCGTGTTTGGCGACATCGCGGTGAACGCACTTTGGAAGCGTGTATTCTTCATCGGCATACTGGCGTATCACCCGGCGTGATGGTATGGGGTGCCATTGGTTACATGCCTCGGTCGCCTCTTGTTCGCATCGACGGAACTTTGATCAGTGGCCGTTGCATTTAAGATGTGTTACGACCCGTGACTGTACCCTTCATTCGATCCCTTCGAAACTCTACATTTCAGCAGGATAATGCACGACCGCATGTTGCAGGTCCTGTACGGGACTTTCTGGATACGGAAAATGATCGATTGCTGCTCTGGCCAGCACATTCTCCAGATCTGTCACCAACTGAAAACATCTGGTCAAAGGAGGCCGAGCAACTGGCTCGTCACAATACGCCAATCACTACTCTTGATGAATTGTGCTATCGAAGCTGCATGGGCATCCGTGCCTGTATACGCCAAGCTCTGACTCATTACTCAGGCGTATCAAGGCCGTTATTACGGCCAGAGGTTGTTGTTCCGGGTACTGATTTTTCAGTTCTAGTATTATATATTTGTTTTTATTTTTTATTTTATCGGTTTTTTCTGTTCCATAGGACCCACTCGCGGAGTAAGACTCCATGGTCATGGAACAAGTCAATACATTGTTACACAAGAATGGTAATAGAAAAATTTTAAGTAGTTCTTTGCACACGACAATATTAAGACAAAGTGAAAGGAATCAATAAAGAAAAAATGAATTAGCTTAATTGTTTAACTTTTCTAGGAGTTCCTCGACAGAATAAAAGGAGTGAGCCACGAGGTGACTCTTCAATTTAGATTTGAAAGCATGTGGATTAGGGCTAAGATTCTTTAGTTCTTGTGGCAGCTTATTGAAAATGGATGCCGCAGAATACCCCTTTCTGCACAAGTGTCAAGGTGGTGTGGTGCAAATGTAGATTAGACATCTGTCTAGTATTCACCGAGTGAAAGCTACTAACTCGTGGGAATAAGCTGATATTATTAACAACAAACGACATGTATTGTGACGCCAGAGTCAAAATTCCCAGACTACTGAAAAGGGGTCGACATGACATTCGCGAACTTGCACCAGATATAGCTCGAACCGCCCGTTTTTGAGCCAGAAATATCCTTTTTGCATCAGGCGAGTTACCCCAAAAACAATGCCGTACGTCATAAGTGAGTGAAAGTAAGCGAAATAGACTACTTTTCGTGTTGAAAAATCACTTATCTCAGATATTATTCTAATGGTAAATATAGCAGAATTTAGTTTTGGAACAAGATCCTGAACATGGGCTTTCCATGACAGCTTACTGTCTATTTCAACACCTAGAAATTTGAACTGTTCAGTCTCACTTATCACATGCCCATTATGTGTAATCACAATGTCAGATTTCGTCAAATTATGTGTTAGAAATTGTAAAAACTGAGTTTTACTGTGATTTAACATCAACTTGTTTTCTATTAGCCATGAACCTATCTCTCGAACTGCATTATTTGATACTGTGTCAATATTACTAGCAACATCCTTCACTACCAAGCTGGTATCATCAGCAAACAAAAATATTTTACAATCACCTGTTATACTCGAAGGCATATCATTTATATAAATAAGAAACAGCAATGATCCCAAAACAGACCCCTGGGCCACCCCATACTTAATTGTGCCTCATTGGGTTGCACGTCATAGCCATTTTCTACACTGCTGAGAATTACCTTCTGTTGTCTATTATTAAAGTAAGAGGTGAACCAGTTGTAGGCTACTCCCCGTATTCCATAATGTTCCAACTTCTGCTACAATATTTTGTGATCAACACAATCAAACGCTTTTGTTAAATCAAAGAAGACGCCTAATGTCCGCAGCCTCTTATTTAACCCATCAAGTGCCTCACAGAGAAACGAAAATATAGCGTTTTCAGTCGTTAAACCACTTCTAAAACCAAAATGTACGTTTGACAGGAAATTATGTGTACTGAAATGATCAATTAATCTTGAATATACAGCCTTTTCAATAACTTTGGAAAATACCGATGGCATAGAAATAGGTCTATAGTTGTCTACAATATCGCTTTCTCCTTTTTTATAAAGCGGTTTCACTACTGAGTACTTTAATCTTTTAGGGAACTGACCATTCTGAAAGGAAAAATTACAAATATGGCTTAGTACTGGGCTAACATATGGAGAACAGTACTTTAGAATTCTGCTAGATACCCCATCATTTCCACAAGAGTCCTTAGTCTTTAGTGATTTAATTATTGACTCAATCTCACCTATGGACGTATCATGAAGGATCATTTCAGGTAACAGCCTCGGAAAGGCATTTAATAAAAACGTTATATGATTACCTGTGGAAACTAGAGTTTTGTTTAGTTCCTCTACTATATTCAAAATGTGATTATTGAATATTGCACATATATCTAACTTGTCAGTAACAGAAACATTCCTACTACGCACTGACGTTATATCTTTTACCTGCTGCTCCGGACCAGACACTTCCTTCACGACTGACCAGATAGTTTTAATTTTATCCCGAGAGTTTGCTATTCTTTTTGCGTACCACATACTTTTTTCATTCTTAATGACATTTTTCAGAACCTTACAGTACTGTTTGTAATGAGCTTCTGCCTCTTCATTCTGACTGCTTCTAACATTTTGATACAACTCCCGCTTATTTCTACATGATACTCTTATCCCCTTTGTCAGCCACCCTGGCTGTCTGTTACTGAAAGTACCCTGTTTTGAGCGTTCTAGCGGAAAGCAACTTTCAAACAGCATAATAAATATGTTCAGAAAAGCATTATATTTATCATCTGCATTATCAGCACTATACACATCCTGCCATTCTTGTTCCTTAATTAGGCTTAAAAAGGTCTCAATTGCAACTGGATTAACTTTTCTGAGTAGTTGATATTTATGTTTAACATTTGTTTGAGAACAAATACTTTTTAGAATTAAAAGTTGGGCATCGTGGTCTGATAGACCATTTACTATTCTGCTGACAGAGTGCCCCTCTAATAATGATGAATGAACAAAAATATTGTCAATAGTAGAACTGCTATTTCCTTGCACTCTCGTTGGAAAAAAATACTGTTTGCATCAGGTTATAGGAATTAAATAGATCTAATAGCTGACATTTCCTTGAGCTATCACCTACACGATTAATGTTGAAATCTCCACACATAATTAAATTTTTATACTTCCTATACAGTGAACCCAGAATCAATTCCAGCTTGGGCAGAAACATTTTAAAATTTTGTCCACTGAATACCCGTTTATCATCTGCATATCTTCTTGGTGAAGCAATTTTAATGGCCAATAGTGTAATAACACGCCTTTAGAAGATTCCAAAAAGTCGACTTTTTCGATAAATCTGAAAAATTATTGGCACTACTGGAAAATAGAAAAGAACCTCAATTCGAAGAGACAACCGACAGGTGAAAATGCAGTGTGATGGGTCAGACAATTTAGCTGTAGTACATCTCCCACCAGAAGGTGAGTGGGTGTCTTAATAGAGGTTTCGTGAGCGGGTGGCCTCACGTGTGCAAGCAGGTGGCGGTACAGTCAGTAAATTTCAAGCGGGACCTGGGAGAAATACGGTCGCTTTGACCTTCGCAGAAGACAGGTGACCGTGGAAATGTCGCTAAATCATAGAATTATCTATCCTATCGTTATGTAATTTTGTTTAATTCGTAAAATGTTCAGTATATGACCTGCCATGTTGTTCTACCGTTTATTTAAAACACAGAATTGTTTACTAGCGGCCGTATAGGTGAATTTATTTGTAGTATCAAAATTTTAAGTTTGGGAGCGATCTGATCTATATAAATATTTTATAAATCAACAGCCAAGTTAGCAAATTCTCTGTTTTATTTTTTAGATAAGCCTTTTCAGGCAGGTAATACTGTTGTCTTCGGATTTGTCTTTAACATCACGACATATCAAACAAGAAACGTAATAATTAAGAACATATTCAGCAACAGTATCATTTGCGTGTCATGATAAAAATAAAGTGTTTCCCACATCTTTCCACTATACAGAAATACCCATTTTGTTTTGACTAGACTGAAGCAACAATATACAACAATGGCAAGATGTGGGAAACATTTTATTTGGATAACACACACAAATGACATTATAGGTAGAAAGCGTCATGTTTATTATGTTTATGTACATATGTACCGTATGTGAAAAACAAATCAAATGATATTAGTATTACTATTCGAAACTACTTATTTAAATAACTTGTAATTAGCGACTTTTGGTGTTGTTTAATATAATAAATTTATTTGAACTCTATACTTGAGGTATTCACTGGTTCCTTGTTGTTCTGTTAAAATCATTTCCACACCGACTCTGGTAATTGTTATGAAGCGAAATTTGCGGGGTGTTTGTACGCTATAAAACCGTAATCAGCATATCGAAACCAGTGGCGTAGCAAGAGGTGTAGCTGCAACGGATCTACGATATTTGCAGACAGTGGCATCCTGTAACCATCCCCCATCGGCGACCTTGTGATATTCATTATCCCTTCCCAACCACATCCTGTCAGCGAATGTGGTCACCCCTCCTTGCCACATGCGTTCAGGGCTCATCACTTTGTCTTGAAGACAATTTTCCCCCATTCCCCGTCTTGATTCAGACTTGGTGGTGCGTACTTCAAGGTCGTCATGCCTCTGGCACCAATCGCAGAGGGTCGTCAAACATCTAAAAGAAAAACAAGATTTCCGGGAAATACTGTAACTAATTATTGTGACCTCAGATATAAAGCCTGATTAGCCTTTGTCCATGTTTAACTGAAACATGTGCATAATTATTTTATAGATTGAAAGTCATATATATATATATATATATATATATATATATATATATATATATATTCGACAGATGACGCTACATCTAATCAGAAAAGCAATAATTAGCATAACAAATTAAGACAAAGCAAAGGTGATATTCTTTACAGGAAATACTCAATATGTTCACCATCATTCCTCAACAATAGCTGTAGTCGAGGAATAATGTTGTGAACAGCAATGCAAAGCATGTCCGGAGTTATGGTGAGGCATTGGCATTGGTTGTTGTCTTTCAGCATCGCTAGAGATGTCGGTCGATCACGATACACTTGCGACTTCAGGTAGCCCCAAAGCCAATAATCGCACGAACTAAGGTCCGTGAACCTGGGAGGCCAAGCATGACGAAAGTGGCGGCTGAGCACACTATCATTACCAAATGCGCGCGCAAGAGATCTTTCACGCGGTTAGCAATATGGGGTGGAGCGCCATCCCTTATAAAACCCCATGTCAATCCAAGCATGTGTGTCAATTTTTATCTCTCTATCTACATTATTTCGTTATTTATTAAGTTTTGAAATTTATACTGACCTCTTGATCACCCGGTATATCATATTCTCATTACAACGAAATAGTACTGGGTGGTACAGTGTAACACAGCACAGTAAGTAATTAATGTGTGATTATGCCTCACAGTGACTACGTCCACTTCCAAAGATGGCCACCAGGTGCCGTGAGCAGTGATCGTGATTCATAGCCTAACACATCTAACCACTCGCAGTGCACTTTATGAGGTATCAACATAAGCTTATACGAAAAGGGAAAAAAGAGAGGTTTTATATATGCGGATGCTCCCTCCGTGATGCTTTTTTGTTTTGTGGAGAAATATGTCTGGGGGGGGGGAGGGTTGCAGCCCCCGCCCCATGGACACGCCACTGTCCTATATTGAAACTTCAACAGTGTAATAAATGGAAAAGAAATTATATCTAAAAAGTAAAAACGTTTTAGATCAATTTCTGGAACGATGTGCAGCAGCGACTGAGTGCTGTTTTGCTGTCACAAATTTAAAATGGGTAACTGCACGTTGCACATGAAATGAGCCAAGTGCTCATAAAGTAAAGAGTTAGGGATGTGAATACAGTAACAAAAATATAATTGCACAAATTTTCCCTTCTCAAGTTTGTCACACCTGTTACACAGGTTTTGCTTAAAAATATGTTTTCAGCAATTACAAAAAATTAATATTTAGACTTAAAAATATAATTAATTTCCTTTTAAATTATTAAAAGAAGCGATTTTGAAAGGGATATTTTCAGATTATTTCAAAGTTAATTTCTGACAGTCCAAATTTTATACTCGTGACTATGGAATCAAACGTTTACATCTTGTCGTTGCTGATATCCACATACGTCTCAGATAGTGTTGCAGTTGAAGTCGTTGCATTTGAAGTTTCGCCGTATATTTTGTTTCAAGTAAACAGTGAGTACATGTCTTTCGGAATGACATAATCGCAACAATGTTTTCCCTAATTCTTCATGTCGAATTTCACTGTCACTAATGCTTCTAAAGTGCTTGTACCATTTCTGTTTCGTTGTTTGGTCTTAATATTTGTCACTATTGAAAAATTTCTTTCAACTGCAGCAATGGAATGTGGCAAACAAAGCAGAATGTTAGCTATCATACCCATATTTTGAAACTGCTTAATGTCATTAAAGTTCTTCCACTGTGAAACTTTGTCCCAAGACAGTACAGTGGATAACATTAAGATAGCTAACTTTCTGTACGGTAATGATTGTCAAAGAGTAAAAGCTATGTTGACAACGATCTTCTCACTTACGAATAGTAACTACTATATCGTTCTGACGTAAATAATTAACAGTTTAGTCAAGGTAATACAATGTCTTTCGTTCATGGAAACAATGAATTTTTCTTGTACTGACTATTTCCAAACCTACTCTCCATTCCACTGATATACTTTGAAATCATCATATTGTGCATCAATTTCAATGTGTCTGAAACTAAGTTTAAAATTAATATTGTTTCCCATGAACAAAAAACAACTACACCGTCTAAAATATCATGGGCTACTTCAAATTCGTCACTATTTGTCGGCTTCATACCCGCTTGTTGACTGTCGCCAACATTACCCACTATGCCTGTGTCGTAAAATTTTACCAGAGTACCAACGCGACATGGACTTTTGGATGCAAATTCCCTACATTATTTTAATGCTTAAAATTACCTACGTGTAGGGAAAATTCTCTACTTCTGGCAATACTGTTCAGCATACTCTCGCACATCTTTTGTTCTGCGGTACAGAATAATTCTGCACTTTCATACCGTTTGAAGAGCGTCTTATTGAGCCCCTTTTGTAGCAGTAATTGTACTGGTGTGTAACGGAACGATTCTCCGCAGCAGCACATCGAAGGTCAATTGAACTGATTCTGCAATATTTCCGTTTGCCAAGTCAATGAGTTTAATGCTACAATGTTTCGTTGCCGTATGGTAATCACTTTCCGTGAAATGGCGTGTTACATAGGGACATTTTACCTATAACCACCAGGTATATATTATTCACATGTGTTCTGGAAAGGAAGGTGCGTATAAACTGCGTGAGTGTAGATCAGATGTGGCTTTCATTCAAAGAAATATTATCGACAACCATTGACAGATTCATAACAAATGAATTAACGATAGGTAGGGCTGACCCGCCATGGTACTCGAAACAGGTTAGATTAGTGTTAAAAAAACAAAGAAAAAAGTATGCCAAATTTAGACGTACAAAAAGTCCGCAAGACTTGCATTCTTTTACATAGACTAGAAATTTAGCTCGAACTTCAATGCGTGAAGCTTACAGTATTTACCACAACGAAACCCTGTCACGTTATTTGGTACGGCGTCCTAAGAAATTCTGGTCGGATGGAAATTATACTAGTGGTAAAACACAATCAGTAACTTCATTACACGATAGCTATGGTAATGCTACTGATGACCTTTCTGCTAAAGCAGACTAGCTTAACACAGATTCCTGGAAATCCTTCACTAGGGAAGAAGAAGCATATAGTACATAATTCGCATAAAGAACAGCTGCAGCATGCGTAATTTAGAAGTAGGTACCCCAGGAGTATTAAAACAACTTAAATCACTCAACAAAAGTAAGTCTCACAGCCCCTACAGTGTGCCAATTAAGTTCCTTTCAGAGGATGCTGATGCAATAGCTCCATACCTTACCATCATACACAACCGCTCACTCAGCGAACGTTCCGCACCCAAAGACTGGAAAATTGCAAAGGTCATTCCAGCATTCAAGAAAGGCAATAGGAGTGATCCGCAGAATTACAGGCCTATATCATTGACGTCGGTTTGCATCAGGATTTTAGAACATATACATTCCTCAAATATTATAAACTATCTCGAAGACAATGACTTATTGATCCATAGTCAACACGGATTCAAAAAGAAACACAGCTAGCTTTTTACTCACATGATGTGATGATTGCTATCGCAATCGATGTCGAATAGATTCCGTATTTCTAGATTTCGGAAAGGCTTTTGACTGTGCACCTAACAATCGTCTTCTAATCAAATAGCGTGCTTAATGGAATATGCCACAATTGTGCGATTGGATTCGTGAATTCCTGTCAGAAAGGACACAATTCGTTGGAATTGACGTTAAGACGCCCAGTTTAACAGAAGTGATATCTGGCGTTCCACGATGAAGTAATATAGGGCCCTACTATTCCTCGTGTTTATAAACGATTTAGGAGACAATCTGAGTTGCTCTCTTAGACTGTTCGCGGATTAAGCTGTCATATATCGGTTAGTAAAGTCACCAGAAGATCAAAAGCAACTGTAAAATGTTTAAGATATCAGCATGGCGAAAAAATTGGGAACTGAGCACAAAAATAAATCCGTTAAATTTGAGTTACACGCTAAATCAGTCAAAACTACAGGCCGTAAATTCTACTATATATCTAAGAGTAACAATGACGAACAACTTAAATTGGAAACAAAACACATAGATAATACAGTAGGGAAGGCGAATCAATGGTCGGCCGTGGTGGCCGAGCGCTCTGCGGCGCGCCAGTCACGCTCTGCACGACCACTGCGGTCGGGGGTTCGAATACCCCCTCGAGCATGGATATTTGTGCGGTCTTTAGTATTAGCTAGTTCATAAGTAGTTTGTAAGTTTAGGGACTGATGACCCCGTAGTTAAATCTCATAAGCTCTACGAAACTTTGAACATTTTTTTGCGAACCAAAGACTACCTTTCATTGTCAGAACACTTAGAAGAAGCAACAGTTCTACTAAAGAAACTGCCTACACTATAATTGTGCGTCCTGTTTTGGAATATTGGTGTGCATAATGAGATCCACACCAGGTGGGACTGGCTGACGATTTAGAGAACATTCAGAGAAGGGCAGCTGGTTTTGTATTATCGGGATATTGGGAAGAGCGTGTAACGGATGTGATGCACGAGTTGGGGTGAAAATTGTAGGATGGCTGGCTTAGGGCTATGAAGTACCGGGTGTTACAAAATTTTGTAGCTGGGAGGACACGTCACAAGTGGAATGGGTGGGAAAACATAATATTTGGTGTAGCATACTGCATTACTGTGAGAAATTGCGCCAATGCTACCCAGAAACATTCTCAATGGCTGCCCCCCCACCTTTGTATAAAGTCCCCTCCATGTTTCTTTAGTAATAAAAATCAGATAAACTAATGTATAGAAATTGATATGATTTATTGTCAATATTATGTTTAAATTAAGGTTTATTATGGTGTGTTTGTTTATTTAGAAAAGCTTTAATTATGTAATACAAATGAATAACTATGTTGGAGGAGTGGCACTCCCCGCCAAAAGTAAGAATATGCTTGAACGGCACTGCAAGGTAGCAGGCAGTAGCCGCGAGAGTTCAGAGAGAGAGTTCCGCACGACAGGTCAGCACGTATGGAATTAGGAAGATTAACAGTTATGTTCCAATGAAATGTTTGTACAAAAGTATAACAAGGAACAGTGTGATATATGTCATTTGTTGTTTCGCGGCATAACAATAAATTATGAAACAACTGGCATCCCGACTTTTTGAAATATTAACTACGAGCCTAGTCTCCAGTTCCAAAGCTTCCACAGCACATTACTTCAAGACAAGAAAATCCACGACCTGTACGCTGTATTAAAAGTAAGGCGTTAGGCGTTGCGACAAGATCTATTTACAAAATTTCTTTCACAACTTTCTCTTCAGAATCTGATTATATATTGTTACCTTGCACCTACATAGGGAGACATGATTACCTTAATAAAATAAGCCCCGGAGGAGTGGCCGAGCGCCTTGAGGAGCTAAGCTCGGCCGTTCTCCGTCGTGGGTTCGAATCCCCCCTCCCCCTCGGGCATGGATGTTTGTGCTGAATTTAGTATAAGTTAGTTTATAAGTAGTTTGTATGTCTAGGGACTGATGTCCCCACAGTTAAATCCCATCAGCTTAAACATATGAACATCTGAATAAAATAAGAGAAATCAGATCGAAAACAGAAAGCTTTAGGTGTTCATTTTTCACGCGAGCTGTTAGAGAATGGAACTACAGAGAAAAATCATTAAAGTGGTTCAATATACTCTCTGCCTTGCGCTTTAATGTGACTCGCAGAATATCTTTGTAGATATACAGGGTGTTTTTTCTAAGTGTGTTTGCCTCTGTGACTTATAAAATAATAGGTGACGGGAAATTTTAATGCGGTAGGACAACACAAGAAGTGTTACACTTTTTGCGGAGCTATGAACATATTTTTTTGTATCATTTTCCAAAGAGTTACACCACAAAGATATAATTTTTTAAATGGAACAATAGATTTTTCTATCGTGTATTGGATTCGTTGAAACCAGCTGCGTCCAAATCAATTTAAACTACATTCCTATCACTGTTAGTCCCTTCAAAGTTCCGGGGGCGGAGGCTGCGATAGCGTAGCTGACTGGCCGAGTGGCTATCCCCTGGGGCACGGCCTACTGTCTTATGACCACCACCCTGTCAGCTACGTTTCAACGAATCCAATGCACGATAGAAAAAACTATTGCTTCACTTAAAAAATTATATCTTTGTGCTGAAACTCTTCGGAAAATGATACAATAAACTATGTTCATAGCCCCGCAGAAAGTTTAACATTTCTTGTGTTGACCTACCGCATTAAAATTTCCCGTCACCTATTATTTTATACGTTACAGAGGCAAACACACTTAGTGAAACACCCTGTCGGTGTACCGAAGTAGGAGGGGGGGGGGGAGTTAATCCCATCTTTCGTACCGCTAGAGTCATGTATGTTGGCTGCTCCATTTTATGAAACACTTGTATTACGTTTTATGATCAAATCAACCGAGCAAAATAGCATTCTAACAGCTGAGTTACATTTAGATTTCCATATGACAGCTTTCTCACAGAGATATGCCCGAAGCTTTTCGAAGCCGGGAGGATATATTGTTTACCACATCCAATTTCCAGTCTAATGCGGCACTGTCAGACAGGAGCACCTGCCTTCCCATTAATAAATGCCTCGGCCGTTATCAGAAGGAGAGGCGCTATTGCAGTATTAATGGCGTCGAGATGAAATATTGTCCGGCTCCTTCCACTGTTCCTTTTCTGCGGCTGTGGGGCCATCTGGGAGTAAATTACATCGCTCGTCCTCATTGCGCCGTAAGAGATAATTGCTTTGGTTTCTGTGAAAAACAATAGGCAACCGTGATATTTCACTATTTACTCTCCCTGCGCATTTATGGAAGACGGTGTCGCTACGAAACAAATTAATAGTAAATGGATTTTAATTTTAATCGGATTGCAAAAACTTACAGCATTACAATAATGTGAGTAGTAACTAAAGATAAATTAATGTAATAGAACTTGTTCTATCTCTGGTTAAATTTGTGTATTTCCAGTCAACTATTTGTAATGTATTTCATTTCTTCTTGTTAAGAATTAAAAGAACATTTAATAATATTACGCACATTAAAGCAAAATAGTGAATTGATTATATGTACCCTTTGATGTTGTGAATACTCCGGGGAAAATATGTAAGGTGTGGTGGTGAAAAAAAAGTGAAATGTATAGGAATGATTCCGGCCGGGCAAGGTTAATGTGGGTTAATACAATAGGAAGAGAGGAGCGGCTGACCCTGAATTAATTACTGATATTTAACATCGCATCAAATAATTTGCATGATTTGCTCTGTTTCAGCTCTAATTGTAATGAGACTCTTCCACTTCCTGCAAGTGGTATAAAATATAATTAATAATTTGTCCCCACCAAAAATCTAACGAACTAATTGGGATCTGACGACTAATAATATTGTAAAAACATCTTTCAAATCCAGCAATATTTATTACACATTTTTAAGTAGGATAAAACACACAATGATAAATCCAATACTTAAATCATAAACAACAAGAATACATTTGTAACCAAATAAGAAAGAACAATCTAATGCATATGAAGTTACTCAAATTATTACGAAACTGGAAATTAGTAACAACTGGAAAGTCAAAAACCCCTATCGTGAAATAATATAATGTTCTTAGCGGGATAATCGAGTCGGAATACCAGTGCAGGATTGACTTTCCAACTACACAATCCCCACTACAAGGCAGAACCTGATGTATCGACTATATGTTTCTGGCGAGCGCTTTGCCATACATTACCAAACTGATGACTTGCGTGTGAAGGTGCTGCGCTGCAGTGGCGTGGAGGCATGGCGACTGTGAGCTGAAAATTTGCGCGACCACGAAATAAAAAACTCGCTCCGCCACTCGGAAGCTATACTCCCTGCTATCAGCCTCACAGGGCCTACGATCTCAAACAATTCTGCCAAGTCAGGAACACTTCAGTTAGCGCACACAAGTGCGCACTGAAGGTCTAAATGACTCCAGAAGTTGAGTATATCGCAACTAGTGCTTCGGTGCACTAGTATTGGCTGGCTGACCTTATTCAAACCGAACACAAGAACAATCAGCTCAAGTATAAGTCTCAGAGTGTACCCTGAAACTTATACAAGTTCACTCGTCCAAGTATCGGCTCAATAAGCAAAATCTCCAAGTCCGCACACTGGGAGGCCAGGATTCCACGAGAAGCGTCCGTACTCCAGCGCTACGAAACACGAAGACCTCTATCACCGCGTCTCTGCACAAGACCCCCCCCTCCCCCGAGAAATGCCGTTTTTATGTAAAGCCAATCAGCGTCGAGTTCTCGAATTTGAGCCAGTAAAATCTCACAAAACAACCGCTGATTTCGAAATGCTGGCGCTTTGAACATCAGCCAATCAAAGACGGCATCCCTTCCACACATGCTTTTGGCGCGATTCTCACTAAACGGCTCTAACCGTCGCCCGTGGGAGCGGCTGCCTAGCCTCCAGCAAACATTCCGTCGCTTTCCCTTTAGGACCCTCGGCTACAGCCGTGTGCCCTGCTATCTTCTTCTAAAAAGCGCAGACGATGCCTCTCCTTCACAGTTTGGGACACAAGGCTACATTTTTACGACCTACTGCCCTGCCAGTGTGCCCCCAAGGCCAGCGCGCCAGGCCTCCTAGGCACTGCAGGGCGCAGGTAGGAAGGAATTTCACTCGCCCCCTCAGGGCCAAGTCAGCTCTGCAACTCACCTTAGCAAAAATCTTCTCTGCATGGTATTCCCGACAGCAATAGAAAATTGTATGTACAGGACTCATTAAGACAATACGTCAACAATAAACATCGATAATAAAGATGAGAGATGGGCTGCCATCTCTCAAATATATATCAACGACATTATGTTCTCATTGTATGGATGGGTTTGGTATGTTCTAGTTCTAGTCGACTTACGAATGTCGTTATGTGTGTATGTCGATAATTATAATTAATAGAAAACATAATAATCACACTGAAAACTAGAAGTAAGTCATCATCTTCTTTCAAAAATTATTCTCCTGTTTTAGTGAATCTGGAATTGAATGCCATATAAAGGAGGTATCTATGAGACTGGAGCGGTACGAACGTGCAAACACGTCAATGGTTTTCAGAAACTTTAATTCAAAATCAATATTTCGCCTGCGAACACAGTTCTGACTGCTGCCTCCAGATTTGATAGTGTTGACCTACGATTCTCTGAACGAGATAGACATCCCGACGTATTTCCACTGTCAAAAGAACAGTTTGAGATATTCAGCAGTTAGCAATACTGTCTTACTGCCGTCGTTTGTTTCGTTCATCAACCCACACGTCGAAGAAGCGAGTAGCAGTAACAAATTTTAACCCCGTTCTCTTTCAGCCTCCCAATCAAATTACAAGAAAAAAATAATAATTATTATTACTTTCATAATCATTGCAATTTCAATCAACACTGAAAAAAAGAAACATTTATTTATTTTTTATTTTATTTATAAACTATAGCAGTTTGTTTTTCATCTGGCTTGCAAGAGGACACTCCGAATCAGGATGAGAGTATCTTTTGCAACCACTCTTTTGCATGAATTCAGGGGTGCAGATACTGTATTCTTCCGATCAGTTGTATTTTCGTTTAGGGGAGGAGTCAGTCGTGTTGAGAAAAATTTTTGTGGCGCTGAGGTCAATTCTGAGGTAGAAGAAATTCATTCAGTTCAGTATTCAAAAATCCAAAATACTTGCAGCAGAACTGTTAAATTCCAGCTGATACAGATTACTTCGTGGGCGACTAAAACAAAAATCTCCGGTTTGTGTGTTTGGGTCCCTGACACCTCACCCCCTCCCCCTCCTCCTCTCACCCCCGGCAACACACATTTTTTTATAATGCCATTGCATTAGTGATAATGACTAGTCACCACGTTCAGTAAACTATATTGGTCTACTGCCTTAATCTTAACTGGTATCTTCGAACATGATTGATCCAAACCTTGAATAGTGGCATCACACCTACTCAGATGTCGAGCTGTTCAGTGATTACTCCGACCGGCTTCCTTCAATCCAACAACACGTCTTCTTTCAAATGTCGACATCTGCGTCCGGCAAGAGAGCACCCCAGTATAAAGTGGACCACTCAGCCACTCAGGTGGAGGTACATCTAGACAGATATCACTCTTCTGTCACGTGGAAAACAGACCTGGTTATACCAGATTCTATATACCAAGATTAACCTTTCACTGATGGCCGTTGTGGCTTTTAGGGTGTCACTGCCACACCGCAAGTGGTGCTGACTTAACATGCGTTGGCAACAAAAATGTTCAAATGTTTGTAAATCTATCGGACCAAACTGCGTGGTCATCAGTCCGTAGCTTAGAAACTACTTAAACCTAGGTAAACTAACCTAAGGACAACACACACACCCATGCCCCAGGGAGGACTCGAACCTCCACGGCGAGCAACCGCGCGCTCCGCAGCGGGACGCTTTAGACCGCTCGGCTACTCCATCGCGACACGTTGGCAACAGCGTCTGCCAGAGAACGGTGGGAAGGAAGCGTCCACTCGTTTCTCTGGCTCATTCTTCAGACCTGCCTGAAGATTTCCATAGGACGATTTTACGATTCAATAAACTGATAAGCGTTTTTCTAGATTATCCTCCCAGCTTTCGACACAGTTTTCGTTCTCAGAACATCCACTAAGTTTTGTCTCCTCATCCATTCAAAAGAAATAGGTGTCACTAACGTGCTTCAGCAATACACCAAAATATGTGAATCACACGAGGAAAGATCAAGGTGATTGGAGAATGTGTAAAAACTTCAAAACGAAATGTCTGAATATAGCATCATTTTTTTGCAATACCTTGGTGGGTAATTATCTGCAGCAGTACTATGCCGTTTCGACGAAGATGTGTAAAATTCTATGAGAAGTCCCTACAAATCCTTCATTTGGTTCCGAACCTTCCCCATTCTATTTGAATACTTTTGATATCCTGAAGAAAGATATTCGTGATGATCCATTTGCTCGATTTGCTTCGGAGGAAGGGTGTACGATGGTGATCTCGAAGCCAAACGCCAACGTCTTTCCATTAAGCCATTCATACTTGTAGTATCTATCTCTCTTCATTTCACTGCATCTCATGCATCTTGAATGAACATGGAAAGTGGTAATGGAGGTTGGCTTAAGCAACGAAAGTAGATGTTGGTCTTGGTGGTTGTGATTCCTGTTCATAGGGATTCCTGCAGGAATATTCCTGATGAAACAGCTAGACTCTTGCAATTCATTTAAAATTCAGTTTCAGTAGACGGTGTACTGTAACTAAAGGCGTTAATGTATGCTGTTAAAAGTGCACGAAACTACTTAGAAACGAAAATGTCTGAACCCCCATGGGCTGTAAAATATATCTAATCGTAAAAGCTTTGAAATCATCATCTTCTTCGATACTATGAAGCAAAGAAAATCTACTTTAAGTTCTTCGGCACTATTTTCCGCATTTTGAGAGGTAGTGGTATTGTCAGAACCAAGGATAAAAAGTCTAGTAAACGCGGAAGCGAATGGCGTCATCGCAGGAGTCAGGAATTGTTGGCACACCAGACAATCATGTATTCTGGTCGCGGCCTTCAGATTGCAAAAAAGATACTTGGAGACCCGAGATTGTTTCGTAACGTTTATACTGTAACAATTAATAATTGGAATTTAATCGAAAAAAGAAAGATTTAGTACTGTACATTCTACTGACATTTTTATATCTTAACATGATATTGTATATTTTATGTTGGTATGCGGTAGGAGTAAGATGTCAAGGAAACAGCGAAAGAAAGTGTTTTATGAAACATTTCAGTGTTATAATTTCTGAACAGTTTTGAAAACATCGAACTAGTTACATTTTTCGCTACGTAGAATATTTAGTTTGAGGTAGTGGAGATGTGCTAAAACATCTTTGGAGAGTTAATACAAGGTTCGTCTCATTTGTTAAAAAATGTTCAAATGTTTGTAAATCTATCGGAACAAACTGCGTGGTCATCAGTCCGTAGCTTACAAACTACTGAAACCTAGGTAAACTAAACTAAGGACAAACACACACACACACTCATGCCCCAGGGAGGACTCGAAACTCCACAGCGAGCAACCGCGCGCTCCGCAGCGAGACGTTTTAGACCGCTCGGCTACTCCACCACGGCTCTCATTTGTTACATGAATAGTCTCAGGTAATATAGATAACAAAATTCACAAACAAAATACCTTTACTGATATTCAGAGTACTCGCCATTGGCTACAATACACTTTTGACATCGGTTGTTGGAAACTGTGGAATCGCTTGAGATTTTGCGTTTATGGATCTACACATTCGTTGCGAAGTGTAATTATTTCAGTGCTAATTTAAGGCGGGAAAACAAAAGGAAGTCTGTTGGCGCCATATCTGGAGAATAAGGAGGGCTAGGAAGCACAGTGACCTCGCGTCTAACGACAAACTCAAACGCGGATAGCGGTGTACGGACGGGGCATTGTTGTGCATGAAATTCCTCTGTCCACTCTGGTACAGTTCTGGCCGAAATGGCACTAGCATCCCATGGGTCTCCGTTTTGAACAGTTTGAATCACAACTTGATGATAACGCCTTGTTCCATGTTGCAATTACACGAGTTCTCACATCGGCACTGTAAGCTGGATCGCAGGGGGTACCACCGCTTGACTGCAGTGGTTTTCATGATAGGCACTTGTTGACGTATACCTGAATGTTTGTGCATGGACACCTTATCCTCGCCAGCTCGGTTCGTCAAATATCAGACACTTCACCGAATGCTACTGACGTACCTTATATTCCCCAGTCTTACTGTGAATATATTAAAAGATGTTTCGGGAGAACACTGTTTCATTCGTAGGGAAAATTTCAAAGCTAAATTTATTTGTCACGTTTTTAACGTGAAAGCGATCGCTAGATTTCAGTTAGATAAGTAAGTGTTGAAAAGATTGGCATGTGATTCAACGGCTACAAATTGAGCCTTATCTCTGCAGTACTGGAGTTTAGAACGTTTTCAAACCCTTTGAAAGGACGGTGCTATCGTTAGAATGGAAACAGAGCCAATAAATGATGCTTAATTTCATTTTTATAGAGCAATTTAAAGTGGATATTTTACAAGAAAGAGCAGTTTAAAGTCAAGCTTTACGAACTGCATTAAACTTTATTTCAGAAACAGAAGTCTTTAGCTGAAGGCAGACTACGATCTTTGGCAAGGTGAAATTTAACTTTTGAGTTACGCAAACCCTATTTACAAAAATTTTGTGAACACTATGGGAGAGTCAGGAAGTATTTAGTAGTTTATTGCATTCAAATTCTTTCCGGTAGGCGTCCGACCTAAGCATTCTTTCGATACCAACATAACTCTCTAGTTTATGAATTAGTTCAAAGACATGCGATTTCAGTACACCCTGTAGAATGTACCATTCCATGGGGTTCGCAGTTCCCCCTCCATAATCCGTAGCCGATAGCTGGTCAACTGCCGTTAGCGGGAGGAAAGACAGCACTTTCCGTCTGAAGCTTGCGTGTGTTAAGTTTCTCTCTTGCTTCGTTCAACGTGCACGTTTTGTTCGTTTGCGCTAATATTCGCCTATGTTGAGTATTAGTTCGGAATCGTTAGGTAAGAGATAGATAGTGCGATTCCACTGCCTGGCACAATTTTGGGGAAGAATTTTGACGTATCTTCTATAATTCATTGTGACCTAGGCGTGCTGGGGTCGACCTGATATCACCATGTGCTTTTAAGTACTGGCTTAGTTCTTGATTAGCATTTTATTCAATCTCTGTAAAAGCTATTAATTTCTTTATGGAAATAACTTTGGCCGACAGCCACTGTTGTTGGTTGGATGTTTAAGGGGGACGGAACTGCAATGGTCATCAGTCCCTTATTCCATCACTAAGCGTCACAAGTAAAACTGCAGACGTGAACAAAAAGCGCCCAGAGTTTAAAATTGCAAAGTGCTAGGATAATCCCACGGAGTCCACAAAATATCAGCAAACTCGAAAAAAAAAAAAAAAAAAAAAAAAAAAAAATACAAACGAGAATAGACATCACACCCAACAACAAAAGGAAATAGAACAAAGAAGGCAATACGTTGCTTATAGTGGCCATTTGAGCAGCAGCTGAATAATATGTATTTTCACTGTAGTGTTTTTACAGAAAACACCCAGTGGAACTAAAAAATGCGAAGTTTTTCAGAAAATAGTGGATCTTTTCGACCTGGTTGCCGGAAAGAGGCTGATATGGAGTAGCAAGTGCTGAAGTACACCATTTTATAGGAAAAAAAAGGATCTGTTTTGAATTAGAAACGTAATGTTTTGTACATATGTGAAAATCCAAACCTTAATGTATAATCAGAAACATGTAAATATTTCAGGACACTCACTGATGATGCCTTGTGACAAAGGCGAAACGCGTATGGGTTAATTATAAAAATGAAAACCCTAAATTTGCAGTAGAAAAAGGCGTTTTCTTTAAAAAGACTACGGTGAAAATACATAAAGAAGCCAATGTCTGTGTCTGACCGACCACCAGAGTAAAAAGAGGAAAATTCAACCACATGTCAGCACAAGGAAACGTCAAATTAGAGATAATGATAAAAAAAACCTACTCGAATGAAACTTAAAACTGAGTCTGCTGCTGTAGCATCGTAACGTAAAAAATCTGATAAAACGCCAGGAAGGTGAAAACTCCGCCGCTAGGCGGCTTTGTTGGATACTAATCAACTGAAATGTTCTTGGATTACCATAACGAACACGTGTCGACAGTTGGTCAAATGGTTACTTCACATTCCGCTTGATGCTTGTCTCTGGCCATCTCCAAGAATACCATTTCTGTAGCTTAGCCAATTTTACGCCCAGTAGTTAAATTTGGCCCTCAAGCTATCAATAGTTAGTCGTTAGAGGCACCTCTTGACTCTCCACTCCTGAGTCAAATATGCGGATTTCATCACGTATATTTTAGGAATAAAATAATTAATGTTAACCTTAAATTGATAAGGGGAAACTTTGTGTGAAAAATGTTATAATAAATGACCATTCAAGCTAATTTCCTTTAACGATTGACCCAAAGTAAACTTTCATGCCCCCCCCCCCCCCCAATCATGAGATAATATACTGTACTTATTGAGTTTGCACGTACGCCTTCTGTGACGATGCTGTATAATTTGGACTGAACAGACTGTGATGTCCGTGCACTGTCCATAACAACGTCTCACCTACTACACGGTGGATTAATGTCCCTCTTTAACTCGTTATCCGTTGCGCCATAGTAATATATTTCGATTGTTTTGTACTTGCGAGCGCAGAGTTATCGATTGTACGTTCGTAGTATAAGATACAGTCACCGATGATGATGATGATGATGATGATGATTGGCGTTTTAGGGCGCTCAACATCTAGGTTATCAGCGCCCGACAGTCACCGAGCATGGGACGCAATGAGTGAGATATTTTTCTTATCATTACAGCCCATTTTTCAGAAACAATAAGTAAACGCATAGCTTTGATGTGCTCGACCCTTTCAGAATTTTAATAGGATAGCAGCGGTTGAGTAACTGATGATGGAATGATTTAATGAAGTACCAGAAAATCTTTTCTTCTAATTTACTGTCAACCATCTCTGCATCGAAAGCTAATGCAGGAACTTCGTTTGTTGCCATAGCAACACGACAGTATTTGTCCGTTATCAGTGCAGCACACATTCATCGAGCATGGGACGCAGTGTGTGGCAGTACCAATGTTAGAAACGAAAATGAAAAATCTTGCTATCACAACACAACAAAAGACGATTTTGTGCGGCCCACTTTCAAATATATAATGATGAGAATTAGTTTCTTGACTTATTGTAAAATGTATTAGTACCTTGACTTACTCGACTTATAACAAGATACTGTGACATATTCGCACATTCATCAAGAAGTAGAATACATAGTGCCCTGTCATATGACCTGGAGTATGGCACAAACCTTCCAGGATGACATTTCTCATGCCGTGCATTATACCAGTGAAGTTTGAGATACATGTATCCTTTGCAGGGGATACTTCTGCCCGCAGCTGTACAACAAAACATACGAATTCGGCGACTCTCCTAAACTTTCCCTGAACGAAACAAACGAATTCGTCAGTTTCTACCTGCTGTCGATTGGAGTATATTCCACGTTCCCTCTCATTTCCCTGTCTCTGCATCTGGCGAAGTGTTCGCTCATGCCGGAGGTTAGAGTCCTCCCTATATATATATATATATATATATGTGTGTGTGTGTGTGTGTGTGTGTGTGTGTGTGTGTGTGTGTGTGTGTGTGTTCTCGTCCTTAGTTTATGTAATTTGTGAGACTAGGGACTGATCACCTCAGTAGCTTGCGCCCGTATATTTACAAACATTGATTTGCAAATTATTGAGAAAGGAGAGGATGGAAGGAGGATTAGGAACGAAAGGATTGACAGTGTCTGCTTTAGGGCACTGAAATGAAACAATGGCGACGAGTAAAATTAAGAGCTGGGCAGGGAATCGAACTCGGGTCTCCCGCTTTGGGCCAGCGGTCGCCTTAACTACGTGGCTACAAGTGCTCGCCTACCGTCCGTCTCAAATTCCCACTAGTCGCCCTCTACGGCTGTAGCGCCTCTATCGTTCATGACTTCTTACACTCGCCATTACGGATTCCCATGTGAGGTCGATCGTATGACCGTATCTGCGGTGAAGTAATTGAAGCTAACGCCGTCGTCGCATGTGAATACTTATTATATTGGTGTGGTGTCTGTTCTTTCGGATATATCCGAAAGAACAGACACCACACCAAACAGTTAATTCCACAAACTGTCTAGGAGTAATCATTAGGAGTGATTTAAAATCGTCACTAAAGCAGATGCCAGACTTAGATTCATTGGAAGAATCCTAAGGAAATGCAGTCCGAGAACAAAGGAAGTAGGTTATAGTACACGTGTTCGCCCACCGCTTGAATATTGCTCACCTGAGTGGGATCCGTACCAGGTAGGGTTGATAGAGGAAGTATAGAAGATCCAGCAGAGAGCAGCGCGCTTCGTTACAGGATCATTTGGTAATCGAAAAAGCGTTACAGAGATGATCGATAAACTCCAGTGGAAGAGTCTGCAGGAGAAACGCTCAGTCGCTCGGTACGGGCTTTTGCTGAAGTTTCGAGAACATACCTTTACCGAGAAGTCCAGAAGTATATCTCGCGAAGAGATTATGAGGATAAAATCAGAGAGATTAGAATCCACACAGAGGCTTACTGACAATCTTCTTTTCCGTGAACAATACATTACTGGAATAGGAGGGAGAACCGAGAAGGTAGCCTACGCCACACACCGTCGAGTGTCTTGCTGAGTATGGATGTAGATGTAGAAGCCGATCAAGTTGTGCAAATGCTACACTGTACATGCAACCAAGGGCGTTCTTTTAGTTTCCCTATAGACGTAGAAAATCAACGTGAAAAATTATCTTGCAAACGGGAAAACAAGATCAATATTGAAACTGCAGCGATATGTTACGATTATTTTCGTCCACAGCATTACAAATGGGACATGTAAAATAGGTCTTCCTAGAAAAACGTTGCTTCAATCAAATTCATTCCAATCTCTGAAAATATTGATATATATATATATATATATATATATATATATATATATATATATATATATAAACCTGGCACTGCAGATTAAGACAACGCTAAAAATTATAAAAATTATATTGCGCGAAGAGAACCCCACAGTTAACGACAGAGCAATGAGGAAAAAAATGTTTGCAAAGTTGTTGGGCCTAACTACAGATGACATTTCGTAGGCTTACAAACTACTTAAACTAAACTATCCTAAGAACACCACCCATGCCGAAGCAGGACTCGAACCTCCGACATGGAACAGTCGCACACACAATAGTAGGGCGCCTCAGTGGGCACGGCTAATCCGCTGCCGTACCAATGAGGAACATGACTTCTAAAGTACTGTTATTTTTATCTCTCAAAACAACCGAACGTGAAAAGTCAATAATTCCATAAATTCAACATGTAACCTTACTTATTACACAAAATGGAATACTGAGTATAAGACTGCTTCGAATAAACACCTTACTATAACAAAATATTGCAGCTAGGTAGAAATTTGGAGAATAGAGCATCGTTTTCAAGTTATCTGTAACAAACGATAGTGAGGCACCAAATAATCAGCAAGGTGCAGATATATGAAAGCTTCGAAACCGCTACTAGAGAACGTATTATCAGACAAGTAAAGCACTTGCTAATGTTGATGGAGAGCCTTGAGTCCTTAAATGATATTTTCCGTCACTAACTGCTTCACTTTTGGGCTTTAGAGGTTACCCAATCGCCTGAAAGTTCTGTGATTGTGCTATCCTATCTTCGGTTATGAGTAAAGACAACGGTAGTCATACGACGCTACGAAACTTTCTAGTGAGGTTGAGGCAAGACGTGATCAACCTCCGTTCCGTAAGGTTGCTCGCGGTTAATTCGTCTTGCGGAGTAGCGGTCCGGGGTTGGCAGTTTACTTAATAAATGAACTGCCAGTTTGGGCACAATGGATGATGAATGGCGTTGCGTATCTGGGGTCATACTCAACAGCGGACTTGGCTAATTTGGTTTCCTGCGAGTAGCTCTTATGATGGCAAGCTTCAGAGTCTTATCTCGCGCTCGCATGCTTTTGATGGCGAAGCTCTACTGCCGAGCAGGCCTCTTTTAACTCAGCAATAGCTCAGGCAGTAGGCTGTCAGAGCTAGGTTGGGGAACGATAAGTGATAGTGCCCAATTAACGAAACAAACCACTATACAATGTTCTTTTACTTTTAAAGCAAGTATCTCAGAAAACAAATTACGGATGTCCGGACTTAAGTCACTTACACCAGATTTTAACACGGGAGACTATACATATTATATAAAAAGGAAAAATACCATTCCGTTCAATGTAAATAGCAATTCACAAACCCTGACTGTTTTTCGTCTCGAACATGTCAAAGACATTAAAGATAAAGGGGAAGCAATGAATTAAAATTTGTGATGCGGGCCGGGAATCGAACCCGGACCTCTATCCTTACTAGGCAGACGTCTAACCACTTTTTTTTTCTTTTCTTTTCTGTTTCCTTTTTTTTTTAGGTAGATCTATGCTTTGCGGTTGTTGGTTCAATTCGATCATGGTTGTTTGTTGAATATTTGGCTCAGAATTTTTTTATTGCAGAGGCCGTTGCGTCCGCTGACCGGGCGCGCTGTACCACAGCGTCCGGAAGCCACTAGGCCACTGTACCACTATTGATTAAGGCGCCTCGGAATAGTTTAAGTAGGACTTCCCTCCACGTCACAATTTAGCTTCTGTGTTCCATAGAATATTGCCACTCATGCCAAGGCTCTCCATGCAGCGGAATAGCACCTCGGCAATGGACATATTGGAACTTTCCTGCCTATAAACTTAGGCTAAGGTGATATAAATATCAATGTAATTCCCGGCCGCATCATAAATTGTAATTCATTGCTTCACCTTTATCTTTAATGTCTTTGACCATTCCCTTTGTTTCGTAAGTAAGCTGCATCAGCAGTATCTTTGTTTTAGGTGAGAGTAAGAAATTTTAATGCAATAATCTGCCAAGAAAACCTATTAAGATAACTTTTAGGACACTAATTGTTACAAATCTCAACACTTATAAAAGCTGCATTTTTTGCCACTCACATTTACATCGCCACAAATAGTGTGTATTTACGACAATAAAACATTATGACCAAATAGGCTATTTCACAAATCTTCACACACTAAATTTATAGCACAAATTGATGATGTGTTTGACCGTTAACAGTTTAATTTAACAACTTCGCAAATTGATATTTAACAGGCGACAAGTATCGAAAATTTCAGTTATTTTAGTTTCATCTTCAATACAGTTCGAACTCAGGATTAGCCGGTACGGAACAGTAATACAAATGATAAGGTTTCGTAGGTCAAACCCACTACGTAACAACAACGACGCCTACTTGTAGTGTTCTTTCTTGTATTTAATGTGCCCTTAAATGAAACACATACAACACTGCAAGTAGTAATTAATCTGAGAATAAGTCATATACATTCGAAATCCCTAAATCACAAATGTTGGCAACTGTTTAAACATTATCATACGTAGTCAAACCTTCATTTAGCAGACACAACAGAAACAAAAAATACGACAAGTTCAATGGTACGACTCGTGCACCATTACATGACTCACTACAGAGCCCACTAGCGACATGCACCCTGCACATAAAGAAAACATAAGAAATTTTAAATTTCGACAAGAAATACACAATGTAAATGTAGCTTACAACATAAACAGTGCGCGAGGCGCTACTTAACAGCAAGGAGTCTACTCGATATTGCTTAAGTAAGTACCAGAGTTTTATTTTTCTAACATCTATATGCTCCCATGATTATCGATACAATTTCAATGCACATAGGGGACAGAATACGTGCGACCCGCCATTGAATTCAGTTGGCCTACTCAGTGAAGTCCATTTCGTGTTCAAATTACTTTCACATGCTAACTGAAAATTAGTCTATGACAGATCACTAAAATTACAGTTCCAAGTGCAGATGGATAAGTGTGAGCTGTTTTTTTACGTGAATCAGTCACAGAATAAAGAGAAATCATCCAAAGCACAGACTCTCTTTCACTAGACTAACAACAATTTGACTTCTTACGGACATGAAAATGGTAATCCAAAAATAGTTACGTGTAAACTGCCACATAGAAATCAGTACACACGGCAGAAACGGCTTGAAATAAATAATTCTTGCCCACATTAATAGGAAAATAAACATGACATAAAAGAAATTAAATCCCGACACTCGTGCCAACGTAATTGTCTGTAAACTGACATTAACGTACAACAGAACACACTAAATTTAATGGCCCAAGCTTGAAAGTGCACTTCGTCTAACACACCAACGAACAAACACAAGACGCCCCAATTGCACCAAAAAAAAAAAAAAAAAAATGCTGTAACGACTCTTATTTGGTATGTTCAGCGTGGAATGAAGTCTGTGATACAAGCAGCGAAACAATTCTTCCTAGTCGGGTGTACCATTTCCAACGACTGTCCATCGTGACAGCTACGGTATCAGGCCAGGCCTATCAACCACCGCGAGGCGAAGACTTAGTTCGCACCACCGCCCAACACCCTCCACGGGTCTCCTCACTATAATTCGCCGTAAGCACACTCCTACCTTCCGTTTTTTTTCCTTGACTGATATACTGATATTTTAACCCCATGTTGGGTAGGGTGGCAGCGGCTTCAACGCTGCTCTTCAACCGAGCGACAATTAATTGACAAGTATAATTAATTATGAAAATCGAGAAAGAAAGAAAATATTTTGAAATATATAAAGGTGATGATGGTGAGTTAAACATAGAACGCAGACTGAAATATAGATTGAATTAAAACTTTCACGGTGCTAAAACACACTGAAGTCAGCACTGATAACGAGAGTGGCGACGAGGCCGGAGCACAGAATAAAAAATACATAGCGACACTTGTTCTGCCTGCTCGGCGGTCGCTGAAGTTTTCAAACACGGCGATGTATCACAAACACTAGCACTCAAATCAATGATACAGTAGTAAAAACAGTGCACGGCGACCCCGCAAGGGAGAGAGGGTAATGGGAATGGGAAGGGAGGGGGAGCGAAAGGAGGGGGGAAGGATACTACATCTACATCCATAATCCGCAAGCCACCCGTTGGTGTGTGGCGGAGGGTACCTTGAATAGCACTATCGGTTCTCCCTCCTTTTCCAGTCACGTATTGTTCGCGGAAAGAAAGATTGTTGATATGCCTCTGTGTGGGCTCTAATCTCTCTGATTTTATCCTCATGATCGCGAGATAAACATAGGAGGGGGCAATATACTGCTAGACTCCTCGGTATAGGTATGTTCTTGAAACTTCGACAAAAGCCCGTACCGAGCGACAGAGCGTCTCTCCTGCAGAGTCTTCCACTGGAGTTTATCGATCATCTCCGTAACGCATACTCGATTACCAAATGATCCTGTAACGAAGCGTACTTCTCTCCGTTCGTTCTTTTCAACTTTCTCTATCAACCTCACCTGGTACGGATCCCACACCGGTAAGCAGTATTCAAGCTGTGGGCAAACAAGTGTACTGTAACCTACTTCCTTTCTTTTCGGACTGCATTTCCTTAGGATTGTCCCAATGAATTTAAGTCTGGTATCTGCTTTACCGACGACTGATCTTATATGGTCGTTCCATTTTAAATTACTCCTAATGCCTACTCCAAGATAATTATGGAATTAATTGCTTCCAGTTGCTGACCTGCTATAGTGTAGCTACATGATACAGGATATTTCTTTTTATGTATTCGCGGCACATTACACTTGTCTACAATGAGATTCAATTGCCATTCCCTGCACCATGCATCAATTCGATAAGGTAGTCCTGCATTTCAATAAAATTTTCCATTGTTACAACCTCTCTATATACTACAGCATCATCCGCAAAAAGCCTCAGTGAACTTCCGATGTTGTCTTGAAGGTCATTTATATATATTGTGAACAGCATCGGACCCACGACACTCCTCTGTGGCACACCTGATATCATTCTTACTTCTGAAGACTTCTTTCCATTGAGAATGACATACTGCATTCTGTTACCTAGGAACTCCTCAATCAAACAATTGGTCTGATAGACCATATGCTCTTACTTCGTTCATTAAACGTCTGTGGGGTACTGTATCGAAAGCCTTGCGGAAGTTAAGAAACACAGCATCTACCTGAGAACCCGTGTCTGTGTCTCTGAGTCTCGTAGACAAATAGCGTGCGCTGGATTTCACACGATCGCCTTTTTCGAAACCCATGCTGATTCCTACAGAACAGATTTCTAGTCTCCAGAAATCTCATTGTACTCGGACTTAATACATGTTCCAAAATTCTACAACTCACCGACGTTACAAATATAGGTCTATAGTGCGGCACATCTGTTCGACGTCTCTTCTTAAAAACCTGGATGACCTGCACCATCTTCTAATCTTTCGGAACGCTACGCTTTTCTACAGACACACTGCAAGAAAGGGGACAAGTTCCTTCGCGTACTCTGTGTAAAAACGAACTGGTATACCATCTGGTCCTTTCCTCTTTTGAGCGATTTTAATTGTTTTTGTATCGCTCTGTCAAACATTTCGATATCTGCCATTTTGTACTCTGTGCGGCAATCTAGAGAAGGAACTACAGTACAATTTTCCTCGGTGAAACAGTTTTGGAAAAAGTCATTTAGTAATCCAGCCTTTAGAGTGTCATCCTCTGTTTCAATGCCATTATCGTCACAGAGTGTATGGACATTTTGTTTTGATCCACTTACCGGTTTAATATAAGACCAAAATTTCTTAGGATTTTCAGCCAAGTTAGTACTTATAATTATACTTTCGAACTAGTTGAACGCCTCTCGCATAGCCTTCGTCGCGTTACAGTTCGCTTCGTTTAATTTTTGTTTGTCTACAAGGCTTTGGCTATGTTTATGTCTGCAGTGAAGTTCCCTTTGCTTCCGTAGCAGTTTTCTAATTCGGTTGTTGTACCATGGTGGCTCATTTCCATCTCTTACGATCTTGCTGGGTACATACTCATCTAATGCATTTTGAACGATGGCTTTGAACTTTGACCACTGTTCCTCAACACTATCTGTACTTGAGATAAAACGTCTGTGTTGAGCCGTCAAGTACTCCGCATTTTGTCACTTTTTGGGATCAGAAAAATCTTACTACGTGTTTAATATTTCTATTTATGGCTGAAATTATCGATGCTGTAACCGCTTTATCATCGCTGATTTCCTGTTCTGTGTTAACCGTTTCGAATAGTTTGGATTTGTTTGTCACCAGAAGGTCTGTTAGCGTAATTGGGCGAAAGGACTCCGGGGAGAGGTGAGTAAGAGAGAGCCAAGTACGGGAGGGAGAGGGAAGGGTGGGGGAGAGAGGAGACGTATGACATACAGGGAAGGATTAAGTCTGGTAGGAGGGATAGATGTCGGAAGTGAGGGCGTAATCCGGGAGGGGAAACTGATGGAGGTTACCCTCGAAGAGGATATGGAGAGTGTGGGGGTGATGGGAAGGAGGGATATGTTGGCGCGGCAGAGACCAGAGATTTAAGAGGAGAGGGGGGGAGGGACTAGAGGTTGACGGGATTCTATTTTTGCGGGAAACTTAGAGGGTATGAAATATGCTACAGGAATTTGAGAAGGTGTGCCCCTAACGTCTCCCGCTTCTTGAGCAGAGAACTGCCTCCTCTCTGACTCCGGAAGCGATATCTATCGAAACTCGCGACCGCCGCCCCAGAAAACTGGCGTGCACGGCTAAGGCTAAACCACTGAGTTCTCACTGCACGACCTATTTTCTTAAATGAATGCTACAAAACTTTCCGTCTGTAATGGAACTAGATTTCTTTGTTTTCCTTGTTCTGCTGTGGAAAATGAGAACAGTGGCGTAATTAATTCATTCTCCTAGGGGTATTCCGTTCTGTAAAGTTACAAGTTTGCATTTAGGTAAGCACGCCAAACTTCCCGAAGAACAGCGTAACTGTCTGAATGTGTCAACGTTTATAACTGGAAGACAAATTGCACGTTTATAAGCGACTTCAGAAAATAAAAATCTAATATATAAAGCAGTGTGTCCGTATATTTGTACGTGTTGTTTACAAATCTACAGTTTTGTTTATGAAATTTTGTACACGTGAGCTTCAATACATGAGAACGGTCGCCGTAAGTGTAAGAATCACGTACGATACATAATTCACGAGATATGACGTCATAAACAGTGAGATGCGCAGAAAACTGCTTCATTTAGCGCCAAGTTTGCTCATTTTCTCCTAAACCACTGGACCGATTTCAACCAAATTTGGTACTCAATTCCTCACTGTGAGGTACAATTGCTGCAGGGTTAAGAATCATATACGACACATGATTCAGAAGATATGACGTCATAAACATTAGGATTTGCAGGAAGCTGCCACATAATGCGGCGAGACTTTATAAATACGCTATACGAGAATGAGAGTACTTAGCGACTTGCAACCAAATTTATACATAATTTTAAACTTTCTCTCGCTGACAACCATAGCAAAATGATGGAAGGAAAAAAGTTTCTCGCTTCCTACTTTTCCGCTGTTTATTGAGTAAAACTACGACTCTCGGTATGACGTTATAATTTATAATTTGAACACTACAAATTGTAGCGACAGGAAATTTTACTGACAGTATACACATATATAGCTGAATGTAGCTTCTAAATTGTATCACATTCCGACACGTAGTTCATGCGATATGAGCACGTAAACAGTAACGTTCATGGAAAACCGCCCCATCACGCACCAAGTTTTAATCTATTACTTCTTTACTACTAAATGTATTCCCAAGAGATTTTACATACGTACAGAGATTATACAAATGACTGTATACCTGAAAAATAGCTAGAATAAATAAATATCCGGGCAACGCCGGGTTTACAGCTAGTAATCAAATAAGTTCTTAATCGATGTGGCTCTGAGGATGTAGGGAGTCTTTCAAAAGCTTCCGACCGATCCCGTGCCCGACCGTACTTTGTCTCTTTCCATCTTTGAGACGTATACAGCAGATCTCATATTACAAATCCGAAATGATGTTTCGAAAACATTACAAAATTTAGAAAACTGATACCTGTCACTGATACCTGTGTCACGTATCAGCTGGTAATATCATTACAAATTAAGGAAATCCGGAAAAGTTCTTGAGATCTTCACTTCGATATTCCCTTCTCATCTTGAACCAGGACGACGTTAGTTCAATGTTCGTTCTCGCCTTACCCAGTGGGACGTAATTCTGTATTTGCAGTCCATAAATGATTTAATTTTTAAAAGTCAATAATATCTTTACATATACAAATAACTTTAAAATTTCTATTTTAAGTCTACAATACTGTAAGACTTGGTCGAATGATGATTTTTGACAACGGTGACAAGACAATATTTAATGCCCTTTCTTTTACCACATTGCCCCGCAATATCAAGATTTTTACAGCAGCTGTAAATTGTTAAGAATATCACCTTTACCATTGTATAAGCATATTTTAAAGAGTACATTGTCAAAATGAAAATAAACAGTAGAGAATCTCAAAAAATTCAAAGAAATGAATCATCATTAATCGTTGTAAGTTGTGAAAAATATCAGATTTTTCATTGAATAAGCATATTTTATAGAGTACATTGTCAAAGTGAAAACAAACAGCACAGAAACTCAAAAAAGTCAAAGAAATAATCCAACATTAATCGTTGTAAATATAGTAAATATGAAATTCCATTTTCGTTTTTTTTTCTTGTCTTTATTGCATAACTATAGTTTAACTCGTCGTAGTTAACGGAAGCAGTTCGTTTACGAAATACGGAGATGCCTTTCGGAATTGTTTACCGAAGCTGAGCAGTCGTGGTTTTCAAATAATTTTTAATGAGTTCCAGTCTACTAAAACTCATTTTGCATAGGATAAAGGTTTCCGGGTGGGAAGGAGTATTTTTAAGGCTCTAGTAAAATTGGTAAACACCTCTGTCGGTTTCTTTTTGTAAATCAATTTTAATTTGAATGATGTCGTGACATTTTGCACACTTTAAGTGTGCGAAGCTTCGAACTTGAAAGTTAACTTCCTTCTCAAGTTCTTTAACATTTTGATATGACAACTGCACAGATTTGGCCTCCCGCCTGTGTTTTTAATTTAAACACCACACAATAAATTAAAATTAATGTAACTTAATTGTAATGACTTAAGCCCGTCACTATGCTTCTTTATCATTATCAATTATTTGTAAGAGGAACATCGTGAAAAAATCTACCTGTAGATGTTCGCATACTTTATTCTTCAAGAGCTGATTAACCATTATTCCTTTGCTCTAATACGCGTTTCTGAGAATTCCGTTTCTATCTCATTATTTTCTGCTTTACTTTTACAGCACAAACTGCATGGGAGGAACTGGAGTCTCTAGAGGCTTCCAGAAATCTGAAAAGGCTTTCAATATTTCGAGAATCTTTATCGGTCGTAATGTCTTCCCTTTGCGGAGACTGATTGAAAAGATTTTTTTAAGTATTGGATACCAAGACAAGTTTAAACAATGAATCTGAGTTTTCTCATATTCTTTGAAATAGGTCTGGCGACGTATTTGGTATCTAGTTTTTACAAAATACATGCTCCAAATTATTATAGCTTTTTTACAGCTTTGTCATTTTATTATAAATAGCTTAGACAGCCACTACTACTGTTCGCTCCCAGTAATCTTGCTCTGAGATTTTTAGTGTCATCGTTACTTCTTAGTTTAGTATTTTAGATCTTGATGTTTCACCTACAAACAAACGCCATGAAAGATGATTAATTCCATAAACTAGTCTGAGCTTTAACAGATGTTTCGGGCTACATGAGACCAAATTTTACAATGGAAGCAACACACTGAACAAGACACAATTCTTCTACTATGGAATTACCGTTGAAGCTTCCCTTTATACAGGTGGACTAAGTAAAAGTGTTTGCAGTGGTCAAGGTTTCCGCGGCCACAACAGGCCACACGAGTCACCTGTTCTCTCATTATGCGGTTATTATGCATGGGAGCCCTCAAGTCTGAGATGCATCCCAGAAACCCTCATGCATAAAGATATTGCAGCAGAAGATTTCGGATGGAACGGCAGTAAATCCCGCAGCCAAAGTCAAGCGTCAATCCGTCCTCAGGTAGCTACTGGCGAAGTCCCAGAAGTACCAAAGAGATAAATTACGGCCATCTTAAACATGTGCTTCAGTGAGGTCAGTATTGTATATCCTCTGCTGTGTTTATTGGAAGCAAGAACCAGTTATCGGGGCCACTTTTATTTGCATCATCCTGTACTTGCCACCATCCTTAATTCATTATAACATACCTCTCAACTATTTGTTGTCGAACTTAATTTGCCAAATTTTTTGTAGTTTCTCCAGACTAAGAACTTCTTCGGTTTTGTCACTTAATATAATCAAACTTCAAAGTGATTTAACTTGACATAGCGATTTAGAGCTCATTGATATCTGAACTTCAGCCCAACATCTGTGAAAAGCATTTATCATAAAAAATATCCATAATTGTATGTGCTACAATTTCATTGGCAAATGCATATTTTAAGGAAAACACCACAACGGGGTGGAAGAGTCTGTTTGAGGGGCTGGGGTGGGGGGATATAGGCATTTCGATATTTTCTCCTCTCTGTATCAACAAAACATCGATCCAGTTTGATTCGTCGATACGGAATCATTTCCTTGCCAGATAAAAGAAAAAGCGTCAGTAATACAGTGCAACATCTCTCCTTAGATTTTCCTAGCTCTCTACCAGTAGCCTGTTTCAGAGAGAAGATTTCAGAGCCTTGTTCTGACTTCCAAACAGTTTCGAGTAACCATTTACGTTCTTGAAGTGGTAGATGTTTCGAAGCCACAGCAACATGCAAGATTTACCAAAGAAGCAGCAATGATGTCTTTCCAAACACACATAATGAAAAAAAAATTAGAAGAAACTGGAAAGACGACAAATTGTCCTGCTTAAATCTGTGATTTAAAAAATGTTTAAAAGCGGCATGATACACAACCTAAGTAAACGACTGAGAAGAAAAAAACTAAGATTGTCACAAATGTGGTGAAAAACATTTGGATAGAGAAATGAAAAAAAAATTCTTGCATAAAGGCAGGCCCATATCCATTTCACTATTAGTTTACTAGAAGTTGGGGCATGGAACACACAAAATTTTTGTGTGTGATAATAAATATTTGTAAAAATGGAAATGATGAAATCATTCAAATGAGTAGGCCTACTAGAAGTTGGGGCATGGAACATAGCCAAATTTTTGTGCGATAATAAATATTTGTAAAAATGGAAATGATGAAATCATTCAAATGAGTAGGCCTACTACAAGGGATTCTATGAATTTAAGTGATGTGATAAATCACGCAATTCTCAACGATACCAGTTCATCTAAGTAGTCAAGAATTACAATTCAAAACATTTACATCTACATGGGATTCTCTGCAAATCAAATTTAAATGCCTGGCAAAGGGTTCATCGAACCACTTTTATACAATTTATCTCCATTTTAGAATAGCGCGCGTGAAGAAAGAACACCTGAATCTCTCCGTACGTGCTCTGATTTCTGATGATCATTTCTACCTTTAAGTGGGAGTCAACAATATATTTTTGCATTCGGAGGAGAATGTTGGCGATTGGAGTTTCGTAAGCTCTCCACGCCGCAGCGATAAACGACGTTGTTGTAATGATTACCATCCCAGATCTTGTATAATTTCCGTGACGCTGCCTCCCCTGTATCGTGCCAATACAAAACGAGCTGCCCTTCTTTGGACTCTTTCGTCAAACCCACACGATAAAGATCCCACACTGGGCAGCAATACTGCAAAAAAGGACGGACAAGCGTAGTGTATGCAGTCTCTTTTGTAGTTCTGTTGCATCTTTTAAGGTTCTGCCAATAGAACGTAGTCTCTGGTTCGCCTTTCCCACGACATTATCTACGTGTTCTTTCCATTTTAAGTATGAAGTAATAGTAATTTTTAGGTATTTAGTGGGGTTTACGGCATTCACTTTTCATTGATTTATCTTGTTTATGTTTAACGGATTTCTTCTCGTACTCATGTAGACGATTTCACACTTCTTATTAATTAGAGTCAATTGCCAATTTTTGCACAATAGTGATATCTTATTTAGATCGTTCTACAGTTGGGTTTGATCTTCAGATGATTTTACTAGACGGTAAATGACGGCGTCTTCTGCAAACAACCTAAGAGAGCAGCTTCGATTTTCTCCCAAATCTTTTATGTAAATAAGGAACAGCAAAGGACCAATAACACCATCATGGGAAACGCCCCACATCACATCTGTTTTAGCCGATGCCTTACCATCGATTACTACAGTGTCCTCTCTAACAGTCGCAAATCTGGGACGATATAACATAACCACTCAATTTGATTAAAAGGTTTTTCTGAGGTACGATGTGAAAAGCCTTCTGGATATCAAAAAATACGGAATCAATTTGAGACCCTTTGTCGATATCACTCATCACTTCGTGTGAGTAGAAAGCTAGTTGTGTTTCGCATGAACGGTAATTTTAAATCCGTGTTGACCAACAAATCATCCCGTTCGAGATAATTCATAATATTTGAATACAGGATATGTTCCAACCACTGCTGCAAACTGATGTCAATGAAATAGGCCTGTAGTTAAGTGCGTTACTCCTATTGCCTTTTCCAGTTTTTTGGTAAAGATCATTTTTGAGCGAGCGGTTGTATATGGCTGTTAAGTGAGAAGCTATCACAGAAAAAATATTTCATTTGGAAATATTACGTAATTGTCTGGTCGGCGAAGCAATGAATCCTTTTTGTTTGGGGAACCCTTAGAAGGTGCTTCATGTGAACTAAAGACGCTACTTGTCTCTCATCTGCTAAAGTATTGCTGTGCTGTACGGAATCCGCACAATATACGAGGCGCGTCCAGAAAGTAAGTTCCGTTTGGTAATAAAATGAAATTGTACACAGATACAGAAGAAATTTTTATTGCACAAAATTGTACAACTCTTAAACTACTTTTCCATATAACTGCCGAAATTTTGTAGGCACTCGTCATAGCGTGCCACATGTTTTTGTATGCATCCTTCACAGAAGGTTGCCACCTGTGTATTCAACCATGTGGTAACAGCTCTTTATCATAGGATGATCAAACAGGTCCCATTGTAATTTCCGTAAGAATTGTTAAAAAAATGTTCAAATGTCTGTAAATCTATCGGACCAAACTCCGTGGTCATCAGTCCGTAGTTTACAAACTACTTACACCTAGGTAAACTAACCTACGGACAAAAACACACACACCCATGCCCCAGGGAGGACTCGAACCTCCACGGCGAGCAACCGCGCGCTCCGCAGCGAGGTGCTTTAGACCGCTCGGCTACTCCACCACGGCTAAGAATTGTTTGATCACATTCGGTGTATGAGGTCAGGCATTATAGTGAAAAAAAAAGTCTTTTGACAGTAATCCTCTTATTACACCTAAAATCTGTCCTTGGTAGACAACACTTCAACGATGATGACGAGCTGAAAGAACATGTTACCACATGGTTGAATACACAGGCGGCAACATTCTATGAAAACGGCACACAAAATCTTGTGCCATGCAATGACAATTGCCTACAAAATTTCGGAAGCTATTTTGAGAAATAGTTAAACAGTTGTAGATTTTTGTACAATCAATATTTTTCCTGTGTCTGTACCCGTTCGTTTTATATAACCAAACGGAACTTACTTTCTGGACGCGCCTCGTAGTATTGAAGGATGACATCAAAATTGGTCAGAGAAGGGTAGTTCATTGATGTATACTCAGTATTCTAAAGTTTATTGATCACTGAACAATCAACTATACACAAGGATCATAATAGATTGGAGAAACCATCCAAGGTCAATGGTGGTGTTCAGTATGAGGTGGTCCTTAGCTCGGTGAGGACATCTGTACCCGCTGCTGCGTTCGTCTTATAAAGCTGGCGCGTAGGCGGGCGGATTACTCCACTTTACCGTGCTTTGTGTGAGGCGAGAACTGCAGAAAAAGGTTCACATTAGTCTGAAGTAAGTTCTGTATGTTTTTCAGGAAGTGTCTGTTTACCAGCTGCGCTATAAGTGCTAAGGTACGTTATACGGCGTACAGGAATGTGATGTGGTTAGTCTGCCTTGCAGGGGCTTTCTGTGTGCAGATGTAACACTCGTTTTGTATTATGTCGGATAGTGTCACGTAAATGATGTATTAGCCAAGATGCCAATCATTGAAACATAAATGCTTCTCTGCTTGTCCCTGCTGGAGGGACATTTTATAAAAATCCATGTTCAGAGGACAAAAATGATTATCCCAAGAGAAATTAGAGAATACAACAGAAATGTGTTATCTAAGTGTTCGGACAGCTTTCCCGCGAGCTTTTACGGTAGCAAACTGATATGAAAGTGATTAAATGAAATCCCTACCTTACACTTAAGTTTAAATTGTAGTTTTCGTAGATGGCTATGGCGTCAATGCAACCTAAAAGGCCTCGATGCAATTACTGAAAACATTGCTCAATTGCTCATTGAATTAAAACAGAAATCAAAGAGCTTCTTAGGCCACAAGTATAGCGAGTTTCGACCAGTCAATGCACTGAAAATTAGAGCAGTAGGAAGACTGGACGTAATTGTCTCGTAAAAATGAAGCGCAAGTATCAGGCTTACTTTGAGAGAGGGGCATTTGAAATAAAAGAAAGTGTATGTATATACAGGATGGTCCATTGATAGTGACGGGGCCAAATATCTCACGAAATAAGCATCGAACAAAAAGTCTACAACGAACAAAGCTGTTCCAGCTTGAAGGGAGAAAACAGATGGTGCTACGATTAGCCCGCTAGATGGCGTTGCCATAGGTCGAACGGATATCAACTGAAGTTTTTTTAAACAGGTACGCACATTTTATTACATATTCGTCTAGTACGTAAATAAATATGATTTTTTTTATTTTGAAGACTTTTTTCGCTTTCTGATTGATAGCGCTGTAATAGTCACAAACGTATGAGTACGTGGTATCGCGTAACATTTCGTCAGTGCGGACGGTATTTACTTCGTGATTACTAGCGTTGAAAAGGACCGTTTACCAATTGCAGAAAAAAGTCGATATGGTATTTATGTATGGCTATTGTGATCAAAATGCCCAACAGGCCTGTCCTATGTATTTTGATCCTTATCCTGGGGAAGAATTCAGCCACGTTCCGCACCTTTCGTCGGATAGTTACGTTTTTTAAAGAGACAGGAAGTGTTCAGCCACACGTGATAAGTCAACCACGATCTGCAACAAATGATGCCCAAGTAAGTGTTTCACTGGCAGTTGCGGCTATTTCGCACATCAGTTGCGGACAAATTGAGCGAGAATCGAGAATCTCAAAGTGGTCGGTCTACATCAACATAAATTTCACCCGTCCAATTTTTCTATGCACCAGGATATGCATGGCGAAGATTTTGAACGTGGTGTATAGTTTTGCCACTGGACACAAAATAAGTTACGAGACGATAGCAGATTTTTTTCACGCCTATTGTTTAGTGACGAAGAGTCATTCACAATCGGAGGTAACGTAAACCGGCAAATATGCACTATTCGGCAACGGAAAATTCACGATGGTTGCGACAAGTGGAACATCGGCGACCTTGGCGGGTTAATGTATGGAGCGTCATTATGGGAGGAAGGATAACTGGCCCCTATTTTATCGATGGCAATCTAAATAGTGCAGTATATGCTGCTTTCTTACGTACTGTTCTACCGATTTTACTAGAAGATGTTTCACTGCATGACAGAATGGCGATGAACTTTCAACAAGATGGATGTCCGACACATAGCTCGCGTGCTATTGAAGTGATCTTAAATGGAATAATTAATGACCAGTGGGTTGGTCGTAGAAACAACATACCACGACCCACACGTTCAGCGGATCTTACATGCCCGGTTTTCTTTCTGTGGGGAAAATTCAAGTATATCTGTTATCTTGATTCACCAACAAACATGCGTCAGCGCAATGTCATTGCCTGTGAGAACATTGCTGACGGCGAACGATTCGCTATTGAGAGAATTTTGTTAGGCCTATTGCCAAATGCATTGAAGGACATCATTTTGAGCATTTATTGAAGTCATGAGTTAATTACAGATAATTACGCAGTAACAGCATGCGTTCCCATAACGTATGATAATTTCACAAAAAAAAAAAAAAAAAAAAAAAAAAAAAAAAAATCAAGTACCACATTGGAACAATCGAAATAAAGTTCGAACGTACCTAGTTCTGTGTTTTCAGTTTAAAAAACCCACTGTTTGTCTAAAATTGTGAGCAATATGTTTGTGAATATTTGAGCTCCGTCTATCACAAAGCGACAAAAAGTGTTCCAAATAAAACATTCATATATGACGAATGTGTCATAAAAAAGGGAGTACCTATTTTAACAAATGAAGTTGAGATCCGTTAGATCTATGGCAGCGCCATCTAGCGGGCCAACCATAACGCCATCTGTTTTCCTCCTTCAAGCTAGAAATGTTTGGTTTCTTGTAGTTTTCCGTTTGACGCTTATTTCGTGAGATATTTGTCCTTGTCACTGGACCACCTTGTATATGAGAATGACAATATGTGTTTTGTGTCCCAGCCTCGTCGCCGCTTTTGTGTCTCGTTTCCGCCGGTGGTCCTGGTGTCGGTGGCCGAGTAGAAAGAGACCGACAGAGGAATAAAGGATGCACGCGTGTGCAGGTACGGTGGTGACCAGCCAGTGGGATAGCAGAAACTAGAAACACTAGAGGAAATTAGAACGAGATATATATTTCAGAGAGACTTAGTAATATTTAACTTTTACATAGTTCTTGACTGCAGAATACTGATACATAGTTTAGATAGAGGCCTGCCTACTGATGATTTCTAGTGCCTATCCGATAGCCAAGTCTTAACTGGTGCCTATCTGATTCCCAAGTGTTAACTGGTTCCTATCTCAGTCCCAAGTGAACGATGCAGGTCAGTAGTGGCCACAGGCGGAGTTGCAGCAGAGGGCCGTCGTGGCTGACGTCATAAGAACGCCGCGCCGTGCGTGCATGGCGGCGCGCGGCGAAAGTAAGTGGCGCGCACTTCATACTTGTGCGACACCACAATGTGTACTGTGGATGCGAGCAAGTGTTGTAATTGCTGGCACTGGCCTGCGCAGGTGTGCGCAAGGGTTTACATAAGCCATCTGACTGCGTGTTTGGGAAGGATTAAAATCATGTTATAATGCTTCGGACGGGCAATATGATCTGCTTTAGGGGCTTTGGCATGAAAAGCTCCGTCTGTGCTCTCAATGATAGAGTCACAAGACAATCTCAAAATGACTCCTACTCAAAACTAATCAAATTAATGACTGGGCTACATGACTGAAACTGTGGATTAAATTAACCTTGCCGCTGTGGAGTAGCCGAGCGGTCTAAAGTGTATCGCTGCGGAGCGCGCGATTGCTCGCCGTGGAGGTTCGAGTCATCCCTGGGGCATGTGTGTGTGTGTTTGTCCTTAGGTTAGTTTACCTATGTTTAAGTAGTTTGTAAGCTACGGACTGATGACCACGCAGTTTGGCCAGATAGATTTACAAACATTTGATTTTGAAATTAACCTCTAATACACTTATTAGCCACAAATCAAAGCACAAAAGTTATAACATTCGGCTTTCTAATAAAGGAAATACTCCGCGGATGGCTAAGTAAACAGTGCTGAGGTCTTGAAGAAATCTACTGATATACCGTGTCGAGGTATCCTGCTTGAGTTTATAAGATGCTATCACCAGCTGCGTGTTCATTACTGGCTGGACTGGCTGTTGGCAGGACGTGACGTCGTGGCGAGGAGAAACTGCGATGTTGCCAAGTACAATGGAAATTGGCGTGCGGTCAGAATATGTCCGGCAAATACACTCCTCGCGGGGAATGTCAACTGAAAAATCGGTCAGAGCTATATTATTTTTAAGATTACCTGACATAGTCGGGTTTGGAGGCGATCTGATCGTTTCTAGTTTGCAAAATAAAATGCCATGATCGCACATTAATAATTTATTCAAAAACAACCGGTTTCGGTCACACATATTTTACAAGCTGGACATCTTGTTAAAAAATTGGGTATAAAATAACAAGTGCAACATAGTGACTAAGTGCGATGTTGCACTTGGCACTTTCATTTTTTTAACAAGATGACCAGCTTGTAATATATATATATATATATATATATATATATATATATATATATATATATATATATATATATATGTGTGTGTGTGTGTGTGTGTGTGACCAGATGATAGTGATACAGTTCACCGAAACAGGTCGTCATTGAATAAGTTATTAATGTGTGATCTTGGCATTTCATTTTGAAAACTATATTATTTTCGCTATACTCACCACTGTACGTGGTTGGACTGCCAGATTGATTCACTTGTTGAACAAAGTGTTTTTACCAACGGCTCAGCTGTGGTCTAACTGCACAAAAATCGTAAGCGAGTGTTCGAGTGTTGAAACCAGCATTGCAAGAGAACAGATAGTAACTGCCCATGCAATTAAATGAAATAAATCTCTGAATAAAAATGCATTTTACACATAACTGTCATGTAAGATTTATTTATTATGCAACTAGTTTCGGGAATATCCCATAAACATGGCATTTAAAATTACATAAACAGTTCCGTTTCATACATTTCCTGAATCAATTAAAGATGTCGTCTTATCCATAAAAAGAGTCTTTTGTCATAATGATAAAAGCACAGCAATTGGTTCTGTGCCGGCCGCGGTGGCCTAGAGGACTGAGGCGCTTCAGTCACGGTCTGCACGGACACTACGGTCGGGGGTTCGAATCCCCCCCTCGGGCTTGCATATTGTGCCGTCCTTAGTCTTTGTTAGTTCATAAGTAGTTTGTAAGTTTAGGGGCTGATGACCCCGTAGTTAAGTCCCATAAACTATACAAACATTTCAACATTTGATTTTTGGTTCTGTACTTAACCTTAATAAAATTATTCATTTTTATGGATAAGACAACATCTTTAATTGTTTCAGGAAATGTTTGATGCGGAATTGTTTGTATAATTTCAAATGCCGTGATTATGGGATATTCCCGAAACTAGTTGCATAATAAATGAATCTTATATGACAGCTAAGTATAAAATGCATTTTCTCTGAATAAAGATAAATAGACGCGGACTATGATCTGCACTTGCAAGTGAGAACCGTAGTTGTCTGCACACGCCTTCCAATTCGGAGACCAAATGAGCCGGCCGCGGTGGCCGAGGTGACTGAGGCGCTTCAGTTACGGTCAGCACGGCCACTACGGTCGGGGGTTCGAATCCCCCCTCGGGCATGGATATTTTGTGCCGTCCTAGTTCGTAAGTAGTTCATAAGTAGTTTGTAAGTTTAGGGACTGATGACCCCGTAGTTAAGTCCCATAAGCTTAACAAACATTTGAACATTTTTTTGGAGACCAAATGAATCTTCGGAAGGAAAACTACACAAGCACCTCTGTCTCACACGAAAGTAGAGATGAGAACCTACCGAATTAAAATTTAGACTAGCGTGCTAGGCGTTTCAGAATTGCTCTCTCGACATTTCCAGTGGCCAGTTGTGAAGTTGGTGGCTACTTGTGCCCAGTGAAATCCCGCAAGTGTGACTTGGAGGGAGGACGGCGTAAGAATACACGTTTTCATTTCCGCGTATATTTGATGCCAAACTGTAAGCTGGAGTTGTTTCTCACGCTGAAGAAGAACGTCGCCGTCTCCCCCTCGCTCAACATCTAAAGGGAACGGCGCTCCCTATTTCTTGGAAAGACGCTCGCTGTTTGGGTGGCGAACGACGCGGCTGTCTGTTCTCCCCTTCGGCCTCGCTGACTACCAAAGGGGTGCCGCGCCGGTTGTCCATTCATCGCTTGGTGGCGGCCTTCGGGCTCGACCGCTGTTTTCTCAGTACCGCCTGCCACGGTCTGAATGGCACACTATACTCCATTTTTATATGATTTCCGACAGAGAAATGTATTTTGCTTAACGTGTGTTTCGCATATCAGAGAAGGTTCAGAAGCGAATTACGCTCATTAAGGAACATCCCACTGTGTATACAGTTTGTATACAGATATTTGTAAATTACTTATTATATCATATTGTTCTACCTATCGATTGTTTCCTAAAAACAGACTTTGCACTTATTCAGCATTAACACACTGTATTATAAAACAACCTATGATCAATTCAATTCATAATGAATGTTATACAAGGAACTCTAATTTTAACATTAATTGAATATCATTTTGGCATACATTTTTGTATTACTCAACCCCTAGTTCTTTTATGGCGTAAGTTCTTGTTTCTATAACAGCGACACCCCCTAGCAAGCTTTGTGAGCCCCTGGGGGTCGCCACGCATATTCATCATAATGGGTAGGATTTCGATAGATGGAAATGTAGGAAGTATGCTTGAAATTTATTACCAAGTCATCGAGTATTTTGAATTACTTTAATGTGTTCAAGGAGGAATGAGTGACCAGCAAAATCGATTCCTGTTACATGGAACGCTTTCCGTGGCAGTAATCGGTCGGCAGGAAGAGGAGTTTCTATTTGCTGACGTGGCTGATTCTTTGCAAGCTTACATGGAAGGCATCTGTATAGGATCTCCTGTACAGTCTGTCGGGCATGTAGCCGGCCGCGGTGGCCGAGGGGACTGAGGCGCTCCAGTCACGGTCTGCACGGCCACTAGGGTCGGGGGTTCGAATGGCCCCTCGGGCATGGATATTTGTGATGTCCTTAGGATAAGCTAGTTAATAAGTAGTTTGTAAGTTTAGGGACTGATAACCCCGTAATTAAGTCCCATAACCTATACAAACATTTGACCATTAGGGCATGTAATACCACAATTGGTCTCTGAGTTCTGAGAAGACAATGCGCATACCCAGGCGGTGGAGACGGATGGTAGGTACAGTGAAATGCTCCCTACGGAAAGTTCTAGGCCGGTTTCAGATCATCACCATCCATCACCATCACCATACTGATTGGTATAGAAGCCGTGGTGAACTCCCGACCTCTTACACAGGGTGAGAACGACCCTTTCGGCACATTGACTCCATCGCTTTTCATGATTGGAGAAAGGTTGACCACTCTCCCAACTGGACAGGAACCCACGACCACAAACAACTTGCACGAGGACTATCGCCACAGAAAGAATGTGATACACGACTTCTGGAAACGATGTGAGAGGCAATACCTGATGACACTTCGGAGCTTTCATGAAGTGCGTCAGAAGAAGAATTCTATCACACCATGAGTTGGAAATGTCGCTTTACTCTATGAAGACACTTGCCCACGTCACATGTAGAAACGTGTGCGGATTAAAGAACTTTTGAAAGGACGAGATGGAAGAATCCGGACTGCAGTTTTACGCACCCCAGAGGGCAGCTGCCTCTCTCGTCCCATTCAACTGATCAGAGGGAGGAGAATGTGAAGGACTGATATTAGTTTCTGTGGACGTTGTTACATCTTTGTACTACGCTATTTTTGGTCTCTGACTGTGTGATCAATAAACATTGTGTTGTATTGACGACTCTCTCTCGTATGTTGCGACTTTCCCGTGACTAATCCACGACATAGAAAGTTTGTTGAAATTTATTACCAAGTCATCGGGTATTCTGAATTACGTTAATGTGGTCAAGGAGGAATGCGTCTACGGCATATACAGGGTGAGGTGGCGGTAATATGTGGTAAATTTTTTATGTCATTATTTTTTTGTCTTTGGGCAGATAGGGAAGTTCAGTATCGTTTTGATACAATATCTTTATTTAGATTTGATAACACTTCTGATCTATTGGGAAATTTTTCGAAGGAAAAGTTATTCATATTCACAGAATATATGACATCAACTGCAATTGGGCAAAGTTGAAAATGTGTACCCATCCGGGATTCGAACACGGGTCCCCTGCTTTCTAGGCAGTTGCGATGACCCCTACACCACTGGGGACAAAGTGATCAGCGCCCCTGCAAGGACTACCTAAGCACGCCTCCCGTCAGATACAAATTCCCAGCTTCGCCCTGACCACAGTACTCAAACTCGTAGTTATGAAACTAATTCCCGTAAGAGTAAGGGCTTCAAACTTGCCCACTCCTCCCCACTAACGATAGCATCATTGCCCGTCATCGGCATATTATATATATATATATATATGTGTGTGTGTGTGTGTGTGACGTCACTTCTGATCCTGCAGTTGTTATTATTTAATATTCACAGAATATATGACATCAACTGCAATTGGGCAAATCTGAAAATGTGTACCCAGCCGGGTTCTTCAATTATAGCAGTTCCTTAATGAATTTTTCTACGATTCTTTCCGATATCTGCTGTCCAGTGGATAAGCTGGTGACGGTAAGGGGACGGCTGGCGTGCTTTCTCTGACGTAGCCTCGACATTTGGCATATTGGGATCCATAAATTAGCGTGTTTGGGCATTTGCCTTCGTAGAAATTCTCTGTTGCGAGACTGTCGACTCATCTGTGGAAGGGAGGGCGTCCTGTCATGGCGTGGTACGTGTGAGGTCCCGTTCAGTGGGCAGTGGATGAAGAGAGCAGTCGACGAGGGCTGTCCCCGGCTACACGCGAGGTATTGTTTGAAATTACAGGTAGAGAAGGACAATGCTCTGAGGACGCACTCCAGGTTGGCCGAAAAACTGTCTCCACTGCCACACAATCGGACGTCCCGCCTCAGGGCGAAGTTCACAGAAATCTTAACAGCACCCTCGCCACAGCGGCGTGTCTTTTTCACGGTTCTGAATGCCTAGATGGTTTCTTTCAATTAGCCGAGGTACGTGGTTGTGGAAACGTTCTTCTGCGTGACGAATGTTTTTTGGGCGCATAGACTGTTGTCTGAAGCAGCAGGGGATTAGCGATTATGGTCAGAAAATTAATGTATTTTTAGGCCTGGGAATGAAAGGGAGCGTCCGAAAATTCCGAAGAGTTCGTGGATCTGTGTATGGTAACGTGGAAACTTTGCTCGTGTGGGAGGTGCTTGTAGGGGTGTTTGCAGAATGCTCTGTGATTCGTCAAAGCTTACGATTGTGACAGTTTTGTAATTTGTCAGCAGCTTCTCGCGATATCATTGAACAGGCTATTAGCTGCAAGTGGTAATTGGAGCGCTCTGGCCGCGTAGGCGGGTTCGTGGATAGCGACCAGGAATGCTGGCGCAGAGAGATTTTTTGGATTCGCTTGTAAGTCTCTGCAGTTTGCGGATCTACTTACGTCTCGTGGTTTACTTGTACTGTTGTCCTGTAGGTTTGCTTCCGGCAGCCACAGTTGACTTAGAGATTTAAAATGTTCAAATGTTTGTAGATCTATCGGACCAAACTGCGTGGTCATCAGTTCGTAGCTTACAAACTACTTCAACCTAGGTAAACTAACCTAAGGACAAACACACACACCCATGCCCCAGAGAGGACTCGAACCTCCACGACGAGCAACTCCGCGTTCCGCAGCGAGACGCTTTAGAAAATCAAATGTTTGTAAAGTCTATGGGGCTTAACTACGGGGCTACCAGTCCCTAAACTTAGAAACTACTTATGAAATAACTTAGACTAAGGACGGCACAAATATCCATGCCCGAGGGGGGATTCGAACCCCCGACCGTGGTGGCCGTGCAGACCGTGACTGGAGCGCCTCAGTCTCCTCGGCCACCGCGGCCGGCAGACGCTTTAGACCGCTCGCCTACTCCACCGCGGCACTTAAATATTTTGGAAGTCTCATCCGCACTTTGGGTATCGCGCAGATATTAAGATTTTGTATCTCAAGTTTGACTTGGTGATTTGCACTTGTAAACACTGCTTCACAATTACAATACAATCGACTTGTCTGTTCGGGATATAAAATTATGCAGTCCTTGTCTGTCTAGCAGCGGAGACGCTAGAGAGGCTGTTAGTTAAACATCGCCTGTGCCTTACAGAACGAACTGAGAAGACGGTCACATTTTATTTCAGCTCTAACCTACAGTCATCACCTACCACTGCCGACTCTGCTCCAAAAATTTGGTAATGTGTCGCCTGCATCATTGCTAGGGCCAATATATTGCTGTTTTTGAAAGATTTTCAATTTTCATTACCTGGCTTAATGGTTCTAATTGGGAAACTTCATCTGTCCTTTGAATTTGTTCATCTGTGCATCTTCCTGAAAAGGTTTCTTCTCCCTAGACTGAGCCAGTCATTTTTTGATGTAAATATATAGGGTGTTTCACTAAGTGTGTTTACCTCTGTAACTTATAAAATAATCGGTCACGGGAAATTTTAATGCGGTAGATCAACACAAGAAATATTACTCTTTCTGCGGAGCTATGAACATAGTTTATTGTATCATTTTCCAAAGAATTACAGCATATATATATATATATATATATATATATATATATATATATATATATATATATATATTAATGGAACAATAGTTTTTTCTATCTTGCATTGGATTCGTTGAAACCAGCTGCGTCCAAATCAATTTAAACTACATTCCTATCACTGTTAGTTTGGGAGCTACAACCCTTCAAAGCTTAGAGGGTGGAGGCTACGACAGCGTAGCTGACTGGCTAGTGGTCATGAGACAGTGGGCCGTGCCCCAGGGGATAGCCACTCGGCCAGTTAGCTACGCTATCGCAGCCTCCGCCCCCGGAACTTTGAAGGGTTGTAGCTCCCAAACTTACAGTGATAGGAATGTAGTTTAAATTGATTTGGACGCAGCTAGTTTAAACGAATCCAATACATGATAGAAAAAAAATATTTTTCCAATTAAAAAATATATCTTTGTGGTGTAACTCTTTGGAAAATGATACAATAAACTATGTTCATAGCTCCGCAGAAAGTGTAACATTTCTAGTGTTGACCTACCGCATTAAAATTTCCCGTCACCTATTATTTTATAAGTTACAGAGGCAAACACACTTAGTGAAACACCCTGTATATATAGGCAACGTTTATTTCATATCGTTGTCAATTATCTTTAACTATTGCGTATAGGATCTCTTTATTTCAAAGTTTTTTCTAATGTTCCCTTAGCTTTGTCATGTGACAGGATGTATTCTTTATGGTACATAAATTGCACATGAAATATGTATATTCCTTCAATTGAAAACTTCCCTGTCATTCATACTTTTGGAGAGGGAAACGGATATTAGTTAATGTGGCAGTGTACCGAGTAAATTAGGTTTAAATTGGTGCTGCCTCTCATTGTGATATTGGTTAGGAATTTATGAAATAAATGTGTTTGATCATATCATACGCCACCGAGCAATTGAGGTCAATAAAAAATAATTTCCCATGTTGTTATAAACACGATGGCGGCCCAAATTTAACTATCAAATAATATTATGATATACCTTTAATATTTACAAATTAAAGCATTGATTAAAAATATTTTATCAAGTGGAAATTTGCATACTGAGTACTGTCACAGTTGACAAAACTCGCACACATAGTCAAGAAGTTTCCACAGACAGAACTTATACCCTTTAACCGTCCCACACCACCAGTTAGTACACGTTAATTAGAAAAATTGACCCTATGCCTAATAATCTTAATTGGGTTGAAAGGCTATAGGTAATGGAGCCGGTGGTACAGCGAAGATTATAACCGGAACTTTGCTGTACCTCTTTGGTAGACAACAACGATCGATAGTAATAAAGAAAGCGGATAGTAAAATACGGACTAAAATAATTAATGTTTATATGAAAAAACGCGGAACAAACAGAACGCAGGAATTAATTTGAAAAAAGTGAAGAATTTATTGATTTACGGTCGCCAGTTCGTTGTACAAGCAATTAATGTAATGGGATGTTTATAATGGCAATGTTAAGCAGCAACGTGAAAATTACGTAAAATTTGGTGGCCAGGGAATCAGAGTATACGCATAAAATCCGGTTCAAAAGACACTGACAATACACTAATTACTTAGAAATGTTTCGTTAACACAGGATGAATGTTAGACAACGAAATGCAAGCCATAGCCACGCAAATACAACATGCAGCAGATCATGCAAAACTCTCACCTTAATGCTTACTATTTATAGTTTCAAGTAATTAATATTTTATATAAGTACTGCAACATGCAGCAGATCATACAAAATTCTCACCTTATTGCCTACTATTTATAGTTTCGAGTAATTAATTCTTTATATAAGTAACAGAAATTATTCAACAGCAAGTATGCAACCCGCTTTAACAATAATCAAATTGTAGCTGCACAATTAACTGTACTAATAGCATGCTCAGAAATTAATTAATGACTTGACGTGATAATACTGAATATTTTGAAATGAACAATTTAACCTTCTGATTAACTTTTGCCTTTTCTTTAACCAGGAATTATTAGCACTTAAAACACTTGCAAATAATCACTATTCTCACTAATCAGTACTTGCAAGCAGAAACGTTACCTCAAATTAATATGCAATGAAAATTAATTAATGTTTTGCACTATGTTGATATGTTTCTTACCATTGAATGTTACTCTAGCAGTTTCATTCGAGTTAGAAAACCTATTGATCAGCATAAGCTACATTTAGTAAGATTATTCTGAACAAATTATTATAAATCACTGTCACACTGTCTTTAATGACTTTAATTTAAGTTTTCTATGACTTTGGGTATATTCTCGGTAATACAATGAAAAAGGAAGGAACCTATCTGGACAATGATCATGGGTAATGATCTAAACACAGGTTCACAAATAACAGTGTTCACTATTGAACAATTACCGCTAATACGCGGGTTAGCTGTACATGCTAAGACAAATTGGCAGATCTTAGAGATTTCGGTGTGCGATGTAGTGCTGCTGATTGGACCCTATCGGCACTTAACAATTGGCAAACACAGGCTCTTCTTGGCGACAAATGTTAATTACAATTTTGGGTCCCACAGCATTCCTCCTGATCGATTTGTTAATTATGTGAGCTGTGCCGGTATGAATAAATAATACTGCCTGTTCGCCGCGTCTTTCACTAGTGCCACACCAATATGCATTCTTCCTCACACACCTTTGATGTACACCATTGCGCGCACCGTCTCTCTATTACGTCTGTCCGCTACTAGGTCAGAACAACGACTGTCTCTTTCGCTGTGCGCTTCTGCGCTACCAGCGATAAAACTCTCTACTCACAGAAGATTCTATACAATAGCACAGCCCTTGCTAAACCAGCGTGTCTACTTTGGTTTTGACACGTGCAGATATTAACAGGACAATGTCAATATGTTACAAAAATAAAATATACAAATACATAATAAATTACAAAAAAATACAAATAATAAGGAAAAATACATAAAGCATAGTTTTCTGCAGGCACTTAACCCTTAACTTCCACGTGCCGTCTCACAGACCGCAAACGGTTATTGTTAGTCAATTTTTAATGGCCAGGAATGGGGAAGGATAACACAGCGTTGTGTAATCGTTGCTTCCAACACCTGCACTATTTTCCGCTGTCAGTAGCCACGTTAAAGCGAGTCGGAGCAATATTATCACATCTTCTTTTGTGCTAGCGGTCTCTGAGACCGGACCGGGCCTTCGTGTTACGGATTCCGCACCGAGCTCTTCCTCTACTGTGGGTGCTACAGTCCCTCATTTTGAGCATACTGTTTTCAAATGGTTTGAAACCATTCAGAAACAGATGTGGAATCAGACAGTGACTATGAGATTCAAAGTGAACGTAATTCAGACTCAGAATAGTGTGAACGTGAAGAAGATATTGTATTGGCACCTGTGAAACGTAGAATATGCTCGACTCTGACCCAAAAAAGAATAGAAAGATCTGTTATGTTTGCCACTGTTGCAAGAATCCCACCTACCTTGAGTGTTGTACCAGAATGTACATCGCGTGCAGAGAAAACATCTGAAAAGACAAAAGTTACCAACAAAACAGTAGTGAAATTCTTATTTTGGTGATTTTTTAGAGTATCTTATGTTTTTACCATTAAATGCATAGTAAACAATAATGAAAGGGCACAAAGTAAAATTTAAGGCCAGGGTTATGACTTTTTACAGTGACAACAAAGTAATGTAATATTAAATCCATTTACTGCAGTTTTACGTTTGAAAATATATATGTCATAAAATAAATTTTAAAATACGTTTATTTTGCAGAATTTAAGTAGAGAAAAGTAGACTATTGCGTAATAAATTGAATTAGTTCACTTAGATAACAATCAGGACTATTTATGATTATTTAAAAATTGCGGTCTGTCAGACCGCACCTGGGACAAAGTGTGGCAGAAAAATGACCTGGGAAGCTAAGGGTTAAAGATGATTTGCAGAGTATCCCATGTAGATGTAGATGTAGATGTACATACCTGTACGCTCCTATAACTGGAAAACACCGTTGGTCACTGTGTTGTTGTGTCACAGGGTAACAGTTTACAACAGATGACGAAAAGCTATTTGTGATATGTGTATATGCCCTTTGTTGGAATGTTGGACATTCGAAATGCAATAACAGACTTAAGTCGCGTTCAAAACGAAAGGGACTGAAAGACTAGGAGGCTCTGGTAAGGAAGTGGCGCCGAGGTTTGCAGATTCGCTTGGCTCGCTCAGTCGGCGACCTTTGGCTGCCCCCTCTCGTGTTTACCTCTAGAATGGACCACTGCCCCGGTGTCACAGAGAGCAAGTTGCACGCGCAGTTCCCACTTAAGACAAACTTGCCGGCGGAGTTTACTCGGCGTCCTCCCCTGGGGCAGAGTGGCGAGCGCGCCATAGCCCCGTCCTGCGGCGATGCTGGTCTGTCCTCCCACACCGTGGATGACCCTCCATGGCCGACGTATTCTGTAGTTAAGCCATCATTCTCTGCAATTCACACATCAAATAGCAACACTCAGAAGATCTGTAAAGAATGTGTCCCATGTGATGAAACCGGAATCTACCTTATGTTACCTCTACAGTAAACAAATTTATTTGCCGAGATACAGTGAAGGGAAGAGGAAGAAGATCAAGATGAAATAGGAGATACTATACTGAGAGATGAATTTGACAGAGCCCTGAAAGACCTAGGTCGGAACAAGGCCCCAGGAGTAGATGATATACCCTCAGAGCTACTAAAGTCTCTGGGAGAGCCAGCCATGACAAAGCTATTTGAACTGGTGTGTAGCCTGTATGAGGCAGGCGAATTAGCCTCAGACTTTTAAAAAAATGTAATAATCCCCATTCAAAAGAAATCAGGCGCAGACAGGTGTGAAAATTACAGAACCATCAGTTTGATAAGTCATGGTTGCAAAATTTTTACACGAATTATCTACAGGAGAATGGAAAAGCTGGTAGAAGCTGACCTCGGGAAAGATCAGTTTGGATTGAGGAGGAACGTAGGAACCCGGGAGGCAATACTCACTTTACGTCCTATCTTAGAAGATAGATCAAGGAAAGGCAGACCTACATTTTTAGCTTTTGTAGATTTGGAGAAAGCATTTGACAATGTTGACTGGAATACACTCTTTCAAATTCTGAAGTCAGCAGGGGTAAAATACAGAGAAAGGAGTGTTTTTCACAACAAAAGCCAGACCGCAGTTATTAGACTCGAAGGGCATGAAAGGGAAGCATCAGTTGGGAAGGGAGTAAGACAGGGTTGTAGCCTTTCTCCGATGTTATTCAATTTGTACATCGAGCAGGCGGTGAAAGAAAGCAAGGAAAAATTTGGAATAGGGATTAAAGTTCAGGGGGAAGAAATAAAAACATTGTGTTTTGCTGATGACATTGTAATTCTGTCAGAGACAGCAAAGGACCTGGAAGAGCAGTTGAATGGAATGGACAGTGTTTTGAACAGAGCGTATAAAATGAACATTAACAAGAGCAAAACAAAAATAATGGAATGCGGTCTTAGAAAAACAGGCGATCCTGAAGGAATTAGACTAGGTCACGAAACAATGAAGGTCGTAGATGAGTTTTGTTATTTGGGTAGTAAAATAACATGCGATTGTCGCAGTACAGAGGATATAAAATGCAGAATGGCAATGAGAAGAAAAGCATTTTTGAAAAAGAGAAATTTTCTAACATCGAATATTAATTTAAGTGTAAGGAAGTCTTTTGTGAAGGCATTTGTGTGGAGTGTTGCCTTGTATGGGAGTGAAACATGGACGATAAGCAGTGCGGACAGGAAGAGAATAGAGGCTTTTGAAATGTGGTGCTACAGAAGAATGCTGAAGATTAGGTGGGTAGATCGCGTAACTAATGAAGCGGTACTGAACGGAATTGGTGAGAAAAGGAATTTTTGGCATACCCTGACTAAAAGAATGGATCGCTTGGTAGGACACATTCTTAGACATAGGGGAATCGTAAATTTAGCATTGGAGGGAAGTGTGTGGGGTAAAAATCGCAGAGGGAGACCAAGAGACGCGTATAGTAAGCAGATTCAAGTGGATGTGGGTTGCCGTTCTTATGAGGAGATGAAAAGGCTTGCTCAGGATAGAGTAGGGTGGAGAGCTGCATCAAACCATTCTCCGTACTGAAGACCATAACAACAACATACAGTGAAGAGCGAATGAAACTGATGTACCTGTCTAATATCGTGTGTGGCCTCCGCGAACGCGCGTAAGTGGCGCAGCTAATGTCTGAAGTACTACTTGCAGTATTTTGACACCACGCATTCTACAGGGCAGTACATAAATCAGTGAAGCCCCTTTTACACAATCCACTTTCTTGCGAAAATTGACTACTCGAAGCGTGGACGGTTTTTTAGCCGTCGTGTAAATCGATTGTGCCGAGTGTGGCGTTCTAAAGTTTCGAGTGCGGTTAGCACTGCGCATGCGCAGAAGCAACGGCTGTATTGCCCAGCAGAAGGGCGAGGTAGTGCGAAGGCACATGTAAGCAGTACAGTCCGGAATAAAAATCTAGTGAGCCATCACTGGCGATTTTAATTCACCAAAATAATACAAAGCATGTTGATTGTGGATTACTTTTTATATTTTGTAGAAATCGAATGGACGAAAGAAAGCGTTATGGCTGTTATTTCGGCTTATGAAGAAGAAAGAGCCCTCGTAGAAACATAACATCATTTATGTGACAATAAGGTAATTTTAACCGTCTCTAGTATTATTTGTGGTATAAATGTATTACAGTGACTGTATATACTCATTGAAAATATCACATATTTTCTAGAATGCACGGAAAGAAATTCTCAAATTAGTGGCAAACAAAGCATCAGCAGTTTGGCTGAAAGTTACAGCTGAAGATTGTAAAACAATATTTGGAACTCTGCGGTCACATTACGGCGCGGAGTTAAAATAAATTACCAGAGGGAAAAGAGTGGGTGTTCTGCATCCAAACGCTTCTCGTCCTGCTTCTGCGCACTTATGGGCTATTTCTTAGTTTTTTTACGAGTAATATTCTACTCTCAGTTTTATGAGTTTATTTAGATTTCTGTAGATTTGGGAACATGTCAGGCGAGATAGGTCCATGTAATTGCAGTACTTTTAATTTTAATATAATTTTAATTTTTCGGGATATACTTACCATTTGTGGATACGCAGAGCAGGGGAAAGCTTTTCTTGCGGACCATGGGAAACGTGTTTGCAGGGAGACAGCGAGTTAATTTTTCAACATCACTACGCTATCCCATTGGTTAGGCAATTAGCCGTTCTTGCAGATTGGTGCGCCTGAGATGCAAGGGCGTGGCCGCTGGAGGACATGCCGTCGGCAGGATCAGTGAGGAGGAGGAGAGAGAGAGAGAGAGGAGAGAGTTCGGTAAAGGCTTCTGTGCCGTACATGGACAATTACATATATCTGCCACATATAATGGTGATTGGTCAACTGGAGTCGAAGTTTGGAATAAGGTACACTCTCCTCCATGCAGGGTATTAAATTTTATGTAGACAGTGACGTTCATTGTTTTGAAGGCGACGTTTGCAACATTTTATCAAGGCTGAATGAAAATTTGGATTGCCTCTGCCATGCATGAACAAACATGTATGAATACGGCGCCAGTGCTCATATTTTGAAGGGAAAATGTGCAAATATTAACCGCAGTCAGATGGATGGTGTAGTAGTACATATAATATATACCTAATGTGAAGATACAAAAAATATCAGTCCCAATTATACCGAATTTTTTCCGTCAAAAACCGACAGCAGGTATGAATCTGAACGACCCAGTGGCCCAAACATCAGAGTTTCATCACAACATTCCCAGCCAAAAATATATTCAAAAGTTTGTTAAGTTTATGGGAATTAAATGCGGGGTCATCAGTTCCTAAACTCACAAACTACATATAAACTAACATATAGTAAAGACAGCACAAACACTCAGGCCAGAGGGGGGGGGATTCGAACCCCCAATGATGAGTGGCCTCGTGCATTGGAGCAGAGTTCCTCAATGCGCTCACTCACTCCGCTGCGGCTTTCCCAGATATTTGGAAGTAGTTCAGTATATATAGTTCTTTCGACACGTCTACCCGTTCCCTTTTGAATTGCTGAGCTTAGATTTTTTCGGGCCTTTTACTGAAAGTAATACACAGCACTATTGAATTTAAAAAGAAATACATAAACAATTTTTTTGAAAATTACGGTTACTAATATGTAAATTTGGAAAACACGTATAAAGTGAAATAAACTGGATGATGAAGGAAAGATGTGGCGCCAAACGTGTGTGGCCATGCACTGTACTACGCTTTACTGAGGAGTGATCAGCCGTCCTGGTCGGACGTTCGAGTCACCCCACGGGCATGGTTGTTTGTGTGTCGCGTTGTTAGCACGAGGTGGTTGAAGCAGTTTGTTAGTTTATAGACTGATTTGGAATGCTGTTTGGTACCATAGATTTACAAATATTTATATATTTGAAAGATCTGAAATGGTAACACGGGAGCATCATTAACTGCTTACCTAACCTAAATAGGTAAGGGTTATATTCCGCTATCCGGCCCTAGATGGGTCAGTCGAGCCCAACAGGCCTTCACAAAATTTAATTTGCAATGACAAAATGGAGGTCATCAATTCGTGCAAAATTTGTTTAAAATTACATGAGTAGTTTCGGAGTTTATCGCGGTCAAACATAGTGACACTAGAATAAAACATTCAGTCTGAGGCAGGGTGTGCACTGATAAGAAACTTCCTGAAACTGATAAGAAACAAATTACAATTGAAATCGAACCTGGAACCTTTGCCTTTCGCAGGCAAGTGCTCTGCCATTTGCATCCATACTCCGCAAGCCACCCGACGATGAGTGGCGCAGGGTACCTTGAGCACCACTATCGGTTCTCCCTCATATTCCAGTCAGGTATTGTTCGCGGAAAGAAAGATTTTGTGGGCTGTGTGGGCTCTAATCTCTCTGATTTCTCTTCGCGAGATATACGTAGGAGGGAACAATATACTATTAGACTCCTCGGTAAAGGTACGTTCTCGAAACTTCGACAAAAGTCCGTACCGAGCGACAGAGCGTCTCTTCTGCAGAGTGTTCCACTGGAATTTATCGATCATCTCCGTAACGCTTTCACGATTATCAAATGATCCTGTAATGAAGCACGCTCATTTCCGTTGGATCTTCTGTACGTCCTCTATCAACTCCACCTGGTACGAATCCCATACCGGTCAGCAGTATTCAAGCAGTGGGCGAACAAGTGTACTGAAAAACTTCTTGGTAGATTAAAATTGTGTGCCGAAACTGGGACTAGATCCTGGGACCTTTGCCTTTCGCAGGCCAAAGCTCTACCAGCAACAATTGTAATCTGCCACGAAGTTTCATATTAGCGCACACTCCGCTGCAGAGTTCAAAAATCAAATGTCTATAAATCTATCGGACCAAACTGCGTGGTCATCAGTCCGTAGTTTACAAACTACTTAAACCTAGGTAAACTATCCTACGGACAAACACACACACCCATGCCCCAGGGAGGACTCGAACCCCCACGGCGAGCAACCGCGCGCTCCGCAGCGACGTGCTTTAGACCGCTCGGCTACTCCACCGCGGCCGCTGCAGAGTGAAAGTTTCATTATGGAAGTATACTGTAAGTTACTTCCTTTGTTTTCAGACTGCATTTCCTTAGGATTCTTCCAATGGATCTGTCATCTGCTTTACCGACGATTGAGTATATGTTCGGTCCATTTTAAATCACTGCTAATGCCGGCCGCAGTGGCCGAGGGGACTGAGGCGCTCCAGTCACGGTCTGCACGGCCACTACGGTCGGGGGTTCAAATGCCCCCTCGGGCATGGATATTTGTGCCGTCCTTAGTGTTAGCTAGTTCGTAAGTGGTTTGTAAGTTTAGGGACTGATGACCCCGTAGTTGAGTCCCATAAGCTATACAAACATTTGAACAATTTTTTTCACTCCTAATGATTACTCCCAGATAATTGGATTAACTGCATCCAGTTGCTGACCTGCTATAGTGTAGCTAAATGATAAGGGATCTTTCTCTCTATGTATTCGCAGCACATTACACTTGTCTTCATTGAGATTCAATTGTCAGTCCCTGCATGATGCGTCAATTCGATGCAGATCCTCCTGCATTTCAATACAGTTTTCCATTGTTACAACATCTATATATACTACAGCATCATCCGCAAAAAGCCTCAGTGAACCTTCGATGTTATCTACAAGGTCATTTCTATATACTGTGAATAGCAACAGACCCACGACACTCCCCTGTGGCACATCTAACATCACTCTGAAATGTATAGTTTACGGGGGGAATGTTGAAAATAAAAGTAAGGAAGTGGAGAGGAAGGACGGTATGCAAATGGAGTATGCAATTATTTTGTTCACTTGATATTAAAGAATGGGCTTGGCTGACCCACCATTGATCAGTTATGAATTCCCAAGTAATAAAACCCATCCAAAATTGTGTAAATGTGGCTAACTAATTTCAACGATTTGAGTAAAGAAATTTGTTTTGACTGGTTTTATTCTCTGAAGTCAAATCAACGTCAGAGCGAAAGTTCACATACCATTCAACACGAATCAAATTTTACGAATTTACAAAACAGAATAGACACTCCCACAGCAAGTGACTGGTAAGTCGAAGATAATTACATTTGATTCAAACCACTTGTGACAACCTACATTTAACTGGATACCGTGACGTAATCGAGAGAAATACTCCGATACCAGATTCCTGTGAATTTACCATTTACAATAGTCCGAAAACGTGAACACCACTTGAAACAATAGCAAATGCACACGATACTGTACCAAACTGTGCTGTCTGGCGATGTCGGAAACATGACAGCAGGGCGGCGGCTGTGTGTGTCGATAGCTGCATGTTGCGGACCCGGAGATAATTCAGCTGCGTATTCCAGAAGCAATATTTAACTAATATCAGCCAACTTCAGATCTTGGTGCCTACGATCTCACTCGTTTGGCTATGTCGTGCCACAATAGACAATTTACATGTGAAAAACAAATGTATCGTAGGGCAGAGGAGACACCAGAACTGTTATAATCGCAAGCGCATCGGTGCGTCTACTATCAGGCAGGCCGACCTTGCTCACGGCTTGCCAATACTCTGCGCTATTGGTACAAGTTTTGGAGCATCTCCCAAAGTTGTAACACAAACTCTAAGTGCAGATGCTCGAAGACAAGTATAAAGTAAGAGCAGAAGACAAGCATCTGCTCTCCTCGGCAGCCCAAAACAACAGACTCGTTCTCTCTCCATCTAAAATCTCCATGTCCTCTCTGCACAGTCTCTAGACTCCACCTACCCACAGTGAGGCGTCAAAGTATGGCGAATCATGGCTTGCATTTGGAAGTCGGACAGCCGAACCCCCCTTACCATAAAACAGTAGCTAATGGCCAGCTCTCCCATGTATTCACCGGTTGGGCCTCGCCCTTACGTTCAGCATTCTCATGGTAGCGGCGGTTGGCCTTCAGGCTCCTTCGAAAACCCAGCCAGCAAGTTGTTCGCAGCAAATGACCAAACTACTTCGCTACTTCGCTATAGTGTAATTGCAGTGCCCGCAGGCTTGGCGCCAGAGACGTACAATGTCCTAGCGGGTGCCACTCTGGCGTTCGCCAACTCGGCGCCAGACTTCTCAGATCTTCCATCGCATAGCACCGTACACCGCCCATGGAGGCATACTGTATTGCTCCAGACACTCTTGGCCAGTGTCGCTGGCGCCACGCAGATGGTGGCAACGTGTGCGAAAATACGCGGAAGGCTCACGCCTCAGTCATATCTGCTGTGACCTTCGACCGTAAGGCGTCTTCTGGGAACTACCGACCCTTCGAATAACAGACACACTTTCATGCTCGCCACCATCTCTGAATGCGTGTTTTCCTATGCTGCTACAGGCCTCATACAACCAAGTTCAAATGTTCAAATGTTTGTAAATCTATAGGACCAAACTGCGTGATCGTCAGTCCGTAGCTTACAAATTACTTAAACTGAGGTAAATTAACCTAAGGACAATCACACACACACACACACACATATGCCCCAGGAGGACTCGAACCTCCGATGGCGAGGAACGGCGCGCTCCGCAGCGAGGCGCCTTAGACCGCTCGGCTACTCCTGTGGAGTTTGGAAAGTTGTGAGGACGAACCGTGAGTCGTATCTGGATAGCTCAGCGGTAGAGCTCTTGCACCTGAAAGGCAAAGGTCTCAGTTTCGAGTCCCGGTTTTGGCACACATTTTTAATCTGCCAGGAAATTTCAGAGTGGCACTAGTTTATGTTTGACATTGGCGTTTTGGCATCCTCATTGCATGATGAATTAGTAACTTTCTCACTGTTTTGATTTTTGTGGGTGGAGGTGCCGTCATTGAGACTAATAGTACGTTTCGTAGAGTTTTGAAATAATAATCTCAAAATTCGGTACAAGTACCAAAATTCTTATGAAATACTGGATGACTAAATATTGCCCCAATACAAAATTGTGTCTTTACGCATACACACTTACTGTATCAAAATTCATCGCATCATTACTTTTGGAAATCATTAGTGGAACACGTAGAAACGGTTGAAATACGGAAATTCCATGGTGGTAGGGTATTACAGCGACAAGTGTTTCAGTGTCGCTTAGCGTGCCTCACGCGTAGTTCGTTTAGTTCTGTCTCCAACGTGGCGCCAGCGTATTTTCGTTAGTTCCGCCAGTGTTGTGTTACTCTCAGTACGTGTCGCTCTGCTGTTTATCGTCCAGTCTGCGGTGTTTGTGCGGCCCTCTCTGACCCGGCGTTGTGCTGCTCAGAGATGTCAGCGTGTTTGCCACGAGCTATCCACGTACAGGTGCTGTCAGCTTCTTCTTTGAAATATCTACGCGGCACGGGAAAACCGGCTCCTTTGATATACATGATTCGTTAGACAGATAGATTAAAATTACTACGGATCAGGTGGAAACAGCATGTTTAGAATCTCAATTACATGTGTAACATTTTTTTACTTATTCGTTCGGCGTATACAAAGGCAATCATTCTTTCATTAATTAAAATAGCCTTATACACATATTCTAACAATACAAATGCTCTTATAGTGCCACACTACATTGCAAATACTCTGAAGCCACTTGAAGGCCGAGTCACTGAGTCTGTATATGTCTTAAAAATCGCCATCGCCCACAAGAGTAAATTTTCCGTTGTTTGGGTTTCACCACATTCACATTCAGAGCTGTCTGACAGGCCCCATTTGACTGTTTACATTTGCCGACACCTCTTCTTACGCCGTTCAAAGTTGTCCTCAGTCTTCTTTGAACCCTTCGATCTTCTTGTTGGGGTCGTCCGCCAAACTGCATGTCTTGTGTGCACTTGTAGTCCATAGCTCTTTCCAGAATGTTTTTGATTTAAGTCTTGAAGCTCTTCGCCGGTTTTCCAAAAAGATGTCGTGGGTTTTAGCCTGTTTGTAGCTATAAGATTTGATGTATAGGTAGGTCCAGGTTGCTTACGATTCTTTGGTTTCAAGGGCTCTATGTTGGGAACGACAGGGAGCAAAGGACAGGGGGTAGCACTGAGGGTACCCGAGATTATCCGAATCGTCTGCCTCAGCTTAAGGTTTATAGAATACTGTTACTTCACGTCTGTTTTGTTCCTTTCAGTCATCATGATTGTTCCTCTGTCATCCTGTTCCGTTATGGATATATATACGACATATTCGGCGATAACGCTGGTCCAAACAGCACTTATGATTACAGTATTATAGTGGACTTACAAGTAGACGACATGGGTAACGGATTTTACAATTTTTTATATTTATGGGATGTGAAGTTCAGAACTCTAAGTCAGACAAAGCTATTCGACGCAACTCTCAAATAGGTAAAGGTAAAGCAGTCAACAATCCGAAGATTGGTTTGAACACTACAGTGCTTTACTAGGCATGGTCCTGTTTGGAGGTGGTATGCAATTGCCTTCCTCCGACCTGACTTACCCAGCCAGTAACAGGGAGACATACAGTTTAACGTGGGTTCCGAAGCACGGTGCTACTCGGTATTTTTCACATGAGCAATACTGTCAGAGGTGAAAGAAATGGCAGGTGATAAAAATCCTAGCGCTTGGCGGGGATCGAACACGAGACCTTTGGATTTATAGTCGGGCACTCTAGCACTGTTCAACCGAGGCGTACGAATATTCTTTAGAAAATCGGCTTTGAAGTTGTTCAAGTAAGTACGAATCATTGCAAGCAGCTCTAAAAACAACTCCAGCCTCTTATGAAACTTTTTCTCTCTTAAAATGATCAGAAGAAGGAAGTGTTTTGCCTAATACTTTTCCGGTTTTAAAGCACCACGTGGCTTTCAGCACATAATTAGAACTTCTATTTCTTACAGGGGAAATTGAAATCGCGAGATATTTTACAGACAATATTACTATACACAACTGAATGCACCTCGAAATTATATCATAGGTTGAAACATAGTTCAGCGGTATATCATAAAGAAAGAAGTGCATTTGTGATCTGGTAATTTACTACGTGTTTCAAAATTTTCAAATGTTTTGTAGCTAATGGGACTTAACTACGGGGTCATCAGTCCCTAACCTCACAAACTACTTATGATCTACCTTATACTAAGGACGGCACAAATATCCATGCCCGAGGGGGGATTCGAACCCCCGACCGTAGCGGCCGTGTAGACCGTGACTGGAGCGCCTCAGTCTCCTCGGCCACCGTGGCCGGCTATTACGTGCTTACCACCAACACTATTCGCTAGATATATCGCAGACAGTAGCCCGATATTCCACTCAAAGTACCTGAAATATTCTGTTGTTTAGGAAATATGAATTCATTTAGATTGAGCTGCTTGACAACGAAACTGAAATGGACAGTAGGATGGAAGTTATGAGCTGAGAATGAAGAAGGGTATGCACTCACATGAATATGGAATGAATACATACCCGAGCATCACCGTGAAATAACGCGAGTCTAAATATAATATATAATCATGAATGATTGTTTGTTTATGCGTATTTTGATCTCTAACGTAACGTTCATCGCAATGCATTCAGATTTTGTCAAAATGTTGATTCAACTTTCGCGAAGATTACATATTACTGTACAATAAATAAATAAATAAAAATCACATTTTAGATAACTTCCATATTGATTATTTGCTACTAAACGTTTTTCTGGTTAATAGAACAGAAAACTTCCTATACCACATTTTATTAACACAGCATACAATGTCTTGTTGAATATCATCATAGATCAAAGTCAACGGCAAACGGTAAGGCCCAGTCAACTCTGTAACAGGAAATCGTGCAGCTGCCAGATAGCACTAAGTCGTTACCACATATACCATTCCGTGTGCAAGTAAAAAAATGAAGTCGACATAGCGTTAACACGAGTCAGGTGTGCACAGTTCTAGAGGCAGGCATAAATCATGAGTAAACAGTCCTGGATGTAATACCGACTCTCGGCATTACTCGTAGCCGCCGCGGAGTAGCCAAGCGCATTGAGGCGCTATGCTACGATGCGCGACGCCGCTCCCCGTCGGGGGTTCGAATCCCCCTCGGGCATTGACGTTTGTGCCGCGTTTAGTATACGGTAGTTCCCAAGAAGTTTGTAAGTTCAGGGACTGAACGCCCCGCAGTTAAGTCCCTTAAGCTTAACAAACATTTGAACAACATTTCTCGTAACGAACTCAGTGTTTTCAGTTCGTCCTCCAGATATAGCAGTCGGCCGAGGGATCTTGGTGTGTGTGAGTCTAGTAACAGCGACATCTGCACTATACAATAACTAGTTTATATCTTTGACATTGAGGTCGACGTTTCCCGATCGGGCGAAGTTTAGGAGGCTTTTGGTGTGGCGCGTGCTCTGCCGCTGCCTGCACGGCGCGGACGTCCGTTGGGTGGTCTGCTGATTAGGGGCTCTCTCTAAGAGCATGACAAACGTTTTCGTAATATAATTTGCAAATAGCATCCATTTTTGTCATTCAATGTACCTAAAAATTATTTCGTTATACAGTATATAAACATAAACTCTGAGATGCACGGAGAAATTGCCGCAACCGTTTATTCGCTGCCTTACAGTTCATCAGATTGCGATAAAACTACGTACACTCGATGTAAAACACACGAGGAAAGTTATTTCTACGTAAAAATTTGTATGGTACGTTTCGGAGGGCACTTGACCTACGAAATATGCAGAGACACGAGAATGGCCGTATGATCTAATGTGCCTTGCCATGGATTCTACGGGCGCTGCCCGTCGGAGGTTCAAGTTCTCCCAAGAGCATGGTTTTGTGCGCTGTTCTTAACATGATTACTTTGTTTGTAAGTCTAGTGAACGATGACATCAGCAGTTTGGTCCTTTAGGTTTATCATACACTTTAACGTTTTTGATAAAGTGTACGGTTTTATTTCCATCTTGATGAAATTTCGCACAGTTTACCTTTAAAATCAGAGAAACGTTGTGGTCTATGTAAAATTTAATGGCGGAGGATACCTTGCAACAGACACCATTACACTGATCACCTTCAAAGTTGACACTGAAATAGTTTCTGTTGGTGAAACATGCCGGGTGATCAAACAGACAGTATAAATTTGAAAACTTAATAAATCACGGAGTAATGTAGATACATAGGTAACAATTGACACACATGCTTGGAATGACATGGGGTTTTAATAGATAAAAAAGAACAAAAAAATAAAATAAAAAGTATTGCTAGACGAATGGAAGATCTCTTGCGCACGTCATTTGGTGATGATCGTGTCCTCTGCCATAACTTTCGTCATGCTTGGCCTTCCAGGTCCAAAGACCTTAGTCCGTGCGATTATTGGCTTTGGGGTTACCTGAAGTCGCAAGTGTATCGTGATCGACCGACATCTCTAGGGATGCTGAAAGACAACATTCGACGCTAATGCCTCACCATAAGTTCATCGACTACAGCTATTGTTAAGGAATGATGGTGAAAATATTGAGCGTTTCCTGTAAAGAAGATGGATGATCTTTGCTTTGTCTTAATTTGTTATGCTAATTATTGTCTTTCTGATCACATGAAGCGCCATGTCATGATTTTTTTTGTCTAATAAAACCCCATGTCTTTCCAAGCATGTGTGTCAATTTTCACCTCTCTATCTACGTTATTTCATGATTTATTAAGTTTTCAAATTTATACTGACTTTTTTTATCATCTGGTATGTATTCGTTGGTTAATTGGGAATCGCATGTCTGTCTGGGTTTTTGATTGTCACGATATTGTTGCCGTGTGCGGCTAAGCGGCAGAGTTGTTAGTTAGATTCAGACTGAATGAAGATTTCACGATGCCAAGGTGAGATAGCTTGTCGTTCTATACCTTCTCAGACAACCATTATTAACACAAAGGCCACGTCTCTAAATAATTTGTTTTGTGCCCTCCAGACAAAAACGTACCTAATTAATGACATCAAGAGTTGACACTTTTGTAAATAAGCCGTAGCAATAGAACTGATGTGACTAATTTGTTATCGCTTTAATTGTAAGTGAAGGAATATCTCACGGTTGAATGTGTGTGCTGACATTTCAATCTTTGATATCAGTAAAATAGTTCATGTCTTACAGTCGAACCCACAATGTGTAGTGTCTTAGATTTACTTCCTAATCAAATTTGTTTGATTTATTGAAACTCAATCTTTTTGATAATACTAGTCTTAGCAAATCTTCCTTGACACTGATGTGTCTTGCACCTTTATTGTTTTGAGCAGTGCCGCCGGTCTGTAGTTACACAAGGACTTAATTGCTATGGTATCCGCATTTTCGGTCGAAAGAACGATATTTTCACTGACGGTCAGTTACATAATTAAAGTAATTTCCTGATTGAAACCAGTGTTAGTAACATAAAAAACGCTATTTCCGCTGCCAACACTTATACTAATCACCAATAGTAAATTCTTCATTGTTCAACAGATACGTACACGAGATAGGATCAATAAAACCAATCACCATTTACGACAGGTGAATACGTTTGCAGATAGTTCATACTTTTATTTTCATTTGATATGATATTCGTAAAAGTAAAGAGTGTCATAGATTTGATTTCTCATAATTGTGACAGGCTGAAAAGAGTGTCTTTATACCCTATATTTGCTATGAATAAAAAAACTCAAGGAAAAACCTCATCGATACTGTAAGTTTCAATTTCATATTGTCACTGTGTAACCTACTGTTGTGTTCAGTCGCTAAGTCAATGTACAGTGTGAACCATTGTTACATCCAAACTATGTGTAACGTTACATAATTATCTATCGAATTTACATTACGTATTTTGTTCGGTAAACTTAAAGGGCAACGTGGTATTAATCTGAAAGACACTGTTACAATAGAGCAATCAGCCCCCTTGATAGTGATTTGTTATTAACACCACCTCCCCCAATAATATCAGATTCATATGGAAAACTTTCAACAAAGTTATATAATACTTCACATATGGAGCAGAAAGTGACTGAGGAGGTGGAGAAGGAATTCGACAGCGAGACGAGGAAGCGATTGTCTGAGAAAGGAGCAGGTGTAGATGGGCAGAGAGAGGAGTAGGAGGAGAGGAACGGTGCAGATAAGGAGACTGACACAGAGAAAACGGAAGATATTAAGGATAGGGAGATAAATGGGAAGGAGAGATGGACTAAGATAGAAATAAATAAGTCCCCGAGCAATGCCGGGTTTTCAGCGGCCTTGCGGATTAGCCGCATTGTCTAAGGCGTCATTCTACAAATAAGGCGGCCGTTTCCGCCAGATGTTAGATTCCTCTCTTGGGCACGCGCGCGCGTGCTATTGTGTGTTTACATACTTTTTAAATCAATGGCATTGGTTCTCACACGTTTTGAGCTTCGGGCGCATTTAAAAGGTCGCAAAGAATTGTGGGTAAACAATGTGCACATCTCAGGAACATTTTACAACAGTCAATATAAGAAATAAATAGTGTTAAAATTATCACTACAGAAAATATAACTTATATTAATAAATTAGTTTCGCAATGTGAAGAATTTAGTTTTGTGTAAAAAATGTAAGGGTTTCAAAAAGCACGATTGTCACCCAAATGCGACAATGAACGCCTTGCTGCCTCCTCCCTTGCCAAGACGAAAAGCAAGAGAAACTATTAAGTCAAACGTAATGAAATAATAATAGAATAAATCTCGCGATTAAATCGAATTATAGCAATAGAATACAGGCGAAACGTATCTTACGTCTACTCTTTCTAGTTTTTATGAAACATGAACGTCATGTGTTCTGACGATTTCATTAATGTTTGGAAATAAGGCCAACTGTCATTTTCTGATCAACACAATGAAAAGTTCCTCTCCTTTTTGCATTTAACCGTTTAATCCATATTGTAGCGGATCAGCTGCATACCTAATTTTTTCGTTATATCTCACACTGATTAACATTTTATCACAAATTCATTTGTAGCAGCTTGTATACGCAGTGTTACATATGCTAGATGCACGTCTCAGAAATTATAAGTTGCAGAGTGCTACTGAATCACTTCGACAGTTATCTGTATTGAGGTACTACTAACATGTGCGTTCGATTACTTTAGTATATTTCCTTTGCCATGTGAAAGTAGTCAATCACATACAAACGTTGCATTGAGAGTTGCATTATGAAAAGTTCAGCGGCACAATAGTGACATTTACTACATCGGGTACATCATGGAAGGACTATATAGCTGACCAGCTATGAGAGGTTTGTTGCTAGTAGTGCATAAGAATGTCAAAGAAATTTTGTTTTAATACTGTTCTCTGTATATCATCGCTATTTATTTATCGTGGTAGTTTTTATAGCTTCGAATAAAAAGACATGTATTAAAGGGTTCATTGAGATAATTCACATAAATATGACGTCGAAAATTGAAGTAAAACGTCCAATGCCTTTTTAGATATTGATAGATATTCTTCTTTTGTAGAAACTCAAAATCTTCAAGAGATACCCTTTTATCCAAAATATTACAGGACTCACTCATATGTGTTGTAGGACGCACGATTCCGTGGCGCACACTTAGAGAACTACTTGTCAAGCAACTGGTGGCCATAGTAGCTTGGTCGAATAGGTTTACAAACAGTTGAACGTTTTTGGTTTTTATCTAGTACATAAAAGAAGTTATAAATTTTAAACATGGCTCAATTCAGCAACGGTGGAACAACAATCCAAGAGTCAACACAGTTTCAGCCGACCAGTTGCATAAAATAGTTTACATCTATAAACCTTTACCCAGGTTTCGGCAAAATTAATTTTGCCTTCTTCAGAAGGATACAATAAAGATCACATTAAAAAAGTTGTTAAAATGTGGCTGACTCCATGTCAATAGATTAAAATTTTAAAATTTAAAACAAAGTCACATTATAAAATTTTGGAGCATGTCCATACACAGGTCAAGTGAGCACTGCGTACGCAGTGTGACTTTGTTTTAAATTTTAAAATTTTAATCTATTGACATGGAGTCAGCCACATTTTAACAACTTTTTAATGTGAGCTTTATTGTATCCTTCTGAAGAAGGCAAAATTAATTTTGCCGAAACCTGGGTAAAGGTTTATAGATGTAAACTATTTTATGCAACTGGTCGGCTGAAACTGTGTTGACTCTTGGATCACAAAAAAAGTGATATATGGAAGCTGCATGCCAGATAACGTAACGGAAGACATTGTGCCCGCCTAATGTCGCGGGGCAGAAATATAAACCGTCAGGTTACGCCAATATTTAAGAAAGGCAACAGGAGTGATCGGCAAAATTACAATCCTGTATCATTGACGTCGGTTTGCAACAGCATTTTAGAACATACACTTTCGTCAAATATCATGAACTACCTCGAAGAGAAGGGCCTATTGACCCTTAGTTAACACCGATTTAGAATGTATCGTTCTTGTGAAACACAGCTAGCTCTTTACTCACACGATGTGATGAGTGCTATCGATAAGGGATATCAAATAGATTCCGTATTTCTAGATTCCCAGAAGCCTTTTGGCAATGTACCTCACAAGCGTCTTCTAGTCAAACTGTGTGAGTATGGAATACCGTCGCAGTAGTGCGCTGGATTGTGATTTGCTGTCAGACAGGACGCATGTACGTTTTAATTGACGGAAAGTCATCGAGTAGAACTGAAGTGACATCTGGCGTTCCCCAGCGATGGGCCTCTACTGTTCCTAATTTTTAGGAGCTGTCTTAGGTTGTTCACGGATCGGATGATGCAGTCACTTATCGGTTAGTGAAGTCACCAGAAGATGAAAAGCAGTTGCAAAATGATTTAGATAATAGACCTGCTAAAAACTGTGTACGTGTTGAACCTATCGTTTAATCAGACAACAAATTTGGTTTAATTATGGCAATGGTATTGATGTATATATTGTTAAATAAGAAACTGTGCATTAAACTGATTATGTGCGCATCGGATCATTTGTTAAAAGATCCGTGCGCAGTTGTTTTGTTAAAACAACTGTGACAAATAACCTGCATGAAAAACACACTGACTATAATTAAAAAAATTTGACTGCGAGAAAGATATTAAAAACACAAAATAATTTCTTAATGTTTGACTGCGTTAATTATATGCAGATCAGTACCAGATTATCAAAATTCACTATCATAATCAATTGACTGCAGTGTTGCATAACAATCATTTACTAAGGCACCAATATCGAAATCTGTTCAACAAGATTACCGAAATCAATACAGCCCTTTAAATCTACAAATAACTAATTATCAAATAAAGCAAGTAGGTTAATCTTCTAACTACGTAAATGAAACAGGAAAGAAAGGTCAACTTTGTTACTTATTATTAATAATCACCATTACATTACCTACATAATACAACCTTTTCATAATGACATGAAATGCAATTACCTTCATTCCAGAGGTGGTACAACGTTTTCATAACAATAAAAATACAATATACATTCTAAATACAATCAAATCAACTTTCTGGCGCAGCAGCCTCTGCTCTACATCGGAGACACACACAACTCATCTGCTCTTTTAGCGTGCTGAACCACAAGTCCCACTCTCTCTCTCTCTGCGCGAGCTACAATGTTATGCGATACATAATCTTTGCCAAGGATGAAACTTCACAAACTTAAGGACACATATCGATACACACAGTAGAAGCAATATTATACATTTTCTTGTAAGCAAGTTACTAGACACAGAACAGGAGGCAAAATATTAGACTTTTCTTGTTGTTGTTGTGGTCTTCAGTCCAGAGACTGGTTTGATGCAGCTCTCCACCCTACCCTATCCTGAGCAAGCCTTTTCATCTCCTCATAAGAACGACAACCCACATCCACTTGAATCTGCTTACTATACGCTTCTCTTGGTCTCCCTCTGCGATTTTTACCCCACACACTTCCCTCCAACGCTAAATTCACAATTCCTTGATGTCTAAGAATGTGTCCTACCAATCTATCCCTTCTTTTAGTCAAGGTATGCCAGAAATTTCTTTTCTCCCCAATTCGGTTCAGTACCTCCTCATTAGTTACGCGATCCACCCACCTAATCTTCAGCATTCTTCTGTAGCACCACATTTCAAAAGCCTCTATCCTCTTTCTGTCCACACTGCTTATCGTCCATGTTTCACTCCCATACAAGGCAACACTCCATACAAATGCCTTCAGAAAGGACTTCCTTAGGCTTAAATCAATATTCGATGTTAACAAATTTCTCTTTTTCAAAAACGACTTTCTACCCATTGCCATTCTGCATTTTATATCATCTGTACTGCGACCATCATTTGTTATTTTACTGCCCAAGTAACAAAACTCATCTACCTCCTTTATTGTTTCGTTACCTAATCTAATTCCTTCAGCATCACCTGATTTTCTTACACTGCACTCCATTACCCTTGTTTTACTCTTGTTAATGTTCATCTTATATGCACCTTTCAGCACACTGTCCATTCCGTTCAATTGCTCTTCCAGGTCCTTTGCTGTATCTGACAGAATTACTATGTCGTCGGCAAAACGCAATGTTTTTAATTCTTCACCCTGAACTTTAATTCCTTCTCCAAATTTCTCCTTGCTTTCCTTTATAGCTTGCTCAATGTACAAATTGAACAACATTGGGGAAAGGCTACAACCCTGTCTTACTCCCTTTCCAACCAATGCATCCCTTTCATGCCCTTCAACTCTGACAACCGCTGTCTCGTTTTTGTACAAGTTTTAAATAACCTTACGTTCCCTATATTTTACTCCTGTTTGCTTCAGAACTTTAAAGAGTTTATTCCAATCAACATTGTCAAAAGCCTTCTCCAAATCTACAAAAGCTAGAAATGTTGGTTTGCCTTTTCTTAATCTATCTTCTAGGATAAGCCGTAAAGTGAGTATTGCCTCCCGTGTTCCTACATTTCTCCTGAACCCAAACTGATCTTCCCCGAGGTCGGCTTCTACCAGCTTTTCCATCCTTCTGTATATAATTCGTGTTAATATTTTGCAACCATGACTTATTAAACTGATGGTTCTGTAGTTTTCACACCTGTCTGCACCCGCTTTCTTTGGAATGGGGATTATAACATTTTTCTTAAAGTCTGAGGGTACTTCACCTGTCTCATACATCTTACACACAATGTGAAACAATTTTGTCATGGCTGGTTCTCCCAGAGACTTCAGTAGCTCTGACGGGATATCATCTACTCCAGGGGCCTTGTTTCGACTTAGGTCTTTCAGTGCTCTGTCAAATTCATCTCTCAGTATAGTATCTCCTATTTCATCATCATCTACATCCTCTTCCCTTCCTACAATATTGTCTCGAAGTTCATTTCCTTTGTAGAGCCCCTCTATATACTCTTTCCACCTTTCAGCTTTCCCTTCTTTGCTGAGAACTGGTTTTCCATCAGTGTCCTTGATATTCATAGAGCTGTTTTTCTTATCGCCAAATGTTTCTTTTATTTTCCTGTAGGCTGTATCTATTTTTCCCCTATTTATACATTCTTCTACATCCTTGCATTTGCCTTCTAGCCATTCCTGCTTAGCCATTTTGCACTTCCTGTCAATCTCATTTCTTAGTCGTCTGTACTTCATTTTGCCTGTTTCATTTACTGCATTTTTATACTTTCTCCTTTCATCGATTAAATTTAGTATCTCCTGCGATATCCAAGGATTCTTTGTAGGTCTTGCCTTCCTACCTATTTTGTCCTCTGCTGCCTTCACTATTTCATCTCTCAATTTTACCCATTCCTCCTCTACTGTTTTATTTTCCCCTGTTTCTGTCAATTGTTGCCTGAAGCTCCCTCTGAAATTCTTAAGAACTCCAGGTTCCTTCAATTTATCTAGGTCCCATCTCCTTATTTTCCTACCTTTCTGTAGTTTCTTCAGTTTCAGCCTACAGTTCATAACCAACAAGTTATGGTCAGAGTCTATGTCTGCCCCTGGGTATGTCCTACACTTCAAAACCTGGTTCCGAAATCTATGTCTTACCATTATAAAATCTATCTGGTATCTCCCGGTGTCTCTTGGTCTCTTCAACGTATACAACCTTCTTTTGTGATTCTTAAACCAGGTGTTTGTTATAACTAAATTATGTTCCGTGCAAAATTCTACCAGGCGGCATCCTCTTTCATTCCTTTTGCCCAGACCATATTCACCCACTATCTTCCCTTCCCTTCCTTGTCCTACTACCGTATTCCAGTCTCCCATAACAATTAAGTTTTCCTCTCCCTTAATTGTCTGAATAATTTCGTTTAGCTCCTCATATATTTCTTCGATCTCCTCATCATCGGCAGAGCTAGTTGGCATATAAACCTGTACTACTGTTGTCGGTGTTGGCTTCGTATCTATCTTGACAATGATAATGCGATAGTTTACCCGCATTCCTATTTTCTTATTCATTATCAATCCTACTCCTGTGATACCCTCAACTGATTTTGTATTTATAATCCTGTACTCACCTGACCAGAAATCCTGTTCATCCTGCCACCGAACTTCACTAATCCCCACTATATCTAACTTCAACCTATCCATTTCCCTTTTTAAATTTTCTAATTTTCCTACTCGATTAAGGGATCTAACATTCCACGCTCCGACCCGTAGAATGCCAGTATTGTCATTCCTGATGATCACATCCTCCTGAGTAGTCCCCGCCCGGAGATCCGAATGGGGGACTATTTTACCTCCGGAATATTTTACCCGAGAGGATGCCATCATCATATGTTCATACAGTAGAGCTGCATGTCCTCGGGAAAAATAACGGCTGTAGTTTCCCCTTGCTTTCAGCCGTTCGCAGTAGCTGTGCGACAAAGCCACATTAGCTGATGTTACAAGGCCAGCTCAGTCAATCATCCAGACTGTTGCCCCTGTAACTACTGAAAAGGCTGCTGCCCCTCTTCAGGAACCACACGTTTGTCTGGCCTCTCCACAGATACCCCTCCGCTGTGGTTGCACCTACGGTACGGCTATCTGTATCGTTGAAGCACGCAAGCCACCCCACCTCGGCAATGTCTGTGGTTCATGGGAGTGGAGACTTTTCTTACAAATTCAGAAATAAACGTTTTCTATAGACACGTTTCACTGCATGTTGCAAAATATAGCAAGCGACCCTTAGTAATGAGAAGTGTGAAGACATCCATATGTCCACTAAAAGAATCCCGTTAAATTTCATTTATACGGTAAATCATTCAAAGCTACAGGCCGTAAATTCAACGAAATACCCAGGAATAGCAATTACAAACAACTTAAATCGGAAAGAACACATAGAAAATATTGTAGCTAAGGCGAACCAATGACAAGGCATCGTTCGAAGAACACTTAGAAGATGCAAGAAACAGCCTATACTACACTTGTGCGTCCTATTTTAGAGTATTGCTGCGCATTGTGGTGACCCCACCAAGTGAGACTGACAGGCGATTTAGAGAAAGTTCAGAGAAGGGGAACTCGTTTTGTACTATTGCAATGTAGGGGAGAGAGTGTCACAGAAATGATGCACGAGATGGGTGAAAATCATTAAAGGAAAGGCGTTATTTGTTGCAAAATTTCCTTCAACACTTCTCTTCCGAATGCGAACATATTTTGTTAGCACCGACCTAAATAGGAAGACATGATCATGAAAATAAAATAAGAGAAATCGGATCGAAACATTTAGATGTCTATTTATCCCGCGAGGTATAACATCTACATGGATTCTCTGCAAATCACATTGAAGTGCGTGGCAGAAAGTTCGTAGAACCGTCTGCAAATCACATTGAAGTACGTGGCAGAAAGTTCATAAAACCGTTTTTTTAATTATTTTTTTCCCCTATAGATCCATTCTCTAATGGCTCGCGGGAAACAGGGACACCTAATCTTTTTTGTTGAATTGATGTCCTCAAGGTTTGACTGATATTTCGTGCAACTGAAATTAAACGGATTAAGTTTAGTGGTCGTACGGATGACCTCACACTTATCATTATTAAGGGTCAATCCCCATTTTCTCCACCATGCAGATATCTAAATGATTTAGTAGTTGCTTTTGAGCTTCTGGTCACTTTATTAACCGATGAATGACAGCATTATCCGCGAACAGTCTGAGAGAGCTACTCGGATTGTCTCCTAAATCGTTTATAAAAGTAAGGAACAGTAGGGACCCTATAACTCTTCGCATGTGAACACCAGATGTCACTTCTGTTCTACCCTATGACTTACCGTCAATTACAACGTACTGTGTCCTTTTTGAAAGGAACTCACGAATCCAGTCGCACAACTTTGGTGATATTCCATAAGCACGCAGTTTGATTAGAAGATACTTGTAAGGTACAGTGTAGAAAGCCTTTCGGAAATCTAGAAATACGGAATCTATTTGATAACCGTTACTGGTAGCAGACTTCACATAATGTGAGTAACGAGTGTTTCACAAGAACGATACCTTCTAAATCCGTGTTGGCTACGGGACTATAGGTCATTCTCCTCGAGGTATTTCATAAAGTTTCAGGAAAGTATATGTTCAAAAATCCTGCTGCAAGCCAATGTCAATGATGTAGGTCTGTAATTTTGCGGGTGATTCCTATTGCCTTTCTTGACTATTGGTGTGACCTTTGCAGCTTTTAACTCTTTCGGTACGCAATGTTCGGTAAGCGCGCGGTTGTATATGACAGGTAGGTATTTGGCTATTGCATCAGCATAATCTAAATGGAACCTAATTGGAATACAGTCTGTACCGGGAGACGTACTTTTGTTAAGTGACTTAAGTTGTTTTATTACTCCAAGGATATTTACTTCTAAATTACGCATGGTGGAAGCTGTTCTTGTTAGGAAATCTGGAGTACTGTATCTGCTCCTTCTCTAGTGAAGTAATTTCGGAAAGCTGCGTTAAGCAATTCTGCTTTAACAGAACTGTCATGAGTAGCGTTACAATTTCTATCTTGTAATGACATATTGTTTGTGTTTTGCCGCTAGTATACTTTACTCACGACCAGAATTTCTTAGTATTCTCTACCAAATTACGTGACAGGGATTCGTTGTGGCAATTACTGTAAACTTCTCTCGGTGAAATTCGAGCTAAATCTCTAGTTTTAGTAAACGGAACTGAGCCTGTGCGATCACTATCGCCCCTTCTATATCGATCTATCGGATCGTGCTCGCCTGTTTATCTTTGGCGCGCGACATCGTTAACAGGGGGGCTCTGTCCTGGAAAGAGGAGTAACCACGTGATAGTATGCTGACCAGGGCGACGACGGCAAGGACGATTGCGCCAGGAGGCACACACGAGGTGGTCATGTGTGTCAGAGTGTCCGTCTGCGGCAGCATGGCACGGGGATCGCTGATGTGGTGAAGATTACCGCTGCTTCTCCAGTTTGTCTACAAGCGGACGGCTGACTTCGGCGGGGAGCGACAGTCTGCCTTACCAGCAAGTGTAGTTTCCGGACTTTAGGACGATATTTCCAAGTTGTCCGTGCGCAAGGTGGTGCGTTTCCTGGAGCAACGACTGGTATTATATTGCAAACTGCTAAAGGAAGTTCTCCGGCTTACCCACTCTATGTGTTATTCTGGCTGTTACTAACTGAGTGTTGCTGAGATACGTAACGAGTGAAAATTTTGTTCCGCTGCAAGTCATTCTTCTGGCTTTTGTCTAAAAGAACCCTTGTGAGAAATGGTTTCACACGCCTATAACTAATGCCTTTGAGTCTCTTAAGTTTCGTGTACTTTCTGGCAACCAAATTTAGGTGTTTTGTGTTTGTCTTTTTAATGCCTTCCACAGTAATAGTTTGTGTGTTATAGAGCCAGATTCTGTTTTGGTTGTGGCTATTGTGGTGGGGCCCGTTGCTGGCGTGCTTAGTGGGACTGTGGACTGTTTCGTTCGAGCGGGCGCGCTGTGTGCGGGGACAGTTTCGTTTACCGGATTGGCTGCCGTCCGTGTGCTCCTGTGGCTGAAAGTACGTCAGTTGGACTTCTGCCTGGGCTCTCACTTTAAGTTACGTGATTATATGTGTTTAAATCATGTAAACCTTTTACTAAAGTGGATCCGGATTGTGAACTTCTGCTGTCTTAAAAGGGCGCCAGAATTTGTTTCTTGCTTCAGCATTTCAGGTGATTCCTGTAGTGTAGTTCTTGTAGCGAGTTTCTCGCACTTTCAGACTTAAAGTGGCTTGCCACGTAAAATTTTGTAAAGTACTGAACCAAATCATTTAATTACGTAATTAAGTCAACTGATTGTACGCCTTTAAGACACGACTTATATAAATTAGTTGTTCAAATTTATCGTTTTTCTTAAAAGCGTAAATGAGTTAATGGAAAATTATTTAGTTTGTAAAAAGTGTTGATTTTTTTTTTCTGGTTACACTTGTCTCTTGTGTTCTGAAAGCTATTTTTCGGGTTGAAGAACCTTTGGAGCGCTTCGTTTACTGTATGCTATTATAATTCAATTTAATTTGTTTTTTAAGAAGTTTTGGGATTTTTTTTCCTAAAATTGTTACATCTATTTAAATAATTTTTGGCTCTCACAAGGAAGGTACTTGGGCTCGAACAAACACATTTACACCAAAATGGTATGAGAGATAATGTAATGATCCCTTATTGCACTAGTGATACTCCCGCATCTGCAAAACTCTGAAGTCGTACGTTAGAGGCCTCTGCGTGTGTCATGCCGCATTGCACTTTGACCTGCCGGTACGCCGGTATTGACGGTGCAGTGTGCCTCCCAAGATGCGTTTTGTGACGTTATTTGTGTAGTGAAGCGTCAGATGGGGCGGCGATTGCTAATCAATCCTGCTAATGTATTGCGATTAGTTGAGATAAAGTTACGAAGAACCCTTCTTCGTTAAGATGGTATTAGTGTACAAGATGAATCCTTTGCATGCTTTCTCGTATCTGTTATGGTACAGAAATATGAGCATAAGTTAGATACTGTTGTTACAAACTCATAATAATGATAATAGGGATGATAATGACGAACAATTCATTGCAAGCGATAGTGCTACGGTAAGTGCAGAAAGAGGCGACGGAAGCAGTGGTAGTGAATACCAACAGTCTTTCAGAAAGAAGGTTAAAGTTGCAACTATCATCACGGCTTCTGATGACAATTAGCTAGAGAGCATGTACGACGATTATTACATAAGTTATAGTTATCTGCATTACGTATGACGTCTACATCTACGGTGCTATCTAGAGCATGGTTGCAGAGCTTTGCAGAAAAACGACACCCACCAGCACATTGAGGTGTACGTAGAGATCCTGTAACCAAACGTTCATACAGATACGTTTGTTCGAGCCCATGTACTTTCCTTGCCAGTGAAAGGTGTTCAATACAATCCTTGGGCAGCCCTTCCACATTTCCTGCTATGAAGTCATGATGTAAGGCTATTACTTAAATAACCGACGTTTCGGCCAACGTTACAGTGGCCTTCATCTGGGTATACTTATGTGAGTTGGTGTTAGTAGACTTAATATTACTTTCATTTAGACATTACGTCATAATTTTTAAAAATAAGCGATGTTATTGGTGAATTTTTGGCGGAAGAATGGAACTTTATTATGATAGGATGCTGAGGTGGAGGGAGTGGGCGATAGCCGTTGCTTTTTGCATAGCGAGACATGACTGGTGTTCATCGGCGAATGGGGTGAGGGCTTCCGTTTATCTCCTGCTGGCCGTGGGCCGCGCGGCGACAGTTGCTTACTAGTGACGCTCGCGTGTTGTGTTGTCAGTGCGGCCTATTTCGCTTGTGATGGCTGGTAGCCAAGAGGGGGCAAGCCTGAGTCCATCTTCTCTATTCACGTTATTAGGGTGTTTTACAATTTCGATGGCTTCCCTTATCTTCCGTTTAACCATCCCTGGTTGCTTGGCGAGTATTCCGGCATCGTTAAATTTAATTTTTTTGCTGCAAGCTTGCTGGTGTTCGGCTACTGCAGATTTATTGTGTTGGCCTAATCGAATGTAGCGTTCATGTTCGCGTATGCGTGTTGCCACTGCCCTCCCTGTTTCACCTATGTATACTTACCCACACTCGCATTCCACCTTGTATACTCCTGATGCGTGTAGTGCCTCTATGTTGTCTTTTGTGGAACCAAGTACATCCTTGATCTCGTGACTGCTATAGAAGAAAGGCTGGACTCCAACGCGGCGAAGATGTTTAGCAATCCCATCTGTGACGTTTTATTACATACGGTAAGCGTGCTGCTGGCTGCTTTTTGTCATCCCACCCAGAAAACTTTTATGTCATCTGACTCTGGCCGCGGAAGCCTACGTAATCTATCTCTATATATAAAAGGCTTGTGTGTGTAAGTGCTGACAGACTTTTCTCCGTGACCTCATACTGCCACCCACTCGTGGTTGTGGTGGTAGATAGCCCTTGCTCTAATGATGTTAGTAAGGGAGTTTGGTCGCGGTGCGTGGCAGTGGGTGAGTGTGACGAGCAAAAATTCGCGAAATATGCAATACATCCTCTTAGGAAAAGCTATATACTCTGTGACTTACGAACTTTACGGTACAAGTCAAAATCTGTTTATTCTTTCAATTGTCAGACAATGCGGTCCTTTCAGACTTCAATAACGACGAGGAATATCAAATAAGCATATTTTAAAAAATAGATCACATGTTTCCGTCAACCACACATTACCGACTATGAACAGAGACACAAAAACAAAGATAAAAATCCAGATACTCAAAGATAAAAATACTCGTGGAACACTGATCACTGTCGTGGAAGCATGATGGAAACACAGACATACATTAATGATATAGACGCGACACTCTCTGCTGTGAAAGGTGTTATCGTTTGACATCTGGGTCAAGAAAAACTATGCGACGTAGTCCTACTCATATCCCGGCGGTCTCCTGTGATAATTTTGGCAACAGATGTTGAATAACGAGAATCATGTGACATCGTCATAAGCCAATCGCGTGACACGCAAATATTTTGTCGTCAAATGAAGCATACAGCAGGAACAGTAGTATTTATTTACACTCTATGTGGTTCGGTCATCTTTGCAACGATTTTATATCGTGTTATTGATGTTGCCAACATAAAAACACGAGACCACCAGGATAAAAAGTAAAATTTTACCGAATCAGATACATCCGTTGTTGTCACATCTCACTATGACCAGCACTTTCACGCGAAACTCTTTTGTATAGAGTCTCATGATTCACACAGTCTTACAATTCATTCCAAATTCCTATTCAAGAAGATATATGTGAAAACTGTTACAAATCAATATTCACACTTACCCAATATCGTTTTCAGAAACGTAATTTGCCAGCCGTTTTCAGCGCTGCTGTTGCAATGTGTAACTTTATGAACACAACCTATCATTGAATTGACATTGTTCCGAAGCACGGACTTAAATTAATTTCAATCTTAGTATGAAACACTTTGTGAACATTAATCGTTTTCGACAATGACTTCTACTTAAATTTGACATCTTGGCTAGGAGAACTGAGTTTATTGACAGAGAGATCCAACAAGAATTGTGTTTTTGCTGACCTACGTCCGGAAACCAAATAACTATGATATACACAGGACCTTCTTTAACAACCGTTGCGAAGCACGGGCATATAAGCTAGTTATATCATAAAAGCGGTTCGATGAACCCTCTGCCATGGACGTCAATGTGGCTTGCAGAGTACGTACGTAGATGCAGAACAGCAGGTGGCTGCAATGCTCATTACCAAGTGGGCCCACGCACTTGGGGCGGCAGGGCAGCAGCGCGCAGCAATTTGTTGGGGTGGCGCTGTGGATGCGCTGTCGCGGCCACTGCGGTGGGGCTCGCCCCGCCTCGCCTCGCGGCCTCCTTGGCTGCCGGCCGGTCGGTTTAATTAATGGGCGCGCGCCGCTCGCCTAATCTATCAACAGTGGGCGGTCGAGCGCCCAGCGAGGCCAGGCGAGGAGCGGCGATGCGGGCCGCCAGCAGCCAGTAGCCAGCAGCCAGTAGCGCAGCAATTAGAGCCGGCGCGGCGGGCCAGTCAGCGCCCACCGCGGGCCCCAGCATTAATCAACAGCGCCGAGGGGCCCGCAGATCCCGTTTCGGCCGTTTTAGCGCCGTTACCGCGCTCATAACTGCGCACTGTGCACTGCAGGCCATTAAACTGGCGGCGGCGTCAAAGCGGCAGGAGAACTATCTTACTGGCAGGGTGTATCGTGCATGGATATAAGGGGTGACACTACACGGCTCAAAACGATGAGGGGATCAGGTGAGACGTCATACACAATATGCATATGTTCAAGAATGAGAGTCACTCCAAAAGAAATGAACATGAGGTGATGAGTACTATCAAAAACGGTTCTCAAATTGATTTCTTATTTTTGGATTTCCAGAAGGTTTTTGATACCGTACCTCACAAATGGCTTTTAATCGAATTGCGTGGCTATGGTATTATTATATTATTATTATGGTCTTCAGTCCAGAGACTGGTTTGATGCAGCTCTCCACCCTACTCTATCCTGAGCAAGCCTTTTAATCTCCTCACTTGAATCTGCTTACTATATGCGTCTCTTGGTCTCCCTCTGCGATTTTTACCCCACACACTTCCCTCCAATGCTAAATTTACGATTCCCCGATGTCTAAGAATGTGTCCTACCAAGCGATCCCTTCTTTTAGTGCCCAAGCAACAAAACTCATCTACCACCTTCATTGTTTCGTTACCTAATCTAATTCCTTCAGCATCACCTGATTTTCTAAGACCGCATTCCATTATTTTTGTTTTGCTCTTATTAATGCTCATTTTATATGCTCTCTTCAACACGTTGTCCATTCCATTCAACTGCTCTTCCAGGTCCTTCGCTGTCTCTGACAGAATCACAATGTCATCAGCAAAATGCAATGTTTTTATTTCTTCCTCCTGAACTTTAATCCCTATTCCAAATTTTTCCTTGCTTTCTTTCACCGCCTGCTCGATGTACAAATTGAATAACATCGAAGAAATGCTACAACCCTGTCTTACTCCCTTCCCAACTGATGCTTTCCTTTCATGCCCTTCGAGTCTAATAACTGCAGTCTGGTTATTGTACAAGTTGTAAATAACTCTCCCTGTGTTTTACCCCTGATGACTTCAGAATTTGAAAGAGTGTATTCCAGACAACATTGTCAAACGCTTTCTCCAAATCTACAAAAGCTAAAAATGTAGGTTTGCCTTTCCTTAATCTATCTTCTAAGATAAGACGTAAAGTGAGTATTGCCTCCCGGGTTCCTATGTTCCTCCTGAATCCAAACTGATCTTCCCCGAGGTCAGCTTCTACCAGCTTTTCCATTCTCCTGTAGTTAATTCGTGTTAAATATTTGCCACAATGACTTATCAAACTGATGGTTCTGTAATTTTCACACATGTCCGCACCTGATTTTTTTGGAATGGGGATAATTACATTTTTCTTAAAGTCTAAGGGCATTTTGCCTGTCTCATACATCCTACACACCAGTTCAAATAGTATTGTCATGGCTGGCTCTCCCAGAGACTTTAGTAGCTCTGAGGGTATGTCATCTACTCCTGTGGCCTTGTTCCGACCTAGGTCTTTCAAGGCTCTGTCAAATTCATCTCTCAGTATAGTATCTCCTATTTCATCTTGATCTACTTCCTCTTCCCTTCCTACAACATCGTCTCTAATTTCATTTCCTTTGTAGAGCTGCTCTATGTACTCTTTCCACCTTTCACCTTTCCCTTCTTTGCTGAGAACTGGTTTCCCATCTGAGTTCTTGATATTCGTGGAGTTGCTTTTCTTGTCTCCAAATGTCTCTTTTATTGTCCTGTAGGCGGTATCTACTTTTCCCCTTGCTATACATTCTTCTACAGATTTGCATTTGGCTTCTAGCCACTCCTGCTTAGCCATTTTGCACTTCCTGTCAGTCTCATTTCTTAGTCGTCTGTACTCCATTTTGCCTGTTTCATTTACTGCATTCTTATATTTTCTCCTTTCATCAATTAAATTTAGTATTTCCTGTGATATCCAAGGATTTTTTGTAGGTCTTGCCTTTCTACCTATTTTGTCCTCTGCTGCCTTCAATATTTCATCTCTCTATGCTACCCATTCCTCTTCTACTGTTTTATTTCCCCCTGTTTCTGTCAATTGTTGCCTAAATCTCCCTCTGAAATTCTCCAGAACTTCACTTTCCTTTAATTTATCTAAGTCCCATCTACCTTTCTGCAGTTTTTTCAGCTTCAGCCTACAGTTCATGACTAACAAGTTATGGTCAGAGTCTACATCTGCCCCTGGGTATGTCCTGCAGTTTATAACCTGGTTCCGGTACCTATGTCTTACCATTATAAAATCTATCTGATACCTTCCGGTGTCTCCTGGTCTCTTCCACGTATACAACCTTCTTTTGTGATTCTTAAACCACGTGTTTGTTACGATTAAATCATGTTCCGTGCAAAATTCTACCAGGCGACTTCCTCTTTCATTCCTCCTGCCCAGTTATTTTTCCTTCTCTTCCTTTTCCTACTACCGAATTCCAGTCTCCCATCATAATTAAATTTTCCTCTCCCTTAACTGGCTGAATAATTTCCTTTAGCTCCTCATATATTACTTCGATTTCCTCATCATTGGCGGAGCTAGTTGGCATATAAACCTGTACTACTGTTGTCGGTGTTGGCTTCGTATCTATCTTGACAATGATAATGCGATCACTGTGCTGCTCATAGTAGTTTACCCGCATTCCTATTTTCTTATACATTATCAGTCCTACTCCTGTGACACCCCCAACTGATTTTGTATTTATAATCCTGTACTCACCTGACCAGAAATCCTGTTCATCCTGTCACCGAACTTCACTAATCCCCACTATATCTAACTTCAACCTATCAATTTCCATTTTTAAATTTTCTAATTTTCCTACCCGATTAAGGGATCTAACATTCCACGCTCCGATCCGTAGACTGCCAGTATTGTCTTTCCTGATGACAACATCCTCCTGAGTAGTCCCCGCCCGGAGATCCGAATGGGGGACTATTTTACCTCCGGAATATTTTACCCGAGGGGATGCCATCATCATATTTCCATACAGTAGAGCTGCATGTCCTCGGGAAAAGTAACGGCTGTAGTTTCCCTTGCTTTCAGCCGTTCTCAGTAGCTGTGTGGCAAAGCCACATTAGCTGATGTTACAAGGCCAGTTCAGTCAATCATCCAGACCGTTGCCCCTGTAACTACTGAAAAGGCTGCTGCCCCTCTTCAGGAACCGCACGTTTGTCTGGCCTCTCCACAGATACCCCTCCGCTGTGGTTGCACCTACGGTACGGCTATCTGCATCGTTGAGGCACGCAAGTCACCCCACCTCGGCAATATCGCTCAAAATTTGCGACTGGATAGGGGATTTCCTGTCAGAGAGGACACTGTAGTAATCGATACATGTTCAAATGTTTGTATAGCTTATGGTAGTTAGCTACGGGGTCATAAGTCCCAAAACTTATGAAGTGGCTAATCCTAAGGACGGCACAAGGATCCATGCCCGAGGGGGAGTGGATTCGAACCCCCGACTGTAGTGGCCGTGCAGACCGTGACTATAGCTCCTCAGTCCCCTCGGCCACCGCGGCCGGCTGTAGTAATCGATGGTAAGGCATCGACTGCACTGCTCAAAGCGATTAGGGGATCAGGTGAGACGTCATACACAATATACATATGGCAAAGTACGAGCGTTTTTCCGAAAGAAATGCACAAGAGGTGAAGAGTGCTATCGACAACGGTTACCGAATTCATTTCGTATTTCTTGATTTCCAGAAGGCTTTTGACACCGTACCTCACAAACGGCTATTTAATGGAATTACGTGGTTGTGGTGTATCGCCCCAAATTTGCGACTGCTTAGGTGATGGAAGCAGTGACAGTAAATACCAGTCTTTCGGGAAGAAGGTGTAAGAAGATTGCCTGTTGGAGGTCGTCAAATAATCTCAAAATTTAGAATGCGTAATGATATGCTCTAGTAATAATAATTTTGTTATTGAATGTTGTATCAAATCACAACTAATGGGTCGCACAACACTTTCGCATTGTAAGTTAGAATTTTGAATAAATAAAAAAATTGATATTAATTAACTTAAAACAGTCACTGTAGTAATTAATTAAGCTTGGCCCTATCTGACTTAGCATTGACTACAGCCTCCAACTAGCACCTCTTACGATTCACGAACAGCACAACTTCACTAACAAATGTGTCAGAATTCATGTAGTGGTGATGGCGTGTTCGTGTTATAATCAAAATTGTAATAGCAGATAAACTCTGATTGCAATGATAATAGCTCAATACAGTGAAACTCCGTGGTGCAATGAGCTTCACAAATACTACAGTCAAAGTTCTCAATAATTTTGATATTATTGTTTAATGCATTCAAGTTCCTTATAAAACTTTACGTAAACTATTTGTTTTGTAATTGGTTCCAGGGCCTGGGTAGCGTACGCGTGTAACTGGCTGAGCAGAGTTTGGCATTTAACGTATTTCATAAAAAATTGACTACTGTTAGCCTGGTTACTTTCTACATAAATGAAACCAACTTGACTTTACTTGCAAACTCTGTTGCACTTTAATTACTAGTCTCTGTGGTTGCAACACGTTTAGCAATTCTTTAACTCGTCTAGCAATTTTCTTTAAAACTGATCGTAATTACTTGAAAATGATTGTCAATGTACAGGCTTGCATATTCAACATAATCTAATAATGGTGATAATGGGGTGACTGCAACTACTTACAAAATTAAGACGGTTTCAAAATAAGTCATGTATAATTGAACCAAAGTTCTGATTGGTTTGACACTACATTTACATGCATACAAAATAAAATGTTACAAAAGTACTCATCTGCTTTCGTCGTCTTCGTCGTGAAGTCCATACCAGACAGATATGATTACAATAGGTACTCTTACTACAACAACGATCACACTCAGTGACAATAGACTTGATACCAAACAATTACTTTTCTTGCACACATGAAAAAAGATTACACTGATCGAGTATAAATAAACTTATTTCGCACTTCCTTCAATACATTAAACAGTACGCCTCTCAGGCTTATTGCAATTGCATTAAACTCGCGCCACACTGCGCCTACCGTGCCTCTGCACTATCAACAAAACATTTATGTGTTTACTATAGCGAGTCCGCTCCGCGACTGCATTTATGTCTTTACTTTGGCGAGTCCGCACCGCGACTGCTTCAGCAGCGCGACACTCACAGCTACTACTTCCGTGGCAAAGACAGTCTTTACCACAGGTTCAACATTGTCTCTGGCGCATTGCTAACTTACAAAGAATGTCCGTGCATTCATGTGGGTTTACACATACAGTACATGTTTACTCTAGATGATTCAGTATTGAAAGTGACGTTACATAACAAATATATCTAGCATACAACAAATGAAAAATACATGAAATAAACAAATTTAAGGCAATATATACATTACTTTAAATCAAACTGTAAGATACACCAACAGGTGTACTCTTACAAAGGTTAAAGGTGCAACTATCGTCACGGCTTTTGATGACAATTCTCTAGAGAACGTGTACGATGAACGATGAACGAAGGTGAACAAGATAGATAATAGTTTACTGAAGCGCTCCTAGCGTACTAGGCCAGAACTACAAACTCAAGTCAGATCTTGTGGCCGCGTGTTTAGACGATAAACGTAATCGAACAGTAATACCCGATGTTGAAAGTGAGGTTATTGTGGTGTCGCACAAGTATGAAGTGCGCGCCACTTACTTTCGTCGCGCGCCACCATGCACGCACGGCGCGGCGTTCTTACGACTTCAGCCACGAGCGCCCTCTGGTACAACTCCGCTCGTGGCCACCACTGAACGACATCGTTCACTTGGGACTGAGATTGGAACCAGTTAACACTTCGGAATCAGATAGGCACCAGTGAAGACTTGGCTACCGGATAGGCACTAGGCAGGCCTCTAGCTCAACTATGTATCAGCATTCTGCAGTACTGAGCTATGTAAAAGTTAAGTATTACTAAGTCTCTAAGAAATATATATCTCGTTCTAATTTACTTTAGTGTTTCTAGATTCTGCTGTCCCACTGGCTGGTCACCTCCTACCTGCACAAGCGTGCATCCTTTATTCCTGTGTCTGTCTCTTTCTACTCGACCACCGACACCTACGACGGAAACGAGACACAAAAGCGGCGACGAGGATGGGACACAAAAGTTATAACATGCGATTTGTTATGTAGGAAGTCATAGTTTAATACTGGAATTGAGGAAACAACGCTAAATGTTACTGACGGCCAAAGAAAACCTTGAAGTCTATGTTTCTGGTCAACTTAGTGTGGTAAATTTCTGGGAAGTGGAACAACATTTCAAAACATTCACATCTATTTTCAAGCGAAAAAAATAAACTGATGAACACATCAAGCCATATTTATAAGAGCATAAATAGACGTTCCTTACTTTATCTACTACGATTTGCCCACTGACATTGTTAATAACGTCATGCACAACTGAATTTTGTCTTTCATTTGGACTGACTTTTTCATTTAATATGCTATTTAATGAAAATTGCTTCATCAAAGTACAATCTTATTCAAATAAACAATTGGCTTCAGTCTTTTCTGTTACGATATTGCAAAACATAAACCATTTTTCGGTTTCAGATGTAGGCCTACGACCTCGCTTTTCGGTGAACAATAATTGAGATAAATATTTAAGTCTTCATGAAATATTTGCAATTTACCACTAAACCAAATTATAATAATAAACTAAAGATTAGTAAGACAAATTTGCGTGCTAACCGTGTAGTTGTCGATTACAATATGAAAATCGCCTGACGAAAATAGGTTAACTTCCGATGTCAGCAGACGACCGTTCAATCAAAACAATCTTCTCGAGAATGCTTAACGTGACGTTGACGTTAGGTGACGGTCTGGTGACGGACAGTGTGAATGCCGTCATTAGAAATACGTTTTGTAATACATCTGATCATGAACTTCAACATAACGCAAAATATACGTAAATACGAAGGAAAATGGCGGACTAACAGGAGCGGTGACTACAGCTGACAGATTCTAGCTAGCGCATGCGCAGTGAACCCACGAGTACCGAATTTAGAACTGGCACTATTTATTTATCGCTATATTATCGCGCTTCGATATTAGCGCGATCATACTAGTGCAGCCGTTCAAACGACTGACGGCCGCCATTAACGCAGCTTGTTATCAATCTATTACAAGTTCGTTGATCGTTTAAAACGGGCTTTACTGCAGGGTCTATCATGCATCGAATAACGGGTGAAACTACACTGCTCAAAACGATTATTGGATCAGGTGAGACATCATACACAATATACATACGGCCAAGAACGAGGGTCACTCCAAAGAAATGCACACGAGGTATTGAGTGCTATCGACAAGAGTTCTCAAATCGATTCCGTATTTATTGATTTCCACAAGGCTTTTGACACCGTACCTCACAAACGGCTTTTTAATTAAATTACATGGTTGTGGTATATCGTCCCAAATTTGCGACTGGATAAGTGATTTTCTGTCAAAGGACACTGTAGTAATCGATGGTAAAGCATGGACTAAAAGAGAGGTGCTATTGGGCGTTTCACAGGGTAGTGTTATTGGTTCTCTGCTGTCCCTTATTTACGTAAATGATTTGGGAGAAAATGTAAGCAGCTCTCTTACACTTTTTGCAGATGACGCAGTCATTTACCATCTAGTAAAACCATCTGATGATGAAAACCAACTGCAGAACGTTCTAAATAAGATATCACTATGGTGCAAAAATTGACAATTGACTCTAAATAATGCGAAGTGTGAAGTCGTTCGCATGAGTACGAAAAGAAAATGCGTTAAACTTGTTTTACAAGATAAATCAATAAAAACGTGAAGGCCGTAAACTGCACAAAATATCTAGGAATTACTACTACTTCAGACATAAATTGGAAACAACACGTAGATAATGTCGTGGGAAAGCCGAACCAGAGACTGCGTTTTATTGGCAGAACCCTTAAAAGATGCAACACAACTACTAAAGAGACTGCAAACACTACGTTTGTCCGTCCTTTTATGGAGTATTGCTGCCCAGTACGGAATCCTTATCAGGTGGGTATGACGGAGGACATCGAGAGAGTTCAAAGAAGGGCAGCTCGTTTTGTATTATCAAGATACAGGGGAGACAGCGTCACGGAAATGATACAGAATCTGCGATGGGAATCATTACAACAACGCCACATATCGCTGCGGTGTGTTCTACTTACAAAACTCCGATCACCAACATTCTCCTCCGAATGCGAAAATGTATTGTTGACTCCTACCTACATCTGTAGAAATGATCATCAGAATAAAATACGAGAAATCAGAGCTCCAACCGAGAGATTCATATGTTCTTTCTTCTCGTGCGCTATTCGAGAATGGAATGGGCAATGAATAGTATAAAGGTGGTTCGATGAACCCTCTGCCAGGCACTTAAATGTTATTTCCAGAATATCCCAAGTAGATGTAAATGTAGATGTATTTTTGTTTTTAACACAGTGTTTATGTTTGAAAGTTTTAGCGTGTGTAGGTACATCCTTTAGGAACACTATTTTCATTTCTCCACATAATCCCCATCCCTTTCAACTTCCTTACGCCATCTAGGAACCAGTACCAGGCCTGTCGATGCGAGAACAATCCTCAATATTGCCCGCTTTAATCACGTAACCTTAAAACTATTTTTTATTTATTTATTTATTTTGGGATAAAGGTGAGGCTGTTCTATTAATTGAAAAAACAGGGTCGCTACAAGGATTTGGCCATAGTGAGACAGCTAAAGGTGGTCTGTTTCAAATCTACTCATTCAAAACTAACATTGTGTTAAACGCAGCATTAATAATTGTCAACAACTGGTAGTTAACACTCACAATAACTAACTTTCTAGTGAAGCTGATTAAACATTAGTTGAACGCATTTTTTTTATTCATGAACACTATACTTCTGTTTAGTTCTGGTCCTAATATCAATACCTGCACAGTTAGTTAGAAAACAGTGGGTTTAAACTGATTGAAAGCGCAAAGGATATTTTGAACACAGGAACACGTAGTCTGCATACGGCTCACTGACTACAGTATAAATTTGACTGCGAGATAAATCTGCAAAACACAAACCACTTTCTAATAATGCAATTGAAAGAATTAGTTTCGCTAACTCACTGATGCAGAAACTTAGCGTCCTATTCATCTGTGTAGTATTGTACAACAATCACTAATATTATTAAATGTCACATCAATAAAGAAATATGTCAACAAAACTCAGCTTAGTCAATCTTAGCTTTGATTATAAAAGTCAATGAAAGGAAGAGGGTTATTTTCTAACTACAAAAGTGAAACAGGTAAAGAGGTTCAACTTTCACAACTATTATTAACAATAATAGTTACATTACCTTATGATTGAAGAACAACAAAATCTTCTGAGACTGATACATACATGAATGATACAAAGACTTATACAGAACTTTGTCTGTGAAAATCAGATTTCATAATTATTCTATCAGGTCGTACAAAAGTAGCTAACTAAAGCACATCCGATCAATACCAGAGCTACACACCGACTCTCTCTTTCTGTTCAACTTCTACTAACATACATAGTCTTTGACAGAGATGTTACACAACAGAGTAAACCATAGGCGTAACTACTCAAAGAAGTTCACATAACATTTTACATCAAATTATAAAAAAAAGTTCAAATGTTTGTAGAGCTAATGGGACTAAACTACGGGGTCATCAGTCCCTAAACTTACAAACTACTTACGATCTACCTAATACTAAGGACGGCACAAATATGCATGCGCGAGGGGGGCATTCGAACCCCCGACCGTAGTGGCCGTGCAGACCGTGACTGACGCGCCTCAGTCCCCTCGGCCACCGCGTCCGGCCTTCCAAATATCGATACAAGACAGGTGAAACAATATTATTGAATTTGTACAGACATGTTTCAACCTACTTGCCCACTGACTAACTCTTCTGCGATCGACAGCAGCATCTCCATACTCCCTTTTTCAACCTCTTGCGGATGTTTCCCACTGTCTCGTTTTCACAGCATAGGAATTAAATGACAGCACGTTGCTTCTGACGAACTTCAAATGTAGCAGCCATCTTGAAGACATGCTGTGGTGGTATCACTCACGGGAAACAGGTTGAACTAAGTTTGAAAACAAGCGGGAAGGATGTATCTACACACTGTAAAACTTTCAGCATGCAGAATGAAAACTGTACTTTATTTTTAAAAATAGTGTGCATTTCTTTTGGAGTTACCCTAGTATTTTATTCAGATACGAGCTTAATTCCTGCTGCCTCGCACGCGCAGACTGGATGGTCTGCATTGGTTTTTTATAAATATAAATTTTCATAGTATTATCTTTAAAAATGCTTTCCTAATCGAATACTTTGATACAACTTACCACCCCCTATTGCACCATTGATTGCAGAATTCAAAACATCGAAAAACAGTACAAAATATACAACCTCTACAAATTTCAAGTTTCTATCGTCTGTATGTTCACTTTTCAGTGCCGTTTTCTGTCTTTTAGAAACGGATCGGGAACGCGTAATTTCTTTCTTATGATTTGGCATCTTTCTTCGTAGTTTTACTTTTTAAACTGCAATATGCACTTATTTTTCTTTATTCGTACGCTTGTTGAAGACAAACTACTGAAGAATATAGGATCACGTTTCGCTGAGTATAATCTCTTTGCTATTATAGGGTCGAAAGTCATCTATGGTCTTCAGTCCGAATTTTATATAAGCTGACGGCTTTCACCCACTATATCATCCACCCTCTTCTAGCTATCGACTGCTATAGTGTGCAACGGGAGACTTTGTACTACAACAACACAGAGAGATCGTTCAGTTTTTGCTGGAGAGCAAAATATTGACATACACACGTAGAATTTTATATAAGTAGGTAACTTTCAACTCCCATACCTTCCACCCCCTTATTGCTATCAACCCTCTACCACCATAGTGCACAAGTGGATACTCATACACTACAAACACACTTTGCGATGTGTATGTTTGGCTGCAGGGTGAAGTATAAGCACAAATATATATATATATATATATATATATATATATATATATATATATATATCCGTCCTAGGTAATCACACGTACCATTAGAGGGCACGAGAATGACTTATTCAGTATTGTGGTAGCCCAATGGTGCCTCGCTCTAAGAAAATGCCATTTAAACCTCAAGTTAACAGTTGAGACAGCAAAATGTCGCACACGAATCACATTTGTAAACAATCTTAATATATCTATAAATGTGAATGTCTGTTCGGTGTACGTTTATCATGCCTGAACCACAAGACATGAAGAGCTGAATATTTGTACAGTTACTAATTTATACGTGAGGACGGTTTTAGGTACGGTTTTATAGCGATCTGATAGATACTTAGTAATTTGAAGAATATAACGCGAAATGCGGAACAATAATTACTCTTTGAAAATTATATTTACTCTTTGAAAATGATTTTATTGGTTGCATTGTTGCTTGAGTGTTGATAATGATAAAACGGTGGAGTATATTGTGATGGAAAGTTTTCGGTGTATATAAAATTCTACGTGTGTGTTTGTTAATATTTCGCTCTGCAGCGAAAACTACAGAACGTAAACGAATGGTCTGTGTGTAATTGTTGTCCAAAATCTCCCGTTATACACCATAGCAGCTCCATGCCGATAGCTATAAGGCGGTGGAAGATATGGTGGTTGAAAGTCGTCAAATTATAAAAGAAAAAAAAAAAAAAAAAAAAAAAAATATTCGGACTGTGGACCAGCGAAGGCGTTTGCGACTCTATAACAAAGAGGTAACCTACAGCGAAAAGTGATGCCACAAACCATATCTTTGGTCTATGCGTGCCGTAATGTCCTCAGCTCTTTCTCTGTAAAGATAAGCATACGAATAAGGAAATATCAGAATATATCAATAAAGCAGTAAAAAAGAATTTTTTTTAATATATCTCTTTAAAAAAATCGATTTGACTTTACGTGTGTTACATCAATTGATCGATCTATCACATTATTACAATCATTATTGTTGAATTTCGTGATTGGATTCTTCGTAACGAGTACATTTTTACGTGTGATTTCTTATACATTCTCTGATAAATGTAACATGTTTTTAGAAAAAAGGAGATGGACACAGACTCACATTTAAGAGCCTGACAAAGGGTTCATCGAACCACCTTTATACTATTTATCTCCCATTCCACCTATAATAAGGCGTGGTAAGAAAGAACTCGAGAATCTCTCCGCTTGAGCTCTGATTTATCATATTTTATTCTGATGATCTTTTCTTCCTATGTAATTGGGAGTCAACAATATATTTTCACATTCGGAGGAGAATGTTGGCGATTGCAGTTTCGTTTGCCCACACTGAGCAGCTATACTCCAAAAAAGGACGGACAAGCGTAGTGTATGAAGTCTCTTTAGTAGTTCTGTTGCATCTTTTAAGGGTTCTACCAATAAAATGCAGTCCCTGGTTGCGGTTTAAGTCTGAAGTAATAGCAATTCTTGGGTATTTTATGGAGTTTAATGACTAAAACAGAAGTGATATCGGGCGTTCCACAGGGTAGTGTTATTAGTCCTTTGCTGTTCCTTATTGGCCTCGTTGACGTAGGTCACATGTCTCGTAATTACACAATACGATACAATGAATTTACTTGACAGATATACCACGAATTAATCGCAAAAGGAATCACAATGACAACTGTACCAAATATAGGCCTATAGTATTAAAACAGTTTATTTGAAGTATCAGACTCGGGTTCATGAATCCAATGTCATTACCACATTTATAGCAATAAGTGGGCCCAGAAGAACGCCAAGAAGTGCCTACATTAGCTGTTTCAATTGTAACACTTTCCGAAATGCTCCCCTTTTGTACGCGATTTTCATAACGGATTGGGGAGTGGTAGTTTACCTGAGTTCAGTTTATAAATTTCAAGTAGAGACTGCTTCCCAAACTAACAGATATGCGAGAACGAATATTTGAATCAAATGTGAAATACGCATACGCCCTCTGAATTTTTCGCAGGATCTATGAACGTTTTTTTTTTTTCCTTATAACATGCAAACTGTGGATATGAAACCTCACTTGAACAGAACAGCCACATATCATGATCTGCTAAGCATGGTGGCTCCAGGTCTTGAATAAAGTGAGCTATGTCATTGGCTCTAATATGCACATAAATAAATCGAAATAGTCCGCTGATGGCAGGAAAATGCATATCATTACATGTTGTCATATCAGAAAGTTAGAACTCCCGTGAGTATTATGAACTTTGGGCGGATAGAGAAAATACATTTGCGCAAGTCCTCTTCTTATTAATCATTAACGAAACAAATAACTCGAATAACAAAATTATTTCTAAACTGTGAGAGATAATGCAAAGTATAATTCCTCGAAACAGAACACAATGGAAGTACATACTCAGAGCAATGACAAAGCTGTGGAAAAGTAATAAAAGCCATGCTCTAACCTCAGGAATGGACAATCAGGACGATTGGTTTTCTGCGTAGTCATCTGTGTAAATGCCCCCAAAGATAACAATCCGAACGGCGTAGCTGGGTCCTGTTCTGCCTCCCTAACTATAACGCTAAAAAGCTGTTTTGCACAAATCGTGTATTTTTGTTTATTTGCAAGGCCACACCTTCCTGTAAAGCTTGGCGGGTGAATAAAGACGCTGTAGGTGGAACCTGTATGGCCTTACCAAGCAACTACATACATTTCCGGCCCACATATTTATTTAAACTGATGTTGATTTCTAGTTCATACTTTAGCATGGGAATTGATATCACCCCGTATGTATGAGTTGTGGTTCCAAACGTTGCCTCCTCTGTACAGAAAACTGAAGAGGCCAACATCAGACTGGCAGTATGTTTTGCAAAACCTGTCAAAAAGATCTATCGTGGCGAGTGATCGGCAAGTGTAAGGTACATCACACGAGTCGTTTCGTCTGTGATGAATTTGATGTAACTAGAAATAAACTTAATTGTAAGATGGAAAAGCTATGAGAATAACAGTCTATACAATTAACCATTTAGATAAATAATTACTTGACAGACTGCTGAATAATATTTTAAATAACTTTTTAAGTAACTTTTACATATGACTTTATTTTATGGTAGGAAATAGCGAAAAAGTTAGACGCTTTAACTGTGAACTGAAAAACTATACATAGATATCATTTCAAATAGATGAACTATTTCAATTTATAAATTACTTGGTGAAACTGCTAAGAAATATTTTCGAAGTTTGGGGAAATGTACCAGCATAACCCTTTTATTAATTAAATATTCTAATAAAATAAATTACTCAGTCAGACGTCTGATGAGATATCGTAATACTTCAATAGTCAATCAGACTGCTGAAGAGATGTTGTAATATGTTTGCAGCAGTCTAGATTTGTATTTTATTTTGTTGAAATATTAATGAAAATGTCGCACATTTCTCAGTTCAAAGTTTACATCTATTCTTAGTTTATTACTCAATTTCCAAAATACCCCTTTAAAATTTGGACAAGAAATTTATTAACTGAAATAGTTAATACATTTAAAATTTTATCTAAGTATTCTTTCACAGTTCAAAGTTACAGTATATTCCTTTTTCCTATTTACTCCCACGTTGTAACATCCTATGTAGAAGTTAATTAAAATGTTCTTCAGCATTCTGTCAAGTAATTTATTTATCTGAAGTATTAACTGTTTACAATGTTATGTACATATATTTTCTAGCTTAAAATTGAGTTTTTTCAGGTCCCTCTTCCATTTTGTCTATTTATCAAACAATGTTTAGTTTTTAACAGTTTAATCGTACTACCTCAGTAGAGCTAAGGATGACATTACCTGTGAGCTTCAGTTTCATTGTAAAATTCTTACAAATTTCTACGTACACATTTTAACTTTTTTGATAAGAGGATAAAGTCTAAATAAACCTGTGGGACATACAAAAAATGATGCTTTTTAAATCAGTATAATGACTTTCCACCAGAAACCAACCGCAGAATTAGTCGAAAAGGCATTTTGTAATGAAAGCTACAGCCTTCAACTGACAGCAATAACTCGAAATAATGTGCTGGTGTGTCTGTAATTAGAAAAAAAAAATGTTTGTCCAGTGCCTTTTCAATTTGCGCTCACTTTATATAGAAGCAATTAGTGTGCACTTAAAACAGGTAGAAAAAGTAGCGTACCTCGCGGCATATTACATTCTGGCGCCCGATCGACGTTCGTTTGTAAATATATGTGTTGTTTACATTTACCTATATTAACAAAAATTTTCTTTCTGTTTCATTAAATGACAAAAAGGAACCCTATCTAGAGAGAAAATACGCTTGCAAATAATGGTGCCCACAGAGAATTCAGTTGCGACATCAATGAAACAGCTCGTGGATAAAGATATACGATATTTAACGCATCCTTTTTTTCAAGAAAAGCAATATTTTAAAATTTGGCTTGAATTACAATATAGAGAGAAACACATGAATGAACCTAGGGTATGTCGTCCCGTCGACAGTAATTTACTTTATTTCTGTTGGTGAGTTTTCACTTTCAAATGAAAGAGAATTGGGTCATGCCTTAGCTCAATAATTACAACATTGAGAATACCCATTCCGAAATTAAAAATTAGTACGACCTTATAGTTTTCCAACCGACTCACTATATTTTGTTGAAATAGTGTGTCCAGAATACAAGAAAAGGTTACATTTACAGATTAATAGTTCAAGATGTATTGAGGTACCTGGCGTCCACCCATGTTATTGTTGTCATTATTGGAGCTTTACGGCGCTCAACATCGCGGCAATCAGCACCCGTACGATGCATGTATCAAATATATAAAGCAGAGTGTCCGTATATTTGTACGTGTTGCATACAAATCTACAGTTTTGTTCCAATCTTTATGAAATTTTGTAGACGTAAGCTACAATCCATGAGGACGGTCGTCGTAAGTGTATGAATCACATACGGTATATAGTTCACGAATTTATAATTTCTTAACTAAAAATTGTAGCCGCTGGAAATTTTATAGGCAATGTACACACATATCGTTGAATGTGCCTCCGATATTGTAGCACAGTGCGACCTGTAGTTCATGAGGTATGATCAAGACTAACATTCATAGAAAACCGCCATATCACGCACCAAGTAGTAATCTATTACTTCTTTAACACCAATTGTATTCCCATAAAAATTTACAGACATGCAACACTTATACAAATGAATACATATCTAAAAAATTATACAATTGTACCATATATATCTGAATAAATATGAGATCGTGCGAATTTTATATGTCATTTGTGTTTTGACTTCTACCTTTCTTTTTTTTGAATAATGCGCTTATAGTTATGTCCATTATCCAAGACAGCGTTATTTCTTATATTTTATCCGATAACGATAACATATCTTTAGAAAAAAGAAGATGGACAGAGAGAGAGAAGGGTAGGAGAAGTACTAACTGCAGGCACGAATAAATAAATAAAAAAAAAAAAAACAAAAACCGGGCAACGCCGGGTTTTCAGCTAGTAAAACCAATATTACTGCAACACCCAGCATACGGCCAGGGAAAGATAATACAAAGGCACATGCACTCTTTCCATTACGTCTTCTATATTAATAACCATGAATTGCCGCATGTATAAAAGCGCATCACTTGAGAATGGCTTCACCGATTTGGCTGATCTTTTCATTGTTCTGTTCGTAATTCCCATGAAAAGGTTTGTATGAAAGAAATTTTTTGGAAAATCTACCGGAAAATATCAGAACTGAGAAAAACTGAAAGTACGGTTTCAGCTCGGATCATTTACTAGATTCTGCAACAATTCGCTTATGCATTCATTCGCTACTCGCCTAGCAACCAAATATGCTGTAACCAAGGAGGTTAGCTGTAACGGAGCGAACAAATACGCCAAGGAGACAAGAATAAAGGGAGATGGCGCTATGCATACAAGGATAAAACAGCCAGACAGATTTAACATGAAACGTTTCTCTAGAAGCCCACTCCCCCTCACCCCGTTTTATTCTTACCTCCGTTGTGTTATCGGAGGTTATTATATCTTTGGAGCGTTGCAAAGATAGAATTGATGTCAGTTGGTGGTATTTTTGTGTGTTACAAACAAACTGAGTGCAGATCTACGTTTATTATTTTACAACTATGACTCCATTGCAGCTTCGTAATATCGGTCGGCGTACGCGAAACCCAATCCTACTACGTGATCGTAGAGTCAATGAGACCGACGAATATCGTACATAGTGCTTGGGGGTAAATCGAGAGAGAAATTCCCAAAATCAAATAGTTTCTTAAGGTTGTAGGACTTAACTGCGGGGTCATCAGCCCCTAAACTCACAAACTACTTATAAACTAAATATTTTGAAGACAGAGCAAACATCCATACCCGAGGGAGGATTCGAACCTCGGAAGGGGAACGGCATTGCGCAAGTAATTCCCAAGCGCGAACCGTTATGACTCTGTAACAACGTGTACAATCTAGTTCGACTTCCTCAGTTGCAGCTTACGCGCAAAATAATTTAGATTGTGGACAAAAAAGACGGGCACGTGTGACGATTAGAACTGAACGATTGACGTTCAGAGATGATCAAGCAGTGGCTACATCAGTTGCTTTCGAAATAATGTACAATGTTTGTCAATAATGCAATGCTTCGAGATTTCGGCAAGAAACATCGGGATTATGTTACACGGGTGGGACAGCAAATTACTAGAACTGACACCGATATCATGGTATCTGACAACCGCTTATGTATAGAAGTACAACAGTTCCTTTCAGATGAAACTTTATATAAAAAGCATTTCTATTCTGCTGGCTTCGAGGAAAAGATGCTAAGCAGTGCTGTAAAAATATGCGGTTTTCCTTTTCCCAGTCAACATAATGCAGGAAAGTTACTTATATACCTAAATTTATAATCATACCTGTCCATAGAATATACTCAATAAAAGTACGGACATTAAAGCTACTAACGCTACAGATAGAGAAGCTTGAAGGACTGGCGTATTACCCGTTTCGAGTTGATTTATTTTCATTTTGACTTCTATTCCCAATCTGGATCCCGATTACAATAATAACAAAGAAGATCAGAGAGAGGGGAAGGAGGAGATAGAGGATGGGAAAAGGAAACGGATATAAAAAGGGTGATGATACAGACTCAGAGAGGAGCGGTAGGAGATGGATATTGTGTGGGAAAAGAGAGAATGGTGTGACGGTGATAGAAAAAGGGGGTGTAGGCGACGGGGAAATAGAGGAGGGAGGCAGGGACTAACATAGAGAGAAGGAGATATTAGGGTATTATCCCATACACATTAGCTACTACGAAGAGTTGCCGAGTTTGCTAGTCATATACAAAATAATTAAAAGCTCAGTGGTTCCAAAGAATACAACGAGACAATGCAGACAGAGGACAAGCCTAAATAAGTGGTGGGTTTAACATGGATGTACGAATCGGATGACCTTGTAGTCCCATCTACATTTCAACACCTTCAACTTGAGATATTGGTAGGAGGTTGGATAAAAAATGAAATCGTAAAACACGTGACACTGTGATCATCACCAAAAATCGGTATAAGGTCAGCCATCAGAGCCGCTTCTTCCCTATCATTATCATGGGAGACAAATGCAGTAAAATTGCGCTGAACGGTAATAAACACACTGCAAACGTCAAAAGTAAGGGGGGGGGGAAGTCGCCATATTATTTCGGAAGTCCTCCCATTCCATTTTTGCGTGGTGTGGTATAACAACCGTGTTAAGTAGAATTGTTGGAAAAAAGAGTGTCTTGGTTGCAAGACATTATGCTATTCAATAATTTGTATTATTTCGCGGTGTTACATCGACCAGCGGGAATGCTTGTGCTGATTCTGACATCCATTCGATCCTACAGATGGCAAATAGTGTCTTTTGATTCGTTCTTCCTTGCCTGCTCAACCTATCTACGTAGTTCCGGAGGAGTTGCGGGTTGACGAGTCACGCGTGTCGCTTGTTTGTTCTACCATATCCTACTCGTACTCGATTTAGGACGGGCGGAAGTCGTGGTGATCGGAGATGTTTTTGCACGTTTCACTGTACATGTTGAGTTTCAACAAGAGTTTGTGATCGGGAATAAGGTCTGGGAGGGGGGGAAATGTGAATTGGAAGAAAGCAATCTACCAGACAGACCTCGTACGTGCAAATGACCACCACTTTGACGAAGGCATAAGCTACTTTCATCACTGAAAACCAAGGCCCTCCATTCCATGACCCTGTGACGCTAACAGTCCGGTCGCGCTCAAAGAGGGTGTGGCGTGAGTCCCGTTGTACGACTGCCAGCAGCTGCTTGAAAACAATTCGTGGTGACAATTTTAGGCTCACTTACACTCGTATCTGTGTTGATGTACATGTACTACCAGCTCTTACAACAAAGCTTTCCAAACTGGGTGTCGGGACACCCTGAGGAGTCGCGTAGTAGTATCAAGGGTGTCGCGAGACTACCAAATTAAAAAAAAAAAAAAAAAAAAAAAAAAAAAAAAATCATAAAATAACACAAAATATCTTTCTCTTCATACTACCCTGAAGACTCGCCTGCAGCTAATCATCCTTCTCTTTATTTAGTGCACCACAGATCACGTATTAAAGAAATGATCCGTTCACATTAATTGCGTTCTCAGCCGCTAGGCGGCAGCTCTGCTTCAGCAGCAGTAGACACTCAGGGTTCGGTCAAGCAGCTGCCAGTTGCCAGATTCCAGCAAACTGCGCATGCGCAGAGCTGCTGCTGATACTCGATAACAGCTTTTACCTTGCTCAGTTTGCTGGAACTGGCAGCTGCTTGAACGAACCTTCACTGTAGCCTTCTTTCCTTCTGAAAAACCTGTACCTGAGCGTTTTTAATGGATTTATCAAAGCTACGTCACCCTCGGTAGCGTTTCTGACAAATGTTAATCAACGACACAGTGGCAGTAAAAGCTGTCGTAGATTGTAAAAGCAGTCACAATTGTCCACAGACTACAGCTATTCAGTAGCGACGTTTAGTATGGAATATGACCAGGTGAGTAACGGAGAGTGGTATTTTAAATGCAGTGATCTTTGGTTCGAACCCTGGTATGCGTCAATTTTTTTTTTCTCTCAGTTTCCTGTATGTAACAGATTCTCGGATCAGAAATGACATTCATATTCTTACTTGTCAAATATAATCATCCATTTTTCCCGAATATGTCGGGACTTGTCAAATATATTCATCCATTTTTCCCGAATATGTCGGGACTTCAGAGGTCGTGCAAGCAAGAATCTAACAATAGAACTTAAATAATGCTTCATCACTTGTCATAAATACATCCTCTTTATTTCTGAAAATATTTTGATAATATTGAACTGAAAGGGAACAGCCACTGTGCTGTCTAAATCAGAAATCCGATCAACGTTTCCAGATGCCGTTTTCCGTCGATCCAGCAAAACCGTATCTGGCCCTGACATATATACACGACAGCGAAAAACGGTTTCCGAAATTCAGTTTTCGTGTTTGGAAAGTTGGGTCGCATGTAGAAGGAGCAAGTATTACTGTGTGAGTTAGGCATTGATGTCTGCGGTGTTACTCTGTTGTACATATCCGTAGTTTGTTTCCTTCTCTTGAGATGAGTGTACGTAATAGCTGCAGTCAGGATCAACATTAAACATGTCAATGCGTACGAGGATTTCAGTTTCGTTTACAAACTAAATTTAAGCGATACTTTATTTCCGTATCCCCCCCCCCCCGCTAGAACCATGTATATACGTATTTATATTAGTGAAAGTGCGTCGCGCAAAACTGTAAGCTATAAAAGGGTGTCGCCGTGAGGAAAGTTTGGAAAGCACTGTCTTACAATATGACGATCTTGGTGGACGTATACGGAATTGTGTGACAATTATCGGAATAGTAAATCCCTCCATACGGAAGGCCACAATTTTATTCCTTTTAAACTCGCTCAGTTGCGTATACGAAGCACTAGAGCGACTCTGCGGTATGATTGTAAACTTCTAGATGCTCACAGGTAGTGCTCTGATTATATTAGATTAGATTTATTCTAGTTCCACAGATCATGAATACGACATTCGTAATGATGTAGAACGTGTCAGGTTAATGAAGGGTGTCTGTACAAGACGTTATATTATACAAAATATTACATCAAACAATTTTTTTTTAATTTATTACTCTTTTTTCTAGATTCACTGATTTATATCTAAAAACTCATCCAATGAGTAGAAAGAGTTGTCATTCAGAAATTCTTTTAATTTATTTTTAAATGCTAGTTGGCTATCTGTCAGGCTTCTGATGCAAAGGTGAGCAAAGACTTTTGTGGCTGCAGACAGCATAATTGACTCCTTTCTGTATCAAACTCAGATTTAGCCCTACATAGTGAAGATCATCCTTTCTTCTGGTGTTATATCTGTGCAAGCTATGTTTGTCACTTCGTCATCTGGTGAGGGAGGATGTTCAGAACATTCGCGGTGCATCAGCTATACCTCAGTTGGAATCTGCTATCATCGAAGGAAAAAAAAAAATCTTAGTATTCTGTCGAAGTGTGCTAATTTTTTTTTCTTCAGAAGTGCTGTCTGTTTTTAAAACCAAGGATTTTGCTACGTCAGCAAAGTGCTAGATGCGTGCTGTAATATTTAGTAATTTTTAAAAGTAATTAGATCTTTTTTCCGAGTTTATTTTAAGTTAGGCATTTTGTGTATTTGGTGATAGTTTATATCCCCGTTGGGTAGTGTGAATCACTAAACGGTGAGGCATCTCTCTCTGTAGAGACTACAGGGCAAGTTATTCTCAGAATATTTCGTTGCAAAAAATAGAGAACGTCTCGAAAGGCGTAGATCAGATGTCTTACATAAAGGAAAGTGTCAAAAATGAGTGAATGAAAAAGGGAGGAATCTCAATGTGTCTATTATAAAAAACGTGGTAGCTCAATGTCCGAAATAAAAATTGAAATAGCTTATCCTCGATTTAAGAATTCATATTTCTGAAACAGGAGTATTTAGACAACGAGGTGGCTGTCGTTCGATTAATTTATACCAATTTGTTAGGAACATTTCAACAACTTGCCACTGACCTAAACGAAATAAAGGGGTTATCTAATTAGTATGTCGGATACTGTTTCACTGATTACAATAGAGTCTGAACAACTGACAATTGATAAGTAACTGTTAGAAAGTCCATAGTCTAGATTTCTGCAGAAGTTGAACAAAGAAATAGAAAATCCGGTACAGTTATATATACCAATGCGCATAAAATTAATGAGGCAATTAAATCATGCAATTCCTCGTTGGCAGGATGACATTGTCAATTTGTATTTTACCATTACCTGACACTGCAGGAAGGAGGCGATCTAATAGAGTTAAACAACTATTCCTAAAAGCAAATGTACTCAAGTTTTTTTTCACTCCGTTTTCTGACTACCGGTTTCGATGAACTGAGTCACCATATTAGGATCAGCATTGCCTACAAAATATTGGCAATTCGATTGCACATGTTAAAAATATTAAATGTTTCTTTGCAAACACTGCACGAAGTCATAAAAGAAATTTAAAATTCCTGAAATCTTTGAAATGAAGGACAAAAATCAAACTCACTCACGTATTTCTAATAGCAGTTGTGTGTATTTCTAATCGACTATCGATGTCAAAAATAAATGAATTTAATTTGTATGAAAGCTAAATGAAATGAAACAATTATCTATACCTAAGGAAGAAAAACAGACCGAAACATTTAATTACTTGTAATATTACTAGAAATAATCTAAATAAGCACTAAGGATGTGATTAGTGTAACGAACTGTAAAATCAATTCAATTTTTTTCTAAATGCATCTATCTGGAGGAACCACACCCAGTTGTAACAAATGGTACAAACTGATGCTGGCTGGCTAATATTCCTGCAACACAAATAATGAGTAATTAATCAACGTAATCTCTGAAAGTTTCTAAAAACCAGTTCAATTTTCAACCAAAATGTAAATTAAAAATAATACCCAGATCACTGTGTATTTTAGCATTTCATTTGTATTCTGGGATATCATATTAACTTAATAAAGCATAAACGGTGAATAAATCTCTAAATTGCGTAATATTCTGAATTTACTGACAAAAGGGAAATTAAAGAAAGAAACACTATTGTTGTCCTGACTGATAGGAAACAGCTTGATTTTTCATTAACAAATTAATCAAGTCTCTCGTCATTACAAGTCGACCACAGTAGAAACTCGTGAAATAATTCACCGTTAGTAACGTCGTTCTGAATTCGCTCTTCTCTTTTTCATAAAATATGTCATCGCTGGTTGCAAACTGATGATACTATTCTCAGTTTTACATTTTATATTGCTTCATGTCATTTACTCTATCTCACTGAATTTTAGGACGATGAAAAACTACGTCATAATTATTCACAACTCACTTCCTTACCAACTGTACGGCATTGTTTCTAAATTTCAGTTGCATTTCCTTAATCGTGATTATTACCCCATCTAGTTGGCACATTATATTGCTGTTAGTTTTTAGTAAGTATGCCGAGGATCGACTCATGCTGCTTGCTCCAGTCATAGGAGACCTAGTTTACTCGGGTCATCAGATGATAATGTTTAAATACAGTACTAGCTTTCTAGTTGTTTAATCTTGGTTGGTCTTATGTTGGTAATCCACCCATAGTGCTTCCCATCCCTGTTACTGTAATCAATGGTAGGGACCAACTCGCCCCCCTCTCCAAACCCGATTTTTCTAAATTATCAACAAGTCTTGTATTAACGGTGTTTCCCACTCCTTGATTCCTACGCTAAATTCCTTAACGTATGGCTAGCGACATCGATCTTACGGTAGTATTCTAACATTTTAATTGGTCATATGTTAGTACTTCTGTGTATTATCTTAGTCCTTGTTTTTAGCTGTATATTGCTGTGAATCGAAAAGCAAATTTGCAGTCTCCGATTATAATCTGGATCAATTATTAGGTACTAGTATGTTCGGAGAAATCTTCATAAGGAATATGTAGTTAGAATTTAACTTCTCTTGGCAAGACGATTATTGCATTCTGCTATTAAGGATTCGGTCATATGGTGTCTGGGGGCTTTACCACGAGAGACCAATTTACTATCAATGAATATAGTCATAGCTAAGTCTTATTGTGATCAGCTGTGTTTTTAGTCACCATTTTTTCAATTTCTTACTTTAAAATATTATGTGCTGTCACCACTAGAAGAAAAATAACGAGTATTCTACATCTACATCTACATCAACATCGGATAGTCTGCAAATCACATTTACGTGCCTGGCAGAGGGTTCATCGAACCACAATTATACTATTTATCTCCCATTCCATTCTCGAATAGCGCGCGGGAAGAAAGAACACCTGAATCTCTCTGTTCGAGCTCTGATTTCTCGTATTTTATTCTGATGATCATTTCTACCTATGTAAGTGGGAGTCAACAATATATTTTCGCATTCGGAGGAGAATGTTGGCGATTGGAGTTTCGCAAGTAGCCCACGCCGCAGCGATAAGCGCCGTTGTTGTAATGATTCCCATCCCAGATCCTGTATCATTTCCGTAACGCTGTATCCCCTGTATCGTGACAATAATAAATGAGCTGCCCTTCATTGGACTCTTTCGATGTCCTCCGTCAAACCCACCTGATAAGGATCCCACACTAGGCTGCAATACTCCAAAAATGGACGGACAAGCGCAGTGTATGCAGTTTCTTTAGTAGTTCTGTTGCATCTTTTAAGGGTTCTGTCAATAAAACGCAGTCTCTGGTTCGCCTTTCCAACGATATTATCTACGTGTTCTTTCCAGTTTAGTTCTGAAGTAATAGTAATTCCTAGGTATTTTGTGGAGTTTACGGCCTTTACATTTGATTGATTTATGTTGTAAACAAAGTATAACGGATTTCTTTTCGTACTCATGTGGACGACTTCACACTTCTCATTATTTAGAGTCAATTGCCAATTTTTACACCAAACTGATATCTTATTCAGATCGTTCTGCAGTTGGTTTTGATCTTCAGATGATTTTACTAGACGGTAAATGACGGCGTCATCTGCAAACAACCTAAGAGAGCTACTTAGATTTTCCCCTAAATCGTTTATGTAAATAAGGAATAGGAATCTGACAAGAAATCCACTATCCAATCGCAAATTTGGGGCGATATACCATAACCACGCAATTTGATTAAAAGCCGTTTGTGAGGTAAGGTGTCAAAAGCTTTCTGGAAATCAAGAAATCGATTTGCGTACCCTTGTCGATTGCACCCATCACTTCGTGTGAATAAAGAGCTAGTTGTGTTTCGCATGAACGATATTTTCTAAATCCGTGTTGACCTTGGGTCAATAGATCGTTCTGTTCGAGATAATTCATAATATTTGAATACAGGATATGTTCTAAAACCCTGCTGCAAATTGACGTCAATGAAATAGGCCTGTAGTTTAGTGGGTTACTCCTACTGCCTTTCTTGAATATAGGTGTGACCTGAGCAACTTTCCAATCTTTTGGTACAGATCCTTCTACGAGAGAGCGGTTGTATATGACTGTTAAGTAAGGAGCTATCGCTTCAGCATAATCAGATAGAAATCTAATGGGTATACAGTCCGGACCAGAAGACTTGTTCTTGTTAAGTGATTTTAGTTGCTGCACTACTCCGATGATATCTACTTCTACGTTACTCATTACGGCATCTGTTCGTAATTCGAAATCTGGAATATTGGTTTCGTCTTCTTTGGTGAATGAGTTTCTAAAAGCTAAGTTTAGTAACTATGCTTTAGTAGCGCTGTCATCGGTAGGATCGCCATTACTATCACGTAGTGAAGGTATTGTTTGTGATTTGCCCCGAGTATATTTAACATATGACCAAAATCTCTTTGGGTTTTCAGTCAAATTACGAGAAAGAGTTTCGTTGTGATAAATATTGTAGGCATCTCGCATTGAAATCCTCGCTAAATTTCGAGCTTCTGAGTACGATCGCAAATCCTGGGGATTTCGTGTTCGTTTTAATTTAGTATGCCTTTTCCTTTGCTTTTGCAACAGTATCCTGACCTGTTTTGTGTACCAAGGGGGATCACCGCCTCCTTTTATTAATTTATTTGGTATAAAACTGTCAATTGCTGTCGATACCACTTCTTTGAATTTGAGCCACATCTGGTCTACACCTACGTTTAGTGTTAGAAACGAGTGGAAGCTGTCTTTCAAGAAGCAATGTATTTTGTTTCCATCTGCTTTCCTGAACAAATATACTTTGCGTTTATTTTTGGTAACTTTGAGATTTTCGATATTCAATTTCGCTCGACAGCTCTGTGTTCACTAATACCTGTATCTGTTTTGATGCTCGTTATGAGCTCAGGATTATTTGTTGCTAAGAGATCAAGTGTGTTTTCAAATCCATCTACAATTCTGGTTGGCTCATGAACTAATTGTTCGAAGTAATTCTCAGAGAATGCGTTGAGTACAATTTCGGACGATGTTTTATGTCTACCTGCTGATTTGAAAATATAATTTCGCCAACAGATCGAGGGTAAATTAAAATCACCACCTACTATTATTGTGTGAGTCGGGTACGTTTTTGTAATTAGACTCAGGTTTTCTTTGAACCTTTCTGCTATTGTATTGTCAGAGTCGGGAGGCCGGTAAAATGAACCGATTATTAACTTCTTACGATTTTAGGGTACAACCTCTACCCATAATAGCTCGCAGGAACTATCAACTTCAACTTCGCTACATGAAATACTACTTTTGACGGCGACAAACACCCCACCTATTTTGTTTAATCTATCTTTTCTGAACACCGATAGATCTTTTGCAAATACTTCTTCTGAACTTATTTCCGGCTTAAGCCAACTTTCGCTGCCTATAATGATATGTGTTTCGGTTTTTTCTATTAACGCTTGCAGTTCTGGTACTTTCCCGACACAGCTACGACAATTTACAACTGTTATACCGATAGTTTTCGGATCTACATTTCTCCTGTCATCCACCTGCACCCTTTGAGACTGCCCATTTTCTATTTCCCCGAAACTCTTTGTCCTAAAAAACCGCCCAGTCCACGCCACACAGCCTCCGCTACCCGTGTAGCCGCTTCCTGCGTATAGTGGACTCCTGATCTATTCAGCGGCACCCGGAAACCCACCACCCGATGGCGCAAGTCAAGCAATCTGCAGCCTACACGGTCGCAGAACCGTCTGAGCCTCTGATTCAGACCCTCCACTCGGCTCTGTACCAGAGGTCCACAGTCGGTCCTGTCAACTGTGCTGCAGATGGTGAGCTCTACTTTCATCTTGCAAGCAAGACTGGCAGTCTTTACCACATCAGTTAGCCGCTCGAAACCTGAGAGGATCTCTTCAGATCCGAAACGACACACATCATTGGTATCGACGTGAGCCACCACCTGCAGTTGGCTGCACCCCGTACCCTTCATGGCATCCGGGAGGACCCGTTCCACATCTGGAATGACTTCACCCGGTATGCACACAGAGTGCACGTTGGCCTTCTTCCCCTCCTTGGCAGCCATCTCCCTATGGGGCTCCATCACCCGCCTAATGTTGGACCTCCCAACTACAAGTAAACCCACCCTCTGTGAAAGCCCGGATCTTGCAGGCTGGGTGGTGACAGGGTGAGAGACACCATCCGACTCAGGAACGTCGTCCTGAGCAGACATCGCCTCAAACCTGTTCGCAAGACGAACCGGGGAGGCCTCACGATCGGTCCCCCGGAATGTCTTGCGCCTCCTGCCACGCACTGGAGCAACCTCCCACGCAACCACGGGTGGGATGTCTGCCTCACTGCTAGCAGTTTCAGAGCATGTCGCTGCCGCAGGCCGATCGGTGGAGATAACAGGAGTTGTATAATAAATTTGTTGTAGCAAATAAGATTCTGTTAACTATTATTCAGGTGTTGTGAGTTGTGAGTTCAAATGCATATCGCTTCAGCAGAGCAAAGAGAAATTTAAATCTGTTCATTAGTGAAAGATTTGTGGTTTCAAATTAATTCTGATTGTGAATCATTCAATGTAATTCTCTAACATCTAAAGGTCGGTCACATGGCTTCGCCACAGAAAGCCTGTTTTCAAGTCTGGAATCTGGTTATGAGTAAATTTTATGTCTGAGAGATATCAATTGTTTAAAATGTCTTGCAGTTACGTTTTACGTGGATTCAGCACTAAAATATATAAAATATCACATCAATTTTCCTGTTTTTTTTTTTTTTTTAATTTTATTTTTTTTTTTTTATAGCGGTGATTTTTGCCGTATCTTCATATTTGATTATCATTCAAAGGCATCGTTGTCATTAGTACCTTGGCATGGTCTGTCGTGTAATTATTGATTCATTTATGTTCTCATGATTTATGTTAATTGTAAAATAAATTCTGGAAACGGCGAGAAATGCACGTTCCTCCCAAAATGAATATCAACTGCTGGAGTTATATAAAATGTGTGACACATTAAATCTTTCCTTAAGAAATTGGTATTTTTTTCGCTGCAAACAGGTTATAATTTCGTATATTTAATGCGGCACATATTTTAACTACGTATGCTCAGATATTTACGCAGATATTCCTATGGAATTATTTCTCTTAGTTTAATTCTAATGCTGTAAAATTTGTTTGGGAATGAACTGATGCACTTCGAAAACACAGTTTTATGAAAATTGACACTGCACTTTCATAAACACATGTCTACATCTACATCGGAAACTCTGCAAATCACATTTAAGTGCTTGGCAGCGGGTTCATCGAACCATCTTTATACTACTTTATCTCCCATTCCATTCTCGAATAGCGCTCGGGAAGAAAGAAACCTGAATCTCACTGTTCGAGTTCACATTTCTCGTATTTTATTCTAATGATCGTTTCTACCTATGGAAGTAGGAGTTAACAATACATTTTCGCATTCGGAGAAGAATTTTGGCAACGGGAGTTTCGTAAGTAGCCCACGCCACAGCGATAAACTGTGCCCAACCCAGATCCTGTATCATTTCCGTAACGCTGTCTCCCCTGTATCGTCCCAAAACGAAACGAGCTGCCCTTCTTTGGATTCTTTCGATGTCCTCCGTGAAACCCACCTGATAAGGATCCCACACTGGGCAGCAATACTTCAAAAAAGGACGGATAAGCATAGTGTATGCAGTTTCTTTAGTTCTGTTGCATCTTTAAAGGGTTCTGCCAATAAAACGCAGTCTCTGGTTCGCCTATCCCACGACATTATCTACGTGTTCTTTCCTGTTCAAGTCTGAAGTAATAGTAATTCCTAGGTATTTTGTGGAATTTACGGCTTTCACATTCGAGTGATTTATCTTGAAAACAACGTTTAACAGATTTCTTTTCATACTTATGTGCACAACTTCACACTTCTCATTATTTAGAGTCAATTGTCAATTTTTACACTATAGTGATATATTATTCAGATCGTTCTGCAGTTAGTTCTTATCTTCAGATGATTTTACTTAATGGTAAATGACGGCGTCATCTGCAAACAACCCGTAAACCGTTTATGTAAATAAGGAACACTACCGTGGGAACGCCTGATATCACCCCTGTTTTAGTTGTTTCGTTACCATCGATTCCAACGAACTGTGTCCTCTCTGACAGGAAATACCCTATCCAGTCGCAAATTTGGGGCGAAATACCATTACGAATCTCTTTAGCACGATGAAGATGGAGAATATAACATAAATGTTGTGTTTTTCATTGAAAATCAGTAAAATATTCATCCAGGAACAGACAGAAAAGGTCAGTTAATGCAAGTGACTAACGATTTTAATGTTAAATATTATCCGTCGCGATAAAACGCTAATCTCGTCTCGTAGTACAGATTTTCCCGCGGATATAAACGAAACACAAAGGAAGTTGTAATAAATGGAAATGTGCCAAAGAGTTTGAGTTAAACGGAACCCTACTCGCCATGAAGTCGTTTTCTATCTCCTCGTATTTCAGCGCGTTGTGTTTTTGCTTTGACGCCGGTCTCCTCACCGGAATTTCTCCCAGCTGAATCGCGGAGCGCACGACGTTTCCTGGCGTCCGTTTCCGTTCGACGCTGCTGCCTTGTCGAAGCCAGATGCTGTCTGGCTGTCGGTTACAGTCTCGTTCTTTATATGAATCTTGGAACGTAAAAATAGCTTTGTGGATGATTTATTCGAGGACGATATATGAAGAGGAAGATTTCCTTATGTTGAGCTCTTTCAGAATATTCTACAATGTGAAGTACACTTACCATGTTCCTCCTCAATGCTTTCCGCAATTTTTTATTCTTTCTTCAGTGCAAATGTACACCATTCTCGAATTATCACGAAAATCGGGGTAACGCAGCGATTAAAATCGATAGTAGTATTATTCACATGAATTGATAAGTGCCTCGACAAGTGATCTCAAATCGATTCCATATTTATGGATTGTAGGAAGGCTTTTGACACTATACGTCACAAGCGGCTTCTAATGAAATTGCGTGCTTATGGAATATCGCCTCAATTGTGCGATTGGATTCACGATTTCCTATCGGAAAGGACACAGTTCGTAGTGATTGACGGTAGGTCATCAAGTAAAACAAAAGTGATATCTTGCGTTCCCCAAGAAAGCGTTATAGGTCCCATATTATTTCTTGTGTTTATAAAAGATTTAAGAGACACTCTGAATGGCTCTGTTAGACTGTTCGCGGATGATGCTGTCACTTATCGTTTAGTGAAGTCAAGAGAGGGGAAAAAAGGAACTGCAAAGAGACATAGACAAAATGTGAAGTAATACACATTACCACTAAATGATATCCGACGAACTTCAATTACACGATAAATCAGTGAAACCTTAGAGTCGTAGCTTCTACCAAATACCTAGTAGTTACAATTACGAACAACTTAGACTGGAGAGAACACATAGAAAATATTGTGGGAAAGGCCAACCAAAGGTTACGTTTTACTGGCAGAACGCATCGAAGATGCAACATCTCGACCAAACAGACTGCCTACGTCACACTTGTGGATCTTTCCTGGAATACTGTTGCCCAGTGTGGGACCCTCACCAGGTGAGAAGGTTCAGAGAGGGGCAGCTCGTTTTGTTTTATCACGTTACAGGGGGCAAAGCGACACGGAAATGTTGCACATTTGAGGTGGAAATCATTAAAGAAACGACGTTATACGTTACGGCGAATTATATTTGCGAAATTTCAATCACGGACTTTTACTTCTGTCCGCGGTGGAGTAGCCGAGCGGTCTAAGGTGCCTCTTTGCGGAGCACACGGTTGTTCGCCTTCGATGGATGAGTCCTCCCTGAGTTATGGGTGTGTGTCTTTGTCCTTAGGTTAGTTTATCTTAGTTTAATTAGTTTGTAAGCTACGGTCTGGTGACCACGCAGTTTGGTCCGATAGATTTACAAACATTTGAACATTTTTACTTCTGAATGTGAAAATATTTAGCTAGCAACCATCTACATAGGTTCAAATCTTTGAATAGTCTATGGGACTTAACTACGGGGTTATCAGTCCATAAACTTACAAACTACTTATGAACTAATTAAGACTAAGGACGGCACAAATATCCATGCCTAAGGGGGGATTCGAACCCCCGACCCTAGTGGCCTTGCAGACCGTGACTGTAGCGCCTCAGTCCCCGGGAGACATGAAAATCCCAATATAAGAGAAATCAGATCTAAAACGGAACTATTCAGGATTTATTTCTTTCCACGCGCAATTAGAGAATGGAAGTTATAAAAGTGGTTAATGAACCCTCTGCCAGGCACGTAAATGTGATTTGCAGACTATCTATGTAGATGTAGATCATCATTTTGTGGATAAGTTGAAAACTTCAGTCTGGCCGGAGGCGTGCTAGGGTAGTCCGTGCAGTCGTGGTGACCGCTGTGTCAAAGTGGCGTAATGGTTAAAGCAATTGCAAAGTAAGTGGGGTCCTGAGTTCGCATCGCGGCGTGATCCATTTTCAGTTTTTCCCTGTGATGCGTATCAGTGGCCACCGCTAGCCAGTTTCGTGAATTTCCCTGTGTCAAATTGCATCTTCATATTTCGATGTACTATGCTACAGAGAACAGTAATAAATGCATGTTTATTTTGCATTATTTTGTTCTTATTTTTTTTTATTTATTAACCACGAATAGAAATCCTTAGATAGCACAATAGATACTGAACTTAACTGCTGAAAGAGAAACATATAAAAATTCATCAACTGAAGTAGGCAAAAGCGAGTACAGGCGTCTGAAATATGAGATTGACAGGAAGTGCAGACTGGCTAAACAGGAGTGGCTTGAGAAGAAATGAAAGACCGCAGAAGAATGTGTAACTATGGGAAAGATAGATACCGCCTCCAGGAGAGTAAAAGAGACATTTGGAGACAAGACAGGAAGCGGTATAAATAACAAGAACTCAGATGGAAAACCAGTACTAAGCTAAGAAGGGGAAACTGAAAGGTGGACGGAATATATAGAAGCCCCGTACAAAGAAAATAAACTTGAAGTCAGTATTCTACAAACGGAAGACGAATTACAGGAAGATGAGATACAATACTGCGACAAGAATTTGACAGAATACTGAAAGAGTTGAGTAAAAACAAGGCCCCTGGAGTAGACGTTGTTCCGTCTAAACTGCTACTATCATTAGGAGAGGCAATCATGAAGAAATTGTTCCACCTGGTGTATGAGACAGGGGAAATACTTCAAGAAGAATGTAGTCATTCCAATACCTAAGAAAGCAAGTGCAGACATATGTGAAAATCACAGAACTATCAGTTTAACAAGTAATGGTTGCAAAATACTAACACGAATTATATACAGATGAATGGAAAAAAAATGTGGGATCCGTACTTGGGGAAGGTCAGTATGGATGTAGGAGAAATTTAGAAACACGTGAGGCAATATTCACATTACGACTTATGTTAGAAGATAGATTAAGGAAAGGAAAACGTATGTTTTTAGCATCTGTGGAACTTGAGAAAGCTTTTGACAATGTTAAATGGAATACACTTCTTCAGATTCTGGTGGTAGCAGGGGTCAAACATAGGTAGCGAAGAGTTATATTCAACTTGTTCAAAAACCAGACAGCAGTTATTAGAATCGAAGGGCATAAAATGTTCGCAGTTGTTGGGAATGGAGTAAGACAAGGTTATATCCTTTCCCCAATGTTGTTCAATCTGTACATCGAGCAAGCAATGAAGGAATGCAAGGAGAAATTTGGAGAGGGAGTTAAAGTCCAGTTAGAGGGAATAAAAACCTTGACGTTTGCTGACGACACAGTAATTTTGTCAGAAACAATAAAGACCTCGAAGAGCAATTAAACGGAATGGACAGTGTCTTGAAAGGAAGATATAAAATTAACATTCATTAACAAGAGTAAAACAAAGGTAATGGAATATAGTGTCAGAAAATCAGGCGATGATGAAGGGATTACGCAATGAGATAATAAAAGTAGTTATTTAGGTAACAAGATAACTTCTGAATACCGAAGTAAAGAAGATATAAAACCCAGAATGTCTATGGGAAGAAAAGCGTATTTGAAGAAGCCAAATTTGTTGACATCCAACATTAGTTTAAAAGTTAGGAACACCTTTCGGAAAGCATTTATCCGGAGTGTAGCATTGTATACGAGTGAAAAGTGGACGATAAGGAGTTCAGAAATAGAGATGATACCAACTTTCGAAATGTGGTGCTACAGACGAATGACGACGGTGAGTAGATCACTTAACTAATGAGGAGGTGTTCAACAGAATTGGAGAGAAAAGGTGTTTCTGGCATATACTGACTAAGAGAAGGAATAGGTTCGTGGGACACATTCTGAGACATCGTCCACTTAGGATTAGAAGGAAGCGTATGGGATAAAAATCGTAGAGGGAAGAATACAAGAAGCAGATTCAAAACGATGTAGGTTGCCGTTCTTAATCTCAGATGAAGAGGCTTGTACAGGACAGGGGTAACGTAGAGAGCTGCATCAAACCAGTGTGCGGACTGAAGACCACAACAACATCAACAATCACGAACAAGAAACGTGGCTGTTTTTCGAACTTGTGGTCTATATTATCGAAATGCCACTAATTTGATTGGATTTAACACTTACAAGCAACAGTGGTGATTGAGTTGGGTTGCGCAGGACATTTGCGCATATCAAAACAAAGATGCTGGCACATGAGAGACTTTTGTCATGACACACACCGGATCGTCACGCACATTTTATAGTCACAATTGCCGAGGATTATGCCGGCGGACGGACTATTACACTCTGTTAATCGTAAACTTCTAGAACTACGAGTTACAGCAGCACCATAATTCATGCAAATTTGATGTTGTGAAATCAGCACTGTGAATATACAGTGACGACATTAAAAACGCCTTCGGTCTCAGGTCTATCATTTTTATCATCTTTATTTTATTGTTTGAAAGTGATCACGTCTATGTATAAATATTTCATCTGTCCTGCTCTTGATTTAAATTTATCTATAATGGCTTTTCAGAAGGAAATAATTCCTAAATCGTGTAAAAATGAGACGGACTTACATATACACAGATGAATTTTTTAATGTAAAATTCTTTTATGCTCTCCACCTTCCTGTAACTACACACTGAATGGCGATGTAGCATACTGTCCGCACAAACTTTGCGCCACCATTATGTTGCTGGACGAGTTTGTGTTCTAGTATGAAGCCAGGATGTCTCTTCCCTCAACATAAATTGTCGACAGTCAATTAAGGTAACTAATTTGCGGAAATAATTTGTGAGGAAAACGTTGCACTGATGTTCCATAATCATTTCTTGGCGCTTCTTTTCCCACATCTACCGTGCTGGATGGAGTCTGACATTAAATTGCACATCCCTCCATGGCTGCTTAGACCACAGACAGTTGTGTAATTGTTTTTGTACTGGAGGGGCTCTCGCAAGTCGCTGACACGAGTAGCTGCCGTAGTGGTTACTCTGTGGCGGCAGCTACGACGTAAGTCATGAAGACTACCCGTAGTTTGAAACTCACTGAGGTCCTATCCACATTACTCTGACACAATGGTATTAACTTGCAACTTCTATTGGTGAACTTCGTTGTTCACATAAAGTAACAACACGTACGTAATCAAATGTTGGCAGTCTTATTTTGTCATCGGCATCGCGGGGTAAAGGGTGCCTGCCACCATAGAAATAATGCATATAACGAAAAAGTTGCCATATTTTTATGATTTAATGTCGGTAATAAAAGAAAGGCTTGATCCCAGTTAAAAGCAGATTATTCTCTGAGCAGCAAACCTGATAAAAATATCATGGGGTATCTATTTAAAATTACCTAACTTATTTTATATGAAGCTCGCTCCCCCTCAGACTATATATCCTACATCCGCTACGGACCGAATGTTTACACAGTGTCTACAACCGTCCTGTATTGCTCCTACACTGTATTGTATGAAGACGGAGATGTTACTGCCTCACCTACGCTCAACGAAATCGGTATGGTTTTGATAAATGGGAAGTTTTATTACGTTTTATTACAGTTGAAAAGTCAAAATTTTGTAATCAACTCAGCGCAGCTCCTTGTCTGGCACACACAGGAGATGCAAAACGTTGACCGCTGTTCTAATTTTGTACAGCTTGTCATGTTTTCTCCTAGATCCTCTTGTTTTCCGTTGGTTACTTTGTGGCAATGTAATTAAATGATTCCCATGCATTGTAACGTAGTAATACATTTCGCTACTGTGCTCATGTGGCGGAATATCTTCACCATAACTATGAAAATGGCGACAGAGCTAAAATCTCGAAACTAGAGGTACAAATAATTATGATCGACGTTGAGAATCGAAGATCTCGTAGAATGTTTATGGTCTTGAAGGTCTCGTGATCTAGATGTTGAATGTCGCTTGAAGGGTCCGGATTTTCTAACAGTTTGATAGTGCATCAACTGTCAAGAGTGTTGACACTTAAAGAATTCTTTTTGATCACAGGTTACGAAACCAATTCATGTCTCCCCTACTGTACAAACATATAACCAAAGTGGTCATACTTTACATCGAGTTCATTTACACAGACTCGAATGCTGACTAACACAATCTTAAGAATCGTGACATAAACCAGACTGAACTCAGCTTGTCGAAATGTCTTTTATAGAATGTCCAAATTTGGACGTAGCATCTCCGAGACTTACACCTACTTGTTATATAGATAATTACTTAATTTACACTCAACACTTTAAGATAGACATTGGTTGCTTAGGTAAACGGTATGACATAAAAATATAGAAAAACACTATTCATTTATTCCAGCCTTGACTTAGTACTTGTATTATCCCTCCCCTCTCTCTGTCCATCTCCCGTTTTCTAAAAACATATTATAGTTTGGGAAAATACTGGAGATTTAATGCTGTCTTGCATAATGTACAAAATTATAGGTGCAGTATTCAAAAAAGAAAGGTAGTAATATCAATATAAACCATATGTGACATTCACGCATTCACTTAATTCAAAACTTGACTATATACAATATTTCTTGTTACTTGTGCAGGATCTAATATGGATAAAAGTTTTAGTGGGCCCACCAATGAGTAATTAACATAAAATTGTCCGTGTAAGAAATATCCAAACGTCACATCCACAACACCGCAGTATGTAATAGATTGGCCTGTGGTTTATTAATGGTAATAGAAAATGCAAGTCTCACTGGAAACTGCAGGTTCCTGAAGTTAAAAGGTAGATCCGTCGAAAATAATTGGTACTCGTTGGATGTACACTATTGCATTGTCTTCTCATTCTTGAAGCTATATAGAAGGCTATTGCTTTCACCTGCAGCTCTAAGCGCTTCAGGAATTTCCATAAGCTGACTGGAATACATGAGTATCTTAATAGTAAATACGTCAACGTATTGAAACGTGGTGCATAATGAAAAACGTTTTCATCCATCGCAGTATATATTATCTCATATATTTTGTACAACTGTATAATTTTACAGATATATATTCAGTTGTAAAAGTGCTTTATGTCGGTAAAATCTTATCCGAATGCAGAATACGGAACAAAGAATGAATGTATTAAAACCTAATACATGATGGGACGGTTTTCCATGATCATTACAGTTTACGTCCTCATATGAAATATATAGTACTGTATCATAATTTCGAAGATACATTCATCTATATGTGAGTATACTGTCTGAAAAATATCCCGCGAGCGCAATTTGTTTGTTTGTAAATATATCGGACCAAACTGCGTGCTTACAAACTACTTAAAACTAGGTAAACTAATCTAAGGACAACACACACACCCATGCCCCAGGGAGGACTCGAACCTCCGCAGCGAGACGCTTTAGACCGCTCGGCTACTCCACCGTGGCGCAATTTGTAGTACCGAAACGCAACATACGCAATTCCATAATTTTATTACATGAACAGCGGAAAAGTAGAGAAAAAGAAACTCTGACCTTTCAGATTTAATGTCTGTCAGAAAGAAAAGCGTTACAAAGGTTTGAAATTATATTTAAAGTTGATTTCAACCCACTAAATGCTCTTAATCTCAGACTGTATATAAGTAAAGTCTTGTCGCATGATGTGGAATTTTTAGCGACAGCCCATTGTTTATGACGTTGTATCTCATGAAGTATGTGCGGTATGTGCTTCTTACACCTAGAGCACTTGTTATCTTATTTTAAGGGATAAGTGTGCCAAATTTGGTTCAAATCGGTAAAGTGGTTTAGGAGAAATAAAATGAACTTATGGCTTTCTTGGCCGGGAGAACCCTTGCGGGTTTGTTCGGCCGCCTTAGTGTAAGTCTTTTCATTTGACGCCGCGTGGGCGACTTACGTGCCAATGATGATGAGATGATAATGATTAGGACAACACACAACACCCAGTCCCCTGCCGGGAATCGAACCCGGGCCCCCTGCGTCGTAGTCAGCGACGCTACCACTGAGCTACGGAGACGGACTGCTTTAGGAGAAAATGTGCAACATTAACGCGTGATGCAAGAGTTTTTCGCGGATATCGTTGTTTATACGTCCTATCTCGTGAACTACGTGTTGTAGGTGATTATTACACTTTTAGCGACTGTCCTCGGGTTTGAAGGTCGTGTGTGCAAAATTTCATTAAGATTGCAACAAAACTGTGGATTTTGGTGCAATACTTACATAAAAAACCACTGACACTCTACTATATATATAAAGTAAATGTAAACGGTGCAGTTAAAATTGTATGCTGAAAAGCATGAATCGTCATTTGGTTGAAGTGTTAGATTCTATTCTTGTTGTGCGTTTTCGAATATTAAACAAAGTGTAAATACTTAAATTGAGATGTGAAATGTCTTCTAATGACAAATGAACCGGCATTAATCCATCTTAAGCGAAGTAGTGAGATGAAGCAATTGACTTTATCAAAAATGTTAAAATGTTTGTAAGTCTATCGGACTCAACTACTTGGTCATTATTCCGTAGCGTGGAAACCACTTAAATTAAAGTAAACGAACCTAAGGACAACACAAACATCCATGCCCGAAAGGAGGCACTCTAACCTCCGATGGCGAACGGTCGCGTGTACCACAGTACGGCTCCCCAGTAAGCATGGCTAATCAGCCGCGGGTTTGACTTTCTCTTGTGGTATTCAACACATCTCAAAAGGTACTTGTTAGCATATTTACATCGTTTCTTTATAATTTAGAAGTTTTTCCAGCATATTTTTTGGTCAAATGTTTGTTAAGCTTATCGGACTTAACTGCGGGGTCATCAGTCTCTAAACTTATAAACTACATATGAATTAGCTTACACTAAAGACGGAACAAACATCCATTCCCGAGGGGGGATTCGAAACTCCGACGGGGAACGGCCTCGCGCATCGTAGCATATTGGCTAAATGCGCTCTGTCGCTCCGCCGCGGCTTTTTGTCTACAATACGTTTATAACGTTACCCTTGCTTTCTTATGATGCCATAAGTTGTTACACAAATTAACATTTATAAACATTAAGCCAAATACACCGCTGGTTGAATGTTAAATTCGGGCATCACACACAGTAACAGCACGTTATAAGACTTACGGAAGGCATCTAGCTGGATCCTATGCTTCGTACTGCAAAAGCTGAATATGTTAATCTTTTCTTATTTAATATGAGATTATTCGACATACTTTCCGTACTAGACTAATGATCGGACAGTTCACTTCGCCTTTCATTGTTGTATGACCGTGGATGAAACATGAAGTTAACGGTATTGATGGAAAGAGGAAAAAATGATCGGGCTTCGTAAAATACAAAAGAAATGGTTGCAAATTTTGTAATCAAGCAATTTATTGTATAGGAATGACTAATATGGAGTGAAATTTTGAAGACATGCGAAACGATCGTAATGGCGTCTAAACTATTAAGGACGTCGAGGAGCTGAAAACATTAGAAAATAAATATTTGACATGGAGGGATTCATTTAATTAAAAGCCAAAGAGTGGGGCTGATTTTAAAGCACAAGTATCCCAAAAAATCGCACTGAAGTTTTACGGCCCACTTTATCTATTTTGGCCCAAATATTAATAAAACATTAATTAATAAGAGTGTCTGAAACCCTTTTAGGGAAAAAAATAAGTAGTGACGGGTTCCGAACCACCGACCTTTGGCATCATAACCTAACGCCTTGCCCACTACGCTACGACTATCAATCAGAACATGAATGCTATAATCTCATACTTTTGATGGCCGTTGTTAACTGATGTTAATATGGCATTTGTAGACACTAGATTATCATTTACCGTACGAAGAACGATGTATTTTTGTTAATTCCCCAGTGCGCCATTGCTTTGAAATGACAACGTGTAAGTTAGAATAAGAAAATCATCAAATACGCACAAGATGGCGTATGCCGCAGAGAGTTCTGCGCGAGGAATATCACGTGACATCTCCTAACGGCTGGTTTTCGTTAATTCAATAGAGGGTGTAAAATCTCCATTATTTTTGCAAATATGTCTCAAACGATACGCGATATGAAAAAAAGGGAGCTAATTTGTAGAGAATTTTCCCCTATACCAATTAAGTGGTTCAATTTTCGTATCAGATGAATGGTTCGATTGCAATTACAATTATATTACAACGGCTTTTTTAGGTATTACTACCGTACTTTTTGTCCGAAAAATTTGGAAAAGGGTGGTTCTGGTCTCTGGAGGCCTACAATCATGTCTAAAATTTAGTTCTGATCGGTTGAACGGTTCGTCTTATACACCTTTAACACGTTACGGACAGACAGACAGACGGACGGACAGACAGACATACATCCCAAAATCGCCGATATTTTTGCAAATTGAAACGCTACGAGATATGAAAAAGACATAAGAGAGCAAAGTTGTAGTGAATTTCCTCCTCTACAAATTAGGTTATTCAATTTTCGTGTCAGATGAATAGTTAAGCCGTTATTTTCATTTAACTTTCGAGCTGGCAAAAGACGATCGCAATGGCCCACTTTTAGTGTTACTACCGTAACCTAAAGTGGGCCAAAGTGTTAAAAGGTAGAAAAACGTATTCGTTTATAATCGGGTATCGCATTCTTCAGTGTATAATAGACGTCACATGTGGCGTAATAAAAACGAGTCCAGAGCGGCAGTGTGAGCTCCACCTGAGATTTTCGGGAAGGGAGGCAGCCTGGCTGCGGGCGCACTGATCCATTTACGCGGCACGTCCCGTTATCTACTGCGCGCCCAGGGGGAATCCCCGAGCAGTTGGCCAGCCTGCGCCTCGGTGCGGACGCCGGCCCAGTGGAGCGGCAAGTTCGCGACGTGCCCTGCCTCTTGCCTAGTGCCTGTGCCGCCTGCGACCGCAGCGCGCGCCGCACCGCCCTGCCTCAAATGAAAGCCGCCCCCGAGGTTCATCTGCCGACGCCGCTTTCACGACCGACCGACATTAATTAAATTTAACTTCCCCGCTGCCAACTTTCAGTCATCATAATTACATTAGTCGCACGTAATTTCCGAGTGCACATGTTCTCGTTATCAGCACACTACCCTGTTTCAAGTTCAGGAAGAGTCAACAGTGTAGACTCTACGTTCTAAATTTTGAGCAGCGCGCTTCATTAAGTAAAGAACGTGGCGGGTCTCGGTACCTCTTCGGGTGTAGATTATCTTACGTACTGAAGAAAATGAAATTGTGGTTTATAAGTTTCAGTCTTATCGAAACATTTTTTTTTTACCCCAAAAGGAAAATTAATTATTATGTTCTACAGCTTCTTTGAAAACCTAATATTTGTAAAACTATGGTGATAACCTGCAGTGGTTATCAGTCCCTAGATTTACAAACTACTTAAACTAACTCATAGTAAGAACAGCATACACATCAGTGCCCAAGGGAGGACTCGAACCTCTGACGGGGAGAAGACGCGCATTCGCAGCAAGGCGCTTTGGATCTACATCTACATGGGATACTCTGCAAATCACATTTAAGTGCCTGGCAGAGGGTTCATCGAACCACCGTTATACTATTTTATCTCCCATTCCATTCTCGAATAGCGCGCGGGAAGAATGAACACCTGAATCTCTCCGTTCGGGCTCTCATTTCTCGTATTTTATTCTGATGATCATTTCTACCTATGTAAGTGGGAGTCAACAATATATTTTGGCATTCGGAGAAGAATGTTGGCGATTGTAGTTTCGTAAGTAGCCCACGCAGCGATAAGCGCCGTTGTTGTAATGATTCCCATCCCAAATCCTGTATTATTTCGGTAAAGCTGTCTCCCCTGTATCGTGACAATACTATACAAGCTGCCCTTCTTTGGACTCTCACACTGGGCAGCAATACTTCATAAAAGAACGGAAAGCGTAGTGTATGGAGTTTCTTTAGTAGTTCTGTTGCATCTTTTAAGGATTCTGCCAATAAAACGCAGTCTCTGGTTCGCCTTTCTCACGACGTTATCTTTCCAATTTAAGATGATACGACCACATCCACGCGGCAGCGTTCTTTCCTTAAAATGTTAGTAATCACGCATTTATGTGCTGATATAAATTTTTACAGCCTAACATTGAAACTTTTTTCATACGTTTCATTTGAAACTTGTTTCCTTATGCAAGATTATTGCTTAGAACTAGTACTTGATTCAACCGTTACTTTCCGGGAATGGATAACAGACCAATTTGTATACGAGAGCAATAAAAAGCTAAAACCATCAGCGCCTGAGGAATAGTCCCTGTTGGAACTATACTGTAATACCTATTTGAAACTTTCTTTAAACACTGAAGCGGAACCTCATTTTGGATCATAAGACGGAAAGTAGCGGGTACTTGTAAATGTAACTTTGAGGGACTTCATAGAAATGACAAATAATTACATCAGCACGAATGCACTCTGTAGGGCTTTTTTCCACGTATAACTGATAAAACAAACTTTGCGAGCTACACGATTTATGTCTGAAACCAATAGCCTTCAATCTAGATGAGAAAAGTTTCTCTTACACCAACACTTAATAATTTAAAACAAATCTTACTGAACTTAAGATTTATTCAGAATAAGTAAGTTTCTATTGAAGAAAATATACTTCGTTTTCCTTAACAATGTATTCTTATCAGCTTACGAAAATCTTATTGAAGTGCATTTGCGCATTTAATTATTATTTCAGTTTCATACTACACATCATTTGCATGGTAGTATTTATTTCTCTCAATTAGATTGTGGGTCACTTACAAAAAATATCTGTACCTACTGTTCAAATGTTTGTATAGCTTATGGGACTTAACTACGGGGTCATCAGTCCCTAAACTTGCAAACTACTTATGAACTACTTACGAACTAGGACGGCACAAATATCCATGCCCGAGGGGGGATTCGAACCCCCGACCGTAGTGGCCGTGCTGACCGTGACTGGAGCGCCTCAGTCCCCTCGGCCACCGCGGCCGGCTGTACCTACTGTTGTAGGCAATCATTTGTCATTACTGTTGTGAATTATAGAGTGAGTATAGATACATTGGTCAACCATAACAGCCAAGAGTTTTCATGGAATTAACAAAGTCCTTATAATCTTATATAACAGCCAAGAGTTTTCATGGAATTAATAAAGTCCTTATAACCTTATATATACGTTACGTTTGAAACAGGTTTCTTTATGCAAGATTATTGGTTAAAACAATTGGTGGTGCGGGGAGAGAGGTGCATGAACTAGGGGAATGTATTTTGGAAGAAGACTGCCGACTTTCAATCAGTATTATAAACTTTTCAGTCCCAACCTTGCTAAACTTTTTGTCCTATTTTTCCTTTCTTCATTCGCGTGAAACTTTTATTTCTACACGTATGAAAATCGATAGTGTAAGTATTTTATTAGTTTGCTATATGCAATGTAATATCATTAAATGCAGTGACGTTGGCGCTACACAATGACGTCCACACCACCTAGCTCAGTGTCTAATGACACAGCACTTTGCACTATCTGCCGGAAGCACACTGTAATCAACTGAATTTTTTTTTTCAAGTAATAGTGTGATTGCAATGCCTGATTAAAGACATTGCAGCAACGAATCTCAAGCTAGAGGATTATTATGGAAAATCTGAGTGTAGGTCACCGACCCCTTGTAAGTTATATGATGTTGTCTGCGCTACAAAATCAGAATCGCCACAGATTTCTTTTCATCTACAGTGTACAATTTTCACAACACGAACGAACTGGTAGGGGTCATACCTTCTAAAGGTGTTATTCTAAATAATGATGCAGTCATGTTACTGGGAATTTTATGGGTAGTTTTTAGTTTTTAGTAACGTAAAATGTACTTGCTTAATCGATAAAATGTGTCAAAATGTGTCACCATTCATCTAAAATTAGGTAAAATAACCTTTAAAACAAACCAGTTGTTTTTAATTAATTTTTACTGGAAAATAACGCTTCCTTGTTAGCTAAACATGTCATATTATTTTTGGTGTTAATGTTATCAATAAAGCTATTCAAATCTTCCTTTCTATCTACTAGTCTTAAATAATAATGAGTAAATATGAGAAAAATTTCAGAAGATTGTAAAAGCATTTTAGAATACATATAGGCCTGTGGTAAGTGCTACTTGTTCGCAACGAGAAGAAAGGTTGATCCACATTTCTGGATCGAAAGAAGTTGTTTGACTTCGGGTCTCAGGTAATTTGTTTCAGACTCTTTCCAACCTCAACGATCCAACACAAGAGCATCGTATGCAGGCATTGCATAGTGATTGTGCTCCAGCGTGTTATGGTGCATCGCCTTTGTGTATTGATACTAAATTAGTAGCAGTTTGTAACCTCATTTAATATGATGCTATAAAAAACGACTATTACATAAATGTAAATTATACTCTACAATCGGAACAAACAGTCACGTGCCTCTTTTTCCAAAATTAGCACACACAAAAAATTGTTGGCGTTATGTAACCAAGACGTGCGGCGTCGACGAGCTCTCGATTTACAACTGTGAGGTGGCGCCTGGTTGCTGGCTGCTGAAATATTCACGGACGCAAAACAATAATGATCTGCTTCGCAACACGGAAGTTGTCACTCCTAAAACCCAGTTGTTGTCACCTCCACAGATCAGAGTGACAAACGACCTCGGCAATTCTGCAAAGTCTATGCCACTCCAAACTACGTGTATTGCTACGAGTAATTATTGGAGGCAAATGTAACTCCAGAATCCCAAGCAAATCGTCAACAGTGTTAACGGTGCACCAGACAAGGCATGCTGGCCTTATTAACTCACAGCCTAAGTTCAACTTTCTGAGCAGACTCTGACGTTTGCACAATAGCTAAAAGTCCAAGCCAAAATGCCTTAAGATTCTTTCCTCTCGCAACAGCGCGGGAGTAGCTGAGTGGTCTGGAGTGTCACGTTGCGAATCGCACGGCCTCCCGCGTCCGACTTTTGAACCCTCCCGCTGGCATGGATTTGTGTGTTTGTCCTTAGGTTTACTTAACTTAGTTTAAGTAGTTTGTAAGCTACTGACAGATGACCCAGTAGTCGAGTCCGATAGATATACAAAGAGTTGAACAAGTTCCCCGATTCATCTCTCCTGCTGCCACAAACTCCCTCACGAGTCGGAGCCACGATCCTACGATTCTCAAGAACCAATCCTTTACTAGGTGATTCCTTAATTTCTCCTGGCGAATAACAACTTCGAAAAACTTACGGGTATGCTACCAGGTACCAAAATCGACGACGGATATTTCGGCAGGAAACCACACAGACATTTTCAAGGCGAAACTGCAGTAAGAAAGCAATGTGCAACGATCTTTAAAACCTCGGTTTTCAATGAGTAAACTGGAAAGACAACACACACCGAGTAAGCAAGCACACAGCGCCGACACGACCAAAGATGAAACCGGACAGAATATCGATAATAAACATCAGTTCTCGACAGATGAAGTCGGATTAGTTTTCTCCCTCTGCTTTTTGACAAGTGAGAGAGCAGGATCCCAAGCTGAATTTAAGCAGAAGCCTCCATCCCTATTAAGGATGAACTCGGTTTGCGTAAGGTGGGTGTCTACCGTATCCCATGTTGCTGTGGCATGTCATATGGTGGTCAAACTATTAGGACTGTTGAGGACCGTTGTATTGAGCATAAACGTCACACACGTTTACAACAGCCAAACAAATCTGCTGTGGCCGAACACTGTCTTGACACACATCACCCTATGGAATACGACAAAACGGAAATTCTGGCATGTACTTCCGATTACTGGGACTGTGTTATCAAGGAAGCGATAGAAATAAAATTAGGTGACAACCTTATGAATAGGGATGGAGGCTTCTGCTTAAATTCCGCTTGGGATCCTGCTCTCTCACTTGTCAAAAAACAGAGGGAGAAAACTAATCCGACCTCATCTGTCGAGAACTGATGTTTATTATCGATATTGTGACCGGTTTCATCTTTGGTCGTGTCGGCGCTGTGAGCTTGCTTGCTCGGTGTGTGTTGTCCTTCCGTCATTCCGGTTTACTCATTGAAAACCGAGGTTTTAAAGATCGTTGCATATTGCTTTCTTACTGCAGTTTTGTCTTGAAAATGGCAGGGTGGTCTCCTGCCGAAATATCGGCCGTCATAGATTTTGGTATCTGGCAGCATACCCGTAAGTTTTTCGAAATCCTTTACTAGTTTTCCAGTACCGACCAGTAAAAGTCGTACACACATGATGGATTACAAAAACTGTCAGACGCTCCTGGAGACGCTAGACACAGATGCTCACGCGTTTCTGAACGTTTTGTTGTTCCCACAGCGGTGTCATTCCCTCGTTCCCGCCAAAAGCCACCGACGGTGGAATTTTGGTGCTTATAAAAAGGAAAGAAACCAATTGTGTTACCTACTTTTTGGCGGCCGCCAGGCTGGTGCTGTCTCGAAATCACAAGGAGACTTTGCTCAAAACTCGAGGGCTAATACCATCCCATAAATAAGGTGCGGTGGACCCCCCGATTTCTATGGAATAATACACTTAGGTACACCTCGACATCACCGACAATGCTGTCGCCAGCCAGCTGTCCTCGACTTGCTTGGGGATTGTTTTACAGGCGCTATCTGGACACTGTAGCTAGTTCCAGTAGGACGCAGTTTTCTCCTCGCAGACAAACATTGACAGAGAGCCTGTCTGCCATGCCGGCGGGTGGAGCCAACCGGCTTCCCCAATGGGCATGGACACTGTTTCGGCACAATAGCATCTTAAATGGCCCACCTGGCTTTCACTTCTCCCTCCCAGTATTGCTACGGAGGCCTGCCTATTTCCACCACAGCGTTTCCATACAGTATGCACGCATCTCGTACATCTCAAAAGAGCGCCATACCAAATAAATTGTCTCGTGTACTTCTCAGAAGAAATTGAAAGTAGGGTTGATAAGAAAATGTAAAAGTCAGATGGGAGATGGGATAACATCTCTCAAATTTGAAATGACATTTTATAGTACCATAATAATTTTCATAATTGAGTAACATTTTCCAATTAATGATAGTGTAATAATCCCCATTCCAAAGAAAGCAGGCACAGACAGGTGTGAAAATTACAGAACCATTAGTTTAATAGGTTATGATTGCAAAATATTAACACGAATTATTTACAGAAGGATGGAAAAGTTGGTAGAAGCAATACTCACTTTACGGCTGATCCTAGAAGATAGATTAAGGACACGCAAACCGACATTTCTAGCTTTTGTAGATTTGGAGAAGGCTTTTGACAATGTTGATTGGAATAAACTCTTTCAAGTTCTGAAGCAAGCAGGAGTAAAATATAAGGTTATTTACAACTTGTACAAAAACCAGACAGAGGTTGTCAGAGTTGAAGAGCATTAAAGGGATGCAGTGGTTGGGAAGGGAGTAAGACAGGGTTGTCTCTTTTCTCCAATATTATTGAATTTGTACATTGAGCAAGCTATAAAGGAAAGCAAGGGGAAATTTGGAGAAGGAATTAAAGTTCAGGAGGAAGAATTAAAGCCGGCCGCGGTGGCCGAGGAGACTGAGGCGCTCCAGTCACGGTCTGCACGGCCACTACGGTCGGGGGTTCGAATCCCCCCTCGGGCATGGATATTTGTGCCGTCCTAGTTCGTAAGTAGTTCCTAAGTAGTTTGTAAGTTTAGGGACTGATGACCCCGTAGTTAAGTCCCATAAACTATACAAACATTTGAAACATTTTGATTTGAAGAATTAAAAACATTGCATTTTGCCGACGACATAGTAATTCTGTCAGCGACAGCAAAGGACCTGGAAGAGCAGTTGAACGGAATGGTGTGCTGAAAGCTGCATATAAGATGAATATTAACAAGATTAAAACAAGGGTAATGGACTGCAGTCTAAAAAAATCAGGTGATACTGAAGGAATTAGATTAGGTAACGAAACAATAAAGGAGGTAGATGAGTTTTGATACTTGGGCAGTAAAATAACAAATGATGGTCGCAGTACAGAGGATATAAAATGCAGAATGGCAATGGGTAGAAAAGCGTTCCTGAAAACCTCGAATATTGATTTAAGCCTAAGGAAGTCCTTTCTGGAGGCATTTGTGTGGAGTGTTGCCTTGTATGGGAGTGAAACATGGAAGATAAACCGTGCGGACAGGAAGAGGATAGAGGTTTTTGAAATGTGGTGATACCGAAGAATGCTGAAGATTAGTTCGGTGGATCGCATAACTAATGAGGAGGTACTGAACAGAATTATGGAGAAAAGGAATTTCTGTCATAGCTTGACTAAAAGTAGGGATCTATTGGTAGGACACATTCTTAGACATCAAGGAATCGTGAATTTAGCGTTGGAGGGAAGTGTGTGGGGTAAAAACCGCAGAGGAAGACCAAGAGATGGATACAGTAAGCAGATTCAGATGTAGGTTGCCGTTCTTATGTGGAGTTAAAGAGGCTTGCTCAGGATAGAGTATTGTGGAGAGCTGCATCAAACCAGTCTCCGGACTGAAGACCACGACACAACACAACAATAACCGCTGAAGTATGTATTCGAAGAGTGTCTTTCGTAGGCAGTACATGATTTATTTCTGACCAAGCTCGAAGGAAGACCACCAACACAAAAAAATGAATATTAGGTGTTCCAAGATACCCATCCTGATATATGGATGATGTGAAAGTCATGGGATACCAATATGATCGGATATAGATGGCGGTTGTATTATGTACACCAGGTACTTGATGCCATTACATTGGCAGAACTGTCCGGTGATTGGTGCGAATGTATTTCATAGATGATAATGGTCACATGATGAGAATTAACAGAGTCTGAAACTGGGAATGATAGTTGGAGTTAGTTGCAAGAGAAATCCCAATTCGGATATCGTTAGGTAATTCAGTCCATAGTTTCAGGAGTGGATGTGAACACCATGTCTCTAGTATTATCTCTCAGAATGTCCCATGCATTGGCCGTTGGCCTGAACTTACTGAGAGAGACAGACAGAGAGAGAGAGAGAGAGAGAGAGAGAGAGAGAGAGCAGAGGCGTTTTCGTAGAGACAGCCGCAAAAATATATGTGGGACGAAAGACGAATGTATCAGTTAACGTGCGCAATTTAGCATAAATATTCAATGGAAGCAGACCATTGTACATTGCCACCAGTGCCACTCCTAAGCTCAGGGAACAGCGTAGAGAGACTAGGCCTCACAATATGTGTCACTTCGATAGGCCGCCATCGCTAGCTAACATTGTCCACAGCGGACCTTGTGTACGATTACATACGTCTTCTTGCCGTTCTCGCTCGGGAAAACGGACAAGCGCCCAGAATTTTATTTTCAACGAAAAGAAATATCGCTGCGGATTCTAGGAAACCGAGATCCCGCCATCTGAAGCATAATTAATTCTCATGTGCCCAAGTGCGCCTATGCAAAGGTAGCACTGAACAATGACTTTCCATGAAGGCTGCGGTCGCAAAGCAAACGCTTCTAGGTGGCAACGCAGATTGCTGCAGCTAATACACAGGGCGCCCCGCTGTGCGTTCCTCGCTAGCTGGCGTTCCTGTCTCCTTTTCGAGAGCCAACACCGAGATTTCCAAAACAATATACTTTCCCATGAAACTAAGAGGTTTGCAGAATCTCATCCTTATTAGAGTACACATTATTATTCATACATTCAACTCGTATGTAATCAAGCTTAGTAAAGTCATCTCGGCGTATGGAACAATCAGCAGCCTAAAATCTAAAACCAGGAAACAAACTCTACTTAAATTCAACAAAACCGTTGCAGTTTCCACACTGCTCCATGGAAGTGAGATCTGAGTGATTACCAAGAAACAAGAAAGCCGTATTCATGCACACGAAATGAAATTCCTGATAGGAGTTAAAGGTTGCACAAGAGAAGACAGGCTACGAATTCCAGATATTAGAGATGAACTGCAAATCCTGATCCTAAATGATAAAATTCGAGAATACAGAAGAAAAAGGAACAAACATTTAGCAAGAATGGAAAGTGAAAGGCAAGAAATTATAAGTGCGATGGAAGAAGAGATAGAGGAAGACCCCTATGGAGGTAGATACCGTAACAGGCAATCCCTGCTAAAAACCTTAAGAAGTAGAAAACTTTCACAGACAGACATTGTAAAGTAGCGGTGTATTCGGTATCAGGTAGGGTGATTTGTGAGGTGCAGAGGTGTGGGAGATGGGGGGGGGGGGGGGGGGCTACTGGCAGACCCCTGAAATGTGCCCTAAAAGAGATCTGGCCTCTTGGTATACAAATGCCCACCAAAATTGATGACAATAGGAAATCTAACTACTGAATTAGATCCTTGGTTGACTCAAAATATGCTTAATTTATGTATTTCACTGTAATGTTTTTAAAGAAAACGCCTTTTGCTACTGCAAATGAAGGGTATTATATTTATAATTCACTCATACGCGTTTCGCCTTAGTCACAAGGCATCATCAGTGGGAGTCCTGAAATATTTACATGTTTCTGTTTACACACAACGGTTAGGTTTCTTACATATGAACAAAACATGAACAAAACATTTCGTTTCTGATTTAAAACAATTCGTTGTTTGCTATACAAAGGTGTACGTACAGCACTTGCTACTCCACATCAGTCTTTTTCCGGCAACCAGGTCGAAAGGTTCCACTTTTTTCAGAAAAACTTCGCATTTTTCTGCTTCCACTGTCATCTGCTGCCATATTGTGGTATCGTGTCGAAGCAGCATGGGCATCTGTACACACCATCCAAGTTCTGTATAAATACCCATGCATATCAAGGCCGTTATTACGGCCAGGGTAAAAGGTGGTTGTTCTGGGTACTGATTTCTCAGGATCTATGCATCCAAATTGCGTGAAAATGTAATCACATGTCAGTTCTAGTGTAATATATTTGTCCAATGAATCATCTGCATTTCTTCTTGGTGTAGCAATTTTAATGACCAGTAGTGTAAATGTTTTTATTTGTAATCTAACATAAACTACTCAATTACTCCTTAGGTGATCTATATTTTGGTTCACCTTTGTCTGGAATTATATGTAAGATGTTACACTGTAGGTTCGAGTACCTCTTTTATTGCATGCTGGAAGAGTATTTATCTGTTGGTATAATTTAAACTATCTTCGTCAGAAAGGGCAGTCACGATTTGCATAATGAAACACATCGCCTGTTGGCTCCGTACTTTTTCGTTCTTAGCACGACACATTTCGAGAGTTAACCACCAGTGTAGATTAATTCTCTCCATGATCAATGAAGTTGGGACTACAGCTGATATATTAATTGAAGGTGGAAGAAAATACCAGTAGCAGTGTAAGTAATATTTATTCAACTACGCTACCGGTTTCGTCGTTACAATCACACCATCTTCAGGTCCCCTTTGTGTAACTGTCAATACTAGCACATTTAAAAATGGCAGCCGTAAATATCTTAGCCGCCGTTGTGTTTTCACGTAAAGGACTAAGAAATTTACGGCTACTGGTGTTAACGGCTGCCCTTTTTAAATGCTCTAGTACTGACAGTTGCACAATGGGGGATGAAGATGGTGTGAGTGTAATACCGAAGCAGGTCGCATAATTGAATAAATAATATTCATTCAGCTGCTGGTACTTTCTTCCACATTTTCAGGTGGAGATAGCTATACAGATATTTTACGAGGTGCTTTGGAAAATCAGACAATACGATTGTCGGCCAGCAGTAATCTATGAAAAGACTTTAGCGGTGCAAGAGTCAGAGTGACGCCCGACACAGATTTCATGTTTCCTGAAACATCGATTATGATAAAATTAAGTATTTATAAATATGTTACTGAAATGAAATATTGATCACCCATTCTCAAACAAATTTCGTGATTATGTCCTCTTAGTGTAGATTCTGTAGCACATTTGTGCGAGCTGTTTTTATCTTTCCCTCTCGCTATACACGGCTCCTCTATAATTGCTTTAATTTTAACTTCTTTGCAAGAAATAAGCTCGTCAGAAATATTCAATTAAATGCTGATCTACGGGCGATTATTAAAAGAACAACGCCGAATATGTGTTTACAAGAGTTTGGCACTTACACGTTATAGGCATTTATTAAACAACCTATACAAAAGCAACACGGCTATGACAACATACAACGTAAGTTCACTTTTCCATATAGTCTGCACGAGACTGTAAACATTTCTCCGAACGTCAACCAACGTTTCGATTCCGGCGTATTGTAACGACACGTATACAACCGCTTTCACCTCCACACCGATTGGAAATCGTTGTCATCGCGATCTGTTTTCAGCTTACCGAAAAGATGAAAGTCGCATTTCACAAGGCCCGCCAAACGTGCGAACTGCTGCAGCGATAGAAGTGGGACGTATGGCACCATCTTCCATACAGTTCCGACTTAGCGCCACGCAAATGTCATGTTTTCGGTAAGCTCAAAAAGGATCTCGGTGGACAAAGATTTCGAAACGACGAGGAGGTGAAACTGGCTATCTCCGTGTGGTTTCAAAACGCTGGACGAGATTTCTACGCATTCGGAATCGAAAAGGTCATTGACGTTCCGAGAAATGTTTGCAGTCTGATGGAGACTATGTGGAAAAGTGAACTTACATTCTAGGTTGTCATAGCAGTGTTGATTTTGTACATGTGGTTTAATGGATGACCATAACGTGGAAGTCCAACAAAAATACGTGCACTTTTCGTGAAAATTACCATTCGCTATTAAAACTGTAACCATTCGAATACAACAACAAGATTCGAACCACCGAGACTAAGGTTGTAAGGCCAGACCTGTACCAACTGAGCTTCAACGGCAGACGTTGCAGTTAATTTAATGATTAGTAATTAAGTGTACTTGCAAAATTTCAATGTCGATTTTCTTGATAATGTTGTAGAGTTGAGTCGAATGACTTTGTTTGATTGTCACTTGAGTTCTGAACTTCACGTACCGTAAATATATATAAATCTATAATCCGATATGCATGTGGTCTCCTTGTCAGTTCGTGACGTCACGCGAACTACCTGTCGTGGTCACAGGCTCCATATCCCATAGGATGCGATGTGGCCGACAACGAATTCTGTCACGACAAGATTCGAACCACCGAGACTAAGGTTGGAAAGCCAGGACGGTACGAACTGAGCTTCACTGGCAGACGTTGCAGTTCATTTAATGATTGCGTGTACTTGCAAAAATTTCAAAGTCAATTTTCTTGATAATGTTTTAGAGTTGCGTCGGATGGATTTGTTTGATTATTACTTGAGTTCTGAATTTTACGTATATATGACGTGTTTTACGGCCCACTTTAAATTTGTAGTTTTATAAGTTTTTGCAAACATTTTGGACCAAAATAATAACCTAAGTAATAAAAAATCAATTAATAAGAGTGTCTGACACCCTTTTAAGAAGATAAAATTATGTAGTGGCGGGTTTCGAACCACTGAGCTTCAGCGTCACAATCCAACGCATTGCCCACTCTGCTACAGCTAACAATTAGAAGTTTCGTTCTTTAATCTCATACTATTGATGGCTGTTGTTAACTGATGCAAATATGGCAGTTTTAGAAATTAGATAATTATTTACCGTACGAAGAACGACTGTTTTTGTTAATTCTTCAGTATGCCATTGCTTTCAAATGACACCGTGTAAGTTACAATAAGAAAATCATCAAATAGGCAATGCGAGAGGACGTATGCCAGAGAGTTCTTGGCGAGGAATGTCACGTGACATCTGCGAACGGCTGGAGAGAACACAGTTGTAGAGAATTTTCTCTTCTACAAATTCGGTTATTCCATTTTTGTGTCAGATGAATGGTTAAGCTGTATTTTGCATTTAAATTTCGAGCTGTAAAAAAACGATCGGAAAGGCCCACTTTTATTGTTACTAGCGTAACCTAAAGTGGGCCAATCTATATCTATAAATGTTAATATCTGTTCGGTGTACGTTTATCATGTCTGAACCACAAGACATAAAGAGCTAAAAATTTGTATAGTTACTAATGTCTACCCGGGGAAGGCTTTAGGCACCGTTTTATGGCGATCGAATAGCTATTTATCTAAATATATTAATGTGAATGTATGTTCGGTGTACTCTTATCATGTCCGAACGACAAGACGGAGAGACTTAAATATTTGTACAGTTACTAATTTATACCTGAGCGAGGTTTCAGGCACGGTTTTTACAGCGATCTGATAGATATTTAGTAATCTGAAGAACATAACGCGGAATGCGGAACAATATTACCTCTTTCAAAATTATATTCACTTTTTGAAAATGGTTTTCTTGGTTGCATTGTTGCTTGAGGGTTGACAATGATAAAGGGTGGAGTATATTATGATGGAAAGTTATCGGTGTATATGAAATTCTACATGTGTGTTAATATTTCGCTCTGCAGCGAAAACTACAGAACGCAAACGAATGGTCTGGGTTTAATTGTTGTGCGAAGTCTGCCTTTGTACACCATAGAAATTCCATGCCGATAGCCATAAAGGGTTGGAAGATATGGTGGTCTAAAGTCGTCAAATTATAAAAAAATTCGGACTGAATGCCAGCGATGACGTTTGTGACTCTACAGCTAGGAGGCGAAACGTGATGCCACAGACCATATGTTTGGTCTATGCGTGCTACAATGTCTTCAGCTCTTTCTCTGTAAGGATAAGCATATGAATAAGGAAATATAAGAATAAATAAATAAAGTAGTATAAAATAAATTTCTTTTAATACATCTCTTTAAAAAAATCGATTTGACTTATCGCGCATTACATCAAGTGATCGATCTGTGATATTATTACAATCATTAATGTTGAATTTCGTGATTGGATTCTTCGAAACGAGTGTATTTTTAAGTATGATTTGATCTATACTATTTACGTATTTACGTATTTATAAGCATATGAATAAGGAAATATAAGAATAAATAAATAAAGTAGTATAAAATAAATTTCTTTTAATACATCTCTTTAAAAAAATCGATTTGACTTATCGCGCATTACATCAAGTGATCGATCTGTGATATTATTACAATCATTAATGTTGAATTTCGTGATTGGATTCTTCGAAACGAGTGTATTTTTAAGTATGATTTGATCTATACTATTTAAGTTCCTCATAAACGGTAGGTTCATAGACTTCTGCAATATGATAGCAATAGTTATCAGTTTGTTTCTAAAGAAGGTATTGTGTTTCATTTCATCCTTCAAAACCAGTCTCATAGCACACTACTGAAAGATAGCTTATCTACCATACATATTTAAGAAACTTCCACACGTTAATAATTATGTGTTAAAATTGCAAGAGTCTGAATGAAAGTCCTTGGTCCACTTGAGCTGTTATTTTTATTGGAGTCGTGAAGACCCGCACAACCGGTTTCGTAACCTACAGTTGCATCTTCAGGCGCTTTTTAAAAGTTTGCCATATAAGTGATAGCCCTTTCCGTCAAAAAGATTAAAAAGAAGTCTACCGTGCGGTTCTTCTTTTTAATCTTTTTTGAAGAAAAGGGCCAAGGTGCTTGCGGTACCACCTAACCATTAACCCCGTTATCCATCATAAATCACTTATATGGAAAACTTTTAAAAAGCGCCTGAAGATGCAACTGTAGGTTGCGAAACCGGTTGTTCGGGTCTTCACGACTCCAATAAAAATAACAGCTCAAGTGGACCAAGGACTTTCATTCAGGCTCTTGCAATTTTAACATCTAATTTTTAACTGTCTGAAAAAATATGTACAAATATTTTAGCTGTGGTTGCCCGTCATACAAAGTTATCTACCATAATCAACCAATACGCGAGCGGAGCCGCGGGTGTAAGCTAGTATTCTATAATCCGATACCCATGTGGTCTCCTTATCAGTTCGTGACGACACGCGGACTACCTGTCAGTGGCCACAGGCTCCATATCCCGTAGGGTGCGATGTGGCCGACAACCAATTTCGTCTGCTCACGACAAAACAGTTTCAGGGTGGCTAGATTGTAACGGACACCTGTGTGTGTGACTGCACTAGACAGCGCGGGCAGAGGAGGGCCGCGGCGGCGGTCTCAAGTGGACGCCACGCCGGGCAGGGCGGGGCGGGCAGTCGATACCCGCGGCATTGTGCGTGCGCGCAGCGCCTCAATGGCGCTCGCACCTGCGCGAACAAAAGGCGCCGCGTATCGCGCCCTTTGTCCCGCGTGACGCACGCCGCGCTGAGAGACACGCCGCCCCCGCCGCGCAGCCTGCGTCTGCTCGGCCCAGACTTTTCCCCTGATGATGGAGCGACTGTTTAGCGCCGAAACAACGCAGGTCATTCTGTCCAATGAAGGGAACGACTCCTTCCCTTACATTGTTTAATTACGCCAATGGATAAAAAAGCAGTCCTCGGACGCAATTTAAAAATTCTTGTGAGACACGGATGAAGGGCAATAGGCGGATTGTGTTTTTCTCGACTTCAAAAAGGCGTTCGACGCGGTGCCACTCTGCAGACTGCTAACGAAGATACGAGCTTATGGAGTGGGTTCACAGATTGGCACAGACTTTTCCACTGATGCTGGAGCGACTGTTTAACGCCGAAACAGCGCAGGTCATTCTGTCAAATGAAGGGAACCAATCCTTCCCTTATACTGTTTAATTACGCCAATGGATAAAAAAGCAGTCCTCGGTCGCAATTTAAAAATTCTTGCGAGGCACGGATGAAGGGCAACAGGCGGATTGTGTTTTTCTCCAAAAAGGCGTTCGACGCGGTGCCACACTGCAGACTGCTAACGAAGGTACGAGCTTATGGAATAGGTTCACAGATTTGTGACTGGCTGGAATACTTCCTAAGTAATACAACGCAGTACGTTGTTCTCGAAGGCGAGTGTTCATCAGAGACGAGTGTAACGTCAGGCGTGCCCCAGGGGAGTGTGATAGGACCGCTATTATTTTCTATCTATATAAATGATCTGATGGACAGAATAAGTAGTAGTTTGCGGCTGTTTGCTGATGATGCTGTGGTGTATGGGAGGTTGTCGTCTTTAACTGACTGTAATAGCATACAGAATGACTTAGACAACATTTCTAGTTGGTGTGAAGAATGGCAGCTAGCTATCAATGTAGAAAAATGTAAGGTGATGCGCATGAGTAGGAGAAACAATCCCTTAATGTTCGAATACAGCATTAGTAGTGAGCCTCTTGATGCTGTCGCGTCGTTCAAATATCTAGGCGTAACATTGCAGAGCGATATGAAATTGAACGAACATGTAAGGACAGTTGTGAGTAAGGCGGACAGGCGTACTTCACTGTAAAGGAGACCGCGTATAAAACGATTGTACGACCACGTCTTGAGTATTGCTCAAGTGTTTGGGACCCGCAGCAGATCCGTTTAAAGGAAGACATAGAGACAGTTCAGAGGCGAGCAGCTAGGTTTGTTACTGGTAGGTTCGACCCGATGGAAATGCTCCGACAACTCAATTGGGGATCGCTGGAGGAAAGACAACGTTCTTTTCGTGAATTTCTGTTGAGGAAATTTAGAGGGCCGGAATTTGAAGCTGAGTGTAGCACGATCTTGCTGCCGCCTACTTACATTTCCCGTGGTGATCACAAAGATAAGAGAAATTAGGGCTCGTACGGAGTCATATAACCATTCTTTTTTTCCTCGTTCTGTTTGGAGCTGGAATAGTAAAGGAAATGCGGAATATGTATGTAGATGTAGCTATAGATGTAAAAATTGTTTGACCTGGTTTCGGCAATGACTAAGATTGCTTTCATCACAAATTATAAAATATCAGACTGATGCCTCCATGCAGGCTTAAAGCCTACAGTGGCTAGCATTTTCCAAAATTTTTTTAAACATTGTGACGTAAGCTTTACAGCTAAGTAGTATATTCTGTTAAGTGACATGTTCTATTTTATAATTTCTGATGAAAGCAGTCTTAGTCATTGCCGAGACCAGGTCAAATAATTTTTAAATTGCGACTGAGGGCTGCTTTTTTATGTATTGGCGTTGTTAACGGTCGCTGACAATATCAGCAATGTTTAACATTAAAAAAATAATAATATTACGCCCTTCAAGATGTTAGGCAACTCAACAATTTTCGAAAATCTGTTTTTTTTTCCTTGTAATTGGTCACTTGGAACCCCAAACAGGATATCCCAGTGTGACCTCAAAGTTTCTCTGCAGTCGGGATCTCGCGTGTGTCGCGTTGCGGAGCGAGTAAGCTTGGCAGCTCAGACAAAGCGCCCCTGCACGTGTTCCGTGGAACTGCAGTGGTAGCAGAGTGGGGGTAATGTTGCGTGTGTGGTACAGTTATTACTTGTGTTATTGTTTTGTTCTTGTATACGCTGAGTGTAGTGAGAATGCTTTCTGTTGCAGACAGCCTGGATAGTGGTGCAGATTTGCTGGGCAGCAGGAAACGTTGCAGAGCATGTTTGATGACAATACAGAGTGCGTTTTCCTGCTTTGAGGTGTAAACATCGCGACACTGTACGTGATTTAATTCGGATATTACGGACGAAAGGTTCAGTTCATGATGCACTCCGAACAGGTAGGAACATGGTTGTAACAGAATTGAACCTTGACCACATTTCTGACATCACGTTTCCGAGTCCAGCAAAATCAGTACGGAAATTATCACAGGAGGCTAAAGTTTCTCGTACAACAGCACATAACGCTATAACCAAAGAAATGGTTGGGTTACATTTTGTGTTATTCATTACTCTAAAATGTTTCTCCGCCGTTAATATTGTCTATTAGTATGTCAATTATTTTATTCCTTTTTTAATTATCAGTACCCCTTGTTTATATATATTTCGACCCGGGTGATTGAATTTGAGTGTTCGTATGATTGTGGAAAGTTGTGCCCAGCCCGGGACTGCAGTCCGGGTCTCCTGACTACCAGGCAGTTGTGATAACCGTTGCAGCACCAAGGCACACGGGCTTCGCACACACCTGCACCTAATTCTCGCACACGTACTGTATCCCATCTGTCCAAAGTCACATATGTACTCCGTTCTAGCTAGAAGGCTGGTCCACGTGACCAACCACAAAGAAAGAGGCTTCAATTCTGGACAAGGTGGATTACAATTAAGAATTGAGTAGCGTGATCTTTCGAACCTGAGTAAGGTCCCTATGGTCCCTTCATAGTTAGTTTTCTGTAATATTTAGGCCATAATTGTTTTCAAATGCATTAGGTATTAATTGAGTAGCCTGTTATCAAAGACGGACATCTGTCGTTTTCCAGAAACTGAGATAAACGTAACTTTTTATCGCGAAATGTAGAGCTAATATATTTATAAACTGATCTGAGCATTATCAACTTTAATACTCGAGGATTTATACCTGGAAGTGGCTAATATCAATTTGATTACTCGAGCACCTTCAAATAGTGTTTAAAAATACAGATGTCCGTCTTTGAAATCAAAACGTGTAGGTGTCCGCTTTTGATGTGAACACGCTTTCCGATGTCCGTTTTTGACACACAGAGATTCGCTTACTGCTGACGAGAATCTTTTACAGGTGTATAATCTGGGAAATTATCGGAATATCGACATAAAGTGGAAAATATTAAATTCTCAACTCTATTACATATTGGAAAAATGAAGAGCTACAACAATCATAATAATCTTTTTAATTTTATATACAAAATGAAATATTACGGCATTGAATCTCTAAAATTATTTGCATAAGGTGTGTTGAAACTATCGCCAGCTTCTTCCTTAAACATCCTTACATTATTTCTGACATCTAACTTCTTTCCAACAAGTGATAATTTCGTACAACACACCTTACAATAGAACAGTGAAGTTTATAAGCTAGTCTTATCTTTCTTTCTTTTCAATATTTATTTTCCACTTTTCAGGTTGTCTCAACCGCCTTCTAGATTTTCCTTCGGGCCCTGGTGATACGTTATGTTCCATTTAACTCGCTTTGAGATGGTTATAAAATATTATAAAAATTTACTGAAAGACTGAGGTACGTGCTAATACGTCTTAGTACCTGGCATATGGTGTCGCCATGTCTGATTTTAGAGCTCATGTGATCATATACTGTTCAAATGTTTGTAGCACTTATGGAACTTAACTGCGGGGTCATCAGTCCCTAGGCTTACAAACTACTTATCCACTAGCTAAGACTAAGGACGACACAAATACCCATGCCCGAGGGGGGATTCGAACCCCCGACCGTAGTGGCCGCGCAGACCGTGACTAGAGCGCCTCAGTCCCCTCGGCCACCGCGGACGGCTCATATAATGTATTCCCATTGGTGCACACTGCTTCATTCAACAAGTGTTCGGATTTGATATCAAGCTCTTGCGTAGGTGTCCGCTTTTGATGTGAACAGTCAAATTTAACGTGTGATTTATCACATTTGAGTCAATTTTTGTGAAAAAAAAAAACTGACTCCACCAATGAAAAGAGCGGAAAAAACGTCCTTTAGGATCGATTGCTAACTAAATTTCGACCATTAGGTCATATATCCAGTTTTGATATTAGGCTACACAATTGTTATTCATGCGGTTTGACATTCTTCATTGTACATAAGTTACTTTGTTCATACTTTACAGTAAACATAGACAATGTAGTGAATTTTGTGAAATGGCCACAGATATACAGGGTGAATCTAAATTCGCGCACTCGGACGTCGCAGCGCGATTCCTCACATGCTAAGAATAAAAAAAAAAGTCTGTCACAAAATGTCGTCCTGTGCATATTTCCGGCAGTAAATAGACGTCGAAGAATGAGATGGGTGTGTGTCCCACACGTCAGTGTGTTACAGAATTACACTACTTCACCAACAAATTTCTAGGGGATGTGGGAGGTGTCTCGAGGAACAAAGTGAGCATAGATCATAGATACCCAAGCCCGGAAACGTCATCCAATGACGCTACAGAGCGTCGAGGTAGCTGGAGTGGATGTTTAGCCACTGTAGCTGGTGACTGTAACTTGGACTCTCCGTAGCGTTGTTGAATGGCGTTTCCGGGCATGGGTTTCCATGCTCATTTTGTTCCTCAAGACGTCTAATACATCCCTTACGTGTCTGTTGGTGTAGTAGTGTAATTCTGAAACAAACTGACTTATGGGGGACACACCCATCTCAATCTTCGACGTCCATTTAATGCCGGATATATGTGCAGGACGAAATTTTGTGACAAACATTTTTTTTCATTGCTAGCATGTAAGGAATCGCGCTGCGAAGCCCGAGTGGGCGTATTTAGATTCACACTGTATATTGTAAGTGGCACAGTAATCTTTGGTAGTTCGATTGTAGAGTAAGCGCTCTGGCTGCGAGAGAGCAATAGTTGCGTGAGGTAAGGCAAGAAAGCAGTTGGAGAAGGCAGTCGTTTAGTATGCGTTGCAGCACGCCATTATTGTAGTGCATTATGTTAATTTAATTTTCTGTAATATTTTTTCTACTTCATATTTTTAAGAATACATAATTTCTTATCTTAAATTCACTTTCTGTGTTCTCATTTCTTAGTTAGTTTCACCTTCCTTTTATTTTCTTCATTTATGATTGTTAATTACTACCCAGCTATCATTTCTAAAAAAAATTATAATGAAATCAATCAGGCTATGAACCTGTATGCTGGGAGCTGCTTTCTATACCCTGTTTCTAGTTTTGTAATAACAGTATATGAGGTAAGTCAATTTTTTTGTTATCTGTGTAGCAGTCAGATTGTTTCCCCCTTTAATTATCAAGTTAATCAGTTTCATTGTACCATTTGGGAGAATTTCGACAGAGCCATAAATTTTAATGTTTGTGTTTTCCCCTATCCCCCGGTCCTGTCCGTTGCGAATATTAATGTTTTCTAAGACTTACCTCGGTCGGTAGTCAACATGTTGTTCGGTTTTTAAAAGTTCAGTTTCGCACGTACGTAGTACGCAGTATTAGTCAGTTTCCATTAAACTAAGCTTCATTTATTCTGGACACCTTCCAAATTTCCATTAAACTTATCAATTTATTTTCCGAGATACCTTGCACATGGTGCAATTATTTATAGCTGTAAAGAGGGAAACATAATCTTGCAGGTATCAATAAAATTCGGTGTATGTTTCATAATATAACGTTTCATAAATTAGCACTCCATTTTCCATGTCAAAGATCATGCCCCTGCCTTGTAGAACGTAGGCATATCCAACGACAAATGGTTCCCTGTTTGAAATACAAAGGAAATAGTAGCGAATAAAGTTCTTCCGTCCACAATCCATCTTCCTCACAAAAAAGTGTTGCATAGGAAAATACTTGACATTTTCTTGTGCTTAAAAATAATAGCAAAAAGTCAAGCTGAAGAAGGAAGGAGACAGTACCACTGCGAGATAGATTCAGAGGACGAAGTCAGTACGGCAGAGAGACAGAGAGGAAATGAAACGGAAACGGATGGAAGACAGTAACAGTGGGAGGAGACTGCATAATGAAAAAGAGAGATGACAGCAGTCGGAACGTAAGATTTAGTGTTTGTATTACTTAGCCTAATGAATTTAACAATATTTTTTTTCCTTTTTTCCCCAACCTCCCAGGTTTGGTAGTTTTGGGTTACAAGCATAACTCATCTAGTAAGACATGTGTATGGAGGAGATAATGGCGGTTAAAAAGAGAGAGCGAGGGTGGTGAATGGAGGGGGGGGGGGGAGACAGCGGACTTCGAAAAAGAAGGTGAGGGTGGCAAAGTGCGTGGGAATTAACGGGACAAGAGCCAGAATGAAAGGGACAGAAATGTAATAGCGAGATAAATTTGCGACCTTCCTATCGGCATTCACCAATAAGAATTGGACAATACATAACTCAGGGTAGTAAAAGTTTATGGCTCGTCGTCTCTGTTCATAGGGGTGAGTTATGTATGTCAGCTTTTATACCCTAAGCAGCTACCCAATCTGTTTAAACAACTTCAATAATTTATAGTTTGGCCGTCTACCAAACTGCATATGATGACGTGAAAATATATTTAACAAACATAAATTAAACCTCTGAATTATCAACAAAATGTCTTCTAAGATAAGTGATTCACACACGAAATAATTCTTTATAAATGGAGTTTATTACTCTTATTGGACATGAGATGTGGAGGTGGTCCTACTTTTACATCAGTAAATGCATATTTCCTCAATTATTGTTCATGAGAGGCACTTTAAGTATTACACTCACTCGACAGTAAAAGTTCCAAATTGCCACTCGTAAATTAATGTAGTCCATCGAAAATTTCAGTTCCTAATTAATCCGTGATGAAAGTATATGTTAAAAAACACAGTTCATAATCACAAGAGTACACGATTGCTGATTTATCACAGTTTCACAGCCCTACTACCGTGCATAGCTCATCACTTTTCAAGCAGAGACTAAGTTCTGCAGTCACAGTCCCGTAAATTTTCCAAGTCCACACATGCCTATCTCTTCAAAACAAGCGTGCTCTCCCTGCTCCCGAAATTGTATGCTTCCGCGCTTTCTAACGCCGCATCTTTAAAATAAAATTTCCCTTCCAAAATTTTATACATTTGAATATCACAGAATTAAATGCTTTGACCACCTCCCTACAAATGTTGTTTACATTTAACAAACATATATTTAACAATACTAAAAATTGGTTGAGACTGAAGGTCTTTCCTTGGATAGCCATTAAGCGTCGTGTCTCACTGTTCAAATATACTGCCACTGTCGAAATATAGTTACACAATTAATATTTAATTTATCATGTTTTTATGTAAAAATATTCAGTTCTTGTTCACAAATACATATCAAATATATACAATTGTTTATATATAAATTACCTGCTTCATTTCTACTATTTTAGTCGACCATGAAATATTTAAGTAGCAGTCTACAACATAAAAAATGTACATTACTAAGAATAATATTAAATGTAATATAATACATGTATAAATGTAATGAGCTTTGCTGTGTTCATGTTTTGTATTTCTGTGGTGAAATCTATGTTCTGACCAAGAATATTATTACTTCTACGAAAATCAGAACAAGAGAGTAAAACAAAGTTTATTGAAAAAATACAGAAATGACGTGGTACGTCTTTTAAGATATGTAGCTTGATGCAATGCTGCCCTTTTGCTTCTTAATCTGTTACTGATAAACATTGTATATCACTAATTGTAAATATAAGTCTTATAATATTATCATTATAGTATTTAGATTTATCAGCATTTTATCTGTAACGGATATTGAAATTGTATTTATGGAGTTTGATTCTCTCAAGTCTCCTGAATCCTTTCATGTAACTATATTTTCCGTATGATCATTCTCTGATTTTTTATGGATTTTTAGAATAATATGTGTGGCTATTTTGTATTTCAGTTGCAATCTGGAATAGTCGCCTTCACTCAGTTTCTTCCTGTTTCCAAGCACATTAGGGAAACCCTGACTACTTGCTGTATTCCATTAACTAGGTCCAAACTGATAGCCAGCCAGCTGGGGAACCCAACAGCCTGGGAAAACTCGCCTTTCACATGGAAACAATCAGCTTCCTCCCTGTATCTGTATTATCACAAATTGATGGAGAAACAGGCCAAATTGAGAAGGGGACAGTAGGAAGGGACATTTAGGCGTTTCTGATACGAAGGGCGGATATAACAGTGGGTCGTTTGCAGCAAAATGCGTTTGAGGTCGAACTCCATGAGGGTATATTCATAATATTTTCATTGTGGGATGTCTCATTTTCTGTTGATTAATTTATGACAATCAACATATTACTTAGTAATTGACCAGGAATTTGTGGAACTTTGGTTCGCTTTCAAAGAAAATGCATTTTATTTATAATTTGTAATACAATTAATTAAGAATGTCTGTATTCTGCGAACAAACATATATACAATACATTGTCAAACGAGTTTAAACACTAGTTGTTTTAATGAGGTGCATTCAGTCTTTATAATTCGCTCGGTCATCACCTGTTTCCTCGTTGGGCGTAGGATTAGCTCATTGGTGAATTGCGAGAATCGTTGTACCTAATTACGCCTCCCGTCAGATACAAATTCCCAGCTTCACCCTACCCCAGACGCCACATGTATATATGTAACTAGCTGAACCCCCACTGCTTCGCATGCGTAGGCTGGTTGGTCTGCACCAGTTGTTTATTTTTAATCCTGATGAAGAATCCATATCTTAAGTTTCGTAGTTGTAGCTTGAAATTTGAGTTAACTGCGCCATATTTGTGAAAATCAATTTTTGCATCTCGTATTTCACCCCCTTATTGGTCGAATTTCCAAAATTACCGAAACTCGTGTCTTTTTAATCCTGATCAAGAGTCCATATCCTAAGTATCGTAGTTATAGCTTGAAATTTTAGTTAACAGCAACATATTTTTGAAAATCAATTTTTGAGTCCTCAATTTTACCCCTTATTGGTTGCATTTCAAAAAATGCCGAAACACGTGTCTTACAAATTCCAACCCCGAATCCAAATCCGAAAATTGGTAGTTCTAACTTCAAAATTTCCTAAAGAGCAACATATTTTCGAAAACACCCCCTCTCCAATTTAACCCCGTTGATGGTTGAATTTCCAAAAATACCGAAACATGTATTTTTTAACGTCTAGCCAACTATACAAATATCAAGTTTTGCAGCTCTAGCTTCAAAGTTGTATCAATAGCAACGTGTTTCCAAAAATAATTTTTGATCCTCTATTTAACCCTCTTACATGTTGAATTTCCAAAAATACAAAGCATCATAGACTTTTAATCCTGACCAAGATTGCATATCCAAAGTTTCGTAGTTGTAGCTTAAAATTTGAGTTAACAGCAACATATTTTTGAAACTCAAATTCTTGCGTCAACTATTTTACCCCCTTATTTGTCGAATTTCAAAAAATGCCGAAACACGTATCTTTTAAATTCGAACCCTGAATTAAAATCCGAAATTTTGTAGTTCTAGCTTCAAAATTGCCTAAATAACTACGTATTATCAAGAAAACGTTTCATCCTCTATTTCACCCCCTTACGGACGGAATATCGAATAATAGCTTCTTAAATGACGCCTACAGAGTAAGATGAACACCCTCTACAAATTTCAAGTTTCTGTCTTTAGTGGTTTTGGGCTGGGCGATGATGAGTCAGTCAGTCAGTCAATCAGTCAGTCAATCAATCGGGACACTTCCTTTTATATATAGAGATAAGATGGTGACGGGCCATGATCCTTTCGTTAGTGGGGAGGGGTATGCAAGTTTGTGGCCCTTACTCTTATGGGAATTAGTTTCATAACTACGTGTTTGAATACTGTGGGGAGGGTGAAGCTTGGCATTTGCATCTGACGGGAGGCGTACTTAAGGTAGACCTTGCAGGGGCGGTGATCACTGTGTCCCCAGTGGTGTAGGGGTCAGCGCAACTGCGTAGAAAGCAGAAGACCCGGGATCGAATCCCTGCTGGGTACATGTTTTCAGCTTTGCCCATTAGCAGTTCATGTCATATATTCTGTGAATATACACCTTGTTTTAACATCCAAACATGTTTCGACACTAACTGTACCACCTTCCGTGGGTTTTTGGCTTCTATTGTCTAGAATAATCTGTTACACATTTCTTGGTTATACAGTAATTTAGACGAGTTGTTTGATTTTGACAATGTTGCTAGATATTAGGCCTAATTTATTTACGATACTTATGTCATTCGCAGGATTTGCATCTGCTTTAATTGACTAATTACAAGTTTTTACAGCATGTCATCCGCAAGCAACAAGACGTTTATATTTTCGAAAACTAAATGATTTATGTTATATTCGCCAGGAAGTTACTCTGACAAATGTTTTTGTGTGGCTGTTTAGTGGTTTACTTATATCGAGTTGTGGTGTTACTGCTTCCATGTATGTGACGTATTATTATGTTTTATGATGTTTAATGCTCTTTTTGTTGTGAACAGACACTGTTTATATCGCTATTTGTCTTGTTATTGTGGCTGCATCGTGTTCATTTGTTTGTGTGGTGTGTGTGATGTGGCGTAGGATTTTTAAATGGTTTTTATACTGGCGATGATTTGTGCATGTATGTATTTGTGTGTGGTTTTGTTGTTGTTGTGCGCGTGTGTGTGCGTGCGCGCGCGCGCGCGCGCGCGCGCGCGCTTGTGTGTGTATGTGTGTGTGTGTGTGTGTGTGTGTGTGTGTGTGTGTGTGTCTGTCTGTGTGTGTGTGTGTGTGTGTGTGTGTGTAAAAAAGAGAGAGAGAGAAAGAGAAAATATTGTATGTGAGGAGGGGGGAGGGCGCTGTCAGGGGTAATGTAGTGGTAGGATTTATTTATATAATTCTTTTATGGACTCAAAGAGGTTTTTATGGCATACTGATGTGTATTCGTTGAGTACTTTCTTACCTTGGGTTATCGCTTTCGCCGGCCGCGGTGGCCGAGGGGACTGCGGCGCGCCAGTCACGGTCTGCACGGCCACTACGTTCGGGTGTTCGAATCCCCCCCTCGGGCATAGATATTTGTGCAGTCCTTAGTGTTAGCTAGTTCATAAGTAGTTCGTAAGTTTAGGGACTGATGACCCCGTAGTTAAGTCCCATAAGCTATACAAACATTAGAACATTTTGAGCTATCGCTTTCGCTATGTGATAGTTTGCTTCTGTTGATAGTTTGTGGAACTAGCTGTTCCTGGTTTTGAGGATTTGTAGGTCAGTTTCTACATTTATTGGGATATTATTTTGTTTTAATAAATGTTCATCAAATGTTGAGTGACAGCTTATACTATTTAATGGTCTGAGGTGTTTAGTGTATCTTGGTTTGAAAGTTCTGCATTATCTGACGCATATATGCAGATTGGCAGATGTAGCAAATAAGCTGATATATTCCTGATAGGTTGTACTTGTCAGTCTTGGTGGATTTCTCTAACATCTTCTGTATTGTGTTGTTGGGTCTGTATCATTGTTAACCCCTTGTTTGTTAAGTTTGTAGCCTGCCCTGTATGTGATTTTGTTGTAAGTCGTTATGTGCCACTTTTTGCTTACGGTACTGTATGTTGGTTTGTTGTGTGCAGTGTTTCCATCACTGTGTGTGAATTTTCATGACTATGAGATGCCTGATTTTGTAATTATATGTGTATTCTGTCCATTGTTTTCTGTTATACACTCTTCTTGTGTAGTTTATTGTGTCCACTTCTTCTATGTAGCCTTGTTTGATCATCGGTATTTTGGTTAATCGATGTAGTACGAATTTGAAACTTTATTTATTTTCGGTTAATGGATGATTCCATTGGTTGTAAATCACAGTGCTGGTCATTGGCTTCCTGTAGATTATGAATTAATCTTTGTTTTTTCTGTTACGTATGGCTAGATCTAAGAAGTTTAGTTTTCCGTCTGTTTGTGTTTAAATAGTGAACTTTATTTGTGGGTGTATGGTCTTTATGTTATTGTAAAAATCTTTATACGGGATTGGTTCATATATCAGGCATATTATATCGTCCATATATCTGAACCAATATTTTATCTTGTACTGTTTTGGTTTGGCAATTTCGTCAAACATTTGGTTTTCTATGTGTCTGCTAGAAGGCCACTGATTGGGTATCCAATAGGTAATTCTTCTTGTTGGGAGTAAAGTTTTTGTTGAAAGTGAAGTAATTTTCTTCAATGATGAGTTTCAGCATGGTTGTTATTTCCTTTGTGTTTGTTGTTGGCATGTTTTCTTGTAACTGTAGGTGTCTTTCTATTACGTTGATGGTTTCTGCTGCTGGGATGTTTGTGCACATGGAAACTATGTAAAATATTAACGTTACCGTGTTTGGTATGTTTTCATCTCTTATTTTTTCTGTTAGGTCACTTAGTTCTTTAGGGTTCTGTTTTCTGTGTAGTTGTGTATTGTTTGTAATAATGTGTGTGTCTTAAAAACTTGAATACGTAGTACTTTTGTCCCACAATATATATGTAAGTTTTTAATGTGTGTTTGTTCCTCCAAACGTTCTCTGTGTATTTTGAGAGGGAAAGAAGTGCGAAGGCGATATGGAAAATAAACCTGTAGATTCTCTGAGGCCTTCGTATCCGCAATGCCTCATATGTACAGCGGCAGAGATGGCGAGGATCTGTGGATAACAGGTTCACTTCGAGGAGAGGGAGGAGTAGAGGCTATTGCACGTTATTTGTTACAATACCTCGGATCTGTTTGTATGCCAAAATTTTCGATGAGTATGTTGGAATGAGGATGGAAGCAGCTAATTCACCATTTTTCTTTTAAACAGAAACGTAATGCACATTTTTGGAGTCGTAACGAAGAATTTTTCATCTGAACTTTGTACCTCCGTATAAATTTTCATCTCAAGATATTTTTCATACATTTGTAGTTGAACACATAATGGTGGTTCCGTGGACGCTCTTTCACGTGATAATAGTAATTTGTCGGCCAACCACCGAAATTTGCTTAATATTTCATATTGATCACAGTTCTTACGAAAGGTTCCTTTTCAGATTTAATTTTCCTGAGCTTCGTTGGCCTCCAATTCTCAAGAAAAAGGAAATAAATAAAGAAGAATTTAATATATTATGAGCTGTGAAGTGAATGCTACGGAAAACAGCGTATTTAAGCCATTTAATATTTTATGGAGTCGGTCCGTTGCTACACAAAGCTGCTGTCAAAGAAGTTATAATGGAGCCAGGGACAATGGGCTTACGCTTTTATATCGAGAGCCCATCTAGAGAATATTAGACTCGATGTTCCATTATTCAGTCTTTTTACTTTCATTCGAGAATATTCTAAAATAACTCTAGAAAAATCGTGGCACTTCCATTAAAATTTTTGCAGGAAATTATTACGCCAATATCTCCTTTTCTGCTCCTTTTATTCTCGTGATCTCTCAGGCGTCTAATTCCACCACCAAACAGCACAATGTCTTTCTTACAGAATGCAGTACTAATGAGAATAATAATAAGTTGCTTTTTGCTACCCGCAGTTCTTATTTTCATTCAAGACATTCCGCCTGTAGGAAGTTCGTGTTTTTTCCAGGTTAATTACTGGTAAGTATTTGACTTCTTTACCTCTTCGTCACCATTACGGTTAAGAAGGAGTGGTCCAGATTCATTACTGATTACTCATTTATTACATCTATAATCGTTTTGATAAATAGATATAATTAATATACATAGGTATCTGTTTCCAAATAAAGTTTCACGTTGTTCTTATTATGACAGTCGTATGTTTTGGAGACCTAGTCATGTTGGTAACTCACAAATTTAATACAACTGCAAGATAAAAGGTGATTACTGATTTGATGCCAATACAGATCTCACCAGGAAGAGGGCATAATCGGTGTTGTAAATGGGTTGTTACGGAAGGATGACGAACATTGAATCGAGTGATAAGATCATATATCCGTAGCATCTCAAAGAACCAGCAGTAAACCGAATACGTGAACTACTGAATAAAGGGAGATAATGTTGTGCACTAAAGAGGAAAAATGAAACAAAAGTTCTCCGGATACGGATTAAAATAAAAGACAAATGCAATATGGAATGGGACTTTGAATATTTGGACTTAGAACTTAAGAGGTACATATGAAGAAACCTGAGGTCTATGAACAATTTACTAGTTATAAAATGGATATATTTACCCTAACTGAGAGCAAGTACATTTACCTTTTTATTGTGGTTTTGCAAAATCCAAAGCGATTGAAAAGGATAACTGGGATTGTTCATTGATTATAATGGCGATGTATGGCCTTACAGGTGATTTGGATATAAAACCTAGAACTTGGTTCCACCTAACAGATATAAAGAAATGTAAATAAAATGAAAGAGAAAATATATCTCATGCATGAGTAGGCAAGCCCTATTATCACCTAGTAACCGACTCCTTCGGAGAGAAAGTTGTTGTTGTTGTTATGGTCTTCAATCCGTAGACCGGTTTCATGCTGCTCTCCACGTTACCCTGTGCTGCGCAAGACTCTTCGTCTGAGAATACGTTCGGCAACGTACATCCTTTTGAATCTGCTTACTGTATTCGTCCCTCGGTCTCCCGCTACGATTTTTACCCCCCCCCCCCCCCCACACACACACACTTCCTTCTAATGCTAAGCTGACAATCCCTGAATTCGGTTAAGCACCGCCTCATTAGTTACGTGATCTACCCATCTAATTTTCATCATTCTTCTGTAGCACCAGATTTCAATAGCTTCTATCATCTATTTGTCTGAACTCATTATCGTCCACGTTTCACTCCCATACAATGCTACACCCCAGACAAATGCTTTCAGAAAGGACTTCCTAACATTTAAAATAATATTGGATGTTAAGAAGTTTCGTTTCCTTAGAAATGCTTGTCTTCCGATAGCCATTCTGCGTTTTACATCTTCTCTACTTCTGCAATCATAAGTTATTTTGCTACACAAATAACGAAAGTCATCTGCTTCTTTTATTGTTTCATAACCTAATGTAGTAAATAACAAGGGTGCAAAACTGGTAGGTCTCTATAGAGTACTTAAAATTATGAAAGTATTTTTGCTGGACTAGGACATTCATAAATACATTTTGTTTCAACCTATAGGACAAATATGGTCCATACATTACATCACACAGAGTTGGTTCTGTATGCCTCGTGTGAATAATGTCATTGTCATGCAGCCCCTCCTGTGTGCGCCGAATCGAAAGTGGTTCTCATTTGCAAATAAACAGAAAAACGATTCGTCCGAAAACACTATGAGGTACCATTCCTGTCCACATTGCCCACTAGTATATTTCATCAGATTAGTGAAAATTAGGCAGAGAAATCGACGATGCGAAAGTAATCCGTATTATAATAAACGGGGACGGTCTTGCAGCTCTTATAGTGAACGATGTGTCTTACTGTAGGATAAAAGTGGCAAATATGCGGCTAATGACTCTAAAATTCGAGAAAATTACAGTTCACAACAGAGGTAGAAAAGAATGGGGTGCTGCATTTCCTCGACGGTGAAGTCTACCGAAAGTCTGACTGTAAACTCGGCCACAGAGTGTACAGGGATGCCACCTGCACGGGAAGGTACCTCCATGCCTCCTCCCACAACCACCCCATGCAGAAGAAATCCTACCTTCAAACTTTAACAAGGAGGGCCCACAGGATCAGCGATGCCGATCATCTACAGACGGATCTACGACACCTAAGACACATTTTTGCGGGCAGTGGCTACAGGATGGGTGCGATAAACAAAACAATGTTCAGAAAGAATTAAAGCAGTAGTGAGGAGCTGGAGGAAATATTGCCCTGTTATCTTACGTAAAAAGGGTCACCGAACATGTGGGCAAAATTCTTCGTCGGGCAGGCATCAGACCAGTCTTTCGCAGCACCAACGTGATTAAGGATGCCCTAGGTACAACATAGGACATAGCGGACAAACTGAATAATGTCGGTGTCTATGAAATTAGTTGCGACTGTGGGCTCGTATGTATAGAAGAGACTCGATGAGCTATCAGTACGAGGCTTTCTGAACATAAAAGGTATATACGGCTTTAAAGGTACGACCGCACTAAGAAGGGGAACACCAAGTATGGAACCAACGAATTTTGATGAGTCGCAGGTACATTGTGCGGGAACTCCTCCAGACCACCAATCTAAAAGGATTTGTTCCAAAGCGCCTTAGTTTCCACGAAAATCGCGATCAAAGTCCAGCGCGTAACAGCTATACCTGTACTGAGTCATCAGGAACACGTGAGACAGCGTGGTGTAATTAGCAAGGCGCTAGCCTGTCGCGCATACGACCCGAGTTTATATCCTGCTTGGAACCATTTTTTTTCAGTTGTCCGACGATTAATTGTGCATAATTATATGCTTTAATAGCCACTCTTATGTTAATGCTTGAGTAATTGGTCATGAAAATAGCTTATGTTAATGGCTCAATGTATGTATTGCGCACGATTATTTTATTTTATTCCTTATTTCGAAGCATACTTTTACGGCGACTGAAAGATCAGTAAACCGTCTGTAGTTATCAGCTGTAACATTTGTGCAGCATTTGTTACCTGCGTTTACAGTCCCCGGCTCCAGCGTAGTTACACCGTCGAATGCAGTGTGTGTCCACATGACACGTCCCAGTGGCTTATTATGCTGCGGCATATCGTAGCATATCGTTCACATGTAACTCTAATTAACTGATATAACCTTATCATTGCAGTAAGAAATAAGGAACATAATTATACACAGCCAATCGCGGGACAAGTGTAAAACTAAATAAATAAATAATTCCGAGCAGGATTTGAACTCGGATCGTATGCGTAACAATCGAACACATTGCTAATTACACCCCGCTGGCTCACCTGCTCCTGATGGATCGGTTTAGGTACAGCTGTTAGGCGCTGGACTTTGATCGTGATTTTCGTGGAAACTAAGGTGCATTGGAACAAACCCTCTTAGCTTGGTGGTCTGGAGGAGTTCCCGCACAATATAACTGCGACTCATTAAAATTCATTGGTTCCATACTTGGTGTTCCCCTTGTTAGTGGATCTGCACAACAGCGGAGCGGCGCAGCACGACGCGGCCAAATATTCTTTGCATGAAAATGAAATGGGTCAGTATACGCACTAGGCGGCAGCCGAAAACGCCACCTAGATACAAGGCCTTAGCGCTGCCTTTCGAACACAGAGGAAAAAAAATCTGTCACGGCAGGATTCGAACCATCGACTCCATAGTTGCAAAAGCAGAACTCTACCACCTGAGCTACAGATAACGCAATTGGTTTAATTAATGTGGTACTTACGTGAACTTGCTAATCTTAAAAGTCTATCTCCTCGAGAATGTTTTAGATTTGCGTCAAATGGCTTTGGCTGATTGTTATTGGTGTTCTGAATTTTTCGTACCAGAAATGTAAAAAAAAAAAAAAAAAAAAAAAAAAAAAAAAAAAAAAAACGATACCCATGTGGTCTCCTTGTTTGTTGACCCTTAATTTGGTACAAATTGAACGACTCCATATATTTTGTCCTGACTTTAGGGATTCTGACCCGCTCTAAGGCGGGTCACTAGTCTATATCAATAAATGTGAATGTCTGTTCGATGTACGTTTTTTACGTCTGAACCACAGAACATAACGAGCTAAAAATTTGTACAGTAACTAATGTCTATCCGGGAAAGGCTTTAGGCGCGGTTTTATGGCTATCGGATAGCTATTTATCTATATATATTAATGTGAATGTCTGTTTGGTGTACACTTATCACGTCCGAACGACAAAACGCAGAGACTTAAATATTTGTACAGTTACTAATTTATACCTGAGGAACGTTTTAGGCACCGTTTTATAGCGATCTGATAGATATTTAGTAATTTGAAGAATATAACGGGAAATGCGGTACAATAATTACTCTTTGAAAATTATAATTACTCTTTGAAAATTGTTTTATTGGTTGCATTGTTGCTAGAGGGTTGATAATGATAAAAAGTTGGAGTATATTGGGATGGAAAGTTATCGGTGTATATAAAATTCTACGTGTGTGTGTGTTAACACAGAATACAAACGAATGGTCTGTATGTAATTGTTGTCAGAAGTCTCCCGTTGTACACTATAGCAGTTCCATGCCGATAGCTATAAGGGGGTGGAAGATATGGTGTTTAAAAGTCGTCACATTATAAAAAATTCGGACTGAAGGACAGCGATGACGTTTGCGACTCTATAGCAAGGGGTTACGTGATGCCACAGACCAAATAGGTTAGAATAAATGGAGACGCCCATAGGCTGAAAAAGTGAAGCCTGCCTCCGCCATAATACTAAGGTTTTGTAGAACTGTTCGTATTGTAGAGGTAACGTTTTATGTCACTTGAAACATGAATAAAACGTCCATCGGTGTTGCCTTTATGTATAACACGTTAAAAGAGTGCAAATCAGCCGTTAAAGTTAAGTATTTATTTCTATTTATTCAAGAAAGTATGTTGTTTGTCACTCTGCAGTGACTGTCAGTGCAATGCGTTACCAGTAAGCGGGTCGACTTAAGCATAGTTTTAACGGAGAAATAGCATTCTAAAACTGGCCAAGATGGCGGACAGGCTTCAACTGACGTAAGTGCTCGGCATAGATAATGCCATCTCCCTGTATTCTAACCTCCTTGCCACAGACCATATCTTTGGTCTATGCGTGCTGCAATGCCTTCAGCTCTTTCTCTGGAAGGATAAGCATACGAATAAGGAAATGTAAGAATAAATAAATAAAGCAGTAGAAAATAAATTTCTTTTAATACATCTCTATAAAAAAATAGATTTGACGTTTCGCGCGTTATATCAAGTGATCGATCTTTGATATTATTACAATCATTATTGAATTTCGTGATTGGATTCTTCGAAACGAGTGCATTTTTACGTTTGATTTGATCTACACTACTTACTTTCCTGATAATGTTGATTAAAAATGTTTATTTCTACAGAAGGTATTGTATTTCATTTCATCCTTCAATACCAGTCTCATAGCACACTACTGAAAGATAGCTCATCTATCATAATCAACCAACTCGCTAGCGGAGCCGCGGGTTTAAGCTAGTACGAAATAAAATTGTAGACGAGCAATTATCCACAGAGTGTCGCAGACTTCGGATTTGCGCTTTCGGACAGTGCGTCCGGTGAGAGAATTATGCTTCCCGAGGCGGAAGCGGGTGGCTGCGGCAATTCGTCGAGGCAGACAAATGCCCTGACAAGGACCGCTTTCACGGAAACGCAACGTGGACGCCGCTGCCCGTGAGTCTTCAGTAGATTAACGAGGTCCACCTTGGCGCAGCTCACCGTCAGATTGCGTTTCGACCACTGTCACGACGCCAGCGGGCGTTTCCTTACATTGCGGACCTGCCCGCTATATCGGGATCGCGCTTCCCACTGCGCACTCAAATATTGCGGGCGGCCTTCTGGCGACGAGGTCTCTGCTGCGTAGATTAATGGAGACATCAGCGAGAAGAATAACAGCCATTAAAGAGGCCGTTATTTGTGTGTCCTGGCTGAGCTCGTAATCCGCCTTTACCAGAGAATCCGGGCGGTAAATTACATGATAAACCGGGACCCGACGAGGACAACAAACACGCCTGCGCGAAAATACTTAAGCGAGACGATTAACAGGCAGCTCCCCTCTCGCTGCGATGCTGCGGATTTACCTGGTGCGCGGGTATAACTGAATTGGCCAACTCCGGTCTGCGACCGTAGTTGCCAGAAACTTGTCTGCCAGCGGATTTTGGTGTTTCACATCCAAACAGCAGAATATTTATTTCTTTAAAGCTCTGCGGCCCGTGTTTCGCAACGTTAAATAAAGAAGAGCCATCGCATGCTGTTGCTGGCTTGCATTTAACACATCAGTCCATGAAAACGGGACCCTTAGTAGGATGACGTCATGAATCAATTCGTTTTTCTAGACATAAATAAAACCTGTCGAAAAAAGAAAGAAATTTCGACCGATATTCCAAACCTGTAGCGAAACCAACATATATATCTGTAACCAAGCCACGTAAATTTATTGTCAGTATTGATAAATATAGTGAATTCTATCGCTGACATATTCTTCCGTAAATACTGCCGACACTGATATAGAAACACGTCCATATCACGTGTTCCATTTATTTTATCCTCTCGAAGTAAATATTGGGCTTCAGACATTTTTCGTATGGAGAGACACACTATTCGCACTAGGAGAGATAACAGCATGTACTCTGGCCGCTGAAACTTTGCACTTGACGTATACAAATAACAAGTGAAGCGCAAGAAGCGTGAGGAGCTAGTCGCTAGGAACGATCCATTGATCTCTATACACTCTGGATGTTGAACTTCAGCTGTCTTAGCGTGCCAGCCATAGTTTCTTGCAAAATTCAAACATGGTAGCATTTCAAGAAAAAGAGAAGAAAATATGTTTCGATTCCGCTCCGATGTCAGCCTACATCATCGAATATTGACATAAATTCCAAATCAAGAGGTAAGCAAGCAATTCTTTGTCACGTAATAATTAATGGAAACTCGTTTGCCAAATTAAAACATGGCGGACAATGCGAAATCGTGTGTAAAACATATTAATGTCCAGCCACGCTGCAGTTCTATGCTCAGAGACCAAAGTTATTCATCCAGTAGAGATTACTGGAACGATCCAATCACAGCGCAATAAACACTTCCGTTGGTCACGTGCCGTGACGTCAAAGTTCCCGCGTTGCCGGCTTTGTTCAGTCCTACCGTAAACAACGTTGTGTATCGTGTCTACCGCGTGTTGGTTTTTTTCGCTGCAATTTGTCTTACTGTGGGTGGTTTATCTTGACTTTCCGAGTTCAAGTAATTGAATAATGTCACCGACAAGCGTTTGTCTAGTGACGTTCTCTGAGTAAGTTCTCAATTTCGTATCAATAAAACTTCAAAGCATATGCTTTGAGCAGGAAGTTCATTCTCGCTTCAAACAATCGGAAAGAAATTACTGTGCAGTGGCTACAAGAATGAAATATTACTGCAGATAAGTCAATGTCAAAACTCGTGAATCAAGCCTCATACACCCATATATATAGTAGATGAATTCGCAAATGAGCAGGGTCACACTGTAATAAGGCTGCCCCATATCACTGCCATTTTAACCCTATAGAATTAGTATGGAGTGACGTGAAGAATTACATAAGAAACAATAATAAGTCTTCCACAATAACAGAGGTGGAAAGGCTGTTTGTGTGAAGCTGTTGCTAATGTGAACGCTGCATCTTGAAAAAACAAAAAAAAAAAAAAAAAAAAAAAAAAGGTCGAGCACATTGAAAAACTGATTCGGACAGTGCATACAATGGAAGCGATCATCAGTCATCAAGAACAGTTAATGATCTGTCTTGGTGATGACGATGATGATTTTGACAGTGACAACAGTGCAGTTAGGGAACTGCATGGAATTGCGCCATTGTCGCTGTAAATTGGTGAGTGAAAAGAATTGTAATTATAATAGGTAGCGAGAGAAGATACTATCTTGATTAGTTTGCTCCGTTATTGAAAGCGTGTGCGTTGTTGTGCTCTTGTCTACATTACTAAGCCATTAATCGATTGCTGCTGTGTGGTAACAGCTCAGGAACGAATTATTATATGCACTTTTATTGTTCAATAGATTACACTTACGAGATGCAACTGAAAACCGTTTCGTCTGCTGTGTGTATAGAGACTAGTGTTGCAACGTCGCTATAGCAGTGTAGCCAACTTAACTCGCCGTAGCGAGAAACGTCAAGTGCAATGTTTCAGCGGACCGGATATAGTATAAGTTTATTATTATTATTTTTTCAAGCTATTAAATAATTTTTTTTATATTTCATAATTTTAAATGTCTATTTTTGGGTATGAGGCCCCAATGTGTAGTTATGTATGCTGTGATATGTAGCTGCTGACCCCTGCTTGCGCAGTATGAATGGAACTGGGGCGCAAAGCGTGCCAAATAAGCGTTTGCAACGCATCGTCTGCTATAGGTCTTCTGTTGGTTGAAGCAGTATGGAAACAGCTTGCTTCGGGGCTGCTCAAGTATTACTAATTGACAGCCAGAGGCAAATCTTTAGCAAAGTTGTCCAAAGAGATTCCCAATTCTTTCCCTTAGTCCAGCCCCGTTAAGGTGCCTACCTGGCAGTGGCCTAAATCCTTTGGGCAGATTCCCCCCGGTAGCTGAGCGGTTCCCTGGGTTACATGTGGTAAGTTGAGGATTTTTGGTGTTGCTCTGATCTGAGCATGAGGTTAGGCATTGCACAGGCTCGCTTGTAAGTTAAAATGCTGATTCGCATCTCTAGAAAGATACTGTTAAATCTGATATAACGAATAGTAGTACTTTATGGATTCACCGTGTGTCTTCCCCTTTCATAAGTTACCACTTTCATGAGGAAGACAATTTACAAGATATTAATTCTAAACGGGTTGTGTCGTTACAGTGTTAGCAAGATGGGTCGTCCAAAGAAATTCATACGCCTGAAATCATTGTGAAGACACGCGTTCAAATCAACCCAAAAAATCGATCAAAAGAATTGTACATAATTTGGGAACCAACCGGGGGATGCAATGAAAAGTTGTTGTTGAAAACCTGCATATATTCCAATAAAAAATTGAAACCTGTGAGCATTTAAACTTCAAGGCCGTGTAACAGCGGTTGTGTTTCCGATGCCGAACAGGATTTTGGATTTAACTGGTATGATTTATCAGCGAAGGCCCCTTTTAACTGTGTAGGTACGTCAATAAGCGAAACTGGCGATTGGGAAGTCTCTTCGCCATCACCCAGCCACTGAATAATCGGTGCGTTATTCCTTGGTGACGTGGTAACTACCGAACCAGGGGCGGCGCAAGTCCAAGTGCCGCCCCGTGCGAGCTGCTAATTTGCCGCCCCCCCCCCCCCCCAAACCGGCTTTTTTTTTTTTTTCTTTTTTCTTTTTTTTTTTTTTTTTTTTAGAAGTTTGTGGAACTGAATGGCCAGTCTCAAAGCTTTTAATACATGCTTCCATCTAAATCGTCATGTTGACAGTTACGTTCAGCTAGACGGTATGGATGTAAACATAAAGCATTGAGAATAGCCACACTGTGCCCGAAATCCATGTAGATCTGGAAAATAAAAACAAAAATTGCGACTGATTGGTGACATTCTCTACAGATTTGTACAGAACTGTCGCTGGGCACCAGATCAAAAATGGAATCAACGTGATTGAAGAAATCTAGCTAATTTTAATAAGCCTTGTGAATTTACAAAAATGTTCAAATGTGTGTGAAATATTATTGTAGGATATGCTGTTCAGGAGATGAAGTCATAAGAATTGAGCCGCGTGAAATTGAATTTCCGGCCGAATTTCACTACACACACAGGTGAAACGGTCAAAGAGTGGGACGAAAGACAATGGAGAGAGGAAGAATAAGATGGAGTAACATAATAATTCAATAAACACACAGCCGGGCATCGATGGGTACTAATGCTGGTCGAAATATATTAATTTACTGCACTGCGGTTGTTCATTCCAAAGAACTGACACTCGCCATCTGTCGTAATTTCTAGGTGTCAGTTCTTTCGTGTCTGATTATGGAATAAGGGGCAACAAATTAGTCATTGCCGTGTCACTTCACTTTTCTTCGCTTTATCTTCATTCTAGCTATTGGGAGGACGCGTACTTATTTGCCGACTTGCCAATTTTTGAGGTAACAGATCATAAGAAAAATAAATTTTCCTATTCTGTAATGACGACGTACAGTGAGGCTACGGTTAAACTAGCGAAAGAAGCAACAAGCTCACAGTAATTATGTGACCGATGATATGGAGAAATGTATTATCAAGCAGCAATTTCTACGGCATTACGAACAATAGAAGGAAATACGAACTTTGTGAAACTGCACAACTTTTTTCAAACAGAAATGAGCTTCAAAGCTAGCAAGTAAACCTTTAGAAGGAATGTTCTATCTATGGATATTTGTTTTAGAAGGTGTCAAAATTAACGTTTTGTTTTGTGCGGACGAGAGGGCATTGTTGCTAAAACACCATACTTTCTCAGGTTTTCATCAGAATCAATGCGACCATTAGTATACTTAGATGAAATATGGATTCACAGGCATTATACAGTAAATAAATGTTGGCAAAATGATAGTGTGCGAGTAGTATTGTCAAACGAAAGTGCCGGTCAGAGTTTAATTGTTGTTCATACAGTTGGAAAAGGTTGTTTCATAGTTCAAAAACTAAAACGTCTGACTATCATTCAGAAACCGATAGCAAAAATTTCCAAAAAAAAGTTTAACCCAACTTATGCCAGGCTTACTACCAATGTCGTTATCCCTTGTAACTACTCACAGAGTATTTACCCATTCTGAATACTTCTAGTAAGTCAAATGTTCAAATGTTTGTAAAGCGTAAGGGACTTAACTACGAAGTCATCAGTCCCTAAACTTACAAACTACTTAAGAAGTAGCTTATACTAAAGACGACACAAACATCCATGCCCGAGGGGGGATTCGAATCCCCGACGGCGGACGGCTGCGCGCACCCCAACACGGCGCTCCAGTACGCGCGGCTAATCCGCAGCGGCATACTTCTAGCCATTTTCGGTGTCGGACATGTTTGACTGTAGTAATGTCCAGTAATGTTTTTCCATAATGCGGGAAGAATGAAACACTCGGAAACTGCCACTGAAGGGCTTAGCAAAATTGCTTCAGGCTTAATATGTAACCTCAGTATCTAACATTGCATTCGAATTTCCAAATTAGATAAATTAGATTTCGTCTTCTGGAAAATTAGTTGTGAGTAAGCGCACGGCGCGTAACAGCCTGGCAGCGCTCCAATCATAAGAATACTGGCGTGTACGCCAGCTGCTTCCTCCTCTTTCCTCCGGCGTAAACACGACGGTCTTGTCACAGTGACGAAGAAATCAGTCCTCGTTCCTCCCCTTGTTCAACAGGGGCGGCCGGCAGGCAGTCAGGCGCCATGCTACAGTTCCCGAAGCCGTTCCCTCCGAGGTTTGGTTTCGAATCCCCTCTTGGGCATGAATTTTTAGTTTGTCCTAAAAAAGAAAAAAAGGGGGGGGGGCGGCGTCAGATTTGCCGCCCCTCGGAAAGTGCCGCCCCGTGCGACCGCACGTTTCGCACGTGCCTTGCGCCGGCCCTGTACCGAACGATACTTGATTGTGTTGGAAAATGATTTCTTCACCAATATCCAAAGTGGCCTTGATTTCGAAAAGGTGTGGTTAATGCAGGACGGTGCTCGAGCCAATCAAATCTGGAAATGTTTGTTATTGTAAATGTGACATGTTGTAGCACCAATATCTTGGGCTACCTATCTGCTGAAGGAAGGCAGATGCAAATGACAGATACTCCAGCCCAGTGATAAAGGGAGAGTGCCGCAATAAAATTAATTCCGTGATTCTGACAGCAGATTCAGCCCTTATTTGAAACTACGAATAGAATGATATCGATCGCTGGTTGTTGGTCCACTATTTTCCAAGTAGTATAAATTAATTGTCAATTTAATGTCATGAAGTGAATTATCTCCGACAAGTAAGAACCTCCACAGGCTTGTCTGATATCTTGGCTCCCAACTGGCGGAGAATTTATAATTTTATCAGGACCCAATTAATTAATACGGAAATGAAGCAATATGGCGTACTTTTGAATGGCCCGTTTGGCCGTTTAAATTCGCTTCTTCCTCACCAACGGCGAAGGGACACACGCCTTCGCGCCGTTCGGCTGAAGAAGCGCTAGTGCAGGTGTCCCAACGCACGGGCTGGGGGAAGGGCGAAGAAGGCGCGTTGTCAGTTTGGCTGCGGAGCCCCGCTTCTTCTCGTTGGAGCGATACAGTGTCCTGGAGTGACGGACATAAAAATGACGGGAGACGTGTGAAGTTCTACGCCAGTTCTAGTTGAGCCAGCAGTCGTCCACTATTTATCGGTTATGTTTCCGCCGGGACGAGTAAACGCGTTCGCGGAATGTTCGGAATGTTACCGATAGGACAGTAGCCGTTGCCCCTGCCTGGGCTGTTCCGTTAACTCTCAAATATAAGTAATGTTTCTCAGCGCACTCTCTATCTGCAAGGGGTTGGGCTATTTGAGTTTGAATGATTTTACTGAATTGACTTTCATAGTTTCTTGGTCCTGCAGCGAGACTAGTTATCATTTCTATATTTGTTTGCAGATGTAACCGTCTTTAATCTGTAACAGGTTACCTCACACTCCTCTTGCTTAAAGAGACAATAGAGACAATTCTATCAGGTAAACCTGTTTACTTACTTGGTCTGTAACTCCTCCACTGCTGTCCTATTACTATCAATAGCACTGAAACCCTGCTAGAAGAGACAGAGATCGATGTCAGCCACGGTCAGACGGCAGCAGAAGTTCAGGTGAGGTGTTGATCGCCATTTGTTCAGGGGGAGCGAGTAGCAAACAGCCAGAATTTAACATTCCCACCAGACAACCACAAGGGCTACAATGTAGTAGTGGAAGAAGCAGGCGACCATGATGAAATTAATTGACTAAGTCAAACAGGTCACACTTCAAATACAGTATTACTTAATCACTCGTTTAGTACAAATCCATCATCAGATTGGTATCTGTATTGCGATGACAACCACACGTATGCAGACACATTGATTTTAAAACTGTTGTTTCTTATACACACATAAATATGCCTGAATAAGAAACAACATTTCAAAATTATCATCACATTTTGTGGGGACAAATTAAAAACCCTTCAGCTGGTGCCGCCTAGCATCCGGTCTGTCTGGTCGCGCGCGCCCTGGCGGCCACCTATTCCTGTTACCTGCACTAGCGGCTGTCCCCACGGCCTGCTGCAGGCGTCTGAGCCAGCGATCGGCGGACCTCGCCCTGTGCTGAAAATTGCTGCAGCCAAGGGCGGTCGCGGCTGTGCAGCCTTCTGAGTGTGACCCCCAGAAACACAGTTTATCTGGACACTATTTCCGTGGGTTTGAATCTGCAGATGTATTACTGCACAGACATTATATGCGCATTGCGACGGTTTATTGGCCATTCCACGTCAAATTGGCTGATTTCGAAACATTTCGTCGCTCGATCGTCACAGATTTCGAAGAATCTTTTTTGTATAATCATTTACACATGTCGTCTAATTAGTTAAGTTTGGCAATCGTCCAACTAATACTGGATCAGATCACTTGTTGGATTCATGCGCAAAGTTGCACCGATTGAGCGTGAATTTCGAACTACTTTGATATTTCGTTAAAATAAATGAAATCGGGCCATCTTCTACAAATACACGCGTTATCTTAAGAATAATAAAGAAATTTTTGTGAACCATAATCAGCCAGGAAATGCTCGGCAAATTCGCCAGAAAAAAACGGGGCCCAACAAAATCTCTTAAGATCGGCTTTGGGAAGGAAGGAAGCTTAGGGTTTTACGTCCCGTCGACAGCTTGGTCATTAGAGACGGAGTTAACACTCGGGGTTTTGGGTAAGGATGGAAAAGGAAATCGGCCGTGCCCTTTGAAAGGAACCATCCTGGCATTTGCCTGGAGTAATTTAGGAAAATCACGGTAAACTTAAATTTTGGTTTGAACCACCATCCTCCCGAATGCGAGTCCAGCGCGTTACCACTGCGCCACCTCGCTCGATTTAAGATCGGCATCTTATATCTGAGGGACTACGAACATCTAGTTGACATTTGTGTACCGCACTAGAATCATCAAAGTCGTACTTTAACGGCTACAAATAGTTTTCTTACCAGTCAAATGTGTCACTAAAACCTGCTCTTATCCGAACCACCTCAGGGATCACTATTTTCGGAATATGTTCCCGCTCCACCATCACGAAATTCAAAGAAGATTTATGTGAAAATTCGCACATGTCCTCTATGAACGTTGGTGAAGTTTGGTAATCGTCCATGTAATACTTGCTGAGATACAAACACTGGTTTGACTCTTTGCATTTAGTTGTGCAGATTGAATGAGGATTTCTGGCGTCTTTGAGCTATTACATCTGGGGCAATATTTTCTTAAGAAAAGAAATTTAACCATATTCTACAAATACACGCGTTCTCTTATGAATAAATAATTTAGTGAGCCATATTTAACCAGAAAATGTGAAGCCTATTTTTAGCCATTGAAACATCCCTTTGATGACGTTGCTTCAGGACACAAATGTCAACTGTCTAATGATTAACATATTCTGTCTTTTTATGATATTTATGTCAGAATACTTGTTACAGTTGTATGAGATGAAACAAATCGGTTTTATGGGTATACCAGGGCAAATACTCCGGAATCTGTACATTTAATGACGCTCTCTTTATCTGTGGAATTGCGGTGACGTGAAGAATGCGAAACTTAACATTTACGAAAACACAAAATGCGAAACAGAAATTAAAACAAAGGAGCTCAGCAGTATGCGCGGACGCACGTTCGAAATATGCGGCCGAACCTCTGAACAGCTGCTGAAACGGTGCACATATACAGCTCGGCGACTGGAGACGTCCACAGCACACAGGAAGCGGCGGCTCGGAGCGTCTGAACACGTCACAGCACCGACGGAAAGTTCCAGCCGCGCGCCTGGAGACGTCCACAGCACCAGGGGAAGGTCGGGGAGCCGCGTCTATAGATGTCCACAGCAGTCAAAGGCAATAACCCCAGCTGAGCTGAAAACAGCCATTCAGGAGATCTTCGACATAATGAATGTTCCGTTACTTCAGCAGGCAATGCAGAATTTTTTTTTTTCAACTGCGCCACATTATCACTACGAAAGGAAGGCATGTCGAACATGTTATAACCAAAATCCGAATATCCGTGACGACATTTAAATGTTGAATAAAGAGAGTGCAAATCCATAGTATGCAAGTAACTTAGATTTTGTTTTATACAGTTCGATAATTGTCACCCTGTAAATACAAATATCGTAATGTAAGTAGCAAAATTCTAAAGAAATTATTTATTTCGGCGTTATATATTCATTCAAACGCGAGTGCAGTGATTTTGCTGAGAGCAGCAGTAGCGCGGTAGAAGCGCCACTCTGCCCACAAGGGAGACTTTTTCGTGAGTGTGTGCAACGCTTTCTCCCAAAGGCGCGTTCTCTGCGGCAGAAAACTTGGTCGGAAAACGGCACTGACAAGGACCACCGGCGAAGATTAAGACAATTACAGCGCTGCCAAGGAAGCAGACATTTTTTTCCCCGGAAACGGCAACAACATTACGAGAAACTCTTCTAGCCAGATTTCGTTGCCTCTGCTGCTCGCAGTAAGCTGCGAGCGAGGAAATCAGATTACCCGACGGAGTGAGGTGTTGAGAGAAGCAACGTTTCTAGGCTGAAAATCCTAGCTGGCTGGCTAAATGCGTTTCACAATAAAAAAAAGTAAAGAACGAAAATCTTACTTGTTAGGGGAAGCGTACGGTCTCTTCGTGTCTTCATCTTAGGTACCTTGAAATAAATGTTATCGAATATAATATTTAAGAGGTCTTTAGGTAAATAATATTCCCGCTTTATCCTTTATAAAGAAACCACTGATGGGAGTCAGGAAAACGGACGGCATTTCAAGACCGGGAAGTGATGCGACGCGGTAACCAACACGCGCATAGTCAAACTCAGCGGGAATATTATTTACCTAAAGACGACCACACCCTGTTGTGGGAATGTTTTAACAATGTACCCTGAAAGCTGGATGCTGTTCCAATTAATATGTAATCATTTTATTATGTCATCCACCTGAAGATACATCTTTACTGATGAGAAACCGGTAGTGTAGGAATAAACACATCTTGACAGCTGTTACGATTTTACTCTTTACACACCTCCCCATAAGACATCATAGAAGTCAATTTTAATTTTCAATAATTATTTTTTGTGGTGATTGTGTAGAGAATTCCATAAATTGAAATGTATTGTTTACAAGTAAGTAGTGTACTCTGGCAAAAAATATTATCACTTTTATTTTATAACACAATGGAGTAAATATCAGACTATTTAGGAAAAAAATTAAATGTAAGAGTATTTCAGAATAAGATCACTGATTTTTAAAGCTATTCAGTAATGCGTTCTGTCTCCAAGGATTCACTACATATATAACCTAACAATCGAAAGTGTTTTGCGCCACGGTATTTTCGATTGAAACCAACAACATATTCGTAAATATAGTAAAATGTTTTGTATACTGAATATTATCTAATTTTTGGAAAGGGACATTATTGCTGATTACCTAAACTACGAAACACCTTACGAACCAATAGACGCAATTATAAGAAAACATAATTTAACACGATAAGATTTTTCTTGAGTTGAATTTGTTTCAAGTAGCGTTGCATCTACATAGAGCGCGGAGTTCTGGTTTCGTCGATAAACGACAGCACTTATAACGACGAAAGGGGTACTCATCGAGAAACCATGCTAGCAGTAAGCACAAATCGAAAATATTTTGTTGGTTTCTCTACGAAACCACATAGTACGTCAGAGTTTCATTCTGCTGTTGCTTTTTGTACGTGATAGTTTTATCCTATTGTTAGTTTGTGTTATAGATTGGGTGATAGTTGCAGGCTATTAGGTGGACTGAAACTGTGCTATGAGAACTGAGTGACTTTTTAGAGCTCTGAGGTGATCTGAATATCTGGTTTTGAAATTCCTTTAAGTTTGTCCAATGCATAGTGACTGACATGTGTTGCATGTGAATTCATATACGCCTGATCTGTTGAATTTGTCTGTTGGTGTTATCGGTGGTCTGAGGTTTTTCGGTACAGTGTTGTCTGTCCTGTATCTTATTTGAGTCACTGTTTCTTTAATATGTTGCCTATCCTGTAAACAATTTTGTTGTTGTAGGTGACTATTTCCCATTTGTTTCCTTCTATGTGTTTGGCTGATGTTTTTTGCATGTGGTCCTTGTCAGTTAGTTGGGTTTTCCTGTATTGTGTATTGTTGGTATGTCACCTGTTCATTATTTTTCTTTCGGCATGTTTTTTATTTATCCTGTGTATTATATGTCATAACCTTTCTCCAATGTTATTTGTTTTATTGCGTTCGGTTTGTGTGTGTAGTTTTGTTTTCTTTTTAGTCTGTTGAGCAATAATCTGAAGCTTGCCTGCTTGTGTGTCACCAGGTGAATTGACAGACGGTCGATGGTGGTATTCACGGTGGTTAGTTTTCTGAATAATGTGAATTCGAAAGTGTTGTTTTATCTGTTTATGCTTACAATGTGATTTTTTTTCTTTTCTTTGGGGGGGGAGTAGTATATTGTTTGTTTCAGTGTGAAGTTGTCATGTGTGTGGGCATGTGGTTCGTTGATCAGACCTATTATGCCATCGACTTAACGGCACCAGTATATTAGTATTTCTTTGATTGTATTATGTACCTGAAAATTTGATTTTACAAGTTGTTATGAAGATGTTGGGTAGGCGATTAATCGGTGATAGCATTAGTATCAGTCCATTGTTGTGAATAGAATTATTTGTTGAACACCAAGTTTTCTGTTATGGTCCTGAATGTGGGTTCTATTTTATCAATGTGTGTGTGTCTAGTGTGTTTCTCTGTTGTCTTAGTGTGTGTGTATGTAAAGATGTGGTTTGTTTTATCTATTGCTATGCAGGTGTACACTGATGTGACATCAAAGGGATTAATTTGTGTATTTCATGTGTGTTGTCAACAAAAACGCGGAAGAGAAATTTTACGCCAAAAGAAACCGTAAGTATGTACTTGACAATTTGATTTTACATGTTATTCACGAAGATGTCGGGTATGCGATTAATCGGTGATAGCATTAGTATGAGTCCTTTCTGTTGTGAATATAATTATTTGTTGAACACCAAGTTTTCTGTTATGGTCCTGTGTATGGGTTCTATTTCATCAATGTGTGTGTGTCTCGTGTGTTTCCCTGTTGTCTTAGTGTGTGTGTATGTGATGATGTGGTTTGTTTTATCTATTGCTAAGCAGGTGTACACTGATGTGACATCAAAGGATTAATCTGTGTGTTTCATGTGTGTTGTCAACAAAAACGCGGAAGAGAAATTTTACGCCAAAAGAAACCGTAAGTAATAGACAATAGGCTGATGATCGAAATGTCCCCACTTACGAAATTTATGTTTCAACACTATAAGTGGCATTTCAAATCCTCACAATATCCATACGGATTATTTGATTCCAAATGACAATGCCACCATTATGTAAGTATATAGAAAGAGCCCTACATGACCACAGAATATAAAAACAAGGTAAAAACCAAAATAAGGCATACGACAGTTATAGGCCTCAATTTAAACACAATTTAGTACTAAAATCAATATAATTTGTTTTTCACAGCATTAAATAAATGAAAAACATAATGATAAATTATGATGGCACAGAGGTACCGTCGCGCGGGAGTAGCCGAGCGGTCTAAAGCACCCGTTTCGGAATTTCGAACGCTCCTTCGGGCTTGGATGTTTGTGTTGTTTTTGGAGTAAGTTCATTCGTAAGTAGTTTGTAAGTTTAGGGACTGATGACCCCGCAGTTAAGTCCCATAAGCTTTACAAACATTTGAACTGAGGTGCTGAAAGATGTTTGGGTGTAAAGTAAAATAGTGTTTTGCATATCAGGCGGATCTCATACCCAGTATGAAAACAATGCTGCGAAATTATATTTTGAGCATTGCGTGGTGTGGAAGTGGAACATGTATCATGGAAAATACAAAGTAGGTAAGAACCGAAAAATGAAACAGGTGAATTAAGATGAGGTTTCAGTCAAGTAGCAGTATGATGGACATAAAAAAGAAAAACACTTAGGGAGTTGGAATTTTCGTTTATAACATATCTTGTTTCATAACTTATTAACATTTAATTTTGGAAAAACGAAATCTCTATTGTTGTTGGCGTTTTCTATGTCCCATGAAACGAATTCCACCACACCCCTCAAAAAAAAAAAAATAAAAAATAAATAAATAAATAAAAAAATAAAAAAAAATAAAAATAAAAATAAAAATAATATAATAAATAAATAAATAAATAAATAAATAAAAATATTTACAGTGACAATACTTTAGAATTGACAAAGGAGTTTTCTTTAAGCGTCTGTTGTCTTCTTTAAATGTTTTTTTTTTCTCTGCAGAGACAAGAGCCAGGTAGGAATTTCATTAAGAACATTCATTTCATAAGTTTTTCTGTAGATATGTATAATCTGTCCATAAAACCAAAATCAATACAAATAATTAAGAGTTGTTATAGACAAAGACAGCTTCGAAATATTTGTTTTGCCAAACATCATAGTGAAGAGGTTCTAGTCGAGCGTGCTGCTAACTTGTGGTGCCAGCTCATTTTGATGTAATTACGTTTCATTCAAGCATATAAGGGGCCTATGTGATGATATATATTAAATGAAAGTAAATATACAATTTTAAAACTTACCAGATCTTCATTATTTATTTTTCCTTTGCGCAAGGCATTTAAGAGATAGCTATTCTATTCTCAATTAATTTTGCGTCACCAGATGCATACATAGAAGTTTTAAAATGTATGCTCACTTTCCGTAGGTAGAGGATGACAATTATTGAACTATATGAAAGAAATTATAGGTTAGTTATAAATTATGGCGTTCGCACATTTATTCAACTTGTAAACGTCACTACAGATATTCGTTTTACGTTATGACATGTTAACAAGTTCGACATGCATGTCTTCGGTAGAGGTGATGTAGCGCAGATGAATAGCGAGACGCGGTGGAGCGGCCGAGCGCATTTAGGCGCTATGCCAATATGCGCGAGGCTGTTGCCCTCAGGCATTGATGTTTCTGCCGTCTTTAGTATAAACTAGTTCATAAGAAGTTTGTATGTTTAGGGACTGATGACCTCGCAGTTAAGTCCCTTAAGATTTACAAACATTTGAACATTTGATGAGTAGCGACATTCTGCATGATCTCCTGAAGGTCGGAGTATCGCTACTGTCGATGACGTTTTGAATGGCTGATTTCAGCTCAGCAGTGGTTTTGGGTTTATTACTGTAAACCTCGTCTTTAATTTAGTCCCACAGAAACGAACCGTATGCGTTCATATCTGAAAAATATGGAGTTCAATCGATGACCATGCCAATGGCCTATTGCTACCACAGAAGCAGAATGCGGTCCTTAAAATGCTGCCTGATGACATCACTCTTCTGGTTATGGATTTGAGCCCCATCCTGCATCACCCAAATCTTGTTGACTGAAAGTTGGAGAATGGGAATGAACTGATCTTGCAACACATTAACAAACCGTTCGGTATTCAGCGTGCCATCGAGGCATATCCCACCGATTGTGTAATGACTGAACATTGCACACCGCGTAGTCGTTGAGGATGACATTTACTGATCAGAGACTGGAGACGCTCCCAGAGCTGGGCACAAGTCCGTCATCCGTTGATAGTTGAATAATAAAAAAAAAAAACTTAACGGACTCTTCAACTTCCGTAAACTTGTTCTAAGTCCGTTCATCCGTTATTTTTGTACCCACTTCTTGTTTCCATCAGAAGTAACAACGGTGAAAGAGAACGTTTTAACAAAAATGTCTCCGTTAACTAATAGTATGTTCAGTGACTACGTACTAAACAACTAAGTGTTTTGAATGTTCTAACTTGTGCAGTATTTGCTCGCCTTAGGTATTAGTGGTGAATTGGGACAGGAAGGCAGGAAATGTTAATTTTCATTACAATTTTCTCAATGAACTTTGTTATAGCTCACAGGAATGAAAATTCCCTACCTCTGCGATTTTTACCCCACACACTTCCCTCCAACGCGAAATTCACGATTCCTTTATGTCTAAGAATGTGTGATATCAACCGAACCTTTCTTTCGGTCAAGGTATGTAAAAAATTCGTTTTATCCCCAGTTCTGATGAGTACCTCCTTATTAGTTACGCGATACACCCACCTAATCTTCAGCATTCTTATGTAGCAACACATTTATTCCTGTCCGCACTGTTTACCGTCCATGTTTCACTTCCATACAAGGCAACACTCAACACAAATGTCTTTAGAAAGATCTTCCTTATGCTATAATATTCGATGTTAACAAATTTCTCTTCTTCAAAAAGGCTTTTCTTACCTTTGCCATTCTGCATTTTATATCATCTGTACTGCGACAATCGTATGTTATTTTACTGCCCAAGTGACAAAATTCATCTACCACAAATTATTGATTCGTTACCTTATTTAATTCCTTCAGCATTGTCTGATTTTCTAAGACTACATTCCATTACCCTTGTTTAGCTCTTGTTAATATTCATATTATACTCTCCTTTCCTGTCATTGTCCAATCCTTTCAACTGCTCTTCCAGGTTCCTTTCTGTCTATGACACAATTAAAATGTCATCAGCAAAACATAAGGTATTTCTTCATCCTGAACTGTAATCAGTTCTCCAAGTTTCTCCTTGCTTTCCTGTATAACTCGCTCAATGTTCAAATTGAACAAACATTGGAGAAAGGCTACAACCTGTCTCACACCCTCACCAACCTCTGCATCTCTTTCATTGCCTTCAACTCTGATAACTGCTGTCTGGTTTTTGTATAAGTTGTAAATAACCCTCCTTACAATTTTCTCATGGCAGGGAGCGTTCGTTTAAATGTATTTTGTGAATAATGAAAAGATCGCGGTATTTTGTCTTTATTTATATCGGACGACCGGTTTCGATGTACACAGACATCATCACCTGGTCTCTGCACTAAATAGTAACATTATTACATAAATGCACATTGTAGCCAATTGGATAGTACTGGTGGGTTGTCACACATTAAAATACGCCGTTTGGTTTTCAGATATAAAATTCGTATATATGACTATACGAGTTTTATATCTGACAACCAAATGGCATATTTTAATGTATGACAAACAACCAGTACTACCCAACTGGCTACAATATGCATTTATGTAATAATGTTACTATTTAGTGCATAGACCAGAAGATGATGTCTGTGTACATCGAAACCGGTCGTCTGTTATAAATGAAGACGAAATACCGCGAGCTTGACATTTTATTATTAACAAAATAACCTCCCGTTCCCTATATTTTACTCCAGATCTTTTCAGAATTTGAAAGTTTGTATTCCAGTCAAAATTGTCAAAAGCTTTCTCCAAATCTACTAAAGCTAGAAATGTAGATTTGCCTTTCCTTGGTCTATCTTCTAAGATAAGCCGTAGGGTGAGTATTCCCTTCCATGTTCCTACATTTTTCCCGAATCCAGTCTTCCCCAAGACCTGCTTCTACTGGCTTTTACATCCTTCTGGAAATATGAAACATAAGGAGAGGCATTGAATTAAAATTTATGCCGTGGCCGGGATTCGAACCCAGGACCTCCTACTTACTAGGTACGGGGTTTAGGCCACTCAGCTAACACAGCTTTACAGTCAAAGCGACTACTCGGACTGTCTTAAAGCACGTCTCCCTCCACAGCACACTAATTCTGCCTCATGTTCCCTGTGTTATAATTTTGCATCCATGACTTATTAAACTACTGGTTCTGTAATGCTCACACCAATATTTTAATGAAAATATATCTTTCGTAGTAGGGTGTTGTGGTGGGGGGTGGGGGGTGGGGGACAAAATGGGGCGTTTCCGCCCGGCGCCACTCGAAGAGTACGCCAAATTGTCTCTTTGGATGGTAGGCGAAGGGGGTGGGGGATGGCAAATATCAAAACGCCAAACGAGAAGAGAGGGGGGGAGGGGGCGCCACTATCAAGATCCGGTATTGATAGAAGTGTACCACTAGTAATCTGAAGCACCAGCCGCCACTGGTGATTTAGTTTCCATGAATAAAATTAGGAGGCATTGGTTTCGGAAAAATCCTCGTATTTTTTCTACTAATGTTCAACTGTTCTCTCGCCTTTAATCAGAGATATTACGCATGAATATTCTGATTATTGAAACAAGAAGTTATGAAGGTAAATTTTTTATCTATATCTATAAATGTGAATGTCTGTTCGGTGTACGTATATCACGTCTGAACCACAAGACATACAGAGCTAAAAATTTGTACAGTTACTAATGTCTATCCAGGGAAAGCTCTAGGCACGGTTTTATTGCAATCGGATAGTTATATATTAATGTGAATGTCTGTTCGGTGTACGCTTATCAAGTCCGAACGAAAAGACGCAGACACTTAAATATTTGGACAGTTACTAATCTACAACCGAGGAAGGTTTTAGTAATTTAAAGAATATAACGCGAAATGCGAAATAATAATTACATTTTGAAAATTATATTTACTCTTTGAAAATGCTTTTATTGGTTGCATTATTGCTTGAGGGTTGATTATGATAAAAGGGTGGAGTATTTTGGGATAGAAAGATATCGCTGTATATAAAACTTTATGTGTCTGCGTGTGTCTGTGTATGTCAATATTTCGCTCTGCAGCAAAAGCTACAGAACGCAAACGAATTGTCTGTGTGTAATTGTTGTCAGAAGTATCCCGTTGTACACCATAGCAGTTCCATGCCGATAGCTATAAGGGCGTGGAAGATATGGTGTTTGAAAGTCGTCAAATTATTAAAAAAAATTCGGACTGTAGGCCATCGATGACGTTTGCGACTCTATAGCAAGGAGGTTACATACAGCGAATGGTGATGCTACAGACCATATCTTCGGTCTGTGCGTGCTACAATATCTTTAGCTCTTTCTCTGTAAGGATAAGGATACGAATAAGGAAATATAAGAATAAATAAATAAAGAAGTGAAAAAGATAATTCTTTTAATAGACATAACTTAGTTTATCACAATACTCTAAAATCAAATTAAAATAAATTTGGACATTACTCTCACCATACGTGTTGAGATATTGCAACACAGGCTATAAGGAATAATGTATGTATTATTTATTGTAAATCATTAAGCACATCACATAATTTTTTTAAATATTGATTACAGATGTTTGTTTCTAAAGAAGGTATTATATTTCATATCATCCTTCAAAACCAGTCTCATAGCAAACTAATGAAAGATAGCGTATCTATCATAATCAACCAACACGCGAGCGGAGGCGCGGGTTTAAGCTAGTATCTATATCTATGAATGTGAATGTCCTTTCGGTGTACGTTTATTACGTCTGAACCACAAGACATAAAGAGCTAAAAATTTGTACAGTTGCTAATGTCTACCCGGGAAGGCTTTAGGCACGGTTGTAGGCGATCGGATAGCTATTTATCTATATATACATATATTAATGTGAATTTCTGTTCGGTGTACGCTTATCACGTCCAAATCCCAAGACGCAGAGACTTAAAGATTTGTACAGTTACTAATTAATACCTGGAGAAGGTTTTAGGCACGGTTTTATAGAGATTTGTTAGATATTTAGTAATTTGAAGAATATAACGCGAAATGCGGAACAATAATGATTATTTGAAATTTATATTTACTCTTTGAAAATGGTTTTATTTGTTGCATAGTTGCTTGAGAGTTGATAATGATAAAAGGGTGGAGTATATTGGGATAGAAAGTTATCGCTGTATATAAAATTCTCTCTCTCTCTCTCTCTCTCTCTCTATATATATATATATATATATATATATATGTGTGTGTGTGTGTGTGTGTGTGTGTGTGTGTGTGTGTCAATATTTCGCTCAGCAGCGAAAACTACAGAACACAAACGAATTGTCTGTGTGTAATTGTTGTCAGAAGTCTCCCGTTGTACACCATAGCAGTTCTATGCCGATAACTATAAGGGGGTGGAAGATATGGTGCTTGAAAGTCGTCAAATTATAAAAAAAATTTGGCCTGAAGGCCAGCGATGACGTTTGCGACTCTATAGCAAGAAGGTTACATACAGCGAATGGTGATGCTACAGAAGATATCTTTCGTCTGTGCATGCTACAATGTCTTCAGCTCTTTCTCTGTAGGGAAATATAAGAATAAATAAATAAAGCAGTAAAAAAGAAATTTGTTTTAATGCACCTATTTACAAAATCGATTTGACGTTTCGCGCATTATATCAAGTGATCGATCTGTGATATTATTACTATCATTACTGTTGAATTTCCTTTAATCCATTCAGATATGCCATTTCAGTTCAAAAGACTTCAATTTCCAGTTCGTCTAGCTTTTGCCATGACAACTGACAAAACTCAAGGACAATCATAAAACGTCGCAGGAATCCATTTACAGCCGTTATGTTTTTCACATGGTCAATTATACGTCACTTGCTCAAGGGTGGACAACCCAAAAAGTCTCTACATTTACGCTCCAAACAATACTACAATTAACGTAGTTTACTACAATGACCAAAAATGAAATTAAAATGAACTTGGACATTAATCTCACCAAACGTGGTGAAATATTGCAACACAGGCTACAAGGAATAATGTGTGTATTATTTATTGTAAATCATTAAGCACTTCACATAAATTTATTTTTTATTTTAATGTTGATTAAAGATGTTTGTTTCTGAATAAGGTATTTCACTTCATCCTTCAAAACCAGTCTCATAGCACAGTACTGAAAGATAGCGTATCTATCATAATCAACCAACACGCGAGCGGAGCCGCGGGTTTAAGCTAGTATCTATATGTAAAAATGTGAATGTCTGTTCGGTGTTCGTTTATCACGTCTGAACCACAAGACATAAAAAGCTAAAACGTTGTACAGTTACTAATGTCTACCCGGAAAGGCTTTCGGCAGGTTTTATGGCTATCGGATAGCTATTTATCTATATATATTAATGTGAATGTCTGTTCGGTGTACGCTTATCACGTCCAAACCCCAAGACGTAGAGACTTAAATATTTGTACAGTTACTAATTTATACCTGGGGAAGGATTTAGACACAGTTTTATAGAGATTTGGTAGATATTTAGTAATTTGAAGAATATAACGCGAAATGCGGAACAATAATGATTATTTGAAATTTATATTTACTCTTTGAAAATGGTTTTATTGGTTGCATTGTTGCTTGAGGGTTGATAATGATAAAAGGGTGAAGTATATTGGGATGGAAAGTTATCGGTGTATATAAAATTCTACGTGTGTGTGTGTGTGTGTGTGTGTGTGTGTGTGTGTGTTAATATTTCGCTCTGCAGCGAAAAGTACTGAACGCAAACGAATGGTCTGTGTATAATTGTTGTCCGAATTCTCCCGTTGTACACCATAGCAGTAGCATGACGATAGCTATAAGGGGGTGGAAGATATGGTGGTGGAAAGTCGTGAAATTATAAAATAAATTCGGACTGAAGGCCAGCGATGACGTTTGCGACTCGATACAACGAAACGTGCTGCCACAGACCACAGCTTTGGACTATGCGTGCTACAATGTCTTCAGCTTTTTCTCTGTAAGGATAAGCATACGAATAAGGAAATATAAGAATGAATAAATAAATCAGTAAAAGAGAAATTTCTTTTAATACATGTCTTTAAAAAATCGATTTGACGTTTCGCGCATTACATCAAGTGATCCATTTTTGATATTATTACAATCATTATTGTTGAATTTCGTGATTGGTTTCTTCGAAACAAGTGCATTTTTACCTGTGATTTCTTATATATTCTCTGATAAATGTAACATGTTTTTAGAAAAAAGGAGTTGGACATAGAGAGAGAGAGAGAGTGGATAGGAAAAAAAGTACAAGTGCATTTTTACCTGTGATTTCTTATATATTCTCTGATAAATGTAACATGTTTTTAGAAAAAAGGAGTTGGACAGAGAGAGAGTGGATACGAAAGTACTAACTCAAAGGTTCGAATAAATAAATACCCGGGCAACGCCGCGTTTTCAGCAAGCATATATATACACGTAAAAAGAAAAAGTACGAGAAAACCGCGTGAGAAAGCAAGGAAAACGTCTAAATAGGATTGGTTAAGTGGTAGCAGATTACGATATTGAGGCTAAGAATAGTCTGACGAAGGAATAGTAGAATCAAAACCAACGTAAAGTAGCTGAAATACGATCGGAAAAGTAGGAAAAACGAACGGAAATGTGGAGAAACGGGAATGGAAACAAACGTGAGGTGACTAGGAAATGCCGAAAATGGTTATAAACGATATAAGAAACTACAGTTGTGAAATATTGTTTATGTTTTATAGCGAGAAAATTTGATGGGCGGCGTATTTCAGTCGGAAGAAGGAGTAATGAAACTGGTAAATATCATATAAAAGTACTCAAACATGGCAGTTGACCGCTGAGGACACAGAGTTAATGGTGCGATATTACTCGAGTTGTTGGACGACGCCAAGATGGCAAACTAATTAGCATACTGAAGGCGCCAAGCAGGGATTGTTCATTAATTAGCTCTGGCAGGGGCGTGGGGCATAGCGGCGCAGGCCAGCCCGTGCCGCCGCCTCCAACCTGCCCGCGCTCGAGCACCTCCCTTGTGTGCCGCGTTTCCATGGTTACGGCGCGGGCGCTGTCTACTACGACAATGGCGCACTCTGTCAGAGTCGAGATCTTCGATTGTCAACGAAGATAATGGGCGCCCCACCTTCGCCACTTGAGCGTCGAGTTCATCCCAGCAATTTGCTGACTACGTAACGACCCTCGATCAAGAGGCCGGGGGCTGAAGGCCCAGCGCCCCCCTGCCCTGCCCCCGTCCTTCTAGTGGTTTATCTTCCTGGCTCCTGATTCGAGTACAGGGCGACGGCTGCTTGCCACAACGTACTTTCTGGTCTGCTGAAATATTTGAAATCACAGGCGGCGCACTTCTGAGAAGCACGTTCCGAGGCCACGATAACTTAGTAGGATTTCTCCGTCAGTATTTTCCAAAATTTCCCTCATGGCCATACCCTTTATAGCTTACAGTTTTGCGCGACACTCTTTCACAAATATAAATACATATGGTAGAATTTAGTTGGTTCTAGTGAGAGGGAGAGGGCGCGGCGGAAATAAAGTATCGCTTAACCCATTTCTTCCCAAATATAGAAATTGTGAAAAAGTGTTTATTTAGTGATCAGGTTCTCTTTAAAATGATTGAAATAACATTACAAATATTACAAATTAGCAGTATGTGTTGTAATTTGCACCACCCATAATGTTGCTCTGTTTTCTAGTAAAAAAATAGAAAAATTTAGTTTTTGTGATCACATTCTTTTATTTGTTCAAACTGTGCAATATTGTCTGTTATATGATAACTCTGACTTACATTGATGGTTTCCTCATGAAATATTCAAAAACACTCTGTGTGAAGCTGAACGTGACATTTCTTATGTAGATCGTCTGACGTTTGTACGGCTTGCATCTTTTTACGAACTGTTAAGGTAATTGTGAAACTTTAACACATGTACAGAGAGAGCAGTGAAGGCCTTTTAACACATGTGTGGTGAGTTTTGTATAGTAATCCATTTCGACTGCATTTTGTAAGGGTAAATTTTGTGTTGCGTGTAGGCAACACTGGGAAGAAATGGGTAAAATGTAGTTTGTAAGTGAAACCAAAATCCTCGTACGCATTGACATGTTTAATGTTGATCCTGACTGCAGCAGTTACGTACACTCATCGCAGGAAAAGGAAACATTAGGAACTACGGAGATGTTCAAATGTTTGTAAATCTATCGGACCAAACTGCGTGGTCATCAGTCCGTAGCTTACAAACTACTTAAACTAAGTTAAACTAACCCAAGGACAAACACACACAAACACACCCATGCCCCAGAGAGAACTCGAACCTCCGACGGCGAACAACCGCGCGCTCCGCAGCGATGCGCCTTAGACCGCTCGGCTACTCCACCGCGGCTACGGAGATGTACAACAGAGTAACACCGCAGACCACAATTCCTAACTCATACAGTAATACTTGCTTCTTCTATATGCGAGCCAACTTCCGAAACACGAAAACTGAATTTCGGAAACCGTTTGTCGCTGTCGTGTGTACATGTCAGGGCCAGATATGGTTTGCTGTATCGATTGAAAACGACATCTGGAAATTAGCTGCTCGGATTTATGATTTAGACAGCACAGTGGGTGTTCCCTTTCAGTTCAATATTATCACATTATTTTCAGAAATAAAGAGCATATATTTATGACAAGTAATGAATTATTATGTAAGTTCTATTGTTAAGTTCTTGCTTCACCACGACCTCGGAAGTCTCGACATATTCGGAAAAATTGGATAAATATTTGTGACATTGTAATTTCTGATTGCAGAATTTGTTACATACAGGAAACTGAGAGAAAAATATTAACGCATACCAGGGTTCGAACCAACGATTACTGCATTTAAAATACTACTCTTCGTTGATCACCCGGCCATACTCCATACTAAACATCGCTACGGAATAGCTGTAGTCAGTGGACAATTTTGACTGCTTTTACAATATGTGACAGCTTTTACAGCCACAGTGTCATTGATTGACATTTAATTGTAAGAAAGTCTACGGAGGGTGACGTGGCTTTGATAAAAAACGCTCAGGTACAGCTTTTTGAGAAGGAAAGCGCACTACAGTGAGTGTCTACTGCTGCTGAAACAGAGCTGCTACCTAGCGACTGGGCAAGCAATTAATGTGCACCGATCATTCATTTAATATGTGATCTGTGGTGCACTGAATGAAGAGAAGGGTGATTAGTTGCATGCGAATCTTCAGGGTAGTACGAAGAGAAGGATATTTTGTGTTGTTTAATGACAAGTTATTTTGTTTAGAGTCTAAATTTGTTAAGTCTCGCGACACCCTTGATACTACTACGCGACACCCCAGAATGTCGCGACACCCAGTTTGGAAAGCTCTGGAATACGAAAAACCTTTAAGAGATATATCGTCAGTGAGCGGTTTAATAACGATAATCTTACTGAAAATGAGACATTAAGAGGTTAAGGGTGCTAAGAGCCACTGCTTACATTCTGAGAAAATTCAACTGTTCGCAAGTATTTCATATCACGAGTTTATATTTGTATCATCACTACGGCTTCGCTTCTTTCTAAAACTGTAATCTTATTCAACCAGTGGTTGCATGTATTACTTAATGCTTCCTGTATGCGCTATAACTTTTCATGGCCCGCCTGGACTTTATTTCAATATTTATTCATTTATTTATTCCGTTAAATTAATCCCTTTGTATTTGTTACGATTATTCTAAATTTATTTCGTGCAAATTATTATAAATCGATAAGACATAGACAGAGTGTAACGTTAACAAGCATATTAATATCTGTACATTTACGCTTATCATATGTTTTACTTAATAAGAAGGAGCAGCAGTCTCCATTCCATTCTCTTCTTGGTCTAGAATTGGTAGGTTTCGGACGCAATAGCGCATTGCTCTTCGTTTAATTTATCAGAATGATAAATTCTTTTCGTGCCCAGAATGTATGTATGAAATAATTGTAAGTGTATGTTCAGCAATTTGAAAATATAATCCGCTAATTTCATTTAAAGAAAAATTAGCATTTCTCAATTTTTTAATATAAAAAGCCACCTAATTATTCCTAATGGTACAATATATTAATACTGTGAGCACTTTTCTTACATATTACCATCGGCCGCCATTTTCTTGCAGTGTGTGAAATTAAGTATTGGAACGATGCACAATACTTCATGATAATCTTAGAATCTTTTGTTCTGCACCAAGCGTCCCTTAGATATATGCCAATTTATCAAAATTTAACTATTTTAACTTTTAGCTAGCCGTGGAATTAAGATAAATTGGTGTTTTATGAGTGCGTTCTAACAGTTAATTTCTGTGCAATGTATACGTGATGAGCCAGTCTTCTATTTAATGAGACAGGATTTTAGGCAGGTTGCTAAATTTAAATATTTCTGTGCCATTTACCACATTCACTAAGTTGCAGAAAACTTTTTACAGGCACAATTTTTCTTTTTAATTGTTTTATATTATTATTTTTTATTTTATTTTATTTTTTATTATTTTATATAACATTGATTTGCAACCGTGCCACTAACTTGAAATATTTCCCCCGCCGTAATTTTAGCGCCCTAGTTTTCGTATCAATATTTAAAATCAATTTCAAACTTCATTTGCTTTGGTTCTAAACTTTCTTTTCGCGGAACATGATTTTGCCAGGCGCTACCTTTTATCATTTTTAAGTAATAATAATATTAACATTATTATTATTATTATTGCAGTTATTTAACAAACCCAATTAAATTTTAAGGGAGGAATATTTCAGGGCCAACCTCGCGACATATGACGTACTGTCTAGCAGCAGATAATTGACTTCTCACTACTCGAAACTGTTCGTTTGGTACAACAAATTATAAAAAGTAAAGTCGATGCTTTCTTCCTTCTGTAATTGCGCAGTAAAAGTTTCTGCGAACTAAGCTTCTCTATTATGTCATACCGCAGTGATTGAGGTTCTAGCCGCGGTGGAGTAGCCGAGCGGTCAGTTGGGCTTCGGCCGTGCACCGGCTCGGGCGTTGTTTACGTCCCGGCCACAGGCGCAGCGCGCGAGTTGTTTACGCGGAGTGCGTAGCGGTGTAATTTAGTAGTGCACAGATCGAACTATGGCGTTTTCATATCGAAAATCGACACTGCGATTCACTTCAATAACGACTTTGCACGACCAAAGGCCTACGAAATAGAACGCTTTTTACGAGATGAGGTAAAAATCGAGCCGGACGTTCTGGTAGGAATACACTTGTCCATAGTCAGTGGTGTCGTTTATTGCAAGCTCATTGATGAAGCGGCATGTGATATAATATTACAACGACCCCAACAGGGTCTCCGTTTTTGTCATTCAGACGGAAACGTCGGATCGGTTACAGTGGATCACGCAGAATGGGATTAAGAACAATCCGCGTCTTCGAGATACCGTTCGAATTGCCTGAAAAACTGGTGACAGAGGCTTTGAGCCCGTACGGCACGGTTATCTCACATAAAGCCGAGAAATGGGCGACTTTTGAAACATATCGTGTCTTGAACGGCGTAAGACAGGTAAAGATTGAATTACGCAAACACGTTCCGTCATACCTGTATATCGGTGGCTGTCGAGCAATCGTCATCTACGACGGACAACCAAGAACTTGCTCGGGGTGTGGAAAGGAGGGACACGTGAGGTCTCAGTGTACACAAAGAAGGCTACTACAACTGCCACGTGATGATCCACAACAACAGCAACAGGCGACGGTGCTCCCCTTGACGTATGCTGCGGCCTTTCGCGAGGATACGAGAACAACACCAGAACCGAACCAGCGTGTAACGTCGGAAGACCAATCTAATGAATCAAAGCCAGAAGAGGCGGAGATGGATCATGATCGGCGGTCGCAGGACGTTATGACTTTGCCACAGCCCTTGCAGGACGCGGCGGAAATGGAAGTTGACAGTGCGAAGGAGCAGGAAGTGGACTTGAAAAACGACGATCAGGAGGCTGTACTGACCTCAGATTCGGAGGTCACACAACGGAAGCAGCGAGCGCCAAAACGGCGGAGGAAACGCCGCCTTTCGTCCGACAAAGACACCAAGGAATCAGGGACGAATGACGAGGTGACCCACAGCAAGGAGCAACAAACAACGGCCGTGGAAGTAATACCGAGCGAGGAGAGAAGTGAGGCGGAGACCTGTAATAAGAGGAACGACGTAGCACAAGACGAGGAGGAAACAGGTAAAGGATTGTTGACTGTTGAGAACGTCAACCGGACAACAGAACATGGCGCGGAAAGAACGCATTTGGAGTGGGCAACAGAGGCGGCTCAGTACGCAGACGAGAACGACGGAGTAGCAGACAAGCACCCCGGCGGATTGAGTCCGGGGGGCCATTTCGACTAACGTATGAAAGCAAGTTAGGGCGATGGGGGAATGGGATGGAGCACAAGGAGGATAGTTGTTAACTGTCAGACGGTGACTCCCCTATGTTACATGCCATGCAACAGGCGTACCGGATAGGCTTTATTAACATCAGTGGCATAAAAACGCCCGTCAAGATGAAGATGCTCAGTGACATGCTCAGGGCGGCGGATATAGACATGGCGCTGCTGCAAGAAGTACGTGTCCTTCACACCCAAGGCTTCTATGGATACGAAATTTACTGCCCACCGTGGGACGAGAGAGGCATCGGCACAGCGATATTACTAAAAGAAGGGATACGTCCTGTCGACATAGAGTATTTGCCCACAGCACGCGGAACAGCCGTCACCGTAGGAGGCGTACGACTGATCAATATTTATGCACCATCAGGCAGCGATAAGAGGAAGGAACGCCAGGAATTTTACGCCCAAGAGGTGACCCCATTGTTCAAGGGCCAATACGAGGCTTGTATCATAGGGGGAGACTTCAACTGTGTACTAGACAGGAAGGACCAACATCCTAACTTCACGACGTGTCAAGAACTCAGGGCGCTGGTCAACGGGATGCAATTAATTGATACGTGGGACCTCAAACATCCTGGACAACAGGGATACACGTACATCACCAGCCACACGGCGAGCAGATTGGATAGGATTTATGTTTCAAGAAGACTGATGACGTCGACAGTGGATGCGGAAATTTGGCCTACAGCGTTCACCGACCACGAGGCATATATCTGTACAGTCACACTCGCCCGGCAACAGGTATGGAGGCGAAAGAGTAATTGGAAGCTGAATGTTTCCCATCTTCACGAAGCAGAATGTCGACGTATGGTGGAGGATACATGGCAAATTTGCCTAAGGCGCAGAAATGCATATTGTTCTGTTCTCCATTGGTGGGTCACGTGTGTGAAGCCAGCCTTAAGAAGAACATTTATTTTTTATGGGAAGGAGGCTTCTCGTTGGCAGCGCATGGCCTCTAAATTTTATTATACGACCCTCCGGGTTTTCTATTCCCAACCTCCGTCACCAGAACGCCAAACAGCTGTACACCATGTCAAGGCAAAACTAATACACCTCACAACATCCAGAATGGCAGGTACAATGATACGTGCGTGGGTGCAGGATGGACTCCACAATGAACAGCCCTCCCATGCACTATGTCATACGGGAGAGATAATGTAGACGTCGGGGGTTAATTCACGAGGTTGAACTCGAAGACGGCCGGAAATATACAGCACAGAAAGACATAGCCCAGGCGTTCCAGGACCATTTCACCAGATTTTATGGGGCCGACGAGGTGGAACAGGAGGCAATGGAGACCGTCCTACATGAGATCCCAGACATGATATACGCGAACTCGGAAGCAGACATCCTACAAGCAATAACGGAAGAGGAGATGGTGGAGGCCATCCAACGAGGAGCTTCGAACAAATCCCCGGGTCCTGACGGTTTTCCATTGGAATTCTATCGCACGTTTGTCACTATTATAGCACCGATGTGGTTAAGTATGTTTAACGAGTCAATCCGCGCAGGAGTTACCAGTCCCCACTGAATTCACAGAAGGGTTGGTGTTCCAATTCGGAAACCTCAGGGGGGCAAGCGACCATGCGATTATCGGCCTTTGATTCTCCAAACTAGCGACTACAAGATCCTTATGCGTATAATAGGAGGTCGCTTAAAAAAAATTGCTAAAGGACCGAATCAACAGGGATCAGACATGTCTCCGAGGTACAAGCAATATTCATACGTCCTTGGGAGACTATCGTGATGTTATAAGCCTTGCCAACGCGTGTCGCTACGGAGAGCATTGATAGGCATCGATTTTAACCATGCCTTTGGTAGAGTGGATCATACCTACCTCAAGGCAGTGATGCTCAGGATGGGTGTTCCGCCCACTTTTACCACTATTGTGATGAAGTTGTTGCATGGTACCCGGTCAGCGGTGTTGATTAATGGAGGGAGAACAGAACATTTCCAGATTTTACGATCAGTCGTCAGGGGTGTCCGTTATCCATCATCTTGTATGCCATCGCACTAGAGCCATGTCTTGCAGGATTGCGCCAACGACTCACAGGTATCACTCTACGGAATCAGTCCTTCACATGTAGAGCATATGCTGATGATGTAGTGCTTCTAGTGAAGACAGCAGAGGAGACACGCACAGCAATGGATTGGCTACAGAAATACGGGAAGGCAGCTGGTAGCGTGGTTAACTTTAGAAAATCACAATTCATGAATGTAGGCCGAGGATTCGAACGAGGAACTGAAGGACCCTTACCTGTGGTGCAAACCCTGCGATGTTTGGGTATCACTTTCTATATTGAGACGGCACGAACAACAGCAGACAACTACCGTAAGTTGTTGTGTCAAATACTCACATCAGTACGACTCAGCGACCTGCGCTCGATGGATATGCTGCAGAGAGTAACACTGGTCAACCTCCACCTCGCACCCAAGATGTGTCACGTGGCACACCTCCCTTTGCCACGTACGATGGCAACAAGGATACAAGCAGCCTTTGGATACTACGTGAGCATGGGACAGCTCTTTACCAGTCGCTCACGCTCCCGACGCGCGAAGGTGGTGTTCGCCTAGTCAATGTCTACGAAAAGGCTCGGGCAATGTATATTAACACCATGTGCAAACTGTGGCGTAGTAGGAACTACTCCCTAACGGGTGCGATAATCGAAGAACTTACACCGCCATCGCTTCTTCCACCGGTTAGTGTTGGACACATTACGCCTCCATTATCACACATCCGGAAGTTTTTCGTGGAACACAGTTATGTTCGAGCAGATTTACCAACTACCCGATCACCGACTACCATGGATACGTATAGACTGCTTGTAAGACGCATGGAACGGAATAAGATTAAAGGAATGATCGGTGCACATTAATTGCGCGCTCAGTCGCTGGGCAGCAGCTCTGTTTCAGCAGCAGTAGACACTCACTGTAGTGCGCTTTCCTTCTCAAAAAGCTGTACCTGAGCGTTTTTTAATGAATTTATCAAAGCCACCTGCGATTAACTGGAATGTTGTGTGGCTCACAGTGCACCACCCCCACCTCCCTACATCGGCCAGGTCAACGTGGTACATGGTGGTTAACCGGAAGTACCCGACGAAGGAGAGACAGTATGCTATCCACATGACAGACACCCCCATATGCCTACGATGCGACACGCTCGACACGGACGAACATCGGTTGGTCTGCGGCACTGCGCTGGGAGCGTGGAATCTGGCACAGAAGATCATAGCGTTCATGATACGCACCGAACAGTCAGAAATCTCAACGGACATAGTATTTTTCCCAGAGAAAACATATTTCCCACGTCAGAAGACCAATGCGATGGCGTGGGTAACGTGCATGACGGCACATTACATATATCATTGTGCAAACATGAACAAACTGGACTATTGGCAATATTTACAGGATGGTCTCACGAAGCTACGACGACTTGGTAAATACAAGGAAAGTTACGCAAATTTTTTAGAGGTTGTGTTTTCTGACCCGCCACCTGGCTGGGGTGTACTGGGTACGAGAAGATGATATTGATGGTTTAAAGAAGATACCGACCAATTGAACGGATCAGACTTAATAAGTTCGAGAAGATCACCCAGGAAAACCGACTGGATGGTGAACGCTGAGGAGGCCCAAGTTTACTTTACGTTATATGCCTTTAAGTTCGAATATGCCACGAATGATGCAGCATGCCGGAAGTGACATCATTTATGTAGTTATTTTCTCACTGTGGCGGGGCACATTATGTTTTAGCTGACAAATTTCTTCCAGATAGGGCACTGGACTTCATTTGATTTCATGATTATATAAAGGCTTCAGTTTGTAAATAAAAATGGATCCTTTATATAACCCTACTTTTCATAAAAAGTAAATAATAATAACAAAAACGACTGTGAAGTAGCAATTGGGGGAAAAAGTTGAGACGTAATGAAAAAAAAAAAAAAAAAAAAAAAAAAAAACCGGTCTAAATCGTCTCGCTGGGGCCGCGCGGTTGCTCGCCATGGGCATGTATGTGTGTGTGTGTGTGTGTGTTTGTTCTTAGGTTAGTTTACCTAGGTTTAACTAGTTTGTAAGCTACGGACTGATGACCACGCAGTTTGGTCCGATAGATTTACAAACATTTGATGTTTGAGGTTCTTGACATTTCCGAAGCTATAACCCAATTGATGTCCCACTATCCATTTCACTATTTTATATCTCCGAGATGTGGCAGTAGAAGGAGGTGGACAGTAACGAGCAAGGGTGTGGACATGGCACTGCAACTAAAGGCATTGATTAGTCCACAAAAACTTCATTAACGTAATGAAATAAATACTTAACTTTTAAAACTAGTCCCATTCCATACTGGTGGGTGGTACAGCAACAGGTTATGAGTTCATCTCAAATGACTGAGACATTTGATGGGCTTGTGTTAGTACAATTTCTTCCCAGTTACAAAACAGCTCTGCACGGCCACTGTATAATATTCTGGTTTGTGGTAGGTAACTGCTGGCTCTCATAGATGGTGCTCCAACTTCCTGGAACTGTTGTCCTTGTGGATCTGCTTAATACTCTCTCTCTCTCTCTCTCTCTCTCTCTCTCTCTCTCTCTCTCTCTTTGCTGCGTTACGCCAGCATATGTATGCGAGCCCCATTATTCCTATTGGTCGGCGCGCGAGGTAATCAAAGAGGTACCGAGACAGCGCACGCCCACGGCGGCCGAAGTACTTTACAGTGACTCATCGCTCTTCCTGTTGTTGCTCGGCGACTTGTGTAGGCCGCCGGCGTTGTGGGGAACAGTGACGCCTAAACACACTGTAAGCAATTTTATTTTATTTTATATTTTATTTTATTTATCTATTTATTTTTTGCTTTATCACCGAGACAGAATTCCTGTTCCCAACGAATGCTTTTGGTGTACGATTCAAACGCTTCATAGACTATTCGTAATTGTGTCCACAACTGAGGCATGAAGGTTCCCAGATTGTAATTGTAAGGCAGCAAACTGCTCTATTCATGGGAGCCGGCCGCGGTGGCCGAGGAGACTGAGGCGCTTCAGTCACGGTTTGCACGGCCACTACGGTCGGAGGATCGAATCCCCGCTCGGGCATGGATATTTGTGCCGTCCATAGTTGTAGCTAGTTCATAAGTAGTTTGTAAGTTTAGGGACTGATGACCCAGTAGTTATGTCCCATAGACTCTACAAACATTTGAACATTTGTTCATGGGACCCTAACCTTCCAATCTACATCAGCTAACTTACAGTAAGAACACGTAATTATAACAGAAAAAAAGTTCTAATGTTTGAAAATCTATCGGACCTAACTGCGTGGTCATCAGTCCGTAACTTAGAAACTACTTAAACTAAGTTAAACTAACCGAAGGACAAACACACACACTCATGCCCCAGGTAGGACTCGAACCTCCGACGACGAGCAACCGCTCGCTCTGCAGCGAGGCGCCTTTGACCGCCCTTCTCCGATGCTAGAGGCCGCGTGATCCGTAACGTGACCTATAGACCTTGGGGAAAGACGTGCGTTAGTCATCATTCGCATCGTAAAGGTAATGAATTTATATATATATATATATATACATGTGGCGTCTGTTCCGAAAGAATAGACGTCACTTCTGATCCTGCAGTTGTTATTATTTAATATTCACAGAATATATGACATCAACTGCGATTGGGCAAAGCTGAAAATGTGTATCCAGCCGGGATTCGAACCCGGGTCTCCTGCTTTCTAGGCAGTTGCGCTGACCCCTACACCACTGGGGACACAGTGATCGCCGCACCTGCAAGGACTACCTAAGCACGCCTCCCGTCATATACAAATTCCCAGCTTCGCCCTGCTCACAGTACTCAAAACTCGTAGTTATGAAACTAATTCCCGTAAGAGTAATGGCTTCAAACTAGCCCACCCCTCCCCCTTATTATGTAATGAATTTACTTCAAAAATATTTGTAGAACTTATGGGACTTAACTACGGGGTCATCAGCCCCTAAGTTTACGAACTACTTATGAACTAGCTTATCCTAGGACGGCACAAATATCCATGCCCGAGGGGGGATTCGACCCCCCGACCGTAGAATGAATTTAGTACTTCTCAATAATGTGTGTGTGTGTGTGTGTAGAGGAACAACGATGTACGAAAGTAACATTATTTGCAGGATTTAGGCGACATATTGAGACTGCCAACTGTGTTCTGAACTTTTTTTAGGTCTCCAACACCAAATTAATTGACGAACACAGATTACTTTGCAACTGCTGAACGAAAGTGGTAAGGTTTACTTTTGGAGTGATAGTGTTTTTGCGCAGGTGAAACTATCATGAAACATCCAAGTAATGTCATAGGCGAACATTCGCCTCATTTGCAGAAAGCTGATGAGATTCCATCGAACTCTGTAGAGTGCCCTGCGGCTAATGAGAAAGTGCTTACTATTTATGGGGAGGCAGAGCGTATGAGTTTAATGGAAGATCGACGGCCGTTAAAAGTTATAATCATTCCAAGTCTTAGCGGCCCTTCGCTGGTTAATACGACCGTCGGTGAAATTTTCTGATGAAACTGCGGCAAGTTCGGTCATGAATTTTTATCACACTGTATGTAACGCCTAATATCAGAGCAATTTAACACCTCGTTCGCCGCGAGGTTCACTGAAAAGTTATGTTTTCGCTGTTCCGCCGCGGCAGTGTGGGACATTTCACGCAGAAAGTAATGTTCCGCAGCGTAATACAGTCAGGTGAATGAATATGAAATTACTAGAGAAGCGAGCGTAAATGGAAGACAGGGTTATATGACAACAGACGCAGATCTTCACAGCAGCAGCATAAAATGTTTTACGCGTAAACGTAACGATATTACGACATTGACTCACATCAAAATGCTCCACTTATCTTTCCTTTCTTTTCCTGTCTCAGGTCCTCACATTGCCGCTGTACCTATCTCACACCAGTTACTTGATAACTTCTGCGGACTATTTCTGCACATTGTGAAATTTACCTTAGTAAATTAAGATAGGTACAACGCCATATCCTCAATCACACATGTGGAAATGTTCGAAGAATATATTGTAATAGGCATATAATAATGGCTTTCATGCAAATGAAAATCACTGTCGAATTGATTGCGTCCCAGTAAGACATAAGCGGTATATTTTGTGTCTCGAGCGTCATGTTTTGAACAAAAGGAAGTAACGTACCAGTACTACTGAGTGTGGCATTAAACACAAGAAAATGTAAAGCAGTCAAAAATTAGAACATTGGTTTTAACACCACAGTGCTTTACTATGCATGGCACTATTTTGTGGTGGCATGCCGTTGCCTTCCTCCGACCTTCGAATTGACTTACCCAGCCAGTAATAGGAGGAACTACAGTTTAATGTGAGTTCCGAAGCACTCGATATTTTTCACATCAACAACACTACCAGAACTGAAAGAAGTGAAAAGTGACAGATAACAATCCGATCATCTTTCGGGAACCGAACCTGCGACCTGCGACCTTCCCTATCAAATCACATTTATTTATCTATCTCGTCATCGGAGAAATCTTGCCCCTAGTATATACCTCATTATATACTTCTACGTGTTCTCTCTGCTGCGTTTGTGGAAAATACCGTTGCATTATTAAAGTATAATTTCTTCTATAAATTTCACAAAGAGCTTTTTTGGTTCTGTATATGCTGAGTCTTTCCTTCCGACAAACATTTACTTTCTGATTTCTTGGCGTTTTCATGCAGCTATTTTCATTACCTCAGCTAAATGACCCTAAGTACGTTATTCCTGGGTGACTTGTAGTTTTGTATCCTGGTATTTTCCGAAACGTCTTTGTACTTCGTTATTTTCGTCTGTTTCCGGAAATATTTCTTCAGTTACCCAGTGCTTCTTTACAGTTACTTTCGTGATACGAAAGAGATTGCTTTTCTTAAATTTTCACACTCTAACTTATAGTAACAACTTACTAGGATATTCCTTAACGCTCTATCCACATCTTTAGCGAACTTCAAACACTAATCACCTTATCAGTTCTTGTCTATCGCATTTTCTTCCACAATTGTTATTTTGGGAGGTTTTCTTGGAGCCTAGTATTAATAAATTTTGAATTTGAGTACGATATATAAATCCACAGAGGCTTTCGAACTACCATTATCTAATCGCTCTGTTAACTTCACGCTTCTCTCGTTCTTTTCTTTTCCTGTAATTTTAGAATAGAGTATTCGATGTTACCATCTGACAAGTAAAGCCACCCAAGAGATACACCTTGAATTTCATCGGTTCTGAATTGGTTGTCTTAACTAGCAAAATAAGAGACGTTTTTTCCATTACTCGTGGCCATATGGCCATTAAGAGGAAGATCAACCCCTGGAAAATGATTGAACGCGGTAATTCTACATGGATACCGTTGAAAAAGAGACGCAAAAAATTATTGAAGTGGAAGTTGTCTGCCAATAAAATTCTTCAGAGTATGAGACAGAATTTTCAATATTGAGTACTGTCCACTTGCAACAGTTGCCGAAACGTCAGACAGTAGTAAAAGTTGCTAATACGGTATCACACTTTGAAAAGTTTTGTAGACACTGACAACGACCGTAGAAGTCTAGCCTTACTAGAGTTTTATTGCTTTTGATGTGCATAACAATGATGCAATCCATGTGTCGGAACAGTTATTTCTTTTAAATGCCCTCCGCAGATTTTATGTTTAATTTTTGTAGCTTATTTATTGATTTTTAACATTTGACTAACTGTAAAACGTATCACTTGGTTAATACCAAATATTGCCCGATATTTATGTATTTTAAGAATACATTTGTAATAAATCTGCTAGAAATAAATCTGTAACTTTAAAGAAAGCACACGCCAGGATCTATCGTTTTCTGATAATGACACGTACACTGATGTACAGTTACATTTTAACAGTGTAATAAAAATCTCTGTGTCTGCCATCCTGTAACGTAAATGTTTCTTGGGGAATCGCAACTTTCCATTATTTAATCGTTAAAAAAAGGGGCGGATTTAAGATAATATGTGACTGCTTACTGCAGCTTTCACAGACCAAAATATAGTAATAACTGCTGTAATTGCAGAAAACAATTTAATAAATGCGAATAGTTATATACAAAATATGAAGGCATTCATTTTGGCATCATATTGGCACAACGTTTGTTAATTAAATGTTCCAAAGACGGCAAAATACCATTACATAAATTAATACTTGTATGACTACAGCAAAAATGTAAAATGACAGAAATGACACTTCAGATGAAACATTTTTCAGCCAAAAGTGAGATAATTGAACATACAATAGCCTGCCCGCACGATCCTAATTGTTTTAAATGTCTATCCTCGGGGCTAACGTGCCTTCTCCTTTGGTGGCCTATGTGTGGAAGCGCGCCGATATGTCGCCAGTTGATTCTTCGGATCAGTGGGGACCACGTGGGGACGTGTAACTGAGATCTATAGTGGGTGAGCACTGTTTGATTTGTTATCCGTTTGACCTCTGGTATGTGTGATTGACATTTATGTGTCGAGTCCTTCACGCTCGTTTCGCTGTGGTTTCGTCCGTTTTACATGAACGCAGTCTGCTTGTGTTCATCAGTCAGCCCTGCTGGCTCAGCTTCCGCCAATAAACATATTTGAAATAAATCGCTATTTGCGATCAGTTATGGGTTCCCTGTACTAGCTTCAGAAGGAATACCAAAGTACGGCGAATGAAAATTTGTGCCCGGCGGGAGTTCGAACCCGGGATCTCCTGCTTACTAGGCAGACGCGTTGACCACTCCGCCACGAAGGACACAGTGACCAGCCCCACTGCCGCACTTTGGTATTCCACATAAACGTAGTACAATGATGTCATAACTGATCGGGCAAATTGCGATTTATTTCATTCCTTGAACGCTGTAACGTCATCAAAAACATATAATTATAAACATATTTAGTTAAAATAAGATAAATAACTTTGTGCCTTTAGGGAGAGACCTATACTAAGAAGTTAAAATTAATATTTCAACTAATTTAAAGGTTTACCTTGAATTTAACTTCTTGTTTAAATTTCGAACAACTCTAACCCCTATAAATGAACGTTTCATGTTCTAGTTGTAGGCTGCATCTCTGTAATATGGAGAATTGATGTGAAAGTTTATGTGTTTAGCTTTACTCACTTAGCCATTAGCTCAGTTTAGGTTAAATCTGGAGCGGTTGAATACACATTTTTTTTAAATAAGCTTTTAATATAATGTGCTATACGTTGGTGTTTGAGGAGAGACTCATGTTCATTTGTTGTTGGTATCGAGGTAAGAAGAGCTAAGGCTCATATTTCCAGTCTATAGCTTATTGAGCTATAGGTTAGCCTCTTATTGACCCGCTCGGTTAGCCGTGTGGTCTAACGCACCGTTTTAGTAGACGGGAAGGCGTACCGGCCTACGGATTAACGAAAGGGGTCAGAGTGCAGGCCAATCTGGATGTGGTTTTTAGGTGGTTTTCCACATCCCCCTAGGTGAATACCGGGCTGGTCCCCAAGTCCCGCCTCATTTACACGATTCGCAAACATTTCGTAACACTTTACACTTTCACACATATATAATGTCTTTTGGGGTACACATTTCCTCTTGGGGGGGGGGGGCATAGGGTGGCGGCAGGAAGGGCATCTGGCCACCCTGTAAATATTAAAACCTGCGAAATCCGCGTTAGTACCGACCCTGCATGTGCCGGAGAAAGGCCAAAGAGATAGGTAGAAGTTAGCAACCTCTTATTGGTAGTATTTTATAATTGCAGAGATGTCTCGGGGAATCTGTTATTATTTTTCATCTGTAATCATTGTTTTTAGTATTTATTACGAATCGCTAAATTGTTTCCTTTGTTTCAGGTTCTAAACGCTCAGTCTGTATAAATATCCGCTTCACGCAAGATTAATTGAGTAAATTGTAATTAATGGTTGGTTTGCCCATTAACGAAATATTTGTTACTTTTTTCTAAAGAAAATGCGTATCATACTGACACTTATTTTCAATAAAATGCTTATTGATGACAGTGAATCATGTGCAATCGGAGTACATGTCACAGTGCTTCCTTAGAATCTAGTATCTGCGTCTTATAAGCGGCTCACTTAGAATTGGACTTCTTTTTATTACACGTTCTTTTCGTTCTCATGTAACTATTACGGAGTTACGTATCTGCAAGGTGGATAAAAAATGAAGAGGTCGTGCTGCACTTACAAGTTAGATTGCGATTGGGTGCCGTCCGCCGCTGAACAGGGGAAGACGCCTCGCAGGTGGACACAGTCAACTGCGGCCGGAAAGACAGTCTGATTCCGTACAATACGCTGTATAGCAGTCCGCAAATTTAGCATTTTCTACATACATTTGTTTTTCTACAGCTCTATATTAAGCTAAGATACAACTGTTTACTGATACTCTTTTTAACTCAAATACTGGACATCGTGGCATACATTTAATTCCATTTAAAAATGAATTTCATAGGCAAAACTTGAAAAATCCTACAAATACCTCACAAACACTACATCAATTCTAATGTGCAAATGTTTGCAGACCTAAAGATCTTAATACTGCGTAAAACAGTCATTAGGCTTACAAATTACTAAGTTATTCTAAGGACAACACACACACACAAACATACACACACATGCCCAGAGAAGGACTCGAACATCCGACGGCGAACAACTGCAGGCTCCTCAGGAAGGAGCCATACAGCGCTCGACCACTCAACCGTGGCACTTATCAATCTAAAGCAGTGACTTTCAACATTTTCAAGTAAAAATATCCTGACGACCCCTTTGTAATATTTCTGGCTTAAAGTCATCATATGAAGATCCGAGTGTTGCTTCAGTACAGCCGGTTAGGACCAGTAGGCGACAGATGGTAAAAGCCGGTCAGAACCACGACAGGTGGTACAATAGGTCGGTTTCTCATGGGAAAGAGCACTGGCAAGTTTCCCCGAATTGTAGGGAAGTCCCCGAGCGGCAGGCACTGGACGCCGATTGGCTGTAGTAGGGGCGGTCACGCGCCAAAACGCAATTATTTTTTTAGTATATTATTATATTATTATATTATTTTTTTAGTATATTAAATATTAATAATAATATATTAAAAATCAAATTCAGTTCAGAAAACCTCTCAAAGTCAGGCTATGCCCTCACTAGTTAAAACATATTGACTATAGCTAAAATCAATAAGAAAAACAATTCATTCAAGACGGACGATGAACGGCGGCCGTGTTTGAGGAGCGAAGGCGGCCTTGCATCGAGCCCCCACAGCTCAGTTCAGAATATGCACTCGGAGAAGTGACATGTCGCACACATATGCGGTCATAATAAATTGTTTAATCATCTTAGAACAAGGCGAAGTGAACTTATATCTACATTCAGTTAAGACAATGTGTGTCAAGTGGATGTTATTACGCAGTTTGCCGGCCGCGGTGGTCGAGGGGACTGAGGCGCTTCAGTCACGGTCTGCACGGCCACTACGGTCGGGGGTTCGATTCCCCCCTCGGGCATGGATATTTGTGCCGTCCTAGTTCGTAAGTATTTCTTAAGTAGTTTGTAAGTTCAGGGACTGATGACCCCGTAGTTAAGTCCCATAAGATTTACAAACATTTGAACATTTTTTACGCAGTTTCCTAGTTTTCTGCCTTCTTTAAATAAACTAGATCGCATCCCAAAAGAACTTAAGTATTATTTCGTATTTATATCAGTTCCTGCCAATAGTTTAACAATTTCAACCTCAATCAAGAACTCCGACCTGCGTGCTATCATCTGCATCGGGACATCTGTAGAAGACGTCAGGTTGGTGAACATTTAAAGTATCTGCTCTTCACACAGTGCAGTGGGGAGTTACTACAAACCTCGCGTACACTGTCATTGCGGTACAAACGCAAACTGTTGTCATCCATGGCAATATGGAGAAGGAAAGGAAATTATATGGAACCGGGTAACATACCCACCGTAGATTATTTTCCCGTTGTAACCTTCAAAATTAAATAATTCCGGCGACCTCCCTCCTCCTCGTAATAAACCTTAAAAGCCGTCGGTGATATATTTTGAAATAGATAGAAATCGTCTGTAATATATTGAAATAAAAAGACCGCAGAATTAATTCAAAAATGTTTGTAAATCTATCGGACCAAACTGCGTTGTCATCAGTCCGTAGCTTACAAACTACCTAAACCTAGATAAACTAACCTAAGGACAAACACACACACCCATGCCCCAGGGAGGACTCGAACCTCCATGGCGAGCAACCGCGCGCTCCGCAGCGAGACGATTTAGACCGCTCGGCTACTCCGCCGCGGCCAGAATTAATTGCCAAACTAAGCACAATGTTGGGTAGGATTGCTACAAAAATGTACCTGGTACAAGCACTGCCACAAATTCTTGTCATTAATAAATTACCTAAAAGTAATTTATCGTGGCCACATTCATATGTTAATTTAGAATAAATATTCTTCTTGTGTCTTATTTTAATCAAATCTTTTCTTTAAACAGTCACTGTGTGTAGTGTGCATGTGGCAGACTGTGAGAAACAGTTCTGTTAAATGAGAAAACTTAAATTTATATCACCCACAAGAATCTATTCCGCTCTATAAAATTTACTGACATGCACTTTCATATAATAATGATTTTCATCGGAGGAAGTATTGATTAATTCACAACAATCACAATCAGTAATATTCATTTATCATTTGGTACCGAATCAAGAAAGAATTTTTAAAAACTAATCAGCATGATTTATCCTCTATTCAACATTTCTTTGAACATCTATCATAAGCTGAAAGAAAGGGGTTATGCAACTCACTACTTGAATGAAACAATGCTGCAAATATAATTAAGAATTATTATTACGCAAGGGCAACCGTGTACATTACCTTAGTTGTCAGAATATTACACATATTGTAGATACAAGAAGTGGTCAGGACTATCCTTCCAATAAACGATAATTCTGAGGCACAATTTGTATGTCCGATTGCTCCGCACAACTCCTCACAGCCACTGCACACAGCAGCTGCTACTAATGAAATCTACCAACACTACCGTTAAACTGATACTACTTGAGAGCAGACTACACTCAAAAATTTTTGACAAACACACACCATATCCTGAGAATTTTGCTATGTCACAGATAGCAGTTAACAAAGCTCAGTCCAACTTACACAAATTCCAATGATACGTGTGACAACCTATGCTATTTGCTTCAGCATTCATTTAAATTATTGGACGAAATGTCTTTGTGTATTTTTCGGAATGGAACACATTATCCTATTTTTAGATGATATCTGACGGAAAGGTATACTTTGTAGAACAAATGTTTCGCATTTCAGGCAAGACTCAGAAACGAAATCTACTCATTATGAGAGATCCCACCATATACACAATTTGTAAAGTGGTAGACCGGTTTTTTCCGAAATAGTCTGAATTACTTGTTGTATCATGTTCTTTTACCTATCGATTAGTTCCTGAAAACAGTTTTCTGGCTTTGCGTTTATTCATCATTTTCAAATTATAATGAATGATACACAAGGAACACCGTAATTTTGACATTACATCAATTTTGCTTAATTTTGTAATGGATTTGAAAATTTTATTTTTAATAGTTTCCGATAGATTAGTGTCACAATCGCGTGATTTCATGAAATTACGTTACTTTCGCTCATAAAAAAACAGTGATGATCGGCGACAGCTGGTGCTTCAGATGAATGTGGTTCATTTCGTTCAGTGCCGCATCTACGATATTTCTGAAGCTGGACCGTAACTTGATAGTGACGCTCCCTCCTAACCTTACGCATGCGCAACGGCGTTACTCCCTCTCCTCTTTTTAAACAGTTAAATATTTGTTACATCAAAGAGTATAAATATCATTTACACTCAAAGTCGCGACACGTTCACAATAATATCCAAAGATATAAGGCAAGTAACAATACAAAGTCATTGTTTTTCCTGTATGTGTTAGAAATGAAGGTTGGGTTTTAAAACAATTGCTTGCAGTCAGATTCGAACCCACTATCTCTGACATTTAGCGCGATGCCGCTAACCACAAGACTACTCTCGCTACTTTTGCTAGATAGAGAGTAGTGCTTTATTATTATGATTGGGTATTCTGAAACTTCTGTATTTATACGTCGTTGATACTTGTAAGATATTCATCAAATATGACGTGTTTTTCATAAATTTTCAATGCTCTAAAAACAAATATGAAGGGCGGACGTTACCTTCAATGGAGGATTTGCGCATGCGCAAGGCGAGGTGCGCCGTAGCTGCATTGTCTTTGTGATCATTCGTGTGTATCCGCCAGAGCTCTAGTAGCCAGGAGCTGACGTCACTATCAGCTCCAACCCTAATGTTAAAAGTGGCTTTTTCCCTCGCCCCTCCCTGCCCCGGGAGCGCCAATATGCTGCATCCAGGGGGTTCAAAACAGAATTTGAACCTAACCCGCGCATGCACGTTGCATATATTAAGCGGTCGCGCTGTCTCTGCGACGGAAAGTTTCTCATACTACAAAAATACTTTGAATGTGTATATGGGAATGATCGTTTAAAAACACTTTTTATTTTATTTACTTTTTTCACGACGAGAATTTTACCTCGGAGGGGGTAGGGGGTGTCACTGAACTAGTTGAACACATAAGACGCGTCGCCACAGGTTAATGTTCAGATGTTTGTAAGAATATAGGACTTAACTACTCCGGATATCAGTCCAGAGGCTTTCAAACGACATTAACTAATGCTAAGGACAACACACACACACACACACACACACACACACACACACACACACACTTTGCCCAAGGGAGGACTCGAACCTCCAACGGCGAACACCTGCACGCTCCTCCGCAGGAAGGCGTCTTACGGCACTCGGCCACTTCTCCGTAGTATACATCAATCTAAAGAAAAATGCCTCCAATTGGTAATTGGTTTGAAAATTTAATTTCGAATAGTTTCCGATAGGTTGTGTCACAATCGCGTGATTTCGTGAAATTACGTTACTTTGGTTCTTTTTTTTCTTTTCTTTTTTTTAATAAAAAAACGGTATTGTTTGCGTAGATATAGGTATTAACGTTTACTTTCTATAAGAGAAAAATAAAATAGTAAGTTTGGAAGACATAGTTTTCTTTTGGAGAGACAGCGACCTGGTATATTTATAAAAATGAGAATTACAGTCACGTTCGCAATATTTATTTGATAGAATGACCAGTTACGATCTCTTCTTAGACCATCATCAGCGTTACGGAAATGATACAGGTTCTGGGATGGGAATCATTACAACAACCGGCGCTTTCTCACTGCGTCGTGGCCTACTTAAGAAAGTCTTATTTGCCAACAGTCTCCACGGAATGCAAAGATATACAGGGTCAATGACCTAACTCTTGCACCACAGATATTGGTAGTCAAGGACTCGTATTGTTAGCAAATAAACGGACTGTAAAGATACCTAGAATGTGTATTTTTTATGCAAACATACAATTTATCAAATGGAACAATGGTTGTTTCTATCAAGCACTGAAACTTTTGAAACCAGCTGTGTACAAAGAATTTTGATTGACAGTTTTGTCACGTTTTGTTTGGCAGATACAACCATTCATAGTTTTGAGGCCGGAGGCTAAGACAGCGTAGCTGACTGGCTGGTGATCATGAGACAGTGGGCCGTGCCCCAAGGGCTAGACATTCTGCCAGTCAGCTACGCTATCGCAGCCTCCTCCCCCGAAACTTTGAAGGGTTGTAGCTGTCAAACTAAACATGATAAAAAGTCATTCAAAATTCTTTTTACCCAGATGGTGTCAACAATTCCAGTGCATGATAGAAACAACCATGGTTTCATTTCAAAAATTTTATGTTTGCATAAGAAATACACTTTCTAGGTATTTTTACAATCAGTTCATTGGCTAACAGTACGAGTGCTTGACTACCAATCCATTCTGTGAAAACCGCATATCAATCGCACTTTCCGTTTCCGCAATATTTGCGGTGGAAGCGTTGGGTGATTCACCGTGTATATCTTTATATTTTTACGTAAAAAATAAAGTTTCAGGGTAATATTACAATTTGTTTGTTGGCTAAATATACAAGCCCCTGACTACTATCCATTCTATGAAAACCGCACCCATCATTCGCACTTTCCGTTTCGGCAATATTTGCGGTACAAGTGTTGACTCCCACCTTTGTAGGTGGAAACGATCATCAGAATAAAATACGAGAATTCAGAACTCAAATGTAGAGATTCAGGTGTTCTTTCTTCCTGCGCTCTATTCTAGAATGGAAAGGAAGATGAATAGTATGAGGGTGGTCCGACGAACCCCTGCTAGACATTTAAATGTGAGTTGCCGAGTATCCCACATAGATGTAGATATGGAAATCAGCCACCCTATCAAATAAATTGTAAAACATTTTCCGAATGCGACTGTTATGATCATTTTTAGAATAATAAAACCCCACAAAAATGGAACCATTCCTACAGTCCTGCTTCCTAAGTAATAGAACGCAGTACGCTGTTCTCGACGGCGAGTGTTCATCAGAGACTAGTGTATCGTCAGGCATGCCCCAAGGGAGTGTGATAGGACCGCTATTATTTTCTATCTATATAAATGATCTGATGGACAGAGTAACTTGTAATTTGCGGCTGTTTGCTGATGATGCTGTGTTGTATGGGAGGGTGTCGTCTTTAACTGACTGTAATAGCATACAGGATGACTTAGACAGAATTTCTAGTTGGTTTGAAGAATGGCAGCTAGCCCTCAATGTAGAAAAATGTAAGGTGATCCACATGAGTAGGAAAAACAATCCCATAATGTTCGAATACAGCATCAGTAAGTGAGCTTCTTGTTGTTGTCGCGTCGTTCAAATATCTATGCGTAACATTGCAGAGCGATATGAAATGGAACGAACATGTAAGGGCATTTGGGAGTAAGGCGGACAGCCGACATCGGTTTATTGGGAGAATTTTGGGAAAATGTACTTCATCTGTAAAGGAGACCGCGTATAAAACGCTTGTACGACCACGTCTTGAGTATTGCTCAAGTGTTTGGGACCCGCAGCAGATCAGTTTAAAGGAAGACATAGAGGCAGTTCAGAGGCGAGCAGCTAGGTTGGTTACTGGTAGGTTCTACCAATACGTGAGTGTCACGGAAATGCTCCGGCAAATCAATTGAGGATCGCTGGAGGAAAGACGACGCATTTTTCGTGAATTTCTGTTGAGGATTGATTGATTTTTTTTTTTTCAGGGAAGCCAAAACAGTCTTAGTCCAACCCGCCACTGCCCGCACCGAATCTAAGTTTATTGTGCGGTATCGCTCCCTTTGAACAGTGCAAGGAGTCCCTCAACCGTTCTTTATTAGACACAATTCCTTCGGGTCTCGTTGTCCCAAATATTCTGTGCCTTTTATTCTCCAATGCAATGCATTCGATGTGATGCAGTTTCATCACCGTCATCACAGATCCTACATTTAGGGTGCTGTTCTGTTATTCCCATTGTACGTAGGTGTTTTTTGAAATTTCCATGGCCTGTCAGCAATCCAACCATGAGTCTAATCTCTCTCCTGTTCAGACCCAGGATTGCAGAGCTTCTTTTAAAACATGGCTTTGCCATGTTTTTGTTGATGGACTTTGGTCCAATATTCTACGTGCTGTCTTCTGAGCCAGTTACGTAGCTCCAATTTGATCATTGCCTTGGTGATTGTCAGGAGTCTCTGCCCCCATCCTGGCTCATCTGTCGGCATGTTCGTTGCCACTGATCCCCGAGTGGCCAGGGACCCACAATAGGTTTACTCTATTGCTTTCCTCTAGCTCCACCAGAATCTTGTGACATTCTGCAACAATTTTAGACCTTATTGCAGGAGCTGCCAGTGATCTCAGGGCTGCCTGGCTGTCTGAATAGATATAAATACTACTATCTTAGTAACACCTACGTAAATTCTCCTCCACACACGCCCTGATGGCAGTCTGTTGAGGTCGGGAATTTGAAACTAAGTGTACTACGATCTTGCTGCCGCCTACTTACATTTCACGCAGTGATCACAAAGACAAGATAAGAGAAATTACAGAGGCATGTAGGCGGCATATAGGCATTCTTTTGTTCTATTTGGGAGTGGAACAGGAAAGGAAATTCCTAGTAGTGGTACAGTGTACCCTCCGCCACGCACCTTCCGGTGGATTGCGGAGTATGCATGTAGATGTAGATGTAAAAGCGGTGCTCCATAAGTGACCCTCTGGTGCGCTGAGAACACGGTGCCGTCGCCAGTGACGGGCGCTTTGGCGACAGGTGAAGGAGTGGGTTCTCAGGGTGCGGACGGGGGAGGATGAGGTGGTGGGGTGGGGGTGGGGGTTGGAGCCTGGGGACAGCAGAGCAGAGCGGTGTGCCTGTGCCTGTGCCGGTATCGATTGACGGCGATGCGGCCGGCGCCGCCCAGGTGCCTCCCATTCATTGCGGCGAGGCGGGCCGCTCTGGCTGTAGCTGCAACGCAGCCGCGGTTACCCTCTGTCCGTACCGGCCTAGCCTGGGTTACGGTGCACATGCCGAGAACTGTAGAGGGGGTTGACGAAACACTGTGAGCTCCGGCACACAAATATGGATATCAAAGCTAGACTTATAAGTCTTCTGGGGGTTTCCGTAACCGTCGTATGAATAAAATTCTTGAATGACCGTCTGTATATCGCTTTTGTTTTCTAGAATATGGCCAGTTTCGGGACAGCTGACCATCTTCAGATCAAGTTACACAGTAACCTGTCCCGTGATGAACGCGTGTTCACGGCCTTTACAGGTATTTATATATACTTTTTGCTAAATGATACAAGGATCTATATTATCGCGTTATAGGAGGGGGGGTGGCAGAGTGTCACGGAAATGAAGCACGAGTTGGGATGGAAACCATTAAAAGAAAGGCCTTACTCGTTCCGACGAGATCTATTTGCGAAATATCTTTCAACAAGAATGAAAGTAGGAGGCGAGGTACTGGCGGAAGTAAAGTTGTGAGTCGGCATCGTGAGTCGTGTCGGGATAGCACAGTCGGTAGTGCGCTTCTCCGCGTAAGGCTAAGGTCCCAGGTTCGAGTCCCGGTTCCGGAACGCAATTTTAATCTGCCAGGAAGTTTCATATCAGCGCACACTCCGCTGCAGAGTGAAAGTTTCATTCTGCAAACATCCCTTAGGCTGTGGCTAAGCAATGTCTCCACCATATCCTTTCTAGGAGTGCTAGTCTTGCATGGTTCGCAGGAGAGCTTCTGTGAAGTTTGGAAAGTAGGAGGCGAGGTACTGGCGGAAGTAAGGTTGTGAGGCGGCATCGTGAGTCGTGTCGGTATAGCACAGTCGGTAGTGCGGTTGCCCGCGAAAGGCAAAGGCCCCAGGTTCGAGTCCCGGTTCTGGCACACAATTTTAATCTGCTAGGAAGTTTTGTCTTTCAACAAATTTTCTTCCGAATGCGAACATACGAGGCGCGTCCAGAAAGTAAGTTCCGTGTGGTAATAAAATAAAATTGTACACAGATACAGAAGAAATTTTTATTGCAGAAAATTCTGCAACTCTTAAACTACTTTTACACATAACTGCCAAAATTTTGACGGTATTTGTCATAGCGTGGAACCAGGTTTTGTATACCTACTTCATAGAAATCTGCCGCCAGTGTCTTCAACCATTTGGAAACAGTGAAATTTGGGGGAAGTCCATAGCGGGAGCACTAATTATAAACCTACGGTTTCCTGGATCTTCTCATCAATGGCGTGAACCAGTTCTTCTGTAACCAAAGGTGGACGCTCACTTCGTTCTTCGTCGTGCACATCACTACGCCCGCCATTAAACTGTCGGACCCATCTTCTCACCATCGAATCAGACGAGGCGGTTGCCGAAATGTTCAAAGAAAGCTTGAATCACATTTCAAATAGGTATCCGAAGCATACTGTTATAATCGGTGGCGACTTTAATTTACCCTCGATATGTTGGCATAATTACGTATTCAAAACCGGCGGCAAATATAAAACATCGTCCGAACTAGTTCTGAATGCTTTTTCTGAAAACTACTTCGAACAGTTAGTTCATGAACCCACTAGAATAATAAGTGGTTGCGAAAATACCTTTGATCTCCTAACAACAAATAATCCTGAGCTAGTAAAGAGCATCAAAACAGATACAGGGATTAGCGAACATCGAGACTGAATGTTGAAATGCCCAAAGGCACCGAAAATAAACGAAAAATATATCTATTCAATAAAGCAGACAAAAATTCGCTTCACGCTTTCCTGTGTGATAGTCTCCAGTCTTTCAAAACTAAAAATGCGAGTGTATATCAGTTGTGGCTTACTTTCAAAGACATAATATCAGTAGCAATCGAGAGATTTACACCAAATAAATTTATAAAAGAGGGAGCTGACCCCCATGGTACACAAAACAGGTCAGATCACTGTTGCAGAAGCAAGTAAAAACGCATGCAAAATTTAAAAAGACACAGAATCCACAAGACTGGCAATCTTTTACTGAAACTCGCAACCTAGCGCGGACTTTCATGCGAGAAGCCTATAGTAGTTACCACAACGAAATCCTGTCTCGTAATCTTGCAGAAAATCCAAAGATATTCTGGTCATATTTGAAGTACACTAGCGGCAAAACACAAACAATACCTTCACTACGCGATAGCAATGGTAATACTACCGATGACACTACTGCTAAGGCAGAATTACTAAACACAGCTTTCCTAAATTCTTTCACCAAATAAGACGAAGTGAACACTCCAGTATTCAGTCCAAGAACAGCTGCCAGCATGTGAAACTTAGAAGTAGATGTTCCTGGAGTTGTAAAACAACTAAAGTCACTAAACAAAAATAAATCAGATTGTATACCAACTAGATTCCTCTCAGAGTATGCTGATGCAATAGCTCCGTACTCAGCTATAATTTACAACCGATCACTCAACGAAAGATCCGTACCCAAAGACTGGAAAGTTGCCCAAGTTACTCCAATATTCAAGAAAGGCAATAGGAGTGAGTGATCCCCAAAATTACAGGCCTATCTCATTGACGTTGATTTGCAGTAGGAATTAGGAACCTATACTTTGTTCGAATATTATGAACTACCTCGAAGAGAACGACCTATTAACCAGTAGTCAACACGGATTCAGAAAGTATCACTCTTGCGAAACACAGCTTGCCCTTTATTCACATGAAGTGTTACGTGCTATCGACAAGGGATCTCAAATCGATTCCATATTTCTGGATTTCAGGAAGGCTTTTGATACTGTACCCCACAAGCGGCTTCTTATGAAATTGCGTGCTTATGGAATATCTCCCCAATTGTGCGATTGGATTCAGGATTTCCTATCAGAAAGAACACAGTTCGTTGTAATTGACGGTAAGTCATCCAGTAAAACAGAAGTGATTTCTGGCGTTCCACCGGGAAGCGTTATAGGTCCATTACTCTTCCTCGTTTTTATAAACGATTTAGGAGACAATCTGAATAGCTCCCTTAGACTGTTCGCGGATGATGTTGTCGTTTATCGGTTAGTGAAGTCAACAGAGGATCAAAAGTAACTGCAAAGCGATTTAGACAAAATTTCTGCATGGTGCGAAAATTGGCTATTGACACTAAATAAAGAAAAGTGTGAAGTAATACACATGACCACTAAAAGAAATCCGCTGAACTTTAATTACGCGATAAATCAGTCAAACCTTAAGTCGTAGATTCTACCAAATACCTAGGAGTTACAATTACGAACAACTTTGACTGGAGAGAACACATAGAAAATATTGTGGAGAAGGCGAACCAAAGGTTACGTTTCATCGGCAGAACGCTTCGAAGATGCACCAGCTCCACCAAAGAGACTGCCTATATCACACTTCTGCGTCCTCTCCTGGAGTACTGTTGCCCCTTGTGGGACCCTCACCAGGTGGGACTGACGGAAGACATTGCGAAGGTTCAGAGAAGGGCAGCTCGTTTTGTTTCATCACGTTACGGAGGGGAAAGCGTCACGGAAATGTTGCAAGAATTGGGGTGGAAATCATTAAAAGAAAGACGTTATTCATTGCGGCGTGATCTGTTTGCGAAGTTTCAATCACCGACTTTTAGTTCTGAATGTGAAAATATTTTGCTAGCACCCACCTACTTAGGGAGACATGACCATCCCAATAAAATAAGAGAAATCAGATCGAAAACGGCACGGTTTAGGTGTTCTTTCTTCCAGCGGGCTATTAGAGAATGGAACGGTAGAGAAAAGTTATGAAAGTGGTTAATGAACCCTCTGCCAGGCACTTTAATGTGATTTGCAGAGTATCTATGTAGATGTAGATCGAATCACTCATCGCATTTGGTTCGCAAACATCGCCAATTTGCCGATAAATTTCACTTGGTTTCACTTTCCTCGCATTCGGAAACCGAATCAGCGATCTGATTTCACAGGCGGCGGGATTTTCTATCAACGCCGACATTTCCAACAAGCACAACAAAGCATACGTAACTGACAGCGATCTCCAAATGGCTCACGTTCTTCTCCTTGATACAGATCGTCTACAGCGCATGTGCGGAACTACAATCGCAGCGCTGTAGCGGAGATAAATTGAAACGGAACTTACTTTATGGACGCGCCTCGTATTTTGATAGCAGCCACCTACAATAAGAATATTGTCACTTTCTTTGTCACACGCAATAACGCATCCCAAAAAAATCTTTTATTTCTTGCTGTGTTGTTGCTATTGTTGTCTTCAATCCAAAGACTGGTTTCATGCAACTCTCAACATGTTGAACTATTCAAATTGTTTGTAAAACTTATGGCACCTAACTGCGGTGTTATCAGTCCCTAAACTTACAAACTACTTATGAATTAGCTTACACTAAAAACAGCACAAACATCCATGCCCGAGGGGGATTCGAACCCACGACGAGGAATGGCCTCACGCAACGTAGCATAGCGCCTCAATGCGCTCCATCGCGGCGATGCAACTCTCCACGCAACCCTATCCTATGCAAGTCTCCTGATTTGTGATTAAGAACGACAACTTAGTCCATTTTGTACCTACACGATCTCCTTCTGCATTTTTGAGCCCAAACAATTCCCTCCAAGGCTAAATGGTAGATTCCTTGATGTCTCAGAATGTGACCCATCAATGGATCCCTTCTCTTAGTCAAGATATGCCTTACATTTTATAGCCCAATGCTGTTGAGCACCTCTTCATTTATTATGCGTTCTACCTATTTCATATTTATCATCCGTCTGTAGCACCTCTTATCAAAAGCTTCTGTCATCCTTTATTTTGCACACATCGTACACATTTGATCCCATACAACGCTGCACTCCAGACAAACGCTTTTAGGAACGACTTCCTAACATTTAAACTAAAATTGAATATCAAGAAAATTCGCTTCTTCAGTTATTATTTTCCTTCCGTAATCGGTCTGCATTTTATGTCTTCTGAAGCCTGATTTTCTATGACTACATATCATCGACGTTGTTTTTCTATTGTTGATGTTTTTACTTTACACTCCTTTGTCGACTCTATGGAATTCTTTTCCAGGTCCTTTGCGGTCTCCGACAGAATTACTGAGACATTGGTAGACAGAAAAGCTCTATTTCTTCACCTTAGATTTCAATCCCTTATCCAAATTTTTCCTTGAATTCTTTCACAGCTTGCTCAACGTACAGATTAAATAGTAACATTTGGGAAATACTACAATCATTTATCACTCCCATCCGCTTGTTACAACTACTGTCTGGTTTTTGCAAAAGTTGAACATAATTTTTCGTTGCCTACATTTTACCACTGCTACTATCAGAAATTGAAATAATGTATTTCAGTAAACATAGTCGATGGCCTCTATTCAAATGTAAAATAGGTAGAAGCGTAGGTTTGCCACTCCATGAGCAGTCTTCAAAGATAAACGAAAATCAGTTTGCGCATATATGAAAGATCAACACATGAGAACGGATAGAACGGTCTTGCTGATTACGTTATTTACTTTTCCGTGTTCGTAACTGTGAGACAAGGATTTCACAAAAGTAAAATTGGAAATGCTGCTGGAAATTTGGAAAATTCGGGAATATTTTAAACACTTTCTTGAATGGCGTTTTCTTAGTAACTGAGGACCATAATTCATGATACAAATAATAGATATGCACAACTATTAGTTACAATTTTCTTCGTTATTGTTCCGACAACGGTTAAAGGAACAAAATAAATCGGGACAGTTACAAATGAAAGTTCAGAACTACTGCACCACGTAAACATCCAGTAAAGGCACAAGTGAGGTGAGAATACCATTCTTTAGGTATCAGAATGTCGGGTTTGTTTGGTTCATGGAATAATGCATCACTCTTGAAAACATAGGAATATTTCTGTCGTTTGGTTAGCTGATGTCATTAACAGTGATATCTAAAAAATAAAATAGTAAATTATGACAAGATTGGTAGATTTACAACTAAGTTGATGCATAACTAATGAAATAAAGAAAGGTAGAACACCGACGGTAGCACAAAGAAAGTTTGGAGATATATCAGGGAGAAAAAAAGGTAAAACGGAATCTTACATAAAGCATAAATTCAATACCATCACTCCCATATCCGAGTTTTTTGTATACTTATTACTTGTTAATTACATCTTATTTCGGGTTGGAGGTTTAAAGTGGTTCAAGCACTTAACACGCTCGCCACTGTTGTCATGGAGACACGAATAAATGGGTACAAGCTATTTCCTGTCTCTGGAAATATGCACAAATCTTCGCACATTAAATTGGACAAAATATTCGAATATTACGAAATAATTCAAGGTAGTTGTAATTATTCTAGAGTTTTACATGAAGTCTACCAACTCAGAACACAGCATGTTCAGTCTAACATGTGAAACTAAGACATTGCACTTCATCACCTTACGCTAGGATCATATTGTAAACATTAAATGTAACCAGTCGGTTTTTTGTCGTGCCACAAAAATAAACAATTAGTTAATTATCCAGGAACTTTAAGGTTTCTTCACTACAATTCTGTTAAATCCGGAAACGTATATGGAGTGTACTAACTACAGTACTCAACGTACCAAAACAAATCCACAGCTGCACTTGAAGGAAATACAGACATGGCAAAGAAACGACAAAAGCAATCAAGCTATTTCCCAACAAATGTCAAAAAACATAGCGCGTAATAGAAAGACGAGTGAAGCGTAAATATGAGCAAATCATTAGGCTCCATAACGATAAGTGTAAGAACAGACCATAAGAGTAATGTATGTTTCTCTCATGTTTATATTCTACTTACTTTCGACGGAATAAGCCACAAATACATAGTCGTAAGTATTTGTTCATGACGAAGTGTTCTTTATACCACTGAATCAGTTAAATTCGACTGTTTTTACATTAGTTTCCCGATTATGTATGTCTCTCTGATATTTTACTAATGCTTGTAACGCAAAAATATAGTAACACTTTCCTTAATTGCGCACACTAATAATTATATACAAAAATTATTCCTTCTGCGGCTTGCGTCCCCATGATGTCGTATTAACTGTCAGTAACAACATTCACAGCGCTGAGTGTCGCGACTGTCTATGCTAGACTATATCGTGATTATATCGCGATGGAAATTCGGAACGCAGTATGTTACTAATAATTACTGGTTTTACAAACACATGCAATAAAATAAAAGAATTTTGTGAACGTAGTAGTACTGAAAACTGGGTCTTTTTATATAGAATCGTTGGTCGCTCTGTCACGGTTGGAATTACAACAATATATAGCAGCAAAATTTTATAATCGGATGCAAAGAAAAGCTACTTTAATCATACGTATGACAAAATCTGACGCAATTACACGCAACAATTAGAATAATATGGCAGCACACAGCTTATAGCCTGACGATGGGCATTATGTCGAAATATACATTTTGCTAATATACTAAATGCAATAATAAGAGCTATTCTAGCATCAATGTGGTAACTTTTTCAAACATAACTTTCTTTTGTCTTACTTTTTTTTTTAGGTATCGTTTGCTGCAATTTATAAAGCCATCATCGGATCAATCTTAAAAACTGGTCTCAGCACTTCAAATGTCATGCACACCGGAAGCGAGAATGACCTATTAACCAATAGTCAACACGGATTCAGAAAGTATCGCTCTTGCGAAACGCAGCTTGCCCTTTATTCGCATGAAGTGATAAGTGCCATCGACAATGGATCTCGAATCGATTCCATATTTTGGGATTGCCGGAAGGCTTTTGACACTATACCTCACAAGCGGTTTCTAATGAAAAAGCGTGGTTATGGAGTATCGCCCCAGTTGTGCGACTAGATTCACCATTTCCTATCAGAAAGGACACAGTTCGTAGTAATTGACGGTAAGTCACCGAGTAAAACAAAAGTGATATCTGTCGTTTCTCAGGGAAGCGTTATAGGCTCCCTATTCTTCCTTGTGTTTATAAACGATTTAGGAGACAAACTGAATAGCTCCCTTAGACTGTTCGTGGATGATGCTGTCGTTTGTCGATTAGTGAAGTCAACAGAGGATCAAAAGCAACTCCAAAGTGATTTAGACAACATTTCTACATGGTGCGAAAATTGGCAATTAATACTAAATAATGAACAGTTTGAAGTAACACACATAACCACTAAAAGAAAACCGCTGAACTTCAATGACACGATAAATCAGACAAATTTTAAGGTCGTATATTCTACTAAATTCCTAGGAATTACAATTACGACCAACTTAGACTGGAGAGAACACACAGAAAATTTTTGGGGGAGGCGAACCAAAGGTTACTTTTCATTGGCAGAACGCTTCGGATATGCAACAGCTCCATCAAAGAGACTGCTTACATCACACTTGTGCGTCCTCTCCTGGAGTACTGTTGCCCAGTGTGGGACTCTCACCAGGTGGGACTAATGGCAGATATTGAGAAGGTTCAGAGGAGGACTGCTCATTTCATTTTATCTCGTTACGGGGGGGGGGGGGGGAGCGTCACGAAAATGTTGCACGATTTGAGGTGGAAATCATTAAAAGAAAGACGTTATTCGTTGCGGTGAGTTCTATTTGCAAAATTTCAATCTGCGACTTTTACTTTTTAATGTGAAAATATTTTGCTAGCACGCACCTACATAGGGAGACATGACCATCCCAATAAAATAAGATAAGGCAGATCGAAAACGGAACGATTTAGGTGTTCTTTCTTCCTGCGCGCAATTAAACATTGGAACGGTAGAGAAATGTTACGACGGTGGTTAATGAACCCTCTGCCAGGCCCTTAAATGAGATTTGCAGAGTATCTATGTAGATGCAGACGTAGATGTAGATGAAATATCGATTCCTGTTTTACTGTGGGAACGTTAGGAATTTCATTACACAGCTTTTTAGAATTACGGGTCGTGTAACAGTAGAAATGCGACACAGACTAATTTCATCTTCAGTTGATTAATAAGAAATCTCACCTCACAATTGTACACTGCAGATTCTAGACGAGATTGATTACAGACTTTCGAATTGTGACGGACTGAGTAACTGACTGACTGACTACGAAATTGACTGATTCCTTGAAGCGCAGTACATACTAAAATAAGTTTGGTAACAATATGGTCTTAATTATTCACTATTGGTCACACAAAAACAAAATTTTCAAATTAACACAGATACAAATCGTATGATACATTCGACTATTACAGAAATTTTAGATATGTTTCTCAAAGTGACTATCAGGGATTAAATCTACAAAATACCTTCAAAATTACAATATATGGGTTTCATTATTTATTTTATTCGTCGGGAGATTAATTAGTTATTTAACTAATACTTTCAGTTCTGAACGTCATTTATATATCCATAATCTTGCATATTTCTCATGATTTAATTATTTCGTATTACTTGATGAACTTTAATGTAATGGATTATCGCGTAATCTACCGATGTAAATAATAGCTGTACAGATTTCGTGAAGAGAATAATTAATTACAAAATGTTTTAACATCACAAGTACCATATAATTGCCAGGAATGTCCAAAATTACAAATGAAAATTTATGAAATGAAAGGTTTACGAAGTATAGAAGGTTACGCTATAAATACTGTGTCGAAAGGCAGGTATGTAAGAAGAGAATCATGGTATCTGGTGATGGAATAGAGATTGGTATCGCGTAGTTGCATAAATACTTACTGTAGCCGTTACATCACACTACACCTTGCCACTGACCTGTCAGTTTGTTGACAATTTACGTGTTGAACTGCGGCAATATGTCTCCATGTAAATTTTTTCGTGAAACCTCTTTTACGCCATTTAATACAATTCTAGATTCATTTACTGATCGATTGTTGTGTACTGAACAACTGTTGAGTGCCTTAGTGAATTTAAATTAGAGATTCAACTTTGAAAGTAAATCATTTACCCCATTAGAGTAATCTTTTCTACATACATGTTTTACTTCCCTGCACATATCTCAAAACAAAACAAAAACAAATTAAAGAAAATAATAATAGTAGTAGGTTACAATGTTTGTAAAGCTTATGGTACTTAACTGCGTGGTCACCAGTTCCTAAACTTATATACTACTTATGAACTAGCTTATACTAAAGACGGCACAAACATCCGTGCCCGAGGAGGGATTCGAACCCCTGACGGGGAGCGGCCTCTTGCATCGTAGCATAGCACATCAGTGCTCTCGGCCGTTCAGCCGCGGCTATCTTAAAAAAAAAATAGTAATAGAATAAAAAGTACTTTTAAATCAATACATGGCAACGCAGCTCAGTTAGTTCGTCATCCAAAGGGTGACAAATTTGCAAAAACGACTCCTCCACATGTACCTTGAGTAAAAAGGGAAACAACATCAAACCTTACAAGAAGATCAGATATTCCACGGCGTAGGGACTGCTCCAACAGGAAAAGTCTGCTTGGCTGAAAATTTACATAATGAAGGGCCATAATATGTCATTCAAAAACACGAAAATTATTGCTCCAGCCTCCCGTTACTGGGTTTTTGTACTCAAGGAATCAATCTCTATGCTTATTACTCAAAAACTACTTCATTTCTCTCCAAGAGAGTTTTCATGTATATTATCATATAACGAGCAGTACAAAGTCTCTGACAAAGTGCATGTACATTGCAGAGCAATGTAACGAAACTACGAGATCACAGACATTCCATATGGCAAAAACGTTCAACAATATACAACTTTAAAGGAGAATATGAACAAAATAAGGGGGGAAGATGAGACGAGCAGAGAAAGAGTGGGCATAGGGATTAAGAGGTAAATGGAAGTCCTAAATATGTTATTGTGAGACATTATCGGGGGTCGTTAGTAACTTATGAAAACTCTTTTGTTCAGGCATCTGCTTAGGATATTTTATTTCACATGCTGAGGACCTTGTGTTCGCTCCTCCGCAACTATTGCCCTCATCACGTCACTAAGAATCAATAATTGACACATCTTCTGTAACACTTCAAGTAAAGTATCAAAAGGGAGATTAGTTTAGTGCCATTTGGAGTATAGGATAAGAAAAAAACATGTGATAAACAATGGTTGGCAGTGGGGTTGATTAGTTTTATTTCAGTACAATCCCGATATTCGATACCTTTGGTTAAATACAATTAATGGTAGCAAACACTAATGTAAAGCCCTACTGTTTAAATACTCACATTTTTCGCATTAAAGTGCGTTATGCTGAAAACTATCTCCATGCCATTACAGTGAGAGATGTCATTTGTAATCCACGGAGACAATGCTCCTGATAACGTCGGAAACACTAAATAGTTTGTTACATTTTTCAATTGGCGCCTCGAAAATCACACCTGTCGAAATGTCAGAATATTTGACGAACTTACATGGCTGCATTCTTATGAACTATTACTATACAGAACATTGGAAAGGCTTGAATTTCACAAGTAATAGCCTATTTCTTTGCTACTAACTGGGCAATATGTACAATATTATGTTCATGACACTCAAGGGAAATGAATAGCAGCTTGTCTCATAGCACAAATATTTCCTGCAATTTTCTTCCTTTGGGACATTCACAACCGTCCATTTTCGTCTTAAGTAATTGCATCCTCAACAACTATTGCGGATTCAATTATTTCAGACAAATATTCCCATTCGGTAAAATAATGTAAGTTCACAATACGAATTATGCTTCCTAATTTCTTGATGTATGTGTTTCAATCTAATAATTATTATTAACATACTTTGATCCAAAATGTCCATCGCAATACAATCGACATTATAATTTGTGTCTGTGTCCCAACCATCGTTTTTAATTAATTACGATAACCACAAGGTCTTTAGCCATCTTTCCAGCATCATTCACACACTAAACACGAGATGACTTTAGTATGATGCTTGCCTGTCTCTGCTATCTTGAATGATTTGTTGTTCCTTAACAGACTCCATATTTATTACTGTAGAAATATACAAACGGTGGTATGGTTGTAGACGAAAACATTATTGTAGAAGAAAACTCAAGTTCCTACGTTTTGTTGTGTTTCTTAACAACTAGAAGCAGGTGTAGCAATGCGTCTATTTTATGCTGTGTGAAACATATTTCGTTTTAAGTCACATTACACTATTCACTTTCCTAGTGTTTAATATTTGATTTTTTCTCTACAACAGGTGAATAATATATGTATTGTTAATAACGAAGGCCAACCTGAGAGGTAGGCATGGCACGAAATGTTGAGTGAATGACCAGAAAATTGCAGCGTCATTTAAGAAGTTGGTCCTTGTTGTTTATCCTATCCCAAAATACCATTCCTGTCTCAGAAATAAAAGAGAAGGTAGGGTAAGAAACCAGACTTCTTTCTACGGTACCCTTAAAACAGCTGATGTCGTCAAACATTTACAAGCATGCTTTTGTAGAATGTTCCTCATTTGCCCAAATTTCATCGTTGTAGCACAATCATCTATTTTTATTAATTCCTCATGTTTCTCAGAAATAAGCCTCGCTCTGCAGCTTCGTCTCTCCTTTGCCTCACAAATTTCATCCCACCAGTATTTTTAAGAAAGAATGTCATTATGAAAGGTCAATGTCAATTCTTAAATTTACAATATCTCCATTAATAGGCATTTGTATCACGATGAAGCTACTATGAGAATATTGGCACGGTAGCACCAGGCTCCAAGACATGATAGACTGTGCTCGAAATTCATTCGCAACAGTCTGCCGCAACAGTTCTACGACACTTAAGAGCCAAACTCGTCAAAGCTTGACATAAAAGTTTTCTGGGTATGGTACCGCGTCATGATGTAAGGCTATTACTTAAATAACCAACGTTTCGGCCAACGTTGCAGTGGCCTTCATCTGGGTAATTATATCGTCAAAGCTTGACCATTTGACAAGCCGATTCGTTAAAGGTATTTGCTGATGATAGATTCAGGATTTCCCTGCAAGGGGAACAATGGCACGGCACACAATTAGAGGACATAGGCTATATATCTCGAAAATCTGACTACTTCGTTCATGCCACAACTGTAAACCAACAGTGTCGACTTCATCTACCAACAGCATGATGTTTTTCAATTCTTAACAAGGAAAATAAGAAACCGAGGGTTCAGACTTGGTGGTCTTGATGATCAGCAACTCTTTCGATTGCCGCCACACTGTCTCATTCTAAATTTATTCTGTTTTTGTGCTTTGGGTTACATAAGAGAATTGTTTACGCTTCGTGCATGAGAAAACTGCCAGAAAAATGAAAGCTCCCATCAACTGTGTGTTTGAAGGGATCGATGAGAACCAATTGTGCCGAAAATGTAAAGTACCTAGTAATTCACTTTACATGCCGGGTTAGTGAAAGGGCACATGTGAAACACTTCTAGGGTGCTAGATAGTTTTTCTCAAATATTCTGGGCTTTTCTTCTTAAATCCCTGTTACAATATATCAAATTATTTAAGCACACAAAATCTGTGAAACTGAGCTATTTTCAATAACCTTGTGTTTTTAACGAATGTCTTTTAAAAACTTTTAATTTGACAAAGTATTTTATTTGAAGCAAATTGCTCATGCAAACTAATTTGTGCTATAGGTTTATTGTATTTTAGGTATTTCCCAGACGAAACTAAAGCAACGGAGACATTTCTACAGCTCTTATATGTTACATTACCTGTACAGTCCTCTCGCCAATACCATTACGGTGGCTTATTTGTGAAATGTCAACCCTTTCTTACCACTGATGGTAAAACGCTTGTTATGAAGTACTTCAGGCCTCTTGCAGTCAAATAACATATTTATTTGTAAATCGCAAAAATTCAGTGACTAACACCTATTCATAGTTGTAGTTCTATAGGAAAATATCATCGACTATAGAATGAGTAGTTAGATCTCACTGTGAATGGAACAGTATTGTGAAGGAAGTAGGCAAATATTGGAATTCGGTGGAGAGAGAGAGAGATAAACTATTTAGTTTGTCGCGTCGATCGACTCCTCCGACTTGTTTTTATTTTTTATGGTGGTCATGTTTTGGCAGCCAGATAGCAGTTGACAAACACACGCACACACACACACACACACACACACACACACACACACACACACACAAGGCTCCCGTGGGCGCCCACGTGGTAGGGGTGACGGTAAGTACAGTCAGCCGAATGGTTAGTCGTTGTACAAATTTGAACGACCAATGTGTGACCACACTCGAAATCGACGGCATCAAAGCTCATCTACAGGGGTTCTGTCAGCCCGGTGTCTCTACGGCATGCTCAGGACGTGGATGCTGGGTGGGTACGTCAACATCGTGAAGCGAGCGATGTCTTTATCCAGCCATATGGACAGTGACCCCTACCAATGTAGGAGAAAAAGGCTACTACAAATGTCAGGGGGCAATAGTGAAGTGGAATGGTGGTTATCAAGTAAATCACAGGAAGAGAGGCCCAATGACCAGACAGAAAGCACGAGTTACAAAGTAAAATTAAATGAGATTAGAACAACGTGTTGGAACAGAAAAATGTTCAAATCGCGAGTTTAATAGGTGAATCACAAACAGGAGTATGGAGGACAATTAACAGTATATAGAAAACACCAATAAAGAAAGCAGAAGACAATTTAGTTCCTTTAAAGGAATTGAAAACTCGTTATACAGCACTTTTAACTGAAGATATGTCCTATTACACGTTAGAGAAGAAATAGAATATGGTAATAAATGATTGAAATATAATTATAGAGGAAGTGAATGGATCATTACCTGAATTGATCAATGGCCGTACGCCTGGGCCTGTCGATTTACTGAAAGCTGGAGAAAAGAATAACATACCTTATGGACAACTGTTGTGAAAGAGATCTAATTCCATCAGAATGGAAAAGGTCACCCATGGTTCCTATTTTTAAGAAAGGGGATAGAAAAAACACTGTGAACTGTACTGTTGTTGTTGTTATGGTATTCAGTCCGGAGACTGGTTCGATGCAGCTCTCCACCCTACTCTATCCTGAGCAACCCACATCCACTTGAATCTGCTTACTATACGCGTCTCTTGGTCTCCCTCTGCGATTTTCCCCCCACACACTTCCCTCCAATGCTAAATTTACGATTCCCCGATGTCTAAGAATGTGTCCTCCCAAGCGTTCCCTTCTTTTAGCCAGGGTATGCCAAAAATTCCTTTTCTCCCCAATTCTGTTCAGTACTTCTTCATTGGTTATGCGATCTACCCACCTAATCTTCAGCATTCTTCTGTAGCACCACATTTCAAAAGCCTCTATTCTCTTCCTGTCCGCACTGCTTATCGTCCATGTTTCACTCCCGTACAAGGCAACACTCCACACAAATGCCTTCAGAAAAGACTTCCTTACACTTAAATTAATATTCGATGTTAGCAAATTTCTCTTTTTCAAAAATGCTTTTCTTCCCATTGCCATTCTGCATTTTATATCCTCTGTACTGCGACCATCACATGTTATTTTACTACCCATGTAACAAAACTCATCTACCACCTTCATTGTTTCGTTACCTAATCTAATTCCTTCAGCATCGCCCGATTTTCTAAGGCCGCGTTCCATTATTTTTGTTTTGCTCTTGTTAATGTTCATTTTATAAGCTCTTCTCAACACACTGTCCATTCCAATCAACTGCTCTTCCAGGTCCTTTGCTGTCTCTGACAGAATTACTATGTCATCATCAAAACGCAATGTTTTTATTTCTTCCCCCTGTACTTTCATCCCTATGCCAAATTTTTCCTTGCTTTCCTTCACCGCCTGCTCGACGTACAAATTGAATAACATCGGAGAAAGGCTACAACCCTGTCTTACTCCCTTCCCAACTGATGCTTCCCTTTCATGCCCTTCGAGTCTAATAACTGCGGTCTGGCTTTTGTACAAGTTATAAATAACTCGCCTTTCCCTATATTTTACCCTTACTGACTTCAGAATTTGAAAGAGCTTATTCCAGTCAACATTGTCAAATGCTTTCTCCAAATCTACAAAAGCTAAAAATGTAGGTTTGCCTTTCCTTAATCTATCTTCTAAGATAAGACGTAAAGTGAGTATTGCCTCCCGGGTTCCTATGTTCCTCCTTAATCCAAACTGATCTTCCCCAAGGTCAGCTTCTACCAGCTTTTTCATTCTCCTGTAGATAATTCCTGTTAAAATTTTGCAACCATGACTTATCAAACTGATGGTTCTGTAATTTTCACACTTGTCTGCGCCTGATTTCTTTGGAATGGGGATTACTACATTTTTCTTAAAGTCTGAGGGTATTTCGCCTGTCTCATAAATCCTACAGACCAGTTCAAATAGTCTTGTCATTGCTGGCTCTCCCAGAGACTTTAGTAGCTCTGAGGGTATGTCATCTACTCCTGGGGCTTTGTTCCGACCTAGGTCTTTCAAGGCTCTGTCAAATTCATCTCTCAGTATAGCATCTCCTATTTCATCTTGATCTACGTCCTCTTCCCTTCCTACCACATTGTCTGTAAGTTCATTTCCTTTGTAGAGCTGCTCTATGTACTCATTCCACCTTTCAGCTTTCCCTTCTTTGCTGAGAACCGGCTTCCCATCTGAGTTCTTGATATTCGTAGAGTTGCTTTTCTTGTCCCCAAGTATCTCTTTTATTTTCCTGTAGGCGGTATCTACTTTTCCCCTTCATATACATTCTTCTACAGATGTGCATTTGGCTTCTAGCCACTCCTGCTTAGCCACTTTGCACTTCCTGTCAATCTCATTTTTTAATCGCCTGTACTCCATTTTGCCTGTTTCATTTACTGCATTTTTATATTTTCTCCTTTCATCAATTAAATCTAGTATTTCCTGTGATATCCAAGGATTTTTTGTAGGTCTTGCCTTTCTACCTATTTTGTCCTCTGCTGCCTTCACTATTTCATCTCTCAGTGCTATCCATTCCTCTTCTACTGTTTTATTTCCCCCTGTTTCTGGCAATTGTTGCCTAAATCTCCCTCTGAAATTCTCCACAACTTCACTTTCCTTCAATTTATCTAAGTCCCATCTCCTTATTTTCCTACCTTTCTGCAATTTTTTCAGTTTCAGCCTACAGTTCATGACTAACAAGTTATGGTCAGCGTCTATATCTGCCCCTGGGTACGTCTTGCAGTTTATAACCTGGTTCCGGAATCTATGTTTTACCATTATAAAATCTATCTGATACCTTCCGGTGTCTCCTGGTCTATTCCATGTATACAACCTTCTTTTGTGATTCTTAAACCAGGTGTTTGTTACGATTAAATCATGTTCCGTGCAAAATTCTACCAGGCGACTTCCTCTTTCATTCCTCCTGCCCAGTCCATATTCACCTACTATTTTTCCTTCTCTTCCTTTTCCTACAACCGAATTCCAGTCTCCCATCACAATTAAGTTTTCTTCTCCCTTAACTGTCTGTATAATTTCCTTTAGCTCCTCATATATTTCTTCGATCTCCTCATCATCGGCAGAGCTAGTTGGCATATAAACCTGTACTACTGTTGTCGGTGTTGGCTTCGTATCTATCTTTACAATGATAATGCGATCACTGTGCTGATCATAGTAGTTTACCCGCATTCCTATTTTCTTATTCATTATCAATCCTACTCCTGTGTTACCCCCAACTGATTTTGTATTTATAATCCTGTACTCACCTGACCAGAAATCCTGATCATCCTGACACCGAACTTCACTAATCCCCACTATATCTAAATTCAATCTATCCATTTCCCTTTTTAAATTTACTAATTTTCCTACCCGATTAAGGGATCTAACATTCCACGCTCCGACCCGTAGAATGCTAGTATTGTCGTTCCTGATGATAACATCCTCCTGAGTAGTCCCCGCCCGGAGATCCGAATGGGGAACTATTTTACCTCCATAATATTTTACCCAAGAGGATGCCATCATCATATGTTCATACAGTAGAGCTGCATGTCTTCGGGGAAAAGTAACTGCTGTAGTTTCGCCTTGCTTTCAGCCGTTCGCAGTAACTACATGGCAAAGCCATGTTAGCTGATGTTGCAAGGCCAGCTCAGTCAATCATCCAGACTGTTGCCCCTGTAACTACTGAAAAGGCTGCTGCCCCTCTTCAGGAACCACACGTTTGTCTGGCCTCTCCACAGATACCCCTCCGCTGTGGTTGCACCTACGGTACGGCTATCTGCATCATTGAGGCACGCAAGCCACCCCACCTCGGCAATGTCTGTGGTCATGGGGGAACTGTACTATGACTCGCTTATTCGAGTCTGAGGAAATAAGGCGTGATGTTCGTCACCATGTTAAGGAAGAACAAAGTGGATTCAGGTAGAACAAATCGTGTACTGATAAACTGTTTATTTTACAACATGTAACGGAGAAATTTATGGAAATAGGATCTACACATTGTCTTTGTAGATTTATCAAAGCCTGTCACACAGTATTAAGAACTAAAGTGTAGGAAGTTATGAAAGATGTAGGTATGGATGATTGTCTATTAGAAATAATTTTTCAACTGTACAGAGGCAATACGGTACAGATATAAAAAAGGATCAAAGTTATCAGAAGCTATTAATGTCGCAAAATGGTTGAGACGCAGTTTCCGATAGTCATCCATCTTGTTGTCTTTCATCTCGTTCAATTTATACATAGAAGGGTCTCTTCGAAATTGGAAGAAAAACTGCCGAGCAATGGGATTCAATGACAATGATGTACAAATGTTTCCATTTAGTCTAGCTTACGATCAAGCAATTCTAGAACAAGATCATTACCATCTTGACTTTGTGATGCGACGGCTATATCATGAATGTGGCAGATGGGGACTACAGATGAGTCTAACCAAAAGAGAATATTTGGTCCTGAATAGTGACACATAATTTGAAGTACACGTCACTGACAAAGCAGTTACGAGACAGGTGAAAAAATTAAACATGTCGTTTTAGATCTGAGCCATACAGAAGTCAAATACAAAATACAACAAGGCAGAAAAGGTTTAGGATGTATTAATTCTTTTGGGTAAGGTTTAGGATGTATTAATTCTTTTGGGTGGGACAAATACATCTGTAACAGATATACGAAGAGAGTGGATAAATTAACGGTGGACTCCATGCTGTGCTGTGTGTCAGAACTATGGATCTTAAACGCTGATGTCAAAAGAAGACTAATAACTGCGGGCATTGATTATTTGCGTATGTGTTCCAGAATGTGTTCTAGAATCTAAACAAAGGATGAAGTAAGAGATAGAATGAAGGCAGATGAAACGGTGATAGACAGAAATGGCAGAAAATGTATGAGAAAGCCAGATAATTGGTGGCCAAATAAAATCTAAGAATGGACGGACCACATAAAACATATAACGGAACGCCGTGGAATACGCAAGGAAGATACGCTAGACAAAGAAGCTTGGCGGAAGGTAACAGGAATACAACAATAGGTTGTAATTAATTAATTCTTGTATTAATTAATCCTGTAACAATAATAGTAATAATAATAATGCTCGGAAACCAGTGGTTGACGAGTGAAGAGTATTTAATGAAATAATGAGATAAAGTAGTGCGGGTATTGTGTTGTGATTGACAGCAGTTGTGCTTCGCAATTACACGCTGTGAATGTCATTTATTAAATGCTACTGAACCGCCCCGGTCTCGCACAGGTGTAGTTCATAATCTATATCTATAACAATCCAGGTGTGTAGCTATTTATTGGTTACTAATGTTCTACGTGATATGAATAAAATCAATTAATACCGTGCTTAGACTGTCATCAGCGATCTGCGCGTTTGATCCGCATTCACATTCCAATGTAGCAATATAACATACCTTTACCTGAAACATTAGAAATATTTCAAGCACAACCTTATAAGATACAGAACAATTTCTACAGAAGAACATGTTGAATTTATGAAGTTTCTGGTACTAACATAATCCTATAACTTTTTCATATTTAATGGAAAGATATATGAACGTACAAGAATAGCTACCCATGCGAAAGAACCTAGCCGTCTTGATGGCTGAGGTGTTTCTTAATCATTTAAGGAACCAATTTTTACCAACAACTCTACAATAACCAACAAAGTAGTCTGCTACTACCACTACGTTTGTTAATTAAACGATATCACAACGATTTTGATGACGTAGCGTAGACAAATGACTGCTATTCACCCAAAAATTAAGTTTATAGTTGAGCACGAAAATAATGAAACCGTAAATTACACGGGCAACACACTAACAAGACAGGCGCGAAGACAACGTTTTGGTGTATACAGGAAACCTACTTGTGCATATCTTACTAGCAAAACAAAATCTTTGCATATTAAACGAGTCAAAATGGCATAGTTCCGTTCTATGGTTAATACATTATTGAAATTGCCATTATGGGAGAACGAGAGGAACAAAGAGCTTACGATCATAAAGCAGTAAGGAACGGATATTCAGCCTCAACAATAACAAAATAAATGCAAAAATTTAAAAAAGAACAACAACGGAAAACCTCGCAAGAAAGCTAACAGAAGAAGAGGAAGACAAGGAAATCGTTTACATGCCAATGGGTTATAAGGGAAAAGCTTCAGAAATTAATGCCAGGCTATTCCGAAATACTGATTTGTATACAGGGTTAACGAACTATGACATTTCTCGCTTCAGAATGAGGAACCGCGTGAACAAAAAAGCCTCGAAATTCGCGGCAGCAGGTGTATATAGACTAAAATGCGGAGACTGTCCAGAAACGTACGTAGGTCAGACGTAGAACGTTTTAAATACGTTTCGCAGAGGACGCTTCAGTTCATAATAACAAATTAGCATTTGGTGAATGTCTTTTAACTTCGAAACTCAGCGTTAGAAATATTAATGCACATATTCAGCTATGTACAACCATATTAAAAGTATCATGCAGTGTAGGCTTTCATGGGTGGCGTTAATTTCACTTAAAATTTGCGGGCTGATAGGCCGTGGTCGATAGGTAACACTTTCCCCAAACGTTTCGTATTCGGAAGCAATCATCAACGGCAGTTAACACTTTGCTCCCAATGATGTCTTCCGCAGCCGAAGACGAAACGTTAGGGGTTTTTACATATTGACAACTGGAATTTTATGTGAAGCATGTTAAACGTCAGTTTATTCATTTTACAATCAAATTATTCTAAAATTAAAATTTTCTTCTTTCGCAGACATCCAATAATTTACGACGTAAGTTGGAAAATGAATATTATATTCCAACGTCCTTGCTAAGAGTAATTTGAAACAATTTTCTTCTTTCGGGATATCCACAACCGTCAATCTTGGTTTTAAATAATGCGATCCACAACAATGTCAGTTAAGACATATTAACTTTTATTTTAGATTCTGAAGATGATTCAGAAGGACTGAAACATGTCAATGTCATAAATCATTGTCAACTGTTGGCTGATAATAAAATAATATTTTTCTTTTGTATATGTGAAAGTTAATGTATGGTGCTTGGATCATCAATAACGCCCCTATCGGAGAAAGAGTCAACAGTAGTAGCACTGATTTCATTTCGTAGCTCTTCCCGGCTTAATAATTGTTTGTGTTCTCCACGGACTTGCGGCCGGATTATGTAGTTCTGCAGACGTGATATTTGATCGGTCCACCTGCTCGCCATCTTCAGGTGGACCGATGAAATATCATGTCAGCGGAACGACGTAATACAGCCGCAAACCCGTGAAGAACACAAATAGTGGCACTTTCAATGTACAGTCTAACACGAACACTTACGGAAGCGACGCTACCGCATGAATGGACAGTACTGCAGTAACATAAGAACCGCATGTCAGAAACGGCCGGCTTTTCTTCCTCTAGGGGCACTGCCGTCGTTCGTAGTACCAGAGATAAGCTCTCGTGTATCGTTGATAAATATCTTGATCCGATTGCTACAAAACATCACACTAGCATGTGCAGTGCTAATCAGAAGATTTCATCAAATCTGCTCCCGCTCCTATTGGGAACAGAAACATAAATTTCAGTAGATACAGATAGATAATCTGAATTGCTGTGATTATATCTTGAGAGTGACTGCTGAGCATTCGTGTTTGATACTTGTACTATGTGAATCATAGATTGTTTTGTATATAAAGATTATTTAAGATAGGGGAGGTTTGGTGGTGAGTTGAGTATAGCTTGCAGAGGTAGCTGTGGGCTGCCCATTAGACGTAGAGGACCAATACGTACTTGCGTGCTTCGGTCCGAATGATATGATGTTACATCATTTCATGTTTCACTGCAACATCTGTATCGCGTGTTAGAGTGGTTAACGGCGTAGGGCAGGCATTGTACAGTGACACGGCGGAAGTAATTGGATAGCGATACGCACAGAGAGCGGTGGCGCTAGTGCCGCGTCAACAGCGAATAAAATGGCAGTTTATTGACATGACTGTCATTTGTAGTCTGCTGATTCACGTGAATAGCTTCCCGATGAGACTATAGCCGCAGTGATTTTCAATGCGAAATGGTGGTTGGAGCCAGACGAAATGGGCATTCCAGTTTGCGAACCGTTAGGACATTAGAATATTCAATATTTCGAGATCCACTGTGGCTAGAATGTGCGTAGAATACCAATGTTCAGGCATCACTCGCACCAGACAATGCAGTGGCCGAGGGGCTTTACTAAGTGCTCGGAAGCAAAGGCGTTTGCGTTGGACTGCCAGAGGAAACAGACAAACAACGCTGTGTAAAATAGTACCAGATATCTCACATACATAGGATGAACCATAGCAGGATGACAAAGAAGATTTTAACGTAGTGACAGAAAGTACAGTGAAAATCAAATGCGTAAATCATAGGAGAACTAATCTACAGAAGACGAGAAAGGAAAAAATACACAGAAAAAGTCAGAAAATAGAAATTTGAACAAACACCTAAGGAGGTGGAACAAAGAGAGAAGAGGACAGAAGAGAGAAAGGATAAACGCAGTGAATATATGAGAGGTATTTGGAAAAGGAGAAGGAATTCCATGAAAATGGAGTGAATATTGGCAACATGCACAGCCTTGTTGCAGCTACTTTTCGTTGTAGTCATCAAACAGAGACACCCATCATTTTGTCTAGTGGACAGCATGGTGGGTTGCCACGCAGAGGTCTCGGGCTCAATTCGACGACTGGGCGTTGTGTCATCCTCATCTCATCATCACTGAAAGTCAGATCGCCGAAGTAGAGTCAACTATAAAGACTTTCACCAGGCAGGCCGAACACGAATCCAGTTGGGGTCTAACGGCCATAAATGTCACACGATTATCATCAGCACTTATCGAATTGTGGAGCCAACATTTGACTCAGACTGCTGAAAATGTTTAACAGGGTGGAAATCCAGGACCTTAAATATACAAAATGTCTTTCCATTTCTTCATCAATAGTGTTTTTGAATCTGCGCATGAGGAGATAATGCTACTGAATTACCTTCTTTAATGTTCGTATTCTGTCTCCAAGTGTGCTGCGACGTACAGAAAATATTTTGGCTGCTCCATGACGATCGTTTCCATTGACACCTCCTTGCTTACAGCCATTTTCATGTATTCTTCACTCCATTTGCCTTTTATTTGTTTTTATTATCTGTCATTTTAATCTGAAATTGCAGTAAGAAGAGAAATATATAATTTATGAATATATTTACTTCTGGCCGATACTGAAATTCAGGTGGCCGATATTGCAGGACACACATGCATTTCTATGTATTTCCATTACAAGTTATTTTATAGAAATTATCATGAAATTATTTGTAGATGTCATTCCTTTTATACCAGATATAAAGAAATACAGGTACGAAATTAGTCACCATAAAGAGGAGTATAAGAGGTCACAAAACATTAACTGTACACTCAGGTTACCAGCATGTCTGTGAATAGAAACAGCACGTGACATTCGTCTTCAGCTCTTTGTCGTTTTATAGACGCTGGCAGCAGGACATTAATTTCGATGATCGAAGAACTGCCAGCCGTAAATCTGCAAAGTGTTTCTGTACGCCGAGCTGTATGAGACGGGCATTGTCATGTAGCAGCACAACACTCGGCATTACAGAAGCCCAGGATAAACTCGTCGGGTTTGAGCAATTAACTCATAGAAATTTGGTTAATTTACATTACCTGAAGCAAACAGTTACAGCCATGTGGCTCTGGATGTACTTCTCCGAATCCCGGATTGGTAGCAATTTGTATTCCCAAATAAATTCTATAAACTTCATTGTAACTAAGAAATGACGGCATTCGTCAAATCTGATGAGTGGTATTCCGTGTTTCAGTTAACCCCAACATTTCTAGTAAACATTCAACACCTCTTTTGCCGAATAGCATGTCGCAGTTTTCGCATTGGTTCACAGTAAGAGTACAATGCTTCTAATCGCTGCCATTAGACTTCTGCAACCCAGGAATACGAAAGTTGATCCCACGATACGACATGTGTCTTAATTTTTTGGGTATCTATTTTTAAAAAGAGAAACTGTCTTCATTCACCATGTACAAACCAAGTGACTGGTTCTATCAATCTAACCCTTCCAGTGTCGTTTCATTCAGCCTATGCCCCGATTTTAGGCACCGCATTATCTCGTCTCACTATACTGCGTATCGATAAACTGGCACGTTAAAATTAGTATATTACGTTATAGCACGATACGGAAGTTTTTCTCTATTTCATCTCCTTAACTACATGTCCTACAAGGTAGCCGCAAACTGTCGTTACCTGACAGTTGCAATGTACGTAGCAAGTTTGGATGGATCTTATCCGCTAGTTTAACAAGACCGTACACATACTCACATCCATACATTCATACATTTCTGTTATGTGTAGAGTCTGGGATGGGGAAGCTGAATGACTGCTGTCGAGAAAGTCATAATCAGCCACTTCTTTCACCGTTTCCAGCTTTCTGAGTCTGGTTGTGACTCAAGGACTTGCAGTATTGCTTGTTTCGGAACCAACCCTCTACTTGTTAAAGTACAGCTTGGAGTTTTCCTCCCTTCGTCTCTATTCAGTCCCACTCTGTATCTACTCAACTTTTCGGGGTCCATTTACAAATTCTTCCTTAATCCTTACATCTTCTGTGGTCAGACCTTCCATGAACGTGAAACTTTTACATTCATTTTTATGTTTCCTCTTCTCTCCTCACTTTCCCTTGACATTACCACTGTCTTGCTCTTCTCTGTGTTTAATGTCATCCCAAATTTCTCAATCTCTTAGTTCTATAGATTTAATTGTTTTGTACTTCCCTTTCATCCCCACCCCGTATCACTATATCATCTACAAAACAACATGAACATGACCTTTTTTTCCTGTTATCCCAATCTCTGTTTAACCTTCTTGTGAATTTTATACATGAATATGATGGATAGTTGGGGGTGTGGGGAGGGGGGGGGGCGACAATACGCTTTCCTGACGCAGACTCGTTTCCATCCAAACCACTCTGTTTCTCCTGTACTGTTCTTTACGCTGTGTTTGCACATAGCTTTTACCATTTGCACTTCTGCTCTGTTTACTTCCCTTTTTCTTAATACATCCCAAACCACCCGTACAAGAACACTGTCATAAGCTTTCTCGATATTAATAAAAGTCATTATCAACTCTTTACCAAATTCCCATCTTTTCTCCATCATGAGCCTTAGCGTAAATATTAAGTTGATCTGTCTGTCCGAAAACAACGTTCTTCATCTAGCTCTGCATCTATCTGCCCTTTCAGTCTTCCTTCCAATACAAAGGTCTTAGCTACCAGACAATAAGAGTGATCCTCTTGAATTGTTACATTCGTTTGTGTCATCTTTTTTTTAAAAAAAAATTGGGATGACTAAACCATTTCCCCATTCTTCTAGGATCTCTTTCATCCTCCAAATCATCCTGAATCATCTATATAGCCACTGTGACCCTACTGGTACTGTTGGTTTTACCGTTTCAGTTGTCATATCATACACTCCCTCTGCTTCACCTCTTTCCATTTTCGGTATGTTCCTAGCATAGATGTCTCGTTCTTCGGTTCTTCTTCTTCCTCCATTGTTTCTTCTTGTTGCCATTCGTCTTCCTGTTAATTGTATTGAACATTCAATAGCTTTTAAAGGTATTCTTCCCATCGTTTCAAAATGCCGCCTCTTTTATATAATATCTGTCCGACTTCAGATTTTTAGAAATTCTGCATTTTCTCACCTTTAACACTATTTTTCACTAGTCCATATAAAACCAATTTACTTTTTGATATTCTCCATTACAGCTTTAGCTAAGCTCTCCAAGATTTTCCTTTTCATCTTCTTTTATGATCCTGTGGCAGGCCATCTTGCTACTCCATATATTTTTGCCGTTTCTACTTTCTACAAGCCATTTGATTTTCTTTTTTTAAATGTTTCTTCACCCTGATGTTTCACAAACGAATCTCCTTTTCTTTTTCCTTCCCTGATAATCTTCCAAAGATGTTTACTGCACACCTAACAAATCCATATCTAACATATGTCCATATATGTTGTAAGCTTTATGCATGTTTTTTTTTTTTTTTTTTTTTTTTTTTTTTTTTTTTTTTTTTTTTTTTTCCTACTAGCTTCATGAATTTCCAAATCGTGAACAAATTTTAGCCAACCAGTTACATAATATGGTTTATACACGTAAACCTTGACATAGGATTCGGCAAACATGATTGTGCGTTCTTCAAATTACTTTTGCCGAAACCTAGGTCAAGGTTTTGCGCATATAAACCACATTATGCAACTGGTTGCGTAATATGGTTTATATACGTAAACCTTGAACTAGGATTCGGTAAACATTATTTTGCCCTTTTCAGATTACTTTTGTCGAAACATAGATCAATGTTTTGCGCATATAAACCACATTATGCAACTGGTCGGCTGAAATTCGTTCACAATTTGATCGTGTTCCACCGTTGTTGAACTGTAGGCATGTTTCTGATATTCACAATTTTCCACGCCTTAATTTGGCTATCACCACTTTAAGGTCTCTACCAAAATCTCCTCTTGGAATAGCCATCACTTCTACTAACTGTCAATCATTGTCTTTGTTTTCATGAGTCCTAATCCATACCTAGTAATTCTTTTCTGTAGGTATTTTCCTAAACCAGTTTTTTCAAAATTTAATAAATTTTTAATATATAGGGGAGAGTCGTGCAGTATCGGCCAGCATACAGTATTGGAAACTGCAGTATTTTCGCCTTTCGCCGTTAGATGGAAGACGCTTCCGCAAACAAGTTGCAAGCTTGAGTGCCCATGCGCTCTGAAGTCGGATATCTTTCGCATATCATTATTAGTTTGTTTAGTGTGCTTGTTTGATGGTGGTTGCTGCTAGTCTGAGTGTACAGATAATATTCTGTGACCTCTGGTACTCCTCTTTATGGTAACAAATTTCGTTTCTGTATTTCGTTTATCTGAGCTATAAAAGGAATGATATCTACCAATCATTTCAAGATAATTTCTATAAAATAAATTGTAATGAAAATACATAGAAATGCATGTGTGTCCTGTAATTCGGCCACCTGAATTTCAGTATCAGGCAGAAGTAAATACAATTTTAAATTATACATTCCTCTTCTTACTGCTATTTTAGATTACAATGACAGATAATAAAAGCAAATAATACGCAAGTGCAGTGAAGAATACACGAAAATTGCTGTAAGCAAGGTGCTGTCAATGGAAACGACCGCCATGAGGTAGCCAAAATATTTTCTGTACGTAGCAGCACACTTGGAGACAGGATACGAACACTGAAAGAAGGTAATTCAGCAGCATTATCTCCTCATGCGCAGATTCAAAAAAACTTTTGATGAACAAATGGAAAGACATTTAATATATTTAAGGACCTAGATTTCCTAGATTTCCTCCTTGTTACTTTCAGCAGTCTGAGTCAATACAATAAGCGTTCGAACTGTCAACAGGAGATGGGCTTATTTCTATGCCTACTGTGTTGGAATTGGGACCAGCATCGGATATCCTTTGAATCACCTGTCCTGTAACTGTACCTTCGTTAGCTCTTAACACAGCCACCGTTTCTACATCTGGACATTCATTACTACTGACTCTGGTCAACCAGCAGCCAAATGAAGAGCCCACCAGTGCTTTACATGCTGCATCACAAACACATGAACAATCGTCCACAACGGGAATTTAAAACCGTCATTCCGAGGCTCCAAATATTTCTAGATCTCCATCGACAAAGGCCTTTGAAGTGAAAATAAAGAAGAAGAAACCTAGGGGCCCGAAAAGTGAGATCTCGACATATCACCCTTTAAGCATCAGTTGTAAAGGAATAGCTACAGAAGAGAGGAGATTAAGAGCAGAAAATGGAAGTCTTAAAAAAAAGATAAAGAATTATGAATGTAACTCAAGCATTCAAAAAGTGAATAAGCATGCAAATAATGGACATAAAAAGACAGTTACGAAACGGAGAAGAAAACTTAAACTTCCAGGAAGTAATGGATCAACAGTGGAGGAAGAAAAGTGCATTATGTGATCGTAGTCAATTGAATAGGATTGGCTACATTGTACTAAGTGTAGTGGCTGGGTCCATGTTGGATGTGTGCATGAGGAGAAAATTTTCCATTTTACTTATGGCTTCTGTAAGCAGTGAGCTAACTAATAATGAACTGTACCTTTAAGAATATTTTCCTATGTACATTTATTATATTATTATTCAATAAATATCACTACCTGCTCGGATAGACGGGGAGGAGTACTGGCCCCGGCTCGAATCCGCACGGCGGATTAACGAAGGGGGGCAAAGTGCCGGCCAGCCTGGATGTGGTTTTAGGCGGTTTTTGACATCCCCTTAGGTGAATACCGGGTTGGTCCCCAAGTCCCGCCTCACTTACATGGTTCGAAAACATTTCGTAACACTTTACACTTTGGCACACTTATAACAATTTACGCAGACAATCGGGGTACACATTTCCACCTGGTATGGGGTGGCGGCAGGAAGGGCAGCCGGCCACCCTGTAAATATTAACAAATGCCAAATCAACGTTTAACACAGTGCCGACCCATCATGTGCGGGAAAAGGGTCAAAGAGATGGATAGATTCAGTAAATATCACTATATATTGTCATTTACAACCTTCATTATAAATTTAAGAAAGGGGCCGATATTGCAAGACACTTTCTACAATCCTCGAAATTTAAGCTCTTTGATTTTCGATGTTTTTAAGTACTACTAATAGAAATTTAAAATCATTAGCCTGTGATATTCATTGAACATGAATTGAGGTATCATGTTAAACTAGTAATATTTATATTAACCTTAAACGTTTCACATTAAAGTTAAAAAACTTGACCCATGTTAAACTAGTAATATTTATATTAACCTTAAAAGTTTCACATTAAAGTTAAAAAACTTGACCCGGCCAATACTTCACGACTCTCCACTAACAGGTCTTCTTTTTCATCCAGATTTCATAACTAAACGGGCCAATTTATAGGCAGAAAAAGTACCTGAATATATTCTCTGGGTAAACGTGGTAGTAGCCTTTTCTAACCGTCGAGCGGCAGCGCTGGTGCAAATATGCTACCACATTTCTTTAAAAGCTCGCTGTTGTCGCAATAATGCATATACCGTATTTCTGCTTTAGCTATTCCTTAATTAAGCCTTAACAATGATGTCAGTGACGGTTCTGAGTTTCTAGTGCACGGCTGTGTCCACCCCCCCCCCAAAAAAAAAAAAAAGTTTTATTAGAGAGTGCATCACTGGTAGCAGATTTGCACCGTGCTGCCTGTCACGTAAGTAGATTTGAATTGTTTTTTGTTGCGTCTAGTTTTCCTCGCGAGTGTATTTGTGGCAGTTTCTAGTAAATATTTATTTGTAATTTTTACCATACATACTAGAATGCTCAAATATTTTAATTTATTTCGTAAATAAAATTTTAATTCTCGATAAATTGTCCTCTAGTTTCTCCAGATTAGACATCTGCAGTTTCCTTCATTCATTTTTAACCCGTTTTAAGCCTTACACAATGCGAAAGAAGAGTGTTATTCAACTACATAATTTAATCATCGTAGACGTGTTATAGGTCTAACGGATGAGGAAATAGACTTATTTCGTCAAGTAATGAAGGTCTTAATGACCTTAGATTCCTCATCAGATCATGAACATGACACTATTATTCAAATGTAAATCCTAGTTCCGTCACCGATCAATATTTCAGACCCAATGAATCTGATACTGACGACGGATCCACTCTGTGAAGTAAAATGCCACAAAAGCAGCACTCGAAATCACTGAAAAAGAATATCACAAAAATCTTCGCTGGTTTAGAAGGAAACGCAAGCTCTCTCATTCATGATAGATGATAATATGATTGATGAGGTAATTATGTGTACTAAGTTCCACAGAACACAGAAGAAAAGCTAATTACTCATGAGACAGGAACTACAGGGAAGTAACGAAAGACGAAATTATGGTACTGCTGGGTCTTTTATACATGATTATTGTCCACTTTCGAAATAGTGTTACATTTATGTACGAACGTAGGCTTTACACAGTCATTATTGTTAACGTTAAAATTCTTCTGAGCTATTTGTCCTATCTGAAAGCATTTGTCTGGAGTGAAACGTGGACGATAAGGAGTTCAGATAAAAAGATGACAGAAGCTTTTGAAATGTGGTGCTATAGACGAATAATGAAAATTAGATGGGTAGATCACGTAACTAATGAGGAGGTGCTTAACCGAATTGGGAAGAAAAGGAGTTTCTGGGATATCCTATTTAAGAGAAGGGATAGACTGGTTGGACTCATTCTGAGACATCAAGGAATTGTCAACTTAGCATTAAAAGGAAGCGTATGGAGAAAAAATCGTAGAGGGAGACCGAGGGATGAATACATTAAGAAGATTCAATAGGATGTAGGTTGCCGTACATATTCTCAGATGAAGAGGCTTGCACAGGACAGGGTAGGGTGGAGAGCTGCATCAAACCAGTCTGCTGACTGAAGACCACAACAACAACAACAACAACAGTGTCACATTTCTTACATTTATTTTGAAATTGATATAATAATTCAAATATTAACAAATGAAATATTTCTACCAGCACATTATACTATTTTTGTCATTACGAGCACTTAGTAGGTGTATACTAGTTTTGTAACTCGGAATAAACAGTGGTAGCAAATCTGCACCGCGCTACTGCTTAAGATATAGTAATTGGCGCTGCCGCCCTAGGGTTAAAACTGCACACTTTTTATAAAGTGAGTAGTCAGTCTCAAACTGAGATTTGTTTAGCTTTTTATTGAAGCACGGTCCGCTCCGTAAAAAGACTACATCTACATGGGATACTCTGAAAATCACATTTAAGTGCCTGGCAGAGGATTCATCGAACCACCGTTATACTATTTTACCTCCCATTCCATTCTCGAATAGCGCGCGGGAAGAATGAACACCTGAATCTCTCCGTTCGGGCTCTGATTTCTCGTATTTTTTTCTGATGATCATTTCTACCTATGTTATTGGGAGTCAACAATATATTTTCGCATTCGGAGGAGAATGTTGGCGATTAGAGTTTCGTAAGTAGCCCACGCCACAGCGATAAGCGCTGTTGTTGTAATGATTCCCATCCCAGATCCTGTATCATTTCCGTAACGCTGTCTCCCCTGTATCGTGACAAAACGAAACGAACTGCCCTTCTTTGGACTCTTTCGATGTCCTCCGTCAAACCCACCTGATAAGGATCCCATACTGGGCAGCAATACTCCATAAAAGGACGGACAAGCGTAGTGTATGCAGTTTCTTTAGTAGTTCTGTTGCATGTTTTATGGGTTCTGCCAATAAAACGCAGTCTCTGTTTCGCCTTTCCCACGACATTATCTACGTGTTCTTTCCAATTCATAGAATATATGACATCAACTGCGATTGGGCAAAGCTGAAAATGTGTACCCAGCCGGGATTCGGACCCGGGTCTCCTGCTTTCTAGGCAGTTGCGCTGACCCCTACACCACTGGGGACACAGTGATCAGCGCACCTGCAAGGACTACCTAAGCACGCCTCCCGTCAGATACAAATTCCCAGCTTCGCCCTGCCCACAGTACTCAAACTCGTAGTTTAACTAATTCCCGTAAGAGTAAGGGCTTGCAGGTGCGGTGATCACTGTGTCCCCAGTTGTGTAGGGATCAGCGCAACTGTCTAGAAAGCAGGAGACCCGGGTTCGAATCCCGGCAGGGTACACATTTTCAGCTTTGCCCAATCGCAGTTGATGTCATATATTCTATGAATATTAAATAATAACAACTGCAAGATCAGAAGTGACGTCTGTTCTCTCGCAACAGACGCCACATGTATATATAAGTCAGAAGTAATAGTAATTCCTAGGTATTTTGTGGAGATTACGGCCTTCACATTTGATTGATTTATCATGTAAACAAATTTTAACGAACGCGCACGGGAGCCTGTCAGCGCAGCACAGTCGTGAGAGATTAGGCTGCGAGGGCGTCGCGCAATTAAGAAGCTGCGTGTGTGCGGCTGCTTGCTGCTGTCCCGTGCGTGCCCAGCGCGTGTCCGGCCCGCCTCGCTAATGACGAACCGACGCGACGCGGCGCGGGGCGGCGCCGAGACGCCGGCGGCCGCGCGCAAGTGAAGCAACAAAATTAATTAATTCACTGGCGCGCGAATTTTAATTAAAATTTCTATCCCGTGCAAAACATCGCCCGCCCGCATCAGCTACCGTGCGGAGTAGGAGCGCGCCCGTGGGGTGGGCGGGAAGGGGGCGGCAGGGGTTGTGGAACTGTTTCTCCGACGACAAAATCAACGCCCGACTCATCCCCGCCCGTAACTCCTACTCTCTGTGCATTTTTATCCTTTTTTTACGACGGTGATGTTATGTATATACCTTCCTGAAACCTCCAGGAATTCACCACTCCCCAAACCCCCATAAATATGAAAAAAGTACGACACACGCCTTTTTAAAAGGTGTGGAACACTACGGACAGCCACTTTCGGTTCTGGTAGCTGGAGCAAACATTTTCAGCCATTGTACTACGGCAAAATTCATAGCATGGGTAACTATAACTTATTCTAGAAGCTATATAAAATTAAAATTCTTATTTTAATGAAATATTCACATGATGTTTTCTGTCCATATTGATATGAATTCAGCTTGAGGGGAGGTAACTTTTCAGCCAAGATTGCATTTATTAACCTTTGTTTATAATGACCTGTGTCATTCAAATAGTGACCTTCAAGTGCCCAATTAGAACTATAAATGTACGCCATGTTCTTAAATGATTCCCTAACTAGCCACTTACAATTAAACCTTACAGATATTAGACGTGGTAACTCTGTTTTACTGAAACAATCATCCTAAATAGAGGTTTTTACAAATGCGATCTTGGCTGAGGTGTTTTCCTTCAGGTTGAATAATTATACAACTATACGGATGTAACTTTGTTTGATAGAATTTTCACAACTTAAGGGGAGGCGGTTACAGAAATAATGAAAAAAACACAATTTTTTATTTGTTTATTTCACAGGAAATATAACTGAGATTATTTGGTTTGATTGGTTTGATGTTGAAAGGGACTAAACGACAAAGGTTATCAGTCAACTGAGATTATTATCCCAAATTTTTTCCGTGGAATTGGAACTACAAATGGCATTAAAAATTTGAAGCCTTAAGCAGTGTAATGCGCCGTGCCCACTTTTCCAGGTATCCGATGGGAGGAAAAATTCTCTTGCACAATTTTGCCTTTGAACCTAGAAAATGTAGCTTTAGAAGGATTTTTTTTATATACACTATTTAAAATCTGGAGTGTCTAGGCCATATTCTGAAAAGGATGGGTGGACGAATCACAAGACTTGTTGCTGACAATAAAGGTAAGCTACTAAAGGATGGGAAGCCACTGGTAGGTAAAGCAGACTAACGCAGAAGAGAATTGACAACCTGCAAGTCTACTATGGTGCTATAATTAGAAGTAGCCTCACAGGTTTGGATAGGATGAGGAAAGCATTTTGGACCATTTGGTTTCATTACTTGTCGACAGACACTACACCTAGACATGGCTTCTGTTTTAATGAACGGTGCAGATTAGTGAAAAGCAGCGAAAGTGTGGAAACTTAAACCCATAAAAATAACCTTCCTTATGGTGTTGCAATGGCTAATAAACTAATTTATCGAGCACTGGCTTCATCAGAACAGCGAACATGTGAAACAGCGATACGTGCAGACATTCTATATGCATTTGTAAAGGATCACGTCCTACCAACTAATAGCTTGTAATCCATCAACAGGTTGTTCGTATACACTTTCAGATTCAATATGTGTGCTAGGCACTGTACGAGTGCCACGAAGTCTGCTGAAAACACCAGTATACATAATTTAATCTCGTATTTTGCTGACAACCTGCAAGTCTACTATGGTGCTGTAATTAGAAGTAACCTCACAGGTTTGGATAGGATGAAGAAAGCATTTTGGGCCATTTGGTTTCATTACTTATCGACAGACACTACACCTCGACATGCCTTCTATTTTAATGAACGGTGCAGATTAGTGTAAAACAGTGAAAGTGTGGAAACTTAAACCCTTAAAAATAACCTTCCTTATGGTGTTGCAATGGCTAATAAACTAATTTATCGAGCACTGGCTTCATCAGAACAGCGAACATGTGAAACAGCGATACGTGCAGATATTCTATATGCATTTGTAAAGGACCACGTCCTACCAACTAATAGCTTATAATCCATCAACAGGTTGTTCGTATACACTTTCGGATTTAATATGTGTGCTAGGCACTGTACGAGTGCCACGAATTCTGCTGAAAACACCAGTATACACAATTTAATATCGTATTTTGCGGTTAGGAAGCCATATTCCGTATTTTCTACTGGCAGAATAAGCGTTTCCATTACAAAACCCATACTCAAATACGATATCGGCATACACAAGTAATTACCTAAGGTACGGTTGGACACTACGTTACTATAGACTCGACTAACAATTTAAAATAATGTACAACTTCAATATTAAACATCAAGATGTAGAAAAATGTCATAACAACGTATGATGAAAATTTCGACGCCGCGTGGAATGGCTACGTGGATTGGTCGCGTGGTCTAAGGCGTCATGCTTCCGATTGGTCGGCCGATTCCGCCGGAAGTTCGAGTCATCTGTCGCGCAAGCGCGTGCATATGTGTGTGTGTGTGTGTATGGTATTATGACCACAGCAGTTTGGCTCATCATCTGAACGTTTAAAAATTCCGACAGTTTGCTATGAATAGATGTTATAGACGGTCGGTTACCAAAACAATCATGATTTTTCTTGTTCAAAAGTAATGCACAAAAACAACCGACTTCCTGGCAGATGAAAATTGTGTGCCGGAACCGGGATTCTAAACGGGGACCTTTGCCTTTCGCGGGAAAGCGCTCTACCACTGAGTTAAACCGACACTAGTCACGTTCCGCCCTCACAACTTTAGTTCTGCCAGTACCTCGCTTCCTACTTTCCAAACTTCAGAGACGTCCTCCTGTGAACCTTGCAAGACTAGCACTGCAGGAAGAAATGACGTGGTGAAGATATGGCTTAGCCACAGCCTAAGGGATGTTTCCACGATGAAACTTTCACTCTGCTGCGGAGTGTGCGGTGATATGATACATCCTGGCACACAATTTTAATCTGCCAGGCTGTTTCATGATTAATATATCCCGAGAGTTGGGCCGTAGAAGAACTAAATTTTTTTCACGCAGCGTTTTCTTACTGGTACAGTCAAGACTTTCACGACCAGCTGAAATAGTTGCTTTTGAATCTTCCGGGTTGTATGGTCGTGGTCGAAGAAACATTTTTGGTCCTCACGTGTCGTCCAGAGCTCTGCTGGTAATCTTCAGAGGTGTTACTGGTAGCGGTGAGTCTTGCCTAACAGGAAGATTCAACAGCAACTATTACTGGTACAATACACTGTTTTGCGTTGATACACTTGCTCTAGTCCGACTTAATATTAATAATAATATAATAATTCGTGCATGTATTTCGAAGTTCATTCACCCGCTCGGTTAGCCGTGTGATCTACCGCACCGCTTTCCGACACGGGGTGGCGTTCCGGTCCCGGTTCGAATCCGCATGGCGGATTAACGAAAGGGGTCCGAGTGCCGGCCAGCCTGGATGTGGTTTTTAGGCGGTTTTCCACATCCTCCTAGGTGAATACCGGGCTGGTCCCGAAGTCCCGCCTCAGTTAAACGGTTCGTAAACATTTCGTAACACGATGATCATCTTGTGATGGTACAGCTCTTTCGCGCTCTTATAACACTATACGCAGACATTTGGGGTACATATTTTCTCCTGGGGGACATGGGGTAGTGGCAGGAAGGGCATCCGACAACCCTGTAAATATTAACTCATGCAAAATTCGTTGTTAACACAGTGCCGATCCTGCATGTGCGGGAAAAGGGCCAAAGAGATAGATATTTCGAAGTTCATCCAATTCCATAAACAGTATTAAAGCCATTTCTTTAATCTTTGCCTGTCTGTCACTTTGGCACTTTTCCCGCACTCATGCAGGGTCGGCTCTGTGTTAAATGCAGATTTGGCATGTGTTAATAGTTACAGGGCCATTCCTGCCGCCACTCCATGCCCCCCCAGGAGAAAATGTGTACCCCAAATGTCTCCGTATAGTGTTATATGTGTGTGAAAGTGTGAAGTGTTACGAAATGTTCGAAGCCATTTCTTTACAACACTAAACCAAAGTATGAAAGCAACACTACAAAAGAACTGGCTACCGAGTGATTCTTGTGAAAAAATAAAAATGTACTCACCCCCACCACAAATAAGCAAAAAAGTATCTGAAATTCTTTATGACATAAATAAATGTTACGTTTACCTTTGTGAAACACGTGTCTTATTTTATAAGTTCCAAATTTAACCTAGTGTGCTTATTCACATAATAAGTAGTCTACTAAAGTTTCACTTTGTAACGAAAGTTTCCATGGCCAACACTGTTGGAGATTTACAGATTATATTTTTAGAATCGTATTAGAGCTGTGACGAATTATAGTAATTTCTATCCTATCTGAAAATTTATTGTTCTTCCTCACATTAATTCAAATGTAATTTTGAATCTCAAATGCCCTTGAAGGTACTGTCTCTCAGTAACTTTGGAGCAGATGAAAATGCCTTTGAGCAGATACGCGTGAAATACTGGAATATATATCTCCGTTAATTTTAATCAACGTGAAATGCAAAATTAGTTAAATTCGGTGCAGTACAGAGCAAGTGAAACGATGCGAGAATTTTTACTTTTTAATCGCGGTTTTGAGTGACTGAGCTCCGTTGTTAGCCTTTTGCTGCACCCCGCGCTTTTGAAGCAGGAGCTGAATGTATTTTGCAATTCAGATAGAGCGTTAGCTACAGTGTGATAATCGCTGGCCGGGAATAGCTTCCATTACCGGCGAGGCCGCCTCGTGTATATCCTGGGAACACGCGCTGGGCCCTGCCAAATCCTGCGTGAGAAGAGCGATGGGGGATGCAACCGTATTGACGCCGGCTGCTGGATGCACGGCTCACAGCCAGCCTGGAATGACCAGAGGGCGCAGCAGCGAATGCAAATGGCGCCAGGCGGCTCGCGCGGATTCATCAGGACGTGTCTCGGGCTCTGCAGGCAACGACCCTAGGGAGCTACGATGGCTCGTGGTCGTTCACCTACTGCCGTCATACAGCATGTGAAGCAACGGAACTAAACGACCAGTGACGTCAGAGTATGCATGGACCTCTCGTCATGTTCCAAATCTACAGATCTATTCATCCAATTTCAACCGAAGTTGTTGTTGTTATAGTCTTCAGTCCAGAGACTGGTTTGATGCAGTTCTCCACCCTACTCTATCCTGAGCAAGCCTTTTCATCTCCTCATAAGAACGACAACCCACATCCACTTGAATCTGCTTACTATACGCGTCTCTTGGTCTCCCTCTGCGATTTTTACCCCACGCACTTCCCTCCAATGCTACATTTACGATTCTTCGATGTCTTAGAATGTGTCCTATCAAGAGATCCCTTCTTTTAGTCAGGCTATGCCAAAAAAACCCTTTTCTCACCTAATCTGTTAAGTATCTCTTCATTAGTTATGCGATCTACCCACCTAATCTTCAGCATTCTTCTGTAGCACCACATTTCAGTGGTCTCTATCCTCTTACTGTCCGCACTGCTTATCGTCCATGTTTCACTCCCGTACAAGGCAACACTCCACACAAATGCCTTCAGAAAAGACTTCCTTACACTTAAATTAATATTCGATGTTAGCAAATTTCTCTTTTTCAAAAATGTTTTTCTTCCCATTGCCATTCTGCATTTTATATCCTCTGTACTGCGACCATCACATGTTATTTTACTACCCAAGTAGCAAAACTCATCTACCACCTTCATTGTTTCGGTACCCAATCTAATTCCTTCAGCATCACCTGATTTTCTAACACCGCATTCCATTATTTTTGTTTTGCTCTTGTTAATGTTCATTTTATACGCTCTCTTTAACACACTGTCCATTCCATTCAACTGCTCTTCCAGGTTACAATGTCATCAGCAAAACGCAATGTTTTTATTTCTTCCCCCTGAACTTTAATCCCTATTCCAAATTTTTCCTTGCTTCCCTTCACCGCCTGTTCGATGTACAAATTGAATAACATCGGAGAAAGACTACAACCCTGTCTTACTCCCTTCCCGACTGATGCTTCCCTTTCATGCCCTTCGAGTCTAATATCTGCGGTCTGGCTTTTGTAAATGTTGTAAATAACTCTCCTTTCCCTGTATTTTACCCCTGCTGACTTCAGAATTTGAAACAGTGTATTACAATCAACATTGTCATAAGCTATCTCCAAATCTACAAAAGCTAAAAATGTAGGTTTGCCTTTCCTTAATCTATCTTCTAAGATAAGACGTAAAGTGAGTATTGCCTCCCGGGTTCCTACGTTCCTCCTGAATCCAAACTGATCTTCCCCGAGGTCAGCTTCTACCAGCTTTTCCGTTCTCCTGTAGATAATTCGTGTTAAAATTTTGCAACCATGACTTATCAAACTTATGGTTCTGCGCCTGATTTCTTTGGAATGGGGATTATTACATTGTTCTTATCAGCTTAAGTAATCCTCATTACAAGACAAAAATCGATCTTTCCCACGCGGATCGTGTGCGACGTTGACCCACCTCCACCAGTTTCTTGAACATATCCTGCTCCTGTACATTACCTGCAAGGTACATACCCGTAACCTCCTTACTCATCCTGGGCCTCTGCCTTGCCTTCACCAGTATATGCCTCCCTCCCTTCACCTCCACACCCTCCACGTCCTTTCTTAGGGTAACTTCCGACATCTCCCCCTCCCGGATGACGCCCACCGCCCCGAAATCGATCCCTCCTATAAGCCCTGATCCTCTCCCCGTGGATTCAGCTCCCCCTCTTCCCCCTCCCCTCCCTTTCCCCCACTGTTTGGTTGTCCCCATCCTCACCCCTTTCTCTGGAGTCCCTACATTCTCTATCTACTCCTTCCCCCTTCCTTCCCTTCCTCCCATGCTTCTGACACCTCCTCCCCACACTCCCCTATCCCTACGGGGTCCTCATTGCTATCGGTTTTAATTAGTGCGTCGTCTCATAGTTTGTGTCTCCAATGTATCACAGTCTGATTTTAACAGTGCGTATACCGCCATAGAAACAAATGCCGACGTCGTACGTTTTTAACAGTGTCTCAAGTGCTTCGTCGTCTGTCCAGTGGTGTGTATCTCAGAATGTGCCTTTTTTTTCTTTTTTTGAAGTCACCATGGCTCAACGATTTTAACAGACTAAATGTGTTTTATCGTTTTGCTGCATTGTAACACCAGCAAACTTCTCACCCTCAATGTTTTTTAAATATACATGTTTTTCGTGTGTTGTCATTGTTTGTTTTAAATCTTCATTATCACTATTGCAAGCCACTCGGCTAAAGAGCGGCGTAAGAGACTGTTGCCATCCAACAAAAATCGATATGTAGTTAAGAACCAACCGGATATACTATGTGATGAAAAGTACGAGGCTGAAGCCTAAATTTTCGGGACCGGTGCTGCCATCTGGAAAGTAGGAGCAGTAGATCTTTGCACCGCTGGTAGCGCGAGCTGCATATTTGATGAGTCAGTGTGCAGAGTGGCATTCAGCTGGGAGGTCGTGTTGCATGTCCATAGTGCTTTCCGTAATACTCTTATGTGTGGCGATTTTACGTTGGATCCGATGACAGAATAGCGCGTGTGTAGCAAATTCTGTGCAAATCTCGGGATCAGTGGTGCTCAGAACCTTGCAATGATTGAGCAATCGCCTCGGTGGAAGAGCCTGGGCTCTCCAAGCAACACCCCCTAGAGACAAGGCCTTACAACAGGCCGTGCCTACGTCACACTTAGAGGCCCCAGCCGCCATCTGACTGGCCGCCCACTGCGTGGCGGTGGGCGTGCCCCAGCGGCCAGCCAGTGAGGTGGCGGCCGGGGCCTCTATGTGTGACGTAGGCACGGCCTGTTGTAAGGCCTTGTCTCTAGGAGGTGTTGCTCCAAGACCCAAATATGCGAGACAGGTGAAGAGCAAACCGAAGAACATGATCTGCGTTTTCTTTGATCTGGAGGGAATTTGCAAGCCTCCCACTACCGTACTCGTAGAGCAGTTATTAGAAGCTACAGCAAAACTCATTATTAATATTCCCTATCAGACCCTGCATCATTTAATATCTTACGTCCAAGAAGGTCTAGGATTCTTCAATAGAGAAATGCAGTCTAATTTGGTCTGATAACGCATTTATTTTCAAAAAAACCTTCAAACGCGTATAAAATAGAATTCAGAAAAGATTGAACACCAAAATGTGTGCTACTAATTATTAAAATGTACAGCCTACTTGCGACAGCTCATAAAACGGCATGACTGTTCAGTTCAATGTCTTTTACTCTACTGCTGACGCTCAACCTCATACGTATTGAGGGCACTTTGAACAGCAACCGCTAAGTATAGGTGGTTGTGAAGCCTGAGGTAGTCCCCCGCCTCAGGCATCTCCTCAGGTCACATTTCAACAGGACAATGCCTGGCCACATACTTCGAGGAATGTATAGGCCGTCATCGGAGAGCGACGTGTACCACTGCTGCTTCTCTGGCCTGCTCATTCGCCACACATGTCGCCCTTCGAACATGTCTGGCATACGGTCGGTCGGCACCTGGCTGGTAACATTTTCCTCCAGAAACTAGTGTCACGGATTTGTGTGCACGGATACAAACTGCGTTGCGGGAAATCCCTGCCGGCCGCGGTGGCCGAGGGGACTGAGGCGCATCAGTCACGGTCTGCACGGTCACTACGGTCGGGGGTTCGAATTCCCCTCGGGCATGGATATTTGTGCCGTCCTTAGTCATAGCTAGTTCATAAGTAGTTTGTAAGTTTAGGGACTGATGACCACGTAGTTAAGTCCCATAAGCGCTACAAACATTTGATTTGATTTTGGGAAATCACTGAGAAATATATTCAGGACATTATTCATTCAATGCCACGGCGTATAGCAGCTCTAATTGCAGCGCACGGTGGCCGCACAAAGTACTGAACAGTTGGTCTGAAAGAAAATGCAGAGATTTGCGAAGGTAATCATTCATTTCTTGTCTCGTACCAAACCTGTGGTACTAAAGTCATGAATAACCTTCTTGATGTTGCAATTTACACTAACGGTAGCGTATTTTTATTATACGAGGCGCGTCCAGAAAGTAAGTTCCGTTTCAATTTATCTCCGCTGCTGCGCTGCGATTGCAGTTCCGCACATACGCTGTACACGAAGTGTATCAAGGAGAAGAACGTGCGCCATTTGGAGATCTCTGTCATTTAAGTACGCTTTGTTGTGCTTGTTTGAAATGTCGGCGTTGATTGAAAATCCTGCCGCCTGTGAAATCAGGTCGGTGATTCGGTTTCTGAATGCGAGGAAAGTGAAACCAAGTGAAATTTATCGCCAAATTTGCGATGTTTTCGGACCACATGCGATGAGTGATTCGATGGTGAGAAGATGGGTCCGACAGTTCAATGGCGGGCGTAGTGATGTGCAGGATGAAGAACGAACTGGGCGTCCACCTTTGGTTACAGAAGAACTGGTTCACGCGATTGATGACAAGATCCAGGAAAACCGTAGGTTTACAATTAATGCTCTCGCTATGGACTTAACCCAAATTTCACGATCACTGATGCATGAAATTGTTACCAAACAACTGAAATTCCGTAAACTTTGCTAACATTGGGTACCGAAGATTCTCACTGAGCAGCACAAAACACAACGGATGGGTAGTGCACTTGAGTTTTTGACCCGTTATGCTGAAAGCAGCGAAGAATTTCTGAGACGGATAGTCACAGCAGATGAAACGTGGATTTCTTACGACACCCCTGAGAGTAAGCGGCAATAAATCGAATGGAGGCCCACTTCATCCCCACCAAAGGTAAAGCCGAAGCACATCATGACACCTCGGAAAATGATGTCCATACTGTTCTGGGACTGGAAAGGCACCCTACTAATTGACTTCTTACCGCGTGAAGAAACAATCAAAGCAGCTGCTTATTGCGAGACACTTTGGAAATTGCGCTGTGCAATTCAGAATAAGCGCCGGTAAATGCTGTCAAAAGGCGTTGTTTTGTTTCACGACAACGCACAACCACACACTGCAAATGTGACGAAAAACCTTCTACAGGGATTTGGCTGGGACGTGTTTTACCATCCTCCGTACAGCCCTGACCTCGCTCCTAGCGACTATCATCTGTTCTTACATCTCAAGTCTTTCCTTGGCGGTCATCACTTCACCAATGACGACGAGAAGAAAGAAACTGTTTCCAACTGCTTGAAGACACAGGCGGCCGATTTCTATGAATAAGGTATACAAAACCTGATGCCACGCTATGACAAATACCCGCAAAATTTCAAGAGTTATATGGAAAAATAGTTTAAGAGTTGTAGAATTTTGTGCAATAAAAATTTCTTCTGTATCTGTGTACAATTTCATTTTATTACCAAACGGAACTTACTTTCTGGACGCCCTGGTATGACAGGTGTACGCCTGACGAAGCTTTGGTTGTGTGAGCTGAAGATGGAGATTCGATTTCGCTGTAATTTGTCATCAGAATATATTAAAAATAATCTTGGCTAACAAAGGCTCTTCGAAAAAGGAGTGCATAAAGGTTATACATTTTTGCATTGACCAATCAAATAATCAGATACTGTTGTCACTTCCTATGTCAGAACTCCAATATCGCCTTGGTATTCAACGAGTAACGAGGGGGGCACAAATTAAAAATCTGTACGCAGTTAAATATTTTACAAGAAACCACGACACTCTGACTACGATAGTTGCAAAATTATGACCGAATGGAACCAGTGCATTACAGTATCTATCACGGAACGCTACACTCGATACTCTCTTAATGCAAAAAGTACAAAACGTGGACTCCGTATCTGGATCAGTTTGAGAAATATCACTGACGCGTTCACTTCTTCAGAGACTTGCACAGTGGCTGCTGGAATTTACACCACGCTGCAAGAGGAATAAGCAGTAGCGTCGGTGTGACCGGAGTTCCCTGCACGAGGAACGCCACGCACCCACAGAGCGGTGGCCGCACTCACACCGTACGAGTGGACAAACGAGCGCCAGGCAGCCGCAGGCCGCGACATACATTACGGGGACCCACCCACCCACACCCACCCACCCACACACACACACAGCGCCACGGGCTCCTAACTCACGCGATGGTATCTGCCCCTCCATTCTCCTCCTTGGCGTCGCATCGCCTCGTCTAGTCGGCCATAACGTTTCCTTTTGTACTACTTGTAGAACGCCGCGGACTGGAGCCAAGCTTTGTAAATCTGAAGCGCTATTTTTCTTCGGCTGCAATGCTCTACTCGGTCTGATACCCCCGTTCTAAGTGATATTACTACCGCTGTCGTATTTCTTTCCTTTTTTTTTCTACTTTCCCAGTTTTATTGCAAGGACAAGCAAGGAAAAAAGTGCTCGTGCTGTTGTATATATTTCTGCGAGGCAGAAGCTCAGCCGTGGCGGAGTAGCCGAGCGGTCTAAGGCGCCTCGCTGCGGGACGCGCAGTAGCTCGCCGTCGGAGGTTCGAGTCCTCCCTGGGGCATGGGTGTGTGTCTTGTCCTTAGGTTAGTTTACCATAGTTTAAGTAGTTTGTAAGCTACGGACTGATGACCATGCAGTTTGGTCCGATAGATTTACAAACAAACAAACAAACAAAGCAAAAGCTCAGTGCGTTTTTTCTCGGCTTGAAAATACACGAAATACTTAAATGCGGTTAATAGTCGATTTATGTAGTAGTTCAACAGAATAGCTCTCCTGCATTTTTTATTTTTTTACAACTGTTAATATTGCATTTCACAAGTACTAAAAATGTTCAAATGTTTGTTAAGATTAAGGGACTTAACTACGGGGTCATCAGTCCCTAAACTTACAAACAACTTATGAACTACCTACAACTAAGGACGGCAGAAATATCCATCCCCGAGGGGGGATTTGAACCCCCGACCGTAGTGGCCGTGCAGATGACTGAAGCGCCTCAGTCCCCTCGGCCACCGCGGCCGGCTCACAAGTACTAATAAAAAATATTTCATATGAGGAAACAGTCTGCCGTGAAATAATGATCATCGAAGAAGTGTAGTCAGTTGATTAATATATTTTACCGAGGATCAAATGTTTCAATAAAGTTTATCTTCTCATCATCCCACAATAAGTGACGAATGTTGTTGTTGTTGTGGACTTCAGTCCGCAGAGTGGTTTGATACAGCTCTCCACGGTACCCTGTCCTGTGGAAGCCCATTCATCTGAGAATACGAACTATACGGCAATCTACATCCTTTTGAATCTGCTTACTGTATTCGTCCCTCGGTTTCCATCTACGATTTTTACACCACACACTTCCTTCTAATGTTAACGTTTCCTTGATGTCTCAGAATGTGTCCCACGAACCTATCCTTTCTCTTAATCAAGATATGGCAGAGACTCCTTTTCTTTACAATTCTGGTAAGCACCTTGTCTTTATGTACGTGATCTACCCACCTAATATTCATCATTCGTCTTATTGTTGTGCTCTTCAGTCCGCAGACTTGTTTGAAGCAGCGCTCCACGCTAGCCTGACTTGTTCAACTCTCTTCATCTGAGAATAAGTTCTGCACCTACATCCTTTTGAATCTGCTTACAGTATTCGTCCTTCGATCTCCCTCTACGATTTTTACCTCTAACACTTTCTTCTAAATGTTGACGATTCCTTCATGTCTCATAATTTGTCCCACTAATCTATCCCTTCTCTTATTAAAGGATATGCCAGAAACTCCTTTTCTCCTCAATTCGATTAAGCACATTTTCATTAATTATGTGATCTATCCATCTAATTTTCATCATTCGTCTATAGCACCACTTTTCAAATGCTTCTATCATCTTTTCGTCTGAATTCCGTTTCGTCCACGTTTCACTCCCATACAATGCTACACTCAAAAACATGTGCTTCGAGGAAGAACTTCCTAACATTTAAATTATTTTTTTTAAAGAGCTGAAAGCTTTGTTTATTATCACTAACTGGTTTCGGCCTTAGGCCATTCTTAAGTGCTGTGATAAAAGTTGTCAGATAGGCTTCCTTAGGTCATGCTTTAATTTAACATTGGATGAGTTTCCTTAGAAACGCTTTTCTTGCCATAGCTGTACTGCATTTTATATTTTATTTACTTCGCCCATCAGAAGTTATTTTGCTACCCAAATAACAAAACTCATCTCTACCTTTATTGTCTCATTACCTAATCTATTTCCTTCAGCATCGCCTGACTTTCTGAATTTACATTCCATAATACTTGTTTACTCTTGTTGATGTTAATCTTATACCGTCTTTTCAAGACACTGTCCATTCTGTTCAATTGCTCTTCCAGATCCTTTACGGTCCCGACAGAATTACTATGTCATCGGTTTACCGCAAAGTTTTTATTTCTTCTCCCCTAACTTTAATTCCCTCTCCAAATTTCTCCTTGCGTTCCTTCACTGCTTGCTCAATGTACAGATTGGACAGCATTGGGAACAGGCTACAAACATGTCTTACTCCCTTCCCTACCTCTGCGTCCCTTTGTTGCCTTTCGACTCTAATAACTGCTGTCTGGTTTTTGTATAGGTTGAATATAACCCTTCACTCTGTAAATTTTCCCCTGATGCCTTCAGAATTCGAAAGAGTGTATTCCAGTCGACACTGTCAAAAGCTTTCTCCAAATCTGCAAAAGCTAAAAACGTAGGTTTGCATTTAGTTAGCCTATCATAATGTGAGTATTGCCTCCCGTGTTCCTACATTTCTCCTAAGTCCAAACTGATCTTCCCCGCGGTTGGATTCCACAAGTTTTTCCATTCGTCTGTAAACAATTAATGTCAGTATTTTGCAACCATGACTTATTAAACTGATAGTTATGTATTTTTCACATTTGTCTGCACTTGCTTTCTTTAGCATTGGAATTACTATATTCTCCTTGAAGTCTGAGGGTATTTCCCCTGGCTCATACATCTTGTATACCTAATGATATCAGCAGTTTAGACGGTATATTATCTACTCCAGGGGCCTTATCTCGGCTCAAATCCTTCAGCACTCTTTGAAATTCTTCTCGCAGTATCGTATCTCCTATCACAGCTTCCTCCTCGTCGTTTTCCATTTCTAGAATACTGCCTTCAAGTTTATTTTATTTGTATAGACCCTCTATATATTCCTTCAACATTTCAGCTTTCCCCTCAATGCTTAGTAATGGTTTTGCGTCTGAGTTTTTGATTCGTCTTAGCACCACATTTCGAAAGCTTCTATCATCTTTTCTTCTGAATTCCTTACCGTCCACCTTTCAATCCCATACAGTGTTACAATCCAGAAAAATGCTTTCAGAAAGGAGTTCGTAACATTTAAACTAATGTTGGTTCTCTACAAATTTCGCTTCTTCAGAAACGGTTTTTCCCCCAAAGCCATTCTGCAATTTATATCATCTCTAATTCTGCCACCAGAAGTTATCTTGGTACGCAAATAACAAAACACATTTACTACTTTTATTCTCTTATTACCTAATCCAATTTTTTCAGCTTCGCATGATTTTATTACACTACATTCCATTCATTATCTTCGTTTTACTCTTGTTAATGTTCATTTTATACCTTCCTTTCAATATACTGTCCGTCCTGTTTTATTGCTCTTACAGGTCCTTACAGGTCCTTCGCTGCCTTCGACTATTGACGAATATCTCCTACTAAAACTCACAGGCGTTTTATCTGGTGGCTTCGAAAAGTTTAAGTCAATGATTCTTTATGTATTGGAATACTTTTACTAATTGCTGTTGTTAACCATGTTCACATCATAGATTTTGTCTCCTATAACATGTTATGTCGTACATATCACATCAGGTCTTCGACATACTTAGGACTACGCCACACATGCTCCATATAACATCAGGCACATGTATTGCATGTTAAGTTTTACAAAACGAAATGGTAGGCAGAGAGGCAGGTGGTTAGTTTTCCTTACTACAGCATGACACATCTTGATGTTGGAGCTTCATCGAGACCACAATGTAGTTTTACCAAGTGACGCACGGGCGCCGTCCTATTTTGACTTAGCTAATCCCAGATACCACAGACGCCGAAAGAATTGCCAAACCAGATAAGAGAAGCTTTCCAAGGCCATCTCAAATGGCTCAGAACTGTAGCAAATTATAACGCTATTATTATTTTTATGTCAATATTAAAGAGCAAATCTCATTCGAAGGTAAGCATTCATCAAAATGTCAGCTACAGAATTAATAGCGTCCCCCATCCACAGCTACATCCCAGCAACGATCATGTGATGCTGCCGCTCGTGCTAGCATCTCGCAGGAGACAAGTACTCTGATTTTGCAAACTCAACCTATATCTGCAGTAGCTCAGTCTCTGGTTAGTCAGCGATGACATGAGCGTGGAAAGTGTAGTGTCGAGAATTGTGACCATACCAAAGAAAACTACAGCAATATCGACATCGCCACGGGCTTATAGATACCCACAAAGGTTATCACTTGCCCAAATCGGATAGACCAGACCTTAATTAGTCTGCACAGACCGTCAGCCAGTCAGTATATGTATCGAGTCATCACTGTACTTCGATCCGGCACAAATGAGAACAAAATGTGAATTTTTGAAAGGGTAATGACTCATATTCCGTACACAGACTGAGTCCTACCCTGCCTCATTTCCACATCGAAGATAATAGCCAACGTGAGACAAAATAATTGCATTTGAATTACACTTTTTACTTGTTTCCAAACAGCACCTGTTACCTTAACATTATGTGTCCTCTAGTTACACTTGGTAACAAAACATAAGTGATGTATGACGTATCTGAAATATATCGAAAATTGAATTTCTCTGCGACCATCTTCATTTACTTATGCTTCTAGAAGGAGTTTTAGACTTCACTCTTCATATGTCAAGGATAACGGAACGCAGGAATGAAATGAAATTAGGGCTTAACGTCCCGTCGACATCGTGATCATTAGGGGCGGAGCACAGGCTCTAATTGTTTTTTTAAACATTGGGAGGAAGAAAGGCTGCGCCCTTTGAAAAGAAAAATGCTGGTATTTGTCGGAACTGATTTAAGAAAATCACAGAAAGCCAAAATCAGCATGGCGGGAGGAAGATTTGAACTGCCATCCTCTCGAAAGCGAGTCTAGTGGGTTACCACTGAGCCACCTTGTTTGATTAAAAAATCTGCAGGTTCAATTTTTATGTTTTAATGTCTTCAGAAATGTGCCTCTTTGAACCGGCAAGCAAATCGATTCGCCCTGTTATCTATAGTTAGAAGAACATTATTAATCCAAGCTTCAATGCTAAAGAAAGAGATAATAAGAGTATGACAAGTAAAATACGAGTAGGATAACCACTCGAGCTTGCTAAAATAAACTACCTTCGTCTTGACTACTGAAACAAGTGCAGTTTGTGTCTTTGTTGTTAATATGTACACAATAGTACATTGTATAGTCTTTTTATCCAGTGGTCTATAGAAGACAACGGGGTATGTGATTACAGGAGCATTTCATGTTTTACCCAAAGGCTTTAAATTTTTATGAAAGCCATACTATAATGAAAACCGGTAAAAGGACAATAATGACTGACCGAATATTCGTTTGCAGCCAGTTTCGGTTTCGGCAAAAAATCAGCCGAATTTTCATCTTGGCCGAAATTAGCCTTCAGATTCAGTAAAGAACAACTTTTACTTCAGTTGACGGTGCGCCGTTTAACTGCTGGGAGTGTCTCCTCCCGCGTAAGAATTGTGGGTATTTTGTAGTGAAGCGCAATATAAAGCAATCGTATCTTATAATGATAAAGTACTAGCAAACCCGACAACGCTTCGCAATAGCTTCTCCCTATGTATATCTCTTCCTTCCTTTGTCCATCTCCTCCTCCCCTTACCTTCACACCACTCCCTCTTACCCCACACCATATCCATCTCCTCCCCTTTCTCTCTGCGTCTATTTCATCTCCCTTTTTAAATCCATTTCATTCCCCCATACTCTTCCTCCTCCTTCCCAGTTCTCTGATCTTGTTTATTGTAATTGCAATCGGGTACTTGACTGGGGACAAAAGTCAAAATGGACAGGTGAGTCAATTCGAAACGGGTTATTAGAGAGACGTTCCGAGCCGCTCTATCACGTCAGTAGCTTCAATGGCCGCACGTTTAATGGTTGCATTGTTCGAAGAGGTATGATTATAAGTGTAGGCATAAAAACAACTTTCCTGTTTTATGTTAAAAATTACTGGGAAGAAAAAATAAAACCGCACATGTTTACAGCACAGCTTAACATATTTTCCTCACAGCTAGCAGTATAGAAAAGTTTCTTATAACACAAGTATATCTTTTCAAGAGTTTTTGAATTGGATACAAAGTAATTGTAGCATGATCATACTTTAATAATAGAAATTCCATATGAAACAAAACAATTAATTGAAATAAAATAAGTGGGATGGCAATACAACGTTTCGAAAGTCTTTGTGTTGCGTCCATTTCTTGTCTTATTAGGAATCTAATTGAAACACTATTTAACAACATTGCTACATACCGGTAAAATTTTACAATCTGCGACACATTCGTGGTATAGCTATGTTGGCAACAGCTGTTAGATCGTGCGAATGAAGCCGACCAATCGTGGCAAAGCTTGAGAAAGCCAATGAAATTTTTGATGGTGACTGTTACGAAGCCAACTGAAGCATCCGCTGTTTAATCGACTGCTGGTTTGAATCTGTACCCCAAACGTTGAATTATATTTGCCACGCGTGGCCGTCTGTTTTGTCGACGACCCAAAGTATTTCGTGCGTAAACTGCAACTGAGGGAGTCGAACTCGACTGTACCCTTTGTTTCAGAGTCATAACGAATCGAGCTTCAGAATTTCTGTTCGATTTACATCCCAGCGCCGTGTACGATCTTCGTCGGACTCATTGACTACGATCAAGTAGTAAGATTGCGTTGCACGTACGCCGACAAATATTACGCCGACGCAGTGGAGGCATTGTTCTAAAAACCACGATCTGTATTAATTTGTTTGTAACACTCAAAAATACCACAAAATAACATCAATTCTATCTTTGCAATGCTCCAAACATATGATCACCACCGATAACATCATGGAGGTAAGTATAATACGGAAGGGCTTGTAAAGAAACAACGTTTCATGTTAAATCTGTCTGTTTTAACCTTGTGTGCATAACACCATCTCCATTTATTCTAACCTTCTTGGCTTATTTGCTCGTTCTGATACAGCGTATTTGGTCGCAGGCGAGTAGCGAATGAATAATCTGGAGAATCGAGAAAATGATCCCTGCTGCAAGCGTACTTTACGTTTTTCTCAAATTCTGATGTAATACGCTGTCAAACGGGACAAAAAGTACCCTATGTCCGTCTCCTGCTTCTAAGTTACCTCCGCACCAATTTTGAGCCAAATCGGTTCAGACGTTCTTTAGTTATAAATAGAGTAACTAACACGACTTTCTTATATGTGTTCGTAACAATTTAACGTAATGCGTATTGTACGTAATGGAACGTGTTATCACATTTGTATGCTGTAAAGTTTTATTAATGAGTTTCCTTGAAAGAGAGGAGCTTTTTTAATAATTAATATGGATTTAGGAAACACGTCTTACACTGTTTTCCTCTACAGTTTTCATAAGTTTATACTGACAACAATCATACTGTCGGAACTGTGACTTTATTTTTTGAAATACTTTCTGCAGCACTGATTCAACCTGCTACGTACTATGGAATTGCCAAAAGTAGATTGTAACGTTGTTCGTCTATTACAAAAAAACGGAAGTGAACATGGCAATATTAAAGCTGGTGCTCTCAAGAACAAAATCGTAATGGATACTGACGAAAGCAAACAAATGATTAATTACTGCGTATGTTTTATTTTGGTAGTAATCTTGAGGCTCCGGCATTTCATACAATCTATTTGGCATGTTTGTTGTGAACCCAAATACAAAAGACTTTCTTCCTAAAAGAAGGTATGCAGAACTGTGGAATTTGTGGTAGCTATACAGTAGTCCCGTTAATTCTAGGTGAACGGCACAGTGATCACCTGGAACTATAGAAATTTTGCGCGTGAAAAAGAAGAAAATCGACACTGAAAAAACTACACGTGTAAAAGAAAGATCCATTTTTAAATAAAAATTTTTAAATAATAATTTATATTGGCAGCTTAAAGGTTTTTTAAATGTTTTCATTATTTAGTTCACGTTATAATGGTGCAGTGCCTTTTTCTCTGAAGACAGTATGTAGCCGCAGTTGTTTTGTTTTGTGCCGCTCGTATTTATGGTAAACTCGTAATTCCGTGACTCGAAATATCGATACTCCACTGCATCGCGTTATTTATGAATTGTCCAAATTCCTTTAATTTTTCTTTCTTTTTAGGTTGAAAATGCCACAACGAGGAGAAAAGAATCCAATTTGGAGGTTCTGTAATAAAGGTACCGTCGCTTTGTCGAACCCTGTTCGCCTCCCAGCACGTCTTCTACGGACTCCTGATTCGGCTTACAGACACACAAGTAGGCTTAGTACAGGGAGGGAATTTGTGGTGCAACGTAAATATACGGAAATATTAACTTAAGTACGCAACTTTCGGTAACGCTTTCAATTTCGGCCGAAACTAGGAGACGAATATTCGGTTACTGTTTCAGTTTCGGTCACAAACGGACCCTGAACGACAACAATTTGCTCTTTTTGTATCACATATTTGTAACTGGAGCACGGCCGGAATGATCAAAATTACTACAAATTTCCGGGCTATTATGCCGTGGTCTTATGGATTTATTATGGAACCCAACATTTCGTCCCCTACTGCGGTGGAGATTTCTAAGGGGGATCGTGGCACTTTTGAATGCCCGATACACACCCTGGCTCGCTACTGATTAAAGTCAAACTTCGTTTACGAGGGCTCGCGCGCAGAGGTGTGACGTCAGATGTTTTTGATATGCGCGCGCAATTCGATTCGTCGTTGGCGATTGCCGCCGTCCGTTAATATCGTCCAATTTCTTCTTCAAAACCGGAATCCAGATTTCATTTAGTATCACGCCCTCCTCCGTTCTATTGAAATTATTTGCGTGTTTTACAATTTCTATAGCCTCACTGTATAGTCTTTTGTGGTATCCATTTGTGGCTGCTAAACCCTGAGTCTTATAAAATTGAATAAGGTGGTCCCTAGGTTGAGAAACATATTCAGCAACAGCTGATCTGTCAATCTCTTCCCTTCTACAGTTCCCCTTGTGCTCATCTAGTTTTTTGACTGTTCTTTTTGTGGTATCCACGTATAAGTCTCCACAGCTACAGGGAATCTTATCAATTCCTGCTTTTTCCAGTGGTTTGCAAGCATCCTTTGCCGATTTCAGGTGACCTGTATATTCAGAGTAGGTTTGTAAATAACGGCAACATTCCGTTTCGTCAAAATTTTACCAGTGCGGTCGGTGACGTCATTAATAAAAGGCAGGAAGCCTTTGGATTTCACAGGAACCTTTTCATCGTTTTCAATTTTACGTGTCGATCTCAACGCTCTCCTAATATCTGTGGGCGAATAGCGATTCTTAAGTTAAGCATTACTAAGGTGTTTCAATTACGCGTCGAGTAATTCCGGTTCGCAGATGTTCCTTGCTCTGTCCGCCAACGTTTTGCTGTGGGTGGTGGTTTGAATTCCGGTGCAGATAACGGTATGTGTGTGTGGGCTTCCGATAAACTGTATGGCCCAATTTGCCATTCCCCTTTTTGAAAACTGACACGTCAAGAAAATTCAGTTTTCCGTCGGCCTCCTTCTCCATGGTAAACTGAATTCTAGAATTAATCCCACTGAGGTGTTGAAGAAAACGATCTAGTTCTCTCTACCATGCCTCCATACAACAAACCTATGGTCTACATAGCGGAGGCAAATAGCAGGTTTTTTTGTTTGCTGTTATCAATGCCTGTTCCTCGAATTTTCACTATATAGACGTCTTACAATTTTTTGTGCCGGCACAATTCGTTTCCACTTTCATTGTTCGTTTTGACCCGTATAAAAAGTGCTATTTCAATATTTAATGTTCCACTATCAATATTGTGATGTACGGATATTCTAGTTGCGCAGTAGTCAGGAGCTGTCTACTTCTGAACTTCCTAGTTTCACGAGGTAGCCTACAAGCGAGGAGGCGGTCTCAGCCGCTGTACTTCGCGCCACAACCGCCAGGTTCGCTGCTGTTCCTGCAGGCTGGCTGCGACGGCGAGTGATTGACGGATCAAGTGCAGCGACGTTGCCAAATTGCTCCAATTTAAAACCGGGAAAAGAGGCCGACTGGAAGAGGGGAAGGAATGGGGCGACCTGAGAAAGCAGTGAAGCCGCGGCCAGATGTGTAGCGACTGAGACGCTGAGGTAACTGCTTCAGTCATTTCTCTAACGGAATCTGCAACCGACGGCCGAGTTGTCAGTGCAGCGTTTCTTCCATTAAAATATTTACATAACTGTGGTGTCTTTATTCTTAAATTTTCTTTTTTCCCAGTACAAGACAGGAGCATCATTTCAAATAGTATTATGTCAGAAAAACTAAATTTTACACGAAAAGCAAAAAACTGGTTACTCATAACCTGAGCAAAAATTCATATATTTTAAAATTTAGCTATTGTTTTATTTAAGGGTTTACTTCTAAGTATGTGAAAAAGTAAAATAAATTTGCTGTTCATTTCTCATCTACATCTACATAGGATAATCTGCAAATCACATTTGAGTTCCTGGCAGAGGTTTCATATACTATTTATCTCCCATTCCGTTCTCAAATAGCGCTCGGGAAGAAAGAACACCCGAGTCTCTCCGTTTTAGCTCTTATTTCTCGTATTTTATTCTGATGATCATTTCTACCTATGTACGTGGGAGTCAAATACTAATTTTCCCATTCGGAGGAGCATGTTGGCGATTGGAGTTTCGTAAGCAGCCCACGGCGCAGCGATAAGTGCCGTTGTTGTAATGATTCACATCCAGGATCCTGTACCATTTCCTTAACGCTGTCTCGCCTGTATAGTGGCAGTACAAAACAAGCTGCCATTCTCTGGACTCTTTCGATGTCCTCCGCCAAACCCACCTGATAAGGATCCCACACTGGGCAGCAATACTCCATAAAAGGACGGACAAGCGTAGTGTATGCAGTTTCTTTAGTTGCATCATTTAACGGTTCTACCAATGAAACACAGTCTCTGGTTCGCCTTTCCCACGACATTATCTACGTGTTCTTTCGTTTAAGTCTGAAATAATAGTAATTCCTAGGTATTTGTGGAGTTTACGGCCTTCACTGTTGATCGGTTTATCTTGTCAACAAAGTTTAACGGATTTATTTTCGTACTCATGTGGACGATTCCCACTTCTAATTATTTAGAGTTAATTGGGAATTTTTACACCATAGTGATATCTTATTTAGATCGTTCAGTAGTTGGTGTTGATCTTCAAATCATTTTACTAGACGGTAAATGACGGCGTCATCTGCAAACAACCTAAGAGAGATATTTATGTTTTCTCCCGAATCGTTTATGTAAATAAAGAACAGCTGAGGACCAATAACACTACTCTGTGGAATGCCCGATATCACCTCTGTTTTAGTCGATGCTTTACCATTGATCACTACAATCTATCTGACGGGAAATCCACAATTCAGTCGCAAATTTGGTGCGATATACCATAACCACGCAATTTGATTAAAGGCCGTTTGTCAGGGACGGCGTCAAAAGCCTTCTGGAAATCAAGAAATACGGAATCGATTTGCGAACCCTTGTCGATAGCACTCAGTACTTCATGTGATTAAAGAGCTAGTCGTGTTTCGCATGAACGATATTTTCTATATCCGTGTTGACCTTGGGTCAACAGAGCGTTTTATTCGAGATAATTCATAATATTTGAATACAGGATATGTTCCGAAACCCTGTTCCAAAGTGACGTCAATGAAATAGGTCTGTAGTTTAGTTCTTCAAATTTAAAGAAAATGTTTTGGACTTAATGTGCTATGATCCAATATTTGTAAAATATACAAAAACCGACTACTTCTCAGATTTAAGTTGATGGGCATGTTTGTTTTTCTTTCCCCTTTTTCGGCTTCCCGTTGAATTATCACCAACAGCAATTGCTTCCTCCATAATCAAAACACTAATCTCTTACCCAAAGTTCACAATATAACTGATTATTGAATCCATAGCTTTGTTAAAAATATCGCGACAGCTGTCAGCATAGCCAACAGAGCAAAGTGACAATATTGATTCACACTGGACACAATATGATTTGAAACACATGCTACAGAGGACTGAATACGATTTGAAACAACAGCTACTTTACAGACCCAATTTACGCTGTTAGTGAATCCGATTTGTTACACTAAGATTTCACAGCATGGAAGATCGCTATGCAAACTATACAAAAATGTGACAAAATCAATTTTGTCCACGAGTGGACTTAATACGATTTCAAACAATGCTCCTTTAGTAATCTGTTTTCAATGTTTCCGACCGTTTATAAGTCCTAAAGTTTGCTACATTTAGTATTTTTTTTTTCACGCATTGCCTTTCTTATTCATATTATTCTGTTTTTACTAAGGAATCTTAATATTGTGGAGGCATGGCTTCGCCACAGCTTAATGGTTGTCTCGAGAACGAGAGTGTGCGCTAACATGAAACTTCTTGGCTGATTAAAACTGTGTGCTATACCATGGTTCTAACCGAGGACCTTCCGTTTTCACTAGCAAGTGTTCTACCGACTGAGCTACCAGTCACGCCACAGAATGAAAGTTAGTTTTGTGAACGTTTCATTGGATGTCTCGACAATGTCTGTTCTTCCAGAAATGTTAGTCCTAAAAGGGTGTCAGAAGAACTTATGTTTTGGAGTTAGGTGGGAGATTAGGTATTGTTGGTACTAAGGCTGAGTGTGTACACGTAGCTCAGTCGGTAGAGCACTTGCATTCAAAATATAGGCCTGTTGACTACAAGCCATGTATCAACACATTCTTTCATCTTTTCAGATTTATGCAGGTATGACTTCATTCAAACATTGTTTATGGCATAACAGCATCAAGTAAATTTTAGACCAGTGTGCCATATGAATTATATTCTTCCGCGCATTTTCCGGAAAACGTCAGAAAACGTCCCTAGAACACATAATTTTTATGCATCCTCTTTCAGACATGATGAGTGAAATTATTGACAAATAAATTATATGCGTTCAAATTTTAGAATTTATATAAATTTTTCAATTATATAAATCGATTTAGAGCAAAGATACAATTAAATGCATACATATCTCTGTCAATAATTTAACTACTCATCTTTCAAATCGATATTCTAATGAACAAAACATTTATATTCGCAAGTAATTAATAATTAATATTTTACCATCCAACTGCGTAAGTAAAACCTGTAGTAAATCCTAGTATTGCCTTTAAATATAGTTGAAATGAAATGATGGTATGGCCTTTTATTGCCCGGGATATCCCCATGGGATTTCGGCCGCCTACTGCAAGTCCTTCTGATTGACTTACTTGGTCGACTTGCGGGTGGATGACGATGAGAATAATGATGACAAAAAAAAAAAAAAAAAAAAAAAAACAGCCACTTCCATGCCGGGAATCAAACCCTTACAGGACGCTCAGCAAAGCCGAGAATTTACGAAGGCGGACTTTTCAATGGACTACAAGAGATATCACTTTCACCTGTGAACTAGAAAACGAGGCTCATCAACTGAACTTTCGCGATTGGACCTTAACAGTAGAAAAAAATAAAATCTCTTTCAATATCTACCTAAAGGAAACAAATACTTATCAAATTGTACCCCCCTCTTTCATGCACCCTCAATGTCACAAAAATGCTGTCTTTCATTCTGTCATCCACAGAGCTATTTCCATCCCACTCGAAGAAGAAATAAATTTGATTAAAACCATAGCAATTAACAACGAATACGAACCTGCCATAGTTGACAACATCCTTAAAAAGATAACTGCTAAAGGAGTTACAACACTTGGCACTACCATTGAATCTGACCAAAAGAAAAAAAAAATGTTTCTTCATTCCATTTCTGGGGCCCATCTCCTATCAGATTCAACCACTTCTTCGCAATAAGTGTAACTGCATCGTTGCCTTCTCGACCAATAACAATTTTAAGAAAAATTTCATTCACAATTTAAAATAAGCCTGCTCTCCCTTAGATAATTCTGGCGTATACAAAATTATTTGTGATACTTGCTTTCCTACAACATAGGTAAAACGGGACGTGCTTTTAAAAGCAGGTTTAAAAAAACATCTTTTAAGAAAGAATTGCACTAGCCTCCAGAATTCGTCTTTTGCTGGGCAACTTCTCATTGAATGTCACGCACCTAAAGCCATCCATGACCTGAACAGTTTGCACATCGAAAAGAAAGGCCGAAGATTAGACGTGCTCGAGGAATTGCAAAAAATTTAATCATATTTCTCGCAATGACGGGCTTTTTGTAAATGAACAGTTACAACTCCGTAATAGAACCTCCTCTTTTTTTCCAACGGTATTAAGCCGTTACTCGGTCTTTCATGTTGTGCCCGAAATATTTCTTTCGACTTGATCCAAAAATTTGTTTTCCAAAAGCCAATTTTTAACTGTTTTACTTTTTATAATTTTGTTCCTCGTTAATTCTGTCACCTAATATTTTATTGTCAAAATCTCACATGTTAAACGTAGCTTCTTGTAGCAATTGTTTTCTCAATACTGTTTCTCTCTGTACAGTAGCCTAGTTGTAAATGCGGCTACTAGATGGCAGTACTGAGGTAACGTCTACCTGTTCACAACTCCACTTAGCACAGGCCACTCTGAAGCCTCCGTGCAGGCGTGCAGCCCATAGCCCTTTCTATTTTTTTCTTTCTTTCTGTCCTTTTTTTTTTTTTTTTTTTTTTTTTTTTTTTTTAAATTTGCTGAAATAAGCTTTACAGCTGAGTTGTAACTTTTATTATGTGACTTGTTTTAATTTACAATTTCTGATGAGACAATCATAGTTATGCCGAAACCAGATTAAAAAATATTAATTTTTGCGACAGAGGGCTGCATTTTTACCGTTTGACGTTGTAGGTCGCTGACAATAGCAAATATGTTCGAACTAAAATAAAACAGAAATTAGAACTTTTAATACATTTTATACGAATTTATGCACCTTTAGCAGCTATAGGTACCGCTTGAAAAACAGGAAACTTTGGAACCAGTAGCGCAACTAATTTAAAATATAATAGACGCAGCTCTGTCGGGTATTTAATTACAATGCCTTTTCATACATGTTTCAAATTCAGTTCAAAGACACTTCATGGTATAGTAAATAGATCCAGTTAGATATGAACCTATCTAATTGTATAAACCCAAAATTTGGACCAGAAAGCGTACACAACAAAAAGACACATCTTCAAAAAATCTCTAGCAAAAAACGTATAACAGGTACAAAATGAGAAGGGGGGGGGGGGGGGGAACGATACGTGTAAAGAACATAAAAATTCGAAAAACCAAGGCATGGTTAGTAAAAGAAGAACTTGAAACATCAAGTTGTACAAAACCGGTTTGCTTCATGGATAATATTTACTCTCTAAGTCACCGTCAATTAAGACAGCGTTGTCCATGAGATATTAAACCGTAATGTTTCTAATCTGTACTCTATGTTACTGTGTGTTAGAATTCCGTAGACATATGTAAATGATGGTCACAGATTATTAAATCTGCAGGGAACGAGATTAGACCTTTCTTAATTATTGCTAAATTCACAAGAATTAAAAAATAAACATAAAGTCAAAAACCTATAAATCTTTTTCACAATTGTTAGGTTTTTATAATTTTGAAGGACATGTTTTGGTCGAAGATTGGCAATATAATGACGTTTATGTCTCTCATTTTTCAGACATGCCCGAGTTTATTTGTTAAATCCTCCAGAGGTAACCATTGTTGCCTTCATTTATGTAAGTGGAGCATTTGTTCCGTCAGGACTAGTGGTGGCCCCTGTGGGTCCGGCTGCCGCATGTACTCCCCAGCCATGCGGGCAGCGGCACAACAGGCGTTAAGTTTTTGAAATGGTGTTAAGCATATAAATTTATAAACTTCGGCAACCAGTTGCTTGTAATTATTTATTTTAGCCGACCGGTTTCGGACGCTTGAGTGTCCTTCTTCTGGTCTCTATACAGAGAAACAAGTGGATTGGTAAACAGTAAAAGTAGGTTACAGAAACCTGAAGCAGTTTGGAACCAAACCGATTGTAATAAAAGATATGTTCATATAATGGGATAAAATTAACAATTACATTTTAGTATTGTTGTTTAATGAATGTAGCTACATGCTATTAGGAGAATCAACACTGAGTGCACAGATTATGCAATGAATAATTTTAAGCTTATGGGACTTAACTGCTGGGTCATCAGTCCCCAGTTAAGTTTTTTATGAAATATTTCCGTCGGACTCGCTCAGTCGACTGAGGGAGATTGAGCTCAAGGAAAAGACATTACCCTTCATTAAGACTATTTATTGCAGATGGCGTGCATGCAGCACAAGGGATCAAGATTCATACGCCGCACAGTGGTCTCAAATACCAAGAAGCTGGCCAAAAGTCGAAAATGGTATAAAATCAGCTGAAAATGTGAACTTGGCGGTTTTCAAGGTCGCCTATCACGATTTCGAAGTCAAAATTTAGTAAAACAAAACGGCGCATGAAAAACGATGGAAAATCGCTTCAAAAACGTATTCAACTCAAGTGAATGTCTGGAATCGGGGGTTTCGGGGTCGCTGATTACGAATTCGAAGTCAAAATTTTGAAAAAGGAAGTGGCGGCTCCAGTACAGCTAAAATTCACCAAGGCGAACATTCAAGAAATGTCTTTCCAATTTCCTGCTTAGAGATTAATGTTTGTGCACATTCTAATACTGGAGAAACAAATATAGCAAAATTTGTGAAATTATGATTGTGAATAAATTAAATATGGAAATGTATGGATGCTTCCATTTGTTTGACACCTCCATCACAACAATGTCAGTGAGTACGTTGTTATTCTCGTTCAATACCGTTTTCACAAATACGAAAATTTCCTTTCTCATGAAAGAAATTTCTTCGGTATTATGCAGAGGTTCTATCTAAAATGAAGGAATAAGATTAATGGGAGAATTGTTTTGATCAGTTTCCCATAAAAATATTTCAGACGGTAAAGTTACGAAAAACTACAAAGCGAGCACACATCATCATATAAAAATAATCACTGAAACCAAAGTCGAAGCTAGTTGCAGCTAATCTTTGGCTATGTTTTGAAGAAATGTCTAAGGAACAATTTGCATTCGGTTTAAGAGCAGGAGTCGACAATAGTTTTGACTTATTCCTTTTTTCAACAGGACTTATCGGAACGAGAACAAGAAAACTATCACTACTTTCATCAATTATTTAGTATTTCATACACTGTCAATAACAGTTTCAAGGTACAGGTTAAAATTTTACTTACGTTCTGGACAAGTCTTCATTTTGCAGAATCCAAATCTGTTAACTACACACCTCTGAGCTTTGTGCTGCTTTCGACGCTCGACAAGTGAGCAGTGCAAATGTTCAAATGTTCAAATGTTTGTAGAGCTTATGGGACTTAACTATGGGATCATCAGTCAGTAAACTTCGAAACTACTTATGAACTAGCTTATACTAAAGACTGCACAAACATCCGTGCCCGAGGGGAGATTCGAACCCCCGAACCCAGCGACCGTGCAGACCGTCACTGGCGCGCCGCAGACCACTCGGCCACCGCGGCAGGTGGCAGGCTCGATGGTCACAAACAAAATGAGTCCCTGAGGCAGGTAGCGACGAGTCCCTTTTGTTTACGGTCATAATATAAACTAGGTGTACCACTACAACTTTTAAAACGATTAAAAGTCCCTAGAATAACAATTTTTTGTCCCACGTTTAGCAAGCTTTTTGGGATTTGTGACCACTGCGCGCCGCGCTCTTATTGGACTGCTACATAAGCACAGCTAGCATTTCATTTATCAACCTCCATATTAAATTTAATATTTCAGTCGGCATTTTTGTATATTGTAGGCTTTCCCGGCGTAACAAATCTTCGAAGTCTCTCCGGGTTTTCTGCCGGTACATCTGTCCGTTATCTTCAGGAATAGTCGCTGCTGCTGAGTCCCGTTGAGTTTTGTATATTACCTGACACTACTGGATGGAGGCGATCTGCGCAGAATAATTAATTATCTTCAAAAGTAAAACACCAAGATCGCTAAATGGTTATTTAATTTACTGACGACCGGTTGAAATGAGCTATGACACCCTCATCTGGTCGTATGAAATTCTACTGTGTAGTTGTCCCACGTTATATAAAAAATAGTGGTTAAACAGAATGTGCTACATGGCACTTAGTTAAAGTATAAAATACAATATATTATCAACTGCTCCTAAGAGATTGACAGTTTGGAAATATACTATGGTGATTTCAAGCGTCTCTTCTTTGTGCTCGGATGATGAAACCAACAAATGCCCTGATACTCGTTGACATACATGGGCTCCTGCCGCATTCCGCTCGCCACGCTTGAGTGGCCACGCGCCTTTCTGCTGAGTGCGCCTCTGCTTCTCGTCGTAGGTTCGAGTCCTTCCTCATGAATGCTTGTGAGTGCTTGTTGTGCATACCATAAATTAAAGTAGTTTTCAAGTCTAGGGACTGATGATCACTGCAGTTTGGTCTCATAACTACACGAACATTGATTTTGTTTCCCGCTCAATCTTAAACAAGAGTGGTCACATCCTATCTTTTACCTCCTGGTCTGCAATGGCTCTTACTATTTATGTTCCATTTCTACTCTTGTACCATTTCCATTCGATATATACATTTTTGTTATGGCAATCGTCTTCCTCAAATAAAACAATAGACTTAGTATCATGCTGTGTTCATAGCCGGATAATTACTACTTCCCTCGATATTACGTTTATAAGTGTGAGGTTCTCATTATCTCTAGCTTGAGTTCTTTTGCTTTTCTCTTTTCATTTACATTTTTGATATTTCCTAATCTGCGTCTACCAGTTGTAGTCATATATATTTCTTCTCTCTGTAACCCGCTTGGGTTCTTATATTTTTCACCTTGTTCTTTATTTATTCATGGGTTTCGACCGAAAGGTAAGCTCTTCATTGTGAAATAGATACAGACAAACACACACACACACACACACACACTTACTCACTCACTCACACACACACATAAATATTATTTTGTTTCCCTCTCAATCTTTAACTACAGTGGTCACGTGGTCACATCCTAGGTCTTACCTCCTAGGTTATTCGAAGAATTTAAAATATATATATACACTGTATATGGTGTGTCACACATTTAGTAATGCGGTATATATTTCAAATTCTTCGAATAACCACTTAATCCATCGTTTGTTTGCTACGTTTCTAAGCTTCTCACTATTAAAAACATTTAAAAAATTGTGTGTTACAGTTGCCGGAATTCTCTGCAGACTTCTCCTTCTGACGAAAATTAAAGAATTCAAATACCAAACAAGACTGTCCATTAGTGGGCAAATTTGTTCATTGATTCGTTCAGTTTTAAAACGTTTGTTATCGTGTACACTATTTTATCGGCTTTTCTGATGATGGTTGGTCAAATTACATTATGAAACTCTATAACACGACCATACTTTTCTTTAAATTGCATGACATTTCTAAATATTTTTTTAAATCCCATCTAACTAATTATCTAAGCCTGGTGTACATTCCCTATTTGTTTATTCTTTTCGTCTTTGAATATTTTCACGTCTGATTTATAAAGTTTTCCAAAGTATTGGGTATTTCCTAATATTTGCCGATTCCTACGGGAAAGTAGAAACACTAGTGATGCAAACATATCCGTGTATTGGATGTATCGACCTTCATAAAACTCCCACAGCATGTACGGAAACTGCGATGTTACTTATTGTTCACTTCTAATACTCCTACAATTTCATTACATTATTGTTTTGTCATTGGCTATATTACAGATTTCTTCAGTTATCCCATATTTCCATTGTAACTAATACAGGATAATATAGATTAAATCAGTCAGATCCAATGCGATCTGAAGTAAAACTAGCTCGTAATGTAACTTCCTATTACACTGTGTGCGTGGTAGTGGTACATGGACCTCGAGCAGCTAGTAACAAATAAATTTCCATTATTTCATTTTTTAGGGGTTGGAAGTGTGTGGTGTGGCGGCAGATCAGTGTAGGTAATCGATCCCAGGTGCAGAGTTTATGCAGGCGCTAGAATGGCCAGAAGTTTTAAATTATTATTGTGGCTTTTGGAGAAGGAAACAAATAAACTGAACTAACCCTAAAGTGAGCTATATTATGAATTTCGTCTTCTTAATCATTACACACATCTTATTGCTAATACTCCTGGTTTTAAAACTCTTACGTGCTAATGCATCGCTGCATTTATGTTACTTAGATAACAAGAAGGGGAGAGTTTTGGATCGTACGCTGTAATAGTAATAGATTGGGTAGTGCTTCGCTTTTGTCCCTATTTCAGAGTCCGTAGGTCAGTCTGTAACCACTTTGTTGTAATTCTATATGTTTGTTTCTTCCCCTTTTTATAAACAGGTAAAGGAAAGGATTGGAGATACATGTATTAAGGTCCATTGTCATTTGACAGAGTAAAATTTTTAATGTTTTAAGCTAATGCAATCAAAGGTTACGAACATTTATGTTACACATTGATGCTCGCAACCTCTGATCAAAACCTATAAGAAACTTTCTGAACACTTAGAGAGATTAAATTCGACAAGATCTTGAAAATAAAAGCAAAAAGTCTTAAAATTAGTAACCAGCTATATGAATGCAATTTTTATAGTAAAGCATAAATTTCATTCCCTTCCTATCAGAAGTCTCAGGACGCACTGTAGGGGTTTTGGTTTTTCATTAGCATGTAGAGTAACTCACATAGTTGTATATGTAATTTACGCCCCGGCGGATAAACCGTGCGCGCTGGGGCGCCATGCTGCGGTGCGCGTGGCCGTTCGCCGTCGACCGTTCGAGTCCCACCTTGGGTATGGCTGTTTGTGTTGTTCTTAGGTTAGTTTACCTTAGTTTAAGTAGTTTGTAAGCTGCCTACTAATAACCAAGCACTCGAGTCCGACAGATTTACAAATATTTGAACATTCTTTAATGTAATTTGGTAGATTTTCCGGGCGTAATAATGGTTGTTGTTCTTCACGGGTTTGCGGCCGGATTATGTCGTTCTGCTGATACGATCGGTTTCTAGATCATTTTAACTGTCTTCATCCACGCATAAAGTTTTCGATGGAAATTGAAAAGGATGGTAAATTGCCATTCTTAGATGTTTTAGTTCATAAAAAAGAAAATGGGACTTTGGGGCACAGCGTGTACCGTAAACCCACACATACGGACCGCTATCTCCACGCTATTAGCTGTCATCCACCACATCAACGGCCGGGTGTTCTACGTACACTCGTTAACAGAGCTTACGCCATTTCTGATTTTGAATATTTGACGCAAGAATTGGATCATCTTAAGGTTGTTTTTGGGCAGAATGGCTATACTAATCATGAAATCAGTCGAGGTTTCCAATTCGAACCACCTCGTGAATCACCCACGGACACTTCAAAATCAATTGCATTTTTACCTTATGCGGGAAGTATTTCTTCAAAAATATCAAGAATCCTTCAAAAATACGACACCAAAAGTATCTTATTGCCTTTGTCTGAAACCACAGCTCTTCTAGGATCGGTAAAAGACGATTTGGGATTCAGGAAGCCTGGAGTATATAAAACCCCTGTCACTGCGGAAACGTATATATTGGACAGACAATTTGTACGATTCACGACCGTTGTGTAGAACATCAAACGCACACACGTCTGTTACAACCAGAAAAGTCTGCAGAGGATGAACATTGTCTTAATAAAGGGCATAACATGTCATTTATAGACACGCAAATTATTCCTTCAGCCTCACGTTATTGGCATAGTGTCCTTAAGAAGTCGATCGAAATAAGATTAATCTTATTAATAGGGAAGAAGGATTTCCATTGAGTAAAACGTGGAATACCATTTTATCTGATATTAAACAACAACGGTCTAGTTTTCGACCAGCTCCTTCTTAATTTTCGATTACTCGCTTTGGCTAACTTCTACCGCTGGTGGTGCTGCAATACTCTTGACTTCCCAGAGGGCGTTCTTCCACTTCTTGCACATGCGCACTGGCCTGTTTCCGCGGTATAAAGGAGCCGCCGTAACTGATGTGTCCTCAGTTCCGGCGTGATTGTGCACCAGTCATACCTGAAGATGGCGGCCAGGTGGACCGCCGAAATATCGTATCAGCAGATCGACATAATCCGGCACCAAACACGTGAAGAACAACAACATCCTTTAATGTAATTTACGAGAATTGTGTGCCAATTGGCTGAGTAACAACGAAGTGATAACGTGTCCTTACTATATTGTGGTGATACGTGTCATTCCGCCCAGTTTCTGCTCAACGCTAATGAAAGAAAATGCAGGCACGATTGTTCTGTTTATATTAGATCAACTACTTCATCAATCCGGTCATACGGCAGGAGGGATGTGGTGGAGGAGGGGTTGGGGCGAAATACATAGTTGTGGACATATAATGGTGAAAAGACAGAGGTCTGGATAGGCGGCAGAAGACAGGGTGCAATAAATGTCAGGCAGTGACAGACGGCTCTAGTGCCAAGCCCTTGGTCTCACACAATGCGGAGTGTACCATAGAAATGCAACAGAGCCTGCGAAACTTTTAATGAAGGTTGACTGTATAGCATTATAACTCATGGACTGGTAACAGGAGACTGCACTTATGAGTAGACTCTTCAGAGAGTCACCAAGAAAGGAGAGGAAGGAGGAAAAGCGGTTCAGATGGTGGGATGGAGAAGTACTTTTATGGTCACATTGAAAAACAAGCGTTGCAAAGGCGCCGTCACGCGACGGAATAACTTATGTCCGCTTATACAAAGTTCCTTCTGTGTGGGACGTACCACTTTTATAGCGGGTATTGTAAATGGTGAGCACTCACAGTAATTTATATACCTCCAAGCAGAATCACACATCAAACGTCTAGTTGGATAACACTAGGAAAGATCTTCTGTCCTCCAATAACGATTACGCGGTATCGGAGAAAAACACTTTAGTACAAGTGTTCATCATTGAAAAATATCTTTCTATAAGCATTACATAATCAGGAGCTATCCGGGCCAGACATCAGCTTTAAAAACCTACACGTTTTCTTTCGAATGAGACATTACGGTATCAATTTCTTTTGTTATACAGTCCATGTTTCAGCTCATAACTCAGAGTTATGCCTTTTGATAATGCACAACATTGCCCATAGACTTTTGACAGAGGTGTGTGTTGTTACTATGACTGGTTCCTCTGGAAGCAATGGAGATTACTATCGCTGTCATTGAGTATGGCGAGATAGCTTCCAAAGCAAACTGAATTTTATTAAAGAATTTATTTGCCAAGTGAATCTTTACTCCACCTTTCTAAGTTCAATTTACAGGCTGCCATTCATTGTGCACTTGATTTCGTGCCGGAGGTGTCTGGTAAATCCTTAATTGCAATTACGTAACATTTCTATTAAATTTATTTCTGTACTCACAGGAAAACATTTGAAAATTTAATAATTGCTGGAAAATTTAAATGACTATTTTAATTGTGTACGGTACCATTACCTTTGTCCAAATTTTCTAAGGTGCCGCGGTTGCTCCCAGTGGAGTTTCGAGTCCTCCCTGGGGAATGGGTGTGTGTGCTTGTCCGTAGGTTAGTTTACCTAGGTTTAAGTAGTTTGTAAGCTACAGACTGATGACCACGCAGTTTGGTCCGATAGATTTACAAACATATGAACATTTGATTTCTAAGGTGATACTCATAGTCATCTGTGTTGGCAAAATTATTCTATAGTCAATTGAAGAACGACATATTGATCATAGCTGTTTTCTCAGTGCTACCGGTTTCGGTCATTTACCATTATCAAGCGTTAGCAGAGATTGATTACGGTAAATGACCGAAACCGGTAGCACTGAGAAAAAATAAACAGCTATGGTCAATATGTCGTTCTGAAATTATCTAAAAGCTGTTATGCCCCATCTGTTCAACATTCCATTCTTCAGTCCGTTTCTTCCGGTACTCTCATCAAACCTGATCATCATATTAAATATGTATGACAGAGAAATTTGCTCCGTTTAAACTACATCCTCTGCCATGCATTCTTAGAATGTGATTATGTAGTGTACTATCACAATATATATTAAAAATGTTTTATTCTGCCTCTGGGCCAACTACGGAACCTCTAAGTAAAAGATATAAAATACTTACCATTATCCAAATGTAAACAGTTACACATAAGCGACATTCGTTTGTTGAATAACTAACGCTGTTGTTTCAAAATTGTGACGTGATGTGGCTGCATGAGACATTTCATGAAGGGGATAATTCCATCAAGGAAAAATACATGTATCTGTTCAAATGAACAACAGAGCATACGTTCTAGTATTTTGCATAACTGTGAATATTGAAACTTTTCCACTGCCACTGTCGCTCTATTTCATGTAGGCACCAACAATGACACAGATGGAGTTCGCTACGCGACTGCTTTCAACACAGCTGACAAAAATGCTTATACTACATGTCTTGGACATGTGACTGACTCAAATAGGAAATTGTAATTTCTGCCAAAAATTCAAATGTGAAACTAAAGGTTTGCTGACTCTTTGTCACAATATCAAAGATCTTTCGTTACATCTGCTGCCCTGTAGGCATCAATTGCTCTTTAAAAAAATCCCTAAGACGTTAATCCTAAGTTTTGTTTTATATTTATGTGGCACATCCTATAGCTGAAGACGGAAATAGCACGTGTCATTTGTGTAAAATGGCCCATGTGTTGCGACCAGTCCACCAAAATGAGACGTTAGACAAATCATACAAGTGAGCTTTAATGGAGAAATTGGTTGCGAGATACCTATAACAAGACACAGACTTATCACTGACGTAGATAACAAAATTCACAATTTCGTTATAATTGCTGAAGCGACAAAATGATGGTAATGACTTAACCGCCGTTTTAGGAGACAAGGGAGAAAATGTACTGATAAAAAGTCTGGAAAAGGAACAATTAGGAGTAAATAGTGGACTTTCTTATTCAGATCAATTTGATATAGAATGCCTAATAGGCACGAGGAACTATCATGTAATGAAATAATCGTATCACTTTTGGTGGCGAATGTATGCCCATTGGGATTCGGCCGCCTTCTGCAAGTCTTTTTATTGACTCAGTTTCGGCGACTTGATTATCGATAATGAGGAGAATCTCATAACATCCAGTCTCCAGGCCCCTTCGGCGGTGGTCACGGAGGATGTATTGAGGGACTGTCAAATCGGAGGCGGTCACCATCTTACACTGGAGGGTAAATTATCAATATTAAATGGCAGTAATTATTATTTCATCGGTTGCTGTTTGTTAATATACAAGCTTTTAAATCATATGATGATGATACAAACTGTCAAGATCGCATAAAGTATTTTATTATTATCTCTAATGACCGGTTTAGATCATATCATCTTCAGCTCATAATTCTCAAGATCATAAACCGGTCATCATAGACTATATTTCATGCGATCTTGACTGTTTGTATTAACCACAATAACCGTTTTTAAGGATCGCTGCTGTCCTCGGGAACTCTGTTCCATTAAACATTTTATTTCTCTAGCTCATTTTGTATTGTGTGGCGATATCCATACTGAAGTAATATATTTTACAAATGATAGTTATCTCTAACGAGGAACTATCAACAAAAGTTTAAACAAACGTAGAGTTGCATACTGCTAAAACGTTTGAAAGTGCTATATTTACTAAACAAACTGCAGTAAAATTTCAGTGGTAAATATTTAGGACTCTGCTCGTAATACCGCAAAGGCTAATATAAAAACAGGTTCAGTCGGAGGTAAGCCAAGTGGCGTATTTATGCTCTTTGGTTGAATACTGTGAAATTGTAATTACATTACGAGGGAGAGCGCTTCTGAAATACTTCTGTAATTAATTCTATAATACTGCTGCTGTCTCTGCGACTGATACCAAACACGGGATGTAAACCCAATACTAAGAAGTTAAGCACTCGTTTAGCTGGCGGGAAGAACCACGTAAGTCTTCTTATAATTTAAAAGAATCTACGAAAACTAAAGTCAGTCGGCTAGACTAAACTACCCAGCCGAGTTCCTTCATTTTTGTTTTAAGCGAAAGGTATTCATCCAAAGGTTTGTCATCAAGTATCAGAATTTACATAACCCTCGCCTACCTTTTTCAATATGCAAACGCGATTCCCGTCTATTTATTTCTTATGAGGATGTCCTTGCTGTCGGTCAAGCCATTCTATCCCACAGATTTCCTTCATTTTTGCTTTAAAGGAAAGATATTCATCGGCAGATTTGTCATCAAGCATCAGAATTAAGTCTCTACATCCTTTATTTTTATTCAAACGGGGTATCCTTCTTTCCTTGCACTGAATACTTTAATCGGTTCGTTTTACGATATGTTCGGTTCTAATAATGGTGCGCAGTTCTTTTTAATCTAACAACACTCAGCGTATCACGCTCTTTCATTTGCGCTTTTAAACACTTGCACTGATCGATACTGAAGAAAGTTATGCATTAACATTCAACTTTACTTCCATCTGTCCCCAACTTTTTTTAATCATTCCACTAACGGAGCGAAGTATACACACGGGTCCTCTAGTATTAATTTATAATGATCCTGATCATTAATTTATAATGATCACATAAACGTTTACCAACAACTGTTCTCCCAGTAAATCAATCGAGACTGGAAAAGGAAAGGTGGAATCTGCAATAGTACACGAATTGTCCTCCGCCGAAGACTGTATGGATGGTTGTTATGTACAGACGTAATAGAGACGCACAAACACCAGTGCTCTGTATTTCACAGAACGAAGAATGGATTATAGGCAAAGAGATATAAAAGAAGACGGTCTCATAGAGAGGACTGGTTGACAGTAACGAAACCATAAATTAAAAGAGAAGGCATGCTTCAGTAGAAACCAATAGATCATGGCACTTTGAAGGAACTGACCAAAAGGGAATCTGTAGTTATTATGTAAGAGAGGCGACCGGGTGTGAGAGAGAGAGAACAGAAGAGAACAATGAATAAATAAAAGACAAATCGTTTGCTTATTTTGTGAACAGTGGAGGGTATATTAATGGATGGAAGGGAGGAGATAGCCGTATTTGAAATAAAATAAAAAATACTTTGACAGGGTCCATCTAAACTGATTACTCTGTATGCATTTAGGCTGATTATAAGTGAAACGATAAAAATAGGATATTGAGTGAAAGGAGAAGCATTGCATTAAAACTTCCATACTTACTTTAATTCAATACTGTTCCTTTCACTCAATGTCTTTCACATATTGACACGGAAAACTGTCTCTAGGTATATAAATTTATAATAAAAATAGGATAATAAGAGAACTGTATATTTTAAAAAGCTTCAATATAAATATTCCTTCAAACCGTCTTGATTGCAAATTATTTTATTAATTAATGACGCGTTTCGCCCTTTAGCAGGGCATCTTCAGATTATCTGCGTGACAGAATTTACACAAAATTACAAGGCGGAATTACAAACGGTTATAATGGTACATGGATTATTTCTAATTGTAATTCCGCCTTGTAATTTTGTGTAAATTCTGTGACGCAGATAATCTGAAGATGCCCTGCTAAAGGGCGAAACGCGTCATTAATTAATAAAATAATTTGTAATCAAGACGGTTTGAAGGATTATTTATTCTAACTGATTGCTGTACACCATGGATTGGAAATCATTTTACTTCAATATAAAGGTAGATCAAAGGAAAATATTTTATTTCAGTGGCCAAGAGATCTTCCATAGTTTCTAACTAACGAAATATGACAACAGAGACGACATTAAAAAAGAAGAAAAAAAATTAAGGACTAGTAATTTATTCAGAATCCCTCATTATTTGTTTCTTCGGTAATGCATCTCAGCATATAAGTTACTAGCTGAAAACCCGGCGTTGCCAGGATAATTATTTATTTATTCGAGCCTTGAGTTAGCACTTTTCCTATCCACTCTCTCTCTCTCCGTCCATCTCTTTTTTTTCTAAAAACATGTTACTATTTATCAGAGAATATATAAGAAATAAGAAATCTCACGTAAAAATGCACTCGTTTCGAAGAATCCAATCAGGAAATACAACAATAATGATTGTAATAATATCACAGATCGATCACTTAATGTAATGCGCGAAACGTCAAATCGTTTTTTTTTTTTTTTTTTTTTTTTTTTAGATGTCCTAAAGAAATTTCATTTTTACTGCTTTATTTATTTATTTTTATATTTCCTTATTCGTATGCTTATCCTTACAGAAAAAGAGCTGAAGACATTGTAGTAAGCATTGACAAAAGATATGGTCTGTGGCATCACGTTTCGCTGTATATAACCTCCTTGCTATAGAGTCGCAAACGTCATCACTGGCCTTCAGTCCGATTTTTTTTATAATCTGACGACTTTCAACCACCATATTTTCCACCCCCTTATAGTTATCGGCATTGAACTTCTATGGTGTTCAACGGGAGGCTACGGACAACAATTACACAAAGATAATTCGTTTGCATTCTGTAGTTTTCGCTGCACACGTAGAATTTTATATACACCGATAACTTTCCATCCTAATATACTCTACCCTTTTATCATTATCAACCTTCAAGCAACAGTGCAACGAATAGAACCGTTTTCAAAGAGTAAATAAAATTATCAAAGAGTAACTATTGTTCAGCATTTCGCGTTATATTCTTCAAATTACTAAATATCTATCAGATCGCTATAAAACCGTGCCTAAAACCTTCCTCGGATATAAATTAGTAACTGTACAAATATTTAAGTATGTGCGTCTTCTCTTTCGGACGTGATAAGCGTACACCGAACATTTAATATTCACAGAATATATGACATCAAGTGCGATTGGGCAAAGCTGAAAATGTGTACTCAGCCGAGATTCGAACCCGGGTCTCCTGCTTTCTACGCAGTTGCGCTGACCCCTACACCACTGGGGACACAGTTATCACCGCAAGGACTACCTAAGCACGCCTCCCGTCAGATACAAATTCCCAGCTTCGCCCTGCCCACAGAACTCAAACTCGTAGTTATGAAACTAATTCCCGTAAGAGTATCTGACGGGAGGCGTGCTTAGGTAGTCCTTGCAGGTGCGGGGATCACTATGTCCCCAGTGGTGTAGGGATCAGCGCAACTACCTAGAAAGCAGGAGACCCGTGTTCGAATCCCGGCTGGGTACACATTTTCAGCTTTTCCCTATCGCTGTTGATGTCATATATTCTGTGAATATTAAATAACAACAACTGCAGGATCAGAAATGACGTCTGTTCTTTCGGAACAGGCGCCACATGTATATGTACATCGAACAGACAATCACATATATAGCTATCCGATCGCCATAAAACCGGGCCTAAAGCCTTTCCCGGGGAGACATCAGCAACTGTACAAATTTTTAGCTCTTTATGTCTTCTGGTTCAGACGTGATAGACATACACCGAACAGACATTCAAAATCATAGATACAGATAACGCAATCGGACCAGCTTCTCTTCAGTAACTCGCTGTGTAAAGAATAATGAAAGCAGTATCGTATTTCATGAATTAAGACCGCAAAGAAACGGAGAGAAATTCGAGGGACTGCAGCTACGGGAAAGAAAACTTGCCGGCGACAGCGAGCGATACAGAAGTGCCGCACGGAGCCGGCGGCAGACTGTATTGTCCGCTGGAAAAGGCCGGGAATTCGCCGCCTTGAGCGGACGCTGTGATTCACTCTTGTGCGGGCGCTTCGCGGTCAGTCGGAAGGAACGGAAATGAAAGGCAAACGTATGCACAGCAGAGTGCTTGGCCGGCGCTACAAAAGACGTCCGGGGCAGGTGGAGGGGGGGGGAGGGGTTGGAGCCAACAGCCAGCCGCGCCACCCGCCCCCGGTCTGCCACCCTTTCAATATTCCTGATAAAATGTGATTCCCGTGTTCGGCAAGCTGGCGCCGGCACCCCTCTCCCGGGGGTCTCCGCGCGAGGGCGAGGAGACACTATTGCTAGTGCGGGGGCTCTGTTGCTTTCAACTATCGCACTTGTAGTGCCAGCATTTTGCAGTAAGTGCGTGGGTGGCTTTCTGTGCTCATAGTCACTTCACGTAGCAAATCTGGACAATTTGTCACCCTAAAATAAAATAAAAAAATTTAACACTGCGGTGGGCGCTTGGCGGCATACAGTGCCGGCAATTTTGTTTTCTTTCAATAATTACGTCAGCGTGCCGAGCACACAACAATGGTGCTAGATATGCTTCGATTTTTTAGTCACGCGCAAAACTACATTACTGCGCCAGCAATATACTTACCATAACAGCTGTGACTGACCTGTGGAGTGGACGACTGCACCGAGACGGCACTGCGTACCGCACGCGCCCGGTAATGTTAGTACATGTAGCCGTACCACTGTCGGGTGTTTTGATGATTAGGTTCGTTTTACAACTCCGTGGGTGTATGATGATTTAGTTATTAACATTGCTTTGGTATTAGAATTATTTTATTGTCTCCCAGATCCGCAGGAAGGAAAGGACTAACACTAGAAGAAATTGAGCGTCTTCTTCTGCAATCATCCGACGAATAAGATTACGCTGATTTCTCTGACGGCGATGAGGAAGCAGAAATAGTTGAAACTGCAGATCATTCTAGCGAATCTGAGCAGTCATGCGTTGACGAGAATGAAGTGATAGGAATGCCACATGATGACTGCCATTTTTATATTGGTAAGGACCAAGAAACATTGTGGATAAATAATCCGTTAGCACTACCAGGGAAAACAAAACGTAAGAATATAATCAAAGTCCTACCTGGCCCGAAACTGAATGGTAGAGAAGCTAAAACTGAAATTGAAAGTTTTCTGTGATAATTATGTTGTTGAAAACACAACCAAGACATAAATAACAAGAGATCATCTGTGAATTACTCAAGGGCTAGAGATTGCAAAACTAATTCTGCTTCTGAAATAACGGCTCTTTTAGGAGCACTGTTTCTCATTGCTGTACAAAAAGTAGGACGCACAAATGTATTAGAACTGTGGGAATCAAATGGAACAAAGCAGTATTTAGCTACAAGCGCTTTCTGTTCTTGCTCCGGTCACTCAGGTTTGATGATACTTCTATAAGAAAAGAGCGACTAGCAACTAATAAACTTGCTGCCATCCACAATCTCCAGTCTGCATTTCTGAACAACTGCAGAAATAACTACAGTCCAGTGGAGTTCACAACCATAGACGAAATGCTTGTCCCATTTCGCGGACGTTGTGGTTTTGTTCAGTACATGCCCAATAAGCCCGCTATGTACGGATTGAAGTTGTATGCATTGTGCGATACAGATCATATTAAAAGTTGCTGTTAAGAAAGATGCTATACATTATCAATAACTAATTCCACACAAATTTAAAAAAAAAAAAAACTTTTCTATGTATTTAATTGTAGGCGGCACTGAGTGCCGCCCGCGCCCGCTGAGGTAACAATCTTAGGCGCGCCTGCCGCAGGGTTAAAAAAAAAGGGTTGAAAAGTTTGTTAATGTAAGGGATTTAACTACGTTCGTTATCAGTCCCTAGGCTTACAAACTACTTACACTAACTTAAAGTAAATTATGCTAAGGACAACACAAACACCCATGCTCGAAGGAGGCTGGAACACCCGACGGCGAATGTCACGTTGAGACGTTACGTGGCCTGTGTGAATAGGGCTTAGGTCGTCGCTAGCGTTGATGTTACTAAAGCACTGCAAACCACACAAGGAAAAAAGTCGTACTGACGTGTTTTACGGCCCACTTTAGATTTGTAGTTTTATAAGTTTTGCAAACATTTTGGACCAAAATAATAATCTAAATAATAATAAATTAATTAATAAGAGTGTCTGAAACCCTTTTAGGAAAAAAATTAGGTAGTAACGGGTTTCGAACCACCGACCTTTCGCGTCACAGTCCAGCTGCTCGCCCACTACACTACGGCTATAAATCAAAACAGAAGTTCTTTAATCTCATAGACATTAGATTATCAATTATCGTACGAAGAAAGATGTGTTTATGTTAATTCCTCAGTGTGCCGTTGCTTTGGAATGACAACGTGTAAGTTAGAATAAGAAAATCATCAAATACGCGAGGAATGTCACGTGACATCTCCGAACGGCTGGTTTTCGTTAATTCAGTGGAGGGTGTCAAATCTCCGTCATTTTTGCAAATATGTCTCAAACGATACGAGATATGAAAAAAACATAAGGGAGCTAAGTTGTAGAGAATTTTCTCCTCTACCAATTAGGTTATTTAATTTACGTGTCAGATGAGCGGTTCGTTTGCAGTTACAATTATATTACAAAAGACTTTGTTTTGGTATTACTACCGTATTTTTTGTCCAACAAATTTGAAAAAGGGTCTCTGGCGGCCTACAACCATATCTGTAAAATTTGTTGCTGAACGGTTCGTCTTAAAAACAGGGAACACGTTACGGATAGACAGACAGACATCCCAAAATCGCCGTTATTTGTGCAAATATCTTTGAAAAGCTACGAGATATGAAAAACAAACCATAAGAGAGAAAAGTTGTAGAGAATTGTCTCCTCTACAAATTCGGTTATTCAGTTTTCGCCTCAGATGAAAAGTTAAGCCATTATTTTCATTTAATTTTAGAGCTGTCAAAAGATGATCACAAAGGCCCACTTTTAGTGTTACTACAGTAACCTAAAGTGGGCCAAAATGGTTCAAAAGATCAAGAGGTAACAATCTTAGACGCGCCTGCCGCAGGGTTAAAAAAAGGGTTGAAAACTTTGGTAATGTAAGGGATTTAACTACGTTCGTTATCAGTTCCTAGGCTTACAAACTACTTTAACTGAAAGTAAAATATCCTAAGGACAACACCCATGCTCAAGGGAAGCTCGAACCCCCGACGGCAAATGTCACGTTCCAGTGCAAAATATTATCACCTACTAACCCTTTACTGCACAGTGTAGATGATCAGCTGTATACCCATTTTTTTCTATTACCTCTCAAACTGAAAAACATTTTACCACAAATTCATTGGTAGCTGCTTATATGCAGTGTTACATATGAAAGAAGCACGTAACAGAAATTATATGTCTCTGAGTGTTACTGAAACGCCGGCCGCGGTGGCCGAGGGGACTGAGGCGCTTCCGTCATGGTCTGCACGGCCACTACGGCCGGGGGTTCGAATCCCCCATCGGGCATGGATATTTGTGCCGTCTGTAGTCTTAGCTAGTTCATAAATAGTTTATAAGTTTAGGGACTGATGACCCTGTAGTTAAGTCCCATAAGCTCTACAAACATTTGAACATTTGTTACTGAAACACTTCGACAGTTACCGTATTTGAATTGCTCGTAACATGTGCGTTTGTTTACTTTAGTATACCTCCTTCGCCATGAAAAGTAGTCACATATTACCGTTACTTTATGGAAAGATCAGAGGTACAATACTGACATTTACTGCATCGGGTACATCATGGAAGCAATATATAACTTACCAGCTATGAACGATTTGTTGCTAGTAGTGCATAATAATTCTACGGATCTTTTTTAAATATTTTTCTCAGTATATACTTACTGTATATTAATCCTGGTAGTTTTTATAGCTTAAATTAAAAATTTATGCATAAACGGTTAAGAGCAACTTTTCGGGCAAAATTACCTTGTTCGTTCTCTAGATCTAATGTGAAAGGCCACTGCAATCATGGGAGAAATGTGTGTATCTATCTTCTTCGTCCATAAAAATGAAAATACTATCTGTTTGTGTAACTATTCGTTTGACGATTGCTTTGAAATTTTATAACAATATTTTCTGATAATAAAACTTATGCACATACATATATGACATATATTTGAAAAATATAAATAATAAATCTTATGCAAATACATATATGACATATATTTGAAAAATAGATATACAAAATCAAGTGCACATACCGCAGTTTTGGGGTTTGGAACATCTACAATTTATACAATAATACAAATGAATGTTTGTTTGATAAAAATCTCAAATCTGCAATACTTCTTCTCTAACTGCGTTGACATTTTTCACATTATAAAGTTTATATAACTTCTAAATTGACATATATTAAAATATTTGGTACACTGGAAAGTGAGCATCTGTCACTGCAACGCTATAGCAAAAGTTCAAAAGATACAGTCATTTATAAACCAAGATACTAAACTATGTTGGCAGAGGAGGGGATGAAATAGACATTGAAACGAAAGGAGAAGGTGAAGAGGGAGAGTGTGATGGAATGAAAGAAAGAGTTGAGAGTGTGTTGAAACGGAAGAAGGAGTTGAGGAGGCAATGAGTGATGCGAAAGTAAGGATGTTGCACAGAAAAAGGGGAGGGTGGATCGGATGGACAGAGAGGAAAAGTGAGGATATTGGTGAGATGCAGCCGCGGAGGAGTGGCTGAGAGTTCTAAGGCGCCTTGCTACGGAGCACGCGGTTGCTCTCTAGCGGAGGTTCGAATCCTCTCTCCCTGGCATTTTAGGGGGAAGAAATATTATCCCCTGCTACTACCTTTACGTCAGTTCAGTTTCGCAGGTAAAAGAAAATGTTCATGTTGTTGTTAATAATGTTTAGTCTTAATAGGTTGTATTTCATTCTCAAATGACCTACGAAAATAGCATATTCTCTGTTGAAGTCAAAGAAGATGTACCTGGCCACCAATCATCGCGGATCGATAGCCACACGCTGAGAGAAGTTCCTGTTGGAGTACCTCCGTTGCCAACCGTCACAATTATATAAACAAGAAAAATTGAAAAATGTATTGTAATAAAAAGTCTGTTCATGATTTTTGTTAAAAACAGTTTCAGTCTTGATGTTGAGTCCTTACGGGCAAGTTCTGATTATATGTCAGGTATTACGTGGACTTATAACTTACGAAATAACACCTACACTTTTACTTCCAGTACCAGTGTGTGAAAAATAATTATTGCACTGAATAAGAAGTGAAGATATTTACATATTGAACTGAATTTGTATTTTTGGAACTTCTAATAGAATTTCTCCGATTTATACCAGTGTAGGGACTCAGCAATAATTTAATTAACTGGAAAACAGTGAGATCAAGTTTTATGAATCGATATATTTTACGACTGATTCAGTGAGCAACATCTTTGATAGTAAAAGATTACCTTAGGAAATCTTCAACAAGATTTTTTTTAGAATATTCAACGAAAGTGCGTAGCAGATTTTGAACTTTTACAGTATTTTTTGGAACAGTTTTATTTTTCTATTATCTTGCCCAAGAACCTAGCAGCGAATATTTAAAAGACTTCTTCCTATGAATGAAAATTTTTATTAATTCGAATGTAGTGGAATGGCCAGAGTCGAAGTCCGACTAAATCAAATTGAAGACATTTACTCCTGAATACACAATTTCATTATAATCTGAAGGAAGAATCGGCTTTTCCACCACAGCATGGGTGTGTTTGTGTTGTCCTTAGTGTAAGTTACTTTAAGTAGTTCCTAGGTTTAAGGTCTGATGTCTATAGCAGTTTTGCCCATTAGGTTTACAAACATTTGAGGAGATGCACAGACAGAAGGAGGAGGATATATTGGAAGAGAGGGGAAAATAGGACATGGGGCTGAGATAGAGAAACTGAGATAAGAGTAGTAGAATGTTGGGATATGTATACAATACTCATTTAGAAGGCGCTATGGAACTGCACATATTTCGAATTGAAGGCTTTCTCTTTGTTACTATTATGTTTTGCCTATAATTGGTCACAGCAAACAGTGGGCGGGTTTGCAGCTAGAACCATAGGCTAATAAACCTGCAAAGCCGGTGTGTGACATTAAGACGCTTGTTTTGAAAACTACACAACAGCATTCCATTAAATATTTATAGGTTCCTTGAGCGTTATTTAGAGCAACATAAACCCATTATTCTCCAGATCTGATCGTCGGAAACAAGGATAGTCTTATCTGAATTCAGCTGTGGTCAATGTGTTTCCCTGTTTTTTTATTGGGCCGTACTAGTCTTGGAAACAGATAAATTAGTATGTGGTTTCCTCCTTTGGTTTGAGCAGCTTAAGGCAGCTTACAGAGTTTATTACAACAAAATGGAATCAGTGGAACAAAAACATATTTTAAAATTTTGAATATAGCTGCGGTCTTTTAGCGAACGTTTACAAATTCAGTGGATAATGAAATAAATCGCAATTTGCGATCACTTATGGGTTCACTGTACGAGTTTTAGATGTAATACCACCATGCGGCGAATGAAAATTTGTAGCCCCGGCCGGTATTCGAACCCGGGATCTCCTGCTTACTACTCAGACGCGCTGACCACCGCCACCGAGAACAAAGTGGCCAACCCGACTGCAGAGGACTCTTCCCTGCACGTATAACCTAGTACAGTGAAGCCATAAGTGATCGCAAATTGCGATTTATTTCATTAAAAATGAACGCTGTAACGTCGTCAAAAATATATAATTGATATATAAGGAACTCTTAGTGCGATGGGGCGATCTATAATTGTTTAATAATGTTTTTGCAGACAAGATCGCATTTTTCATTTATTATGTTTCCGGTTTCGGCGTGCTCGACGCCATCTTCAGACCTGTCGTAATTTACATAACTTCACGACATTTTTATATACTATATTACGACAGGTCTGAAGATGTCGAGCACGCCGAAACCGGTAACATAATAAATGATAAATGCGATCTTGGCTGCAAAATCGTTATTAAATACATAATTAAATTCAATGGATGGTGATACAACTCTTGGTCGCAGAAATATAATTTATTTTACCCAGTTTCGGGAATTACTATGATTGCCTTCAAAGAAAAGTGTTCAAATATTTGTATAGTCTATGGGTCTTAACTACGGGGTCATCAGTCCCTAAACTTACAAACTACTTATGAACTACTTACGAACTAGGACGGCACAAAAATCCATGCTCGAGGGGGGATTCGAACCCCCGACCGTAGTGGCGGTGCAGACCGTGACTGGGACGCCTTAGTCCCCTCGGCCACCGCGCCTGGCTGATTGCCTTCATTAGAATGTTTTAAATGCAAGTCACATCATAAAATTATTGATAAACGATGAAGCTTAAGTGAATAAAAGTATAAGGCTGGAGACTAAGGGCTATTCGCTTGTATGAACGAGGCATCACAACGTATCTTCTAATATATAAAGCAGTGTGTCCGTATGCATGTACGTGTTGCATACAAATCTACAGTTTTGATCTAATCTTTTTCAAATTTTCCACACGTAAGCTTCAGTCCATGAGGACGGTCGCCGTAAGTGTAAGAATCACATACTATATATAGTTAACGAGATATGAACAATGAGATGTGCGAAAAACTTGTGCATTTTGCGACATTGCTGTTCATTTTCTCCTAAACCATTGGACCGATTTCAACCAAATTTGGTACACACATTCCTTACCGCGAGGTAACAATTTCTGCATGGTTAAGAATCACATACGGCACATGGTTCAAAAGATATTACGTCATAACCAATAGAAATCGCAAAAAAATGCCATATAAAGCGGCGAGACTTTCGAAATACAGTGTATGAGAATGACTGTAATTAGCGACTTGCAACGAACTTTAAACATAACTTCAAACCTTCATTAAACTTTTTCCGCTGACAACCAAATCAAAAAATTGAAAGGAAAAAAGTTTCTCGCTTCCTACTTTTCCGCTGTTTATGGAGTTAAAGTATGAAATTCGGTATGACGTTGCAATTTATAATTTCTACACTAGAAATTTTTGACGTAGCATATTTAACAGACATTATAAACATATAGAGTTGAACGTACCTTCTAAATTGTATCAGAGTACGACACGTAGTTCATGAGATATGAGCACATAAACAGTAACGTTCCACTGTTCATGGACTAAAACTACGGCATTAGGTATGACGTTACTATTTTTAATTTCTATACTATACATTGTGGCCTCATCAAATTTTACAAACAATATACACTCATATCGTTGAGCATACCTTCTAAATTGTATCACTGTACGAAACGTAGTTCATGAGATATGAGCACGTAAACAGTAACGGTCATGGAAAACCGCCCCATCAAGCATCAAGTTTTAATCTATTCCTTCTTTACTGCTTACTGTATTACTAAGAGATTTTACGGACGTACAGCCCTTATACAAATGAATATATACATGAAAAATGGCAGGAATACATAAATAATACCCGGGCAACACCGGGCTTTCAGCTTGTTTACGATAAATCAAAATGTTATAAAATTTTGTATTCTTGTCAACTTTATTTTAGGGTGTGATGAGATCAGCATCCCTTCCACGTGGTAGTGCGAGTTACATAAAATATTTCGAAGGATAGTTGAGCGGACAGAAAAGAAAGAACATGTACTAGGGCTCGAAATGGAAATATGTGCATTCAGTGCCTCCATTATTTGTCCCATCTGTCGGAAAATCCGGCACGAATGCTCGTCACTGCTCGCAAACAGCAGTTAAGAAAAGCAGGACGAATGAATGAACGTATTTCTAGGAAACAAACGAGGGGGTAGGGAACGTCATGCACAGCAGCGCCTCTCGGCGGCGAGCGGGGGGAACCATTTGCACACGAATATATCAGCACAGCCGGCAGCGAGAGGCAGGGTGGAGGGGTGCGGCAGAACAGGCCTGCGCTCGGCCAACGGACGCCATTACATCGACGCTGAGTTATTCCCCGCGAGTACTTCTTGCGCTGCAGAGCATATTTTTTCCGTCTCCCCGCCGGGCTATCCTTCCCAGTTCTTGCGTCGTTCTTCCTCCGCTACCGATCTGATCCGCGGGCGAACATCACGTCCCTTTAGCGGATGATCTATTGATCAGTCGTCGGCGAACTTAATGGCGGATGACAGGCAGATAATGGTCGCCGGGCCAGCGGTGATGGATGTGCGGTGACGCAGGCTCCGCAGCAGCGGAGAGGAGCCCAGTAAAAAAGGGCCGAAGGAGGTCCTCTACTTTATTATGCCTCCGCACGAACAACAATGGGAGCCTGCTGAAGAGGGATGAGCTCTGTCGCAGACGTCTTCACCGCCGCCGGAGCAGGGCGGGCGGCGGGGGCGGCGGGGGCGGCGCGTTCAAGTGGGGGCGGGCTGGCCGATGATTAAACGAAGCGAGGCGAAGCGAGACCGCGCCTCCAGGTCGCGGGGACATCCAGGTGCTGCCGCCGACAGATGACAGTTAACATGTCCATATTGATGTGGACGCCATCGCTAACTGTCTTCATTGACTCTAAGTTGCATTTCAGGCCATCGATTTCACTTCGTTACAATCATGTGTTCGCCCTCACGAAATTCTCCGTTTATCAACACTGAATACCGGATTTTTTTTTTTTACAATCTAACGACAGTCACCCCTTCTATCTATATAAATGATCTGATGGACAGACTTCAAAAAGGCTTTCGACGCGGTGCCACACTGCAGACTGCTAACGAAGATACGAGCTTCATAAATAATAGAACGCAGTACGTTGTTCTCGACGGCGAGTGTTCATCAGAAAGGAGTGTATAGTCAGGCGTCCCCCACGGGAGTGTGATAGGACCGCTATTGTTTTCTATGTATATAAATAACCTGACGGACAAAGTAGTTATTTGCGGCTGTTTGCTGATGATTCTGTGGTGTATGGGAGAGTGTCGTCTGTAACTGACTGTAATAGCATACAGAATGACTTAGACAAAATTTCTAGTTGGTGCAAAGAATGGCAGCTAGCTCTCAACGTAGAAAAATGTAAGGTGATGCGCATGAGTAGAAAAAACAATCCTATAATGTTAGAATACAGCATTAGTAGTGAGCTTCTTGATGCTGTCGCGACGTTCAAATATCTAGGCGTAACATTGCAGAGAGATATGGAATGGAATGAGCGTGTAAGAACAGTTGTGAATAAGGCGGACAGCCGACTTCTGTTTATCGGGAGAATTTTCGGAAGATGTACTTCACTTGTAAAGGAGACCGCGTATAAAACGCTTGTACGACCACGTCTTGAATATTGCTCAAGTGTTTGGGACCCGCAGCAGATCAGTTTAAAGGAAGACATAGAGGCGGTTCAGAGACGAGCAGCTAGATTTGTTACCGGTAGGTTCGACCAATGCGCGAGTGTCACGGAAATGCTCCGGCAACTGAATTGGGGATCGCTGGAAGAAAGACGACGTTCTTTTCGTGAATTTCTGTTAACTAAATTTAGAGGGCCGGAATTTGAAGCTCAGTGTAGTACGATCTTGTTGGCGCCTACTTACATTTCACGTAAAGATCACAAAGACAAGATAAGAGAAATTAGGGCTCGTACGGAGGCATATAGGCATTCTTTTTTTCCTCGTTCAATTTGGGAGTGGAATAGGAAAGGAAATGCCTAGTAATGGTACAGTGTACCCTCCGCCACGCACCTTACGGTGAATTGCGGAATATGTATGTAGATGTAGAATCAAACTGAGCCCTAATGTTTTCCTAAATCGCGGAAAGTTTTATTAGTTCACAGTCTCTATAACAAATTCATTCTACTGTACCTGAAGTTGATATAATTGAACTTATATGCTGGCTTATGTCCACTGCGTTGTGAGCTGTCTTCGGCATTCACTAAAAGATTTGATGTCTCAGGATAGTTTCGTAAATCATAAACATGTCAGTTGATATGGAAACGATTTTATTTCCATTGAAATGAAGTTTAATCCAATGACATTGTTCCAAAATGTTCAAAATTAAAAAAAAATTAATTGCAGCAGCAAGACAACAGAGCTGCTTACAGGTTTGTGACTACTAGAAGAATGACAAAACATGGTATCTCTCAAACATCTTTCATCATAACCGCGTAATAAGATTGATGACAAAGTTCATCGGTTACCAAATAAATAATATAATAATACTTGAAATATGGAAAAATACACAAATTAATATATTACATTTAGTCTATAACTTTTTATCTCGATGTATGTTGGTGTTTTATGAAATTTGTATTTAATGTGGTATAAAAAGTAAAAGCATGACTCAATTTATTTACATTATTTATGTTTTCGAAATGCACACTTATCTGTTTTGCCAATATTGTGTAGGCGTATTATTATTTAGACATTGAATTTTAATGTATTTCAGTTTCCGTGTAATTTTTTATAAATACGGATTTGTGTAAAGTTGTAGTGGTTTCGTCTATGTTGAAGATAGTTTCTTAGTACCAAATGGATGACTAATTTTAGTATGTGAAAATGGTCAGTTTTTAATTTAGGATCCAGTGATATATAAAACACTGTATGCCCTAATGTATTTAAACAAAGGGTACATATGTAATCATGCTGTGCAATAGTTATAACATGTAGTCTTCTTGTTTTAATACAAGTTAGTATCTATGTAGGTTCAGCCATTTCCGAAACTAAGTGTAACGCATTTTTAGTGTTTGCAGCTATTACTTACGAAAGTATTAAAAATTGAAAATTACGTGAAGGGACAACGTATTGTTTCTGAAAAGCATTTTACTAATAGTGTCAATAGTATGTTAAAATGAACGTGAAAATGTGATTTCTACATGTCCGGTACCCCACAGGGGCTCAGCATTAATTTGCTGAGTACGGGCTTGGCGAACCCGGGGTCCTGAGCCGTGGGCTGTGTCGCGCCAACAGTCCGCTACACCGTAAGCTCTGTGCGTGCTTCAACGACCATCGTTCGGCGCGACGGTGGAACGTTGGACGTTTCAGAGCCCGGGGATCTTGGCTTCATCGCCCGTGTCGCGAGGACGGTACAAACCTCTATAAAAAAACCTCAATCTCAAGGTGTGCTACGTGCCAAGGAGATGCATGGCTGTTGAGGTTGAACAGTCGTTAGCGAGCAACCTCTGAGGAACCTCAGTTGCATCAGGCTTACCCAGGCAAGCGGGGCTCTGCCTGGGTGGACCTCTTTTCCCTAGCTGCTCGTGGGAACACAATGAAGCGAGCGAAAGATAACGTTGGTGGGCGTATAACCACCGTCTCAAAGCGTGGTAAGTTTAATGCTACATCATATGACCCCACGTCGTTCCCTTCCTTGGCCACGCCCTGGGAGGAACGCAGGGCTGAAGATAGAAATGGGCCGTATTCACCGAGATATTTAGTTTGTACAAGGACTGATGGGGAGACATTTACTACGGTGAAGCCTCAGTTCTTTGTTGACCACCTGGAGGAGAAGTTTGTAGACGTGGAGTCCCTCTCCAAGATGCGTAATGGGTCTGTGTTGATTCACACTGCATCCCCTGCCCAGTCGCGGGCGTTGCTTGCTTGCGGTAAGCTGGGAGATGTCACGGTCAACATTACGCCACATAAGTCTCTTAATCTGGTCCAGGGCATTGTGTTTCATCGTGATCTGCTCTTACAGTCTGATGAGGAGCTGCGCGCCAACCTCGAGCGGCGAGGTGTTCACTTCGTCCGGCGCGTTCATCGGGGGTCGAAAGAACATAGGGTTGCCACTGGTGCCTTCATCGTAGCCTTTGAAGGCGATACACTGCCTGAAAAGGTGAATGTGATGTGCTACCGGTGTGATGTGATCCCTCCTCCTATGCGATGCTTCCAGTGCTGGAAGTTTGGGCATATGTCGTCCCGTGCCCTTCCAGCGCCACTTGCCGGGATTGTGGACGTCCAGCCCACCCGGACGCCCCATGTACTCCGCCGCCCATCTGCGTGAACTGTGGCCTGGAGCATCCTCCCTGCTCGTCGCAATACCCTATTCTCCACAAGGAACGGAAGATCGTCGAATATAAGACTATGGACCGGTTGACGTATACAGAGGCAAAAAAGAAGTATGAACGCCTACACCCAGTTAGCATGACCACCTCTTTTGCGACAGTCACGTCGTCGCCATCTTCTTTGGCGACACGGGTGTTTTCTAGTACTTCCTCTTCTGTGGGCCCTCAGGGCCGTAAGACTTCACCTGCCCCCAAGATGGTTGGAGGCTCCCTTCCTTCCTCTGCTCCCAAGGTAATTGCCTCTGGAGCAACCTCCACCATTCTGCCAGAGAAAGAAAAGCCCTCTCCGGCACCCCTCGTTCGGAAGGCGTCCCTCAGGACACTCCCTTCCGAGGGTTCCGCCAGTGTCGTTGCCGACACACGCCAGCAGCAGGCTACACCGAAGGCTGCTGGACACAGGGCCTCATGCTCCTCCTCAGTCCCTGCAGCTGAGTCTGAGAAACCAGCCCCGCCGGCGAAGCCCCCGAGGGGCAAGAAGGATCGGAGGAAAAAAGTGGAAAGTGAAGAGTTTCAAGGTACCATGGTGGCTCCCATGCCACCGTCCCACTCCACCTCGACCTCTGGGGACGAGGTGGAGATTCTGGCGTCCCCGGACGACCTTGCTGTCGGGGACATTCCAGAACTAATGGATGCCGAGCCAGAAAAAAGCAGTCAGCAGATTTGAGTGACGCTGACTTGTAATCTTCCCTCTTACCTTTCATGTTTTCTCAGTTATCGGACAGCTTCATCCTCCAGTGGAACTGCGGCGGTTTCTTCCCCCACCTGGCTGAGCTACGACACCTTTTATGCATAACACCTGCTTTCTGCATTGCCTTACAGGAAACTTGGTTTCCAGCAATGCGGACCCCAGCCCTTCGTGGCTGCAGGGGATATTACTGTAACCGTAGCTCGTATAACAGGGTCTCAGGTGGTGTGTGTGTGTATGTCCTTACTTCTGTTTATAGTGAATCCGTGCCCCTTCATACACCATTCGAAGCAGTGGCTGTCAGGGTAAGGACAACACAGGAATTTACTGTCTGCAGCCTTTATCTTCCTCCAGATGGTGACCTCTCTTTGAATGATTTGGCTGCACTTATAACGCAACTACCCCCGCCTTTCTTCTTATTGGGCGACTTCAACGCCCATAACCCATTGTCGGTTGGTACTTCGCTTTCTGGCCGAGGCAGAGTAGTCGAGTCTTTACTTTCTCAACTCGACCACTGCCTATTAAATACTGGTGCCCCCACACACTTTAGTGTGGCACATGGCACGTACTCGGCCATTGATTTATCGATCTGCAGCCACAGCCTTCCACCATCTGTCCACTGGAGAGCCCACGACGACCTGTGTGGCAGTGACCATTTTCCGCTTTTTCTGTCACTCCCACAACGTCAGTCCCCAGGTGGGCTTTAGGCAGGGCTAACTGGGAAGATTACACGTCCACTGCTATTGTTCAACCTCCCCCACTCGATTCCATCGATGTGGTGGTCGAGGGCGTCACTCACACCATTGTTTCTGCTGCAAAAGCTGCAATTCCATGCTCCACAGGGTGCCCACGGCGTAAGGCAGTGCCGTGGTGGTCGCCGGAAATAGCTGAGGCTATCAGAGATCGTAGGCGGGCCTTACAGCGCTATAAGCGTCACCCCTCTCAGGAGCATCTCATTGATTTTAAACGGCTTCGCGCTCGTGCTCGCCAGTTAATAAGAAGACGGAAACAGGAGTGCTGGGAGAGGTACGTTTCCACTATTGGGACAGGCACCTCAGCCTCGCAGGTCTGGAGTAAGATCAGGTGGCTACAGGGATTACAGACAACAGTGGGAATCCCTGGGATCTCCTCAAATGGAGTCGTTTGTACGGACCCGGCCACTCTTGCAGAGATGTTTGCCGAGCATTATGCTCGCGCCTTTGCCTCTGCAAACTATCCACCGGCCTTCCGTATATTGAAGGAGCGGGTAGAACGCCAGCACCTCTCCTTTCGTACCCGCCGCTCTGAATCCTACTACAGTCCTTTCACTGAGTGGGAGCTCCTCAGTGCTCTTCGACAATGTCCAGACACGGCGCCAGGGCCTGATAGCATCCATAGCATCCATAGCCAGATGCTGAAACATCTCTCAGCAGATAGTCGGCGTAACCTACTTGCGGTCTATAACCGCATTTGGTGTGATGGTGTTTTCCCATCACTGTGGCGGGAGAGTATCATCATCCCAGTGCTTAAACCTGACAAACATCCTCTTTCATTGGATAGCTATCGGCCCATTAACCTGACTAACGTTCCATGCAAACTGTTGGAGCGGATGGTCAGTCGGCGGTTGTGTTGGATTCTTGAGACTCGGGGATTATTGGCTCCATGCCAGGGCGGTTTTCGCCAGGGTCGATCTACCACCGATAATCTGGTGTACCTCGAGTCTGCAATCCGCACAGCCTTTTCCCGGCGCCAACACCTTGTTGCCGTCTTCTTCGATATGCACAAAGCATACGATACAACCTGGCGACGACACATCCTCAACACTTTACATGACTGGGGCCTCCGGGGCTCCCTACCGATTTTTATTCAGAATTTTTTAGCTGTCCGTACCTTTCGTGTTCAAACTGGTGTTTCCCTGAGCTCCTCTCATATCCAGGAAAATGGGGTTCCTCAGGGTTCCGTTTTAAGCGTTCCATTATTTTTAATCGCCATCAACGGTTTAGCCACAGCGGTTGGATCGTCGGTGTCACCCTCTCTTTATGCTGACGACTTTTGTCTCTCTTTTAGTTCCTGCAGCACCCAAGTTGCCGAGCGCAGGTTGCAAGGTGCTATTTGGAAGGCGCAGACCTGGGCGCTTACCCACGGCTTTCAGTTTTCTGCCTCCAAGACCAGAGTGATGCACTTCTGTAGGCTTCGGACTGTCCACCCGCACCCTGAACTTTATATTAATGACGAACTACTTACTGTAGTTGAAACTCATCGTTTTTTAGGACTGGCCTTTGACGCCCGGCTGACATGGCTCCCCCACATTCGTCAGCTGACACGGAAGTGCTGGCGCCATCTCAACCTTCTCAGACACTTGGGTCATACGACCTGGGGTGCCGACCGCTCCACACTGTTGCGGCTTTACACGGCGCTGGTGCAGTCCCGTCTCGATTTTTGGTGCATTGCCTATGGGTCTGCAGCACCTTCGGCACTGCACCTACTGGACCCCATTCACAACTGTGGGGTTCGCATCGCGACGGGTGGCTTCCGCACCAGCCCAGTGAACAGCTTACTAGTGGAGGCTGGGGTTCCACCCTTGGGGATCCGCCGTCAACACCTACTTGCGGCTTACGCAGCCCATGTGTATTGCTCCCCAGGCCACCCGAACCATCGTCTCCTCTTTCCTGATGTGGTAGTCCGTCCCCATCAGTGACGCCCCAGATCAGGTCATACGATTGCCTATCGGGTTCAGTCCCTCCTGCAGGAGCTTGAGTCTTCCCCCCTTCCATTTTCCTATCGGGTCCGTGCCCGTACACCTCCGTGGTGTTTGCCAAGGCCGTCTACTCGGCTGGACTTGGCCCAGGGGCCCAAAGACTCAGTTCCACTGGAGGCGCTCCGCCGTCAGTTCTCGGCTATCATAGAGGAATTCCGTGGATATGACCTGATCTACACAGATGGTTCCATGGTTGATGTCTGTGTGGGATTTGCGTATACTCATGGTGACCATGTGGAACAGCACTCTCTGCCGAATGGCTGCAGTGTTTACACTGCAGAGCTGGTGGCCATTCACAGAGCTCTGATGCATATCCGGTCTTGCTCAGGCGAGTCTTTTGTTGTTTGCAGCGACTCCCTGAGCAGCCTCCGAGCTCTGGAGCAGTGTTACCCGCGGTCTCCTCTGGTGTTGGCCATACATGAGACGCTTCGTTCCGTTGAACTGTCTGGGCGATCAGTGACGTTCATCTGGTTTCCGGGTCACGTTGGTATCCCGGGCAATGAACGTGTTGACAGGCTTGCCAAGCAGGCTGTCGGTATGTCCTGTCTAGAGATCGGCCTCCCGGCTTCTGATCTCCGTTCATTGTTGCGCCAACGGGTACATCGGCTTTGGGATGCTGAGTGGCGTAGCCTGAACACGCCCAACAAGCTCCGGATGGTCAAGGAAACGACGGCCGCATGGCGCTCCTCCATGCGGGGTTCACGACGGGACTCGGTAGTTTTATGTCGCCTCCGCATTGGGCATACGTGGCTCACCCATGGACATCTCCTTCGTGATGAGGATGCGCCCCAATGTCAGTGTGGCTCGCGCCTGACAATAGTCCACATCCTGTTGGACTGCTCCGTTTTAGCAGATTTGCGGCGGAATTTTAACCTCCCTGTCATTTTATCAGATGTTTTAGGTGACGATGCTGCAATGGCAGATTCCGTTTTACGTTTTATGGGAGCAGGGGTTTTTTATCGTTCCATCTAGCTGGAGATTTATCTGCGTTCCTGAGTGGTTGACTTTTCCTTTTTTTATTCTTCTGGTCGGTCAACCACAGACATCAGCTTCTTTCTTGTCAGATGTCTTTGTGTGCTCATCTTTTCGTTTTGTGTCTTGCTATTCTTGCTGTTTTTCTTTATAGACTCAGTGGGACTCCTCTCCCACTTCGCAACTTTAAACTCTGGGCGTGTTATCTTTCACGTGTATGGCTTTCCTTTTGACGCCTAGAGAAGGAATGGGGGACTTATGACCATTGTAGTTTTGTCCCCCGTAAACAACCTAATAATAACAACAACAACAACAACAACATGTCCGGTAGCAAAGGTTTATTTTAGGTGTCCGATATTTCGTGTATGTAATGTTGGCAACTGAGACTGTTAGGATCGTGCAAACTAGTAGAAACGTTACAACAACACACTGCTGCGACTGTTAAAAGTTCTTTATTGATAACACACGGAGCGATTAGTGACAAACCAGCTGGTTTGTTGTCAAGACAATGAATTCGACTGTGGTTGCCCCATGAATATTGTGCATAAATGAATGAATTAACCTGACAATAATCAAAAGTTTTGGTAATACACTATCATATTCGTACAAGGTCCCCATCACTCCTCCCTCAGATTTAGTTATAAGTTGGCGCATTGGAGAGGCCGTGAAAAACTGAATGGAGATCAATCGAGACAACTGGAAGAAGTTTTATCGAACTATGAAACAATAAGCAAAATATAAAAACTTAACGGTCCATGCGAAAGATAGGCAACGACGTGCACATTGTCAGCATAGGAGAGCTGTGGTCCTGTGGGTAGCGTGAGGAGCTGTGAAGCTTTCTTTCAAACGAAAATTTTGATTATTTTATTTTCAGAAAATTATGATCTGTCCGTCCGTTCATTTACGTCTCAGTTCGCTGTAATCAGTTGACTGTGTTTTGCGAGCGCACTGCAATACGGTGCGATTAGCACACGAAAGGAAGTACCTCTCCAATGGGAACCTAAAACATTCATCGCAAGGTGATAGGTCAACCGATTCCTCCACAGAAATACACGTTCTATGTATTCTATACGACAATGGTGTCGGTATGTGTGTCATATGACAGGAATCTCTTGTCGACCCACCTAACTTGTACACTTGGTGAATGGGTAAACAGATTAAACCTTGCCCGATTTAGGTTTCCTTGTCGAAGTGATAATCACTCCGAAAAAGTGATTGAAACGTAAGAGTTTGTCAGGTAAACTGCAACAAATAAATGCAACTGTTTCACAATATGAAAATGAGAAATTAGAATTTTCGCCTGTGGGAACGCTCGAACCACGGACCTTTCGCTCTGCATTTCCTCACGCTAGCCACAGAAATATGGCGCTCCTGTGCTCAGTACGTGCTCTACGCAACTTGGGCATGGACTGCTCAGTTTTTATATTTTGCTTTTTTTTTCATAGTTCCACACAACTTCTTCCTGTTTTCTCGATTGATCTGTGTTCAGTTTTTCAAGGCCTTTTTAACTGCGCCATCTTATAATAACAATCTAAAGTCCAGATTAGAATGCTAATAGTGTTAGAGTAGGAGAAAACTTATCGTAAACACTATTGGTGAGCAAATGACAGCCACGGATAGGACGTTCACATAATTTCAATTTTCCGTCCACAGCCTTTGTCATAAAAAATTCAACAATTACACAATAACTCAAGCATAACGCATGCATACACGAGCGACATTTCTGACCTGTGGGACTTAACTGGCATCTTTATGTGGAAAGGAATAGAAGGGGAATGATGCAGGGCAGCGTTTTTCAACCTGTGAATCGCGCCCCCTCGGGAACGCGAAGTCTTTCTCGGGCGGTCTCCGTTACAGGAGGGGTAGTGAGGGGTTCACTAATACAGAAACTTATGCCTTGATGAACGAGCGCAAAGTCTGAAACCTGTTTCAAGGATAAGAATTTGATGCAATAGGTAATTCTGAAAAATTGGAAAAACAGATCTACTTCTTTAAAACATTGTCTATACAATGGAACCTTTCTTAATGAACATAATTAGTTTCTATGTCTTGCCTGAAATGCGAAATACTCGATAAAATGATATTTTTCTGTCAGATATCACTTAAAAAGAGTATCTGTGTACCATTCCGAGAAATAAACAAAATTATAGTCGTGCAACAATTTAAAAGAAACCTGAGATAACATTGTTATGTTACGGATCGTGAGGGAGGGAGGGAGGGGGTGGTCGCAATAATATTTTTCTGTGGAAGGAGTCGCCAGAATATTTTTAAGTGGAAGGGTTCGCATATTGGTTGAAAAACACTGATGTAGGGCGAAGATGGCGGTACCCCATGCCTGTCAGTGCCCCATTCTCATTTCGTCTATCTTTCGACATTGTACCACCTATTTCTTCATTATTTTTAATTTTTCTACCGTCCGCATCTCACCCATTCCCTCCCCCATATCACCATTCACGGCTTCCAATCATCACGATCCTCATTACATAACAGCCCCACCCACCACTCCCCTCAATTCATGCCTCTCTTGCATCTGCTTGCCATCGATTAATCTGTTACTTTTATATATATCGTTTAGCTGTCTACACGTCCCCTATTCTCTCTCCTCCCTCACTTTCGTATCGATCACCTTTACCCTTCGCTATACGGGGCGAATCGTTCTATCCCCACCTTTGACATAGATTCTACCTTCTCTCCTCTTCACACCTGCTCATCCCCATTGTTTTCAGTGTATCAGTTGTGTCATGTAGGCCAGAGATAAAAGTCATTTGCGCATGACCTGTTCCTTGGTCATTGTGTGATTGATAAATGTTTTTTTTTTTTTCTGTGGTGAAATCTGTGGCCGAAAACTTAAAATTGAATGTCATTGTCTTTCTTACGTACTGTTTATGGCACTGCATCATATGGTGAGTTGCTTCTAGCCTCCTATTTTGCCAGCAATAAAAATTAGCACAATCTATTAGGGTTTTCCAACTGACTCACGATTAATTGTTGAAAATGTGCATTTGCAGTGCATGAAATTGCTACATTTCAAGATTGAGGTACAAGGTGTCGATCCATGCCGAGGCACCGATATTAGTTCGTGGAGAAGACTCCACGGGAGGTAATGCAGGCGCTTATGGTGGCATCATTTCAATCATACAGATGGAGATTGCTGTTCACATAGTTATAAAATAGTTGCGGAGTAACGAGTCGCAAATGTCAGTTGTCGGCACATGACCTCACATAAGTGTTCGACTGGATGCAATCGCGGAAATCCAACTGGCTTAAAGGCCCCCACACACGCAACGAATCGCAGCAATTCGTCGCATGCGATATCGCTGCAATCCGTTGCTCCCCCCACCTCACCACACACGAGCGCTTTGTCAAGCAATTTCTATGTGTAGCCAAATTCTGGAATGGAAAAGACTTTTATATTTAAACGCAGTCACAATTGATTTTTGTAACCCGACGAGTAATACTTTTAAATTAAAAAAAAAAAAAAAAAATAGAAATGGGAATGGTAATGTGTTAAACTTCTTTTGAATCCGTTTTCGTAGGAAGTTTTGGTTACGTTACGCTTTTAGTGCTGCTAAGTTGGTTGTACACATCTTTCTAGTGTAGTAATGCGTTTTATTTTTTGGTTTATTAGTCCTCAATTACTTTTTATTGGTTCGTCTTATAGTTTAATTTCAAGTAACTACGCTATACAATTCGTTTTTCAGTCTCGATGTGTCTACAGAAATGTTGTAAATAGCTGCACTGCCTAGTACCATGACTATAAATTTTGAAAAGCAGAGCTCGTTCGTATGAAAAGGTTAGATTCTTCACTACAGCTTTGTTGATTTGCCCTAAACAATTAAATACCCATGCAATATTGTGGTACGTATTAATCATTCTGTTACGAAGTTAAAAATTCAAATAAAACCTGCAACTGTTTAATAAATCAATCAAAATCATCAGATGGAACTCAAGTGTTTCTTGGTTATTACTATGAACGTCCCACCAATTCCAGTGCTATGAGGACAAACTTCAAAACTTTGATCAGTACAGAAATTCTAGGATGCACTTTGTATTATTAATATAGTGAAAACGCTTGCCTCCATTGCTCAGGGTAGCTCGTGATCCCAGAATATTTATTCACTGTAACGAAAAGTTATTATTGAACATGAAAAAGCTAAACGAATCACAAACACGGTTGATAACTAGAGAGAGACGAGTCACAGGCATATTGGCACACATCGCTGCTAACCAGCCAGGCAGCGATATTGCATCCACGAATCGCATGCGATCTGCCAGATTGCTTGGGATTTCCATGCGATCAGCGACCGATCGCTGTGATTTGACCACACACGTGCCATCTAGGAAGCGATCGGTCGCCCATATGACGGATTGCTGCGATCCGTCGCCCGTGTATGGGGCACGTCTTGCAGAACACGTTGAGTGTGTGTCCCATTGTGTGTGGCGAGCATTATTTTCTTGCTGGATGGAGAAAATAATGGATGACATTCTGATCGCAGATCGGCGTTCCATTTAGGCTTTCCCGGTGTGACAAACCTTCGAAGTCTCTGCGGGTTTTCTGCCGGATGATAAAATCAAACCGATTCAATATTTTGACGGTACAACTGTCCGTCATCTTCAGGAAACCGCTGCTGCTGAGTTTCGCTGAATACACTCCGAGCGTAAGCTCTTTTTCTAATGACCACGTGGTGATTAGAGACGGAGCTTACGCTGGGACTCTTTAGGAAGGACGTGTAAGGAAATCGACCGTGCCCTTTCAAAGGAACCATCCCGGCATTTGCCTGGAGTGATTTAGGAAAATCACGGAAAACCTAAATCGGTATGGCCGGAGGTGGATTTGAACCACCACCTTCCGAATGCGAGAGTTCCATTTAGAGAAACTAAAGGTTTAATAAGTGTTGTGGCTTACCGCAAACGAGTCCAAGAGGACTAGTGTGAGGCCAGTGCGTTTTGAACGAATGCACAGCGCTCGTCAGGTCTACGTCGTACACCTCTCTTTACGCAAAATCTGCTCATATGTCTAAAAACCACGGGCCGCCATTCCATGTGACTACCAGACGGCGTGAGTCGACCAGTGCTCGTCGGTTCAGTGGCGCGAGTGGAAGACGGGCTGGAGGTTAGTGTGTGCTCGTAGTGCCACTCCAGTAGCCAGTGGAGTACCGTTTGTTCACACTTCCGGTGTCACAGACATCAGACATATCTGTGTTGTTGTAGCTGTACAATATGCCATTGTTGCCTTTACAATACGACGATATTGGCGGATGTCTTTGTAGCGTGGACGTCGAGAACCTCATCTACGTTCAGTCTCTTCATTCTTAGGTCCCTCGATTGCTCCATTTGCCTTCGTGTGGGCCGAGAGGCATTAGTGCGTCCGGGCGCCGTGGCTGTCTACACTTTCTCCGCTGTGCCACGTCACAGTGTTGCCAAGGGTGCACCATCAGGGAGGCTGTCAATGGTGAAATGAAGGCACAGACATAAATCGGTAGACTGGCGAACTTGTCGCTGTGACTGAAGCCTGACGCCGCCATTTTGCTTCCCCTCCAGTTTTCGTGTGATACTATTATGATCTTCTAACGCGAAATGACGTTGCACGCTTTACTAGTTGTTTTAAATATGCTCTACATTTGAGCTAATACTTTCGTAATAGACATATTTAACACATTTATTGCAAAATCGTGTTATGAGGAGAACATGTCACATACAGTGAGGAGTTTAGGAAGAAATGGGACATTGAGTGGCAAAGACCAAAAATGGGGGAAGCACTAAACCGCATTTTCCTCTCATGGGACAACGTTTAATGATTAAACTTCCAATATCTCCGAACTTTACTGCAATGTTAACAGGTAATGGGAAACTGAAAGCCTATTATCAGCGGTTCAGAATAATTGCAGACGGAACGTGCACATGTAACAGAGCTGTCCAAACAATTGACCACGTGCTTTTCGACTGCCTTAACTTACTAAAAGAGAGGGACCAGCTCAGGAAAAAAAATAGCTGACAAAGGAGGACGATGACATCTCAGTAAATTTGATTTGGTGCATAAATTCACTGTAGACTTTTACAATTTCTGTAATTCAATAAGATTTCCCGATGTATAAAATCGTTTTGTTTAGTTTTGTAAAGACACGAATAATGTGTAGTCAAAACGCTTATTTTGTAAATCCTGTCAACTTATATACTGTATTTGTGTTTGTAAAACTACCTGATGTATCCGCCTGAATTTAACCATAAAACACGTAATATTACTGTGTGATGAGGCATGTGAAATAATAAATAAATAATGTCACACACAGTTGAAGCAGACTGGAGTTATCGTAAAAACTCAGAATAATTAAGATGCGTGTGAGCCATGACAACTACAACAATGTATCGGTCATACTAATGGAAGAAAAGCCGGAATTAATCGAAACTGGCAATGGAGGAATAAAAACAGCTTATAACACGACTCATTAATGTATGTGACAAAGTACAATGTAGATTTCGTAAGAACAATCGAAAGAATACCCATGACAGAGAGCACTTTCATAACGGCCATACTACTGCAAGAAAAGCCAAAGTTGTTTGACACTGATAAAAAAAGGACAGGAATCAGTGCTACTCATTGCTGTATGTATCTTCCGTTAGCTGTACGAAAAATTACAGTCATATAGGACATACTAATTGACCATTACGTCAAAACAACAGAGTCGGTGTAATTACGTCAGTTCATCCGTATTTTAAGCACTCTTTTCTTTAATTACACACATGACTGCGAGACTTCAGTGACACCAGTGATACTGTATACTGCATTTCCAGTCTAGTAATATAACACAGGATAAAAATGTAGCCCTCGGTAGCAAAATTAAAATTATTTAACCCAGTTTCGGCCACAACTATACGCTTGCCTTCATTAGAAATTATAAATTAAGACAAATCACATAATAAAAGTCCCAACTCTCGGATGTGCAGCCCCCTAGTGGCTAGCTCTTTCTAAAAAATTGTTTTAAATTTTGTAACGTAAGCTTTACAGCTGCGTTGTGACTATTATTATGGTATTTGTCTTAATTCATAATTTCTGACGAAGGCAATCGTAGTAACGGTCGCTTACAATAGCAGTAACGTTCAAAAATTCTAGTAATATATGTCTGTGATTAATGGACATTTACGGACTCAATGACTCAGCCACAGATTAGATCAAGGTTATCAGTAATTTAGTGTAGAATTGTAAGAGCTTCTGTAAAAAATACTGTTGTCTGCATAGAATTTTAAGAATCTTGGCATTAACGCAATATGTGGTATTTGCCTTTGTTGATACCTAACGAGTAAATAAATAAATAAATAAGACGTTGTGAGAATATTCTCGTCACCAATGGAACAAGTAGCATGGCACAAGTGACGCAGCCCGCCTACGCATTTAACAGTTGTCAGTTCCGGGGAATCAACATCCTGCCAGTCAGAAGTCCACCCTTTGGTCTCTTTGATGCCCAGTCGGCTTAGGAATAATCTGTTAGTTTCCGTGGCGTGAAGTCTGTTGCTTTATACTTTGATTTCATAATGAACGTTGTGGCTGTAAACATTCCACATTAAAGGGAACTCAGAGATGGCACCATCGCAGCTGTGTGTCTACGCTGCCTGCGGTCATCGTTAAAACCATTCCAAGGACCTCGCCTAAACCTCTGGTGGCACGTGCCCTAATCTAATCCAAATCTAGGACTTCTTTTCTGTATTATATTTTTACCCGATAGTGTTTTATAGAAATGAGGAATAATATGGGGTTTAAAGTAAACTGAAGTATCGAATGAAAATTATTACCTTTGGTGGAACTCGAATCGTGCATCTTGCTCATGAAGCATATGCGATAATCAGTATGCCACCACTACACAGCTGTCTCGCACAACCGCATGCATTTATCATAGCACGCCTATCTCTCTCTCCTCACTCCACATACTCATCTCCGCCTGCCTGAAACCGGAAGGCACCGCAAATAAAATTGGAATACGTAAATAGGGTAATTCCATAAAGAGTCGCCTACCCCTTTTTAAAAACAGCTTCGAAAGTCTGCTTAAATTACGAATGAGGTAATATACCACTTTAATTCAATCGTTTAATTAGCATATGCTTTGAAAAAAGTTTCTAAAGTTTGCTGGAGCTCAGTACCTGCAATCAAACACTGTAACAATATGGAATGCGATAATTTTGGGTCGATTACAGGAAAAATCTCATGTTTATGACGTCATATTGGGCACACCATGCGTTTTACCATTATATGACTTTGCAGGTGCGTGTAATGATATGGGCAACAAATGTGTAATATGAAAACGTAATAGGTTAAAACGTTACAGTTGATGTAGACGTTTTACTGTATTTTAGTGCAAGCAGAAGGTTGTTTCTTAATCATGTGATTGTTTATAAAGTCACATGTCCTAAGATATGTGCTACACAGTTATGCGATTTTGCAGCTATATTTACTTATATACAAAGAAAACGCTATATAGACGTTTCTGGCGTATTAAATGATCAGATTCCTGTCGGGTATCCAGCCGGATCATACTGACATCTGTAAACTATATTTCCGCGGTCCACATGGCCGCCATCACAGGATAAGGAAGCTGAAGCTACCAGTTCTAACACTGCGCTTGCTAATGGATGCAAGATTGCAGAAAATTCAAGATTCGTTCACAGAATTCATCGATCCATAAGGTGCAAGTGACTGTGTGAAATAGAAACTTCTGCGAAATATACGCTTAAGGTATCAGAAAGGCGGGTAATGTTCAGATGTTTGTTAAGCTTATGGGGCTTAACTGCGGGCTCATCCGTCCCTACACTTACAACCTACTTATGAACGTATACTAAAGGTAGCACAAACAACCATGTCCGTGGGAGGAATCGGAACCCCAACGGGGAACGGCCTCGCGCATCGGAGTATAGCGCCTCAATGCGCTCGGCCACTCCGCCGCGGCATGACAGGTAATATGCAGTATGTACAGGACCCAGAAGGAAGACACTATGAACAAGAACGAAGTGTCCCGATTAATAACGAGTTAGAGGAACAGCCTTATGTTCTACTGTAAACATGTAGATCGATGAAGCATTGACGGAAATAAACGGAAGAGTGGGGTAAACATTGAGCATAGAAAAATATCAAAGACAAGATTATCGGATTGTCATAATAATAAAAACAACAAAATTGGGTGGTAGACACTAATCAGTCGTCGTTGAAATTTTGGTCCTTATTAAAGCAGGTCTACGTAAGAGCCAGTAACTATGTTTTACGAATGCTGCATTGTAAAAGAAGATAATAGGTATTTAGTCGTACACCATGGAAATGCCTTCACATACTTGTCAGAGTTTTGTCAGATATCAAGGTGGGGCCAGACGGAATGGCCGCGTGGTCTAAGGCGTCATGCTGTGGACTGAGCGGCTGTTCCAGCCGGAGCTTCGAGCCCTTCCTGAGGCTTGGATTCGTGTCTTGTCATTAGTGTAATGTAAGTAGTTTGTAAGCCTAGGAACTGATGACCATAGTAGTTTGGTCCAATAAGTTCAGAAACATTTGAACGTTGTCAAAATGGGCATATGGAGGAGGGCATATGAAATGTTGGGCGGACAAGGTGCGTGCCTGGGAGTACGTGCAGGAGTGATAAGTCCTTGTGCCTGGGGTGGTACATGAGTTTAATGCAAGTTCAAGGTCTCCGTCAAAATAGAAGGTTCTTCGTGGAATTCCAAAGCCAGCGCAGTCGATGGAGGACACAAAAGAATTGGTTACAATATCGGTATTTTTCACTTATTATTAAAAGAATATTGTCTGACACATTCATACTGTTTTACTGAAGTTTATTAACATCATTTTCTGAAATTAAAATCCCTACAACTACTGTTGAAAATTTTGTGCAATTATCTGGAATTAAAAAAAAAAAAGAAAAAAAAAAAAAAAAGCGCAAGTGTATTTCTGGAAAACTACTGCCAACATTGGGATATGCTTTACTAGATTCACCAGAACAACAACACGAACATAAAGGGAATTTGTGGTTTACTGTAATCTCAAAAGTGTAGCTTCAAATTAGTGAGGCTGCTAAAGTTAAGGAAAATCGTCCATTGCCCGTAACTTCGTTAGTGTAAGAAAGAACTTTCGCGTTCACGATCCGTTTAGAAAAGACGGAAAACGACGCTGAAAAGTGAAACTACAGACGATAGAAACTTGAAATTTGTAGTCGTTGTTCATGTTACTCTCTGTAGGCATCAGCGATTATTTGATATTCCCATCCCTAAGGGGGATGAAAGAGAGGATGAACGGTTTTCGAAAATACGCTGCTATTCAGGCAATATTGAAGCAAGAAATACAGAACTTCGGATTTAGATTTTTGATTGGAATTATTAAAACACGTGTTTCGATATTTGGAAATTCAACCACTAAGCGGGTGAAATAAGGGAAAATCTATTTTGAGGGGCGCCGACTCCGTGGGTGCTCCGCTGCTCGTACACCCACAGGTAGATTTTTGGGGGTGCTCAGCAAGTGGAAAAGGAAGATTAAATGAATAAGAGAAAAAGAAAAATCTGAAAAAGGCATCGAAGGAAGTCAGTTGTGCATAATTAGATGTCCTGCTTAAGAGGCCAAATATACAGCTTCTGAGCTCACCTTTTTGGAAACGGTTTCACCCGATCTTTCGCGCATTACCCTACTTTTCGAAGAAATACGTTATTTATGAGAAAAAGAATTCACGACATCAGCTAGCGGTTGGTATTGAATTAAATCAGGTGAATAAGCTCAAAATTTGTGCTCAGCAGGAATTCGAATCGAAATCGTCTGCTTACTAGGAAGTTGAACTGACCGGTACACCACTGGGATAATCGTCACGATTGAACGGACTACCCTAATCACGTCTCTCACATACTACTCGCTGGAATTCGCAGGTTCCTGTAAGATTCTATAATTCACAAAAAGTTTTGAGTAGGAGAACAATTCTATGTAGAGTCTGGAGTACCTTTAGTATTACCAAAATAACTAAAAATAGTGGTATGTATATCAAGTGTTGCATGAAGAGGTTTTTTTTTTTTTTTTTTTTTTTTTTTTTTAAGAGGGTTAGTTTCCAATCTTTGTGACCTGTTATCTAGAACACCCACATTTACAAAAGCCGGCGTCCCTGCTTTGAACGGTTGTAGCTGCCGAAGTAAACGTGATAAAAAGGTCATGCAAAATTAAAAAAAGTGTTCAAATGTTTGTAAATCTATTGGACCAAACTGCGTAAGCTAACCTAAGGACAACACACACACACGCACACACACACACATACACATACACACACCCATGCCCCAGGGAGAACTGGAACCTCCGACGGCGAGCAAGCGGGCGCTCCGCAGCGAGGCGCCTTAGACCGCTCAGCTACTCCACCGCGCCTGAAATTCTTTGTGCACAGCTGGTGTCAAAAATTCCAGTGCATGATAGAAACAACCATTGCTCCATTAAAAGAAAGCTATGTTTGCGTAAAAAATATACTTTCTAAGTAATATCTGTTTGTTGGCTAAAAATACGAGCCCCTGACTACCAATCCGTTCTGTGAAAAACGCACATTAATCGTACTTACCATTTCCACAATATTTGCGGTACAAGTTTTTGGTTATTCGCCCTTTATATATATATGAGCACTCAATAAAGTTGAACGTAATTCCTGTTAATGTCGGTGGGGTAGGCATCTGCCATGCAAGGAGTGCGTGCTACGGCAGGTGAACGCGGGAGACATACTGGCCCACTGACTAGTGTCCCAGAGGCCCCTCTCTCCTTCCCTCGCCCCACTCGTCGCTGCGCTCAAACCGACGCCGTCCCTTAGGAGAGCGCGGCGACGCCAGGCTAGGCGTCGTTATCTGAGCCGTAAAGCCGGCCAGGTATGCGTCTGCTGCAGAGGCGGAATCCTGCGAGAGGCGCCGCGTCTGCAAACACACACACACACACACACACACACACACACACACACAAGCCTGCTTAGTCACACGCAGCCCAGCCAGCAGCCAGCCCCTAATAACTCCTCCGCTACTTCAGGTGCTCCTCCTGCCAGCAGCCGCCTCTCTGTCTGCAGGCGATTTAAACCTTGTTCCAACAACCAGAAACCCTGCAGCGAGATACGGTGTTAAGAGGGCATCATGGCGAGAGCACCGAAATTTTCTTAGCAAGAATTTGTGGAAGGGAATATGCTTACCTCACACATCGCTATTCCTTTCACCGTATCTCCTTAAAGCCTCCCACATCTACAGTAAATAAGGAAATGTAACATTTAAGAACCTGCTGTAAATTATGATAACGAAATTGCTCCATATTGTAGAGCAGGTACGAAAACGGTACCAACAACGGTCATCTTGAAAAATCGCTAGGCGTTCTCGTCTTCTTGTGTTTAAGACTATTGACAATATAGGCATTAAAATACGACTAATAATGTAGGAGCTCAAATGTTTCTGCTAGGGGTTAGTGTGTTTGGAGTTTACTCTTACGAGAGCAGACAATACTCCGAGTCATGGTAATGGTTGGATTACTGCTGCAATTGTTCGCGTTAATGGTGATACTTTAAAGGCGCAAGGTGGACTTCAGAGTTTTAATAACACAAACGTGATTGATTATCATACATTTCAAGTGTTTGAAGTGTTTAACAAGGTTACTGATAAATCGTATGCCATTTTAGAACTCGTAATCATCATAGAGTTAACGAACACGAAGGCGTCGGAATTTGGATTAAAGGAACGTTGAATTGTAGTAAGGTTGGTTGGTTTGATGTTTTAGGGGGACAAAACTGCGGAGGTCATCAGTCCCCCGAATTGTAGTAAGATTACATTTGTTGGAGATGTATTATTATCGTCATTGAAATAAAGAAGTATTTTTAATTAAAAGAGGTCGTGATGTATGGTTTATTTTAATAAGGACACTCAGCGAGAAAGAAACCTATTGGATCACGGGTATGACTCATCCCAAGTCATCCCAGTAACTGATTCACTAACAAGATATGGTGGCACCAGCAATGGGGTGGGGGGGGGGAGTTGTGACTCCCCTCCCGTGGATATTATAGTGTGTTGGAGATAATTAAAATTATGTTAACATATATCTTCGATATGTTAGCTGTGCTAGGTTACAGTAGGTGTTAAGGTAGCGCTTCTGCGGAGGTAGGCATCCTGCAACCGCTCTGTGTGACATTTGTAGCAGATTTTTACATCATACTCCAATACTCCGCAAGTCACATTGGAGTTCTTGGAAGAGGGTTCATGGAACTGCCTTTATGTTACTTCTCTATAGATTCATTCGCTAATAGCTCGCGGGAAAAAGGACCACCCAAATCTTTCGATCGGACTTCACTTATTCTGTTATGGTGATCATGTCTTCCTATAGCGGTGGGTGCTAACAAAATATGTTTGCATTAGGGACACAAAATTGGCGAAAGAGATTTTGCAAATAGATCTCGTCGCTACGAATAACGCCTTCCTTTAAATGATATCCATCCCAACTCGCGCATCATTTCCGTGACACTCTGCCGCCTATATCGCGATAATACAAAACGAACTGCCCTGCTTTAAACTCTCTGTACTCTACAATGCGCAACAATACTCCAAACTAGAATGCACGTCTTTTAGGCAATTTCTTTAATAGATCTGTTGTATCTTCTTTCTTAGAATAAGACATAGTCTTTGGTTCATCTTCCCAACAATATTTTCAGTGTCTTGTTTCCAACTTAAGGTGTTCGTAATTGTTATTCCTAGGTATTTAGTTGGATTGACGGCCTGTAGATATGATTGACTTCTCGAGTAAATGAGATTTAACGGATTTCTCATTAATAAGGATCAACAGCTAATTTTGTCACTATATCCTACCCATAACATTTTTCAGTTGCTTTTGATTTTTCCGGTGACTTTACTAACCGATAAATGACAGCACCAGCGAATAGTGTAAAAGGGCTATTCAGAATCTCTCGTAAATCGTTTATAAAATCAGGAAGAGTCTGTTAGCATATTGCATAAGAAACGATATTCAGCGCATCAGCGCATCAGGCCGTTAAAATCATATATCCATCACTGCCATATACCGCTCCTCTGTGACGTGACACGTGTGTAAGGGGAGGCATGAAACGTTGACGCTTGAGTGAATAAATTGACATAGGGTCCCTGAAAAGGCCGCAGCTCAACAGCACCCTCAGAAATTCATCCCATATTTCTACGCTTCCGAAAAGCTTTTGACACTGTGCCTGAGAAGCGGCTTTCAATCATATTACTTGTTTACGTAATATCGCCACAGTTGTATATCTGGATTCGCGATTTTCTTTCAGAAAGGACACTGTACGTAGCAGTTTACGGAAGGCCATCGAGTAAAGCAGAAGTGATATTTGGGGATCCGAATAGTAGTGTTATAGAGCCCCTACTGTTACCTATGTCTACTGTCAGTTGACAAGCTAAGCATCTCAGAGTTAAACTGGAGTCCTTCCACGTAAACACTAGCATGGTGACTAAGATCTACTGTCACCTCTGCATGTGTTAGTATGTCTAATGTAGGAGTCACATGAGCGGGAACTGTGATGTTTTCCGTGCGTGTAGGTATGATTACCCATTAATACGGTCCATCTGGTGACAGAGAGTGGTCGAAAGCTTTTTGAGATAAGAGTGGTTTTAAGGGCAGACGGAAAATGTGCCAAGGAAAGTGCCAAGAGAAAAACCTCTCAGGAGCCGGCAGTAAGAGAGGTAGCGGATTTCATGCTTTCTTCGACAGGTCATGCAAGGGCTTGGTTATGATATTTTGTGTCCCAGCCTCGTCGCCGCTTTTGGTGTCACGTTTCCGTCGTAGGTGTCGGTGGCCGAGTGGAATGAGACCGACACAGGAATAAAGATAGCACGCTGGTGCAGGTACGGAGGGGAGCAGCCAGAAACTAGAAACACTAGAGTAAATTAGAACGAGATATATATTGCACAGAATTTATACAATACTTAACTTTTACATATTTCAGTACTGCAGAGTGCTTACACATAGTTGAGCTAGAGGTCTGCCTAGTGCCTGTACGATAGCCAAGTCTTCACTGGTGCCTATCTGATTCCGAAGGTCCTAACTGGTTGCTATTACAGTCCCAAGTGAACGATGTCGTTCAGTGGAGGCCACGAGCGTAGTTGCAGCAGAGGGCGCTCGTGGCTGTCGTCGTAAGAACGCCGCGCCGTGCGTGCATGGCGGCACGCGGCGAAAGTAGGTGGGGCGCACTTTGGACTTGTGAGACACCACACCACTCCCCCCCCCCCCCCCAAACCGCCGCGCCGTCGTGGCGTAGGGCTGAGGGCCACGGCGACGGCACTGGGAGGAGGGCCTGGGCGGGGGCGTTAGTGGTGGGACGGGCGTCGTAGCTGAGGCTGGGATCGCGACGCCGTCCGCGCCCTGGCATCCGCCTTGCGATCCTCCAGGAAACCCGCTGAAACCTGAGGAAGGGCGCACACCCCCGCCCAGAGGGAGCAGGTTGTAGCGATACATTAATATTTTTTTTATTGAAAATTATATCTGCGACGCTTGTCGCTAGCATCCGTTCTCTCTGCCAATAAATCTCTGATTATCCTTGTTTCAAGTTATACCTTCAACTATTTCAAACGATCTGGAGAGAAAAGGGAATAGCTTGTCGTCTTTCGTTTTTCTACCTTTCTACTGAACGGACGTATTTTACTCGACCTCCATACTCATGTAAGTGTGAGCTCTGGTTAGCACCCTTTTACTTAATAAACTTTAACTTTCACTTGGAATTCCTATTTTATTTAAATAATTACTATTTCTCCCCATCTTTCATTTTACTGATACCAATTTTCAGCAATATTAGTAAATTGATGCTTGGTTATTGTTGCCTATTGCCTCATGATGACAAAAGAATGCAAAATTTATTTACTCTAATTTTGTGTTAAACATTGAATTCAATGCCTGCAGGAAATCTTCATTCTGTAAAAAGCGAAGTCCGATAATTTCTTTAACTTTCGATAACAATAGTGATCAAAATTACACACGATCTTAATACTTTAATAATTAATAGTCATGAAACCAAGCATCAGTTTACGAGAACGAAGATATTAATCAATTCATAGAGGTTCAACTGCAGTGTCACGGCTTCCACCAATGAATGCATACCAGGTAACTTATTCCGCTATTTTCTTATGTAATGGTGCTTTCTGGTGTTGTCGTAATTTTTAAATTACATTGCTACTGAGAACTGATAACAATTTCAAAAATTAATATTCATTGCAGATCTTACAGTTAGTTAAATTTCAATTCCGGTTTTCAACTTTCATCTTGTGACAACACCAGCGATAAAAAAAAAAAAAAAGTAACATTACATAAGAATTGACGCCCATTGTGACAGGACCTGGAATGGTTGTAAAGAAAATATTATTTTATGTGAATTAATTATACCATTGTTTGACATTTTTTTATATTTGTAATCATTCACCAATGTATGATATCTAATCTGTATAATGTGTTTATTTTTCATGAACAACTGCTGACCGATTGTGACGTGAAAACCATAATTACTACCCCGGAGAATAATAAAATATAAATTTGGAGCCACACCCGATCACGAGAAATTCAACCGCAGCCAACAATGAAAATTGCAACACAGGTAAGGACAGACTGATTATTTCGCTTATTTGGTGCTTTCTACTTTCTCTTAGTCTTTCGCAAGTACGCAATCTCCGATCCAGTACCTCATTCTATTAGCAAAAATCTGTTTTCAAAATTTCTTTTGTAGTCAGATATTTATTTTAAATCACAAGTTGGAAAAATGGCCAACATGGCTGCTAAAGCGATATAACTAAGTGATCCTCGCTTGTCTCTCACTCGAAGAGTTTCGTATGCGTGTGACGAATATTAATAGTGATTTGTTTCTTAACAGTGCTCATAAAAGAAATTTTTTTGCGTGTGAAGTGTGTAGGTTCCCCACACTATTCCAAATTTTTGATAATTTATTAGTATGGTTAAAACCCGTAGACAAATCACTACAATGGAGTCAGAACAAAACACTAATGTTTCACAGCCCGCGCAAAATGTTGAAAATAATGTGGCTGCGAGATCAATTGAAATGATTCCACACATAGTGGAGGAAAATCTTGCAACCACATCATACGTAACAGATTTTCCCACACAGACAGTACACCAATCTGAAAATCCGCAAGAAGATTGGTTAAAACGATTTGAGATATTATTTGCTAACATGTCGCAACAAATTAACAATTTACAAACATCTACTAAAGACGAACTAAACAATTTGCAAGCATCTACGAATGCTATACATGCGAACATGTCGCAACAAATTAACAATTTACAAACATCTACTAAAGACGAACTAAACAATTTGCAAGCATCTACACATGTTACAAACAATCAGATTTCAGGCTTGACCGATCAAATTAATCATTTGCAGGCCAACACGAAACATGATTTAGAGCTGTTGCAAAATTCCACCAAGCAACAATTAGACAGAGTAGAGGAACAGCAAAATCAAATCGCGGCTCAAATGATAACTCGGGATGAATTTGAGTCGAGATTTAAAAATCTAGAATCAGTACAACAAAAAGATAGACGCACAGATACTCAAAGTCGAACAGGCTATCAATGGTAAGTTTTCTGAAGTACAAAACAAAGTAGTGGATCAAATCATGGACACAGTAGATGCAAAAATCTCTTCTGTAGTCGATGATGTAACTAATTGTAAAGAAACCGTTAAAACATTACCAACAGCTATCGACAGTCTCACACAGAATCTTACACAGCTTAAAATTCAACAAGAAAACTTGGAAACAACTGTTACGAGAATTACGAGTCAGGCAGAAAACATAGTCAAAGAAAATCATGATAGGGTACAACAATTCTTATCTAATACAGAAGCGAAGTTGAATGAAAAGATAGACGCAGAATTAACCACTGTAATTCAAGACGTAGCTACTCAAGTGTATGAAAAACATGGAAATACTGTTAAAGCTTTACAAAAAGATCTTACGGACGTGAAATCAATTTTAAATACGCAGATGACACAATCTAGGCCAAATGAACCCGTGACAAATGTGTTCGATGATTGGAAATCTCCCAGAATTGCAACAAATATTCCACGCTCTCCATATAATCCGGGTACATCTAACAATTTGACGACAGACAGGACGCAGACTGACTTTTGCTTGACGACCTCTAATGACCTTGATCGACTAGGTAGGGAAATGAAATCAAACATACCCCCCTCTTATTCACCACGAAATCATGCTACTGCCGAAGAACTTGACGAAAGTATGATAAAGCACCACCAATTTCAAATCTTTATTAATGAGAACCATACTGTGCACCCAGTCATTTTCCTGCAATCTTTTAGGGGTTTATTACCTGAATCGTGGTCCGAAAAAAGAAAGATAAGATTTGTTGTCGGATACATTCAAGGTGAAGCGGGAATCTGGGCTGCAGAAGCCCTACAGAGTTGTGAAACTTATGGTGAGTTCGAACGGGCATTTTTAGCCACCTTTTGGTCGCCTGCTGTACAAGAAAGGTTTCGAAATGAAGTTTATAATCCGCAACCTTTCAATGAACGAAACGGGTGTCTGCGGAGATATTTCGAGAAGTACATAAACAAAGCTAAATTCTTTGATGACCCCCTCCCGCACAGGGAAGTACTACGCGTATTAATAAACAAATTGCCTACACGATTGTGGTTGCAACTAGCACACGTTTCAACACAAAACTTAGAAACTTTTCTCACTGAAGTGGACACACTAGATTCAATCTTTGAAGATGACCGAGCAAGAAATAATAGTTACAGGTACGGTAACGCAAATAATTACTTCAACTATCCTAGTAATCAGCTGATTCATGTCAGCCAGCCGCAGCCTAATAATCAAAACATGTCACGCCCTCCACAGATGTTACCGCAACAGTCATTTATTAGCAATACCGGACAGCCGCAAATGCAGCAAGTGACTAGTGGAGTGAACAGTGGAAGCGCGGTACGAAACGCACCTAACGGCGCTCAGTATTACCGACGCCGTCGTGACAACAGATTTATTCCGGGCTACTACAATCACAATAATAATAATTTCAATAACAATGCAGCTACTTTCCCTAACCAATATAATGGTAACACACAACCGCTCTGGCGTAATGGAAACTACTACAATAATAATAACAGAAACAGAAATTTTTTTCCAAACAATAACGGTAATCAACAAATTCCGAACTTTTCTACTACTCCTGCACAACAACCAAATGTCAATCAAATACCAGTAGCAACGATGACGACCGACAGTACAGATCAAACAAACTGGACACAAAATGAATCGACCGTGACTATAACTGACGTGACAGAAACTTTAAATCGACCTCAAAGACATTCTAACGGGACGCAGACGTCAAACTAAATCGGCTCGTGTCTGGCCCTCCGACATTGAGCGACCGAGGCAGTGAGGGCACAATTCTCACAGTAAATATGCTGCGTTACAATAAAGGAATCGATATCAGGGAAGAGCTACTCCAGGAACAAACACAACAAAACAAAGTACCTATAGTTGCCTATCAAGCACACATCTTAATAACAGTAGGAGACATACCTACATCGATTTTAGTTGACACTGGAGCAGCTGTTAATGTATTGTCTTACAGTCTATTTAAACGCATAAACAACATTCAGAGGTTACCTACCTTTCCTGTACAGAACTGCAAAATCATTGGTGCAGTAGGTGCAAAATCTAAACCAGTTAAGTTACAAACACTTGTTCAACTACAAATCTGTGATGAAATTGATACTTTCTCATTCCTTGTAGTAGATGCTGTCATAGAAGACTGTATACTTGGTTTAGAATATCTTCAAAGTCGAGAAGCAAAATTAGATTTTAAGGAAGGTAAATGTTATTTGACAGTAAACCACTGTGTCTGTATTTTGAATCTGACTAAGAAGGAAGTGACACCAAGAAAATCTTGTAACTCTGTTAGGATGAAGCAAGTCACTGTTAATCAAATGCAATTTGAAAATTATACTGGTATTCAGGAATCTGAAAATGAATCTCTTGAATCTATAGTTCAAAAAGTTAACGAATCCACTAATGCCACAGATAGTCAGAGACAACAACTTCTCCACTTGCTACACAAGTACATACGAGTATTTGACAAAAGGCCAGGTGTAATTAGGACATATCAGTATAACATGCAAGTTAAGCCTCATGAAGCATTCTGTAGGCAAACATATTCTATACCTTGGGCAAAACAACCAGCTGTCAAAGCAGAAATTAACCGTATGCTTAGATGGAACATAATAGAACCTTCAATGTCACAGTATTCCACTCCTCTTCTTGCAATTTTTAAATCAGATGGGTCTGTTCGTCTAGTGCTTGATGCACGTCAAATCAATAAGATTATCATTCCAGTTAGAACTAGGCCAGAAAACCTAGAAGAACAGCTTCAGAAGTTCTATGGAGTCAAATATCTATCACGTTTTGATCTTAGAGCATCATATTGGCAGGTTCCTATAACAGAAGAGTCTCGTAAATATACTGCCTTCATTTTCTCAGGACGATCGTACCAATTTAAGGTACTGCCTTTTGGTCTAAATGTGAGTTCTGGTGTCTTTATCACAGCACTTGATACAGTACTTGGTCCGGAATTACTAGATAATATTACAGTTTACGTTGATGACATACTTGTTGCTACTTCTACATGGGAAGAACATGTCATCCTACTTGAAAGAGTGTTAGATAAATTTCTGTCACCTGGAGTAACTGTCAACTTGAAAAAATCTAAGTTTGTTAAAACTGAAATCAAATTTATTGGGCACATTATCTCACCCACGGGCATTGTTCCTGACCCTGAAAAAATTAAAGCAATTCAAAATTTTCCTGCACCTCACAATAGGAAGCAATTAAAAGCCTTCTACGGTTTATGTTCATTTTTTCGGTGCTTTGTGCCACAACAACTACTCAATAGTACTGCTCTTCTTTCACTTCTTCGAAGAAACAACCCTTGGAATTGGACAGAACAGTGTCAGCAAGACTTTGACAAAATTAAACAAGCCCTTGTTAACTCAGACATATTAAACCACCCTGACATGTCACAGGATTTCTGTATTGTTACGGACTCGTCAAATTTTGGGGTTGGGGCGTGTCTGTTCCAAATTTCAAATAATCTGGATCCACAGTCCCTAAAAGTCATAAGTTTTGCTACTCGCACGCTCACTGAGTGCGAACGTCGATATTCAACCACAGAGTTAGAACTTCTTGCAATTGTTTGGGCATTCAAAAAGTTTCATCATTATATCTTTGGTAAACATACAAGAGTCTTCTGTGATCATCAGGCACTTAGCTTTTTGATGTCATGCAGACTATTACACAATAGATTAGCCAGATGGGCCATGATACTACAAGAATACGATTTTGAAATTGAACACATTAAAGGATCAGATAATGTCATAGCTGATGCACTTTCCAGACTTCCCCAGGGTTTACCAGAATTTGAAGACTATCTTGAGTCAAACACAGAGTTTAAGATAATGCTCATGAAGGACATGGAATTTAGAACATATTATTTAGATATGTGCAAAAACATGCAGGTATTACAGCAAGCAGATGACAGGAGGAGGAAAATTATTACACAAATTACAGACAAGTCAGATGCATATCTAAATCAACACTACAAAGTCTACAAAGGAGTACTTTTCTTTCGCAGACATGTACAATCGCAACTCTGGTGTGTTTGCATACCTGCTACATATGAGAGATCTCTAATTTGGCACACTCATAGAGTTTGGGGACACTTTGGCGCACTAAAGTGTCTCCGTAAGCTTAAACAATACTGTTATTTTCCGAATATGTCACGAAAAATCCATTACACATTGAAATCTTGTTTAATCTGTCAGAAATGCAAGCCTAACAATCAGTCAAACAAGATGCCGCTTCATTCTATCTTGCCATATAAACCTATTCAATTAGTTTCAATTGATACTGCAGGACCTCTTCCGATTGGACGCGGAGGCGTCAAACACATTCTTGGTATCTATGATGTGTTTTCAAAATTTGTGAAATTATACGCATTAAAAACTACTACCGCAAAAGCAGTGATTCGGCGCCTGGAGCGCGACTATTTTCCTTTTGTCGGGAAGCCGACGACAATTCTGTCCGACAATGCAAAAACTTTCACATGTAACGCATGGAAAGATTTCATTCATAAAAATTACCTGAATCACATTCTCATTTCACGTTACAATCCTTCTGCCAATCCAATGGAACGCATGTTCCGTGAATTAAATCGCTTCATCAGAACATATGCTTCCAACAAACAAACATCCTGGGTTGAATATATTGGACTATTTGAGCAAGTGGTTAACAACCTATCTTTGTATTCTACACCCTATACACCCACCGATTTAGTTTTACAAACCAAAGAGACAAACGAATGGGTAAAACCGATACCAAAATTTCCCCGAGGTGACGTAACACTGGACGAAAAAGTAAGACAAATATTAGTAGCCCTAACTGATGCAGCTATAAAAAGAAAAGCCTACTATGATAAGCAGCTGAAAAGAACACAAACATTTAATATCGGAGACCTAGTACTTCTGCGAAATCATCCTAAACCATCAGCTATCTTAAAACGTAATAAAAAGTGGCAACATCTATTTTCTGGACCCTTTAGAATTGTTCAAATTCCGCACGAGGGAAGTTATTTATTATCTACAGTACACTCGGGAAGAGTGAGAGGTTTATATCCACACAAGCATTTGAAAAAGTTCTATGCTTAGATTTTAAGCTGATCATTGAAGCAACATCACAAAAATGATAAATATGACACCTAGTTCCTAGTGAATAAGTAAAACATTCACATATCCAAGGAGAATAAGCTGAACAAAATATTTTTTTTCTCTTACAATGTTACGTAATGGACAACAAATATTAACTGACGGTGTAACTGTTCTCATGTCAAACACTTAACAAATAACACAGATTTATCGAACCACTGTTATGTTTAATACAACATAAAACACTTACTATGGGCATTAATTATTATACTTATTAGTATAAGTATAAGAGAATATTTATGATGAAGAAAATGAATATATGGAGCAAATGATTTATTTTAGTACGATGTATCTGAAGTAGGAGGATTTTATTTTTTTTGGAAAGAAATGTAGTGATAAGGATATATTAATGTTTTGTTTGCCCAACGGCTCCTAATACGAGCCACACACACACACACACACACACACACACACACACACACACACACACACAAGCACACACATACACACATACAAATACACACACACACACGCACACACACTCAAATCCAAACAATGTTGCTAAACGAGACATGATAACGTAACGTATTTGCGGTCAGCTATATTTTCAAAGACAGTAAAAATGATATGAAGTTTCATAAGCCACTAGGAACCTATAGATTAATGGTGATCAGTTGACAGGTAAAACACATGTGCAATTTATTTAAGAGGGAACATATGACCTTTAAAGACATCTAAGTTTATTGAACAATTCTAGTTACGTATTGTGGGACAAAAATTTCTTAAAAATTACACACGACTCTATGCTGATGCTTATGAGCTTGGCAGTAATTAAGATGACAGTGTCATTACGATGTTGCGTTAATACTACTATTTACGGTACGTATCAAAACATTTGCAACAAATATGAAATATTTTGAACAACATTACAAGCTGATGTGTCAGAAGCGTTCACTAAATGAAAAATCAATCTTTAGACTAAACAACCTTTAGTATAAGCAGTAGTTTAAGACTTCTTTTTCAGCTGACGACGTGCACGAGAATTGTGTTCCTGCCAATGGTAAGAAGATCGTCAACTCAACATCAAAATGACGGAGGAGACACACATATATATATTATATGACTATTATTTTGTTTTAAGACACTTTAAACACACACGTACAACACGACGATTGAAAATATTAGACACGTAGCATGATGTTTCTAGACTACAGACACGTTGTATTTAAAACAGGAAAATCTAAACTACACATTTCATTTCTGAAAAGGAAAGAACAGGCAATAGCAGGTCAGAACGCATGCAAAACTTAAAGCAATGTGAGAGAGAAGCATGGAGTGCTTTGCAATGAGAGACGTTAGAATATTTTAGTTTGACATAATATTTATAATAATAATATAAATGGTAATTTTTGCAAATGATGGATTGATGTGCTGAATTTATGTTGTGTACTATTTTAGAGAGACTACTCTAACTATAATGCTGTTTTTCTCTCTCTCTCACTCGATCTTTATTCTGAATGCTATTTAGCCCGAATCTATGCACCAAATTAGCTGATGAGTCTGACCTTGCCTGTGTCAGCAAAATTTATTTGCATTACCTGTTTAAAAGAAAAGAATCATCCCAATTTATACGCTAACTGCTTATGTTGTGTGACAGACGTCACCTCCCATGTTATTACTGACAAAATCAGATAAAAAAAAAAGATTCCAAAGATCCATTTCTCATTCCTTAAAAAATATATATATATATATATATATATATATATATATATATATATATATATATATATTCTGATATATTCAATGTGGTGATATGAATGCTTAATGACGAACCTTTAAGCTCAAAAATAAAAAGATTATGAGGAATAATATTGCTGAAAACATGGACCCCACTACCGACCTCTGACATGAACATAGGCCGCGACTTGTACAATGCACTATATTGTCTAAAAAAAACTATAATGATGACTAAATAATAACCAAAAACGATAAAATATGGCTTGTATGTCAGTTGAAGATTTATGAACTCTGTTAATGACTAGTATTTCAGAATAATTTGTCACTGTATATAACCTTTGTAAATAGTAAAGTAACGATAGGTTAATTTGAACTGTATAAAATCTAGAAGATATGTGCAGAACGTGATAAAACGAACTGAAAGGACAGTGATACTACTGTGAGAAATTAGTGACAGAAAACTTTAAGTGATAAAACTATCCACACAAACAGTGTTTGTATTCACAAAACTAGGACGCATTTATAGTCAAAGTGTGCGACAGAAATCTATGCCTTCATGAACATATTAATTAACTAGTGAAGTGATTTTGTCATTGACAATAGTGAGCTCGGACTACAAAAGGTAGCACTCGTATAATAAATTCAAGTGATAAGTGAACGTATAGACTGACAATTACTTTATGTATATCAGCATTACGGTGATGGACACTTAAATAGTGTGATCTAAAATAAACAGCAAAAACTTGTTACGTGCGGCATACCGACATAAACAGTCATGATAAAAAATCGTGCAGTGAAGTGACTTTCGAAGTGCACATACGAAGTGATGGCTATTCGTATATATTTGCATACTAAGTCGTAGGTCTTGTCTCAGCTAATGGACTTTAAGGCAGCTGAGATGACAGCCTAAAAATAAATGAAGAAAGTGCAGCAAGTAAGAGGACCTAACCACCTTAATATAAATAATTAGGTACTCACCGCGCTGCGACGATCTTCACTATGAACTGTTATGGATGAATCTTCTACTCTGGAAGAAAGATAAAAAACACACGCGAAAACACAAAGTCGGCGAGTTATGTGCTGTACGCAATGGTCGCGAGGTTGCCGCTGCCACGTTTGAACGAACACTGTTGAAGCTGGCCAGCGGTAGCAATTTATTCATTGTTGACGCTTGACTATTGCGTCACGCACCCAATGGCTACCCCGCCGTGTGAAAATTCAAACTACCACTGTGAATGGTTTCAAAATAAACAAAATGTATCTAATATTTGTATAATGAACACAGCGAAAACCGCCTCTACGGCATTTCCCAATCAAAGAACTGTGCTATGATACGTACAAAGAATACCCTATGTCAGAAAAATAAACAACTTAAATTCGCTAAAATGTAACATCCAGTTACCAATGCCTGTACATATTTTTTAAATGTCTATATATATATATATATATATATATGTGAATTAGTACGTAAGTCTTAGTAAATAATTTCATGAACGATTAAAGCTCCCACAGTGAGCCAAAGAAAATTTTTATTTACGTAATATGTTAGTTATAAGTCTAGGTAAAGTCATAAACTGAACATATGCCTTGTATATAATTTAGTTTCCATTAATGAATTTATGTCAAGAATGGGCATATGTTCATGTCAGTTGGTTGCGATATTTGCTATTAAAATCAAAGCTCACACTTACATCCGTTCGCTAAAAACTATAATAGTATTGAAACACTCAACTGAATAAAACAGAAATAAACTCATTCAGTAATCAAACGTGTAATTTTTAGTTAAGGGATAAATCTTAATGGCATATGTACAACTTTCATTTCATGTAAAACCACACCGAGGCGATGCGGGAAAAGCAGTCCGTGCTCTATCAAAGGGCACCTCATCCTGGCATCTCACCCCACTACAACGCTGGGGCCGAGTCTGCGGCGCATTCCACCGACATCAATCGGCCTGCCGCCTTGCAACGCGTCGCCGCCGCACCGCCACGCCCACGGGTCAACAATCCGGGCGCGCTGGGGACCGCTCGCTGCATCGTTGGTCCGACCATCGACTCTTCACATTGTATAATTGGAATATGAGATGAAAAAAAAAATTAATGAAAATTGTTAAAAAAAATTAAAAAACTATATATATATATATATATATATATATATATATATATATATATATATATAATATAGTGAGGACAGTTTACTACTCACCGCAAAGACGTGGCGACGAGCTGCGACAGGCACATACAAAAGACACACACATACAACACATTCAGCTATCGGCCATGGCCTTCTTCAGAAATAGAGCACTCACGCAATCACACAGGCACACAACACAGTCATACAACCATCACCTCCGACTGCCACACACTGCAGTCGGAGGTGATGGTTGTATGACTGTGTTGTGTGCCTGTGTGATTGCGTGAGTGCTCTATTTCTGAAGAAGGCCATGGCCGATAGCTGAATGTGTTGTATGTGTGTGTCTTTTGTATGTGCCTGTCGCAGCTCGTCGCCACGTCTTTGCGGTGAGTAGTAAACTGTCCTCACTATATTATTTATTCCAACCTGGACTTTCCAATTTTATATATATATATATATATATATATATATATATATATATATATATATATATATATATAGGAAAAAGACACAACTGTAACTTCTAATCTCATATCTAGTGGGCTCACACAGTCTTAAATAAACTTTAAAAAAAAGTGTATAACAAGAAATTATATAACAAGAAATTTATGATGTCTTTGAGTAGGAAATGCGCATTTGCCAACTCAAAGACAGAGGGGGCAAATGTAGCGATACATTAATATTTTTTTTATTGAAAATTATATCTGCGACGCTTGTCGCTAGCATCCGTTCTCTCTGCCAATAAATCTCTGATTATCCTTGTTTCAAGTTATACCTTCAACTATTTCAAACGATCTGGAGAGAAAACGGAATAGCTTGTCGTCTTTCGTTTTTCTACCTTTGTACTGAGCGGACGTATTTTACTCGACCTCCATACTCATGTAAGTGTGAGCTCTGGTTAGCACCCTTTTACTTAATAAACTTTAACTTTCACTTGGAATTCCTATTTTATTTAAATAATTACTATTTCTCCCCATCTTTCATTTTACTGATACCAATTTTCAGCAATATTAGTAAATTGATGCTTGGTTATTGTTGCCTATTGCCTCATGATGACAAAAGAATGCAAAATTTATTTACTCTAATTTTGTGTTAAACATTGAATTCAATGCCTGCAGGAAATCTTCATTCTGTAAAAAGCGAAGTCCGATAATTTCTTTAACTTTCGATAACAATAGTGATCAAAATTACACACGGTCTTAATACTTTAATAATTAATAGTCATGAAACCAAGCATCAGTTTACGAGAACGAAGATATTAATCAATTCATACAGGTTCAACTGCAGTGTCACGGCTTCCACCAATGAATGCATACCAGGTAACTTATTCCGCTATTTTCTTATGTAATGGTGCTTTCTGGTGTTGTCGTAATTTTTAAATTACATTGCTACTGAGAACTGATAACAATTTCAAAAATTAATATTCATTGCAGATCTTACAGTTAGTTAAATTTCAATTCCGGTTTTCAACTTTCATCTTGTGACAACACCAGCGATAAAAAAAAAGTAACATTACAAGGTCATCTTCTTATGAGGTGCGTGGCCCAAGCTGGGGGGGGGGGGGGGGGCCCGCACGGTCCCGGAGTCCCTCTCGGTAACGCTGTCATCTGCGGCGGCGACAGCGGCGGCGACGACTGCGTCGGTGGTGCGTCGACGTCCATAGGGATCTCGTAGTCCGGGGACGAACGATGTGGTTGTGCTCCCTGGCGGTGAACTGGGTCTGGAATCAAGAAACCAGAGACAGGATCGCGCGGCCTGTGCAGGCGCAATTGGTTTGCGTGGCGCCGCAGCTCCGGCCCTGTGGAAGAACGTAAAATATACATATTGCGACCGAGCACGCGCTGAATGATGCCTGGCAACCATGTCTGCTTCATACCAGCAAACACCCTGTACAGCACCGGCGTCGAAACCTGAAAACGCGTAGCGCCATACGAACCGACTCGGTGCGTGGGAGGCTGCAGCAGGTGAAGGAGAGTGCGGTGACGGCGGCCGTGTAGCAGCTCGGCAGGAGACGGGCCGTCACGTGGCATGCACCGATACGTAGACAGGAAAATTTGAAGAGCTTTCTGCCTGGAGTGCTGACCTTTCATCTTCTCCATGTGAGACTTGAATGTTCGAACGAAACGTTCTGCTTCACCATTGGACTGAGGGTGAAAAGGTGCGGTGGTTATATGCTGAATGCCATTCACACGACAAAACTGTTGAAATTCCGCACTAACAAACTGAGGTCCATTGTAACTGACGATAGTTTCAGGCAAACCTTCGATGCAAAACACTGATGTTAAAGCACTGATTGTACTAGACGATGTTGTTGAGTTCATGGCAATCACGAAAGGAAATTTGCTGAAAGCATCTACAATTAACCAGCGCGTATTCCAGAAAGGTCCGGCAAAGTCAATGTGTAATCGTTGCCATGGTCCCTTGGGGCGTGGCCAGTCTGAGAAACGTTGCGGAGGAGCCGCCTGATGCTCCGCACAAACAGTACACTGTGACGTCATGCTCTCTATCTGGGCGTCCATACCAACCCAGGTACAATGACGTCTGGCCAATTGCTTTGTCCTAACAATACCCCAATGTCCTTGATGCAGGAGGCATAACACTTCTCGTTGCAGGGAACGAGGAACAATCACTCGTGTTTTGTCGCTGTCCGTATGTAACAACAGAACACCCTGACTTAAAGATAATGCATGACGTTGTGCGAAATAACGTCGAACCAGAGGCCGTTCAATGTCTTTGGCTCTGGCAGGCCAACCAAAGCGAACAAAACGTGCTACCACACTTAGGTCTGCATCCGCAGCTGTTTCCTGTGCAACCCGACGAGAGTTCAAAGGGAAATCTGCGACAGCCGAAGCATCTCTGGAGTCTATCTGATAACATGCCATTTCTGAGGAATCAAACGAAACATCCTGGCCAACCGGAAGTCTGGAAAGTGTGTCCGCGTTGGCGTGTTTAGTGGTAGGTCGGTACATAATCTCATACTGATAATTAGACAACATCAAGGACCATCTCTGAAGCTTTTGTGCCGTTCGTGGCGGAATTGGCTTTGTGGGTGAGAACAACGACGTGAGAGGCTTGTGGTCAGTCAACAAATAGAATTTTCTGCCATAGAGATAATGATGAAACTTTGTGACGCCGTAAATGATTGCTAAGGCCTCCTTTTCTATCTGACTGTAATTCTGTTGCGTTGGCGTCAGAATCTTGGACGCAAAGGCAATAGGTCGATCGTGACATCCAATACGATGCGATAAAACTGCACCCAGACCGTACGACGAGGCATCAACTGCTAACACTACAGGCTTCTGTGGGTCCAAGGGAATCAAACATGCATCACTGAGTAGTGCAGACTTTAATTTGCCAAAGGCAACTTGGCAATCTTTGGACCATACAAAAGGAACATTCTTCCTACGTAAGTGATGCAGTGGAGCTGCAATCTGAGAGGCATTGAGAATAAACCTGAAATAGTAGTTAAGCTTTCCCATTACTGCTTGCAATTCGTGCACATTCTTAGGAGGAGGCAAGTCTTTGATTGCTCGAAGATGTGACTGTAAGGGATGAATTCCTTGGGCATTAATCACATGGCCTAGGTACTCTATTTCAGTTTGAAAAGACGAACACTTTGCTTTATTACAACGTAGACCTGCTGCAGTCAACACTTTGAAAAGGCACTCCAGGTTTGCTGAATGTTCGTCAACTCTGCGTCCGGATACCACAATATCATCTAAGTAGTTCGAGCAACACGTTACAGAAGCTGTCAGCTGTTCCAAAAATCGCTGAAAAATAGCAGGAGCGGAAGAACTGCCAAAGGGTAGGTGTTGAAATTGAAAAAGGCCCATGTGAGTATTAATGACGAAAAACTTTTTGACTCGTCATAAAGCGGAATTTGTAAGTATGCCTCTGCTAAATCAATCTTAGAAAATAAGCGAGACTGTCCTAATTTGTCCATAAGTTCCTCAGGTGTGGGCAGGGGGTAAGTGTCTACAATTGTTTGTTCACTGTTGATTTAAAGTCCGCACAGAGACAAAGTTTTCCCGATGGCTTGGGTATAATTACTAAAGGCGAGGCCCACTGACTCGCAGAAACAGGAGAAATCACCCCACTATCTTGCCAACGTTTAAGTTCGTCTGCAACTTTCTCACGAATTGCGATAGGCACTGGTCTAGCTTTACGAAATTTTGGTACTGCAGATTCTTTTAAAGTTACATGTGCCACGAAGTCTTTTGCACAATCTAGTTCCGGCGAAAACAAGTCACTATATTTTTCACACAATGCATTTATTTTGTCCTGAGGCACTACTGACGAAATTTGAAGAACATCTCTTTGAATTAATAAACCAAACAACTCAAATGCATCTAGTCCAAAAATGTTCTGTGTAGATTTGGCCTGAAGAACTACAAAAGCAACTGCTTTTGTAACACCTTGAAAAGAGGCTGGTAGGCTACACGTTCCTAGCACGGGAATAGTTTGTCCTGTATATACTGTTAACACTTGCTGTGACGGCGACAATTTTGGCGAACCCAGAAGTTCATAAGTATCTTTATTTATTATAGTGACAGCGGAACCAGTATCAAGCTGAAATTGCACCGTTTTATTTTCTATGGAGAGATTTACAAAAAGTTTGTGCTTCTGGCTCACGACAGGTGCGCGAATGTGGGCAACATCTGATTGAACTTGTTTAGTACGCTTGCGCATGCGCAGGCTGCGTCGTGAAGTAAGCGGCGCAGACTCGGCACACAGATTAATATCACTGTTGCTAGATGGCACTACCACCGGATCGGCGTCCGTGCAATGCGAGGCTACTACAGATTCACTAACTACTGCACTAAACTCTTGAGTAGCTACATCAAGTCTACGTTCATTATCTACACAGTACTGGGCACTATTACAAGGAGAAGTTGTAGAAGGCACTAGGTTCACTACAGCAGTCATTTTGCTTGTTCCGAACCCGTTTCCGTTGCACAGTTTTACGCGCTCGTCGGCGCTTGCTACGTGGCTCACTACATAGTTTTGCAATAGGCACAGAAGAATTTTCTTGCATTTTAGAATCAAGCAAAGCTCTGTTCAATTCCACAGCGTCTATAACATTTTCTGTGTGAACTGTTTTGGCATTTTGAGAAGCACTGTACCTAACGGCACCGTTCTTAGATGTTTTGTTTTGCATACACACTGTTTGTACGTGTCCTGATTTGCCACAATGATAACAGGTCGCTTTGCGATTAGGGCATTGTGCACGCTTATGGCGAGATACACACTGAGGGCAAGACTTACGAACATTTTTTTGAAATGAGCGTTGGCGCCCGTTATTCAAATTACTTTGTCGAACACTACGGGGCGACCTTTGCGTCGCACTTTTACACTTGCTACTGTTCACCGTCTGTTCAGCACGGCCTGTACTATTGTAAGAATCACTAGTGCTACACTGAGAACTACGGCTAGGAAAGCGTCCGTTACGGCACACTGAATTTACACTGTGGCTTTGCATTTCTACATCTGCTAAGTCAAAGGTATCATGCGCTTCTATAAGCTGCAGTACACTGTCTAATGAAGGGTCTGACTGTTTTAGAATTGCTGCCCAAATTCTGGGGTCCTGAATGTTCTGCGTAATCGCATCCCTCAACATCACGTCACTATATGAAAGTCCACAAGAGCAAGTAAATTTACATTTGCGGGTTAAGCCCTTCAACTCAGTGATCCACTCTTGGTGTGCCTGTTGCGGTAATTTTTTAAGTCTGAAAAATCGGTACCGAGCCGCAGCTACGAGAACTTTTCTGTCGTAATGAGCATTTAGTGTCTCTACTATTTGTTTAAAGTCTACATCACGAGGAGATGCTTGCGGGAATAGTTTCTGCAGTAACCCGAAAGTCTTGATGCAACTACGGCGAGAAAGAAATGTTCAACTGTCTGACCTGTTATTTGATGAGCCGCAACGAGTTCTTGAAACTGTGCGAAATAGTCGCTCCATTCTTCCTCACGTTCGTTGTGCTGGCGAAACGTAGGAAGCGTTGCAGCGGCAGGTGTGGGCTGCTGAAGCGACGGCTGGTTTTGTTGTTGGTTAGCGGCTGGGTGATTTGCGCCGTCTGTAACTGAATAATTTCCATTAAGTTTGGGTTCGGGGTAGTGGCCATGCTGAACGATTAGGCGCCGCGTATACAAGTAACTTATAACAAAACACAAATGCAATATGAAAGAGGACGCTCTGCAACAAAAAAGTCCACAAAACACGTAACTGAAAATGTTCCCCCAAAATTCTTCTAATAAGGGTGGGTGGGCGGGAGCAGTGTCTGTGTGCTCCGACTGCTGCTGTCTGGCTGCTACAAGCGGGTTGGTCCAAGGTACGTCTATCACTCCTCGTCGCCACTTTTGTATCCCATCCTCGTCGCCACTTTTGTGTCCCAGCCTCGTCGCCGCTTTTGGTGTCTCGTTACCGTCGTAGGTGTCGGTGGCCGAGTGGAATGAGACCGACACAGGAATGAAGATAGCATGCTGGTGCAGGTACGGAGGGGAGCAGCCAGAAACTAGAAACACTAGAGTAAATTAGAACGAGATATATATTGCACAGCATTTATACAATACTTAACTTTTACATATTTCAGTACTGCAGAGTGCTGATACATAGTTGAGCTAGAGGTCTGCCTAGTGCCTGTACGATAGCCAAGTCTTCACTGGTGCCTATCTGATTCCGAAGATCCTAACTGGTTGCTATCTCAGTCCCAAGTGAACGATGTCGTTCAGTGGAGGCCACGAGCGTAGTTGCAGCAGAGGGCGCTCGTGGCTGTCGTCGTAAGAACACCGCGCCGTGCGTGCATGGCGGCGCGCGGCGAAAGTAGGTGGGGCGCACTTTGGACTTGTGTGACACCACATGTTAGTTACTGGGTGCCATTTTCATTGTGATTTTCCATAATTTTGTCAATCCGGTTTGATGAGTCGCCCCACTGCAGCTGGGATGTCCTCTGGAACATCATCAGCGGCTTCTGGCTGCATTGATCAAGATTGACAAATGAATGGTCGATTTTGATATCAAACCCCGAGTGTGTGGGATTTGTTTATGTGTCGTACTTGTTCGTGCTGTCGCCATTTAGTCGACTCTATTAGCTCATCTGGCATAGCCAGTCAGTTGTGCTGAGGTGCAGGGGTTCGACGAACAATGATTTTGTTTGCGTTTGTTAGGTTTACCTTAGGTTCTTATCAATTTTTAAGATTGCGGTCGTTTATCACTTAGTTAAGACACCAGACACTCAAAAGCGACTGCAGTACAGAATAGATAGGGCAAAAATTGGCAGTTGATCCGATATAAAGTAAAGGGTGAAGTACTAAAAGCAAACCACAGAACTTCTTCACAACAATTTCATCTCTTGAAGCAGCTGCAGGCATTCTGCCTTTCACATCGGAAGTTATGTGACTGTCACCACTCCAATATGAAAAATTATTGAAATTACTCAGTGAGACATATCGGGAAAAGTACCAACGTCATGATAGCCTGCTGAAAACACAAAAATATTTTATCCACTACATAGATGTATTAACAAAGGCCCAACAGCCTGTACTCTGAATGCTCATATTCAGATTTCAACTCAACGAAACGATTTTCAAAAGAGAAATAAATATATACTTCCGAAAAAATATGACTTTACATAAAATAAATATTAACGACAAAAAACAGAATGGCCACACGTAACCGTGTATACACATGGGTCGTCTCAGATCGTTGGTGTCGTAAATACTAGAGTGTATAGAGTGTAATATTTTGCTTTTACACGTCTCTAGGACAGTACGATTACTAATTTGATGGAGAGTCGGAAGTAGTAATCTTTCCTATAAAGCAAGTCTTATTCAGCTCAGAAGTTCTCAAAAAGATTTTGAAATATCTGCGATACTGGCGATAGATTTCTTCCATGCACCTCTAAATGCTTGCATAAATGAAATAATATTCTCTATTTTCTAAATAACCAAAGTTAGAACAAATATATTTTCAATCGATACGTTCAGGAATTCAGGGGATTGAGCTGACAGACGTTATAGTCAGAAAGGAACAAAGATATTCTGATAAGTTGCCCAAAATGACCCTACACCCGAAATAAAGGCTCATTGATAATAAATTCCAGGAAGATAATAAATTCCACTTGAAGACAAATGGGAAAGAATGAACATGGCTTATTATGTTAGAGGATAAGAGAGCACTTCCTAAACATACACGAAGGTAAATGGTAGCAACATTTAGACATGACTGCAGCAGCATAACTATCATAGGGCTAGGCGGGGCAGTGCCCCGGGGCCCCTGAGCTCCAGTCATTCCCTCTTTGAATTCTGTGATTCAAATCTTGATGTTGATATTTCGATAAATCACAAGAGCATTTACCAGTGCTGACCCCGTCAACAGTTCAATTGCAAACTTCCTGTACTATTTCATACCCCGCCTACAATATAGGACTTAATTTGGCGAGAGAGATCTGTAAATGACTGATTATAGTCAGTAATCATTGCTGGTTTTTTCTTTGTGCCCCTCTTGGTTTAACTTCAGCGTCTTCCTATCCATAAACAGTAGTATCCTCATCTTCTTCACTTACATCCATAACTTCATCTAAAAGCTTCTATACATCCCTTTCTTCATCTACATAACTTCTACGAGACACTTTCTCCTGCTACAATATCACGTGTTACGGAGCAAACAACAGTAAATAAGGACTGTAGTAACAGTGCAGGAAAACAATAATGGAACTGTACGCAAATGATGTTGTGGAATGAAAGACTTACAGGAGTACCAACCCAAAATTATTAGCGAGATAGCAAATGACACAATGGCACTTTACTTTGGCGCCATGTGAGTCATATATAACTCACAAAAAAAAACCTAAGGTACTAAATTGCAATATTTTTAACTTATTTATACTTAAATAGCTTACTTCAAGCAAATTAAAGCAGAATATGGAAAAAAGTAAACGGTCCTCGGAGGTCGGTAACTCAAATATACCTTTGACAGCCAATATGTTAACATAGTTATTGTTAAACAGAATGGACTAAGACAAAATATTAAATGTATACAGCATATTTAAGTACAGTAGAACAGTATTTGGGCATATGATTTGTTGTGGGGATGTGATAGGTGACAGCAGGAAGGGTTGGAGGGCAGAAGTGCGGGCAAGGGGAGACCGCTGGAATGGTCAGGCATTGCCGTTCTTTGTGCGCCTGCAGAACGAATAGCGAGAAAGCGAGCTCCCAATCTGTCTACCCCATTACGTTGCAAAAGGTATTTTACAATGTTATACCGACCCTTCCACAGTGCACCTCATAAGTCACAGATGACGTACTGCGAAGACAGATCAGGAGAGTGCGCATTTCTCACAAAATGCGTTGCGCCAGGAAATAGGCATGTTTATTTTCCACAAATGCGTTAATACTAAAAGGAATACCGAACAGAATCTACATACCTTTCTACACTCTACCTTGCAATGGTAGGCGGTGAATGGATTCGGCATTCTGTGGTTTTTTTCTGGGAACGGCGCCTTCCCAGGTCCCATACCATAAGGACGATTCGCTCTTCAATTTACGCTTATACTAACACTATATCCTTCGGCGCATTCTGCTCAGTTCTTGTATGTGAAAAACAAACAACTTCACTGTGGTGAGAATTCAGCACTTCACGCAATCTTTTAAGGTACGTTTCTACCCGCACACTATTTGTTTATTCTGCATTTAAAGGTTTAATTACATTCACGAATCAGAAGTTTCATGTAATAATTACTTTGTCTCAATAGTGAATTGTGCATCATGACGCTGCCCTCTACCCCACTGTTACGATAATAAGCGAAGATATGACCTTAGTTATTTTACTTACTACTTTTTCCTGGCCAGACACTAACATATACTTCAAGAAGCCTGGTACGGGCACGGCACAATCCGAAGTGTTTCATCAAACAAAATCCGGCAACTTCCTTTTGATGAAACCATGCTACACGAATATTATCCCTATCTTAGTTCTTTTACTGGGCTATTAACGAAATGAGCTAACAGCGCAATAGTTTAGCGAAAGTGAGTTGTCGGCACTGACAGAAGTCCGCCTGCTGTCACCGCTGACGAAAAATATCCCATGGGGCATTTTCATCTGTATGTCCTACCCAGATCCAACTGTATCTCTGTCCCTCTGCAAAATTTCATCCAAATCACCTAGTAATTTTTGCGTGAAAGCGTAACAAACAGCCGGCCGCGGTGGCCCTGCGGTCTGTGGCGCACCAGTCGGGGGTTCGAATCATATCTCGGGCGTGGATATTTGTGCCGTCCTTAGTTCAAATGTTCAAATGTTTGTACAGCTTATGGGACTTAACTACGGGGTCATCAGTCCCTAAACTTACAAACTACTTATGAACTACTTACGGACTAGGACGGCACAAATATCCATGCCCGAGGGGGGATTCGTACCCCCGACCGTAGTGCCCGAGCAGACCGTGACTGAAGCGCCTCAGTCCCCTCGGCCACCGCGGCCGGCTCCGTCCTTAGTATTAGCTAGTTCATAAGTAGTTTGTAAGTTTAGGGACTGATGATCCCGTAGTTAAGTCCCTTAAGCTCTACAAACATTTGAAAATTTGATCATAACAAACAAACAAATAAACTGTCACAATTATATTAGAGAGTACGATTAAATATTATCTGCTGCGTGACACATAATAATTTACTTGGTAGTATTTAGGTTTGCCTTATTATGTCTTCCAGTGGACGGTAAGGAGCTGATGATGAAGTAGTTTTGCATCTGTACAATATTAGTGTAAAGAGGGCCCCAATTTCATTTTTGTCCCGGAAAACCAGAATTGGAATCCTCCCCTAACTGAAGTGTGTTACATGCGAAAGAGAAAACATCATTACAAACTGCGAACGTTTAAGAACTTAAAGAAGACTGATAAATTCTGACTGCATGTTTGTTGGTCAACTGTATTTGCAACTTAGGAAATCAATGAATTTGTATCGTAAGGCTGAGCAGTTAAATAAATAACAATTTTCGAGATAACCAATGAAATGTATAGACCGTAAATTCAAATAAATACTTACGAATAACAATGAAGAACAATTTTAATTGGACAGAATACATAGGAATCTTCAAGTGTAAAGCGAAGTAAACGTTGCAGTTCATATTAAGAACAGTTACATGATGCAACAGTTCTACTACAGAAACCGCTCCGCTACAGTTATCCACCCTACTTTGTGAGGTCCTAAATATGTTACACTGACGGAGGACATAGAAAAAGTTCACGGAAGGGCAGCTCACTTTGCATTATCATGATACAAAAATTAATGTTAGATTATCATGGAAATGATGCCCGATACTGAAAGTAATGTGTTATATATTGAGGCGAGATATATTTGCGAAATGTCTTATAGCAACTTTCTCCTCCGCATTTGAACATGTTTTCTTACCCCTCACACAGGAAGACATTATCATCATAATAAGAGTAATGAAATACTCTGGGATGCCTCTTTCCCATATTCGTTTTACAGAATGTAAGTGCAGATAAATGTTATGAAAGCAGTGACGCTTTATCGTGCGATAATATCTCGGTGATCTGTTGATATTTTTATCCTGGATAGTCGCGTTGGAACAGATTTTACGCAACGTCATTCATTGTAAAGAAGTCCTTTCTGAAGGCATTTGCGTGGAGTGTTGACTGGTATGGGAATGAAATATGGACGATAAGCAGTGAGGACACGAAGAGGATAGAGGCTTCAGAAATGTGGTGGTACAGAAGAGTTCTGGAGATTAGGTGGGTGGATGAATAGGCAGAGAACAATGGAGGAGAAAAGGATTTTCTGGCATACCTTGAGTAAAATAAGGCAACGATTAGTAGAACACACTCTTAGACATCAAGCAGTCGTGAATTTCGCGTTGGAGAGGAGAGTGGTGGGTAAAAATCGTAGAGGAGGACCTAGACATGTTAATAGTAAGTTGAATCCGATGGATATAAGTTGCCATGCTTATGACGTGATGAAGAAGCTTGCTCAGAATAGAGTAGGGTGGAGAGCTGCATCAAACAAGGCACTGGACTGAAGACCACAACAACAACATATGCAAGATTTTTTTAACTGGATAATCATGTTATTTCTAATTCTTCATTGTTTCGATGATAAATGGATGACAGATACCAATAGATTAGGAGTTGCTTCGGCTTTGTGTACGGATGTAAGTTTTCCACATTTCTGCGTCCGTCATGGTTGGACGAAGTGCCGTTGGTGCCACTGCTGTAGTCACCGGCGACTCTACTGTTTAACGCTAGGAAACCGCTGCCGGCGGCCGTAAAATTCGCCATATCTAACAGCGGAATGGCGGCTGCACACTTTATGAGGACGCGGTTACTGCTGCGGCTGCCGCGTCCAGAGTGTTTGGCGGATGTTTGCAGCGGATGTTTTACTGCGGCTCTTAAATTTCTAGGAACTCTAGTGTGAACCTTAAAGTAGGAAGTTATTAAGTCTACCGACATTATGCAAAATGAGAGAAGAGGTCCACTTCATGTCTTACTTTCTAGGTTACTTATGCAATAAACATCCAAAATACTTGAAAGGCTTCAAATGAAGCACATTTTGTAGAATGGAAATGTTTGTTGTTCAACATATCAGTGAAGTAACTGTACGCCTTCTCGTCTACCATTATATCACGAGTTTCACACCAACTTCCCTCCCTTCTTCCCCGCGGTCCCTAATTTACAATGTCTTACTGTGTTTCAAAATCTACATCTACATCTACATGGGATACTCTGCAAATCACATTTAAGTGCCTGGCACTGGACTGTTCTAACAAGCGACTCGGTGTCCTAACAATGATATAAATGTAATCATTGTCTCTGTCGTTTATCTCAGTAATTATGACAATACATATACTTTGTTACACAAAACTGGACAATAAATTCTGAGGAAATTCCAATTCAAATATTCAAATGTTTGTAAAGCAATGGGGCTTAACTACTCTGGTTATCTGTCCCTAGGCTTACAAGCTACTAAAACTAACATAAACCAGCCTAAGGGTAATCACTCACGCACATGCCCGAGGAGAGACTCCGACATCTGACGATGTGCAGCCGCGCTCCGCAGCAAGGTGCCTTAGAACCCTCGGCAACTCCACCACGCCGCCCGCGGTGGGTGAGGCGACTGAGGCACTCCAGTCACGGTCTGCACGGCTACTACGGTCGGGGGTTCGAATCCCCCCTCGGGCATGGGTATTTGTGCCGTCCTTAGGATTAGCTAGTTCATAAGATGGTTTCCTGCCTCCAGTGTCTTATCTCATTGATTCCTGTGACAACCTATTTCCTCGCGCAATTCAATGTATAGAGCAAAACATTTTTACAATACCTCCTGTTGCAGTCTGTCTACATGTTGCTTCTATGTTTGCTTATACGTGCAGATGTTTTTTATTGTTACAAGTATTTTAGGACAATTTATAATACCTTTGTTTCCTCTTCTCTCATCAACTGCCAGGATGAATTTAAATTCTGACTTCGATATTTGTTATAGGACTTCCTTGTTTGCTATCGAGACTGAGATTAGTAAAGTAACCATGGAACCTCTGATGCTTTATAGTGCATCCGTTGGTTTTCTTCACTTCTCTTTTTGTTTATTGTTCTTGTTGTTATTCTACTGATAACCTGAATTCCTGCTGTAACATAAACGAAAGAAAGATCAATGCCCGGGTAGCTAAAATATCATAATTGCTTCAAGCTTTCTTTTCAGGTAGACCCGCAGCAAACATTAAGTGGGCAAATGACGTATTCAACATTTATTCATTTTTATTTCTGTACTACTCTTTTTGTTAGATGATACATGACGACAATACGCTGTAACAGAAAAACATCACTCCCAATGGCGATAAGCAAACGAGATCCTTCGTCATTAAGTAACATCTAATAAATAAAAACGCTAAGCAATAAAAATGAATGATTATTTCGTAGGTAATTTGGTTGATAATTTGGGCTCACCTGTTCCACCCCTAATAAGGCCTTAACGTTGTCCTTTTTGTTTTTACTTTGAAATTGTAAATTGATCATTTGCGTTAATTTAATAATATTAATAATTATTCTTATGAAGTGGATGATACTGCATTTATAGTGCGATTAAGTAGTTTCTGTTATTGTGGTAAAAGCGAAACTAGTAGCGTAATGGGTAGAGAGATCAATTAGCGCGCATATTTTTGAAGACAGGGTTACCACTGATATACGTGTTATGATGCTGCAGATGATGTTCGTCCCAGAACCAATCTGCTCTATCCTGAGGGACTGCTGTTAACTGAGAACGAGCGTTTCTCATGGGAGGATGCAAACATTGTTTGACACTACTCCGAAATGCGTATTGTCATGAGATGTAAACCGACGGGTTACCGATGTTCCACCTGTAATTTGTCTGTGACATCTTTCTCGCATATGTTACTGTAATAGGTGCAATTAAGTCACATAGTGTTTCATAGTACATAGTTTCATTCATTTACAACCTCTAGTTCCTGGTACATAGGTCTTCTGTACCGACTACAATGTAGACGGGACGTTGAAGCACAACTTACTTTCTTTTTCTTTTTATCTCTTTGCTGACAGAAAAAGTCTTTCTTTCACATTTTACTACAGTAAAATAATATAGTTTATAAGTCAATAGCTAAAAACATGGCGGTGCCCGGGTATTTATTTATGTATTTATTCGTGTCTTGAGTTAGCACTTCTCGTATTCCTTCTCTTTGTCCTCCTTTTTTCTAAAAGCATGTTATATTTATCGGAGAATTTATAAGCAATAACTTTCTGTTGCATAATATACAAAATTATACTTGCAGTTTCCAAACGAAGAAATATAGCAATCAAAATACAAGTGGCATATAAAATTCGAACGATCTCTTATTTATAGAGTTATAAGTTGTAAAATTGAATATTTTTTTAGGTATGTATTTGTATAAGATCTGTATATCTATAAAATCTGTTGCGAATATTATTAGTAGTAAAGAAGTAGTAGATTTAAACTTGGTGCGGGGTAGGGCGCTTTTCTAACGTTACTGTTTATTTGCTCATATCTCATGAACTACGTTTCGTACTGTGATACAATTGCGAAGGTTGATTCAGCTATATGTGTGTATACTGTCTGTAAAATTTCCTGCTGCTTCAATTTGTAATGTAGAAATTATAAATTGTAACGTCATACCGAACGCCACAGTTTTAGTCCATGAACAGCGGAAAAGTCGTAAGCGAGGAACTTTTTTCTTTTTATAATTTTGTTATGGTTGTCGGCGAGAAAAAGTTGAATAAATATTTGAAATCATGTTTAATGTTGGTTACAAGTCGCTAAGTACTATCATTCTCATACAGTGAGTGAAGAAAGTCACATCGCATTATGTAGCAGTTTCTTGCAACTATACTGTTTACAAGGTCATGCCTGATGCGACAGTTTTACGGCATCTACAGCGAAACTGTTGTAATGAGCGGTAAACTTCGTTTCGGCGGGGGGGGGGGGGGTGAATCAGTTACAAAACGCTTCATAAACGTCCAAAATTACATGCAAGCTTTGTTGCAATTCACTAACTGCTCCCATTTTCTAATAATTGACGCATAAATCTGAGTATTTTCACGCGGTGGCCTCTCATTATTTAGGACGTATCTCCTATGTGTCGTGCTCTTATGCTTGCAATTGCAATTGAATTCATGGTTTATGAACACATAGAGGATATATATATATATATATATATATATATATATATATATATATATATATATATATATATATATATATATATAAGCGTTTAATTTTCTTCATTATCGTTTCTCATTTTATTCATTGATTCGTTCCAAAGGACACCACCCTTCATATTTATCGTCCTCCTCATTTGTCTACCTTTTCATCAGCATTATTGCACCATGAGGTATCGTTCGGTGACTGTAAGGACACGTACTGGAGCGTTTTAGTTTTTCATGGACTACAAAAATCCGTAAAATTCCCAGTTTGTGATTTTACAGAAAAACTGGAGGGATACAACAGTACCTTCTACAATTTTAATGGAATTATAAGAATTTTTTTTTTCATATAAATCGTGATGTTAGTCTTGCGTCATTGTCCTATAAAATTTACGTACTTGGTATTTTGCCTATTCCAATTTATCACGTTTTATCCCAGCAATTGTTTTATATCTAAGCCAGATCAGTGGAGTCACCAAGCTGGTATGCGAGCGGGGGCCATTTGCTTTTAATGATGTTCTATAGGGTATACGATAGCTGTCCCAGAGACAGTTTGTGTCTAGTGAGAGAAGAAAGGCCTTCGTTTAAAAATAATAATGACGTTAATAAGAATAGTAAAGATTCTACGGTGTTCGAATCTATTCTTTTATGTGCTGTGATGTTGGAAGAACGAAGTCCGGTTCCTACAGTTACACTGAGAGAGTCTGTGTATGTAGTTTATGACGGCTAATATGAGCGTTGCGATCTACATCTCTCTGCGCTTCAGCCTCAGAAGTAAAGGCAATATTGCTGAAAATTCGAAATTCGTTGAGCTTGTTGATGAAGATATTTAGGTCTGTACTGAGCCGTTATGAGCAGTATGATTAAAAAAAAAAAAAAAAAAAAAAAAAAAACAGCAGTCATTTTGTATGTTGTATTTGTTTTTATATCGAACTGTATGAAGTCCTTCTTTCTTCGTTGTTTTCTTGGGATAAATGGATGTTTTCTGGGCGTAATAGAACCGCGACTTTGATTACGGTCGGACTTCCAACATCCCACTTCACTCCTCGGAGTGGAGAATTAAAAGAAGAGTCTTTTTTTTCATCATAACTTTTTCGTGGTGAATCACTACGAAGAATTGAATAATACGCATAGATTCTTACGACAGGTATTCAAAAAAATCATGCGAACATGAGCACTTCAAGATTTTCATGCAAAATTGTCCTTAATATAGAATCTGATCCGTGAATTCTTTTTAGCTACCATTTATTCATCGGTTACAGTTCACGAGTCATAAATTCATAGCACCTTCCAGTTGTAAAATCTGAAATGGTAATCGGGTAATATTTTCTTGGCCCATTTGTTCTCGAGAGAAGTGGTGCTATAGTGACTGGAATCTCTGTTCTACCTTAGATTTTCAGTGGAGTCTCGCGAGAAGCGGAGGCTAATAATATTTCCAGCAGGAGATATGCGACCACAGATAATCATTGCAGTGTAAAACTATATACCAATGCCAAGAAATTTGTTTCCGATAGAACCACCATTAATACGAAGTAGGGTGTATCCTGCGGTGCAGGAGCGACCGATACAAATGGACGCGATTGGGAAATGAATGTATGGTATGCTTCGTAGATTCCGTTACAGCATTCCTACGGCTCTGTAAAGCTATGATGCTTTCTGCTAACGTGTAGTATTTATTGGGTTATTTTTGCTAATAGTGTTGTTAGTGATGTAATGTACCCCGTTCATTGCGCGAACAAAGAAACTCTTCTTTCTAACGAGTTCTCCTGATAACATTTTTTATTTCCTCCAAAAAGCAGTGTTTTTCAACTGTGGGTTACGACCCCCAGACGGGTAGCAAAGAAATGCTCTGGGCGTCGCCGTCGCAGAAGGAAGACCTTGCCCGAGAAAATAATTAGGGGTTTTGTAATACAGGGACGCATTCATAAGTGAAATATATTCATTGTTTAAACTACGGAGTTCCTTGTGAAAGGTTCGTTATGAATTGAATAGATTATAGATTTTTTTAATAGAGCTTCTTAATGATGCATAAGCCCAAAGTCTCAAACATTTTCAGGAACCATTCGATACGCAAAAAATAATACAATACGAAAATCTGAAAAATTTGAAAAAATAATGTGTTATTTTACAAATTATCTACACAGTGGAACCTTTGTTAATAACCATAGTTCGATTGTGAGTCTTGCCTGAAATTCGGAACACTTCTTAAGGAAAATATTATTTTTCTGTTGGAAATCAGGTAAAAATAGGATAATGGTTTCCATCTCCAAAAACAGAAAAAAAACAGAAAACTTTGTCAAACAAGTTAAAAGAAATCTGAAGCAAAAGAAAAAAAGATTAGAAGTGTTTTCTATGAGATAACATGGCTTTGTTAACGTTTGTGGGAGGGGGAGGAGGTGCCACCAGAATACTTTTATTTGAAAACGGTGTCGCCAGAATATTTCTTGGAAGCCTGTAAAACACTGCTCTAAAGGACTCCCAACTGTTTTATTTAGCAGAGCTTTTCTAAAAGGTAGAACAGTAGTAACCCAAGGAAAATTATTACCAACGGTACTTGTGGTGTACGCCATGAAATGATGTGCTGTTATTCAAAACTAACAGTTGAGCTCCTATACGCAATCCCGTAGACAGAACTTCCGGACGCCGCTATTTCTAATAAGCGAATATGAATATCATTAGTTGCTGGTTGGTCACATGTAGATTGCTCTGTTGGTAACGTGATTGCTGGGTGTGCCACCTGTTGTTGTTCGAATCAATCATCATTTTCATGTACATAAGGCAGAATTTGTCGAGGAAGTAGAGTGCGTATACAGATTGTGACTGATTGCCCCCTCTGCGAGATGAGCCATCGCCTTGACGAAGATCAAATATTTGCTTGCGCCGCCTTCTGCTCTTCGTTCCATTATCCGTCTTATGATCCCAGCTGCCCTCATTTGTTGACAGCATCCTACACTGACATACAATTCGTTGATGCAGTGGATCAGTTGTATGTGAAATATATATTACTTCTCTAATGTTAACACACATATCACAGTCAGTATTGAAACGAAAATAATAAAAACATACACCTGAACGTAGAAAATATTTCTCATGCAAAACTGAACTCGTGACCTTCACATAATGCAAGGTCTATCAAGGATACAAAAAGAATACTTGATTTATTTGCTAAGCATTTAAACTGTCTTTAAAGTGCTATAAATCAACGTCTTCCAATGGAAGAAAAGGATGCCTCATAATTTTAAGCATTTTAAATCTGAACTTACTATTATTTTGCATATCTAAATTTATTATATTATTCTTACTGAAACATATGCAGCCACCAAATGACAGGTGATTTCTTGAAAATGACCAATTCTATGAGTTTCCATTAAAATTTAACTACAATTGCTGTAGGTTTTGTTGTTGGTAATTAAGTGTATTGGTCGCTAAGGCATTCATTACCACTTAAAATTAGAAAGTATAGCCAAATTTGTAATTTATGCACAAAACAAATCGGAGGAGACATTTAAAACTTTCGTTTGAATTGAAGTTCGACAAATTCTAATGGAAATAATGGATATCTCACTATTTTAACACTAGTGTCTTTAACACCCCCCCCCAATAAATAAATAAATAAAATTTCCCCACTCTCGTCGATCCTTTTATAACTTATTCTTAGTCTTTAATATTTTTGGGATGTTTTCTGATGTAACAAACAATTACTCTGATGTAACTCTGATGAAGTAGCCTTCTTTTTTTTTCTTTTCTTCGTGTTCCATGTCAACTTAAAAATTGAAAATACTTGTAAATTTTCTGTAATAATATTAAATCTACTAAATATAAAATACATTTAAATCAAAAAATATTTACCTACCTACATCTCTTGATGCCAAAAAATTAGGTACACGGGAAAAGTAGCCTTGTAATATTTTTCTCTTTTATTTCAGCAGCCATAGACTCTTGGATAATCTTGAAAAGTAATAAACAACAATTTTAAGTTATACATTGTTCTCAGCTCGCGTAGCATACTGACAAAATCTACATGCACTATATGATCAAAAGTATCTGAACCTCTGGCTGAAAATAACTAACAAGTTAGTGAAAAAAAGAATCCGGACACCCCTGAAAACTACGTTTTTCATATTAGTAGCATTTTGCTGCCACCTAGTGCCCGACACTCCATATCAACGACCTCAGCAGTGAGCCGAATGGGCCGAATGGGGCGCTCCGCGGAACACACGGACTTAGAACGTGGTCTATTGGGTGTTAATTGTGGCAGAAATCTGTACACAACTTTTTCCACACTTCTAAGCGTCCATAGGTTGACTGTTTTTGATGTGATAATGAAGTGGAGACGTACAGCACGAAACCGTAGAGGCCAACCTCATGTGTGGTCTGACAGAGACCGTTCACGGTTGAAGAGGGTCGTACAGTTTAACAGGCAGGCATCTATCCAAGTAATATGGCAGGCGGGAAGTGAGAATACTTAGATTACATAGTCGAGCGGCTGCCTAAGCCATGTGCAACTGGTAACCCAGAGGGTGGTTGTGTGCTGATACCTTAGACAGTGGGTAACCATTTGCCACTTGTACTGTAGAGTGTTCAGGTGATTATTTATTATTGTGTCAACCAGTTGCAATGCTTGTTGCTATGGTTGCAATATACGTAAAGAAACGGAAGTGGGAAACTGCTTGGGAACAGGCAGAGAATTTAAAATACCATGTACCACTCCGATACGTTAAATGTAATTATAATATGAATTTACCAGAAATCTTGGGCACTCTAAATATCAGTAAACTGAACAATGGCTGGTGAGATTTACAAGGGGCACTATAAAATACACTAGCCTTAACATTTGAAATTTAACAACGCCTGGAAACATTTATCAGACACGATCAAATACACTAGCCTGTGTACCCATCAATTTTAACAATTTTAGAAAGGTAACCTTTCGAAAAATCAAAACTGAACTTGAAAACAGTAAACATCAAAACATTCTTTACTTAATTTACCAACTTCCACAACGGGTCCGTGCTGAAATAAAGAAATAGCGCTCTATGACGGGGCAACCAGTCTAGCTGCCAAGTATTATTTATTGTCTTAAACACTACACTGGCCGACTATCAGGAAAACACTAATGCACAACGACAATTATGGCACTCATACTCTCTCTAGTAGGTCGAAAAGCAGCAAGACTCCGCCCTCCAGATAAGCAAGCAGCCCTAGACCGGCCTCAAACGTAGATGTTGCTATGTCCTGTGTTCGATAGTCTTAACCCAACCAGCGAGCTGTTCCCATTCATCTTGAAAACAAAGGTAATAGAGTATCCATCGTAGCATGAAAGACGTACTAGCGTGTTACACGCAAGGTATCGACCTTTCAGCACGATTCAAACTGCGTGACTCCTCATTCCACCTTCCTTACCAAAACGTTTGGCATGCACATTTATTCATGCTATTTTTGTGTCCAAACAGAAAAGCTCACAGTAATCATGGAGAGAAAGTGTCAGTAGAAGAGGAAGGGTGAAAAGCCAGGTCCGATAAAGCAAAAATAGATAAATGGTTGAAAATAGCAGCAGCAGGATTTTGTCCACCCGACCCCGTTTAAAGTTTTTTCCGCCAATTGGCTGCACTATGCAATGAAACATCTATAATGACAGAGGAGACAATGGGTACCGCAGCGCCGTAAAGGGGTCTAATCGCCACCGCAACTTTTGCCCTAAAAATATGTTATTTCTACATGTGTCCGGAAACGTTTAATTTACATGTTACAGCTCATTTTAGTGTTTCTCTTTAAATGTAAATTGAAATAATTCGTGCAGACAATTGTCAAAATACCCAATTGTTTCTTTAGTATGTACTGTACTTCGTCGATTCACCGCCAGTTGGCCCAATTGAAGGAAGGTAATGTTGACTTCCGTGCTTGTTGACATGCGACGGATGAGGCTTCATTCCAACGTGATCCAATTGTAAATTTTCACAATTAACATGTGTGAGCTGACGAGAATCCGGACGCAGTTGTGCAATCACGTCATCAACGTCATCTGTGAACGTTTTGGCAGGAATTATTGGTGATGTCTTGATTGGGCCTCATGTTCTTCCACCTACGCTCACTGGAGCACGTTATCATGATTTCATGTGGGATACTCTACCTGTGCTGCTAGAACATGTGCCTTTACAAGTACGACACAACACGTGGTTCATGCACGATGGAGCTTCTGCACATTTCAGTCGATGTGTTCGTACGCTTCTCAACAACAGATTCGGTGACCGATGGATTGGTAGTGGCGGACCAATTCCATGGCCTCCACGCTCTCCTGACCTCAACCCACTTTACTTTCATTTATGGGGGCATTTGAAAGCTCTTGTCTACGCAACCCCGGTACAAAATGTAGAGACTCTTCGTGCTCGTATTGTGGACGGCTGTGATACAATACGCCATTCTCCAGGGCTGCATCAGCACATCAGGGATTCCATGCGACGGAAGGTGGATGCATGTATCCTCGCTAACGGAGGACATTTTGAACATTTCCTGTAACAAAGTGTTTGAAGTGACGCTGGTACGTTCTGTTGCTGTGAGTTTCCATTCCATGATTAATGTGATTTGAAGAGAAGTAATAAAATGAACTCTAACATGGAAATTAAACGTTTCCGGACACATATTCACATAATATTTTCTCTCTTTGTGTCTGAGGAATGTAACACCCTGTACGTAGGAGTAGCCGAGCGGTCTGGAGCGCCACGTTATAGAACGTGCGACGTCACGCGTCGAGGGTTCGAATCCTCCCCCCTCCCAACAACCCCCCTCCCCCCATGGATGTGTGTGTTGTCCTTAGGTTAGTTTAAATTAGTTTAAGTATTTGTAAGTCTGGGGACTCACGACAAAAGCAGTCGGGTACCATCAGAATTACAAACATTTATATTATAAATATTTTATGTGTTGTTCTCACCATATAGCTCAACACGCGCTTTCTGCTGTGGAACATACAAACTTGTATTCTCGATAGCTTTTGTAGAGTTTCCGTTTGCAGTTTTTTTCATGACTCGTATCTGGAGCGACACGTTACAGAACGTGCGACGTCACGCGTCGAGGGTTCGAATCCTCCCCCCCTCCCAACAACCCCCCTCCCCCCATGGATGTGTGTGTTGTCCTTAGGTTAGTTTAACTTAGTTTAAGTATTTTAAGTCTGGGGACTCACGACAAAAGTAGTCGGGTACCATCAGAATTACAAACATTTATATTATAAATATTTTATGTGTTGTTCTCACCATATAGCTCAACACGCGCTTTCTGCTGTGGAATATACAAACTTGTATTCTCGATAGCTTTTGTAGAGTTTCCGTTTGCAGTTTTTTTCATGACTCGTATCAAACAAGTACATCATATTAACTTCTCATAATTTGGACGTTCCAGCTGCGGAGTGGGGGAAGGGCGATCGTGAAAGACGGTCCATAAAGATTTGAAAAGAACTGTATCTGAGGTTGCGGTCGATCGAGCAGTAGCGATCATTGAGGTACGACCAAAAATAGTTTGATTTCTCGTCACGGTTGAAAAGGACGGTGTGGCCGCGTATCCAGTTCGCAAAGTTAGTTTTCGTCGCTGGGTAATAAATCGTGTCCGGGAATAATAGCGTCTGGAATGAGAGCTGAGCAGGTGTACGTCGGGTGAGGGAAAACAGAATACGTTGTGCGAGTCTCATGAAGTCGGACGATGGTCCACATTCCATCCGGTGGTTGTCTGTGTCGTCCTTCCCACAGTGAATAACAGATGGGTGTGACAGCGAGTTGGATACGGTGCAGGTGGTTGACTTGTTTGCCGTTAACGGTGGGTTGGACGCTGGAATCCAGAAATACTGCACTTACTGATTTCCATACATGACGCCATATGTTTTGGGCAAACTTACGTTTAATAGGATTGATGGAGGGGGGGGCGGATGTAGTTGGAGCGCCTCTTATACAGTCTTTGCCTGTAGAATTCATGAAAGTGGTAGGAATTGGTAAATACAGCTTAATACGGAAGGAAATGTCGGATGTAGTGAAACAGGGCCGGTATGTCAGGTAAGTTACTGACGATGTTTTAGAGACTGGCGCCAAATCAGTCCAGTCATCCCAACACCGTCTGGACACAAGGCCTCGCAACAAATTCGTGTCATGTTGCAGCAATAGGCAGCCTTCGAAAGGTTACTGGATGGCCAAACGAGGAAGTGAGCTGTGACCCAACGGCCAGCCACTCAGCTAGCGACGGTAGCCTATCGTTTTGACGTAACACGGACTTGTTGTGAGGCCTCTTATGTAGGTAGTGGCCCATTGGAAGCCAATTGTAGAAACAAAGTGAAAGGGGCAGAGAAGGGTAGTGTGGTACAGGAGATCGAGACAATTAGATGAAGACACTGATATTGGTAGTTACAGATAAGAGAAAGATGCCACTGGGACAGAAAGGGAACTGTGGGAAAGTACATGTATAAAAAGTGAGGATATACTCTGCATGAAACCTGCAATGTAAGTAGAGACAAAGGATTAAGGGTGAAGTTGAGAGAGCGCAAGGGTAGGTGCATTCGAAAATTTTTGTGGAGGATGTGGGATGAGGACTGAGGCAGTTGGTTCCTTCATGTTTGTCAGTCTCTCAAACTGTAACGCATCCCCCCCCCCGTCAGCATAGGGCATCAACGCACTTCCGCCACCGGACTCTGTTATGCGCCAGTGTCTTGATCTCAGTCCAGGTGTTCCGTCCTTCAGCTATTACACTCCATATATTCCTTGGTCTGTCTCTTCTCCTGCTGCCTTGTAGATTCCATTCTAGGACTTGTTTTGCCATGTTGTCTTTGCGACGCCTTAATGTATTCCCAATCCACTTCCATTTCCTACGGCGTATCTCAATATCAGTTGGTGTTTGATGAGTTCTTCTTCACAGTTCTTCGTTGGAGATTGCTTGTGGCCACCATATCCTCAAGATATTCCTCAACCTTTTATTCACAAATATTTGCTAATCAGCTGTTTGTTGGTTTTCCATGATTCGCAACCATAGAGCAGTACCGACTTGACATTTGTATTGAATAGTAGTAGTTTTGTATGTTAAGTTCCCTTGATTTCCAGATTGGTCTCAGCATTGCAAATACCCCTTTAGCCTTATTTATTCTCTTTCGTATATCTTCGACAGTTCCCCCACTCAGGGGTGACTAAACTTCCCAGGTAGCAAACTGCTTGACTTGCTCTATCTCTTAGTTTTCTTAAAAAAAAATAAAAAAAAAAAAATAAAAAAAAAAAAAAAGAGAGAGAAAGCTCGTTTTCGGTTATTACAGTGCATCTCCTTAGTTTTCTTTCCATTGCATTGAGGGAATACTATGCAATATTGAACAAATCTCTCCGAAGAAACCAGAATCAATTTTATGAGGTTACAACCCCTATCGTTACATAAATTGCAGCTACAGTTAAATGTAGTGGATCGAATGTTCCACATCTGTGCCGTGCGCTGCTCGCGGGTTTCCAGATGTGACGGCGCCATTACAAGACCAGGCGCGCACGGCTGCCGCTGCGGTCCCGCCTCGTCGCAGATCTGGCAGCCATTAGGGCCGTTAATTGCGCACTTTGATATAAAGCGTGTCGCCGCGCGCCGTCTCTGAGTGGCTGAGTGCTGCGGCCGCCGCCGCTGCGTGTAGCGCTCGCCGTGCACTTCGCAGCTGCGGCAAGTAGCGCAAAGGCGAGCCTAACCAAGGGTGCCGATGGCTGTGGAGTACCGCACGTCAACGGCTCTGAGGAGATCACTGGGTCCAACGCCGACTGAACAGAATGAACTGAATTTGTCCAAGGGACACTCTAGCAATAATTATACCAAAAAATTGTCCAGGAAGAAACCCCAGGAGCGTAAATGATTCCTCTTGGTTGGGGTGGAGGAAGGGAGGGGTTTCAGTCATCTTCGGGGGAAGCGGTCACTCTTCCATATAATTTCATTTGAATAAGTATCTAAAAGGATCTGCAGCTGTTTCATCTCCAATAGACAGTTCGTTGTAATTGACGGTAAGTCATCGAGTAAAACAGAAGTGATATCTGGCGTTCCACAGGGAAGCGTTATAGGTCCCATACTCTTCCTCGTGTTTATAAACGATTTAGGGGACAATCTCAATAGTCCCTTATTCTGTTCGCGGATGATACTGTCGTTTATCGGTTAGTTTGATCAAAATCAACTGCAAAGCGATTTAGACAAAATTTGTACATGGTGCGAAAATTGGCAATTGACACTAAATAGAGAAAAGTGTGAAGTAATACTCATGACCACTAAAAGAATTCCGATGAACTTCAATTACGCGATAAATCAGTCAAACCTTAAGATTGTAAATTCTACCAAATACCTAGGAGTTACAATTACGAACAACTTTGACTGGAGAGAACACATAGAAAATATTGTGGGGAAAGCGAACCAAAGGTTACGTTTCATTGGCAGAAAGCTTCGGAGATACACCAGCTCCACCAAAGAGACTGCCTACATCACACTTGTACGTCCTCTCATGGAGTACTGTTGCCCCTTGTGGGACCCTCACCAGGTAGGAGGGAAAGAGTAACGGAAATGTTGCACGGATTGGTGTGGAAATCATTAAAAGAAAGACGTTATTCATTGCGGCGTGATCTGTTTGCAATGTTTCAATCACCGACTTTTACTTCTGAATGTGAAAATATTTTGCTGGCACCCAACTACTTAGAGAGACATGACCATCCCAATAAAATAAGAGAAATCAGATCTAAAACGGAACGATTTAGGTGTTCTTTCTTCCCGCGCGCTATTAGAGAATGGAACGGTAGAGAAAAGTTATGAAAGTGGTTAATGAACCCTCTGCCAGGCACTTAATTGTGATTTTCAGACTATCGATGTAGATGTAGATACAGGTTGCGTTATGAACGATGTAGAAATACATTTTGACTATTGGTCTGGGGGTGGCCGTAAAATCTCCATCATCTACTACCCTGACCCTGGCAGTCACTGACCTATCGCACATCGGCAATGGAATAGTAGTAGGAAGGGGCACCTCGACGTCATATAGCAACGTGGTGACCATCTCAGATGTTCTGCCGTCACTTTCGAAACTATTTGTTTTCAATGAGGTGGTTCATGGAATGTGGGGAACCTTGCTGTTTTACGTTTTTGTGGACATCATCGCCCTTTCATACGATCGAATCGGGAGATATTAGTGAGCGAGAAAGGAATGAAAGACGTGTTTTTATTGACGACGGAAGATAGCGCTTGGACAAAAGCCAAAGCAAACCGCCTTCCTGATAGTTGTAAAAGACTGTAGTGGCGGTAGAGGCTACTGTCTACTTGCGAGAGATTATGCAAGGATGGGAGAAATTGGTATAGTGTATCATGCATCAGATACCGTAAATTAGCCAAGAATCTGTTGTGGCGTCGCCATTTGCGGCAACGCCGGCGGTCTACACACGATGCCTCGCCATTTCCGGAAGTGGCGATGAGTCGCCCCATGGTATTTCGGCCGCCGGGCGTGCCTCCAGTCACCATTACATCACTGCCTTGCTTCGCTCGCCGACCAATGAGAACAAGAGGGCTCGGCTAGATATGCCGGTGTACCACAGCCGCAATAGTTCAGCCTAACAGTCTACGAGTCAACATAGCAGAGTATGAAGCAGAGCTAGCGGAGCTACCGTTCCGAGTGGTCCGTCTGCAGCGACAAGCCGGAACACTACTACTGACTGTGGATAATTCATCATTGCAGAACAGTGTACATTTAACAGGCAGAAGTGAACAAGCACAGGCGCCTCACCTAAAATTCGGTGTTACTGAAGCATGGCGACGCTGCCGCCAGTTTGATCTTTGGTTATCGGTCGACCTCAGCCGTTCTGTCGATCTCTGGCTTGCTGATCAAGGGACAAACGTCGCTGGATTTAGATGGGCCGTTGGCTTTTGGTGGGGAGAGCAGTAGTTTTGGGTAGAAGTGGGTGCTCGGTGGGCTTTTCCTTGTACCCATGCGGCCGTTGTTAAGTGTGCGGTCAGTGTTCGGTCTCCGGTGTGACAGCTTGGCGGCCGAGGTGCATTCGTTGTTATTGTGGAGCCCGTGGTTTCCGGGATATCAAGCACTGAGTCTAGTAGCTCACGGCAAGAGGACTGGCTAAGTTCACATCATCGCTTTGCAAGCATGAAGGTGGTGATTCAAACTATGTTGTGTGAAATGCTACGTGTTTAACAACTGATTTTTGTTCTCAGGAGATGCGCCTGCTTGCCTAGCTTCTTTGGAAGGCTGTATAGTGTGTGTGTGTGTGTGGGCCTGTTAAAACTGGGCAGTGGCTGATTCAATAACCTGGTTTGATGTTAGGAAGTGGCAACATGTGTAAAGAGCCCATACTCCAGTGGTAAACGTCAAGCGTAAATCGAGGTGGTATAAAGATTTTCTGCTGTTTGTTGTTAGATGAACTTTATACATTTGCGTGTTGTTCTGCGTTGCCCTGCATTCTATAGTTCAGCCAACTTTGTAATTGACTGATAAACTGATGTGTAAAATTATCCTTCTTGAAGAGGCAGAAGTCAGGGGGAAGATATCTTGGTTAAAAAGTAAATTTCCTTATAAATACCTTGAATATTTTAAGTGATAAGTGTCCTTTCTTTGTGCAGCTTGTGCTACGTGTGGTGTGCCCTTCCCTACTGTACGGCCGGTCCGGTGGGTTGACGTCTTTGCGCACGCGAGTTTGAGCGGTGACCGTTACTTGTCATCCTGACACACTGTCTGCCATTGGGAAATAAAAAATTTAGATGAGTATTCTTTCACCTGTTGCTCCCGGCGCCGAGCCGTCCCCTATGGTGTGTTGTCTGGATTCTGAATTCCGGAGCGGTATAGGTCGCATCATGGGTTCGGCTTCTTTAATTATGGACTTAGTAACAAAGTGTAACTTGCAGTTCTGGTAAAAGGCGTGCCTTTCTTAACGGAATTATTGTATGCTAGGTAAATCAATGGTTCTTTGCTCTGTAACTATTATTCATGTCGGGAAGTATATTATTATATTATTGAAAACAATGTAACATTGATTAAATTTGAAGGGATCTTCTCCCTGCCTGTTTCTTTGCTTTAAGGGTCTCTAAGAGTGGTTGAATTTCACAGCAGAAACCAAAATGCATGTCTGTTACTCAAACTGATGAATATAACAGAATGTCTAGGCTGATACCGTAATTGGGCTAAATACTATGAACACAGCGCAGTATTCTACATCTTCTTGCATCGTCACACCACTGTGTGCGTGTTAATTTTCAGAAGTGACCACAGTGGGCAACTGTCCTTTCAAGCCTTGGACATTACTTGCAGTATATTACACGTTCTGTTCTGCGACTATCAACACAAACTATCGGCGAAATGAGTGATTTAAAAGATTTACAAATAGGTCATTTCGGTGGTACGCAGTTTGTGACAGCTTCTGCAACGAAAACGACTGTACTCAACGAGCTCTACATTCTTGAACAGATACGGTATTTTATTAGTACCCGTTGTTTGATTGAGATGTAATGTAGGTAACTAGGAAATGAAAATAAATTAAGACGAACGTGATCACCAAGTACAGATTGTGAAGTAAAATTAAATATATTTGGTATTTTAGTTCTTTCATACTGTATAAATCATAGGCTTGTTGCATAATGTACGTGCAAACTGTTACACTCAGAGCAGAACATGAGGGAAGCAACCGTAAATCTATTTCCATGAGAGGTCGCTCCCAAGAGTTACCTCGTCGTGTCTAGAGTGAACGTAGTTTTTGCGGGAAATAGCAGTCCTTGGAAATGATGGCTCCGTATTAGGGGTCAGTTGCCTCACTTTTCCAGTGCGCTGGAGGCTTGATCTGCAGGACAAATGTGGCGAGTAGCTATCGGTTTTACTCAGATGTCTGTTAGTAACCGTTAAAACTTCATAAAATTCATTTAAAACCATTAGCTTTTTTTACAAACTTACGTAACAACTACTTTCTGTCATTCTACATCTATGTATACATGGGATAATATGCAAATCACATTTAAGTGCCTGGCAGAGGGTTCATCGAACTACCGTTATTCTACTTATCTCCCATTCCATTCTTGAATAGCGCGCGGGAAGAAAAAACGCCTCAATCTCTTCGTTCGAGCTCTGATTTGTGGTATTTTATTCTGATGATCTCTTGTATGTAAGTGGGAGTCAACAATATATTATCGCATTCGGAGAGGAATGTTGGCGATCGGAGTTTCGTAAGTAGCCCACGCCGCAGCGATAAGTACCATTGTTGTAATGATTCCCATCCCAGATCCTGTATCATTTTCGTAACGTTGTCTCCCCTGTAAACTAACAATACAATACCATCTGCCCTTATTTAGACTATTTCGATGTCCTCCGTCAAACCCACCTGATAAGGATCTCACACTGGGCAGCAATACTCCGAGAAAGGACGGACAAGCGTAGTGCATGTAGTCTGTTTAGTAGTTCAGTTGCTTCTTTTACGGGTTCTGCCAATAAAACGCAGTCTCTGGTTCGCCTTTCCCACGACATTATCTACGTGTTCTTCAAGTTTAAGTCTGAAGTAATAGTAATTCCTAGGTATTTTGAGGAGTTTACTGCCTTTAGTTTTCATTGATTTATCTTGTACATAATGTTTAATGGACTTTTTTTCGTACTCATGTGGACTACTTCACACTTCTCATTATTTAGAGTCAATGGCCAATTTTACACCATAGTGATATTCAGATCATTCTGCAGTTGGTTTTGATCTTCAAATGACTTTACTAGTCGGTAAATGACGGCGTCACCTGCAGACAACCTAAGCGAGCTCCTTATATTTTCTCCCAAATCGTTAATGTAAATAAGGAACAGCAGAGGACCAATAACACTACCCTATGGAACGCCGAATTTCACGTCTGTTTTAATCGATGCCTTACTATCGATTACTAGAAACTGTGTGGTCTCTGACAGGAAATCCCTATCGAGACGCAAATTTGGGTTGATATACCATAACCACGCAATTTAATTAAAATTGAATAAAAGGTGTAAAGCAGTTCAATTTTAAAACCGTTGATTGTTTAAAATGTATACCGTAAATTATCCTGATGTCCCGGATACTGGATCTGTGACGAACCTTATAGCTGGCCCCACACAGATGATATCGGAGGCAGGTCGGATTGTGACGCTCAAGGAACAACAACATCTGACGACGACTATTACAGGGACATGTGCCTCGTGCGGATAAACACTCTCTGGTTGAAAAGAGCAAATCATTACAATAGTGTCCTATGAGATTAAACGCTTGAGAATACACGATAACAGTGCCATTGTCCCGTCACAATACGTGACGTGAAGTCTTATTGTTGCCTCCCCACACAATGAAGGCAGCACTAAAACTGCTATAACTCGTCAAATAATGATAACCTCAGTAGTTTAGTCCCCTATCCAAACCAAACAATACACAATGCTCGTCAAATTATTATGGATATATCTGGATCATAACTATGTCTGAGCTAGGGAACGTTAACACAATTTCTTCTCAACTTTCACTGGCACTGAAAACGATATGAGAAAGCACAGAAAAGAATTATGAAAGTATGACCGTAAAGGTGACATTTTTGCTTAATGAAAGACGTAGTGACTGGTGAATGTACAATCATACCCCTTTTAACTCCCGACATATATTTCTCTTTTAAACGCTAGCTGAAGAAAGTTATAGCGGAAGAGCTGTTAACGTGCGCAAGCACGTCCAGCAGTTATCGGCTGCGAAGCGCCAACCGGAAATTTCCCAATAATTTGTTTCATCGGATACTCGTCACAGTGTCAATTCAGGGAGGAGTCAATTAGCTACAAATATAGACTCCTTAACACGTCACGTTTCTCACCACTGTATAGGACGGACATATCACACTAGAAGTTTTTCTTTAGCATAACTGTAGATAATTTGATTGGATGTTTTCAGCCATAGTGAACGGTATATCATTTGAGACAAAAGGCGCAGAAATATGTAATAATATCCAAGCTGACATTAGTGGACATATATTTTTAGGACATGATTCTTTTTACCGTCGTAAATTATATAGTTTTTAAATACTATTTCACATAGCATGTGCGTGAATACCATTAGTTATTTACCTATCAGTGTGTTTGTGTATTTTAATAGCCATGTTTGATGTTTTTCAAGTGTATATAATTATCTTCTGCTAACTTGATCAGATGCCTCGTTGTCATATATATATATATATATATATATATATATAATATAATATAATTTTTGATAATTTTATGGAGGAGGTGGGACACGTAGCACAAGTACACTGTCTAAAGCTGCTTTACGAGCTTAAAATCGTACGGACTCATTTGCCAAATACTATCGCACCAGTATACCATAATTTTCACCAAAGTGCAATAGTATGGTGGTGAACTTCAACACGTGTCCTACCCAGTGAAGAAAAGAACAGACATGATAGAAATAATATTACGATTTACATCAATTTTTTTATAACTAAGCATGAGGAGGCGACATTGGAAAGTGGTCGTGCGCCTCTTATGGTTTTACAGCAAGTAACATCTCGAAACATCTTGACCGAATTATTACACATTTTTAAACCAAACCATTAAGCACATTCGGAAGAACTTTGAAGTATTACATAAAAATTTTCATTCGAAAAATAATTTGTTTACGATGCTTACCGCTGACGACAGCTTTCTCTGGCATCTAATTACGTTCTTCATGTATTTCTGATTTTCATCTGTCTTTTACGAGCTGCGCAGAACGCGGTTGTGAACTTGGTCTTTCATGTTTCCTACCTCATTGAGAACAGTCGCACGTCAGGGACTTCTTCATTATTCAATGTAAGTGTGTGTGAGAGCGTTTATCTTATGACGTAAGGTGAAAATATAATTAGTCACATATAAATCTTTCACTTATTTCAAATGACCTACCTTTAATAATTCATGAAGGGTTTTTATTTTTCCAGCAGTAATCTTGATTATGTAACATGATGCTTGGAGCCATTGTTGGACTTGTGTCTATAATTTACTAGATTTACTTAGAGATCTCATTATTTGTAATTTGCATGAAGGTGACTTTCTAGTAATGCCTGCAAAGAAATCTTCGGAATTAAACGAAATCCGATCGATTTAAAGAGCCTTTTGTCTCGAAAGTTAACTTAATATTATTTAAACGGTCATTCAGTTAGTACAATCTGCTCCAAGCCAACCAAGCATCATTTTACACAATGCAGCAAGAGTTTTTACAGCTTCATCTGCTACATCCAGTCAACTTAACAATCATCATGGTAAGAAAGGTCATCGCGGAATCTGCTAGTTTGTGTAATATTGTGCTCATCTGTTGCTTTCATTCAAAATTACTACTGCCGCTAAGCTTTAAAGTCAGGTTCCGCTTCCTTTTTTGAGTCTTCTATTTATAAAGTTTGCTAAATGTGTCAGATCCACCAAATTATTTTCTTGTATTATTGTACCGTTAGTGAACTTTAATAGCGGCTACGCACAGTAACTACTAGTGCAATGCCTGATCCGAAGAAAGAAAGCACAATATTAAAACATCAGGGGAAATTTTAAAAAAATTTAAATCGGTTTCGAATTTCCCATTATTAACTTCGAGGAATCGTACAAAAGAGTGAGTACATATTTTGATAAGGACCTCATGTCCGTAAGTTTCATCCAATGAAACTAAGAGTATATCATAATCTCCGTTTTCGAAATCAAATCACTTCGAATGTAAGCTCTTTGCTTTCCATATTTTGGGAAGAGCTAACATGGACCAAAAAAAGAATATAAGGCTCGTAACATGGAGTGTACAACGACAGGCATGGCCAACATTTCCGCCCGTCGAGCACGCCCGCGCCCACGCCCGCGGGCGGTGTACACTTAGTCCAACCATTAGGGAGAAATTATTACCTGAAAACAAAAAATACGACCATGCAGGAAATTAAATTTCAAATAGAGTTTCCATTTCATGAAACACGAGCCTAGATAGCGAAATTTGCCTAAAAAATTCGAAAAATTTCCAAGAAACGGGTTTTATTAAATGAATAAAAAGCGGCAACTCCGATGGGAAAATGTTAAATTAGAAAGTTGTAGCCCTTAAAATTATCTATCAATTGCTTTTTTCTATGTATCAATTGTTTGATACGTTTCGAGTTATATGGAAAAAAGGGTTAAAATTCATTAAAAACGTGATTACTTATAACTCGACAACATCAACGTTTACAAAATTACTATTTACCACAAGTATGGCACGAAATAAGTCAAAAAAGACATTTTTCGAAAAAACATTAAAATATCCAGTTTATTTGAGATATATCAATTTTTTTGAAAAAAGAGGCTCCTAGAAAATTGGCTAGAGTTGGTCAGAGGATCGACCTAGAGAGTAACGGTTATCCATCTCTTTTCTTCGTCAAGAGTTGTAATATCATACGTCGAAAACCTTTTCACATTTGTTGAAAGGACACCACAGCCAAGGTACCGCTCTAATATACCCTATTAATGTGATACTACCGCCTTCTGTATCTTGCATACCGCTATGCGATGACTTTTGTTTCCTTAGTGGAAGCGCTCATGCCATTAGTGAGAGCCCCTAATGAGCAGACCACCCAACGGACGTTCCTGTCGCACAAGCTGCGGCAGAACTGGTGCCACGATTGCCAAAGGTCGGCTGTCATAAACTTCGACCAGGAAAACTCGACCTCAATGTCAGAGATATAAAGGAGGTATTTATATTTTCTAGATGTTGCTGTCATCTACATAGATACTGTGCCAATCACATTTAAGTGCCTGGCAGAGGGTTCATTGACCACTTTCATAACTTTTCTCTACCGTTCCATTCTCTAATAGCGCGCGGGAAGAAATAACACCTAAATCGTTCCGTTTTCGATATGATTTCTCTTATTTTATTGGGATGGTAATGTCTCCCTAAGTAAGTGGGTGCTAGCTAAATATTTTCACATTCATAAGTAGAAGTCGGCGATTGAAACTTCGCAAACAGATCACGCCGCAATGAATAAGGTCTTTCTTTTAATGATTTCCACCACAATTCGTGCAAAATTTCCGTGACGCTTTTCCCCGTAAAGCTGCCCTTCTCTGAACCTTCTCAATGTCTTCCGTCAGTCTCACCTGGTGAGGTCCCACAAGGGGCAACAGTACTCAAGGAGAGGACGCACAAGTGTGATGTAGGCTGTCTCTTTGGTGGAGCTGGTGCATCTTCGAAGCGTTCTGCCAATGAAACGTAACCTTTGGTTCGCATTCCCCACAATATATTCTGTGTGTTTTCTCCAGTCAAAGTTGTTCGTAACTCCTAGGTATTTGGTAGAATTTACGACCTTAAGGTTTGACTGATTTATCGCGTAATTGAAGTTCAGTGGATTTCTTTTAGTGGTCATGTGTATTACTGGACACTTTTCTTTATTTAGTGTCAATTGCCAATTTTCGCACCATGTACAAATTTTGTCTAAATCGCTTTCCAGTTGCTTCTGATCCTCTGTTGACTTCACTAACCGATAAACGACAGCATCATCCGCGAACAGTCTAAGGGAGCTATTCAGATTGTCTCCTAAATCGTTTATAAACACGAGGAAGAGTAGGGGACCTATAACGCTTCCCTGTGGAACGCCAGATATCACTTCTGTTTTGCTCGATTACTTACCGTCAATTACAACTAACTGTGTCCTTTCTGATAGGAAATCGTGAATCCAATCGCAAAATTGGGGAGATATTCCATAAGCACGCAATTTCATTAGAAGCCGCTTGTGGGGTACAGTGTCAAAAGCCTTCCGGAAATCCAAAAATATGGAATTGATTTGAGATCCTTTGTTGATGGCACTTAACACTTCATGTGAATAAAAGGCAAGCTGTGTTTCGCAAGAGCGATACTTTCTGAATCCGTGTTAACTCACACAACAAGATCCCTTCGCCGTGTGCTGCCTGCCCACTGGGTAGCTATTTGTGTGCTCACCTGGATCGTGTTGACGCTGTTTCAACTGTTATACCTGGTAACGACTTTGATTTAGTGCTTTCGGGCTTTAGATTTTCTTGCGTATTCTAGGATTGGACCTTAGCGTTTTCCGTTAACTTTGAACTGTGGTTATGTTCATCAAGACTTTGTATGTTGTTTTAAGGATCTATGTTATAGAACGTCTTCTGTTGTATTAGTCACAACAATATCGATTACCCTTTTCGAAGTTATACTACCTCATCATAGGGAACATCCAACGAAGAGCAGCAAGCATGCCTCGTTGCGGACTCATTTAGTAAGCGTGAAACCGTCACAGTGGTGATTAAGAAGGTAAGGTGGCTGACGCTGCAAAAGAGACGTACTAGTTGCGGTGCAGGCTTCTTTTAGAGTTCCGAAAACACACGTTTCTCGAGGAGTTAACCCATATATTGATACTAGCTGCAAGCACCCGGTTTTGCCCGGGTTTAAAATAAGGCTTTATTTGCATGTTATAAAAGGGTACATTTATGTTAAAGCAATGATAAGACAGTGACTTTTACTTACATCCTCATCATCTCATCATCACCACAAAAACATTCAAAATCACTCTCAATAACCAACTTGCATGATTTACTTTTTTTTCTTTTATTTTGGGTGTGGGGGGGGGTGTTCATTATCACACGACTTAGAGCAGGAATATGGCCAGAGTGAGATTTGAACCTTCCCCATGTAATTTTGTGTACGTGTACCAAATTTCACTTTATTTGGTTGTTTGGCTCTTGCGTTATATGGGAACAGACAACAAATGCATCTTATATGTATAAAGATTGCAATCGAAGGCTGTAAGTAAAGTACTCTCCACCTTCCACTGATCAAAATTTTATGTAGACAGTAACCTTCATCTTGTTTTTCAAGGTAAAGTGTACAAAATTTCATCAAGATCGGAGCAAAACTGTGGATTTTGGCGAAATCTATATGTAACCTCCACCATGCACTGAACTAAATTTTATGTAGACAGTACCCTTCCTCTTGTTTGGAAGGTCAATTGTGCAAAATTTCATCAAGATCAGTGTCAAGATATAGATTTACTTGGACACACTGGAAACGCATTTTCACTTTATCTCAAATTTTCTGGTTGGTTTTCCAAAAAAATGGAACGAAAGCTGTTTAAGAGCCTTCTCCATGTAATGTGTACATGTACCAAATTTCACGTTATTTGGTTGTCTGGATCTTGAGTTATAAGAGGAAAGACAACAAATGCGTCTTATAAGTATAGGGATATTCCATGAATATCTTTAGAAACGACCAGAAGTATAAAATAAGAATGAATTTAGAACACACTATGCGTACCAACAATCATTTTCTTCTCGAAGCAATCAAGAGTGGAATAAGAGGAAGGGACAATCGTCCTCAAAGTACCCTCCAACATGCAGGGTGAGATGGCTAGTATGTAAAACTAAATGTAATTAATAGATGTCAGTTTCGAAGTTATATGACCTAGACATGCAACAAATTTATCAGATGTCTGCACACTGAGTTAAGCGGTCATTTAGTAAGCTTGAAAGCATCACAGAAGTAATCAGTAAACTACAGTGGCAGAGCCGAGCTATATTTCTGTATAGGTTTCTGAGAAAGTTCAGAGAGCATACGTTTCTGGAGCCGTCAACCAATAATCGAGGATCGTTTGAAAAGTCAGTGCAAAAATAAAAACTTCAGATGTGTTTGTAGAAAACCATTTTTATTTTTCGACATAGACTTCTATTAGGCTTATACACTTCGCCCAACGCTATTCCAATTTGTTGATCCCTTTCGAATAATAGAAATTGTCCAATCCTGAAAAATAGCTGTCCCCGTTTGAATGAAATCTTCCTCCCGCCAGCCATATCTTCAACTGAGGGTCAAACAGTAGTCCGAGGGAGCCCAATTTGGAGAATAGGGGGTTGTGAAACGAGTTGGAATCCTATTCCCAGTAATTTTGCGACTACACGTATTACGTTGTAGCTACCTAACTGCTGAGGGAAGGCAGATGCATATAACAGATAGTCCTGCCCTGTGACAAAGGGAGAGTGCCGTAATGAAATTAATCCCGTGATTCTGACAGCAGATTCGGCCCCTACGTGATATTGGGAATAGAATTATATCGATCGCTGGCTGATGGGCCCAGAACTTTACAAGTAGTATAAATTAATTGCCAATTTCAATCGTCCGCTATTTACGGTTATGTTTCCATCGGGACGAGTAAACGCATTCGCCAATCAACAAGCGAAAGGCGAAAGTGTACGAAATGTTCGCAACGTTGTCGATAGAACTGTAGCCGTTGCCCCTGCCTGGGCTGTTCCGTTAACTCTCAAATATACGTAATGTTTCTCAGCGCACTCTCTCTCTGTTAGGGGTTGAGCTATTTCAATTTGAATGATTTTACTGAATTGACATTCCTAGTGTCTTGGTCCGGCAGCGAGACTAGTTATTATTTCTATGTATGATTACAGAAGTAACCGTCTTTATTGTATAATAGGCTACCTCACATTGCTCTTGCTGAAAGGGACAATACAGACATTTATACCAGGTAAAGCTGTTTGCTTACTTGGTCTGTAACACCTCCACTGCTGTCCTATTGCCGGCCGCGGTGGCCGAGGAGACTGAGACGCTCCAGTCACGGTCTGCACGGCCACTACGGTCGGGGGTTCGAATCCCCCCTCGGGCATGGATAATTGTGCCGTCCTAGTTCGTAAGTAGTTCATAAGTAGTTTGTAAGTTTAGGGACTGATGAGCCCGTAGTTAAGTCCCATGAGCTTTACAAACATTTGAACATTTTGATAGCTGTCCTATTAAAAATATCAGTAGCACTGAAACCCTGCTAAAAGAGATGGAGTTCGAAGCCAGCCACGGTCAGGCAGCAGCATAAGTTCAGGTGAGGTGTACATAGGCACTTCTCGAGGGGCAACAAATAGCAAGCTGCCTTTTCCATAGAATCTAACATTCCCAACAGACAACCATTGGGCTACAACTGTGTGCTGTTGCATTGTAGTGTTGGAATAAGACATTTCTGTGAACAATCACCGGCGTTTTTCTTGCAGCTCGCTTTCAAACGGCCCAATAACGATGAATAATGTGCACCTCTAATAGTTTTACCCTGTTCCTGATAGTCGATGAAGATTATCCCTTGTGAATCCCAAAAGACCGTCGCCATAACTTTTCCGTCCTAAGGACCGGTCTTCGCCTTTTCTGGTGCGGAATCAACCTTGATAACCGATTGTTTACATTGTTCTTTGCTCTCAGGGGTATAGTAATGAATCCATATTTCATCCACAGTGACGAAGCTTAAATCCCCGCGCATTCTTCCTAAACAGATGCAAACCTTCCTTGTAACAGTTCACAGGATTCCATTTTTGGTCAAGTGTGAGCAATCGCGGCACCCATCTTGCGGATAGCTTTCTCATGTCCAAATGTTTATGGAAAATATTATGTACCCGTTCATTCTAGATGCCCACAGCACTAACAGTCTCACGAATCCTAACTCTTCTGTCATCCATCACCATATGATTAAGTTTTATCAATGAAGTCGTAACCTTCACAGGGCGTCCAGAAAGTTCAGCGTCACTTGTTCCCATACGACCATTGCGAAAATTTTGAAACCACTTACAAACTGTTCTAATCGAAGGTCACCATAACGTTTATCTAGCTTCTCTTTAGTCTTCAGAGGCCGTTTGCTTTTCAAAGTGTTTAATCACAATACGAAATTCTTTTTCGTCCATTCTTTGCCAATCACTCGACCTCCTTGATTCAGAAGATTGCCAAACACAAAAAAATAGATGAATACGGCTGAAAATTCATGTGCGTTTTTTCCTACGATGCTACTAACTAAGCTTGACCTCGATACGCACCGGTGGTTCTGTCTCTGGGACTTTGCACGGTCTTTTCTATTTTTTTTCTTTTTTTTTTCTTTATTGTTTTTTAAAACCCCAGAAGGGCAGGCTGGCAGCAGCTAACATGCTGCTCTTCAGCCGAGAGCAAACAAACATGGTAACAGAAGCTTTAAAATAATAATAAAAGCAGGTGACAGGAAATGAAGAATTTAAAAATAGACATGGTGAGATATATGGGTGGAATGACAATGACTGTGAACAGGATGACAAAATGTACATATTTAGAATTTAAAAAACCACAGTGGATAAAACGTTCATGTTGAAGAAACGGAGCGATGACGACGAGACGAAGAGAGACATTTAAAATACATGGCAACACTATGTTCTGCCCTTTGCGGCGGTTGCTGAAGTCATAAAAACACACGTACACTCGAATCACTAAATCACTGCACACTTAAAATCACTGACAGAATTAAAATCAGTGGGCAGGCCCCGCAATGGGGAGGGAAAGGAAAGTGCAGTGGGTAGAAAATATTTTCACATGTTCAAATATTTGTAAATCTATCGTACCAAACTGCGTGGTTATCAGTCCGTAGCTTAAAAACTACTTAAACCTAGGTAAACTAACCTACGGACAAACACATACACCCATGCCACAGGGAGGACTCGAACCTCCACGGCAAGCAACCGCGCGCTCCGCAGCTAGGTGCTTTAGACGGCTCGGCTACTCCACCGCGGCGGTGGGTAGAAAAAGGAGGGGCGGGCGGAGTGGGGATGGAATGGGATGGAAGGACTCCAAGGGGGTAGGAGGGGATAATCCAAGCGGAGGAAGGGAAAAGGATGGGTGGAGGGGGCACTTATCTACAAGGAAGGCTAAGGTTGATAGGAGGGGTATATGTCAGAACGGAGGGCGTCATCCAGGAGAGGAAGCTGATGAAAGTCACCCTCGGATAGGATGTGGAGAGTATGGAGGTGGAAAGCGGGTGGACGATGTTTACATTTTTTCCTTTATTGCGATTTCAGTTCCCCTACAAAGGGACGGGCCGGCAGCGCTTACTGGCGCTCAGCCTACAGAAATAAAATTTGCCAGAGGAGAAAACATACGAAAATAAATAATATAAAATGTTGGAGATAGATATAGAACGGAGATGTAAAATGGAGATAAAACAAAACACATAAAATGGAGGGAAACGGTGGTGACATGCTCGAAGGTCAGTGGCACACACACAATTAAAATGAGCGAAGGGCGGCGGCTATGGTGAAACCGTCCGCTATTTGCAGTTAAAACAAAAAAACACGACACACACTCGGAGAAATACACAAGTTAAAATTGATGGCGTCGGCTACGGGTTGGTCATCCACTGTCGTAAAATAAAACAATGTAACTAAAGCACACCACACTTGTTGAAGCACTCACATTGGATTCATAAAGCAGGTTGCATAGACGGTGGCGTACTTACAGCATTGAAGAAGTGGTGTGGGGAGAAAAGGGGATGAGAGGAGAGGGAGAGGGTGGGGAGGTGCCACAGGGCCGGTGGGGAAAGGATGGGGGGGGGGACAGCTGAAGGTATGAGGAGGGGAGAAGGGAGGGGAAGGGAGGGATAGTCGGGGCCCTCAGGGAGAGAAGGGGGAGAGGGAGCAAGAGGAAGGATCACAGCTGGTATGAAGGGTAGATGTCAGGTCGGAGGGTATTATCCGGGAGGGGGTGGGCCAAGTGGAGAGCAGGGGGAATACAGTGGTGGAGGAGCGGCAATGGACCAGGTGCAGAGAGGAGGGGATGGACTAGAGGACTAGGCGGATCTGATTTGCTGGATATGTAACGGAGGTGGAGATGTTCAATAAAGAGAACGAGTCGGGGGAAAGGAATGAGATCATAGAGGATCCGCGTGGGGAAGGGAGGATAAAGGGGGATACGGAAGTCGAGGCGGAGGGCATGGCGCTATAGTATCTCCAGAGATTTGTAAAAGGATGGGGGAGCAAAGATCCAGGCTGGATGGGCGACACAGAGGGATTTGTAGGTATAGAGGACGGTAGAAGTGTTGGACGGTGTTTTCAAATGCCCCTCCTATTAATAATTCCTACGAATATCTTGCGAGAAGGGAACAACAATAACATTAGATAGAACGGAACGCACATGGAGGCATACCAGCAATCGTTTTCTCCGGGAACCAATCGCGAATGTAATAGGAGAAATGAGCAGTAGTTTCAAAGTTCTCTCCAAGTGCCTTGCGGAGTGCGGCAGTAGATATACTGCAACCACCCCTGGCTCCGCGGCGGTGCGCTCGTGAGTTGAACCTCGCGGCCTGAGCCCTGCAGCGGCGGTGGCGCCCTATCAGCGGGGCCTCTTCAACGGCGCATCGCTTCGCTTCGTCTCCCCTGGCGACGCCTCCACGCCGCCGCTCCGCAATCCCCGTGATCCCCTCGCGAGGGGGCGCCGCGCTACCCGAGCGACGCAGCCGGCGCCGGGCTGGGCGCCCCGCCGCCACACCCGCTACACCGCTTCATTCCAGTTAATCGCCGCAATTAATTGCGACGAATCTCTTTCGAGCCGCCGCGGCTCGAACGCGGGAAGGCGGTGCTCTAATTTAGGCAACAGGCGGCCATTACGGCAGCTACGCTATTAATTCCGTCAGGGCGCGAGACGAGGTACTGGTCGGAAGTGGTGGGTAGGGGGAGGGTTGGGGGGAGGGGTCGCCACTTTGCGGGGGCGTGTCGCGCCGGCGGCCGCGGGGATCGCGCTGTTTGCGAAGCCGCACTCATCAGTATGCCGCGGCGGCCGCGCGGACTTACACGGCAGCCGCTTAATTGAGGCTCCGATCTGCGCAGCGACGGGCAGGGGGCTGCTGAGGCGGAGCACTACACCTTTTGAGTTACAGCGGTGCGATTCTATAGTTGTAGTGTGCTGAAGGAAGACAGATGGAAGTGACAGATCATGTTCAAATGTTTGTATAGCTTATGGGACTTAACTACGGGGTCATCAGTCCCTAAACTTACAAACTACTTATCAACTACCTTATACTAAGGACGGCACAAATATCCATGCCCGAGGGGGCATTCGAACCCCTGACCGTAGTGGCCGTGCAGACCGTGACTGGAGTGCCTGTCCCAGCCACCGCGGCTGGCGCAAGTGACAGATAGTCCAGCCCTGTGATTACATCTACATACATACTCCGCAATCCACCGTAAGGTGCGTGGTGGAGGGTACACTGTACCGCTACTAGGTATTTCCTTTCCTAATCCACTCCCAAATAGAACGAGGAAAAAAAGAATACCTATATGCTTCCGTACGAACCCTAATTTCTCTTATTTTGTTTTTGTGAACACTACGCGAAATGTAAGTAGGCAGCAGCAAGATACTGCTACACTCAGCTTCATCTACATCTACATACATACTCCGCAATCCACCGTATTGTACCACTACTAGGCATTTCCTTTGCTATTCCAATCACAAATGGAACGAGGAAAAAAAGAATGCCTATATTCCTCCGTACGAGCCCTAATTTCTCTTATTTTTTGGTGAACACTACGCGAAATGTAAGTAGGCGGTAGCAAGATCGTGATACACTCAGCTTCATTTACATCTACATACATACTCCGCAATCCACCGTAAGGTGCGTGGCGAAGGGTACACTCTACCACTACTAGGCAGTTCCTTTCCTAATCCACTCCCAAATAGAATAAGGAAAAGAAGAATGCCTATATGCCTCCGTACGAGGCCTAATTTCTCTTATTTTGTCTTTGTGAACACTACGCGAAATGTAAGTAGGCGGCAGCAAGATCGTGCTACACCCAGCTTCAAATTACGGCCATCTAAATTTCCTCAACAGAATTTCACCAAAAGAACGTCGTCTTTCCTTCAACGATCCCCAATTGAGTTCCCGTGACACTCGCGCATTGGTCGAACCCAGGCGGGTGTAAATTTGACTCGCGCGCTTTGCTTCTGTGACGTCACCTGGCAGCAAGCGCCGACCAGTTGCCGTAGTACCCTTATGAAATGTGCCGGCAGGAAGTTGTGTTTTGCGCTCGTTCGTTTCGTGACCTGTTGTGTTCCGATAGAAAGTAGCTTTCTTGTATTAGGGAACAATTTTTCCATATATGAGTAAGAATACTTCCTGGTGTGCTTTTGCGGAGTGCAATAACAGTGGACGCAAGACGAAAAGCATTTTCTACCATCGGTTTCCAAAAGATGAGGAACTTCAGCGCATATGGATATCTCGCTGTAAACGACACGACGAGATAAATGTCAAAAATACCAGCATTTGTTACGAACATTTTTGTGAAGCCGATGAGAAAAGAGACTTGCAGAATGAATTGTTGGGATTCAGATCATCGATTTTTTATTGATAAAATTGTATGTATGAAAGTAGTATGCAGTTAAGTGTTCCTAGTAAGTAAATGAGTAAAACAAAAACATTAATGCGAAAATCGGATGCTAAGTTTTATTTGTCTAATATATAAAAATGAAGGCCTCTGTTTGTCCGTATGCTATGCCTGCCAATGTCATTCAGTCGATTGCGATAAACCTTCGTCAACTATTGCATGAACTAGCGTCACGGTTATAGGCATAGTAAAATTTCGAAATTCGCACTCTAAGGGGGTGAAATCATGATGATATATAAATCAGAAGCACATTTTCCCTCTGTCTGTCCATTTAACCTTCTGTAACTCGAGAACTGCTGAACGTATCGTGATGAGGTTTTAAATTGTAGATCTCACAAAGGTTTAAAGAAAAGTCCGCGAGAGCATATGTGTAACGTTTACGAGTGAAACATATGTACCATTTTTCTCTCCTAAGGCGCTAGCGCCGGATGGCTTCAGACTGCATAAATAGTGATTGTGTGAAATCTATAAAAGTTAGACATGTACTCTCACGGACTTTTATATCTTTATGAGCTCTACAATAAAAAAAAAACCCTCACCACGATACGTTCAGTGGTTCTCGAGTTAAAGACGTTTAAATATTACCTTTATTCTCCTTTACAGATGAAGTACATGTTCCCAAAATTCTCCCAATAAACCTATGTCGGCTGTCCTCCTTACTCAAAACTGTCCTTAAATGTACGTTCCACTTCATACCTCTCTGCAATGTTACGCCTAGATATTTGAACGACGCGATAACATCAAGAAGCTCACTGCCAATGCTATATTCGAACATTATGGGATTGTGCTTCCTACTTATGCGCATCACTTTACATTTTTCTACATTAAGAGCTAGCTGCCATTCTTCGCACCAACTAGAAATATTTTCTAAGTCATCTTGTATGCTATTACAGTCAATTAAAGACGATCCATACACCACAGCATCATCAGCAAACAGCCGCAAATTACAACTTACCCTGTCCATCAGATCATTTATATGGATAGAAACCAATAGCGGTCCTATCACACTCCCCTGGGGCACGCCTGACGATACACTCGTCTCTGATGAACACTTGCCGTCGAGAACAACGTACTGCGTTCTATTACTTAGGAAGTCTTCCAGCCAGTCACAAATCTGTAACTAAGGGGGATGCTATAGTAAAATTAATCCCGTGATTTTGACAGCAGATTCGGCCCTTAGGTGAAATTACGAATAGAACGATATCGATCGCTGGCTGATGGGCCCAGTACTTTACAAGTAGTATAAATTAATTGCCAATTTAACAGAATAAAGTGAATTTTACCCGACAAGTAAGAACCTCCCCAGGCTTGGCTGACACCTTGTCTACTTACTGTCAGAGGATTTATAAAGTCCCATTTCATTAATGCGAAAATAAAGTAATATGGCGTACTCTTGAAAGGCCCATTTAGCCGTTTAAATTCGCTTCTTGCTCACTAACGGCAGAGAGACACACGCCGTCGCGCCGTTTGGCTGAAGAAGCGCTAGTCCAAGACGCCGACCCTGCCCGCTCGGGGGAAGGGCGCAGAAGGCGCGTTGTCAGGTTGGCTGCGGAGCCCCACTTCTTCTCGGCGGAGCGATACATTGTCCTGGAGTGACGGACATGAAAATGAAGGGAGACGCTCCCGACGCCCCAGTCGTGCGCAGTTCTACGCCAGTGCTAGTTGAGCTAGCAGTCGTCCGCTATTTATCGGTTATGTTTCCGTCGGGACGAGTAAACACGTTCGCCAATCAACGGGCGAAAGTGTGCGGAAAGTTACCGATAAGACTGTAGCCGCTGCCCCTGCCTGGGCTGTTCCGTTAACTCTCACATGTACGTAATTTTCTCAGCGCACTCTCGCTCTGCTAGGGTTTGGGCTATTTCAGTTCGAATTATTTTACCGAATACTTTCATAGTGTCTTAGTCCTGCAGCGAGACTAGTTATTATTTCTATATTTGATTACAGAAGTAATCGTTTTTAATGTGTAACAGGCTACCTCACATTCCTCTTGCTTAAAGGGACAATACATACAATTATACCAGGTAAACCTGTTTGCTTTCTTGGTCTGTAACTCCTCCACTGCTGTCCTATTAGAAATATCAATAGCACTGACACCCTGCTAGAAGAGACAGAATTCGATGCCAGCCACGGGCAGGCAGCAGCAGGACTGCAGGTGAGGTGTTGATCGCCACTTCTCCAGGGGGAGCAAGTAACAAGCAGCCGTTTCCATAGAATCTAAAATTCCCACCAGACAACCAAAGGGCAACATAGTTGTGGAAGGGACTGAAATGGACCCGGTAGGACCATCACAATAGCTATCCTTCCAAACTAAAAGAAAACTGTAATCTCATATATTTTCCCGGCGTTATAATTGTGGTCTTTTTCACGGTTTTCGGGCGGGATTACGTCGTTCTGCTGACACGATATTTCGTCAGTCAGATACGGCGGCTGCTTCATACCGTGGCAACGGGGAAGTGCGCGTGTGCTACAAGCGGAAGGAACGCCCGCCCTCTGGGAAGCGAAGAGTATTGCGGTGCCACCAGCTGTAGAAGTTGGCCAAAGCAATCAATCGAAAATTAAGAAAGAGTTGGTCGAAACCTCGACCGTTCTTGTTTAATATCTGATAATAGAGGATTTCACGTTAAAATGGGCCACTGTACGAAATAAAAGTTTAATTCTGGTAGGAGGTACCAAGATAAGAGTTCACTGTTATATAAAGCTTAATTTTCGCAGTAAAATTACCAGAAGGTCCGTGTGAACTACTACCCTGCTGCAAAACCTTGTTCCCTGGCCCAAATTGAGAGCTGACTTAGTTCAAATTACTCTAATAACAGGAAGTTTACAATACAGTGGCCAATATTAGTAGCAGCTCACATCAAATTACACATAGACGTTAATAAACAAACCACCACAATTAAAGTTATTTCATAAAGGTGGCGCAACGGAACTTAAACATAAAAAATGCATCTGTTATGGACACTGTTATGGACACGGTGTCAATTTTGTCGGGTCCCTGCGATGTCCTGTTACTGCACTTCTGTTTTCTCGCGGTGGCCCCACACGGTATTAAGCGAGTGCAAGAGTGTATATTTGGTTTACAAGTCTGTATATTTTACGGGTGTCTTCTCTTCTCCCCGTGTGTGTACACATACAACATGTAATCACTGGCCGTCTTTGCATTATATGTGGCGCGGCGGAGCGGCGGAGCGCATTGAGGCGCTATGCTGCGATGCGCGAGGTCGTACCCCGTCGGGGGTTCCAAGCACCCCTTCGGCATGGATGTTTGTGTCGTCTTTAGTATAATCTACTCCATAAGTAGTTTGTAAGTTTAGGGAGTGATGGCCTCGCAGTTAAGTCCCTTAAGCTTGAAAAACATTCGATCATTACAACATTATGTGCGGTGTCTGTAATGTACATAAAAATTTAAACGACACATGTGACCCTAACCCCTTCTCTGCACAGGCTCACATCGATCGAACTTTCGCGCGAGTAATTAGGGTAATGATCAAGGGGCACTAGGCCAGTAGCGGTTTGATAAGTTGACAATTTCGGTTTGCAACATGCAAGATAATGTAGTCCGTTCAGTCGTGATGCCCAGTGTCCTTTTACTTGTAATCATTAATTTTCAATTCTTGTTCATATTTTGGTGCATTCCTGATCAGCGCAGCTGCCTATTAAGCAGCAGATCCGGAATAAATTCTAAAGTACCATTTTGTACTATACATCTGGCAGTTAAGCTCTGTAAATCCTTTTCGTCTATAATTACGAAGACTGAAAAAGTGCATGGAAACACATAAATCACGTCTTTCCTTGCTGTTATCCGCTGTTGGCTCTTTGGGCCTGGGAGTCGCGGAGTTTTCTGACCTCAGTTGGTCGGCTTAGTGCGGCCAAATGGAGAGTTTATTATTCTTGAAAATCAGCTGAATATGCGCGGGGCTGCTGAAAGGAAAATCGCATTAGAGCTGTTCGGGGATGTCTGCACACTGGTTTTAAGGAGTACTCGGTCCCGCGTAACACAACGATGACACCTGCCATGTACCGCCGTCATGTACTGCGCTCTCAGTATATCTGGTTTTATCAGTACCTCTCCCCACCATACATCAAGGCCATAAACCTGAAACTGTATGTAGAAATGTACTGGACCAGTGGCGCCGGTTGGTCTCTTTTCTTCAGAACAGTAGCATGCAGTGCAATGAGCAGGGTGAGTTTATGGGAGTCCGTTAATTCACAGTTCACCCATCAGAGATGTGGTAGCCATCTTACAACCCGACGTCCACAAGCGGCTACATCGACAGTCACCTCAGCACTAAACAGCGTGTGCGTGGGAAGTACTGTACCATCCAGTATAAAGAAGTAACTACACTGTAATAATTACTGAAATTGTTGTCGGTTGGAATGACGTCGATCACAGTGATGTTCGCCAAAGTGCTGGAAATCTGTGTTATTAAGCTGGAAGACATCATTGACGTTGATCCTTTGTTCGTTATAACTATAAATTCCCTGCTTCTTTCCAAGATGCAAGGTATCCTTATGTAGCTTTATTTACTTACAGTGTGTAATAACACTGTCAGGTCTCTCGCCCACAGACCATATTGCTCCAAGTAGTATGAGCGAATCGTTATACATGCTCTCTTTATTAACATTTAGATGAATGGTGAGTTCCATGAGTTCCATACAGCTTCACGTGCTGAATTCGTGACTTCTGCTGAGCCTTTTGTGTATGGATTGTTTATGCATGACGTAACGCCTCTGTCTAGGCCACCTGGATATAGACGGGCATATGCATGTTTCTGCTGTAGCAGCAGCTACCGCCGCCATTTTTGTTCCAAGCGGCCACAGCGTGAGTATGTGAAAGGCGGAGTTCTTTGCTGTTACTGCTTTGAAATATCGCTTTTTTCACTTCTAATGTATGGAAGTGTAGCGTGGACGATAAGGAGTTCAGACAAATGATGATAGAAGCTTTTGAAATGCGGTGCTACAGACGAATGATGAAAATTAGATGGGTAGATCACGTAACTATTGAGGAGGTGCTTAACCGAATTGGGGAGAAAAGGAGTTACTGGCATATCGTGACAAAGAGAAGGGATAGATTGGTGGGACACATTCTGAGATATCAAGGAACAGTCAACTTAGCATTAGAAGGAATTGTGTGGGGTAAAAGTCGTAGAAGGCGAACGAGGGACGAATTCAGAAAGAAGATTCAAAACGATGTAAGTTGTCGAACTTATTTGCAGATGAAGAGACTTGAACAGGACAGGACAATGTGTAGAGGTACATCAAACCAGTATGCGGACTGAAGATACAACAACTACAACGTATATCAAGAGGTAAATAAAGATTAGGATTAAAAATTAATCTGGTCATTATAAATTTAAAATTATTTTTTGCCCATCTGGGTGTGTATCCGGAGCAATTTTTTCGCATCGGAGAAGTAAAATTCTACGTTTTTAAAGTAATATAATAAGTTTGAGGAGAATACAATCCCTGGTCTCTGCTTTTTTACGGAATATTTTTCAGAAATCTTATAAAATGCTTTTTCATTGTACAATCTATGAAAGTACTTTACCATAACAAACTAGGATACAATAAAAGATTTATGAATAAGAGAGGAGTGGATCATTGAAAATAGTTGGTATTTTTGTCAAATTCAATCGTTTCCAACCAATCGCTCTATTTTTTTTAATTGGCTGTCTTCAAAATGAAACAAAAAATAGATTTTTTAATAAGTTTATACGTAACAACGTAGATGTTTAAGAAGATTTTCATTTACGACTTATGGCAAAAAGCTTCTAATTAAGTCATTAAATTGATTTCCACCAATAGGCAAATACGAAGGGTGCAATTTGGAACTAAGAGTCTTTGAAAGTAACTAGAACATAGCTATAATATAGACTCACAGAATTTCTTGCATTTTAACGTCGCAGCAAGTTCGTAGATGATTTACAAACAGCTGTATGAGCCAATGTAATTAGTAAGAAACAGTATGCACCTTTACAAGTAATTAATATTGACCTAGTCTATATGTTGATACTGTTTGTTATCGCCAATACATGTATAAATAAAATGAAAATTATTGCGTCGCATCCTTCCTTAAAAACCTGCCGTGTACAATGTGTTGAAATCGTGCGTAATTACAAATGATTTAATCTACTTCGCATAGTTTTGAAGTCCTATGTCTATTTCTCACGATGACAGTTTATTATCAATACTTTCCGGGTCCAGAGAGAAACAAAACAATTTTCTGAAGAATTAGAACAATTGGACCTGCACAGCCGCCATGCTGAAAGCATACTGATTGCCCTATGTTGCCGCCTCTCGTCTACGCGAAGGAACAAATGTGGCGGATGCCCATGCCCGTCTATATCCAGGTGACCTACCTCTGTCACCATCATTGATCGGTAATTTTTGTGGCTGTACACGTGGAAGACACTGAAATAGAAATTTATCACTTTTTACTATTTGATTTCGATTGACTAACAAAGTTGTGTGGAGCGGGGGAGGGGGGGGAGGACAGAATTTTCTTGTTTGCTTAATCTTACAGCTGATATACAAACACTATAGGCTCGAGTGCGGTGCCAGTTATGCACCATATTGCAAATATATGTCGTGCAACCTCCCTGTCAATAAGCAAGTTTGAAAACCACAGGTTGATGACTGCAGGCCTGCATAGTGATGGATGCGTAGGGACATTTGCAATAGGTTTGATTATGGTTTTGCGGCATTGGTATTGTATGTCTCTCTGTACTAAAAATTCATTGTTATCGTGGAAGATCCGGTGCTTCTCGGCACCTTTCGAATGGAGTAGCTGTGCTAAATAATTATCTACATCTACAAAATATTGAGTAACTTACATTTAAGTGCGTGGCAATGTGTTCATCGAACACCATTTACGATATTCCTCTACCGTTTCTTCCTCCATTACCGTCGAAGTTCAGCGTGCGTATCTTGAAAATGAGAACAGCATTTTGCTTCTGCTTCTCTAAGAAAACACAGATGATTCTAGCAATACATTCCAGTATTTTTTGGCTCCGACTAACCTGAATATTTGCTGGTACCCGAAAGCTTCCTTGGCGTTCTGATCATTACTTGTGAAGGAGTGAGCTTACTGTATGTCGATTGTTTTTCTTTGTTCGTTGTATGACTTTGGAGAACTTTTCTGCTTGTAATTTTTCTGGGAATAAGGAACGATTTAAGTGAGAATTAATTAAATTTAACACGAACTGTAAATGCAAAAACTATGACAAATTCACAGTAAATATTACTGTTATTTAACTAATTTGACAGCGCCAAAGTAATGAACTGTTTTAATTAACCGGAAAAGACAGACGATAAAAAACGAGTATTCACAGTCGTCAATTGTCTTGAGCTACTGCCAGGAGTGCGGACAGGAAGATCGCTCTCTCTCGTTTAGGACCATGTACTAATAGGACGTTTTAGTTAACTTCCCTTGACTTTAGTAGACTTTCATGTTGAGAACATTCTTTCGGGTATGTAAAAGTAGGTGTCTGCTTATAAAAGAACAATTATTCAGTTCTGATTTCTGATGCGTTGTGATGATTTAAATAACCTTATTTTCCTTTTCATAATTTTACAGACAAATTAATATTATGTGATGTTCTATTTGAGCAAAACGCCACCTGCATATTGATGCTGAAGGGAGGCAATTGTTTGGGATGCGTACGAAGCTAAAAGCTATTCCGTTCACGGATTATATGTATGTGATATAACTTTTCATGATTTATCACGTCCCTGAGATCTGTCGATTTATTTAAATTTTATGAGATTTATGTTTTTGAGGTTACGTTTAATAAATCGGCACTCCAACAGTTGGATTCTTTCGCAAAATCCAGCTACTACCAATCTTTAATTTATGGAACCATGCCTGTTATTTTTTGGTATCAGCATTAAATTTTTAAGCTAACTATTTAATTACATTTGCGCTGATACGTATTTTACATTTAATGATAAATGCAGTGTTAGTACGAAGGAAATGTAACAAATCGAGGTAGACAATTCTTTTTATTAGTACTGCGACGCTTAAATATAAATAATATTTGCTCAAACAGGAATTTCGATTAACTAAAATCATATTTTCAGACATAGTAAGTGAACAGCATTCTGATATTTTTAATAGCTTCCTCTTGCATTCAGTATGGTAAAGATAAAATAGACTTATTTTTATTTCCCACTAGCAAAAAAAAAAAAAAAAAAAAAAAAAAGGATTTAGAAATATTTTTTTTTAAATAATAATGCTGCAAGGTTTTTGAATCTGAAAGGCTTGGAATTCCGCACCCAGTTGTTCAGTTGTCCACAACGATTATGTGTTTTGACTGTCGTCCCTAAGAGCTCTCCGTGAACGCAGACACCATCGTTCTAATGCTTATACAGGTTATAAACGGCTTCCTTTCTGTACAAAAGAAATCCCACTCATAGCAGAATCGAACGTAGTTGAGGGAGGTAGGGGGAAAGGTATTACACCGGCAAGGTGCGCCTTGCACGAGTGTGGATCGGACGTGGTCCTTACTAGGATAGTCTATACCTTTATATGAAACCACAGTTAACCCTCGGGCGGCAGCAGCAGCGCGGTGCACATTTGCTACCACTGTATAATCCGTGTTACAAACCTAGTATATAGCTACTAAGTGATCGAAATGACCAAAATGGTTTAATGAATTAGTACATCAATTTCTTTCCGTGTATAAATATAACAAATGTAACATTATTCCGAAAGTGGACAATAATCATTTATAATAGAACCAGCAGTACTAACATTTCCTCTTTCGTTTCTTCCCTGTAGTTCCTGTCTGTTGAGTAATTAGTATCAGCTTTTTTCTGTGTTATGTGGAACTTAGTACACATAATTAGCTCATCAATCATATTATCAAGTATCATGAATGAGAGAGCTTGCGTCTCTAACCTCACGCTCCTTGCGTTCCCTTTCGAACCAGGGAAGATTTTTATGATATTGTTTTCCAGTGTTTTGGAGTGCTGCTTGAATGGCGTTTTACTCCACAGTGTGGTACCGTCTTCAATATCAGTCTCAGTACTTCTGAAATCTTGTTCGGGGTCGTAACTAGGATTTACATTTGAATAATAGTATCCTGTTCATGATCTGATGAGGAATGTAGACAAAACTTCACTAAGATCTTCATTATCTGTCGAAAGAAATGTATTTCCTTATCTGTTAGAACCGTACCCCGTCTACGAGCCCTGAATATTAAATTATGTATTAGAGTAAAATTTTCGCATTGTGTAAGGCTCAAAAAGCGTTAAAAATGAGATTGATGGAAACTGCAGCATGGCTAATCAGGAGAAACGACAGGACAATTTACGAGAGTTAAACTTCTACTTACAAAATAAATTTAATTTTTTGAGCATTCTAATATGTAGCATATAATTTATACAATAAATATTTACTGGAAACTGCCACAAATCCATTTGAGAGGGAAACTACTCGTAACACAAAACAATTCAAATCTACTTACATGACAGGCAGCAAGGTTCAAATCTGCTAGTGATGCACTCCCTAACAAAACATTTTTTGGGTGGACACAGCTGTGCACTACAGACTCAGAACCTTCACTGACATCATTGTTAAGGCTTAATTCAGGAATAGCTAAAGCAGAAAGACGGCCTCTACATTACTGTGACGATAGTAAGCATTTAAAGAAAAGTGGTAGCATATTTGCACCACCTCTGCCGTTCGAGGGTTAACTGCGTTGCGTGAATGATAAGCGCACCTGCCTAGTAATCAGGAGGTCTGTGACAGAATTCCGGTTGAGGCACGTATTTTCTGGCGTCGCCTATGATATTGCAACTCCTGATGTCGAACTAATCCACTCACAACCTCACTGAGTGTACTGATATGTACCGAATTTAATACCGCACAACCCGGACAGTCGAAGGTGTTAGGTGCTAAGTTCCCCCTTCCGGGAGGGCGAGACATGCTCCCACAGTTTCGAAACAATATGGCGGATAACCGTGGCAGCTGGTGTCAAAGCCTAGAAGCGGCATTTAAGCGCTTCACTGCATCCCACATTGTCAGTCACGGACTCTCACACGGGCTCTTCACTTGCACGACTCGCAAACGTTCAGAAAATTTCCACACACTGTCACAAACACAATAATAAAAGCGTCGGTTCCTTTAGTTACCCGAGCGTATTTATTCCAGTCTTGTGTTAATCCGTCTTCATCTTCCCAACTGTCTATCGCCTTCTGACCCAATAACTAACTATCCACATGAAATTTCGTTTTGAAGGACCCCAATATTTATAATACCGTACCTCATCAATAATCTGTTTCACAGCACTCTGTTTTTCGAAGTACGTGGATTGAAGTTGCAGCAAACGAACTGAAATGTTCAAATGTTTGTAGAGCTTGTGACACTTAACTACGGGGTCATCAGTCCCTAAACGTACACACTACTTATGAACAAGCTTATACTAAAGACGGCATAAACATCCATGCCCGAGGGGGGATTTGCCACCCCGACCGCAGCGGCCGTGAAGACCGTGACTGGCACGCCGCAGACTGCTCGGCCACTGCGGCCGGCTGACTGAAATGTATTGGGGGTAGGAAAGACGTGATTTGAATGCGCGATCTGAATGTTTTACGCACTTAATTGTTCATTATTTCGTATCCTTAAATACATGTCGTATTATGACAATTTCGAAGGTAAATTCAATGATAAATGTGCACACTTTTTAAATAATGGATTCGTCGCAACGAATAACGCCTTTGTTTTAATGATTACCATCCGAACTCGCGCATCATTTCCGTGACACTCTCTCCCCTATATTGCGATAATACAAAACGAGCTGACCTTCTGTGAACTTTCTCTAAAAATGTTCAAATGTTTGTTAAGCTTATTGGAGGTAACTACGGGGTCATCAGTCCCTAAACTTACAAACTACTTATGAACTACTTACGAACTAGGACGGAACAAATATCCATGCCCGAGGGGGGATTCGAACCCCCGACCGTAGTGGCCGTGCTGACCGTGACTGGAGCGCCTCAGTCACCTCGGCCACCGCGGCCGGCGAACTTTCTCTAAATCGTCTGTCAGTCCCACTTCGTTGGGATCCCACAGTACGCAACAACTTCAAAATAGGACACGGTGTATACTTCTTCCCAGTGTTCTGCCGATGAAAAGTAGTCTTTGGTTCGCTTTCTCTACAATATTTTCTATGTCTTCTTTCGAATTTAAGCTGTTTGTAATTGTTACTCCTAGGTATATTGTAGAATTCACATCCAGTAGTTTTGACTGATTTATTATGTAAATGAAGTTTAATGGTCTTCTTTTAGTGGTCATATGGATGACTTCACACATCTCATTAGTAACGGTCAATTGCCATTTTTTGCACCATGCAGATATCTTACTTAAATGAATTTTGATCTTCTTAAAACTTTACTACCTAATAAGTGACAGCATCATCCGCGAACATCCTCAGAGAGCTACTCAGACTGTATTCTAAACCGTTTATAAAAATAAGGAACAGTAGGGGCCCTATAACACATCCTGGGGGAACGCCAGATACAACTTCTACTCGATGACTTTCCTTCAATTACAACGTACTGTGCCCTTTCTGACAGGAAATCACGAATCAAATCGCACATTCACATCTCATACGCAGTGGGTTTGTCTTTCATGAATCTGTTTATGATCTCATATCTCAAGAATATAATTTCGAAGGTAAATTCCGTGTTATGTGCACATACTGTCTGCGAAGCAAAAGTAATAAATTTTAATGTCGTGGCGAAACCCTTAGGCGTGCAGAATGAACAGACGAAAAGTGATAGCCCATAAAAAATTTTCCCCTCTCATCGTTCTGTTGGGATTGTCAGCACGTAAATGTGTCGTAAAGCATAAAATGTATATGAAAATTTTGTTGAGCATCGCTTAGTGATTTCATTCTCAAGTCATTCTAAGATCATACCTCCTGAAATGTGGCGTAGGTGATTCTTACACCCACAGCTACTGTTGCCTGACGGTAAAGAATATGTTTCACGCTTGGTGGAAATCCGTGCAGATATGGTACATTCTCTACATTTTAGGTAGTATTTCACGCATTTTATCATCCAAAACTTACTCAACAAAACGAGCTTTGTACATGTTAGCCTCAAAGATAAGGAGACCGCCTGCAGATTGAAGAATCCTGTGAATCCCTTCGAAAATGTAGTTACACTGAGATCTGTGTTACACCACAGCCTGACATCCTATTACAAACTGGGTAACTCTGGATTTTCATTTGGTAGGTTGGAATTCTTGTCTTCTTATGTAAGAAATTTCTGTGGTGTTTATTGTTACGGTGTTATGCGGATTATTTATTAATTTTGGTCACTTCTTGTGACTTTTATTTTATGTATTTGTCTTCCTAAGTTTCGTGATGAATAATCTTTTCTCTCGTCGGCTTCATTTTAATATGACAAAAAATGACATGGTGGATATTGGCACAGCTTCCCGGTTTGTTCTATTTGAATGGAAGCCTATTACAAAACAGTTTGTTCCACAGTCTCTAGTCGGATACTGGCCTCGCAGTTAATTAATGAAAATGATATTCTATCCACTGAAAGCTATTCTCTTCTGCCCAACCATGAGTTTCTGAGCGTGACAGATATTATTTTTGGTTCACTTACTTCCAAAATATTTCACAGGTGATATTAAAAGTTCCAACTATTAAATTAATATCTTAATAATCCTTTTTCATGTGTCTTGAATATATTTTCACATTACTTAGTTCACAAATATTACACTTTAAACACTGTTAATTATGATATTTAATAATCACGAAAAGAGATTCTTCACAATCATTATCATGTTTTATATACAAATCTCAAATACTATTTACATCCCGTAATCCATACCTGATAATTTCCTATTATCCTTCTATCAAGGAATATTGGCTATCAAAATACTAAACCGTTCTCGATAGCTATAATTGTTCAAATCGATGTGATGAAGTTAATTCTAAACTCGAGAGGCAGAGCTACACACGATAGATAACAGTCCATCACCGCACTAAACATCACACATCTAATCTGTACAAGGAGACGATCTTTAGACAGAGCTAAACTCACAGATGTCTAAATTTAATGAGAGCTGATCTTACAGAGAGATAAAATCAATGAGAGCTGAACCTACAGAGAGAAAGCGAACTGCTGGTTCTATTTATACGAATTTTTATGGACCAAAGATTATTATAATTTCGGGTGCTTTGACCAACTTACTCTATGTCTTTTTACTTATTTATTAAAATAATTTTAATTGATTTAACTTAAAAAATTAGCTTTGCTTCAAAAGAAAAACACTAACAAATAACTAAAATGTTTCAAATCTAGTGCCACGATCGCGGTGCAGTGTTATAATTACTGCGCAATTATGGCGCAAACAGTAGCGATAATATTGAATCAAAATTACATAACAACGTGTCACTCAGAGCGGTAGCTCTCTCGTGTAAAATTACACGCAATGGATCATCTAAAGTCAATACATATTAAAATTGCTTCAGAACTACTTTGTGTGATAACGAGTGTAGATTAACGGCACACCACTACCGGCTGCAAGAGGGTTTCACGCTGGAGTTGGTATCACGCTGATGCAGGAAAGCGCCCTGTTACTATTCTTCCTTATCAGTGTAATGGACAGAATTCTAAAACCCGTACCCAATTACTGGAAAGTTGGACTTGTCACACAAATATTCAAGAGAGGCAATAAGAGTGATCCACAATATTACAGGCCTATATCATAGTTTGAAGCAGGATATTAGAACAAACACTTTCCTCAAACGTAATGAACTACCTACAAGACCAAGAGCTGTTGACCAACAGTTAACACGAAAGAAGAAAACATCGTTCTTGTTAAACACAGTTCTCTCTTTACTCACTCGACAAGGGATCTCAAACCGATTCTACATTTCTCGATTTCCAGAAGGCTTTTGATACAGTATCTCAAGGGCGCCTTTAATCAAACTGCGTGCGTATGGAATATCAACACAGTTGTGCGATTGGATTAGCGATTTCCTGTAAGACAGGAAAGTCATTGAGTAAAGCACAAGGGGCATCTGGCGTTTCACAGGGAAGTGTTATAGGGGCCCCTACTGTTCCTAATCTGTATGAACGATTTTGAAGACCAGTTCAGCAGCTCTCTCTGACTGTTTGCTGACGTTTATCGGTTAATAAAGTCACCATAATTTCAAAAGCAACTGAAAAATGATTTAGATATGATTGAGCATGGTACGAAAATTTCCAATTGCCCTTAAACAACGAAAAGTGTGAAGTCATCCAGATGCGCACAAAAATAAATCAGTAAAACATCATTTACGCGATAGTACAATGAAATCTGAAGACCTTAAATTCATTTAAATGACAGACGAAAGGAAAAACTGGTGGAATCCGACATTGAGGAAGATGAATTTTGATTTAGAGAATCGTAGGAACACACGAGGCAATACTCACATTAAGACTTATCTTAGAAGATGGATCAAGGAAAGGGAAACCTACGTTTTTAGCATTTGTGATCTGGAGAACGCTTTAATAATATTGACTGGAACACGCTCTTTTTTTTCATATTCTGGTGGTAGTAGGGGTTAAATATAGGGATTGACGAGCTATATTCAACTTGTACAAAAACCAGGCAGCAATTATTAGAGTCGAAGCTCATGAAAGGGACCGAGTGGTTTGGGAGTAAGACAGGTTTGTAGTTTTTCCCCAATGTTGTTCATAGAGCAAGCTGTGAAGGAATGCAACGAGAAATTTGTTGAGGGAATTAAAGTACAGAGAGTGGGAATAAAAACCTTACGGTTTGCGTATGGCATAGTAATTCTGTCAGAGACAGCAAACGACCTGGAAGAGCAATTAAACGGAATGTACAATGTCTATAAAGGGAGGTATAAGGTGAACATTAACAAGAGTAAAACGAGGGTAATGGAATGTAGTGTCATAAAATCAGGTTATTCTGTAGGAATTAGATTTGGTAATGAGACAATAAAAGTACTAGATGAGTTTTGTCATTTGGGTAGCATGATAATTTCTAATAGCCGAAGTAAAGAAAATATAAAACGTAGAATGGCTACGGGATGAAAAGCGTTTCTGAAGAAGCGAAATTTGTTGTCATTCAATATTGGTTAAATGTTAGAGAGTCATTCCTGAAAGCATTTGTCTGGATTGTATCATTGTATGGGATTGAAACGTGGACAATAACGAGTTCAGACAAAAAGATCATAGAACCTTTCGAAATGTGGTGCTACAAAAGATTGATGAATATTAGATGGGTAGATGACATAACTAGAGAGGAGGTGCTTACCCAAATTTGGAAGAAAAGGAGTTTCTGGCGTGTCCTGAGAGAAGGGATACGTTGATCGAACACATTCTAAGACATTAAGGAAGCGTCAACTTAGCATTAGAAGGAAGCATAAGACCAATCTGCAGACTGAAGACCACAACAACAACAACGACTATCAAATATGAAGGAATTAAATTAGAAAGAACACAGAAAATACTGTGGTGGTGATGAAACAAAGGCTACGTTCCACTGGCAGTATACTTATAAGATGCAACATTTCTTCTATTCAAACTGCCTACGTCATACTTGTGCGTCCTATTCTGGAGTATTGCTGCCCATTGAGGGATCCTCACCAAGCGGGACTAACGGAAGATGTACAGAATTTTGAGAATAGGGTAGATCGTTTTGTATTATCGCGTTAAAGAGGAGAAAGTGTCACAGAAAAGATGAACGAGTTGCGATGAAAATCAATATAAACAAACAAAGTCAACATTAAAGAAAAGGCGTTATTTATTACGGCATGGTTTATTTGTGTAATCTCTGTTCCCCAGTTACGATATATATATATATATTGTTAGCACCCAGCTACATAGACATGATCATCACGCTATTTGAGAATGGAACGGTAGAGAAATAACATAAACGCTGTTAGACGAACCCTCTGCTATGCGCATAAATGTGATTGGAAGAGTATTCGTGTAGATGTAACTGAAGTAGGAGCAATGGTATTTACACCCAAGGTTTTAATATGGAAAAGCGTGGGGGGCGTACATAAAAGACTCACTACCTGGAACAGTATATGTAACGAATAAAACCTGAAGATCAGCGAGATTGTTGAGACGACCATAAACATAGCAGAAACAAGATCAATCACATATTTGGAGGGGGAAAAGGTTGAACCACTTTCTTAATTTCAGTACTTCTGAAGTACATTTAGCAGGACTATGAACATCAATCCTGAACTGCATCAAGACAACACCAAATGGTTAAAGCAAGTTGGAAACGTACTCTGGGACCAAAAAGTAATTAACCTTGAGACAAACTTAATATGCTCCAATCCACCTGTACTTCATGGAAACAACAACATAGTTAATAAAAGGACTACAACAGAATAAAATTAAAATATATAACATTCATCAGGACTATGACTCAATGTACCAGCAGAGGCCAGATGATAAATGAGGTACATAGAGAAACAGGTGAAACAGGGTTACAACTCCCATCATTCTCCAGAAACGGAGAGAACAGTGGTAAATCTGTGTAATGAGAACGGTTTGCACAAGAACTACTGCGCAAAGCTTCAAACTGTAGGGATGAGAAGGACCAAGAGGGAGAACAAGGAGACGATGGATTTAGTCAGTAAGATCAGAAGTAGAGAGGCGAGACTTCCATTGCGATAATAATAGAAGATGAAATGTTGTAGCAGGTTCTAAAAAGATGGAGAGGGCTGTTCACCACACGAGGGAAACTAGATGCGGAAAGTAATGAGTATCGAATGAATCAAGAGCATAAAAAACAGGTTGACAAAGACTGACGACTTGGGTTCATAGCCTAAATAAAGGAAGGTACATCAGTTAAATGTCGGTTGTGCGTAACAGTAAAATAAGTTTGACATCTTGTCTGGAAGGCGATATATAAGTATTTCTCCGTTGAATAGGTTATAAATCTAATGTCTTGATGGCTGCTTTTCTTTATTATGATTACTAGTTTCGGCTCAACTCTGAGCCATTCTCAAATCATGGTAGTCAATTCGGTAAACATTTTCCAAAAGCAATGGAATCATCTTAAAAAAATCATGATTAGTTTTATAAGCCAATGCTTTTAGTCGGAATAAGATGTTTTTTATTATTACATTGTCTTTTGGCAAATGTTTACCGGATTGACTAACATGATTTGAGAATGGCCCAGAGATGAGCCGAAACAAGTAAGCATAATAAATACAAATTGCGATCAAGATACTAAATTTATAGCCTCATCAGTTGAAAAATGAGAGATGAAGCTAGCGATTTATTTTGGTATAAATGTGCTACCAGCTGCTTTCATCGTTGGCCACACCCGCTTTTCGAGCCATTTTTGCCTCATATCAGTGGAAATGTGACAGGGGAGTCACATTATCTTGAACGAAGTGCTGTGGTTCACGTTTCTACACTTGGTAAGTGCGTTAACAGATAGTACCTCGTGGATCGGTAATATTCACACAGTATGTTACTACACCTGGGGTCACAATTTTTTAGTTAATGTAAACGTTGTTTGCAGGTGAACACGAAAACTAGTTGATCGAATAAAGGAGATCCGCGGAAGCAGTGGTTAAAAAGTTATACCAACATAAATCGTAAATTTGAACTACAGTTGCAGTTCGTAATCCAAGACGGATAGTTTGGAAACAAAGAATGGTTCATACTGAGATTTTGGGTCAGGGTTGACTATAATCACACTAAATACTTTCCCGCTGGAAGGTATTGGTGATGTAATTTAATCTGCTTTTTGACAAATTCCGCTTTCGGTAGCACACACAAGCTGCATGATATTAACATTTATCATAAGGCGCATTTTCAAATCTTCCGTAGACATGTATAAGCCTTTGAGTTGCACTGCTATACAAAGATTTTCATCAAAATGAGGTAATGCACGTATGATGAACTGTGTCACGTGCTCCTCGTTACGCATTAAATAGGTATTTATTTCCGACAAACGATGGATAAAGACTCCTGTGTGACAATAAAAGGCTACTTTATAAGTGTATTAAATTAAATTTCAACCCATATTAAAATTAATAACTTAATGAAAATTTATCGCATGTTAATTTTAACGCCAGATATAACCTTCATACCTACAATGTACATGAATATTGTGAATCACTGTATTATTTTCAGTTTTCAATTATACAGTAAGTCAATGAATACTTGGGTTGCAGTTATCATAAAAGTGGATTGTGGTAAGTCTTCCAACGGAAGTAATCTTGGACGTTAGACAAGGAAACAATTTAATGGATGCCATTTTTCCAGAGCCAAATATTGTCTCGTCGGCGAAAGTATGAGTTCTTACTACTACAAAAGAATTTCATTGCACTCACACAGAATATAATGAACTCAGAATGAGGAGGTAAATATGAACTAACCTTCGAAAGACTCTACATTCCCAACCTGGCAGGATCAGCCTATAACCGCGCTAGCTTCAAGTTGGCAATCATCAAAACAGACCAAATACAGTACTGCTACATCATCTTTCAGATCAACATCGTCAACTTCAATCAACGTCGCTAATGATACCAGTGGAATATCCTCTCATTATCTGGTGCATTTCACGGTAAAAAAAAAAAAAAAAAAAAAAAAAAAAAAAAAAAAAAAAAAAAAAAAAAAAAAAAAAAATTCGGGGAGGTGAGGAGAAAGCCCATGCAAATGAACTTGATGTGAAAAAAACAGTATTTTTTGAATTACAACTGTATCTCTAAGAAGTGATAGCTCACTTTCATTCGCTCATGACATGGCGTGAGTTTCGGTGTAATTTTTCTGAATCAGAAATGGGTACGAGCAATATGTACTGTAACCTCGCGAATATTATGTCGAACTCTATTCAGTAACTTGAGATCTGTGACATTGGACTCTGAATACATATTTTCTTGAATTTAGTTTGTTGTTAATAATATATCAGATTATTCCTAAAAGCAGATAATACTAATTTAATAATAGGCAGAAATCTAATCCACCTTTGAATCATGCCTCCTTGCCTATGGTGCATAAAAAACTGCAGTATTCCGCTGAATTAATTTTCAATAAGCTGTCACAAGAATTCAAAATCAATAATAGTAACCGAAGCACTTTTTTCGTCTCATTCTTTCTACTCTGTCGAGAAGCACATGGAAAAATTAAAACTTCAGCTAAGGTCTGGATTACGTTGTTGATTTTATGTACTTATGCCGTAAGAATCCTATTCGTTCCTTTTTATCTCTTACTACTCTTCTGTTACAATTTGGCGTTCTGACTCGTGCCGCGGCCAGTCCGCAGACTGGTTTGATGCAGCTCTCCACGCTACCCTGTCCTGTGCAAGTGTCTTCATCTGAGAATACGTTCGTCAACCTACATCCTTTTGAATTTGCTTACTGTATTCGTCCCTCGGTCTTCCTCTACGATTTGTACCACACACTTCCTTTAAATGTTAACAATTCCTTAATGTCTCAGAATGTGTTCAAACAATCTATCCCTTCTATTAGTCAGGATATGCCAGAAACTCCTATTCTTCCCGATTCGGTTAAGCACCTCATCATTAGTTATGTAATCTACCCATCTAATTTTCATCATTCGTCTGTAGCACCACATTTCAAGAGCTTCTATCATCTTTTTATCTGAACTCCTTATCGTCCACGTTTCACTCCCATACAGTTCTACACTCCAGACAAATGCTTTCAGAAAGGAATTCCTAACATTTAAATTAATATTGGATTATATCAAGTTTCGCTTCTTCAGAAACGCTTTTATTCCCATAGCCATTCTCCATTTTATATCTTCTTTACTTCGGCCATGAGATCTTGCTACCCAAATAACATAATTCAGCTATCACTTTTATTGTCTCATTATCTAAGTAAATCCTTCAGCATCACCTGATTTTCTGACATTGCATTCCATTACCTTCGTTTTACTCTTGTTATATTCATCTTATATCTTCCTTTGAAGACACTGACCATTCCATTCAATTGTTCTTCCAGATCTTATACGGTCTCTGACAGAATTACTATGTCATCGGCAAACCCCAATGTTTTTATATCTTCTTCCTGCACTTTAATGCCCTCTCTAAATTTCTCCTTCCATTCCTTCCTTGCCTGCTCAATGTACAGACTGAACAACAATGGGGAAAGGCTACAACCCTTTCTTACTCCCTTCCCAACCTCTTCGTCCCTTTCTTGCCCTTCTTTAATAACCGCTATCTGGTTTTGTGCAGGTGGAATATGACTCTTTACTCCCTATATTTTACCCCTGATACCTTCAGAATTTGGAAGATTGCATTCCAGTCGACATTGTGAAAAGCTTTCTCCAAATCGATAAACGCTAAAAACGTAGGTTTCCCTTTCCTTAGCCTATCTTCTAAATTTTAATGTGAGTATTGCCTCCCTTGTTCCTACATTTCTCCTAAATACAAACTGATCTTACCCGAGGTCGGATTCCACAAGTTTTTTCCATTCGTCTGTAAATAATTCGTGTTAGTATTTTGCAACCATGACTTATTAAAATGATAGTTCTGTAATTTTCACACTTGTCTGCACTTGCTTTCTTTGGAATTGGAATTTTCTTCTTGAAGTCGGAGGGTATACATCTTGCTTACCACGAGATACAATTTTATCACGACTGGCTCTCCAGCGATATCAGCAGTTTAGACGGAATATCATCTACTACAGGGGCCTTGTTTCGGCTCAAGTCCTTCAGCGCTCGGTCAAATTCTTCCTGCAGTATCATATCTCTTATCTCATTTTCCTCCACATCGTCTTTCATTTCTAGGATACTGGATTCAAGTTTATTTCCTTTGTATAGGCCCTCTATATATACCTTCCACAGGTCAGCTTTCCCCTCTTTGCTTCGTACTGGTTTTCCGTCTGAGTTCTTGATGTTCATACAGCTGCTTCTCTTTTCTCCAAATATCTCTTTTATTTTCCTGTAGGCGGTATCTATCTTTCCACTTGTTATGCATTCTTCTACGGTTCTGCTTAGCCAGTCTGCACTTCCTGTCAATCTCATTTTTCAGACGCTTGTACTCCCTTTCTCCTGTTTCACTCGCTGAATTTTTATATCTTCTCTCATCAATTCAGTATATCCTGTGTTATCCATGGATTTCTATTAGGCCTTGACCTTCTGCCTATATGGTCCTCTGCAGCCTTCACTACCCCATCTCTCAGAGCTACCCATTCTTCTTCTACTGTATTACTTTCCCCCATTTCAGCCAATCCTTGCCTAATGCTCCCTCTGGAACTCTCAACCACCTCTGGTTCCTTCATTTTGTCCCGGTTCCATCTCCTAATCTTTCTAACTTTCTGCAGTCAATGTGGTACCTTCGAGTGTCACGAGAAATATCAATACATAAGTACCAGAAAACCTACGAGCATGTATGACTTTCTGGTTTTACATTCAAATTCCGTACTTATTTCACTTCCAATTATTCTGTATGACTCACTGTATTCTTTGTCTCTAAAAAATAATCCTTTGTATTGGTATTACCAAAGCCCATACCTTCCATTCCAAGGCACTGTCCCCATTCCTTTATCTTCTCTTCACAGCAGGTATGCCCGACCTACCTCTAGCAGTTCCCCCTCACCTTATACGCCACACAAAAGAAATTCCGAGTCCTAACTTCATCACAATCAGTATACCTCCAGGGGTAATTAAGGGCTCCTTAAGAAACAATCCGCACTGTACCCTAACGCTATATCATCCGACTTCCCATACGATGAAATTTGCTCTTATATTTATTCCTCCTGCCAATTTTAACCCTTATCCACCCATCTCACTCCACATCAAACATTTCATCCAATTTTAACTCCTCATACCTGGTAATCCCATGTTGACTTTGACATGAATTTACATGCTGATAGTAGATAAGTGACTTTCTATTCAGGTGTAACTTCCTCACCCATGACCTCATGACCGTGCCTGGTTATCACTGCAGTGAGGATGGAAGGACAGTGAGAAGGTTACAGTTGTTTGGCCTTGTAGGCGGTGGTGAGAAAGGGAAATTTTCGGGAAATGCACTGGTAGCTTAATTTTGGAGATGATTTATGTGAGTTAGACTTCGGGAACATTAAGAATATTTAATGATTTCCTGATATGACTTATCAGATGTAGAGGTTTGAGGTGTTTTCCTTTTTATTTTAAATGTTTGATGAATTTTGGCTCTAAGTTGCAGAGTATGAAAGTTTGTATGTCTGCGTATGGAACTATGCCCATAGAATATAGAGTGTCATCTGATTAAGATTACGATTTTTTTTTTTGTTGGAGGGGCAGATATTTTTAGAATGATGGTTACGGGATTTTAGGGGAAAGAAGTCGCTGATGATTTACCAAGTGTTGTAAAGGTCAGTTGCAACGACATGCCATGCAGAGCTGGATAGTTGCTGCTGGATAGTTGCAGATCTGGATAGTTGCTGCTGAGTGGCACCTGAAAGGTAAACGGTTGGGATAGATAGGACAGAGGTATACGAGTTTTTCTAGTAGTTCAAAAATGTTCAAATGTTTGTATAGCTTATGGGACTCAACTACGGGGTCATCAGTCCCTAAATTTACAAACTACTTATGAACTAGCTAATGCTAAGGACGGCACAAATATCCATGCCCGAGGGGGGATTCGATCTCCCGACCGTAGTGGCCGTGTAGACCGTGACTGGAGCGTCTCAGTCCCCTCGGCCACCGTGGCCGGCTTTCCAGTAGTGGGATAGGTTACTGCATTTATGGAATGATGATAGATCCATGAAGGTGTGTTAGATAGTATGCTGTATAAAGGGACAAAAAGGTGAGGGATATATGTAATAAACTTCGTGGAACGATCAATAATGGCAGAATTAATGACTGGCGTCCACTGCATTGGAGTAAAACGACTGTGACGAGTTTCGGTACACTTACGATCGATAGAAAGGAATGGATGCAGTAATGTATAGTATGGTGTGGTGATGTAGGTAGTTTCGATAGCGACTGTGAATAGACCGCATAGATGGTGTCGCTGACCGAGACGTGCTCGGAGACATTGAAGACAATACACAAGAAGATGACAGCCATAGACAAACAGTGGCAGAATGTGTCTCGACGTCAGAAGCAAAATACACGAGCTAAAATAAGCACTGAACTGTAGCAATTGTTTGATGTTCATTCCTAAAGTAAACTCTCAATGGGTAGCGTTAATCCTTCCATTCTTTATGTTTTACTTTGTCACTAATAGCCCTTTTGGCAGGATGCAGTTACCTCTACCTTGAATATTCATACTGTTGATATACGATGGTCCTGTGAAGTTAATTTTCCAGTTTATAATAACTGTTAAAGAACTCCTGGAATATTACAACATTTAAAAGTAAGAAACTAGCTGCTATTCCTAGTTGTTACTCAGAAAGTTTCTTAAATTATATAGCACTCTCCAGGTGGCGTTATTACGTAATTCAGTAGTCGCAGCGTGAGAACGACTGTAAAGTGGACTGAAATTGCTTTCCTTTTAACTGCAACATCAGAGGGCGTCGAGTGTCTGACCTCACAGCGACACAGCAAGAGATTCTGCTTTCTTTCTTTATACTCTTTGCATTTTCTTATGCTTGTGTTTGAGCAAATTACTTTCCTACGAGCAAGAAATTTCTAAAAACTTCTTCAGACTAATTTTATATTGGACGTGGCCGTATTAGTATTTGGAAATCCTGTATGGGATCATTAATGCAGTGGTTTCCCGATGCTTTCTGCATCCTCATGACGTTGACCTTCGTTCCTCAGGCTTAAGGGACAATTCATCATACCTGGGACGAGCAGCTGCCACTTTCTTTACCACTAACCCTCCCCTTACAGGCCGTTGGCACTTCTCAAGGTTGGTCTCCTTATACCAGCAGTCATTAGGTCAGCATCACATCTTAGTAAAGACCAGAGTATGAAAATGAAAGGCACCCTCGGTCCTCGCATTCTCATACCGTCAGGGTCTAAGAAACAAGTGTTGCGCCGGAAGGCCGGAAGAAAATAACGGCTGAGGGATGCCTGTACAGCCAGTCTGTTTGCCATGACCGTCCACCTTGGAGGTAAGAAGTTACTTTAATATTCTTCAAAACTGAAATGCCAAGATCACGAAATACTTATTTATTGAATGACGACAGGTTTCGGATGACTTTGGCACCATATTCTGGTCATATCAAATTTTTAAATTGGTCATCTGATTTACAAATGGAAATAAAATAATAAGTGCAACATAACACTTAATTTACAAATAAAATACACAAATTAAATCATCACACCTTCCTTGCGTGTCTTGCATGCTGTGATATTTTTATTTCTTAATTTTGTATGTAACAGATGTCCCAAATTTTATAAAGGGCAGACTGGCAAAAACATAGAAATAGATATAAAAAAATACCAAACACAACAACAACAATTCATCAACAGTTACGAACCAAAAAACACGAAATAAGGGCTCTAAATTAAACCTTCAAAATTCTTCACGTCACCGAAAAGGGACCACACATGAATATCCTTGAAGATATTGAATTATATTCACATGCCTAATAGATCCCTTAAATTTACTAAATGAGCAAACATAGCTAAAACATAAAAATTCATTGAAAATTGTATTAATATTTTTTTACCAAAATGTATAGTCATTAACATGCCATACGTCTTTTTCGTTTTAAATATTGTGATTCAGCATGCTCCTGATCACAACTGCACTCAATGCCAGCGATTGTTTAGCAACTGACTTCCCCGTGCCACAGCAGTGCTATCAGATGTCAACACTCCGCAGCGACACCAAAATCTTGTTTCCAGCACAGGATTTGAAACAAACACTGTGCTAACTTTATGGAGGCTACGCTTTGTCTACTATTGTCTATCGTGTTGGTCATGAATATGAACAAAGTGTGTGTGATGGAGCGGTACTTTTTGTTAGATTCTCCGGTGGATTGTTCAGTTATTCTTAAAACTGTAGCTTAATACAACTGACCACGTTACAAAATCCTGACTGACATAGTTTGGAGACGCAAACTCGACAGCATTTTCTGCGAACCTGGGATAAATATCCATACAAAACTTTCCGGAAGATAATATTGCGCTGAGAGTAGCATGCGATGAACTGTTGTAGCATTTGCAGCTTTGCAGTTGAAAAAGCTTTATAAATGCATCATAAAACCATCAGCTGTTTATTAATTCCTTAAAAGCAACCTGTTCAGTCGGTCGTAGACTGTCATCACGGATAAACTGTACAAAAGTACAAAATAAAAGTATTTAATGCACACAGTACGAAGGAAAAATACTAAAAAAATTGCATTCAATATCTTGGCGGCTTAAATAGTATAATTAATACTTACAGGGTATTAAACCAGATTACGACAGTGAGTTAATTAAAATTAAATTTTGCTGTTAACAGAAGAAGTCACTTTCTTTCAAAAAGGAAACTGTATCATATTTAACAATCATATCAAAAAAGCATGTATAGCAGGGGAGCATGAAATGCAAATAACAAGAAAGTCAACAATCCTGATTGCATATGTCCAAGAATATTAGAACCCATGCAATTGAAATTAGAAAATTTCTTTCACACAATGCAGGAAATGGGATTTCTGAACTAGATCTCAAAAATAATAAAGAATATGTTCCATAATAATACATATAACATTCTAAGTAATAGTCAGCTCAGCGAAAGGATCCCTGATCACCAAACGTCGCTTAAAACTATAAGCCTCAAGGAAGTCAATCAATTAATTAAAACGAGTTGAACCATACAGTCTTAAACCATCAAATCACGTCGCCAAATTCGTGAACAGAGAATATGCAAATGATAAAATCACGAACGCAGATTGGTGTAGTGAAAAGTTTAAGTGGGACATTTCGCATTCTAAGCGTAACAGAATCGGCGATTCGCACTTGGACTGTGTTCCTTGTAGTAGGTTCCCACACTGCTAACGTACAAGTTAAGCCCTACGCTCACATCCAAAACATCCACATCATGTCACGGCTGAGTCTTCCCCCACATAGGGTGTTAAGGGTAACAACAATGTTGTTGACCAACAGAACAATGAAAAATCCATGACAGCCCCAGGCAACTAAGCCAAATCTAATGCGTCATCACGCCCCTTTGGCAATAGTATACATAAAAGGAGTAACTTACAAATACTCCCAAAGTAATTGTAATTAGCATCCCAAAATATACGTAAAACCAAATAATCACTTATATTCACAAAATATATGACATCAACTGCGAATGGGCAAATCTGAAAATATGTACCCAACCGGGATGTGAAACAGGTATCCTGTTATCTAGGCAGTTGCGCAGACCACTACACCACTGGGGACACAGTGATCACCGCAATATCTACCTAAACACACATCCCGACAGGTACAAATTCTCAGCTTCACCCTGCCCACAATACTCGAACTCCTAGTTGTGAAACTAATTCCCGTAAGAACAGAGGCCACACACACACACACACACACACACACACACACACACAAACACAAACACACACACACACACACACACACACACATATATATATATATATATATATAATCAGAGCTCGAACAGAGAGATTCAGATGATCTTTCTTCCCGCGCGCTATTCGAGAATGGAATGGGAGATAAATAGTATAATGAACCCTCTGCCAGGCACTTAAAAGTGATTTGCAGAGTATCCCATTGCCAGTGCCGGGCCGGGCAATGTTCCTTTCGTTAGTGGGGAGGGCTAGGCAAATTTTTGGTCCTTACTGGTATTTGCTTCAAAACTACAAGTTTGAGTACCGTGGGCAGGGTGGCGTGCTTAGGTAGTGGTGTAGCGGTCAGCGCAACTGCCTAGGAATCAGGAGACGTGGGTTCGATCCTGGCTGGCTATAAATTTTCAGCTTTGCCCATTCGCAGCTGATGTCGTATATTCTGTGAATATGAAAGAAAAACAACTGCAGGAGCCGAAGTGACGTCTGTTCTTTCGGAAAAGACACCACATGTATACAAACAAGTTTTGTTCAAAACATGTTCAAATGTTTGTTAGGCTTAAGGGACTTAACTACGGGGTCATCAGTCCCTAAACTTACAAACTACTTATGAACTACCTACAGCTAAGGACGGCACAAATATCCATGACCGAAGGGGGATTCGAACCCCCGACCGTAGTGGCCGTGCAGACCGTGACTGAAGCGCCTCAGTCCCCTCAGCCACCGCGGCCGGCTACAATTTTTGTTATTCCATGTTACAATATACAGAGATAAATGAAGGAATATATTGTAAATAGTTTCTCTAACATTAACAGTACTTATACAAGTATCCCTCAAACTGTGATATCACAGATTTTAACATTACCTGACATTAGCGGTTTAGGAGGCGATCTGGTTTTATATTCTTCAAAAATGAAACGCCAAGATCGCGAATTAATAATTTATTTAACGGCGACCAGATTGGGGGACTGTGCTACCATGGTCATATATATTTTATAAGCTGGTCAACTTAATAAAAAATGGATGTAAAACAACACGTGCAACAAGCACTTAGACATCATATAAAATTACATAAGTTAAAACATGATGGATTACAAGGACTTGTAAGCTGTCATATTTTAACTAATTTATTTTTATATGATGACTAAGTGCTATTGTTCACTTACTAACTTGTAATGTTTTAACTTATGTATTTTTATATGATGACAAAGTGCTGTGTTGCACTTATATCCATTATTAAAGTAAGATGATCACCTTACAAAATATATATGATTAGATGATGGTGGCACAGTCCTCCGCAACCGGTCGTCAATAAATAAATTATTAATTCGCGATCTTGGTGTTTCATTTCTGATGAATATAAAACCGAGTTTTCATAAAATACTCTCCATTCGATTATGGGCTGGGAGGTACAGCAACCAATAAAATTGTTTGCCAATAAAAGACAATCGTGGTTGCATCTGACTTTTATTGTTAACAAAATTTTCAAATCATGATCATCCAAGAAAAAATGAAATTGTAATTTTTGTTTGAATATCAAATTTTGAATATCCTAAAATTAAGAAACAGCACTAAATGCAAGTCTTTAATAATTAAATAAAGAAAATATAAATGTAGGGGAGGGAATAAAAATTGCTAGGAAAATTGAAAAAATAAGTAAATAGATAAAATAAAATACAATCCCCCGATACTTCTGTCAACTACTTCCTTGTAAAGATTACCTGACATAGTAGGGTTTGGAGGTGATCTGATCGTTTTATAGTTTTCATATTGAAAAGCCCAGATCGCACATTAATAATTTATTAAATGACGATCGGTTTCGGTGCATTGTGTCACCATCATCTGGTCACATACATGTTATAAGCTGGTTGTCTTGTTTAAAAAATTGGGTATAAAATAACATGTGCAACATTGCACTTTGTCACTATATAAAAAATTCACTAGTTAAAAACATGACAGCTTACAAAATACTCAGAGCTGTAAGCTGTCATGTTTTCAACTGGTGTATTTTTATACAGTGACAAAGTGCAATGTTGCACTTGTTATTTTACACCCATTTTTTTTTTACTAGGTGACCACGTTATAACATATATATTACCAGATGATGGTGACACAGTTGCTCCGAAACCGGTCTTCAATTAATAAATTATTAATATGCCATCTTGGCTTTTCATGTTGACAATTATAATACTTCTTCGTAATTTATTGTCTCATTTAATAACTTGATAAATAACCTGTTCTCAATATCCTTGTATCAGTCCCTAAACTTACAAATTACTTATGAACTAGCTAATACTAAGGACGGCATATCTATCCATGCCCGAGGGGGGATTCGAACCACCGTCCGTAGTGGCCGTGCAGAATGTGACTGGCGCGCCGCAGAACGCCGCAGAACGAACCACATTTTCAAATGTTATCATCCAAACAGAAACTGAAATTGTAAGCCTTTAAAATTAAAATTTGAAATTATAAATATCCAAAAAATGAAGTAACCGCACTAAATACAAGCCTTTAATGATTCAATAAAGATAATATAACTGTAAGAAACGCTTCTCTGGCTCGAAAATGCGAAGCAGGCACTAAAATAGCCCCCCCCCCCCACCATCAGGGGTGAGAATAAAAATTGCTAGGAAAATTTTAAAGAAAAGAATAAAAAAATAAGTATAATAAAATGCAATCCCCCGATACTTTTGCAACTACTTCTTCGTAAATATTACCTGACATAGTCTGGTTGGGAACCGATCTGATCTTTCATAGTCTTCAGAATGAAAAGCGAAGATCGCACATTAATAATTTATTAAATGACGACCGGTTTCGGTACACTGTGTCACCATCATCTGATCACATATATGTTATAAGCTGGTAATCTTGTTAAAAAAATTGGGTATGAAATAACAAGTGCAACAGTGCACTTTGTCACTATATAAAAAATACCCAAGTTAAAAATATGACAGCTTACAAAATACTCAAAGCTGTAAGCAACTGTTCAACTGTTTGTATAGTCTATGGGACTTAACTACGGGGTTATCAGTCCCTAAACTTACAAACTACTTATGAACTACCTAAGACTAAGGAAATCACAAATATCCATGCCCGAGGGGGGGATTCGAACCCCCGACCGTAGTTGCCGTGCAGACCGCGACTGAAGCGCCTCAGTCCCCTCGGCCACCGCGGCCGGCAAGCTGTAAGCTGTCATGTTTTTAACTGGTGTATTTTTTATATAGTGACAAAGTGCAATGTTGCACTTGTTATTTTATACCCGTTTTGTGACCAGATGATGGTGTCACAGTTTACCGAAACCGGTCATCATTTAATAAATTATTAATATGCGATCTTGGCTTTTCATTTTGAAAATTATAATACTGCTTCGTAATTTATTGTCTCATTTAATAACTTTGATAAATAATCCATTTTCAATATCTTTGTATCTGTTAATATCTCTCTCCATCTTCATCTTTCTCTCTGTCTTCCTCTCTTCGTTTGTGTGTGTGTTTGTGTGTGTGTGTGTGTGTGTGCGTCTTCGTTGTTTGTCTACGCACTTTCAGAACACTCACCCCCTCCCTGACAGCCACCCACTCACAAACCCACCCACACACACACACACACACACACAGTGAACAGCAGTAGGCTCCTTCTAAGGCGAAATAGCAGTGACAGCGTGACCGTCGGCGTCAGCGGCCGCGCCGGTGAGAGTGTCAAGTTTTCGGCAACTTGTTATCGCGGCCTGCGACGTCTCCGAAGGCGAAGAACCTGCACGGCGAGGGCGGAGCCAGGCACGCGCCGGCAGCCGCCAGCCGTCGGCCCAGTTAGCTGGGCGCGCGCGCAACTCCGCGCGGAGGAAGCGAGATTGGTCTCGCGCCTGCGGACAGATACCGTCTCGAGAGGGCCGGCGCGCCGCGCGCCCCTAATGGAATGGACCGCGAGTGAGCTACAGCCCAGGCCGCGCGGAAACGGGCCAGAACTCCCGCTGAAAGTGTGGGCCTGCGGTGCGGTGCGGTGTTAGCAAACTGGCGGCACGGCAGGGCGTACCTCACCCCCTCCAACCCCCACCAACCCCTGCCAACCCGCTGCCTACCCCCCACCCACGCAGAGCGGGCCCGACCGCCGGCGGTAACTCCGCCACCCCGCACTCATCCCTTTTTATCCGAGCCTGCAACTCTGGTACCCCCTCGAGTTCTAACGCCAATTAACGTAATGGACACCGAAATATTTACAAGGTCTCAGTTTGCAAACGTTTCGCCCCCCGCGGAATTCGTTCCGCGCAACGAGAGAGGGTTACTAACACGCCCGTTGCCGGGTTAGAATAATGTTGCGGTGTCTAAATAAGTTAAAGAGAGAGGAATCTGTTGTTAATTTTCTGGAAAGCGTGAGACCGCTGCGGGCGACGCAGGAAATGTGCTACGCAATCGGCCCTGTAGTGGCGTCAACTCCCGACTACTAATGAGCTAGGAACTACTGCCTCCTCAAGTTTTTGTGTAGCATTTTGTATTTAGATGATCACTTCCAAAGCTGAACGTGTCTATGAAAAAAAAAAAAAAAAAAAAAAAGAAAAAGAAAAAAAAAACATTAGGTCACTTTATACCGAAACTAAAAGTCTATAGAAAATTTATTGTGGAAAATTGTTTAAAACAAATGTGTGGTAGTTATTATAAAATACATCGCAAATTTTCATAAATAACTGTAAATGTTTAATGGACATGCTGATTTTGGCGTGTTTTACGGACAACTTTAGGTTTGTGTTTTTTTTTTTTTTTTTTTTTTTTTTTTTTTTTTTTTTTTTTTTTTTTTGCTAACATTTCAGACACAAATAATAAAAATGTAAATGATAAAAACTGTTGGGAGATACGATTATGACCCTAATATTATGATAATATCTATGGGCCCAACACGTAATATACTTTCTAACCGTATTCAAACAAACAGCCAAAAATAGACGCAACGAGTTTTGGAACAGATAACATAGGAAAGTTTTCTGGAAATCATGAAATGTTCACGAGAAATATTACAGATATCCCCATTTCAATATAAATGGAAAATACTTACCTGATAATATAATTACAAATTACGACATAAATCTTTTATAATCATTTACGTCTTAATGCACTTAAAAACAGAAACTACTTATCTCAGTTTGAACAGAAAATTGTTAAAATTTTGGTGACTAAGGTTAAACATTTTGCATTTTTAACGATTATGTAAATTATGGTGGACATTATAATTTATGACAACTACAATGAGAAAAATCGCACTGGCGTGTTTTAAGGCCAACGTTAGATTTGCTCTTTGTTTTATCATTTTTTGCTAACATTTCGGACACAAATAATAAAAATGTAAATAAAAAACTGATGGGGGATACGATTACGACTCTAATATTATGATAATACCTATGGAGCAAACACGTAATATTCTTTCTGACCGTATTCTAACAAACAGCCAAAATTATTTGATATTTGAGTTTAGTTATGAGAACTATACTCTTTCTGAAATTTTACCTCTTTGAACTATTATTTTATCTCCAACATTTTCATTACCACTTCATTTACTCTTAGATAACAATCTTATTGTATAAATAGCATAAATGCCAAGATCGCAATTTTTATTTTATTTAGTCAAGACCACCGGTTACGACACTCTGTGGTGTCATCGTCTGGTGTCGTTGACATTAAACTGCTCCACATAAAATCTGATAGGTGTACTGGATGATAGTTATATACAAAATCATGTGCTGATGGATAGTCAGATATAATATGGATGTCTGATCAAAATTAAAACAGTAAAATATACATAAAATAATAACTTGTATATTGCACATGTCTGGTTGGTTTTATGAAGGTGCTCAAAATTTATCGTTCGAAAATTACTCACGTGACATCCCTGGTCGGAAAACTTGTCCAAAACTCTCTTTTGTATACGCCTTCTTGCTTCCTGTATTTGATGATTTTCTTGTTATAACTCAAGCGTTGTGATTTCAAAGCAATGGCACACTGAAAATTGTCAAAAACACGTCGTTGGCAAGACAATGAATTGGAGTCTAATGTCGAAAACCGCCATGTTAGCAGATGACACCTGTCATCAATTATACGAGAATTAGGATTACTCTCGCAGCTGTTCGGCGTAGGATAATGGGCTTCGAATTAGTTTGTGATGCACGAAAATCATAGACGGTGGTTCGAAACTTGCCGGGTGCGGTGGCTGAGAGCGCTCGTTTAGAGGGTTGCAGGCGTGGTAGCTACGCGTGCTAGGTCAGAGTGCTCGACGCCCTTTGTAACGTAAAAACTGAGTCAACAACGAAACGATCACACTTAAACAAAATAAACCAACATCCAGAAAGGACCGATCAAACTGAAGAACCAATGAAGAGAGAGGAAAATGTTAATGTTTAATGTTTGTTAAGCTTATGGGACTTAACTACGGGGTCATCAGTCCCTAAACTTACAAACTACTTATGAACTACTTGCGAACTAGGACGGCACAAATATCCATGCCCGAGGTGGGATTCGAACCCCCGACCGTAGTGGCCGTGCTGACCGTGACTGGAGAGCCTCAGTCACCTCGGCCACCGCGGCCGGCTAGAGAGGAAAAGAAAGAGGGTTCAATGACAGCTGTAATAAAAACTAACCCAAAAGGAACATGAACAAACGACCGCAAAGCATCGCTTTACCTGAAGGGCAAAAGCCGCTGCGTAAGAGTAAGAGCCGTGCGTACCGGGGCGCCGTGCTGCGGTGCGCGCGGCCGTTCGCCGTCGCGTGTTCGATTCCCCTCTCGGGCATGGGTGTTTGTGGTCTCTTTAGGTTAGTTTCAGTTTAAATAATTTGTAAACAACGGGCTAATAACTCAGCAGTTACGTCTGACAGATTTACAAACTTTTAAATATTTCCTGTTGAAGGAAATATATATATATATATATATATATATATATATATATATATATATATACCCGTCACTTGATTTTTTTATCTCGTTTCCTAAAAGGTTTTCGCACACTCTTGTTAAGTGAACGTAACTATATCCTGCAAGAAACTGAGTTGTTCAAAGGTAACAGCCCTTTCTTTGAAAAGTGCACTTGTTCTATTTTGTGAACATATCATGAAATACATACCAACGAATTGCAAAAATAGACTTCTTTATCACATGTACACAAACTGGGGAGATACTTTTACTTGAGTGTTATAAATGTAATGATAATAGTACCTTTGTATATACATTAACTAGGTAATAGCCCGACGTTGCCTATGTATTTATTTATTCCTGCATACTGTTAGTACTTCTCCTATCCCTAGTCCATCTCTTTTTTTTTCTAGAAGCATGTTATATTTATCAGAGAATATATAAGAAAAATGCTGTTTTACATAACGTACAAAATTATACCTGCTAATTAAAGTAATATAGCAATCAAAATACAAAAGGGAGAAATTCGCATGATCTCATATTTATTGAGTTAAAGGTTATAAAACTGATTAATTTTTCAGATATATACTTGTATATGTGCTGTATGTCTGTAAAAATCTGTTGCGAATACAGTTAGTACTGAAGAAGTAATATATTAATACTCTGTGCGTGATAGGGCAGTTTTCTATGAACATTACTGATTATGTGCTCATACCTCCTAAACTGTCATATTGTGCTACAGTTTCGAAGGTATACTGTTTGTAAAATTTCCTGCGGCTACAATTTGTAGAGTACAAATTATAAATTGTAACGTCATACCGAATGCCTTACTTTCAGTTCATGGACAGCGGAAAAGTAGTAAGCAGGAAACTTTTTTTCTTTCCTAATTTTTGCTATTGTTTTCAGCGAGAAAAAGTTCAATAAACGTTTGAAATTATGTGTGAAGTTGGTTGTAAGTCGCTAAGTACTGTCATTTCATACAGTGTGTGAATAGACTCTCGTCTCATTATGTGGCAATTTCTTGCAACCATATTGTTTACAAGGCCATACCTGATGCGACAGTTTTACCGCATCTACAGCGAAACATTTGTGAGTGGTAGACTTCTTTTCGTTTCATCATTGTGTGTGTGTGGGGGGGGGGAAGGGGGGTCATTTACAAAACGCTTCATAAATGTCCTAAATTATACGCACACATTGTTGCAGGTCCCTAATAACTACTCCAAATAATTGACGCGTAAATCTGGCTATATTCACGAGGTGGTCTCTCATTATTCAAGACGTCATATGCCCTGAGCTATGTGTCGTGCTCATTTGTTTTTGGGTCAGGAACCTTCGTGGGCGTACGGTGGACAGTTCAGAAAGAGTCATTGCAATCGAATGAATGGTATATGAACACATGTAGGACATAGAGACAAACATGAGGACATACAACAAGAACCTTGTGGAATTCGATACTTCCACACTTATTCCGTTTGTTAATTTAGGTGTAAAAGGAATCGTAGTCACGGTTTGAAACATAAAATTTGCTCACCAGCCGCAGTGGGAGAGCAGTCTGCACGGCCGTTACGGTCGGGGATTCGAATCCCCCTCGGGCATGGATGTTTGTGTCGTTTTTAGTATAAGGTAGTTCATAAGTAGTTTGTAAGTTTAGGGAACGATGACCGTGCAGTTAAGTCCCTTAAGCTTAACCAACATTTTGAAAATTTGCTCTTTATTTTAGCGAAGAACAAAGTAATGTGAACAAAGTCATATCAGAACTAAAGGAAAAGTAAGACAATTTACGTTAAAAGTGTCCATAGGAACCCTGCCAAAGACAAACCTTTTCGTAGACACATTGATTCTAATTAATGACTTTCAACATATTCCATTAATAGTGAATAATTGCTTAGAAAAAAAACTAGGTAATATTTTGCAATGTCTACACTTCACTTCCTTTTCATTAAGGAACGACAGTTGCTACAGAACTCTAGGACGCCATCCATATTAAGTACCAGTATCTGCACGTTGATTAGAATATTAATTATAACTGTGTCCTCCCAATCCATCTGCTCAACATCGACGTACATCAACAACATATCTGCTAAAGTCTTCCTAAAACGTTCTATAAGAGCATCTGTCTTAGAGTGGTAGGCAGTTATTATTCTGTGGACAATGTCACAACCTCTGATATTAGTTTTGACATGAAAACTTTTCCTCAAATAGATATCGTCACACATGTTACACCATGCTTCAAATTAATGTCGTCTACTAAGAATTTTGCGATCCCTGCTGCTTCTGCAGTTGGCACAGGTTTCGTCACAGCGTAGTGGTTGAGGTAGTCAGTGCAGACTATTTTCCAACGATTACCGGTTGTCGACTTCAGGAACCTACCTAAAAGTTCGATTCAAATCCAGTGGAATGGAGATTCTGCAGTTGGAATTGATACCAGATGACCTGGAGGAAAGTGCGGAACATTCTTCCACCTCTGGCATTCCTTGCAGTGACACATATAGTGCTTGACATATCGTAGAGACTTTGTCCCTAATACCTGCATCTGATTCTGTCTACGGTCTTCACCAATACTAGAAGACTGGATATTAGAGAATGGTGGAAATACTTGAGAATAGCTGGCCGGAGATCAGCTGGAATAACCAGTAGCCATTTGGGGCCCAGTGGATCATTGTCCAAGGCCTCTATGGTTTGTAATATTACTGGAGCTTCCCTCTGTTTGGCTGCACTGTCACCTAACTCAGTGAGGGCTGAAATTTCGTCTATGCTCTTGTATTCAGGTAATGAATTCCTCGAAAAGCAATCGGCGGCCTTGTGTTTGCGCCCGTTTTTGAATGCCAATGTGACATCATACTCGTGGAGTCTTACTGCTGTCTTGCTAGGCGAGCTGATGGACCCTTCACATTAGTGAACCAGCATAAAGATTGGTGGTATGTCACGACGGTGAATGGTTTACCGAATAAATACGGCCGGAACTTGTTGATAGCCTACATAACGGCGAGACTCTCCTTCTCGGTTGTAGAGTATCTCAGACTTTGAGACAATTGTTTATGCATACGTTATCGCCTTTTCAGCACCTTTCTTAATTGGTATAAACACTGCAACCAATGCTGTAACTGCTAGCATCTGTGTGACGTTCGGTTTCTGCTTATTCTTCGTATAAGGCAAGAGCTGGTGCGGAAGTTAGAGCGTCCTTAAGTTCCTGGACTGCTCTTTCTTTCGTCTCATCCCTGTAAAACATGGCGTCTCTCTGCAGAAGTTCTTCCAATGGATGTGCCTTGTTACAAAAACCTTCTATGAAACGACGGTAGTATCGTATAGCCCGAGGAAACTTCTCATATAACGGATGTGCTGATGAGTTGGAAATGCTACGACTTTGCTTATTTTATCCGTATCAAGACGGAATCCATCTCCAATCAGTAGGCGCCCTAAACTTTTTATCTCTTAGGCGACGAAGAGGCACTTATATGGTTTGAGGTGGAGTCCTCCCATCTGATCACACTTCATCACAGTTGACAGGCAGCTTAGATGTTATGAAAATGTCCTTGAGAAACGATAATGTCATCCAGATAACAAAGACATGTCATCAATTTAAGGTGTCGAAGCAAGTTGTCCATCATGTTTTCGAATGTGGCCGGGACATTACATTGTCCAAAATGCATGACTTTGAATTCATAGAGGCTGTCAGGTGTAATAAAAGCAGTCTTCTCTGTGCCCGGTTCGTCAAACTTGATTTGCCAGTTACCTGTCTGCATCTCCATGGTTGAGAAGTATGTAGCTCCTTTGAAGCAGTGTAAGGTGTTCAATGCACTGCAATGGTTAGGCATCTTTCTCTGTGGTTTTGTTCAGGCGATGATAGTCGACACAGAAAGGCCATGTGCCATCCTTCTTCTTCACAAGGACCACCGGAGACGACCAAGGACTCTTTGAAGTTTGAATAATGCCATCATCCTACATCTTCTCCACTTCTTCCCGAATAATCCGGCTTTCAGCTGACGGCACCCTGTACGAACGCTGGCTAATTGGTAGACTCTTATCCTGCCTCGTCAGAAAACACTGAGAAATGGTGTAGTATGGTTAACAGCTGCTGACGTTTTTCCTGGGTCAGATCGGGCCCTATATGCAATTCCATAGTAGTTTCCTCCAGTGTGTTATCGGCAGTAAAAGCAGAACATCAGACTTTGTCGATGACATTGAGCTCACCATCTTGGACTGGTCCAGCTGTTCCAGTACACATTCTTTTAGGAATGAGTTGCGATTGCTCATGGAAATTAGTGACCCAAAGTTCTCCTCCACCACTATTAATGCTTACGATAGTCGCTGGTGTGCAGATTTCCAGCGTTATACCGATTAGCTTTTTGTGATCGACAAGCAGTTCACATCTCAGCTGGCCATTTCGGCTGCTGACTGGAACACTTCTCACTGTTAACGGCTGGATCCATGCTCGACAGAAAATAACCTCCCAGGGGAGTTCACGTTATGTGTACTCGATTGAACGGTAGCTCAGATATTACACAGTCAATGACGACATGGATTCCTGAAGGAAGTCCTATCCAAGGTTGGCACTATGGCTACAGTCTATTAAACGTTAAACAGCTGTATCATGTTACTGATAGATATTCTTGCGACACATGTTCCTGCCGGTGGGACACGTTTGCCATTTTCTACCTTCAGCAAAGTTGCTCTTGTATCACAGAAGATTATCCTCTTTAGTTTTCGACGTCAGTTATTCGGCAATAGAGGGAAGGAACCTCATGAATCAACTTGTGCCCGGACACATTGGCTGTAGATGAAGACGTCAATGCCCGGCAATGGGTAGACATTTTTCCCCGAAGTATCCGTTTTTCAGCTGGATACACTATGTACAAATGCTGACTAATTGCCTTGAATGTCGTCCATTTAAGGTATCAAAGCACGCACTCCATCATGCGTTGGAATGTGGCTGGGGCATTACATAGTTCATATGGCAAGAAATTCATAGAGGCCGTCAGGTGTAATAAAAGCAGTCCTCTCTCTGTCAGCTTCGTCAAACTCGATTTGCCAGTAACCTGACTGCATGTCCATGGTTGAGAAGTATGTGTCTCCTTTAAATCAGTCTAAGGAGTCGTCAATGTACAGGAATCCTTTGTGGTTTTGTTCATCCGCTGATAGTCGGCACAGAAATGCCACGTACCATCCTTCTTCTTCACGAGGACCACCGGAGATGACCAGGGACACTTTGAAGTTTGAATAATGTCATCGTGCTAGAGTATTATGGCTTCAGGCCCTCATCCCCATAGTAACCCTATCGGTGCAGTAATTATCCAGCGTTACATTTCCAAAATAATAAGATTTTCATTTCATTTTGGCCTGCAGCCTTGTATATGACTTTTGACATATTGATAATACAAATGACACCAAAAGCCTTCATTATGTGACGGATGTTAAATAATGTTTTAATATACAGCAATAGGCGTATTTAGGCTCTGTGACCATAATCAGGCTATTTCTGGAAAATAATTTTACGTTAAATAGATTAAAATAGAACTACTTACGATTTTGGTCTACTTTTTCATGACATATTAGTTCGTACATAATGAAAACGTAATTTTATTGCAATTGGCGTCTAAATACTTTTCAAATAGGTGTAAAGAACACCAGAGGCACATCAGACTCCGACAGGCAACTATATCAGCGACACCGGAGCACTGTCTGGAGCTCGGTCACTCGACAGACTACAACAACGCCAAAATTATGTCACAGATGCCAAGATTTTGGGTCAGTGTCACACGGATGGCTATATACTTCAAGGTCACAGACAACCTAATAAACTGGGACACTGGTTCAGCTTGGCGTGGTGTCCGGCTCTGGAGCTTATAAAGGCCAAACGAGAGGAACCAAGAGACTCAAGAAGTAAATCTTCTGGGTTGTAAGGCGGTGTTGATAGAATCCTGCTGTTTCATTACGTTTCGTCCGATGCTGTGTCGGACGAAGAATATGGAAGCAACTAGATTCTAAGAACATGACCTTACAACCAAGAAGATATGCCAACAAAAATGTCAACAGTCGTGAAAGTCTTCACCCTGAAAGGAGTATGCAAAATAAATTTCACTTAATTTTTGCCTGTCATACAGCCTAGAGCATGTTTTGTTACAAAAACCTAAGCTATAATTCTGTAGAAAACAAATTTATGTAATATTTTGTATCATTTCACTAATCGATATAACATACTGTACTTAATTTCATATCTTTGCTGTAAACCAAAGACTTTGTTTTATCTTTGGAGTATGTCTTGCACTCGTGGTTGTTGCGTTTAAAGAGTCAGTGTGTGACCTTCGTGAAGGAGAGTCGATGTCTGATTGTGGTAATGTTAAGTCGATGAATAGTAATCGTGAAACTGTCGGGTTAGTCTGTCTGTGTGTTAGACTCGAAGAGTAAAAATTCAGACAGTTTTGAAGAAACGCAGCCAAGTCTGCAGATTGTAATGGTGTATGGAAATTAATCTGTCTCAAATAACTTAAACTTGTACTTTTCTATTGTTATGTCTACTACCCCGTATTAGAACTATTGTAGTTGGTGTTTGTCTTTTTTGCTAATGAATACTGTTTAGTGCAGCTTGCATTTATAATTTTACCCTGAATCATTTTCCAGTTCCTCGTTCCTTTCACCAATTTGAATTACAATCCGTCCTGATCATTGTTTCTTGTGAAAGTGTTGCATAATTATTGTGTCTGTAAATTTATGTGCTAATTAGAACACTTCAGTGTAGGTATTTTGTCATGATAAATTGGTCTATTAATGAAAGCAGGCAGTAGTTTGTTCATAAATCCTGTAAAGTTCATATTTTTTCTGAGTCTTAATGAAAGTTTAAATTATTAAACCTGTCAATGTTAGTAACAGTTAAACTGATTTGTCTGATCAGAAGAGAATTAGATCACGTAAAGAGATGAGAAATATTTGCATTGAGCCGTACCATTACCAGATTTGTAGGACATTTTTTATTATGCTGAATCAGTATGTTAATTGTTGTACAGATAGGCACATTATCAAGTGCAGTGATTTTGATATCCAATTAATCTCAAATATCTTTGCTTGAAATCCTATCTATTCAAGTGACAAAATTATCGTAGTAGTAGCACGCTCCTTTTTCGTTGGCTCTCGCAGTCGGATTGTGGATGTATAGTCTGGTAAGTGGTATATGGTGCACGTTAACAGATCTGAGTGAACTTTTAATTTGCTTGCATTGTCTCTCACACATGAGATTAATGTATAGACAACTTACGAGTTTGGTTACTTTTAATTTATTAACCACTGTACAATTTAAAGTGTTATCCGTTGCGCATCAAACAAAACCACATTTACGTAAGATCATTGCATCTCATGTCAGTTGCAATTTATTCTAACAGGGAAAAGGAAGGTACTAAGTCTCATTGCTTCGTAAAATTATTTTGTAACCAAAGCCACAAAAGAACATTTATTTGGGAATTTTAGCGGGGACGGTCTCTTAACAAAAACAGTGACACGCTCGCCCCGTACACACATACTACTTTTCATTTCAAACAAACACACACGACTTTTAACCCTATCATCAAGAAGTAAAGACACCTGAAGAGCACCACCAGGCGGGTTCGTTCCAAGAATGGTGTGTCAGATATGGAACGGGCATTAGACCGCTGCCACAGCCACAGAAGACGTCTGTTGGAGTACCAGGGATATGCCAACGCCTCTGGGGCAGCACCAGGCGGCTGCGGCTCGCACACGTAGCACCTGACGAGGGACGTGCCTCAGGCAGCTGTCATAGCCACAGATGGCGACCGAGCCGAGCGCGGACGTCCGCCGGACCACCAGGAAGGGTAAACACCTTACAACCAGTGCCAGGTGGGCGCGGACTGCAAACAAACAACCCAGCGCCCACTGTTTATAAACATTGGTCTTCCAAAACGGCAGTCTAAGGGAGAACCTGAAGAACGCTGAAATATTGTGTCAGAGGGATACAAACATGCGGCAAAGACCCGTTTATTCAACATTTCAGTATTTATATAACTTCACGCTCGTCACATTATGATTTTATTATTGCTTTCTCTGATATTTGTGATTCACAACTCCTCCTGCAATGCTCTATGTTTACTGTTTCTTTTTTTCTTTATATCTTACTAGCTGGTACCCGGTACCGCGGAATAAAGTAACGCAATGCACATTTATCTACCAAGTTTAAATAACAATTAAATAAATGTAATTAATTTTACTCATTTTTGGGGAAATATTGCTGATAAAGCGGAACTGAAAAATGTTCCTATCAGATTGCAGAAGTCTATGCACTTACCGTTTATCAGAAAACTAAGTAGTGTAGATCAAATCACACAAATCACTTGATGCAGGCCTAATGCGTGAAACGTGAAATAGATTTTTTTAAAGAGATGAATTAAAAGAAATATCTTTTCAATGCTTTATATATTTATTCTTATATTTCCTTATTCGTATGCTTATCCTTACAGAGAAAGAACTGAAGACATTGTAGCACGCATAGACCAAAGATATGGTCTGTGGCATCACGTTTCGATGTAGGTAACCTCATTTCTATAAAGTCGCAAACGGCACCGCTGGCCTTCAGTCCGAATTTTTTAATAATTTGACGACTTTCAACCACCATATCTTCCACCCCCTTATAGCTATCGGCATGGCACTGCTATGGTGTACAACGGGAGACTTCGGACAACAATTACACACAGACCATTCTGTAGTTTTCGCTACAGAGCGAAATATTAACACACATACACACACACACACACACACACACACACACACACGTAGAATTTTATATATACCGATCACTTTCCATCCCAATATACGCCACCCTTTTATCATTATCAATACTCAAGTAACAATGCGACCAATAAAACCATTTTCATAGAGTAAATATAATTTTCAAAGAGTAATTATTTTTCCGCATTTCGCGTTATATTCTTCAAATTACTAAATATGTATCAGATCGCAATAAAACCATGCCTAAAACCTTCATCAGGTTTAAATTAGTAACTTTATAATAATAAAGTCTATGTGTCTAGTCGTTCGGGCGTGATAAGGGTACACCGAACAGACATTCACATTAATATATATATATATATATATATATATATATATATACAGTGTGTCCCAGCTATCTTGTCCACCCAAAATATCTCTGGAACAATAACAGCTGTATGTAACCTCATTGCTATACAGTCGCAAACGTTATCGCTGGCCTTCAGTTCGAATATTTTTTATAATGAGACGACATTCAACCACCATATCTTCCACCACCTTATAGCTATCGGCATGGAACTGCTATGGTTTATAACGGGAGACTTCGGACAATAATTACACAGACCATTAGTTTGCGTTCTATAGTTTTCGCTGCAGAACGAAATATTAACACGCACACATGAAGAATTTTATATACACCGATAACTTTCCAGCCCAATATACTCCACCATTTTATCATTATCAACTCTCAAGCAACAATTCATCCAATAAGACCATTTTCAAAGAGTAAATATAATTTTCCAAAAGTAATTATTTTTCCGCGTTTCGCGTTATATTATTCAAATTACGAAATATGTATTAGATCGCTATAAAACCGTGCCTAAAACCTTCCTCGAGTATAAATTAGTAACTGTACAATGTTTAACAATCTGCGTCTTGTCGTTCGGACGTGATAAGAGTACACCGAACACACATTCACATTAATATATATGGATAAATAGCTATACGATCACCATAAAACCGTGACTAAAGCCTTCCCCGGGTAGACATTAGTAACTGTACAAATTTTTAGCTCTTTATATTTTGTGGTTCAGACGTGATAAACGTACACCAAACAGACATTCACATTTATAGGTATAGATAATCTGTGGTATGGTACTATGACGTATTTCTGTTTTTATCTCGAAACTACTAACTTTTCATTTCAGAAAATTTAGTGTTATTTGCCATATTTTCATTGCGTTTGTTGTGCGTTCAGCTTCGGGATTTTTCGTTTTTAAGTGGTTGAAGACTGATGAAAAATTTTTGTCGTAATTTCTCGTAAGTTCATTGTATCGAATTTCGATACTCCTACCCATTTGCCCTATATAAAATTTCTCACAAAGTTTTCAGTCATGTTTTCTCAGCAAAATGTATTTTCCTGTTAAATTTATCTCAATCATCTAATGGTTTTAGAGTTGGGGTGGTTAGTTTTTAATATACTTGAATTTCCCTTTGGTTCATTACTTTTGTATTGTGGTCATTTTGTGTCTCTTCACTAGTGTTATTCGGGTATGATGAAGCAAATATGAAATTTGGATACGCATTTCATTAACAAGATTATTGTAATCTAATGTATTTAACAGCTGATGTTATTATTGAAATAACTGAAAGATTTGTTTATATGCTTGTCAAAGAGTTTATTCTATTCCAAGCAGTTCTAATTGGATAGAATTTCCCGTTTCCAAATAAAATGGAATTGTGTAGATTTAAAAATGACAAAGATGATTCGGGGTTCATTCCTGACCTTCTGCCCCATGTTAAGTGTTATATTTATTCATCTTTCCTAGTAGCTTTCAGTAGTAAATACAACTTTCTGCCACTGAGTGTTAGCCTTCCATTCTTGGGATTTTCTCAGAAGCTGCCATTCCAGTCACTTATGGTTCGCGGGAAAAACGATATCCTGTTTGCCTCTGCGTGAGCCCTATTCTCCCTAATTTTATATTTATAGTGGTTCCCAACACATACGTAGGAGGAAATATGTTGGTTGCTTGTTCTAGGAACGTCTTGCTCTCAGGACTTGACAGAAGCCCGTACCGTGCTACATACTGTATTTCTTGCTCCTGAATTACCTCATCATTTCTGTGACGCTTCTGCTTAGTATCTGAGGCCGTAACAAAGTGTGCTGCTCTCCGTAGCTTCTCCCTCAGTGCAGTGATAGTTTCCGGATTCCAGGAGGGCGAACGCCACTTGTCACCACAAGAAGTTACGTAACTGTATTCGTGAATCTACCTATTCAACTCACGATAGGGGATGTATTTTCTGTAATCTTTATTTGTGCTGGACCTTTTAGTTCAGTGTTTCCTCAGCCCCGAAAATTTCTCATTTAATAGCTTACTGATTCAAGAATGTCATAACAAGAAAAAATTTAAATGTTAGATATATGAAATCAGTGACAGCAACACATACACACGTTACAGGTCGTTTTATTTGTTTTATTTCTTTATTTATTTCTTATTTGCAGTGAAAATGTTTTTATGCATTGTACATGAGTTTTCAGGAGTCTTAACTGCACCCAACATGTTCAGTCATAGATGGAATCGGTATGGGATGTAAATATGTCATACCACCAATCTGAAATTTTGTTGCCTTCTATTTTCAGTGGCATATTCCTTGCCGGATGAAAATAATGATGAGCTTACAGTTATAACTAGTGATGGGATCGTATTCTATGTTACAATGTCTTCATACGTTACTTAAATTTCATCTCTTTTCGGTGTGGATAAACTTTCAAAACTGTATGTAAATTTCTATGTAAAATTCGTGGTAAATTGTAATTAGCCTACAAAAACTGTTACTCTAATTTAACCACTATTGGTGGTTAACTGATTTGGAAGTCTTGCTGGACTTGATTTAAGAAATTGTATTTTGTGTTGTTTTAAAATTGGTGAATTCCCTTTTAATGTGTAAATTACTGTGATAACAAATATTGATTCAAATTCTGGGAAAATTCATTGTGTTACCAAGTGTCCAAGGGAACGCTTCTCCCCCCCCCCCCTTGTTGATTACGGATTCTGCTCAGTAAATGATAAACCTACATCTACATTGAAGTGTATGGCATAGGGTTTATCGATCCACTTTTCTGATATTTCTCTAGCGTTTCATACTCTAATAGCTCGTGAGGAAAAAGGAACGCCTAAATCTTTCTGTTTTCTATCTGATTTGTCTATTTTATTATTATAATGACTCCCTATTTAGGTGGGTGCTAAAAAAATATGTTCGCACTCGGAAGCGAAAATTGATGAAAGAAATTTCGCAAATACATCTCGCAACGACGAATGTCGCCTTTCTCTTAATGATTTTCACCCCTATTCTTGCATTATCTCTCTCCCCTATATCGCCATAATACAAAACGAACTGCCCTTCTCAGAACTTTCTTTTTTTTCCATCGGTCTCACGGTGTGGACGCACTAGTGTAGGCAGTTACTTAAGTAGTACTGTTGCATCCTTTAAGTGGTCAGCCGATGAAACGTAGCCTTTGGTTTGAATTTTCTACATTATTTTCTGTGTGCTTCCCAGTTTAATTTGTTCATGATTGTTATTCAAATGTTCAAATGTTTGTATAGTCTATGGGACTTAACTACAGGGTCATCAGTCCCTACACATACAAACTACTTTTGAACTAACTAAGACTAAGGACGGCACAAATATCCATGCTCGAGGGGGGTTTCGAATCCCCGACCGTAGTGGCCGTGCAGACCGTGACTGAAGCGCCTCAGTCCCCTCGGCCACCGCGGCCGGCCATGATTGTTATTCCTAGGTATTCAGTTGAAATGAAGACCGTGCTGATATCTTATCTAAATCATGAAAGACAAATTTTTAAATCCCTTGTGCACCCATCTTTCGTTCCTTATATTTTTACTTAGTGTTTCATTAAACCGAAATCATAGGTATCAGTACCCTACCACCGATTAGAAAACTACGGTAGGTTCGGACATGAAACACCGCCGAAGTGGTGACCACTGGACACACGAAATTATTATTTAGTAGGAAAGAGAACAGAAGCGGAAACACCTTGATAAGTGGCAGGAGAAAGCTGATAGACATTGAAGACCAGGTACAAGAAGATGGACAGAGACTGTGGAAGAGGAAACTGACACAAAGAGCCGGGAGGTGGTGTACCACTATAGATCACCCTTCTATTAATGCTTTTTCTATATTTATTTCATTTCATGTATGTATGTTTCGACTGTAGTGTATCATGTTCTTGTAATGTGGTATCTTTAATGAATTGCTTATAATTTACGTATTGAATTTCAGTATAAAATACTGCCTGTTTTTGTAAAGACACACTCATATAAATGTTATGTATGAAACTGATATAATTGTAAAACAAATTTTTGTAACTATTTCTATTGCAATTCGCTAGTTCATGTACAGGAAATTTAAAGAAATTAGATACAGATGGTATGTAAGACCTGTATAGTGTGGCCACTTGAGAACGAAACTTAGTGTGTGTAACGCAAAAAGTAGGAATCTTCGAGTAGCGAGGCCTGGAAGTCAACGAAGAGTAGTAGAGTTCTGGGCAGCATGGTAGCAACACCTCTGTGACGAGCTACGGGCTGTTAAGGCATATCTTTCTGGAATTATCTGGAATTTTGCCTCGAATTGCCAAAATTGACATTTTGTGAGCTCAGTATAATTGTGGAACTAGGCCATGCTTTACGCCTAAATTTAATGCCACGAAGAACTACAGCGTCTTCACCACCGCCACTACAGGGCTGATAAGTAAATCTGATATTAGTATGTTTGATAATGTACCAGCAAAATATGATCATATGTGTCAATAATCACCAGCATCGATTTTAATCCTGTGGTACGTACCTTGATTTATCCTAACCATTGTTCCTAGACTGGATCCTTTCTCAGTAAATACTTTTCCGAGTATCCTATTCACGAATGTAGAGCATTGCCAGTGTTAGCTTTTTTCTGTAACAACAGTAAGTTATTTAAGTAACTTAGTTAATTCCATACTGAAATCATCACACAAACGTTAATTATGATATCTCTTGCACAGCAATTAGTTAAAGTGCTATTGCATAAACATCATGGAAGCTACATTAATTATTTTATTATCATAGATAGACAATAGTTTATTTGTTGATTATTAAAGTAATTACAGAAGTAGTAAGTGTGAAGTCAGGTTCAGATCTTTACATAGTTACATGTTCTTCCTAGCAAAGTAATCTTATTGGAACTGGTAAATTTTCAAAGAAAAGAATTTTCGTTTAATTACTGATGAATTTACAAGACACAACTTCTGATCAGAGTTATAGCACCAAGGTACGACCTGTAAATTCAGTGATATTGTAACTAGTAAACTCATGTGAAAACCTTTATAAACGTTTAGGCTCTTCATAATTAATTTAAAAATTTTAGAAGTCTATAGTTCAAATTCAAATGTCTGTAAATCTATCGGACCAAACTGCGTGGTAGTCAGTCCGTAGCTTACAAACTACTTAAACCTAGGTAAATTAACCTACGGACAAACACACACACCCATGCCCCAGGGAGGACTCGAACCTCCACGGCGAGCAACCGTGCGGCCCGCAGCGAGGGCTTTAGACCGCTCGGCTACTCCACTGCGGCAATCTATAGTTGCATTTGATCAGGTTAGGTAAACCCTATATTAATAATTCAGAGCTGCATGGAAGTAAATGTTACCCCTAAAGTTAGATTCTTGGGAATTTTGATTCGAGAATAACACATCAGTTTATAACTGTGCTTTCTTTAACTTTGTCCATAAGATATTTAGCTTAAAATCACTGTCAGTTAAGTTGCAACAAACCAAATTCACTGGTTTTATTGTTGTAGAAAGAACAGTTTGTGTTACATTTCCCTTACCAGAAATAGATAATAATTCTTAATGAAAGTAAATGTGTTTAAAAGCACTCCTTAGTGTCCAGTATTAGTGAATGCTGATTGTTTCTAAATTTGTACAATCAATTATTACAGTAATCATGTAGCTTTTGTGTGTTTAATAATCTACTCAACAAGAAATACTGTCCATGTTCAATATTTCACTTATTCCAGTACCAGGGTAGGCTTAAAAAAAGGTTAACTACTACACACATTTTTCATGCCGCGCTGGAGCGGCCAAGCGCATTGAGGTGCTATGTTACGATGCACGAGGCCGCTCCCCGTCGTGGGTTCGAATCCCCCCTCGGGCGTGGATAAAAAGGTAAAGCAGTCAACAATCCGAAAATTGGTTTGCACACCATAGTGCTTTACTAGGCAAGGTCGTGTTTGGAGGTGGTATGTCGTCGCCTTCCTCCGACCTTCGAACTGACTTACCCAGCCAGTTATAGGGGGACCTAGAGTTTAAAGTGGGTTCCGAACTACGGTATTTTTCACATGAGCAGTACTGCCGGAGGTGAAAGAAGTGGAAAGGGACAGATAAAAATCCTAGGACCTGGCGGGGATCGAACCCGCGGCCTTTGGATCTGGGGCGTGGATGTTTGTGCTGTTTTTAGAAGAAGAAAGTTGTTGTTGTTGTTGTTGTTGGATTTTGAGGGTACTAAACAGCTTGTTCATCAGTCCCCCTAAAAGAAAGTTCATAAGTAGTTTGTAAGTTTAGGAACTGATGGCCCCGTAGTTAAGTCCCTTAAGGTCTACAAACATTTGAACATTTTGAACCTTTTGCATTAATGACTAAGTTTATTCCTTTTATTTTATACTGATCCTGTTGACACAGAAAATGTATATCTTTTTCCTATCAAACTTCAATATCTTCGGAAAAGTTGTCATTCTGTGATTCCTTATCCATCAGATAATATTCACGATCAAAAGAAAAAAAATCCTGCAAAAGGGTGTAACATTAGTGGTTATGAAAATTGGAAGAACCAACATTGGCCGCATTGAAATGTTTATTTTTTATATACAATACAGATCAATTTCGGTTAGTGTTTGACCATCCTCAGTGCTAAAATCCAAGCCCTGAGGGCCCACAAAAACTTACACTTAGCATATTAATATCAAGTAGGCAGTACATAAGTATAATGTCAAACATAATATTTTTGTGGGCCCACAGGGCTTGGATTCTGGCACTGAGGATGCCCAGACACTGACCGAAATCGATCTGTATTGTAAATAAAAAATAAAGATTTCAATGCGGCCAAAGCTGGTTCTTTCAATTTTAATAATTTTAATGTGGTTGGTCTGCACCAGATTCCGGATGGAGTCGACTACATGATTAGTGGTTATGTTTAGTGACTTGGTGGGTAGGTAGAGTTTCGTTCCTTATCTGTTTTCTAGTCAGGGATCGTAGCTGTGGTCTTATAGTGAGAGTTGTCAGCTCTATAATGGAATCTAGCTGATTTGCCAGAGAAGTCGTGGTGTGAATGCTGGTTATCGTTATAGTAAACCATCAGACAGGAGATACACAGTTTGCAGGTGCTGGAGATGGCGTCGCGGCCGGGAGAGCAGTTGCGCGGTCCCTGGCCGCCAGCCGCTCTCTCTGCAGCCTTTGTGGGCCCCGCTATCTGCCCGCAGCGCTCCACTTGCAGGCAGGCTATCTGGCGCGCTCTTTGGCGCCTGCGGTCAGATTGTTTGTGCAGCCTCGTCGCAGTCGCCGGCAGCCGCCGCAAACAGGCAACTCCCTGGGTCGTAATTGGGGACCGCGTTTAGCTGCGGATGGCGCGAGTATCTAATAGCGCACCGCGGTCTCGCCAGCAGCGCCGAACACCAGCTCAGCGACTCATTCATTATTGCAGGCACACCGGTCGCTGTCCAGCACCTGTCGTTACTGTGTCGTTCAGTAGAGAAGCAAGGCTCCTTTTCATTTCGTAGTTCAAAACAACGAACTAGTGTGAGGCGGCATCGAGAGCCGTGTCGGGATAGCACAGTCTGTAATGCGCTTGCCCTCGAAAGGCAAAGGTCCCAGGTTCGAGTCCCGATTCTGGCACACTATTTTAATCTGCCAGGAAGTTTCATCTATGAACTTACTTCCTATTTTGTTAAGCAAAAATGTTCAAATGTTTGTAAATCTGGTCATCAGTCCGTAGCTTACAAACTAGTTAAACCTAGGTAAACTAACCTAAGGACAACACACACTTAAGTCCCCGGGAGGACTCGAACCTCCACGGAGAGCAACCGCGCGCTCCGCAGCGAGACGCTTTAGACCGCTCGGCTACTCCACCGCGGCTTTTGTTAAGCGCTCTTCACTCTGATTAACAACCCACGGTTCAATCATGTTTCTCTCTTTTACTGTAGAGGTTCAAATTTGTGCAACTCCTTTTAAATCATGTTGTACATTTACATTAACTTGTGTCTTTCAGAAACGATCTCTGCCGCGCTATTTCGACAGTGTGATTAACAGGCGAGCTGTAAGAGGATCAGGACAGTTTGTAGCGTGGAGATGGGCTGTAGATTGGATAGGGGCTCAAATTTTTAATTACACGCGGCTGATCAGTGGGGAAACACAATTCTCGTGGGAGTGGCAGGCCTGGGTGACGGTCAGGTGGCGATCAACTGGCTGGCGATATTAGGGCAGCCACCTAATCCGACAGGCCGCGCGCTGACGTAATTGCGGCCAATAATTCAGGCGCTGCGGTGGCAGGCCTGGGGTAGGGGGCAGGACACTTTGTCCACTAGCCGAGCCGCCACCGCCACCTGCCACTCACATCGCCTATGACAGTGCCAGTAAAACTGCTGCGGTATTACGTTACAGCAGTATATTATACAATACTAGTTTACGTGCCCGTGCTTTGCTACGGTTGTTAAAGGAGGGGATGTGCGTATCGTGGCTTTTTAGGGTTCCAGACCTCAGACAGTAAAAATACTTGTTGGATCGCTCTGCCAATAAATTCAGCCGAGATGAGTGGCGGACTAAAGGGGGTGTTTGTGCTGCCACCTCTCTGCTGTCACTCGCTGCTCGCTGCTCGCCGGCAGCCTCGTTGCATTCACGCTGCAGGCACCTCGCTGCTCGCCAAGCTGTTACACTACAGCCGAGTACACAACAGTAGTAGCGTGAAGCGTCAAACATGTTCTCCACATCGTCTGATGACATTGACAGTGATTTGTTCGCTGCAAAAATGTTGTTATTGGAAAGGAGAAGGAAGAGAAGGTATGGAGTGCATCCTTTGAATACTAAACGCCTCAACTACGGATACTTTCACAAGTACTACCAACAGCTCAAAAACTATCCAGATCGAATTTTCAGACATAATAGTCAACTGCTTCAGATCTTCGCTCATTGTTGCCTGTACTAAAATTTTCTCCAAGAAACATTATTGTGTGCGATGGGCACGAAATATCCACGCCGCTCTGATAAAGTGACCTTGAAGCAACCAATCACAATGCAAGTTTCAGGCTGGGCGTCGCGAAACACAAACCTGTTTGATATCATCGCCTGGCTAGGATCGTAGCGTGCAGTGAGCTGCGCGAGTAGCGATGGTGCACGCTAAATGGGCCGGTAAGGTTGAAATGTTTGTAAATCTATCGGACCAAACTGCTTAGTCCTCAGTCCGTAGCTTACAAACTACTTAAACCTAGGTAACCTAAGGACAACACACACACCAATGCCCCAGAGAGGACTCGAACCGCCATGGCGAGCAACCGCGCGCTCCGCAGCGAGACGCTTTAGACCGCTCGGCTACTCCACTGCGGCGGGCCGGTAAGACTCTGTGGGTTTGATTCATCATCGCCGTGCCATGTCGGCGAGCAGCGACGTGGCAGCATAAACGCACCCTTAAGGCTGTTTGAGGCCCAGGACGGCGACGAAACAAAATGATGGCCCCCTCCCGTCCACTTGGAAATATATTACTACAAAACAGGAACTTATGAGATTTGGAGGCCCCACAGGACGAGAGGCACGGGCCAGTCTAAAAAGAATTACATTCGGGATTTGGAGGCCCCAGCAGAAATAGATGCCAAGCGTTGCTTTCGAGGCATTCGGAGGCTCTCCAAGACCGGAGGCCCTGTGCGGTCCACCCGCCCCCCTCCCCCCCCCCCCCAGGCCATCACATCACTCCGCCACTGGCCAAGATGTCAAATGTAAATAAAAGTCATCCTCCGAAACGGCGTATTTTCATAAAGTTTTTGATACAAAATGAAACATGCATAAGGAAGCAAGAAATGTGGTTAAGTATGTAATACAGAAAACTAGATCAGTAACACTACGTTCAATGTTTGTTGATATTCGAAGAGATAAGATTGGTTAAGTCTATCACAGACGTTCGCTTCCTTGCTGTACTACCTCATACTTATTTCATAGCAGCGGCGTCTATTAGTTCTGTGGTTCACTACAGCGCTTATATAGTTTGTTTGCTGTACTATGCCATCAATACTTACATAGCTTACATCTAAATTTTTTCCGTGATCTCATTTTTACGAAACGAAGTTGCTCCATGCAAATACATTTAGTAATTTAGCAGATTGGGTGTTTCTAATAGATGAACAGTTACTGAAAACAGTTAATATTACGATGTATCTTTTTTCCGCGATCTTATTTTGATGAAATCCTGCCTCTATGTTGCCCCAATCTTACTTCAAGTTTCCTGTGAAAACGGCATGAATATGTGTAAGTAGTTTTTTGTAAAATGTTTGCAAAACGCGTTACAAATAGGCATATCTTCATGAATGTGATGTAGGTTACATCATACGTCAGTGATATTGGCCATTTTAAACATTTATTTGATGATAATTCATATATCTCGACAATGTACTGAGGCATGGAAAACTGAAATATAATAAGTATTTCATTAAAGAAGTGGAAACATATGTGAAAACAATTATTATTCTTACGGTTGGCCATCTTTCCGCTACATGCACTATTGTCGCTCCAACCGTGAGACTTAGAAACTTTCATAACAGTTGTACGTATATGTTAGACTGTGATATCAGTATGTAATTGTATGAGTATCTAGATAAAATATCATCATTAATCTGAGCATTCCATGAAATAATGCTAAGGCTCTACACAGAATTAAAAGGAAAGAATCTACCACTCAGTAAACTTCGTAGAATATTTGGCAGTAGCCAGAGGCTCAAGATACATTAATAATTAGAGGACATAATGCAAGTGGACACCTTCAGTACTGGTATGCTCACAACAATAAATTCTAATAGGCAAGTGAAAACATTAATCAATTTACTGCATAAAAATGGGAAAGATTTTCTTAACTGAGAAATTAATAAACTTAAAACTAACTGGAAATACGGAAATAATAAGTGGCAAAAATAGTTATCCTAACATAGAAGGCAATGCATAATATATGAAATAAAAAACCTCTGGATCACATACCTAGTTCATATATGTTAGACAAAATTACTAACTCCCCACTATTTCAGCATTGAACAGGAAGTCTCAAAACTGCTAATATAAGCACCACAAAAAATCTTGACACTTCTATCATTTCCGTAAGGAATGACAAGATTAACATTGCAATCACAGATTGTTCAGTTCAACAAAACATAAATAAAAGAGACTAGGATACTAATGCAAATGAAATAAAAGACATAAACATTACACTATGCAAATGTTTACAAAGACATTACAACATAAGATCATAAGAAAGCAGAATAGCTGTAAGTATAGAGCAAACAAATAATAGGTACAAGTATAAACAAGTCTTTCAGATCCTGTAAGCACAAAATAACGTTTGCCACTTCTCCCCACACGATTAACACTTTTCCTAGCAACACAATGTCACACGCTTCATCTCTATATGTGGTGGCACAGATACCTCTTCCGACGTTTCGAGTGTCCAACCCTGGCTGCTGAGTGTCCTGGATTAGTCGACTAAGCAACATACAGGATCGATTAATCCCAACTTCAGCAAATAATTCGAGTTCATGTCAGCAGAAATGTCCATCATAAGTAACCCCTGCCCCAACTAGTTTTGTCATGTTCGTAATTCACAGAGGCGATGTCTCAGACCTTAATAGTCAACTGCATATCGGCATATGTCCATACAAACAAAACAAAGGTTTATAGCCATGGATCAACGCTGAGTTGCGTGAGTCCATCATGACTCAAGCAAAAATTGCGGTTGCACATCACTGTTGATTATGCAACTAGTGCGATTTACATAAAGTATTTCAGTCTGACACAACATAGTCTGTCATGGATCAAAACTGATGAATTCATCATGACTACCACAATTCTAAACAGCATCATGATTCACAGGGGTTAGTGAGTGCATCGTGATACCATGACTACTTATTCAAAGTTCTGGAAAATCTACATACAATTTTTGTGCAATATAAGTGTCAAATATTACCTACATAACAAATTTTGGTGTACCAGGGCAACTAGTGTGTTCCAGCAACGGAAGTGTCTTTCTTGCAAATGACAGGATGAGCCGTCAAGGTGCACATCCATCTGACCGTTGTGAGGGTGCTGATATGGAGCCGTTTATTTCGCATATCATCGTGTTAGGTATTAAAGAAATTTTCTTGATTGGAGTACTGTGTGACGTAATAGAAAGGGTGAGAGGGAGACATTAGGTGAGCTTGTATCCCGTGGGAAATCTCCACCCCTATTGCTAGTTGAGATCTGATTGGCTTCCACCTATACTAGTTGTCCACCAAAACTTCAAGCTTCTTTTATTAACATTTAACTTCCCTATGTTTATTAACAATTGTCTGTATACTTTCTGTAATGCTTTTGTGCTATGCTATATTTCGGTTAATTCAAAGATTTAATTATTTGTATATTTTGTAGTAAGTTGATCAATGTTAGTCTAGAAGTTTCGCTTGGCTCCAAAACGGTGGCTTGTGGCGCGCAGCGAGGTATGGCGACAGTCAGTTGAGCGCCGACCGCGATACACATTCATGTTAGTTCAGTTTATATATTTATATACTTAATATAACTTAGTCTGTATATTTATGCTTGGATATACACTGGCATTTCTTCAATAAAAACAAGCACTGACATCCTACAAAAGCTAAAGTTATTCGTAGTGCAGTACTTCCTAGCCACATCTCAACATCTCTTCTAGCATCACTTCAAGTACAACGGATGTGCGACCTGTGTAATTCACCTGCGCAATGGGACATCAACTACGACAAAAGACACAAGGCTAGTAAAAGACATGCACTGAAGTTGCATGTCGACACGGCACCTCGTATGCAGTGCTGCCCCGTTTACAAACCAGGGCACTGGCACGAAGTGCGTTTGTAACATCGCTGAGGGAAGGTATGAAAGAGGGGAGGGGTTTTTGGGACTTTATCAACTATGCACTGACCTTCCCTTTTTGGCCCACTTTAGGTTACGGTAGTAACACTAAAAGTGGGCCTTTGCGATCGTCTTTTGACAGCTTGAAATTTAAATAACAATAACGGCTTAACCATTCACCTGACACGAAAATTGAATAACCGAATTTGTAGAGGAGAATATTCTCTACAACTTTGCTATGTTATGTTTTTTTCTTATCTCGTATCGTTTCAGAGATATTTGCAAAAATAACGGCGATTTTGGGATGTATGTCTTACTGTCCCTAACGTGATCCCCGTTTTTAAGACGAACCGTTCAACCGATCAACACAAAATTTTACATTCCTAATTGTAGGCCGGCAGAGACCAGAACCTCCCTATTTCAAATTTTTCGGACAAAAAACACGGTAGTAATTCAAAAGAAAAAAAAAATGCCGTTTGTAATATAATTGTAATTGCGAACGAACCGTACATCTTACACTAAAATTGAATTGCCGAATTTGTAAAGAAGAAGATTCTCTACAGCTTTGTTCCCTTACGTTTTTTTCATATCTCGTATCATTCGAGAGATATTTTCAAAAATAACAAGATTTTGATACCCTCCACTGAATTAACGAAAACCAGCCGTTCGCAGATGTCACGTGATATTCCTCGCCCAGAACTCTCTGGCATAAACCATCTTGCGTTGCGTATTTGATGATTTTCTTATTTTAACTTACGCGTTGTCATTTCAAAGCAATGGCGCACTGAAGAATTCACAAAAACACGTCGTTCTTCGTACGATAAATGATAATCTACTGTCTACAAATACCATATTAGCATCAGTTAACAACGGCCATCAATAGTATGATATTAAAGAACGCAATTTCAAAATGTTGGCTGTAGTGTAGTGGCCAATGCGGTGGACTGTGACGCTGAAGGTCAGTGGTTCAAAACCCGCCACTACCAATTTTTCCCCCTAAAAGGCCTTCAGACACTCTTATTCATTATTTTTTATTGTTTACATTATTATTTTGGACCGATTGTTTGCAAAAACTTATAAAACTACAAATCTAAAGTGGGCCGTAAAACACATTAGTGCGATTTATTTTATTTTATTATTTTTATTTATTATTATTTTTTTAAGCAGCCCCGCCGTACCGTCCAACCCTTACGGCATATGCGGCATTGGCACGCAGCACATGTCGCGTTGTAGAGCACAGGTGTGCCGACCTCCGCGCAACCTCGGTGCTGTGACGTCATGCCGCGGCCGCTGCAGAAAGGTGCGTCTCCATTCAAACCGCCGCTGTCGGGTCACTGCCGCACCTGGCCAAGGGGGGTGTCCTACAGGCGTGGAGCGATGCGTGCCGTGCGACCCTGGGGCTGTGACGTAACTCCACCGGCGCTGCCAGGGGGTGTCTCCATTCAGCTGGCCGGCACGGTGTCACCGCCCTCACTCGACCTGGAAAGCCATGACCAGTTGGCCTCAGGGTGCCATTGGGCGGACAGGCGAGGTGGTGCGCCCCTGCCCTCGGGCCAGCATGGCCGGCCACAGCCCTGTTGCTGCACTGACTCATCGGACAGTAGTCTCCCGCTCTGCCACCTCCTCGGCCGTCTGTTTCTAACCCACATACAAATTATTAGTACCGCAATTCTACCCAGTAGATCTCCCGCTCCCTGATATCTTTACGACAACAAAAATCACAAAGAAGTCAAACCAACTGTAGTGTAGTTACTCTTGCAGATAACTTAAGGAGACCTCTTTAATAACTCTACAATGTTCTTGAGGGTCTCTCCATGAAACTCTGATCTAACATCACGTTACTTTAGAGTACATATCATCCTCAGATGACTTTCACAAACACACACTAAAAATACTAAACTAGCGAGACTGATGACCTAGCTGTTTAGTCCCCTCAAAACCAATAACAACAACAACTAAACTATCCTCAAAGTCTTTACAAAGGAAATATTGAAAAACACTATTCTGCTATATGGTGAGTACATATTTGGAAACGTCTCGTCCTCGAAAATGGAGTGGATATGAGGTTACTAAAATTTCACTGATATAAATACGTTTCCATAGAATTATACTCAGCCGTGCCTGCAGCGTATCTCGGAACGCTGTCCTATCGACCTTCTTTCTGATTTCTCCCGTCGGCGGTGCACTCGACTGCGCTTCGCGCTTGTCTACCGGCTGTTCGCATGAGGGCTGATCAGCGAAGCAGTGCCAGTAGAGGGAGAGTGCAGTGTTGCTATGTGACCTTCCTTAGAAGATGATCTTCTTTTTCGGGTGAGATGTACATTTCTAGTTTCTGCTTCTTACAAAAATAAAAAATCTCCTTTTCCATATCCTCGAAAATCAAATTATTATTTTTTATTTTAGGATTGGTAAACTGTGTCACTAATGTTCCACACTGCACATGGTATTGGGTTTCTTGTCTTGTGTCAGGTGAAATGATCACTGTGCGTGAGGGGCCTAAAAAAAGCAGATTGGTGAACTGTGTTGTTCACTTTTAATTGTGTACGCGGTAGTGATTCTTGTGTGTTGTGTTAAACGATTAGTGATCGTGAGTGACGGAGCTAGGAAAAAAGCCAAGCACTCTCAAACATACAGAACAGATTGGGAACAATCCAGTAGCTTAAAGGGTTAAAAAAAAGTTCATATGTTTGTTAGCCCCACCCGTATGAACCACAGACATTGCCGTATGGAAATATGATGATGGCATCCTCTCGGGTAAAATATTCCGGAGGTAAAATAGTCCCCCATTCGGATCTCCGGGCGGGGACTACTCAGGAGGACGTTGTCATCAGGAAAGACAATACTGACATTCTACGGAGGAGCTAAAGGAAATTATTCAGACAGTTAAGGGAGAGGAAAACTTAATTGTGATGGGAGACTGGAATTCGGTAGTAGGAAAAGGAAGTGAAGGAAAAATAGTAGGTGAATATGGACTGGGCAGGAGGAATGAAAGAGGAAGTCGCCTCGTAGAATTTTGCACGGAACATGATTTAATCGTAACAAACATGTGGTTTAAGAATCACAAAAGAAGGTTGTATACGTGGAAGAGACCAGGAGACACCGGACGGAATCAGATAGATTTTATAATGGTAAGACATAGATTCCGAAACCAGGTTATAAACTGCAAGACATACCCTGGGGCAGATATAGACTCTGACCATATCTTGTTAGTCATGAACTGAAACTGAAACTGAAAAAACTACAGAAAGGTAGGAAAATAAGGAGATGGGACTTCGATAAATTGAAGGAACGTGAAGTTCTGGAGAATTTCAGAGGGAGATTTAGGCAACAATTGACAGAAACAGGGGGAAATAAAACAGTAGAAGAGGAATAGGTAGCATTGAGAGATGAAATAGTGAAGGCAGCAGAGGACAAAATAGGTAGAAAGGCAGGACCTACAAAAAATCCTTGGATATCACAGGAAATACTAAATTTAATTGATGAAAGGAGAAAATATAAAAATGCAGTAAATGAAACAGGCAAAATGGAGTACAGACGACTATAAAATGAGATTGACAGAAAGTGCAAAATGCCTAAGCAGGAGTGGCTAGAAGCCAAATGCAAATCTGTAGAAGAATGTATAACAAGGGGAATAGTAGATAACACATACAGGAAAATAAAAGAGACATTTGGGAACATGAAAAGCAACTCTACGAATATCAAGAACTCAGATGGGAAACCAGTTCTCAGCAAAGAAGGGAAAGCTGAAAGGAAAGAGTACATAGAGCAGCTCTACGAAGGAAATGAACTTAGAGACGATGTTATAGGAAGGGAAGAGGAAGCAGATCAAGACGAAATAGGAGATACTATACTGAGAGATGAATTTGACAGAGCCTTGAAAGACCTAGGTCGGAACAAGGCCCCAGGAGTAGATGACACACCGCCAGAGCTACTAAAGTCTCTGGGAGAGCCAGCCATGACAAGACTATTTGAACTGGTGTGTAGGATGTATGAGACAGGCGAAATGCCCTCAGACTTTAAGAAAAATGTAATAATCCCCATTCCGAAGAAATCAGGTGCAGACAGGTGTGAAAATTACAGAACCATAAGTTTGATAAGTAATGGTTGCAAAATTTTAACACGTAGATATACAGAAGAATGGAAAAGGTGGTAGAACCTGACCTCGGGGAAGATCAGTTTGGATTCAGGCGGAACGTAGGAATACTCACTTTACGTCTTATCTTAGAAGATAGATTAAGGAAAGGCAAACATACATTTTTAGCTTTTGTAGATTTGGAGAAAGCATTTGACAATGTTGACTGGAATACACTCTTTCAAATTCTGAAGTCAGCAGGGGTAAAATATAGGGAAAGGAGAGTTATTTACAACTTGTACAAAAGCCAGACTGCATTTATTAGAAGAAGGGCATGAAAGGGAAGCATCAGTTGGCAAGGGAGTAAGACAGGGTTGTAGCCTTTCTCCGATGTTATTCAATTTGTACATCGAGCAGGCGGTGAAGGAAAGCAAGGAAAAATTTGGAATAGGGATTAAAGTTTAGGGGGAAGAAATAAAAACATTGCGTTTTGCTGATGACATAGTAATTCTGTCAGAGACAGCAAAGGACCTGGAAGAGCAGTTGAATGGAATGGACAGTGTCTTTAAGAGAGCGTATAAAATGAACATTAACAAGAACAAAACAAAAATAATGGAATGCGGTCTTAGAAAATCAGGCGATGCTGAAGGAATTAGATTAGGTAACGAAACAATGAAGGTGGTTGATGAGTTTTGTTACTTGGGTAGTAAAATAACATGCGATGGTCGCATAAAATGCAGAATGGCAATGGGAAGAAAATCATTTTTGAAAAAGAGAAATTTGCTAACATCGAATATTAATTTAAGGGTAAAGAAGTCTTTTCTGAAGGCATTTGTGTGGAGTGTTGCCTTGTACGGGAGTGAAACATGGATGATAAGCAGTGCGGACAGGAAGAGAATAGAGGCTTTTGAAATGTGGTGCTACAGAAGAATGCTGAAGATTAGGTGGGTAGATCGCATAACTAATGAAGAGGTACTGAACAGGATTGGCGAGAAAAAGAATTTTTGGCATACCCTGACTAAAATAAGGGATCGCTTGGTAGGACACATTCTTAGACATCGGGGAATCGTAAATTTAGCATTGGAGGGAAGTGTGTGGGGTAAAAATCGCAGAGGGAGACCAAGAGACGCGTATAGTAAGCAGATTCAAGTGGATGTGGGTTGCCGTTCTTATGAGGAGATGAAAAGGCTCGCTCAAAATAGAGTAGGGTGGAGAGCTACATCAAACCAGTCTCCGGACTGAAGACCATAACATCAACATGTTTGGTAAGCTTAAGGGACTTAACTGGGGGTCTTCAGTCCCTAAACGTACAAACTACTTATGAACTTGCTTATATTAATGACGACAGAAACATCCATGCCCGAGGGGGGATTCGAACCCTAGATCGTAGCGGCCGGGGATCGGCCGGGCGTACTGACAATGTTTACCGAGTGGTTTTCCACTTGCTGGCCATCGGTGACGCCTGGTGTGTTGCATGTGACGACGGCGGCCTCATTTATACTTGAGCCTGGGATCTCCGAATAGGTCAAAGGCTGAGTTGTTACTACAGATAATTACTTAATTTCACTGAACCTAGCCAAAAAACTGAAAGAATTATCACCCTATACTGTAGGATTAGTAAATAGAGCAAGAAGAGAAATGTTCAAATGTTTGTAAATCTATCGGACTAAACTGCGTGGTCATCAGTCCGTAGCTTACAAACTACTTAAACCTAGGTAAACTAACCTAAGGACAACACACACACCCATGCCCCAGGGAGGACTCGAACCATCGAACCCCCACGGCGAGCAACCGCGCGAAGAGAAATGCTCTGAAGTTTTTGAAGTGTCCCCTGCATTCGAAAAAAGTTTTAGAACATAATGATATTTCCTTGACAGTCTATGAAACAAAGAAAGTAAAAGAAAAAAAAGCGCTAGTAATGCTTCCCGTTCATCCTAGTGCTACTATAAATAGAAACGAAAATGAAACCTTCAGCGACTATAAGTTATTACAAGAAAAAAAAAATGGGGTTGACAAGGTAGGCAAAATGGCTAGGCAGTATTCAGTCAAGATTGCCTCAAGAAAATGGCCACAACATTCCTTCTACAATATCCTTGACCTGACAGGAGTGAATGCATGTATAATATTCAGAGCTGTTACTTTGAAGAAGATCAGCAGTTTCAGATGAAGTATGCTCTGAGCATGAGAAGAATCGCTTTCCTCATATGACCAGAGAAAATTGTGGAAATAACGAAAATGAAGATGGGAGAAAAAAGCCACAGGAACGCTATAAATGTAACATTCAGCATAAAGTACTTCCAAGTGCACTGTTTGTAAATAGATGGTTCATGGAAATATAGAAACAAAAATGAATATAAATTCTTAAATTATATAAAACAATGAGGTATCCAAAATATCTGTAAACGTGAAAAGTTGAGTTTTGAGGCATTTAGAACAAATAAAAACCTACCACGTGCTTTCTCGTTTGACTTCTTACTACTTTCAGTGAAATTTATTTATATAGAAATACATAATACGATTTGTAGTCTCTCCTTATCATTCACAGTTCTGTTTCTTAACAGGCGGACATATCGTGTGAACATTAAAATATAATAATGCATAAAATTTCTAATTAATAATTCAGAACATTTTTGTTAAGTTGTAGGGATCAAAATGACCCCTTTGGATGTTCGAAGGGGCAGGGAAATTCTGGGGGTCCGAGTGATAAATGGTTTAAAGATTACGTTGGGCACGCTAGTGTTTATATTGTCATTTGTGTTTGCTAAACACTGAGTGTTTGAAATACTGAATGTAAGCTAACCCAAACCAGACCTTCCTAATTCCGCAGTGCTCTATCCTGCTTATATTAACTCAACAGGAAAATCAGTAACCCCCTAGTAATTGAGATCATATTCACATATAATTGACGTAAAGTGATCGAGAAGAAGTGACATCTGGCCTTCCACAGGGATGTGTTATAGGGCGCCTAGATGTTCCTTATTTTTATAAACTATATGGGAAACAATCTGGGTAGTTCTCTTAGGTTGTTTGCGGATGATGGTGTCACTTATTGGTTTGTAAAGTCACCAGAAGATCAAAAGCAACTGCAAAATGATTTAGATAAGATATCAGCATGGTGCAAAAAATGGCAATGAACCCTGAATAATGAGAAGTGTGAAGTCATCCATATGACCGCTAAAAGAATCCCGTTAAACTTCATTTACACGATAAATCAGTCGAAACTATATACCTAGGAGTAACAATTACAAACAACTTAAATCGCAAAGAACACGTAAATAATATTCTAGAAAAAGCGAACCAAAGACTATGTTTCGTTGGCAGAACACTTAGACGATGCATCAGTTCTACTAAGGGAACTGCATATACTATAATTGTGCGTCCTATTTTGGAGTATTGCTGCGTATAGTGGGATCCCCACCAAGTGGGATTGATAGACGATTTAGAGAAATTTCAGAGAAGGGCAGCACGTTTTGTACTATCGCGAAATAGGGGAGAGAGTGTCACAGAAATGATGCACGAGATGGGGTTGGAATCATTAAAAGAAAGGCGTAATTTATTGCGATGAAATCTATTTGCGAAATTTCTTTCATCAATGAGAAAATATTTTGTTAGCACCCACTTATATAGGAAGACGTGATCACGAAAATAAGAGAAATCAGTTCGAAAGCTGAAAGACTTAGGTGTTTCTTTTTCCAGCGAGCTATTAGCGAATTGATGCGTAGAGAAACATCATAAAAGCGTGTCAAGCGTGTCATACAATGTATACATTCATGGCCGGCGTTGTCTTCAGATAAAACTTCCGGGCTGAGAGCCCGTGGCCTAGGTGTAAGACTTCCTCCCGACATTTCGTCTCCAATGTGTAGCCCTCTTAGTTCAGCTACTGTCAATTTAGTTATGGAATTTTTCGAGCAGCAGGCGTTGCAGACGGCCCTAAAGAATCGATGTATGTGGTATCTTTGTAGTGTGGAACCATGGTGAAGGGTGGCTGGATGTATTCTTAAATGCATATCAATAGCATTAATCAAAAGTTCACGATGGTGAAAGAAATGGCCAACTCAACTTCCTGGATGTATCGGTAATTAAACGGGAGGACGCGACTCTGGGCCATAAGGTATACAGAAAAAACACACATACTGATTGATACCTCCACCATTCGATGCACAAAAAGAGCCAACAAAAAATCTTTGAGCTAGTTTACTTGGTGGATGAACTAAATCACATACCGTTGGCCTTAAAAAGTGGATATGATGGCAAGGAAATTGATCGTGCTCTGCATCTAGGAAGGATCCTGAAGTTCTGAGCAACAACGGCAACCATCTGTAAAAGTTTTCCTTCCGTACATTAGCAGAACTACTGATCGAATCGGAAAAAGTATTAGCCAGTTATGGCGTCGAAACGATCTACAGACCCACCAAGAAGATCAAAGAATACTTGAGATCAGCGAAATACTCACGTCAACCCCTAGTAACACCTGAGGTATATAAAATTCGTTGCAGCTATGGTGAAGTATATATTTGAACAACTGAAAGAAGCGCCAACACCCGCTTAACTGAACATAAAAGGAACTGTCGTATGAGCCGCACGAAAAATCGGCAGTAGCAGAGCACGTTTTTCAACATGGGACCATGAAATAAAATTTAATGAGACGAGCGTTTTAGCTAGGACATCACATTACAGTGCACGCATGTATAGAGAACCAATAGAGAGTAAAAAAAATCAGAATAATTTTAATAGAAAAGAAGAACGTCTGAAAAATAAAATATGGATGTCGACATTGTAGCAACTAGATGACAATCGATTACTTTCAATCGAGAATACCAGAGATAGCCACTCAGACAGCCTCACGTGACGTATGGTGGTGCCCTCTATGCCCTCTATAAATGCGAGAAACCCTCGGAACGAAGTGGCAGTTGCCGGAAGACCCTGGAAATTGTCTTCCGCAATCGGAGACGAAACGTCGGGAGGATGTTGGACCACGGCCTCTGTGATATTCCTGGCGTATGGCCACTTCATATTTCTGGCCGCTGGCTGTTTCTTTGCTAACAACATACGTGTCTTAAACGCGGAAGAAAGACAGAAGTGCAACATATGTTGAAATGTAGGGTGGGGAGCAGTAGCATATGGCACAGTAGGTGCTGGTTCCCATGGGAACTCTCCTCGCATTGTCTGCTGCATTTCACGTCACGTGATGTCTTTTGAAATTAGTTCTGTTTATTATATACTAAATATTAATTATTCAGAGCTGAGAATTTGTGACAAATATCTCTCAAGGACACGCTACCAGTTCTTCTGTAACCATAGGTGGACGCCCACTTCGTTCTTCACCGTGCACATCACTACGCCCGCCATTGAACTGTCGGACCCAGCCGGCCGCGGTGTCCTGGGGGACTGAGGCGCTTCAGTCACGGTCTGCACGGCCACTACGGTCGGGGGTTGGAATCCCCCCAAGGGCATGGATATTTGTGCTGTCTTTAGTCTTAGCTAGTTCATAATTTGTAAGCTTAGGGACTGATGACCCCGTAGTTAAGTCCCATAAGTTCTACAAACATTTGAAATTTGAATTTGTGAGACCCATCTTCTCACCATCAAATCAATCATCGCATTTGGTCCGTAAACATCGCAAATTTGCCGATACGTTTCACTTGGTTTCACTTTCCTCTAGCATTCAGAAACCGAATCACCGACCTGATTTCACAAGCGGCGGGATTTTCAAACAACGCCGACATTTCAAACAAGCACAACAAAGCATACGTAACTGACAGCGATCTCCAAATGGCGCACGTTCTTCTCCTTGATACACATCGTCTACAGCCCATGTGCGGAACTGCAATCGCAGCGCTGCAGCGGAGATAATTTGAAACGGAACTTAATTTCTGGACGCACCTCGTATTTTTTTTTTTCGAATACTTCCTCTATATCGCATAACACTTTCTTGAGTTTGTTGCTCAACCGCTACTTAGACAATGGCACCAGGTAATTTCCTGCCGGAAGTCGCTTTCGCGAGCCAAATTGCACAGAACAGCGGCGCCCGGGTAATTGCGTCAGAGCGGAGCGCCCCTGATCCCGCGAACTGAGCCGCTGGCGCAGCTGCGAGCCGCGATCGCCCTTCGCGCCGCGCCGCGCCGTCGCTTTCAATTCCGCACTCGTCGGCGCCGCTCCTGATCGCCGAGAACCCAATTACGGCGGGTCGCGCTGTGCCGCACCCGGCGGCCGGCGTCGCGTTTCGTCGGCGTCGGTGTCGGCGTCGGCGGCGGCGGCGGTGTCGTTGTGCCGTCGGGAAACGGCGGCGTCGAGCAGCTTACCGCAGCGCGGCGCTCTAATTACGTTTGACATTTCAATTAGGTGACAGGCGCAGAAAGATACGGCCCGGTGACGACTGCTCCGCTCTCGGATCCTCGGGTGACGCGCCGTGCGGAGTGGGTGGGCTTTGTTACCGAGAGCTGGCGAAAGCAAAGCGTAGCGGCAGGTAGAAGGGGGCGGGGGCAAGCCGAGCAAGAGAGCCGCGGAAATTACGGGCCTCCTGGCTTAGTGCTGAACTCCCACTCAAAGGGTATTTTCCACCATTCTATTTCCAGCTCAAGTTGGTGATTTAGTATTGTTTCCTTCCTCTACGCAAACGGGATTTTCTGTGCACTCAAAGCTACACAAAAACAATTAAGAGATCAGCAATCATACTCAAATTCATAGGGTGATTTATTTTATAGAGATATTGGTTCATTGATATTTCTATGTGATACTCTCTTCTTCAGACTTTCATAGTGTTATAGCAAGGAGCCATGAGGCTTACATAATAGTGAAAACGTCATTCTGGTTGCCATCGAAAAATGTTGTGTGATCATCTTGGATCACAGTCTGCTCGGCCACCACGGCCGAGGGTTCGAATCCCCACTCGGGCATGGATATTTGAGCCGTCCTGCCGAAAAGAAATCCATGATGGATCATGACATAACCTTTACAGATATGAGTGGAGGACCAGCCTTCGAGGTCTATCCAGATACTGACTTTTCTAGTGCTTCAGCCCCAACTGCAGTCTGCAGCGTAACATACCATCATGTGATAACATATTCCACTATATATGTGACCCATAGCAGAAGATAATTAAAAAAGGCCTCATTCCAATTTATTTTATAAATATGCCAGCAGCCCTTTGTGTTGAGCTATCTCCTCTTATGTAAACCCGGCCGCGGTGTCCGACGCGACTGAGGCGCTCCAGTCACGGTCTACACGGCCACTACGGTCGGGGGTTCGAATGCCCCCTCGTGCATGGATATTTGTGCCGTCCTTAGTGTTAGCTAGTTCATAAGTAATTTGTTAGCTTAGGGACTGATGACCCCGTAGTTAAGTCCCATAAGTTCTACAAACAATTGAATTTCCTTATGTAAAGGTGGATAGATAGTTAACGAAAGTTCTTTAGATGCTGGGCAACAATTAGAGGGATTTCCAGAGAATAAGTCTATGCCAGTGAAGACTTAATGCATATTAAATTGTAGCAAAAACAATTGAGTGTTGATTATTCTATAAGACACGTTGGTGTCGAGAAAAGAAGCCGGATGTAAAAGTAGTGATTTGAAGATTTATAAAAACTGTGAAAGATTGATGATTTACAGCAACGAAGCTATGTATTCAAATTAAATTATGTTTGTGTGCGTGTTTTCATCATCGACATTGGAATGCAAATTAATTTCAGTCAGATGAAGTACAGTACGCGGACACTATTCGCCATTAGTTTCTTCCACGGTTCACATCTGCTGGAAACAAGTTACTTAAAAGATGATGTGGTCAGTATGTAGACATATATACACGGTAAACAATGACCAAGAACACTTAACCACGCGAAATCACATTAACAGCGGTGGTAAATTATGTTTTTATGCCGCAAGTCTTACGTTGTATCCTTCATTTATGATCATTGTTTTAGTACCGGACGTGCTCCTACTTCAGATCTCAAATTGAAGGATCTGCCTCTTGATATATGCGTTCTCATCAACTATGCGGTCGATAATTTACTCCCACCGACAGCTGCTGTACATGAGAAATCGCCAGTTTTCTCCACAAAACCTCAACACTCGCCGTTACGGAATTCGAAGCAATCACCGCCTTGAGTTTCTACACACCGTCCACGTTAAAGCTGAAAGAAGTCGGTTCTTTCTGTTTTGTAAAACATCAGCATTAATTGTGCCAATACAAGTCGGTGAAATGTTGCGAAATTTGAGAGAAAGGAGTACATGAGCAGAGGGTTACAATTGGGCTCTCATTACTGTAGTGGTCTTCAAAAACTCGGACGTGATCTCGGGTTTCATTCTGGCTACGTTGTCTCACACCACCGCTCCCTTCCACCTTTTACTGAATGACATGACCTGCCCATTTTCTTTTCAAGAGGGCACTGTATTTTGTGCCATCGATTGGTCAACATTCAGCAAACTCCCGCCACGGCTTTTCAGCCTGTACATTATCAATATATATCACACCAATCATAAGTGAATAATGACAGCAGACGAATCCGATCGCATCAGCCTCCTGGCGATATAGGTTTCCCATTCCATAGCCTCAAATTCCTATGAGAGAAATAGATGGGCAAAATTATGCTCTTGTTTGACTCCCCCTCAAATCCGGAGTTGCTAATATCATACTCAAATTGACCTTACGCCAACCGTTCGTCATCATTTCAGTAAAAAAAAAAAAAAAAAAAAAAAAAAAAAAAAAAAAAAAAAAAAAAAAAAAAGGCAACTAAACACAGCACTTATACTGAAAGCACGTTTATTCCGAACTCAACATATACGCACCACTGACTGCTTCTCAGGCAGAGTGCTCTGCTATTTATACACAGACAGAATTTACCAGAAATTAGAAGAACAGTTAACATAAGAAACAAGTAGAATTTACAAGTGAACATAAGAATGATGTAGAACCTTCTGGAATTGTAAATTACAAATAAATAAATTTTTGTCATTGGGCGGGATTGAACCGGCGACCTTCTGCTCCGCAGTCCGTGACGCATCTTCGAAACGTATTTTCGTGAGAAACAATCCCCTTCAGTATATTTAGAATTGTCACCGTCCCCACCATACACTATCTGATCAAAGGTATCCGGACACCTGACTGAAGATGACTGACAAGTTCGTGGCGTCCTCCATCGGTAATGCTGGAATTCAATAATGTGTTGCTCCACCGTTAGCGGTGATGGCAACTTTCGCAGGCATACGTTTAATCAGTTGCTGGGAGTTTTTTTTTTTTTTTTTGGGGAATGGCAGCCCATTCTTTACGGAGTGCTGCACTGATGAGAAGTATTGATGTTGGTCGGGTGGTCTCACGCGAAGTCGGCATTCCAAAACATCCCAAAGGTGTCTCGTAGGATTCAAGTCAGGACTCTGGTCAGGCCGGTTCACTAAAGGGGTGTTATTGTCGTGTAACTACTCCGCCAAAGGCCGAGCATCATAAACACGTGTTCCATTGTGTTGAAAGATTCCATCGCCATCCCCGAATTGAACAGTGGGAAGCAAGAAGGTGTTGAAAACATAGATGTAGGCCTGTACTGTGAAAGTGCCACGCAAAGCAACAAGGGCTGTAAGCCCCCTCCATGAAAAAGACGACCACACCATAACACTGCCGCCTCCGAGTTTTACTTTTGGCACTACACACGCTGATTAGTAAAATGTAGACTTCCACAGCCGGAAATGTCATGGCCATTAAAATTAACCGGGCTGTTTTGCCTTGTTGTCAAAACCTAACGTTTCGTCCCCGTCTGCGGAGGACATGTTCAGGGAGGTCAGTAGGATTGCCTGTCCAATATACACACTGGCTCGCTACGGTGTCCGCGCGTTCCCGCGCAGACGCGTGACGCCACGTGTCTTGAAGACGTCAGAGCAATTGGCCGTCATCCACTGCCGCCGTTCGCCGTTGCCATTACATCTACATCTACATAGATACTCTACAAGTCACATTTAAGTGCCTGGCAGAGGGTTCATGAACCACTTTCATAACTTTTCTCTACTCCAGTCTCTAATATCGCGCGGGAAGAAAGAACACCTAAATCGTTCCGTTTTCGATCTGATATATTTTATTGGGATGGTCATGTCTCCCTAAGTAGGTGGGTGCTAACAAAATATTTTCACATTCAGAAGTAAAAGTCGGTGATTGAAACTTCATAAACAGATGAATAACGTCTTTCTTTTAATGATTTCCGCCCCAATTCGTGCAACATTTCCGTGGCGCTTTCCCCCCCGTAACGCAATAAAACAAAACGAGTTGCCCTTCTCTGAACCTTCTCTGTGTCTTCAGTCAGTCCCACCTGGTGAGGGTCCCACAAGGGCAACAGTACTCCAGGAGAGGACGCACAAGTGTGATGTAGGCAGTCTATTTGGTGGAGCTGGTGCATCTTCGAAGCGTTCTGCCAATGAAACGTAACCTTTGATCCGCCTTCCCCACAATATTTTCTGTGTGTTCTCTCCATTCACAGTTGTTCGTAATTGTAACTCCTAGGTATTTGGTAGAATTTACGACCTTAAGGTTTGACTGATTTATCGCGTAATTGAAGTTCAGCGGATTTCTTTTAGTGGTCATGTGTTATTACTTCACACTTTTCTTTATTTAGTGTCATGCCCTATTCCTTTAGTGGACGGGCGGTACATCTTTCCTTCATAACCGGCATTTATATACCGTTTAGTTTCATGCCCTCTTCCTTACGATTGAAATTCTTCGGATGATGGCGATTTCAATTGCCTTCCTGTAGAGCCTTTCACACACGCAGACATATGACGTTCTCCGGGAATTTGCTATACTCACATCCTGCCATCAGATCGCCACATTGCGTTACATGATTCGTCACTCCATACATACAACGTTTTTCCATAGTTCAATGTTTACGCTCCTTACACCAACCTAGGCGTCGTTTGACATTGACCGGTATGATCTGTGACTTCTGGGCAGCCGCTCGACCGTGACGTCCAAGTGTTCTCACCTTCCACGTTATTGTGATAGTACCTGGAGTGAACCCCAATTCAGTTCCTTTGTGATGGTCTGACTAACTGTGAGTGGTCTCTCTTATCAACAGACAAGGTTTGCGAGCACGCTTCCATCTTGTACGTGTCCCGTTCACAGTTCACTATCACATCACCTAGGAATTTTAGGGCTGAGGGAATCTCGCGTACAGGTTTCTGACACAAGTGACGGCCAATCACATAACTACGTTCGAGGTGCGTGAGTTCCGCGAACGCCACATTCTGCGCTCTCATGAAGTCAAATGACTACTGATGTCGCTGATTGGCGTACTTGGTAGGAGGTGAGAGCACAAAGCAGCTAATATGAAAAACGTATGTTTTTGGGAGTGTCCGGATTCTGTCCAACACACAGTGTATTCCCTGATATCTGCAGAAATTAATTCCACCCCTTCACCTTGCCGAGTAAAGCAACTGGTCACCAGCGAGGTTGCGTTATGGTATATAGCTGTTATCATGAAAGTTATCAAGAAAGTGGCAATAGATAGAGAATTCTTGAATCTCAGACCCTCTTCAGCGTTCCAATGCATCAATCTTATTTAACACAAACAAATGTATCTTCTTCAAGCCACACACTTGGGATAGGTATTCATGGCCAACGCCAGCCTGCAATAACTCCAGTTAAATGTCTCAGGCGAAGTCAGTTCGAACCAGTAAAATTACTAAAGCCTTTTCATCACCCACGTAGCTGCAGAGAGAGAGCCATCAGACACATTACTAGAAAATGATTTCAAGTTGTCAACGATATCAGCATGTGGAACTCTATTCTTGACACTCAAAACAGAGTGAACTATTTGTTTAATGGCAACAACCATAAATATCCGTTGTTATTAGCAGTATAAGTGTCGTTGTTTCATATAAAAAACTTTATGTTTGCATAAAAATACACTTTGTAAGCAATCTTAAAAACTGTTTGTTCGCGAAAAATACGAGCCCCTGACTACCAATCCACTCTGTGAAAACCGCACATCAACCGCACTTTCCGTTTCCGCAGTATTTGCGGTGTAAATGATTGATTCACTCTTTATATGAAATGAAGTCGTCAGAAATTATGAACGATTTGGGTTAGGAAATTGAAAACTGCAGGGGACACAAGTTAGGAATTGGTATGCGTATGCGGATGTGTTTAGCGACGAAGCCCACTTTCGTCTGGATGGGTTCGCCAATAAGTATAGTATAATTGGAGCGTTTGCTGAACGGATAATCTGCATTTCGCCATTGGGTGACTATGAGCTGTGCAGCATCCAGTCACGGAATATTCAGTGCAATATTCCACCACTGCACCCTATCAAACGGTATCTGAAGGTGTAGGAAGAATATTTTATACCCTTTATCCAAAGTGACTGTGATTTTGACTGGACTTTGTTGAGGCAAGACGAAACTTTCCCATGTCAAAGAAATAGACTTTTTGATGTCCAGGAAGAGCACCTGAAACCTCCATTCTGGTTCTCCGGTACAAAGAGGCCACTGCTGTGGGCCTAGATTGGGCGCCACAATATCCAGGTCTGAAAACATGCGAATTCTCTTTGTAGGGCTATGTGAGGTGTACGGGAATAGACCCTAAAACCATTGCTGAGCGAAAAACAGGTAGCCAGGAGGCTGCCCACAATATCGATGTTCCCATACTGTAGTGCAACGGGTCATCGATCATTTCGTTATTCGTCTGCGCCACATCGTCGCCACGGAAGGCAGTACATAGAACATTTCATAACCTAAATTCAATTATTTATACTGACGTTGAATAAAGTGTGTACACGACATTGTTTGTAACTTCTGTGTCTCGTCGCCGCCGGTTGTCTTAGGTGTCGGTGGTCGAGTGGAAAGAGACCGACACAGGAAATTAGGATGCATGCGTGAGAGACTGAGGTGACCAATCAGTGGGACAGCTGAAACTAGAAACCCTAAGCTAGTTTACTACAAGATACGTATTTCGTAGAAATAGTACAATACTTAACTTCTGTATCTGAAAAACGTGGAATGTGCTTTCCTAACATCTTGAAGACTAGGTATAATGTTGAACAGATAGGGCATAACAGCTTTTAGATAATTGCAGGATGACATGTTGACCATAGCTGTTTATTTTTTTCTCAGTGATACCGGTTTCGGTCATTTACCATTATCATGCTAATCTCTGCTAAAGCTTGATAATGGTAAATGACCGAAACTGGTATCACTGAGAAAAAAATAAACAGCTATGGTCAACATGTCGTTCTGCGACTAGGTATAAGCCTGCCTACTTTTTTTTTTTCAATCTGCCTTTTTTGAAATTTTATTTGTTTGAATGCTTCCTTCCATCTTGTACTTGCAAATAAAAATTCTTTTTGCGGAAGTTTGGTTAAGAAGCAGCAAAAAAAAAAAAAAAAAAAAAAAAAAAAAAAAGAATAATAATAATAAAACTTATTTTACGAATTTTCGTCTTGCTGTGCTACAGCTTTGGAACCAAAGTATTCCAAACAAAAAGTAAACCCGCTTCTATAGTAGCAAACATAATCTATTGTTCTTCTATTTACAATTGGAGAAATTAACTTTTACTTCTTTTTCTATGGCCCTGCCCACCGTCGATTTCAAAGTTCGTCTTCTCGGTTTTTGTTTGCAGTTGTTCGTGTCCGGTTGAGGTTCAGTTTCTTCGTGCTTTCTGTTATGTGCTAATACTAAAATGCTTCCTTCTCTAACTCTGAAACACGTCAGTAGGCTGGAGCACAGAATTCATCTGTAATAAAATATAAATACGTATAATGGAGATATATCTTGTTTGAGTCTGTTCTAGTGCCTGTCCTATTGCCAAGTGGCCGATACAGTTCCGTGGTGGCCGCGAGCGGGATTGAAGCAGAGGGCGCTCGCGGCTGACGTCTTAAGAACGCCGCGCCGCGCCGTGCTTACATGGCGGCGCGCGGCGAAAGTACGTGGCGCACACTTCAGACTTGTGCGACACCACAGTAAATAACTTGCGTTTTGTCCCATGTGGTTGAATAATTGACATGCTTGTGTTTATAACGAAAAGCAATGGCACCTTTAACAAGAGGATAACAGGACACGTTATCTCACATTTTATATGTTTTCCCTCATGTCCATTTGCCGTAACTTTTACAATAAATTTTTGTAACCGCTTTTTTTAGTACAGAAATTTTTATCATATGTCTGTCCTTTTCACGAGCATGTCCCTTTAAGATGAAAGATATCCTGTATAGCTGTTTCCATTGAGTTCTACAGGAATTTTGGAAACTTTACTGCTGGTATCGCACTGGCTTTGATGCCGCCCTAGGGACGTTTCCATGTTTTTAACGGGGCAGTCGGCACTTGGGACGTGCCTGATGGCGGCGTATACGGCGCGAATCCGCCCTTTATCTCCGCCCCCGGCACAACAGAGCCGCGGCCACGGGGGCACGCGCTCCCGCAGGCGCGGCCACTAAGTTTTTAGTGGGGCCATCAGACCGCCAGCTGCCGCATGCGGTGCGTCGTCGTCCGCAGGCGCCGCCGTCGTGGCGGCCGCGTCAGGGCAGGCTGTTCACCTGGCCACCCCTCCTCCTGCACGCCGGGAAGCGGCCGTCTCACCTACCCGGCAGGGCTGCAGTTACCATCACTGTAACTGGACCCAGGGGTCCGCCGTGAGAGGTTGGGGCGGCACTAGGCCGTCTCAGGAACGCTCCTCACGTGGCTGGCGGCGACTTGGTTTGGTTTGTGACTGGGGCTACAGTTGAGTTCGTTTTATTTTAGGGGTTTAACTTGCGACTTTTAAGCTGTGGATTATGTCTTGATTTTCACAGTTGTTTGGATGTATAGGTTCAAAATTCTATTTGTCACCTCAGTATGAAAATTAAGTTTGTAGACCTGGTACTTCTTCGCAGTTAATGAAATTTATATCTTTGTTGAATTTTTCACTGTAAATATTGTTTCTGGATTTCATTTAAACTTAAAGACCTTTTGTAATCAGAATGGAACTTTCACTCTGAAACGGAGTGTGCGGAACCGGGACTCGAACCTGGGACCTGTTTGCCTTTCGCGGGCAAGTCAGAGGCGAGGTACTGGCGGAAGGAAAGATTTGACGCGGCATCGTGAGTCGTATCGGGATAGTACAGTCGGTAGTGCGCTTGCCCGCGAAAAGCAATATTCATTTATTTTTATTTTTTGGTTTATTAAATATCAGCCTCTGAGGAACGGATTATCATGCTCAAACATTACAAAAGGTGAAACTTCCTGGCAGATTAAAATTGTGTGCCGGAGCAGGGACTCGAACCTGGGACCGTTTGCATTTCGCGGGCCAGCGCACTACCGACTGTGCTATCCCGACTCGACTTACGATGCCGCCTCACAACTTTACTTCCGCCAGTACCTCGCCTCCGACTTGCCCACGAAAGTCAAAAAGGTCCCGGTTCCGGCACACAATTTTAATCTGCCAAGAAGTTTCATATCAGCGCACACTCCGCTGCACAGTGAAAGTTTCATTCTGGAAACATTCCTTAGCCTGTGGCTAAGCCATGTCTCCACCATATCCTTTCTTCCAGGAATGTCTTGCATGGTTCGCAGGAGAGCTTCTGTGAAGTCTGGAAAGTCGGAGGCGAGGTACTGGCGGAAGTAAAGTTGTGAGGCGGCATCGTGAGTCGTGTCGCGATAGACAGTCGGTAGTGCGCTTGCCCGCGAAAGGCAAAAAGGTCCCAGGTTCGAGTCCGGGTTCCGGCACACAATTTTAATCTGCCAGGAAGTTTCACCTTTTTTTAATGCTTGAGCATGATAAAAAAAAAATCATTGAGTCCCGGTAGTTCAGGTAATTTGACGCCCGTCACAAAGATACTGTTTTTGCCCAATCATATTCCTTTATAGAATTATTAATTAGAAAATTTCACCATACGTTTCTCCTGACCAAAACTGTTAGATATATTCCTTCACGTGTAGAATATGCTGCGACAATATTAGGGAACTAATTACTCGAATAACTGTTTAAGACTTTTTTAAGGTTCATAGATTCTCTATTCTGAAATCAATTCACAACACCTTCACAGTACACACTTTATAAGTACACAATTCGTGATTATTTTCGTCAAAGTTTGCTTGTATTTATCTCTCTGGATCCTATGCATTAATTACAAACTCTAATTCTTCCAGATACGTCTTTGAAAAGTTATTGGATTAAACTTGCCAATAAGTTCAAATTTCATATCAAGAATGTTCATCAGTTTATTTTTTCCGTCCTAGCCTATCCCGATCAAAGTCGAAAGATATACGCTTTCGCGTATGATTACGATGTAAAAGTTTATATTAAAGTTTAAATATTTTCTCGGGTTTTTTTCCTATCTTGGAATGAAACCGCGTATAATATTCTAGCTAAGTACTGAGAGCTCATCACATAGAAAGCTACGCACATAGAGAAAGCTGAGCACATAGAGAGAGAGAGAGAGAGAGAGAGAGAGAGAGAGAGAGAGAGAGAGAGAGAGAGAGAAACTCAACTGCGGTTACTATTTATAATAGCAATCTGACAAATGATCTCTGTTATACGAGATGTTTTGACCTAAGTATTCCCTGGATACTCTTAATTACGCTGATATAATTTGAATTTACTAAAAATTTTGAAAAATGAGAAAATTCTGCCTCTTAACAAATTATTAAAATTACGTAACGAAGAAAAATGTTGGAATACCGTGATTCTAATGCTACGGTCGCGATGTAATGTCACACTCAGATCGCGCGTCAGAAGCGCAACGAGTCATTCCGGAACGTGCATCCGAAGCAACGAGGGCTGAACACGAATGTGTTTCAGGCAGTATGGAGGAGCACGGTTGAGAGAGGTGTCAAGACCGGAGAATATTTAATTAAAATAATGAAAACCAAGGAAAAAAACTGTAAAGATTCGGCCATATTTCTAAAGCAATGCCAGTATATAACAGGTACAAGGCTGTTAGTGAGCAGGACGGAAAGTAGTACGCTCGAGATAAGCCGAGAGGTTTTAAACAGGGAGCGTCCTATGTGTTCACTGGTTCAGTGACTCCCCAGGAGGGAGCTGTCATTAGGTGACAACATTTCTTTTTTTCCCTTTGTTCTTCCTTTAAATTGGAAATACTTCTTTTACGCAGTCATGCGTATGTTTTTGCTTCCTGACCGCATAATCTTCCTCACTCCCGTAGGTAGTGAAGATCACTATTCGTCTTCGTTTCGTTTTTCGAACTGGAGAATTTCGTATTAGTTAGAAATCTAGTTTCCAATTTTATTATTCTAAAGGGAGCCTTTATTCCCCATTTATTTCCCTTTGTTTTATGCCTATGGTTTTATTTTTACTCCTTACATTAACAGCATGAACGATCTCTTACTTACCACATGTCTCTTATACACCCAACAGGTTCTGTTTTGTTACAGACAGCAAAGGACTGCAATAGGTTCGCTTTTTTAGTGAGAGGTGCAGCTTGTTTCGGAAGTTTCTCTTTCGTTTTTTCGTAATGGCGTGAGATAGGATTATAGCGGTGGCAACATAACATACACGCAGCACTGACTGCCTCTCGGGCACAGTGCTCTGCTACTTATACATAGAATTTACCAGAAATTAGAAGAACAGTTAACATAAGAAACAAGTAGAATTTATAAGTGAACATAAGAAAGATGTAGAACACTCTGGAAATGTTAATTACAATGAAATAAATTTTTGCCGGTGGTCGGGATTGAACCGGCGCCCTTCAGCACCGCAGACCGTGACGCTAACCCCTGCGCCACGCCGGCATTCGGGATTCGTGGTCTCTCGCTGCATTGCTCCCTCTCCTAGAAAAACAGCGTCCCGCTGTTATTTTCCCTGTGGAGCCAGCTGCATTGTCCTGGATCTTGACCTTGTCATGGCTCCTCTGTCTGGTAGTTCAAGGGAATCCTTTCCTTCTTCACGATTATCGACGGCAGACGTTCCTGTCATGGCTTCATCAGTAACGTTACCGTCCTTAGAGTCCTTGAACAAGAAGCCATTGTCGCCTACCTGCTCTTCAGGATCGTAGTAAGGCTTCATGCGCAGGACGTGAACAATGTCTCCTCGTTTTGTCGTTTCGACGACGGCTCATAATCCTCAACTTCGTATGTGACGTCTGACAGGCGCCTTACGACACGATACGGAACAAAGTATCGCTTCAATACCTTTTCTGACAGTCCAACGTTCCGTATAGGGGTAAAAATCCATACCAGATCTCCTGGGATGTACTCAATAGGTCGGTGCCTGTCGTTATACCGCTGTCGGTCCTTCTCCTGGGCGTCAAATTTCCGTATGCGAGTCAGCTGTCTTGCTTCTTCGACCCTGGTGATGAGCTATTTAACACAGTCATCCTGAGTGTCGTCCGGTTGGAAAGGGAACAGCGTATCCATTGTCGTCTCAGCTTCACGGCCATGGAACAGGAAAAACGGCGTGAAGCCTGTGGTGTCTTGTCTTGTGGTATTGTATCCTTTTGCTCAACATCGACGTACATCGACAGCATATCGGCTAATGTCTTGTTGCAACGTTCCGTAAGACCATTTGTCTGAGGACGGTATGCAGTTGTCATTCTGTGGACAATGTCGCACCAGGACGTTACCTCTGATACTAGTTTTGACTGGAATACTTTTCCACGGTCAGATATCACGACATGTGGTGCTCCATGTTTCAAAAGATGTCTTCTACAAGGAATTTTGCGATCTCTGGAGCTTCTTCAGTCGGCACAGGCTTGGTGACAGCGTAGCGTGTGAGGTAGTCAGTGCAGACTATTATCTATCGGTTACCGGTTGTCGACTTCGGGAACCTCCCTAAAAGATCGATCCCAACTCGGTGGAATGGAGTCAGTGCAGACTATTATCTATCGGTTACCGGTTGTCGACTTCGGGAACCTCCCTAAAAGATCGATCCCAACTCGGTGGAATGGAGCTGCTGCCGGCAGAATCGGTACGAGATGCCCTGGATGTTATTGCGGCACATGCTTCCGTCGCTGGCACTCTTTACAGTTACTCACATAGTGCTTGACAGATCGGTAGAGACCTGTCCAGTAATACCTGAGTCTGATTCTGTCTAGGGTCTTCATGAATCCCAGATGACCGGATATTGGAGCATCGTGGAAATATTTGAGAATAGCTGGCTGGATATGAGCTGGAGCGACCAGTAGCCATTTGGGGCCTAGTGGATCGTAGTTGCTATTATACAATGTTCCGTTTATAAGTTGGAACTCTCCATTGGTCGGTTCACATTTCTCCAAGGCCTCTATCGTTTTTAATAGTGCTGGATCTTCCCTCTGTTTATCTGTAACGTCATCTAATTAAGTGAGGGCTGAAATTTCATTCATGCTGTTGTGTTACACTAATGGATTCCTCGAAAGGCAGTCGGAATCCTTGTGTTTGCACCCGTTCTTGAATACCACTGTGACATCGTACTCTTGGAGTCTTAGTGCCCATCTTGCTAGTCGACCTGATGGATCCTTCAAGCTAGACAGCCAACACAAAGAATGGTGGTCTGTCACGACGGTGAATGGTTTGCCGAATAAATACGGCCGGAACTTGTTGATAGCCCAGATAACTGCGAGACATTCTTTTTCAGTTGTAGAGTAGTTTATCTCGGACTTTGAGAGTACTCTATATGCATAGGCTATCATTTTTTCACCACCTTCCTGAACTTGTACAAGCACTGCACCAATCCCATAACCACTGGCGTCTGTGTGAAGTTCCGTTTCTGCATTCTCGTGGTACAAGGCCAGCACTGTTGCGGAAGTTATAGCCTCCTAAAGTGCCCGGAAAGCTCTTTCTTTTGTCTCATACCAGTAAAACTTGGCGTCTCCCTGCAGAAGTTCTTCTAATGGACGTGCCTTGTTACAAAATCCTTTTATGAAACGTCGGTAGTATGAGCACAGCCCGAGAAAACTTCTCACATCACGAATGTGATGAGGAGTTGGAAATTCTGTGACTGCCCTTACTTTATCTGTATCAGGACGGACACCATCTCCGTTGACTAGGTGCCCCAGGATTTTTATCTCTTTGGTGACCAAGAGGCACTTCTTTGGGTTGAGACGGAGTCCTTTAGCCTGAACACACTTCAACACAGTTGCCAGGTGACTCAGATGTTCTTCAAATGTTTTCGAGGAAACGACATCTAAATAGCAAAGACACGTCGTCCACTTAAGGTGTCGAAGCAAGTTGTCCATCATGCGTTCGACTGTCGCCGGAGCATTACATAATCCAAATGGCATTACTTTAAATTCATAGAGGCCCGAATTATCCGTCTTTCAGCTGACGACACTCTATACGAACGCTGGATAATTGGCGGATGATCCCCAGTATTGATACGGTGCTTTATCGTGGGCCGTTTCGTCTGACTTTTCCCCTGCTGAGGTGTGAATGCACCCGAAAATTGGCGTAGTATACTTAACACCCGCTGGCGTTATTCCGTGGTCAGTCTAGGCCCTAGTGGCAGTTCCACGTTTGTTTCCTCCAGCTTGTTGTCTGTACTAACAGCAGGGCATGGGTCGTCTTCCTGGATTGGTTCAGTTGTCCTGATACACATTCCCTTGGGGATACGTTGTGACTGCTTCTGACAATTCGTGATCCAAATCTCTCCTTGACCACCGGTAATGCTTATGATGGCCGCTGGTATGTAAATTTCTTTTGTGATCCTGATAAACGTTTTACTATCAACAAGAACTTCACAGTTTAATCGCTCATCTGCGTTTGTGACTGCAACTCTTCTCATCGTCAACGGCAGGATCGTCACATTCTCAACGGCAAATAACTTCCCAGAAAATTCTGTATTACGTGTACCCGTCGGAAAAACTTCTTCAATTTGCAGCTCAGATCTTCCACAGTCAATGATAGCTTGGGATGCCTGAAGGAAGTCCCATCCGAGGATGACATTGTGACTAAATTCTGTGAACACGAGAAATTCAAACGGCTGGGTCCTGTTGTTGATGGTTATTCTGGCGACAAAGGTTCCTGCTGGCTGGACTTACTTTCCATTCGCGACCTTCAGCACAGTTGCCCCCGTATCACAGAACATTGTCTTCTTTAGTGTGCGGCGGTAAATATCCGACAATACGGAGAAAAACGCTCCTGAATCAACAAGTGCCCGGACAGGTTGGCCGTCGATTATGACGTCGACGAGATTCCCCGACATCTTAGCGACTGTCGTCCATGGAGGATTTTCATCTGCGGCGGCCTCACCTCCGTAGATGGTCGCCTCGCTTAGTTTTCCTGGGCGCGGCGGCTATGGGAGCGGCTGGTGCCTCTGTACTGGTACGGTGAACGGCTGCGGCGCGTCGGGGAGCGACCTCGTCTAGGGTACGGCGATGGGCTTCTTCCCTTAGGTCGATTTAACTCATCAGCAGGTGACTGCTTGGAATAGAACTGCTCTGATGACTGACGTCTTGCGGCAATATAATCGTCGAAAACTCGCCTTCTCTCTCTGCAGTAGCGTACGACATGTCCAGGGCGTCCACAGTGGAAACACAGTGGTGTGTTGTCTTCTGTCCTCCAGACGTCTGTTCTTCTGCGGGGCTTCATAGTTGCCGGGTGAGTTGGTTGTGATCGCGTCGGCCGGTTCATAGCCTGCCGTTTAGCGGCTGCAGCGTATGTCATAGCAGGGCGACGCCATTCAGATTGACGGGGCAGACAGGAGCTAATGTCTGAAATACCGCTTCCTCAGCGACGTCGGCTTCTTCGTGACTTACAGGGCTTACATCCATGGCCATAATCTGATGTTCGCTCGGTCTAACAGTCCCGGTAGCCATAAATTGTTGTAATTGTTTTCTCACAATTTGTCGTATGAGCGAAGCGAAGTCATGCTGGTCTTACACAACGGCCATAGGGACTACATTCGGGAGTCTGTCATTCCTCTTGCGTCCAACCCTCCTTTGTTGCATCTCTTCAATACGTTGGCACCACTTGATGAACTCTTCTGTCGAAGCAACGTCTTTTATCAGAAGAGCTTGGTACATGTCTTCTGCAATACCCTTCATCAGGTGCGTGATTTTGTCGGCCTCAGTCATGTTCGGACTGAGTATGTTACACAGGTCCAAAACATTCTGTATGTACGACTTTGTCGGCTCACCTTGTCATTGGGCCCGGTTCTTCAGTTATTCTTCCGCCGAACGGATTTGTCGCTGGCGGCCTCCAAACGTCTTGTTAAGTTCCGTCTGGAACGTTTCCCAGTCGTTCAGCTTGTCTTCGTTGTTCTCAAAACATTGCTGGGCTGTTCCGTCCAGGTAGAAATAAACGTTGGCCAGGTACATTGTGTGATCCCATCTGTTATAATAGGCGACTCGGTCGAACCCTTTAAGCCATTTGTTGGTATCGTGTCCAGTGTCTCCAGAAAACACCGACGGGTGTCTGATGTGCAGCTGGCTTACCGATGGTTTCGTGTCCAAGGTTCTTCTGATGCTACGGACTTTCGGAAGGATGTACTCGGTATATCCCTTGTATTCCGGTTCTAGTGCGTGTAAGCGACGGCTTTTACGTTGCCTAATCGGAGCCACGGTGATGCAGCTGTTGTACAGGATACCCGGCGCCTCCACCAAACAATGTCACGTTGAAATGGGAGCAGGCTTGACTTCGAAGGCAACTGAACACAGCACTTATACTGAAAGCACGTTTATTACGAACATACACGCAGCACTGACTGCCTCTCGGGCAGAGTGCTCTGCTATTTACACACAGACAGAATTTACCAGATATTAGCACAACATATGAAACAAGTAGAATTTACAAGTGAACATAAGAAATATGTAGAACCTTCTGGAATTGTTAATTACAAAGAAATAAATTTTTGCCGGTGGGCGTGACTAAACCGGCGACCTTCAGCATCGTAGTCCGTGACGCTATCCCCGGCGCCACGCCTGCCGTCGGTGTACCTGCTGTCTCGCGCCACCTAGCAAGGATACTCGTATAGTTAACGGCATCACGCTGCACTGCCGAGTCGAAACCGACTGCAAGCAATAATTTTAAACCCAATCTTGTTTTTAACGTGTACAGAAACGACAATGTCCTTTGTATTGTTACTTGCCACATATATTTTTATTTTTTTGCAAATGTGTCGCGATTTTGAGGGTAAATGTCATTTATACTCATCGTTGTAACACATATGTAACTGTATGAAATGATGTGGGGGGGAGCAGCCTTTGCGCATAGGTAAGGTTAGAAGGGGGTGCTGCTTAGATTGTCAGATGACCCGTAGGTAGCTTGTCTCTTCATCCTAAGAGATTCAGTTTGTTACACTCACTCAACAGTGTAATCAGTTACTTACTGTGTTTTAGTGTTCATGTGCATATGTTCTTGGTGTTTATTATTAAAGGAAAATGAACAATGTCCATTATCTTTTAGAAACAAACTACTCAGCCTTAAGCTTGGAACAAAAGTGTGAAATAAAGAAGCTTGGTAGGCCGGCTCTTCAGCTCGAGTTGAAAAGCATGCGCAAACATGCCGATGAAAGACAATCTGCAGATCTTTTAAAGAAAATGTATCTAACGGGACGTAGGAGGTGAGAGCAACCGGTGCAGCGACGGATTATCCGTGCGTACTGGGGCGCCGCGATGCGGTGCACGCGGCCATTCACCGTCAGAGGTTCGAGTCTCCCCTCGGGTATAGGTGTTTGTGTTGTCCTTAAGTTAGTTTACGTTATTTGAAGTAGTTTGTAAGCTACGGACTAATAACAAGCAGTTAAGTCTGATAGATTTACAAACATTAACAGGTTTGCATCCAAGATCGTTTTCTTCATTTATTTAGATTACCGGTTTCGGCGTGCTCGACGCCATCTTCAGGGCTGTAGTAATCTAACTACAGGTCTGAAGATGGCGTCTTGCACGCCGAAATAGGTAATCTAAATAAATGAAGAAAACGATCTTGGAGGCAAACCTGTTAATTCCAGATCGCCCCAACGAATAATCAGTTTCTTATATTTACGAAAATTTGAACAATTGTCCCCAGCGACACTCGCAGAGATGCGCAAGATTGTCTCTTTGGACGCCGTGTGGTGGTGAGGGAAGGACGGTGCCACTATCAAGATCTGGCACTGTAAGGAGTTAACCCCCAGTCCTCTAGAGCACCAGCCACCACTGGTGGGCACCGAGTTGGACCTCGGGCAGTAAGAAGCAGATTTCTCTCGTAGTTGCAGTACAGGGAAAAGTCGCTGGAATATTCTCGACAACAAGGACCCGATCCAAGGACATCAGGAAACGGAGGTGTCGAGGACCTTCAAAACCAGTGTATGAGAGCGTCCTAAAGTCACAGAGGGGCAGTCTCATCAGTCGCAGTCCCAGCAAGCAGTGCCATTCGGCGCAGAGTAGGCACTCAGGACTTTGCATGCGGTGGAGGGTAGCAGCTGCTAGTAATGGGAAGATAACACTTCAACTAATAGAAGACGGTGGCACTCCGGTGGCAACAGCAAAAACAATGAGTTAAGGAGAACTTGCAGGTTTCATTGGCATCGTCTTGAATAGAGATTTCCTGGTCTCTGTCTCAAATAGCCCTTGAGCATTTTTACGTATGAACAAGTATTGGTGCAGTACTTGTCTCCTAAAACATAAGACCCTGGGTCCTAAGTCTTAGTAAAAGATTAAGTAACTGAGAATCTGGCTAAGGAGTAATGTAAGGGAGAGGCTCTGACACCTCTTATGCTTCAAGTGATTAGTACAATAAATGAATTTAAGGAAAGCCTGAGTTGATTCACGTGAAGTCTAGTAACTCCTCTCACATCCCCTTGTCTTACTAGAGTTATCAGCAGTTGTACTTACACCGCCTACAACGCCCTTTACATACCAAAGCTTATCAAAGCGACTTTCTCCTTCTGCGATATAAAGATTAAGTAAAGGACACAATCCCGCATTGACGTTGACGTCCTGATTGCGCGAGGCAGCCCAATCAACTCTATACTGATAACCAGGGCCTGTGCCAGGACGCAACAGGGGGACGGAAGAAGGCAGGGAGAGGAGAATGGAAGCAAGAGAATAATACATAGTCGAAAGAGGAACTAGAGAAGGAAGCAGCATATACGACATAAGCATGCACTGGTGGAGCTTGCGCTACAAGCTATAAGACGTGCGGTCGTAACATGACTGAAGTGATTCTGTAAGAGTTCGTACGTCCTAAACGACAGTTAAACGTGCAGACTTGTCATTCGAGTGCGGCATCTTATGTGCCATTTGACACGATATTGCGGACATCATTTATGTCAGAGCTGCTATTTTACGGAAAATTAGAAATTTGAAACATCTAGTTTAATTGTCTCAGCTGCTCATGTAACATGAATAATTGTGCTTACGAGGATGTTGCAGTAAACTCCTGTCCTACTGTAGGCACATGGGCTTACATCTGCACGGAATACCCAAAGACGTACCTAGTCCGACACAAATTTCTGTATGTCCACAGACCATTGATTTCATGGTCTACAGCTGACACTGTAATTCCGCAACGAATCAGCCCCAATGTGCTTCCGCAATGAAATAGCATCAGTGCTCAGTAGGGAAACTTTAAAATTCATAATTCTACATCTACATCCGCAACCCACCCAAAGATGCGTGGCGGAGGGTACTCAGTACCACAAATATATACTTGCATTCCGGTTCCACTCCCTTATAGAAAGAGGCAAAAACGAAAGCTTGTATGCTTCTGTAAGAGACCTAATGTCTCTGATCTTATCTCTGAGATCTTTACGCAAATTGTAGGTTGGAGGCAGTAGAATCGTTCTGCAGTCCGCCTCAAATTTCGCCCCTATATATTTCTTCACCAGTGCGTCTCGAAAAGAACGTTTCCTTTCCTCCAGCGACTACCATTTGAGTACCCGAAGCATTTCAGTGACACTTGCACATTGATCCGATACACCTGTTATAAACCTAGCCGCCAGCCTCTGAACTGCCTCTATGTCCTCCATTAAACCGATCTGATAGGAATCCAAACACATGAGCAATACTCAAGACGTGGTCGTACAAGTATTTTATATGCTGTCTCCTTTTCAGACGAATCACACCTTCCCAAAATTATCCAAATATACCTACTGAGTCGTGGGCTAGTTCTGTTCGAAATCCGAGCCCCGATTTGTGTTTATTTCTCCTCCTAACTGTGGTGGCGCCACCTCCGTTGGTGTTTCCGTCGGCCGCCAGGACGCGACGGACAGGTGACTGGGTCTGTCAGCGGATGCGGACGCTTGGGCCGGGTCAGTGAAAGTTTTCCGCTCGGACGTGGACGCCGAGCTGGTTTTGTCTGACGTCGCCGGCTGTTTTCAGCTTTGGAGTTCAGTTTGACTTCGCTGTTGCGTTAGTTACGTGTTTTGAAATCTATCGCCTCCCATGCGAGGACGATCTCGATTTGTTATATTGACGGAAACTAGCGGAATTTATTTGTCGTTTTACACTTCTGCGGCTTGGTTGCCACCCCGAGGCGTTGTCGTAACTTAGGGTTTGTCCCTTTTCCTGCCGGCCACGGTGGCCGAGAGGACTGAGGCGCTCAAGTCACGGTCTGCACGGCCACTACGGTCGGGGGTTCGAATCCCCCCTCGGGCATGGATATTTGTGCCGTCCTTAATCTAAGTTAGTTCATAAGTAGTTTGTAAGTTTGGGGACTGATGACCCCGTAGTTAAGTCCCATAAGCTTAACAAACATTTTCAACTTTTGTCCCTTTTCCCTCTCGTCGTCGTTGCTGCCTTCGGCGAGTTGTAGTTTTCAGCCTTCTGTTCGCGTCTTCTCTGAGTGGTCTGGTGACTATCCATACACGTGGCAGTGACGCTAGCTCGCGGCCTTTGAGGAAGTTTGGTTCTAACTGTTTTTCGCTTCCTCCCCTATGTCAGCCGTGGCGGTTCTCTCCCTGTAAAGGTTCTCATGTGCTATGATTATTGGTTTAGAGATTGTTGTTGTATCACTGTTTAGCAAAATCGTTGCAGAAGCTTTACCTGAAGTGCGCAATGTGTTCTGGACAGTATTTAATGGCCACTGTTCAATTACACTGTTGACGTTGATGTATGTATATTGTCTATTGTTTTCATCATTTCGTTTGGCCAATGAGTTGTGTAAAATGGTATATTTATTGTGAAGTTCTAAACTTGATTTGAGCCATATGTCTAAAAAGCATACAAAAAGGGCATTCTCAATAATATATCTACAGTTATTGCCTTTCCTTCTTTTGAGTGCCAGGTGATATTTAGTGTAACTCGTCTAGTTGAAATGGCCATTTCTGTAAAGGTCTAAGCCTTCTCTCTGTTGCGCAACGTGTTCTGGCCTGTATTTAAAGGGCGTTGTTCAATTACTCTGTTGATGCATTTGGTATAATTATATGTTAACCCAAAGTGGTATCTTAATATATCTAGTGTTACTGCCATTTAATTGTGTACTTTTGACCAAGTTTTTAAAGTTATTTTTATTGTGAAAATTTCCAAATTTAAGCTGCGCTATATATGTATATAAAAAAAGTGTCCATTAGTTTAATCTGTCAAGTGGTACTGTGTGCAACTTTCGGCCCAGTACACTGTAATTCGAGTCTTGTTTATTGCAAATGGTCATTTATGTTGTGGCGAGATTTCATTCTAAACTGCACAGGGTGCTCTGGCCAGTGTACAAGAGGCACAGTTCATTTACGCTGTTGGTGTTTGCTTCCATAATTACCTAAGCTAAACTTGTTGGCGCCACTCTTAATACGGTCTAAGCTTTCTCTCTTTGCGTAACGTGTTCGGCCGAGTATTTTAAAAGGCACTATTTAATTACACTGCTGATTGTGAAACTTCATATATATATATATATATATATATATATATATATATATATATATATATATATATATATATATATATATATATAGGGCGTTTCACTAAGTGTGTTTGCCTCTGTAACTTATAAAATAATAGGTGACGGGAAATTTTAATGCGGTAGGTCAACACAAGAAATGTTACACTTTCTGCGGAGCTATGAACATAGTTTATTGTATCATTTTCCACAGAGTTACAGAATAAAGAAATAATTTTTTAAATGGAACAATAGTTTTTTCTATCGTGCATTGGAATCGTTGAAACCAGCTGTGTCCAAATCAATGTGAACTACATTCCTATCACTGTTAGTTTGGGAGCTACAATCCTTCAAAGTTTCAGGGGCAGATACCGCACGCTGTACATAATACATGGCTGTGTGGTGGGTGATGGATTTATTTTTGTGGGGACATCTAAAGGATCGTGTTTTTGTCACTGAGCCCACATCCCCAGATGATCTAAAACAGCGCATCGAGGACGCATGTCGCTCCGTCACACCGGCGATGTTACATCTCATCTGCAGATCCTTTCGACGGCGCATTGCATTATGCATTGAGGAACATGGACACACATTTGAACATCTCATGTAAAACAACTTCCTACCGCCATAACATCCATCACCCACCACACAGCCATGTATTTTGTACAGCGTGCGGTATCTGCCCCTGAAACTTTGAAGGGTTGTAGCTCCCAAACTAACAGTTATAGGAAAGTAGTTTAAATTGATTTGGACGCAGCTAGTTTCAACGAATCCAATGCTCGATAGAAAAAACTATTGTTCCATTTATAAAATTATATTTTTGTGCAGTAACCTTTTGGAAAATGATAAAATAAACTATGTTCATAGCTCCGCAGAAACTGTAACATTTTCTCTAAATTTCACAGTGTGCTCTGGCCAATGTTTAGAAGCACGGTTCAGTTACACTGCTAGGAAAACCTGTAGCGCCACTCTCAATTATATCTAGTGATACTGCCTTTGCTATTTCTTGCTCTACCTTTCTTTTAAAAGTGGTATCCTTGTTGTAATATTTTTTTTAGTCTCACCTGTTATTTTGTATAGGCAAATGATTGCTCGCTTCTTCCTTTAAATTTAGAGAATCTCCTTATTTTATTGTGCTGAGCATCTGTATGTTTACCTATTCATGCCAGCTGTTAACTGATTTTAACCGTGATGTTAAATTTTGCGCTTACTTATAAATTACATTGTCTTGGTATTTTGATGAAAATGTTCATCAGTGATGTCCCTGTGCCTAGTATCCGTGTCCTTTCATTAAAGGGATTAAATGCCAGTTTTCAACGACGTCGACTACTCGCCTTCCCCAGGTCTCGTTCTATTTCATATCGTTGTGCAGCGTTACGCCAAGGAATTTAATTGTCGCGACAGTCGAGCAGGATACTACTAATGTTGCATTCGAACATTAATGAATTGCTACTCGTAGTTCTTTTATTTTTCTACATGTAGCACTAGTTACCATTCCTCACACTACCCAGAAATTTGATCCAAGTCATTCTGCATCCTCCTACAGTTATTCAATGATAACACTCTCTTGAACACCACAGTATCATCAGCAAACACCGGCATATTTCAAATCGCTCTGTTCGTCAGATCATTGACATACATAGAAAATAATAGCGGTCCTATCACACGTCCCAGGGCCACCCATGGCGATAGCCTTCTGCTCCTTCGTATATCGTTAGGTAGTTCCACTAAACCGCAGGTCATCTCAGGCACACGGGCTTGACGCACCTACACGGATTATCCAAGATCGTAACCCAGATCCTCCATTTGGTTTTTCATCATTCAATCTTGTCTGCCAACAGTGGGAACATTTACGCCACATTACGTAATGGAGCTGCATTGTTGTCGTCTAATTACTGAGCAAAGCTAGTAAAATCAGTATTTAAATTCAAGTGCAGGAAATGTATTATCGCAAGATAAGGGGCAAACAATAAGACCTTTTGTTTTGTCCTAATGAGTCTCGGAGAAATGTAGACACAGAGGTACACGGGAAGCAGGACTTGCCGGGAGATTTAGGAACACCAACCGAGGCAAGGTTAAGAAGACAACAGCGAACGGGCTGAATACTTTACTTCAGGCACATATGTACCACGTCACATAAAATACGGTCGTTGTGTGGCCACTTGATAATGGCAGTTACGTGCAAGATTATTGCTCAGACAAAACAGTTATAAAGTCCTGAATGTGTAATACAGAGGAATATAGATCAAACTCTGTACACTACTAACAGGAATGTTCCTTTGCAACTACAAAAGACACTTTCGAAATTCAAAAGTAATAATTTAAAAAAAATTACAAACTTCCTCGCTTTATAGTATCTCAAAATTTAGTTCTAATTTGACAAATGAAAAATCTTCAGCAGTTATTTTTTGGAATTTTAATTACATGTTTCGAGAATACATTATTCTCATCTTAAGACCCTTATAAGATCCATGCAGTAATGCGAAACTAGCCGTCCATTATAATAATTACACCCTCTCACACCAAGATGCAGCCGACAACTCGAAACATGTAATTAAAATTCCAAAAAATGACGGCTGAAGGTTTTGCATTTGTCAAATTAATACATCGTCGTCGTCCCATCATCCGTGTACCTAAGATGGATATACAGTCATGTTCTAGTGGACAGTCCTTTTTATCAGAAAGCTGTTTAGTGGTCCTGTTGGGTGTATTCGATGGACTGAGGAAATTTTACTTGTAACAACTAATTAAGGGTGACTTCAGTCATAGTAGCTCGTAGACTGTCCAAATGGTAAGTAATTAGGCTTAATGGGATTTACCATTTTTATGCTAGACCTGTAACGCATCTCGCTTATTAATAAACTTTACTAGCGAAGGCAATAAATCCGTGTGACATTCGATATGCATCCTTTCTACCCGTCTCTCTCTCTTTCCCTGCCCTTAACAATCCTCCCCTGTACCTCTCAGAACATTTCTTGACCAGCATGCGTCGTTTCCCCAATGTATGGAGCTGTGCAAGGAAATGTGTTGGCTGCTCAAAGGATGTACAAGGAGCGCTACCCGGATAGGCATCAGCCGGATCGTCGAACATTCTAACGTTATTCATTGCTTCCACGCGTGGAGCATTAGAATATATCGCAGAACTCCTGCAGTGGGAGAAAGAATATTAGTAGAGCATAATGCTTCCACAGGTAAGTGGAAATTCCTATGTAGAATCACATGCACAGATTCGTAATGGATTCGGAATAAGATGCAGTTATTAAACTGGTACTAATTTGCCTTACCAAAGTTGAAGTGCCGATTTTTTTTTTGGAAAGAGCCAAATAGTCTTCAGAAAGGATAGAATAAATAAAAAAGGTGATGGCATGTTTATTGCTGTTACAAAAGGTTTATCCTGCAGCGAAATTGAGGCAGATACTTTCTGTGATTGGTATGGGTAGAGGTTATACCCGACAACCGGAATAAATTAATAAGTGGATCCTTTTATCGGCCCCCTGACTCAGATGATGCAGTTGCCGAAATGTTCAAAGAAAGCGTGAATCACATTTCAAATAGGTATCCGCACCGTACTGTTATGATCGGTGGCGACTTTAATTTACCACGATATGTTGGCATAATTACATATTCAAAACCTGCGGCAAATATAAAACATCGTCCGAACTAGTTCTGAATATTTTTTCTGAAAACTACTTCGAACAGTTAGTTCATGAACCCACTAGAATAGTAAATGGTTGCGAAAATACCCTTTAACTCCTAGCAACAAATAATCCTGAGCTAGTAAAGAGCATCAAAACAGATGCAGAGATTAGCGAACATCGAGTAGGGAGACTGAATGTCGAAATTCCCAAATGCACCAAAAATAAACGAAAAATATATCTATTCAATAAAGCAGATAAAAATGTGCTTCATGCTTTTGTGAGTGATATTCTTGAAACGTGTCCATAAAAAATTATTTTTGTAAGAAAATATCCAATATTGTGCCTCCTGTTTTGTATCGAGTAACTTGCTTGCAAGAAAATGTATAATATCGCTTCTACTGTATGTATCGATATGTGTACTTAACTCTGTGAAGTTTCATCTTTGGCAAAGATCATGTATTGCATAGCATTGTAGCTCGCACTGAGAGAGAGAGTAGCACTTGTGGTTCAGCTCGCTTAGAGAGCGGTTGAGTTGTGTGTATGGCTCCGATATAGAGCAGAGGCTGCTTTGCCAGCAAGTCAGAAGTTGTATTATGTAGGTAATGTAATGCTGATTAATAATAATAAGTAACTTGACCTTTCTTTCCTGTTTCATTTACGTAGTTAGAAAATTAACCTACTTCCTTCATTTGATAATTAGTTATTAGTGGATTTAAAGTGGAGTATTGATTTGAATAATATTGTTGAACAGATTTCGTTATTGGTGCCACAGTAAATGATAGTTAATTGACTATGATACTAAATTTCAATAATCAGAAACTGATCTGCATAAAAATTCTCACGGTCAAGCATTAAGAAAGTGGTTTGTGGTTTTTTTTAATATCTTTCTCGCAGTCAAAATTTTTGAGTATAGTCAGTGTCTGTTTCAAATGGTGACTTGCCACAATTGTTTTGTGTTTAAAATATCCGTTGCGCACATAATCAGTTATCATATCAGGGCCATAATTAAACCAAATTGCTGTGTTAATGAACAATTTGTTGTCTGATTTAACGATAGGTTCAACATCCACAATACACACACAGCTTTTAGTCTCCAGTCTTTCAAAACTAAAAATGCAATTGTAGATCAGTTGTGACCTACTTTCAAAGACATAATATCAGTAGCAACCGAGAGATTTACACCAAATAAATTTATAAAAGAGGGAGCTGACCCCCGTGGTACACAAAACAGGTCAGTTCACTGTTGCAGAAGCAAAGAAAAATGCATGCAAAATTTTACTGCAACTCGCAACCTATCGTGAACTTCAATGCGAGAAGCCTATATTAGTTACCACAACTAAATCCTGTCTCGTAATCTTGCAGAAAATCCAAAACATTTCTGGTCATATGTGAAGTACACTAGCGGCAAAACACAAACAATACCTTCACTACGAGATAGCAATGGTAATACTACCGATGAAATTACTGCTAAGGCAGAATTACTAAACACAGCTTTCCGAATTCGTTAACCAAAGAAGACGAAGTAAACACTCCAGAATTCAATCCAAGAACAGCTGCTAGCATGCGAAACTTAGAAGTAGATGTTCCTGGAGTAGTAAAACAACTTAATTCACTAAACAAAAACAAAACTTCCGGGCCAGATTGTGTACCAACTAGATTCCTCTCAAAGTAAGCTGATGTAATAGCTCCGTACTTAGCTATCATTTACAATCGATCACTCAGCGAAAGATCCGTACCCAAAGTCTAGATAGTTGCCCAAGTAACACCAATATTCAAGAAAGGCAATAGGAGTGAATCCCAAAATTACAGGACAATCTCATTGACGTCGATTTGCAGTAGGAGTTTGGAACATGTACTCTGTTCCAACATTATGAACTACCTCGAAGAGAACGACCTGTTAACCAATAGTCAACACGGATTCAGGAAGTATCGCTCTTGCGAAACACAGCTTGCCCTTTATTCACATAAAGTGATAAGTGCCATCGACAAGGGATCTCGATTCCATATTTTTGGATTTCCGGAAGCGTTTGACACTGTACCCCACAAGCGGCTTCTAATGAAATTACGTGCTTATGGAATATCTCCCTAATTGTGCGATTGGATTCACGATTTCCTATCGGGAAGGACACAGTTCGTTGTAATTGACAGTAAGTTGTCGAGTAAAACAGAAGTGATATCTGGCGTTCCCCAGGGAAGCGTTTTAGATCCCCTACTCTTCCTTGTGTTTATAAACGATTTAGGAGAAAATCGGAATAGCTCATTTCGACTGTTCGCGGATGATGCTGTCGTCTATCGGTCAGTGAAGTCAACTGAGGATCAAAATCAACTGAAACGCGATTTAGATATAATTTCTACATGGCGCGAAAATTGGCAAGTGACACTAAATAAAGGAAAGTGTGAATTAATATACATGACCACTAAAAGAAATCCGCTGAACTTCAATTACGCGATAAATCAGATAAATCAATCAAACCTACCAAATGCCTAGGAGTTACAATTACGAACAACCTTGACTGGAGAGAACACATAGAAATTATTGGGGGGAAGGCGAACGGAAGATTACGTTTCATTGGCAGAACGCTTTGAAGATGCACCAGCTCCACTAAAGAGACTGCCTACATCACACTTGTGCGTCCTCTCCTGGAGTACTGTGGCCCCTTGTGGGACCCTCACCAGGTGGGACTGACGGAAGACACTGAGAAGGTTCAGAGAAGGGCAGCTCCTTTTCTTTTATTACGTTACGAGGGGGGGGGGGCGTCACGGAAATGTTGCACGATTTGGGATGGAAATCATTAAAAGAAAGACGTTATTCATTGCGGCGTGATCTGTTTGCGAAGTTTCAATCATCGACTTTTACTTCTGAATGTGACAATATTTTGCTAGCACCCACCTACTTAGGGAGACATGACCATCCCAATAAAATAAGAGAAATCAGATCGAAAACGGAACGATTTAGGTGTTTATCCTCCCCGCGGTAGAGAAACGTCATGAAAGTGGTTAATGAACCCTCTGCCAGGCACTTAAATGTGATTTGCAGAGTATCTATGTAGATGTAGATGAACACGAACCGTACAGGTAATTTACTTGACCACTGCAGATTTCTGCTCTATCCACTTTCTTATTGTCAGATCGCCATACCCTCAAAAAGTAGATTTCTTAACAGAAAAGGTGTTTTTTTTACTTCGATCACTTCAACACCTACATAATATTTTACTATATTAAATAGAAAAGGTATAAACATTAAGTTAGCTTGTGACTATCAGGGCCGGCCGCGGTAGCCGATGGGACTGAGGCGCTCCAGTCACGGTCTGCACGGCCACTACAGTCGGGAGTTCGAATCCCCCCTCGGGCATCGGGCATGTAAGGTAGTTGATAAGTAGTTTGTAAGTTTAGGGACTGATGACCCCGTAATTAAGTCCCATAAGCTTAACAAACATTTGAATTTTTTTGACTATCATGTGTACATACAATGTTTTGTGTCGCAGCCTCGTCGCAGCTTTTGTGTCTCATTTCCGTCGCAGGTGTCGGTGGCCGAGTAGGAAGACCGACACAGGAATAAAGGTAGCACGCTTGTGCAGGTAGGAGGTGAGCAGCCAGTGAGACAGCAGAAACTAGAAACACTAGAGTAAATTAGAACGAGATATATATTGCACAGAAGGTATACAATACTTAACTTTTACATAGATCAGTACTGCAGAATACTGATACATAGTTGAGCTAGAGGCCTGCCTAGTGCCTATCTGATTGCCACGTCTTCACTGGTGCCTATCTGATTCCGAAGTGTTAACTGGTTCCTATCTAAGTCCCAAGTGAACGATGTCGTTCAGTGGTGGCCACGAGCGGAGTTGTAACAGAGGACAGAGGGCGCTCGTGGCTGACGTCGTAAGAACGCCGCGCCGTGCGTGCATGGCGGCGCGCACTTTGTTCTTGTGCGACACCACACCCCTCCCCCCCCCCCCAAACCGCCGCGCCGTCGTTGCGTAGGGCTGAGGGTCACGGCGACGGCACTGGGAGGAGGGCCTGGGCGGGGGCGTTACTGGTGGGACGGGCGTCGTAGCAGAGGCTGGGATCGAGACGCCGTCTGCGCCCCGGTATCCACCTTGCGATCCCCCGGAAAACCCGCCAAAACGAGGGGAAGGGCGCACCCCTCCGCCCAGCGGGAGCAGGTCATCTTCTTCTGAGGTGCGTGGCCCAGATGGCGGGGGCACGCACGGTCCCGGAGTCCTTCTTGGTGACGCTGTCAGCTGCGGCGGCGACGGAGGCGGAGAGGCGGACTGCGTAGGAGGCGCGTCCACCTCCATGGGTACGATCTCATAGTCCGGGGACGCTGGGCCCGGCGGCAAGCGATGTGGCTGTGCTACCTGGCGGTGAACTGGGTCTGGAATCAAGAAACCCGAAACAGGATCGCGCGGCCTGTGCAGGCGCAATTGGTTTGCGTGGCGCCGCAACTTCGACCCTGTGGAAGAACGTACAATATACATATTGCGACCGAGTACGCGCTGAATGATGCCTGGAAACCATGTCTTCTTGTTGCCAGCAAACACCCTGTACAACACCGGCGTAGAAACCTGAAAACGCGTAGCGCCATACGAACCGACTCGGTGCGTGGGAGGCTGCAGCAGGTGAAGGAGAGTGCGGTGACGGCGGCCGTGTAGCATCTCGGCAGGAGTCGGGCCGTCACGTGACATGCACCGATACGTAGACAGGAAAATTTGAAGAGCTTGCTGCCTGGAGTGCTGACCTTTCATCTTTTCCATGTGAGACTTGAATGTTCGAACGAAACGTTCTGCTTCACCATTGGACTGAGGGTGAAGAGGTGCGGTGGTGATATGCTGAATGCCATTCACACGACAAAACTGTTGAAATTCCTCACTAACAAACTGAGGTCCATTGTCAATAGTTTCAGGCAAACCTTCGATGCAAAACACTGATGTTAAGGCACTGATTGTACTAGACGCCGTCGTTGAGTTCATGGCAATCACAAAAGGAAACTTGCTGAAAGCGTCTACAACGATTAACCAGCGCGTATTCCAGAAAGGTCCGGCAAAGGCAATGTGTAAACGTTGCCATTGTCACTTGGGGCGTGGCCAGTCTGAGAAACGTTGCGAAGGAGCCGCCTGATTCCGCACAAACAGTACACTGTGACGTCATGTTCTCTATCTGAGCGTCCATACCAACCCAGGTACAATGACGTCTGGCCAGTTGCTTTGTCCTAACAATACCCCAATGTCCTTGATGCAGGAGGCGTAACACTTCTCGTTGCAGGGAACGAGGAACAATCACTCTTGTTTGGTAGTTTTCCGTATGTAACAACAGAACACCCTGACTTAAAGACAATGCATGACGTTGTGCAAAATAACGTCGAACCAGAGGTCACTCAATGTCTTTGGCTCTGGCAGGCCAACGAAAGCGAACAAAACGTGCTAGCACACTTAGGTCTGCATCCGAAGCTGTTTCCTGTGCAACCCGACGAGAGTTCAAAGGGAAGTCTGCGACAGCAGAAGCATCTCTGGAGTCTATCTGACAACATGCCGTTTCTGAAGAATCAAACAACACATCCTGGCCAACTGGAAGTCGGGAAAGTGTGTCCGCGTTGGCGTGTTTAGTGGTAGGTCGGTAGAAAATCTCATACTGATAATCAGACAATATCAAGGACCACCTCTGAAGCTTTTGTGCCGTTCGTGGCGGAATTGGCTTTGTGGGTGAGAACAACGACGTGAGAGGCTTGTGGTCAGTCAACAAATAGAATTTTCTGCCATAGAGATAATGATGAAACTTTGTGACGCCGTAAATGATTGCTAAGGCCTCCTTTTCTATCTGACTGTAATTCTGTTGCGTCGGCGTCAGTAGCTTGGATGCAAAGGCAATAGGACGATCGTGACATCCAATGCGATGCGACAAGACTGCACCCAGACCGTACAACGAGGCATCAACTGCTAACACTACAGGCTTCTGTGGGTCAAAGGGAATCAAACATGCATCACTGAGTAGTGCAGACTTTAGTTTGTCAAAGGCAACCTGACAATCTTTAGACCATACAAAAGGAACATTCTTCCTACGTAAGTGATGCAGTGGAGCTGCAATCTGAGAGGCATTGGGAATAAATCTGAAATAATAGTTAAGCTTTCCCATTAGTGCTTGAAATTCATGCACATTCTTAGGAGGAGGCAAGTCTTTGATTGCTCTAAGATGTGACTGTAAGGGATGGATTCCTTGAGCATTAATCACATGGCCTAGGTACTCTATTTCAGTTTGAAAAAACGAACACTTTGCTTTATTACAACGTAGACCTGCTGCAGTCAATACTTTGAAAAGGCACTCGAGGTTTGCTAAATGTTCTTCAACTGTGCGTCCGGATACCACAATATCATCTAAATAGTTCGACCAACACGGTACAGAAACTGTCAGCTGTTCCAAAAAGCACTGAAAAATAGCGGGGGCGGAAGAACTGCCAAAGGGAAGGCGTTGAAATTGAAAAAGGCCCATGTGAGTATCAATGACAAAAAACATTTTTGACTCGTCATCAAGCGGAATCTGTAAGTATGCCTCTGCTAAATCAATCTTGGAAAAGAAGAGAGACTGTCCAATTGTTTGACTGTTCAACTGTTGATTTGAAGTCCGCACACAGACGAAGTTTTCCTGACAGCTTGGGTATAATTACTATAGGCGAGGCCCACTGACTCGCAGAAACAGGAGAAATCACCCCACTATCTTGCCAACGTTTAAGTTCTTTGGCAACTGTATCACGCATTGCGATAGGCACTGGTCTATCTTTACGAAATTTTGGCACTACAGATTCTTTTAAAGTTACATGTGCCACGAAGTCTTTTGCACAACCTAGATCCGGCGAAAACAAGTCACTATATTTTTCACACAATGCATTGATTTTGTCCTGAGGCACTACTGACGAAATTTGAAGCACATCTCTTTGAATTGATAAACCAAACAAATCAAATGCATCTAGTCCAAAAATGTTCTGTGTAGATTTGGCCTGAAGAACGACAAAAGCAACTGTTTTTGTTACACCTTGAAAAGAGGCGGGCAGGCTACACGTTCCTAGCACGGGAATATTTTGACCGGTGTACTCTGTTAACACTTGCTGTGACGGCGACAATTTTGGCGAACCCAGAAGTTCATAAGTGTCTTTATTAATTAATGTAACAGCGGAACCAGTATCAAGCTGAAATTGCACAGTCTTATTGTCAATGGAAAGATTCACAAAAAGTTTGTGCTTCTGGCGCACGACAGGTGCGCGAATGTGGGCAACATCTGATAGCACTTGTTTGCTGCGCTTGGGCATGCGCGGGCCGCGTAGTGAAGTAAGCAGCGCAGACTTGGCACGCAGCGGATTAACAACACTGTCACTAGATGGAACTACCACCGGATCGGCGTCCGCACAATGCGAGGCTACTACAGAGTCACTAACTACTGCACTAAACTTTTGAGTAGCCACATCAATTCTACTGTCACTAGCTACACAGTACTGGGCACATTTACAAGGAAAAGTTGAAGAAGGCACTAGGTTCACTACAGAATTACACTGTACATAGTCAATTTGCTTGTCCCGAACCCGTTTCCGTTGCACTGTTTTACGCGCTCGCTGGCGCTTGCGGCGTGGCTCACTACATAGTTTTGCAATAGGTGCCGAAGAATTATCTTGCAATTGAGAACCAAGTAATGCACTCTTCAAGTCCACAGCGTGTATGACATTCACTGCATGCACTGCGAAGCACTATGCGAAGCACTGTGTCGAACGTTACTGTTCTTTGAATGTTTGTTTTGCATACACACTGTCTGTACATGTCCTGTTTTGCCACATTGATAACAGGTTGCGTTGCAGCTAGGGCATTGCGCATACTTTTGGCGAGATACACACTGAGGGCAAGACTTACGAACCTTTTTCTGAAATGGGCGTTGGCGCCCTTTATTCAAATTACTGTTTCTAACACGACGGGGCTACCTTTGTGCCGCACTTTTACACTGGCTACTGTTCACTGTCTGTTCAGCACGGCCGGTAGATTTTAAAGAATCACTAGTGCTCTACTGAGAACTACGGCTAGGAAAGCGTCCGTTGCGGCACACTGAATTAACACTGTGGCTTTGCATTTCTACATCTGCTAAGTCAAAGGTATCATGCTCTTCAATAAGCTGCAGTACACTGTCTAATGAGGGGTCAGACTGTTTTAGAATCGCTGCCCTTATTCTGGGGTTCTGAATGTTCTGAGTGATAGCGTCTCTCAACATCACGTCACTATAGGAAAGTCCACAAGAGCAAGTAACTTTACATTGGCAGGTTAAACCTTTCAATTCCGTAATCAATTCCTGGTGTGACTGCTCAGGTAATTTTTTTAGTCTGAAAAATCGGTACCGTGCCACAGCTCCGAGAACTTTTCTCTCATCATGAGTATTCAGTGCTTCTACAATTTGATCAAATTCTAGATCACGAGGTGATGCGTGGGGGAAAAGTTTCTGCAGTAACACAAAAGTTTTGGAGCCCACCACAGACAATAAAAGATGCTTAACAGTCTGACCTTTAAGTTGATGAGCCGCGACGAGTTCTTGAAACTGTGCGAAATAGTCGCTCCATTCTTCCTCACGTTCGTTGTACTGGCGAAATGTAGGAAGCGATGCAGCGGCAGGTGTGGTCTGCTGAAGCGGCGGCTGTTGTTGTTGATTAGCTGCTTGCGCTGTCAGCTGGGACACTGCTTGCAGGAGTTGTGTGATCTGCGCCGTCTGTAACTGAATAATTTCCATTAAGTTTGGACTCGGGTTAGCGGCCATGCTGACCGATTAGGCGCCGCGCATACAAGTAAATGAGAACAAAACACAAATGCAATATGAAAGAGGACGCTCTGCAACAAAAAAGTCCACAAAACTGAAAATGTTCCCCCAAAAATCTCATAATAAGGGTGGGCGGGCGGGAGCAATTTCTACGTGCTCCGACTGCTGCTGTCTGGCTGCTGCAAGAGGGCTAGTCCAAGGTTCGTCTATCCCATCCTCGTCGCCACTTTTGTATCCCATCCTCGTCGCCACTTTTGTGTCCCAGCCTCGTCGCCGCTTTTGTGTCTCGTTTCCGTCGTAGGTGTCGGTGGCCGAGTAAGAAGACCGACACAGGAATAAAGGTAGCACGCTTGTGCAGGTAGGAGGTGAGCAGCCAGTGGGACAGCAGAAACTAGAAACACTAGAGTAAATTAGAACGAGATATATATTGCACAGAAGGTATACAATACTTAACTTTTACATAGATCAGTACTGCAGAATACTGATACATAGTTGAGCTAGAGGCCTGCCTAGTGCCTATCCGATAGCCAAGTCTTCACTGGTGCCTATCTGATTCCGAAGTGTTAACTGGTTCCTATCTCAGGCCCAAGTGAACGATTTCGTTCAGTGGTGGCCACGAGCGGAGTTGTAACAGAGGGCGCTCGTGGCTGACGTCGTAAGAACGCCGCGCCGTGCGTGCATGGCGGCGCGCGGCGAAAGTAGGTGGCGCGCACTTTGTACTTGTGCGACACCACATAATCTATGAAATAAATAAACAGATCACTTTTTATGTGTTTGATAGCTAATACTACACAGTATTTATACAGAGGTACTGGCATAATAAAGCTACGTGGGAGTAGGCGAGCGGTCTGGAGCGCCACGATTCGAATCTCGCGGCCTCCCGCTTCAAAGGTTTGAAACTTACCTCGGGCATGGATGTTTGTGTTGTATTTAGTATAAGTTAGTTCATAAGTAGTATGTAAGTTTAGAGACTGATGATCCCAGCTGCAGCGGAGCGGCCGAGCCCACTGAGGTGCTATGCTACGATGCGCGAGGCCACTCCCCATCGGGGTTTCGAATCCCCCCTCGGGCACGGATATTTGTGCCGTCTTTCGTATAAGCTAGTTCATAAGTAGTTTGTAAGTTTAGGGACAGATAACCCCGCAGTTAAGTCCCATAGACTTTACAAACATTTGAACATTTTGATGAGCCGCAGTTGAATGCCATAAGCTTTACAAACATTTAAACACGTTTTGGCATAATAAACAAACACTAAGAATACATTTGCAGATTATTCATTAAGGAGGCGAAGGAAGTAGGAATGGGAAGGCAAAGACTGACATTAGCCTCGAGTGGAGAGTCTCTGAGCGGTACGGATCGCTGCTGTAGATGACGAAATGCCGCCCAAGACAAGTGGAAAGGCCGCGAAGAAAGCGGGCAAGGTACAGAAGAATATATCGAAGGGCGACAAGAAGAAGAAGCACAAGAGGAAGGAGAGCTATGCCATCTACATTTACAAGGTGCTGAAGCAGGTGCACCCTGACACTGGCATCTCGACGAAGGCGATGATCATCATGAACAGCTTTGTGAACATTTTCGAGGGGATTGCTGCCGAGGCGTCGCGCCTGGCACACTGCAACAAGCGGTCGACGATTGTGCCCCGAGAGATCCAGACCGCCGTGCGGCTTTTGCTTGCCGGCGAGCTGGCCAAGGCGTCGTGAGCGAGGGCACCAAGGCAGTAGTGATCAAGTACACGAGCTCTGAGTAGGCGGTTGGCTGCTTTCTTTATGGAAGCTGCCACCTCTGTGCTTTGGGTAGCCTGATTGTGCGCAACAAAAACATATTATACAATGGCAACAAATGAAATAGCGAGCCGGGTCGGAGATCTAACCCGTGCCACCCGTTTTGGGCAGTGGTCGCTTTACAACATGGGTACCCATGCTCGCCTCCCGTCCGTCTCACACTTCGGAAGTCGCACACTATGGCTGTAGCGCCCCTACCTTCCATGCCCTCTTACAATCGACATTACTAATTCCCATCCGAGGTGGAACTTACGACTGCATCTGCGGTGAAGTAAATGAACCAGATGCCGTCTTCACGTGTAAATCTTTATATATAAAGCAGAGTGTCCGTATGTTTGTGTGTTTATTTGTGTTTACGTGTTGCATACAAATCTACAGTTTTGTTCCGATCTTCATAAAATTTAGCACCCGTAATCTTCAATTCATGAGGACGGTCATAAACAATGAGATGTAAGAAAAAACTGCTACAAGGGTGCACATTTCCTCCTAAACCACTGGACCGATATCAACCAAATTTGGTACACATCTTCCTTACAGTGAGTTACCAATTTTGTAGTGGGAAGAACCACATACCACTTATAACATCATTACGTCATAAACAATAGGAGTTGCAAGGAACTGCCACATAATGCGACGATACTTTATGAATACAGTATATGAGAACGAGGTTACTTAGCGACTTGCAACAACCTTTAAACATAATATCAAACATTTAGAGAACAATTTCTCGCTGACAACCACATCAAAATTATGAAATGAAAAAAGTTTCTAGCTCACTACTTATCTGCTGTTAATGGCCTAAAACTACGGTATTCAGTATGACGTTACAATTTCTACAAATTATAGTTGCACGTCTAGCAGCGGAGCGCGGTTGCTCGCCGTTGGAGGTTCGAGTCCTCCCTGGGGCATGGGAGTCTGTGTTGTCCTTAGGTTAGTTTACCTTAGTTTAAGTAGTTGACCACGCAGTTTGGTCCGATAGATTTACAAACATTTGAACATTTTGTAGCTGCAAGAAATATTACAAGCGTATACACACATATAGTTAATTGCGCCTTCTTAATTGTATTACAGTACGATGCGTACTTCATGAGATATAAGATAAACAGTAACGTTCATGGAAAACCACCGCATCACGCACCAAGTTTTAAGCTATTACCTTACTCCTAATTGTGCCCCTAAGAGATTTAACAGACATACTGCACTTATACAAATGAATATGTACTTGAAAATTATACTATTGTACAACATAGAATTCAATAGATACCGAACTTATAATTTGTACATTATGCAACACATCTTTATTTCTTATATATTGTCCGATAAATATGACATGAATTTCAAAAAAGGAGATGGACAGAGAGAGAAGAGATAGGAGAAGTGCTAATTCAAGACAGGAATGAATAAATAAGTATGCGGTAGACGCTTGTAGTTATTATAAATTGCTGTGGTGTCTGTTCCTTCGGTCTGTTTGCTGCCCGCCTCATGTTTTCACTCAACACCACTGTAAAATTTCAATGCCCAATGTAGATAATATCAATCATTTCCTTCCTAATCCTTCTTCCTTACCCTTCTCAGCAAATGATTTGCAAACTAAATGTGGCTGCGAAGCAGGTGTGTCGTCTGTTCTTCCAGAAAGAGCAGTAACAACATGAACCTATCCACATCTATATTCACAATCCGCAAGTCATATCACGGTGTGCGGCAGAGGATTCGTTTCACGCTATCTCCACTTCCTCCTCTTACGGTTAAGTATGGTACGCGGGGAAAATGAAGGCCTGTAAGCCTGTTTGTGGGCCCTAATCTCTTCGTTGTTACCCTTGTGAGCGCTTCGCGAGATCTACGCAGGAGGAAGCAATGTATTGGTTGACTTCATAAAACGTTTCGCCTTAGATCTTTCGAAAACGCGTAACAACATACGGAACTCCTCTCTTGTGGGGTCTGCCACTGGAGATTATTAGTCATGTCTGTGACACTTTCACGCTTACTAAATAAGCTACTGTAAGGCCCCTATGGTCTCGACATAAGTCGGATTTCTGTGATATTTTTTACATATGTAAACTAGCCACAGATAAATATTGTGAGTGGCACAGTAATCTTTGGAAGTTCGATTGTAGAGTAAACGCTGTGGCTGCGAGAGAAAACAGTAGTAACAAGTTAGTTGCGAGCTGAGTTGCTAAGAGTTGCCGGTTGGGTGATGTAGCAAAAAATGTTTGTAAATCTATCGGACCAAACTGCGTGGTCATAAACACACACAGCCGTGCCCCAGGGAGGACTCGAACCTCCAAGGCGAGCAACCGCGCGCTCCGCAGCGAGACGCTTTAGACCTCTCGGCTACTCCACCGCGGCGTTGATGTAGCGCGAGGACGCTGTTGGAAAAGGCAGTTGTTAAGTACCTGTTGCAGCACGCTATTATTGTAATCCATGATGTTAATTTAATTTTCTGTAATATTTTTCTACATCATATTTTTTTGAAGCATACATAATTTCTAATATTCAATTTGCGTTCTGCGTCGTCATTAGGTAGTTAGTTTCACCTTCCTTTCATTTTCTTCGTTTATGATTACTGTTGGACTTAATTACCACCCACATATCATTTCTGAAAATTTTAATAGGAAAGTACTGCATGACGCGAGCTGCTTGCTGTTTACTGTTTTCAGTTTTGTAATAAGAAAGTGGGAGGTAAGTCAATTTTTTATTTATCTGTGTCGTAGACAGATTGTTTCCCCCCTTTCATTATTCAAATTAAACAGTTTCGTAGTACACTTTGAGAGTACTTTAGAGAGGACCATAAATTCTAGTGTTTGAGTTTCCCCATTTCCCGGGCGTGTCCGTTGCGCATATTAACGTTTTCTGAGGCTTACTTCGGTGGTCGTAGTCACCACATTGTTGTTTTTTTTTTTTAAGTTTAGTTTTGCAGGTTCGTAGTGCTGATAAATTACCATTAAACATTAATCTTCGGGATACCTTGAAAATTTCTATTAAATTTTTATTAATTTAATTTATTCGGGATACCTTGCACCACTAACGAAACGTCCTGCTCTCCTTTGGATGTTCTCCGTGTCTTGTATTAAACGCAGCTGGCAAGGATCCCACAGTGATGAACAATAGTCTAGCGACGGCCGAACGTGTGTTTTGTATCTCACTTCATTTGTTGACGGACTACACTTCCTGAGGAGTCTCACAATGAGCCTCAGTCTTATACATGACTCGTTTAATATGGCCATTCCTTTTCAGATCGCCCCTTATGTCCAGATATTTTGTAGGAGTAAGTAATAGTTACACAAGCACAAGGACAAGAGTTGCATATTATGCTGCTTGCAATTGGTGTGTTACTGTGGACGATACAGTTACCTGATTATATGTCAGTGGCGGACCGTCATATGTGATCACTGGTTCAGTGAACCCCCGGATAAAAGCTCACAGTGAAAAAAAGGAAATAAATAAGTAATTTTATCGCAATAGAATCGCTTTATGTCGCGCAGGCAGCACGTATACGAGTCGCAGTGCGGCCGCTTAATATACGCGACAGTGGCTGCAGCGTTGCAAAGCCTGTGAATGGCTCAGGTTCAAATTATCATCTGAACCCCCTGGAGGCACCATATGCGCGCTCCTGCGGCAGGGAGGACGAGGGGAAACGCTGCTTTTAACATTGGCGTTGGAGGTGGGTGAGACACCAGCTCCTGGCTACTCGAGCTCTGGCAGTTACACACGAATGTTTCCGAAGTAAATCAATGGAGCTACTGCGGGCCTCGCCTTTCGCATGTGCAAATCCTCCATGAAGGAAACATCAGCCCTTCATATTAATTCTATTACAACTATAAATTAAATGCTGGCCACGGTGGCCGAGTGTTCTACGGTCTGCAAGGCCGCTGCGGTCGGGGGTTCGAACACCCCCTCGGGCATGGATATTTGTGCCGTTTTTAGTATAAGCTAGTTCATAAGTAGTTTGTAAATTTGGGGACTGATAACCCCGTAGTTAAGTCCCATAAGCTCTACAAACATTTGAACATTTGATAAATTGCCGGCCGCGGTGGCCGAGGGGACTAAGGTGCTCCAGTCACGGTCTGCACGGCCACTACGGTCGGGGGTTCGAATCCCCCCTAGGGCATGGATATTTGTGCCGTCCTAGTTCGTAAGTAGTTCATAAGTAGTTTGTAAGTTTAGGGACTGATGACCCCGTAGTTAAGCCCCATAGACTATACAAACTTTTTTTTTTTTTTTTTTTTTTTTTTTTTTTTTGATAAATTAAAGACGCATCAACTGTAAAAATCTTCCAATGATACAATCATGAATAAGAATGAAGTCATTACTTTCCACTAATGAGAATAGCCGTGTGGTTAACGGCATCGCTCTGGGCTGACGAAGTTTATGGGTTCGAGAGCGACTGCAAGCAATTGATTTAAACCCAGTCTTTTTTGTAACGGATACCGGAACAACAATGACTTTTTTAATGTCACTTGTCACATATACTTTGGAAGTTTTTGGAAACGTGATTTTGAGGGTAAATGACATTTATTTGTAACAAATATGTAACTGTTTGGAAATACGTGCGTGGGAGAGCAGCTTTTGCGAATTCGTAAGGTTGTGAGGGTATGCTGCTTACAGTGTCACGTGACCCGGAAGGTAGTTTGCCTCTTCATGTAACAGATTAATATTGTTACAGTCACTTAACAGTTATTGAGTTTTAGTGTTAATGTGAATATTCACATGTTTCTGGTGTTTATTGTCAAAGGAAAATGAACAACGTTCAGTGCATTTTAGAAACAAATTACTCAACTTTAAGCTTGGAAGAGAAATGTGAAATAAAGAAGCTTGGTAGGCCGACGCCACAGCTCGCGTTGAAGGAAGAGCAAACTAACCAAGGTAAGACGTTGTGAAGTACTTGTAACGAAAATATATCTATAGGATGAGGGTGGCAACCCTAGCACTTACGCGCTTACACCCGGCGTACCTCGCAGAGGTGCGAAAAATTCAAATTGTCCCTTTGGACATCTAGCGGGCGGACGGGCATGAGGGCATCACCACTATCAAGATCCGGCACTGGAAGAAGTAAAGAAGTGAATCCCCAGTCATCTGAAGCACCAGCCATCACTGTTATGCTTCCATAGTTAATTGATACAACAAGTATAATAAATCCTTAAATAAAAACGAATGTATTGCTTTCGATATGATAGATGAGGTAATAAAGTATCGTCTAAGACATAGCCTTTTGTTTTTAAACTGCATGTCGCATTAAAAAATTTTAAGTTTCATTTTACTATATTGAGATAATTTTAAAATTAAGTTTTGTAGTTTTCAAGGTATGAAAAATATTATTGGTTCATGAGATGCGCTCAGTACTTCTGACATACTATATGCCTTCAGAACTGATGGGAACATTAAATTCAGATTTATTATTTACTAGCAGTAAACCCGGCGTTGGTCGAGTGTTTATTCCCCCCCCCCCCCCCTCTCGCGGCATCTCCGTTCATTTCCCCCTTTCCTTCTCTCCACAAATTTTCCTGCACGGTACTCTTTGTCATGTATCAGAAACATTTATGCACCAAGTGATCTTCCTCTTGCTTTAAAGGTCATATGTGCAAAACTTCATAAACATTGGAGCAAAACTATGCATTTTGTAACATTCCGTAAGTTAAGTACCCTCTACCATGCACCGAACGAAATTTTATACAGTTTGAAAAATTTCATCAATATGGAAACAAAGCAATAGATTTCTGTGCAATACAAACGGTCACATTGAAAAACACACCTTGTTGTTCTCAAATATTCCAGTTTTATTTCATACAACCCTTGCTCTAAAAATAACTAAAACAAGGGGGAAAAAAGGATCTGGTGAAATCTGTCGAGCCGTTCTGGTTTAGGCGAGACCACGGTATTATGGGATCCATTTTTATGTTGCAATGTACCCTCCCCTCTGCACAATATGAAACATAAGGAGGACGGTGACCTTCCTTTTTCTTTGAAGGTCAAGTGTGCGAAATTTAGAGAAGATAGGAATGAAACTGTAGATTTCGTGAATCTGTAGGAGATTCCCACCATGCACCTATCAGAAAATACTTCTTAGCTAATGTTTTCCACCTATAAAAAATTCCTGCAAAATTTGAACTTCATAGGTGAGGTAGTTTTCGAAATTTCGTGTTTAGTAAGTGAGTGTCTTTTCGCTTTTATACAGGATGTTAGAAAATGGTGCGGCCAAACTTTCAGGAAACAGTCCTCACACAAAGAAAATATGTTATGTGGACATGTGTCCGGAAACGCTTAATTTCCAAGTTAGACTCATTTTACTATTTCTCTTTAAATTTAAATTGAAATAATTCGTGCAGACAATTGTCAAAATACACAATTGTTTCTTTAGTATGTACTGTACTTCCTCGATTCACCGCCAGTTGGCCCAACTGAAGGAAGGTAATGTTCCCTTCAGTGCTTGTGTTGACATGCGACTCATTGCTCTTCAGTACTACGAATGAGGCTTCATTCCAAAGTGATCAAATTGTAAATTTTCACAATCACGATGTATGGGCTGACGAGAATCCGCGCGGAATTGTGCAGTCACGTCATAAACACAGATTTTCTGTGAACGTTTGGACAGGAATTGTTGATGTCTTGTTTGGACCTCATGTTCTTCCACCTACGCTCACTGGAGCATGTTATGATTTCCTACGGGATACTCTACTTGTGCTGCTAGAACATGTGCCTTTACAAGTACGACACAACATGTGGTTCAAATGTTTGTATAGCTCATGGGACTTAACTACGGGGTCATCAGTCCCCAAACTTACAAACTACTTATGAACTACCGTATACTAAAGACGGCACAAATATCCATGCCTGCACGGCCACTACGGTCGGCGGTTCCAATCCCCCCTGGATTCGAACCCCCGACCGTAGTGGCCCTGCAGACCGTGACTGGAGCGCCTCAGTCCCCTCGGCCACCGCAACCGGCCTACATGTGGTTCATGCACGATGGAGCTCCTGCACATTTCAGTCGACGTGCTCGTACGCTTCTCAACAACAGATTCGGTGACTGTTGGAGTGGTAGAGGTCGATCAATTCCATGGCCTCCACGCTCTCCTGACCTCAACCCTCTTGACTTTTATTTATGGGGGCATTCTAAAGCTCTTGTCTACGCAACCCCGGTACAAAATGTAGAGTCTCTTCGTGCTCGTATTGTGGACGGCTGTGGTACAATACGCCATTCTCCAAAAATGTTCAAATGTTTGTATATCTATCGGACCAAACTGCGTGGTTATCAGTCAAATGTGTGTAAATCTATCGGACCAAACTGCGTGGTCATCAGTCCGTAGCTTACAAACTACTTAAACCTAGGTAAACTAACCTAAGGACAACACACACACCCATGCCCCAGGGAGGACTCGAACCTCCACGGCGAGCAACCGCGCGCTCCGCAGCGAGACGCTTTAGACCGCTCGGCTACTCCACCGCGGTCGCCATTCTCTAGGACTGCATCAGCGCATCAGGGATTCCATGCGACGGACATTTTGAACATTTTCTGTAACAAAGTGAAGTCACGCTGGTACGTTCTGTTGGTGTGTGTTTGCATTCCATGATTAATGTGGTTTGAAGAGAAGTAACAAGGAAATTAAGCGTTTCCAGACACATGGCCACATAACACATTATCTTTCTTTGTGTGTGAGGAATGTTTCCTGGAAGTTTGCCGTACTTTTTTGTAACACCCTGTATAGATAGAGATTAAGAAAACAGATTGCTTAATTTTAGAAGAGAATTAAAGGATACTTGCAGACAAAAATATACAGTAACATGCAAATTTGTAGCGCTAAATTTATTTGATATAACGTCATGACTGATGTGACAGTTTTACGGCATCTACAGCGAAACTGTTGCGAGCGGTAGACTTCTTTTCGTTTCATCATTTTGTAGGGAGGGGGGGGGGGGAGGGGTCAGTTACAAAACGCTCCATAAGCTACTGAAATTTCATGCAAACTTTGTTGCAGGTCCCTACCTACTTCCATTTTCCAATAAGTGACGCATAAATCTGGGTATTCCCACGCGGTAGCCTCGGTAGTTCACCAAAGTTTCATTGCAATCTAATGAAAGGTTTATGAACACATAGAGGACATACAGACATACACACACACACACACACACACACACACACACACATATATATATATATATATATATATATATATATATATATATATATATATATATATGTGTGTGTGTGTGTGTGTGTGTGTGTGTGTGTGTGTGTGTGTTTAAGTTACTGCCTGAACTTCTATTGAGACATTTACCTGTTATTTACCTGTTGTCCCTAGTCCCCTTAGGCGGTACGACATTGCCCACCAGTTCCTCAAACGGTTTCTTGGCTAAACCCAGGGCTCCTGATAGTTCCCCCCGCCTTCCCAAAAGGAATCTGCACGCATCGCCCGCTTGCACGATTATCGCCATTTCGTGTCGTAAAATTCCAGCAGAATAATTACGTGACGTACGGAGTATGTACCCGTTATGTCGCAGTACGAAACACCGTGAGAAGACCGGTTGGACAGTCACAGTTAGAGATGTTCCTGGTATTCTATTTTAACCGGCGACACTAATCACATGTCCACCATTCAAGTGCGGGCTCCGCTGCAGCGTTGCAGATCCGTACGACTTCCCTGATGAGAATCAGACTGCAACGCCCTTTTATTTTCAATCGGCGGCTGGGCGGATATTCGCTGTTAATTGGAGCTTGTCGAATGGGACGTATTTAGCGTGTGAAACACGCAAGCAGCGCCTCGTTACCGGCTTTAGAGCCACACGCCAGCCGCGACGTCCGTCTCGGCGTGACTGCCACTATTAAAACCGGCAGCGCGACCCCCGCGGTTTTTTGTTCGTTTAAAGGCATTCTCGTCCAGCCACCGCGGCCTCTGTTTTTAGTGGCGTCGATCGCTTCCGTTACGAGAGGAACTGCGTGTTAATTGCAAATGTAGCCATTTCAATTGCGCATAACATTGTAGGGCTGTAGCGTCACCCTTCGCCAACGCGTTTCCCTCGTTGTTCCACAGTTCTCTTTTCGAATTCTGTTTTGTTTGGGTCTTTTACCAACGAATTCTAGAAACAGATCACTGCTCTTAATCCACTTACTTAATATACCACAATAATTATAAATTATTTTAACACTGCTTTAAACTTTATTAACTCACTATAAGCTTATTTCGGCCTTAGGCCATCATCAGGTGTTCTGTAATACAAGTAACATAGAAGAGTTCTTACATATATTCTAATAACATAATTACATAGATTTTTACAAAGTTTTACTTACATTACTTATAATATTGTTGTTGTTTATTTGCTGCCCAATTGATTATAGAAGCTGATGTAATGCTTATCTGTATATGTGTAACATCACTGGTTATATGATTAGATTTTTTATCAGTTTTTGATAAAGGCAGTTTGTAGTGGCCGCATCCAACGATATTATACGTTTACATGGTTACCAGTTATTTATACATTAATATCTTTGGTTTATTAGTCTTTGTATTGGAGTTTTACTATGGATATGGAATCTTTGGTGTTTATCCATTCTCTTGTTTGTTTATAATGTGAATAAAATTTTCAATGTATATTTTATGTTTGAGTTCGGTTTTTTCATTTAGTGCATCGTTCTGGTTGTTGTGTATATGGGAATATAGTTCGATTTCCTCGAGAATATTCATTTTCGGCCCTTTCTGTATAATGTGTAACATTTTAAAGGATTCCTCTAAAGGTTTTACATCATGTTTTTCCGTGATTAAATGTTGATAGAATTTAGATGGATTATTTTCACTCTATCTTGTGTGATCTTTATATCTAGCTTGAAAATTTCTGCCAGTTTGGCCTATATATGATTTCTGACAGGTGTTACACGTAATTTTGTAGATTCCCGGATTATTGTAGTCTGTGTCTGGCTCCTTTAAAAATTTTATGGTTCAAACAGCAATTCGGAAAGCCTTTGTAGGCTATCCATTGAGTTCTCGTGTACATAATGTGGAGGTTACCTTACTTGGTTGTTCTAAATGTTTCATACTTGATGCGTCAAAATTATTGCAGCAACCCAACGGTAATTCATGCTGGTCTACTGTATACCGTTGGAAATATTTTCTGCTCCATAGAAATAATTGAAACGATTTATCATTAATGTTTGAATGCTAAATAGTAACTAAACGATGCATTACAAAAATAAATCATCAACTCAACAGGCGTGTGCAAGACAGTCACAATACCGTGAAAACATACGTAATTGACCGCTCCTATGCGCTAGCTGTGTTACATTCGATTTCCAGAAACTTTCATTGCTTTAAAGAAAATTCATTGAAAAACTATAAAAGCGATAACGAATGTTTTTAAATAAGGATGCACTTTCATGTGAAGCAAAATTGAGATGTTTAGATTTTGGAAGTGATGTAGATTACACAATATTTTGACAAAGAAACAATTAGAAATTGAATTTTATCATGTATTTAAGTTTGAAGAAGTGAACATACCGCGGATAATTATCAGTGCGCACTGGGGCGCCGTGCTGCGGGGCGCATGGCCGTTCGCCGTCTGGGGTTCGAGTCCCCTCCCACCCACCTAGGGCATGGGTGTTTGTATTGTCATTAGGTTAGTTTACCTTAATTTTCGTAGTTTGTAAGCTACGGACTAATGTCAAAGCAGTTGAGTCCGATAGATTTGCAAAGATTTGAACATTGTTTTGAAGTAAACATTGAAAATTACTATTTCAGCACTGAAATTCAATAATTACATTATATTTACTCAAACATTCCTACAATTATACAAAGTATTTGTTATAATAAACCGCAGACCTGATACACTTATCTGGATTATTATGTTTGGTTGTGTCATCTTCCGTAGCAGGCAGTAAAATTATCTTCAACAAGTATCCCTTCTTATGCGAATTGCCACTAGGATAATTTTTTCACATTAGCTGTATTTTTTTAACTACTAAAGCAGCCTCTGTCGTTGTGTAAACGTCGGAACTTAGATATGTAAAATACGTTTTGCACATAAAGATTAGAAACAGTTTTAACATTTTGTACAAGTTCTGTTATTAATTCGTGTATAATTCACACACGGTGTTAATGACTCTTCTTTATATCCCACTCCTGTTTCCCCCCTCTTTTTTTCTGGGATTAGTCGTTTTGTGATGTGTGCTTATCTCCGTATTCTCGATTTTTGTCTCTTCTTTGAATTCACTTCACATTTTGTAAGTTGAAAAAGTGTTCAGATAAACCCTTTATTTTAGTACAAGTTTCTATTTGTTTTCACTTCAACATATTGTCACAATGGTGTTTTTGTCTGTTCAGTAGGTTTTAGTATAGGTTGAGAGCGTTGCGAACATTTTATTTCGATTTATTCAACCATTAATTTACGTCTTTTAAATATATATATATATATATATATATATATATATATATATATATATATATATATATATATATATATATATATGTGTGTGTGTGTGTGTGTGTGTGTGTGTGTGTGTGTTTGTGTGTGTCTGTCTGTGCGTGTATATGTTATTTAGGAATTTAAAGGTCAGATGTTACTCAGATAAGTAAATATGAGTTTGGTTGGGTCGTGGTGGGGAGTAGGGGGGGATTTCAGTAGTGATTCGACTGTTTGTAAGGGAGAGGGGGTTACTGGACTTTGGTGGGACTATGGATTCGTGTTTGTTGAAACCTGAAAATGTGGGTTACCCTTTCCTTAATCTATCTTCTAAGTCGTAATATATTGCCTCGCGTATTCCTACATTTCTGCTAAATCCAAATTCATCTTCCCCAAGGTCGGATTCCATCAGTTTTTCCATTCGTCTGTAATGAATTCGTGTTAGTATTTTGCAACCCTGACTTGTTAAACTGATAGTTCTGTAATTGTCACATTTGTCTGCTCTTACTTTCTTAGGAATTGATATCAGTATATTCTTCTTGTAGTCTGAAGGTATTTCCCCTTTTTCACTCACCTTGAATACCAGGTGGAACAATTTCTTCGTGACTGGATCTCTTAATGTTAATAGCATTTAGGACGAAACATCTTCTACTACAGGGGCCTTGTTTTTTCTCAAATCTTTCAGTGCTTTGTCAAATTCTTCTTGCAGTATAGTATCTCCTTTCTCATCTTCCTGTAGTTCCATTTCTAGAATACTGCCTTCAAAACTATTTCCTTTGTAGAGGCCTTCTATATATTCCTTCCACCTATCAGATTTCCCTTCTTTCCTTAGTACTGGTTTTCCGTAATAGTTCTTGATATTCATGCCACTACTTGTCTCCAAATTTCTCTCTTATTTTCCTATAGGCAATGTCTATCTTTCCGTTAGTTTTACAGTTGTCTTCGATCTTGCTTTTCTCCTCAAGCCACTCCTGCTTAGTCCGTCTACACTTTCTGTCAACCTCATTTTTCAGACGTCTATACTGCCTTATGCCTGTTTCACCTGATGCATTTTTATATTTTCTCCTTTTAGCAATTAGGTTCAGTATCTTCGGTGTTTTCCAAGGATTTCTATTAGGGCAGGTCCTTCTGCCTATATGATCCTCTTCGGCCTTCGCTATTCTATCTCTAAGAGCTACCTAGTCTTCTTCAACTGTATTACTTTCGTCTGTTTCAGACAATCCTTGCCTAATGCTCCCTCTAAAACTTTCAACCATCTCTGGTTCCTTCATTTTTTCTAGATTCGATCTCCTTAATTTTCTACCTATTTTCAGTCTTATAAGTTTTAACCTACAGTTCATAACTAATAACTTATGGTCTATATCTGCCCCTGGATACGTCGTACAGTTTAAAACATGATTTCTAAACATTTGTCTTACCATTATAAAGTCAATTGGTACCTTCCAGTGTCTCCTGATCTCTTCCAAATGTACAAACTCCTTTCGTGATGATTAAACCAAGTGTTAGTAATGATACCCGAGTCCATATATGCTTACTTAATTTCCTTCCCTTCTCTTTCCTACTACCGAATTTCAAACCCCCATCACAATTATGCTTTCTTCTTTAACGGTCTGAATAATAACTTTGTCTCCTCATACCTTTCTTCGTTCTCCTCATCGTCGGCAGAGCTAGTTGGCATATAAATATGTGGTCGGAGTTGGCTTCGTGTATATTTTTGCTACGAGAATACGTTCACTATGCTGTTCATAGTAATTTACCTGCATTCCTATTTTCTCGTTCATTATCAGACCTACTCTTGCGTTAAGACCAGCTGATTCAGTATATATAACCCTGTACTCACCTAACAAAAAATCTGTTCACCCTACCACCGAACGTCACTAATCTCCATCATATCTAACATTAACCTATCAATTTCTCATTTCAAAGTTTCTAACTTACCTATCAAAATGAGGGGTACATCATTACACGCTCCGATCCGTAGATTGCCTGTTTTGTTTTTCTTGATGACGACATCCTCCTGAGAAGTCCCCGCCCAGAGATCAGAATGGGGGACTATTTTACCTCTGGAATATTTTATCCGAGAGGATGCCATCATATATGTAGAGCTATATTTCCTCAAGAAAGTTAACGACTGTAGTTTCCCCTTGCTTTCAGCCGTTCACAGTAACTGCAAGGCAAAGCCCTGTTAGCTTATGTTACAAGCCAGCTCAGTCAATCATCCAGACTTTTGCCTTTGTAACTACTGAAAAGGCCGCTGCCCTCTTCAGGAACCACACGTTTGTCTGGTCTCTCCACAGATACCCCTCCGCTGTGGTTGCAACTACAGTACGGCTATCTGTATCATGGAAGCATGCAAGCCAACCTAAGTCGGCAAGTAACAAGATTATAAAAGGATATCTTGAAAGACAGGCGAAGAAACAGATCGTTGACCTAGGCAAGAATTCGGGTAGCACCTGTTCTTTTGTTAATTCTCTGCTGCCGTGAATGGTTTTATTTAGTTCCTTTTTTTCCTTTATTGCATTTATTTCATATTTTTATTGTTTATGCACTGTATCATAAATAAAATAGCATTCGTTAGCGTTCTGTAATTTTCGCTGCAGAGCGAAATATTAATACACACACACACACACACACACACACACACACACGTAGTATTTAATATACACCAATAACTTTCAATCCCAATATACTCCATACACTTAGCGGAACATTAATCACACTTCTTCACGTTCTTCTTGAAAATAGGTCGAGGAAAATTTTTACAAACACGAGAAAATTATTAAGTCAATAGAAAAAAATCAAGGAGCGTATTGACGCGATAGAGGTTAGAACCTGTATCCACGGTCTGACAGAGCAAACCCTTGACCGCCCGGCCGGCTACAGCACGAAATAAAAAAAACGTTAATTACTCGACCGTCAATAACTTTTGGCTCCATAAATATTAGTAACTAGCTTCAACCCGCGGCTCCGCTCGCGTGTTGGTTGATTATGATACATAAGATATCTTTCAGTAGTGTGCTATGAGAAAAGAAATACAATACCTTCATTAGAAACAAACATTTTAATCAATATTCAAATAAAAAAGTAAAATTATGTGAAGTGCTTAATGATTTACAATAAATAATACCTTATTCCTTATAGCTTAAACCCGCGGCTTTTAATCAAAGATATGGTCTGTGGCATCACGTTTCGTTGTATGTAACTTCCTTGCTATAGAGTCGCAAACGTCATCGCTGGCCTTCAGTCCGAATTTTTTTTATAATTTGACGATTTTCAAGCACCATATCTTCCATCCCCTTATAGCTATCGGCATGGAACTGCTATGGTGAACAACGAGAGACTTCGGACAACAATTACACCCAGACCATTCGTTTGCGTTCTGTAGTTGTCGCTGAAGAGTGAAATATTAAGACACACACACACACACACACACACACAGACACACAGAATTCAATATACACCAATAACTTTCAATCCCAATATACTCCATCATTTTATCATTATCAACTTCCAAGCAACAGTGCAACCAATAATACCATTTTCAAAGAGTAAATATAATTTTCAAAGCGTAATTATTGTTCCGCATTTCGCGTTATATTCTTCAAATTAGTAAATATCTATCAGATCGCTATAAAACTGTACCTAAAACATTCCTCACGATAAATTAGTAACTGAACAAATATTTAAGTCTTTGCGCCTTGTCTTGTCGTTCGGATGTGATAAGCGTACACCGAACAGATATTCACATTTATAGATATACGAGGCGCGTCCATAAAGTAAGTTCCGTTTCAAAATATCTCCTCTGAAACTCTGCGATTGCAGTTCCGCACATGCGCTGTAGACGATGTGTATCTATGAAGGAGAAGAACGTGCGCCATTTGGAGATCGCTGTCAGTTGCGTACGCTTTGTTGTGCTTGTTTGAAATGTCGGCGTTGATTGAAAATCCCGCCGCCTGTGAAATCAGGTCGGTGATTCGGTTCCTGAATGCGAGGAAAGTAAAGCCAAGTGAAATTTCTCGGCAAAATTGCGATGTTTACGGACCAAATGCGATGGGTGATTCGATGGTGAGAAGATGGGTCCGACATTTCAATGGCGGGCGTAGTGATGTGCACGATGAAGAACGAAGTGGGTGTCCAGCTATGGTTACAAAAGAAATGATTCACGCGATTGATGACAAGATCCAGGAAAACCGTAGGTTTACAATTAGTGCTCTCGCTATGGACTTCACCAATGACGACGAGCTGAAAGAAACTGTTTCCAACTAGTTGAAGACACAGGTGGCAGATTTCTATGAAGAAGGTATACAAAACCTGGTGCAACGCTATGACAAATGCCTGCAAAATTGCGGCAGTTATGTGGAAAAGTAGTTTAAGAGTTGTAGAATTTTGTGCAATAAAAATTTCTTCTGTATCTGTGTACAATTTCATTTTATTACCAAACGGAACTTTCTTTCTGGACGCGCCTCGTAGATAACTGGTCATCATCAATCGATCTTTCTGTGTATAGCACTGAAAAAGCGATTTTTCATCATCAATTGTGACCATAATTTTTTCAAAAACTACTGAGAGTCTGCCAAAAAGCTTAGTCACGTGTGTCATAATATTCAGTTCAAATTTTTTTATTATTGTTTATTGTTTGCAGAGGGAGTATGTCTCTCTCGCTATCTCTCTCTCTCTCACTCTCTATCTCTCTCTCTCTCTCTCTCTCTCTCATTAAGATAAATGTTTGTATAGTCTATGGGACTTAACTACGGGGTCATCAGTCCCTAAAATTAAAAACTACTTACGGACTAGGACGGCACAAATATCCATGCCCGAGGGGGGATTCGAACCCCCGACCGTAGTGGCCGTGCAGACCGTGACTGGAGTGCCTTAGTCCCCTCGGCCACCGTGGTAGGCAATATGTCTCTCTGACCAGGCTATAGAGGCCTCTCTTTTTGTCGATAAATAAAATGCACTACCATATTTTCTGGTTTCGGCCGCTACTTGTGAAATCCCGTAATTTTGGACAAGAACGTAGCGCGCCTACTGCAGAACATCACGAGCGTGCCTCTGCAGATCCGGAAGGAGGAAGAGAATTGGAAACACGCGTGTGAGTGGTTTGCAAGTGGCGGAGGGGGGGGGGGGAGATGGTGGCCAAGTGGCGGGCGTGCGGCCGGCGTCAGCAGACTGCCGCCAATATGAGGCTGGCGCCAGTAGCTGATGCGGCGGCGGCCGCGTGCTGACTGCGCGCTGTGGCTAGGGCCGCAGCCCAATTCGCTGGCGCGGCTGCCGTGGACACGTGTTAGCGGTCGCGCTGGCGACAGCCAGCCGCTCATTTGCTCGGACAAGCTTTGGCATTACCGGATAGACGCACTCTGCCCCTGACGTCTGAACAGACTCTGACACTAATAGACCTGAACGGGCTGTACTGTGTCAGTTCAGGCTGTCCATGCAGTTGGGCCGAGCTCTAAAGTGCTACAGAAGATACAAAATGTAATGGAACTGTGATGTTTATCTTTTACCAACATATTACGTTAAGAAACATCCTGGTAGATTAAAACTGTGTGCCGGAACCGGGACTCGAGTCCCGGTTCCGGCACACAATTTTAATCTGCCAGGAAGTTTCATATCAGCGCACACTCCGCTGCAGAGTGAAGTTTCATTCTGGAAACATCCCTTAGGCTGTGGCTAAGCCATGTCTCCACCATATCCTTTCTTCCAGGAGTGCTAGTCTTGCGTGTTTGCAGGAGAGCTTCTGTGAAGTTTGGAAAGTAGGAGGCGAGGTACTGGCGGAAGTGGTGAGGCGGCATTGTGTGTCGTGTCGGGATAGCACAGTCGGTAGTGCGCTTGCCCGCGAAAGGCAAAGGTCCCAGGTTCGAGTCCCGGTTCCGGCACACAATTTTAATCTGCCAGGAAGTTTCATATCAGCGCACACTCCGCTGCAGAGTGAAGTTTCATTCTGGAAACATCCCTTAGGCTGTGGCTAAGCCATGTCTCCAACATATCCTTTCTTCCAGGAGTGCTAGTCTTGCGTGTTTGCAGGAGAGCTTCTCTGAAGTTTGGAAAGTAGGAGGCGAGGTACTGGCGGAAGTGGTGAGGCGGCATTGTGTGTCGTGTCGGGATAGCACAGTCGGTAGTGCGCTTGCCCGCGAAAGGCAGACGTCCGAGCTTCGAGTCCCGGTTCCGGCACACAATTTTAATCTGCCAGGAAGTTACATATCAGCGCACACTCCGCTGCAGATTCAAGTTTCATTCTGGAAACATCCCTTAGGCTGTGGCTAAGCCATGTCTCCACCATATCCTTTCTTCCAGGAGTGCTAGTCTTGCGTGTTTGCAGGAGAGCTTCTGTGAAGTTTGGAAAGTAGGAGGCGAGGTACTGGCGGAAGTGGTGAGGCGGCATTGTGTGTCGTGTCGGGATAGCACAGTCGGTAGTGCGCTTGCCCGCCAAAGGCAAAGTTCCCAGGTTCGAGTCCCGGTTCCGGCACACAATTTTAATCTGCCAGGAAGTTTCATATCAGCGCACACTACGCTGCAGAGTGAAGTTTCATTCTGGAAACATCCCTTAGGCTGTGGCTAAGCCATGTCTCCACCATATCCTTTCTTCCAGGAGTGCTAGTCTTGCGTGTTTGCAGGAGAGCTTCTGTGAAGTTTGGAAAGTAGGAGGCGAGGTACTGGCGGAAGTGAAGTTGTGAGGCGGCATCGTGAATCGTGTCGGGATAGCACAGTCGGTAGTGTCGGTAGTGCGCTTGCCCGCGAAAGGCAAAGGTCCCAGGTTCGAGTCCCGGTTCCGGCACAAAATTTTAATCTGCCATTAAGTTTTATATCAGCGCACACTTCGCTGCAGAGTGAAGTTTCATTCTGGAAACATCCCTTAGGCTGTGGCTAAGCCATGTCTGCACCATATCCTTTCTTCCAGGAGTGCTAGTCTTGCGTGTATGCAGGAGAGCTTCTGTGAAGTTTGGAAAGTAGGAGGCGAGGTACTGGCGGAATTGGTGAGGCGGCATTGTGTGTCGTGTCGGGATAGCACAGTCGGTACTGCGCTTGCCCGCGAAAGGCAAAGGGCCCAGGTTCGAGTCCCGGTTCTGGCACACAATTTTAATCTGCCAGGAAGTTTCATATCAGCGCACACTCCGCTGCAGAGTGAAGTTTCATTCTGGAAACATCCCTTAGGCTGTGGCTAAGCCATGTCTCCACCATATCCTTTCTTCCAGGAGTGCTAGTCTTGCGTGTTTGCAGGAGAGCTTCTGTGAAGTTTGGAAAGTAGGAGGCGAGGTACTGGCGGAAGTGAAGTTGTGAGGCGGCATCGTGAGTCGTGTCGGGATAGCACAGTCGGTAGTGCGCTTGCCCGCGAAAGGCAAAGGTCCCAGGTTCGAGTCCCAGTTCCGGCACACAATTGTAATCTGCCAGGAAGTTTCATATCAGCGCACACTCCGCTGCAGGGTGAAGTTTCATTCTGGAAACATCCCTTAGGCAGTGGCTAAGCCATGTCTCCACCATATCCTTTCTTCCAGGAGTGCTAGTCTTGCGTGTTTGCAGGAGAGCTTCTGTGAAGTTTGGAAAGTAGGAGGCGAGGTACTGGCGGAAGTGGTGAGGCGGCATTGTGTGTCGTGTCGGGATAGCACAGTCGGTAGTGCGCTTGCCCGCAAAAGGCAGACGTCCGAGCTTCGAGTCCCGGTTCCGGCACACAATTTTAATCTGCCAGGAAGTTTCATATCAGCGCACACTCCGCTGCAGAGTTAAGTTTCAGTCAGGAAACATCCCTTAGGCTGTGGCTAAGCCATGTCTCCACCATATCCTTTCTTCCAGGAGTGCTAGTCTTGCGTGTTTGCAGGAGAGCTTCTGTGAAGTTTGGAAAGTAGGAGGCGAGGTACTGGCGGAAGTGGTGAGGCGGCATTGTGTGTCGTGTCGGGATAGCACAGTCGGTAGTGCGCTTGCCCGCGAAAGGCAAAGTTCCCAGGTTCGAGTCCCGGTTCCGGCACACAATTTTAATCTGCCAGGATGTTTCATATCAGCGCACACTCCGCTGCAGAGTTAAGTTTCAGTCTGGAAACATCCCTTAGGCTGTGGCTAAGCCATGTCTGCACCGTATCCTTTCTTCCAGGAGTGCTAGTCTTGCGTGTTTGCAGGAGAGCTTCTGTGAAGTTTGGAAAGTAACGAGGCGAGGTACTGGCGGAAGTGGTGAGGCGGCATTGTGTGTCGTGTCGGGCTAGCACAGTCGGTAGTGCGCTTGCCCGCGAAAGGCAAAGGTCCCAGGTTCGAGTCCTGGTTCCGGCACACAATTTTAATCTGCCAATAAGTTTCATATCAGCGCACACTCCGCTGCAGAGTGAAGTTTCATTCTGGAAACATCCCTTAGGCTGTGGCTAAGCCATGTCTCCACCATATCCTTTCTTCCAGGAGTGCTAGTCTTGCGTGTTTGCAGGAGAGCTTCTGTGAAGTTTGGAAAGTAGGAGGCGAGGTACTTGCGGAAGTGGTGAGGCGGCATTGTGTGTCGTGTCGGGATAGCACAGTCGGTAGTGCGCTTGCCCGCGAAGAGCAAAGGTCCCAGGTTCGAGTCCCGGTTCCGGCACACAATTTTAATCTGCCAGGAAGTTTCATATCAGCGCACACTCCGCTGCAGAGTGAAGTTTCATTCTGGAAACATCCCTTAGGCTGTGGCTAAGCCATGTCTCCACCATATCCTTTCTTCCAGGAGTGCTAGTCTTGCGTGTTTGCAGGAGAGCTTCTGTGAAGTTTGGAAAGTAGGAGGCGTGGTACTGGCGGAAGTGAAGTTGTGTGGCGGCATCGTGAGTCGTGTCTGGATAGCACAGTCGGTAGTGCGCTTGCCCGCGAAAGGCAAAGGTCCCAGGTTCGAGTCCCGGATCCGGCACACAATTGTAATCTGCCAGGAAGTTTCATATCAGCGCACACTCCGTTGCAGAGTGAAGTTTCATTCTGGAAACATCCCTTAGGCTGTGGTTAAGCCATATCTCCACCATATCCTTTCTTCCAGGAGTGCTAGTCTTGCGTGTTTGCAGGAGAGCTTCTGTGAAGTTTGGAAAGTAGGAGGTGAGGTACTGGCGGAAGTGAAGTTGTGAGGCGGCATCGTGAGACGTGTCGGGATAGCACAGTCGGTAGTGTCGGTAGTGCGCTTGCCCGCAAAAGGCAAAGGACCCAGGTTCGAGTCCCGGTTCCGGCACACAATTTTAATCTGCCAGGAAGATTCATATCAGAGCACACTCCGCTGCAGAGTGAAGTTTCAGTCTGGAAACATCCCTTAGGCTGTGGCTAAGCCATTTCTCCACCATATCCTTTCTTCCAGGAGTGCTAGTCTTCCGTGTTTGCAGGAGAGCTTCTGTGAAGTTTGGAAAGTAGGAGGCGAGGTACTGGCGGAAGTGAAGTTGTGAGGCCGCATCGTGAGTCGTGTCGGGATAGCACAGTCGGTAGTGCGCTTGCCCGCGAAAGGCAAAGGTCCCAGGTTCGAGTCCCGGTTCCGGCACACAATTTTAATCTGCCAGGAAGTTTCATATCAGCGCACACTCCGCTGCAGAGTGAAGTTTCATTCTGGAAACATCCCTTAGGCTGTGGCTAAGCCATGTCTCCACCATATCCTTTCTTCCAGGAGTGCTAGTCTTGCGTGTTTGCAGGAGAGCTTCTTTGAAGTTTGGAAAGTAGGAGGCGAGGTTCTGGCGGAAGTGAAGTTGTGAGGCGGCATCATGAGTCGTGTCGGGATAGCACAGTCGGTAGTGCGCTTGCCCGCGAAAGGCAAAGGTCCCAGCTTCGAGTCCCGGTTCCGGCACACAATTTTAATCTGCCAGGAAGTTTCATATCAGCACACACTCCGCTGCAGAGTGAAGTTTCATTCTGGATATTACGTTAAGTTTACCATTTAAGCGATTCAAATTGAATCGCACATACAACCACCAATGACTGCACATCAACGAGCACTGCATTTGTTGAACTTCTTGATCACACATTCACTAACACCTGCTGGAATGCCATAGGTGTTAAGGATTTACGAATAACTTTAACTTTTCGTTCGAATCAAATGTTCTAATGTTTGTAGAGTCTATGGGACTTAACTACGACGTCATCAGTCCCTAAACTTACAAACTACTTACAACTAAGGACGGCACAAATATCCATGCCCGAGGGGGGTTCAAAAATGTTTGTAAATCTATCGGACAAAACTGCGTGGCCATCAGTCCGTAGCTTACAAACTACTTAACCCTAGGTAAACTAACCTAAGGACAAACACACATACCCATGCCCCAGGGAGGACTCGAACCTCCACAGCGAGCAACCACGCGCTCCGCAGCGAGACGCTTTAGACCGCTCGGCTACTTCACCGCGGCCCCGAGTGGGGGATTCGAACTTCCCGACCGATCAAAATTTCGTAAATCATTGCAGAGGTTGGAATTTATAAATAGGGTAATTAATTTTTAATTAAAAAAAATATATTTTTATATTGAATGGTAGATGTTTGCGGCAGTTACATTGTAATAGGAGATGGAGCCTACCTTTTTGAACATACGGTACATTGGCTCATTAAATTTTTTGCTGCAATACCAAAATTAATATTCTAAGGTATAACACCGTCGTGATGCGGGGTTGGACTTGTAACGTGGTATGTTCGTGCAGCTGACCATGCGTTAAGTTTCATTTCAGTGTCCTAACGAAGTCGTGGAAGAAATATTACGCGGAAAATTATGGGAACTCAAAATTTTACATAAACAAAGGGAAGCTCTACTGCAGGTTCTAACAGTAGTTTAATTGTAATTACAATGATACGGAAAAAAATTAGAAAAACTCAAAGCAATCACCGCCGTAATAGCGTCCAAACCCACCACAACTTCAATGGACAGAATTATTTAGGCTAGAACAAATACGGGATGTTAAATAAATGGAAGCCCGCCATATTAAATAAATATTTCGAAACGCATTTAACAAGATTGAACACCATACTTACATTCTCAATGAATAAATCAAAACGAGCCGCTACAGATACGTCTGACTTAATCGGATGCCCAACACAGACAGATAAATCGGAACGTTGTTCTCTCTCTCATTAGAGGAAAACAAGGGAATGTAGTTTAAGGTTCAGAGATGGGAGAAACTCTCCGTATTAAAATATATCTTAGGCCGGTTAATTTTTATTGTATCATTTCATGCCGATAATTATCCGTTTGAGAATCATCAAAAAATGTTCAAATGTTTGTATAGCTTATGGGACTTAACTACGGGGTCATCAGTCCCTAAACTTACAAACTACTTATCAACTAGCTTATCCTAAGGACGGCACAAATATCCATGCCCGAGGGGGTTTCGAACCCCCGACTGTAGTGGCCGTGCAGAACGTGACTGGAGCGCCTCAGTCCCCTCGGCCACCGCGGCCAGCTCACAATAATATTCACGGCGCGACCCGGCACCGGCGCAAGCCAATTGGACCATGGTATTGCTTCTGCAGGACAAGTATATCACAGCTCCTGCTGCTTTCCATAGAAGTCTCTCTGCGTAATAGATTTTTTTTTTTACAATTACACTAATAAAAATATGTTCTGTTTATTTTTTCTTGTGATATTATTAATTCCGTGAAATGAATAAAAAATTCAGTAATGCTTTTAGCTGTTCTTATGAGGAAAAGCTCTCGTAAATGGCAGTCGCAAATCATGGGATGAGTCCATTACCACCTGTGTCTTATGTGCAAATCCGATGAGTCACTACATAGTGAGACTATTAGCAATTAATAAATAAAATGAACTGTTAGCTGGCTCTAAGTAGACAGCAGTGAACAAGTTTTGGTCACCGCCACGTTTCCTTCGATATTCAGCTGTCAGTTGGTAGGGATTCCTTGTTGCTGTTGAGAAGCCTACCATGAAGCAAAAACCAAAACACAACAAGAAACAAAGTGGCATACACTTCTTATCGTTTACTGACCTGACCTATAGTGTCTGAGCTTAAACTAAATCTACGAATTGTTCTTCTAGTTGAAATAAAAAAAAAAAAAAAATCCAAATACCAGTGGGAAAAAGAATATTTTTCACAGATGGTTCAGCAAAATGTTCGCAGAAACGAAGTTCCCCTCTCCCCCCCCCAGACAACTTCTTAACAAAATAAATAAATAATATAATTCTGAAACCTGTATAGTGTTCTTTGAAAGTGGAGATGGGTTGAAATACAGTACAGTTTGTCTCACATAAAACTGTAAACCTCACGTATGCCACCACTTGTAACATCCATTATAAGGAAATACCTACGTGGTTTTAATGTTACTTATATCTATTCCATTTTACTCAATTCGTTCTTACATCTGTAATCTCGGGCGTGAGTGATATTACTTTTATGAGAAACAAGCTATATAAAATTATTTTTACATTGTAGTACGACCTTTCCGAGAGCTACAAAAGCGAAGATTAAAAGAAAAAGAAAACTATATGAATTAGGAATGAATCTACTTATAAATTTCAGTGTAATTTTGGGCTTCTTAATTTTATCATTTTCAATTAGAAAATCAATAACTATAATGTCAGAAAATTTTATTTCAGTTCATCACCTCTAAGGCCGCAGTTAACATTAATGTATTCTTTTCTAGTTTCAAACACGAAATATATATTCCATCCATTGTATAATATGGACAAGAAATCAGCTGTATGCCTGTTATAAAGTATGTCATCATGTAAAACCATTGCAGATCATTGTCAATCGTAATCGGTCGCCACAACAGTTTATACTTTGTTTCTGGTTATTGATCAGAAACAAATAACGAGTGAGCGACACACGTAGCCAGAAATTAATTATTATTATTATTATTTTTTTTTTTTTTTTTTTGGAGCCGCAGTGCTTCACGCTACGCCCAACATTTGTCGAAATTGAAGGCTTGCGATGTAACTCGCTATTACTTGTGAAAGTAGGTAGGTCACAGTGCCATTAAAGTTTCAATAACTTTTCTGTACTTTTAGCTACATTTCTCTCGGTGTAATGCATGGCCTAAAACACACAGAACAGTAAGCTGCCCGCTATCCAACTTCTCCAATACCGTTCACGATTTGTAAATCAAGTGCACGCGTTTGACAAAAAGCGTAATTTGAAAACAACTGTTATAATTATCAAAAGGTGACAGGTTTACTCGAAAGACACGTGATGGGTACGGACCAGAAAAATCCAGTGGTGAATCACACTCCATTAGGCAACAGAATATAAAATTAAATGCGAACCCCGTGCGAAGGTAACGAGGGAATACACATAATTTCGCTGGTGGACAATTTACATAAGAGAAACGGAATTATTTAATCGCAAGAAAGCTCATTTCTGGAAACGAACATGGATTCTCTGCCCTCGCCGTTACACGCCCAAAGTGTCCCAAATCATCGCCGAAGATGGACAGAAAGAACAATATCAAAACGATCAAAAGCCGTGGGGAGTAAGAGATGACAACAGCGAAACAAAAGAACAACCCGCTAACCGGGAAGGGATCAACACCCTGTCAGGAGAACACCGGCAAGCTTCCGATAGCCACAGAAGAATCCAGTCGTCACATTAACATGAAACTGAGCATAAAACGGACACTTCCACCTTTCCTCTTTCCGCACGCTTACCTGCGACATCTAGCTCTTCCCTCGCCGTCTCGCTGTCAGCCCCCACGGCTAACTAGCGACAACCCGATCGTGTTCTACGGTTCGCCGCGGGGCGACCGCTTCTTGGTGCCAACAACACCCATCTTCCAACAAAGCCCGACTGCCTACTGCCTTCGCCAGAATGTAGCTTTATGATATTGCGCCAGGCCCACACTACACGATTACGATTGCTCTGTCAGCGAGCCAAGGCGTAACTGACACCCACCCCCAGCCCTGAACGCCACGCGACTTCCAAGCAAAACACAAGCGTCACTCGTAGAGGAGAAGAGAAACAATCTGCTAGAGTTGCCACTATACTTACGCTATGGAAACCCAAACACGGAGAAAGCAAGAAACGAGCCAGCATGTCTCAACACACTTTGACCATAATAAATATGTTTTCTGTTCTTGAATTTTTGATAAAGCGTTCATTAATATAATCACTGCCCTCCCCTCCCAATCATATTACATTTGAAAAATTGTTCATGGAACCTACACTAAAACAGGCATCAGAAGCATCTAGATGGGCAAAGCTTTTTCATTATCATTAATGTGCAGCTGCCATATAAAAGGCAATCCGTTGAAAACATTACTGATGAGAGGAAGCACCTGTGACAATTTAGTAACTTTTCTCAAAATATTTGTTTGAAGAAACCACAATAATTACAGAAAGTTCTCAAACAAATATTATTTTTTTCTGTTTCGCTGTGTTAACTCCAAAGTGAAATTAGGATAGTTACCACTGCGTATTTTAAGATAGTCCATGGCGTAAAGCTATTAACATTTAGAAGGAACCTGATAAACATTCAGCATTGTGACATTGTGATATATGAAAATTGCTCTTAAGTAGGTACGTTACTGCAGACAGTACACGTTCTCTCAAATTGTTCGCTTTAGAGAGTTTTGTATGTGAAACGTTTACACGTTCTATTGAAATATTTACTGATACATCAGAAATAATGTGTACAACAGAGAATATTGAATGTGTCAACCTACTGACACACTAGGTTACAAAAACTTACTTATAGAGACTAAATGGTCAAGACGTGTTTTTCATAGTCTACAGTATCATCGCACTGTCAGTTATAGATGTAGCTGGTCAAACACACCTTCCATCTTGAGTCTAATAAAGTCAGAAAAAAATAAAATTTTAAACAACATGTTCATAAGGTCATTTATTTTCTGTGCGGGACTTTATGCACATACATTTACAGGGTTATTTTACAAATCTCTCTCCTCCTCAGAATGTCTGGTACTCATCAATGTATTCTGTTGTTTACAGGAATAACAAATGAACACAATATCATCATAGGTAACTACCTTCCCGAAACCACCATTCAACAAAATCCTTTCATGGTGTAAAAAAAGAGTAAAGATGCAATGAAATCGTCTTGGTAAATTGGAGTAACCTGAAAGAATGAAAAATTACATGGAAGAAGTGAAACACTAAATGCATAGTTATCTGAAAGATATGGCCATATACTCTGAGACTATTACGTCCATAAAAATTATTACCTCAGTGACGGTTAGCATCCATATTCCTCAAGAACTAATATAACTTCTCGTCACATTGCATCAGTATCATCGTACTGAAAATTACTAATGTAACAGGTGTTCGGTACAGTAATTCTGCGTCCAATCCCTTAACCTTAATGAAGCTATAGACACCATTTGTTAACATTCACGGCCTTAACTTAACGAATTCGAAATATTTGGACTGTTTCAGGGCATTGAAATAAATACAATGGCAAAAATGAAAATTTGTGATGGATCGGGATCGGGATGGGGCCGGCCGCGGTGACCGAGGAGACTGAGGCGCTTCAGTCACGGTCTGCACGGCCACTACGGTCGGGGACTGATAACCCCGTAGTTAAGTCCCATAAGCTTAACAAACATTTGAACATTTTTGAACGCACACCAAGATACCCAAAACTCTTCACACATGATTCACGAAGTTATAGTTACCTGGTAACTTATTCAGAATAATTTCTAGGAGGCGATCTTTTAATGTAATAGTTACGAATCCCTTTATAAGATGTTTGTCATAGATCGCTTATTGATTTTGTATGACTATTCTCGACTCGTAAAAGATTCATTATCAAATCTTACTTGTCCAGTATATTAAGAAATATACTTCAGATGAACCAACATCATAGTGGCCACGATGAAGTTGGTTCATCTGAAGTATATTTCTTAACATTCTTGGCCAAGTAAGATTTGATAATGACTCTTTACGAGTATAAACTAGTCATATAAAATCAATAAGCGATCAATGGCAATAATAAACTTATAAAGGGATTCATAACTATATGATTTACGGAGTGTTTCCAACAACCCACCACAAAGTTGGGGAGTGCCAAATTACGTTTGACGACTGACAATCAAGAACAGAAAAGACTGCTGATAGGAAGTTCCAGTCCATGAAACAACAAACTCTAGGAAATTGCAGACGCATTACATGGCGATGCTGGAGAAACGAGACATGCAACGATCAAGGGAAATCCCGTACCACCCTTACCTGAAGAAAGATGCTTCATTTTCAAGATTTTTCTGTCCCTTTTCATTTTCAATAAATGTGCACGTATGATAGAAAAGTTATTTTGTTATTATCCCGGAATATCATTAAAAATGGTTAAGGTGACAGCTGGCCCAAAGCGGGAAATCCGGGTTCGATTCTCGTTCCAACACAAATCTTTGCCATTGAATTCATTTCAAAGCCCCGAAACTGTCGAAATGTTTAAATACTTCGAATTCGTATAGGCAATGAGGCTTTGAAAAGCATGTTCCCCAGTTAATTTCTTCGATTTTTATTTATTTATTTTTAATAATGGTGTATACTACATCTAAAGGAAAGTTACAAAAACCTGTGTTGATCTGTGCTATCGATTCCTAACTAGGTTATTGATGTGAATCTGACAAAGAATGCATTTACATGTATAGCTAACACTGCATCTGATATTTATTTCTGTAAATATTCTTTACACCTTAATGATCTGCGAAACACCTACATTGGTATAAAGTAATACTGTTTACAGGGTGTCCACAAAAGGACTCCCTGATTTCAGAATTAAATATCTCGAATTCAAAGATCGATAGAGGACTACAGTAAACGGTATGTTTATTGTGAAAGCTGTAAGAAGTTTATACAGCAGTTTGAAACAATATTTACAAAAACTGCTAACAGATCGCGCTGTAATCGCCATACGTAATGCCTAGTATAAATAGTGATACGAAGCCCAGAGCGATGTTCCACTATTGAAACGTGAAAGGAGGTTAGCGTAGCGAAGGAAGAGATTAAAACCATGTACTACATTGTGATGTGATTGTTTGCAAAGAGTGTTTTCAAACGATTATTTAACTTAGGTATGCTGATATGAGCTGCACAGCGTACAGCGCCATCTGTAAGCAGCTTTTGTAACTATTATTTCAAACTCCTGTATAAACATCTTACAGCTTTCACAATAAAGATACCTTTACTGCATTCCTCTTTGTTTTCGAGATATTTAATTTTGAAATCAGGGAGTCCTTTTCTGGACACCCTGTATTACTCAATACAGATAAACTTTGCGTGAGTGGTGCTGCTATGGCGCATATGGAAAGTTTTTCGGTCCATACGAAATACGACAATTCGCAGCTAGGTGAAATACTGCTGTCTATGCTACCCATGTTACTTGTCTTACTCATCTCTCGCCGAAATTTCAGTCTATTATACCTGAAATAATATCGTTTTCTATCGGACTTTCTCTAGCACCACTACCTGCATTCTCGTCTTTTTTTCTTGGGGGAAATGGGGGGGGGGGGGGTATTTCCGTGGCGTAATTATGTCGTTGTACGAGTTCTTCGTAGCTCACAGAGCAAAGGAAACGTAACTTGATAGGGTGAGTTGCCAACACCAGATAATGGTGTTCATTCACATCCGCTACGTCACTCGAGGCTATAAGGCAATTTGATGAAATCCACTTGTAGCGCTAATGCATCTGAGTGCTCGCGTTCCCTCCGGGATTCCGAGAATTTCTCCACGCCTGGGCACCACCATCACTCTCAGCCCTCTGGAAATTAGGGCTAAAAAGCTGCGGTCACTAATACAGCAGTCAGCCACTGGCACAGATTTTCTCACTCAACAGTGACAGCACGGCAATTACTAGTCTCAGGAAAGACATTTCTTGCGTTACCCAGTGCAAGGTTCTACCGTATTCGGTGCTTGTGGTGTGCACAGTAGATTTTGATTTGATTGTTGATTGAGCAAATGACAAACAATGTTTCTGTGAGAATCCTACAGGTTTCAGGTTTGTGTGAAGAATATAACATTCCGCTAATATGGCAAATTACCGTTACACAGATTCAGGCATTTTGATTTTACTATAGCTAACTACTCCATTGCTTTGTACAAGCTATCCCAAAACCTCCAGGGATTACTCTATTGCTTTAATCCATCTGAAAATTTTTATTACAAGAAATTTTCAGGCAGGGACATATTGTTTACTGAGCAGATGCATTTGCACAAACACACACATGAATCTTCAGCGGAATTCGTGGTATTGAGAATTATAATTTTATGAAATGTACTTACTAAGAACAAACTGCAACATTTCATCTGGGATTGTGGTGGGTTTTTGAGAATGGAACTGTGTAAATCAGTCTATTTATTTATTTACATGATATTTCCTCCACTTTAATCAAAATCTAATCTTTTATTGTGGTGCATAATCGTTTCGAATGATGACGTCACTAGTAGGTTCGGCGGCACATCCAAAAGCAAGGCCACATCTATGAATTTAATGTTTAAAGCAGGGGTTAATGCAGCACAAAATCCTTTACATAATCACGCAGGGGTTTTAAGTCGCACCGTAGATTCCTTCACTGGTTCTAGTATATCGCCCAACTTTGCGACTGGATAGGTGATTTCCTGTCAGAGAGGACAAAGTTTGTAGTAATCAATAGAAAAACATTGATTAAAACAGAGGTGATATCGGGCGTCCTTATATACATAAATGATTTGGGAGATAATCTAAGTAGATCTCTTAGATTGTTTGCAGATGACACCGTCATTTACCGTCTAGTAAAATCATCTGGAGAACAAAACCAACTGCAGAACGACCTGAAAAAGATATCACTATGGTGTAAAAATTGGCAATTTAATCTAAAAAATGAGAAGTGTAAAATCGTCCACACGAAAACAAAAAATCCGTTAAACTTTGCTTACAACATAAATCAATCAAAAGTGAAGGCCGTAAACTCCACAAAATACCTAAGAATTACTATTACTTCAGAATTAAACTGGAAATAACACGTAGATAATGTCGTGGGAAAGGCGAACCAGAGACTGCGTTTTATTGGCACAACCCTTACAAGTTGCAACAGAACTGCAAAAAAAACTGCATACACTACGCTTGTCCGTCCTTTTTTGGAGTATTGCTGCCCGGTGTGGGATCCTTATCAGGTGGGTTTCACGGAGGACATCGAAATAGTCCAAAGAAGGACAGCTCGTTTTGTATTGTCACGATGCCGGGGAGACAGCGTTACGGATTTTAATACAGGATCTAGGATGAGAGTCATAACAACAACGGCGCTTATCGCTGCGGCGTGGGCTATTTAAGAAACTACAATCGCCAACATTCTCATCCGAATGCGAAATTTATTGTTGAATGCCACTTACATAGGTAGAAAAGATCATCAGAATAACATACGAGAAATCAGAGCTCGAACGGAGAGATTCGGGTGTGTTTTGCTCCCACGCGCTATTCGAGAATGGAATGGGAGATAAATAGTTTAAAGGTGGTTCGATGAACCCTGTGCCAGGTACTTAAATGTGATTTGCAGCGTATCCCATGCAGATGTAATAAAATCAGTTCATGACCATCACGTGTTTTTAAGAGAATTAAACTGCGACAGTATTTTTTGCTATTTTTTAGTTGCCTAACAACTGAACACGGGAATCCTGACTTCTGTTTGTTTGCCCTGAGTATCATTTCCTTTATCATTGATGAATGTGTAGATGGTAACTTTGAGATGTAGTTGTACAACTTCGGATATATGCAATGTTTGGCTACTGGCACCTCTAAGGCAAAATGTGCTTTCAGTCAAACTTGTGAGATGGAGGTAAAATACAGGATGACAATTATTATTGACCTACGTGCAATAAAATAGTTATACTTTCTAAACAGTTTGTATGCGGACGTTCAAACTGCACACATAGCTGATGAGAATGGAGGGAATTAGTATGGCTATGCGAGTATCGGTGCGATATTTCTTGATTACACGATGACTACCTAATGCTATAGGTAGGTGTTGATTTAATACTTATCATCCATAGGGAACTTTGACTAAAATGTTGTACATGAAGCACGTGTGTGTCTTATATCGTGAAGGTGCTTTTGCTGACCGCTATCGGAGGGACCCAGAGACTGGTGGCATGGATATCGATTGGCCGCCTTTTTTTCAGGGGCTGAAGTCATGCAACTGCTTTTCAGGGCTATATTAAGGAGAAGGTATACAGTGAAAAATCTTAAATCTTCTCCGGTCTGACAACAACAATTCAGGAAGTTGTCGACAGCATCGATGTTCTGACAGTTCATCGGGTCATGCAGAATTTCGCTACTCATATGCGTCACATCATTCCCACGGAAGAGAAGCATATCAAACATGTCATTGCCTAAATCCAAATGGTTGTCATGATGTATACATGTTGAATAAAGTGTGTGCACTTGTAGATTGTAGCTAATTTGCGTTTCTACATCTACATTTACATATACAGGCTGAATCTAAGTTCACGCTCTCGAGCTTCGCAGGGCAATATCTCATATGCTAGCAATAAAAAAAATGTCTGTCACCAAATTTAGTCCTGCGCATATTTCCAGCAGTAAATGGACGTCGAAGATTGACATGGGTGTGTGTCCCGTACGTCAGTTACGTCATTGTGTTTCAGAATTACACTACTACACCAACAAACTTCTAGGGAATGTGGGAAGTGTCTTGAGGAACAAAGTCAGCATAGTAACACATGCCCGGAAACGTCATCCAATGAGGCTAAGAGCGTCGAAGTTGGTGGATGGGATGTCTAGCGGCAGGAGCTGGTACCTGTATCTTGCAGTCTCCGTAGCGTCGTTGAATGGTGTTTCCGGAGTGGGTTTCCTCAAGACGCCTCATACATCCATTACAAGTTCGTTGGTATAATTATGAAACACACTGACAGATGGAACACACAGCCATTTACTGGGGGAAATATGCGAAGGATGAAATTTTGTGGCAGATATTTTTCACTGTTGGCAAGTAAGGAATCGCGCTGCGAAGATCGAGTGCGCGAATTTTGATTCATGCTGTGTACTCTGCAATCCACCGTAAAGTGCGTGACGTAGGGAACACTTTACCACTTTTTTTCCTACTCCACTTCCAAATAGATGGAGGGAAAAAGATTCTCTATATGCCTCTATACGAGCCCTTATTTCTCTTACCTTTTCTTTGTGATATATACGCTATATTCAAGTAAGTGGCAGGAAAATTGTCTACACTCAGCTTCAAATTCAGGCCCTCTAAAATTCCCCAAAAGAATTTTTCGAAAAGAACGTCGTCCATTCCCCAACGATCTCCATTTGAGTTCTCGGAGCATTTCCGTGTCACTCGCGCATTGGTCAAACCTATCAGTAACGAACCTAGCTGCTCGCCTCTGAACTGCTTCCATGTCTTTGTTTGTTTCATATACTCCAATAGTTGTCATCGTGACTATTCCATGTGATGTAGGAAAGTAGTGCGGTTGAACAATGTGAATGTCTATCAAAAGGGTGTAGCAATTTCCTGTTCGGTGGGTCGATGTTCCATGGGGAAATACAGTAGTCGCACGATAAATCGACCATACCAGTGCAAGCGTGAATACTAATGGTTTCGTAATGGAAAAACAAATGCCTAAGAAAAGTGAAATGCATTTTTTAAGAAAATTACACGATTCATTGTTCATCACCAGTTCTCAGTTGAATACAGCAAAACTTGTTTTGAAAGAAGCACGTCGTCTTAACCATGAATAAACGTAAGACCGATAAACTGATTTCAGGTACCAAGCGATAGCTAAATTTACAAGCTACAATAGCTAATATACAGAAATTCGATTGTGTACAAGGGGAAAATACAATGAGACATACTCAACAAGCATAATTTCAACCTGAAATGCCAATCCTCGTTACAGAAATTATATTTTCTGTCGGAATTTATGTAAAATAGGATTTGTTCCATTTAGAAAAATGGACTGAACTGTATCCTATAATATAGAATAGTGTACTTCTTACAGGGGGGAGGGGGGGGGGTAAACAAAATATTTTAGTTTGGAATGGAGTGGTGTATTCAAAATGGTTGGGAAACACTGCTGTATGGAATATATCTTTCAGGTGCGTGTAGCGAGTAAATTAGACAGTTTAGAGAACTTTTATTTGGAAGGGCTGATAGAAAATGGATGTTTTTGGATTTTTTCGCTGCCATATAAAAAAATTTCATATAGATCATGGTTAAAGTGGTACAGACACAAAGTTCGTCCGATTATTACATTTAGAAATTTGTACATTTTCTTCAGTTATACATTAAGGTGGTAAGAATGAGTCCAAGGAATTTAATATGTCACTCAATTAGATAGGAAGGACGTACGTCGCTACGAAGAATTCGTCTGGTTATGTTGATATTGCTCTGTCTGGTAACTATGATTTTTTTCCCCTGTTTCGATCTATGTTTGTAATATTGTACCATCTTTACCAGACCTACTGCGAAGTATCCCTGCCCTTAATCGTTTACTCGCGGCATATCACCGTTCCCGTAAGCATGATGAGTGTACTGAAAGAATAATTGCCCTAATCATACATGTACATCTACATGGGATACTCTGCAAATCACATTTAAGTGCACGACAGACGGTTTATCGAACCACCATTATACTATTGATCTCCCATTCCATTCTCGAATAGCGCGCGGGAAGAAAGAACTCCTGAATATCTCCGTTCGAGCTCTGATTTCCCGTATTTTAGTCTGATGGTCATTTCTATGTAAGTGGGAGTCAACAACATATTTTCGTATTCGGAGGAGAATGTTGGAGATTGGAGTTTTGTAAGTAGCCCACGCTGCAGCGATAAGAGCCGTTGTTGTAATGATTACCATCCCAGATCCTGTAGCATTTTCGTAACGCTGTCTCCTGTGAATTGTGACAATAGAAAACGAGCTGCCCTTCTCTGAACTCTTTCGATGTCCTCCGACAAACCCACCTGATAAGGATCCCATACTGGGCAGCAATACTCCAAAAATAGACGGACAAGCGTAGTGTATGCAGTTTCTTTTGTAGTTCTGCTGCATCTTTTAAGGGTTCTGCCAATAAAAGGCAGACACTGGTTCGCCTTTCCCACGACATTACCTATGCGTTCTTTCCAGTTTAAGTCTGAAATAATAGTAATTCCTAAGTATTTTGTGGAGTTTACGGCCTTCACTTTTGATAGATTTATCTTGTAAACAAAGTTTAACGGATCGTTTATGTGAATAAAGAAAAGCTGAAGACCAATAACACTGTGGAATGCCCGATACCACCTCCGATGCCTTACCATCGATTACTACGAACTGTGTCCTCTCTGACAGGAAATCCCATATCCAATCGCAAATTTGGGGCGATATACCATAACCACGCAATTTCATTATAAGCCGTTTGTGAGGTTCGGTGTCAAAATCCTTCTGCAAATTAAGAAATACGGAATCAATTTGAGAACCCTTGTCAATAGCACGCATCACTTCGTGTGAATAAAGAGCTAGTTGTGTTTCGCATGAACGATATTTTCTAAATCCGTGTTGACCTTGGGTCAATAGATCGTTCTGTTCGAGATAAATCATAGTATTTGAATACAAGGTATGTTCCAAAACCATTCTGCAAATTGACGTCAATGAAATAAGCCTGTAGTTTAGTGGGTTACTTCTACTGCCTTTCTTGACTATAGGTGTGACCAGTGTTGCCAGATGGCAGAGAGAGAAAATACCTACATTCACACAAAAATGTACCTACGTTTTCCCTACTTTCTCCCTACCACCTCATTAATGCCCCTACATTAGGGTCGTAGGTAGGATTTACGTCTGGGAGGGGCTGAATCTAGGAGTCCAGCCAGCAGAGGTCAACCAATTCATTAATGTGACATGTTATAATTTTCAAAAATTTTAAAATAAGTATTTGGTATCATGCTTCACTTGCTAGAGATGTTTTTTCTATTGCGTAATATTTACTGATTTATGGAGTCAAGTGTATATTATAACGCGAATTCCAAGTGCTCTGTTACAAGAGGATTACTTATATATTGATCGGACAAGGGTATGTCAAGAACCTGTCAATCATAGAGAGGAACACCATTAATTAGTTTTCTCAAATATGCCGCGAATTCCGAGTGCACTGTTACACGTGGGTAACTGATTTATTGTCCACACAAGGACACATCGAGGCACCATCAACCATAGAGTAGGAACAGCAGTAATTATTTAGTTCACAGTCAGCACAAAAAAGGAAGTCCGTCATTCTGCATTATTCGATTTTCAAACAGTAATGCTACTAGCACTTTTTTCATTTATAACGTTGGCTGTCGCAAATATTTTAGGGTTTTCTTGTCAGCATCTTCTTATTTACCACTACTGACTAGTATATGGTCCTGACGCAAATAAATGTATAGTCAAGGTAATATAACGCCCTTCGTTCATGGAAGAAATGAATTTTCCTTTTGATGACACTTTCTAACACTGTTTCCAAACCGACTCTCCATTCCACTGATATACATTGAAATCATCTAATTCGCATCAATTTTAATGTGCCCGAAACTAAGTTTTCAAATTAACAATGTTTACTATGAACAGAAAACAACGATGCCGTCTAAAATACCATTGGATACTTCAAACTCTGCCACAATTGGTCGGCTTCGTTCCCGCGTGCTGACAACGGTTCTGTTGACAACATTACCCTCTAGGCATGTGTCGGCGATTGTAAAATTTTACCAAAGTACCTACGCGTTGGGAACTTTTAGATGAAAATTCCCTACATGATTTTAATGCTTAAAAGTACCTCCGTGTAGGAAAATTCCCTACGTCTGGCAACACTGGGTGTGACCAGTGCAACTTTCCAGTCGTTTGGTGCAAGAGTTTGTAGAGTATGTCACTTCAATGCGTCTGCTGTTGTTTCTACGGCGAACTCTCTTCTTATGTGTTATATAATACGTTTCACTGGAACCACTACGCTACCGACTGAATCTCAAAACATGCGGTATTTATTTTTCGCGCCACGCCTATTTTTTTTACCCGCGCTCGCGATTGCAGGAGGGTTCGGTGGGCGTATGTGATTAATTTATCGGGATGTATCAGTTCAGAGGCGGCTGACAGCCCGGAAAACTGCTGTCATTAACTGTGCGACTGAACATTGCCCGATGTAATTTGTTCCCGTTTCCACACAGTGCTAATGACAGCGATAAATACACAGCCCAGCGAACGCCGCCGCTCGCGCGGCGCACCCGGATGTGTGGGCCTCTGTTCATAATTGATGAACCGCCACACCTCGCACGCCAGCCTCAGACTTGCAGCGTACCAGCCGGCGGCCAAAGCGATTTCTTTTGTTCTGGACACTGCAGTCGGTAGTTGATTCTGTTAGACGAAATCGCATCTCGTTCGTTTTGCGATAGTTGCTCATTTATGCTCCAAGCTCGGTAAAGAACAGCCTACAGTTTCGTGATATTACATCGTTAACGTATTCTGTTCGTTTCATGCACATTTTTCTGTTGTTCAAACATATACAGTATGGCAACTGCATATAATTCACTATTACACCAAACAATCTTTATAATCATAACGTGTAGGCTTTCACGGCCGGCGTCTTCTGTAATTAAAACATCCGGGCTGAGAGGCCGTGGTCGAACAGTAGAAATTCTTTCTCCTGACGTTTCGTTGCCGACTGCGGGCAACATCTTCTGAGGTGAGTCGACGACTGGCTGCTGGGCCGTGGAGATCCTGCATAAATATAGAGGGCACCATCACTCGTAACGTGATGGCAACCACTACATCACAACCTGTGGAAACGGATGATAACGCGAGGGAGGATGTAGGCACTACATTCGTTCCATATACCGGCGCACTCTCGGGGAAGGTCGCCCGCACTTTGGAAAAAAAAAAAAAAAAAAAAAAAAAAAAAAAAAAAAAAAAAAAAAAACACCAGGTTGGAACTGTTTTTTGTCCACCGAATATAATTCTTGCACTGGTGTGGAGCGCCAAAGATGATCTCCATTGGAGGAAGGCCGGCGTGTACCAGAGTCCGTGTCACTGTGTAAAGTCATATATTGGACAGACGATGCGTACCTTCGAGGATCCATGCGTTGAACACCAGAGGCACACACGATTGATGTATCTGAGCAAGTCGGCGGTCGCTGAACATTGTTTGTCGGAGAATCATGAGATGGAGTATGAACGCACTAGGACGTCGAGATACTGGGACTGCGTCGTTAGAGAGGCCATTGAAATTTGCACAAATGACGACCTCATAAACCGTGACCGTGGCTGTAATCTTAGCAAAGCTTGGGAACCAGCGATTGGGTTAGTTAAGAGTAACTCTAGCAAACGTAACGAAGTGACGACCACGGTGGACAGAGCCCTCACACCGACGTCATCTCAGACGCCGGCGCAATCGTTTCCACTGCGCGGCCGAGGCGCGGGGCGCGGACCGCGGAGGGGTCTCTCCGAGGACCGAGGGTATTTAAATCGCCCGCTACCGGGCTAGAACCCAGAAGCGTGCGGATCTCCGTCCCGGCGCGTTTCCAGGAGCTCAGTCCGTCAGTTCACCTGATGATGGCATGTATGTTCGCCGAAATATTGTGTCCATAGGACACTATAGACCGGCAGTACCGTGGATATTTTGATTATCAAATACGCCGGGAGAAACTGAAGAATCACAACAGTAAAACTATCTCTGGCTGGCGTCATTACTCTCGATCGAAGGTAATAGAGTATCACGTCTTTGGTACAAAGTAGACCGCCATGTCTAACTTCAAGCCTTCTTCCTTCCTGTTAAAGTGTTTCTCCCATTCATCCACAATATCACGGGCCGCATTGGGAAAGTACTGGCCAAGCTTAGAGTGGAAACAATATTCAATACCCACCAAAAAGATCAGTGGATGTATACGATCAACGAAAGATGCGCGACACCCTTTGGCTACTCCGGGTGTGCATAAGATTCCATGATGTTGTGGGAAGGTTTATGTTGGAACAACGAAAAGAAGTATCAATACTCGCCTAACTGAACACAAAAGAACCGTCGACTGGGAGACACGGACAAATCGGCCGTAGCGGAACATGTTTTTGAAAACGGTGACCACAAAATAAAATTTAGTGTGACAAGCGTGCTACCTAAGACATCGCATTATTTTATGCACGTATGTATAGAGAGGCAATAGAGATTTTTAAACACAACAATAATTTTAACAGGAAGGAAGAAGGCTTGAAGTTAGACAAGATGGCGGCCTACTTTGTACCAAAGATGTGACAATCGATTACCTTCGATCGAGAGTAATGACGCCAGCCAGAGATAGTTTTACTGTTGACATCACGTGACGAGTGGTGGCGACCTCTATGCCCTCTATATATGCGGGATCTTCACGGCCCAGTAGCCAGTCGTCGACTCACCTCAGAAGGTGTTGCCCACAGCCGGCAACGAAACGTCAGGTGAAGGAATTTCTACTGTTCCATCACGGCCTCTTAACCCGGAAGTTTTAATTAGTGAATCTTTATTATTTCACTGTTTGTATTCTAAATCTTATTTATTCGTACTTGCCACATTTTAATGCCTTTTGTTGTTTTTTGGACAAGGAGACCACATGGGTAATGGATTTTTGAATTTCTTTATATTTCTATTACATGAAGTTCAGAACTTATCCCTTTCAGACCTCATTTTTTTCTGGAGGAAGGATTTTTTTGCTGTATTCCTCTTAAGTTAGTTTTTTAATGATTTTAGAAGCAAGATTTACGCTGTTGTATGCATCCATTTACATACTACAAACTTGCATATGCTGAAAAGCAAGGCTTCTTTTTATGGACTAAAATTATTAATTTTGTAACACTGATGTTGTACTAAATAAATTGATCATTCAATAGTTGCCATGCAAAATAATTATACTACTTTTCAGTTGTACAATGGAATACAAGTAACCCACAACTTCCGTGTTCGTTGGAGTTCACAAGCTGCTGCGCAGTGAAACACTGACTACATGGTATTTTTATAATGATCTTCCGCAGTTGACAGTAAGTGTGCACGATGAAAAGGTTGAACACTCAGTCATATACAAGTTGTTTCAATTGAGGAAAAATGTTTCTGATCTATATTAGACACTATAAAAGTTATGTACACAATTGTAGCCAGAGGGTCTCAGAGGGTTAAATAACAATCACCGAAAGCCTTTCCACACAACTCTCAAATGCTAGATAAAATCGACTTTGAATTTTTCATGTACACGTAAGTGCCAATAATTAAAACAGGTGCAGCCTCTGTCGGTATGACTCAGGTGGTAGCATTATGGCCTCACAACAAGAGTCGGTGGTTCGAATCGCACTGTGAAAGTTATATTTTTGTTTTCGAATTCTGTTATATGAAATAATTTGGCAGCTTCAGTCAGCTGAAAACCTTGTCACGTAAAATCATGGTTAAGAAAGTTTGCTGCTTGAAAAGCTACTAGCAGCTATTGAGATGAATTTCCAGAAACAATCAAAGACTGCCGTCGTTAACTAATAGTGAAGCCAATACTGTAAAAGATGTAGCTTATATTTTCTTGATTGAAACCATCATTATTAACAAACCTTTATAAATTGTATGAAATTGTGAATAAACAAATATACATACACATTTCCTAAAAATTGTTATTGGATATTAAAATTGTGGAAGTATTCGAACACAACCAAGTAATAAATTAATAAATAAAATAAAAAATTTGTCACGACAGGATTCGAACCCCCGTGGCATAAAGCCAGAGAGCACTACAACCTGAGCTACACTTGTAACACTCCCCTGACTAACCGGTTGGTTAATCGTGTGACAGATTAACGTTAAATTGATGCGTGTGTTGCCAACAATAAAAGTTGCACAAGACTACCGAAGGATATTATGCAAACGAAAACCAACAAGTGAGGGAATGTTGCCACAACGAACTACCACACCAGATATCCCGTTCCTCCTGCTCTACTGATTACAAATTGAACAGATCTAATTTCGGAACAATCACACTCACACACGAAAGTATTGCAAGTTATAGGAAGTAACAAGGAATGAAACAGTACAAATCTGTCGTGTTTCATTTCTTTAATCTCCTCCTGCCATTTTAAATACAGTTTGTATTGTTGATAGCAAAGTGCTAAGATACGGCTGCAAAGTTAACGTTCATGCTGATGATATTGAAGATTTTCTCGAAGATTGGTTCTTATTTCTTGAACATTCTTTAATTTTGCGACATTTGCATATATATATTTCATTTTAAATAGTGTTTTAATAATAATGATTCATCAGATGAAAATTCTGAAACTTTTATTTTATGTCCTTCCAGGAAGTTGGTCAAGATTCCGAATCTAATGGTGTGTTTATGAAAAAAAATCACCTATAAAGTTTCTGTGAAGTCACATGAAGGTAATTCATACCTTCTGAAATAAAACTAGAACCAAAACTTATTCCGCGCTATCTGGGTTAAAGAAGGAAGGATATCTCATGATACTGATCAACAGTGCAGTTCCATCTAGGAACAGGCTTACTGGCCGTGGGTTTGTTCTTCAGCAGGACCATGAACCACAACATTCTTCTAAGTTGTGTTTAGGGTATGTCAATATAAAACATAAATGTGGGGAACTGAAAAATATGATTTGGTCAAGTCAGTCACCAGACTTAAATCCCATTCATCAGTTATGGAATGAACTTGACAGGGAGGGCCGCAAACTGAGGTCGAATGATGTTGAAGAGCTGTGAAATAATTTACAGAGTTAATGGACTGCAATATCTGCATAAACACTACGAAATCTTATTTCCAGAAATGCCAAGAGTTTGCGCAGCTGTTCGGAGGGCTAACATTTAAACCATATTGTATTGTACTTTAGGATAGATAAAATAAATCTTTTATTGGTCTATTTAAACGACCTGTTAAAAATTTTTCATTGAAATGAAATATCTAGTTTTTTGCACAGGTGATCGAAAACTATTGACCGGTAACGTACGTTTCAAAGTTGTTAATATGTGCAGCATAAAAATTTATTCTGCAGTAGCAATGTGAGGTCGGCTTGACTATTTTTTGTTATTTGATATACAAACTCAGTAACGGTCTTAAAACCTTTCGTGCGCTCCTGAGGATATACTTTTCAGTAACGTTATTCCTTCACTGCATTCATGGGAACTCGTGTTACAAGTTCTCTACGCTCCTGGGCCGTAATGGCAGCCTGTGCACTACTTCTGGTTTCTGTTTGTTTTTATATATATGTTTTACGACTGTGGGAAATATATTTTTCAGCCAATAACGGTTTATCCGGTGTTCTTGGGGAGTATACTTACATCAAATTTGATATTGAAAGTGGCTTTGGAAACACACTTTCCAACAAGCCTCTTATGTCCTTAGGAAAAATATTTACCACCAACTTCGAGGTATCTCAAAGTTTCTGGGAGTATGTCGTACCATCTCTGTATGTGCCTGTCATCTTATGGTAGTACACCGTAGCAGATGTAAGACATTTGCTACAACTATCAGTTCCTGTTTGTCTCATTGCAGGGAGAGTTTATGACGATCAATGGAACATTTGGTTGAGAAACAAATATTACTTGTAAACAGTAAATATGAAACGTAAGTATTTTGGAATACAGTAAAATAAACATTTTCTTCATTTTAGAACATGTAGGCCTAATAGCAATAACTAACAGCTCACTAAAGGGAAATGTGAAATCCATTTAGCACGAAAAAGGAAATCTGACAAAGGCCATGTGGTGGTATATGTACATCGTTTTTAGACATAAATTACAAAAATAAAATAGTGAAATTTAAAATACATTTAATACGTTGATCAAACGTGTAATAAATACAAAAACAATTAGCTTCGCTGAGTTGCCACGAAAGTGCGTCCGGAAAGGGTTTAAGTAATTTGCCTAAAGTTGCAAACGTAGCTATGTACGAGCTCATCATCTTCGAGGGAGGTGCCACAACGCTAACATACTGGACTCGCATTTCGGAGGACGGCGGTTCAGATACGCTTCTGGCGATCCAATGCTTCTCTAAATCGCTGCATGAAAATTCCGAGACTGTTCCTATCGAAGGACACAGCGAGTTTCCTCCCAAATGAGTAGCAAAAACTATCAGGGCACGTTCTCCGCTTCTAATGACAACCTCCCTTTTCTCTTCAAAATTCACGAATGAAAATAAAAAGATATATACTAGTGTAAGTGGATGGTTAGGGAAATTAAAGTTTCCATTGGCAAAGTATACCATCACTGATATGATCAGCGAAAGCGTATCACAAACTGAAAAGAAAGCAGCCATTAGTGGAGGTGTGCCATTTCTGGCCTTGGTTAGAGGATGTGTACAGTAACAGATTATTATCGGTGGGAGTTAGAATCTTTGGCGGCGGCACTGGTACCCGGCATCAGCACGAATATAATTGGCGTCTTTACACAGCAGTGCAGATATCGTGCGAGGGTAGGAAGAAATTTTACAGAATTTTTGTGTCCTGTTTTTCGATTTCAATTTGAATCATAAAAACATGCAATTCAATATGTGCAATCTATAGTTTCACAACATTTTACGATGTTGAGTGCAATATTCTAATACTTTTCCCAAAACTGGTGTTGGGTAACTGCTGTCGATGCGTCGATGCTCTGTGGTTGCAACAGTGCAGCAATGGCCGAGTCGGTGAAGTTCTATGAACATCTTAGAGTGGAACTTGTAAGTCTCATTTACAACTGTCTGTTCATGGGCAGAGGAAAGCATGAGTCACTTATGAGGAAGGGTAAATCACTAAAATATGGGCAAAACAGGGAGTGCAACGATTAATTAAGATGACTGTTAACACTTGTTCAAAGAATTAAAGGAAAAACGTATCTCATAAAATTTCCAGCTCCATTTTCTAACATAAGCACTATAACCTTGCCTCTGCATTACATAATTCGTGTTATTTTAAAAAGATCCTAATGCAAATATACGTGAAGTTGAAACAGAGGCCTAGCACTGACAAATGTATGAGTTAAATTTAAAGCAAATAACTCTGCACAGCACGATATTTCCTACCTGAAATACAGAAATAACTACTTCTCTCACTCCTGGTAAACCTGTCTTGTTACGCTCCCTAACTCGCGTGACCTCGGAACAGAATCGAACGGTTATCCCAGCTGTCCAGTAGCGGTGGCAAGTCGCGTAACAAGGCGCACTCGATCTCCAATTTGTAGACGCCACCTGACCTCTCCACTAGAACTGAAGCACGCCCTGCACAGCAGACTTCGCCGCCGAGAGGTCGGCCCCGATACGACAGAGGCGCAATTTACAACTATCCAGTACAAAAGAATCACACGCCTGTCTGCTAGACTATTACCAACAAAAGGCAGATGGTTTTAGTACAAGAGTAGACATCTGTAAGCGTCCTCAGATTTACAATACTTTGCTTTCGAGCTACTTCTGACAAAAAGACAGAGTTTATTTATTTTTTGAATTAAGATTACCTGACATAGTCAGGTTTGGAGGCGATCTGATCGTTTTATAGTTTTCAAAATGATAAGCTAAGATCGCACTTTAATAATTTATTAAATGACGACCGGTATCGGTGCACTGGGTCGCCATCATCTGGTAACATATAAGTTATAAGCTGGTCATCTTGTTAAAAAAATTGGGTGTAAAATAATAAGTGCAAAATTGCACTTAGTCATTATATAAAAATACACAAGTTAAAAACATGTGGAGGTGAAAGAACTTGCAGTGGGTACAGGTAGGAGGGTTGCGGCAGTGCTGTGTCAGATGGTCGTTGTGAACGAGACACTTGGCACAGTGGTAGGACTGGGTGGGGAGTGGGAGGACTCCCCTTGTGGTGGCTGTTGTAGATGAGCGTCCCCTCAAAGAGGAGGTGATCGATGGATGATGCAGACTCTGTAAAAATCTGTATCAGGTATGTAGGACCAGAGGCACTGTGAATCCGCTTGGCAGACCGGATGGAAATATTGGAGTGCGAGTTGAGTTGGTCCAACACCTCCTCCTCCATGATTCACAGGCTAAGTTTGATCATCACGGTGGTGAGGGTGGGCGGGCGGCGGGGAGAGGAAGAGGTGTAGTATAGAATAAGGGTAGAGTGAGTGCAAAGTGGATGGCAGGGAGGCGCTGGAGCATGTCACTGTGGAAGTTGGGGCTGGGCGATTTAATGAGGACAGAGTCCCTACAGGGGATCAGCTGGGCGATGGGACCATGAGTTCAAGGGAGAAGGTCCGATTGGCAACGAATAGGGATTCTGGGAGGGAGAGGAGCTATGTGTAGAGGTCTGGCTGGGCTTGGGGAGGGATGGATGGCGTCAGGTTGGAGTGAAGGAGGAGCAGGGGACGGGCGGCGGAGCCCTGTTTTGGTGCAGTGTGATGAGGCGGCGACTGCGGAGTGTCAGCCACCTTGGCTCGGTGGTGGCTGATGCGTGCAGGGGAGATAGGCAGAGTCATTAGGAGAGGTGTGGGATGTAGACGGTGGAAGGCGGAGGAGGGGAAACATTTTGGGCGGCAGTGGGGGAGAGGAGGACAGAGGGGGACATCTTGGGAGGAGTAGGTGTAGGAGGTGCTCCATGTGGTGACAGTGGGGGCAGTGGTAGGGAACATGTATAAAATGGAGGTGGGGATGTTGGCATGGAAGGAATCTAGTGTGACAGCGGGGAAACTAGAAAAGGAGAAAAAAGTTGGGACAGTCCAAGAGCAAGCTGATGAATAGGTGAAGACAAGGGCGACAACCACAGCAAGCAGCTCATGGGGTCTGGCGGCAAACCTCAGGCCACTGGATGGCGGCTGATGGTCACCAACATCCGGGGAGAAGGTGGCGACAGTGGCGGCAACCAGGGGGCGTAGACCGACCAGTCCTGCGATGGGGCACGACAATCTGGAACGCACGGGCCCTCAGGATTTGGGCAGCTCCATATCGGCGACGAGCTCGGCACGATCAGCGACGAACCTGCGGCGGCGATCTGGTACAGCAGGTAGCAGAGCCCCCGACCAGGTCTGGTGACGGCGACTGCGACAGCAGCAGGGCATCCAGACGACTATGGCGGACGGCACCGAAAGGCAGGCGACGGGCAGCAGACCGGTGTGATTAGGCAACATAACGATGGTGCCTGCTACCAGTTGAATTTTATTAAGACAACGCATACATCGGTTCCCAACAGCTGCATAAACTGAATTTCCATGGTCTGAAACAATAACAGCTGGCAACACATTTGAACTAAATATAAATAATAAGATGATTTCTGATACCAAATAAACACATTAACAAAAGTGTTCCATCACCTTGTTTCTAACATCCCAATAATGACGTAGAATGTGTACCTTGAATCAAGAACAGTGTTCCTTAGATTGTTCATAGATGTCACTCAATGTGCAAAAAGATACAAAAACCACGCAGAAGCCGTGGCAATGCAACAGAGTGGGCAAGACTGCCGGTCAGCCACAATCACTAGACAGGACGGGCACTACTTGTGTTGACTGTAGTTTCACCATACCTAAAAGATCGATCATGCTCATATAACTCACTTGTTTCAGGTAGTCTCCATGAGGGACCCTCATCAAGGTAAGTCTCCTGAAGGGTCTCATCAAGGCTAGTTCCCAGACATCTTGAACCATAGCGATACTATTCGGAAGTGGAGGATGTAGAAAAATATAGGATCTGCCGAAGACTTGGTTCGCTCTGCCAGTCCAAATGTTACCAATACTGACGGATTCGGCTCGTGAAAACCCTGTGAGAAATTCCACCAAGCTGAATATAGATCTTCGTGCAGCAACAGGTCACTGCGTGTCAACACAAACTGTAAGTTATAGGCTGCGTGACATTAAACTACATCTACCGACGCCCTTGTCGAGGTCCGCCTTTAACACCTGGACACCATGCAGGGCAGTACAGATGGGCCAAGCAATATGCTGAATGGATTCCTTAGAACTGCGACAAAATGCTGCTCACATATGGGCCTCGCATCTGCCTTTGACCACCATCAATCCTCTTTTTTCTGATCTTTGAGATTCAAGACTTGTTTTAAAGAAGTTTTAGCGTTGAGGCATGTCCTAGTAGTCAACAGTTATCAGCTGACAGGAGAACAGCCAGGACAGCCCAGCCGAGTCCAGCACTGGCCGCATGGGTAAACGCTGTAACATTACGCTGTGTGTATTTTATGTGACATATAAAATAGTACTCAGACGTTTCTGTAATTATTTGCATTAATCCTTGCAAGCTACTTTTTCTTTCGAACATGACGTACATCTGGTGAAAGTAGCCTGTTATGTTCTATAAGCAAAATCTGGGGCAGTTGATATCTGCAGATGTAAGTTAAAACGCTCACTGCTGTTCCAAATTACTTTATGAGTGGCCACAATACATGCGCAATGGAAATTTGCCTAACTGCTCTCGCCTTAAGAGAGCAGGCAACGATTAAACAAGATCAATGTTAAAAAATAAATGAAATGATAATTAAACATGGTATGGTAACATTAAATCATAAAGCAGAGGTTTGATACTTTAAAATCATAATCTATTCAGTAAAATGAAAAAGCAAATAAATGTGGGGAAGCACATCTTGTACAAAAATGAATCAAATCATAAAATTACTGCCCGTAATAAAAAAGGTTTCTGCCCTTTATGAATAAGGAGGTAAGGTGGGAGGAAATTTGCAAACACACAATGGGTAGTTGAAAGCTCATTCATTCACAGAATCACGCATAATGCTTGGCGGTACATTACTCTGCTGGCACACATGAAATCAGCGGCGAAACGAAGCGTTGACAGCGTCTTGGGCAGTGGCTCACTATTCTTAAGTACCACGAGGTGTGCGACCATGCCGAATTTCATAGCATTTACTAACAGAAATTAATTTAGAATAAGCGAGTAAAGCACATGCGAAAAGTCGCATAGAAGAAACCTAGTACAATATTTACAAAATCATGGCTGGAAGTCGAAGTAACGACCGTTACGAAAGCACGTGGTGCAATCGGTCATATAAGACAAGAAAGATGGAATCAAATCAGAAAATCTGAGAAAGTTTTAGCATACTTGCGGATACAGACACGACATGAAAAGTTAAAATCAGCAAGTCAATTCAAACACATTAAGTTTACACAAAGGCTGAAGACCGCACACGTGTTCTCACTTGATAAAAACCGGACACACAATCATCACTGGAATGAAAAAGGACATAATGAATTTACATTGAATTTACTCAAGTTCTGTAAATTAAGAAACACTTCGCCTCGCATAGTGAAAGAATTATTCAAGAACGCTATCACTGAAGTACCAAGACTGCCTGATGACAAATAAAGCAATGTTCTGGCAGCATGCCTTCCCCCAGCGTGATTCGGTGGAATACTTACTTCCACTGTAGTCAGAGCCAGAATGAATAGTGAAGAGCTCCAAGGCCACGATTAAACCTTTCCCTGCCATACACCAGATGTAGAGCTCGCTAAGAGCGACGCAGAGAGCGTGGAGAGCGTACCGTCTACCAATCCTTTTTACCTGGCGAAGACAATTCCGTCTACATCCGCTCCCAGAAAAGTCTCTGGTCACCTCTTTTGTCCAAGATTAGGTTGTTACCACACTAACGACACAGCCACTTCGCCATCTTGCCAAATAAGCTTGTCTCTGGCCAGCCAGCAGACGCCAGTGCAGACAACAAACGAAGCCATGCGTTCTACAGCAAAACGAGTCCTAAAGCGGGAGGCGGCGACTGTAAGCCATTGCGCGGCTGTCATTCAATATTAAATGCAACCATTACCATTAACATGAAGATATAAGTTAAACCATACAGGTGAAAACATATATAAATATGGGGCAAACATATATAAAAATGGGGCATTGATCAATAATAAAAGAATAATTAACACAAAAATAGAAAACATGAAAGTTGCAGAAACACTTTAGGTCAATGAATCAATGAAAATGGAACACGACCACACATTCTGTGGACGTTTTTCACAGGTAGAAACCGGTCAATAAAAAATTTTTTTGCGATCAGGACTGTTTTTGTCATATTAATTATACCAAATAGATTGCTGTTTCTCTCCTTTGACAATGTTGTCTAAATTAGTACCTGTGTATGCTCAATCTCGAACACAAATTCAAAGAATACAGATTATTCTGGTACAGCGTGTCAATTTCTGTTTTCGGGAGCAATAGGAACAACAGAAGAATTGTTTTCGTACATCTCTATTCCAATGTTGATGTAAAGAGTCATGGATCCTTAGAATAATGTTTATATGACGCTTTTTGTGAACTTATTTCATCTTCATCATGATACTAATTTGAGGTCTACATGATGCTTACATGATTGAAAACTGGTTCTCTAGAACACGCAGTTATATACAACCAGTGTTAAACTAAATTCCACTAGTAAGAATCCTCCTAAACAGTACTACTTTCCATTACGTCATGGAAGAAATTTAATTGTCAAATGCTAATGTCTGTAGGTAATCGAAGTCACAGGTGTGAAAAGTTTATGTGCCAAGTTTGCATGGACTCTTTAGAACATTATGTGTGGTTTTGTCACACACACACTAATCCACTATCATGTATGTATATTTCGTAGCATAGAATTTGCGTTATATTCCGGTTTGTCATTTTGTGGTAATCTGATGAGGCGAAAATGGTCATTAAAAATCCCCGTAACTAGAGCTGTGTTTATTTTTAAAAATGCAGTTCCAGTTCGGTTTTTATTGCTTACAGACTAAACTCACTTTCGTGCGTAGCTATTTCGGTTTCTGATGGTTTATTTACAGTGTGAAATTGTGTTGAGTATATGTAATTCAATTTTTCATCTATGTCATTACGAGTTTCTTCACAATTGACGTATATCAATTACGCCTGCCGCACGTATCTAAAAATACTGATTATGCCGATACGAAATTCCCTATGAACATTTTAATGGAAGTCACCACTTCCTTTTCCTGCGATAGACGATTTCCTACTGTAGAGTACAAGATTTAATAGCGGTTTCTCCTGGCGTAGTGCCCAACGGTCATATTTCATCTGAATCTGTAAATGAATGGAGTGTGAATTTAAGGAGAAGACATTACTCCCTTCATAGAAAGTACTCTTTCAGTATGAACACTTAGAGTGTCTACACGTTTCTGTGTTCCACAGACAGTAATATGGCCGATCTTCATGCTATCATTTTAAACATTTTCAACACGATCCAAAATGGTATGAGGAACAGCGACAAATATTTTATCATTTGCTAATTGATGACCTCCAAGTAGACTCTGTAATATTTTTATTAATGAATTTTTTTTTCTTGTTACTGTATAATATTGGTGTTCACCAAGAGAAGTCCACATGTTTTAGCGAAGACATGGCCCAAGAATCAATTTCTATAAAACTGTAATACACAATAATTATATTGCACTATCGCAGTGTCTTCCAAGGAATTCTACACCACGCAGTTTAATTTTATGATGGCCTATAGGGCCACTTCACGCTATCGACTTGACATTAAACTCTAATTTTCCTTTTCTTCCTTTTTGTCTACAAAGATTGTTATATTCTTCAAGTTCGGTACGTCTCTTTAATATCTAAACCTAAACGTGCATGGAAAATATATCTACAGGAATGATTACGATCCTGAAACGATATTTCTTTACCATGCATGGTCTTAAGGATCTGTCAGATGTAGATCAGTGTAGCCCTATGAAAGGAACCATGGACGTTATTCTGTCATCGCTCTAAATAATAGTAATGAGACATTATGAAATGCAACGTATAGTCACAGGGTTTGGCCGGTTAGAATAAGCTGTACACGAGGAAAAATGGTGCATTATTTTCAACATTCTGACGAATGTAAGAGAGAATGACATACGGGTGACATCCATGATTGTACAAGAAACAACTAGGAATAAATGTTCAAATGTTTGTTAAGCTTAAGGGACTTAACTACGGGATCATCAGTCCCTAAACTTACAAACTACTTATGAACTAGCTACAACTTAGGACGGCACAAATATCCATGCCCGAGGGGGGATTCGAACCCCCGACCGTAGTGGCCGTGCAGATCGTGACTGAAGCGCCTCAGTCCCCTCGGCCACCGCGGCCGGCAACTAGGAATAAAAATACTGAAAAATGAAGACCTATATTCTCCGTTAGAATTGGCGTAAACAATATTTCAGACTTTTTCTGCAATTTGTAGCCATTCTCAAGTGAAGCATCAACAGCACATCAATAAAATATAGAATCACAGAAGGTAATAACACAATGAATGAAGCACAAAGAAGTTACACAAGAAGACACACAGTTCTATAATACAGTCTTAGTAAGTTATTGTCAAGGTACTAATTGCAATATATAGACTTACGTCTTAGTAAATTCATAAGTTATTGTCAAGATACTAATTGCGTTGTATAGGCTTACCTCTTATAGTACCCAAACGTACATGAATAGTTTGTATACACTCTTTGAAACTCGTTCATAAAAGCAGTAATAAATACAATTTGAGTGGTGTTAGGTGCCTCGTGGTCCGACGTCGAGTGGTAAATGTTCAAACTTGCGTTCTACCACCGCAATAAACCGTTATGACGACTTACGAATGAGCGCCGTTCCCACTTTAATGTTTGTTATAAAAGCCTCACAGGCTTGTTCAATTTGCTCTACAAGCGTGTGTGTGGTCTCGCATCGTAAACTGTTTTCTTGAGAATATTCCCACAAAAATACAGGTAGAGGAGTTAAATCTAGAGACCGACCTGGGGGAATGTACGATTGAGAAATGTCCTCGCATTCATGTGAAAGCGAGTTCACGCCCCATCCTGTTGAAAGTAATAATATTTATTCCCAAACACAACAGTAAGGCTAGGGTTATATTTCCAATATGTCTACGTGAGAGTCGTTTTTCACTACTTTCGAAATTATTACTTATAAAATTTGTATTTGTCGCCTTTAATTACAGAGATATTCTGTAATATATTCGATAAATTACCATGGGAGAGACTAAAAATTCGGCAAAGATTGACTTTTAGAGCTACATTTGATGCAGCTTTCCATGTGTGTTTTTGAACTTACTTCTGAAACTGATCTGAATAGTAAAGAATTGGTACTACTGCGCCATTCCTTCTGGGTGGATCACTGGTTTCGTCAGGCAGTGTATTTAGTAATAAATTATTTATTACTGACTAATTATCACTAAATTTAAGGATACATAGAATTCTTCTACTCTTGTTACTGCTGGTGTATTTTTGTTAATTCGTTTTAGTCCTATATTTATAGTTTATGATTTTGGGTCATATATTCCTTTTATTGGTTGTTTAACCTCCATGTGATAACCTGGCTTTTCTACAGATTAATAAATCGTTGAGGAGAGACATATACTAGGTACCTCGTGTCGTAAGCAAATACTGGAAGTTAATTGTGGGCTGAGGGGGGGGGGGGTTGCGTTGAAGCTTGGGAATGTCTCGTAAGTAAAGGATCTGAAGGAGAGGTGAAAGGGCAAAGGTTCATGCCACACCAGTCATGAAGTGAAATTGACTCCTTTAGGTGTGGTTGGTAGTGAAATAAGTAGGACGGTAAATGACGAATTTAACAATAAAGAATTTGTAATATTCCCTTAAAACATTTTTCTTCTTCTTGTCGTGGTTTCTCGTTATTCAAAGTGTGTCTTAGTTGGCTTTTGAGGACAGAACGCTGCACTGCACTTTTGCAAGAGATTTTATGAGCATACTGTGAGACTTAATGGTTTGAGAACTCAACCTATAGATAATTTGTTAGTTTATATTATGGGTTGTAAGGCGGTGTTCTTAGAATCTTGCTGCTTCCTTACCTTTCGTCCGATGCTGTATAGGACTGCTTCAGAGGTTGTCCGTCTGTTGAGTCTTTCCGACTGACGGGTCGGAGGTCTAAGACTTTCTTAAATAACGTGTGGAGCCATGGTAAAAAAGCTTTAGAAAAATTCTTTGCTTACCTAAATAGTATAAATCAAAAAATCCAATTTACCATGGAAACAGAAAATGACAACAGGTTATCCGTCTTGGACGTTTTACTTATAAGATGAACCGACAGAAGGTTGGAACACGCAGTTTTTATGAAATTTAAGAATACTGACAGATATCTGCACAAGAATTCCAACTATCACCCACAACAAAAGAGAGGTGCGTGTAGACAGAGCCAAAAGAATCTGCGCACCAAAACATCTGGACGATGAGCTATAACATCTGAAGCGGGCCATTAAGAATAATGGTTATTCAGAGAAAGAAGTATACCAGATAACAGTAGAAGGACAAGGAAACAACACAACGATGAAGTAATACGGTTTCCCTCCCCTTTGTTAATAAGGTAACGAATCAGATTGGGAAAATTCTACGAAAACTTAACATCAGATTGGTTTTCAAACTAACAAAGAAGATACCCCAAACCATCAGAAATGTAAAAGATAAACTTTCTCCCTTATCAGAAAGTGGGGTTTATAAAATTCCATGCTCCTCTGATAAAGTACTGATCGGAACAACTAAGAGAAGTGTAAACACGAATCTAAAGGAGCACAAAAGACTGTGCCGACTTTGAAAAACGGAAAACTCAGCTGTGGCGGATCACTGCTTACAATCAGGAAATAATATAGTAAAGTTCTCTGAGACGGAAATATTATCTTCTATGACGAATTATTACCCACAGTTGTATATATTGAAATATATAAACATAATTTCAATCGAAAAGAAGAGGCTACGAAAGTCAACGATATATGTACTGTGGCTGTGCAGAATAGATAGATGTTTTTTATCATGGATAAGGATCATCTCTGCTTATGGATCTTAGCCACGCCCCATTTCTACGGTGTTAAGGAAGCACTCAGACCTCCGATCCGTCAGTCGACAAGACTAACAGACGGACAACATCTGAAGAAGTCCGACGCTGCATTGGACGAAACGTAAGAAAGCAGCAAGATTCTAGGAACACGGCCTTACAACCCAGAAGATATACCAACAAATATATCAACCGGTCGTGAAAGCCTTCACTCTACATACAGATAATTTGCCCTCTCTTCTGGGAAACCCTTTGGCATTCCAAAGATCATACACTGAACACGCTCAGAACCGTGCATCCCGCCGCACCACCTCTCCCCTCCACTTGTCGGGCGGAATGGGCGCGTGGTCTAAGGCTTCGTGCTGCAAACTGGACAGCCGTATGTTAGTGTAAGTTGTTTGTAAGTCTTGCACATTACCATAGTATTTTGGTCCAATAGGTTTACAAACGTTTTACGATACCCGTCAATGCCGCCTTCGCCCGACTGCTGCGGTCGATACCTGCACCGTGGGTACTAGGGCCGAACTGTACCGCCAACAGACTGCATGTGATGTGATGCGGCTTCGAAACCCGCGGGACATGCGGGTGCCCAGCTGATTCCGAGACAAAACAATAAAATGGAGTGAGTTAGAATTGGATGACTGGTGCAAGGCAAGGTTATTACATAAAAGGTTGGGCCGAAGCGAAAAGGCCTCCTATTGGCCGTTGAAATGACGTCAGTGGCGAAGCAGCACTGCCAGCGAAAAGCGCGAAGCGGCGCTGGGCAGTCACATAGAATACCACTAAACACATTAAAGTTTACCGTTAACGCTTTGCTTATTGCAGTTACGTATCTCGTTGAATCTTTCCGTTAGCCGAAGAATGCCACTGGCGTGATTTCGCCCCTGTGATGCCGCTGCTTTCTCTTTCATCAGCTTCATATTGAGGTAGCGAAATCGAATGAAAATTCGGGTTCCTAAGAATATTTTCATGACCACCGGAGCAACGTGAGGATTTTTCTGCGAAATTACGTCGGCTAATCTCTTAGAAATAGTTTTCTTCTTTTGAAAGTATGTCACTTCCATTAATCTCGTTGAACAGCAGCTCAAACTCTGAGATCTGACGCATCCACTCGTCAGACAGCATTAACAAACCTCCTCTTGATAGAAATTCTATCCACCCATATTCTGCAAGGTGTTTTGGAAGAGGACAAAGTAGTTCATTAGACGATACCCCCAGTAAGGTGACATTTCGCAGCACGGCATGCAAGGTATCTGAATACTTCAGCTGGCCATTCAACGTCTGTCACAGCAGACGGTGCAGCAGCCAGATGACTATTATTTCCTGTCTCTCTGCTTCCTCATCTGACATGGCCATTGCTTCAGACATATCCGGCATAATTCCACACATCAGACTAAAGGACAGAAATTTTTGTGAGTTTTCTTCCTGTCTCACAGATAAAGTATTAGACACTGGAATGTTTGGGCAATCTTTCACAGAAACAACAAACGCAGCCAATGTTTCACTTTTTTAGGGAGAGGATGCTAATAGAAATGGCCAAGACCTCTAATCTATGAAAACAAAACAAATTATCAAGACAGTTCTGGTTCAGCCGTGCTGTTAATATATACTTTATTCCTAGTGACAAAAGTTCAGAATGAATACCAAATAAATAATTATTTGACATTAAAGAGTCATTTGTGAAATGGTAACAGCTGTCTTCGGTTTCGAATCTGCATTGTTTCACAGAACAAATACATTTTGTTGAGAATTATTTTTTGGAGCTGCTCGTTTGTTCCATGGGCACTAATGTCATTTTGTCAACGATTCTGCAAGAATTTAAAATGTCAAACGAATTATTAACATATTAAACTGAATTAGAGGCATCGAATTTTCTATCGTGAAACACACGAATCAACGAAACGTTCCCGCTAATACACAGTAAACAACAAGCTACTCCAGGGCTAAAGCTACAACTGCCGCCGTGTGCTTCGGCGGTGACGTCATGCGAAGTACGACGAAGTTCCACCTCGGACTGCGCAGTCCATTCGGGCCCCCTCTGGTGCAAGGCTTTCAAGTTTTAATAATATAAGCAATTTGCTACCGTTTTGGTTTTCCTCATAGGGATCTTGGTTCGTCATAAATTAGTATTGTTTCAGAAACATACAGCGATTAGCAAAAGTTGTCTCGATGTTCAAACATTAAGAAATGTTAAGTGGAGAGGGAACCAGTTTCTTTAAAAGTTAAGAGGGGTACTTGGAGGGCAATTGTCAGGAGAAATCACGAACCATCGAAAGATTTTCACAGTAAAGCTCTAGGTTTTCCAGTGTGTTGTGTCAGTCATAAGTTATAAACTTTTTGTGATGATAGTACCACTACCTTTTTTCGACTCTTGAATATCAACAAAGTTTCTCTAAATAGGCATATGAATCCAGAATGAAACATTCACTCTGCAGCGGAGTGTGCACTGATATGAAACTCCTGTCAGATTAAAATTGTGTGTCGGTTTCGGGACTCGAACCTCGGACTTTTTACTTTTGCGGGCAAGCGCTCTCCCAACACTACTCACGATCCCGCCTCACAACTTCTGCCAGTACCTCGCCTTCTACTTTTCAAACTTCACATAAGATCTCCTGCGAAACTTGCAGAGTGAAAGTTTCATCCTGGAAACATCCCTTAGGCAGTGGCTTAGCCATAGATCCACCATATCCTTTCTTTCTGGAGTGCTAGTCCTGCAAGGTTCGCAGGAGAACTTCTGTGAAGTATGGAAAGCAGGAGGCGAGGTACTGGCTGAAGTAAGGTTGTGAGTCGGGATTGTGAGCCGTGTCGCGATAGCTCAGTCGAGGCAGTCAGTGCTGCGTGCATGTAGAAAAAAAAAAGTCGGTAGAGTGCTTGCCGACGAATAGCAAAGGTCCCAGGTTCGAGTCGCGGTTCCGGCACACAATTTTAATATGCCAGGAAGTTTCAGGCATATGAATAATTATAGTAAGATCCAGGAGCCAACAAAATGCATTGTGCTGGAGAAGCGAGTAAGAATGTTCGCAAGAGATCTGCGAGCGTTTGGCACCATTGCAGGAGAAGGCTTTTAGGAACTTGCAAAGATACTGGTACAAATAGGACCACAGTATCTACTAAAAGTACCCAATAACAATCTCTCCAAACGTAAAGTACGTCAATATCGCGTATGATACCTCTGGTGTACAGGACTTGAAGGACGGTTTCTGTGCATATGGACAGATGCTTATACTAAAATACAAAAGTTTTTTACCGTATGAAATCAGGCCTTATTACTCATTACTTTTGTCTTTTACATACCTTAACAGATAATTCCAGAAGGTGTTCTCTTGAATTATATTACACGTAGATGACAAAATTTGTTTTTAATACAACAAATTGTGAATACAATTACAGTTACTAGGTAGAACAACGAAATAGGCTTTCAAAGATATTCAATTTCCTAATTATGAACATGATATTTTCGAATGAAGGAAGATGAATTACTGCTACTAAAACGTGAAGAGTGTCAAAGCACTCCATTTGATTAGATTTTAAAGTGATTGTGTAGAGTGAACGTTTTGAAACGATCTTGGACAGTAGAGAGGTTCATGTTTAATCCACCAAATAAAACGGTTACATTATTTTACATGTGTACAAATTAAACAAAATCTGAAACATCAGAAGTCTGAATCCACACTTGCCTAGAGGTGAGTGTAGCTGGCGAGAAACACAAACTTAATATAAAATCAGGGTATTTAATTTACGTCTGTCACGAGATGAGCTCTTCATTTCTGTGTGTCTCAATGAAATCTGTTAAAAATATTTGAAGAGCTCGAGGGAAATTAATGATAACCCTCATTTATAAAGTGCTGAGATATGATGACTTGTATGTTTGAAGAATAGTTCCTACTATATATTTTTTATATTTATATTTGCAATCCTTCTGCAGCTTCATGTAATACTTAAAAGAAAATATATGACTGTTTGCACCACATACGTTACAAAAGCAAATATTGAGAGTTATCATTATTTACCCCCGAGGTTTTCATTTCTGTTACCAGAGCTTGCAACAACGTAAGCCGCGGCGGAGTGGCCGAGCGCGTTGAGGCGCTGCGATGCCGCGAGGCCGTTCCCCGTCGGCGTTTCGAATCCCTCCTCGAGCACTGATGTTTGTGCTGTCTTTAGTATAAGGTAATTCATAAGTACTTTGTCAGTATAGGGACTGATGACCCCGCAGTTAAGTCCCATAAGCTTAACAAACATTTGTACAACAACGTGGGCTTTGGCGAGTACCTGTGCTGTCCGACGGGAAACGGTGCGGCTCAATAAGCTAGGCAGACAGCACAATGCAAGGCATAGACCCATTTTTGGATACGGAAACAGAAAACGAAAGCTAGTTAACTTTGAAGACGATAAAATAGAGTGCTGAATTTCGCATATTTATTGGAAGTTATCGATGTATATGCCAGTATTTTTCGTTTATACTTTAGTGCGCTGGAAAACTGATACAGGTATTAGTGAACACAGAGCTGTCGTGACGAGATTGAGTATCGATAGTCCCAAAGTGACCAAGAAAAGAGGAATAGTATATTTGTTCAGGAAAGCAGAGAAAAAAAAAAAAAAAAAAAAAAAAACATCGCTATTTCAAAGACAGTTCCCACTCGTTCCTAACACTATACGTAAGTGTAGACCAGATGTGGTGATTCAAAGAAGTAGTATCGACAGCAATTGACAGTTTTGTAACAAAGAAAATTAATAAAAGTAGGTGATCACCCTTGGTACACAAAACAGGTCAGGACACCGTTGCAAAAACAACGGACACCCCTGCATGCTAAATTTTAACTATGATAAAATCCCCAGGATTAACGATCCTACACAGAAGATCGAAATTTAGCGCGAACTTCAATGCGAGATGCCTACAATACTTTTCACAACGAAAATCTTTCTCGAAATTTGACTGAAAACCAAAAGAAATTTTGGTCATATGTTAAATATACTAGGGCCAAAACACAAACAACAGCCTCACTACGTGATAGTAATGGCGATGCTACCGATTATAGCGCAACTAAAGCAGAGTTACTAAACACAGCTTTTAGAAACTCATTGACCAGAGAAGACGAAATCAATGTTCCAGATTTCGAATTACAAACAGAGACCAGAATGAGTAAGAAAATATCCTTGGAACTGTGAAGCAACATAAATCACTTAAGAAGAACAAGTCTTCTGGTCCGGACTGTATACCCATTAGATTTCTATGTGATAAATGCTGAAGCGATAGCTCCTTACTTAACAGCCATATACAACCACTCTATCAAAGAAATACCTGTACCAAAAGACTTGACAGTTGCACAGGCCACACCTGTATTTAAAAAAGGCAGTAGCAGTAAATCACTAAACGACTGGTCTCTTTCATTGACGTGAATTTGCAGCAGGATTTTGGAACCTATACTGTATTTAAATAGTATGAATTATCTCGAAGAGGGTGAACTATTTTAGCCAAGGTGAACACGGATTTAGAAAACATCGTTAATGCGAAACAAAACTAGCCCTTTACTCAAACGAAGTGATTGCTATCGAAAAGGGATTCCCGTATTTCTTGATTTCCAGAAGGCTTTTGAAACGGCTTTTAATCAAATTTCGTCGTTATGGGACATCGCCCCAAATTTGCAAATGGATCGGGAATTTCCTGTCAGAGAGGACACAGTTTTTAGTAATCGATGGTAAGGCATCGACTAACACAGAGGTGATATTGGGCGTTCCACACGGTAATGTTACTGGTCATCATAAAATACGAGAGATTCAGGTGTTCTTTCTCCCCGCGCGCTATTCGAGAATGGAATGGGAGATAAGTACTATAAAGGTGGTTCGGTGAACCCCCTGCCAGGCACTTAAATGTGATTTTCGAAGTATCCCATATAGATGTAGACTATGGTCTACTGGTACATGGTATGTGGAATTAGAAAACTTGTTGAAACCTTGATAAGTAATTCATTTGAGATATCTCGAAGCATTATGTTAGAAAATTATTTGTCACACCAAATATGGCAATTTTGATCAAGTGGCTTGTATTAAGTAGACATATGTATGCCTTAGAATATGATATGACGATACGCAAATCACTTTGCATGATAATAGACAAATATTGTTTTCATAGTATTGCTGATGAAGATACGCTTTCTTGTCTGTACTGCACACATTCAATGGCCCTTTGGACGTATATTGCTGATACTATGCATTATTTTTAGCATCAACACGTAATATGAAGTAAATTATTCTATTGCTTATATAACGTATAAGCTGGTTTGATTAATTGTTTTTTGGGATAATGTACAGTGCGCCTGCAAAGACTCTCCGCAGCGGCGAGCTTTGCGTGTCTCACCTTACGGGCCGCGTAAGGGTGGCAGCACATTCATGTCGTTGTATAAGCTAGCGGCCGGGTCTCACTGCTACTAGCTGCAGTTATGTCGCGAGATGGGATTCAATTTTATTACAATTAAAACACTGAAATTCAATCGTTATATTAAGTACGAGGAAGTACACTGTACTCACAATTATCACAGTAGTTGCTGGATATGATTTCCTTGAAGGCAACACTTACTTTCGAATACCTTTACCAATGTTTCACGAGTAATCGAAAGCAGATATTCAGTTATCGCTGTCTTAAGTTCATGTATTGTCTTTGGGTTATTTTGATAAACAAATGTCTTAGCCGCACCCCAGAGGAAATGTAGTTTTCAAAATGAGAAACCAAGATCGCACACAAACAATTTATTAAATGACGACCGGGTTCGGTGCACTGTGTCACCATCATCTGGTCACATATATGTTATAATCTGGTCAACTTGTTAAAAAAATTGGGTATAAAATAACATGTGCAAAATTGCACTTAGTCACTATAGAAAAAAAACGTTAAAAACATGAAAGCTTACAAAATACCGACACCCGTCGTCATTTAATAAATTGTTAGTGTACAATCTTGGCTTGTCATTTTGAAAACCATAAAACGATTAGATCGCCTCCAGACCCTACTATGTCGGATAATCGTACCAAAGGAAATAGTCGGTAGGAGATAAATTCGGTGAGCGAGGTGGTCAGAGTCCATTTGTAATTATTCTGTCTGCAAAGATTTCAAAAGTCGTATAGACTGGTGTGCTGTATGAGCAGCAGCGTTGTCGTTCTGGAAAAATGGATTCCATATTCTTTCAACAGCGCAATAAATGGATAAATTTTCTGGAAACATACACGGCTGTTTCGAATAATATGCGCCCTTGTAATTCGCGCTCGTGTTGTGGCAACCTACACACCATTTTCTCTGCATGCAATGGAGTTTCTCTTAAGGCATGTGGATTTCCAGATGACCAAATACATGAATTTATAGAATTTATCTAGCCAGATAGGTGAAACCAAGCCTCGTCAGTGAAAAACGATCGAGGTATAACACCAACCTCATGTCTGCTAACAAACTGCTGAAAACATTCACAATATGCTATTCTTTTCATATGGTCCATACAATGTAACTGTTGCACTGTAGTAATTTTATACGGATACAGTCCCATTTCTTTGGTTACGACCTTTAGCCTCTTGTGATAATTTCCTTACTGATTTTGTTGGACTCCGCAACATGATGTCCGAAATGTCGTCGAGCTTCCGTTCTGTTAAACCCGTGGGCACCATAAACTGAACTTGTTGGCCGCAATTTGCGAATTAAATCACGTTCAGTATCGCGATGTGGACACCTAGACGTAGGAAACCACCATCTAAATTGTCTTCTCACGTGCTCCGTGAAGTTTCTTCCTCCCCGGAAAACCTCTGCCACTAAATAGGTTCTCTCTGCAACAGTAAGCATTCTCACTACACTCAGCGTATACTAGAACAAGACAGTAACACAAGTAACAGCTGTAGCACACCCGACCCAACCACCACTGCAGGTCCACGGAACACGTGCAGGAGCGCTTTGTCTGTGCTGCCAACCTTACAAGCCCCACAACGCGAGACCACGCGGAGATGGCCACTGCAGAGAGACTTTATGGACACACTGCGCATTTTCTCAGACATACAAACATCAGTAAACTACTCATTAAAAATGCGTTGTCATTATATTGGAAGGAAAGGAGGATTGGAGTTTAACGTCCCGTCGACAGCGTGGTCATTAGAGATGAAGCTTACGCTCGGACGATTTAGGTAAGGATGTTGAAGGAAATCGGCCGTGTCCTTTCAAAGGAACCATCCCGGCATTTGCTTGGAGTGATTTAGGGAAATCACGGAAAACCGGATTTGACGAGGGTTAATATTTTCTGATTGGACGGATGCCCTTACTGTAGCCAACCCATGGCTCCCGCGTGGAAATGTGTACCCCGAATGTCTGCGTATTGTGTTGACAGTGATCGGGCCAAATATCTCACGAAATAAGCATCAAACGAAATAACTACAATGAACAAAACTGTTCTGGCTTCAAGGGGGGAAAAAAGGCCGCTATGTTTGGCCCGCTAGATGACGCTGCCATAGGTCAAACGGATATCAACAGATTTTTTTTTAAATACGTACCCCCATTTTATTACATATTAGTGTAGTACGTAAATAAATATGAATGTTTTATTTGCAACGCTTTTTTCACTATGTGGCAGATGGTTATGTAATAATCACAAACCTACGAGTACGTGGTATTGGGTAACATTTCGCCAGTGCGGAGTATTTGCTTCGTGATACATTACTCGTGTTAAAATGGACCGTTTACCAATTGCAGAATAGGTCGATATGGTATTTATGTATGGCTATTGTGATCAAAATGCCCAACGGTCCTGTGCTATGTATGTTGATCGTTAGCTCGGAAGACATCTTCCAAATGTCCGGATTTTTCGTCGGATAGTTGCGTTATTTAAAGAGACAGGAAGTGTTCAGTCACAAGTGGAATGTCAGCCACGACCTGCAACAAATGATGATGCCCAAGTAGGTGTCTTAGCTGCAGTTGCGTCTAATCCGCACGTCAGTAGCAGACAAATTGAGCGAGAATCGGGAATCTCAAAATCGTCGGTGTTGAGAATTCTACATTAACATAAATTTCACCCGTACCATATTTATATGCACCAGGATTTGCATGGCGAAGACTTTGAAAGTCGTTTACAGTCTTTACTGGTCACAAAATAAATTACGGGACGATAACAGATTTTTTTACGCGTTTTGTTCACAAGGAGAGGTAACGTAAACCGCCATAATATGTACTATTGCGCAACGGAACATCCACGATAGCTGCGACAAGTGGAACATCAGCGACCTTGGCGTGTTAATGGATGGTGCGGCATTATGGAGGAAGGATAATTGGCCCCTATTTTATCGATGGAAATCTAAATGGTGCTATTTATGATGATTTTTACGTAATGTTCTACCAATTTTACTACAAGATGTTTCACTGCATGTCAGAATGTCGATTTGCTTTCAACATGATGGATGTCCGGCACATGGCTCGCGTGCAGTTGAAGCGGTCTTAAATGGAATATTTAATGACAGGTGGATTGGTCATAGAAGAACCATATCACGGCCCGCTCGTTCACCGGATCCCACATCACCGGATTTCTTTCTGTGGGGAAAACTGAAGGATATTTCATATCGTGATTCGCCGACAACGCTTGAAAACATGCGTCACCACATTGTCAATGTATGTGAGAAGATTACTGGAGGCGAACTACTCGCTATGGAGAGGAATTTAGTTACGCCAAATGCATTGAAATTGAAGGACACCAGACTTTAACTTTTCCCGGCCTAATGAATGTTCAAACAACTTACGGGTATGCTGCCCGGTGACGTCGTCGACAGCCGCCGATATTTCGGCAGGAGAACACCCTGCCATGGCAGGGTGTTCTCCTACCGAAATGTCGGCGGCTGTCGACGACGTCACCGGGCAGCATACCCGTAAGTTGTTTGAAGGACATCTGTTTGAACGTTCATGGAAGTCGTGAGGTAATTTCAGTTAATCACGCAGTAATAGTGTTCGTTCTCACAATGTATGATAATTTCACAAAAAATACATGTATGACATTGGAACAACTGATATAAAGTTCGAACGTACTTACGTTCTGTGTTTTAATTTAAAAAATCTACCTGTTACCTACTGTTCGCCTAAAATTGCGAGCAATATGTTCCTGAATATTACAGCGCCATCTATCACAAAGCGACGAAAGTGTTCCAAATAAAACATTCATCTTTATTTACACACTAGACGAATATGTAATAAAAATGAGGGTACCTAAAAAGTGCAGTTGATATTCATTTGACCTAGGGCAGCGCCATTTGTTTTTCCCCTTCAAGCTAGATAAGAATTGTTGATGAAGGACTGATTCTTACTTGCCTCTCCAGGTGCCATCTACTGGCGTGTAGAAAAACCTGACAGGTCAGTGTGTCCAGTATAAACTGCTCTCTGTTGGGATGTTTGGAACTGTATTGGTGAGCGCCTACCTGCCCTTTTGTCCAGGGCAGGCAGGTAACGCCGGCCGCTGCCGGCAGTGCAAGTCCAGATCAGACAAGCAGGGGCTCTGCAGCGAGCAGACGCGTATCTCCGTAGTTAAAGGCCGCAACTCGCCTGCACCTTGTACACTGTGTTTCTAAGTTATATATCTATATATACAGGGTGTTTCACTAAGTGTGTTTGCCTCTGTAAATTATAAAATAATAGGTGACGGGAAATTTTAATGCGGTAGGTCAACACAAGAAATGTTACACTTTCTGCGGAGCTATGAACATAGTTTATTGTATCATTTTCCAAAGAGTTACAGCACAAAGATATAATTTTTTTAATAGAACAATTGTTTTTTCTATCTTGCATTGGATTCGTTGGGACCAGCTGCGTCCAAATAAATTTAAACTACATTCCTATCACTGTTAGTTCGGGAGCTACAACCCTTCAAAGTTTCAGGGGTAGATAGCGCACGCTGTACATAATACATGGCTGTGAGGTGGGGTTGTGGCGCCATGGTCCTCATTCATGGCCCGCAACGTCGCCCGATTTAACACCAGTAGATTTATTTTTGTGGGGATATCTAAAGGGTCGTGTTTATGTCACTGAGCCTATATCCCCAGATGATCTAAAACGGCGCATCGTCACACCGGCGATGTTAAATCTCGTCCACAGAGCCTTTCGACGGCGCATTGCATTATGCATTGAGGAACATGGACACAAATTTGAATATCTCATGTAAATCAACTTCCCACCTTCATAACATTCATCACCCACCATACAGCCATGTATTATGTACAGCGTGTGGTATCTGCCCCTGAAACTTTAAGGGTTGTAGCTCCCAAACTAAGAGTGATAGGAATGTAGTTTAAATTGATTTGGACGCAGCTGGTTTCAATGAATCCAATGCACGATAGGAAAAACTATTGTTCCGTTTAAAAAAAAATTATATCTTTGTGTTGTAACTCTTTGGATACTGATACAATAAACTATGTTCATAGCTCCGCATTGAGTGTAACATTTCTTGTGTTGACCTACATCATTAAAATTGCCCGCCACCTGTTATTTTATAAGTTACAGAGGTAAACACAGTGAAACACCCTATGTGTGTGTGTGTGTGTGTGTGTGTGTGTGCGGTGTACATACAAAGTCAATTAAGTATAATAATTTAAACTCAGTGTACTTGAATTTATTATTTGAGTGCAAATAAAGGGGGGTCAGAGTGTCCTCTCGTACTATGCACTCAAAAGGTAAATGTACGAGAGGCCTGCAAGTGTGAGTTGCGTACAACGGTTCTCTGTAGTTTTTTCGTTGGATACTTATTTCGTGAGGTATTTGGCCTAGTCACTGTCAATGCCCCACCCTGTGCATGTGAAAGCGTAAAGTGTTACGAAATGTTTGCGAATCGTATAACTAAGGCTTGACCTGAGGACGAGTCTTCTCCTAGGCGGATGTGGAAAACCGCCTAAAATCCACATCCAGACTGGCTGTCACTCCGACCCCCTTCGTTAATACGCCTGGCGCTTTCGAACCGGGACTGGTACTCATACCCGTCTCAAAAAGCGGTGCGTTAGATCATTCGGCTGATGAAGCTGTTTGTCAGAATATGGTATGTAACCTTATTAATTAAGGCATTCTAAAATGAAAAATTGAAAAAATGTAATAGTAGTTACATAAAAGAGTGCTCACGTTTTTAACATGCAGGTAGTACTGGCGTAAACGAACAAAGGAATAATTTACTTCCTAAACCCACCCTCCCGTTATAATAAAAGTGTCACACCTCTGGAACATAAATAATCATTTTGTGACATAAGTATTATAGCTCAATAATAAATATGTCAACTGATAACATCAAAGTATTTGTTGAATTGGAGAGATAGCAAATAACGGTGTGTGAGTGAAAATGAAGCTTAAAACGAAGGATCGAGCTGTTCACACACGGATTAGAAGGCAACAATAAATCACGGAACATTATGCCGCCGAAGCAACTTCGTTCATATAAAAAACAAACAATTATGGATTCTTTTTGTCAAAATGTTCAAATGTTTGTAGAGTCCATGAGACCCAACTACGGGGTCATCAGTCCCCAAATTTACAAATTACCTATGAACTACTTACAACTAAGGACGGCACAAATATTCATGCCCGAGGGGGACTCGAACCCCCAACCGCATTCTTTTTGCCCACCCAATATTGTAAGGTATGGAGGGATTTATAAAAATGGTGTGGATGGGTCGTCAATAAAAAGGTATGGAGGATACTTTGGTTTGGGTGCCGCTGATATGAGTGGCTGACCCTGGATTCCTTCATCCAACTAATATTTCAATTAATAACATGAGACTAATATCAATTGTTGTTTAATCGGACTTGCCTAATCCTCTGTTGAAAGTAGACCACTGCAGATGGAATGATATATTTAGCTATTTTAGCTGAGTATATTCACTGTAGCTGTCTGCTTACTTGAATAAACTGATCTTAGTCTCGGTAAATAATCAAAAATGCAGTACTTAAATAGTGTAATCAAAACTGGCAGCAATTAATTTAATGAAAAACCTACAGTTATAAAATTAGTAAATAGAGAGGCGCCAAAACCAAGGTCAACATTAATTTAATGAAATGATTCTAGTAGCAGAAAACATAGAAAGATTACTTTTAAAAATTATAGTTCTGGGTGTACAAGCCAGTTAAAACATTCCTGTAAACTACTTGATGTGCTGCTGAAACTTGTTCCCTGGCCCAAATTGAGAAAAGTTTCACCTTCAATTACTCTCACAGCCACAAGTTAGAAAAGCAGCGGTCATATGAATTGTTGCTTACACGAATCACACTTACTATGAAACAAGCCACCACAAATATATTACTTTATGAATGTGGCGGACGAAACAAGAGGCACAAACGAAACATTAACAATAATCAGCATCTGAATCTGTTCTCAGCATATGTGAAACAATATTTATAAAGAAAGAGGTAGGTATTCTCAAACTACTGTATTACAAATAGGATAAGATTTTACTGAACAAAAAGCTTTTATTCAGTGTAAGCACAAGCACGTGAGGGGAACCAATTTAGTTACACAATAAAAACGCATCCCATAGAAATTAGGTCGCAACCACTATCATATCTTATGCTAAAAATGCCCATAATAGAAATTTAAGTTTATCTACACTGAATTGAATTTTAGTTGGGGGAGGATTTACAAGTAACAAGCATTCATCCACACACACACACACACGCGCGCGCGCGCGCGCGCGCGCGCGCGCGCAATGCAAGCGAAACTTACTAAAAATAGCGTGCTGAACGAGGCATTAACCCCTGTCGATTTCGTAGGGAAAGTTTTAGCGAGCGAAGGCGAATGACACAACACAATAAAAATAACTTTCGTACGTGGCTAGTTCTATTCTTTCTTAACTGAAGATAGCGCATATAGCAACAAAACCTGTTTGCATTTGAAGCTAAACCAAGCGCTGGCAAACTAACTGAGGCGCGCACCACATATTTCCGAAATCCAGTAAAATGAAGAAGATCAGTTACTAAAATATTACGAAAATTAATTATAGCATGCAACCCATAGAAATACGTGGAATGTTACAAGGAAACGAAAGAAACACTGTTCCACACGATAGGAGAACTTTCGAGAGATGGACGAGGTCCGCTCTCAGAAATCATCAAAGTTTAATAAATTCAGATTCGCGGTAAAACAAATACAAAATACGGCATGCAACGAATCGAAATACGTAGAATGCTGTAAGGAAACGAAAGAAACACAGATATACGCGATAGCCCGAACTTTACAGAGAGGATGAAATCGTATGTCAAAAATCATCAAAGTTTAATAAATTCGGAGTCGCAGAAAAACAAATATGAAACACGGCATGCAACCTATAGAAATGCGCAGCATTTCATAAGCAAGCAAATGAGAAAGGTTGTACAGGGCAAGTAAAGAATTTACAGACCACGGTTGGGAAGAGAACAAGTTCGAGAATGAAATAGCAATTTACAACAGGCGGAAGAGAGAAGATCGCACAGTACTACCAGAAAATGGAAATATACATGCAGTTATTCTTCCCTGAAGAGCATAGAACAAACACGGGTTCCGCTGAAGGCTTTGTTCTGAGAACACACCACGTGGAGTACATGTTACTCGTGGAAAGAGAAAACGAACAGTAAAATTTCACACGAGTTACAAGAAACAAACATACTGCTTAGTAGTCGCGCACCTTTCGATGCATGCTCGGAGAAACTTACTCCGAAAACGAATGCAAGTTTTAAAACCTAAGTTGAACTAACTGAACTACGAATTGCCACCATCTCCAAGCTGAAAGAGCAGAGCTAACTCACCATTCCGAAGAATAGCCACAGAACGAGTGAGACTTTGGCGGGCCACCGTGGGCCTCCACCCGGAAATCGGCAAAGCCCTGGGAGCCAGGGGTGGTGGGGGAAACGCAGAGATTCACACAAGGGCGCGTATAGGCCCACACCAGCCTCATGCCAACCTAACTTGCAACGAAAGGGTGTGGAGACCTCTTTGGAGAGCATAGAAAGAGAGGTTAGTACTAGTCACCTACCGTCGCAGGTTCAGAGAGCATCGCCCAGGCTAAATTTCTCATACTTCCAGACACACTAGCACGCCAAAAAATTTCTCATACGCACACATGAAGACACAAAACATTTTACACTCTTATAGGCATGGTGGCGAGACGGAGAAGCCGTTCATGTTACCACATTGATTGACAAACTAATAAATTAATAACATAAATCTAACACAAATAAAGTTAAATACGATTACTAATAAAAACATTTAAAAACAAGAACTGAAAGTCTACGTTACTCCTCATGCCTCAGAGGCAACGAATAGAGTGTCGTTAACCGACTTTAAATAAAATATAAGATCAAAATTTAGGGAAAGCGGGAAGGCGGCAGACAGCCGTCTTTCACTGTTAATAAACGTTAAATGGCCCTGTTGCTAACATCTGACATACTCTCCTTTATTCCCTTCTTCAGACAGAAGCAATAACCATTCAGTGAAGTTTTCCCTCCACAAGTCTACAGGCATAAAATATGGTTCAATCCCCTACAAACGATTTTTAGAAAAACAAAAATTCAAAAACTTCGTGAATAATATTTACACTTAGATGAACACAATTCCAACGAACTGGAAACAATATCCTAATTACAAAGGCTTTACATAGCATTCTCGATCTGAATTGAACTCCGACTGGCAAGTCAAATCTCTAATCGGATTCGTTATAAGCCACAGCCACATGGCGTGGTTTATAACGCTCAAATCCACAGTCAAACGTAATACAATGCAGGGTAAATTCCTCTCCTTACGATCCCACAAATATAGAGAGCCTATTTCAACTGATATCTGATGATGGCGTAAGCACAGCTATACGTTGCCACACTGTCGATATGCTGCGATGTCACCGTGCTGCTCTGGTGAGAGGCGTTGTACAGCGGCAAGCTAAAAAATTGTTCCGCGCCACGAAAAATAAACTTAGCTCCATAATTCGGAGACAATACAATACAATACTACCAGCCACTGTGTTCACGGCAGTACATATGATCTCTGGCAGTTCTGCAAAGTGAAATCCTCTTTAGTCAGCGTACACGTACACACGAATACTGAAGGCCTAGGTGACTCCAGAACGCAGAGACAATCGTAGTGCCTCGGTGCAGTAATATTGGCAGGCTGACTTTATCGTTGCCGATACAAGAACTTACAGTTCCAGTATAAATCTCAGAGCACACTCTGAAACCTATGCAAGCACCATTATCCAAGTCAAGCAAATCAGAACGCGGCTTTCAAACCTAACACGATACAATTCACCCGCGTCTCTTCGATTTTTGAAAGACAGAAGCTTTGAGCAGTGGCCAATCAGAGGTGCAACCCTACTTCTCAAGACATATTGGCGCGAACGCCACACGTAGGCCCATAAAAAGAATTAAAATTGACGTAACACCTGGACGATTAAATCAAGAAATATTTATAAATAACAGTCCAGGATTATTTTTTGTACAATGCTCAAAAATCTGTGGAGCAAATCATAGATTTATACCAATTGTATTCCAAAGAACTTCAGTAAAACTTTTTATGAAATGATTATGTTCAAATGTTTGTTAAGCTTATGGGACTTAACTACGGGGTCATCAGTCCCTAAACTTACAAACTACTTATCAACTACCTTATACTAAGGTCGGCATAAATATCCATGCCCGAGGGGGGATTCGAACCCCCGACCGTAGTGGCCGTGTAGACCGTGACTGGAGCGCCTCAGGCACCTCGACCACCGCGGCCGCCGAACTGATTATCCGCCCTAAAACACGGGTGTGGTAGAAGTCGCCTGCTGCGACTATATCTGTTAAAATAGCAGCAAGAGTATCTCTTAAAAGCGCACAAGGCCACCCACGCCTCCTTTCTCAAACTCCCGCAGAAGAAAGCACTCTCAGCCCCCTGCCTCGGCCAGGTAACGCCGGTCATTCGTAAAGACCCCCGCTGTTCCTGAATGTCAAGCTCCCCCTGATCTTCGCTACGAAGCTAAGTCCGATTTCTCTACATTGGTGAACACGCACCTGCCTTTCACTGCAAAATTCAAACTAGCGTGTACTGACAAATTACACGATGCTGCATAATTAAAGACGAGAGGTGGACTGTCACCTCTCAATATTACCACTGCGAGCCAGAAATGAACAGAGTATGATTAACGTGCTACGATGTTATTCACAGTATACAAACAATACAAAACACGGCATTACTTAAATTAGTTTGTAATCCTAGGGACCGTTGAAAAATTACATATTATGTTTGTATAGCTTATGGGACCTAACTACGGATTCATCAGTCTCTAAACTTACAAACTACTTATCAACTAGCTAATTCTAAGGACGGCACAAATATCCATGTCCGAGGGGGATTCGGACCTCCGCCCGTAGTGGCCGCGCAGACCGTGACTAAGGCGCGTCACTCCCCTCAGCCACCGCGGCCGGCAGGGACCGTTGACCTCCACAGTTTGGTCCCTACGGTTTAAAAACATTTGTATATTTTTGAGGAACCGAGGTGAAAGGCTGATTGAAGCTCTATATATAGTAAGTAGCGAAAACGTTTTATGTGTGGATTTCCTACAATTGTGTCCTACAATTCGTCAGTTGCACGTCACGTGGTACTTGGCAGCCATTCTTGAACCAACCTGGCCATTACTTGTATTGCGAAAATCTGTTAAGCTTTATGTCTCTATACCAGGCATGGCCAAACAACACCCCGCACACGTGGGCGCCGGCCGCGGTGACCGAGGGGACTGAGGCGCGTCAGTCACGGTATGCACGGCCACTACGGTCGGGGGTTCGAATGCCCCCTACGGCATGGATATTTGTGCCGGCCTTAGTGTTAGCTAGTTCAAAAATGTTCAAATGTTTGTTAAGCTTATGGGACTTAACTACGGAGTCATCAGTCCCTAAACTTACAAACTACTTACGAACTACTTACAAACTAGGACGGCACAAATATCCATGCCCGAGGGGGGATTCGAACCCCCGACCGTAGTGGCCGTGCTGACCGTGAGTGGAGCGCCTCAGTCACCTTGGCCACCGCGGCCGGCGTTAGCTAGTTCATAAGTAGTTTGTAAGTTTAGGGACGACCCCGTAGTTAAGTCAAATAAGCCCGCTCGCGGGTGGCATGTGGGGCAGAGTGGCGAGCAGGAAGAGGGAGAACGCCGCTATAGTCAGCCAGGATAAAAGTGAATCTTACGCGTCTGTGGGTAGCGTTCGCGCTCTCTAGGCTAGGAACGGCAGAGCAGCCGATCAGGAGCCGATTTATGACCGCCAATAAGATTTATTTGACTCTGAACACAAAGAAATGTATTTCTGCTAATCACATGAATACTGTGTAATGTGCTTGTTTCATTAAAGAATAAAGTTACTTCTTTGGCGAATGAAAAAAGGTAGCAAATATACAGGTGTTACAAAAAGGTACGGCCGAACATTCAAACCATTCCTCACACACAAATAAAGAAAATATGTTATGTGGACATGTGTCCGGAAACGCTTAATTTCTTTGTTAGAGCTCATTTTATTACTGCTCTTCAAATCACATTAATCATGGCATGGAAACTCACAGCAACAGAACGTACCAGCGTGACTTCAAACACTTCGTTACAGGAAATGTTCAAAATGTCTTCCGTTAGCGAGGATACACACATCCACCCTCCGTCGCATGGGATCACTGATGCGCTGATGCAGTCCTGGAGAATGGCGTACTGTATTACAGACGTCCACAATACGCGCACGAAGAGTCTCTACATTTGGTACCGCTGTTGCGTAGACAAGAGCTTTCAAATATCCCCATAAATGAAAGTCAAGATGGTTGAGATCAGGAGAGCGTGGAGGCCATGGAATTGGTCCTCCTCTATCAATCCATCGGTCACCGAATCTGTTGTTGTGAAGCGTAGGAACACGTCGACTGAAATGTGCAGGAGCTCCGTCGTGGATGACCCACATGTTATGTCGTACTTGTAAAGGCACATGTTCTAGCAGCACCGTATGAAAGTATGATAACGTGTTCCAGTGAGCGTAGGTGGAAGAACATGAGGCCCAATCAAGACATCACCAACAATTCCTGCCCAAACGTACACAAAAATCTGTGTTGATGACGTGAATCGAGAAAGTACAGTACATACTAACGAAGCAATTGGGTATTTTGACAATTCTCTGCACGAATTATTTCAATGTACATTTAAAGAGAAATACTAAAATGAGCTCTAACATGGAAATTAAGCGTTTCCGGACACATGTCAACATAACATATTTTGTTTCTTTGTGTGTGAGGAATGTTTGTTACCTTTTTGTTACACCCTGTACATTAGCGATAAAGACCACATTTTAAAAGTACTCTACGACATTGCCGTCTCCACTTAGTAGCCTCACTGTGTTGCAAAAGATGCCTCCCATCGTTTACCCCATGCAGCGTTTGGCATTAGCCGTCTCACTCCCATACTTCCTGCAAGCATTGCAGTGGTGGGGGAAGTAGTGCGCCCGTCAAAACGGCTCGCGCATGCACTAGCATCTTATCAGAGAAAATGTACCTAAAACAAATCTGTTTTGTTAGTTTTTTAGTTGTGTTTAACAAAAATTATTTACTTGTCACAATGAGAGTCTATAGCCCTTACATAAAATTATTTTAAAAATAGCATATTTATGATACTAGGTTATTTGATAAACATAATATATGTTTCAGTAGAAGCCTACTGTATATATATGACGAGTGTGCATGTACAATACTAATATTCTCAAATTTGGGTTCACAAAATTATTAAATTTTTCTTACATAAAATTATTTTAAAAATAGCATATTTATGATACTAGGTTATTTGATAAACATAATATATGTTTCAGTAGAAGCCTACTGTATATATATGACGAGTGTGCATGTACAATACTAATATTCTCAAATTTGGGTTCACAAAATTATTAAATTTTTCTTTGATTCGTTTTTTGGATATTTTCTAAAGCTTCGCGTAGTGATTTTGTCATACAAACACAAACTGTTACGTAAACAGTAAATTGTTTTCTTGTTTTTCCGTTCTTCGACCACATTACAGAGCTGCGCTTCCTCAGTTACTTCGTTCACGTTGGATCTGACCGCGGAACAGTCCAGCGCAGAGCAGTGCTGTGCGGTCTCACTCTTTCCGTAGCTCTCTCTCTCTGTCACTAGCGACACACGGTCGCTGTCGGGGCGGTGAACTTCAGTGTACTCCGCCCGCGGAAATGTTGGCAATGCCTGCTCTATACGAAGCCTGTCTATCATAAAAGTCCGATATGTTTTACCTAGAATACTTAATGAACTCTTTTATGGTATATAATTGAAGGCTACTCCTCATAGTTTCATGTCTTATTTACTGCGGCGCAATGAGCGATATTATTAGTATTTCTGTGTCTGAGGAAACTCTAGTGAAGTATTTCTTATGTTTAAAATAATATCTATATACTGTAATGTGTTTGAGCCCTCCAGTTATACATCTATATCTATAAATTTGAATGTCTGTTCGGCGTACGTTTATCACGTCTGAACCATAAGACATAAAGAGCTACAAATTTGTACAGTTACTAATGTCTACTTGGGGAAGGCTTTAGGCACGGTTTTATGGTGATCGGATAGCTATTTATCTACATATATATTAATGTGAATGTATCTTCAGTATACGCTTATCACGTGTTAACGACAAGACGCAGAGACTTAAATATTTGTACAGTTACTAATTTATGCCTGAGGAAGGTTTTAGGCACGGTTTTATAGCGATCTGATAGATATTTACTAATTTGAAGAATATAACGCGAAATTCGGAACAATTATTACTCTTTGAAAATTATATTTAATCTTTGAAAAAGATCGATCTGATAGATATTTACTAATTTGAAGAATATAACGCGAAATTCGGAACAATAATTACTCTTTGAAAATTATATTTACTCTTTGAAAAAGGTTTTATTGGTTGCATTGTTGCTTGAGGGTTGATAATGATAAAAGGGTCGAGTATATTGGGATGGAAAGTTATCCGTGTATATAAAATTCTACATGTGTCTGTGTGTTAATATTTCGCTCTGCAGCGAAAACTACAGAACGCAAACAATGGTCTGTGTGTAATTGCTGTCCGAAGTCTCCCATTGTACACCATAGCAGTTCCATGCCGATAGCTATAAGGGGGTGGCAGATATGGTGGTTGAAAGTCGTCAAATTATAAAAAAAATTGGACTGAAGGCCAGCGATGACGTTTGCGACTCTATAGCAAACAAGTTACATACAGCGAAACGTGATGCCACAGACCATCTCTTTGGTCTGTGCGTGCTATAATGTCTTCAGCTCTTTCTCAGTAAGGATAAGCATACGAATAAGCAAATATAAGAGTAAGTAAATAAAGCAGTAAAAAAGAATTTTCTTTTAATACATCTCTTTAAAGAAAATTGATTTGACGTTTCGCGCATTACACCAAGTGATAGATCTGTGATATTATTACAATCATTATTGTTGAATGGATTCTTCGAAACGAGTGCACTTTTACGTGTGATTTGATTTACACTACTTACTTTCCTGATAATGTTGATTAAAATGTTTGCTTCTAAAGAAGGTATTGTATTTCATTTCATCCTTCAAAACCAGTCTCATAACACACTACTGAAAGATATCTTATCAATCATCATCCACCAACATGCGAGAGGAGCCGCGGGTTTAAGTTAGTTTATTATATGTATCGTTATGGCTCCTTAAGCGCTGGTAAAGCTGTGCGTGGGTTCGATTCCCGCCAACTGCTTCTTTTCTTCATCTTTTCTTGCCAGATAGGTACGAGTGTAATGACATAACACTTATTTACCTTACGAAACTGCAAATTAATCCGATTGTTTGTGAGACAAATCAGAATTTTTCTTCGAAAGGCAGCTACCGATAAGGTAATGCGTCATTTTCACACTTTTATGCCGTTATTTCTACCGCAAATCCTGATTGTGTATAGAAACGATTATATATCCCATGAGTGGAAAGCAATACCCACCGTCGCAGAGTGTGTTTCCATACATCTGCTGATGAGTCAGCTGAACTCTGTAGGCTAAGAAACCACACTTCCGTAGTACTTGTATTATTATATCAAGGAATGATTTCACGTTGCGACATTTAGCTAGTAGTTCATATCAAACTGATGCATGCAGTTCTAGGTGGGCTGAGTACGTATTTCGAAGTACGTAGCATAATCAGCTTGGACTACAAAAAATAATTACAATACAGCAACAAGAGTACCAGCATGAGAATTGAAAATCAAATCGTAAATATTGTAAACATATTGTAAATAAGTCAGGGCCATAACATTAAAACAATTACTTTTGGTTTTTCAGTTCATTCATTCCGTTAACTTATTAGTGATAGTTGAAGTATTTTATTCATTTCAGCAACTGTTCAGATTATAAATTAATTAAATGTAGCAAACAGTTGCTTGTGGTTAATTATTTTTAGCGACCGCTTTCGGGCGCTTGAGTGCCCTTCTTCTGGTCTATTTTTTGTACTGTTGCTTAATGAATGTACATGCTAGTAGGAGAATCAACGCTAAGTGCAGAGATTAACATTCCATAATCTCTGCACTTAGCGTTGATTCTCCTACTAGCATGTACATTCATTAAGCAACAACAAAAATAGACCTGAAGAACGGCACTCAAGGGCCCGAAAGCAGTCGTTAAAGTTAAATATAAATAACCACAAGCAACTGGTTGCTGCATTTCATAAATTTATTATTAGTGATATATAATGTGAACGTTAACATGTTTGTGGAAAACATTAAGATCCGAAAACGTTAAGCAAATGTGGTTTATTTCAATGTAGGAATAGGTGAAAAATTTTTAAAGGAAGCGATTGAGTATTAATTTGAACAGAATTTTATTATGATTTCATTCCTTCTAACAAGAAAATGAGGCTCTAGCAGACGGATTACAATGTCCGCTGTAATGACTGATTTAATTGCTATTTGTCGTTCTTTTCGCGTATTTCTGTTGAGAAAATTTAGAGGCAAGGAATTTGAAGCTGAGTGTAGTACGATATTCCCGCCGCCTAGTTGCATTTCGCGTAGTAATCACAAAGAGAAGATAAGAGAAATTAGTGCTCGTACGGAGGCATATAGGCATTCTTTATTTCCTCGTTCTATTTGGGATTGGAATAGGAAAGGAACTGCCTACAAAAAAATGTACAAATGTTTGTTAAGCTTATGGGACTTAACTACGGGGTCATCAGTCCCTAAACTTACAAACTACTTATGAACTACCTTATAATAAAGACGGCACAAATATCCATGCCCGAGGGGGCATTCGAACCCTGACCGTAGTGGCCGTGCAGACCGTGACTGAAGCGCCTCAGTCTCCTTGGCCACCGCAGCCGGCGGAACTGCCTAGTAGTGGTACAGTGTATGACCGCCACTCACCTTACGGTGGATTGCGGAGTATGTAAGTAGATGAAAACTTTTCTTCGGTGTATATATAATTTCTCCGCTATAATGTACACAATCACTTCCGTGGTATAGTGATTATAAACCCGCTGTAACGTGTTGCATAATGTGTAGTGCTCCAATTGACGTGGAGGCGAATGAAGGTTCTGTTTCCGGAAATCTCTATGTAGGTTTGACCGCCGTGGCCGCTGGGGAGTCATGGCTGTGTTTCCGTGTGTGTAGCGCAGTCCCAATCCGCGTCTTCGAACACGTTAAAGCCGCTTCATGAAAATATCTGATGCCGATTTTGTAGACGAAAAATTTAAGGAGCAGTGTCTGGAACAATGACACGCCACAGCAGGGTAAATACCGTACGATTACATTTACACTCTGCACACGGATGGTGTCATATTGTTTACTTTTGATGTGTACTCACATTTTTCAGAGTATACTGATACAATAGCCACATACTTAGCTGTTATATACAACCACTCGATCAGCGATAAATCCGTACTGAAAGACTGGAAAGTTGCATAAGTCCCTCCAACATCCGAGGAAGGCAATATGAGAAATACGCAAAATTATACGTCTGTATGATTGATGTCGGTTTTCAGCAGGATTTTCAAACATATACTTTCCCCAAAAAAATGTTAACTGCCTGGAAGGAAACGATCTATTAACCCACAGTCAACACGAATTAAGAGAATATCATTCTTTAGTTACATGAAGTTATGAGTGCTATCCACAAGGGATCACAATTCGACCCCATATTTCTAGATATCCGGAAGACTTTTGGCAGTACTTGAAAAGCGAATTATAATCAAATAGCATGCATACAGAATGTACTCACAGTTGTGTGATTAGATTAGCTATTACCTGTCAGAACAGAGACAATACATTTTAACTGAAGGAAAGTCATCGAGTAATACATAAGTATATCGGAAAGATAGATCGGACACAACTGGAGGGGGAGTGTTCATCACTGTGGGCAAAGATATTGTTTCTACTGAGTCGAGGTTGAAAGTAACTGTGAAGTTATCTGGGTGCGTATAAGAGGTCTAAGAGAAGTAAAGTTAATAGTTGGGTGTTTTTACCGGCCCCTCGTGCTGCTAAGGCAGTTTTAGAGTCAATCAAATAAAGTCTACGCCTCGTAGTGCGTAGGTATTCGGGCCATGTAATATTAGTCAGGGGAGACTTCAACCTTAAGAGTATAGATTGGCACCTCTCTAGTTACATTACGAGCTACTTTAGGACACATTCTCCGAAAACTGACTTGAGCAGTTAAACCGGCAACCCACGCGCAATAGAAATATTTTAGACCTCATAGCTACCAGTAGGCCTGACCTTATTAACGATGTCTGTGTAGAGACAGGAAATAGTTATCATGATATCGTCATAGCGTCGATGGGGACCAAAGTTCATCAACCAATCAAGAAGTCTAGGAGCATGTATTTGTTAGAAAGAGCCGATAAGCAATTGTTAGGATCGCACTTAGAAAATGAATGGACTACATTTAGTCCAGTGCATTTGATGTAGAGGAATTGTGGACTAAATTTAAATGCATTGTACATGAAGGGTTAGAGATATAGTTGCCTGTAAAGTCGATTAAGCATGTAAGAGATCCACCTTGGTACAGTAATAATGTTAGAAGCTACCGAGAAAGCAAAGAATGTTACACTCTCGGTTCAAAAAGGAACAATTGATGACAGACGAAAGTTGGTAGAGATTCGGGCGTCTATAAAAAGATCGAGCGCGAAGCATACAATAATTACCACAGCCTTACTTAAGCAAAAGATCTTTCCAAGAACCCGAAAAAATTCTGGTGCTATGTAAAATCGATAAGCGGGTCAAAGCACACTGTCCAGTCACTCGTTGATCATTCCGGGCAGTAACAGAAGAAAGCAAACGGAAAGCTGAAGTCCTATATTTAACCTTTAAGAAATCTTTCACGCAGGAGGACCACACAAATGTATCATCATTTGATCAACGCATTAATTCCGAAATGGAGGACATAGTAATAGGTATTTCCGGTGTAGAGAAGCAGCTGTGAGCTAAATACGAAACGTCTGCTGGTCCGGATGGAATACCAGTTCTGTTTTAGAAAGAGTATTCTGCGGCATTGTACCCCTAATTAGCTTGCTTTTATCGCTAATCTTTAATTCGGCCCAAAGTTCTTAGTGATTGGAAAAAAGCGCAGTCGACTCCCATTTATAAGAAACGAAAGAGAACTGACCCACACAATTACAGGCCAATATCGTTGACATTATTTTCCTATAAAATGTGGATCATATTCTCAGCTCGAATATAGTAAATTTCCTAGAGACGGAAAAGTCTTTTTCTATGAAACATCACGGGTTTAGGAAACGTCGTTCATGTGAAACTCAGCTTGTCTTTCTCTCACAAAACATCTTCCAAGCCATGGATGAAGGGCAACAGGCGGATTGTTTTTTTCTCGACTTCAAAAGACGTTTTACGTGGTGCCGCACTGCAGACTGCTAACGAAGACACTAGCATATGGAATAGGTTCACAAATTTGTTACAGGCTGGAAGACTTTCTAAGTAATAGAACGCAGTAAGGCGAGTGTTGATCAGAGAAGAGTAGGACCGCTATTATTTTCTATCTATATAAATGATCTGATGGACAGAGTAACTTGTAATTTGCGGCTATTCGCTGATGATGCTATGGTATATCGGAGGGTGACGTCTTTAATAATTGACTGTAATAGCATACAGGGTGACTTAGACAAAATTTCTAGTTGGTGTGAAGAATGCCAGCTGGCTCTCAATGTAGAAAAATGTAAGGTGATGCGCATGAGTAGGAAAAACAATCCCACAATGTCCGAATACAGCATTAGTAGCGAGCTTCTTGATGTAGTCGCGTCGTTCAAATGACCAGGCGTAACATTGCTGAGCGATATGAAATTTAACGAACATGTAAGGACAGCTGTAAGGCGGACAGCCGACTTCGGTTTATTGGGAGAATTTTGGGAAGATGTACTTCATCTGTAAAGGAGACCGCGCCCGACCACGTCTTGAGTGTTGCTCAAGTGTTTGGGACCCGCAGCAGATCAGCAGGCAGTTCAGAAGAGAACATCTAGATTTGTTACTGGTAGGTTCGACCAATGCGCGAGTGTCACGGGAATGCTCCGGAAACTCAATTGGGGATCGTCGGAGGAAATACGTCGTTCTTTTCGCGTATTTCTTTTGAGACAATTTAGAAGTTGGGAATTTGAAACTGAGTTGCATTTCGCGTAGTGATCACAAAGACAAGATAAGAGATATTAGGGCTCGTACGGAGGCATATAGGCATTCTTTTTTTCCTCGTTCTATTTGGGAGTGGAATAGGAAAGGAACTGCCTAGTAGTGGTACAGTGTACGCTCCGCCATGCACCTTACGGTGGATTGCGGAGTATGCATGTAGATGTAGGATATCTGGCAATGCCCAGGGAAGCGTTATGTGGCCCTTAGTGTTCCTTATGTATATAATTGATTTAGGATACAATACGAGCAGCTGTTGTGGACATTTCGAGGATGATGCTCTAATTTAAGGCTTAGTAAAGATACCAGAATATCAGAAGCCACTGTGAAATAGTTTAGATATATCCGTAGTGCAAACATTTGCAATTGATCATTAATAAGACAAGTGTGAGGTCATCTACATCAGCACTAAGTAAATCCGTCAAACCTCATTACATATGTGTGGAATTTACAGGTAGTAAATTCAACTAAATACACAGGAAAAACTATTCTTAAGTCGGAGAGAACACATAGACTATATCGTCGGGAAGACTAGATTTCATTGGTAAAACACTTATATGAATCAAACTATGTATTAAATAAATGCCTACACTACACTTGTGTGTCCTGTTTTGTTGTTGAGTATTATGGGATCCCCATCAAGAGGGACTGATGGAGTATATAGAGACAGTTCAGAGAAGGACTGGTCGTTCCGTATTATCGCGGTATAACGGAAAGAGTGTCACGGAAATGATAAACTAGTTGTGGTGGAAATCATTTAGAAAAAAAGACGTTATTCATTGCGGCGAGATCAATTTGCGAAAAGTCTTTCCCTAATTATCTCTTCGGAATGGGAATATATTTTGTTGAACTCACATGCATCGGGAGACGTGATGATCATCATAGCCGCGGTGGAGTGGCCGAGCGGTCTTAAGCGCCATACTGCGGAGCGCGCGGTTGCTCGTCGTCGAGGTTCAGACTCCTCCCTCGGGCGTGGGTGTCTGTGTTGTATTTAGGTTTAAGTTAGTTTAAGTACTTTGTAAGCTTAGGGAGTGATATCCACAGACGTTAAGTGCCATAAGATCTACAATCATTTGAACATTTTCTTCAAGAACATTATAGAAGATTAAGAGAAATCAGATGTTTTAGGTGTTCCTTATTCCCGCGAGCTTTTAGAGAACTGAACGGTAGAGATTATAAAAGCTGTCGATGAACCCTCCGCTAAGAACATGATTGTGATTAGCAGAATCCATATCTGTCTAAAAGCGAAAGGATACTCTTTCATTCACTCACGCACTCACTCAATGACTAATCACGAAATCTCGTAAACTGTTTCACCTATGAGGCTGAAATGTGGATGGTATATAGCTTATAGGTACAAGACGTCAGGTAAGAAAGCATTTTGCCACAGGTCCGATATTTCAGGAGATATGACGTCATAAACAATGACAAATCACCCGTCTTGCTGCACGTGATAGTGTCACTTTATCAGTCCACAGTCCTAAGTACTCAGGAGAGTACTTAGCGACTTGCAACGAACTTTAAACAGAATTTCAAACCGGTAGGAAACTTTCTCACACTGACCCCAGCAAAATGATGAAAGAAAACAAGTTTTTCGCTTATTACTTTTTCGGCGTTCATGCAGTAAAATTACGGCATTTGGCATGACATTACAAGTTATTACTCGTACACTATTAATAGTATTCGCGAAAAATGTTACAGAGAGTATACAAACATACCACTGAACATACGTTCGTAATTTTATCTTATTACAACACACAGTTCATGAGATACAGAGTCGCCGGCCACAGTGGCCGAGGGGACTGAGGCACTCCAGTCACGGTCTGCACGGCCACTACGGTCGGGGGTTCGATACCCCCATCGGGCATGGATATTTGTGCCGTCCGTAGTCTTAGCTAGTTCATAAGTAGTTTGTAAGCTTAGGGACTGATGACCCCGTACTTAAGTCCTATAAGTTCTACAAACATTTGAATATTGAACATTTGAGATATAGAGTCACAAACAATTCATGGAAAACCGCCTCATCACTGATGACGTTTTGATTTATTCGAATGTTCAAATGTTTGTTAAGCTCTAGACACTTAATTGCAGGGTCATCAGTCCCTAAACTTAAGACTACTTGTGAACTGCCTTACACTAAAGACGACACAAACATCCATGCAGGAGGGCGACTCGAATCCTCGACGGAGAACGGCCTCACGCATCGGAGCACAGCGCCATAATGCTCTCGGACGCTCCGCCACGGCTTTTGATTTATTATGTCTTTCCTACTAACTCTATTCGCGACGTGTTTTCTAAACACTTTACATATACACGACTGGATGTACCTTCGAAATAATATGGTATTGGGACATATAGTTCAAGTGCTGTGATTTAGAAGACAATGAAATGTATGAGGTTGTAATTTACTACGTCTTTACTATCAACTCAATTTACAACGCATTTCTCAGGCAGTTTACTAATATTCCACTCTACGAACGTGGTAAATAATGTTTTTGTAGATATAACGTCATGAACGTGTTCACATGTTCGTAAATCTATCAGTCTCAACTGCGTGATTATGTCCGTAGCGTGCAAACTACTTAAACTAAGATAAACTAAGGACAACATAAACACCCATTTCCGCGGGGGGGGGGGGGCGGACTCGAACTCTGTACGACGAGTGGCCGCGCGGACTGCAGCACGGCGACCCAGTGCGCAAGGCTAATCCGCCGCGGCTCATAAACGTGTCATTCGGAACTAGGTACAGCATTATGTTTGACATTTTGTTAATTCTTTATTACTCTGTTCGCAGCACATTCCGCAAACAGTATCCAAATATACCACTGACATGACCTACAATATTATATCACTGAACGACACATTGATCAGCAGATATGAGGTCATAGGCAGTGAGCTCTTTGAAAACGAAACTACAGACCGAATCTCGCTGTAGACCAAGCGAAATGTATTCTTGACAACTTTGAACTGTGAAGCGCACACGGCTGTAGGTGAAAGCAACTCCTATAGAGCTACAAGGAAAGGAAGAGAATGAAACAGTGTACATCCAACGAATACCCATTATTTCCGACAGATAAAGCTTTCAATTTCCAGAGACTACAGTTTCCAGCGAGACTTGCATTTCATATTACGATTAATAAATCACAGGGCAATCTATTTAATACTGTGGAGTGGGTTTGACATGTCCAGGTTTCTCAAACGGATTACCTGAAGTAAATTTCTCAAGGGTGGGCTCACCAAAGAAAGTATTCATATTAAATCCTAGACAAGCCACAAGAAATACCGTGTTGTACAAAGTTGTGAATTAAATAAATGTATGTATGTTACATATCATATGTATTTTGATTATCTGGATAATGCTCTTATAATTTTGTACATTATGCAAGAGCAGCCTTATTTCTTATGTATTTTCTGATAAATATAACATGTTATTAGAGAAAAGAAGATGGACAGAGAGGGAAAGGATAAGAGAAGTACTAACTGAAGGCTTCAATAAATAAATAAATACCCGGGCAACGCTGGGTTTTCAGCTAGTATTTATATAGATGTAGGATTCGGTGGCATTTTTATGAGAGCATACTTTCAGTAGTTAGACAATGACATTCCTTTTCTCATTTTATACATTTAAACTGTAAATCATATTCCTAAATATGTAATGACATTTCATTTCAGGTATTATTTCCTGCGTCTGTTTTATATATAAGACGCAGGATATAATACCTGAAATTATATGAACTTCAGATTTCCTACAAGGACCGTTATTAGGACTATGTAGTAACTGAAAAATGCCCGTTGACTCCCTACTGGCCGTAGTAGGGATAAAATTTACGAAAAAGAAATATGGAGTCGCTCTATTATTTCGGAATATTAAGGAATGATATTTAATTACAACTTTCGTCTGAGGACCAAGGGAACAGTCCTACCACCTTTCAGCAAAATCTTGGGCAAGTCCTCAGTTCTCGCAATACCCGTAAAAATGTACACGTTTCTTCAGTTCGACATCATAGTTCATAGTATTTTTTAGAACCCAAGCTGTGTCATGACACAATAAAGGCAACTCTTTAAAAATCGAATTCTGTTGTTGGAATCATTGCCGAATCATCATTCTCTTGTACTGGCTCTAATGACATAGGTATGTTGAAAACTGTAACTATATGGTACACCAGATATATTAGATCTGATGTACCACAGAGTTACAGAGTACGATATTTATATATTGTAATAACAGTCTTGATCGAAGAGGTAAAAAAAAAATATTTTAGCGGTTTCAAACTAATGTAGGTCGTATTCAGGAAATACAACCCATGTGGCTGGTGCTGGTTTCTGTAGGGCTTCCGTGGCTGTTCTGTTACCAGTTTACGGCCATAGAACAGCCACGGCAGCCCTACACGATCCAGCATCAGCCACATAGGCATATTACTATTATTTAAGAAGATAAATACATTACAACGAAACTAGTAATTTTTTTTTTTTTTTTTTTTTTTTTTTTTTTTTTTTTTTTTTTTTTTTTTTTTTTTGGCCTCCGTGATCAAATCTGTGATTCTGTGATTACAATACAAAAATCGTCAAGGAGCCACGGCAGTCATATTGAGTACATCACCGGCCATATGGGCTGTATTTTCTGAAGACGACATAGGTCTCTTCGATCAAGATTGTTATTAGAATACAAATATCGTATCCTAGGACAAATCCAAATTTATAAGTAAGATATCCTTGCCATTAAAGCACAAATAACGAAATATCAGAAGTACAACAAGAAGAATTCAAATAAGTGACCATTTACGTAGCTACTTCGTTCCAAGCTTGGAGTGCTCACAGCATATCGCCGCCTGTTATCCTGCAGACGGGAGCCCCTGATCCTCCGGCAGCTTCCGCAGCGCCCATCATGGCCGCTCTCCCCCTTCTCGTGCGCCATTTAGTCTCGACTTATGGCGGCAATTGTTTCTAATACTTCCGCCGACGCGCAGAGTAGTCCCTGTGGTCGCTATTAAGAGCTTAATAAAACCGACTTATCTTCTCACTTTAACAAAGAGGCTCCAGTAATGTTACAAGGAATATTCCGAGGTAACCGCATTATTCAGACTATGTCGACTGCGTAAATGTCAATAAGGTAATGTGAGCACTGTGTTTGAATATCTAGACCCTGCAATTAAGACGACGCGTTGTTAATGTTTATTCTGCTTAACAATCCGTGATAGATGCGTCATTAACAGTTGATCAAATACGTCCTGGAAGTTCCTTTAAAATAAGGAGACAATTTCTAGAAATTACGGAGCTATGTTTAACTTTCATTTGTTCTGGGCCAGTTATGTTTGTTTTTGGAGAGAAAAATTATTACCCACTGTTGTAGAGGATTTGTAGGTGTAAGTGCTTCGTAATAATAAGTGAAAAATAACATATTCTAATATAATGTAATTCTGAATTTGAGTTTGTGTGTAACAATCTACTGGTTAAACGAATTGATCTCTATGATTTTATATTACTTTTGTATTTACCTTCCTGAATAAGTTTGTTGGTATACGAGTATAATCAACTCTACGCTAAATTTCGCTTTATTCCGCGCTATACCACCTTGGTTAAAAAAAAAAAAAAAAAAAAAAAAAAAAAAAAAAAAAAAAAAAGGCTTTATTCAAGAGAATTGTAAAAAAGGAATGGCTGGTGTTGAAGGAATTAATGTGGGACATACGGCAAAAACAGGATAACAGGATGTTAAAAAGGTGGAAAGAATAACTACGAAACATAACTACATGTACACTAAACGGCTGGGGGACAAGGAAGGAGCCTCCAAGAGACCGATAGCACCACATTAACTTCAGTTAGCAAATACTATCGGCGGTGTCCCCTGGTAACGTCTACTAGTAGACGGCCACTCCTTCCAGTACCGGACTAAAGATGACGCGCAGTAATATAAAGCCACAATGGTTCTTCTCAGAACCAACACTGACAGTACCGAGCATAAACGTCGAGGGTATCACCACAGCTAAAGAAGAAATCTTATCAGAATTCTGTAAGACCTCGAAGTGCGATGTATTGTGCATTCAAGAGACTCACAGAGACCTAACTGCCAGAAGACCAAACATTTTAGGTATGAAATTAACGGCAGAAATACCACACAACAAGCATGGGAGCGCTGTGTTCGTGAAATCTCAAACTGTGGTCTCCTCTGTGGGAACAACTAACCTAAATGGTATAAAAATTATTACCATCGAAATTGGAAAATGCACCATAACCTTGGTATATAAACCCCCAAACCAACCCTTTACCTTTTCGCCTCCACCTAACTTCCAGTCACAACCCAACCAGCTCATTCTGGGAGATTTCAACAGTCACAGCATACTATGGGGTTATGCAGAATCGGATGCAAATGGTGATGCCGTAGAGACCTGAGCAGAAACGAGTGGTCTAGCACTAATTCATGACCCAAAACTCCCACCATCCTTCCAAAGTAATGTCTGGAAAAAGGGATACAACCCGGATATATGTTTTTCAAATATCGATCTTGAGGACCGATGTACCAAAGTGGTATATGGCCCCATACCAAAGACACAGCATAGACCAGTTGGTATTAACATATATCCAGCAGTCAGACCACAGACCATCCCATTCAGGAGGAGATTTAACTTTAAGAAGGCAAACTGGAAAAGCTATGCATCTATGATAGATTCTGAGATACAACATGTTGAACCAAGACCAGAAAATTATGAACAACTTATTGAAATAATAAAGAATACGTCTAGGAAAATTATTCCCAGGGGGTGCAGACTACAGTATGTCGCTGGAATGTCCACTGAATCCAAAGAACTTCCCAAAAAATACGAAACACTCTATACTGCTGATCCTTTCACCGAAGAAACAGTTGACTGTGGAATAGCCCTACTCTAAAAATTAAGCCAAGGAAGGAAGGAGAAATGGACCGAAACATTGGAAAAAATGGACATGACACACAGTAGCAAAATAGCGTGGAACTTGATTAAGAAACTGAGCGGCGACCCTAAGGAATAAATATTACCATGCAAGGTTACAGCAAACCAAGTAGCCACCCAAATACTGTTGAACGGAAGAATCAAGAAACAACAAAAGTACCCAAAAATTGCCAGAAATATCAATCGGGAGACCAACCACTTGGGGACACCTTTCACTATGAAAGAACTTCAAGATGGCATGAACATGTTAAAAAACGGGAAAGCTGCTGGTGTGGATGAAATATGCACTGAACAAATCAAGAATCTAGGGCAAAGGGCCAAGAGTTGGATTTTACAATTGTTCAATACGTGCTGCAAAACTTGCAAAATCCCAAAACCCTGGAGAAAATCTAAAGTAATAGCGTTACTTAAACCAGGGAAGGATCCAGAGAATCCTAGTAGCTACCGACCCATCTCCTTGCTCTGTCACTTTTTTAAACTGTATGAGAGACTTATCCTGTCCAGAATAGGAAAATATGTTGACAAACATCTCATTCCACAACAAGGAGGATTTAGACCTGGCAAGTCCTGTACCGGCCAAGTCCTTGCACTGACAGAACATATTGAAGAAGGGTATGAAGGGAAGCTCATAACAGGGGCAGTCTTCGTAGATCTGACAGCAGCCTACGATACCGTCAGGCACAATATATTACTCCATAAAATCTATGAGACACTCGCTGATTACCATCTAGTTAGGGTCGAACATTTATTGTTACAGAACAGAAGGTTCTTTGTATTGTTGGAGGGAAAAATGAGTAGATGGAGGGACCAAAAGAACGGCCTCCCTCAGGGAAGCGTCTTAGCTCCAATCCTTTTCAACATATACACAAATGACCAACCTACACCGGTCCACACTAAGCAGTTCATCTACGCCGATGACCTTGCAATATGCGTTCAAGGTAAAAGATTTGAAGAAGTAGAGGAAAAACTTGAAAATGCCTTAAAATCGATGACTGCCTACTATAATAAAAATTCCTTAAGACCCAACCCTTCCAAAACTCAAGTTTGCGCTTTCCACCTTCGCACGAAAGAAGCCAAACGGAAACTCCAAATTACGTGGAACGGGAACACCTCAGAACACACAGACCACCCTAAATATCTTGGCGTGATTCTGGATCGGTCTCTAACTTATAAACAGCACTTCATCAAAACGAGACAGAAAATAACGACGAGAAATAATATACTTAGAAAGCTAACGGGTAGCAAATGGGGTGCATGTCCTGGTGTGCTACGAACAACGGCACAGGCGCTCTGTTTCTCAACGGCTGAGTATGCGTGCCCTGTATGGAATAGATGCGCTCACACGAAACAAGTAGATGTGGCCCTCAATGAGACCTGCATGATAGTGACAGGGTGCATGAAACCAACGCCGGTCAGACTCTTGTACAAGGCAGCTGGTTTTGCAGATCCCACAGCTCGCAGAAACGCTTTAGAACATGTTGAGAAAGTAAAATAACTCGCAGATGAGCGGCATGTCCTCTACAGAGCTCGACCACCAGAGACACGACTGAAGCCTAGGAGAAGTTTCCTTGTAACAGTTCAGTGGACCGGTCAAAACCTAAATTTTAAAACCAGGAGAACCTTGAATAGGCTCAGAACGGGGGTCGCCCCTGTAAAAGTAAATATGCTTAAGTGGGGTATAATCGACCAAACCAATATAAACTGTGACTGTGGAGAAAGTCAAGATATGGAACACCTTCTTACATGTGAAAAATGTCCACACCGGTGTACCCTCGAAGATTTGTGGCTCGCGAATACTAACGGAATAGACGTAGCCCAGTACTGGGCCGATAACCTAAATTAGTTCGGCCACGATAAAGAAAGAAAGACTAAGCTGCTATATAAAATTGGGGTAATGCGAAGGACTGGGAAATGTACCAGCAGAAAAAGGATGGTTTGACTTCAGTAATATGTATGAATATCTAAACATGTTATTAAATACGTGTGTGCGGTGTGAGGAGGAAATTCCAACAGAGTGGAATTTAAAGTATCGGAAAATCTTATATAAAAAAGAACCTAGTAAGTAAGAAGTTCGAAAAGGAAAATAGATAGGTGCAAATTATGTGTAGTTGGGATTTGTAAAGTAGATGGAAGGACAAACATGATTTCCAATAGTCGAAGTCGCTTGGAGGTAACGGAGGAGTGGGTCTAATAATGAAGAAGTAAACTTTCAACAGCACAGTGAAGTCATTATATTGGCCAAGGTAAACAAGAAACCAAACTCACCACAGTAGTAAAAGCTTATATACGGATAATGAGGAGATTTAAACTAATGTATGATGAGCCAAAACAAATTATTCAGATTAGGAACTGTGAAAGGAGCGTGTATGCAAGAAAGGAACCAGAAACAACTAAACGTTTCAGATGAACAGATAAACAAATGATCTTTATAATTAACCATAAAATAACACTGAAGAAACTACAGAAAGGTAGAAAAGGAAGGAGGAAAGAAGTGGATTATTTGAAGGAACCAGAGGTTGTTGAGTAAGTGCAAAGCAATGCAGTAAAAACGAAAGGACAACTTTAAGAGATGGAATAATAAAGGCCCACGGACTCAAATAAGTACAAAGACAAGGGGTAGTGGAAATACTTGTGGATAAGACAGAGCATACTTAATTAAAGAGAAAATAAGAAAATGCAGGAAATGAAGCAGGAAAAAGCGGGTACGGACGGCAAAATGTTGAGTTTCATATAAAGTTCAAATTTACTAAGTGGGTTGGAGACAGTAAAAGCACAAGTTTGATAATCAAAGGCCCCTGTGAATACGAGTAATAAGCAAAGAGGGGATAGCAGAATACATAGCGTGGCAGTACAGAGAAAATGAATTATAAGGCAGTGTTATATAAAAGCAAGAGTAATTTATTGAAAATAAAGTAGGATATATGATATTGCCAGACGAATTTGACAAAGCTCAGTAGGCTTCAATCGAAACAAGGTCTCTGTAATAAATGATATTCCATCCGTTGATATCTTTGGGAGAGTCAATCTTGACTGAACTATTCCCTCTAGTGTGCAGGATGATGAGAGAGTTAAAATACTCTTAGATTTAAAGACAAATGTAACAATTAACAAAAGAAAGCAAGTTCAGTGAGATGTGAAAATTACAGATCTATCAATTTAGTAAGTCTTGCTGTAAAATATTAAGAATTATAGAGAATAATAATAATATGGCAGAATCTGATCTCGGGGAAGGTTTTGGAAAAATGTAGCAATCGTGAAGCAGAATCGCCGTACTCTTTAGCCTAGAAAAGACGTCCAAAAGAGGAAAACCTAAATTTACTCCTTTTGTAAATTTTGTAATATTGTCTGAATATTGATTGTGACATTTCAAAATTTTTCAAGATACCTGGGCTAAACTACAGGGGGTGAAAAGTTGTATCCGACTTCTAAGAAAATAGACACCAGTTACAGGAGTCTTATAGCATCAGAGGAACGCAGTGCTTGGGAATATTAATCAGTGTTATTCCGGCTTCAGTTGGGTGGAATGAATAGTCTTCTGAATTAAGGAAAAATGATAATTACCACAAGAAACAAGTATAATGCAATACAGTCGAATTAAATCAGCCGATACTGCATAAATTAGTTTAGGAAACGAGACAATAAAGATAGTAAATTGAGTTTATTGTTTTCCAGCTAAATTAACTACTGATGGCCGTAGTAGTGAAGATATAGTTTGCAAAACGGTAATAGAAAATAAGGCAGTTCTACAGAAAGAAAATGACAATTAATATAACTTTTTGATTAACTTTGTTATGAAGGCTTCTGTCTGGAGAGTAGTCTCGTGTTATTATGAAACGTCAGCAATGAACAAGTCAGAAAAGAACCATTTGTAGATGGGTGCAGAAGAATTCTGACGATTAGAGTGTTAGATCGCATGACTAATATGGAAGTTTTGGAACAACCTGAAAAGGAAAGTCGTTAAACAACAAGAAATGGTCAGTTCGGTATTGGAAGAAAATGTGTGTTATTATTTCTTTTATGGAGGGAGAGGTAGACTTGGTGAAAGTGTGCCAAGAGTTACATATAGTAATCAGGGTAAAACGGATATGGGTTACTGTTCATATTCAGGAATGAAGAAGGCAACAAGGGATAGAGCAGTGTGAATAAATACAACAAACCAGTCGTCGGGTTGAAGACCACAACATAAAATGATCCACAGGTTCGATTTCAAGACTGTATGATTGGGTTTTAAGATCAAGAATCAACAAATTTATTAAGTAATCCGAAGATTATGTTGGTTTTAAAAGAGGAAGACCACATGTAGGCTACATATCTATCGTATGACATATCGTGGTGAAGAAGTGGGATATGAATCAAGCTTTTATTTTGTTTTCATAGATGCCGATTAGGTACTTGATACAGTGCCACTAAAGCTATTGTTTGGTTATTGTAACTGGTAAAAAATGTAGGTGTGTAGTATCATAGTCTGTGGGATTTATTATTTGAAATGGAGGGCGAAAATTCTAAAGAGACCTGCAAACTAGGTAGTAGTAAGAGTCTGTGGGATTTCTCATTTGAATTCTACAGACGCCTGCAGACTAAAAATTTTTACCACTGAGACCATGGTTCTGTCCATCACCCACCTCCTTTAATACGAATCGCTGCGCATAAGACACGGATTCTACCGTGTAACCAGTGCGTTGGCACGGGGATGGAACTAGCATAACTGTGTATGCTGCTTTTTATGCTGAAGGTAGGGTCGCTGCAGTTGTTAGACGAGCATGAAAGTGGTGTCTGAATATTAATTTGAAAAATATGGAATATCCATGTTACATGAAGGAGAGGAGTAGCTTGGAAATCTTTGGCCATTATATATATTCTGTTAAAAGCTTAAATACCTTGGTAGTTTTTCTGACATGATGTAGATGTAGATGTAGATGAAGAATGTGACAGATATATATACAAGAATTGCTCGAACTGAGGAATTTGGCAAACAAAATATTCAGTACAATATTGTGGTCTTCAAACATGACTCTTGCGGTTAAAGAGCATTTGCTTGGAATTTATAGAAATCGATTAAAAAACTGAGCTATAGATACGGAATGTTCGAAAAGAAAAATTCTGGAGCACTAAGATTTCCGATACATTTTTAATGTAGGACTTACAAACGTGGATGAACACCACACGAGTGGCATTTATTTAGCCGATCAGACGGATAGAATGAAGTAATTCACAAGTCTTAATCTAATCCTACGGGTTGTCACCTAGGAAACAAACTTGGGGTGGGTTACCCCCTGAATTTAGCGGGAATTAGCAGCCTCAGAGAGAGTATTTAGTGGTATTGTGTTTCATTAGTAAATTTAGTAGTAAGTTAGATTTTTACTAAGGCCAGTTTAAACTGTTCCTGTTTTGTAGAGTACCCCGATTACGATTAGTCTGTGTCTCCAGAGTTAGAAAACTGAACTAAATATAAAACCTAGAGGTATAAATTGTATCCAGAGATACATGAAAATGAGGGAATCAGATATATAGCTGAAACGTACGTTGATCTCCAATTTGACACTTTCATTCCCAGTGTTGTTCCTCGACAACAACGTATTAAAAGCCTATTTATAATTTTTTATATTAGTCCTTAAAGTCGAGTTTTTGTTGATGAACACCACGCTTCTAGTACAACATTTTGCCGCTTGGTACCGCGAGTAGCCACTTCTGAGGCATTAATCTGTGAAATAAATGACATAAAAACAATAGTTAGATCAAAAAATTTAAAATATATATTTTTATATTTAGTGCACTGTAGTAATACAGAAATAATTGAATTTTAATATTTACAAAGCAGAATTCATAATGTGGTAATGAAAGGGTCAAGTTCACATCTGAGCAGTGACTATGTTCATGTAACCTGTCTTATCCATGGAGTATACATGTTACTGTTTACATCTTAGAATAGCAAGAAGAAACTACTGCTCGAACTTTCAGTGGTGTAAAAAATATATAAAAATACGGTTTTCTGGCAGTCGACTTTTTGGTATCAACGCATGAAGACAAATATACAAATAATGTAAGTTATTTAAATGGTCCAGAACACCCTCTCGCCCTCTTTCTTTTCTAGTAACTTGGAAACTTAGGCCGTACTTATCTGCAGATGATATTTGGCGTCGATGAAGAGTGCCATTAGCCGGTGTTGACTACATTGCTTTGTCATCTGCTGTGCTATCGCTATCATTTGTTACGCTTTTCTCGCTGTTTTCCCAATATATAAAAAGTCAGTGCAAGCAACAACTTAATTGCCGGATTTAGAGGGATTTCAAATTATATTACGGCAAAATTACATTTCAGGCATGCCAACACTGGTTATGGTGGCATGGGCCGTACAGGGCAGTCTGTAAGGCTACTCTCTAGCAGCCCCCTTGTAGTGTAGATAATTTTCAACAGTGAAAAAGTAATGGCAGCCTTGTGAGTGGTATAAGAATGCGACAGGGAATTTAATTTCATACAGCTATTGCAATATATATTCAGTGATCTGGGCTTAATACTGCTGTTAGGTGCTTGATGTGTTGGCACAGCATGACTACGTGAATTGCCAGGTCATGTGGCGACTGTGTGAAGCGAACTAGCTGATACGTCAGTGAAGGAGGACTCTGGAAGAGCATGGCGTGGCATATTCCACAGCAGGACGACATTCCTGTGTTACGACTGAGGTCCATGCAGCTGTGTGAGGATCAACGGCCTCGGTGAAACCAACTGTCCGAACGTGGCGATCCTCTCTGGAGGGACAAAGTGGTTATTACACGCACCCGGATGGGACAACTTTCCGTTTACACAAGGATATCTACTATGGAGCGAAAATGACTGCACACAATGTATTTCATATCCTGTTAAGCGGGCAGATGGCGTTGTTGGTGGTCACCTGACCTCTGTTTTAGCTGATGACAAGGCGAGTATGGGTAGTTTTAAAATGTTGTGATGGGTTTGGACTGACTTAAGCTCTTAGGATGCAGATTTTAATGTGTTCTAGGGTGGCTGGTTCATTATTTCCATTTTCGTGATCGACCAGAAATGATCTGCTACTTCTACAACTTTATATTTTACAAAGTTATAATCTCTACTTCAAAATACTGTTTTTGACAATTTTGACTGCTTTAATATCGGTTCGTAGTTTTCGTTAATCATATTGGCATCAAATATTCAAACGTCTGTATACTTATCGGACTACTCTACTGAAGTCATAGGCCCCGAAACTTACGAACTACTTAAACAAACTTACGGTATGGACAACACAGCTCCCACGTCCTAAGAAACCGCACGGTCTATGAAACAAAGTACGCTTTGCGCGGCCTATTACGCCTGAGGTACGTGTCTTCCATGCTCCATGGTGTGTGTGTGTGTGTGTGTGTGTGTGTGTGCGTTTTATTCTCAGAACAAGTTAGTTATTTTCCTAAGGGTTTGACGGCCATTTGTCTGATTTATATTGATTTACTGTTATGATACCAGTTTTGTCCCTAAAAACATTTGAAGTGATACGATCAAATTCTTCTGACCTGGTTATAACAATTCATTGTAAAAGATATGGATATAATATATTAATACCGATTTCCATATCTACTAAAGTCATACTCCGCATACTATCTCACTGACCATGGGAACACCAAGTATGGTAGAAACGAATTTTGATGAGTCGCAAGTATGTTGTGCGCGATCTCCTCCAACCCATCAAGCTAAAACCATTCGTTGCAATGCGCCTTAGTTTCCATGAAAACCAGATCAAAGTCAAGTGCGTAATAGCTATAAATGTTCCAAGTCTCTGTTGGCACGTGAGACAGTGTGGTGTAATCAGCAAGGCGTTCGGCTGTCATACAGAGGACCCCAGTTCAAATCCCGTTCTGAGTTTTTTGAAATTGTTTTTTGCACTAGTCCGATGACTGATTGTGTATAATTATGTTCCTTTTTCCCAATTTATCAATTATTATTGCAAAGATAAAGTTATTTTACGATAATTACAGTTACATGAAGTTCTTGTAGAACTAAACAAGAAACAACTAAACACATTTGGCCGCTTAATAATAATAATATGCTGGGACGAGAAAAGTGGGCACACAAAGCATTCGACGGTATAACAACAGTGGGACCGGGGACTGTAAACGCAGCTAGTAAATGCTTTACAAACAGACGGTTTACTGATTTAGCAATATATTTCATTCGCAGTAAATGTATGCTTCGAAATAAAGAATAAAATAAGCGTCTCTTAATATATAACATATTTATCAATTAACATAAGTTATTATCTTTACCAATTACTCAAGCATTAACATAAAAGTGACTATGTAAGCATATGATTATGCACAATCAATCGTCCGACAAAGGTAAAAAAAAAAAAGTTCCGAGCACGAATTGAATTCGGTCCTCTATGCGGCAATCAAGCGCGTTGCTAATAACGCCACGCTGTCTCACGAACAAGTGTAGCAATTATAGCAAGTATAGCAATTACGAGCTGGATTTTTTTATCTCGATTTATGTGGAAACCAAGGCGCATTGGAACAGATCCTTTTAGCTTGGTGGTCTGGAGGAGCTCCCGCGCAACATACCTGCGACCCTTCAAAATAGTTTTTACAGTACGTGGTGTTCCTCTTGTAAGTCGGATGGTATTTTGCACACTTCCTCTTAACCCAGTCCTTGGATGGTTGGGGAAAAATGATTATCCTTGTGGTCGCTTCGCGCGATATTTGCACGAATTAGAAACGTTTGAACTTAGAACCTTGACGAATGCTCGAACCGCGTTACAGAACGCCTGTCTTGGAGCGTCTGGCCCGGCGTTTCCTAATAAACACTGATACAATTTCACAAGTAACGAAGCTGCTTTCCTTTGATATCTTCCCTATGTCTTCTACTGACCCTACCTGGCACGGATCCCACACTCATGAGCAAAACGCAAGCGACGGTCGAACGAGAGTTTTGTAACCTACATTCCTTGTGGGCGGATTACAGTTCCTGAGGATTCTTCCAATGAATCTGGCTTGCATTTGCCTTACCCACAATTGGTTTGGTATGGTCGTCCAATTTCAGATCGCTCCTAATATCTAATCCCAGATATTTTATGGAAGTAACTGCTTCCAGTGTGTGTCCTGCTAATGCATAATTGTATATTAATGAATCTCAGTTTCTGTTTAAATCATTTCACATTCCGAATCTGTACTAATGTCGTCCGGTACAATTGTGTATTGTATGAATATAAACACGACTGCTCTTTCAGTGTCCAGCCTATGTTTGTGGTATATGTTCCAGTATGAGTTTAGGATTTCATTACTAGTGACATTTCTTTTGAGCCAGCTTTCCGTTCCTAATCCTATGTGCTTACTGAGACCAGTTCTGCGATCCTATAGCACCTATACTTCGTGTAATAATAATAATCTTTTCTTTCTCTGTTCTGTTTGGTCGAGTGCTGCATTGAGCGCAATCAGTATGCATATTAATGGGCCTTGGACTGATTTCTCTAAGCTAATATACTCACCTGTGCACTCGACACGTACTCTGCTACCCTACTAACCGCTTACTGTTGTAATGCACGCCTGACCTATTCAGACCGATATTTCTACAGCCGATAGCAAAGGTCGAGAAATTTGCAGCCAAGGTCTCCACTGAATCGCCTGAGCTTCTGGTTCAAGCCTTCCACACGATTTTAAACCAGAGGACAGCGATAGGTTCTGGGAGCGCAAGGAAAAATAATACTCAAGCACGCCTTCCGTCAGATACAATTTCTGAACTTTTTCCTGTCCCATTACTCAAATTCGTGGCTTTTTCGATTTCTATAATATGCATAAGAATCGTCACCAGCACCACACATATACTAAGAGAGAGAGAGAGGGTTTGTGGGGGAGGGGGCAAAGACGTGATGAAATATAAAAATGAGATGGGCATAAGAAAACGCATGCAAAAGATTATAGAAAATATGTGAGTTACATGCACAAGTAGGCATGGCCCAGAATGGAGAAGGAGGACGAAAGTGGGAGTAGGAATTGACAGAGAGTGGCACAAGCAATGAACATATAGACCGGAATAGCAGAAGACGGATAGAAAAGTGTGAAATGAGTGAAATAGGATATGTAGGACTAGAAATAAAGACTGAGACATAATGAAAAGTATTTCGTACAAATTGTTATACACTGAAATACAAACATAAATTAGATTTTGGGATGTTCTTATGTTCTTTTTTTTTCTATGACAGTGCAATTGAATGGTAAAAATCGGGAAATATGTAGAGGATTTTTGGTTGTTCCTGTACGCCGACAATGGCCAAGCTGACGGAAACAGGGCAACAGCCGAACTACTCACGATACATAATACTAGCCAGCGAAAACGGCACGAGATAGATATGAGCACTGTCATTACTCGCAGTGTCACGCAGACCGTAGCTTGACTCCACGTGCGTCGCCTTCTTGTGAGCGGCTAGACTACCTACAACTCCCGCATGTTGTGCCCGGTTGCCGATCCGTCCCCTTGGCCAATGTCGGCGCACATTAATACCCAAAAGTCCACTTCACATTTCCAGATTTTTACCATTCAATTGCATTGTCATTTATTGACATAGGAACATGCGAAAAACGAATTTATGTTTGTAGCTCAATGTGTGACAATTTGCACGAAATATTTTTCATTTGTGTCACTCCCTGTATAAGCCTGGAGAAACATATACCCCGGCAATGCCGGGTTCTGTAAATAACGAAGCAGATAGAAATGCGGGATGAGTTTGGTTGCACTAGTCGCACACTGGCGGTGTAATTCCGCGCCCGCCACGGCGGCCTCCGGGCAGGTCGGGTTACCGCATAGGTAAGCAAGGTGCGCGGCGCAGGCACGCGAGTGGGCCAGCGAGGCCTGGGCGGCGTGGCCTGCGGCAGATTGCCTGTGGGACGCGCGGCACAATCACGCAGGATTAATCGCGCCGCAGCCCGCCCTCGCTGTAATTAACCGGCACAGCGGCCGCCGCTACCTGCTGCTAGCCATCTCCCGTCTGCTAGCCGGTCTGCTGGCCGCGGTGTCAGCAGCGCGGACCTTCTCCCACCCCCATCACACAAACACCTAGACCATTAACCCTCTCGTGCGTCGCGTCCTCATATGAGGACACTTAAATTTTGTCTCATTTCCGCCATCTTTTACATCAGAGGTACCGTATACGATGACTAATAATGAATGCTCGAATGTCTCTTACACGGCAGTATTAGTTGTTCGGCTAATGGAAAGTAGAGGTTACAAGAGAGAGAGAGAGAGTACATCTACATCTACATGGGATACTCTGCAAATCACATTTAAGTGCCTGGAAGAGGGTTCATCGAACCACCTTTATACTATTTATCTCCCATTCCATTCTCGAATAGCGAGCGGGAAGAAAGAACACCTGAATCTCTCTGTTCGTGCTCTGATTTCTCGTATTTTATTTTGATGATCATTTCTACCTACATCTACATACATACTCCGCAATTCACCGTAAGGTGCGTGGCGGAAGGTACACTGTACCACTACTAGGCATTTCCTTTCCTATTCCACTCCCAAATTGAACGAGGAAAAAAAGAATGCCTATATGCCTCCGTACGAGCTCTAATTTCTCTTATCTTGTCTTTGTGATCTTTACGCGAAATGTAAGTAGGCGGCAGCAAGATCGTACTACACTCACCATCAAATTCCGGCCCTCTAAATTCACTTAACATAAATTGACGAAAAGAACGTCGTCTTTCTTCCAGCGATCCCCAATTGAGTTGCCGGAGCATTTCCGTGACACTCGCACATTGCTCGAACCTACCGGTAACAAATCTAGCTTCTCGCCTCTGAACCGTCTCTATGTCTTCCTTCAAACCGATCTGCTGCGGGTCCCAAATACTTGAGCAATACTCAAGACGTGGTCGTACAAGCGTTTTATATACGGTCTCCTTTACAGGTGAAGTACATCTTCCCAAAATTCTCCAAATAAACCGATGTCGGCTGTCTGCCTTACTCACAACTGTCCTTACATGCTCGTTCCATGCACCTATGTAAGTGGGAGTCAACAATATATTTTCGCATTAGGAGGAGAATGTTGGCGATTGGAATTTCGCAAGTAGCCCACGCCGCAGCGATAAGCGCTGTTGTTGTAATGATTCCCATCCCAGATCCTGTATCATTTCCGTAACGCTGTCTCCCCTATATCGTGACAATACGAAACGAGCTGCCCTTCTTTGGACTCTTTCGATGTCCTCCGTCAAACCCACCTGATAAGGATCCCACACTGGGCTGTAATACTCCAAAAATGGACGGACAAGCGCAGTGTATGCAGTTTCTTTAGTAGTTCTGTTGCATCTTTTAAGGGTTCTGCCAATAAAACGAAGTCTCTGGATCGCCTTTCCCACGATATTATCTACGTGTTCTTTCCAGTTTTGGTCTGAAGTAATAGTAATTCCTAGGTATGTTGTGGAGTTTACGGCCTTCACATTTGATTGATTTATGTTGTAAACAAAGTTTAACGGATTTCTTTTCGTACTCATGTGGACGACTTCACACTTCTCATTATTTAGAGTCAATCGCCAATTTTTACACCATACTGATATCTTATTCAGATCGTTCTGCAGTTGGTTTTGATCTGAAGATGATTTTACTAGACGTTAAATGACGGCGTCATCTGCAAACAACCTAAGAGAGCTACTTAGGTTTTCCCCTAAATCGTTTATGTAAATAAGGAATAGCAGAGGACCAATAACACTACCCTGTGGAACGCCCGATATCACCTCTGTTTTAGTCGATGCCTTACCATCGATTACTACGAACTGTGTCCTCTCTGACAAGAAATCCCCTATCCAATCGCAAATTGTTCGGCTAATGGAAAGTAGAGCTTAGAAGGGTAAGAGAGTAGAGGCAAGCCTTCGGGTGGAAGCACATTGTTGTCTGTACACCGAAAAAAAAAAGCGTGCCATTCGGTAGCGAACGAATTAAGCTTCGATGGGGTATAACACTGGTCAGCCAAGTCAGGTGACCCCGATGCCAAGAGCTGTCATGATCGTGACTGCCGACGGAAAACACGTTACAACCGATAAAAGAGTCAACTTGCTGTGTGCCCTGAGAGTCTGAAACAATTTCATTGTACGAAGAATACAAAGTAGTGGACCCCCTTCATGTATTCTTTCATATTATTAATAGATGTTCCATATAAAATGTGGCAGTTTTCGCTGCTACTGTCTTCATTTGAGGACACCTCCATATTGGACAATAAAACTCCTTTTTTTTTAGATAAATGATGAGGATTTCTGCAGAAGATAGGTCTTAAATTACCAAATAATGTATCATAAATTTTGTTCACAGTCGGGTTGGTAATTTGTGCTTGAAAGGGTTAAGATTACCTGACATAGTCGGGTCTAGAGGACATCTAATCGTTTTATAGTTTTCAAAATGACAAGCCAAGATCGGACACTAACAATTTATTAAATGACGACCGCTTTCGGTGCACTGTGTCACCATCATCTGGTAACATACAGGGTGTTTCACTAAGTGTGTTTGCCTCTGTAACTTATAAAATAATAGGTGACGGGAAATTTTAATGCGGTAGGTCAACACAAGAAATGTTACACTTTCTGCCGAACTATGGACATAGTTTATTGTATCATTTTCCAAAGAGTTACAACACAAATATATAATTTTTTTAAATGGTACAATAGCTTTTTCTATCGTGCATTGGATTCGTTGAAACCAGCTGCGTCCAAATCAATTTAAACTACATTCCTATCACAGCTACAACCCTTCAAAGTTTAGCGGGCGGAGACTATCACAGCGTATCTGATTGGCTGGTGGTCATGAGACAGTGGGCCGTGCCGCAGGGGATAGCCACTCGGCCAGTCAGCTACGCTATCGCAGCCTCCGCCCCCGGAACTTTGAAGGGTTGTAGCTCCCAAACTAACAGTGATTGGAATGTAGTTTACATTTATTTAACGCAGCTGGTTTCAACGATTCCAATACACGATAGAAAAAAACTATTGTTCCACTTAAAAAAATATCTTTGTGCTGTAACTCTTTGGAAAATGATACAATAAATTATGTTAATAGCTCCGCAGAAAGTGTAACATTTCTTATGTTGACCTACCGCATTAAAATTTCCCGTCACCTATTATTTTATAAGTTACAGAGGCAAACACAGTGTATCACCCTGTATATGTTATAATCTGATCATGTTAAAAAGTGTTGCACTTGTTAAAAAAATTGAGTATAAAATAAAATAACAAGATGACCAGATTAGAACATATATGTGACCAGATGATGGTGACACAGTGCACCGAAACCGGTCGTCATTTAATAAATTGTTAGTGTGCGATCTTGGCTTGTCATTTTGAGAACTATATACCTAGACCATTGTTTTTCAACCGGTGGGTCGCGACCCCTGTGGGTAGTATTCTGGGGTGGGGGGGTGACGCGTACAGCAGCAAGTAGTTTCACAGTAAAACAACTGGCGCACTATGGGTTTTCGCAATGGAAAAACATAGGCCTATGGGAAAGTGACAGATATTTTATTTAAAAATTACTTAATTCCTTGTCTGTCATAATATATAGACCGTATTGAAGATGAATATACGAAAACTTGAAAACTTCACTCAGAATCCAATCTATATTGAGGGGAGTACAAAAGGATGGAAGTGGTAGAGCCGGTGCCAAAGAAAATTATTGCTTGCGATTACAAAATCTTTATTCAAAGACAATAAACATGCTTAAAAGCTCTCAGAGTTTACTAAAGGGAACATAATTAGGGAGGAGTTTAGAATCACACTAAAGAAATTACAATTACATTAGTAGCTCTCAAACAATAAATTATAATTAAGGCTGTTAACAATAAAGTGCCTTCAGATAACTCACCTTAAATATAACTGAACAATTTAGGTAAGGGTAAGCTCATTAATGAACAGTTCACGACAAACGCTTTTTACTCGAACACAACTAAACAATTTAAAATAAGACAATTTTAAGACAATGTTAAGTTGCAATTGCGCAGGTGACATGAGTGAGTTAACTTCGATAAGGATCCAAGAAAAACATAACTTGATCGGTAATGCGCAACTTCGTATTTACCATGCAATAAACTGAATATCAAGAACTCAGACAGAAAACCAGCACTAAGCAAAAAGGGGAAAGCTTAACTGTGGAAGGAATATATAGAGGGCCTATACAAAAGAAATAAACTTGAAGGCAGTATTGTACAAATGGAAGACGAAGTGGAGGAAGATGAGATAGGAGATATGATACTGCGAGAAAAATTTGACAGAGCGCTGGAGGACTTGAGTCGAAACAAAGCCCCTGGAGTAGATGATATTCCGTCTGAACTGCTGATATCGATAGGAGAGCCAGTCGTGAAAAGATTGTATCACCTGGTATGCAAGATGTATGAGACAGGGGAAATACCCTCAGAATTCAAGAAGAATATCGTAATTCCAATTACAAACAAAGCAAGGGCAGACAAGTGTGAAAATTACAGAACTATCTGTTTAATAAGTTATGGTTGCAAAATACTAACACGAATTATTTGCAGACGAATGGAAAAACTTGTGGAATCTGACCTCGGGGAAGATCAGTTTGGATTTAGAAGAAATGTAGGAACACGGGAGTAATACATTACGACTTACCTTAGAAGATATGCCAAGGAAAGGGAAACCTACGTTTTAGCGTTTCTCGATTTGGAGAAAGTTTTTGACAATGTAGCCTGGAATACACTATTCCAAATTGTGAAGATAGCAGGGGTAAAATATAGGGAGGAAGAGTTATATTCAACCTATACAAGAACCAGAAAGCGGTTATTAGAGTCGAAGGGCAAGAAAGGGACGCAGAGGTTGGGAAGGGAGTAAGGGTTGTAGCCTTTCTCCAATGTTGATAAATCTGTAAATTAAACAGGCAGTGAAGGAATGGAAGGAGAAATGTGGAGAGGGCATTAAAGTGCAGGAAGAATAAATAAAAACATTGCAGTATACCGATGACAGTAATTCTATCAGAAACCGCAAAAGATCTGGAAGAGCAATTTAATGGAATGGGCAGTCTTGAAAGAAAGATATAAGATGAACATTAAACAGAGGAAGACGAGGATAATGGAATGCAATGTCAGAAAATCAGGCTATGCTGAAGGAATTTAATTAGGTAACGAGACAATAAAAGTAGTAGATGAATTTTGTTATTTGGGTAGCAAGATAACTTCTGATGGCCGAAGTAAAGAAGATATAAAATGCAGAATCGCTATGCGAAGAAAAGCGTTTCTAAAGAAACTTGTTAAAATCCAATATTAATTCAAATGTTAGGTAGTCCTTTCTGAAAGAATTTGTCTGGAGTGTAGAATTGTATGGGAGTGAAACGTGGACGATAAGGATTTCAGATTAAAAGATGATAGAAGCTTTTGAAATGTGGTTCTACAGACGAATGATGAAAATTAGATGGGTAGATCACGTAAGTAATGAGGAGGTGCTTAACCGAATCGGGGAGGAGTTTGTGACATATCCTGACTAAGAGAAGGCATAGATTGGTTGGACACATTCCAAGACATCAAGGAATTGTCAACTTAGAATTAGAAGGAAGCGTAAGGTGTAAAAATCCTAGAGGGAGACCGAACGTATTCTCAGATGAAGAGACTTGCAAAGGACAGGGTAGCGTGGAGAGCTGCATCAAACCATTGTGCGAAGATCACAACAACAACATACGAAAAGCCTGAAACTTCTCTCAGAATCCATTCTATAACTAGGATTTATTTTTACAAGATAATTGTATAATCAGGAAAAAATTGAAAGTAGTTCCCTATGAAATCTCACACACAGGTATGTTACGTTTGGGAGGAGGGGATCGTCAGCAAATCATTACTTAGTACGGGGTCACGTAATCAAACACGTTGAAAAAATCTTATGTTGACTGAAGAGCATATGGAAATGGCTTACGATTCCAAACACAGAGACTTGTAAACACTCTTCGAAAGGCGATGCTCTAGGTAAATGCTGTGTAAGACAACAGGTGGGTGGCGTAGCCGACAGTTCGCTTACTTCTCCTCCAGTGGCACGTTTTCGTGATATGTGAGTTTCAACGTGGTGTTTTAGTCGGAGCACGAGACACGGGGCACAGAAATTCCGAGATAGCCACTTTTCCGTACTACCATGTCACGAGTGCACAACGAATATCGCCGGCCGCGGAGGCCGAGGGGACTGAGGCGCTCCAGTCACGGTCTGCACGGCCACTACGGTCGGGGGTTCGAATCCCCCCTCGGGCATGGATATTTGTGCCGTCCTTAGTCTTACTTAGTTCATAAGTAGTTTGTAAGCTTAGGGACTGATGACCCGTAGTTAAGTCCCATAAGTTCTACAAACATTTGAACATTTTTGAACAACGAATATCGGGAATGCGGTATAATAACAAATCTCTGATTTCACTAAGTCTGGAATGAGATCTTCTATATTTACTCCGCAATTCACCGTAAAGTGCGTGGCGGAGGTTACACTGTACCACTACCACACATTTCCTTTCCTATTACACACCCAAACGAGGGATAAAAGAATTATAAGCCTCTGTACGAGCCTTAATTCCTCTTTTCTTGTCTTTGGGATCTGTACAGGAAATGTAGTAAGGCGGCAGGAAGATCGTCCTACACATAGCTTCAAATTCCGGTCCTCTAAATTTCCCCAATAGAATTTCTCAAGAAAGAACGTCGTCTTTCCTCCGGTGACCCACATTTGAGTTCCCAGAATATTTCCGTGACACTCGCGCATTGGTCGAACCTACAAGTAACGAACCTAGCTGCTATCCTCTGAATTGCTTTTATATCTTCCTTTAAACTGATCTGATGCGGGTCCCAAACACTTTAGCAATACTCAAGACATGTTCGTACAAGCGTTTTATACGCGGTCTTCTTTACAGATGAAGTACATCGTCCCATAATTCTCCCAATAAACTGGAGTCGGCTGTCCGCCTTACTCACAACTGTCCTTACATGTTCCTTCCATTTCATATCGCTCTACAATGTTGGGCCTAAATATTTGAACGAAACGACAGCATCAAGAAGCCAACTACTAATGCTGTATTCGATCATTATGTGATTGTTTTTCCTAGTCATGTGCATCATCTTACATTTTTCTACATTTAGAGCTACCTGCCATTTTTTCACACCAACTAAAAACTTTATCTAACTCATTCTTATGCTATTACAGTCAATTAATGACGACACCCTCCCATACACCACAGCATCATCAGCAAACAGCCGCAATTTATAAGTTACTCTGTCCATTAGATCATTTATGTACATAAAAATAAAGAAAATAATACCGGTCCTATCACACTCCTTTGGGGTACGCCTGACGTTACACTCGTCTATGATGAATACTCACCGTCGAGAACAACGTACTGCGCTCTATCTCTTCCAGCCAGTCACAAATACACGAACCTATCCTACATGCTCGTACCTACGTTAGCACTCTGTGGCACCGCGTCAAATGCCTCTTTGGAATCGAGAAAAACACAATCTGCTTGTTGCCCTTCATCAATGACTCGGAAGATGTCATGCAAGAACAGATCCATCGGCTACTGAATATAATCGTTCAAACTGACAAAAGTGCAACCCTTCCATAGAGTATTGCGGATTTTCGTTCTGCAGCAAGTGTGAGCGTGCGTATCCTCCAACGAAACATCATCGATTTGGGATTTAGAAGGTCTACTTTGCTGACTGGAAGACACCAAACATTACACCTCGCCTGGTCCGGTCAACACCAACATGGGACTATTGCTGATTGGAAACATGGTGCCTTGTCTACCAAGTCTCGGTTGTATCGAGCGGATGTATTTTTATGCGTATAGATATAACCTAATGAATCCATGGCCCCAACATGTAATCAAAGGATTGTTCAAGCGTCTGGAGTATGTATAATAGTGTGGGAATCTGCAGTTGGAGTGATATGGGACCCATGATATGCCCAGACACGACTCTTACGGATAATCAACTTCATCCTTTGTTATGTAGGAAGTAGGATACTAAAAGCCGTATGTTTCAGAGAAACATTTACTGTTGGAATTTCCCAATTCCGCCGGAATGGACAATGGACAACAATGGATGACTCCATCGTTACTGGCGCAACTGGGACTTCGAATCCACTACCAGTTTCGGCATTCCATTATGCCATCTTCAGGTCCCTACATCGGAGTATTATACCCATTAACTAGGGATCAAAACAGGTTGCGTGGATTTTTAGCTCTGCTCAGAGCTAGAAATCCACGCAACCAGTGTCCATCCCTACTTAATGGATATAATACTCCGATGTAGGGACCTGAAGATGGCATAATGAAATGCCGTAACTAGTAGAGAAAGAATAAATGTCTTAAACTTACGGCTGTTGGTATCCTACTTCCTATTTACTCTCGACCAGTCGCAGTCCCAGTTACACCAGTAACAATGGATTCATCCATTGTTGTCCATTGTCCATTCTGGCGGAATTGGGCAAGTCCAAAAGGACAATGCTGCACCCCACACATCCATAGTTTCTCCAGAGTGGTTCCAGTAACAGAGTTTAAACACCTCCGATATCCACCAAACTCCCTGAACTTGAACATTACAGAGCTCATCTGAGATGCCTTGCAACGAGTTGTTCCAAAGAGATCCCAACGCCCTCGTACTCACGGATTTACGGTCAGCCCTGCCGGGTGCGGGGTAACCATTCTCTACAGCAGTAATGACACATTAGTGGAGTCCATGAGACGTCTCGTTGCTACACTTCTGTGTGCTCTCGCGATGACACATGTGCATAACATTCATACGATTTGAAATATATTAATTTGTCTTGTAGTATTGTGAACGTTTATTGAATTCCACACAGACTGAAAGAGTAAGAATGCATTGTAACTAATCCCCCTGCGTAGGTGCGTCATAAAAAGGGCAAAAATCATACAGTTCGAAAAATTATCTTCGTTCGATTATAGTTTCAGATTGACCGAGTTTATTTTTATGGAACCTTATGGTCCCCGAGGACAACAAAAATATCACAGTGATTTTGCTCATTAAAATTACCCCTTTTACTGCAGATCTACACCATTCTCCATACGGAATTCAGAGAAATGCTTTGAATAATGAGTTTAATAGGTAGGGGCTCTAAGCCAGTAGTGTGTGGACAAGCTAAAAATTTGGGTTTGACAGAAGACTTCCTACGGCAGTACGTGTAGTTACGGTTGTCACTGTCTTGTAGGACAGCACAACTGTCTTATAGGCAGGAGACCCGGTATAGAATTCTTGTCAGGTACAGGTTTACAAGTTTCACCGTTGATGAGTTGCAGCGCCTTAGTTTTTTAAGATGAAGTTGTCAAACTTGACTGTCTACCATTTGTATACTAATGTCAGCAAGGAATAATGTTCTGTCTTCAATCCGAAGACTGGTTAAGTGAAGTTCCTCATAGTACTTTGCCAAGTCTCTTCATTTCTCAAAAATTTCTGCAATGTACATTCATTTGGAGCTACTTAATTTACTCATCTATTGATTTCCCTCTATACTTTTAAAGTATAACTCTGCTGTCGATAACCAACTTGGTATTTTAGACGTCTCAGAGGGTTTGCTATCACCTGTTCCCTGCCACTTGTCAAATTAATGGGTGACTGAGCATTGCTCGAACATTTATTTACTGTAGGATTATGTCTTTTGAAGAAGACGCTTATCACTTATGTGTATTTTTCTTTATTACTAACTAAAGTTGTTAAATAAAACATCATAAATGGACCTAGAACAGTGTCAGAGTTAATATTTTTCCATAATTTTTTCTAGGATTCTAATATAGAAAACCTTGTGGCTTCCTTGTTCTCAACAAAGAATAACAGAAATTCACGAAACATTAGAACCTGTATTTGTCTGTGGTAATTTACCTACATGTACTGTTATTGCAGTGTGACGAGTAACTAAATGGTTCGACATGAGTTCCAAAAAGTGGTTCCTTTTATGAATAGTAAAACGCAATACAAACCAAGGTTTGTTCTATTGACGAAGTAGGCCAGTAAGCCTCACCCTGTTCTACTTTCAGTAATGTTACCAGCGTGTGTTTGTATCTACGATTTCTCTGCGTGAGTAGGAGACAATAGTCTACAATTTTAAAGACCTGGAAAATCTGTGTAGACACTTTCATCAAATTACCCCTTCGCATGTAACCACTAAGCTGCCCTAAGTACGATAAACCTTTAAAATACACTCGTTGGGTAACGACGGGCGTTATGAAAATACTTATAAAATGTTGCAAGCACACCAGAAGCTTAGTATCAACGTATCTGACGTAAACATACAGGGCGCATTTAAAATAACTAAAGATTTCGTTTATATAAAAATGCTTTGTACAGTTCTTTATTTTATCAAAATTCGCAGATTAGTGTATTAATATTTCCCATTTTGTTACTTTCAAGATAGCTCTATATACATTGTATTTCTTGCCCCTTTTATTCCGTGAATATATTTCCATTTTGTGTAATATTTATACCCATAATTTACCATGTAAGCGAACCTGTTTCTAGTACAGATACCCGAAGAAGGGCAATAATTGCCCAAATCCGGTTCTGAGTAGATATGCAACCCTGCAACTGGTGACTCTTTGCTCTATAACATATTTGGAAACAAATATCTGGCCGCTTCCTATTCCCACAACGTTGTATTAAAGATATTTAGCTACGGTTTCCTACAGAAGTGTTTTTTTAATTGCTTGATGAACATCTAGTTATACTTGCCCTCGCTTTCTACCTTCTCACATCGTACTTCACTCAGAAACCAGTTTCCGAACTCGTGATCCATATCGTGCGCCTGCCTGAATTCCATAATTAAATCTAACGGCTCTCTCTATTTATTGATTATCCGAGGAAACTTGTCTAAAGCGATAATTCCAAAGCGCTTTGACGGAAGAAGAATCCAACGAAGATTTAGAGGTGGCAGAGAAATGATACGTTCACTTACAGCAATTTCTGTAATTGTATGTTTTGTGAGTGCATCATCTTATTGCTACGAGTAATAACTCATTTCATACAGAATAAGCTGTTTATACGAGTCATTGTTTACCAAGAACAGCAATTTTTCATCCCGTAAAGAAAAATATTCAGACATTTTGTAATGTCAAGAATGAACAAAATGATTTCTGACACGCACTAATCTAATTCCTGTAGACGGTAACGCTGCATTATTTCCCTTGTGTCAGCGTGTGATATATACTACTGGATTTATTTCGCCTTATACCTAGTATATGCGATTCTAAACAGTGTGTTAATTATTTAAGGCATCCGACAAATTTTTCCTCTTGATGGGAAACAGCAATCACGTTAATTTTTCTAAATCTTAAATTTTGAGGCCGTGGCTGTGAAAACAATACCGGATAGTTTTTGCAATGGTGAAAACAGCAACCAGCCGATGCCATTTATGCTATTTCTTAAAAAAAGTAAATATATATATATATATATATATATATATATATATATATATATATATATATATATATATATATATATATATATATACACATAATTACGTAGGCTTCCGCGGCCAGAGTCAGTTTTCTGGGTATGGTACCGCCTCATGATGTAAGGCTATTACATAAATAACAAACGTTTCGGCCAACGTTACAGTGGCCTTCATCTGGGTAACCCAGTTTGGGTGTTATCTGGGCAAACAGATAACACACTTTGGTTCACAAATTTTAAAAAATTGTGAAAAAATTGTCGAAAAGTCTTTTAATATCTTTGTAAATAAGAATTAGCATTTCCTACCTAACTCATTGGTTGTAATCTTATTATTTAATAGCTCCACACAATTAAGAGTGCATCTTCAAGTATGTCAATGTTAAAACAATAGTCATTTTTACATACATTTCTGCTAAATTTTATTGCATCCTAGCGGAAAGAAACAGGTTTTGTTACTTACAATTCCTGGTTCAAAGGAAAATCAGAAATTTACATAGCCCCAAAGCCTTAACTCTATGGTATTTGCACGTCAATAAATAAATTTCATAATAAAACCAACATCCAACACAAAATTTAGTTGTGCTTAAAAAATATGATGAAAGATCTCCCACAGGCAAACAATCAATCGAATAAAACTTATTGCAGTTGATGATGTTCATTTTAACTGAAGACATTCAGATATCACGGAAAATACACATCGGATCAAAAAATGGTACACTCGGCCCTCCCCACCCATCACTTGTGTGGGTGGCTGGAGACAACTTTCAAATCTTCACAAGAACTCCTGATTTTTATCGTTTATCAGGCAAAATATACATAGGTTCGTCTTTGAAAAATTCCGTTTCGCCACAAATGGCGCTGTAATCAGCAGAATCAAAATGTGTCCACAACTGTAATTTGTAACATGCAGTTCATTGTTCATTTAATATTCAATGGCCCGGAGGATTCCAAATTCGGAGGTCGAGATTACGACGAATTCATAATTTTACTTAGAAACCTCGCCCGCAAAGGTGTATCCGTCTGACATAAAAAACAGGACTATACAATTTTTAATTTATTTTCAATTTGTTATCGTTCTTCGTTCAATTTACAAGGCTTTAGATCCTTATATGAATATATAATACAGATGGTGCAAATTTTAAGTTGTTAAACCAGAATATATCGAAAAATAAATATCATACAAAAAAATGTGTATTTTCGAGGGGGACATCTGCTGGTGCTAAAATTACCCCGCCATCGCAGCCCCCTGGTGTTGATGCAGGAGGCAACTTCAAAATTTCAAATAGGAACACCTATTTTTATTGCAGAATCAGTTTTTACATAAAAAATACGTAAATTCTGTCCGAACAATTGTTTTGATTCTTCGTAGTTGGCGCAGTAATTCAAGGAAATCAATATTCTCATTTTTTCGTGGAAAATGCTTAAGACAAAATGTTGTAGTTTTTTTATATAGAATCTGAATCTGCAATAAAAAATGGGGGTTCCCATTTGAAATTTTAAAGTTGCCTCCCGCCCCACCCCCATGGGGTCTCCCTCGAAAATAATCAACTATAGATTCTACACATTTTATGTGAAGCTTATTTTTCGAGTTTTTCTGGTTTGCCAACCTAAAATTTACACCCTGCATACTCTTCGAAGTATTTCTCTAGTTTCAAACTAAAATTGATATTCAAATGATAAATTAAGATTACTTCTAACAATGTATGTGGATATAACTCAAGCAAGTCATCTGTACGGCCTTCACTGTTATCAATTACATATTTTGTTTTGTGGAACTAGTTGGTTTAGTAACGAAGCATCCTTCAGTTGCACAAAACGAATCAATTTGACCAAACCAGATGCACCTAAAAGTTTCACTATTACAGCAGACATGAGTATTTCAAAGTGGTTTACAAACAGTAATAAATGTCGCTTGAGTTATCTAAATGAAAGATTAACTGTGCATGTAAACGTAACTGTGTTAGTCTGAAACAATGTCGGCTTGACAGTGCAACCAGGGCAGGTGCAGTATGCTTAACGTGTCTCGTGAAACTACACGAGTTGCGAAAACCAGTGGGATACTTTACGTACTGCGCTTCTTTACACATGAACTCCTGTGTTTACGGCGCGCAATCTGAGCTGCTTGCATGGATGCATTGAATATAGAAGCAGGCAGTGTAGAAGGAAGGTTTGTAATTCTCTGTTCATAATGTGGCCGCTGGACACAATGTGCTCTTCGTGTTCTACAACACCTGCACGGCCAGAAAGTTCACTGAGTTGTAAGAGATGGTATTAACAGTTGGTATTGGTGTTTATAGTTGTTCTACCCACCTCCATGAACCACAGACATTGCCGAGGTGGGGTGGCTTGCGTGCCTCAACGATGCAGATAGCCGTACCGTAGGTGCAACCGCAGCGGAGGGGTATCTGTGGAGAGGCCAGACAAACGTGTGGTTCCTGAAGAGGGGCAGCAGCCTTTTCAGTAGTTACAGTCTGGATGATTGACTGAGCTGGCCATGTAACATCAGCTAATGTGGCTTTGCCAAACAGCTACTGCGAACGGCTGAAGGCAAGGGGAAACTACAGCCGTTACTTTTCCCGAGGAGATGCAGCTCTACTGTATTGAGAAATGATGATGATATCCTCTCGGGTAAAATATTCCTGAGGTAAAATAGTCCCCCATTCGGATCTCCGGGCGGGGACTACTCAGGAGGATGTTGTCATCAGGAAAGACAATACTGGCATTCCACGGATCGGAGCGTGGAATGTTAGTTCCCTTAATCGGGTAGGGAAGCTAGAAAATTTGAAAAGGGAAATGGATAGGTTGAAGTTAGATATAGTGGGGATTAGTGAAGTTCGGTGGCAGGATGAACAGGATTTCTGGTCAGGTGAGTACAGGATTATAAGTACAAAATCAGTTGGGGGTATCACAGGAGTAGGACTGATAATGAATAAGAAAATAGGAATGCGGGTAAATTACTATGAGCAGCACAGTGATCGCATTATCATTGTCAAGATAGATACGAAGCCAACACCGACAACAGTAGTACAGGTTTATATGCCAACTAGCTCTGCCGATGATGAGGAGATCGAAGAAATATATGAGGAGCTAAAGGAAATTATTCAGACAGTTAAGGGAGAGGAAAACTTAATTGTGATGGGAGACTGGAATTCGGTAGTAGGAAAAGGAAGAGAAGGAAAAATAGTAGGTGAATATGGACTGGGCAGGAGGAATGAAAGAGGAAGTCGCCTGGTAGAATTTTGCACGGAACATGATTTAATCGTAACAAACACGTGGCTTAAGAATCACAAAAGAAGGTTGTATACGTGGAAGAGACCAGGAGACACCGGACGGTATCAGATAGATTTTATAATGGTAAGACATAGATTCCGGAACCAGGTTATAAACTGCAAGACATACCCAGGGGCAGATATAAACTCTGACCATAACTTGTTAGTCATGAACTGTAGGCTGAAGCTGAAAAAACTGCAGAAAGGTAGGAAAATAATGAGATGGGACTTAGACAAATTGAAGGAAAGTGATGTTCTGGAGAATTTCAGAGGGAGATTTAGGCAACAATTGCCCGAAACAGGGGGAAATAAAACTGTAGAAGAGGAATGGGTAGCATTGAGAGATGAAATAGTGAAGGCAGCAGAGGACAAAATAGGTAGAAAGGCAAGACCTACAAAAAATCCTTGGGTATCATAGGAAAAACTAAATTTAATTGATGAAAGGAGAAAATATAAAAATGCAGTAAATGAAACAGGCAAAATGGAGTACAGACGATTAAAAAACGAGATTGACAGGAAGTGCAAAATGGTTAAGCAGGAGTGGCTAGAAGGCAAATGCAAGGACGTAGAAGAATGTATAAGAAAGGGAAAAGTAGATACCGCCTACAGGAAAATAAAAGAGACATTTGGGGATAAGAAAAGCAACTCTACGAATATCAAGAACTCAGATGGGAAACCAGTTCTCAGCAAAGAAGGGAAAGCTGAAAGGTGGAAAGAGTACATAGAGCAACTCTACAAAGGAAATGAACTTGGAGACGAAGTAGTAGGAAGGGAAGGGGAAGTAGATCAAGATGAAATAGGAGATACTATACTGAGAGATGAATTTGACAGAGCCTTGAAAGACCTAGGTCGAAACAAGGCCCCAGGTGTAGATGACATACCCTCAGAGCTACTAAAGTCTCTGGGAGAGCCAGCCATGACAAGACTATTTGGACTGGTGTGTAGGATGTATGAGACAGGCGAAATGCCCTCAGACTTTAAGAAAAATGTGATAATCCCCATTCCAAAGAAATCAGGCGCAGACAGGTGTGAAAATTACAGAACCATCAGTTTGATAAGTCATGGTTGCAAAATTTTAACACGAATTATCTACAGGACAATGGAAAAGCTGGTAGAAGCTGACCTCGGGGAAGATCAGTTTGGATTCAGGAGGAATGTGGGAACCAGGGAGGCAATACTCACTTTATGTCTTATCTTAGAAGATAGATTAAGGAAAGGCAAACCCACATTTTTGGCTTTTGTAGATTTGGAGAAAGCATGTAGACTGGAATACACTATTTCAAATTCTGAAGTCAGCAGGGGTAAAATACAGAGAAAGGAGAGTTATTTACAACTTGTACAAAAGCCAGACCGCAGTAATTAGACTCGAAGGGCATGAAAGGGAAGCATCAGTTGGGGAGGGAGTAAGACAGGGTTGTAGCCTTTCTCCGATGTTATTCAATTTGTACATCGAGCAGGCGGTGAAGGAAAGCAAGAAAAAATTTGAAATAGGGATTGAAGTTCAGGGGGAAGAAATAAAAACATTGCGTTTTGCTGATGTCATTGTAATTCTGTCAGAGACAGCAAAGGACCTGGAAGAGCAGTTGAATGGCATGGATAGTGTGTTGAAGAGAGCGTATAAAATGAACGTTAACAAGAGCAAAACAAAAATAATGGAATGCGGTCTTAGAAAATCAGGCGATGCTGAAGGAATTAGATTAGGTAACGAAACAATGAAGGTGGTAGATGAGTTTTGTTACTTGGGCAGTAAAATAACAAATGATGGTCGCAGTACAGAGGACATAAAATGCAGAATGGCAATGGGAAGGAAAGCATTTTTGAAAAAGAGAAATTTGCTAACATCGAATATTAATTTAAGGGTAAGGAAGTCTTTTCTGAAGGCATTTGTGTGGAGTGTTGCCTTGTACGGGAGTGAAACATGGACGATAAGCAGTGCGGACAGGAAGAGAATAGAGGCTTTTGAAATGTGGTGCTACAGAAGAATGCTGAAGATTAGGTGGGTAGATCGCGTAACTAATGAAGTGGTACTGAACAGAATTGGTGAGAAAAGGAATTTTTGGCATACCCTGACTAAAAGAAGGGATCGCTTGGTAGGACGCATTCTTAGACATCGAGGAATCGTAAATTATGCATTGGAGGGAAGTATGTGAGGTAAAAATCGCAGAGGTAGACCAAGAGACGCGTATAGTAAGTAGATTCAAGTGGATGTGGGTTGCCGTTCTTATGAGGAGATGAAAAGGCTTGCTCAGGATAGAGTAGGGTGGAGAGCTGCATCAAACCAGTCTCCGGACTGAAGACCATAACAACAGTTGTTCTACGAAAGATACCACTAGTGTTTCATTGTGGTAAGTGAGACAATGGCACAAGTATGTCTGACGTTCGGGTTTTTGAAATGGAATGGAACATCGAGAATTTCAGTAAAGAGAAACGACATTGGAGACAACAATATAGGAAGGAAGCATCAACAGGCATAAGCATTATGCGACTTGGCGATAAGTTTGAATTTTGTGGAACAATAATTGATATGCATAAGGGACGATCAGGTCAGCGACGCACATCAACAAGTGAGGGAACCGTTATTGGAGGGATTTACTTTCAGATGCGTAATGTAACACTTGTTGTATCTTTCATTCACTGTAACACTTAAGATAATGTACATGTTTTTCATTGTCAAATTATACGTACATTTTAATACCCCTTTATATTGATGGACAAATGCTGTGCTTCGTGCTTCGCCGTTGTCCATAAATAAGTGTTAATGCCTGAAGATAAATATGTGGTGAGCGAATCCAGTCAGGTTTTACTAAATGTCCTATCTAGACTACGTGGTAATTAATTCAAATTCCCTTGTAATTCATTCAAATCATTATGATCGTCTGCTTTCGCGAAATCAAGCACTTTTTCCTCCGGGTGTTATTCATTTTAAGTTGTTGGTTGACATAAAATTTCATCATAAAATCTATTAAGTACTATAAACTATGCAATTTCAACCTGAATTGGAACAGATCTGCTGTTGCATAAAAAGCAATTAGGACAAATACACGAGACTTTCATTAATTTACAGGTGCTTGATACTTACCGTGTACTTCAATGAGAACTTCTTTAGTTTGCACGACGAAACTCTCACAAAATGTGGAGAAGTCTGAAAATTCAAATCGTATGTAAAGCAGCAACGGCAAAAACCAATTAATGATATCACTGCGCATCAGCAATGGTAATGTTACAGACGATAGAGCCACTTACCGGAGATGGTAAACACGATTTTCAAAATTACTTAGCCAAGTAAGAATCACTAAATATTTCAAAATTATAATGCATAACATCTGTCAAAGTGATTGTAAGATGTAAGGAAAGATATAAGCAGAATTTTCCGCTACATCTCTCATATAGAGGAACATAAACATGTATTGTTTCTTTATTTTTAAAAGAAAACGCTGTTAGTGTTAGTGTAAGCTTAATTTCATTTGTATTGAATCATAAGTACTCCTCGGTTGCACATCAAATCCTAAGGTCACGGGTTTGATCCCCGCCAGGGTCTGGGAATTTTATCTGTCACTATCCACTTCTTTCACCTCGGCAGTATTGCTCATGTGGAAAATACCGAGTAGCACCGTGGTTCGGAACCCACGTTAAACTGTAGGTCCCCCTATAAGTCAGTTCGAAGGTCGGATGAAAGCAACGGCATACCACCTCCAAACAGGACCATGCCTAATAAAGCACTGTGGTGTTCAAACCAATCTTCGGATTGTTGACTGCTTTCCTTATTTTTTTTTTTTTTTTTTTTTTTTATAATAAATCCTCTGTTACCCTACTTGGCGATTTTTGCACTGATGATTACTCTAAAGTCCAAACAGGTTTGTAGTAAGTTCATATTGAAAAGTTTTTAGCATGCACGTCTTGCAACTCCCTAATGTTTCAGAAAAGAGCTATAATTGCAACATATAAGCTTATTTATTACGAGTCTGATTAACAACCCATTACAGGGAACATTGTGTTTTAATACATATTGAATATGGTTTAATAAAGATGTCAGTAACCAAATTTACGAAATATTTACTTACACTCATTTCGGTCGCATCGGGCACACTTTATGTTAAGCTACTTCGTTATTCCAATAATTTATGGTAACTTTGACAGAAGTTTAGAAAATAAAAAAATATTGTAAGATGTTCTATAGTCTTCGTCTTATTTACTTCAATTCCAGATTCTTTTATTATATTTACATTCATGTAGTTGATACATATGTGAAGTGAGTATTTCATTCTTCCCATGTTCTCAACATTAATTTAAATGTTATATCGTAACAAATCTGCTGTTCCTACACCTTTATTTGCCCGCTGAGTAAAGAATACTGGGATATGAAGCTGACTACCGTCTCGCAGCACATTAGCTGTCGAAAACAATCCCATTCCAGTTTTGCAGAGCTGAAAAATTATCAGAGAAACTAACATGTAATGCAAATATATAGCCGTAAAAGTAACACAAAAATTTATGAAGAGTTTCCAGAAGGAACAAGAATTCCAGTTTTGCAGAGCTGAAAAATTAAGAGAAACTAACATGTAATGCAAATATATAGCCGCAAAAGTAACACGAAAATTTATGTTGAGTTTCCAGAAGGAACAAGTACCTCAATAATGAGACAAAATCTGTTCTGAGCTTCTGAATGTTTACTACAGAAATATATCTAATTTATGATTATATTCAGCTTGAAATACAATGTTGCATAATGCTACAACTGTACAATAAATTTTCCACTTCGCTTTCAATTCTATTTTAAGTTCCATATGGTAGTACAATATATGGACTATATCATTGTGGCGTTGTTATAATTTTCGGTGTACCTTTTTTTGGCAGTGTATGGAGGGCTTCCGTGCCTAGGGGGCATGGACAGAATAAAATCGGTGTCGCATTGTGTTCAGTGATACGTCCCCTTCACCTTCATGTTCGAATTTGGCGGCGTCAGTGGCAGAGGGCACATGTTGCCAGCAACATTTGAAAACCACAGGGAGGCGTAAATGCGTCTACATGTCCTGCTGCTCATGGCACAGCACCGTAGGGAAAACAAAACTTTCCCGTGCCACTCAGGCAACTCATATAGCACAAGCGTTTATGGATATAGAGGACCTTAGGTTTTCAGCATCATTCTCGGTTTCTATCGAAATATGGTGGGACATATGCACTAACTTCGGACTAACCTACCTAAAGGAAGGACCCTAACATCGCGAACCACATTAAGCGTGTATTGCGGCCAGAGGAGGTCTGTAACTGCCAACGACCTTGTCGCATTCATCCCTTATTCTAAGGATTTCAATAAAATTACATCTCCAACATCCTTGCCATCTATATATGGAAAATGGGACAGTAACGTGTACACTAAGGACTTTTCATCTCATATTTAATGGGTGAACGCAAAATTGGACGTCGTCATGCGATTATTCGCCCAAATTCAATAGAAAGGCTTATTTAAAATATCGTATCGGTGGCATACCGTTGATCTTACACATTAAAAAAATATACGAAAACTAAAGTCAGTCAGCCAGACCAAAATACCCAGACGATTTCTTTCATTTTTGTATTGAACGAAAGGTATTCATTTGCAGATTTGTCATCAAGTATCAAAACTTAAGCCTCTCCATCCTTTATTCTCATTGAAACGTAGTACTATCCTTGTATTGAATATTTTAATCGGTTTGTTTTACGGTATTTTCGGTTCTAATTAAGGTATTCAGTTATTTTTAACCTAACAACACCCAGCGGATGAAGCTCTTTGATTTGCGCTTCTAAACACTTGGATTGATTGATTCTGAAGAAAGCTATACATGAACATTCAACTTTCCATCCACTTTTCCCCAACTTTTTTGTCATTCCAGTAACGTTGCGAAGTATTCGAACGCGCTCTATTCGCACGACTCCTAATCTCACGAGTCCTCTACCTTTTTTATATATTAAAAGAATCTACTAAAACTAGTCAGCCACACCAAACTACCCGTAAATAGATTAAAGCTTGATCAATTACAATTGATTTAAAATAACTGTTATGAAACGAAGAAAACGCAAGATTAGTTAAAATTCTGTATTCTACAACTATCCATAATAAAATATTTTTAAATGCTAAATATTTCATCATCATCACCCTTCCAGTGGTTAGGCTGTTGCCTGTTCCGAACTCACAAACAGTAATTTCCATCTTTCCGTGGTCTTCCAATAGCTCTCTTAACATTTGGTTTGTATTTCGGGATCTTCTGGGGGATTCTGTGCTTTGGCATTCTAAGAAGGTGTAGTCTCCAGTTTTCTCGATATTGTGTGATTTTCTCGTTGATGCTGGAAATATGTAACTCTTTTCAGATGTCGTCATTCTCTTCTAGTGCACCCCATTGTTCTTCTCAGGAACCTCATCTCTGCTCTTTAGATTTTATTTTCTTGTCTCTTTGTAGTAACTCAACTTTCGCTTCCATAAGATAGTACAGGGACTGCCAACACTTTATACCATTTTAAAATAGTACCTATTTGTACTCTATGGCCAAATGTTCTGCTTATGGTACCACAGACAGATTGGAATTTTTATATTTTACTTGCAATGTCGGAATCAAAATCGAAATTTATATCACAGCCTAAATATGAGATGTGAGAGATTTCTTCTAAAGGTGAATTATCCAAAACAGTTTTTGATCGGATTGGGTATTTAACTCGGAAAGCCATTATTTTAGTTTTATTACTAGAGATTTTAAAGCTATATTTCCTGCATATTTCGTTAAGCTGATATACTGATCTTTGGAGCTCTTAATTCTTTTGAATAATAACGATACCATCTGCAAATAGAAGCACACTCAGGTATTCCTGATTCGATATTTTAATTCCTTTGTTTACATTAGGCTTCCATTTCCGAAGAATGTAGTCAATGAATATATTAAAAAGGGCAGGTGAGAGTCCACATTATTGTCTTACTGCTTGCTTAATACTTATTTCTTGTGATCTAGTCTTGCCTGTGTTTATAACGCTGCGTGTATTTTCGTAAAGACTTTTTACTACCTCTGTTAGGTGATAAGGATACCCACCTACGTATGGCTAGCACGCTCAGAAGCCTTCTCAAGGTCGACAAATGGCGTATGTGTGTCTATGATAAACTCTCTCTGTCTCTCTATAATGATCTTAATTACAAACACATTGTGCATGAACGACCTGATCTAAAGCCATTTTGTTCTTCCGAAATAACAGCTTCTGTTATTGTCTTCAGGCAGTTGTTGATTATTTTTGAGTAATTTTTTTTAGGCAGAGTTTAGGAGACTGATGCCACGGTAGTTTCTACAGTTATTGCTTTTACCTTTCTTGAAGAGAGGGAGATTACATCTGCTATATACCAGTTGTACGGTATCCTGTAGCTCCTCCAGTATTCGTTTGTTGTAAAAAAAATTCTAGTGAAGAGTCGCCATATTTTATTATTTCTGCATTTATTCTATCAATTCCAGTAGCTTTCCTGTTCTTCTTGATTTTTAAAGCCTATTGCAGCTCTTCCATAGTAATTGGTTCCACTGTTTGATTGTACGCGCTTTCTTCAGTTTCATCTTCGGTGATCTGTGTACACCATAGGTGCGTATAATGATTAAGCCACTTTTCAGTGGGTATAATGTTCTTCCTTGTTCAGGGCTTTCAGGACTTCGTATGCTCATTTGCTTTTGCCATGTACATCGTGTTATAGGACTCTTATAAACTCATCCCATTATTCCTGGTGCGCTCTGTGCACTATTTGTTTCGCACCATTCCTTTTTAATTTCTGGCGTTTCTATTTGCAGAAACTTCAGATAAGCTGCTTGCTTTTCTTTGATGGCTTCTTCGATTTCTGTGTTCCATATTCTAAGGCGTCTTTTGTAATTTGTTTTCTTACTTTTACCAAGTGCTTCTGTGGCTGCTTCAGTGATGCAGGTCTATCAGTGGACCACCCTGTATATATATTACTTTGTCCAGCTCCTATAGTTTGAGATGTGACTGATGTTGTCGAATTGCAGTAACCGCTCACAAGCAACGTATACCACGAACGTTCTTCACTCCCCTACGTCGATGTTAGCACAGAAATATTGTTCATATTAATGTGACCAGCCCCATAATCCAAGATATCTATAAAGTTGTAGTATTGATACAACCTTTCTCGTTCCCCCTACGAAGTCTGCACGGGCATAAACCAAGCATTTTGTGCGGCCACTACTTGTTATAAGCGTAATCGCCGCTGAGACTGAAAAGCCAAAGTTGTCAGCCGAAATCGTTTATTTGAAAAGAAATGTCATCGTTCTCACGAAACAATTTTTAGCGGCGATTCGGCTCGAGTTCCAAAGGCCCTATACGGTTCGCCAGGCATTGTTCTAGCGCTCGGCCACCGGCTGTGATCGCCCCCGCCGCTTTTGGCAGCGCCGATCGGCTTTGTGGGATCCCCGCCTCCCGGAGGACGGTCATCTGTTAGTGGGCGTCGATAGGCCGCGTGACGTGACAGCCGATTCCAAACAGCGCGGACGCGAATAAATGGCCGCGCCTATCTGGCGGCAGCCTGCCCGCCGTGGTGAACGCTGCTCAGGAGCAGGTGGAACCCACCGAGGCGACCGCACAGTACTAACCAGGCTAACTGGACAGCTCACCCGTACCACAGCCCAAATCAGATATAGTTGTGAGGTGGCCCAGTGGGTAGGCCGTCACATATCAAGCCCGAATAACAGCTATGAAGAGTACGGAATTGTGGGGGAAAAAAGATGAAATTGTTGAACGCTGCATGCTCAAGATTTACAACTTGGAGCAAATTAGGGGGCAATTGGATAATGGCAGTCACTTTAGGGAAAAAGTTTGTAGTAATGGCCCACTGAAAATTGTCAAAACAAGTCGTTGTAAGATGAACGTCTCAGATGAACGGTTAAGCCGTCATGTTAATTTAAATTTGAGCTGTTGGCGATTGTAAAGGCCCACTTTTAGTGATACTACCGTTACCAAAATTGAGCCAAAATGCCGCCATAAAAGTGACATTTACGGATTCAATTGATAAAAAAGACGAGGGGTCAATTATTTCTGAAAGCATCTATCAATAATTTCTGAAAGCCGTTCGCCTAAAGCTTTTTTGTATCTATCGGAACAAAAAACTAACTATTCCTTTTCTACAGTAGAAAGACTTTTAAGATTAAACACTTCCAACAGCCAAGCAACTTGACGAAACACACTACTGGCCATTAAAATTGCTATACCAAGAAGAAATGCAGATGATAAACGGGTATTCATTGGACAAATATATTATACTAGAACTGACATGATACGCCTGGGCATTGAATCAATCGGAGCTTGGATGGCGTGCACATGCAGCTTCAACACGATATCACAGTTCTTCAAGGATAGTGACTGGCGTATTGTGACGAGCCACCATAGACCAGACTTTTGTGTCTCATCCTCGTCGCCGCTTTTGTGTCTCGTCCGCCGGTTGTCGTAGATGTCGGTGGCCGAGTAGAAAGAGACCGACACAGGAATAAAGGATGCACGCGTGTGCAGGTACGGAGGTGACCAGCCAGTGGGACAGCAGAAACTAGAAACACTAGAGTAAATTAGAACGAGATTTATATTTCATAGAGACTTAGTAGTACTTAACTTTTACATAGTGCTTGACTGCAGAATGCTGATACATAGATTAGATAGAGGCCTGCCTACTGATGATTCCTAGTGCCTATCCGACAGCCAAGTCTTAACTGGTGCCTATCTGATTCACAAGTCTTAACTGGTGCCTATCTCATTCTCAAGTGGTCGATGCAGCAGTCGTTGCCACGAGCGGAGTTGCAGCAGAGCGCGCTTGTGGCTGACGTAAGAACGCCGCGCCGTACGTGCATGGCGGCGAGTGGCGAAAGTACGTGGTGCGCACTTTAGACTTGTGCGACACCACACAGACGTTTCCAATTGGTGAGAGATTTGAAGAATGTGCTGGCCAGGGCAGCAGTCGAACATTCTCCCTATTCAGAAAGGCGAGTACAGAACCTGCAACGTGCGGTCGTGCATTATCCTGCTGAAATGTAGGGTTTCGCAGGAATCGAATGAGGGGTAGAGCCACTGGTCGTAACTCATCTGAAGTGTAACGGCCACTATTCACAGTGCCATCGATGCGAACAAGTGGTGACCGAGACGTGTAACCAATGGCACCCCATACCATTACGCCGGGTGATAAGCCAGTATGGCGATGACGAAAACACGCTTCCAATCTGCGTTCCCCCCGATGTCGCCAAACACGGATGCGACCATCATGATGATGTAAACAGAACGTGAATTCATTCGAAAAAAAATGACGTTTAGCCATTCCTGCACCCAGGTTCGTCATTGCGTACACGATCGCTGACGCTCCTGTCTGTGATGCAGCGTCAGGGGTAACGGCAGTCATGGTCTCCGAGGTAGTCCATGCTGCCGCAAACGTCGTCGAACTGTTCGTGCAGATGGTTGTTGTCTTGCACACGTCCACATATCTTCACTCAGGTATCGAGACGTGGCTGCACGATCCGTTACAGCCATGTCTGTCATCTCGACTGTTAGTGATACGAGGCCGTTGGGATCCAGCACGGCGTTCCGTATTGCCCTCCTGAACCCATCGATTCTGTATTCTGCTAACAGTCAATGGACCGCGACCAACGCGGGCAGCAATGTCGCTATACGATAAATTGCAATCGAGATAGGCTTCAATCCCACCTTTATCAAAGTTGGAAACGTGATGGTACGCATTTCTCCTCCTTACACGATGCATCACAACAAACGCTTCACCAGCCAACGCCGGTCAACTGCTGTTTGTGTACGAGAAATAGATTGGAAACTTTCCTCATATCCACACGTTGTGTCGCCACCGGTGCCAACTTTGTGTTAATGCTCTAAAAAGCAAATCATTTGCATATCACAGCATCGTCTTTCTGTCAGTTAAATTTCGCGTCTGTAGCACGACATCTTCGTAGTGTCGCAATTTTAATGGCCAGGAGTATATTTCTTTGAACTAGTATAGACCTCAATACAATCATTATTATACTTTTAGAATTAACTAGTTAATGTTAAAACTGAAATAAACGCCTGATATGAGGGGTGTTCAAATAATAATGTACGAAACGTCTTAACAACCAAACCACTCGAAATTAAAATATGGCGGATGTGGAGCGGCCGAAAATTCCAAGGCATTTCGTTGGGGAGAGCCCCGCTGCTCGACGTAGAACGAGTCCCCCTCGGGCATGGGTGCATTTAGAAAACGGCCTGGGCTCCTCGTGAAGGGAGTGATTCTGCTCCATGATACCGCCTGTACACACGTGTCCAGGGGCACACGAAGTGCACTGGCCAAGTTCAATTGGTAGCAGCTTGAGCGTCCGCTGTACCACCCGGACATGTCACCGTCTGACTTTAATCTGGGTGGACAACTAAAAACAACTCAAAGAGATGGGTTTCAATTCGGATGACAACCTGAAGGACGCACTAGAGGACTTTTTAAAGAGTGGTTGGTACGGTGCGTCGTCAGCGCGATCGGAAAATAAAACGTACTGTAACACTTATTTAACTGTTTTTATTATGGTCTTCAGTCCGGAGACTGGTTTGATGCAGCTCTCCGCCATACTCTATCCTGAGCAAGCCTCTTCATCTCCTCATAAGAACGGCAACCCACATCCACTTGAATCTGCTTACTATACGCATCTCTTGGTCTCCCTCTGCGATTTTTACCCCACACACTTCCCCCCAATGCTAAATTTACGATTCCCCGATGTCTAAGAATGTTTCCTACCAAGCGATCCCTTCTTTTAGTCATGGTATGCCAAAAATTCCTTTTCTCACCAATTCTGTTCAGTACCTCTTCATTAGTTATGCGATCTACCCACCTAATCTTCAGTATTCTTCTGTAGCACCACATTTCAAAAGCCTCTATTCTCTTCCTGTCCGCACCGATTATCGTCCATGTTTCACTCCCATACAAGGCAACACTCCACACAAATGCCTTCAGAAAAGACTTCCTTACCCTTAAATTAATATTCGATGTTAGCAAATTTCTCTTTTTCAAAAATGCTTTTCTTCCCATTGCCATTCTGCATTTTATATCCTCTGTACTGCGACCATCGCATGTTATTTTACTACCCAAGTAACAAAACTCATCTACCACCTTCATTGTTTCGTTACCTAATCTAATTCTTTCAGCATCGCCTGATTTTCTAAGACCACATTCCATTATTTTTGTTTTGCTCTTGGTAATTTTCATTTTATATGCTCTCTTCAACACGCTGTCCAATCCATTCAACTGCTCTTCCAGGTCCTTTGCTGTCTCTGATAGAATTACAATGTCATCAGCAAAACGCAATGTTTTTAATTCTTCCTCCTGAACTTTAATCCCTATTCCAAAATTTTCCTTGCTTTCCTTCACCGCCTGCTCGATGTACAAATTGAATAACATCGGAGAAAGGCTACAACACTGTCTTACTCCCTTTCCAACTGATGCTTCCCTTTCATGCCCTTCGAGTCTAATAACTGCGTTCTGGCTTTTGTACAAGTTGTAAATAACTCTCCTTTCCTTGTATTTTACCCCTGTTGACTTCAGAATTTGAAAGAGTGTATTCCAATCAACATTGTCAAATGCATTCTCCAAATCTACAAAAGCTAAAATTGTAGGTTTGCCTTTCCTTAATCTATCAGACGTAAAGTGAGTATTGCCTCCCGTGTTCCTATGTTCCTCCTGAATCCAAACTGATCTTCCCCGAGGTCAGCGTCTACCAGCTTTTCCATTTTCCTGTAGATAATTCGTGTTAAAATTTTGCAACCATAACTTATCAAACTGATGGTTCTGTAATTTTCACACCTGTCTGCACCTGATTTCTTTGGAATGGGGATTATTACATTTTTCTTAAAGTCTGAGGGCATTTCGCCTGTCTCATACATCCTACACGTCAGTTCAAATAGTCTTGTCATGGCTGGCTCTCCCAGAGACTTCAGTAGCTTTGAGGGTATATTATCTACTCCTGGGGCCTTGTTCCGACCTAGATCTTTCAAGACTCTGTCAAATTCATCTCTCAGTATAGTATCTTCTATTTCATCTGGATCTGCTTCCTCTTCCCTTCCTACAACATCATCTTTAAGTTCATTTCCTTTGTAGAGCTGCTCTACGTACTCATTCTACCTTTCAGCTTTCCCTTCTTTGCTGAGAACTGGTTTCCCATCTGAGTTCTTGATATTCGTAGAGTTGCTTTTCTTATCCACAAATGTCTCTTTTATTTTCCTGCAGGCGGTATCTACTTTTCCCCTTGCTATACATTCTTCTACAGATTTGCATTTGGCTTCTAGCCACTCCTGCTTAGCCATTTTGCACTTCCTGTCAATCTCATTTTTTAGTCGTCTGTACTCCATTTTGCCTGTTTCATTTACTGCATTTTTATATTTTCTCCTTTCATCAATTAACTGTAGTATTTCCTGTGATAACAATGGATTTTTTGTAGGTCTTGCCTTTCTACCTATTTTGTCCTCCGCTGCCTTCACTATTTCATCTCTCAAAGCTACCCATTCCTATTCTACTGTCTTATTTCCCCCTGTTTCTGTCAATTGTTGCCTAAATCTCCCTCTGAAATTCTCCAGACCTTCACTTTCCTTCAATTTATCTAAGTCCCATCTCCTTATTTTCCTACATTTCTGCTGTTTTTTCAGCTTCAGCCTACAGTTCATGACTAACAAGTTATGATCAGAGTCTATATCTGCCCCTGGGTATGTCCTGCAGTTTATAACCTGGATCCGGTACCTATGTCTTACCATTATAAAATCTATCTGATACTTTCTGGTGTCTCCTGGTCTCTTCCATGTATACAACCTTCTTTTGTGATTCTTAAACCACATGTTTGTTACGATTGAATCATGTTCCGTGCAAAATTCTACCAGGCGACTTCCTCTTTCATTCTTCCTGCCATCATCATATTTCCATACAGTAGAGCTGTATGTCCTCGGGAAAAGTAACGGCTGTAGTTTCCCCTTGCTTTCTGACATTCGCAGTAGCTGTGTGGGAAAGCCACTTTAGCTGATGTTACAAGGCCAGCTCTGTCAATCATTCAGACTGTTGCCCCTCTAACTACTGGAAAGGCTGCTGCCCCTCTTCAGGAACCACACTTTGTCTGGCCTCTCCACAGATATCCCTCCGCTGTGGTTGCACCTACAGTACGGCTATCTGCATCGTTGAGGCACGCAAGCCACCCCACCTCGCCAATGTCTGTGGTTCATGGGAGTGGCTTATTTAACTAAATTCATATATTAGAATACTCTTCAAGATTGCCATGAAATGGATAAAAAAGCAGCCCTCGGTCGCAAATTAAAAGTATTTCACCTAAGTTTCGGCAATGACTAAGATTGCGTTCATCAGAAATTATGAAATAAAAGTCACATAATAAAATATACTACTCAGCTGTAAAGCTTACGTCACAATGTTTAAAAAGAATTTTTTTCTTTAGAAAATGCAAGCCACTAAGGACTGCAGACCTTCATGTAGGCATCAGACTGGCGTGTGCAAAGTCGAGTTGTGAACAGGAAGGCGTTACCTCAGTAGTGCCATCTAGTAGCCGAAATTTCAACTAGGCTACTGTACAGAGAAAAACGGTATTGAAAAAACACTATAAAATGCTTTGTTTAACATAAGAGATGGCTGAGGCGTCATTTTGGCAGTACAATATTAGTAGAGAGAATAAACGAATAACAAAGTTTTAATAAGCACAATAGTTAAACATTGGCTTTTGGAATATAAATGCTTTTCATCCAGTCGGAATAAACATTTCGGACACTGCACGAAGTACGTCAAAGACCGAGTAATAGCTTACTACCATTAAAAAGGCTTCTATTACGGAGTTGTAACTGTTCATTTATAATAAGCCCGTCATTACGAGAAAAATGTTTAAATATTTGCAATTCCTCGAGCACGTCTAATCTGTGGCCTTTCTTCTCGGTATGCTAAATGTTCAGGTCATGAATGGCTGTAGGTGCGTACCTGTAATGAGAAGATGGTCAGCAAAAGACGAATTCTGAGCGTTAGTGCCATTCTTTCTCAAAAGATGTTCTTTAAACCTAATTTTAAAAGCACACCCCGTTTGATCTATGTAGTAGGAAGAACAAGTATCACAAGCAATTTTGTAAACGCCGAAATTATCTAAGAGGGAACAGGTTGATTTTGAATGATGAACGAAATTAATCTTCAAATTATCGTTGGTCGAGAAGGCAACGTTGCAGTTATTACGAAGAATTCATTTGGTCAGATTCAATAGGAGTACCAAGTGTTGTAACTCTTTTGGTAGTTTCTTTTTAAGGATGTTGTCGATTACGACTATGACAGAATCATATTCATTATTAACTGCTATGGTTTTTATCAAATATATTTACTCCTAGAATTTTTCTTCGAGAGTGGGATGGAAATGGCTCTGTCGATGGCAGAATGAAAGAAAACATATTTGTGACATTGAGGGTGTACACAGGAGGCGGATACAATTTGATGTGTATGTTTATTTTCTTCTACTCTAAAGGTCAAATCGAGAAAGTTCAGTTGACGAGCCTCGTTTTCAAGTTGACAGGTGAAGGCGATAGTCTCATATAGTCCATTAAGAAGAGTAAAAATGTTATCAATGCCAGTGGTAGAAACTTCGTAGATGACTAAAATGTCATCGACATATCTGGAATAGGAAGCAATGCCTAACGTTGTAGTAGAGAATTAGTGTAAGAATTTTTCTTCTAGAGAATTGATGAAAATGTCGGCAAGGATACCACCTAACGGATTTCCCATAACAACACCATCGTCTTGCTGGTATAATTTTCCGTTATGTAAATACGAAAATGTCTGCTGGTCCTGATGTAACACTATTTCGGTTTTACGTAGAGTATTCTGCGCCATTGGCCCCCTAATTAGCTTGCATTTATCACGAATCTTTAATTCAGCGAAAAGTTCCTACTGATTGGAAAAAAGTGCAGGTGTCTCCCGATTATAAGAAAGAAAAGAGAACTGACCCACATAATTACAGACCAATACCGTTGAAATCAGTTTCCTATATAATTTCTGAGCATATTCTCAGTTCGAATAAATTTCCTTGAGACGGAAAATCTCCTTTCTATGAATCAGCATGGGTTTAGGAAACATCGTTCATGTGAAACTCAGCTGCCCTTCTCTCGCATGACATCATGCAGCCATGAATGAGGGGCAACAGGCGGATTGTGTTTTTCTCGAATTCAAAAAGGCGTTCGACGCGGTGCCACACTGCAGACTGCCAACGAAGATACGAGATGGTGGAATAGGTTCAGATATCTAGGCGTAACATTGCAGAGCGATATGAAATGGGAGGAACTTGTAAGGACAGTTGTGAGTAAGGCGGCCAGCCGACTTCGGTTTATTAAGAGAATTTTTGGAAGATGTACTTCAGCTGTAAAGGAGACCGCGCATAAAACGCTTGTACGACTACGTTTTGAGTATTGCTCAAGTGTTTGGGACCCGCAGCAGATGGTTAAAGGAAGATATAAAAGCAGTTCAGAGGCGAGCAGCTAGGTTTGTTACTGGTAGGTTCAACCGATGCGGGAATGTCACGGAAATGCTCCGGCAACTCAATTGGGGGTCGCTGGAGGAAAGACGACGTTCTATCCGTGAATTTCTGTTGAGGAAATTAAGAGGGCCGGAATTTGAAGCTGAGTGTAGTACGATCTTGCTGCCACCTACATTTCGCGTAGTGATCACAAAGACATAATAAGAGAAATTAGGGTTCGTACGGAGGAATATGCGCTTTCTTTTTTTCCTGGTTCTATTTGGGAGTGGAATAGGAAAGGAAATGGCTAGTAGTGGTACAGTGTACCCTCCGCCACGCACCTTACGATGGATTGCGGAGTATGTATGTAGATGTAGATTGTAGTAAAGGGCAGCAGCACATTGTTAGATAACTACTTTCATAGACCAAGCTAAGTTTAACAACGTAGATGCTTGTCCTGTTGAAAATGGTCATTCTGATCAAGATGCAAAGCTAGAAACAGTGTGTGACGTAGCTAATTCGAAAGAATCCTCCAGAGTTGTGGTGTCGATTAATGACTTAAGAACTAGAAATTTCAAAGAAAGTCCACAGCAGTTATACCGGAATGAATTTTATAAGGAACCTGGTCCTAATTTAAATTATATTTAATGATACATTCCTAAGGGTATTTGAAAACTGTTTCCCCAAGAAACCACGAAAATATCCATCGCTTACTACAGGAATAAAATATCTTGTAACTGAGAAACGTAACTGTATCTACCCGCAAAAAAGAGTGTTGACCTAGAAAGAATCAAATATTATAAAGTCTGCTGTCACATTAAGAAAATTTACTAAAAATCAGAAAGCATGTGCATCATATCTGAAATTATGTTCTCTGATGATACAATTAAAACCATTTTGAATATTATTAAATAGGATCTAAATGTTAATTACAAGTAGTAAGGCAGTTAATGGAAGAGGCCATACATCTTGTTATTTATAACAACAAAGAACGTTATTATCGCTTAGGATTGACCTGCCATCACGTGTCCCGCTTTTCCTTGGAGAAAATTGGCAGTTTCTGTTATAGCCATTTCAGAAATAATAGTGCCCGTCGGAGGAATGGAATGTACCTGGCAGTTTCTCGTGAAGTCAAGAGCCAGCCGGCTTCTTCGCTTGCACATACGCTCGCCGCAGCTGTGTGTCCCACGCGACAATAGCTCACGGCTGAGAAGCGGTTCCCAGCGCGCAAGTGATCGCTCCCTAGCACACGGATGAGGGCGCAAGCTCAAACAGCCAGCAGTAAGCTGTGTGTGTCCATTTTTCCTGCTTTCTGCTATGATCTCTATTTTTCAGCTTGAAGTGCGTCCCTTTGACTTCTCACAGCGTCTCAGCAATTTCAATATATGACATGGCTGGTGCCGTCAGGTATTTACTTGGTTTTAACACAGCTGAGAAACTTTATGAGTAAGTGTTAAATGTCTCGACAATAATATCTTAGGTCAAGAATGACATCTGTTATACATATGGAAAATTTTTGAAGTTGAGAACTGCTGTCCGTTAGTGCACAGCATTATGCCACCCGAAGAACATGTGGTTCAGCTGGACGATTTGTTTTTCACGAAGTACATATGTGCATAAGTTTAATATGATTGCCTAGCGGCCGATAAATTTTATTGTAAAATCTTATGTTAGTATAATTTAAAGATTTGTAGTTGAGTGGTCGATATGTAGTGCCATATTATATTTTATTTTTGCTTGGTTTGCAGAACTTGATATTTGGATAATGTCATTTCGAAAAATGCCGTGATGACATATAAATGAGTGCTCAACAAGTCTGCATAGTAAGCAAGATATTCCCGGGTTCGAATCCAGGCCGGGCACAAGTTTCCATTCGCCGCACTTTAGTATTCCATCTAAACCTAGAGCAGTGCAGCTATAACTGATCGCAAATTGCGATTTATTTCATTCATTGAACGCTGTAACGTCGTCAAAAATATATAATTGTATAATTACGTCTTGTTTATTATGGAAACTTTAATGTTTCCTGAATTGATCGAGTAGCAGTATGCGTGCTATTGTGGCAGTAGGAAGGTGTAACTTAGGGGAGCATGTACAAATTATTGTGAGGCAGCCAGCAGGGCACATGGAGAGTCAAATCGACTGAGTTCGGACCCATGCTAAGACAGGTGTTTGCGCGCCACTCGACTCAATAACGCAAGGCATAGTTCATGAACCTGCGAGTTAAATGCCCTGCATAATTGGCGTCTTTATGTTCCGAAAGTTTTTTAAGTATCATAGATAATCATTGGCTGGGCTTCAGCTCACATGGGGCAGGTTGACTGCCTTATGTAAGAGGAAGAGTGATCCTTTCATGGACGTAGACACTTTGATGGACAACTGAATCACGTAAGATACCGTACATGATTGGCGTTGGTTTTGCAACGTCAAGACGAATTGGCCGTTTGCTATTTTTGCTTGCGTACTCCAAGTGGAGTACTGGCTGGGTTAGTCAGTTCGAAGGTCGGAGGAATACAACGGCATACCACCTCCAAACACATCCATGTCTAGTAAAGCACTGTGTTGTTCAAACCAATCTTCCGATTGATCACTGGTTTAACCAATTTTTAATGTATTTTTATTTTATTTTATTTATTTCTTTATTTTTATGTTATTTTATTTTTGGCAAGAGCAGGACTCCGGGAGCTGTCACCAAAGGTGACGGACGCGTCATTCTTCTTGGACGACGCGCCATCCGGAATGCAACTTAGACGCCGCTCTGAACTTGGCGACGGATTAGTACGACTTCGTACTTTGCTGCCCATCGCTGATCTACCAGCAATTATTAAAGTCGAAGGTGAGCAAGATGTGAAGGAATCCAAGGAGAAATTTGGAGAGGGAATTAATGTTCAGGTAGAGGAAATGAAAAACTTGCGGTTAGCTGACGACATAGCAATTAAACGGAATGGACAGTGTCTTGAAAGGAAGGTATAAGATGAACATTAACAAGAGTAAAACAAAGGCAATGGAATGTAGTATCAGAAAATCAGGCGACGCTGAAGGAATTAGGTTAGATAATGAGACATTAAAAGTAGGTAACAAGATAACTTGTGATGGCGGAAGCAAAGAATGTGTAAAATGCAGAATGGCTATGGGAAGAATGGGGATTCTCAATAAGAGAAATATGTTGACATCCAATATTCGTTTAAATGTTAAGAAATCCTTTCTGAAAGCATTTGTCTTGATTGTAGCATTGTATGGGAGTGACATAGACAACAATATGTACAGACAAAATGATGATAGGAGGATTCGAAATGTGGTTCCAGACGAATGATTAAGATTAGAATTTTGGAGAGAAGGAGTTTCTGGCATATCCTTACTAAGAGAAGGGATAGGTTAGTGAGACACATTCTGAAACATCAGGGAATCGTCAACATAGCATTAGAAGGAAGCCTGTGGGGAGGAAATCGTAGAGGGATACCGACGAACGAATACAGTAAGCAGATTCAAAAGGATGAAGGTTGCCGTTCCTATTCTCAGATGAAGAGGCTTGCACAGGACAGGGTAGCGTGGAGAGCCTCATCAAACCAGTCTGCGGACTTAAGAGCACAACAACAATACTGCTCTAAGTGAGCATAAAACAGGTGACGTACTCGCGGCTACGATCAGGGTCTAAATCCCTTCATTTTGCCAGTTTAATTGATAACACGGCAGGTATTAGTGAACACCGAGCTGTCGTAGTGAAATTGAATATCGAAAGTCCCAAAGTTACCAAAAATAAACGCAAAGTATATTTGTTCAGGAAAGCAGACAGAAATAAAATACATTGCTTCTTGAAAGACAGCTTCCACTCGTTTCTAACAGTAAACGTAGGTGTAGACCAGATGTGGCTCAAATTCAAGGAAGTGGTGTTGACAGCAACTAACAGTTTTATAAAAAATAAATTAATAACTGAAGGAGGCGATCCCCCTTGGGACACAAAACAGGTCAGGACACAGTTGCAAAAGCAAAGGAAAAGGCATACTAAATTTAAACGAACACAAAATCCCCAGGATTGGCGATCGTACTCAGAAGCTCGAAATTTAGTGAGGATTCCAATGCGAGATGCCTACAATATTTATCACAACGAAACTCTTTCTCGAAATTTGACTGAAAACCCAAAGAGATTTTGGTTATATGTTAAATATACTCAGGGGAAATCTCAAACAACACCTTCTCTACGTGATAGTAATGGCGATCCTGCCGATGACAGCGCTACTAAAGCAGAGTTGCTAAACATAGCTTTTAGAAACTCATTCACCAAAGAAGACGAAACCAAAATTCCAGATTTCGAATTACGAATAGATGCCGTAATGAGTAACGTGGAAGTAGATATCATCGGAGTAGTGCAGCAACTAAAATCACTTAACAAGTCTTCTGGTCCGGATTGTATACCCATTAGATTTCTATCTGATTATGCTGAAGCGATAGCTCCTTACCTAACAGTCATATACAACCGCTCTCTCATAGAAGGATCCGTACCAAAAGATTGGAAGCTTGCCCAGGTCACACCTATATTCAAGAAAGGCAGTAGGAGTAACCCACTAAACTACCGGCCACTTTCATTGACGTCAATTTGCAGCAGGGTTTGGAACATATCCTGTATTCAAATATTATGAATTATCTCGAACACCCAAAGTCAACACGGATTTAGAAAATATCGTTCGTACGAGACAAAACTAGCTCTTTATCCACATGAAGTGATGGGTGCTATCGACAAAGGTTCGCAAATCGATTCTGTATTTCTTGATTTCCAGAAAGCTATTGACACCGAACCTCACAAACGGCTTTTAATCAAATTGCATGGTAATGGTATATCGACCCAAATTTGCGATTGGATTGGGGATATCTTGTCAGAGAGGACACAGTTCGTAGTGATCGATAGTAAGGCATCGACAAAAATAGAGGTGATTTCGGGCGTTCCACATGGTAGTGTTATTGGTCCTCTGATGTTGCTTATTTACTTAAACGATTTATGGGAAAATGTAAGTAGCTCTCTTAGGTTGTTTGCAGATGAAGCCGTCAATTACCGTAAAGTAAAATTATCTGAAGATCAAAACCAACTGCAGAAAGATCTGAATGAGATATCACTACGGTGTAAAAATTGGCAATTAACTCTAAATAATGAGAAGTGTGAAGTCGTCCACATGAGTACGAAAAGAAATCCGTTAAACTTTGTTTACAAGATAAATCAATCAAATGTGAAGGCCGCAAACTCCACAAAATACCTAGGAATTACTATTACTTCAGACTTAAATTGGAAAGAACACGTAGATATTATCGTGGGAAAGGCGAACCAGAGACTGCGTTTTATTGGCAGAACCCTTAAAACATGCAACAGAACTACAAAAGAAACTGCATACACTACGCTTGTCCGTCTAATTTTTGGAGTATTGCAGCCCAGTGTGGGATTCTTATCAGGTGGGTTTTTAGGAGGACATCGAAAAAGTCCAAAGAATGGCAGCTCGTTTCGTATTGTCACGATACAGGGGAGACAGCGTTACGGAAATGCTACAGGATCTGGGACGGGAATCATTACAACAACAGCGCTTATCGCTGCGGCGTTGGCTACTTGCGAAACTCCAAACGCCAACATTCTCCTCCGAATGCGAAAATATATTGTTGACTCCCACTTACATAGGTAGAAATGATCATCAGAATAAAATACGAGAAATCAGAGCTCGAACGGAGAGATTCAGGTGTTCTTCCCGCGCGATATTCGGGAATGGAATGGGAGATAGATAGTATAATTGTGGTTCGATGAACCCTCTGCCAGGCACTTAAATGTGATTTGCAGAGTATCCCATGTAGATGTAGATTAGTTCCAGTGTTTTTTGAACCTCACAATCTTCCTCAGTAAAAAGTAGATAGATCGGCAGTGTTACAATCTTCTGTATCAATTGCAGTCGAGATTCACTGTATCGGGGTATCGGCCAGGTACTTTATCGTTCCATCCCATGCGTCGTTATCTTTGGCGAACTCCAGTTCAGTAAAGCGTCACTCACATGATGAATTAGTACTGTTAATGTTTTCAATCTCTATAGTAAATAAATAACACTGACAAGGCATTGTTATGGTAAAAGTACAACTCCTTTTGCTGATCTTATTCTGGAAAATTCTGAAGGTGATAGCTGTGTAAATTTCAATCATAATATTTCTACTGATGAACTTTACATCGTTCCAGGGCAAATTATCATTAGGTTAAATTAGGTTTGGCGTTAATAGATTCCTTGCGCGTTAACTAGGGTAAATGTACAGGAAATGCATGGTACACTTTGCTGTCATGTAAAATTTAATTTATTGTACTACCGGTTTCGAGGGTGTCCCATCTTCCAGGCATTTCTATAATAGTACAAAAATTAGTTAAGCTTCAATGTGACACAGATACAAAATATAAAGATCTTCATCCATGGTAGAAGTACTTACAAAATTACATGAGCTGTATGGTTTTATACATTTTCTGAATAAGTTGACAGTGTCGTCATATCTATAAAACCAGTTAAAAGCGATAGTGATAACATCAAGGGGTTCCTGCAGTTAACGTATATAAAAACAGTACTATTTCGTAATACAACAGGTCAAAGATAAAATGTAACAGATTCAGAGAACAGGGTATGTCAAAGATAAAACAAATTGCCAATGTGCTCGCTTCTTGTATCGTTAACACATGTGTAACTAAATTTACACAGTAACAGTAATAGTTTATATATATACAGGGTGTTTCGCTAAGTGTGTTTGCCTCTGTAACTTATGAAATAATAGGTGACGGGAAATTTAATGCGGTAAGTCAACACAAGAAATGTTACACTTTCTGCGGAGCTATGAACATAGTTATTGTATAATTTTCCAAAGAGTTACAACACGAAAATATAATTTTTAAATGGAAAAATAGTTTTTTTTTTCTATCGTGCATTGGATTCGTTGAAACCAACTGCGTCGAAATCAGTTTGAAACTACATTCCTATCACAGTTAGTTTGGGAGCTACAACCCTTCAAAGTTTCAGGGGCAGATACCACACTTTGTACATAATACATGGCTGTGTGGTGGGTGATGGATATAATGGCGGTGGTAAGTTGATTTACATGAGATGTTCAAATGTGTGTCCGTGTTCCTCAATGCATAATGCAATGCACTGTCGAAAGGATCTGCGGACGAGATATAACATCGCCGGTGTGACGGAGCGACATGCGCCCTCGATGCGCCGTTTTAGATCATCTGGGGATGTGGGCTCAGTGACATAAACACGATCCTTTAGATATCCCCACAAAACGATAGCTACTGGTGTTAAATCGGGAGAACTTCCGGGCCATGAATGAGGACCATGGCGCCCCAACCCCACCACACAGCCATGTATTATGTACAGCGTGTGGTATCTGCCCCTGAAACTTTGAAGGGTTGTAGCTCCCAAAGTAACAGCGATAGGAATGTAGTTTAAATTGATTTGGACGCAGCTGGCTTCAACGAATACAATGCACGATAGAAAAAAACTATTGTTCCATTTAAAAATTATATCTTTGTTCTGTAACTCTTTGGAAAATGATACAATAAACTATGTTCGTAGCTGCGCAGAAAGTGTAACATTTATTGTGTTGACCTACCGCTTTAAAATTTCCCGTCACCTTTATTTTATAAGTTACAGAGGCAAACACAGTGAAACACCCTGTATATATAGTTACAACAAATGAAAGCGATTACATTTTTTATACATATATATATACAGTTACAACAAATGGAAGCATTTACTTGTTGTATTACGAAATAGTATTGTTTGTGCAGGAACTCCTTGATGTTGTCGTTATCACTATCACTTTTAACTTGTATGTTAATTGGTTTTATAGATATGACGACACTGTCACTTTATTCAGAAAATGTACAAAATAAAACTGCTCATGTAATTTTGTAAGTACTTCTACCATGGATGAAGATTTTTCTATTTTATATTTGTTTCACATTGAAACTTAACAAACTTTTGTACTATTATAGAAATGCCTGGAAGATAAGAGACTGCAGAAATCGGTGGCACAATAAATTAAATTTTACATGACAGCAAAGTGTACATTGCATTTCCTTAAATATATCGCTGTCGACGATCGCCATAAACAAAAGTATGTCTATGTACAGGGAATACAGTTCTCGTGCCTTGGCTTAGAGAAAGGAATTAGCTAATTAGCATCCCCCTAATTTTACAAACCCGACTATATCCAGCGTACCATCACAGCACGTGGTACACGCGAACAGCATCCGCCGGCTTTAGTGGCGTGACCACGTCGTAGACAGCCACTGCCGAATGGCCCTCCCTAAAAGTGTTTACTGCCCAATTCCTCCTCGTGTGGCAATAAACACGTCGTCCGAAGAGCCATGGCTGCTAACAGCCCGCAGCTAAGCCCTCAGACTCGATGGCCCACGCCGGCTGGTTTTAAACATGCTACTCCTAAAAGTCTGTCCACAAATTTCCTTGACACCTAATTTAAATGCTTGTAACAGTCTGAAGTGGTACCGCGTTTAGAAACTGAAAGTCCCATCCTAATTTGGCAAGAGCGAGTTGCATGTAAATCGCTACGTGATTTTGCGAACTGTCACTTTTCTGCCCAGAAATAGCGGTGAAGTATATACGTTGACCAGTACATTGTTCGGCATCTGCCGCGTTCGTCGCTATGAACTAGGTTGGCACCTTCCGAATAACTTGTCAGATTTCAACATACTGCCGCAGGAGACACTTCCGGCTGAAAGGCAGTTAATATGCGGCAAGCGAGGCGCGAGAGAACTTGGTTAGAAACATGGAGGGATAGAAGAGGGGATTTGTGATGACATTACATAACGGACGCCAACGATTTCCAACTTAGTTGATCCAAAACATTAGCAGACTACAATTTATGATTGTTTTTGGTTCTGAATTTTTGACATGTTTTCAGTACTAAATACTTATTACAGTGCTTAACTAGCATATAGACAGAACGGAAAAATTTAACGTTTTCAGGTTTCTAAATCGTATTTGATCCAAATTTCTAAACAGCTGTCTACTTTTAGATCACTTTTTTTTTATTCATTTAAAAGACCGACGAAGTACGGTATGAGATGTAGAAATCATTTAAATCATACCACTTTGTTGATAGTCGTAACACTTTGATGCCGGCCGCGGTGGCCGAGGGGACTGAGGCGCTCCAGTCACGGTCTGCACGGCCACTACGATCGGGGGTTCGTATACCCCCCTCGGGCATGGATATTTGTGCCGTCCTAATTCGTAAGTAGTTCATAAGTAGTTTGTAAGTTTAGGGACTGATGACCCCGTAGTTAAGTCCCATAAGCTTAACAAACATTTGAACACTTTGATTAAAAGAAACTGATATTCTTCAAAAGTGAAACGCCAAGACCGCCAAATATTTATTTATTTAAAGACGACCGGTTTCGGAGGTCTATGCCACCATTTGGTCATATCACATTTTATAATATACATTTACTTCAGCCAAAATCAGTAATTTATTTTATTTGCTGCTTCTTTTACCAAGTTCAGTGTGATATGGCATCAACTTCAGAAAAGTTACAATGTCCTCCCATCTTCAGTAAAACAACGAGTTACTTGTGAGTATGTAAGAAAAAGAACATTGTCAAATTATTAAAATGAGCATTACCATTTTCACGACTAACTCGTTATTTTAGTGACAATAGGGGGACATGGAAACTTTTCTGATGACATAGCTCATTGAAACGGAAAGAAAGGAAAAAAAGTAAATTAGCGGCCTTGGCTGAATCAAGTGTATATTAACTTATACGATGTGCTACGACCAAATGATTCTGGCGTAGTCCACCGAAACCGGTCGTCTTCGCGTTCTTGGCATTCCACTTTTGAAGACTATTTATCTATCAGATCGCGTCCAAAAGCTGTAAAGTCAGGTAATGTTAAAAAAGACTGCTTGTGTCGTTTTTAGTTGCACTAATCGATGTGACCGTAGTTTATGGTAGAAAGGAATAACATTACATTCGTAAGTGGAGAAGACATTTACAAATCATGATAGTATGCTTTAGTTGTTTCATCTTTCGATATACTTATGAGCCATCACACGTAGTTAACTATTTATCAAACATTAGAACAAAAAATGTTTTACAAATGAACTTAAATTTTGTAACAGTTTACCAGTAAGGAAATAAATACTGCTTACATATTTCGTAGTTCCGGATTCATCATTTATCAATACAGATTCAATAAAAAATGAATAAATTATAAAGCTCCCAAGAGTTCAAATATCACATAATTCTCGTAAGGGGTTTTGGAATACACACACACACACACACACACACAATTATCATAGTACTGGATTATATACGTATTGCAGATCACAAAAGCCTCTGAATGTTGTTTCCTGACATTATACTGTTCATAACAGTGCTGTAATATGTAGTATTAAAACAGATGTGTCATCACATATCAGAAATTAAGAAAACGAAGCAATCGTAAACAGTATTACTGTTTTCATAAACTAAGTTGGCAATCGATGTGGTCACTGATGAGGACGACCGCTAATTCATTTCCCATTTAAAGTCGATCCCGTCATCCACGAGCGCCATATGTCAGTATGCGTGAACAAAATTTGGGATCATCGGAGTTGGAGGCGAAGCCCACAAATTCTGTGCCATCTCCTTCCCTTAAAACCTCCTCCTTGTTTGAAAACATGGCGTATAAACAAGAATCTCTAGATTACCTGGATGTCTAACTCTAGTTTCTGTACCTGGAATCGTAGTGTGCCTGCATTTTTATATGTTTTGCACAAGAGTAGCCGGATTTTGTTTTAATGTTTGTAAACTTAACTAGGCTAACAAACTGTTTAAATGAAGGACCCGCACACGCCCATGTCCAACAGAGGATTCGAAACTCCGACGGCGAGCAACCGCACGCTGCGCAGCAAGACTCCTTAGAGCGATCGCCCACTCCACCGCGGCCAAAATTTTGCGTTGTACGCCTTGTTGTAATTAGGAAAACGCATTTATATCGCCGCGGTGGAGTAGCCGAGCGGTCTAAAGCGTCTCGCTGCGGAGCGCGCGGTTGCCCGCCGTGGAGGTTCGAGTCCTCCATGGGGCATGGGTGTGTGTGTTTGTCCTTAGGTTAGTTTACCTAGGTTTAAGTAGTTTGTAAGCTACGGACTGATGACCACGTAGTTTGGTCCGATAGATTTACAAACATTTGAACATTTTTGTTTTTGAATTTCCGTCAGTACACGATAAGGAATTGCTTCCTTACTATTTTTTTCAAATATTTGAGTATTCGATGTAACAGTCTGCTGTAGGTGCCGAAATTAAACGTATTTTCATTTCATATTCTTGTACTTCATAGCAGCCAAGTTGTAATTAGGCAAGAAACAGAGTGACAAAATCTTTGCCTGACATTCTGACGTCTGTAGCATAAAATCCAGGTAGTATAGAGATCACTGCGTGAACAGCCGGTGTACCAAGTAAGTTTGTTGACACGTAACTGTTCAAATGTTTGTAAATCTATGAGTATTAAGTATTGTTGCTATCAGTCCCTAGGCATACAAACTTCTTAAACTAACCTCATGCTAAAATACACACACACACACACACACACACACACACACACACACACACACACACACACACACATACCCGAGGGAGGACTCGAACCTCCGACTGGAAGCTACCGCGCGTCTGCAGCCAGGCGCCGTAGACCACTCTGGCGTTCCACCGCGACACTGGCACGTATATATTAAGGTAATGTACAGCCTGGACACGGATATAGGCGACATATGGAAAATATTAGTTCCTTACTTAACAGCCATATACAACCACTCTCTCAAAGAAGGATCTGTACCAAAAGATTGGAAAGATGAACAGGTCACACCTATATTCAAGAAAGGCAGTAGGGGTAACCTATTAAACTACAGGTCTATTTCATTTACGTCTATTTGCTGCGGGGTTTTGGAACATATCCTGTATTCAAATATTATGAATTATCTCGAACGGAATGATCTATTGACCCAAGGTCAACACGGATTTCAAGAATATCGTTCATGCGTAACACAAATAGCTCCTTACTCACACGAAGTGATTAGTGATGTCGACAAGGATTCTTAAATTGATTTCGTATTTCTTTATTTCCATAAGGCTTTTGACACCGTACCTCACAAACGGCTTTTAATCAAATTGCGTGGATATGGTATATCGCCCCAAGTTTGGGTCTGGATAGAGGGTATCCTGTCGGAAACAACACAATTTGTAGTAATTGATGGTAAGGCATAGACTAAAACAGAGGTGTTTTCGGGCGTTCTACAGGGTAGTGTTATTGGTCCTCTGCTGTTCCTTATTTACATAAACGATTTAGGGGAAAATCCAAGTAGCTCTCTTAGGTTGTTTGCAGATGACGCCATCATTTACCGTCTACTAAAGTCTCCTGAAGATCAAAACAAACTGCAGAACGATCTAAATAAGCTATCACTATGGTGTAAAAATTGGCAATTTACTCTAAAAAGTGAGAAGTGTAGAGTCGTCCACATCAATATGAAAAGAAATCCGTTAAACTTTGTATACCAGATAAATCAATCAAAAGTGAAAACCGTAAACTCCACCAAATACCTAGGAATTACTATTATTTCAGACATAACTGGAAATAACATGTACATAATGGCGTGGGAAATGCGAACCAGAGACTGCGTTTTATTCGCATAACCCTTAAAAAGTGAAACAGAACTACTAAAGCGACTGCATACACTACGCCTATCCGTCCGTTTTTGGAGTGTTGCTGCCCACTGTGGAATCCTTAGCAGGTGTGTTTGAAGGAGGACATCGAAAGAGCCCAAAGAAGGGCAGATCGTTTTGTATCGTCACGATACAGGGGAGACAGCGTTACGGAAATGATACAGGATCTGGTATGTGATTCATTACAACTACGGCGCTTATCGCTGTGGCGTGGGCTACTTACGAAGCTCTAATCGCCAATATTCTTCTCCGAATGGGAAAATGTATTGATGACTGCCACTGACATAGGTAGAAAAGATAATCAGAATAAAATACGAGAAAGATTCAGGTGATCTTTCTTCCCGCGCGGTATTCAAGAATGGCATGGGTTATCAATAGTATAAAGGTCGTTCTATGAACCCTTTCCCAGACACTTAAATGTGATTTGCTGAGCATCCCATGTAGATGTAGCTGTAGATGTAGATGGTGGAACGAGGTTCATAGCAACTGGTACGTCAGGGATGTTATGTGAAGTCAACACTTTTAGTGTCTTACTTATTCCACTTTAAATAACACTTTCTTCCCTCGTCTGTTCCGTTTCCGTCAACCGTTTTACCACGACCTGCATGGACGCGTCGATATTTCTACTCCTTTTTATGCAGATTTTTTACTAATCTGATGTCTTCTCAGGTGTTGTCTTAGCGCACATAGATGAAGCTCAGATAGAGGATCTATTGAGTTGAAGCGGGACTGTAAATCTGAAGGTTCTGTGGGCTCTAATAAAACAGTGGAATATAATTATCAGGGATGCCAGCTACTTAATTAGGTCGTAGTTAAGTAGAATACTGAGAAAACACCGCACATGTACACAACAGATATACCATTCAAATGTTTGTAAATCTAAGATAATCATATTCCTAGGCTTACAAACTACATAAAATAACTTATGCTAAGGACAACACACACACACACACACACACACACATCCACAGCGACGAACCACGCGTTCCGCAGCATGGTGTCTCAGAGAGCTTGGCCAATTCACCTCGTCAGATATATCAATCACGAAAAAATTACACCATGAAACATTTGTTACGAAAAAACAGCTGACTGAAATTTTGCGGCGCTCTGTTCTGCTACTGCAGGAGTGGCCAAAAGCGTATAATATTCCAAGCCTTTTCACGATAATACCGCTGCGATGGCAGAGACGCGAGTGAGATAATTCGCATGAAGTAAATACATTCTGTGCATACTTTTGGCGGGAAAGAAAATTCTCGAGGCGCGCTGACTCACTTCGTTTGTATTTTATTTATAAAAACGAGTAGCTGAAAACCCGGCGTTGCCAGAGTATTTTTTTATATAGCCTATTCAAGCGTTGAGTTATATTCATCAGACAATATATAAGAAATAATGCTGTCTTACATAATGTACAAAATTTCAGGTACAGTATCCAAACAAACGAAGATAGAAATCAAACTACAAATGATATGTAACATTCATACATTCATTTAATTCACAACTTTATTATAAGCAACACCGAGCGAGGTAACGCACTGGACTCGCATTCGGAAGGACGGCGGTTCAGGTCAGCCTCCAGCCGTCCATATTTAGGTTTTCCGTGATTTCCATAAGCCTCTCTATGTAAATGCGGGGTGCTTCCTTTCAAAGCGCACGGCCTATTTCCTTCCCCATTCTTACCCAAACAATCCTAGTGGATGTCGACGCTGTCAACGGGACGTTAATTATTTATCTTCCCTCCTTCCTTCCTTCCTGACTATAAACAATATTTATTGTGGCTTATCCAGGATCTGATATGAATATTTTTTGTGGTGAGCCCATCCCTGAGCAAGCGACACAAAGCTGTCCGTATGAGAAACGTGGAAATTCAAATACAGCACTGAGTAGATTGCTCTGTGATTTATTAATGATAATAGAAAATGCAAGTCACATTGCAAACTGCAATCTATCAAAGTTAAAAGCCAGATCTGTCGGAAATAATGTGTATTCGTCGGATGTACACTGTTTCGTTTTCTTCCTTTTCTTATAGATCTATAGAAGTCTATTGCTTTTTTCTACAGCGATATGCCCTTCACAGTACAAAGTTGCTCCATAGTTCTCAACAGCACTGTCATATTTCAGGAATTTCCTTAACTTCACTGGAATACAGGAGTGTCTTATCAGTAAATAAGAAATGTTATAAAACGTGGTTCCTGATGTGAAAAGACTTTAGCTATAGCAGTATGTATGATGTGATATTTATTGAGCTATATGTTCTTCAATGGCAAAATTTTACAGGTATATATTCATTTGTGTAAGTGGCGTATGTCTGTAAAAACTGTTGCGAATACAAATAGTAGTGAAGAAGTAATAGGTTAAAACTTGGTGCGTGATGGGGCGGTTTTCCATTAACGTTACTGTTTATGTGCTCGTATCTCATGAACTATCAGTCGTAGTGTTATACAATTTCGAAGATACACTCAGCTGTATGTGTGTATACTGCGTCTACAATTTGTAGTGTAGAAATATACCGAATTCAGTAGTTTTTCTCCGTGAACAGTGGAAACGTAGTGAGCGAGAAACATTTCTCTTTTCGTCATTGTGCTATGGTTGTCAGTGAGGAAATGTTTCCTAAAGTTTTGAAATTATGTCTTTAAATGCTCTCCTTCTCAAATAGTGGACTGACTAAGTCACGCTATCACATACCGCAAGACGGGGAAGTTTTCATTGTTTATGACGTCATATCTGCTGAACTATCGGCCCTATCGTAAAATCCTTTCTTAGCTAACGTCGTTACCTATAAACTACATTACCGCCAAATTTCAGCTTCATAGGCGGAGTAGTTTTTGAGATTTCGTGTGTGAGTGAGTGAGTGAGTGAGTGAGTGAGTAAGTGAATGAGTGTCCTTTCGCTTTTATATAGATAGAGATTACTTTAGGAAACTGTGAAAATATTGGAAGGTATGATGTTATTCATTGATTGTTTCTGTGCTAAAACTAGGTGGAAATAAATTATAATTAATAAAATACTGATGAAGAAAGTTTGGGGGTCCACAATCACTCACTAACATGGCGGCAAATAATCAGATCACACCTTTCACTAAACTGGCGGACTTTCCCACGGTTGGAGCTTTCCGACCGTCACTACTTGCCACACCACAGCGAGAACTCTCGAGCAGTACCGCGCCCAACAAAGAATCGAATTAGGGGCTGTAAAGGCCAGAACCATCACAAGGGAGGTACGCATCATGTGTCTGTTGACGTTGCCTTGCTTTAGGTAGTGCTGCGTGGCGGTGCACTATGTTAATTGGTATCTACATAGTAGTTTCACCTCGAAAGTTTTTCCTAAGCAGTAACTATTCTTCGTAAGCTGTAGTGTTCGTGAGACACTGGTCGCGAATGGTAGTGTGGCATTTCCTGATGGTTTCCAGTCACAAACCGAAGGTTTGTTGCGCAACAGTGTTTCACAATTTTATGTGTATGTCGTAATATTCAATTTATTGTGTGGCTAAGTTCAAAGATGAATTTTTTTCTGTGTTCAGTATAGGTAACAGATTCGAGTAAAACCTACCATCATGCCCATAATCTGCGAATGTTAATAAGCATTTCCGGAGTATCTGCTGAAGTAGCCGGCCGCGGTGGCCGAGTTGACTGAGGCGCTCCAGTCATGGCCTGTACAGCCTCTACGGTCGGGGGTTCGAATCTCCCCTCCTTAGAATATGCTAGGTGATAAGTAGTTTGTAAGTTTAGGGACTGATGACCCCGTAGTTAAGTCACATATGCTATACAAACATTTGAACATTTTTGAGCTATGGTAGAACGTTAAACGTTGTTAATAATGGCCTTCTTCATGTTTTAGTACCTCTGATAATCATGCCTGGTGCTCATTCAGTTTGTGATATCCTTATGGACCGCCAGGTTGCGTCTGCGAGTGCGAGCGTTCACGTCGGCGAATTAAGGGACAAAGCTCAAAAATGTTCAAATGTTTGTAGAACTTATGGGACTTAACTACGGGGTCATCAGTCCCTAAACTTACAAACTACTTATGAACTAGCTAAGACTAAGGACGGCACAAATATCCATGCCCGAGGGGGGATTCGAACCCCCAACCGTAGTGGCCGTGCAGACCGTGACTGGAGGGCCTCAGTCCCCTCGGCCACCGCGGACGGCAAGGGACATAGGTGCTCTCACTTGTGTGACGGTACAGATTTCGTATTAGGAGGACATGCAATATCTAACACGGTACCCTAACCCAATTGTCTCTTTTTCTGGCCAACTAACGCTATTGTAAGTTTTAAGGAGGGTATACATAAAGTCCGGGAACACTTTATATTATTTATTGCACAAGAATCAAACATTGTACAGATATCATCTATGTCTCATTTTGAAAAGAAAGCGTGAAAGATTTTTTAATGTGTTCAGCCCCATTTCAGTTTAGTAATTTGCCGATAGCGCTGGTTGGAACCATGGCGATTTGAGGTACTATACCGGCCATGGAGCGGACCTTGACGACAATCAAGGCACAGCGGTGAACTAGAACACACACACAACAGGCTTTTACATGCCTAACAAGGAAAGTACATGGGCTCGAACAAACATATCTGTATGAAAGTTTGGTTACAGGATCTCTACGTACATCTCAATGTGTTGGTGGCTGTCGTTTTTCTGCAAGGCTCTGCAACCATGCTCTAGATCGCACTGCAGATGTAACTATAGACGCCATACGTAACGCAGATATCTTAACATGATTGTACATGTTCTCTAGCGAATTGTCATCAAAATCCGTGATGATAGTTGCAATGAGTTGTTCGTCATTATCATCTATATTGTCATTATTATGAGTTTGTAACAGTATCTAACTTGTGCTCATATTTCTGTACCATAACAGATACGAGAAAGCATGCAAATGATTCATCTTCTACATTAATACCATCTTCACGAAGAAGGGTTCTTCGTAACTTCATCTCAGCTAATCGCAATACATTAGCAGGATTGACTAGCAATCGCCACCCCATCTGACGCTTCACCACACAAATAACGTCACAAAATGCAACTTCGGAGGCACACTGCACCGTCCCTACTGGCGAACCGACAGGTCAAAGTGCAATGCGGCATGGTACACGCAGAGGCCTCTAACGGACGACTGCAGAGTTTTGCAGATGCAGGAGTATCACTAGTGCAATAAAGGATATTTACATTATCTCTCAAACGATCTTGGTGTGTATGTGTTTGTTCGAGCCCAAGTAGTTTCCTTGTTAGTGGGAATATCGAATGACAGTGCTCTCAGCGAAGAAGAATGGCTTGTACAGTTTCCGACGTGGCAAGGCCCAAAAAACGTTTACCTTTGCGTAATAACCCGAAAATTAATTCAATTTATGTGGATGCCTTCTACCACAGATTCGACAATTATGCCTTTTCACTTTCCCGTTAGTGTGAAAAGTGCCTTCGTCGCTAAAAACTAAGCCATCAACAATGCCATCCCCATTCTCATTCAATTGATGCAATTGCGAACAAATCTTAAAACGTTTGTCTTTGTCGTCGTCATTGAGCTTCTGTACTACCTCAAATTTGAATGGTTTCAAAGACAGCATCTGCTGCAGGAAATTCCACACTGTCATTAGAAACATTTCGAATTCACGGGATGCACGACGCATCGAATCCTTTAGACTTCTTATGAATCCCTCTCTTTTGAGTGCTCCATATTCACTTCACTCACAGTGGGACGTCCGCTTCTCTTTGCCTTGCACAAGTAACCCGTCCTTAGAAATTTGTTGTGGCACTGGTAAGTGGCCTTCCTTGTTGGTGCCTTGTTCTAAGCATCCGCTGAACAGCTGTGGCACACTTGCTTATGTCGAACTCCAACAAAATGAAAGCTCCATCCGCTCCTGAAGTCGCGTTGTTTGCGACTAGCGCTACCAGCAAATTATCAAACTTCGGTGTGTTGGTATACAATGCAATGCAACTTTCTGGATTCTCTTCAAAATGACGTATCTATGATATCTGTACTGTGTTTGGTTCTTGTGCAATAAATAATTGAATGTGTTTCGGGACTTTTTTTATAACTTGTATTAACGATCCAATGCAACGTCTAGCCTATTCAAATATTTTAATAAGATAATATACTTTTATTTGCATACCTACTACATCACGTTTTGCTGCCCCGTAGCAGTCAGCAGTCGCTTTTACGCGGCATGTTAATCAGTACTGTTGAACCGTAGCACCGAAACTGCGTATTCCTTGTAAAAGTGCATAAATGGATATAGGGATAATGAATTTTAGTGAAAATGCGTATACACACTATGTACGTCTCAACTAAGGTAACTGCGTTTATCAAAATCTAGTATTACCAAAAGGGAGCATTAATACGGGCAGGACAGAAAGTGCTGTTATCTTCAGTACGGTATGATCGAACTGAAAACTAATTACATTGTTTTGGAGAGATGCCAGCAAGCATTTAAGCCAACGGTGAAATGGTAAGACACCTATGCAAGTAACAACATATGCTACCTGGTACAAATTATGCTAATATGTACACGAACTGGTCAACTCCATAATCATATAGGTGAGGTGATAGTGAACTCATCAAAGGTAATGTGCTGAGCCTATTGGTAGAATAAGTTATTTTTTAAGACTGAAATCCTTTGGCCATGGAGATGTTGTGAGCTAATAGAACATCATATTCTGCTATAAATGATTTTATGAGTAGAAAGGGTGTCATGAAAATTGGAAAAATGGTAAGTCACTTTTCCAAGTAACAACATACGCTCTCTGGTACACATTATGATGATATGTATGCGAAGAGGTAACTGCATACTCAATAAAATATGGGAACTGATAGTCAACTCATCAAAGGTAATGTGCTGACCCTATTTGTAGAAAAAATGATTTTGTAAGACTGAAGTACTTTGGCTATGGCGTATGTCTCTTGTTGAGCTGTTATGAGCTAATGGTAGATGTTAATATTCTGATAAAGGGTGTAATGAAAATAGATAGCGATTACGTAATTGATTAACCTAGCACTGAATAATGTGAAAGCCTTTTCTAAAGTATATGGAGTGTTGCTTCAGTTCACTCATTTATTCCTGATGTCCAGTACAAATGAGAATTTACTCAGGTTTTCTCTTTTCGATAAAAATATGTAATGTGTAGGGTTGTGACTCTTTTCCCCTCCCCCACCCCGAGCACCATGTGTCCAAAATCCACGAGGCACCGTGACTGGTGAAGGACAGCGGGAGTGGCCTGGACATATTAGTGAGGGGACTGTGTGACACCGTGATCGGAGGCACAACAGCGAAACTGTGACACTGGTGATGGATAGGTTTCTCGGCCGGCAAGGAGCCATCGGGTCGGGAAGCTCTGATCGCGTGGAAGAAGGCAGCTTTTCGCCTGTGCTGTGTTTTTAGTGCACCCGCCTCCGGTCGTCCATCACCTGGAAGGGAAACATGTGCTGAGGTTAGTGCGTCACTGATGCTTTCATGCTGTAAGTCGACCAGAAGAAGCGTTACAGAACTTGTAGCAAAACGTCGCCTGAACTTCGACGCACCCATTACAGCAATGGAGCATAATTGTAAATGTTATTAAAGTTAAAATGAAATAACGGCCTTTTTAATTGGTATTCGCCCACCCCCACCTCCCGAACCTTGTATCGCAATATTGTCAATTTGTACTTATCTTAGTTTTAGAGGAACTTCTTATGGTCTATTTTCCTTTCCAGAAACGTAACAAAGTAGCATTTGCTAAACTACAGGCTGCTCTGCTTTGTATGTTTTTGTTTATGAAGTCTTCCCCGCAAACATGTGCGAAGCAGTGTATATTGTCATTTTCAATTGAGGGAATAGGGATCTCTCGTATTTTACAAATAAGGGGTTAAAACTTCACTGTCGCGATTGCAGAGAATATTATTTTCATTTTATTAGAAGGCTTGTTTCATTTCCATACTAGCCATTTTCGGATTATTAAAATATTTTGGGTATCATCATTACTGTTTTTTTTAATATATATATACAGAGGAAACCCACTAAATGAAAAAAATAAATTATAATTTATAGACCTATTGGAACGAAAGTCTAAAATGTAAAGAGAAGGCATACATAATTCTGTTTATTAATTTGACATTCGTCCTAGTAGGAAGATATACTGTTCAATTTTTGGGGCTATCTGTGTATCAAATAACTGAGGACAACACATTTTTTTAATGAAATGGAGATGGCTGGAATGAAGCTGACACTAGTCATCTAATAAAAGTAAATTAAATTTCTCTTCGACCTTGATTGTGAGGATTTAAGAGATTATGTGAAATATGCGAATCTCACATACGCTGCGTGCTTTATAAAACATCATGCAAAGGTTTTTCATAATTAATGTTTCGCACTGACTTTCCCCCTCTTTGATGTTATGCTTTAATGTTTGTGTGGATAATGCTATATATCCCTTATCACACCTTTCCACAGAAAATATTTTGGGAACAGGTACTGAAAAGTGACATTCACATGTATGAACGTCGGTGGGGGCTTCGTAAGTATGTACTATAAGATATCCCAAACGTAATACAACAAAAACTTATTATCTGTAATAGATATGCCATATTATCCAAAAAGAGAATGGTGTTTGTTACATCGTCATAAGTCATTTACATCCGGAGAAAATACTAAGCGCAATGTTTCAAAAACATTGTCAAGTCTCGGAACAAGCTAGTTGCGCGCTTAATATTTTTGAAACATCAACTTTGCGTACAATTTTCTCAGGTTGTAATTGTTTCACTGTGATATAACCAACGCATTTCTTTCAGTAATTTTTCATTCTGTTCATTGCTTAAGAAAAGATATAGTGTATTCATTTAAAACACATCAAATTTTGTTGCAAATATTAATTTTGTTGTAGTTTCAGAATGTCTCATAGTGCTTCCATTTGCAAAATCTATTGTTCGTCCAGCGATATTTTCGGTGAAAATGTTGAGTGGGATACCCTGAATATATAACTAAAATTAAGACGGACATCGATTCTTTCTCCAGAGCAGTTGTACACCAGATCCGATACCTTGCGAAAAGCCGGGACGTTATTATTTTCACCTTTTCCAATCCAATTTCTATCAGTTTGTGAATAAAAGTATTTCACTGCATATTTCCATTCTTAATGGTTAGAATTATGTATATTGTTTTGAATTTTTAACGTGTTTTAGTTTATGGACGGACATTTGGGATGATTTCATATGGCATAATTGGGTATGAAATGTTTCCTTTACCATACCTGGCCCATTTTTTTACTGTTTACTACTAATTTATAAATTTAGAACAATTTATTAATGATATTTTGATTTTTTTCCCTTTACCTTATATAATACAGTGTGTCGAAAAAATTAATAACCCTGTTTTAAATAGAATTATTTATTAGGTAGAAGATCTTAACACGAAAAAACTGCATACTAAATTACTCAGAAAGACGTAAGTTTATAAAAATCGATCATTAACGTTCAAATCGTTCTCCATTGATTGCACGGACAACAACTTACAGATAGCCGATTTCATCCCAAACTAAGCGTAAGATGTCTTTTGTCACTGAAGCTATAGCAGCTGACATTCAGGTTTTTAGTTCATCAATGTCACGAGGTAAGAGAAGAAATTAAACACTTTGTTTAACATATCCCCACAGTAAGAAATCAGGGGACCTACGAGGCCAAGAGGGTAATGCCTGGTGACGCCATATTGCGCTAGACTGACTGCACATTCCATGTCAGCGCTCGTAGCAACATTTAACGAATTTTTTTTATCGTTTTTGGAACTCTAGATCATGCCGATTACATTAGCGCCCTTTCAGTTACCTAGTGACATTTGTGTTAGTTTTATTATAAGTTAAATTTGGTCATTCTTTTTGAAAGCCTTGATGTTTGTACTCTGGCTTAGACATAGTTGTTATGGTCTTCAGTCCGGAGACTGGTTTGATGCAGCTCTCCACTCTATTTTATCCTGAGCAAGCCTTTTCATCTCCTCATAAGAACGGCAACCCACATGCACATGAATCTGCTTACTATACGCGTCTCTTGGTCTCCCTCTGTGATTTTTACCCCACACACTACCCCCCAATCCTAATTCCTCGATGTCTAAGAATGTGTCCTACCAAGCGATCCCTTCTTTTAGTCAAAGTATGCAAAAAAATTCCTTTTATCCCCAATTCTGTTCAATACCTCTTCATTAGTTATGCGATCTACCCACTTAATCTTCAGCATTCTATTGTAGCAGTACATTTCAAAAGCCTCTATTCCCTTCCTGTCCACACTGTTTAGCGTCCATGTTTCACTCTCGACCAGGCAATACTCCACACAAATGCTTTCAGAAAAGACTTCCTTACACTTAGATTTATATTCGATGTTAGCAAATTTCTCTTCTTCAGAAACGCTTTTCTTCCCATTCCCATTCTGCATTTTATATCCTCTGTACTGCGACCATCGCATGTAATTTTACTACCCAAGTAAAAAAACTCATCTACCACCTTCATGGCTTAGGCATTAAGCGACAATATATTTTCAATGAGTTGTAGGCTAATGCTCCTCTGTTTCCCGCTATGAATTTTGGAATTTAAAGCAGTGTTCTTTATAGTCTTTGGTCAAATAGTTGGGCTGAGAGTAACATATACAGATGACGTTGCCATATGTCATCATTACGATAGAAAGGGCTAAATAAATTACTTTACTTCGTTTAGGAAGAATTTTTTAAGTCACTGAAGCTGTTAAACATACAATTAAGACCAACATGCGGCTGGAAGTTAGAAGGTAATAATAAAAGGGAAAATGAAACTAGCACGCTCTTTGAACGGTGCCTCCCCTCTGCTTCAGCATAGCAATGGTCTGGGACGTTCCGCATTCTCGCAGTTCGCGGCTCTGTGGCGTCGAGTGGTGTAAGCCGCACTGCCGGCGATAAGCCAGCGACCCAGCCTCGCTCTGTACGCTGCAGCATGTAACGTTACAATAAACGATCAGTGGCTCGGTGAATTGCGATTCTCCACCAATTGCAGCCACTAATTCTCTGTACCTTTTTCAATACTTGAAATGGTATATCTCCGCTGTTATATTTCAGACTAGCTGTAAACCCGGCGTTTCCCGGGCGTTTATTTATTCTACATTCTCGTAGTCCACCACCCCTTCCCTCCTCTATCTCCATTCATCTCTTTCTTTCCCATGTCTCTGTTCGTTTCCACCTTTCCCTTTCTCGGCAATGTTTTTTGCAAGGCACCCTCTCTCGTGTACCATACGAACATGTATGTATCTTGTGACCTCGTGCAAAAATTCATCAAGTTCTGAAAAAATCCTATTCATTTTGTCAAAGGTCGTTTGTTAAGTGCCCTCCACCGTGCACCGAACGAAATTTTATAGACAATGACATTCCTGTTGTTTTTATGGTGAAGTGTGCAAAATTTCATAAATATCGGAAAAAACTATAGATTTGTATGCAAAAGAAAGACAGAGTCACATTGAAAAACTTACTTTTTTGTTCTCAAATTTTCCAGATTAACGTGGTAGACCTCTTGTTATGTTGCCTGTGTGTTTTAGAACGTACGTTTGTTTTGGTATACTGTTATCGAATATGTGGCGCATATGGCCATACCACTCCAAATCGCTGAGAGGTTCTTCCACATTGTCATTTTACAACCCGAGTATGATTACGATTTTACACGTTATGAAATGTATCTGTCTCCTGTTTCCGAACCATTATACGAACAAATCACTAGTGAATGAATTAAAATACGTTTCATAGATGGCTCTCTTACATTCTGGTTTCGTTTTCCGTGTTAGCTGTTTGAGGTGGTGCCTGCTTGAATTCTGTGTGTGATTTCTTTATCTATATACCAGTTTCGGAGATAACACTACCAAGTCACTTTAGCTAATGAGTCATCATTTGAATGTTTCCTACGGTATATCCATTTCCTTTCATTGCCAAAAGCTAATATTTTCCTTGCCTGAACCTGAAGATAAGACCATTTTTAACAGCTTCTTCCCAAGTGTTCAAGTGAGCCTTAAGCTCTTCGTTAGTACCGCTCCACAGCATTAATCGTCAGCGAACAAGACGGCTTTCGTAGTTTCACCTCCGATGTATTACTTTACGTATATTATGCTAATAAAAAGAAGTGACTTATTGACGTTCAAATCTATATATCTACATGTACATAATTGCTCTGCATAGCACATTTGAGAGCATAGAAGAGTTAGTTTAAACCAGAAATCAATGAATTTATAGACATAACTTGGACGCAAATCAATGCAAGTATTAAAATTTGGAGGATAACATAAGTCAAACTTTCACGGAGGATCGATGAATCCAAACTGTGTGCGTATATTTATCCCGTACCATAATGGAAGTAAAAATTGCGTTAGTATGACTAATTAACAATAATTAATTAATAATTACTCCCATAGTGTAAAGCCGTCTCGATTTGCGGAGTTAGTAAGAGGTCCATGAAAGTTTTAGACTCTTGTTCGAAGAGATAGTGGTCATACAGCTATTACTCCGTTTTTCGTTAAATCTAGGCCCCACATATTGGTTGAAAGTTGGTGGTGTGCATTCAAAATCATCGGAAACTGCAAAAATTCATACGTTAAAATTTTTTATCAATTAGAATAGAGCGGAAACGGGTAGACCGCATAATAGCTATTGTAGCGGCAAACAGCGTGGTTCTTTTTCACCTATTGACAATAAGTTCGTTTCAGCGAGACTGAATATCATAATCTTATGATTTCATTCAACCTCCGACGCAAACAGCGAGGTGTTCCGCAGATAGGCGCCTTGGAATGCTCAGCACTCCAACTCGGCAGCCTCAAAAATAGTTCAGGTCATATGTCAAGTATACTGGCGATAAAGCACAACAATTTCCTTGTATGGGTAGTGCTGATAATTTTGATAATCACATCTGCACTAACGCTGAGTTACTAAACGGTTGTGGGAAATTCTCTCATCAAAAATATATGCAGTATGTAATGGAGATGTCGAATGATGAACAGCGGTCAACGAGAATTGTAACAATAATGTTGTCTGAAAAAAAAATTGTGAGTACCCGGAAAGCTAAATAAATTAACACTGAAGAAAGTCCTTTTCCGACGTGAAATAATTTTTTACCACACAGAAAGGTTCCTCTTTCTCCTGCTTTCCTTATATTTTGTACTGTAGATTACGTCATCACAGGATACTCGGGCATCTTTAGATACACAGTTATAATCGTTTTTCGATTGCTTCATATGTGGCAAGTGTGCATTCAATATCGAAGTTCGGTGTCGTTGCTCTTGCATTTAAATGCAGCTGTTATTGCATTTCGCTTTATTTGATTGGTCATATTGCTCGCCTATGGTCTCGTCGTATGTTACGTGTGTTGAGACGGATAGGATGTGCGTCGACAGCATTACATCAATTACTGCTAACAGAGCGAGCTGCGATTACACTTCGCGAGAGAGGTGCTATTACGACCAGTCGTTCCCTTTAACATGAGCGACTCAAGTATCACCGTGAAAGGAAGTGATTAATACGATGTGAATGCGAATGTAATTTGTCATCCGAGCGGCCTATAAGCTGTCTGCAGGAGCTCGATATATGGCTCATGTTAAATCACAAACCTCTAAGTTTTGGAATTAAGTCTTGAAGTAGGCTATACGCTAATGCGAATTTTGATACATATAAGATATTGTTGCAGCGTTTCATAGAATATGTATTATAGTGAACAAATAACGACGCTTAGTTGACTGTCACAAATTGTGCACTTTTACCATTGATTCATTTATGTATCCACTGCCAGACACTTCCTTTTTGCCTTTGCCCATAATTTCTGCAGGTTCAAAACTGGTGTCAGCGTTTTCAGACATGTCCGACAGGACAGACATCGTATATACGGAGTGTAAGCGGTATAAGCCGCCAAAGTTATACGCATCTCCATGTGCTTGACATAAAAGTCTAGTAACATGTTTGCGTATTTCCTACATTAAAAAAAAAGTTCGTCTTACCATGTTTATATGTTTATGGAAAGGTAAAACATTTGGTGATGAACGTACGTTAGCCATTGATTCTTTTTATTGCACACTTCGCGTATTTACAACGTGAGTTTGAAGCATAGCCACGCCGGAGTGGCCAAGTGGATTGAGACGCTATGCTCTTATGCACGGATTGCGCGTCCTCCCGCGTCGGAAGTTGGAATTTTCAAATGTTTGTAAAGCTATCGGACCAAACGGCGTGGTCATTAGTCCGTAGCGTACAAACTACTAAAACTAAGGTAAACTAACCAAAGGACAACACACACCCATGCCCCAGGGAGGACTCGAACCTCCGAAGGCGAGCAACCACGCGCACCGTAGCGAGGCGCCTTAGACCGCTCGGCTACTCCACCGCGACTCGGTGTTTCTAATCATCCTTCGGGAATGGAGATGTGTGTCGTCCTTAGGTTACTTTAATTACTTTAAGTAGTTTTTAAGATTAGGGACTGATGACCAACGTAGTTTGGTCCCATAGGATTGCAAACATTTGAACATTTTTCCCTGTATGCGCGAGGCCGTTCCCCGTCGGGGGCTCAGTTCCCCCCCTCGGGTATGGAAATTTCGTGTCTTTAGTGCAAGTTAGTTCATAAGTAGATTGTAAGTTTAGGGACTGATGACCCCTCAGTTTCATAGACATTTCAACTTTTATTATTATTATTATTATTTTAATCGTAAACACATAGGCATCTAGGCCTGAGTGTCTGCGTTCTTGTATTACGCCGAACGACGAAAGTTTTCGAGTAACCTGTGCAGATGTAATTGCAACTCTTTTAAATGTTAGGACGGAAAAGAGATTTACTATTGCTGAACTATGCGATATTCATTTAATTTATAGAGAGGCAAAAGGTGTCGCGAGGGCAGCTGTAAAAATTTATGGAGAACGCTTCCCACAACAACGACTTCCTGCACGACAGACATTTGCTGCTGTTCACCAGATTTGTGTCATTATAATTCTCTACTTGCACGCGATAATTATGCGTCTGCTTCTTAATGAAGTTACATATTTATCTGTACTTCTTTAAATTATCGTCTGTATGAAAACGTATCTTTTTCTATTTTTGTTACATCATGACATAATAAAGATAATGATTACGTACTTAATTTCCTTGTATTGAGAGATGCTGTCTAAAATGTTCAAATGTTTGTTAAGCTTATGGGACTTAACTACGTGGTCATCAGTCCCTAAACTTACAAACTACTTATGAACTAGCTACAACTAAGGACGGCACAAATATCCATGCCCGAGGGGGGATTCGAACCCCCGACCGTAGTGGCCGTGCAGACCGTGACTGGAGCGCCTTAGTCCCCTCGGTCACCGCGGCCGGCGAAAGAATTCCGGATCCTACTCACTGTACTAGAAACATCGACCGCCACACTAACGTTCATCCACTTTCAAAATGGAGCGTCTGCGGCCTTACCACATTAGACGCGTACAAGCATTGGAAGAACAAGGTTTCCCTCCATGGTCTGAAGTCTCAAAGTGGTTTTTCTTACTCAGAGCGATTATAAGGCCGACGTTTTACTCCAATGTGACATTCTGTAATTCTTTGCTTTTCCCACATTTTCTGCAGGTTCGTCAAGTATTTGCGGTATTTTATGTTTAGCTTAGACAGTGAAGCTAGCATGTGACAATCCTTCCCGTTTTTTATATGCGCCTCGGGTACTTTTACGAGATGTAACATTTTACGAATGAGTGTGGCAGTGAAGCCCTGCTTAGGTCCGTTTGTTTATCAATTTCACCATGTTCAATTTTACATTTATGACATTTTCTATTACATTTCACATTAATTCGTGACATTTGTAACCTGTGCATCTCTATTGTAGTTTTGTAAAATGACGTTTCAAACATGATAATAAGTTAAAATGTCGTGAATGTGCCACAGGTGGCAACTTCTAGCGAGGTTCCAGCCAACAATCTAACGTAAGGTTGAGCAGTCAGTATGTGCTGATTATATAACTTACAAAACTTTTCATCAAGCTAAAATTTTAAAATCAGTTCATTTTTTATGGTTGCAACACAAGTAATATATCGATAATAATACTTACATCTTATTAAAACCAGTAACATGTCCTGTACGCTACACACTATTGATTGTAACTTTCTTTTGTAGACAGAAAGTTTAAAAATGGACGTAATGTACCGAAACTAGTCACAATGTCAAATAAATGTGCAACTGCGACAGAGAAGAATATAAACTGAAATATTTTAACAGTTGGTGATACCGTTCCAACTCGAATTTTCGCAAATTAATATATAAATTTATCGTGTGTCGCAACTTGTCTGCCGCGGTGGAGTAGCCGAGCTGTCTAAAGCGTCTCGCTGTGGAGCGCGCGGTTGCTCGCCGTGGAGGTTCGAGTCCTCCCTGGGGCATGGGTGTGTTTGTTGTTCTTAGGTTAGTTTACCTAGGTTCAAGTAGTTGGAAAGCTACGGACTGATGACCACGCAGTTTGGTCCGATAGATTTACAAACATTTGAACATTTGAATATGCAACTTCTCCGTTTCAGCATTTCGTTCATCACGCTGCGCTCTATTCTCCCTGGTATTTTTAATATTTCTTTTCTTATAATTGCGCCTAATTAAAAAAAAAAAAAAAAGAAAAAAAAGAAAAAAGAAAAAGAAAAAAAATGGACACACATGGGATCATTTTTATTTTCACGTTTTCATAGATATTTTACTATTCAGGAACCCTTCAGAGGTTTGGATGTGCATTAGTACACTCTTTAACTAATTCTGTACTTTAGTGGCGTAATTTGCGTTAGTACACTGGTTTTGTAGCGGATTTTATGTAATTTGTGTAGCAAATTTTCTTCTGTTGGCCGAAAACATAAATTACGGAATGGATATTATGCATTTCTTAACAAGCGGAATTTTTTTACATCCAAGATCAATTTAAATCTTAGGACGTCCTTTCAATTTTCTGGAGTGTAGCATTTTTACGGGAATGAACCTACCCGATCGGGATGTGATGCTATAGATGAGAGCTGCAGACTGGATGGATAGACCGAACAACTAACGATGAAGTGCTACATAGAATTGGGGAGAAATTAAATTTCTATTATTTCTTGACTAAGACAAGAGAGAGAATGATAGTACACATTCTGAGACATCAAGGAATCGTTAGTTTATCATTGGAGAGAAGTCTGTGTAGTAAAAGTCACATACAAACGAATGCAGTGAGCAGGTTGAGATGGGTGAAGGTTGCCGCTCATATTCAGAGATAAATAGGCCTGCACGCAACAGTGTAGCTACATGAAACCAGTGCTGACTGAGGCGCTCCAGTTACGGTCAGCACGGCCACTACGGTCGGGGGTTCGAATCCCCCCTCGGGCATGGATATTTGTGCCGTCCTAGTTCGTAAGTAGTTCATAAGTAGTTTGTAACTTTAGGGACTGATGACCCCGTAGTTAAGTCCCATAAGCTTAACAAACATTTGAACATTTTGAAACCAGTGCCGCGGCGTAGTTGCCGAGCGCTTTGAGGAGCTTTCTACGATGCGCGAGGCCGTTCCCCGTCGGGGGTTCGAATCCTCCCACGGGTATGGGTATTTGTATTGTGTTTAGTATTAAGTTAGTTTATAAGTAGTTAGTAAATTTAGGGACTGATAACCCCGCAGTTACGTCCCATAAACTTAACAAATATTTCAACATTTCGACATGAAACCAGTCTGAGGACTGAAGACCACAACAACAACAACTCTCCACGGTCTAACCAGGTACACCAATTCATGCAACTTCTTGTAGCGAATTCCTACACGCTATCCTTGTTCGCAGAGTAACTAGGATAACTGGGCTGATCATTCAGCGATTGCATTATCTTGTCAATGCCGTAGTATTTTCTTATCATTCAGTGCAGTCGCATACTAGTTCACCAAGGTCTCTGTAATTCATTGCAAATGCCATTTTGAAACATGATTCTCTCTTCACCACCCATTATCTCAACGAAATATATATAGCGCTTATGAAACTGTCCCTTTTGCCTTTAGCATGTGAGTAGATAAAAGTCTAAAGTCTTGATTACAAAAGGCAATAAAATTTAGAGCTCATTACGATGTACTGTAATGATGTAACTTTTTAGAATGGAGATAAACTAGTTGCTGCTAATAACTGGATCCGTGCTTGTTGATGTCATACTAAACTGAAATTGACAGGTTTATAGTTGTATGATACAGTTGCTTTTAATCGGTAAACATAAGCCTCAGAATGCATTTGCTATCACGAGCCAGAAAAAGTAAGTGTCGTTATGGCACAACAGCAAAGGCATAACGTCGGTAAACCGCGACAGTACTAGAAGGTTACTTAACATACATCTTGATTAACTTTTAATCAGTTTCTTTTGAGGAAACAGCTTAGTTCCTGACAGTTTTATAACTTATTCAGAGATTGTTGAAGTGCTTTATATCAACGCATATCCAGTTCGTTGACCTCAGGTAACTTTACAATAAAACGTGAACCCTACATTTCAACAATTAAACGTTGTAAATAAAGACCTTAGAGAGTATTACATAGTGCTACATTGCTAAAATCCAACATAAAAGCTCCCTACATAAAAAACGCATAAAATGTCAGAAAAATGTCTCGAAATATTAAAAATTTCACGTGAAGGCTATTGTATAAAATTCATGCAAAATATGGAATGAAGTGTCACACACTTCATAAAACTCAAAGAATGCTACAGGCCTTACGTCAAAATGTAGGGTGACCTAGCGTTGCTAGGGATTTTTTTTTTTCTGGTACATAGTGGTATTGTTATATAAATATTTTCCAACACGACCGACGCTGGAACTGCAACCGTTAAACGAAAATAACCACAAATGTACCTAGTTCAGTGTCACAGTAAATATTTTTCCAACATTTCTCAGATATTTCGAAGTGCACAGGGTGGGTACAAATGCAGAAACCGTTCCAGTTCGTTAGTGTAGCCGAAGAAAAACGTATCTACCATTAATTGTAGTGCCCCAGTGGCGACAGTGGCGACTGCGCTAGTCACAGCATTTTCTGAAATTCGCGTTTTTACGAACTAAAAAAAAAAAAAAATAAATAAATAAATAAATAAATAAATAAAATAAAATAAAATATATATATATATATAAATATAAATACAATATCTCATCCCAAAAAACAGGACACACACTCACACACACACACACACACACACACATATATATATATATATATATATATATATATATATATATATATATATGGAAAGTCGGGTTTTGAGAAAAAATATAATTATGTAGTTAAACTTCAAAAGAAAAAAAACTGCAAATACAAAATATCATAGTAATCATTAGAGCTTTTGTGTCCCAACTTCGTCGCCGCTTTTGTGTCCCAGCCTCGTCGTAGGTGTCGGTGGCCGAGTGGAACGAGACCGACACAGGAACATAGATAGCACGCTGGTGCAGGTACGTAGGGGAGCAGCCAGAAACTATAAACACTAGAGTAAATTAGAAAGATATATATTGCACAGAATGTAACAATACTTAACTTTTACATAGTACTGCAGAATGTTGATACATAGTTGTTGGAGGCCTGCCTAGTGCCTGTACAATAGCAAAGTCTTCACTGGTGCCTATCTGATTACGAAGGTCCTAACTCGTTGCTATCTCAGTCCGAAGTGCCCGATGTCTTTCCGTGGTGGCCACGAGCGGGGTTGCAGCAGAGGGCGCTCGTGGCTGTCGTCGTGAGAACGCCGCGCCGTGCGTGCATGGCGGCGCGCGGCGAAAGTAGGTGGCGCGCACTTTGTACTTGTGCGACACCACAAGAGCCGTTTCCGAGACAGCTAAAAAGATATAAGACCTGAAGCAACATTGTAATGAAAAATAAACTTTAAACAACACTGGAATAAAACTTCCTGGTAGATTAAAACTGTGCTGGAACCAGGACACGAACCTGGGTCTTTCTCCTATCGCGGGCAAGTGCTCTACCACTGAGCTAATACGACACGACTCACGGTTTGCCCTCAGAACTTTACTTCTGCCAGTACCTCGTCTCCTATTTTGCCCGCGAAGGCAAATGTCCCAGGTTGTAGTCCAGGTTCCAGCACACTCCATTGCAGAGTGAATGTTCCATTCTAGTAACACAGGAATACCTGGAGGATTACTTTACAATGCAAACGTGGAACATGTACAGTATAACCTATGGCTTTTAACCTTCTTTTGGACAAAAAGAAGTTTGAATTTGAACTGAATGCATCGAAGCTAGTCACAACTATAAATAAATGTACCACTGTGACAGTACAGAATATCAATATCATTCGTACGATTACAAAAAAAATTTTCACTTTTGACGTTCAAAGAAAGAGTACATACATACTTCTGTTGTTCTGCCGTTCTATCCACTTTTTACAAAAGGGACAATGCATTTTTAAAAAGTTAATTGCAACTTCTGAAAAATAGTTAATAAGTCAAAGAGTAAATTGTTTTTCCAGAGTAACTATTCTTCGACATATTTCGCTTTAGATACTTCAAATCAAAAATATCTTGAATTACACACTTTTCTAAAATATCTTATCCGGTACTTCAGCGTTAAAGCTATATCCACACCACATATAATCAAAATAGATTCAGATGATATATAGCCAAATCGGTTCAGCCGTTCTCGAGTTTTAGATCTTTGAGAGATCATATACAGGTTCAGATCGTGGAAAGCGAACTTTAGTCTTTCAAAGTATATTTCTGAACGCGACCAACACAACAACTAAGTTAGTTTTTTACATATTTTAAATCTAAAATATCCTCGCAATTTTTCCAGATTTTATCACCGTTTAAACCTTCCCTGAACTTCCACGAATGTGACATGAACATTATCCTGGACATGCGTGCGTGATTTGCACACTCTTTCCGCCCACTATCGAGCCGATACTTTAGACTCTCTGATGATGCCTTTATAAAGCTACTGGGTCTCAAATACGTATGATTTAAATTAATATGATTTATATTAAGAGGTAAGTGATACGAAGTTCACCGGGTCATCTAGTAAAAATGAAGAAGTAAATGCCTGCTGTGGTGGAGCAGTAATGGTGGCCTCTCTGGCAGCCTGCTCGCGCGCCGGTCGCCGCACAGTGTTTGCGGCGGCGGTGCTCCGCCGGTCGGCGGTCGGTCGTTTCCGGGCGAGCGCTGCAGGCCTGCGGCGGACACGGGCGTGTCGGCGGCAAGTTGGCCACCCATTAGGCGTCCGCTAATGGCCGGCCGCTTGTCGCGGGGAAACGGACCGCCGCTGGTTCCCCGCCCCACCGCAGCCGCCGGCCCGGCGCTGCCTGCGTCCCCGGCGGTCGTGTCCGCCGTGTTTAGGCGGCGGCAGCAGCGGCGGGTGAACGGTGCACGCCCGCCAGTCGGCAGACACACGTCCGCACTTACCTGCGCCGTTACCCAGACTGGCGGTAGCAACAAAAAGACATGTTAACTTACACGGTATTAGGCACATTTTCTGTGCAAATGTAGCAAAAATTCCATACTAAAAATTAAGGTCTTGCGTCTCCTTATCTTCCTTAATTGTGGCTTCAGGTAGCAGTGATAATACAATTCTTTGCTGTTCCAATACAAATGGAACATAGTTGAAAATGTCACAATACAGATTTTTAATTAATTAATTTATTTATTTATTTACTTTTTTGTATTTAATAACTGTACCAACAGTTCTTGAGGTAATATTTTATTGTGAAACGAAGTCTTTTCTGGATGTTATAATACAGCGCAAATCATTTAGGCCACTGTATGCACCGTAAACCGACGCACAGTGATTTTAATCTCAGGGCACAGAGTTCCCATCACCCAGTTCAGGAGAGAGTAGTACTGAACACATTGATATATATAGAGCAAAACCTATTTCTGACGAGGATCACTTGGAATCCGAAATTCACCATCTTAAGTGTATGTTCCGGAAAATTGTCTATGGTCCAAGGATTATGAGGACAGCGTTTGCCAAGAAGGCGATTCACGTGATGGTCAACCGACGGCTTTTCTCCCTATCTGTAGCGCAACGTCTAGCAAAATTGGAAGAGTACTTGGGAGGCACCGTTTTTAAATCGATCTTCCGACCTCCTAGGAAATTTAAGGATTTGCTACGCCCTTTTAAGGAAAGTCTCGGCGTCACGGTTCCTGGGATTTACAATATACCATGTAAGTGTGCATGCAACTACATCGGTCAGTCCATCCGTATCGTTGCCGACCGGTGCACAGAACACCAAAGGAGAAATTGGCAGACGCTGACCACAGCCTCACAAAGAAACAAAAATTCTTATTCTATAAAACAACAATTATGTCCCAGGCATGCTCATATTGGGCTTCTGTGATTAAGGAGGCTGTAAAATAAGAATGTGCGACGAGAGATTTAGCAGTGCATGGAACCAAGCGGTCGATACAGAGAAGCGGCAGAGACGTCCCGAGTAACGTCTCGATACTACGGGAGCGGTGGCGACACCACCGCAGACGTCGACATGATCTGCGACGTCATTACGTAGTTGTCAGTCAATCAGAAGCTGACCAATCACAAGCCATCTCCTTGTTATTTAGGACCATCGCAGCATTAAACAACCAGTCAGTTGCGATTGACGTAGGCGGTGGAGGTAAACGCCGAAAGCTTAATGTTTTATATAAGAGCATTTTTTATGAAACATACAAGATATTTGTTAATATTCTGCAAATTTATTGTTTTTTTTTTATCACGCGTTTACGTTTGTTACGCCATCCTCGGCCGCGCGGAATAATCGCGTGTGCAAAGGCGTCTTGTTACGTACTACGCGGCCGTTCCCGTCGGAGGTTCGAGTCCTCCCTCTGGCTTTTTTTGTGTGTGTGTGTGTGTGTGTGTATGTGTGTGTGTATGTGTGTGTGTGTGTGTTATGTACTTAGTGTATGTTAGTTTAGGTAGATTATAAGTCTAGCAACTGATTCACCGTAGTAGTCCGGTCCAATGGTTATACAAACATTTGCCCTAATAAAAAATAATTAACAATAAAAATTGGTTGCACAATTTGTTTTATTGTGCCTATGATGATATTTTTTTCAGAATAAAATACACAATCGAACAAACACTATGTACACAGAGTACTAGCGTGTCCCCGCCAACGCCTTGAAGCAAGTAAACATCGTGACGTCATAACCGCCGCCCGCCTCTCATTCGCCAATTCCCATCAATAGGAATAAACAATGCAAACACGAATGAAGTACCATTATTCCCTCCAATCACAGGCCATAATATAAAGACCAATAAAAAACGCGTCACACTTTGATAAAAGCTTCTCCCACTATTTTATAAGTACCAGCAATCCCTTGCATGAAGCAAACATCTTGACAAAGGCCACTTGCAAAGTGACAGAAACGTCGGATATTATAGATTAACAATGCGGCCCAAAAACCCGAAGAACTGTATTGGCAGTAACAACGACCGCAGGAGTATTCGTTTACATACAAACAGTATAAAGGTTATAATGGTTTTACCCCAACCAACTCCAAAACATTCTATAAAAATACAGAAACATTTATGCTACACATATATGTCTATAAGATACACAACATGAAACAACGAATTATAATTTGATTGAGTAATGGAGAGTGTGCTATCCCACCACAATATTGCAATAAAATGCCCGAGGGGGGATTTGAACCCCCGACCGTAGTGGCCGTGCAGACCGTGACTGACGTGCTAGTTTGTAAAGGCGCCAAGGCGCGAGGAGGTGGAAAGTACCAGTTACTAGCGGGCTATGGTGTAGGCGTGACGTAGTACTGTCAAAGTGTAATACCTATATCTACGAAGTTTTGGTGACCTATGCGATTTAAGGCACTTACAAGATAGCGACTGCAAGATTAGAGTGTAAATGATAAGGCAATAATTTCATTGCTCAATTCATTGAAGTGCTCAGCAAAGCTAATAATTCATTACCGCGTATTTCGTAAGACAAATCTGAATCTTGCTTCACACTAATAATTTGTCGAGAAAAATAAACACAAAAATGTTTTAAAGTAGCCATCTTTATTTCCGAGTAGACAGAACCATACCTTCATTAACTTACAGTTTTGCAACCGATATTGTGACCTGCACATCGTCCACGACCCGAGGAGAAGATTATCCAATGGGACATGTAAATCTGAGGTAAGCAACGTTGAACTGTTTATTGAGAGACTGAGTGGAAATGGGCACACGACACTGTGGAGTGGACAGTACTATTGTACGAAATCGTAGTTTAGTGTGTGCGCGTGTGTGTGTGTGTGTGTGTGTGTGTGTGTGTGTGTGTGTATGCAATGCAACTAATTCCGGTGAGTATTTAGTTCCTATTCACTTCAAGTATAGATGGCATCCCAAAATGAACTGACATTTGTAGTTAACAGGCTCAGCATTTAATTAACGCATCACATCCCGCGTGAAGTTATGTATCGGAATGTTATAAATGGATATTTGCTTCAAGAATATTCATCCTTATACTTACCCCAATTTCTTATTATTTTGAGCAGACTTATATGTGTAATACACGTGATGTTATTTATTCTTCAAGTCTTGTATGGATTGCATTGTACCTATCCCTATCACAACTAGCACTAATTATGTGGTTACTTGCAGAAACGGAAAGTGCGATTGATGTACGGTTTTCGCAGAACGGATTGGCAATCAGGGGCGCGTATGATTAGCCAACAAACAGATTGAAATATTACTTAGAGAGTGTATTTGTTTTTAAACGGATCAGTGGTTGTTTCTACGATTCACAGGCATTTTTGACACCAGCTGTGTACAAATAATTTATAATGACATGTTTATCACGTTTAGTTTGGCAGCTACAACCGTTCAAAGATTTGGTACTGGAGGCTGCGATAGCGTAGCTCACTGGCCGAGTGGCTAGACCCTGGGGCACGGCCCACCGTCTCATGACTACCGGCCAGTCAGATACGCTGTCGTAACCTCCGTCCCCAGAAGTCTGAATGGTTGTAGCTGTCAAACTAATCGTGATAAAAATGTCATTCAAAATTCTTCGTACACAGCTGGTGTCGAAATTTCGAGTGCATGATAGAAACAACCATTGTTCCATGGTATGTTTGCACAAAAAATACACTTTCTAGATATTTTTACAATCTGTTTATTGGCTAACAATACGAATCCTTGACTACGAATCCATTCTCTGAAAACCGCACATCAATCGCACTTTCCGTTTCCGCAATATTTGCTGTGCAAGTGCTAGGTGATTCACACTATATGTATATATACATGGTATTCACTTCAAGTATGGTAAAAATGCAAAGCGAAATTTTTTAATATTTCAAAACATTTTGCTTTTGAAAAAAGACCTTGTTGTGGTACTAAAGTAGTCTAGATCGTAGATTTCTGATTTTAGTTTGTGAACGCTTTCAGATAACGTAGGCCATCTTCAGATAATGACCACCGCAATACAGCACGGATATTCAGTCAGACATAACAGTGATTGTATTATAGATTATATAAAATAAAGTCTCTTGCGCATTATGCCAGGTGGTGGTGGTGGATGGAGCAGACTGCACCAACGTCAACTGATAAGGAAGTGATTACCATCACTTACCATGTGAATACTAACGAATCACACACGCATTACCTAAAAAGTATTGACTGATATAAAAAATACAAGTTACTTAGCGGTTAAAATTACTCGAAAATCTTCTTAATACGATGTAATTAGCTCCATGATTAAGCAATTTTCTGAGTATATTCACCAATTTTATCCGAAAATAGCCATCCAAATTGGCTGCAGATGCACAGCTTGCCCTCTGTGGACGCTTAAAAGAACCTCGTATCGTATATTAGTGGCACATATGAAGCTGAGTGTTGCCTTTAATTTTCATGACGATGGCGTAAATGTAGGAATAGGGATCACAATAGGCTGGTAGATGACGATATCGAAGATGACGCAATGTTTTGTCGCTAGTAAACAGGGGTAGAATATATACATTGAAAACTGTTTTGAAAGGATCTATATTGGCTGTTATGTTGACTGGTGGCATAAAGAAAAATAATAACGGGTACTGAGCGATAAATTAACAATACAAAACTTACTGCCGCCTTACATTCGATAAAAGCTTTCTATTACGTAGTTATTACTAGGTTAAATCGGTGTCAATAGCCGTAATGTCAATGGTTTTAAAGTATAACGTACCATAGCATGAAAGAAAAATGATTCCTGTCTTATTAGTGATAGAGCTAAAATTATAGTTCACACACACACACATATATATATATAATGTTCAAAAGAATAAGTCGTAAGAATTAAAAGACTGTAACAACGTAATTGGTTATTAAACGGAACATCATATGCAAAGCAGGAACAGCGCAGTTGGCTGTTTATCAGATTAAGAGAAGATGAAGTGTATTAACCAATCCGTAACATGTGTGGTTACAAATTTAATTAATTCCGTTTGTAAAAGTTTTTTTTTACTTGTTTTTCAAATATCTTCAAAAAAAAAATGTTCAAATGTTTGTAGAACTTATGGCACTTAACTACGGGGTCATCAGTCCCTAAGCTTACAAACTACTTATGAACTGGGTAAGACTAAGGACGGCACAAATATCCATGCCCGAGGGGGGATTGGAACCCCCGACCGTAGTGGCCGTGCAGACCGTGACTGGAGCGCCTCAGTCCTCTCGGCCACCACGGCCGGCCAAATATCTTTCTTTCGTTTGGCTTGATTGTCGCCCTGTTATAACAATCACCTGTGATTCAGTGGTTGACTAAAATCTTTTACCCACGAACAAATGTTTGTAGCTACCGAATGAATTTGACAATGTTTGAGCAATAGAATGCTTTGCCGAATATACTGTTCCAGTAAGTATTGTTCCACTGGTATACTGTGTATTTTGTCGCTCGGCAGACATCGTTATTTACTTTAATTTCACCAGACAGTATGACGGCTAATATACAACTTCTGCCGTTGTTTTTAATGGGCTACCAAAGCTGAAACAATGTGGCAGTCAAATATTGGCGCATCTTTGATACGTCTTCTACCAGCCCAATACTTTCACGACACCGTCATGGAAAACATCAGTGTCAATGCTTCCTTTGAAGCGAACGTACTACACGAGTTGCCTTTGAACGCCCATAGAGGACAATCTCTGCACTTACAGCCAACTGTACTGGTAATTTCTACATGACGTTTCGCGTAGTTTTTAAATATATTCAGCCGGCCGCAGTGGCCGAGCGGTCTGCGGCGTGCCAGTCATGGTCTACACGGCCGCTGCGGTCGGGGATTCGAATCCCCGCTCGGGCATGGATGTTTGTGCCGTCTTTAGTATAAGCTAGTTCATAAGTAGTTTGTAAATTTAGGGACTGATGACCCTTTAGTTAAGTCCCATAAGCTCTACAAACATCTGAACATCTGAAATATATTCGGCCAATTTCATTATTTACTAGCTAATTACAAAATGTTTGCTAAATTTTAGAGTAATTTTCAGCCACGCCAATTTCATTATTTACTAGCTAATTACAAAATGTTAGCTAAATTTTAGAGTAATTTTCAGCCACTGAATATTATTTACATTAATTAATACTCTTTACACAGTGCATGTCTGATTGCCTATTTTTCTCATTACGTGCTTAACCCATCGCCATCGCCTATCATAATGGATGTAAGCTTTTGAATTTTGTTGCTAGTTTACATATCCCTCCAGATATAACCAACGTTACTGTAGATGTCCTTATAAATGTCTGATTTGCATTGCGGTGATCTAGGTCTAAACCGTTCCCAAACTAAAATTAGAAATATGCGATTTGAACTATTTTAATTTCAAGTAAAACTTGTAATATTCTATGCATTACCTAGGCATTGATGTCGAAATGTGGTGCAGCCCAGGACATTTTGTTTAGTTTCTACACATATAATGTTCCTGAGTTTCGAACTGTGAAGCTGTTAAAATTTATAACAATGATTATAATTTTCAAAATTGACACCGAATTAATAAACAGCAATTTACAATATATTTTTGAAAGCAATAGGATTAATTGCATTTTACGCCGTTTGCGGTTGACCGCAATTAGGCGGCAACATGGTAGAGAGCAATAGCTGATTATGTGCTGGTTGTTCGGACACTCCGTAGGCTTTGAGCCTAAGAATGTCACTGCACCTAATTTCCGTAAATCTAAAGATGCGAAGTTGAACATTATTTATTTCAATTATAACATTACGATTAAGGTTTGTTCATTTCAACACAACTATTCTATAATTAACTGTAATATTAATAACATAGCAGTAATAATGTACTGGCCTGAGAGCGAGGGGTGTGCCAGAAAAGTATCTTCGCCAGGTGAAAGACAGGTATGATGAAAATATAGTGTCGGAGTGACTGAAAAGTTCCTTATCATGGTTGGACTGCATAAAGGGTCAGCACTAAGTCCACACCTGTTCAATATAGTGATGGATGTGGAGTGAAGGAGTGAAGGTACCTGTTTTATGGTTGGGTAGTTGTGCAGATCACCTGGTGATAGTGGAGAAGCGCAAAGAGACTGTAGAAAGAACAGCGGAGAGATGGTAGAAGGAAACGGAGGACTTAGCAGGAAGAAGACCGAATACCTGTGGTTTGGTGGAGATGGAAGAGATGGAAAAATTATGTTGGGCAATGATCAGTTGGAGGGAGTGGCAGAATTCAAATACCTAGGTTCCTATGAAACCAGTAAGGGAGATTTTGATAACGAGATAAGCCATAGGATTCAGGCTTGATTGACAAACTGGAAAAGGGTGTCAGGTGTGCACTGCGACAAAAGAATAAAACCAAAGACAAAAGTAACTTTTTTTTAAACCGTTGATGAGACCAGCTATGTTGTATGGTAGTGAGATCTGGCCGTTAAAGAAAGTCCAGGAGAAGAAATTAAACGTGGCTGAGATGCGTATGATGGGGTGGAAGATGGGGAAAAGAGGATGAACGGATTAAAAAATGACACTTTAGAGCATACAAGTGTAGTGGAAGCATTGAAGAAAACCCAGAAACGAAGACTGCAATGGTACGGGCACATGATGAGAAGGGATTGGGGACACTTTGCAGAGAATAATGGAGTTACAAGAGGAGGACAGGAGAAAAAGAGGCAGACCAAAGAGAAGACGGATGGACTGCATCACTGAAGACCTGAGAGAGAAGGCACTGAGTCGGGAGGACACGTGGGACCCAGAGAAATGGAAGGAAAAAATCAGGATCAGCGACCCCTGAACTGGGACAAGCTGAAGAAGAAGATGATGATGATGAAGAAGAATATTATATAATTTTTTAGAAATCAAAATTATTTTAAGGTGATACATCTATAATGTATAATCAGAAGCATGTAAATCTTGTAAGATAATGCATGGACGTTGTCCGAAACTACACACATGAATAAGTACTAAGTTTTGCAATTCTTACACCTGTCAGATCTAATCTTAGATATTATGAATACGTAATTAATCCTTCAGAATATAATATCTGAAAGAAAAAGAAACAGATGTAAAAGTAAGGTCGATGTCTAAACGAAACGGCGTAAACCTTTAACAAGAAATCGGTGTCAGTAATATAAGAAAAATTGTATTTTGAGTATACGTTTATCAGATCTTATACAAGTCCCTGGTTCTCAGACGTTTACCGAATAATACGAGGCGCGTCCAGAAAATAAGTTCCGTTTGATAATAAAATTGTACACAGATACAGAAGAAATTTTTATTGCACAAAATTATACAACTCTTAAACTACTTTTCCAAATAGCTGCCAAAATTTTGTAGGCACTTGTCATAGCGTGCCACAAGTTTTTGCATGCATCCTTGACAGAAGGTTGCCGCCTGTGTATTCAACCATGTGATTACAGCTCTTTAACATCGTTGAAGTGTTTACAACCAAGGACAGATTTTAGGTGTAAGAAGAGATGAAAGTCGCTAGGAGAGAGGTCCGAGCTGTATAGAGGATGATGAAACACGTCCCATTGAAATTTCCGTAAGAATTGTTTGGTGACATTCGGTGTGTGGGGGCAGGCTTTATCGTAAAAAAAATCTTTTGACAGTAATACTCTTTTTACACCTAAAATCTGTCCTTAGTGGACAACACTTCAACGATGATGACGAGCTGAAAGAACTTGTAACCATATGGTTGAATACACAGGCAGCAACATTCTATGAAAAAGGCACAGAAAACCTTGTGCCATGCTATGAAAATTAACTACAAAATTTCGGAAGCTATGTAGAAAAGTAGTTTAACAGTTGTAGATTTTTGTAGAATCAATATTTTTTCTGTATCTGTACCCGTTCGTTTTATATAACCAAACGGAACTTACTTTCTTGACGCGCCTCGTAGTTTACAACCTTTATATCTGAAAATAGATCACACTCTTCAAGAAACAGCAAAGTAATTGAATACAGTGGTACCAAAATTTATCGACACTTGTTGCAACATATCACCGCCTACACTTTCTAATGTAGCGGTGCGCTGCGGAAGAATCGTTGTCGAACTTGAAAGGATGGGATTAGAAATACCGCCGCAGCCAGCGACGTTTACATTGGGAGTGTGGCGGCAGCGGTGTCAGCCCTTTACCAATATGTACGGAGGCAGAAGCCAGCCGAGTGTCAGTGTGCCGATGCCGCGGTGTCGGCGCAGCTGATCCGCTGTGAGCCGCTCAGCCCCCTTGTTTACACTTAGGGATGACTGGGCGGCGCGTAACCCTCTGTCCTAACTGCTTGATCGTTCCCGTCCAGATCCTTTCGCAAACCGGGAATTTCAGTGTTAGTTCCCAAAGTCAAAAAGTCAAACTTCAATGTGGGGAAAGCCGGCCGCGGTGGCCGAGGAGACTAAGGCGCTCCAGTCACGGTCTGCACGGCCACTACGGTCGGGGGTTCGAATCCCCCCTCGGGCATGGATATTTGTGCCGTCCTAGTTCGTAAGTAGTTCATAAGTAGTTTGTAAGTTTAGGGACTGATGACCCCGTAGTTAAGTCCCATAGAGTATACAAACATTTGAACATTTGAATGTGGGGAAATACTCACAAGGAAAGTACATGGGCTCGAACGTATCTGTATTAACGTTTGGTACAAATGTTCAAATGTTTGTTAAGCTTAAGGGACTTAACTGCGGGGTTATCAGTCCCTAAACTTCAAACTACTTATCAAGTACCTTATCCTAAGTCACAAATATCCATGCCCGAGGGGGGATTCGAACCCCCGACCGTAGTGGCCGTGCAGACCGTGACTGAAGCGCCTCAGTCTCCTCGGCCACCGCGGCCGGCGAACGTTTGGTTCCAGAATCTCTATGTACACCTCAATGTTCTGGTGGGTGTCGTTTTTCTGCAAAGCTCTGCAAACATGCTGTAGATAGCACTGTAAATGAAATTGTAGACGCCAACGTAATGCAGATATCTTAACTATAACTTATGTAATAATCATCGTACATGTTCTCTAGCGAATTGTCATCAAAAGCCGGCCGCGGTGGCCGAGGGGACTGAGGCGCTCCAGTCACGGTCTGCATGGCCATTACGGTCGGGGGTTCGAATCCCCCCTCCGGCATGGATATTTCTGCCGTCTTTAGGATAAGCTAGTAGATAATTAGTTTGTAATTTTAGGGACTGATGACCCCGTAGTTAAGTCCCATAAGCTAAACAAACATTTGAAAATTTGAATTTGTCATCAAAAGCCGTGATGATAGTTGCAATTTTAACCGTCTTCCCGAAAGACTGGTGGTATTCACTACCACTGCTTCCATCGCCTCTTCCCGCACTTTCCGTAGCACAAGCGCTTGCATATTTCTGTACCATAACAGATACGAGAAAGCATGCAAATGATTCATCTTCTACACTAATACCATCTTCACGAAGAAGGGTTCTTCGTAACTTCGAAACTAATCGCAATACATAGGCAGGATTGATTAGCAATCGCCGCCTCATCTGACGCTTCACCACACAAATAACATCACAAAACGCAACTTCGGAGGCGCACTGGCGCACTGGCGAAGCGACAGGTCAAAGTGCAATGCAGTATGGCACACGCAGAAGCCTCTAACGGACGACTGCAGAATTTTTGCAGATGTGGAAGTACCACTAGTGGAATAAGGGATCTTTACATTATCTCTCATACGATTTTGTTGTATATGTGTTTGTTCGAGCCCAAGTACTTTGCTTGTCAGAATTTTACATGAGGCAAATACAATTACGGAGAGGACAATTCTAAAGCGTAAACGTCAGTTTACCTGGCTATCGAAATGACATAACCTTAAATCAAAATTTCTACGTAAACAAATGTAGCATTCGATTGCAACTATTAAGTGACAATTTAAACACATAAATTCTACTACGTCGCTGGCAATGGACATGTGTTTTGCAAACAACCCGCAATAGCTGTCCCTCTGTGGCATCTTTACCTTTCTGTCCATCTATCGTAAAGGGATGTAAAGTAGATTCCATGTTTCTAGATTTCCGGGAGGATTTTGATACTGCACCTCACAAGCGTCTGCTAATCAAATTGTATGTTTATGGAATATCGCCATAATTGTGTTATTGGATTTGTTAATTCCTATCAGAGAGGACACAGTACGTTGTAACTGACGGAAAGTTACCGACTAGAATAGAAGTTTTATGAGGATTTCCCCACGGTAGTGTCATAGGGCCCCTACTCTTACTTATTTTTATTAAACGTTAATGAGTGAGTAGCTCCCTTAGACTTCTTGTTTACAAGATAAACGAAAGTGAAGGCCGTACACTCCTCTAAATACTTAAGAATTACTATTACTTAACACCCAAACTGGAAAGCACGCGTAGATAATATCGTGGAAAAGGCGTACCAACGACTGGTTTTTATTGGCAGAACCCTTAAAAGATGCAACAGAACTACTAAAGAAACTGCATACACTACGCTGTCCGACCTTTTTTGGAGTATTGCTATAGGTAGGTTTGACGGAGGACATCGAAAGAGTCCAAAGAAGGGCAGCTCGATTTGTAATGTCACAATACAGGGCAGACAGCGCCACGAAAATGATACAGGATCTGGGTTGGGAATCATTACAACAACGGCGTTTATCGCTGCGGCGTGGGCTACTTAGGAAACTCCAATCGTCACCGTTCTCCTACGAATACGAAAATATATTGTTCCACTTACATAGGTAGAAATTATCATCAGAATAAAATACGAGAAATCAGAGCTGGAACGGAGAGATGTGTTCTTTCTTCCCGCGCGCTATTCGAGAATGGGAGAAAAAAGTATAAAGGCGGTTCGATGAACCCTCTGCCATGCACTTAAATGTGATGCGCAGAGTGTGCCATGTAGATGTACATATAGATCAAAAGGAACTTAATAATGAGTAGACTTGCGCATAATAGTTCGCGATCGGGAGCGCTCACTTTAGTTCGCGGCTCTGCCGCGAACAAGTTCGTTCTTTTAGTTCGTCCGCTCCCAGTGACGGCTGAGCGGCGTGGTCTGCGCATGCAGGTGGAGGGAGAAGTTCCCCCACGTAGCTGCTTCATGCGCTTGCTGCTTGAGCCGCTAACGATATCACGCAAACCAAAAGAAATAGTTTGTGGATAATTTCTCGCGTTTAAGTTTAGAATTATCTTTATATCTTGGCATTATGGAATTTATTAGGTATTGCATAGTACAGAATACTTCAAAGCAGAAATTTTGTAGCACTGAACTATGTAAACTAACAGGCAGACGATAATCTCGAAATGGCTCTTATGAGCAGAAGGCAAACAAGTGATTTTTAATTCTGTTCGAGACCTATCGCGCATATTTTAGTTCGCGACCTGTCGCGCCTATTTTAGTTCGCGACCTATCGCGCATATTTTAGTTCGCGACCTATCGCGCATCTCTTAGTTCGCGACCAGTCACGCATATTTTTGTTCGCAGCTCGGCCGCGTAGTAGGTCGCTCTTTTTAGTTCGTCCGCTCGTTTTGGCTTTTGCTACCGCTACTAAAACTACAGCTGAGCTGCATCTCAGCTTGAAATGACGGCAAATGGCAGAAGGGAATCACGCGATTCTGCGCGCTCTCCCGTCCTCTCGCTGTTACCCGTCAGTCTTCGGAAAAGGAGTGGACGAACTAAGAGGCGAGGAATCTGCGAACAATTTCGCGTAGTTGGCCTGTGGGAGCGCTCCCGAACTCGTTCGCGAACTTCTCATGACTAATAATGAGTTATATAGGATACCCGTACGGTCCAAAAATTGGCAATTGACCCTTAATAATGATAAGTTTCAAGTCCAAATGACCGCTAATATGAATCCTTTAAACTTCACAAATCATTCAAATCTACAGGCCCTAAATGCAATTAAATACTAGGAGTAACAATTACGAACAATTTATATTGGCAAGAACACCTTCAAAATATTGCAGGAGAGGCAAAGGGCAGGCTACGTTTCATTAGCAGAACACTTACAAGTGTAACACTTCTACTAAACAAACGGCCTTTACAACACTTGTTCGTCATTCTTTGGAGTATTGCTGCCCATTTTGGTATCCACACCAGGTCGTAATGACGAACGATTTAGAGAAGAGCAGCTCGTTTTGTATTATCGAAATACAGGGGGAGAGAGTGTCACGGAAATGATGCACGAGTTGCGGTGGAAATCATTAAAACAAACGTGTTATTCGTTGCGGCGAGATCTATTTACCAACATTCTTTTCCGAATACGAACATACTTTGTTAGGACCGAACTGCAAAGGGAAACATGATCATCATAATAAAATTACAGAAATCAGATCGAAAAGGGACCTATTAGAGAATGGAACGGAAGAGAAATAAGAAACTCATGTTTTGGTGAACCCTCTGTTATGCTCTTCAATGGGACATGCAGGGTATTTATGTATATGAAGATGTTCACGTGTGATAAGGGTGGGGTCGGGAGGGACGGTTAATTTTGTGTGTGACTGTGTGAGTCTTTGAGAGGGGAGGAGGTGTGGGTATGTATGTGTGTGCTCTAGTTTGACATTAAAAGCGAATCACTCTAAAGATTTGAAAAGCAAGATGAACAGAAGCTTTGGGGGTTTAAGGTGCGATCGACAGCGTTGTCGTTAGAGATGCATCTGATGCTCAGATCGTTTGGTTAAGGACGGGGAAGGAAATGGTCGTCGTGCCCTTGAAATAGAACTAATCCTCTATTTACCTGGAAGAATTTAGAGAACTCACGTAACAGCTAAATCTGGATTACCGTAGGTGGATTTGAACCAACATCTTCTCGAATGCCACTCGAGTTGTTACCAGTGCGCACTTTGCTTGATGAGGATTTCTGTACACTGTAGTACGTAATACGCGAATTGTTTGGAAATCAGGCTTTCAGCATGTTCCGTCAGGAGACTGGCCGTCTTCAGTGTAAATACAATTTTAAATAAATAAATTAAGCAACACGAATGAATTTCTCATGTATGGATCTTAAAGATGTTATGCGACAGTTATTCCTAATTTCTAATGACAAATATGTGACCTATTTGTTTCCTCATAAAAATAGTGTGACACAAAAACAAAAAAGGGGCTTCAGTTATATATATATATATATATATATATATATATATATATATATATATATATATATATATATATATAGGGGGTGATTGCTATGTCAGTTCGTAATTTAAGGTGAAAAGAATGAAACATCAGGAGCCGGCTAAGTGGAAGTGCCAATCAGAACATATTGACGAGTAATGTTTGTACATCTAGCAAAAGATTTATTGATTTTTTGTCTTTTACAAATTTTTTGTGACACAATAGATATAAGGTGTTATTTTGTTTGCTGTATTGATGTTCAGCATACTCTGCATTTTATGGTTGTGAAGCAATGACCTTGTCTTGTTGTTTATTCTTTTCATTGCAGAGAGCAGCAACTTGCAACAGTACATTGTACTGGCTCTAAAGTAGCAATGGGCTTTCGCGACTAGATATTTTTGTTGTTGTCACAACTACACATCACCGAGAACTAAACGAAGGCGAGTCTTTAGTTCTGGCCGCCGAGAACTAGCGTGCGTGACGGCAGTTTCCCCCACCACCGCAGCTCCGAGATGGGGTAAGGAACGAGCGCTATGTGCGCTCCTGCTCGCGGAGCAAACGTTTCGAACAAAAATAATGAAAAATTAAATAATAAATAATTATGGACGACACGATTACGACTCTACTATTGTGATAATATACATGCACCCAGCACGTGATATTCTTTCAGAACATATTTTAACAAACAGACAAAATTATTTGATATTCGAATTTAGCTTTGAGAAACATATTCTTGATTGAACTTTTACCTCTTTAAACTGTTATTTTAATATCTCTCCGACTTTTTCTTGATCTTTTTCCGTTAAAATGTTACCACCTGTCTTGCTTTGGTAATTTGTTCTGTTTTATTTGTCTGTACTAGTTACGAATTTCTATAACCTGGAAGGAATGTAGCGTAGATTTGGCGTTCTGAAATCAGTCACGTGACATCCCACTCCCGAAACCTTGCCCGAAACTCGATTCTGCAATGGCCCACTGAAAATTGTCAAATCAAGTCGTTCTTAGATGAATGTGTCAGATGAACGGTGAAGCCGTTATTTTAAATTTATAGCTGTCAAATGGCTATCGCAAAGGCCCACTTTTAGTGAGACAAAAGGCCACCATGCCTACGATTCAATTGATCAAAATGACGAGAGGTCAAGTATTTCTGAAAGCCGTTCGCCTAACTATTTTTTGTATCTACCGGAACAAAAGATTAACTATTACTTTTTCACAGCAAAAAGTCAGAATATTAAGATTCAAACTTCCAAAATCCAAGGAACTTGACGAAACACACAACTGACCATTAAAATTGCTACACTAAGAAGAAATGCAGATGATATACGGATATTCATTGCACAAATATATTTTACTATAACTGACATGTGATTACTTTCACACGCAATTTGGATGCATAGATACTGAGAAATCAGCACCCAGAACAACCCCTATGGCCGTAATAACGGCCTTGATACGCATGGCCATTGTCGAACAGTGCTTCGATGGCGTGTACAGGTACAGATGCCCATGCAGCTTCAACACGATATCACAGTTCATCAAGAGTAGTGACTGGCGTATTGTGACGAGCCAGGTGCTCAGCCACCATTGACCAGACGTTTTCAGTTGGTGAGAATTCTGGAGAATGTGCTGGCCGGGGCAGCAGTCGAGTATTTTCCGTATCCAGAAAGGCCCATACAAGACCTGCAACATGCGGTCGTGCATTCTCCTGCTGAAATGTAGGGTTTCACAAGAAACGAATGAAGGGTAGAGCCACGGGTCGTAGCACATCTTAAATGTAACGGCCACTGCTCAAAGTACTGACGATATGAACAAGAGGTGACCGAGATGTGTAACCAATGGCACCCCCATACCATCATGCCGGATGATTCTCCAGTATGGCGATGACCAATACACGCTTCCAATGTGCGGGCACCGCGATGTCGCCAAATACGGATGCGACCATCATGATGCTGTAAATAGAACCTTGATTCATCCGAAAAAATAACGTGCACCCACGTTCGTCGTTGCGTACACCATCGCAGGCACTCCTTTCTGTGATGCAGAGTCAAGGATAACCGCAGCCATGGTCTCCAAGCTGATAGTCCATAGTAGTGCAAAAGTCGTCGAACTGTTCGTGCAGATGGTTGTTGTCTTGCAAACGTCCCCATCTGTTGACTCAGGCGTCGAGACGTGTATGCACGATCCGTTACAGCCATGCGGATGCTTGTCATCTCGACTGCTGGTGATACGATGTCATCGGAATCCAGCACGGCGTTCCGTATTGCCCTTCTGAACCGACCGATTTCATGTTCTGCTAACAGTCACTGGATCGCGATCAACGCGAGCAACAATGTCGCGATACGATAAACCGCAATCGCAATGGGCTACAATCTGACCGTTAACAAAGTAGGCAACGTGACGGTACGCATTTCTCCTCCTTACATGAGCATCACAAAACGCTTCAACAGGCAACGCCGATCAAATGCTGTTTTTGTATGAGAAATCGGTTGGAATCTTTCCTCATGTCAGCACGTTGTAGGTGTCGCCACCGGCGCCAACCTTGTGTAAATGCTCTGAAAAGGTAATCATTTGCATATCACAGCATCTTCTTCCTGTCGATTAAATTTCGGGTATGTAGCAATTTTAATGGCCAGTATTCTTCACATAACTGCATAGAAACGCCATTATTCCATTTTCCGATTTAATCTGTTATGTAGACCAACCGAAATGATTCCGCAAGATCCTGTCATTAAGATACGTGAACACTGAAAATGTTTGCCATGTCACTATCGGGAACCGATACTGAGAGGATGAATGCAACCGTACTTACGCTTCACACGTTCCATTCATTTATGCCAAAGAGGTGAGCGTGCCAGGAAATCGGTCAGTCCCAGCAGGGGAGGAACTTGAACGTTAGTTGGCCCAGCTGTGAGCACAAGATGCTGCGAAAATACTGCACTCTGAAACGAGCTAAAGTATGGTGTCTAACCAAACCTAGAAACTCAACAAGAAATAAGTTTCCCACACAAATATGGCGTTCTCCCAAACCTAGTAACGCAACAATGTCATAGTTTTGCAATAAAGGAATGTCTTGGATGACAGCATTGCATAATCAGCGATACACATGTATATGTTTTTTATTTATTGAGATATTACGATTTCAAAATATATTTGTTATTATGCACGGTTTGTCAGATCATTGCGTTCTCTACAGTAACTAGGCAAGTGAATGCAGTAAGACGTGTCTGGAAATTAGTCTCTCTTGTAAAATTATTTTGTCAGTAACTTTAATATTTATGTCGCTGACTTTGTAAGTAAATGCTCAGGGATATATCTCATTTATTGATGATAAATATGTTATGTGTACTTGTTATAAATCATCTGAATGTAGCTAAATATTAATAACATATATCTGTAAAATTTTCCTATTAAGTGTTGTGTTAGACATGCAATGGACAAACAAGAGTCAAATCAGATATTAAGAATCAAGTACGTCAGATTTTTTTCTTTTGGTGCGGGAATGCCGTACAGTCAATAAGAATGACGCAGATTCTGAAGGCTTTTGAAGTCACCGAAAATATCTGAACTGTTCACGCGAAGAGCGATACTTATACTCATTACGTCGAGATTAAGAATGGAGTCGTTGGCCGAGGTAAGCTGCTGTTCGTCGAACCTGAGAGAGGTAGATATTTGGCGACAAACGATCAAGTGAAGTCTTTGCTCGTCTTAAATCTGTGTCAATTGGAATTATTAATAGTTTAGCCAGTGTTGATAGGGCTTAATTTTGAATATTTTTCAGCTAATGTTTGTTCTGTGTTTTGTAGCCGCGAATTTGACTCAGATTTTAAGCATCATCGATGATTATTTAGTTCACGGAATTGTTTTTAAGTATAAACGATAATTATTTAATTCCCTAATTCTTATAACGCAATTGACGTAATATCTTAAACATGGCTGCACACAGCAACGATAGTTCACAGCAGTAGAAGTAACAGCCAACCAGTTGCAAATTAAATTTTAGTAATCTTTACCACGGTTTCGACTGACATAAATAAATCTTCTTCAGAAGATACATGGGACTACAGTGAATAACAAAGTTACAATCAAGCTATGTACAAACCGTATTAAAAACCATACAATGTTTCCCAAGAAAATTACAATATATATATATATATATATATATATATATATATATATATATATATATGAACCACGTACTTACATTACACTATTACTGTGGAAAATTTACACTCGTCAATCTGTGTACACATAATGTAGCCCATTAAACCAAAGGCACGTGAAACATAAGAAATGACAAAATATGTTGTGTAGCATAGCAGATTGCGCGAAGTGCTTACCCCCGACTGACAGTCTAAGCAAGACGCGGACGCCAGGTAAAGATGAAAAGTGGCGCATGCGCCCAGTGACAATCTTGCAGCGTCAGTAGTCACTACATGTTAATACAAATCATAAAATAGGAAACCCACGGAAGCTTAAAACGACATGTAATACAAGGGAATGATACCGAGAGGTCACCGCTGACTTTTATTTACAATATTGGTTTAAAGCCTTCGAGAGACTCTGTGCACACGAGATGAAGTTGATCATTTAATGTGTTACCATCTCTGTAAATATTTAAAAACCTCCAACTCCTCCAAAAGATCGACCTTTCACCCTTTGTCTTCTCTCCGTAAAACCAAAGTGTCTTCTAGCTTTTTCGGCGTATGCTTAGCAATAAAAATGTGTTCAGCGAATGTGTAGGTGCGTATATTTTCTGCATTCTTTCTCACTATATGTTCTCTAATCTCACATTCACTGCACTGCCTGTTTGGCCAATATAATAACAGGGACAGTAGCTACAGATTAATATATAAACGCCAGAATTAGATAACCTATCTCCATTGTTTCCGACAGTATGTAGAAGGTGTCTTTTCAAACTGTTATCTGTAGAAAATGAGACATTGTAGTTGAAATTCTTTTTTAGAAGACGTGTGATCCTATAGGAAATGTTGTGTAAGAATGGAATAGAAATGAATTTAGTATCCTTATTACTGCAAGAGAAAGCAACAATGCCTAAAGTAAAACATTTCCGGGATGCTTTCTTAATGAGAATGTGTTCTATCATGTGATACTCCTACCCGTTATTGACAGCGATTGATTTAATCACACTTCGTTCATTTTGTTGATTAGCAGGTGACAAAGGTGAAGTTCTCTTTGCTTTTCTAGCATATTTCTAATTCGGCAATAAAACCGCTGTGGATCTTAACCTACAATTTCACTCACTAAATACTTGCTTAAACGTACTATGCTCTTTAACTTTGTCCATTGATCTTAAGGTTTGTCAGTGGTGTCGGGTAATCTGATATTGTCTCTTGTCACTTTACCTAAACAGGCAGTCCTTCCTACTTTTCCTGACATTCTTCGGGTTTGTTTGTCACGAGCGCTGACAGTTATAGTTTTTCTAACTGCTCAATGTAATTTTCGGTAAAACGTTGACAATAATTTTACGCAAGACCATGTTCCGACCACCCGTGCTAATATCGCTTTTAGTCTCACAGTCTATATTCGGCAAACGATAATCACCACCTAATGCTACAGCTGGATATTTTACGCGAAATATTTTCCAGGTTTTTCATCAGATGTTCAAAAACTACTGAGGCTGGGATTTATAAAAGCGTCCAATGCCCATGTTCGATCCACCGTTACCCCTGATCTTCAGGCAAATTATTTCAACGGAACTCTCATGTCACGGTGTACATTTTTCGGAACGGTGACAGGAAATGTTAATTAACGCTAAATAAGGGAAGTAATATCACGCAGCAAATATTACCAGCGAAACATTTTATTGGCAATTTCGGAGCCCATATAACGCAATGCTGCCAGTTAGAAGCTGCTCTAACTGGCGGTGTCATTAACCACAATATCGTATGATGTATGTCCTGCAGTTGAATAAATCGGCATTTTCTCCGGCGTTACGCATCGGAGAAATTGAACAGATAACACAAATGTAGTGACTTGATATATTAAGCCCTTGAAGGCAAGGAAATATTTTTTTTTCGTTTGTTGGTTTGTTCTGTAGGCTATATATGTGCAACCAGTCCTTTTGGATATTTCCGAAGGACTATATAACTGCGGTGAAAACGATCAACGATCCTATCTCCAGTGTGAATGCATACGAAACCCGAGCTTGTATGGGAAACGGCGACATGCTGCGAATTAAAATGGGAGGGACAGTATGTTAGTTGTGTTGATAAGTGCAAGTGTAACTCGGTAATGCGTCAACTACTCTGTTGTAGCCGTAAGGGAAGGAGTTGTATTCCCATTTTCCAGAGGTTTCTTTGCCTTAGCACCGTAAGGAAAAGAGAACGAACATACAAGAAAATGCAGTGCAATTCTTTTTACAAAAATAACCACATTGGCCTGCTAGATATGTACATGATTAATGCGGGATGTCATGACCTTTCACTTGATTATGTAAGTCTAGAAAACGTAATGTCAGGCAATTCAGACAAAGAATCAATGAAGTTATGACTTGCATCATGTACATTCCATGTTGGTACCGTACAGCTTACTGAACGTTTTCAAATTATTAGGAGATAACAGCATTCAGTTATAAACGTTTTCATGTATTGTGGAAGATCTAGATTTAAGTCACATTCTGGCCATAATCAATTCCAAGAAGCTGCATGGTATGCATGTAGTACGAGACACCAATTGTATAAAAGTTTTCTATCACAGTCAATAATCCAATATGTACCTTAAAAATAAAGTAAACCATATAAATATAAGAATTTGCACTGATTTGTACATAGTGCATATGAAAGTACATTAATTTTATCCCCAAACTGTACAGATTACAATCTATTTTCATGTGAACCCTAAGGGTGTGAAAGGTTTATAGTTATAAATATGAGACATCTCTTAAACCAAAGTCGTTTTTATGTAAGTTTATAACATAATTTGTTGTTTATTCTTATTCGTCCGTTTGAGTTCGTCGGTTCAGACAATTCGAATTATTTTATCCTCTTGACATGCTTCAAGGTTGTCAATAATTTAGTAAGTACTTTTTTTGATAAACTTCTTTAAACTATCGTTGACCTGTATATTTATAGGTATAACTGTATATAGTTATCGTTGAACATGTAGACTATCAAACATTGCACATTGATGTGATGTTTAAAGCTCTCCCGGCGTATAGATATTTCCATAAAATCTCGGGCGAACTGTCGGATGTCAGTAACTTCTTGCCACGATATTTCGGCGCAGAGTCTTCTGGCCATCTTCAGGTTGATGTTAACTATGACTCTCTTAGGTAGAAATTACTTTTTAATGCAAGCGTAAAAAAAAAGTAATAAAAGAAGAAATTTTCTGGAGGATCATTCTAGCAATAAAACAGAAAATTATAACATGCGGAATGTAGATGTTAAGACATTTTAACATGAGTGAATAATATATAGAAATGGCAAAACCGCCAAAGTTACATATGTGTATGAATTGTAACAGTTGCACCAGTTGAAACTTAATCTTCAATGTAAAGATTCAATACATTTATATGAATTAATCTACACATTGATGTGTGTATTTTATTATATTCTTTTACGTTGGAATAATAAACAACTGCAGCTGCAAGCAGTGAGATGACTGTAATTGTTTCTTTGTCACACAATTGACAATGGACACACAGTGACCGAAACCAAGACCTAAATATTCAAAATTGTTTAAATGTTTGTAAACCTAACGGACCAAACTGCGAGGTCATCAGTCCGTAGCTTACAAACTACTTAAACTAAGGTAAACTAACCTAAGGACAACACACACATCCATGCCCCAGGGAGGACTCGAACCTCCGACGGTGAGCGACCGCGCGCTCCGCAAGGAGGCTTTTAGACCGCACGGCTACCCCATCTCGGCAATACCTAGACATATCACAATAAATAAAATTATTTGTTAGCTTCTAACCATGAGATGTATCTTACAATTTGACTTCGCTTGTGCTACGTCTCCATCAATGAACAATACTCGCTATTGCAGTGGAAAGGAGTATTTGGAATATCCTAAGAAAACGAACATTGGTGCGACACATTCTGAGACATCACAGAATCCTCAACCTAGCATTAGAAGGAAGTGTGTGGGGTAAAAATCGTACAGAGAGACCGAGGGACGAATACAGTAAGCAGATTCAAAAGGATGTAGGTTGCCGTACGTATTCTCCGATGAAGAGGCTTGCACAGGTCAGGGCAGCGTGGAGAGCTGCATCAAACCAGTCTGCGGACTGAAGTTCACAACTGCACAACAACAACAGTCAATTGCCTTTTATCTATGCTGTTAATGTTGTGACATAATGAAAGTGTTGTGTTCCTACCTAGAATATCTCACAAAATTCATCTGAAATTAAGGTTACATAATTGAGTTTACAATAGGTGTACTAAAACCTGATGGTTAATGATTTAAACTCTCAGTATCGTCGATGTCTGTGTCATAAGGAAAAATTGCGCAGATTTCACATTCGTGAGCCATTTGCTGTAATCCAACAAGTCATCTGAAGGCGGTCAACATAAACCCTAGAAGACGGAAATGCCTGCATATTCACATTAAATAACAATTAATTATTGTTTCCAATGGTAAAACAAGTCGTTCCATAAAAACGTGCCGTTAATCTGTGTGTAAAAATGTCATGTCCAAATAGAATTCTTGTGAATCTATTATGAAAATATATCGGTGATTATTCTGTGACAAATGCTTCCAAGAAAAATTTTGAGAATAAAGACCGGATGTAAATTCAGCTGGTCCAGCTATTGACCAATGGCTTTTTTCTGACATTAATAAATGCAGCCAATAGCTTCAACTTAGTCTGGGACTGTGTACAAAGTCTACCAGATGATTTCTGTATGTCACTTTGCCTATAACTTAAATTTAATAAAGAAGGGCGAAAAACAGTAGACGATTGATTATAACTATATTTTGATATGCAAATTTAAGATATGTTTAATCTGTACTCTACTGTTTATGAATATACAAAATATGTTTTACATCGATTCCATAATAATATTTCAAGTATTAATTTCTTAACTTTCTTTTTTAATTTAAAGTGATTTTTCCGATGGCTATCTCTCATTTATGTGTTTGGCCAACTGTTTCTCCGACATTAGGTACGAAATTAGGTTGTTGACATTTGCTTTTTTTTTTTAATTAAAAACGTATTTTATGGAAACTTTCAGTTCGTTCTTGTGTATTTGGTTGTGAAAGTGGTTGTAGAAAAAAATAAAAGGTATCCATTCCGTATTTACTCTACTTATAACTAACATTGATCACGTCACGTTCGAACCCTATCATTTAATCACATATATCTGAGGAAGTAGCAGTTCGCCTAGTGGTATCTGACACCTCTGACGTAAAGTAAGGGAACACCAAAAACCATGTCCTCCTTGATATTATTTCGGTATACCTCACAGCTTGTTCCACGTCCTATTTAATTGTTTCACCTCACGATATTGGTGCACCACCACTGCCATCATGGTTGGCCTACCGAATCGCTAAAACTGTATCCGTCAAATTTTTTGGTCAAGTGGTAGCCTCAAATTGAATATTAAGATATAATATCGGACGGAAAAACCATACTTACTGATAGGCTGTAGAGAGCAATGCGCAACATTTCCCTCGATTACATGGATGTTGACGTTTGACAGCCGACAGGGTCCGCAAGATTGATACAAATTAATTGCTATGATAACTATTACATATGAACCAAACAATGATATATAAAATACGTCACACCTCGTTAACATTTCTGTGGAATTATACGGAGAACTTTGGTGCGAAAGCCGGCCGCGGTGGCGGAGGTGACTGAGGCGCTCCAGTCACGGTCTGCACGGCCACTACGGTCGGGGGTTCGAATCCCCCCTCGGGCATGGATATTTGTGCCGTCCTTAGTCTTAGCTAGTTCATAAGTAGTTTGTAAGCTTAGGGCCTGATGACCCCGTAGTTAAGTCCCAATAAGTTCTACAAATATTTGAATTTTGGTGCGAAACGTGCACGAAGAAAGTCTACCACAGGTTATGGCTGTACCAACAGTGCTCTATGGTTGCCACAACTGGCCCTGTAAGAAGAGAGACAGGAAGAAAATAGAAGCTAATAAAATAAATTTCCTCAGATACGTAGCTGTATATACATTGATGTATTAAATGAGAAATCATGACAATTGAGCTGAATGTAATAGGCAGAACGTAAGTACCACAATACAACAATATAATCTGATATGGAAAGAACAGATAGACAGTATGCCCTATTGAAAAATTACTAAATCTGGAATGCAATACATATTAAGAGGGCAAATATCTTTAGTAAGACCGATGTAGATACAGCTCGAACAATTGTTATAAGGAAACGAAACAGACGAATTTGCCAACTCCTTGATTTAGATAATGATGATGATATTAAAAAAAGATAAAAATTTAAAAAATAAAATAAATAATAAATCATGTGTGTAAATTATTAACCTTCATAATTTCACTACGAAGTAATCAGTGGTTTTCAAGTGTTAAACTTTTGGGTCACTATTTACATCGAGTGATAAAATCTCGCGATGTAGTAACGTAGGCTACGTTTGATTTACAAGAATAAACATTGATCCATCATATTTCGGGCTTGCAGCCGGATCATGTTGACTTCTTCCAACAATATTTCGGCTGACAAACGTGCAGCCATCTTCAGGTGAGCACGAGACTGAAGATTACCGTGTGCGTCGTTCTATATATACCGAATATTGGCGCGGCGGCGCCTGCGCAGTGAGGAGGTACTAGCGCGCCGCCTGTCGAAATTTGGCGCGCTCTGTGGTAGAAGCGGGCCGCGTCTGCGTAATGGTGTACTTACATTCGCGCCATCTGTCGGAATGCGCTTTCGTGCATCTTAAGCGCGGTGGTCGAAGGAAATCACTTTTTGTCAGATGTTACACTAGATGTTGACCTATGTCTCTGCGAAGCAATCAAAGAAATAACAGGGTCCCATGCTTTATCCATTTGAAATCCGCCATCCCGATTAATTAGGTCTTCTGTCAACCGTATTTCCACGGACTCCTTAATAATCGAATCCCAAAAGGATCTTGTCGTTGCCAGAATTTTTGTTGCAGAATAATCCATGGCGTGTCTCGTGGAAATACAGTGTTCTGCTATGGCTGATTTATTGGGCTGCAGTAGACGTGTGTGGCGCTCATGCTCCACGCATCTTTCTCGTACTGTGCGAGTAGTTTGGCCAATGTAGGACTGACCACATTGACAAGGGATCTTGTAAACTCCCGCCTTTCTCAATCCCAAATCATCCTTTACAGAGTCAAGCAAAGCCGAGATCTTCGCAGGTGGTCGGAATATCACTTTCACACAATGCTTCTTTAGAATTCTTCCTATTTTAGAAGAGAGGTTGCCCACATACGGAAGGAACGCCCTGGACCTGATTACCTCCTTATCTTCTTCTTTTTGTTGTTCTTTAGCTTTCTTCTTCGTTAGAGCTGTGCGGATCTGGTGTGAAGAATATCCATTTTCCCTAAAGACAGACTGCAAATGTTCCATCTCTTTAGGAAGGCTGTCCTTATCAGATACCACATGTGCCCGGTGCACCAGAGTACGTAGCACACCTGTGGTTTGTGCAGGGTGGTGGCAGCTTGTCGCCTGCAGATATAGATCTGTGTGCGTGGGCTTCCGGTAGACAGAGTGACCCGGAGACCCATCAGTTCTTCGAGTGACAAGGACATCCAGAAACGGCAGACATCTGTCTTTTTCGATCTCCATAGTAAATTGAATGTTCTTGTGGATAGAATTCAGGTGTTTCAAGAATCCTGCGAGCTTTTCTTCTCCATGGGGCCAAACTATAAATGTGTCGTCTACATAACGCCAAAAAACTGTTGGTTTAAATTCTGCTGACTCCAGTGCCTTCTCCTCAAATTCCTCCATTAAAAAAGTTTGCCACCAGAGGGGACAAAGGACTTCCCATGGCAACACCGTCAATTTGTTGAAAGTATTCATTATTAAATAAGAAATAAGTAGAGGACAGGCAATGATGAAACAGTGCTGTTATGTCAGCTTTGAACCTCCTGCCAATGAGTGCAAGTGAATCCATCAGTGGAACCTTAGTAAATAATGAGACGACATCAAAACTCACTAATAAGTCCGAATTGTGGAGTCGGAGAGACTTCAGTCTACCAATAAAATCGGCAGAGTTACGAATATGGTGTGGACATTTGCCCACAAATGGTCTCAGTAGCGAAGCCAGATGTTGTGCTAAGTCGTAGGTTGGTGCACCGATATTACTGATAATTGGACGTAGAGGTAGTCCCTGTTTGTGAAGCTTCGGAAGACCATAAAGCCTCGGTGTAACAGAACTGTGCGGATTCAGCCTTTTGATGACTTCAGGAGGAAATGTAGAAGATTTTAACAAAGCTGTTGTTTTTCTTTCTACTTTTGCCGTCGGATCCTTGTCGATCTTCTGATATGTAGACTCATTCAGGAGGCTGTAAATCTTCTCGTTGTAGATGTTCCGTGGCAGGAGTACCGTGGCGTTGCCCTTGTCAGCTTGAAGAACCACGGTGTGTGGATCTTCACGTAGTTTGCGAAGTGCAGCCCTTTCGCTGGAAGAAATATTGTTCTTCAGAGGAGGCGCTTTCGTGAGCGCGCGGCATGTTTCACGCCTGATTTCTTCAGCTGCGTCGCTGGGAAGAGGTCTGACAGCTTCTTCAATAGCACTTATGAAATCCGCAAGAGGTGGAGTCTTAGGCGTGGGAGCGAAGTTGAGCCCTTTTCCGAGTACAGACAGTGTCGCTTTGTCCAAAGCACTATCCGTGAAATTAGCCACGGTGCGTCGAAAAGTGCCTTCCTGTGGTGATTCTGCCGATAGCCGTGCGAATTTCGATGACTGTCTAGAGGATGATTCGTTGTGAGCCCAATCCGCTTTGGCCCAAGTAACTGCGTCAGCCCACTCCCAGGTGAAAGGAAGAAGACTGGAAGCCATTTCCAAATGCAGGTGATACAGCTGTCTTGAAATCAAGTCCAGTTCACGACGAGTGAAACAGATCCTCTCTTTTACTATAGCAAGGCTAGCCTTCCGAGTAATATTCTTGGCAGCAGCGGTCTTGATAAAATGTGTTACTCTGGCAAACTTTGGGATAAAGCCATTGTCCCGACACTTCAGTAAGAAACACAGAGAGCTAAGTAATCTTGCTCGCTTATTACGTAACTTATCCAAACTCTGGACGTGTACTGCCATCTCCTCCCCGTAAAGGTTCTTGATGTGTATCTTGAAGTTTTCCCGGCGTATTGATTGATCCATCATATTTCGGGCTTGCAGCCGGATCATGTTGACTTCTTCCAACAATATTTCGGCTGACAAACGTGCAGCTTAATAAATCAGCCATAGCAGAACACTGTATTTCCACGAGACACGCCATGGATTATTCTGCAACAAAAATTCTGGCAACGACAAGATCCTTTTGGGATTCGATTATTAAGGAGTCCGTGGAAATACGGTTGACAGAAGACCTAATTAATCGGGATGTCGGATTTAAAATGGATAAAGCATGGGACCCTGTTATTTCTTTAATTGCTTCGCAGAGACATAGGTCAACATCTAGTGTAACATCTCACCAAAAGTGATTTCCTTCGACCACCGCGCTTAAGATGCACGAAAGCGCATTCCGACAGATGGCGCGAAAGTACACCATTACGCAGACGCGGCCCGCTTCTACCACAGAGCGCGCCAAATTTCGACAGGCGGCGCGCTAGTATCTCCTCACTGCGCAGGCGCCGCCGCGCCAATATTCGGTATATATAGAACGACGCACACGGTAATCTTCAGTCTCGTGCTCACCTGAAGATGGCTGCACGTTTGTCAGCCGAAATATTGTTGGAAGAAGTCAACATGGTCCGGCTGCAAGCCCGAAATATGATGGATCAATCAATACGCCGGGAAAACTTCAAGATACAAGAATAAACATGTCTGCTAGATTTATGGATATTTGTAGAACTTCATTGTGGTTGACCAAAGGCTTGTTATTATGTCTCCAAATGCTACCAGTTTCAGTCCTTGACCATTTTGAAATGTCAGGCTAATATGTATGCCTAACTTACAAAGTACATTGATTTACAGTTTGTATGAAACTAATCGTAATCATGACATTAATAACATATGAAGATACTTACAGAGTTTAACCCTTTGGTTACAGTATCAAGTATTCAAAATGAAAGAAAGTAAGAGAGTATATATTGGGAGAATGTATATACCCGGCGTTTTAACAAATTGAAACAGCATGCACGCAAAGTGACAGCACCTTACAGACATTATGATGAACATATAGGCAAAATATTTTATTTCTGTGATGACAATCAAGATGACTTCGAATATTATAGGCAAAGAACATATGGGAGTATGTATAGGTGAGATGTGTAAATGACAATCTTTGGAATAATTTGTAGCACATAGAAAATTTATTATGTAAATAGTGCAGGGGCTTAATTAAATAATGTGGTTAGAATGTACCGTCTATAAGACATTTATTTTAAACCTTTGCTACTTCTTATTCCATTCTTAGTAATTACACTTGACTGTAGAGTTTGTAATAGCTTTTCTATTTATCGAAATTTTTTCGTTTTCATTTTTTTATTTATGATTTTAATCATTTTGTAATGAACTTGTTTCATAATAAGTTACCCCATTGTTAAGTGATCTATGTAACAGGAATGTCTTACCATTTCACACAATCTTGTAACTTCATTTTATTGATACCGAATTTAAAGTTTTATTGTAAACACTCATACTCTAGACATTCACATCCGTTTGACAGCAAAAGTATCAGAAAGTCACTTCTTTTTATACCCGATACATAACATGAACAATGATTATTCATGACTTTATTTTCTGATGTCTCGTTTTCATTAAGTAATTCAACAGTTTTTAATTATGAAACATTACCTAAAAGATGTTTTGTTTGATTCATTTCTTCATTTATTATTAATTTGTAACCACCAACTTCAGAATGCTTTGCATTAATTCAACTGTCACTGCGACGTACATGTATATGTGATTTTTAAGTTGTAATACATGTTATTTAATCACGCCACGTACTGTTTATATAATAAAATTTCTATGTGCTACAGAGTATTCCAAGGATGCTCAGTTACAGTTCACGGCTATATAAACTCCCTAATGTTCTTTTCCGATAATATTCTAAGTAATGATGCTTGTAAAGTCTGTTCTAACATACTTTTCTTAAAGTTCACCACCAAGTTCTAGTGTTTACTGTGCAATCACATTGTGTGATGCTGCTTCAAATTGTTAAAATGCAGGCTATACAATTTCTTCTTCTCATTTCTAACTTTGTCATGTGTTAGTGTAACCAGGTGTTTACACTCTGTAAATATTTTGTGTATTATTTATACCATGATTCCAATTAGTTTGTACAAACTGTAAATCTAAACACTTTGTAACTTGTGTCTTTACTTTCGCTGGCGGTTGAAAATACTCAAGAATCAAAACCATTGGCTAACATAATAATCAGCATTTGGTCAATCACAAAGACATTCTACAAATATTTAATCGCTCTTCAATCCCACATTATGATTTATTCAAATTTATCGATGCAATTGGTATTATTATAGCAGAGAGCAACTAGTAAATTGAAGAATCAAGTAACAACGTCAGTGTTATAAGTTCTAAGTTTCAGAGCTCCTTTAGCATGGCGGCTTACTACAATTCAACGCATCTTGGACTCAAAAATACGTCTAAATTCACCTGCAGGAATATCGAGCAATTAAATGACCTCTCGATTATGTCACGTAACTGTTCTATGAGATTCAGATTAGGAAATCTTGGTGTCGTAATCATAGGCTGTAATATACCAGAATGTTCGTCAAACAAATCGTGTAGAATTGCGACCCTGTGCCTTGGCGCAATATCACCCACAAATATTGCATCGCTTCTTAGAGACACAATTTCCATGAATGGCTGAAAGTAGTCTTAAATAGTACGACAAAACCATTTTAATTTCGGTAATCAGTTCAGTAGGACCAGAGGATCAATTTCATTCAGTGTAAAAACTCCCACATCATTAGGGAGCACAGTACGTTTGTTAGGTTTTACAGTTGTGTAGAATGCATTTGAAATGTACCATGAGAGGCTCTCAGTCGTCAGCTGCCATTACGTCTTAACACCAGATTGCGCTGCAGTGTCCCACTGGAAACGTTGATAGTACGTTCCTCATTGATTTTTCCGATAACAACACATATTGTCGCTTATCGGGTAGGACTGACAACTGTACGTAAATGGCGTTGCTGTAGCTCATTAATTGCATATCGTCAGCGACTGTATTGACTGCGATGAGAGGTAGTTTGATTCTGTGTACACAATATTTACACTATGGACATCATAATATTGAATTGTCTATTTATGCAATGCTGAATGTCCATGCTTCAATCTGCAATGTCATTTCCACATCTACATCTACATCCATACTCCGTAAGCCACCTGATCATGTGTGGCAGAGGATAACGTGAGTACCACTGTTGGTTCGCCCTCCTATTGCAGTCGCGTATTGTTCACGGAAGAAAGATTTCCGGTATGCCTCTGTGTGTGCTCTGATCTCTCTCTGATTTTATCCTCATGATCTCGTCGCTATACGTAGGAGGGAAGGTTCGGTATGTTTTGGAAATTCGAGAAAAGCCCGATCCGAGCTACAGAGGCCTCTCTTACTAAGTCTTCCACTAGAGTTTATCGATCATCTCCGTAACGCTTTCACGATTAACAAATGATCCTGAACGAAGTGCACAACTCTCCGTTAGATCTTCTCTACTTCCTCTATCAACCCCACCTGGTACGGAACCTACATTAGTGAGCAAGTGCGCTGTAACTTACATCCTTTGTTTTCGGACTGCAGTTCCTTAGGATTCTTTCAGTGTCTCTCGATATGGCATCCGAATTACCGACGATTAATTTTATATGGTCGTTCTAGAATTAACGGCTACCAATTGCTGACCTGGTATAGTGTAGCTAAATGTTAAAGGCCATTTCTTTCTATGTATTCGTAGCGCATGATACTTGTCTACAATAAGATTCAATTGCCTTTCACTGTGCGTCAATTCGTTGCACATCCCCCTTCATTTCAGTACAATTTTCCATTGTTACAAACTCTATATATACTATAGCATTATCAGCAAAGAGCCTCAGTGAACTTCCGATATAATCCACAAAGTTATTTATATATATTGTGAATAGAAACGGCTCACGACACCCTTGTGGCACATCTGACATCACTCTTACTTCGGAACACTTCTCTCTATTGAGAATGAATGGCTGCGATCTGTTATCTAGGAACTTCTCCGTCCAGTCATACAGCTGGTCCAATATACCACATGCTCTTACTTAGTATCAATCGCCTTGCGGAAGTCAAGAAACACGGCATCTACCTGCATACCCGTTTAAAGTCAATTAATTATAAAGACATTTAAGTTAAGGGTGAAGCATTGAATTAATATTTGCAATGCCGCCTGAATTTGAACCCGGACTTCCGATATGTCCATTTTTGAGGTACTACTCAAATGGATGGAGAGCCTTGGCAATTGTGGCAGTATTCATGTAACACAGGAGCTGAATTAGAGTTTGTCACGTGGAGGGAAGTCAGACTATCCCAAGGTGCCTTAACGGCTAGTGGTGCGGTGGTCTATTGGTTAAGACGTCTCTCTAATGAACATTGAGGTCCGGGCTCGATTTCCGGCTGCATCACAAATTTGAATTCTAAGCTTCACCTTTAATTTTAATGTCTGACATTTTCGAGACGCAAAAGATTTTCAGAGTTTGTAAATTTATAATTACAATGATTTAATTCCCCTTGTACGGTCGTAATCACGGCGAAAACCTTTCCAGATGATTGTAAGGAGCATAGATGATTGCCGTTTTAGGTTTGTGTGCGGAATACTACCACTATATCACTAACTCATGACTTAGGTCTACGTAAATAAGAGAAATCAGATCGCAAACGGAACGATTTAGGTGTTCTTTCTTACCGCGAGCTATTAGAGAATGGAAAGGTAGAGAAAAGTTATGAAAGTGGTTAATGAACCCTCTGCCAGACACTTAAATGTGATCTGCAGAGTATCTATGTAGATGTAGATGTATTACCGCACATTAAAAAATGTTAATCAGTTTTTGTAGATAAAAGAGAAATGATCCTATTCGGAAAGACGGTGATTCAATTATACCTCCGGCCATCCAAATTTAGAGTATCACTCAACGCATATACCCGGAAGGTTTTCTCAGCCTTAACAGAATCGGAGCGTGAGTGTCGATTCTTGTGACCACACAGAGGACGGAACATAAATCCTTCTCTTCATAGGAAGTACGGCGGTGTGACTCCGGCGCCAAATCAAGTTTGAGAGTCCGTTTTTGTTTTGTTTGTGTAGCTTATGGGACTTTACGGGGTTATCGGGGTTATCAGTCTCTAAACTTACAAACTACTTATGAACTAGCTAATCCTAAGGACGGCACAAATATCCATGCCCGAGTGGGGGATTCGAACCCCTGACCGCAGTGGCCGTGCAGAACGTGACTGGAGCGCTTCAGTCCCCTCGGCCACCGCGGCCGGCTTGAGAGTCCGTGTGACGTCAGTGTAGAGCTGGGTATTGCTGTGTTGCCTAGATAAACTGGGCTGTGATTACGCAGTTGGAGGGCTCAGTCAGCTTTTGCGTTTTTAACAAATGCATAGGGAGTAGGTACAAGCGAAACGTAGCAAGAAGGTCTTCTCTCTGTGTAAGAAAATCTATTTTTTTTATATACTGTGTAGAGAAGGTGTGATGTGTATGCTGTGAAACACAGTAGTATCATGCATCAAGGAAAGTAAATTGCGCCGTCATTGGGTGCCCCGCTTTTTGCGGATGATGCTGTAGTATATCGAAAGCTCGCAACTGAAAAAGGGTAATGAAACGCTGGTGGATCTGCAGCATATTGCCGTATGTTGTAAGAAATGGCAGGTAAGCCTCAACAGAAACGAATGTATTGTTCTGCGTTTACATATAAAGAAATATCCTTTATTGTATAACTATTCAAAAGCAGTTCGTGACAGATCTGGAAGTAGACATAAGGAGCGATGCAGGGGGCGAGTTGTTGCTAGCGCACCCCTTGGTGGGAGTGCAATCAGGTGGTGTTGGAGAGCTGGTTAGTTGTCAGGAGGTGAGACTCCTAACCGCCACGGTACGCCCTGCAGGAGAGGTAGGGGCGGTCCAGGTGTCGCAATTGGCGTAAGTTACAAACCCTGAGACTGTTTTGCGTCTCGAAAATGTCAAAGCAATTAAAGGTGAAGAACTGAATTAAAATTTGTGATTCGGCCGGATATCGAACCTGGATCTCAATGATCTCTAGGCAAACCTCTTAATCACTTTAACTTTAATGTCTTTGACATTTTCGAGACACGAAACTCTCAGGGTTTGTAATTTTATAATCATAATGATATTGCCATCACCTTAGATTAATCGCAGGTGGTGAGGTCTGGGTTCAAATTCCGACCGCATCACAAATTTTAATTCAATGCTTCACCTTTAACTTTAATGTCTTTGTAATTAATTGACTTCAAAGGGGTTCTCAGATTGATGCCGTGTTTCTTGACTTCCGCAAGGCGTTTGATACAGTTCCCCACAGTCGTTTAATGAACTAAGCAAGAGCATATACTATATCGGACCACTTGTATGACTGGGCGGAGAAGTTCCTAGATAACAAATCGCAGCATTTCATTCTCAGTGGAGAGAAGTCTTACGAAGGTGTACCACAGTGGTGTAGTGGGACCGTTTCTATTCACAGTATATATAAATGACTTTGTGAATAACATCGGAAGTTCAATGAGGATTTTTGCTGATGATGCTGTAGTATTTATAGAGGTTGTAACAATGGAAAATTGGACTGAAATGGAGGGGGATCTGCAACGAATTGACGCATGGTGCAGGGAATGGCAATTGAATCTATTGTAGGCAAGTGTAATTCGCTACGAATACATAGAAAGAAATGTCCTTTAACATTTAGCTACACTACAGCAGGTCAGCAACTAGAAGCAGTTAATTCCATTAATTATCTGGGAGTAAGCGTTAGGAGTGATTTAAAATGGAACGACCATATAAAATTATTCGTCGATAAAGCAGATGCCTGACTGAGATTCACTGAAAGCATTCTAAGGAACTGTAGTCCGAAAAACAAAGGAAGTAGGTTACAGTGCACTTTTTCGCGCCCTGGTTAAATACTGCTCACTAATGTGGGATCCGTACCAGGTGGGGTTATTAGAGAAAGTAGAGAAGATCCAACGGAGACCTGCGCACTTCGTTACAGGATCATTTGTGAGTCGTAAAAGCCTTAAGGAGATGATGGATAAACTCTAGTGGAAGACTTAGCAATACAGACGCTCTGTAGCTTGGATCGGGCTTTTGTCGAATTTCGAGAACATACCGTAACTTTACCGAGGAGTCAAGCAGTATATTGCTCCCTCCTACTTATAGCGAAGAGGTCATGAATATAAAATCAGAGAGATTAGAGCCCACACAGAGGAATACCTACAATCTTTCTTCCGCGTACAATACGCGACTGGAATAGGAGGGAGAACCGACAGTGGTACTCACGTTATCCTCCGCCAAACGTCATCAGGTGGCTTGCAGAGTATGGTTGTAGATGTAGAAATGGTAGTGGAGGTTGAAACGTGGACATTCAGCATTGTATAATTAAGTCATTTAAGCTGATTCCCATCAATAGACGAACGAAGATAATTACTTCTCCAGTGAATTACAAGATCAGTGGCGTAAGTTCACAAAAGTTCATGAATTTTAACATAGGAGTAGTTTCAAACATCGTTTATAAGTAGAGTCGTATAAGTCACTGTTCAAATGTCTTTTAAGCTTATGGGCAGTTGACATCAGTCCATAAACTAACAAACTACTTGTAAACTACCTTATATTAAAGACAACACAAACAGCCATGCCCAAGGGATGATTCGAACCACCGACGGGGAACGGCCTCGCTCATCGGAGCATAGATTCTCAATGCGCTAGGCCACTCCGCCGCGGCAGTGAGCCATTGTAATAAGTGAAATGCCGTAAGCATCATTAAAATGTTATTAGCATTTTTATTACCAATATTTAGATATCGTCTGTTATCGTCAATCTAATACATAAAAATTATTTTTTTGTCATTTTGTTCATTTTTTTTTTTTTTTTTTTTTTTTTTTCACGGCCATACCATACATCCGATACATTGCGATAAATCTTTGTCAACTCATAGCTTGTGCTCACACGAAGACAATAGACATACTTAAATTCGTACGGTGCATAGTAGAGGGTGCTTTACATTTAGTTTCTTACGCCTTCATGCTGAAATGGGTGGACGGACAAGACATAAATTTGGAACAGTGGTTCTCATACCCTGATTAATACATAGGCTAACTTTCGTAAGCCACAGTACGGTGTGTCGCGGTAGGTACCTTACAGTGGGTTAATACTTTTGTCTCTCTTCACGCTTCACGAAATCAAATGAAATGTTTAATGGAAGTAGCTTATACCCCGAATTAATACATGGGCTACCTTTCGTAAGCATCTGTAGGGAAATATCGGAGGGTACGTTTATAGAAAGATGCAAGTTGTTGGACTGGTCACTATGATAATCTGCAAGCGAGTAAATTTATCATGCTGGAGGGTGCCTTGTGACTTTGACACCATTTGACCAGTCACCAGGAAACTTGGAGCATATATGTACGTTTTCATATATAGGAGGAAGAGGAGTAGGTGGAGTAGGAGAGGCACACAGAGGGGAGGGAGGAGACGGACAGTGAGAGAGTAGAGAAGGAGTCGGACAGAGCGTAAAGTTACACGTGCCTCCATGTACCACAACTTTCTTATTTTCCAATATTTTAAAAATTAATTTATTTTCATATTTGCTTATTTTGCTGAATTTTTTCGTAAATATTAGTGTATTACTCAGAGTGATGGACTTAATACACTTTGAAGATTGATTAAGGTATGTAAATCTCTGTGCAAAGAATACATAGACAATGATCACGGTCAAATACAGAAGATACGTAACAATTTCTTCTTCTTGTTCGAACATTGATGCAGTAAAACTCCTAAATCATTTTAGCTCTGTAATTATTACAAATTTTCCAGGATAGAAATTTCTGGAGATGTTCGAGAATGAAATATGTAAGTGGTGTAAGTTTTATGTAGATATGCTGTTTTTTAATTCAATTACAAGCTCCGTAGTTTAACCGAACGTTGAGTGTGTTCTGATTTACTAGAAAAGTGATTCCTTTATTATACGTTCTTACATTTTATTTTATTTTATTTTATTTTATTATATTTTTCAGGACTACGATTTCCAACATTACATACAATTACGAAACTAATTGTTCTGATCAGAATAGGGTAAGTTGGTACAATTTCGACCATTTCGGACAAATGTTATTGTAACCGGAAATATATTGAGAAAAGAAATACTTTTAACAAGTCACTCGTTCTTGGATGTTTAATGAATATGTAACAGAAATATTAGACGATTACAAGTGTTAGTATAAACACAAAAATAGATTACAGAATTGAGAAAAATCGATCGAAAGCATACCACACTAGGTACAATTGTGATCACTTCCTGGTACAATTCTGATTACGGGAATCTTCCACATAAAAGCACGTTTTCCGTCAGGCACCAACCAATACTTCGTGGTACCAAACATTGCGTTTTTGGCAGCAAATCCGTTCACCCATAAGTAGAAAATTTATAAGAGCGCGTTAGACTAAGTAGCTTCACTCACCTCTTAACGGGAAAAGATTTATATCTCCTTGGCACAAAGTGGTGTATTCTTGGAAAAGACAGGAGAAGCTGTAGAAACACGTTAAACTACAACGCCACACAATGAGACACTACGACACTGATAAATGGCGCGAAAACTTATGTTGATCGGAATTGTACCTATATCGAATTTGTACCACCTTACCCTAGTAATCATTTTTATTCCATTCTTTTACTAAATAATTGTTCTGAATACGATCCTGAGATTTTGTGCCAATTTATTAAATTTCAGTTTTAACAATTTGAGCTAACGGTGGACTTTATTAGTAAATTGGTGATAGTAAATGATAACTCCAATAATTAGGTTCAAGGCCGTTTTCCATCTACAATCTGATAAAAAAGAGGTTTTCTAAATAATTTCTTAGTGCATAGCTTGCTTTTCCTTTAACAGTGCCGCATTTTTGCACTCATTTAAAAACAGAAATTTTTAGGCAGTACCGGCATGACTCACGTAAATGCTATGACACCAATTTGAAATATTTCTCCCGTTCAATCTTTATAGTACTGTCAGTGATAGCATCCAAAAATATATATACATAATTAAGATACTTTCACACAGTTAAAATTAATTATCTGAATGCAAGTCCTTGTTCCACTTGAGCAGTTTTTTATTGGAGTCGTAGAGACCAGCTAAAGTGGACCCGCGGGTCTCCACGACTCCAATAAAAATCTTCAAGTGGAACAAGGACTTTTATTCAGATAATTACAGTTTTAACACCTAATTTTAACTGTGTGAAAGTGTCTTAATTATGTATATATATTTTAGCTGTGGTTTCCCGTCAAACAAAAATCTTTTCAAAAATATAATCTGGCATTTACACTTACTTCATTCAAGTTAATATTTCTTTCGTTTTTTCTTTATTCAATTCGCGTGACAGTTTAATTTGCAGGGGCTATTCCCAGTATATTTGTATACATATGTTATTTTTTAAATGGAAGTCATCTCTAAAATTTTAACAATTTGGGAGAAATGTTTCAAGAGAGAGGAGAGAGGAGGAGAATGAGAGAGAGTAGATGGTGACAGACAGGTGAACAGAGGGAGGAAGGAGAAAGAAAAAGTTGGACGTGGACAAAGAAAAGAGAAGGCAGACAGAGAGAGAAAATGGAAGGAGAGATGGAACAGTTAGGAACTGCACAGCCTACTATGCTGAAAGCGGACAAACTGCCCTATCACGTCAACTGGAACAAACAAAGATGACGGATAATGCCAGTCTATATTCAGGTATCCCAGCGGTGTGGCGTAGTGGAAACGCGCTGTATTCGTTGATGGTTCTAATCCACCTCGGGCCGTTCAGATTTAGGATCTCCGTGGTTTTCCTAAATCACTACAGGCAAACGCCGGGATGATTCATTTCCAAGAGTACGACTGATTTCCTTCTCCATATCTACCCAAACAACCAGGGCGTTAGCTCCGTCTTTAATATCTAGGAATTACTATTACTTCAGACTTAAATTGGAAAGAACATGTAGATAATGTCGTGGTAAAGGCGAACCAGGGAATGTGATTTATTTGCAGAAGTGCTAAAGAGACTGCATGCATTACGCTTGTCCGTCCTTTTTTTTTGGAGTATTGCTGCCCAGTGTGGGATCCTTATCTGGTAGATTTGACGGAGGACATCGACACAGTCCAAAGAAGAGCAGGTCGTTTTGTACTGTCACGAGATAGGGGAGACAGTGACACGGAAATGATACAGCATCTGGGATGGGAATCATTACAACAACGGCGTTTATCGCTGCGGCATGGGCCACTTACCAAACTACAATCCATAAACCTTCCTTCATATATTCAGGTGCTCTTACTGCGGCGAGTACGTCACGTGATCAAAGTAGTGTTGAGCGAGCACGATGGCTAGCTGACTGGCTCGCAGCTCTGAGAGAATGGACTGTCACGTAACGTGACGTACGCGCCGCGGCCTGTCCTTCCCGTAGGCCTCGGAAGCTCGCTGACCTCCGTTGCTAACCTTCCTTCCTCGTTTTGGTACTGCTAGAGCAACGGCTGGATATAGCGCTCTTATTGTCGTGCTACCGCACCACAGGAACTTGCCGAGGCAGTTCGCTGAGACTGCGGCTTGGGTTTTGACAACGGTGAGGGCGCCTCTGCCGCTAGACCGCGCGCACTAATGAAGCAAATAGTTGACAGCAAGTATGCGTGTCGCGTCGCAGGCGGTGATCCCAGCACGCAGTAATTAAACAGCGCACGCTACCGGCTCTGCACTTGCACTGCCCTGGGCCACACCAGAACACTCTGCAGCCCGCGAGGCCGCCGTGTGTGTTGCTGCGTATGTCGTACAGCATGTGATACTGGAAAAGTCCGCAGCCTGCCACACACCGCGCCTCGTTCACCTGTAATATCATTCTTTTAACGTGGAAGTTAGTATCCGCATCTTCGGTCGACTTCTTTGCGTGAGAAAATGACATCTGAAACAATATAAATATGTGGTTAGTAGATTAAAATGGAGAAAAGTTCTACACGTCAAACGTCCTGGCAGATTGTGTGCCGGACCGAACCCTTGACAACTACATAAATATTCGACAAATCACATTGAAGTTCATGGCAGATGTTTCATCCAAAATCTTTTACGACATTTCCACAACGTTTCACTCTCTAGTAGCGCACGAGGGGAAATGTTTGTAAAGTTATGCGACGTAAATGCAATGGCTAACGCTCTCTACTTACAAACTTCTTAAACTTATCCTCCCTATATATATATGGTGTCCCACTCAACTGTTTCACCCCAGATATCTCTGAAACTACAAGAGATATTGAAAAACGACTTTTACGGTCATCAACGTACGACAGGGGCTTATGAAAATAGGCACTATGAGACACTTTAAAACGCCAAGATTTTTTTTCCAACACAAACATATGTTTTTTTTTTTTTTTTCAATGGATACCTCATATTATTTCTTAAGCAATCGATAGGATGAAAAATCACAGAAAGAGTGGCGTCGGTTGAATCGCGATGCGTCAGTTACATCCGGTGAAACTGCGAAGCGAAGTTGACGTTTGAAACACATGAGGCGCGGTGCTAGCGCATGTCTGATGCTCAAGCGAGACCCACGGTTGAGTCTCGGACACGCGCTAGCAGCGCTCCTCGTGTGTTTCAAACGTCAACTTCACTTCGCAGTTTCTCCGGATGCAATCGACACATCGCGATGCAACCGACGCCATTCTTTTTGTTATTTTTCATCCTATCGATCGCTTAAGAAATAATGTGGGGTATCCATTTAAAAAGACAGAAGTTTGTGTTGAAAATAGTATTTCTTCACGTTTTAGTGTGTCTCATACTATTTACTTTCATAAGCCCCTGCCGTACGTTCATGACCATAAAAGTCGTTTTTCAATATTTCTTGCAGTATCAAGGATATCTGGGGTGAAACAGTTGATTGTGATATATATAATTATGGTGGTCCATTAATAGTAACCGAGCCAAATATGTCACGAAATAAGCAACAAACGAAAAAAATACAAATAACGAGGGCTGGAACTTAAATAGTGGTAACACTGCTGTGGAGACACTGTGCTATGGAATCTACTACTGTCCCTGATGTCACACGTTGTTGGCATACCTATCTTAGCCCAAAGCAAAGACTCGACCGTCCCAAGTCAACGGCGTGCGCGCAATCGAGGGAAACAGTCACTTGTGAGTAAGCGGTCTATCGTAACGGTGTCACTATGTTTCCGAACAACTGAGTCTGATCAATATGGAATGTGTAAGAGGTTGTACAGCACGACAGTGTCATGAAGGTCTTCAAAAGGCGTGCGGAAAATGGTGAAAGTTTACGGTGACTCTCGTGTACTACTGTGATGGTGTTATCCTAACGCAATACGTTCCTCAACGGCGGACCGTTAGTGACAGTATTAGGTTCGTGTTTGGAGATTCACCTGCGACCAAAAATTCACCAATACCATCGTGATTTAAAAAAAATTATGACACAATGTCTAATTGAAGTAAATATAAAGTGCAGTAACAACAAGCTCACATCAGTATACCCAGATGAAGGCCACTGTAATTTTGGCCGAAACGTCGGTTATTTAAGTAATAGCCTTCTTACATCATGTCGCGGTACAACACCCAGAAAAGTTTTGTGTCATATTTCCTCATATTGTTACTGTGCATCCTATTTGTCCGTAAATGGAATGGTTTGCTCATAGGAGCAACTAAGGCAAATAGAAAAAACATGACAGTACATGGAGTTTGTAGTGACACGTTAAACATGCCCCAAAATGCCCTAAAATTAAGTTTATTGCAATTAATAGGCACTATGTATCATAAAAGCAAAAGTCTTAAACATCAAGTCTTATTGAATCCATCATTGCTGGTGGAAGCGGGACTGTGGCCGGTCAACAGTATTTAGGATACCAACAGTCATACGTTTAACAGAAACATTTGTTCCTTAACTACCAGTTTCGGCATTCCATTAAGTCATCTTCAGGCCCTTTATCCGAGTATTATATCCATTAAATAGGGATCGAAACTGGTTGTGTGGATTTCTTGCTCTCAGTAAGAAGCAACAACAACAAGTATTGTTGGTTCTTACTGAGAGCTACATCTACATCTACATCTACATGGGATACTCTGCAAATCACATTTAAGTGCCTGGCAGAGGGTTCATCGAACCACAATTATACTATTTATCTCCCATTCCATTCTCGAATAGCGCGCGGGAAGAAGGAACACCTGAATCTCTCTGTTCGAGCTCTGATTTCTCTTATTTTATTCTGATGATCATTTCTACCTATGTAAGTGGGAGTCAACAATATATTTTCGCATTCAGAGGAGAATGTTGGCCATTGGAGTTTCGCAAGTAACCCACGCCTCAGCGATAAGCGCCGTTGTTCTAATGATTCCCATCCCAGATCCTGTATCATTTCCGTAACGCTGTCTCCCCTGTATCGTGACAATACGAAACGAGCTGCCCTTCTTTGGACTCTCTCGATGTCCTCCGTCAAACCCACCTGATAAGGATCCCACACTGGGCTGCAATACTCCAAAAATGGACGGACAAGCGCAGTGTATGCAGTTTCTTTAGTAGTTCTGTTGCATCTTTTAAGGATTCTGCCAATAAAACGCAGTCTCTGGTTCGCCTTTCCCACGATATTATCTACGTGTTCTTTCCAGTTTAAGTCTGAAGTAATAGCTAGAAATCCACGCAACGAGTTTCGATCTTTATTTAATGGATATATTACTCCGATACAGGACCTCTTACTGCCCTTCAAAGTAGTCACCATCGTTGTGTAAACCCGTTCCCAGCGATGTACAAGGCGCATTATAACCGTAAGCAGAGCCTGTTCTGTTGATGGCGCTACTGCAGTGCTCGAATCTCTGGAACACCCCTAAAGCGAATGTTTCGGAGTGTTTCATTTATCTTCGAAATCAAATAAAAAACACAAGGAATTAAGTCTAGGAAGTATGTTGGATGGTACAGTACATCCCACTTCCATCGACCGAACAGTGCAGCTACAGACCTCGCATTTCCGTGTAAAATAATGGGTGGGTTGTGTAAAAAGTGTTGCGGTCTCTTTCGCAGACTGGGAACTTTATTAGGATGCTGAGGTGGAGGGAGTGGCCGTCGCCTATTGCAATAGGCAACGGCCACTCCCACCACCTCATCATCCTATCATAATAAAGTTCCCAGTTTTCCTCCAAAAATACACCGATAACATCTCTGATTTAAAAAAAAAAATATGACTTAATGTGTCATTGAAAGTAAATATAGCCAGCCGCGGTGGCCGAGGGGATTGAGGCGCTCCAATCACGGTCTGCACGGCCACTACGGTCGGGGGTTCGAATCCCACCTCGGGCAATGATATTTGGGCCGTCCTTAGTCTTAGCTAGTTCATAAGTAGTTTGTAAGCTTGGGGACTGATGACCCCTTAGTTAAGTCCCTTAAGTAAAAAAAAAATAAAGAAAGTGAATATAAAGTGTAGTAACAACCAGCTCACATCAGTATACCCAGATGAAGGACACTGTAACTTTGGCCGAAACATTGGTTATTTAAGTAATAGCCTTCTTACATCATGACGCGGTACAGCACCCAGAAAACTATTATGTCATCTTACTCCGGCCGCGGAAGCCCACGTAATTATAAATACGAGGAAAGTTGTCGCAACCTTACCCAGTCTACCCTACGCTCCAAATAGAAATGATCGGAAAGAGTCGTTTGGGCCTGGAGAGTCGGTCCGTGTGGCCGCGTGTGGCGCGGTCGGTCCGGGACCCGGCGGGCAGCCCGGCGGCGGCGGCGGCGGCGGCGGATGCTGAGGCGACGGTGGCGCCGCGGCGGCGGCGGCGGCTGCGGCGGCGGCCGGCAGTGCGTCCGCGACGCTCGCCCGGCAGCCACCGACGGCCGCCCCGCGCCCGCCGCGCCAGGCGACGCCCATCGCCGTCCCACGAGGCACCGCTCTGCAGCCGACGACGGACCAGACGCACAGTGTAGTCGCCCAGATCTGCGAGTGCACGCGTCCTCACTGGCCTGACACCGGAAGGCAAACACTAACAGACCACCGTCAAACTCACTGCGGCTACGGCCACAGGGCGTTAGTGTCATTTCACGTTCTGCACCCTAAGTCCGTAGTTTGAAACTCTCGCTCACGTATACTGGATAGTAGTAACGAATCAGTGTGAATTAGCCGTAGTCTCATTTATACCAGTGCTTACAGTTGAATCTCGTCTAAAAAATATAAAGCTTAGATCAACTCCAATTTCTGCAATTGTGTTTAGAGATACAAGTGGGACAGTTATTTAGAAAACTATTTGGAAGGGATCTTCTTCGGTGCAACGTCTCCGTTCCGGGATACCGAGGTAAATACTCATCGGTTTCTCTGAATGTCATTTTCTTTCCATTAGCTTATTTCGTTTACAATATATGAAACGACGTTATTAGCCAAATCACGGTGTAACACGGACAGCGTGTTGGGCACAGCGAGAGAGAGAGACAGACAGAGAGAGAGCGAGAGAGAGAGAGAGAGAAACTGTTAGCGATGTAAACAGTAGTAGATTCTCAGAACGGATACGTAACAAGCAACACAATTAGGAAAGGAATCCACCAGTAAACACTTATAAATTACAGAATATGAATTGCATTCTGTCAATGAAACATTGAAGTTCTTCATTTGACCGCACTGTCAAGTTCATAAAATTGTCCGTCGTTTCTTTCACCATTACGAGAGTCCTTCCGCACGGTGTCTTACTGAGAAATAATTTACGAGGAACGAAAACACTCTGAGGAACGCCACTTCTAATAGCGTCGTAGTTCCCAGAAGAAGTTTCTTTTCAGTGACAACAGCCGCAGAAGTGTACGCTGAAATGAATGGAACTCCTTCAAGAGACTGGTATACCGAGTGTCGAATATTCTTCGAAACAGGCTCGAATATATGTACATCTACGAGGGATACGAATTTCCCTATAAGTCCGCGATCTTCATTTTTTTTATTTGTTAATATGAATGAAATCACCTGTCCTAGAAATTTACGACGCTTCGGCATCTGCCATCAGCAGTTCTAAAAGTTTCAAAACTAGCGACAAAAGTTCCGTGTCAAAGATAAAAACTTTGGAAGTTCAGAGGCTTTTAAATCTGACGGCACCAGATGCCGAAACGAAGTAATAAAGTAAGTTTTATTAATCTAGAAGTCTTAATTTATATTTACTGATATAATTACATTACTTTGGATTTTTTTTTTGCGTTTTTTGGTCGACGCATCGTACGTATTTTAATGACATTAACTAATTTCACTATGCATTACCTGCTCATTTCGTTATTTACACGTCCTCAGATACAAAAACATCAAAAGTTTGAAAACTGTTTTGATGTCTATAAAAATCTAATTACAACGCGTGAAACCCAGGAAAAAATGTCATTAATCTTAAAATACCACCTCCAGAACGGACAGCTATAGCAACAAAAGTTTTAACACTTGAAGATCCCAGAATGAAACTTTCATTCTGCAGCGGAATGTGTGCTGATATAAAACTTCCTGGCAGATTAAAAGTGTGTGGCGGAACCGGGATTCGAACCTGGGCTTTGTCTTAAACTGGTAAGCGCTTGCATGCGAAAGCCAAAGGTCTTAGTTTCGAATCCCGGTTCCGACTCACAATTTTTATCTACCAGAAAGTTTCACCTGAAATATACTGTACTCCAAAAATTACATAGGCACGATTATAGTGTAAACCAAATATAATGAAATTGATGGTTGACATTTGCAACTTTAATTAACGAACTACTATACAGATTAGGAATCTAGCTCAATGACAAGGTTAGCCTTTACTAATATCATTAAACTGCTACACAAAATTAAGGAAAATGGGGATATTTTAAAATTTTTGAAATCATTTCTAACTTTTGAGTGCACATTTCTTGAAATACCCTACGATTAAATAAAATAAAAGAAAGACCTTTTACATCATAATCAGTGAACCAGTGCATTGTCATGAGATTGTGGTGAGATACATATACAGATGCTATCTGGAGTATAACGATTATTTTCAGGATCTAGCAAGGCAAGGTGGTCAAAAACCTTAGCGTAGGTTGTATTCTTACGCAGTAGGGGAAAAATACAGTTTACGTAATTGGTTTGTGGTACGTTCCAATTTTACAATCGGTAACTCTGGATAGTATGCCTTATTCGTGTGTAAACATCCTACATCGAATGAGCATCTTTGTTTGAGAACTGATTCATAGTAAATAGTATTTGTCCAACTACTGCTTCTGAAAACCCAGAAGTGATGATGACGATGATGATGCCCGAAATCGACTTCAGATTAAAATAATTTTGTTACTGTCTTGGACCATAACACCAATATAGTATTTCCTTAACGCCAGCTATACGGAAATTCACACATCCGAATCAGTGACTAACGGATTGTGCAATATTTAAAACATTTTATAATTTGTTACACAATGTAATGTATCTTCGGTACATTGTTGGAGAATTTATATTGTTTAAAAAACGACGAGCCATTCTCTTATTCAATATTGCATGGCTGTCATATGAAGCTCAAGCATAGTAACGGTGAAAATAAACGAACGGACGCTTCCACTCAACTAGAAACGATATTGGCCATTTAGGATTTTGAGTAATTATCAATAAAGCAATCCGGTCTCAACAGCAGCATGAACAGTCACTTAACATTTCATTACTTGCCATGAACGATAGCAGAACCTAAATCTGAATTGTGTGATACAAACTCTAAGAGAAGTAGCTGATTTGTGAAAGACTGAAACTACGTGGAGCTCTCTGAATGTGGATACATTAGGCTCATTGTATTCCCGTCGAAATGCGCAAATAAACGTCATACAGTTATGGAATGATTTTAATTACTACTGGCTGCAAAAAGTATTTTGGAGCTTAGAGAATAGGGCCCTTTTAGATTTCTTGCACAAACGACACACTATTCTGCGTCCAATACCTCCTACATACCTTAGTCAACGATTACATGCCGTTCCTTGGGCTTCTGGGAAGATCTATAAACAATGCGTCAGTAAAGTCGAGATGCTGCTTCCACTGGTCTCAAAAAGGCAACGAATCAAGATGGAAATGTGAAACTTTCAGAAAAAAAATGACACAACAATTAAATGAAGCATGTATCCGTACGAGGTCAGGCCTTATGAGTCAAGACGGAACCGGTGCATAGGAAAGATCATTGTATTCAGTGGCTTGCTAAATTTGAATCATTGTAACGTCTTCAGCGTGCATATCGCTGTGTGTACAGTGGAGTTCAGCCACGAAGAAATAATGTTAGACGGAGTCATCATTTGAAGGAAACTGGCATCTATTGGCCCCAAAACGTTGCGGTAGGCCTTCTATTAGTGTTCCAAATGTTCAAATGTTTGTATAGCTTATGGCACTTAACTACGGGGTCATCAGTCCTTAAACTTACAATCTACTTATGAACTAACTAATACTAAGGAGGGCACAAATATCCATGCCCGAGGGGGGATTCAAACCCCCGACCGCGGTGGCCGTGCAGACCGTGACTGGAGCGCCTCAGTCCCGTCGGCCACCGCGGCCGGCTTTCTATTAATGATGAAACTGTTGAAGCTATACGGAACTCCTACCTAAGGAGTCCCAACGTATCGGTGCGTAGATCGGTAGGCCAACTACACATAATTTTCGGGAGTTTCTGCATACAGCATTTTCCCAGCGATGGATAGGGTGGATTTATGGCATGGGAACGACGATCCCTGGAGTTGACGGCTCAAGATCAATTTTTATGAATTTACGTGGAACAACATGTGTACAATCTATATATCAATAGTTTGGCCATTTAAAGGAGAGAATCATGGAAGCTAATCACTCTGTTACCCATGAGGTCTTTCAACAATACTGTTTAGATGTGTGCTGACAAATGGAAACCACTTCGAAATCCGCCGAACCAATATGCAGAACTCTGAGAGTTTTCATTCATTTGTCGAAAATTTTACATTTATATCTAGAGTCCTTCTTTTTGTGTGACTCTTAAGACTTAATTCACTTTATTTTCAGCGTTGCGCGCGAAAACAATGAAAATCACACAGAACAAACTTGGAGAGTTTTTCTTTCATTTGGAGAAGGTTTTACACTTCCATCTTGTTTCATTCTCTTTTTACAGCCAGTTAAAAATGTACAGCGTCCTTACGGACACTCTGCAGACTTAGCGAGCGTGAAAATTAATTGAATTCGCGACTAATTCTACGTGCCAATTCCGATTTATGGGTGCCAGACGTGTTTCCGCTCGTTAAGCTTTGACCTCAGATGTAACATTAGGCCAGAAGGTTCATCTGGATACAAACCTTCCTGGAAATCTTCAGATTCCTTCACTACGTTGCTGCATGTTTACAAAACTGGTTAACTGTTTATGCTCAGGAATATTATCTGATCCTGTGTTCCAATGTTTGCTTCAGCAACCTTAAAAGATTAATTTCTAATTTCCGTGTCGCAAATAATGGTGAGAGATGCTAAATTAATCTCCTTGATACCAGTCTTGGTCATGAGTAATCTTCCTCAATCGGTCAAGTCTTTACAACCCAATGTGTAAACAATAGTGTCATTGGAGAGCGGTTGACATATTCGGGACTGAGAATTATTGTCCCTTGCATTTCTAATATCTTTATTGCTTATGTGCTGGGATGCTGTCTGATGACGACTTTATGAACGGAACTAATACGAACTGGATGAAACTCGATATTTTCTGAATTATTTTGTTATTCATATTCAATAATTACTGAGTGCAGATTTGAGATTTTTTTAAATTGAAAAATTTAAAGCAGTTACCGTTTATTTACCCTTAGTCCCTCTCGTTGGCTCCTGGTGCACCAAAGGTGATCACGAGTCCTCATCTTGCTTCCCATCATCTAGATTGCAACAATCCTGCAACTGAGCAATCCTTATATTTTTCCACTGTTTGCAGAAAAAAGATGCTTTGACTACGCACAGGCCCCACGTAAGCGTGAGAAAAATGGACACATGTGGAAACTTGATTCCTTCAATTTTCAGGAATTTGAATTATAGAAGTGTTATTTTCGTTGTCTACGTAATCGATCAAACTTGAAATAAGAAGCCGCGGTGGAGTAGCCGAGCGGTCTAAGGCGTCTCGCTGCGGAGTGCGCGGTTGCTCGCCGTCGGAGGTTCGAATCTTCCCAAGGGGGGGGGGGGGGGCATGGGTGTGTGTGTTGTCCTTAGTTTAAATAGTTTGTAACCTAGTGACTGATGACCACGCAGTTTAGTTCGATAGATTTACAAACATTTGAACTTTTTTTAAAATACGCAACGGTTGGTTTTGCTCGAGTTATTATTTATTTGTGGTGTGTGTACAATACTTCGAGCGTGTTTTCTTCTACGCCTGCTTTTGAAGGTCAATTGCTATTTATTCTCAATCTTATATCAATTAACAAGAAAGTTCCGAAAACCGAACAGCAAGTCAAATTTTCTGTCGAATATTTGTGTTGTTTTTGGTGTCAATGCATTATTTCCACTTTTGAATTCTTCGTTTTTTTAAACAACAAGGTTCTCAGTTCCTTGCCATGTTCATGCATGGTGAATTTTGTAAAATGACTAAATGCCTTTTACTTCTTTTTCCTTACTGCTAACGAGATTTGTAATTTGAAATATTGTTAATTGTGTGATAGATAAACGTCAGTGCAATGCGATTGAAAATGACTGACTGTATAAAATAGCTAACAGCACGATTAAATAAATGTTACATACGTTAAAGCTCACAATGGACCATTTCTATAAAGTATTTAGAGGTTATTTTAAATGCGTTTATTTTCGTCAACAGTTGCAATATAATTGTTTAATAACATGTTTCGATCACTTGGATCATCTTCAGATCTTATAGTTGCGTCCGCAACTCGTCTGGCTAAGTACTAATTGGTACTCAGCCAGACGAGTTGCGGACGCAACTATAAGATCTGAAGATGATCCAAGTGATCGAAACATGTTATTAAACAATTATATTGCACCTGTTGACGGAAATAATCACATTTAAAATAACATAGTGCAGTTGCGGACCCTCTCCTAATGATCATTTCGACTATAAGTATTTAGAGATTGTCGAACGCCACGAGGACAGATTATTAATTTTAAATCTGACCATATGTATTGGTAGTGTTCTGTGTGCTGACAGGATCTGGATGTCTGTACCACAAATTATAAATATCCTTCCATACTTTTATCGTTGTATTCAGTTAGTGTAGGATATCACAATTAATTCATTCGTTTTCGGAAACTGGATTCCTGAAGTTGAAGGAAAGTTTTCTAGTGAAATCAAATGGTATTCATCATCATTATCACCCTTGTAAATGGGACATAAAGTCACTGAGGAGGTAGGTAACCATGATGAAATGATTAGGTTGTACTGCTGTGAAGCTGGTTAGGTCGCAAATTCTTTGTTGTTGGTCACACTTCATATACAGCGTGCTCTCAAAAAATGACGCGTTTCGGAATTACCATCATCAGATTATCATCTCTTCCGTGCCATGTGCACACGTGAACAGATGGAAGATGTTCTTCAATATACATACAAAAGCAGACTACAATTGAAGAACATCTGTCTGCTTTTGTATGTATATTGAAGAACATATTCCATCTGTTCACGTGTGCACATGGCACGGAAGAGATGATAATCTGATGATGGTAATTCCGAAACGCGTCATTTTTTGAGAGCACGCTGCACATGAATTGTGACCAATAACAAAGAATTTGCGACCTAACCAGCTTCACAGCAGTACTACCTAATCATTATCACCCTTGTCCGAAGCCAGTAGTGAGACAGCGTCGTTACATCTAATAGTGAGATCCCGGGTTTGATCCACGGTCGGGTCGTGGAGTTTTTCCCCAATGGAACTGATGGTCGCGTTCTTGTAAATACACACTTCATCGACACGAGAAAGTGTTTCCACGTAGAAAACCTGAACGGGGCGTCTGACCAACCAAAAATAATTTCGCCTGGCCAATATTGCCATTATTTCACTCCATTTGATTATCATTATGATTAAACAATCTGGAGAGGGAAAGCATATTTATTCTTCCAACTATTTGAACGTGTTGTGGCAACACAACCTAGTGGTGATGGAATACAAAATTGCACTTCTACCGTATATCCAACCCAAATTCCAATCTATCTCTGTGGAAGATAAACTCTTCATACAACCTCAGTGCTTTAATACTCTCTCAAACTCTAGCTTACTTACATGGTCACGTTTTCTCCTTATTCATAAATGTTTCGAAAGAAATTAACGACTACCTAATCATTTAAGCAGTACAATAATTTTGAGTGCAAATAGATTTGTATACTGTGACATATCCACATTAACACTGTTATCCACAATCGTACCGTAGCACATATTGTCCTGCTACATGTCGTTATACATTACTGCTTACTTACGCTCAGTAAACATGCGGCCGCGGCGCCTTGCTGTGATGCGCGAGTCCGTTCCCCGTCGGGAGTTCGAATCCCCCCTCGGACATGAATGTTGTGTCGTCTTTAGTATAAGGTAGTTCATATGTAGTTTGTAAATTTAGAAACTGATGTCTCCGCAGTTAAGTCCCTTAAGCTTCACAAAAATTTGACATTTAGTAAACATGCCATTAACCCAGTTCGAAGCATATTAATGAATGTTCACTTGCAGTGAAAATTATCTGAAAAAATTGTAGCTGCTCTATTTTTGATTGCGATTGGCCATGCAGGCTTATGCGTGAGAATCTATCGCGTTTACTTAATAATCAGCTCTTTCCATTAATACTGATGATTGCTTTTTAATAGATTGTTTAATTAGTATTACAGTCTCATTTGCTTCATGCGCCATTCAGTGGTTCTTAATGCTCGATTTTTTGTGAATCGTCAAATGTAAGAAAAATTGCTCGAATCTTTACACTTTGCTTCCTTAACTCTACGTTTAGTACCAACTTGCGCGTACTGTGTACAGTGATAAAGTTAATTCCGACTTTCATGAAGTCCTAAGACATCTGCCTTGAAAGATATCCATGAATCCATTTTCTGCGCACATAACTGATAGTACTTTTTATACAATTTTTGTATCATATTTGTATAAAGCACTGTAAAATTACGAATTGTGTGCGGTATTGAGAATGATAAGAGTGGGAAAGTGCTACAAGTGCAATGCTCTCTGGTGACATCGTCCCTCAATGCTAGAGTATCTTAAGTTTCACATATCACTTCTTGCATTTTTGGCAAAGTTTATTGATGTGAAAAATGTAGAGTGGTAGCGTGTTGTAATCCTCGTTAAACTCTAGGTCTCTCTAAAAATGCTTGGGTAAGTCAGCAGATCAGAGGAAGGTAACAGAACCAGGTTTCATTAACGCTACAATGTTCAATCTCATATTCGGATTAATGACTGCTATACTGACTTTAGATCCGTGATTACAAGACATGTATTAACTCTTACGACTCATAATTATCCTCATTAAAATACCTAATTTGAGATGCAAAACTGACGTGGGGGGGAGTGTCTTACCGGTATTTTACAACAGAATATTTACTAAATATTGAGGCTTCAGTTAAGACATATTGCTGTTCTCCCACAAACTGGTACAGTGGGCTGGGGTAGGGACTTCCACAATGAAGCAATCACAAGCTATAGTTGTATAGGCTTTGAAATAGTGACTGCTGGTTCTTAATGCTTATTCTATAAATGTTGTGGACAATACCATCACCACCTTTCATTTTTCAATTGACTATACTAAAAAACTTTAGAATTTCGAAGCGCATATTATTCGGAGTTACCTACTATAAAACAGTAAGATGTCGCGAACTAAATTCTTAAAGTCAGAAAATTAGTATCCTTCTCCCTTGTTGTCTTGTCAGAGCTTATTCTAGTTGAATTACATTCAAGGTAGCCTGTTCCAAATTTACCTGGAGATATCGACATAATTGTTTATTCATGCATAAAGTTTAGAAGTGATTTTCGGCAGAGGCTCATTCATCGTCATCATTGACTTACTTACTTGTATTCACAACACCTTCCAAATCAGTACTAAGGACTTTCAGCGCATCACACAGATAACAGAACCGACTATATAATTCCAGCGCCGTACGCTGCGTTCAAATATACAACATTCCTACAAACGAGTTAACATCAGAAAGTTACACAGCGCTTACTACAAACAATCTCATGTCCTTACATCCAAAAGCGAATATCATTACAATTTAATACAATTAACCCAACAAGTGCTTTTCAGATTTCAATCCAAAGCTAGAATAAAAAGAAATACTTATATTGAAAGTTCTGATTTTTATCCCTTTTCCGTTCTTTAATTATAAATAATGGAATTTACGTTAAAGACAGGTTTAGGTGGTTTGACTCTCAATTTCAGTTAATTACTTCTTACGAATTTGAATGTGCTAGCTTCCTTGTCCAAAGTCATTTCATAAAAATATTTTCTAGGTTTTGCAGCTCACCTTGTTGTAAACACGATTATTAGTAAAGCAACCCATGTTTGGTCCTGGTTTACAGTGGCCTCCTCCAGGGTCTTCAGTATAAGTGTTGGTTGCTGTAGTAAAATCCATCATTGCATTATGATGTCCAAAACACTCAGAAAACGTTATGTAATCATGACAAAGAACAAATATGATGAACACCTATGAATGGGGCAATAAATTTATTTTAAATATATACAGATATCCTGAACATGGAAGAAGAAATATGTTGTAGTCAATTTAATTGTAACAATCACTTTACGATTTCATGTCATATTAAACTAAATATTAGAACCCAATATTACCCATATTGTTCCAATATACTGGTACAGTGCAGGAGACACATCAGTAAGATGATTTTTCAAATTAGGTCCAATATGGGTTTTGCAATCTACTTTGATGGAAAAACTAGAAGTCTACTTCAGTGTGTCGAAAGTGGATTTAATTATTACAGACTGCCATAAAGTAAAAATAATCATGTCACCAACAGACAGTCTTATCTATATGTATCGTCAATGTTTCTAACATAACCTTTTGCTGTGGTCTCCCACCCAGTAAACATCACATGTTGGGGAGTTCACACTGAAATGTCATTCATATCAGAAACAAGGAAACGGCGTAAAATGTTTCTCCTCACTCAAATATTTCGCTACGTCATGCTTCAGTTTTTTAACTTTGTAACTATACTACATTCCCCTAAATCTCATAGTTTTCTATTTTCTGGTCCATTTAATTGGTTTATATGTAGCCACCATTTTTTAAATGCCATTTGACTATAAAATGATATGGTGCGGCACGTAGCAGCTTTTACTGCTCCGCCAATCTTTGCATTTGACAGCAGCTCTTGATCTAGAAGCGTAGCTTTTTCGGATTATTATCTTTAATAATCAGATTGTTTCCACTTTCTATTTCGCAAAATATATTGATTCATCTAGATCTACAGGGATAACCTCTAAGTCACATAGAAGTGCATGGAAGATGTCTAATTGAACCATTTTTATGAAATTTTTTTATGGTTCCTTTAATAGCTCGCTGGAAAAAAGAACTATCTAAATCTTTCTGTTTTGATCTGATTTCTCTTATTTTACTATGATGATGTTTCCCTAAGGTAGACTGTCATTGGTCCCTTGGAGTACATAGGACTTCATGATTTGTCTCGTAAATACTCACGTTCGTCTTGTTCAATGTTGGAAATTTCCATGAATTCCATCTCGAATCAGAATAATGGTTATTATTACAGAAAAAATAAAGGCGTAGTCTTCCATGACCGTTGTTTCGTCAGTAAAATTTTTCTGCATTTGTGAATGAACTTCTAGTATATAAAATTATCTATCGATTAGGCCATTGTTGCACTTGGACTACCTCAAGGTTTTATGCTACTTTATACAACTTTTTTCACTATGCAGCAATATGACGGCGTTTGATATGTGGAAGTGAAAATTTTTAAAGAGCTATAATTTCGGTTACACTTTTCAGTTTTGTAACAGGTTATTCGCGGTAGTGTTTCAACAGTAACTACCACGTGCTGAAGTATCACACAATTTCATGTATGCAAGTTAATTTTATATAGCTAACATTAATTTTCAGTAATACAGCTTGTGAAGAAGATACTGGCAACCTGTCTATAGCTAACATTAATATTCAATGATACCACCTGTGAATATGTTACTGGCGACCAATATGCAAGCAGCGACATAAGTAAAACTGAAATCTAATTATAATGAAAATCTGCAAACAAGCCATTATCTCTTTAAAAGAAAACAAAATTATTTAATTCCTCTTTACTTATTGGCAGTTATTTGGGTAATTTTGTATTGCCCGTCTTCAAATCTGTTAATACTTCAGCATTATGTGTTAATACACTTTGAAAAAGTGATATCCATTGTTATCCAGTAGATTACGTCACCGTCTTGCAGAATGACAAACATACAGAATATGACACCAAATTTTACGAAAGGCCTTGTTCTCGTAGATCGTTGTGTCGGTAGCGGCTGGCTGAAATTACATGGGTCAAAACTAATCCACTACAAATAACGCAGGCAACACGAAGAATTGCAGTTCTTTCAAACTTTTAATGATTCCTATGTGCCCAGTTGTCCCCATTTATGGCCAGCTCACAAGTCTGATTAATTACAATAATATGACCAGGTATTCACAATCGACACATAAATATTGCGAATTTACACAGTTAATGACTGGAATACTAAAGACTGAGGAGTACTGTGAGACAAAAGTATGGATTAATCACTGTAGATACGCCTAAAAAAACTTTTAACATGATGTTCAAACTATAATTCAGATCACGGACCTAACAATACTCGGAACTAGTGTGGATTTTACCTCTGATCACAGGCTAAACAATACTCAAGTATATGGCGCAAACACATCCCATTTATATCTTCAAAACAATGATAATGGATATTGCGTATTGTTAATTATGTACATTAATTTAATTATAATGGAAAAGTAAACAATTATATACAACAGGTTGTAATTAAAGATAGCGTAAATAATACTGAGTTAATTCATATACAAATCTCCGTTAAATTAATAGTGTTTCATTCACGTATTTAATGAAATATACGATTTGAAATTTAATAATACACATCTGATACGAACTATTTAATATTTGCTAATTAAACAAGTTTCTGCGACAAAAAAGTCGAAATTAACTTCATCTAGTCACGTTAGAGGAAAGAATGACAAAAGTTTTTGAAAAGAAGACGATAATAGATTAACTACAATCTATTATTATGCAACAGTAGTATCGAGAGGTTCCGCAATGCAAGCAGATGGGAATAAATCCTAACATGCTCCATTACAGCCTGTAAGTGGTACTTATTTATGTTTATAGATGAATTCCATATCAACGCAGTGTATTTCTGATTACTTTGAAGTGTTAACCGATTGTCCTCGAAAACTACCAGAGAATTCACACTGCCAATAAGCGGTAAATACAACTGAACGCTACCAACCATCATTATCAATTTGTAATTTTTAAGTTAACTATTAGCTGCGGAAAACAAATTTGTGTGTGAAATTGATAAACAAGTAGATTTTTGTCCAAACAGGGCAGAAATTATAGCCCTGTGCATCAGATAGTGAATAAACCTTTGGCATGCCCAGTTGGCTTGACGTAATGAAATACAAGTAATAAAATAAACCGAAATTTGCGAGCACTTATGGCTTCACTGTACTAGGTTTAGATGTAATACCAATGTGCGGCGAATGGAAATTTGTGCCCGGCCGGGATTCGAACCCTGGATCACCTGCTTATTAGGCAGACGCGATGACCACTCGTCAAAAATATATAATTGAAATACAAGTAATCACACTGATTATTATGATTAACATATTGCTAACAAACACTGCCATATTCTAAAAAGATTATGTGCCCACACACACACACACACACACACACACACACACACACACAAAGACGTTCATGTGTGCTTGAAAAAGCATAAGAAAATTTTCAAATATCTTTATTGTAGAATCAAGGCATTGTCTCATCGTCATTGGAAATGTTACGGGTAATGTTAGGAAAAAAAATATATAAAAAAATAAAAAAGGCCAAATTTACAAATCCAATTTCGTTGTAGCTATCTTGGAAACTGCGATGACACGCATCTGTTGTTCGAACAATTGGAGCTATTTTCTAAGCCAAAACTGCGCCAACGCCTTTATTATAAATCTATATCGTGACTGTGTTAAATGTTCATATTATTTCGTCCATTACCCTATTTTCATAAAAAGACACACAAAACATTTCTTTTTTAACTGGGATAATCATATTATTATTATAACTATTGTTATCATTATTCTTACCATCATTGGTTTACGTTCCAGGAGGCGATCCAATTAAGATATTGTAGAAAGATATAAAAAAGCCAATATCGCTGATCATCAATTTTTATTTACGACGACTGGTGTCGCTGAACTACGTCAGCATCATCTGGTCAAATAAAATCATTTTACAAGGACATAATCTTGTAATGTCAATCAGTTGTTACATAACAATTTACAGTGCATAGGTGCACTATGTCATTATAATAAATCAATAAAGTTTAGTGATAATTATGTTTTATTCTAATGACATAGTGCACCTATGCACTGTAAATTGTTATATAACAACTGATTGACATTACAAGATTATGGCCTTGTAAAATGATTTTATTTGACCAGATGACGCTGACATAGTTCAGCGAAACCGGTCGTCGTAAATAAAAATTGATGATCAGCGATCAGGGCTTTTTTATATTTTTCTACAATATCTTACCGTCAATGATTGCAATTATATAAATGTCCTTCTAATCATAGCTGTGGGAAAGCACTTGCTGTTTCTTCACAGAATATATGACATCAACTACGATTGGACAAAGCTGTAAATGTGTACCCAGCCAGGATTCGAACCCGGGTCTCCTGCTTTCTAGGCAGTTGCGCTGACCCCTACACCACTGGGGACACACTGATCACCGCACCTGCAAGGACTACCGGAGCACGCCTCCCGTCAGATACAAATTCCCAGCTTCGCCCTGCCCACAGTACACAAACTCGTAGTTATGAAACTAATTCCCGTAAGAGTAAGGGCTTCAAACTTGCCCACCCCTCCCCACTAACGATACGATCATTGCCAGTCACCGGCATATTATACATATACATGTGGCGTCTGTTCCGAAAGAACGGACGTCACTTCTGATCCTGCAGTTGTTATTATTTAATATTCACAGAATATATGACATCAACTGCGATTGGGCAAAGCTGAAATTGTGTACCCAGCCGGGATTCGAACCCGGATCTCCTGCTTTCTAGGCAGTTGCGCTGACCCCTACACCACTGTGGACACAGTGATCACCGCACCTGCAAGGACTACCTAAGCACGCCTCCCGTCAGATACAAATTCCCAGCTTCGCCCGGCCCACAGTACAAAAACTCGTAGTTATGAAACTAATTTCCGTAAGAGTAAGGGCTTCAAACTTGCCCACCCCTAAATAACAACTGCAGGATCAGAAGTGACGTCCGTTCTTTCGGAACAGACGCCACATGTATATACACTTGCTGTTTCTGACTTCCATCTTTACCTGGACACAAAAATTTGTGAGTATCCATATCGTATTATATGGCACGCCACTGTAACAATACGTAAAAGTCGTAAATGAAACCGGGAATTGGTTCGAGCAGCTGTGCCCGGGTCGTCGTGTCGGATCTGAGTGAGCGACACGTTTGTACTAGCACTGCTCCGCCAGACAGAGCTGCCTGGATAACGCGATTACGGCGCTAATTTTACGTTCTGCCGCGGCTGACGTGCTTGTTTTCGCGTGGTGTGGGGCGCTGCAGGCGAAGATACGGCTGCAGCAGTGAGACGGCGGGCTTAATTCTCGCTTAGCTCGCCTGTTAAATTACACAGCTGCCGCGCAGCGACCGCGCCGATGCGTACAAGTCGGGGCGACGGCGGGGCCCGCGTAGCGAGAGGCATGAATAATTCCTAGGGGAACTACCGACAGTGCCGTAAAATGGATACCCGGGGCCGCGGCAGTAGCGGTTTCTTGACACTTGTGCTGCATAGAGCAACGTTAAACATTCAACAGTGCATATCCGATGAGGCGACCATACCACCGATTCTCAGAAAGAAAGTTTTAAGGATGACTTTGGTCAGAGAAGGTTGGCGAAGTGTATAACTATCGGAGATAACATCACTTAACAAAAGAAAATATCCCGGTCCCGATTGTATACCAATTAGATTCCTTAATTATATCCGGTTACAAGGGAAGTTTTATTACGTTTTAGATTTTTATTGTCTCAGGTTTTAAGATTCTTGTACAGATTATCTGACGATGAGGGCTTGACCCTTGAAACGCGTCATATTTTAGTGATTTTACACGATTTGTGTGGTTGAGCCTACTAGACAAAATAATTAGATTCCTTTACGATCCTGCTGATGCGATAGCCCCATACCTTCATATACAAACGATAAAATGTTCAAATGTTTGTAAATCTATCGGACCAAACTGCGTGGTCATGAGTCCGTAGCTTACAAACTACTTAAACCTAGGTAAACTAACCTAAGGACAACACACACACCCATGCCCCAGGGAGGACTGGAACCTCCACGGCGAGCAACCGCGCGCTCCGCAGCGAAACGCTTTAGACCGCTCGGCTACTCCACCGCGGCTACAAACGATCGATCAGCGAACGTTCCGTACCAAAACATTGTAATGTTGCACAAGGTCATTGGATTCATCTTTGATTTTACAGGCCTACAACAATGACGTCAGTTTGCAGCAGGATTTTAGAACATAAACCTTCCTTAAATATTAAGAACTACCTCGAAGAGAACGACCTATTAACACATAGTCAACACGGATTCAGAAAGTACCGTTCTTTTAAAAGGAAGCTAGGTCTTTTTTCACGTGATGTGATGAGTGCTGTCGAAAGGAGATGTCAAATAGATTCCGTATATCCAGAGTTTGACAGTGTACCTCAAAAGCGCCTTCTAATGAAATTGCATACTTATGTAAAATCGCCACAGCTGTGCGATTGGATTCGTGATTTCCTGTCAGAAAGGAAACAGTACGTTGTAATTGATTTGAAGACCGAGTAGAAGGCGTTCCCAAGGGCCCCAACAGTTCCTTCTTTTTATAAACTACTATTTAGGAGACAATATGAGTGGCTCTCTTAGGATATTCTTAGATGATGCTGTCATATACCGGCTAGTAGAGTACCCAGAAGTTCAAAATCAATTGTAAAATGATTTAGATAATTATCTGCATGGTGCAAAAAATTGGCAGTTAAGCTTTAATAATAATAAGTGTCAAGTCATACAATTGAGCACTAGAAAAATCCTAAAAATTTCATATACACGATAAGTCATTTTGTGAAAAATGAAAAGCCAAGATCGCGGTATTTCGTTATTATTTATAACAGACGACCGCTTTAGATGTACATAGACATCATCTTCTGGTCTCTAAGGGCGAACATAAAATGTATGGTTACAAAAAACCAACAAAGGAACACGCCATATAACTGTATCTATAGGTAATCATATGTCAACAGGTTTTTTTCACATACCTGTACTAAATTGTAACATTATTACGTAAATGCTTATTGTAGCCAGTTGGGTAGTACTGGTGGGTTGTCACACATTAAAATATGCTGTTTGGTTATCAGATATAAAACTCGTATAGTCATATATACACAAAGAACTATCATATCGTACAGTTGTGAGTGACAACAAGCTACTAATATATATGACTATAAGAGTTTTATATCTGACAACCAAACGGCATATTTTAATGTATGACAACCCACCAGTACTATCCAACTGGCTACAATATACATTTACGTAATAATGTTATAATTTAGTGCAGGTATGTGAAAAAAACTGTTGACATCTGATTACCTATACATACTGTTATATGGCATATTCCTTTGTTGGTTTTTTTTTTTTTTTTTTTTTTTTTTTTTTTTTTTTTTTTTTTTTTGGTACCATGTATTTTATTTTCGCCCTTAGAGACCAGAAGATGATGTCTATGTACATCGAAACCGGTCGTCTGTTATAAAGAAAGACGAAATACCGCGATCTTTTCATTATTCACAAAATACATTTATAAGATCGCTTCCTGCCATGAGCAAATTGTACGATAAATCAGTCAAACCTACAGGCCGTCAATTCTACGAAATACCTGGGAGTAACAGTTACGATCAACTTAAATTGGAAAGAATACATCGAAGGCGAACCACAGCCTACGATTCATTAGCAGAAAATTTACAAGATGCAGCAGTTCTACTGAAGAAACAGCTTACACTAAACCTGTGCGTCCTATTTTTGGGTATTGCTGCGCATTGTGAGATACACACCAGGTGGGACTGACTGACGATTAAAAATAAAGTTCTGACAAGGGCCACTCGGTTTGCATTATCGCGATATAGGGGAGAGACTGTAATGAAAATGGTGCACGAGCTTCGGTGGAAATCATAAGAAAAGGCATTACTTAATTCTGAGGGAACTATTTGCGAAATTTCTTTCACCTACTTCATAATGCGAACATATGTTGTTATCACCCACCTACATATGGAGACGTGATCATCGTAATAAAATAAGAGAAGGTATTCCTTTTTTCTGTTATCTATCAGAGACTGGAACTATAGAGAAATAAAATTAGATAGATGAACCCTCTGCCATGCGCCTCAATGTGACTTGCAGAGCATGAATGTAGATGTAAAACCTAACTTCTTCACACAAACGCAAACTGAAGTATTTAAAACTTTTAATTTACAAGAGTGTTTAGCCATTTTACTATATAAAATTTTTATTCACTTAGAAATCGATTATGAAGTGTGGCACTACATAATACATACATCAAAACGGTAATGCGTCACCATTGTATGCCATAAATAAATTTTTTCTGGACATGCACTAACCCTTAAATGACCCGCAGCGGTCTAATAGGCTGTCACCATTTTCCTAGCCCTTCCCTTTCGTGAAGTAAATGACCCCTACTCTCTATCGACATTTTTGTCATAGTGTGTAGGCCGTGTTGTGAAGTGTTTATGTTTTATAATTTTATTCATCATAACGACGTTTATTGAAAACATGCAAAAGTGTTATTCACAATTTATATAAAGAAAGCTCACCAGATTCTTGTTTTTAATGCTCAACATTAAACGTTTCGAAAATTTATTCCTACATTCAGATGCTTTCTGTTACATAAATTGTGATGGAACTATAGAGAAATATTGTGATGTATCCATATGTGGCGTTCTGTTTCTCATGCCATGTGGTATTGACATAATACTCCAATCGGAGAATAGTTTGAATAATGTATATTCGGATATTAGTTCTACATTAATTTTTTTAAATCGTGTTTGTAAGCTGCTACTTACAGGTATTTTGTCTTCTTCATTGTACAGAAAGTCGCACATACAGACGTCACCACTACACTGTTCTTGTAAACAAACATATTACATAGATGTTAATATAGTACAGAATTACAAAGAGTTTGACTACATTCAGAGACGTTACTTTTTATGCAGAGTTGGTATATAGTCAAAGATGTTACACTTTTGTGACGTATTATTTACAATAATTCAGTTATTGTTAGAAATTCAATAAATTTGCATTACTATTTTATTGAGACACGAGAAGGTTTTAAAGAAATTACTCGATTCACTGTCCATTTTGGCATTGCGGGTGTTTTCTTCTTGCTTTTTGTGGGGTACAAAAATTTCAAGATGCTCCATTAAATCTACTGAATGTGACTCTCTGAAGTAACTGTAAACAATGTAAACTACTATGAGTTAATACGGAAGTAAACGTCGATACAAGCTAACTTCCTCTTTTCAATAACACCAGAGTTTGCATAAAATTTTTCAGTTTCTATGTTTTTTAATAAATCATCTAAAGATAATATATAAATTAATTTCTCGGCTTACATGCGTGACTTTAATGAAAGTATGTACCATGTACAAAAATATGGTAAAATTTTCATCGATAATGTATGATTTGTTTGTAGGCTACACATTGCAAAGAAAATATGAAGATAATAAATTAGAAAATTTATCACGGCAATTACATGACTTCCATGTTTTAAATGAGGTATAAATAGATCATATCAAATACAACTTACAGTCAACATTAAAATAAAGAAGTTCAAAAATAAACTTAAATAACCCCTCTCCGTCAACATATACACCCCATTCTGCCATTTTCGGAGGGACCTGTTCATTCATTGACACACATGTATGCAGTAAAGTAAATTTGTTGTATGGACTGTTACTACTGCTAGCGGAATAGCCTTGTAATATCCTAGACAATTTTAAATTATGCATTATCACTAGTATTCAGATCCATTACATACACCGTTTCCATACAAGATCTCTAAATACGTATCCTTACGGGAAAAATATTTTATGTATGTGTATCAACTTTTTGACTTATTACCAATTTTAAATATTCACAACTGTCATTATAACTACATATACCATAGCCTCTTTGTTTCATATCGCTGTGAGATTCAAATTTCTTTTTCAGTCTTTGTGCTTAAGAAATTTCATGTGGGCGGGCACCAGTGTCATGATAAGTCTGAAGGGAGACACCGTGCTATTATTAGTCACAATACTGGAGACAAATTTTAAAAATTTTAGAAATTAGTGTTTATCTGCGATTTAGGTATTTAATGGGCAATGTACCACTTTTAGCGTTAAAAATAGCATATGTAGCCGCTTAAGCGAAATACAATGATGAGCCAGCTCTTTATGACCACCCAATTAAAATCGATATAAAACGCTTCAGGCTTCATGAAATCCAAGAAGTAAACTGTTTGCAGACCACATACAGCCTTATATGACTATCAGTATTCCTAACTGCAGCATGATAATTTTCCACGCCACAAGCTCGGAGTTTGATGGAATGACACAAAGAACACAGTGGCGAGTTGTGCTTCACATACTGGCCCCATACTCGCTTCTTTTGAACCAGATCCAACACATCTGAGATGAGAGACAACGCTGTGTCAAAGCTCGTCGCACTCTCCCCGCAGCCGCTGCGGATTGGCCGAGCGTTCTAAGGCGCCTTGCTGTGCAGCACGTAATTGCTCGCAGTCGGAAATTCAAGTCGACCCTCGGGTATTGGTGATAGTGTTGTTCTTAATGTAATTTGGTTTATGTAGTTTGGGTAATGATGACCATACCAGTTTTGCCCAACAGGTTTACAAACATTTGAACTATCCGCATAATCTGTGTGTGTGTTTCGTGTGTGCTGATGTGCTATCAACATCCCATAACAAAATTACAACATTGCATTGCTTCCATTCCCAAACGCGTCGCTACTCTTATCCGTGTGAAAGGTGGACGTACTGGCTATTAGGCTAGCGGTCATGATGTTCTACCTAATCTTTATCCTTTCTCAGTTTTCTGATAACTGGTTCTGATTCTCGATGTTTTCCTGCCGTAATGAATATTCAATGAACTTTCGGGATTGCTGTCGGATAGCGTCGATCTTCTGGCACGATATTTCGGATCCCAATTGCTCAGCCATCTTTAGCCAATGGCAATCACCTGAAGGTGGCTGAATTATTGGCAGCCGATTTATCGTGCCAGGAGGTCGACGTTATCCAGCTTCAATTCCGAAACGTCGTAGAACATGAGTGTTTCCATTCTAAGCCTCATTTTGAATTTGACTGTTTCTAAATGTTATACGACTGAGGCTCGAGTCCCTCTTCGGGCATGGTTGTGTGTGGTGTTCTTATATGCACGAACGTTTATGCACGAAATTTTATTTCATGATATAGAAACTACGATGATTAATATTTAAAAAAAATCCTTAAAATTATTATGCACTACTGGAAACAAATCCCTCATTGCTGGTCAGCTATATAGTGCTTCAATTATGTATCCTATGCAGTACATGTCGCTATTGTGCCGCTAATTTTTCCATAAAGTAACTCTTAATGCAACGGTAGTATGTGGTTGACCACTTCTAGATGGCAAAGGAGGTATACTGAAGTAAACAAACGAACATGTTACGGGTAACTCAATGCAGCTAACTATCGAAGAGTTTCAGTTGCACTCTGCGACTTATAATTTCTGGGACGTGCTTCTTGCATGTGTAACACTATGCATAGAAACAGCTACAAATGAATTTGTGGTAAAACGTTGATCAGCTAGAGACATAATGAAAAACATAGGTATGTTGTTTATCAACTACACTGTGCATTAAAGGGTTAAGTTATTTTAAGTATTTTGTAACCTTAGGGACTGATGACCAAAGTAGTTTGGTCCCATAGATTTACTACGATCCGACTGTTTACTAGATGTTCTGTTTTTCAGGTGAGTGTATTTTATTTTTTATTTTTGTTTTCCGTCGCTTCAGTCTTATATCGCCTAGTTCCATTGAGGAACGGTCCATCAAAGAACAGTCACGAAAGTATAGAATAAACACTTAATAATAAAAGTATCGAGTAGATTTCAGTCACTATGAACTCGTGGCGTACCTGATATTAGGTCGCTAGTCCTTTGGTTGCGTTGTAACAGTTAAATATTTTGGGTAATTACCTAAGGGATTAAAATACTGCGTTATCCATTTGGTCTCATGCCACATATTCTAATTCAACCAAAATTTCGTAAGCGCAAGATTTGTTCTTTCCATCTAAAAATAATTGTATCTCGTGAAGAAGGACCTCTTACTATCACGTAACAACAATACCAGTTAAAGTATTTTTTCAAACGAAAATTGAGTAGCAACAATTGTGTTGATCACTAAGGGACCTGAATAGTTCACGTTCAGTAATTGTTAGTAACGTGCCAAAAATTCCGAAGTAGAAGCCACGTAGAACTATTAATGCTAGTAATAGCTGTGCCAGTAAATAAGCTATAATTAACTACAGTATTACACTTTACCTGGTGTTGCAACAAATGGACAGTTGATTTTTTTCGGGATATATCTTAAAATTGAGTTAGTTCTGCTATGCAATATATAACTGAACTCCGACAATTACTGTTGTAATCACTTTGTCAAAAAAAAAAAAAAAAAAGCGCCCCGTCTTTCCCGTTGCACAACCATTACGCTTTTCGGACATTTACGTCTCTGACGCACCTTCTACACATTTTCCTATTGTATGTCTTTTCTTTTTCATATTATTTCTTCTGCGTGTCTTCTATACTGCTATTTAGGTTCAATTTGAGTGCAATTACGTGTAATTGTTTTAAAATTTTCCCACTACCTGCAAAAATATTTCTCTCCGATGTTTAATTGGTTAAAATGTCCACGTTTCACTGTCGTAATTCAAAACAGACTACAGTAATTGACAAATTTTTCCTGTTTCGCATTTGAGACAAACACAGAAAATGAAATAAATTTTATTTGTAGCAACGCTGGTTAATCTTAAGTAACTAGACTGTCTGGAATAAAAAAGTTGCAACACAGAAGCAGTATATTAAGAACTTTTTTTGTTTGTTTCTGAGCCATGAGTACTTAATCACAGAAACACTGTATCGTTTTTACTCTTCATTCCAGACAGAAATGTTTTACAGATTTCTTTAGGATGCGCAATTAGAGGGACATTTTAAGCTGTAATTTTTCTGTGTTTGCATACTGGTCTGCCTTCTTGTGGAAAGCAGCACAAAAATTTTATTTTAAACTTCGTTCAACAAATCTTATCGTCTGTATCTGTCGTTATGATCGGAATAAGTGGAATCCCACGTAGGATTCCTCTTTTCAGTATATAACAGAAATGGAACAGTGGGATCCATTGCCCACCCATGCGTGACCATTGTGAAAGAAACACAACAGACAAAAGAAGGATGCAGCTGTCAACAGAGTAAAGTTTGAGTAGATACAAAACCTCCCTCAATAAATGTATAATATAGAAAGCATTCACACTACCAATTTAAACTTCCACGAAATTATTTTATGCGATAGTAATTTATTGAATTATTTCACCGTTATTTGACTGTTTTATTCTATTCTTTTCAATATGAATCCAGATTTCGGCTCTAGACCTATTTAAAAAAAATACAATTAGTCAAATTATGTGGTACATTTAGAAAACCTTCGTTTTTAAGAATAAATGGTTTGCATATGACGACTTACTTACGTAAGTGTACCAACTAATTCGACAGATTCAACACTTAACGTGATTAAAAGACAGTCAAGTAACTGTGAATTCATAACTATTCCATATCTGCGGTTCACGAGTACACCAAAATATTTTTCTATGTTATGTGTTTTGAACATGACACTGTTACGGAACCAGTTCGTGCCATCAGAGCACTGAAGGTCATGCGCTCGATTTAACGCGGTGGTTAGTAATACAAAACCTCATTAACCACGTTATGTTTCATAAAAGTTTCGTCCATACTTTTCCCTTTTATCAGGCATCATTTTTTCCTACGGCGTCAATGAGCGCGGGACTTGCTTAGATTTCAACTTTACTCCTTCAAAATATTCTGTAGAATCTCTTTAATTCATGATGTAAAGACATTGTAATACTGCGAAATCTCAAATAGTAGCATTCACACGATACGACCGAAACTAAAATGCACTTCGTTTTCACAAGTGATAGAAGATTATATATACATTTGGCGTCTGATCCTACAGTTGTTATTGTTTCATATTCGCAGAATATATGACATCAACTGCGATTGGGTAATACTAAAAATATGTGTAATACGCCGGCGACGGGCAATGATCCTTTCGTTAGAGGGGAAGGGTGATCAAGTTTGGGACCATTACTCTTACGGGAATTAGTTTCATAACTAAGAGTTTTAGTACTGTCGTCAGGGTAAAGCTGGCAATTTGTATCTGACGGGAGGTGTGCTTAGGAGACCTTGCAAGTGCGGTGATATAGTGATGTAGTGAATTAGTGATCACCGCAACTGCCTTGAAATTAGAAGCCCCGGATTTGGGTCACGCAGTTGATGTCATATATTCTGTGAATATGATAGTAGATTTTTACTCTGTTCCTTTAATATATTATTTCAAATTTCTATCGTCATTTGTACGCTAACAATGAAGTCAGTCTCAGGACGTTTTGATCAGACGCTGTATTTCATACATTTAATGTTCATAGTTTTCTAGTCTCCTGTGAGACAAGCAGTTTTAAAGGTTTTTTAAATAGAAATCTAATAGTATTACCACTACATGCAACCAGTAAAACTAAACCAGCGAAACCAAAGTGGTTATGATACGTTCCTTTTGCATGAACTTCGTCGTTCTACTATTTCTGACAGATAATACTGAGGTTTTGTGGTAATTTATTGATTTGATTGACTAACATTTCAACTATAAATATTTTTCTGTCATGATAAAGTCTACAGGCCCTATTGGCAGTCCCACGGTTGTTTCCTCCAGCGTGTTGTCTGTACTAACAGCAGAGCATGGGTCACCTCACCGTCCTGGATTGGTTCAGCTGTCCCGATACACATTACTTTCGAGATAAGTTGTGACTGATCGTGACATTTAGTGATCCAAATGTCTCCTCGACCACCGATAATGCTTATGATAGCCGCTGGTCTGTAAATTTCTTTTGTGAGCTTAATAAACTTTATACTGTCGACAAGTACTTCACAGTTTAACCAGTCATCTGAGTTTGAAACTCTTCTCATTTCAACAGCGGGATAGTCACATTGTCAACGGCAAATAACTTCACAGAAAATTTTGTATTGCGTGTACCCGTCGCAACGACTTCCTCAATTTTCGGTTCAGATCTTCCACACTCAATGATAGCTTGGGATGCCTGAAGGAAGTCCCATCCGAGGATTACATTATGACTACAATCTCTTACAACCTCTCTGGGTCCTATTGTTGATGGTTATCCTTGGGGAAAGGCTGGTACCTCTGGACGGCGACGGTGAAGGGAGCGGCGCGTGGGGGAGCTACGTCGTCAGGGTACGGCAATGGGCTTCTTCCCATAGGTCGAATGAACTGGGATAGAACTGCTCTGATGGCTGACGTCTTGCGGCAAAATAATCGTCGAGAACTCACCGTCTCTCTCTGCAGTGGCGTACGACGTGCCCAGAGCCCCCACAGGGGAAACACAATGTCTTCTGTCCGCCAGACGTCTGTTCTTCCGCGGGAGGAGTTGGTTGCGGCCGCGTCGGCCGGTTCATAGGCTGCCGTTTGGCGGCTGCAGCGTAAGTCGTAGCAGGGCGACGACATTCTTTACGTCGGGTGCGATTGGCGGGCCAGACAGCAGCTAATGTCTGAAATACTTCCTCAGCGGCGCCGGTGCCCTCGTGACTTACAAGGCTTACATCAATGGCCATAATCTAATGCCCTCTCGGTCTAATAGTCCCGGCTCTCGTATGAGAGAAGCAAAGTCAAGCTGGTCTTCCACAAAGGCCATAGGGACTACGTTGGTAAGACTGTCATACTTCTATGGTCCAAGCCTTCTTTGTTGCATCTCTTCGATTCGCTGGCACCAATTGATGAACACTTCCGTCGTAGTGACGTCTTTTATCAGAGGAGATTGGTACATGTCTCCTGCAATACGCTTCATCAGGTGCGTGATTTTGTCGGCCTCAGTCATAATCGGGTTAACAATGTTACATAGGGCCAAAACATTCTGTGTGTACGACTGTGTCGGCTCACCATGTCGCTGGGCCCGGTACTTCAGTTGTACTTCCGCCGAGCGGATTTGTCGTTGGCGGTCTACAAACGTCTTCTTAAGTTCCGTCTGGAACGTTTCCCTTCGCTGTATTCAAACCATTGCTGGGCTGTTCCGTTCAGTTAGATATAAACATTGCCCAAGCACATTGTATGATCCCACCGGTTATACTTGGCGACTCGGTCGAACCCTTTTAGCAATTTGTTGGCGTCCTGTCCAGTGTCTTCAGAGAACACCGATGGGTGTCTAACGTGCAGCTGGGTTATCGCTGGTTTCGTCTCCATCGTGCTTCTGATCACACGGACTTTCGGAAAGATTTACTCGGTATATCCCTTGTATTCCTGTGTAAGCGAGGGCTTTTACATTGCCTAATCGGAGCCGCGGTGATGCAGCTGCTGCACAGAATACCCGGTGCCTCAACCAAACAATGTAGCGTTGAAATGGATGTAGGCTTGACTTCGAAGGCAGAGTTGTAATCTGAACACAGTTCTTATACTGAAAGCAGGTTTATTGCGAACTGAAACGTACACGCAGCACTGCCTCTCGGTCACAGTGCTCTGCTATTTTTTTAACGGCAGAATGTACCAGAAATTAAAAGAATTTTTCCACACGTCTGTAATTCATATCAATATTTTGCGTGCATGACTTATTATACCGATAGTTGTACTATGTAAGGCAGTGCTGTTTACAATCTGTAAAATTTTCATGAAAACTTCTGTGATAGTTTCTGAGAAAACGGGGGCAATGTTTCAGAATTTATAGTTTAGCAAAAATGAGACATAAAGTTGTACAACATGTTTATTCTAGGAAAAACTTACAAATATGTCTCCAAGAAGTGGTTAGAAGCAGCCTGCATCATAATGAGAGTCCTGATTGCCTTTGAGTTCATTTGTCTGTTTCCTTTTACTGCTTCTTGACTCTTTAGACATTAAAGAAGCAGCAAAATCTGACGGCAATATGCAAGCTGCCAAGTTCCCTTTCACTTAGAGTAGTTACAGTATTCTGTCCGGGTGATATATATATTTTAGTGCGGCAATGTTTCCATTGGTCCACGTCGTAGTTGAAATATTCAATAACCAACAAATATATTATTAGGGATGCGGGTCCACACGATGTTTACGTTACGAGTATTTCCATGCAAGCAGTTCCTCAGTAGATCAGGGTGGGTAAGGTCTCTGTGCATTGGTTTTATTTGATCCATAATTGATTCAGGGATATAGTGCTTGTGTGTGAATGTATTGAGGTTACCATCTTTCTGTGCCTTCCTAAATTTGCACCAAGTATCTGAGGGTGACGGACATAGAAAATGTATTGGGTTTTCGTCAGTGGATATACGGTGAAAGAAAAGGGCTCGCACTGCTTTCTTCATTGCCTCCAGATCTCCAGAATACTTCCTACTGGCACTCGCATAATATTCCTGTAACTTATTGATAATATTATCTATCAACCAATACTTCATAGACTTGCCATTAGAAAGCTGTGTTCCACCAAGTTTGCTCTTGAGTGTACGAATACGAATTCCCTTATGCTTTTTTAACATGCTCCACATATTCTAATATTTTTACTGTAACATTATAAGGTTTACTCTGGTAGACAGCATTGACCGCATCTCCATCGCCTACGTATTCGGTATACCGTACACCTCTGTCAGACTCAGATCCAATGAAGACTGCTACAGCAGCAGGAACGTCTATGTTAAACAACATATGTACCGCACATGTCTGTACAAAAGGAAAAAGCCTAACTCTCTAACTGTATAAATGTACGAAGGCGGAGCCCATCCTATTTTTAACATATTCCACAAATTCTAATTTTATTATTGTAAGATCATAAGGTGTACTCTGTCAGACAGCAGTGAATGCTTTGCTATGCCCATCACCTATGTATTCAGTATACAGTACACCTCTGTCAGACTCATCTCTAAGGAAGGCTGCTACAGAAGCAAAATCTTCCAGGTTACACAACATATGGACCTACATTTATGAACAAAAAACAAAAATACCTGAGTCTCTAACTGTTAAAGTACAGGAGGTATAATCCTTTTTACGAAAAGGGGCGTAAATTGAATAGATTGACATTATGTCATAACTTTTAAAAATGCAGTTCTAATTGGTGGATAAGAAAAAAAAATACGAATGCTTTGGTGAGGCGAGTGTCAACAGCCGTAATATATTTCATAAAATTCATTTTTTAAAACCATCAGCTGTTTATTAAAATCCTTATACACCTACCAATTTCGGTCATAGACCATCTTCATGCATAAAAAGGTGTTAAAACAGAACGGTAAAATGCATCAAATAAAATACATCCAACTCAGACAAACAGGACCGCACAATAAACTTAGTTTCGGTGCGGGCAGTGGCGGGTTGGACCAAGACTGTTTTGGCTTCCCTGGAAAAATCAGACAAACAGGAGTCAGTACAACTAAAAGTGTAAAAATTACAGTGGTCGGCTTAGATAAAACCTATCAGTCAAACATAACATAAAAGGTGACCTTTTATGTTATGTTTGACTGATAGGTTTTATCTAAGCCGACCACTGTAATTTTTACACTTTTAGTTATACTGACTCCTGTTTGTCTCAGTTGTATATATTTTATTTGATGCATTTTACCATTCGGTTTTAACACCTTTTTGTCCATGAAGATGGTCTATGACCGAAACTGGTAGATGTATAAGGTTTTTAATGAACAGCTGATGGTTTTTAAAAATGCATTTTATGAAATAAAAATTACATATAAATGTTCACAGAAGAACGTAGTATCTAAACATGCAAAAAATTGAAAATTGATTTTTTGAGAAATTCCTGGCCATTATGTCTCAGTAAGCACTATTATTAGAGCAAACTTCAAGTAGCAATCGAAATTTTTTTTTCACACTACTGAAATTTTAAAATTTCCTACTGTAGCGTCACACATCGAAAGTGAAAATTACAACCTTTACGTTTGTTATTTTTTTGAAGCTTGTTGAATACCGTTCTCTCCTCGGGGGACCACTGACGATGTTTCAAATTAACAAATTAAATCAACCACAGTGGGAAAGAAATTTTCACATTAGCAGTTATCAAGTATAAACGTTGAAAAACGGAATTCCGTCAGCGGGCGCAGCGGTACACTAGCAGCAGCGATTAGGTAAATAACACTACAGGGGACAGCTCGTGCAGAGCGCGCGCGAGAGAGATAATTCCTTTGGGAACGATGGAATTTGTACCGCGCTTCCGGGCGATTTTTTTTTTAAATTCCATTTTTATATTCAGCACTTCGCAACACGTCACAAGCTTACAGCGTTAACGCCTGAAATAACACAGCGCAAAGCAATTTGGGCTTTTTATTGTGTGCGCCGCCATTTTCGATACTGGAACGGCAGCCACGCAGCCGTTAGGGCGACATCGGTGGCCGTCTGTCTGCCGTTGTCCCGCTGCCTCAAACAGCTCTGGCCGCGGTGGGGCTGCGCGTGTGTGTGTGTGTGTGTGTGTGTGTGTAGGGGGCTGGCTGCTAATGCACAGCACTGGTACCCGCCATCCACGTGTACGTGCAAGTGCTGCCTAAGTCAGCGTTTGCAGCATTACTATCGGCATGTCGGTCGCGCGGCAGTTTCATAACCGTGTCGGCTGCGCGAGGTCTCATTATTCTCGCATTCCTCTTTCCGTGATGTCCGAGTAAATCAATAAATGGCTGCAAATACATTAAGTCCGTAACTCAGCTACCTCAGTTCCTTTTGTGATATTCCATTACAAACCGAAACTCTTTCTCGAAATTTGACTGAAAACCCATAGAGATTTAGGTCACATGTTAAATATACTCGGGGCAAATCACAAACAATACCTTCACTACGTGATAGTAATGGCGATCCTGCCGATGACAGCGCTACTAAAGCAGAGTTACTAAACTTAGCTCTTAGCTTTTAGAAACTCATTCACCAAAGAAGACGAAACCAATATTCCAGATTTCGAATTACGAACAGATGCCGTAATGATTAACGTAGAAGTATATATCATCGGAGTAGTGCAGCAACTAAAATCACTTAACAAGAACAAGTCTTCTGGTCCGGATTGTATACCCACTAGATTTCTATGTGATTATGCTGCGATAGCTCCTTACTTAACAGTCATATACAACCTCTCTCGTAGAAGGATCTGTACCAAAAGATTGGAAAGTTGCCCATGTAACACCTATATTCAAAAAAGGCAGTAGGAGTAACCCACTAAACTAGAGGCCTCTTTCATTGACGTCAATTTGCAGCAGGGTTTTGAAACATATCCTGTATTCAAATATTATGAATTATCTCGAACAGGTTTTGAAGTGTAGGACATACCCAGGGGCAGACATAGACTCTGACCATAACTTGTTGGTTATGAACTGTAGGCTGAAACTGAAGAAACTACAGAAAGGTAAGAAAATAAGGCGATGGGACCTAGATAAATTGAAGGAACCTGAAGTTCTTAAGAATTTCAGAGGGAGCTTCAGGCAACAATTGACAGAAACAGGGGAAAATAAAACAGTTGAGGAGGAATGGGTAAAATTGAGAGATGAAATAGTGAAGGCAGCAGAGGACAAAATAGGTAGGAAGGCAAGACCTACAAAGAATCCTTGGATATCACAGGAGATACTAAATTTAATCGATGAAAGGAGAAAGTATAAAAATGCAGTAAATGAAACAGGCAAAATGGAGTACAGACGACTAAGAAATGAGATTGACAGGAAGTGCAAAATGGCTAAGCAAGAATGGCTAGAAGGCAAATGCAAGGATGTAGAAGAATGTATAAATAGGGGAAAAATAGATACAGCCTACAGAAAAATAAAAGAAACATTTGGAGATAAGAAAAACAGCTCTATGAATATCAAGGACACTGATGGAAAACCAGTTCTCAGCAAAGAAGGGAAAGCTGAAAGGTGGAAAGAGTATATAGAGGGGCTCTACAAAGGAAATGAACTTCGAGACAGTATTGTAGGAAGGGAAGAGGACGTAGATGATGATGATGAAATAGGAGATACTATACTGAGAGATGAATTTGACAGAGCACTGAAAGACCTAAGTCGAAACAAGGCCCCTGGGGTAGATGATATCCCGTCAGAGCTACTGAAGTCTCTGGGAGAACCAGCCATGACAAAATTGTTTCACATTGTGTGTAAGATGTATGGGACAGGTGAAGTACCCTCAGACTTTAAGAAAAATGTTATAATCCCCATTCCAAAGAAAGCGGGTGCAGACAGGTGTGAAAACTACAGAACCATCAGTTTGATAAGTCATGGTTGCAAAATATTAACACGAATTATATACAGAAGGATGGAAAAGCTGGTAGAAGCCGACCTCGGGGAAGATCAGTTTGGGTTCAGGAGAAATGTAGGAACACGGGAGGCAATACTCACTTTACGGCTTATCCTAGAAGATAGATTAAGAAAAGGCAAACCTACATTTCTAGCTTTTGTAGATTTGGAGAAGGCTTTTGACAATGTTGATTGGAATAAACTCTTTCAAGTTCTGAAGCAAGCAGGAGTAAAATATAGGGAGCGTAAGGTTATTTACAACTTGTACAAAAACCAGACAGCGGTTGTCAGAGTTGAAGGGCATGAAAGGGATGCAGTGGTTGGAAAGGGAGTAAGACAAGGTTGTAGCCTTTCCCCAATGTTGTTCAATTTGTACATTGAGCAAGCTATAAAGGAAAGCAAGGAGAAATTTGGAGAAGGAATTAAAGTTCAGGGTGAAGAATTAAAAACATTGCGTTTTGCCGACGACATAGTGATTCTGTCAGATACAGCAAAAGACCTGGAAGAGCAATTGAACGGAATGGACAGTGTGCTGAAAGGTGTATATAAGATGAACATTAACAAGAGTAAAACTAGGGTAATGGAGTGCAGTGTAAGAAAATCAGGTGATGCTGAAGGAATTAGATTAGGTAACGAAACAATAAAGGAGGTAGATGAGTTTTGTTACTTGGGCAGTAAAATAACAAATGATGGTCGCAGTACAGATGATATAAAATGCAGAATGGCAATGGGTAGAAAGGCGTTTTTGAAAAAGAGAAATTTGTTAACATCGAATATTGATTTAAGCCTAAGGAAGTCCTTTCTGAAGGCATTTGTATGGAGTGTTGCCTTGTATGGGAGTGAAACATGGACGATAAGCAGTGTGGACAGAAAGAGGATAGAGGCTTTTGAAATGTGGTGCTACAGAAGAATGCTGAAGATTAGGTGGGTGGATCGCGTAACTAATGAGGAGGTACTGAACCGAATTGGGGAGAAAAGAAATTTCTGGCATACCTTGACTAAAAGAAGGGATAGATTGGTAGGACACATTCTTAGACATCAAGGAATTGTGAATTTAGCGTTGGAGGGAAGTGTGTGGGGTAAAAATCGCAGAGGGAGACCAAGAGACGCGTATAGTAAGCAGATTCAAGTGGATGTGGGTTGTCGTTCTTATGAGGAGATGAAAAGGCTTGCTCAGGATAGAGTAGGGTGGAGAGCTGCATCAAACCAGTCTCCGGACTGAAGACCATAACAACAACAACAATCTCGAACAGAACGATCTATGGACCCAAGCTCAACACGGATTTAGAAGATATCGTTCATGCGAAACACAACTAGCTTTTTATTCACACGAAGTGATGGGTGATATCGACAAGGGTTCGCAAATCGATTCCGTATTTCTTGATTTCCAGAAGGCTTTTGACACCGTACCTCACAAACGGCTGTTAATCAAATTGCGTGGTTATGGTATATCGCCGCAAATTTGCTATTAACAGGGTATTTCTTGTCAGAGAGGACACAGTTCGTAGTAATCGATGGTAAAGCATCGACTAAAACAGAGGTGATATCGGGCGTTCCACAGGGTAGTGTTATTAGTCCTCTGCTGTTCCTTACTTACATAAACGATTTAGGGGAAAATCTAAGTAGCTCTCTTAGGTTGTTTGCAGATGACGCCGTCATTTACCGTCTTGTAAAATCATCTGAAGATCAAAACCAACTGCAGAACGATCTGAATTTGATATCAGTATGGTGTAAAAACTGTCAATCGACTCTAAATAATGAGATGTGTGAAGTCGTCCACATCAGTACGAAAAGAAATCCATTAAACTTTGTTTACAAGATAAATCAATCAAATGTGAAGGCCGTAAACTCCACAAAATACCTAGGAATTACTATTACTTCAGACTTAAATTGGAAAGAACACGTAGACAATGTCGTGCGAAAGGCGAACCAGAGACTGCGTTTTATTGGCAGAACCCTTAAAAGATGCAACAGAACTACAAAAGAAACTGCATACACAACGCTTGTCCGTCCATTTTTGGAGTATTGCAGCACAGTGTGGGATTCTTATCAGGTGGGTTTGACGGAGGACATCGAAAGAGTGCAAAGAAGGGCAGCTCGTTTCGTATTGTCACTATACAGGGGAGACAGCGTTACGGAAATGATACAGGATCTGGGACGGGAATCATTACAACAACGTCGCTTATCACTGCGGCGTGGGCTACTTGCGAAACTCCAATCGCCAACATGCGCTGATATGAAACTTCATTTTCAGTATAACGGTAGTTCGATGAACCATCTGCCAGGCACTTGTGATTTGCAGAGTATCCCATGTAGATGTAGAATGTAATGACTATTACAAAACCGGGCGTGGCCCTGATATTTATATGTTCCATTCCAGTTCATCTCTCCTTCCATTTTCTCTACATCACTGTTCATCTCATCTTATCTCTCTGTTCATCTCCTCGTACCCCTCACTCTCCCAATATCCACCTACCAGTTTCTCACCCAGACACTTCATGCTCACTCCGTAGACTGTCGTGGTACAAGGGCTATCGATGAAAGTTCATTATTAGATGTCATATTTGGTAACAAATTCTCAAAAGTAACCTCTTTCTAAACTGGTATAAGTTTGACAGTTCTTAAAAGCTTGTTTTTGTTGCCTAGTAATACTGCCTAAAATTAATCTTAGGTGCAGTCCGTAACTTTTTGAATTGACCGTAATCAAACAATAATTCCATTAAACCCGCTTCATACACGACCACACTTCAAGTAAAATCCACAAATTATAAGTTCAGGTCGTTGCACAGAGCACAGAATTAATCACCTGACTTACTTATTAGTTGTAGTCCTTGCGTTTCCAAACCTAGTTAAATTCAATTCAGAATCCTATCGATCGTTAGCAACAGGGTCGATAAATATTACATTAGAAACCATAAGTAAAATCTTTCGTTGACTTTCCTGTTAGATTGCTTCGTTTGGAAGACTATATCTTCAACTAAGAATGTATCTTTATAAACAAAAATTACTCTTCTTTAGACTTCCAAACTCAAAAATCTCTTTTTCATTAAATAATTATACAGTTCCACGTACACTCTTTCATACGTACAAGAAGCCGTCATAAACACTTTGACATCGATTTATTGTAACATCCGTTACATATCATGACTTGGCATAGGCTGTGATATAACTGACATCAAACGACAAACTGAAACTCTTTACAATGCAATAATGTACACAACATTTCAGTTTTTTTTTTTTTTTTTTTTTTTTTTTCTGGGACGATGAAGATTTGCAATCAACAAGGCGCAGCAATCCTCGTCGCCTCGAAGCCTTCAGCGCGGAACAAACAGCGACCAGCAATTCAGCTCCAGCTGCGAAGACGCTGCTCCTGCGAATTGCATCACTTCGATTGTAGATGGAACAGATAAACAAACAACAAACATATTTTGAGTACAAAACGTAAAGGATATCCTGCAAAAACGGAGCTGACACAGAGCAGTAGTGGATCTTTATTTCTGTGTCCCACTACAAGACCTCCATGTCCTCAGTCGAGACCTCCATGTATTTAAATTATATAACACTTCATCTACACCTGCATACACACACTGTCCTAGGCGAGAAAGTTCTTTTGTCGGCTTTTTCTACCGTCCAGCAATACATATGTCTGTTTTGTAGCAGAGATTCAATTATTTTTGAGGTGATTATCCTTGAAATTGCTATAGAGTTTCTAGATTCGTCTTCAAATAACCTGTTAAATGCACGTCAATTCGATGTGTGGTGTGCCTAGTTTACGGCCTCGTCGTGCTTTCGTCACTTTCTTTGCAGTAACTCTCCAAGTAACATCCTCAGTGGTCAGTAACAAAACTTACTTTCCTGAAATGCTGTGCTCGAAGCGCACATCACAGAAACATATTCATACTTCATAATAGGAAGGATTCAGTATACTACACATCCGTAAATCACGTACGCTTTTAATTTTGCTTTATTCCTCTTATACTGCACGTCTTCATCCTTTTTTAGCAACTGGTGCATAACGCGATGCACCCGTAAGGAGCAGAGACTTGACTTACTTGATTTAGTTCTTGTCGTTCCCTCTGGAACGTAGGGCAGAAATGAAATTTTTCGACCTGATGCGATTTCTGGCAAGTCTCTTCACATCACTCCAGGTTTTTCCATCCTCTGTAGCTTTTCACTGGATCGTTCTTTTCCAGGTGTGTTTGGAACGACCGCGTTTCCTAACTCCTTGAGGGTTCCAGGCCAACGCCACCTATTCAATAGCTTCATCAGATTTTCATAACGTATGCCCAATCCATTTCCATTTTCATTCCTTGATTTGTATGTTGCTTGGTTGCTGATTTGTCCCTCTCCAAAACTGATTTGGCATATTACGTTTAAAATACGCCGGAGACAACGGTTAATTAAAACTTGGAGCTGGTTTTTGATGTGGTTAGTCACTTTCTAAGTTTCGCAACCATACATCAGAACTGCCTTCACGTTGCTATTGAAAAGCCGGAGTCTTGTTTTCCTTGAAATGTTCCTGTTTCTCCAAATGGGATACAGCTGGACAAACGCATCATTTGCTTTGCGGATGCTACTACGGACATCCTCCCCGGCGCCTCCTGTAGTCGTGACTATACTTCAGAGGTAGAGGAAAGATTGGACCAGCTCTACATCCTCTCCATTAATGGTCAGCCTAGTGGTGGTGGTCGACTTTATTCGCATTTCATTGGTTTTGCAAACATTTATCTTGAGGCCTGCAGCTTCTCCTTCTCTCTGTAACCTGGCCAGTTTCTCTTCGATGTCTTGATTTCGCTGTGCCATTAAGCAGATGTCGTCTGCGAAATCTAGATCTTCTAGCGTATCCCGCATCCCCCATTGCACACCTCTCTGCCGTCCCCTCATTACTCTCTTCCTCACATGATCCAAAACCAAACGAAATTGTTGGCGAGAAAATACAGCCTTGCCGTACTCCCGAATTAACTTGGAAAGGCTCTGTCAGTTCTCGATTATGTATTACTTGGCATTCATAGTCCTGATACATTTTCTTGATGATGTTGATGATCTTCGTTGCGAAGTCGTACTTTGCAAGTGTATCACACATGACTCTCCGATTGACAGAATCGAAAGCCTTTTCAAAGTCAACGAAGGTTAGGTAGTGAGTGTATTGCCACTCTACACTTTGTTCCAGACTAATGTGGAGAGTATTGATAAGGTCCACACAACTTCAATGTTTTCTAAAATCTGCCTACTCTCTCCTAAATTGCGTTTCCATAGAATTCTTAATGCGGTTTAAAATAATCCTCGAAAGTACCTTACTCGGTACTGACAATAGGGTAATGCCCCGCCAGTTGTTACAGTTAGTAACATCTCCTTTTTTGGTGATTTTCAGGATAATACCTCGTTTCCAGTCTGTTGGCAGTTTCTCCTCTTTCCTTATCTTCCTTATGAGGATGTACAATAACTCAACAGCGGTGTCCAAGACTGTTTTCAACATCTCAGGTGTTATGTTATCTGCTCTTGGTGCCTTCCCATTTCTGATATGCTTCAGTGCTATCCGTATTTCTGCTTTCGTGGGTGCATTTACATCGATGCTGGAGCTAGGATCACGGTATTGAGTTCGTTCTTGTTCTTCTGCCTCAACACGAAGGTCTCTATTTAGAACTTCCTTAAAGTGTTCCACCTAAGTAATTGTTCTTCATGTGTAGTGAGTACGTCCCTTTTTCTGTTCCTTACTGGTCGGTTTCTGTGGAAGATTTTCTTTGAGAGTGTCTTAGTGATTGTATAAAGTTCTTTCGCATCCCTCCTCCACGCTGCCTGTTCTGCTCTGTCAGCCTGTTCATCTATCCATCTTCTGTGGTCTCTTCTCACACTCCTTTTCACTTCCTTGTCTGCTGCTCGGTAATCAGCCTGTGCCTGTGCTTTCTGCTCTGGTTTACTCTTCCTTTGGCCTCTTTTCTATAGAAGATCTTCATCCAGGTATGTTCGGACATCCAGTCTTTCCTCAGGTGGTTTTTAAAGCCATGTTGTCTCTCACTCACTTGCACAAAAGTATTTTTTACTTCTGTCCACATTTCCTCGATGTCCGTATCCTCAGTCATCTCCAGTTCCAGTGCCTGGAATCTAATCCGGAGTTACAGCTGGAACCCCTCAGATACCTATGGATCTTTCAGTTTACCTACGTCAAATCTTCCATTCCTTGGCTCGAATTTCTTTTTGGAAGCCACAATCTTAATCCGGAAATTGGCAATAACAAGATGATGGTCGCTATTTGCGTCTGCTCCTCTTCTATTCCGCACATCTTCCAGGCTCCTCCTGAACTTCCTCGATACTGCAATCTGGTCAATTTGATTTTCTGTAGTATAATCTGAGGATACCCATGTTATCTTATGACATCTCCGATGAGGAAACAGGGTCCCTTCAATTACGAGGTCATGGCCTGCGCAGAAGTCGCTAAATCGTTCCCCATTTTCATTCATTTTACCCACGCCATTTACAGCCATTATCTGTTTCAACCCCTCATCGTTGTCTCTCACCTTGGCATTCATGTCTCCCGTAACAATGAGGATATATTTCTTGTTCACTTTCTTTTCAGTCTCTGGTAGCAGGTGATAGAACTCCTCTTTCTTCTCAGTATCTGAAGTGTATGTGTGGGCATAGCATTGGATGAGCGTTACGTTTCAGACCTTCGTCTTAAATCTGGCAGTCATGATCCTACTGGACACAGGTCTCCATTCTAGAAGACTCTTCTTTGCTGTCTTGGTCAAAAGTAGTCCAACTCCATCCCGATCCTCTTCACATCCTGAGTATAAAAACGTAATTCCATCTGATGTCTGCATTTCACCAAACTCTGTCCACCTCACTTCACTCAATTCCAGTATATGTAGCTTATAGTTACTCATTACCCAGATTTATTTGAGCTTGCTACTCTCCCGCAAGGTTCGTATATTCCAAAAGCCAATTTTTGTTTACCTTTTCATGCCAAAGGTGGTCACAAGTTTATCCATCCGGTTTTATTTTCTCGTTTCAGTTTCAGTAATTAGTATTCTTTTAAGAAGGGCGGGTGATTGGCCCACCGCTTCCGATTGCCTTGGTGGGGCTGCCACCTTGTCGGCCATGCACTGACGATTTAGCAGATGTTCAGCATATGGGCTTGGCATTTCCTCCGCACCCTTATTCGTGGTTTAACCGCCAGTATCGGTTAAGTGGGAATGGAAAAGAGAAAGGATGGGCTAGGGATTGGAAAGGGATAGGATACGGGATATCGATAGGTCGTTGTGGGACACACTTCGTCAGGCTCATCCCCTTCGGCCTGCCCGTCATGGGTGACCCTGTTGGCAGCTACGCTACCGCCGGCATAGCCCTCCGGATCCAGAACACGCAAACCTCCTCGCCCGCACGGACAATGCTACGTTAAGGCGATGCCCCAGAGGAGGTAAGGAGCAGAGGAAACAACACAAAAGTTCGTGGTATGTAGGAGCCTTATTGCAAAATCGACTACAACTTTTAATGATATAGGTCGTATGTCTCTTCTTCACGGTATGAGGTTCCACTAACTCCGACATCAGGATCCGCTGCTAAATGTGACATATAGCCGTTCAATTTCTGCCGAGGAAATATGTCGCTTGATATGGCATGTTGCACAACGTTTACTACATATATCATCTCTGTCAACGAAAGGGCAAGTTCACAGTACGTTGTACTTTCTAACAAGTTACACCTAGCCACGAGAAGCAAAAAATCATGAAATGGCATGGTGGACGACGGAGATTGAGTAGATCTGTAAACAGAGACGTTAGCCCAAGAGTGATTGCACATAACAGTAAAACTCACACTAACTGAAGAAGACTGCTGGGTCGGTCTTCGAAATATTGTGCAGAAGTGAAAACAACAACAAGGCAAAACGACCAGTCAAGTGCACTAAGAAAACAAGAAAAGTCGCATGCTCCTTGATATTATGGATAGTAACAAGAGAGTTCATTCCGAATTGATCCCACATATTCCGTCTGGGAGTGATATGGCGATTTCGCAGGACATATGAACCTTATCTATCATCAATCAATCACATGTCAGTTACATGTGATGACACTAGTGGTTACAGCTGTGTGCCTCTCAAAAACACTGGAAGAATGAAGCCTATCCACAGGTCTCCGACGCATTCGTCGTCGACGATAGTGCGCGGCTCATAGCTTAACGCGTGTCATATACCGGCAGTTCGCCGGACCCGTAGGCAACCCTTCGTATAGAGGTGTTCGCCGTGAAACATACGTGTCAGGCGTCACAGGAAGTTGGCTGTCGCTGAAGAGGGTACAAGTCTTGCCAGAGATCGTTCGCTGTCTCAGGTAACAATTCCCGAGTGTAGTTCTGCGTAACTGCTGTTTATATCGGGTTATGGCCTCTCAGCGCTAGTTCACTACCGATTGTATCATATCATGCGCTGGCAGCCCACAGCTAATAAAAGTCTGGTCGTAGCTACCGGAGCTGGAATTCGGACCTGTCCTACGTCTTTTGAGAAACATCTTCGGCAAGCTTAGACCAAATACACGCTCACATCTTCCTATAGGAGTGTTTGGGCTGGTCTGTTCCTGCCGTTTTCTTCATTCCTTTATTGTTCTCCAGACTATAGAAACAAAAGTGATCGTCATTATAGTTCTGGTTTCGTAAATCAACCTGTTTCTTGTTGATTTGCGACGCCTTTCATCAGTGCTTCCCGAACGTAGCAGGACTTCTGACGCAGCCGTTTGTGTAGCATTGTTGTTTTTATGGGAATTTAGTCACATATTCCGGTATATGGAACTCTGCACTTGTGTTTACAGTACACAAGATCAGCGTCTGTTAGACAAGTAAGCGAGTGATACGTTTGCATATCAACCACTGTATACTGTTATTATCTCCTGTGAACACTACCCTTTGCGATGCCTTACAAGTTTTCATCACAGGAACATGGATAGTGTACATGCTGGGCTTCTGTGACGGTACTGCGAAAGCTGCTGTTGCAGAACATCACCGTCGGTATCCTAATCGTAGGATTCCGAGTGCCAAAATTTTTAGTGGATGCTGAACATTGCTAGAATCTGGTAATCTTCACAGTTGTCGTATTCACTCCGAAAGACATCGTGTCGTCCAAGAAGAGGAAAACAATCAGCACAGCGCAGTCGTCGTTCAAGTGCAAGGCGTGTAACTACCCGATTGAACGTTTCACGATCTAAGGTACGTAGGGTTTTTCATCAGAATGGACTGCATCGTATTCATATACATAAAGTTCACCATTTAGAACCTTAAGATTTTGCCATCAGTTTGCACTTCTGTAACAATTTGAATGGAAATCGTCAGCTCTGTCGCTTCATAATATTCAGTGATGAAACAAGCTTTACAAGAGATGGCATAAACAACGTGCATGTTTGGACAGATGAAAATCGTCTTTCCAAGGGAGTATATTACTTTCAACGCAGATTCAGTGTCAATGTATGGTGTGGTGTAACTTTTATCGAGAAAACTTATCGCAGCTTTTTGAAGATTTTCCTGTGGAAACAAGACGCCAATGTACGTGTAATATGACGGTGCACCTGCACATTTAACATATTATGTTATCTTAATCAGCAATTCCCAGCATATTTTTTTCCCAGGAATAATGGGCAGAAAATCAGGCAAAGGGAAAAATTGAAATATGATACGTTTATATCCTCAGAAGTTTACCAAATCACATGTAACAACTGCCTGTATAATTATATCGGCCATACAGCTATGACATTCGAAATCAGGTTCATAGAACATCTATGTCTATCCGCCTCTAATTCAGCCCTTTGCAAGCGTTTTTCTCCAACTGGTCATTCGGTTACTAACATTGCGACGAATCTTTCAGTGCTACATAAGGTACGTAAAGGAAATTTTCGTAACATTTTGGAAGAACTGAGATATACCGTGTCTTAAAGCAATCTCCATCACACACACTCAACACCAGACTGACTTGAGTCACAAATGTACTTTCGCGAATTTCGACTACCTCACTATATAATCCAGTGCACTCGTCCTCTACTTTACAGGCCTCCCTTAATTATTATTTATTTATGTTTTCTGCTGAAATTTGTCATTAACGAGGGGTTTAAACCTTTTAATTGGCCCAGTATTCATGCTTTGTCTCTTTAGAGTGCCCTGTTCTTCCCAAATATCTATTTTCAACTGTTGCTATACCAGTTTATGTGCCATTTTTCGATTAAAGTGCATTTTGCACCAAGTGGTGCATTTTATCCTGTGATTACCGTGTCCGCCAGACCTACTCTGCGCATGCGCGACCCCCTGTGCAGTCTGTTACGCGCCTGTTTATCTCCAGCCACGCCACTGCCCGTGCCTATATGTACCTTACTTGTTCTTGGTATGTTTAATTTCACGTCCAATGTGTTGTTTCTTTCTCCCTCGCCATATTTTAACGGCGTTTTTGTATCCACTTTTAATGGTCTGAGTTGTTCGGTTTCTAGGTTTGACTGACGGAGTGGATGTTACCTATATGTAAACCGTCGAAAGTTTTTAGGAACAAGATAATTGGGTTTTTTGGATTTTGGAACACTTTGTTTTAATAATTTCATTGTAAGTTCAATGTTCATATGTTTGTACAGCTTATGGGACGTAACTACGGGGTCATCAGTCCCTAAACTTACAAACTACTTATGAACTAGCTATTACTAAGAACGGCACAAATATCCATGCCCGAGGGGGGATTCGTACCCCCGACCGTAGTGGTCATTGTAAGTACCATTCAGATCACTGGATATTATATTTACTCCTTTGTATTACCTCGATTTCGGCCTTTCCTCTATATCTAGATATATTTTATCCAGTTTCTCACTTCTTAATGTTTTGGTGGTTTCTTTTTATTCAGGTATGTAACCTGAAGGTGTGACGAAACGGGTCATTCCTTTCAAAAAAGCGAAGATCAGCTGCGAGGGACCTTTTTATCAAAAAGGAAATATGTTCAATTGTTTGTAAGGCTTATGGGACTTAATAATCTTATAAACTACTTATGAACTAGCTTATACTGAAGACGGGACAGACATCCATGCCCAAGGGGGCATTCGAACCTCCGACGGGGAATGGCCTCGCGCCTGATTCCCCGACCTAACACCCCGAGATTACTGTATGTGGCGGTATGAAAGGCATTGTTTACGAAGTTGGAGACGCGAAAAAATTTGATACAAAGAATCTTCCGCCCGGTTAGCCGTGTGGTCTAAAGCACCACTTTCTAAGATGGAGGGGTCTACCGGTCCCAGTTAGAATCCACTCGGCAGATTAATGAACGGTTTCAGAGTGCCGGCCAGTCTGGATGTGGTTTTTAGGATTTTTTCCATATACCCTTAGGTGGTCCCCAAGTGCCGCCTCAGTTATACGATTAGAAAACATTTCGTAAACCTTTACACTTTCACACATATAACACTACACGCAGACATTTGGGTTACACATTTCATCCGGAGGGGACATGTGGGGCCACAGGAATGGCTTCCGGCCAAACCATAAATATTAACACGCCAAATCCGAATGTAACACAGTGATCCTGCATGTGCAGGAACATGGCCAAAGAGAAAGAATTTTCGAAACCGCAACGTCAATCATGAACGAGCATGTATCATTACGATATACTGCCCACTCGGTTCACTCCCGAGCGAATCTTTGCCTTGAAATGCAGGGACGAACATTTGAACACTTACTTTAAATCCACTCTGAACACAAGAGACTGCTACAGAATTGTTTAAATTGATTATTGAAATCAGAAAATACAACTGTTCTCTGCATTTTTCTGAGTTTTTTACTATAGCTCCTTAATTATGTAGCTGATCCAGGATCATGGAGGAATTTTATTAGAGGTACTATGCTCCAGACTGAACGCTGAAAGGCATAATCAGTCTCTAATGATGATGATGATCACTTTTAGTTTCATAAAACATAAGGAATGCCCTACGAAACCGGGAGAAACTTCGTGACAAACCGACAGTCAACAAATTGTACACTGATGACATAGTAGTTTGATCCAATAGCTTTGCAGCCGCGGTGGAGTGGCCGAGCGCATTGAGGTGCTACGCTCCGATGCTCGAGGGCGGTCCCCGTCGGATGTTCGAATCCTCCCTTTGGCATATGTGTTTGTGCAGCTTTAGTACAAGTTAGTTTATAAGTAGTTTGTAAATTTGGACTGATGAACCATCCAGTTAAGTCCCGTAAGCTTAACAAACACAACAAGTATTGAGGACTAATGTTCTCTTTCCTCATGTTATGTTAAAAAACTTCTAAAAGCACTAAAATAGCATCTATAAAGGTGAAACCTATTTTTAAAAACATATTTATAAATTTGATTTCAGATGAAAAGCAAAAACTCTTTTTTAACTCATGAGCAGGAACCTGCAAAACTTACTGGGAGTTCTAGTTTCTTATGAAAACTGATATCGTATATTCGAAGGTTCAAAGCAGGGGCATTAACACGCAATTCCATCAGCATTGCCGGCCGTGGTAACGGAGCGATCTGCGGCGCGCCACTCACGTTTTGCACCGCCATTACGGACGGGAGCTCGAATCTCGCCCCCCCCCCCCCCTCGGGCATGGATATTTGTGCCGTCTTTAGTGTTAACTAGTTCATAGATAGTTTGTAAGTTTAGGGAATAATGACCCCGTAGTTAAGTCCCATAAGTTCTACAAACAGTCGAACATTTTGCACCAGCAGTATTTCTATTGAAAAGCATTCTTCGTGGAAAATGTTGGGATATCATTAAAATCAAGGTCCCTAATATCAAAAACGTAAGATGTGAAAAGAGGCCCAAAGTGATATAAATATTTTTAAAACCAAAGCTGAAAGAAATGTAATAGTCAGATCAACTAGTTCAATCCGACAGGAAGTGTAATATTTGTCGGAATACGTTTACAAACATTTGAACTGTTTCGATCTTAGTGTGGATCATCCTCAGGTCTACTCCACTATTGACGTATGGAGAGGAGCAGGAGCCGTGAAAGGATGCAGATCTCTTTTCTGCTCTCTCAGGAGGTTTCCACAGTGCCTGTTCTTCTCCGCGTAGTAGAGTAGTCCTGATAATGTTCCACACTAAAAACGATAGCGGTATTCAACAATTTGAAATGGTCCTCTCTACAATTAGAACGGTATAAATACAGGGTGTCCAGAAAAGGACTCCCTAATTTCAAATTTTAATATCTCGAAAAAAAGAACGAGAGAAGAATACAGTAAACACTATGATTATTTTGAAAGCTGTAAGAAGTTTATACAGCAGTTTGAAATAATAGGACAAAAGCTGCTAACTGTTGGCGCTGTAATCGCCATACGTAATGCCTAGTATAAATAGTGATCCGAAGCCCCGAGCGATCAGTTACACTATAAAAAACGTGAAAGGGGGTTAGTGTACCGAAGGAAGAGATTAAAACCATGTACTCCATTGAACAACGCGTTTTTCTGGTGCTAGAGTTCCACAGGTTAGAAGAGAGTCCTACGGCAACAAGGCGAAATTTTCAAGCACGATTTAATGTTCCAAAAGGACCCGATGCGAAAACCATTCGTAGGCTCTTCGCAAAATTTCAACGAATAGGCAGCGTAACTGATGATCTAGTGGGGCATGTTGGCCGCAAGCAAATCGCAGTTACGACTGAAAATATCGCCACAGTTTCTGGAATTATTCAGCGAAATCCAATGTCATACGTCCGTAGAATTGCATCTGGTTTGAAGCGTTCCAGCACGCAGAAAATACTGAGAAAGAGCCTAGTCATGTTTCCATTCAAAATTCAAACGCACCAGGTCATACCCGTACAAGTTGTGCAACAAACGATTGCCTTTGCTGATGAGATGCTCACAATGATTGTTAGGGAAAGATTTGATGTTGGCTGCATCTGGTTTACAGATGAAGCACACTTCCACCTAAATGAATTCATGAATAAGCAGAACTGGCGCTTTTGGGGTTCCGAAAAGCCATATTGGTATGAAACGAAACCCCTGTATTCTCATAAAGTTAATGTGTTGGCTGCAGTATGCAGCAGAGGCATTATTGACCCTCTTTTCATTCGAGAAACGGTCACTGGTGCACGTTAAGTTACAATTTTGGAACAATTTTTCGCCACACAGCAAGCGTTGGAGGATCGACCAGGTACTGAATGGTCTATGCAAGATGGAGCCCGACCACATCGGACCGAAGAAGTGTTTCGCTTTCTTGAGGAACACTTCGGGAATCGAGACATTGCTTTGGAATATCCCACATTTACTGGTGCAGGCATGGATTGGCCTCCATATTCGCGGGATTTGAGTCCCCGTGACATTTATTTTATTTTATTTATTTATTTATTTAATTATTTTTGTGTGTGGGGCACAGTGAAAGACATGGTCTACCCGAAGCATCCTACCACTCTGGACGAGCTTGAATCGGCGATCTCTGTGGCATGTGAATCCATTTCGGCTGAGACACTGCGAAATGTGATGGCGAATTTCATTCTTCGTTTGCGCCACCTCTTAGTGCCGATGGTGCACATTTTGAAAATATTGTGATGTGATGTGATTGTTTGCAAAGAGTGTTTTCATACGATAGCTGCTAACAGATGGTGCGCCACGGTGGTGTAGCCGAGCGGTCTAAAGCGTCTCGCTGCGGAGCGCGCGGTTGCTCGCCGTGGAGGTTCGAGTCCTCCCTGGGGCATGTGTGTGTGTGTGTTTGTCCTTAGGTTAGTTTACCTAGGTTTAAGTAGTTTGTAAGCTACGGACTGATGACCACGCAGTTTGGTCCGATAGATTTACAAACAGTTGCAGTCATACGATTATTTCACTTATGTATGCTGATATGAGCTGTACAGCGAACAGCGCCATATGTTCAAATGTTCAAATATTTGTAAGTCTGTCGGACCCAACTGCGTGGTCATCAATCCGTAGCTTACAAACTACTTAAACCTAGGTAAACTAACCTAAGGACAAACACACGCACCCATGCCCTCGGGAGGACTCGAACCTCCACGGCGAGCAACCGCGCGCTCCGCAGCGAGACGCTTTAGACCGCTCGGCTACACCACCGTGGCGCGCCATCTGTTAGCAGCTTTTGTAACTATTATTTCAAACTGCTGTATCAACTTCTTACAACATTCACAATAAACATATCGTTTACTGCATTCCTCTATCGATCTTTATTTTCGAGATATTTAATTTTGAAATCAGGGAGCCCTTTTCTGGACACCCTGTACAATCTCGGGCAATGCCGTGTATTGTGGCAGTTAAGCCAGTAAAGTGTACTGACGAGACAAATATCGCGATACCGTGATACGGCCACCTAGCAACATTTTTCGTGCGTTGAGAGGGGTCGCCAATAGGTGGTCAGGTGAAACCGTGTTACCGCCACCTGTGCCGGACGTAATGAACGGCAGGAAGTGAAACGAGCGATCGGCAGCCCTGCCGCTGTCGCTGCCGCTGTCGGCGGCGCGGGGGCGTCGGCCCGCGCGGTTCCATTAGCGCCAGCTCGCGCCGCCCATTCCGGAATGAGTCCCGCGCGATGGCCGGCCGGATGTCATTATCTGGCCAGCCGGTTTGCCCGCGGCCGCCATCCCCACCGCGAAATGCGGCCGCGCCTATGGTTCACCCAGGAGCTGCAACTCGGCCGCTACCGGACACAGCGCTGCACTCTGCCTCCTGGTGTGCATCGGCTGCAGCTGATTAAAATTGCGTGCGCAAATGATATGTGCGAGTTCTCGTATCTGAACTCACCATACAAAATCTTCTCCCTTTTGGCTAAAAATTCATAAGCAATATGAATAGTTATTGTTTTTCGGTATGTCTGTGCACCGAACGTTCCGAGAATCATCCTTTGGTAGTCGTCAGTGCACTGATTCTGCGAGTTCTCGCAACTGCACTCTTCTTAAAATTATCCCTTTTGGCTAAAAATTGATAAGCTATATGAATAGTTTTTGGTTATTGGTATACCTATGCATCGAACGTTACGAGAATTATCCTTTGGTAGTCGTCAGTGCACTGATTCTGCGAGTTCTGGCAATTACACTCAGCTTAAAAAATATTCCCCCTTTTGGCTACAAATTCATAAGCTATATTAATAGTTATTGTTTATTGGTATGTCTGTACATCGAACGTTCTGAGAATCATCCTTTGGTAGTCGTCAGTGCACTGATTCTTGTCGTAATCCACCTTGTTACTTGACTAAATGTGGTACATTCTTCATACTGCATAGTGGCGTCTGCTGCCTAAAAAGTTGCCAATCATGGCCCACTAGTTTCCGAACTGCGCATGGAAACCTACAAATCAAAGGAAGAGAGAATGCAATGGCCCAGCGTGGATAAAACTATGGCGACTCAAACAAGTGGAAGCAGACTTTTTTTCATCCACCATTCTCCCACTAGAACTATGTCACGGATGTTATCTTCAGGGAAGCTTTCCGTAATGACGCACATAGACTGACTCAGGAGGTCCAGCAGGATTTTTAACGTCATCAGTGACTGAGCAATATCGTGCGTATGCGTATTATCTGAACGAGTTAAAAGTTTCTAATGTCAAAAAATTATTTTATATGCGGGCTAAATGATCTGACGCGAGCATGAAACGAAGACTGGTAGTTTAAATATAAAATATTTCTCTTTATGGACGATCAGATCTCTTAAGGCGTTCACTGAACAAATTAACACACAAAACAGACTTCCACTGATGTTATGTAATGCTTATGTGTATCATGTAGTAAAACTGACTGAAATAATTATGTAACACTGTGTTTTGCAACTGTTGACATTATTATATGGAAGCATTCTGTGTTGTTGCCACTGAAATATGTATATGTGCAGTATTTTACATCTTAAAGCTTGACCTTAGAGTTATGCTGAGCTATTAATCGATAGCCAACCGTAGGCAGGATAATATATGAACACTCCTTTTTACAGACTCCAAAATGGTAATTTTTCAGAATCACAAAAAGGTAGTGATCATCAAATACATTCAAAACTGCTAAGAAATACGTTTGTCCTGCAATCCTAACGAAGCGATGAGGACATCTGACTCTATTATTTTGGCCCAAAATCAGAAATCTTCGCCCCGTCTATCTGCCTGTGGAACATTTACGGCGGTTGAAGTGTTAAAGAAAAATCTTGTTCAGGGGATCGTTGTCACGAGAAAATTAAGCGACATAATGAAACGAGCCCAGTGAAAGTTTGAAACCTATCGTTTCATAATACAAATCACACGCCTAAGAAAATAGTTTTGTTCTAAAGTTACGTAGCGGGATTCGTTGTTTATCGTAATAAATACACGGTATTAACGATGAAGAAACGAAAACCAAGAATATTTTTCAAGAACCGACCAATAGCTAAGTTAACAAGATGTAATAGTAATTTTGAGATAGTCTAACAAAATAATCTACTTCTTTACAAATTGACTCTACAGCAGGATCTTGCTTAGTGAGGATAATTCGTTTCTGCTTCTAGCCTGCAAAGCCTAACACTCGTTATGCAACAAGTATTTTTCTAATATTTTGTTATGTTACGGAATAAATGGCCTATTTGTGCACTTGATAATGGCCTAAAACAGAAATCCGGATTGTGATAATAAATAATATAACCTTACTGCCAAATGACGGTCCAATCATTAAATTAGTATTTCTCTGACGGAATTAATCTCAAAATAGGATAATGTGTTAATTCAGAAAAACAAATTTAAAAATTCATTCTAGAATTTAAAATACTATCCTTTTTTCATACAAGAAAAAAGTATCAACAGAAGCGAATTAGATTTGTTGGGTCGGTTCGGAGAAAGTGGTCGCCAGAAAATTTTTACATCAAACGAGGTCGCATACCGAGTAAATTGCAACAGCAATGATATTCCCATGTTACGGAATTATACAGGTCTTCATATAAAGCCGAAATTAGACAAAGAAGACCATAAATCTGGCCTTCGCATTAATGACTTTCTAAGGAACTCTCATTACATTGCTCGTAGCCTTAAAAACGCAAAGCAAATTGCTGCAACTATATTTTCAAAGAATTGTTTCAATAACAATTATTTCCCATTCATTTCATACTACTTTAAACCTGCGGCTCCGCACGCGTGTTGGTTATGATAGATAATGCGCGAAACGTCAAATCGATTTTTTAAAGACATGTATTAAATGAAATTTATTTTTTACTGTTTTATTTATTTATTCTTATATTTCCTTATTCGTATGCTTATCCTTAAAGAGCTGAAGACGTAGCACGCATAGACCAAAGATATGGTATGTAGCATCACGTTCCGCCGTATGTAACTTGCTATGGAGTTGCTATGGGGTCGCAAAGGTCATTGCTGGCCTTCAGTCCGAATTTTTAAAATAATTTGACGACTTTCAACCACCTCATCTTCCACCCCCTTATAGCTATCGGCATTGAACTGCTATGGTGTACGACGGGATACTTCGAACAACAATTACACACAGACCATTCGCTTGCGTTCTGAAGTTTTCGCTGCAGAGCGAAAAATTAACACACACACACACACACACACGTAGAATTTTATTTACACCGATAACTTTCCATCCCAATATACTCCACCCTTTTATCACTATCAATCCTCAAGCAACAATGCAACCAATAAAACCATTTTAAGAGAGTAAATATAATTTTCAAAGAGTAAATATAATTTTCAAAGAGCATTTATTGTTCCGCATTTCAATCAAATGCTTGTATAGCTTATGGGACTTAACTACGTGGTCATCAGTCCCTAAACTTACAAACTACTTATGAACTAGCTAATCCTAAGGACGTCACAAATATCCATGCCCGAGGGGGAATTCGAACCCCAGACCGTAGTGGCCGTGCGGACCGTGACTGGAGCGCCTCAATCCCCTCGGCCACCGCGGCCGGCGTTCCGCATTTCCTGTTATATTCTTCAAATAACTAAATTGCTATCAGATCGCTATAAAACCGTGCCTAAAACCGGCCTCAGGTATAAATTAGTAACTGCACAACTATTTAAGTCTCTGCGTCTTGTCGTTCGGCTGTGATAAGAGTACACCGAACAGACATTCACAAATTTATACATGGATAAATAGCTATCCGATCGCCATAAAATCATGCCTAAAGCCTTCCGCGGGTAGACATTAGTAACAGTACAAATTGTCAGCTCTTTATGTCTTATGGTTCAGACGTGATAAACGTACAACGAACAAACATTCACATTTATAGATATATATTACAGTGAGCCACAGCGAAGTGCGGTCAGCTTTAGGTAGTGTTTATATACAGATCAAACAGATGTTTCTCATAAAGAGATAGAAATCACTGCACGGGTTCTAATTTAGCTCGAAGACATACATAGAAATGTTCAAATGTTTGTAGAGTCTACGAGACTTAACTACGGGGTCATCAGTCCCTAAACTTACAAACTACTTATGAACTAGCTACTACTAAGGACGCCACAAATATCCATTCGAACCCCAGACCGTAGTGGCCGTGCAGACCATGTCTGAAGCCCCTCAGTCTCCTCGGCCACCGCGGCCGGCACATACACAAAACTATGGCATTTTGTGTTAGAATAGATGGTTATAGAAGAAGAGGACAGAATAGAAAAATCAGATACTATGTTAAGCATGGGAAAGAAATGTGGTGCTGTTGTGCTGAACCATCTCGTCGGCATTTCACTGGAGTGATTTAAGAAAGTCACGAATGACGAAGTATTCCGTTCCTTCTACCAGTGCTTCGTGCGAGTATCCACTGGACTCGCTTGTTGATCCGTGTATTTGTATCTCTTGTAAAACTTGCAAGTGAATGCCCCGGACTTGGCCACTTTGCTGTATGCATTTTCCATCGCGGGATAAACCCAAAAGCCCTAGCCTCGTTAATTTGGAGGCAGCGGCGCGTTAAGGCGATAACTGCGGCTGTGAGGAGGTGGCGGGCAGGTTGGCACGCCTGCATCCCATTTACGGCTGCTCATTGTATCGGCGGACGGTCCGCTCGGTGCGTTTAATTAACGGGCAGCGTGCGGCAGCAGGTAGCGGCCGACACTTAAGCCACCCCCCACCACCCCCCACTCCGAGGCTGCTGTTGACTAGCGCTCTGCATCAAGGCGCTAAGCGCCGCTCACTACCCAGCTCCTAATAGCACTCGGCAATTCGCCTACACCGAAAAGAACAGGTGTATTACAGAATACTTTCCTGAGAGTACAATTGCTATTGTTGTTAGTTTGGTCTTCAAACGGGAGTTTGACTGAGACAGCCTCTACACTGACATTGTCAATTGCCTGTTGGGGCAGATATCCCATTACATGTGCGAAAAGAAAAGACGCCTTATAAATAATTGAAATTGCAGAAACTGAAGAAAGGTACGAATATAAAGAAATGTGACCTGCATAACTTCTATGAACCTGAGATTTCGTGAGTTTCAGAGGCGAAATTAGGCAACAATTGACAAAAATTAGTGGTAGGGTTACCAGATGTCCGTATTCAGAAAAGAGGACACTTCTAGATTCATAAAAGAACCTTCTTTCGCTCTCTCTCTTTCGCTCTCTCTCTCTCTCCCTCTCTCTCTCTCTCTCTCTCTCTCTCTCTCTCTCTCTCTCTCTCTCTCTCTCTCTCGTATTGACAACTCATAGTAATAGTGATGTCTCTACTGTATTATCAGAGTCTTGTTTGTAATACATCTTACGCATCTTACGAAATTTGTTCATCTTCTTACAAATTACGAAGCATGAAATGTTGAGACCAGTAGAACGAATTACATAAACTACATAGCAGTGAAGCCCTAATATTTCATCACTTCCCCACTTGTAATTATCGTCTTAAGTACTGAATATTTTTTTATCATACTTATACCTTGCCGATCACACCTGTTTTCACCTGAAATTTTTTACGATGCATTATTTACGGAAACCATAGTACTATTAACTGTAAAATTGTCACGAATAAAGTAACTGAAAATTATCTAAGTGTTTCTTGATATAGCTATGCTGCCATTTCGGATCAGAACGACATGAACATATACATGATCAGCTTCTAGATTCTAGTGAGTGATTGGAAAATGGAAGATCTAGATGAGAAAAAAAGCAATGAATAAAATAAACTTTTTATTTACCGTACAAAGGCTCGCAATTAATTATTGAAAACTACTCAGTTTTTAGGACAAAAGCTTTAAATTGATTGTTTCAAAACACTGTTTATGTAGTTACGACTCTTTGGTCCTAAACAGGCTAATGGTGAAATAGCAATGGTGACTGTGGCATCTGACCTTATTTGTATGAAGTTTGAACAAGGTTTTAACTTACGTATAACGAACATTGCACTAGCTTTTGATCTTAAAGTCATAAGTGTGGTTGACAGACACACACAGAACTGCCGAGTCTCAGCACCACAGACTGAACGTCTTATTTTTGGGTGTCAACGCAACACTCCGACCAGAGAAAGAGGGGCAGTGTTTCATATTATACTATGTGTATTACACTGTCTAGCATTGTTGCAGACGTATGTTTGTAATTGGCCATCTCGAAGCCCGTATCCTGCGACAGTTGCCACGCCAATTATTTCAATTGTTACGAAGTAGCTTGACGTCAGGGCATCGGCGGCACAGAAACGAGGAAATAAAAAAAATTACATTGTTTCAAGAAAGGTTATATTCTCTAGCGTTAGTGATTGTGACAGTCCAGACAGTTGTATTTACGCACTTTCAAATTGAAGCTGTTGCACAACGCAAAAAGGAGGACATTTTCTCATTTTGTTAAAAACCCGGCCGGACCATTTTTAGGGTACAAAAAAGAGGACATCTACGGGTAAAAGAGGACGTCTGGTAACCCTAATTAGTGGCAGTAACAATGTAGAATGTGAATGGGTAGCTTTGAGAGAAGGAATAGTGAAGGAAGCAGAGGACCAAATACGTATAAAGACAAGTCCTACAAAAATCATTGGATGTAACAGGCGGCAATAAATTTAATTAATGAAATAATATTAAGCTGCAGTGAATGAAGTACCAAAGAATGAAATATAAGATTCAAGGAAGATCATAATGGCTAATCAGGAGGAGTGTCTAGAGGGTAAATGCAAGACTGTAGAAGAATATATAACTAGGGAAAGACTGATACCGCCTACAGGGAAATAAAACAGACATTGCGAGACCATAAAAGCAGCTTCATGAATATCAAGAACTGAGATGGAAAACCACTTCTGAGCAGAAAAGGGTGAGATGGAAGGTGGGAGGAATATGCAGAGGAGCTCTACGAAGAAAATACAGTCAATGTTGTAGGAAGAAAAGAGGAATTAGGTTAAAATTTTGAAAGATCATTGAAAGACCTAATGCGAAACAAGGCTCCTGAAGTTGACGACATTCCCTCAGAGTTACTGAAATCTTTGAGAGAGGCAGCCACGTGAAAACTGTTCCACCTAGTTTGCAAGATGTATGAGACATCGAAATACCCTCACACTTCAAGAAAAATGTAACTATCCAAATTCCAAATAAACAAGGCACAGACAGGTGTGACAATTAGAGATCCATCATTTTAGAAATCATGTTGCAAAATCCTAACGCGAATTATTTACAAAATATTGACTAAGTTGGTAGACGCTGATCGTGGGGACTATCATTTTGGATTTAGAAGAAATGTAGAAACACGGGATGCAATACTCACCCTAAAACTTAGATTAAGTAATTGCAAATAAAAAATTTCTAGCTTTTCTGGATTTGGGGAAAGCTTTTGACAATGTTCACTTGAATACACTCTTTCAAATTCTGAATTTAGGAGAGGTAAGATATAGGGAATGGAAGGTTATTTATACCTTATTTTCAGCCATTCACAGTAACTGTATGGCAAAGTAACGTTAACTGACGTTGTAAGGCCATCTTTGTGAATCATCCAGAATGCTGCCCCTGCAACTATTGAAAATTATTGAAAATGTTGCTCCCGTCTTCAGGAAACACATGTTTGTCTGGCCTCTCCACAGGTACCTCTCCACTGTGGTTGCACCTACGGTACGGCTATCTGTAGCGTTGACGCACGGAATCTACCATACCTCTGTGGCTCATGAGGGAGAAAGCGTACCACTTCATAAACAAATTGAGAAATTGTTACATTTTCGCTATACAGAAAGAACTACCATGGCCGAGGGGGGATTCTAACACCCGACGAGTAACGGCTTTGCGAATCGGAGCATGGTGCCTCAATGCGCTCGGCCGCTCCATTCTGTCTACATGATCTTAAAAATAACAGTGGTGTCATGATAAAGTGGTCTTACATGAGGAGCTGAAAGATTTATTTTAAAGATATACTTAATATTTTTAAGAGTAATTGGAAATATGGAAAATGTTATGCACAAATTTCGTTTTATTTTGAATGAAGAGGAAATCTTTGTTTTATTCACAGCGACCTAACCAGTTTGTTACCTTGTGGTTATATATAATTTTGGAAGACTAATTGTTCTCCAGTTTATTTTCTATAGTAATTACACATAGTGCATATCATTTCTTTACAAACTCTGTTTAATCGTAAAAAAAAAATAAAAAAAATAAAAATAAAAAAAAAGATGCGGTGGTCTAACGGTAAGACGTCTGCCTAGTAAGCATGGAGGTCTGGATTCGCTTTCCAGCCTTACCACAAATTTTAATTCATTGCTTCACGTTTGTCTTTAATGTCTTGGACATATTCAAGAAGAAAAACCGTCTCAGAGTTTCTCTATCTATATTTAAATTGGTATTATTAAATGTTTATAGCATTTTTTTAATTTTTCTAAACACAACTGTTAGTTTAGATAAAAATTGTTTGCAATAGTTATCAAGAACATAAAATTTAAGGGAATAACTTCTACATTAAACCATATTCGTTGAATTCTATTCCTCTACGCTCTTATATCCCATTTCTTCCCCTCCCATTTTTTCATACTAGTTATTTAATGTTGTTTTTTGTACATCACAGTTGTATTTACTGACATACCCATACTGCTCTCTGGTAATCTATATTCTCCTAAACACTAGTATTTTCACTGTGGCGTCGGTTTACTAGTTACACTTGTGAAGAGTACTCTGTCATATGGATACTCTGTGTATTGAGGTGAATTTCATTAAGAACAAATGGCTTATGGCTGTGTGGCATGAAACTAAGTACATAAAACATTTTCGGGGTTTTGCTGAATTCATGGTGGAGTAGATGAAGGGGCAACAACTGTGTAACATATGACTAATACCAGCGCCGTAACATCTGGGATCATTTGTTGCATATTGTTACACTAAATAAATAAACGGACATTATATAATATTAAAAAAAAAAGAAAAAAATAGTCGTCTACTTTGGGAATATTATATAATGCGATTTGTTATTACTGTTCCTACACGGTACGTACATCATATGTAACCATCTGCATGTAATCCTTTTAGGAATTTCCTTTCTGAAGAGGACGTCTATAGAAATGTCGAAACTATGTTAATAGTTTATAAGTGAATTATATTTTACGCAACTGATATGCTGAAATTACGTTTACTTTTATAGTTGTTGAATTCAGCCGAGTTCAAGCCTTGATTAAATGATTTCCGTTGCATCATTTCACCGATATTACCTACTTCTTAAATATGTTTACTACAAATGTTGTGTGTAATTCTGGAATATTTACATGGTATTTTGTAGTGAAGGGATATTGGATAACCGTATTCAGCAACTCCAGTTTTGTGACACTAGCATCAACAACATTATAGTCGCTATTGCACGGTGAACGTATAGCATATTTGTTTATTCAGGTGTAGTTGTCACACAAACAAAATATCTTTGGATATTATACCCTGTTGATGATTAATGAAAGGCAAGTCGCACTGAGATCACGCTTAATTTCGATCATCTGTAAAAGTTTATCTGTCTTCGGCAGTACCCTTAATCCTTTGCTTCCGCTGCTGGTTTCTCATCCATATTGTGTACCGTGGGAGATCACTTTCATATCTCTCCCTATTTGTCTTTTCTTTAACGCACAGTATTTCCCTCAAATTTAAGTCGCATGATATCTGTGCTTACATAGTACGCACAGAAAGCCGTATTTCTCTTACAACAGCATTAAGTGGAACTTTGCCTCTTTTTCACACAGTAATTTCGAAGAGTATCAATTATATCCAATTAAAGTAAGGCAATTCACTTCGCAACTTGGCTCAGGTGGAAGTTTCTTTGCTTAGTAACACTGGCATTATATATTAACTTTAGAGATAATTGTGCTTAAGAGTTATTACTCATTTCAATATTAGAACTAATTCAGCCAACTCTGAATGAAATTACCGATCGAAAATTGCTAAATAACTTCTTGTGCCAACAAAGAATAGAGCAACTGGATAAAGAGTGACAAGAATTAGGAAAACGACTTTCCAAACATTGAAGTTAAGAACATACATCAGAAGGTTGTTTCAAATCGGTTTTATGCTTTAAGAGATATAGGAGAAAGTCTAGAAATAACCTGGAATCAATGCTGCAAAAATATAATAGAAGTCATCCTCACGGCTTCATATGATAAGCTCCAGAGCGCATGGAAAGGCATGAAAAGATGGTTGGTTGAAGAATATAAGAAAGTAAAGGTTATAAAAGAACGCGAAACATAGTTGCAAGCAAATAAGTTTCCTGAGCTAGGACTTTCTTATCTTCACGCTCAAACGCAGGTTAGTAAAATCACCTGTAAGAAATACAAACAATTCCTAAAATAACAGATTGAATCCATGAATATCATCGAAATAATAACGTTCAGCAAATGTTTGTCACTATCAACAACAGTAAATAAAATTAATTACAAAACATTGGTGATGAAAGATTTAAGTGACATTGTACTGGAATGATAAATATATTTGTTTAGTCTCAACCAAGTTCAGTTTTGTTTTGTATTACTTCGCTATAAAGATTGGCTTCATACATATTGTAGAATTCTCCTGAATATTTTTTTCATCTTTTCGATTATACCTACTTAGTCTCAGTGATTGTAATACTCTATCGATGAAGACTATTAATAAAGTTGAAATCGACATGCAAAGTTGAATGAAGGTCTAACGTACGACCAATGCTGAAATTTCTTCTGGTATTTTGTTACAAGATATAGTATGTCAACCTATTTGTGGATTTTGAATCCTTGTAAACATCTAATGTTACCATTCCATTCGGTAAGGAATATAGAATTAACAGCGTAAGATCTCAGAAACTCAACACGTCATATACCTCTGGGAAAAGCATGTAAAAAAAAATTGTGGTTCAAGTTTAAATGAACTGGTCTCTATGGAGCGTCTGTGTACACTGCACAACAAACTTTACAGATAACTGGAAATTATCTCCCATATTGACTCAGAAGTTTTTAATTTAGCTCAAAGACTCTTACAAAGTTACTGCGATGTCCCTCTTTGACACAGCAACTCTTTAAGCGGCAAGGTCTTGACATTTCCGTTAAAAAAGCTAAGAGTTCAGAATTTTACATTCAGTTTACGGCTGGTTAATGAGGTAGCAGTGGTAGAATATAACTAAGCAAATCTGCCTAAGGCTACCGTGGGCGTATCAATCGCTTGGATAGTCGTCAGAGCCCATCTGACACACATTTCATCCGATTAGAGATTAAGCTATAAGGTTAGAACCTCGAGGGTTGGAGGAAGTATTTAACACATGTGTGAATAAAACGGCAAACGGTCGCTTCAAGGCAGTAGCTTCCGATTTGCGGATCGCAGGATATTTCAGGTATGCCGTCGGACGACGTGTAAATATGTAAGTAGAATATCGTATTTCCTGTCCTGTTATTTTCGTTAGATTAGTTTTTACTCAGTGAATAAATGTAACAATTGAGTTCTATCACTGCTTTATTTAAACTGATAATGATTTCACGCTAATGTCCTTAAAATTAACGTTTTTACGAACTGTGGCCCTCTAAGATTTGTTGCATTTGCAAGACGATTACCGATATTATCCTAGTTTAGGGAGTTTCTTTCCAAGAATTCCTGGACAAGACATTCGTTCGATAAGGCAACCTGAAAAAAAAAAGAAACTTGCAGCGTCTGAAGAAATTTACCTGATAAAATTATCATTGGATTCTTCCCTGGTAACATTCATTACAGGATTAAATTTTATCTCATTAATAAAGTCTTGCTGTGAAAGAGTTTATTGGATTCCCAGGTACTGTGTTGAATTGTATTTTTTTCCTTTTTAATGTGGCTGTGAAGGGCGTATGGTGTGTGTCGTTCCGTACCTGTCAGTAAGAGCGGACAGAAAAAGTTCTTTTCAATAATCTATTATTATCATTCCTCGATTGACGCTACACACACAGGTTGCCCGTATCGATATTTTTGTCAGGGGAAGCTAAGATATCAAACTAAAAGAGTCATAGCTCTCTTAGTCTTACTACATGATTTAACGTACGCCAACAACAACAGCCACACACGTGTCTCAGGAAGGATTAGAACCTCCATCGGGAGCGGCCGCGCAATTCTTAGCATGGCGCCTTAGACCTACGCCTTAGACCTGCGCGTCAGAGAAAGGTAAATTTTGTATCCCATCCTCGTCGCCACTTTTGTGTCTCGTTTCCGCCGGTTGTCGTGGGTGTCGGTGGCCGAATAGAGAGAGAGACCGACACAGGAAAATAGGATGCTCGCTTGTGCGGTACGGAGGTGACCAGGCAGTGTGACAGCAGAAACTAGAAACACTAGGCTGAATTAGAACAATATATATATATATATATATATATATATATATATATATATATATATATATATATATATATAATTTCGTGGAGTCTTGGTAATACTTAACTTTTACATAGTTCTTGACTGCAGAATGCTGATACATAGTTTATATAGAGGCCTGCCTACTGATGATTCCTAGTGCCTATCCGATAGCCAAGTCTTAGCTGGTGCCTATCTGATTCCCAAGTGAACGATGCAGCTGTCGTGGCCACGAGCGGAGTTGCAGCTGAGGGCGCTCGTGGCTGACGTCGTAAGAACGCCGCGCGGCGAAAGTACGTGGCGCACACTTCATACTTGTGCGACACCACAGTAAATATCTACATAAATGAAATAAGTGAATAAGGTGAATAACTAAAGCCAATATATGAAAGATAATGCTTCTTTGATCGTGTTTTATGCGTTGCAGTACCCTTTATCCGATTCCGATGAATCTTTGTCAACACACTGCTTCCAATTTCGAGAATGTTATAAACATAATTTCATCACTGCACAACACGTAATTCGGAATATAGGACGGAATGATCACTGAGACGTGTGAAAAACTGCCGTTTTGTGTATGACGTCAAAATTTATTTCTTCTTTGCTAGTAATTGGATTCTCAGCATATATTGCAAACAGTATCCATTTTTGCCTATGAGTCTACATAAAAAATTATTCCATTGCACGACGTATAGTTTAGGTTTAGGAGATATGACATCATAAACACTGAGATGCAAGGGAAACTGCCGCAACATGTTTGTTCGTATTTTATGCGCTGCCGTGCCTTTCATCCGATTACGAAGAAAATTTCCACTCTTGATATAGTACAAACCGGAAAATCCATGTTTACGTTAAATTTTGTATGGTGAGTATATTCAACCATTCCGACTCGGACATGTTTGTTAGATATCACTGGGTTTGTCTCACACCTTAGAGTAAATCGTTTCTCATATTTTCTTTTCTAGGAATGAATGTTTCACGAGTAGAAACTAATTTTTAGCTCAAACTGTTTCTGTTTATCCACGATGTTCTTTCAGGGAGACATTTTTGTTGCAACGATTCATATTGCTCTGTGGCTGCCACATCCCATGTTCTACCTCCACCTACATATTTCCACGTAATCAAAGCAATATTTGCCCGATTGGTCCACAAGGTAGACAAAGCGTATTGAATATCTTTCCACAAAATTCTTTTAGATGCACATTGCCAGACGAATGAAACCGTGAAAAGTGCTAGTTGGTGTTACAAGCAACTTCAGAAGATTGTGTCACAACTACCCAATTGTTAGCACCAAATTCAGTGTTAATATTCGTCTTTCATCAACTTACTTTGATGCTCTTGCAATTTTCTTTTTATTTTATATATATATACATGGTGTTTCAATAAGTGTGTTTGCCTCAGTAACTTATAAAATAATAGGTGACGGGAAATTTTAATGCGGTAGGTCAACACAAGAAATGTTACACTTTCTGCGGAGCTATGAACATATTTTATTGTATCATTTTCCACAGAGTTACAGCACAAAGATATAATTATTATACGGAAAAATAGGTTTTTTCTATCGTGCATTGGAATCGTTGAAACCAGCTGCGTTCAAATCAATTTAAACTACATTCCCATCACTGTTAGATTGGGAGCTACAACCTTTCATAGTTTTCAGGGGCAGATACCACACGCTGTACATAATACATGGCTGTGTGGTGGGTGATGGATGTTATGGCGGTGGGAAGTTGATTTACATGAAATGTTCAAATGTGTGTCCATGCTCACCAATGCGTAATGCAATGCGCCGTCGAAAGGTTCTGCGGACGAGATGTAAACATCTACGGTGTGGCGGAGCGACACGCGTCCTCGATGCGCCGTTTAAGATCATCTGGGGATGTGGGCTCAGTGACATAAACACGATCCTTAGATATCCCAACAAAAAGAAATCTACTGGTGTTAAATCGGGCGACCTTGCGGGCCATGAATGAGGACCATGGCGCCCCAACCATCTTCCTGCAAACCTGTTGTTTAGTTCTTCCACAACAGTATGCGCAGAATGGGCTGGGTGACCATCGTGCTGCATCCACATATGGACACATGTTCAAGCAGACCACCCAAACTGTCGACTATAAAAGAGTGATATAACTCACTTGTCAGTGTACCTGGGACGTAGTGTGGACCGATGATTTCATTCCCAAGGATTCCAAACCACACGTTAATATACCTACGTTGACGGTCGACAGTAGTGCATGTTATGGCGATTCACTGCACCATAATTTGTGAACGTGGACTCATCAGAGAACGTAACACTTTGTAAAGACTCCAGCGTGAAATTACGCATTGCCCACTCACAGAATGTCACTCTGCACGGAAATTGTTCCCATGCTGCTCCTGGGTCAGTGACAGGCGGTACAAGTGAAACTTGTGGTCGTGTACTATACGCCACACAGATGTGAGACTGATACCAGCGACTGCAGCAACGGCTCGTAAACTGACATGAGGATCATGGTGTAGTGCAGCTAAAAACATCTCCGTCTCCTCACTTCTTGCAGGTCTTCGTCTGTTACTGCGGCGCATTACCAAGCTGCCTGCTTTCCGAAGTCGTTGTTCGGCACGTAAGAACGTAATGGCTGCCGGGGCTCTCACGGCATACGCCATGGCTACTTCAGTGGCACTCGCCGAGCATCAGCAATATGTCAACGTACTCGTTGTTCGTGTATGCCATCGTCATCCGATGTCAGCAACTGTGGTATATTGAGGCCCGGTTGTTTGTGCGGCTCCAACTGTCGGCAGTCTAACAGCGCATCGAGGAAGCTTCTCGCTGACATCGGCGACGTTACAACTCGGCCGCACCACATTTAGAAGGCGCATTGCATTATGCGCAGCGTTTGTTGTATCTGCCCCTGAAATTTTGAAGGGTTGTAGCTCCCAAACTAACAGTGATAGGAATGTAGTTTAAACTGATTGGGCCGCAGCTGGTTTCAACGAATCCAATGCACGATAGAAAAAACTATTGTTCCATTTAAAACATTATATCTTTGTCCTGTAACTCTTTGGAAAATGATACAACAAACTATGTTCATAGCTCCGCAGAAAGTGTAACATTTCTTGTGTTGACCTACCGCATTAAAATTTCCCGTCACCTATTATTTTATAAGTTACAGAGGCAAACACATTTAGTCATTTACACTTGTTAGACTATGCTACCTTTAGCAACAATTTTCTGTCCTTATCTTTGCTCAGTGTCACATAGTAAATCTATAAAGCCGGCCGCGATGGCCGAGGAGACTGAGGCGTTCCAGTCACGGTCTGCACGGCCACCGCGGTCGGCGTTCGAATCCCTCCTCGGGCATGGATATTTGTGTTGTCCTTAGTATTAGCTAGTTCATAAGCAGTTTGTAAGTTTAGGGACTGATGGCCCCGTAGTGAAGTCCCATAGACTATACAAATATTTGAACATTTTTTTACCTTCCTGTGCTATAAATCCATGTTCATTATTACTAACAAGAAACTAAAATTTGTAAATTTTTTGTTGTTTCCCGTACATTCTCATTAAATTTACTTAAACAAGTTACTGTAAGTGAAACCACTTATTCGCAAAATTTAAATTTTCATCCACAGTTACATTTGTTAAACTATTCTGCTTCTGCTGTGATCCCACAATTGGAGATCAGTACATAGCCATTTCTCTTGCTTGTCTTTGTCCAGAAGTGGTGAAATAACTAATACTATCATTGAATTTAACACCTACGTAATTAACATTACCTTCCATTCCGACCACTCTTATCATACAAGTGAATAATGAATAAAATATACTCAACTGATTTTCTATTGCCTAATGTGGTCACTCTGTGTCGTATACTGTGCAGTGAAGCACTATTCCTCAAAATGCTTTGATAATATTTGTATGGTATGTACATTATGTATCTTGGCAATTTACACGCTAAACATGTGTTATAATTTCCGCACATAACTTATTACTAGAATGTTGAGTAATATTATTTTCATTTAAAACTTCACCTAATTATGAAAATTAACTGTTTAACACAATAATGAATGTAATCATAATTAAAGCAAATATACTAAATTGACATATAAACACTGAATTTAAATGTTATACACGTTTAACTCTGCATGAAACAATATAAAATGAAAAAAATAACTGGATGAACCGGAATTTCCCACTATGCTAAGCCAACATTAAGGATCTTGTTGATAACACACACACTCATGTATTTCGCTTGTTCTGCAATCAGAAACCATTGACGAGCGTTTACTCTTCTCCATTAGGCCATTAGCCAAGAATTCTACCTGCTTCTTCTCACTCAGCTTGAAGCCAGTCGGTTAGACCATACCACGACCTCCGCTAAAATGCCAAATTATATCCAGTAAGTACACTCACATACACTACAACATCGTCTGTAAACAGAAATCAACAGCGACTCTAACACACATCCGTGGGGCACTCTTGAAGGCAGTCTCTGTGAACACTCGCCGTCGATGATAGCGTACGCAGTTTAACTGAAATACGATACTTTCACCTGTGTGTTGGAGTGGCATAGTGATTTGCACGTTTGCCTAGTGACCAGCAAGGATGCGTACGAATCCTGGCTTTTATAAATATTTTCCTTCTTGGTTTCCGTCTGGAGTCGATGGCGAGTGTTCATCAGAGACTACAGTATCGTCATGGGTGCCCCGGGGAATTGTGATGGGATCACTATTATTTTCTATCTATATAAATAATATGACGAACAAAGTGAGTTAGAGTCTGCGGCTGATTGTTGGTGATGCTGTGGTGTACAGGAGGGTGTCGTCATTGAATTATTGTAGTAGTATGCAGAAAGATTTGGACCAAATTTTTAGGTAGTGCGAGGACTAGCAACTGGCTCTAAATGTAGAAAAACTTAAGGTAAAGCAGATGAGTGGCAGAAACAATCCCGTCATGTCCGAATACAGCATTAGTAGTGTGCTGCTTGGCAGAGTCGCGTCAATTAAACATCTAGGTGTAACGCTGCATAGCCGTATGAAATAGAACGAGAGTTCAAAGGGTTTTTATATCAGTGGGACTTAACTGCTCTGGTTATGAGTCCCTAGGTTTACAAACTACTTTAACTTATGCTAAGAACAACAAATACTCCCATGCCCGAGGGAGGACTCGAACCTCCGACTGTGGGCAGCGACGCGCTTGGCAGCTAGGCGCCAAAGAACGCTCGAAGGAGCGTATAAGGACAGTCGTGGGGAAGGCGGACTGTCAACTTCGATTTATTGGGAGATTCGTCTGTGAAAGTGATCGCATATAAAACACTTGGCGAACCCATCTTGAGTGTTGCTCAAATATTTAGTATCCCCACTAGATCCAGAAAGAGACAGAAGCAATAGAGATACGGGTGGCTAGTTTGTTATTGGAGGTTCGATCAATAGACAAATTTTACTGAGATTTTTGGGAACTGTAATGGGAGTCGCTGGTGGATTAGACAACGTTCTTCCGAAAAACCACTGTTGAACAAATTTAAAGGGCTATAATTTGAAGCGGGATGCAGAACGATTCTCCTGGAAGCAACTTACATTTCACGTAGAGACAAGAAAGATCAGGCAGATAAGGGCTCGTACAGATGCATACAAGCATTCGTTTTTCCCTTGAACTATATGGGAGTAGAAGAGTAAAACGCAGTAACTAGTAGTGCTACTGTTTTGATGCCAGTTGCTGCTATAGCTGAGCACATATGATGTTTCATGGGACACGGAGGTGTGACAGAGCGTTCTAATGCGCCTTCATGCGGAGCGCGTAGTTGTTCGCCGGCAGTGGTTTGAGTCCTCCTTCGCGCATGGTTGTTTGTGTTGTCCATAGAATAAGTTACTTTAAGTTAGTTAAAATAGTTACGTCCCTTAGATTTACAAACTTTTGAGCTTTTGAAACTTCCTGGCAGGTTAAAATTGTGTACCGGAACCGGGACTGGAACCTGGGACATTTGCTTTTCTCGGGCAAGCGCTCTACCACCGGGATTCCAGCCTGGAACCTTTGCTTTTCACGGGCAAGTGCTCTACCACTAGAGGTAGAGCGCTTGCTCGCGAAATGCAAAGGTCCCATGTTAGATCCCCGGTTACGGCATACAATTTTAACCTGCCAGGAAGTTTCATATCAGCGCACACTCCGCTGCAAAGTTTCATTTGAATTTTTTTTTATCTTTCGTGGGTCGGACGCCGCAATGCACTTGTAACATAGCCAAGTTGTCGTAATAATTTGTTCGGTCTTAGAAATGATTGATTGTGTGGGAATGTATAGGTTCAGGTCGCTGAATATGGCATGCCTGCCTTAACTATTGGTCGGCTGTGTGAGATCAGTTGGCGTTGGAAGTCAATTTTTGTGGTGCAGGGGTTAGCCATATTCATCGTGTTTGTGAGGAGGGTTCGCCGTATTCATCGTGATTGTGAGGAGGAGGCCTCTTGACTGTAGGTGACTAGTCCCTAAGGAGCAGTGTCTTTGGAACCTTACGTTTCCACCTATGGTTGTACTTGTAGTTCCCAGTATAAAGGGATTATTCGAGTGTCTTCTGTTTTAGTACAGTCATGTATCGAGAGAACACACGTGCCGCCTCTGATGTGTATATGTAATGCATGTTTGAGAAAAATGCCCTTGGACCTATATAGTTTGATATGGTACAAGAATGTCATTCGATGAATAGCTTCGCAAATAAGACCGCTGTAATACTTCCGCGCGTTACATGCAATTTTAATCTGCCAGGAAGTTTTATATCAGCGTACACTCCGCTTCAGAGAGAAAGTTTCACACTAGAAAAATTTCGTTCTTTGTAGTTTCTTCTTTTGATGCTTATTTCGTGAGATATTTGGCCCGGTCGCTATGAATGGACAACTCTGTATATACGTTAACAAGTTAGGACACTTCTTGGTACGTGACTTAGGATACGGATGTTAGATTTAGTGTAAAGTTACTGATTATTATTATGAAAATGATAAAAAAACACAAAAATGAGGTCCATGCTGGCATAAAACTCTGAAAGAAACTACTTTGCCTACGTACAATGACAAGTGATGATTCTGGCAGCCAAAAGCATTACAGTGTAACATATCAACTCAGTAATTGATACCTAATAGCCGGCCGCGGTGATGGAGGGGACTGAGGCGCTCCAGTCACGGTCTGCACGGCCACTACGGTCGGGGGTTCGAATCCCCCCTCGGGCATGGATATTTGTGCCGTCCTTAGTATTAGCTAGTTCATAAGTAGTTTGTAAGTTTAGGGACTGATGACCCCGTAGTTAAGTCCCATAGACTTTACAAACATTTGAACATTTTTTTATGCCTAATAAACATCTCTTTGGTGTCGAAACAAATAAACCAATAACCGTCAAAATGTCAGTGCACTTACGACGTCTTCCAAGGCAAAATCATAGCAACTCTTGAAGTAATTGCCTCCGAGATATGCATGCTATAAAATACGACAGCCACTGCTGCTCGCTGTGCGTCCGACCAGATGCAAGTCCACAACTGCCTCTGTCTCGAAGGTTATGTGGCGCGCAAGCAAACTTTGGCGCACTTTTACACCTCTTCATGCCACGTTGGCACTTCCCGTTCCGTGCAAAATTACACAGGCCTTTATATATGAATTTGATATTATAAAACCTTAAGCATCAGTCTCCGTAAGAATAACTATATTCACTAATTTCCACAATATGAATAAAGCGTAGCCAAAAACGTTTATACAGAATTATTGATAGCAAATTACATTTTGATTTACAGATATATTGTAGAGTGTACTAATGGAAAGTGTAAAATAAATCAGTAGAGAGTGTGAGGATATAATATTTAATAATAAAATAACTATAGGAATAGCACTTGAATGGACAAATTATTAGCAGACAGTGGGTTACCAGCAGCAGCGGTTACGAAAATCAGTTGTAAGCAGTGGAGGCCGGAGTGTTATTAGTCTGAGGCACGTGCGCGCCCGAAAGGGGAACTCTTGCAACAACACAGGATACGTGTAGAGCGTGACTTTGTCATCTTACTAAAGCGTCTTACGCTAACGTAAGCAGGTCACCGGAGCATTCAGAACGTTCTAGTAGCAACATTTCGACTATAAATGAACCCTCTAAGAACATGTCGGCAGAGTGATCGGAAGACGGACAAGAGTTCGTACCAAACCGCCGGAAGCGCCGGGGCGCCGCAGCCGTCATCGGAGGGTAGTGTCTCCAACTCCAGAAGACCAGAGGCCGACGGGAGCCAGTCAGCTCCCATGCAACGCCGGACTTAGCGCCACGGAGGATGGAAGCGTAGCAGCGGCTACAATGGCAGCTTACCTGGGACCCAGTCGGAGAGCGCTACCTTCATCTCCTGGGTGGGGCGCAGCCTCCTGTCATCGCCCGGCGGAGAACGCGAGTTCGCCGCCCGTAGCCGTCACACACCATCCGGGGCAGAGTGGCACGGTCCTGCCTCCACGGGGCCCTGAGGCCTTCTGTCTGCACAGCGATCGGCGAACAGCACTTCCGCGCAATCAGCCGATGCCGGCTTCCGCTGCACCAGCATCTTCACTCAGCGCTTCCTACAGCCGAGGCTCGCACCGCAACGGTGTCCAACAGTAGGTCATTCATACTCTGAATTTAAATGTGTTTTTCGAGACAGCCAGAGTTCTATTTAGCATGTCACTTGTGCAGCTGCAAGGATAAGGGGTTTCAAGTCCTCAGAATTGTTGTAAAACGTATGTGAAATCAATGTTTAAACTTAGAGTCTCGTGTTATTCCTCATCCCTCTCCCTGTAAGTCAAGTGAGCCCATGTTCCACAAGAGAATGCCATCTTTGACAATTATGGTGTCAGTCACATCTTAGTAAAACACGTACAATATAATGAAACATACCACAGATCTTCTATGTCTATAAATGTGAATGTCTGTTCGGTGTACGTTTATCACGTCTGAACCACAAGACGTAAAGAGCTAAAAGTTTGTACACTTACTGATGTCTACCCTGCCCTGGGAAGGCTTTAGGCACGTGTTTATGGCGATTGGACAGCTACTTGTGAACGTCAGTTCGGTGTACGCTTATCACGTCCGAACGACGAGACGCAGTGACTTCAATATTTGTACAGTTACTAATTTACACCTGAGGAAGGTCATAGGCAAGGTTTTATAGCGATCTGATAGATATTTACAAATTTGCAGAATATAACGCGAGATTCGGAACAATAATTACTCTTTGAAAATTATATTTACTCTTTGAAAAAGGTTTTATTGGTTCCATTGTTGCTTGACGGTTGATAATGATAAAAAGGGTGGAGTATATTGGGATGTAAAGTTACCGGTGTATATAGAATTCTACGTGTGTGTGTTAAAATTTCCCTCTGCACCGAAAACTACAGAACGCAAACGAATGGTGTTTGTGTAATTGTTGTCCGACAGCTATAAGGGGGTGGAAGATATGGTCGTTGAAAGCCCTCAAATTATAAAAAAAATTCGGACTGAAGGCCAGCGATGGAGTTTACGACTCAATAGCAAGGAGGTTACATACAGCGCAACGTGATGCCACAGACCATATCTTTGGTCTATGCGTGCTACAATGTCTTAAGCTCTTTTTCTGTAAGGATAAGCACAGGAATAAGGAAATATTAGAATAAATAAATTAAGCAGTAAAAAAGACATTTCTTTTAAAAAATCGATTTGACGTTTCGCGCTTTACATCGAGTGATCGATCTGTGATATTATTACAGTCATTATTCTTGAATTTCGTGATTGGATTCTCCGAAACGAGTGCATTTTTACGTGTGATTTGACCAACACTACTTACTTTCTTGATGATGTTGATTAAAAATGTTTGTTTCTAAAGAAGGCAGTGTATTTCGTTTCATCCTTCAAAACCAATCTCATAGCTCACTACTGAAAGATAGCTTATCTATCATAATCAAGCAACACGCAAGCGGAGCCGCCGGTTTAAGCCTGTAGTCTATAAAGACATTTTACTTCCCTCATCAACATAGAACATCGTCAAACAAATACTTTAAGAAGCTTTGTAAACAACAGTAAACAACACCAACTATTACGATGAAGGCCAGCGATGACGTTTGCGACTCAACAGCAAGGAGGTTACATACAGCGAAACGTGATGCCACAGACCATATTTTTGGTCTATGCGTGTTACAATGTCTTCAGTTCTTTCTCTGTAAGGATAAGAATACGAATAAGGAAATATTAGAATAAATAAAAAAAAGCAGTAAAATAGAATTTTCTTTTAAAAAATCGATTTGACGTTTCGCGCATTACATCAAGTGATCGATCTGTGATATTATTACAATCATTATTCTTGCATTTCGTAATTGGATTCTTCGAAACTATTGCAGTTTTACGTGTGATTTGACCTACACTGCTTATTTTCCTGATGATGTTGATTAAAAATGTTTGTTTCTAAAGAAGGCATTGTATTTCGTTGCATCCTTTAAAACCAGTCTCATAGCACTCTACTGAAAGGTAGCTTATCTATCATATTCAACCAACACGCGAGCGGAGCCGACGGCCACTACGATCGGGGGTTCGAATCCCCCCTTGGGTATGGATGTGTGTGCCGTCCTTAGTGTTAGTTAGTTCATAAGTAGTTTGCAAGTTTAGGGACTGATGACCCTGTAGTTGAGTCCCATAAGCTATACAAACATTTGAAACATTTTGGAGCCGACGGTTTAAGCTAGTAGTCTATAAAGACATTTTACTTCCCTCATCAACATAGAACATCATCAAACAAATATTTCAAGAAGCTTTCTAAACAGCAGTAAGCGAGTCCAACAATTACGACTTAATTTGTTTGCCATACCAGAGACGGCGCTTCATTTTGTATGCCAGCAAACGAGCACTCCCAGTTGCCGGGAAAACAGGAACGGGGGGGGGGGGGGGGGTTGGGAGACGGACGGAAGGAACGCCTGCCGGACGCTGGTACTCGGAAAAGGATGAAGTGGGGGGTTGGGTTGGTAGGGGTGGGGGTGATGAAGGTTACGCGTCTCTGCATCCGGCTCGCACGGCCCCATTGACGGCTGAAGCCATTGTTCGCGCCGAGCTCCGGGATCGCGGAACGCGCCAATAAGCCTGGGCGGCGGGGCTATTTGTCTGCGTGCATAATTCCGTGACCCTCCGCGGCTATCTGCTGATGCGCAGCATTCGCTAACACGCTTTGTCTTTCGCTGTCAATTACAAGGGCCCGCTGCCCACTGGCCGTGGATTCTTGCCAGTCGCCCTGTTTATCGGCTGCACTGCACCAGAGCACACTTCGCGTGCAGTGGCCTTCCCGGCTGAAAGCGTCCTGACTAATCTGTCCACTTTGTCTGTTCAGTTCCCTCCCTCCTTCTCACTCTCTTTCTCTCTCTTTCTCCATACAGTCCACTTTCACACAGAATCCTGAAATGATGGCTCTTTTCATCATACGATTTGAGAGAAGGAATTTTTTTATCAGACCTGGGTGCAGTGGCCTTCCCAGCTGAAAGCGTCCTGACTAATCTGTCCACTTTGTCTGTTCAGATCCATCCCTCCTTCTCACTCTCTCTCTTTCTCCGTACTGTCCACTTTCACACACGATCCTGAAATGATGGCTCTTTTCATCATACGATTTGAGAGAAGGAATTTTTTTATCAGACCTGGGTGCAGTGGCCTTCCCAGCTGAAAGCGTCCTGACTAATCTGTCCACTTTGTCTGTTCAGATCCATCCCTCCTTCTCACTCTCTCTCTTTCTCCGTACTGTCCACTTTCACACACGATCCTGAAATGATGGCTCTTTTCATCATAGGATTTGTGAGAAGGAATTTTTTTTTATCAGACCTGGGTGCAGTGGCCTTCCCAGCTGAAAGCGTCCTGACTAATCTGTCCACTTTGTCTGTTCGGTTCCCTCCCTCCTTCTCACTCTCTCTCTCTCTTTCTCCGTACTGTTCACTTTCACACACGATCCTGAAATGACGGCTCTTTTCATCATACGATTTGTGAGAAGGAATTTTTTTATCAGACCTGGGTGCAGTGGCCTTCCCAGCTGAAAGCATCCTGACTAATCTGTCCACTTTGTCTGTTCAGTTCCCTCCCTCCTTCTCACTCTCTTTCTCCGTACAGTCCACTTTCACACAGGATCCTGAAATGATGGCTCCGTTCATCATACGAGATGTGAGAAGGATTTTTTTTATCAGACCTGGTGACAATATTAAGGAATGTCAAAATGTGGAGGTTAACAGCTTTTAAATATTTGTAGAATGACATGTTGATCACAGCTGCTAAATTAATTAGTCCAAAGCTACCAGTTTTGGTTAATACACCATTATCAAGCACCAGGAGATGATGTTCTTCACGGGATTGCGGCCGGATTATGTCGATCTGCTGATACGATATTTCGGCGGTCCACCTGACCTCCATCTTCAGGTATGACTGGTGCACAACCACGCCGGAACTGAGGACATATCAGTTACGGTGACTGCTTTATACCGCGGGAACAGGCCAGTGTTCCCGCGGTATAAAGGAGCCGCCGTAACTGATGTGTCCTCAGTTCCAGCGTGATTGTGCACCAGTCATACCTGAAGATGGCGGTCAGGTGGACCGCCGAAATATCGTATCGGCAGATCGACATAATCCGGCCACAAACCCGTGAAGAACAACAACCGTTATTCTACGGAATTACAAGCGCCAGGAGAGCTTAGGCCGGTTTTACAGTATCAAATTTTCTTTGACAAAGAATCTTTGTCCAATATTCTTTTACGTAGTGAAATGTGGCATTACTGTGGTGTCGCAAAAGTCCAAAGTGCGCGCCACCTACTTTCGCCGCGCGAGCCATGCACGCACGGCGCGGCGTTCTTACGACGACAGCCACGAGCGCCCTCTGCTGCAACTCCGCTCGTGGCCACCACTGAACGACATCGTTCACTTCGGACTGAAATAGGAACCAGTCAACACTTCGGCATCAGATAGGCACCAGTAAAGACTTGGCTATCGTACAGGCACTAGGCAGGCCTCTAACAACTATGACTCAGCATTCTGCAGTACTGATCTCTGTAAAAGTTAAGTATTGTATAAATTCTGTTCAATATATATCTCGTTCTAATTTACTCTAGTGTTTCTAGTTTCTGGCTGCTCCCCTCCGTACCTGCATCAGCGTGCTATCTTTATTTCTGTGTCGGTCTCATTCCACTCGGCCACCGACACCTACGGGAAACGAGATACAAAAGTGGCAACGAAGCTGGGACACAAAAATTACACTACCAAATTTTCTTTGACAAAGAATCTGTCACTGTGTCGAAAATGGCCGGTGAATGTTTGTTATTAAACTCAGCTGTTGGTTATATAAATTATAAATATCTGTTTATACATTATGATTACATGTAGGCCTTCAAGAATTGCAACGCCTAGACATTTGTAAGACTGACAATAATGACGACGGTTGCGTCTGCAGTGATATTCTGCGATAAAAATTGCAAGAAGTCGAACCAGTACATTTGTGGCTGGTAAGGAGCCTGTAGCCTGTTTCCCCTTCTGCTAGTACTTGGAGTAAACAAATTTTGAAATATTTATATTTTGTGTAAATAGTATTTATATGAATAAATATAATAGGGAATTACAGTGTCATTATAAACTTTTGCTTTCCATGTTGCAAAACTTGTACAGAAGCCACTAATGTTCTATTTTACGTCGTCTTCCGTGCAACCAGTGGCCTTCCGCATCTCACTCTCTCTCTCTCTCTTTCTCTGTACAGTCCACTTTCACACAGAATCCTGAAATGATGGCTCTTTTCATCATACGATTTGTGAGAAGGATTTTTTTTATCAGACCTGGGTACAATATTAAGGAAAGTCAAAATGTGGAGGTTAACAGCTTTTAAATATTTACAGAATGCTATATTGACCACAGCTGCTTAATTTATTACATAAAATGCATTTTTTTTAAACCATCAGCTGTTTATTAAAATCCTTATACATCTACCAGTTTCGGTCATAGACCATCTTCATGGATAAAAAGGTGTTAAAACAGAATGGTAAAATGCATCAAATAAAATACATCCAACTGAGATAACAGGAGTCAGTATAACTAAAAGTGTAAAAATTACTGTGGTCATCTTAGATAAAACCTATCAGTCAAACATGACATAAAAGGTGGGTTCTCAACTTTTATGTCACTTTTGACTGATAGGTCTTATCTAAGATGACCACAGTAATTTTTACACTTTTAGTTATACTGACTCCTGTTTATCTCAGTTGGATGTATTTTATTTGATGCATTTTACCATTCTGTTTTAACACCTTTTTATCCATGAAGATGGTCTATGACCGAAACTGGTAGATGTATAGGTTTTTAATAAATAGCTGATGGTTTTAAAAAAAATGCATTTTATGAAATATATTACGGCTGTTTACATTCGCCTCACCAAAGCTTAATTTATTAGCCCAAAGCTACCGGGTTTGGTTAATACACCATTATCAAGCACCAGGAGAGCTTAGGCCAGTTTTACACTATCAAATTTTCTTTGACAAAGAACCTTTGTCGAATATTCTTTGACGTAGTGAAATGGTGGCATTACACTATCAAATTTTCTTTGACAAAGAATCTGTCACTGTGACGAAAATGGCCGGTGAATACGAGGCGCGTCCAGAAAGTAAGTTCCGTTTCAATTTATCTCCGCTGCAGCGCTGCGACAGCAGTTCCGCGCATGCGCTGTAGACGATGTGTATCAAGGAGAAGAACGTGCGCCATTTGGAGATCGCTGTCAGTTACGTACGCTTTGTTGTGCTTGTTTGAAATGTCGGCGTAGATTGAAAATCCCGCCGCCTGTGAAATCATATCGGTGATTCGGTTTCTGAATGCGAGGAAAGTGAGACGAAGTGAAATTTATCGGCAAATTTCCGATGTTTACGGACCAAATGCAATGAGTGATTAGATGGTGAGAAGATGGGTCCGACATTTCAATGGCGGGCGTGGTGATGTGCACGATGAAGGACGAAGTGGGCGTTCACCTTTGGTTACAGACGAACTGGTTCACGCGTTTGATGACAAGATCCAGGACATCTCAAGTCTTTCCTTGGCGGTCATCACTTCACCAATGCCGACAGCTGAAAAAAACTGTTTCCAACTGGTTGAAGACCCAGGCGGCAGATTTCTATGAAGAAGGTATACAAAACCTGGTGCCACGCTATGACAAATGCCTGCAAAATTTCGGCTGTTATGTGGAAAAGTAGTTTAAGAGTTGTAGAATTTTGTGCAATAAAAATTTCTTCTGTATCTGTGTACAATTTCATTTTATTACCAAACGGAACTTACTTTCTGGACTCGCATCGTATTTGTTATTAACCTCAGGTGTTGGTTATATAAATTATAAATATCTGTTTATACACTATAATTACATGTAGGCCTACAACAATTGCAACGCCTAGACATTTGGAAGACTGACAATATTGACGACGGTTGCGTCTGCAGTGGTATTCTGCTCTAAAAATTGCAAGAGGTCGAACCAGTACATTTGTGGCCGGTAAGGAGCATGTGGCCTGTTTCCCCTTCTGCTAGTACTTGGAGTAAACAAAACCTTTTGAAATATTTATATTTTTTGTAAATAGTATTCATCTGAATAAATATAATAGGGAATTACAGTGTCATTATGTACTTTTGCTTTCTCTGGTGCAAAAATTGTACAAAAGCCACTAATGTTCATTTTTACGTCGTCTGCCGTGCAACCAGTAGTCACTTCATCGCTAATGAATTTCGCAATTGTCATCTAGCTTTCGGGTCGATGCAGCCAGATTTTATAATCAATATTATAAAACAGCATAAATTTAGTTGTTGCCACGACACACAATACGAATTACCCGGTCACGTTTCCATACGTCAAAAACTGCTACTGCGATGCTAGCGCTTCAAGCGATCACATTTCTCGTCGCAGTTAACATAAGACGAACGCGCTCTTTCTACGGTGAGCTGCTAAATTTGATCAAAAAATTTCTGACGAAAGGGAACTTTGACTAATGTTCCATATTACATTGTCCAATTTTCTTTGACAAAAAAATCTTTGTCAAAGAAATTTTTATTAGTGTAATATCGGCCTTAGCCAGTTGATTAACGTGACATGTTGCAATCTTTAAAAAAAGATCAAAATAAATATTTGGTATTATACTTTACTTACTACACCTGTTTTTCCAGTGACTGCTCAACTCAAACTGAAGCTTCAATTTGTTTTTCCAGTGACTGCCCAATACAAACAGGAGCTCGCTCTGCGAGAAGCAATAAGGAACGTCTGATCCCCACTCCCTTCACTCTCCCGCTATAAAAATCACAAATAACATCGATGATTTTAAATTCATGAAGTAATGTCACAGTTAGCAGTATTGACAAAAACATAGAGACGCTTAGTAACCAGCTTACCCCAGTATACCTAGATGAAGGCGACTGTAACTTTGACCGAAACATTGATTTTTACAGTGGCAGCCATCTTGCCTTAAGACGCGGTAAAGCATCCCAAAAAATGTTATATATCTAACCCATTAGTATTCTTAGCGATAAATGTGTTGTAGAATTACATATCAAATAAGTATTTGGCACTTATTGATCACATCTGCTTTTTTCTCCCTAGGATTCAATAAAAGTTGTTTCAAGCCACTAACATTGCTTACTTTCGTCGTTTCATTCTGTACATAAATATCAATGACAAAAATTACTGGTTCCTGTTCGACTCACGCAAACTGTATTTATTTAACCTTTTCCCTTGATTGTATCAAAACATTAAAATTTTTCGGTAGCTACTTTACCAGAAAAATTTTTCTACATTTCTTTTGTGTTTTATTGCTCTCCTCTTGTGCTTGTTTCCATTCGTAGGTCTTACCACAAAATTGTTGTAAACAGTCGATACGTATCTGGCATAAATGAACTACTTCGTCCCTGTAATGTAACATGTAAAACAGATAGAGTCCACTTTAATAACACAGATGAACGTAGCCTTCCAAATTTTCGTAAGACAAAGAGTAATATTTAATGATTCCTAACACTTTGAGCAGTCTCACACTTACATCGTTCCTTCTTTACGTCAAGCATTTCGTCCTTAGCTTACCGGTTTCAGTAAATTATGACCATATTGAGAAGTGTTGTTTTTATAACGTGTCATAACACAGTAAAACAATAACAACTTCATCGCAAAATGAAATTAAGGAAGTTACGGTATGCTGGTGAGCTTTTTCTGGTGAGAAACGCTGAAAAAGGTCAGAGGCAGGTGGTTTCCCACTGTTTTTGTCAGAGACATTTAATCTGGTTCATTTTTGCCTTTTCTGAGAAGCGTTATTCAGCTGATATAATACATGCTTTCAGTTAGCAAAAATTAATAAATAATTTAACTGGTAAAATAAAATACGTAAAAGAGCCATATGAATAATTTATAGGAACTATTGGAATTTTTTAATTTTTGGAATGGGGACTATTTTTTAGAATTCTGAACAGTGGGAATGAGCGTTGCAACCCAAGTCCAGTGATTCGGTTATTTCGATGTTTCAGTGAGAGGCGCTATTAGTTGACTAAATAATGGATGAGATGCAGTCGCCATCGGCAAATTAATTGATGAGTGGCAGACTCTGCAAGTGGTGCGCCCGTTTATCAGTGTGGCCTAGGGAAATGACACTACAGTGAATTTAAAGTAGAAAGAATCAAGGCATCGTTCTCTATTCGAAATGTATTACAAAATTAAATAAGAAATGTCAAATATTATTACATTATATATAGTGATATTTACGATCAGGTACATAAAATGACACAGCATGCAACTAACACTTCGCAGCGTAATGTGTGCCGTTTTTCGAACTAGACGTTACTGCCTAAACTAAGTGTGAAATGTTAAATTCTCTCCTTAATTATTGGAATGAGACTACAGCTGAAGTATGTGTAGATTTAAGAAAGTACCATTATATGTGTTACAATTGTATTAATCAATTAAGAGACCGGTTTCGATGCATCACAAGCACCTCCTTCAGGCACCTAAGCAAAATAAGACAATTACAACAGTTACAATATTGTCAAACAATAAGTTCATAATAAAGTTAATATATAAAAAAGTACTGTCAAGAAATAAACATGCCATAGAAAAAGTATTGTTAAATGGTAAACAAGCTGTAAGCTCAATATCTATGCATATTATAGTTAATTACATAATAAAATATTAATAATTGTTAATTGTTTTTCTATTTGTTTAATTTTTATACCTATTGAAAGGTCGTTGTAGGAACAGACTTTAAACACAGTTGATTCATAAAATACCATTAAACTAAAATGATAACGTAATACAATTCTACAAATAAAATATTATGACAGTATTAATATTAAAATGGCCCATCATTGCAATGTTCAGGAAGAAACAATGATCAATATGTAAATCTGGGATGTATCCAGCTATCAAAGTTTAGAATGTATTATGTGCTAAGCAACATAATTCTCAAAAAGCAAAATTACCAATAGTATGGTTCGATTACTCAAGTATGTGTGAATTTTGAAACAAAACTCTGTATATTAGCTGAGGAAATGGGTTTGTACAGAACTACAATGTGATATGAAACACAGTGACCAATTTGTTGGAATTGATCCATCCACAATAAAAAGAAGCAAATCATTGTCTCCACTCAAGAACAATGGTGGAGGTGTCATAGCAAGGATACTACATCCTAAAACATTCATGCATGATTTACAAAGTATATGGAAACGTACGGATATTTAAACAACGGGAACTAATGTCAACTGTGCGCGCATCAGAAGTCGATACATTTATAAGATGAAAATGAATTACGAAGATCCGCTTGTGAATGGCATGTATGGAATCCCGTGCACCGTACGTAAGAGTGTCTAAGAAGGCACTAAACAAAATAGCTAGAAAGAGTTATCATGATCATTAACTTTGGGTCAAAGTAGATGGAAGTTAAAAGTTACAAATCCGATTCAGATCCGGTAAAAATAAGATTAAACAGTCCCCCATCCATCACAAAAAGTATAAATCTTGTCTAATAACATATCAACCCATCAATACCACCAATAAAACAAGTGTAAGCAAACAATGAGTCAGATCAAAACCAAAATTGGTCGTAACATTGATTAACATATCGTTGCCGAGAAGAACCATCTGTCAATCAAAATGCAATTAGGTGCCACCTTATGGGTTGTAACAGTGAGTGACAATATAGGTGAATTGTATATAAAACTCTTCTGGGTTTTGGACCGCATCGTCAAAATATCAAACACTTCACCAGTTCACCATGGAGATTGAGAAGAATGGTGTGCTTCCTTTCCTCGACGTAGAGGTTTATCGGAAACCAGAGGGCAAACTGGGCCATCGGGTATTTAGAAAAGCCACCAGCACAGGCAGGTAACTTCACGCAACTTCCCACCATCATCCTACGCAAAAGAAGTCCGTGCTCCACACTCTAACTAAGAGGGCATACCGGATTAGTGATGAACAACATCTGAAAGCAGAATTAAAAAACATCAGGTCCACCTTCGAAGCAAACGGTTATGGGAAGAGGATGATTGAGCAAACTATGACACCTAATGATAGAAACAAAAGGGAAGCGCCAAAGGAAGGACAAACCATCGCCCTATTGCCATACGTAAAAGGCGTCACCGAACGAGTAGGCAAAATTCTTCGTCGAGAGGGCATCAAGCCTATATTTCGCAGCAACAATAAAATAAGAGATGTCCTAGGCTCACTGAAGGACAAAACGGATAAGTTGCACACAGCTGGAGTCTACGAAATCGGCTGTGAGTGCGACCAGGTGTACATTGGCGAAACTGGGCGGCCGATTAAAACAAGGATAGCCGAGCACGAGAGGTACATTCGGCTAGGACAGCATACAAAGTCGGCAGTAGCTGAACACCAAGAAGAGTGCGGCAAACATATGTATTTTCGGAAAGTCGCTGTACTGGCAAAACAGCCCTATACTTTGAAGAGGAAAATCAGGGAAGCAATTGAAATAGCTAAGCGACCCGGAAATATGAACAGGGAAGACGGGTACAGACTTCCCGCGTCTTGGTTGCCAGCAGTAGCAGCGCTTCGCGACGACACCGCGCGCAGTGCAGTCCATAGGGGCCCGCCCGCAGACAAAAGCGGCCGCGCGTACACAGAGCAAACAGCACGCTCTAGCCGGCGCTAGGCATCACTGCTACGTCACTGCTAGCACCGCTCCTCATTCGCCAGGTTCAACCAATGGCAAACATTAATATAAACACCAATCCTGGACTTCCTTTTCCACCAATAGGAAGAAATAAAGTAAACACCAATGAAAGAGAACTGAAACCACCAATAACAACTAGCAACATTTAGTATTTAAGACACCAGCTTTCCGTCACCCAGCAGTAAATGTAACACCCAGAAGATGGCCACTTGCAATAGTGGCCGAAACGTCGGTGAAGTGTTTGATATTTTGACGATGCGGTCCAAAACCCAGAAGAGTTTTATATACAATGACAACGGCCGCGGAAGCCTCCGTTTACATTCAATATAGGTGAACATTAAGACTGCTAAAAGAAGATTGTAAAAGAATCATATAGGAGCCACAGAAACGATAGTGTAGGATCCAGAACTGACACAATCATTATGAGGTAATGATCAAATCCTGATGTATTGGTCGTCAACCGACCGACTTCCATCAAAATGTACAAAGTTGCACATAAATGAATATCAGGTATACGAATAGTGGAAATAAGCAGTAGCAAAAAGTATGCAAAATAACTAGCCATATCAAAAAAAAAAAAAAAAAAAAAAAAAAAAAAAAAAAAAAAAAAAAAAAAAAAAAAAAAAAACCGTGACTGGAGCGCCTTAGTCCCCTCGGCCACCGCGGCCGGCAACTATGCATTTGGAATGCATCGAACAATGATGCATAACGAAAGAGGGACAAAAACGTCTTAGGGCACATAGGCCCAATAGTGCTCCAGGATCCGAAAAGATGATCTCCATTAGATACTGCTAGACTGAACCCATAAAAACACTACGGCCACGTAATCATCTAGAAACAAAGTAATATCTTGAACTAAATGATGACGAACTTGAAATGTCTAAGATTGACCATTGAAATCCAATGGAATGTGAAGGAACAAAAGACATATACATATGTTGAGAGACAGCATAGGGAAAATAGAACAGGGGTGGAGGGAGGATGTGTGGTTAACGTTTTTGGGGATCATCGTCCTATGTCCACATGACAGATGGGGGTTCATTACTAAGTATCACCTAATGTGAACATGTAGACCTGGGGGAGGTTTTCTTTATCCCATGTGGATCGTCATTCTATGAGAGAATCGAATAAAGGGCCATAAGAAAACTGATCGAATTATAACGACATGAATGTGAAATGTACCCGGGTCTGTTGCCTGAAGAGCTCATTCATTTTGAATGTGGGATTTTATACCCTCCCTTCTGCTTTCTTATGCCAGAAAAATATTTAGCAACAGTACTGTCAACCTCATAGATCCGCATCCGCAATTACCCTCCACAAGCCCCTCTCACTGTGGCGGAGGGTACCTTCTGTAGCACCGTCACTACCATCTTTACCGATTCAGTCCCTTATAATCCGCGCGGAAAGGAGACTGCAGGTAGGCCTGTGTGTTTGACCTAATCCGTCAACTTTTTCCTTCTTGATTTGTTCGTGGGATATACGGAGTCGGAAGATATATATGGGTTATCCCTTCACGAAACTTATGCTCCCGGAACTTAGAGGAAAGCCCACACCGTGTAGCGTCTGCTACTGGAGTTAACCGATCGTCTCCATGAAACGTGCTGTTCTTCTTTGAACCCTCCTTATCTTTTCCTCCAGCCCTGTCTGACACGGATCCCACAGTTCGACTAATGTTCGTACGAATCTTCCGTAACGTATTTCCTTTGGCGCTACTGTATTGCATCCAAAAATGCCTCACATGCGGTAAAGAAATAAATTACAATTTGAACTGAATTATGTGCCATTAATGCGATAGAAATGACAAGTAAGTGACATGGGATAATGATTGACCAAGTTTCTTCTGAATCTCGGTGTGTTATTGAAGGGTCGTAATTGTTCTGCAATGTGTTTTGATGTTCGTTTCTAAAGAGGAATCACAATCACACGTGATGTGTAGTAGATAAATATCTAGGAGGAGGCGTTAATGAACTGCACAGAGAACGATAGTATTGCAGACTCACAGAGACGGCGTTCAATAATATACTATTCCACATCTACGACCCTCAAGTCACCTCTAAGGTATTTGGTGTTGTTACTTTGTTTATCATTGAAACTTCGTCCTCGTATGCCAGTCGCATATGGTTCGTAGGAAATTGATGCGTGCATGCGGGCTTTAATTCCCTTTATCCTCGTGGTCGTTTCGTCAGATGTATGTAGAAGGACGTAATATATTGGATGTCTCTTCATGAAGGCTATGCTGTCTGAAATTTGACGGAAGCTTTTTCCGTAATACAGCAAGTTCCTTCTGCAGCGAATGCAACTGGAGTTTCGTTATAACCTCTGCGACGCTTTCGCGCTTACTAAGTGGGTCTGTAACGAAACGTGGTGCCCTCAGCTGGATCTTCTCTATATATACTATTAACCCTACTTCGTGTTAATCAACAGGGCGGAGTTTTATAACCTGTTTCCTTGCTTGACGGACTACACTTCCTGAGGATCCTTTCAGTCCATAACTGTCGAATATCTGTCTTACCCACGATTAATTTTTTACGATCGTTTCATTATGCCTATTCCCTGATATTTGATATTTGAAGGAAGTATCAGATTCCATTGTTTGTCCTCCTTTTTATTAATTATATAAAGCATCTTTTTCTACATAAAAGCAGCACTGTGCATTTGTTTTTGTTCACAGGCTACTGCCATTCCCTGTAGCAAGATTCTACGCGTTGTTATTTAAACAACTCATTGGTCTGATATTCAACAAGCCTGCATGCAGATGCTTACCAAATTCCTTGCGAAAGTCTAGAAACACTGCATCTTCCTTTCTGGGAACCTATACTGACTGTTCTATGGGTCTAGTGGACAAACAACACGTGCTGGGTTTAACACGCTCGATGCTTACGGAACCTCTGTTGATTTCTACAGAGAGATTTTTCTGCCTCCAGAAATGTCACAATGCTCTTTTATAGAATGTGTTGAAAATTCACATGATGGGTGACGTCAGAGATAGGCGTGAAGTTTTGCGCATCTGCACGAATGTTGAAGTGTTTGTAAATCTATGGGACTTAGTCCTTAGTCTTAGTTAGTTCATAAGTAGTTTGTAAGTTTAGGGACTAATGACCCCGTAGTTAAGTCCCATAGACTATACAAACATTTGAACATTTTTTTAGTCTCTTTGGTAATTAGTCCCTATCCTTATGACCTATTTAAATTAAGTTAAAGTAACCTAATGACAGCACAAACCAATGTCCAAGCGAGGACTCAAACCTCCAAAGGCTTCTGAGACCGCTCGACTACTCGCATTTGTAATACGAAGCTTTTTGAAATCTCGAATGACCTGTATTTTTTCCGATAATTAGGAATGATTCGCTCATCTAGAGACTTACAATACACCGTTACTAGAAGGGGAGGAAGTTTCTTCTCATACTTTGTGTAAATGGTAAATAATCAGGTCCAGCATCCTTTACACAAAGGATTTTAATTGATACTCTCTCCCTGTGACGAATATCTCTCATTTTATCGTTTCTGTTACGGTTTAGACGAGGAAATACAGTGCAAACTTTCTCTGTGAAACATGTTTAAATATATATTTAGTAATACATTTAATATTTCAGCCTTTTTGTGTCATCCTCTTGACATACTATACCAACCCGGTTAACGATTTCACTCACGACCAATATGATAGACTGAAATATGCTGCTGTTAAACCACTGCATATAATAATAATAATAATAAAGGGGTTACGTCCGATGTCAACAGCTACCGCCCAGGCCCAGTCTTACTTCTGACAGCCTTATCCAAATTTCTTGAAAATGTAACGTATTCTATAGTAGCTTCACACATAGGTAAAAATAAAGTTCTAACAAATTGTAAGTTTGATTTTCAGACAGGCTGTGAGACGGGGGCTGTAATTAGTCTATTTCTCATACTAACCTTGTGTTACTGTATCTTTCTCTTTACTCTTTACGCTAATTATTGAAATATGTAACATTTTTCTCTGTAGATCTTTCTTTATTTTGATTTCTGTGCCTTTGGGGACACATCAGGCGTGATGGGCTCCTGGGATTGTAGTACATTCTATGTTTACATGAAAACTTCGGGATTTTAATGTTTATTGGCGCAGCTTGGCTGCTAAAAAGTGGTTTTACGTATTGGGTACGGTCAGGCCGCGCAGAGCAGAGAAGCTCTTGGAGGTCTTACCCTCCCACCAACTTTCGCTCGCCTTCGGGGAAGGACGAGAGGGGCTGGCTTGACCTGTTTGGCGCCACGCTACGTCCGGGGGATGGAGTATACCTGGCAAAATTTTCTAGAGTGGGTGGGACGCTCTACACAATGCTGGACCGTGGTTTACAGTGGGCGATGGCGGGGACTGCCTTTTTAGTCATTCGGCCGTTTCGCAAGAGAGGAATTTGCCGCATACAAACAATAACAGAATGCTCTGGGCCCCAGGCTGTGTATGGAGACGTATTTCCCTTAGGCGTTATCTAAAAAACTTCCTTGAAGGCAGCAGAGTTTGAACATAGTTAGTGTGACGAATGGTTAGGTTGAGAGGAAAGCTTTCTGCCCGTCTGGCACCCCAGGGGCTTGGCTCCAGCGGCTGTATACATAGCACAACATTAACATTTTTAGGTCGTGTGACCGTAGCTGGGAGTAAGCGGAAGCTTTGGTGGCGTGAGCGGAGCATCTTGGCAGCCGCAGAGAACGTGTCCTGATTAGGCAAATTATTTTAGTATGACAGGTAAACAATTTTTCAACGGCGCTACGCCAACCGATTGGTCTATTAGCCGTTGGCAGAGATTGGTGCGTCTATTGCGCGTGGGTGTGGCCGTCCGTCACTTGTCGTGAGCTGCGGCAGAGCGCGAGGATGCACGAGGACTCCGGTTTGAGAGTCCGAAGTTCAAATCAAATGTTCAAATGTTGTATAGTCTATGGGACTTAACTACGGGGTTATCAGTCCCTAAACTTACAAACTACTTATGAACTACTTACAAACTAGGACGGCACAAATATCCATGCCCGAGGGGGGATTCAAACCCCCGACCGTAGTGGCCGTGCAGACCGTGACTGGAGCGCTTTAGTCTCCTCGGCCACCGCGGCCGGCGGGAGTCCGAAGTCCTCGGGGGACTCCTGTGAGAGGGTCCGAAGTGTACGGACCTCGGGAGACACGCAATACTCCGTTTAGATTCGTGGGGAGGACATCGTCTTAAACTGTCCTCTCGTTAGACTTGTGTTTGATTCCGAAGATTCGGACCTTGTAGAACTTGTGTTTACTTCATTGTCCGGTGGGTACGCTGTGAGCGGCCACAGTTTAGTTTTCGTTTTGCTAGAAATCTCTATTTGAGCATTCGCGCCTTTGCGAATCACATGTCGACCCTGCTTAACAGGCCGCAGAAATTGCGGTCGGATAAAAATTTCAGCTCATCCGCTCCCACCGCCTGCTGCCTGTGAGCCTGAGACGCTGCCGTCAATGATCATCTCTGTGGGTAAGGTGACCCACTTGCTGGAGGGTTATATGAATCAGACTTGTTGGATTCTGTCCCTTATTTTATTCTTTTGAAATCTGCCTATTTACTCAGGGAGCTTAGGGCTAACGATAATTTCAACCCCCTGTGTAGCCAATCTAATAGCATTCTGTTTTGCAAAACCTCCGACCTTTGACTCAGCCAATCATTTCTGTGTCTCAATATTTTAACATTTGTAACAGATTGTTTGAATACCATTATCTGTTTTACATGATACGAAATGTCATCTGATTTTTTTTTTTTTTTTTTTTTTTTTTTTTTTTTTTTTTTTTTTTTTTTTTACTTTGAGCAGATCGTCTTTCATTTAAGAATATTCCTTTTTCACTATTTTGGAGGGGAAACAGAATAGTTAAGTTCCACAGTTTACCAATAATTTTTCAAGTACATTTTATTGGTTGGTACAACTGATACATTGCAATAGAGTAGGAATATTTATTATACGTTTGAAAATATGATTACATCTTAGCTTATCAGTAACATTTTATTTTTCCATATTTTGGAGAAATAGGGTGGAGACCCTAGATAATTAATTGCTGTCCTATTGTAGTATGAATGGGACAGTGTACAACCGGTTTAAATCATACCTAACAGGAAGAGTGCAGAAAGTTGACCAAGTAGTTCGCATAGTATAGTGCAAATAACAGCTGATTCCGAAAATTGGGAACAATAAAAAATAGGGTGCCGTAATGTTCGGTCTTGGGACCTTTTGCTGTTCTTAATATATATTAATGTCTTGTCATTCTATATTCATGAAAATGACTATTTGGTTCTTTTTGCTGATGATAGAAGTATAGTTATCACACCTGACAGACAAGAACTAACTGAACAAATTTTAGAAGATTCTTTCAGAAAATCATTAAGTGGTTTTCAGGAAATGGACTATTATTTAATTTTGATAAAACACAGTACACACAGTTCCATACAGTAAATGGAATGACACCATTAATATATATAGACTTTGATCAGAAATCTATAGCAAAGGTATAATATTAAAAAATTTTAGTTGTATGTATTGACGAGGGATTGAACTCGAAAAAAACACATTGAAGATCTGCTGAAACGTTTTAATTTCAGCTACTTATGCTATTAGGGTAAATGCAAATTTTGGTGATATACATCTCATTAAATTATCTTAATACACCTATTTTCATTATTTGCTTTCGTATGACATCATGAGGTAATTCATCACTGAGTAAAAAAAGTATTCAGTGCACAAAAGCGTTTGATCTGAATAATTGCTGGAGCCCATCCAAGATCATCCTGCAGAAACCTATTTGAAGAGCTAAGGATCTTCTCAGTAGCTTCACAGTATATATATTCACTTATGAAATTTGTTATTACCAATCCCATCAAATTCAAAATAAATAGCAGTGTACATAACTATAACACTAGGAGAAAGAATGATCGTTACTATTCAAGGTTAAATCTAGCTTTGGTACACAAAGGGGTGAATTATGCTTCAGCAAAAGTGTTTTTTCACCTACCAAACACCATCAAAAGCGTGACACATAGCCAACTAGCATTTAAAATAAAGTAAAATATTTTCTGAATGGCAACTCCTTCCGCACTATAGATAAATTTGTAATTATAAATTAATACATCTAACAAAAAATTAAAATAAAAAAAAAACAATAAACAAAATTGTGACATGTAATATTTAATAAAAAGTAATAGTTTGTAAAGACACCTTTCGTTGACCTGACACGTTCCACATCATTACGAAGTGTCGTATTTATGATCTATGGAACAAGTACTAATCTAACCTATTTCTTAGGATGCGATGAACTAGTAATTTTGTAAAATGAGATCTTCTTCTTTTTTCTTAGCTACATAAATGTCATGGAATCATTCGTTCTAAGAAAAGAGTACAGTTTACGTGAGAAATATATCAATTCCCCTTGTGGAAACAAAAGCACTGTTTGGCGTATTACAACCTTTACAGATAAGCGAACTAAGGGGATAATGTGACATATTTGTCAGCGACGAATACTTTTCAAATATAATTTATACTACGTGCATCTGTGCATTTCGTCAGAAGTAAAGAAATCGTGTTTGGCATTAACCGTATTGGATCGCTGCCGCACGTCAACAAATATTGGCCGCAACGGAATGTCACGAGGAAAATTTGCGAACCACTCCCACAATCAGTAACGTGAATACGACTTTATAAATCATTCCACGGGCGGACGGCTGCGGGCGTGTTGATCACATATGTTGACTGAAAGGCACATTAGCTTGTCGCACGGTCCACGGGACGTGACGTTCCATTTACCTTTTATCTTAAGTGATTTACGACGTACACGGCCAGCTTAAAACAAACCCCAGCTGCGATCGTAATTAATTGTGCGTTCGTGCACAAAGCATAACAACGTAACATATCCTGCGGTATGGTTCTCAGAGCGTTATTACCTAATAATATTGATATAACAATGAGATCGTTTACTGCCACTTTCATCTGTAAAGTGCAAAGTAACGATTCTGCGAGGGTTTAACGATTCTAGATGCACACACATTGCCTGAATATTTAGAAACGAGAGAATATTCACACTTTGTCTCCAAATGGTTGTGTTCCTATACTCGAACCTGATAACTTTGCCTGTGCGTTTCGTGGCTTTCGTGACTAAGCCTAACGGATTGCTTCCACTGTGGAATACGGATAATTAACTGTGGCTATTCAAAGAATTTTTTCTTGACTCTACCGCGAGAAAAGGTAAAAATAGACGAAGGACTCAAAAGGTAATTGAATATCCTGATGGATCTCAAATTAATCCTGATAATGGGACCAAGTAGTCCGAAAATCGCGCCTCGCAAGCCGTATGCGACTACATCTACATCTACATGAGATACTCTGCAAATATTTCAATGCCTGGAAGAGGGTTCATCGAACCACCTTCATACTTTATATCTTCCATTCCATTCTCGAGTAGCGCGTGGGGAGAAGGAACAGTTAAATCTCTCCGTTCGTGTTCTGATATCTCGTATTTTATGCTGATGATCTTTCATACCTATGTAAGTTGGAGTCAACAACATATTTTCGCATTCGGACGAGAATATTGGTGATTGGAGTTTCGTAAGTAGCTCACGACGCAGCGATAAGCGCCGTTGTTGAAATGATTCCTATCTCAGATCCTGTATCATTTCCATGACGCTGTCTCCCCTGTGACAATACGAAACGAGCTACCCTTCTTTGGACGCTTTCGATGTCCCCCGTCAAACCCAACTAATAAGTATCCCATACTGGGCAGCAATACTCCATAAAAGGACGGACAAGCGTAGTGTATGCAGTCTCTTTAGTAGTTCTGTTACATATTTTAAAAGTTCTGCCAATAAAACGCAGTCTCTGGTTCGCCTTTCCCACAACATTATCTACGTGTTCTTTCCAATTTAAGTCTGAAGTAATAGTAATTCCTAGATATTTTCTGGAGTTTACGGCCATTCACGTTTGATTGATTTATCTTGTAAACTAAGTTTAACGGATTTCTTTTCGTACTCACGCGAACGACTTCACACTTCACTCTTTGAGGAATCGACTCCGACTGAACCTCGTGGAAATATTTACAGTCACAGTGCGGTTGAGAACAGATGTTAAAGAGGCACGTATTCAGACCGTTGGTTGTTTTCCCATTGCAGTCACTTTAACCCTTTCCTGCCCGGTTGGCCTTAAAAAATCCTGCACATTTATAGCGTCATAAAACAAAATGGAAAATGATACCTGACGCGTCGTAATGGTTCCTCTGATGTATCATATGAAACTCTCGCATCCCGATATTGTTCAGTATCACTGATCACAGAGAACAGCAAACAACGGACTGTTTTACGTCTGTGTGCACCATTTCATCAGGCGAGTTTTGTTGTCACCAAAAATACGCTGTTGCCTGTTTTCACGTTGATAATTTGGTTTCGTTTTGTTTCAGCTAATGAAATCTGATATTATTCAAGGAATGTGTGTGTGTCAAAGGCATTTTGTGCATATTATTTTTGTAGGTGTCAGTAATAAATGGTTGGATTTTTGTTTTGTTTTGTTTACGAATTACGAAACACGAATACCATTCAGTGATGGCATGAGTTTGTTTTCTTTCCCCACCTTCAGATCAATATCTAAAACGGTATATCATTATATAAATACGCTAACATGAAAATTGTGTTACAGATTACTAATTTATTTGTACACGAAGGCCAATGAAAGTTACATAATTCGAAAGATTGTTTGTCGTAGATTTCACGAATGAAAATATTATGTGTGGATTTAGCCATTAAAAGTGCTAAAAGGAAGTAGAAATTTTCCTATCTACAGCTTGGATCAAGTTCTACATTCTCCAACAATCGGCTCACTGATTGGCTATTCGCCTCGACCAAAGACGCTGTAATGCAGCGCATCTACAGTATTAAAATAAGTGAATATCGAAACATGGAGTGCTCCCAACTCACTTTCTTGTGCCGTTCAAATGCTTCATTTTCGCAGTGCTGAAGAGTGGTTAAAGGAAATGGATGTCTTCATATGAGTACCGATATAAAGGATGATGCGCCGGGAGAGACATCTAGCGGTGCTCGGGTGAAACTACGAAGTCGACGTGTTGTCATCTCTGGAATTCTGAATATCGCAGTATCGAAATAACATTATTTCTTGGCGTTGTATAAATATACGGACACCGACATTTTAGTTCCATTTCAAATATTAGGCTAATGGAAGTTATATAATTCGAAAATGGCATGAGAAGTATATACATCCATTTTTATTTGTTCTTATTGTGTCAGGCATTTTCCTTAACACATAAAAGACACCGTTTCATACCTCCCAGTGCCAGTTAAATTTTACCAAATATCCCAGCGGCCTCCTATGATAATGTTGGCAACAGATGCTGAATAGTGAGAAACCTGTGAGGCTTCAGTTTAGCCAATCGCTTGACAACGCTCACGTTTTCACATGGAATCTTCGCTTTACGAGGGCGATTATTATTACTGATCGGACGAGGGTGCATACAAGAACCTGTCAACCATAAAGCAGATACAGCATAATTTGTTTACTTCATGGTCTGTACGATACACTAATCGAGTCATTCTATGTGATTCGAACAAATGATCAAAGATTTTCTATCGTGTTGTTGATGTTGCGAACATAATTACACGAGGCCGCCGACGTGATACGTAAAATTTTACCCCCAGTGACCATTGTAAACGCCATTCGTCGATTTTCGACCACATGCAATACTAGTCGATATAAAAATTTTGCTTTCAGTTTGTTGCTGGTAAGCCTTATGTTAGCACGGGACAGCATTTCATAATGTCTCCCAATTACATTATATCCTCTTGTACTTTGAAGTCCCATATTTTTAACCTTTAATTTTATATTCTTTGCGTCAAATAAGGAAAACAAAAATGTGTGAGTATGCTAATGTGCTTTTATTCAGTTTGGTAGTAAAATAACCAAATATGAAGTTATGTGCTCGAATATTTGATAGCTATGGCGAGAAAGGGTTAAATGTCTATTTGGCGAAAGAGAAAAGGAAAATCCTGTATGCTTAGTTCACATATCTCGTCATCCAAATGCACATGAAGTGTCTACAAATATGGAGCCTATAGCTAATTTCGGGGAAATGATTATTGTTGGTCGTTGTACCATTGCCTAGACACAAGGAAGGTCCGCACGGCCCACTCTAGTAAAGAAGCCAGTGTGCTTATGCGTTAAACTAGATTTACTTTTGAAACAGCAGCAAATTTTTTCAGGTATTTCTGCTATTTATTTCGCTTGCTATACAACTTGCAAATCATTTATTAAGGACGGAAACTAAGAACGATTAGGAAGGGAAGGAATAACTTTAGCTGCATTGAGAAACTGAATTTATACAATGGTGAAAAGTGATATAGTGAGCCGGGCCAGGATTCGAACCCGGCTTACCCGCTACAAGCCAGGTGTCCCTTAACCACTTGCCTACGCATTCTTCTCTCCTGTACATCTTCCACAAGTCGCACGCTACGGCTGTAGAGTCTCCCTCGTCCATGTCTTCTTACACTCGCCATTACAGATTCCCATAGGTCGAACATTATTACCTCATCTGTGATGAAGTAAATCATCCAAATGCCGTGTTCGTGTGTAATACATATTTACAGACTGGTGTTTGTTCTTTCGGGTGTGTGAGAAAGAATAAACACCACACCACTCTGTAAACATTTACATAACTTGGTCGTAGAGTTTTTATTTTGAAATAGGACGCATAGTTTAGGTGCTACATGCTCACAATTTTGGATTTCATTACCTCCTGGGAAATGATTCTTTTGAAACGTCTGTGATAACAAAGACTAGCGTCCTCATGGTAGTATAGGAAATTTATTTCTAACCAAAATCGGATTTCGTAAACCGACTTCCCAATTCTGCTTTTGGTTGGTCATGCAAACACTCGAAAATCGATTCTGGAAATACACTTCTCTAAAGCGGTATTGCAATTCCACAATCAATTTTCGTGCCCATGTAAACGCAACCGTTTTTCTTATTAAGTATTTTCAGCACATATGGACAGAGTGATATTTTCTAATGTGAAATAAAAGTATAATTATTAGAGTGAACAAGAATATGTCTATTTAAGTAAAGAAAATTAGCGATTGTGCTGACAAAATGAGGAACTGAATCCAAAAATGTTCAAATGTTTGTTAAGCTTAAGGAACTTAACTACGGGGTTATCAGTCCCTAAACTTACAAACTACTTATGAACTAGCTAACACTAAGGACGGCACAAATATCCATGCCCGAGGGGGGATTCGAACCCCCGACCGTAGTGTTCGTGCAGACAGTGACTGAAGCGCCTCAGTCCCCTCGGCCACCGCGGCCGGCCAGGAAGTGAATCAGATGATTTTCAGCCGCCATTTTAAGTGGACTAGGAAATTCGATTCAGGCTATATCATGTAATCACGACTTCGAAAAACGGTTTACGAAAATCGATATCGTCTTCCGTAAGATGTGTTGCTTGTAAACGTAGTCATCGACCGTCTTGGTTCATTTCGCTACTCCTTTTGATATTTTAAAGTAATTAAATATTTTTAATTGAGGGGAGAGTGCTTAGACGTTCCACAAAGCTATCTTTCTTATACGGTATTCAAATTTAATCGTCTGTTTTTAAAACCAAAAATATACAAAGGAGACCTAGTCAAGGTTTCCACAGATAAGCAACGCTGGTGTTGTCATTGAATGTCCATTATCATAAGACGTTTATGATACTTATTTCATTAAGTAGCGGTATTATTGATTATGATCACTTTATTTGTTATGTATTGGTTGTATTAACCGACTTCCGTTACCCATACGCCTAGAAAGTATCTACAACCACATTGATTCTCTGAAAATCACATTTAAATGCTTTTTCTACCGTTCCATTCTCTAATAGCACGCGGGAAGAAAGATCACCTAAATCGTTCCGTTTTAGATCTGATTTCTCTTATTTTATTGGGATGGTCATGTCTCCCTATGTGGGTGGCTGCTATCAAAATATTTTCACATTCAGAAGTAAAAGACGGCAATTGTAATTTCGTAAATAGAACTCGCCGCACCGAATAACGTCGTAATTTCATTGATTTCCACCTCAAATCGTGCTACATTTCTGAGACGCCTTCACCCCCTGTAAAGTGGTAAAACAAAACGAGCTGCCCTTCTCCGAAGCTTCTCAATGTTTTTGTCAGTCCCACCTGGTGAGGGTCCCACACTGGGCAACAGTACTCCAGGAGAGGGCGCGCAAGTGTGATATAGGCAGTCTCTTTGATGGAGCTGGTGCATCTTCGAACCGTTCTGCCAATGAAACGTAACCTTTGGTTCGCCTTCCCCACAATATTTTCTATGTGTTCTCTCCAGTCAAAGTTGTTCGTAATTGTAACTCCTAGGTATTTGGTAGAATTTACGACCTTAAGGTTTGACTGATTGATCGCGTAATTGAAGTTCAGCGGATTTCTTTTAGTGGTCATGTGTATTACTTCACACTTTTCTTTATTTAGTGTCAATTGCCAATTTTCGCACCAAGTAGAAATTTTGTCTAAATCGCTTTGCAGTCGCTTTTGATCCTCAGTTGACTACACTAACCGATAAACGACAGCATCATTCGCGAACAGTCTAAGGGAGCTATTCAGATTGTCTCCTAAATCGTTTATAGACACGAGGAAGAGTAGGGGACCTATAACGCTTCTCTGAGGAACGCCAGATATCACTTCCGTTTTACTCGATGATTTACCGTCAATTACTACGAACTGTGTCCTTTCTGATAGGAAATCGTGAATCCAATCGCACAATTTGGGTGATTTTCCGTAAGCACGCAATTTCATTAGAAGCCGCTCGTGACGTAAAGTGTCAAAAGCCTTCCGGAAAACCAGAAATATGGAATCGATTTGAGATCCCTTGTCGATGGCACGTATCACTTCATGTGAATAAAGGGCAAACTGTATTTCGCAAGAGCGATACTTTCTGAATCCGTGCTGATTATTGGTGAATAGGTCGTTTTCTTCGAAGTAGTTAATAATGTTCGAACAAAGTATATATTCTAAAACCCTACTGCAAATCGATGTCAGTGACATGGGCCTGTAATTTTGGGAATCACTCCTATTGCCTTTCTTGAATATTGGAGTGATCAGGGTAAATTTCCAGTCTTTGGGTACAGGGTTTAATATCTATGCGTGGTCGAATTTGACATTTTTGACCCACAAGTTTTTTTTAAATATTTCTGTACAGTAACCTTTCGTTTATGTTCTAAAATACGTTGTGGTAACTTTTAATAGAACATCATCAGTCATAGTTTGATGTTAAAGAGTATCGATATGGATATTGGCTGTAATCAGACCGTGTTTTGCGTCACCCTGTCAGGGTAGGCGTTTAACCCGTCACATCGTGCTGTTTAGTCCCTGGCTGTTGAGGACATGTCCCTGTCGAGGTCACGTGTGTATGTGTGTGTGTGTGTGTGTGTGTGTGTGTGTGTGTATGTGTGTGTGCCCGGCTATAGGGATGCTATAGGGGCTGAGTGAAGCCAGCAATAATAGCTCGCCGCAGGCGACGCCACAATAGGCGATTACTGCGTAATTAATGCTGCTTGTCCATAAATCGGCGGTCGCCCCGCGGACTACAGCTACAGTTTGCGGCCAGGAACATCGTTGGTAGCAGCGCGGCCGCGCTGGCAAGCACGGACTGACGGCAAAGTTGGACGTTTCTGTGGACCACGGAGCAGAGAGCGCCAACAACTGACAGCAGCCGAAACGAACAAAATGTACTCCGGCCTCTTGCTGTGTGAAGGTAAAACCTCCTCCTTCCTATTGTTACCTTAACCCATTATTGGGCAGTGCTGCTCTCAAGCAACATAGAATTTCCACATGGTTTACAGAAATGTGTTTCAAGTTTCGTCTTCTGATTGTGAAACATCCCCCATTCTAATTGAATGGACATTTGTTGTTGTAGTGTTGCCATCACTGCAACTGTAATTTACTTTGTATAGATACATATATAATTTAATATCCAGAAATACTTTTTAACCTTTGTATATAAAGCGAATGTCCCTATGATTGTTTGTGTGTACGTATTGCATACTAAAACGTTACTAGGTTATTAAGTAATTACAGTTCAGTCATTCTACCACTTCCAGATATATCAAAAACGATACTCATCTTCTCGACATTACGATGTATGGGGGTTCTGCTCGCTGCAAAATTATTCACCTGGGGCGTCGTGGTAGAAATAAATCAAATGTTCAAATGTTTGTTGAGCTTATGGGAGTTAACTACAGGGTCATCAGTCCCTAAACTTACAAACTACTTATCAACTACCTTATACTAAGGACGTCACAAATATCCATGGCCGATAGGGGATCCGAACCCCCGACCGTAGTGGCCGTGCAGACCGTGACTGGAGCGCCTCAGTCCCCTCGTCCACCGCGGCCGGCGCTAGAAATAAATACTGGTAGGTACAATTTTTTACTTATGATTTAATTTCCAACCAAATTGCTTCTTATTCCAGCAAAACATTACAACTTCATAGCTTGCGTACACCATTTACCAGAACTTAACTGATAGTACTTCAATTTGTTTTAACAACAGACAAACATAGATTGAAGAGCACTTCAAAACGGCAAAACTCGAACTCCCCCACGCAAGGCGGTGAGGCAAATATATAACATTGCCAATAATGACATTACATTATGCATTGTTCACAAAATTGAGCCGGCCGCGGTGGTCGAGGTGACTGAGGCGCTCCAGTCACGGTCAGCACGACCAGTACGGTCGGGGGTTCGAATCCCCCCTCGGGCATGGATATTTGTGCCGTCATAGTCCGTAAGTAGTTTGTAAGTTTAGGGACTGATGACCCCGTAGTTAAGTCCCATAGCCTTAAATAATTTAGCTTAGCTTAACAAAATTGAATATACTAATTTACAATCACAAACAACACAAGTAAAACATTTTATGTACACAAAAATAATAATTTAAAATGAAAACTATACATACAATAATTTTAGATGGCACATATCTTTTTAAGTCGAAATCTCGGTCCTTTTTGTTTGACAGCAAAGTGCAGTGTTGAATGTCAATTAATTAGTTAATGAGTACATCACACACGTACCTAACATATATTGAACTATCTAATATCTTGGCAATTCTCAAAATAGGTTCAAAATCTCACGTCAGTCAATATATAAAAAGAATCACAATATTGAATATTACATTAATTAACACAATTAGCTGGTCAACACCCTAACATATATACAATGCTATTTATATTCATGTCTTTTTGTTTCACGAAAGTTTCTACAATTTGTTTGGCTATTTATTCAAATGGCGTACAATGATGAAACTATTGTTTATAGAACTGTCTGGAAACCACATATGCGAATCTCTTTATTAAATCTATCACTTGTTAACTAATCACAGTATCACTGAGACACTGTCCTACACTGATTCCTAGGCTAGCTATTTCGTTTGTAACTAACTTCACACGCAACATATATCACTATTAGAACACACGATTCCGGGTCCGACGCAGACGGTATCGTACGATAAAATTGAGGTGAGAGGGCCAGCAATATCATTACAATACATATCTACAGTTTTGTTCCAGGGTTTATGAAATGTTTTACGTGTAAGTTTCAGTCCATGGGCACGATCGCTGTAAGAAACACGTACAGCACATCACGAGGTAATACGTCAAAAATAATGAGATGAGCGACAAACAACCGCATCAAAAGACAATGCTGCACATTTTCTCCTAAACCACTGGACCAATTCCAACCAAATTTGGTACATTTTCCTTTACCATGAGATAACAATTGCTGTAGGGTTAAAAACCACATACGACAACAGGGCTCAGGAGATATATCATCATAAGCAATAGGAGTCGCAAGATACTTTCACATAATGTGACGAGATTTTTTAAAACTACTTGAGAATCACACTACTTACCTACTTGCAACAAACTTAATCATAACTTCAAAGTTTTATTAAACTTTTTTTTCATAGACAGCCACATTAAAATGTTGAAAAGAAACAAGTTTATCGCTTACTACTTTTCCGTTGATCATGGAGCTAAGCTACGGCACTCAGTTAGACGTTTAAATTACAATTTTTACACTACAAATTCTACTTGCATGAAATTTTAAAGGCAGTATGCACATGTACAGCTGAACGTGCCTTCTATATTTTATCAAGATACTATACATAGTATATGAAACATGAGGACTGAAACAGTAACTTTCGTGGAAAACTGCCCCATCAAATATCACGTTTCAATCTGTTACTTCTTTACCACTAATTTTATTCGCAACAGTTTTTACCGACATTCAGACATATAAATGAATATGTACGTGAAAAATTATACAACATGCAATTCAACAAATGGCTTTATATATACCGCGATGGGTAAAACCTGTCACTCATGTACCATGTTTTAATACATTGACTGTTTACTACTAACGCACTCCTCTATTCCAGTAAGCTTAAGGAAATTCATGAAAGTTTACAGTGCTGTTGACAACTTTGATCCAACTTTGAAGTGTGAAGCACACACTCCTGTAGGTGAAAGCAATTTGACGTCTTCCTGTTTCTCACACGGACAGCTTGCTAAGGGTTGGGCACACCAAAGAATTTTTCCTATTACATCCTGGACAATTAACAAGAAATATTGAATATAGTCAAGCATTGAATTAAATGAATGTATGAATGTTACATATTATTTGTATTTTGATTAACACCTTTGTTTGTTTGGAAACTTAAGATATAATTTTGTACATTAAGCAAGACAGCATTATGAAAGGATACGAAAAGTACCAACTCTAGTTCTAAATGAATACACAATATGAACGCTTTCCGTACATTAATGTTTCGAATGAGAGCGTGCTTCAATTTCTAGCGATCCGGAATTCTGTAAGATGTAATTTTAGAAAGCATAAAGGAGAAAAACAGCGATCTTCATATCATAGTTATAATTAAAAGTAAAAACAATCCAGATTTTTTTTATTTATTTATCTAGTTTTTAACTTTATGAGCGGATTCAGTCTATATAGACCATCTTGAGATGAGTGTATTCTTTATTTCTTTACATAAATTTTGACATACGGACCAATGGATATTTAGACAGTCTTTCAATTTTTCAAATATTTATCCACACTTGTAAAGACGAAATTTTAACATTGCTGACATTTCGAATATATTTATGATTTCACATGCTTATGTCCTAATAACTACTTACATTTGTAACTGCATATGTTACTCATTATTTAATATACTTAACCTTCGCTTCATTAGTTCAACAACAAATCATGCTGCTTCGGTTGTGCACACTTTGCTTTGCCTAATAACCAATAGCACTGTTAACAGTGTATAAAATTCTTAATTTTTTTTTTCCTTTGCATGTGTCTTGTAAAATATTGTGTACTGTAATTTTAGATTTAAGACTAATTTCAAACTGTTCAAGTCATTTTATGTACTGATCTGTTTGAGTTTTAAAATGCCAGCTTTAATGTAGTTTCTATAAATTACAGATGGCAAAGACTACGCCACAGATGATTTTCACCGAATGTGCAGTGCCAGAACCAGTTGTTCTGTTAGTATTTTTTTTATTTTATAACTCTGTACACAATATTATTTATTTTTCTCACATTGTAGCTTGTCGGTTAATATAAAACTTTTATATCAGTTTTAATGCATATTCACAACTAATTTAACTATTTACTGGCAGCTGTGATGGACAAATATCGGCGCATTTCTGACATCTTCAACCAGCCCAGCGTACGTAATCTTTAAGGTCATCGCCTTGGTAACGAATGGTGTCTTGCAGTTTAATCCTTGAAATAAACATACTACACGGGTTTCTCTAAGATACCAATGTCTGCATTAACCGCCGACTTTAGTGGTTCCTTTTGAGTAAAATTTCGTGTAGAATGTTAAATGTCGTCTGCTAGTTCCCTTCACTGACATGTTAGTAAATGACTTCAGGAAAAGTATTTTATCCTATTTATAACAATATTTAATTCTACTGCTTACCTTTTATGCATTGTGTGTCTATTTAGTTAATACTAACGCAACATGATGGGCGGTGGGCGTAGCATCCATTACTTGAATCGTAGCCCCACTATTCTCATCAGCAGTTCACGATTTAGCGGCCTGCTGTGTCCACCGCCACAAGCTGCAACCACCGGTATTACCTTTGGTATTATTATTATTTTAATTTTGATTACTCAGATGGTCGAAAACACATTTTTTTATGTAGCCAGATTACACAAATGGCTTATTTCACAAAATATATCTTCTATCTCCCTTTCCAGTGCCAGTCATACAATACGAACTATCTTATCAAAGATATAGCAATAGTGAGTTATATATGGGAGGAACAGTCCAATTACGTGCTGTCCTGTTCAAGTGAAATCGACAACCTCCTATTTCAGCACAATAAATTAGCTTTTATAGACCGTACAGAAGAACGAGTACAATTTCTGATATTCAGTTGAAATAATAACATTCAAAACAATACTTTCATGAACAGACGTTGATATGAATCAAAGTTTGAGGCAAACCTATTCTATAACACGTGGGCCAATATATATTGGCCCACGTGTTATTGAAAAGATATATGGATGTTTGTCTGTATGTCCTCTATAAACTCGGAAACGGCTGGAGCGATTTTGATGGAATCATTGTACAATATTCAGATTAGCTCAGAGGGTTTACCTGTGAAGTTTGGTAGCGATCGGATCAAGATTTTTATTCATTTGAAGATATTGACCGATTACAGGCATTACGCGGCAGCGTGTGCAACAACGTGTCGTGCGGGTTGCGTATCCTCCAGGCGTGAAGTCTCCGGCGGCGTAATGTGCTAATAATGTTCACAACGAAATATTCGCTTTCCGAGGATAATTATTTTACTGATTGGACAGGGATACACCCAAGAACCTGTCATCTAACCCAACACTTTTTGCTTTCCATGGCATTGTAAAACATGTCGGGTACAGCTAATTGTAAATAAAAGAAATTTTAGCTGGTAAAATAATCATTTCTTATATGTCATGATCCTGGAAGTGGTAGCGGTTGTTTATGAACTACTAGCTGTAAACGCAGCGCTACCCGGGTGTTTATTTATCCTACACTCTCGTAGTCCAACTCCCCTGCCCTCCTCTCTCTGCACCCAAGTCTTTCTCTCCTCTCTGTTCGTTTCAACCTTACTCTCTGTCGGCAAAGTTTTTCTCTGTCATGTACCATACAAACATTTATGTACCCAGTGACGTTTGTCTTGGTTTAATGGTCATGTGTGCAAAAATTCATAAAGATTGAGCAAAACTATGCATTTTGTAAAATTCTGTAAGTTCAGTACCCTCCACCATGCACCGAACATAATTTTATACAGACAGTGACATTCCTCTTGTTTTTAAGGTAGAGTGTGCAAAATTACGTCAACATTGGAACAAACTATAGCTTTCTATGCAATAGAAACACAGGGTCACATGGAAAAATGCACTTCGTTGTTCTCAAATATTGAAGTTTAATTTCATACAACCCTTCTTCTGAGAATAAAGAAAACAACAAAAAAGGGATTTGCGATATTTTTAGGTTGCAAAGTCTCGTCCCACATGCATCGTATGAGTCTTAAGGTAGACAACAATCTTCCTCTTGTTTTGAAGGTCAAGCGTGAGAAATTTCGTGGAGATCGGAATGAAACAGTAGATTTCCTGAGTCTTTGGGAGAAATATGCTCCGCTATGTACCTATCACTAAATACTTTCTTAGCTGACGTTTTCTATCTAGAAACTGCATTCCTTCCAAATTTCAGCTTAATAGGTAAAGTAGTTTTCGAGATTTAGTGTTTAGTCAGTGAGTGAGTGAGTGACCTTTCGCTTTTATTGGATGTAGATTAAGAAAACAGTTTTATTAATTTTGGATGCAAGAGAAGAAGGGAGACGTGCAGACAAAAATAAATAGTAACATGGAAATCTCTAAGGCTAACATTATTTAATACAGGGTCTTGCCTGAAGCGACAGTTTTACGGCATCTACAGCGAAACTGTTGTGAGCGTTAGACTTCTTTTCATCATTTTGTGTGTGTAGGGGGGGGGGGGAGGGTGTCAGTTACAAAACGCTTCATAAACATCCGAAATTTCACACAAACTTCGTTGCAGATCCCTTACTCCCTTTCCAATAATTGACGCATAAATCTGGGTATTCTCACGCGGTAGCCTCTCATTATGTATGACGTCATATCTCCTGAGCTTTGTATCGTGCTCTTTTGTTTTTTGGTCACGAACCTTCGTGGGCATACGCTGAACAGTTCACAAAAGTTTCAATGAATGGTTTATGAGCACATAGAGGACATACAGAAAAGTATATATATATATATATATATATATATATATATATATATATATATATATATATATATAGGGTGTTTCACTGTGTTTGCCTATGTAACTTATAAAATAATAGGTGAAGGGAAATTGTAATGCGGTAGGTCAACACAAGAAATGTTACACTTTCTGCGGAGCTATGAACATAGTTTATTGTATCATTTTATTAAGAGTTACACCACAAAGATATAATTTTTTAAATAGAACAAAAGTTTTTTCTATCGTGTATTGGATTCGTTTAAACCAGCTGCGTTCAAATCAATTTAAAGTACATTCCTATCACTGTTAGTTTGGGAGCTACAACCCTTCAAAGTTCCGGGGGCAGAGACTGCGATAGCCTAGCTGACTGGCCGATTGGCCATTCCCTTGGGGCACGGCCCACTGTCTCATGACCACCAGCCAGTCAGCTACGCTGTCGTAGTCTCCGCCCCCTAAACTTTGAAGGGTTGTACCTCCCAAACTAACAGTGATAGGAATGTAGTTTGAATTGATTTGGACGCAGTTGGTTTCAACGAATCCAATGCACAATAGAAAAAACTATTGTTCCATTAAAAAAATTATATCTTTGTGCTGTAACTCTTTGGAGAATGATCCAATAAACAATGTTCATAGCTCCGCAGAAAGTGTAACATTTCTTGTGTTGACCTACCGCATTAAAATTTCCCGTCACCTATTATTTTATAAGTTACAGAGGCAAACACACTTAGTGAAACACCCTATATATATATATATATATATATATATATTACACAATTTACATCGAAATAACAGGTATTTTTTAAAGCAGTGCCTCGAAATTGACTTAGTAAATAATACGATACCTTTTAGCGAGTTTAGCGAGATAACGTTGATGATATGTAAGTACAGATGTGTTTTACATTTTGAATTTTGAATTTCTTTTTCCTAATATCAGTACTGACGCATGGAAATATGCCATGAACATCATTACCGGGTACTTTCCATTCGTTTGTGCTGTTTCGGTGCCTTCTGCACTGAACAGCTAAAGAAACTTGTGTAGTCATCCGTACGCTGACACAGAGATATCTAAACACTTAGGACGGCACTGCAATCGGCAACGTCTATACAGCACAACAAGTGTTTGGTGCAGGCGTTAGGTGTTTTACTACTGCCACAATGATAGGTTATCATAATTTAAGTGAGTGTGAACGTAGTGTTGTAGACGACGCAAGGGAGATGAGAGAAAGAATCTGCGTGGTAGCCTGAGATTGGGATTTTTCCCACTCATGTCACATTGCTGAGTACACGACGCCAAGCTACTTTGCCTTTAGCTCTTGCCTAGTCCAGTCAACACCGACGTTGGATTGTTGATGACTGGAAACATGTCGCCTGATCTCGTTACCGTACCAATTATTTGTAGCGGATTGACGAATACGGGTAACGAGACATGGAACCTGCATGTCATCAGGGGACTGTTGAAGTTGGTGGAGGCTCTGTAAAGGTGTGTTAAAATGTTTGTAAATCTCTGGGACTTAACTACGCTGGTCATCAGCTTATACTAAGGACAACAAATACACCCATGCCGGAGGGAGCACTAGAACCTCCGACGACCGACGCGTTCCTCAGCTAGTCGCCTTGGAACGATCGGCCACTCCACAACGGCTGTAATGGTGAGGAGCGTGCACAATTGGATTCACATCTCACCACAGATACGCCTGGAAACGATACGTACGTTCGCATCCTGGCTGGTTACCTGTATTCATTTACGTCCTTTGTGCATTCCGACGGAGTTGGACTATCCCACATGTATACTGTGTCATCCCACACGACTGGAATTGCTACAGAATGACTGTCTGGCTGTCTGTCTCTCTTTAGCCCTTTCCCGCACAAGCAGGGTCGGCAGTGTTAAACGCCAATTTAGCATGGGTTAATACTTACAGGGTGGCCGGATGCCCTTCCTGCCGCCACCCCATGCCCCCCAGGAGGAAATGTGTACCCCAAATGTCTGCGTATAGTGTTATATGTGTGTGAAAGTGTAAAGTGAACTAAATGTTTGCGAGTTATGTAACTGAGGCGTGATTTTACGGACTGTCCGGTATTCACCCAGGGGGATGTGGAAAACCGCCGAAAAGCCACATCCAGGCTGGCTGGCACTCCGACCCCCTTCGTTAATCCGCCGGACGCATTCGAACCGGGGCCGGTACGCCTCCCCGTGTTGGAAAGCGGTGCGTTAGACTACACGGCTAACCGAGAGGATTGCTACGGAATGACTATAGGAACACTATTCTGACTTTAATCCCGTCGGCCGCGGTGGACGAGGGGACTGAGGCGCTTCAGTCACGGTCTGCACGGCCAGTACGGTCGAGGGTTCGAATCCCCCCTCGGGCATGGATATTTGTGCCGTCTTTAGTATAAGGTAGTTCATAAGTAGTTCGTAAGTTTAGGGACTGATGACCCCGTAGTTAAGTCACATAAGCTTAGCAAACATCATCTGACTTTAATCCCCTCAGCTGGCTACCAGTCTCATACATGAACCACAGACACGCGTTACTAGACTGGCACGAAATTTTACACGTGTTTCAGATGACAGTCCAGCTTTAGTACAACAACAGAACTTGAAAATTTTCGCAAGTCCTTATGCGTCAAAAGTAAAATGGCCGGTAGCGGAGACCGAAATAAGCAGACCTCGTATAGGAATTGGTGATCCGTAATGACGTCTTTAGACGCTAAAGAGCGTCGAAGAATGTGCTGTTTATAGACACTTAGCTAACTTCATTCATTATTTCCCACAAAGATTTCGAACAGAATGAATCGTTTCACCAATGCAGATCTGGCCGTCATGAAGTTTTGTATTTTGCCGCAGAAGAAAATGGATTGGCTGTTCAAAGGAAGTACATGGAACGATTCCCCGATATAAATACGGTATTTCCGTAATTTCTGTAAGTTGTTTAAAATGGTTAAATATATCACCTTACTTCATAACAGGCTTCTTTTTCCTCTAACTGCAGTAGGCCTGTTACTACCCTATTTTCCCCGAAACATTTGAAAGTGGAGATTCTGGTCGTTGGCGGCCAAACTTTGTGTCCGTAAAATTTGGTGCCGATCGGATGAACGGCGCGACCCAAAACGTGGGAACACTTTACAGACAGATAAACAGTGTCAAACTGTCAAAAGGCGATCGCAAAGGTCCACTACCGTAACCAAAAGTGGCCAAGACAATATGTATCCATATATGTTTGAATGGGCTTTATCGTCTTTAATTCACAGGAATGTCGCGTAGAGAACGATATTCTTTGTTTTTCCAGTATTTCTGAAATTTACGGTGGCTTCTTCCAATTTTGCTTTCATTAAATCCTTGTTCTGACGACTGTGAACAGAAGAAGTAAACAGAAATATATATACGAAATAGTTCGCAATAGATATACATTTACATTAAATACAACGTTGTTTACCCCCTTGTGGTTTTAATATTACATTACTTTGTGCTCCCATCTGGCTCCATATTTTTTATCTCTGACTTGTACCATGTGTCAGTATGCTACTATCACTCATAGTGATAAGTACATTTTGTTATAATGACATAGTGCACCTATGCATTCTAAATTATGTTATGTCGCAACTGATAGAGTTTACATGGTATGTATCTTCTCGATATATGGGCGAATTTGCTCTTATGAATGTAATTGATATATATTCTCGTTTTATCCCTGTGAATGCTGCACCTGCGCGTCCGGCTTGCCGAGTCAAGCCTGCCCCGGCGGCCGCCTAATCCGCCTACCTGCGCTGGCCGCCGTCTCCGCGGCCTGTTGTGTGTGCCTGAGCTCTCCGCCTGGCCGTCCTCGTACTGGCCGGAGTATTTCTGGAACCAGTCTCGCAGTGTGCTTGCTGACGTTACAAATAAACAGAATATCTGGATACTTATTCCTTAACTTTGAATCTTGAAATAATTGCCAGACAGACAATGTACACTGAAACGCATTACGCTACTAACATGTAGGTCCTGGGTCATTCCGTGTCAAATAGCATAATTTCGGAATATTTTCCTGCTCTACCATGACAGAAAAATTTACGTCAACATTCTAACATGTCGCCAATCAATCGATAATGATAGATTTTAAGATTCGTTGAAGCAATACTGGACGATTTATAATCATTTGTTTGCGCAATTTTGGGAAGGGCAAGCGTGAATTCCTGGCGACTTTGAGCTGTTACAACTCAGGCAATATTTCGACGACAAATATGAAATTTGGCCATCGTGTACAAATGTATGCGTTTTCATACGAATAATATTGAAAAGAATTTTAAGTGCTATATACAATCATAAAGGTTTAAACAAAGTTGCTCTAAAAATTGGTGACCCAAAATACTTCAACTTTTGGCGCGTTGTATCTTAGGGACTAACTAACTACAAGGTTCTGAAACATGAAGCTTCGTTTATGTACCGCTTTCCAATACTAAATAAACTTAAGTGTAAAAGTTGAAGATATTAGAAAGGTTAAAAATGCGGTATTTTCAACCTTATTTTTGTTTTATATAGCTTTCCAAACTGGGATTATTAGACAGAACATTATTTTTACTGCAAACAAAATGTAAATGGTCAACCAACGCAGGCCAACAATACTAGATGATTTGAATCAAATGTGAACGCGTAAGGCGTGAGAAAAGTGTAAATTTTGGGCACTATCTCCGATTGTAAATGCATGCTGCTCATGAAACTTAAAACTTAATAGGCTGGTAAGACAAATTTCAGCGAATATTCATATGAAATTTCAAAAAAATCTGCAATGGTCGAACAGGGAATGATAGGTGAGCTGACATGGAATGACACTCTTCATCATAGGCTTTCTGTTATTTGCGTTTAGTTCTTAAGAATCATCATAAGGTCTTTTATTTGGCATACTGGTACTTAATTATCTGATTTTTGTACGCAACTTGCTATTCAAACGCTCTAGAATCCGTAACGACTAAACGTTGACGTTCTTCTGTACAAGCGCAGTAATTCTCGCACACACTACTTTCGACGAAAGCATCTGGAAGCCGAGTCATACTTTTGAATCAAACCACTATATTTTGAGAGCATTAATCCAACAAATTATCCGCAGGGAAACTTAAAAACATAATATTCAACAGTACTGAATTCCTTTTACACGTGACGCAATTGTTATTGTGCAGTAGAAATAATAGATGATGTACAACTTTTGCTTAAGAATTAGATAAGGAAATATTCAAGTTTCTAAACGACCTAATTAAACGTCACCTTTTGTGCTTCAGGAACGGGCGACTTTGTACAACTAACCAATCTGTGGCAAGACGCCCCCTCTAAGTTTGCGAATATATTTCGATTACGTAAACCCAGTTAATTGACTGCAAGCAACTATCAATCAAATCGAGGTTTCTTATTACTTATATTTACGTCTGAATAATTTCTGCTTATCATAAGGAGATGAATGTCTAGGCCTAAAATTTTTTAAGTAAATCCAACGTCGTGGAAAAATAGAACAACACCCCCTTACTAAATATCACTAGAAAACTGTAGCCTCAGTTGCGGTGAAAGATATTTATTTAAAAGGCGACTAGTTTCGGCCGAAGCCCAGTTTCAAACAACCATGTAAAAAAAAATTTGTGACAATCACATTTTAGCAGGTAATAAAAATCGTAGAATATGGATTACTGTAATGTGACTGTCACAGTCTTTGGGCATCTTTGGTCTTCGCTCGACATTAGTCGCCATTTAAATAAATATTTTTTTACCGCAACCCAGGTGAGAATATTCTAGAAATAATAATGCCAGAATTTTTTGTTTAATTAAGAATATCTAAGGTTTAATATCCAGCAAGAAGTTACGGAAGAATTCATAAATTTGCACTAAGTATTTATTTTTGCATCCTATGTCCGAACATTTGAAGCAAACAGATTGGATATTTGTCTGTGCCGGCACGCAGCCCTGCGGCTGTTCACGTCCGCAGACCCGCAGGCAAAGGGACCGGCCGCGGTGTAAGCCGGCATTATCGCCCAGGTACCTGCCAGGCCGCGCGGTGAATGCCGCCTGCAAGGCCCGCTGGAAATACCGCTGCTGCGGCAAACCACGTCCGTCGGCCCCACGGCCCGGTGGAGTGCTGCGGAATATCCCGTCTGCAGCGCTCAAAGGGTTATTGTAATGACATGTATGTTTTTAAATTTCCGACTTTCTTTTTTGATATAACAGGTGACGGTCTTGTAAAAAGATTTTTGGACCAGACGATTCTGGCAGAGACCAGCGAAACCGGTTGTCCAAAATAAAATTAATAATTAGCGATCTTGGCTTTAAACCTTTTTCACTTTTTGAACATATCGCCTCCTGTAATATAAACATACTCATTTTATATTAATGTAGTGATACTAAGGTTTGCTAAGTCGTTCAACGATCTTTTGCTACGCAACCGAAATGAGGAAATTAACGAGTCGTCAAATAATTTTGAAACCTTATTGTGGTAGACCGTCGGCTGGTTTCGATCTTGAATCATTTTCAGGCTACAGCAGTGTGTGTGAGAGAGCGATAGGCTTCTTGTAACCACATTTGAAATTGAAAAAGGCTCACAGTAAAAGGTGATAGTACGTTTCCACTGCCATGTTGTTTGCTATTTAAACTAGTCATTCCACCTTGGATATTACGTTCTTATTATGTTAATAACGTAGTTCCAACAGTGTCAACGATTTTAAATTCAAATGTGATTATAAGAAGCTGATCTAGCTCTGCCGTTGCTTGATTCGAGATCGAGCCCGGTAGCACTGAGCAAAACAGATAACTGCTGATCCGCAGCCACATTGATGTTTATCGAAATTTTATTGTCATCATACATATCGTACAGACATACAGGGTGTTTCACTAAGTGTGTTTGCCTCTGTAACTTGTAAAATAATAGGTGAAGGGAAATTTTAATGCGGTAGCTCAACACAAGAAATGTTAAACTTTCTGCGGACCTATGAACATAGTTTATTGTATCATTTTCCAAAGAGTTACATCACAAAGGTATATTTTTTTAAAATAGAATAATAGTTTTTTTCTATCGTGTATTGGAGTCGTTGAAACCAGCTGCGTCCAAATCAATTTAAACTACATTCCTATCACTGTTAGTTTGGCAGCTATAACCCTTCAAAGTTTAGGGGTTGGAGGCTACGACAGCGTGGTTGACTGGCTGGTGATCATGAGACAGTGGGCCGTGCCCCAGGGGATAGCCACTCTGCCAGTCAGCTACGCTATCGCAGCCTCCGCCCCCGGAACTTTGAAGGGTTGTAGCTCCCTAACTAACAGTGATAGGAATGTAGTTTAAATTGATTTGGACGCAGCTGGTTTAAACGAATCCAATGCAGGATAGAAAAAACTAATGTTCCATTTAAAAAAATTATATCTTGTGTTGTAACTCTTTGGAAAATGATACAATAAACTACGTTAATAGCCCTGCAGAAAGTGTAACATTTCTTGTGTTGACCTACCGCATTAAAAGTTCCCGTCACCTATTACTTTATAAGTTACAGAGGCAAACACACTTAGTGAAACACCCTGTATATATTATACTGCCCAGCTTGGCCGTTTTGAGCGGTATATCACCGCCATAGGGAAATGTGCGGTAGCCAGGTGGTGTGCTGCGTCCTGGCGACCCCTGACCTTCGCCGCTGTGCACCAAGGGCAGCGCTTCTACCGGAAGGTCGCCTTTGCTTTATGGCAAGATTTCACTCAGCCGTCGGGCGTAAGACGTCTGAAAGGCCTGGCGGGTGAGAAGGGCAGCCGTAGTCTTCAGAGCTGACCCTGTGGTCGCCGCACGTCCTTATCCATACGTAGACGTCCTTCCTGCCACCTACCCCCTCCCCTCCCCCTCAAGCACCGTAAAACCCTTTACTGTCGAGGTGCTCAAACTTTTACGCCGTTCGCCCGCTGCGCCAGCTCGCTTCTGCAGGACGATTGCAGCCTCACCTTCGCGCCTTTCACACACTCTCTCTCTCTCTCTTTCTCTCTCCCTCTCTCTCTCCGTCTCATGCTGCTCATCTTCACTGAATTCCCGTCGCTCTTCTAAGAACCTTATCGGCACTCTTGTCAGCACTCGCAATACCACTTATAATCTGTAACGTCCATTACCTATTGATGAGCATACGTTGTGTCCACATCATGGCATTACATCAAAAGCAAGAACTTTGTTGTGATTGCCATGATGTCATGTGTTGAGTAAGAAATATTTACACATTTCCAAAATGTTCAAATGTTTGAAGAGCGTATGGGACATAACTGCGGGGTCATCAGTCCCTAGATTTAGAAACTACTTATGAACTAGCTAATACTAAGGACGGCACAAATATCCATGCTCGAGGGGGAATTCGAACCTCCGACTGCAGTGGCCGTGCAGACCGTGACTGGCTCGCCGCAGTCCCCTCACACATTTTTAATTCTGCAAGGCATTGAACCAAATTCAATGCCAAAGTTGAAAATTTGTGCTGGATTAGGTTTCCAACCTTGTTTCCCACTTCACGAGAACGGTCCCTTAATTTCCTTTTTATTCCTATTTTGTAAATTTGCGGCCCCTCAGGACCCGAACAAGGATCTTCCTCCTTATTGGTTTATGAGATTCTTTGCCTATTTTGTAAGTTTTATTTACTTTATTTGTTTTGTAATTATGATAATAAAACAAAATAAATAAATAAATTTAGAAATCTAATATGATAAGGAAAAGTTCAAAGAGTAAGTGAAAGTTAACGAGAAAGTGCCAAATGGTTGGAACTAGTCTCTTGTTCTCAAATCGAAGATTGGTTGGGAGCAATTCCTCTCTTCCACAGTTCCCTGTTCTCAGATAGCCTCTTCATTTCGTTATATGATTCCACTCCTATATCTGTTCGAATCTGTTGCAAGTACTGCAATCTGTGTCTTCCTCTTCCTCTTATTTCTTGTACCATTTCTTCCATAACATTTATTATAAACTCATTGTGCCTATACAGATGACTTATTAACCTGTTTCTTCTCTTCATTATCGTTTTCACAAGTGCTCTTTTACGTCGATTCTTCTAGGAACTTCTTCGGTTGTCATCTTCGCCGTCAAAGGGATTTTCTGCATCCTCCTCTAACACTACAATTCAAATGCTTCTAGTTTTGTCTTGTCGCAAACGCCGAGTGTCCAAGTTTTGGAACCATACAATTCCACACTGCACACATAGCATTTTATAACTGCTTTTTTGGTCTCTTCTTTTATATTTCTTGATATAAGAAGCATCCGTTTATTGTTGAAGGCTCGTTTAGCTTGCGCAGTTCTACTTTGAATGTCTGCTGAACTTTTGCCATCCGGTGTAATTTTACTTCCAAAGTAGGTGAATACATTAACTTGTTTCAATGGTACATCATTAATTTTAATATCAGTTGTAATTTTCTCGTGGCTGCATACCATGATCTCTGTCTATTTTGCGTTGATTTTCATGTTATATTTAGCTGGGTTGGAACTAGGGAAATGAATAAAACAAGGCTGCTGTCTGTCCCCTATACTTTACAGTATACACTTACAAGATCTGATTGACAACTGACTACTTCACGTTGGTCGGCGGCCCAGTTTTCAGACGTTCTGCGAATCCACCTGCAGTACCACACTGGTAGCCAATAATATTCATTCTCTAGGTGCAACTTAACGACAAAGCATCTGCTGCAGGCTGCAGCGATGGCACTCGGTCGTAGCTGTTCCTCTTCACACTTCCCCTTTCGCTGCGCCTCTATGTGCAGAAGCGCCTTCCTATGAGAACTATAGAGGAGAAGGAAAACAAAATTGGAGGAAGAAGAATATGGTGTTTGAGATTTTTAGACAATATCGCCCTATAGCAAAAGACGAAAAAGAATTGCAAGACATAGTGGACACCATTATAAATAAAGGTAATAGCTATGGAATGAGAATAAATGCAAAGAAAACAAAAGTAATTTTACTAGGAGAAATCAAGAAGAAAAGATCACGCTGGAAATGATTAGAACAAGTGAAAAGCGTTAAATATCTTGCAAGCAGAAAAGAAACTGACTGGAGGGACAGCTATCCCCGTAGCTGGAACAGAAGAGATTTCTGCGACAACATGAACAAAGATTTAAGGATAAGATTAATAAAATGTTTCGTTTGGATCTTTCTTCTGCATGGTGCTAAACTTAGACGTCGAGGAATGCGCAAGTCTGGAGGTTTTTCAGATGTGGACATGGCGAAGGAGACACAGTAAGCTGCATGGACAGAGTGAAAAATTAGGAGGTATTTACAAGTGTGGGAGAACAAATGGGTGTAATCAAAGGTAGGAAACGTAACTGGATTGGACATAAGGAAGAGGGAGGGGCTTTTGAAAACTGTGTTAGAGTGATATGTGGATGGGAAGACGAGGGAGGAAGAAATGTCAGATCCTGGATGATTTGATGGATGGCAGTACCTAAAGCACAAGGAAGATGGAAGCAAAAGATACTAGAAAACAGATGTGCAAAGGGCTTGCTAATACAGCAGACAACGAATGATGTTTTTTTATTATTATTATTGTTATTAGTTTTTAGTGTTACTTTTAACACATTTGACACCCAACAATATTTTATACAATATGCTCATGCAATCAGTGGTGCTGACAAAACTGGGAAAAGTGTTGAGAATTAAACCATCGGTTGAGGATTTCTCAAAGGCTTAGGACAGTATCCAGGTATTAAGTATGTACAACGTCCTGAAGAAACTTTTGTGCACCAATGAAGGTCATATACATGCTGAAGGTGTGCAGTGCGCAGAGAAAAACCAAACTGAAATTCCAGGAGGACCTGTCCAAAGAATTCAATATTAGAATAGGTGTGCGACAAGGCTATATTAGTTCACCACTGTTACTTAATTTAATCCGAAAAATTAAAAGATTAAACAAAAGGGTGAAGATAAATGAAAGAACATATTCATTAGGATACGCAGATGACATTGCAGTGCTAGGTGCGTCAGAGGAAGGGATGGTAGAAACTGTGAAGGGCCAAGCGCAAAATGCAAGTAAGATTGGGCTAGGGATTAATGGAGGTAATTGAGGTATCCAGAGAAGCCCCTAATGAAATCCAATTAAGGTAGGAATTTGAAACTTTGCAACAGTGGAAAATTGTAAATACCTGGGTCTATGGTTCAACAGAAAAAATGATTTAAAACACATTGTGAATGGGTCTAAAAATTTTCGGTATTTGGCAGATTATGTTATCAAAGAATCTTTCAATAAAGACAAAAATGAAAGCATACAATGCAGTAATAATACCAGTGTAGTTGTATGGAATTGAAACCCTAAGCACAACAAGGAAAGATGTCGGTGTTTGTGAGAACAATGATGAGAAAGATCTTAGGCCAGTACGCGAAGAGAACTCATGGAGACTGAGAAGAAATTAAGAACTTTATGTCCTGATGAGACAAAAAAAAAAAAATAAAAAAATCATATAACAACTTGAAGCATGCCAGGAGACTAGACTACACTCGGACAAAACCTGTTCTTATAGAAAGACCTGAAGGTACCCGTCTAACTGGATAACCCACAAAGTGATTGGAGGACATACAACGAAAAGACTTTTTTCAGCTAGGAAACTATGAGAACTGGAAGCTAAGTGCACAAGACAGTCATTTATTGTGAGGTCGGCGTATAATCTACAGGGTCCTCGATCGCCGATTTGATATTATGGTGATTATGATGACCAGCGATTTCCAAACTATTTTCCGCGGTAGGCCAAAAATCAAGTTTGAAATGAGATGTATAATGAAACTAAAGGTGCCGAACAATTCGACTAGCAGCTCACATAGTTGTCATTCAAGTGTAGCGGTAAGAGTGCTGGTTTTGTGGGCTGTCTCACGAGGTCCAGGGCGCCTGGCGTCTTACGGCGACAGCGTGGACAGTCGGCCAGCGATGACGTAGAGCCGGCCGGGGTGGCCGAGGGGACTGAGGCGCTTCAGCCATGGTCTGCACGGCCAATACGGTCGGGGGTTCGAATACCCCTCGGGCATGGATATTTGTGCCGTCCTTAGTCTTAGCTAGTCCATAAGTAGTTTGTAAGTTAAGGGACTGATGACCCCGTAGTTAAGTCCCATAAGATCTACAAACATTTGAACATTTTTGATGACGTAGGAGTGCGGGAATCGGAGATCGGTGTCGGACGTGTTGAGATGTCGCGGCGAGGCGGCACAGGCAGTGCGTGCTACCACTGACCAACGCACTGGTACCCATGATGACGGCGACTCGTGGCACGGACCAGACGGCTTATTACCGCCAAGCTGTGACCGGCCGATGACCCTTAAGACGTGTGGCACAGCCTGGGCGGCCGATTACCGCGCAGGTTATACTATCCCTTATCCTCACCTAGTATTTTTGTTGTATTTTCTGAGTCACTTCCCCCTGCGGACTGATCGGAAAAATTGGAGGTTTGAAATACGGATGCAGGATAGGAAGCGGAAAGTCGGTGATAGAAGGGAGTATGAAAGGTTTCGGACTTCGTCTTCGAAGATGAAAAGGTAATAGGTTTGATTTTAAATATGAGGCGTATATTACGAAAGATTACATTCAGTATACAAGTCAGCAAGTACCAAGTTCACTGCCTATGCAGTGAGAGGAAGAAGTGCCGCCAGAGCGCGCTCCAGCGATCATCGCGTACCCGATACGGAAATCGATACTCAGAGAAGTTACAAGCTTTGACTGACAGAAGACAAGCTGGCTGTTGCTCTTTAAATACGACACTCCCGTGCTTAATTCGGCGCTGGAACCTTCCAGATCACGTCAGTGCATCATAGTTGATGTTCGCGTGTCGCTTCGTCATGTTTCCGAACCTTCTAGCTAGGGTTGATGCCTTCTTGGTTGGTGACAGCGCGCAGTTTCGCAGCTTCTGTTATGTAGGCCGCTGGCACTGCTAGGCGACCGTCTTCTGTCAGCCGCTCTGATTGTTGCAATGTGCGGGATACTGGAAAAGATGCATACCTATTCTTCTACGGTAAATTATCTTCACTCTAATTTACAGTTTGCCTTGCTATACCACGACACAAGCAACACCTATAATGTGAATGTGTGGAGAGCAGTTGTCGCTCCAAAAACAATTGAATTTTTTCGCAACGAGAAGAGCCTCATGCTGCCGACATATTAAATAAAGTTACTACATCTTTACTGCGGATATATGAAACGACAGTCACAGTGAGACACGTAATAAAGCCAGATTAAACTTTGGGATAGAATGTACAAAAGAGAGATGGAAGTCGAAGTAGACACACACAATATCATTTCTGATGATTTCATCAGCCTTGTGATATCCCTGTTAAATAACTCTAGTAATGATGTCGACAAAGCGTAAAACTCATTTGTCAATCAAAATAAACCCTGCCTTGAAACTACTGTTCTAATGGAACAAAGTTACTGATGGTCCGCCGCTATTCAAATGTTCAAATGTTCGTAAAGCTTATGGGACTTAACTACGGGGTTATCAGTCCCTAAACTTACAAACTACTATTGAACTACTTAACTAGGACGGCACAAATATCCATGCCCGAGGGGGGATTCGAACCCCCGACCGTAGTGGCCGTGCAGACCGTGACTGGAGTGCCTCAGTCTCCTCGGCTACCGCTCCGCCACTATTAATGTTAAATTTACAGATATATTAATTCGCAATGTGCGAGAATTTTTCGACCTTCAGCTGTTTCTCACTAGTCGATCCACCATTTTTTGTAACATCTGAAAATTTGTGCCGGAATTAATACATCTGTAAATTTAAGATTTATAGCTGCAGACCATCAGTAACTCTCTTCCTTTATAACAGTATTTTCAAGGTAAATACGACAGCAAAGACAGGCTAAAGATGGTATATGTATGTCTCTCTCTCCATCGCGGGAAATGTCGCAGCTGCAGTCGGAAAATTCTCGCAGATTGCGAATTAATATATCTGTAAATTCAAAGTAAACCTCCTATTATATCCGTGCGATAGTATAAAGATTTCGTAGAAATTCTCTCTACCTCTGCTTTAAAAACCAAACTTAAATTTAATTACATTTAGGTAGCACTGTCACATGTATACCCGTCAGTAGCCGAAAAGACTGCTTCCCTTTGCATCCACCTATTGATGTTACTCAAAAAAATAACTGTAGGAGGAGATGGAATGTCGCACGGATTTACATATTCAGGTGTCGGACATTAAGTACAATTTAAAAACTTATTTGCCGTGACGGATTAGCCGCGCGTACTGGAGCGCCGTGTTGCGGTGCGCGCGGCCGTCCGCCGTCGGGGGTTCGAATCCCCCCTCGGGCATGGATGTTTGTGTCGTCTTTAATATAAGGTAGTGCATAAATAGTTTGTAAGTTTAGGGACTGATGACCCCGCAGTTAAGTCCCTGAGACTTTAAAAACAATTGATCATTTTTAAAACTAATTTAATTAGTGCAATGAGAGAATTTAATTCATCGGCTTAACAGTATGTCGAATAATTTCTTGTAGCAACATGAAAGTTTGTTGTTAATAAAATATTTTCTTGAACTAAAGAAAAATTTTATGTTAATATTTGCTGTACCTAAATAAGAGTTTGCAATGATACCCAACTTTTTCTTGCACAAAAGTATGATTTTGCGGTTAAATCCAGTGGATGTTGTACCAAAATAAGCGATGCTGAAGGAATTAGGTTATGTAATGAGACAATAAAAGTAGTACATGAGTTTTGTTGTTTGGGTAGGCAATTAACTTCTGATGGCCAAAGTAAAGACGATATAAATTTCAAAACGGCTATGGGAAGAAAACTGTTTCTGAAGAAGCGAAATTTGTTGACATCCAATATTAATTTAAATGTTTGGAAGTCCCTTTTTAAGTGATTTGTCTTGATTGTAGCATTGTATGGGAGTTAAATGTGGACGATAACGAGTTCAGACAAAAAGATGATACAAGCTCTCGAAATGTGGTGCTACAGACGAATGATGCATAGTTTACGTAAATAATGAGAAGGTGATTAACCGATTTGGGGATAAAAGGAGTTTATGGTATATCCTGACTAAGAACAGGGACAGATTGTGTAGTATTACATTAAAAATTTTCAATCGATAAATAATTTATTTACGATGCTTATCGCTGACCACCGCTTTCTCTGACAGCTAATTACGTTGTTCATATATTTTTGATGTTCATCTATTACGAGCTGCCCAGAACGCGGTTGTGAACTAGGTCTTTCATGTTTCCTACCTCAATGAGAACAGTCGCACGCCAGGGACTTCTTCATTATTAAATGTAAGTGTATGTGAGAACGTTTTTCTTATGAAGTATGGTGAAAATATATTTAGTTACGTATAAATCTTTTACTTATTTCAAATGACGCACGTTTAATAATTCATGAAGTGATTCTATTTTTCCAGCAGTAATCTTAATTATGTACTTGGTACTTGGAGCCATTGTTGGATTTGTATCTACAATTTACTAGAAACTTCTAGATACCATTATATGTAACTTTTATGAACGCTACTTGATAGTAATGCCTGCAAGGAAATCTTCGGAATTAACCGAAATCAGATCGATCCAAACAATTATTCGTCAAAAAAGATAATATAATACTTTTTCTTCACGGTCATTGAATTAGTTCAATCTGCTCCAAGCCAACCAAGCATCATTTTACACAATGTAGTAAGAGTTTTTACAGCTTCATCTGCTACATCCAGTCAACTTAATATAATCATCATGGTGAGTAAGGTCATCGCGGAATCTGCTAGTTTCTTTGAGTAATATTGTGCTCAGGTGTTGCTTTCATTCCAAATTAGTACTGCCACTAAACTTTAAAGTCAGGTTCCGCCTCCTTCTTTTGAGTTTTCTATCTATGAAGTTACCTAAATGAATCAGATCCACGAAATTATTTTCCTGTAATATTGTAACGTTATTGAATTTTAATAGCGGCTACGAACAGTGACTACTACCCCAACACCTGATCGGAAGAAAAAAAAAAACAACAACGCAATATTACAATTGGTGGGACACATTCTGACACATCAAGGAATCGTCAAATTAGCATTAGAGGCAAGTGTGGGGGGTAAAAATAGTAGAGGGAGACCGACGGACGAATACAGTAAGCAGATACAGGATGTAAGTTGCCGTAATTATTCTCAGATGAAGAGACTTGCAAAGCACACCGTAGCGTAAAGAGCTGCATAAAACCTGTCTGCGGACTGAGGACCACAACAACAACAACAATAATGTTTTCTCTTCATTTGCAAATCTACTACATCATGTAGAACACTCGGACAACAGAAGAACAATGATTAAAAAAATTCAAGGATAGAGCTAGGGTTCCGTGGGAAAAGAAATCTAGTGAAGTGTTACATAGCGAGAAAGTTTCTAAACCGCTGATGTAGACAGTAATTATTAGTTAACATACTACTTATTCAGACGTTATTCAATAAAACTGCATTAGACATACGTGTGTTCAAAAATCTTAACTAGGTATGGATACAGCTATAAAAAAGAAATGAAAAATGGTTGACATCAAGAGGCGCGCGACTCACGCCCACCCTCCATGGGGTGTAGTTATTTACTTTCATTTCTTTCTATTACTGTTGTGGATGGGCTCTCAGTCATTCACTAGAATACAGTCCGCGGGTGGTGCCTTACAACTGACGGGAGGGGGAGGGGTTTAAAGAATGCTCGGAAGTTGTTACCGAAGAAGGTTCGATAATGCAGTGAGTGTTCTAAATCGTCATAAGCGGTTTGTAAGTACTAGCAAGAAATCAAGGCTTTATTTGTCGCCTTGGGTGTAATGGCATGAGATCGTCAGTTCACGATTTGGTTGTGGGGAATATGGTGTTCTCAGGGTGCATTGGTTCCTCGGTCCTATCGGTCCTTTGGGGACTTTTCTTTGGTTTGTTTTAGTTTGATCGTTTCGTCGTTCATCTAATTTTTTTCGTTACAGAGGGCGTCGGGTACTCTGACAGAGCACGCTAAAGTACCACGACGGCAACCCTCTGACCCAGCCCTCTGGGCCACCGCGCCCGGCAAGTTTCTAAACACCGTTTAACAAGTTCGTGCATCACTAACTAATTCGCCGGCCATTATGCTACGCCGAACGGCTGCGAGAGTAATCCGTAAGTCTCGTACCATCGATGGCAGGCGTAATCTGCTAACATGGCATTTTTAGACATTTGATTATAATACATTGCCATAAGTACAACGTGTTTTTGACAATTTTCATTGCGCCATTGCTATGAAATGACAACGCTTTATAGTAAGAATATAGTTTTATTATTTCGGTTCGAAATGTCTTCAAAAATACATAAAACTACAGGCAAATGTAAAATGGATCGTAATACACGCCATTGCAATTCTTTGATATACAAGACCATCTTTAAACTTTGAAAGTGGCCTTGTGAGTCGAAAACCTATTAATTAAATAAAAACAGGCGTATATACTATGTAGAAGATATACTAAATTGTGTATTATTTCAATATTGACATTAATTACCAAGAATCGACGGATGATTCAATTAAAAGTCGTCATTTGACTCTGATTAAATACATAACATACCATCTAACAAATGATCATATTATACGGCATTTATATACTTTAAATACTAAAAATGTATACAGTTTCCTCTGAAATACCGTGAATGCCAACTGACGCATCGTATGAAACCGTGCACTACGGATGATTTTTGAAACTGGGACTCCTGTTCACAACACAGCTACGCTCACAACCAGTGATCTTTATATAACCTGGATGCTTAGCTCTGGAGTCTGAGCATAGAACTGTAGCGTGCCTGAACATTCACATTTGCACACGAATTTGCATTGTCCGTCAAGTTGTAATTAGTCAAACGGATTTCAATTAGTTAGTACGTAACAAATAATTGCTAGATTATCTCTGGATTTGAAATTTATGTCAATATGCGAAGTAAAGACTCGTGTGAGTACAGAATAGAAAAACATATTTCCGTTTCGTTTTCTTGTAATACTTCGTAGCAGCAATGTTTTAATTAGTCAAGAAAATGAATATGAATATCTTTGGCTGCCACGATCAGAAATCTGTAGTTCAACTTACACGTAGTATAGAGATCACTGCTCACAACTATGCCAACAATCCTCAGTGACGCGCGAAATGGCGTATTGGGTTAAGGCGTCGTGCTACGGACGGGGAGGGGTTCCTGCTGCAGGTTCGAGTCCTCCCTCGGGAACGTTTATGTTCATGTGTTTTGTCCTTAGTGTAAGTTAGTTTAAGAATGTAAGTTTAGGGACTAACGAGCATAGCAATTTGATCCAACAGGTTTACAACAAACATTTTGAATTTGGAAAAAATTGACTCATTTCCAAACAGTTTAAATGTTTGTATAGTCTATGGGACTCAACTACAGGGTCATCAGTCCCTAAACTTACAAACTACTTATGAACTATTTACGAACTAGGACGGCACAAATATCCATGCCCGAGGGGGCATTCGAACCCCCGACCGTAGTGGCCGTGCAGACCGTGACTGGAGCGCCTTAGTCTCCTCGGCCACCGCGGCCGGCCATTTCCAAACAGATTTATTCTGCCATGACGCACTAATGTAATGAATGCTATTCCTATAACTCACAAAATGACTTATTTCTAAGATAATATGTAAATAATATTATAAATTTACAGGTGTAGCTCGTAACTTCAATAGTAAGTAGCATGAACATCATTTATAGTGATGTACGAACGTAGGCTTTCGCGGTCATTATTGTTAACGTTAAAATTCTTCTGAGCTAATTACCGCATCATAATAATAAAATCTTTCCATCCGTTGCAGGAGCCTTCCTCAAGAGCCTTCCTCCAACTTGTGCTAGTCTCATAAAGCGAGTACTGTCCGCACAGTTTAGTTTTGTGTTTGTATTGGTGTTTCTGATACGATGAAATAGGAAAAGAAAATTCGCTTTATTGGTGTTTGCATTAGTGTTCCTGATAAGTGGAAATAGGAAAGGATGATGCGTTTTATTGGTGTTTGCATCGGTGATTCCTATTTGTGAACAACAGGAAGTTGTACGCTTGCGCACTCTTGGCCATCAACAGAGGCAACCGAACGGTCGGCTTAGTTCTTCCGGGTAGTGACGAAGTTGCCACGCTGTCAGGAACGCCCATCTGCGACCTGAGGGCCCGTTGTACCGCTCACCGCGAAGCGTCACCGTGTTCTCAACACCAGAAGCCAATCCGATGAGAGTTTGTATCCGTCTTCTCTTTTCGTGTTGTAGGGTCTACTGGCCTCGATTGCTTCAAGAATTTTTATCTTCGTTGTAAGTGACTGTTTAGAGAGCACTTGTACGTCCTTGAAGTTTACTTTATGGTTACACTCTTCCTCGTGTTCTGCAACCGCTGACTTGCGGTACTGTTTTAAACGTATGTACCTTTCGTGCACTGCCATATGTACATGGATAGGTCTTCCTGTTTCTCCTATGTAAACTCTTCCACATCCACAGTTTACTTTATACTCACCAGCAGTATTCAGCTTGTCTGTGGAATCCTTGGTTGATGTGAGGATATCTTTTATTCTGTTATTGCTGGAAAAACAGGTTTGATGCCAGGTAGTCGTAATATTTTTCTAATGCGCTTAATAGTTTTGTCAATGTATGGCAAACCTTCTACCAGTAATTTTTCGACTTCCGTGTCGTTTTCCTTAGTTCGCCGTGGTTTAAAACACCTATAAAGCGCATCTTCCTTTCCTATTGCCTCCTATCAGAAACACCGATTCCAACACCAATGAAAACTAAACTGTGAGGACAGTACACAGTAGCTCAAAAGAATTTTAACGTTAATCAGCTGACTGACGCACTCAGCATTTCAATGGCTTTGGCGGTTAACAGTAATACTCTTGTTTCACTGAAACACGGTCCACTAGATGCGCTTGTTGCCGTCATACATAAAATAGGCAGCCACTCCTGGGAGATCTTTCTCGTGTCTGTCCCTGCACTGCAAGGTATCGCAATCATCTCGAGGATGCATTAAAATGTTAATATCTATTTTTTTTTGTCCCAGGATTTGTGTTTCTTCCATACCTCGAAGTCCATTGAATGGTAAATAAGAATGTCAGAAGTACATTGTATTACTTCTGTCATACCTATTTGCTATCACTGGACCTCTTATTGTTTCGAGGTATGGAAGAAAAACAAATCCTGAGGTAAAATGAAATGAAACCGTAACTGAATAAGGCTTGTTTGAGGTGTATGAAGTATTATACGAAATACAGTCCTTCTGTTTGGGTACAAGACACTACCAACTAGCTCCACGAACATCATTAACTAAAGATTTGTTTATTGTACTGATTACAGTTTCCTGTATATATATATATATATACGGGAAACTGTATATATATATATATATATATATATATATATATATATATAAGGTGTCTCACCTAACGCTGCCACCTCAAATATCTCGGGAACGACAAAAGATATTCAAAAACGATTTTCACCAGCATGAACTTACGGCAGGGGCGTAAGAAACTAAATACCATACGAAATTTTAAAACGTTTACAAATACTATATTAAACACAATACAAACTTGTGTATTTTTAACGGACACCCCCTATTTTTCGTATGCAATGAATAGCATAAAAATCACATAAACAAAGGCGTTTATAGCATCGCAATACACCAATTACATCCCGAGATATTGCGACGCGAAGTTGACGCTTGAAATAAATTAAGCGCACGGCTGGCGCACGTCCTGAGACTCAATCGTGAACCTCACGCCGCCGGTAATCGTTATGTGAATCACGTACTACGTCAGTGGAGTGTTAATGTATGATGTATGACAATACATCATTGACCCATTTCATTGATGGCACTCTTAAAGGGGGATAGTTTAGTCCCTTCTTGAGCTGTGCCTTACTTGAACTAATCCACCTATTATAGTCAAATAATGCGGTATCAGAATGATGGATGTCCTTCGCATAATTTTTATTATTGAGAAATAACAACTCGAGGTACAGTTAGCGGTAACAGACGCGATTTCACGTTTCTAAACCTCATACGTTCTGCAATATGTAGCTTGTAATGGATAGCAACGGTGTCACAGTTTCTGACGTAATGTATCGCATGTAGTACTGTGCTCAGAGCAGGGGTTGCCTGCACTGACGCCTGTATCCTGCTGTAAACAAACCAATATCACCACGGCACGCAGTACCTTCAGTGTACATGTGTCTCCTAATCCGCTCTGCTAAACTGCTCTCAAACTGTAACGTAATTCACATACGTTGCCACATTAAAACCTGTTTTCGTGTGTCTTGTTACATTTGCCGTCATCTATTCGATATGCCGACCTTCAGTAATGAAGAAAAACTGTGGCATTGTATGCTAAACGCTACCGAGGCCGGCGGTGTCCGTCACGTCGAACCATTGGCAACATCTGCAAGACACTCACGGAAACAGGAAGCTGGACTCCTACAAAACGTCGACGTACGCCAGCGACTGGTAATGGAAACGAAACTGCTGTTCTGGCTGCTGTAGCGCACAATCCCCAGGTGTGTGTACGACAGATTGGACGAGATGTAGGAATAAGCCACAGTAGTGTGTGCAGAATCTCGCATCGGCATCGGTTTCATCCGTTCCCTACCTCACTGCACCAAGAACTGTACGGGAATGACTGCATTGCATTCTGTCATTTTTCACTTCAGCAGTTGCAAGGTAATCCAGTATTCCTAAGTAATACTTCGTTTACGGACGAGGCTTCAGTCACAAATCATGGGAATGTGAATCTGCGGAACATGCACTACTATTCCGTGCAAAATCCCCACTGGATTCGTTAAGTTGCTCATCAACGACAGTGGAGTGTCAATGTTTGGCATCATTTCTGACTGTATTGTAGGTCTCTATTTTTACCGTGGGAGATTAAATGGTCAGCGATATGCATCTTTTCTTCAACACACACTACCTCTCCTCATGAAGGATCTAGGATTGGAAACACGATTATCAATGTGGATCCAACTTGATGGATGTCCCGCACACACTGCAAAAGTTGCCAGAGACGTTCTAGATGTGACATTTCCAAATAGGTGGATTGGGCGGGGAGGTACTTTGCGATGGCCAGCTCGGTCCTCTGACCTAACGCCATTAGACTTCTTTCTCTGGGACACAGTGAGAGACAGAGTATATAAAGAACCCCCAATAACAGTATAGGATATGCAACATCGTATTACTGCGGCCTGTGTGGCAATATCTATAGAAACTCAAGAATCTGTGCAACACTCTCTCGTTAAACGTCTCCGAACATATTGATGCAAACGGACGGCACTTCGAACATATGTTGACGTAACACAGTTTCAGTGGTCAAGATGTGGGTGTATTTTCTATGCTGGATGTAATGCGAAACAATACACTTTCTGTGGGTGACAGGGCACTAGTAAATGTGTTTAGAACAGAGAAACCATGTGTGTTATCTATAATTGTAGCCCCTCTTGTAATGTAGTTACAATAAACAAACATTTACATGTGAAAAACGTAACTTTGCGTTCGAAGTGTTTCTTGTTCATTTTTATGGATTGTTCTTACCTTCCCATTGTGTGTGCCCCTGACATAGGCAGCGTGAGGTTCATGCTTGAGTCTCAGGACGTGCACTAGCTGTGCGCTTAATTTCGCCAACTTCACGTCGCAATATCTCGGGATGTAATTGGCGTATTGAGATGCAATAAACGCCATTGTTTATGTGATTTTATATCCTATTGATTTCATACGAAAAAATAGGGGGTGTCTATTAAAAAAAAAAAAACAAGTTTGTGTTGAAAATATTATTTGTAAACGTTTTAAAATTTTGCATAGTATTCAGTTTCTTAGGTCCCTGACGTAAGTTCATGTTGGTGAATATCTTTTGTCGTTCCAGAGATATTTGAGGTGGCAACGTTAGGTGAGACTCTCTCTCTCTCTCTCTCTCTCTCTCTCTCTCTTTCTCTCTAATCTTATTTATTTCAGGCCTATTGTTAAAATGAAATGGTTTCCAGAAGAACACAGTAATTATGCGTAAGCTTTCACGACGCCCGGCGTCTTCATTAATGACAGATTCTGGGCTAAGATGCCGTGGTCTATCTGTAAAACCTTCTTGTCCCGATATTTCGTTGTCTATTGTGGGCAACATCTTCACAGGTGAGTCGAACGACTCACCAGGTCTATTTCATACGCTCGAACGACCACTGCGTGCGTTCAGGCAGAACGTACTTTCATCGGAGAAACCATGTTCCGCAATTCCATGTGATACTACGACGGCACCAGACGAGCCATCTATGTCGATTCTGTGGCGTGAGGAGAAGAGGCGAGCCCGTAGTCCCTCTCCTGGCAACCGGTTGTCAACAGATCGTGTTTACACTTATCGGCTGTGCTAGCTGTTCGATCTGTCAGTGCTACCTTCACAGTACGACGGGCTTTGCGGACGTCTGTACCTGAGTGACCATTGTAATGCGCATCGTTTAGCAACTGACGCTAAAAAAACCAACATGTGTCTTAGTTCTCCCAACGAACCATGCTGCCATTCGGAAGGCCACAATTTTGGCCCCTGTAATACTCGCTCACTTGGCAGTAGGAGGAGCGATTTGACCTGCGTAATGAGATGTCTGTCTGCTTCACCTGTTGATAGACTCGGCCCTCGGCTTTGGGACTGTGTAAATTTCTTATTAGAAGGTAGACACAGTTGGTGCTCAGGCAGCTCTGAGACACATACAGTGTAATGTCCATTACAATTATCCGGGCTGTTGTGCCGAGGTCGGTTGAATTTGTTGTCAAAACCCAACGTTTCGTCCCCGTCAGCGGAGGATATCTTCAGTACAGTCTGTCGCATTGCTGGTCTAACACACACACTGGCTCGCGATCAATCCTACAGAACCCCCCCCCCCCCTACCCCCCTGAAGATGTACTCCGTAGATGGGGACGAAACGCTGGGTTTTGACAAAAAATTCCACTGTCCACGGCATAACAGCGCGGATAATTTTAATGGACATTACACTGTATGCTGTCGGACGACGGTGAAACCATTATTAGAACATCTACTTCCGAGCGTGTGGTCTACGGCGTCATGCTACAGATTAGGCGGCCGTTCCCGCCGGATTTTCAAGTCCTGGACATCGGTTAGTTAGATTAAGTAGTTTGTAAGTTTAAGGACTAATGTTCATAGCAGTTTGGTCCAAGAGGCCTACAAACCTTTCAACATTAGAGTACATCTCCCTTCATATCTACGTCGTCTTTCGACGTCTACAAATTTTTTTCCGGCATTGCATGTACCGATGTCGTCTAGGAATAAGTTATTGGTGTTATCGAGAACGCCAGCAATTTATGTTTATGTTCCACAAGAACACGGCTTTCGGCTTCTTAGGGCACCATCAGCAAACTTAGTGGTGTTCAGTACTAACTTATCTGATGATAACCTAAGAAGTCGAAAACAGGTTGATAACCAATATACAAATTTTGCGGAACATTTAGCGTTGAATCATTTAATATGTCTGTGTTCCTCCAACCACAGACGGAACACTCTGCAAATATGATTAGAGTTAATTTTATCTTATCTGTTAACATTTACAAACATTTGAACATTTTTCACACGTTCAATCGTCGAGAAAATTTTTTCCTCGGTTCTGTTCTATGAAACTCGACGTGTAAAGTAATAAAACAGAAAATGCTATCAGTTCACTGTAACTTTCTTCCTTCCTGTATCAAGTTCCACAAGCCGAATGTCTTCGAAGTGGCCCTCTTTCACTTAAGGTTGCCATAGAAGCGATTTTTCTTGCTATTGTGTTGTAGCTTGCTGAATAAGTTGTCCTTTAGAGAGATTTTGTTTGCCTGATGAACTACATGCCTCAATGATCAATTGTAAGGACCACAGATACAATAACTGCTTCTATAGAATTTTCTGCCTTCTTTTAAATGCTGCCGGAACAATGTACTAATAATTTTTATGCAGAATTCTATATTATCAATCTGATATCGGTATACTTCCTTTGTGACTATTCACGCATGTTAGGACCAATTACGGGTCATTAAGACGGGATGAATATTTACATGGCATTTTTTCACCGTTATAAATGCTATAGAAAGCTGTGGTCGTACAAATTAAAGCGTTAATTAATTTAATCAGATAGCTTCCTTTGAAATTCAACGTGAAAGTGGCCAGGGATAAAGCCACGGTCTGAAATGTACGTCACCTGTAGGCTATTTTAGCTTACATCGAAACAATACTTTGTTTTTGCAATACCTTGTCTTACTATAACAGCTCGCTTCTCCAGTCAGTCCTGCATACGTTTTTATTTATTATTTTTTTTGTTGTTCTTTTCTTTCCTGGAGCGTTTTGTAATAAAAATCTGGTGTCGATAAGGAAGACTCTTTATACGTGTTTTTGTATTTCTTTCAGCATGGCCTGCTAAATTTACGTGTAATTTAAAATATGATATTTTACGAAGTTTAATTTCCCACCCAACCCATACCGCACCATACACAAAAAAAAAAATGTTACTCATTTCAAAAGTGCTCCTGTTTGATCTGTTCTGATTATGTCAACGGTAGAACCAAAGACTTAAAATTTATATAGCTGTTGTTGGCTCCATATATCATGTATTTAAACTGTAATTTGCATAATAGTTCTCTGTGTTGAGTTTTTACACAATTGAATTGGTAAATAGCTGGCGAATTATCTCTGTTTGCCAGTAATCTTTTCTCGTTTTGATTTATAACATAATGCTGGCTGGCTTTCTGCATAAATGGCTCCATCGCTAGGATTTATTGCTATTAAAAGAACAACATAGGCTGCTTGCTATACGCAAACATGAATGACCGAAGCACACTATAGATCATCGATTCTGTTGTCCATAGCGCTATCACCATATTTTGACTGACAAGACAGTATTTTCGTTTATGAGTGGACGTTACTAGCCCCATGATGCCTGCATTATCGAAAAGAAGAAGTAAACATCGGAGTAGGTTTATACAGTAGAAACGATATCTATTATAAGAAAATATAAACTGTTTCTGAATGTCCACTGGAGTTGACGCTACTATGCAGTTAAGGCCTCCCGATCATTTTCTTTAGGATTTGAATGAAAACTTTGAAAGTAAATTTTTGAAATGGTGTTCAAAACCAGTCACTCCAGCTACTCTCTCGCCACCTAGACACGTTGATCCCTTCTTTTTTTTTTTTTTTTTTTTTTTTCCTTTTTTTTAATGGTCTTAACTACGGGGTCATCAGTCGTCCCTAAACTTACAAACTACTTACAAATTAACTAATACTAAGGACGGCACAAATATCCATGCCCAAGTGGGATTCAAATCCCCGACCGTAGTGGCTGTGCAGACCGTGACTGACGCGCCGCAGTCCCCTCGGCCACCGCGGCCGGTGTTGATCCTTTCGCAGTTAATCTGGTGTCATACATAACGCATGGTATAACGCATGAGTCAGTTTACTAATTAAGGCAAAAACCTACCACAGACTTGCATAAAAACAGTCAATAGGTCAATAACCGTTGTGAACACCTGTGGACGCCGCAAACTACAGTGTTGAAGGGTTTTAAGAGGGGCTGACGACCTATTCTTGTGACTGGGTATATACCATCACTATGGTCCAGGGAGCAGCACCTTTGCAGCAATGCAGAAGCTCAAAATGCTTTAAAGAATATCTCCATACGCTGTCGGCAACCGTTTTAGCGTTTATGAAGAGGGTATTAGAAAGCTGCATTATGGATATGACAAATACCTCAATCTTTACGGTAGCTATGTGTGGAGATAACTATAATTGTTCTGATCTTCTTATAATAAAATTATTTTGTGATTCATTGTTTTCTTTCTGTTATGCTCCATTGGATGTTGAAAAAAATGTCCTCATACAATTACTTTAAGCTATTCTCACTGTTGCATCAACATAACACTATTTATGATTTGCTTTCTAGCATTATACAATTCAGTATACCATATAGACTTATACTTGAACGTCCTTTTGTTGTGCATATCGCCACAACTTTTTTTATAGAGTCGACTTTAATATAAATTAATGAAATACTTCTAATGTAAAAGTTATTAAAACTTCTAAAAACTTTAAACCATGATAATATAACGTCACCTACCTGATTACGTATGCAGAATCTGTAGGTATTGAAGTTCTAACGTAATCCAATAGTGGTACGGTACTGTTCGAGCAGTAGGACGGATGGATATGCGTTGGAGTTCCTTTCACGGGTACAAATTAATGCTATATGTGAAATGGGGGTAATTCTTTATGGGAGGCATTTCACAATACATTGAAACAAAGAAATCGAAGCTGGAATTTGATTGAAAATAATATTAGGATAAATGTCAAATTGTGTAAAGAATGACAGATAACATTATAAAACTGTGAGGCTGAATCTTCTAACTGTAGTTGCTTTCGTGGACATATGTCCGTCCTACTTCATAAAATAAGGCTGCAAAATAGGTACAAGTCTATCACAGTTGCTGGTTTGGAAACTACGTCTCTATTGCAACACAGGTTTGGTACCATAGACAGTGTTATACATGAAATTAAAATCGTGATCTCCGAACGTAGCAGTACTCACACGTAAATATTCGGACTAAAAAAATAAGAATAAAAAGACTGCAGATTCTGCGAAAAAGTCCCAAGTGAAAACATATTATAAAGGGAGTGATCAATTTCAATGGTAATGGCGGCACAAAACGGAACTAACAAAACGGCTTTCAGATCATAGCTACAGATTAATAAAGAGAGAATTACTACCGAGTCAGAAAGAGGAAAGTGAAATTAAATAAGTTCTGACAGAAATTAGGAATTTTAAATGATTGAATAAGCTTAAGGCCAAGGTGGAGCTGACATCTTTTATATGGAAGAAATCCGGAGCTCGACAGGGAAACGCTAGAGAAACAAAAAAGAGAGTGAGGAACAAAGTGAATGCCGAACCTCTCTTTGCCTCTAGTCAGACACAGATAATGAAAAGGTAGTAAATAATTATCACTGACCAGAGGGGAACAGAAAAAGAAGGGGATGTTTCTTTATTTCTACTTAGTGTTTCAATACTAAAGAATCTTAACGCCATAAAGATACATCTCGACTCACTTCCCTAAGAAAATTCCTAGCTCAACTATTGAAGTGGGTGCTTTTCTTTGTATTTCTGTTTACCTGTCTTTACGAATAGGTATTCCGTTGAACAATTGAATAAAGGAAATGAAAGTGTGACTGTTCTTTATCCTCTTCCATGGAGACTTATCTTGCATAAACCATTCAGTACCTGGTCGATCCTCTAACGCTTGCTGTGTGGCGACAAATTGTTCCAAAATTGCAACGTAACGTGCAACAGTGAGCGTTTCTGGAATGAAAAAATGGCCAATAATGCCTCTGCTGCATACTGCAGCCCTCAGAGTAACTTTAGGAGAATGCAGGGGTTTCGCTTCACACCAACATGGCTTTTCAGAGCCCCAAAATTGCCACTTCTGCTTCTTCATGTATCCATTCAGGTGGAAGTGTGCTTCATCTGTAAACCAGATGCAGCCAGCATCAAATCCTTCACTATTAATCATTGTGAGCATCTGATTAGCAACGGCAACCCTTTGTTGCACAGCTCGTACCGGTATGATCTGGTGTGTTTGAATTTTGAATGGAAACTGGAAACATGTGTAGGCTCCTTCTCACTATTTTTTGCGTGCTGGAACGCTTCAAACCAGTCTCAGATGCAATTCTACGGACATATGACATTGGATTTCGTTGAATAATTCCAGAAACTGTGGCGATATTTTCAGGCGTAACTGCGGTTTCCTTGCGGCCAAAATGCCACACTAGATCATCAGTTACTCTGCCTGTTCGTTGAAATTTTGCGAATAGCGTACAAATGGTTTTCGCATCGGATTCTTTTGGAACATTAAATCGTGATTGAAAATTTCGCCTTGTCGCAGTAGCAGTCGCTTCTAACCTGTGGTACTCTAGCACAAGAAAAATGCGTTGTTTAATGGAGTACATGGTGTTAATCTCTGCCTTCGGTACGCTAACCTCCGTTCACGTTTAAATAGTGAAACTGATCGCTCTGGGCTTCGGATCACTACTTATACTAGACATTACGTATGGCGATTACAGCGCCATCTGTTAGCAGCTGTTGTAGCTATTATTTCAAACTGCTGTATAAACTTCTTACAGCTTTCACAATAAACATACCGTATGCTGAATTCTTCTATCGATCTTTGTTTCCGAGATATTTAATTTTGAAATCAGGGAGTCCTTTTCTGGTCACCCTGTATGTAGCTTCATAACTAAACGAGACATTTTGCATCAAATTATCATTTTCCACAGCCTGTAACAGGTCATGACACATAGCTTGTCTGGCTGTATAGCCCTCCGCTTCAAGCTTATGTACGACCTGGAAATGGTATGCATGTTCGTGCAACTTGTAACGAAGAACTCTCCATACAGTGGTTTGAGGAATACCACGCTCCCTACTAAGTCTCCTGGTAGATGCGGAAGGGCTACGTGTGATCGCATCCTGCACACGTTGCACGGCGTCTGGCGTTAGGGCCGACCGCCCTGAACGTTCTTCATTTCAGTACTACCAATACGCTGGAATTTATTAACTATGGTCTTGATAGCAAGCCTGTCGGAGCCTGATTTCCGGAATCTACAGGCAAGGTCTGTCCGCACCTGCTCATTCGTCAGACCAGGAAGTGGAGTAGAAACAACAACGATTCGTTCTTCCTTGGTTAGTATTCTGACGTAGTACCTGCAAGAGTCAAATATGCCATTACTGTATCACTGAAATCTTTCTGTCGTCTGAGATGCAAGAAACAAATATTCCGTCACTATAGGGTAAGGTGGTACAAATTCGACATTGGTACAATTCCGATCAACATAAATTGTCAGTCTCGTAGTGTTGGTAGCACTTTTCTTTATGTGGCGTTGTAGTGCAGCAGGTTTCTACAGCTCCTCCTGTTGTTTTCAAAAATACACCACTTTGTGCTACGGAGATACAAATTTTTTCTTGTTAAGAGGTAAGTGAAGCTACTTAGTCTAACGCGCTCTTATAAATTTTCTATAGAAGGGTGACTGCATTCGCTGCGAAAAATGCAATGTTTGGTACCACAAAGTATGCGTTGGTGCCCGAGGGAAAAAGTTATTTTTATATGTAAGATGCCAGTGATTAAAATTTTATCAGGAAGTGATCATAATTGTACCTAGTGTGGTACATTTTTGATCGTTTTTTTTTCAACTCTATAACCTTTTTTGTGTTTATACCAACACTTTTAATTGTCTAATACTTGTGTTACATATTCATTAAACATCCAAGAACAAGTATCATAGTTAAAATTATTTCTTCTCTCAATATACGAGGCGCGTCCAGAAAGTAAGTTCCGTTTGGTAATAAAATGAAATTGTACACAGATACAGAAGAAGTTTTTATTGCACAAAATTCTACAACACTTAAATTACTTTTCCACGTAACTGCCGAAATTTTTCAGGCATTTGTCATAGCGTGACACAAGGTTTTGTAAAAAAATGTTCAAATGTTTGTTAAGCTTATCGGACTTAACTACGGGGTCATCAGTCCCTAAACTTACAAACTACTTATCAATTACCTTATTCTAAAGACGGCATAAATATCCATGCCCGAGGGGGGATTCGAACCCCCGACCGTAGTGGCCGTACAGACCGTGACTGGAGCGCCTCAGTCTCCTCGGCCACCGCGGCCGGCAGGGTTTGTATACGTTCTCCATAGAAATCTGCCGCCTGTGTCTTCAACCAGTTGGAAACAGTTTCCTTGGGGGAAGTCCATAGCGAGAGCACTAATTGTAAACCTACGGTTTTCCTGGATCTTGTCATCAATCGCGTGAACCAGATCTTCTGTAACCAAAGGTGGACGCCCACTTCGGTCTTCATCGTGCACATCACTACGCCCGCCACTGAACTGTCGGACCCATCTTCTCACCATCGAATTACTCATCGCATTTGGTCCGTCAACGTCACAAATTTGCCGATAAATTTCAATTGGCTTCACATTCCTCGCATTCAGAAACCGAATCACCGACCTGATTTTACAGGCGGCGGGATTTTCAATCAACGCTGACATTTCAAACAAGCACAACAAAATCGTACATAACTGACAGCGATCTCCAAATGGCGCACGTTCTTCTCCTTGATACACATCGTCTACAGCGCATGTGCGGAACTGCAATCGCAGCGCTGCAGTGGATATAAATTGAAACGGATCTTACTTTCTGGACGCGCCTCGTATTTACATTGACAATAACATTTGTCCGAAATAATCACAATTGTACCACCTTACCCTATCACTGATATGTATACTGACTTTAGAATCACTGTGGGCATGTCTATGTGACTGCCTCGAGTAGCTGAGCGACGCCAGCGATGCTGTGCAAAACCAAAGAATCTTTCAAACAGACATTCCAGTACAATCCTGCGACATTCTTTTCAGCAGACGTACTTTATACCACGCGCCTTGGCGCATTTGCGACATTGTAAGCTGCCAAGTTAAGACGTTATCTGCTTGCCACGGCATTGGCGAACGGTGCGTATATGCTGTGAGCGTGATAACTCCCGGGATGGAGCTCGAGTTTGGTTGGGGGATGGGGTGGGAGGTAGGCGGTTTAGCTCGAAAGGAAGCAAGCATGCCTGCAGACGGCAGCCGGGGGAGACGCATTAAAATATAGTCCGTAAGCTTTAATCGAATATCGATTTTGCGTGCGCGCGACGGCTGGCGCGCCGCTGCTATGCAGAGGCCCTCACCGGAGGAGCCGTTGCCCTCGGATGAAGGGCCCACCTCGTCGGAGGGCTTGGCCTATCGGCGGCCGCAGACCCGGCGGCCCGATATTCGGGACAAGTTGGGCCGCGGCTGAATGGAAGCACTCAGGGCGCGGTCCCGGGGCCGGCCTTTCTTCGCCGGCGCACGTATGATTTTTTCAGGGGCGATCCCCGGGCGCGCTTGTTGCCCGTCGCCGCGCGCGATCTGGATAGGCGTAATTGAATGGCAGATGCGGGCCCACCTGCAAGCCCGAGTTTGATAGCGTTTCCCGGGGGCGCTGTTCGTGACGCCGAGTCGGCAATCGCGCGCGCGCGGACACGTACAGAGGCAAACTAGTTTGCCGCGCCGCGTATCCGAACGCCCCTCCCGGTGGGTTGCCGAAGTTTGATCGCGTTCGGCCAGTGTCTCCGCCCGCCCCCCAACTTGCTTACCGCAGATCGGAGATAACGTATTTACAGTACAGTAGTGCGGTGAGGGGACTTCGGAGGTCGTGCCACAGTCCGCCGGGGGAGTATTAAACAGCAATAGATAATATTCCGCAAGTTTGCCGGAGTCTGGTGCTTGTTCAGCAATACGAGTCCTATAGAGACATTGAAAATATGAAGAAAGCGCACGTGACCTGGAAACTTTTTTAGTATTAATCGTATAAAAAAACAGAAATCAAAGTATTTAGACCTGATTTTTGGCATCCTTACTAGTTTCGGGCCTATGTTATCTCTGTTAGATTTACATCTGCGTCCAATTTTTTATATAAAATTTAACTTATTATAATATGTTTAAATAACCTTGTGACTGGTTTAATGTCACCCACCATCATTCTTTCTCCTGTGCCTACTTCTTTCCACTAGAATAGCACTTGCAAATAAGTCCTTAATTTCATGGTTCTCTTTGTTGGATCTTCAGTCCAAAGGCTGCAGCGATGCAGCTCTCCGCCAAACGCTATCCTGGGTAAGCCTTTTCATCGCCAAATACTGTATGATTACAAATTTTGTACATGTTTGAAACTTTTCAAAGTAAAGGAAACATGTAAATTGTTATTTGTTGAGAAACATAAATGTCAATTACGCTTCTTCAGTATTTTATTTCAGATAACTGGTTTCGACAAATTTAGCTGTCATCTGCAGATTTCTATACTGAAAAATTATTTATTTATTTATGCATTTATTTTACCTGGCAACATCAAGGCCTTGAAGCCCTCTCTTACACCTAACCAATCTTACTCAAAGTGAACATTACAGTCAATGTATAATACAAGTATTGCAGTAAAAAAATACAGATTGTAACTAGAATGTAATTGTAACAACAATACCTACATAATTTATGAGAATCAATAATAATAATGGCAATAACAATAATAATAATAACTTTGTAGAGGACATTAAGCACGTTTTATATTATGAACATCAGCCCTGTTATCATTTACGAATTGCCTCGTTATGTTCTTACAGATTGTGAGTAATTTACATCAAGCAGAGACATAATGATAGAATGTGGTGAAAAAAGTATAGGAGAGGTAAATTGGTTAGTGGAAGAGACTGTAATATTCAAAGCTAAAATGAAGAGAAGAGAAAACTAAGAGGAAAACATCAATAGAGGCTATGCCGAAATATGTAAATTTTTAGTTTCCTCTTGAATTTCGAGTGCTTTAATGTAAGACACATTACAATGTGCTCCTTAGTCGTGTGTCTGAGATAGAGTACGACACAGATAAATATTTATAGTTGTGTGAAGGTACAGTCAAGATGATGGACCTATCTGATCTAGTATCTGATATAGTAGAATGATGGTAGCTGTTTAATTTGAGAAGATAAGCATTGGGGGCACTAGTGTCTGAGAAACCGATGAAGAAAGAACAGCGTTTGAAAACCGCGCCCCTTATGTGGGCGCATACAATCGTATGTTGCACACATACCTAACACAAGTCAATAGCTCGAGGCATCTCGCATTTTCACAATTTGTGCCGTGTTGATCACTGTAGTAAATTTAGGCAAGACAAAATTTTTAGATTGCATATAGAGATGAGAGCGTTTTCCTCAAGCTACAAATGTTTGTACTTCCCAGTTTAGGCGTTCATCGAAGATTGAAGATTATCCCAGGGTCTTTCACTGTTTTTTGATATAGTAATTTGCTACCATTCCGGTGTATTTCAGGGACTGTTTGACGATAATACCGGCTGATTAGCTTTGCATAAGATATGAGGATGACCTGGGATTTTTTGGTGTTAAACTTAAGACCTATGTTTTGTTCCCATCGTGAAATCTGCATTCATACCAGCTACTGCTTCATCGATGTTCTTAAGGCTGGCACTTATGTTCAGTTGGATACCGTGGGCATATAGATGGTAGTTGCAGCAGTGACTCACTGCAGAAATATCACTGATATACAGTGAAAAGAGTAGTGGTCCAAGGACAGAGCCTTGGGGAACTCCATAGCACAGGATTTTCCATGTTGACTTCTCTGATACACAAATGACTTGTTGACTTTTGTTTCTGAGATAGCTGTCGAAGCATCGTATTTTGCTGTTGGAGAAATTCGCTTCATTTTAATTAGTAATAAATCAAAGTCAACCGTATCAAAAACCGTACTAAATTCAAACAGTGTTAAGATAGGAGCTGCATGTCTGTCCATAGCATGTGTAATGTCGTCGGTTACTTTGATTAATGAAGTTACTGTACTATGGTGCTTTCGGAAGCCTGATTGATATTTATTATGGATATTATAAGTTTTGAGGTAATCTGTCAGCTGTTTGTGAGCAATACATTCCAAGGCTTTAGACATTCCAGGTAATATTCTGATCGGTCTGTAGTCACCTGCCGACTCTGAGTAATCAGTCTTGGATGTAGTGAATTAAACTTTGCTTTCACTCAGTGGGATAGTTTGAAGATATCTGTGAGAACTGGAACAATAGTGTCAACAACGTTTTTAATCATGCCTATGCTCACTCCGTCATTTCCTACTACCTCAGAAGAGATTCCCATAATGACCTTGCCTACTGTGTCTGTAGAGACGTGTTTTATGGAGAATTTGTCTGTTGAGAGTGTGATATCCTGGGGCTGATAATTCGTTGCTACATGAGAATGTACCTCTCCATACATTATTAAGATTATGATAAGTGCTATGCTTTTTATAATGTAGAGCTCTGAAGATACAATTGTATTTGTCAAAACAGCTTATCTGAAATAAAATATATAAAAAGCTATCTCGGAATATATAATTCTCAACAAATGAGTTTACATATTTATTTTAATACCGTTTTCGGAAGTATAAAGATTATAAATGTATGACCAGTTTCAGCAGATCTTTGTTGCCATTATCAGGTACATAGGATCTCATACTTCACTAATGTAACTGGTTGACAAAGCCAATCAAAGACGGTACGAATAATTATGCAGACAGCGCCGTTTCTCATTTTTTGTGCAAGCTTTATCCCAATCGTATTTCTAAGTAAAAGCGAGGCTAACACAGAAGCAATATATTTTTATTTAAAGACAGTAAGCGGCTCGCATTGCAATGACATGTGAAGAAAATAATGTCTGTCACCTGATATTGTTGCATTGAACGGTAATCAAAAGAAACGAGCTTTGTTTTATAATGTGTTTACTGAAATGCTTTGGATACATATTGTTTTCTCTTTTCCGTATGGTGTGTATATCAATACGTCAGACGGTTTCCCGACGTGAGAGCAATCCACGTGCAGTTCTGCACGTGAGGAGCATAGATTTCGCAGCAAAATTCCACGCACCTGCGGTTATTGTCCCTACAGTTCATCAATTTTAATATGTTGGCGAAACGTGTTGCGAATAGGTATATCTTCATCAATGTGTTGTACATTTCGTCATAGAATGAGTGATATTTGCCTCTTTTTACATTTATTTAATGAACATTTTTATCTCCTAACGATTTACGAAAGCTTGGAAAGAAAAATATAATAATAATTTATTTGTTTATGTAAAAATAGTATTAAAACTATCGTTATTCTTACAGTTGGAGCACTCTCCGTCAGCGGTGTTACAGACGGAAACTTTAAATAGCAGTGACGGTCGCGGCTGTAAATATATGTTAGAGAGTAATATTATACCGAGACTAACACACAAGCAATAGATTTGTGTATACGTATAGTACGCAGCTCGCGTTGCAATACCATGTAAAGAAAATAATGTTTGGCCCCTGGTATGCGTTACATTGATACGGTAAAGAGAACAAAAGGGTTTAATTTGATTATGTGTTTACTAAAACGTTGTACATTCACGTTATTCTCCGTTTACTAACTCTACGTGGCACCATTCATCTCTCTTCACAAGGTTTGGGAAGCAAAAATATATAAATCATTTCTTTAATTACGAAAAACTATTATTAAAACCAATCTTTATTTCCACGGTTGAACCTCTCCTCTAGGTGCGCTACTGACACTGCAATTCTCAGATGGATCTTCTATAGCAGTGACGGTCGCGGCTGTAAATATGCGTTAGATACTGATATTATTCCAATATGCCAATGAACCATTTTCAGATGTTTGGTGAAACTGCAAATTTGAAAACTAATAGCATTTTCAATCAGTGATTATTGTTTCGTGTTTCATGTTATATTCTTAATTTCAATTTCTAAATATCATGATACGATAGCTATTAAACTTCACACGAACACTCTCTGGGCTATTCTGAAGGTATCCTACAAATGATTCCAAATTGAGGGCATTTAAATATACAGGTTGTGCCACGTACCCTTGCCCCCGAAATATCTCTGGAACGACAATAGATATTCGAAAACGGATATCAGCAGCATGGACGTGTGGCGGCAGAGGCACAGGAAACTAAATACTCAAGCAGTAAAGGCTTTCACGACCGACTGAAACAGTTGGTATTGAATCTTCCGAGTTATATGGTCGTGGTCGAAGAAACATTTATGCTTCTGACGTTTTGTACAGAGCTGCACTGGACATCTTCAGAGTTGCTGCTGGTAGCGGTGATTCTTGCTGGTTTTCCGTTTATAAACCTCATACATTCTGAAATATGTGGCTTGTAAAGGATGGCAACGGCGTCACAGTTTCTGAAGTAATGCATCGCATGTAGTACTGCATGGGCGCCTGTATCCTGCTGTAAACAAACCAATATCAACACGGCACGCGTATCAGTGTCTCCTAATCTGGTCTGCTGAACTACTCTCATACTGTAACAATTTATGTACGTTGTCTCATTAGAACCTATTTTCGTATTGCTTGTTGCATTTGCCGTCATCTAATCGATATGCATTCAGTAATGAAGAACAACGAGATATTATTATAATTGATGGTGAAAGTCACAGAAATGTTACCGAAGCTGTGACACTGTATGCTGAACCCTACCCAGATCGGCGGAGTCCGTCACGTGTAACCACCGGCAACATCTGCAAGGCACCCACGGAAACAGGAAGCTGGGCTTCACAGAAATGTTACCGAAGCTGTGACACTGTATGCTGAACCCTACCCAGATCGGCGGAGTCCGTCACGTGTAACCACCGGCAACATCTGCAAGGCACCCACGGAAACAGGAAGCTGGGCTTCGGCAGAACGTCGACGTACAACACTAGCGACTGACAATGGAAACTTAATTAGTGTTCTGCCTGCCTTAGCACACAGTCATCAGCTGGGTATACCACAAATAGCAGAATGTGTAAGAATAAGACACAGCAGAGGGTTCAGATTCTTGCATCGACATCGGTTTCATCCGTTACACATCTCACTGCACCAAGAACTGTACACGAATTACTTTGAATCCCGTATTGCATTCTGCCTATTTGCACTTCAGCAATCGTAACGTCATCCAGTACTTATACTTTAGTGATTACACTTCATTTGAAAAGCATGGTAATATGAATCTGTGGAACATGCACTACTGGAACGTGCAAAATCCCCACTGCATTCGCCAAGTTGCTCATCAGCGAAGTGGAGTGTCAATACTTGTTGCGGTATCATTAATAACTGCATTTTAGTTCGATATTTTCACCGTGCAACATTAAATAGACAGCGATATGCATCATTTCCTCAACACACACCAACTGTACTCAGGGAGAAAATAGTATTGGAAGTATTGGAAGTGTGGTTTCAACATGATGGTTGTCCCGCACACAATGCAGAAGTGGCCACATACGTTCTAGATGTGACATTCCAAATAGGTGGATAGGGCGATGGCCAGCACGGTCCCCCGACTTGACGCCATTAGAATTATTTCTATGGGGCGCAGTGAGACACTGTATGTATCAAGAACCCCCAACGATGTGTGCCAATATCTGTAGAAACTCTGCAATCTTTCTCGTTACCCGTGTAGAAACGTGTATTGATGCAAACGGAGGGCACTTCGAACATATGTTGTTATGACAGAGTTTCATTGGGCAAGATATGGGTGTATTTTCTTGCTATATGTAATGCACAACCATACAGTTTCTGTGGCCGAGCTGTGTGGTGGAACGGGGACGGGATAACTGCGATGGTTCATACAGTTACTCACGTTCATCTTTACTCGATAATCATGAAAGTATACTCATCCTAGAAGGTTTTATCAGTTGCTAGGACGTTGTTGATTAGTTATTTACAGTCCCCTAGCAACACCAACTGCCACAATCTAACCGTGTAAAATTTCAAGACTTCGTCCGAAGTGTCCCGCACCACAATATAAATCAGACAATATAGGAATAACTCCTTGTTCGAGCGGAAACTAGATTGTGGCCGTTACTAAAATTTTATGGAAGTCAAACATAGGCACTCCTGTTTGCTGTCGGTACTTGTACTGAATTATATATTCCACCGCCTGCTAAACACTGTTTTTCTACATTCACACTCGATACCAATGTAATATCACATTCGAAGCCAATCATTAATAAATTCAATCAGTATTTAAATTGTTTTCTGAAATAAGTAGAAGTTCTTCACAAAAATCAAATTACTATTGCCATAATATATTCTTGATTATACACAACTCATCATAAATGCAAGATACTTTTCAATATCAACAAATATTTATTCTTCTTCATTCTATTCCAAAGTCAGTTTATCAAGAGACCTGAACCTTTACAATTAGCTTGTACTGAATGTCAAACAATAATAAATAATAATTTAATGTTCTTTTCTTTTCTTCTTTGAAACGACTGACGCACGTCAATAAAGAAGGCGCAGCTGCTTTCGTAGCCCTGTAGCCGTCGGTTCAATTCTGCTGGCAGTCACATAATTCAAGGTTGGCTGCGGCGGCGACGACGCTGCCCTAGTTGATTGCGGCGCCTCGTCGTACATGTAACATACAGAAGATAAAACATTTTAAGAATCATATTATAAAATAACAATATTTACATGAACATCAATATGTATACATTTTAAACAAAACTTTGGTTTTTCCAATTTACGACTTCAAAACAGGGCTGATAAAGAAAAATGTAGTACCACTATCTTGTCCCACTACACAGGGCACTAGTATATTTATAGTTTTCAGAATGAAATGTCAAGAGCAAACATTTATAATTTATTCACTGATGACCGGTTTCGGTGAACAATGTCGGTGAACTGTGAACTGACCAGATGATGGTGACACAGTTCACCGAAACGGTCGTCAGTGAATAAATTATTAAAGTGCGATATTGACATTTCATTTTGAAAACTATAAAAATAATCAGATCGCCTCCGAATCCGACTATGTCAGGTAATCTTAACTAGTAGATGTGTTTAGAAAAGTGAAACCAAATCTAGCTGTAGTTATTTCAGTAAAATAAATATACATTTCCAATTTGAAAAATGTAACTTGGCATTAAAACTGTTACTTGTATATGTTTGTGGATTGTGCATACCTTCCCATTGCGAGAGCCCCTTACACGAGCTGCGTAAGGTTCACGCTTGAGTCTCAGGACGAGCGCTAGATTTGTGCTTCATTTATTTCAAGCGTCAACTTTGCTTCGCAATTTCTCAGGATGTAATTGCGATGCAACCAACGCCATTATTTTGTGATTCATCTTTGATAAAAGGGTCCGTTGCAGCTTAAAGTCGCATCTTCGGGTCAAATACCTGAAAAAATAGGAAACACCAGACTAGAAGCCAGTGACAAACCAGGAAAAGACTACCTGGATAAAGATGGGATAGAAATATACTTACATTTAAAACATAAAACTAGGGATTAGCCAAAACAAACAACAATAACCCCGACTGTCAGAACACGCCACATAAAACATCAAGGCGACAACCGCCCTCGTCGATCAAACCACCAGACAGAGCCAGGCGGCACGGGCAGCGGCGTGGCTGCACGTGAACTGGCGCAGGAGCGCGTCATGGCAGACTGCACCGGGGGTCGCGCATGCGCAAAGTGCGTTTGGCGGACAGTAATTAAAGGAAAAACACTTGGTACACAAAGTACGAGAACGGGACGTTGAAACGTAAGCTAGTTTAACACCAAGTGAAACATGATATAGCGCGAAATGAAACCTGGGGCTGCAAGGTTGTTGTTGTTGTTGTTGGTTTTTGAGGGGACTAAACAGCTAGTTCATCAGTCCCCGGGCTGCAGGGAGCCAAAACCACTGAACAGGGATCTATTAAAGGGCTAAAAAATCCCTATTAATAAGGGATTCAGAATTTTTCATAAAAGGTAAATATTATTCATGCTATTGATTCCATGCGAAATAATAGGGGGTGTCAATTTAAAAATACAAAATTTTATGTTGAAAATAGTATTTGTTTACTTTTATAATTTCACGTATATTATTTAGTTTCCTTAGCCCCTGCCGTCCATTCATGTCAGTGATAACCGGTTTTGAATATCTGTTGTTGTTGCAAAGATATTTGAGGCGGCAGATATAGGTGAGGCACCCTGTATATATACGCACGCAGACAAACACGCACACACACACACACACACACACACACACACACACATTGAAGAAGTTACGAAAAACCCAGATGATCTCGGTCTGGCGCCCGGCACTGCAGCAGAAGCCAAGTCGTTCGCCGCCGAGAGCTACCGGTTCCATCTCCGCGGGGAGAAAGCACATTTCTCTTTCGTGTGGAGCAACGTACGAGGCGGCAAGAAATATCGCGGAAGAACAACAGAAAGCTGTGTTGAAGCTATCGCGCGGAAACCACCGCTGTTTCAGACTGATGGGGCTGGCTGGCTGGCCGCTGAACGCCGCAGCTCCCCGAGACTCGCAACTCCGACTCCCAGCACTCATTACTCATCTCACTGTGGAAGCACCGAGGCAGACCAGTTCGCGTTTCAAATTAAATTACATATTGTAATACAATTTACATGAGCGGTGGAGCTCAGATCGCAAATTTCAATTTTTTTATTTATTCTAAGTTGGCATCTTCAAGTTCAAATGTTCAAATGTTTGTAGAGTCTATGGGACTTAACTATGGGGTCATCAGTCCCTAAATTTACAAACTATTTATGGACTACTTACAACTAAGGACGGCACAAATATCCATGCCCGAGGGGGATTCGAACCCCCGACCGTAGTGGTCGTGCAGACCGTGACTGGAGCGCCTCAGTCCCCTCGGCCACCGCGACCGGCATCTTCAAGTCTATTTACATGTAAATCTATATCTATAAATGTGAATGTCTGTTCGGTGTACGTTTATCACGTCTGCACCACAAGACATAAAGAGCTAAAAATTTGTACAGTTACTAATGTCTAACCGGGGATGGCTTTAGACACGGTTTAATTGGCGATCGGATAGCTATTTATCTATAAATATTAATGTGAATGTCTGTTCGGTGTACGCTTATCACGTCCGAACAACAACACACAGAGACTTAAATATTTGTACAGTTACTAATTTCTACCTGAGGAAGGTTTTAAGCTCGGTTTTATAGCGATCTGATAGATATTTAGTAATTTGAAGAATATAACACGAAATACGGAACAATAATTACTCTATGAAAATTATACTTACTCTTTGAAAATGGTTGTATTGGTTGATTGGTTGAATTGTTGTTTGAGGGTTGATAATGATCAAAGGGTAAAGTATATTATGATGGAAAGTTATCGGGTATATAAAATTCTACTTGTGTGTGTGTGTGTGTGTGTGTTAATATTTCGGTTTGGAGCGAAAACTAAAGAACGCAAACAAGTGGACCGTGTGAAATTGTTGTCCAAAGTCTGGCGTTGTACACCATAGCAGTTCCACGCCGACAGCTATAAGGGGGGGGGGGGGAAGATATGGTGGTTGCAAGTCGTCAAATTATGAAAAAAGTTCTGACTGAAGGCCATCGATGACATTTGCGACTCTATAGCAAGGAGGTTACATACAGCGAAACGTGATGCCACAGACCATATCCTTGATCTATGCGTGCGTGCTACAATGTCTTCAGCTCTTTCTCTGTAAGGATAAGCATACTAATAAGAAAATATAAGAATAAATAAATAAAGCAGTAAAAAAGAAATTTCTTTTAATACAATCGATTTGAGTTTTCGCGCATTACATCAACTGATCGATCTGCGATACTATTACAATCATTAAACGTCGCAGGAATCCATTTACAGCCCTATTGTTTTTCACATGGTCAATTATACGTCGCTTGCTCAAGGGTGGGCAACCCAAAAAATCTCTACATTTATGCTTCAAACAATACTACAAATAACGTAGTTTACCAGAATGCCCTAAAATGAAATTAAAATGAATTTGGACATTACTTTCACCATACGTGTTGAGATATTTCAACACAGGCTATAGGGAATAATGTGTGTATTATTTATTGTAAATCATTAAGCAATTCCCATAATTTTATTTTTTTATTTGAATGTTGATTAAAAATGTTTGTTTCTAATGAAGGTATTGTATTTCATTTAATCCTTCAAAACCAACCACAAGACTGAATGTTATCTATCATAATCAACCAACACGCGAGCGGAGGCGCGGGTTTTAGCTAGTATTATATGTTTACTTGCTGAAAACCCGGCGTTGCTCGGGTATTTATTTATGTTTTCCTGCCATTTTTAGGTATATATTTATTTGTATAAGGGCTATAAGTCAGTAAAAATCTCTTGGTAATACAATTAGTAAAAAAGTAATACATTAAAACTTGATACGTGATGGGACGGTTTCCCATGAGCGCTAACGTTTATGTGCTCATATCTCATGAACTACGTGTCGTACTGGCATACAATTTAGAAGGGACTATATGCGCATATATTGTTTGTAAAATTTCCTGCAGCTACAATTGGTAATGTAGAAATTATAAATTGTAACGTCATATCGTATTCCGTAGTTTTACTCCACAAACAGCGGAAAAGTAGTAAGCAAGAAACTTTTTTTCCTTTCATCATTTTGCTATCGTTGTTAGCGAGAAAAAGTTTAATAAGAGTTTGAAATTATGTTTAAAGTTTGTTACAAATCGCTAAGTACTCTCATTCTCATATAGCGTATTTATAAAGTCTCGCCGCATTGTGTGTCAGTTTTTGCGATTTCTATTGTTTATGACGTCATATCTTCTGAACCATGTGTCGTACGTGAATCTTAAGCGTGTAGCAATTGTTACCTCACGGTAAGGAATGTGTGTACCAAATTTGGTTGAAATCGGTCCAGTGGTTTAGGAGAAAATTACCAGCATTGTCGCTAAATGCTGGAGTTTATCGCACATCTCATTGTTTATGACGTCATATCTCGTGAACTATATATCGTATGTGATTCCTACACTTACGGCGACCGTCCTCATGGATTGAAGCTTACGAGTACAAAATTTCATAAAGATTGGAACAAAACTGTAATTTCTATGCAACACATACAAACATACGGACACTCTGCTTTATATATTAGATACCGAAAGGATGTTCTTAGCCCAGAAACGGGTGGTTAGAGCAATATGTGGTGCAAGTTATCGAACGTCATGACGATCCCTTTTCAGTAGTCTGGGAATTATGACAATGGTGTCACATTACGTATTTTCTTTAATATCTTTTCTTGTCAATAATATCAGCTTATTGCTTAGTAGCTTTCACTCGGTGAATACTACACACAAGTCTAATCTACATTTCCATCACACCACATTGACACTAGTGCACGAAGGTGTGTAGTAGCCGCGGCGGAGCGGGCGACCGCATTGAGGCGCCATGCTGCGATGTGCGAGGCAGTTCCCCGTCGGGGGCTCGAATCCCCCCGTCGGGCATGGATGTTAGTGGTGTCTTTAGTATAAGGTAGTTTATAAGTAGTTTGTAAATTTAGGGACAGATGAGCCCGCAGTTAAGTCCCATAAGCTTTACAAACATTTGAACACTTTTTGGTGCGCAGTATTCTGCAGCATCCATTTTCAATAAGCTGCCACAAGAACTCAAGAATCTTGGTACTAATCCATGCGCATTCACATCTAAATTGAAGAGTTATCTCATGGCTCACTCCTTTTATTATGCCGAGGAACAACTAGAAAAGTTGAACAATTTTTTTCCGTTATTGATTCTTTTTACTTAGTTTTAATATTGTAGTGTGCATAGGACGACTTAAAATTTTTGTATTACTAATCTTCTGTTACATTTCATGTATTGATATGTTCCATGACGTCTTACTCTTCAGTTAGGTCCTGCGGAACAGTAAATCATATAATAATAATAATGTTTTGTCATATTTAAATGTTAAGAGACTTGAAGATGGCAAATTAGAATTTCCGAAACCTATCTAAATAAAGCTTTGAAACTAGCGGTGCTGATGCAGATTCCATTACAAGGTATTAGATCGCAACCCCGTTTAGATTATGTGAAGTAAATTCGAAGTCGCGTGTATTTTCTACATACTGTGCTTAAAAACTCACGACATTTACACTACTAAGATTCTGCACTTCTTTTAACCCAGATACCGCAGAATTACTTTTGGTTTCATTTTTTCATCAGTAGCTATTAATTACATATGACTGCACAAGATCGTTATAACAGCTTTTTTATTTTTTTATTTTCTTTTTTTAACAATCACGCCATTGGTTTTGCAATACTGCCCTTCTTTCCGCAATGACGTAAAAACGAATGTCTTATAAATTTAATCTGACGAATCATTATTAGTAAAACTACATTTAACATGCAATATATACATATAAATGTCACAAAAATTGAAGAAAGTTCCAGAAATATCAACATAACTCTGAGGAACATTGCAGCTGTATCCAACCACCTTGCAGTCGACAAAACCTGCTAAAACTGATCTGCAGTGGGTGCCGGCGATTCAAAAAAATAAAATATAACACTGTACACGAATTCGTACTGACAAGAATAAAAAAGTAAGTCATCTTGGTTAAAAATTTACTTACATATAAAACTTTTACATTCCTTCTGAACACTAGTGAGGAACCATGAAAAAAAAAGTTGTTGAATGAATATCCTTTGAAAAGATGTGCAAAAATTTAATACATTGAGTTCGCCTCCTAGGCTGACGATGTCAGGTATTCATCATAATCTATACAACTTTTTCTTTCGTGATGAAAGCAATTTGCTTCAAAGTAAGTCTTAAAGCATAGTGAGATATAGGCGGTGTGATGAATCTGCCGGATAACTGCCGTAGGTAGCAGACATTTCCAACTACACGCAGCACGTTTCACCGATGGAAGCAACATGATCTCTTTCGGGGCGGATGTTCTATCAAAAGAATCATCACAGCATTCAACATATTGATACAGGTTTCCATCGTTTCGTGGGTCTGAAATGAATGTAGAGATTCAGAGGCTGTAGAGTAAAGTAAGTACATGATAAGGTATCTGTGTTGGAAAAATGTCATCCAATGGCGTTATCAGCAGGGTATCAGGCCAGGGCTTGCATCTGAAGAGCTGATTTTTTTTCTTCTCCTGTAGTGGTCAATCCAAGGATTACTTTCCAGCAGTCATGATGCCAGCAATTCTCCATTCTGAACTTCCGCCTTTCACTTCATTTCTTCATACGTCTTGCATCCAACATCTTTCATGATTTGGTCCATGTACCTCAGGCGTGGACTTCCTCTGTGCCCCCCCCCCATCTGCATTATTATCTTAGGAATCCTACAAGATGGCCTGTAAGTTGTGCTCTTCTTATAACAATAAGCTTCAACAGGTTTCTGAAATCACTTGTTCTGTTTTCAGTACCGCTTCATTTATTCCTGTCAACCGAAATTTTTAGCATGACACGAAGACACCACATTTCAAAATAGTTTCCATTCTTCAATTCCTCCTCAGTTCCCGCAGTATATTTTCACGGATGCCCCATACTATTAGTAAAATTTCACAAGCCTTTGCTGGTTTCAGTGCTGAACGTTTTAAATGTTAACATCTTTTTCTTTTATTGAAAGCAGATTTTGCTTGAGCAATTCGTCTTGCTCCCTCCTGATCATACTGCCTTGATAACTACATTTATCAGCTTGCTCAATAATACATTGCCTAAAAGAACCTCAGTTTTAGGTTCCTCTTCTTTGTCACATGTGCTAAGTTTTGTCTCAATTTTACTTACTCTCAAATTATGTTCTTCCTCCAATAGTAACGCAAAAATTACGACAATGCAAGTGGATGAAGCTTTTGGAATAAATTCCTGCGTCACGCAGGATAATGGAAGTAGGCGAAAGTGGATTTGCTTTAATCTCATCCTAGGTCGTGAGGTAAAGATGGCGGCAGTGGTGTTGAGTTCAACATTCCCTTTTGTTCTCCTCTTGCTACCTCCTCTCTCCTGCTGGATCGACGTGTAATTCGTCCTCTTTTCTGTGTTATTATCGGCTGTTCTAAAGTAAGGCAAGTACTTGCGCACCACTCTATCTTTTGAGGTTTATTTTTACACATCACTTTAGTAGAGTTTCTTTCAAATTAATCGATTAAATTTGATATAATTGTTTCTACTCTCCTGTATGTACCTTTTACTTCTTTGATGATGCTTCCAATAAGCGAATTTGAGAAACAAAGTGAGAAACATAGTTGAAGGTTCAAAACGATTTATTTCAAGCATTACAATGAAGGTTTATTTGAATTAGTAGGGCTAATGCAAATTTTCGCATAGATGTTCTTTTGGTTGCTTTTGAGAGTTTGCGTTTACATTCTCTTTGAAGCAGCTTTCCATGTCTGACTTAGAGCTTTGCTCGGTACATATCTGTATAGATCGTATTGCACGACACTGGAATTCATCCATTTATGATTACCATAATCAGTTTTGGAGAAGAATGTTTAAGGTGATCTCTCAAGTAAACTAAAATCTCGTCCTAAATTTCGAATTGATAAGAGTAGGTACCTTCTTTCCCATTTTTTACATTCGATGTACAGTCACACCCAATTAATTTGTAACGGACCAGTGAACACCGATACACAGCCCTACGCTAAAGAAGCCAAAACATACGGATAATAATTACAGGAAATCTACATATCACTTCTGTAGCTGCTAAAGGTAATTGATGGACAATGCAAAGAGAATAATATTAATTCATCTTGTTGGTGATCTACTGCCTATATATCACAAATAAAAACATATGTCATAGCTGGCTGTCTTATAATCCTTTATTTTGCGGTTATGTAAATTCGACACTAAGTCATATTCTACCTCACCAATAACCGTAAGTTTGGAAGAGACAGATTGTCGATTTATGTAATAGCAAAATAACATATTCGTATATGAAATGGTCTTCTAATACAGCAATGTGAAACGGAAACATGAGGTAATATGTCTCAAAATCGCTCCCTTGATGCAGAGAGAAGCACATAAATTCCATGTTCAGTAACCCAGCGTACAGGAGTTTGTATAATAGTTCCTCAGCAAATGATTTAATAGTTTCTTATGAGGAACTGAAATGACAAGAGGAAGACGAAAGCGGTATGTGGTAGAAATCTTACTGTCCAACAATCACTAAATTATCACGAAATTTTGCGTAAAATTACTTGAATATAGTAATAGGTAATTACAACCGCTAAAAAATCTATTAGGATTTACATCTATGGACAAAAGCTAAAGCATCCAGTTACCTTTCAGATTACATATACAACACATGGAGTGCTCGACTCTCATATTTGAGCCGCGGCGAAGATGCCGAGCGCGTTGAGGCGCTATGCTACGATGCGCGAGGTCGGGCACCGTCGGGGATTCGAATCCCCCGTCGGGCATGGATGTTTGTGCTGTCTTTTGTAGAAGTTAGTTCATAAGTAGTTTGCAAGTTTAGGGACTGATGACACCGCAGTTAAGTCCCGTAAGTTTAACAATATTTGAACAGATGTCTTTTGGCATCTTTTCCAGTTTGATCGTCAAAGTACATTAGTCACATGAGGTTGCTAATATATATATGAAGAATTATACAAAGTGCACTAAGACAGCTATAATAAAACCAGAATGAAACTTTCACTCTGCAGCGGAGTGTGCGCTGATATGAAACTTCTTGGCAGACTAAAATTGTGTGCCGGAACCGGGACTCGAACCTGGGACCTTTGCCCTTAGCGGGCAAGCGCTTGCCCGCATAAGGCAAAGGTCCCAGTTTCGAGTCCCGGTTCCGGCACACAATTTTAATCTGCCAGTAAGTTTCATAATAAAACCAATTTAACTGAAACGTGTTGCTGCTGTTTTATAAACCAATTGTGTAACAGTTCCTGATTTGAGCGAAATGCTATCAAAAATGTTCTATTACTATTTTTCTACACAGTGAAATCATTTGAATACTAACGATAAGTAAAATACGAATTTAATGTTTAGCATTTATGATTAACTTACTGTGTGTTCGTATTTAGTTCGGTCCACCTATTTTCCTCTTAGTAAAACAGGTTCAAAAATGTTCAAATGTTTGTAGAGCTTATGGGGTTAAACTAAGGGTTCATCAGTCGCTAAACTTACGAACTAGCTTATACTAAAGACGGCACAAACATCCATGCCTGAGGGAGGGGGGGGGGGTTCGAATCCCCGACGGGGAACGGCCTCGCGCATCTTAGCATAGCGTCTCAATGCGTTTGGCCGCTCCCCCGCGGCGAAATAAGTTCATTTGTCAAATTAAAATGAACGGACTTTCGTATTCCACGCATTCGTTTTCTTTAACCGTAAGGTATCATTAACGAACCTGTTTCACAGATGGTCTTTGAAATGCTAATTTACTAACTCTATTCTTGTTACTGAGAATAAGTCGATGATTCAATATTAATTTTATGAGACCAGGAGATCTCGTAGACGCAGTAGCATTAGTACAGGAAACGTGCCTGACACACCTAATACCGAACCACAGCGCTCTAACCGTAGATGTGTGCTCTGAACGTTTGCCGGCGCGGCAGTTTGTCGCTTCATTCATCACGTTTGACTGCTGTCCCCGCGATTAGAGGACATATATTATTACTGGTAAATCGCGTTAGTGTTTGTTTGGGAACGTGACATGTAGTGATGTGTCACGCGTTACAGTAGGGCGAAATGAGACAGCCCAGTGCAGTTTGCAGTTTGCTGATACTGTTTACCGCTCTGAGGGCTGTCAACACTAAATGCGAACGTCGACAGCTGCTGTAATTTCACATCACATCTCTGATATTCCGCGAAATTCAGAATTTCAGTTGTCCTCGTTAATATCTAGCAGTTTCCACTTAAGCGAAATCATTCAAGTGACCTATGTTACTTTTATGATTCTGGAATTTTTCAGTCAGCCAGTAAAACAATGGAATCCGAACAAAATGTTCCCCTTACCTGTATTAGTTATTCAATTTGCTGTAGAATTCTAAATAATTTCACGTTGATTTTCACTTCAGACATATACCTATTTTGTACTTCGAAATAAGCTACTACGAATCATTCTTTATTTACGTATGTACGTACTTCAATATAAAGGAACCTGTCAACCTCCGTCATAGATACTTCCGTATTCCATTATTTAATGTTAGACAGGTCATTGAGGGATTCCTCTGTGCCAAACATATCTTCTGAAATTATATATTTCTTCTGGCTAATAAAGTCATTTTTCAATGTGTGGTAATACTGACATAATGTATTGCATGATAATGTACACAGGATACGGCTGTGAAAGAAAAATAAAATACGGAGGTGGGTACTGCGAGACCTAGCTGTTGGTTTCCTCCCTACTTTAACCATATGTGAACATTCCTACGTATTATCTTCTTAATCTATATCTAAATGTGAATGTCTGTTCCGTGTACGTTTATCACGTCTGAAGCACAAGACATAAAGAGCTAAAATTTTGTACAGTTACTAATGTCTACTCGGGGAAGGCTTTAGGCACGGTTTCATGGCGATCGGATAGCTATTATCTATATATATATTAAGGTGAATGTCTGTTTGGTGTACGCTTATCACGTCCGAACGACAAGACGTAGAGACTTAAATATTTGTACAGTTTCTAATTTATACGTAAGGTTTTAGGCACGCTTTTAAAGCGATCTAATAGATATTTAGTAATTTGAAGAATATAACGCGAAATGCGGAACAATAATTACTCTTTGAAAATTACATTTATTCTTTGAAAATGGTTTTGTTAATTGCATTATTGCTTGAGGGTTGATAATGATATTGGGATGGAAAGTTATCGGTGTTTATAAAATTCTACGAGTGTGTGTGTGTGTGTGTGTGTGTGTGTGTGTGTGTGTGTGTGCGTGTGTTAATATTTCGCTCTGCAGCGAAACCTACAGAACGAAAACCAATAGTCTAATTGTTGTCTGAAGTCTCCCGTTGTACACCGTAGCAGTTCCATGCTGATAGCTATAAGGGGGTGGAAGATATGGTGTTTGAAATTCGTCAAATTTTTAAAAAATTGGGACTGAAGTCCAGCGATGACATTTGAGACTCTATAGCAAGGAGGTCACATAGAGCGAAACATGATGCCACAGACCATATCTTTGGTCTATGCGTGCTACAATGTCTTCAGCTCTTTCTCTGTAAGGATAAGCATACATATGACGTATAAGAATAAATAAGTAAAGCAGTAAAAAGGGATTTCTTTTAATACTTCTCTTTAAAAGAATAGAATTTACGTTTCGCGCATTATATCCAGTGATCGATCTCTTATATTATTACAATCATTATTGTTGAATTTCGTGACTGGATTCTTCGAAACGCAGAAAATTAGCAAACTGCAAATAATTAACTGTATTGTTCCTTCTATCTGCATTAAAGATCGTAACCACTAAATAAAACATTAATCTGCTGTGACAATACAATAGCGGTGAATCTGAAATTGTACGTATTCCCCATCTGAACTGCACATGTTCGCGTTACGTGTTCACAGTCTGGATTGACTTCTCTCACTCTGGCTGGCGACAAAACATGGCCGAAGCGAGTCGTTTGCCTGTTTGTTAGTATTTTGTTCTCATTTTTAATTCATTTTTATAGTTTTCATTTTATTAGGACGTAGCTGATCATTGAGGGGTTCCATACTCATAATTTTACCTGTGTTCTACAATTTATTAAATATTAATTAAAATATGATTCTGTTTTGGTAGGCGACCGCCATATACATCATTCAGCGTGAGCTACAAGCAAATCGGGGTTCTTTCCTATATTCTTATCTACGGGGACCATACGTACTGGTAGCACTTGTTATGCTTTTCACACCACCTGTACCATCTGTCGCCTACTGGTTCTAACCTGCTGTAATGAAGCGATTCTCAAATTTATTATGGCTGTAAGCAAGAAATATTGCAAGGAGCAAGTATAATAATCAAATTTAAAAGCTTTGCACTTCATAAAATATCGCTAATACGTACAAGGTAGTTATAATTATCCTGAGAGTGATCCGCATGCTGCTTTCGGTACTGTATATATCGCAGCACGCTAAAACGTGCGTTTATCGGTTGTTGAGAAAAAAAAAAATTTAACATTCTGCCATTAGGCGAAAATATGGCGCAGTAGGAAGACAGAATGTGTCGTGGGTGTAGGAATAGGGGAGGAACGATCAATCACATAATGATGGTGCTTCTTGTACATTTATTAGGATATGGTCATACGTTACATGTATTCCATACATTGTCACCAGAAAACGACATGGTGAACAGTTGACCTCCGCATATCCGATGTAATATGGGGGCCATCTATCCCACAGATCAGAAAGAGTCCGGAGATATCATAGACGTGGTCCTGCAAATATCCCTACAACAGGAGTCACAGGCTGGATCTAGAAGACCTGGATCTTGAAAGTGCCTAGAGACGATGCTCAGGTCACCGAAGGTTTCTCACAGCATAACTATCACCTGACATAGGGTGTCGCCCTATCACGCATGAAAAGCAGGAAGCACTTGTTGTACAAGAAAATACGGACATAGACTGAAGGAACTTATAAAACCATACCGCACAGTCACGTAACTTGAGAGCAGTGGATGTTCCTGCATAACATGTAGATGACTGGCAACCTAGTACGGCAGGTCTGTGTGTTCAAGGCACCGTTCACAGAAAAAATGGCCTCGTCCATCAAATAATATTCCTGGGCCATATGTCATTCACTTCTTTTAGTGCAAAAAGGTACGAAGGGTAAAGTCATGACATTGTAACATATTCTGGGGCTACATTTGGTTAAAATTATGAATCTTGAAGGGATACTAATGTAAAATGCGCAGCTAAATCTTTTTAATTGTTGACCAGGGTGGAGCCCCCACACCATGACAAAGCTAAAGCACTGGCCGCAGAACGTGAGAAATTTGTTGTATGGTCAGATACAGCTATAGGAACTTCTTCAACAAACCCCTTGGAAATGTGTCGCCTCCCTCTGCCTGCTGCAACACCTGTCACCTGTTCAAATTGAATTCAAATGTTAGTAAATCTATGGAACCAAACTACAGTCGTCATTAGTCCTTAGGCATCAAAGGTACAAAACTAACATAAGGACAACACACACCCATGCCTCCGACGCGAGAGAACGCGTGATCAGTAACGTGACGTTCCACACACTATTCTGCGTGGCAGGTCACCTATTACTTCCGTCATATCCCTTAGCCCGTTTTTGACCATGGGACCTCTTTACAGCTGTTTCTGTCGGTTATATTTCCACAACGCCGTTATTACTTGAATCGTTTTCGTCCTTTGCAGGTGAAGCAGTCAACAATCTGAAGATTGTTTTACTAGGCATTATCTTGATTGGAAGTGGTGTGCCGTGCACTTCCTCCGACCTTCGAACTTCGTACGAAATTGATGGCACTTCCAGCCGGGTACTTAAAGCTTGTTCCCCAAAGATAAGTAGGATCCTCAGTCACATATGTAATAGCTCTGTGAAGCAACGGTGTTTTCCGTGGTAGACTCCAATATGCCATTGTCAAACCATTGCATAAAAATGGGGATACATGAGATGTTAACAACTACCGCTCAATCTCTTTTCTGCAGCTTTATCGAAAATTTTTGAGAAAGTAATGTATTCAAAAGTAGCCTCCGATATTTGTAAAAACAAAGTACTAAGCGAATGTGAGTCTGGTTTTCAGAAAGGCTTTTTAACAGACATTGCTATACATGCCTTCAACGATCAAATATCAAATGCTCTGCATAACCGTACATCATCCATTGGTATTTTTTGTGATCTTTCAAAGGCCTTTGATTACGTAAATCATGGAATTCTTCTAGATAAGCTTAACCATTAGGGTTTTCTGGGGCAGTGCACAAATGGTTTAATTCATTCTTAACTGGAAGAATGCAGAAAGTTGAAATAAGTTGTTCATTTAATGTCAAAATATCTGTCGATTCCTCAGACTGCGAGAGTATCTAGGATGTGGTGTCACAGGTGCTCAAACTCGTAGTTTTGAAACTTGCCCGCCCCTCCCCAGTAACTAAAGGATCATTGCCCGTCACCGGCGTCTGTTCCGAAATTGAATTAGTTTCAAAACTACAAGTTTGAGTATTGTGGGCGGGATAAAGCTTGAAATTTGTATTTGAAGGGAGGCATGCTTGGGTAGTCCTTGCAGTGGTCAGTGGTCAACGCAACTGCCTAGAAAGCAGGAGAACCGACTTCGAGTTCCGTCTCCGTACACATTTTCAACTTCGTTCAACCGCAGTTGATGTCATACATTCTGTGATTATGAGATATCTATTTCCGTTATTCATAGCAGTTATTGGGCTAAAAAATATTAAAGTCCTGTACGAAACATCTCTTACCAGAGTTTAAAAAAATATTACATACACATTGTTTATGTTTGATTTTAGTTAGTACATTGCAGTGCATAAATTGTATTTATGATATCGAATATTCATATTAAAACTGTGCACGGCAGCTCATTTTTTATAGATGCACTTGTTTTTAAAGTCTAGCGTGCGACGCATCCATTTTCGTCCCTTGTATCTTGGGGTCATGATAATATTAACTTTCATAAACGGTTTAAGATTTCAGAAAGGTTTGTTGTTTTAATTGCAACAGTAGATCGTATATTGCTAAGTTGTAACTACCATAAATGCTCTTTTGCCGAAATAGAACAGTAATCGTCCGCGTGCAGCAGCGAGAAGGTTGACGTAACGGGATATGTAAACAATTTGCCTCATGGAAGAATCAAAGCCTCAGGCGGACACGCCCGGAGCATCTGGCAGCGGTGCGCGCTAGCAGTAAACATATGTGCGCATTCACTCATCTTCCAGTATAATTGCCCCACATGCACAGGTCGTTGTCGTTAATCTGGATTTGGCACGGTTATCATAATGGGTGCTCGGATGCTATTCATGCAGTCACCAAATTCCTCACCCATCTCAGAGAAATTACGTGCACAGTAACTCAACTGTTTGCAAACAGTGCTATGAATGTGAAAACGTGCGAACGTTTTTCTACATATTTGTGAAACGGTACCAAACCAAACCAGTATTATCCTACCAGTGGAATGCAGGAAACCGTCTAAGTACTATATCCAGTTTGACCGGCACACCGTCCCCCTTGTCGTTTATGGCGATGTAAAAGACAAAATTAAGGGATAATGGCTGTATAGTTAATGAATGTTTATGAAAGTGAGGCAGTGCATAGGTTAATCGTAATTTTCCAGTCCTTTACCTTTATTTCTAGTCGGTGCTGTTACTACTCATGCCAATCATACTCTTTGTGATAGAAAAAGCACTTTACTTGGGAGGTATTACTGCTTCCTACACCTCGTCAGGGTAAGAAGGCTAAAATTTCTTTTCACTAATCTCGTCTTCTTTCACTTTTTGACGCCATATCCGAATTTCACATGCTTCAATTTTCCTCTCCACCCAAATTATAAATTCGCAATTCTCTTCATTAGACCCATAAACATGCTTTTAGTTTTCTTTTTATTAAGTTTCATACAATATGCAGTAGAGGCATCATTCAGGTCTTTAGCATTTGGGTTAGCGTCTATGTTCTGCGAGAATCTCCACGTCCTCTGCAAATCTTGTGCATTCAATTTTCTGCCCACCTATCGTGACATCTCTTCTCCCATCCAAATAACTTCTCAGTATCTTCTTCAAATAAATGTCAAATAATATCGGCGAGAGGCAATGAAGTCCAGTAGACTCAGTAAATATTTCTTCCTCAGTTCACTCATTGCATTACCTTCTGGATGTAGCCGTTCTAACTTCTTTATAAGAAATGTTCAAATGTTAATGAAACTTTTATCCATTGTTCAAATGTTCAAATGTTCCTTGTTCAAATGTTTGTTAAGCTTATGGGATTTAACTACGGGGTCATCAGTCCCTAAACTTACAAACTACTTATGAACTACTTACGAACTAGGACGGCACAAATATTCATGCCCGAGGTGGGATTCGAACCCCCGACCGTAGTGCTCGTGCTGACCGTGACTGGAGCGCCTCAGTCACCTCGGCCGGCCCTTCATAAGAGTTGATGTCCTCTTGGACACACTTTATTATTAAATATGTCACCTGTTTCATTGGAATACTTAATATGTATATCAAAAGGCAGCTTTTCCACAAATCGTAGCCACTGGATCTTCAACATGTTTGTGACGTTTTACAAACGGGGATACTGTTAAATAGGTCGATTGCAAATCGAAGTTCCATAGTAATCATTAAACATTATACACTGCCTGTCTGCACTTATCTTTAGGTTGCATTGCTTCATATAAGAGCATTGTTCCATTCGGTATTCTTTTGAGGTGTATTCTTGCCCTTACCATTTACATATCCCTCCCCTTTGGCTTGTCTCTGTTTCCTTACATCTATCGCATTCCTCAAAAGCTTTTGGCCCTACTTACTGTTCACAATATCAGGGGATGATGAGGATGCAGGTGGTCCTGGTATTGAGGACATTTTCAAACCCTCGTTAACATCGAGCCGCTCTGTATCACGTTCTTAATCGTCATCTTCCTCCCCCCACTGAAAAATATATGTGAAGTTCAATGTCACACGTACAGGAATTAATATTTTCGTATTACCGCTACACAAAACGATAGCACACACAAAAACAATAACAACATACGTTGTAAAAGTTCCTCAATGGTTTTAGGTTGTGTGTTTAGATACATCATTGTAATTTCAAGAACTATCACCCAAGGAACACACTTCGCGATTCCACGATGTGAATAAATGCGGAGTGACGCAAATACTGCGACGGCAACTACAGCAGTACACAAGGCAACATCGTCTCATCGCGCTGTTCATGACTGCGCGTAGCGAACTCTGCAGGTGGTTCAGAAAATGCTGTCAGTGCAGCAGTGGACTAATGACTCATAGTCCACTACTTATCCATGAAAACGTGACAAAGGCTCAGCGCAAACAGCAGTAATTTGCCCCTCGTCTACGTTTACCATACAGAATATAAATATGTAATTTTGTAGGGTTTTATACTCCACATAGGCATCACTTCATGCAGGTAGCTTAATACGCCAACAAATGTGGGTTAGTGCACTATTCTCAGTGATTTGATTATCAATGGTGTCTGTTGTGACCAACGAAACGATCCTTACAACAAAATATTTTATATTCTTTTTCCACCTCGAATACGTAACGGAACCACAATAACCTCGTTACAGAATAAGGGTCAAAGTTCCAGTTCTTTACAACGGAATGCAACATCATCTACAGTTATAAGGAAGTCCAAAATAGTGCTATCACCAGAACTAATAGCAGCATTCCGGTAGCTTCTTCTCGAGTTTCAGAAATCGCGGAGAGCCGTCGTCTTACACCCAAACCTTCAGATGTCAGATCGGTACCAAACGTTGTATATCGATAGTGTATCAACCGAAACCTCTATATAATTCGTGCTATGTGCTGCCGACCAGGAGAACGTGCAAAAACTATAATAATAAGTAACATCTAACCTACGGAGTAGAGGAAAAGCATATCTGTGAGAACTTATGACGTCGGGTTACCGTGGGCTAGTTGGTAGAACGTTGATTCATAGAACAGATTGTCGTGGTTTCAATCCCCGCAAAAAGCTTTTTTTTTTTTTTTTTTTTTTTTTTTTTTTTTTTTTTTTTTTTTTAATATTAGCTGCAGCAGGTCGAAAATTTTTAAAAGAGAATGTCTATATTGTTCCACGGGTTTATTTCGCAAAACGGCACTGTCAGCTACAGCAGTAGCAGTAGCGTGCGGACTGGACAGCAACGTCAGCCCCACTTGATGGTGTGGGCAAACACACGGCACTCTAGCCACAGCACGCACATCCGCTGAACGGCGGTGCTGACTATCTAGCAGTCATTTATTATTACTATTTACTATTATTATCACTTTAATATTTCCGCACGTATGGTGCAATTGCTTTTTCATCTACGAATATACTCTACAGGTTTGCTACTTTCAAATAAAACGAAGCAGAAGCAAAATTGCCGATAACACAGTGCTATAAAATTTCATTTCAGGAACATGTTGTCCCAAGTAACACTCGGTGCACGTTTGTCGAGGTTGAAAGATTTGCGTCATAAAAAGGAAAAAGAAAGAACAATTCGCGCCATCAGGGTTTGAACCGAGGACCCTCGTAACGACAAAAATTTCCTCTATCAACTACCCCACGGGAGTTAAAAGTCGACCACTGTACGCAATAAGAGCCTTGTTTTATCACTAAAATTAACAAATGGGGTCCGTGTGAACTACTGGTTACTCCCTGCTACAAAGCCTTGTTCCCTGGCCCAAACTGAGAACTGACTCGTTTCAAATTGCTTCAATAGCAGGAAGTTAATACTACAGTGCTCAATATACATAGTAGCTCACACGTTATTACACACAGACATTAATAAGCAAGTCGCCACAATTTAAGTTAGAAAGGTGGCTAAGAAAACTTTTACTGGGCAACGGAATTTAGATATAAGAAAAAATTGCATCTGCACAAGTTCTCAGCACTTGTGAAGAACAATATTAAATAAAAGAGGGAAGATGCCCTAGAACTACAATTTATAGGCAACTTACGGATTATGCTGAACTTAAACTTGTTTATACAGATAGGCAACAACAAAATGGGGAACCAATTTTGTTAATAAAATAAAATGCATCACTTACATGCATTAATGCGGACGGGGCCTAGCCTAAATTATACATGAGTTAACGCTACTGGGGGAAGGAAACACAAACAACACTCATTCTCTCACATAGACGCAATGCCACAGCGAAACTCGCCAAAAACAGCATGCTGAGACGAGGTGGAAGCAGGCGCCGCTATCGTAGGCGAAATTCAGCGAGTCGGAGGTAGCACAAACGCTTTGAAGATGGCTCTGGTCTGCCGTGCCTGTTTTGAGATGGTGCGTGTGTATAGCAAGTTAAATTACATCTCAACAGAAAACGCGAGCAAACACGCTACCGGCAACACACAGCTACGTTACATGAAGGCACTCCCCTGAACCAACCACGTGGAACACATATCACTCACGGAAGGAAGGGATGAAAAAATTTTGACATGCACTGTACAAAAATGAAGATATCACCTATTAGAAATCGGGCCCCACAAAGCTAGAAAGTATTTACACACATACACCGCCACATGATCCCAAAAAGGTTTTAACATACCAGGTCGTTATGAAACTTTAGCTAGAATCACACACATTGCGTTTATCTATTAGAAATCACTAAACTGAAAAACTAGAACAGATTTCCGCACATGATCGGAGGAAATACAAAAAAAAAAAAAAAAAAAAAAAAAAAAAAAAAAAAAAAAAAAAAAAAATCTAAGTTCACGAATCTAAGTTATACCTGCTATCAATGGAAACGCTACCATCTCCAGAAGCAAGAGCAGAACCAACCTTACTTCACCAGGCGACCAGCCCAGAATGAATTGCCAAGCGGACACTGGTGCGCGGGAAACGACCGGAAGCAGGAAAATCCAAGAAAAAGCGGCGATGGGGACGGAGAGCGAGTACACTCGCACTGGAGTAGGTTCGCTAACTAGCTTGCAACCAAAGGGTGTGGAAACATCTTTGCTCACCTCAGCAGCTATCGACTCTGAGCCAGAGAGAACGATGCAAAGCGAGCTATCACTCCCCACATTCAAATCCATAGATTCTCACACACACTTAAACCGCAGGACAGGCGTTACATATTATTTCCCGTTTAGGCGCGTTCTTCTGGACGGCAGCGAATAGCACATATAGAAAATTCGGTTGATACTCTATCGATATACAACGTTTAGTAGCGATCTGAGTATTTTACATGTGAAGGTTTGGGTGTTAGGCTGGTTCTGGGAGGCTGTAGTTTCATTCGCTGCCAGCGGAATGAACTGGCCAGGAAGACTGCTGCCTGCCGTTAAGGAGAGTATTGCAGCCAATCCACGAGCAGCGTAGGAATTTCTTTGTGACAGAGACGCCGCCACAGCGCTCACTGCACGAAGTAGTCCCGGTTTCTGCCGTCGGTATTTGTTGTTTGTGTTATGCCGGTTGGCTGGTGTCTGTTATGGTGCTGCAGGCGGCCGAAGTTGATATGCCCACCACACGGCGAGGTGTAGAGGGTAGTCTCCTCTGCAGGGGCACCGACTCTGCAAATCACATTTAAATGACTGGCGAAGGGTTCATCGAACCACCATCATACTATTCACCAACCACTCCACTCTCGAATAGCGCGCGGGAAGAAAAAGACCTGAATCTCACCGCTAGATCTCTGATTTCTCGTATTTTACTCTCATGATTATTTCTACCTATATATTTTCGCATTCGGAGGAGAATGTTGGCGATTGGAGTTTCGTAAGTAGATCACGCCGCAGCGATAAACGCCGTTGTTGTGATGATTCCCATCCCAGATCTTGTATCATTTCCGTAACGTTATATCCCCAGTATCGTGACAATGCTAAACGAGCTGCCCTTCTTGGGACTCTTCCGCTGTCTTCCGTCGTAATAAGGATCCCACACTGGGCAGCAATACTGCAAACGAGGACGGACATGCGTAATGTACGTAATCTCTTTGGTAGTTCTGTTGCATCTTTTAAGCGTTCTGGCAATAAAACGCAGTCTATGATTCGCCTTTCCTACGACATTATCTACGTGTTCTTTCCAGTTTAAGTCTGATGTAATAAGAATTCCTAGGTATTTGGTGGAGCTTATGGCTTTCAAATTTAAATGATTTGTAAACAAAGTTTAACGGATTTCTTCTCGTACTCATGTGGACGAAATCACATTTCTCATTATTTAGAATCAGTTTCCAATTTTTACACCATACTGATATCTTATTTAGATCGTTCTGCAGTTGTGTTTGATCTTCAGATGACTTTGCTAGACGATAAATAACAGCGTTATCTGAAAACAACCTAAGAGAGCTGCTCATATTTTCTCTCAAATTATTTATGGAGATAAGGAACAGCAGAGGACCAATAACACTACCATTTTGAACGCCGGATATCACATCTGTTTTAGTGGATGCCTTACCATCAATTACTACAAACGGTGTCCTCTCTGACAGGAAATCCCCTATACATTCACAAATCTTGGGCGATATTCCATAACCACCAGAGTCTTATCACTGTGCTTTATAATGTTCATATCATATTCAAATTGGTCGATTGGCATAATTATGATCTTTAAATAAACAAAATTCGTGTAACCTAAACAATTCAAAATGCGTGGTAGGACACCTGCAATTGCCCACTGCCTTGCAGTTTGTGAATCTGTTTTGTCAAATGTTTGTCAAGCTTACGGGACTTAACTGTGGCCGGCCGCGGTGACCGAGTTGACTGCGGCACTTCAGTCACGGTCTGCACGACCACTACGGTCTGGGGTTCAAATCCCCCCTCGGACATGGATATTTGTGCCGTCCTTCGTTGTAGGTAGTTCATAAGTAGTTTGTAAGTTTAGGGACTGATGAACCCGTAGTTAAGTCCCTTAAGCTTAAAAAAGCATTTGAACATTTGAAATTAACTGTGGGGTAACCAGTCCCTAAATTTACGAACAACGTATAAACTACCTTGTACTAACGACAGCACAAACATCCACGCCCGAGGTGGTATTCGAACATCTGAGCATGGCGCCTCTATCCGCTAGGCCACTCCGCCGCGGCGTATCTGTTTTGTTATATTTATTATAAACAATTTATAATGGTATTCAATAAATTCAAACTATTATGCGATGTATTAAGGTTACAGACTGTTATAGATATACCAAAAGATACGTTTCGATGAGACATTTCAGTTGAGAATTACCGTACGCCAGTTACAATATTATCTAAAAAGTATTAACCAAAGCGTAGTTTGATTTTTCGGTAGCTCTCGATATAAAATAAATGCGACTGATATCAACATATCATCTGAATTACTCTGCCTTCATTTTTCATATGCCGTATCTTGCTGCTCTGCAGTTTCAACAGTCTGGTACGAGATGTGTAAATGGCAGTTAGGCCTGACGTCACGTCCGCCTAGTGTTCAGCCCTGCACGTGGTTACAGCAAAGACGAGCGTCACACGCCGTGTCGCCTCCTGGGCTCCGCTGCTGTCCGTCACTGCAAAATTCACCACTGACAGCTGTCAAACCGCGAGCGCCTAAAGCGCTAAATAGACGTTGTCATGTCACAAGCTCGACTGCGGCTGGGGTAACGCTTCGGGCCAGTGGCTACATTTTGGCGTCAACGGAACTTTCTAGAGTGTTACGCCCGTCATCTTTCTATTAAACTACCAATTACATAACGTTTCTGGACGAAAGAAACATAACTTTTCGCAACACAATTACACGATATAAAAAGAAATAATTAACTTATGGTATGTTAAATATTAATAAAATTGCTGGAGGGTTGTGGCGGACTGAGAGTACAAGTAAGAGCTCGTCAGATTTAAGATATAAGTTTTGTTGTTGTTGTTGTTTGTTGTTGTGATGTTCAGTACGGTGACTGGTTTGATGCAGCTCTCCACAATACCCTTTCCTGAGCAAGCCTCTTCAACTCCACATAAGAATGGAAACTTACATCTGTCTGAATCTGCTTACTGTATCCATCTCCAGGTCTACCTCTGCGGTTTTTACCCCACACACTTCCCTCCAACGCTAAATTCACTATTCCTTGATGTCTATGAATGTGTCCCCCCAATGGATCCCTTCTTTTAGTCAAGGTATGACTTTTCTCCCCAATTCTGTTCAGTACCTCCTCATTAGTTACGCGATCCACCCACCTAATCTTCAGCATTCTTCTGTAGCGCCATATTTCAAAAGCCTCAATCCTCTTCCTGTCCGCACTGTTTATCGTCCATGTCTCACTCCCATAGAAGGCAACACTCCATACAAATGCCTTCAGAAAAGACTTCCTTAGGCTTAAATCAATATTCGATGTTAACAAATTTCTCTTTTTCAAGAACATTTTTCTACCCATTGCCATTCTGCATTTTATATCCTCTGTACTGCGCCCATCATTTGTTATTTTACTGCCCAAGTAACAAAACTCATCTACCTCCTTTATTGCTTCGCTTCCCAGTCTAATTCCTTCAGCATCACCTGATTTTCTTACACTGCACTCCATTACCCTAGTCTTGGTCTTGGTAATGTTCATCTCATATGCACCTTTCAGCACAGTGTCCATTCCGTTTCACTGCTCTTCCAGGTCCTCTGCTGTCTCTGACGGAATTACTATTTCGTAGTCAAAACGCAATGTTTTTAATTCTTCACCCTGTACTTCAATTCCTTCTCCAAATTTCTCCTTGCTTTCCTTTATAGCTTGCTCAATGTACAAATTGAATAACAATGGAGAAAGACTACAACCCTGTCTTACTCCCTTTCCTACCACTGCATCCCTTTCATGCCCTTCAACTCTGACAACCGCTGTCTGGTTTTTGTACAAGTTGTAAATAACCTTGCGCTCCCTATATTTTACTCCTGCTTACTTCAGAACTTGAAACAATTTATTCCAATCAACATTGTCAAAAGTCTTCTCCATATTTACAAAAGATAGATATGCAGGTTAGCCTTTTCCTAATATATCTTCTAGGATAGGCCGTAAAGTGAGTATTGCCTCCCGTGTTCCTACATTTCTCCTGATCCCAAACTGATCTTCCCCGAGGTCTGCTTCTACCAGCTTTTCCATCCTTCTGTATATAATTCCTGTTAATATTTTGCGACCATGACTTATTAAACTGATGGTTCTGTAATTTTCACACCTGTCTCCACCTGCTTTCTTTGGAATTGGGATTATTACATTTTTCTTAAAGTCTGAGGATACTTCGCCTGTCTCATACATCTTACACACCAAGTGAAACAGTTTTGTCAAGGCTGGTTCTCCCAGAGACTTCAGTAGCTGTGAGGAATTTCATCTATTCCAGGGGCCTTGTTTCGACTTTGGTCTTTCAGTGCTCTGTCAAATTCATATCTCAGTATAGTATCTCCTATTTCATATTCATCTACTTCTCCCCTTCCTGCAATATTGCCTCTAAGATATTACCTTCGTAGAGACTCTCTATATATACTTTCCACCTTCCAGCTTTCCCTTCTTTGTAAGATCGTAATATTCCTATGGGATAATTATTCACCGGGCAATATCCTCTACATTTCACACACATTTTACTAAATGGTCTCTTCTAATATTGTAAGACGTCTCTCACAGAATAAAATATGAAAGAAGAAGTAAATGGCTACAAATCATCCCCTTCACACGTTGATCCGCCAGAAGATTTCGAACCATCGCCGACATCTTTACCCGTCTCGAAAAGCATGACGAAATATGCGGGTCTCCCACATATAAAATACTTAACCCAGATAGTGCTGACATCCTTCCAGAAGGCCGACAACGGCAGCTTAAGTTTCTATTCTTGTCTGTAAGAATTCGTGTACAGTGTCATGTTTCATTTCTATGAATCGCCTGCTCCTATTGCAGATCAATTTTGGCTTGTATTGTCGATTGCAAAGTGGTTCGATACAGCTGTGTTCATAGAGAAGATACTGAAGACTTCCTCGTTGTTGGATTTATAGTTCTTGAACTTTCTTCCATTTTGGATGTATTTGTTAGTATACATTACATATTAAATGTTATTTTAATAATAATGATTCATCAGATTATTTATTTTGACGTCATTGCAGAAAGAAGGGTAGAATTAAAAACTAATATAACGATCTTGGGTAGTCATATAAAGATAATTAATAGCTTTTGAGAAAAAAATTTAACCAATAATAATTCCTCGCTATCTGGGTTAATTACAAAAATTATATCAAAATTCGTATTTTAATGTTGAGTTTCTGTTTTTCTTGCCATTTTGCTATTTATACTGTCAAGTTATAGTGTACTGCAGCCACGTTGCAGTAGGTACACTAGGCCACCGAGGGTAAGCAGTGTTGGTTCTGCGTTTGTATTGGTCACCAGATGTGTCCGGCGATCGCATGGTGCACTCAGCCCTTGTTAGGTCGATGTGGATCTACTTGAATGAAAAGTAGCTGCTCCGGACACGACTACTGTCAACGGGCTTGTTGTGGGGGTGTTTTTGTTAGGCGTGTGTAGGTAAATTATAACAAAAATATCCCACACTACAGTGACGTTTAATGCGAACGACTGAATACTCAACTTGTTGTTGTGGAAATACTATGATGTATGTTAAGTTTAAATACAGTATTCGTGCGTTGTTGTGGTTCTCAGTCAGCAGACTGGTTTTATGCAGTTCTCCACGGTACCCTGTCCTGTGCAAGTCTCTTCATCGGAAAATATGTTCGGCAACCTACATCCTTTTGAGCCTGCTTACTGAATTCGACCCTCGGTCTCCATCTACGATTTTTCGATTTTTATCCCACACACTTCCTTTTAATGCTGACAATTCCTTGATGTCTCAGAATGTGTCCTACCAATCAATCAATCCCTTCTCTTAGTCAAAAACTCCTCCCCAATTCGGTTAAGCACCTCCTAATTAATTACGTGATGTACCCATCTAATCTTCTTCATTCGTCTATAGCACCATATTTCAAAAGATTCTATAAGTTTCTTGTCTGAATTCCTTATCGTCTACGTTTCACTGCCATACAATACTACAATCCAGACAAATGCTTTCAGAAAGGACTTCCTAACATTTAAATTAATATTGGATGTTAACAAGTTTCGCTTCCTTATAAACGCTTTTCTCCCCATAGCCATTCTGCATTTTGTATCTTCTTTACTTCGGCCATCAGAAGTTATCTTGCTACCCAAATAACAAAATTCATCTGCTACTATTATTGTCGCATTATCTAATGTAATTCCTTCAGCATCACCTGTTTTTCTGACATTATATTCCATAAACTTCGTTTTATTCTTGTTAATGTTTATCTTATATCTTCCTTTCAAGACTCTGTCCATTCCATTCAATTGCTCTTCCCGATCCTTTGCAGTCTCTCACAAAATTACTATGTCATCGGCAAACCGCAAACTTTCTATTTCTTCTCCCTGAGCTTTAATTCCCTCTCCAAATTTCTCCTTCCATTCATTCACTGCTTGCTCAATGTTTAAACATCAAATTTCGTCTGCTGTCCGTAATAACTTCAGACTGTCAATACTAAAACCAGTCTTGAGACTATCTTCCCAGCAGCGCGACACTTTTTCCTGGATCGTAGCACTACTGACTAGAAGAACGCAGTTGATGAACTCATGACAATGTCTGGATGAACATGATGCAGTCACTATGAACGCGAGGCATCTTCTCTCAACAGGCTACATGCGCTGCCTATTCAGCTATTCTTCAGCCAATCAGAGACTGAGTTCACACTCCGCAGTCATTTTTACGGATTCTAGGGAATCGTATTGCCAACTGTGAACGCTTTCGTGACCGTATCTATAGGGTTGGGGGGAGGGGGTTATAGTCTTCTTTTTCATCAAAATTCGCAACTCTACAAGGCGGAAGAACGGAACTGAATATTTGTAAACCTAATGAACAAAATTGCTATGATCTTCAGTCCCTAGACATACAAGCTACTTAAAGTTACACTAACATCCGTACCTGCAGCTGTGAGACAGTCATACCGGTACCAAACGTTTTATATCGATAGTGTATTAACCAAAACATTGAAATAAATTGTACTATTAGTTGCCGTCCAGAATAACGAGTATAATAATTAGTAACACCTGTTCTACGGAGTAGAAGGAAGCATACCTATGAGAGCATATTACGTCGAGCTCCTGTGGGCAAGGTGATAGCGCGTTAGTTCGATATACCGAGGGTCCTGGGATCAAGCCTTGTGGTAGGTACTTCTTTTCTACTGCAGTACGTTGGGAATTGTTATGAGGAGCAACGTGTTCTTGGCATGTAAAGGGACTGTGTGTATTTTATAACAGTGTGTTATCGGCAGCTTCCTTTTGCTAGATTTATATGAAAGTAGCATATCTGTAGAGTATATTCGTGTTTTTAGAAAATAAACAGAAGCAGTCGGAAGGGAACAATCAAGAAGCAATTGAACCATAAGTATGAAAGAATCCTAATATTAATAATGATAAAAATAAATAATAACTGCTACATTACCAAGTATAATAATAACTTAATAACATATTGGCAGCACTTTCACATGTCAGGAACATGTTTTCTCATTAACGCTCGGCGTAGATATATGTAGCACACTTTACAACGTAATGCATAAATAAAATTGACATCACCAGCGCTTGAACCAAGCTTCCGTGAAATGATAAATGTACGCTTTATCGACGTCACCACGGGAGTTCAACACGACGTATACTCACATATAGGCTTTTGCTGTACATCCGTACCAATAATTTCCCCTTGGACAACAACGCATAGCACGAATTGTATGGAAGGTTTCGTTGATTATAGGTATACAGCGTTTAATACCGATCTGACTATCTGACATCTGAAGGTATGTGTGTAAGGACAATACACACACACCCATGCCATATGAGGACTCTACCCTCCGGTGGGAGTGACCGGCTACTACCACGTGGCGATGAACGGAGTTCTGACCGAATGCTTCTTCATACCCTATACCCCCTGAATTGATGCCTTCATGCTTCGGATAACGTGGTAGTCATTGGATTCATTCGTGCATTCTGAGGATTATAACTCTAAAATAAAAACCCCACTCTGCAGCCGAGTGTGCAGTGATACAAAATTTCCTGGCAGATTAAAATTTTGTGCCATATAGGGTGCCTGAACCCTTTCACGAGCAAAGGCACTAACGACTCAACTAGCTGTGCCAGCCGCACGACACGTTATCACAGCGTTCACAGGAAGTTGCATATCTCTCTGGGAACATCCCTTCAGATGCGCCAGCAAGGCAACCTTTCGGTTCCGGAAATTAAGTTTGGGATGAGACTACGCATGCTGGTACTATGACATACAAGTTTTACAGCGCACTATCCAGTAAATACCGAGAAAAAGCGAAGCTCATAGATATTTTATATACTAAGCAATTAATTCAGTATAGCGCAGTGGCGGAATTGCTCAGGCAGTAGTGTGCGTGATTTGCATCAAGATGATCACTGTTTGATCCTATCTGTGGGAAACATCCTATTTTTATTACTTCTTTTAAAAATTATATCAGTTTTTAAAGGAAATTTAAGAGATAGAATATTATCAGTGCTTCATACAGAATATTTTTATTTATAAAGTGACATGCCAGCTAAAGAAAATTTTAATTACAATTAATTAAAAAGTGGAATAACTTCCAATATGCAATTGGATGTCTTGCAGAAATCAGTCGTTATTTGTATGAAACTGTTTTATTTTGTAGATCTAGATTTCGGCAAGTGACTTGCAATTATCAGTACTAAATTAACAAGAAGTCACCGTCTGCATAAATACATTACGTGAAATATAACATTGACAAATGAGAAAAGAGTCATCGAGACGTAGTTCACATACGATAAATTCCTTTTTACTCTTATCTAATTTTGTCAATTTTATGTGTCATATGTGTTTTTATACATATTGTGAATTCTTCTTAATGTAGCACTGATAATGACAAGTCACTTGCCGAGATCTAGATCTTCATAATAAAGCAGTTCCTCACAAATAACGACTGATTGCAGCAAAACACCTATTTGGATATCATAAACAAACTCGTCGGCGCAAAAGAAGAAAGAAAGAAAACCCTTCTTAATGGCAGGAACACTGATAAAATTTTTAATACATTTTACGACTGATGTAGTTAAATTTGACGTTACACGGTATTGCCATTATAATTTTGATCTGCATACATCTTCAATACTAATGGCCGACATTGCCATTAGATTATTTACATTACTGACTACCGGTTTAAATGGTCATGTGGTCGTATTACATTTTGACTAAGTGCTATGTTGCTCCCGCTGTTTAACCTCCATTTTTTGAAGAACGTACGATGATTACACTGAAGAATTTTATACGATGGCGTCATAGCCCATTGAAACCAGTCGTCAGTAAATTAAATAGCGATCTTGGCGTTTCACTTTTGAAGATAATCATTACATTATAGATTTAGGCGATATTTTAAGCTATGGAAAGATGTAAATATTCCTTGAATTCGATGAACCCCATTTCTTCGTGGAAAAGCGGAGTACAGTTAGTGATTGCCCTACTTTACCCATAGTAATAGGACTGGCAGACGGTCAGGAAGAGTGAAAGGAGTAATAAAAATAAAATAAAAAAAAATAAAAAAAAATGAAAACGTTCATTAGACTTTCAACCTTAGAGCCATTTTCTTTACATCTTTCGGATAGTGCGATTTAGTACTTTTGTGAGTAGGCATGTTTGAGCAATCCTACTACTACAACGCGATGTCACATCCTGATCTAAATTTAAAGCTCGTTTTACACGATGGAATTTGTGTTGAAAATTGGCTACTCGAGGTGCGTGAGCCTTACTTCGTGCAGATCAGCAGCCAACCCCGTCGCGGGTGCGTCAGTGACGTCAATTATCTACAGATTGTGCCGAGTGTGGAGTTCTAAATGCAGAACTGCAGAATTGGCACGCGTAGAAGCAAAAAACAGCAGTCGTGTATGTTAACATGGGAAGTTAACCTGTTCTGGTCGATCGCATTCACATCAGAGAAATGATTTTCTTTACATTTTTCCGTTGTTTGTGTTTTCATCACACCGAGAAAGCTGCACCAGGGCCCAACATTCTTCTTTTTCTACAAGTTGTCTCCTACAAAACCTATTTCTGTTTTACGGGAAAATAAACTTACACTAAATATATAAAAGTGTTTTCCTGAAAATTATATCAGAATTATTAGACGAGAAAAGGATTTTCGATGATATTTTGACCGTTAGCAAGAAAACAAGCTTTGAAAACTAAACAAAATAGGTTTTTTTTTTTTTTTTTTTTTTTTTTTTTTGCTGCACTTTAGATATTGTTTCATGTGTTTGTCAGTATACGCTGCAGCAAACCCACTCGTCTCTAGTAGTCAACTGAAACAAGAAAGTTCACCGAGTAGAAGGGGATTAAGAGATCTGGAGATTTCCTTTAAAGTCATTTGTCCAGAAAAACCTATCTTTCGAGTACTGATAGTACTGCAAGGTTTCCAAGAGAACTTCTATGGGATTAGGAAAGTTAGAGACGAGATACAGGAGGATCATAAGGCGTGCACGGATAACTTTAAATGTTTGCTTGCCCACAAAGGAAGGGATCCTGGCTCGAATCCCCAACTGGCACTCAGTTTTGATCTGTCAAGGATTTTTGGAGCTCTGCCGATGAAAATGCAGGATATAGTTTATTTTTATTTTTATTATTATTATTTTTTTATTATTTGTTGGATATTCTGTTACACAACCTCCGACAGTAAAGTTCAGTAACATTAACGAAACACAACTCTGTAACATTAACAGAGAATAACTGTGAACCACAGTTAGCACTGACCTTCGAAGTAGTCACCTCGCACAACAATGCAACGTTGAGCTCTGCGATACATATCATCGAAATGTTGCACGAAGACTTTCTTTCGCTTTGGATGTCGGGAATATCGTTTGATTTATTGCCTGTCAAAGCAAGCTTAAGCCGAGGGACTAAGAATAAGTGTGGATATCCGGCGAGTGTGGTAGATGTTCAAGTCGCACAAGAACCCTCACCCCACGCAGTTTTTCTCGAGCAGACGTTTTTCGAATAGCACGCCGAAATGTGTATTTTATGTTATCATCAGCTGAGTAAGCAAGTAGAACTGAGATCATTCATGGTGATAAAATATTTCTAATAACAATCACAAATTTTAATTCTTTCATCACGTTGTATCAGTCCTCCAGTGCAGTTAGACGGCTGGAATACTATGCCCACTCGCAGTATCATGGGGAGCAAATTTTTATTTCTCGGTCACATCGTTCCTTTCGATGGCTATATGCTTTGTACAGCACAGTAGGCGTCGCTATCTGTGCACGAATTGAAAGAGCGGACGGGTTTGCAACAGAGCTGCGAACCAAAGTGAACACTCCAGGACGCGAACTATTATGCGCAACACCGCTTCGCAAACAGAAAGTACAGAAATCAAAATAGTTTATTTGTAGGAATGATACCGCAAATCCAACCGTTTGTACATAATTTCGTGAAGACATCTGGATAATGTGTTGTTTGTGCTTGCTTCGGTCGGCGCTGAGGCGTCGGTGGACAATGATTCTTTATTTCACACTTTTCTTCCTAGCTTAAGGCTGAGAAATTTGTTCCAAAAGATACTGAACCTTATTATTCTTTGATAATAAACACCAAGAGTATATATATATATATATATATATATATATATATATATATATATATAAAGTAACTGATTACAATGTTAAGTGACTGTAACAAAATCGCGACACATTCGCAAAAACGTCCAACGATATGTGGCAAGTAAAAGTACAAAAGTCATTGTTCCCGTTACTTGTTAAAATGAAGATTGGGTTTAAAAATTTTTCTTGCAGTCAGGGTCGAACGCACTACCTTTGACATTGTAATGTGATGGCGCTAACCACACGCCTATTCTTGCGCGGTGGAAAATAGTGACATCATTTTTATTCACGGTGGGATCTTCTGAAGGCTTATACAGTTGATGTGTCTTTAATTGATAGTTATAAGATATTTAGCGAATATGACGTATTTTTGATAGATCTTTATTGCAGCAAAAGCAGATATGATGTTGCCTTCATGGAATGTTTGCCCATGCGCAAGGCGAAGTGCGCAGTAGCTCCATTGTCTTGCCTCATGATCATTCGTGCGTAACCGCCAGAGCTGGGATAGCCAGGAGAGCCAGCTCCAACGCCAATGTTAAAAGCGCCCTTTCCCCTCGCCCCTCCCTGCGGCGGGAGCGCCAGGATTCTGCCTCTAGGGGGCTCAGGATAGAATTTGAACCTCAGTTGCGCAGGCGCATTGAAACGCTGCAACCACTGCCGCCTTTATTAGGCGGTTACACTACGACTCGTAAACGTGCTATCCTCGCGACGCGACGTAAAACGTTTCTCATGCGATGAAAATACTTTGAATTTGCATATAAAATGATCTGGTAGAAGAACTAAACGATGAATGATAATTTAAAGGCACTTTTTTATTTATTTATGTACTTTTTTCACGACGAGCTATTTTCCGGTGTTTCACTGTACCATTGAACACACAGGCGGCAACGGCACTTACAGGGTGATAAAAGTGGGTCGTAATGAAAAAATCGCACTGACGTGTTTTACGGCCCACTTTATATTTGTAGTTTTATAAGTTTTTTGCAAACATTTTGGACCAAAATAATATTCTAAATAATAAAAAATTAATTAATAAGAGTGTCTGAAACACTTTTAGGAAAAAAAATATATAGTGGCGGGTTTCGAACCACCGACCTCTACCATCATAGTCCAACACCTTGCCCACTACGCTACGACTATAAATCAGAAGATGAGTCCTTTAATCTCATACTAAGGATGGCCGTTGTTAACTGATACTAATATGGCAGTTGTAGACACTAGATTATCATTTATCGTACGAAGAAAGATGTGGTTTTGTTAATTATTTAGTGCGCCATTGCTTTTAAATGACAACGTGTAAGTTACAATAAGAAAATCATCAAATACGCAACGCAAAATTGCGTATGACAGAGAGAGTTCTGGGCGAGGAGTGTCACGTGACATATCCGAACTGCTGGTCTTCGTTAATTCAATGGAGGGTGTCAAATCTCCGTTATTTTTGCAAATATGTCTCAAACGATACGAGATATGAAAAAAAGGGATCTAAGTTGAAGAGACTTTTTCCTTTACCAATTAGGTTATTCAATTTTCGTGTCAGATGAACGGTTCGTTTGCAATTAAAATTATATTACAAGTGGCTTTTTTGTATTACTATCGTATTTGATATCTGAAAATTTTGAAAATAAGGATGTTCTAGTCTCTGGCGGCCTACAATCATGACTGTAAAATTTGGTGTCGATCGGTTGAACGGTTCGTCATAAAAACATGGAACACGTTACGGACAGACGGACAGACAGACATACATGCATCCCAAAACCGCCGTTATTTTTGCAAATATCTTTGAAACGCTACGAGATATAAAAAAAAAAAAACGAGAGCAAAGTTGTAGAGAAATTTGTCCTCTACAAATTCGGTTATTCAATTTTCGTGTCAGATGAATATTTAAGCCGTTATTTTCATTTAAATTTCTAGCTGTCAAAAGACGATCGCAAAGGCCCACTGCCGGCCGCGGTGGCCGAGGGGACTGAGGCGCTTCAGTCACGGTCTGCACGGTCACTACGGTCGGGGGTTCGAATCCCCCCTCGGGCATGGATATTTGTGCCGTCATTAGTATAAGGTAGTTGATAATTAGTTTGTAAGTTTAGGGACTGATGACCCCGTAGTTAAGTCCCATAAGCTTAACAAACATTTGAACATTTGAAAGGCCCACTTTTAGTGTTACTACCGTAACCTAAAGTGGGCCAAAATTGCAGCAGTGCCTTAAAATAGGACGATATATTCAAACTGTTTTAATTGCAATGACTACATAAATGTGTATAACTGAAGGAGATACCGTTTTAGATTTTATCTAGTCCGGATGATGAAATGCGGCGTCAGCTGTCTCACGGAACAACGGCTAGGCTGTGACAGAGTGACGTCAGGCCATTATCGCCGTTTTGTTATTATCTGTTGCGTCCCTTATCCCTCACTTAATAGAACCCGGCACGGTCTCTCGCTTCTGGCTACAGGGCAATTTCTGCGAGTAACGCTAGCAGTGCGATTACGAGGAAATAATCAGTCTTCCGAGAACGGCATTCGCCGGAGCATTGGGCGGTAGCGACCGGGCGGAAAGAAACAAGACGAGGAGAAGCCTGCAGGGGAAGAAACAGAAATAAAAGGCGGCGGTGTTAATCAATCTTCATCTGGAATTGCTCTGGTGCGAGTAGAAAACACACCGAGGAAGAGGAAATGCTGTTTCTTACTTCTTTGATAAAACTTACGGTCTGCGGCTCTCCATTACTTCAGACGCTGTCATGCACAAGAAAGAAAGTGAAATAGTGATTTTTGTTTGTAATGATTTTTATTGAAATTTTTAGAAAAATTGCAAGTAGTAGTATAGTCTACTACAAAGTTGAATATAAGAGGTAATCTGTCTTATGCTGACTGCAATTAACAGATTTATTTGACACCAGACACGTTTCGCTTTTTTATTTTAAAAGCATCGTCTGTGGTCTGTAAATGATACAAAGGTTTGTACAATTTGTTTTCTATAAAGAGATTAAAACAGTTAAAAAAAAACATTTTGCACGTTAGGCCTAAGTGTTTTTAATTTAATATTCGGTCTACTCATGGTGTTGATGTCTCTTCTTTACATGTTACTACTGCTTCTCCGTCTTGTTGGCTGGAGTTCGTTTTTTCCTAGCGTGTGTTTCAGAGCTGTGTACAGCACTTTTTGTGTGTTTTTGTTTCGTTTTTTCCTTTTCATCTCAGCACATCATATCACTTCACTTTTTGAAATGTATACTGATTACATACCGCCTGTTACACTTGGAATGCCTGTCTGTTTATTTGTCATTTCACTACAGTGTGGCTATGTTTTCATTTGGTCTGTGAGTGTTGCCAACGTTATATATTTATAATATAAATACGACTTCATTCTACATGAGTATCTGTGTGTGTGTGAATGTGGGTGAGAGAGAGAGAGAGAGAGAGAGAGAGAGAGAGAGAGAGAGAGAGAGAGAGACAGAGGAAGAGAGAGAGAGAGAGACAGATAGATAGATAGATAGATAGAGAAAGAGAGAGAAAGAGAGAGAGAGAATTTTAATTTCGTGAACAGGGTGTTAAGATTTTTATTCAGAAATTAAAAAAAAATCTCTCTCTCTCTCTCTCTCTCTCTCTCTCTCTCTCTCTCTCTCTCTCTCTCTCTCTCTCACACACACACACACACACACATTCACACACACACACAGACACTCATGCAGAATGAAGTCGTATTTATATTATAAATATATAACGTTGGCCACACTCACAAACCAAACAAAAACAAATGAACACACGAAAACATAGCCACACTGTAGTGAAATGACAAATAAACAGACAGGCATTCCACGTATAACAGGCGATATGTAATCAGCATGCATTTCAAAAAGTGAAGTGATGTGATGTGCTGAGATGAAAAGAAAAAAAACGAAACAAAAACACACGAAAAGTGCTGTACACAGCTCTGAAACACACGCTAGGAAAAAACGAACTCCAGCCAACAAGACGGAGAGGCAGTAGTAACATGTAAAGAAGGGATATCAACACCATGAGTAGACCGAATATTAAATTAAAAACACTTAGGCCTAACGTGCAAAATGTTTTTTAAACTGTTTTTAATCTCTTTATCGAAAACAAATTGTACAAACCTTTTTACCATTCACAGACCACAGAAGATGCCTTTAAAATAAAAAAGCGAAACGCGTCTGGTGTAAAATAAATCTCTTAATTGCAGTCAGCATAAGACAGATTACCTCTTATAATCAATTTTAACAGCTGCTGCGGAATATGGCCACACAACCAAACATTCTACTACAAAGGTTTAATTTTTCCATCACCTCAGACTAAAATGTAAGTTATGATATTAATTACGCTGCACTGGTAAATTTTGATTCCAGTTGTCTATGAGGTACCATTTACCATCTTTTCCTTCAGATGGTTGCATTAGTTTCATATATAAAAGCTTTTTTACCGACATCTATTGAATTCTGTGAGGTGTAAAAATATTTCGTGATTTCCTTCTATGCTTTCAAGGTCTACTTCCACACTGACACGCGCACATCATAGGGAGTGCATAGTTCTTAAAAATCCTTACAGTTTGCAAATACTACTCTGTACAGAATTGATTTCGTAAGAGATATACGAGTAACCAATGGAATGAAATTTGTATCTCTGGGTATTCTTAATCTGTATACGATTATCGCGATAACAGAAACTGTTATTATCAATGAAGAAATTGTTTTAGCTGAAATGATAACCTTACATAACGGCATCAACTAGTGTATTGACGCTAATACTTAGGTACAGGGACCGATGATCTAGATGTTTAGTCCCCTCAAAGCAACAACAACTTAGTTAGCCGTACAATTATTTTTAATAAATATAAAGCAGAGTGTCCGTATGTTTGTACGTGGTGCATACAAATCTACAGTTTTGTTCCAATCTTCATGAAATGTTGTACACGTAAGCTCCAATCTATGAGGACGGTCGACGCAAGTGTAAGAATCACGTAAGATACATAGTTCACGAGATATGACGTCATAAACAATGAGATGCGCGAAAAAACTGCTACATTTAGCGAAAATGCTGCTCATTTTCTCCTAAACCACTGGACCGATGTCTACGAAATTTGGTACACATATTACTTACACAAGGTAAAAATTGCTGTAGGACTACGAACCATATACGACTCAAGGTACAGGAGATACAACGACATAAACAATAGGAGTTACAAAATATTGCCACATAATACGACGAAACTTTATAAACACACTGTATGAGAATGACAGTACTAAGCGACTTGCAACAGACTTTAAACATAATTTCAAACCTTTACTAAACTTATTCTTGCTGACAACCACATCAAAATCAATCAAAAGAAAAGTTTCCCACTTACTACTTTTCCGCTGTTCATGGACTAAAATTACGTCATTCGGTATGACGTTACAATTTATAATTTCTACACTAAAAATGTAGCCACATGAAATTTTACAGTCAGTATACACACATACAGCTGAATGTACCTTCGAAAGTGTATCACAGTACGACATGTAATTCATGAGATATGAGCATATAAACTGTAACATTTATGGAAAATCGCCCCGTCACAAACAAAGTTTTAATCTATTACTTTTTTATTACTAATTGTATTCGCATCAGATTTTACATACATACAGCACTTATACAAATGATTACGTACATGAAAAACTTATACAGTTTTACAGCACATAACTCAATAAATATGAGACCATACGCATTTTATATGTCATTTGCCTTTTGATTATTATCTTTTTTTGTTTGGATACCGCATTTATAATTTTGTGTGTAATGAGAGAGAGCCTTACTTCTTATTTATTCTTCGATAAATATAACATGTTTTTAGACAAAAGGAGAGACAGAGAGAGAAAGAATAGGAGAAGTACTAAGTCAACGTAGGAATAAATAAATAAATACCCGGGCAAGGCCGGGTTTTCAGCTAGTTTTTAATATAATAACATCTCTGTTAAAAACGATTGTCTTTGCATGGATAGTAGAATTCTGGTGTTTAGCTGATGTTTATAATTTCTGAAATTGTAAATGTAAACCTTCTGCATTCTTTTAGCTCTTTTATCACCATAGCAAAATGATCAACGAGTGATTGGATAGACGCCTTTGATCCGTCTCCGATTTTACATAAGACCCGAATTTTTTCGACTTCTCTGCAATGTCTTTTGCTAAGGTATGACGCTTGTAATTATTGTTTGCTTAGCGCATCGCTCATTTTACAGACTCGAGAATCCTTATTAGGTAGTGACTGATTTGATTTGCTTGACCTTTTTGGAGTGCAACTACCTTTGCTTTCTCTGCATTTTTGAATAATATTATTAAACCATGATGGGTCTTTCCCATTCTTAATCCACGTTGTCGGCACAAATTTATCCAGTGTTTTATTTACAATACATTTAATTTTTGCCCATAATTCCTCTTCTTCCACCGTACCAAAATTAAACGTCTCTTCAACTGGGGCGCTAACAATTGCTTATCCACTGTTTCTAGCACATACACTCTCCGAGCCTTCTTCACAAATTTATTAACGTAGGTGTTCACTGTCGCTATGGCATCATGATCACTAACTCCTGTCTCAACCGTGATGTCATTGAGGATCTTGCCCACTTGTTGCGATAATGTGTAAAATTTTTCCCTAGCATGTGTGCTGACGATTTAGCTGCTCATAGCAGCGTACAGAAAATGTGCTCAGCAGTAGTTCAGGAGACTGCTTGTCTGTATAACCCCTATAGTGAAACCATAAACGTCCCAGTCTATACTTGACGGGTTGAAGTTGCCCCTAATTAATAGTGGCTCGATATCGAAGCGTTTCCACGGCGCCCTATAAATGTTCAAGGAACATATATTCGGAGGCGCACAGGCAGATGTCCATACCTGAGCCCAGATTTGAATCCATAAATCCGATCCCACACTTATCCCAAGACATTTACTTATGGAGAGTGATTGTGACTAAACCTATGCTGTGTCTTTGCTATAGGAACATACTTCTTCAGGCGTCGTGAAGCAGTGAAACGATGTTCTGCTTAGCAGCTCTAAGCTGAGAACACAAGCATAAGCAGATCTGATCCGCAACCGTTCCTAAAAATTTACACTAAAATCACGCAGTACTGTGCTCTGGTAAGCGTAGCATCATTTATAATTAAGTCTGACAAAAATAATCTTTGTGCCAAGAGCTGTACAAAATGTATTATTTGTTATTTTCCGTTTTCGGCATTGCGTTCGATCAACGGGAGATCCTAAAAGCTAAATGAAAAAAAAATCACATTATAGTTTTGTGTTAACGGACAGACTCACAAAAGGGAGTTAGTTATAAAAGATAAAGAAATAATACTTAAATATTGTGAGTCAGTTAATGCAAATATATATTGCTCCCAAATAACGCAATCTCAAAATAAATATGTAACAATGGTGATGTAAATCAGTAGCAAATTTGCTAATATTTATGATATGAAGTTCACACACAGTTGACAGCATTTGTATATTTTCAGTCTCATAACTGACTGTTACTAGTGAGCATACGTTTATGACTATTTGATACATCTTAGGACATTTAAAAGATTTGATGGTACCCCAAAGATGCTAGAATTTATATTAATGCCAAAATAACTGTAAGTGCCTATTAAATATATATGATTTGTTTTAATGAATATAGTACATATTAACACTTCTATTGCTGACCTGTAATTCTCACAAAACTTGTAATGATAATGAATACCATTACACACACAACGATGTTTATTTATTAGATTTGACAGTGATGTATCATTGTATACACGGTTTCACACATCATCGTTGTTTTGACAGATTTGATAAGAACGTCTTGGTAAAAATACAAAATCTGAATAAATGTGTATTTTTATATTTCATGACGTACAGTCTTAGACAAAAAAATTGATCGCCGGCCGGCCGACGCAGAATGCTAAGTCCGACGATGTGCACGATCTGGCAACACTGTAGAATGCGGTACTGTCAGGAGGAAGTGTTATGTCCTTCTCGAGTCGCTTCTGTGATATGTGAGCCCGTGGTCTCATTCGAGTGACAGCTGCGGTGCTGGACGGACGTGTGGCGGCTGCTCGGCGTCCGGACGTAAACAACGGCTGTGTCGCTGCGAGTAAGGTTCGTTTTGAACTGCTCTCTTCATTTGTAGCTATGGTTTCGAACTATAGTAAGACAGAATGAGTACGATAAATGTTCTGAGGAAAGATACGATAAAATTTACGTTCGATAGAAATTTTGTTAGACCAAAGGCTTTTGAAATCAGGCGGTGGTTCATGGAAAAATTTCAGATGACCGGTACCGAAGTAGAGGATGTTCACTTATCATTTGTGACAAATTCTGTATATTTGAAGTTAATAAACCCAGAATTATGTTGTTCAATTGTTGACAAATGTGGCGGTATCGCTAAATTTAACCATTCCGACGGTTCAGTTAGCGAAGTTTTAGTGTCACATGCCGGACTAGGAATTCGAACTGTTCGTGTCTTTGAGCTGCCATTTGAGGTCCCGGCTGAAGAAATAAACAAAGTTCTGAGGCCATATGGCCGAATCATATCTAATATAGCCGAGAAATGGTCCGAGGAGTATATGTTTCCCGTACTTAACGGTGTTCGACAAATCAAGATCGAATTACAGAGGCATATCCCTTCATATATAAACGTATGCGGATACCGTGGCATTGTCATTTATGACGGTCAGCCTAAGACTTGCGCCTTGTGTAACTCCACCGACCACGTGAGGAGCGAGTGCAGCAAGAGGCGGCCGGCGCAGCTGCCGCGCGCGGAGCCTGCGGCCCCGGGCCAGGCGGTCAGCCTCAGGCTGACGTATGCGGCCGCCGTCTACCCCAGCGGCCCCGCCGAGGCGACAACTGAGCAGTCGCAACTCGCCGAAGCCCTGCCGGCACCGGGAAACAACGCGGAGCAGCGAGGCACCGATGACGTCAGTGCAGCAGACGAGAGCCATATAACTGATACGCCGACAGTAACATCTGATGAGCCCGACAATCCACCCACCGTACAGGCGAAAACGCAGGCTACCAAACCATCCGAAATTGCACCGGTCTCCCTAGTTTCACAACAGGAAGGGGATCGAATTTCCGACCAAATACCTATGGAAACTGAAGTGCACCCGGAATGTCCCACCAGTGTCAATTACGATCTAACTATGAACAAAATGCAAACAGCAGAGGATGAAATTTCTCCTGGGGACACACAACTTAGTGCACATAAAACTGATAAAAGGAAAAGTCTAGACACTGCGAACATTGGAACTCAGCAGGAGGTTGAGAACAGACATATGGAGGGGAAGCAAGACTGTAAACCTTCTGAGAAATCTTCCGATGATTCCACTGAGATATCGCCCAATTTGTCTCCAGAGGGCTCCCCAAAAAGGAAGAGAAACAAAAATCGTCGGGTGGCTCATGAAAATGCTGAAAAGGTTGCACCTATTTTGAAGGAAAAATTATGTGCCATTCAGGAACGTGACAAGAAAAAAGAAAAATCTACAACAAGAAATGCTTCCGTGCGCCCTCAAGAACTTAACAGACAACTGCCTTCCGACAGTATGCAGCCCCTATCACCAAACGAAGATGATTCATTGCTTAGACGGAGCACTACACAGGCAGAAGTGGACTGGTCTGAAGGCAACGAGGATGGCAAGGATGTCGATATGGTAGACGAACTGCCACAAGATGAAAACGACGTCTTTTACTAAGCTTGCTATTGCTAAAGATGATACTGACAATGAACCGATCCATACGTACCTTTTATTCATTATTCTTATTATTCTCATTATTAGTCAGAGTGGAGATATGTCACGATTTTGTAAGTTGAAGAGAAATGATAGAAAGAATAGCAAAGACAGAATTATATTATCCCTTCAATAATTTTTACATTCGTATTTTGCCACGTCTCCTAATGGAGCAAACGTATAATGTCACTACTTTAAACATAAATAGAATTCAAAGTAATGTTAAGGTAGCTGCTCTTAAAGAATTTCTGTACCAATCAGACACTGATATTGCCTTATTGCAAGAAGTGCAAATACCGAACATCAATGTGGCTGGCTTTAGGGAAATTTTAAACATAGCTCATGAACTCCATTGTGGGACGGCTATCCTAGTCAGGGAGGGAATTGAAATAAAAGATGTCAGTCTTTTAGACTCAGGAAGGGGCATTCGGTGTAAACTTCATAACGCCACTTTTCTCAACGTTTATGCACCATCGGGGAATAATGCGAGGGCGGACAGAGCTAAGTTTTTTAAGAGTGATATTTTAACATTACTTAAAGACAATCCTGCAACAGTTTTAATAGGGGGCGATTGGAACTGTGTTTTACACGAAAAGGACCAGAGACCAAACTTCAATAAATCCAGGGAACTCGAGGCTCTTGTTACTCACCTACGCTGGAAAGATGCATGGGAAATTAAATATCCCACCCTAGTCATACTTATATCACAAGTAGATCACAAAGTAGAATTGATAGGATCTATGTTTCTTCGAACCTGGAAAATAAAGTGTCAGCAATTGAAGTCATACCGACCGCCTTCTCTGACCACCTAGCCGTAAGATGCAGTGTTCGGTTAGAGAAACAAAAAACATATTGGGGTCGGCAGCTGTGGAAACTGAATATCAACATGTTGTCAGATACAGCCATTGCTGACACAATCAACGAGGCGTGGCAGACTGCTTTACGACGTCGCCACAAATACAGATCGAACATTGAGTGGTGGACCACGGAAGCAAAGAAGAAACTTAGAGCCACGTTGATAGCATACGGTAAGGAGAGAGCGAGATGGTTGAGACACACAGTAGAATTCTATTACACTTGTCTCCGGGATCTTTACGAACAACCAATGAATCAAGAAAACATAATGGAAATTAACAGGATAAAGGCTCAGCTCATAAAAATTAAGAAGTCACAGCTAGACGGCCTAAAAATCAAATCACACACTCAAACTGTTGTGGAAGAAGAAACTGCCTCGCTCTATCACCTTATACGCCATGCAAACTTTCGACGCAAAAGTTTTATAGAGAGTCTTCGGGCAGAGGATAACAGTGTCCTAACGAATCAAAAAGACATTCTACATGCGGCCTTCAGTTATTTTACTAAACTCTATGGTAACAGGCCCATAGAGGGAATAGTTATAACGGAGTTTTTATCAGATTCTGGATTACAGGACACCATCACTGATGAAGATAACCGTGATATACAAAGAGCCATAACAGAAGAGGAAGTCTTAGATATTTTAAAGTCCTCGCCCAAAAAAAAATCACCAGGCCCAGACGGATTGCCCATTGAATTTTATACTACTTACTGGAACATAATAGGAAGTAAATTTACTGAAATTGTCAATGAAACACTACTTGGGGTGGCAGTCCCCATAGACTTTAAACAGAGTATTACGGTGCTCCTTCCGAAAGGTAGGAATATGGAAACGAAAGATATACTTAAATTACGACCAATTACACTGATGAATTCCGATTATAAAATCGTAGCGAGGGTCATCAAAGAGAGGTTACGTTCTGCTCTCGAAAAAATTATTGGCGGCCATCAGACGTGTTTCCCAGGGCGCAATATATTAAAGACCGTCAGTGAATACAGGGACATTGTATCGATTTTTTCCAACACGGTAGAACACGGAGGACTTGCTTTTATCGATTTTGCAAAAGCCTTTGACAACGTGAATCACGGATACCTTTTATCAACCTTGACTTACATGGGACTTAACGACTGCAATGTCCGAATTTTAAGGAATATGTTAGAAGGTATAAAAACAAAGATTACTATAAACGGGCATTATACTAAGGACATATCAATTAGCAGTGGCGTCCCTCAAGGAAGTCCACTTTCGATGATCCTGTACGTAGCAGCACTGGAACCACTATTAAGAAGGTTGACGGATGCTCTCACAGGTATTTCACTATCAGGAGTGAAATATGTAACCAACGCTTATGCTGATGACGTTGGTGTGATCGTCAGGAGCCAGACTGACTTGGCGAAATTAACAGACATCGTACAGCTCTATTGCAACGCGTCGGGAGCACAAATCAACGGCGCCAAGAGTGCATTCCTTAATTTAAATGGTCTCACGAACCCCCAGATTAAATGGGCGCAGCGCGTCGAACAGCACACAGCCCTCGGGCTTATTCTCTGCAGCTGCCCTCTGCGAATGATAGCGTCCAACTGGAAGAAGATTTTAGATAGGATTCGTGGTACAGTCATACTAAATCATATGAGGGAGCTGAACATCAAGCAAAAAGTTAGACTCATCAACTGCGTCGTCCTCTCGAAAGCTATATATGTAGGGCAAATTTTACCCTTACCAAAGGAAATAGCAAAAGCTATTATGTCGACAGTTTGCCGATATCTTTGGCATGGAGCGATTTTTAGGGTTTCAGTATGGACAGCAACGTTAAAACCGGAAGAGGGAGGACTAGGACTTACTGATATTCAGAAAAAATCGACAGTTTTATTTGTTAAGAGATCCTTACAGCTAATTGAAAGCCAGCCTGAAGGTATTACAGCACAGTCATTCAACCTTTTTAAACCTGACAGTCTGCAGCCACCAATTAATATAAATTCAATTAATTACAAATTGAAACATATACGTAGTTATTACTTGGAGCTCAGTTATATGAGTTGCATTTTACCGGACAAGACCAAGAGGAACTATCAGTATATGATGCACAGACTAAGATCACAGGACCATAAAAATAAGATGGAGACCAGGTTTCCAAACAGAAATTGGAAAATTATTTGGAAAAATATAAGTAACAAAGTACTCTCCTCAGACACACAAGTGGCTTGGTATAGAGTAATTAACAACATAGTAAGTACAAATGAAAAATTATATGCCATTGGCCTCAGTGACACAAACCAATGTTTAAAATGTCACAGAACGGACACTTTAGACCATCGATTCCTTTGCATGGGGAATACCGAAATATGGAAGGAACTTATTAAACAGATATCTTTCCTAAAGAGAAGTGATGGTAGAGAAATCAATTTGGATTACGTCTTTTTTCCAGAAGAAATCTTTTTTCCTCGACAAAAGAACAACACCATCCACTGGATTATTGGCAATTTTTGTCACTACGTAATCGCTAACAAAGGTAATGACAATGTGCAAAATTACAAAGAATATATACTTCACGAGTATTACAATATTTACCGAAAAAAGGATACTAAAAAGAATTTTGGGAATATGTTACAAATTTTGTTTGAAAAGCAGGGTGTAGGATAATTATGTATTAAAAGAAGAATGAATCGCAGTCGCATGCTGAAGTAGGGGAGTGCTGTTGAGGGTGAAGTACGGTGGGGACTTCGTGGGCCCCGTGGCCGCTACGGTAGCCGTGAAGGCCTCAACAGAACCCTGAAAAGGCATGCACTTCGCAGAAGTTAAATCAGTGATTCAGATTTCAAATTTGTCACAAAAGGATGTTTTCGTTTTTTTTTTTCTCTACTTTTATCATTAAAGTTAATATTAATCCCAGGAGAAGGGACTTTTCTTTTACATTTTGCAGTCGTCAGCTCGTATTCCTCCTCAGGAAGAAGAAGTTTATTTTTATTTATTTGATATTATACTCTCACATTTCATTCACAAGGAACAACACAGAAGAACCATTCATTTTATGGCGGAGAATCCAGGCCGAGAAGGCCACATTTGGCGAGTGCAAGGACGGGTTGAAGGGGAGGAAGGAGACCCGAAAAAAAAAAAAAAAAAAAAATAGCGTAGTGGCCAATGTGTTGGACTGTGACGCTGAAGGTCAGTGGTTCGGAACCCGCCAGTATCTAAATATTTCCTACAAGGGCTTCCGACACTCTTATTAATTAATTTTTTATTATTTACATTAGGCCTATTATTTTGGTCCAAAATGTTTGTAAAAACAAAAAAAAAAAAAAAAAAAAAAAAAAAAAAAAGTGGTAAGACGTCTGCCTATTAAGCATGAAGGTCCTGGTTCCATTCCCGGTCGCATCACATATTTTAATTCACTGCTTCAGATTTATCTTTACTTATGAACTACCTTACAGTAAAGATGACACAAGCTTTCATGCCCGAGGCGGGATTTGAACCCCCGACGGGGAACGGGCTCCCATCTGTCAGTTTAGCTCAGGTGCTAGAATTTTGAGCTTACAAGTCTAGAGTCGGTGGTGCGAAGACTGTCGTGACAGTTGTTTTATTGGTTTTCGATGTGTTTGAATACTTACACTATACTTACCATCCGGTACTTTAATACAGAAAAATTTGTTTACGCAGGCCTTCACTACATGAAATCACTTCATTTAACGATCTTTGCCTTCAATTGTTACCACTTTAAAAAAAAAAAAAATAGAAAAAAAAAAAAAAAAAGTGGTCTCGCGGTAAGAGTCGCGTGTACAAGCGTATAAATAAGCAATTACGAGATCGAATCCAACCACCTTCAATTTTTTTTTTAAACCGCAAATCGGCTGTCTTCGTTATCAGTGAGGAAGAACCTCAAATATAACAGCGAAAAGTCCCAGAAATATTACACAAAAGAACTCGCTGCTGCATCAAAACTGAACTGTTTACTCTCAGGAGTAGTGGGCACCGGCTACGGCGACGCGACAGCGGCCGCATCGCGGCTGCCGCCTGCGGACTCAGTGACAGCGTCGCGCCGCTATGAGTTTTTTTTACCGGCTGTTATAACCTTACCTCAAGTTCTGGTACTTATATTACAGTCACATATTGAATTTTTCTGACATATATGAACATGATCTAAACGTCGTAAAGTAGAAACGGTATAAAGGGTCATAGGGGTGACTATTACCACATTTTTCTTGAACGTCATCAGGCCGCTCAATCAGGATTCCTACTCAGGATTGTTACTAGTAACGAGTTATGATGCTCCCATGCTGATATCTTAAAAAGAAACTAATGACTGAGTACTAAAAGATTGTTATACTCAGCAAAATGCAACCACAACGCCAGGGTGCGCCCATTTTTCGCAAACAACTGAGACACCATTTAGTCCCACTGTAAGGACAAACGACCAAATAAATTACATCATGTGTTAGTACTACACTATAATAATTCTCGTTCATTTCACAAAGAATACATCGGATAGTGTGCTTTGGAAGTCACCCATTCCGCACCTACTCTTTCGATCATATGTCCTCAAATGTTTATCTTTCCTGCCCCTACTCGAACAACCTTCGACAAAAATTATTTCCAGACGAAAATACACGTCGAACATCGATTAGCGTCATAATTAGCTTGGAATCAGTTCGATTCTAAAGGTAGAGATATGGTAAACTACCAGAAAGTTGTCAGACTTTCGCATAATCTGATAGAATATAGCAAGTAACCACAAGAGGTTTCTTGTCGTTTTCGATGTGGATTCGTGCAAGTCCTGTCACGAAAACAGCTAAAAAATTCTACTCGAATGAGACCCGAACCAGTGACCAAAGCCACCTCTCCGTGGCAGACGACAACTTTACCCCAGAGCTAGCGAGGAGCTGTGCACGCCAGTTCTTTCCTACTACCACATACATCAGTAGAACACATAACTCGCAACGTAAGAGACTAGTTGGAATTTCACCGTGTAAACAATTTTCTGGACCCAAAAGCATGAACAAATAGCCTTCTGTCGTCTCTCGACTGACAAACCAGTCAGATTATTCAATTGACATTACAGGAAACATCAAGTGAATTTATGAGCATAGTTCTGTGCCAACCAGGAAGTAAGACCTCGGTACCAGCGTTGACAGACTTACACTGCGATGTTGCCAAGCTTCAGTCATACTATCAACAGGAAGAATAAGAGCCGAGGTGATTGCCAAGCGAGCTCGACAGAGACTTAGCTCGCGCCTCGCGCGCCTGGTGGGGGTCCAAACACCTAAAATATATGTCAATGAGTCCTGCTCGCAAGTCCGTCACTAGCTTTAATGAGTCGATAGTTGTCACTAATAAAAATATACAGATGCACCGACTTCTAACATAATAATAAGTGTCTCAATTATTTGCGTATTCTGTCTTAAGCGCAATGACAACAAAAGTCGTTCACCAGTGCTGTTTTACATTTCTTCGAGCTTTTCCATTGATTATACTGAAAACATTATATGTAAGCGTCAGTTTCCTTTACGATTATAGACTCTTTCTTGATATCGCTGTCAGAGGCACAAACGAACGAAGAGAGGCAAACAAACGAAAGAGAAATCAAAGCAGCATTGTTTTCAAGATGTGAACATTTGTGGGAAGGCTTCGTAACATGGTGTGCAAAATAAGAAGAGCTTCTGTTATCCAAACATAGAATTAGGGACAGTAATGTATAGATTAATTTATCCGCCATAATCTCCCATGTTGTATTTTACTTCTTTTTTTCAGGTTGTTTCCAATTTCTTATTTCATACTCTTTCGATAGCTTCTAGCTTTATTACGTTCTTAATTTTGGTTAGTTCAGTTTATTTGATGATGTTTCTTTCTAAATATTTATTTTCTTCTTTGCTCATGCTATTGTTCATTTATTCTTCCAGAAGTATACGAATAATTGTTTCTTTAGCCTTTTATCATTCATTTAATACATATGTCCAACAAATGGTAACCCTCACTTAACCACTCCGACTGATATTGTTTTCCATATTTTTGTAGGTTACATTACTATGGATTTTCCAAACGTCTGTACCTTCTCTTGGACCCATTTTCTTTCTTATAATCCGTCTATTATTCTTTTTGTGTCGTCTGCACATTTGATAAGGTGTATATTTGCAACTCTTTAACTAATATTTAATATTCATTCTAGTATTAGCATCACATAATCATAATGTATGAGAATTTATACAATGCTGGCACTATTTATAATTTTCAACGTCCTTTGTGCGGTCGTTACATTTAAGGACATCGATCGGATTTATGTACTCAGTATTGTTGCAAACACAGAATATCAAACTGTCCAGTGTTTTTTATACCTCCTAAGTAGACTGTTAGACCCGTAAATCAGTACGTGGGTTTTCCGACGAAATAGATATTGTTTTTGCGCATCTCCTATAGCATTAATGTGAGCGTTGTTCTGAGATAGAGGGAGTGGTGCTGTGGCTATGGTTTGCGGTTATCATGCGGACGTGTACAGAATATCGTTATAATATGCAATGGAAAATTATTCAGACATGTGCTTTTGTCGTAGCAGTGGCATTAATAAACAAACTTTCTTCAAACATGAATTATATTTCTGGTAGGAAGTTACAGTCTCACGTATGTGGATAACATTTGCTTGAGTATACACTGATCACGCACTTTTCCATCAAAACTTTGTAGAGAGAAGAAACGTAGGCTTTTGCTGTGTAAAATTATACCACGAACAGGTACTCCACTTTACTGTGATGTTTCTTTTTGCAGGCAGGTTGAAGGTTTCACTAAAAATGTATAAAGCAGACAGCTTGCGTAAACCTAATGGAGAAAATATTTCGAGGGAAGTTTCTATAGAAATACAACATTCTGTTCTGCATCTGTTTAACGTGCCTGCTTTCACACTAATGATCAGATCTGCGAGGTTAACGTCAAAATTGATCGCAGCAATAATAATTTTTAAATTATTTTTCAAAGCGATAGATTGGCTGGCCAGTGCTTACCTTTGTGCTGTACCACCAATAGTGACACAAGTGAAGAAAAAAAGAAAACATACGAAACGGACAAGCTTTCGGAACACAGTTCCTTCTTCAGGTGGGAGAGAAGGGAAGAAAAAATAATGGGAACGGAAAGGGAAGGTTAATCACGCCCTAGGTCATGAGGATGGTTTTAAGGAGTGTGGAAGTCAGAGATACTGTATTTTAGTACTGAGTCAAGTCCGAGAGAATATATAAGCAAAGAGGAAAGAGCAAGCAGTACACACACACATATTATATATATATATATATATATATATATATATATATATATATATATATATATATATATATATATATATATATATATATATTCTAATAAGATATGTGCATGTTTTCATATACCAAGTTTTTCAATATGTGTCATATATGAATTTATATAAACTTTATAATTGGAAAAAGGCTTATAGTAAAAATAGCAAAAGTAACGCATTTATAGTTTGTATATAATATATTCAAGAAATGTGTACCTAAAAATTTTCCTGGGCTAGAATGCAACGTTGAATCAGAATTTCAAAGCAATGGGTCAAGAACTTTCGGAGATTAACAGCTATACGCCTAACATTTTTATATATAGACGTGGGGACATAAGACGGGAAGTACACCCGCCTCCTCCTTTCATCGGTGAATATCGCTGCGCATGTATTCATTCATCACTGACTCACAGTTGCCAAAACGCTTTACAGAATTGACACAATTGTCAAATCATTCAGAGACAGGAGATGGACTGTAATAAAATTGACGTTGCTTTCCGAGCCATATTCACCCAAAAATTGAATATTACTTAAATCAGATCCAGCAGTTACACTTGGATAATTCCTATACGTTTAATTTGATAGCTGAAAATGTTCGTTAGTGTGGAGCTGCCTGGAATTTATTTAGAACAAACTCAAGAATCGAGGCATGCTGAAACAAAAATTCTAATCTGTAAAGCGCTTCTCACGTTTCGCGGCAAAGCATCAGCAGCAGTTATATTGTAACCATCGCTAATGTTGGACAGTAGAATTTCTATATCAGAAAAGTAGGGATGCTTAGAGAGCGACACGGCGTCACGCTGTCTACCGGCTTTACAACATGGTAGTATTGGTGGGCTTAATTTAGCGCTGACATCGTACGTGTCGGTGGTGTCTTCTCTTCTTATGACCATCAGACCATCAAGAACATGCAGAGAATGGAACCAAGAGCCCTTACCATTTGAAGGAAAACAATCGTTTGTCTGCTCCAGTCCAATATACGATACACCTGTCTTAATAGGAATAAGAAGAGACAAAGTTAAGTCGTATGGTAAATAATGAATTCTGCAAATAATTGCTTAGGCAAATTACCGTCTGCTACACAGTTGAAATGTTAGCCATTACACAAGTTTGTATGTTACAATTAAGTAATCAGTTTGCTGCATTGTTTCCACTGTTAGGAAATGTATGACCCATTAGTTATTTGAATAAATACACTTCCCACTCCGAGACACAAGTATTTGACATGTTTTTCGCCTCTTCACAATCAATGCCTGACGAATGAATACCGCTGAAGTGCCATTACGTTTATTGTCTGACAAACAGTTAAATATAATTCGTGTGTAATAATCAATAATCCTAGGAAATTTACGTCTTCGTCTACAACGAGCTCATCTGAAGAGTGAATTACAATGTCTCTCGTAATTTACAGCATGGAAAACCTATTTTCGTAATTCGTTGTTGTGCCATGGATGAAGATGAAGTGTAAGATGTAGTTATCATGATTGATAAAGTGGCTTATAAAATGTGTATTACACGATGTCACGCAAAAACTAAGAAAGTAACACTATCCGCTACCCATATAGGCCATGATTTCAGTCAGGACATATGACGAGACATTTCTATACGCTAGTGGAAGGCACCACTGGGCATCGATTTCTGTTCTCTCACTTTTTTCTTTTTCTAAGGCCTGTGAGAGTTAACTGCGGGTCATCAGTCCCTAAAATTACAAACTACTTATGAACTAGCTTATACTAAAGACGGCACACACATACATGCCCGAGGGAGGATTCGAGCCCCCGACGGGGAGCGGCCTCGGCTTTGTAGCATAGCGCCTCAATGTTCACTCACTAGCACCGCTTTCCGTCTGAGACTAAAAAGGCCTCACTAGAGGGGAGACTGAACGAAACTGATGCTAAGACAATTTCTGTAACTAACGGATCAGAACGCATAAACGCCTAATGATGAGCAAAACGAGGTTGAAATGTGTTGTCGTATGTCAGGGTGTGCTGAGCTGCCAACGATCGCTGATGTGCGGGGATACCATATGCTTGAGTGATTGTGTGTTTGAATGTTTCTCTTTCTGAAGAAGGCTGCGGCATAAAATTTAAATTGTCTGAATGTGAATGTCTTATTTGTGTCTGCCTGTGACTCAGCGTTCGTCTTTAAGGCGAGTGGTTTCCTATCTTTTTTTATTTTGTTATTATTATTGCAGCATGTTAAATTTGAGATTAAATAGTAATGCGGCCGAACAATCCTGTCTGGGATGTCCCGGACAATAATGCCATATGATCACTTCATTTCAATAATTCTAACAGCAGCTTTCTAACTTAGCCTGCACTAAAGAAATGAGAGAATCTTCACAGACTCGACAATATATCACCACCTGCGTACTGCTGCAACTGAAACCATACAGTTAAATCCCACCACAAACTATGTTTAAAGCCGAAAGCTTTTAATATTCTTGTATTTTAAATGGGTACGACTGCAACATCAACTACAAGAATCCTACGAAACACCTGAGTTCGTAATCGTCAGATGAGTTACAGAATTCGCCACACTTGCCAGTTACTACTATAATATTGTTTATCTGTTAGAAACGAATTTATGTCAGTCATTGAACTGCATTTTTATTGGTGGAGCTGTAAGAATGGAGGCGTTTGTGTCTTCGGAATAAAAGTACAATAAAACAAAGCTGACAACGAGAAGCAGATTGGGTAGGTATGGAATTGCATCCAGTGTCATATTTTATTTAACATTTCCGGTTGCAATTGTCATTGTCTGGAAAGGGTGTGTGTGTGAATTAAGGTGTGGTGGACTGCAAAAATCCTTTTTCACTTCCAAAACGAGCTGGCAGACTGCTGCAAAACAGAAAATAGAAAAACCGAAAAGATGGTCGCTGCCAGAAAGACACGGTCATATTGCATTTCACTGCGATTAACTGGCATATTATTTGTCTGCTTATGTGTGTGGTACCAGAATGTGAATGCTTATTTACCCGCTACGGCAAAACTCTTTCACGGGCCGAAAATAAGTCCTACAAACCGACGTAGTTAAGTGTCATGAACTAGTAGCGCATGAATAGTCTCTACAAGATCTGTCTGCCTGTCTGTGCCGTCGTACTAAACGTCTACAATTCTCATTTGAATATTGTGACAGGGTGGAGACATCGTTCGTAACTATACCGTGCACCGACTCAGAAGCACTCTATGGAAAATGAGCTCAACGCTAAGCTAGTTGAACGTATTGAAATCTCGCTAAGTCTCTGTTTTGAGCGCAGTGCAAGTTTGAGAGCTCTTTGGCACCGGCGTGACCGCCGTTACTTCCGGTATGACACAGAAACATGATAAAGTCACTTAATATTTACCTGTCTGTTTGGTGAATAATCTCAGTTACTTACTTGAACGGTGCGAAATCGGCGCATTACTTTCTACTTCAAGTGCAATGAGGTCATACCATGCGTAAATTGGCGATTAGTTGTAACCACCAATAGAACAAGCAGGAAGTGAGACGTAGAAGCGCGTCAGTAGCCCTGAGATGACTGTCTACTTCTTAAGCGAGGGCTGCTTTAGGTCATGGTACCAGTCCCTCTGTAGATCAGAATTTTAACCCTATTTTGATAGAGCTACCAGCCATTTAAGAAGATAACATAAAGGCTACAGAATTAGTCACTAATAACAGCATTACACTTAATGAGTGCACTAATGACGTTTATGTGCAATAGCAATAATTTGGATTTTGTCGCTTTGAAAGTGTGGTGCAATACTCCTGCTCCCATCTTTTGAATCCCGTCTGACCAGTAACAACGTCGCACGATGGTCAACTCATCATAGTTCATGACTTTACCTGAGTTATCGAGTCTTCCTTCATGTGTAAAATCATGAATACCGGAAAGATCTTTCTTGAAACGGGAAATCTCTTTTGTGAGGTGATTAGCACAAAAGTAATCAATCGCATCATACATACGTTTCGAACTATCTCCACTACTGTCATACCTATATGAGACTCGGTGACAACATGTTTTGAAAGTCTTGAAGCATATTGAATATTATTTGCATAAATAGCAGAGGCGATTCTTCCAGCTCGCTCGGCTCAGAGGAGTGACCGCATCTGTAATTTTTTGTTGTTGTCTTTTTTTAAGGGACGGAAACTGATATCAATCTTAGCAATCAACATAGAATAAAAACTATCCAACGACGGCAAAGAATAGCTCTATTAGGAAAAAGAAAGCAGGGTTCCACTACCACTGCGGTACAAATTTTCAATATTACCGCTGTCTACCTGAATTCACTTTCCTGCAACTATCGATAAGTTTAAAGAATTCGATTAATAAAATGACGTCATAAAGCCCCTTTAATCAGACTCAAACAACGAATATCATACTGAAAGTGATTGTCAACTCGGTAATAATCGACGGAGTTCCAGGACATGTATTAGTAATGTAATATTCGCATGTATTATCCCTTCTCTAGTGCAAGTGAAATGCACCAAAACAAAAATAGGGCTTAAGTAATTCATTTCTGTGAATTCTTTGTATTGCAGTGGTCTGTAGGTCAAGAAAGTATTTCCATTAATTGTTATTTCATTTTTATTTATTTGCATATAGACGCTTTTTATTCGCTTAATTTCACCATTTTTTGGTTTGTGGAACTGAAATAGACACCTCAGCTATTCATCCAACTGAATATTACTATTTACGTTGAGTATTCATCTTCAGAACAATAGCATAATACTGCCGGGAAAACTGACATCAATAGCCCCATTAATGTAGATATAAACCTGTACTTTGTGTCATTTATTAGACCTCTACAGTGGGTGTAGGGGTGAGAGCAGGAAGTGGACGTGAACGAGAAGTGATATACTCATACTTTTTGAACACTTTCAGTAAGTAATAACACTGTCGTGACAGAATTTAAATCGTTCGTAGGAAGATCAAATTATAAAATTTAGCTGCATATAAATGGCATCTGATGGGTTCGTGTTACGTGCAGAGGAGTCGAAACTGTTCACTAACTGTTGAGCATCAGAACTTAACAGAACTGTGATATATTCCGAAATAGTGACAATTTGTCTATGCTGCCAATGGATAACGCCAAAGTCACTGAAATTTCTATAACAATCTGATCAACTGTGTCATCATATTACGGCCCAATGGTTCTCATATGAATATTGTGGGAGCTTGGAGCTTGTATTTATATGAAAACAGCTGGGGTAAAAACATAATTAAAAATAAAACACTTTGCGGCTGCTGCATATAATATCAGCACTATGCTCTGCTTCTTAACCCATAGTTATTTTGGATTTAGGGTTCTTTCTGCCTGAATGTTCTTGCACAGTCATCAAAAGGTTTTCAGTATACCTGCTGCTCGTTTTTGTTAGGGGATATGATGGGACTCTATACGATAGGTGATAGTATCATTTTTGCAATATTTGTAGACTGGATGTCAGTTTGGCTTAAAGATAATTTAATCTATACATTACTATCCCTAATTCTATGTTTGGATAACAGAAGCTCTTCTTATTTTGCACACCATGTTACGAAGCCTTCCCAGAAATGTTCACATCTTGAAAACAATGCTGCTTTTATTTCTCTTTCGTTTGTTTGCCTCTCTTCGTTCGTTTGTGCCTCTGACAGCGATATCCAGAAAGAGTCTATAATCGTAAAGGAAACTGACGCTTACATATAATGTTTTCAGTATAATCAATGGAAAAGCTCGAAGAAATGTAAAACAGCACTGGTGAATGACTTTTGTTGTCATTGCGCTTAAGACAGAATACGCAAATAATTGAGACACTTATTACTATGTTAGAAGTCGGTGCATCTGTATATTTTTATTAGTGACAACTATCGACTCATTAAAGCTAGTTACGGACTTGCGAGCAGGACTCATTGACATATATTTTAGGTGTTTGGACCCCCACCAGGCGCGCGAGGCGCGAGCTAAGTCTCTGTCGAGCTCGCTTGGCAATCACCTCGGCTCTTATTCTTCCTGTTGATAGTATGACTGAAGCTTGGCAACATCGCAGTGTAAGTCTGTCAACGCTGGTACCGAGGTCTTACTTCCTGGTTGGCACAGAACTATGCTCATAAATTCACTTGATGTTTCCTGTAATGTCAATTGAATAATCTGACTGGTTTGTCAGTCGAGAGACGACAGAAGGCTATTTGTTCATGCTTTTGGGTCCAGAAAATTGTTTACACGGTGAAATTCCAACTAGTCTCTTACGTTGCGAGTTATGTGTTCTACTGATGTATGTGGTAGTAGGAAAGAACTGGCGTGCACAGCTCCTCGCTAGCTCTGGGGTAAAGTTGTCGTCTGCCACGGAGAGGTGGCTTTGGTCACTGGTTCGGGTCTCATTCGAGTAGAATTTTTTAGCTGTTTTCGTGACAGGACTTGCACGAATCCACATCGAAAACGACAAGAAACCTCTTGTGGTTACTTGCTATATTCTATCAGATTATGCGAAAGTCTGACAACTTTCTGGTAGTTTACCATATCTCTACCTTTAGAATCGAACTGATTCCAAGCTAATTATGACGCTAATCGATGTTCGACGTGTATTTTCGTCTGGAAATAATTTTTGTCGAAGGTTGTTCGAGTAGGGGCAGGAAAGATAAACATTTGAGGACATATGATCGAAAGAGTAGGTGCGGAATGGGTGACTTCCAAAGCACACTATCCGATGTATTCTTTGTGAAATGAACGAGAATTATTATAGTGTAGTACTAACACATGATGTAATTTATTTGGTCGTTTGTCCTTACAGTGGGACTAAATGGTGTCTCAGTTGTTTGCGAAAAATGGGCGCACCCTGGCGTTGTGGTTGCATTTTGCTGAGTATAACAATCTTTTAGTACTCAGTCATTAGTTTCTTTTTAAGATATCAGCATGGGAGCATCATAACTCGTTACTAGTAACAATCCTGAGTAGGAATCCTGATTGAGCGGCCTGATGACGTTCAAGAAAAATGTGGTAATAGTCACCCCTATGACCCTTTATACCGATTCTACTTTACGACGTTTAGATCATGTTCATATATGTCAGAAAAATTCAATATGTGACTGTAATATAAGTACCAGAACTTGAGGTAAGGATATAACAGACGGTAAAAAAGCTCATAGCGGCGCGCCGCTGTCACTGAGTCCGCAGGCGGCAGCCGCGATGCGGCCGCTGTCGCGTCACCGTCGCCGGTGCCCACTACTCCCGAGAGTAAACAGTTCAGTTTTGATGCAGCAGCGAGTTCTTTTGTGTAATATTTCTGGGACTTTTCGCTGTTATATTTGAGGTTCTTACACACTGATAACGAAGACAGCCGATTTGCGGTTTAAAAAATAATTGAAGGTGGTTGGATTCGATCTCGTGATTGCTTATTTATACGCTTGTACACACGACTCTTACCGCGAGACCACGGGCTCACATATCACAAAACCGTCTCGAGAAGGACATAACACTTCCTCCTGACAGTACCGCATTCTACAGTGTTGCCAGATCGTGCACATCGTCGGACTTAGCATTCTGCGTCGGCCGGCCGGCGATCAATTTTTTTGTCTAAGACTGTACATTTCAGATATGTTTCATCGATTGCAGACGACATCTTGAATATTTACTAATTTTTCCAGCAACAGTATAGAAACAGTAAATGTGTAAGAAATATAACTTGCAATTCTTTGGCAAGCAATAGTCTATTCATGCAATATTGCTATGTAATCTTAGAATTTGTTGTTATCTCAAAAATAGTGATAAACGTTTGCTCACTAGTATCAGACAGGTATGAAACTGAACGTATACGAATGCTGTCAACTGTGTTTAAGCTTCGTATTATGATTAGTAGCAGACTTGCTAATACTTTCGAACATCATATTTATGCTGCATGAGCTATTCCAATGACTATTTACATATTTAATTTTTACATTATAGTATTTGACAAAAATGAATGTTTTAATAACTAGCTTACAATATCCATCATTCCTTAAACTCTTACAACTAGCTATAAGTTGTGAGATAGTAAAAATGTTCAAATGTTTGTAAACCTATTGGATATATATATATATCCCCTGAGTCGAAGACTTGAAGATCCGACGGCAAGCAACCTCGCGCTCTGTAGCAAGGCACCTTATAGCGCTCGGCCACTTTTTTTTTTTTATCCAAAATCGCCTTCATCGGCGTCGGCTTCTCTCGGCCTTTCGTGAAAATTAATCTATCTTCTTCTGTTACTTGTTGATGTCTTGAATAGCAGTTTGCTGTTCGATTTCCGCTTGTAGAAAGAAAATAAAAAGTATTGTATTCGACGTTTTCTGTATTCAAAATAAAAACTTTCCAAGAATGATGAATAAATAAAGCATCTTCCTGTTAGTTCCATGTCACTTCGGTTCAGCGGTTGCCCTGACGGAGATCGTCTTCTCAAAAGTGTATTGGTAAGCTTCCGTTTCTCTATCACCTTGAGCCATTCTGTTCTTTAGTTTTTGTTTGCCACTAGTCGTACAATCAAGTCATCTTCTCTTATCTCCGCAGAACTTCCCACGAGCCATAAGCTTCATGGCTATAATAATTAAAAAAAATAAAAAATTAAAATAAAGAAATAAAAATAAATAAAAAAGAATAGTAGTCTTTCATGAGTTTTCCTTCATGAGCAATGAGTTATATATATGTATCTATATATACTGGTAGTCCTCTCGAGACGAAATCAATTCGTAAAATGTCTAAAACATCCATATTCCAATCAGAATCATTTATTATACCTTAGTACATTAATCGTTCGTTGACAGTGTTGTTTAAAAATTTTGCGTAGTTCTTGGTATAATTTGGGGTTACTCGTAGTTTGTTGTGTTGTATCTGTAGATACATGGCGAAGTCTTCTTTACGTGGATTTTCACAGTTAAAGATATAATAAACCGTGTGTGCTTTTATCCAGTTTACAGAATTTCTTTTAGTCTGTGGGTAGGGCACAGTGTCGGGTGTAAGGAAATCTGCTGGTGTTATCGCCGTGGCAGATGTTCTCGTTATACTTGCCAACAGCTGCCTAACTATGTTCCAAACTTCTCTCACTTTTAAGCATACAAATCTGTGTTCTTCACTGTCTTCCACCATGCAAGTGTTACAAAGAGAGGAGTCGACTAAATTAATTGAGTATAACTTCGAATTGGTCGCTATTTTCCTATTCACAGCGGTGTACCAAGTAGATCGCACGGCAGACGGCAAATTTCGTGAGTTGACATTTTCCCAAATCACGCGCCAATTGTTGTTCTTGTACTTTTTTTCTACGTTATTTTGAGGTTTTGTGGCAATTAACGAATTGTAGATTTGTCTTGCCACCATTATCTCTTTTTCTGGTATCCTTTTCCGGACGTAACTGAAATCCAATAAAAAGTTCTGTATATGGTGTAGTGCAGGTGGTATATGATGAATGTCAATCGGTGGATTTAAATCTGGCGGTGCTATTTCATTGAGTAGGTGGGAAATTAAACTGTGCGTTGACGTTTTCCACAGCTTATACGTACTACTGGTATACAGTGCTTGTGCCTTTGTGTGCACGTTCGTGAGATTAAGCCCATCGTTTTTTATTGGAAGGGTTAAAGTTTCATATTTGACTTTGAAAATGCTGCCTCTGCTCACGAAATAACCAATTGCAGACAACATACTTTGTGCGATGCCGCAGGGAATGGGTAGCACTTTTGCGACATAATTTATTTTAGATAGGATGTAGGTGTTCACCAGTGCAACTTTTTGTATAATATTCAGTTGCCTCAGGCTGTGAAGGTGGATACATGCTCGAAGTTTATTGAGTAAGTCCCTGTAATTGACTGCAATAGTGTTCTGTATCTTTTTTCTAAATTGTATCCCTAAACATTTCATGTTGGTCACTTCCTTCAAACGCACGTGGTGTAGCATGTTTATTCCGGAACCAATATGCATGACACCGGATTTTTGCCAATTAAGTTTGGCTCCAGATGCAGCCTCATATTTCTGGATAATGTGGAGCGAGGACTCTACTTCTTGGTCGTTCACTACGAGGAATCCTACGTCATCGGCATATGCATGACACACGATCTTCTGCCCGTTCATAACCAAGCCTTGCAGCTGGTGCGTGAGCTTGACGAGCAGTGGTTCCATAGCGATGGCAAATAAAGCTGCTGACATCGGACATCCCTGTCTTACTGAGCTCGAAACTTTATTAGCTTGAGTGAGTTGACCATTAATTAATATTCTAGAAGTGCTACTGTGGAACAAATTTTGCATTATACTCACGAATCGGCGCGGAAAGCCCATTTCCTGCATTATATGGAAGAGGAAGTGTTGGCTCACTCTATCAAAGGCATTTTCAAAGTCCAGCGTTAAGATGGCACATTTTAATCTACAAGTCTCGGCTATTGCTATGATATCTCGATAGTCTGAGATAGTTTGGTAAATTGATCTGTCTCTCCCGACACTTGTTTGGTAGGGACCCGTTATCGTGTGCATGATCGATCTTAGCCAACGGCTGAGGACTCTGGCGAAAATTTTGTAGTCCCCATTAAGTAAAGTAATAGGTCTTAAGGCCGCAAGCGTATTGCTGCACGGTTTCTTTGGCAATAGTACAACAATTCCTTGGCAAAAGTCAGGTGGAACGACGGTATTGGGGTCCATTAATTCGTTGTACATCGTAAGTAGTTTCGTTTTCAATTGGGGCCAAAAAGTTTTGTACACTTCTGCCGGTAGTCCGTCGCTTCCAGGCGATTTGTTGCTCGGGCTCTGCATAACAATGTCTTCTAACTCCTCTTCCGTCACCTCCGTTGTCATTTCAGTTGTTTCGGGAATGTTGGTTTGGCACATCTGAGCCACCAATCGAGGGTCGATTTGAATTTATGATGTTTTAGCTCACACGCTCGCCATGATTCCAGAAATATCTGCCGACATTCATCATCTCGCAGATGGCCTGTGTTGAATTTCCATAGACCACGACTGCGGTATGTACCCTGTTTTTCCATGTTAATTGTACATATATAGGCTGCATGGTCGGAAAAACAAGTGGGCCATATCTCAGAATGCAATAGCTGGCCTGTTAAATTTCTGGACACATAGATCCTATCAAGTCGGCTGGCGGAATGACTTGTAACGTGGGTAAAGCCGGTCGTTTCGCCGTGCAAGCAGGTCCAAGTGTCAGTTAACCCGAGATCCTGAACAATATGTGAGAGTTCCGTGCTTGAGCACACAGTTAAAATCACCGGCGAAAATGATATCATTGCAATTTGATGTGAAGAGAGGCAATACTTCGTGTCTGAAAAAATCAGCACGGCGTTGTCTGTTACTAGATCCGGATGGCTCGTACACATTTATTAGCCTGGTATTATTAAAACTGACAGCGATCCCTCTGCTGGACACAAGTCTTTCGACATCTTGGACAATGATTCCCTCTTTAAGGAGTATCGCAGTCCCTAATTCATCTCCCCTGCCTGGGTTGGTAAAAACATTGTATCCGGCTATTTGCTCTAAATTAATGTCGGACACTTCCTGGAGCATCGCGACATCTATGTCCGCGGCGTACAGAAAATCTTGTAAATTTTTTAACTTCAAGGAACTGCGGATCTTATTAAGATTTAAAGTGACTAATTTGTACGCCTGCGGGGTGTTCATGTGTCACTCGCTATTGCGGGAGAGAAGGTTAGTGTTTCTTTTCTACTGGTACGATGGAACATTGTCAGTTTCCATTTTGTGAGTACCTGTGGCCAGGTGCGAGGAATGCGTGGAAACAAGTGGCCATTCTGAGGTGTCCCTCATATCCACATCTGTGTCATCGGTATCGACATCTTCCGACCACTCTGTTGAAACCGTGCTTCCTACATTCTCAGGACACCGGAGGCCGGCATCTCTTAGCGCATTGGATTTCGTCCCACTGTGGCTAGACGTGTTGTCGACATCAGTGGGAGGGTCCGACAGTGTTGCCTTATTTGCAGCTTTATTGCGTCGGTTTTGAGCGGGAGCTGTATCCTCTTTAACCACTTCTTTTAATTCCCGACCTATTGCCTGTGCTTTTCCTCGCAAATTCGGCGCTGAATGTTCCGCCCCTTGATGTGCTAACCTCCGTTTTTTGGTTTTTTTTGGAGATGTATTTGCATCTGTGGGGACGTTTACGGTTAACAGTGACTCATCGGTGTGGTTGGAATCAGTTGCAACAACCATTTGCGTGTCGACTGTCCCTACGGTATGTGCGTGCTGAGCGGGCACAACGTCATTGGTGTTACTTGTGACGGATTTTTCGGGAGCCGTCGGTGCCGAAACGTCCTGTGTTTCCGATTGTGGTTTCGCTACTGCTTGGTCAGATCGCGAAATTACATCTGCATTGGCATTAATAGTCTGCTCAACTGTTTCTTGTATCGGTTCCGTAGGTACGTCACGGCTGGGATGGAGTGGCTTCTCGCCGCGTGCTACCGCCGCAAATGACGTCGGCAGTGACGTCATCGCGAGAGGCGCTACGCGTTCACCCGCAGGTAGCTGCGCTACTCGTCTCTGTACACATTCAGCACGTACATGACCAGTAGAGTTACATCTCCCACATGTCTTGGGTTGCCCGTCATAAATGACAATAGCACGATACCCGCAAATAGTTATGTACGAAGGAATGTGCCGTTGTAAATCTACTTTCAATTGCCGAACGCCGTTTAACACGGGAAACTTGTGAGCCGATGACCACCGTTCAGCGAAGTTATTTAGGACTCTACCGTATGGCGCGATTGCGACATTTATGTCCTCAGCTGATACTTCGAAAGGTAATTCAAAGACCCTTATGGTCCGAATTCCAAAACCGGCATGTGAAACAGTTACTTGACCGACATTGCCGTCACTGTGCTTAAATTTTAGACTTCCTCCCACAGATTCAAATACTTTTTCACAAAATTCGGCGTCTCTTAACTTTACATATGCAACACTTGCAACGATCGACAAATGTATACCCACGATGTCGTTAATTCCAACCTTCATTTCCCGTTCTATGAATTCTTCTAATTCAAATGACGTAGGTCGTGCAAAAGCACTATCGAATGTCAATTTCAAGGTATCTTTTCGTCTGGTTTGCGCCATTAGGAGTTCTCAGAAACCATCGTGAATAACACTACTAACAGGTAAACACCGCTGTGCGCGAGCGACTTACCCAGCACGTAAACAAGCCTCCCTGCAACGCAGCGCAACACGTCCTTACTGCTCGGCCGCTGCAGGCCAACTCCGCCACTCGACCTTGGCGTGAGATCGTATACTAATACGTGAGTACTATGTCTGTTTTCCATTTAGCTTTAAAGTTCTCCTCTTGAAGGAATCTTAGGGTTTAACGTCCCGTCGATAGCGTGGTCATTACAGACGGAGCTCACGCGCAGGTTATTGGGTAAGGATGGGGGAAGGATATTGGCCATGTCCTTTGAAAGGAACCATCCCGCCATTTGCCTGGAGTTATTTAGGGATATGACGGAAAACCTAAATCTTGATGGCTGGATGTGTATTTGAACCACCATCCTCCCGAATGCGAGTCCATTGTGTTAGCACTGTGCTACCTCACTCGGTGTTCTCCTGTTGGTGGCGGACAGTGCAAAACAGGTAAATAATATATAGTAAAATATTTTACGGGTGGTGGGAGAAAGACGATTTCTTTCAAAATACTTAGCGGCTCTAGACCATCACTCTAACACAACTTTCAAAGCAATTATAAAATCCTAAGCTGCCTGATTTCGTTTACCGGCACGTTAGTAAGTCGTGAAAACCGTTTTAGTACAGAAGATCTTTTAATGTGTGCTGAAGGTTGGGGTTACATTCCTTCATCTGAGACTTAGAAATATAACTAACAAGGAAAGTACTTGGGCTCGAACAAACACATATACACCAAAATCGTATGAGAGATAATATAAGGGTCTCTTATTGCACTAGTGATACTACCGCATCTGCAAAACTCTGCAGTCGCCCATTACAGGCCTCTGCGTGTGCCATGCCGCATTGCACTTTGACCTGTCGGTACGCCAGTAGTAACGGTACAGTGTGCCTCTGAAGTTGCTTTTTGTGACGTTATTTGTGTGGTGAAGTGTCGAATGGGACGGAGATTGGTAATAAATCCTGCTAATATAGTGTGACTGGTTGAGGTGAAGTTACGAAGAAACCTTCATCGTGTCGATGGTATTGGTGTAGAAGATGAATCATTCGCATGTTACCTATTATCTATTATAGTGTTTCTAATCTATGCTCATATTTCTGCACTATAATAGATACCAGAAAACATGTGAATGATTGTTCTTCTACACCAATACCGTATTCACCAAGAAGGGCTCTTCGGAATTTCATATCAACTAATTGCGATACATTAGCAGGACTGATTACCAGTCGCCAACCAACTGACGCTTCACTACACAAATAACGTCACAAAGCGCAACTTCAGAGGCACACTGCACCGTCACTACTGGCGTACCGGCAGGTCAAACTGCAATGCGGCATGGCACACGCAGAGGCCTCTAATGGGCGACTGCACAGTTTTCCAGATGCGAAAGTATCACTAGTGCAATAAGGGATCTTTACATTATCTATCATACGAATTTGGTGTATTTATGTTTGTTTGAGCCTAAGTGCTTTCCTTGTAAGAAAAACATGTTTGTTTGTTTGTATAGTTTACGGGACTTAACTACGGGGTCATCAGTCCCTAAACTTAAAACTACTTATGAACTACTTCCGAACTAGGACGGCACAAATATCCGTGCCCGAGGGGGGATTCGAACCCCCGACCGTAGTGGCCGTGGAGACCGTGACTGGAGCGCCTCAGTCCCCTCGGCCACCGCGGTCGGCAAGAAAAACATGAAAATTGCTAAAAAAAAAAATAAATAAATAAATAAATAATAAATAAAAAAACTATTGGGGCGGTCAGTCCCATTCCCCTCACCTCCCCCTTTCACAAGCATCACGCAAATATACTGATAGAAAATAATTGCAAGTGCCACCATGATCACTGGCTTAGTATAATTTACCATTTAATTTACCAGCGACGCCGGAGTAACAGAAGTTATTAATCTCCTTATTTACTCTATTACATCGTCAAATCGCGCGGATACTTGGTGCATAAATTCCGGCGGTAATTCTCCGTACTTCGCTCGGGGGCAGAATTCATTAACTCGCCGGTTCTCTTCCACTAATCCGCGGCAAGCGACTAAATTAACAGAAGAATGGAAGCAGACGCCGACCGTCAGAGTAGATTACATTCATGCGTCGCTGGCTCGTGCCCGACTGCCGGACTGAATTAACAAAGGAATGGAACGGGGTACCGTACGCACACACGCGCCAAATGAGATGCACGCGTGTCGTAGACGGAACAACGGCGTCCGACCTCGCGTTACCACCGGCGTGTTTCCGTGCTGTTGGTCTCTGACCCCTGTTCCGAGTCCGTGTCGTGTTTGGCTGGGCAACAGGCTGATGCAGCGCGCGCGCGAAAAAGCCCTCCGGCGGACGGAGCTGTTTTATTTGCTATTTTTGTTCCGCGCTCTAGTTCGCCCGTCCCGAGGAACAAGGAACGCGATGGAAACGACACACCGGGGTCTAATTGCCAGTGTCCGCCCGAAAGAGGGACGAGACAGTCCTTCACCGGCGCAACAAAAAAGTTGCGCAGCGTCGTTCGCCAGTGGGCGGACTGTCGGGCCGGCGTTGTGTGTGTTCGTGCCCGCGTGTCACATGCCCCGGCGAACAATTAGTAGTCGCCGTGTGTCCGCCACGCATTGAAAATGAACTGACGGGTTTTGTTCAGAGTTTCTGTCTGCCCGAGACAAGTTTTCCGCCGCCTCGCGTCACGGCCTGAATTTGTTACGCGCTCGAGTGCGCTCCTCGTCTCTCGGCTACCAGTAATTTTTGAGCCTTAAAGCTGTCTCATTAATTGTCACATTGTACGTCGAGTTATAATAACGGCTGAGTCTGTTCCGCGGCTACCGCTGACCACATACGCATATTACCTTTGGAAGTACAGCTTTTGATTATGTTTCTCTCTGAGAGTTACTGGTATCGAATGAAGTAATTTTGAGCCTTAAACTGTCTCATTAGCTGTCGCATTCATCGTAGGGTGATAGTAATGTTTGGACCGACGTCACCGCCTCATTTGTTGCATTTCAGGTTGAAAACAAACAATATGTTTTTGTTTTAAAAAAATTGGTAGTAATGATTTATTACATTTAACGCGTTTCACCTTTTTTTTTCAGAATCTGGAAAAATAACTTAGGGGATATTTACAGGTCTAGTCATTTCCTGACGAGCCATATTACGTATTAAAGAGGCCAATCATATCACATACCAGTGGCCTTTTTTGGTGCATCATCAGAATCTGGAAAAATAACTTAGGGGATATTTACAGGTCTAGTCATTTCCCGACGAGCCATATTACGTATTAAAGAGGCCAATCATATCACATACCAGTGGCCGGTTTGAAATGCGGACATGCAACAGCGGCGACAATGTACTCCTACATTTCCTGATATATTTAAATTTATTAAAGTCCGCCTATTTCTGTGTTATCTTGGCTGTTTTTGCAACATCATATCAGGTGAAAGTATCCATTTTATACGCTTAATTTCACAGCTTCATGCTCAGGTCCTTAGTTTTTCTTAAATTGTTATGACGAGTACCTAGTTTCGGCATTAAGCTGCTTATAAAACGCTGTGCAAGCAGCGATAAAACCTGCAGTTCTTTAATCTTTCTGTTTAGTTCTTACTGTCTCCATCATACAGCATAGGACCGCACTTTATGTTCACTTGTATTTTTCCGTTTAGATAGGTTTTGCCACGCTTTGGCGCGACTTCCTTTCATATTTGAGCGCTGTAAAACTTTACTGTAAGCTCAGTACTAGTCAAATTTTTATTATCACTCTTCATGAAAAGAGTAGGCCTGTAAAGTTCGACTATTTCTTCATATTCTGATGTTGCGACAAAAAGGCGAAACGTTTTAAATAAAATAAGTCATTGTAACCTAGATTGTGTTTTATTAGGTTATACTTTGTTGGTTTCTGTACGGCCTGATGGACTGGAATATATTTTTCAGACTTTTGTTTATTTACGAACTATTTATAGGCTTATAGGGCCAAAGGACATAACACACACACACACACACACACACACACACACACACACACACACAATATATATTACAGCCACGAACTGACGGGTTTTGTTCAGAGTTTCTGTCTCCCCAGACAACTTTTCCGCCGCCTCGCGTCACGGGCTGAATTTGTTACGCACTCGAGTGCGCTTTCGTCGCTCGACTGCCAGTAATTTTTGAGCCTTAAAGCTCTCTCATTAATTGTCACATTGTACGTCGAGTTATAATAACGGCTGAATCTTTTCCGCGGCTACCGCTGACCACATACCCATATTACCTCTAGATGCACCACTGTTTTTGATTATGCTTCACTCTGACAGTTACTGGTATCGACTGAAATAAATTTGCGCCTTAAGCTGTCCCATTAGCTGTCGCATTCATCGTTTGGTGATAGTAATGTTTGGACCGACGTCACCACTGACAAGACTTATTTGGTACATTTCAGGTTGAAAACAAGCAATATGTTTTTGTTTTACAAATTTAGCAATTTGCAATGATTTATTTCAGTCAAAGCGTTTCACCTTTTTTTGGGGCATCATCAGAATCTGGAAAAATAAGAACTTTACAGGTCTAGCTTTTTCATGACGAGCCGTATTACGTATTAAAGAGGCCAATCGTATCACATACCAGCGGCCGGTTTGAAATGCAGTCATGCAACAGCGACGACAATGTATTCCTATATTTCCTGATACATTTAATTTTTATTAATGTCCACCTATTTCTGTGTTATCATGGCTGTTGCTGTAACATTATTTCAGGTGAATGTATCCATTTTATACGTTTAATTTCATGGCTTCGTGCACAAGTTCCCAGTTTTTATTAGATTGTCATGACGCGTAACTTATTTCGGCAATGAGCTGCTTATAAAACGCTGTGCAATTCTTTAATCTTTCTGTTTAGGTCTTGCTCTCTCCATCGTACAGTTTAGATAGGTTTTGCCACGCTTTGGCGCGATATTCTTTCCTATTTTACCTATGTAAAACTTTACTTTAAGCGCAGTACTAATTTATTTTTATTATCACTGTTCATGAAAAAAGTTCGCATGTAAAACGAACAGAGACATAGGAAAGAAAGAGATGAATACAGATGGAAGGGGAGGTGGACAACGAGAGTGTAGAATAAATAAACACCCGGGCAACGCCGAGCTTACAGCTAGTAAAATTACGTTAAAGGTTATTTTTACTTATGCTTGGGTCTGTCGTGTGCTTAGGATTGTATGCTTTTCACTTTATCTAATTAAACTCTTTCGTTTAGTTTGATGTACTTTCTTGTTCCATGACCATAGTGACTTGCTCCACAGGTCCTTTGGAAAATTACAAATAAAAACAAAATAACGAAACCCTTGCTCTGTTACTAACACACCCGCACGCAACGTTTAGTACGTTATACTCCCCAAATAAAACTTCACTCGCGCCTCGGCCCATCCTCATGAAGGCCTTTCATCTGGCTCCGGTACTGCCGCGTCTCTCCTACGATGGAAAGCAATTCAGTATTCCACGAAATGGTTATAATCCTGCCCGTACCTCAGGCGTAGACGAAATTCGCGTTAAAAGAAAAAAAAATCACCCTGTAAATCAGTTGCTGCATATGTATGATGCTTCTATAATATCAAAGGTATCTGCATTTCTTTGGCTATCCGTGTGTCACAGATTCTCAATGAGTTAACGGTTCCGGGAATTTCAGTAGCGGCCCTGATTGCCGTAACGAGAGCACGTGAAATGAGTACGGTCCCGCGAGAGGGCGCGGTCATACGCGTGGCCCGCAGTTCCATTCTGCGGTCCGGGCACACGGTCGCTCGCACGTGTCTCCGCTGCAGAGTAGTCGGCATTAATGGCGGCGGCACCGTCATTTGGATGCGCGGACGGTCCATCTGCCGAAAAATGAGCTGCGTGCAGAGCACACGTGGCCTGCAATCGGTGCACGTGCGCGCAGGTCAATACGCGATTCGTCACGCGCGGCCGGAGAGTTCGACGCTGCTGGCTGAGGGTTAATCAGGCTCAGCCAGTGAGACCCGACATGACGTCATCGCCATGTCGGTGTGCCCTCTGGTCGTAGCGGATGACCGTTCTCTAGCGGTGCGTCACTACCAAAGACACACATTAACTAGACTGGCAATGACGTATGCAGTATCATTGGTGTCGTTGCAGCAGTCGTCGCCATACAAGGCTTGTAAACAAGTGTTAAGTTGTCCCGTGTCCAGCGATCTGGGACTCGAACCTGGGACCCTTGCCTTTGGTGGCCAAGCGCTCTACCGACTGAACTAACCCGACACGACTCACGGTGCCACCCCACAACTTCAATTCTGCCTGTACCTCGCCTCTTACTTTCCAAACTTCACTGAAGTTCTCCTGCGAAACTTGCAAAACTAGCACTACTGGAAGAAAGGATATGGTGCAGACATGGCTTAGCCACAGCCTCAGGGATGCTTCCAGAATGATTCCCTCTGCAGCGGAGTGTGCGCTGATATGAAACTTCCTGACAGATTAAAATTGTTGCCGGAACTGGGACTCTAATTTGGGACCCTTGCTTTTCGCGGGCAAGCGCTCTGAGCTATCCCGACACGACTCACGGTGCCACCCCACAACTTCAATTCTGCCAGTATCTCGCCTCCTACTTTCCAAACTTCACTATTAAGTTAAAATAGTCTTAAGAAATAGGACTAAAGTGAAAGAAGTACGCCACCTTGGTAGTGTTGACGTAATGGTCAATATATGCGCCACGTTTGGCTGTAATTTTTATTACAGAAGAGAGAAGATACATTAGTGCATTCGTACTAAAACTGCAGTCTGCTTTAAACGTGTGCATATGTATCTTGATGTTCATGTTATAACACGTTTTACTAATTGTGTCTTACTTTAAGCTAGTATGCTAATATTAAAGCTACTTCAGAACATGTTTGCACCACTGTGAAAAGCTTATAACGTCATTTTAGTCATAAGTTGTCTTAGTAATTTACACAAACTTTTTGACGTTTATGTAGGTAAGATGGTAACGTCAGGCTTTATTAAAACCAGACACCTTCCCAATCTACTTAATGCATCTCTGTGGTCAGTACCAACGAGAGAAGCAACGTAGGGCCGTATCGGTGTGAGGAAACCTGTCATTGAATAACAATCCTCAGGTTAGTAATTTCGTTTACTTAATTATTGTAACACTGTAGGTTAAAAGCTATATGTTCAATATTATTCTCTCGGTCCTTAATCTGTCTAGTGTAATATCTCTAACATTAACTTCTTTGATCAATCAGTTATGAAATCAGTTCCTATTCTATATTTTACTCAGTTTATTAACACAAAAATGTCAACAAGAATTTTATTTGATGTAAGAATTTATAGTTGTGAATAATTATGTACAAAAGTTAACGTCTTAGCTGATACATGCAGTAGGGTTTAAATTCAATGAAACATACACTACTGACCATTAAGTTTGCTACAACAAGAAGAAATGTAGATGATAAACGGCTACTCATTGGACAAATATACTACACTAGAACTGACATGTGATTACATTTTCACGCAATTTGGGTGCATAGATACTGAGAAATCAGTACCACCTCTGGCCGTAGTAACGACCTTGATACTCCTGAGCACTGAGTTAAACAGAGTTTGGATGGCGTGTACAGGTACAGATGCCCATACAGCTTCAACACACCACAGATCATCAAGAGTGGTGACGGGCGTATTGTGATGAGCCAGTTGCTCGGCAACCATTGACCAGACGTTTTCAATTGGTGAGAAAGCTGGAGAATGTGCTGGCCATGGCAGCAGTCGTTTTCCGTATCGAAAAGGCTCGTACAGGATCTGCAACATACGGTCGTGCATTATCCTGCTGAAATGTAGGGTTCCGCAGTTATCGAATGAAGGGTCGTAACACATATGAAATGTAACGGCCATTGTTCAAAGTGCCGTCGATGCATACAAGAGGTGACCGATACGTGTAACCAATGGCAGCCCATACCATCACGCCAGGTGATACGCCAATATGGTGATGAGGAATACACGCTTCCAATGTGCGTTCACGGCGATGTCGCCAAACACGGATGCGACCATCATGATGCTGTGAACAGAAACTGGATTCATCCGAAAAAATGACGTTTTGCCATTCGTGCACACAGGTTCGTCGTTGGGTTCACCATCGCAAACGTTCCTGTCTGCAGTGCAGCGACAAGAGTAACAGCAGCCATCGTCTCCGAGCTGATATTCCATGCTGCTGCAAACGTCGTCGAACTGTTCGTGCAGATGGTTGTTGTCTTGCAAACGTCCTCATCAGTGATTGAGACTTGTCATCGCGATCCATTACAGTCATGCGGATAAGATGCCTGTCATCACGACTGTTAGTGATACGAGGCCGTTGGGATCCATCACGGCGTTCCGTATAGCCCTCCTGAACCCATCGATTCCAAATTCTACAAACAGGCATTGGATCGCGACCAACGCGATCAGCAATACGATACGATAAACTGCAATCACGATAGGCTACAATCCGACCATTAACAAACTCGGTATCGTGGTGGTACGCATTTCTCCTCCTTATACGAGGCATTACAACAACGTTTCACCAGGCAACACTGGTCAACTGCTGTTTGTGTACGAGAAATCGGTTGGAAACTTTCTTCATGTCAGCACATTATAGGTGTCGTCACCAGCGCCAATCTTGTGTGAATGCTCTGAATAGCTAATCATTTGCATATCACAGCATCTTCTTCCTGCCGGCCGCGGTGGCCGAGGGGACTGAGTCGAGCCAGTCACAGTCTGCACGGCCACTAGGGTCGGGGGTTCGAATTCCCATCGGGCATGGAAGTTTGTGCCATTCTTAGTGTTAGATAGTTCATAAGTAGTTTGTAAGTTTAGGGACTGATGACCCCGTAGTTAAGTCCCATAAGCTATAGAAACATTTTAAACATATTCTTCCTGTCGGTTAAATTTCGCGTCTGTAGTACGTCTTCTTCGTGGTGTAGGAATTTTAATGGCCAGGAGTGTATACTAAAAACTGGAAATATTCTGATGCAAGGGAAAAAGTGGTTTTGGCGGGCGTAATATGGCATAACTGTGTGTCGCAGCAGTGTGACAGAGAGTTGCGCGTAAGTCTTGACTGAGAGTACACCTACGGAAGTGGTGCGCCTATAACTGGTCTTTATTACTGGAAATCGCCTCGGATGTTGCTTTGAGGAACAGAAATGTATGCGGCGAATTAATTTATGCTTCAGTTCGTAAAATTCCGGCAACAAGAAGAGGAATATTGCGCTTCTGACCTTCAAGAAACACACTGTAAAGTTATCGCGAAGCCATCTGCACCACAAACTTTCGTCGCTACCACCTATCAATATAAAAGCGAAAGGACGCACATTCATTCATTCATTCACTCACTCACTCACTCACTCACTGACTAAACACGAAACCTCAAAAACTAATTCACCTATGCAGCTGAAATTTTGCAGAAATGTAGTTTATAGGTAGAAGACGTCAGCTAAGAAAGGATTTTGCGATAGTTCAGGAGATGTGACGTCATAAAAATGAAATTTACCCGTCTTACGGCACGTGATAGTGTGACTTTCAGTCCACTGTTTGAGGAGGAGAGCAATTAGCGACTTGAAACAAACTTTGAACATAATTTCAAATCTTTAGGAATCATTTTTTCACTGACAACCCCAGCAAAATTATGAAAGGAATAACGTTTTTCTCTTACTACTTTTTCGGAATTCACGCAGTAAAATTACTGCATTTGGCATGACGTTACAAATTATTATTCCTACACTATTAATCGTACTCACGAGAAATGTTACAGACAGTATCAGAGATACCACTGAACGTACGTTCGAAATTTTATGATTGTACGACACACCGTTCATGAGATATTGAATAACAAACAATTAGGTTCATGAAAAAACCCCTCATCACGCATTACATTTAATTACGTCTTTCCTACATTGTTTGCGATGTATATTGCAGACATTTTACAGTTACAGTACTAGATGTACCTTGGAAATAATATGGTATTATGACATGTAGTACAGATGCTATGACGTCAAAGACAATGAAGTGCATGAAAGTTCACCCTAATAAGCATGAGGTAGTAATTTACTACGTCTTCTCTACCAAATCCTTTTACAACACATTTCGTAGGCAGTTTTCTCTTATTCCCTCTACGAACCTGGTAAATAAAGTTTTTGTAGGACACATAATGCAGGAGATACATCTATATATCTAAAAGCGACAGGTCACTCACGAACTCACTCACTGACTAAACATGAAATCTCCAAAATTACTGCACCTATGAAGTTGAAATTTTGCCAGTATGTAGTTTGAAAGACGTACGTCTGTCGTCATCCATATATTGTTTGTATATTTCTGTAAAGTTATAATTTATTTAATGTACCTAGATTATCATTTTGTTAATACTTGAATCCCAGTCTTTTGAAGGCTTGAAGAATAGTATTTTTATTTCATGTGTTAAAATATTAGTTAATATTGCTAGGTTTTTCTTATTTTGTTATGTTAATAATTTATTTTTATATTAATTAATGTGGCATAAGTACGGCTTCTCCTCTACGTCACTGTCCCTGTGAGAATGTTGTTGACGCACCAGTTCACAAACGAAACAGCGATTGATTCCTGTTGGAGGTTAGTGTGCGTGTTTTTACGGGTAGATCTGGAAGGAAACGGAAGTGGTTTTTAAACGGCTCCCGTTTTTCCGCAGCTCCCGTTTATGTTTTTAATTACGTTTACAGTTTTGTACGGGCGCTGATAACCTCTAACCCACAAACAACAATATCGGAGGTTGGGGTCTTCCCTCGCGTATGTTACCATCAAGTTTGTTTAAATAGTTTGTAAGTCGAGAGACTGATAATCTGAGTAGTTAATCCCATAAATTTACAAACGTTTGAATTTGTATTTAAATCAAGTTTATAAGTGATCTTGGATGTTTTACAAGTATGAAGGTTGTGTGGCCATCTTCCGATTGAAGCATGGAAGTATTCGTTTCAGAGAATGAAAAGCCGTTGTTGCTGAAATTTGTTTTTTGCATCTGTTCGCCTTTCGCCCTCATTTATTTTAGGCCATCATCAGTGGATTGCATCATCTAGAAATCACAATTTTAATCAAAGATGTAGCATGAATCATAAACCGTTTTTTTAATCAAAATAATGAAGTGAATACAATTTATAGATTTGAAAGTTTCGTCTGTGTAGTATCTCCCACCTGGTTACTGGCAGTCGCAAAAGTCCACATTAGGTAATTTCTTGTTCATTTTTTCAACTTGTGTGTTTTAAAATATGGCTACCGTGTACAGGAAAGCACATCGGAATAACTTAAAACGTAATCAAAATATCCACGGGTGTACTGCCGGTCTATAGTGTCCAACGGGCACAATATTTCGGCGATCATACATGTCACCATCATCAGGTGAACTGACGGCCTGAGCCCTTCGAGCAGCCGTAGCGTGCGGATCTCCGTGCCGGCGCGTTTCCAGGAGCTCAGTCCGTCAGTTCACCTGATGATGGCGACATGTATGATCGCCGAAATATTGTGCCCGTTGGACACTATAGACCGGCAGTACACCCGTGGATATTTTGATTATCATATACGCCGGGAGAAATTGAAGAATCACAACTTAAAACGTGGTTCCAGAAAAGTGACGTAGGAGATCTACATATAAATAAATATTCTGCAAATCACATCGAAGTGCACGGCATAATCACTTTTATTGAATTTCTCTGCAGTACCATTCTCTATTAGCTAGCGGGATAAAGAACATTTAAATCTTTCAGTTTTCCATCTGATTTTTCGTATTTTGTGATGATTTTTGAAACTGGAAAACTAATATGTAATTAAGTGCACAGGTTTTGCTAATAAAGTTTTTAAGTAAAGTGATAGGTATTGGGAGAAAAAACAGTAAAAGAAAGGATCGCACAAAGAGTATGTTATTTAAAAAAAAAGTGAAAATGGGGCAGAGCCCCCAATAATTAGAAAAGAAAATGAAATATAAGTCCTTGACTTGGCCTTTTTTAAGCTGATTTTAGAAAAGAGTTAGGGTAACAACGATAAGCTTGGTAAAAATTATGCCAAAGTCGCGCTCTAATTAATTAAGGGAAAGCATTGTGAGAAAAGGAAGTGCCCGTGGCCGTACGTGGCGCGAGCACAAAGCGCACTCTGCTGGCTTCGCGGCGGCGTTTAATCCGCACGCACGCACGCGCGTCGGCGCTGAATCCTTACAACGGCGTCACCGCCACCACCGCAGCCGGCTGGATTACCACCTGCAGCTGCGAGGGAGTTACGCAGGGCCTCCTGGCAGCCGAGAGCATTATTCGTTTGAGGTACCGGACGTGATACAGGTTTCTGGATATTTACTAGTCGACTTAATGAGAGCGACACCTTCAGCTGAGGATAATACAATTCCTGATGAATCTAGGCCATAACGAGATACGGGCCTGGATAGAATAATAAAATTTATTAATAATGATTTTGCAGCCAAGATCGCATTTTTCATTTATTAGGTTACCGGTTTCGGCGTGCTCGACGCCATCTTCAGACCTGTCGTAATTTACATAACTCCACGACATTCTTATATACTAAAAGAGTACATCCAGATTGAGGATTGGGGATTGAGGATTTTAGTATATAAAAATGTCGTGAAGTTATGTAAATTACGACAGGTCTGAAGATGGCGTCGAGCACGCCGAAACCGGTAACCTAATAAATGAAAAATGCGATCTTGGCTGCAAATTCATTATTAAACATTTACAGATCGCCCCATCTAACTGAGTTCCTTATATAAAATTTATTTATTGAATGTAGCGACGGCTGCGAAATTGTTTTATTATATATATATATATATATATATATATATATATATATATCGTTTATGACGCGTTTCGCCCTTCTGGGTTATCACCAGATGACGTGAAGGAAATTCGGTGTACCATCGTGCGTCAAAGCTGCCGCGAATTAAAACTTAAAATTATTAAGAAGCTGTGACTGATGATGGTTCAACACATCTGTTTTATATCATCTGATGGTGACCGAAAGTAGCGAAAACAACTCGTTAGCGTTTGCTGTACTAAACGTCAACGTAGAACGGAACCGTCAGGCTGGAGTATCCAAGCGGTCTGGAGCGCCACGTTACGGATCGTGCGGCCTCCTTCGTCGGAGGTTCGAATCCTCCCTCGGGCATGGATGTGTGTGTTGTCCTTAGGTTACTTTAACTTAGTTTAAGTATGTGTATCTTGAAGTTTTCCCGGCGTATTGATTGATCCATCATGTTTGAGGCTTACAGCCGCATCATGTTGATGTCTTACAACGATATTTCGGCTGACGGACATTCAGCCATCTTCAGGTGAGCACGAGACTGAATATTACTGTTTTTTTCCTTTATTGTTATTTTAAAGCCGACTATTGAAGTCAGCAGGCTGGCAGCAGCTGCGCTGGCTCCTCTTCAGCCATGCGAAATACACGTAATGACAAACAGTGAAGTAACATAAAGCAGATAAATAAAAAATGGGGGATTTTAAAAACAATAGACAAGTTGCGATTTCGAACGACTGAACATAAATGAACAAAGAGACAAACATATATGGGAGAACGAAAACAGGAACAAGCAAGCGGCAATAAAAGCACAAATAGTCTGTATAACTGTTCAAGGCCACGGCGGCGGTTTAAAAGTACATTGAAGAAACACAAGGACAAACACGAAGACAGTTGACGGCGCACATGATAAAACTCGTTGACGCTGATCGCGGAGGCAAAGATTAAAAACCACACATATGTCACTGACCACACTAGTATTGTGCACGTTTAAAAGATCGAGACGCCCCCGCAGGGGGAGGGGGAGTGGGAGGAGGTGGGACAGGGATGGGGGAAGCGCAGGGGAGGGGGGATGGGAGGGGAGAAAGGAGGGGTGAGAGGGATTGACGAGACTTTGGGCATGGGAGAGGGGTAGCCAAACGGGTGGGAAGGAAAAGAACGGGAGAGAGGGGAGGGGTGCTGATGCTACGGGGAAGGGATCAGAGTTGGTAGGAGGGGTTGATATTGAGACGAAGTTCGTTATCCGGTAAGGGAAGGGTGCGTTAGTTGCCCTGGGAAAGGACACGGAGTGTATGCAGGTGAACGCCGGGAGGGATAGTTTGGTGGAGGCGTGGCAGAGGCCCGGGATTGGTGAGAATAGTGTATACCAGAGTGTTTTGGGACACTATTTTTCGGGTAGTGTAAAGGAGTCGGAGATGTCCGAGGTGTTGTAGGAGAGGAGGGAAGGGGAAATATGACTGGTGTGCTCGTTCTATATATACCGAAGATTGGCGTGGCGGCGCCTGCGCCGTTAGGAGGTACTAGCGCGCCCCCTGTCGAATTTAGGCGCGCTCTGCGGTAGAAACGGGCCGCGTCTGCGTAATGGTGTACTTACATTCGCACCATCTGTCGGAATGCGCTTTCGTGCACCTTAAGTGCGGTGGTCGAAGGAAATCAGTTTTTGTCAGAGGTTGCACTACATGTAGACCACTGTCTCTGTGAAGCAAGCAAAGAAATTACGGGGTCCCATGAAAGCCGCCATCCCGATTAATCAGGTCTTCTGTCAACCGTATTCCAACGGACTCCTTAATAATCGAATCTCAAAAGGATGTTGTCGTTGCCAAAAAATTTTTGCAGCATAATCAATGGAGTGTCCCGTGGAAATACAAAGTTGTGCTATTGCTGATTTGTTGGGCTGAAGGAGACGTGTGTTGCGCTCATGTTACACGCATCTTTCTCGTACTGTGCGAGGCTTGGTCAATGTAGGACTGACCACATTGACAAAGGATCTTGTGAATACCCGCCTTCCTCAACCCCAAATCATCTTTCGCAGAGCCAAGCAAAGCCGAGATCTTCGCAGGTGGTCGGAATATCACTTTCACACAATGCTTTTTTAGATTTCTTCCTATTTTAGAAGAGAGGTTGCCCACATACGGAAGGAACGCCCTGGACCTGATTACCTCATTACCTTATTCTTTTTGTTGTTATTTACATTTCCTCCACGTTAGAGCTGTGCGGATCTGGCGTGAAGAATATCCATTTTCCCTGAAGATTGTCGGCAAATGTTCCATCTCTTTAGGAAGGCTGTACTTATCAGATACCACATGTTCCCGGTGCACCAGAGTACGTAGCACACCTGTGGTTTGTTCAGGGTGGTGGCAGCTTGTCGCCTGCAGATATAGATCTGTGTGTGTGTGGGTTTCCGGTAGACGGAGTGACCCAGAGACCCATCAGTTCTTCGAATGACAAGAACATCTATAAACGGCACTTTAAGTATTTTGTAAGTTTAGGGACTGACGACCAACGTAGTTTGGCCTTATAAAATTACAAACAATTGAACGTTTTCGAACGGAACCAATACAATAACAATAAGTTAACTCGTAAATGTGAATAGAGATAATTCATTTTCTACTGCAAGCTGGCGAACCCCTAAGAGAGTGTGATAGGAACGTTCTAGTTCACCGTATACATCAATGACTTTGTGAACAGGATGTTTAAGCTTCCAAACTTTGCACTGGTTGTGTGGTTACCTCTGAGACGGGTTCGACATAGTCACGGAAATGCTGCAGATGTTCGGATGGAAATCAATAAATGAAAGGCGTTACTTGCAGCGTGAACGATTTGCGATATTTCTTTCACTAACTTTGCCTTAGGAATGCGAATATTTATTGTTGGTACCCACCTATATGAGGAGACATTATATGATAAAAAATAAGAGAGACTGTTAACAAAAAGATTGTGGTGTTCCATTTTCCAATGAGCTATTAGAGAATGGAACTGTTGAGATAATAAAAGTGGTTCGCTGAATCCTCTGCAATGTACTTCAATGTGACTTGCAGAGTATCCGTGTTGATAGAAGTAAATTTAGAAATTCTTTGGTGACTGCACACTTGAGCAAGCGACATAAAGTTGTCTGCCCACACGAGAAACGTGGAGATACCTAATCCACTCCGCAGGGGAATCATTCGTTGCTCTGTGATTGTTAATCGTAATAGAAAATGTGCCATTGGAAATTGCAATCTCTTGACGTTAAGAGGTAGATCTGAGGGAAACAATGGGTGTTCTTTGGATGTACACTGTTTCATACTCTTCCTTTCCTTGTAGGTCTGTAGAAGTCTACTGCTTGCGCCTATAGCCACATGTGCTTCACAGTTCAATGTTGTCAACAGCACCACCAGCTTCCAAGAACTGACTTAAGCTGACTGGAATACAGGAGTGTTTTAGCAGTGAATAAGAAATCTATTAAAACATGGTGCTTAATGGGAAAGACTTTTACCCATCACAGTACATATGAGCACATATTTATACCCCATGAACCACAGACATTGCCGAGGTGGGGTGGCTTGCGTGCCTCAACGATGCAGATAGCCGTACCGTAGGTGCAACTACAGCGGAGGGGTATCTGTGGAGAGGCCAGACAAACGTGTGGTTCCTGAAGAGGGGCAGCAGCCTTTTCAGTAGTTACAGGGGCAACAGTCTGGATGATTGACTGAGCTGGCCTTGTAACATCAGCTAATGTGGCTTTGCCATGCAGTTACTGCGAACGGCTGAAAGCAAGGGGAAACTACAGCCGTTATTTTTCCCGAGGACATGCAGCTCTACTGTATGAAAATATGATGATGGCATCCTCTTGGGTAAAATATTCCGGAGGTAAAATAGTCCCCCATTCGGATCTTCGGGCGGGGACTACTCAGGAGGATGTTGTCATCAGGAAAGACAATAACTGGCATTCTACGGATCGGAGCGTGGAATGTTAGATCCCTTAATCGGGTAGGAAAATTAGAAAATTTAAAAAGGGAAATGGATAGGTTGAAGTTAGATATAGTGGGGATTAGTGAAGTTCGGTGGCAGGATGAACAGGATTTCTGGTCAGGTGAGTACAGGATTATAAATACAAAATCAGTTGGGGGCATCACAGGAGTAGGGCTGATAATGAAAAAGAAAATAGGAATGCGGGTAAACTACTATGACCAGCACAGTGATCGCATTATCATTGTCAAGATAGATACGAAGCCAACACAGACAACAGTAGTACAGAATTATATGCCAACTAGCTCTGCCGATGATGAGGAGATAGAAGAAATATATCAGGAGCTAAAGGAAATTATTCAGACAGTTAAGGGTGAGGAAAACTTAATTGTTATGGGAGACTGGAATTCGGTAGTAGGAAAAGGAAGAGAAGGAAAAATAGTAGGTGAATATGGACTGGGCAAAAGGAATGAAAGAGGAAGCCGCCTGGTAGAATTTTGCACGGAACATGATTTAATCATAACAAACACGTGGTTTAAGAATCACAAAAGAAGGTTGTATACTTGGAAGAGACCAGGCGACACCGGAAGGTATCAGATAGATTTTATAATGGTAAAATATAGATTCCGGAACCAGGTGATAAACTGTAAAACATACCCAGGGGCAGATATAGACTCTGACCATAACTTGTTAGTCATGAAATGTAGGCTGAAACTGAAAAAACTGCGGAAACGTAGGAAAATAAGGAGAAGGGACCTAGATAAATTGAAGGAACGTGAAGTTTTGGAGAATTTCAGAGGGAGATTTAGGCAACAATTGACAGGATCAGGGGGAAATTAAACAGTAGAAGATGAATGGGTAGCATTGAGAGATGAAATAGTGAAGGCAGCAGAGGACAAAATAGGTAGAAAGGCAAGACCTACAAAAATCCTTGGATATCACAGGAAATACTAAATTTAATTGATGAAAGGAGAAAATATAAAAATGCAGTAAATGAAACATGCAAAATGGAGTACAGACGACTAAGAAATGAGATTGACAGAAAGTGCAAAATGGCTAAGCAGGACTGGCTAGAGGCCAAATGCAAATCTGTAGAAGAATGTATAAGAAGGGGAAAAGTAGATACCGCCTACAGGAAAATCAGAGAGACATTTGGGGACAAGAAAAGCAATTCTACAAATATCAAGAACTCAGATGGGAAACCAGTTCTCAGCAAAGAAGGGAAGGCTGAAAGGTGGAAAGAGTACATAGAGCAGCTCTACAAAGGAAATGAACTTAGAGACGATGTTGTAGGAAGGGAAGAGGAAGTAGATGAGGATGAAATAGGAGATACTATACTGAGAGATGAATTTGACAGAGCCCTGAAAGACCTAGGTCAGAACAAGACCCCAGGAGTAGATGACATACCCTCAGAGCTACTAAAGTCTTTGGGACAACCAGCCATGACAAGACTATTTGAACTGGTGTGTAGGATGTATGAGACAGGCAAAATACCCTCAGACTTTAGGAAAAATGTAATAATCTTCATTCCAAAGAAAGCAGGCGCAGACAGGTGTGAAAATTACAGAACCATCAGTTTGATAAACACGACTTTAACACGAATTATCTACAGGAGAATGGAAAAGCTGGTAGAAGCTGACCTCGGGGAAGATCAGTTTGGGTCCAGGAGGAACGTAGGAACCCGGGAGGCAATACTCACTTTACGTCTTATCTAAGAAGATAGATTAAGGAAAGGCAAACCTACATTTTTAGCTTTTTTAGATTTGGAGAAAGCATTTGACAATGTTGACTGGAATACACTCTTTCAAATTCTGAAGTCAGCAAGGGTAAAATACAGGGAAAGGAGAGTTGTTTACAACTTGTACAAAAACCGGACAGCGGTTGTCAGAGTTGAAGGGCATGAAAGGGATGCAGTGGTTGGGAAGGGAGTGAGATAGGGTTGTAGCCTTTCTCCGATGTTATTCAATTTGTACACCGAGCAGGCGGTTAAGGAAAGCAAGGAAAAATTTGTAATAGGGATTAAAGTTCAGGGGGAAGAAATAAAAACATTGCGTATTGCTGATGACATTGTAATTCTGTCAGAGACAGCAAAGGACCTGGAAGAGCAGTTGAATGGAATGGACAGTGTGTTGAAGAGAGCGTATAAAATGAACATTAACAGGAGCAAAACAAAAATAATGGAATGCGGTCTTAGAAAATCAGGCGATGCTGAAGGTATTAAAATTGGTAACAAAACAATGAAGGTCGTTGATGAGTTTTGCTACTTGGGTAGTAAAATAACATGCGATGGTCGTAGTACAGAGGATATAAAATGCAGAATGGCAATGGGAAGAAAAGCATTTCTGAAGAAGAGAAATTTGCTAACATCCAATATTAATTTAAGTGTAAGGAAGTCTTTTCTGAAGGCTTTTGTGTGGAGTGTTGCCTTGTACGGTAGTGAAACATGGACGATAAGCAGTGCGGACAGGAATAGAATAGAGGCTTTTGAAATGTGGTGCTACAGAAGATTGCTGAAGATTATGTGGGTTGATTGCGTAACTAATGAAGAGGTACTGAACAGAATTGGTGAGAAAAAGGAATACTTGGCATACCCTGACCAAATGAAGGGATCGCTTGGTAGGACACATTCTTAGACATTGAGGAATAGGAAATTTAGCATTGGAGGGAAGTGTGTGGGGTAAAAATCGCAGAGGGAGACCAAGAGACGCGTATAGTAAGCAGATTCAAGTGGATGTGGGTTGCCGTTCTTATGAGTAGATGAAAAGGCTTGCTCAGGATAGAGCAGGGTGGAGAGTTGCATCAAACCAGTCTCCGGACTGAAGACCATAACAACAACATTTATAGAATTATATGTGGTACAACTGTATAATTTTGGAGGTGTATATTCATTTGTATTATTCCTGTACGTCGGTCAAATCTGTCACGAATTCAGTTTATAGTAAATAACCGATAGATTAAAATCTGATGTGTGATGAGACTTTTTTCTGAACTTTACTGTTTGCGTCCTCATATCTCATCAACTACGTTCCGTACTGTGATACAATTTCTAAGGTACTTTCCTCTGTATGTATCTCTACTACCTGTAACATTTCCTGCGGCTACAATTTTTAATCTAGAATTTATAAATCGTAACATACAGAATGCCTTAGGTGTACTCCTTGAACAACGATAATGTAGTAAGCGAGAAACTTTTTACTTTCATCATTTAGATGTGGTTGCCAGCGAGAAGATCATAATTATGGTATGAAATAATGTCGAAAGTTTGTTGCAAGTCGCTAAGTACTCTCATTCTCATATAGTGTATGAATAAGGTCTCTTCGAATGAAGTGGCACTATTTTACGAAACCTGCTGTTTATAACGTTGTATCTCCTGCACCATACGTCGTATGTGGTTCATACCCCTACACCAATTGTTACTACACGGTATGGAATATGTGTACCAAATTTGTTTGAAACTGGTTCAGTGGTTTAGGAGGGAAAGTGCAACATTGTCGCTTGATGCAGCAGTTTCCCAAGCATCTCACTGTTTATGACGTCATATCTGATGAACTATATACAGTGCATGATTCTTATACTTAGGCGACCGACCAAATGGATTGAAGTTTACATGTAAAGATTATAACAGAACTGTAGATTTGTGTGCATACTGTCCAAATATCAGTAATGACTAAGATATGGACAGTATGCTATATATAAAGATTATTTAAAATTGAATTGATTGTTATTACAATGACTTGCTCATATCAATACGAAACTAGTGGATTTCTGTGGAATGTCACAGCAAGTTACAACCAATATTGTAGAATTAAATAGGATTTACGCATTATATGTAATTTGCATCTTTTTAAGATGGCGATAAATGATACTTACCCTTCTTTCCGAAGAATATCGATAGTATAAAATGCAACTCTCTCTATTTGTCTAGTAGACGTATAAAGCAGCAGCTACAGGTTTCCCATGTAGGTTCCGTTTTCCTTCAATTCTAGGAAGGGTTCGCGTAATGCAATAAGTAAGAGTCTGCAGAATATCAGAACAACCTGGAGTGCCACACGGGTCAGAACGACAATATTATTAATTTACAGTCATTATATATGCTGTTAACTGTCAGAGCGACTTCATAAGACTTACGTAGTCGCTCTTACATTCAACAGCACATATAATGATGTAATTTCTTGCGTTTATGATGGTGTATTTTGGTATATTTTGTATTTATTTTATATTTGACTCACCATCCACCTTGGCAACAACAATGACACGCACTTCTAGAAATATATATATTTTTTGTGATCTTCATTTATGGTTTTAGGGCGCAAAACTGTTGCTATCTTGTGTAATATTTGTTTCTATCGCAAGGTTTTACATGAATGGTTCTATTTCGAAATACTTGTGGACTTTTTTACGAAAATGTATTCTTCTGACGATTTAAAAAGAATATTTGACATGCGAGAACATTTTTTGTCATTGAAGATGGGTTAGCAAACTTGGCGAATGACATTTTTAAAAAATGTGCCACATTTTCATCTGTTTCGACATGGAACGCTGTCAAAGCATTCTAATACGAGATACCATTTGTTAAATATGTCACCCAATAGTCTGCGATTGCGAAGAAAAATAACGCTTCTTAAATGGGCCAACCAGTTTAGGTAGAATGAACAAGAACAGTAAAGAAAACAATACTTCACTACCAGGTACTGAAGCAATGTTTATTTTGTGGTGCAAACTGTGAAGTTCTAGAATGCACTTTACTTGGAATGAACGTCATTCTGTGTAGCTGTTTACAGCGGTAAATATGCAACTCCAAACATACGGGTAAAACACACAACTGAATCCACTTTTGTTTAATCTGTATGCCAGTAAAGAAAATACTCCTCTGACATACCCCTCGTCACTATATGAACCGAATTGTCACACTTATGATATTTGTGAAGGAAGCGACTCGTCAGCAAAATGTTTTACTTGCATAAACTCTTTAGTTACTCTCGTATTTTTTCAGTCTACATATAAAGGATCGATTTTTAACTTCTAAACAACACAATTTCTGTCATTTTTATTACAAAACACAGTAAAATTTTAATACTCAGCTCGATGTAAGCTAGAGAGCTCACTTCAGAAAACACAGAATGTTCTCCGGTCGTAAGAGAGTTCCCTAGTTTAATTCACACAAAATCGTTGTTAGCAACTTCCCCCACCATTTTATTCACACTCAGAACATACTCGGTTTAAGTACATTCGCAGGCTCGCTTCATTCGTTGGAACCTGAGAATGTTCTCTGGAATCCAGAGTATAAAGTAGATACTCTGTTGTTCTATTCATACGGCCCACTTATTCGCGGTACCTAACATTTACTGAATGTTCTGCTCGTTATGGGATAAATCAAGCACTAATGTGCATGGTCTTGTGTGATCGTATTTATAGAATTTCATACTATAAATGTGTGTGACGTTTTCCTCTCTCTATCTGTTTGCATAAGAAAAATAAAAAATAAATTTTCTGCACGCATAACAAATATCCACTGAGCCGTTGAGAGCGCAACGATCAAAGCGGAAATTCGTGTTATTGAGCATTATGGTGTCCGGCCGCTGTAAATCCCGTGATAATTTCGAAGAGAGATGCAAAATTTTGCCGTGCTCATTATAGCTGGAATCCACACAAAGCAAACTGCTGAAATGCAGTTTATCGCTACAATTCCTCCTGCATGTAACTAACTATAAGCGTGCAATAAACTTGATCAAACATGTTTTCTCACTGATCAAAATTACGGCCGCAACGAGAACGGGTGGCCACCGTGATAGGGACCGCCCTTGTATCGGGAATGTACCGCAAATTAGCCTAATTACGTCACCGTCCGTTATACGGCCCACGGCATCCCGCCTCCATATGTAATGTAAAACCATCCGCTGTCCAATCTATGTTCAAAACAATGCAATATTCCTCATCTGTCGTAATTTTCCAACACTTTGTATAAAGTAGAGTTTCACAAACTGTGTTCGCTTCGCGGGACGTCCAACGTGGTGTAAGGCGTCATTTTACGGCTCGCGCGGTCGTTCCTCGTCGGAGGTTCGGGTCCTCCTTGGGACCTGGCTGTGTGAGTTGAAGTTAGTTTAAGTAGACTGACCTCAGCAGTTTGATCCATCATGTTTATAAACATTTAAACTTTCTGAAACGTGTCCATAAAAAAAATGTAAGAAAATGTCTAATATTGTGCCACCCGTTTTGTGTCGAGTAACTTGCTTGCAAGAAAATGTATAATATTGCTTCTACTGTGTGTATCGATATGTGTGATCCAGCAGATATCAGCAATAAAGTCAAGCATGCATGATTATTTATATAGAATCTTTATTTGTAGCACACAAAGTAGCTTCAAGTAAAAGTATACGTGAAGTTTTATCTTTGGCAAAGATCATGTTCAAAATGTTTGTACAGATTATGGGACTTAACTTACAAACTACTTTTGAACTAGCTAAGACTAAGGACGGTACAGATAGCCATGCCCGAGGGGGGATCCGAACCCCCGACCGCAGTGGCCGTGCAGACCGTGACTGGAGCGCCTCAGTCCCCTCGGCCACCGCGGCCTGCAAAGATCATGTATTGCATAGCATTGTAGCTCGCGTAGAGAGAGAGAGTGGGACTTGTGATTTAGCTCGCTTAGAAAGCGGTTGAGTTGTGTGTATGGCTCCGATGTAGAGCAGAGGCTGATGTGCCAGCAAGTTGATTTGATTGCATTTCGAATATTTATATTGTATTTGTATTACTATGAAACCGTGGTAACACCGTTGGAATGAAGGTAATTGCATTTATGTCATTATAAAAGGTTGTATTATGTATGTAATGTAATGGTGATTATTAACAATAAGTAACAAAGTTGACCTTTCTTTCCTGTTTCATTTACGTAGATAGAAGATTAACCTACTTTCTTCATTTCATAATTAGTTATTTGTGGATTTAAAGCACAATATTTATTTTGGTAATCTTGTTGAACAGATTTCGTATTGGTGTCATAGTAAATGATTGTAATGCAACACTACAGTTTATTGATTATGACACTGAATTTTGATAATCAGGTACTGATCTGCATAAAATTATCGCAGTCAAACATAAAGAAAGTGTGTGTGTGTGTGTGTGTGTGTGGTTGTGTGTGTGTGATTTTTTTTTTAATATCTTTCTCGCAGTCAAATTTTTGAGTATAGTCAGTGTCTGTTTCATATGGCGACTTGCCACAGCTGGTTTGTTAAAAGATCCGTTGCGCACATAATCAGTTTAATGCACTGTTTCTTATTTAACAGTATATACATCAATATCAGGGCCATAATTAAACCAAATTACAGTGTTAACGAACAATTTGTTGTCTGATTTAACGATAGGTTCAACATCTAACTATACACACACACACACACAACTTTTAATTCTTTAATCTGTTTTCCGCATATCACTTACTACTCCAAGAAAAAATTGCAGAATTACAGCTCCCCCACGTGAATTGAAGGTCTTTTTACTAGGGCGTTTGAAAAATCTGTGCAAAGTCAGAGAGATGGAAGCACCGACGTGTATCGAGGTCATGTCTAGTATCTTTGGAAAGAACGAACACCAAGTTTCAGCCACATTTGTCTATTTCTTTGTGATTGGCATTCGTGTGAATCAAGGAAGTCGAGTGACTGTCAGAGAATGGACGAAAAGGAATTTCGTATGGTGATCAAACATTACTTAATGACAGGCAAAATACCTAGGAGCCTAATGAGAAGCTTGATAAACACTATGATGACCCTTCACCTTCCATTAAGTTTATAAGTGGTTTCAAAATTTTCGGAGTGGGCACAAATGACGCTGAACGTACTGGACGCACTGTGAAGGTAACGACTCAAGAAATCATTGATAAAAATCCATAGTATGGTGATAAGAGATACGTCAGACTTTTAGTGCTGCGGGCATCTCTAATGAGCGAGCACATCATCATCATCAGAATCCGCGGGACTTAAAGCGTCTTTTCGTCACATTACTATAATTCTGACAATCAAAGAACAATCTAAAGCCGGCCGCGGTGGCCGAGGGGACTGAGGCGATTCAGTCACGGTCTGCACGGCCACTGCGGTCGGGGGTTCGAATCACCCTCGGGCCTGGATATTTGTGCCGTCCTTAGTCTTAGTTAGTTCATAAGTAGTTTGTAAGTTTAGGGACTGATAACCCTGTAGTTAAGTGCCATAGACTTTACAAACATTTGAACATTTTTTGAACAATCTAAACAATAAGAAGTGAGTGCACCAAAAAAGGTGAAGACGGTCTTTCGGCCGGAATCATTATGGCGACGGTCTTTTCAGATTCGCAAGGGATAATCCTCATCGAGTATCTGGAACGGGGTAAAAATATTACAGGTGCATATTATTCATCAATATCGGACCGTTTGAAAACTGAGCTGCAAGGGAGACGCCGGCGATCAGTCAACAAAAAGAGTCCTGCACCAACACACACCTCAGCAGTTGTGGTCGCAAAATTATTGGAAACAGGATTCCAAATCTTTTCACATCGCCCTATTCTCCAGACGTAGCTCCCTCGGACTACTATTTGTTCCCTAATTTGAAGAAATGGCAGGCGGGACGAACATTTCATTCAAACGAGGAGGTGACAGCAGAAACTAACAACCTCTCTGCAGGCTTCAACAATTCCTATTATTCGGAAGGCATCAACAAATTAGAACAGCGTTGGAGGAAGTGTATAAGAGTAAAAGGAGACTACGTCGAAATACAAAAATGGGGAAAAAGTGTGTGATGCTGGTTGACTTAGAAGAATTGCGTATTTGTTGATAATTCGCTAACACATTGGTCAACATTCATACTGAATTTATTATTGAACTTGAAAGTCACAATTTCATCAATCCTCAAGCACTCGTCGAAAAGAAATCAGTGCAAAGCTTAATAACGATTTCGATTTCCGTGTGATACTTTTCATGTTGCTGACAGTGTTATGTGGAATTCGGAAGATTAATTTCCTCAACACCCAACAGCTGACTTTCATCATTTATCGAGGGCGAGTGCTGTTGCATTTGTAGTTAACACATTTCTGTACCAAGACCCACAGACATATTTCATAATAGGTACATGCAGCTCACTGGTTTATGTAAAAAAGTAACAATAATCATAATGTTTGACTGGTACAGTTACCTTTCCTATTCATTATTACACCACAATCTGTTTCGCTGGCAAACATGTATAATTACCTGTGGAGGCCCACTGAGGCGCTAAGCTCCAACGCGCGAGGCCGTTTACCGTCGGGGGGTCCAATCCTCCCTACGGCATGGATGTTTGTGTTGTCTTTACTATAAGTTAGTTTGTAAGTAGTTTGTAACTTTAGGGAATGATAACCCCGTATTTAAGTCCCACCATCTTAAAAACAGTTGAACATTTCAACCTGTACAGGCACCTAAAATTTGTGTATTAGTTACTGATTACACACTAAGTACCCACTGGAAATCATAGTATTTCGGCATTCATGAGACACTTTGCCAGTGTGTTGTAAGGATAACCAGCACTCTAGCAGTTACCGAGTGACACCATTGCTTGGCACAACAGTAATCCATCGTTATATGGGTGCTGTTTCATCTGTGCTGCAATTTATTTTTCTTGTTTGTCTTTTACTCTTAACAAATACAGATAAAACATATCACGGACTACAGTAATTTGTGTCCGCTGGGCACATGAAAACACACTTGGAAATAATTATTGTAACTGGAAACAAACTGAAACATCCGAACCGAAATCACATAAAAGACAATCGGTATTTCTTTCACGGGATGATCCTGCTACAACGAAGAATCTTGGCTGTTTGAAAATTAATTTTTCTTCTTTTCTTCTTTGTTGCAGGATTGCTAGGCCCGCAAGGTATGCCAAACAACATCTGTGGCGTTACAAAGGTAGGGAACGAGATACAGGAGGAAGAAAATCTGTGTAAACTGGTCGTGAATCATGCTTGATAGTTCATTGAGCATTTGCCCAAGAATTGTACTGGCATCAAATTCGTTTCACGATCTGGAATACAGCTTAAATCCCCCTGAATGACTCAGTGCAAGACTTCTGCTTCATATTAAGTTGTACTGCGCTTCATGACAAAATATTTTACAATACCTAACAATGTAGACAGTCTTCAGATAAAACTTCCGGGCTGATGGGCCGTGGTCCAGATATAAAACTACCTCCCGACGTTTCGTCTCCAACTGCGGGAGACATCTTCAAAGGTCTTCCGGCTACTGCCACTGAGGGCCGAGGGTCTCTCGCATTTATAGAGGGCATAGAGAGCTATTGCATATATAGCAGATATGTTTCCTTCTGACATCGTGGCCCTCTTCAGACACTGCCTTACCACAACGTATTTCCAGTACAACGATGAGTTCTATGAACAAATTAACGGAGTGGCTATGGGCAGCCCTCTTAGTCCAGCTGTTTCCAACTTATTCATGGAGTTTTTCGAACAGCAGGCGCTGCAGACTGCCAGAAAGAAGCCAACTAATTGGTACCGATATGTTGACGACACCTTTGTAGTGTGGAGCCATGGTGAAGAGGAGTTGGATGTCTTCCTATTGCATCTCAACAGCATTAATCAGAATATACAGTTCACGATGGAGAAAGAGAGCAATGGCCAACTTAATTTCCTGGATGTATCGGTAATAAAACGAGAGGACGGAACTCTGGGCCATAAGGTATACAGAAAGAACACACATACTGATCGATACCTCCACAAGGAGTCAAACCATCATCCGAGGCAAAAAAGAGGTATTATTAAAACCTTGGTGGATAGAGCCAACAAAATTTGTGAGCCAGTTTACTTGAAGGATGAACTAAATCACTTACGGTCGGCCTTCAAGAAAAATGGATATGGTGCCAAGGAAATTGATCGAGCTCTCCATCAAAGAAGAGAAGAATCCAGAAGTTTTGAGCAGCGACAACAATCTGGAAAAGTTTTTCTGCCGTACATTAGGAGGATTACCGATCGAATTGGGAAAGTTCTGGCCAAACATGGCGTCGAAACCATATACAGACCCACGAAAAAGATCAAAGAATATTTGAGATCACCAAAAGACGCACGTCATCCCCTAGCAACACCTGGGGTTTATAAAATTCCTTGCAGCTGTGGTAAAGTATATATCGGTACAACAAAAAGGAGCGTCAATACTCGCATATCTGAACATAAAAGGAACTGTCGTCTGGGCCACATGGAAAAATCGGCAGTGGCTGAACATATTTTTCAAAAAGGAAATCATGAAATAAAATTTGACGAGACGAGCGTTTTAGCTAGGACACCTCAGTACCATGCACGCATGTATAGAGAAGCAATAGAGATTCACAAACACCAGAATAATTTCAATAGGAAAGAAGAAGGTCTGAAGTTAAATAAAATTTGGATGTCGACACTGCACCAACAAAACGACAATCGATTATTTTTAATCGAGAATGACGACGTCATCCAGAGATAGTTAGAAAGTCAGCATCACGTGACGTATGGTGGCGCCCTCTATGCCCTCTATAAATGCGAGAGACCCTCGGCCCTCAGTGGCAGTAGCCGGAAGACCTTTGAAGATGTCTCCCGCAGTTGGAGACGAAACGTCGGGAGGTAGTTTTATATCTGGACCACGGCCCATCAGCCCGGAAGTTTTATCTGAAGACAACGCCGGCCGTGAAAGTTTACATTGTATAATGTAGACAGTGTCCCTTACTTATTCGTAGCTACGTGCGTCATACTCTATCTCAATATCCGATGCACATATGCTATGGCTTCACAACTGGTTAAACGTTACTTTACCGTTCATAAGGCAGCATTAGCACAGACTGCGATTAATTCACCACACATAGAATCAGTTGCTCTGCATAAATTAAGTGCGAGCACAGAGTTCATTAATGCAACAAATTTGTTGCAATTACCAACAAGTGGTACGGCTCTGAGAATAGCATACGCGACGTGATTGCTTTCCCGATTTGTAATTCAAAATGTAATTAGAGGCTTTTACACTTCACGAGTGAGCGACTATTTGTTTCTCGGATAAAAGTTTAGGGGTGAGATTCAAAAGAAAGTTAGTCACGTATACTTTTACTTGAAGCTACTTTGTGTGCTACAAATAAAGATTCTATATAAATAATCATGCATGCTTGACTTTATTGCTGATATCTGCTGGATCAGACGGGAAAATTTCTTTATCACTTATTGCTCGATATTTGAAGGAAGTTTGAAGTGAAAAATATGAAAATATATGCACAATAAAGTAATAACTGTGTGGAGGAGATGGTCCAAGAGAGAATTAACTGGGCTAAGAGAAAATAGGAAAAAAAAAAAATTCCAAGCTTTGCCGGGTTTTCAGCTAGCTAATACAAAGTGCGGGAGATACCGACTGGGGAAATGATGGCCGGAGAAATTAGGGGAGTAAATGTAGGATGTATAATTTCTACCATGTACAAAAGAATAGCCTCGATCACAGAATGTAGCTTTATTTGAACGGTTTCATCCTATTTGAGGTCATCTTCGAACAGTTGACAACGCAGTCACAGTGTCTAGCAAAGGCAGCCCAGAAGTAGCCAGCAACAGCGACATGGGCTATATGGATATTCTGAGGATCTAAAATACGTTGAAATCGGTGAAATAAATTAACATTATACGGAATTTTCTTTTTTAATATCTCTAGAAAGTTCGCTGTTACCTCCTGAAACAACGTTGTCCCAATTAATGTTTAATGTTCATTTCCTATGCTTCTGAGACATTTGTGAAGCATTTCTGGGTTCGCCTGTGCATCCTCCATGACCACCCACTGCCATCGACGCCTCTTAATAAATGCCCATTTGCGTTACGCTACCGTGAGGAAATTTGAGCAAAAGTATGAAAAATATAATGCAATGATTAGCTACTATGAAGAAACGCTCTATATGACTTACGAACACAGCCTTGCATGTGAAGATGCGTTCATTGTATCAACAGATTTATACACGGTTAGACAGGTTACATTACAGTTGAAGCATTGTGTTTATACGATGAAGGATTTTCGTATGCTTCAAGACGGAATTTCGGCACCATTTCACCCATCACGATGAGAATTTGGATATATATGGGAAGGTGAGGGTGACTGTGAGAAGTGTAGAAAAGATGGACAGAAAGAGGGTAAAGAATAGTTTGACATCGAGGGGAGGAAATGACTCAGACAGAGGAAGGATAGGTGGATAGAGGAAGGAGGAGGCGAAGGAGTAGCGGAGTAAAAGAGGGGAGGGAGGAGAATGAAGGAGATAGATGGACAGAGACGGCGCGGGAAAGGGCGAATGGTGAGGGACAGAGATAGGAGGAGAGATGCACTAACAGTAGATAGGAAGAATGAAACACTCGGGCATCTTAGGGTACTATTAATCTAACATCATGTAAAATTGTCTGTATATGTGTATGTACGAGGCGCGTCCAGAAAGTAAGTACACAGATACCGAAAAATATTTAATTGCACAAAATTCTACAACTATTAAACTACTTTTCAACATAACTGCCGAAATTTTGTAGGCGCTTGTCATAGCGTGGCACAAGTTTTTGCATGTATCCTTCACAGAAGGTTACCGCCTGTGTATTCAACCATGTGGTAACAGCCCTTTATCATCGTTCACGTTTTGACCTCCAAGGAGAGATTTTAGGTGTAAGAAGAGATGAAAGTCGCTAGGAGAGAGGTCCGAGCTGTATGGAGGATGATCAAACAGGTCAAACTGAAATTTCCGTAAGAATTGTTTGGTCACGCGTCAGGCATTATCGTGAAAAAAAAAATCTTTTGACAGTAATCCTCTTCTTACACCTAAAATCTGTCCTTGGTGGACAACACTTCAACGATGACGATGAGCTGAAAGAACATGTTACCACATGGTTGAATACACAGGCGGCAACATTCTATGAAAAAGGCACACAAAACCTTGTACCATGCTATGAAAATTGCCTACAAAATTTCGGAAGCTATGTAGAAAAGTAGTTTAACAGTTGTAGATTTTTGTACAATCAATATTTTTTCTGTATCTGTACCCGTTCGTTTTATATAACCAAACGGAACTTACTCTCTGGACGCGCCTCGTATGTTCCACATCTCCGAAATTACCGATTTCAACGAAACGTGATATACATATTCCTTACCATCAGGCAACAATAGCTATCGGGGTAGGAACCAACTAAAACACGTCAAGAGATATGGTCATAAACAATGACATTTGTGAAAATCAGCCGCATCATGTGATAATATTCCACATCTGCTCCTAAACCAATTGACCGATTTCAACGAAATTGGTACAAATATTCTTTAAAGCCAGGAATTATTTTATATGATGGCAAAAACCACTTACGTTACGTACTTCGTACAATATTACGTCATGAAACATCACAAATGCCCATCTGCGGTGCGTGATAAAGTGATTTTATTCGTCACTTAGCGACTCGCAATAAACGTTAAACACAATTTCATATCTTTATGAAAGTTTTCCTTGCTGCCAACCCCAGAAAAATTATCGAAGGAAAAATTTTTATCCTTTACTACTTCTCCGATGTTCATGATGTATATCTACGGCATTTAGCATGACGATCTAGTTATTACTTCAACCAGTAACTTTTATTCGCCAGACAATTCATAGACAGTCACATACATACCACTAAACGTTCCTTCGATATTATATCACAGTTCGACGTACAGTTTATGAGATACGAAGTCATAAACAATTTGATTCATGAAAATCCGCATCATCGCGCATTAGCTTTGATGTATTACTTCTGGATTACTAACACAATTTACGACATATTTTACAGACATATGCCAATGAATGTACCTTACAATTTACATCATAGTACGACACATATTTCAGGAGACATGACGTCTTAGACAATGAAATTTTCGAATAACTGCTACATCATTTGACATTTTTCCACATCTCCTACTAAAATATAGGACCGATTTCAACTAAAAAAGGGACACATGTTGCTTATCATCTGAAAACAGTTAGTGTGAAGCGAAAAGCTACCTGCGACGTACAGGAGATACGTCGTTATAAACAATGAGTCACAAAAGCTTTCCCATCACGCGACGAGTGATTTACGACACTTCATTCATCCAATGTTTATTGATCGCAGAAATTTTCCTAATATTACAGTCTACAAATCTGGAAAATTAAATTATTGTACGACATGTGGTCAAGAATATACATATATATATATATCATAAGAATTAAGCTTCTTGAAACAAAAATTGACAGATACAAAGGTATAACCAGATGGACGAAAAGGAAAGAATGAGATGGGCAAGATAAGAAAGGAGTAGATAGAAGGTTTCAGTTTATCACGTCTTTACTCTTCTAACTCTATTCGCGACATATTTTGCAGACTGTATGAAAGTATACCTCCGAATATAGTTCGAAATTGCATCATAATTGACACATAGTTTCCGCCCGGGGATCTGAAAGTAGTACATTTCTACCTCCGAAATATTTTCCCGAGACGGTACCATCATTATATATTCATACAATAGACTAGCATATCCTAATAATCCAATAAGAAATATTTTGATTCTAAGCCTAATTACAATTTAATTAGGATCCATTGGTGCTGAAGTCTTAAGAGTAACTAATTTCCACATGAAACATTATTGTGACATGCCAAAATAACGTTGGTAAACAATTACATATTTAAAAACGTTTCCAATGTGATGGAAGTGGGTTTGGAATGTGCATGTATTTAAGGATCTGCATTTCTCTGAAGGTTTATTATGGCATGAAGGCAGTCAGTCTGCTGAAACTGGTCATTTTTATAAAGATAGTTAGCGATCTTGGCTCTTTTATATGATGAGCTAAATGAAGTGATGGCCCTAAGTATGAGAAACGTTCATGTCGTTTATAATAAATGATGTTAATTCCCTACAGTACATAACCGTTTTTTTTTCATATTAATATAAGATATGAATTTTAACATTTCAAGCTGAAAGTCTGTCAGAGATAGACAACAAATACGCCGAAGGTCTAATATTGAAATAATGTTTCTCCTTTCACAATCTACATCATTAACCACTATCATTAAACTCTCAAACCTGTTTATATCTCGTCGTATAAAGAATGTATATAATTTCCTTGGTCATAAAATATTATTCGCCTTAATACCCCAAATTTGAAAGTTAACTCGATGACTGCATACAAAACACGGCACTACATGGTGCCGGGAGAACGACTGAGAAATTGCTGTGCAGCACACGCCAGAAAGTGTCTTCGCGGACTGAAATAATGTCACTGACATTCAACAGCCCAGACCTAAGATCTGAATAATTTCATTCACGCTTCAGACCTTCAATATTGTGAACTACTCAGCTTCCTTACTCTGCTACATCTACATACATACTCCGCAATACACCGTAAGGTGCGTGGCGGAGGGTACACTGTACCACTACTAGGCATTTCCTTTCCTATTCCACTCCCAAATTGAACGAGGAAAAAAAGAATGCCTATATGCCTCCGTACGAGCCCTAATTTCTCTTATCTTGTTTTTGTCATCTTTACGCGAAATGTAAGTAGGCGACAGCAAGATCGTACTACACTCAGCTTCAAATTCCGGCCCTCTAAATTTACTTAACAGAAATTCACGAAAAGAACGTCGTCTTTCTTCCAGCGATCCCCAATTGAGTTGCCGGAGCATTTCCGTGACACTCGCGCATTGGTCGAATGTACCGGTAACAAATCTAGCTGCTCGCCTCTGAACCGCCTCTATGTCTTCCTTTAAACTAATCTGCTACGGGTCCCAAACACTTGAGCAATACTCAAGACGTCGTCGTACAAGCGTTTTATACGCGGTCTCCTTTACAAGTGAAATACATCTTCCCAAATTCTCCCAATAAAAAGTCTGCTGTCCGCCTTACTCACAACTGTCCTTACATGCTCGTTCCATTTCATATCGCTCTGCAATGTTACGCCTAGATATTTGAACGACGCAACAGCATCAAGAAGCTCACTACTAATGCTGTATTCGAACATTGTGGGATTGTTTTTTCTACTCATGCGCATCACCTTACATTTTTCTACATTGCCATTCTTCGCACCAAGTAGAAATTTTGATCCTGTATGCTATTACAGTCAATTACAGACGACACCCTCCCGTACACCACAGCATCATCAGCAAACAACCGAAAATTACAACTGACTCTGTCCATCAGATCATTTATATAGATAGAAAATAATAGCGGTCCTATTACACTTCTCTGGGGCACGCCTGACGATACACTCGTCTCTGAGGAACACTCGACGTCGAGAACAACGTACTGCGTTCTATTACTTTGGAAGTCTTCCAGTCAGTCACAAATCTGTGAACCTATTCGATAAGCTCGTATCTTCGTTAGCAGTCTGCAGTGTGGCACCGCGTCGAACGCCTTTTTGCCCTTCATCCATGGCTCGCAAGGTGTCATGAGAGATAAGGGCAAGCTGAGTTTCACATGAACGATGTTTCCTAAACCCGTGCTGATTCATGAAAAGAAGCTATTCCGTTTCAAGGAAATTTAATATATTCGAAGTGAGAATATGCTCTAAAATTCTACATGAAACTGATGTCAACGATATTGGCCTGTAATTGTGTGGGTCAGTTCTCTTTCCTTTCTTATAAACGGGAGTCACCTGCGCTTTTTTCCAGTCACTAGGAACTTTGCGCTGATGATTAATTGTGATCGCGTACCTCCTAAACGACTGTATGTCACTAGTCTTGTGTAGTTTGCGAAAGAACTAGTTCGGAAGAGCGCTCCCACAGGCGAACTACGAGAACTAGTTCGTCCGCTCCTTTTCCGAAGACTAACGGGGAACAACGAGAGGACGCGAGAGCGCGCAGAATCGCGTGATTCCCTCTGCCAGTTACCTTCATTTCGAGCTGAGGTGCAGCTCATCTGTAGTTACATCGTTCACTGCCACAAGAAATCTATTTTAAAAATAAAGTACCACGAGTACTCTGTATGCAAAGTAGTTGAATACCATTGTATCCCCTATTCGTGTAAATAAATGGTTTATTTGCCTAGTATTTGATGTCATATTGTCCAAAAATACGGGTAATAGCACACGCTTTAGCAACATTAATTCATTATATAAAAAAGTTGTCATAAAAAAGAGCTCTTTTAGTAGCGGTAGCAAAAGCCAAAAAAGAGCGGACGAACTAGAAGGAGCGGACGAACTAGGAGCAGTGGACGAACTAGGAGCAGCGGACGATTATGCCAAACGTATCTCGCTTCATAGTTCGTTGGATTCTTTTCCGAAGACCGACGGGCAATAGGGACAGTGCGCGTAGCAGAATTAAAAATCACGTGTTTGCCTTCTGCTGATGAGTCATTTCGACGTGGGCGTCTGACTGCTAGATTACATAGTTCAGTGCTACAAAATTTCTGGTTTGATGTGTTTCTGCACTCTGCAATATCTGACTAATAAATTCCATAAAGCAAAGATATAAAGTCTAAGCTGACGCTAGAAATTATCCACAAACTGTTTCTTTTTGTTTCCGTGATATCGGTAGCGACTCAAGCAGCAAGCGCATGAAGCAGTTAGGTGGGGGAACTTCCCCCTCCACCTGCAAGCGCAGACCAAGCAGCTTCGCCGTCACTGGGAGCGGACGAACTAAAAGAGCGAACTAGTTCGCGACAGAGCCGCGAACTAAAGTGAGACCTCCCGATCGCGAACTATTATGCGCAAGTCTATATGTTACAGTAAAATGACAAGATGTCACTCTCCGTCCTTTGTCTAAGTCCTCCTAAGTGTCCACAGTTCGCAGCATAAAAGACGACAGACAAGCGTAATGTAGAAAGTGAGACGTGTCTGAATTAGAACGTTCGGGCGACACTGTTTACATTGTTTACAAACAGCGAGTGATACGGTTTCCTACGCCATCAGAACCAAGCAGGTGAACTACAAGCATATCTGATGGACCATTTAGCCGCAATAATTGAGATCAAAGCTCACAACAGTCCATTTCACAAAACAGGGATTAGAGGTATTTGTTCAATACGTCGCAGGGTCAGTGGCGTCACAAGTTTATTGATTACCTTTAATGGAGCAGCCTGCCATTTAATGCGTAGCGGGACAGTGTAAGCTGGGCGTAAATTCCAAAAGTGACAATTATGATAAAACAATTAACGACGTGTAATGTACCTAGCGGAGCGGGAGAAAGGCGGCTTTGAGCTCGCGAGTGGTCGGTACGTGTTTGTGTGGTTTGCGATTTGTAAATGGGGCCCGGATCAGGCGGAGACTACAAGGGCGAATGTGGGATTGGCGGGCCTGCAGGCAGGTGAATGCTGCATCGGATATCGCGGCGAACTTTGATCTCGCGCAGGCCTACACCACGGGCAGCGTTGCGGGGAACACTCGCAAATTCAGCAGATTAAGAGATTAACTGCACTCATAAAGTGCCTATCAGAGGTGCGTTTCATCGTTATCGGTAGCGAGCGGAACCTCGCTTCTGTTGGAAAGCGCTGAGCCGTATGAAACAGCACGTAACAAGGGTTTCAGCAGCTTTCCCAGTACAAACGTAAAACTACATTGTAGAATATCGCAATGGAAAAAGAATTGAAAACAGTTATTCCCGGGCCGATTATGTCCCAGTTGCAGACTTACTGTTGCTGAACACGTTTCTTCTTTTTTACTTTTTTTCCATCCTTTTTATCATTTCTATTTAGCTCTCTTTGCCGGCCGCGGTGGCCGAGGAGACTGAGGCGCTCAAGTCACGGTCTGCACGGCCACTACGGTCGGGGGCTCGAATTCCCCCCCCCTCGGGCATGGATATTTGTGCCGTCCTAATTCGTAAGTAGTTCATAAGTAGTTTGTAAGTTTAGGGACTGATGACCCCGTAGTTAAGTACCATAAACTATAAAAACATTTGAACATTTAGCTCTCTTACTCATAGTGACTTGGTACCTTATACCACAACGTCTCATTATATCAGAAGTTAATTTCCTTGTCTTTAACTTATTGAAAATGGGCTACTCTTTGGTTTCATATCGATTTTTTCCCCCTCTGTGGCACTATCTAGAACTATGGAAGCAATTTCTTGGCGGTTAACAGACGCCCTTCCCCATATTCCTTTCTCTGGTATCATTAAACGATACACACCATTCACCAGGTCTTGTGCAGGCAGGTGAATGCCGAATCGGATATCGAGGCGAACTTTGATCTCGCGTAGGCCTACACCACGGGCAGCATTGCGGGAATACTCACAAATTCAGCAGATTAAGAGATTAACTGCACTCATAAAGTGCCTATCAGAGGGTGCGTTTCATCGTTATCGGTAGCGAGCGGAACCTCGCATCTGTTGGGAAGCGCTGAGCCGTATGAAACAGCACGTAACAAGCGTTCCAGCAGCTTTCCCAGTGCAAACGTAAAACTACATTGTAGAATATTACTGCTTTAGTTATGTATTTATTCTTATATTTCCTTATTCGTATGCTTACCCTCACAGAGAAAGAGCTGAAGACATTGTAGCATGCATAGACCAAAGATACGGTCTGTGGCATCACGTTTCGCTGTAGATAACCTCCTTGCTATAGAGTCGCAAACGTCATCACTGGCCATCAGTCCGAATTTTTTTATAATTTGACAACTCTCAACCACCATATCTTCCACCCCCTTATAGCTGTCGTCGTGGAACTGCTATGGTGTACAATAGGAGACTTCGGACAATAATTACACACACACCATTCGTTTGCGTTCTGTAATTTTCGCTGCAGGGCGAAACACACACACACACACGTTGAATTTTATATACACCGATATTCTCCACCATTTTATCATTATCAACCCTCAAGCAACAATGCAACTAATAAAACCATTTTCAAAGAGTAAATATAATTTTCAAAGAATCATTACTGTTCCCCATTTCGCGTTCTACAAATTATTAAATATCTATCAGATCGCTATAAAACCGTGCCTAAAACTTTCCTCGGGTATAAATTAATAACTGTACAAATATTTAAGTATCTGCGGCTTGTCGTTTGGACGTGATAAGAGTACACAGAACAGATATTCACCTTAATATGTATAGAGATAAATAGCTATCCGAACCCCATAAAACCGTGCCTAAAGCCTTCCCCGGGTAGACATTAGTAACTGTACAAATTTTAAGCTCTTTATGTCTTGTGGTTAAGACGTGATAAACGTACACCGAACAGACATTCACATTTATAGATATAGATGGCCTACTCTTTGGTTTCATAACGATTTTTTTTTCCTCTATGACACTATCTAGAACTACGGAAGCAATTTCTTGGCGTTCAACAGATGTTCTGCCCCCGTATTCGTTTCTAAGTCAATTCTCATTTTACATCTCAGTGTTTCGTTTTCCGATAACCCAATTTTTAAACACCAAATTACCTTACTGCGCGTTGTCTACCGCTTAGTCATCAAACATACTGGGAATTTTAATTTGATTTCTACTGATTTTTATTAATTTATCTTTCCTTTATTTCAGTCCATTTACTGGTCTCATTAACTAGTATATTCCATTTACCAGGTCTTATGATTAATAATCATGGTCACAGAGATACAATCAAAAAATCTTAAGAGTAATCACATTGTTTATTATATTTTATTCTCGCTTGTCGTGTTTTACTTTCTTAATTTACCTTCCGATCACAAGATGAATTTAATTTTCTTTGAGTATGAATAATCTCTGTCCCATGACGTTTTAATCTCAGTACTTCGCCTTGGTGTCCCATTCGCCGCGGTGGAGCGGCCGAGCACATTGAGGCGCTATGTTACGAAGCGCGAGGCCGTTCCCCGTCGGGGGCTCTAATCCCCTCTCGGGCATGGATGTTTGTGCCGTCTTTAGTGTAAAATAGTTCATAAGTAGTTTGTAAGTTTAGGGACTGATGACCCCGTAGTTGGGTCCCTTAAGCTCTACAAACATTTGAACATTTGTCCCATTTCTTTCTTGTCACTTGTTCTATCTTTTGCATATTGACCATAATCTTTCTTAGACTGTAATTTGCAGCAGCTTTTATAGAGATCCAGATGCCTTGCACCACTGTACTTCATCGAATAATTTTTAAAGGTCGGTATAGCTCTAAAAGGTGCCTTAATTGCATTTTTTTAAATTATTCACTGTCTGAACTCCCTATCTGGTGTCTCTTACAAAAACACAAAACTGGAACAGTACATCTATTTTCTATATTCTCATCTATTATGTTGACCATCACCACCAATGTTGGATATACATTTCATTGATCAGTATTATATTTTCCGTAAATCGTGTGACCATCATTCAAATTAATAACTTGAAAATTCTATGTTTCCAGCGAAATGTGACTGTAAATGATATATAAGTTTGAAATATCACTTCTGCAATGTCTACACAGTACCGTCCGCGTCCCCTCTCCATCAACGTCATGGTGTCATTATTATTATTGTTATACCGTGCCAAGGTTCTGACGTTCAGTTCGAACGTAACACTGTCATTTGCTACTATTGTCGTTTTAAGACACTGTTTCCGGAAGCTTACGAATCGCATACCAATCAGGCTGTAGGATTTAAGGCTTGTGAAAGGAACTTGCTACTAGGAAAAAGGGGGGGGGGGGGAGGATGAAATAAGGGAAGCAGAGGTGGAATGAGAAGGGGATAAAAGGACGACAGAAAGCAATGCAAGAAAAGCCAGCTTCGCCACACATATTCCACATTTCTTTGGTATTCTTATAAATGTACTTCTGATTAACCGCAACTACAAAGGCGCAAGGTTTCAAGAAAGTTTATTCTCAGCATTATGATTCTCAGTAGTAAACACTGTTACAAAATTCTGATTTATGTATATTTTTTCTTGCTCAGCACACTTTCACGAATTCTGTCATCCCACAATGGGTTTGGAAGTATTTTTTTTACGTAAAGAAATACAAAAAACAGTATTACAACTCCTTCTCTGAATATGTTTATCGCAGCTACACTCACACACACTGACCTTTGTTTGTCTGTCCTGCAACCTTTACCGTGGCGAGATCCAGTGCACAGTAGTCGTGAATTAGTCCGTACGATACCAATTTCCATCGATTGAACAACTCAATTATTAAGAGAGGTTGAGGATACATATTAGTTCATGCAATTTTATTGTATGTGATAAAAGCGACATCAGTTTGTCCATCAGTAACTATATAGAGCTTTTTTTCTGCCCTTACATTTTGAGTTAAAAAGAAAAGCAACAGTCCACATGTCCCGATCAAGTTGCACCATATCGTATGATCTGTACGCGGTAAGTGAAGCGGTAACGGGGGAACTGAACAGTTTTACTATCATTGGCAGGAATCTAGACTGTGCCATATTAAAACAGAAATCAGATTTCAACAGGTGCCGTGTTAGTGGAAACATCAAATTTATTGAGTTCACCATGTACCAAGGCTTCACATAACTAGAAAATAATTAATAAATAACTACTATAGTTTCTTTCAAAGGATGTAGTTGTATTATGTGTTGAGTTGTGACATGCTGTACGATAGCTGATATTTTAGGAATACAAAAGAAGTATCTATCACGGCTACAATGCTATTCCTGCGAATGCAGAGGTAGCATTACTGAAACATCTGTCGGTTTCACTTAGTAGCATTCATTTTGTGGACATATTATTTTTACGTTAATTATTCAAGGATGTGTAAAACACTACCTTCATTGCGCATAGCGCTGAGACTCTGCGGTGTTTTGTGTTTGAACACAAATGATTTGCAGTAGATATAAAATATATCTTAGCCTGCAGACACTGATATTTTAAAACAGGATTGTACCACAAAAATCAAGAAATTAAGCAAAATAAACATATATCACGAATATTATTATTGTTTATCATTGGAGCAATGTTCCTCAGCTGCTCTTTCAAATATGTATTTGTTATCATAAAAATATACTCATGAGTATCAAAGATGTTTCACTTATTAAATACAAATAATTTCATTGATTGTTAATACAGGAAAATTAAAAAAAAAGTGTGTGTAATGATTCAGATATATAGTCGTTGTTTTGCAATTTTTAGCACTGGATAAATATTTGTATTTAGTGTGTACAGATATATTTCAATTTTGCATTTCGATCATGCTCTTCCAAATGTGAGAAATCGACACGGTGTAGTAGTAACTATGTATAGTTTCACTTGTTCTGTATACGCTTTACCACTTGCTTGAGGATGAATTATGGGATAATGCACAGATGGAGTCGGGTATGGAACTGGTTTGGAGATGTGGTGAATGGTGAGGCTTTTTCACGTAGCGGATTATGTATGGAATTGATGGATAAAACCAAGTTATTCAAAGAAAGCAAACACGGCTACGAATACGTTTTTTGAATGCTTATCAACACAGAATGGATTTAAAATAAAATAATTTACGAAATAGACGATTTTCATGTCTCTGTGATAAATCATACCTTTTCTTAATATTCTTGTCAGTTAATTTATCATTTTGGGAAATTTTTATTTTGTGTCCAGATATAATGAAGAACGGAAGAAGCACTTGGGTTGAACTGTTTTATTTACTTTACTTGAGAGGAGAAGTATGTTATCCTTTGTGTACAGTTAGGTCAGTCATGAAACCTTCGATGCTGGCTTAATAAAAGAAAAGTATAAAAAAGTTAAGGGAATGGTTTCACTACGCCAAGTGCTCTGTTTGCTGCCTCTTGCGCAAATTGCCTCTCATGTAGAAACATAAATGTCAATAAAAATATTACTTCTTGTAGTGTTGTTCACGTCGAGTGCCACATTCTCAGCGACCTTACTCTTGGCGAATCTTCAGAGACTCAAATATTAAATCATTATCCAGAGCCATATTTTGTTTCGAAATATCAGAGATATTGTTCGCATCCCGTTGTGGTACAGCGCCTGCCTAATCAGCAGGAGGTCCTGGTTTCGCATCCTGCCATGGCACTAATTTTAATTCAATGCCTCTCCTTCCGTTTCATATGTCTTATATATATATATGTATTCAGGACAGTGATTTATTATTTGATATTTACATATATATCACCCGTGTCTGAGGAACAACGCAGGATCGTTTCCATTAACCTGCGAGCACTCACGCGTGAGGGTTTGCTCACAGTAATTTTAAAACAATCGGCATTTTACCAATTTTAAATAGACAAATATGTGTGTTTTGTTATAAACGCAACTAGAAATAATTATTTAGACATAGTAAGTACATGACACACTGTTCTTTGACAGTCAGAAAAATGCTATACACGCGATCGATCGCGTAACTTTTAAAGGTGCGAGTTCTCGAGGATTAACGTTCATTGCTGTGTAATCAGCCGTTAAAGGATATTTGTCAATTCTCCTATGAATGCAATACAGAGCTCTGCAACAGTTGTGGGAGGAGCTGGTCGGGATTCAATATGTCTGCCAAGTGCATCCGAGGTATTCTCAATCAAGTTTAAGTCCGTAGAACAAGCTATCACTCAGTTCCCTCAGCATGAAGCGTGCTGTCCACAAGAGCAACTCTGTGGGGACGAACGTTATCGTTCACCAGAAGGAACACATCTATGACACCAGCGTAGAGCACAGTGAAAGGTCAAAGGATCTCGTCTCTCTTCCTCTTAGCAATGAAAGTGCCATTCCGAAAGCCATGGAGGCCCATACTTTCGCCAGTACTGACTCCTACTCAAACCATTCGTCCACCACCATGCTATGGTGATGCATCCTGCATATAAGCAGGATTGTTCCATGCTATCTCCACGTGAGGGACGACGATTGTCCGGCGAAACAAAAATTTGGACTCGTCTGTAATTAGAACCAGGCGGCACTCGTTACCTGGACGAGGTGGAGTGGCCGAACATTCAAAGGCGCCTTGCTGCGGAGCGCGCGGTTGGTGTCCTTCCTCGGTCATAGATGTGTGTGTGTGTGTGTGTGTGTGTGTGTGTGTGTGTGTGTGTTGTCCTTAGTTTAGCTTAAATTGGTTTAGGTTGTTTTCAAGAGTAGGGACTAATAAACAACGAAGTCACTTAGAATTTACATTTAAACATTTTTTACCAATCCAATTCTAATATTCCCCCGTCCAGTTTCTCTGTGCTGAACTGTGTGGTCGTGTTAATGAGACAAGCACCGTAGGTCTCCGTGCGTATAGGCTTCAGTCACGACGGCGATTTCGACCTCTTTGTGTATTGCGCGTGCTTTTGATGCATGCAGGGTGCGATACTGCTGAGTATCATTGCCTCCTGTGTCGATGGTGTGTTAACCGTGAACGACCATGTTCATACATTCTTTTAACGCTTCCTTTTGTGTAAAATCGCACCCAGGTCCGGAAAATTACACTTCAAAAGCTGCAGCACCTCCCTCTGTGTCCGTCCCGCTTTAAACATTTCTATGGATCTCCATGCAATAGCTTCGGGTAAGTCACGTTGTCGTTGATAATATTCATATCGAGTTTCCTGTCGCATAAATACATCTGAACACAACATTTCGGCGGTATAGAGAGAGACCGTTGTTTCTTTTTATGTCAAGCAATAAAGGGTTCAAACATGACCATGCCATGAAAGTATCCTCAACGTACCTCCAGTAACATGTAGAAATACGACATTATCAACGCCGTGTCTACAAATCCTCCATAATGAGAGAGATGCTCTGAACCGTTTTCTGCACCATTTTAATTGCCTCCATCCCAGCATTATGTTTACTATGGAGGTGGAGAGAAATGGAAAGCTTCCATTTTTAGATGTAATGGTGTACAGAGAGGATGACGGAACATTGGGACATAGTGTTCAAAGAAAGCCCCCGCACACGGATCGCTACTTGTATGCAACAAGTTGTCATCCACCTTATCAGCGCACTGGTGTCCTGCATACGTTGACAAAAAGAGCTTTTGCCATTTCAGACACTGAAAGTCTCACTAAACAGATGGGGCATCTGAGAATGGTATTCAAGAAGAATGGTTACAATGAGCGACAGATCCGCCGTGCTTTCCAGTTTGGACCGTCGCGGACACCAGAAGAAGCAATTTGCAAGTCGCTGGCTTTCCTACCGTTTGCTGGAAGCGTTTCTTCAAAAATAAGAAGAATTTTGAAAAGACATGTCATCGAAAGTATTTTTCGCCCACCTACCTAGGTAAGAGCTCTCCTGGTAAAGGATGACTTAGGATTGAGGGAGCCCGGCGTACACAAAATTCCTTGTTACTGTGGGAAAGTTTACAACAGTCTGACAATCCTAACAATTCAAGATCGATGTACTGAATACCATCGACACACATGATTGCTTCAGCCAGAGAAATCTGTGGTAGCTGAGTACTGTCTTACTGAGGGACAGGCCCTATAAAATAAAGTATGACAAGACACCATTGGTTGTCTCTGCGTCTCGCTATTGAGAATGCATTTTAAAAGAATCCATCGAAATTCGTCTTTCTGACAATATTATAAACAGAGACTAGGGTTTTCCCTTGACTAAACTGTGGAGTCCTGTATTGTTTGACATACAAAAAACAACGGTCTCTCTTTAGACCTGCTGAATAGCGATCTGTTGTTTACGCCGGCTTGTAACTCTGGCGGCGCTGAAACGTAGAGGGCGGAACTGTCCATTCTTGCGCACGCGCCCTCGGCCTTCCGCAGCGTATGTAGAGGCCTCCGCTCGAGACTTGTACTCAGTCTCGGCTAGTTGGTGTACCAGCACTGTCACCTGAGGAGGGCGGCCAGGTGGACCGCCGAAATATTGTGTCCAGATGACCTATTTATCCGACAGGAAACCCGAGAATAATATTATCAATTACTACTCCGGGGAAGCGTACGTAGCCACACGTTGTCGTTGCATACTATACTGGGTCTAACCATTTGCTTGTGTAGTTCGTTTGGTAACGTAATCCAATAACAATCCACTGCTGCAGCAATTTTCAGTTATTATGTTACCGTAATTTTGTTGACTCAATTCTGTAGAACCGACGGAAAGAAATCGAATCACTTTCGTTCATTCCGTCGATGACAATACTTCAAATCCTAGATATCTCAAGTAATTGGTTGTAACAACTATAATAGCCTGTATATCCATCTTTGGCAAGAAGTGCAGTGCGTGTTAGGACAAAAGGGATTACGGCTTGGATGGTCGCTGGAGGGAATTGGAGCGATATCTGCCAGCACAGATTATCTGCTCCCTTAAACTCCGGAGAGGGGGAGGGGGATGGACTCTCCCTGCACATCAATAACTTTTCAGATATGTTCGATTGGATTGATATTTGACAATTTCGAGGAACAGCAGATCAATTGTAGCTTACCTCTTTTGTGATTCATCAAAGGCATTTGATTGTGTGAACCACAACATCCTTTTAAGTAAATTAGAATTCTATGGTGTCATGGGAACTGCTGCAAAATGGTTCAAGTCGTACCTTGCTAACTAGAAACAAAGGGGTATCAGTGCAAGGGACTACTGAATTAAGCCAACAGTCACCATTAAATTGGGAAGAAATTACATGTGATGTTCCACAAGGATCCATTTTAGAGCCATTGCTTATTCTTGTGTACATTAATTACCTCTCATCAGTTACACTGCCAGAAGCAGAGTTCGTTTTGTTTGCAGATGATACAAGTATTGCAATCAATAGCATGTCGAGCGTAGTTATAGAAAGGTCTACTAATGATACTTTCATTAACATTAATAAATGGTTTACAGCCCACATATTGACATTAAACTTTGAAAAGACTCACTACATTCAGTTCAGAACATGCAAGAGATTTCCATCCAGTATATGCATAAAATACGAAGAGGAGCAGATAGAAGAGATTGGTAGTATGCAATTTCTGGGATTACAGCTTGATAATAAATTCAGGAGGAGCACACCACAGAACTGCAGAGACGATTTAACAAATCTGTATTTCCAATACGAGTGGTATCAGACATAGGAGACATAAAAATAAAAATAAACTTGCTTACTTTGCTTTCTTTCATTCCATACTGTCATATTGTCATATGGTATAATATTTTGGGGTAACTCTTCGAGTCAAGAAAGCGAGTAATACGTATGATTTGTGGTGTAAATTCACGGACATCCTGTAGAAGCCTCTTCAAAGAACTGGGTATATTAACTACTGCCTCTCAGTATATCTATTCCTTAATGAAATTTGTCATAAAAATATATATTTTTTTCCCAACAAAAAGATCTCGTCATAACTACAACACGAGGAACAAAAATAAGCTACATAAGGACTTAAAAGCACTTTCTTTAGTTCACAAAGGGGTCCACTTACTCAGGAGCACACGTTTTCAATAATTTACCAACAACCATAAAAAATTTGCCACAAATAAAGATCAGTTTCAAAAATGTTCAAATGTTTGTATAGCTTATGGGACTTAACTATGGGGTCATCAGTCCCTAAACTAACAAACTACTTATGAACTAGCTACTACTAAGGATGGCACAAATATTCATGCCCGAGGGGGGATACGAACCCCCGACCGTAGTTGCCGTGCAGACTATGACTGACGCGCCTCAGTCCCCTCGGCCACCGCAGCCGGCAAAGATCAGATTAAGAGGAGCCTAAAAGACGTTCTATTGGCCAACTCCTTCTACTCTACTGACAATTCTTAAACAGAACCAAATGATGCATGTATATGTACTCATACTATTAGTATTATTATATTATTAGCTTGTAAAAGTGTATGTACTTGTATCAGTAATATTGTATTATCAACTTGGCAAAAGAAAAACAATTGGCATTTTCCACAACTACCAGGATCACCTCAACACGGATCTATGGAACGAACCAACTAATCAAGCGAATCATCAGATCCTAGTGGTTGTGAAATGACATATCTAGGAGGAAAATGCCACTGCCATCGGCAAACATCAGGGTTATATATGGCTGAATATTGTGTACAACCGCTGTAGGGTACTTCTATATTGTCATGTCGCTTTGCATAAATTCCACTGGATCTGTGGTTGCCTTTCTCAATATTACTGTCTCCGTACCGCAGTACAGGAATGCAGGAGCTGTTCCACGTTCCCATTTCGGTGTTAATTACCACTGTCGTGATTATTTGACACATACTTGGCTCGTCGATTGCCGAAGCCCATCTTCGGTGCACTGAATTCAGACATGCTTTTACTCCGTTAGTCTGAAGTTAGTTCCACCACACTTCGCACCTTTCCTTTTTCAACGTTCTGACCTACCTACTGGGTCCAACATCTACTTTGAGGGGTGACTGACAAAACGCTCGAAGTCTGAACTCGGTTTTACATTGGTTTCTTCACTTCTTGTGGATACTATCGCAGTGCTACTCGAACACTCGACAAGTCGTGCAGCTTCCGAGATGTTCATGCCAAGCTTTGGGTCACCAACTCAACTTTCCACGCCCCATAAATGGATCGCACGCTGACAGTACATGCTGCGCGAAAGCGTCTCACTTGCGGTCTTAACGCGTTAGGTGATGCTGCCATCGCCTTGACGGGTTTATATCGATGGTATGTAACCATTCACAATCTTCTGACTGACCAGTGTATGTAAACACGTGTTAATGACTTACATGGGCTGTCGTACACTATACGAAGAAAATGGTTACGACAATGACGATGAATTATCATCAAAAGTAGAAAGCCAAGATGGAAATAAATAAATAAATATTTTATGACGACAGGTTTCAATGGGCTAATTCACCATCATATGGCCATATAAAATTATACAGTTATACATTAAATAGTACGTGCAACATGTCACTTATTCGAAATATAAATTACGTAAGTCCAAACACCAACAGCTTAAATGTCTTTCGAGGTTTTAACTTATGTATTTTATATTTCGATTAAGTGCTGTGTTGCATGTACGTTTTGAATTCCAATTTTTAAATAACGTGAGATTACCCACCTTCTATAATTTCATATGACAAGATGATGGTGCCATATTCCATTAAAAACGTAGGTAATAAAATAAATAATTATTTTGCGATCTTACCATTTTTCTTTACAAGATAATTAATCTATCAGAATGCCTCCACAATCTGCGGTGTCAGGTAATGTCAACAATGGTGATACCTTTTCATTTAGAGTTTTTCGAAGCATTTAGTAAGTTACGTAAAAGTTTAGATTTCGTTGAGATTTGTGTTACCAAGTATCCTGCCAATTACGTATCGTTGGAACAAATCCTTGTGATTGACGACGAGAGAGCATGAATTGTGTTTACGCAGCGCAGCTGCCAGTGCCGCGCGTCTTATTCAGTTGTAGATGTATGGGTGACTTTCAAGTGGTGTGAGAGAAGACAACTATCTGTTATCATGGTGTATCTGGTACTATACCAACAAAACTGTTTTTGAGGAAGACGTTAGTCGTCTGTGTCGTCCAGAAATAGTCCCTCTTAACCGTACATTTGCAAAGAAAATTTCCTTCCGTTTCTCTTTAATATTTATAAAATTAACGTTCAAGTATTAACAATAATGTTAACAAAAATATTTTTAGATTTCAAAGGAAACAATCACGGGTTCAATAATTTAACATCTCTGGATCTCATTCTTAACAGTTTGACGTAAGTTAAATTTCTTTCTTGATAGAGGAATACGCATATTACTAAACCCAGTCTTGGCAGAATAGATTTCGTAAACTGTCAGATTAAGACATTGCTTCGCAGCCCGAACCGCGGGCTAAACAGTGAGCGAGCCACGACGTCCAGCCGAGACTGAGAGCCTGTTCGAATATCCGAGACACAGGAATGCAGTTCTACGCAGATACACTATGTGATCAAAAGTATTCGGACATACTTAATTATATACGTTTTTCATATTAGGAGCATTGTGCTGCCACTGACTGCCGGACTCCACATCAGTAGACATTGTAAGAGAGCAGAATAGGGCACTCCGCGGTATTCACAAAGTGGTCAGGTGATTGGATGTCACTTCTGTTGAAAGCTTGTACGGGGCTCCTCACTTAGCTTGCATTTATAGCGACTCGTTAATTCAGCTAAAATTTCCTAGTGATTGGAAAAAAAGCACGGATGACTGCTTAAATGAAAGGTAAAAGGCCAATATCGTTGACATCAGTTTCCTGTAGAATTTTGGAACGTATTCTTAGTTCGAATATAATACATTTTCTTGAGACGGAAAACCTTATTTCTTTGAATCATCACTGGTTTAGTAAACACCGTTCGTGTGAAACTCAGGTTGCCCTTTCCTCAAATGACATCTTGCGAGCCATGGATGAAGGGCAACAAACAGATTGAGTTTTTTCTCGATTTCAAAAAAAGGCATTTGACGGGGTGACACACTGCAGACTCCTAAAGAAGATACGAGCGTATGGAATAGGTTCACAGCGCTGTGACTGGCTACAAACCATTCTAAGTAATAGAACGTAGTACGTTGTTCTCGATGGCGAGTGCTCATCACAGACGAATGTATCGTCAGGCGTGCTCCAGGGGAGTGTGATATTACAGATATTATAAATATTATACATGATCTGATGGATAGAGTAATTTGCTGATAATGATGTGGTGTATAGTCTTAATTGGCTGTAATAGCATACGTGATCACTTAGACAGGATTTCTACTTGGTGTGAAGTGTAACAGCCAGTTCTAAATGCAGAGAAATGTAAGTTGATGCACATGTGTAGGAAAAACACCCCATAATGTTCGAATACAACATTAGTAGTGACCGTCATTATACAGTCGTGTCGTTCAAATATCGAGGCGTAACATTGCAGAGCGATATAAAATGAAACGAACATGTAAGGACAGTTGTGATTAAGGCCGATAGACACTTCGGTTTATTGGGAGAATTTTGGGAAGATTTATTTCGTCTGTAAAGGAGATCGCGTGTAAAATTCTTGTACTACCACGTATTGAGTATTGCTCAAGTGTTTGGGACCCGCAGCAGATCAGTTTAAAGGAAGGCATAGAAACAGCTTAGAGGCGAGCAGCAAGGTTCATTACTTGTAGGTTCGACCATTGTGCGAGTGTCACGGAAATGTTCCGGAAACTAATGAGCATTGCTAGAGGAAAGACGACGTTCTTTTTTCGAGGCATTTTGTTGAGGCAATTTAGAGGGCCAGAATTTGAAACTGAGAGTAGAACGATCTTCCTGTCGCATATAGACATTCTTTTCATACCTCATTCTATTTTGTAGCGGAATAGGAAAGGAAATGTCTAGTATTGGTAGAGCACACCCTCCGCCACGCACTTTACTGTGGTTTGCAGAGTATATATGTAGATGTAAAACTTTTCAGCCTCCTTAACATCCACAGCTCCACAGTTTCTGATGTGATTGTGAAAATGGAAACGCGAAGCAACACCAACAGCACGAAAGTATAAAGCTCGACGTCGTCTGTGGACTGACAAAGACCGATGTAATAGGCAGGTATCTGTACAGACCATCACATTGGAATTTGCATCAGGATCCATTCCAAGTACTATGAGAGTGAGGTGAGGAAACTGAAACCCCTTGTTGATTTGGGTGGCAATATCTCAAAGACTTTCACTGATGTTTCAACCCTCTAAAGCGTGTAGCTGATCATCTGCATACCCTATTTTTGCGATTATCTATCAAACTGATCAACATTTTACATCAAATCATCTATATATGGAAGTACCTCGTACGAGAAATTATAAATTTAAATTTGCTATTGAATAGTAAGCTGCACTGGGGCTTCCTTTCTCCTTCTCTCTCTTTTTTTTTTTTTTTTTTTTTTTTTTTTTTTTTTTTTTTTTTTTTTTTTTCCTATTGCTCCTTAGTTAATCTCACAGTACTGTCGCGTTAAGAGTTACTTTGCGAAAATATTAGAGGCATAAGAGTGACATTTACTGCATCGGGTACACCATGGAAACGCTATATAGCTGACCGGCTATGATCGTTTTGTTGCTAGTAGTTTATAATAATTTTAAGGGACTTTTTTCAGTATTTTACTCAGTATATACGCACATTAATCGTAGTAGTTTTTATAGCTTCAAACATAAAGTCAAGTATTAAACTATTGAGTACATTCTTGCTTCCCACTTTTGAAGAGCAATTCTGGGCTGTCGATTTCATCTTTCAACAAGGTCGAGCACCTGTTATTAATTCATGCATGGCCTGTGGTGGAGTCATTACACGACAATAACATACCTGTAATGGACTGGCCTGCTCAGAGTCGAATACTAGAGAATACCTTTGGGATGTTTTGAAACACCGACTACGTGCAAGGCTTCTCCGACCTACATCGATACCTCTCCTCAGTGGCGTACTCCATGAAGAATGGGCTGCCATTCCCCAAGAAACCTTTGAGGACCTTATTGAACGTTTGGAAGCTGTCATCAAGGCTAAGGGTGGGCCTACACCATACTGAATTCCATCATTCCAGATGGAGGGCGCTACGAACTTGTAAGTCAATATCAACCATCTGTCCGGATACTTTTTATCAATCTGTAACGAGTAGACTTCCCTTGTATAACTTCATCCAGGAGGTGAACATCAATTATGTAAATTAGAACCCATCAGAAGGAGGACTTCGGCCACGGTGCACTAGACGTGTCTTGAGAAAATTCTGCGCCAGCTGTCTTATCTGAAAGCTGTGTGACACAGTGTCGTGGTTCGCATTAGGCAGCGAGACACTGGCTGGGGCGCGCTGTCGCGACGTGCAGCCTGCTGGCGCGAGGGAGGCAGCGCGGAGCGCGGAGCGCAGCTGCATAGCAAGTGGCTGCCGGGCCGTAATGCAAGCCAAAGAGCTCCAATGAACATCGAACGTGACCGCGGCGTGCGCCGCATCACAAAGAGGCCGACGACTCGCCTCATCAGCTCGGGCCTGGGCTCCCTTTGTCCCATGCTGCCACGGAAAGGCTACGGTAGTCACAAATGACGTTCCTTTATGTTCTACTTTATCACTGCAAATTCCCAAGCGTTGGTCGAGAAGGCGCTATATTACAGCACCCAGACCGTTTTCAAATGCATCTTACAAGGAAAGTACTTGTTCGTTTGTTTGTAAATCTTATGGGACTTAACTACGGGGTCATCAGTCCCTAAACTTACAAACTACTTATGAACTACTTACGAACTAGGACGGCACAAATATTCATGCCCGAGGGGGGGATTGGAACCCCCGACCGTAGTGGCCGTGCAGACCGTGACTGAAGCGCCTCAGTCCCCTCGGCCACCACGGCCGGTGGAAAGTACTTGGGCTCGAACAAACACATATGCATCAAAATCGTACGAGAGATAATGTAAAGATCCCTTATTGCACTCGTGACACTCCCGCATCTACAAAAGTCTGCAGTCGTCCGTTAGAGGCCTCTGCGAGTGCCTTGCCACATTGCACTTTGACCTGTCGTTTAGCCAGTAGGGACGGTGCAGTGTGCCTCCGAAGTTGCGTTTTGTGACATTTATGAGGTGAAGCTTCAGATGGAGCGGCGATTGATAATCAATCCTGCTAAAGTATTGAGATTGGTTGAGATGAAGTTACGATGCACCCTACTTCGAGAAGATGGTATTAGTGTAGAAGATGAATCATTTGCGTGCTTTTTCGTATCTGTTATGGTACATAAATATGAGCATAAGTTAGATACTGTTGTTACAAACTCATAATAATGATAATAGGGATGATAATGACGAACAACTCATCGCAAGTGGTAGTGCTACGGTAAGTGCGGGAAGAGGCGATGGAAGCAGTGGCAGTGAATACCAACAGTCTTCCGAGAAGAAGGTTAAAGTTGCAAGTATCATCACTGCTTTTGATGACAATACGCTAGAGAACATGTACGACGATTATTACATAAGTTATTGTTCAGATTTCTGCATTACGTATGGCGTCTATAATTACATCTACAGTGCTATCTAGAGCATGATAGCAAAGTTTTGCATAAAAACAACACTCACCAGCACATTGAGGTGTACATTGGGGGTACTGTAACCAAACGTTCATACAGATTTGTATGTTCGATCCCAAGTACTATCCTTGTTAGTCCATAAACGACCTCTCTTTCATCATTCCATACATATGTTTGATGTGGTCCTCCACAAATTTGTCTCCTTAGCCGCACTCCATCTCACAGAAGCACTTCTACTCGTTACGAACGCGATTCGGAAAGTAAGTTCCATTCATTTCAATGCAGACTACCAATGAACTAACAAATATTGATAGAATGCGACGTCACGGAGGATCAGTCTGGATTTAGGACAGATAATGTGACCCTTTAACCAGTATTTTTCAACCATATTTGAAAATACGACCCCAGGCCCGTAATAAAACTACGTCAGTGATTCCTAATCAAAGGTATTTAATTTTATTGTTAGATGTATCTAAGAGCCAACGGCCGTGCCACAGTGGATGCACCGGTTTCCGTTAGATCACACAACTTTGCTTGGCTAACACTTGGATGGGTTACCGTCAGGTTCTGCAGAGTGTTTTTGGCAAGCGGGGTGCAGTAAGCCCTTGTGAGGCCAGCCGAGGAGCTACTTGATTAAGAAGTAGCGGCTGCGGTCACGAAGACTGACATAACGGCCGGGAGTGCGGGGCGCTGACCACGCCCCCCTCCATGCCGCATCCGATGACGCCTTAGAGCAAAGGATGACACGGCGGCCGGCCAATACCAAGTGGTAGCCCTGAGGCCTGTCAGACGGAGTTTACAGATTACAGATGTATCTAAGATCTTCGCAACCATTCACGTCTGGTGAAAGTTGTAGTAGCGGAAACGAATCAAAAATGAAATAACAGACTTTATGACTACAAGTACTGAATATATGGTTTTGCTGTCAGGATTAATATATCTCAATGTTTACTTTGTGCCGAAGTGTTGTCACGTGCGTGTATGGAACCATGAAAGCTGATGCATCGCTCCTTAATATTTCTATGATGCTCACAAACTAAAAACAATGTGTAACAAATTACTATGACCCAGTAATAACATAGTAGTGTTATTATTTGAGTAAAAGTAATACTGTATTGAAAACTCCTTACCAGGTGCAAACTACTATGATCCAATAGTAAAAAGGTATTGCTATGTACTGATTAAAAATAATATTAAGTCAATGATTAAGTGTTTTTCTTTTATAAAATATTTTAACATGTGATATACACTCAAGAAAATTGCGACCATTGTTAGCAGTACTCAACAAACAATGTTATGTCGCGTAATTAACATATGACTTCATTGTTTTGCCTTTCGGTCCTCTCATCATGAGAAATCAAAAGTACCATAGATACATCTTGTATCTGTGACACTTTGCTGACTGATTAAGGGCCACACGAAACGTGTCACAACAAAGTTATTTTTCCACCCACGACTTACTTGCGATTTCAAGTAATCTGGCATTTCCGCTAGAGCGGCTGAACGCCATGATGCGTAGATTAGCCATCGAAAATGATGATACTGTATCCTCCTACGACCGCGACCCTCCGAGCAAGACCTCGCGATCCGTCCCCCCCCCCCCCCCCTTTCCACCAGGAAATCACGACCCGCACGTTTTAAAAGACTGCCTTATGCAGTACTCAACATACATAGTATTTTAGAAGATATATTAAGGAAAGGCAAACCTACATATATAGACAATTTCATTGCCGATGCAGAAATACAGTAGATCCCTTGCGAGAATCCAGTTTAGGCTGGTGTTACTTGGTGTTGCGTAATTAATCGTTGTGTGCAACGAGTTTAGAATTTCGGTTGGAGGGGAAGCGTGCCTGGTTAGCCAAATTAGTTAAGCGCGACCGCCAGCTCGAAGTCGAAAATCAGGGTTCGAATCTTGGTCGACCTAAACATTTTAATTTTGTCGTTGAATTTCTTTCATTGCTCTGAAACGGTGGAAATATTTATATATTTAGGTGTGGAGTAATATTTTGAAAATCTTGACTAGAATACACATCTTCTGACGGTAGCAGGGGTGGAATACAGGGAACGATAATTTCTATTCAACTTGTACAGAAACCTGGTAGCAGCTATATGAGGCATGAATGGTGGTGGTTGGGAAGGGAGTGAGATAGGATTGTGGCCTTTCCTCATTGTGTTTCAGTGTGCAGTCTGTACAGGCTTTGAGGTAAAGAAATTTTCAAAAAATTTTTGTACAGCTTATGGGACTTAACTACGGGGTCATCAGTCCCTAAACTTACAAACTACTTATCAACTAGCGTATCCTAAGGACGGCACAAATATCCATGCCCGAGGGGTGATTCGAACCCCTGACCGTAGTGACCGTGCAGACCGTGACTGGAGCGCCTCAGTCCCCTCGGCCACCGCGGCCGGCAAAGAATTTTTCAAACGGAATTAAGATTCTAAGAGAGGACATAAAGACTTGTCTGCTTGCCGGTGAACTAGTAATTCCTGCAGAGCAAGTAAAAAAGGGCTTGAACGAGCAATTCAATAGAATTGGTTCAATCTAGAAAGGACACTTTATAATAAACCTCAACGAGAAAAAAAGAGGTTTAGAGGAAAATCATGCAATTCTGATAGTACTAGATTGGGAAACAAGAGAATAAAGCTATGGCAAACTTTCGTTATTTCGGTAATAACGTCACTCATATAGGGGTAAGTAGAGAAGATATAAAATTCGGAATGGCTATGGAAAGAAAAGCGTTTCTGATAAAGATATATATGTTGACAACGAGCATTGATTTAAAAGTTAGTATTTTTAAAACATTTCTTTGGAGTCAAAAATTTTTGGGTTTTGAAATTTGATGCTTCGGGATAATCCGGAAGATTACACCTGTACATAACGTAACTTATGCAGTGTATGGAGGCATTGGACAGAACTGCTGACAGAAGATAATCCAGGTACACGTTTAAATTAAAATGAGACCATATCGATTAATAGCACACTGATGGAACACACTACATTGGTCGCTGACAGACAGTGATTAAAATACACTTGAGTGCTTTGGTTGGCGCTGATCGCAACTAATTAAAAGTGAGTGAACGCACAGCACTGTAAAAACTCTAGAAGGGCATAGCATCAGTAAAAATCGTTGCACTGACTGCCCCGCGCAAGGGAGAGGAGGGGAGGGAAATTGGAAGGTCCGTGTGGGGGGGGGGGGGGAGATGATAGAGTTGCGTAAGTACTCGGGAAAGGGAGGAAGAGGATATCCAAGTGGGAGGAGGAATAGAGGGGGCAGGAAGGGGCCTTGGATGTAAGGGGAAGAGATGGAGGGCTAATGGAGGAGTTGGAGGGCGTCATACATAAGAGGGAGGTGGTAAAAGTGGAGAGTTTGATGGTGAAGGCAGAGAGGGAGTGGCAGAGGCACAGGATTGATGAATATAGTGTAGACCAGTGTGTGTTGCAGGAATCTCTTTTGCGGGTGGTGTAAATGATAGGTATGTGATCCAAAACTGCAGGATATGAGGGAAAGAGAATAATTCGTGTAGGATCAACATGGGGAAAGGGAGGCGGATACGGTGAGGAGGACAGTGGGCGTTAAAGAACTTTGTAATAGGTTGAGGGAGCGGAGGTCAAGGCGGGACACGTGAAGGAATTATAGGTGTAGAGGTAGTGTAAGGTTGTCCACCACGTCCCGCAGTACAGGAGTTTCAGTAAGTTAAGGCGGGATAGAGCATTTTTACTGACCGTGCGGAGGTGGTAAGTCCAGGAAAGGTATCGCTCGAGGATATTTGAGGGTGGGGGATGTGACGGATACGATGATCATGGACAGTTAGGTAGAAATCATGGAAGGATGGGGTGGTTCTATAATGATTGCCTGGGATTTATCAGGTTTAAGACTGGCAACCACTGGTTGAACTATTCGGAGAATTCGGGGACGTCAGACTGCCGCGCGTGAGTAGCCGAGCGGTCTGGAGCACCACGTTACCGATCGCGCGATAAATTAGAAATGAAGGCGATAAAGTAGTTTGCAAATTTAGGGACTATGACTCGCTAGTTAAGTCCCATAAGCATTACAAACATTTGAACATTTTTTTTAGGTGAGACGAGCAGATGCTGGGAGTGGGTCAAGGAGAGAGTGACAGCTAGGAAAGCTGTGTCTTCAGCATATTGCAGGAGGTGGACGGGAGGGTGTTGGATGCCAGCGGAGTAAATGAGACAAAGGACGGGGATTAGGACGGAGATTTGCAGCATCCCAATGTAGGATGAAACAAACTGAAACTCGTGGTGCAAACAGTGACATAGGAGAGCAGATGGGTGAGAAATGAAGCAATAGGGTAGACATAATTAATGGGACCAGCAGGCATCCCAGTCTCCTCAGGAATATTCATGGACGATTTCAGAGGATGGACAGGACGGGGAGCTCGGGTAGGGCATGGACGGGGGTCTATGTTGAGGACTTGGGCATGGCCACTGCCCATTAGATCGAGGACCCGCCTGAAAGGGGCCGAAGGAGGTTGGGAGACGCCAGGGCAACGTCGGGAGTTGACTTGCTTTCATGGCGGTTAGGATGGGGAAGGGAGTCTCAGAGAGAGATGGTGAGGGTAAATGTAAAGGAAGGGAGAATGAGTGTGACGATAAGGTGTTCCGTGGGATGTGCCCAAGGCTTTCAACATTTCCTTAGTTGGATATAGAAACCAAGACGCAGCCAACTGAGAACTAGAAAAAGCGACTGTATACAAACAAATGAGGGGCATTGTGTAGGCACTACTGAGCAGCCTGCCACGGCTCCGTTCCGTCACAGACAAATATATACAGACGGGAAACCTCCGTAAGGGCCCGATACTACGCTCAGGGGTGCGGGGCGGGGGTGCTGAAGCAGTTCCGTAAGATGTTCCATGATGGCACTGTGATCAGAATCATCCCTTTAAACTGGCCAGAGCAGGCGGCTAGTAGCGGCTGTCCGCACCTCCTCTCAAACGCCAGCAAGTCGGACACAGCCGTGGCCTCATGGCAGGCGGTCTCCCCTCCACGCAACTCTCTGACGTGCGAGAGGCACCCTCAGAAGTGCCTCTACTGTGGTCTACCGGTACTAAGCCAGGGAACCGCCTGACACCTGCCGGCATCTTACGGAACTACGGGGGGAGCGTTGGACAGTGGTTGAGAGGGGGGGGGGGGGGCTGCTTCTCTGTCTGCGCGGTAGGCGTGTCTACTCGCATTGTTGCAGCGGTGATGACAGCGTCATGGTTGAGCGCGCCGCCTAACGGCTGCTGTCAAAGTAAATTTCTTCTCACAGGCTCTCGAGCTCTGCAGGAGATTCGCCCAAGACTGGGTTGCATGAAACTGCTCCTGTGGACTGAAGGCCGCAATAACAAAAGCGAACACTACACCATTCCACCTATTTCTCAACACAGTTCCATATAAATTAACGCATCTGTCGTATCGCTTCACAAGTATCGAAATTCCTTGAGCGCTGCATTATTTCTTCTTCCTACAGTACTGTATGATTGTTGTGTGCAATATGTTAAGAGAGTGCAAAACTTGGGAAACGTTTCAGTTCGACCATTTCATCCACTTTTTCAGTGATCATTCATAACGGATGGTCGGCTAATACATTATTTATCACGGTCGATAGTTCGGCCGACGGCTGTGTCGGAAAAGACAGTCACTCACAGTCTTCCCAATAACGTCGGTAGTCTGACGATGAATTGGTGTCCGTAGATTTGTTTCGCCCATAGTTAACTTATCACTACAAATACCTCACAGTTACATTGACGTGAGCGTACTGCCTCATGCTACGCATTGGAATTCTGTGGTCCTAAGCCACTAATTTGGGTACATAAGACATCATACTGTCGCTGTGAAGTGCCCGAGAGCTCTAAGGCACCTCGCTGCGGAGCACGCGGCTGGTCGCCGGCGGAGATTAGAGTCCTCCCTCGGATATTGGTGCGTGTGTGTTCTCCTTAGCATAATTTTGTATGGTTTAAGTAGTTTGTAAGCCTAAGGACTGGCAAACGTGCAGAGTTTCAAATATTTCAACCTTTTGTTTTGTTTGTTTTTTTACATCAGTCTACATTTTTCAAATTTCTCTCGTACCTGTCATATCATGCTTTTTCTTTTTAAGAATTATGAAAGACAACTTCAGTACAGACCTGAATCCGTCAATTTGATAATATCTCGTTCTGTGTTGTGTTTACAGGCAGAGTTTGTTAAGTTCAGATTCTGATACATTCGTTGGAAGCGATGAAACACCTGCACAACATTATTTTTTTCTGCATCTTAAGATACTTTGTCACCGATCTCGTTCACTAAAAGGAATTTCACACAATATGTAACCAGATTGTACCCTTATAGAATAAACACGTACGTCATTCAAACACAGTTCGTGCGCCTTGATAAACTGTTACAAATTAGTGAACAACTTCCTCCATAAAAACCACTGCATTCAAAATCAAATGACTCTTTGCAAAATTCGTGATTGTTGCGTTCGATTGTAATATCACGTATTTCGAGGCAACCAAATATTACTTCACCATATCCACAAGTCGGTACTACAAGTTCCTACAATGTCGCAACCGGCCGCCCATTACGAAATCAATCAAGTGCGCTATAGCCCGGCATGTAGACAGAATGTGCCTCGTTTTGACAGAATGAACACTGCGATCATCCGGACTGCAAAGTTCATTAAATGTGGCTTCGGGTTAGCAGTACTACGGACAAACTGTCTTGCTACAAAGAAAACTGCCTAAAGTTTCATCTTTCATCTTGGCGTACGAATATTGCGGACAGCCAACGAACTTTGAACTCCGAAGCAATGACTTCGACAACTCATACTCCAGCATTCATGTAATTGTAATTAATTTTTCCTTTGTTATTTAAGTTTTAATGTCGTTTTGTTCACCTAGTCTATCACATAGCACCCCCACAGTAATGATAAACATGGAAGAAACATGATTTCACATTAAACGGAGATGTAAGTAATACTGAGAACACAGAAAAATCTTAACACGAATTATGACGCTGTAAACAACAGGGCCGTGCCATCCACGGATGCATTTTGTTACTCAATATCCGTAGAACGTTTATCACTAACCAAAATCGTTGAAGTAATGTTGCAGTGCCTCGCGCGAAATGAAATGTAGAGGGCCGTAAAATTTACGGCCCTGGTGAAATTCGCGCGACCCTAGACCCGTAAATCTTGACGCTTAGGTTGTTAGTTTGCTCTTTATGTCTACCTTGCGTCGTACGTTGGTTTTATTTCAAGGTAGCAGACTCCCTGCCTTGCGCTTACTTCGTGTTCCTCTATGTTTATACGAAAATACCAATCTCATTTCATGTGTATAGTCGACGTCGTGCAAGGCGGGTTAGCTCTTTAATATTTCTTCACATACCAAAAACGCATTCAGCGAAATTTATACGATACATTTGTTTCATCTTCCTCAGCTATTATCTTCATATATTCAAATTGCTTCAATGTTACGTAATAATATTAGACCATATTACTTCACAAATACGTTTTTGACTCGTACATCAATGCAGTAATAATGCCGCAAGCTCATAGCTACTGAAAATAATCACACAATCTGTGGCATTATAATAGCATTTGTATCCGAGACATACAGATTTTTACGTTAAACGCACTTCCACAGAAGTCAAATTGTATTCCGAAGCTCCATAAAAATCGAAAGATTCCATCATAGACATACTGCTTACTTACTGGACGATTAAACGAAGCTTTCCTTTGACCAATATGTAAAATTCAAATTCCAAAAATACTTAATTGTTTCATTATTTGGTAAAAAAAAATTTGAAGTATATTTTTCAAAAATCAACAAAGTATAAGACAACAGACATGAATCCATTATTCAGAGCGATTAACCAATAATTTCATTTCATTTGGGCCTGCAGCATTGCATATGTCTTTTAAGGACAAAATGTCACAAATGTCAGAATCGCAGTAATAAATTCATAATGTGACAAACATGATAATATATAAAACGATTTAGAGAATGTTTAGACTGCAATTGCAAGCAGTTAGTGAAATAAAATTACAACTCCACGATGCAATATAGACATAGCCTGATGTTGACCAAAGAGCCGAACTAGGCCTATTGATGTATTGTAAAGAATTAAATACCATCTCCCATTTAAAGCAGCATTTTGGTACCGTATCATTCGTATTATAGTATTAATGATTAAGGAATAATTTTATTACTTTAAGACATAAACAATGTTAAGGATGGCATTAAACATCGCCCTGTGTTGTAAATTCATCTAGGTTACAGAAATAAACACAGCTTGACATTGTAAACGAAGGCTTCCGCGGCCGTTGTCATTGTATATAAAACTCTTCTGGGTTTTGGACCGCATCGTCAAAATATCAAACACTTCACCGACGTTTCGGCCACTAATGCAAGTGGCCATCTTCTGGGTGTTACATTTATTGCTGGGTGACGGAAAGCTGGTGTCTTAAATACTAAATGTTGCTAGTTTTTATTGGTGGTTTCAGTTCTCTTTCATTGGTGTTTACTTTATTTCTTCCTATTGGTGGAAAAGGAAGTCCAGGATTGGTGTTTATATTAATGTTTGCCATTGGTTGAACCTGGCGAATGAGGAGCGGTGGTAGCAGTGACGTAGCAGTGATGCCTAGCGCCGGCTAGAGCGTGCTGTTTGCTCTGTGTACGCGCGGCCGCTGTTGTCTGCGGGCGGGCCCCTATGGACTCGGAAACCAGAGGGCAAACTGGGCCATCGGGTATTTAGAAAAGCCACCAGCACAGGCAGGTACCTTCACGCAACTTCCCACCATCATCCTACGCAAAAGAAGTCCGTGCTCCACACTCTAACTAAGAGGGCATACCGGATTAGTGATGAACAACATCTGAAAGCAGAATTAAAAAACATCAGGTCCACCTTCGAAGCAAACGGTTATGGGAAGAGGATGACTGAGCAAACTATGACACCTAATGATAGAAACAAAAGGGAAGCGCCAAAGGAAGGACAAACCATCGCCCTATTGCCATACGTAAAAGGCGTTACCGAACGAGTAGGCAAAATTCTTCGTCGAGAGGGCATCAAGCCTATATTTCGCAGCAACAATAAAATAAGAGATGTCCTAGGCTCACTGAAGGACAAAACGGATAAGTTGCACACAGCTGGAGTCTACGAAATCGGGTGTGAGTGCGGCCAGGTGTACATTGGCGAAACTGGGCGGCCGATTAAAACAAGGATAGCCGAGCACGAGAGGTACATTCGGCTACGACAGCATACAAAGTCGGCAGTAGCTGAACACCAAGAAGAGTGCGGCAAACATATGGATTTTCGGAAAGTCGCTGTACTGGCAAAACAGCCCTATACTTTGAAGAGGAAAATCAGGGAAGCAATTGAAATAGCTAAGCGACCCGGAAATATGAACAGGGAAGACGGGTACAGACTTCCCGCGTCTTGGTTGCCAGCAGTAGCAGCGCTTCGCGACGACACCGCGCAGTGCAGTCCATAGGGGCCCGCCCGCAGACAATAGCGGCCGCGCGTACACAGAGCAAACAGCACGCTCTAGCCGGCGCTAGGCATCACTGCTACGTCACTGCTACCACCGCTCCTCATTCGCCAGGTTCATCCAATGGCAAACATTAATATAAACACCAATCCTGGACTTCCTTTTCCACCAATAGGAAGAAATAAAGTAAACACCAATGAAAGAGAACTGAAACCACCAATAAAAACTAGCAACATTTAGTATTTAAGACACCAGCTTTCCGTCACCCAGCAGTAAATGTAACACCCAGAAGATGGCCACTTGCAATAGTGGCCGAAACGTCGGTGAAGTGTTTGATATTTTGACGATGCGGTCCAAAACCCAGAAGAGTTTTATATACAACAGCTTGACATTGACTACGTGCTTAAATACATTTACCACATTACCAGAAATTTTTGAAGTATTTTGAAAGTCGTGAACATATTTAGAATTTTATATGTGTCGCAGATACGCACATCGTCCTCTGATTCGTACAAATAATCATTTGCAATTTTAGATGCAATTGCTGTGTTTCAAATCAACTGTGTCGTACCACTGCTTCCAGCCGAGGTTTTAAAATAATATTGATATGACGCATCTACAAGCAAAGTATCCACGTGCTAGCCAAAAGTCTCTGCTATTCGCATTCTGGTACATTTCTGGTAACGCTTGGGCAAACTCGAAAGTAGAATACCAAGTGCAGCTGTTGATGCAAAAGGCACACTCAGATTCGAATGTTCCAGGCAGTCTTCGATGCATAAGGAAGACGACTTTTTCGTTGTAGTATTATCGGCAATAGTCCACCACTTACAATCCTCTGGGTGTTGCAGAATTTCCTGGCGTACAGACATTACATACTTCTATCCGTTTGCTTCTAATTCATAATACGGAAAACGTTCAGTCACACTTTTCCGATACAATATATCAGCGCTGTAGGTCTGCTGAATCTAGATTCTTTAGACTTTATCACCAAAATCGTGCACAGTGTACATTGACCAACAAACTTTATGGTGCATTTTACCTAAAAGAAAAATTATCGATATTTTGCTTTTATAGATAGTTGGACACGCTGTCTAATTCCAACATCAGTGGTTGTGCAGATCCCCTGATGAATGTCACTTCTCAAATTTAGACAGGACTGTTGGAAACGTATATTAAATGTTCTGAACATTCTAACGTAAAACCTATGTTGCTGAGATTTTTGTTCTACTCTTCTATTTATAGTGTGCAATGGACTTACCTGACCTATTGTACCCGAGGCTCCTGCAAGGAAGACATCAACAGCATGTCACGCAGAAGTCAGAAAGATGCTCCTTGCCCAACTACAATCTGTGAAAGCATATCACTTATGTATAGGTAGACGTAGATGACATCTCCTTTAAGAAAACACCTTAAAATTAACAAAGTGTAATTAATGAGGGTCAGTTCGGGTACTAATGTGATGTCGTTCGTTACTGAAATAAAATACTGACTGTGAATCACTTGTTTTATTATTTAACGTCTTTATAAACTAAAATTTATAACAAAAATAAATAAGATGTTTTAATTTTCGAGTTCTGGATAGGCTGACATGATAGATTAAATGTATAAGCAATTTCAAACTAAAATAAAGTTGGTACAATGGCTGAGGAACCATGCCTACTTGACTTTAAAATTAATTCAATTTCCTCAGTTTACGTTCAAGGCTGTCGCATAGTCTGAAAAATTACGAATGGTAAAAATGTGTTTGTTATTGCTGTTTGGGGATGGGTGGAGTTCACCTAAAGCATTCGCACACAATACTATTAACTGCGACGACGGCTGCTAGCTGTGTCTTCGTTGAAACCATAACTAAATATTGTATGTCTGGATCAACTACTGCTGATGGCACTTTTCCTGCACAGTCTAACATATACAGTCGCGACACTCATTGCTGTGAAAGTTGTTACCGACTAACAGTTGCAACGACTCTAGCGCTCCTAGCGGTGGGCAGGTCGCTGAAGGAGAGGTGTTTGTTTATAAATATTTGGTAGATATTTGTACAAATAGTATAATTTTGTGTTACAAGGATGATTAAAATATCAATTGATGTACATAATACGAAAATTTATGTAAAAACAGCCGAATTTAACCGAATCAGTGGTATAAAGGACAACTTCGTTATGAACATACTAATATTTGTATATTTGGAGCTTATTCCGCTGAAATTAAGTAGAGTATAAACAAACGACAAACATAAAATTTCGGTTATGGTCTTTTATTAATATGACAGGCAGTTTTTTGACATGTTTCAATGCGGTGTGGAGTCTAATCATTCGCCCATTTTTATACCTCAGTAATCTCTTTTATACGCGTATATTCTTTTGAGTGTAATTACTTTGGCTTGAAAAGCCAATGTTTTGAATATTCTTGCCTTCTGTGGTTCATATGTAGCAAGAATTGTGGAATTGAGCTCTTCTTTGTTAACGTTTGATTTCATTTGTCGTTTTATTGCCGCGTCTGTGACGTTTCCTGTAGCTATAGCTGTGGTGGCTGATTTGGTACGTCAAATAGTGCAGTTATTGCATTCTATATTACTTTCCGACGTTCAACCCTCACCGATTTTACTGGAACTTTAGTGAAGATACGTTAACGTTATTGTGTCTTTCTGTCAAAGGGCAGCTCTTCTGATGTCCTTGGTAATTTTTCATTTTTTAATAGTAAATGAAATTATTCAGTAAAAGCCTGTAGGTTAGAAGATAAATGTAAATAGGTCATGTACTGTACCGTTTCGTACCCCATCACGGATCTTAGGAAAGACAAACGTGAGCTATTTTGAAGTTATTACCTATTTCATGACACTTCATGCGTCCCCTAATGTAAATTGTATGTTAAAATTAATACAACGATACTATTCGCACTCGTTCAATATCGTATTCAGAAATGTAGCTTTCCTCCCGCTTGGAGCGCTGCTGTCGCAGTGTATTAGAAGGTACTGCGGGAGTGTCGTGACTATAGCTGTGTCTTCGTTGAAACCATAACTAAATACTGTATGTCTGGATCAACTACTGACGATGGCACTTGCCCTCCGTCTTGATGAAGTAAAGGGCCCACCTATAAATGCTAGTCTGGCTATTAATTGATGTGGTACGTCAGTCTCAGACAGACCCACTGATTTGCCACTCACAACTGAGCTCGCAAGTGATGAATAATTCTGTCTTTACACCGGACATCATCTCGGTCAACACTATGAACAATGCACCACCACTGAGAATTTACCAAGCTAGGATCTAAGACAGTGGTGCTCTGTACAGCACAAAAAAAAAAGACCAACAGTGGACAAGCATCCCCCTAAAGAACCACCCTCGTCGACACACAGCTCAATACTGTGGCAGAGTCTTTACGTCCTCTTCTTCTCAAGAAATCGCTGTGAAAGCGAAAGCGTCGAACCGCTACTGCTCGATGACAAACAGCCGGGCGCGAGGGCAAGTCTGCCTTTATTTCTTCCGTCCGCTTGTATACATGTTTCGGGGACGCCGGCGCTTCTCCGCCAGTGGCTCGCCTACCAATGGGATAGTGCGTTTTAAAACACCGTATGGCTCACCAGCCAATAGTGAGTCAGCTAACGTCTCGTTTAGGTATTCCTCTTAAACTAAACAGGGGCGGCTGCAATTCACTCCTATTGCGTCCCAACGAGTTGCAAGTAAACTTGCTTCACAGAGAAGAACGCTATTTTCTGTCTCTTTTTAAACGGATTTCAAAAGGTTCCCGAAGGCGTCTATGTTTCCCCAAACTGAAAGGAGGATTTTTAAGTTGCTTTTGTGCGTACGAACGCCCAGGATAGCCTGTTGTGGGGACCCTGCGCACCTGCTCTTTCTCACCAGCCATCGGCACACTGGTGCCTAGCCTCTACTTTACAAAATCTCTGGTGTTTGTTCCCTAACTAGTACGTGTCAGGCTTGATTATCTTGTCGCACTTGTGACATGAACTCATAACTTGCATATCAAACTTTAATTATTACCATTGAAAATATCTGTACCTTATGGAGTTTATATTCAAATGATTCGCCTTGACGAGTAGAATGTGATTGTGAGGTTGGAATTTCCAGGAAATGACAGCGAGGTAAACTTGACTCCTTACAAAATATGCCAAAATTAATTGTGTCACTTATCTGTCTTCCATCAATAGTCAGGCATTCTCTTATAGAACTCGCAATTGCAGGGTGTTTAAAAAAAGGACATAACAACTTTAAAAAGTGTTATATGTTTATTAAAAGAAGATATAAGGCAGGATTTAGTGTCTTTTTCTAGGGAAAAGCATCAGTTTTCTTTTTTACCTGCATTGTTTATCATGCACATGTCCCATCGGAAATCAATTTCTTCTTAAACTCGCCGTAGCAGTGCAGGTGGCGGTGCAAATTTTTGCTACAAGTTCAGACAGAGAATCCTGCCCAGGAGGAATGAAAACAATATCCTTGATGAATCAGCGTAAAAACTGGACTAGAGTGTTTAGGTCTTCCTGTAGTTTTATGAGTTTCTGGAAACATCTGGGACAAAAATAATAAAAATTTCAATTATATGAAATGATGTACGATGTGATTACAACATTGTACTCAACACGTTATATTCCCTCTGACGGTATTTTAAGAAACAGCCAAAATTAATTGATATTTGAGGTCAGCTTTGAAAAACACACTCTTTTCTTTTCTTTATTATTTTAACATCTCCTCCATATTTTCATTATCTTTTTGCGTTAAATTGTCATCACCTGTATTACCGTGGTAGTTTGTACTCTTTTTCAAGTTTACTGTCTTCGCCCTATAGTGGTTTACGTAAAGTAAAGTGACGGTGTCAAATCGCCGTTACTTTTGCAAAGAACTCTGAAACGGTTAGAGTTATGGAAATAACGTAATGGAGCAAAGTTGTGGGAAACTTTCTCCTCTACAAATACGTTTATTCCATTGCCGTCTCAGATGAGCGGTTAAGACGATGTGATGTTTAAAGCTTTCCCGGCATATTGATATTTCCATAAAATCTCGGGCGAACTGCCGGATGTCAGTAACTTCCTGCCACGATATTTCGGCGCAGAGTCTTCTGGCCATCTTCAGGTGAGTACCGCCGAAGTACTGGCGAAGACGCTTTTTTTTTCTTTATTGTATTTCCACACCAGCGATTACACCAGTAGGCTGGCAGCAGCTCCAGAGGCTGCTCTTCAGCCGAGAGAATAAAATACATTGATGAGATGAAATTTAAAATACATGACAGGCGAAAAATCAACGGAGGAACAATGACACATACATGGCGACAATTGGAGGTACAAACAGTTGACAGGTGAACAAAAAAAAAACGGATGTAGTCAGTTAAAAACGAGGAGCCACGGTGACTTAAAAAGCACATGATGGACGACATGAACACAGGACCGCGAATACACGGAGACACTAAGTAAAATACACGGTGCGACGCTTGTCTGGTTGCGGTGGACGCAGTTAAAAAACACACACTTCACTGTAGCACAACACACAACACTTGACGTAGCACTTGTAAAACTGTCGGTCCAGGACCCCGATAAAAAGGGGGCGGAGCAAAGCGTGGGGGAGAGGAGAGAAAAAAACGGCGGTGAGGAAAAGGGGGGCGGCAGGGAAGAGCCGTAGGGACTCCAGGGCAGGGAGGGGGGTAGCCAAGCGGAGGAGCGGAAGGGGAGGGAGGAGAGGCGGCACTTTCTCTATGGGTGGGAGATCAGAGTTGGTAGGACGGAACGGAGGACGTCATCAGGAAGGGGGAGGCGGCGGAAATTACCCTGGGAGAGGACATGGAGGGTGTGGAGATGAAGGGAAGGGGGTATGACGCGGTAGAGGCGTGGCAGAGGCCCAGGGTTAGTAAGAATGGGGTGGACCAGGGGGTTGCGGGAGTCAATTTTACGGGTGGCATAGAGGATACGGATACGCTGGAGATGTTCGAGGAGGTGGGGAAACGGGATCAGGTCATACAGGATCCGCGGGAGTCAATTTTACGGGTGGCATAGAGGATACGGATACGCTGGAGATATTCGAGGAGGTGGGGAAACGGGATCAGGTCATACAGGATCCGCGTGGGGGACGGGAGCCGGATGCGGTAGGCGAGGTGGAGGGAGTGGCGCTCGAGGACTTGGAGGGTTTTATAGTAGGATGTGGGAGCGGAGATCCAGGCAGGATGGAAGCTGCAAAGGACAGGACGCATGAGGGACCGGTAGGTGTAGAGAATGGTGGAGGGGCTGAGACCCCACGTCCGGCCGGTGAGGAGTTTGAGGAGGTTAAGGCGGGAGAGGGCTTTCTGTCGGACAGTGCGGAGGTGGGGGGTCCAGGAGAGGTTACGGTCGAGGGTTAGGCCAAGGTACTTCAGGGTGGGGGTGTGGCAGATAGGGCGGTTGTGGAGGGTGAGGTAGAAATCATGGAGACGGAAGGAGCGGGTGGTACGACCTATGATAATTGCCTGGGATTTGTCAGGATTGACGGAGAGGAGCCACCGGTTGCACCATGAGGCGAACTTGGTGAGGTGGGACTGGAGCAAAAACTGGGAGCGGGCAAGGGAGGGGGCGAGGGCTAGGAAGGCGGTGTCGTCAGCATATTGTAGAAGGTAAATGGGAGGCTCGGGTTGGGGCATGTCGGCGGAGTAGATGAGATAAAGGAGAGGAGAGAGGACGGAGCCTTGGGGCACCCCGGCAGAGGGGTAGAACAAACGGAGTTGCAGACAGTGACATAGGAGGGGCGGCGGGTGAGAAAGGAAGCAATGAGGCGGACGTAATTAATAGGAAGGGTGTAGAACTGGAGCTTGAAGAGGAGACCGGAATGCCATACACGGTCGTAGGCTTTTTGGATATCAAGGGAGACAAAAATTGCGGAGCGACGGGAGTTGAGTTGGACAGAAAGGAGATGAGTAAGGCGAAGGAGCTGGTCATCGGCAGAGAAGGAGGGTCGGAAGCCACATTGGGAAAGGGGGAGGAACTGGTGGTGATGGAGGTGCTGATGGATACGACGGGAGAGGATGGTTTCCAGGACCTTGCTGAACACGGAGGTAAGACTGATGGGACGGTAGGACGAGGTCTGGGATGGGGGCTTATCCGGTTTTAGGAACATGAGAATACGGGAGGTCTTCCACAGGTCAGGGTAAAAGCCGGTGAAAAGGATGACATTATATAACGTAGCAAGAGCTTCGTGGAAGGAGGGGGGGGCAAGCTCGGAGGTGACGGTTGGTCAGCCGGTCGTGACCAGGGGCGGTGTTGCGTTTAGTCCGAAGAGTGTCAATGATGTCACGGGCGGTAATGGGTGTGTTCAGTTCTGAGGGGGGAATGTGGTCCAAGTACTGGAAGCCGGGGGCGAGCGGAGGAGTGGAGGTATCGGTTCGCTCATGGACGTCCGGGAAGAGAGAATAGTCAAAGAGAGGATCATCAGGAATGGAGAAGAGGCGAAGACGCACTGAGCTGTCCTATTTATGCCCAATTCAGTCGACAATGCGAATGCGCGTACTTAGCGTGCGCGTTCACTACAACTACGTACGCTGCTCAGAGCGCCCTCCGTGGTGGAGGCTTGCCGCTTCGATATCAGTTCGATTATCATTGTCATTCAGTTGCAGGAAAGTACGCCGACTGCGAAGTTTTTCAATGACAGGATGCCATGCAGCATTTATTTGGAAACCGCTGTCTCGATTGATAAGAGTCTCACTGTCAGACAGCCTAATTTCCACAGCTTCATTAATAATTGAGTTCCAAAAGTTTGTTGTGTGGGCTACAATTTTAGTTTCGTTGTAGTTCATCGAATGACCTATGGAAATACTTCGGCGGTTCTCACCTGAAGATGGCCAGAAGACTCTGCGCCGAAATATCGTGGCAGGAAGTTACTGCCATCCGGCAGTTCGCCCGAGATTTTATGGAAATATCAATACGCCGGGAAAGCTTTAAACATCACATCAAGCAACTCTACGGGGATGAAGTGATGAAGTGTATTCGAAGATTCGAAAAGTTACGTGAGAAAAGAGCGAGACTATTGAGCTCATTGATTTTCTTATTAAGTTGCAGAGACAGGGGAATAATTCCAAATTTTGCCAAATTTGTGCATTTCATAAATACCGCTGCTGCATATAACATCAAGCGCAAATCAAGCATAGCATTGGTAAGAGAGAGGATTCGTTTCAGTCGGCGTGAGTTGGATGCTGTGTCTAAAGACATGTACCATCTGCACTTAGAAGTGGCAGCAAAATTATCTTCCCTGTCTTGGGACTGGGTGGATGGTGTAACGTGGTTTAAAGCAAACTTGAGCCATGACAAAGCTGTGACGAGGCAAACTGCCAAGATTGACCGTCTTTCTACACAGAAGATGCAGGAAGTTCCAACTCGACGATCCGTCATCAATTTGACGGGGAAAACTATAGATGACGCCACTGTATCTGTGCTGCCAAGTGGTCTTAACTTCGCTCCAACACCTGTTTCACCGCCACTAGTGGACTTTGTTAGCTCCATCGAAGAAGCTGTGCGCCGTCTTCCTACAGATGAAGCGGAAGAAGTTCGTCGAGAGTCTTGTCGTGTATTGACGAGAGCCACACCGCCGAAGAGCAATATCTCGCCTATGGAGAGGGCTGCCCTCCGTAACTTACGAACAGACGTGGATACAGTAGTACTCAAATCTGACAAAGGTAATGCTACTGTTCTTATGCCACGGGAGGACTACATTAATAAGATCAACGTTTTATTATGTGACTCAACGTATCGCAAAATTGTCAAGGATCCAACAAAACGAGTGGTTCGAAAAACAGCTGAACTTTAATCAAATAGTTCTCTACCGAAGGAGGTCACAAAGGGACTGAAACCAAGCAGTTCAGTTCCACCTAGGCTATATGGACTGCCTAAGATCCACAAGGAAAGTGTGCCATTACGTCCAATTGTGAGCAATATTGGAGCAGCCACTTACGACCTGGCTAAATACTTGGCGTCTTTGCTCAAACCTGTGGTAGGCAAGTGTCCACATCATATAAAGAATTCAAATGACTTTATCAGCAGACTACAGTCACTTCAGCTGCAAAGTACCGACTTGTTGGTCAGTCTTGATGTGGTTTCACTGTTTACAAAGGTGCCTCTTCTGGACTCTTTACACCTCATCGGCAACATGTTTGGAGACGACATTACAGCGCTATTTGAGCACACCCTCTCCTCTACATATTTTTTATTTAACAACGAGTTTTATGAACAATCTGACGGAGTCGCCATGGGGAGTCCTTTGTCTCTCCTGGTTGCCAATCTTCTTATGGAAGATTTTGAGGAGAGGGCACTTGAGTCAGCTACTTTTAAACCATCAGTGTTTTGGCGATACGTTGACGACACTTTTATAGTGTGGCCTCTTGGCGTGGACCGTCTCCAAGACTTTTTACATCATATGAACTCCATACACGAAAACATAAAGTTTACTATGGAGATCGAGAAAAATGGTTGTTTGCCATTTTTAGATGTTTTCGTGCGACGCAGAAGTATTGTTTGTATAGTCTATGGGAGACGCAGAAGTGATGGCTCACTTGGTCATTCGGTATACAGGAAACCCACTCATACAGATTTGTACTTACAAGCTACAAGTTGCCACCATCCGGCACAAACAATGGGTGTCCTAAAGACTTTAATCCATCGAGCCCATATCATCTCTGATGCCGACAGCCTTCACACGGAACTGGAACACCTGCAAACAGTATTCTTAAAGAATGGATATACAAGGAAGCAAATAAATCGAGCGATGCATACCTCCAAACGACAGAACAAGGAAGAAGAAGAGGCTTTCAAATCGACTGCTTATCTCCCATATATTGGGAACATTTCATCACAGATAGGCAGAATATTAAAAAAAGTATAAAGTAAGAGTCATCTTTTGCCCTCCTCCTAAAATTTTATCGCTGTTGGGTTCTGTCAAAGACGATCTGGAGCTCCGTAAAGCAGGTGTTTACAGGATTCCGTGCGAGTGCAGCAAGTCGTATATAGGGCAGACGACGCGCACTGTGCAGGAGCGCATTGTGGAACACCGGCGTCATACTCGGCTACTCCAACCCACCAAATCCGCAATCGCCGAACATTGTATTTCCACAGGTCATTCGATGAACTACAACGAAACTAAAATTGTAGCCCACACAACAAACTTTTGGAACTCAATTATTAATGAAGCTGTGGAAATAAGGCTGTCTGACAGTGAGACTCTTATCAATCGAGACAGCGGTTTCCAAATAAATGCTGCATGGAATCCTGTCATTGAAAAACTTCGTAGTCGGCGTACTTTCCTGCAACTGAATATACAATGATAATCGAACTGATATCGGAGCGGCAAGCCTCCACCACGGAGGGCGCTCTGAGCAGCGTACGTAGTTGTAGTGAACGCGCACGCTAAGTACGCGCATGCGCATTGTCGACTGAATTGGACATAAATAGGACAGCTCAGTGCGTCTTCGCCAGTACTTCGGCGGTACTCACCTGAAGATGGCCAGAAGACTCTGCGCCGAAATATCGTGGCAGGAAGTTACTGACATCCGGCAGTTCGCCCGAGATTTTATGGAAAAAAAGGTTAAGACGATATTTGGCATTAAATTTTATGCTGTCAAAAGTCCGGCAGAAACGGCCATTTTTTTGTGTTACTAATCTCATTCCTGTCCGAAACATTTGAAAAGAGTGGTATTGGTCGCAGGCGGCGAACAATGACGTCTGAAAAATTTAGTGCCCACCGGTTGAACGGTGCGATCATAAATTGGAACCACGTTACAGACAGACAAACATTTTCAAATCGCCTTTCTCTGAAGCGATGCGAGTTAAACATAAGAGTACAAAGTTTTAGAGCATCTTCTCTTCTGCAAATTTGATTATTCAGTTGTCGAGTCATACGAACTGTTAAGTCGTTATTTTCTATTAATTTTCGAGCTGTCAAAAGACGATCTGAAAGGCACACCTTTAGTGTTACTACCGTAACCTAAAGTAAGTCAAAATCGGTTGTTTCAGTTCTGCGTAGTGTCGGAGCCATGCAATTGGCATATCATGCGCAATCCATTGACTTGGAATAACTTAGAAATTCCCGGTCGTCAGCCAATTAGTGGTGTAGTGCACCAACATGCACGTAGTAAACTTTGCTGTTGATGGATCTCTTACGGAAAAAAGAAATGGTACACATTGTTCTTGCTGAATCTACAAAAGAACGTTCGGTTTAGGGCTGTCACATATGTTGCAATGGATGATGTGGGCTGCGCAGGAATGGCTTAGCGCTCTAATGCCCGTGTGTGTGTTTGTGTGTGTGTGTATTGTACATAGAGTAAGTTTATTTAAGAATTTTGTAAGCCTACGTACTGATAACCACTACAGCAGAGCTTTCTAAACTGTGTGTCTCGACATCTTGGGTGTCGCGTAGTAGTATCGAGGTTGTCGCGTGGCTACGAAATTTAGACTCTAAACAAAAAATCTTGTCATAAAATAACACAAAAATCTTTCTCTTCATACTCCCCTGAAGTTTTGCCTGCAGCTAATCATCCTTCTCTTCATTCAGTGCACCACAGATCACGTATTAAAGGAATGATCGGTGCACAATAATTGTGTGCTCAGCCGCTCGGCGGCAGCTCTGCTTCAGCAGCAGTAGACATTCAGGGTTCTTGCAAGCAGCTGCCAGTTGCCAGATTCCAGCAAACTGCGCATGCGCAGACATGCTGCTGATACTCGATAACAGCTCTTCCCATGCGCAGTTTGATGTAACTGGCAGCTGCTTGACCGTACCTTTACTGTAGTCTGCTTTCCTTCGCAAAAAGCTGCACCTGAGCGATTTTTAATGGGTTAATCAAAGCCACGTCACCTTGATTCATAGCATAATCTCTGCACTTAGCGTTGATTCTCCTACGAGCATGTACATTCATTAAGCAACAGTACAAAAATAGACCAGAAAAAGGGCACTCAAGCGCCCGAAACCGGTCGTTAAAGTTAAAAATAAATAACCACAAGCAACTGGTTGCTGCATTTCATTAATTTATAATTAAATGTCAATCAATGACCCAGTGGCTGTAAAAGCTGTCACAGATTGTAAAGGCAGTCACAATTGTCCATTGACTAAAGCTATTCAGTAGCGATGTTTCGTATGGAGTATGGCTGGGTGATTAACGGAGAGTAGTATTTTAAATGCAGTGATCGTTGGTTAGAACCCTGGTATGCTTTAATTTTTTTTTCTCTCAGTTTCCTGTGTGCAACAGATTCTGGGACCAGAAATGACATTCATATTCTGATTTGTCACCAATATTTATCCATTTTTTTCGAATATGTCGGGACTTCCGAGGTCGTGGTGAAGCAAGAACCTAACAATAGAACTTAAATCATAATTTATCACTAATCATAGATACATCCTCTTTATTTCTGAAAATAATGTGATAATATTGAACTGACAGGGAATAGCCACTATGCTGTCTAAATCACAAATCCGAGCAGCTAATGTCCAGATGCCCTTTTCAATCGATCCAGCAAAACCATATCTGGCCCTGACATGTACGCACGACAGCGAAAGACGGTTTCCGAAAAACAGTTTTCGTGTTTCGGAAGTTGGCTCGCATGTAGAAGAAGCAAGTATTACTGTGTGAATTAGGCATTGTTGTTTGCGGTGTTACTCTGTTGTACATCTCCATAGTTTCTAATGTTTCCTTTTCTTGCAATGCGTGTACGCAATTGCTGCAGTCAGGATCAACATTAAACATGTCAATGCTTACGAGGATTTCAGTTTCATTTACAAACTACATTTAAGCGATACTTTATTTCCGTCCCCCCCCCCCCCCCAGAGCCATCTATATTCTACCATATGTATTTATATTAGTCAAAGGGTGTCGCGCAAAACCGTAACCTATAAAAGGGTGTCGCCTTGAGGGAAAATTTAGAAAGCACTGCACTAAAGTTTGCTGGCAAAGATTTTAATTTTCACTACCCCAAATCCTGAGGTTATATGTCTTAAACATGCCACTTAAATGAATACTCATTAGAAAAGTCTTTTTTTTTTCTCCAAGAAATGTTCATTATCATGTAATCGAGTTAACATATCCGCACAGAAGTTCTAGCGAGACCTTTTACTAGTGTCTTTTAATGCTAGTACAATAGTAAATGTGTGCCGTCTCAAATGCAAACGGTTCCTCAACACGGTAAACAGACGCATGTGGTATTTGCAGTTCGTGAGATGCGCGACAGTTCGATTTCGTGGGTCTGTTGACAAAACGTTGCCTCACCCTCCTAATGACTTCTCAAATGTGCTGTAACTACGTACCTGCATGTTGACGATGTCGTACCGACCTTCTATAAATCGATGCCTCCTACGAGGCTCTTTAGCGTACATCGTACGGAAATTGCGCTGCACTATTGTCGCTGACTTCGTTACTTCAAAGCACACAGCTAACCTGCTCGAGTCCAGTGTAGGAATCAGTCTTCAACGCAACTACCGACAGTTTTCGTACCGATGCGATTCGACATGGCGAAGTACGGGAGTCAAAACAAGATGCATTTCTCTAAAAATTATGACTTCAATCGCCTCAGTAGGTAGAGAGACGATCTTGAAAAATTTAATGTCAGTTTTGAAACAGACTGTCTGTTTGAACTGTCTACTTTCTTTACTGTGACCTGTGCTACTTTATTTCCTTAATTCGGGTATCTGATCCACAAAACAAATTTTTATTCCTCGACCTTCTTGTCACTATGCTAAAATAACAACGACAGGAAGGAAAACAATGTCGCCGTAAAGGAGAATTTATGTTGGTTAATGCTAGAAGTAGCTTCCAAAGACTTTTCTTTTCTCTTTTCTCTTTTCTCTTTTCTCTTTTCTCTTTTCTCTTTTCTCTTTTCTCTTTTCTTTTCTTTTCTTATCATTTTAGTTTGACACAACTTTCAGTGACTTATCGGTTCTCACCAACATGAACAGGGACATAATACTGTAAATAATTGGATAAAAATGGACGACACTCATCAGGGCTTTTTTTTGCTTGGTCATCATGAAATACCTTCCCTTACGTATTATTCGAATTTATAAAGCATAAAAACATCAACAAAATTTATCAAAAATTCTAGTAAAATACCTAATTTAAGACAAACCCAATAAAACAAACAAATTACAACAGAGTTATCCACAAACACTTCAATAGTAACTATGTAAACATGGAATATCGCAAATACACTCTCAACCAAGCTGTCAAGATCGAAATAACGTAAGAAGCTAACAGGCATTAATTGACATCAAGGTGTAAAAAATAAATACAGCATAAACGAGGCACCAATCGACATCTAGGTTAAACATAAAGACAGCAGTGACTCATACGATATTCCATGTAAGGTAAGAACTAAGAAATTGTAAACCACTTCCATCTATAGTTACAATACATATATGTATATTCAGACCATTACAAATGTATTTACAGAGCACCTGATGATGGCTAAAGGCCGAAATGAGCTCATTGTGATTTATAAATAATAACAGCAAGTATAAAGCAGTGTTGTTGGTGTATCATTATAATAATCATGTCATTACAAGATATATTTTACACTGCGGGCCCCAAAGAACGAAAATTGTAGAATAAACTGTCAGCTCCTATAAAAGTGTTTTTGGTTTCTAAATTTTCAGTGTGATATATTCATTACAAAATAAATTTCCCAGCGTCATTTACTTGTTTACGTTAATTAAGTAATTCACTTTTGAGTGTGGCGTAGAATCTAACAATGGCTACTAATACACTATTATCTAATTATCTGAAGTAGTTTCAAGCAAAATAACTCGGCAGCACTATGGACATGAAAATAAACGAGTGTTGATGGGAAAACTCACATTACGCTTCCAACACGATCTTTGTGATCATTGAGTGGATATTACAGTGATCAACGGAGTAATTAATTTTCCTCGTTCTTACACTCAATAAATCGATGCGTCAGATGTCCACTCAGTTATCTTTTTAAACCCCTCCGTTTTTATGATCCACTAATCACATTATCTCTCTACCTCAAAGTCTGCGTTGAGCCTTGGCAAATTGTACATATATAATTTGCCTAGGCAAAAAACACCTCTAGCCACATAAAGGGGGCTAAAATTCACTTCGCACGATTGAACGGCCGGTAACTTATATTTCTCTTAAAGACCACAATGTAAATTTAAGGGAAATAGGACTGTTATAGGGGCGTAAAGGCCTCCTTCTTTCTACCTAGGAGTGGAATTTAAAAGGAAAGGAATTGTAGTCGGGGCAGAATGCGTAGTATGTTTGTGGACATAGTGAATTGCAATTCTGCCGCACTGATATTGACAACGAAGATTATGTATGTAATCCCTTGTTACTCAAATATAGTAACAAAAACCGAACAGTAAAAGCCGCTCGGGAGTAGCTGAGCGGTCTGGAGTGCCACGTTACGGATCGCGAGGCCTCCCGCGTCGGATGTTCGAATCCTTCCGTGGGTATGGATGTGTGTGTTGTCCTTAGTTTAACTTAGTTTATGTAGTTGGGTTTGTAATGCTGGCACACATGTAACACCACAGCAGTAGCATAAAACACTTCATGTCATACACAGTATAACATCAACACGAGCAAGACGTCCAGTGGTTTCCGTAGAAACATGTAATGTAATGTCACCATTTAGCCATAAGAAATCTATGTATTATACTAGTGCCCATTTAGTCTTAGGTAATGGGTTGTATTGTTTGATATTATAAAAAAAATAAAAAAAAACAACTACGGAATAATAAGCACGCAGTTGAGTCCGATAGATTTATAAACATTTGAACATTCGAACAGTAAATAGGATTGGTTGGTTTTGCTTCATATTTCTGTCATTATTGGTAACTGCATTATTTCAGACATAACAACAACATTCTAGACGTGACCTAAAATATTTTCAGGTAAATGAGTAACGTAATCAAAATCTATACTACACTGATACTGGAAGCATACTTGATTAGTAGTCTAGGTAAACATGTTCAGTTCCAAGTAAAAAATTAAATGAGCTGGTGAAGTACCATCCATAATGGAATTACGCTGTGGGAGCAGCAGCTGCGTGGCTGTTTTAACCACAGCAGTGATAGGGGGCAGATCGCATTAATATCGCTGCGAAATTGCATGTCCGCCCTCCCCTGCAGAAAGAGGGTGGAGGGGGAGGGTGGTAGGGGTCAAAAAAGTTCGCGGGCGCAACGCAAAAATTACGGAGCATTTTATGAATGTTAATGTGACTGCAGGGAGGTGTTTACACTACGATACATTTTATTTCATTTAAAAAGCTGTGAGCAGGGGCAATTTTTTCCGCTGATCCGTTATTGGAAGCGCTTTGTGCGTCCTAATTAACCTAAAAATACACGATATTGAGGTACTAGAAAAGGGGTATATTAGCACCAATGTAACACTGTGAAATAATCGAGCTAGTCTGAATTTTTCTTCCAAGCTAACACAAAGTGTTCTTGCATCGTGAACAGCATTTACGTTCAACAAACACGATTTCTGCAAATACAGTTGAGTGACATAGTTAAAATGCTGGCTGGACACCGATTAATGATACGCGTAAAATACGCATACAAATTATATTTCTGTTTGGTAGTTGCATGTAAGAGAAAGGCTGAAATATTAATTCAGTTATGCACGGCAATTGCTACTCAGTGCTGCGTTTCCTTTCACTTATCCTTGTACTCTTCAGCCTCAATCTCCTCATCCTCCTCCTCCATTACCTTCTCCTCCTCTACCACCTTCTTCTTATGACTGTTTCTTCCTTCTTTTTCTTCACCTCCATCGCCTTCGTCTTACTCCTTCAACGCCTAAACTAATTAAATGTACTAATATTCTTAACATTCTACCAGAAAAAAATGAACCTTTGTGGACAGCTATAGTGGAACTGATAAAAGATGGTAAATCATCGTGTTACTAAATACTGAGTTAATGGCAGTCTGCTGCATGAAAACAGTGCTGTAAGGCTGGTGAAAATGATGACGTAACATACTAACATTCTCAAGGTAACTTCGCGATACAAGTCACATATTCGTGGTGTATATATATGAAATGTCATTGTGTTACAACTAAAATAAAAATGACAGGTCACATAGCCGGCCGCGGTGGCCAAGAAGACTGAGGCGCTCCAATCACGGTCTGCACGGCCACTACGGTCGGGGGTTCGAATCCCCCCTCAGGCATGGATATTTGTGCCATCCTAGATCGTAAGTAGTTCATAAGTAGTTTGTATGTTTAGGGACTGATGACCCCATAGTTAAATCGCATAAGATATACAAACATTTGAACATTTTTGAACAGGTCACATAAACTTACGGTACATAGAGAGCGGTGTATGACATCAAACGTTTTATATAACAAAAACATACCGAATGTCATCAGGAGTGGTTACGAAATGTAGATACACTTGAAGTGATACATGTGCAAGATTTTTCTAAACGATTACAGTAAACTGTGACGTTAAAAGTTCGTCTATACATTTACGTGACGTCAACGGTTTGTCGATATATTTATGTGAATGTAGAATTAATTTTATCCACAACGCCAATTTGATATTCGTAGGTGCACGTTATGACAGTTTCGGTTTGGACTTTTAGCTATTAATCTGTCATGAGCCAGTTAAAATGGCAGAATTTTATAAAAGGTTCATGTATTTATTCGTATTTTGGCTGATGTTTTTATAGCAAAATATTTATTGGAACTTATTTTATAGTTCGCCCAGATAGAAGGCATTAATGATTTTACGCTGGATAAACAGTTGACGTTACAGGATACTGTGATTTCAAGAAAGACTTGCACATGTTCCACTTGAAACGTTCTAGCGTCTGTTGTAATGCCATCTGCGGACACATGTCTGGTTATTCAAGGTGTTGGATAATATATACCATTACGAATGTACCGTTACCTTATGTGGCCTATTTCTTTATTATTTCTTTTAACTTTTTTTTATTTTATCTGTGACAATGAATATGGCTAGGAAGTTGCTGAAATCGGTTTGCTATAAACAATTTATTTCCATCTTCCAGGTAATGAACTTAGACATTAACTTTTAAAGAAACTCATTATAAGCAAATGCTTGTGTTTGTTTATGACGAAATATCTTCTAAATTATTCATCGTGAAATGAAACAGATTTACAGGGCCGCGGGAGAATAGCCATGCGCACTAAGGCGTCTTGATAAGGTTCGCACGGCCGTTTCACATCCGAGCCTCAGAGTATGTGCGTTGTTTTTAGCCCCTCTCTGGAGCTGTAGTAGTGGGTTTTATCTTCTTCAGGTAGCGAGGGTTGGAAGACAGCATGCTCTGAACGCACTGTGCACCGCTTTTAGCGCGCCCTACATCCAGTGCATAGAGGGGAAGGCTTTGCACATTGCCTGAGGCTCCACTCTTGCCGCGACTGCCAAAGTGAATATATTGTCAAATCATGTTTAGGGAATGGCATGCAGTTAGAACTTAACTTTTTTCGTGACCAGGAAGTCTTGGTTGATCACTGATCGTTTTTCATGAGTAATTCTTTTGCTATGCGAGACGAGGTGTTTCTTAGTTTACAGATCTGGAGAATATCAGTGTAAAGTTATTATTTGTATTTCCAATACTCGAGTGTGGCCTACAGCCATTGTGTAAACGTAATATGTTCGAATTTCCTTGTTGTTTTTTAACTAACATGTTCGCATTTTGTCTGTCTCCACTTGTATGCTGAATTATCCGCAGATATTGTGGATTTATTCTGTCTTTCCTGTCTTGGTATGACAGTTTGCACAACGTGACTTCATAACAGTCTTTACTTCAGCCTTCAGCCATGTTTTTACTGATACTAACTTTTTCCATATGAATTCTCACATGTGGTTTACTTGCTTATTCTAAGTTAATTTCTTTTTGTAAATTCTATGTAATTCACCATTGTCACACACTACATGGTACTTATGGATAGTATGCCACTGCCTTCCAGCACATGAGTTAGTTTGGAGAACAGTTTGATTTTAATTATGCCTGAAGTCACCTGTCATCTCGTCAAAATGCCGCTAAAGCTTTGTTTTGCGGCTGCTATCAAGTTTTCCTGCATGAGTAATGTGTCACAAGCATCCTGCGTCTGTCTGTGATGAATGAATGTGCTTCCCTTTATCCACTGTGTATTTGCAAATTTCCGACAATGTTACCACCATATTCATAAAGGGCAGAAACAATATAATTATGGACAGTAACTTTGTTATTTAATTCACTTTTGTGAAAGGTGCCTGCTTTATTTTGCTTAATTAGATCTCCCCACATTTATTTGCTTATTCATTTTTATTGAGTTATTTGAAGTATCATACCTCTGTTTTGTAATTTAATGCTCCACGTCCCATGTTGAATTATCTATTCCTATTATAACATTAATTTTGTGTTTGGTAAAACGTTGGCTGCTCCCTTAAGGAGTGAGGAATTAGATAAATTTCCAGTGTGTACTGTGGCCACCCACAAAGTAATTTAGAGCGGCAGTGAGCGTTTTAACTTGAATTTGCAGATCCCTACTGTCCGAGATCTTACACAGAAAATTTAACAAGCTACTTTCAAATTTTAACGTAAAAATATACATCTGAATGAGTGGCTTACGACAACAGTTAAGCTTTTAATTTCACCAAATAGCTTATAAAGATAGTAGCGAAAATCCTTCACTGAAATGTGAGACAGTGCTCCTAAGAAACTCCTAGCGGCGTGAGTTGTGAACTAAAACCGGGACTGAACGGCCTATCAACACTGTGATTCTAAGAACACAAAATTATTCGTCGGCGTCCTTTATAGAAGTAGTAAATGTTTGGAAGAGGAAGTGTATGTGTTACATACAGCTAACTACAAACATTGGTGCACTCTGAAATTTTTCTTCAGGTTTTCGGAAAAGCAGAGAATTCTATATAAATTGTTAAAGCGCAGATTATGACTGAGAAACTTATAAATTCTTAAATGGCTCAATCAATCGCCAGCGAAGCTAGGCGGCAGGAGGTCATTGCCTGACGTAAAAGCGACGCCAGTGGTTCGTGACGTCAGCAGACGCTGCGTCGGCGAGTTTACAGCCTGCAGTTAGCAGTCTGTGGTCTGCGACAGACGACCAGCGGTGATAGAGGGTACATTAATCAGCTTGTAAACATTTCGTAACTACACGTAACTTTGTCACAAGAGTGAATAAGACCGAGGATACGTCAGCGGTTAAAGGGCTCATTGTGTCAATGCTGCACTCATAAGTAAGACACATTCTGTCATTACGAACCGTCCCATACGTCATAGCTTCAGGCGATTCTGTATATAAACTGCCGCTTTCAGAAGTGTAGTCACTTGGTCCTTGGAATCGACGCAATACAGACGGAACTAGTCGCAACTAGCAGATGGAGCGCGCACACACCCGTCTGAACATAAAAGCAGCCGGTCAATAGAATTCGCGGCGAGACGGCTTGCTAACGCGGCAGAAGGAGACGTCACCTGCTGATCTAGCTCCTGCCGAGCTAGCACATTCACCACGAAATCTTGTATTCAGTTCAATAAACTTGTAAACTTTAATACTGTTGTACTAGCGTCCCGTGGCCCTCCGCCGTGTTTCAAGTTTCATCCTGACATGGCTGGGAACCCACCGCTCGGCCCCAGCAATATGAGGCTACTATTAGCTTTTAAAAAATTTTAACGCTTTGATTTACACTTTTTATAAGTTCTGTGTAGATAGATAAGCGAGGAGCTGACTTAGATAATATTTTGAGAAAGAAGGACACAGAGTATTTGAATAAAAGCTATGTATTAAGCCCAGCCTATTTTGTGGATATAGATTTCAGAAATAAGATTTTGTAATGCCTATGGTAGATTTAATTTGTTTATGGGTGTAGTTTCTTAAAATGGTGATTAATGTAGTATAACAATAAATCTATAACAGCAAGTTTTATTTGAATCATTTCACTTAAAGCGTAGACGAGGCTTCAGAAACATCAGCTGTTGGGATTTAAGCAAAAACTATATTTTATGAAAACGAAGGTTCAACTGAAATTTAAAATAGTTTCTTACAGTTTCGTTGTCACTTCTAGTATTTGGACTGACGCACTGCCATCTCTTCTGCTGTCTAACTGCTCACGGAAACTGCATTCATGTATATGATTATAACTTAGGTCATGTATTGTGTTATTTTCAGTTCGAATTCTAAAAAGAAATGTTTAAATGTCTGTTAAGCTGATGGGACTTAACTGCGGAGTCATCAGTCCGTAAACATTCAAACTACTTATATTCTAACTTATACTAAAGACAACACAAACATCGGTAATTGTGAAGAACGCTTACACGGGCGCCCGTTTCGATAAATCTCGAACGCGCGACCACAGTTCGATGTATGGTGGATTTCGATACGTTCCAAGATGGCAGGAAGATCTGATGGAACGAGCTAATGTGTTGAAGCACGAAACAGTGATCATTTTAAGTGAAAGTTTGGTTAGGTATAGGTTAAACAAGTTGTTTTGTTTTTAGTATGTGAGGACTCATAGCGCCCGAATCTCCGGTTCAGAAATAGATGTGAACATATCACCCATCTTAATAACACGGGCAACAGACTCTTGCAGTTTTGCCGTCCTTATATCACGAGGATAATTAAGTTACACGTTGGACAAGGGTACATACAAGATCCAGTCAACCACAGAAAAGGAACAGCATTAATTATTGACTTTGTCGGCAGCCAACTTACGAATATGTGACATGGCATTAGTATTTATTCGCTACATGTATCGAAGTGTAGTCGCGCGTTCGAGATTTATCGAAACGGGTGCCCGTGCAATCGTTCTTCGCAATTGCCAAAACATCCATGTCCGAGGGAGGATTCGAAGTCTCAAAGGTGAATAGCCTCGCGAATCGGATCGAATTGGAACTAAAAAAACTGTACACATTATGTAGGGTATTATTTGTCCATCTACGCAACTGCAATAACTGAGATCGTTTTTCACAAGACGCGTTTCGTTTCACTAAATATAAAACAGCTTCAGTGGTCTGAAATGGGAGCTATCTACAATCTGATTTGTTTTCATAGGTGGAAAACATTTCTTTTAAACATTTTCTTAGATGTTCGCCTGACATCATGAAGCACCGACGTGTTGCACATTTCATGGCAGAGGCTACTACTTTAGTTTCTTCAGCCCTACACTTTGAAAAATTATCTTCTAACTTAATATTTTAATTGGCTTAATAAATGTAAACAACGCAATGTAATTTGGTACGCAGCGTAATAAAATACGGAATCACTGGTGTCGAGGCAAATGTAGCCTACAGCTCGAACAGATGTCACTGGTATTAGTTACTAGCTGAAAACCCGGCGTTGCCCAGGTATTTATTCATTTATTTCTGCCGTTTTTCAGGTATATATTCATTTGTATAAGGGCTGTATATCTGTGAATCTCTTGGGAAAGCAATGAATAGTAAATAAGTAATAGATTAAAACTTCGTGCGTGATGGGGCGGTTTTCCATGAACGATATTATTTGTGTGCTCATATCTCATGAACTATGGGTCATACTGTGACATAATTTAGAGGGTACACTCAACTATATGCGTGTGCACTGTTTGTAAAATTTTCTGAGAGTACAATTTGTAGTGTAGAAATTAAAAATTGTCATACTGAGTGCCGTAGTTTTAGTCCATGAACAGCGGAACGTTACTGTTTATGTGCTCATATCTCATGAACTATGTGTCGTCCGGTATTACAATTTAGAAGGTCCTTTCAAATATATATGTGTATACTGTCTGTAAAATTTTCTGTCGCTGCAATTTGTAGTGTTCAAATTATAAATTGTTACGTCATACCGAAAGCCGTAGTTTTAGTCCATGAACTGCGGAAAAGTAGTAAGCGAGAAAAATGTTTCCTTTCAGTATTTTACTGTGGTTGTCAGCCAGAAAAAGTTTAATAAAGGTTTCAAATTATGTTCAAAGTTTGTTGCAAGTCGCTAAGTACTGTCATTCTCATACAGTGTATTTCGAAAATCTCGCTGCATTATACGGAATTTTTTTGCGATTCTTATTGTTTATGACATCATATCTTCTGAACTATGTGTCGTATGTGATTCTTAACCTGCAGCAATTCTTACCTCACGGTAAGAAATGTGCGTACCAAATTTTGGTGAATTCGGTGCAGTGGTTTAGGAGAAAATAAGCAACATTGTCTCTAAATGCAGCAGTTTTTCGACCGTCTCATTGTTTATGACGTCATATCTCGTGAACCCTTTGCTGTATGTGATTCTTACACTTACGGCGACCGTCCTTATGGATTGAAGCATACGTGTACAAAATTTCATAAATATTGGAACAAAACTGTAAATTTTTATGCAACACGTGCAAATATACGGACACTGCTTTATATATTAGATTTGATTTCACTAAGTAACTCTGAAAAATATCGAATATCGTATTGTACTTCGTCCAATAATATTTTAGATATGTTACATGCAACCGCTAGTGATCGGATTTCCAGTTCCGTGTTCCTGGACGGTCCTACAGTGGCGCACAAGGATTGCAGAGAAAGTAATGCACAAAATTGTTATGTATTTTCACACTGGTAATTTTTAAAGAAAGCGACTTCTCCTACTGAAAATAATTTTTATTTTTACAATTCAACCATACACGTTGCGCGTTTTCCAAACGGCATCATCAATGGGTGTCCTGAAATATTTACATATTCCTGTTTATACATTTGTATACGATTTTAAATATATAGAAAACATTTCGTTTCTGATTCATAACAGTTCGTTTTTTGGTATAAACTGGAGATTTACAGCACCTGCTACTCCATTTATTCCTCTTTCTGGCAACAAGGTCAAAAAGTTACACAATTTTTCAAAAAACTTCGCATTTTCAGTTCCACCACCATCTAGTACCGTAACTGTGTCCACTGTAGGTTGTTTTGTAGGTGTCGCTAACTTTCTCGTCTTCATTGTAAGTCAACTGCTACGTTTCTTTTGAAAGTGTGTTGAAGGTCTCTCTCTCTCTCTCTTTCTCTCTCTCTGTGTGTGTGTGTGTGTGTGTGTGTGTGTGTGTGTTGTTTGTGGGTGTGAGTGTTTTATTTCTTCATAAATAAAAACCTTTTATTTGCAGTAGCAGAAGGCGTTTTCTTTAAAAAGTACTACCGTGAAACTACATAGTATGCTGCGGCTGCTAAATTAGCCAACACAAGCAACGTACAAAAGTATTCTCTCAAACATTTATGCAACATAATGAGAATTACACATATGACAGACTGGTGTTTCATTTAAACACCGTATTTCCTCGTAATATCTGTCCCGTTCATTAGCCTTAGTAGGCGGGAAAGAGGAGGACGTGTGCCCAGTTGGTACAAGTCCTTGTTCTGGACAGACAGCCATTTCTTCACTGCTTGAACGACGTTCTCGTCGTCTTTCAAATGTTCAAATGTTTGTATAACTTATGGGACTTAATTACGGGATCATCAGTCGCTAAACTTACAAACTACTTACGAACTAGCTAACACTAAGAACGGCACAAATATCCATGCCCGAGGGGGGGATTCGAACCCCCGACGGTAGTGGCCGTGCAGACCGTGACTGACGCGCCGCAGTCCCCACGGCCACCGCGGCCGGCCGTCGTCATTATAATGTCGTCCACGAGTAACATCCTTCAATGGCAAAACAAGTGGAACAGTGACGGATACGGAATTTTTTTATGGGGGGGGGGGGGGGACAAGGCTTAGGAGGGTGAATATATTCTTAAATGCATTGTGAGACTAATTTAGAATACAAAAACACACACACACACATCTAATATATATTGCTGATCAGAAATAAATTTTAATATAGCCATTATCACATATAACTGGTATAGGAAACACTCCAAAGCCAAAGTCGCTTCTTAGAAAAACTTTTTTAATATACTGCTATCTATTAGTACTATTAATGCACTATAAGTTCCTGTCCTTTATGACGTCACTTTCAAGTTTAATGTGGTTAAATCATTGTGATATTTTTTTGTAATCTTGACAATGACGCCATATTGCAATGAAACTAGTAGTGCGTTCGTAGTTAGATGGAAGTATATTAATTCGACAATTGAAGACCTGGTGATGGCAGGAGCAGAAAACATCTGCTCTAGTTGGAGGACATTAATTTATTGCGGAGCGCTGCAAACGTCACGCTGCCTCTAGACACGAAATATTATTGCACACATTGTTACTGGTACCGTTTTCAACAATGCGCCGCTGCCTTCCGCTCACTACTCCTCGCCTCCCGGCAGCCATAGTACACGCCTAATGCCGCTGCTAACAGCCAGCACACGAATCGTCAAATTACCGTGAACAAACAATACTGTATACGGCGTAGCTGCTTCATTATCATACAATGCACTGAACAACAATCAGACAACCAGTAAAGCAAACATGTCGCGCTGAGATATTTCCTCAGAACCTAAAATCAGATTTGTGTCGCGTTGTACTGAATCAATGTATTCTTCGTATTTGTAAAGGTATTACGCAAAACGTGATGAGTTTTTAAGACAGCTTTCCCGATCAAGAAAAATACACTTGACTGTGTTTCTATGATTTCTACTAGCATGAAAATCCTTTGTATCTGATGTACGGAAAAATGACAATGTAATTTGCAACAATAACTGGAAAATCGATACGTGTAGCTTCAAATAAAGCTGTTTATAAGGCATGGCAGTACTATTTCTTAGTGTCTGGGAAGAGAATCCAGAGTGACAAACATATTACCGGAAATACTTTAACTTTATTTACGTATGAACGACAAGTACGTAATATCTCATTTATCTCTCCAGCAATAACAAAACAATAAACGACTTTTATTTAGTTTTATCGTAAATTACTGTCAAAAAGGTGCAAGAAGCAATTAAAAGGAAGCATAACACATAAAGTCAATTTACGTTAAGTTAATTACAAGGATTTTACCTTTTTAATCTCACACTTAAATGCTATCTGTAAGTTAGAGCTAATTATTCTTAAGCTGAGATTCGCCCCCTCCATTTCCTTCCCCTCCCCCCTCAACCTCTCTCTCTCTCTCTCTCTCTCTCTCTCTCTCTCTCTCTCTCTCTCTCTCTCTCTCTCTCTCTGTCATTTATTTTGTCAGACTGTCTGGGGGATGGAGCACGTCCCCTTTGCCCACCCCCCTTTTAAAACCTTAAAACCTGCCTGTAAGTGGAAGGGCGAAGTGCTAGCTCAAGGTGGATGCGGTATCATTACGGGGCCTATATTGCACACACTTTTGATAACCAAAGAATATAAATAATTACATCCACTTCGAGACATTCTGCGCCAACCTTTGGATGCTAACGCTACCGTCATCGGGAATGAAAACATCATCTCTGTGCGACATGTCAGTCGCGACAGCTGTGGTTTGCTTCCTCGACCGCTGTAAATCGTGGACCTCGACCGACGCGCCTTTCGATGTCTTCTGCAGCGAGGGACTAATTGTACTTTCCTCGTCAGCAGACTTCCATAGACGTTGCACAACTGTTTATGGACATTCCACACAGTTTCTTCCTCTGTAATGAGAATGTTAATGACGATACTTTTGTTTGTAATGCATATCACTTAAAGACGTCATCTTGGAAAGGTCCTGTACCTAAGCTGTCAGAAAAACCATAAATTATATGATCTTTGAATAACACATATGTAATACTAGCTGAAAATCCGGCGTTGCCCGCGTATTTATTTATTTATTCCTGCCATTTTTCAGGTATATATTCATTTGTATAAGGGCTGTATGTCTGTAAAATCTTTTGAGAATACAATTGGTAGTAAAAAAGTAATAGACTAAGACTTGATGCGTGAAGAGGCGGTTTTCAATAAACTTTACTGTTTACGTCCTCATATCTCATGAACTACGTGTCGTAGTACTACGTGATAAATTTAGAAAGTACATTCACCTATATGTGTGCATACTGCCTGCAAAATTTCCATAAACAGCGGGAAAAGTAGTAAGTGAGAAAATTTTTTCCTTTCATAATTTTGCTATGGTTGTCAGCGACAAAAAGTTTAATAAAGTTTTAAAGTTATTTGCAAGTCGCCAAATACTCTCATTCTCATATAGCATATTTATAAAGTCTCGCCGCATTATGTGACAGGTTTTTACGATTCATATTGTTTATGACGTCTTATCTTCTGTATCATGAATCGTACGTGATCCTTAACCCTGCAGCAAATGTTACCTCATGGTAAGGTATGTGTGTACAAAATTTGGTTGAAATCCGTCCAGTGGTTAAGGAGAAAATGAGCAGCATTGTCGCTAAATTAAGCAGTTTTTCGCGCATCTCATTGTATATGACGTCATATCTCGTGAACTATGTATCGTACGTGATTCTTACGTGTGCAAAGCTTCATAAAGATTAGAACAGAACTACAGATTTGTATGCAACACGTACACACAAACATACGGACACTCTGCTTTACATATACAGATCTCGCATTCGCAACATTGTTTCTGGGCAACCGTGGGTGACAGTGTTACCAATTTTTTTACATCATATGTTCAAATGTTTTGTAATCTTAAGGGACTTAACTGCGGGTCATCAGTCCCCAAACTTGCAAAGTACTTCTGTACTACCTTATACTAAAGACGAAACAAACATTCATGCCCGAGGGAGGATTCGAATCTGCGGCCGTGCAGACTGTGACTGGCGCGCCGCAGACCGCTCGACCTCTGCGGCCGGCTCTTGTACATCATCATTACGATTATGTTGTACAAATTCTCGGCGTCTACGACAACGGCAGTCCTGATAATTTGGTCAGTGCCCAAATATTCCTGGTCAGACAATATAGGAGGCAAGCAGGCACGTCTCGACCGGTGCGCTGCCCATTTCAACCTGTAGTGTTTCTCAGCATCTTCCTTCACTTGTTTCCATGTTCACCATTCTAGTCCTTTTGTTACCACTTCTTCTCATAGCTTACACTTCTTTCTCTATAAGTTACTGTTCCGAACAATTTCTGCGTGCAATACCTTCCTCTAGGAAATCATTCCAGTTTAATTTCATACGCACATCTAGGTGCCTACTCTGCAGTGAAGCGCAGGCCATTGCAAATGTTTGTAAATCAAGACTGTGATTATAAGTCCCTACCTTTACATACTACCTAAATCGATCTAATCTAAGGACAAGACACACGCACACACACTCACACACAAATACTGGCGGGAGGACTCGAACCTCAGTAGGGGAGCAACCGCGCGCTCCGTGGCAAGACGCCTTAGAGCGCTCGGTCATTCCACCGAGGCTGAAGCGCAATAACACACAAACTTGCAGTTTGGTTACTTAACTGAAACTAACAATGAATGAGCTCTGTTCGATACTACATACATGGAGAAATTTATGAAACCTCTTTCTATCTGAATTAATTCAATTACAAAGTTCTAGGACGTATTGGAATGTCATAATTTTTCCCGTGTGTTTCAAATAAGTAGAGAAGTCAAAGTGTAATTACTGGAAGTAAATTTCACTGGACCGTAGGGACCTAGACATGTCTATGAAATTAAACTCGAATGATTTAAGAGAGGGACGTTTTGTACGCAGGAATTGTTCAGAACAATGAATTATAAAAAAAGAAGTGGAATATATGAGTAGAACTGGTGTGATGAAAAATAATGACTCCGAATCTCTATTTCTTTTAGAGAGAAATATTCACTATGATATCTCATCGACCTATCAGGAAGAAGGAACGGATTTGAAAAAACACCAAATCGTCCTGAATCGATATGTCTGTGCCGTGCAAGATTGTACGTACGGCTTGTGGCGTCATTTTGCGGATCGCGCAGAAGTTCGAGTCTTTTGTCGGATATGTGTGTGTGTGTGTGTGTGTGTGTGTGTGTGTGTGTGGTGTGTGTGTGTTAAGTACATTGTAAGGCGAGGGGCTTATGAAGTAAGCAGTTTACAAACATACGAATATTTTTCATTTGTTGCTTTTTTTCATTTTTAAGAAGTCGGAAACACCTTCTGCATCATCTCGTCTGACAGGAATTGTCGTTTGAACGGAACTTGTTTCTTCTATGTGCTGAACGCGCCACGTTGACTAAGCACGGGAAGAGTATCGGACGCGTACTCCGTGGTTTCCTACATGAAGAGAATGAAAGTTACCTCAATAGGTTCACCGACGGTTTGTGACGAATCGTTTCCGGTGTGTTTTTTCGACTCACCATACTACAACGATGATTTCGACAGACATGGTGGCCCTTAATTATTCTTCATTTGCCGAAGGATCTATGCCAGTGTTTGTCCGTTATCGACCGAATATTTCTTCTGCGAAATTTCGTAAATAACCTCCCCTACTTAACGTTTCAGCTTTCAGATTTTACCGCACGCAAGTTGGAAAGCTATGAATGCCCCAATTATTCCGTTCTTAAGCGCCAGCGATCGTGTGGACTGTGATCAAGAGTATCCAGACACATTGCTAAAAGTGACATAGAAGTTCCCGGCTCCCTCCATCGGTAATGACGGAATTCACCCTTGATAACAGCTTCCACTGTCGCAGGAATACGTTCAGTCAGGCACTGGAAGGTTTCTTGAGGAATGGCAGACCATTCGTCACGGAGTGCTGCACTGAGGAGAGGTTTCAGTATACGTCGGTGAGGCCTGGCGTTCCAAAACGTCCCAGATGTTTTCTATAGGTTTCTAGTCAGGACTTTGTGTAGTCCAGTCCATTACAGGGGTGTTACTGTCGTGTAACTACTCCACCAATGGTCGTGCATTATGAACAGGTGCTCCAAAGTGTTGAAAGATGCAATCGCCATGCCCGAATTGCTCTTTACAGAGGGAAGGAAGGAGCTGTTTAAAACATCAATGTAGTGCTGTGATACTGCCACGCAAAGCAACTAGGGCTGTAAACCCTTCCACGGGAAACACGTCTACTCCACAACGCCATTTCCTCAGAATTTGTAGGCACTACACAAACTGGCAAATCACGTTCACCGTGCATTCGCCAGAGACACAACCTGCCATCGGATCGCCACATTGTGTACCAAGAATGATTCTCCGCACAACTTTTCCCTCTGTTCAATCGTACATTGTTTACTCCAAGCGAGGCGTCTTTTGGCATTGACCAACGTGATGTGTTGCTTATGTAGTGCTCGAGAATGAAATAAAAGTTTTCTCAGTTACCGCCTGTCATAGTACTTGGAGTGGATCGTGATGCAATTTGGAATTCCTGTGTGATGGTCTGGATAGATGCCTCTTCAATTGTCGGCGGAGTCTGTCGCTCAACAGACGAGGTCAGCCTGTACGCTTCAGTACTGTACGTGTACTTCACTATCACATCAAATAAAAGCGTGAGGAAATCTTGCGTACATTCAGACAAAAGTGATAACCACGAAGTCCGTGAGTTTCACCGAGAGCCCGATTCTGCTCTCTCACAATGTCTAATGACTATTGACGTCGCTGATATTGAGTACCTGGCAGTACGTGGCAGCATAATACACCCAATATGAAAAACGTGAATTTGGGTGTGTCCGAATACTTTTCATCATATAGTGTATCAGCTTGGGGTTGCGCAAGAGTGTATATCCGATGCAGGAACGCTTCTAAACATAAACACTCAGTCAGTATAAATTGAGAGAGGACAGATAGGTTTTTGATGTTTGTTATCATGACTGTCACAATTTTATCAGTAATATTGCGAAATGAGTGAAAGAAACAAGTAGTGCAAACAGGCAAAGGGGAAATGGTTAAGGTACTTTGTGAATAAACTTAAAAAGAAATTAAAAAAAAAACATTAGAACAACCATGAGTATATATATATATATATATATTAATGGGACTTAACTACGGGGTCATCAGTCCCTAAACTTACAAACTACTTGTTGTTGTTGTGGTCTTCAGTCCAGAGACTGGTTTGATGCAGCTCTCCACCCTACTCTATCCTGAGCAAGCCTTTTCATCTCCTCATAAGAACGACAACCCACATCCACTTGAATCTGCTTACTATACGCGTCTCTTGGTCTCCCTCTGCGATTTTTACCCCACACACTTCCCTCCAACGCTAAATTCACAATTCCTTGATGTCTAAGAATGTGTCCTACCAATCTATCCCTTCTTCGAGTCAAGGTATGCCAGAAATTTCTTTTCTCCCCAATTCGGTTCAGTACCTCCTCATTAGTTACGCAATCCACCCACCTAATCTTCAGCATTCTTCTGTAGCACCACATTTCAAAAGCCTCTATCCCCTTTCTGTCCACACTGCTTATCGTCCATGTTTCACTGCCATACAAGGCAACACTCCATACAAATGCCTTCAGAAAGGACTTCCTTAGGCTTAAATCAATATTCGATGTTAACAAATTTCTCTTTTTCAAAAACGCCTTTCTACCCATTGCCATTCTGCATTTTATATCATCTGTACTGCGACCATCATTTGTTATTTTACTGCCATAGTAACAAAACTCATCTACCTCCTTTATTGTTTCGTTACCTAATCTAATTCCTTCAGCATCACCTGATTTTCTTACACTGCACTCCATTACCCTAGTTTTACAAACTACTTATGAACTAACTAATACTAGCCGGCCGCGGTGGCCGAGGTGACTGAGGCGCTCCAGTCACGGTCAGCACGGCCACTACTTTCGGGGGTTCGAATCCCTCCTCGGGCATGGATATTTGTGCCGTCTTTAGTCTTAGTTACTTCATAAGTAGTTTGTAAGCTTAGGGACTGATGACCACGTAGTTATGTCCCATAAGTTGTACAAACATTTGATTTGAACTAATACTAAGGACGGCACAAATATTCATGACTGGAGCGCCTCAGTAAACTCGGCCACCGCGGCCGGCCACGGAAACATTAAGAGTTAAATAGGCATAATACTGTCAAACACTGAGGACAAAGCAGATATGTAGGATAGTCTTCAAAACGGGAAGGATGATATTAGGGTTCGAGACGTGGCTGCATGATCCGTGACAGCCATGCGAATAAGATGCCTGTCATCTCGACTATTAGTGATACGAGACTGTTGGGATCCAGCACGGCGTTCCGTATTGCCCTCCTGAACCCACCGATTACATATTCTGCTAACAGTCATTGGATCGCGACCAACGCGAGCAGCAATGTCGCAAAACGATAAACCGCAATCGCAATAGGCTACAATCCGACCTTTATCAAAGTCGGAAACGTGATGGCACGCATTTCTCTTCCTTACACGAGGCATCACAACAAGGTTTCATCAGGAAACGCCGTCAACTGCTGTTTGTGTATGAGAAATCGGTTGAAAACTTTTCTCGTGTCAGCACGTTGTACGGGAAACCAGGCTAAAGGCGCCACCTTGGGTAATCGCACCACCCCAGTTTTATGGCGAATGGTTTGCAGTACGAGTTCTGTCTCCATTGCCTATCGCGGAACTAATTCCTGTGGTCGCCGTCCGTGATTGCTGACAGGTATTAATGATGTGAAAGTAATTGTGAGTTTCAACGTTATTGATCTAATTTTCGAGCCTGTATTTCATTGAAAAAAGTACCTCTACAGACTGTCAGTATTTTTTTAATATATTAACGTAAGCTGTAGATATTTAGCTTCGATTTGGTGTCTCTAACCTGTTTCGCATAATCTTTGGCTTTAAATTGACGTCCTTAGCCTAATGTTTCAACTGGGGCAATGACGCCATGGTGGAGAATTTAGGCAAAATGAGGTGTAATACAGATGCATACATTTTGTGAAATGGGCAGTTGCAGAATGTAGTAAGTTTGAAGTGCCAAAAACTACACCGGTATTTCTGACTTTTGCGGTGTCTCAATCAAGCCTAAATTATAAAATGTATATTTATTCCAATTTTACATCGATAAGTACTTGAAGCCTTCTAAATGTCTAATACAGAAGAGTGATAAGTATAAATTACAACAGTTGTAACACTTACTACTACTCATTCATCGCGTAGGTTTATTCTTCATTTGCAATTATATGGCGTCATTAACCCAGAATCCAGGGTAACGGCGCCACTGAGTAGACTTTCAAAATACAGTATAACCTCTCGACACAATGTGGACTTAAAGGTTGTCGAGTTTTGAGGTTGTTGAGTTTTAGGGAACTTAAATAAAAATAACTAGGAGTTGAATAAAAACGCTTATTTAGACTATTAAATTTGTACATTTATTGATTTATTATATACAATTTATAACTTATAATAAAAAAATGAAAAAAATAGACAAAAGTCCTAGTAGAATCTGAAAATAAAGTGTTCATTACAATTATTACTGAAGTTGTTTATGCTGCTTATAAAAAGTTCACAGTTAGTTTGGGAAGTTTTCTGAACACTAGAAGAAAAGTGTAAAAGAAAACTTACTGAAGTCATTTGAAAAACCCTGTGATTGAAGACTGCCTTTCTGTCTCCACAAGGCGTCTTGCAGCTTGATCACGGAGTCGCCTGAGGCACAGAATCTCCATTACAATCGCATTTTGCTGCTCTAAGTACTGCAATGTCCCTTCAGTAAATTTCACAACCTTACTGTAGCTAACTTTTCTTTCTTGTCGATGGTCCTCTTCCTCCTTCCGAATCGTCCCCTTCTACGTCACGCCCTTTGACAGCTGCGATGATTTCATCTTCTCCTAATGGTTCTGATTCTCCGTCGAGATCCGTCCATTCATTGGCATCATTGCTTGAAGACTCTTCACACCCTGGGATTTTTTTCATGAGTTCAGTAAAGTAGCTATTTTCAGAATTGATGCCATCGTCACACGACAAATCATTGCCTGTGTGATCTAGAAGTTTCCTCCAAGAACGAATGAGGGTTATGGTCTCAAGCTCGATCCAAGATTGAGAGACCCATCCAATGACATCTAATAAATCGATCTTCTTTAGTTTAGCCGTTAGCTCCTCACCAGATTCCAAGGTCAACACCAAAGATGATAAAAGCTTACGTCTGTACCTCGTCTTTAACACTGCCAAAGCTCCTTGGTCCATCAAGTGACAGAGAGACGTGACGTTCGGTGGTAGAAACATTTCTTTAATGTCTTTGTCCTGTAAATATTGCACATCTGGGTGAGTCGTAGCATTATCGAGAATCGGGTGGGAAGATTTTTTTTCTTCAGAAACTTCTCAACCTCTGGGACGAACTGCTGAAAAAAACCATTCTTTAAAAATTGCTTCGCTCATCCAAGCATTAGATTGATTTCTGTACCAAACTGGGAGTTCAAAGTTGCCATCACTTGTGCATCTGGCAGTTTAAATGCTCTTGGTTTTTTAGCTTTTCCAATTAACGCTAATTTGAGTTTGTGCTCTCCTCTTGTATTACTGCAGGTAAGAATAGTCACACGCTCCTTACTTCTCTTAAAACCTGGTGCATCTTTTTCTTTCTCAGAGCAAAACTTTTAGTAGGAAGCATTCGAAAATTTAGTCCTGTCTCATCTGCATTGTAGATTTGATCACCTAACAGTCTTTCTTTTTCAATAAACTCGTGTAATTTGGTCTTGAAGTCACTCACGTTATTAGGGTCAGCTGACAGTTTTTACCCGCAGATACTGAGCAGCTTGTTTCCAGATCATTGTTTCCACCTTGACTACCAACCATTGCTCGCTGTAAACCTAGGCTCTCCTTCGCCCTTAAATTGTTCATACAACTGAAGAGCTTTCTCTTGCAGGATGAGTCCAGATATAGGCGATCCCTTCTCACTGTGCACACGGAACAATTGGTAAAGGGTTTTGCCGACTTTTTCGAACTGTGCACATCTCATTGTTTTTCGTTCCGCGATGGATTCTGTACACTCTTTTCAAACACCACGATTGAATTTCAGATTTCTTTTTCTTCCAACCGAACACTGTAGATCGACCGATGTTCAAGTCCAACGCTATTTTATTTAAGCTTTCACCACGCTCAAGTCTTTTTAGGGCACCAAACTTTCCTTCCATTGACACCGACGCTTGTTTCCTCTTCTTCTCCGCCATACTGTCACTCTATATTCCAGCACAAAACTCGTTTAAACAATGTCAACCACTCTCGAACAAAAGCAACTGACCACAACTGTGTCTCAACAAACACTATACTGAACGCCCAGGGACGACATTGTAGCGAGGGTAGTTTATGACCTGCCTGGGAATACCAGGTCAACGCGCGCCCTCATGATAAGGAAAGTGGCCTCAGAAATCCCCGAACTTGTGCAAACAATAGCTCGCCCCAGCTGGGCAGGTAAAGGGTGCGTTGAACGACTTTGGAAAACACAGTAACCTAGTCTGGTCTCTAGCGCTCTCGGGCGGTCTATGTACTGATGGAAAGCTTTACGTTATGGGCGGTGTAAAAGAAATTATTAATTCACCAGACCTGTCGAGTTTTAGGGAATGTCGAGTTTTCGGGGATCGATTTTGAGAGGTTCTACTGTATAATTTTATCAATAAAACTTAACAAAATACATGTCTGAAAAAATTATCATCAATTAGTTGGCGAAGCTGTAGTACCATTCTTTACGAAAAGACACCTTTAATAAGGTAAAAAAAACTGTTTTCCCTTAAGGTGGCGCCATTCACTTGGTCTCCCCTAGGTGTCGCCACCGGCGCCAACCCTGTGTGGATGCTCTGGAAAGCTAATCATTTGCATACAAAGAATCTTCTTCCTGCCGGTTAAATTTCGCGTGTGTAGCACGTCATCTTCATGGTGTAGCAATTTAATGACCTGGAGTGTAGAATCTTTAGATCTACATCTACATCTACATCTACATGGGATACTCTGCAAATCACATTTAAGTGCCTGGCAGAGGGGTCATCGAACCACAATTATACTATTTATCTCCCATTCCATTCTCGAATAGCGCGCGGGAAGAAAGAACACCTGAATCTCTCTGTTCGAGCTCTGATTTCTCTTATTTTATTCTGATGATCATTTCTACCTATGTAAGTGGGAGTCAACAATATATTTTCGCATTCGGAGGAGAATGTTGGCGATCGGAGTTTCGCAAGTAACCCACACCTCAGCGATAAGCGCCGTTGTTGTAATGATTCCCATCCCAGATCCTGTATCATTTCCGTAACGCTGTCTCCCCTGTATCGTGACAATACGAAACGAGCTGCCCTTCTTTGGACACTTTCGATGTCCTCCGTCAAACCCACCTGATAAGGATCCCACACTGGGCTGCAATACTCCAAAAATGGACGGACAAGCGCAGTGTATGCAGTTTCTTTAGTAGTTCTGTTGCATCTTTTAAGGATTCTGCCAATAAAACGCAGTCTCTGGTTCGCCTTTCCCACGATATTATCTACGTGTTCTTTCCAGTTTAAGTCTGAAGTAATAGTGATTCCTAGGTATTTTGTGGAGTTCACGGCGTTCACATTTGATTGATTTATGTTGTAAACAAAGTTTAACGGATTTCTTTTCGTACTGATGTGGACGACTTCACACTTCTCATTATTTAGAGTCAATTGCCAATTTTTACACCATACTGATATCTTATTCAGATGAGTATAGAGTCATCAATAAAACCAGTAGCGAATTCAGGACGTTGAGTGCAGGAGAATCTTTGAGGTAAGCTGGCCACATCAAATCTGCCAGAAGTCTGATAAATTAATAAAAGGGATGGAAACACGGTTGCCAACCAAAATGCCACTGGCTGGCACACGTCACACACTGTCGGCGTGCTGACCATTTCGTCCCCGTGTGCTGCGCTGCGGAATGGCGGGGCAGCGGCAGCTCGGCGCGCTGTGCGGCACGCGCGGCGCTGCTTCGCTCGGCCTGTGGTCTGCGGCCGGCCGAGGGCGGATCCGTCTCCATCAATCACCCAGCAGTCGCCGCGCTCGGTAAACATCCGACCAGCCGACCAGCCGACAGCGCAAAATGAATCGGCAGTCTGCCAGCCTGCGGCCTCCAGCACAACGTCCGATAAAAAAATATATAAAAATAAAAAAATAAAAAATTCCTCAATGCGCACCGCACTGGAGTCGAAACGCCCGGTGTCATTGTTACTCTTTTCTGTTCCTCTGAAACGGAGATTTCACCGCATCCAGTTTTGCACGCTGTATTTCTTCACTGTTTACTGTCCTGCAGGTTAACGTTTCGACAAATAATCTTTGTAATATTTTAATAATGATTCTAAAATTGCTAGAAATTGCTTGAATAATCAAAAGATGTTATCAGTAAATTATTTTTTTTCTACTGGTTTAACGGCTTCTTATTCTTTTCGGTTGTTTTATTATTCAATATCTGATGATAATAATTATTATTGTTCTTATTATTTTAATGATAGTAGTTACTTTATTTCCTTTGGTATAATTGGTTTATTAATTGTTGCTATCTTTGGTGGAAGACTTTTATCTTGAATAATTTTTCCTGTGCCTTATTTAATTTTATAGATTCCAAATGATAAGCCAAGATCGCAAACTACCAATTTATTGACGACTGGTTTCGGTTCACTGTGTCACCATCATCTGGTCATATATATATATATATATATATATATATATATATATATATATATATATATAATAGTCTGGTCATCTTGTTAAAAAATTGGATATAAAATAAGAAGTGCAACATTGCACTTAGTCACTACTTTTTCTATATAGTGACTAAGTGCAATGTTGCACTTCTTATTTTATATCCAATTTGTTAACAAGATGACCAGACTATTATATAAAAATTGGTAGTTTGCGATCTTGGCTTATTATTTGGAAACTATAAAACGAATTGATCGCCTCCAGACTAGACGATGTCAGGTAATCTTATCCTTATTTATTTAATTGTTTTACCTTGACATTTAAAGTTTTTAACTTTATTAACTATTATTTTAGGTTCATATTTTGGTTTTATTATTTTTGATTTTATTTATTCTTATGAATTATTTTCATAGAATTTTTTTCTTTCGTTATGTTTACTGGTTCAATGTGATTTACACGTTTTCTTTCAACTAATTACGTTAGATACTTACTTTTAAGTTTTGGATGTTATTCTTTAAGGTCCTTTGAACCTGGTTGGGGTGAGTTATTTGGTTGTCAAGGTTTATATTCCTTTTTTTATATTTAATTAATTATATTCAGTCCTTATATGATTCTAATTTTAAGGTTTATTTATTAACTTTTGAGTTTTGATTGTTTATTTTGTTTCTATTATTTTTTATACCTAAATAGCTTATTGTATAGAGTATGACATTGAAGATGTTAGCCTATTATCTGGTGATCTGTCAATAAGATACGTATACTGCCAATTAAGTTTAGACACAAAAGTATTTGCAATTTATAATTAATATATTAAATATTTTTATAGTTTTACATAATTTGGAATTACATACCGATATTATATAATTTTAGAGTTGATGTATTCAAATGTGTCATGTAAAATACTGTTTTTATGTATTGACAAATAAGAATAAACATCACTTTTTATTAAGATTATTTTATAGAAATATTATGATTTATATAAAGAAAGTAAAGATTGCGGATTATCATGGGAGTAACATGGAAGTTAGAGTAGAGACTGAACAGTTACCTTATTTATTCAAGATACAAGGTCAAAATAAAGTGCTTCAATTTAAACCAGTATCAAAAGTAAAATAAATATCATATTTTCAAATAAAGTGAAATCCTCAAAATTAATTACTGAAAAACGTTGCTTCGAAAATTTGGAAAAAACAGTCTCTTGTGCTGCTAACTTGCTCGTTAAGCAGTTGATCGTTCAAGGTGTATCTATGTACAAAAATTTCTAAATCTTCCAAAATGTATAACATGTGCTTTCATTCTGATAATGAAGAATTTGCAAATTGTTTTCGATATTAAGAAGTTGATGATGATTTTGACGCACATGGGTACTTAGTGCACTGCCATGACTGGGGTAACTGTGTTCTCTGTGTCGTATTTTAAATCCCCTTCCTGTTTGACCAATATAAAGTTGTCACATGTCCACCATTTAATCTTGTATACAGGTAGTGAATTAAAAATAAATAATCTACTGATAACATCTTTTGATTATTCAAGCAATCTCTAGCAATTTTAGAATCATTGCTAAAATTTTACAATGAAGGTTTCATACCTATACCAAGACTTTCAGTCTAAAATTAAAAATTCATTGTAATCCTTACATATAAAAATGAATGTCTATTACTACATCTACATATATACTCCGCAATCCACCTCATGGTGCGTAGCGGAGGGTACACTATACCACCAGTAAGCACTCCCTTTCCTATTCCACTCCCAAACAGAACGCGAAAAAGTTAATGTCTCTATGCCTCTGCACGAGCCCTAATTTACTTATCTGGTTTTTGTGTCTTTACGCGAAATGTAAGTAGGCGGCAGAAAGATCGTTCTGCAGTCAGCTTCAAAATCAGCGATTACCATTTGAGTTGCCGGAACATTTCTGTGACACTCGAACCTACCAGTAACGAATCTAGCTGCTCGCCTCTGAACTGCTTCCATGTCTTCCTGGAAACTGATCTGCTGCGGGTTCCAAACACTTGAGCAATACTCAAGACGTGGTGGCACAACTGTTTTATACGCGGTATCCTTTACAGAGGACTTACATCTTCCAAAAAATTGTCCCAATAAACTGAAGTCGACTGTCCGCCTTATTCACAACTAAGATTACAGGTTACATTTCATATCGCTCAACAATGTAACGCCTAGAAATTTGAACGACGCGACTGTATCAAGAAGCTCACTACTAATGCTATATTCGAAAATTATGGCATTGTTTTTCCTACTAATGTGCATCACCATACATTTTTGTACATTTAGATCTAGCTCCCATTCTTCACACCAACAACAAATTTTGTCTAAGCCATCCAGTAGCCCATTACAGACAAATAATGACGACACCCTACCATACTCCACAGATTCATCAGCAAAAACCGCTAGTTACAAGTTACTCTGACCATCAGACCATTTATAGGCTTTAGATAGAAACAACGGCGGTCCTATCACACTTGCCTGGTGCACGCCAGACGACACTCTATGATGAACACTCGCCGTCGAGAACAAGGTACTGCGTTCTATAACTTAGTAAGTTTTCAAGCTAGTCACGAATGTGTGAAATTATTCCATATGCTCGTATCTTCGTTAGCAGTTTGCAGTGCGCCACCGTGTCAAATGCCTTTTTAAAATCTAGAAAAAAAATCTTCCTGTTGCCCTTCATCCATGGCTCATGTGAGAAAAGGGCAAGCTGAGTTTCACACGATGTTTCTATATTCATAGAAATAAGCTTATCCATCTTAAGGAAATTTACTATGTTACATCAGAGAGTATGCTCCAAAATTCTACAGGTAACTTATGTCAACGATACTGGCCTGTAGTTATGTGGGTCAGTCAGAAATGAGTTGCGTGATAAGAATGTATTTCTTTTGTTTTATTCGCGTGAATACAGGAGTAGTTCATAAAAATAGAGAGAAAAAGCAGGACGACCAAGAGTATCGACTGAAAAATTTTACAAATCTAAAATCCGACGCCTGTTATCGCCTCGAAACGCAACCCGCCATACATTACTATCCTTATCTGCATCATAATAAAGTGTTTAAAGAAAATGAAACACAAAACGAATTATCCAGGAATGAATACTGCTGCAGTGTATATAGAATATGAAAAAATAAGAACTAACAGATTATAACTAGTGCTACCCAAGGAACGTATCATCAAGGTCACCGCTAGAAAGCTTTTACCCTTTTGAGACTCAAGGTTGCAGGTATGTAGGTATTTTTAAGTTACAAAATACATACAGTAATTCATTACCAAAAACAATATATTTTAAAAAACTTTGTACCAACACAATTGTCTGTTTTGTGCCTTTACTACAAATTTTTGTGATCTGCATAGTCTTTAAAAAAATATCACAGGATCATATGAAATTAACTGGACAAGATAAAAATTACAATTTTAATAATGTTAATCAACAAATGCATTATGAAGTTATGTATTAAAGAAGAATCATCAGGTGAGCAAAAAACAAGTCACAATAAGATGAAGCAATTGTCCAACAATAAATATTACATGAGGTCGCTATGTAACAATATGCAGAATGTCAGATGTAATCATAATCCAAGGTGGAAAATTGCAGGGGGTAGGGTTGCCATATTATAATTGTGCAACCTAGAACATATTGTGGCTATGGGGGAGAGGGGATTTTATTCTAAAGATGGGAACCCCAAAATCTGCTAAAATATACTGCATCAGTATAAGTGACTGGAAATGGGAGAAGTGGTGGGGGTGGACTGTCATTTACATAATTAAACTTTGTATGTTCACAGGATAGAGAAAGGTAAATCTGAAATGTAGAAATGTTTACTCATCTGAAAAGAAGAAAGCCAAAAGTGCTATCCAAAAAACTAAAATTATGGAGTGCAGAGGGAAGGTGTGGGGGGACTCTTATGTAGATATTAATTGTATGTCCATACGATACAGTTGGGATTATCTACTGTAAAGATAGCCTAATTACATGAAGTTAATCTACTGTCAAGTAAAAACTCCAAGAGTGAGCATGGGCAGTTGAGGGGGGGAGGAACACGTGAAGCATTTTTATAGTTGTATAAGCTTTATGGAACGCTATTACAAAAGTTCCATACTCAAGAATCTAACACCAAAAGTACAATCTTAAGTAGTAAAGTGAAAATAAACTAATGTGATAGAGTCGCAGTGGAAGTATGACATCATCTTATGTCAACATTAAAAAGGTTCTGAATCATCAAGTATAAAGTATTTATAAGCAATATAATGAAAATCTGCGTAGAAAAAGCGATAGTAAAATGACGTTTAGGGAGGAATGCCGTGTTATAAACATGTACACTAAATATGTCAATTAACAATGTGGTAGTCAGTGATCAGCTTATCACAGTTGCTATGTGATGAATGTGGCTGAACCGTGTTAATGAGGAGGAAAACGAAGTAAGAAGTAACTAAACAGAGTTAAACAACAGCAGCATAATCCTGAATAGTATGTGTAGGTAGGCTAGTGTAATGAAGTTGAAAGTGGAAGCATGATAATTTTCTTCCCTGCAACCACGAATACCTTCATCCCATCTCCCATACCGATATTCTTGCCATCTAAGTGCTGGAGCAGCATTCACTACACCACCTCATAAAACTCTCTTGACCTCTTACTCCCGCCTTGGGTTATCATTATCCACCCCTTCAACAATCTCCAAACATACGCCAAAGCCCTTCATCGCTGACAAACCTTGCCTAGCAGACGTTTTACATTTACCACACCCTCAGAAACTCTCCCACACAACAACAAAATATCCACAACCTAGTCAGTCATGCACCTCTCCTGAAAAAGCCTCAGTCCCACTGAAGTATTAGCCCTTTCCAAAGTCCTAACGTTTTGCTCCACTCAAAAATTCAATCATGCCGGCCTTGTTAATGATCTTCTCTCCTTCTCCCGATCCTTACAATGGAAACACTATTTTGCCACCAACACTACCATTCAGACACATACCAATACCAATATTGAACCCTGCCTCACCCAGTTCACTTCTCCAACCAGTAGAGATCCACCCAACCTGAACCCAAATCATCCACTTCTTACTTTTCAGAATTTCCTAACATCTAACGTGGCCTTACCAGCTTTCCTCAAACTGCTTAAAATGAATACAAATCTCACACCCTTAGACAGAAATGCTATTTACCACCCCAAAACTGACCCGGACCTTATGATCCTACCTGCTGACAAAGGCTCCACCACTGTTTTAGACCGAATGGACTATGTCGCAGAAGGTCTCCGCCAACTGTCTGATTCATCCACCTATACACCCTGCCACAGTTATCCCTTCCTGAAAACCCATCAGGATCTACAGTCCATCCTCAAATCCTTGAGACCATCCCAAGACCTCTCCCCAATCTCTCTTCTCACCCCTCCTACACTCCACAGCCCACCTTCTACATGCTCCCTATTCACAAACCCAACCATCCTGGATGTCCCATTGTGGCCGGTTATGGTGCTCCCACTGAGAGAATCTCTGCTCTCGTGGACCAATATCTTCAGGCTATACCCACATCCTACCCTCATATATAAAAGATACCAAGCATTTCCTCCACAGACTCTCAACAGTTCCTTTACCTTTACCATCTGGTACTATGCTTGTCAAGGTTGATGCCACCTCCCACTACACCAACATTCCCAATGCTCATGGCCTTGCCACTGTTGAACACTACCTTTCGCAATGTCCTACCGACTGCAAGCTCACACCTCCTTGGCCAATTACATCCTCACCCACAGTTACTTCTCCTTTGAAGGCATAACCTACAAACAAATTCGCAGTGAAGCCATGGGCACCCTTATAGCACCCTCCTATGCCAACCTGTTCATGGGCCATCAAGAAGAATCCTTCCTGAATACCCAGAATCACAAACCCCTCATCTGGTTAAGCTTCATTGATGATATCATCGTAATCTGAAGGTGAGGACACAACACCCCAGAGGGCTCACGGTTCTTTCGTGAGTACGTAAATTGCGAGCTCGGAGCCGTTAATGCAGTCTTCCTTTGGTGTTTACTTCCTGGACAGCATTTACTTTCCCCCTCCCCTCCTTTCCTATTCTCACTCCTTCCCCCTCCCCATCGAGGGACTGATAACCTCAGTAGTTTAGTCCCCCTGTCCCAATCAAACCACCCGACCCAACCCTGAAGGTGAGGACACACACTATCAACAACTCTTCAAATGCTCAACAGCGTCTCCTACATTCACTTCACCTGGTTCTACACAATCAAATATGCTACCTTCCTCGACATTGACCTGTTCCTAAAAGATGGCCTTATCAGTACCTCTGTCCACATCAAATCCACCGACCATCAACAATATCTCCATTTTGACAGCTGCCACCCTTTCCACACCAAGTCCCTTGCATACAGTCTACCCAACCATGGTTGACACATCTGCAGTGACAAGCAGTCCCTATCCAAATATTTCAAACGCCTTACTAAGGCCTTCACTGACCGCACTTACTCTCCAAACCTTGTTCAGAAACAGAAGTCACAGGCCCTGTCTATCCAGTTACCCTCCAACTGCCCCCACCCACCGTGTTATCACAAAGGAGCACTCCTATTGTGACCCAGCATCACCGAGGATTGGAGCAGTTAAACCAAGTTCTCCACCAGGGTTTCGACTACCTTTCATCCTGCCCTGAAATGAGAAATATCCTACCAAATATCCTTCGTAACCCGCCCCCCCCCCCCCTAAAGTGGTATTCCGCTGCCCACCAAACCTAAGCAATATTCTTGTCCATCCCTACTCCATCCCTGCTCCTAATCCCTTATCCCCTGCAATAGACCTAGATACAAAACCTGTCCTATCCACCGTCCCACCAACACCTACTCCAGTTTAGTGACTGGAATTTCCCATAAAAGGTAGGGTAACCTGTTATCTACAAATTGAGCTGCAACCACTGTGCAGCTTTCTATGTGGGCATGACTAGCACCCAGATATCTATCCAAATGAATGGCCATCGTCATACTGTAGCCAGTGGACAGGTAGACCATCTAGTTGCAGAGCATGCAGCGCTGCATAGTGTGACTCGTTTCAGTGACTGCTACACAGCCTGTGCCATAAACACCAGTTTTTCTGAATTACGCAGATGGGAACTCTCCCTACAACATATCTTACGCTCCCACAACCCCCAGACCTAAACCTACGCTAATTTCTGCCTCTATCGCCCTTCCCTCTCACTGACACTCTCTATTCTTACATTCGTCTCCCATCTCACCACACATTTCATTCCCTTCCCTTCCTTCTGCACTGTCCGTCATACAACACTGATGTTTTCCCCTACCTGTGCCACACATCCCCCCTCCCTCATTCTTCCCTCTCCTTGCCACCTCCTCATCCTCACCAATGGTTACTTCCGCCTAGGATGCCACGTACCGCAGATCGGCGACAGCGGCTGCATACGGCGGTCCTGTCTGTGTGAATATGTGTGAATATGTGTCTCTGACGAATAAAGTGTGAGAGGCGGTATGGGGAGGGGTTAAAATGTGGGTGATATTAATGTGGATACACTTTGTATATGCTCATGATGGCGGAGGGATCATTAATATGAAACCTAAATGTTTTTGCAATATTAAGTAGCACTAAATAAACAAAGTCCAACAACAATCAGAAAAAAATTACAAAACTATACACCAATGTACCAATCCCGTGTAGTAATGCTAAGCCATGCTAACCAAAGGATAGCAGAAAAGTAGACGTGATAGCACATTACTATCATATGTTAAATGTAAAAGGAACAGCTATCGACTATATAAGAACTTATAAACAATAGACAAGATAGCAAGTTATAAAAAAAGACAACATCCAAGATGTCAGATGTAGTCATAATCCTAGGTGGCAAATTGCAAGAGGGGTGGCCATATTGTAATTGTGTAACCTGGAACATATTGTGTCTCTGGAGGAGAGGGGTTTGTATTGTAAAGATATAAACACCAAACTCTGCTAAAATATACTGTTTTAATATAAGTGACTGGAAATGGAAGAAAAGGGGGAATGGAAGTCATTTAAGTAGTTAAACTTTGTACGACCATAGGATAGAGGAAGGTTAATCTGAAATGTAGAAATATTTACTCATACGAAAATAAGGTAACATAAGTAGAAAGTCATAAGTGGCATCTAGGTAACTAAATTATGGAGGGGAGAGGGGGTGTGTGGAAGGGTGGAAACTTCTGTCTAGATAATCATTGATACAGTTGGGATTATCTAATGTAAAGATAACCCAATTACATGAAGTACGTGACGTTAAAAAATCCAAGAGTGAGCATGAGTGAATAAAAGAAGAGAGCTGAGGGGGGCGGGGGAGAGTGGAGAGGAACATTGTGAAGCACCTCTAGAGCTGTATAAGCTTTATGGAAACCTATTACAAAAGTTCCATACTCAAGAATATAACATCAAAAGTAAAGTGAAGATACGCTGATGTGATAGAGTCAAACTGCAAGTATGACAATCATTGTATGTCCACATTAAAAAGTTTCTGAATCATCAACTATAAAGTATATATAAGCAATATACTGAGAGTCTGCGTAGGAAAACAGATAGGAAAAGGATGGTTTGGACAGGAATGCCATCTGAACCGTGTTAATGAGGAGGAAAACGAAGTAAGAAGTAACTAAACAGAGTTAAACAACAGCAGCATAATCATAAATAGTTTGTGTAGGTAGGCTAGTCTAATGAAGTGGAAAGTGGAAGCATGATAGTACATAATCGTCATATGTCGGATTTAAAGTGACAGTTCACCAGGACCCATAAGTAATATATTAACAGTCTATGTAGAAAAAGACTAGGAAGAAAGTAGTGGGGCTTGAATATTGCAAAATTGTGCCCAATTAACAATAATACTCTTGAATATTATATACATAGTTTCTATTTATGTTACCTCAATGACATAAAATACTTTGCATACTCCCTTATTACCAATGACCTTTCTTCACGTTATCTTATGTTTCTAATACATTTATATATGCCCAAAAAACGAAGGAAGCCCCTCGTCATGATATATTTGACACTACAATGTTTTTTGAAAATATTTTGTTACATTGCGACATTATACAATATTTATTGTTAGACAATTGTTTTATCTTATTGTGACTTGTTTTTTGCTCACCTCATGAATAGTTTTTAACACATAACTTCATAATGCATTTGTTGATTAACATTATTACTACTGTAGTATTTATCTTGCCAAGCTAGGAGCCTGAAGTTAGTGTAGTGTAACACCAAAACTGGTCGCACAGAATTTAATACAGATTATGAATACAGCTGCTGGTATTTTCATCCATCTATATAATCGAATCAGCTGCGTCCCAAGTTCATCCACTATGGAGAGAATTAAACTTATTAGCTTAAAGTAGAGATATCTTCCATATAGAAAAAACAAACCGGGTTTCCCTATTTACACTGGTACATCCGTGATAGGCTTTTTTTTTTTTTATTATTATTTTTTTTTTTTTTTTATTTTTTTTTTTTTTTAAATATAAGTCCATGATAACTTGCCATGAACCTCAGTGAAAAAGACTAATAAAGCACGTGGACGTAATGTGCTGTTCTAGTCTCTTCTGTACCTAAGGTACATCACCGTTCCCTTTGGATCCCTACTTCATTCAGTGCTCTTCGATACACACGATCGAACAGCGGAGGAGTGGTACTCAAGTGTCAACTTTATGATACAATATCTACGAATGTAATTAAAATTTTACAATGCAGCAAACGGCACTGAATACGTATTTGTTTATGTGTTCAGATGTGCTAACAAAACTAACGGGGTTCCATTTTAAAAAAACAAAAATTTAAGTTTGTGTTAAAAAACATACTTCCGTGCTTTTTTTATGATTTGTATTAACCAATTACACTAGCCCCTCTCCTCACGTTCGGTCTGTGGAATCGATTCATCAGTATTTGATGTGGTTTACGAAATATATCCAGCGGTAATGTTAGGTTCAAATGTTTGTGTAGCTTATGGGACTTAACTACGGGGTCATCAGTCCCTAAACTTACAAACTAGCTAATACTAAGGACGGCAGAAATACCCATGCCCGAGGGGGGGATTCGAACCCTCGACCGTTGTGGCCGTGCAGACTGGAGCGCCTCAGTCCCCTCGGCCACCGCGGCCAGCTAATGTTAGGTGTCTCACCCTATATATATATTCTGCAGTGTATTCGCTGGCAGTTAGGAGGTGAGTACTGGATCCCGTCAATACCAGACTGCCGTAACTAGTAGTTAGTAGAGGCATGCGGCCTCGCGTATAGGTTCAGGTCATTCCGCTCGTTCATCAGAGAGATTCCTCTCGGAACGCCCCGGCCGCACAGTAGACAGCCTCCGTGGACTCGCTGGAATACCTCGCAGGCCAGGCCGCTGCTCAGGGCAGCCACCTAACGCGCGTGAATTTGAACTGCGCACCGGCCCGGCCCGGCCCGTTGCGAGATAACAAGTAGAGTGCGGTACGGCGACTGCATGAGGAGGGGCAGCAGAATCTCATTAAGGCCCCACACCGGCGGACAGCTAATCCGGGCGCGGCGCGGCGGCGTTATTACTTACTGGAATCCAGTGTCGCGGTCGCCGTTTGCGCCGCCCTTATTACACAAAGCTTCATTAACAAAAGCGGACTTAGCCGGGGCCCGCCGGCGCAGCTTCTAGCCGCTCCGCTCTCCGCCACTCCGAGTGCATCAGTCTTCCAGCGGCGCGGCTGCCGTTACTTTTAATATTAGCGGCCCCAGTAACGGCCCCTAATGCGAGGAGAGGGCTGGAGGTTCCCTCTCCCTAATGCGCCCTTCTTATACCGCTCTCGCTCGGTGTTTTCTTTGATGTGCCGAAGCCACCTCCGTGGATGACTCTGAAAAGTTTTTTTTTTTTTCCCCTTTAATTCGGTTTAGAAGTTCACCTCCTAATTTTTAACATTCGACATAAAAAAAAAGAGTTATGAAGGATAGGAAGAATTTGGGAAAAAAAAAAAAAAAAAAAAAAAAAAAAAAAAAAAAAAAAAAAACAGCTTTCATTCAGTTGCCATGGTTGATGGTTTGTGACAGGGGGACCAAAGTGCCTTGGTCTTCAGTCCCCGGGTGGGAAGGTGAAGGAGTGAGGGAAAAGAAATGCATACATTTCATTTTTCATTCTTACCAAGAAACTAAATACCAGTCTTCGTACTTCTGGCTTCAAATTGCATAAATAGCCAACTATTTTCAGAAAGAGTTTCATCCCTTATTATTGAAATAGCGGGAAGGAGCGTCTTAAGCGACGCGTAAAGATGAACTTCCTCTGCGATTTTCAAGTTCGTATCGTTAATGGTTTCAGTTCGGTGATAACGCGTTAGTAATTGAGTCAGTCGGGATTCTGCTTTTCATATACTGATGTTACTTCATTATTACATTTCCTGCTCTGCAACTACAGAGGTGGTAAGTGTCATTATGTCAGTGTTATTTGATAATATTACCTGACATAGTCTGGTTTGGAAGCAATCTGATCGTTTTACGGTTTTCAAAATAAAATGTCAAGATCGCAGATTAATAAATTATTCAAAATAATATAAGAATAAAATAATAAGTGCGACATTGCACTTAGTCACTGTATAAAAAAATACACAAGTTGAAAACAATACAGCTTACAAAATACTTGCGTATTTTGTAAGTTGTCATATTTTTAACTTGTGTATTTTTTTATACAGTGAATAAGTGCAATGTCGCACTTATTATTTTATGCCCATTTTTTAACAAGATGCCCAGCTAGTAAAATATATATGTGACCAGATGATGGTGATACAGTTCACCGAAACCGATCGTCGTTGAATATATTATTAATGGGCGATCTTAGCATTTTATTTTGGAAACCATATAATGTTATACGTGTTTGCATTTGAGAAACAGCTTATCACGAAATAACACGTGAACTGTATATACTTAATTCGTTTCCTAATGTGGTTCGTGTTAGAACCAAACACATCTACGAGAAACATCAAAATCTACAACGGCCGATATTTTGGCAGGAGACCACACTGCCATTTTCAAGGCGAAACTACAATGACGATTCAATGTGCAACGATCTTCTCCGTTTTCAATGAGTAAACACGAAAGACAACAATCACCGAGCAAGCAAGCATACAGCACCGACACGACTAAAAATGAAAACGGTCAGGATATCGATAATAAACATCAGTTCCCGAGGGATAGATTAGTTTTGTCCCTCTGTTTTTTTGACAAGTGAGAGAGCAGGATCCCAAGAGGAATTTAAGCAAAACCCTCCATCACTATTCATAAGGTTGTCAGAGAGTTTTATTTCTATCGCTTCCTTGATAACACAGTCCCAGTAGCTGGAAGTGCATGCAAAAATTTCCGTTTTGTTTTATTCCATAGGGTGACCTGTGTCAAGACAGTGTTTAGACACAGCAGATCTATTTGGCTGTGGCAAACGTGTTTGACGTTTATGCTAAATACACCGGTCCTCAACAGTCCTAATAGTTTGACCAACATACAACGTTCCACAGCTGCATGGGATACGATAGACACCCGCCTTGCGCAAACCGAGATCATCCTTAACGGATCCCAGCAGTGCCTTAATTTTAGACGGTGGACGGAACAAATATTTTACATTGTTTTTTACGCAAAATGCGGCCAATCTTGTTGGAAGTGCTGCCAACCTATGGCATGAAGTCCACTGCCGTTGGTGCCGTAGCTAGTTGCACATGTGGTCGATAGCTCAACGCTCTTTTAATCTGCCCTTCACTATAGTGCTATCGACCACATGAGCAAATTTTGTGCAAAGAAGGCGTCGTCATTCAATGACTGTAGTAAGATGCAGGATGACTTGGACAAAATTTCTAGGTGGTGTGAGGAATGGGAACTAGAGCTAACTGTAGAAAAATCTAAGGTGATGCAGATGAGTCGGTGAAACCACTCCCTTATGTTCGAATGCAGCATTAGTAGTGTGTTGCTTGACAGAGTCGTTTCATTTATTTACCTAGGCGTGACGCTGCACAGCGATATGAAATGGAACGAGCATATAAGGGCAGTCGTGAGGAAGGCGGATGTTTAACTTCAGTTTATTTAGAGAATTTTGGGAAGATATGATTCGCCTATAAAGAAGACCGCACATAAATCGCTTGTACGAGCCCGTCTTTAGTACTGGTCAAGTGTTTGGGCTCCCCACCAAACTGATGGAAGACATAGAAACAAATCAGAGAAGGACATCACATCTTGGTTTGATACTAGTAGTTTCAATCAATGCGCGAGTGTTAGTGAAATGCTTCGGGAAGTCAAATGGGAGTCGCTGGAGGAAAGGCGACGTTGTTTTCTAGAAGTACCGCTGAAGAAATTTAGAGGGCTGGTATTTGAGGTGGACTGCAGAACGAGTGTACTGCCGCCAACATACAATTCGCGCAAAGATGTCAAAGATAAGATTAGAGAGTTTAGGTTCGTAAAGTTGCATACAAGTATTCGTGATTCCCTCGTTCTATTTGGGAGTGGAACAGGAAAGCAAGTAACTGTTACGCACCTTTGGGTTGATTGCGGGGTATGTATATAGATGTAGACGTGTAATCACCGGTTCAGCCGGTGCTGGAGCCTTTTGCATCATGTGACGAAATCTTGAAATTCAATGATTTTTCTGCATTGTTTACGTAAAAATAATAGCTTTCTAGTGACAATAGTGGCAGAAAATTTTATTAGGTATTGTAATTCAGAATAAGTGTAATCAAAAAGATTTTTTAACATGTAAAAATAAGTTACTGACTAAAAAAAAAGATAACTGTGCAGTTACGTAGCTCGAACCCATGTAGGCACTTTGGCACTCTCCATAGCCTCGATGGAATCGTGCCGAAAATAGCGAATTTGCAACTTAGCTATGGTGAAGTTAACACAAGATTTCTACAGTGAAACCAATGGGCTGCAGGTGATTAAGTTTCTACGTCGTTTCTTACGAAGTAATGAACTCCAACGAATGTACAAGAGTATTGGCGGTAACTTCCTCACTATTGATATCACCATAGAAATCGTCCCAACCAAATTTAGAAAGAAACTGGGCTGGAGAATAATCTCTGTATTCTTATTTTAACTTCATATGCACCAAAAGGTTCATATCCACTGAAGTTGATAGAACTATAGCCGGCCGCGGTGGCCGAGGGGACTGAGGCGCTCCAGTCACGGTCTGCACGGCCACTACGGTCGGGGGTTCGAATCCCCCCTCGGGCATGGATATTTGTGCCGACCTTAGTTGTAAGTAGTTCATAAGTAGTTTGTAAGTTTAGGGACTGATGACCCCGTAGTTAAGTCCCATAGACTCTACAAACATTTGAACATTTTGATAGAACTATACATTTTTGCTTTCAATGTGATGGAAGCCAACCACTGTACTGGAATCTGGTGGCGACCACTCATAAATATCTGAATCCAACATTATTGCGACGAAATAGAGCTGGCCGAGCATCTCCTTGTAGTTTTATTACCCAGGATGCAGACGAATTGTGTGCTTCCAACAACAAAAGGTCCCTTTCGTCACCCTGGCTGGTGTTGCAATGTGAAAGATTCCTGCTTCTTCCTTCTGAAAGACAGCGCCTTGCTCGCACTCAGTTCTCCGAACACGGCGGTACAAACATTTTCTTCTGCTTTGGAAGGACTGCAGCTTGAATTTGCTAGCAACGGTCCCGAACGTCTTCAGATTTCTAACATCTCAGTCGCCTCGACTAAATATCCACGTATACCACGTATAACATTGCAAAGACATGCGGGAGAAATTATAATTTACGTATTTAATTAAATTAGATTGGCAGTGTATTTCAATATAGTTACTGCATAGCGAGGTCTGTAATAAGTCAGCAAAACAAAATCTTTCAAATGGATATAAGTCTCGTTACAAAATAATAAAAGTCATCACCATATAATATAAAAACAAACGATTTTACATTACTTAAATACAGAGATCGCCTTACTGCGAAAGATTCATGCGGTAGTCAGCTTGTACAAAATACTCATGTGATGTTATTACTAACATATATGTATAAATAGGTTCAACTAATTGGAGTAGAAATAGCTGGTCAAAGATCCTTTACACAATTCTCAAACTCGAGTTAAACGTTTTATGCTTACTGCATTTTATTGAAAATGTGTACAGCTGAATAATGCACACCTTCCTGTACCAAAATAAGTAGTCTGAATATTATAATTCATTCTAGTATTAATTCTGTCAAGTAACCTGTGAGCTACAAAATAAATGTATTTTAATGACAAATTTCAGTGGTGTATCTATATGTTGGGAGGCAGCAGATGGCATCCCAAACAGTTCTCTTACTGCACGTTTTTGGGGGTAGGAAAATTCAGCTTGGCTTCTTCGAGTTAGCCCAGAAAATAATCTAGTACGACATTATGGAATAAAGTAATCCTTCTACGCAAGCATTTTCATTTCTATGTCACCTAGAATATTTGACAAGATATGCATGAAAAATAATATTTAGTTAGCCACTACAATTATGTGAAATGCTCCTTCCAGCTAACTTTATTATCAAACTATAATCCCAGGAGTTTACACATTCAATTTTTCTCTTCCCTTGTTGTCAAATTTTAGGCGTGTATTGGGAGGAAACTGTTTACAACTTCTAAAGTTCACTTAGTATACTTTTCGAAGCTTTAGTAACAGTGAATGGACAATGAACCATTTCTTCACATACATTAAAACATTATTCGCCTGCCTTCCTAAGACTATACCCTATTTGCTGTTTACTGATACGTTTGTGCCATCTGCAGACAACACCAACATATCATCCTCTAATATTACAGATGAATGATAATTGATACACACAATACAATCGGTTGGAGGGGGCACCACTGGAAAGTTTAAAAACATTCCCAGTTGGACAATGCTTAATACTTTCTTCTTGCCTATTGAAACACATTGATTTCCATTCAGAAGTATAGGATTAGAACCATTTTGCAGAATTTCATATAGGAACACAACATTCAAATTTACTTAGAAGGATATCGCCATTTACACGATCCAATGCCATTGACAGATCACAGAAAATGCCATTAGCGTGTAATGTTTTGTATTATCTTACTATTAGATCGTCATTTCTATATAAGGTCACTTAGAAATGGCCTGATACATATTCATATTTTACTTGTGGCCAAATAGTTAAGATGCCGACTGCATAACGATTTTACGAAAAAATTTTAGATTGTAGGCAAGAGTGATGTAATACCGAATATTTATGGTATTTAGCAGTTAGCGGTATTCTTATACAAATTATTAACTTCATTATATTTAAACCATTCACGGTAAGTTCCATTAATAAAACACTGGATACACAAACAACCCAATTTCACTATATTGATAGTCGCAATCAATCTACCAATTCGAAATATGAGAACATTTCGTCCGTTTGAAGGGGATGAATTAAATTCTGCGGCGTATATGGAAATTTGTCCTTGACCGGTCAATATTTGTAATCAAATTAGGCGCTGTATTTTCAAATCCATTATATTTCTAAGTTTTTAAAACTTTCATGGTGGACACCGTTTTAATTGTTTTTGCGTCATTCTCAATTTACTGTGTTTTTTAATAGTTTTATTACGATTTTATGAAATTTTGACACATGACCTTCAACACATGAACATCACCGTAGAGATGCGCAGAGATATGGGTAGGACGAGATAATCCAGACAGAGGGGTGGGAGAGGATGAGGTGGAAAGAGAAAGAAGTTGTTGTTGTTGTTTTGAGGAAAGAAAGAAGAAATGAGACCTAGGACAGAGAGAGAATAGAAGAGATGTAATAACATAAGACTGGAATAAATTTTTACCCGGACGAACCTGGGTGTTCAGCTAGTTACATGCCTTTATGTTCTATTGCCAGTCCAAATTCGATAATTATCTGGCTGTGAAACATGTCTTAGGCAAAGCTTCTGACACAAAGGTGGATTAAAAATTACATTTAATAATGAACATTTTTTGAAACTTATAGAGACGAAACTAAATTTCCTTTTGTCCATCACTAACAGTTTAATATGTGTACCATATTCTGATACACAAGATACAGGGACTCAGTAAAAACAGTGCGCTGATACACATCGGTTGCTCGGGCATACGTGGAAATTTTGATAGTCAGGCTTGATTCCATGGCGGACCTTGTGCTCAACGACTGTATTTGACTTATAGAAATTATGAGCAAACAGTCGTGAATATTATTTATTTATTGGCAGATCTATATTTCGGCCAATGAGTGGTCTTTATCTATGCCTAAAAACGATTAAAATACTTAAAACATCTAGATCTCCATGTGCAAACGATACCTCCAACACAGAGGCCGAGATATTTTAAGTATTTTAATCGTTTTCTAGGCATTGATAATGACCACACAGTGGTCGAAATCTAGATCTGTCAGTAAAGAAATAATATTGACTACTGATTGCTCAAAATTTCTACAAATTTCGATCGTGACAAGTCTGAGCGGATTGCCTAGTAGTAATCAAATGTTCATATGTATGTAAATCTATGGGACTTAACTACTCTAGTATCAGTGCCTAGGCTTACACACACACACACACACACACACACACACACACACACACACACAGGCCAAACGGAGGACTCGAACTTGCGACAGGGAGCAAATACGCTCTCCAGATCAAGGCACCTTAGAGCGTTCTGCCATTCTACCGCGGCTGTACAAAGCATCTGAGAATAACTTAATTTGCGCGAAGCCCATAAAATAGCGTACTATATCTAATAATTAACTTCTTTATTGTGAAACCTTAAGGCCATCGGCACACGGGTCGATTCGCACTTTCTCGCCTGCGACTCGTCCTCGACGCGATTCCGCCTCCAAGCGACTGGCCACGTAAGTAAATGGGAGGCCGACAAGGTGGCGATTTGTACGCGTCTCGTAATCGTCTCGAAGACGTTGCGAGCGACGCTCGTCTCATGCGACCTGCAGTGCACGGGAGAGTTCGAACGTGACGAGCGGATCGTACGTCATGGAGGTAACTTACCACGTATTTTTTCTGTATTTCCAGTGCATAAAACACTTTAGAGCCCACGAGATCTACATGCAAACACTTTAATGTATTTTTAATAAATAAAGAATATATAAATATTTTCAGTATGTTGTGTCTTGCAGCTCGCAAATATTCAAGATAAGACTTTTTTATATTGTCACAGAAGAACGCCAACAGCAACGCGGCCGAATGGCGTGGTGGATAGAGCAGTGGACTCTGGTGCAGAGGGTCCTGAGTTCGAGACTAAGTACATATAAAAAATTTAATTTCAATATTCACTTCTATTTCAGTTCTACTATGTTCTAGTAACTTCTTGATATATCTGTAAACTATGTTCTAGAGGTTCTCGAAGTTTCTTTGTGTGTATATAAGATGTAAATCTTCCAGTTGGAGGCAGTCTGCTCCGTGCTCTTGTATGCGAGTGAACTAGTGAATAAAGCTTAGTTGAACTCAATCCAGTGTGTCTGTACATACGAGGACATCCGATCCCTTTCAGCTACGTGACAATATTTCATCCAGAGCTGTTGATGTTTATTTACTATTTTATTGGCGACTAGTTTCCAGCATATCCCATTTTATCAAGTCACTTTACTTATATTCAGAAGAATACAAAAAATTTTGTATCAGTCTCTCGCAGGTCTTTAACACCAACCAACATCCGATGACGAAAATTCCGCTCTATGTACTGATGCACTCATAAGAAGCACTCTGTGAGTCATCCTTTTCTCAGTCCGGTACCAGTAAACTAGAACTGTCCATCATACGGGTAATAATTGGAGGAAGTAACCAACACCGTTTTATTAAACATTGCTGTTAAACACAGCAACTGTTCGTCAAAATAAAAAACAATAATTATAAAAACAGCTCTTCGGTTACGGAAGATTGGTAAAATTAATACAAGGTTTAGGCTTGAAGCAATTTGATTAGGTAACGAAACAGTAAAAGTGATAGATGAGTTTTGTTACTTAGGCAGTAAAATAACATACGACTGTCGCAGTAGAGAGTATATGAAGTGCAGAGTGGCAATGGGGAGAAAAGCGTTTTTGAAAAAGGCAAATTTGCCAACATAAGAGTAGAATGTTAATTTAAGTGTAAGGAAGTTCATTCTGAAGGCTTTTGTGTGGAATGCTGCCTTGTGAGGGAGTGAAACTTGGACGATAAATAATTGAGACAAGAATAAGATAGATGCTTTTGAAATGTTGTCCTACAGAACGATGCTGAAGATTAGATAGGTAGATCTCGTACTGAATAGAAATGAGAAGAAAATGAATTTTTGGCTAAAACAAGGGATCGATTCGTCGGAGGTTCGACTCCTTCCTCGGGCATGGATGTTTGTGATGTCTTTAGTATAAGTTATTTCTTAAGTAGTTTGTAAGTTTAGGGACTGATGACCCAGCCGTTAAGTCCCATAAGCTTTACAAACATTTACAAGAGAACGATTGGTAGGATACATTCTTAGACATCGAGGAATAGGAAATTTAGGATTGGAGGGACGTGTGTGGATGAAAAATTGCTGAGTGAGCCCATGAGACGAATATAGTAAGCAGATTGAGATGGATGATGGTTGCCGTTCATATGAGGATATGAAGAGGCTTCTTCAGAATTAGGGTGGAGAGCTGTAGCAAACCTGTCTCTTGATTGAAGACCACAACAACATGTTAAAGAAGTAAAAAATTAAGAACTGACATCTTTTACAAGAAACGTTACAATACTCTGTGGTGGAAAGACTACATTGTAAGACTTGCATGGCTTGTACATTGAGTTTCTACAGTGTGGTGGAACAGCCGATTCTGCCTTCAGAATATAATGGAATTGTGTATTCAGGAGTAAATTTCTTCCGTTTGATTTAGTCGGACATCGACCCTGGCCATGCCACTACACTCGAATTAATATAAATCTTCATAAATAGGAAAAAAGTCCTTTAAATATTCCCTGCTAGGTTGTTGTGCAAGATAATGGAAAATAAAACAGTTCCAAAAATACTGTAAAAGTTCAAAATCTTAAGAACTTTCGTTGAATATTCTAAAAAAAAAAAAAAATCTTGTTGCAGATTCCCTGATAATCTTTTACTATCACAGATGTTGCTCACTGAATCAGCAACTTGATCTCACTGTTTTCCAGTTAATAAAATTATTGCTGAGTTCCTACACTGGTATAAAATGGGAGAAATTCTGTTATTAGTTCCAAAAATATAAAATCAGTTCAATATGTAAATATCTTCTCTTCTTATTCAGTGTAATAATTATTTTTTACGCACTGGTGCTGGAAGTAAAAGTTTACGTTTAATTTAGTAAGTTATAAGTCCACGTAATACATGACATACAATCAGAACTTGCTCGTAAGGACTCAACATCAAGACTGAAACTGTTTTTAACATAAAACATGAACAGACTTTTTTTTATTAAAATACATTTTTCAGTAATAATTTATCCCTGTTATTGGATTGCTCTGAGGTCTGCGACTGTATTATAAACTTTTTTGGAATAATTAATGCTGCAGCAGTCACTTTTTACTAATATTTTTATTGGCACGACGCGTTTCGGCAGCACGCTGCTATCATCGGGTGCATTTTTACAGTTACTGGTTCATTATTGAGTTATTATGTTTTGTGTTGTGGATGCCAGTGAGGTTATGTTTGGACATTTTATCAGTTTTGTTGGTGATCTTGTTGTCTGGCACACACAACACAAGAACACAGTTACATATAGAGCACATGTAAACATTTTGTATTTGATAGACAGTAACCATAAAATGCAAAATGTATACATGTGCTCTATATGTAACTGTGTTCTTGTATTGTGTGTGCCAGACAACAAGATCACCAACAAAACTGTTAAAATGTCCAAATATAACCTCACTGGCATCCACAACACAAAACATAAGAAGTCAATAATGAACCAGTAACTGTAAAAATGCACCCTATGATGGCAGCGTGCTGCCGAAACGCGTCATGCCAATGAAAATTTTGGTAAAAAGTGACTGCTGCAGCATTAATTATTCCGAAAAATATTTTTCAATTTTTCTTGTTTATATGTTTGTGCCGGTTGTCAGCGGAGGTACTCCAACAGGATCATCTCTGAGCGTGGCTGTCGACCCGCGACGATTGGTGGCCATGTGCATCATCTTTGGCTTCAGCACAGAAGATGCTATTTTCGTAGGTTGCTCCGTTGTCACCGCACATATAACATAAAAAACGCATATTTCCTTTGAGAGTGAAATACAGCCTATTAAGATGAAACATTTTTAACAACAACATATACAGGGTGTTTCACTAAGTGTGTCACTAAGCTGTCCTTTAGATGGTAATGTCCGAAATTGTGTGGGAAGAAAGGAAAATTAGAATAGAAACAATGGTGACTTATTATTGCAGAGAATAAAAAAGTCGTAGCCACCAATAAAACAGGCTGGCAATGGTCTGCAAAGGAATTGGAAGACAGTTGGGCAAAACAGAGGCACAAAAATCTATCCAATTCAAATACCACGATTAGGTGGATACCTCTAAACAAATAACATTAAACTACCTCTGACAATTATATTACTGACGTCAGTCAAGATACAAAACTGAATATTTTTACTAAGTGAAGGTTGGTTGGAGGGCTGATGGAAGATACACCAGCGTGTTTAAATCTGCCAAAAAAAGAAAAATAAATAAATATTTGTATTCGAACATTTTGTTCGTCCCCTAATAACGCATAGGTTTGTAACCTGGATATTAATAGGTTTTTTTAGAGATTATTACGAACTGGTCAGAGACCAATTATAAGATCTGTTATAGGTGTCACTAAAAAAAGTTCGGCACACAAGTGAAGACAGACTACAGGGATCAAGTATATTGTGAGAAGGGTAAAAGGCCTAAAAATGTAAATTAACAGAACATACCGAACGGGGGAATGACAGGAGGTGGTCAGATAATGAGGAATACCAAAAGGCAGACTACAACACCACTGGATGGAGAAATGAAGAAACAGCAAGGGATTTTTTTTTTATATATACTAACTTCAAAGAGGCGACTACTTGCATAGATTTTCGAGTACAGAACATTATTAATGACAGCTGGTATTCTCTGAACGACGAGAAAGAGAGAGATGCTATCATACGTATATTTCCTGGTCCTATAGACTTACTGTTCCTTATCGTTTGGCCCACTGAAGGTGGGCCTTTGTGATCGTCTCAACAGGTGGTACTTTAATTGAAAATAACGGCTTAAACGTAGATCTGACACGAAAATTGAGTACACAGATTTGTATAGGAGAAAATTCTCTACTACTTTTCTCTCATATGGATGTTTTCATACCTTGCATTGTTTCAGAGATATTTGCAAAAGTAACGGCGATTTTAAGACGTCTTTCGGTAACGTGTTCCCTCTTTTTGGGTCGATCTGTTCAAATGATCGGCACCAAGTCTCATAGAGATACTATTTGGCAGCCAGAGATCAGAACCTCCCTTTCTCAAATTTTTTCGGACGAAAAATACTGTAGTAACAAAAAAAGCCATTTGAAATGTCACTGTAATTGCAAACAAACCGTGCATCTGACACGAAAATTGAATAACCGGATTCTTAAAGGAGAAAATTCTCTAGAAGTATCATCTCTCAAGGCCTTTTTTGTTTTTTCGTAGCTCGCACCATTACAGAGATATTTGTAAAAATAACGGCGATTTCACACCGCCTCTTGATTTCACGTAAACCGGGAGTGAGGAAATGTCACGTGCCATTTCTCGCCCAGAACGCTCTCTGATATACGTCATCTCGCTTCCTGTATTTTATGATTTTCTTATTATATCCTACGCTTTGTCATTTTGAAACAGTGGCGAACTGAAAAATTAACGAAAGCATAGGACTATAAATTATAATCTAGTGTCTAAAAGTGTTAGTTGGGACCTTTGCCTTTCGCGGGAAAGCGCGAAAGGTTCGAGTCCCGGTTCCAGCTCGTAATTTTAATCTGCCAGGAAGTTTCATATCAGTGCACACTCCATTGCAGAGTGCAAGTTTCAGTCTGGAAACATCCCTTAGGCTGTGGCTAAGCCATGTCTCCACCATATCCTTCTTCAAAAAATGTTTCAAATGTTTGTATAGTTTATGGGACTTAACTACGGGCTAATCAGTCCATAAACTTACAAACTACTTATGAACTACTTACGAACTAGGACGGCACAAATATCCATGCCCGAGGGGGGATTCGAACCCCCGACCGTTGTGGCCGTGTTGACCGTGACTGGAGCGCCTCAGTCACCTCGGCCACCGCGGCCGGCTATCCTTCTTCCATGAGTGCTATTGTTGCAAGTTTTGCAGGAGAACTTATGTGAAGTTTGGAAAGTAGGAGGCGAGGTATTGGTGGAAGTAAAGTTGTGAGGCGGGATAGTGAGTTGTTTCGGGATAGCTCAGTCGGTAGAGCGCTTGCCAGCGAAAGGCAAAGATCCCAGGCTTGAGTCCCGGTTCCGCTTCCGGCACGCAATTTTAATCTGCCAGGAAGTTTCAGGGTATGTTTGGTTTTAAGTCTGCTTGGATTTCACCAATTTTAGGTTCCAACAGTTCTTGGGCTCTATCAAGTAAACTGCAAGAGAATTTTGTATATGACTGGGAGACGAGAGATTATTAACATCAGTTCTCTCACTTATTTTATATAAAGGATGAATTGGAATAGCTTTCCAGTCCACAGGTATTTTCAGTATGCCATTCATATCCATTTAATTCATTGATCTCTTTTATAGTGTTACAGCTGACCTTTTTAGTTCTGCAAATGTAACGAGTTCCCTGGATGCTCTACTGCTTTCAAGTCACTTAACATGATTAGTTATTTCGATTTTGTCAGGTTCTGTAGAATTAGGGTTGATGTTAATTGTTTGCTGTAGTTGGAATTAATTAGCTGCTTTTGACAGTTTGATAATTTTTCTAAATTATTAGTACCTTACGATTTGGCTCGTAGTTGAGAGTCAAACTGCCGTTTCCATTTTTAAAGAAAACTTTAATTTTGGTAACCATTACTCCATTACATTTTTTAAGAATTTTGAATTAAACAGTTGGACATATTCGTATTTTCTATCACTCTGATAGAATAATTTAGATGTTTCTTGGTATTGACGATTTAATGCCTCAATTGTAGCCTTAGCTCCAGTTTTACAATTAGTGTCGTCAGAGGTATTTTTATTGGATTCGAAAAGGAATTGAATATTGTGCTGTGCGATGACGTTTTCTGTAGCGCTTTGCAAATTATTGTTTTCATGTCAAGTTCGCTTCTTAGATTTGGTGATGTTTTAGCAGTATCAAACTATAGGATTACAGTTTTAGTTCTGAAGAGTTTTGGAGGATTTACTTTCGCGTTAAATTATAGATTCAGTATTAGCCCTTTTCATAACATTTAAAATATCTTTGTAGTTACGGTTTGAGTTTCAATGTGAGACTAAACATACATAACAGACATTCCAGATTAATTTGTACATTGCATCTATGATGTTATTTTACCATGAATTATACTATTATGCAGGTAGGGAGCATTTTATTGTCAAACTCCAGTTGCTATTCCCAGTGGCAGATGTGTATGAGGGAGTTTCCAGATCGTTAGTCATCTAATAATCAATGAAAAATTCCTGAAACCGTCGACTGAAAAAAGGGTATGCTGTGATTGGATACTTTGCCGGAACCCCAAAACCACACAACGTAATGTCTAATCGCGATTTTAAACACTGCCATACCAACAGTAAACTCCACGCGCTGCACAAAGATTTGAATGAAATCTTGAGAAATCAACTTAGCGCTTACTAGCTTATACCCACGGCTTCGCTCGTGAGTCGGTTGATTATGATAGATATTGCGCGATTATTTATTTATTCGAACCTTGAATTAGTACTTTTCCTGTCCATTCTCTCTGTCCATCTCCTTTTTTCTAAAGACATGTTACATTTATCAGAGAATATATAAGAAATCACACGTAAAAATTCACTCTTTTCGAAGAATCCAATCACGAAACTCAACAATAATGATTGTAATAATATCACTGATGGATCACTTGTTATATTGCGCGAAACGTCAAATAGATTTTTTTAAAGAGATGTATTAAAAGAAATTTCTTTTGCACTGATTTATTTATTTATTCTTATATTTCCTTATTCGTATGCTTATCCTTACAGAGAGCTGTAAGACATTGTAGCACGCATAGACCAAAGATATGGGCTGTGGCATCACGTTTTGCTGTATGTAACCTCCGTGCAATAGAGTCGCAAACGTCATCGCTGGACTTCAGTCCGAATTTTTTTAAATAATTTCTCGACTTCCAACCAACATATCTTCCACCCCCTTATAGCTATCCGAATGGAACTGCTATGGCGTACAACGGGAGACTTCGGACAACAATTACACACAGACCATTCGTTTTCGTTCTGTAGTTTTCGATGAAGAGCGAAATATTAACACACAGGTAGAATTTTATATACACCGATAACTTTCCTTCCCAATATATTCCACCCTTTTATCATTATCAACCCTCAAGCAACAATGCAACCAGTATAACCGTTTTCAAAGAGTAAATATAATTTTCAAAGGGTAATTATGGTTCCGTATTTCGCGTTATATTCTTGAAATTACTAAATATCTATCAGATCGGTATAAAACCGGGCCTAAAACCTTCCTCAGGAATAAATTAGTAACTGTACAAGTAACGTGATAAGTGTAGACCGAACAGACATTCACATTAATATATATATATATATATAGATAAATTGCTATCCGATCGCCATAAAACCGTGCCTAAAACCTTTCCCGGGTAGACATTAGTAACTGTACAAAATTTTAGCTCTTTATGTCTTGTGGTTCAGACGTGATAAACGTGATAAACGTACACCGAACAGACATTCACATTTATAGATGTAGATATAGAAAAACTCACAGGAGAAGCCGCTTCGTCAGTGGTCAAAGTACAAGTGACTACATATCCACCGTATATGAAATAATTGTCTAAATATCAGCATACGAGTCTCTTCTCCACTGACGAATGAGTTAAACAGAGTACTATTCAAGAAACTACTTAGAGCTGTCCTTTAGATGGTAATGTCCGAAATTGCGTGGGAAGAGAGGAAAATTAGAATAGGAAGAAGGGTGACTTATTATTGCAGAGAATAAAAAAGTCGTAGATAACAATAAAAGAGGCTGGCAATGGTCTGCAACGGAATTGGAAGACAGTTGGGCAAAACAGAGGCACAAAAAATCTCTCCAATTCAAATACCACGATTAGGTGGATACCTCTAAACAAATAACATTAAACTACCTAAAAATGTAAGTTAATAGAACATACCGAACGGGGGAATGACAGGAGGTGGTCAGATAATGAGGAATACAAAAAGGCATAGTACAACACCACTGGACGGAGAAATGAAGAAACAGCAAGAGATTTTCTTTTATATATACTAACTTCAAAGAGGCGACTACTTGCATAGATTTTCGAGTACAGAACATTATTAATGACAGCTGGTATTCTCTGAACGAAGAGAAAGAGAGAGATGCTATCATACGAATATTTCTTGGTGCCATGTCAGGGCAGAAGCATTTAACCAGGGCGATAAATTATTCGTGAACCAGAAATTTCGATGTATCAAATGTGTCGTGTCCTGCCTTCAAATGTATACACGATGGGCCATTGTATTTGGTCAGTGTCTTTGCAATTATATATTAGCGAAATATGAAGATCAATTTGCAGTCATTAACTCAAAGTAATAATTTATTTGATAATAGCACTCCTAAATAAATAATTACGCTCTGTGCTTGCTTCAAATATTAGTAGTTAGTTTATTAATTACCTCAGTCTACATTACGAGAGTAAACAACCTAACATTGCGGTTCGCTGTTTGTGGTGGCTAAATATTAATGTGGGATGCCAACACCAATCAGATGTATTGCTGGCAGTGTGTCGTGGAAAATCAGGGCAGTAATCTCATACGTTTGTTAATTTGCAGCTCAGCGGATGATCAGGTAAATTAGTAACCAGTGCCCAAATTACAAATTAAAACCGTGGCTCTCTGCGAAATTAACCAGAGAAATCATGCAGTTCTTTCTTACAGATGTTAACTAATTCACATCGGAAAACATTAATTAAAACAGTAGTCCAAATATGTAGAATTCTTTGAGAAACTGATAACTTTTGATAGTCTTAGTACGTTATTTGATAAGCAAAAATGGGCATGAAATATCGTATGTCTACTATTTCTTATGCATTAAATGAGAATTAAGATGAATTAGAATAAAATAAAAATGTAAAAGAATTAAATTACGAACTAAAATTAAAAATATAATTTTGCTGTGTTCCGTTCGAATGAAGCTCTATTTAAAAGGAATCTTCAGGACTGCCTGGAACTGTAATTTATATTTCGATACATGACTCCTTGATTTGTAGCACAAGTAATGATGTTTTAAAAAAGATATCTTCGTTATAACACTTTTTTAGGGTTCCTTTATTGCACTATTTCGAATTCGCCCTTGACCGTTTTTCAAAATGTTTCAAATTTTTGTGAAGCTTATGGGACTTATCTGCGGGGTCATCAGTCTACATCTACATCTACATAGATACTCTGCAAATCACATTCAAGTGCCTGGCAGAGGGTTCATTAACCACTTTCATAATTTTTCTACACCGTTCCATTCTCTAATAGCGCGCGGGAAGAAAAAACACCTAAATCGTTCCGTTTTCGATCTGATTTCTCTTATTTTATTGGGATGGTCATGTTTCCCTAAGTAGGTGGGTGCTAGCAAAATATTTTCGCATTCAGAACTAAAAGTTGGTGATTGGAACTTCGGAAACAGATCCCTAAACTTACAAACTACTTATGAACTACTTTATACTAAAGACAGCACAAACATCCATGCCCGAGGTGGGATTCGAACCCCCGACAGGGAACGGCCTAACACTTCGCAGCATAGCGCCTCAATGCGTCGGGCCGCTCCGCCGCGGATTGACCATTTTTAACTAATACAGTACGGTAAAAATCATGAGCCCTCCGTGTGCTGTGGCGGATTAGCCGTGCTCACTTAGGCGCCGTACTGCAGCGCGCGCGGCCGTCCTTAGATTAGTTTACCCGACTCAGTTTAAGTAGTTTGTAAGCTAGGAACTAATGACGGATGCAGTCAAGACCGATAGTTTTACAATGATGCAAGTCATTGTCAAATGTGCTGAAATAATTTACAAGTCAGTGAGAAGAACGCTTTCACAATATACAAACAGCCTGAATTTTTACGTGTTTAAACTTTTATGATGTTGGGATTTTAACATATAACTTACATCAGCATAGCCGCGGTGGAATGACGACGCGCTCTAAGGCGCCTTGCCGCGAAGAGCGCGGTTGGTCCTCGTCAGAGTTTCGAGTCCACCCTCGGCATGCGTGTGTGTGTTGTCCTTAGGTTACTTTGCTTTAAAGCAGTTCATAAATGAAGAGACTGATAACCACAGTAGTTAAGTCCCATAGTTTTATAAACATTTGAAATTATTTGAACATTAGCATAAAAAATAAAAGCAATCAAGATTAGAGGCTGTATGTAGAGAGGGGGCGACAAAAACCCACTGTTTAAAGGTCCATAAATCCCAAACTATTTGACGGAGTTCTCTCATCTTTGGTAGTGTAATAGTTTGGAGTACCGGCAATCGCCACACAAGCGTTGAGTTGCGTTGTTTTGTTTTGTCAGATGACAGTCGCCGGATAGTCAGTGTTTTGTTTTTAGTTGCACGTAGTTACTCGAGTAAACATGGCTTGCGCAAGGCTTACATGCGATGAAAGGAAATCAGTTTAGAAGTGGTATTTTAAGTACGAAAACATTAATAAGGTTCAACGGCAATGACACAAGGAGTATCAGAGCCACCAACACGTTTCACCATTCATCGCATTCGAGACAAATTTGAAGTGGAAGGGTATGTTAAAGATGTAAACAAAGAACGATATGGACGGCCTGTGACAGTAACAAGTCCAGCTCACTCCCGTCGTTTGTTACATCAACTCACTCGCTCACCACAGAAGTCTGTGAGACAGTGTGCCCGTGAAACTGGAGTGAGTCGCTCAAGTCTTTGGCGAAAATTTGAAGACAGCAAAGTGGAAGTGGTACATCCCAAGATTGCTGCATGTAATGACCCAGATCGGAGAATGGAGTACTGCGAGTGGTTTACTTACATGGTGCGCAACGATGAACAGTTTTTAGAGATGATTGTGTGGTCTGATGAGGCACACTTCAAACTCATTGGTACAGTAAATCGACACAATTGCATCTACTGGGCCGCAGAAAATCCGAACGTCCATGTAGACAAAGCCGTGACTATGTCAGGTGTAAGTGTGTGGTGTGGGTTGACTTACTGGGGATTGATTGGGCCATTCTTCTTTGAGAGCACAGTTACCGGTGAGTTGTACCTTGAGAAGCTTCAGGCCTTCATTTACCTGCCATCCGAGACTTTTATGGAGACGGAAAATTTTACCTTCAACGAGATGGTGCCCCAGCCCACTACCAAAATCGTGTTAGGGCATATGTCGACGGAAGTCTACCAGGAATATGGATAGGCCGTAGAGGTGCTGTGGAGTAGCCACCACGATCCCCAGACTTGTCTGGAATTTTAGCTGTGGGGAACACTAAAGGAGCTTTTAGAAACTCATTCAAAGACGAAACCAATATTCCAGATTTCGAATTACGAACAGAGGCCGTAATGAGTAACGCAGAAGTAGATATCATCGGAGTAGTGCAGAAACTAAAATCATTTAACAAGAACAAGTCTTTTGGTCCGAACTGTATACCCATTAGATTTCTATCTGATAATGCTGAAGCGATAACCCTTTACGTAACTGCCATATACAACCGCTCTCTCAAAATAGCATCTGTACCAAAAGATTGAAAAGTTGCACAGGTCACACCTATATTCAAGAAAGGCAGTAGGAGTAACACATTAAACTACAGACCTATTTCATTGACGTCAATTTGCACCAGGGTTTTGGAACATATCCTGTATTCAAAATTTAAGAATTACCTCGAGGAGAATGATCTATTGACCCAAGATCAACACGGATTTAGAAAACATCGTTCATGCGAAACACAACTACCTTTTTATTCCCACGAAGTGGTGGGCGCTATCGACTAGGGTTCGCAAATCTATTCCGTATTTCTTGATTTCCAGAAGGCTTTTGACACCGTACCTCACAAACGGCTTTTAATCAAATTGCGTGCTTATGGTATATCGCCCAAAATTTGCGATTGGATAGGGGATTTCCAGTCAGAGACGACACAGTTCGTAGTAATCGATGGTAAGACATCGACTAAAGCAGAAGTGATATCGGCCCTTCCACAGGTAGTGTTATTGGTCCTATATACATAAACGATTCAAGGGAAAATCTAAGTACCTCTCTTAGGTTGTTTGCAGATGAGGCCGTCATTTACCGTCTAGTAAAATCATGTGAAGATGAAAACAACTGCAGAACGATCTGAAAATCACAATGGTTAAAAATTGGCAATTGACTCTAAATAATGAGAAGTGTGATGTCGTCCACATAAGTACGAAAAGAAAGCCGTTAAACTTTGTTTACAAGATAAATCAATCAAAGGTGAAGGCAGTAAATTCCACAAAATACCTAGGAGTTAACATTACTTCAGACCTAAACTGGAAAGAACACGTAGATAATGTCGTGGGAAAGGCTAACCAGAGACTGCGTTTTATTGGCAGAACCCTTAAAAGATGCAACAGAACTACAAAAGAAACTGCATACAAATATATATAAATGCATACACTACGCTTGTCAGTCCATTTTTTGAGTATTGCTGCCCACTGTGGAATCCTTATGAGGTGGGTTTGACGGAGGACATCGAAAAAGGCCAGAGAAGGGCAGCTCGTTTCGTATTATCACGATACAGGGGAGACAGCGTTACGAAAATGATACAGGATCTGGGATGGGAATCACTACAAGAACGGCGCTTATCACTGCGGCGTGGCTACTTACGAAACTCCAATCGCTAACATTCTTCTTTGAATGCATAAAATATATTGTTGACTACCAATTACATGGGTAGAAATGACCATCAGAATAAAAGACGAGTAATCGGAGCTCGAACGGAGAGATTCAGGTGTTCTTTACTCCCGCGCGCTATACGAGAATGGAGTGGGAGATAAATAGTGTAATGGTGGTTTGATGAACCCTCTACCAGACACTTAAATGTGATTTGCAGAGTATCCCATGTAGTGTAGATGTAGAGATCGTTTATCTACAAAATCCATGCACATTGGATAAATTTCGAAAATCCATCGTACATTCATGTGCATATATCCAACTGAAAACGTTGCAGTCAGTAGTTAGTGCTGTATTTCGGCGGCATCGTTTGTTTGTCGATGTTAATGATGACCATTTCGAACACCTACAGTAATATTTTTAAGTTGTACTTTAAGCTACACTTTCACTAAAAGTGACAACTCCGTCAGTATGTTTAAAGGTTATGGACTTCTAAACGGTGGATACATTTTTGGACCCCTCTGTACACTGTGAATGGGTTTTTCAAATACTTCTAGGTTATTAGAAATATACCCTTCAGTATATTAAATAGCTTAGTCGCTCCGAAGTCTGGTGACTGTTGTATTGCAGCAGTAGAAAATGGCTTAAGGTCGAAATCTAGGTAAGTGAAAGAATATTAATACAAATGTACCAATGTCGTATAACATGAACATCATAGAGGAACGTAATCCGCTCGACGTTTGGGATCTGGTGCAACATTGCTCAACGAACACCTATTTCAGGTGGAAGGGGGAATTTTATGAACAGACGAAAGGAGTTGCTATGGCTTCACCTCTCTTGCCCGTTGCAGCCGATATTTTCATGGAGGCATTCGAGGAAACAGCTCTCCAGTCCGCACCACTACGCCCAGACCGCTGGCTGCGATATGTAGACGACACGTTTGTCATCTGGCCTCATGGAAAAGAGGAGCTGCAGAACTTCCACCAACAAAATCACCAGGACAATAAGATTCAGTTCACCATGGAGATAGAAAAGAATGGGGTGTTCCCTTTCCTCGACGTAAAGGTTTACCTGATGCCAGAGGCAAACTAGGCCATACTCGGCCATACTGAAAAGCTACCAGCACAGGTAGGTACCTTCACGCAAAAGAAGTCCGCGCTTCATTCTCTAAGAGGGCCCATCGGATTAGCGATGAACAACTGAAGGCAGAATTACAAAAACCTCAGGTCCATCTTCGAAGCAAACGGTTATGGAAAGAGGATGATTGAACAGTGAAATAAAAGAAACAAAGAAATAAAAGGAAAGAGCAAGAGGAAGAACGAACCATCGCCATACAGCCATATGTACAAGGAATCGCCGAACGAGTGGGCAAAATTCTTCGTCGAGAGGGCATTAAACCTATAAGAGATGTCCTAAGCTCAATGAAGGACAAAACTCATGTTGCACCCAGCCGGGGTCTATGAAATCGACTATGTGTGCGGCCAGGTATACATTGGAGAAACTCGGCGGCGGGTTAACACGAGGATAGCCGAGCACGAGCGGTATATTCGGCTGGGACAGCATACGAAGTCGGCAGTAGCTGAACACCAGGAAGAGTGCGGCAAACAGATGGGTTTTATGGAAGTCATTGTACTGGCAAAAAAACCCTCACTTTGAAGAGGAAAATCAGGGAATAGAAATTGCTAAGCGATCCGGAAATATGAACAAAGAGGACGGGTATAGACTTCCGGCGTTTTGGCTGCCCGCAGTAGCAGCGCTTCGCGACGAGACCGCACGCAGTGCAATACATAGGGGAGATAACGGCGGTCGTGCTTACACAGAGGATATAGTACGCTCTAGGCGACGCTAGGCATCAGTGCTACGTCATAGCTACCACCCACTCCTCATTCGTTAGTTTCAACCAGTGGTAAACGTTAATGTAAACACCAATCCAGGACTTCCTTTTCCACCAATAAGTGGAAATAAAGCTGAAACCACCAATCATAGCTGGAAACATTTAATATTTAAGACCCCACCTTTCCCTCATCCAGCAGTAATCGTGACACCCAGATGAAGACCGCTTGCAGTAATGGCCGAAACGTAGGTGAAATTTTTGATACATTGACGATGCGGTACAATACCCAGTAGAGTTTTATCAACACTAAAACAGTCAAAAGGCGAAAATATCTTTAAAAAATTTAACGCTGTTACTTCTCAAGAAGCTAAAGTTATAGATAATGATGTGTTATACTCCTCGTTATTTACATTATCTTAGGCTTCATACATAAACATAAATTTAATTTAACCTTGTAAATGCGACATGAAGTAGTGGAAAAAGCAGGCACCCACAATAAAATGAATGGGTAGAGCTGCAGATATTTATTTATTTATTTATTTTTAGTTTGTACTGTATGTACAGTGTGACTTCAATGCGTCGTTTCGGAATAACCATCATCAGTTTCGTATCTCTTAAATTCATATATCTGCATGCGTATGGCTATGTAACCAAAGAGATACAAGTCTGACGATGGTTAGTCCGAAACGTGCCATTTATGTCACACAGTACATCTACATCTAATTGCGAATTACATTTAAGTGCCTAGCAGAGGGTTCATCGAACCACATTTATACTATTTATTTAGAAAAAAAAAATCAGAATCTCTCCGTTCGAGAGGAGAGGAGGAGAATGTTGGTGATTAAGAGTTTCGTGAGTAGTCAATGCCACAGCGATAAGGGTCGTTGTTGTAACGATTTGAATCCCAGATCCTGTATCATTTCCGTTATGCTGTCTGCCCTGTATCGTGACAACACAAAACAAGCTGCCCTTCTTTGGACTCTTTCGATGTCCTCCTTCAAACCCACCTGATAAGGATCCCACACTGGGCAGCATTACTCGATAAAAGAACGGACAAGCCCAGTCTCTGGTTTGCCTATCCCATGACATTATCTTAGTGTTCTTTCCAGTATAAGTCTGAAGTAATAGTAATTTCTAGATTTTTGTGGAGTTTACGGCCTTAACGTATGATTGTTTTATCGTGTAAACAAAGTTTAACGGATTTCTTTTTGTACTCATATTGACGACTTCAAACTTTTCATTATTTATAGTCAATTGACAATTTTTACACCATAATTATATCCTATTTAGATATTTCTCCAGTTTGTTTTGATCTTCAGATGACTTTTCTAGACTGCAAACAACTTAAGATAGCTGCTTAGATTTTCTCCCAAATCGTTTAAGTATGTAACAAACAGAAGAGGACCAATAACATTATCATGTGGAACGCCAGATATCACCTCTGTTTTAGTCGATTACTCCAAACTGTGTCCTCTCTGACAGGAAATCCCTATCGAGTGGCGTTGTACCGTAACCACGTAATTTGATTAATAGCCGTTTGTGAGGCACGATGTTGACAAGAAATACGCAATCAATTTGAGAACCCTTGTCAATAGAACTCATCACGTTATGCGCTCATAACACAGAAAGCCACCTCACTTCTGTTAAAGTGATATTCTGTGAATATAGCAATTTTGTTTTTATATCCACAGACGACCGGTTTCCTTATCGAAGCTCCTTCGGTAACAAAAGTGATAGTACAATGACGAATTTAAATTTTTGTTTTAATTTAATTTATCTTCGGCTTACTATGTATCATCAGGACGAGCTCTTAAGCAAAAATATAAGTCTAAAATCAGTTATAGGGTGATGGTACCTTTGACTGGCGAAGCCAGATGTCTATAAAAACGAAAATAGTTGTGCGTTCTTGGCAAAACAATATTCCATGTAATAAGAATTTTAAGAGTGTATGTGAGTGTGTGTGTGTGTGTGTGTGTGTGGAATGCTAATATATATATCAACATTGTGGTTAAGACCAGGTGTTTACAGAGTGGACGGAAGCCCTAAATTAGACACACAAAGATATTAAAATTTGTAACTGCAACAGCTAAAAGAAAAAAAATAAATAAATTTGATGTTGAGTATTGTATTTTTATTTTCAATGCCCACTGAAGATTTTATAGCTTGACAACTAGTTTGACACTTTATATTGGGATTTTCAATGCCAATTCGAGAATTGATGTGTAAAAACGTTTACAATAGCGATAAGGACACAAATTCTCTCATGTGTACTACAATTAATTCATTAGGTCGTGTCCTGAACTGTCACAAGATATATCGCGGAACTATATCATTTTTTCGGAAAATTTTAGTTACAGGACCGGCGTTCCCGTGAGATAATGATGGTAACGGATGTAGAAACAAGAATGTAAGTTGACCATTCGCGAAGCATATGAAGACAGTCAGTTTGATTGTATCCGGTAATAAATATTATGTCTTGTCACTGAACACTTCCTTTTGATTATTTTCGTACGTACTGTCAATTCCATGACATAAAGTAGGTATATAGAATAGCCACTGATAAAGTTTCATTACTTTTTCGCGTAACTTGAAGTATTTATAACTTTGTCGCAATAAATGAGAATGTCTATTGCATACCAACGAGAGAATATCTTATAAACAGTTTTATTCAAATTTGGGTTAATGTTACATAAATTTAGCAAAAATCACACTCATCACCGTGTCTCTACGGAAACGTGCGTATTTTTATGAGGTTAGACATGTTATATTCCGTGATTAATTTCACATTTTTTCAATAGAAAGAACAGGAAGGCTGTCCAAAGGGAACCGTCATTCTAATACTAACCACGCAGTATTACGAGAATAATCCGTCTTTTGCGCAATGCAGCTAAAATAGATATTTCCTCGTAGCTATGCTGACAGAAGAAGAAAAACAGAAACGTGTTTGAGAAGTAATATTGTAAACAACAAGAAACTAGAAAAACCTACTCCACATGCTTCTTTTAGCCTAAACATATAGTACGACATGAGTGCTCACTCGGGCACGTGTGTGTATGTGTGTGTGTGTGTGTGTGTGTGTGTGTGTGTGTATGTATGTATGTATGTATGTATGTGTGTGTGTGTGTGTGTGTGTGTGTGTGTGTGTTTATGTTTGGTCCAAAAGTTCCAAAACCATTTAAAATTGGAATGAACTAAAACGGTTTGACAACTTCTGTCGATTATACAGAATGGAGACAACAACATTACGGCTACCGAGATATTTATATAAATGAAAATGAATCGCCAAATATGTTGCTAAGCGTAAAACTCGAGAATGGCTTCAACGATTTGACTGATCTTTTCCTTGTTCCGTTCGTAATTCATAGGACAAGGTTTGTATGATCGGTAATTTTTGGAAAATCTACCGGAACATATCAGAATTTGAGAAAAACTGCAAGTACGCTTCTGGCTCGGATCAATTTATAGATTTTCCTACATTCAGCTTAGTCATTCGCTACTCGCCTAGCGACCAAATACGATGTAACAGAGCGAACAAATACTCCAAGGAGGTTTGAATAAAGATAGATGGCGTTATGCACCCAACCTCAAAACAGCTAGACAGATTTAACATGAAACGTTGTTTCTTTAGAAGCCTCTCAGTATTATTCCTACTTCCTTGGTGTTGTCGGTCGTAATCATATCTTTGGAGCGTTGCAAAGGTAGAATTAATGACAGTACTTGGTATGTTTGAGTGTTACAAATTGAGAACAGATCTATTTACTTTGTTTTATTATTTTACAACAATGTCTCCATTGCTGCGTGCGGCGTCGTAATATCGTTCGGCGTACGCGCAACGCAATCCTACTATATGATCGGAGAGTCTGTGAGACAGACGAAGATCGTACACGAGAAAGAAATTCTGACGCGTGAACCGTTATGACTCTGGAAGAACAGAGTTCGACTCACTCTGTTGCAGTTTACGCACAAAATAATTTGAATCGTCGACAAAATAGATTGCAACATGTGACGATGAGAAATGAAAGTTTGGCATTCACATACGATCCATTAGTCGATTACGCACCGAATGCATCAGTTGGTTTCGGAACAATGACCAGTGTTTCTCAATAGCCCGTTTCCAATGGATTTACCCATCCATTTTGACTTCTATTCCCAATCAATGTCAGGGCTGCAATAACAATAAATAAGATCAGAGACAGGGGAAGGAGAAGATAAGAATGGGAGAATGAAATGGTTTAAAAAAGGGGGGAAGATATAGGCGAAGAGTATAGGGGGGGGAGGAGATGGATATGGTGTGGGGTAAGAGGGAGTGGGGTGTAGGTGATGAAAAAATCGCACTGACATGTTTTACGGTCCACTTTAGATTTGTAGTTTTATCAGTTTTTGCAAACATTTTGAACTAAAATAATAATCTAAATAATAAAAAATTAAGTAATAAAAGTGTCTGAAAAACTTGTAGGAAAAAAAAATAATGTACTGGCGGGTTCCAAACTACTGACCTTCGGTGTCACAGTTCAACACATTGCCCACTACACTATAACTAACAATTAGGAATTTCATTCTTTAATCTCACTGTTGATGGACGTTGTTAACTGATGCTAATATGGCATTTGTAGACACTAGATCATCATTTATCGTACGAAGAACGACGTCTTTCTGTTAATTCTTCAGTGCTCCATTGCATTGAAATAACAACGTGTAAGTTACAATAAGAAAATCATCAAATACGCAACGCAAGATGGCGTATGCCAGAGACAGCTGTGGGCGAGGAATGTCACGTGACATCTGCGAACGACTGGTTTTCGTTAATTTAATGGAGGGTGTCAAAACGCCGTTATTTTTGCAAATATCTTTCAAACGATACGAGATATGAAAAAAACATAAGGTAACAATGTTGTAGGGAATTTTTTCTCTACAAATTCGTGTATTCAATTTTCGCGACATATGAACGGTATATTTGCAATTACAATTACATTACAAACGGCTTTTTTGGTATTACTAACGTATTTCTTGTCCGAAATATTTCAAAAAGCAAGGTTCTATTCTCTGATAACCAACAATTATTTATGTAAACTTTGGTGCCGATCTGTTGAACGGTTTGACATAAAAAGTGGGAACACGTTACCTCCACACAGACATCGTCAAATCGCCGTTATCTTTGCAAATATCTCTGTAATATTGCAAGATATGAAAAAAAAATGGAATGAAGTTGTAGAGAATTTTCCCCTCTACCAAGTAGGTTATTCAGTTTTCGTGTTAGATGAACGGTTCGTTTGCAATTACAATTATATTACAAACGGCTTTTTTTATATAACTACCGAATTTTTGTCCGAAAATTTTGAAAAACGGAGGTGTTAGTCTCTAGCGGCCTACAATTATGTGTGCAAAATTTGGTGCTGATCGGTTGAACGGTTCGTCTTAAAAACAGGGAACACGTTACGGACAGAAAGACAGACATACATCCCAAAATCGCAGTTAATTTTTCAAATACCTCTGAAACGATACGAGATATGATAAAAACATACGAGAGCAAAATTGTAGAGAATTTTCTCCTCTACTTGTTCGGTTATTCTATTTTCGTGTCAGATACATGGTTAAACCGTTATTTTCATTTAAATTTTGAACTTCCAAAAGACCATCGCAAAGGCCCACTTTTTGCGTTACTACCGTAACCTAAAGTGGGCCAAAAAAATAAGGGAAAGAGGAGATGGCGAAATAGAGGAGGGAGGAAGTAGAGAATAGATTTCGGCATATATCCCATACCGATTATGTAATGAAATATCAACCATCCGCGACTTTGTTACGGCACACGGCTAGCGCCGACCGTGGTGGCCGAGGGGACTGAGGCGCTTCAGTCACGGTCTGCAAGGCCGTTACGGTCGGGGGTTCGAATCCCCCCTCGGGCATGGATATTTGTGCCGTCCTTAGTTGTAGGTAGTTTTTAAAATGTTCAAATGTTTGTAAATCTATCGGACCAAACGGCTTGGTCATCAGTCCGTAGCTTACAAACTACTTAAACCTAGGTAAACTAACCTAAGGAAAAACACACACACCCATGCCCCAGGGAGGACTCGAACCCCCACGGCGAGCAACCGCGCGCTCCGCATCGTGACGATTTAGACCGCTCGGCTACTTCACCGCGGCGTAGTTTGTAAGCTTAGGGACTGATGACCCCGTAGTTACGTCCGTACAAACATTTGAACATTTTGAACACGGCTAGCAGTGGAAAAATTACTCAACAATGTGATAGAAGCAAACGTTCTCAAGGGAAAATATAAGGGAGAAGATGTGTTGATGCCCCGCATCCCAATAGTACCAACTGACTGACGTACCGATTGAATTTAAACGACTACAATTTCCAGTGCGGCTTTCCACCGCTATGATCATAAATAAATCACAGGGTCAGTCGTTCAGTGTTTGCGACGTCAATCTGGAAAACCGATGCTTCTCTCATGGACAGTATTATTTACCTGTTCTCGCGTCGGAAAACGTACAGCTTTATTTATTTGCGCACCAGGCAATCAAACAAAATAATATCCTGTACCTTAAGGCACTACAATGAAACTACTACTGAAGTCTTGCAATGTACAGAATAGAAAACTTATATTTGTAATTAATTGCTGTTTATTGTAAATGAAGTGATCACTCTGAAATATATTTTATTACTGCGAAGGGACAATAACTTTTGATATAACAAAGTAAGTCGGGAGAGACCTCTTAACGTAAAAAATCAATGTAGTGTTTTTTAGAGAAAAAATAGGACAGCCGGCCACGGTGGCCGAGGGGACTGAGGCGCTTCAGTCACGGTCTGCACGGCCACTACAGTCGGGGGTTCGAATACCCCCTCGGGCATGGATATTTGTGCCGTCCTTAGTATTAGGTAGGTCATAACCAGTTTGTAAGTTCAGGGACTGATGACCCCGTAGTTAAGTCCCATAAGCTCTACAAACATTTGAAAAATAGGTCAGAACAACGTCTGTCGGGGCAGCGGATTGGGTTGACGTGAACTTGTGTCTAGTCTACCAAAGGAATTACACAGTTGGGTTCAGTGTAGTGAGTAGGTAATGCCATGCAATAACAACGTGACTTAATAGAAGCTCAGTCATGGAGTCATAGCAAGTTTGCAAGCGGGATGGAGGGACGTGGCCGCGCCTATTCGGTTTCCAAAGTACTGTTTACAGGACCCGTACGCGATTTCAGACAACAAGAACCGTTAAAAGATGGCCAGGCCAATGTCGACCTCAGGTAACATCAGCAGGAGACGAACGTTATCTTCGGTTAACAGCCCACCGAGACACGAGGCAGCCTGAATGCAACAGCTGCAACGCACCGTCCAGGCAACAACAGAACGCGCAATATAAACTGCCCGTAATCGCCTTCAGGAATGTGGCCTCTAAGCAAGGAGGTCTCCTGTGTGTCCCATTAAAACCAAGCCGTTCAATCCGAAGACTGGATTCGAGGCATAACGAATGACACCGGTTTCTATTCACAAATGAGTCAAGATTTTGTGTTGTGCCTGACAGTCGTCCTTCCCTCATCAAGAGAGAACGTGGAACTCAGAACCATCGGGCTTATGTGCGGGAAACATCACCGTATCATGGCGGAGGACGAATTGTGAAGTCAGGAGTCAGTACTGGCAGACGTATGAATTCCCAGTATGTTTTATATTCCTGTAAGAGTACACCGGTCGCTGTATCTTACAGATTGATTTAACGTAATGTATATATTGTCTTAAATTTGTTCATTTCACCTATTTTCATTTCTTGTATGCTAGATATATTTCTTATGTAACGTCATTTCCTATATTGAATCATTTAGTGTAAACATGTACTGTATGTGTAAACTCGCATGAATGCACCGACATTCCTATGCTGTAAGTTAGCAATGCGCCAGAGAAAATGTTGAACCTGTTGTAAAGACTGTCTTTGGTACAGAAGCAGTAGCTGTGAGTGTCGCGCGGCTGAAGCAGTCGCGGAGCGGACTCGCTATAGTAAACACATAAATGTTTTGTTGATGGTGCAGAGGCACGATAGGCGGAGTGTGGCGCGAGTTTAATGCAATTGCAATAAACCTGAGAGGCGTATTGTTTAATGTACTGAAGGAAGTGCGAAGAAAGTTTATTTATACTCGAAAGTGATCAGTGTAATGTTTCTTCATGTGTGCAAGAAAAATAATTGTTTGGTTATCAAGTCTGTTGCCACCGAGAGTGATCGTTGCTGTAATTACGGAGATTAGAAGGTGTATCGAGGTGATATCAATGCATGGAGATTACAGCCAGACGAGCTGAACAAAGAGTTGTCGATAAAAATATTTTTGAACCAGCAGTAAGAGTACCTATTGTAATCATATCTGTCTTGTATGGACTTCACGACGAAGCCGACAGATGAGTACTTTTGTAACATTTTATTTTATATGCATGTAATTGTAGTGTCAACCCAATCAGAATTTTGATTCAATTATATATGACTTATTTTGAAACCAGTCTTAATTTTGTAAGTAGTTGTAGTCACCCCATTATCACCATTATTAGATTATGTTGATTATGCAAGCCTGTACATAGACTATCACCCGATGATGTGTCTAAAGACAAGAAACCGGTTGTGAAATCCTAAAAGGACCACAGTAAAACAGCTGAAGCGGAGAATGGGACTTTTAATTAGTTTTTAACCTTAAAATATTTTATAAGATTTTTAACTGGTTCAATGTTCCTTTTAACATGTATAACATTAATAATGGTTCCTGCAGATCTTGAAGTAAATAAATAACGCTGTATCTGCTCCATGGTTGACAAGGTCCTAAATTTAGCCCTGTCCGTTCAGTGAAAGTAACTGCCGTCATAGGGCGAAGATTTCATGAAAAATGATTTGTGTAAGTACGAAAATAGTGGCATAGAAAGATGTGAGTTTACGTAAAACAATATAAAGTATCAAACTACGAAACGCTTTAGTTAATTCAACGGAAAGTAAAACGAATGTTATTAAATATTCGACTGGCTAATGGTAACATCACATTATACCTGGCGTTCAGCATCCGTTAAGAACGTTATTTTCCGTAACCACCAAGCCGGTAAGTAAAATTTAACGTACTTGTTTTTCAATTAATGAATGTTGACATTACCTCACGACGCAGGATGGAGGCGTTCTGCGTAGATTAATTATCTTCAAGAGTAAAACGCCAAGATCGCTACATGACAATGTTCAAATGTTTGTACAGCTAATGGGACTTAACTACGGGGTCATCAGGCCCTAAACTTACAAACTACTTATGAACTATTTACGAACTAGGACGGCACAAATATCCATGCCCGAGGGGGGATTCGAGCCCCCGACCGTAGTGGCTGTGCAGACCGTGACTGGAGCGCCTCAGTCCCCTCGGCCACCGTGATCGGCTCGCTACATGATTATTTAATTTCCTGAAGACCGTTTGTGTGCACAGGTAACCATATGTCAACAGTTTTTTCTCATTTACCTGCACTAAATTATAACATTATTACAGAAATGCATATTGTAGCTAGTTAGATAGTATTGGTGTGTCGTCACGCATTAAAATATTCCGTTTGGTTGTCAGATATAAAACTCGTATAATCTTATATACATAAAGAACTGCCACATTGTACAATTGTGTGTAACAACAAGCTACTAACAGTCGGCGTTGTGATGAGTATAAAGTTACCTTGACATGCCGCTAGAGTGTACTATTGTTTGTGAAATCCTTACAACTGTTATCAATTGTCGATAATAAAATGTAAAACTGCAGGTGTATCTACTACGGTTTCGTAAATTTACATCTGTTGCGTAAAATTTTAATTTATCTATAACCAAAATTATTTAAAATTACGACAAGCTGAAGAATAAAAACAGCATCCAGCACACATGTAAAATTAGGCACGAATATTTTATCTTCAGCTTGTCATTTAAAAAAAAAACTTACTTTTTGGTTATAGGTATATTAAAATATTATACAGCAGATGTAAATTGGCGAAACCCACCAATACTATCTAACTGGCTACAATATGCATTTCTGTAATAAATTTATAATATACTGCAGGTATGTGAGAAGAAACTGTTGACATATGATTACCTAGCATACAGTTAAGTGGCATGTTCCTCTTAGAGAACAGAAAATGATGTCTATTTACATCGAAACCGGTCGTCTATTATAAATAAAGACTAAATACCACGATCTTGGCATTTCATTATTCACAAAAATACAAACAAGTTATATTATCTACTGCTCGTGCAACGTACCACTTAGTCATAATATAAAACACTTATTTATATATATATTTTGACAAGTGCTATGCTGCTTGTTCTGTTTAGCCCGTTCATTTCCAGTGTTGTTTCTGGACAACAACGTATTAAAAGCTGACTTCTACAGTATTTTGTGCATCAAAGTCGAATCGTTGCGAACAACATGCTTTATTCTGCTTGTTAACGGAGTGCAACCACTTCTGAGGCATTAACTTATCCGATTTTCTATATGGTGTCTGTTCTTTTCAGACGTATCCGAAAGAACAGACACCTTTTGTTGACATTAACGGCCGTAAAAGGGCAGGGGACACCACAATCGTAGTGTGCTACAAGGTGAGAATTTGGGTTGGAAGGGAAACGTGCTTGGATAGTCTAATTGGTTAAAGCGAGCGCTGATCCAAAGCGGGAAATCCGATTTCGAATTCCGGTCGAGTTCAATATTTCATCTTTGCCATTGTATTTATTTTTGTGCCCTGAAACAATCGAAATGTTTAGATACCGGGTGATCAAAAAGTCAGAACAATTTGAAAACTTTGTAGATCACGGAATAATGTAGACAGAGAGGTAAAAATTGACACACATGCTTGGAATGACATGGGGTTCTATTAGAACCGAAAAAACGTTCAAAAAATGACCGATAGATGGCACTTCATCTGATCAGAGAAGCAATAATTAGCATAACAAATAGAGCAAAGATGATGTTCGTTACAGGAAATACTCTATATGTTCACCATCATTCCTCAACAATAGGAATAATTTTGTGAACAGCACTGTAAAACATGTCCGAAGTTATGGAGAGGTTTTGGCGTATGATGTTGTCTTTCAGCATCTCTAGAGATGTCGGTCGATCACAACACGATACACTTGCGACGTCACGTGACCCCAAAGCCAATAATTGCACGAACTGAGGTCTGAGGACCTGGGACGCCAAGCATGACGAAAGTGGCTGCTGAGCACACGATGATCACCAAACGACGCGCGCTAGAGATCTTTCACGCGTCTAGCAAAACTTTTTTTTGTCCTAATGAAACCCCATGTCATTCCAACCATATCTACATTATTCCGTGATTTATTAATTTTTCATACTGACTTTTTTGATCATCCGGTATTTTGAATTCGATTAATTGATCCGTCTTGGAGATTGTTGTGTTATGTTGCGTCTGTATGTGGGTGTGAGTGTGGTTTATGTTATTTTATTTCAGCAGTAAATTTTTTTGTCTTTGGTGCTGCGGAGAAGCTGCTGATCTGGCAGTCAAGTAATAAAATACCTCGATACAAAAATCTGTACTGCGCTGAAATACATGACGTCAATTGTTCGATCAAAAAAAAAAAAAAATAAATAAATAAATAAAAAAAATAAAAAAAAATATATATAAATAAATAAATATTTGTAGTGCACTGTATGAATATAGAAAACACTGAATTTTAATTTTTCCAAAGCTGAATTCATATTGTGGGAATGAAATCGTTAATCTGCATTTTTAATTAACGTGGGATCACCACATTGTAGAATATGATAGTGGCATAGCCCATTGAAACCGGTCGTCAGTAAATTAAATAATCATATAGCGATGTTTGTGTTTTACGAATGAAGCTAGTAAATTAATGAATTACTCAGAAATATTCCTTGGAACTAGCGTGAGATACAGGTGACTGAGCTTGTAGAGTGAGGGACTTCAATTATGCTTAGAAAAGGCACAGAGATGAGAAGATGCGAGGAGAAATTGAAAGCATATTAGCTGGCCGTGATTCCGGAAGACCAAACGCCGACCAGCGCGGACGGTGACTCCACCCCCCCCCTCTCCCCTCCCACCTGCCGGGCTGATCAGGGCGCGCGCAATCACTGGCCAGCAGAGGCCTGCCGGCAGGTCGATAGCGCTGGCCGGCGAGCCTTTCTATTACTGCCGGCAGAAAAGAACTTCATTAGCGTGATTGGGCCCGACGAATCGGCGCGCATTTAGCCCGCTGCGTCCCGCCGGCCCTGGGGGGAGATAATCATCCGTGCCACCGAGCAGAGCCGCTCCCCGCGCCGTAGTTCCACACTCTGCCGCAGACACCGGCAGCGCGCTGCGCAACCGCCGCCGTCGCCACACGACGGGACACACTGGAAGCCCTGAGCGTCCTCTGCGTGATCGTACTACTCGCTGGTTCCAGTTGAGCAATGTGGCCTCTTCCATTCACACATAGTTCGCCTCGTGCCTGGCAGAAAGTCCATCACATTACTTTCATACTGCCGCATACAGGGTTAATTTAACCCAGTTTTTCACTTGTATCTAATACAGATTCTATTAAAACTAAGGTAAAGCAGTCAACAATCCGAAGATTGGTTTGAACACCACAGTGCTTTACTAGGCATGGTCCTGTTTGGAGGTGGTATGCCGTTGCCTTCCTCCGACCTTGTAAAACTACACATGGAAAATACTGATTCAGTGAACTGTACGGTTCTTGGCTACGAAGTCTCTCGCGATAAAGTCCTTGAATAAAGTTCTCGGTTCATTTGCCGCATCAAAATAGGATACAATCGTCGTCAGGGGTAAGACAGACACCAACCGCAACATGGCGCCCGGCCACGATCGCGTCACATAACGCCACCTCAAGGAATATCCCTTTCCACACAACCCTTGCTTCCCTCTATGTGTTCCAAGAACACCTTGACCTCTTCGCCGCTTGCCACCTGTTCCACCACGTTTTCCATTTACAGGTAAACCTGAAATCACTTTTGAACCCTGTATTTAAGATGTCTTGCATTATTTCAAACAGTTTCCGAGACCAACAAATATGCAACACAAGCAAACGTCTCAACATGGAAGCCAACAACAATTGATGAAATGTACATATTTGTTGCTGTAATATTGTTACAAAGCATTGTGAAAAAACCCACATATCAGACGTACTGGACAAAAAGAGATACATTAGCCGCACCAATATTTCACGAGATTCTACCATACACGAGGTTTGTCAATTTGAAGAAGAGTTTTTCGGACAATGCAAGAAACGCAGAAAGTCATCCACAACCCAAACAGAATAAAGTATGGCCTATTGTGAGGTACCTGTCAGCTAAATTTAGCAACAGCTGTGTTCCAGAAAAAGATGTCACCATAGATTAAAGCCTGCTGCTGTATAAAGGGCAACTGGTACGGATTCAATATTTACCGCTCAAGAGAGCGAGGTTTGGCATAAAAACATTCATGTTATGTGAGTCAGTGAATGGATATGTTTGGTCTCTAATTATTTACGTTGGCAAGGGCGCTAAATTTTGATGACGATTACAAGGATCTACCAATGTTATCACAAATTGTAATGACACTAATGCAACCCTTGCTAAATATGGGATACTGCTTGACACTAGATAATTATTATAATACTCCCCAGCTTGCTGGCCTGCTGATAAAAAAAAAGAACAGATATGTATGGCACCGTGTGTCCAACAAGAAAAGAAATGCCGCCTTCTTTCCGGACCAAGAAACTAAAAAAAGGGGAGATTGTAGCATTCCAGCATGATAAACTAACTGCGCTGAAATGGAAAGATAAGAGACACGTCTGCATGCTGTCCACTATCCACAGTGCAGAAATGCAAACACGGAAAGTAAGAAATAAACATGTTGTCAAACCAGTGGCTGTATTTGCTTATAATGACACAATGGGAGGTGTAGATAAAGTTGATCAGCACATCGCAAACAATCCATTGCGAAGCAAGAGGGGTAAGAAGTATCACAAGAAGATATTTTTTCATCTCAAGGAATTAGCAGAATGGAATGCGTTTGTCCTCTATAAAAAACATGGAGAAAAGCACACTGCCGTTGACTTTCGCGTGGCTGTCGCTGAACAGGGGGAGGAATCTTCACCCAGAGAAGCGGGCCGTCCATCAGCAAAAGCAACCCCAACGCGACTTGTTGGACGTCACTTCCCATCTGCGATTCCTCCGACCGAGAAGAAGCAGAATCCAACAACAATATGTAGGATAAACAGTAGGGTGCGTGATTCCAGTGATAAGAAGGCACGGAGGGAATCAAGATACATGTGTAAAGACTGTGGTGTAGCTTTGTGTATTGATCCTTGCTTCAGGGCATTTACACAGCCACAAACATATAAACGATGGCTCCAAATTTTCATGGTTAGTGTTTCTGTTCACTGTTAGTGCTTTGATGCCCAGAATTCACTTTTTTGTGTAATTTTAAGAAGAAAATAAATGGTTAAACATTTCACGAATATACTAGTGATTTTAAACTATCGGATATTTGGAGATGAAAAAGTCCATTGTTAAGCACTTAAAAATAATGTAATTGTGTCATTATTGTACTTTACTGAATATGTCATTCTAGCAATAAAAAAAGTGAAAAAAGAACCATCATGTTGTAAAGATAAAACATATTGTCACGGCAGTGTCAAAATTCCCAGACTGCTGAAAAGGGGTCGACATGACCTTCGTGAACTTACACCACATATTGCTCGAACGGGCCGTTTCTGAGCCAGAAATATCCTTTTTGTATCAGGCGAACTACCCCAAAAAGTAATGCCGTACGTCATAAGTGAGTGAAATTAAGCGTAAGAGACTACTTTTCATGTTGAAAAATCACTTATTTCAGTTATTGTTCTAATGGTAAATATAGCAGAATTTAGTTTTGGAACAAGATCCTGAACATGTGCTTTCCACGAAAGATTACTGTTTATCTGAACACCAAGAAATTTGAACTGTGCAGTCTCACTTATCATATCTCATTATGTGTAATCAAAATGTCAGCTTTCGTCAAATTGTTGTTGTTGTTGTGGTCTTCAGTCCGCAGACTGGTTTGATGCAGCTCTCCACGCTACCCTGACCTGAGCAAGTCTCTTCATCTGAGAATACGTTCGGCAACCTACATCCTTTTGAATCTGCTTACTATATTCGTTCCTCGGTCTCCCTCTACGCTTTTTACCCCACACGCTTCCTTCTAATGCTATGTTGACCATTCCTTGATGTCTCAGAATGTGTCCAACCAATCTATCTCTCCTCTTAGTAAGGATATTCCAGAAACTCCTTTTCTCCCCGATTCGGTTAAGCACCTCCTCATTAGTTACGTGATCTACCCATCTAATTTTCATCACTCGTCTGTAGCACCACATTTCAAAATCTTCTATCATCTTTTTATCTGAACTCCTTATCGTCCACGTTTCACTCCCATACAATGCTACACTCCAGACAAATGCTTTCAGCAAGGACTTCCTAATATTTAAATTAATATTGGATGTTAACAAGTTTCGCTTCTTTAGAAACGCTTTCCTTCCCATAGCCATTCTGCATTTTATATCTCCTTTACTTCGGGCATCAGAAGTTATCTTGCTACCCAAATAACAAAATTCATCTACTACTTTTATTGTCTCATTACCTAATCTAATTCCTTCGTCAAATTATGTGTTAGAAATTGTGAGAACTGAGTTTTTCTGTGATTTTCATTTGATACTGTGTCAATATTACGAACAACATCCTGGTATCATCAGCAAACAAAAATATTTTACAATCACCGGTTATACTCGAAGGCATACCATTTATATAAATAAGGAACAACAACGGTCCCAAAACAGACCCCTGGGGCACCCCCACTTAATCCGGTCTTACAGTTCTCTACTATCCGAATGATGTTCGTAGTATACACGTATACATTTCCGGAATGTCTGCGGTGATGCCAGGGCACAATAGCGCAATGTAGGTGAGGTAACCGAGACCTGACTGCGGAACTTCTAATAACGCAGATTGAGTACTACGGCAGGAATCATTGCCGGAGTTTCGGCGGCAGACGGAGGCCCACTTGTGGTCGGGCGGGCCTGGTGCAGCACTTGGCGGTTCCTTAAGTGGCAGCAGCGGCGGCGGCGCTTGTTGCTGGCGTTGATTAGAGGCGCGAAGAACAAAGGCGCGCTGGCGGGCAGCGGGCAGGCAACGGCCGATGCAGTTCCACAGGGCGCTCGTTTTCTGCGCGGAGAGCGCTTTGAACGCGCCCGCTCCGGGGAGTCAGAAGCGCGGCATCCGCTCAGCCGATGGAGCTCCGGGGCGCCCTTTGATTTCCGCGAAACGCACCATCCCCCAACCGCAGTGCGTCCTCTTCAACTAGCGGGTTTGAATATAAAGCTGTGTAGGCTTTTCATTCGCAGAAAACTTGGCGGTTTAGGATATGGTATGTATGAGGAGAAATAAGGCGCATTAATACAACCTGCGTTAATGTTCGGTTGACATTAAGTTCTTCATATCCATGTAGAGTAGTGTTTTTCAAACTTTCCGAATATGCGACCCTCTTCCAAGTACCAATATTCTGGTGACCCCCTTCCAAACAAAAATATTATGGCGAACTCCTATTCCTGCACGTACCATAACAATGTTATTTCAAAGTAAACTTCTTTGTTTTACTCCAGATTTCTTCTAAATTGTTGGACGTAGTTTATTATTCCAGAATCAAACTTTCATTATGCAGCGGAGTGTGCGCTGATATGCAAGTTCCTGGCAGATTAAAATTGCGTGCCGGAACCGGGACTCGAACTTGGGACCTTTGCCTTTCGCAGGCAAGCGCTCTACCAACTGAGCTATCCCGACACGACTCACAATGCCGCCTCACAACTTTACTACCGCCAGTACCTCGCCTCATAATTTCCAAACTTCACAGAAGCTCTCCTGCGAAACTTCAAGACTAGCAGTCCTGGAAGAAAAGATATGGTGGAGACATGGCTAAGCCACAGTTTGGAAAGTAGGAGACGAGGTACTGGCGGAAGTTGTGAGGCAGCATCGTGATTCGTGTCGGGATAGCTCAGTCGGTAGAGCGCTTGCCTGCGAAAAGCAAAGGTCCCAGGTTCGAATCCCGGTTCCGGCAAGCAGTTTTAATCTGCCAGGAAGTTTCAAGTTTATTAATATTATTATTTCTAAGAAAGTTACCCATATCCTATTTTTATGTGAAATCCGAGGAAAAAATATAGGTTGTGAACGAGTATTTCGTATTCCAGACAAGATTCAGAAGCGACAATTTGGAAGCAACTAGATCTTTTTCTCGCTTTGTTTAGTATTCACTGTTTTCATGAAAACAGTTTTTGGACATTGTGTCGATTCCTCAATAAAACAATCTGTGATCTATGAGGGACTCGTTATTGGGGCATTCTAGAATTGTTTAATAAGAGGTTTTCAGCCAAGATCGCTTTCTTCATTTAATTACGTAACCGCTTTCGGCATGCTGGACGCCATCTTCAGACCTGTAGTAATTTTTACATGAATGTTGGAATAGCAGTAAATTGATGAAAAAATTACTAAAGGTCTGAAGATGGCGTCTATCACGCCTAAACCGGTAATGTAATTAAATGTAGAAAGCGATATTGGCTGGAAACCAATTATTAAATATGTGATCTGTTCAGCTCGTGATGAATAATACACAGAGAACGCCGTGATTATAACATTAAATAAATTTTATTAGGCATACGTTTTTGAATTACTGAAACCCTAGTTACTTCGTGGTGCATGGTACTTGCTTCTCTGACAGCGACCCCTTCACGCACGACTTCACGCCCCTCTGTGGTGGCGACCCACTGGTTGAAAAACACTTATGTAGAGTATGTAGTAAAATTTTCCCTGCATAGTAGAGAGGTGGTAGTAGGAAACACACATATCAAAGTAGGTGTTGTATCACGTTGGTTCCAAAGTCTCTGACAATGAATGTGTATATCACATCAAGAACAAAGGTCCTTAGATTGTCCGTAGATGTAATTCCACCTGCACAAAGGTATAAGCAACCCTGGATGAGCAGTGCCAATACAACGGAGTGGGCTAACACGACTGACCATTTCCAGTCATAGCTCCAGGAAGTAAGTAAAGTGCTTGTGTTGAATAATGGCCTAGAATAACAATGCCGAAATTTTAGCGTATCAGCATTGCAACTTTGTGTCAGGTAAACTCTTATCAACAAAAGTTTCCAGACATCTCGGAGTGATCCAGAGTCTAAATCTACGTTTACATCTACATATATACTACACAATCCATACAAAAGTGAGTGGCTGAGGGTACTCTGTACCACTACTAGTTACTTGTTTTCGTGTTCCACTTCCAGACACAACAAGTAATAAACGAATGCAAATATGCATCTACAGTTACATGGGATACTCTGCAAATCATATTTAAGTGTCTGGCAGAGTGTTCATCGCACCACGTTTATACTGATGAAGAATTCTCGGGCTTCCAGCCGGGTGGGGGTTTCTTCAAACTGCGACGTTTCTACGAGTGACATACCCGTCATCTTCTGGCGAAGTGCTGAGACTGGGCAGATGCCGCGCTATTTATACCTGCGTGTGCCCCCCACCACCCGGCCCCGGGAGGCAGGGTCCAGCGCCGTCGGCGGGCGGGAGGGGGTGGGGGGTCGCCGCTCGTATCCCTGTCCGTGCAGTCCGTCCGCGTCTCGCGGGCTGGATGGTTCCTCGCGCGCTCTCGGCGAATTGCAGCAATTGCTGGATTCCATGCCGCGCACAATTGGTATCTCTCGTCTCTGTTCACAAGATTTTTGTGAACTCGAATTTCCACGGATTCTTTGATGACGCTGTCCCAGAAGCTGTTGGCTCGGCACAGCACCTTGGTGTTTTCAAAGTCAAAAGTATGGTTTTCTTTCATGCTATGCTGAGCTATAGCAGATTTCTCCGCCTGTCCTAGTCGAACGTGTCTGATATGTTCTTCACACCTTTTTGAGATACATCGCTGCGTTTGACTTATGTATTGCACCCCACATTCGCAAGCAATGCTGTAGATCGCAGGTGTGTTAAGTTTAAGTGGATCTTTCGCTGAGCCTAGCAGTTCTTTCGTCTTAGGTGATGGTCGGAAGACGGTTTTTATATTGTATTTCCCCAGTAGTGTCCCGTTTTTGGCTGGCAGCGATCCCAAAAATGGAAGGAAGGCGAGCCTCTGCTTTTCTTCTTGTTCTTCTCCTCCTTCTTCTTCTTCTCGATTTTCGTCAGTCTGTCTCTTCGTGAACGCCCTAACAATCGATGATTCACTGTACCCGTTTTTTTTGTTTTTTTTTTGTTTTTTTGTTTTTTTTTTTTTTTTTTGTTTTTTTTTTTTCGGAAAACCTCTCTCAGGTGTTTCAGTTCGTCTGAGAGGCTACCTTTGTCGCAAATAACGCGCGCTCTGTGTACCAAGGTTTTCAGTACTGACTGGCGTTGCGCCGGATGGTGGCAGCTATTTTCGTTTAGGAACAGGTCCGTGTGTGTCTTTTTGCTGTATACTGAATGGCCCAGCGTGCCATCAGGTTTCTTCCTAATCAGGATTTCCAGGAATGGGAGACAGCCATTCTCTTCTTCTTCCATGGCGAAGGAGAGACTGTTGTGGACGCTGTTTAGATGTTCCAGGGATCCGTCCAAAGCCTGCCTGCCGTGCTGCCAAATCACGAAGGTGCTTGGGCTTAAGAGACACAGCTTGTAGGACCACCTCCTCAAAATGCTCCACATAAAGATTTGCGATCCCTGGGGCTAGCGGAGATCCCATAGCCACTCCATCCACTTGTTCGTAGAACTCCCCATTGCACTTGAAGTATGTGGCCGTTAGTACATATTGAAAAAGCTTCAAATTCCAGGCTCGAAGTGCTGATTCAGTAGCGGCAAGGCATCTTGAAGGGGTACTTTCGTGAACAAAGAGGTGACGTCGAAACTCACGAGCACGTCATCTCTTTGTATTCGGATGTCCTTCAATATCCTCACGAAATCAGGCGAGTTCTTCACGTGATGCAAGCAGTGGCCCACCAAGGGTTTAAAAGTGTCGCCCAATATTTGGCCAGTCCATAAGTGTGGGAATTAATGGTATCTAGTATTGGACGTAAAGGTACCCCATCTTTGTGTATTTTGGGTAGACCATACAGGCGTGGTGTCGTCGGCGCTCTGGGATGCAGCCGTTTCTTCACTGCCGTCTCAGCACTTCGCCAGAAGATGACGGGTATGTCACTCGTCGAAACGTCGCAGTTTGTAGAAACCGCCACCCGGCTGGAAGCCCGAGAATTCATCAGCAATATACTCCGGGAAAGATTACATTCTCATCACGTTTATACTATTCATCTGCCATTCCATTCTTAAATAGCGCGCGAGAAGAAATAACATCTGAATCTCTAAGTTCGGTTTCTGATATCTCATATTTTAATCTGATTATCGTTTCTACATATGTAGGCGGAAATCAACAATTTGTTTTCGCATTCGGAGCATAATGTGTTCGATTGGACTTTCGTAAGTAGACCACACCGCAGTGATAAACGCCGTTGGTCTTTACGCGAAATATAGGTACGCGACAGTAGATTCTTTCAGCAGTCTGCCTCAGATTCCGGCCCTCTAAATTTCTTAAAAAGTGTATCTGAAAAATAACGTTGCCTTCCCTCCAGCAACTACCATTTGAGTTCCCGAAGAATTACAGTAACACTCGTGCACTGATCGAATCTTCCAGTTACAAACCTAGCTGTCTGTCTCTGAAGTGCCTCTAATTCCTCCTTTAAACCGATCTGGTGGGGATCCCAAACATTTGAGCAATAAATTTTTAACATAGCTGCGTCTCTTAAGCGACCGTTCACAAATTCAGTCGATAGTGAAGCAGCACTCGGTCGCGGACATAATGTTTATCTAACCCGGTTTCGACTATGACTAAGATTGCCTTAGTCACAAATACTTTAAAAATGCCTATAACAGAAATCACAATTTTTTTCAATAAATAGAAAAAATTTTACGAATAAAATGTAAGTACTAGTTTGATGTATAGCATGGAAGCGGTACTTACAAGTCACACAATAAAATTATGGTTCAGTGATTAAAGTTAAGTCAATAAAAATAAAATTAAAAGGCTAGGAAATAACATCTGCTCGCATGTGCAAAGGAGGCATCAGTCGATTTAAAGACGAATCACACATTCTCAAAATTATTCCAATAAATCGAAGTTACCATTTGCGTTCCCCACGACTGTCCTTATAACCTCGATCCATTTCATATCGCTGTGCAGCGTTACGCATAAATATTTCATTAACGCTACTGTGTCCAGCAGAACGCTACAAATGCGGAATTCGAACATGATGGAATTGTTTCTCCTACACATTTGCATCACCTTACAATTTTCTACATTCAGTGCTAGTTGCCGCTCTTCACATCACTAAGAAATTTGGTGCAAGTCATCAATGACGTCTCATGACCTTTGCGGTCGTGAAAGTTTACATTTCACGACTCCCTCCTGTACACTACAGCACCATCAATAAACGGCCACAGATTGTAAATCACTCTGTCCGTCAGATCATTTATATTGACAGAATATAATAGTGGTCCGGCGACATTACCTGAGGCACTCCTGACGATACTCAAGTCACTGATGCACACTGGCCAGCGAGGAGAAGTAGTCTTCGAGGCACTAATTTCGGTACCTATTCCATATAATTCCTTAGAAGTCTTTAGTGCTGTACGCATTTCGGAATTCGATAAATATGCCGTTTGCCTCTTCCACTTCATCCGTAACTCACAAGGTGTCATAAGAGAAAAGGGAAGGCTGAGTACCGCACCATTGATGCTTCCTAAAGCCGTCCTCACGCACGGACGGAAACTTTTCCTTCTCAAAGAACGCGGAGGAGCTACAGTGATACTTCCTTCACTCCAGCCAATCAAAGGCTACCAAAGCAGCTGAGGATAGCTAATGACGAATTTCAGATCGGAGGAAATATCAGAGGAACGACACCAAGCTGAATGATGAGTTTCCGCACCAGCCAAAGAAAACAATTTGGCAATGGACTCGTCATAATGGACGACGTCTTGTGAGTGCTTTCCATTATTATAACAATATCGCAGTATTAGAACGCACAGCTTCAAACATCGTCATCATCATCAATATCATCATCGTCAGCCAAGTCTATCACTTAGCGATGTGGCCTCTTTGAGTCGGTGTGTAACAAAGGATCTCAGTAGGTTCTTCCATTTCATCCGATCTTGAGCTTCCCGTTACCAACAGAGTCCTACTGTCTTCGTTAGTCGTTTGTCCTATCTGTCTGGTGGTCTTCCACTAGGTCTATTTTGGGAAATTGGGCTCTAGTCTGGGACTTGTCCAGACCCTCTATCGTATTTTATTCTACCAACATGACCAGCTTTCTGCCATTTCAGTGTAGTCACCCTTTTCATAATGTCGGTGACCTTTGTTGTTCGTGTCTTTCTGTCTTTTGTGTAGCCCATCACTGATCTTTCCATTCCTCTTAGCGCTATTGTTACTTTGCTAATAATGAGCTCATTTAAAGTCCATGTTTACAGCCGTAATTTATTACTGGTAGAATACATTGATCAAAAATTGTTTTCTTCATCTGAGCCGACATCTTAGATTTCAAAATTTAAGAGTCTTTCCCGTACGCTTGCCAGCCCAGTTAATCCGTCTTTATATTTCTGGTTTTAAAACTCCATTCATGTTTTATCAGCTGACCCAGATAGACATATTATGCGACTCTTTGCAGTTGTGTACTTCGATATATTTCCCTTAGGCGTCAACTCAATGATCATGGTCTTGGTCTTATCAATGTTCATTTTAGTCCAACGTCATATCATACTAATGCAAGTTCGTTAACTAATATTTGAAGTTCTTCTATGTCATTTGCAGGTAGGACAATATCATCTACGAACCAGTCTGTTTCCGAGAACCTGAATTCCCTTCTCTTCCCAATTCAATTTAGACATTTTTCTAAGATTGTTGAAAATATTTTGGCAGATATAGAGCCACCTTGATTTACATCTTTTCCAATGGGAAATTCATCAGATTCTTCGAAAGCGCTGTAATATAAAACCGTATCAAAAATGCCTGGGATACATCGAAAAGTGCTGTTTTTAGATAAAACGCCGAATCGCCGTCGACGGATGGGACAGTCTGGGTTGTTGTCATAAAACTTGTGAATTACTGTTTTCATGAGCAATAACTAGGAGCTTTTTACATCCCTATCTCATTTTTATGTAAAGATTCATGAACCCCTACAATCGTGATTATCCATCACTTTTTTATGTGTGTACGTTAGGATTGACAATAGCGAATGGCCGATCGGGAGTAGCCGAGTGGTCTGGAGCGCCACGTTACGTATCGCGCGGAATCCCGCGTCGGAGGTTCGAATCCTCCCTCGGGCATGAATGTGTGTGTTGTCCTTATCTTAGTTTAACTTCGTTTAAATAGTTTGTAAGACTATTTAATTTCAATAGTGAATGAAACGTCTAAGAAAGTGACTACAAGTTTGATGTCGAACGTTGAACACTGGGCAGACTGCTAAAGCAGGGCAGACTTTAATGCCGAGCAGTCTGCACGTCTGTTAGAACTTACAACGCACACAAAACTCCGCAACCGACAACGCATCCATTTTCCAACGTTAACGTCTCGACGTCGGCAGCTACAACTCAAATGAGCACGAGGCTATCACTACTGAACGTCACCAAGGTCTCATGAATCACTGTAACTTCTTAATCAAATTGATGGACGGCTGCGTATCCGTTGACTTAGAGGGGAACAACTCGATGACACCTATATTTTTGTTGTTGTGGTGTTCAATCCAGAGACTGGTTTGATGCAGCGCTCCACCCTACTCTATCTTGAACAAGCCCCTTCAACTCCTCGTAAGAACGACACCCTATATCAATTTGAATCTACTTACTGCATTCATCTCTTGGTCTCCCTCTGCGATTTTTACCCCACTCACTTCCCTCCAGTGCTAAATTCAAGAGTTCTTGATGTCTAAGAATGTATCCTACCAATCGATACCTTATTTTGGTCAAGGTATACCAGAAATTCCTTTTCTCCCCAATTCTATACAGCACCTCCTCATTCATTACGCGATCCACTAACCTAATTTTCAGCGTTCTTCTGTAGCACCACATTTCAAAAGCCTCCATATTCTTCCTGTCAGCACTGTTCGTCCATGTTTCACTCCTATACAAGGCAACACTCCAAACAAATGCCTTAAGAAACGACTTCCTTAAGCTTAAATTAATATTCGATGTTAAGAAATATCTCTTTTTCAAAAACACTTTTCTTCCCATTGCCATTCTGCATTTTATATCCTCTGTACTGCGACCATCGTGTGTTATTTTTTTGCCCAAGTAAAAAACCCATCTATCACCTGTAGTGTTTCGTTACCTAATCTACACTCTTGGCTATTAAAATTGCTACACCAAGAAGAAATACAGATGATAAACGGGTATTCATTGGCCATATTATACAAGAACCAACGTTTCCACGCAATTTTGGTGCATAGATCCTGAGAAATCATTACTAAGAACAACCACCTCCTACCGTAATAACGGCCTTGATACGCCTGGGCATTGAATCAAACAGAGCTTGGATAGCGTGTACAGGTACAGATGCCCATGCAGTTTAAACACGGTAGTGACTGACATATTGTGAAGAGCTAGTTGCTCTTCCACCATAGACCAGACGTTTTCAATGGTGAGAGATCTGGAGAATGTGCTGTCCAGGGCAGCAGTCCAACATTTTCCGTATCCAGAAAGGCCCGTATAGGAACTGCAAAATGCGGCCGTGCATTATCCTGCTGAAATGTAGGATTTCGCCGGGATCCAATGAAGAGTAGAGCCACGGGTCGTAAAACAACTGAAATGTAACGGCCACTGTTCAAAGTACCGTCGATGCGATAAAAAAGTGACCGAGACGTCTAACCAATGGCACCCCATACCATCACGCTGGGTGATAAGCCAGTATGCGTTCACCGCGTTCACCGCGATGTCGCCACACACGGATGCGACCATCATGATTCTATAAACAGATCCTGGATTCATCCGAAAAAATGACGTTTTGCCATTTGTTCACTCAGGTTCGTCGTTGGATACACCATCGCAGGCGCTCCTCAGCGGCAAGAGTAACCGCAGCCATGGTCTCCGAGCTGATAGTCCATACTGCTGCAAACGTCGTCGTACTGATCGTGCAGATGGTTGTTGTCTTGCAAACATCCCACCTGTTGATTCAGGGATCGAGACGTGGGTGCACGATCAGTTACAGCCATGCGGATAAAATGCCTGTTATCTCGACTGCTAGTGATACGAGGCCGTTGGGATCCAGCACGGCGTTCCGTATTACCCTCCTGAACCCACCGATTCCATATTCCGCTAACAATCATTGGATCGCGACCAACGCGAGCGGCAATGTCACGAAACGATAAACCGCAACGCGATAGGCTACAATCCGGCCTTTATGAATGTCGGAAACGTGATGGTACACATTTCTCCTCCTTACACGAGGCATCACACCAACGTTTCACCAGGCAACGCCGGATAACTGCTTTTTGTGTATGAGAAATTGGTTGGAAACTTACCTCATGTCAGCACGTTGTAGGTGTCGTCACCGGCGCCAACCTTGTGTGAATGCTCTGGAAACCTTATCATTTGCATATCACAGCATCTGTTTCCTGTCGGTTAACTTTCGCGTATGTAGCACGTCATCTTCGTGATGTAGCAGTTTCGATGGCCAGGGATGTCATAGCTTGAACATCGCCTGATTTTCGTAGACTGCTCCCCTCACCATTGTTTTTCTCTTGTTATTGTTCATCTTGTATGCACCATTCAACACACTTTCCATCCCGTTCAACTGCTCTTGCAGTTCCATTGCTGCCTTTGACAAAATTAAGTCATCGGCAAAACGCAGTGATTTTATTTCTTCATCCAGAACTTTAATTTCTTCCCCAAATTTCTCCTTGCTTTCCTTTATAGCTTATTAACTGTACAAATTGAATAAAATTGGAGAAAGTCTACAACCCTGTCTTACTCCCCTCCCAACTTCTGCATCCCTTTCCTGCTCTTCAACTCTCATGACTGCTGTCTAGTTTTTATATTAGTTGTAAATAACTTTCCGTTCCCTACATTTTTCTCCTGCTCAAAATTTTAAGAGTCTATTCCATTCAAAAAAATTTCCAAATGTAAAAAAGCTAGAATGTAGTATTTCCTTTCCTTAAGCCGTAAAGTGATGATCAATAAGATATTGGCAGAATTTATAACTGCCCCTGGGTATGTCCTACAGTTTTACCTGGTTCCTAAATCTATGTCTTACCATTAGAAAATCTATCTGGTACCTACATTTATGTACAAAAAAATGCGGTTCAATTACGTTGTGCGTATCACTGACATCGACATTAAGGGATCAAGAGCAGATCGTGCAGGCCACTATGATGGCCATGAAGTATCGTACACTAGTTGTAGACGACATACACTATTTCAGAAGATGATGATAATGCATACTAACGGCTGTCGCATCTTTCAGCAAGGTAATGCACCGTATTGAAATTGTAGGAATGTGATGAATGATCCGAGGACAACAGTGGTGAGCTTCAGTTGATGTGCTTCACCCAATTCAACAGATCTTAAATTTTGAATGTGATTTAACGTCGATTCTACGATCATCGCCTTCCTCCTCAGAATTTACGGGAACTTGTTACTAGATGTGAAGCCAATTGTTTCCAACGACCAACGATGTCCTTATTGCTTCCACACCAAAACACCTAGCCAAGGCTGGACATACCTCTTATTAGAAAATTGATCATAAAAGTCTTGGAGGTCAGCGTAAGATAGGACGCAATGTGTATGACTCTCATATGAACGCAATGGGAGCACCGTCTGACATTAGATGTATTTCGTGTAAAGTAAAGCAGTCAACAATCCGAAGATTGGTTTGAACACCACAGAGCTTTACTAGGCATGGTCCTGTTTGGAGGTGGTATGCCGTTGCCTTCCTCCGACCTTCGAACTGACTTACCCAGCCAGTTATAGGGGGACCTACAGTTTAACGTGGGTGCCGAACCACGGTGCTACTCGGTATTTTTCACATGAGCAATACTGCCAGAGGTGAAAGAAGTGGAAAGTGACATAAAAATCCCAGGACCTGGCGGGGTATAAATAAACAAATGTGATATTTGGCACAGTTTTACATACGGTACAGGTAATTGTATTAAAAAGAAAAATTGAGCGCAAGGATCTTGAGTTTTGTAAATGATTGTGCTTTTTAATGTGCTAGATGAGCCTAGAAGCGACCTATTTGATTTTGGCCCTGGCAAATTTTTCTTTTGTTGTGATGTGGTAGTATCATTTATTATTCTGGTTCCCACTGAACCGTATTTGACTGGCTGTCATGGTCTACAGGCGTTGTGAATTAGATCCAGAATATTTCGTACGAAAAATTAAAAATGCCGTTTTAATGATTGCTATGGTAGTGCTACTTAAGCGATTACTGTGTTTAAAATACAAACAACAAAACAATAAAGAACGTAATATTATTTTATGCTAAAATTATGCGGAATTACTACGAGTCTTAGCACAAACGGGCTAAATTTTCTGGGTTTAAGGCATCATATTTGGACAACGAGTAACGATTAATAAATTAAAAAAATTACTTCACCTCATTATTTACATTAGCGCGAAATTTGAAGAAATTCTTACGGGAGACGCGCTTCAAAAACATTCCAGAAAACACTTTCAATGCACGTAAAATTTCAATGGTGTACGTTCAAATTTTTTAGCATTATTTTAAGCCCACAAGACATATTTAGCAAAAGAAATTATGCAGTTCTTACATTTTTCCCGGGCGGCAGTACCAGTCTTCAATCAGGTACCCACAGTCGTTATCAAGAGGAGAAAAACTCTTTTGGATGTTGTACCGCGTCACTGTATGATGAATGAACTACATACAAACATTGAAAAAGTGTTGCATTATTATGATTCTAAGGGTTCATGACCGTTCACATATAAACTGCTTATACGTATGCGAAGACAAAAGTTCTTTCTTGGTAAAGAGAAACTGTCAAGTAGTACAACGATAACTTAGATATTCTCAATATGTCTCCCAGACTGCAACGTACACCAACACACCTAATACTCTATAACACGTCGTCTTGCAGTGATATTCATGATGCCATATTGTCCACTGTAGGTCCAGATTTTCTAACTTTATATATATATATATATATATATATATATATATATATATATATATATATATATATATATATAATGTCCGAATAAACAGACGCCACTCGCCACTTTTTGATCCTGCAGTTATTATCTATGATATTCACGGAATGTACGATATTAACTGCGAATAGGTACAGTTGACAATGTGTACCCAGCCGGGACTCGAACCCGGGTCTCCTGCTTTCTAGGCAGTTGAGCTGACCCCTACACCACTGGGGACACTGCGATCATCACACCTGCACGGAATTACTTAAGCACGCCTCCCGTCAGATACTCCTAGGCCCTTACTCTTACGGGAATCAGTACTGACTACGAGTTTCAGTTCTAGTGGGCCGGCCACGGTGGCCAAGGGGACTGAGGCGCTTCAGTCACGGTCTGCACGGCCACTACGGTCGGGGGTTCGAATCCCCCCTCGGGCATGGATATTTGTGCCGTCCTAGTTCGTAAGTAGTTCATAAATAGTTTGTAAGTTTAGGGACTGATGACCCCGTAGTTAAGTCCCATAGATTCTACAAACACAAACACACAGTTCTAGTGGGCAGGGTAAAGCTGGAAATTTGTGTCTGACGGGAGGCGTGCTTTTGTAATTTCGTACAGGTGTGATGATCGCTGTGTCACCAGTGGTGTAGGGGTCAGCGAAACTGCCTAGAAAGCAGAAGACCCGGGTGCGAGTTCCGGTTGGGTACACATTTTCAATTTCACCCATTCGCAGTGAATGTCGTGAATTGTAACTTTATGATGCCGTATGAGAAGGAACGCATTAAAAAATTGTGCACGATGAGCGCGAGAATGTCTATTATGACGAAACCTTTATCGAAATGTCGCAGGCCGCAGTGGCCGAGGGGACTGAGGCGCTCCAGTCACGGTCTGCACGGCCACTACGGTCGGGGGTTCGAATCCCCCCTCGGACATGGATATTTGTGCCGTCCTTAGCATTAGTTAGTTCATAAGTAGTTGTAAGTTTAGGGACTGATGACCTAGTAGTTAAGTCCCATAAGCAATACAAACATATGAACATTTGAAATGTTGTCTCCATGGTTGGACTATGCGACGGTATAAGTCATCGCTGAACCATTTAGCCATTGGCTTCCACGACCACCAGTGGCGTTCGGTGGCCCCACATAATGGCACCATAAAACTTAAAAAAAAAAAAAAAAAAAAAAAAAAAAACACCTCGCTTATCGCTAGGCGGTGTTTCGAAGACGTACAGAGTTACCAGGCTGAGTCCAAAATCTTCTTCTTTGCTGGAATCTGGAAAGGTGAACGTAAAGGAGAGATGGCATCTAGAGATGTTGATTTCGGTGATAAGTAAGGGAAGGAATGTAAGATTTGGGCAGCATTTAAGGAAAGGGTTTCGCCGTGACCAGGAATACTTGTATAAACTGGTATCGAAATATGGAGCATCCTTCCAATGGAGCCAGGACTGCGTAAATGAAATGGAAATAAAGACGGTTATTAACTGGGTGTGTCAGGCGGTTTTGAGAAATAGAAAACCTGATATGACGTGCCTATATAAAAGTGTACACAATAACTAATCACAAGTATGCAAAATTACACTCAGAATGCAAAATTATGCACAAGTATGCAAAATTACCCAAATGTATGCTAAATTACACTCAGAGGCACAAAATTACGCAAAGGAATGCTGCAGTTCTATCCACCAACTGTACCTACATGCTTCGGAAGACACGCTATGTCATCCCCGACGATAATGTTAACACTCTTGCGTTCATTTCAGAGCAATAGAACAACAAAAACAATAAAACGAATAACGAGCTCCTTATTTTTCAGTTATTTCACAGACTCAACTCAAGTACTACTTTTAATTTTTGTTATTTACTAATCTAGATGTCTCTGTAAGCAGTAAGTAATCATGGGACCCTGTTGCCATAGCCTCCAGGATGTAGCGTTGTCGTCACAATAACCCAAGAACTGAAACAATCAAGTGGCTCCCGTAATTTCCGTTACCGTATTATAGGGAAAATTACATTTTAATCTTAAAAAAAAAATTTCAAATGTTTGTATAGTCTATGGGACTTAACTACGGGGTCATCAGTCCCTAAACTTACAAACTACTTTTAAACTACTTACGAACTAGGACGGCACAAATATCCATGCCCTAGGGGGGATTCGAACCCCCGACCGTATTGGCCGTGCAGACCATGACTGGAGCGCCTTAGTCTCCTCGGCCACCGCGGCCGGCTTTAATCTTAATTTAAACCAGATATTAAAAAAACCAGATTTTCAAAAATGTCTTTCTTGCTATTCCCAGAGTGAATTTCGTTTCCGCTCTGTTTCAGGCGTTATTAGCTTTTTTGCTTTCCGAATTCATCTTCTAAGCGTAGTTTCTTATTTCCCAATTCCGCCAGTGTACCCCTATCATGTCATTCGATTACACCGTGATACCCTTGTTTTAATCTTGTCGACATTCTTCTTGTAGATGTACTTTTCGTTCCAGCAGATCCGAATTGAGGAAGAGCAGTACTTCCTATAAAGTTTGTATTTTTTGGCACAATCACATATCGACAATGTGTTTTCTACTCTGAAGATGGTCGATGGGCGCTGAAAACAGTAATATCTGCATAGAATTCGCCCAAATTTTACTGAAAAGTATGCAACTGGTTGGAAAGTCCTTCAAAATCACTGATGACTACATTGCCATCTCTTCGATTACATTGGTCTATGAATTAACGGGTTTAATATCCTCAACAAATACAAATAACTTCGCTTAAAATTTCTGGGCTGATAGACCGTGGTCGGCCGGTCGCATTGGCCGAGGAGACTGAGGCGCTTCAGTCACGGTCTGCACGGCCATTATGGTCGGGGGTTCGAATCCCCCCTCGGGCATGGATATTTGTGCCGTCCTAGTTCGTAAGTAGTTCATAAGTAGTTTGTAAGTTTAGGGACTGATGACCCCGTAGTTAAGTCCCATAAGATTTACAAAAATTTGAACATTTAGACCGTGGTCGGTTGACAAAACTTTCCTCTAACATTTCGTCTTCGGCTGCGGAAGACGAAATGTTAGGGGAAAGTTTTATGTAACGACCACGGCCTATCAGCCCGGAAATTTTAAGTGAAGTTGACGGCGGCCGTGAATGCCTACATTGTATGATGAAATAAATTTATTCCTGAACTTGTTGAAAAGCACCATCACTAGTAAACGTTCGAAAGTCATCCGCAAAACTAAATAGCTCAGGTGTCTTCCATTCAAGCACATTTCTTCGTTTTTTATTTTCCAACTGTAGGGATTCGAAAACTTTATTCGAGGTAGAAACGTTTAAATTCCAAGCGAGCTCCGCAATACATAGACCTCCAAACAAAGGGATTTTCCTGGAAACATGTTGCCCCATATCTAGCGTTCACGGTCGAGGAGCTCGTCCGCGTTTTATGGGTCAATTGAATGTAAATTAGCGCAATGCATCGGTTCGCCGGGCAGCGCCAGGTGGTATTAAGCGGGCCCGACGTATTTACGAGGCTCTAATGGTTAGCCCTGGGGCGGCGCGGCCCGAAAACCTCGCGCAAAATTGCGCGTTTTAATTAAACTGCGCTCGAGATTAAGCCAGAGAGCGTCACCAGGCGCCTCAAACGATTCCGGAGCTGCGGTATAAAAATAAAGGTGACTCTGTGTGTGTGTGTGTGAGTGTCTGGAATGGGCAGGGTAGGTGCGTGCGCTGAGGGTGGCCATTTACATTACCAATGAAGGTGCGCGGAGACCCGGAAATAAAACCTAAGCTGTCGTATTTCGTGAAGGAGAGGAAAATTTCGCAGATGACTTTACTTGACACGATATTATCAAGCAAAGTCAAATATTAAGTTCGAGCAAATCAAATGTAGAATTTCGTCTAACAGCATTGCTTCAGGATAGCCTTCTTCTTCTTTGGTTATCAACTCGTAGGTTGATTTGTAGCATTTCTCCATAGTGTCCTGTTGCTTGCCAGTTGTTTCATGTCCCTGTAGCTGTTACATCACTTGTCTCATATACTTCATCCTGGGTGTTCCTTTACAGTTCACTCTCTCCACCAATCCATCCAAGATTATTTTTAGCAACTCTTCATGCCTCAAGACATGACCAATCGAGATATTGCGCTTTTTTTGCATAGTTCTTCTCAGAGACAAACCCTCACCAATTCTTTGCAAAACCTATTCGTTTGTTACTTTATCAAACCCGCTTATCTTCGACATTCTACGGTAACACATCTCGAACGCATCTATCTTTCGATGTTCCGGTTCTCCCATGGTGCAAGATTCACTTCCATACAGCATTACACTCCATACAAAAGTCTTCAACAACTTCCTGAAAAGGGTTCTCAATTTGATTCCGTATTTCTTGATTCCCAGAAGGCTTTTGATACCGTACTTCACAAACGGCTTTTAATCAAATTGGGTGGTTGTGGTATATCGCCCCAAATTTGCGATTGGATACGGGGTTTCCTGTCAGAGAGGACACAGTTCGTAGTAATCGATGGTAAGGCATAGAGTAAAACAGAGGTGGCATCGGAAGTTCCTGTTCCTTACTCACATAAACGATTTGGGAGAAAATCTAAGTAGCTCTCTTAGGTTGTTTGCAGATGACGCCGTCATTTACAGTCTATTAAAATCATCTGAATATAAAAACCAACTGTAGAACGATCTAAATAAGATATCATGGTATAAAAATTGGCAATTGACTCTAAATAATGCGAAGTGTGAAGTCGTCCATATGAGTACGAAAAGAAATCCGTTAAACATTGTTTACAAGATAAATCAATCAAAAGTGAAGGCCGTAAACTCCACAAAATATATAGGATTCATTACTTCAGACCTAAACTGGAAAGAACACATAGATAATGTCGTATGAAAGGCGAACCAGAGACTGCGTTTAATTGACAGAACCCTTAAAAAATGCAACAGATCTACTAAAGAGATTGCATACACTACACTTGTCCGTTCTATTTTGGAGTATTGCTGTCCAGTGTGGGATCCTTATCAGGTGGGTTTGACGGAGGACATCCAAAGAGTTCAAAGAAGGGCAGCTCGTTTTGTATTGTCACGGTACAGAGGAGACAGCGTCACGGAAATTATACAGGACCTGGGATGGGAATCATTACAACAACGGCGCTTATCGCTGCGGCGTGGTCTACTTACGAAACTCCAATCACCAACATTCTCCTCCGAATGCGAAAATATGTTGTTGACTCCCACCTACATAGTAGGAATGATCATCAGAATAAAATACGAGACGTCAGTGCTCGAACGGAGAGATTCAAATGTTCTTTCTTCCCGCGTGCTATTCGAGAGTGGAATGGAAGATGAATAGTATAAATGTGGTTCGTCGATGTAGTGGACTCCACCAGCTCCATCAAGATGTTGAAAAAGTTTCATATCTGTCCTGCGTCTGGGGGGGGGGGGGGTGAAACGCCGTAGATGACAAACCATCATCTGTTCCAGCCGCAAAACTGAATCCCTGTTATTCAATCTAGGAATTATATACAAAACATTTATTTACACCTGAAGATACAACTATAAAGTTACGAAACCGGTTGTGCGGGTCTCCATGACTCTAAAAGAAAAAGCAGTTTAAGTGGACCAACGGCCTTTCAGTCAGAGAACTATAATATTACTCTTATTTGAACACCTACTTTTTAACTGTGTGAGAGTTCCTTACCTACATATAAATATGATGAATGTTAGAAGGCACTTTGATACAGGGAAAAGATAAAGAGCCAACAGGACGGATGAAAATAAACAGGAAGTAAAAAAATGGACGTCTACGGGTGTTGCGTAATAGCCGATCCGAAACTAAATTTCTTTGTTAGTACTCCGTGAACGATTTTCGGATACACGTTAATTTGAATTTTTCGTTATTTTGCCTGTGACTGGAAAATCACCCACAGATTTGTGGACACCAGTTATTAAACACCATATATTTTCATTTAAGTACATCTAAATCAATAAGTATAGAAAACCGAAATCTGAATTTCGACCTAATTCCGTATAGAAATTACTTCTTATCACAGTTTTCTTTCATCTGTAAACTCTCTGAAACCTCATAAAGAATTCTGGTAACACTGGGGTGATAATGCATTCTTTACTGGCCATCCTGCACGTATCGGATCAAATAAGTATTTGAGCTCGGACGCAACCCTAGACAACGGCATGCGGCACGATCGAAAGAGATCGGCCCGTACGGGCCTACCATCGCAGCACGTTCTCGGATGATCGCAGCGGAGGCCGACGAAATCCAATATTCCCCAATAGGCGCAACGTTTTTATACCGGCGCGCCGCGTCAGCGCAACCCGGCGTTTCTGCTTCGCCGACGACGGCCGGGACCCCCGATGGCACGGCTCGCCTATCACCTTCCCTCCCCCGCACCCCTCTATCCCTCCCTTACAACACCCTTCGCGACACGACGGCGCCGCGGCGCTTGCCCTCTCGCTTCATTATGGGGGTGGCGTCGCCGGTCTGGCGTCAGTTCTGTTGTGGTGCCTTCCCTTTGCTTTCCTCGCGGCATTCTGGTGTTCTTGCAAGACTTCGGCAGTTTCACGATTACAGCTGGCCACCTAGATGTAGTTTACTGCAACCCCAACGTTCGAACGCGTCTCATTGAATGTCTAATGAGAATCACCAGATTTATGTACACTGTGTGTGGCCGGCCGAGTTGGCCGAGGGAACTCAGGCGCGTCAGTCACGGTCTGCACGGCCACTGCGGGCGGTGGTTCGAATCCTCCCTCGGGCATGGATATTTGTGCCGTCCTTAGTGTTAGCTAGTTCATAAGGGTTCATGGGAGGGTGTCGTCTATAACTGACTGTAATAGCATACAGGTTGACTTAGACAAAATTTCTAGTCGGTGCGAAGAATGGCAGCTAGCTCTCAATGTAGAAAAATGTAAGGTGATGCGCATGAGTAGAAAAAACAATCCTATAATGTTCGAATACAGCATTAGTAGTGAGCTTCTTGATGCTGTCGCGTCGTTCAAATATCTAGGCGTAATATTGCAGAGCGACATGAAATGGAACGAGCATGTAAGGACAGTTGAAAGGCAGACAGCCGACTTTGGTTTATTGGGAGAATTTTGGGAAGATGTACTTCACCTGTAAAGGAGTCCGCGTATAAAACGCTTGTACGACCACGTCTTGAGTATTGCTCAAGTATTTGGGACCCGCAGCAGATCGGTTTGAAGGAAGACATAGAGGCGGTTCAGAGGCGAGCAGCTAGATTTGTTACCGGTAGGTTCGACCAATGCGCGAGTGTCACGGAAATGCTCCGGCAACTCAATTGGGGATCGCTGGAAGAAAGACGACGTTCTTTTCGTGAATTTCTGTTAAGTAAATTTAGAGGGCCGGAATTTGAAGCTGAGTGAAGTACGATCTTGCTGCCGCCTACTTACATTTCACGTAAAGGTCACAAAGACAAGATAAGAGAACTTAGTGCTCGTACGGAGGCATATAGGCATTCTTTTTTTCCTCGTTCAATTTGGAATAGGAAAGGAAATGCCTAGTAGTGGTACAGTGTACCCTCCGCCACGCACCTTAGGGTGAATTGCGGAGTATGTATGTAGATGTAGATGTAGATAAATAGTTTGTAAGTTTAGGGACGACCCCGTAGCTAAGTCCTATAAACATTTGAACATTTGAACACTGTGTGTGTAAAAACAGCCAGACGTCGCGGTGTGATTCATCATTGCCAAGTAGATGTCACGGAAAGCAGACCCACCGGCATTACAGGAATGGAACATTTTAACCCTTAACGGCCGGGGAATATACAGAGGATTCGATAATGTCAGACGAAATTTTATTATCTCAGAAATTTCCACTTCACGCGCTGCTAAACATCGTGAAATCGTCTGCTCAACAGCCGAGCGAATGGAAACAATGGAAAAACATAATATAAAATTAAAGGTGATAAAATGGCGCTTTTATAATTACAAGATGAAAATATGGGAGAATGTTAAATGACAACATGACATTGGACAGAACATACATGGTTGTTAAAACAAGACGGTGGCTAAAAAACACTCACTGCAGACGATGAGACATAACATGATGGCGACATTGAGGTAAAAAAAAAACACTGAACACTGGTTTCCCACAGGCGTGTAAGCAACGTTAAAAAACACTGGGCGACGAAACACTATACACACGAAGCACTGAACACTTAAAAACACTAGCACTGTACTGGCACTGCAGGGGGAGGGGGGAGGAAGGAGAAGGCGTGGGGAAGGGGAAAAGGTGGGGGAGGGGAGAATGGGGGAAATCGGAAGGAGGGATAGATGTTGGGACGGTGTGGAGAACGTCGTCTGGGAGAGGTAGGTGGCGGAAGTCACCCTCGGAGAAGACGTAGAGGGTGTGGTGGTGAAGGGAGGGAGGGATGTGGCGGTAAAGGCATGGTAGGGGCCTGGGATCCAGGAGGAGATACTAGTGGGTTATGGGACTCCTTTCGGTGGATGTACTTGAGGCGGATGTGTTGAAGTAATTGGCCAGGTGTCGGAATGGAATGAGGTCGTAAAGGATGCGCGTGGGGGAGGTGAGGTGGATGCGATAGGCGAGGCGAAGGCGTGGCGTTCGAGGATTTTGAGGGATTCATAATAGGAGAGGGAAGAGGATATCCAGGCGGGATGGAAACAGCAAAGGACGGGACGCATGAGGGAACGGTAGGTATACAGGATGGTGGAAGGATTTCCCATGTCCGGCCGGAGAGGCATTTTAAGAGGTTAAGGCGGGAGAGGACTTTTTGTCGGACGGTTTTGAGGTGAGGGTTCCAGGAAAGGTCTCTATCTAGGGTTAATCCGAGGTAGCGGACGGTCTTCGTTTGCGGGATGGGGCAGCCATGGAGGGTGAGGTAAAGGTCTCGGTGGCGAAAGGAACGGGTGGTGCGAACTATGATGATTGCTTGGGATTTTGTACGATTTACAGTTAGGAGCCACTGGTTACACAAAGGAGGAAAATTTGGAGAGATGGGACTGAAGGAGATGTTGGGAGCGAGCGAGGGACGGGGCAAGGGCAAGGAAGGCGGGGTCATCAGCATACTGAAGAAGGACAGGAGGCTGAGGTCGGGGCATATCTGCTGAATATAACAGATAGAGGAGGAGCGACAGGACGGTGCCCTGGACGCTCCAGCTTGCGCTTCTTGCTTATAAAGGCGCGGACCACGCTACAGCGCATGAGGCAACAGATACAACAAGGCGCCAAAGACGTTACTCGGCGGCAAGGCGTATACGTATGTGTAAATTATGTCAGTGGCTGCATGATCGATTACTGCGGAGAAATCGATGTGTTATATCTGTACTGTGACGGCGTCTTTGTAAGTTTATTAAAGAAAGTGCCAGATTCCAAGATTTATCCAGACTGTAGCCGCTGTATCTGTTAATTAAATTTGTCCCCAAGTGAATTTCAATTGCTTCTTCACCACGTAGACCCAGAAAGATGAAGTGGAGGCTAAAATTTTGACGTTTTCGTACATCATGGAGTGTCCACTATCAATGCAGTGTTCAATTGCACATACGTATACTTCCTTGCTACCGAGTAACGTCTTTGGCGCCTTGTTGTATCTGTGGCCGCATGCGCTGTAGCGCGGACCGAGCGTTTATAAACACGAAGCGCATGCTGGAGCGTCAGTCTCTCTCTCTCTCTCTCTCTCTCTCTCTCTCTCTCTCTCTCTCTCTCTCTTTGATGATGGCTGAACGTTTCTCAGCGGAAATATTAGAAGAATTCAGCTTTATGCGGCTGCACGCCCGAAACTTCTATGGTCATTGTGCCGCGAAGACATGAAGATGCACATCATGAAATAGTTTTAAATATGATAATTTTAGTGCCTGATATCATATGTATTATGTTCGTTCAAATTTCATCCTACCGTGAATGGTTTCGTCAACAAAACCTATTTCTCGTACATTTCCGTGTATTTCTGCTAACCAATTGTTGACTAATTTCAGGGCTGGCGTTAAGTTTAAAAGTTTCTTTGTCAGTCTGTTTTTATTCGGTCTGCGTAGGTGTCCGTTTGATCGTCTTTTCATGAAGATATCTGAGTTTTTTTTTTATTAATTGAATAATTTCATGTGGTTTCTTTTTCCTCTAAATTCCATTTTCTAATGCAAGCGTAGGCTTCCGCGGCTGTTGTCACTATCAATAAAATTCTTCTGGGTATGAAACCGCGTCGTCATTTTATAAATTCCACCGACGTTTCGGCCACTGTTGCAGGCGGCCTTCATCAGGGTCTGTGTCTGACGTTTTTCTAACTTTGCTCCTAGATTTTTTTCTGAGAATTTTCCTCTCTTGTTCCTCCATGTTTACATTTGTAACCTGACACTATTATCAATGTTTCAAATGTATAAAGTTGCCCCTGGCTTGATGACTGTACTGTAGTGTCGTTTGCTCGCCGTGGAGGTTCGAGTCCTCCCTGGGGAATGGGTGTGTGTGTTGTCCTTAGGTTAGTTTATCTTAGTTTAAGTAGTTTGAAAGCTACGGACTGATAACCACGCAGTTTGGTCCGATAGATTTTTAAAAAATGAACTTTTTTTTAGTGTAGTAATTTTGCATTTTTTGTTATTTATCTTTTGTTGTAACTATTCCATGTGATTATGTATGCCCTTTGCAATTTAGCGGTTCTTTTTTTGTTTCCTTTCTGATTTATCCATGATGGCTAAATAATTTCGCCTAAATACTTGAATTTGTCTCCTTTGAAAAATTACTGCACATTTGGTGATTAATGGTTAATTATCGAATCATGATTTAGTTCCATATACTCGATCTTTTCGTATAAATTTCTGGTTCCGCTTTTTGACGGCTATTTCATGAAATTTTTCAGAGTGGATTGCTTCGTGTCCGTTGTTCTAAACGATTGCAAATATCACCTATGACAACTAAGAAGTCAAGGGGAATTTTGTCTTTAAGAAGTCTATCAGTGTTTATACCTTTTACTATCTTTCCTCCTTGAGATTCACTTTCCCCTGAATTAAATCTAATTGTAGTGAGGATAGTCCATCTCCTTGCCGGGCACCAGTTCTGATTTCGAACGGTTCAGAATTTTCTCCCGAGAATTTAAATTTTGATGTTATGTTGGTAAGAGTTTTTTATTTTCAAATACATCGTTTTCTTTTCAATTGATGTTCCTCCAGTGTGTTGAAAACGGTCTGCCGATCTATGGAATCATAGGGAGTCAACAAAGGTGATTACTGTTTGGGCTTTGGGGAACTTTAGTATGGTTTTCACGTTTAAGATTTGTTCCCCAAAGGATCTTCCCTTTCTGAAACTGCGGTGGGACTAAGGGAAGAGGTGGTGAAGAAATTGTCAAAATAATTTCGTTATCATACCAAACTCGTCACAAATTTAATTCAGTCCTATTAAAAAAAATCTGTTTATAGCTCTTATTGTCATTTGCTAAGTAAATATTTATAACTTTTCTAATGTCACCTAGCTACTTAAAACCTCTCGTAAACCGTGGCATCCAACTTCCCCCCGAAGTTTATGTCCACCGCCTAATTATAAAAAATATATATAATAGTTTATATTTCTATCTTTTCGTAAAACACAAAAAGGTCCTTATACCCGCGGGAGAAAAAATAAAAGGCCAGTATGTAACTTCACATTCAAAGTTCAAATTCTTTAACACCAATTCAGTCATGAAACTGGCGTTCGAGCGACAACCCACAGCCTACCATATTTTAGTTTCACATTTAAAATACCACTCTTTCATTTGAATGCGTCTTGAAATTCAATAGCCTGTTATAAACTTTTCAAATTGTTGGTGTTTTCTTCCTAGAAGTAGAAGATCAAATAACATTTCCATATTTCACATTAAATAATAAATCATTCCATATACATGATGTAATATTTAAAACTCTTCTTCAGTCAAACATCACATGTTTATTGGGCCACTTGCAATACAAGCATATACTATTTGCTTCTGATCCAATGTTACATTTACAAGGACATAATCTGAACTGATGAACATCCATAGCAATAATAATGTTAAATAATCTTCTTAGAGGACGATAGATGTCCCATAATAAAGAAGGCGCAGAGACGTCCGCTGCCCCGTGACCGTCGGCTAAACTTCATATAACGCAAGGCCAGTTCTGTGACGCCGGTCGGTGCTGCGGCGACGCTGCTCCTGTTTATTGCAGTACCTCGATCGACCATGAAACAAACAGAAACAAACACGGAACATTTTTTCTTTAAGTATCACATCATAAAAATCATTACTCAACATTCAATAAATCTTTTACATTAATACGCAAATTTTAATTTTCATCTCCTGCAAAACATAACATGGAAGAGTAGGAGCTCAAAAATCTGCCCCACTACAAAACCAGACTAATAATCTCGGATCAGGTGGTCCGTTTCTTTTTCCAACCTACACGTTAGACTGTAGATAAGATGTTATATGCAAGTGAGAGGGGAGAAATTCCCCTGTAGTTATTAATATCTGACTTGTCACCTTTCCTTTTAAATGGGTGAATCAAAGTACATTTACAGTCATCCGGAAATTTTTCAGCATGCCAGATATTGTGTATGATATTTTTCTGCGATTATTCCAGCTTCTTCTGGTGTTAGTTGTCATTTAAATATCTGATTATTTGGCATAAAACTTTTCTGTGTGTTGTTCCATGACATAAAGTAATAAGGTTATTACTCTTATAACCAACATTTCGGCCATCGTTACAGTTGTCGTCTTCTGGGTACACTGGACGAAATGTTGGTTATAAAAGTAATAGCCATCAGACATTATGTCAACCGATTCTGGCCGTGAAAGAGTACGCAATTAAAACCCAGCAATCTTGTAATGAGTAGGAGCGGGGGGGGGGGGGGGGGGGGGGGGGGGAGGGGGGAGACTGAATCTGGATTTGGTGTTGTTTTTCATCGCTAAATTGTTCTTTTGGAAATTCACAGTTAAAAATTCCTCGAAAGGTATGATATTTTACAATTACTAATACTTGTTTCCACAGTCCCATCTGTACGTTTCAAACAGTGTACCATTGTATACCATAGAATATCATGGCATAGGACAGAACATATCATAATTTTACCAGTATGTTATGTCAAGGATAATGTTCAAATGTTTGTATAGCTTATGGGACTTAACTATGGGGTCATCAGTCCCTAAACTTACAAACTACTTATTAACTAGCTAACACTAAATACAGCACAAATATCCATGCCCGATGGGGGATTCGAACCGCCGGCCGCGGTGGCCGAGGGGACTGTGGCGCTTCAGTCACGGTCGTCACGGCTACTACGGTCGGGGGTTCGAATCCCCCCTCGCGCATGGATATTTGTGTCGTCCTTAGTTGTAGGTAGTTCATAAGTAATTTGTAAATTTAGGGACTTATGACCCCATAGTTAAGTCCCATAAGGTCTACAAACATTTCAACATTTTTTTGATTCGAACCCCCGACCGTGGTGACCGTGTAGACCGTGACTGACGCGCCGCAGTCCCCTCTGTCACCGCGGCCGGGTCGAGGATAAAGAATTAATATGCAGTTTTATGGCATAGGACACAACATGTCAAGTGTTATCGATTATTGCAATTAATGTCACATTATACGCAACCTTAGGACAAACGACATGACTCATGGCACTAAGCCGTGCACTGTGACAGTTTCCATATCATGCAATATGAAACAACAATTATTGAATTTTAAGATCCATAACACCTTCTGATGGATACTTCCTATTACAGATGTATCTGCTCTCCCTAACTACCTGGAAGCTCACTCCCTTGTTGAGTCGTAAGAAAATACAAATATGACGCAGAAGTTTTTTTCCTTTACTGGCTCTAGTGCTGTCAAATATATCGAGAACCTATTCATGTTATTTTACACCTTTCACCTGGGTCAGAAGATATTAGACCTTCGTTGTGTTGTGAAAATAGTAATATATGTATATATTGTTTCCTCGAACATACTGTACTTAAACGTAATGACGGGAAAGCTTAATGTACGACAGGAAGGTGAACAAGGAAGGGAGGATTTCATCTGATACCAAAATTGTATACTTACTAATGAGGTTACGCCGAATGCACAAAAGATTTACAGCTCCTGTGAAAAGCTGTTTGCAAAACATATAATTACCGGAATCAGTTTTTGGATGATCTTCTCACATCCTTTTCAGACATTTGGTGTATAAATACGAGAGAGGATGTATTGTATCCAAAAATTTCTCTTCATATATTAACACATAATGTAGTGTAATTTACATCTCCAGTATTCATGTTCGTTCAGAAGTGTAACTTTAACGTGTGCCACATTTATGGTTTCCTAAACGGAAAGTAACGTATCACAGAAAATTAGCATTCACTGTTTGACAGACACCCTTGTCAGCACGTTGTCAGATGGAAGCACCATATGTATTGTTCCCACAGCCTGCTAATTACTTGTGCTATCGGCTCGACACGACTAAGCTTAACTTGTAACACGAGTATTAGGAACAGGACATTAGGCCCAATGAGGCCATTAGACACTGCTCTGATTGACAAAGGCCGTGTAGGGTGAGGGGAGGGGGTGAGGCACACGAAGCTCAGATTGGAGCGAAGTGTCCTCTGGAGACTGAGGAGGAAAGGGAGGAGATGGTAGTGAGGGAGTGGAGTAATTGCACAGGTAAATGACGTAAACCTAAATACGTCCGACTCTGGAAGGTAACGTTAAGGCATAACTAGAGCAGCAATTGTGATAATAAGAAACCGTGTATAAACATTTCCCTGTCACTTGTAGAATCTAACAAAAGCTGGATCAAATTAAAGTAATCCCGTGAAGAGATTTATATTGATACGAAAAAATACAGCACTGGAAAAGAAATGAGGAGCGACGTTTCAAAACGCGTTAAGTCCACTCGCAGGCAAAAAATAGTTTGAAGCGAATTCATACTCTACAAAATGTGATACATCGATCTATGATGACGTTTTCATTCTAAACGATATTTTCAACCGTTTAAGTAAGGTTCAAAATTCAACATTCGGTTCAAAGCGTAACTGATTCAAAACGTGATATGTCCATTTACTACCGATTACTAACGAAAGTATTTCAGTAAGACAAAGTCTGTAGCGCCAATACAGAATAAGTTTTAAAACTTCACTACAATGTACCTGTTGTGTAACCGAACCACTTATTGTTGTGGCCAGTGTATTGTGACATGCAAAGTTTGGCTGGCCAGTAGCTTGTTTAACTGTGAGCTTGCTGTTTCTGAAAAATATAACATGTGTAGGGGACCACAGATCTGGATCTACGGAGCGACAAAAAGGCATTGTGAAAAGGGAGATAGGGCAGATGGAGACATTTGTCTGTTAAACTGATTTTCCTGCACACACTATGTGTATCGATTTCATTTCTGGAAAGGAGTCCACGTAAACATGTACTATTTAAATCTTTTATATACCTTAATAAGGACCCTGAAATTCTGGAGTTTGAGTCTCCTCGTGGACACAAAGAGGGAAGATTGAAATGCTACAGCATCCCTCAGTGGCGTAACTTTGAGGGGGGGGGAGGATGAGGGGGATAGAACCCCCCCCCCCCAGAACCCGAAAAAAAGGGAGAAAAAAAAAAAAAAAGAGAGAGAGAGAGAGAGAGAGAGAGAGAGAGAGAAGGTGGGGAGGAAAGAAAAGAAATCGTATATAACAATCTGGTAAAGGTAAAGATTTGGAACTTGGGGTGTTTTACCATAAGCTTTCATTGGAAGGGAGTGAATTATTTTCTTCAACGGGAGTGGTAGATGGTAGTCTGTCTGGAACTGACTAAAATTTTGCTCGTCATGCAGATCTATCCCCTCCTTCCCCCCCCCCCCCCAAAGCCAAGTCCTAGTTACGCCACTGGCATCCATGTATCAGAAACAGGATGAAAGTCTACAGACACTCAGTCTACAGCAGGACGGGACACGCGTTCCTGATTCGTGTTTTGGCTTATTGGTGTAAATAAAGGACAAACACTGGATTCTTATTTTTTATTATCGAAATTTGTTTCAAAATACATTATGTCCTTTAGGCTGGTGCAAAACACATAAAGTCTATTGATTTCAAAATTCAGTTGGCAACACTGCCTTTAAATACAGAATGAGATTTTTCTCACTGATTCCATTCTTTTAACTTCTTGAATCTCAGTAAATTATCATACACAAATCCTAATTTACTATATAATTTTGCCTAATACTAGTTTTTGTCTCCTCCTGTAAAATTTTTATTTGTGGCCTAATCGCGTTTTGTAAAGTTACTTCTCAAATGGAATACTAATGTGACTGTAGCAGATACTGAAAGTGACCACCATTGATATCTCAGTAGTTTTTTTGTTTTGTTTTAGTAAGCAAGTAATTGAAGGAGCATCGATGTTGAACTGCTGGAATTTCTGCCGTCTCATCCAAAATGTTCTGCTGCAGTTTTTGAAGATTGTGAAGGTTGTTGTGATACACCTTAGACTTAAGGGCTTTCCACACAAACAATCGAACAGTGTGTCAACATTCAAACACAGGTTCTAACTTTTGAGATAAATATTTAACCTGAGATTACTTCACAATTGTAGCGAATACTGAAGACCAGTCTTTGTTTCCCTCTTGAAACAGCCATACAGGGACACTGCTACCGGGCAGTGAGATGTAGAATCACACGAATGAATTATGAGATCAGTTATATTTTTATTGGCAACTTTGTCATTATCCAGTCCACATGTTTGCACTTATATGGCAGAAATGCAGCTCTGGTTAAATAATTCAAGTTCAAACTACCACAGAATATCGTCCAAGAAGGCTGTTGAATTGGAAATCTTCACAACGGTCCTCATCCCCTTCGTACCTTTATCATCTGCCTCCTCTAATGTGTCTTACATGACTAATCGATGATTCCCGAAGGACCAAAGAAGCCCATACTTCCGCATGGACTTTTGTTTATAACATTCTGCCTGATCAGTGGGTATACCTCACAAAGCCTTATAGAGTTCGCTGTAACGGGTGAGTTGGTTATCGGCGCGGAGTTGGGCTTTGCCAAACATCGTTAGCATCGCCTTTAATAGTCCCCAGACCCCCAGAGTGCCCGCAGCCTTGTGACGTCATTCTGTACGCCCACGCTCCATTACTAACTAAGCAATAGGAGCGAGTTTACGGCTCACAAAACAGCACTAAACGTTGCACCATGTTGCATCCCACGAAAGATCATCTCTCACTGATCAATAGTAAAAACACGGAGTGCCGTGTTATCAGGTATTATTTCATCTACATCTACATAGATACTCTGCAAATAACATTTAAGTGCCTGGCAGAGGGTTCATTAACCACTTTCATAACTTTTCTCTACCGTTCCATTCTCTATTAGCGCGCGGGAAGAAAGAACACCTAAATCGTTCCGTTTTCGATCTGATTTCTCTTATTTTATTGGGATGGTCATGTCTCCCTAAGTAGGTGGGTGCTAGCAAAATATTTTCACATTCATAAGTAAAAGTCGGTGATTGAAACTTCGCAAACAGATCACGCCTCAATGAATAACGTTTTTCTTTTAATGATTTCCACCCCAATTCGTGCAACATTTCCGTGACGCTTTCCCCCCCGGAACGTGATAAACAAAAACGAGCTGCCCTTCTCTGAACCTTCTCAATATCTTCCGTCAGTCCCACGTGGTGAGGGTCCCACAAGGGGCAACAGTACTCCAGGAGAGGCCGCACAAGTGTGATGTCTCTTTGGTGGAACTGGTGCATCTTCGAAGCGTTCTGCCAATGAAACGTAACCTTTGATTCGCCTTCCCCACAATAATTTCTATGTGTTCTCTCCAGTCAAAGTTGTTCGTAATTGTAACTCCTAGGTATTTGGTAGAATTTACGACCTTAATGTTTGACTGATTTATCGCGTAATTGAAGTTCAGTGGATTTGTTTTAGTGGTCTTGTGTATTACTTCACACATTTCTTTATTTAGTGTCAATTGCCAATTTTCGCTCCAAGTAGAAATTTTGTCTAAATCGCTTTGCAGTTTCTTTTGATCCTCTGTTGACTTCACTAACCGATAAACGACAGCATCATCCGCGTCTAAGGGAGCTATTCAGATTGTCTCCTAAATCGTTTATAAACACGAGAAAGAGTAGTGAACCTATAACGCTTCCCTGTGGAACGCCAGATATCACTTCTGTATTACTCGATGACTTACCGTCAATTACAACGAATTGTGTCCTATCTGATACGAAATCGTGAATCCAATCGCACAATTGGGAAGATATTCCATAAGCACGCAATTTCATTAGAAGCCGCTTGTGGGGTACAGTATCAAAAGCCTTCCGGAAATCCAGAAATATGGAATCGATTTGAGATCCCTTGTCGATGGCACTTAACACTTCATGTGAATAAAGGGCAAGCTGTGTTTCGCAAGAGCGATACTTTCTTGGAAACTCTAAACATTCTATCAGAAAAACAAATTCTACTTGTCGTTGTCGTATAAGGGATACCTGAATGTGACAATATAGTAGGAAAGAGAAAGCCCCTCAGAAAATGAAGGTGATGAAACTGTTCAGAAGACATGAATTTATTTACATGTGCAAATTCTGGTCCAATATTTTCCATTAGTAGGCCACAGATAGCGAGTATGACGCTATGAATGAGTAGTAAACTTAATTTCACTCTCAATTCTCTATCTCTGTTCATCAAGATTTATGTCACTATGATTGCCTCTAAGTATACGAATAGTCCGATGGAAGTATTGTAAGTTGTTCTTCATATGGCCTCCAAGCTCTGTTGCCAAAAAAAAAAAAAAAAAAAAAAAAAAAAAAAAAAAAAAAAAAAAAAAAAAAAAAAAAAAAAAAAAAAATAAAATAAAACATTACGAATGAAACCTCAGAAGATCTGACGTTACAAACAACGAGATTGTACAACCCGAAAAATCCGAGACTGATGCAGCTAGTACGAGAGGGTTTCGGAAAATAATTTCTGCGTGGCCTGGCTATGATCACAATTCCGCTCAGGCGCTGCAGTATTTCTGGTTCAAACAGACCGAAATAACGCTATTAGAGTTTTTCTCTGTGTTGTGCGAAGATTATAGTGATTGTTTATAAAGGTATCATAGATGGAAAATCCCATCAAGTGGGAATTGAGATTTTTATTTCTTTTTCTGAGAGTTAAGAATGTTATCCCTTTAAATCATTACTTTTTATTTGAAGCTATAAAAACTCAGTATATACTGAGAAAAAACAATTCCTTCAAATTATTACGCTCTACTAGACACAAAAAGTCCACAGCTGTTCAACTATATAGAGCTTCCATAATGTACCAAATGCTGTAAATGTCACTATTATCCTTCTAAACTTTCCAGAAAGTAACTAATAATGCAACAGTAGTATGTGATTGACTACTTTTACATGGCAAAGGAGGAATAGTAAAGCAAATGAACGCACGTGTTAGGAGTAACTAAATGCACCTAACTGTCGAAGTCATTCAGTAGCACTTTGCAATTCATAATTTGTACGATGAGCTACTAGCATATGTAACAGCTACAAATGAATTTGTGGTTAAAGTTTGAAATGTTTGAGAGGTAATGGGAAAAATAAGGTATGTAGCTGATGAGCTAAACTATGTATTAACTGATAGGCGGCCGCGGTGGCCGAGGGGACTCAGTCGCTCCAGTCACGGTCTGCACGGCCACTACGGTCGGGTGTAAGAATCCCCCCTCGGACATGGATATTTGTGCCGTCCTTAGTCTTAGGTAGTTCATAAGTAGTTTGTAAGCTTAGGGACTGATGACCCCGTAGTGAACACCCATAAGTTCTACAAACCTTTGAACATTTTTACAAAGAGAAGATCGAATCGGCAGTTTAAAAGAGGGCACGATCAAGTGCATCTAGAACAACGAATCGGACGATTATCTTTTTTTCTGTTTATCTAGTTAACACAGAAAATTTCCGACCACCCTACTGGAGATTTTCATCTCTTGCAGCGCCTAAAGTCGTTCATTGGTGGTAAGCGCTTCGGCAACGATGAACAGGTAAAACGATCATGTTACCATACGGCTGACAACACAGGCAGCTAAATTCTGTTGCAGATGAATGCATAAACATATACCACAGAAACAGGGCTTAACGTCCCGTCGACATCGTAGAGTTTAAGAGACGAAGCACATGCTCTGATTATTCGGTAAAGGTAGGAGGGAAATCGGCCATGCTCTTTGAAAAGACCAACGCGGCAATTGGCCTGGAGTGATTTAGGGAGAACCTTATCTGGATAATCGTAGGCAGCCATTCGCCCGAACGCGAGGCCAGGGCGTTACCACTGCGCCACGTCGCTCAAAATGCTATGTTGATAAGTAATGTAAGTGTTACATATTTTAATTTCTCTCTATATCTGAACTAGATTCAGTTTTAACTACAAAGCAGAACTTACTAATACTTTTCGAACTACACTCGTATATCAGAATGAGAGTACTTAGAGACCCGCAAAAAACTTCACTTATAACTTCAAACCTTAAAGAAAATGTTTTTCCTTCGAACTCCACACAATGACGACACGAGAAAGCTTATCAGTCAATACATTTTCGCTGTACGTAACACAATAGCTGTCGTACGAGGCATACGCAGTGGTACGCAAAGTACCCTCTGCCACACACCGTGAGGTAGCTGACGGAGCCGGTCGCAGTGGGCGAGTGGTCTGCGGCGCGCCAGTCAATGTCTGCACGGCCACTACGGTAGGGGGGCCTCGGGCATGGATATTTTTGCCGTCTTTGTATCAGTCGGAGAATAGAAGTAGGCAAGTGTTGGTCGTATTCACAGTTGCTGACCAGTGCAATCGCCCACACACCTTATCAATGGAGTACGACTCAGTGACAATGTACATCGGGTCGCAACCAGTCGCTATAGGTTACCAGAAATGTATTTAAGTGATTCAAATGGTTTTATAAACTACGTTAGAGACATAAACGAATATAACTACGAAACTTTGAGTATTACGTAGCTGCAAAAGTCATTCGGTTGGATGAGAATTGTTTTGGTTTCCAGTTTCTTGCGGGTTTATATGACAAAAGTGAAAAATGGCAGGGACCGCATGTTGATTTGGGCCGCCATACCGTGATATTCGTTCGACCCCATTAGTTCCAAGATGGCAACCCTTTCAAGAAGCTCGCAGTTATAACTTGTCAACATATGGAGGCTTTGTAATGTTCTTAGAAGAGAGGGCCACTTTCTTGAAATCTACGTTAAATCGACATTTATTTAGAAGACTAATAGTAAACATTTACGTTGAAACCACCCAAGGAGCTAAATCTCTTCATGGACTACTGGGAGTTACTCTGCATGCCAAACATTTTCCTTCACTGTTTTAGTGGGGGTAACAAATTGTGTTTTTACTGTTGTATTTTTTCCGTCCCCTTCACATTATTTCTTACACATGCTGTTTACAACCGATGTTCTTAATATAAGATGTGGTAGTAAAACTTACCTTTTTTTCCTTGCAGGTGTAGCGGGCAGGAAGACTCAGTGAAATTGCTGGTATAAGGTATGCTATTAGAGAAAGTACCAATTGATAGACGTCACGTTTCTACTCTTACCCTTAAAAGCCTTGCATAAATATAAGTCATCCTATGATAATATTCGTCCGCCTAAGGTGATGCAAGAAATCACTTTTTATTTGTGGAGCTGTGTATCCTATTTAACATCCATTATGAACTATATATTATTTCTAACTGTAACGATACAGCTGTAAATTGAGAGACGAGTAGTGTGAAACAGTTTTACATTGCGGTGGATGATTTATTCTTTAACAGCTTAAATGTTTGGTGAAAGGTAGGACTAGGTCAAACAAATAAACAGCATTCACACTTGTTCATCAGATAATTTAATAATGAAAATGACATCTTTGAACCTTTAAATAGTGATTACAAATCTCATTTCAATATTACACCAAATAATTCAGTACAATTTTTAAACGAATCATATCTAATGAAATGTGGACCAGACCAGAACTGAAATACACCATAGGAGAGAGCTGTTTAAGACATAACTCGTGAAATGCTTAAGAAGCTGCGCATTGATTAAACTTACGGCTTGAATTTATGTTCAGAGTAGCACTAATAATATCCTTTTCCTTTTAACTGTTTCATCTAATATTAAAGAAAGAAACTCCTTGAAGGAAATTTAAGCTTTAAATAGTAGTAACAACATATTGTAACAAGTGCTTCATCAAATCAGTAGAAATCTGTACATTTGATGAATTTGTCTCAAACCTCAGTTCATTAGTTACATTAGATTAAATGAGTTAAAGTTCTACGTCACATCAATATGGAGTTGGATAAGGTTACTAAATATTGTATTCTATAATCAAAAAGTGAACACGAACAGTTTGCACATGCAGCAAATTATAAATACAAATTTCCATTTCGCCACCCGTAGAGACAGGATCAGCCGCAGGTAACATCCACTTGTCCGGCTGCCAACCGAACCCGCCCACAGGCTGTCGTATTTCCAGCAACGGAGGCAGACAGAGCGAAATTCTCCACATGGACGTATTCACAGACGGGGCAGGCACAACAAGCCACTCAACAACAGACATATAATTCCACATAGCCGGAAAGCACTACAGTTTACCTGAATTTTCCCATGGGCAGGCTTCCAGATGTACTAAGCTCTGCTGACAATAACGGTCCCCATCCGTTTAACCCAGGATCCACAATGAAAATGGCCGGCGTCTTGTCCTCACGTGCTTCTCGTCATTGCCATTTCGCTCATAGCCAGCAACTGTCCCCCAGAGAAGTCGGTCGCCAAAGAGAGCTCAACACGTATCAATTGAGAGCTCAAAACGAGCCAGTATGGCTCATACATCTCTTTAGCCAGTGTATACTATACTACTAAATAGATATGGAACACGAGATTAATCTTAAAATAGTTATGTTTCTAATTATTAAGGAAAATCGTCTTTTTCATTATATGCATGTAGTAATGTCCATTACTAACCTCCAGTCTCCATAGCTTTAATTTTTTAAATTGGGCATGAAAATATATGTATCAGACAGAACATTGTCGCCACCTTCATGTCCAGCATCAAGCGGTTCAGTGAAGCTCGTGCACGGCAAGATGGCAGCCTACAAACATCGTACACTGGTTGCAGACCACATACACCCTTCCATGAAATCGTACTTCCTGACAGTAGTGGTATTATTCAACAAGATAATGTGCTGCGTCACAAGGCTAAGTGTATGATGGAGTGGTTCAAAGAACACAAGAGCGAGGTATAAGTGTTATGCTAACACTCAAACTCGTCAGATTTGTACCAGAAGGAAAGAACCTGGGGTGAGACTGAACGTAGCGTCAGAGGTCGTAGTGACACCCCTCTCCCCCCCCCCTCAAACTTTTTAGGGGATTTGACAGTGCGAATGTTCAAGAAACTCCCGCTAGCGACCTAACAGGGCCACTTTTCTTCCATCCCACGGTGCGTCCCCGCTGCTAACTGTAGCAAAGGTCGCATATATACATGTGGCGTCTGTTCCGAAAGAATATTTCATATTCCCAGAATATATTACATCAGCTGCGAATGGGCAACGCTGAAAATTTGTACCCATCCGGGATTCGAACCCGTGTCTCCTGCTTTCTAGGCAGTTGCGCTGACCACTAAACCACTCGGGACACAGTGATCACCGCACCTGCAAGGTCTTCCTAAGCACGCCTCCCTTCAGACACAAATTCACAGCCATAACCAGCCTACAGTACTCGAACTCGAAGTTTTGAAACTAATTCCAGTAAGAGTAAGGGCTACAAACTTTCCCACCCCTCCCCACTAACGAAAGTATCATTTCCCGTCACCGGCATACATGTAAATATATATAATACGCCGGTGAAGGGCAATTATCCTTTCGTTAGTGGGGAGGGGTGGGAAAGTTCGGTGTCCTTACTCTTACGGGAATTAGTTTCTGAAACTACGAGTTTGAGTACTGTGGACAGGGTAAGGCTGGAAATTCGTGTCTGTCGGGAGGCGTACTTAGCTAGTCCTTGCAGGTGCGGTGATCACTGTGTTTCGAGTGGTATACTAGTCAGAGCGACCCGGGTTCGAATCCCGGATGGGTACAAATTTTCAGCTTTGTCCATTCGCAATTAATGTCATATATCCTGTGAATATGAAAGGTGGACATAGTAAGGTATGGTAAGTTACGTAAAGTGGTAATAATGTTATGGCAGATTACTGTAAACGTACTGTTACTAGAAAGATACTTTCATTACTTATGCACTCCAAAACTATTACGAATATGTACAATTTCGTTAACTTTCGGCTTACGAACTTTTTATAACACCTAGAAAAAACGCCACACATAACATCTGAACGGTATTACAAATAAAAATTAAAAAAGAGAAATCTTCGAATGGTACCAGCGAGATGACAATGATCTTAAAAGCACATTATCAAATACTTCCATCGTTGTTATAAAATGTAAAAGTTTTCTTTTGAATATTTTATAATCTCAGAATCGAATTGTGACAGTATGGTGAAACTCTCTTACTCCTGCAAACTACGACAGTTGAATTGATATCGTTCTACTTCCTGTTTATGTGGTTTCGCTGTTTTGCACAGCAGCATTCTATCTCCAAGTCGATACAGACTTTCCGCGCTGTGTACCATACTACAGCTTACGTGTCATGTATATACCCATCTTCAGAACATATCAGTTAAGTAGGTCATTAGAAAAAAAAACACAGTAGTTGTCTAGTGTTTCCAATATGTGCTATAATTTTTGTGGTACCATAATAGCTGCAACTTCCTGGGGAATCATATTCTGTAACTGCTGCAAGACGCGGCTCTTGATATGACCCAGAGAATTGACTGAGACGCTCCCTCCCGTAATAGTGTAATCGCGTACTCAAGAATTATTGTAATAAAATGTGGAATGCAAACTAACTGTACTCACGGAGGCAGCCACAACCCTCATGTGAAAGTACAGTTGGTTTTTCCGCCACTGAAATATGATAATAAATTAAATATGTTTTAAAAATTTAATACGTGAAACTACATTTGTCTTATTTTCTGTACCGCAAAATACTGATTTCAGATGAAAGAAATACTCGCAGTTGCAAATGTGAATCAGCATTTACCATGCAAATTATTAGTGTCAAGCGTTTCGGAATCCGTACGCCTTTGGGACGGACCCAAACACCACACTGTCTATTGCGCTTGAGAGCTGTAAATTTCACTGTGTAATCCCTGCACAGAGGGAGACGTTTGTTACAAATGTCGCATGCCTTGCTTTGTATGTAAAGGATGCTAATATCATTCAGGCAAATATGCATGCTTGCCTGAAGGCAATTTGAATTCGTTACACCGTTACGGACGCTGCCCATCGCTATCCTTTTACGCGCCTTTACCAACCACTCTTTCACCTCATCATTCTACTTAAAATGTGCGATAGTTTTAATATCAGGGGTAAATTTCTCCAAAATTTTCGTACGTTATCGTCACTGCAAGTTTCTGCGAAGTTGAGGGCTGACGTAGGGCAAAATTGTGAAAAAATTCGAATTTTATTTTATTGCCTAATTATTGTGTTCATGTTATAAAAATGACATCTCAAAGTTTCGTTATCGAAATATGCTTAGAAATATTTTTAAGAACGACGTCTCATCGGTCATCTGCGCATCGCACGTCCCCTTTATCTGTGCTGTGCTCCATTCCTTGTTTACATTATATACATTTTTTGTCAATTTTTCGGTCATAAAATCAAAATGAACACCAGACGTATTTAAAAGACTGTGACAAAGGTTATACCAGCGTGTCCCTTTGTTTATAGCATGATTTGCTATTAATAGTACATAGCACGGTATGTTATTTTGCAGCTTATTAGTTTGTTTTGCTTACAGTGGGTCGTAAAAGTGGCCGTGTATTCGAAAAAGTGAGAAAATGTCGACTTTTATGGTCAAGTGGAGGGATGCAGACAGCTGAGATGAAACTAATATTCCAAATATCTGTAGAACAATATGGAGTTAGGTATGAAGTAACTAGGTGATGGAGAATCCAGTGCTGTTAATACTGTTTTAGAGAGCAATCCTTATGGTTCACAAGTAAAAATTGAAAAACTTCAATGTATGGAACATGTTCAGAAGCAAATAGGTGGTAGACTTCTGAGACTGAAGAAATAAATAAAGGGCAAAAAATTACAGGATGGAAAGCCACTGGGAGGTGTTACCAGATTAACAAAGAAATTTACACACTACAAATATATTATTGGAAAGCCATCAGGAACAATGTACACAGTGTAAAAGCAATGCAGGAATCAGTGCGGGCAATAATCTTCCACAAACGTTCCACAAATGAGACTCCTCAGCACACCCTCTGTGACATATCATATTAAAAAAATCTTCAGTCAAAAGCCAATGGAAAGCCATACACCCATAAGCATGGTTAGTCACTTGCTGTTTTAAATGTTATAAAGCCAACTTTCAAATATCCTTCAAACGCTGAACTGAAAAATGTGTGCATGGGAAAACACAAAATGCAAATGACAGCTACAACCACCTTAAATGGATGCGTTGTCCCAAAAGTGTTTGTGCCCTCAAATGTTGTGAAGATAGCTGCATGTGGTGCCTGTCTAGTGTTAAACAGTGGAAATGTAGGTAGGATTATGTGCTTGCAGAGATTAGGTTTCCATCCAGGTGCATTCATTCTGAAGGTACTCCTATGCATCGATGAAGCACGTATCGACAGAGCACAGGAAGCAGAGGAAAATATCCGAACGATGGCTAGGAAAAGGAGACAGGGAAAGAGAATACTTGAAAAAGATAAGAAAGATAATGATGATAATGGATATAGACATCATTAGTGTTTAAAGGTACGGCAATTTTTTTAAATTTAAAATAAAACCTTTAAATGAGATTTACCATAAAGTGAATCTTTTTGGATATGTACTTTTTCTTAGGAACAATAAAAGTTAACCCCTTGAAATTTGGCACATTTCTTAAAAATCACTTACTGAACAATCCTGTGCAGCACCTTATCTAGTGCCAGAGAACAGTACTTCTTTAACAAGAAATAAAATAAATAAATAATCATGTAGTCCCTTTCAAAATCAAACAATCCAAATTAATCATGAGCTTAAACAAAAATCTGTTGCACACATTTTAGTACCCTATAATGCAGAAATATACTGTAAAGTTTCAGTAATTAAAAATTCAAATCATCATAAAATGAAATTACCTGAACATGATCACACAAGAATAGCACAGACTATTGAGCAATATATCCTACACAACAGTACCAAGTTTTAAATTTCTAACTATAACTTTATAGGAGATTTCAAATTTTAAATGTCAGTAAGCATTTTGGACTACGTCTGCCCTTAATATCTTTAGGAGATTAACTTCACGGTAATGTCAATCTACATCTAGACATCTAGACATCTAGACATCTGCAAATCAAATTTAAGTGCCTGGCAGAGGGTTCATCGAACCACCTTTATACTGTTTATCGCCCATCCCATTCTCGTATAGCGCGCGGGAAGAAACAACACCTAAAACGTTCCGTTTTCAATCTCATTTATCTTATTTTATTGGGATGGTCATGTCTCCCTATGAAGGTGGGTGCTACCAAAGAATTTTCACATTCAGAATTAAAAGTCGCAATTAATAACGCGTTCTTTTAATGATTTCCACCTCAAATAGTGCAAAACTTCCGTGACTCTTTTCCCCCTGTAACGTGATAAAACAAAACGAGCTGCCCATCTTTGAACCTTCTCAATCTCTTCCGTCAGTCCCACCTGGTGAGGGTGCCATACTGGGCAACAGTATTCCAGGGACGACGTACAAATGAGTCTGTTTGGTGGAGCTGTTGCACCTTCGAAGCGTTCTGCCAATGAAGCGTAACCTTTGGTTCGCCTTCCCCAAAATATTTTGTATGTGTTTTCTCCAGTCAGAGTTCTTCGTGATTGTAACTCCTAGGTGTTTGGTAGAATTTACAACCTTAAGGTTTCACTGACTTATTGCGTACTTTAAGTTCAGCGGATTTCTTTTAGTGTTAATTGCCATATTTCGCTCCATGTAGAAATTTTGTGTAAATCGCTTTGCAGTTGCTTTGGATCCTCTGTTGACTTCACTAACCGATAAACGACAGCATCATCCGCAAACACTCTAAGGGAGATATTCAGAATGTCTCCTAAATTGTTTAAAAACACAATGAAAAGCTGGGAATCTATAAAACTTCCCAGGGAACGCCAGATATAACTTCTGTTTTACTCTATGACTTACCGTCACTTACTTCGAACTGTCTCCTTTCTAATAGGAAATCGTGAATCCAATAGCGCAAATGGGGCGATATTCCATAAGCACGCAATTTCATTAGAAGCCGCTTGTGAGGTACAATGCCAAAAGCCTTTCGGAAATCCAGAAATATGGAATCTTTTTGAGATCCCTTGTCGATGGCACTTAACACTTCATGTGAATATAGAGCAAGGTGTGTTTCGCAAGAGCGAAACTTACCTTGGAAATCTACTGTTGCGTTATGCTGAAACCTATTGTAATGATTTGGTGACTTATTATGCTGACTATTTTGTGAACTGTTGTCAAACAATATCCATGTCAGAACGAATCTTTCACTCTGTAGCGGAGTGTGCGTTGATATGACTTCCAGGCAGATTAAAATTGTGTGCCGGAACCGGGACTCGAACCTGGGACCTTTTACTTTCGCGGCCAAGCGTTCTACCATTGAGCTATCCCGACACGACTCACGGTCCATCCTCACAACTTAACTTCTGCCAGTGAAGCGCTTCTGGTAGAGCGCTTGCCCGCGAAAGGTAAAGGTTCCAGGTTCGAGTCCCGATTCCGGCACACAATTTTAATGTGACAGGAAGTATCAATATGCATGCTGTCTACTGTTAGTATTACATTTGGGCCCTGACGAAAATGTCTAATTCTAAATATTGTTCAACTGTTTGTAATCCTATTGGACCGAACTGCTATGGTAAGCAGTACCTAGATTTACAAACTACTTAAATTAACTTACACCAAATGCCACCCACCCACCCTCCCACCCACCCACCCACCCACCCACACACACACACACACACACACACACACACACACACATATATATATATATATATATATACACAGACACCCATGCCAGAGGGAGGACTCGGACCGCCAGCGGGAACGGCTACTGAGTTCGTAACATGACGGTCATGTGCTTTCAAAAATTTTAATTTTTATGCTAATAAACAATGAAATATTATGTGGGTACCCGTAAACATAAATATATCTTTGGCTTCTGGAAACGTATAAATTGCGACCGAGGGAGGTGGCGCACTGGACTCGCATGGTTCAAATCCACCTCCGGCCATCGATATTTAGGTTTTCCGTGATTTCCTTAAATCTCTCCAGGCAAATGCCAGGATGGTTTCTTTCAAAAGGGCACGGCCGATTTCCTTCCCCATCCTTAGCCAAAACTCCGAGCGTTAGCTTCGTCTCTAATGACCAAGCGTCGACGGGACGTTAAACCCTAAGCTTCCTTCCTCCTGCCTTTCATATATTCTCACCGTAGCACTGATAGCCTGGCCTTTAAGCATTTAAAAGGCGACGTAGTACTCGACTCATTAGTCACGTATGCTGCTCGTGGTTAAATGAGGTCAGCGCCACGTCATAAAATTGCACCTCCAGCCGGTCGCGCAGCTTAGCGGCAGCGCTAAGCATTTTTGTATAAAGGAATATACAAGGCGCTCTTTCACTCTCTAGATGTTACTCACAAATTTTGATATTAAAAACACTGCGATGTGACTATTGTCACGGTGTTCTTATGACAGTGACTTCCGTAAGTAATGCTACCAATAAAATTTACTATTTCCTTAAACTCCAACATTTACCAATTTACTCATAATTAATGCATCTGACATACTTGAATCTTAAATTCATTTAGTAATTTAACTGATAACTTTCTTTCACACCAAAACAGTGTTCAAGCCACGGTCACTTGTGATTCAAATTTTTACTTTACATGATTAGTTTCAGTGCACTATGGCACCATTCTCAAATGTTCAAAATTTGGTAATAAAGACTGTTTTACTGTATCCCACATATGCAAATTATAATAAAGAATCTTTTGATATTATATACCATGGATGTAGTAGCCAGTTGGGAGTTGGCTGGATTCTTTCAGCGGATTTGTTCCATTTACCGAATCAACTGTACTTTTTAAAATATATCTATGGGACTATGATAGTACTTATTATCATATTTTACTAGTCATGTAAAATAAAAATTATACTGTTCGTGACTGTTGCTTGCCCACTACACGTCGTATGAAATAAAACGGTTTGAAAAAACTGTCCAAATTTGTGCAAATCTAAGGGACTTGTCTGCTGCGGTTATGAGTCCATATTTTTAAAAATTACTTAATCTGACTTACACAAAGGACAATCCAGACACCCCTGTCTGAGGGAGAACTCGAACATCTGACGGCGAGCAACCGCGATCTCCACTGCAAGGAGCCTTAGAGCGTTCGGCTGCAAGATTTTCAGTTCTTCTGAACCGCAATGTGTATCTGCAATATACCAAACCCGTTATGAAATAGTAACAGAATTTTTTGCGATCTTGACTGTTTATAATCGTAAATAATTAATGAAGGAAGGAAGCTTGGAGTTTAACGTTCCGTCGACAGCGTAGTCATTACAGACGGTGCCCTATCAAAGGAAACATCCTTTCGCCTGGAGTGATTTAGGGAAATCGCGAAAAACCTAAATCTGGATGGCCGGGGGTGGATTTGAACCACCGTCCTTCCGAATGTGAGTCCAGTGTGTGACCACTGCACCACCTCGCTCGGTAAATTTTAATTGTAACTATACTATCAAGATGGTGTTCATCTCCAGTAGAGTTTCTAAAATTATTGAAAATTTGTGCTGGACTGAGATCGCAGATTCCGCGCTATATAGACACACTCCTCATTATGCTCCAATCTGAAATCATAGCACACTAAGATAGTAGTAAATTTATCTTCGTTTATATCTATTAATGATGTCTATTCTTTCGGACATGACGGAAAGAGCAGACGCCGTGTCAATAATTAAACAGACGTATCATTCATATTATATAACTTTGGTGCACAATGGAGCAATTGTAACGCGACTGGACGAACCACGATAAAAATCAAAATTAAAGCAACAAATCAGGAATGTACAATATCCGAAATATCTTATATAACAACAGGTGCGAAAAGGATTGAAGGAACGAAAACTTATGTATCTTGTTCCTCGTACAAATTTGCTATGTCATAACGCTAAGTGTACTTTCATAGTAGTTTTCCTTGAACAGAACACATAAATCTGTAAATCTTTTGTAATCAGTAAGTAGGTAAGTTCTTTTTAAAGATAACCATAATTCACACGAAAAAAATATAATTTGTCATCATGTCAGTTAGGAGTGCAACTGGAATAATTCACACGAAAAAAATATAATTTGTCATAATGTCAGTTAGGAGTGCAACTGGAATAATTCACATAATAAGTAATACAAGTGTATTCTAAGCAACAGTTGCTTGTTAAAAAAGGAAAATTTTTAATACTCCATGTGTAATGCACAACCAGTTTCGATACACTGGCCAAAATTATACATATAAGATGGTGTGTTGTAACACTCTTTTGACCATTTCCAAAATTGTAATGTATCTTACTTTTTGTCTTTACTTTGTACATTTATAAAACATTTATTTACTATGGAGCACTTGCAAATGATGCCATAGTGCATCACATGAAGTATTAAAAAAATTTCCTTTTTTAACAAGCAACTGTGGTTTAGAATACACTTGTATTTCTTATTATATCAAATGAAAAATGGATTGCAGATAAATTTAGCAATACATAATCAATATCGATTAGATGGAGACTTACAGGAAAGTGCAGTGAAAAGTAGACAGCAGGGATGACTCAGAAGGAAAAACTGATACAGTGAGTCACGTACGTCAATATTACGTACAAACTGGTTTTCCAACTGAAGGAAAATTCTGTAATATTGTCTGTCGGTGTTTATTTCTTCAGCACTTTGACACTGAATACTTGCAGACAGTTTAATCATTTCTGACCCTCCGGCTACAAATGTGTACATAACTTCTACGGTGGCTAAGATGGTTCAGAAGCATTTTTTCTCAATGGAAAAAAAACATGTATACGACACCTGAGTGTTAAATCATTTCATCATGCACAATTACTGCCACCTGCGGAAGATCACTATAAAAATATTAAGCAGCGAGTGTTCCACTGCGCAGCAGTTTACGAACTTGAAAGAACACGGAAATTGTGGGTTACTTGTATTCCACTGTATATCTGAAAGTAGAAGTTGTTATTTGGCGATGTAGTTATTGAACGATCAATTTATTTAGTAGAACAGTTGGTACTACAAATTTAATTAATTTAATAACTTAAGTGTATTACAGCATTAAAAATAATTTCCGTGATAGAGAAAAAAAGAATCAGGTCTGAAAGGGTTAATCGAACATGATTTATTCTCGGAACCATCCACTTATTTAGCTGCACGAGAATGACGACTGAAGGCAAATGCAGTGATATTGGATTAGAGACGTCGATACAAAACAGTTGACATAAATCAGAGAACCGTGTTCGATTCCCAGGCGAAGGCTTCAGTTTAGGCATCGACCAAACATCACACTGGGAACACTTTGTCAGCGCGCACAAACATTTGCGTGGCAGATTGAGCCTGCCGTAACCACTGATGCGGCAAGCGGGAAAACAAATTTACGCTCGGAAGCGCGGTGGGCCGCAGACGGTGGTGTGGGTTCGCTGCAGCGGGCAGCGGGTCACTGCGGCGAGGCGCGCTGCCCCTGCTGGCAGGCATCACGCACAACGCCCGTGTTGGACTGGAAGCAGCACGGCAGGCGTGGCGACAGCGTGTCCAGTACACTGTCCATAGTAATCAGGGGTGAGGTATCATACGCATTTTATTCAGATATTGATTACAATCGTAATTTGAGTGCAAGCGTAGGCTTTCGCGGCCGTTGTCACTGTCAATAAAATTCTTCGGGGTATGAGACGGTGTCATCATTTTTATAAAGACTCTTCACTCTCATTGGTGAAAATGAGCGTTTAACGCAGAGGGAGGCAACATGGGGCAAGTCAGAAATTCATTCTTGTTGTCCTGTAATGTAATCAACACAAATATTTAAAAAACTGAACGTGGGACGTGTGTCTGTATATTTCATTTGGTAGCCAAAATTATTCACTGCAGACCAATGGCTGTTACGCATGAGAGTAACCTTTACGTCTACGGTGTGCACTATAGTATTTCGGTCGCGTTATGTGGAGGTGGGTGAGTGTGGCGAACAAAAATCCGTTCTGGAGCAATACGACGATCAACAGATGCTCAAAGATAAAAAGACACAAAGGTAAAACACTGGGAAACACAGACATACATTAACTGAGCAGTAACTACACTGAAAATACAGCAATGATCTCAATATAAACAATGGAAAGACAACTGTAGTGCTTAGGATCAAAATACTGACAACTGGATTAGCAGTTCAGTGTCGATAGCTATAAGAGGGTGGATGATATAGTAGTTAAAACTCGTCGGCTTGTAAAAAATTCGTACTGAAGACCAGTGATGACTTTTGACACTATAGTAGCAGAGAGGGTAACGTGATGCACATTCTTTAGTTGTTTTTCTGCAGCAAGCGTAGGAATAAAGAAAAATCATATTGCAGTTTGAAAAGTAAAACTACCAAGAAGGATGCCAAAGCGTAAGAGAGAGATTTCGTGTTTTAAATCCGTTTCGGAATGCTTCGAGTTCTGCCAACAATGGCGCAATAGGCAGTGGAAAGTTGTATCAAATCCCGTCTACGCGTGCGAAGCAGCGGGTAATTTAGCTAGTATGCAATAACATCGGACGGCCACTTCACTTAACACACCTGTATGGCATCTACGTATAATGTTACCAATCAGTTCTTGGGGTGTATTTGGCCATTCTTCCATGAGTGCAATATATATCTGTGTGAGGTGCTGGTCTGGCTGCAATGAGCCTTCTAAGTGCATCTCAGACAAGCTCAATCAGATTTAAGTCCAGTGGACAAGTTCGCCACTCCATTAATTCAATTCCGACAGTTTCGAACAAGTTGTCCGCCTGTGCAACTCTGTGGAAACGAGGGTTATCGTCCACGTGAAGGAACCCATCTCCTATGTCACCACCGTAGGTGACAACGGAAGGTCGAAGGATCTTGTCTCTATACTTTCGAACAGTGAAAGCGACAATTTGATCTACATATAGACCCGGACGTCTGCCAATACTGAATCCTGGCAAAACCATTCTTCCACATCCACGATATGGTGATGTTTCCTGCTCATGAGCAGGATTTTTCCGGATTTCTCTCCAGACGATGGAACGACGATTATCCGTTAGAAAACAAAATACTGTCTCATTTGTGATCAGCAGGCGGCGCTCTTCTTCTCCACTGCAGATGTTCCTCTGTCAGGTCTCTGCGGACTAACGGTGTCGTGGTTTTAATGAGACACACGACATATCATATTAGCCGGCGTATAAGACGCACTTTTTTTCCTGGAATGGATGAAGACAGCGCAGCGTGTAAACTTATTGGTAGGGCACTTAGAGGGGAAACGTACTGTGAGGAGCGCGAGGCGTAGATGGGAGCGCATATAATGGCCGATTTGAGGAGCATACGTATTGTAGGCGACTGGAAGGAAATAACGCAAGACAGGAACAGATGGCAAAAACAAGTTGCTTCGGTAGTGGCCTTTAAAGTCCGACATGACCAGCGAGAAAGTAAGTATGCTTTTTGTAATGTTTCAAACCATTTACATTCATGAGCCCCTGCCTTACATTGATACCGATGAAATTCGTTTTACAATAGCTGTTGTTGTTCCAGAGATATTTTGGGTGGTAAAGATAAATGGGACACGTGTATATAGTCCAAACAGACGATAGAAAAATTGTTAAATATATTAAATAGTCATTTTGTTCCCCATTTTAGCCTCTCTTTACTCCCTTCTTCCTTTGAAATCTGCACCTAAACTCTAACCACACATATAACCCTATGTCTGTATCTACTCAGGACAGATATACAGATTGATCAAACTTTTAGAGGGTAGTGAGTACATAACATTTTGAATAGGAACCCATGTGTGGAAACGTATAGTTTACGTTCCACGACGGATTCAATTCCGATGATTGTCTCATCCACTCCTACTTGAGGAATGTAATTAGGCGTGTCCCAGTACAAATGTTACAATCAGTTTAAAAAGAATACTGATTCGTTCCGTTATTAGTTACGGATTTTCATTACAATTTATACCATGCGGTTTACATTAGTGGACAACAACAAGAACTCAGCATCTACGCCACCTGCCGCAATGCACTGATGCATTACAACAGCGGTTCGATGAGGAGATCACCAACGTCGTTAGAAACATTGTACCTCCGAAGCATGTTCTGGTACAATCTTTCCATCCCATTTGGTATGCCTTCAGTGTCTTGTGTAGCGGCCAGGTCTTCATTTGCTGGTATAGTAGACTGGCATTTCGGGAAGATCATGTACTTGTAGTTTTTCAGAAACATTTAGGAAATAGCATGCCAAATGTTTTATGTGTTACATACGGAGGCCACAGATAAACCTGAATTCTATAACTTTGAAACTGTTGCTTGAGTGTCTGGAAACTAATCGTCTATATTCTACTTACACTGAATTTTCTTCCAACCGGAAGTCAAATTATTGCATCACATCTTACTAAGAGATGCTTACTAACCTACAAAATTTTTTTCTTGGAAAAATACACTCCTGGCTATTAAAACTGCTACACAACGAAGATGACGTGCTACAGACGCGAAATTTAACCGACAGGAAGAAAATGCTGTGATATGCAAATGATTAGCTTTTCATAGCTTTCACACAAGTTTGGCAGCGGTGGCGACACCTACAACGTGCTGACATCAGGAAAGTTTCCAACAGATTTCTTATACACAAACAGCAGTTGACTGGCGTTGCCTAGTGAAACGTTGTTGTGATGCCTCGTGTAAGAAGGATAAATGTGTACCATCACGTTTCCGACTTTGATAAAGGTCGGACTGGAGCCTCTCGCGATTGCGGTTTATCGTATCGCTACATTGCTGCTCGCGTTGATCGCGAATATGAAATCGGTGGGTTAAGGAGGGCAATACGGAACGCTGTGCTGGATCCCAACGGCCTCGTATCATTATCAGTCGAGATGACAGGCATCTTAAACACATGGCTGTAACGGATCGTGGAGTCAACAGATGTGGACGTTTGCAAGACAACAACCATCTGCGCGAACAGTTCGACGATATTTGTAGCAGCATGGATTATTAGCTCGGAGACCATGGCTGCGGTTACTCTTGACGCCGCATCACTGGCAGGAGCGCCTGCGCTGGTGTACGCAACGACGAACCTGGATGCACGAATGATGAATCCCTGTTCAGTTTACAGCATCACGATGGACGCATCCGTGTTTGGCGACATCGCGGTGAACGCATATTGACAGCGTGTATTCGTCATCGCCAAACTGGCGTATCACCTGGCGTATAAAGGCCGTTAATACGGCCAGAGGTGGTCGTTCTGGGTTCTAATTTCTTAGATTCTGTGTACCCAAATTGCGTTAAAACGTAATCATATGTCAGTTCAATATATTTGTCCAATAAATACCCGGTTATCATGTGCATTTCTTCTTGGTGTAGCAATTTTTATGGTCAGTGGTGTAGAATTGTTTCAAATTACCTCCACCTCTGTGAACCACAGACATTGCCGAGGTGGGGTGGCTTGCGTGTCTCAACGATACAAATAGCCGTACCGTAGGTGCAACCACAGCGGAGGGATATCTGTGGAGAGGCCAGACAAATGTGTGGTTTCTGAAGAGGGTCAGCAGCCTTTTAAGTAGTTGCAGGGGCAACTGTCTGGATGATTGACTGAGCTGACCTTGTAACATCATCTAATGCGGCTTTGCCTCACAGTTACCGCCAACGGCCGAAATCAAGCTGAAACTACAGCCGTTACTTTTCCCGAGTACATGCAGCTCTACTGTATGAATATATGATGATGGCATACTATTGGGTAAAATAATCCGGAGGTCAAATAGTCCTACTCAGGAAGATGTGATCATCAAGAAAGACAACACTGGCATTCTACCGATCGGAGTGTGGAATGGTAGATGCCTTAATCGGGTAGGGAATTTAGAATATTTAAAAAGGGAAATGGATAAAGTTAGATATAGTGGGGATTATTGAAGTTGGGTGGAAAGAGAGTATAGGATTACAAATTCAAAGTCAGTTGGAGATATTACAGGAGTAGATCTGATAATGAAGAGGAAAATTGGAATGCAGATAAACTACTACGGGCAACACAGTGAACGCATTACCGTAGTGAAGATTGAAACGAAGCAAACACCGACCACAATAGTACAGGTTTGTATTACAACTAGCGCTGCCGATGATGAGGAGATAGAAGAAATGTATGAGGAGATACCGGAAGGTACCAGATAGATTTTATAATGGTGAGATATAGATTTTGGAACCAGGTTTTAAACTGTAAGACATACCCCGAGACAGATATATACTCTGACCATAAGTTACTGGTCATGAATTGTAGGCTGAAACTGAAAAAACTGCAAAAAGGTAGGAAAATATGGAGGTGGGACCTGGATAAACTAAAGGAACCTGAAGTTCTTGAGAATTTTAGAGGGAACTTTAGGCAACAATTGACAGAAACGGAGGAAAATAAAAAAGTAGAGGAGGAATGGGTAGCACTAAGAGATGAAATAGTGAAGGCAGCAGAGGACAAAATAGGTAGGAAGGCAAGACCCAAAAAAAAATCCTTGGATATCACAAGACATACAAAATTTTATCGATGAAAGGAGAAAATATAAAAATGCAGTAAATGAAACGGGCAAAATGGTGTACAGACGACTAAGAAATGAGATTGACATGTAGTGCAAAATAGCTAAGCAGGAGTGGCTACAAGGCAAATGCAAGTCAATAGAAGAATGTATAAATAGGAAAAAAAATAGATACCGCCTACAGAAAAATAAAAGAGACATCTGGAGACAAGAAAAGCAGCTATATGAATATAAAGAACCTAGATGGAAAACCATTTCTCAGCAAAGAAGGAAAAGCTGAATGGTGGAAAGAGTATATACAGGGGCACTACAAAGGAAATGAACTTGCAGACTATATCATAACAAGCGAAGAGGAAATAGATGATGAAATAGGATGTACTATACTGAGAGAAGAATTTGACAGAGCCCTGATAGACCTAAGTCTAAACAAGGCCCCTGCAATTGACATTCTCTCAGAGCTACTAAAGTCTCTGGGAGGACCAGCCTTGACAAAACTATTTCACCTGGTGCTTAAGATGTATGAGACAGGCGACACACCTTCAGTCTTTAAGAAAAATGTTATAATCCCCATTCCAAAGAAAGCAGGTGCAGACAGGTGTGAAAATTGAAGAACCATTAGTGAAATTTATCATGTTTGTGAAATTTTTAACGCGAATTATTTACAGGAGGCTGGAAAAGCTGGTAGAAGCCGATCTCGGGGAAGATCGGTTTGGATTCACGAGAAATGTGGGAACATGGGAGGCAATACTCACTTTAGGGCTTATCTTAGAAGATAGGTTAAGAAAAGGCAACTTACATTTCTAGCTTTTGTAGATTTGGAGAAAACTTTTGACAACGTTGAGTGGAATACACTCTTTCAAGTTCTGAAGCAAGCATTTTGACGATTACACTGTAATTCTATCAGAGACGGTAAAGGCCTGGAAGAGCAGTTGAACGGAATATACACTGTGTTGAAAGATGCGTATAAAATTATGATTAACAAGAGCAAAACAATGGTAATGGAGGGTAGTCTATGAGAATCTGGTGATGCTGAAGAAATTAGATTAGGTAATGAAACATTAAAGGTGGTAGATGAGTTTTGTTACTTGGGCGGTAAAATAACATGCAATGGTCGTAGTACAGGGGATATAAATTGCAGAATGGCAATGGGAAGATAAGCGTTTTCTAAAAAAGAGAAATTTGTTAACATCGATTATTAATTTAAGTGTAAGGAAGTCCTTTCTGAAGGCATTTGCGTGGAGTGTTGCCTTGTATGGGAGTGAAACATGGACGATAAATAGTGTGGACAGGAAGAGGATTGTGGTTATTGAAATGTGGTGCTACAGAAGAATGCTGAAGATTAAGTGGGTGGACCGCGAAACTAAAGAAGAGGTACCAAACTGAATTTGGGAGAAAAGGAATTTCTGGCATACCTTGACAAAAAGGTATCGATTGGTAGGACACATTCTTAGACATCAAGAAATCGTAAATTTAGCAATGGAGGGAAGTATGTGCGGTAAAAATCGCAGAGGGAGACCAAGAGATGAATACAGTAAGCAGATTCAAATTGATGTAGGTTGCAGGTCTTATGAGGAGATGAAGAGGCTTGGTCAGGATAGAGTAGGGTGGAGAGCTGCAACAACCAGTCTCCGGACTGATGACTACAACAACTTCGAACTGCCAATTTCTGTACACTACATCAACATTATCCAGAATCCTGATGTTGTAGTGTCATGTTACACAGGGATCAGTGAGACGGTGATGACGTCTCCTCCCGGTGGTGCCCCTCTGGGATCACTTTGCCGGGCGGCGGGCAACATGCTCGCGCGGGTGAACACGTGTTGCTTGGCTGGTAATTAGAGGTGAGGCGAGGCAGGGCGGTCAAGTCGCGAGTGCCGCCTGCGAGAGGCCGTAATTACGGGGGGCGGCTTGCGGTGACCCGCCGAGCTCCGCCCCTCCGCCCACGCCGCCTCCGCTCACACACACACACAGACCCGCAGGGCGCCCGTCTCCCAGGCGACGACACGTAGCCTGCCAACCGTGCCAGGCGTCACAGGTGGCAAAGCATTCGGGCCTCAGGGCGCGACCTCGCAAGCTCCATCTGAACCCTGCCAGGTCAGTGGTTAACGATCGTCAAGGACCTCACAAAGGTGACGGGCAATGATCCTATCGTTAGTGGGGAGGGGTGGGCAAGTTTGAAGCCCTTACTCTTACGGGAATTAGTTAAACTACGAGTTTGAGTACTATGGGCAGGGCGAAGCTGGGAATTTGTATCTGAAGGGAGGCGTGCATGGGTAGTCCTTGCAGGTGCGGTGATCACTGTGTCCCCAGTGGTGTAGGGGTCAGCGCAACTGCCTAGAAAGCAGGAGACCCGGGTTCTAATCCCGGCTGGGTACACATTTTCAGTTTTGCCCAATCGCAGTTGATATCATATATTCTATGAATACCTCACAAAGGTTCTTGGACATCTCTTCTACTTGGGACTATAATGCATCTACATCTACGTGGATACTCTGCGAATCACACTGAACTGCAAGGCAGAGTTCCATTCTCTTACTGCTCTCGTGAAGAAAGAAAACCTATATTATTCACTGTCTATCTCATTTCCCTCATTTTAATATGATGGTCATGTTTCCTTACGTACGTGGGTGGTAACGATACTTGTTCACATACTGAAGAGAAAGTTCGTTCAAAAATGTTCAAATGTTTGTATAGCTTATGCGACTTCACTACGGGGTCATCAGTCCCTTAACTTACAAACTACTTACGAACTAGCTAACACTAAGGACGGCACAAATATCCATACCCGAGGGAGGATTCGAACCCCTGACCGTAGTGGCCGTGCAGACCGTGACTGGAGCGCCTCAGTCCCCGCGGCCGGCAGAAAGTTGATGAAAGAAATTTCGCAAATAGATCTCGTCGCAACGAATAACGTCTTTCTTTTAATGATTTTCACCCTAAACCCTCCATCATTTCCGTGAGAGTCTCTCCCCTATATCTCGATAATACAAAACGAGCTGACCTTCTCTCAATTTTCTCTAAATCTTCCCTCAATCCCACCTGGTGTAGATCCCGAAATGCGCAGCAATATTCCAAATTAGGACGCAAAAGTGTTGTGTAGGTAGTTTCTTCAGTAGAAATGTTGTATCTTCTAATTGTTCTGCCAATGACAGATTTCCTACAATACTTTCTATCGTTCAATTTAAGTTGTTCGTAATTGTTACTCCCAGGTATTTTGTAGAATTGATGGACTTCAAGTTTGACTCATTTATCATGTAACTGTAATTTTACAAATTTCTTGTAGTGGTCTTATGGATGACCTCACGTCATTATTAAGAGTCAACTGGCAATTTTTGCATGATCCTCATATCTTATATAAATAATTTTACAGTTGATTTTGAACTTTACTAATCGATCAATGACAGAATCATCCGCGAACTGTCTAAGATAAACCGTCCGCTAAATCATTTGTAAAATTAAGGAACAGTACGGGCCCTAAAACACGTCCCTGTGGAACTCCAGATATCAGTTCTGTTCTACTCGATGATTTTTCGTCAATTCTGAAAGGAAATCTCGAATCAAATTTACAACTGTGTCGATATTCCATAAGCACACCATCTGATTAGAAAACGCTTGTGAGGCACACTGTCAAAAGCCTTCCGAAAATATAGAAATACGGAATCTATTTTACATCCCTTGTCGATAGCATTCATCATAACATGTGTTTCACAAGAATGATACTTTCTGAATCGGTGTATAATATGAGTCAATAATCGTTCTCTTCGAGGTAGTTCATAATATTTTAGCGAAGTATATATTCTACAATACTGCTGCAAACCGACGTTAACGATATAGCCCTTCAATTCTGCGGATTACTCCTTCTGCCTTTGTTGAGTATTGGAGTGGCCTGTGCAACAACCTGGAACCAGAAAATTTAGCAGGGTTTCCTCCGTCATACACCGCCATTCCTCTTGTAGTGCGATCCAGTGGTGTTTAACGTATGTTACAGCTCTCTAATTCGCTCTTGATTTTACACTTTCGAAGAGATGTCAAACCTGTACAAAAGGATTGGGAAGGCAAGATCATAATTTTCAGTTCCTTTTGTAAATTTGTCAAATACGCCTTAGACAATTTCTGATGTGTGTTTATTGTCGTCCTCTTGCAGTAGGGCAAATAAATAATCAATCAAACGCCATCGTCATCGATCTGCATCTACATCTTTGTAATATGCGAATGGTATATAAGTGCCTTGCAGAGGTTTTATAGAAACGCTGTAATAATATCTGTGTACCGTTAAATTCACTAATAATAAGCGGGAAGAAGGAAAACCGACACTGACGAACCACAGGAGCTGGTCCGACTACCTACTATAGTTTAGTGTGCACACAAACACGCAGAGGTGTCGCAAAAAGATATGGCATGGACTCGAATAATGTCTGAAGTAGTGCTGGGAGGAACTGAAACCATGCGTCCTGCAGGACCGTGCATATATCATCCGCAAGAGTACGAAAGAAAGCCTGTCATTTGCATTTTGCAGAGCACGTTGCAAGGCATCCGAGATATGCTCGAAAATGTTCATTCTATGTGGTACGTGGCCAGCGAGCTAGCGAGGGTGGTGAAACTCATAGGATGTTCCTGGAGCGATTCTTTAGAAATTGAGTACAAAAAATGGAAAAGGATATGTGCCGAAAATAAAAATTAATGACTTGTTTATTGAAATGGGTTGTACAAGCCAAGCATAATCTACATCTACATGGGATAGTCTGCAAATCACATTTAAGTGCCTGGCAGAGGGTTCATCGAAACACCTTTATAATATTTATCTGCCATTCCATTCTCGAAAGGCGCGCTTGAAGAAAGAAGACCTGAATCTCTCCGTTCGAGCTCTGATTTCTCGTATTTTATTCTGATGATCATTTCTACCAATGTAAGTGGGAGTCAACAATATATTTTCGCATTCGGAGGAGAATGTTAGCGATTGGAGTTTCGTAAGTAGCACACGATAAGCGCCGTTGTTTAATGATTCCCATCCCTGATCCTGCGTCATACTTGTAACGCTGTCTCCCCTGTATTGTGACAATACAAAACGAGCTACCCTTCTTTGGACTCTTTCGATGTCCTCCGTCAAATCCACCTGTTAAGGATCCCACACTGGGCAACAATACAAAAAAAAAGGACGGACGGGCGTAGTGTGTGGAAGGAAAAGCAGATGAGCAATAACAATACCCTGTGGAATGCCCGATATCACCTCTGTTTTAGTCGATGCTTTACCATCGATTACTACAAACTGTGTCCTCTCTGACAGGAAATCCCCAAGCCAGACGCAAATTTGTGGCGGTATACCATAAGCACGCAATTTGATTAAAAGCCGTTTGTGAGGCAATGAAATGAGAAAGGTTGCAAATGCCAGAAAAAATCCTACTAATTACAAGAGGAGTTCGAATACAGCAGCTCTGTCTGTAAAAAGCGCCAGCGGGGCTGACATGGGAATGCCACCGCCATGATGAAGCTACACGGCTGCTTTAGATGGTGACAGTACGTTAACACGGTATTCATTTCGATCTTTTCACGTGTGTGTTTTAGTGTGTACTTCGGTTGTGTGTTTAGTGTACCAACCGGAAAATGGAAAACCCTCATAAGAGATGTGAAGCGAAAGAAAAGGTCAAGCCATACATTAACAGTTGTGGGAACGAGATACCTGCTAAACAACCACCAGAAGAACGGGCGAGCTGCTGCTTTGAGTACAAGTGTACGAAATAAGCAATGAACAAAAATAGATTATTCTTCCTGATGAAAGAAGACACTGAAGAATCTGAAGACATACAACTTTACATCACAAAACCATCCAAAATTTTATTTTATACCCTTTTAATATTAGCCTAGCATTGAAAGAGTAAAATTATTAAACGTTCTCAAAACTACAATGGACTTACCATCTTTTTTTTAACGTAAACCCTTTGACTTACAGCCTTTTAAAAACTTAGTAAAGACTTAAAGCGTTTTCCAGAAAATGAAAGGGTGACACTTACTTCCTTTTGCAAACAAGCTTTGTACCCTTTATACGTATCCATGATACGGTTTATCTTTAACTGTTTTCATGTTTCGTATAGGTATTTTGATATACACATTTTTTCATAAAATTAATATAATCATCCATTATTGAAGACACATTTACTTGAGTATTGAAAATTTTAGTTTATGTCACTTACATCCTTTCCCATTGTGGCCCATTTTAGGTTACGGTAGTAACACCAAACGTGGGCCTTTGCGATCGCCGGCCGCGGTGGCCGAGGGGACTGAGACGCTCCAGTCACGGTCTGCACGGCCACTAGGGTCGGGGGTCCGAATCCCCCCTCGGGCAGGATATTTGTGCCGTCCTTAGTGTAAGGTAGTTTATAAATAGTTTATAAGTTTAGGGACTGATGACCCCGTAGTTAAGTCCCATAAGCTTAACAAACATTTGAACATTTTGCCTTTGCGATCGTCTTTTGACAGCTCGAAATTTAAATGAAAATAACGGCTTAACCACTAATCTGACACGAAAATTGAATAACCGAATTTGTAGAGGAGAAAAGTCTCTACAACTTTGCTCTACTCTGTTTTTTTTTTTTTCGTTTTTCGTATCGTTTAAAAGATATTTGCAAAAATGACGGCGATTTTGGGATGTATGTCTGTATGTCTGCCCGTGACGTGTTCCCTGTTTTTAAGACGAACCGTTCAACCGATCAACACCAAATTTTACAGACATAATTGTAGGCCGCCAGAGACCAGAACCTACCTTTTTCAAATTTTTCGGACTAAAAATACGGTACTCATAAAAAAAGCCGTTTGTAATATAATTGTAATTGCAAACGATCGTTCATCTGACACGAAAATTAAATAACCTAATTTGTAAAGGGGAAAATTCTCTGCACCTTCGCTCTATTATTTTTTTTCAAATCTTGCATCGTTGCAGAGATATTTGCAAAAATAACGGCCATTTGACGATGTATGTCTGTCTGTAACGTGTTCCCACTTTTTAGGTCGAACCCTTCAACCGATCGGCACCACATCTTACAGACATAATTTTTTGCTACCAGAGACCAGAACCTCGCTTTTTGAAATATTTCGGACAAGAAATACGTTAGTAATGCCAAAGAAAGCCGTTTGTAATGTAATTTTAATTGCAAATAAACCTTTCATCTGACACGATAATTGAATAAACGAATTTGTAGAGGAGAAAATTCTCTACAACTTTGTTTCCTCGTGTTATTTTTCATATCTCGTATCGTTTGAGCGATATTTGCAAACATATTGGAGTATTGACATCCTCCATTGAATGAACGAAAAGCAGCCGTTCGCAGATGTCACGCGGCATTCCTAGCCCAGAACTCTCTCTGGCATACGCCATTTTGCGTTGCGTTGTTGATGATTTCCTTATTGTAACTTACACGTTCTCATTTCAAAGCAATGGCGCACTGAAGAATTAACAAGCCATGTCGTTGTTCGTACAATAAATGATAATCTAGTGTTTACATATGCCATATTAGCATTAGTTAACAACGGCCATCAATAGTATGAGATTAAGGAACGCAACTTCTAGTTGATAGCCATAGCGTAGAGGGCAATGCGTTAGACTGTGACGCGGAAGGTCAGTGGTTCGGAACCCGCCACTACCTAAATCTTTTTTCCTAAAAGCGTTTCAGACACTCATATTAATTATTTTTTAATATTTTGATTACTATTTTGGTCCAAAATATTTGCAAAAATTTAGTAAATCTATAGTGGGCCGTAAAATACCTCAGTGCGACTTTTTTGTACAGAATTCTGCTCGTGCTGTCTGTCGCTAGAATTGTCAAAGTCCGCCGGAATGCACAATGGACATGAACACATGAAGGTTGGCAGCCAGGATGTGTACCTAAGTGTTACTTGAAGACGCCACACATCAGTACAAAGAGTGCACAACCTTTACATGTCCCATGCTGACATACACGGCCCATGGATTCGTCAGCTGGTCTTCATACCGTTTGATACAACTGGAAACGAAACTTGTCAGACCAGTCATCAACAGCCTAATATCGGTGTTGACGGGCCCAAGCGAGGCGTAAAGTCTTGTTTCGTGTAGTCAGTAACCCTTCAGCTCCGGAAGTCCATTTCGAAGATGTTTCATTGAATGTTTCACACGCTGTCAATAGTTGATGGCCCATCACTGAAATCCACAACAACTTGCCGAAGGGTTGAACTTCTGTCACACTTTACCCAGTCTCTATATTCGTATTTGGTACCGTTCTTGTAGAATCTTTTTCAAACCGCAGCGATGACGGAGATTTGATGCTTCACCGGAATCGCGATATTCACAATGTGAAATGTTTCCATGGGAAAATCGCCATCCCATCGCCACCTCGGAGATGCTCGTTTTTCCGACTATAACACCACGTACAAACTAAGTTAAATTGTGATAACCTGTCATGGTAGTAGAAGTAACCGATCTGATGCCTCCGCCACGCATGTTGTATATTATGTCTAGCAGACAGCAGCGCCGTGGTCCTAACGGTTACTTAACACAGTGATTGTATACGCATGGCCGGCCGCGGTGGCCGAGGGGACTGCAGCGCGTCAGTCACGGTCTGAACGGCCACTACGGTCGGGGGTTCTAATCTTCCCTCGGGCATGGATATTTGTGCCGTCCTTAGTGTTAGCTAGTTCATAAGTAGTTTGTAAGTTTAGGGACTGATGACCCCGTAGTTAAGTCCCATAAGCTATACAAACATTTTTTTGTATACGCATACCTAAACCAGCTTCTTTGTCCAGTATAAGCTTTTACATCTGGTTTCTATCACTTTATTATTATGATCTTGTCTTCCTATGTAGTTCGGTTTAACAAAATACGTTCGCATTCAAATGAGAAATCACCGCAACGAATAACACCAGTGTCTTAATGATTTTCACCTTAACCCGTGTATTATTTCTGTGTCACTTTCTCTCTTGTATCGTATAATACAAAATAAGATGCCCTTCTCTGAACTTACTCTATAGTCTGCGTCAGAACTACTTGGTTGGGATCCCAGTGTGCGCTTAGATACTCCAGAACGGGACGGACATCAGTAGCGTAGGCTGTTTACTCAGTAGAACTGTTGCAAGACCGGTTATCATGTCTCTTTTAGTCTACGAGTTTCCTTCAATTACTACGTACAGTCCCTTTTCTAACAAAACTAGCGAATTAAATTGCACAATTGTTGCGATATTTAGGAAGTTCGCAATTTGATTACAATCCGCGTAGTGGTACAGGGTCGAAAGCCTTCCGAAAATCTATGAATTTGGAATCGAATTCATATACCTTGTGGATAGCCATCATCTCTTCACGTGAGTTAAGTGCTAGCTGTGTTTCTAAAGAAAGTTTAAGTAGAATGCGACGGTCATCTTCTTTCTTCATTGTTCCATTTATCTGTGTAGGATCACAGGTCTTACACCTTCAAACCACTCTCCCACCATGACGGAAACGCTATCATGATCTAGAGATACGTCCACACTGGAACAGACGGAGGAACATGCGTCACTTCGAGCCAAAGACCTAAAATTTCCATTCGCTATAGAAATATACCTCTTTGCATTTTAATGTACACCTTTTTTTCCTATTAATATCCGTCGGTAATGGTGTTTTAGCCGCTACACAGATCACACCCATTGAGATTCACTAACGGATGACGTGTTCCATAGTTAATACACTCAGCGGCGTTTCAATTCTAAAACTGGCTCTATTTTTAGAGATTACGTTTAATTGTGAAGAATGTGATTGCCATCAGTTCTTTTTTATGCAGCCTACCCTTTCCAGGTCGGTATAAACTCTGAACCATACAAGGAATAATGTACATCTCCCAAGAATATGTGATCTTGACGTACTATTTACCGCATAGTAAGAGAAACTGTTCCTAAAGACACTAATTTCAGGAGTTTCTTTTGTTAAAATCTGCTTTCTTTGTCACTGAAGTTTACTCTTTGTTATTTCATGCTCCTTTATTGCACGTAACCGTGTTAACAGATTTGTTGACGTCCCAAGAATGCCTCTAGTGAGATATGGTTATTTTATGCATCCACAATGCGATATTAGCAACATCCATACCTGCAACCTGATAGCATAACAAGGAAAAATTGTATTTTTTGCGATTTCATTTTTAAATACGTCGAACACTACTCAAATGTTATGTTGAACTAGACAGTGGAAGAAAAAATATCGCTATTCAGTTTTTTACTCTGATGAGTAGCTTTTCTCTTTTCTCACATCTAGGGCGTTCTAAAACCATTGGGTAAGAGGGTAGTTGTGTTGCACTAAGGTATTAAAAGTCATCTCCGGCCGCGGTGGCCAAGCGGTCTGCGGCGCACCAGTCACGGTCTGCACAGCCACTACGGTCGGGGTTCGAGTCCGCCCTCGGGCATGAATATTTGTGCCGCCCTTAGTATTAGCTAGTTCATAAGTAGTTTGTAAGTTTAGTGACTGATGACCCCGTAGTTAAGTCCCATAAGCTCTACAAACATTTGAACATTTTTTGATTAAACGACATCGGATGCGGATATACACAAACAGATGCCGATAACATCGACTACACTACGTATAACGTGACGGCGCATTGCCTGAGCTCTCATTTGTACAACGGTGATAAACGTTAACATGTTTCCGAAGAGGTTATGCATACACGAGGGTCATTATCATACTTTGATCTCGGAACTGTAGTTGCTGCTAGACCCATATGACAATCTACTTCGAAAATAGTTGAGAAAAATTCAATATACCGTGACCGAAAGCCTCCTCTTAATAACAGAAAGCAGCGGGGAAAGCGGACCGTTCAATGACAAATAACATCCAACAACTGCATTTTAAGATTTATTGCATTCTGGCACCGCTTCCGGTGTTACATTAGCACCATCTCCAGGCCGCACTCAATGAACTGATAGTTTCAGATAAATAATCGTGATTAATCCAATTGAGACCCACTGGGTAATATTTGTACATTACTTTCACTGTTGTCTAAGATGGATCAGAAATATTTTTCCTCACTGGAAACAACTTTAAACGTCTGTGTGTGATCAGTCTTTTCATCATGCCCACTTACTGCCACCTATAAAAATATCATCAAGGGAGTCCTGTATTGCGCATGAGTTTGTGAACTTCAAATAACACGGCATTTGTGGATTACTTGTATTCCACTGTATAACTGAAAATCGTACTTTCGGTAACTGAATAATCTGGTTATGTAATACAATAGTTAGTACTACAAAACTAATTAGTTTAGTCCATATAAAGAATTATTGTTTTTCAGTAAACGCAATTTTGTAGTATGAAAATACTACCGCATAAATCTGACAGGCGGAAACGCGGATTTAGTGGGAGGTGGGGGGAAATAGTTTGATATTGAAGTCAAACACTTTTTCACTAGGTTTATTAACTTTCAATAGCCCAAAAAAAAAAACTTTGGTTGAACAATCGTCGCCATGGCCTACCATTTTATTTTATCGTGTACTTTGACTGAGCAGAGCTTTTAAAAAAAAAAAAAAAAAAAAAAAAAAAAAAAAAAAAAAAAAAAAAAAAAAAAAATCAAAAAAATTATAAATGGTAATTTTTAAACAAAAATATTAAAAGGTTTTTAATATCTGTAACAATGTTGCGTTTGAACCTCTAGAGTTTCCAAAACCATAAGAATCAGATCCTACCAGATTCCAAACAATTCAGCGTACCAAATGCACATAACCGCTTTTAATATCAATAATCAAGTTATAGAGCTATTGCCTAAGAGTGTAGCGCTTCGGCCTCTTAGGAAAATTAAAAGTTCTTCACTGCAATTTACACGCAGCCTGTTCATCAACGCTTGCCGTTAAAATTTTTACTAGTTAACTCAGTCCAACCAAACCATTACTAAAACATGAGATAAATAATTTAAAAGCTCAACCAGAAAATTAACTCTCCTATTCTCATGCGATTTTTTCCAATCAGTTTACCACAGGAAATTCAATCAACACCTCATCACGAGAGCTGTCAGTGATATCCGTAATTACTACTTTGCCAATGCAAGGAACATTCAGCACTAAAAGCAATAGCACATAGCGAGATGTAATAGTAATTAAAAACAAAGCTTAATTCAAGTAGTACATAAATCCTAACGTCGCCTAAAATTATTTATCATCTGCCCACCCCTCAGATCGGTCATGCTTTCGTACCACTAGTACCCTCGTTACAGGACTGACTTCCTGATCAACACATGTCCAGCTCTAATACATCAGGTAACAGTTCGTGCCTTAGTTCCAGCCAACCAAACGACTTACCCCTTACTGGTGCTGTCGGTATTTTACCCTCTTAGAAAACTTCACAACAGTGAAGGCGACACACCGTCATTTTACACAAGAGGGCTGCCACAGCATGCCGACCCCTTACTCAGAACTAGCGAAAGCCTCTCCGTCCATCCTTCACACATGAACGTCCCTCATCCTGCAGCCGCTGTCCAAACACACACCCGCTCGCTAGGCGTTCCGGTCACCAACCACACGCCAGAGATCCTCCTCTTTTCCCACTCAATCGCCTCGGACGCCTCCTATCGATTACATCAAAAACTTTCGATCAAAGGACAGCAGTCATTCCATGGGAAGAGGACACTAGAACTATGTAACATGGTTCAAAATCTTGCTTCTAAAATCATTAAATAGTAATTTAAGAGGATTACAGCAGATAATTTTTTTTTCTCCAGAGAAAAAAAATTCATGTCCAGAAGTGATGAATAGAGGCAGTAGTAATAACCCGACATTTTACCTGTTGAAGATTTAAAAAATGTTGAGATGTTTGTAAATCTAAGGAACTTAACTACGTTGATCATTAGTCCCTAAGCTTGACTTGCACTAACTTAAAGTAACTTCAGACTGAAAGGGGACAATTGGACCCGCTTTCAACTAGTATTATTTCTTTAATTACTGAACCTCAATTATTGTGCTGGCGGTTTGTTATGCCACGAAATTTCGGTTCATGTTTTGTCTCTTGCCTCTGTCTTGGGTTAAGCAAAGTGAAAGCGTAAATTTGTAAATGTTAGGTGTTCTTAGACAGTTCGCTCCCTACCCTCAACTAGGGGCAGAGTCAGTCAAGTGTAGTAGGCAAATGAACACAAAGAAAATGAGGGCCCTGATTATGATACAGGTTGCTTCCATATTTGTAAGTTTTTCCTAGAATAAAAATGTTGTAAAACTTTGATTTTCTCAAAACTATAAATTCTGAAACGTTTGCCCTCTTTTCTCAGAAACTATCAGATAAACATTAATGAAAATTTCATACATTGTAAACAACGATGCATTACAACTGTGGAACCGCAGTCATGTTTATTTCACCAGTAATTCAGCTGTAATAAAATTATTTATGACGTTTACTCACAAAAAAATTTAATGGACGGCAATTAATTTAATAAATATATTTTAAAATACAATACCACAACGATTTCGCATTCGGAGGAGAATGTTGGCGATTGGAGTTTCGTAAGTAGCCCACGCCGCAGCAATAAGCGCCGTTGTTGTAATGATTCCCATCCCAGATCCTGTATCATTTCCGTAACGTTGTCTGCCTTGTATCGTGACAATACAAAACGAGCTGCCCTGCTTTGGATTCTTTTGATGTCCTTTGTCAAACCCACCTGATAAGGATCCCACACTGGGCAGTAATACTCCAAAACAGGACGGACAAGCGTAGTGTATGCAGATTCTTTTGTAGTTTTGTTGCATCTCTTAAGGTGTCTAGGGTTCTGACAGTAAAATGCAGCCTACCGTCTCAACTGAAAACGACATGACGACGTGACGTTAAATCTTAATCTTTCATTCTTCCTTCCACTGACAGGAAACGGTTAAATTCGGCTACTTCGAGATAATTTGCAAATTACGGACTGGATGTTCCTAAGCAACACTGAAACTCTTATCGAACATGAAGCGTCATTTCACAGTGCTACATTTTTACCACAATTTCTGAACAACTTGGGCTAATGATGTGGCCACACATAACGCCCGACATGAATAACACGGGACATAATACAGAGGTCAGGTCGCGTACATAATCCTGCACTGCCAACAGTTTCGCAGTCATGATCGGTGATGGAGGCAGCGAAGGTCAATATTCCGGCAGGGGATTTGCAATCACTTGTACAGTATGTGCCAAGAGGAGTTGTACTTCGGCGGATAAAGGCAGTTTCGGACCGATAGTATAAAACGACGTTTCTGAGGTCAGTGCAATATCTACCTGATGAAAGCTGGTCAATATATAACAGACTGACTTTCAATGCGTTAGACAGCACATTAAAAATAAATAATAAGCACACCGAACGAGACGTCCCAGCCATAGCTATCTCGCTAACACCCTTAGTCATCGATATTAGTCTCGATGCCTGTAAAGATAATTAATTAAGCGATCCAGTCCAACTCCGGTACGGTTTGTGAGAGTTGAACAAATCTATCTGTCATTGTCATCCAGGAAGATAGTCAAAGTTATCTTTTAAACAGTTACTCAGCAGACACTACCGCCGTTTCTTAACTAAACACATACACCACATTGTGGTAACTTTTCCCAGTACATGCTGCGTTTGTAAATAATTCCGCATAGTACATATCTTTAGTAAAAGAGGTCTTTGTTGCAGAGTGTTTTTATTTTTTTAATGACAGTTTTACTCCTTTGGCAGGGCATCCACATATTTTACGCAAGAATTACAAAACGTGGTGTAGTGGGATTATTTTGCGCTAAGTAGTAGACAGCATAAATTGGGACGTGAGAGCGTACATTGGTGTTTCACCTATTTTTTGCACATCTGTATTTCCTCACAACCCTACAAATGATCCAGGCACTAGAATTACAAATGGAACAGACGCGATAATCTGAAAAGAACAAATCCAATGTTAAATCACCTTAAAAGAAGCGGTGGTCGGTGAAGACACAAGATAACACCGTGTTTGTAATTAAAATCACGGGCAGTGGGCAGGCATGGTGTGCTGCTCCGCCAACCTGTACGAACTAACTAGGGCAGTATGAGTAGGGCAAGACGTAGGAAGCCGGTATAATTTCTGTCAAGCGGATAATCTCCGGAATGCTCTGCTTATTAAAGAAATATTTAATTTAACTGGCCGCTCTACACCATGGTTTAGAACAAATTTTGTAAATTAATAGGTAGCACAAAATTTGTACAATTTATTAGAGCTATTATTAAAGCATTTGTGAAACAATCCGTAAGTATAATGGCAGGAATAAAAGTGTAAAAAAAATACGAGCGGCAGTTGACAGCTTCTAGCACAAGATAGTTACCATAATGTCTAACAGGTCAAATTTCGCTGGTGCAGCCTCGTCATCTTTGCAGCGATGTTTACCATAGTGAAAACAAAATGGCAAATATCGAGAGACTGAAGAGCACTGCTGTGAGTGAATTCTTTACTGGAAGGGAATGACGCGCAAGGAAATTGCGGATGACCTTCGGAATATTCTTAAGTACACTCCTTCGTCTAATTAAACAGTGAAAAGCTGGAAGTTCGACTTCAAACGTGGAACAACGAGCGTGCAAGATGCGCCAAGGGGCAGTGACTGTAATTCACGACACGATTATGCAGGATCATCGAACAACGTTGCAGCACAGTGACACCACATTAGTAGTCTCCCATGAGCACACACGCGCAGTTGTTGCGGATTTTTTTGGAATACCGTTATTTGATACTTGGTAATTACTGAAAGACTTGAATGTAGATCAGAGCTGGTTGCTTGGTCAATGTTGTGAAGAAATCGACCGCCAGTTTGAAGCGGATGAAGACGGGTTTCTTACAAGGTGAGACACTAGACGAAAGGTTGGTTCTGTATTTTGATCCTGAGGCAAAACAACAGTCACAATAATGCAAACATCTTTCATTCCCTACCCAAGAAAATCTAATCTCTCAATGAAATGGGTGTCCCATTACACCGGATTACGGAAAAAGAGTCATTTTTCAATAATTATAAAGTACAAATCCGTGCTGCTAGAAGTGGGACCGAACCTGCTGATATAAACTCAGGAATCTGAAGAGGGTGTCCACTATTTGCCATCCTTTAGGTTTTAATACATGACAAAGTAAGTAAGGGCAATTTTACTGTTATGACGATGTTATTTGTTGAGGGCTAGTTTATAATAGTTGGATTTTAAAAAGAAAAGATTAAAATTGTAGTATAGCAGTTGAATCTATTTATGTAATAAATAAATCGCAGAATGTAAATTTATTCGACCCGTAGAATAAATTTACATTCTGCGTTTGGACTTTATTTTACATAAAAATCTTAATAATATTCAAACGTTTGTTAAGCTCATGGGGCTTAACGACGGGGTTATCAGTTCCTAAACTTACAAACTACTTATAAACTATCTTTTATTAAAGACAACACAAACTTCCATGCCCGAAGGGAGATTCAATCCTCGGACGGGGAACGGCCTTGCACATCGTAGCATAGCGTCTCAATGCGCTCGGCCACTCCGCCGTGGTAAATATCTCAATAAAATATCGCTGTTACGTCCTGTGACAAAATAGGTAAAATTAATAATTCGAGTCTAATTAGCGCTAAATATGGATTGAGGATATCGATGTAATGAATTAAATTTTCAGATAACATTGGGAAGACATAGTCTAAAGTAAACAATAGCACACCTTCGACCGAAAATTTTACGTTTCTACTAACATAAATGTTACGATGGTATGCAACGTAGTCAGCAGGCTCATTTGCATAAGTAAATCGGATATAATTCAAGTATGTGTTGTTATGTAGGAGCCACAGTTAGATAACCCATGTCTGCAGGTCTCTTGCATACACTACGTAAGTACATCGTCCATCTAGCGATCTGTGACAACTCAAGTTTCATCACATCATTGGTTTCCGTACATTCTTTAATGCATGCTACATGTGGCGAAGCTTATATAGTGGTAATGGAACAATAATACTGGGAAACATTTCATAATTCTCAGGACTATTTCACAGATACGCGAATTCCACAATGCTTCGGTTGTGCTTTAAAATATACATCACCTGACGATAAACCGCCTATAATTCGAAACCGGTAATGATCAATAAAATATGAAGGGTATCAAAATTCTATTGCTGATAATATTTCTGGAAAATTTCATGGATTTCCAATGCTAACTGTTCCGGTAATGGGTGTTTGACATTGTATTCGGTCAGATATCAATCGAATACGCAAGGAATTTACGGAACACATTTCCGCAGAAATCCAATAAATTCCATACTGCTCGTTGGTCACACGTGTTATCTGGACTCTCTCAAATGAATTAATGCTACTGTGACGTCATATACTTGGGTCAGCGAAATAACAAGTGAGTCAAAACATGCTTCAGTTGTAATTCAGAAGAATTCTGTGGTGAAACAAAAGCATCGCGATTTCTTGAGTACTGACTGCTTTTATAGAATACTAACTGGAAATCCGGCGTTATTTATTCAGTCCTTGGGTTAGTACTCCTATCCTTCCTCTCTCTGTGAAGCTCTTATTTTCTAATAATATGTTATATCTATCAGAGAATATATAGAAAAATCAGGCTGACTCGCATATTATACATAATTTCAAGAAAAGTTTCCAAACAAAGAAAGATGGTAATCAAAATACAAATGATTTATCACAGTCATACATTTTTTTAATTCACAACTTTACTATATACAATATTTCTTGTGACTTGTCCAGGATCGAATATCACTAATTTCTTTGGTGATGCTATCCCCGAGCAAGTGAGATAAAGTTGTCCATGTGAGAAACATAGGCATGTCAAATCCAACCCAAATTATTGAGTAGATTGTCCTGTGACTTATTAATCGCGATAGAAAATGCAGTCTCACTGGAAACTGCAGTTATTCGGAGTTAAAAGCCATATAGGTAAGAAATAATTGCTATTCACTGTTTCATTCACTTCTTTTCCCTGTAGCTATGTAGAAGTCTATTGCTTTCACATGCAGTCGTGAGAGTTTCACAGTTCAATGTTGTCAAGAGCAGATAGCTTTCAGAATTTTCTTAAGATGACTGGAAAACAGGAGTGTCTTAGTGGTAAATACGTAAATGTATTTAATATGTGGTGCATGATGCGACAGGTTTTTAACCATCGCAGTATATATTATGGTCTCGTATTTATTGAATTACATATTATACAATTCTATAATTTTGCAGTTACATATTCATTTGTCTGAGTGTTGTACGTCGGTAAAGTGTGTTGTAAAGAAGTAATAGATTACACCCTGATGCGTGATGGGGCGGTTTTCATGAACGTTACTGTTTTTGTCCTTGTATCTCATGAACTACGTGTCGTACTGTGATACAACTTCCAGAGTACATTCATCTGTACGTGTTTATACAATCTGTAAAAAAATTTTCGACTACAATTTGTAGTGTAGAAATTATAAACTGTAACGTCATGCCGTAGGTTTGCTCCATGAACAGTGCAAAAGTAGTAAGCGACAAACCTTTTAAGTTTCATTATTTTGGTGGTGGACAGCGTGAAAAAGTTGAATAAAGGTTTCAAATTACGTTTAAAGATATTTGCAAGTCGCTAAGAACTGTAATTCTCATATAGTGTACTAGTTTAATCCCGCGGCTCCGCTCGCGTGTTGGTTGATTATGATAGATAAGCTATCTTTCAGTAGTGTGTTATGAGACTGGTTTTGAAGATGAGATGGCAATCAACAATAATGATTGTAATAATATCACAGATCGATCACTTGATGTAATGCGCAAAACGTCAAATCGATTTTTTTAAAGAAAAATATTAAAAGATTTTTTTTCTGTTTTATTTATTTATTCTTATATTTCCTTATTCAGAGCAAGAGCTGAAGACACTCCCTCGGACATGGGTGTGTGTGTTTGTCCGTAGGTTAGTTTATCTAGGTTTAAGTAGTTTGTAAGCTACGGATTCATGACCACGCAGTTTGGTCCGATAGATTTACAAAGATTTGAAACATTTGAGCTGAAGACATTGTAGCACGCATAGACCAAATATATGGTCTGTGGCATCAGGTTTCGTTGTATGAAACCTCCTTGCTATAGAGTCGCAAACGTCATCGCTGGCCTTCAGTCCGAATTTTTTTTATAATTTGACGACTTTCAACCACCATATCTTCCACCCCCTTATAGATATCGGCATGGAAGTGCTATGGTGTACAACGGGAGACTTAGGACAACAATTACATACAGACCATTCGTTTGCGTTCTGTAGTTTTCGCTGCAGAGCGAAATATTAACACACACACACACACACGTAGAATTTTAACTTTCCATCCCAATATACTCCACCCTTTTATCATTATCAACCCTGAAGCATCAATGCAACCAATAAACCAAAGAGTAAATATAATTTTCGAACAGTAATTATTGTTCCGCATTTCGCGTTATATTCTTCAAATTACTAAATATCTGTCAGATCGCTATAAAACCGAGCCTAAAACCTTCGTCAGGTATAAATTAGTAACTGTAAAAATATTCAAGTCTCTGCGTCTTGTCGTTCGGACGTGATAAGCGTACACCGAACAGATATTCACTTTAATATATATAGATAAATAGCTATCCGATTGCCATAGAACCGTGCCTAAAGCCTTCCCCGGGTAGACATTATTAACTGTACAAGTTTTTAACTCTTTATATCTTATGGTTCAGTCGTGATAAACGTACACCGAATAGACATTCACATTTATAGATATAGATTTATAAAATCTCGTCGTATTATGTGGCAGTTATGACATTATATCTGCAGAACCATGTGGCGTGTGTGGATCTTACCTCTACGGCAATTGCTATCTCACGTAAGGAATATTAATTCAAAATTGGTTGAAATGGGTCCATGCTTTAGGGGGAAATACGCAGCACTGTCGCTTGATACAGCAGTTTTTCGCGCATCTCATTGTCTATGACGTCATATCTCGTGAACAGTGTGTAGTGCGTGATCGTGATCCTTACACTTGTGGCTACCGTCCTCATTGATTGAAGCTTAAGCTAGCAAAATTTCATAAACATTGGAAGGAAACTGTAGACTTGTATGCAATATGTACACACAAACATACGGATTCTGCTTTACATTGTTGTTCTTGTTGTAGTTATTTTTGAGGGGACTAAACAGTTAGGTCACACTCCCTTTGTTTTATATATAAAGATGAGAGGTTTCAGACAAATGTTATAAATTACGAAAATTTCTTTTGATCTCCACCGATAACGTTTACCATGCCGTGCACTTGTAGCATCAAGTACATGCTATGATTTTATCTCTAGATGTCTCTAGAAGTTGTTTTCCAAGCCAGTCTGTTGCTCCAAAATTTGCTGGCGCCAGAAAAATAAAGAAATTTCTATACATATCCGTTTCTGTCTAACCACCTATCTTAGATAACTGGATTATCAGAATACAATACCAGTCCTGTGCAATCACTGCACATGCCTAAAAACGTAGACCAAAATTAACCCGTTTAGATCTTCTAGTCTTAAATGACACAGTTACATCTACACTCTGTAGCTCCCTTCGCAGTTTATTAACAGAATTTTAGCGTAATTTCAACAGCAAACCCCTCCGTGATGTATAATATATCTATGCACGGAGGTCAATTGAGCATCCTCTGGTGAAAATTATTGGATCCCGTGAAGAAACTCACAACACTTCGTTGAATCTCTTTACATTTAATGTGCCATGATAAGGCTACCAGACTAAGGTGAAATATATCAGAAACCCCCAAAAAGCGTTTCCTGTGCCAAATTTGTCAGACATCGGTTGTTACTGTTATGGACTTCGTAAACTCATTTGATGCAGCTTTCCACGGCACTCAGTTTTGAAGAAGCCTTTCTGTTTCGGAAAAACTGACGCTGTCTAAAAAGTTTCAAATATACTTGTTTACCAATTTATTGGTCTAGGTCTGCAGTCCCTCCCCCCCCCCACCCCTACCGAATCCATCTTCGCCCACACTTCCCTCAAATACGCTGATCGTTTGATGTGTCTAAATACTTTCTCTATACCGATCCCTTCTTTTACTCACGTTATGACAGATATTTTCTTTTCTTCTCCATTCAGCTCCCCCTCTTTAGTACCCGACCAATCTGTGTAATCTTCAGTCTTCTTCTTCAGCAGCAGATTTAAAAAGCTTTAATTGATTTCTAGCATCGACTGTTTATCATATATATCGAAATTAAAGGAATACCTTCCTATCACTTAAATATGCTATCAATGTTAATGAATTTCTGTCCTTAAGAAAACCTTTTCTTCTTTTCATGGACACCCTTTTTTGTTCATTTTTCTGCCCAAATACCAAAACTCGTACTACTTTTATTGTCTCGTTTAATAATCTAATTTCCTCAGCATCGCCGATTGATATGAATACTTCCGAGCTCCATTACCTGCGTTATATTTTGATGATGTTCAGCTTACATGCTTTTGCAAGACACTATCTGAACCATTTAATTGCTGTTCCAGCATCATTGCCTTTTACTCACTCCCCTTTAACTTTGTGTCGTTTGTGTTTGGTATACTTTACTGCTTGTTCAATGTGCAGATTGAATAACATCGGGTATACTTTGCAACTTCTTTTCAATATCGCTACTCATGAATCTAATCTGATCAGTTCCTAGATTCGTCTCTGCAATTTTTCTGTTATTTTGTAAACCACTAATTTATCAAAGTTAAATCTTGGCAGACCTGTAAAGCCCTGCATTACGACGAATTTGAACTGCTAGATACTTCTTGAAGTCTGAGGTCATTTCGTCTATCTCACACATCTTGCACATCAGATAGAGCAGTAACTGAGAATTTCAACAAATTTCAGAGTTTACACAGGATCCTATCATGCTCATTCGACGTCTAACAGAACAACATGTGTTCAGTCGTGTCTTTTCTAGGTGTTTCCACAATTTCCTCCAAAACGAGTGTATAACACATACGAACAGATAATAAAGGTCCTCCTAATAATTTAGTGCCAATATCTGCTTTGAAAAGATAGTATCTTAGAACGACAGATTTCTCAAGAAAATGCACAAAGCCAAGTCTTTTATTATGTGACCAGCTGAGAACATGGCGTTGCTCTGTTATTGATTTATTCCATACTCTTTTTTACCCCTGTCCCTTCTGTTTATCTGTCCATCTCTTCCCCGTCTCGGGCCATCTCTTTCCCCAGACCTCTATCTGTTTCTGTTCTAATCCTCTTCCTCTGTTTCTCTTTTCCCTCTATTTTATTTTCCTCCACCTTTTTCCGCTTGCGCACAGTCGGCGTGTTTCACTATATGGTATTAAATTATTTGCTGTCGAGAGAGACGTGCTTGAAGACGTGTAGTCGCTTTGTCCGTATCGCTGTGTTAGCTGAGCGCACTATGTAACTGATGGGAGTAATTTTAAAGTGCTGCTTGCTGCTCTCGATGTTTCACCTCTACTCATCTCTATGAAAAGATGACTTATGACATCTTTATCTGTTATCTGTGAACCTAAGTGTTTTTTTAATGGTATCCTCCTCCATGAACCTCAAGGATGCATGCATATTATAAAAACCCTTACGATTGAAACATACAATCTCTGGCAATAAAGTTGTCCTATAGTCCTGTAACATGAAGGTACATAGGCTATAGCCTTCAATGTCGGATTGGCACATTTGTAAAGCATGCCAAATTATTTTTTTGGAGGTGGGTGGGGAGGGCGGTTTCGTATTCTCCTAGCCTTCACGTAGCGCATTTGGCAGGGCAGGGAGGTACTAGAACGTCCGGCCGTCACTGATAACTGCAATAAATCACATCAAATCGAGGAAAGCGACCGGATTTGACGGAATTCTACCGGATTTTCTAAACAAACTAGGTCCAAGAGGATGCACTTTGCAAATTTTTCTCCGCTATACTTGAGATTGGAAACATCCCAAACAAATGGAAGGAGTCAAGGATAATAGCTATCTTGAAGCCTGGAAAGGACGAGAGAGATCGTAAGAACTACATACCTATCTCTCTGCTGTGTGTGATGTACAAACTTTTCGAAAAAATTCTCCTGAAGAGAGTGACCCTGCTAATAGAGGCAGCAATACCAGTGGAGAAAGCTGCTTTCAGGTCGAAGAGGAGCTTCTGCGATCAAGTCTTGGCACTAACCACGTATATTGAACGTGGTTTTCAGAACAAGAAAAATACTGGTGTAGTATTTGTAGATCTGCGACACAGTATCGCTTAAAGGATTGTTGTATAATTTTGCTACAGTAGTCAGTTGTAAAAAGTCATTAAAGCTCTTATGTAATATACTGTCCGCAAGAAAGTACAGAGTACATCTTTACGGAGACACGAGCAAAGCCCAAATCCTCAATAATGACTCTGTGCTACCTCCTTTACTTTTTAATTTGTACATCTCTGATACGCCACAACTCAAATCATGGAAGTTCGCATATGCCGATGATCTGGTTATTGCTTTGCAGGGTGAGTGATTCAAACAATTGGAATCAGATCTAAATTCTGATTTGGTGCAGATTTATAACTACTGCAGAATCTGGCATCTGAACCTTAATTCATGAAAAACAGTAAGCACAGTGATGCACCTGAACAACAAACAAGCAGAAAGGAAACTTAAATATAGCTTAAATGTTGCACGCAAGAATATAAGACATTAAAGAGCACCGAAATACCTGGTTGTTCAAGTGCACCGCAGCCAAAAATTCAAAGAACACCTGCATAATGTCAGACAAAAACTCAGAGGTAGAGCCAATATCATCCAAAAACACGCAAGCTCTACCTAAGGAAGCAATGCTACGACACTTCGCACTTCATCCATGGTTCTAGTCTACAGTGTTGCAGAATACTGTGCGCCTGTATGGGCAACAGTTTGCACTTCAACAAACTAGATGTTAGCCTAAATGACAGCTTGCGAACAATAACTGGAACGGGGAGACCTACCCCAATACCATGGCTCCATGTGCTGGCAAATATTGAACCTCCATCACTCCGCAGACAAATATGCAATCCCAAAAGAAATTCAAAAACATTGCTGCAGAGACCACACTTCCAGTACATGCTGATCTGCATGGCCCGACACGATTAAAATCAAGGATTCCTTTCTGGAACCACTCCTCAAACAATCGGAACACCGTAACAGAATGGAAACACTTATGCCAAAAGCAAATGTTAACAATGGACATCTCATTAAGAAACCGGCTGATCGTGTTCCTGGCTTCAACCTCCCTCGAAGAACCTAGGTGGCACTAAACAGGATGAGAACTCATGTTGGACGGCGAAAGCTGATGGCCAAATGAGCCTATGTGAACGATCCTATGACTTAGGCAAAATACAGACGATGCAGCACATAACTGATTCTGAAATTCATGGCTTTCCGGAAGGTTCACTAGAGGATCTGCATAGATTGACAGCCACTGCCATTTCTCGGCTTTGTAATTTAAGTGTTTCTGTTTTATTGTCAGTGCTACAAGTTAATAAGCAATGTAACATGTGTAACTAAATTGATAATGAATAATCTTTGGTTACATTTGTATGCTAATTTAGTTTCCGTTTTGAAGGTGTATAGTACTGTAAGGCATCTGGAATATCGATCGCAGAATCAAATCAAATAACATGAGCTGTGAAATATAGTTACCTTACTGCCCTTCGAAACAATCAACACCACACCTATGCACCTCCGAGCTGTGCGATACATGTCCTGAAAACTTTTCACAAGGTTTTCTTTTGGGATGGTGTTCAAATGTCACGTCACGTTTTGTTAGATGTAAGGAATATCGTAAATATTATTTCTTTTCAAAGCGAGTGGAAGCCCGGGGAATAGGTAGAAGTCTACAGGATTGAGATCCGGCGAATATGACTGAAGTTGTAACAGCTCCTGTATGCCATGAACTGTTTGACGATATTGGTTTTTTGTGGGGTATCGTTGTCGTGTATCGCATGACGCAGTGGGCTTTCCCTCGGTCTAGTGTCCACGTCTTTAAGTAAATAACCCTTCGCCATGAACCACAGGAATTTGTATTTACGACAGTGATAATCTTGTTTTGAAGGTGAAATGATCAAACTTTCATCAAGATTGAAACAACACTGTAGATTTTAAACAATACAAAAACACACGGATACCCTACATTATATATGAAGAAGACGTCAGTAGAGAAGTAAAAGAAAGTATTGTTACCCAGTATAAATACATATTTTTATAAGTTAATAAAATTCAGTAACCAGTTGCTTGTTACAAGCAACTGGTTGCTGAATTTTATTAACTTATAACCTGAACAGTTGCTGAAATGGATAAAGTACTTCATATATTTGTATGCTTCATTGGTAATTATATGGAGCCTTTCATAAAAGGCTGGTTTATTGAGAAGTAGTTCATTAACTGGGAGAGAACAGTGACACAGTTTGCTGCTGTTCCACATCCTCAGCTTCGCACTGCACTCTCGGTGGAGTGGGGCAGAATCTCGAGTAGCCTAAGCTCCTTTGGAGAGATACAGCCCTTGTAATCCGATTACTGCTGACGAAACACGGCGGCAGAACACCTTTCTATCAGCAGACACATGTCGGCACTTGTTCTTCCTTCCACATTGTCAAAGGCGTCTGTTTCTTTTACGAATCTCCTTCACTTCTACGAAATAAGCCTCTATAATTTTCGTAAAACAGTAGTACGACATCATGCATAATTCTCGTTTATCTGCTGTTCTATTTTCGATGTGAGTGTTGTATTCCATCAATGTGCCGTGAAAGGAAAATGCCACAAAATACAACTTTTAACATGGCTGATTAACAGCAACCGTAATCAAATATTTTAATCAGTTTTTTATACCAGCCAACCGGTTGCGTAATTTTTATGCGCTTGATTTAGGTTTCGTTGCCACTAGGGACAACGTCACCAGAAAAATAAAAACAGTTCCATGAAACACATAAAAAATACAACCAAATATCATGTTTTAAATATATTACTTGGAGAACTTATGTACACTGTTTGCTGCAGAAGAAATGTGCTTGTGTTTGTTTCTTAATCTTACAATCAAAACGCTATAAATTATTTGCCTAATCTGATAACTTATTCATAGGAACAACTATTTTCAAAACAGAGGTAAAAAGGTAACGCAGTTAATAATCCAAACGCGAAAACTTAAGTTTTCTGAATGTGATTGTCATTTGTACACGACTGTTTGTGGTTCAGCATGTTTTGTCCTTCCCGGCCTATTTTTCAGGAAAGGATCTGCTCAGAACGCGTGGGATGCGTGGACAGCTAAAACAGCTACACCGATTAGTAATACAGGATTTATTTACTAATGTTTATACCAAATACTCAACTAGTAGGTAGTATGTCTGTCTGTTCTCGCGGCGGCGTCTTCCCACTTCGATGCCAGCTGCGCTCACTCTTAGTTGCTGCCTATTTCGAAACCGAGTTCAGACGTCCCCTTTCAGAGGCATGTCGGCCTGGAGACAGCTGCTTGTAGAGGGCGCGATTCTCCGTTGCTCCCTCCAGGATGCGCGGCGCCGGCGTGTGATTGGCTGCCGGTCATCCGTTGCCTTCTTCACAATCGTTCTCGTGCGACTGGCGTGTGGCACTGACTGAAAGCCACAACACAGTAATCGTCGTTATGTTGCTTTTCAATCTATCCTCATTATACTGTTAATTAATAGAAATTAGGACTTATCTGTATATTAAATATCTCCCATAACAAATAGCGTTTGTCAATAGTAAATAACGGAAATTTTACACTGAATGACTTAAATTTAAACCAAATAAACTATTTTGGTTGTGTAATTTGACGTACTTTAGGTAACTGCAGAACTTGTAAACATGTTGCGGAAACAAAAAGTCATATCCAGGGTGTCCCAAAACAATAAGGTCGAATTAGGACATGAGGTACACGATTACTATTTATCTTAACACTAGCAAATCCTCATATACTTCATAATCGCTAAATATGCGTGGGAACTGTTTACACATCCTACACTCCTTCCCTTAAACTCTCTGTCCAACAGTTCTTTTATATCTAGAACTATTTCTCAACTTCATTTTTCTCCACGTAGACTTCTCTTGTATTAGCTAGCTGGAAAACCCAGCGTTGCTTAATCTCTGTCTCACTGTCATTATCTTCCTCACTCCTTTCTGTTTTTCTAATTCAACTTCCTCTTACGCCGGCTACTCCTCCTCCATTGTCACCTTCTCCTCTCTCCCCTCATCCTCATCCTTTCACTCCCCCATCGCTTCCATCTTTTCCACTACCGAATCCGCCTCCCTTCCCTCATATTCCTTTTCCTCACCATCTACAGTTCCTTGAACATATCTTTATCCTGTACACCTCCTGTAAAATAGATTCCCCCAACCTCCTTGTCTACCCCATCCTCACCAATGCCGGTCCTCTGCCACGCCTACACCACTGAATCCCTCCTGCCCTCCACCTCCACACTCTACACATCCTCTCCCAGGGTCACTTCCGCCACATTTCCCTATCGGATGACGCTCTCTGTCCCGACATCTACGCCTCCTACCAACCCCAATTATTCACACTCCCTTCTCCCCCCACCCCATCGCACATCCAAGGCCCCCCTCTCCCCCACCCTCTCCCTATCCCATCCCCTGCTTGATGTACCCGCACTCCCATCCATGGAGTCTTACCTCCTCCATTCCTCCTCCCCTCCCAGCGCTTCCCCACCCCCCTTATGCGGGGCCCACAGTGCTATGCTTTTAATGTGTGCATCGTCATCAGTGTTGCGCCGAACGTCTACACAGTGTGTTTTAACTTGTTGTGACCTTTGCAAGAAGTACACGTGTCACCCAGTGTATTTTACTCAGTTTCTCCGTTTCCTTCGTCGCTAACAGTGCTCGTGTCCATCAGTGTGATTTTATGCCACTGTGTCGAACTGTTAAAGGCTGAATGTATTTTATCATCTATGTCTTCGTTTTAATCTTCACATTTTTCACCATGTACATTTTGAAATTCACCTTTCTACTCTCCACTTTATTTCTACATATCTCCACATTCATTGTACAACTTCTGTAGGCTGAAGAACGGCGTAGGATGCTGCTGCCAGCCTGCCCAGTGCGGGCATGAAATGGCAATAAAGGGAAAAATATTGTGTTATTTTGATTTTGACTGCGGACAATATAATGGATCTTGTAGTTCCACCCGTTCTATTGCTAAACGACTTTAGCGCTATACCTGTACTTTTCGCAATGAATCGTCATCCAATACCCCATTTAGTCATAAACATACTTTGTTTAACCACTCCTAACGGCTGCGTACACACATGAATTTTGTTTTGTGCACACCTATGGCAAAGCCTCTTTTGAATTACATGTTTCATTGGTCTCCTTGCATAATTAGCCACTCCAGCCAGACGTTCGAATGTGTGTGTATGTGTGTGTGTGTGTGTGTGTGTGTGTGTGTTTTCTCCGTAGATTAAGTTAAAGTAGTTTGTAATTCTAGGAACTGATGACCACAGCAGTTTGGTTCAACAGGATTACAAACATTTGAACATTTTCCATTACAATTAATTTATACGAGAATTTCATGCAATAAAATTCCCGATAATGCCTGCATTCATGCACCATGAAACTACAAAACATGAATGATCAGCGGAAATAATTATTAAAATGTGCATTATCGTTTTTGCTATGAATTCATTCTTACTGCAATTTATCGGAAATTATAAGAGACTCTCCAGTTAGTGAGTTGTTTTAGATAGCAGACTTTCGTCTTTATTCGTTTCATAAATTGATTATTTAAAAATATTTTGTTACATTTCAAAAAGGACAAGTGCCGCAGAGAATGTTCATAAAAAGACTTCCTTACCGCTTTGCTACAATGATCACAGAAAACAACATCTCCATGTGAACTAATGAAGTCCTTTCCTCTTATAAAATGTGCAAGGAGTGCACTTCTGGAACCTGTACTTGGAGGCATACTGCAATCACAGTAACACAGAAAAGTGAATAATGCGGATATTTTCCACTTCCGCGATTTACGAACACTCACTGCGAAGAAAGTTTAGCCAGTGATTTCAGCTTTAAGCGAGCACGCTTTGTTCAGAGATCTCAGCCACAGTTATCTGGCTTTCATTGTAGCGATGTTACAGACTTGCCGCTCGTTGTCGTGTAAAAATAAGTGTGTTGACATGTGCCCAGCAGAGTGCTGTCGGTAGAAACAGGAAAAAGTCACCCTATTGTCAAAATCGTAGTTTTATTTTTCTGTTATTTCCCCCTTACACTTAATTGAATATTGATTCCTCTGGGGGAAATGAACAATCGGTGAATACTGATAGCAAATCCTGTCTTTCGATCCATGGCCAAACTTTCAGGAAATATTCCTCACACACAAAGAAAGAATATATATTATGTGGACATGTGTCCGGAAACGCTTTATTTCCATGTTAGAGCTCATTTTATTGCTTCTCTGCAAATCACATTAACCACGGAATGGAAACACACAGCAACAGAACGTACCATCGTGACTTCAAACACTTTGTTACAGGAAATGTTCAAAATGTCCTCCGTTAGCGAGGATACACGCATCCACCCTCCGTCGCATGGAATCCCCGATGCGCTGATGCAGCCCTGGAGAATGGCGTATTGTATCACAGCTGTCCACAATACAAGCACGAAGAGTCTCTAAATTTGGTACCGGGGTTGCTTTCAAATGCCGCCATAAATGAAAGTCAAGAGGGTTGAGGTCAGGAGAGCGTGGAGTCCATGGAATTGGTCCGCCTCTACCAATCCATCGGTCACCGAATCTGTTGTTGAGAAGCGTACGAACACGTCGACTGAAATCTGCAGGAGCTCCATCGTGCATGAACCACATGTTGTGTCGTACTTGTAAAGGCACATGTTGTAGTAGCACAGGTAGAATATCCCGTATGAAATTATGATAACCTGCTGCAGTGAGCGAAATACTAAAATGTCCTCTAACATGGAAACTAAGCGTTTCCGGACACCTGTCCAAATAACATATTTTCTATCTTTGTGTGTGAGGAATATTTCCTGAAAGTTTGGCCGTACCTTTTTTGTAACACGCTGAATATATGAATGTTAAAAAAAGGCACAAGTCACGTTGGGTGCACGATACGTCATAGAAACTGACAATACACTTCAATTGTAGGGTCCCCTGCCCAATAGGACCTCTTGCTGGCAGCCAATACTGGATTTTCGCAAAGAATTGAGGTTATTAATGCGACCGCACTGAAACTGATAATTGCCTGTTGGGAGAATCTGTAAAATTATTAATATGGTGCCTCTTCTTTCCGGACATGTTCGGAAGAACAGACACCACTGGTTGATATTAACAGCGTATTTTTACGAATTTGAAATATTTTAACATTAAGGCAGTTTCAGGGCATTGAAATGACTTCAATGACGAAATCGAAACTTTATGCTGGACCAGGATTCAAAACTGGTTTTATTTCGCACATATTTCGAACATATCATATCAATAAATGTATATATATCCCCAACAGGAAGTAGACAATTTCAATGCGGATTTATTCATGCACTCGGTCCCTTGCGGGGATACAGTATATGCTGCGAGCAAGAGGAACCAATGAGCAGTGGGCAGTGCAATGGTAGGGTACTGTAAGTTGAGAATTTCGATTGTAAGGGAAGCGTGCCTGGATAGCCCGATTGTTTAAGGCGACCGCTGGTCCGGATGCGAATTCCCGACCATCAGTAATTTATTTTGGTGTCCAGAAAGGGTCTAATTGTTTAAATATTTGGAATTCGTGAAGTTATGCCCGTTAATGGTATCCAATGGTGTCTGTTCTTTCGGACAGGTCAGAAAAAACAGAAATCGTGTCATTATTGTGTTGACACCTATAGCTTACTTGGGGAAAATTTCACACAAGAGACTTCACAAACACTAAGAAATCATGGAAACGTCATAGGTTTTATAGATGCAGGTACCAAGAAAATAACGGTGTTACAACTTCCTGGTTGTTAGGCCTGCAGTGTGATAAATGTCGTTGAAGGACATTCTATTGACAATTGCTGATCACTGCTCATACCATATACCGTTACAGCTGTTTCAGCTTTTTGCCATTATCAAGCGACTGTTTATATAAGAATTACATTAATGAATTTCCCACCTATTATAATTCAAACCAAAAATGTATATAAAAATTTTAATGTAAATTTTTCTTATAACTTAATCCTACGATGTTTTGACGTTAGTTTCTAACATCTGGCGTGACTGTTGTAAAAACTGCAGTTAATTATTCACGTATTTTGCAGTTCTATACTTTTTTTGCTATCATGTTTTCTGAGAAGCTAAGATATGCTAAATGACCGGAGGTACCTAAAAATAAAATAATCATGTCTGACCAATGTAAACGTGAAAAATCTCTATTGACATACTCGATTACCCTATGTATATAAAACTGTTTTGATTATGTACAATAAAAAGTTTTCTATAATTTAACACCATAGCGGAAAAAGCTCCAGAAAGCCTAACAGCAAAACCACATACAACTGCGAAATACGTGAATAATTCAGTGCAGTTATTGCAACAATCACGCCAAATATCAGTAACTAAAGTCGAAACATCGTAGACTTAGGTTATAAGAAAAATCTACAATACATATGAGACGTTACTGTCATACCGCCTCATTGCTCCACCTAATCGATTTTGCCTATTTCTCTTACCTTGCTCATGTTTTTCTCACTTGTATTAGTAATGTTTGCTATCTTCAATATAAATTGATTTAACTTGAGCATTATCATGTGTTTTCATGGCCGACTGGCGAGGGCAAAGAAGTAGAAGCAGAGATAGCGAGTTTGTGTTTTCTTATATTTTATTCCCTTTTCTTTTTATTCATGTCACACTCCCATGTTTCCCATCACAGCGTGAGCGAAGGAGTGGTTGAGCATAGTTGAACCAGTAGAGGTACTTTAGCATGATGGTGGCGGTAGTTTGTGAGTTTTTCGCTTTTTGTGTAGGCAGCTAGTGGTGCAAAGATTTTAGCAAGCCTTGCTGCTGGTCGATGGTAGGCAGGTGGATTCGCGAACGAGTAAAAGGAAGGTGCCCAGTTGACTGCACTTGCCTCCGCCAATCAGGGCGCGTCTTCTTGGCGTGGTTCGAATTGGCGGACGGGTGAAGTAGAGGGGAGCCATCTTTAGAGGAGTTGGAAGGAGACCATCGAAATGTACGGACGCTGGTGCTGCTTGGTGCGCAAAATTCTCCAGAATTCGTGTTGAGCTGGTGGCCCCATTTTCTTCATACTTGTTTGGTGGTTATGCACCTACAACTGCTTCCGATTGTTCTTTACAATTCAGATGTTAAAGCTGAGAATATCAGGTCATTCTTTTTTAAAGTAATCGTAAATTTTGTTCTTTATATTGCGTCCACAAGTCCACTTACTGTTCGACCAGCAGGATTAGTTTGAGTAGTATATGTATAGAGCTTTGCGCTAATCATGCAGTGAGTGATTTGAATGTTTTATGTCCGTTTGTGTGCAGACTTCCTACCCCCCTCCTCACCCACCATGTGTGACATTGAATAGTGTACAGAGTAGTTAAATGCAGTAGGAAGCCAGTTGAGCAATATTTATAGTAAATGGTCTCAAAGGAAAAATGTCAAATTGGTTTTTTTGAAGTAATATTTGGTTCACAATGTTTTATTATAAGGGAATTAAACTGCTTCTTTACCATTCAAAATCAACTAATTTCAATACTTACTAGTTCCTGTAATGATTAGGTAAAATAAACCCTTTATGATTAAATTTTGTGTCAGAATAACTGATTTATCCCTCAGCTTCTCCTTCAATGCTCCCCATTTTGGACGGGAAACAAAGGGATCTCACAATCATTATGAGGATTGAAATTGGTATTTGTACGAACTTACCCTGGGGGTTTAAAACTAGACTATCTTTTTTTGAGGCGGATGTGTACTGGTTCCGTTAATTATAAACAAAAAAAAAAATGCGTTATCCGTTGCGCGCCATTTTCATTTGTCAAGTTTAATCAAGCCGGTACGTTCATGTAAACATAGACCGAAATAAGTGTGAACCAGTATAAATCCATGCTCAGGATAAAGCCTACGCGAAATTACCAAGCCCATTTCATACTGTGTATGGAAGCCCTTGCTGTCAGTTGAACAGCGCTTGGGTAGGCCCACCCAGTGGTAAGAAAAAAAATGGTTAAACTGTAAATAACAAACAAAAACGAAAGAAATAAGATAAGAGGGTGCGTCACAAATTTTTACATAAATTTTCGTAGTATTTTGCTCATAATATGACGATAAACGATTAATGCAATTCATATACACGCTGCCGCTTGATAATGAAAAAAATCTCAAACAGCTGTAGCTATATATAATAAAGTTCAAGCCGTGATCTAGAAGTTTCAATACAAAATAAGTTTTTTGGACATTCAGTCACAGGTCACATTAGTGGAAGCTGTAGTTCTTTCGAACGATGGAGGTATGAAACCAGTGCTAGCTATAAACACAGATTCATCATTTCCTGTAACATATACTCCATTCTACGTGAACGCCATTCTTTCGGTCCGAGAGTATATGACACGTATTCCATTGTCACGCCTACTCCGGAGCGCTGCGGTGTTTCGCGCGCGGCTCACTCCCGTTTCATTTCGCCGCGACTCAGGAAATTCCGCGAATTTCATCTCGGCGCCGGACACCGCGCATATTTTGGGACCGCGCCGCCCGCTGTAAAGCCTTTGGAACGGAGAACGGACGGCCGTGACGCTTGTCGCCCCAATGGACGTCCTCTCCTTTCGCCACGGTCATCATTTATTTTTAGCGAGCGTTCGGACAGAGTTACTCCAATTTAACTCCGTTCCGCACAACACATTTTAATGGCGCCGTTTCGCCTTTCACGGGCAGCGCCTCGCGGGCATCCGTGCGACGATTTCACTTCCCCACAACCGACGAACTCGAAACGCCCTTCCAAAACCTTCCGCTTCGCACAAGAGCCACTGCTTTGCAGAGCAGCCAGTGAAGCGCTGTTACGTGGCTCGACCTTCTAGGAATGACACGGGGTAACAATAATCGTGCCACTGGTGGCGTGTACTAGGAAGGCATGTACTATAAGGATTTTCATGGAATCTAATAATGTAGACCAGTTTTTCAACCAGTGGCTCGGGACCCGCTGTGAGGTCACAAAATCTTGGTCAGGGGGTTGCCGTAACAGGAGGAAGTACTTGCATCATATAACAAGCAGTCCAGAGTATGTCTGAATATCAAGGGTAGCGGAATACAGATAGGTCTGATTGAAATTCATTGTATGTTAAAATATGTAATATCTTGTTTAACGCCGGCCGCGGTGGCCGAGGTGACTGAGGCGCTCCAGTCACGGTCAGCACGGCCACTACGGTCGGGGGTTCGAATCCCCCTTCGGGCATGGATATTTGTGCCGTCCTAGTTCGTAAGTAGTTCATAAGTAGTTTGTAAGTTTAGGGACTGATGACCCCGTAGTTAAGTCCCATAAGCTTTACAAACATTTGAACTTTTTTTTTTGATCTTGTTTAACATTAATTCTGTATTGAATAGAAGACAGCTTGTTTTATAACACAGAATGTTAATGGTGAATAAGCACAAAGCCTGGCAACTGTTTTCAGGGACCAATCGAAAGAAAATGAACAAGATGCAATAACAAATTCTGAGAAATACAAGAGAAAAAAGATCTTCTTCTTGACAGAATGTTTATAAAAATGTATACCATTCTGGAAAATTACACAACAAAAATAAATAAATAAATAAATAAATACATAAAAAAACCTGTGTCCAACAATTTACAAATTAGTTTTTTAACAGAAATAAAATGAAATTGTGTAAAACATGTATTTTATTTATTTATTTGGTGGTTCGTGAGGCTCAAGACGGTTATAAGAATATTTTTACTGGAAAGAATACTTTTACTTGGAAGGAGGTAGAGTATTCGAAAAGGTTGAAACGCACTGATGTAGACAGAACATGAGTGCATCTGCTTCAGTGAGAACTAGCGAGAAATCTTGGTGTTGCCTGGATGTGTTTATATTGCCGCAGCGGATTAGCTGTGCGAACTGGGGCGCCGCGCTGCGGTGCGCGCGGCCGTTCGTCGTCGGAGTTCGCATCCCCCCATCGAGCATGGGTGTTTGTGTTGTGTTCAAAAATGTTCAAATGTTTGTTAAGCTTATGGGACTTAACTACGGGGTCATCAGTCCCTAAACTTACAAACTACTTATCAACTACCTTATACTAACGACGGCACAAATATCCATGCCCGAGGGGGGATTCGAACCCCCGACCGTAGTGGCCGTGCTGACCGTGACTGGAGCGCCTCAGTCACCTCGGCCACCGCGGCCGGCTGTTTGTGTTGTCCGGAGGTTATTTTACCTTAGTTTAAGTAGTTTTTAAGCTACGGAATAATAACCCAGCAGATGAGTCCCATGTATTTAAAAACATCTCCTTTTTTATTTTTTATTTATTTAATTATTTATTTTTGGTTTATATTCCTTCATCTCCTTTGTTTCCCAGTGTACATCGCCTTCTACCCTAATTTCTGTCCACTTAGTTTTCATTTTAAGACTGCTATTCCTTATCATATCTCTTAAAATGTTCTAGTATCGTACAGTGATGCAATATTACGAAACCATAAGTTATATTACACCACAGTTCCTAATGAGTATAGATCATTTTAATATATCGTATATAGAACACCTAAATTCATAACCTGCATAGCACAGTTTTCCGACTATTTTGCTTGTGCATGCTATATGATAATATTCGATTAATGATGGAAATTCTCCTCAGAGATGATAAATTATTTTTCAAAAGAGATAGATTGGCTGCTCAGTACTTACCATTGTGCTGTACCGCCGATAGTGGCACAAACGAAGAAAAAAAAAAAAAAAAAAAAAAAAAAAGGACAAGCTTTCGGATTACAGTTCCTTCTTCAGGTGGGAGAGAAGGGAGTATGACACACTCCTCAAACACCACCCTCATGACCTAGGTCGTGAATTACCTTTCCCTTCCGTTCCCAACCTTTTTTCTTCCCTTCTCTCCCACCTGAAGAAGGAACTGTGTTCCGAAAGCTTGTCTTTTTTCGTCCCTTTTTATCTTTTTCTTCATTTGTGTCACTATCGGCGGTACAGCACAAAGATAAGTACTGATCAGCCAATCTATCTCTTTTGAAAAATAATTTATATGATAATATGATCAATACATTACCATCTATTTCACCGATACAGCTCCTTCTTTTGTTGCATAGTGTGGATTAATTTATGGTCAGAAATGTGTGATACTGTGTGCTGCGGATACTGCAGTCAGGGGGGTGCGGTTTGACTCCTTTAAATGGCCTGGTTTCTGTTAAACAAATGAACTGTAGTTTTTAAAATTTATTTACTTGACGATTTTGTCTATACTTATTATTTTGCAATTTGTAATTTTTCTTATTCTTCAGTTTGATAAAGGTGCCTTAGTGCGACGAAAATAGCTACGTTAATGTGAATATAGAATTTTTGTAAATTCTTGGTGACTATGTCTTAACCACTAGATATGCGGTATAAAATAAAATATTAAGTTGTCAGTCACACTGCTTGACAGTAATCTCACATCAAAAAAATCTGTGAAATAGGTTACAAAATTAAGTTGGTTCTCAAGAAGTCATTAATTACTTCCTCGTGTGTGGTGGGCGGATTTTCAAAACTTTTGAAATGTTTGTACAGCTTATGGGACTTAACTACGGGGTAATCAGTCCCTAAACTTACAAACTACTTATCAACTAGCTAATACTAAGGACGGAACAAATATCCATGCCCGAGGGGAGGATTCGAATGTGACTGGTGCAGCCAGGGCGGATTTTCATACTTGCCAGTATTTTTGAGGTTATATCTCCTGACCACTGTGTCTTATTACGGCATTATTTCGAAATATATTCAGTAGCATATGTAATTACTGTCTGCGTAATATATCGTGAGTGAAATAAATAATAAAGACGTAGTGATTGGAGACCTCATACGGGATGGCGTGGTTTTTCGTAAACCTCATTAACTGAAAATGTGTCTCATGAACCACGCTACATCTATATAATTACTTAGCAATTCACATTAAAGTGCGTAGCAGATTTTTCATCGAACACCATTTACGATATTTCTCAAACTTTCCACTCTCTAGTAGCGCACGTAAAAAAGGCACACCCAGATCTCTCCGTTTTCGATCTGATCTCTCGTATTGTATTACGATTATAATGTCTCCTTATGTATGTGGGTGCTAACAAAATATTTTCGCATTCGGATAAGGAAGTTAGTGAATGAAATTTTGCAAATAAATCTCACCACAAAGAATAAGGCATTTCTTTTAATGATTTCCACACTATTTCGTACTTCATTGATTTCCACACTACCGGGGATCAAAAAGTCGATATAAATTTGAAAACTTAATAAATCAAAGAACAATGTAGATAGAGATAAAAATTGACACACATGCTTGGAATGACATGGGGTTTTATTTGGAGAAAAAAAGTTCAATGAACGTCCGACAGATGGCGCTACATCTGATCAAACAAGCAATAATTATCATAAAAAATTAGGACAAAGCAAAAGATGATGTTCTTTACTTCTTTACAGGAAATGCTCAATATGTTCACCATCATTCCTCAACAATAGCTGTAGTAGAGGAGTAATGTGAACGGCACTGTAAAGCGTGTCCGGAGTTATGATGAGGCACTGGCATCGGATGTTGTGTTCCAGGATCCCTAGAGATGTCATTCGATCACGATGCACTTGCGACTTCAGGTAACCCCAAAGCCATTAATCGCATGGACTGAGGTCTGGGGACCTGGGAGGCCAAGCATGACGAAAGTGACTGCTGCACACACGATCATTACCGAAAGCCGCGTGTTTTTTTCTTTTTTTATGTCATTCCAAGCATGTGTCTCAGTTTTTACCTCTCTATTCACATTATTACGTGATTTATGAAGTTTTCAAATTTATACAGACTTTTTGACCACCCGGTATCTCGAGCATCACTCTCTTTCCTATTATAAGGATAATACGAAACGACCTGCCCTTGTCTGAGAATAATTACGAAGATACATCCAGTTTATGTCTGTATACTGTCTATAGAAAGTCTCGCGGATACAACTGCTAACCCACAAACGACATACTAAAGTGCAAAAAAAAAAAAAAAAAAAAAAAAAAAAAAAAAAAAAAAAAAAAAAAACGGTAATCATGCCTAAAATTATGTACGAATCTCACGAACACGAAGAAATGCTGCGACATGATGTGACGTGGACTGGCTTAATGTCTGAAGTAGTGCTGGAGGCGACACCATGCACGGCTGTCCACAAATACCTAACAGTACGAGGGTATGTAGATCTCGTTTGAACAGTACGTTGTAAGTCATCCCAGATAATCTCAATATTATTCATATACGAGGAGTGTGCTGACCAGCGGAAGGATTTAAATTTAGAAGAGTGTTCCTGGAGCCACTCTGAACAACTATGGACTCTTGGCCGGTTGCGTTGTTCTGCTATTTATTTCTAAAATATGTTAGTGGAATGTTGTGAGTCTACAGAAAGATGACTATAGCATATTTACAAATATTTAAAAACATTTCTTGACCGCTGAGATATTTACCATCGATATTTTAACGCTTTTCATCTTTCATCATGTAATACCGAATTTGCTTCCTTGTTCATTGTGTGTTATCTCTCTTCTTTTCAACGAAAAAGTGGTATTGGATGTCCTCTGAAGTTTCCCCTAAAATGGCAGGGTCTGCTCTTAACGAAATATCGACCGGTAGACATTTTCCTTAACGCGCTGCGTACCCGTTAGGCTGGATGCACACACACCGATTTTGGACGGCCGGTAAAATATCGACGTCCGCATTCGAGCAGTGGCCCTTTGGAAGACAGTGTAGCCTGCACACTGGCCGACCACGGACCGGCACCGGCAAAAAGCCGGTCAGCTGCCACAGCAGGCGACTGACAGCTGCTGGCCGTATACGGGCGCACGTGGTCAAATGGCAGCTGTAGTGTAGTGGCACAAGCACCGAATTATACCGGCCGTCCTTCCTGCACAGTTCTCGCTGTGCCTACTCGCCATACAGTCGACGAAGCGCTTTTAGGACGAAAATACAGAATATTAATTCGGCAGTGAGTTCTATTAATATTCTATTGAATATTAATTTTGAAAAGATAATAACACTGTCAGAAGCACGAAAGATTCCGCCATCAGTTATTTTCTATCAATGGTATTTACAATGAAGACTACACCAGAAACCATAATTACAAAAGAAAATAACGGAATCTGTTTGTTACCTGGTATATTTATTCATAAATGGGAGCCGTCACACTGCAATCCAACCTGTATGAAGTTGTTAATCTCTTCTTCATTGTAAATTAATGCTTGGTTGCATGATCTTTGAATACTAAAGTTTCAGAACCGTGTTTAATTTCAATTACTATTGATGTTGAAAGTTACTATATTATCTGACTTAGTTTTTAAAAGAGAGAAGAATTACTGCAGGCATTGAAATAATTTAATCATAAAATGTGCGAAATTTGCATCTGGAAAGTTCTATCGCAATCGTGAAGCAAGATACAACAATGTCCAAGCATCATTTTACAAATAATGCTCGAAACAAAGACTTTTGATAAAAGTGAAAAATGGGGTAAATTTTCATTTTAAATAAATTAGAGATTTCAAATTGAATTGTTGAATTTATTACAATTAGAAGATCCCAACAGCTCACACTTAACATTTCAATTAGTAGAGGTCGCGAGAGACAAGTCCGCACAATACATCGGCAGAAAAACGAAACACGAAAAGCGATTCCGTTTTCTCCCCATCTCGTTCAAAGAAATTGAAAGTATATTGTGAAACAAAATGGAGATTTGTTGGCAGAAAGAACGGATGCTAGCGACAAGCGTCGCAGATATAATTTTAATTTAAAAAAAAAATCAATGTAACGCTACAATGTCTTTGTTCTATGATGTTCTTGAGATCTTCACACTGTTTGTTTTATTACGAAGCCCTCTCAGCAATAGGCTATCCAGATACGTCTCTAGTCCTGTCCAAATCATATACTTCTTGTGTACTAAGAGTGTCCACTATTCCATTTTCTCGCAGCTGTATCTGTATTCCCGCAAAGAATCGAACAACTTGCTATATCCGCACAGAAACAGACATTTGCCTGTTTGAGGCATATATGCATACATTCAGTGGCGGATTTTCAAATTTGGCACCAGCAGACTTTTGAAATTTTGCCGTCCTTACTAACCTCTAGAATTCAAATGTTCAAAGGTTTGCAATTCTGTGGGACCAAACTACGTTGGTCATTAGTTCCTAGCCTTACAAACTACACAAACTAAATTAAAGTAACCTAAGGACAACACACACATCAATGCCCGAGGCAGGATTCGAACCTCCGACGCTAGAGGCCGCGCGATCCGTAACGTGGCGTTCCATACCGCTGGCCTATTCCCACGCGGCCTATAGAATTCGATACTTTATTTCACTCTTACTAATTATAATGTTTCGTACACTATCGTCCTAATCATACCACATTCTCTCGTAGTTAGTATAACTGTGAGCTAGGAGATCGAAGTGTCACTTCCCGGATTATATTTAGAAACCATCTACTTGTATATGCACATTATTTTTAAAGGAAGGAAAGGAAGAAGGATAGGCGAGAAAGGATTGACTGTGGCATAGATAGTAAGAAAAGGCGACATGTGAAAGTATGAGCCAGACCTGGAATCGAACCCGGGCCTCCCGCTTCGGGTCAACGGCGCCTTAATCACTTGGCCACCCATGCTCGCCTCCCGCATTTATATATGATTGTATTAGAAACATTTTCTTGACAACACACCGTTGCGACTGTTAAAAATTCTTTATTAAGAACGCACGACCGGTTTCGCAAATTAAATTTTCATCATCTGGTGCATATTTCATTCATATCATAACCATATGTTACGTGGACTTTGAAATAGCTCACCCCCTTCTTTTATCTCGAGGTATAACCAACTTGCCTTGAAAACCACAAAACCATCTATAAAATCACTTTTATCGAAAAAAACATGTATTAAAACTGAATAATATCCCGTACCTCCAGTGGAGACAGCTAAGGGAGGAGGCGTTGTTGTTGCCGGCATGTGATGCCGCAGATATAGTTTCACGACTGCACCGAAAGTCGGCGGTGCCAGTACTAATACGAGCAGCTCAGGAACAAACGAAAACATCCATGAAGTGGTTCATGGTGAGACATTTCAAAGTTGTGGTAATAGTTGGAAATAAACGATTGCGATCTGGACAGTTTTTTTTTTTTTTTTTTTTTTTTTTTTTTAATTTTTCTTTGCCCCCTTAGGTTACGGTATTAACACTAAAAGTGGGCCTTTGCGATCCTCTTTTGACAGATCGAAATTTTAATGAAAATAACGGTTTAACCATGCATCTGACACGAAAATTGAATAACCGAATTTCTAGAGGAGAAAATTCTCTACAAACTTTTTTTTTTTTTTTTTTTTTTTTTTCATATCTCGTATCGCTTCAGAGATACTTGCAAAAATAACGGCGATTTTGGAATATATGTATGTCTGTCCGTCTGTGTGTCTGTCCATAACGTGTTCCCAGTTTTTAAGACGAACCGTTCAACCGATCAGCACCAAATTTTACACACATAATTGTAGGCCGCCAGAGATCAGAACCTCCCTTTTTCAAACGAAAACCAGCCGTTCGCAGATGTCACGTGACATCCCTCGCCCAGAACTGTCTCTGGCATACGCCATCTTGCGTTGCGTATTTGATGATTTTCTTATTGTAACTTACACGTTGTCATTTCAAAGCAATGGCGCACTGAAGAATTAACAATACGAAGTCGTTCTTCGTACGATAAATGATAATCTAGTGTCTACAAATGCCATATTAGCATCAGTTAACAACGGCCATCAATAGTATAAGATTAAAAAACGCCCTTACTAACTGTTAGCTGTAGCGTGGTGGGCAATGTGTCGGACTGCTAAAGGTCGGTGGTTCGGAACCCGCTAATACGTTTTTCGCAATTTGCGATGTTATGTCATCACTGTATTAGGTTTAGATGGAATACCAAACTGTGGCGAATGAAAATTTGTGCCCGGCCGGGATTCGAGCCCGGGATCTCCTGCTTACAAGGCAGACGCGTTGACCACTCCGCCCCAGCCTGACTCGTTACTGTCTCCTCGGTGACGGAGGGCTCAACGCGTCTGCCTATTAAGCCCGAGATCCCAGGTTCGAATCCCGGTCTGGCACAAATTTTCATTCGCCACAGTTTGGTATTCCATCTAAACCTAATACAGTGATGCGATAACATCGCAAAATGCGATTTGTTTAATTAATTTTTTATTATTTAGATTATTGTTTTCGTCCAAAATGTTTGCACAAACTTATAAAACTACAAATCTAAAGTGGGCCGTAAAACACGTCAGTTCGATTTTTTTTTATTTATTATTATTTTTTTAATGAAGCTGCTGCAATGTTTTTTATTTTTTTATTCACGTTGTACGTTCAAAGCTGACGGTGCGTCGCACGTCAACCAGAATTAAAATACAGCCGGTACGCCGACGCAGTGCCGCGGAATACACCTTTCCGGGCTGTTTATTCAGCGCGGCCTGTGGAGCGCATCGATCTGTCCCGGACACGAGTTGATCTCCATGTTCCAGTCGCCCGCAGCGTCAAAGAAGTGCCTGGCTGGAGGGTTGGGGGTGGGGTGGGGGCGTGTCAGCAGCGCCGCAGTGGGCCGCGGCGCGCTGACAGCCGCGCGGGATGGACAAACAATGGCTGACGGCGCTGACAAATTGGCTGTTTCCCGCGGCGGCCGCGCGCCGCGCCGCTGTCGACCTGCGTCCGGCCGACGCCGCGGACAGCCGGCCTGGCCCGGTCCTGTGCGGATGTGCCCGCGCTGCGTGACCCCAGCCGCTGTCGACGCGCAATGCCGGCGGGGCACAATGCGAGGCCGCGGAACGGCAATTTGCCCGCGCCTGACCTTTAGAAAACTGCCCATGGCGACTGCACCGCCGATGCAGTGAAAGGACCCTATCAAAATATCAATAGCGTTACTGGGAAGAAAACTGTCGACACTGACGAGTACGTCATGAGATTTGAAGTACTGTATTTGCCGGCGTATAAGACGCACTTTTTTCCTACAAAAATTCGTCCGAAAACTGGATTTTATACGCCAGTTAAAGTAGGTACCCCCAAATTCGATTTGTTTTCAAAGGATATAAGTGTAAAATGCGGGAAATAACGTTTCAAACGGGAATATTTGCTTTAAGTTTATCTTACATTTTATTAGTTTTTGATGTACGCACTAAAATTCCCGTCAGGATCTTTATTATGTATTTTGTACTATTTTTACTGCCAAGCATAAATGAAACTGGTGACTTTATAGGAAGTAGAAACTTTCGATGTAATCTCAGTAGTCATAAATGATTTCTTTCGGCTATCCTGTAACGGTCTCATTCATTATTTTAATAATGAAACGTTGCACGCCTGACGATATTTGAGAATTAATCGCATTATTAAGTGCAAATCCATAAGTACTTTATATGATGTCTGCACGGCTTCTGCAACTCACAGTTGTCGTATTTTTGAGGTTATAACTTGCTGTGCCCCAAACAGTGCGTCGACCAATACACAGATACAAACCCTCCATCATTCTCACAATTTATGGAACATCACAAAAATATTTAAATAAAGTCTCAAAAGGTGGCATTTGAAACATGAAAAAACTCCCTGTGAAGTTCGCGAACTGATACTCTGCGCTCTCGTCAACCATCTCGTCATAGTCGGCGTGCTCTGCAAACTGTGACAGGCGAAATATCCGTTTTAATAAGCGCAAACTGTCGAGAAACATGACTCCGTAAGCTTTATGAACACTACATTAAGGCACTGCCTTAGATATTTCGTGTACATGAACAAATGTATTATATTTACGTTGCAATCGACGTATTTATTTTTTTTTTTTTTTTTCCTAGAAAAAGAGTGTTAAATGTAGGGTGCGTTTTATACGTCGGTGCGTCTTATATGCCGGCAAACACGATTTTGTTTTATATACACACTCAAAAGCGAAAGAAACCTGTATACCTGCCAATTAACGTGTAGGGCCTCTGCAGAAGTGTCACAACACGACAAGGCATCGACTCGACGAAAGTCTAAAGCAATGCTGAAAAGATCTGCAACCAAGTACCCTGCAGTGCTGTCCATAAATCACAGTATGAAGGTGTGGTGATCTCTCCTCAACAGCATGTTTCGAGACACCCCAGATACGATCAGTGATCTTCATGTCTAGGTAGTTCTATGGTCGGAGGTGTAGATTGAATAAAAGCAGATGATCAGCTAGGGTGCATAAGTACGTTATCACCTTAGTCGTACCTAGACGTATCACTCTACCTGCACACTCCCCAAACTATTACAGAGCTTCTATAACATTGAACAATCCCCTGCTGACATACAGGGTCCTAGGATTCATGACGTTGTCTCCATTTGTTTGATACAAATCAAAACGTACTGGTCACACGAGGCATCATATTTCCAATCATCAAACGTAGAATGTCGTTATTCACGGGCCCAAGCGACGCGAAAGACTATGTGTCACGTAGTTAGCAAGGGTAACGAGAGGTCGGATCGATATGTTTACCGCGGGAGATTAGACGTGCGTAGTGGAGCGCCGTGCTGCGGTGCGCGCAGCCGTTAGCCGTCGGGGATCGAGCCCTCCCCCCCCTAGGGAATGGGTGTTTGTTGTGTTGTCCTTAGGCTAGTTTACCTTGGTTTAAGTAGTTTGTAAGCTACGGACTAATAACTACGCAATTGAGTTCGATAGATTTGCAAACATTTGAAATTTTTTTTCGATGATGTTTCCTTTAATAGTTCGCATGTTGACACTAGTTCACTGCCCACAAATAATAGCAGGAGCAATTTGAGAAAGGTTTGCCATTCTGTAACGCTGTACGATATTTTTCGGCCTCAGCGATGTGTACCACATATCCGACAATCACGGTGCAATAGAGATCTTACAGAAAAAAATCCCTCAATCTCACCGCTGTCTGGCGGCTGCTATGTCGCATCTCTCGTGCGCCGAGGATAATGCCACGTTCAAACTAACCCACGAGGGTTGTGACTGAAATAGTGATAACTATTTATTCACAACTGATAACAAAAGCGTTACAAGTAGGCATCTGCTGCTGTCAATATAATACCAGTTTTGTATAAAACCCGTTTCCAGCGAAGTTGAAGGCGTTGTACACAGTTACCATAGCCTGTACTGTTGATAGTGTGAATGAAGAAGTACACTCCCGTCGAAACTCTTGGGATTAACAGTACAATCACAAGTACTTAGATTTTGCGAAAGAAGCGGCAACACTTTCTACGCAACCCAACCATAACTTTACACGACAATGCGCTGCCGCATACTGCACAATCTGTGGCTGGTCTGTTCTGTCTATGGGACTGGGAAGTACTGTACCATCCACCATACTCCCCTGACTTAAGACCTTGTGACTTTCATTTGATTCCGATGTAGAAGGTAGCACTTAGTGCCATTCGCTTCAGAACTGTTCCAGACATTCGACAGGCAGTAGACCGCTCCATTCACACCATCAACAGCACAAGGACGCCTTCCACATCCCTGGCAACGGATTTTAACACAACGCTGGTGGCTACTTCAAAGGACAGTGATATACAACCCTTTTGTATCGGTTGTGAATCCACAGTTGCCACTAAGTTCCCACCTTCGTAAATCGTCATGGCCTGCTAATTTAGAAGCAGTAACCCATCTAACTTAATGCACAATACACCTTTTTGCCACGTAGGCGGTCACGGTCGCAGCAGCGTCTTCTGGGTGACCTCGTATTTATGTGGTTTGCATAAGCATGAATGTATCACTTTCTTTCGTTCATCTGTATAAACTGTAATGCCAAACGGAATGCAGCAGTTCCGCTGCATGAAGAGCGGAAACGCAGTACGATATAAACCTCTTTCCTTAATCATTTTGCTGCTCGTGTTCACTCCCTTCTGAGGTGGAGCGGGAGACGGCGGATTAATTTCCTTTGGGGGGTCAGTTATTCATGAAGTTCATTAGATCACTATTCAAGTAAAGTAACTGCAGCCGACTCAACGGTTGAAAGTGTAACAAGAGTTGTACTGTGAGTGATAAATTTTGAACAATTAAAATAATAATAATATTAAATATAAAAAAAACATTCGTGGATATTGTTCGGCGAACGGGATTCGATTTTCCATCCGCACCCACCGGTCCCCTTCTACCTTATTTAAATGTCTTCAATAAGTTTTACGATACTTGTTGGACTGACATAGTGAAATCTACAAGCACTCGTGGGTAGCAGGCAACATGTGGCATATATAAGTTTGTGTCGGTGCGGGAGGCGTGCGCGCATAGTATCAGATACGTCGTTAGAAAATGACGAGTTTGTCATCCAGAGAAAGTTATTGTCGAAATTTAGATATTTGTGCTTTGAAGGTGCGGATGAAACGCTCAGTTATGCCATTGGGAACCGGATGGATGAAGGAAATTCAGTGGGACGCACAGAAGGATGTGAAGTCCGTAGACGTATACTATGGGTCTTGGAAGAATCATGGAGACCTTCCACGCCGAAGAGCCGTTTCAGAGCCTTGATAATGTTGGAAGAGACATACAGAGGCTAACCTGTGCCCGCATCAATGACTGTGAACCAAGAAGGTCCCAAGAATGGTCTCGCAAAATCGAGGTGTAGCTGGTACCAGGATTTCGCTGTGGTAGGCCCTGGTAAGTATAAAATGTTCAAATGTTTGTAACGCTATGGGATCACACTGCAGTGGTTGTCCCTAGACCAACAAACTACTTAAACGAACATATGCTAAGGACAACACCCACAGCCATGCCGTAGGGTAGATCGAACCTCCTACAGGGAACGGATGGAAAGTACCGCCGTGCAAGAGAAGCCTATTCGCTATGGCAGGTCCAATACTTTTTGATCATCTAGATATCCATGCAGCAGCTGGAGGATGCGGGAAGAGCGAGAACTGGGAATGACGGTCCGTGTACTGCCATTTTCACCCTGGATGATGCAGTTCTGGGTTGACAACTCCTGTCGGAGCGCCCAGAATCCTGTATGTCTGGGGATCTCAGCATCGTGTATTTGGCTGACCAGCCGCGTAGTATATGTTGTAGGACCTTGCGAAGTACGGGGTAGCAGGCGGTCAGCGTCGTATGGAAGCAAAGTGATTGCTGCTTCGGCGTCAAAGTCCAGGTCGAAACAGATATCAGCGTCAAAGTCGGGATCGTGATCCAGTGTCACCATTGAAAGAAGGTTGGCATTTTCATGGTGACCGAAATAGGATGTTGTTAGTATAGCTGGAGGTAAATATCGCCCAGCAGTGGAGACGGGAGTATTGATTTCAGAATTGACAATAGAGTTTTATGACCTGTTAAAAGGATAAACAGCCGACTATAGAGGTAGCCGTGGAACTTCTTGATACCATAAATGATGGCGAAGACCTCGTTCTCAATTTGGCTGCATTGGGCACCTGTTTTTTGGAGACTAAAGCAATGAGGCGTTCCACTATATTGATCTCATTTAAAAGGATCACTCCCTCGCCATAGTCGGATGCATTGACTGCTAAGGTCAAGGGTAGGACCGGATCATATGCTATGAAATAAGTGGCCTACCTGCGGACAGCTAACAGAAAATTTAAGGGTATGACATCACTCCAAAAACACTTGTTAAGCATACTTATGTTTCAAAACAAGAGACACACTGAAACGGAAACCACTGATGCAACAACGGTGCATGAACAGACAAAGGACTTGACTCTCCAAATCCCAGAACAGGTCCAGCGACATTCCTCGCCCCACCGCAGAGAGTCAGTCCATCATCCAAGTGGTCCGACGTGCCTAGGCGCCAGATCGGGCAGGAGGAGGAAGAAGACGAGCCGCTGCAAACTATCAAAACACAATAGTAACTATCCACCTAGGCACCGGCCGAAACGTACACAGTGTCCTGCGCATGTGAACTCGTCGAGTCTTGTACGAGCGGCCCCAGGTATACTCGGCAACCGCGGCAACCCGCGCCGGTCGCGAGACAATGAAAAACAAAGTAAGTGAAGTAAGAAGGGATATGGATACATGCACGACGGGTAACTGCAGCAAATACAAGTAAATCCACGCCCCATAACCCGGATACAAAGGGGGGGGGGAATTAAGACAATGGGCAGAAACACTTCTAAACCTTCGTTAAAACTGAAGACCAAAAGGTGTGTCAATCACTGGAATCCAAATGAGGACACTAAAACTCAAGACAGAATGTTAACTACAGAACAAATCGTCACAGCTCAAACAACTCTCCTCAAACCAAACGCAGATGACAAGGACACAAGTTATGTACCACGAACACACACACCGACAGTCCGAACACATAATAAGCGGTGGACTCAACTACACACACACACACACACACACACACACACACACACACACACACACACACACACAATCCTCTGAAAGCCGCAATTACATTTTTTCACATTGCGCCTCCTCAGACACACACATCAGTAGCTGCAACTTCATTTGGCCTCATTATAGCTACCGACTAATAGTTAAATCACCCACACTCACACCGATAGTTGAAACCATCCACGAGTATAGACAGTTCAGACCGCCCATGCACAACGATGCTGTCAACTCGTGCCCACAGCTCCATGTAGTCAGTACGTGATAGCGAGCCACGATAGTACAACGCCGATAATTATGTAGTAAATTACTACATTAACACAATTACAACAACTGCCGCTAACGTGTAACTCAATCCAACGGTCTGGAATGCTGAGTGAGTAAGCTGGTCGCCCTCAAAAGGCGGTAATCGCCGCAATTTCCTGGAGGTAGTTACTAATGAAGTTAGCTTGTGTGTCTATATCACCCGTATCACTCGCGAGGACCTTCACTGGCTCTTGCGAGGCAGCACGGTGTTCAAAATTCAGCTGTAGTTCAGGAATGAGATGCTACTTTTTCCAAAAACTCTACATTGAAACTTAATCTGGCCATTGCACTGCGGTATCCTCAAACTATCAACAATAACACGGCCCCCTTATACAGAAAAAAAATTACATACTTTTGTGTCCCAACTTCGTCGCCGCTTTTGTGTCCCAGCCTCGTCGTAGGTGTCGGTGGCCGAGAGCAATAAGACCGACACAGGAATAAAGATGGCCCGCTGGTGCAGGTACGGAGGGGAGCAGCCAGAAACTATAAACACTAGAGTAAATTAGAAAGAGATATATATTGCACAGAATGTAACAATACTTAACTTTTACATAGTACTGCAGAATGTTGATACATAGTTGTTAGAGGCCTGCCTAGTGCCTGTACGATAGCAAAGTCTTCACTGGTGCCTATCTGATTACGAAGGTCCTAACTGGTTGCTATCTCAGTCCCAAGTGACCGATGTCTTTCCGTGGTGGCCACGAGCGGGGTTGCAGCAGAGGGCGCTCGTGGCTGTCGTGAGAACGCCGCGCCGTGTGTGCATGGCGGCGCGCGGCGAAAGTAGGTGGCGCGCACTTTGTACTTGTGCGACACCACACCCCTCCCCCCCAAACCGCCGCGCCGTCGTGGCGTAGGGCTGAGGGCCACGGCGACGGCACTGGGAGGAGGGCCTGGGCGGGGGCGTTACTGGTGGGACGGGCGTCGTAGCTGAGGCTGGGATCAAGACGCCGTCCGCGCCCCGGCATCCGCCTTGCGATCCTCCAGGGAACCCGCCGAAACCTGGGGAAGGGCGCCCGCCCCCGCCCAGAGGGAGCAGGTCATCTTCTTCTGAGGTGCGTGGCCCAAGCGGGGGGGGGGGGGGGCGCACTGTCCCGGAGTCCCTCTCGGTGACGCTGTCATCTGCGGCGGCGACAGCGGCGGCGTGGCGTCGATCTCCATCGGGACGATCTCGTAGTCCGGGGACGCTGGACCCGTTGACGAACGATGTGTATGTGTTCCCTGGCGGTGAACTGGGTCTGGAATCAAGAAACCGGAGACAGGATCGCGCGGTCTGTGCAGGCGCAATTGGTTTGCGTGGCGCCGCAGCTCCGACCCTGTGGAAGAACGTACAACATACATATTGCGACCGAGCACACGCCGAATGATGCCCGGTAACCACGTCTTCTTGTTGCCAGCAAACACCCTGTACAGCACCGGCGTAGAAACCTGAAAACGCGTAGCGCCATACGAACCGACTCGGTGCGTGGGAGGCTGCAGCAGGTGAAGGAGAGTGCGGTGACGGCGGCCGTGTAGCAGCTCGGCAGGAGACGGGCCGTCACGTGGCATGCACCGAGATGTAGACAGGAAAATTTGAAGAGCTTGCTGCCTGGAGTGCTGACCTTTCATCTTCTCCATGTGAGACTTGAATGTTCGAACGAAACGTTCTGCTTCACCATTGGACTGAGGGTGAAAAGGTGCAGTGGTAATATGCTGAATGCCATTCACACGACAAAACTGTTGAAATTCCGCACTAACAAACTGAGGTCCATTGTCACTGACGATAGTTTCAGGCAAGCCTTCGATGCAAAACACTGATGTTAAGGCACTGATTGTACTAGAAGCTGTCGTTGAGTTCATGGCAATCACAAAAGGAAACTTGCTGAAAGCGTCTACAACAATTAACCAGCGCGTGTTCCAGAAAGGTCCGGCAAAGTCAATGTGTAAACGTTGCCATGGTCCCTTGGGGCGTGGCCAGTCCGAGAAACGTTGCGGAGGAGCCGCCTGATGCTCCGCACAAACAGTACACTGTGACGTCATGTTCTCTATCTGAGCGTCCATACCAACCCAGGTACAATGACGTCTGGCCAGTTGCTTTGTCCTAACAATACCCCAATGTCCTTGATGCAGGAGGCGTAACACTTCTCGTTGCAGGGAACAGGGAACTATCACTCTTGTTTGGTCGTTGTCCGTATGTAACAACAGAACACCCTGACTTATAGACAATGCATGACGTTGTGCAAAATAACGTCGAACCAGAGGCCGATCAATGTCTTTGGCTCTGGCAGGCCACCCTGAGCGAACAAAACGTGCTACCATACTTAAGTCTGCATCCGCAGCTGTTTCCTGTGCAACCCGACGAGAGTTCAAAGGAAAGTCTGCGACAGCGGAAGCATCTCTGGAGTCTATCTGACAACATGCCATTTCTGAAGAATCAAATGATACATCCTGGCCAACCGGAAGTCGGGAAAGTGTGTCCGCGTTAGCATGTTTAGTGGTAGGTCGGTACAAAATGTCATACTGATAATTAGACAATATCAAGGACCATCTCTGAAGCTTTTGTGCCGTATGTGGCGGAATCGGCTTTGTGGGTGAGAACAACGACGCGAGAGGCTTGTGGACTGTCAACAAATAGAATTTTCTGCCATAGAGATAATGATGAAACTTTGTGACGCCGTAAATGATTGCTAAGGCCTCCTTTTCTATCTGACTGTAATTCTGTTGCGTCGGCGTCAGTAGCTTGGATGCAAAGGCAATAGGACGATCGTGACATCCAATACGATGCGACAGAACGGCACCCAGACCGTATGACGAGGCGTCAACTGCTAACACTACAGGCTTCTGTGGGTCAAAGGGAATCAAACATGCATCACTGAGTAGTGCAGACTTTAGTTTGTCAAAGGCAACCTGACAATCTTTAGACCATACAAAAGGAACATTCTTCCTACGTAAGTGATGCAGTGGAGCTGCAATCTGAGAGGCATTGGGAACAAATCTGAAATAATAGTTAAGCTTTCCCATCACTGCTTGCAATTCATGCACATTCTTAGGAGGAGGCAAGTCTTTGATTGCTCGAAGATGTGACTGTAAGGGATGAATTCCTAAAATTCTAATAATAAGGGTGGGTGGGCGGGAGCAATTTCTGCGTGCTCCGACTGCTGCTGTCTGGCTGTTGGTCCAAGGTTCGTCTATCCCATCCTCGTCGCCACTTTTGTGTCCCAACTTCGTCGCCGCTTTTGTGTCCCAGCCTCGTCGTAGGTGTCGGTGGCCGAGAGCAATAAGACCGACACAGGAATAAAGATGGCCCGCTGGTGCAGGTACGGAGGGGAGCAGCCAGAAACTATAAACACTAGAGTAAATTAGAAAGAGATATATATTGCACAGAATGTAACAATACTTAACTTTTACATAGTACTGCAGAATGTTGATACATAGTTGTTAGAGGCCTGCCTAGTGCCTGTACGATAGCAAAGTCTTCACTGGTGCCTATCTGATTACGAAGGTCCTAACTGGTTGCTATCTCAGTCCCAAGTGACCGATGTCTTTCCGTGGTGGCCACGAGCGGGGTTGCAGCAGAGGGCGCTCGTGGCTGTCGTGAGAACGCCGCGCCGTGTGTGCATGGCGGCGCGCGGCGAAAGTAGGTGGCGCGCACTTTGTACTTGTGCGATACCACACAGACAAAATTTCACAATAAAATAACGTTTGATTTGCTGGAAAAATCTATTCGGGGCTATTATTGTTAAATATGTGCAAGTTGACCTGAGCAATACGTAAAAGGGAATAGGAAATGAATCGAGAAATAGATTTTTCCAGACAGCAGTTTGAAAATGCCCAAATAATAAACTTTAATTAAACAAACCCTAAAATTAGCAGATGAATGTAATAACATTCACTTGGAACTATTAAGGGTTACTAAAACAGGACCATCAAATTAAGAATGAACAACGCAGATAATCTGAAGGGCTTAGTGGCGCATTACAGGAAATATCAGATATTAAACAAGGCTGATCATCTTTTAAAATAATCTAATATGTAAATCAGAGTGTCCGTATGTTTGTGTTTGCGTGTTGCATACAAATCTACAGTTTTGTTCCAATCTTTATGAAATTTTGTACACGTATGCTTCAATTCATGGAGACGGTTGCCGTAAGTATAAGAACCACGTACAACAGAGACTTCACGAGATATGACGTAATAAACAATTAGATCTGCGAAGAACTGCTGCATTTAGCAAAAATTCTGTTCATTTTCAATTAAACCACTGGATCGATTTCAACCAAATTTGGTACACATATTCCTTACAGCAGGGTTAATAATCACATACGACACATGTTTTAGATAATATGACGTCATAAACAATAGTAATCAAAAAACAGCCACATAATGCGGCGTCACTTTATAAATCAGCTATATGAGAATTAGAGTACTCAGCGACTTGCAACAAACTTTAAACTTAATTTCAAACCTTTATTAAACTCTTTTTCGCTGACAACCATAGCAAAATGATGAAAGGAAAAAAGTTTCTCGTTTACATCTTTCCCGCTGTTCATGGACTAAAACTAAGGCTTTTAGTATGACGTTAAAATTTATATTTTCTACATTACATTGTAGCCGCAGCAAATTTTACAGATAGTATAGACGCATATAATTGAGTGTACCTTCTAAATTGTATCACAGTACGACGCGTAGTTTATGCGATATGAACACATAAACAGTAACGTTCAACAAAAATAGCCCTATCACGCACCAAGTTCTAATCTACTACTTCTTTACTACTAACTGTGTTCCCAAGAGGTTTTTACATACAACCCTTATACAAATTAATATATACCTTAAAATGGCAGGAATAAATAAATAAATGAATACCTGGGCAACGTCGGGTTTTCAGTTAGTAAAACAATAAACATGACCAGTAATCAGAACACGGCCATCAAGTTAAAGATAAACAAGACCGAGAACCTGAAGGGCTTAGTGACGCATTACATCAATTAAGATATTAAATTAAATTGATAAGCATTTAAAATGACAACAATAAACATGTTCAAACTCGAATTTAACGAACAAGAATACCAGAAACGAATTTTACATCAAATTGAATTGTAACCAATCAGGGAAACATATAACGACGTGCATTATGATGACTGGATTTTTTGAAGTAAGAAGTCAGGTAAGCTTAACAGCGTAAGACACAAAATATTTCATATAGATCCCCTGTAAAATTTTAATAATATTTTTTTTAGCCAGTACATGAACTACTTCCTCAAAAAACATGGAGATAAAATTGAAACCCTCCTTACAGAAAAAAATAACTAGTAATACTGAACCGAATGCAGTACCATATATATATATATATATATATATATATATATATATATATATATATATATATATATATATATAAAGAGAAACAAAATTTTCATTTTTTTTAAGTAATGAAGAATACCTTGCGGTTGAGTAGGCTTTCCCGGCGCAATAAATGATAATATTGATCTCGGGTGTGCAGCCGGATACAGTAGTCAACTAAACACGATATTTCGGCAGACCAACTGCCGGCCATCTTCACGTGAGTGCGCTAATACACTTACTCACCGGAAACTTCCGGTGAGTAAGTTTATCAGCGCACTCACTTGAAGATAGCAGCCAGTTGGTCTGCCGAAATATCGTGTTTAGTTGACGACGGTATCCGGCTGCACACTCGATATGAATATTATCATGAAGAATACCATGATAATAGACCAAGAAATCTGCACTGGCTCCCAGCACCTGTCTTGGTCACTTGTAGTATACAATATTAAAAGGTTAACACAGCCTTCCTATTTACAAATGGTTTACAATGCTTTTAAAAATATTATTATCTCGGAGCTGGTCTGCCATAATTCATATTAATTACTCATTATTGTCATTTACAAGAGGACTGCAGATTGGCAAGAGCCGAACACATTGCAACCTTTTAAAGTTTTAGCTGATTGCGGAGAAGACAGCCGACACGGGTGATCAGAATTGTACAGCTACTACAAAAACGTTCAAACATTAAGCCATGGTCGAGTGGCCGAGCGTTCCAAGGTGCCTCGCTGCCGAGTGAACGGTTGCTCGCCGTCAGGGATTCGAGTCCTCCCTCTGGCATGGCTGTGTGCGTTTGTCTTTAGGTTAGTTTAATTAGTTTAAGTACTTTGTAAGCCGAAGGTCTAATAACTAATAACATCTGTACTAAAGTCTCATAGATTTACAAAAATTTGAATTTGCGTGCTTATGGAATATCTCCCCAATTGTGCAATTGGATTCACGATTTCCTATCAGAAAGGACACAGTTCGTTGTAACTGACGGTAAGTCATCGTGTAAAACAGAAGTGATATCTGGCGTTCCCCAGGGAAGCGTTAAACGCACCTACTCTTCCTTGTGTTTATAAACGATTTAGGAGACAATCTGAATATCTCTCTAAGACTATTCGCGGATGATGCTGGCGTTTATAGGTTAGTGATGTCAACAGAGGATCACAAGCAACTTCAGAGGGATTTAGACAAAATTTCTGCATGGTGCGAAAACTGGCTAATTGACACTAAATAAAGAAAAGTGTGAAGTAACTCACATGACCAGTAAAAGAAATCCGCTGAACTTCAATTATGCGATAAATCAGTTAAACCTTAAGGTCGTAAATTCTACCAAATACCTAGGAGTTACGATTACGAACAACTTAGACTGGAGAGAACACATAGAAACTATTGTGGGGAACGTAAACCAAAGGTTACGTTTCATTGGCAGAACGCTCCACCAAAGAGACTGCCTACATCACGCTTGTGCGTCCTCTCCTGGAGTTCTGTTGCCCATTGTGGGACCCTCACCAGGTGGGACTGACGGAAGATATTGAGAAGGTTCAGAGAAGGGCAGCTCGTTTTATCACCGTACGGGGGAGGGGGGGGAGAGGGGGGGAAGAGTCACGGAAATTTGGCACGAATTGGGGTGGACATCATTAAAAGAAAGACGTTATTTATTGCGGCGTGATCTGTTTGCGAAATTTCAATCACCGACTTTTACTTCTGAATGTGAAAATAGTTTGCTCGCACCCACCTACGTAGAGAGACATGACTATCCAAATAAAATAAGAATAATCAGATCGAGAACGGAACGATTTAGGTGTTCTTTTTTCCCGCGCGCTTTTAGGGAATGGAACGGTAGAGAAAAGTTATGAAAGTGGTTAATGAACCCTCTGCGAGGCACTTAAATGTGTTTTGCAGAGTATCTATGTAGAAGTAGATTTTTGAAAATTATACTAACCAGCCCATTTAAATCATGGCTAAATTAGAAAATGAACCGCAAGAAAACACGAATGATATAGAGGGAAAAACTTGTTAATTGCAACCGTTTGAGTTCAGGCAACGCGGATAGAGGAGAAAATCCTGAATAATCAAATATACGACCAAGTCTGGGGACAGCAATCAGAATGCGAAAGGGCATAACGACAACGGCCCGGATTCAACGACGGTGCACGAACAGTCAGAAGAACTTAACTCTCCAAATCCTGGGTCACGACCGGCGACATTCCTCACACCACATCGTCAAAGAGGCAGCCCATCGCCCAAGTGGTCTAGGTGCCGGCTCAAGCAAAAAAAAAAAAAAAAAAAAAAAAAAAAAAAAAAAAAAAAAAAAAAAAAAAAGTTCAAATGTTTGTATAGCTTATGGGACTTTACTACGGGGTCATCAGTCCCTACACTTACAAACTAATGCTAAGGACGGCACAAATATCCATGCCCAAGGGGGTATTCGAACCACCGACCTTAGTGGCCGTGCAGACCGTGACTGGAGCGCCTCAGTCCCCTCGGCCACCGCGGCCGGCCAAGAAGAACCGCATGAGACTGACATTACACAACAGCAACTTTGAAGCTAACCACCGGCCCATACGTATACAGTGCCATCCAGGCAACTCGCCGAGTCTTGCGTGTGTGGGCCGGGCGCGGTGGCCGAGGGGACTGACGCGCTCCAGTTACGGTCTACATGGCCACTAAGGTCGGGGGTATTTCTGCCGTTCAAATGTCTGTAATTCTATCGGACCAAACTGCGTGGTCATCAGTCCGTAGCTTACAAACTACTTAAACCTAGGTAAACTAACCTACGGACAAACACACGCTCACACCCATGCCCCAGGGAGGACTCGAACCTCCACGGCGAGCAACCGCGCGCTCCGCAGCGAGGTGCTTTAGACCGCTCGGCTACTCCACCGCGGCTATTTGTGCCGTCCATAGTATTAGGTAGTTTATACGTAGTTTGTAAGTTTAGGGACTGACGACCCCGTCGTTAAGCCCCATAAGCTATAGAAACATTCGAACATTTTTCTTACGTGTGTGGCCCCAGATATACTCTCCGACCGTGGCTTCTCGCGCCGGTGAGAGACAAATGACAAACGAAACTAGGAACGCTGCGCCACCGGCGGTGAAGTAAAAAGGGATATCGATACGTGTGCAACGGGTTACTGGAAACCAACACAAGTAATTCGAGCTGACACGGCTCAATTACGTTAGTAGAGTGACCATAAATTGAAAATCTGCGTTTGACGGGAAGCCCGATAGGATACTTCGTTCAGTTTTGGTTACAATTGCAACCAGGTACCGGCCGCAGTGGCCGAGCGACCTGCGGTGCGCCAGTCACAGTCTGACGGCCGCTACGGTCAGGGGTTCGAATCCCGTCTCGTTCATGGATTTTTGTGTAGTTTTTAGTAGACGGTAGTTCATAAGTAGTTTGTATGTTTAGGGGCTGATGACCCCACATTTAAGTCCCTTAAGCTTAACAAGCATTTGAACATTTAGCAACCAGAAAAGTGCAGCGCACAACCTACTGAGCAGGAAACACGCTAGAATCCTAGTTCAGTACAGCAAAAACCTTTAATTTTTGCTATAATTTAGTATCTACTGCCAATTAATGTCATTAATTGCTTTGCCTCTTGACTGTAATTTGAAGCGTCCTCCAACGCGTATGATTTCTTAACTGAAATTAAAAGCCGGCCGCGGTGGCCTAGTGGACTGAGGCGCTCCAGTCACGGTCTGCACAGCCACTACGGTCGGGGGTTCGACTCCCCCCTCGGGCATGGATATTTGTGCCGTCCTTGGTATTAGCTTGTTCATAAGTAGTTTGTAAGTTTAGGGACTGATGACCCCGTAGTTAAGTCCCATAAGATTTACAAATATTTGAATTTGAAATTATAACATCAGCTGCCTGTTAGCTGTCTTATTCCCAGACTAAAAAGATAAACCACCGGATAAAAGACCTAAGCCCGGTTAGAGAGTTAATATAGCACCTGAATTTTATCGAGCTGTCTACATTTACGTCGCAAAAAAGTATGCTGTGTGCATCCATCTATTTGTAGAGGTACTAAACTATACCAATATAGCGGTAGAGCGCTTGTCCGCGAAAGGTAAAGATCCTACGTTCGAGTCCCGGATCCTGCACACAATTTTAATCTGCCAGGAAGATTCATATCATAACACACTCCGCTGCAGAGTGAAAGTTTCATTCTGAAAAGATCCCTTAGGCTGTGGCTAAGCCATGTCTCCACCATATACTTTCTTCCAGAGTGCTAGTCTTGCATGGTTCGCAGGAGAGCTTCTGTGAAGTTTGGAAAGTAGGAGACGAGGTACAGGCGGAAGTAAAGTTGTGAGGCGGCATCGGAAGTTGTATCGGGATACCTCAGTCGCTAGGGCACTTGCCCGCGAAAAGCAAAGGACCTAGGTTCGAGTCCCGGTTCCGCCACACAATTTTAATCTGCCACGAAGTTTCATATCAGCGCACACTGCGCTCTAGAGTGAAAGTTTCATTCTATACCAATATTTTCTCGCTAGTATTTACTCGTTCAAAGTGAGCAGCAGCCTTTTCTTCTTCATTACCATCCGATTTTAGTTAAACAACTGTGGATGTATTTCTGTATTCATGCACATCGAAAATACATGTCCTGAGCGAGATGTGCATTCCGTTTCCACAATGACCGTTTGTTGCTCTACTTTCATCATAATGGAACTAAATGCTCGTCTCACTCTATTTGCGATACTAACAACTGCTTACCTGCCCTTTCTAGTGAAAATATTGACCTGTATGTCTTTATTAAGATTTCGACTTTACCAACCATCTTAGCTATAAAATCAGTATCAGTAACTTCTGCATTTTTGCTTAAAATTCTAAAGTATTGTATATGGCATGCCGATCAAGCCGCTCAAGCCAGATGTTTAACGGTTGTTCACAAAACCGCTGTTCGATGCTACCTGCAGATAATACGAGGGTTGGAACTTAATTAGTGGTAACAAATTATTCAGAACCGACACGAAAGCGTTACATGTTTGCACCTCTTACTGTGCTTCAAAGTGGTCACCAGCGTTGCGTAGGGCCCATTGTCAGCGATGTCGAAGGCGTAGCGTACCATTAACAGAGCCTAGTCTGTTAATGGCGAAAATGGAGCGGTCTACTGCCTGTCGAAACTATGGAACAATTCTGAAGCGGATTCCACGAAGTAATTCCTTCATCTTCGAAATCAGGATCGATGGTACAGTATGTCCAAGTCCCATTTAACGAAGAGAGCAGCTATGGCTTGTTCTGTTTGAGGCCGCGCTTTGGCGTGCAAAATGATAGGTGGGTTGCGCAGGAAGCGTTGCCGCTTCTTTCGCAAAGCTGTCATAGGAGATGCTCCACAAACGAACAACAGTACTGTTCATTAACGGTCTGCCATGAAGGAACGTAATGCGTAAGTGTAACACCATCACAGTCGTACACGAGAAAACGATAGCTTTCACCATTCTGGCCTCTTGAAGAACTTGTTGACAATATCGTGCTGTACGACCAGTGGCACATTCCATTTCGATCCAAATCCGTTGTTCCTGTTCCGAAAATACAGTGACCAAGTTACGTTAGACCGCTCGCTTACAACTGACAGTGTTTCCCCCCATTGTGTGCCCGTCGGTGACGGGGAACGGATGAGTCCATTGGCTCGAAGGTAAGGTAGGTATGTCAGTAACGTGTGTTATCAGCGACAATAGTAGATTCAATTGCATAGTGTATCCACAGCAGTGTTGCCACTACTTACGTTCCAACCCTCCTAGAAAAAGAGTATTATTGCGTACAGTTTATGGAAACTTTTACTATTAATAGGAATAAATCCACCAATAACATAAGCAACTACAAACTTTTAAAAAAATCACCAATAATGAGAAATTGGTAAATATTTGTCGCTTGGATTCCAATTCCCAAAACGTTTACTTCAAAGATGTAGCATCTCACCTACACTGTATAAAATGTAGGCAGAAGTAACTTTACAGAATTGGAAGAAAAAATGTCCAACCATTGGAATACTAACAAATGACAGAACAATATGCAGATGTGCAACTGACAGTAGCCCAAGAGTATGAGGATATAGGGTATATGAAAGTAATTGAAGAATAAACAAAACAGAATTAAATTTAAACACGAATGAAACAAAGAACTCGGTAGCTTTTAGAAGAAAGGAGGACTTAGAAAAAGGGATGGAGACAATAACAGCTACTGAGGAATGTATATTCATGTACGTGAGAAAATTACAGATGATCAATAACAAGACAAAGAAATTAGATCTAGAATAGATGCAAGAAAGAAGTCAATTTCTGTATTTAATTCTCTGGGACAAATACATAACAACTGATAACAAAATAAAAATATTTAACACAATAATTAGGAGCATATAACAGATGGTTCAGAACTGTGGACAATAAAGTGGCCACTTAAATCAAAATTATTATCAACAGAATTTGATTTGTGGAGAATGTCAGTAAGAATATGAAAAAGAAAAAAAAGAAACATAAGAAAAGACGTAATAAGAAGCAAAATTAAATGTAAGTACTAACTTATTTATTTCATCCAACATAAACAACTAAAAGGGTATGGACAGTTCAGAATAGTGGAAAAAAAAGGCTTCCAAAATGTATGACCGATTTGACAACAAATGGGAGAAGAAAATATGAAACACCTCCAAATACATGGATACAGATAATTCAAGTAACAATGAAGAAAAACAACATTTCGGAAGATTTATGGACAAATAGATACGAAAGGAAAACAATGGTTAGTAATTTAATCTAATCTAATATAGTTGCTGGGAAAATGTATTCACATTGTAAAAATTAAAATGATAATAATTATAATAACAATACTTTGTAAGCACAATGGACCAAATATTGATCAGAGGCAATACGGTTAATAATAATAATAATAATAATAATAACGGGCTAGAACCCAGTTCCCTTCGAGCAGCCGTAGCGTGCGGATCTCCGTGCCGGCGCGTTTCCAGGAGCTCAGTCTGTCAGTTCACCTGATGATGGCGACATGTCTGGTCGCCGAAATATTGTGCCCGTTGTTCACTATAGACCGGCAGTACACCCGTGGATATTTTGATCATCATAATAGTACATTAAAATTTGTATCAGTCTTGCCACTGGAGACATTGTTTCGGAAATACTTTTGTTGCTTAAGTGAGATCTAAAGATGCCAACCGATATTAAGCCTGTACATGAAATAGGTAAACAATAGTCAACCTAGGTAATCGCATGTAGGTATATTCGGAAACTTTTGTCTCTAAAGTATATTACCTAAATTATGGACAACACACTGTTAAAATCGAGTAATTTTGCAAGATTTTAATTCGCGATGTTTTCAAACGGATTTTGTTTTCCTTCTTTTTTACATATAATTTTTTGTTTTTTAGGTCCCGGCAGATTGAAATTTTCTGTCAGATACGACAGCTATTATATGTAACGTGCACGCTTTTTGCGTAAAGTCATTTCCTCATTAGCAGTAATTTGTTGTAAAATGTGGCCATATTACGATCGTTCTAAGTAACGAATGAACGAACAACGTAAAGCAAGACTACTATGTTGACTCTTTTCTGCAATAGGTATGTAAACAACAGAAATCACCCTCTCTTAAGAGCGCTGACTGAAACGCGAACGCTCAAAGTTCTCGCCTGCGAAATATTAACCGCTCGTCTCAATGCCGCTTTTGATGCGGTAACAGCCCACGCGTTAATCCTGGCGTTCCGACCCTTTTCTCTCCGTTGACCACCAAACAGTCTGCACAGGAGCAACAGGCAGCCTGTGTGGCTGCACACTCTCATACTGAATACGGTAAAACGCCACTTTGCATCGGCTGTGTGTCCATTGATTGAGCAGCGAAAAGCCGACCACAAAAGAGAATTTCTGCCTATGGCCTACCTCGATATTCTCTTCCGTGAGCCGTGGCGGCTTTAAAAGCAGCACTTTCACTGCGAGGGTACTGACTGAGAAACAGGTTAATTTTGGCTTGTACGGGATGTTCTGCCACTCTTTTAATATGTAAATACAAAAAATAAGAGCGGTTAGGGCTTCATTTAAAGGTAAAGCACACACTGCATTTACTTCTGAGATTGACTAACGAGTTTATGTGAGATGATGCGGCTGGTTCAGGAAGGGGTGAAAATGCAGACACTCTTCGTACTGCTACATTGGCATTAGTTTACTTCACGGCAGACTACTGTGCTCCAGTATGGAAGAATAGTGCACATGTACGTTAGGGTGGGCCGAGAAAAGTGAATTTCTGAGTATCGAGTTGTGATAGGGCTCGAAAGTTGCATATATATGTGCTGAGTAACGAAAAAATAATTTAAAAAATCTAACTAATATCTTCAGTTCGCGCAAAGGGCTTAAAGTTTCTAAAAAAAAAACGATAAATTTATAGAATTTCTGAAAGGTCATATAAAAATATATCTTTCAGTTTCACGTCCTAATAGGACTCAAAAACTGCGTATCCATGTATAGTTTAACATAAAAATATTTTTGATAGTCCTAGCTTATGTAATCAGTTCGCGCTAAAGGCCTTAACTATCGAAATATGACATTTCTAAATGTTCAAAATGTTACGGAAATTTGCTAATATCCCGTATTTATATCTATGTTTTAAATATGTTAGGTTTTATTTATTGTCATTTGATTATTTAAAGAGATAACATCATAACTTTGCAGCTCTTAGCAGAAAAAGTATGTGGGCAAGATAGCAGAGATGGATTCATTAGGACGACTCTGCTGACAAGATCAATAATGCCAAAATTTGGACATAAATATTAGCAAATTTCCATAACATTTCGAACATTTAGATATGTTGTCATAATTCGATAGTTAAGACCTTTAGCGTAAACTGATTACATACGCTAGGACTATCAAAAATATTTTTATGTTAAACTATACACGGATACGCAGTTTTTGTGTCCTATTAGGACGTGATACTGAAAGATATATTTTCATATGACCTTTCAGAAATTCTATAAATTTATCGTTTTTTTAGAAACTTTAAGCCCTTTGCGCGAACTGAAGATATTACATTTTTTAAATTATTTTTTCGTTAATCAGCACACAAATACGCAACTTTCGAGCCCTATTAAAACTCGATACGCAAAAATTCACTTTTTTCGGCCCACCCTAATGTACGTAAGGTCGACGTCAAACTACATCAAGCTATGAGAATAATCAGTTACACTACAAAGTCTACACCACTTCCATGGCTACCTTTAATATGTAATATTCCACCTCCATCAATAATACGAGAAGCATCAGCAATAAGAGAGTTCCACAAGAGCTCCATTCACAATAAATCACTTCTGTAGAATCAACTGCGGAATATACCTACCAGCACACTCAAATCCAGAAAACCACCATGACCAATACAAGATGCGCCCCTTGTTTACGATGTCTCAAAAAAAAAAAAAAAAAAAAAAAAAAAAAAAAAAAAAAAAAAAAAAAAAAAAATTCAAATGTTTGTAGAGCTTATGGGACTTAACTACGGAGTCATCAGTCCCTAAACTTACAAACTACTTATGAACTAGCTAATACTAAGGACGGCACAAATATCCATGCCCGGGGGGGGGGGATTCGAGCTCCCGACCGTAGTGGCCGTGCAGAACGTGAAGCGCGCCACAGACCGCTCGCCCAATGCGGCCGGTTTTACGATGTATGTCAAGAATGAAAAGATGTTTGGAAAAAGTTTCCTCCGGCTCTTTCTTATTATAACTGACCCTACAAAACGTGTGAATGGGTTCGGTCTTCCCAGAAAACTATAGACGTCCCTGAATCGATTCCGCAAGGGCATTGAAGATGCAGTGCCCGTTTGTATGAATGGGGATACAAAGATGGCCCAGTATGAGACTGTGGTTCTCCTGTGCAAACTATGTAGCACCTGATTGAAGAGTGTGCACTACGGAAATTTCCTGGAGGACTCAGTAAGCTGCATTTGGTGACAACAAGAACTGTTGAGTGGTTAAGAGACTTAGATATTCAATTATAGTATTCTCTCTGGTTTGTTTGTTTGATTGCTTTTATTATACGTATTTGTACATAGTTTTTGTATATATAATCCTTTATATATGAAAATTTTCAAATAAAAGTGTAACATGACCATGTAAACCATGCGAATAAATAAAATAACTGGGGCAACAAATTTAATACAAAACTTTTTGGCACAGTAATACAATTAGAACATTTTTTGTACACAATACTTTGGCAAACATTTTGCCGAATGGTAAGGACAGGACACCAGCCTTGGATAAGAGTGGAATATATGAAATCACTTCTGATTGTGGAAAATTCTTCATAGGTCAGTCTGGCAGAGCTACTTCCACACGCCTAAAAGAACACAACACGGAGACACAAAAATATATCAATAAATCTTGTACAATATTACACCAGTGTCGTGGGAGTTTTAACGATCAAAAAATTAAACAATTAATTGAATCTCTGATGGAAAAAGGAAAAAAAAGTCCAATTTTACCGAAAATCCACTGAGATATACATTTTCTTCTGCAGCTGTCCACTTATCGATGAATGGAATAGGGAAGAAACAACTAGGAATCCGAAAATACAGCCTGTTCATGTTTTTAATTGTTGGACTGGGGAAGAACGTACGGACATTCTTCTGATTTACAACCACTGGTCTGAAACCGCCGCCAGAAGTTAGGCATGGAGCGTTCCAAGAATGTTAATAAGTATCATTTAAACACATTGTTCTAGTTTTACTGTCTCCCATTAGTATCAGTGTGGTTATGTACGTTTGTTGTATGTAAACTCGCAGCGTAATGAGTGGAAGTGAAAGTGATAATGTACAAGTACACCACAGAAAAAAGGTGCATGAAATATAGACGAAAATATCAAAGAAAACACAAGAGAGCTAGAACACTAGGAAAATAATACATAAGTTCAAAAGGTATAGTCTTGCCACAAAACAGGCGTGGTCCATCATGTAAGTAAGTTATATTCATACTTCTTGTGTTATCTGTAAACACTTCACTGCAAATTATTTATATGCTGTTTGTTTGTTAAGCTTAAGGAACTTAACTGCGGTGCGATCAGTCCCTAAACTTACAAACTACTTATGAACTACCTTATACTAAAGACGACACAAACATCCATGCCCGAAGGGTGATTCGAACCCTCGACCGAAGCGGCCGTGCAGACTGTGACTGGCACGCCGCAGACCACGTTTTTTTTTTTTTTTTTCTTTTTTTTCCGCCTTTGGTAGATCAGTTCGTTGCGGTCGCTGATCCTGCTTGTTCATTGCTGTTCGACGTGTTTTTGGCTCAGCTTTTTTTATTACAGAGGGCCTTCAGTCCCCTGACCGAACGCGCTGAACCACTCGGCCACTGCGGCCGGTTTCAACTGTTTGTAAAGTCTATGGGACTTAACTACGGGGTTATCAGCCCCTAAACTTACAAACTACTTATGAACTACCTAAGACTATGGCCGGCACAAATATCCATGCCCGAGGGGGGATTAGAACCCCCGACCTTAGTGGCCGTGAAGACCGTGACTGGAGCGCCTTAGTCCCCGGTTTAGTGTTTAATAATATGAAAAATGTTCCCCTTCCTTATCTCCCTGTGTGTAAGTGTCGGGTGTTGGACTTGATGGTTTTGACACTAAATGTAGCTGACCACTGCTTGCTTTCAGATATTACGGTATTACGATTCTTTTTTTTTTTTTTTTTTTTGTGTACTCAACTCGGGAGACTGGGTGGCAATGAAACAGCGATTTACAGAAGAATACATTTATTTGCGTAGACCGTGCTTAAGCCGTCGGCACACGGAGTGTGTCTGAACGAGTGTAGTTAACATGCCGAGTCCAACGTGCGGATGAACGCTCGGAGACGGCGCGACTTATGCATACTAGACGTATGCCTCTCAACGCGCTACACTTGACCGCAGCGCGCTCCAGCGACGGTAGTCAGCGGCATCAGGTTCACGAAATCAAAAGAGTGGAATTCCTGCTTTACCTCTATTAAATCGCTTATTTCCGCGCTTCTGCATGTGTTCGATATGTTTTGTAATATAGGCTTACATAAGTAACAACGTAATTTCTATGAACATGACTCTTATATAAGTTGCATATTATGTCAATAAGTGTAGCGAATTACAAAATTTTCACGATAAACTGTGCGATATAAAACTTGAAAAGGCCTTTACATGAGGCAAACGTTATTGCAACAGTCTCGCTTTTTAGTAAAAATCAAAGGTCATTCTTCTACGGTCAATTTTACTATTCAATAGAAGAATGTTAAGAACGTGTAAAATGCAATACGTGAAACAATAAAGTGCGTATTTTACTGTAAGTAAGTTACAAACAGTCCTGTTAACAAAAGGAATCCAACGAACTCACTCGTTAGAGATTGCGCACTTGTGTTTACACAGTATCGAATATTATGCAGTGTACTTCAATGAAATTTATAGGAATATCTTTCAGTCTATCAGAAAACCCGAATAAAAGAAGAAAACGTATATGCTGTCCAGAAGCCTTGAACAAGCGCTATTGCATATGCTCGCTTTTGTTGTCCAGTACTTAGCTGCCTACGCTACAACTTCTAACGTAGCTAAGTAACATCGACAAAGGTATTGGACTTGTTGTGTACACTACTGGTAGATATGTCGGTTATTGACATGTAATTATAATAGATGACGCAAAGAACAAATCCTATTGATTAATTATGAGTCCGTTTTGCCTTCAAACGGCAGATTACTGTAATACTGAAATTTTTAACTACATATAAGACGTGGATCACCTATAGACGGGATACCGGCCGTTAGCTTTGACCCGTGACGTCATCGCACCGTGGTAATTCTGATGTGCGTGCTTATTTGTAGAAGGCGTGAGTAATTATATGGTGGTTGAGTTAAAGACTATAGTTTGTTTAGAAACAAAACAGATTTATATTTTCTGTTTAAAAAGTGATGTGTAGCTACTCTCTAATGATTAGGTGTATGTTAACAGATGTGATCAATGGTACATTCTGTTTCCTGTAATAACTACAGATTCTTAGTAGCTACAATACAGAAGTATTAAGATATCCAGCATATTGGTATTCCGACATTTTGATGACGTCATGGGTCAAAGCAGACGGGTGGTATCCCAGTCTACAGTTATGCTTAAAACGTTTCCAGTCATGTATTCCAGTAAATAGTAACTCTAATGAACGGTTTTCGAGAGATTAATTTAGTCCGTCACTTTTACTTGCTTTGAAATGTCGTATATTCATAAGACATATGTTACATACATAGAAACTCATGAAATACGCGGCCAATATGGCGTATTCATCTCTCTACCGAAAGGAGGTGCCCCCTCCCAGGATAGCCACGTGTTGTGACGTCGGTGGCGTTCTCCCAACTTATTGATGAACGTCCAGACACACGTTGAGAATATCTGGCATGCTTGATAGTGCCCGACTCGTTGGGAATGCCTCAAGGACGTGCAGTTCGCTCGTTGTGAGGTCAGAATCTCGCCACGTTGGCGACACTCGTTCTGACACCCGCTCCGTGAGCCGACGGCTTTACAAAGGTACCTCGCCGCCTCGCTGGCGCCGTGGCTGGTGGCTGCTGCGTGACTCCTCCGCTGCTGCACTTCGCCAGTCACGCGCCAGCCGCCGAGCTATAAGGCCAGGCGCGCGCTGGCGATTTTCCGTCGCGCGATTTATTTGTCGCGAGAATGGAACACGGTGGCTCGAATATGAGTGCGCGCATGTGCGACAAAAAAGTAGCGGCGATTTAAAAAAAACGCAACCGGTCCTATTTCACGCGCGACGCGATTGACGCAGGTGTGGAATGAGTCACAGGCAACGCTCCCGCTCTGTGCAGCATACAAGTATAGTTCAGTGCGCTAGCAGCCTGCCTGATTACGGATGATTGCACGTCGTGTTGTCGATTTAGATAGAGTAATTACAAAGTAGAAAAGCGACCAGCTCTCTACAACAGGAAATTAAAAGACCGCAATTGGAAGGAGAACCTATGGGGAGAAGTATGTTGCAGCCTAATTAGGAACTGGGATGAACTGTCTTGACCAGAAAAGAATAGAATAAGAATGGTATTTCATGTTTCACTTATTTTATTCATTATAACGGTTCAAATTTTTGCATATTGCCAAGATCCTTGTGGAGTCACAAAGTAGCTTCCAAATAATCCCTTATCTGCATACCAAACGCATCAGCCCCTATTCCTACAGGCTCAAAGCCTTGTAGAAGGCATTTGTACGACTCGTCTTCGGTTCGTACACCGTTATTTCGTCTTACGTAATTATGCAGAATACAACATGCTTTTATGATTATATCTGAACATCTAACATCGACATCAATAGTCGATGAAGTATTATCCATTTGTTAGCAAAAATCCCGTCGTTGAATAGCGTTTCAGGGCATGGGTTTCTATGCTCATTTTGTTCGTCAAGAAACTCCCACATCCCTAGAAGTTTCTTGGTGTAGTAATGTAATTCTGAAACACACTGACGTATGGGTCACACGACAATCTCAATCTTAGACGTCCATATACTGCCGGAAATATGCGCAGGACGAAATTTTGTGAGAGACATTTTTTTTTATTGCTTCCATGTGAGGAATCGCGCTGTGAAGCCCGAGTGTGCGAATTTAGATTCACCCTACTACCAGATGCAGTGTATCAAAAAACACACATTCGACCGTATTGAAAGAATTTATTTCGGTGATTTTTGTAACTCTTCGTGTAATTTGTAAAACCTGTCTTTCAATAGCCTTTGACATACATTTGGATGTACCCATTTACATTTGCGCTGTTTTTCCCCGCTCTTGTTCGTAGTAAAAGCGCCACAAACAACCTGTTTCGATGAAATCCACGCTGGTACTTAGAGTAGCAGCGATTTTCCTGTCGCTGTGCGCGCATCACAATGTATAGCCGGGACAGAAATTATTTTGTCGCCCGACTGCTGCTGCTCGCTTCCCCCGCGATGACCTCCTCGCTGTAGCCGTCGTGCGTCTCCCCTGCGGAAACCGTTCCGCGCTCTCGTGATGGCGGACTGGCCGACGGACGCGGCCCGGTAAACGAACCCGCACCCCTCGCCGCTCGCAGTTGCTGAGTTGTCCCCGGCTGGTCACAGGAGGCGTCCTAGGAGTGGCCGCATCTCTTCGTCTATACCGCACCCCCACGTAACTCGCTGACTGCCAGGCGCCGCACAGTGCGACGGAACCTCCATAACGTGGTCAAGACCCCAATAAGACGGTTTTTGAAATCACTAATCACTGAATTTGATTGTAATAATGGTCTAAACAAATGGCGAAGCTTATATACAGGGTGTCCCACCACATCCGCCGGCCACGGCAGCGCCCGATTCTCGAACTCTGTTGTACCTCGGTCGCATACACTGAGTTAAAGTCTGAAAAACATTATCTACGTTTACCTTTAATTGCGCTAGATGTTCAAAATGATGTCACTCTATGGAAAGAGCGGCCTGACATCTCTGGAACACATTTCCGAACACTCGACGAATTTAGGCTGGCGAAATCTGAGAAATGACTTGTCGAATCGCCGGCCGCGGTGGCCGAGGGGACTGAGGCGCTCCAGTCACGGTCTGCACGGCCACTACGGTCGGGGGTTCGAATCCCCCCCTCGAGCATGGATATTTGTGCCGTCTTTAGCATTAGCTAGTTCATAAGTAGTTCGTAAGTTTAGGGACTGATGAACCCGTAGTTAAGTCCCATAAGCTATACAAACATTTAAACATTTTAAACTTGTCCAATCTATTTTCACGTAACAATAAATTCTGATAGGTATTTGAACAATATCCTGCATCAATTTTTTCAAGATCTTTTACCCAACGAAAAGCTGTGCGGTTATTTCACTCAGGCCAAGGCAAGACCACACATTGCCAATGCTTCTATGGCAGGAGTACGAAGTGTGTTTGATGATGTGATAGTTGACTGGCCTCCTCGTTCTCCAGATCTAAATCCCTGTGACTTTTATCTTTGTGGAATGTTAAAAGACAAGGCGTATGTAAGCTATCCCTATGCACTCGAATAGTTAAAAGACGGGATTCGACACGTCATTTTCCAGATTTCGCCAGCCGAAATTCGTCGAGTGTTCGCAAATGTGTTCAAGAGATGTCAGGCCGTTCTTTTCATAGAGGGACATCATTTTGAACATCTACTGTAAATAAAGGTAAACTTAGGTTACTCAGATGGCAATGTTTTTTAGACTTTAACTGAGTGTACGCACCCGCAGCGCAATTGAGTCCAAGAATCTGGCGCTGCCGTGGCCGGAGGATGCGGTGATGGCAGGCGGGAGCCATTCCACACGATCCGTGGAAGCCTGGCAGGCGTTTTTCGTGAGACACCCTGTAGCAACGTGACCCATGAAAATCTATAATAATTTATTAATAACTAATTGTAAACCTGGCGATGCCCGGGTATTTATTTATCCTACACAGTTGTAGTCCACCTCCCCTCCCCACCCCCTCTCTCTGCATCCAACTCTTTCTCTCCCATCTCTCTCTCTGTTCGTTTCCACCTCTCCCGGCAAAATTTTGTACAAGATACCTTCTGTCATGTACTCAGTAATCTTCCTTTTGGTCTACAGGTCATGGATGCAAAAATTCATAAAAGACTGGAGCAAAACTATTCATTTAAGTACGCTCTGCCACGCACCCAATAAAATTTTATACAGACATTGGCATTCCTCTTGTTTTTAAGGTCAAGTGTGCAAACGCTCATCAATATCGGAAAAAAGCCATAGATATCTTTGCAATACAAACGCAGGGTCACATTGATAAAACGCACTTTGTTGTTCTTAAGTCTGTGAAAACGATCGAGACGTTCTCATATTATGACGCGATCAAGGTATTTATATAAACCAAAGTATCCTCCCCCATGCACCGTATGAAACTTAAAGGTAGACGGTGACGTTCATCGTGTTTTGAAGGACAAGCGTGCGAAATTTCGTGAATATCGGAATGAAACTGTAGATATTGTGAGTCTGTAGGAGAAGTATGATCCGCCATGCACCTGTGACAAAATACATTCTTAGCTGACGTTTTCTATCTATAAACTATATTCCTGACAAATTTCAGCTCCATAGCTGAAGCAGTTTTCGAGATTTCGTGTTTAGTCAGTGAATGAATGAGTGTCTTTTGGCTTCTGTATAGAGAAATAAAATATTGCTAAACAATTTGTATAGGTTATGGGACCGTCTTATGCAACTGTAAATTAGTCTCCTTAAACCAGACGCGTGTCGCTTTATTCTAAAGCATCTTCAGTGGTCAGTTGTACAAGAAATGGTTTGTATTACATTATTTGTTTGAGTTTTTTACTAAATTCGATCGGTAACAGTTCTCATGCAATTTGATTGTTTTGATTCTGAATAAATTGCGGTACTAATATTACTCATGAATTTTTATGTTTTCCTCTGTATGTTTGATTCGTAGCACATTGCCACTTGCTGTCATTGCTTATACTTACACTTTTTACAGTAACAATTCTTACAAAAGTTTTTGAAAAATAGCCATTTCTGTGGCCTGGCAGGCTCTGTTTGTTTTGTTTCTGTTTATTGTCTGTCAGTGTGTTCTTGTTTTCGGGTTCTTTGGTTGGTGCTGTGAGGTCTGTTTTTGTTTCGTTTCTGTCAAAACAGGCGTCTGCTAGCAACTTTGTAAGTGATGTTCTGACTCTATTCTGTGTTTATAAATATGATTTTAGTTCAACTAGCGACTTTCTGTGTGTGTGTGTGTGTGTGTGTGTGTGTGTGTGTGTGAGAGAGAGAGAGAGAGAGAGAGAGAGAGAGAGAGAGAGAGAGAGGGGGGGGGGGGAGACAGACAGACAGACAGACAGAGAGGGATTCTGATTTTCTGCAGGTGTGTACTTGTGGGTAGGAATTTTTTGTTGTTGTTCTTTTATGTGGTCGTATTATGTGGTGGTTTTGAGGGTGGGGGAAGTTTATCTTTGTCTACTATGTGTTTTATTAGTTTAAATAATGCTTGGTTGCTGATGTTTACTTGGTCATTTAACATGTGTTTCTTTACTATTAATGCTTTTTCAATTTGTAAATTCTCTTGGAGGGTCAGGAGGTGTTTCTTATTGCTAAATCTGACTATTTGCATGTCGGTTTCTATGGTGGTGGGATGGTGGCTTTCTTGCCTAAGGTGTTCTGCAAATGACAGAACACAAATAATTTTCTACTCGATGGCAGATCATAGTCATCCTAAGAATTACCACTAACAGTAGGAGCAGGAAATGGATGCACTAAGCCATTCCTTGTTTTGTTTCAAATATATGCCCTCTGTCGTTTCAACCTTTTGCTACCTTGTTCTCAATATAGAAAGGAATGAGGAAAGATATACTTTCATATAGTCCGGTATCTGTAACTGTCGACCAATCTCTCGAAACCCGGTCATTAGAGGTACTACTTGTTGGAAAAAATGGATGGAAAAATGTTACATGTGGTTAAAAATTTTCGTATTACAGTAATCTGCTACTTGAAGGCAAAACGGTCTGATGATCTATGAAAACGATTTGTTCTTTACATCATCTGTAGTAATTACATGTCAACAACCGACATATCTACCACTGGTGTATAAAATACGTCATGTTGATGTTACCCAGACTATTTGGTAGTTGTAGCTGGCCAGGCGCCCTGGCTCACCGCGCTCGGTCAGAGGGCTGAACGTCTTCTATAATTAAGAGAAAAAAAAAGGCTGAGCCGAATACTAAACGGTCGCCAAGAACGAACATGACCTAACGACCACGAACAATCAATCTACCTAAAAAGGGGAGGGTAAGCAATAGAGATGGTTCAAGGTTCCTTGACAGCATATACTTTTTCTTCTTTTATTCGGGTTTTTTGATAGACTCAAAGATTTTCCTATAAATTTCACATGTTTGTTAAGCTTAAGGGACTTAACTAAGGGGTCATTAGTACCTCAACTTACAAACTACTTATGAACTAACTAATACTAAGAACGGCACAAATATCCATGCCCGAGGGGGGATTCGAACCCCCGACCGTACTGGCCGTGCAGACCGTGACTGAAGCGCCTCAGTCCCCTCGGCCACCGCGGCCGGCCTATAAATTTCATTGAAATGTATTGCTTAATATTCGATAATAGTGCGAAATCTCTGAGTGAGTTTGTTGGATTCTTTTTTTGTGAACAGGACTTATTTGCAATAAAATCCGCACTTTATTGTTTCCCGTATTGCATTTTACACGTTCTTAATATTCTTTTAGTGAATAGTAAAATTGACCGTGGAAGAGTGACATTTGATTTTTACTAAAAAGCGAGACTGTTGCAATAACGTTTGCCTCATGTAAAGGCCTTTTCAAATTTTATATCTCACAGTTTATCATGAAACTTTTATAATTCGCTGCACTTATTGACATAATATGAAACTTTTATAAGAGTCTAATTGTTAGAATCTTATCATCCATTTTCCTGTCACGTTTACACCTCATTAATGACTTACCCTTTTTGCTATGGCCGGCCGCGGTGGCCGAGCGCTCTGCGGCAAGCTAGTCAAAGTCTGCACGGCCACTACGGTCGGGGGTTCGAATCCCCCCTTGGGCATAGATATTTGTGCCGTCCTTAGTATTAGCTAGTTCGTAAGTAGTTTGTAAGTTTAGGGACTGATGATCCCATAGTTAAGTCCCATGAGCTCTACAAACATTTGAACATTTTTACTATGTTTGGTTGTAATTTTCCGCAGCAGCTATTAAAATTCACTACAGCAGACTTTCCGCCTCGTGCAGACTGCATTTAGAACAATTATTATTTTTCACCCGACGCGTTTGCATTTTCATTTTTAAACGTCTTCTATGGTTCTGCAAATATCGATAAACAGAATGAAAGTTTCACTTGGCAGCTGAGTTTGCGCTGATATGAAACTTCCTGGCAGAAAAGGGAGATTAAAATTGTACGCCGGAACCCAGATTCGTAACTGAGACCTTTGTCTTTCGCGGACAAGCGCTCTACCGACTGGGTTATCCCGGTACGCTTCACGATTCTTCCTCACAACTTTACTTCCGCAGTACGTCGCCTTCTACTTCCCAAACTTCACAGTACTCCTGCGAAACTTGCAGCAATAGCACTCCTGGAAGAAAGGATATGTTGGAGACATGACTTAGCCACAGTCTAAGGGATGTTTCCAGAACGATATTTCCTCTCTGCAGCGGATTAAAATGGTGTTCTGGAACCAGGACTCGGACCTTTCACCTTTCGCGAAAGACAAAGGTCCCAGATTAGTGTCCCGGTTCCGGCAGACATTTATAATCTGCAAGGAAGTTTCATATCAAACTTCGATGCAGACTGAAAGTATCATTCTAGAAACATCCCTTAGGCTGTGGGTAAGCCATGTCTCCCTCATATCCTTTCTTGCAGGAGTGCTATTCCTACAAATTTGGAAAGTAGGAGGTCGGGTACTGGCAGAAGTAAAGTTGTGAGGACGGATCGTGTAGCGTGTCGGCGTACCTCTGTCGGTAGAGTGCTTGCCGACGAAATGCAAACGTCCCAATTTTGAGTCCCTGTTCCGGCGTAAAATTTTATTCTGCCAGGTACTTCCATCGATACATAGGTTCGTAAAAGTCGTTTCGCTTTAAAAATAAGAGGCGAAACGTGTCTGGTGTGAGGCAATTTTCCTAAATTTAGTTATCAAAAGACGGAAAATTTTTTACAGTTAATAAAACCTTTCTATAGCGCTTGCTATAGCGTTGTATTACGGAACGCGCACAGTCCTCCGTCGGGGGTTTGAATGCCCCCTCGGGCATGGATGTTTGTGTCGTCTTTAGTCTTTAGTATAAGGTAGTTCATAAGTAGTTTCTGAGTTTAGGGACTGACGACATCGCAGTTAAGTCCCTTGAGCCTTACATACAACGAGTGGGGGGGGGGGGGGGGGGGGGGGGCGGATGGCTTGTAGTGGGAGCCAATCCGATCGTAAGTTTTCGCTCCCATCATGCCTCCATACTGGTGATCAGTATAGATTCAGGAGAAATCCCAGTTCTAACACCTCTCTCATGCCGATGTTGGAGTAGTATCAGAGATGAATAGCTAGTCAAATGTTCAAATGTTTGTGGAGGTTATGGGACTTAACTACGGGGTCATCAGTCCCTAAACTTACAAACTACTTATGAACAAGCTAAAACTAAGGACGGCACAAATATCCATGCACGAGGGGGGATTCGAACCCCCGACTGTAGTAGCCGTGCAGACCGTGACTGGAGCGCCGCAGTCCCCTCGGCCACCGCGGCCGGCAAATAGCTAGTCATAGAGGCATTTTTCAAATGTTGAAATGTTTTTGTAGAGCTTACGGTACTTAACTATGGGTCATCAGTCCTTAAACTTACAAACTACTTATGAACTAGCTAATACTAAGGACGGCACAAATATCCATGCCCGAGGGGTGACTCGAAACCCCGACCGTAGTGGACGTTCAGAACGTGACTGGCGCGCCGCAAACCGCTCGGCCACCGCGGCCGGCTAGGCATTTTTCGCGGACTTAATTGTTACATATGCTGTGCACTAATGTAGAAATAAATTTAACAAATATACCGTCAATGAATTGGATAGGATGGTCGGAGGTTGTTGAGCTACTCATGATTGAAATGGTTTCGGTGGTGGAGAAGGGGAGGGGAGGGCGACAAAGATCTTGCACTTCCCATAAATCGGCGCATCTGATACTACTGCTTTTTCACATGCTAACGGATATCGACAATCTGCTGCGGTCTAATGTTTTTCCTTGGGCTGTGCTAGGCTCGTTCTATGGCGATAATGAAGCGGCCATCGGAGTCTTTGCCCTGGGTAATGAACCGGCCACCGCCGCTCATATTGACGGGACAGGGGCGGTGCATTATTGGCCGGCTGCGAGAGGTCGCGTGTTCATTACCCGCGCGCGCTATGACAGCGACGCGACGCGAGCCCAGGCCCAGATGCGGGTCGGCCGGCCGTTGTTTGAGGACTGCGCGGGCCGCAATCAAACGCCGATAAAGCGCGCCGCTATTGTTTATCGGAGAACGATGGGCCCGCGGGCGCGGATACGACGCCGTTAACAGCGTAGTTACCAATCAGCACGGCCGCCTATTTGTGCTGCCGGCGAATCACGGCGGTGCGACGCGACGCGAGCGAAGCGCTGGCTGGCTGTCGCCTGCGCGCGAGGGACGGCCGATTAGCGGTGGGGTTATCGGAAACCCCCAGCGGCAGCAGCGCAGACCAGCCAGTGGGGGCCGAAGGGCGCCGGGCCCTTTGTCTTTGTCAAGAGGTATGCCTTTACCGTACTACCTAACGCGCACTTCTATAGCAGAAGCTTATAATAGTTCCGACAACGACACAGTGTCTCGTAATTTGGAAGATAATCCAAAGCGTTTTTATTTTATATGTGAAGGGCCCTCACACTTTCAATAATATTTTTGCTATATGGGTATGGTCCGCCTTGAGCAAACACAATTGTTTTTAGTTTCTCCCATACATGTTTCGCTGGCGTTACAGCATCATCGGTGGGATGCAGTGGCGGCTCGTACAAAATTTGACCAGTGTGCTACAATATTACAAAAATAAACAGGAAACAAAATGTACTAAAATAAAAAGCTTGACTGACAATGTAAATAACAGAGCTTAGCAATAGCCAACCACGTCATCTGCGTTCCACACAAGTGACCGATGAAACTGCTTGGCCGAAAAGCGCAGTTTCACTCATGTCGGCTATACATTACTAATGTTGTTTGTGATTGAAGTTTTATTTACAGAAATTAAAAATTTGGACTCAGAGGTATTTGAATACGAGCCTCACACAAGTTGGTTTGAGAGACAACGCGCAAGACGCCTTAGCCAGAGGACTATTTGACTCTGTATGCCGCAATATTCGTCATACACTATTCTTCCGCAATCGTTACAAGCAGTGCGCAAGGAAAAATATTGATTTTTGCTGCAGTCGGTGTCAGCACACACGAATCGCAGGGGCCTGACGTCACGTCTGCGCATGAGCACTAGCGAACAGACGACTGCGCCGCCTCTCTGCGCACGTACCAGCGAGGCTGAATCCCACTTCAGCACACGGAGCTGGTTTCCAGCTATCGCGGCGAGAGCGCTCCAAAATGCGTTTTCATCTTTATTACTAGCATTGTAATACGTATTGGAAGGGAACTGGCATAATTTTATTGTGATATCTGGATCGCATACCAAGAGAAAGGATGTAATTTTACAGCTTTTTCTCGCTTGCTTTCGAAGAGAAATGGCATAATTTTAGTAAAATATTTACAGTGTGCTGCAGCACATTAGAGCAGTATCACCACTGGTGGGATGTTTATTTCATACTGTCTGTCAAATTAACAATGAAAAATGATTGTTACTTTTTGTACATTAAATGTAGAAAGTACGGATAGTTGTAAAACTAATATAAATCGTTTCTTATTGTTATAGGTATACTAGGTCTTCCTTAATACCACGTGTAGTTGTGTTTGTGGTTCTTTAACTCACAAAACGTCACTGTGAATATTTGACGGTTTGTCATCTGCAAGCCAAAACGTGTTTAGTTAATGGGATGAATGGTTAGCTTGTAAATATCGGGATTTTTTACGAAAATATAGCACGTCATGTTTGTGTTTTGGGCTTATTTTACTATTGCGACTGTTTGTATAACAAAATGTCTATTTGTTTATAGCAAGTTCTTGTCACTTACTTTGGTGAATTTGCGCTGTTTACGCGTTGTGAACAAGCACTGTGTCACTTTCACTTCACTCAATGTTTATGTTATGAAAACAAGATGGTGGGCAGTTGAATTCTGGGGGGTAGTGGGGGTAGCTGACTGTGGTGGGGCCGGAAGTTTTTGTTCAAAAAATGTTCAAATGTTTGTAGAGCTTATGGGACTTAACTACGGGGTCATCAGTCCCTAAACTTACAAACTACTTATCAACTAGCTAATACTAAGGACGGCACAAATATCCATGTCCGAGGGGGGATTCGAACCCCCGACCGTAGTGGCCGTGCAAATCGTGACTGGAGCGCCTCAGTCCCCTCGGCCACCGCGGCCGGCTATATTACTTAGAGAGTGTACTTTCTTATGGAGACATATAGTTTTTTTTTTTTAATTGAACAATAGCTGTTTGTATCATGCACTTGAATTTTTGACAGCCGGCCGCAGTGGCCGAGCGGTCTCCGGCGTGCCAGTCACGGTCTGCACGGCCGCTGCGGTCGGGGGTTCGAACCCCCCCCCCCCCCCCTCGGGATGGATGTTTGTGCCGTCTTTAGTATAAGCTAGTTCATAAGTAGTTTGTATGTTTAGGCCGATAAGCTCTACAAACATTTGAACATTTTTGAGTTTGTGACACCTGCTGTGTACAAAGATTTTTTAATTACATTTCATACCCCCTCGGGCATGGATATTTGTGCCGTCGTTAGTGTTAGCTAGTTCATAAGTGCTTTGTAAGTTTAGGGACTGATGACCCCCTAGTTAAGTTACATAAGCTATACAAACATTTGAATTACATTTCTATCACTTTTAGTTTGGTAGCTACAACCGTTCAAAGTTTCGGAGAAGGAGGTTGCGATAGCGTAGCTGACTGGCCGAGTGGCTATCTCCTGGGGCATGGCCCACTATCTCATGACCACCAGCTAGTGAGCTACGCCTTCGTTGCCTCTGCCTCTAAAACATTGAATGGTTGTAGCTGCCAAACTGAACGTTTTAAAAATGTCAATTAAAAATCTTTGTACACAGCTGGTTTCAAAAATTCAAGTGCATGATATGAACAACCATTATTCCATTTAAAAAAAACTGTATATTTGCATAAAAAAATACACGTTCTAAGGCCGCGGCGCAGCGGCCGAGCGCATTGAGGCGCGATGTGCGAGGTCGTTTCCCGTCGGGGGTTCGAATCCCCCCTTTGGCTTGAATCTTTAGAGTAAGCTGGTTCATGAGTAGTTTGTATAGTTAAATCCCATAATCTCTACAAACATTTGAACACTTTCTAAGTAATATTACAATCTCTTTACCTCGTATCATCATCGTACGATGCAGGACTCAACCGAAAGTAATCAATGAAATATAGTTTTTTTTTCACTATTCTGGGACCCATTTCCTTTTGTTTCAGCGGTTTGTAAGCAATAGCTAATATAAGCGCAGCTTACGCTTTATTCTGGGACTTACACATGTTAACACTGTGCAACTACATTTCCTATTCACAGAATATATGACATCAACTGGGATTGGGCAAAGCTGAAATTGTGTACCCAGCCGGGATTCGAACCCGGGTCTCTTGCTTTCTAGGCAGTTGCGCTGAACCCTACACCACTGGGAGCACAGTGATCACCGCACCTGCAAGCACTACCTACTCGTAGTAATGAGTGGAGGGGTGGGCAAGTTTGAAGCCCTTACTCTTACGGGAATTAGTTTCATAACTACGAGTTTGAGTACTGTGGGCAGGGCGAAGCTGGGAATTTGTATCTGACGGGAGGCGTGCTTAGGTAGTCCTTGCAGGTGCGGTGATCACTGTGCCCCCAGTGGTGTAAGGGTCAGCGCAACTGCCTAGAAAGCAGGAGACCCGGGTTCGAATCCCGGCTGGGTACACATTTTCAGCTTTGCCCAATCGCAGTTGATGTCATATATTCTGTGAATATTAAATAATAACAACTGCAGGATCAGAAGTGACGTCTGTTCTTTCGGAACAGACGCCAAATGTATATAACTACATTTCCAATGGATAAAAATTTGTCAGTGTTATTGACGGTGTCAGAACGCTACAGCAAATTGAAAAACTGACAAACTAGTATTGTCAATAAACATTGAACCTGTGCGTTATAGAGAATGAGCCGCAAGACACAATCGTTTACTGCGCAATAGCAGTGGTAATGCTTACGATCGGATTGGCTCCTACTACAAGCCACCTCCCTCCCCCTTTTCCTGGTTAGATACCATACAACCCTTTATAGAGAAAACAAAACCAGAAAGGCTACTGTGCTGCTGAAGCAGATTTATTCACCAATGCTTTCGGAAAGTCCTTCACCAAAGACAAGTCGCGTGATCCATGGGGTACCATTTCGGTTTTACAAGGAGTACCTTGCAACATCAGCTCCTTATTTAGCTTGCATTTATCGCTAAACCGTGATCCGGCTCAAAATTCCAAGCGACTGGAGAAAGGCGTATGTAATTAACACCAGTTTTCTGTAGAAATCTTGACCATCTTCTCTTCTAATACAGTAAATTTCCTAAAATGTTCAAATGTTTGTTAATAAAAAAAAATTTTCAAATGTTTGTTAAGCTTATGGGACTTAACTACGGGGTCATCAGTCCCTAAACTTACAAACTACTTATGAACTACTTACGAACTAGGACGGCACAAATATCCATGCCCGAGGGAGGATTCGAACCCCCGACCGTAGTGGCCGTGCTGACCGTGACTGGAGCGCCTCAGTCACCTCGGCCACCGCGGCCGGGTGTTTGTTAATCTTAAGGAACTTAACTGCGAGGTCATCAGTCCCTAAACGTACAAACTACTTATGAACTACCTTATACTAAAGACGACACAAATATCCAGGCCCGAGGAGGGATTCGAACCCCCAACGGGGAACGGCCTCGTGCATCGTTGCATAGCGCCTGAATGTGCTCGGCCGCTTCGCCGCGGCAGTAAATTTCGTTGAGACTGAAAAGCATCTGTCCCTGCATCAGCACGGCTTTAGGAAGCATCAATCGTGCGAAACTCAGCTTGGCCTTTTCTCTCATGACACCTTACGTGCTATGGCAGACTGCATATTTCTCAATTTTCTAAAGGCGTTTGGAGCGGTACCGCACTGAAGACTACTAGCGAAGGTACATAATATGGAATAGGTGCACAACTATGTGAGTGGCTCCAAGACTATTTCAGTAATAGAACGCAGTACGTTCTCCTAGATGGCGAATGTTCATCAGAGTCTACGGTAACGTCAGGAATGCCTCAGGGAGGTGTGCTAGGACCGCTATTAGTTTATATCTACATAAATGCTCTGACGGACAGAGTGATTTACAATCTCCGACCGTTTGCTGATGATACTATGGTGTACAAGAAGATGTCGACATTAAACGACTGCAGTAGGATGCAGGATGACTTGGAAAATATTTCTAGGTGGTGTAATGGCGGACTAAATATAGAAAAAAGGGTGATGGAGTAGGAGAAACAATCCTGTAATGTTCGACTTGTGGTGCTTGTGAGAGTCTAGTCAAATATCTAGGCGTTGCGCTGGACAGCTATCTCTAAATGTAGAAAAATGTAAGCTGATGCAGATGAGTAGGAGAAACAATCCAGCAATATTGGACTATAACATTTGTTATGAGTTCGTAGGCTTCCACGGGTGATGTCATTTTGAATAAAATAAATATGGGTATTAGGCCACGTCATTATATAAACACTTAGCAAATTAAGAATGAAACTTTCACTCTGCAGCGGAGTGTGCGCTGATATAAAACTTCCTGGCAGATTAAAATTGTGTGCCGGAACCGGGTCTGGAATCCGGAACCTTTGCCTTTCGCAGTCTACCGACTGAGCTATCCCGACAAGACTCACGATGCCGCCTCACAACTCGACTTCCGCCAGTACCTCGCCTCCTAGTTTACAAACTTCACAGAAGCTCTCCTGCGAAACATGCAAGACTAGCACTCCTGGAAGATAGGGTATGGTGGAGACATGGCTTAGCCACAGCCTAAGAGATGTTTCCAGAATGAAACATTCACTCTGTATCGGAGTGTTCACTGATATGAAACTTCCTGGCAGAGGTACTGGCGAGGTACTGGCGCAAGTAAAGTTGTGAGGCGGCATAGTGAGTCGTGTCGGGATAGATCATTCGGTGCCGTGCTTATCTTCAGGGCGGTTGTTGGATGCTGCTGAATGTACACCCTTATATAATATGAATTTTTCGGTTATCTAATACCGATGTCATACATCGAAGATGGTGATTGGCTGGCAGTAGCGTATCAGCAGGCTTCTACGTTTGCTACCTTGGTAAGTGATTGATAGGCAAAATTGATATCTGATTGGAAGTCACCAGCCAGTCAGCACCTAGCATCCAGGGGATGGTGTTTCCTTCTGCCAACGTTCAGGCCGCGCGTCAGTTGTACTGAGCCCGGATCAAGTGGAGCCTCTGGCTGGTGCACACACGCGGCCCGATGGGCAGGGATTGCCGGCAGCCACGCTGAAGGTAACTTGTAATTATCCTCCCTATTCATGTTGTTTGGTTGTTTAATTATTTCGATGGCTTCTCTTATTTTGCGTTGTTGCATCCACGGTTCCCGGGAAGCATGAGAGGTTCTGGGAAGTTAATAGCACCGCCAAGTTCCTTCTGGTGTTCTGCCAAAGCTGACTTCTTGACTTGTCCCAATCGTATGTAACGTTCATATTCCGAAACGCGAGTGCTGATGGGTCTCCCGGTTTCACCAACATAAACTTCGTCGCACTCGCATTGGAGTTCATACACGCCTACAGTGTGGAGGGAATTTATGGGATCCTTCGTGGCCCTCAACAGGTCACGGATCATGCGGCCGCTCTAGAAAGTCGGGCCGGCCGCGGTGGCCGAGGGGACTGAGGCGCTCCAGTCACGGTCTGCATGGCAAACACGGTCGGGGGTTCGAATCCCCCTTCGGGCATGGATGTTTGTGCCGTCCTTAGTATTGTTTGTTCATGAGTAGTTTGTAAGTTTAGGGACTGATGACGCCGTAGTTAAGTCCCATAAGCTATACAAACATTTGAACATTTTTAGAAAATCGGTTTGATTCTTCCTCGGTTAAGGACCTTGCCTATATGTTCGCTGACGCCTCTCACATAAGGTAGACGAGATGCAGGAACAGTTTCTTCTGCATCATTGCCACTCTTGTCTTCCTTGTACCTCACAGCTTGTTGTATGGCCCTGTTGCTGTATCTGTTCACGTGGAATGTTGTCTTCAGATAACTCAGTCTTATTGTAATTTGTCAGCGTCGCTAATTCTGTGAGCTCGTGTTGTCAGCGTACGTAATGCAGCGTTCTTCTGTGTTGGATGATGATGAGAAGCTGCATTCAGGTGTGCTTCAGTTTCCTGTAGACCCTGTGTCCTAGTGTACCGTTAGATGTTGTGTACACGTCGACATCCATAAAAGGAATAGCTCTGTTATTTTCCATTTCCAGAGTAGACTATACGTTCTTGTGCAAGCTGTTGAGGTGCTGGTGGAATCTGTGTAGTTCTGCTTCTCCATGCGGACAAATGACGAACATGTCGTCCACATCCCTCAGCCAACAGAGTGGGCGTAGCGGTGCAGTATTCTGTCTGTTTAAACGCTTCCATAAATTTGTCAGCTGCATCAGGCGGAAAGGGAGAACCCATTGTCATTCCCCTGCCAATTGAAATATGTTGAAGACAAGCACAATTGTATCAGGTCACAGATGTTCAGCGTTATTTGGTCCTGTAGGGTGTCGATGGTTTCCGACACAGTCACATTAGTAAACAAAGATTTTATGTCGAAGCTCGCCATACGATCTTCAGGTAGCTCCTGTTGTTCCCGCTGGATGAAATGCCTGGAGTTTTTCGCGTGAGCGTCCGTGTGACAAACTAGTCTTCGTAATTTTTGGGCCAAATGTTTTGCAAAGTAATATGTGGGAGAGTTTATCCCGTTCAGAATCGGTCTCAGAGGACTCCGTATATTGTTGGAGGCAATGGGACTTTCAGTGTGAGACCCCTGGCTGTATCAACATCGATTCTAGAACTTTCGAGCATAGCTTGCTTCTGTCTAGCTATCTTCACTGTGGTGTCACTTTTCAGTTCTTTGTAGATGGTGTCTTCAAGCAACTCGCTTATTTTCGCTTCATATGACGTGGTGTCCAATCTTACTGAGGCGTTTCCCTCAATAGCGATTGGCTGGCACTGGCACATTTGTAGATGTTACTTGCTTTCCCGGTCTCGAAATGTGGTCCCAGCCAAAGGAATCTCGGCACTTTGCCATGATGTCTGCATCTCCTCAAGTAGGCGGCCTAATACCCAGCCGCGGTGGAGTAGCCGAGCGGTCTAAGGCAGCTCGCTGCGGAGCGCGCGGTTGCTCGCCATCGGAAGTTCGAGTCTTCCCTGGTGCATGGGTGTTTGTGTTGTCCTTAGATTAGTTTACCTTATTTGAAATAGTTTGTAAGCTACGGACTAATGACTACGCAGTTTGGTCCGGTAGATTTACAAACATTTGCCTAATACCCAGAATTGTTTTATTCAAAATATAACATTAGTTGTTTGCTCTTGTCAGATTCTTGTCAATTAAATATCTAAGCGTAACGCTGCACACGGATATGAAATGGAAGGAGCATATGAGGACAGTCTTTGGAAAGGCGGATGAAAATTTTGTGAAGATGTGATTTGTATGTAAGGAGACCACATATATAATACTTGTATTGCACGAGTGTTTAGGATCCCCACCATATATAGAAGCAGTGACGGTCGGGTAAGTTTGTCATTCAAATGTTCGATCAATGTACGAGTGTCACTGAAATGCTACGGGAAGGTAAATGGGATTCGCCGGGGGAAAGCTTTTCGAAAGACACTCTTGAAGAAAGAGGGCCTGAATTTGAAGCGGACTGCACAACGATTATACTGCCACCAATCACACTTCACGTAAAGACCCCAAAGGGTCGTAGATATGCATACAGGAATTCGTTTCTCCCTTTTTCTATATGGGTGTGGAACCGAAAAGCAAGTAACTAGTAATGAGTACCCTCCGCCATGGACTTTGGGTGCATTGCGGAGTAAGTATGTATATATAGTAAATATTCCGTATTTCTAATCAAGAACAGCGGGTTGCATGCGTAACTTACATGCAACTTACAATACTTAACAAAAGCTAACTTCCACTTCGCATTGTATACCAATCAGGCTCTTTTCATTAATATACAACCACTCGCTCAGAGAAAATCTGTAACCAAAGACGAATGAAGAAAGGCAATAGGAGTGATTTGCAAAATTACAACCCAATTGCTGCAGGATTTTGCAACGTATACTTTTTTCGACCATTAACTTGTACCTCAAAGAGAACGATCTGTTGTCCCTTAGTCAACACGGATTCAGAAATTATCGTTCTTGTGAAACAAGGCTATCTCATTTCTCACACAAAGTGTTGAGTGATTTCGACATGGTACATCAAATCGACCCACTGCTTAAGACTTCATTCAGAAATGTTTGCAAATCCATGGGACTTAACTAGTGTGGTTATCAGTCCTTATGCTTACAAACTATTTAATCTTAAACTAACCCAAGGACAACACACACACACACACACACACACACACACACACACACACACACAAGCACATGTCCCTGGGAAGGCTCCACACATACACATGCCGCTGGGAGGACTCTAAACTATGACGGGGAGCAACCGCGGCGCTTCGAAGCAAGGGACTTTAGAACGCTCGGACATTCTACTGCGGCTTTCCTTACGACTTTTGAGAATGTGTCACACAAGCGCATTCTCATCGATCTGCGAGGTTATTGAACGTATTCTACAGTGTGAGAATGGATTCAAGATTTCCAGTCGGAAAGGACACAGTTCGCAATAATTTACGGGAAGTCATCGAATAAAACAGAAGGCATATCTGGCGTTCCAAAGAGGAGACCACATGAGTAACTCTCACAGGCTGTATATGGATAATGATGTGGGCTATATATCGTCTAGTGATATCACCAAAGGATAGAAAACAATTGCAAAACGATTTAGACAAGATATCAGTCAGGTGCAAACACTGGCTATTTACCCTAAATAATGAAATGGGTGAGGTCATTTGCATAATAAATCAGTAAAATCTAAGATAATTTTTAATTAATACTTGTCAATTACAGTCACAAACAATTCGGTAAGGAAACACAGGGAAGACAAACAAATAGCTGTGTTTCAGTGACAGAACAGAACACTTATAGGATGTCACTAATGAGTCTGCAATCCTCACCGAGTGTCACTGATGAAGGACATCGAAAAATAGCAGGGAAAGGAAGCTCATTTTTCATTACTGCGATACAGGGAAGGGAGTTCCAAAGAAATGATGCACGACTTGGCCTGGAAATCATTAAATAAGATGCTTTAGTTGGAGCAGTGAGATTAAACGAAATTTCTATCACCATTTTTCTCTTCCTAATGAGAACGTACCGGGTGATCAAAAAGTCAGTATAAATTTCAAAACTTAATAAATCACGGATTATTGCAGATAGAGAGGTAACAATTTTTCACACCTACTTCGAATGACATAGGGTTTTATTAGAACAAAAAAAAAGTATAGCGCAATAAATGTACGACAGATGGCGCGGGACAGCAAAACGTCAGTGACTGCGTATGAAAATCGTATATAACTGTACTGAGAGAGATAATCAGATGCACCAGTAGTCACAGCATGTTGACGTTACCTGAAGCGCGCTTTTAGTAGAGCTGTATTATCAGAATGGGGAATGTGCTAGTTCAGCGTTACGATCCTATAGCCATAGGATGGGGATTCGAACGGGTAAAGGTCCGTTGACAAATGCAGCTGGGGCGAGAATGATTTCGAAGTTCGAAGCCACGGGTTGTTTATACGCTAGACCCCGTAGTGACTGACCGAGCACAAGGTTTAATGCTGCTGAGACAGTTCAGAAAGAAATGGAGACTGTTGCGCGATCGTCTATGCACGGGGAAACCATCGCTCGTGCAGTCGCACGTCGCACAGGCATTCCATACACTGCTGTTTGGTTGGCACTTAGGCGTACACTCCGATGCTATCTTTACAAAAATCCAGCGGCATCATAAACTGTTACCTGGCGATTTAGTGAAGTGTAGGGCATTTGCGGTGTGGGCGTTTCAAAAGATGGCAGAAGATGACGATTGGTTGAGTAACGTGTTGTGGACCGACGATGCTCATTTCACGTCCGAGGGTCTGTCAACGCCCACAGCTGCAGAATTTGAGCTACCGAAAATCCTAGAACAGTCGTGTAAACTCCATTGCACGACCAGAAAGTCACGATATGGGTTGGATGTACCACATCTATGGTTGTCGGGCCTTTTTTCTTCGAGGGTTTCGTGATTCTGGGTTTGTAACTGCTACCGTGACGGATGAGAGTTACCCCGATATGTTAAAGAATCGCCATCATACCCAGCTTGGCTGATAAACACCTGCTGGAACGTACGACTTTTATGCAGGATGGCGCTTCAACCCATATTGATAGAGGCGTAAAAGATCTCTTGGTGCGCCTTTGGAGATTATCGTATGCTCAGCCGTCTCTTTCGTCATGCTTGGCCTCTCATAACCCCAGTTCTTGCGATTATTACCTGAAGTCGCAAGTGTAAGGTGATTGACCGACATTTCTAGGGCTGGCCGCGGTGGCCGAGGGACTGAGACGCTCCAGTCACGGTCTGCACGGCCACTGCGGTCGTGGGTTCGAATCCCTTCCTTGGGCATGGATATTTGTGCCGTCCTTAGTATTAGTTAGTTCATAAGTAATTAGTAAGTTTAGGAACTGATGACCCCGTAGTTAACTCCCATAAGCTATTTGAACATTTTTGACATTTCTAGAGATGCTGAAAGAAATCAAATGTTTGTTAAGCTTAAGGGACTTAACTACGGGGTCATCAGTCCCTAAACTTACAAACTACTTATGAACTACCTACAACTAAAGACGGCACAAATATCCATGCCCGAGGGGGGATTCGAACCCCCGACCGTAGTGGCCGTGCAGACCGTGACTGAAGCGCCTCAGTCCCCTCGGCCACCGCGGCCGGCGATGCTGAAAGACAACACCCGACGCCACTGCCTCACCATAACTCCGAGAATTCTTTACAGTGCTTTACAGACCTCGATTACAGCTATTGTTGAGGAATGATGGTGAACATACTCAGCTTTTCCTGTAAAGATCATCATCTTTGCTTTGTCTTAATTTGTTATGCTAATTATTGCTTTTCTGATCAGATGAAGCGCTATATGTCGGACATTTTTTGAACTTTCTTTTCGGTTCAGATAAAACCCCATGTCATTCCAAGCATGTGTGTCAATTTTACATTTTTTACCTCTCAATCTACATTATTCCGTTATCATCAGAATTTAAAAAGAGAGAGAGAGAGATAATTAGTACCCAGAAAGGAAAAATATATTTTCCTGTTTCCCCCGCCCTATTCGAAATTGGAACAGTGGAGGCACATTCAAAAATACAGTCACGACACTCCCGCAGACTTATACACTGCGACAGCAGCGCTCCAAGCGGCCGAAAGGCTACATTTCTGAATACTATATTGGATGAGTGCGAATAGTATCGTTTATAATAGTTTTAACATACTTTTTACATTAGGTAACATATGTAGTGTCATAAAATAAGCAATAACTTAAAATTATATCCAAGTTTGTGTTTATTAGGTTTTCTAAGATCCCTAAGACGTTGCAAGAACACGAAAAAGCAATCAAAATATTTTCAACAAAGAACACTTCAGTTCCATAATTATTGCTACAGTTGGACCCAAACGGCAAAAATAAGACGAAAGTAATCACTCTCAAAAGAATATGAGCGTATAAGAAAAACGGGTGAAGACTAAAAATGTGAGAATCATTAGACTACATACAAAATTAAACGTTTGTAACAACTCATTGTTATAGTAAGAGCAGACCATATTCTACTCACTTTCAGCGGAATAAACTGCAAATATACACATATTCATAAGTCAAAGACATTAATGATAAATCTGAAGCACTGAATTAAAATTAGTGATGCGATCGGGAATCGAGCCCGGACCTCCATGCTTCTATTGAACACAGAAGCTGAATTATGGTTTGTGACGTGAAGGAAATCGTGTTTAGACTATTCCGAGGTGCCTTTCTCGCTAGTGATGCGGTGGTCTAGCGCTAAGACGTTTGCCTAGTAAACATAGAGGTCTGGGTTCGTTTCCCAGTCGCTTCACAATTTTTAATTCAATTGTTCAGATTTATCATTAATGTCTTTGACATATTCGAGACGAAAATCAATCTCAGGGATTTTCATAAATATTGGTTAATGACGAAGTTCTTCGTAATTCCGCTGAATAAGTTCGGGGTTCTTTTACATTAATTTCCGAATTGTGTATGTCACTCGTTATTTTACTAATGCTTGTAACGCAGAAATTACACTATTTCGTTAATTACAAACAAATATCACTCTTTCGGCGGCGTACCCACTTCTAGGAGCGCTAGTGCCGTTGCCACCGTCGGTGGGTAACAACTTTTACAGCAGTGAGTGTCGCACCTGTGTATGTTAGACTGTGGTGAAGGTCTGGAAGTGGTTCACGGTCCCTCTATCAAGCACTTAAAAGTGAATTGCTGAGTAGCTAGGTGGATGTACAACTAGCGCATTTCGCAAACACTGCTGTGGCAGCTTTTGATATATGACGTGCTTGAACTTTCTGCGGGTACGTCGACATCTACATTCTACAGCCGTCCTCGTAGGTTTTGGCGGAGGGTATTTTGCCTTCCACTATCACTCCCTTCTTTCCTGTTTCTGCTGCGTATGCTTGTAACATTCCAACATTTAATTTTATATTTTCGAGTGTATCTAAATTTTATGTATCTCGTCCATGTTAGTATAAATAATTTTGAATTTTTATTCCATGTAAATTTCTAAGCATATCTTTATATCTTTGGAGATGCTGTTATCGCTGGGATCAGGAACTCTAGCGAGTAGGAGAGTATCTCTGTAGCAGTTGAAGAGCCTGGAGCAGTCGGTATGTGCAGTCATTCTCCGGCAGGTATTGTGTAGGCGAACTGTGTTATTAAGTTTTTGTGCAAGGAAGAACACGAAAGTAAATATGCGCCATCGAAAGAAATCATAAGAAATTTTGGAATGGTGTCTTTAGCTCCAATTTTCTCATTGTTAGCATAAAGATATGTCGAAATTTTGAAGTGTCAACATTTATTGTAAATAGTTGAAAGGAACAAATGATCGTATCTTTCAATAAGTGTAAAATTTTGCTTAGAAGTCAATATAGAATCCTTTGTTAAAACTGAAGATGTGTCAGTCTACAGCATTTAATTCACTTAATTGGTTTCCCCTTTCCTCTGCATATTCTTTTATTCTAATCCAATTTTGAGTCTGTATATTTTACTCTGGGCCACATGTCACTTTCCACACAAAAATTATTTATGATTCTTTTGCCTGCTGTCACTGCTTTTGCTCCTGTTGTTCCTCGTTACTGTAATTCTTGCTAGAGAATTGAATGCGATATCCTGCTCGGAGCTAAGTGCAAGAGCAGGGCCGTAAATTCGACAAAGACAGAGATATCGCTTTCACGTTCCGTAACTTTTGCACATAAAAGTCTTATCTCATTCACCACTAATTAAAAGCAAACGTAGGCTTCCGTGGCTGTTGTCACTATCAATAAAATTCTTCTGGGTATGAAACCGATTTCCACCAATGGCGTGAAATAATATAACCACCAATAAAGGCAACCCAACGCCCCCCTTCCTTTCCCTCATCCGCAGCTATATTAATCCCAAGATATCGTATATTCAGCAGTCAGACACAGACCCTGATGAAGGCCGCCTGCAACAGTGGCCGAAACGTCGGCGGAATTTATAAAATGACGACGCGGTTTCATACCCAGAAGAATTTTATTGATAATTACATTTGAAAACAGTTGAAAGGTTACAGTGTAAATGATACCCATTTTAGTTGAATTTTTTATTCAAAGTAAATATTCAATTTTTATTTAGCCAACTTAAAACTGATATCATTCAAGTGACAGTTTTTACTCAGCCCATATCAAAACAGGTTACCTTTCATGCTTTGCGAGAAAACCACTGCTGGTAAGCCTCGGCGTGAGCTCTAGTCCCTCTTATTTTATCATCAATTTCACCTCGCGACATATATTTAGGACGAAGCAATATATTTCAAGACACTTCGAGAAACGCACGCTTCCAGAACTTTGACAGAAGCCCGTACCGTCGTAAATAATGCCACTCTCGCAGCGACTGCCACTGAAGTGGGATGAACATCTCCGCGACGTTTCCACGATTGCTAAATGAATTTATGACGCAGTATGCCACGCTTCGCTCGACAATATCCTCTACAATTCCTACCAGATACGGATGCCACGCTGACGGGCATTATTAAAGTACTGATTAAACGATCGTGTTGTCAGTTACTTCCTTTTCTGATGAACTGTACTCTTTGAGTATTCATTCAATTAATATCAATATGACAATTGCTTTATTCACTATTCATCTTGCGTAGCCGGCCGCGGTGGCCGAGGGGACTGAGGCGCCCCAGTCGCGGTCTGCACGGCCACTACGGTCGAGGGTTCGAATCCCCCCTCGGGCATGGATATTTGTGCCGTCCTTAGTCTTAGCTAGTTCATAAGTAGTTTGTAAATTTAGGGACTGATGATCCCGTAGTTAAGTCCCTTAAGCTATACAAAAAATTGAACATTTTTGAACATCTTGCGTAGTCGTTCCACTTCACGTAAGTACGTATTCATACTGCCAGATGTGTCATAGAATAAACTGCTTCTGAATGTTCTTCTACTGTATAATCATGTCGTGCAGTCTCAACACGTTTCATTTGTTTGTATTGCGTGTCAGCTGCCAAAGCCTGCACCGAGAATCGATAAACACAGATTCTTTACAACCGCGATACATATCATCTAGTATGTAATATATATTAAACAGTTCGATATTACTGCCTTTACAAAATCCACAAATTACTTTCACACAATAAGATTTTCTTCATTGATAATGGCATGCTGTGTAACGATCGCTAGAATGGATCTAATACTCTTTACGCCCGTATTTTGGTCAGCAGGTAACAGTGCTGCACAGTATCCTGAAAGGCAAGAAATTCCGCATCGACGTGGTAGCCTATATCTGTGAATGTGAAATGAACGTGTTGTCTTCCACACCATCGATATTGCTCCTACACAGGAGATTTTTGCTCTAGAAATATTATAATACACGAACAGAAAACATGTTCACCCAGCCGGGTTGCCGCGCGATCTGAGGCACCATGACATTGGCTACGCGGTCGCTGTCGCCAGAGGTTACATTCCTCCCTGGGAAGTAGGTATTTCTTTTGTCCTTAGCATAGGTTGGTTTTTGTTTAAACAGTTTTAAGTTGAGGGACTGATTACGTTAGCAAGTTGGTAGCTTAGTTATAAAAACTTTGAACTTCTAAAAAGTAGATACAGGTCTATAATTCAGCCTTTTTTGAATATGTGATCCCCTTTCAAGTAAAAATATAATGGCGACGCCCTTCCAAATAAAAATATTCTGTCAACCCTCCCCTCCCCCCCCCCACCTCCGTCGCCAACACTACGTTATTTCAAAGGAAACAAATTTATTTTTTGTCTTGTTGCCGCCAGTTTTCCTGGGTGTCGGTGGACGAGTGGAGAGAGAACGACACAAGGAAACAGGATGCACGCATGTGCAGGTACGGACCAGCGAGTGGGACAGCAGAAACTAGAAACACTAAGCTAGATTAGTACAAGATATATATTTGGTAGAAATAGTACAATACTTAACTTTCATAGCTGCAGATCAGTGGAAGGCTTTCCTAACATACAGATGCGTCGTTTATCTTGAAGACTAGGTATAAGCCTGCCTACTGATGAGAGTGTTATCTAGTGCCTGTGCTATTGCCAAGTGGCCGATTCAGTTCAGCGGTGGCCGCGAGCGGGATTGCAGCTGAAGGCGCTAGTGGCTGACGTCTTAAGAACACCGCGCCGTGCTTGCAGGACGTCGCGCGGTGAAAGTGAGTGGCGCGCACTTCAAACTTGTGCGACACTAGAATTTAATCATCTTCCTTCTACTTCAGCTTTCTTTTAAAATGTCGCACTAAGATTTTTTTGTGTACTTTCTGAATGGAGCACATTATCGTAATTTTAAATGAATTCTTACCGAAAAACATATTTTGCTTATCGACTGTTTCACATTTCAGGCAAGACTCATAAGCGAATTATTCGTAAAGAAGTAGATCTTTTTTCAAATTTTTCTGAAATACTTATTGTATCAAGTTTTCTGGTCCATCGATTGGTTCCTGAAAACAATTTTCAGTCTTTCCGCTTATTGATCATTAACACACTGATTTATAAAGCAATCTAACATCAGTGGGTAATGAATTTTACACAAGGAACTGCGTATTTTTAACATCAAAAATATTTCACTTAAGAATACGTTTTTGTATTATTCATCCCCAGTGGCGCAGCCATGATAAGGTTCTTGTGGGGAAGGGGGCGGGGTTCATTTTTTAAAAATATAGCCTACTAAATTTATTAATGGCAAAGGATTCTTGTCATTAGCTACAAGAAATATAAGAAGCAGGCCGCTGTAATAACTGCGTAATTAACTTGAGACTCTACGTGTAAATTTTGGACTAGAACATTACTACTGTTAATCAAAATGAACGGGTGTACTGCCGGTCTATACTGTCCAACGTGCACAATATTTCGGCGATCATACATGTCTTCATCATCAGGTGAACTGACGGCCTGAGCTCCTGGAAACGCGCCGGCACGGAGTTCCGCATGCTACGGCGGCTCGAAGGGAACTGGGTACCAGCCCGGTGGCGAGCAATTTAAATACCCTCCTCCCGCGGAGCGCCCCCTCCGTGGTCCAGGCTCCGCGCCGCAGTCGCGCAGTGGAACCCATTGCAACTGCTCTGAGATGACGTCGATGTGAGGGCTCTGTCCGCCAGCGGGCTAGAACCCAGTTCCCTTCTAGTCGCCGTACCGTGCGGATTCCCGTGCCGGCGCGTTTCCTGGAGCTCAGTCCGTCAGTTCACCTGATAATGGCGACATGTATGATCGCCGAAATATTGAGCCTGTTTGATGTGGTGTCGCACAAGTACAAAGTGCGCGCCACCTACTTTCGCCGCGCGCCGCCATGCACGCACGGCGCGGCGTTCTCACGACGACAGCCACGAGCGCCCTCTGCTGCAACCCCGCTCGTGGCCACCACGGAAAGAGACCGGTCACTTCGGACTGAGATAGCAACCAGTTAGGACCTTCGTAATCAGATAGGCACCAGTGAAGACTTTGCTATCGTACAGGCACTAGGCAGGCCTCTAACAACTATGTATCAACATTCTGCAGTACTATGTAAAAGTTAAGTATTGTTACATTCTGTGCAATATATATTTCTATCTAATTTACTCTAGTGTTTATAGTTTCTGGCTGCTCCCCTCCGTACCTGCACCAGCGTGCTATTTTTGTTCCTGTGTCGGGCTCATTCCACTCGGCCACCGACACCTACGACGAGGCTGGGACACAAAAGCGGCGACGAAGTTGGGACACAAAAGTGGCGACGAGGAATGATAGAACCTTGGACCAGCCCGCTTGCAGCAGCCAGACAGCAGCAGTCGGAGCACGCAAAAATTGCTCCCGCCCACCCGCCCTTATTATAAGATTTTTGGGGGAATATATTCAGTTACGTGTTTTGTGGACTTTTTTGTTGCAGAGCGTTCTCTTTCATATTGCATTTGTGTTTTGTTATAAGTTACTTGTATACGCGGCGCCTAATCGGTCAGCATGGCCACTACCCCGAACCCAAACTTAATGGAAATTATTCAGTTACAGACGGCGCAAATCACTCAACTACTGCAGGCCGTGTCGCAGTTGACGACACAGGCTGCTCACCAACAACAACAGCCGCCGCTTCAGCAGCCCACACCTGCCGCCGCAACGCTTCCTACACTTCGCCAGTACAACGAACGTGAGGAAGAATGGAGCGACTATTTCGCACAGTTTCAAGAACTCGTCGCGGCTCATCAAATTACAGGTCAGAGAATGAAGAACCTTTTCTTATCGATTGTGGGCCCCCAGACCTTCGTATTATTGCAAAAACTTTTCCCGCAGGCATCTCCTCGTGATGTAGACTTTGAACAAATAGTAGAGGCACTAAATTCTCATTATGAGAGAAAAGTTCTCGTAGCTGCGGCACGATACCGATTTTTCAGACTTAAAAAATTACCGCAGCAGTCACACCAAGAGTGGATTACGGAACTGAAGGGCTTAACCCGCCAATGTAAATTTACTTGCTCTTGTGGACTTTCTTATAGTGACGTGATGTTAAGAGATGCGATTACGCAGAACATTCAGGACCCCAGAATTCGGGCAGCAATTCTGAAACAATCTGACCCTTCATTAGACAGTGTACTGCAGCTTATAGAAGCGCATGATACTTTTGACTTAGCTGATGTAGAAATGCAAAGCCATAGTGTAAATTCAGTGCGCCGCAATGGACGCTTTCCTAGCCGTAGTTCTCAGTATAGCACTAGTGATTCTTATTTTTCTACCGGCCGTGCTCAACAGTAGCCAGTGTAAAAGTGCGACGCAGAGGTCGCCCCGTAGTGTTAGACACAGTAATTTGCATAACGGGCGCCAACGCTCATTTTAGAAAAATGTACGTAAATCTTGCCCCCAGTGTGTGTCTCGCCACAAGCGTGCTCATTGCCCTAGTCGCAACGCAACCTGTTATCAATGTGGCAAATCAGGACATGTACAGTCTGTGTGTATGCAAATTAAAAACCCAAAGAACAGTAACGTTAGAAACAGTGCTTCGCAAAGTGCAGAACAGTTCATTCTGTAAATGTTATACGGTCTGTGGAATTGAACAGTGCTTTCCTTGAATTTCAATTGCAAGAAAGTAGTTCTGCGCCTATGGCAAAACTATATAGTGCACCACGAAGCAAGCGCCGACGAGCGCGTAAAACAGTGCAACGGAAAAGGGTTCGGGACAAGCAAAATGACTATGAACAGTGTATTCCTGTAGTGAAAATAGTGCCTTCTGCAACTGCTCCTTGTAATAGTGCCCAGTACTGTGTAGCTAGTGACAGTAGACATCAGGTAGCTACTCAAAGTAATATTAGTGCAGTAGCCTCGCATTGCGCGGACGCCGATCCGGCGGTAGTGTCATCTAGTGACAGTGTGGTTAATCCGCTGTGTGCCGAGTATGCGCCGCTTCCTACCGCACGCAACCCGCGCAAGCGCAGAAAACAATATGTATTAGACGTTGCCCACATTCGCGCACCGGTCGTGCGCCAGAAGCACAAGCTGTTTGTTACTCTCTCTATAGAAAATGAGACTGTGCAATTTCAGCTTGATACTGGTTCCGCTGTTACATTAATAAATAAAGACACATATGAACTTCTGGGTTCGCCAAAATTGTCGCCGTCACAGCAAGTGTTAACAGAGTACACAGGTCAAAATATTCCCGTGCTAGGAACGTGTAGCCTGCCCGCCTCTTTTCAAGGTGTAACAAAAACAGTTGCTTTTGTAGTTCTTCAGGCCCAATCGACACAGAACATTTTTGGACTAGATGCTTTTGACTTGTTTGGTTTATCAATTCAAAGAGATGTGCTTCACATTTCGTCAATAGCGCCTCAGGATAAAATCAATGCATTGTGTGACAAATATAGTGACTTGTTTTCGCCGGAACTAGGTTGTGCAAAAGACTTCTTGGCACATGTAACTTTAAAAGACTCTGCAGTTCCAATATTTCGTAAAGCTAGACCAGTGCTTATCGCCTTGCGTGATACAGTTGCCGAAGAACTTAAACGTTGGCACGACAGTGGGGTGATTTCTCCTGTTTCTGCGAGTCAGTGGGCCTCGCCTTTAGTAATTATACCCAAGCCGTCAGGAAAACTTCGTCTCTGTGCGGACTTCAAATCAACAGTGAACAGTCAAACAATTGTAGACACTTACCCCCTTCCCAGACCTGACGAACTAATGGACAAATTAGGACAGTCTCGTTTCTTTTCTAAGATTGATTTAGCAGAGGCATACTTACAAATTCCGCTTGATGACGAGTCAAAACAGTTTTTCGTCATTAATACTCACATGGGCCTTTTTCAATTTCAACGCCTACCCTTTGGCAGTTCTTCCGCCCCCGCTATTTTTCAGCGTTTTTTGGAACAGCTGACAGTTTCTGTACCGTGTTGTTCGAACTATTTAGATGATATTGTGGTATCCGGACGTACAGTTGAAGAACATTTAGCAAACCTGGAGTGCCTTTTCAAAGTGTAGACTGCAGCAGGTCTACGTTGTAATAAAGCAAAGTGTTCGTTTTTTCAAACTGAAATAGAGTACCTAGGCCATGTGATTAATGCCCAAGGAATCCATCCCTTACAGTCAGATAGAAAAGGAGGCCTTAGCAATCATTTACGGCGTCACAAAGTTTCATCATTATCTCTATGGCAGAAAATTCTATTTGTTGACAGACCACAAGCCTCTCACGTCGTTGTTCTCACCCACAAAGCCAATTCCGCCAAGAACGGCACAAAAGCTTCAGAGATGGTCCTTGATATTGTCTAATTATCAGTATGAGATTTTGTACCGACCTACCACTAAACACGCCAACGCGGACACACTTTCCCGACTTCCGGTTGTCCAGGATGTTTCGTTTGATTCTTCAGAAATGGCATGTTGTCAGATAGACTCCAGAGATGCTTCCGCTGTCGCAGACTTTCCTTTGAACTCTCGTCGGGTTGCACAGGAAACAGCTGCGGATGCAGACCTACGTGTGGTAGCACGTTATGTTCGCTCAGGGTGGCCTGCCAGAGCCAAAGACATTGATCGGCCTCTGGTTCGACGTTACTTTGCACAACGTCATGCATTATCTTTAAGTCAGGGTGTACTGTTGTTGCATACCGACAACGACCAAGCAAGAGTGATTGTTCCTCGTTCCCTGCAACGAGAAGTGTTACGCCTCCTGCATCAAGGACATTGGGGCATTGTTAGGACAAAGCAACTGGCCAGACGTCATTGTACCTGGGTTGGTATGGACGCTCAGATAGAGAGCATGATATCACAGTGTACAGTTTGTGCGGAGCATCAGGCGGCTCCTCCACAGCGTTTCTCAGACTGGCCACGCCCCACGGGACCATGGCAACGTTTACATATTGACTTTGCCGGACCTTTCTGGAATACGCGCTGGTTAATTGTTGTGGACGTTTTCAGCAAGTTTCCTTTTGTGATTGCCATGAACTCAACGACAGCGTCTAGTACAATCAGTGCCTTAACATCAGTGTTTTGTATTGAAGGTTTGCCTGAAACTATCGTCAGTGACAATGGACCTCAGTTTGTTAGTGCGGAATTTCAACAGTTTTGTCGTGTGAATGGTATTCAGCATATCACCACCGCACCTTTTCACCCTCAGTCCAATGGTGAAGCAGAACGTTTCGTTCGAACATTCAAGTCTCACATGGAGAAGATGAAAGGTCAACACTCCAGGCAGCAAGCTCTTCAACTTTTCCTGTCTACGTATCGATGCATGCCACGTGACGGCCCGTCTCCTGCCGAGCTGCTACACGGCCGCCGTCACCGCACTCTCCTTCACCTGCTGCAGCCTCCCACGCACCGAGTCGGTTCGTATGGCGCTACGCGTTTTCAGGTTTCCACGCCGGTGCTGTACAGGGTGTTTGCTGGAAACAAGAAGAAACTATGGATGCCGGGCATCATTCAGCGCGTGCTCGGTCGCAATATGTATGTTGTACGTTCTTCCACAGGGTCGGAGCTGCGGCGCCACGCAAACCAATTGCGTCTGCATAGGCCGCGCGATCCTGTCTCCGGTTTCTTGATTCCAGACCCAGTTCACCGCCAGGGAGCACAACCACATCGTTCGTCCCCGGACTACGAGATCGTCCCGATGGAGATCGACGCGACGCCGCCGCTGTCGCCGCCGCAGATGACAGCGTCACCGAGAGGGACTCCGGGACCGTGCGTGCCGCCGCCGCCTGGGGCACGCACCTCAGAAGAAGATGACCTGCTCCCTCTGGGCGTGGGGGTGCGCCCTTCCCCAGGTTTCAGTGGGTTCCCTGGAGGATCGCAAGGCGGATGCCGGGGCGCGGACGGCGTCTCGATCCCAGCCTCAGCTACGGCGCCCGTCCCACCAGTAACGCCCCCGCCCAGGCCCTCCTCCCAGTGCCGTCGCCGTGGCCCTCAGCCCTACGCCACGACGGCGCGGCGGTTTGGGGGGGAGGGGTGTGGTGTCGCACAAGTACAAAGTGCGCGCCACCTACTTTCGCCGCGCGCCGCCATGCACGCACGGCGCGGCGTTCTCACGACGACAGCCACGAGCGCCCTCTGCTGCAGCCCCGCTCGTGGCCACCACGGAAAGAGACCGGTCACTTCGAACTGAGATAGCAACCAGTTAGGACCTTCGTAATCAGATAGGCACCAGTGAAGACTTTGCTATCGTACAGGCACTAGGCAGGCCTCTAACAACTATGTATCAACATTCTACAGTACTATGTAAAAGTTAAGTATTGTTACATTCTGTGCAATATATATTTCTATCTAATTTACTCTAGTGTTTATAGTTTCTGGCTGCTCCCCTCCGTACCTGCACCAGCGTGCTATTTTTGTTCATGTGTCGGGCTCATTCCACTCGGCCACCGACACCTACGACGAGGCTGGGACACAAAAGCGGCGACGAAGTTGGGACACAAAATTTTACACTATAGATCGGCAGTACACCCGTGGATATTTTGATTATCAAATACGCCGGGAGAAACTCAAGAATCACATTACTATTGTTGTTCGTAGTTTATGGCGGCGTTCATAAGATTCCACTCGGTGGCTCCGTTGACCTGCTAAGCAGCGGGTCGCTGCATATGAACAATCGGCTCGTAACTTCAGCATAGCAGTAATAAATAATAGCTGTAGTATCAAAACTGGTCGCGGCGGCATTCTTAGTGGCGACATCACATTTGCGTCTCATTATCACGTTCACTTGTGCTTTGCAAATTATAGTTAAGGTATGATTTATTACATGTTTACTATTTCAAATTTCCGGTTCCGGCCTTTAAAAAAATAGAAAATAAATAAATAAATAAATAAAAATAAAATAAATAAATAAAATAAAATATTTAGTACTTCCTCCTGTGACTGCGAACTCCCTTAGCAATACTTTGCGACGCCCACTGGCGATCGCAACCCACAGGTTGAAAAACACTGGTTTAGTCGACCTGTCTGATAAGCCTTCTCAAAAACTGAAATGAACTGTGCTTTTTCCATTCATTTGGAACATGTCCCTCATCTGGAGACTTGCGGTAGAAGGCGGGAAACTGTTTCACATATTCTGCGTAGAATCGAATTCTTATCCCATCGGGTCCTTTGCCCTTTCCTCTTTTTACCGTTTACAGGTTGAATTTCTATAACTTAGTCAATTGATTCCGATATTCGCCGTTTTGTTGTATGTGTGACGATTAATAGAATGAGTTACAGTACTATCTTCTCCGGTCAAACAGCTTCATAAGAAAGACGTATAATATTTCGATGATTTGCGTGTTATCGTCAGCTCCAAATCCATTGTACGAGGGTCATTCCGAAAGAAAGGCGCACTATTCTTTTTAAAATACAGTTTTAAATCTGCATGTTCGAAAGTTTTACATTGTGTAGATGCATCCTTCCCGCTTGTTTTCAAACTTAGTTCAACTTGTTCTCGTGACTGGCGCCGTCACAGCATGTTTTCAAGGTTGCTGCTACACTTGAAGTTTGTGAGAAGCAACGTGCTGTCATTGAATTCCTGTGCTGTGAAAACGAAACAGTGGGAAACATCCACAAGAGGTTGAAGAAGGTTTATGGAGATGTTGCTGTCGATCGCAGTACAGTTATTCGGTGAGCAAGCAGGTTACGTGATGAAAGCGAGCACGGCAATATTGAGGATTTTCCTCAAAGCGGCAGGCCACGTACTGCATACACTACAGACAATGTGCAGCAAGTTAACGAATTGGTGACTGCTGACAGACGCATCACAGTGAACGAATTGCCACGCTACGTTGGAATAGGAACTGTTTGCAGAATACTGAAAGTGTTGGCGTTAAAAAGGTTTGTGCCAGGTAGGTTCCCAGGATGTTGACACTGGCTCACAAAGAAACACGAGAAACGGTACGCAGCGACCTCTTGGAACAGTACGGGGATTGTGGAGATGAATTTCTTGGAAGAATCGTGACAGGTGATGTAAGATGGCTCCATCATATTTCACCAGAGACGAAGAGGCAATCAATGGAGTGGCATCATGCAAATTCAGCCAAGAAAATTTTTTTCAAAACCACACCTTCTGATGTAAAAGTTATGGCTATGGTGTTTTTCGATTCCGAAGGGCTCTTGTTTTGCTCATCATGCCACATGGAACCACCATAAATACTGATATGTGACGACACTGAAAAAACGTCAAGCTTGACTGAGTCGTGTTCGACCACATCGGCAAAAGCAGGATGATTTTCTGTTGCACGACAATGCACGGGCACATGTCAATCAGAAAAACCATGGAAGCGATCACAAAACTCAATGGACAACACTGAAACACCCACCTTACTGTCCTGACCTGGCTTCATGTGCCTACCATCTCATTGGGAAACTGAAAGACTCTAATCGTGAAACAAGGTTTGAAGATGATGATTCCTTTGTGCACGCTGCCAAACAGTGGCTCCAACGTGTTGGTCCAGAATTTTACCGTGCGGGTATAGAGGCGCTGGTCCAAGATGGCATAAAGCAATTGAAAGGGATAGTGATTATGTCGAGAAATCAAAATATTGTAGTTAAAGGATGTATCTACACACTGTAAAACTTTCAAAAATGTAGAATAAAAACTGTATTTGAAAAAAGTTGTGTGCATTTCTTTTGGAGTGATCCTCAGTTACAGATAGTAAGGTCACATAGTTAGACACGTTACCAAAACTACGATTCTCTGCCAAGTTGGTAAGTAGAACTTTAATATGGAACTCGCAGAAGGCTTCATTGAACCCGTGTGCTCATTTTGGGATCTTTAAATTTTACCTCTCTGTGACGTTTCGGTCACTGGTAACGCATCCATCAGAATAAATGTGTGAACTCAATGGACCCACTTTTTCATGTGCACACATACACCGAGACCGACAAAAGATGTGTGTCATGAAATGTAGCTGTGAGTATTCTGGTGTGCTGTAGACGGAAACGTACGCCGTATTAGAAAATAGTTTTCAGGATTGCTATTATGCCTACATTGTAGCTGTAAATGACTGGATGAGGATACAACAAATTGAGGGCTATTCAGAGAGATCAAGCTTATAAACCCCACTTGTATTTAATAAGTGAAAATTGTAAGAGTAGCAAAGGCCCAAGTAGACTGTGACACACCCTTAACATCAATGCTACTATGGTGAACGCAGGAAAAATATTTTTTCTTTATAGGCCGACATAGTGTCGGCGAAGAGTTCAACGATCTAGGGTTAATTTATTTTTCATACATTTGAAAACTATTTTCAGAACCCGTCAGTTTTTTGTAATTATTACACTCACTATAAGTCTTGGCGCACTAAGTCGCCATTTTAACTTGATTACGTCAAATAATGTAACTAATCAACCTCATTCATTGTCATTACTCCAGATATTATAATGTCCTCATGATGCATCAAGGATCGCTCTTAAAATGCATCAGAAGAAAGAACACACACCGTAACTAAGATCACTGTATTGATTATTTATTATAGACTACATGTATCAGCATGTTGCCATTATCTTTTTACAGTAACAAAAAAACAGAGATCAGATGATAGCAACATTGCCTGCCATAACCTTTAATCCTTAGTAAAAGACCAATACAGCGATATTAGTTATTATTTAAGATTTTATATACACAGCAGTAATATTACATTGTAATTTGACGTTTACCGATTTTCGAAATATACCGCCTATGAGAAGTGAAAAAAAAACTAATGTAAGTGAATCACGTTGTCTTAATCTCAAGTAGCTCATCAATAGGAAAAAATATTGAGGTAACCTCCCGTTATATAAAAGACCTGTGACGTAGCGAAACTGACTGTACTGTGCGATATGAAACAGTTCATAGCATTTCAAAATAGACATGTAGAAGCCACCGGCAGTTTCTGTGCACTTGTCACTACAGAAATAGGAAAACATTTTATTGACATATAATGGTGTTATGATTCTTCCTTTTTTATTGATGGATCTAACAATGGAATTTCCCCATCCTACCCCCCTCATATTTAGTCTTAATTTGGTACAGCGGATAGGCCATGTAAAACTGAACACAGATCAACCGAGAAAACTGGAAGAAGTTGTGTGGATCTATGAAAAAAAAAAAGCAAAATATAAAAGCTAAGCTTTCCATGCCAAAGATAAGCAACTTCAAGCACGTTCTGCGTACAGGAGCTCCATGTATTTGTGGCTAACGTGTGGAGCTGCGGAGCTAGAGGTACTTGGAACGAGCGTTCCCCAGTGGTGAAATGATAATTTATTTATTTATTTATTTTTCTTTTTAATTTTCAGATAATTCTCATCTGTCTCTCCGGCCGTCCGATGCGAGGTAATTGCGCCTTAGTATGGGGACGCTACGCCTAAACATGTAAACACGAGACGTCAGTCGACTATAGTGCGTGGCAGAGAGTATTATTCGAAAACGTTAAAAACATATGTTTTGACAGAGCAAACTGTGCGATTGTGAAACTGTTGCATTCACTTGTTGCAGTTTGTGAGAAAAACATATGTTTTCATTCACTTTTTTGGGAGTGATTATCACATCCACAAGAACACCTAAATCGGTCAAGGTGGAATCTATTTACCCATTCACCAAGTGCACAAGTTAGGTGGGTAGACAAGAGATTCCTGTCGTATGACGCACATACCGTCACCAGTGTCGTATAAAATACAACAGACGTGTTGTGAAAGAATCAAATCAAATGTTTGTATAGCTTATGGGACTTAACTGCGGGGTCATCAGTCCCTAAACTTACAAACTACTTACGAACTAGGACGGCACAAATATCCATGCCCGAGGGGGAATTCGAACCCTCAACCGTAGTGGCCGTGCAGGCCGTGACTGGAGCGCCTCAGTCCCCTCAGCCACCGCGGCCGGCGTGGAAGAATCTGTTGACCTATCACCTTGCGATCAAATGTTTTAAGTCCCAATTAGAGAGGCACTTACTTTCGTCTGCTAATCGCACGGTTTTGCGGTGCGGTCGTAGAACACAGATACTAAACTGATTACGGCGAACAGAGACGTTAGTGAACGGACGGACAGAACATAATTTTTCGAAATTAAAAAAAAAAGTAACATTTTCATTCGAGGGAAGGCTTTAACCGAGTACCTCTCGCTCGGCAAATCCTCATGCTAGTCACAGTACCACGGCGGTCATATTCTCGCGATGTACTCTGTAACGATACACTAAATTTTTTTAGTTTTTGGTTTATCTTTGATCAGCGATGCTTATGACCTCCGGTTCCCTCTGACTCGCAATGCAGCTATTTACTTACATACAGGCGAGAAGACGGAACCGTGATAGTAGTTTTTTACTCACTCTCTGGTCTGTATCTGTATCCACTAATGTTGTTGTTGTTGTTGTTATGGTCTTCAGTCCGGAGACTGGTTTGATGCAGCTCTCCACCCTACTCTATCCTGAGCAAGCCTTTTCATCTCCTTATAAGAACGGCAACCCACATCCACTTGAATCTGCTTACTATACGCATCTCTTGGTCTCCCTCTGCGATTTTTACCCCACACACTTCCCTCCAATGCTAAATTTACGATTCCCCGATGTCTAAGAATGTGTCCTACCAAGCGATCCCTTCTTTTAGTCAAGATATGCCAAAAATTCCTTTTCTCACCAATTCTGTTCAGTACCTCTTCATTAGTTATGCGATCTACCCACCTAATCTTCAACATTCCTCTGTAACACCACATTTCAAAAGCCTCTATTCTCTTCCTGTCCGCACTGCTTATCGTCCATGTTTCACTCCCGTACAAGGCAACACTCCACACAAATGCCTTCAGAAAAGACTTCCTTACCCTTAAGTTAATATTCGATGTTAGCGAATTTCTCTTTTTCAAAAATGCTTTTCTGCCCATTGCCATTCTGCATTTTATATCCTCTGTACTGCGACCATCGCATGTTATTTTACTACCCAAGTAACAAAACTCATCTACCACCTTCAATGTTTCGTCACCTAATCTAATTCCTTCAGCATCGCCTGATTTTCTAAGACCGCATTCCATTATTTTTGTTTTGCTCTTGTTAATGTTCATTTTATATGCACTCTTCAACACGCTGTCCATTCCATTCAACTGCTCTTCCAGGTCCTTTGCTGTCTCTGACAGAATTACAATGTCATCGGCAAAACGCAATGTTTTTATTTCTTCCCCCTGAACTTTAATCCCTATTCCAAATTTTTCCTTGCTTTCCTTCACCGCCTGCTCGATGTACAAATTGAATAGCATCGGAGAAAGGCTACAACCCTGTCTTACTCCCTTCCCAACTGATGCTTCCCTTTCATGCCCTTCGAGTCTAATAACTGCGGTCTGGCTTTGTAAGTAAGAAGAATGCAAGCTGTTGCAGAAAATATATTATTTAAATTTAAAAGCATTACCTCTCCTTGGTTACCATTTAAATCAAACTCTTCCACGCCAAATATTTAATTTCTTAATGGTTTCAGCTCCTTTGCAGCCGTAATAGTTTAATGTTCAGACGCCATTACAATCGCTTCGCATTGTCTGCAAAATTTCAATCAATCAATCATCCTTATACAATACTTTGCTTGATTTTAGAATCTGCAGTCATTTCTTTTGTAATTTCACGAAATCCGATCATTTTTAATCATTCTATCATTACCAGTAACTTCATGTTCCACCCACGGTCACACAACAATGAAAAGCGAAGTCTGAACATTGATCTCCTACGGAAAGTATCTCTAACATTCACGTATTAAATTTTTAAGGTTATCATTTCCATCTTCTACAATACGAAGTGCAGGATCCAGCTAGATGCTTTCCGTAAGTCTTATAACGTGCTGTTGCTTGTATGGTGCCCGACTTTAATATGCAATCCGCGGTTTATTTGCTTTAATGTTCATTTTGTGCCGTACTTTAACTAACTTATTTCAAATTCAAAAATTCGGTACCATCAATTCATTGTCCAAAATATAATCGCGGAATCTACTTTAACAATTATGGCATCATTATGGCATCATGGGCAACGTTATAACTCGATGTTGCCTGTCATACGCATGGACCGTTCAGTTTTCATATTTTGCTTAATTTCTTCATAGGTCCACACAACTTCATCCAGTTTTCTTGATTGATCTGTGTTCTGTTTTTCAACGCCTATCCACTGCGCTAACTTTTAACGAAATTGGAATGGGTGCGATGGGGAGGGTCCATGTAAATAATGTGCAATATTTAGTGTAGATAGGATTTATTATCCAAACGACTTCAAATAAAATGTATCTCTTGTTTCCTTTGTCGTCTTGCATTAAGATTAAATTATGTAGATGTAATTAGATACTAATCTCCATTCAGCGAAAGACAGAAAGTGTAATTACAGACCTGACGGTTTACGAGACTTTTTCACTAGCGTTCCATCAAAAGAAACGAACTCTCTTGGAAACGTAGTCCGCCAATATCACTTGCCAGATTCCATGTCCTATTCAGACCTGTAATTGTAGAGAAAGGCTTTCTTTCTTTCCCGTGCGACGCTATTGTGTATCCTCCAGTGATGTAATCAGACAGAGTTCGTTTGTGCAGTGCGTGAAATTCGATGCGCTTTGGCAGCAGAGGAAAGAAATGTCTGCAACGAGATTAGTGCGTTACAGAGGCCAGGAAATAAGGATATGGCAGAGGGGAACGCGACGGGCTGGGGAGGAGGCTAATTGGATAAGAGAAATCCAATAGTAGCGGCAAATCAATCCGTTCAATAGAGGGAATGGCGTCTGCCCTGCCGTTGGCAATTCGTTTTGAACTCATCGACGCAAGCACTGGATTACTGCTGTGGCGAGGGTTCGTACAAATGAAGGACGCGCTTACAAATCCTTCATTTATTACACCTATTCACGAACACGAGGACTGCATGTGCAGGAACGGATTTTACCGTTTGCACGAAGTTTGCAATACATCTCAGTTATTTACAACGTATCGAGAGTAGGTAAATCTGATTGCCTTAAAAGAACGTCTTAAAAATTCGTCAGACAGAAAAGTTAAACTCCAATAATAGATTACCGCGTGCCAACGTGCATCGTAAACGCTTGCCCAAAAGACGGCTATGTAAATTATCAAGTTTTCAAACCTCTACGACATGTAAAACATTTACTTTGTGCAGTAGTCATGATAGAATTTAATGTTTCACTAGATAACTTTATGACAGTGTGTTGAGGGCATAAAATTCGTCCCCGTTCTATTAGGAATGTCGTCATCAAAAACAAAAGTCTTGAATTACGTCTATAAATTGACTGTATTTGTTCAAAGTAGTGCTGATGTAATATTTATATCTACATAGCTATTCCGCAATTCACATTTAAGAACCTGGTAGAGAAGGTTCATCAAACCGCACTTATACTGTACTTTTTATATTTATCTCTTTATTATTATTTCTTTTACCGTCCCATTTTCGAATATCGTGCGGAAGACAAGAAGAATTTCATCTTTCAGTTTGGATTTTGTTTCCCTTATTTTCTTATGACGATCATCTCTCACTGTGAACGTTGGTACAAACAACACATTTTCGCATTCGGAGGAGAATGTTGGTGAGAGGAATTTAGTTAATACTAATTACGTCTTTTTTAATGCTTTCGAACTCGTGCATTTCCGAGACAATCTCTCACCTGCATCGCAATAATACAAAAAGAGCTACTCTTCTCTGAACTTCCTCTATGTCCGTTAGTCATACGTGCTAAGGTAGTCACAATGCGCAGCAATACTTCAAAAGACGACGGACAAGTGTATATTCAAGTAGTCGCTTTAGTGGAACTAATGCTGGCAATGAAACGCGAACTTTGAATTGCCTTCCCCACAACACTTACATGTTTTTTCCAATCAGAGTTGTTAGTTATTGTAATGCCTAGTTATTTTTCGAATTTATTGCTTTCAGGTGTGACTGATTTATCAGGGAAATGAAGTTTAACGGAGTTTCTTCAGAGCTCATATTAGTGACCTCACACTTTCATTACTTTCGGCCAATTGTCAGTTTTCACACGATACTGATAGCTTATTTAAATCATTTTATAATTGATTTTGACTAGACGATATCCGCAAATCGTCTATGAATAAGAGTAACTATAGAGACACTTCTCGGGGGAAAGCGATATATTACTTCTGCTTTACATTTACATAAATAATCGGCAAAACATCATTTTTATTACATTTCGCTACCGTTCCATTCTCTAAACACGTAAATCTTTCCGTTTTCGATGCCTTTTCTCTTTTTAAGATGATCATGGTTCACTGTGTAAGTGGGTGCTAATAAAATAAATTCGCATTCGGAAGAAAAGTTTGTGAAAGAAATATCGCCAATAGATCTCGTCGCAGCTAATAGTACCTTTCTTTTAATGATTTCCACCCCAAAACAGGTCATTTTATCCGTACCATTCCCGTCTATCACGACAATGAAAAACGAGCTGCCCTTCTCTAAACTTTCTCTAAATCATCCGTCACTTGCACTTCGTGCGGATCCCGCAGTGCGCAAAACTGAACGCCCAGATGCAGTGTATTCAGTTTCTGTAGTAGAAGTGTTCCATATTTTAAGTGATCTGCCTTTGGTTCGCCTTCCATACAATATTTTCTATGCTTTATCCCAGTCTCATTTGTTCGTAATTGTATATCCTGGGTATTAAATTCAATTTATAGGTTTTAGGTTTGATATGTCGTATAAATTAAGATTAACGTAATACTTTTAGAGCTCATTTTGGTGACCTCACTCTTTCATTACTTACGGTCAATTGATTCTTTTCGCACTATACATATAGTTTTGTAATTGCTTTTGACTAGGCAATAAGAGGTACCACCATCCGCAAATCGCCTATGTCGACGAGAACTGCAGTGACCCCAATAATGCTTCTCTGTGGAACGCCAGATATTAGTTCCCTTTCACTCGCGAATTTCCTTTAATTACAGCGAACTGCGCAATTTCTGGCAGGAAATCGCGAATCCAATCGCACGAATGAGACGATATTTATTAGTACTCAATCTGCGGGAAACCCATATATGAGGTAAGGTGTGTAAGTTTTCCCGAAAAGTTACGGATATGAAATCTATTTCTCAGTAGCACTCTGCACTTACTGTGAACAAAAGGAAATAAATGTTTCACAATGACATACTTTCTGAATCCGTGTTGAGGTGCGGTGCATGACATCACTATCTTCCAGGTTTACACACAGAATATATTCCTAAATGCTTCTTTAAATCAATGTCAGTAATATGGGTCTGTAATTTTTTGGATTTCATTGCCTTCTTTTGCCACATTTTGCCTTTGCTTTGTTATATAGTAACGTATTAATTTAACTGCCAATTACCTTTGTAATGGAAGAAAAGTGTTGGCAATGTCGTAACTAGTCTACTCTGCAAGCGCACTCTATTTGCTTTCGACTCAACCATGCTGTACTCTGTCGCTTTATATTGGCCTCATTTTGGAAATATCTCGGGGAACAACCAGAATTCGCAGGTAACACAGACGTGTGCTCTGTTTCCTCGTCCAAGACTCACGCACGATCTTTGCTTGGTGGGCTGGGGTGGTGTCCTAGTGGAGTGACCAATATCCTGCGTCTCAGTATTTGCTGGTTTCTCGCCCTTAAACTATAGATGATGCCGACATAATATTCGAAAACTATGTTTGCCATTCTGGTACAAGTTCCTTGTAAGTGATACCTTTGTGATGGAAGAAAAGTGTTGGCAATGTCGTAACTAGTCTACTCTGCAAGCGCACTCTATTTGCTTTCGACTCAACCATGCTGTACTCTGTCGCTTTATATTGGCCTCATTTTGGAAATATCTCGACTCATCGCCAATTACAAACATGTTCAAATGTTTGTAGAGCTTATGGGACTTAACTACGGGGTCATCAGTCCGTAAACTTACAAAGTACTTATGAACCAGCTAATACAAAGGACGGCACAAATATCCATGCCCGAGGGGGGGATTTGAACCACCGACCGTAGTAGCAGTGCAGACCGTGAAAGCGCGCCGCAGTACGTTCGGCCACCGCGGCCGGCTCGCCAATTACACCCGATTTCCTGAAGTAGGTATCACTTTGTGCGTTCTTCACAGTGATGTACTACGTTTGTTTCATCGCCTAAAGGGGCGTGTTAACACTGATCTTGCATTTTTCAGGCCATCCTTCTGACTAGAGTCAAAATTCTGAAAATGTTCAATATTTATAATTCTATGGGACCAATCTACTATGTTCATCGGTCCCTAGACTTCCAAACTACTTAAACTATGCAAAAAAGGCAACACGCACAGCCGTGCCCGAGGGAGGACTCGAACCTCCGACGGTGGAGGCCACGTGATCCATAACGTGGCACTCAGGACCACGCTGCTATTCCCCCGCGGCAAAAATTCTGAGTATAGTATATTTTTAATTCCTGAAAGCTCCTAGAGAAGACGTACAGGTGAACACTTGTCTTATGTAATGATTTCGGCGATTTTTATACATTTCCGTCCTTGCCACTATTTCGTGGAACGTTCTTGAAGTCCACTCTGCTGTCACGAAATTGTGCACACCACCGAAAAGCAGTTGATGATTTAATCAATCTCTTCTAGAAACGTGATCCATGATCTTAAGAAAGGAACAGTTTGTTTAAGATCTCATGACCGGTTTGGCAGACGCCAGCATCAGCCATTTTGCTGTTAATGGCTATAGCATTTCATCTCAGAAAACATATATATGAGGCGTTTTTTCTAAGGACCGTTTTGAAATTAAAAAAAAAGGACGTGCTAAGATATCTCAATAATTTAATTTTTACATGAAAGTCTATACCTTAATCTACTTTTCTACATAATTTACGTCAAAATTGCGGCACTTGTCATAATGGTGTACCACTTTTTGAATATCCTCCTCATAGAGATCTGCGTTGTTCATCATGAACATTTGTGCAGCCATCTTTAAATGTTCTCACCCACTTTCTTACCCTTCCATCACTCATAATATTTTCTCCGTAAATGCACAGATCTAACGACGAATATCGATCGATTTAGGCCTTTAGCACTAAGAAATCTTATAGCTGCCCGTACTTCACAGTCGGCGGGACTCACGATTATTGGAGGCATCTTAAACACTGAGTAGACAACGTAAAAAAGGAAGAATCAGACTGTAATGGCGTCAGTGCGTAGACAACAGATGTAGGTACTCATTGAGCATCAAATTATTGAGTATCTTGGCACGTCTTTTTTTCAATTCCAAAACAGTACTTACTTAAAAAAAAAAGCCGTATCCTGCGAAACGTTTTCTGGGGACGCTAGTGATCTTTTATTTCCATATTCCGCTTTGGCTTCCGTATCGATTTTAGTTATGTATCGCTTATGTGGAGGCTCCTTCCATATCCTTGTGCCACAGCCTGGGTAAAGCAACAGATGGAGGGACCAAAAGAATGATCCCATGCCGGGAAGCGTGCTGGCCCCAATTGCACATCATATATACACTAACGGTCAATCAGTAACTGAATGTGCTAGACACTTCATGTTTGCCGTTGACCTGGCCATTGCTGTGGAGTCCCGAAGCTTCCAGGATATTGAGAAAAAACTCGAGAAAACACTCGAGGACATCAGAATCAAACTTTCACTCCGCAGTGGTGTGTGCGCTGATATGAAACTTCCTGGCAGATTAAAATTGTGTGCCGGAACCGAGACTCGAACCTGGGACCTTTGCCTTTCGCGGGCAAGCGCACTACCGACCGTGCTATCCCGACACGACTCACGATGCCGCCTCACAACTTTGGAAAGTAGGAGGCGAGGTACTGGCGGAAGTAAAGTTGTGAGACGGCATCGTGAGTCGTGTCGGGGTAGCACATCGGTAGTACACTTGCTGCGAAAGGCAAACGTCCCAGGTTCGAGTGCCGGTTCCAGCACACAATTTTAATCTGCCAGGAAGTTTCACTTGAGGACATCTCTAAATCTTATAGAACTGCCTAAAGCCAACCCCGCAAAGACGCAAGTATGTGCTTTGCGTTTAAATACAAAAAAAGCACACAGAACCCTGCACATCACATGGGAAGGAAGAACTTTGAAGCATACAAACACCCTTAAATACCTTGTGTAACACTGGACAGCTCAGTAACGTACAAACATCACTGCCTAAACACCAGGAAGAAAGCAGGCTCATGGAATGGTCTGCTTGGAGAGCTAGCGGGGATCGATTGGTGAGAGAACCCCGACATACTGCGCGCCACAGCACAGGTTTTATGCTTTTCTACTGGAGAGCATGTCTGCCCAGTGTGGAATCGATTTTCGCTTGACAGAGCAATATTGCCCTTATCGAAACCTGTAAGATAATCAGTTGACATCCTCACAAAACGTCCGCAGAACAGCTGCAGAGTACACAGAGTGATTCAAGCAAACGATTGCCACGGTCTCTGTAACTCCAAGTTCCGCCAAGAAGACTCAAATCAAGGAAATGCTTTTTGAGGAATGTACCGATTGAACCATCTAAAAATACTACCCACTGCAACAAGCACGCTTTACTGGAAGCGAACTGGACTGGAATCAGTGGCGGACTAAGGCCTTTGGAGGACCGGGGCGGAGGCGACAAAACAAAATGCGGCCATCCCGTCCATTTGGAAACATCTATTACTATGAAAAAGTAAATTTTGAGATTTGAAGGCCCCTCCGATGGCGAGAGGAATAGGATAATCTATGAAAAATATTTGCTTCCGAGATTTGGAAGCCACAGAAGAAGAGACAAAACAAATATTTCAGGGTACTTGGAGCCCTCCAAGACGAGAGGACCAAGGCGGACCGTCCCCTACACCCTCCACCCCCTGTCAGCCACTGACTGGAAAACCTGGAGAACCCAGAACAGGATGGAAACCACCTGTGAAAACCATTAAAACTAAGTAGGGATTGTAGAACGCTGAGGATATTGAGAACCACAGGAGTGGCACCTTAGCTTCAATGTTCTGGTTGCTAACAGTCCCATACCGTCGATGGTCTATGGTCAGACGTGGCCAAATATTCGGCTAATAATTTAGGACTCTAAAAACTAAATGTATGATGTAGCTTTATCAGAACATTAAATACTTTCAAACGTGTCACATTGTGGAATCTGCCAGGCTGGTCGAACGGTGCAATATCAAAGAACAGTTGACATCTGGATGTGACAGCTTCCAAGCTTGGACTAAACGGCAACTTAAGGACAGTCATACACATTATAATAATCATAGAAATTTCTCTGCAGGTTACCGATGATGAGTGGTGCGGGACCTCATAAGGCAAAAGAGATTGTGTCTATTGTGTCTCATGCGAAAGTGTCATCATGCCTTTTTTTTTTTTTTTAACAGGACAGTGTGCCTCCACTAGTGGAATGTATTTGAGCGAAGTGGTAGCGTCATATATCCCGTTAGAGCATGCATGTGACCAAGGTGCAGTAGTATCGAGGACATCAAGGACCAGTCCTAACTCTCGTCGGCCACCATGTCTCCGGAGAGGTTAACTTGATTCTGTGCTGACTGCTTACAATGCCTGTGAGTACTTGGATTTCTTCCTAAACGGGAGATACAGTCTGTTGTTCATTTATTTGATTATTTGCTTATATATTTTAGTACTAGCTTATAAGACCATGTTCCACAACGGTTGTTGAAGGACTGCCTATGTGTATCGTGGCTTTTTATGGTTCTGGACCACATTCAATAAAAATAGAATCCTTGTTGGATCGCTCTGTCAATAAACTCAGTTTTCCTAGCCAAGATGACAAATGTAAGTAAAAGTCATTGTCCGATACGATGTATCTTCATAAAGATGTCAAATGTAATTAAAAGTCAGTGTCTGAAACGATGTACCTTCATAAAGTTTTTTATACAAAAACTGAAAAGTGCCAAAATAAGCAAAGAAATCTCTTTAAGTATTTAATACACGGAGCGTTCCCATGAACTGTACGTCTTCATATCTCATGAACTACGTGTCGTACTGTGATAAAATTTCGAACGTACATTCAGCTTTACGTGTGTATTCTGCCTGGAAAATTTTCTGCGTGTACAATTGGTAGTATAGAAATTATAAATTGTAACGTTATACCGAATGGCATGATTTTGCTCCATGAACAGCGGAAAAGTAGTGAGTGAGAAACTTTTTTCCTTTCATCATTTTTATGAGATTGTCTGCGACAAAAAGTTTAATAGAGGTTTGAAATTATGTTTAAAGTTTGTTGCAAGTCGCCAAGTACTGTCATTCTCATATAGTGCATTTATAAAGTCTCGTCGCATTATGTAGCAGTTTTTTGCGATTCCTATTGTTCATGACGTTATATCTGAACCAAATGTCGTATGTGGTTCATTCTCCTACAGCAATTGTTATCTCACGTAAGGAATATGAGTACTAAAACTGGTTGAAATCTGTTCAGTAGTTTAGTAGGAAATGTGCAGCATTGTCGTTTGACGCAGCCGTTTTTCGCGGATCTCATTGTTTATGACATATATTCTTACGTGTGTGTCGTAGGTAATTCCTACCCCGACAGCGATTGTTGCCTGATATTAAGAAACATGTCTACCAAGTTTGGTTGAAATCGGTCCAGTAGTTTAGGAGGAGATGTGGAACATACTTACATAAATACACACATACAGGCTATTTTATAAGTTGTAAGATTGTGTTTGTTCGTTTATGACTGGCTATATCTTCAGAGTCTAACGATTATCCACAATAGGAAATACATTCGTATAACAAAGACAAAAATAAAAACGCTCAGCTCGTCAGGGATGTTTATTTTGGGGCGAGGAATTGAATGTAAATTCGTACCATGGATGGTATCTGAACTGAAAAAAAAACTGAAAAAAATTAGTTTGTAACATATTAAACGTACAGTATGTTTTATTTATATCTACCTCAGCATGTTATTATGCTGCTATAATTCCTACCTTATTTTTGTAATGATTCTATTACATCTTTTGAATTTATTATAGTTGTGACTATAAATTTTTAGATTTTTATTTTAAATCCACAACACTGCTTTTAAATGAAACACCTTTCCCACACAGAGAAGATCCTCATACCCTCATGCCAAACTGATGCCGTACCATCCTCTTGAATGTGTACCTCTACACGTAATGTGGTATCGAACTGTATAGAATCATTATTCCAAGGTGAACATACATGCTGATGTCCCTTGCGTTATCTGTTTGATACATTTTGATAACCTATGTCGTTTTCGAATGTCGCAATACTTGACTGAAGTGCTCTTATCTCTAGAATTTATATAGGTTATACTGTAGCCGGAGTCGATTTGTAATAAAACGGACGCTATTTGATTATCATAAATGTCAGTGGTCGCTGCACGCTGATCTAAACGGACTGTATAGTTTTGCGACACTCATTCAACCAAATTAATTTATTCATTCAATCAGGTCACAGTCAACGTCAAACATAGATACGCCCACTCATGCAGTTATTTGCACGTTTTGCTCGATTTTATGATCCCTGAAATAACACATCAACGTACGTAGTTCTGTTCTTGTTATCGCCTTTATCAAGTAAATATGTTTTACCGGTTTCCCTCCTCAATTCACTTCGGGTTTTCTCACTCCAAAGAGATAAGATCATCGAGATTAGGGCTCTCCCAGATGCCTATAAGCATTCGTTTTTCCCTTGTTCTATATCGGATTGAAACAAAAAAGCAAGTAACTATTTATTAGTGGCACCGGATACCCTCCGCCATGCACCTTTGGGTAGGTTATATGTTGGGTTTCGCCTTGACTCGTGAGCTATATCATTATTGGGATAACGGCAGCATTTTCATACCCATTTCATCTGTCACTTTTTACCTGGAGAATGTAATCAAAGTTTAGGCTCACCTGCTCTTTACATAAGGATGTCGCTTTACGGTTACTTGAGGTTTTATCATCTGACATGTCTTAATTATGGGCATTAATTTGCAGTTAAGAATACGAATTCTCTTCACTTTTCCTACACTCATTTTTTCGTGTTCCCTGAGTGTTCAGTAAAAATACTTAAATACAAAAAGTTTTATCTTCACTTCTACTCGAAGAAGCAATATCAAGTGGAAAATATATCAGAATTCCTGAAAATCAAGAGCAACAAATCTCTGAAACTGTCATAAGTAGTAAAAGAAAAAAACTAAAAAAAAAAAGATTCTTTTCAAGAGAACTGTATATCCTGAGAGCGTAGTTATTCATTAAGAGCCTCTCTAGCCAGTGGAGTTAAGATTGTTTAGGTAGTATACTGTCCAATGCTGTAATAAACAAATAAAGAATAAAGTAATGAAATGTTAGCCTGTAACTCTACTCAATCGGTCTTGTAGGATTTTTATCGGCAGATATAGCCTAAATTCTCTCTGAATAATGTGTTTGTGGTGTCACCTATAAACGTGGATTTAGGTGCAGAAAAAAAATTGTCGAACGCATTTGTTAAGCCGGCACTGGGCCTATCTGTTATGTTATGGTCGATTTTCTTTGCATTTGGAGGTTGGAGAGCTAATTTGCTTTAATTACAGTTGTGAATTGCAACTAATGTTGTTGAAACTGGAAATTACAGTCAGTGGGACGGTTTAAAGTAATGAAAATGTAGAGTCTCGCCCACGCTTTGAACGCCAAAATAATGTCTACAGATCTGTTTTAATACAATGCTCATTAAAGCTTGAAATTATCGCATAATTAGTTCCTACTATTTTACTTTATGGTGAAAGGGTATAATTAAATCACTTTAGTTCCTACTATTTTACTTTATGGTGAACGGGTATAATTAACTCACTTTACTTATCAGCGCGCTGTATATTCAAGTCTTTTACGACTTATCCACAACACAGTACACTGAAGCAATATGCTACGGGTAGTTGCCACTGGAACAGAAACATCAGTCAGTAAATGTACTAAAGTATGGAATCTGAATGATATTCAGTTGACAGTTAGGTTGCTCAAAGAAATACATTTTCTGACGGCTACAATGGAGAAAGTTTAGGTACTATTACTAGATCTGCTGTAAAGTAGCCTTCTTTCAAATGTTCAATTTTTTATAAATCTAAGGGACTTAACTACGTCGGTCATTAGTCCCTACGCTTACAAACTACTTGCGGTAACTTAAAATAACGTATGCTAAGGACAACACAAACACCCATGCCTGAGGGGGGGGGGGACTCGAACATCCGACGGCGAACGGCCGCGCGCACCGCAGCTGGACGCTTTAGTGTGCACGGCTATTCTGCCGCTGCAGCCTTCTTAGTGTTTACTTTTATTATTAGAGTAGAATGAACCGTTACACGACCTATTTCGTTTTTTATTTTCCCTAAATTGTTTTCTTTCACTTTTCTAAAATTTTGTGACCTGACCCTGTATCATGTTGTACCATTCTGTAACCTTGCTTATTAGATACATCTCACTTCCTTGGGTAGAACTAATTCTTACAAGACCTCTTTCGCGATTTTATATCTTACGTAATTGATTTTTTTTTTTTCACTTAGTTCAAATTTTGTGATCCGGCCATTTAGGGTGCTGTTGAAACCTATTCCACTCAGTAGTTCTCCCCTGCACAGAAAGAACAATAGTACGACCATTTTACACATTAATTTGCGAGTTATTGCCTTCAAAATATAATTTGATTTTTTTTCTAAACTTCTACTCCGCGACCATCTCGCACGCCACTGGTACGTTTCAACCAGCTCATAGCTGTCCCGAAGGTGAAGCCCATACAACACGGAACCAAGTAATTGTTTTAATGGTGCTCGAGCGACAAACTTTCTCCCTTCATCCCTCTGAAATATAATCACTATGATTACGCAAGTACGACTTTTGCAGGTGGGCAATATTAGGGCCATATATTGTAAGAATACATTTCAACTCAAATGTTCAAATGTCTGTATATCTATCGGACCAAACTGCGTGGTCATTAGTCCGTAGCTTACAAACTACTTAAACTATGGTAAACTAATCTAAGGACACACACACACCCATGTCCCAGGGAGGACTCGAACCTCCACGGCGAGCAACCGCGCTCTCCGCAGCGAGACGCTTTAGACCGCTCGGCTACTCCACAGCGGCTACATTTCAACTCTTTTGTTATGTGTGTGTGTGTGTGTTTTTTTAATGTAGTTAAATTGATCATCTCTTTGGACAATAAATCAATTTGTTAAACTTGAATCCCTTTTCCTAATTGATTCTCCCCATACCATATATTTTATATTTAACGTTTGAGTGAAAGTCAGATTTTTAACCTGTTTCTCGCTCCCTTCTCGAGGAGAGAAAGCTAATAGCGTTTCCGTTGCCTATATTTCACTATTTTTTGTTATTTAAGTCGATCCACTGCTTGGAATTGTCATTTACGCATGTGCAGTTCTCTTTTACTTCACGATCCACAAACAGGATTCGTCAAACAATGACTATAGGCTTGTTTACTTACGCTTTCTCAGCCAGGATTAAGTTACAATACTGCACACTAGTTTCATACGGCTACCGCTGCCAGAATTTTAGTAATAGTAACAGCAGTTCAGTTTCAGAGTCGCACATCCCCTCGTACTGTCCTTTCTCTATGTAGTGTTTCCTGTATTATTTCGATGTACATTATTCACAAGAAGTCTTTATTCCCATTACAAAAGCATTCTTTTCTTGTGGAGAGACGTAAAATTAGAGTTATGACTAAAATTCTGCTTGTATCTGTGCTAATGTCTTCGACGACGTCGCTGGGAAAATTAAAACTGCTAATTTAATCCCAGATTTAGTGTATTTGTTTGGTGCGGTCCACGTTGTTGGTACAAAGTTCAAACCTTTCCCGAGTACTGACATGTTTACGTCTTGTTGGAACCTGTTAAAATAAAAAAATAAAAAAAATAAATAAAATAAAAAAAAGAGTAAACAAAAAGAATAAAGTAAATGTACATAGAAAATAGAATGCAAAATAATATTAAAAAGTACAACAATTACTACTTACGGGACTTAAAATGCGGGCTCATCAGTCCCTGAACTTACAAATTACTTATTAACCAACTTATACTAAAGTCAACACAAACATCCAAGCCCGAGGAAGGATTCGAACCTCCGACGCTGGAGGCCGCGTGATCCGCAACGTGGCGCTTCAGGCCGCTCAAGTACTCCAACGCGGCTAGGATCCTGTGAAATTATCCATTTCGCGTTTTTTTCCTCAAGATGTGTTAGACACATCTTTGTCATTTAGCGTACCGTAGATTGTTGCTCAGCCCAGTTGACTAGCGGCCACATAGCGCTTTCTATCCGGCACCAAAATATCCTTGATACTGATGTTCAAAATGTTCAAATGTTTGTAGAACTTATGGGACATAACTACGGCGTCATCAGTCCCTAAGCTTACAAATTACTTATGAAATAGCTATGACTAAGGACGGCACAAATATCCATGCCCGACGGGGGATTCGAACCCCTGACCGTAGTGGCCGTGCAGACCGCGACTGGAGCGCCTCAGTCTCCTCGGCCACCGAGGCCGGCCTTGATACTGAAGTGACAGTAATTTCGTGGACACCATGAAGAGTATACGTCAAGCATAATGAACTCTATGTCTCACAAGGGCTGCACTTGAATCATTACATTATTTCGGTTCATCAAAAGGATCGATAGTTTGCTTCTCACAACATCTGAAGGCCAAGGAATACAGCAGGCTACTTCCCTTCCTGTGTAACTTGTTAAACTCTCACTTGACTTGTCGATGGCCGTATGTTTCCTTTAGAGGTATCACACGTGACTTTTCAGGATCTTCCAGTGGATCTGTTGCATGGATTTGCCGGATTTAGTGCATCATAGTATACGTATCCCACAATATTTTGTCGATAGAACTGGCAGAATTCTTAACTGATTGTAGTTGCTGCTGTGCTTTAAAACACGAGTGCTATATGCAGCAAACGCGCTTATGCGAGGAGCCGTTTTCAGGTGGATATCAGCAGCGCACAGTGACCACCCCCGGCAGACAAGCAAGCTTTTTCGACGTTTGCGCCCTGAACAGAGACTGTGCTGCCGGACGCTCTTGTGACTAAACGTACCTCTGAAAGACTAGTACAAGACTAGTAAGATCTTTTCAGCAGCAAATTAGACGCTGCGACGTTGCCCTAAGATGTGCTTGCCTCAAAGTACTTGTTACTTAGTTAAAATTATTCTCAACAAGTAGACGAAATCGCCATGGAAAGTCCTCTGTCTCCTATCGTGGGCCGCGGTGGAATGTCTGAGCGTTCCAAGGCGCCTTGCAGGGGAGCGCACCTCTGTTCGCCATCGAAAGTGTAGTCCTCCCTCGGGCATTAAAAGGCTTGCAGACGGAGCCATGGTGGAGTAGCCGAGCGGTATAAAGCGCTACGCTGCGGAGAGCGCGGTTGCTCGCCATGGAGGTTCAAGTCCTCCCTGGGGCATGGGTGTGCGTGTTTGTCCGTAGGTTAGTTTACCTAGTATGTAAGCTACGGACTGATGACCACACAGTTTGGTCCGATAGATTTACAGACATTTGAACAGTCGGAGCCAAAAGACTTTGCACGTCGAAACATCTGGACGATCAGTTACAACATCTGAAGCAGGCTGTTAAGAAGGATGGTTATTCACAGAAAGAAGTAAATTGAATTTTACGACCAAATAAAAGCAGTCGGAAAGACAAGGAAACAACACAAGGATGGAGTTATACAGTTTGTATGAAACAAGGATGGAGTTATACAGTTTGTATGAAACAAGGTAAGGGATCATACTGGGAAACTTCTACGAAACCGTAACATCATACCGGTTTTTAAACCAACAAAGAAGATATTCTAAGCCCTCAGATCTGTACAAGACAAACGTTCTCCTTTGTCAAAAGGTGAGTTTTACAAATTTCCATGGCAAAGTGTACATCGTAACAAGTGGAAATACACGACTACAGGACACCAAAGTCTTCACCGACTTGGATAAACTGAAAACTCAGCTGCGGCGGAACATTGTTTACAATCGGGAAATAGTACAGCGAAGTTCTCCGAGACAGAAATGTTATCTTCAATAACAAATTATTATCCAAGGTTGTACAGAGAAGTGATTGAAATATATAAACACGGTGATAATTTAAAGAAGAGAGTATGATACACTACGATATATGGACTGAGGGTCTGAAAAATCTATAGAACTTTTAATCTTTGTCACGTTCGATAGTATAGCTTCGTCTTTGAGAAGGTTATCTCTTCTTATCACGTGTATCTTAGACATGCCCCGATTCGACGATATTTAAGAAGCTCTCAGACCAATTTGAGGGAAGCAGTTTTTTTGTTTGATAAGTTAATAAGGCTCCAAATTTAGTAAAAGCAACTCTTTGAAATACAATAAAAAACACTGAGCCTAGCAATTTAAGCGAAGTGGAAAATTTTAAATAAAAATCAAGCCTTGTAAATACAGTATTATTTACAGTTGATCCCTACCATTTAAATGAAAACATCTCCGCTTAATTAACAAAATCACAGAAAAATGGGTTCCAAGAGTTAAGTGAACACAGCCGTTTAAAAATACAATTAAAAAAACACACTAAAGACGAGCTCGAAATTTTGAGGAAAGTCTGAGTTTTATTATAGAGGCTAGTACGAGAAAATGTGCACAATGATATCAATAGGTAGAAGTCCAATAAAACAACGCACAATAAAATATACAAGTAAGCCTTGCAATTTAAATGAAAACAGCTCAGCATACGTATCAAAATCACAAAGAGGTGGATGGCTGGCTACTCGTTAATTTAAGACAAACACACAGATACAACAGATGACTCAAAACAGGAAGGAGAGGAATAAGGTGCCCATCGGTCAACGAGAACCACAGCTCTGACACAAAGGGGCTTACACAAACGGATAGAACACCAAATTACAACCGCGGGGTGGCGAAGCCTCACCGAGGGAAAAATTTCTGCAACGGAAATATAAACCAAAACAATAAATAAATAAATAAATATTAATAAAATAAAATAAAATAAAATAAAATAAACAATGCTATACAACTACCGCCCATGCAGATGCGAGGCAGCAGAGTGGTACAAACCAGTTTAAATCCCTAGCTACGTTAACCAAGTTAACGTATATGGAGTACTTGCTACCCAGAGTAAAGAATAATTGAATTCAACCGAACGAAAAGTAAGGTATAACACATGAATAAACAACAAACGACGTAGACACAGGCAACGACGGGCCCTGGGGAACGACCACCGATCCTGACAAATTCACACACACGAACGTGCGGAACAGAACTGTATCAGTCATTTATTTCTTACTCCACGACAAGTTCAGGCACCCTCGCAATGGTGTAGGAGGAGGGTGTCTTCTAACGACGGGAATCATTTCATTCATCCCAGGCGAAAGCAGCTGGAGCGACGCGAGGCGCAACTGCGGCTGAGTTCCAGTTTTTGACAGCTCTGACGATTGCGAGGGACGGATGCGGTGTCGCACGCCTCGGCACCACCGTTGCGCCCCACGCGGCAAGGAAAACACGTCAGAAGACAACCGACGGGTGATAGATCAAACAGCTCCACGAGCAGTAGACACACAGAGAGATCTATGGTTCTTACCAAGGAGGTTAAAATAAAGGGAGATGGCGTTATGCCGAGCACATACGTCAGTTGAAGCCTGTCCGCCATCTTGGTGAGTTATTGAATGCTATTCCTCTGTTCAAATTATGCGCTAAGTCGACCCTATTGCTCCTAACGCATTGAATTGACAGTCAGTGGAAAGTATGCACGTTCAAACAATATATTTTCCTGGGCAAATACTAATAAATACTCATCGTAAGATATTTGAAAAGTTTATTTTAACGGTAATTTTCAAGCTTTTTAACATTTTGTACATCGTCAGAAAACTTCCGGACGTATTATTCGTGTTTTAAGTGACGTATAACATCAGCTCTACATCACGAAAACTTCTCCAGGACTCAGCAATGTGGCGGAGGCAGGCTTTTTCAGACTAAGGACGTCTCCCTATATTGTAAACTCCTTGGTTCTTACGAAAGTAATTAGGTCAAGGACAGGGTCAATCGAAGAAACAGGAGCCGGGACAGCTCTGTTGTTTACCGTCTAGTAAAATCATTTGAAGATCGAAACCAACTTCAGAACGATCTAAATAAGATATCACTGTGTTGTAAAAATTGGCAGTCGACTCTAAATAATGAGAAGTGTGAAGTCGTCCACAGGATAAATCAATCAAATGTGAAGGCTGTAAACTCCACTAAATACCTAAGAATTACTGGAAAGAAACGTAGATAATGGGAAAGGTGAATCAGAGATTGCGTTTTATTTGAAAAACCTTTAAAAGAAGCATCAGAACTACTAAAGAAGCTGTAATTTTTGAGAGCATTTTTTTGGAACATCGATCTTAAAAATTGTATTAATTGAAATAAGACAGTCTAGATCGCAAGTTGGTGCGTTTTATTGGCAACCGGTTTCATTCCTATAGGATCATCTTCAGGCCTTTGGCACCTTGTTGGTGGACGGTGGCGGTGGCCGGAGCAGGCGTCAACTAGAGCAATTGACGCCTGCTCCGGCCACCGCCACCGTCCACCAACAAGGTGCCAAAGGCCTGAAGATGGTTCTATAGAACCGAAACCGGTTGTCAGCAATAAACGCAGCAAATTGCGATCTAGACTCTCTTATTTCAATTACTAAAGAAGCTGCTTCCACTACGCTTGTCCGTCTGTTTATGGAGTTTGCTGCCCAGTGAGGGATCCTTTTCAGGTGGGCTTGACGGTTGACATCGAGTGTAAAGAAGGGCAGCTCGTCTTGTTTTGTCACGATACAGGGGAGACAAAAAAATGTTCAAATGTTTGTATAGTCTATGGGACTTAACTACCGGGTCATCAGTCCCTAAACTTACAAACTACTTATGAACTACTTACGAACTAGGACGGCACAAATATCCATGCCCGAGGGGGGATTCGAACCCCCGACCGTAGTGGCCGTGCAGACCGTGACTGGAGCGCCTCAGTGTCCTCGGCCACCGCGGCCGGCCCGGGGAGTCAGCTCACGGAAATGATACAGGATCTGGGATTGGTATCATTACAACAACGGCGCTTATCGCTGCGGCGTGGGCTACTTACAAAACTCCAGTCGCCGACATTTCTCCTCCGAATGCTAAAAAAATATTGTTGACTCCTACTTACATAGGTAGTAATGTTCATCAGAGTAATATACGAGAAATTAGAGCTCGAACGGAGAGATTCAGGTGTTGAGAATGGAATGGGAGATAAGGAGTGTAAAGTTCGATTGAAATTGTGAGCCGGAAGCGGGACTCGAACCTGGGAACTTTGCCTTTCGTAGGCAAGCGCTCTTCCGACTGAGCGATCCCGACACTACTCACTATGCCGCCTCACAACTTTACCTCCGCCAATACCTCGCCTCCTACTTTCCAAACTTCACAGACGCTCTCCTGCGAATCTTGCAAGACTAGCTAGCACTCCTGGAAGAAAGGATGTGGTGGAGACATGTCTTAGCCACAGCCTAAGGGATGTTTCCAGAATGAAACTCTGCAGCGGAGTGTGCTCTGATATGAACCTTACTGGCAGATTAAAATCGTGTGTCGAAACCTGGGAACTTAGCCTTACGCGGGCAAGCGCTCTACCGAACGAGCTATACAGACACGACTCACGGTTGCCGCCTCACAACTTTATTTAGTCCAATACCCGCTGCAGAGTGAACGTTTCATTCCCTTAGGCTGTGGCTAAGCCATGTCTCCACCATATCCTTCCTTCCAGGAGTGCTAGTCTTACATGGTTCGCAGGAGAGCTCCTGTGAGGTTTGGAAAGTAGGAGGCAAGGTACTGGCGATAGTAACGTTCTGAGGCGGCATCGTGAGTCGTATCGGGATAGCTCAGTCGGTATAGCGCTTGCCCGCGAAAGGCAAAGATCCAAGGTTCGAGTCCCGGTTCTGGCACACAATTTTAATCTGCTAGGAATTCTCATATCAGCGCACTCTCCGCTGCAGAGTGAAAGTTTCATTCCAGTATAAAGGTCGTTCGATGAACTCTCTGCCAAGCACTTAAATCTGATTTCTAGAGAATACAATGTAGAATTTAAACTAATTGTTTCTGCACTTATAACAGATTTGTTTTAATAATGATTTTGCAGGCAAGACGTTATGTAAAACACGACAGATGGCGTGGAGCACGCCGAAACCGGTAGCATAATAAATGAAAAATGCGATCTTGACTGTGTGGCGCATTTCGTTTCTCTTACTTGGTATACATTAACGCCACATTTTTCTATACATCACCTGTTGCAGATGTTCAGTGGTCTCGAAGATCTTGTAGCTCGCCTGCCATTAACACATTACAAAATTATGTTATGCCGTCGGGTTCTTGGGAGTCTTATGGAAACTACAAATATGACACGTTTCAATTTTACGTGTATTTATTTATCCATTTCAAGACTGACTGACAACAATGCTAACTGCTCCATTAGTAACTTCATACTGACTCCTGCAGACTGACTCAGTTCGCGCCAATTCGCGCGTATTAATATCTGATGATATTTGTAGAACCTTCTAGAACACGGAAGTACAACATTCAAATATTTAACAATTTGCTCAATATACATTAATGAGCTCCTGCTTTACGCAAAGATACATAAATGTATGACAGATGTAATAATCAGTTTTTTACATCAAAATAAACAATAGAAAAGATCGTAAGTAAACAACAATTAGCGCAGTGTTAATATATGTTTCCATTATTGTTTCACATTAAGCTTCAATAATTAATTAATTTAATTTGTTAGAAAACCCTAGCAATGCAAATTATAGTGATTAAAGTAACTTGACGGAAGCGCTATAAAATGCTTCTGTAATATAAACATGGAATATTAGGATAAAATACCACGACCAACTATGGTATCGAATACTTCAGTTATTTAAACAAAAAATTCAAAATGTTTGTAGAACTTATGGGACTTAACTACGGGGTCATCAGTCCCTAAGCTCACAAACTACTTATGAACTAGCTAAGACTAAGGACGGCACAAATATCCATGCCCGAGCGGGGATTCGAATCCCCGACCGTAGTGACCGTGCAGACCGTGACTGGAGCGCCTCAGTCCCCTCGGCCACCGCGGCCGGCTACAGTTATTTAAACAAACGGGACCCTCCTGTGTATATATATTACAACTGCAAAATCATTATTAAACAATTGTAGATCGCCCCATTGAACAACGAGTTCCTTATATAGATTTCTTTTAGTGCACTTAGCGCCCTTGGCCTCTCGACGCCTCGTTTGTAGGCGGCAAGCAGCAGTCAGTTCCTCCCGCACCAGATCAACAGCACTGGCGAGTTTGGCATAACCGCGGCCGCAGTTCCCAAACAGTGCGGCAGTGTCGGTCGGCAGGTCGGAGACAGGCGGGCCCTCCGCCTTCGCCACTCAGCATTCACGGCACGCGCGCCGCTGAAAGCGCCCTGGTAGCTGAGTGGGCGGCACCGGAGTGTCTGCTGATGCGATGGCGGCCGGGGCTGCTCTGCTGTGCCCCTCCCTGGCTGCATCGCCGGCTCTCCGTGCACTCCGCGGGAAATGAGGGACGCGCGCACCTTCTATCGCCGAAAGGTGAGGGGTTCGCGGCCTGGATGAGTGGCCGCCTTTTCACGTCAAAGGAGCACTTGCTTTTTTTTCCAGTTCTCAACTCTTTTAGCTCGATGCACTTTAAAATCTATCTAGAGGAAGGTTGGCTAAGGTGACGACGTGTCTAAGACGACGGACTATTAATTTAATGCAATTTTCCGAACAGAGCAGTGCCTCGGCGGATTAGCTACGCGTACTGGAGCTCCGTGTTGCGGTGCGCGCGGCCGTCCGCCGTCGAGGATTCGAATCACACTCTTTAGTATAAGGTAGTTTATAAGTAGTTTGTAAGTTTAGGGACTGATGACCACACAGTTAACTCCCTTACGCTTTACAAACATTTGATTTGAACAGAGCAGCAAATGAAGTTCTGGCCTTGCTACACAACAGGCCTATTTCATTGCCGTCAATTTGCAGCAGTGTTTTGGAACATATCCTGTGTTAAAATATTATGAATAATCTCGAACAGAATGATCTATTGATCCAAGGTCAACACGGATTTAAAAAAATATATTGTTCACGCGAGGCACAACTAGCTCTTTACTCACACGAAGTGATGGGTGCTATTGACAAGGGTTCGCAAATCGATTCCGTATTTCTTGATTTCCATAAGGCTTTTGACTCCGTACCTCAAAAAAATTGTTCAAATGTCTGTAAATCTATCGGACCAAACTGCGTGGTCATCAGTACGTAGCTTACAAACTACTTATACCTAGGTAAACTAACCTAAGGACAAACACACACACCCATGCCCCAGGGATGACTCGAACCTCCACGGCGAGCAACCGCGCGCTCCGCAGCGAGACGCTTTAGACCGGTCGGCTATTCCACCGCAGCACCATACCTCACAAACGGCTTTTAATCAAATTGTGCGGTTATTGTATAGCGCCCCAAATTTGCGACTGAAGAGGGTATTTCCTTTGAGAGAGGACACAGTTCGTAGTAATCGATGGTAAGTCATCAACTAAAACAAAGGTGATATCGACCGTTCCACAGGGTAGTGTTATTGATCCTCTGCTCTTCCTTATTTACGTAAACGATGTAGGGGAAAATCTAAGCAGCTCTCTTAGGTTGTTTGCAGAGGACCCCATCATTTACCGTCTAGTAAAATCAACTGAAGATCAAAACTAACTGCAGAACGATCTGAATAAGTTATCAGTATGGTGTAAAAATTGGCAATTGAATCTAAATAATGAGAAGTGTGAAGTCGTCCACATGAGGAAGAAAACAAATCCGTTAAACTTTGTTTACGAGATAAATCAATCAAAAGTGAAGTCAGTAAACTCCACAAAATACCTAGGAATTACTATTACTTCAGACTTAAACTGGAAAGAACACGTACATAATGTCGCGGGAAAGGCGTACCAAAGACTGCGTTTTATTGGCAGAACTCTTAAAAGATGCAACAGAACTGCTAAAGAATCTGCATACATTACGCTTATCCGTCCTTTTTTGGAGTATTGCTGCCCAGTGTGGGAACCTTATCAGGTGGGTTTAATAAAGGACATCGAATGAGTCCAAAGACGGGCAGCTCGTTCCGTATTGTCACGATACAGGGGACACAGCGTTACGGAAATGATAAAGCATCTGGGGTGGGGAACATTACAACAACGGCGCTTATCGCTGCGGCGTGGACTACTTACGAAACTCCAATCTCCAACACTCTCCTTCTAATGCGAAAATATATTGTTGAATGCCACTTACATAGGCAGAAATGATCGTCAGAATAAAATACGTGAACTCGGAGCTCGTACGGAGAGATTCAGGTGTTGTTTCTTCCCGCGCGCTCTTCGAGAATGGAATGGGAAATAGTATGTGGTTCGATGAACCCTCTGCCAGGCACTTAAATGTGATTTGCAGAGTATCCCATGTAGATGTAGCGATTAGCACACTAGGTATGCTTCAACATGTACTAAAGTGAACCGTACCATTTTAGCACTGACCGCTGTTCTTTTTGTTGAAGCATATGTTGCTTGTTATATTTCATTGCAGTGATATATTTTTACGTGTTGGTTTCGGTGTTATCGTAAACTAAAATCTCTGCTGTTTCCTTAGTGCATTCAGGGTAAATCACCTAACATTTGCACCGCAAATATTACGGTAACGAAAAGTTTGAGCGATGTTCTGCTTTTACAGAATGCATTGGTAGCCAGGGGCTCGTATTTTTAGCCAACAAACAGCTTATAATATTACTTAGAAAGTGTATTTTTTATGGAAACATACAGTTTTTAAATGGAACAATGCCTGTAGAGATTATGAAACTAAAAGTAGAGTGCACTAGAATATCGACAGTGTTTCTTGCAGATTCTAGTGCAAGTCGTTTACGAAATATAGTCTTTTGAAACGTTCTCACACCGAAACTTGTACAATACCTGTGGTAACACGCACTAAAGAACAACAAAAGTGCATACACAAGTTATGTGGGTTCCAACCAGTAACGCGAAAAATGACCATCACAAGTTGTGTTCAAAATGACCACCAGCAGTAATACGTCGTCGCATATCATCGGATGTGGTTGGTATGTCCTTGTAGACAGCATCTTTCGGCTTTCCCCACAGAAAAAAAAAAGTGTACAGGTGTCAAATCCCGGCAACGGGCGGGCCAAGGTACAGGTCTTCTGCGTCCAATCCATCGATTTGCGAACAATTCTTGAAGAGATACTGCAGTAATTCGTGCACTATGGGCTGGACAGCCATGATGTTGCTACCATAGATTCTTCCTAGCCTTCTAGCATCCGTAGAAGATGGTCTGTTAGAAAGCTATACTTGTGCGCGGTCAGTGTTCCGACTATGAAGTACGTGTCAATGAGCTGCTGTTTCACTATCCCCCACTGTACGTTTACACTCCATGGACGCTAACGGTCGACCTGTCGAAGCCAAGAGGGATTGTCAGCAGACCAATAGTGCATGTTTCTACGGTTTACCTGGCCATAATTGCTAAATGTGGCTTCATCAACAAACAAGATACTTGATACATCTGAGTACCCTGTCGTAAAACCCATCTACAGAATCTAACACGATTCTCAAAATCGTTTCTATGCAGCTCTTGATGGTGAGAGATGTGATAGGGATGGAACCTAGGTCGATGGAAAATGCGTAGGACACTTGCTTGACTCATGCCACTTCCTCGTGCGATTGCGCGGGAGCTGACATGCGGATCAACTGCAACAGCAGCAAGAACAGCAGTTTTCCCCTCGTCTGTCGTCAATTTTTTCCTTCTGTTACATTGTCTCTGTGTTACACTGCCACTTTCACTGGTTGAAGACGTTGATGAATAATTGCAGAGATGGGTGATGTCTATTGGGATATCTTGCTCCATAGACCGTACAAGAACGAACGGCACTTTTCGTACACTCTCCATACACCATGAGAATATCGCCTTTTTCTGCATTTGTAAAGCCCGTCGTACACTCACGACCTACCGTTTGGACTATTACACGCTAACTGACTAGCGAGCCGCAGTGCACTCAAGGAACACACAAGCACACTGTAAGCGAAAATATCATCGTACCTAGCAACTATGCTGGTTGACTGGCACACGTAAATGTCGGTGTGGGAATTTTTCAAAAGACGATATTTCGTAAAGGACTTGCACTATAATTCTACAGCAAACACTACAGATATTCTAGCGCACACTACTTTGTTTCCTAATGACTATAGACGTTATTCCATTTAAAAACTGAATGTTTGCATAAAAATACTTTATAAGTAATATTACAATGTTTTTTGGCTAAAAATATGAGCCCCTGACTACCAATCCATTCTGTGAAGATCGTACATCAATCGCACTTTCCGTTTTCGCAATATTTCCGGTGCGAGTGTTAGGTGATTTACCCTGTATAATTAACTCCAAAGAGAATTGAATGACGTGTTGTTCTTAGGTTTAAATTATGAATGGCCGTTTAGGGTAAGTTGGCGAATTTACTGGGCGGACAAGATGACCACTCGTTATCTTACTCAAAAATTTCGTAAATCATTTGAATGAGCTTCTGACGGTAACTTGCAGTATTGAGCGTGTTGATCGAATTTAAAATAGGACAGCCACGTCACAGGAATCGATGACCATTGTTCAGGAGGCACAGATTGATACAGAAGTGTATGAAACTTGCAAGAAGAAACAAAGAAGAAACAAATGTTGTCATTAACGCACATCACAAGCAGAAGACAAAGTGAAGAAAAAGAATTATAAAAGAAAACAAAAAGCACAAAAACTGAATGGCAAATAGGGGACCAAGGTGAGAAGAAGAAACAAAACAAATGTGATGAGGCACTCTTTAATTCTACGATATCAGTCAACTACACTGATGACGACGGCGATCACGATTTCGATGGAGAAGAACTTTGCTAAATCAACAATGTACATGGTTTGAAACCTTATTCCGGCGTATTGAATTTTCAAACTACTTATGATATGCTGCCGACTATGGTCGACGACGTCACCAGGAAGCGTACTCGTAAGATTTTTGAAAACTTCTATTGCATGTTAGAGACACTATATGCGTGTTAATGCTGTCGTAAGTTGGCTCATACTGTTTCCACCGTGCTCACAGCAGCAGATACGAAGCACAAAGCAAATATATGCCTCTTCCGTCCTTAAAACGAAATGACATTTTTATGTTTAGCCAATTGTATTTTCCTTCGTCATATTACCCGACTACATTCGCCATCTTATCCGTAAACGAGGGTAAGTTGACGAGTTGACATCTTCTGATAAAGTTCAAAGTAATCGCCATAAATGTTAGATTTAGAAAAACTACGAAATCTATAGGTGTATATAAAACTCTGAAGCTATCATGTTGGCATCAATTATAAAATAAGAGGTCACCTTACCCTCCTTTCCCCTATATCGATAAGTGAACAGGAACCTTTACGACTCGATATATAAACTAACTGAAGTTCCAGCGTTGCATACGTATTTATTTATTCCATACTCTCACAGTTCATATCTCCTCCAGTTCTATCTCTCTTTCTCTCTGCCTTTCTTGTCCACATCTTTCTTCATCATCTCTCTTATGTTCATTCCACATCTTCTCCTGGCCCTATTAAAACTCTGCCGAATTTCGTGGTGGTCAGTGGAACTCTTTCACCGCTTGCTGTACCGTACTCTGGACTACACGCTGAATTGCTGTTTGTAAAAACCCTTCCCATGAAATTATTGTTACAAGAGGGACCTCTCAAATAACTATTTAAAATGGGTTAAAGTCTATGCGAGGTATTCTCCTGATCAGGTGTCCAAAATTTCTTCACGATGCGTATACAAATGAAGGTATATGTTGAAACTTGTAGCATCCATACGATATTATATGTAAACAGCGTATACCATGATCATTTCCGTTCTTTTTAGGGTCATGAGTACCAAATTTGAAGATCGGAATAGAATCTGTAGTCATGTATGAAATGCTAACAACCACATAAAGGGACACTCTTTATTACGAGGCGCGTCCGGAAAGGAAGTTCCGTATGGTAATAAAATGAAATTGTACGCAGATACAGAAGAAATTTTTATTCCAAAAAATTCTACAACTCTTAAACTACTTTTCCACATAACTGCCGAAATTTTGCAGGCATTTGTCATAGCGTGGCACCAGGTTTTGTATACCTTCAAATGTTTCAAATGTTTGTATTGCTTATGGGACTTAACTACGGGATAATCAGTCCCTAAACTTACAAACTACTTATGAACTAACTAATACACATACGTGTTTATTTATTCCATACTCTCACAGTTCATAACTCCTCCAGTCCTATCTCTCTTTCTCTCTGCCTTTCTTATCCACATCTTTCTTCATCATCTCTCTTGTGTTCATTCCACATCTTCTCCTAGCCCTATGAATACTCTGCCGAATTTCGTGGTGGTCAGTGGAACTCTTTCACCGCTTGCTGTACCGTACTCTGGACTACACGCTGATTGCTGTTTGTTCAAAATGTTCAAATGTTTGTAGAACTTATGGGACTTAACTACGGGGTTATCAGTCCCTAAGCTTACAAACTACTTATGAACTAGCTAATACTAAGGACAGCACAAATATCCATGCCCGAGGGGGGATTCGAACCCCTGACCGTAGTGGCCGTGCAGACCGTGACTGGAGCGTCTCAGTCCCCTCGGCCACCGCGGCCGGCTTGTACACCTTCTTCATAGAAATCTGCCGCCTGTGTCTTCAACCAGTTGGAAACAGTTTCATTTAGCTCGTCGTCATTAGTGATGACCGCCAAAGAAAGACTTGAGATGTAAGAACAGATGAAAGTTCTTCTGTAACCAAAGGTGGACACCCACTTCGTTCTTCATCGTGCACATCACTACGCCCGCCATTGAACTGTCGGACCCATCTTCTCACCATCGAATCACTCATCGCATTTGGTCCGTAAACATCGCAAATTTGCCGATAAATTTCGCTTGGTTTCACTTTCCTCGCATTCAGAAACCGAATCACCGCCGACCGGATTTCACAGGCGGCGGGATTTTCAATCAACGCCGACATTTCAAACAAGCAAAACAAAGCGTACGTAACCGACAGCGATCTTCAGATGGAGCACGATCTACTCCTACATACACATCGTCTACAGCGCATGTGCGGAATTGCAATCGCAGTGCTTCAGCGGAGATAACATGAAACGGAACGTACTTTCTGGACGCGCCTCGTATATAATGTTTACATATTGTAAGAAAGACAAGATTAAAATTCGGGAGTGCGGATTTATTTAGGTTTAACTATTTTTCTTCAGAAGCTGTAAATTACCTTTATTTGACTGCACAAGATCGTTATAAGTGATTCCTTTCACAATCACGCCATTAGTTTTGCAATACTGCTCTTCTTTCTGGAATGACGTGAAAATGAATATTTTAGAATGAACAAGGAACCATTTTTCATGAATGATGAATCACTATTATTAATATCGCAAAAAGTAAAGAATGTTCAAGAAACACAAACTCAACCATGAGAAGGTCTTCAACATAGTCTAAAGCGTCTCACTGCGGAATGCGCGGTTGCTCGCCGTGGAGGTTCGAGTCCTCCCTGGAGCATGGGTGTGTGTGCTGTCCTTAGGTTAGCTTAGCTAGGTTTAAGTAGTTTGTAAGCTATGGACTGATGACCACGCAATTTGGTCCGATAGATGTACAAAAATTTGAACATTTTCTTCAACATAACCTGTATGAATATAAACTTTGGAGCCGTATCCAACCGTTTTGAAATCAACAAGCTCAAAATTGATCTGCAATGGAAGCAGGCTGTTCAAAGAAACAAAATATGACACTGTGCATGGATCCTTAAGTAGTATACTGACAAAGTAAGTTTGTCCTGCTTGTCATTCTGGAAGGACTTCAGTGTTACCTAGCTTTTATCGTGACCAATCAAAGGAGTACCAGTGTTCCCCTCTTTCTTCCAACGGTTGCAGCTGCCGAGCATTTGTGTCTGGTGGGTTCACTCACGAGGCGATGCTACGCGTCAGATTTTAGATTTACTTTAGATTTTTCACGTTTTCTTTGGGTTTTCCCAATTAGTTTTTTTTTGCGTTAGTTTTTTTTTTTTTTTTTTTTTTTTTTCTGCCAAGGATGGCGCACCTCCACACCAACGTGGTGACCATCACAAAAGTTCTACTGTCACCTCCGTAATTAAGTTAGTTTGCTAAGGTGGATCACGGGATGTGGGAACCGAGATGTTATCCGTACGTGTGGGCACGATCACCCATTAATACGGTGCGTCTGGAGATGGAATTGGTCGAAAGGTATGCGAAGGGTAAAGGTATGTAAGGTCAGAGGAAAAAAAGTGCCAAGGCAAGAGCCAAGCGGGAAAAAAAACCTCTGCGACAGTGGGGTAGGTTTGAAGGGCAGTAGCGGTATGCTATCTGCGACAGATCATGCAATGTTTGGTAATGTTAGTAATGGGTATTTTCTCAGTACCGTTAACTCAAGAAACTCACGGGTCTCGAAACTCACAGGTGAAATGTGATTGACGTACTGTTGTTGTTGTGGTCTTCAGTCCGCAGACTGGTATGATGCAGATCTCCACCCTACTCTATTCCTGGGCAAGCCTCTTCATCTCACCAGATGGACGATAAACTATCCATTTTAATCGCTTATCTTTTGGTCTACATCGGCGATTTTTACCCCACACACTTCCGTTCAATGATAAGTTTAAGATTCCTTGATATCTAAGAGTGTGTCCTAACAATCGATCCCTTCATTTCGTCAAGATATGCGAAATATTCCTTTTTTCCGAACTCTGTTCAGTGCCTTTCTTCAGTTAGTTACGCGATAACCTACACAATATTCAGCATTCTTCTGTGGCACCACCATTCAAAAGACTCCATCCTCTTCCTGTCTGAACTCCCGTGCAACAATCGTCACAGGGGCCTTTCAGAAAAGATTTCTTTCATGCGTAAATTAATATTCGTTGTTATCTAGTTTCCCGGCTTCAAAAAACCTTTTTTCCCCATTGCCATTGGGCATTATACACTCTGTTCTGCGACCATGGTATTTATTTTACTGCCCAGATAACATAACTCATCTACCACCTTTATTGTTTCGTTACATAATCTAATTTCCTGGCATCGCCTAATTTTCCTAGACAGCATTCCATTACCCTTATTGTGCTCTTGTTAATGTTCATCTTACACGCTCCTATTAACACAGTGTTCATTCCTTTCAATTGCTCATCCAGTACCTTTTCTGTCCTGAATTACAACGTCATCGGCGATACTCAATGTTTTTATTCCTTCACTCTGAACTCTATTTCCCTCTCCAAATTTCTGCTTGCTTTTCTTCATAGCTCGCTCAATGTACAAATTGAATAACATTGGAGAAATGGTGCAAACCTGTCTTACTTCCTTCCCAAACATTGCGCTTCGAGTATTATAACTGCTGTTTGGTTTCTGTACAAGTTGTAAATGGTTTTAGATTCCATATATTTTACCCTTCCTACCTTAAAAATTTGAAACCGTACTTTGCAATTAACTTCGTCAAAAGCTTTCTGCAAACCTACAAAAGCTGAAAATGAAGGTTTATCTTTCCTTAATCTAACTCTTCAAGTATTGCCTACGGCGTTCCTACATTTCTCCTGAATCCGAACTGACCTTCTCAGAGGTAAGAATCTACCAGGTAGCCGGCCGCGGTGGCCGAGGAGACTGAGGCGCTCCAGTCACGGTCTGCACGGCCACTACGGTCGGGGGTTCGAATCCCCCCTCGGGCATGGATATTTATGCCGTCCTAGTTCGTAAGTAGTTCATAAGTAGTTTGTAAGTTTAGGGACTGATGACCCCGTAGTTAAGTCCCGTAGACTTTACAAACATTTGAACATTTTTTTCTACCAGGTATATCTACCGATCGCCTTCCACGTCGATGGCAACGGGTTCTACACGACGGTGGTGACTACTTTGAAGAACAGTAAGAGATGCATACATGTAACGCTATTCTTTCGGTTGAGAATAAAAAGTTGCCACTATTTAAGTTCCAACCTTCGTAAAATAGGCAATGAGGTTCATCAATGACACTGAGGGCTACACCCTTTCAATGGCTCCCATGAATATGAAATATCGCCCCTTCTTTTATGAGACGGATGGAAGACTTAATGGAAGAATATTACAAGATGTTGTCCACTCCTAAGCTTTATATTTTGCAAGAACTTCCGCTACAGGTAAGCCGGTTGAAATTGCGTAGACCACTTGGTAAAACATTCTGTAGTTAGTAAATTGATCCGAACATAAGGTTGTGATTCTTGTAAAACTCATCAGTCTTCAATCACGAGGGAACCCTGAAAGTACTTCTTGCTTGTAGGCATATTCGTCTCTCATGACGCTCTGTAAGGCAGCTCTTGGTCATCTTACAGGCTATCAAAAAATGTTCAACTGTCTGTAAATCTATCGGACCAAACTGCGTGGTCATCAGTCCGTAGCTTACTGTGGTGTCGCACAAGTCTAAAGTGCGCGCCACCTACTTTCGCCGCGCTCCGCCATGCACGCACGGCGCGGCGTTCTTACGACGTCAGCCACGAGCGCCCTCTGCTACAATTCCGCTCGTGGCCACCACTGAACGACATCGTTCATTTGGGACTGAGATAACAACCAGTTAACACTTCGGAATCAGATAGGCACCAGTGAAGACTTGGCTATCGGGTAGGCCTCTAGCTCAACTGCAGTACTGAGCTATGTAAAAGTTAAATATTACTAAGTCTCTAAGGAATATAGATCTCGTTCTAATTTACTCTAGTGTTTCTAGTTTCTGCTGTCGCACTGGCTGGTCACCTCCTACCTGCACAAGCGTGCATCCTCTATTCCTGTGTCGGTCTTTCTATTCAGCCACCGACACCTACGACGGAAACGAGACAAAAGCGGCGACGAGGCTGGGACACAAAACTTACAAACTACTTAAACCTAGGTAAACTAACCTACGGACAAACACACACACCCATGCCCCAGGGAGGACTCGAACCTCCACGGCGAGCAACCGCGCGCTCCGCAGCGAGGCGCTTTAGACCGCTCGGCTGCTCCACCGCTGCTACAGGCTATCACAACTGTTGTTACAACCATTCTCGGTGCTAAAGTTACCGCACAGTAAATCAACATGAATTGTCGGTGCCGCAACTGTGGTGGTGGCTGCTGTTATCTGGTCAAGACTTATGCATCAGTTTCGTAATGTTACGTTCCCTATTCGGATCCTGGCCTACGGTATGAGGAATCGCAGGAGGTGATAAACACTAGCATCTAGGAGATGTGGGAGATAGGTGGCGAATAATCCGTGATTCAGAAGCGCAGGTCGCAATCCTTATCTCTGATTTTACCAGACACTGTTCCCCCACCCCGTCGTAGATTACTGTTGTTAGGGAGTGAGGCATCGATGTAGCAGAATTAATCACTCGAACTAGCTAGGAAGTTACGGGTGCTGGGGAGGACAGGGATCGTGGGGGCAGCAACTGCATTACGGGGCGTTAGGTGCAGGCCGAAAGTTAAGCCCTGATTTAGTGCACTGCGCCCACGCCGCCCACTCCCCCCTCCACCACTGCTCCTTCTAGCCGCTACACCTCAGCTACAGGCGCCCTGCGGGGTTTAGGCACCTAACTCCAAAGTAGAGGTAGGGCTGAAGACAGGGTCTGAAACTAGCTATTCACCCAGCAGTGTCTGACCTTTATAGTAACTCTGATGGTAATTCAAAACTACCTCTGCGGATTTCAACTCACATTACAGGTATAAGGAACACATTATTTGGGCGATCTAGAATTGTTTAGTAAGAGGTTTTCAGCCAAGATCGCTTTCTTCTTAGTCTCATAGTGTTGGGAGCACTTGCCTTTGCGTGGCGTTCTAGTATAGCAGGTTTCTACAAAAAATTCAAATGTTTGCAATTCTCTGGGACCAAACTACTTTGGCCATGAGTCCCTAGACTTACAAAATACTCAAGCTAAATTAAACTAACGTAAGGACAACTCACACATCCATGCCGGAGGGAGAATTCGAAACTCCGACGGGGGAATGCCACGTGATCTGTAACGTGGCGCTCCGGACCTCTCGGCTACTCCCGCGCGGCCGCAGGATTCTACAACTCCTCCTGTCTTTTCAAAGAATACACCACTTAGTGCTATGAAGATAAAAAAAAATTTCCTGTTAGGAGGTACGTGGAGCTACTTTGTCGAACGCGCTCTTACAAGTTTTCTAGTTTCCATGCGCTTGCAAATTCTATATTATCCAGTATTTGGTACCACGAAGTATGGGTTGGTGCCCGAAGAAAAACGTATTTTTTATGTGGAAGAAAGCAGTGATAACAATTGTACCACGAAGTGATCACAATTGTACCTGGTTTGGTACACTTCCAATAGATTTTTCTCAATTCTGTAACCTTTTTGTGTTCATACCAACATTTATATTATATTTGTGTCACATATTCATTAACCCATATAGCGCCGAATTATTTTTGGTTGATTTTTTTTTCTCAAAAGCTATTAATTACCTTCACATGACTGCACAAGATCTTTATAAGTTATTTTTTTCACAATCACGCAGTTAGTTTTGCAATACTGCCCTTCTTTATGAAATAACGTAAAAATGAAAGTTTCATAATTTTAATCTGATGAATCATTATTATTAAAACAACAAATAAGATTAAATATGTACATATAAATGTCTGAAGAAAGTTCACGACATATAAACCCTACTACGAGGAAGTACCACCTTACCCCATGCCCGAGGGAAAACGCGAAACTCCGACGGCGAGCAACCCCAAGCTCCGAAGCAAGACGTCTTTGAACGTTCGGCTCATATCCTGCCAGTGATATCTTTCTTCTGTGATGTATTTGGCAAAGGGTTCCTTTATGACATTGGTTTTGGATGCTGCACAATAAGATCCCATGTTCAACACCTGTAATGTGAATAAGAGGTTTTCAGCCAAGATCGCTTTCTTCTTTTAATTGTATGACCGGTTTCGGCGTGCTAGACGCCATCTAAAGACCTGTCGTAATTTCTTACATCACTGCTATTGCAACAATTTCTTGTGCTTCACTTCAGTCACTACTGAGCTTGATTCTGAAGTGCCTCTGACGTAGACCTTGAGAAAGATAGATTCAGTCGTTTTATTACTGACATGTAAATTTTATTTGCATGACACATCAATGTGGATGTATACCAAATTGATATGTTAAAAATTGTTGCAATAGCAGTGATGTAAAACTTATGACAGGTCTGAAGATGGCGTCTAGCTCGCCGAAAAAGGTCATACAATTAAAAGAGGAAAGCGATCTTGGCTGGAAACCTCTTATTCACATTACAGGTGTTGAACATGGGATCTTATTGTGCAGCATCCAACATCAATATCATACAGGAACCCTTTGCCAAACACATCACAGAAGAAAGATATCACTGGCAGGATATGAGCTGAACGTTCTAAGACGTCTTGCTTCGGAGCTTGGGGTTGCTCGCCGTCGGAGTTTCGCGTTCTCCGTCGGGCATGGGGTAAGGTGGTACTTCCTCGTAGTAGGGTTTATATTTCGTGAACTTTCTTCAGTTTCTGAGACATTTGTATGTATATATTTAATCTTAATTGTTGTTTTAATAATAAGAGTCATCAGATTAAATTTATAAAACTTTCATTTTCACGTCATTTCAGAAAGAAGGGCAGTATTGTAAAACTAATGGCGTGATTGTGAAAAAAAAACTTTAAAGATATTTGCAGTCATGTGAAGCTAATTAATAGCTGCCGGCCGCGGTGGCCGAGGGGACTGAGGCGCTCCAGTCACGGTCTGCACGGCCACTACGGTCGGGGGTTCGAATCCCCCCTCGGGCATGGATATTTGTGCCGTCCTAGTTCGTAAGTAGTTCATAAGTAGTTTGTAAGTTTAGGGACTGATGACCCCGTAGTTAAGTCCCATAGACTTTACAAACATTTGAATTAATAGCTTTTGAAGAAAAAAAATCCACGCTATCTTGGTTAATGAATATGTGACACAAATTTAGACTATTTTAAATTTTGGTATGAACACAAAAAGGTTACAGAATTGAGAAAAATCGATCGAAAGTGTACCACATCAGGTATAATTGTGATTACTTCCTGGTAAAAATTTGATCACTGGCTTCTTCCACATAAAAACACTTTTTCCCTCGGGCACCAACGCATACTTCGTGGTACCAAATACTCGATAATATAGAATTTGATAGCGCGTGGAAACTTGAAAATTTATAAGAGCGCGTTCGACAAAGTAGCTCCACGTACCTCCTAACAGGAAACAAATTTATATCTCCGTAGTACAAAGTGGTGTATTCTTGTAAAAGACAGGAGGAGCTGTAGAAACCTGCGGCCGCCTGGGAGTAGCCGAGAAGTTCGGAGCTCCAAGTTACAGATTGCGTGGCCTCCCGCGTCGGAGTTTCGAATCCTCCCTCCGGCATGGATGTGTGAGTTGTCCTTAGGTCAGTTTAATTTAGCTGAAGTAGTTTGTAAGTCTAGGGACTTACGACCAAAGTAGTTTGAATTTTTGGTAGAAACCTGCTGTACTAGAACGTCACACAAAGTCAAGTGCTACCAACACTACGAGACTGAAACCTTATGTTGATCGGAGTTGTACCTGTATCGAATTTGAACCACCTTACCCTATGTGTGGTGTAAGTTAGTTTAAGTAGATGTAGACGAAGGCTTCCGCGGCTATTGTTGATGTCAATAAAATTTTTCGGGGTCTTTGACCGCATGGTCCACATGTAAAATTCCGACGTTCCGGCCACTGTTGGAAGTGACCTTTATCAAGGTGTTTGAATTTTGCATATAGACAATGCGGCCAAAATCCCTGAAGAATTTTATTGACAAAGTAGTTTATAAGTGTAGGGACTGATGTTCATAGCAGCTTGGACCAACATGTTTTCAAACATTTGAACATATTTTCAACTGCGCATGACATACTTATATTGGCCATATTATAGCGGCCTTTTGTGTAGTGATCTCTGTCTTTCACATACATACTCCGAAATCCACCCAGAGATGGGTGGCGGAGAGTACTCACTACTTGGTACTCAGTGACTGCCGGCGAGTAACACGTGTCGCGCAATACGCAGCTCTTCACTGTAAGTTAACCGGCTTCATATTAAATGCGACTAATTTTCATTTCGTGTGTGCTTTCTCTTACAGTTCACCAAACTTTCGTGTGCTCGCTCGTTTATTTATTCCGAATAGCGTTTAGTTGACAGTGGTGATATTATGTTTTATTAGCTCGCGTACCGTATATATTTCTCATATTCGCCGTTAATAAACGGTTTAGTGTTCGGTACAAATTTTTTGAAGCTCACTGTTTATCAAACTTTTCCGGCTCCTGTGTATATTTATTTAGATCCGCGCTGTACTAATCAGTTCAGTGTATTCATACACTGTGTAAATCCGCCACTCACAGCCGTTGTTTTTTTAATCGTACTTGCGGTTGGTAAACCTACACTTCAGTTGCTAGGTGACAGACGGCGAGCACACAGGTGTTGCCTAGCAGGAGCTCTTCACAGTTAGTTAACCGGCTTCTTTATAGAAGCGACTTATTTTCATTTCGTGCATGCTTTCTTTTACAATTCATCAAACTTTCGTGAGCTCGCGTGTTTATTTATTCAAAAACAGCGTTTAATTGACAGATCAATGTTGATATTTTGATTTATTAGCTCGCGTATATATATTTTTAAGATTCGCGGGTCATAATCAGTTTAGCGTTAGGTAAATATTTTTCGAAGCTCACTGTGCCGGCCGCGCTGGCCGAGGGGACTGGGGCGCTCCAGTCCACGGTCTGCACGGCCATCACGGTCGGGGGTTCGAATCCCCCCTCGGGCATGGATACTTGTGCCGTCCTTAGGATTAGCTAGTTCATAAGTAGCTTGTAAGTTTAGGGACTGATGACCCCGTAGTTAGGTCCCATAAGCTATACAAACATTTGAGCATTTTTTGAAGCCCACTGTTTATCAGACTTTTGTGTCCTCGATCGTATATTTAGTCAGCTTCGCATCAAAGGAACTGTTTAATGTCCCCGTGCCTATACTTAGATTCGCGTCAAAGTCACAGTTCGGTGTATTTTCCCACAGTTTAAATTAAAACAGACATGCGTATTTACAACATACATAGGTTTTTAGAATGGCTAGGAGCTGTGACTGCTGTGAACGGATACAGGCTGAGTTGGTGACTCTTTGCTCGCAGCATCAGACAGCGTTGGCTTCGCTGTCAACGCCTGAGACGGCGATGGTTGGTCGCCGCTGTTGTGGGCCGCTAGCAAGGGTGCAGCAGACGCCCCGTGCGTCTGGATGAATCCCTGGTTAGGCTTACTAACAGATCCGAGGCGCTGTCTGTGGCAGAGGAAATTCCTGAGGCAGGTGGTATCGCTTGTCTTGTACTCGCCCCTCTGCCTGCAAGATCCGGGCATTCAAAGAGGGTGGTGGAGCCCCTTAGGAATATGGCTGCTAGGGAGAGTAAGATGACCAATGTACACTCCGTGTTCATACCGGGGGAAGTCATTCCAGATGTGAAACGGGTCCTCCTGGAAGCCATGAAGAACACAAGAGCTGCAGGTGCTGGCTCACGTCGGCACCAGCGAGTGTGTCGCTTTAGGTCGGAAGAGATTGTCTCCGGTTTTGAACGGCTATAAGAATTGGTAGAGACTGCCAGTCTTTCTTGCAAGATGAAAGCAGAGCTCACCATCTGCAGCCTACTCGACAGGACTGACTGCGAACCTCTGGTTCAGAGCCGAGTGGAGAGTCTGAATCAGAGGCCCCGACGGTTCTGCAACCGTGTGACCTGCAGATTCCTCGACTTGCGCCAAAGGGTGGTGGGTTTTCGGGTTCCGCTAAATAGGTCAGCAGTCCACTAAACTCAGGAAGCGGTTAAACAGGTAGCGGGGGCTGTGTGGCGTAGACAGGACGATTTTTTGGGTTAGAGGACCTCTGGAACACACAAAATAGGTTTCAGTCTCAAAGGTGCAGGTCAGATAGAGGAAGAATGCAGATCTAGAAACCATTCGTGTAACAGTTGTAAATTGTCGTAGCTGTGTTGGGAAAGTTCCAGAGCTCCAAGCGCTGATAGAAAGTACTGACGCACAAATCGTTATAGGTTCTGAAAGCTGGCTGACGCCAGACATAAAATCTGACGAAATTTTTACAAAGGGCCAAATGGTCTTCAGAAAGGATAGATTAAATTAAACTTGGGGTGGAGTGTTTATTGCTGTTACAAACGGTTTACTCTGCAGCGAAATTAAGGCATATAATCTCTGTGAGCTGGTATGGGGGGGAGGTTATACCTGACAACCGGAATAAATTAATAACTGGATCTTTTTATCGGCCACCTGACGATGCAATTGCCGAAATGTTCAAACCAAGCTGGAATCACATTTCAAAAGGGTACCGTAGCATACTGTTATAATCGGTAGCGTTTTTAATTCACCCTCAATATGTTAGCAAAAGTACGTATTCAAAACCGGCGGCAAATGTAAATCATCGTTCGAACTAGTGCTTCTTCTGAAAACTACTTCGAACAGTTAGTTCATGAACCCACTAGAATACTAAATGGTTGCAAAAATACGCTTGATTTCCTAGCAACAAATAATCCTGAACTACTAAAGAGCATCATAACAGATAGAGGGATAAGCGAACATAGAGCTGTAGTAGCGAGACTGAATATCGAAGTTTCCAAATGCACCATAAATCAACGATCACTATATCTATTCAAAAAAGCAGATAAAAATCCGTTTCACGCTTTCCTGTGTGATAGTCTCGAGTCTTTCAAAACTAAAAATGCGAGTGTACCTTAGTTGGGGCTTAATTTCAAAGACATAAGTATCAGTCGAGAGACTTGTATCAAGGAGGAGGCTGTCGTCCCATCCCCTCCCCCCTCCCCATCTCCCCTTCCCCTCCCTCCCCCCCCCCCCCCCCCCGTGGTACACTAAATCGTTGAGATCACTGTTGCAGAAGCAAAGAAAAAGGCATGCAAAATTTAAACAGTCACAAAATCCACAAGGCTGGCAATCTTTTACAGAAACTCGCAGTCTAGCGCGGACTTTTACGCTAAAAGCTTCTAATAGTTTCCACGACGAAATCTTGTCTCGTAATCTTGGGGAAAATCCAAAGAAATTCTGGTCACATGTGAGATACACTAGCGGTAAAACACATACAATACCATCTCTACGCGATAGCAACGGCAATACTACCGATGACAGTTCCGATAAAGCAGAAGACGAAGTGAACACTACTTATTTCGAATCAAGAACAGCTGCCAGCTTGCGAAATTTGGAAGTACATGCTCCTTGGGAATAAAACAACTTAAGTCACTAAACTAAAACAAATCTTCCCAGGCAGATTGTATACCAACTAGATTCTTCTCAGGGTATGCTAATGCAATAGCTCCATACTTAACCACAGTCTAATATATACAGTCGCGACACTACCGCTGCTTTTTGTTATACTAGGCGACTGCAGCGCTCCTTGCGGACGTAAAGCCACGTTGCTCTGTATCGTATACGAGACGTGTGTTTGTTGTGTGTTTTAGTGTACGAAATGGTTTTTACGAAGGGAAGCGTGTGTAGTGCAATAAATTGCAGGAACAAAAACTAGAATACGTCATATTTATCATTCTTTAGGTTTTCTACAGAGCCTGAGAGGTATGTGACAAAGTTTCGGTAATGCTTATTTACAATTATGTTGTGAGCAACAACACACTCATATTGAAGATTATTTCTTTTTAGCATCAAGAAATGGCTTATAAATAGCAGGCGACAGGATCTTTTGAATAAAGTTGCCGCGTATTTACGTGATAATGTGAAGTTCTGCTCGCTACACTTCGATGCAAACCAGTTCAAATGTTCGTTAAGCTTATGGGACTTAACTACGGGGTCATCAGTCCCTAAACTTACAAACTACTTACGAACTAGAACGGCACAAATATCCGTGCCCGAGGGGGGATTCGAACCCCCGACCGTAGTGGCCGTGCAGACCGTGACTGAAGCGCCTCAGTCCCCTCGGCCACCGCGGCCGGCTGCAAACCAGTTCATGAATGATGAACGGAAGAAGCTGGTGTGGAATGCTGTGCCTAGATTGTTCGATGTTTCAAACAAACCACCGAAACTGCGAATGAAGAGGAAACTACCACAAAGACGTGATAATGTAAAGGCGGAAGAAATTAATCTGTGTCCTGAAACAAGTATTACGACTGTGGTTGCTGCTACATCACAGCTAGAAACACTTTTGTCTGGGCATTCGAAAGTAATTCACTATAGAGGCAAATGTATAAGCAATGTATGGAAAAGAAGTGCTCATTGTTACCGTTATTAATGTTGGAAAGATTAAATGTTTTCCGTTTTATCTAATGGAAACCACAGTCTAACATATAATTATAAACCTATTTATCGGAAACCACTGAGCCGTCTTATTTTACAGATGATTGTCGCCCCGCCCCCTCCCACGCCTCCCTCATCTTCGAACCATATGATGACAGACTGAGGATCATTCATATAATATTTAGACTGTCGTGTAATCGACGTAATATTATCTTAAAATAACATATAATTGAAATAATCTCATAGCAAAATTATATTAGATGAAAGTTTCATAGCCAGTGGGTGTTCTCATAACTAAAAAGCAGGGAAAAAACATTGTTTCGCACCTTTTAACACCGGGAAGACCAATTACATGCTTCTCATGCGCGAAATACTATGTTTACCAGCAAAGTAAGGTGCAATGTCTGAAGAATTTCGTCATAAATATGTTGCAGTTAGCGTCAGTTTATTCACGAGTTTTTACTAAATTTACATTTGTTGATATTTAACTGTCCTTTAGAAGTTCTATTATAGGCTTGTCTGCACAAAATATTATGTTTGTCTATCACTACCAGCAAGGTAAGCTGCAAGCAATTTCTAAAGAATTATTTCGTAACATATTGCGCAATTGCAGTCTGTTTCCGATCACAACGAGTTTTTGCTCGGTTTACGTTTTGTTGTTTTTTTTTTCTTTTTTTTTTTTTCTTTTGTTTTTTGTTTTTTATTTGTTTTTTATTTTTATTTTTTTTATTTTTTTTTTTTAACACTCAGTCATGTCTCAAGATACTTAAATACAGTTTGAAATGTAAGAATATATACAATATGTAGAAAATCACACAAATGTAATTACAAGCGGGCATTATTAACGTGTCGTATACGGCTGTAAGAGAGCCGGCTTTACGACCGCTAGGAGCGCTAGTGTCGCTCCAAGTGTCCGGCGGTAACAGCTTTCACAGCAGTGAGTGTCGCGACTGTATTTATTAGACTGTGACTTAACTATCATATACAACCGATCACTCAGCGAAATATCCGTACCCAAAGACTGGAAAGTTGCCCAGGTCACTCCTATATTCAAGAATGGCAATAGGAGTGACCACCAAAATTACAGTCCCATATCATTGACGTCGATTTGCAGTAGGATTTTGGAACATATACTTTGTTCGAACACTATGAAGTACCTCAAAGAGAACGACCTATTAACCAATAGTTAACACGGATTCCTTGACTAAAAGAAGGGATAGATTGGTAGGACACATTCTTAGACATCAAGGAATTGTGAATTTAGCGTTGGAGGGAAGTGTATGGGGAAAAAATCGCAGGGGAAGACCAAGAGATGGATACAGTAAACAGATTCAGAGAGATGTCGGATGTCACTCTTATGTGGAGATGAAGGGGCTTGCTCAGGATAGGGTATTGTGGAGAGCTGCTTCAAACCAGTCTCCGGACTGAAGACCACAACAACAACAACACGGATTCAGAAAATATCGCTCTTGCGAAACACAGCTTGTCCTTTATTCACATGAAGTGATAAGTGCCATCGACAAGCGATATGAAATCGATTCTATTTTCCTGGATTTCTGGAAAGCTTTTGACACTGTACATCACAAGTGGCTTCTAATGAAATTGCATGCTTATGGAATACCGCCCCAATTGTGCGACTGGATTCACGATATCCTATCAGATAGGACACAGTTCGTAGTAATTGACGGTAAGTCAGCGAGTGAAATAGATGTGATATCTGGCGTTCCCCAGGGAAGCGTTATAGGTCCCCTACTCTTCCTTGTGTTTATAAACGATTTAGGAGACAATCTGAATAGTTCCCTTAGATTGTTCGCGAATGATGCTATCGTTTATCGATATGTGAAGTCAACAGAGGATCAATAGCAACTGCAAAGCGATTTAGGCAAAATGTCTACATGGTGCGAACATTTTTCAATCAACAGTAAATAATGAAAAGTGTGAATTGATACACGTGGCCACTAAAAGAAATCCCCTGAACTTCAGTTGCACGATAAATAAGTCAAATCTTAAGGTCGTACATTCTACTAAATACCTGAGAGTTACAATTACGATCAAGTTACACTGGAGAGAACACAAATAAAATATTGTGGAGAAGGTGAACCAAAGGTTACGTTTCATGGGCAGAACGCTTCGAAGATGAAACAGCTTCAACAAAGAGACTGCCTACATCACACTTGTGCGTCCTCTCCTGGAGTTCTGTTGCCCAGTGTGGGAACCTCACCAGGTAGGACTGGCGGAAGACATTGATAAGGTTCAATGAAGACAGCTCCTTTTGTTTTATCACGTTACAGGAGGGAAGCGACACGGAAATGTTGCACGATTTGAGGCGGAAATCATTAAAATAAGGACGTTATTCGTTCTCCTGCCAGTTCTATTTGCGAAAATTCGATCACCGGCTTTTACTTCTGAATGTGAAAATATTTTGCTAGCACCCACCTACATAGACATGACCATCCCAATGAAAGAAGAGAAATCAGATCGAAAACGGAACGATTTAGGTATTCTTTCTTCTCGCGCGCTCTTAGAGAATGGAACGGTAGAGCATGGTAATGCAAGTGGTTAAGAAACCCTCTTCCAGGCAATTAAATGTGATTTGCAGAGTATCTATGTAGATGTAGACTATCTATGTAGATGTAGAGGTAGACTGGGACTGACGGAAGATTGTTCAAATGTTTGTTAAGCTTAAGGAACTAAACTGCAGGGTCATCAGTCCCTAAACTTACAAACTACTTATGAACTACCCTATACTAAAAATGACACAAACATCAATGCCCGAGGTGGGATTCGAACCCCCGACCATAGCGACCGTGCAGACTGTGACTGGCGCGCCGCAGACCACTCGGACTCTGCAGCCGGCTGATGAAAGACATTGGAGAAGGTTCAGAGAAGGGCAGCTCGTTTTGTTTTATCACGTTACATGATTTGGGGGGGGGGGGGAGGGCGGGATCGTCACGAAAATTTTGCACCATTTGAGGTAGATATCATTAAAAGAACGACGTTATTCGTTGCGGCGAGATCTATTGGCGAAATTTCAGTCACCTATTTTCACTTCTGAATGTGAAAATATTTAACCAGCACGCACCTCCATAGGGGGACCTGACCATCCCAATAAAAGAAGACAAATCAGATCGAAAACGGAACGATTTCGGTGTTTTCTCTTCCCTCGCGCTATTAGAGAATGGAACGGTAGAGAGAGATTCTGGTTAATGAATCCTCTGCCAGGTACTTATATGTGATTTGCGGAGTATCTATGTAGATGTAGATGTTTAGCTAATGTGTGTCTGTGGTCTGGCGGAATTTCGCGTGGTAGCAGCTCCGCAGCTCTACGGCATCCACAAATACGTGTGAGCCTCGCGCAGCTCTCAGCGGTGTCTTTGACGGATGTGTCTCTGTTTACTCGGTCGCGAGTGCGTGACATCAACACTCTAATACCTGGAACAGTGCGAGTCGCGGCGCGTGATGATACCCTCGCCGCCTGAGTGCACTTCAGATTATAAATTCCCTCTGAGCGCTGAGCGGCCGAGGTGCTACCACTCGCCGCTCAAACGAGCAACAGGTATGCGACGGAGGCGGACAGGCCGCGCCGCGCCGCTCCCTGAATTAGTTTCCGTCCTCTTTGTTCGCGAACATTCCGATGAGTTCCGGCAACACTTCTGACGTTGTGGAAACTTCACTGCCGTAATATTTCTCGAAATTACAGGCTCTCTGGAACGATTGCAACAAACTGCGAACAGAGAACTGCCGAGGGGGAGGAAACGGACGGTCTGCAAAATACCTGAAATTGAATTTTAAGCTAGTGCAAGTTGGCGATCAAGTTTTGTTATCCATTCACGGCTACATGTATTTTTCCATCTAGATGTTTGCTGGCTCTTCCGTCGGCACGGTAAATGTGTGTATTATTATGCAAAACTGGGGCATCTGCAGTAACACTGAAATTATGTGAATATTTCGCTGTACTTTTCATTTAGACAGAGTAAACTCAAAGTCTAACGAGAAAATTTAAGAGTTTAATGAACGACAATTCCTACTCGATGTCTGGTCACTATCTGGAGATTAGTCATATAAAAATAATTTATGATACTGTCAGCCCCCAACGACTGCTTGTTAAATTTTAGCCCCACCGGTGCGGCCGAATGCATTAAGGCACTATGCTCCGATGCGCGAGGCCGTTCCCCGTCATAGGTTTGAATCCCCCCTCGGGCATGGATGTTTGTGCTGTCTTTAGTCCATGTTTGTAAGTTGAAGGACTCATGACCCCGCAGTTAAGTCCCATAAGCTTTACAAACAATTGAACATTTGTTAAATTTTATAATATGACTAAGGACTTCTGGATGACGTTAATGGAAATTCTTTAAAACAGGCACATGTATGCCTCGAAAAGAGAAAATAATTGCCTACCCCAAGGCAGTGTCCTATCGCTAATTTCGTATAATATCTACACACGATCAACCAGCCTATTAACGCTGAGACGAGAAAGTTTATATATGCCGATGATACTGCCGGGTCTGCACAAGGCAAAACAATTGACGAAGTGGAAGGGGTAACTGATTAGAGCACTCGAAAATTTAACAGTATACTACAGAGAAAATTTTCTGAAGCCAGATCCGTCTAGAATTCAGGTATGTGCCTTTCATATTAAAAATAAAGACGCAAAAGAAAGTTGAAAGTGACATGGCAGGATCGGGAGTTGGACCATGATGATTCGCCGAAAAATTAGTGTATCTGTCTAGACAGGACTCTGACTTTCCGGAAGCACTGTCAAAATGTTATGGGGATGGTTTCTGCAAGAAATGATACCATCTGAAACCTTACTAGTACGAAATAGGGAGCTCAACCTCACGTTTTAAGAATACCACCTCTTGCACTATGTTTCTCAGCAGGAGAGTATGCAGTACCTGTTTGGTACAAGTCCGCACACTCCAAACATGTTGAAGTGCCAATTTGGCATAGTGTCTGGCTACCTGAAACGAACTCCAGTTCGGCAAATTTACCCGACTCTTGGCATAGCTCCACCCCCTGTCAGAAGACAAGTCGCAGCTGAGTCTGAATCATAAGAGACACCCACTATACGGCCAACAATCACAGTGCAGGCCACTGAAGTCCCAGCGAAGTTTCATGCAAGTGACCAAACCTTTAGACGAGCCGTGCCGCCTGAAAAACGACCACAAAATGTATGTCAAAACAGGGTACATCAGTCGCTAATGAAGCCAAGAGAACAACTGACTGTTAAGAGTCACCTGCCTTTTCTGACATGGAGACGCTTAAGCAGCTAAGAACTGGCGTCAGACGGTGAAGTACAAACACGAAGAAACGGGCCTACAATGAGAGCGACTCCTCAGAGTGCGGTGCAGTACAGGATTCTCAACATCTAACGAAATGCACAAAAATTGATAAAACTTGCAAAGAAACAGACCTTATTAAAGAAAATGTCAAAGCTATTCATTTGGCTGATTATTGGAAATATTTAGTATCGTTGGTGACCTGGACATGTAAATTAAAGTAAATTGATTCATTGTATTTATACGATAATGATTCAGTGAAAGTTCCATCACAACGGTCATAAAGCCTTTAATATTCAGTCACCATAACATTCACCACGTGAGACAGAGTAATGATTCATCTTTCTGATGTACAGAATGATGTGGCTACGTAGCTGAAGATAAAGCCTATAAAAGTGTTCACACTGCCACTGAATTTAGGGAACCCATATACCAACGAACTCTTCAGTACAAAACCTATCTGCAGCGACGTGTATTACAGGAGGTACAAGTAATAACAGATAAATTTATGTGTGATTATAATAAACTAATTGTCCTGCTCTAGATAAAGATTCCGAAAAAGGGAACCTGATTTATGTTTTAATTTGACAGTATCATACTTTTATGAGAGTCTTACTATCTTTCAGTTAAAAGGCTTGCCAAATGGTATTCTGAAATTAATTGTGAAGAAGTAAATTAATCTTTCACGAAACAAAAGTGGAGTAATCTGTAATGAAGTGAAAATATTCATGAACGCAATACAAGTTTACTTACAGTGAAATACTTCGGTGTTAATATCCTTTGGTGCTAATACCCTTAGAAAAAGTAACGCATTATACAACAGAGAAACAAATTAATATTAAATATCTTTATTCAGCATATTACGTTGAGACTCATTGTCATTTACAGTATTAAAATATTTAGATAACATGAAAAGTGTTAACAAATACATGTCTAACATACTATTATATTCTTTTGATAATATGGTCGTCATCTGCAAACCTTCAGGAGCTATTTCATAAGCTGTCGTATGGCAATCCTCTGTCATTTGTTGAATTATTTCATTTCCCCCATATTCCCAAAGTGATGTCGCTGTTTACACCCATTAATGCTGAATTTGGGCACATTTACTCCCTTTAGTTCGTATCCGAACTCTCAGAACGTTTATTAGTTAACATACACGCAAGAGGCAAATACATGAAAATGCCGCAAGATACACTCGAACATAATACGTGTTCCAAAATCCCACAAGTGCCAGACATTAGAGATATAGGGCTGTTGTTCTGCACATCTGTTCGAAGTCCCTGTTTGAAGGCGGGGATGACCTGCACCATTTTCCAATCTTTTGGAACGCTACGCTCTTCTAGAGATAGGCAGGACGTGGCCCCCTTAAATGCTTTCTCACTTCACGGTCACACTTACATTGTCCTATCTCCGAAATAAATTTGTCTGAGGCACCTTCGGGTTTTGGCCCACTTTAGTTTACGGTAGTAACACTAAAAGTGGGCCTTCGCGATCGTATTTTGACAGCTCGAAATTTAAATGAATATAACGGCTTAACTATTCCTCTGCCACGAAAAATGAATACCCCAATTCGTAGAGGAGAAAATTCTCTACAACTTTGCTCTGTTATGTTTTTTCATACTTCGCAGCGTTTCAAAGATATTTGCAAAATTATCGGCGATTTTGGGATGTATGTCTGTCTGTCTGTCTGTCCGTCCGTAGCGTGTTCCCTGTTTTTAAGACGAACAGTTCAACCGTTTTCCCCCAAATTTCACAGACATGATTTTAGGCTGCCAGAGACCAGAACCTTGCTTTTTCATATTTTTCGGACAAAAAAATGCGGTAGTAAAACCAAAAACCTCCGTTTGTAATATAATTGTAATTGCAAACGAACCGTTCATCTGACACGAAAATTGAATAACCTAATTGGTAGAGGAGAAAAATACTCTACAACTTAGCTTCCTTATGTTTTTTTCATACCTCGTATCGTTTGAGACATATTTGCAAAAATAACGGGTATTTGACACCCTCCATTGAAATCAACGAAAACTAGCCGTTCGCAGATGTCACGTGACATTCCTCGCCCTGAACTCTCTGAGGCATAAGCCATCTTGCGTTGCGTATTTTATGATTTTCTTATTTTAACTTACACGTTCTCATTTCAAAGCAATGGCGCACTGAAGAATTAATAAAAAAACACGTCGTTCTTCGTACGATAAATGATAATCTAGTGTCTACAACTGCCATGTTAGCATCCGTTAACAACTGCCATCAGTAGTATACCCGGCCGCGATGGGCGAGGGGACTGAGGCGCTCCAGTCACGGTGTGCACGGCCACTACGGTCGGAGGTTCGAATCCCCCCTCGGGCATGGATATTTGTGCCGTCCTTAGTCTTAGCTAGTTCATAAGTAGTTTGTAAGCTTAGGGACTGATGACCCCGTAGTTAAGTCCCATAATTTTTACAAACATTTGAATTTGAATCAATAGAATAAGATTAAAGAACGTAACATCTAAGTTTTGGCTGTAGCGCAGTGGGTAATGAGTCAAACTGTAACTCTGAAGGTCACTGGCTCAAAACCCGCCACTACCTAAAATTTCTTTCTCCTAAAAGGGTTTCGGACACTCTTATTAATTAAATTGTAGTTGTTTACATTATTATTTTGGTACAAATTGTTTGCAAAAACTTATAAAACTACAAATCTAAAGTGCGCCGTGAAACACGTCAGTGCTATATTTTTGTTGTTGTTGCATTTTGACTGCTAGTATTGTAAAATGGAGGACCATGCTGAACGTCCTGTCTCAGTGGATCGCAGATGCTGTTGCGGGGAGATAACTCTATTACGTTGTGCTCTCCCGCTGTTAACACGCTAGCGCTTTCGCGGGAGGGGACCCGTAAATCAGAGTTGACTGCGGTGTATGTGTATGTGTGTGTGTGCGTGCGTGCGTGCGTCCGCCGTTCGCCCGCCATTGTCCAGAGCCAGTCAGCGGCGTTTCCCAGGCGACGGCGCGGTCGTCCCGCCGTCTCCACGACCATCTAGCGTAGCGCGGGCGCCGTGCGAGTGGATGTCGTAAGAGTGCAGAGCGCAGCGCCGCGCCGCGGACGGCGTGCGAAGTACGGCCGCGGAGCGCGTGCCAAACGGCGCGCGACGCATTTCCGCCAAAACTCTTTTGTGGCGCGCGCGATCGCATAGGAGCTGTCGCCGCCCCTCGCGGCCTGCTTTTTTTTTCTCTCCTCCTCTCTTCCCCCTCCCCCCTTCCAGTTGCTTCCAGTTGCGACCCATTCCCTTCGATCCTGTCGTTACTGCCAGGCCACGACACACAATACGGAACTTGATTGACTCCTGAAAATAGGGTATTTGACTGTTTTCTAGAAATAGTTTTAAATTGTTAATTATGTCATATTATGGTCCGAACATGCTTTTTTACATCGTGGGAAAAAAAAAAAAGATAAATTCAGATAATTTGAACGCCCGCTCAAATGCTACATTGGCGTCACGTGATGCCTGTGACGTCATACAACACGCCGCTGCTGCTGCTGCTGCTGCTCTCGTAAGATAAACAAATACCTGTATATTGTTTGGGCCGAGGCCTCGTGTTTGGGCGTTAACGTTTGCATAATGACCTACAAATATTGCTTAGTTCCGCACTGTACCAATACATATGTCAAGACTCCAGAAAAATTGTTCTTGCAAGTACCAAAAAATGAGAAGATACCCAAAAAAAGTGGATGACACTGGCGCGAAGAGATTCAAATGAAATAGCGGCTACATCGTGTGTGTTTTTCTGTGGGGATCATTTTGATCTAAGGAAACAATATCATTCCATTGGTAAACTAAACTGTTTAGTATCAGTCTCTTTTTCTGCAAAGGTGTAAAGTAGTATTATGTGTAGGATAATGACCTGATGTTTACATTTCCGAAGTAAAATTTCATAATGTTACACGCCTACGACTTATGTGTAATTAAAGCCGTTTCCTAATATATTTGGTGAAAGAACAACTTGATTTTTTTTTTAAATTAAAGCATGGTACTTCGTATGTGGACGAGTAAACGTAAATGGATTAGCTTGTAGTATCAAAAGTAGTGACACATTCATATCAAACCAAATCTTGATTATGTAAGGAAAATACTGATTAGCATGGCATAAAGTTTACACACAATCGCAAACATTCACTCACAAAAACAACAAACCAAAAAAGCGCTGTAATTTCGGCGCTATAAATTTATTCCATCGTGTCTCGTTCGCAATGTTTACGTGATAGTGACATGCCTTGGGCTACGCGAAATGTGCATTGCCAACCTACGAGCGACATGAAAACACCACTGACGCAACCCACTGTCCCAGCTCTAGAATATAGATATATTGTATAACTATACACAAGGCATTTTTGCTGTATTTTACAGATTTTGATGTTTCACTTTGCACCAGTATTGAAGTAGTTAAATAAAATTACTCCCTTAACTGCGTGCTTTACTGGGTTAAATTTTACTGACTATCCCGGCGGCTTCCTGTGACTATGTTGGCAACAGATGCTGAATAGCGAGAATCATAAGACATCACCATTAGCCAATCACGTGACATCGCAAATATTTTGTCGTGAAACCTTTGATTTACGAGGGCAGTTACTTTTACTAACCGGACAAGGGTACATACAAGAATCATAGAGCAGGAACAGCATTATTTATTTACTTCATGGTCTGTACGATACACTAGTCATTCTAGGTTATCTGAACATCTGGACAAAGATTTTCTATCTTGTTGTTGATGTTGCCAACATAATCACTCAAGGCCGCTTGGATAGAAGATAAAATTTCACCCTTTATTGCATAATATGGTCACTTCAGATTAAGTCTGCTGACATCAACAAATAGAGTACTTTTTTCCAATGGCATGAAATATCTCTCGAAATAATTAGCTTTAAAATGTAAGTATGCGTTACTTACAATGCAGTTTTCACGTTTCTTATTTCTGGCACGTAAAAATTTGGATTGTTTTTAAAGAATGAAGACACCATAATTGCATAAACTTTAGGGAGGTTTCCGCTGTCAGTCTTCACATAACCATCTTTCATTGTGGCATGAAAACTGTAAACGCGTTTAGATCACGAAAAAACTGAACTTAAAGCTGCGAAATGGAGGCAACGCGTACAATAATACAGCCCCGACTTCTAGTTGCCGCGCTATAGGTGTTTTATGACGTCACAAGTACTTTAGCCAATAACGGGGCGTTTTCGATCACGTGATCTAATCGTGAAATTTGATGATTTTTAAGCTTTAATTACGCAAAATAACAGATGTTTTGTAAGAATTATGAGCAAAAATGCTGTCTGAATGTTATAATCATTCAGAATAACAACAATTCGAACAATATTTTTAACACAGGAAAATACCCTATTGTCTTATTGTTGACCCTCAATAAATGTCATCATCATCATCATCATCATTAGAGACTGATTATGCCTTTCAGGGTTCAGTCTGGAGCATAGTTCCTCTAATAAAATTCCTCCATGATCCCCTATTCAATGCTAATATTGATGCCTCGTCTGATGTTATGCCTTTCACTTCAAAATCATTCTGCACCGAACCTAAATACTTTATTCTTGGTCTACCTCGACTCCTCTTACCTTCGACTGACGAGCTCATGAGTCTCTTAGGTAACCTTGCTTCTCCCATGCGTGTAACATGACTCCACCATCTCAGTCTGTTCGCTCTAACTGCTTCATCTATGGTGTTCATTCCCAGCTTTTCTTTGATTTCTTCATTATGGACACCCTCCTGCCACTGTTCCCATCTATTGGTACCTGCGATCATTCTTGCTACTTTCATATCTGTAATCTCTATCTTATGAATGAGGTAACCTGTATCCACTCAAGTTTCACTCCCATACAACAAAGTTGGTCGAAAGATAGAGCGGTGCACTACGAACTTAGTCTCGGTACTTACTTCCTTCTTGCAGAAGAGAGTAGATCTTAGCTGAGCACTCACTGCATTAGCTTTGCTGCACCTCCATTCCAGTTCTTTCGCTATGTTGCCATCCTGTGAGAAAATACATCCCAGGTACTTGAAACTGTCTACCTGTTCTAACTTTGTTCCTCCTATTTGGCACTCAATCTGTTTGAATCTCTTTCCCGCAGACATTACTTTCGTTTTGGAGATGCTGATCTTCTTATCATAATCCTTGCACCTCTGATCGAGCTCTGAAATATTAGTTTGCAACCTCAATAAATGTGTATGATTAAAAAAAAAAGGTGTGTGATCTACTGTAGCAAGTAAAGGTACAATTTGTTTCCGGAAATGAAACAGCCGTTTTCTTGCTGCAGTTCATTTTTTCCCTCCTCCATATGTGTTTCGTCATTGTAGGGCGTCTTCAGTGGCAGTGCCGAAAGCAGCATAAGAAAAGGTGGTTACAACTGCAATCATTTCGAGCAAATGTTACTATAACTGGAAATATATTGAGAAAAGAAATGATTTTAACTATGGCACTTGTTTTTGGTTGTTTAATGAATATATGACACAAATATTTGGTTACAAATGTAGGTATACGCACTAAAAAAAGTTACAGAATTGTGAAATTCTATTGGAAATGTACTACACTAGGCACGATTGTAATCACTTCGTGGTCAAATAACAATCATTGGCTTCTTCCCCTCCCCCCTTTCCAGTTGCGGCCCATTCCCTTCGATCCTGTCGTCACTGCCAGGCCGAGACACACAATACTGAACTTGATTGATTCCTGAAAATCGTCTTATTGTTGACCCTCACGAAATGTATATCGTAAAAATTAAAATAAATAAATCAATAAAAATAAAAAATAAAAAAGAATGAAGTGTGGCGATCTACTGTAGCAAATAAGGATACATTTTTTTCCAGAAATAAAACAGCCGTTATTTGTTGCAGTTCATTTTTTTCTTTCTTTTTCTTTTTTTCGTCTTTTCTTTTTTTTCTTTTCCTCGTCCGTAAGTGTTTCGTCATTGTAGGGCATCATCAGTGGCAGTGGCAAAAGTAGCATAGGAAAAGGTGGTACAACTGCGGTTATTTCGAGCAAATGTTATTGTAAGTGGAAATATATTGAGAAAAGAAATACGAGGCCTGTCCATAAAGTAAGTTCCGTTTGGTTATATAAAACCAACGTCTACAGATATGGAAAAACATGTATTGTACAAAAATCTACAACCATCAAACTACTTTTCTACATAGATTCCGAAATTTTGTAGGCACTTGTCACAGCGTGGCACAAGTTTTTGTATGCCTTCTTCATAGAAGGTTGCCTCCTGTGTATTCAACCATGTGTTAACACGTTCTTTAGCTCGACATCATCGTTAATGCGCTGACCACCACCATCAGATTTGAGGTGTAAAGAAGAGATGAAAGTTGCTTGGATCGAGGTCTGGGCTGTACGGAGGATGATCAAACACGTCCAAGAGAAACTCCCTCAAGAGTTGTTGGGTCAAATTTGCCGTTTGAGGTCGGGCATTAAGGTGGAAAAAACCACATATTTTCGCTGTACATTCGCAGATTTGCCGATGAATTTCCTTTGGTTTAACTTTCTTTGCATTTAGAAAATGAATCGCAGAACTGATTTCACACGCATCGTCATTTTCAATTACGACTGACTTTATAAAGAAGCACTACAAAGCACAGGTCAGCAGTAGCGATCTGAAAATGGCATACATGTCTTCTCCATGAGTAATGCCGCGCATGCTCTGAACTGCGATCGTAGCGGTGCCGCGGATAGAAACAGAAACGGAACATACTTTGTGGACGCCCCTCGTAATTTTAACTATGGCACTTGTTCTTGGATGTTTAATGAATATGTGACACAAATATTAGAAGTTTACAAATGTTGGTATACACACAAAAAAGTTACAGAATTGTGAAAAATCTATCGGAAATGTACCACACTTGGCACGATTGTAATCACTTCGTAGTAAAATTATGATAATTGGCTTCTTCCATATAAAAAGCACATTTTTCCCCTCGGGCACCAACGCGTATTCCGTAGTACTGAATATTAGATTTTTGGTAGGTAACCCTGTCACCATTAGCTAAGTAGCGACTAAGTAGCTTTTCTTACCTCTTAACACACACACACACACACACACACACACACACACACACATATATATATATATATATATATATATATATATATATATATATATATATATATATATATATATAATATATAGCACAAACAGGTGTATTCTTGCAAAAGGCAGGAGCTGCAGACTACAACGCCACACAAAGGCAAGTGCTACAAACACTATGAAACTGACAAATTGCGCGAAACCTTATGTTGATCGGAATTGTACCTCTATCGAATATGTACCACCACAATCTATATTTTCGGAATGGGCTCCAGATTAATAGAAACGTTAATTTATTTTAAGCTGATACCCCATGATATTTCGAATCACTTTTGCTCCCCATCTTCAGAGTGTACTTTGCGCTGAAGCCCCTATCACTGTATTGAGATAATGTTTTTATTGTTAAAATTAAATGACAGAGAAGGTAACTATTTTTGATATTAACTTTCCCGAAAATCAAGCCACTAACACCTCACTTCCGTCACCAATACAGGGAGGTATGACTCTCTACTACTACGAGGCTTTCACACATCATTCGTTAAAATAATTCACATACCGTATTTTTTTCTAAATATTATTTCAGGGGGGGGAGGTACCCTGACGCCCCACCCCGTCTCTTCTGTACTCTTCTGTCTGCTACCCGCCGACGAACCAGAACTGCAGTAGGTTGGCAGCTCCCCTCGACCAGCGACACACTGTGTAGGCGGTGTGAGCACTCCTTGAGAACATTTTGCGCATATTCGAGTGTGTACAGAGAAGTGAGAGGGAAGACTCATTTTCAGTACTTTACTGGAAAGAGCAGCTCGGTTGCAAGAGGATCTAATATCTTATTTGAGAGTTAATCAGATTGTGCGGTATTCGCTGTATTGGTCAGATGCTTCTTGTCTGTTGCGAATAAGTACAGAGTGGGATAATTAACGCTTGTGGGAGAATTGTAATGGCACCACGGTGGGTTGATTTGTGTAATCAGCGTACCACGCCATCACTGACACATAGGAGTTATTTCGAGCGACAGAAATTGATCTAGGCAGAAAAGTTAGGTTTATTTCAGTGACGACAACCCAGCTTGTAGGCATCTCAACAAACGGTACTGTGTGCAAAGTGCTGAGGCATTCAACACTCCCAACAGTAACAGGAAATACAATACTAATTTAGTGCGACAGCCTCGAACGTATCTATAACTTTCTTTTCAGTTTAAAGTTAGGCACGGTGTTTCAGGTATTTTGCGTTTTGTACATTTCATTACGGAAAGTCCTTTCTTATGAATATAGTTTCTATATGGTTTTACGCCTTAATTTCTTTACCTCCCAGAGTAACAGCTTCTATCCAAACGTACTTTGAAATTCAGTAATTAAATTTTGTATTGTGAGAAAGTTTCAAGACATGTTCTCTTTTCTAAATGAAATAGGTAAAGGAAAGAATGAAATGAAATAAATCGCTATTTGCGATCAGTTATGACTTCACTGTACTAGATTTGGATGGAATACCAAAGTGCGTCGAATGAAAATTTCTGGCCGGCCGGGATTCGAACTCGGGATCTCCTCCTTACTAGGCAGACGCGTGAACCACTCTGCCACCGAGGACACAGTGACCAACCCGACTGTAGAGGACTTTTTCCTGCACGCATCCCGCCACACCCAACTCTCCATTCGCCACGCTCTTTCCTATTACCACAGCCTACAGGTAAACATTCACTGTGATTACTTTCAGTAGCTAGTGACATCATTTTTGAACCCGTTCTGATCTTACTAGCAGTCTACAGGCAAATGTGTGTTTTTCCTGACAGGAGATGTGATCTAAGTTTGTTTAACCTCTTCAGACCCAGTGCCAAGGTTAATTTAAAATTTCGAAAATGTTAATGTTTTTTTTTGTTTATTAGGTTGCATAGGTACCATATTTCTCTCTTTTGCAATTTGGAAAATTTTCATTCTTTGAACGTTGATGTTACACACTTGCGTACCTCGGGTTTCAATCGTAAACATAGTTCTTAAATTTTCTTAAGGGAAGATATCGTATTTAAGGGTAAAATTAATTACAGTATTTTGTATTTGTACAACCTACATATTTTATTTACAATAATAAATTTTACAAGACATATTTACAAGCATTTGTTACTGCCAGGAGGTTTTGTTTGAGTCTCCATGACAACTTTAATCCCAACATGATGCAAAATATCCGATGCGGTTGGTTTGAAACTAAGTGAACTAGTCTCAACAGATTGGAGGTTTGTCTAGTATGTTAAAACCCCTCAGAACTCAGTGAAAGATTCCAATTCTCCTTTGGGTCCACTGGAATCATTTTCCTCTCCAGGGATGCGCCAATGTCAGGGATGCTAAACATAGTAACGAACAAACCAGGGATAGGCACCAAACCTAGATTTTTCTTAAAATTTCACATTTTGTTACAAATAAAGAAAGAAACAAAAAAAATCCTTAAAAGTATAGTAATACTAACCAAATAGCTCTTCAGTCAAACCTCTTATAGATGTTTTTTAAATATCACCATTCATTAAGTCTTCAATGTTTTGAGACTGAATTTCGTTATGAGCATCACGTGGGGAGTCAGAATTCGTACGCTGTCAATTCATTACAGCAAATAATTCATCCTTAGATACAGAATTTGAATATTCTGCAACAGTTCCCTTAAGTATGCGTGATATCTCTTCATCATTTAGCACATGAGCTGCCAAAATATGGTACATTATGAAGTACAGAGCTACTGTAAAATTGCAAACTAAGAACCATGGTACAAAGATGTGTACTATGAAATCATCGACATTTATTTTCGAGGTATATTGAAATAATTCACATTTGCTATATTTCATATGATTCTTCCAACTTCAGTTATCACTCACTACAAAAAAAAGTTAACACATAAAGCTTCATGTATTAGTTACTTGTTACTTGCTATCATAACGACGCTGCCGGACTGCCAGCTTCACTAATATCAAACTTCTGATTCGTGTAACTCCAGAAGTACTGCTGCAAGGGATATACGAGGCGCGTCCAGAAAGTAAGTTCCGTTTGGTAATTAAATGAAATTGTACACAGATGCCGCAGAAATTTTTATGACGCAAAATTCTACAACTCTTAAACTACTTTTCCACAGAACTGCAGATATTTTGCAGGCATTTGTCATAGCGTGGCAACAGGTTTTGTATACTTTCTTCATAGAAATCTGCCGCAGGTGTCTTCAACCAGTTGGAAACAGTTTCTTTCAGCATCACTACGCCCACCATTGAACTGTCGGACCCATCTTCTCACCATCGAATCACTCATCGCATTTGGTCCGTAAACATTGCAAATTTGCCGATAAATTTCACTTGGTTTCACTTTCCTCGCATTCAGAAACCGAATCACCGACCTGATTTCACAGACGGCAGGATTTTCAATCAACGCCGGCATTTCAGACAAGCACAACGAAGCGTACGTAACTGACAGCGATCTCCAAATGGCACACGTTCTTCTCCTTGATACACACCGCCAACAGCGCATGTGCGGAATTGCAATCGCAGCGCTGCAGCGGAGATAAATTGAAACGGAACTTCCTTTCTGGATGCGCCTCGTACAAGTGGAGTCTTTTGAAAGCAAAAAGGAACGCGATCGTGCACACGCGGCCTGAGCACACAAAATACGCCACAGTCAGAGATAAGTTTACGAACCAAGGTGCACATATGAGCACTTACAGACTGAAGAGGATAAGTAATGTTACCTACGGCTATCTGGAATTATTTGTCTACCTATACAGCACATGTACCTATCACCCATCCATTCTTATAGTCCCTCCATGCTGAATCACTTTAGTCTTTCCTTCCTTTATATATTGACAAATTACAGCGTTCAAATGAATGAAATAAATCACAATTTGCGATGTTATGGCTTCACTGTATTCGGTTTAGATGGAATACCAAACAGTGGCGAATGAAAATTTGTGCCCGGCCCGGAATGGAACACGGAATCTCCTGCTTACTAGGCATACGCGTTGACCACTCCGCCACCGAGGACACAGAGACCAGCCCGACTGCAGAGGACTCTTCCCTGCACGTCTCCCGCCACACACAAATCTCCATTCGCCACGCTGTCTCTTTCCTGTACCACAGCCTATTTATTCTATATTGCTCGCAGCCACACTATTGTATTCCCGCATCAGGGAGAACAGAGCATGAGGTATCGAGACGCAATTAATTGTCGTCAGGAGCCCAGCCTCGGCTAGTATACAATTATATATATATTTGACGAATTACAGTGTTCAAATGAATAAAATAAATCGCAATTTGCGATGTTATGGCTTCACTGTATTCGATTTAGAAGGAATTTCAAAATGTGGCGAATGAAAATTTGTGCCCTGCCGGGATTCGAACCCAGTATCTCCTGCTTACTAGGCAGACGCGTTGACCACTCTTTTTTTCTTTTTCTTTTTTTTTTTTTTTTTTTTTTTTTTTACTTTTTGTTTTTGTATTTTTTTTTTCTTCAGCAAAGTAAATAAAGAAAAGATTTGCCCCTCTGGCGTGACTCATAAGTTCAAACGTCATCACTGTGTGGAATATATCACACACTTCTCGACCTCTTAAGGGCACACAGAGTACAAAAAAGAATGACAGCCAACTTAAAAGCCATGGGAATAATTCTTAAATGAAAATAAAATAGACTTCTTATATTTCGTATGTCATGTCGTCAATTTATCGTACTCATGGAGTGTTGTTCTCCAATAGTGAAATAACTAGAAACTTTTGGAACATATCTTTGTACTTTGGGGTTTTCAGTAATTTATGGTGCTCACTTGACAAGTAGTGCAAAAAGTCACATAGCGATTTACTCTTAAAAACTATGGTATAGTATACGTAGTTGCCAAGAATCCATGCGTAACTATTGTTTTTTGCTTTAGGGAAGAAAGTCCAGTCCGGATGAAGTATGTGCGTGGGTGGTATATGGGCTGTTGTTGTTCGGGTTATAAGTGCCAACTTTTTCCGTGTCCAATTCCATATTTCATTTTGGTCTCTGCATGTAAATTTATGTACAAGGGTATCAACAAGCTGACATTTATCACAATATGGCGTCGGTCGAAGGTGTATTTTATGTAGTTTCTCGCCGGTAGGGATGACTTCATTTACGACTTCATACCACGCGGCTCGAACTTTAGAAGGAAGTGCCTTGTTATGGAAATTCTTCCATATGTTTTCCCAAAGGAAAGTTTTGTATTTTCTCTGAATCGGATGGGTCGGTTGGTTCGCAGTCAGTGCACGGTACAGTTCCTTCGTGTTGTGTTCACGTCCATCTTCCTTTAAATAACTCAGTTCCAAGTAGTACTGGCGAACATATGCTAGTTCGTTGCTTATATGACCTACGTTTACCGGTGGCGTTCTATCACCTGGATCGAGACAAGAGAATAAACGTTTCGTCAAAGTGTTTTGGTTTAGTTGTAATATTCTGGTGGTCGCGTGTATGAAGATTGCTGTGCATTGTGCTTGAATATTTTTAACTCCTAGTCCACCGTTGAGACGCGGTAATGTGGCAGTGGCGAACGGAGGCTTAAAGATGTTGCCTCTCCAAATAAACCAACACACCGTCGCTAGTAATCTTGTCGCAATGTCAGATGGTAAGGGCAGTACCGCAGCAACGTGGTATATTTTGCTCAGCACGTAGATGTTAACAAAATCAGCTCTCTGAAGCCTGTCCAGTGATCTCACTTGGTGGTCCTTGAGCATGAACCGCAACGCATTAAGTTTCCGTGTCCAGTTAACAATGCTCATATCTCTTGGGTTGGCGGTGATATGGAGTCCCAGTTGAGTCCTTTCCTGCGTATGCTGAAGCCATGGAGATCTCATCAAGGGTGGATGAGGTCCTAACATCAGGATGTTGGACTTTCGAATGTTTAATTGAGCACCAGTAGCTCTTGCGTAACTTTCTACAATTTGTCTTGCTATTTCCAATTCTGTTTCGTTATTAATAATGAGGCTGATGTCGTCGGCGTATGCATGACACACTGTCCGACAATGCAAAGTCTGGAGACCTCGTAGGTGTTCGTGAAATTTTCTAAGTAGTGGCTCTATGCCAATGGCATACAGAGTTGACGAAAGTGGACAACCTTGCCGTATACCACGCTGAATTTGCACAGCGGCTGTCAACTGTCCATTTATTTTAACTTTCGAATAGGAGCGACCTATCGAATTCTGAATTATGTGAACAACTTGCTCGTTGTATCCTAATCTTCGCATCGTGTGTAGTAAAAATTTGTGGCTCAACCTGTCAAAAGCTTTATCAAAATCCAGAAACGCAAGAGCTAATTCACTTTTACTGATCCAAACAAGATGAATTAGATCCCGATATTCCGCCAAAACGTGCGACATTGTCCTTCCTGTGGACGGATGTGCGTGGTATGATCCGAAAACTTTTGGTACTGTTGGCTTCAGCCTGTCATTAATTAAGCGAGTGAATATTTTAAAGTCAGCATTGAGCAATGTAATCGGCCTATATTGCGTAATCGTCGTACTCCGTGGTGTTTTAGGAACTAAGACCACCATGCCTTCGGTGAAGGTAGCCGGGATCTCATTAATCGTCAGAAGCTCGTTGTACATCTTTGTCAGTTCTGTACCTATGATGTCCCAATAAGTTATGTAAAACTCAACAGGCAAGCCGTCTATTCCGGCGGACTTACTACGCGGCGCCTGCTTTAAAGATGTTCTGACTTCTTCATCTGTGAATTGTGCACATATCTCTGCATTGTCGTTTTCATTTATTTGCGTCGTAAATCCAGATAACAAATCCTCTTCGGCGTCGACTTGAGATTGTTGTTCCGAATAGAGATGTTGGAAATAATTGAATACATATCGTTGAATAGCACGTTGATCGTTATATAGATTTCCTTGGTCATCAGTAAGACTATTTATTAGTTTTTGTTTTGCTCTTTTTGTTTCTCGAACGAGATGGAAAAGTGACGCTTTTTCATTGTGAAGGTTGTTGATGTTTCGAGCACGCACAATCCTGCCCTGGAGAGAAACGCTAGTTAGCGATATGAGTTTGGCTTTAACGCGTTGAATTTGAATAATATTATCAGAAGGCCTTGGTGAATTTCTGTATAAATCCCGAAGGCTGCTAAAATAAAATTCAATAGTCCTCTTCTTCCAGTAGTTTTACTGTTTTGCGTACTGTAGTATCGATTTTTTTTAGCTGTGGTTTAACGTAACTGGTCCACCAAACTACGCGTTGTTGAAATCTGTGCATCGTTCGAACGCATTTATCCCATACGTGTATTATCTCGTTTCGTAAAGCTGCATCATTAAGAAGCGACAAATTTAGCTGCCATACACCGCGGCCAAGGAAGGTTTTCTGCCGAGCCTGTTTAACCCAGATGTGATAAGCACTGTGGTCAGAGAAACAAACAGGCCATACTTCACAGTTGGTCACGTAGCTGGAGAGATCTGCCGTACAGTAAATCCTATCTAATCGACTACACGACGTATTTGTAATAAAGGTATATCCACGTGAATTGGGTCGGAGATGTATCCAAGTGTCAATCAGTTGTAGGCTATCCGTTAGAATTTTTAGTTCTTCACAGTAATTGAAGTTAGGAATTTGGTCTTCTTTGCGTAAAACGCAATTAAAATCGCCCCCAAAAATAATGCTTGAGCTGGAGCTAGTGATAAGGTGAATCAGTTCTTCTCGGTAAAAGTGACTTCTATTGCGCTTATTACTGGTACCTGACGGAGCGTAGACGTTAACTAATAGTAGATCCTGTAACTGTAACGTCATGCCTCTTCCGTTGGCTAAAACTGCTTTCGCTTCGTATCGTATTCCTTGTCGTATCAATACCGCCGTTCCACTGTCCTGTCCAATATTGAAAATCGCGTCAAATCCGTGTATGTTCTCTAATTTGGTTGTACATACCTCTTGAAGCATTAGGACGTCAATATCTGCAGCATAAATGTAGTCTTTTAGAGCTTGTAGTTTCCTGTCCGATTCTATCCTATGTAAATTTAAAGTTCCAATTTTGTAGTCTTGCATTGGTAAATGTAGCTTTAATCTTCCATGTGTTCCGCCCAAGAAGTAAATGTATCTGGCGGGCGTTGACGGGTTGTCCCCTTTGGTTCGTCTTGTGGCGGTTGAGTATTGGATGACAAAAATTCATCAACCTGTAGCTTCTCCCTTTCCTCTTGTTTCTTGCTTGCAGATTCAGCGTCCCTTTTTTTAAGGTGTTTTTAGTTTTTTGACGCTTCCGTTCTAGATCTTGGGACTCTTCTTCAGACTGTTTCTTGATCTTTTTAGATTTCACAGTTTTCTGTTGACAAGAGTCGACGGTCAAACGTTGTTTGTCAGCTGTTTCACTATTATCTGGACTGGTATTGGCAGGTTGCTCGGACATTTCAGAAATAAACACTGGTTCTGAAGTGTCCATTTCGTTGCCAGACTCGGGTAGCGGGAGAGGTATTGTTACAGTTATGGACGGAGTCTGTTGGTCGCGCTGCGGCGGAATTGCCTGGCCGGCTGGCGGTGTCGGGGTCGGTGTCGCCGTGTGCTGCAGCAGCTGCTGCTGCTGTTGCTGTCCGATGGGGCGCTGTGCCGCAGCCGGCGCGGCCGCCTGCTCCGCCGGGCCGCTGCCGCCGCACCCCTCCTGTTTATCCGCTGTGACGTCACCGCCGCGAGGAGGCTCGGAAACCTGAGGCGCACTAATTGATTCTCGGTGTACGTCAGACGTATCCACGGGAGGCGACTGTTGCTCCACATTTTGTCTCGGCGCAGGGTTCAAAAGGACTGCCGCGTACGACGTGCCGTCCGACTCTGAGCGAGCTGTGGGAAGCTGCACAGGCTGGACGGTTCTGCGCACATTCCTTATGTTCGGACAGTCAGCTCGAAGATGATCAGGGGAATTGCATTTGGCGCAAGTTCTCGGCTGCCCTTCGTAAACTACAAGAGCCCTAAAGCCATACACCATAATTTGTGACGGTATATGTTGCCGTAAGTCTATTTTGACAGTTTTCACACCGTTATCGACATTGAAATGTTTTAGACCTGACCATTTTTCCCGTTCGATCTGCAAAACATTTCCGTACGGAGTAAGAGCTTGTCGGAACATTTCAAGTGGCACTTCAAAAGGCACGTTGAAAATGCGGACAGAGCGAAGACCTAAGCCAGCGAAGCTTATAGACACTTTGCAAACTTCCCCATTCTCATGAACAAAGTTCGTAGATCCGCCTGTCGTTCTCATGATACGCAAACAGATTTCTTCGTCTACAATTTTGACGTACAGTGTATTCTCCAAGAAATCGTATTGCATTCCCACGACGTCTTCGTCTTTTAAACCTATTTCGTCAAACAGCCAATCGACAATACCATATACTTTAGGACGCTCATAACCAAACGGAAAACCAAATTTCAACGTACAATGTCTAATCGATGACTGCATAGTAATATCGTAACCAGCACTTAAAGTAGAATAGCACCGTCCGAAAGCACGCGCCGCGAGCGACAGGTAAACACCGTCCGCACTTGGCCGCAGACGCGACGGAACTTCCCACTCTGCTACCGAGGACACAGTGACCAGCCCGACTGCAGAGAACTCTTCCCTCCACGTCTCCCGCCACACACAAATCTCCATTCGCTACGCTGTCTCTCTCCTATACTGTGGTGCGGCGGAGGTCCCTTCGTTTGTGGGAGGAGGCGTGGCAGGCAGTGACGAACAATAAACTGCGGTTGGTTAAGCCAACTGTCCGACCGTGGCGAACATCCTGTCAGTCATTGAAGCAGCATGAAGTGGCCTTGACACGTCTCCGAATCGGGTATTGTCCATTGACACATGGCTATTTACTCCGTCGAGAGGACCCTCCGATATGCGATGCTTGTGGTGTGCAAATCACTGTACGCCACATTTTACTGGAATGTATTTCCTACCGTGCTGCTAGGGCAGCAGTGGCCCTTTGTGGTCCCCTGTTCTCTGTTTTAACTGATGTCGAGGCAAGTGTGACGAAAGTTTTCAATTTCTGTGAACTTTCCGGACTCTGGCCTAAGCTTTTAGGCTGGAGGTTGTAGAATGTTAACGAATGGATAGCCCACCACTCCTCTGGCATGGCATTTTGAGTACGTCGGTAAACCTTAGACGCTCACCATCTGTTACTACCTTGCCATGTTTGGTTGGGTCTTTGCTTCGTTCCCCTTATTGTTTGGCTAGTTTGGTTACTTTCCCTTCTGTCCCCTATTTGTGTATATTTCATTTTATTCAGGTCACACGTATCGCCTAATTATCTTGAACGGCCGCTAAAGACCTAGTTGTCGTGCGCCCATAACATCATATCCATCCATCCATCCATCTTTCCTATACCACAGCCTATTTATTTTATAATGCTCGCAGCCACAATACTGTATTCCCGCATCAGGGAGAACAGACCATGAGGTATCGAGACACAATTGTCGTTAGGAGTCCAGCCTCGGCTTCCTTTGTCTGGTAGTTCTTCGCAGCGGCAGCACCGTGACGTGGTGTTTCACGACGCGTCTAAGGCGCCCCTACGCCCTCCGCCCCGCCACCCTGTTAGCTGGATAATGACGCGGCACCGACGGCGTGGAGCGCTGTTTTAATTGCGTGCGCGGGTCTCACGCTAGTGCGTCGCGGCGAGTCACGCATAGTGCCGGCAGCCCATTCCTGAATAAATTATCCGACGGGCCCCGCGTAGGACGAGCCGGGCCGGGCCACGCCGGAATTCTGCTGCTGGATTTCCCTCATATATTACGGCCATCACATTTGCATGCATAGTGCTTATAACCTGCGCCCTCTTAAACTTCAGCCGAGGGGTGTTACGCACTGCCGGCCACTTCAGGCTGGTTTTGTCAGGAAATACTCATCAGTACTCCTTGACTACAATAGTAAGTAAATTTCGCTTCACACCCTTAGACTACCAGCAAGGAGTTCTCACGTCGTTTGAAAGCCGAACCAAGCATCAACTATTATTTACTCATTAATTAAAACTTCCGGGCTAAGTTGCCGTGGTCCATCCATAAAACTTCTAACTCCCGACGTTTCGTTGCCTAATGCGGGCAACGTCTTCAAGGGTGAGTCGACGACTGCTTACTAGGCGCTGGAGGTCCCGCTTATATAGATGGCATAGATGGCGCCACAACTTGTCACGTGCTGCCAACGTCATGTCTCTCGATTATAGGTAATCGATTGTCATATCTTCGGTTCAAAGTTGACCGCCAAATCTTATCTAATTTCAAACCTTCTTCTTTCTAGTTAAAATTATTGTGGTGTTTTTGTATTTCTATGGCTTCTCTATACATCCGTGTGTAATAATAGGACGTCCTGGCTAGCACGCTCGTTTCACTAAATTTGATTTCATGGTCACCACGTGTATAAACATGCTCTGCCACAGCTGACTTATCTGTGTGACCCAGACGATAATTCCTTTTGTTTTCCAATATGCGAGTATTAACACTCATTTTTGTTGTTCCTATATACACCATGCCACAGCTACAAGGAATTTTATACACCCCAGGCGTTGCTAGGGGATGTCGTGCGTCTTTCACCGATCGTAAGCATTCGCTAATTTTCTTTGTATGTCTAAAGACGTTCTGAACTTGAAATCTGGCCAAAACTTTCCAATACGGTCCGTAATTTTGTGGATGAAAGGAATAAAAACTTTGCCGGCCGACAGTTGTTGTTGCGGCTTGTTTTCGGACCCTTTTCTTCTTGGATGGAGAGCTCGATCTATCTCTTTATTTACTCTTCCAAGAAATTAGCAATTTTTCGTCGTCTACATAAATAGGTAGCAATTGCCACATGCCACAGGTTCAATTGAGAACGGCTCAACCGATCTGTCTGACTATTTTCTCACTATCATCCTTTATGTGTTCATAATTCGCAGCACAACTGAGCCACGTCGGCTCGCCTTCTTCTTTCGTATCATTTCTTACGTCGATCTGTCGATCCTATTCGGGTCTGCGCCGCTGGCGGCGCCTTCTTCGTGTCGTGACTCTCTCTGGCCAGAAGGGGTGACTAGCGGTGTGATTGCGGTCGTTTGTTATTGAGTGGGACGGTGACGGACCGCCGGGGCGTGCGCTGGGCACGGTGGCCGCGCTGAGCGCGTGACTTCCGCTGGGGCTGTTTACAGTACTTCGTCAGCCACTCCGGCCGCAGCGGCGTCCTCCGAGGGATGTGCACTGGGAGTTTAAGGTGATCATCGCCATGGTGCACGGACAGTCATTCAGTTGAAGTTTCATCTGGTCTCCTGGAATACCTGCCCACGTTTGGCGTTCACGAGATCTTTCCGACGTGGTGACCGATCAGTCGGTACATTTTCGGTGGTGCGTCGGACGGTCGGGAAGTCAGCACAAATATGACTGGTTTCCCTTGGTGTTTATTGTGGTTGTGTTAACTTGTTCTTGTGTGTGTGCTTGGCCAGGGTTGACAGCCGTCTCCATGGGTGGTTTTCTGTTTCTTCCGTTTATGTATTGGTTTTCTGTTGTTGTTGTCCGCGGTTGTAACTGTGCTTCCGTTCGTTCTATTCGTGTTCAAGAGAGATTGTTTGGCCTTTGCCTTGCGTGGGGCGTTATCCGAATTAAACAAAATTTCTGTCACTGAGGAATCCTGGTTCGTGCCCTTCCGTGTCCTCGTCAACTGCCCGGGGAATCGGTCCTATGCTATTTGGCACCCAGAACAACCATCTCTGTCCGTAATAACGACGTTGATACGCCTGGGCATTGAGTCAAACAGAGCTTGGATGGCGTGTAAAGATACAGATGCCCATTCAGCTTCAATACGATGCCATAGTTCATCGACTGGTGTATTGTGATGAGCCAGTTGCTTGGCCACCACAGACTCTCTTCAAATGGTGAGAGACCTGGAGAATGTGTTGACCAGGACAGCAGTCGAATATTTTCCGTATCCATAAAAGACCGTACAGGATCTGCAACACGCGGTCGTGCAGTATCCAGCTGAAATGTAGGGTTTCCCAAGGATCGAATGAAGGGTAGAGACACTGGTCGTAACACATCTGAAATGTAACGGCCACTGTTCAAAGTGCCGTCGATGCGAACAAGTGATCGAGTCGTGTAACCAATGGCACCCTATACCATCACGCCAGTGATACACCAGTATGGCAATTTGCGTTCACCCCGATGTCGCCAAACACGGATGCGACCATCATGATGCTGTAAACAGAACCTGAATTCATCCGAAAAAATGACGTTTTGCCATTCGTGCACCCAGGTTCGTCGTTGCGTACACCATCGCAGACGCTACTGTCTTTGACGGAGTGTCAAGCGTAACCGCAGCCATGGTCTCAGAGCTGATTGACAATGCTGCTGTAAACGTCGTCGAGCTTTTCGTGCAGATAGTTGTTGTCATGCAAACGTCACCCATCTGTTGACTCAGGGATCGAGATGTGGCTACATGTGAATAAGATGTCTGTTATCTCGACTGCTACTGATACGAGGCCATTGGGTACCAGCTCGGAGTTCGGTACTGCCCTCCTGAACCCACCGATTCCATATTCTGGTAACAGTCATACATCGCGACCAACGCGACCAGCATTGTCGCTATACGATAAACCACAATCGCGATAGACTACACAATCCGACCTTTATCGAAGTCTGAAACGTGACAGTACGAATTTCTCCTTCTTACACGAGGCATAACAACAACGTTTCACCGGGCAACGCCGGTCAACTGCTGTTTGAGTATGAGAAATCGGTTGGAAACTTTCGTCTTGTCATCAAGTTGTAGGTTTTGCCACCGGCGCCAACCTTGAGTGAATGCCCAGAAAAGCTAATCATTTTCATATCACATCATCTTCTTTCCGTCGGTTAACTTCCGCGTATATATAAAACTTAACCACCATCTCTTGATTTCATATACAGCTATACTTAAGCTATAATAAAAAAACACGTAGTCTTAACAGCTATTTTGATCCTCTGCAAACTCTTTAGATGGTAACGCAATACATTCTCAGTTTATTCTGCACAATAACTGTGATTAATCACAAAATTAACGTTCTCTTCTTTTCCGCTTACTTTGAACGCTGAGCCTTCGGTTTCACTGCATCGTCGTATGTCACTTCAGGACACCTGACGTGTTGTTGACAAAAAAGAATGAACAGCTTAGCCTGTAGCTGTACTTAGATTATCTCTTTCAGCCGTAGTGTATTTGTTGATTCAATAGGTGATGTTACGCGAAGGAACGCGACAGTAACTGACCATTATGTTTCGTCAGGGCATGCAGATACGTTGTTCTCAAAAATGATAATTTCCAGTCTGTTACATGTGTTAAAAGTAATATACTGTAGATGTCATACGCGAAATCGATTACATTTCGAAAATTCTTAATGTTTCCTCTAAACTTGAGAATGCAACTCGTGTTCCCACTACCGACAAAGCAGACCGAACTGTGTTATTGATGTTTCCTTTCCATGTGGATTTCCACTTTGAAAACGTCGGGGAATTTTATTTAACAATGGTGGTACTGATTTTTGTTTGTGGAATGTTGCGTGCTTTGGTCCTTTTTGTTTGTACAAGTAACTGTACCCCATGTACCTATGCCGGGAGTGGTCTGTTTCTTGTTTCGAAATTGCACCTTAGTTCCATTTCCCAGTTGTACAACTGATTATGCTAGGCCGCTCTTTAAAGTCTAAGGCCTTTGTAGTTAATTCTTCGTATTTGTAGCTTAATTGCTTCCGCGTAATATTTATGAGATTTTCCATTTTTATTAATGTTTTTTTTTTTTTTCGAGCCTATGTCAATAGAGACGTTTTGCACCAACACTAGTGGTAATATCTGACTGATACTTTCTTAGTTGATAGAAAGATTCCTTAACTTACCACTTTTTTCAAATTTATCCCCTGTTGCCACCTTTTGTTTATACATAATCTCATCCGACGCAAATTAGCAAACGATATTGGTATAAATAACATAAATTGCATGTCAGCGCAAGCGATAGGAATTGAGTACGACTAGTTTTGTAGCAGTCATTTTCGCCGGCAGCCGTGGCCGAGGGGACTGAGGCGCTCCAGTCACGGTCTGCACGGCCACTACGGTCGGGGATTCGAATCCCCCCTCGGGCATGGATATTTGTGCCGTCCTTAGTATTAGCTAGTTTGTAATTTTAGGCACTGATGACCCCGTAGTTAACTCCCATAAGCTATACAAACATTTGAACATCTGAGAGTCATTTTCGTTGACCCTCTGACACCCCTCATCTCTTTTTTGTATCTATATCATATTTAATGCAAGTTAATGGATGTAGCTGGTTGTAGTAACCAATCATTTCTCTTATTTGATACGTTCTACCCATTTCCTTGTTAGCTTGTTATCTTTCAAAGGAAACCTGCAATTACTGAACAGAAAATTGGTTTCCTGCAGTTACCTGAAAATAAATTAAAATTGAAAGATAGCGTTAGATTCCTTAAGAGTCTTCCTCACATTTAGTGAGTTTATTTCACTACAGTTCATCCAACTGAAAACTGAACAAATTTTGGTAAACAAAACTGCAGAGAGAAATGAATGTGACATATGACATAAAAGTTTTCTGGGTATTGTACTGCGTCATGATGTAAGGCTATTACTTAAATAACCGACGTTTCGGCCAACGTTACAGTGGCCTTCATCTGGCCGAAACTTCGGTTATTTAAGTAATAGCCTTACATCATGACGCGGTACCATACCCAAAAAACTTTTGTCATCTGACTCTGGCCGCGAAAGCCTACGTAATTATATCAGAAATGAATGTGTTTCAGTGTCAATATCCACATTTACAAATCATATACTCGTTAATCTTAGTCACCTGATCACCGATAAAGTGGCGTCATAGTTTGCACAGGTTGCCGCAAGGAGCGCTGTAATTCGCGTTTTAGCTACTTCATTAAATTTAATTACCTTGATGATTAGCTTTGTCTCTCACAGAGACATCTGTCTGGTAACAAACGTCAATCACGATACTGAGGATATCATTCTAAAATCATAGCAAAGTGCACATAAACAAAATGAAGAGAATTAACTGCAAATCTCTCACAAATGAAACCAAAAATCTACTTATATGACCCGCGAATAGCTCTGGATTACTAAACGCAACGAGTGTAATCCGACCGACAGTAACTCGTCGTCACACGCGTCGTATTTAGACAGCAGCCAGAACGGTTTTTGTCTACGTATTCCGCTATTCGACGCGAAACTCCTGGCAAACAATAAAATCAAACGCAAGCTTTGAGTCATAAAATTCCACGAATGGCGTCCCGCGTTAACAGTCCCTGAAATGAGACAAAACGACATCTGCACAGTGTACGTATCTACACAGCAATTAATTGTGCAAATTTAATCTGGCACCGGGCATTAAAATCTGCTTAATTTTAACAAGGACGCTCGAATAAATAATACATTTATTGCCTCGTTTACCACATTAAATTGCGCGTGCCGGCTGTAGGCGGCCGGTTTCGCAGAACATACAGGCGTGCTCCGCTGCGGCTTACCGTTGTCTGCACACACACACACACACAGATATATATACCCACCATCATCGATGCCTGCTGTGATACAAATGTTTGCCAGCTACTATTTGTCTGCCTCTCCATTTCCACTACACTTTCCTCTGTATTGCGAGAGTATTAATCCATTTGCGAATGTGAATGTGAGAGGACTGAAATATTCCTCTATGAATCGGAGTACAAGGTTAGCATCAACCGGCCTGCTGGAATCATACATGGTTGACAAGAAATTATGATGTTCCATCTGCTGACTGTAAAGTGACAATTTCGCAGATATTCCCTACCCCCTCGAAGGCACAGAGGGGTTATTTTGACTCCTATCATTAAAGAAAAATTCTGAACTATTAATTACAATGTTTACAACTTGATGTTTTAAGATACACAGGGTGTTTCACTAAGTGTGTTTGCTTCTGTAACTTATAGAATAATAGGTAACGGGAAATTTTAACGAGGTAGGTCAACACAAGAAATGGTACACTTTCTGCGGAGTTATGAACATAGTTTATTGTACCATTTTCCAAAGAGTTACAGCATAAGATATATTTTTTTATGGAACAATACTTTTTTTTTCGTGCATTGGATTCGTTAGAACCCGCTGCGTCCAAATCAATTTAAACTACGTACCTATCACAGTTTGGGAACTACAACCCTTCAAAGTTTCAGGGGCAGATACCACAGACGCTGTGCATATTGCAATGCGCCTTCTAAATGTGGTGCAACCGAGTTGTAACGTCGCCGGTGCCACGGCGCGAGAAGCTTCCTCGATGCGCTGTTAGACTGCCGACTGTCGCCGCACACGGCCGTATACCCGACAGTTGGAGCCACACAAACAACAGGGGCTCAATATACCACAGTTACTGACATCGGAGGACGATGGCATACACGAACAACGAGTACGTTGGCATGTTGCTGATGCTCGGCGAGTGCCGACACAATGCCACTGAAGCAGCCACGGCGTATGCCGTGAGATATCCTAGGCGAAGATCCCCGGCAGCCATTACGTTCTTACGTGCCGAACAACGACTTCGGGAAACAGGCAGCTTGGTAATGCGCCGCAGTAACAGACGAAGACCTGCAAGAAATGAGGAGACGGAGGTGTTTGTTTTAGCTGCACTACAGGATTTCCGTGCAAGAGTGACATTCTGTAAGTGGGCCATGCGTAATTTCACGCTGGAGTCTTTACAAAGTATTATGTTCTATGGTGAGTCCACGTTCACAAATTATGGTGCAGTGAATCGCCATAACATGCACTACTGGGCCGCAGTCAATACTCGGTGGGTACGACCTGTCGACCGTCAACGTAGGTGGTCTATTAACGTGTGGTGTGGAATCCTTGGGGATGAAATCATCGGTCCACACTACTTCCCAGGCTTTTATAGCTGACAGTTTGGGTGGTCTCGTTGAACATGTGTGTCTACACACGAGAGTCCATATATGGATGCAGCACAATGGTCACCCAGCCCATTTTGCGCGTGCTGTTGTGGAAGAACTAAACAACAGGTTTGCAGGAAGATGGTTGGGGCGCCATGGTCATCATTCATGGCCCGCAAGGTTGCACGATTTAACACTAGTAGATTTCTTTTTGTGGGGATATCTAAGTAATCGTGTTTATGTCACTGAGCCCACATCCCCAGATGATCTAAAACGGCGCATCGAGGACGCATGTCTTTCCGTCACACCGACGATGTTACATCTCGTCCGCAGATCCTTTCGACGGCACATTGCATTATGCATTGCGGAACATGGACACACATTTGAACATCTCATGGAAATCAGCTTCCAACCATCATCTACCACACACCCATGTATTATGTACAGCGTGTGGTATCTATCCCTGAAACTTTGAAGGGTTGTAGCTCCCAAACTAACAGTGATAGGAATGTAGTTTAAATTGATTTGGACGCAGCTGGTTTGAACGAATCCAATTCACGATAGAAAAGCTATTGTTCCAGTTAAAATATAACTTTTTGCTGTAACTCTTTGGAAAATGATACAATAAACTATGTTCATAGCACAGCAGAAGGTGTAACATTTCTTCTGTTGACATACCGCATTAAAATTTCCCGTCACCTATTATTTTATAAGTTACAGAGGCAAACACACTTAGTGAAACACCCTGTATATACCAATTCAGATACAGAATTGTAAATCAAAAGTACAGATTACAAATTATTTATTGACAAAAAAAAAATTCACTTAAACTGTTCAATAGTCATACTAGAGTAAGCAAATAACAGATTTTTCTTTATTTTTAATACATTGAAACTGAACATTTCATGTTTACAGCAGTTTGAACTACTTCATTCTTTGACACATTTATATACAGATTTATTTGTTCATTTTCCACAAACAATCTTCTTAAAATCAGTGAACTTGGAAAAACAGTTTTATTACATGTGCAGAAAACCTGCTTCGCAGCCATATTGCATTTGCAAATGAATGACAAGGAAGAGGAAGGAAGAAGGATTAGGAAGGAAAGGACTGACAGAGGCTGCTTTAGGGCATTGAAACGAAACAATGGCGACAAGTGGATATGTGAGCCAGACAGGGAATCGAACCCGGATCTCCCACTTTGGACCAGCGGTCGCCTTAACCACCCTCCTGGCCGTTTCAAATTCCCACAAGTCGCACGCTATGCCTGTAGCGCCCCTATCGTTCATGCCCTTTTACACTCGCCATTACGGATTCCCGTGCGAGGTCGAACGTATCACCGCATCTGCAGTTAAGTAATTGTAAGTAATTGAAACTGACGCCGTCGTCGCGTCTAAATACCAAGTATTTTGTGCCGGCCGCTGTGGTCGAGGGGACTGAGGCGCGTCAGTCACGGTCTGTACGGCCACTACGGCCGGGGGTTCGAATCCCCCCTCGAGCATGGATATTTGTGCCGTCCTTAGTGTTAGCTAGTTCATAAGTAGTTTGTAAGCTTAGGGACTGATGACCCCGTAGTTAAGTCCCATAAGCTATACAAACATTTGAACATTTTTTGAATTATTTTGTTCCTGCCAGGTCACGGATTTTGTATGAGAAGTGCACAGGCCATCTTACTGAAGATGTGTTGACTAAATAATACCTGGCTATTTTGTCTACCATGCCAACGCTAAATTTCATTTTGTTGTAACTACAGTTTCTGGGGTATTTTCTCATTTGTATTTATAGTAGAACTAAGATGAAGACATTAACAGACCATTTTTTACTTTCTTTCCTTGATAGACAGGCAACGAAATATAATCATATTCTTAAGCCTTTGCCGAACGCAGAGGACAATTCAAGGACTTCCGAGCATGTGGTATTTCTGTTATCGCTATGTTTACTGCTCATAAATTCAGGTTGACCTTTCTTTCCTTTTTGGCTAATTTGACTCGAGTAATTGCCAAGGAATGGTTCCGTAAGATTCATCACTATATAGTGTGCAACCATTTCATCTCTGGATCTTGGGCATCCTTACTAACGGAAACCACTGTGTATATATTCTCTTTCAAAGTCTAATGCTAACCTGTACCCTTTCCCATACTTGTCAGGCTTTGATGCTATGAATTCACTTGGGAAGAGCTGCTCACCTATGTTACGTCAGTTCCAGGTTTGCAACACGTTGAACGGGTTTCTATGACTTTATCCCAAACAGCAGAAACCAATGCAAAAATATCATTCTGTAATCGTACATTTTCTTTGAATGTCTGTGGTACAAATTCTTCCTCTGAATCGTCAGAAAAAAATTTGCACCATCTGATTCCCATTTTATAGCTCTTTGTAACTCCACAAGAGACTAATCAGCAAGTAAATAGTGTTTTCGATTCATTTCAGTCTTCACCTGACAGTAATCTTTAATGGACGAATTCTTATAAGGGAATGAGGACCAATGCCGATCTAATCGCATTTTAGTCACTTCATACTGCTATAATAATTATTTAAAATGTAGCTGTCGCTTAAAAAACCGAAAAGGGTGACTTTCTGTGGGCGTTCTGCCTGAAACTAAACTTTATGTTAACGCGTTGCTCCATTTTGTGCTTCATGTTACAATGACACAAGTTGTCACATTGACCCTGTTAGCTGAGTCGCAGCGTTTACCACAGCCTCACTGGAGTGCTTTGCACTATAGAACGAGCTTGTCGACATGTCCCTCAACGAGTATGCGCTGGCACCTCATGCTCGTCACCGCGGTTTGTAAAATATGGAACAATTAACCGATTTTTCAGACGCACTCTTTATTTTAACTGTACTGGATCCGTAAATCTGCGCTTCATCTTCTACTCTACTAGAATGCGACTAGAAGAAAACGACTGCACTCACCTGATTAATAATTTTTCGATAAATGCATTATAGAGGGAGCTTAACATTTATGGGAGAGCTGCGGCTGCTAAATTATTGATAAGGAAGCCATCGAAAAGATGCGAAGTAAATGGTGCAACTAACATAAAACCTGGACATTTGAGAATGGAAGAATGTAGAATGTAGTTTCATGGTATTTTGGAATTGGGACTGGGGCTGGTCTTGTTTTAATTCCAGACAATTAATGAATTCACCAACAGCCGACAGTTTGTTGTTTCATTAAACGACTGGTTTCGGTTTCACAGTAATATCATCTTCAGGCCCTATACAAATAAAGTTAAAAATCAGTTTTGTATTTGCAACAGCATGCTCGACATGTGTAATATAAAATATAAAGAACAACAAATACAACTGACCCAACAATCAAATGTTCAAATGTTTGTATAGTCTATTGGACTTAACTACGGGGTCATCAGTCCCTAAACTTACAAACTACTTATGAACTACTTACGAACAAGGACGGCACAAATATCCATGCCCGAGGGGGGATTCGAACCCCCGACCGTAGTGTCCGTGCAGACCGTGACTGGAGCGCCTCAGTCTCCTCGGCCACTGCGGCCGGCGGACCCAACAATCAGCGCTGAAGCAATATAATAAGACTTAATGGTTAGTATAATAAAAGATTATATTACTCCAGCTGATTTGCATCTTCTGTTGAAGACGATTGCTGCTATAGTTTTCATTACCTTACCAGGTAATGGAACGAGCCCGCAGTTTCCTGAACAAGAAAATCCAACTGATTTAAACAGCCCCAATCCACATCAACAGAAGATGCCAATCGGCAGGAGTAATTTAACATTGTACCATCCTTTATGTCTTATTATATTGCTTCAATTCTGACTGTTGGGTCATTTGTACTTGTTGTTGTTTATATTTTATATGACATATGTAGAGCACGATGTTATAAATACAGCACAGATTTGTAACTTTATTTATAAAGAGCCCGAAGATTCTGATACTGTAATACCGAAACGAGTCATTTTATAAAACAACTAACTTTACGGCTGTTAATGAATAAATTAATTATTTGGCATTAGAATGTAGAATGGTCCTATGAATCATCGTTTATATTTCTTCAAAACGAAACTAAGTTTATGTAACGTAAAGGCCAAAAGAAGCTTACTGCATTCCTGTTTCCTGTAGTCAAGCATGGGTGATATTCCTGCACGATTTGGGCACCTAGATCGCCTTATTCAACAGTGTATATCCTCGCTGTGAATGAATATACCCACGAAGCTCGATAAAACTCCTTACTATGATTAAAATATTGTTAACAATTACTACCATCTTAGAAAATGAAAATGCACACACACCCAAAAAGAAAATGTTTCACTTGTGGTTTGTACAGTATTACAAAACTACGAAACACCTTCCCTGGGCAGGGAAATTGCCATGTCTCAATAAAAACCTATGGTTATGAGTAAAGCGGTTTGTACCACACACGCTGACACACAAATAGAAGCATACTCGTATGGAAACATCTGGAGATTTCATCGTCACGTCTGCACAGAATCCTCCAATTTTGGAAACTATTAGTACAGGAGATGAGAGCTGGTGTCATCAGTACGATCCGGAGACTAAGCGATAGTCAGTGTAATGATGTTCATTGTCTTCATCGCCTCCCAAAAGAAACATTCGGTTGACAGAATACAAGACTAAAACGATGTTATTGCCTTGTTACGAAGGGGGGCTGGATTCTTCATGAACTTTTACCGGTGGGTCGTAACGTTAACAAGAAGTTGATGAGGGACTTTTGAAACGGCTGCTGCCACGCCCCCGGCGTTCGGCCAAAACTGTACCGGAGTGGACAGATGAATTTCTCGCACAATACCCGTCCGCACACTGCGATCCGCTTGCTAAAGTTTCTTGCTGGACGCAAGATCACTGTGCTTCCACACGCTTCTAATTCCCAAGATTTGGTGCCGGCAGACTATTTCCTGTCTCCTAGACTTAAATCAACCACAAAAGACCTACGCTTCACAACGATTGCGGAGATCGAAAGACGTGTGACACAAGTGCTTCGAGCGTTTTGGTTGGCAATTATAATAAGACTTAATGGATCTGTTCCTAGAAGAAAACTGTAGCTTTTCTAAATGCCAATTGTGGGTCAGCTCCTTACTAATAACAAAAACAAAAATGTGTATCATTTGTTGATATTATTTTAGACTGAAAGTCTAATATTTACCAAATATTTATTTTATTTTGGATATTTGTTTAAAATGATGCAGATTGAGCTACTTAATTTTGACCTTGTAACTCGAATAAATAAGCCACCTGTTCGGCCTCTACTCTAACTTCAATGCTACTCGCATCATAATGTTCCACTGAACCTTTAATTTCTTAATTATTTTATATATACATTACATTTATTTTATATAAACAACATCTTAATCACAACTGATGTTTCTCCTTGTATGCCAATAGAAAAAAAAAAAAAAAAAGAATTTTATATGACAAATTTCAATGCATCAATTCTCAATATACAGTGTGAATCACCTAACACTTGCACCGCAAATATTTCGGAAAAGGAAAGTGCGATTGATGTGCAATTTTCACAGAATAGATTGGCAGTCAGCCAACAAACAGATTGTAATATTACTTAGAAAGTATATTTTTATCCAAACATAGTTTATTTTAAATGGAAGAATGGTTGTTTCTATCATGCACTGGAATTTTTGACACCAGCTGTATACAAAGAGTTTTGAATGACATTTTTATCACATTTAGTTTGGCAGCTACCATCATTCAAAGTTTCGGAGGCGGAGGCTGCGATAGCGTAGCTAAGTGGCCGAGTGGTTAGCCTCTTGGGCACGGCCCACTGTCGAATGACCACCAGCCACTTAGCTACGCTGTCGTAGCCTCCGCCCCCAAAACTTTAAATTGTTGTAGTTGTCAAACTAAACTTGATAAAAATGTCATTCAAAATTCTTTGTACACAGCTGGTGTCAATAATTCCAGTGTATAATAGAAACAACCTTTGTTCCATTTGATAAATTGTAAGTTTACATAAACAATACACTTTCTAGGTATTTTTACAATCTGTTTATTGGATAACAATACGAGTCCTTGACTACCAATCCATTCTGTGAAAACCGCACATCAATCGCACTTTCCGTTTCCCAATATTTGCGGTGCAAGTGTTACGTGATTCACCCTGTATATTATATCGGTATGCAATTCCAAATATTGTAAAATTAATAACTATATTTAAAATAATTTGTATTTTAATTATAAGTTGCAAATAATTCCATGTACGTACTTATTGTCTGTAATTGTATCTTACTGATCAGTCACAAGATGAGCTAAGTCCGAAACATGTGTTTTTACAATAAACAATCTACTAACAACAACTAAATGATTATTCAAGCAACCTATAAGCAATTTTAGAATCACTTAGAATCAAAGGAACTCAGAGAGGACTATCATTTGTTCTACTGAGGAGGCCAAGCAAAAAAATGGAGTTATTATGGACCACAGAACAAAAGATCACATGGTAGAAGTAAAATATGTCACAGATCGGATTCTTCACATCGTATTAAAATTCTTCCCAGAATACCGACATCATCCAGTGCTATGCACAACAAACTGGATGTCATAGGTAATTGATGGCAGCAAAAACAGCCACAAGATCACAAGATGTGGGTTGGAGAGGAAAAGTGAATCGCTTATAGATTATACTCTGATTGAGAAATGACTGCAAAGAAGACTGGTAGATGTGATAGTAATTTCCAGTGTATCCCTGGGAAGTGACCAGACTCGTAATCTTGTAAGCATAACTGAGAAGGTCTAAGGCGAACCAGTGGCACAAGAAAATGGAAGGAATCTCCGTGGTGGAATGATAGAACAAGAGTTGATGTCGTTACCAGTAACATGTTTCGAAAATACTTTAAAGACCGGACCTATCATAAAACGAACTATTTAGAGCCGCAAAGAAACAAGCCAGCCAGGTAGTCACAGAAGAACGCGAGAAGTGGAGAGAGAAGTGGAGCGATGAGTTGCAAGTTGATATCAAACAAGAAAATGGGATGATGAAAAACAGAAAGAGAGATAAAAAATACTCCAAGTACCTAAAGGACGATAAGGAAAATCACATCACTGATGATGGTAAGATCAAAGAAACTTATAAAAATTAGTTCAACGACCTCTTAATGTGAGTTATATACAGCCCATACAAGAAGACAGTTCTGTGCCACATACACTCACCCTTGATAACGACCCAGACCTGACCGTGGGACGATGTAAAATATGCCTGAAAATATATCAAGGCCGGAAAATCAGCCGGTAGTGACGAAATAACTGGAGAAATCTAATTTTTTTAATCATAGCAGCTATTGTCAGCGACCGTTACAACGTCAATGGATAAACAAGCAGCCCTAAGTCACAAATTTCAAAAAATTAATTTGCAACCGAGGGCTGCTTGTTCATCAATTAACTGGAGAAATGGTCAAATGCATGGGGATCGTTGGGAAGCAATGGCTCTATAGACTTTTTCGTACTATTAGGAAAGAAGGGGAGATACCTATTGATTGGAAAACAGACATAATAAATCCAATTTTCAAGAAAGGGGATAGAAAGAAATTCCCTAACTACTGGGGTATCACATTCACATCTCAAGTGCGTAAACTCAATGAAAGGATTATTGAGCGTAAGGTAAGACCAACAAGATCAACAACGGACCTGATATTTTCCCTCCGCCAGTTAATGATTAAATATTACGAACACAGCGGAAACCTATGGCTACCCTTTCTGCACATCAAAAAAGCATTTGATGCTGTGAACAGGGAGAAGGTGTGGGAAGTGCTGCAGAAAACCGGAATACATGATAGCATAGCCTATAGGATAAAGAAATTGCATGAAGATGCTCACAGTAAAGTGAAAACACAGTGGGATGACCAAAACCTTCGGCATAAAATCTGGGATAATGCAGGATGGGGTGCTGTCACCTCTTCTCTTCATCACTGTAATGAACGAGATTCAAAGAGAAGTACACCAGAGATGATTGAAAGTCATCTTGTTCTCTGACGATATATGTCTGTAAAGTGATTGTAGAGAAGAGCACCAGACACACCCAAAAATATGGGCAGAAGCTGCTAAAGAATATGGGCTTATCTTCAGCCAAGAGAAAAGTGAAGTTATGGTCATGAAAATATCTGGGTAACCTATGGGACACATAGAACTGGAAGGGAAACAACTACAGATACTCATTGGTTCATTGGTTTAAGTACCTGGGTAGTGTTATCTCCAGTAATGGTACTATAGGTGAAGAAATCGCACACAGAATTCAAACAGCTAGGACGTTCTACAGGATAGTCTAACATGGAACACAAAAATACAAAGGAAATGCAAGAGAGTCATCTATGAAACACATTACATATCTATTTTGACATATGGTTGCGAAACATGCTCCATGAGAAAGAAGGATGTCAGCAGAATCCCAGCAGCGGAAATAGGATTCGTTCGGAGTATGGTCGAAAAAACACGTAAAGTTCGGAAACTGGAAATACGTAACCAGGCTCGAGTCATGAAACAACAAATCACACAGCGGCTGACATGGTATGGTCATATGCGTTGTATGGATGGAAACAAGAAATCAAAAAAAAAAAAAAAAAGTACGAGCTAAAACTCAGAGACAAAAGACCAAGAGGACGGCCACGGCTGAGGTACAAAGACATGATGAAGTCGGATATAGAGCAGGCGTATAACGAAGAAGAAGAGAAATTCAAGGACAGCGACTGGTGGAGAAGCCGCAGTCGCCGACCCATCGAATAATATGGAACGACGTGAGATGATGATTAAATAAGCTGTTGATATTATTTTCCAGTAGTCTCCTGCTGTCCCACCTCCCGGATTACTTCCTCCAGTTGGATTCCTGGTATGTGGGTGTTAGCTTTTACAGTCCAAAGGAAAGCCTCAATTTGCAAATTCTGCCGACAAACGTGCGTCACGTGTTTACAAATCAGTATTGGAATTCTCAGGCCGTTGCAGCTCCAGGGGATTCGTGGGCGTCCTTAACAATATTTCTCAGAACGATCCTAGGGCCATGTTCCCTTTTGCACGAAAGCTTGCCTGCTGGATTTCCAGAGACGCGGAAAGTACACACCGCTCGCGTCCATTCGCGGCATATGTTTTTTTCTTGCTGATGTGGTGGCAGGTGGCTCACATTCTCTCTTTAACAGGAGCGTGATCGTTACGAAACTTACAAACGTCTGCCATAATAAATGAGCCTCCATTTTCCCGCCTCTCGTTGACTTTAGAGGACATTTCCTTCACCAATAACATACCACTACAAACTGTGAGCACAGTGAGTAAACAGAGATAAATGACTTTATGACATTGCCCCTAAGTGCGCATCAAATTAACGTCTTTGTGTCTGAATGAATATCTACTGTAAGCAAAAAACAAAACAATCATATTATGCGCTTAGTATTGGTATGTTAGACCATCTATAGTGTCAAAAGTAAGAAACCTGATACAGCATGTAGTTGAAAGTACCGAATAACCCCAATAACGTAAGTTTCACATATTTGGTGCATTTGGCTGTCACATACCACCAGATACTCCTCACCAGCGACCTCTGTACTGAAAGAGCAGAATCGGTCGCTCCGTAGAACACTTCGAAAGTGGTCAGGAAATTGGGTGTCACTTTTGTAAAAGGTATGTAAGCGAGATTTCCACACTACTAAACATCCGTAGGTCCACTGTTTCTGATGTGATGGTGAAGTGGGAACGCGAAGGGCTACGTAAAATACCAAAGCGTACAGGCTGACCTCGTCTGATGACTGATAGACAGCGCCAATAGTTGAAGAGTGTCGTAAAGTGTAATAGGCAGGCATCTATTCGTACCTGTACGTAACAGACGGCCTGCCGTGGAGTGGTTACACGACAGTAAAACTCCTGTGATATACTGGCTTGCAGGGAGTCCAGACTTGAATCCTACAGAACACGTTTGGGATTTCTCTTGAACGCCGACTTCGTGCCAGGACTCCCAGACCCACATTGATACATCTTGTTGAAGAATGGTCTGCCTTTCTCCAAGAAACTTTACAGCCCCTGATTGATTGCAAGCCTCCGAGAGTGAAAGCTGTTATTAAGTATTTTAAGCCATGTGTCCGGATATTGTAAGTATACCCAAATGGCACTGAAATCATTGATAAATTTTAGACACTCTCTCCACATCGCGTTCCTGAAGATAGTACAATGACAACGATGACGGTGTAGGACTGTCTGTGATATTAGAAAGAATTCCTTCTCTCTCTTAATGAAGTATAAATTCCTCATAAGACTGAAACCAGAGCAGTGGTTTGAACCTCCATCCCAAACCTCATCCTACCATCCCATCAGTCTTCGTGTTCAGCAAGGAAATTGCGAATCACCCTGCTGTATGCATCAATATCTCCACCAACAACAGTTCCTTCCCCCTTTCCCAATGTTGCTTCCGACGTTCCTTCTCTGTCAATGATCAGCTCCTTCAGTAGACTCGTCTCCTCCTCATCCAGCTCAATTGCTGTCGCTCCGCTTTTTTTCCTCCCTTAATATTAAGAAAGCTTATGACCATGAATGGCATTCCAGTCTCCTTTCAAATTCCAGTTCTATGCGCTTCCCATTAGCCATGGTTCAACTATCCCTCCTTCCACCTCCATGACTTCTACCTCACCCTCAACGATCGTCGTATCCATCATAGCCCCATCCAATAATACATTGGCCCCACCCTCCATCTACCCGTCTCCTGGACGCCTCACGTCCACACTGTCCACAAACACCTCACCGGATGGAAGTGGGTACTCAACCCATCCATCCCTCATGTGTCCCATTACATCCCACCTAGGTTTCCGCTCCAACTATTAAAAGACCACCCACATACTTGAGTGGCATGCCCTCTGTCTCGCTTACCATATCAGGCTAACCTCTCCTATGCAGATCCTCCATAACCATATCCCGTTCCCTCATGTACTGCAATACATTGAACAGATACGGATCCCTTACACCACCCGAAAAATAGGTTCTGGTAACCCTGAGCTCTACCCCAATGCAGGGCCTCCACCACTCCATTCACCACTGCATCCATCCCTCCCTCCACCTGCAGACGCTCCACATCCTCTCCCAGGGTAACTTTCGCCATCTCCCCCTACTGGATGCCGCTCTCCATCCTGAAATGTATACCTCTTACCAACCCTGATCCTCTCTCCGTGGGTACAACGCTGCCTCTCCCCCTTCTCTCCTTTTCCTTCCCACCACATGGATATCCCCCTCCTAAATGCGGAGTTCCTACACTTCCTCCCAATCGCTCCTACCCCCTTCCTTTTATGCTTCCCTCTCTTGCCCCTTTCACGTCCCCTGTGCTTCGTCCAGTGTCAGTGTCTCCAGCCAGTGATTCAATGTGTTTTAATCAGTTTATGCACCTTCCATAAACAATTGTTGCCGCCGAATATTTTAAATAGTGTATCCAACTGTTGCCTCCTGTGTCCAGTGATTGTTCTTCTTTCTGTGTTTTTAATACCACCATGGCATAATTTATTAACTTATTTCCTGTTTGTTGATATTTTATTCCCCCAATGGTGCAGACTGGCAGCGCTTAAGTCGCTCTTCGGCCTACAGAATTACAAAACAAAGATGAAATACAAAAATGACAAGGAGTAAATAAACGGAGCAAAGCAAACCCATAACATGGCGAAAAAAATTAAGGTAAGACCTCGTTGAATGGAGTGGACTGAAGAATGGATAAACATACCTGGCAATGATGGAGTAACACAAACAGTGTAGCACTGATGCACATGGACATTTAAAATAGACAGGCGTCGGCTTTGGGGTAGCCGTTTGCAGTTTCATTGAAAATCAACTGATCAGATTCACTCCGACAAACACAGACAAGTTACATGCATGGTGAAATGATGATGGGTACGGAGCGAAGGGAGGTGTTACGGTGAGGGAGGAGTGCGGGAGGAGGGGGGGGTGGGAAGGGCAGAGGGAGGAGGATAAAAGAAGGGGCCACAGGTCAATGTTATGTGTTTGTTTGCTCCGTTTATATACTCCTTGTCTTATTTGTTTTGTAATTCTGTAGGCTGGAGAGCGCCTTAAGTGCTGCCAGCATTCCCCATTGGGGGAATGAAAAGCAACGGAAAAGGAGGGTGGGATCCCCAGGAAGCTGTAAATAGGACAAAAAGGGGTACTAGAGGGTGTGGCAGGAGAAGGGATGGTGGGAGTAAGGGAGCAGGACCCAAATTGGGGAATCAAAGGGTAATGAGGAGGGGGGGGAAGAGGAGAAGGGAGAATGTCAGAGTTGGTATGAAGGGTAGGTGTCTGGGTGGAGGGCAACATCTGGGAGTGGCAGAGTGCGGATATTGCCACAGGAAAGGGTAAGGAAGGTGGAGAAGTGGAGAGCTGTGGAGATACAGTGGTAATGGCCGCGGCAACAATGCGATTGCTGAGCAGAGGATGGACAGTAGCACAGAGTAACATATAGAGAGGAAACCCCCCCCCCCGCCGGCCGCGGTGGCCGAGGGGACTAAGGCGCTCGAGTCACGGTCTGCACGGCTACTACGGTCGGGGGTTCGAATCCCCCCTCGGGCATGGATATTTGTGCTGTCCTAGTTCGTAAGTAGTTCATAAGTAGTTTGTAAGTTTAGGGACTGATGACCCTGTAGTTAAGTCCCATAAGCTATACAAACATTTGAACATTTGAAGGTTTTTTGGAGAACCCCCCCCCCCCCTAAACCACTGTCCTACACTCCTCTCGTAGTTCCGTAAGATGCTAGCAGGTGTCAGGCGGTTCCCTGGCTTAGTACCAGTAGACCACACTAGAGGGTGCCTCTCGCACGCCAGAGGGTAGCGTGGAGGGGAGGCTGAGGGGAGAGCTCATGCCGCCTGCCACGAGGCCACGGGAATGTCCGGCTTGCCGGCGTTTGAGGGGAGGTGGTGGTGGTGGTGGTGGGGACAGCCGCTACCTGCCGCCTGCTCTGGCCAGTTTAAAGGGCTGCTTCTGACCCCAGCGCCATCATGGGACATCTTACAGAACTGCTTCAGCACCCCCGCCCCGCACCCCTGAGCGTGGGACCGGGGCCTTTCGGAGGTTTCCCGTCTGTATATATTTGTCTGTGACAGTAGGGTGAAGGGGATCCAGTTTAAGGTAAAGGAAATAGAAAGGTGCACAATGAAGCAGATCAGGTGGGGGAAGGAGATTAGGTCATAAAGGAGCTGCGGTGGGGATGGGGCGTTGGAGGGAATACAGAAGGAGAGGTGGAAGACGTAGCGTTCCAGGACCTCTACAGATTTGTAGAAGGGTGGAGAGGCATCTGTGGCACCTGAAGTTAAACTGACAACATGTTTTTATCGAGTGTGAAATGTGTCTGTTCACCACCTACTTCTCCTTTGCAATTATTTTAATGGACCGTATGTTCATGTTCATTTTTATGAAGAGCAGTGCATAAGCTGCTTCCAACCTGTTGGATATATGTTGTTCAGCTTTAAAGAAAATCGCACTGACGTGATTTACGACCGACTTTGGATTTGTGGTTTTATAAGTTTTAGCAAACATTTTGGACCAAAATAAATGTAAACAACAAAAAATTAATTAATAAGAATGTTTGAAACCCTTTTAGGAAAACAAAACTTTTCAGGTGGTGGCGGGTTATGAACCGCTGTCCTTCAGCGTCACTGTCCAACGCATTGCCCACTACACTACGGCCAACACTTAGTAGTTGTGTTCTTAAATTTCGTACTATTCATGGCCGTTGTTAACTGATGCTAATATGGAATTTGTAGACAAAAGGTTATCATTTATCGTACGAATAACGACGTGTTTTGTTAATTCTTCAGTGCGCCATTGCTTTGGAATGAAAACGTTTAAGTTAAAATAAGAAAATCATCAAATACGCAACGCAAGATGGGTTATGCCAGAGAGAGTTCTGGGCGAGGAATGTCACATGACATCAGCGAACGGCTGGTTTTCGTTAATTCAGTAGAGGGCGTCAAAACTCCGTTATTTTTGCAAATATCTCTCAAACGAAACGAGATATGAAAAAAAAAAACAAAAAAAAAAAAAACATAAGGTAACGAAGTTGTAGAGAATCTTCTCTACAAATTCGGTTATTCAATTTTAGCGTCAGATGAACAGTTTAAATGCAATTAAAATTGCATTACAAACGACCTTTCTTTGATATTACTAACGTATTTCTTGTCGGAAATATTTGAAAAAGCGAGGTTCTGGTCTCTGGTAGCCGACATTTATGACTGTAAAATTTGGTGCCAATCGGTTGAACGGTTCGACCGAAAACGTGGGAACACGATAGACATCCTCAAATCGCTGTTATTTTTGCAAATATCTCTGCAACGATGAAAAAAAAAAAAAAAAAAAGAAAAGAAAAACATAATAGAGCGAAGTTGTAGAGGATTTTCCTCTCTACCAATTAGGTTATTCAATTTTCGTGTCAAATGAACCGGTCGTTTGGAATTACAATTGTATTACAAACGGATTCTTTTTAATTACTACAGTATTTTTTGTCTGAAAAATTTGAAAAAATGAGGTGCTGGTCTCTGTCGATCTACAATTATGTCTGTAAAAATTGGTGTTGATGGGTTGAACGGTTCGTCTTAAAACTGGGAACACGTTACGGACAGACATACAGACGGACGGACAGACATACATACATCCCAAAATCGCCGTTATTTTTGCAAATATCTGTGAAACGATACGAGATATGAAAAAAAAAACATAAGGGAGCAAAGTTTAAGAGAATTTTCTCCTCTACAAATTTTCGTTTCAGTAAAGTGGGACAAAAAGCGTAACCTAAGGTGTGCCAATAATAATAAATAATAAAGAGGAAAAAAAGGACCGTGATTGGTGAGGACAGGATGGACAGTAGGGTGAGGAGGATGCAGTTTACGGTAGAGGAAATGGAGACGAAGGTGCACAATGAAGCAGAGAAGGCAGGAGAAGGGGATTAGGTCAAAAAAGAGCAGCGGTGGGGACGGGGGATAGGAGGGGATACGGAGGCGGAGAGCGTAGCTTTCCATGACCTCTACAGTGGTAGAAGGATGGAGAGGCATACGTGGCACATGAAGTTTAACTGACAACCTGTTTTTATCGTGTATCAAATGTGTCTGTTGACCACCTACTTCTCCTTTGCAATGATTTTAATGCTCTGTATTTTCATGTTGATTTTTTATTTTAGATTTTTTTTTTCAGGGAAGCCAAAACAGTGTTGGTCCAACCCGCCAGTGCCCGCACCAAAACTGAGTTTATTGTACGGTATCGCTCCCTGTATGTCTAGTAAAGGCAACCAATGCCCTTAAACAGTGCTAGGAGTCCCTTTACCAGTTCTTTATTAGACCAAATTTCTTCGGGTCTGGTTGTCCCAAATGTTCTGTGCCTTTTACTCTCCAATGCAATGCATTCGAAGTTTAGATGTGATGCAGTTTCATCACCGTCATGACAGATCCTACATTTAGGGTCCTCTTTTGTTATTCCCATTGTATGTAGGTTTCTTTTTTTTTTTTTTTTTTTTTTTTTTTAAATTCCCATGGCCTGTCAGCAACCCAACCATGAGTCTAATCTCTCTCCTGTTCAGACTCAGGATTGCAGAGCTTCTTTTAAAACTTGGCTTTGGCATCATTACCTTGCCATGTTTTTGTTGATGGGCTTTGGTCCAATATTCTACGTGCTGTTTTCTGAGCCAGTTACGTAGCTCCAATTTGATCATTGCCTTGGCGATTGTCAGGACAGGTTCCGGTCCAATAAATGGGGTCTCTGCCCCCATCCTGGCTTATCTGTCGGCATGTTCGTTGCCACTGATCCCGGAGTGGCCAGGGACCCACAATAGGTTTACTCTATTGCTTTCCCCTAGCTCCACCAGAATTCTTTGACATTCTGCAACAATTTTAGACGTTGTTGCAGGAGCTGCCAGTGATCTCAGGGCTGCCTGGTTGCAAATTCTCCTCCACACACGCCCTGATAGCAGTGATTTCGGCCTGGAGTACTGAGGCCAGTTTCCCTAGAGAGATGATGCCCTCCAGTCCATCTACAGAGTTGTAGAAGGATGGAGAGGCATCCGTGGCACATCAACTGACAACATGTTTTTATCGTGTGTCAATTGTGTCTGTTCACCACCTACTTCTCCTTTGGAATGATTTTAATGCTCCGTATTTTCATGTTCATTTTTATGAAGAGCAGTGCATAAGCTGCTGCCAACCTGTTGGATATATGTTGTTCAGCTTTAAAATAACAATAAAGGGAGAAAAAGTGGTCTGAATCGCAGCTGACCCTCAGAGAGCGCCGCCGCCACTTGTTACAGGAGTCGCGGAAAGATGGCGCACCTGTGCTGCAGGCCGCGCGCGCTGACCCGGACGGAGGCCGTGCGGCGTGTTTGGGGTGCATACCTGATGAGGCGCGGGCCCGCCCTGTGTCCCGCGTCCCCGCGGCAATTTAGGCGGGCGGCGCTTTAAAAGGCCGCCCTGCCTATCTCGGAACGGCTCTCCGCAAAACCCGCCGCTCTGCGGCTCCCCCTGGGGGAGAATTTAGCGTGCGGGCCCGAGCACACAGCGCGCACAATAAGGTGGCGCAGCGCGCAGGAAGAGTCCGGCGAGGCCGCCGCGCTGTTTAGCCCAGGGTGTGGCGTGAATTAGTCAGCCGAGGATTGCCGTAATGAGCTTACGCCGCGCCGCGGTAACAAATAAAAATGTTCCATTTACGGTTTGTAGCGGAGGTAATTTTCTCGAGTTTACTCGCAGAATACAGCTCGGGTCATGAATAAAATTTTCTTGCCCAGTTGTATTTCATCTGGAGAGTAAGAGATGAAAGCAGGCCAGTCAGAGTGTGTACGTCTGTGTAGGTGTGTGTGTGTACTCAGACGAGAGAGAGAGAGAGAGAGAGATAGAGAGAGAGAGAGAGTGTGTTCTGGCCACAAAACGCATCGTAAGTTATAAATATAGGATGTAAATGTTAAGTTAGCAAACCAGAATACCTCGAAAAATGAGCTTCACACTGAAAAAATGTCTGAAATCCAGAAGTTAAATATTTTCGGGAGGGACATATGCTGGCGGTAAAATTATCCCGCCACCCCAGCCCCTGGGGGTGAGCTGGGAGGCAACTTCGTAAATTTTGATTCCCTAAATCACTCTCCCTCTTTCCCCTTAGGGTGGGGTTTTGCTAGATACCAGTCGCGTTTGACGCGGAGTTAGTATTTCTAGGTGGAATTCTAAGCCTGCCTAGAATTTCCACGCAAAAGTGAGGACACCGATTTTCTAGAATAACAGCGCCAACTACCAAGAAACGAAACGAATATTTAAGACAAAACGTACGTAGCTGTTTATAGAAGATCTGTTTCTGCTATAATAAATGAGTGTCCCCATTTGAAACGTGAAACTTGACTCCCGCCCCATCCCCAAGGGGCTGATTTGGTGGTTTAATTTTAGCACCAGTAGATATCCCCCTCGAAAATATTCAACTTTGGATTCTACACATTTTTTCATGAGAAGGTTATTTTACGAGTTATTCTGGTTTGTCATATATATATATATATATATATATATATATATATATATATATATATATATATACATATTGTGTGTGTTCGCTAAGCAGCTGACAGCCACAGAATTAATCACATCCGCACAACTTAAACTTTCTTTCATGGTCTTCATCAGAGAAAGAAACACATACCCTCACACAATCACTCAACTATACATACACAGTCACCACGTCTGGCCCCTCCAGCGATTTCCATTTACTTTGTTGTTATTGAGCTGCTAAACCTAATCAAACATGTCTCAGACGTGTATCTGCAGTAGTTTTCCAGATATTACAGAAAAGCAAGGAATAATTTGGGGAAAAATGTAATTTATTAACTACTTGGCCCAATTTTATTTTATTTTTATGTATTTATTTTTTTTTTTAATTCCAGACAGCAGCATAAAGTTTTCAACAGAAGTTGTAGAGAATATAATTTTGGAAATTGATGGTAAGAAGGTGAACTTAAACTGTTAGATTGTGTTAGATAATCTGCTTCTGTTAATGGCACAGCAGACGCGAAAAAAACAAACTTATGTGATAAGGACGTTATACAGTGTACACACAATTTAACTGAACAATACGGGAAAGTAACGCCTTTCAAGGTTAGGAAGTGTCTGATTCCACTTAATAACGATTGCCATTAATCTTAACGGAATGTAAGAAGATTTACTTGTTTAATCTCTGGAATTTCTGGAAAACTGCCGAAGATTCACGTCTGGGATGTGTTTTATCAGATTTACCAGATCAACAAAATAAATGCTTGCTTTCACCTCGTTCGGTATTTCGATGGCTGTACATTAACGAGGTTTATAAATTTCATGCCAAATCATTTATTTACCGTAACTCAATTACGAAACATTTTTTTTTAGTTATAGAATAGCATTTTACAATACTTGCATATCTTCGTGAATCACCGCGTATAACACTAGCGAAACCGTAAATCTTCGCAGTTGCTAAATTGCTAAATATGCATGAGGATGAAGTATAGGTCCTATTCTCCTTCCATTCACCTCTCTTCCTACCGCCACCGCCGTCTGTATACATACCTCTTACAGACTTCTTTGTCATAGAAGGCCCCTCTCACTGTATTAGCTTGCTGAAAACCCAGCGATCTTGGATATTTATTCATTCCAATACTCGGTTAGTCCAACGTCCTCTCGCCTTCGATCTCCATCGCCCCTGTATCTACCTCTGCGACGTCCTCCTCCTCCTCCCCTTCTCATTCTTCGGCAACTCAACACGCTCATCATACTTCTTGCCTCTGTCCACCCATCCGTCCTCATATGTTCATCGCCCCGCTCTTTATAACTTTCCTCCTGTCCCCTCCCACACCCCCTTTTCCTGTGCATTCCAAATATCACGCAGACAGGTGAAACGGTGTCGGAGTAAGAAATCCTCTGCCATGTACTGTACGAAATACTATTTAAACCTTTCTTTGTTTACAAGATTAAGTGTTCAAAATTTTCATCGCATTCAGACGAACTGTATGGTAACGAATTCGAAATGGCAACGCCAAGAATAAATGCCAGTTCAGATTTCTTCTGTTTTTCTGAGTACCTACCGGGGCCACTTGAATATCTAATATATCCAGGGAATTTCTGAAACACACTCATTTCATCAGAAATCGAAAACGGTCTAATGAGGCTCAGTGCCATAGTGCAACTACAAGGGGGAGTTAAAAAATGAGTTTCCCTGTGGACTGTGGGCGGAGTTGTGTATGAGAGGGGAAAAATAGAACTATACATTAAAGATACGACATATCTGTATATCAGGACTGATATCCGTAGTCGTTGAGTATCTTTAAAAATCAAACCATCCATCCAAACATATCTCTATTTTTCTACATAATTTCCAAGTACATTTATGCATTTGTCATACTTCTTTATAAGTTTCAAAACGACGTACAGGAAAATACTCAGGGCGTTGTATACGAAGAAGCGTTCAACGGCTATTCACTGTGTCGAAATAGAAAGAGGTGATTCGGAAAAAGCGGTCTGGCCTTCTCAGATCTGGCGTTCTGTTGTTGGATGACAATGCGAGTCCACAATCGGCAACGACAACGCAAAACTCTTGGTTGGGAGCGCCTACACTACACCATCTGGCATACAGTCCTTATCTCGTAACAAGTGACTTCCATCTGTTTCCAGCTTTGATGAAGATTGTCGGCGCCGGCCGCGGTGGCCGAGGGGACTGAGGCGCTTCAGTCAGGGTCTGCACGGCCACTACGGTCGGGGGTTCGAATCCCCCCTCGGGCATGGATATTTGTGCCGTCCTTAGTCTTAGTTAGTTCATAAGTGGTTTGTAAGATTAGGGACTGATGACCCCGTAGTTAAGTCCCAAAGCTTAACAAACATTTGAACATTTTGAACCTAATAGGAAAACTGTGTTTTTTTTAAATGTGGGTGGATACTTGGAATCACGTAGTGTGTAGTGTCTATTGCCTGTAAATGAGTTCTGAATGCAGTTTGGAGTAAAGAAGTAATAGTAATATCGTGCCGAATGCCGTTAGTTAAACAGCCTATACACTGAAAAAAGTAGGACAGTTTTCTTTACTTTTGTTAGTTTGTTAGTGGTTATCATCGACATAAATCTTTCATTACAATTTTAGGTTATTGGTGTGAAGTATGTTGCAAGTCACTAAGTGTTATCATTCTCAAGAAGGAGGTCGATAGCGTTTCGGGATTGTCGCGATCCCTATATGGCAGTTCTCTCCTGCACTACGTGTCGTAAATGATTCTCATCCCTAACATCGATTGTTGCCTGTCTGTAGAAGTACGTGTACCAAATTCCGCGGATATCAGTACAACATTTTAGGAGGAGTATTAGATAGCGCGCGAGAGCGCGCGCGCGCGAATACAGACACACACATACACACACACACACACACACACACACACACACACATACACATACATACATTTTTATAATATGTGTAGATTAGCGATTTATAAAATTTTATCGGAATATTCTTTTTAAGCTTATGGGACTTAACTGCGGGGTTCATCAGTCCCTAAACTTACCAACTACTTACATACTAACTTATACTAAAGACGGTACAAACAACCATGCCCGAGGGGGGATTCGAGCCCGCTACGGGAAACGGTCTCGCTCATAGGAGCAAAGAATATCAATGGGCTCGGCCACTCCACCGCGGCCAAGTCAGTTTTCATCCCTCCCCCGGAGACGCGTCGACCACCATTTCTGCTACCACCTTGTAGCAAAACTCCCGTCAGAGACGGAGACGCAGACAGCCGTCGCCATGGAGGACACCAGCACCCGACGCCTCGGGTCCGTTAAGAAGGTTCCGTCTCCCTCCTGTTCAGTTATTCATGTCGAGACGTCCACAGCTCTCCACAAGAGCTTGATAAAAGCGCCTTACTGGGGCTTTGACGCAACGGGGCCTCTTAGTTTCATCTCCCTTCCCTGATCACTAACATATTTTTGTTCTCCATTACATCTGACAAATTTCGTGTGTCAGATTTTTGTTTAGTCTCATTTATGAATGATCATCTTGCGATGTCAGGTACATCGTGAGACAGACTAGCCTCTTAGTGATGGAGGAAAACCTTTGACACTAAAGTTATTCGTCTCGATTAAAGACATATAATGGCATCAAACTTCACCCCTTCGTCCAACCCTCTGGGTAGTCGAGTGCTGTAGATTTCGAAATGTTAACTAGGAATCATTGATATTACTTACATATTCAGATTCTCCGGGTTTCAGTTTTTTTGTCGAGTGATGGAAGTACAAGTCGAAAATCAGAATGTATTTCAAACAGTTGAACAACAATAAAATTACATAACAGATTAAAATGGCAGGAGAAGAAAACATTTTTTTTTCATTTTATTTTATTTATTTATTTATTTAAGAGTGAGTTAAATTTAGCGGCATATAGACATTTTCCCAATTATGTTATGACTGAATTTGAAACTATATCTTAAATACTATCTCGCGACGTGTTGCGATATAATACCTTAATAAACCATGTAGAGCAAGCCGTGTGAAGAGGCTCCTGCACGATAACGACGCAGACCGCGAGATTTTGGACCGATAACGGATCACAGTCCAGAGTGGCGGTGCAAGAAAATCTGAATTGGAAAGAAAAAACACATTTACTTTGGGAGAGATAGCGGCAGTCATAGTAAAAATAGATAAGTGGATCAAGGCAGTAACAGAGCAAAATAGAGAGAAGACAGGGAAACTGAAAACGAGAGATGAATGTATACTGTTCATAATCCTTAGGGATTTGGATTCTTCAAACCGGCGAATAACAATAGCAAAATTTTTGTGCCGCTGTGGAATGGCAGAGAGCTGCGAAACTCGTGGTTGCTCCCCGTCGGAGGTTCTGGTCCCCCCTCTGGCATGGGTGTGTGAATCATGTTCTTAGGTTAATTTAACCATTTCATGCATAGTGTAGCTTCAGCTACATACCTAATTTCTTTAACTCAGGAATTAATCAACATAATCAACATTTTATTACAAATTCATTTGTAGCTGCTTCTACACATAATGTTACATGTGCAAGAAGCACGTCCCAGAAATTATAAGTCGCAGAGTGCTACTTAATCACTTACACAGTTTGCTGCATTGAGTTACTCGTTTCTGTAGTATACCTACTTTACCATGTAAAAGTAGTCAGTCACATACTACTGTTGCATTAAGAGTATGAAAATATCAGTGGGACAATAGTGTCATTCACTGCATCGGATATATCATGGAAGCTCTAAATAGCTGACCAGCTATGAGCGGTTTGTTGGTAGTAGTGCATAATAATTTTAAGGAAATTTTTAAAATATTTTTCTCCGTACATACTCACTATACATTAATCGTGGTAGTTTTTATAGCTTCAAATAAATAGTCATGCAGTAAAGTGTTAAATTATTTTAAGAAAAACGTTCTTGTAGATCAAAATTTGTTCCGCAATCTGCATTAAAAACTGGGACCTTTTCCATTCCCGTTCAAACGCTCTGAAGACTGAACAATCCCGGCACGCTTCACGGTCAGACTTCAAACCTCTACTTCTGCCGGTACCGCGCCACCTTCTTTCCAAACTTCCAGTTGTCCTTCGAAACGGGCACAACTGGCACTCCTGGAAGCAACGATGCAGTAGAGACGTAGCTCAGCCACAGCCTAAGGGATGTTTCCAGAATGAAAATTTCACTCTGCAGTGGAATGTGCGCTGATGTGAAACTTCCTGCCAGTTTAAAATTGTGTACCAACCGGGATTCGAACCTCGGATCTTCCTCTTTTCGAGAAAGCGCTCTACCGACTGAGCTATATCGGCAGACTTCACGGTCTATCAAGTTTCATTACCTGTTCTATATTCAGCTACATGAATGACAACGCTGTAAAATGTTAATTACGTCAACTATATTCTTGTTGTAACAAAAATATTTATCTCTGCTGCCAAAACGTCGTAGAAAAAATGTCACCAATGCAGTTGTGTAACACTTCCTTTGGTGACATCAATATAGAAATAGTTGGATTTCTTAAAAACATCTCCCAAAAAGTGTAAGTTTTCCATAGTCGTTTTTCAATACCTATAATTAACAAAACTAAATACTATTTAATAGCATGATATTTAAAATCTAGGTCGATTCCCTGAGCAACTGTATCCAACTTTTTAGGAAGCCTTTTTTTTCAATAATTGTATGTATTGTACACTATATTTTTAAATCTTTCGAAGTAGTTTTTTGACTTACCTCGTGTCATATCTACGGCAAAGTTTGGAAACTTGAATGTTGACGAGTCATAAAGAATCTAGTCTTTTAACGGTTTTTAAATGTTTTATCCGTATATCTCGAAACACAACAAAGCAATGGATAAGTATAAAACGTAATCTATAGATAATCGTATTACCTAGAACATTCTAATTTAACATTTTCCATCGGAGTTATCGTCTTTTACTTAACAAAAACAGTTTTTTTTTTCTTTAAATTGGCTAATTTTTAGGAAAATTTCTGTATCTTGGATCGAATTTCATAAAATAGAATTTCTATTTAAGCTTAATTTCCTATATGCTCATATTGTTTTGGCACCCTATTGTCCTTAATGCTTGGACTATCGAAGGAATGGATGAAGAGAGTGAGATGGAAATGGACAGAAATACGCGAAGTTTTGCTGGAGGAGCAATATTTGAATGTTTTTCGAATGGGTAAGGAAAGGCGTTTCAGGCTAAAATAACATACCACGTGCCTAGGTAAAATGACACAGTATATGTATTGTAGTTGCCTGTGTGATTTATAATATAAATTAAGCGATTTATTTTATGTGGTTCTTTAAAAGTAACATCAGTAGCAGCCCATACGTAAAAAAACTTGAAGAGCGTGCCAGGAAGGAAAGCACACCGAAAAGAAAATGACAACCAGAAACATTTTTAAAAGATTGTGAGAATATTATATTTTTGACGATAACAGTGGCGGTTCTGAAGATTTTTTGCTAACTGTATTGATCTGAACCATACTCACACCCAAATTCTATAAAACACTGATTAAGATGCCAGCTGTGTAATTTATGCGTACACACCGACTGGCGACAAATATTTAGAACTGCTGAGAATTTTTTTCTGAAAGTAAACGCAGTTTTTTTCATTAACATTGATAAATTATTTATTCTATTTTAGTAGAGAACATCTCGTAATACTGAACTGGCGACAATTAATTTATACTGCTTAAAACTGATCCAATAACAGTTGAATATTATTAATCGAAAATGTATGAATTATGTGAAATTATTTAAATTTCTTAACTTTCCTTAGGCAAATACCATGTTATCTTCATGTCTGTGTAAACTGCACATCATGATCGTTTTACGAGAATACTAAATGTGTGTTTTATAATACTTGAAGAAAATATACCAGCATAAGAAACCGTGCAATTTTTGGGGCAAGTTTTCTTATAAAGTTATTTGAATATCACGGCATATGAAGGCATAGTAACCTAAAATATGTATGTTACTTTAGCCTGACATTGCTCACCCAAGTAATGTTTTATGTGTTTTATAGATAATTTGATTCACGTTTGGGGGAAAATGCAGACATTATTTCATCAACATTCTATTGTGAAAGAAAAAGATTCTCATTAAAATGTCCCCATCGTGTAGTTTTAAAGAAGTAACTTCACAAACATCTTGATTTGTTTCCTCTTTCAACGTGTGAGTATATCTTGGAGCAATATATAGGCTATTCATCAAAGACGAAACGGAAATAAAATATATTGTAACAATTTTTTTATCTGCGACCATCGCGGTTCTTTGTGTGGTTGAACATGTAATCTCAATACTATTAGGTTAGCAAATGACATTTAAAACTTTTATTTTAATCAGTGCTGCACTTTATGTTATATATGGGTCTTCTTTAATGACGACGATCGTTCCGGCTATTTGCCATTCTCAAGTCAGTTAACTCCAATATACACATGCAAATAAATATACAGTATTTCTTTATGTCTAATATATGATATATGGTTTAATTTCTTCTTACGGTTTAACGTCCTGGATTGCTTTTATTTGCTCGTATATGTTATGAAATGCATTGATCAATTTGTTATTTTTCGCACTATTATTTTTATAATGCAGTTCACTCGATTGACGTTATCTGTTTACAAAGAGTATATATTTTTAGCTTTGATAGAATTTCAGTGAAGTGAGCTGCGAATGAAGATAGCAATATTTTTTAGGTTTGAAATTCATGCATCCTATCAAAAATAAAGTTCCACTCTTCCGCAATACATTCACCAATAACATCGCTTATTTTAAAAAATTATGACGTAATGTCTAAATGAAAGTAATATAAAGTGTAGTAACAACCAGCTCACACCAGTTACCCAGATGAAGGCCACTGTAACGTTGGCCGAAACGTTGGTTATTTAAGTAATAGCCTTACATCATGACGCGGTACCATACCCAGAAAACTTTTATGTCATCTGACTCTGGCCGCGGAAGCCTACGTAATTATATCATGTATATTAATGTTTGTGGCTTTGTAAAAGATGTAATATTTGATGTTTGTTATGTAAATGATGGCAATATTTTAAGATTTTTAACGATATAATTTACATTAATGTCTTTCCGGTTTATATCGTTGAAATCAAGCATCAGATAATTCGATCTTTTACACAACCACAGACTTTAACATATATACATTTCAAGCCTAAAACATTACCATCTTTGTTTATATCTTACAACACTTAAATTCTAAGAAATCTAAAAATATATAATCTATCTAAAGAGATAATATCAATTGATTGATCTATACTACAAAAATAGTAATAGTGCGAAAAATAACAACTTCCTCAATACATTTTATAATATACATTAGTAAATAAAACCACTTCAGGACATTAAACTGTAGGAAGATATCGTAAATATATAAACCTATTATTATAAATTAGATATCAACAAATATTGTATATTCATATGTAAGTATATATTGCAGCTTATTGACTTAAGTATGACAATAATCCGAAACTATTGTTGCCATTAAATAAGGCATATAAATAAAATTAAGTGCAGCACTGAATGTAATAAAGTTTAAAAATAGCATTTGCAGATTTAATGTATGCTGCAGGCTCAACAGAAATGAAGCTGTTGGAGTTACAAGATTAATATTTGTGGTTTTTAATAGGTACATTATGGAAATCAGTGGGTAACATAGAGCCTTGGTTATAATAGGATTAGGGGAACAAATGTTACCTGTCAGTGTTGTCGGCCTATTGGATCACTTGTATCTCTGAAAGTGGAATTTTCGCAGGTAACTTGAGTGTCGCGTAGGGCAAGATACAGCCTTTTTTTTTTTTTTTTTTTTTTTTTCATCAAAACCGTATTATGGAAACAAAAGATACCGTGATTTGTTGAAGTTACGCCATGTTTATTTGAACATGCTAACGGAATAGAGGAAACTGAATCGGGAAACATACACCCACTATTTCATCACAATCGGATCAAGAAGGAAAAGACTATACCGTAATATGACCTTAAATGAGTCTGCTCGTCTTAGTAGTGTGCTATAATATTCAAATTAATCAATATATTTCTATTGTGCTGTTAATTTCGCTATACGCCAAATAACCAAAATATGGCGCTGATACAATTCACCTTACAGTCAGAGACCTCTGTGGTTTTCTGAAACTTTATTGGAGACAAAATTAAGCGCTACATATCATTACAAATAAAATGTAACATTGGCATTACTTGTTTAGGATGTATTTATTTACTCATTTCTGTGCTTCAATTATAACTTTCAGTCGTTTAATAATATTTGACTTCAAATAAAAAGGAATTTACTGACTAAGAGGCCAGTTTCATCATTTAACGTATTCTATTCTAGAAAGCCACGGTATGCTGAGAACCTTTCCTAATTTCCGTTGCTAAGTACCAGCATACAGCTAGTACCTTAATTACAAGCGTGATCTTATCGTTCATTTAATTATATGGTTTTTATCGATTATACCAGTAAGGCAGGAATGAAAAATACTCCACTTAAACAGAAGCAAACAAATATTTGATTTGTAGCTAGCAAGTTGCTTGACAGATCAGCTATTTTACAAATCAAATAATGCATTTTTTATATCTGGCTAATTCTTATCGCTTTCCAAATTATACCAGGAATTGAAGTATCATTAGTAAGTCAGTTGTGCTATGAAGGCGGCGCATATTTTCTTGTGTGCGTTTAGTGGGCACGTTCCTATACTACTTGACAAAAAAAAGTAATAACCCTCCTATTAAACTCTAAAAGAAAAGAATTAACGATCTCCTCATAAATCATTAATGTGGTTAGTTTGTAAGGTAATTCAAATTACAGCTACGATCCTTTTTGTTTGCTTTAAGCTATACAGAACACTCTAGTGAAGGGAGCGTTTCGATTTATATGTCGTATTAAAGCGTAGTTTTCACACTGTCATACCACAGACTGCAGTGGCGCAAAACCACTGCTCCGAAAACGGGTGTAACGCGAAAACTTGACGTGTCGCAAAAGCTACAGCGCTCACACGGGTGATGAGAGTTTTCAGTGTCAACGCAAGCATAACTGGAGAGTTCAGACAACAGTAATTTCACACTCAACGCATTCAAACGTCAGGCCTCGAATGTGTATTTATGCCCCCGCTCTTTCATACAAAGTATACACAAATATGTACAATGCCCTCTTCTCTGTCTGTCTGTCTCTCTCCCTCTCTCCCGTCCTCCTAGTTCACACAAAAATTTCATACCGGAAACGAAAACGTAATATCTCACGGATCGGGAATGCTCGCTCTCTAGTTCTCCACAAATGCCACGATATTCTCTCTCCACCAGTTTCATACATTTGAATACAAATGAGACCATTCCGTTTTACCATTCTTCACACTCTACGATTATAAATTTTCCATTTACAAATAAGAGACGGTGGCTTGACTGATTGTAAGCCGTCACACCTCGCTCTCCTTATTTGAGTACGTAAAAATAAATCTTCAGGAAGGGTGACCTGCATAATTGTTCCTAAATTTAAAACCAATGAATTATTTTTAACGCAATCGGAAAAAAGTGTATTCGACGATAGCTTGTGTTATGTTCACTAAGCCGTCACCCCTCGCTCCCCTTATTTGAGTACGTAAAAATAAATCTTCAGTAAGAGTGATCTAAATAAATGTTCATAAATTTAAAACCAGTGAATTATTTGTAACGCAATCGGGAAAAAAATGTATTCGAGGATAGGTCGTGTTCTCTTCACTTTGTAACAGAAAGAAATTAATGCATAAATTACTCTTTAAGATGATTACGTGAACACAATCACTTCTAACATCTTCATCTACATTTACCTGTACATCTACAAACATCTTCCAAGCCAGCTTCTGAGCAACAATGGTGCGTAGACAAGAATATTCAGAAAAAAATGTACAAACGTACAGACGAACTACGTCACGAGGTGCGTTACAGGATGTTTCACGACGTTGTACCGTACCTTCCGAAAGCGTCTTATATCGGTGTCGACTTTTTGACGCCAACAAGGCTTGTCGACTGGAATAAGTTTCAAAGAGGGCAGTGGAAGCGTTGAAAATGAGAAGCATCGAAAATCTGATACATCAATCATGAAATGATCAACAGCCAGCAGTCACAGAATTTTCAGTTTATCACATACAAGCTAATTGACAATGAAGTTCATAGTAGAGTTTCCACTAGTTCCAACTGTTCCTCGTTTTAACTAACAATCCTGCTGTTGGCGAATATCCATTTTTTACGTTCAGAAAGGTTAAAAACGACATACAGTTCTAAGTAGGGAATCCAATATCCACAGATGAAATCATCAGTGACAAGGGAATGTGAATAAGTACCAGAAGTCTCACTTCGTTTTTCAATTATTTAAGGTGAAAACATAATCACTGACTCAATAAGGAACAAAACTATTTGTACGTGAAGCATGAGGCACACTAAATTACCAAATGATCGTCGCAGTAAATACTTCAAGGCGTATCGGGAAAAGGAGGAAGGAATGAAATGAACGGGAGTGGAATGTATTCTCAAAGTCCATTCTTGCGTGGATTACTGAAATAGCAATTCTCCACCGTGTGAAAAGATAGCTAAGCAATTCACCGACAATAGCAATTAAAGACACATTGCAGATTTAAATTGCCACAAGAATAATTACTTAAAGATGCAGAATGCGAACCACTATTTCACCTTTCCCTTTGTCACTCGTTGCATTGAAATGACGCAGTTTACGACTAATCTCATGCGCAGCACAATCAATATCCTGAGTCGCCAGCAGCAGGATAAAACAGTAATTGTGTAATTGAAATCGGCAGACAAAGCGAGAAACCTAGCAATCGAAGATGTCTCTGACTGCAGTCATCCCTTTTGAGTTACAGACAGTGATAAATTCATTAATCGATTTCTTAGTTCAGACGGTCCCGAGATGATTCTATTACATTGATACGCGTGTCGGCATGTAGCGGCTGTCTCTGGCACTGGAAAGACACAGGCGGCAAGTGCAGCGGTAGAGACGGCGTTGCGAACAGTCGCGTACGCGCGGCACATATAGAATTCGAGGAAACCGCTTAAATATTCATATTCCAATCTCGAGCAGAATGAAGGTTTGCTCTGAATCCTTTCATCGGCGCATGTATACTTTATCAGAGCGAGTCCTTTCTTCGTCGTCTGTATATAATTACGCGAAGGAACTACACAGCCTCGCAGCTGCTTGTGTGTGTGAGTGTGTGTGTGTGTGTGTGTGTGTGTGTGTGTGTGTGTGTGCGTGTGTTCGTGTGTGTGTGTGTGTGTGTGTGCGTGTGTGCACGCGAAGGCCTCGCAGTTGACCCTGGACCTGCTGTGTCTCCGTATATTTCGCCCTGTTGCTGACATGTATGTGTCATTACTGCTGAGCAATCAACAGCTCTAACACGTGACAGATTTAACCTTGTGGGACATTTCAGTTGCGATGGAATGTGAAACTTTCTTCATGATTGTTGGGCCAACAGTCTGACAAATGTCTTTAAACGACATTGTAATAAAAGTTCCAGATCACTGCTTACACTTTATTAGGGTGAGGTGGTACAAATTCGATAGAGGTACAATTCCGATCAATATAAGTTTTCGCGCCATTTGTCTGTCTCGTAGTGTCGCATTGTAGAGTAGCAGGTTTCTACAGCTCCTCCTGTCTTTTCCAAGAGTACACCGCTTTGAGGTAAGGAGATATAATTTTTTCCCTTTAATGAGGTAAGTGAAGCTACTTAATCTAACGCGCTCTTATAAATCATCTAGTTAAGGGCGACTGGATTCGCTGCCAAAAATGCAATGTTTGGTATCACGAAGAATGCGTTGGTGCGTGACAGAAAAAGTGCTTTTTATGTGGAAGATGTCCGTAATCAAAATTGTACGAGGAAGTGATCACAATTGTACCTAGTGTGGTACATTCTCGATCGATTTTTCTCAATTCCGTAAACTTTATTTGTGTTTATACAATCATTTGTTACTGTGTAATATTTGTATAATAATGGAAAGTCCAGGTTGGAATAAATAATATAGTGAGGACAGTTTACAACTCACCGCAAAGACGTGGCGACGAGCTGCGACAGGCACATACAAAAGACACACACATACAACACATTCAGCTATCGGCCATGGCCTTCTTCAGAAAATAGAGCACTCACGCAATCACACAGGCACACAACACAGTCATACAACCATCACCTCCGACTGCCACACTTCGAATCACGCTCTGCCTGTGTGATTGCGTGAGTGCTCTATTTTCTGAAGAAGGCCATGGCCGATAGCTGAATGTGTTGTATGTGTGTGTCTTTTGTATGTGCCTGTCGCAGCTCGTCGCCACGTCTTTGCGGTGAGTTGTAAACTGTCCTCACTATATTGTGTAATATTTGTGTTACATATTCATTAAACATCCAAGAACAAGTGCCATAGTTAAAATTATTCCTTTTCTCAATTTATTTTCGGTTATAATAACATTTGTCCGAAATGATCGACATTGTACCACCTTACCCTATATAACACTACAGCCGTTTCAGGGTTTTTCCGTTATCACGTGCCTGCGTATATAAGAATTACATTAATCAACTTTCATTGCATTAAAGTCGTATACTACGAAAATGTATATAAAAATTATGTTATAAATTCTTTTATAACCTACACAAGTGACTATGGACAGACGAAACTTTTGGCTCCGTCCAATGAGAGCTCGCCAGCTGTCAGCCAATGAGATCCTTTATGAAGGAACTGAGATTCCAACAGCCGTACGTATAATAAAATATTAATTGCATCACAAACATTTTCGGCATTCCACTATGCCATCTTCAGGTCCCTACATCGGAGCATAATATCCATCAAGTAGGGATATCAAAATTGGATTCGTGGACCTGTCTCTTAGTGGTTGTTGTTGGTTGCCAATAAGAGACAGAAGTCCACGAATCCAGATTTGATATCCCTACTTAATGGATATTAGGCTCCGATGTAGGGACCTGAAGACGCCATAGTGGAATGTCGAAACTGGTTATGATACAATTAATATTTTATTATACATACGGCTGTTGGTATCTCAGTTTCTTTATACTCTTATCCAGCTGCTGTCCCGTTTCTACCACCAATGATGGATTCAATAAGACTTAATGAGATGCTGCGTATGCTGTCAACCAATGAGATGCTGCGTGTGCTGTCAGCCAATGAGATGCTGCGTGTTTCTTAACCGGAGATTCGGGCGCTACGCGCCCTGTCGTACTAAAAAAAACTTCTTGTTTAAGCTATACCTAACCTTCTTAAGGCCACGCTACAGGTAACTTTTTTAAAGTGAAAGTTAGGTTAGGTATAGGTTAAAGAATAGGTTTCTTTTTTACTTGAGGCCGCGTAGCACCCGGATCTCCGGTTAAGAAATACGCAGCATCTCATTGGCTGACAACTAGCCTGGTCTCATTGGCCGGAGCCAAGAGTTCTTGCCTGTCCATAGTCATTTGTATAACTTAAGTCTACGATGTTTTGACATCTGGCGTGAGTGTTGTAAAATCTGCAGTGAATTAATCGCCTATTTCGCAGTTGTATACGAATTTTGCTGTCAGCTTTTCTGCTGCTTGTTACGCTATGATGTAAATTATAGAAAACTTTTTATATTTCATGTAATTAGCAACAGTTCTGCTAAAAATGTTTTACATACGTATGGTAATCGAGTATGTTATCAGACACTTGAGATGTCTACATTGGTCAGAGAGGATTATTTCGTTTTTAGCTATCTCTGGTCATTTAGCATATTTTTGCTTCTCAGCCTTTATCATCGATAAAGTCAATAAAGTTAACTAGATAATTTTTATCTAGTGAGGAAATTAGTCCCGTCTAATCAACGTAAAAGCTGTTACAGTTGTCATATGTAATTATAAATACTTGGTTCCAGGTATGGGGAATTTCTGTTGAATGCGAAGTGTAATTTTGTCAGTAGTTTATTATTATTGCGAAAGGCGAATTTAATTCTGGTGTTTTCGGAAAGTTTGGTAATTTTGTTGTATATTTTACAGAAGTATGTTGCAGGTATGTAAATTAGCTATTTATTCCGTCTTCTCTAGCTAGGCGGAAGTCTTTGTGTGTTTGGTCTTCTTTTGGCGTAATTTGTTTCTTATAGAACTGAGTAACAATAAAAGTTGTTTCTGAACGCTGCGTAAGAAGTATTGTAAGTTCTGTATCAATTGCTGCTTTCTCTAAAGGTAAACTGAATATACAATTAATCATTGCTTCGAAAAATGCCATTTTATGTGAAATGGGATAACATGAGTCAGCATTTATGATAAAATCTGTGGTAGTAGTCTCCATAGATTTCTTAATTTACACACCGATTTCAAACACAAAAATTATTTAGTTAATTTTATTGACTTTATCGATGAAAAAGGCTGAGAAGCAAAGATGGTAATGACCAGAGGTAGCTGAAAACGAAATAATCCTCTCTGACCAATGTAAACTTTAAAAGTCTCTGATAACATAATCGATTACCACATGTATGTAAAACATCTTTGGCAGATCTGTTGCTAATTACATGAAATACATTTTTTTTAAATTTACGTCATAGCGACAGGCTGCAGTGAACCTGACAGCAAAATACGTAAACAACTGCGAAATACGCGATTAATTCGATGCAGGTTTTACAACACTCACGCCAGATGTTACTAGCTAACGTCAAAACATCGCAGATGTAAGTTATAAGAAAACGTATATAAAAATATTTATACATTTTGTCGTAGTATTTTACTTGTAATGGGATGGTAATTGATTAATGTAGTTCTTATACACTCAGGCGCTTGATACTGGCAAAAAGCTTAAACAGCTGTAGTGTTATATAATAAAGTGTAAGCAGAATTATTACACTCTCCTCCTGACTCGAAACCTTCTCAGGGTATTCCTGTAACTGATTTTACTACATGTGACCAACTGACATAGTTCCTGTTCTGGCTTCACTGCATAACTATTTACAAATTTTCACATAATCCTAATACAGATCTGCTATTTCTGCGTGGAAGTTTCAGACTGGAAACAATTCATAACCTTCAGTTTAGCGAACACCGATTTTTGCTAAGTGTGCTAATCCAACGAGTTACGTCGCATAGTGGTAAAATACCGCGATTGCCGTTATAATTCCTATTTAACCCTTTAAATCCGTGATTTTTTTTTTTTTTTTTTTTTTCTTTTCAAAAGTAGACATACGTGTCTTGAGGAAGTCGCGTTCCTGATTTAAATTACAATCTGTAATATTTGTACTTAGGTCGTTTATATTTTATATATGATCACATTTTACAGTTACACAGTAACCTCTCTCTTTCTGAACAACAATACGAATTATTTAATCGAAATTATTTACTTATTCACCATATATATAGTTTTATTTACGCGACCGATTCCAGTATTACGTTAATACCATCCTCAGCTCGTCTCATACCATCCATCCAAGTAAACAGTCGAAATCGCTATATATACCCGATTCTTAATATCATTCCCTCTAGTTCCTGGAGAAACATGTGTCACCTCACACATGTGACAGCCATGAGTAAGATAACACGTTTGTTCAGAAGCTTGAGGGAATGATATTAAGAAACCTGTATAAATGGCGATTTCGACTGTTTAGATATACGGCTGTTGGTGGATATGTAAACAAATTCAAATCGACCATCCACAATTCAGGTACCATAAAAACATGAAGCTACATCGATTCTTCTGAACAATGTTTCGACAGTGAACGTCTTGTTCAGTAAGTTACAGGTTCCTCAGTTGATCTGAAGATGGAAAGCTAGCCCACAATCGGTCATGTACAAAATAAAAGTCTGATAATAACTGAGATTGCAGTTTTTCATAACTGTGGTTTGCTTCATACATATATGTCGCAGCAGTGTCGTGCCTACATACGAGGGACGAAGGGTGGAACATAAATAGTGGCAACACTGCTGTAGAGACACTATGCAATCGAATGTACTATTCTCGGTGATAGCACACGTTGCTGCTTTACCTCCGAACCAATGAACTCGCCCGTCTCATGTCACCGGCGTGCGCACAATCGAGAGAAACAGTCACTTGTGAGCGAGCGGTTTAACGTAAAGGTGTCACTAAGTTTCCGAAACAGGAATAGCGGAGCCGGAGCAAGAATGAAGATGCCAGAGGTCATACAGCACGGCAGTGTCATCAAGGTCCTTAATAGGCGTGCGGAGAATAGGCATTGTCGTACAGAACAGTGGCAAATTTGGTAAAATCCTTCAACGAAGATCAGAAAACAGTGGCAGACTTGCATCGGGCAGGTCGTCCGAACGTCTCTGAAGGAGTGCATACTGTTGCCGCGTTAGTGGATAGTGATAGACGCCAATTCGTGAGCTCACCCACGAAATCGGATTAGTACATACGACTGTGCTTTGCATCCTAAAGCAACGCATGCGAAAAATTGCATCACTATGTGCTCCACATGAATTGACGGAAATGCATAAATGGATGCGTTACGACGCTGCCCAGACCCATTTGGAGTGCTATGAACGCGAAAAAGTGGCTTTCTTACGCCGTACCATAACACTGAAAGAGACATGGGCCACATCATATGAGCCAAATTTGAAATGCCAATCCAACGTATGGCGTCATTACGGGTCGCCGCGAAAGTCTAAAGTGCTTCAGAGCCCCAGCATGGTGAAACTTTGGTGATTCCCGTGTACGACTGAGATGTTATCCTAACGCTTTACGTTTCTCTACAAATCAAATGTTCAAATGTTTGTAGAGTCTATGGGACTTAACTACGGGGTCATCAGTCCCTAAACTTACAAACTACTTATGAACTAGCTACAGCTAAGGACGGCACAAATATCCATGCCCGAGGGGGGATTCGAACCCCCGACCGTAGTGGCCGTGCAGACCGTGACTGGAGCGCCTCAGTCTCCTCGGCCACCGCGGCCGGCCGTTTCTCTACGGCAGACCATCTGTGCACAGTATAACTGTTCGTTTTTGGAGCGTCACACGTGACCAGCTTTCCGAAAGAAGCGGCAAAACTTTATGCGCAACCCACCCATCATTTAGCTCGACTGAGCCCGGGCGCCTACAGCGCAAGCTGCTATGTTCGGTCGATGGGATTGGGAAGTACTGTACTATCTACCATACTCTACGAAGTTCAGTCTCTGTGACTTTGATTTGATGCCGAAGATGAAGGAACCACTTCGTGGCAGACGCTTAAGAACTGTTCCTGGCAGTAGACCGCTCCATTCACACCATAAACAGAACATGCTCTGATAACAGTATTACCAAGTCTTTCACATCGCTGGCAACGGGTTCTACTCAACGCTGCTGAATACTTTGAGGGACAGTAACAAACAATGATTATGTAAAAGTTCCCACTTTCTAAGTTCCAACCCTCGTACTTACGACTCCAGACCTCTTGGGAAGGAACTTTCTCAAATTCTGCCTGCTTGGCTGGAAAAGAAGAAAGAACTTGTGAGGACAGGTCGTGAAACTATCTTGGACTGCTCAGTCTACTTCGGGAGAGAAACAGTAGCGTAAACCTATTGTAAAACATAAAAAAAGAACACACACCATAAAACGTTTTGAAGGTGTGTATGCTGTAAACATATTACCCTTGGTCATGATTCAAAAGTCTTTCTCCTGTCAGACGTCATAAATTATACTCCAATTTGCCCATACCACTATCTTAAGAACTTACCACTTTCGTTGAATGTTGGTGTTTGTAAACATCATACGGACGCTCTCCGACTGCAAGAAGAAGAATATCGACGATTCATCGCTCACGGACTGCCTATTTAAAAAAGAAAAAAAATTGTGTAAAGAGGATAGTTACGACACAGAGTGAACTACTAATGACTTGAATCTTTTTGCAACGACAGCGTATGTGGCGTTTCTACTACTTGTCGCCCTCCGGCAGACATACAGTATCAGCGACTTTCATCGCAGCCAAACTGACATAATAATAATAACAATTTCTTGAGGTTTATTGGCCTGGTGCTAATATTTGAATTGGACGCCACTTCAGCGACTTGCTTGTCCCTAGTCTACCCCAATTATCCGACCGGGGAAAGGGGACTTAGAGCTTAACCTGAAATCCGAACTACGTGTCGTTTCTAGCGACTCCTCACATCGTAGAAAGGTGAAGGACGGGTTAAAAACAGACAAAAAATCCGGTGTCCGACCGCGTTTTGAACCCACACCTTTCGGTTTCCTGTCTAGCGCTTTAACCCGTGACCACCGTGCCCTACGAGTGACATAATGAATTTTCGAATGTTTGTAGAGCTTATGGGACCTAACTAACCGGTCATCAGTCCCTAAACTTACAAACTACTTATGAACTAGCTAATACTAATGACGGCATAAATATCCACGCCCGAGGGGGGGGGGGTTCAAACCCCCGACCGTAGTGGCCATGCAGACCATGACTGGCGCGCCGCAGACCGCTTGGCCGCTGCGGCCGGCTTGGCGTAATGATAAACAAACACGGTGTGACGGCTAATGTGAGGCCAGTGTCAAATTAGACTGTACGAAACAATCTGGAAAACAGGTTTCTGTCTTCTAGACGGCCATGGAGAGGGCAGATCCTTAAATACAACAGATAAGCCTAAAATCACCAAAACTGCACGGTGGAAAACTGGCGCAGTTCCTTCCCCAGATGAACGCCTCGTAAGTTTGATACCAGATACCACAACCTGGTAAAGCTGCATACCAGAGATACTGCCTATGACGTACCCCAAAAATCGTGTAGGCACCGTCAACATTACCATCAGTTGTGCTGCTAATGAACAACTGGATTAGGCTCGATGTTCGTCCTCTATCACCGCGGTGGATTCAGGTCTAAGGCTCCACGCTGTGGAGCGCGCGGTTGGTCGCCGTTGGGTGTTCGAGTCCTCCCTGGAGCATGTGTTTGTGTGTGTGTGTGTGTGTGTGTGTGTGTGTGTGTGTGTGTGTTGTCCTTAGGCTAGTATACCTTAGTTTAGGTAGTTAGTAAGATACGGACTGATGACCACGCAGTTTGGGTCGATAGATTTACAAACATATGAACATTCGACCGCTATCAAATGTTCAAATGTTTGTAGAACTTATGGGACTTAACTACGGGGTCATCAGTCCCTAAGCTTACAAACTTCTTATGAACTAGCTAAGACTAAGGACGGCACAAATATCCATGCCCGAGGGGGGATTCGAACCTCCGACCGTAGTGGCCGTGCAGACCGTGACTGGAGCGCCTCAGTCCCCTCGGCCACCGCGTCCGCTATCAATCCAAGTGAACATGACTGGAATAATTTGAAAAGAGCTGTGCTAGCACGTATTAATCAGTCAAAAAATCTACTGGAGTTACGCGTTATTGTCATTGAAGAATTGGATTAATTATAATTAATCAATGGTTAAGTGAACTCAGGGACAACAGATTATATAAGATACAGTCTTGCATTCGTACAAGGGATCATGCAACTCTTTATTTAATGGTGTTCCTACACAGTGGTCTTACTTGATCTTGATTGACCTTTGTTCTATCTGAATTCAATAGAAGCAGTTTGTTTGGTTTTACTAGTTAGTAAATTGGAATATCTATTACTTACGTAGTATATTTCAGGACGCAGAGAGAGAGAGAGAGAGAGAGAGAGAGAGAGAGAGAGAGAGAGAGAGAGAGAGAGAGAGAGAGAGAGAGAGCAGATCTAACCAGGGATATAACCGCACAAATATGTGGCACTTATATGCGGAAACAGTTTAGAAACATTCGCTGCATTAAATACGTTTTTGGATAAATTCACTGTCTTGAATTCTCAAACCTACGGCAATCCAAATCAGATAACATCATAAATAAAAAGAAAATATACAGAATTCATTAAAATATTGTCTGAGTGAAATTTGCTCCATTTATTAAGAGTAAAACAACACGACACCCAATTGATTTTGTAATAAAGCCTTAGAAAAAGAGTCTGAATAATTGCACTTTCCTTTAAATTGTAGTAGTAACATGTCTAAGATCTTATTTGGTGGTGGTGCCGCAAGTTGGACTGGAAGTCTTACGTTGTACTTAGATGTAAGTTAGTAGCTTCTCATACCGTGAATAATTATTTTGTCGTAGACTTTCTATTTTATGCTTTCCAGTAATAAATATTTTTTACATATCCGCACTTCAAAAATTTTGTGAATCGTATTTCAGTTATATAGCATGTAGCTTCAACTATCCAGAGGTTAATTTCTTTTTCTAACGATTGTCACATATGCGCGGATTTGAAGTTAGTTGTTGATTCGACATGGTGACAGAGTTGCAAATTTTTTTACATGTTTGTAATTCGAGTCCCCGGTAGCGACTTTTTTTTTTTTTTTTTTTTTTTTTTTGCCTCATGAAATTTCTTACCTCCAGCCACTATTTTGACAACGACATAGAACTGAAGACGGCTGTCAGACTCCCAAGACACAGGGATACAGAAGTTGATCCCATCATATGGCAAATGCCATATGTTGAAAAAATAGCTCAAGCTTTTCTATACCTGTCGCCAATAATGATTTACATGTAACTATGATGTCGTTGTTAATAGATAGATTACTTACTTTCTCGTATAAGAGAAAAATGATGATCGTTTAACGTTTTAAGTTGTCTCAGAAACCAGTGGGTTTATGAATGTATTCCTGAATCTGACATTTGGGAGTACTCGTTTAAATTAAATTCAAAGTACATCACTTGCGTCAGAGAAATTTCTTCATAAATTCATACGGTAATTGCTGTAGCATGATAATTAACAGTGGCATAAATATCTCTTTCTGTTCTGTTCAATAAATACTGTGAAACTATTACAATTAAAGTTTTCTTTTAGACAATTGCAATCGAAGGCACGGTAAAGTAACACTCAATAACCTTGACTCCTGAACGTCAAAGCGTGAAGTGAGAGTCCACAATTCCGCCGCTGCACGTACGAGCGGATAGAATGGTGCGGCGCGGTATCCCGCGATATTAACTTCTAGCAGGATCTATTGCTATCACGGAGAGACCAGGAAATGTCTTTATTGTGCCGATATATCGCCTTTCGTGTGGGAGAACTATAAAGGGAATCCGAACGTTCCTTTCCAGATCAGTTGTTGCAACTCCGTTGATTAATACTCTTAATCTTACAGCCTTCCAACCTACCAACCCAACCGTACAATTGTAATACTGAAAAATACTGCAGCAATGCTGTTATACGTTTTGCGCACGACTTACATATCGCGTGCTGCGAACGAGTTATTGATAGTTGCATTACTGTAATATTTTTCAATATGGACGAGTTAACCGTACAAAACAACCTATCTCTCTGGGTTACTCTTTGGAGCGTTAAATACGTACTGAAAGATTCAGAAATAAGTTTAATAACTGAAGACCTCGGGGGGAAAATAATGATAACGCTCATCTATTAAGTGTTGTGATATGACGACTTGTATGTTTAAAAAAATAGTTTCTATTGCATGTTTTAATATTTATATTTGCCATCTCTCTCTACAGATTCATATACTACTCGAAGAAAATGAACCATTCTGTCGGATATGATTGTTTGCACCAAATACAATAAAAATACAAAATTTGAGGGTTATCATTATTTACCACCGAGGTCCTCAATTGTTGAGAGAAGCTAGGCAAATGTATACTATTTACTAGATTCATTTTAAGAATCTTTTTTACTTTCTGTCATCGACCTCGAGATTAATATTTATGCTAAATTGAAATTGAAGTAATTGTTCTTTTCATTGCAGAGAATGCACTAGTTCGGGCATTCGTAACAAGAAACGGTTCTGTACTGTGATGGTTCCCTACCACAGGTAAACAACACTTATCATACAGTTTTTGATAGTGTGTAGCAGAATGCATACAATGTCATACCAAGAGTCCATATCACTCCAGTTGTTGTGGAGAATTTTCGGCTGCCAGCTTAAGCTAACGCGCGCGTGCTAGTGTGTGTGTGTGCTTATTTGTGTGTGTGTGTGTGTGTGTGTGTGTGTGTGTGTGTGTGTGTGTGTGTGTCTTTTTGTTCTATTTGTAGATGTAGATATGGAACCCTTGATATTTATCTCATCTTCAGTTGTACAGAAAGCATTCCAGCTTAGGATATACTGAAGAATAATTGTTAGCAAAAACATTTCAATAGGCACTGGTCAGCCTTTGGGGACGTCGCGTGAGCAAATTAAGTACCCTTCGAATAATAGATTTACCAACTGTTTTCATCGGTTAATTCCTTCATTCAGAATAACAGAACGGTAAGGCACAAATATTGGTTTATTTTATGGCAGAAATGGTCGAACCCAGGCCAGTAATTCATCAGTGTCGTGCGCTTTTATTCATTTATTTGCTAGGTTTCAGATACAAAAACGAAGGAAATGTTTAGAAATATGGCTACTAACAGGATGCCTCAATTTTCATAAGTAGCTACTCGATTGGCCCATTTCAATGGTACTTAAATTAGAAATGGGGCAATGTATATAATGCTATGTTGTTGTCAGTACTGGTACATTCTTTCCAAACAGTGTCCTACCACAGTGTACGCAGGTAAACGGCCGAAATACTAAATGACTTTTAGAATATCTCAGCAATGAAATAAAGTTCTAATATAAATACAGGTGTACAAATGGAATAGAGAGAATTTTTTGATAAATGAACCTAAAATTTTTAAGTATGAAGACAAACGAATGTCATTTTTGAAATAATATCAATTATCTCAATGCATATTGTAAATGCGTACTAGATGCTACTAGATGCTACATTGTAAGAATAAGTGAATTATTCTTTGACCATGGCATGATCAGTAGTGATTTAAACTAATTTATTATAGGTACTCTAACCATGAATGCAAATAATTTTTGGTTTGGTTTGATTTAAAATTGATTTAAAGTAACAATCTTTATATTTACTGAATTTGTCTTATTATTTACTATCTATTTTCATTTCTCTGTTTCCGGTCCATTAGAAATTACTTCTCGTTTTTAATCTATCAGCTATGATGCTGTAATTGCACTGCCCTCTGTTTATCTTCTGACTCAAAAAAGTTTTGCACCACCCCCAAAGTTCTATAATATTCTTCATTATAGTGAATTGGTATTTATAAAGTAATGCATCTTTTAATTTAGTAACAAACAATAATTCACTTATAAATTATTCAAGCAGAAGCTGAATACTTTATAGAAAGCCGTTGTGTAAAAACTTTGTTCAGTGAGTGCAGGCCTGTAGTCAACGTGATATGCTGACCACGAGCTTATTCAACCAGCGCTGGTCTCATTTATCCAATTTTTATATGGAAATCTTGCTTCAATCTCATTAATTCGAAGACGTACTCATGACGCTTATTTCAAATTTTCTCAAGCTTGTCCAGTTGGTTTAATATTGAGAGAACATACCAGCGAATACAATCGTGCAATACCAGTACAGTTAATGAAATCTTTGACGACAGATGAAGGATCAACTCCGCAATTTCTCTAATAAACTTGAATTCATCATCTAAATGCTGATTCAACAACGGCTCAGATATGGGTTGGAGAATGTTTGGATTGTGGAGCTTTGATCATGACCTTGATGGGCAACATTTGCATATGAATACTCTACATGACATCCATTCTCAACATTAACTTATTGATCCGCCACCTCAGTGAATACATCGGTATGCCTCCTATAAGTAAAACTGCAAGTTTCCCTAAGCATTACTTTCTCGGCGGTCTTGTGGCATTAGACCTTCTCCAGTCGTCTGTCACTTCAATAGTCCATTCTTGGTAATTTCCAGTGCACCTGTGCCTTACATTCTAGTGTCTAGCTGATGGACGGGCCTCTATATGACCGTCCAGAATACACCGAATAATTGCGGAGAGTAAACGCTAGTTTGCAATGTCCCCCCCCTCCCCCCAATATTGTTTATCATGGTGGCAGAGGCGGACTGAGGGTGGAGGGGGCGAGGGGGGGGGAGGCCAACCGCCCTGGGCTTCTTGTCTTGGGCGTGCCTCCAAATACGTCGACAGGAGATTTTTTTTTTTTTTAACTTTCCTAGAGCGCCCTTGGCACCTCTGGGGCCTCCAAATCCCAAAAGTGCCTTTTTTATAGTAATACATGTATTTCCAAGTGGACGGCGGCCTAATTTGGTTTGCCCCCGACCCGGGACCCCAAAGCCTTACTCCACCACTGCATGGTGGCAGCTGGTCCGGACACCTTCAGATGAATGGTCGCGGGAATCGCCTGTCTGCTGCACTTGTTGCCTTAGGGTGACCAACCTACAGTTGGTAAATAGCCTGAGGGCTTACTACATTACTCTAACCACGAATATTTGCCTTGGAACCTTGGGACGTTACTCTTCAACGTCCACACAAAGTACACAAACAGCCTATTCTCTTCATGCACGTGGTTTTAAAAAAAGGTACGGACGTTAATGTCTCACTTATATACAACGAAATGGGTTTTCTTTCTAGAAGTGGTGCTGTAGGCAATTTTGTTTACATTTGATAGTTGAAAGAGGAAGTGTTTCGAAAAATGCCAACCAAGGTCTAGGAGGAATATGTTTGTGGTACACACAGGCATTGTGTTGGCTCCCACTTATAACCTGGCCAGGTAACTGGCGTCAATTTTCAGCTCTCGCGTCGGTGAATGTCAACACCATATTTCCAATTCTATAGTTGTTATTCAGCGGCTGAAGTCTTTTACACCCTCTGATTTGCTGGTTAGCTTCAATGTAGTATCGCGTTTTACCCGAATTCCTGCAGAAGAATCCTTGCTATTAATCAGTAAAATTCTGGAGACAACGGAGCTTTGCCGCCATGTGCTGACGTCAACGTACTTTTTTTATTTAACGACCAATATTTTGAACAATTTGAAGGGGTGGCTAAGGGGAGCCCTTTATCCCCCATATTTGCCAAATTATTTATAAATAATTTTGAGGTCAAAGCGATGAAATCGTTGTTTTTGAAACCTACATGTTTCTGGAAGACGTTGACGATACTTTCGTGGTATTGCCAAATGGGAGACATGCTCTGAACCGTTTTCTGGACCATTTTAATTGCCTCCGTCAAGTTAAGTTCACTATGGAGGTGGAAATGTTCCATTTTTAAATGTCATGGTGTACAGAAAGGGTGACTGAACATTGGGACATGTGTTTACAGAAAGCCCTCGCACACGAACCGCTACTAGCATGCAAAAAGTTGTCATCCTCCTAAACAGCGCTCTGGTGTCCTACCTACGCTGACAAAAAGAGCTTTTGTCATTTCAGACGCTGAAAATTTGACTAAAGATAAGGACCATCTGATGTTGGTATTCAAGAAGAATGGTTACACTGACAAAAGATCTCCCGTGCTTTCCAGTTTAGACCGTCGCGGGAACCACAAGTAGAAAGGTGCAAATCGCTGGCTTTCCTACCGTTTGCTGGAAGCATTTCTTCTAAAACTGGAAGAATTTTGAAAAGACATGACATCCAATATATTTCTCGTCCACCTGTCAAGGTTAGAGCGCTCCTAGGCTCAGTAAAAGGTGACTTAGGATTAAGGGAATACAAAATTCCTTGTCACTGTGGGAATGTTTACATTGGTCAGACAATTCGAACAACTCAATATCGATGTACTGAACATCAGCGACACACAAGATTGATTCAGCCAGAGAAATCTGCAGTAGCTAAGCACTGTCTTACTGAGGGACATAAAATGAAGTATGACGAGGCGCTTATGGTTGCATACGCGTCTCGATATTGGGACTGTATATTAAAAGAATAGATTGAAATTCGTCTTTCTGACAATATTATAAATAGAGACAAGGGTCTCTCTCTAGACCTGCTGAATAGCGACCTATCGTTTACGCCGGTGTCTACCAGTGGCGGCGCTGAAACGTAGAGGGCGGAACTGTCCATTCTTGAGCACGCCTTCCTTCGCGGCCTGTACACAGTCTCGGCGACTCGGTGTACCAGCACTGTCACCTCAGGTTGGCGGTCAGGTGGAATTATTGTGTCCAGATGACGAATTTATCCGGCAGAATACCGGAGAAGATTATGATGCCTCACCTTATATTCAGCACCATTCGTGTTTATAATTGTCGAACGTACTCTATGCTAATTCCCTTGACGTAAAATCATCGGTGGCTCAGTCAAACTTTCAGAAAAAAAGCCTATACCTTGCAAAAGTTTGGGTAGAATTTTTTTATATATATTTTTAACTCGTTCATATGGTTGGAAAAATTGGAAACCAAGTTTTGCCAACAAAATGTCTCTTGGGAAAACTTTCTGCAGTAAAAAAACTTTGAAAATTTCGGACTTTTTACAGTTTTTTTCAAATTATCTCCGTCATTTGTGCGCCGCCGCATTTACGTCTACGTTCGTTTTTAAACATCACAAAATTCTCTACAAATCTGATTCTTAACCTTTTTTCTACTCCCTATACATAAGGCGCTACAGTGCGTCAAAAAATGTCAATTATTCAAAATTTGTGCAAAGTTGCAAAATAGCTAAATTTTGAACACTCTTTTCTTCAGTATCTGTTTTTGTTATTAAATACATTATACATCATGTTATATGTTGGAAGTTACCATCTCATTTTCAGGTATACTATTTCTTCGTATACTAAATGGTGATTTCTGGTAGTGGCGGACTAAGGCTGTAGGAGATCAGGGGCGGTGGTAAAACATAATGAGGCCCTCCGTCTATTTGGAAATACATGTATTACTATAAAAAAAGTAACTTGAGATTTGGAGCCCCCACCCCTCTAGGTGAGAGACACCTGATAGTCTGTGAAAAACAGCTTGGAAGATTTGGAGGGTCCAAAACCAGAAGCGATAGGCGGTCAAAAAAATGCCTTTGAGGTATTTGGAGGCACGCATTTAACATTAGAAATAATTAGTTTTATTACAATTAAAATGCAGATCGATTTAATGTTTAGGCGACACGCAAATAAACATTCAGACTGTTTTTTATTTTATTTATGTATTTGATAACGGGTACCTACATCTGTGTTGCGTTGTAAAAACTTTGGAATTCCATTTTCTTTCTTAGAGTCAATAGCAATCTATTCCTCCTACATTTGTTTCTTACATAATTTCAAACCGACATTATAAACCCAGCGATATGCTTTCAAGTTTTCTTCTTCATTTTTACTGATACAGGAAACACAATTTGTGGGTATGGGTTATCAGCTTATGATGAGAATAATAGCATGGAACCTGAATCACCTGAAACTTGTATTCGTATGCATAAATTATGCGAAATACGCTCAATATAGCTATTTCCCAAAGATCTGTTAGCTAAAAGCGTATTTCTCATACGCTGTATACCAATAATCCATTGTAAACGACAGGAGTTTCTAGAAACAGACAATGAGAGTGTTTGAGGACGATTTAGGATCGGACGGAAGAGCTGGACAGAAAGAGATAGGGGTGAGCAGGGTGGGTAGTACGAACTTAGGAGATATGTGGAATTACGGGATTAAACATCTGACTAAAAAATCGGGTAATAGTCATGTAACATGAACGTAGATGAACAACAGCTTTTTTACTGTCCTTCAAAATAGTCGCCTTCTATAACTATGCACCGTCAAGCTCTGCTATACTTGTCCTGGAAACGTTACACGAAGTCTTGCAGTGATATCAAAAGCCTAGTCAAGTTTCGTTGGATGTCACTCTCCTTCCTTTTTAAGCGAGTTTGAGGCGAGGCAACGGCAAGAAGAGGTTTGAGATACAGCGAGTACGGTCGGTGTTCAAATTGCACGACAACGCTCGACGACATACTACCAATATCGTCAAACAGTTCCTGACGAAACAAGTGGTGGTGCTGCTTGAACATTCACCATACTCTCCAGATTTCAGTCCTCCAGTCGGCATTACCTCTACTCAAACTCGCTTTGGAAGGAAAGAGATTTGACATCCAAAGAAACGTGACGAGGCTATTGAACATCATTCCAAGGACAGAATGTGCTAAGCTTCCGGGATATGTATCGCTGAGCTCATCAGTGCATAGTTATGGTAGGACATTAAAGTAAATGTACGAGGTTCACTCCCAAAGAAATGCACACTATTTTTAATACAGTTTTATTCTACATGTTTGAAAGTTTTACATTGTCTAGATACATCCCTTAGGATCTATATTTTCATTCCTACGCATAATTCCCATCCCTATCAACTGCCTTATGCCATCCTGGAACAAGTACAGTTCTCAATATTGCCGTGCCCGCTTTAATCAAGTAACTTGCTTACCCACCGACTAACTGTACTACGATCGACAGCAGCATTTCCATACACCTTTTTCAATATCTTGTGGATGTTTCCCACTGTCTCGTTTTCACAGCACAGAATTAAACGACAGCACGTTGCTACTGACGAACGTCAAATGTAGCAGCCATCTAGAAGACATGCTGTGACGTCGCCGCTCACGGGAACTGGTTCAATTAAGAAACTGCCTGGCAGATTAAAATTGTGTGCCGCAACCGGGACTCGAACCTGGGACCTTTGCCTTTCGCGGGCAAGCGCTCTATTCACTGAGCTATCCCGACACAACTCACAATGCCGCCTCACAACTTTACTGCCAGTACCTCGCCTCATACTTTTCAAACTTCATTCAGGTTCAACTAAGTTTGAAAACAAGCGAGAAAGGTGTATCTACACAATGTAAAACATTGAAACATGCAGAATGAAAACTGTATACTTTTTTTGATAGTGTCCATTTCTTTTGGAGTGACCCTCGTATTTCATAGTTCATTCACGTTGATTCTGTAGGACTATTCGACCTTTAAAGAGAAAAGTTACAAACTACCGCACGCTCACCGCTTGAACATCTATAGCGAGCGTATCGTCTTTTATTGTATTTTCAGAGGTCTGAAGAAGATGTAATCTTAGATCGAAACCGGTTACCTGTAGTAATAAATTGTAAAATTTTGCGAACTAGACTGTTATTTTTATCTTCAAACTAGCTTAAACCCGCGGCTCCGCTCGCGTGTTGGTTGATTATGATAGATAAGCTATCTTTAAGTAGTGTGCTATGAGACTGGTTTGGAAGGATGAAATTAAATACAATACCTTCTTTAGAAACAAACATTTTTAATCGATATTCGAATAAAGAAATGAAATTATGTGAAGTGCTTAAACAACGTTATTTGTAGTATTGTTTGGAGCGTAAATGGACAGATTTTTTGGGTTGTCCACCCTTGAGCAAGCGACGTTTAATTGACCATGTGAAACACATGAATTCCTGCGACGTTTAATGATTGAAATAATATCACAATAGTTCACTTGATGTATTGCGCGAAACGTTAAATCGATTTTTTTAATAGATGTATTAAAAGAAATTTTTTTATTGCTATATTTATTTACTCTTATATTTCCTTATTCGTATGCTTATTCTTACAGAGAAAGAGCTGAAGACATTGTAGCACGCATAGACCAAAGATATGGTCTGTAACGTCCTTGCTATAGAGTCGCAAACGTCATCGCTGTCCTTCACTCCGATTTTTTTTATAATTTCACGACTTTCAACTACCATATCTTCCACCCCCTTATAGCTATCGGCATGGAACTTCTATGGTGTACAACGGGAGATTTCGGACAACAATTACACTAAGACCATTCGTTTGCGTTCTGTAGTTTTCGTTGCAGAGCGAAATATTAACACACACAGACGTAGAATTTTATATACACCGATAACTTTCCATCCCAATATACCCCACCTTTTTGTCATTGTCAACAAAAATGTTTAGTCTATGGGACTTAACTACGGGGTCATCAGTCCCTAAACTTACAAACTACTTATGAACTACTTACGAACTAGGACAACACAAATATCCATGCCCGAGGGGGGATTCGAACACCCGACCGCAGTGGCCGTGCAGACCGTGACTGGAGCGCCTCAGTCCCCTCGGCCACCGCGGCCGGCCATTGTCAACACTCAAGCAACAATGCAACTAATAAAACTATTTTCAAAGAGTAATTATTGTTCGGCATTTCGCGTTATATTCTTCAAATTACTAAATATCTACCAGAACGCTATAAAACCGTGCCTAAAACCTTCCTCAGGTATAAATTAGTAACTGTACAAATATTTAAGTCTCTGCGTTTTGTCGTTTGGACGTGATAAGCGTACACCGAACAGACATTCACATTAATATATATATATATATATATATATATATATATATATATATATATATATATATATAGCTATCCGATCGCCATAAAATCGTGCCTAAAGCCTTCTCCGGATAGACATTAGTAACTGTACAAATTTTTAGCTCTTTATGTCTTTTGTTTCAGACGTGATAAACGTACACCGAACAGACATTCACATTTACAGATATAGATTTCGAGGCTTGCCACGCGTTCGCGGCACTATCACTCGAAGAGTCTTTATGTGTGAAACTTTCTTCCGCTTCTTTGTCGTCTGTAGATTCACAGTCTGCAATATCGAGTGTTTCAGTCGTTTCTAGCCACATATGTGCGCTATTTACACGCTCGTCTAGAAGTTTAACTACCATGTCGCAAATCGCATAGTCGCCATGCGTGTTTACTGTTGATTGCTTCATTTGGCGTCTGTGGTATATCTCCATGGCAAGCAGCAAAACATTTATAAGGTTTGCCATCACCTGTGACGGGAGATGGAATGTTCATCGTAAAGTGGCTTGCGGAGTATAGATATAGATGTACAGAATATCTTTCACATCTTTAACCAGTTTCAGGACGGTATGTTTCGATATACGTACCAGATATGAAAAGCAAGCGCATGTCACAGAAACGAATATTCGTTTCCACTTTCCACCAACGATATTCCTCTTTAGTGTACGCCGCGACAAGACGACCGCACCTTCCGACCATGCGCACAACACTCACCATAACAAGAGCTCGCGACTCGCCATTTCCAGGGGTGGCCAGCCGTAACCGTAAGCGCCAAGAAGAAAAAACAGCCATTTTCGTGCTATTGTTTTAGGTGACTTTCAGGTCGTGTCAGCAGCTAACATTCTGCGTACAGACTTCCTTCAATGTTTACTAACAGTACTAAAAAGATCATTACATGATTCGGTATGACAAGTCTGACCATGCCCTTGTAAGTTTGAAACCAAGCGAGAAGGATGTATCTATACACTGTAAAACTTTCAAACTGTATTTCTTAAAAAATAGTGTGCATTTCTTTTGGAGTGATCCTCATCCACGTAGATGTTGTAGGACTATGCGACATTTATTAAAAATAAAAAATAAATAAAAAAAAAGTTCAAATGTTTGTAAGGTTTATGGGTCTTACCTGTGAGGTCATCGGTCCCTAAACTTACGAACTAAAAACTACTTATGAACTATGTTATAGCCGGCCGCGGTGGCCGAGTAGACTGAGGCGCTCCAGTCACGGTCTGCACGACCTCTACGGTCGGGGGTTCGAATGCCCCCGCGGGCATGGATATTTGTGCAGTCCTTAGTCTTAGCTAGTTCATAAGTAGTTTGTAAGCTTAGAGATTGCTGACCCCATAGTTAAGTCCCATAAGTCCTACAAACATTTGAACATTTTGATAAGTAGTTTGTAAGTTTAGGGACTGATGACCCCGTAGTTAAATCGCATAAACTTAACAAACACATGAACATTTTTTTTTTATTATTATTATTCAAACCTCCGACACGGGAGACCGCGCGATCCGCAACGTGGCGACCTTTATTGTTAGCAGTTATGCGACACAGCGAGCGTTACTAGTTACGCAGCTTTACCCCGGACTCCCTGCAGTAAACAGCGTGACCGAACAGCAACGACAACAGCACTCTGGTGCAGACAGTGCGCCGCTTTCCCGGAAGTGGGTCCGTAGCGGCGGCGAGTCGAGGGCGACGGCGGCTGAGTGTCGGTGGCGCCGCAGAGCGGCGTCCTGGGCGTCGGGGGCGGCGTCGGAGCGGTGGTGGTGGGGGGAGGGCGCCGCGACGCCCGCCTCGCCCCGGCAGTCAGTGCGCAGCCAGCGGCGGCCACGTCACGCGCCGACGCCGACGCCCGCCGACGCCTGCCCGCCACTGTGCCAGGAGGCGCTGCCCCGGCCACGAACGGCCGCGCGCGTGTCACGAACCCGCCCGTGCTCTCGCGGCCGCGTGTGTTGACCGTACGCCGCCGCTCCGCACCCGGCGAACTGGGTCACCGGGATACTGTGCCACCGGCCACTCGTCCCAACTCGGCGCCCGCGCTGGGTAAATACTCGCCAGGATTACGCAATCGCAGCGAACTGCCGGTACTTCACCGGTCCCGCAATCTACTCCATTCAGTAATCTTCGAGTGTGATGACTCCATTACCAGGTGTGTGCAGAAACCGCCACAATATTATTATTAACAAAAGTAGAAATTTGACGTAAAATTATTTAAAATTCAAGCATATCGATTTCGTAAAAAGATATAAAATAGCCAAGATCGCTTATCATCAATTTTTATTAACGACGACCGGTTTCGCTGAACTATGTCAGCATCATCAGGTCAAATAAAATATCTTACAAGGCTATAATCTGTTAAAAAGTAAAGACGGAAATTTAAAACATGCATAATTATGTTTTATTATAATGACATAGTGCACCTATGCACTGTAAATTGTTATATAACAACTGTTTGACATTACAAGGTATGTCTCATCTCCAAATATGCCCGATCTTGCTCTTATGGATTTAATTGACGTATCTTCCCGTTTTATTAAAATGAAATGCATGTTTTAAATTTCCGTTTTTCCTTTTTAACAGATTATGGCCTTGTAAAATATTTTATTTGACTTGATGATGCTGACATAGTTCAGCGAAACCGGTCGTCGTTAATAAAAATTGATAAGCGATATTGGCTATTTTATATCTTTTTACAATATTATTAGTGGATCGCCTCCTAAAACGTAAACCAACTCAACATATCGATTTCGTTCACTGAATGAACATTGTCTGTGCAGATTCAGGTACAAGGAAATCATGAACACCACTATATTTTTTTCCTGAAAATAAAACAGATAATATGGCATGCCAACTTGTACGTTACATATTCAACTGAGCTAAGCAGCTAGATCCGTTAAATATGTAGCCCTAATGTACACGTTCTCTTGTCAATGTTTTCTAATTGTAAAAAAACAAAAATGCTAAGTACACGATTCCCCTGGGCTTGAAACTGCACAGAGCATATTTATTTAATGAATGGAATCGATCCGCAAACTTTTTTGTTGCAGAAATCCCCACAATATTATTTTTAATAGTAATATAAATTTGATGTAAAATAATTATTTGAAATTCTTGCATACCGATTCCGTTCATTGAATGAACATTGTATGTGCAGATTGAGGTCCAAGGAATTCAGCAACACCGCTTAATTTTGTTTTTACAAATAAAATACACAACACGGCATGGCAACGTGTGCATCTCATATTCAACTCATCTATGCCGATAGATTGGTTAAATGTGTAGCCCTAACCACACGTTGTCTTGTCATCTACAGTTTTTTTAATTGTAAAAACCTTTAAAAAATGCGAATTACTTGAGTCCCCTAGGCTTCAAATTGCACAGATGTTCATTCAATGAACAGAAATGATCAGCAATATTTTTACAGAGTTATTTTATATCATAACTACAAATATGAAATTTCCATCTTTATTAATATTCCTTACTAGGTCTGACATTACCCCATAAAGAAAAGCATTAACACCAACATAAAATTCAACATCGGTACTTCAGACAAAACATAATTAAAATCCGTTTTTTAACTTATAAACGTTATGTTACCTTCGAATTTATGAAATAAATCTCTGTTACTTTATAGAGTCCAACGCACTTAGACCTCTTACTGCAGTCAATGGACAGTGATGCGTAAATGAAATTGCCGCTCAACAAATAAATCCCTTATCGTAACATTGCTTGTTTGTATAATCAATAACAAGCGTATATACATGTTACTGTTGCGCATTACAAGTAGAAAAACGTCTTGTCGTTATTTTTATTAAAATCAGGGTGCAACACATTTGAAAAGTAATGAAAAATTAAAAAGACGAATTTTTAAGGGAACTACAATTAAATAATGAAATTATGGCACCTTCCAACATCTGTAAGAAATTTAGCTACAGTCCGGCAGTCAAACGATATATTTTTTTCTTAATGGTCCACATTTTCTATTATTCTCGTACGTTACTTATAAAACCAAATTCATTCAGTTTTCACAGTCTTTCACATTAAGCCAGTCATCGCACTTTGAAAGAATCTTTCTTATGTTGCAAAATATTTTTATTTGTTATATTTTACCGGTTTCGGTAGTTGCTGCCATTAACAGGAAATCAACAAATTATTTTACACAAAACCCAATAAGATAAGATTTTTCCTGAGTACAGCAACGTCGAATTTACAATAAAATATAGTGATTGTTCTAAAAGCACTTCCATTTTACACCATGTAATAGATATTCCTTTAATTAATTGAATTACGGTGAATATTTTATTGTGAATTAGACATTGCTGTACTCTGTATAAATGTTATTGGCTTTATTGTGAAATATCTTGTTGATTTCCTGTCGATATCAGCAACTGCCGAAACTGGAAGAATATAACAAATAAAAATATGTTGCAGCCTTGGCGTAAGAATGATTTTATGAAAGTGCATCGCAGCTGTCGATTGCCACCTAAAAAGAAATTCAGTTATTACACATTTTCTGCTGTGAGACATCAGCAAATGTGAGACTCAACAAAATCCGCGATATTCAAGAACGATTATTTGTATAAATAATAGTAATCTTATGCCAGATCTTCGTAGAAAACGTAACAATATTTTTTACTAACAGCTTACCAAACATGTCAATCAAAGTTTTTAAAAAGTTTTGCTTCCTATAGCTCTATGGTAAAATTATTGCTAATGCGAAGATGACGAAGAACTCGCATACGAGCTGAAACGCCATCGCTGATGAGTGTTTCAAGGCATTTCCTAAGTATGGTCACTTAACTATGTGAGACTGATTTATAACCTGTCACAATATATCTGTAATTAAGAGTCAATGTGTTTGAAGATAGTTTCACCATGTTAGTATGTTTAAAATAAACTTGTTCGTTGGATAAGAACTGAGGGTTTCGACATCGTAAGTACTGTAAATATAGCAATGCGATATTAGTCAGTTGCATGCCTATTACGTCCATTAATCGAATCTGACCAATAGATTCTTGCCTTCTTTCTTATCCTTGATTATATTCAGCAGACGCCTAAGGGGCATCTTACGTAATTTCTTCACGGAACAAACTCTTCCAACGTTCTATTCAACTGCAGTCAATTCCCAATTGGCAGGATCCGAAAAGAAAATGAAACTGTATCATACTAGAGACAGAGATGATTATTTAACGCAATGTACTCAACTTTTGAAACACGGTGATATCCGAAGTAATTTTAATATTCTTCTTTATTCGTAAATTATTACAGACTAAGTTTTGATGTATTCTTAAATACACCACAGAGGATGTTACCTTTCGGAAACAAGGATTGTGGTCTAACCACCGTTTTAATTTTAATATTCTTTTCATAGTCAAGTTAGCATAATAATCTGCTGGTAGACATGTCTGTTACATATCGTGATCATAAATCAAGAATCATCAGTCCAACAAATTTATGTTGGGTAATTCAATACTGTCAGTAATATTACATAGATTACACTATTGCATTATTACTAAAAAAATTATGAAACATTCATCACCTTCAGAGAGTGTTGAGCTCCTTGACCAGTGAAACGGACTTGTATCATTTCTCTGTCATTTGCCGTAGGTCGGGAACTCTGACGACAATCAGTTCCTATTACTCTCGTCAAGACTCACATTCGGTGCACGTGACGTAAAGAAACAGTGTATGAACCAGTGTAATTATTTCCCACCATATTATACGCTAAACGAGATATGTTTTGTGAAGGCAAATATTTTATTTACGAATACTGCATTGTTTGAAATATATTTCTGTTCAATACACAGCTTTTATTGTTGCGAATGACTATCGTCGGACATTTATAATTTTCTGGACAGCGCCTACGTAAATTATATCTGGCATTCTGATGTGGATCCTTATATTGTGTAGAAACACTATCTATGGTCGGAGAGAGAGAGAGAGATGTTGATGCTGTTATAAAAATTGTAGAAATTTGAAAATATCTTTATTGCGCAGATGAAATAACTGCGAAGATATTCAGAACTACCAAACATCTTTCTGAGAAGGCACCACGAATGGAAAGACGCAGTTTCATAAGGATTACACGAAGACAGACTTTAGAAGTGTTTCACCTTCTTCTGCAGTTTCCGAAAATAATGTAATTGGTTGTAGCAAGTTTCCTGCTCTTGATGTCGATGAAACAGGGAGGCAGCAAAAAAATATTAACACACAGGTGTTTAGGGGCTACTGGGATACTGTTATAAAGCCAGTAAAGCAGAAGATATTCAACACAGATAAGCCGAAGGAGTCACTGAAAGAATAAATAATTATTGGTAGAATGTAAAGGGAACTGATAATACTTAATGTAAAGAAATGAATAGTTCACAAATGGTCCACGCGAATACGTCATCAATACACAGATTTCTGTCGTCGGAGACTTTCCCCCTACAATTTTTCGGTAAAATTCCACAGCTTTTGTAAAGGCTAGTGATGTGATGGCTCACTTTAATCAGCTTGTACGATGTAATCCTCTCTCTCTGACTAATGAAACAAGTGACTGGTTTATAAATATCTAAATAGGAACGGTAATTTCTGTAATTATTTCGCAAAAAAACGCTAGTTGATCTGGGAAACATCCACAGCCGTAGCTCGCAAATGAATTGCTCAGTATCTACTGTTTGCCACACGTTGCTGTTCATTTTGTGTGCATCGAAATTTGCATCGTTCCTGAAAAGAGAGTTTTAGGAGAGTGGATGGGGTAAACGTAAGTAATTGAAAAACTCGTTTCAGCACCAGACTAAAATCTGCATGAAGTACTGTGACAAATAACTGAAAAGAACTGATTGCCAACAGCATCACATTATAATGTTAAATAAGTGGATGAAAAGTTGATTCATATGACAAGCGGAAGTCTTACGTATTCGTACCAAGAAGGTCCTGGTAAATTTTGGGCTTTTCGTGTTATTCTCTGATTATTATTATTATTATTATTATTATTATTATTATTATTTTGTTTTGTCGTAGCTGTGGTACAGCTTAGGTTTTATTAATAACATAAGAAACAGCTAGAAACGTGGTCAAAAGAATTTATCTTGTAATAATCTTATGATGTGAAGGATAAAATACACTCCCTTTCGGTGGCTTGATATCTTTACAAATGTTTCATTCCACATGTGTTACCATCTTAAAGCAAGCATTTCTGAACTAGCTCAGTACCACTGAGGCGCTGTCAGCATAAGACGAGCTTCTGGTGATAATTAACGTGATTGTTTCACTTGCAACTACTAAAGCGATTAAATGGATTGGACTACTATTCCATAGAATACGGCCCCTTAAATGCACTAGGAATTTAATGAGCAATACTGGAGAACATCCCATCAAAATAAACTTTGAGTTATTACGTAAATATACTAAATTCATATTTCTGCACACTATTGTTTTTCTTACTTCCTGTCCCAAGCATTAGTGCTTCTGCAGAGCCATCTATTAACTAAGCCGCGGCAGAATAGCCTTGCGCACTGAGGCGCCGTGCTGCGGTACGCGCGGCCGTTCGTCGTCGGGGTTTGAGTCCTCTCTCGGGCATGGGCTTTTGTTTTGTCCTTAGCAAAAGTTTAAGTTAGTGTAAGTAGTTTGTAAGCCTAAGGACTGATGACCAATGTAGTTACGTCCCTTAGATTTACACACATTTTGAATCAACTTAGATTTCTGAAATTTTGTGAGCAATTATTCTCGGAATATTTATAGATGTTGCGGTTATATTGCTAGCGTATATGTAGATGTCGCGGTTATTTTGCTAGCGTATTTTGCTATCTATCCTTTTCTGTACGTCTTGTTGACTATAATACTTACTTTCACGAGTTTAGCTTTATCTTTGTTTGTCTCACAATGTTTCCCGTTACTCTGTATAAGGTTAAATAATACGTAATTATTTGGGTCCGCAGTGGAGAAAATGTCTTTTAGTGAGGTAATGAGCTGCTTCAAATTTGTTTTTCTTTCTCCTTTTCGTTTTTTTCTTTAAACTATAATTACTTCAGCTATACAGCCATACTTACATCTACAAACCAGTGACGAATACATTACTAAAACATTACTTTTTATGTATATTTTTTTAAAATATCAAATATACTCATATATGTATGTTTTGCGGTTCTGACTTCCGTTCAAAATAGATTTATTCTTGTTTACGCAATAATATGATTATGTGAATCGTATTTATGCCAGCAATTAGTTTCTATGTATTGTTCTGTGCCAGATAATATAACATCAAACAAAATGCGACATTTACTGACAGAAATGTGATTATTGACATTATGTAGTTGTATCAGGCACGGAAATCAATCATGGATGGTTTGAATAAGTGAGCTCGAAGGTGTGAATCAATAGTAACTTACTTTACATGTGGTCAATGGAAATGGTTTCTGTTTTTACGGACATGTCAGAATGAACTCCCGCATTATCCTTTATGGTATGGATTCATCCAACAGCCTAATGACACATTGTGTGCGGACGCACATAGATCCTTCCGATTTCTTGCGTGAATACAAATAAAAAGCTGCTAGCAAGAGGAAGTATTTGGTAGAGGGCACTACAATCGTAGTGTACGATAAATTCAGAATTTAGGGAAGAACAAGAAACGTGTCTGGATAACCTAATTGCTTAAGAAGACAGCTGGTTCGAAGCGGGAACCCAGGCTTCAATCACAGTCCAGCATAGATCTTGAACTCGGCACTGAATTTATTTCAGTGACCTGTAGCATTGGAAACGTTTGACTATTTCGAATTCTTACTTTACTTCTATTGAGGAAATCGTATGTTTATCCCAGATATTGCTTAATAATATTAATTTCATTAATGTATTGTTTGTTTTTAGGTCAATTTATTTATTTCGAAATAATTGCGGTTAATTTCGTGTGTCTAAAATAATTCTTATACTTCAAAACTGTTCATTATTTATCCTTTTGGTGTGGAATGTAAAATTGAAACGATATTAAAATCGTCGTGTTGCGTGTGTTTTATTGTTAACGAGCTGGAAAAACGTGGACAGTGTATTGCCACTTTGACGTGTTCCCTGTATCTAATAGTGTAGTGTTTGCCTCTCTGGCCCGCATAGAACTTCTAACATACTTTGCAGTGAATTATATATATATATATATATATATATATATATACGGAAAACTGATGTTTAGATTTATATGTTTGTAAAATGGTCGTTATATAGTGTCGCGTTGGATACTCGAACGGCGTTATGTTTTTATGGTAGGCAATTTACTTTTCTCATTGTTATTTCTTTCAGATCTGTAGTTTATGTAGGTTTCATCTATTTATTCAACAACTGTATGATTATTTATAGATCTTATTCACCCTTGTGTGTTAATAGTTTATGTCCGTCATAAAATAAACTTGACCATTGGTCAGACGAATAAGGATTTGGAATTTTGCGCATTATTAACAGTGGTGAAACATTTTTGCGCGTCATTACAGTGTGAGAAACTTACTGAAAAATGCATTTTCAGTTCTATGTTACGCTAAACACAACAGTCACAACATTTAAGATGCATTAATGAGCAATACAAATGTCCTGTTTGAAAAAACTTCGTTTTCTCGGTACATTTTGTTTATTCATCTATGAGAGTGGGATCTAGAAAATGTAGTACTTTATTTTTAGACTATAGATAATACATTTATTCTTATGTAAATCAGTTTTTCCGTACTTTTTTCTGCAGTCCTCCCCGTATGGTCACAGACGCGAAATTATTTTACTTACAAGATTTATTGTGCATTTTTCTTAGCATTGTGAGCGTGCTCTTTGTCTCTATTCGCATTTTGTACGTTGCAAACGTGTTCTTCGGTTGTATTTGCAATTTGTACTTTGTAAATATGTTCATCGTTTGTATTTCAATTTCGTATGTTGTGAACGTGTTCATCGTTTTTATTTGCATTTTGTATGTTGAGAACGTTTTCTTCGTCTGTATTTGCATTTTGTATGTTTCAAACGTGTTCTTTGTCTTTATTTGCAATCTGTACGTTGCGAATGTGTTCTTTGTCTGTATTTGTAATTTGTAAGTTGTGAACGTATTCTTCGTCCGTAATTGCATTTTGTACGTTGAGAACGTATTCTTAGTTCTTATTTGCATTTTGTACGTTGTGGACATATTTTTCGTCTATTTTGCACTTTGTACTTCGTGAAATTATGTTTCGTTTGCATTTTATTTTGTACTTTGTGAACGTGTTCTTCGTTTATATTTGTATCTTGTATGTTTCAAACGTGTGCACTGTCTGTATTTTTATTTTGTACTTCCTGAACGTGTTCTTTATTTCCATTTTGTATGTTACGAACGTATTGTTCATGTGTATTTGCATTTTGTAAGTTTTCGTCTGTATTTTGGGACCATTACTCACGTATCTTAACCGAAAGTATATTGATTATAAACTGCTGGCGTGAGTGTGGGTACATTCTGCTGACGATATAATACAAATGTCATGCGAACGATAAAAATAAAAATAACCTTCAAACTTGCATGCAAACTTATAGCGACTACAGCTGCTAAGAATAGAAGTATAGTATTCGCAATTGTTTCAAGAGCTGACGAACGATTTAATGGTGGCGTATGAAAATTTGTGCCGGACCGGCACGTGTGTAGCCCGATGTTCGTGATCAGTCATGTTAAACAGCACGCTACCCCTGCACGCAATACCGCACCTACCGAAACTTCCATATGATACATATCGTCAACTACCCATGAGTCATCGTACATTGCATGATTTAATTCCCGCAAAGAAATTCATTAAAGATGACGTATGCTTGCTCTGGATTTTTAAGCACGATGTTCAGTTAATGAAACCTTCTCGGGTTACAAGCCACGTCATGTGGTGTACTGACGACGAGCTTTCGACAGAGAACCCCTCTGCCATTGCCAGGTGGATGACTTGACAATGGCATAGGAGTTCTCTGACGTAAGCTCTTGGCAGCAAACCACATGACGCGGCTTGTAACCAGAGAATATTTCATTAATAGTTATAGCGGCGAAAACATGCACTCATATATAACGATGTTCAGTGTTTGTATTAACCGATGTATTGAAGTGAATATCATTCTGACTTGCATGCATCCAGGTGCGGTACAAATTTTTTTATGACATCTTTCAACTGTACAATGATGAGTCATATTCGTAACTGCAAATATATTTCTTGTAGTGTTAGCAGTTTCGGTTGCCGCATTGCACATTTTTGTATCGATATACACGGTCATAACACATCGTATTTAAAAAAGATAGCAAGGCAAGCGAAATTTGAATCCCTGCCCAGCAAAAATTCACCTATAAATTGAACAGCCGACGCTACTTCATATTATTGGTTGCGAATACATTTATTCTAATTTTAGTAACAAAATGGCTACTATGAATAAATATTACTAGAAAAAGTCTGTAGTAGTGTGTATGTGTGTGTGTGTGTGTGTGTGTGTGTGTGTGTGTGTGCGAGAGAGAGAGAGAGTTTGTGTGTAACATTCTCCGCAACAGTTCACATAATATACTGTACTTTTTCGTAAAAATCACATCGGGCAACAACTTACTTATGAATTACAGTTCGGGGCGAAATAATTTTGTTTTATCATTGCTACCATATCGATTCTAAAATACATTCATGTATGTACAAAAGAATGAATATATTTCATATAATACTTGGATGGTCAACCACGGGGTAAGAGAAATGTGGGAAGACTGATAAAGAAATCATGAGACTGGAGTTGTTACTAGAACTAACCGTGGAATGGGAGGAAAATATATTTCATCCTTCAAATCGGTTACCCTTGTTACACACTTCAACAAGTGATATTTAATTTCTACACCAAGAAGAAATGCATGTGGTAAACGGGTATTCATTGGGCAAAATATTGGTAAGAGATATGGAGAATATGCTGGCCAGGGCGGGCAGCAGTCGAACGTTTTCCGTATCCAGAAAGGCCCATGTAGGACCTGCAACATGCGGTCCGGCATTATCCCGCTGAAATGTAGGGTTTTGCAGGGATCGAATGAACGGTAGAATCACGGGTCGTAACACATCTGAAATGTAACGGCCTCTGTTCAAAGAGCCGTAGATGCGAACAAGAGGTGACCGAGATGTGTAACCAATGGCACTCCATACCATCACGCTGGGTGATACGCCAGTATGGCGATGACGAATACATGCTTCCAATGTGCGTTCACCGCGATGTCGCCACACAGGGATGTGACCATCATGATGCTGTAAACAGAACCTTGATTTATCCAAAAACATGACTTTTTCCAGTCATGCAACCCAGGTACGTCATTGCGTACGCCATCGCAGGCGCTCCTGTCTGTGAAGCAGCGTCAACGGTAACCGCAGCCATGGTCTCCGAGCTGGTAGTCCATGCTGCTGCAAACGTCGTCGAACTATTCGTGCAGATGGGAGTTGTCTCGCAAACGTCCCCATCTGTTGACTCAGGGTATCGAGACGCGGCTACACGATCCGTTACAGCCATGCGGGTGCCTGTTATTTCGACGCTAGTGATACGAGGCCGTTGGTATCCAACACGGCGTTCCGTATTGCCCTCCTGAACCCACCGATTCCATATTCTGCTAACAGTCATTCGATCGCGACCAACGCGAGCAACAATGTGGCGATACGATAAACCGCAATTGCGATAGGCTACAACAATTCGAACTTTATCAAAGTCGGAAACGTGATGGTACGCATTTTTCCTCCTTATACGACCCATCACAACAACGTTTCACCAGGTAACGCCGGTCAACTCTTGTTTGTGTATGAGAAATCCGTTGTAAACTTTCCTCGTGTCAGCAAGTTGTAGGTGTCTCCACTGGCGCCAGCTTTGTGTGACTGCTCTGAAATGCTAATCATTTGCATACCCAGCATCTTCTTCCTGTCGGTTAAATTCCGCGTCTGTAGCACGTCATCTTCGTGGTGTACCAGTTTTAATGGCTAGGAGTGTATTATTTAAATTGAAGTGTGGCCTCTTGCATATGATCCAAATGGACTTGCTTTCGAGAATAAAGTGTTGAGCGCCAGCTCGCAGATTTGCAACTGCTGCGTCAAAGTTGACGGACGAAATTTAACTTGTGTAAAGCAAACGAAAATGTCAAGTAGAAAATAATTGCGATAAGAAAGTTGACATATTTCAATAGGGCACAGATTTTATCGTTGACTGTAGCCATATTTTGATTCTTGCTGATGTCGGCAGTACCACATTATCAACGGCGTACTGTAGATGAGTGTTGGAAAAAACAAGGACGTAGATGTTTTCCAATGTGAGTAGAAAGCAAGCAAATGCTATCGTAGGCCTATCCATTTATGAATGTTCAAAATAATAATTGTATTGTAACATTGTGCACTTTGCAAAATATAGTTAATTATTAGACGGCACGCCATAATTCGCCATTTTCCCCTTACATTTTCGAGAGACTGCACAAGTTTTATCGAAGAACGTTCTAGGAAATTAAACCACAAATTCTGAAGAGAGCAAATAACGAATTTACGCACTTCACATTTCTGGATTGCAGTGGACTGAGGAGGCAGTTACGGCACTATGATGAACCTCGCACACCTGCTAATAGCTGTAGAGACAGCACACATTCTTCATCTATAGCGCAAATGACACTGATTATGTAGAACACAGGTCGACTTATATTTCAGTATAAGACTAGCATAATTACTCATTTAGTAATATCTGAGGCAAAACCATACAGTGAAATGTGTATATACTAGAGGTCTGCAAATCGCCGGTTTCGCTCGCTCGTACTCGGTCGAGTGCGCAACGCTCGGCGGTGGCGCGCCGAGTGTGTTACGCTCGCAGCGAGCGTGTTGACACTCGAACCAGGCTGCGTGGGGCGGGGCGGGCACAGGCCGCACAGCGTAGTGCTGCCGCTGTACTCACAAGGAAACCTGCCCAAGTGTCACTCTCCGATTTTTATGAAATTTGCATATGTTATAATACATGAAAAGCTATGAGACACGTATTTTTTTAGCGACGTAAAAACATGTTTAAGGGGTAAAACGGTCCCTCCAAAACTGTCACTAAAATAGAAAAATGGCAATAACTTAGAGACTAGTGAAGCGATTTTAATTATTTTTGGTATGAAAGTATCTTTTGATAAGACAAATTTCATAGATTCAACTTCGAGTAAATCAAAATAATTTCTTTAGCACAAAAAATTGGTCACTTTAGGGGTAGATGCCCCCTAATTGTCACTCCCCCTGCAATGTACCTAGGCCGATCTCTTATCAAGAGATACTTTCATACAAAAAATTATTAAAATCGCTTCACTAGTCTCTTAAGTTATCGCGATTTTTCTATTTTAGCGACAATTTTGGAGGGACCGTTTTCCCCCTTTAATATGTTTTTCCGCCGCTAAAAAAATTCGGCTCCCACAGTTTTTCATGTATTATAACATATCCAAATTTCATAAAAGTCGGAGGGTGACACTTGGGTAGGTTCACTTGTCAGTCGCTATGGCAGCGGCCCTGTGGCTCTGAGGTGTGGGCTGCTGTTGCGTCTGACGAACCCCCACTAACTAAAGGAACTAAAATCAGTTATGCTGTAGACGTATATTCCTGTATAGTAGCTTGTAACCGCAATATCATTATACCGCAAAAGAGACAAAAAGATTGTTTTCACCAACTACAACATTTGGAAATGACGTAAAGATCCAAAGAGAAAGTACGGAACGAACGACGTTTTTATTGGAATGCACAAAAGTGAATGTTACCGTACAACAAAGTATACATTGAAAAGTAACAACATTATCCTAAAACTATTCGTTGGTGGCATTGTAATTGAAATGTACTGTTAAAATATCTTTGACACGTTGTCTAATCGAGTCGAGTTCTTGTATCAGAAATCAGGTTCCCTGCCGCACTGAAAGTGCGTTCACTAGCTGCATTTGAGGCGGACACACAAAATACTCATTTGCCAATACTGATAGCTTAGGAAAGAGAGTACTGTTGCGTTTCCACCATTCAATCGGATCGTCGTCATCATCAGTTCGTGCTAAATAAAGGTCCACCTAATTGGTGGATTGCGCCTTGCACATTTCACAGTCCAGCCATTCCGAAAACATGCAGTTCATTCTTTTGGCTGGTGGACCCAGGTGATATTCTTCAGTAGGCCCTAAATAAATATATCACAGATATCACTGAAACAGCAGGAGCACCATAAATTCGTACAGCTGTGTAAAGTAAATAATTGGAATAAGAGGATTTAAAACAGTTATATGAGCATTCGACCGGCATATGACCCTGACGACGGAAGAAATCGCGGATCCTATGTATTGCACAAATATTATGTAGATAAGGAAGACGACAGTGGCAGTGGGGGATATATGAATGTTGCAACTGGAAAAATTCCCGTTAAGGACTTACTCGGATAAGGAAGAGGCGCAGCAACCACGCACAGTGCCAAAATGCTACGGGAATATATATTAACGGGTGCAACAGAGATTCACAAACCTAACCTAACGGGTGTACACATCAATATCGTGTATTTAATATAAAAGACGGACAAGGTATTCCAGGACTTGAGAGTGATAAGAGGAATGGATATAAAATACAATCATTTGCTCGTTAAGACGGCAAGTAACACCTACCACTAAACAGGAACTAACAGTCCACAAAATGGGACCAAGAAAGAAAGAAAGACCTCAAAAACTCATTTAGTAAATGATCTTAGATCAGAAACTTTATATTAATCACGTATAATACACTGTATGGTAAAGTATAAAATGTGAAACTGAATGACTAGTTCAACTGGATCGGGAGAACAGCTTTCGAAGCACCTGGGAAAGGAAACAATTCCTAATTTCGAGGTCAGGCTGTATTCTCTAGCGTCTAGTTTGCTCCCGACACTCGCCTTGGACTCGAGTGTCGATGCGGTGAGCGACAGAGTGGCGAACGGGCAGTGTGGACGGTCGGGCCGGTCGAGCGTGCGCCGCTCGAACGAGCGTGGAGGAAGTCGAGCGCAGCCACACGCCTTGCTGCAAGCTGCAGTGCCGACACCTGTCGGACTGTCATAGAACGACGTGTATGACGCGATTCGAGCGAGCAACCGAGCGAGGTGCAGACCTCTAGTATATACCTAATGAGATCTACTACCTATACCAGCAGTTTTTGTTTTCTTTCACTTACGCCGTGCGGGAGTGGCTACGTGGTCTAAGGCATCGTGCAATGGACTGGGCTGTCGCTTCCGCCGGCGGTTCGAATCCTCCCTCGGACGTGTGTGTGTGTGTGTGTATTGTCCTTAGTGTGGGTTTAAGAAATTCGCAAGTCTAGAGCCTCAAGCTCACAGCAATTTGGTCCAATAGACTTACAGACACTTGATTTGTGTCTTCGAGTACTCCAGAAGATTATATCACTGAAAATAGATTGGAACTTATAGTCATATTCAAGAAAGCCAAAACGTATTGACTTTACCATAGATTTAATAATGAGCCTTATCCAAGAAGTTTCCTAGGACTGCTGTTAGTTTGCAATTTAAAGTGATTTTCTCCTTATTCTGAAAAATAAATAAAAATTTATTCACTTTTGAACGCCCACTTGTTTATGAAGCGTTTTCTGTGGTGTGCGAAACATTACTGGAATTTTTCCAGAAATGCGAAATATACTGCTGGATTGTAAAATAGATAGCAGAAACAGATTCAGGACCGTAGCAAAGGGTGGAATGAAGGGGATCAATTCTTCCCCCGAAAACAACCATGTTGTAATGCTTTACGATTTACAATATATATTGCGTTTTATTTTCAGACCTCCTACCTCCAGTCCCCCCTCCCTCCCCTCCCCGACCCAAAAAAAAAATAAATAAAATAAATAAATAAATAAATAAAAAATAAAAATAAAAAAAGAAGTAAGAAAGAAAGAAACTAGATTCACAGCAGCGCGCAGCGATATGACGAAAATACATCATTGAGTACTGTTACAAATTCAAAAGCAATCGACGAATATTGTGTATTTCAAACCTTAAATTGCGCGTTACTGTTCACTGAGGATACTTAAAAATCTAAATTAACGAAGCGCGTTAGCACTTTTTAAGTATAATATTCAGTCGGCGAAACGAAGCTCTAGTTGTAGAAAAACGTGTTATGAACGGCAAAGAATTCTTAGAACCAAACGAAACTTCCGCAGCATGCGATACTTCCAGGAAACTAAATTTGTAACAGAAGTTCTCACTTACATGTGTTCAAAGTCTCCTTTTAACTACTGTACCCATGAACAGTTTTGTCCACTACACACTTGAAAAAAAAAAAGTATTTGTCATTGTCAAATTGGGAGCTTACCGATCTTTCAAATGTTCAAATGTTTGTAGAGCTTAAAGGACTTTACTTCGGGGTCATCCGTCCCTAAACTTACAAACTACTAATGAACTACTTTATACTGAAGACGGCGCGAACATCCATGCCCTAGAGGGGATTCGAGCCCCCGACGGGAAACGGCCTCGCTAATCGTAGCATAGCGCCTCAATGCGCTCGGCCTCTCCGCCGCGGCTTACCGATCTTTCATATTAAATTGTTTGGATTAAAGGCCAGTATTAATTAATGTACTTTCACTACCGTGAAATTGCTTTTCCATCCACACATATAAAAAATTACGTTTTTCATTACAGTGTCTCATTTACCTCATTGTGACTACTATTACTGGCTGTATAAACTAACTCCAGTTTTCTTAAATTTGTAAGTCAGCTTTTCTTTAACATTTGATTCATGTTGTCTGTAGCAGTAAATAACTTTTATTTTTTGAAATCCTCTCTAAAACTTGTGGGCTTATGAAGTCCATTCACAGCTTTGGATGAATCAGTTCGTGTTAACGACTCAAAGAAGCAGACAATCTGATAAACAAAATTTGCTCTTTTAATATAAGACACTGTGAATAGGAGTGTTATTAGCGTTATTCTGTTCTTAACGCCAGACTAGCGCTGCGACGTGAATCTGAGTCGACAACTGAAGGGGAGGGATGGATGCTACAAGGACGTAAGAGCGATGGTCCTCATGATAAATTGACAAGGGAAGCGGTAAGTTGAAGTGACCTCGGCGTTATCTATCATCCGTCATGCCTAGAAAAACATTAACGCTCTGTTGATTGTAAGGAAAGGAATGATGATCTATGGTTCTTCTGTCGACAGCACAACTCCGCCTTTGTCACTAATCGTTATTATAAGGCGACATATAAGGTAATATTTTTATTTCATTTTCATTTACTGTAAAAGAGGATATATCAAGTTAATGACGCATATATATTGTGTAGCTTATGTTGATAAAATTTTGTTTGGTGATTAATGTCGATCTGTAATTTTATTTTTACTGCTAGTTAAATGGAGAGTGCGATTGGTCTTAATGGTTATCTCGATATCCTATGAAAAAGACTCGCTGCTCTAATACGCTTGCTTCTTGTAGTTTACGACTATTAGTTGTGATCAAAGAGATTTTTTTAGCTCACAACGATACGAGAAGATATTTGAATAACCCACTGAAACAAGAAAATTAAACCTTTGTCATTTAAAGTTTTATAATGTAACGATTATGTTAATAAAAATATTTAAGCAAATCTGTGTGGAACCTCTATAAATATTTAGGAGTATTGCATTCGATACCCTATGCGACATTCGGATCTTTTTCAGTAGATAAAGTGACATATGTCTGTTAGGTAACACTTAGAGATATATCTGTTAAAGGTACATCGTCCGAAATCATTCGTAAGGCCACAATTTTGACCGTGACTGGAGACATTTATCAGATACGAGGAATTAATAAAATAGTTTTCGTTTTCTAATGTTTGTTATTGGTTTAACAACACAATCATTTGTACTTGATACATCTGTCGCTACTATCATAAATATCCTTGGGGCGGATCCTTCATTATACACCAGGATTATCTTATCTATTGAACGTAATTTTTTGAATAATGACATACCGTAAGCTAAGGCTATTTTGGCCTTTTGCGGGTAACTTTTTACACTGGGCGGGAAAAGATTTTATTACTTTCCCGTCTACGTTTGGTGGAATAAACAAAGCAGTACGCGTTCACAATGCGCGAATAAAAGTGTATAAGTTCCACAGTATTAAAGTGAGTGAAATTTTGATTCGCTCAGTATTACGTAATGAGATGAGAATCAGCCATTTATGAGAAATGAATGTAACACGTTTAACACTTCTGGAAAGCGAGACATATGTGCGGAAGTTGCGGTTGCTTTATATCAAAACTGTGGTGTGTGATGGTACTAAAGTAACCTATTATGCACACTTGCATTTCCCAGCGCGATGCCACATATACAGTTACTTTTGCGTTCTTCAGTTCAAATATTGGTTGGATGAACCACTGACCGACTTCAAGAACTAGTTATATGAAAATGTGTCTCTAAAAATTTCACCGTGCTCCGATTTCCGGCAGTGAATTCGCATTAAGGGTTGTTATGACAACACTGTAATCACTGTTGTCATAACAACCCTTAATGCGAATTCACTGCCGGAAATCTGAGCACGGTGAAATTTTTAGAGACACATTTTTATATAACTAGTTCTTGAAGTCGGTCAGTGGTTCATCCAACCAATATTTGAACTACGCTGAAACACCTGTCATCATTCCACAACCGCAGTACGTGTAGCATCTTGGCTGTAGCTATACACAACTGATAATCTTTCTCCGTGTCGTCCTCCAACTCAGCCACAAATAAATCAATAAAAAAAATAAAACTAAAAACTTTCTATCTTATTATGTCTCATTCGATGTGAGTAATTCACAAGCTGCAGGAACATAACTAGGCAATTCCTAAATGGTAATAATACTGACGGAAATATACCCAGTACGATATTTTGCGAGAGACATGTTTGTTTTGCTTGTATGTGAGGAATCGCAATGCGAAGTCCGAGAGCGCGAGTTTTTCACCACCAGCAGCGAAAATACAAACTCTTATTAGAAGTCGCTTAAACAAAAGAGTGAGATGTTGGGTTCCGTAATGTCTCTGAGGAAGTACCTACATTCCACTACGAATAATATAAAATGACCATTTTATAATAACAAAGTCTCAGGTATACGTGTAATAGGGTTCAATGCATATTGTACAGTGTTATTAGACATTTCGCATTTCATGTATAGTTATGACAGTGTTACATGTAATTTGAAAATGAATTACTTGTCTGCTGAAATATTATATACTCGTGTATTTTACTGGATCATCCTGTGAATAAACCCGAAACCGCAGTGTATCTTGTAATGTTTTCTTACAAGCCCATATTATTCAAAAAATTCCAAAACAAACGTTATATTTTCCAATATTTAAAAAATAAATTGGTTTGGCAGATTTATTCAACACCTTGCATGTAAGGTACAACACAGGTCTATTCGTCTTCTACTTCACATATGACAAATTATTACTTGTCTCATTCTTCTCATTGGTAATCGATGAACTTTAATACTCCGTTCCTCGAGTACTATGTAACTCTGGATAGAGGTTTGTGGAGATTCATATACAACAGAATTTAATCATTCATGACTGGGCAAAGGATGCATCCATCCTTCAGTTGTGGAAATAAAAATCATTGTTGTTTGTCTTTTATAGATGAGTGTACGTCATTAATTTGTGTACAACTACAACAGAAACTATATCTAACGCTTCCTTACCACATGAGTGGTGTTGTAGACTACACCTTAAACAGCATTCGTAGTGTTTATTTCGCATTGTACAGTAGCCGAAAAAAGGAGAAAAAAAAGAACACTGAATGTTACATACATCCTAATCCCTGTTTACAAGTTTAACGTTTCATTTTCCTTCTTAATGCTCCTGTATGTCTTCTAGTGATAATTTCATTGCGTTTACTATTTACAAACAGTATATAATGCCTAATTCATGAGGAAATAATGGGTACAAGATGCCCCGAATGAGAGAAATTCTGGCCCACCTTTCGTTTGAATTGCTAAAACATTTCCATTTTGGCCCACTATAGATTATGGTAGTAACAATAAAAGTAGGCATTTGCGATTGCTTTTTGACATCACGAAATTTAAATGAAAATAACGCCTTAACTGTTCATCTGACACGGAAATGGAATACGTGAATTTGTAGAGGAGACATTGCTCCACAACTTTACCCTTTATGTTTTCTCCATATCTCGCATCGTTTCAGATTTATTTGCAAAAATAACTTCGATTTGACGATGTATGTATGTCTGTCTGTCCGTCCGTAAGGTGTTCCCACTTTTTAAGTCGAACCCTTCAACCGATCGTCACCAAATTTTACAGACATATTTGAAGGCCGCTAGAGACCATTATCTGTCTTTTTTAAATTTTTCGGACAAAAACTATGTTATTAACAGTAAAAAAGACGTTTGGAATGTAATTGTAAACGAACCGTTTATCTGACACGAAAATTGAATAATCCATATTGTTTAGGGGAAAATTCTGTACATCTAGGCTTCGTTATGTGTTGAATAACGCAGTTCAAGAGATAAGTTCATGGCTTGTAGAAAACGAATTCATGTTAAATCACAATAAAACTCAGATTTTACAATATCTAACACATAATTTAACGAAAGCTTATATTTAGATTACCCGTAATGGGCATATGATAAGTGACACTGAACAGTTCTGATTTCTAGGTGTTCTGATAGACAGCAAGTTGTCGTGGAAAGCCTATGTTCATGTTCTTGTTCCAAAACTAAATTCTGCTTTTTCTACCATTAGAACAATATCTGAAATAAGAGATTTTTCAACACGAAAAGTGACGACGCTTACTTTCATTCACGTATGACGTACGACGATACTTTTTGGGGTAACGCGACTGATAAAGGATATTTTTGGCTCAGAAACGGGCAGTTCGAGTAATATGAAGTTCACGAATGTCAATTCGACCTCTTTTCAGTAATCTGAAAATTCTGACACTGGCGTCACTAAACGAATTTTCTTTAATGTGTTTGTCATTAATAATATCAGCTTATTGCCACGAGTAGCTTTCACTCGTTGAATATTAGACAGAAGATGAAACTACATTTGCATCGCACCACCTTGACACTTGTGCAGAAAGATGTGCAGTATCCATGTTCAATAATCTGCCACAAAAACTAAAGAATCTTAGTACTAACCCACGCGCTTTCAAAAGTAAATTTAAGGGTTACTTCATGGCTCACTCCTTTTATTCTGTCGAGGAATTCCTAGAAAATTTAACAATGAAGCAATGAAGCAATTTTTTTTTTTTTTACTTAGTCTTAAGATTGTCGTGTGCATAAGGTAAAGCAGTCAACAATCCGAACATTGGTTTGAACACCACAGTGCTGTACTAGGTATGGTCCTGTTTGCCTTTTAGAAGGTGGTATGCCGTTGCCTTCCTCCGACCTTCGAACTGACTTGTCCAGCCAGTTATAGGGGGACCTACAGTTTAACGTGGGTTCCGGACCACGGTGCTTCTCGATATTTTTCACATCAACAACACTGCCAGAGATGAAACAAGTGGAAAGTGACAGATAGAAATCCTAGGACCTGGCGGGGATCGATCCCGCTACCCTTGGAGCTGTAGTCTGGCACTTTACCACTGGGCTTTAGAGCCGCACGTCGTGTGCATAGGGCTACTTAAGTCAATACTTCATGTATTGGCTTGTTCCATGACCATGGAGTCTTACTACTCAATTATGTTCTGCAGAACAGAATACATTATTATTATTGTTAATAATATTTTTATTATTATATAAGATACGGAACAGAGTCAAATATGTTCTATAAAACCAAAGAGTATGGATCAAAGCAATCTAGATGTCTCCCGCACGTGTTTGGTTGAAAGTAATACACTGAATCGTTGTTCACTAAGGTGGTATTGAAGTGCTGCTTCATAACGTGGGCGTGACAGGGAGACCGCGTCACACTTTTAATAAATTCTCAGGCACTTCGGACGAGATTAAAACATTGGAACTTTGGGAACTTACTGTCCATGCACTAGAAAAAATCTGACATTTTTGGTTAATTTCGTCAACGTCCCCCCTTCACGCCAGCAATCTCCAGGCATCATACTTCATATCTTGATCGACCTACCTACGGGACCACTCCAGCCTTCCCGACGACGACCGCAGAAGAGAGACACCAGTGGAGGACTTAGTTTCTGCGAGGTTAGACCTGTACTTCTTGTTCGTTCACGTTGGAATGGTAACGCTTTGTGTGCTTTGTCTAGTACAGTGCACTTAGAGAAGTGTTGAACTGTGACATTATTTGAAGGTTACCACGGTTCACTTCAGATACGAAAGCTGCCTTGTGCGTCATACTTGTGCGAGCATCGCTGCGTGGTGGTAAACAAGCGCTTGTAGGCCGCTGAAACAAAGCGACCGGCGCCGGCGGCCTCTGATGGGGAGCCTGGAGTGGGACTGGCAGCCTTGGCGGCGGCCGCCTCGGCGACCTTTGACCCGCGTGGGCGGGCCGCCACCCTGCTGCTGACAGCGGCAGCGGCAGCGGCAGCGGCAAGGCGCGGTACAGCAGGCGCCGACGTACAGCCAGGGGAAAGGGCAGCAAGTGGGAGGAGGGCCGCACATGTCGCTCCACAGTCTGACCGCTACACACAAGGGGCGTTAACGTTACTACTGCTGTCGACTTATCACGGCAGCAGATTCCTCGATCGACTACAGAAGGACAGATTGCGTATTGCGGAGTGTGGTCTGTTTGGTCCACGGCAACACGTCATAATCTGCCGATAGTAATTATTTTAGGTTTTGTTTTAAGACAGTCGCGTTCGATTCTTGGCGAAGACTATTTATTTTGAAAGTTGTAACCATTCACAGACGTTATTGCAAAACGACATATTGACCATAGCATTTTACTTTTTCTCAATGCTACCGGGTTCGGTCAGTTTACCATTATCAAGCGTTAGCCTGAAGTAGATGAAAGTTATCAAAGCATTAGTCAACTATATAAAACATTAACAGAAATAAGTACAGTAAGTTACATGTGAAATACTTACAGAGATTAGCTAATAGCTTAAAATGTCTAACACAAAAATTCAAAATTGTAAAATAAATATTTGTTGTCATTGCTGTAATAATTAATATTACGACAGTGGCTGACTGCTACAGAATGAAGCATACATTGATGAGTGTGGAATAAAATTATTTTAAAATCCAAAGATAACAGACATGCTTATATTACATCGCATTGCGCAAAGATTATAGAACGTACAGCTATGCAATGTCTATGACCATCTTTGGTCTTCATTCGGTTCTATGACTGATGTAAATAATGTGATTGATATGTTTATAAACAAGTGCTACACAATATAATGAAGTGGATGTATGATATGTGCATATGCACTGCTATGAAGCTGTGATGCTAATATACTCTAAAATTTGTAGCTGTACATTACATCAATAAATAAAACATCGAGTGACTTATTCAGGTTATGTGACGAAACCGGTACCATTGAGAAAAAAAATAATAATAATAATAATAATAATAATAATAAAATAAATAAATAAATAAATAAATAAACAGCTATGTCGTTCTGCGATTATGTCAAAGCTGTTATGCCCCATCTGTTAACCTTTCTAAGTTAACAGACGGATAGTTCAGCCAACATTACTATAGAATGAAACTTTCACACTGCAGCGGATTGTGCGGTGATATGAAAGATATGAAACTTCCTGGCACATTAAAACTGTGTGCCGGAACCGGGAGTCCAACCTGGGACCTTTGCCTTTCGCGGGCAAGCGCTCTACCGACTGAGCTATCCCAACACTACTCAAGATGCCGCCTCACAGCTTTACTTCCCCTAGTAGCTCAGTCGGTAGAGCGCTTGCCCGCGAAATTCAAAGGTCCCAGGTTCGAGTCCCGGTTACGGCGTACAATTTTAATCTGCCAAGAAGTTTCAACATTACTATAGTATACCGAAGTGCCAAAGAAGTTGGTCTTCCGCCTTAATATCGTGTAGAGCAACGCGAGCACGCACAAGTGCCGCAGCACGACGTGGCATTGACTCAGTGGGGACTACGGGGGAAGAGGCTATGGGGCTGCAGCCCCCCCCCCCCACCCATCAGAGCGTGAGGTTAACCTTATATTATGAACCTCTTTCCATTTTTTTAAGAAGTCAGGTTAATTAAGCCACTTCTGATCACCTCATGACAAAGCATGCATCAGGACATCCTTCAACACCTTATCTTTGTCGTCAGTTTGAGGCACGAAACATCTATGAGTTGAACACCGCATCCCCACCCGCAACCCAAGTTCCTGGGTTCGCCACCGCATCAACTCGACTTACGTCTTAAGTAGTGCTAGAGGTAATTGATAACATGCATCCTGCAGTCCATAAATCCGTGATTACGTGGTTGTGGATACCTGTTATGAACAGAACGCTGTAAGGCATCCATGTAAGGACCGACAGAATATTCGGTTTCGATTACGGCCAGTTTCGGCCAAAAACAGGCCGAATTTTCCGCTTTGCCGAAACTAGGTTTCACTCATGAAGTCTGGTCGCCTTTAGGATGGATTCAGTCAACAACAACGCTTTACCTCAGTTGACGGCGCGCCATTAAACTGCTAGGAGTCCTCCTCGCACGTAAAAATTGTGGGTATTTTGTTGTTAATGGGAAACGGGTATCTTATTGTTATGCTGAAACGTTTCATTAATTTGTTTCCTTGAAAGGGAATTTTTTAATAACGGATATAGGTTTACGAAACATTGATCTTGTGGTACACAGCTTTTCCTGGTCACTATGCTTAAATTTATACTGACGACAATCATACTGTTAGTCGAAACTGTGAAATACTTCCTGCAGCACTGATTGAAGCTGATTTCCTTACTGTTATATGCATTATGTATTTAGCAATGCCAAAAAGGATATATGTAGTTGTTTTTCAATTGCAAAGAGGGAAGTGAAGATGGCAATATTAAGCTAGCGCTCCCAAGGATTTTTAATAATTTTTATTATATTGTATTTATTTATTTATTTTTAAAGAGGCTGCTTATCGAAGCAAACTAATTATTACTTTCTGCTTATTGTATATTGTGGTTGTGAAGTCAAGGCTCTGCCATTTCGTAGTATGTGCATGGCATGTTTGTTCTGTACCTAAAGAGTATCTTCCTATAAGAAGACATGCAGGACTGTGGAATACTTCTATGGTAGCTATAGAGTCTGGTTAATTCGAATCGAAAGGAGACCGGTACCGCCTCAATCGAAATTTACGTGTGAAAAAGAAGTAAGTCAACCTTGAAAAAAGTACTGTGTCAAATATTATGATCTTCTTATGAACACAGTGTTGAAATAGGCATTTACATTGGCAACCTACACGTTCTAAAGTCTTTTAACTATTTACTTCGCAATATAATGTTGGAGTGCCTTTTCGGTAAAGACAGAATGTACCCGAAGTTTTTGATTTATTTTATGACGCTAAGAGGCTCGAAATATCGAGACTCCACAGTATGGAGTTCAGTTTACTACTTCTCTAACATACTTTTAATTTTTTTTAGGTAGAAAATATCACAATGAGAAGAATAGAACACAATTTGGAAATACTTTAATAAAGGTACCGTCGATTTGTTTAAACCTGTACGACTGCCAGTTCATCTTCTATGGGCTCCTTGGTTAGGTTTGCACACACTCAAGTAAGCTTACTACAGAAAGGGGATCTTGCGAAATGTGTAAAAATAGGTGTAATGTAAATTTACCTGAAATTTCTACTTAATGACGCAATTTTCGGTTACAATTTCGGTTTCGACCGAAACTAGAAGAAGAGCCAAATATTCGGCTATGATTTCGGATTCGACCGCAAATTCTGTTTCGGTCGTACTTTACAGCCAATATATCCTCAATGATGTTCAAAATGTTCAAATGTTTGTACAGCTTATGGGACTTAACTACGGGGTCATCAGTCCCTGAACTTACAAACTACTTATCAACTAGCTTATCCTAAAGACGGCACAAATATCCATGCCCGAGGGGGGATTCGAACCCCCGACCGTAGTGCCCGTGCAGACCGTGACTGGAGCGCCTCAGTTTCCTCGGCCACCGCGGCCGGCCTCAATGATGTTCAGGTGTGGAAGAGTTTGGAGACCAACGAAGGCTTTGAAAGTCATAAGAGTGTTCCTGGAGCCGCTCTTCAGCAATTATCGATGCATGGAGTATCGCATTGTCATGCATGAATGGTCCAACTCCGTTAGAATACACAATGGACATGAATGGATGCAGGTGATCAGCCAGGATGCGTAAGTACGTTTCACGTGTCAGCATCACATCTAGACGTATCAGAAGTCACATATTACTCCAACTGCTCAAGTCCCACACTGCTGCAGTGCCTATAACAGCTTGACGTACTAACGTGCAGGTTCCAGGGATTCATGGTCTCCTTATGCGTGCTTGTCCATCCGTGCGGTACAATTGCGACTCGTCAGATCAGGCAACATTTTTCTACTCTAATTTCGATGTAAAACTTCGTGCAGTCACCAAGGGTACACCAATTGGACTTTGGCACTGAAGGCACGTAACGATGATATTTCGCTGAATGGTTCGCACAGTGACATTTGTTGATGGTCGATCACTGACATTCGCAGCAATTTGCTAAAGGATTGAACTTATGTCATGTTGATCTTCTACATCTACATGGGATACTCTGCAAATCACATTTAAGTGCCTGGCAGAGGAATCATCGAACCACAATTATACTATTTATCTCCCATTCCATTCTCGAATAGCGCGCGGGAAGAAAGAACACCTGAATCTCTCTGTTCGAGATCTGATTTCTCGTATTTTATTCTGATGATCATTTCTACCTATGTAAGTGGGAGTCAACAATATATTTTCGCATTCGGAGGAGAATCTTGGCGATTGTAGTTTCTTATGTAGCCCACGCCGCAGCGATAAGCGCCGTTGCCATGATTCCCATCCCAGATCCTGTATCATTTCCGTAACGCTGTCTCCCCTGTATCGTGACAATACGAAATGAGCTGCCCTTCTTTGGACTCTTTCGGATCCCACACTGGGCTGCAGTTCTCCAAAAATGGACGGACAAGCGTAGTGTATGCAGTTTCTTTTGTAGTTCTGTTGCATGTTTTAAGGGTTCTGCCAATAAAAAGCAGTCTCTGGTTCGCCTTTCCCACGACATTATCTACGTATTCTTTCCAATTTAATTCTGAAGTAATAGTAATTCCTAGGTATTTTGTGGAGTTTACGGCCTTCACATTTGATTGATTTATCTTGTAAACAAAGTTTAACGGATTTCTTTTCGTACTCATGTGGAGGACTTCACACTTCTCATTATTTAGAGTCAATTGCCAATTCTTACACCATACTGATATCTTATTCAGATCGTTCTGCAGTTGGTTTTGATCTTCAGATGATTTTACTAGACGGTAAATGACGGCGTCATCTGCAAACAACCTAAGAGTGCTACTCAGATTTTGCCCTAAATCGTTTATGTAAATAAGGAATAGCAGAGGACCAATAACACTACCCTGTGGAACGGCCGATATCACCTTTGTTTTACTCGATGCCTTACCATCGATTACTACGAACGGTCTCCTCTCTGACAGGAAATCACCTATCCAGTCGCAAATTTGGGGCGATATACCAAAACCACTCAATCTGATTAAAAGCCGATTCTGAGGTACGGTTTCAAAAGCTTTCTGGAAATCAAGAAATACGGAATCAATTTGCGAACCCTTGTCGATAGCACCCATCACTTCGTGTGAATAAAGAGGTAGTTGTGTTTCGCATGAACGATATTTTCTAAATCCGTGTTGAACTTAGGTCAATAGATCGTTCTGTTCGAGATAATTCATAATATTTGAATACAGAATACTTTCCAGATCTCTGCTGCAAATTGACGTCAATGAAATAGGCCTGTAGTTTAGTGGGTTACTCCTACTGCCTTTCTTGAATATAGGTGTGACCTGTGCAATTTTCCAATCTTTTGGTACAGATCCTTCTATGAGAGAGCGGTTGTATATGGCTGTTAAGTAAGGAGCTATCGCTTCAGCATAATCAGTCGTTGTTCGCCCCATTGTTGCAGATTCTTTTTGCAGCCGTAGCGTTGTAAGAGATTTGCTGTTTATATTCACTGTGCACTCTTGTAATAAAGGAAATTCCCTACACATCCCTATCTCGAACAAGTTATCTCTCGTGCGCTACCATCACGTTCAAACTCTGTTAAATCGTGATAACCTTCCGCTGCAGCAGCAGCAACCAATGTAACGCCTGCGCCAGACACCTGTGGTCTAACGTAGGCGTTGCCGGTAGCAGCACTGTCCTCTGAGTGTTTACATATCACTGTGTTCGAATACGCTGCCTATACCAGTTTTTTTGGCTCTTCACTGTTGAAGGTATGGATCACGGATGCCACATGATAGTCATTATCAACTCTGCCTGCGCACAGTAGCCCGACGTTACCTTAACTCGTGTTGTCCTCATTGCGTTTCTGGGTGAATTTACGGTATATTTCGCTACGCTTGTATTCAGGGGCTATGAGATTATGTTTTCCATTGTTTCTCAGTGAAAAATAATACATAGGCTGAAACAATAATTACTACTGGTCTTCACGATAACTGGACGATTACGCTTATGTTTCCGCAATCGGAGAAAAACTATGCTAGTTTAAAGCCATTTATTTTGTCTTCGAGCGGTACCATCGCCAAGCTGCTGGGATGACGCGTATGCGCGTGAAATATCGCTGTATTATATATATTGAAAGTTACAAAGGTATTCATAATAGCTGCGGTGGAATGGGTTGTGTTTGGTTGTTTGATTGGTATAGGGGGATTAAACTGCTATCGCCCCCCCCCCCCCCCGGTGGGGAGCGGAAGGAGTGAAGATAGAAAAGGAGGGGAGGGGAAAAGGAAATTCAGTGTGGGAAGTAAAGAAGCAAGGAAGACTGCATTAGTTTGGGGACCCGTGTTCGTCACACATGTACTCACGAAAGAACCGTGAGCCCCCTGGGGGTTGGAATGGCCGATAGCTCTGGAGAGCACGCTGTTGCTTCCCGTCAGAGGTTCGAGTCCTCCCTCGGACATGAATGTGTGTGTGTGTGTGTGTGTGTGTGTGTGTGTGTGTGTGTGTGTGTGTGTGTGTGTTATTTTCAGTTAAAGTAGTTTGTAAGCTTATGGAATGATAACCATAGTAGTTAAGTCCTTAGATCTGAAATTTTGATTTATTGTTAATACTTCTAGTAAATGTCGATGTTGGACACGAACTGCAGCTGTAGCTTAAATTGACGATTTATTTTCGTTAAAAGTATTGCAACCAGCTGCCTTCAGGGATGTTTTTTATTCCAGAACTAGTTTTCGCACCACTGCAGGCTCATCTTCAGTGGATACTTTACAGGAACATTTATCTTCCGCTAAGTGTAGGTTTATTCTGTCATATTGGTTTGCGTTTTCATTGTAGGTGTAAGTGTAACCAAGTTGGGCGCTGACGTTCTTACACATGACCACAGTTTTGCTACACTTGTCGTTACATATTTACGAAATATAAACACATTCGGCCTGCAGTGGCTCGAAAACTAGTTCTCGATTAATAAAAAACATCCTTAAAGGCAACTGCTTGTAATTTCTTTCATAAAAATAAACCGTCAATAATTGTAGTGAAGTATTTCCGCTACAGTCGGCATGTAGGAAAATATAGTGAAATTTTACATTGTCGTTCTTAAAAACGCGTGCAGCAGCCATCTGTCGTATTCTTACTTACAAGTGATAATCATTACATTAGGCTGAAGAAACGGACGAGATGGAATTCATTTGGGTGGTATGAAGGGACACTGAAATTTAATGACTTCAGTTGTATCAAAACATTCAGAGGGATTCATACGTCTTATTCGAATAATGTCGCCTGTTGTACTAACATTACATAACAATATAGAGAAATGAAGCTGGGTGTCTGACGAACAGATGACTTTTTTCCCTTGAAATGTAACAAATTAATAGGTAAATTCATTTCATACCCCCTTGGCTAGTGCTGGCAATTATGTGTGTTCAAAGAGTAACAATAGACCTTTGATTCGATCTGTTTGTCTCGATGATATTTTTTCCGACACTGGCATTTCGCACCGGTAGTGGACACACACAGACTTTCCACGTTTGAGTTAAACTTCCACATGCTGGCTGTGTTGAACACTAAAACTAATTTTCTATTTGCGGAGAAGGTGCTCTGTTTTAAAGTACATACTTCATTAAAACTGTGTATCAGACCGGTACTCCAACCTACGGAACCAATCTGGCGCACGGTTCTAATGCGACAGGACGTTTCATGCAGTAAATGGAAGAGTATTTCTTGAGGTTGGCGAAATCAGCTAGAGTTGCCTTGGTGGGGATGTTTCCATGACAAATAACTATCGGAGGCATCTGCTGTCTACAATAGAACGGTAGCGTATTGCAGTATTGTTTGCTTATGTGTGCTGTGTGCACATGCCGTCTTGACGTTATGAAATGAGCCAAGAGGTAGTCTCTGCACCGTAACATTGGTTTTCTGGAAGTCCATCCCCTTCGACGAAGGTTCGAATTCTCCCTCGGGCATAGGTGTATGTGTTTGTGTGTGTGTGTGTGTGTTGTCCTTTACATACGTTTACGTAGTTTGTATCTCTAGGGAACGATGACCTAAGCAGTTTGCTCCCTTAGTTTTCGCACATTTGAACATTTGCTTCAAATATGACGCCTTTGAAAGTCGCTCCGTTCAGTGTAGAAAGAACGAGTGCCCTCACTTTTTGAAATCATACTGAGTCATATGGCTGTAAACACTTGCTATTAAAGTACCGGTATACATAAATGTAATTCTCCAGCAGCTCTGTCGTGATGCGACCTATTGATAGCCGACGTTGAAACCATTATCAGTATATACACAATCCTCAAAGGTTCAAAGGTTTGTAGAGTCTATGGGATTTAACTACGGGGTCATCAGTCCCTAAACTTACAAACTACTTATGAACTAGCTAATCCTAAGGAGGGGGGATTCGAACCCCCGACCGTAGTGGCCGTGCAGACAGTGACTGGAGCGCCTCAGTCCCCTCGGCCACCGCGGCCGGCTACACAATCCTCCAGGTGGCATCTGCCAACATCGGATAAAAATGGAAGTCGTCTTTCCGGGTGTATATCTTTTCCTGCCAGTGCAGTCAACTATATAAGATATTCACCACGTAGTGAAGTGTGCGTTATTGTGAAACTTTCTAGCAACTGAAAATTCCACTCGATACGAACTGTAACTTTAATTACAATATTTGCGACCAGTAACTAAGCCTATAAATTACGAAACCACAGCATACAACATTACACGAAAACTGCGATTATATTTACACATCATTGCATGAGTCAAAAAATCACTACAAAGTTTTCAGAAATTTTAGTCTATGTTGAAGCCATAATTATATTCGTCCATATTGTAACAATAGTCTAAAAAAATAAAGAGTTGGAAAAAAAAGAAAAGAATTATTAAAGTAGCCAGGTTTATAAGAATATATTCTAAAATATTGTGTTTCTGTTTTATACTATTTATTTATAAATGTAAAACGAATGCTCCCGCGGCCGTTGTCATTGTTGATAAAATTCTTCTGGGTATTGGACCGCATCGTCAATATATCAAATATTTCAGCGACGTTTCGGCCACTATTGCAAGCGGCCATCTTTTGGGTGTTACGTTTAAATGTTCAAATGTTTGCAAATCCATCGGATCAAACTGCGTGGTCATCAGTCCGTAGCTTACAAACTACTTAAACCTAGGTAAACTAACCTAAGGACTCGAACCTCCACGGCGAGCAACTGCGCGCTCCGCAGCGAGACGCTTTAGACCGCTCGGCTACTCCACCGCGGCTAGATTGACGATGCGGTCGAATACCCAGAAGAGTTTTATCAACATTATTTATTTAGTTTGCCAGCTAGCTCAGTAAATGGATGTAACAGGAACCTTCACAAGGACTTGATTATTCAGATTACATTTTAGTTGAAGGCCTTCAATTGGTGCGAGTATTTTTACAAAGTAGTCCCATATTAAATGCTATAGAAATAATGTTCAGATACAGACCTTGTTAATATTTCCTATTGAAGGCAATGTGGAACCTATCCTTTATATTAAAACTCTGAATATTATTCTCAGTGACGAACACATTGCAACTTTAATTTAATGTTTAACTTGAAGTAAAATCGCAAAGTCTGAATTCACTGAAGCTAAATGAAAACTGTCTTTTTACTTTTTAAGATCTGGCTGTCAGGAAATTATTTAATGAAATATTATTCACTTCTCACTAACAATAATAGTCACTTTGAATAATTATGCACTTCGTAATTTATAGATCTTTGTAAGAGACCACATTTTACCATACATTACCACAGAGTTTGGCGTAATTTTTATATAAATCCTGTTTGGTTTTGCAGAGCTGAAATAGAATATTATTATTTTTTATTAAGCCTTATTTTCCACCCGTCCTCACTCTATCAGTTACGAATTCTATATTTGCCATGTAATGGCGGCAGGTGATGCAATCTCTGTCGTTAGCTTCTTGCATTTCATATAAATGATCAGGGTATTTCTAACTAATTAAACTTCGTTCACATTTTTGATTTAATATTTCATTTTATATTTTAAGTCGTTAAAAATGTTCAAACACATTTACAGACTTCATTAAAATGCTTCCTTCATTTTCATCACAAACAATCTCGTCACGATACATGAATTGACCAGAGCAGACAAGAGATAAGATACAACAAGATTACTTTTTTAACATTACATACATTCATATATTTTAATCGTACAAAGATAATAACATACATTAAAATACTTATTCTTCGTTACGAATGTATACACAGACACCTTTTGTTACAAGATGCGTCTATATTGGGGGTACCATTAAACTTTTCAGTCGTCGATTTCGGTAAGAATTGGAAGGACATTACACTATCCACACTAAGATTAAGTGACATTGTCTGCTGGATACGAGAGCTTATTCAGTATTTTATTACTGTAGTTAATTTAAAAACTTGGTTACCCACAGTATATAGGAAATATCTACATTGATTTCAAGATTTTGGAAATATATAAGGGTTGGAACTTAAATAGTGGCAACTATTTATTCACAACCAATACGAAATCGTAAGATGTTTGCGCCTATTACTGTCCTTCAAAGTAGTCACCAATGTTGTGTAGAAGCCGTTGCAAGAGATGTGGAAGATAAAAGACCGTTTCTGTTCTGTTGATGGTGCAAATGGAGCAGGCTACTGTGTGTCGAATCTCTGGAACAGTTCTGAAGCGAATAGCAGGAAGTGGTTCCTTCATCTTCGGAATCAAATCAAAGTCACAAGACGTTCGTGGAGTATGGTAGATGGTGCAGTACTTCCCAGTCCAATTAAGCAAAAAAATGTTCAAATGTTTGTTAAGCTTATGGGACTTAACTACGGGGTCATCAGTCCCTAAACTTACAAACTACTTATGAACGACTTACGAACTAGGACGGCACAAATATCCATGCCCGAGGGGGGATTCGAACCCCCGACCGTAGTGGCCGTGCTGACCATGACTGGAGCGCCTCAGTCACCTCGGCCACCGTGGCCGGCTCCAATTAAGCGCACATAGCAGCCACAGCTTGCGATGTATGCGTCCGCGCATACAGAAAAGTGGTGTGTGAATTTCGCGGAAAATATAGGCCCCTTTTTTCGCAAAGCTGCTCCAAAAACGAACAGTAGTACTGTCCATTGACGATCTTCCGTTGAGGAACGTACTGATTTAGGATAACACCATCACAGTGGTACATGAGAATCACTATAATCGTCACAATCACCCACACGCCTCTTGAAGACCTTGGTGACACTGTAGTGCTGTACGACCTCTGGTAAATTCAATCTTGATCCAATTCCGCTATTCCTGTTTTGAAAACATAGTGACCCCGTTACGTTAGACAGCTCGCTCACAAGTGTCTGTGTTTTCTTCGATTATTCGCAAGCAGGTGACGAGGGACGGGCGAGTCCAGTTACTCGGAGGTAAGGTATTTTGTCAAGAACGTGTGCTATCAGCGACAATAGTAGATTACTATGCATAGTGTCTCCACGGCAGTGTTGCCTCTATTTAAGTTCCAACCCTGATAAATTGCCTTACTCGGATCATTTACAGATATTTCAAACTAAACCTTTCCACCGTCTACTCCTAAAAACTACAGACTTTGGCTAGAAGCGATTGCTTAATTGTCTAAACGACATATGGACCATAGTGTAGCTCTTGTGACGCCAAAGAAACCTATAGTTGCTGAAAGAAGCAGCAGCCTCTTCAGTGCTTGCAGGAGCAAACAGCCTGGTCGTCTCACCTAGATTTGTTATGTCAGTGAACGGCGTAATGCCACACAGTTACTGCGAAACTTCTTCACTTGTTCTTAGTGACTTAAAGTTGATTCCGAAGTCGAGGAAATTACTTCAGGGCATCCTCTTCAGAATTGTTACAGAAATTCATCGGGATAAATAACATTCAACTCGAACTATCTACACATCGACTTTCAGATCCCTGAATACGGCACTTCATTAAGGGACAGTAAATTTTTGAAACATGTAACAACTTGGTATAACCATCACAGACGATGAATATTACAGAAAACACTAATATAAAATTAAGTTACTTCAATAGGAAGACAACTGATTAATGTTCATCAATACACATCTTTCTCTCTGTGTGCATTATCTGCTTAAATCTGAGTCTTAATAAGACAATGAATGGAACAACATTTTTCCCAATGTACCTGAATACATAGTCAAATAACCCAAATGTGAGCACAGATCATAATGACAAAAAATGGCATTAATCGACTACTGTAATTAAATTACAAAATGAAAAGCATACCAATATGCAATAAACAAAATATCGGACTGTATTGCTATAGCTGTTCACATAAACCACACAGACATTAACGAGCAATAATAATACGGCATTCATCGTGAAAGAAGAATACGATCTCATCCATACACCTAATATTATTTGCGAAATATGGCATCACAACATTGGAAACATTTGCTGTGGCAGAGATAGAGTGCTGCAGAGCTATAACGGGCGATCGGAAATTGAAACATTTGTCAAACGAGCTGCGCCTCCGAACGGGTCACTAGTGAAAGAGAGCTGTAGATCACCGAATAATGTACTGCGATTACTAAAAGAGAAAACTCACTGTGTAACTGTCATGAAGCCGCCATTATTTTTGAAGTTTCTACGTACAATGATAGTATCCCGACAACAATAATAATAACGGTATGTATGAATGTCAGCAGCGACATGGTAAGTTGTAACTAAAATTGTGAGGAACGTTTTTTGGATGTGTAGAAATCCAAGCTTCCAAAATTAAACTCTTTTACATAATTGTTCAGCTTCAACAAATATTGTTGGTTATAAGATGCAGTGATTTTCTGACCAGCACTTATTTCACAGTTCTATTCAGTCCATAATATGTGAAAGTGGTATAGATTTTTGACATATAGAGGCATGAATTCCGATGAAAACTAAGAAAGTCATTGTAGAATGTAGATGATAACGCTTTGGTTTTCTGGGTGAAATTTTTATCCTGCAAGTGGTGTGCTCTGATATGAAACTTTCTGGCAGTATGAAGTTGTTTGCCTGAGGCGGAATTCGAACCTGGGACCTTTGCCTTTGCATTCCGTCTGAGCTATCTCGGGAATCTTTACGGTCAGTGTCCCAAAACTCTACTTCCACCTCGCCTCCTACTTTCAAAACTTCACAGGCGAGATACTGACGGAAGTAAAGTTGTGAGAACGGACCGTGACGTGTGCCGGGATAGCTTAGACGGTATAGCCCTTGCTTGCGAAAGTCCGAGGTCCCAAGTTCGAATCTCTGTACCAGCACACAGCTTTAACCTGCCAGGAAGTTTCAAGAATCTGATTAATCTGCATTCAACAGGTGATCCTAAACCCTCTGTAGAATTTACATATCGAAACATAATAAGATGCAGCATCTGCAGCAATGTAGACATGTTGGTGGTGTTGTCTTCCGTACAGAGACTGGTTTAATGCAGTACTCCACCCTACTCTGTCCTGAGCAAGCACCTTCATGATATTCTAAGCAGGGTAATCCACATTCAAGACACTGTCCATTCCGTTCAATTGCTCTTCCAGGTAGTTTCCTGTCTCAGACAGCACGGCCACTACGGTCGGGGGTTCGAATCCCCCCCTCGGGCATGGATATTTGTGCCGTCCTAGTTCGTAAGTAGTTCATAAGTAGTTTGTAAGTTTAGGGACTGATGACCCCGTAGTTAAGTGCCATAGACTATACAAACATTTGAACATTTGTCTCTGACATAGTCACCGCCATACTGTATAGACTTTATTTCTTTTCCCTGAAGTTTAATATTTTATCCCATTATGTCCTTGCTATCTTCACGCGTTGATCAAGGTAGAGGTTGAATACCAATCGAGAAATAAATGTGTCTTACTCAGTTCCCAACCAATGCTTCTCTTCTATGGCATTCGACTCACAACCGACGTCTGGTTTCTATAGAGCCGCGCGGGATTCGCCGAGTGCTCTAAGGCGAAATAGCGACGCCAGGAAATGTTATTCCGCTAGCGTGAAATTTAGATATCCACTGCTGACTACAAGATCGACGTAATAGTTCCTCCGATTGCGCTTTTAGATGGCTGCTGTGACAGGTCTATACCATTTGCGGTGTACTGGTATTTTTTCCTTTATTGTAATTGTTATGCCCGTCGGGAACACGGGCAGAATTATCTTACGCCTCTCTTCGTCTCAGAGTACATTTATTGTTGCAAGTAGATCGTAATAATGGTGCACATAGACTCAAAATTGGTGATAAAATTAGTGGATAAAATATAGAATAAACGGAATTTGTAAGTAACAGGTAGTGAGCGAGGACGTCATCCCCACAGTCAAAGAACCCACGATCCCCTATGGTAAAGTTCTCCGAAATAGGGAATGAAACATACTGGTCATATAATAAATCCGTCCGACCACGGCATAATAGGCCGAAATATTTGGTAATTCTACCACGAAAGCCAAGATTTCTTAATCACGTAGGCTCCCGCGGCCAGAGTCAGATGACATAAAAGTTTTCTGGGTGTTGTGCCACGTCATGATGTAAGAAGGCTATTACTTAAATAACCGACGTTATTATAACGTTATTATAACGGGTATAATGATGTGAGTTGGTTGTTACTACACTTTATGTTACTTCCAATTAGACATTGCGTCATAATTTTTTAAAAATAAGCGATGTAATTGGTGATTTTTTTGGTGGAAGAATGGAGCTTTATTATGATTGGATGCTGAGGTGGAGGGAGTGGGGGTTAGCCGTTGCTTCTTGCATAGCGAGACATGACTGGTGTTCATCGGCGAATGGGATGAGGGCTTCCGTTTCTCACCAATAACATCGCTTATTTAAAAATATATATATATATGACGTAATGTCTAATTGGAAGTAACATAAAGTGTAGTAACAACCAGCTCACATCCGTATACGCAGATGAAGGCCACTGTAACGTTGGCCGAAACGTCGGTTATTTAAGTAATAGCCTTCTTACATCATGACGCGGTACAACACACAGAAAACTTTTGTCACCAAGATTTTTTACTTATTTGATTAACATGTTCTGATATGAGTTCAAAATAATTTCCAAGCAACCCGGAAAGGCGGATATTCGATCAGTTTTTCGGTTAACCTGTATACAAATGAAAGCTCTCAAACGGGATGAATATTCGACGATTTTCTCAAAGCGAACTGTGAATTTCGTACATTTTGAATCTTAGTAAGAAATAGCTATGATATTGTTATTAATACGTTTGATATGGTCAATTTATTGCTAAATCTGACAAATAGCATCTAATCAATCAAATACAGTCAAAAACTAATACTTGTAAAAAAGGTGGAATTGTCTCCTTTTGCATTTTGAAACAAAAATTTCCGCGGTGATCCCATATTTTTGGCAAATCCCTGTAACTGTATCCCCCGCAGGGATCACCGAATTATCGTAGGCCCCTTCAGAACCGAGTGGGTAGGTTTGCGTGTCTCAATGGAGATGAGGATCATGCTGGCACTAACAAGATTACACAACTCTAACGGGCCTTAGCAGAATGGTCTAATGATTTACCACACATTGAGGCTGGTCGGAGGAAATTTGGGGGAAAAATGGCATGCACTTAGGCTAATAGGGGTTAGGGTAGGGTGGGTTAACAACCCTAATTCATTAAACCAAATTTGTTAAAGGAACATTAGAAGATAAGAACGTGTAATATGTTGGAATGTAGGAGGGTCAGCATGACAGTGTATTACAGTAGCCAGGAGACAATTTCTATAATATACTGTACTTACACGTAAATCCTGCCAGAGACGCATAAGCCGGCCGCGGTGGCCGAGGGGACTGATGCGCTCCAGTCACGGTCTGCACGGCCACTACGGTCTGGGGTTCGAATCCCCCCGCGGGCATGGACATTTGTGCCGTCCTTAGTTGTAGCTAGTTCATAAGTAACTTTCCTGGCAGATTAAAATTGTGTGCCGGAACCTGGACTCGAACCTGGGACCTTTGCCGGTTCCGGAACACAATTTTAATCTGCTAGGAAAGTTTCATATCAGCGCACACTCCGCTGCAGAGTGAAAGTTTCATTCTGGAAACATCCCTTAGGCTGTGGCTAAGCCATGTCTCTACCATATACTTTCTTCCAGGAGAGCTAGTCTTGCATGGTTCGCAGGAGAGCTTCTGTGAAGTTTGGAAAGTAGGAGGCGAGGTACTGGCGGAAGTAAAGTTGTGAGGTGGCGTCGTGAGTCGTGTCGGGATAGCACAGTCGGTAGTGCGCTTGCCCGCGAAAGGCAAAGGTCCCAGGTTCGAGTCCCGGTTCCGGCACACAATTTTAATCTGCCAGGAAAGTTTCATATCAGCGGACACTTCGCCGCAGAGTGAAAGTTTCATTCTAGCTCATAAGTAGTTTGTAAGTTTAGGGACTGATGACCCCTTAAGCTTAACAAACATTTGAACATTTTTAGAGACGCGTAAACAGAGCGAGCAAGAGACAGCACTCCAGAGCCACTAAGAACAAGGGGAGCACCCCAACCCCTGCCACGCAGTCTACCCTCCGCGCAGTATCGTTGCTTTTACGGCAGCCCCGTCTTATCGGAGCCCTGACGTCACTCCTCAATGCCAGTGATTCAGCGATCCAGCCTCCTTCCCATCCCCAACTCACATTAATTCGTCAGGAGCTTCATTACGAAGAAACGTCTTCTGTTACAATAAGTCGTAACAATACAACCCCGTGTCTCCTCCGCGTGGTTAATGGTGTTTCTTTTCGGCGGAGGGTGATGGAGGAAGCGGGGTATGAATTTTAATGCGTAATTATGAGGAAGTGAAGCTGCATTTTTCCGGCCGATGCTATACATCATGCTAGAAAAGAATACATATATATCACTTAATGGGATGGGTGTGTCCCAGAGTGAGCCAACAAAAAATTGGGGGCATTTCGTATTTCCTTTGGCAAGTGTTGTAGAGTACCGTAAATATTACTGTAGCAACTAGAGCTAACATTGTGGTTCGATAGTGAGGGAGTTTTTTCAAGTTGTCACCTATGGAGTATCTCAACACTACAGTTGCAATTCTCTCGAATGATAGTGCGGTTAACGCTGAGAGCTTTTCCCGTAACGAGTACGAACTATTATTAAGTTAGTCAAATGGGGGAGGTGTGTCTTACAATTAAAACGGTGTGATATTGATGGAAGACGGTGTGGAAAGGTTTTTATCGGTTTACCAATAAGTATTTTGTACCTCGTAGAAAGTGAACAATGGCGTCAAAACCACACGGCTGTCGATGGGAGACTTGCTTTTGAATGATTCGAATCTAGCTACTCCACACATTTTGCAAAGTAATTCATCCTCAACGATGGCCGAAAACTTCCAGCATACTACGACAAGAGTCTTTGCTCATCTTTCTATTAAGCAGGAGGTCCTGGGTTAGAATCCCGCTTCCGGCACGTTTTCTTACGTCCATGTATCATTACGAGAGCAACGAGCAGCTCCACCATCACACCTGTCCTTATTTGAAAACATTTGCTGGTAACTTTGGATACTCGTAACCATTCCTATGGAGCACAAAGAAAACATTTCCATCTCTCAACTAACCGACTGTGGCAGTGAGTACCTCTAGTACTTCTGTTTCTCTTCTCGAAGATGTTCAAATGTTTGTAAAGTTATGGGACCTAACTGCAGTGCTCATCCGTTACCTAACATCTAAACTCCGGAAATAGCGACTATTACTGAAATTATAAGCATACATCTGTAACCTATTTCACTTAATCATGATATTATTTAAAAAAATGTAATTTTAAAAGAAACCTTGTGTCCGGGCCGATCTTTAAATAATGGCCGTCTGAAAAAAATCGCAAAATTAAAAGAAATTGACTCTTTACCTCTTCCTCCAAAATTTTCTTCATCACAAAAGTCATGTCTCCAACTTACTTAATACCAATAAAAAATGTCAGCCTTCGGATAGATCCTATTCCATTTATTTTGTGACAAACTCCTAACGATCACATTATTCACTTTACTGCCCACGAAAAGCTGAGACATTCCTGTGCTATCTTACCAGAGCGTAAATATTATGCTTCTAAGAGATACTTATCAACTGCTTGAAACTCACATAGTGCTAACAGTGCTGAGAACAGTGTTCATCATTGCTACAAGTTCACACTGTCATAAATCGTAATGTGCCAAAGAAAATTTACGAATCTCACCATGTATATAGTTGTGTGCCCAATACGATCCCTGCTCCCAACGTTCTTGACGTGAAAATAGAACATTAGAAGTTTACAAAAAAATATTTAAAAATGGGCTGATAATAACGATGAAGCAATCATTTTTGTAATATTTCTCACGTTATTTCCGTTTTTGGTCTCTGCTGCTAATTATTCATTCACATTTTTGCAACTGTTAATAAACATTTCCAACATGCTTTTCAATATTACAGCTCTTGATTTAATTTCAATGGCTTTCGTGGCCTTTTTAAGCCTCTCTTTGACAGCTTCTCTTTTAATCCTATTACAAATAATCCTATTGCGAGTAGCGCTTTCTAATTTCAGCTCCATTTCATAACGCTGATTAATGCTGTGTAGCAACTAAAACTATTTATTAGTTAGCTCTTTTAATTACATTTATTTAAAAAAATCTGCATTTACGTCACATGAAATTAAAGTTAATAATCACAGTCCCTTTATTGATAACTGAAAAAAGGTTAATAAATATTCGATAGCTCCAAGAAAGTAACTTAGAAAGTATATCTGTAAAACGTAGTGTCATCATTTAAATTGTCCCTCTACAATGAACTGGGACTGAACTATAATATTAACGTAGTTACATGGCAGATGAGCGTTGATGAGTTATTCTTAGAACTACACCAATTTTCTTGCTGAGGATTTGGTGTTGCTGTGGTCTCCATTCTGCAAACTTGTTCGATGCGGCTCTCCACGCTACCCTGACCTGTGTAATACTCCAATATACTCTTAACAGAAGAGATATAGTTATTTGCCTAGTGTTATTGTGTGAAATAACAGTGGTAGTGGCAGCTGAATCACAATTAATGTGAAACTGTCCACCATATATATCTGAAAAACGTTTCGTGATTATTTATCTATTCATTACTCTTGATCTGTCCGCCATTGAGCCAAAGTTAAGTAGCCGAACGGTCTAAGGCGCTTTGATGCGGAGCGCGTGGTTGCTTACCGTCAGTGGTTCGCTGCCGGTGGTTCGAGTCCTCCCTATGGCTTAAGTGTGTATGTGTTGTCCTTAGGTTCAGTTTAACTTACTTTAAGTAGTATGTAAGTTTAGGCATTATGACCAAAGATGTTAAGTCTCATAGATTTACAAACATTTCAACATTTTCTCCTCCAATCCACTGTCTCTCTCTCTCTCTCTAACTCTTCCTCTCCCACCTATGTCCATCTCCTCCTTCCCCTTTCTTCCATATTTCCCTCCATACCATCGTTCTCTCTCTCTCTCTTTATTCAATATATGGAACACACAGACACTTGTCAAGTTTCGGGGTGAACAGTGCTAAAGTTTCTAGCAAGGTAACTTTTTCATGCTCCATACGCAAACTTGAGGGTTATAAACATCCACTAATGACAACATTCATACACGTACGATCTCTTTAATGATACATGATAGCATCTACGTGGAGGTACCAATATAATAACTACGATTTACCAAATATTTTGTTTTTTACGTGGTTGGGAGGTGTTTGCTAGGATTCGACTAATGGGTGATCGCATGGACAGAACATTTTGTTGTGAGTAGAACTGGTTGGAGAATGTAAAATAAATTTGATCTTAGATAATTACTAGAGTGCTTGTTATTTGTGTGGTGTTCGGGAATGTCATGATGCCGTTCTAATTACTGTTTTATGATGCTGATTTTCTCTGTAGTTCGGAAGTTTATATATATATATATATATATATATATATATATATATATATATATATATATATATATATATATATATATATAATGTGTGTGTGTGTGTGTCTGTGTGTGTGGCTGTTGTGCGTATTTTCATGTGATTTTTTTTTTTCATTAGCTCTTCGTTATTGTGTACTCCAGTGTTGTTAGAGAATACATAAAGCTTTTGTGGGCATTCTTGTATATCTGTGGATTGGTCGTCAGAAAGAAATTAGAAAATTCGCGACGCTTGCTGAAAACGTTCACTTACGGTGAATGCGCATTCGTCTGCTATTAAATAATTATTTATATTTATTTAATATTTTATCATTATCTCGCAAATATTAATGTATAGAGTCTATTTATAGAATCCCTTGTTCCAGCTACTAACTGCATCAATTCTAGTTGCTGAGCATGAAATCAGTAGAGTACGTTTCTACCCTAAGACGACAGGGACACATATTTCTTCTATGGAGCACGTACGTATTTTTAAAATGAAGACTCCATTAGAAGCAGTGTGCACCAGACCATAAAATGTTTAATATCCAAAGAAAATAATGCGTTGGTCGTAAATTTATTTACTATTACAGATCGATTTCTGCTAGCCAGTGTATTAATTCTGAATGTAAACTACCTTCACTCCACATTTCATTCACTTCCATCCAACCATTTCAGCGTGAAGAGTAAGAAACCTGTTAACCCATTGTAAGGAAACGTCCAACACACACCTTACGGTAGCGTAGCCTATGTATTAATGCAGGGTATAAGCTCAATCGAAATTTCATTCAAATCTGTCCATCCCTTTCAGCGTGAAGGAGTAGGAAACATATTAATCCATATTAAGGTACTCCCCGCCACGCACCATATGGTGGCTTACAAAGAGGTAGCCCATATATTAATCGGGGTATGAGCTACTTATGTTCCAAATTTCTTTCATATCCGACCAGCAATTTCAGCGCAAAGGCGTAAGAAACATATTAATTAACTGTAAAGCACCCTCCGACATGCACCATACGTAGTTATTCGTAGTATGCCTATACCTCCCTTGAGTGCAAGCAATGAGTTAACAAAGTTTTATCGCAATCGGATGTACGGTATGGCCGTGCATAAAATACGAACAAAAAGACAAACAAACATTAATTTTTATATGTATTTTATATATTTATTTTGAAATTCGCATTAAAACCGTACGTCGGTAATAACAAATTCCTTCTGCTGGTTTTTTTCACCCCAGTGATTCAGTACGCTTGGTATGCATCAAAGCTGATAGCCAAAAAATCAGTCATTTAAAAAGTCAGAATGAAGTATGCTTTCCACATTTTAAACTGCTTACATAAAATTCTCAGGGTGTGAACAATATTTGTTTTAAATGTTTCTTTGATGATTATAAAAAAATGTTCAAATGTTTGTATAGCTTATGGGACTTAACTACAGGTTCATCAGTCCCTAAACTTACAAACTACTCATGAATTAGCTAATCCTAAGGACGGCACAAATATCCACGCCCGAGGAGGGATTCGAACCCCCGACCGTAGTGGCCGTGCAGACCGTGACTGCAGCGCTTCAGTCCCCTCGGCCACCGCGGCCGGCGATGATTATCACCCTGAAAAATGTAACGTAACTTCCAGAGAGGGCTGCTAGAATTTACAGAAATTTTATTTCATTCGAAACTACGCCGAAATCTGAAAATTAACTGATTACTTACGTTAATTAATTGAAATGATTCTAGGTAATCAGAACATATTAATATTGCTCTGATAAACTGAATTATTCAATATTATTTAAAAATTTCATCGAAATCAGAATACAACTGTAGAATCTGGCGAAGTCCATATGTAAAGTATCATCTGTCATGCACCATCCAAAATTTCATGTGATAGTGACCTTCCTCTTGTTTTGAAGGTCAAGTGTCCGAAATGTCATGGAGATTTTAGGATGAATAAAGTGTCCTTATTGGCATGTCTCTTGATGCCACAGGCTTACAACCACATAATTGTTTATGACGTCGTATATCCTGAACGATATGTTGTAAGCAGTTCTTACCCTACGTCAAATGTTACCTCATGAAAGGAATATGTGTACCAAATTTGGTTGAAATCGGTACTGTGGTATAGAAGCAGACTTCGTATGACGTAGCACTTTTCCGCGCAGTTCATTGTTTATTACGTCATATCTACTGAACTATTTGTCGTATAGTCATTTAATGGTGCCTATGACCATCGCGAAAGTGCAAGGAATTTGTTAACAAAGTTTCATCACAATCGTTTGAACGGTACGACCGTGCATAAAATACTAACACACAAACATTCATTTTTATATATTATATTTAACCAAACCTAATCACATAAGAATGAAGTACACTCACATGTGCATAAAGTTTTTTAAGTATTTGTGTATGTTGCCATAGGGAATCAAGTCGGTTATTTTAGTTAGTGTTCACAGAAACATTTGTTGTCTTCCGACATTTACAGGAACTAAATTAGTATCATACATCTTCCTTTCTATAATACAAAAAATAACTTCGCAATCGCACGATAATATAATGACATCACAATACATATAATGATCGGCCAACCACACAACGACATATAAAAATAATTTATATTCCACTATGTAACCAAAAGTAATCACATAGGAATGAAATACCTCAAATTTTTATAAAGGATTTTAAATATTAGTTTACGCTGCCACGCTATTGCAAATCATAAGATTTATTATAGAAACAAAGAAGTATAATTTTGATATAGTCACTATAGATGTTGGTAGATAACTAATTATATAGAAAAATTATGACAAGTTGTAGAAAGGGTGGATCTACGAACACTAACTTAAAAATCCGACTTCATTTTCCATGAGATATTACGACTTTTTACGGCGGAAGGAATTTGTCGCGGGAGTTGCGTCTTTGTACATTTTATGTTTTTGATGGGATATCATTTCTTTCTGTAGGTAGTCCTTTTCTGTAGAATTTTTTGTACATCAGCCACGGATCCTTAAAACCCAACCCCTGTTTCTTTTGGTTTGGTTCGGTTTCGTTTTCTTTGATGTAACAGTATTTGGGAAGTATGCAAAGTCGATTGCATTGTTAGTGTTGAATGCTTTCATCATGTAAAGAACTGACACCTGTGATGGATCACTATACAAATATCAACACGTTAGTGCTGTATATCACATCAGTTTGTGAACTCATAATACACTGAAGCTGCGGATAAGGTATATTTTCCTGTATAAGTGAAAGAAATATTACAAAAATATCAAGTTTGTCTAGTTCAAATGTTTGTATAGCTTATGGGATTTAACTGCGGGGTCATCAGTCCCTAAACTTACAAACTACTTAGGAACTAACTAATACTAAGGACGGCACAAATATCCATGCCAGATGGGGGATTAGAACCCCCGACCGTAGTGGCCGTGCAGACCGTGACTGGAGCGCCTCAGTCCCCTCGGCCACCGCGGCCGGCGTTTGTCTAGTACACGATAGAATTTTACTAACGGCAGTGCTGGTATAGTGCGCTGAAGTTAGCAGCGACTGACGAATGAGACACATAGGAAAACCAGCCACGTAAAATGAAGGGCATAGTCTTTTGTGTTGACCGTGAAGTAAATAATTAATGCTGTTCCTCCTCTATAGTTGACAGGTTCTTGTAAGTACCCCTCATAAATTTTCGTTGCCAAAATTTGCACACCGCCGTAAGTAAAATTTAGCCTTTACGTCAAAATTCTAAATGTGGCGAAATTTTATCAGTTTATCCATTTATATCCGTACACAAATGATTGATGATACATGGTTAAAAGTGACAGGGAGACCAATAATACTGTACTCGGTTGTGCCAGTCTAGTATTGTGAGTCTGTGGTTCTGCCAAGGATTGTTTGTTTACTCACCCGAAACACTGATATTCTCTCTTTTCCTTTCTATGCTCATCGTACGTCGATTTCTTTGGACTGATGTTACCATCGATGGTTTTCTAATATCGATCATCGCTGGGGCTGTAGTTGTTGGCACTTTAATTTCTGACGTTCATTTTTTATTCGAGTTGGAGAATTTAAATCCTGATCCGAGCTATAGATGTGAAAACATTTACTTCGTTTTACCACTCTTAATTGCAATGTACACTCACGATTATTGCATTGTGCACATCTACAGTAAATCATCTTTTAAATTATATAAGTTTCATTGGCTTCCTGATAAAATTATCGTAGGAAATCGATACTTCAATATTCAAGATCAAGATATCTCGTGACAATCCTAGCGTAAAGTTGACCACATGAGCAGAATCAGCACCTCCTACAGAAAACATAACGCAATACTAACTCCAGAGAATTTCTTGTATGGCAGAGACCATAGAAAACGTAGACTACGCGCCTCCCAGATTCAAGCATTGCCCAGATCAATAGCGTCTATCTCTGCCATGCTATGGTTGGAAACCAACATCTAAAGTTTTTGCCCCCGTTCTAATGTTTTTGACCCATATCTTGCGACGTAATTTTCGACATTACCCAGCAACAGTTTTCTCATTTATAGCTGAACTCAAGATAAAAATAGGTTTCATTTGTACTTTTTCCATTTACAGGAATTTAAGCTGTACCTTACAAGTTACTCTTCATTCTATAACCAGGGCCGCCCGCGGTTGCCGAGGGGACTGAGGCGCTCCAGTCACAGTCTGCACGGCCACTACGGTCGGGGGTTCGAATCCCCCCTCGGGCATGGATATCTGTGCCGTCCTTTGGATTAGCTAGTTCATAAATAGTTTGTAAGTTTAGGGACTGATGACACCGTAGTTAAGTCCCATAAGCTATACAAACATTTGAACATTTTCTCTAACCAGGTGCCTCATGTCATTTATGACGACTCGTCACTTAGTAGAAAGGTGCCGACTACGTTAAAATGAAAAGTAAAAAGAAGTAGATTTCAGCACCAGGAATCGAACCCGCGATCTCTAAAAAGAGATCATTACCAACACAGACTTTGTAACTTAAGGATAGCAGATACCATTCCGTCAAGAGAAAATGTATCGGAGAAGGGAATTAATATTTACAGATGTTTGAATTTTTCAAATAAAAAAAGTTAAAATGTTTGTAGAGCTTATGGGACTTACCTACGGGGTCATTAGTCACTAAACTTACAAACTACTTACGAACTAGCTATTACTAAGGACGGCACAAATATCCGCGCCCGAGGGGGGATTCGAACCCCCGACCAGAGGCCGTGCAGACTGAGTGACGCGCCGCAGAACGCTCGGCCACCGCGGCCAGCTTTGAATTTTTCCTTCGTTACATACTAAACGTACAAATTTGACGTTTGTGTGTCTGCTAGAAGTACCTTAGAATTTTGATGAACGGCTAATCAATGAGTGACACAATTAGCAATTTTCGACTGCTTATGAGGAAAGTACTTGGGCTCGAACAAACATATCTGTATGAACGTTTGGTTACAGTAACTCTACGTACACCTCAGTGTACTGGTGGGTGTCTTTTATAAGCAAAACTTAGCAATCATGCTCTAGATAGCACTGTAGATGTAATTGTAGACGCCATACGTAATGCAGATATGTGAACTATAACTTATGTAATAATCGTCGTACATGTTCTCTAGCGTATTGTCATCAAAAGCCGTGATGATAGTTGCAACTTTAACCTTCTTCTCGGATGACTGTTGATATTCACTGCCATTGCTTCCATCGCCTCTTCCCGCACTTACCGCAGCACTACCGCTATCAATGAGTAATTCGTCATTAGCGTCCCTTTTATCATCATTATGTGTTAGTGTTACAACAGTATCTAACTGATGCTCATATTTCTGTACCATAACAATCAGTGTTCAAATGTTTGTAAATCTATCGAACCAAACTGCGTGGTCATCAGTCCGTAGCTTACAAACTACTTAAACTAAGGTAAACTAACCTACAGGACATCACACACACCCATGTCCTAGGGAGGACTCGAACCTCCGACGGCGAGCAACCGCGTGTTCCGCAGCGAGGCGGCTTAGAACGCTCGGCTACTCCACTGCGGCTGTACCATAACAGATACGAGAAAGCATGCGAATGATTCATCTTCTACAGTAATACCATCTTCACGAAGAAGGGTTCTTAGTAACTTCATCTCAACCTATCGCAATACATCAGGAGGATTGATTACAATCCCCACCCCATCTGACGCTTCACCACACAAATAACGTCACAAAACGCAACTTCGGAGGCACACTGCACCGTCCCTACTGGCGAACCGACAGGTCAAACTGCAATGTGGCAAGGCAGACGCAGAGGCTTCTAACGGACCACTGCAGAGTTTTGCAGATGTGGGAGTATCACTAGTGCAGTAAGGGACCTTTACAATATCATACGATTTTAGTGTATATGTGTATGTTCGAGCCCAAGTACTTTCCTTGTTAGTCGTAAATCAGAAAGTGTAGGCTAGTTTAATTTGAAAATGCAGCTACTTATAGTAAATACTCATGGTAACCGAAAATTTCAGCTTCTAAATTTATTCAGGTCGGAGGTGCAGAGGGTACGAAAGTGGAGTGAATTGCTTTCAGCTTCAAAAAAGTGTTCAAATGTCTGTAAATCTATCGGACCAAACTGCGTGGTCATCAGTCCGTAGCTTACAAATTACTTAAACCAGAGGTAAACTAACCTACGGACACACACGCACACACACACACACACACACACACACACACACACACACACACACATACCCCAGGGAGGACTCGAACCTCCACGGCGAGCAACCGCGCGCTCGGCAGCGAAGTGCATTAGACCGCTCGGCTACTCCACCGCGACAGCAATGAGATTTTCGTTATTATCATCGCTTTTATCATCATTATGTGTTAGTGTTACAACAGTATCTAACTTATGCTCATATTTCTGTACCATAACAGATACGAGAAAGCATGCGCATGATTCATCTTCTACACTAATACCTTTTTCACGAAGAATTGGTTCTTCGTAACTTCATCTCAACCAATCGGAATACTTTGGAAGGATTGATTATCAATCGCCGCTCCATCTGACGCTTCACCACAAAATTGTCACAAAACGCAACTTCGGAGGCATACTACACCGTCCCTACTGGCGAACCGACAGGTCAAAGTGCATTGTGACAAGGCACACGCAGAGGCCTCTAACGGACGACTGCAGAGTTTTGCAGATGCGGGAGTATCACTAGTGCAGTAAGGGACCTTTAAGATATCATACGATTCAGTGTATATGTGTTTGTTCGATCCCAAGTACTTTCCTTGTTAGTCGTAAATCAGAAAGTGTAGACTAGTTTAATTTGAAAATGTAGCTACTTATAGTAAATATTCCTGGTAACCGAAAATTTCAGCTTCTAAATTTATTCAGGTCGGAGGTGCAGACGGTACGAAAGTGGAGTGAATTGCTTTCAGGTTGAAAAAAGTGTTCAAATGTCTGTAAATCTATCGGACCAAACTGCGTGGTCATCAGTCCGTAGCTTACAAACTACTTAAACCTAGGTAAACTAACCTACGGACACACACACACCCATACCCCAGGGAGAACTCGAACCTCCACGGCGAGCAACCGCGCGCTCCTCAGCGAAGTGCTTTAGAGCGCTCGGCTACTCCACGGCGGCTGCTTCCAGGAAAGGATGGTACGGCCGTGCGCTCGACGTGTCCCCAGATTCAGTGCTGACTCACTACCTCCTAATAAATCGAAAAATATAGCTTCCTCAATTTTTGCCTCTAGTGCAGCAGTGCTCAATAGTACCGAATGTTTTCTATTCTTTGTATGACGGGCAACCACAGCTAAAATATTTATACATATTTAAGAAACTTCCACACAGTTAAAAATTAGGTGTTAAAATTGTAAGAGTCTGAATGAAAGTCCTTGGTCCACTTGAGCTGTTATTTTTATTGGAGTCGTGAAGACCCGCACAACCGGTTCCGCAACCTACAGTTGCATCTTCAGGCGTTTTTTAAACAGCCTTTTTTTTTGTGACAGCAAGCCACTAAAATCGCCTGATGAAATCTATAGTTATGCTCCGATAGTGATGAAATTTTGCACACACTACCTTAAAATTATGAGGTATGTCAGTATCTATAAAATTTCGTTCGGTGCGTAGTGGAGGGTACTTACGGAATTTTATAAAATGCATAGTTTTGCTCCAATATTTATGAACTTTTGCACCCATGACCTTTAAACCTAGGGGAAGATCACTGGTACATAAATATTCGTATGGTACATGACAGAGGGTACGTCGCAGAAAACTTTGCCGAGAGAGATGGAAAGGTGAAAACGAGCGTATGGATGAGAGAGAAAAAGGTGGATGCAGTGAAGGGGGGGGGGGAGGTGATGTGAACTACGAGAGTGTAGGATAAAGAAACATCCGGGCAACGCCGGGTTTACAGCTAGTAAATGTAAATGTTTGTTAAGCTTATGGGACGTAACTACGGGGTCATCAGTCCCTAAACTTACAAACTATTTATGAACTACCTTATACTAAGGACGGCACAAATATCCATGCCCGAGGGGGGTTCGAACCCCAGACCGTAGTGGCCGTGCAGACCGTGACTGGAGTGCCTCAGTCGCCTCGGCCACCGCGGCCGGCGCTTACAGCTAGTATCACAATAAAAATCTTGACTTTCTCCAAGTGCCATGTCGTCCCCAGCACCATACAAAATATTACGTAGACGGTGACATGTGTTTTGATTTGATCATGAAGTTTGCAATCGGATGGACAGTACGGTAGCGCATAAAAATTCGAATTAACATGAAGTTACAAAACTATACATCGTACAATTAAAAACATTTGTAGGTACATTAATTGGCATAAACTAATACTGCTACTAAAATGTTGCGTATACATTAAGTAGTAATTAATTTAAACGTCATTCGTATTTCGGCAGTTTTTTACGTCTGTGAGTAACATCTCCTAAAATATGTGTCGTATAATGATATTCACCAATGTAAGACAGGCCGAATGGGCCGGCCGCGGTGGCCGAGGAGACTGAGGCGCTCCAGTCACGGTCTGCACGGCCACTACGGTCGGGGGTTCGAATCCCCCCTCGGGCATGGATATTTGTGCTGTCCTTAGTTGTACATAGTTCATAAGTAGTTTGTAAGTTTAGGGACTGATGACCCCGTAGTTAAGTCCCATAGACTCTACAAACATTTGAACATTTTGAACAGGCCGAATGTTTTCGGTACGGCAAAGCTTAACGTGGAAGCAATGGGCCACATTTGCGCGTACGCACGCCGCAGAATTATCTACTTCTGGTGGTGTCGCGCGGGGCAAGAACACGACTTGTGAAAGAGCGTCTTGCGAGCCCTCCGGCGGCAAGGAAATCCTCTGGGCAGAAGGGCCGGCCCATTGTGCCCGCTGCGGCGGCGGAAGCAGCGCAGAAAGGGGCTTCCGAGCCGCAAATGCCTTCCGGCGCGCGTCCCTAGCGCCGCCCCGCGCCGCCCACGCGAACCGCCACCACCGCCCGCTACCTCCCCCTGCGGAGGTCGTCGTCGTGGAGGGCGTCTTCAGGATGCCCGCTGGCGACCAGTGGAGCCGCCCCCACGTCTTGCCGCCGCACTCGACGGCGCGTCGGCGTTACCGCACGAGCCGACCGAGCCTCTGCTATTGTTCACCGCACTGCCGAATAGAACTGCTTGCTGAGGTGGGCGGGGAGTTTGCGTGTGCCGATAAAGCAACTCCCTCACAACAAGCTCCAGGCTCTCCGCTGGAGGCAGTCGAGCAGCTGAAAGCAGGTGCACTGTGTGCTGTTGCGTGTCTGTGTGATAAGACTGAGGTGAAACACGAAGGCGGTTCCAGAGGTACACCGTTCAAACACAAACTGGCTGATATACGAGGTATGTTCACAAAGTAAGTTCCGTTTTTTGGTTATATTAAACAAACGTGTACAGATACAAAAAAATATCTACAACTTTTAAACTACTTTTCTCCATAGCTTCCGAAATTTTGTTCACTACGGTGTCATCAGTCCCTAAACTTACAAACTACTTATGAACTACTTACGAACTAGGACGGCACAAATATCCATGCCCGAGCAGGGATTCGAACCTCCGACCGTAGTGGCCGTGTAGACCGTGACTGAAGCGCCTCAGTCCCCTCGGCCACCGCGGCGGGCCAGAAATTTTGTGGGCGCTTGTCATAGCGCGGTACAAGTTTTTGAATGCCTTCTTCATAGAAGGTTACCGCCCGTGTATTCACCCACGTGGTAACGTGTTCTTTCAGCTCGTCATCATCGTTGGAGTGTTGACCACCAAGGAGAGATTTTAGTTGTCAGAAGAGATGAAAGTCGCTAGGAGCAAGGTCCGGGCTGTCCGGAGGATAATCAAACACGCCCGAGTGATCTTCCCCTTAGAGTTGTTTCGTTACATTTACTTTATAAGGTAGGGCATTATCGTTGAAAAAAAATAATAAAAAAAATTAAAAAAAAATTGACAGTAATCCTTGTCACTTGTTTGCGCGGCGCATTGACTGTCTGGCCTCTTGGTAGAATTCAATCAGAAAATGCCTTTACTGTTCTAGAAAACGGCGCACATTACTTATAGAGGTGTCATGAACTGCTTAGGCTTAACCTTAGTTCGGTATGAAGTGTGCCTCTATTCCACTGATTGCCGTTTCGTTTAAGGGGTGTCGTACGATGCCCACGTTACATCCCCCGTGCCTATCCGAGAAACGAAACCATTGCCTTCTTCATTGTAGCGTGTCAAAAACTGAAGTGCACTGCCCATCCGTCGTTTTTTGTATTGGTCAATAAGAATTTTGGGTACCCAAGTGAGCAAAGTTGTCGAAATTTCAGTTTTTCAGAAACAATTTCATGAATTTCTAATCGTGAGATTTACGAAACTTCCATAGCAAGGGTACAACGTGTAATCTTACGGTTGTGCTTAATCTTCTCTTCATCTGTGTGAACCAGTTCATCAGCAACCACAGACGGGCGTCCACTTCGTTCTTCCTCGTGCAGTTGATCACGTCCTTCATTGAACAGTCTGACCCATCTTCAAGCCATTGAATCACTCATAGCATTTTATCCGTAAACCCCGCAGATTTGCCGATGAATTTCGTTTGGTTTATTTCCTTTGTATATAGAAAACGAATCACAGATATGATTTCAGACGCGATGGCATTTTCAATTACGGCTGAATTATAAAGAAGCACTACAAATCACACGTCGGCAGCAGCGATCTGTAACTTGCGTACATGTCTTCTTGAGTCAGAGTTAACTGCCGCGCATTCTCGGAACTGTGATAGTAGCGCTGCCGCGAATAAAAACAGAAACACAACTTACTTTGTGGCCGACTCTCGTGTTACTCGGACACAACATTGTCGCAGTGACCCGGGACAGTAAATAAATGGAGATATCGAGCAAACATGCGCCTTATTAAAAAAAAAAAAAAAAAAAAAAAAAAAAAAAAAAAAAAAAAAAAAAAAAAAAAAAGGTTCAAATATTTGTAGAGCTTATGGGACTTAACTACGGGCTCATCACTCCCTGAACTTACATACTACTTATGAATTAGCCTGTACTAAGGCAGCACAAACATCCATGCCCGGGGGGGGGGGGGCATTCGAACCCCCAACCGCAGTGACCGTGCAGACCGTGACTGACAGGCCGCAGACCGCTCGTCCAGCGCGGCTGGCTTACTTTTTTATTTTTATTTTTTTCCCATGCAAATGACAACACACACACACATACGCGCGTGGTGTCGCACAAGTACAAAGTGGGCGCCACCTACTTTCGCCGCGCGCCGCCATGCACGCACGGCGCGGCGTTCTTACGACGTCAGCCACGAGCGCCCTCTGCTACAACTCCGCTCGTGGCCAGCACTGAACGACATCGTTTACTTGGAACTGAGATAGGAACCAGTTAAGAGCTTCGGAATCAGATAGGCACCAGTGAAGACTTGGCTATCAGTTAGGCACTAGGCAGGCCTCTAGCTCAACTATGTATCTGCATTACTGAGCAATGTAAAAGTTAAGTATTGTATAAATTCTGTGAAATATATATCTCGTTCTAATTTACTCTAGTGTTTCTAGTTTCTGGCTGCTCCCCTCCGTACCTGCACCAGCGTGCTATCTTTATTCCTGTGTCGGTCTCATTCCACTCGGCCACCGACACCTACGACGGAAACGAGACACAAAAGCGGCGACGAGGCTGGGACACAGAAACGCACGCGCGCGCGCGCACGCCCGAGTTAGAACTCGAACTTCCGACGGCGAGCAACCGTGCGCTCCGCATCGAGGCGCCTTAGATCGCTTGACTACTCTACCGCGGCTTATTTATATTAATAAAACGTTTGGGAACTACTTCATATAATTTGAGAACGAAAAGACGCAATTTTCTAGCATTCCGCTTTATTGTCTTAGTACTTTTACAAATTATCTGAAGATGGTGTTTCAAAACGCATTATAAATAAAAATGATATGATATTTGCGATCCAGACGTTTCAATATCTTTATTATACACGTATCTTTAAGTAAAAAGAGTAAGACACTTCCCAGAACATAAGACATTCTTCCCCAAAATAAACGACTGTCGCAGCAACACCATCTACAAGATAAGACTGGCCGAGCGTTCGTCACACCGACAGGCCACGAAATAACTGAATTGCGGCCAGATACGAGGAGGTGGGCGTACCCCAATGGTCATCGAATCACTTGGCGGGCACGGCGTCTCGCTGTGACATAGGCACAAACAGTTGTAAGGCCTAGTCTTCTAGGCGGTGTTGGTCGGAAGCGGTTTCTTCCACTTACAAAGTGCTACGTGAGTGGTCCTGTTTTTGTTTTACGATCGGAGCCCAGTGCCCACAATATGGTGTCACAGTAATAATGAAATATATATGACTATTTTTTTCTTTGTATGTTTGCTCGTATTTTATGTGCTACCGTACCGTTCACCCGAATCTGATGTAGTCAACATATTGCTTGCATTTTCTCGAGAGTTATATACATATCATTATAAGACACATTTAAGGTTGCTTATGCAGTGGCATGCCTAAGAGGACAAGGAGGTATGATACAGAGATGGGGGAAGTGATTGGCAGAGAGATGTCTGCACCAATGACTCCTGCCGTCTTGGGTCAGAGGTCATCCTCAAGAAAGGTAGTAGAAGTAATCCACTAAACTACAGGCCTATTTCATTGACGAAAATTTGCAGCTGAGTTTTGGAACCATGAATTATCTCAGAATGATCTATTGACTCAAGGTCAACATGGATTTAGAAAATATCGTTCATGCAAAACACATCTAGCTCTTTAATCGCAAGAAGTGATGAGTGGTATCGACAAGGGTTCTCAAATTGATTCCGTATTACTTGATTTCCAGAAGGCTTTTGACACCGAACCGACCTTTAATCAAATTACGTTGTTATGGAAGATCGCCCCTAATTTGTGACTGGATAGGGGATTTCCTCTCAAAGACGACACAGTTTGTAGTAATCGATGGTAAGGCATCGGCAAAAACAGAGGTCATATCGGGCGTTTCTGCTGTTTCTTATCTACATAATCGATTTGGGAGAAAATCTGAGCAGCTCTCTTAGGTTGTTTGCAGATGACGCCGTCATTTATCGTGTGGTAAAATCATCTGAAGATGAAAACCAACTGCAGAACGATCTAAATGAGATATCAGTTTGGTGTAAAAATTGGCAATTGACTCTAAATAATGAGTAGTGTGACGTCGTCCACATGAGTACGAAACGAAATCCGTTAAACTTTGTTTACAAGATAAATCAATCAAAAATGAAGGCCGTAAACTCCACAAAATACCTAGGAATTACAGTTACTTCAGACTTAAACAGGAAAGAACACGTAGATAATGTCGTGGGAAAGGCAAACCAGAGACTGCGTATTATTGGCAGTCTCCTTAAAAGATGCAATAAAACTACTAAAAAGACTGCATACTCTACGCTAGTCCGTCCTTTTTTGGAATATTGCTGCCAAGTGTGGGATACTTATCAGGTGGGTTTGACGGAGGATATCGAAAGAGTCCAAAGGACAGCTTGTTTTGTATCGTCATGATACAGGGGAGACAGCGCTACGGAAATGATACAGGATCTGGGATGGGAATCATTACAACTACGGCGCTTATTGCTGCGGTGTGGGCTACTTACGAAACTCCAATCGCCAGCATTCTCCTCTGAACGCAAAAATATATTGTTTACTGCCACTTAGATAGATATAAAAGATCATCAGAATAAAATCCGAGAAATCAGAGCTTGAACAGAGATTCAGATGTTATTTCTTCTCGTGCGCTATTCGAGAATGGTATTGGAGATAAATAGTATAAAGGTGGTTCGATGAACCCTCTGTCGTCAGAGTGAGAGTGGTTTCCGGGGAAACCTGACCAGAGAAGAGAGTGCCCACGGCAGGCGGTCAACAACAGGCGCTGAAGGACTCGGGGTAACGGCTGATTGCTTAGCCGGAAACTGACTACTGGAAACCGAATCTGCTGTACCTGCGAACTACGGTTATCCTGCCATGATCCACTTGCTACCAATCCTTAACATGGCGTCTCTGGCTTGTATGTTTGGTGTTCTTTCTACGTCTAATATTGAAGTTGTAAATTTTTAGTTATAGTAATTAATTTAGGAAAACGTTACAAATTGAGAAATGGTTATAAACTGAACTTCTAAGTCGAAAACCGAATACTGTGTACTTCGACTACGTCCATTGTCTTATAAGTAGACCGTAGAATTTAGGTTAAAACCTAATCTTTTTCTTAGTTCCTAGTTACATTTAATGTATGTCATTAATGACTAATTAAAACCTAAACAGCATATTTTACAGCACCTAAACTAACCTGTTTTGACGTTAACGTCTATTTTTGCCTAATTCAGTAGTAAAATCCTAAAATGCACTTATTTTTTCTGCTTTAAAAGGAGTTGCTTCGAAAAAACAAAAGTAGAAACACTGAAATCGATGTAAAAATGTAGTGCCATCCGTCTATGCCGGCCGAGTTATCGTTGGGTAAAATTTAAGTGGACCAAACTTACTCGAAACTAAACTTACACGGACACAATACAAGCAATCCGATAAGGTAATGAGGAGTCTTGGATATGGAGTTTTATACGTGAAACTACAGCACATTAAAAGCATATTGGTGGAAATTTAAACCCAGATGCGCTTTCCAGAACTTACTTTATTTGTTCAAAGCAGAGATCAAAGACAAAGGTACAAATAACACCACACCTTGTAAAGATTAAATTGAAGGAATTAGAAGGCTCAGGTAGACCTATCTGCGGAAATATTGCTTTGTTGGAGTAAGTGAAAAGGAAAAGTACTGAAGCTCAGGTGAAGTGGGTGGAAAAGTATGCGAAAACGTTCAGCACGTTTCCAGAAGGTCGGAAAATCCATTTCCAGTGAATTCTGCTTGTCTGTACAAAATGTACAGAAAGTGAAGTATGTCACATCCGTCGATGTACAACGTTCATTCCCGGCATATCGTGGATTTTCTCTGTAAAACCTACAAAAGGATTCAGTCATATGTTGTGAAACATGTATGGTCAAAATAAAACCGTAGATTTATTTAGCTGTTGTTTAATTGTATAGGTGTATTTTAATGTATTTCAACAAGTGGCTGCTGATTTTCATTGCATTTGTGTCTTCGAAAACTATAAATATTTGGTGTCAGTTTAATCATTAATATTGTGTGACGTTTAACTTCTTGAAAGCGATAGGAATTTGAACATAAGTCAACTCTGGTATTTTACTTTGTGTTTATTTCGTCCAATTATTATCAGGGCCTACTTTAGATTTTATTTCGCCGAAAATGTTCAAATGTTTGTATAGTCTATGGGACTTACCTACGGGGTCATCAGTCCCTAAACTTACAAACTACTTATGAACTACTTACGAACTAGGACGGCACAAATATCCATGCCAGAGGGGGGATTGGAACCCCCGACCGTAGTGGCCGTGCAGACCGTGACTGGAGCGCCTTAGTTCCCTCGGCCACCGCGGTCGGCTATTTCGCCGAAATTAGGTAATAATAGTGCCTATTTTATGCGCATAAAATGCTCATTTTACGAACTAAAAATCCGCGTTCTACTTATAACGCATTGTGGTTTCAAACGAGCCATGATAACAAGCGTCGTAGAAGCGTGGAAAACAATGTTCCAGACATCATCAGGCCGTCAAATGCTCCATCGTTGCTGCCTCCATCCTACCACTGTCTCCGGAAAGCAGTATTACTGTCGCTAGAAATAACAAGACTATAAGCTGTCACATTCACTGGAACCAATGCAAAAATCTTTGTAACTTCTCAGTGCCGATCGAGGGATACAAAACCACATTTCCTAAAAGAATAAAGAATGGCGTATCCTTGGATTCGTGGCTTCTGTTGTTGATGGCCTTGTTGTGGGACATGCTAGTTTCAGTACACTACTTAACTGTATTACCAGACAACTGTAGGTAACACATAACCTTCAGTTCCTTCAGTATATTACTATACGGTCAAACAGCTTTAGCAACTTTTCATCATTGGAGTCCAAGCAAAAAAGAAAAAAGAAAGAATTAATTAACTTTAGAAAATTATATCAATTTTGTTTATAATTACAGCAGTGCATTAACTACGAGAGCCTCTTATGCTCTCTGTCTGGTCCCATAAGAACCATCTTACCGCAGTTCCATCATGTATTATTTTTGTCTCTTTAAAAGTTAAATGACATTTTAACCTACATTCTTTCTCTGATGTTATGTTTTTATGCCTTAATTGTCGATGTCAAAACATAAAACGTATTACCATTATCGTACATGACTCTATAAGTGGTAGCTTCGCTTGTGAATAAGAAGGATTACTTTGCTATTTTCTATAAACTAACGATATTTTTCCATTTTCCGACCTCTAGAAGTTGTTGAATTTACCAGTTTAAAGAATGAAACAGTGTAGGGACAATTGCCGTCCTATTTTCGAGTGCTCCACTACTAAACGTGTTGAAACTTGGCGTGTGCTTGTCGTAGGTGTTTGCCTACGAGCAAAATAATGTCACTGATTACTCTCTCCTATTCACATTGAAGTAGAACGTGACTGCTGAATACTGAACGAGTGTCACGTTAGTGGTGTGGTAGTCTAACGGTTAAGACGTCTGCCTAGTAAGCATGGAGGTCCGGGTTCGATTCCCGGCCGCACCACAAATTTTAATTCAATGCTTCAGCTCTATAAAAATAAAAGTCTAGCTCGGAAAATTTTGCAATTTATTGCTATAGGTAACCGGTTTCGATCTAAGATTAGATCATCTTCACACCTCTCGTTGTAGTTGTTCAAGCGGTGAGCGTGCGGCGACTGAAGATGATCTAATCTTATGTCGAAACCGGTTACCTATAGTAATAAATTGTAAAGTTTTGCGAACTAAACTGTTATTTTTATCTTTATATAACGCTTTAGTGCTTAATGCGGCCGCGGTGGCCGAGGTGACTGAGGCGCTCCAGTCACGGTCAGCACGGCCACTACGGTCGGGGGTTCGAATCCCCCCTCGGGCATGGATATTTGTGCCGTCCTAGTTCGTAAGTAGTTCATAAGTAGTTTGTAAGTTTCGGGACTGATGACCCCGTAGTTAAGTCCCATAAGCTTAACAGACATTTGAACATTTAAAAGTGCTTAATGTAGCTGCTCAGGCACACACCTTTTTTTCCAATTACTCCTTACATGTCCACTTGTTTACATTAGTATTCCTCCTTCGCCATCTAAAAGTTGTCAATCACATACTACTGTTGCATTATGAGTAATTAACTGGAAAGATGAGAGGCATAATAGTAACATTTACTACATCGAGTACATCATGGAAATACAATATAGCAGACCAGCTATGAATTTTTTGTAGCTACTAGTGCATAATAATTTTAAGGATTTTTTTTCAACATTTTCTCAGTATATACGCACAGTATATTAATCGTGGAAGAGCTTGAAATAAAAAGTCATGTATTAAAGCATTAAAGAGGTTGTGCTCAGTGTTACGATTGCTAACTTAACTGCACTGCAGGCACGCATTAAGCGACACATTCTGAACGTGAACCCAGAAGCACTTCCGTCAGTTGTCGAATGTACTGCGTCTCTAATGCACCTAGTTTCAACATGTTGTTTTGCGCGCCACACGGGAATGTAAAATCAGACTTTATTTTGATAGATGCTTTTTTACGGTATTAAGCCTCAGGACAATGAAAACCGATGTGATTGATGCATTTATGTAGCTTTTGGCCTCAGGACTGTTACAAAACGACTTTTCCCATCCAATGTATATGACCTTGCCGTTGTGGATGGACCAACGTAGCTAACAGTTATCACACCTGTACGCCCATGTTCACTTAAGTATTGCAGTTGTTTAACGTGTAACTTACACCTTAGGCTTTGTTGTGTGATTCATTTGACATTTGTAATCAACCAAGTTATGGTGCTTAAAGTATTCTCTGTTGATCAGTTTTCAGACTGTTTATTTTTCTTCTGCCATACGTTTTCCTTCTGCGAAAATATTCCGTTCGCATTTGACGTAGTTCTGACCTGTGGTGTTATTTTTTATTGTGATATGAAAGTTTAATTATAATCACCATGTATTACCAATCATGTATTTTTAGTATGGCCAAATTTAGTGTTATTTTATGCGACTTAAGGACAACATGCTCTGATTTTGTACGTCTCATGTCATAGTTTTATACTTCTGATGAAGATACCTTTTGAGGATGTCGAAATCCGAGTTAAGCAAAGCAACTTGTTGGGCTGCTTATTTTTGTTTACATCTCTACTATTGCCCCTCGCTTATCTTATATGAGTACACGTTGCAATCCCTTCAACTAGGAAAGTCCACAGTTTAAAATACTTTTTAGTATTCTTTGCTTACTTGCATGTTCACGGAGTGGTGTGGTAGTCTAACGGTTAAGACGTCTGCCTAGTAAGCATGGAGGTCCGGGTTCGATTCCCGGCCGCACCACAAATTTTAATTCAATGCTTCAGCTCTATCAATAATGTCTTTGACATATTTGAGACGAAAATCCGTCTCAGGGATTCTTTCATTGTATTTAATTTTTATTTTTATCTTTAAATAATTTAATTTCGCTGTTGTTTTCCAAATAAGGAAACCATGTTTTCCAAACTTATGAAAGGGTTAAGGTACCCCACGGCCAGAAGTCACACGAAGTATGTTCAGATCATCGGGATGGCCAGACTGTAGGGAAATGGCCAGTGATAATCCTAACAATCCCGAAATGGCACTTCAGTAGATGCTTAACTGGAATTGCAATGAGCGAATGTGTGCCATGTTGTATAAAAATGATCGCATCTACACATCAACGCTGTTGCAGACCTATAATCTGCGACTGGATCGGGGATTTCCTGGCAAAGAGGACACAGTTTGTAGTAATCGATGGTAAGGCATCGACTAAAACAGAGGAGTTCCACAAGGTAGTTTTATTGATACTCTGCTGTTCCTTATTTACATAAACGATTTGTGAGAAAATCTAAGCAGCTCTCTTAGGTTGTGTGCAAATGACGCCGTCATATACCGTCTAGTAAAATAATCTGAAGATCAAAACCAACTGCACAACGATGTAAATAATATATCAGTTTGGTGTAAAAATTGCCAATTGTCTCTAAATAATGATAAGGATGAAGTCGTCGACATGAGTACGAAACGAAATCCGTTAAACTTTGTTTACATGATTAATCAATCAAAAGTGAAGGCCTTAAACTCCACAAATTACCTAGGAACTGCTGTTACTTCAGACTTAAACTGGAAAGAACACGTAGATGATGTCATGGGAAAGGCGAAGCAGAGACTGTGTGTTATTGGCAGACTCCTTAAAAAATGCAATAGAGCTTTTAAAGAGAATGCATACAATACGCTTAATACGCTTGTCCGTCCTTTTTCGGAGTATTGCTGTCCAGGGTGGGATCCTTATCAGGTGGTCAGGTGGGTTTGACGGAGGACATCGAAAGTGTCCAAAGAAGGACAGATCATTTTGTATCGTCGTGATACAGAGGAAACAGCGTTACAACAATGGCGCTTATCGCTACAGCTTGGGCTACTTACGAAATTCCAATCGTCAACAATCTCTTCCGAATGCGAAAATATATTGGTGACTGCCACTTACACAGGTACAAAAGATCAGAATAAAATACGAGAAATCTGAGCTCGAACGAATTCAGGAGTTCTTTTTTCCCCGCGCGCAATTCGAGAATGGTGTGAGAGATAAGAAGTATAAATGTTGTTCGATGAACCCTCTGCCAGGCAGATAAACTGATTTGCAGAGTATCCCATGTAGATGTAGATCCGTTAGTTACATTAACTATAATCTTTTGAACTAGTGGCACATATGTCAATCAGCGTCTTTGACACTGACCGGAAGCACCTATCTCTTCAAATAAAATATGACACTGTGATAAATGATGCCGTAAATCCTGGGCTTGAACAGGAAGGGTTGGTTACAGGCCATGGGAACTTCAGAAAACACTTACATACAATGGGAATAACAGAATAGGATCCTAAATGTAGAATCTGTGCTGACGACAATGAAACCGCATCACACCTAACCTTCGAATGCATTGCATTGAAGAGCAAGAGGCACAGAACATCCGAGACAGTGATTTCGTTAAATAAAGGGACTCCTAGCACTGTTTAAGGCATCGATTGGCTTTACTACATATACAGGGAACGATATCGCACAATAAACGTAGTTTCGGTGGGGGCAGTGGCGGGTACGACCCACAGACATATATTACTAAACTGGCAAACGTCCCTATGTGACTGAAGCCTAACGCCGCCATCTTTCATCACGTCACGTCAAAATGTTTCTGTACTGTTCTGCTATCAATATGGTTAGAATAAATGGGGGTGGGATTATCTATGCGTAGCACATATGTCAATTGCAGCCGATCCACCATCTTGGTCAGTGCCGGAAAGCTATTCCTCCGTTAAAACTAGGCGTTAAGTCGACCCTCTTGCTGTTAATGTATTGAACTGACAGTCACGGCAGAGTATGTACTTTCATACAATATACTTTATTGAGTATATAGTAATAAATACTCATTGTAATATATTTCAAAACTTAATTTTTAACGACTAATTTGCACTCTTTTAACACGTTGTATATCACGGCAAAACCGTTGGATGTTTTACTCCTGTTTTAAGTGATACAAAACATTAGCTCTACAATACGAACACTTCTCCAAAACTGGCGGAGGCAGGCTTCACTTTTTCAGCATAAGGGCGTCTCCCTGTATTCTAACCTCCTTGACTGCTATGATGTGACGCGATATAACGTTTGCTTTACGAGTTCTTTTGAGCATGATTTACTTCCGGAATAGCTGAATTTAACATATAGCCCTACATTGTCGATTAGTGTTATGAGAAGAACGTGTTATGTACGCTTACAATTTACCTACTGTACCGTCATCTCGTGATTATGTTGTCAAATGGTGACGTTGGGATTAGCCAATCAGGTGACAAAGCAAAAGTTTTGTCAAGAAATCTTCGTTTCTCAAGGGCAATTACTTTTGCTTAATGAACGAGGGCACATACAAGAACCTGTAAACCATAGAGTAGGCACAGCATTATTTATTTGCTTCATCACCTATATGAAACACTAATGAAGTCACACTGTTGTGATTTCTAAGAATACGAACACCTTGGTGAGGGCTTTCTACTGTTGATGTTGCCGACATAATCATACGAGTCCGTAGGGAGGTAAGTAAAATTTTACCGTTACGTACCGGTACATTTAAAGCATACTGTAGTTATCGGAAAACAGTAAGAAGAGTAACGATTGTGTTATCCATGAAAAATTGCACATTTGTAACGCTCATACTATTAAAAGAAAAGCCGAAGTTGATCGAATATGGTAACACATTAATAAAAACTGTAAACGCGACGCGACCTATTGGTGTATGTGTCAAAGATATCATAAAAACTCTCAAAAGAATAAGTATACGGGTTACCCACGATAAACAACACTTTTATAATGACCACACTATGTACTGAAATAAAACCCAAAGTTGAATGAAATTTGTAACAGATTAATAACAGCAAAACTATGTAACTCATTATTGTATGTGTCGAAGCTTATTCCAGCTGAAAAATTATAGCCATATACGACGCAGGAATTTTGCATATGTCAAAACTCTAAGGACGGCTAAGTTACAACAGTTCGTTCATATTTTTACGACTGTTTCCTGGAATAATACGACAACTTACACGTTTATAGTATAGAAATATGGCGGCGAGACTTCATTTACACCAATGGTACCATATACGCCATTGCCAGTCTAGTAATGTAAGTCTGTGGTACAAGAAATGGTCAAATGTTTGTAAATCTATCGGACCAAACTGCGTGGTCATCAGTCCGTAGCTTACAAACTACTTAAACCTAGGTAAACTAACCTAAGGACAAACACACACACCCATGCCCCAGGAAGGACTCGAACCTCCACGGCGAGCAACTGCGCGCTCCGTAGCGAGACTCTTTAGACCGCTCGGCTACTCCACCACGGCTGTCTGTGGTACGACCACAACTCTTTCCGCTTCTCTTGCAAAATCAATTCAAATCAAATCCGGACCACAGAGTGACCTTCTCAATCTGAATCGGTGCTAGTTGATTTGCATGTGGATTTTCTGTTGCCCATTTTCGACAATTCTGTGTATTGGCGTATCCTGTCGGATGGAAGTGTGCTTCGTCTGTCAAAAAATTGTGCCATGGCCATTCTTCCTCCACTTCCGTGCAAACATTTAGAAAAGGAAGTCTCTCTTTCTCGCAAGTCAAAAGGAACAAATTGTGCACGTGGGTAATTTCGAATGGATAGCAAAGAAGAATGTTTCGAAAGTTTTTACACACCGTGCTCACAGGTTTGACTAATGTTCGGGTAATTTTCTATGCAGTAGCCACCAATCCAATCGACTCCTTGTGCATTGCTGTGGCCACTTCCTCCACTGACGTCGACCCAGTTCGTTTCTTCCCTCTGCCAGGTTGCACACCAAAGGAACACGTCTTTTCGAATTTCCGAATCATTTTCTCCAGACCCGCGGCAGTCACCAGATCAACGCCGTTTCCGAAACCAATCCGTGTCCTGAACTTCTACAGTGCCACTTTGGCGTATCCATCGTTGTTGTAAAACATCTTTACAAGCAGAGCGCGATCCTGCATTTAGTCAAGGCGAACGTCTCAGACGCGAAATGAGGAGAAGCCATGTACCCGGCATGACTATACCATCTTCAGTGAGTCGTGCACATGACAGGCGTTTATATTTACACATTCTGACACATACAGCGCCAACCAGTGATCAATTTTCACACAATTTATGTTTCTTCTGTCACACTTTTACCCCTTCTCCGATAACATTCCGTTGCAATTTCACCACTTTCTGACCAGTGCTCTGATTTTTTATACTTTTTGAAAATTTAACCTCAATTATAGTGACCTTGTACTAGCGGGTGTATGGAAGAAACAATAAACCCACTAGTAATTACCTGTCATGCATTTTTAGTATAGAAAATTGTGAAGGTATTTTAGGTGACATGTGCACAGAAAGCTCTAATATTATACCTCTCACTTTTTAATTTAATACTTTTGAAATAGATACCTATAGGTAGTGTCGAAATCCGGATAAAATGTGTTTAATTACATCACAACGTGTTGGGCTCATTATTTGCATTCACAATAAACAAATTCTCACGGCAGCTGCTATGTTGAAATTCATCAGTTCATTTATTGGTTCATTCACAACATACTGAATAAATTATTTTTATAGTTGCTCATTTTGGACAAGGTCAACGCAGACTCAGTGAAATGAATATATGCACAACAAAATTGATCGTCCATCCATTATGAATGAAAATACAAAGGAATTTGTGACATTAACTGCTCGTAGGAAGAGAAGTAAATGGCGGAAGTAAAATATTTGTGCCATGACTAAAATGCTACCGTCGGGGGTTCGAATCCCTCCTCGGGCATTGATATTTGTGCCGTCTTAGTTCATAGGTAGTTTGTAAGTTTAGGGACTGATGACCCCGTAGTTAAGTCCCATAGACTATACAAACATTTGAACATTTGACTGAAATGGACTTCAAGAGCCCTGCTGATTAAGCAGGCTCTCTGACCACTACTAAACTTGGACACAGTGACCATCATGCTGGAACGGACTGCCCCAACACGCCTGACATCCGACTCAAAATTTTCATCTTATGCACACAATAGTGACGCAGTGACATCTTCCCATTTAACCAATTACCCGCAGAATTTCCGAGATTCCCGTACGAGGCCGGTAGCAAAAATCTTCAAATGTTTGTAAATGTAAGGTAGTTAACTGATGCGGTTATCCGTTCCTAGGCTTAAAAAACTGCTTAAGCTAACTTAGGAGAGGAAACACACCCGCCGAGGGAGGACTCGAACCTCTGACGGCGAGCCTGGTATCCATATGCACTAAATGATCAGTGGCTCTCTTTGCCTTAATTGTAAATATATGAGGTGCCTGTTATTTCGGACATCACTAAACTAAGCAACAGTCATCGTGTTGGAACGTAACGAAATACTCAGCTGTGAATAAACGGCTCGTACTGATGCTATTGCACCCACGTTGCCTCTCTGCGTGCGCCGATCAGCACAAGACGCCGTCTGGAAATTTCCCCGTCTCTACGAAGGCTTTGAATTTCAAATAACTTCGCATGCAGGGGATGACTCCATGATGTCACCAACGTGACGGGCGGGAGATGTTGATAAAACAGGGGAAACCCCCTCACAACCTCGTATCCTCGCCCGAAGGTGCACATCTTTAAACATGAAGCTGGCACTGAACCAAAACAAAGTCCCGACGTTCATGAATCTCACACGCAAAGAACCGTGTCCGGATCGATGGAGTACTACTGGTCTAACCGTTATAGAGCAACTGGCTCTCCCGTAGGTCACTGATTATTCTGAGAAGCCTCACTTTTTGACGTATGCAGAGAAAGGTAAACGTTCAATGCTCAATTATTCTTTGCAGGCTATGGAATGACCAGGCAGACACTGAGCAAGTATTTGTTGACACCCGATCAGCATTCAGTAACCATAGAGCAGTTGGCTTCACTACTTGTCGTACCGTCAGTGAATAATAAGTCTCCTTCCTACCCAAAATTGATATTTTATTTTATTTTATTTTATTGTTTTCTTCCTAATGTGAATCTAAATGTACCTACAAGTTATTAAAAATAAAATAAAAAATAAATAAATAAATAAAAAAAAAACTTTTTCTTCCCACAGTTTGCCATTCGACAATGGAATTACGAAACTCGTCGTGCCCAGTAAAGTACTTTGCGACCAACACATTTACAAAATTTTTTTAACTGCCAATACTGCAAGGTCGCTTATCTCTAACATGGACATTTTGTATCAGTTTTCCCTATTTAATCTCTTCTTCTCACCTGTCCGTCATCTGCCCACTCGCTGACAACTGTCAGACTCACCGTCACTGCTGTCAATACGCACCCTAGCCTGTTTCAACCCAAACTTCCCCCCCTCCCCATCCCCACCTCAAATCTCTGTCCAACTCCTCTCTCTCTCTCTCTCTCTCTCTCTCTCTCTCTCTCTCTCTCTCTCTCTCTCTCTCTCTTTGTGTGTGTGTGTGTGTGTGTGTGTGTGTGTGTGTGTTCATTTCCTTTCCTCTAATAGCTATGTATCCGTCTACTGTCACGGCAACACACTTCACGGACAGGGAGAGGAAAAAGTGAATAGAGAGAGGGAAAAGAGGAGGGCGGGGGGTTGGAGGAAGGAGTAGATCGACTAATGTAAAACTGGGATAAATACGTAATTTAGGAAATGAATAACATGCATGTGCCATTGTTTATCTCACAAGGAAGCGAGACAGACGTGGAGTTTGGTTGAGTGAGATGGAGGAAGAAAATGTTCAAATGTTTGTAGAGCTTATGGGACTTAACTACGGGGTTATCAGTCCATAAACTTACAAACTACTTATCAACTAGCTTATCCTAAGGACGGCACAAATATCCATGCCCGAGGGGGGATTCGAACCCGACCGTAGTGGCCGTGCAGATCGTGACTGGAGCGTCTCAGACCCCTCGGCCACCGCGGCCGGCGAGATGGAGGAAGAGAAGGAGGAGGATAAGTACGTAGAAAGGGAGAAGTAGATGGATAGATCTGCAACTCTTCATTAAATTAATTACTTGCTTTCCCGGCACATTTTATGATTCGCTTCTCGGTAACTCATGAATTTTATATGTAACAGAAAATTGTGAGTTGCGTGCAACATGAATTCTATCAATCTTTCCCCATCCTGTCAAACATACTTGGCTTTTTTTTTTTTTTTTTTTTTTCGATATCGCACGGTTAGGTGACTTGCTATTGAGATATCCATGAAGTAACGTTCGGGATTTGATTGTTTTTCTCAAAAAACTTGGAAAGGCCGAAGAGTTAAGTTAGTATTTAAGTTTCCCACTGAAACACCATTTATTTGATACTAGCTGTAAACCCGGCGTTCTCTATTTATCCCACACACTCGTAGTTCACATCCCCATTCCCCCTCTCTATTTTTCTCCCATCTCTCTGTTCATTTCCACCTTTCCCTCTCTCGGTAAAGTTTTCTGCAAGGTACCCTCTGTCATGTACCATGCAAACATTTATGTATCCAGTGATCTTCCTCTTGGTTCAAAGGTCATGTGTGCAAAAATTCATAAAGTTTGGAGTAAAACTATGCATTTTGTATAATTCAGTAAGTTAAGTATCCTCCACCATACATCGAACAAAGTTTGATACAGACATTGACATTCCTCTTGTTTTTGAGGTAGAGTGTGCAAAATTTCATCAGTATCGGAACACAACTATAGATTTGCGCAGAAACTGTTGAATCGACGTGGAAGGCGTAGTATACCGTTAGCATAGCCTGTCCTTATTCGTAAGCTTATCCTTACGGAGAAAGAGCTGAAGACATTGTAGCACGCATAGACCAAAGATATGGTCTGTGGCATCACGTTTCGCTGTACGTAACCTCCTTGCTATAGAGTCGCAAACGTCATCACTATCCGATTTTTTTAATAATTTGACGAATTTCAACTACCATATCTTCCACCCGCTTATGGCTGTCGGCATGGAACTGCTATGGTGTTCAACGGGAGACTTCGGACAACAATTACACACACACAATTCGTTTGCATTCTGTAGTTTTCGTTGCAGAGCGTAATATTAACACATACAGACGTACAATTTTATATACACCGATAACTTTCCATCCCAATATACTCCACTCTTTTATCTTTATCAACCCTCAAACAACAATGCAACCAATAAAACAATTTTCAGAGAGTAAATATAATTTTCAAAGAGTAATTATTGTTCCGCAATTCGCATTATATTCTTCAAATTACTAAATATCTATCAGATCGCTATAAAACCGTGCCTAAAAACTTCCTCAGGTATAAATTAGTAACTGTAAAAATATTTAAGTCTCCGGGTCTTGTCGTTCGGACGTGATAAGCGTACACCGAACAGACATTCACATTAATATATATAGAAAAATAGCAATCCGATCGCCATAAAACTGTGCCTGAAGCCTTCCCCAGGTAGACATTAGTAAATGTACAAATGTTTAGCTCTTTATGGCTTGTGGGTCAGACGTGATAGACGTACACCGAACAGACATTCACATTTATAGATAGGGTGAGGTGGTACAATTTCGATCATTTCGGACAAATGTTGTCATAACTGGAAATAAATTGAGAAAAGGAATAATTTTAACTATGGCACTTGTTCTTGGATGTTTAATGAATATGTAACACAAATATTATACAGTTACAAATGTTGGTATAAACACAAAAAAGGTTATAGCATTGAGAAAAATCGATCGAAAATGTACCACACTAGGTACAGTTGTGATCACTTCCTCATTCAAATTTGATTACTGCCATCTTCCTCACAAGAAAGCATTTTTTCTGCCATGCACCAACGCATACTTCGTGGTACCAAACATTGCATTTTTGGCAGCGAATCCAGTCACCGGTAACTAGATGATTTATAAGAGCGCGTTAGACTAAGTAGCTTCACTTACCTCTTTAAAGGGAAAAATTTATATCTCCTTAGCGCAAAGCGGTGAATTCTTGGAAAAGACGGGAGGAGCTGTAGAAACCTGCTACTCTACAACGCGACACAACGAGACACTTCGAGACAGACAAATGGCGCGAAAACTTATGTTGATCGGAATTGTACCTATATCGAATTTGTACCACCTTACCCTATAGATATTGTGGATCTCAAATTTGAATCTGATACAGGACTACTATCTAAATAGCGTAGCAAGAAGATGATTAAGCAGTTTCTTGCACCTGCAGAGGACGGTCTCACCTCGGCCGAACTAAGTCCTGAATAGCGACAAGTGTTCATAAAGGTTCTATTGTTACAGGTAGGGAAATTAATGGTTCCCCGCTGGCAGGAGATAAAGACCTTTTAACACGGCTATCGCGCGAGAGATTAGCGAGGGCTGGGGGTGAGCGGCGGAAGCGAAACTTGCGAGTTTGGAGTTGGCTGTTCGAATACAGAAGTTCCCGGGGCCGGCGGGCGGCAAGGCGGCCAACTCCGGCGCAGCTGCCGCTGTGGGTCTGGCTGTGAGCGGAGGGCCGCTTGTCGCCACTGTAGCACAGGCCGGGCGGCGCCGCAGCGCTACGCGGCGCGTCTGTGCAGTGCGTGTACCCCTTTATGCGAACCCTATGCCAGTAGTCGCGAAACAAGACGTGAGGCTTTCAAGGAAGTTCGTTATGGCCCTACGCTGGTACATTGTGGATTTTGGGGAGAATGTTTTATACAATCAGTAATCCAGGATGGACGCGTTGAGATTACGAGGAAGGGCAACTCATATACAAAGGACAATTCTCCTTAACCAACCTATTTGTTTTATTCGTTTTTCAAAGATCAATGAAGGATATAGAAATCTTCTATAACAGAGATTCTCAGTCTTATTGTGGTGGAACCCACAATCCTTCTCTCTCTCTCTCTCTCTCTCTCTCTCTCTCTCTCTCTGTCTGTGTGTGTGTGTGTGTGTGTGTGTGTGTGTGTGTGTGTGTGTGTTAAAGAAGTCAATAATCCAAAGACTGGTTTGTGGAATACAGTGCTTTACTAGGCATGTTTTGTATCCCATCCTCGTCGCCACTTTTGTGTCCCAGCCTCGTCGCTGCTTTTGTATCCCATCCTTGTTGCCACTTTTGTATCCCATCCTCGTCACCACTTTTGTGTCCCACCCTCGTCGCTGCTTTGGGTCCCAGACTCGTCGCCGCTTTTGTGTCTCGTTTTCGTCGTAGGTGTCGGTGGCCGAGTAGAAACGTACCGACACAGGAATAAAGGATGTACGTTTGTGCAGGTAGGAGGTGACCAGCCAGTGGGACAGCAGAAACTAGAAACACTAGAGTAAATTAGAACGAGATATATATTGCACAGTTTTGTATCCCAGCCTCGTCGCCGCTTTTGCGTCTCGTTTCTGTCGTAGGTGTCGGTGGCCGAGTGGAATGAGACCGACACAGGAATAAAGATAGCACGCTGGTGCAGGTACGGAGGGGAGCAGCCAGAAACTAGAAACACTAGAGTAAATTAGAACGAGATATATATTGAACAGAATTTATACAATACTTAACTGTACAGAGATCACTACTGCAGAATGCTGATACATAGTTGTTAGAGGTCTGCCTAGTGCCTGTCCGATACCCAAGTCTTCACTAGTGTCTATCTGATTCCGAAGTGTTAACTGGTTCCTATCTCAGTCCCAAGTGAACGATGTCGTTCAGTTGTGGCCACGAGCGGAGTTGTAGCAGAGGGCGCTCGTGGCTGACGTCGTAAGAACGCCGCGCCGTGCGTGCGTGGCGGCGCGCGGCGAAAGTAGGTGGCGCGCACTTTGTACTTGTGCGACACCACAGCATGGTCCTTTTTTCAGGTGGTATTGCATTGCCTTCCTGTGAACTTTTAGTGCATTGTACGAGGCGCCTCCAGAAAGTAAGTTCCGTTTCAATTTATCAATCCCTGCAACGCAGCGATTGCAGTTCAGCACATGCGCTGCAGACGATGTGTATCAAGGAGAAGAACGTGCGCCATTGGAGATCGCTGTCAGTTACGTACGCTTTGTTGTGCTTGTTTGAAATGTCGGCGTTGATTGAAAATCCTGCCGCCTGTGAAATCAGGTCGGTGATTCGGTTTCTGAATGCGAGGAAAGTGAAACCAAGTGAAATTCATCGGCAAATTTGCGATGTTTACGGACCAAATACGATGAGTGATTCTATGGTGAGGAGATGGGTCCCACAGTTCAATTGCGGGCGTAGTGATGTGGACGATGAAGAACGAAGTGGGCGTCCACCTTTGGTTACAGAAGAACTGGTTCACGCGATTGATGACAAGATCCAGGAAAACCGTAGGTTTACAATTAGTGCTTCCGCTATGGACTTCCCCCAAATTTCACGACCACTGAGCTGAAAGAAACTGTTTCCAACTGGTTGAAGACACAGGCGGCAGATTTCTATTAAGAAGGTATACAAAACTTGGTGCCACGCTATGAAAAATGCCTGCAAAATTTCGGAAGTTATGTGGAATAGTAGTTTAAGAGTTGTAGAACTTTTTGAAACAAGAATTTCTTCTGTATCTATGTACAATTTCATTTACCAAACGGAACTTATTTTCTGGACGCGCCTCGTATTATTACATGAATTACTCAATTTTAGGTTTTTCGAAGCTGAATTCATAATGTGGGAATGAAAGGGTTAACTGTTGCGGTTATGACCCTAAGCTTACAAACTAATTGAACGAACTTTAACTTATGGTAAGGTCAAAACACACATATCCATGCCCGAGGGAGCAGTCTAACCTCCGACGTCGAGCAACCGCGAGCTCCGCAGGAAGGCACCTTAGAGCGCTCGGCCACTCCACTGCGGCAACAAATGTAGCATATCCACAATATTAATGCTCCAACCGTAGTGATTTTATGGAAGCAGTGTTTCTCAAGCGAATGTTGAGATTTCGAGTTGCCTTTGTCTTGGTAGTTTTGAATGGGCACAGATGTTCATTATGCTCCTTGGTGGTTGTCAGTTTTCTTCGTGTGTCGCCCACTACTGCTCTTCGCCAGTGATGTTTCACCTTGTCCAGTATACGCTGTTATTGCCGAGATTAAAACGTCAAGAGGGCAGCCGTTTGCTTACCATATGCTCCTACTAACTGTGCATTATTAGTGCACCGTAGGTGTAATAAACCGTAAGGTCATGTCGAATGCGGTAGTTTAATGCAGGAACTGCTTAAAGAATGGGGTTATCAGCAAGAAAAAGTTTCTTAAGTGTATGATATTATGTGTAATGCTTTGTGCGAATCGCTAAGTGCATGCAGGAAAGGACTTTCTTTCTGTTTTTCTATAGACAATACAATTGTCAACTCCAAAACCCTTCCACTAGTGACGGGGTGGCGGGTACTTGACGGTGCCATCCATAGCGACCACAATCCCATCATAATACACCTAACATCTACACGCTCATATAAATGAACTAAGGGGATCGGTGGACCTAAGAGCTCATGCTCTGACGACCATATTACAGATAGCACAAAATTCCTCCATACCGACTGCAAAACTAAACAAAAATACATCCCCTTGGAACAACAAACTGCACTAAGACAGAACTCAAGACGTAAGAGAACATGGTACCAAAGGGCTAAAACAGAGCAAGAAAAACGATACTGGCAACATCTCTATTTGACAGCCAAAAAGACTTACAAAGACGCACTCTTGCAGACAAGACAACAACACTGGAACACACACATAGAACAACAGATACAAACAAACATATGGGGAGAATCTTTCAAAATTTGCACGGAGCGCATCAAATGTTCAAATGTTTGTTAAGCTTATGGGACTTAACTACGGGGTCATCAGTCCCTAAACTTACAAACTACTTATGAACTACTTATGAACTAGGACGGCACAAATATCCATGCCCGAGGGGGGATTCGAACCCCCGACCGTAGTGGCCGTGCAGACCGTGACTGGAGCGCCTCAGTCACCTCGGCCACCACGGCCGGCACGGAGCGCATCAAAACACCTTTTGTCCTATTGACACTGAAACGTGAAGACGGTACAAACACCGACGGATGGAGAAGTTCAGCAGAATATCTGCTAAAAAAACTCCTACCTGACGACACCAACACAGATGATGCGTTCCACACAACACTCAGACACAACACCAACACTGAATATGACAACGATGCCGTCACCATTCCTTTTGCACAGGAAGAGGTTGCCATTGCAATCTCCAAACTAAAGAACAGGAAAGCACCAGGCCCTGATGGAGTTTACTCGGAAACTATCAAAATGGCCGCACCGCAGATCATACCCTTCATGACCAACTTATTAAATGACGCCTTACGGCTGGGACGGGTACCTGCTCCGTGGAAACTGTCAAATGCAGTGATCATTAAAAAAACACCTGACAAGGACCCACCGAACCCCAAATCCTATAGGCCAATATGCCTAATTAACCACCTGGCTAAGATCCAGGAACGTCTCTTGTGCGAACGTATACAGTCGCACAGGGAGCTACTAGGACTTAATTCTACGCAATATGGTTTCAGACGAGGCAAGTCAATTGATGACGCCCTACATGCGGCAACTGATACGGTCCACTCAACAACACTCAAATACGCTTTGGCCATTCTTGTGGATATTGCTGGCGCCTTTGATAATCTTTGGTGGCCGGCACTTTTCACAAGACTACGGGAGCTAAGGGTATCTAAGGCCCTTTATAACAGTCTTTTAGACTACTGCAAAAATAGGGCAGTTGAATGGTGTAAGGACTCTCAAAAGGTAGTAAAGCAAATCACCAAAGGATGCTCCCAGGGATCGATCTGTGGACCCGTCTTCTGGTACATAACCTTTGAACCACTCCTGAACCTACTGGGGCAACAGGAGTTGGTCAAAGGCACTGTAGCGTATGCAGATGACCTACTTGTTTTGGTTACAGCTGACTCGAGATTGCAATTAGAACACAAGGCAACACATGTCCTGGCAACTATAGGACAATGGTGCACAGAACAAATTACAGATGACAGCACATAAGACAGTCTACATATTACTAAAAGAAGCCCTAATCAGGGACCCAATAATAAAACACAACAACATCAAAATACGCAGACAACACAATACGCGTTATCTTGGTGTCCAGTAAGACGAACGCTTGACCTTTAATGTACATATACGACTGACGACCGACAGGGCCACCAAGATGACTCAAAAACTTGCCAGGCTAAACACCACAACGTACAGACAACCTACACAAACACTACGTACATATCACATAGCCCCCTTCGAGTCAGTAATCTGCTTCGCGGCCAGTTCATGGGCACAGCGTCTGGCACTACAGACCAACATTGCCACTGTTAGGAAAGGTCAAAGAAGTGTCCTATTAAGGCTAACTGGAGCCTTCAACACTACCTCAGACGAAGCACTCTGCGTGTTACTGGGGATACCACCAATAGACCTTACTATACGACTAAGAGCTGCTATGTACTGGCTGAAGGCGGGGAAATACGACAAGGTCCAACGAACTTGTTGGACAAGAGATAACAGAACGGAGGCAACTAATTAAATGGAGAATGGACACATGACAAAGGAAATGGGAAAACTGCGAGAAAGGAAGACGTGTCTATGACTTTTTCCGAATATAAGGGAACGTCTTCGAATGGGTCATATCAATCCCAGCCGGGGTATGATCCACTTCCTAACGGGACACGGCACCTACCCCACACACCTCACACGTGTGGGTCTCAGTGACAATCCATGCTGTACGTGTGGAGAATTTGGGACCCCAGAACACACTGTCATACACTGTCAGCTCTACAAAACACACACTCACACTATGTTTGACACGACTGAAGACTTAAATGAACTAATACGAGATAAGAACGGATGGCACATAATGAACAGGCTGACGGACGAAGTCTCACTACGAAAAAAAGACGAGTACACACATAACGTAAGACGTAATGCAACACGAAATGCCTACAACAGAAGACAAAACACTTATGATGACTCTGACACTGAAAGCACAAACAGTACAAATTACACCACAGATGACAGCCCCGACACAGAGGACGATATAAACACATGCGAAATGTAACCTACGGATATAGACAATCATCCTCCTCTCTTATTCTTCAGACTGTCACTCAAACCAATCTTTCCTATTTTTTATTATTCTCTTCTTAAAATAGTTGATGTTTTTAAGTTGCCTTTCCATTTTCCTTGTGATAAGTTTTTACGCTTTTCTTTGTATTTTTTATCTAATTACTGTAAATGTATAAAGAAAATAATCATAGTCGCATAAATGTATCACATAGATTTTGTAATCACGACCAGCTGTATACCCAAAGGCAGCTGGTCCGCAACAAGGGCAAATAAATAAATAAAATAAAATTTTGTTGTTTAAGATGTCACAACTGTGATCTATGAGCCGTACGTAATTTTCACCCCAACAGAGACTGTTTACTCATGGCAAATAAAATGTCAATCATTGTCACATAATGGGGCAGTATGTCCCGTAGCTCTATGTTGATGACGTCATATCTCCTAAACTATGTTGTCATCGGTGGTTCTTGGAACCACAGCTATTGTTGCCTGATAGCAACAAGTCTCTGTAGCAATTGTGGTTTCATCAATCCAGTAGTTTGGATGGAGATGTGGAACAAACCCAAGTCATATGGGGATCTAGTGTTGAACGTGGATTTCGAACCATCAGAAAAACTGCCACAGAGAAAACGATTTGAAAGTAACTTTGTAATGTTCAAATGTTTGTAAATCTATCGGACTCAACTGCTAGGTTATTAGACTGTAGCTTAAAAAATACTTAAACTAAGTTAAACTAACCTAAGGATAAAACATACATGCCCGAGGGAGGCCAACGTGGCGCTCCAGGCCGCTCAGATACTTCCGAGCGGCTGACTTTGTGTTATAATGGCGTATATGGGCATGGGTTTCTATACTCATTTTGTTCTTCCAGACGCCTTCTAGATTTAGAGATTTTTTTGTGTAATTGTGTAATCCTGAAACACATTGACATATGAAACACACACACATGACAGTCTTGAACATCCACTTACTGCCGGGATTATGCGCAATACTAAATTTTGTGGGGAACAATTTCTTATTGCTGGCATGTGTGGAATGGTACAGCGAAACCCGGATATCTACATGAATTTCACTTCACGCTGTATATACATCGGAATAGAAATTACATGTCGAATGTAGTAGCGATGGCCGAGGGGACTGAGGCGCTCCAGTCACGGACTGCACGGCCACTACGGTCGGGGGATCGAATCAACCCTCGAGCATGGATATTTGTGTTGTCCTTAGTATTAATTAGTTTGTAAGTTTAGGGACTGATGACCCCGTAGTTAAGTCACATAAGCTATACAAACATTTGAAACATTTTGGAATGTAGTATGAAAGTGATGTAATTACATTTACCGAGTAAGAAGTTGATCAAAAGTTTTCTCGGTATTATTCGATATTAGACATATTATGCTTGAGTGTTACAATCTTTTCACAGAAGACATTCTGGTTCCATCAGGGAATGTTGCTCGACACTGAGGATTTTATTTGTCTAAAGTTAGTTCTCTTCAAAGGATTTCTTATAAATATGGTACCATAAAACACATTCTGCAAACAGAAATACACTAACGCACAGTAAATATCAACCAAGTGATGCACGATACCAAAGAACATGAGTCTAAATAAAATCAAGATATCGCCAGCCCAAACCATTCATACAGTTGCGGTTTTGTTTTTATCGCCCTGACCACATATTAAACACATGGGTCTCTTGTTTAAAACGCTGTACATAACTATAAAACTTTCCTCTTGTTGTACACTTCCATATTCTTGCCGTCGGTATAATATTTCACTTAAGTATCTTGAAAGTCATCTGGCGAGCTGTCGTAATAGATCGCGCAAACTACTAGTGGGCCGGAAAACCGCACTTGGTGAACCACTGTTCAATACACATCACAAAAATGTTTGTTTGTATGTGTGTGTTTGTTCCACATCTCCATTTAAACTACTGGATCGATTTAAGTACACTTGCAACAGATATTCGTTGCTATCAGGCAACAATAGTTGTGGTTCCAAGAACCACCGATGACACATAGTTTAGGAGATATGACATCATTAACAGAGAGATACGGGACATACTGCCCCATTATGTGACAATGATTGACATTTATTCCTAAACTACTTGCATAAATTTTATTTGCCATAAGAAAACAGTCTCTGTCGGGATGAAAATCACATACGGCACAAAGATCAGGAGTTATGAAATCTTAACAATAAAAACAGAAAAAATCCTTAACTGCATGCACTTAGCGATTCGCATTACCCATAATTTCATACACTTACGATACTTTTTCTGGCTGATAACCCCATTCTTTAAGTTGTTCCTGCATTAAACTACCCGCATACGAGATGACCTTACGGTTTATTACACCTACGGTGCACTAATAATGCACAGTTAGTAGGAGCATTTGGTAAGCAAACGGCTGCCCTGCTTGATGGTTTAATCTCGGAAGTGACAGCGTACACTGGAAAAAGTAAATATCACTGGCGGCAAGCAGTAGTGGGCGGCACCCGAAGTAAACTGACAAACACCAATGAGCATAATGAACAATTGTGCTCATTCAAAACTACCAACACAAAGACTACTGGAAACCTCCACATTCACTTGAGAAACACTGTTTGGATAAAAGCACTACGGTTGGAGCATAACAATCGTGGATGTGCTACATTTGTTGCCTCAGTTTAATGGCCGAGCGCTCTAAGGCGCCGTCCTGCGGAGCGCGAGTTTTTTCGACGTCGGAGGTTCGAGTCCTCCCTCGGGCATGGGTGTGTTTGTTGTTCTTACCATAAGTTAAAGTTTGTTCAATTAGTTTGTAAGCATAGGGAGCATAACCGCAACAGTTAACACTTTCATTACCACATTATGAATTCAGCTTCGAAAAAACTAAAATTGAGTATTTCATGTAATAACATAAAGCTCTAAACATAAAAATGTTCTGTAATTTAAATGTTTCATGTTTGAAAAATGACTGTGCCTTAGCAACTGGTTGGTTGATTATTAATTTGCTGTTCTTTAATGTTTCTTACTAAGTAATAATTATTTTTGTCACATTTTTAATGTTCAACACTCTTTTATCGAGCTATATTACTACTTCAGACGTAATTTAGTTGATAGTTAGCACTTTGAGATCAATACTCTTCACCACAGCACCAGTTACAACACAATTCCCTGCTGAAATAATGTAAGACGGGCCACACTATACTCCCAGTCACGTATAGACAGTACTGCAACACAAACTTGAAGTCAGAGTGGTTAGTGCCTCTGAATTTGGTACATGCGTAACCAAGCGGCAAACTTTCGTTAAGAATTGTTAAACGAAATATCGTGTAAAGCAGATTTTAATACGGTATTGTCGAGAAACAACACTGGTTACAAAAGAATTAAGTCCCTTAGATTTACAAACACTTCAACATAACTGCAGTTCCCGAGCAATTAATAACTCAAGCCAGCGGAAATCTCGGAAGGAAATGGTGCCAGGATTATAAAACCTGGATGTTTGACTACCAAAACCGTAAAATATTGCGATATAGCATGTGTTCTTCCAGCAGTAAAGCTTGGGAAAGATTACGCCTTCTTTTGGGCATCTAGATCGTGGTTTTCAACTTTGAATAAGTATCTCACCATCTTCGAGAACAGAGGGGTTATTATAACTAACATATTCCTAACAAACACTGACACAGTCGACAACGCGCCTGCGCGCACACACACACACACACACACACACACACACACACACACACACACACACACAAGAAAATTTGAGGCGTCCTTTTTCTAGCATCTGAAAGCTATCAAAAATCTCCTCTGGACAGCAAAATTGCTGTTTCAAAGTAACTGAACCGACATGTGCAGTTTTGAAGCTAAGTATGAGAACCAGATTTACTGCTCCATCATCGTTGAAATATACGGGCCGGCCGCGGTGGCCGAGGGGACTGAAGCGCTCCAGTCACGGTCTGCACGGCCACTACGGTCGGGGGATCGAATCCCCCCTTTGGGCATGGATATTTGTGCCGTCCTTAGTATTAGTTAGTTCATAAGTAGTTTGTAAGTGTAGGGATTGATGACCTCGTATTTAAGTCCCATAAGCTATACAAACATTTTGATTTGAAATATACGGCCGTTTTTTCTTGTTGGAAAGTCACTTTACAAATCAGTTCCTCGAAGAGGTGTGTGTATTGATGAGAGATTAAACTAGAAGCAACACCTAGACGGACTGTTGAAACGTTTGAGTTCAGCTACGTATGCTTTTACGGTTATTGCAAATTTTGAACATAAGAATCTAAGTAAATTAGTTTACTATGCCTATTTTTATTCACTGCTTTCGTATAGCATAATATTCTGGGGTAATTCATCATTGACTAAAAAATTATTCATTTACCAAAAGCGTGTAGTCAGAATAGTTGCTGGAGCCCACCCACGATTATCCTACAGACTTCTATTTAAGGGTTTAGGTATCGTCACAATAACTTTACAGTATATATATTCAATTATGAAATTTGTTGTTAATAATCCAACCCAGTTCAAAAGTAATAACAGCTATAACACCAGGAGAAAGGATGACCTTCACTATACAGGGCTAAATCTGAATTTGGCTCAGGAAGGGGTAAATTATGCTGTCACAAAAGCCTTTGGTCACCTACCAAGCAGCATCAGAAGCCAAGTAGCATTAAAACAAAATTAAAAGAATTTCTGAATGGCAACTCCTTCTGCTCATTGGAAGAGTTTTTAGATATAAATCAGTAAATAATAAAAATAAATTTAAAAAAAATTAAAAAATCGTGTCATGTAATATTTTGTGTAATGTAACGTCTTGTACACACACCCTTTATTAACCTGACACGTTCCACATCATTACGAAGTTTGGTATTCTTGATCTATGGAATAAGTATTAATCTAATCTAAGAGCTTGCAGCTGTTCTCGTAGCCAATTATTATTAAATGAATATTGTCTGTATTAGGTGTTCGTACAATGTTGTCCAAATCTTGTTCAATGACAGTCGAAATGCCCGCGTACTTAGTGAAGTAGTAGGTTGCCACGCAGGGGGCCCGGGTTCAATTCCTGGTCCAGTCGAGGACTCCACTCGGGGACTGGGTGTTGTCCGAGTCATCATTTCATCACCATCGACGCGCAAGTCACCCAAGTAACGTAATCTAAAGACTTGCAACAGGCCGGCAGAACAAGAATCCAGTTTTGGTATAACGGCCAAATGTGCTACATGGCATCAGCATCATCATCACAGTCGAAATGGTCAAATGTTTGTAGTCCCTAGACAAAAAAAATCGCACTGACGTCTTTTACGGCCCACTTTAGATTTGTAGTTTTATAAGTTTTTACAAACACTTTGGACCAAAATAATACTTTAAATAATAAAAAATCAATTAATAAGACTGTCTGAAACCCTTTTAGGAAAAAATGTAGGTAGTGGCGGGTTCCGAACCACCTACCTTTAGTGTAGTAGTTCAACACATTGCCCACTACGCTACGGCTATTATTCGAAGTATGAGTACTTTAATCTCATACTATTCATGGCCGTTGTTAACTGATGCTAATAGGCATTTGTAGACACTAGATTATCAATTATCGTACTAAGAACGATGTGTTTTTGTTAATTCTCTTGTGCGCCATTGCTTTGAAATGACAACATGTAAGATACAATAAGAAAATCATCAAATACGCAACGCAAGATGGCGTATGCCAGAGAGAGTTTTGGGCGAGGAATGTCACGTGACATCTCCGAACGGCTGGTTTTCGTTAATTAAATGGTGTCAAATCTACGTTATTTTTGCAAATATGTCTCAAACGATACGAGATATGAAAAAAACATAAGGGAGCGAAGTTGTAGAGAATTTTCTCCTCTACCAATTAGGTTTTTCAATTTTCCTGTCAGATGAACGGTTCGTTTCCAATTACAATTATATTACAAACGGCTTTTTTTGTATTGCTACAGTATTTATCGTCCGAAAAGTTTGAAAAAGCGGGGTTCTGGTCTCTGGAGGCCTACAATCATGTCTGTAAAATTTGGTGCTGATCGGTTGAACGGTTCGTCTTAAAAACGGGGAACACGTTACGGACAGACAGACAGACAGACAGACATCCTAAAATCGCCGTTATTTATGCAAATATCTTTGAAACGCTACGAGATATGAAAAAAACATAAGAGGGCAAAGTTGTATAGAATTATCTCCTTTGCAAATTCGGTTATTCAAATTTCGTGTCATATGAATAGTTAAGTCGTTATTTTCATTTAAATTTCGAGCTGTCAAAAGGCGATCGCAAAGGCCCACGTTTAGTGTTACTGCTGTAACCTAAAGTGGGCCAAAAATGTTTAAATGTTTGTATAGCTAATGGGACTTAACTACGGGGTCATCAGACCCTAAACTTGCACACTACGTATAAAATAGCTAATACTAAGGACGGCACAAATATCCATGCCCGAGGAGGGGATTCAAACCCCCGACCGTAGTGGCCGCGCAGACCGTGACCTTCGCGCCTCAGTCCTCTCGGCCACTGCGGCCGGTGGTCCCTAGACAAACAAACTACTTGTGCTCCTGAGCACACGGCTATCACGCGTGGCACAGTCGAAATACTTGTTTGTTGTTGGTGCTAGTTACTTCTTGTATACACGTATTATTATTACGACGCCATTGAAAACAGTAGTGTGTGAGTAGCATGTACAAACAATAAAATTATTTCGCGTGAGCCTTACACGCTTTAATCATAAAAACTGAAATTCCGCAACGCGACGCGCAGGAAGATAGAAACCACATGGTAATGAAAATCTGGAGTTAATATAATAACAGACATATAAATATGTAAAAAATTCCAGGTAATATCGCAAAAAGTTCCAATTTAGCACATACCCCATCCTGTTTCTGTTATTTCTAAAACACACCGATCTCAGGCAATTCGTCGTATCGTAGTTCGAATCATTACATGGAGACAATCAATTGCACATTAGCGCGTTGTTAGCGTAACGCAGTACTCATTGTACTCTGGTACAAAATCCAATAAATGTTGCGCACCACGCGATATAGCCTTCATGTTTGTCTCCCTCCACTACTACACACCCCTCCCGCTCCGCCTCCACCACCACCCTCCATACACACACACACACACACACACACACACACACACACACACACAGCGCCATGCAATCATATTTTTTCCTACTCACTTCACGCAATGGTACTCTGGCCGCAATACCGTGGTTTACATTTCGCTCGGATTTCAGATCTCCCAATAAATTTAAAATTCGGAAAGAAACGGCTAACCGTAAATAAATCGCCTCGGATAATTTTGCAATATCGTAGCAGCGAAGCAAAACGAGCGAACGACACATCATCACGCATAACTGGATCGCGATAACAAAACGCAGTATTTACTTGGAAAATGCCAATCGAAAAAGTATGGTAGCCGTTGCTCCGGTCTCTGTCCAGTGAATCAAGCAATGCCTTCGGCGAAAAGTTTACGCTTCCCTGCGCAGATCATTTCAGGCAAATTTAAAGTCTGAACCTTCACGAATGAAATGCGTGCACAAAACTGAAAATTTGTTTCAATTACATCGACAACTTCGACTGTTTATCACAATGAAAGATGAGTATAAAATGTGATATAAAACTCCATTGAAAAATTTTCTGTTGTTGTGGTTTAGGAATAATTAGATGTAAGGGAACTGTAATATGCACTAGTTATATCCACAGCAAGAGTGTAACCATAATTAATTTGGTTATGTTATCAGAATTATGGTTCCGTTATATCTATTACATTAGTGAAGAAAGCTTAGAGTAAACAGTCTCCAAGACGTCCAGAAATGACACGGATATACGTGGACACCTATACACACCGGTCAGGAAAGTCAAGGGTTGCCTCACAATATGGGGTGTGGCCTCCTTTTTACAAGAGAAGCAGAGCAACTCGATGCAACGCTGCAGGCATATTGGCCCAAGATTATTTATTTTTTCCTTATTTTCCCTATTAGTCATCAATCTTATGATTGCATTGAAGTACTTGCCGTAAATGCTCCATCCTCTTTATGTCTCTTTATCTCTTTATGTCACTTTCACCCTACTTTCAGCTACAGAGCCCGTCTATGTTTTTTGGAGCTGTTTTGAACTTTACTATAACTAATAACACTCAAGCAAGTCCTGCCAACAGATGGATAACTGTTGCTATAGTACGGTACAATGGTAGTACTATTAAATCAGTTGCTGGATTTGAGAGGTTTAATAGCAGAGGTTAATGCTTTACGTACATATAAAATAGCTGAGGTATACAATCGTGACATTGGGACCTTTTATTATTCGTGTAACATGCCTTTTTCACCGTTCAAAAGTCCCTCTTGAACGTTATTCCCAAATGTCTGAGCACATGTCTTCCCATACTATCCCTCATTGCTGCTAGTGTTTCACTTATAGTTCTCATTCGTTATCATCCTCAGTGTTTTATCCTAAGGCAGGGCTTCAGCTGTAGCTCTCTGTGCCGCCCTGTCGTTTGCTTCTTTTTTCTTTTCCCGTTACTTTGTCCTATCTTTCTACTGTCAACCATTGGGCACCTTCTGTATACACTTCTTCTTCCTTTCACTGTGCCCAACATGACATCCATTAGCAGTGTCTTCTCAGTGACCAAGACGATTACGTTCCCTATTTATCATTAGATTTAAAATCTCCCTCTTCACCTACTCTTCCCAAAACTCCCTCATATCTCACCTTGTCTTCCTGCTTTACTCACTTTATCCCTTGTATTATTTAAAAGTCCATGTCTCAGCGCCTTATAACTCCAAACGCCATATAAAGCATTTTGAAGTCTCTTCCTTAAATCCATGTCCATACATCTGCATATAAGCCTCCTCTTCTTTTTAAATGCCTCATTAGCAATTGCTATGCATGTTTTCACTTCCTTGTAGCATGTCATATTTTCCGTAACTAAGCTCCCAGATATTTGAAACTACTAACTTAATGTTTTATTGCCTTCCCCAGTAGTTGTTCCTACTTTTTTTTGCGCTTATAACCATAAATTCGTTTCCCTATTAATTATTCTAAATTCCTCACAGAACTTATTGAAACCTTTTAACATTTCCATCATGTTTCTTTCGTTTTCTGCCAGGAACACCATATCATCCCAGAATTGAGTACTTTCTTTCCTCCTGCCACCGACGTGTCCACCTCTTTTTTGTATCACTCATTCCTGAATGTGTTCCAGATATATGTTGAACACTGGTGGGGACAGGCACTCCCCTATTGTGCTTCAGCTTTCAACGCATTCCAAATACGTACTCGCTGCGGCATGAGCTATGCTCCGATGTGCGGTGCCGTTGCCCGCCAGGGGTTCAAATCCTTCCTCTGGCAAGGATGTGTGTGTTGTGTTTAATATGCCGCGGCGAAGCGGCCGAACGCATTAAGGCGCTATGCTCCGATGCGCGAGGCCGTTTCCCGGCGGGGGTGCGAATCGTCCCTTAGGCATGGACGTTTGCGTCGTCCTTAGTATAAGGTAGTTGATAAGTAATTTGTGAGTTTAGGGACTGATGACCCAGTAATTAAGTCCCATAATCTCTACGAACATCTGAACATTTGATTTTGAACAATTTTTGTGCTCAAAAAATTGGTTGGATTTAATCGAAGTAGAAACTATGAAACCGTCAGAAGGAAGGCGAATTAAGGGATAAGTGTTTTCTTTTGTTTGTTTTATATATCAATATTGGAGCGTGGACAATCCTTATATTTCCGCGCTCGTTTGATACTGCCCATGAAACACCTTGTGAATCCATATTTTTATACTGTTTCATCCCTTCAACATACTGCTATTTGAAGTCGCTTAATCCATATCTGAAATCAGATTCTCAAAATTCAATATTGTTGATCCAGTATAGCGGACGAAAACGCGCAATAATGATTCAATAGACAGTAACTCGACATGCGACTTTCAAAATATTCTATAATCAGCGTTTGAAATAATAGTGAGTACAAGTGAATACAACATGTTACAAATGTGTACTGGTTTTAACCGCCGGCGTTAGCGTTGCCGATGATGTAGCGCGTGGAGGTCGTATAGCCGGAATTTCATCTCTTCCCGCTGCCTCATTAGAGTGAGTCCCCTTGCCACTCACAATTGTCTTTTCGTGTGTCAGAACACGATTCATTGTTTGCACACGTACGTAGAGGTAAAAAAAGAGTTTTGATGAGTCGATTTCATTATTAATGTATTTATCATTCTAATTGTATTTTTGTGTGTATTTATTTCGTTGATTTTATTTATTATTACATTAATTAATAACTTGCTTATTTGACGATGAAATTATTATTATTACTTTTTTCTTTTTACATTTATTCATACACGTTATTCGGTAAAAATATATTATTGTTTGGCCAATCAAGTTTTCGACCGCTATGCTGGATCAACCATATTGAAGTTTGAGAATCTGATTTCAGATGATGATTCAGCGGCTATAAATACGATTTAGGGAAGAGATGAAACAGTTGAAAAATATAGATTCACAAGGTGTTTAATGCGCAGTATCAAACGAGCGGAGCATTATAAGGGTTGTCCTCCCCCCTCCCCCCCCCGCCCTCTAATATCGATATATGAAACAAACAACCAAAAACACTTATTTCTTATTTCGCCTTCCTTTTAAAGTTTGCATAGATTCTACTTCGATTAAATCAAAACAATTTTTTGAGCACAAAAAATTGGTCACTTTAGGGGTAGTTGCCCATACTAATTGTAATTCCCCGTGCAATAAACATAGGCAGATGTTCGTTTTCTATAAAAAATATACTTACATACCAAAAATCATAAGAATCGCTTCACTAATCTCTAAGTTATCGCGATTTTTCCTTCTTAGCCCCAATATTCAAGGGACCGTTTCACCGCATAAATATGTTTCATGCGCTAAAAACAAAAAACAAAACAAAAAAATCGCTTCCAATAGTTTTACCTCTATTATAATATATCCAACTTTCATCAAAATCGGAGAGTGACTCTTGGGTAGGTTTCTTTGTTAGTCCCAATCTGTACTCAGTATTCATCCTTCAACAGCCCAGTAACTCTTCTAAATTTTTGCACTGAGGATGGCAATGTCATCAGAGAAATACAGGGTGTCTCAGAAAAGGGGTGTGCACACTTAGACAGTTGAAGGTAAATGATAGCAGAGGCAAAGAGTCCCACTAAAAAGGGGTCCGTCAACGTGCCGTTTGCGGCATAAATACGAATGTATGGTTCCAAGCCGCCACTGACGTCATTGTAAACATCATCCCAGTTAGTACACATTAATTTGAAATTCAGACTTTACTATTAAGATTTACATAGCATTTAGTTCACTTTTACTGACTATGTTGTAAACATCGTCCTCGTTAGAACAAATTAATTTGAAATTTGACTTTAAGATTAGGTTTTACATCGCATTTAGTTCACATTTCACGTGTGTGTTATCTATTTAAGGAAGTGTTTGAAATGTCTTTCTTACTTCTGGATGCAATACTGTGCTCGTCTTTGCCATGAATTTGTAATTCTTTTCGAAATCCCCTGCATCGGAATTCTTGACAAACGTGTAGAACTGTCCACTCCGGTTCTTCAACGGTGTTAACGGGTGTGCTGTACGTTTCGCTTTCGAGGTGACCCAAGACACAAAAATCCAAAGAATTTAGAACAGGTGTCTTGGAGGCTAAGGTACAAGTCTGCTTCTATCCATCTTTGGCCGTTTCTGCTCGTTACATGCCGTCTCACAGCAGCAGCGAAATGTGCCGAGCTCCATCCTGCATTTACGACATACTCTTATGTTGATGAAGAACATCCCACGAAATCCTGGAATATTACGCTGCAAAAACCTAAGGTATCTCAGTCCATTAGTTTTGGTGCAAAAATGTGTGATTCAATGATCTGATTACCTAGTACCCCTAACTACAACACACTCAGTGAGAAACTCTGCTGATGTGGTGACTCATGAACAGCATTTGGGTTTATTTCACACCACAAATGTGTATTACGACAATTAAAAAGAACGATCGCGTGTAAATCCTGCTTCGTCTGTAAATAAAATATTACACTGAACTCAACCCACTCCATATTTTTGTGGCGCTGCCACAGCAACCGCAATAGATGTTATGGTTGCACAAATGTGACGGTTGACTTATTAACACATGACGCATTTTGCCTCTTCTGGGCAGGGTGTAACATCTCTGGAAAGGTCGCAAACAGTGGTGGACGTGAGCGGTCGCGATACGGGCCGCCAGAGGGCGCCCGCGATTTGAGCAGAGCGCTCACGTGTAGAGGGCTGCTGAGGTGAAAGCCTTCTTCTCAGTCGCTCCCTGTCGTTCTCAGTTGCTGTTCAGATCTACTAGCAGTCGTTTTTACTCGCAATTAGGTATTGGATTGCTGTTAGTATCATTTTGTCTAATTTGAACTGGTTTATATATATATATATATATATATATATATATATATATATATATATATATATATATATATAGTTACCAATTGATGAGCTGTAGTTTATGCCAGTTTTGAATGGACCGCGCGTGTTGCGCACTGATGGTTACTTGCTATTATAATATTATGTTCTCAGTTTCAGACAGTAACCAACTCTACTTAATAATCCCCTGTTCCAATACGTGTGAGCCTGTCCCGAATCTATGGCATCTAACCTGTAATTTTATTAATCACCATGCTAAATATGGGCTCAGGGACATGGAATTGTAAGGAAATGGCGTTGTTACCTTCCACACGTAACTATTAAGATAATTATGTAATTTTACGGAAAAATGGGTTGTTATAAGGTGAAGTTTACATCGAAACAGTAAATTGTGATGTAAAGTTTTCCATAGTCTAGTGTGGCTTAGTAAAGGTACTGGTGTGATAATTTTTCCCGTCTAGCTTCCTGGAGAGAGCTGTACTGTTTCCAATGCCATATCGTCAACCTCAGGTGTAATGGCGGACAGTCCTACCTCCAGCTCTCTATGTGCAAAACCCCGTTGTTCTGTCAGGTGGTAATGGACCCTTGTAAATGTACTACTATTGTGGTTTCTCCGATCAGCATCAATCGTAATGAAAAATTCTCAGCTCTTCGATACCATTGATGCGGGTTTACGGTATCATTTATCATATTCGCTTATTTTTTTAAGAGATAGGTATTTCCATTCCTGTTACTGGTAAGCGCAACGATTTTTTTCCCTCATTTTAGCACTCCATCAGCGTGTACGTATGGTAGGTTTCATTTTTATGCAAGATGACGCACCTTCGCTCATTGAAAATCCAGTTAGGAAGCTTCTGAAGCACCAATTCGGAAGTCGTAGGATTTCCCTACAGCCCCGTTCACCTAATCTTAATCCATTTCACTTCTGTCTTTGGGCATATCTCAGTGATGTTGTGTTAAGTGGTCTGATGTGGTAAGCATTGCGCAACACTTTTTGTACGTAACCATGGAAACAATTCGGTCAGTTGTGGTACATACTGTTTCTTGATTTCAGTATGTTCCAGGAAATGGTGGAATGTACAGTACTGGCCATTAAAACTGCTACACCTAGAAGAAATGTAGATGATTGGACAAATATATTATACTACGACCGACATGTGATTACAAATTCACTTAATTTGGGTACATAGATCCTGAGAAATCAGTTCCCAGAACAACCACCTCTGGCCGTAATAACGGCCTTGATACGCCTGGGCATTGAGTCAGACAGAGCTTGGTTGGTGTGTACACGTAGAGATGCCGATACAGCTTCAACGCGATACCATAGTTAATCAAGAGTAGTGACTGGCGTATTGTGATGATTCACTTGCTCGGCCACCATTGCCCAGACGTTTTCAGTCGGTGAAAGATCTGGGGAATGTGCTCACCAGGGCAGCAATCGAACATTATCCGTATCCAGAATGGCCCGTATAGGACCTGCCACATGCGATCGTGCACTATCCTACTGAAATGTAGGGTTTCGCAGGGATCGAATGGAGGGTAGCCGCGGGTCGTAACACATCTTAAATGTAACGGCCACTGTTCAAAGTGCTGTCGAAGCGAACAAGAGGTGACCGTAACGTGTAACCAATGGCACCCCATACCATCACGCCGAGTGATACGCCATTATGGCAATGACGTATACAGGCTCCCAATGAGCGTTCACCGCGATGTCACCAAACAGGGATGCGACCATCATGATGCTCTAAACAGAACCTGGATTCATCCGAAAAAATGACGCCTCGCCATTCGTGCACCCAGGTTCGTCGTTGCGTAAACCATCGCAGACGCTTCTGTCTCTGATGCAGCGTTAAGGGTAACCGTAGCCATGGTCTCCGAACTGATAGTCCATGCTGCTGCAAACGTCGAATTGTTCGTGCAGATTGTTGTTGTCTTGCAAACGTCTCCATTTGTTGGCGCAAGGATCGAAACGTGGCTGCACGATCCGTTACAGCCATACGGATAAGATGCCTGTCATCTCGACTGCTAGTGAATTCGAGGCCATTGGGATCCAGCAAGGCGTTCTGTATTGCCCTCCTGAACCCACCGATTCCATACTCTGCTAACAATCATTGGATCGCGACCAACGCGAGCAGATATGTCGCGATACGATAAACCGAAATCACGATAGGCTACAATACGACCTTTATCAAAGTCGGAAACGTGATCGTACGCATTTCTCCTCCTTACACGAGGCATCACAGCAACATTTCACCAGGCCTCGCCGGTCAGCTGCTGTTTGTGTATCAGAAATAATTTGGAAACTTTCCTTAGCACTTTGTAGGTGTAGCAATTGTAATGGCCAGGAATGTCAATTAAACACACTTTGCATCAGTCACCCGGAAATTAAAAATCCTATATGTTTCTTATTGACGCTTTATACTGTTTTTGGAATCAGGACAGTTGGAAACGGACTTTTCCCATCCGACATGATATGATGTTACCTCGATAGATGGGCTTAGTAACTAACAGTATTACTCCTGTACACCCATGCAAACTGAGTAGTAAAGTTTGTTTGACCCTTAACTTACGCATTAGGCATTGTTGTATGATTCATTTGTCAACTGAGTCGACCATTATTAAATTATAAACTATTGATCAATTTTCACACTATTTTTCTTCTGCCATATTTTCCTCCTTCTCGGGTAATATTCCTTTGAAATACGACGTCATTCTGACCAGTGGTGTTATTTATGTAGTGTTTTGAATGTTTAATTATCGTCACCTTGTTTATATCCGGTGTATTAGGAGGAATACGAAATATTTTAGTCCGTAGTAGTAAGCCTATAGATATATTCTTATAAAGAACTGTACCTGTGTCTACATTTTATTGATTCCAGAGTTGTAGCTGTCGGTATGTAACGCAAACAAACATTATGCAAAGGAAAATAAGAACATTCAAAATGGTTTTTCAGTAAACTCTATTTACTTTTCACTTCCTTTATAACTCCACGTGTAGTTGTAGTAAGTTCATATTTGCAATTTTTCTTTATGAGAGTTACACTATTCATAATCCGAAAAATCAAATCGTTCCTTATATTTAAATTCGGAGGTTTCACCTTTGTACCACCCCAGCAGGAAAATGTCGAAAGGGAAATTTCCGAGAAAGTGGTGGGCACGCAACAAGCCCATTTGCACCGATATATCATCCGGGGAATACTACACTTAATTGATATCATCAGACGACTAAATAAGAAAGAGCTCCGTCATTCTTGAGGAACATACATATTCCTGCAGCCAAAGGAAGCTCTTCAAGTAATGCTCGAAGCTTCATTTTCAAGGTATAAGGAATGAAGGAAGAAATCTTAGGGTTTAACATCCCATCGACACCGCAGTCATTAGGATCGGAATGTGACACTCGCATTTTAGGATAAGGATAGGAAATCAAATCTGCCATGTCGTTTCACAGGAACCATACCAGAATTTGGATGGAATGGATGGCTCAATGTGGATTTGAACCTTTGTTCTCTGGATTGAGAATTTACAAGATAGTGTACATAACAAGGTCTTTTAAGACAAAATTATAACATAACAGGCCCAATCAAATGATTGTCAATGAAACCTCAGCACACATTTACAGAGAAGCAATCTTGAAAATTTGTCTTCATAATGGGATGCGTGTTTTCTTCGGGCACACCTTTAAGTCGTTAAGTGGCTACACCAAGATTAACTGCCGTTTGACACGTCTCGTAAAGCCTTGTGAACATTTTCTGATATCGCGCTCAAACTATTGAAGTCACCGACCAGAAGGGTGCGACATCTGGAAGAGGAAGGCAGAACGATACTGATGATGTGTTGATATCAGTCGATTTCTTTTTATATCAAGAACTATCGAGAAATCAAGTCACGATTCACTTTCAACTTCATAAAATGAAAGGTCTCATCCTGACACATCATTTGATATATCCATAGAGTCTGTGACTATTTAAAAGCACAAAAGATAATATATTGAATTACCATCATAAATTGTTTATTATAAATACAAGAAACAGAAACACGAACAGCAAGGCGATGGCAATTCCAGTTGTCGTAATACACATTTTGAGTTGATTAGAGTATATAATTTTGGTTTATTTATATATTTTCACTTTTTTAAATGTAAGTACTTATTGATAATAGCCTATGATTTGTTTAATTTTGTGTATACATTGAATCTGAATACTCCATTAAAAACAACAGCAACAATAACTTTCGGATGAACACTTGAATGACTGTATTGATAATTAAATAGTAACGGTCAAAAACACAGAATTGTACGACTTACATGAAATGTGTCTTTCTTAAAAACTAATGTTTTGGGGGACTATTACACCAATACATTAACATGAATATTGATTCGTATTAGGTTTTCACCGCACATATAATGATGCCTTCCAATTAATGTTTCATTCATCATGTAAATAGTTACGAAACCTGTTAACAGAAGCATTGAGTCATAAGGCGACGTTTTTTGGAATGGACGCCGGCAGGGATATATTAGGCGGGCCGAAAAGACGGCTGATGGCAGTCTTGAGTTGGGCATCCTAGACTTGCTGAACATCCACACACAATCGTTCGCACGGGACTTAGAAATACGATGGATGGAACTTAAATAGTGGCTACTATTTATTCACAATCGATACAAAATAGTTACGTGTTTGCACCTTTACTGTCCTTCAAAGTAGTCACCAGAGTTGTGTAGAACCCGTTGCCATCGATGTGGGAGGGGTAGTATACCGTTAGCTAAGCCTGTTTTGTTGGTAGTGCAAATGTAGCGTCTACTGCCTGTCGAATCTCTGGAGCAGTTCTGAAACGAATGCTGCGAAGTGATTCCTTTATCTTCGGAATCAAATCAAAGTCACAAGGACTTAAGCCCGGGAAGTATGGTGGATGGTACAGAACTTCCCATGCCCATCAACCGTACAGAGCAGCCACAGCTTGCGCTGTATGCGCCCGCACTATGTCATGCAAATTGATGGGTGACTTTCGCAGAAAGTGTTGCCGCTTCATTCGCAAAGCTTAAGTCCTTGTGAATTTAATTTCATTGAGTAGATGAAGGAACCATGTCGTGGCATTCGCTTCAAAACAGTTCCAGAGATTCGACAGGAGTAGATCGCTCCATTCCAATCATCAACAGATCTGTCTCTACTAACGGTATACTACGCCTTCCAAATTACTGGCAACAACGCTGGAGATAGTAACAGTTGCAAACATGTAACGCTTTTGTATGTTGTGATTAAATAGTTACCACTATTTAAGTTGCAAACCTCGTATTTCGGCCATATCAAATTGGGGTTTTGAACTGTTGTTTGGACTTAGCAAAATTTTCACGAGTTCTGGAGAGCCTTTCGACCGATTCGTTGCCTTAGAACTGTACAAGCCACATTACTAGAACATTAACCATATGACAGAATATTATATAGCTAGATTTCCTCTGTTATATTTGGCCCTCGAGTTACTTTTATTTACGGAATCTAGTGGCTTTAACGGTTCTCGTCAAGAAACATTTAAAATATAAATAGACTTCTGTAGTTAAAAAGCAAATACTATATTGAAGCCCATGATTTATATACATCCGTCGTAGTTGTAATCCCTGGAAATTATTGATTAACTTTGATTTTAATTAATGTGCACTTGTACAGACACTATATACGTTTGGGGGGGGGGGGGGGCGAGGAATCAAATGTGAACGGGGATTTTTGTTCCTGAACATCAACAGTTTGTATGACTGGGCGCCTGCTTCTGCTATGTTTAGGAGGGGCCGCTGAAAGTGGGTAGAGCGTGCTGTTAGGTATTTCCCATCATTTAGTCAGTACCGCCAATGATGTCGGAGGAAGACGTGTATCCCTCTACTCTGCATAGCATAAATATGAAGTTCCTTGATTGAAATTTGCACTCTGCAGCATGTACTCAGATGTGCCTTCATATGAAAGTTACTGACAGATTAAAATTGTTGTCCGGAACCAGGATTCATTCCTGAGGCCTTTGCCTTTTGCGGTCAAGCCCTCAACCGACTGAGCTATCATGGCAAGCTACACGATCTGTTTTCTACCACCAGTACCTCGCCTCCTTCTTTCCAAAATTCACAAAAGTTCTCCTGCAAACCTTGCAGGACCAACACTCCTGGAAGGAAGATATGGTGGAGACATGGCTTACCCAATCCTAAGTTTGTAAAGTAGGAGGCGAGTTTCCAGCGGAAGTAAAGTTGGAGGACGGACGGCGAAGCCAGACGGGATATTTCATACGGTAGAGCGCTTGCCCGCGAAAGGCGAAGGTTTCAGTTTCGAATCCCCGTTCTGGGACACTCTTTTAATTTGCCAGGAAGTTTAACAAAATTTCTTGCTCCTGGAGTCACGACGGCAGTAATTTGCCAGAGATAGACTGCATACATTCCGGACCAAACTTCCTCAAGTACGCATGTGGATGCCTCGCATGAAAAGTTCAAGGAAGGACGTGAACGTGTGGAAAATCAATAACAGGATCGCCCTCCTCGGACCAGCATTATCGACGAAAACATTAACGGTGTTCAAGGCGTTATTGACGACGATCGACGGGCAACAGTGTCAGAATTTGCAGACTCTGTCCGAATCAGCTACAGGAGTTTCTGAGCAATCTTCAAACACGACCTACAATTCCGTAAAGTGTTTTCAAGATGGGTTCCTCACCCTTTGACAGAAAATCTGAAGTTGGAACGTTCCGAGGTCTGTCAGAGACTTAAAACGAGGTTTGCGGAATGCATTTTTAGTAGATTTAAATATGAGTTCAGAAACCCTGAGACGATTTAGATCACGACTGTTTTTAAATATGAAGACGCATCTACTTACTACTCACACTCAAAAGATTTTTTAATTTAGTGTAGGTGGTGTAACGATACACTAAATTTTTTTCTTTTTGTTTATCTTTGATCAGCGATGGTTATTGCCTCCGATTCCCTCTGACTCGCAATACAACTAATTTAATTCCGTTCATCCTTTTTTTTTTTTTTTTTTTTTTTTTTTTTTTTTTTTTTTTTTTTTACTTCGGAAGACGGAACCGTGATAGTAGTTTTACTCACTCTCTCGTCTGTATCCGATGTGTCAATACGTCTTTCATACCTGTACCACTCATGTAAGTAAGAATAATGCAAGCTGTTGCTGAAAATAAATTATTTAAATTTAAAAGGATTCCCTATCCTTAGTTTTCATTTAAATCAAACTCCTCCACGTCAAATATTTAATTTCTTAATGTTTTCAGGTCTTCGACGTCCGTAATAGTTTAATGTTCAGACGCCATTACAATCGCTTCACATTGTCTGCAAAATTTAAATCACAATTAATCATCCTTATACAATACTTTGCTTGATTTTAGAACGTGCAGTCCTTTCCTTTTGTAATTTCAAGTAGTCCGATCTTTTTTTTATTATTATTATTATTCTATCGTTACCAGTAAGTTCATGTTCCACCCACGGTCACACAACAATGAAAAGCGAAGTGAACAGTCTGATCATTGATCTCCTACGGAAAGTATCTCGAAAGTTCACGTATTAAATAAGTAAAAGTTACCATTTCCAGCTTCTACAATACGAAGAGCAGGATCCAGCTAGATGCTTTCCGCAAGTCTTATAACGTTCTGTTGCTTGTATGGCGCCCGACTTTAATATGCAATCCGCGGTTAATTGCTTTAATGTTCATTTTGTGCCGTACTTTAACTAAATTATTTCAAATTCAAAAATTCGGTACCATCAATGCCTTGTGCAAAATATAATTGCGGGATCTACTTTAACAATTGTCATCATACGAAGCAAGGGCAACGTTATAGTGGCACATGAATAAATGATGTCTAGGTCCATTTATAGCATAGCATGTAATTGCTACACGCTACGATTTCAATTCTATCTCGCATTCTGTGAGCACGGAATAATTCCAGAGGATGTGCAAGGGGGGTGGCCGAGTTACCCGGACTGAAAGGTTACCGAGTGTCGAGTTTTCGGGTCTCTACTGTATATATTAGTAAAAAATTCACATCTTCAGACGATCTTTCAGTGTATAGCATTGAAAACGCGCTACGCGCTTCTTTTAATCTTCTGTTTTTTCTCCAAACACTACTGTCGAGGAAACTGCCACACAACCATGAAAATGTTATAGAAATCGGTGACGCAAATATAAGTCCCTCTCTAAGACATTTAGTGTTCGTACTATAACACCAAGGATAATAGCGGGGGGTATTTCCTACTAAATTTACTCCCGCGATCAGTTTGGCTGCGCAGTTTACGCGGACAACTTTAGTACAGGGTGGTGCGCTGTCGCTGGCCCGCCGTTCGTCTGTTAGTGGGTCGTAACGTAGGCGGCAGGCTGGCGCGCGCGACAGGTGCAGCGCGGTACGCACAGGCAACGGAGCCGCCCCCGCTGTCCGCCCCCGCGGGGGTGGAAGGGGGCGTGGGCGGTGGGGGCGGCGGCGCCTGGCGGTGCTAGCCCCCACCTGGCGCGGCCGCCCCCGCACTAAATCTCCACCGCTGAGTCACAGCTCATCCGGTGGCGCTGCGGGCCTTCCCCTCGTGCTGCGTACCATAAAACTGCGAGACAAACGCACTGGACGGCTGTTTTGCTTATTTACCCGGCGCCAGGTGCGCATCGAGTGAAAAGTAGGCAAGGCGAATGCAGTAAACACAATGGTGAAATACAAGAGTGAAGCGAGCACGTATAGTTTCTCTGATCGCGTTCCACCAGAGAAAGGCTAAATGGCTTCGACCATTGTTTAACTAGATTTAGAGTCATACTTCGGAAGCCACATTACGATGTGTAGGAAATAGTACATCTGGTAGGTCTACATTCATACTGCGCGAGAAACCATAACGATAGCTACAGCGAGTACATTGCTTCTCTGTTTCACATTTTTCCTGTACTAGTTCGTGAATCGTTTGTGGTAAGCCTCTGTGTCAAACAGAATTCCCATAATTTGATCTTACAAGAAAACCTTCAGGCCTCGGAAGTTGAGTTCTGGCAGGGACTTCGTAGGATACTGGTACACATCAGTGATCCACTCATATAAGTAATAAAACGTCAAAGGGCCCTAAATTTTTAGTCGTAGCCGATATAAAGCTGATAGACGTGTCAGTTAAAACTCTGCTGTAGCATGCTCGAATAGCTCAGGCAGTGGCGTGTTCACCTCACGTCGACGATTCTGGTTCGGACCTGCCTTCAAGGAATATTTACTTACTTCACTCATCCTGACCGACTGCCTGTTTGTTTACAGGCAATACGGCAACAGCTCTACAGAACTTTTGCGTGAAGAAACCGGTTGTTTGACATTAAACCGTACTTTATATTATTTCCACAGCTTACAAAAGCTACTTAGAAAATAAGCAATGACATTAGTTTTAGACGATTTATTCTACTAACATGAATTGTAAAAGACATTCGGAATTATGCGACGTGTTAAAAATAAAAGATTGTAATTAAAAATTCAATTATCTGAAACCATCATTTTATCATTTCCTTAGGATGTAATTTCTTTCAAATCAATAACTTTATTTAAAAATTGTTATAATTTAAATAATAATAAAATAAATTTTTCCCACTGATAGTATTGAACCACCATCATCCACTTCACATTCAAGTTACTACCATTCGGTTTACAGCCTTCATGACTAGTATAAGCGTCCCTCCAATAATTTTGGAAACACCATGTTGCGTCTTACAACGGAGCAAGATGGAAGTGATCTATGTCAGTTATTGGTTAGAATACTCAAATAACGGTTAATAATGACACAGTATTGTACACTTAATTATTGTACGTATAGATATATATTGCTTGCTGTCTCCATTAGAGATCTATGAGACGTGGTCATACCGATGCACTTGAATAAAATTTAAAGTCTTGACCACTAATTTAAATTTATTGAGGCCTTACGCGTTTCGACGTTGCGTCATTATCGAAGGCTACAGCCAGACAATGGAATTAATATTCATCACACATTTCGATAAAACATAAATGAGAACACAATAATCACACTCACCATATCTTTTAAAACTTATTAAAAAGTGAAACTAAACATTCCTTTTAAAAAGTGACTGTCAAAGACATATGTCAAAAATAAAATAAATTTAAAATTTAAAATTCCCCCAGAACATCCCTGTAGGATGGCCAAGTGCAAACTAAATTCAGCGTTGCGGTCAGTTATTAAGTGGAGAATCCACCAGATGGCGATGTTGTCATTCTACTGGTCATTCTGGTGACTGCCAGCAATGTGTCACTAAACACTATCTTTCCCGACGATGTCAAAATATAGTATGGAAAATTTGGTGCAGCACTCATATAATTGTATAAAGTAAAAGAAAGTTTTGTACACCGTGATTGTAAAATTTTAGTTGTATGTTTATAATTGTATAACATAACAGTAACAAAATATTGTGCAGGTTTAAGGTAGATTAAAAAAAAATCCCAGAGGGAGTGAGTGCGCATATGTTAGTGAGAGAGAAGTAGAATGACAACATCGCCATCTGGTGGATTCTCCACTTAATAACTGACCGCAACGCTGAATTTAGTATGCACTTGGCCATCCTACAGGGATGTTCTGGGGGAATTTTAAATTTTAAATTTATTTTATTTTTGACATATGTCTTTGACAGTCATTTTTTAAAAGGAATGTTTAGTTTCACTTTTTAATAAGTTTTAAAAGATATGGTGAGTGTGATTATTTTGTTCTCATTTATGTTTTATCGAAATGTGTGATGAATATTAATTCCATTGTCTTGCTGTAGCCTTCGATAATGACGGAACGTCGAAACGCGTAAGGCCTCAATAAATTTAAATTAGTGGTCAAGATTTTAAAGTTTATTCAAGATATATATTGATACGTACTGTTATTACTCCGTTTTATGTAAACGGGCATTACCTGTCCAAGCAGTTGTACCAAACACGCCAGGTGGCGCAAGTAGACCGCATGACTACCTAGAGGTACCGGTATGTTGTTAACAGTTCTGTTTACTTGTAGTCTCGTTTGCATAAAGGTATAATACGCCGCGAAACTAACTGAAAATGGCCCTAAAGTGACAGATTCCTTATGAATGAAGAGTAATGATAATCACTCTGCACAAAGATGGCAATAGTGTCCGACAAATAGTAAATAAAATGAAGATATCAATCAGCGGAGTTGTCAAAACCACACAGCCTTCTATGAAGATCGTCCTCGCTCAGGTGCTCCAAGGAAAATATCAGAACGCCAGGAAGAGTACTTGGTAGTGAACGTAAAAGAACAAAAACTGATCGTGACTGCTGAACTAAAAGCAATAAGGGATACATCGATGAGTGAGTCAACAGTGAGACGACGCCTGTCAGACAACAACCTCCGAGGTTATGTAGCGACAAGGAAAAAAACTTTTGCGCCCTAATAACAAGAAGAAAAAGCTTCAGTGGGCTAAGACACACTAACATTGGACAGTGATGAATCCAAGTTTGAAGTATTTGGATATAAACGCCGTCGATTTTTATTGTTTACCCCATGAACGCTTGAATCCTCAGTGCGTAATTCCAACTATAAAGAATGGAGGCGATTCTCTGATGCCGCGGCGGATTAGCCGCGCGTACTGGAGCGCAGTGATGCAGCGCGCGCGGTCGTCCGCCGTCTTCGGTTCGAATCCCCTCCCCCCTCGGGCATTGATGTTTCTGCTGTTTTTAGTATAAGGTAGTTCATAAGTAGTTTGTAAGTTTAGGGACTGATGACCCCGCAGTTAAGTCCCTTAAGCTTTACAAACATTTGAAATATTTTTGGTTGTATGATGGTATGGGGATCCTTTGGAGAGAATAAACTCGGAGATTTGGTGAAAATTGATGGAAAAATGAATCAAAAGGATTATCTACAGCGACATGCTAAGACATCTGGTTGGGAAAGGGTTAGTCTTGCAGCAAGACATCGACCCTAAACGTACGTCTCGCTTGTGTCATAACGATGTGAAGTCTCAAGAGGTTCATAAAATACTGAAAAACATGGGATGGCTGCCTCAATCCCCTGATTGTAACCCAATGGAGCTACTGTGGGATGAAGTGGACAGGATGATCCGAAAACGAAAAAGCTTGAGTGCGACACAATTGTTGGAGGTCCTGTGCAGCAATAATGGAGATTAATTCCAATTGAAACCTTGGAAAAACTGACACAGAGCATGCCAAGAGTGTGGCAGTAATGAAAGTAAATGATGGATATTCTGAGGATTTTTAAAATTTAATTGTTGCATTGTCCTGAGTATTATTTGAGCTTAATAAATATTTGGAAAACAACAGAAAGCATTTGTATATTGTATTTCATTTCCATTGTCTTCAGTGGCTAGGTATATAAATTAAACTTTAAAGCATTTTTATTCGGAATTCTTTGGTTAGTACGTTTTGAAATTTCTTTGAGTGCACTCCCTTGACGTATGTTACTAACAAGTGAAGTCTCATCCCAAACTAATTTTCCGATACAGGAAGATTTCCATCGTGTTCTCGTGAATAGACACAGTGTTGTGGAAAAATGGTAAATATCTCAGGAGCTGCAATAAAAATGGTATACATATATAAGATTTTTTTAGTAAGTATAGTGGTACATCTGTTAGTACTTTGTTCTTCAAGTTCAATTTTTGTTTTGTTTGATTTGGCTAAGTACTAACAGATGTACTTATATATATATATATATATATATATATATATATATATATATATATATATATATATATATATATATTGATGCTCTACCAAGAACTGAGCGGAGGTTCTGTGAATGGTCGCGGTGGAGTGGCCGAGCGTTCTAAGGCGCCTTGCTACGGAGAGCGCGTTTTGTCTCCGTCGGGACCTTGAGTCCTCCCTTGGGCATGGGTGTTTGTGTTGTCCTTAACATAAGTTACTGTAAGTTATTGTAAGTAGTTTTTAATCCTAGCGACTGGTGACCTACATGCTTAGGTCCCATAGGTTGAAAAATATTTGAATTTGAATTTTCTGTGAAATTGTCATTTTTTTCTGCGTTGGGTTTATTTGGTTTACTTACTAACAGCTGTCTGAGTGCATTAAAATTGGATACGTGTTGCATGACATTTTTATTACAATTAGCCTGTAGTATCTCTTCCTATAATATTCTATCCTTCCGAAACACCCGTTATACGAGGGAGAAAGCAGTATATTTATTGCACTTTTCGAGAATATTCCTCAGTGTACGTGTCACCGGTTTCCTGTGAGCAATCACTGGCCACAATGCCCTTTATTTATTTAATATAGACGGAAAGTGGTTACATGTTTAAAAAACTGGAAAAGACTCGCTAGACATGGTATAAAATTCATTAAATTAAAGCGGCGTTGGGCATTTTTCATAGGTTATACTTTACCCGAATACTGTGGATACCATTAGATTACAACTCACTGCGACTCTTAAGTGCGCAACACGGTACGTCACATTTTGTAATGGTTTGGGAGCCTGAATAAGTCACAATGAAGTGTCAAACGTATAGCGAAATAAAACGTCCATATATTAAAACGGTTGAAGCTGCTCCATTTTTTAAACGATCAGTACGGGCGAAGTCCCTCACCATCTTCCGTAGTGACGGACATACTAAAAACGGTAACGTTTTATATAAAAAAGAACGAGAAATATGCCTTTTTTTACATACTGATTGATACTGTAATAGAATATGCTGTTCTTCTTAGGATCTCTATCTGGTACGCATCACAGAGTACTGACAATATCTAGTGATCTCTATATAAACTGCACGTATAACTCTGGTGCCTGAGCATAGAATTCTAGCGTGTCTGCACATTCATATGTTTTGCTCAAGAATTTGCATTGTCCGCCATTTTGTAATTAGTCAAATGAATTTACATAAATTATTACATGACAAATAATTGCTAAATTACTTCTGAATTCTTTATATTGATATGCGAATAACAAACTCGAAATCAAAACATATTTCCTTTTCGTTTTCTTGTAATACTTCATAGCAGCCATGTTGTAATCAGTCAAGAACCAGAATATGAACTGCTTTGGCTTGTACGCTCAGAAATCTGTAGTTCAAAACCCAGGTAGTATAGAGATCACTGGTACAACCCTATGTTGTGGATTATATTCTCGAACGATTGTTCAAACGAAAGACAGGGTGACAACTGCCTTCCTCGCACACTACTGATATTAATAATTTATGTTTCTGCAATCTTGTAATAATACATAACTCACCTGATCTATTTTTATATGCAGTATCTTGCTGTATGTTTAGTTACGTGGTGCCACTATTACCACTCCGTGCACTACTGAATTTCTATGTAACGTCTCTGTGTACAGTAGCAGCATCTGCGATAAGGATCATGGAACTGATGTCGTCGTTTGAACACATGGTAATTCAATCGGACTGCCATATAATTTCTGAACATGTGTCTGATTTTCGATTGTTGTGAAACTGAAGAATTTTGAAGACTACAGTTATGCATGAAAGAATATCAAAACAAGAATGACAATCACTTCCATAATGTTGTGTATGCGCTGTGTTAGACTGAAAAACTAACTTTTGCCCACTAATCCAAATCACGATTGCACATTGGACACACTTTCGGCTGAAGCCATAGAGCGACGTCACAGTTCCGCCACGTTGCGGATTGCGAGGCCTCCCTTGCCGGACTTTCGAATCCTCCCTTGGGCATGGATGTTTGTGTTGAAAGTTTAGGGACTGATGACCCCGCAGTCAAGTCCAATAAGCTTTACAAAAATCTTGAAAATTTGATTTGAACAGTTCCGCCATCATTGTGAAACTAACTTCGGATTTCTATCAGCGGAGGATTCCCGGATTACTTGTCTGTTATCACCTTCAACCAACAGTCATCCACCATCACATCCATTTGAGAGGTGACAACGACAGCAAGTCATTGCTTTATACTTCCATTGTAGTGCTTAAAGTATGAACAGTTAGTCTTGTTGTGCGTGCTTACTTGTCAGTGTATCTGAGCTAAAGCGTAATTTATCTCTTTATTTATTTATTTATTTATTTATTCATTTGAGCTGTTTTGGTGGTTACTCGTCCGCCCCGTTTTCAGTGCAACAGAAAATTGAGTTGTACACATGAGAAGCCCACAAACCACATGTAACCATGCTCCCTTGCAATCGGTGACACGCTCATACATAGTAATGGTATTACTTGAGATCAGGTCAACATTTTGAAACTACACATTATTCTTATAAAATTCGTGAACGCTCATGAGACTGACAAACTGTTACTGAAACGTGACTCTCATGTTTTATTTCGTTGTATTTACAATTGTGTGGTCTTACAAATTGCTGCTAGAAGAAACTGATCAACATCTTGAATACGCAATTCTTAATTATGCTTATGTTAAAGGCACTGAATTTTAAAATTAATTTAAATGCAATCTAGATAACATCTATTTCTTTTTTGATTCCGCTTTCGATCTTATATAAGATCATTTTCAGACCGTGCTGTTGATCTTCACATTTCCAGTGTCTCATGGTCAGGCTTGGTCTCAGGTTGACCTTATAAAAGGGCGAAACCAATAACCAGAAGATACCAAATCGGATCTAGACCGATTTTAAATTAATTTGAATCATTCACCAATGTCCCTGCTTCGCAGAAATGTTTTAAAATTTCATTTTTTAAATCATGTCGTCCTACATTGTACAATCTGTAATTTATAGGTAGACCGCCTGCAGTTTGAAATATCTCAGGAGTACTCCTTGGCTGTGACGTTAAATAGATAATTATCAAATTACGAAGACATATTTAAATAGGTTAATTCCCGCTGAATCACGCGCGTAGCCTGTACAGCCAACATTGGTTTTTTCTTCTTCGTAATATAAAATTTTCGTAGATTTAGCTGAAACGCTATCATAATAAAATATCTGGTTCCATTCCATGCTGGTGGCTGGTACAGGTACATGTTATGAATTTATCTCGAAAGTCAGTCTCAGTTGCAATATTTTCCTTTATTTCAAAGACGCGTTTGCCCTTTTGAGGCATGATCAGATAATGTAAACGATAGCTCACCATATATCGTTTACATTTTCCGACGCCGACCGCTGTGGCCGAGGGGACTGAGGCGCTGCAGTCACGATCTGCAAGGTTACTACGGTCGGGGGTTCGAATCCCCCTCGGGCATGGATATTTGTGCCGTCCTTAGAATTAGTTAGTTCTTAAGTAGTTTGTAAGTTTAGGGACTGATGTCCCAGTAGTTAAGTCCCATAAGCTATACGAACATTTGAACATTATCCGACGATGCCTCAATAGGGCGAAACGTGTCATTGGAATAAAGGAAAATTTTGTAACTGAGACTGACTTTCGAGATAACAGAATACGGTTAATAGCAACATATTTTCGAAAAAAAATTTTCATCCATTATTTCACCTCCTTAAGGGCTAAATTTCCAAATATATCCAAATACGTACTTTCTCAGTTCCCCCTAAAAACCAAAAAAACAATGTTCTTTGTTCTGGCCGAAAATTGGCTTAATAGCTGTATATTTTAATAAAACTTTTCATCCCTTATTTCACCACCTGAATTGCTGAATTCCCAAAAATACCGAAACACTGTCTTTTTAATCCGAACCACAAATTAAAATACCAGTTTTTGTAGTTCTGGCTTTAAAAGTGCCTTAATAGTATTATTAAAAAAAAATACATTCATACCCCTTTTCACCCTCTTAATGGCTAAAAGTCAGTTAATAACAAAACACGCTTTATGACATGTAGTTTCAGCTTCGTAACTGTGTCAGTACAATGTATTTTCAAAAAGAGGCTTTCGATCCCCTATTGGGCCCCTGTAACCGATAAATTTCCAAAAATATCGAATCACGTATTCTTAAATTCTGTTAAAGAATCCAAATCCGACATTTCGCAGTTCTATCTTCAAAATCGCTCAACAGCAACGCATTTTAAAAAACGATTTAATGGTTGAAAATCACAAAATTCTAAAACACGGGTTTATTATATTTTAAAATAGAATCCTAATCCGAAATTTGGTACATATAAATTCATATTGCCTAAGTGAAACGTATTTCTCGAAAAATCGTTTACCCCCTATTTTACCCCTTAATGATGGAATATCTGAAATTCACTTTGCAAATTTCAAGTTTAGTCTGGGCGCTGATGAAACAGTCAGCCAGTCGGGACGTTGACTTCCAAATATAAAGAGTATGCATGAGTTTTTGTTCTTTTTCGTCATCGGCAAATATCTACATTTGCCTCCCTTAGAAATAAATGGTATTGTACCTCACTGTTAGGACAACTTTCACTGATCCGTTGTCATCATTTTTATGTATGGAGCATTTTAATTACACGTTTCAACAACGAAACAGTACGTGTGTTGCTAGCTTTAATCCAACTAGCATTAACTGCCTTTGTCAAACGCTAAGCCACTCTTGGTTGTCCCTTTCAAATCCTATTAAAATTAATCCTATTTTGCTGTTCGAATTCCCTTTTAGGCTTCAGTTTGTTTGTTTCGTCCGCTAATTCTGATTGGGAACTAAAACTTTTAATCATCTCGCTGTTTTCACTCCGTTTGCTGAAGGCAATGCCTGCTTTCCGCGAATAAATGAGAGTATTTATTACCCTTCTAAGTACAGGGCGTGTATCCATATTATATTCGTGATGGTAATGGAACAAGATAGAGAAATTCAACATATTGAAGTCACGAAACTTTTCCGGTGGGTCTAGTAACGCGGTAAGATAATTATCTCTAATGAACTCGCTGCTTTATTAGATTTTGATCCGTCTCCTTTTCCTATCTTGCCGTTGAAAGTGATTCATGAGTGCATCTGAACAAACAAAAATTTGAAATGAGGTGCATCATATTGCATCGGCTGATATAATGAACTTCTAAAATATTGTGAATATTTGTGTGTCAGGGCTAAAATCAAACTGTTACGTGCAGATGAAACTGAATGTTAAAGTCGGAGAGAGATGTAAAAGATGAAAATAAAATGATAAAATGGTACGGGGAAAACTCGAGGGTATACATATAAGAGGAAATAAATAGAAAAGTGACTTGTAGATGCCAAAGAACTAAATAAGACTAGAATATAATACAAATGAACTGCTGACGAAGAGCGACAGTATCCTGTAGTGGATATGATGCTGGTCTCTAAAACAAAAGTTCGTGAGTTCGAGACCTATTCCCTTTGTATATTTAAATTTGAATTTTGAGTTACAGACACAAAGAGGAATGCTAGTTCGTGGTTCAGAGTCGACTATAGGAAACTTAATAAGGTAACCAACTACCATCCTACTTTATGAATGGAACTCTATATTCAAATTAAAATGTAGCATTGTAAAACGTAATTATGTTTGATCGCAAGCTGTTTATTGTGTTTGACTAGTGACCAGTTTCAAGCGTCAGTCTAACGTAAAGACAAAAGTTACATAGCGCATTGATTTACGGTTTGTATAAAATCAATCCGAATCATGTGATATACGTACACAGCATAAACGGTTACAACAACATATCACAATGAAGAAAATGAAAGAAGAACAAATTGAAACAGCAAGCACTTAAAGTGACTGCACATTACAAACTGATAGACATTATGGTGAACTTATAGACAAAAATATTTCAGACCAAAGATTACGAGCATCATTACTTTGATTATTATGAACAAAGAACACAATGGAGTTACTGTAGTTGTGATCCGTAACACGATCTAGTACATCTTAAGTCTACTGCTCTGATAATAACCTTACAACCACACTTCCCTTTACTCAAATCACCTTAATCCCATACGAAAAATTTATCATTATTATAAAGTCTAGACAAATATTAACAATCGGTATTGGCATTTATGTGTTTTGGTCCATATCAGGCGTAAATACTGTTTCATTAGGACATGTAACAACGAAATAGACATGTGTCATGTAACACAAGCTGAATTATTCTTATTGTGTTTCTGATGACGGCTCCTTGCATGTGATTCTCTCCTTAAATTGCATTATACGTTGATCGTCCTCTGTCTTACTTTTGATAGCGTTCTTGAGATTGCGATGATGAGATTGCCTTTTTTGTACAAAACAGTAATTTTTTTTCATACGAAATTATCTATTTCACATCTTATGATGTTTTAAATACTTACAAATCTGCATGTTCAATAGGATGTTTTATTTCTTTTCTTTGGGTACTTTATGCAAGATTTTCATACTTTGTCGAGTGTCTTGGATTTTATGTTCGTTCTCTCGTAGGTGTTCACCAAATGTAGTTTTATTGTGGCTACCTGTATGCACTCGGAATCGAGTACGAAGATCCTACATAAATTGCCCAAACGAAAGAAATTAAACATCCTAGAGAATATGAAGATTAATATACTTTTAATTTATGACAAGATAAATGTTCTCAACGATCAGTTGGTGGATAATAATCTTTTTGATGGTGTGATATTACCCCCACCTCTGTTAGATACGGTTGCCATAGGTAATGTGACATCTCGACCCGTGGACACCATCTAGCCGTCTGGGTGGTAACTGTTCGCCGTAAGTTTGACGTGAGCCGGTGCAGTTGCGTTTAATGTTGAAAGGTTTGTAAATCTATCGGACCAAACTGCATGGTCATCAGTCCGTAGCTTACAAACTACTTCAACCTAGGTAAACTAAGGTAAGGACAACAACACACACTCATGCCCCAGGGAGGACTCGAACCTCCGACGGCGAGCAACCACGCGCTCCGCAGCGAGGCGCCTAGACCGCTCGGCAACTCCACCGCGGAGGTTTAATGTTGTGAAATAGACACATGCTGACGGCCGTGTATGTTGTGAGGGGTCATGAATGGTCTGATATATATAGCCATGGAATTCTATGGACTTGACAAACCCACATAATGCCGTATAGACAGAGAGCTACACAGATTTATGGATATGACTAACAAGGAGGCCACATGGTTATCGAGGTTAGAATTTATGGTACGTGGATTTAAGAACACACACAACAATCAGCGAAATGCATTCGACGTAACTCTCAACATTTCTCGAGAAAATCGACTTTAAAGTTTTGGTAGTAGACGTAAGAGTTAATAATTAAGCAATCGCAGTATCTATCGCTGTATCTGGTGATAGAGTTGTGGCCTCAGAACTTTGGGGCGGTTGGTTCGCTTCCTACCGTGACATTTTTTTGTTTTCATTGTGTTTGAATAGTTCACAATTTTAATATCTAATGGTAACTTCAATGAAGAATCCACGTATTTTGTTTATTCGTAATTTCTTACATTTTACAAAAAGTTGTTAATAATGATGATTTCGATCAAAGTTATATTTACATCTACATGGGATACTCTGAAAGTCACATCTAAGTGCCTAGAAGAGGGTTCATTTAACAGCTGTTAAACTATTTATCTCCCATTCTATTCTCAAATAGAGAGCGGGAAGAAAGAACACCTAAATCTTTCCGTTCGAGGTCTGATTTCTCTGATGATCATTTCTTCCTATGTAAGTGGGAGTCAACAATATATTTTCACATTCGGAGGAGAATGTTGGCGATTTGAGTATCGTAAGTAGATCACGCCGCAACGATAAGCGCCGTTGTTATAATGATTCCCATCCCATATCCTGTATCGTTACCGTGACGCTGTCTGCTCTGTATCTTGACAATACGAAACGAACTGTCCTTTGGACTCTTTCGATGTCCTCCGTCAAACCCACCTGATAAGAATCCCACACTGGGCTGTAGTACTCCAAAGAAGGACGGATAAGCGTAGTGTATGCAATTTGTTTAGTAGTTCTGTTGCATCTTTTTTTCGCCTTTCCCACGACATTATGGGTTCTTTCCAGTGTAAGTCTGAAGTAATAGTAATTCCTAGGTATTTGTTGGAGTTTACGGCCTTCTCATCTGATTGATTTGTAAACAAAATTTAATGGATTTCTTTTCGTACTCATGTGGACGACTTTACACTTTCTCATTGTTTAGAGTCAATTGCCAATTTTCATACCATCACGGCTTCATCTGCAATCAACCTAAAAGAGCTACTTAGATTTTACCCTAAATCGTTTATGTAAATAAGGAACAGCAGAGGACCAATAACACTACCCTGTGGAACGCCCGATATCACCTCTGTTTTAGTCGATGCCTTACCACCGATTACAATGAACTGTGTCCTCTCTGACAAGAAATCCCCTATCCAGTCGCAACTTTGGGGCGATATATCATAACTACGCAATTTGATTAAAGGCCTTTTATGAGGTACGCTGTCAAAAGCCCTCTGGAAAACAAGAAATACGGAATCTATTTGCAAAACCCTACATTATTAACAGTATTGGGTTCACTATCAGTTGACTAAGATGGTAGTCTTTGATTGTTCAATTTGTGAAGAGCTGCAAGCTTCTAATGGGTTTAATTAGTCATCTGGAAAGTCATTGCATGCTACTAATGACTTTCCAACAGCTAACTCACTCAACCATCGTTTTAGGTCACAACACGGTCTCCAGCTCGTCTACATTTATATAAATAAAAACGGTCACAAAACGTGGAGTTGCAAATCCCAAACTTTTTATACAAGTGAATTCGAAAACAAACGAAAAGAAAGTTGTCACACCGGGATTCGAACTAAGGATTTTATATTTGGCAGCCGATAGTGCTACCACCTGAATTTCACCGACAGATGGAACTATATTAATAACCGTAACTTACGTGTACCTACAAAAGTTCAAAGTCGATTTTCACAATAATCTTGGAGAGTTGTATCGAATGGCTTTGGCTGATTAGTTCTTATGAAATTCATGAACCAAAATTGTAAAGAAATTATAAAATCCGTTACCCATGTGGTCTCCTTGTAATTTCACCACAGTTCGACAGGTATGTAGCTACCCAAATTAAAATCCATAGCCGTTGCATAATAGCCATGCGTACTGAAGCGCCGTGCTGCGGCGCGCGCGGCCGTTCGCCGCCGGGGGTTCGAGTCCTCCTTCGGGCATGGGTGTTTGTGTTGTCCTGGGGTTAGTTTAGCTTAAGTAGTTTGTAAGCTATGGACTAATAACCAAGCAGCTGTCCCATTGATTTACAAAAAAAACAAAACAAAAAACAATGTTCTAATGTTTGAAATCTATCTGACTAAACTGCGTGGTCATCAATCCGTAGCTTACAAACTACTTAAACTACTAACCTAAGGACAAAACACACACACACACACACACACACACACACACACACACACACACACACACACACACACACGCGCGCGCGCGCGCGCGCGCGCGCGCCCCAGGGAGGACTTGAACCTCCGACGGCGAACAACCGCGCGCTCCACAGCCTTAGACCGCTCGGCTACTCCACCGCGGCGATTTACAAACATTTGAACATTTTTAAAATGTATAAAGGTATGATTTTTAGCGTTAATGGATAATAAAGAGGGAGGTACGTTGAGTGTTGTCCTCCTTTTCCCTTTATAGATGTGATAGTGACTATAAACCGGTTAATGTGGTAAACAGAGAAGATATCTTGACCAAACGGTAACAAGGTTCGGTGTAAATAATAGATTGCATTCAGCAACATATGTAACCTGCAACCATCATTGTTGTGGAACTGACGCAACACATTCAATCTGCGTGCCTATTGCGGGAGAAACTACCACAAAGTGGGAGAGTAGTAACGTGGCGAAATAGGGCCGTCCAAAGTTGGTTCCCACTAAACACAAATATTCCGCCAGGACGCATAAGGAAGTAGAAGATAAATATTACTACATCTACTTGCATACACCGCAACTTACAATGAAGTGTATGGCAGAGGGTTCATCGAACCACTTTCCTCATATTTCTCTACAGTTCCATTCTCGAATAGCTCGAGGGAAAAAGAACTATCTAAATCTCACTGATTTCTATCTGACTTATTTTATTATCGTGATCATGTCTTCCTACATAGGTGAGTGCTAACAATATATGTTGGCAGTATGTAGTATTTCTTTTAATGATTTCTACCACAACTCGTGCATCATTTCTGTGACACTCTCTCCCCAAAAATTCGATGATACAAAACGAGCTGCCCTTCTCTGAATTTTCACTAAATCTCCCGTCAGTCCCACCTGGTGTGGAGCCCACACTGCGCAACAGTATTCCAAATTAGGGTGCACAAGTGCAGTTTCTTTAGTTAAAGTGTTGCATTTTCTAAGTCTTCTGCCAATGAAACGTAGTTTTTGTTTCGTCTTCACTACAATATTTACTGTGTGTTAATTCAGGTTGTTCGTAATTGTTACTCCTAGGAATGTAGTTTATCGGGTAACTGAAGTAAAATGGACTTCTTTTAGTGGCCATGTGGATGACTTCACACTTATAATCATTAAGGATCACTTTTCTTTCACCATACAGATAACTTTAAATCATTTTGATCTTCTGGTGCCTTCGGTGAACGACAGTATCATCCACGAACAGTGTAAGAGGGCCACTTATATTGTCTCTCAATTCGTTTATAAAAATAAGAAACAGTAGGAGCCCTCTAACACTTCCCCTGGGAATAGAATATGTTTCGGATTTACAACAACAAGGAGCAACATGCATATGTCCATACATAGGCGGGGTCCATCGGATGAATCGTTGCTGTTTGATTCTCGACCTGGACAATTCACACTTCATGAAGTGCCAGCTATAGTGAAACAACCCAAATGCGCAAACTATGGCAACATTCTCGTCAAAAATATCTTCACATGCTAAATTTATTGGAAGAGAATGTTGTTGTTGTTGTGGTCTACAGTCCACAGACTGGTTTGATGCAGATCTCCATGCTACCCTGTCCTGAGCAAGCCTCTTCATCTGAGAATACGTACGGTAACCTACATCCTCTGGAATCTGATTACTGTATCAGTCCCTCGGTCTCCCTCTACGATTTTTACCCCACACACTTCCTTCTAATGATCTGTTCAGGATTCCTTGATGTTTCAGAATGTGTCCCACCAACCTATACTTTCTCTTCGTGAGGATATAACATAAACTCATTTTATTCCTAATACTGTTGAGCACCTCCTCATTAGTTACGTAATCTGTCCATATAATCTTCATTATTCCTCCGAAGCACCACATTTTGAAAGCATCTATCAGCCTTTATTATGAACTCATCGTCCACGTTTCACTCCCATACAATGCTACACTCCAGACAAATGCTTTCTGAAAGGACTTCCTAATATTTAAACTGATATTTTTGTGTCAAGAAATAATTCTACTTCAGAAACGCTTTTCTTCCCATAGCCATTCTGCATTTTATATCTTCTTTACTTCGGCCACCTTGCTATAAAAAAAAATAAAAAATAAAAAAACTCATCTACTACTTTTATTGTATCACCACTTAATCTATTCCTTCAGTATAGCCTGATTATCTGACACATCATTCCATTACCATCGTTTGACTCTTCTTAATGTTCAGCCTATTCATTTCACGACACTGTACATTCCGTTCAGTTGCTCTTCCAGGTCCTTGCTGTCTCTGACAGAATTACTATATGTCATCAGCAAACCGAAAGGTTTTTATTCCTTCTCTCAGTATTTTAATTCCCTCAGAAAATTTCTCCTTCTTTTATTTGGGACTATCGGTTACAGGAAGCAAATTTCATTCCTTTAGCTTCACATTTACCAAAAATTTCTACGGTGTGCACGAGACACTTCAATAAAAAGCAGAGCATTACTCAGGATGTCTCTCTCAATAAGAAAGGTGTTAATAATAAAATCATTGACCAGACAGTAAACTGCGCATTCGCGGCTTTATAGTAAGATTATTATTGATCTGACGTTGTCTTTTAGCAATGATTTTATGTTTTTACCAATATTGAGAAAGACGACCTGGGCGATGCTCCTATTATGGATTTATCTGGTAGGAATACCACATTTTGAATCATTTAAATCCGGCTCGAATGGCATTAGGTAGAACTGTGCGTCTCCTTGTTGGTTTTACACATCGATGTCACACTAAACAGATGGCCAGCAAGTGCAGCGGATCTGACATCCCCAGATTTCTTTCTTTGCGGAAAACTGAAGGAAATTTGCTATCGTAATTCACCCACAACGCCTGAAAACATGCGTTAGCGCATTGTCAATGCATGTGAGAACATCACTAAAGGTGAACTACTGTTGAGAGGAATTTCGTTACGCATACCGCATTTATTGAAGTCAAGAGGTAATTACAATCACGCAGTAACAGCATGCATTCTCATAATGAATGTTAATTTCACGAAAGTACATGTATCACATTGGAACAACGGAAATAAAGTTCAAACTTACCTACGTTCTGTGTTTTAATTTTTAAAAAAATCTACCTGTTACCCACTGTTTGTCCAAAAATTGTGAGCAATATGTGACTATTACAACGCCATCTATTACAAAGCCAGAAAAGTGTTCCAAATCAAACATTCATATTTATTTGCGTACTAGAAGAGTATGTAATAAAAATAGGGGTCCCTATTCAAAAAACCTTCATTTGATATCAGTTAGACCTATAGCAGCGCCATCTAGTGGGCCAACCGTAACGCCATCTGTTTTCCCCCTTCATGCTAGAAAAGTTTTGTTCTTTGTAGTTTCTTCGTCTGATGCTTACTTCGTGAGATATTTGGAGCGGTCACTATCAATGGACCACCCTGTATACTGGGCGTTACTTAACTCCGTAAGAAGAGTCCTCTGGTGACTCCAAGTACCGCAGGTTTTTATATGTGTTTACAAGTTGGGGGCGCCGGAAGTAGATGTATGCCCAGAAGCACAGCTGATGGTGTTCAGGGTGGGATGGGAAGGAGGGGGGGGGGGGACACGTTGAGCACGCACGTGGCCAACGCACTGGCCGCCGGCGCGCCCAACCGCTCCCCACGTCCACTTATAAATAGCGCCGCATCGGCAGGGCATTGCGCCGCCGAGAAATACCGAAGCAATCGATAGCAGCCCGTGGAGCGTGCTCTGGCCGCGGAGCCGGCTGCCTCGTAAAGCCCGAAATACCCGCCTTAAACAGCCGCGCGCTGCCGATCACGCCCGGAAACGGGGTCGCGGTCACCGCATGCCGAAACCACCGAGTCCACTTCTCCTACTGCACGGCCGACAGCTACACGGTGTTGCTAAATCCATAAATAATCAGCCTACTTGGCAGAAGTAATAGTAATTCATTTTAAGGGTAACCTCTTTCGATTGTAGTCTACAAGTCAACTTAAAGTAGGGTGACCGGATTATCAAATGTTCAAATGTTTGTTAAGCTTATGGGAATTAACTACATGGTTATCAGTCCCTAAATTTACAAACTACTTATCAACTAGCTTATCCTAAGGACAGCACAAATATCCAAGCTCGAGGGGGCATTCGAACCCCCGACTGTAGTGGCCGTGCAGACCGTGACTGAAGCGCCTCAGTCCCCTCGGCCACCGCGGCTGGCCCATATTATCAAAATCATAATACGGGACGCATATGGGTACCGGATATTACGAAACCAAATGTTAGCTTTACTTGCAGCGTCTTCAGCATGGCTGTTATTCCTTGCCGGCCGCGGTGGCCGAGGGGACTGAGGCGCTCCAGTCACGGTCTGCACGGCCACTACTGTCGGGGGTTCGAATCCCCCCTCGGGCATGGATATTTGTGCCGTCCTTAGTTGTAAGTTGTTCATAAGTAGTTTGTAAGTTCAGGGACTGATGACCCCGTAGTTAAGTCCCATAGACTCTACAAACATTTGAACGTTTTTTGTTATTCCTTAAAGCTTACAAAAACTCATTGCCTTTGTGTCACTCATTAACGCACACGAATTAACAATTATTTCCTTCTCTCCCACCCCTACCTCTTAACTAACGTGTTGTATTTGGTGGTTGGCGCATTTACATTTCCTTCACTTTTTACACTCTGTCCTGAAATTGCGACTTTTAAGTATAAAAAAAACTGACATTCGGGAAGATGATAGTTCAAATCCTCCTCCTGCAATCCAGATTTAGGTTCTCCGTGATTTCCCTAAATCACTCCAGGAAAATACCGTGGAAATTATATTTTTTTACAACATTACAGCGTTCTATGAATGAAATAAATCGCAATTTGCGATCAGTTATGTCTTCACTGTGCTAGGTTTAGATGTAATACCGAAGTGCGGCGAATGAAAATTTGTGCCCGACCGGTATTCGAACCCGGGATCTCCTGCTTACTAGGCAGACACGTTGACCACTTCGCCACCGAGGACACAGCGTGGCGAATAGAGATTTGGGTGTGGCGGTCAGACGTGCAGGGAAGAGTCCTCTGTAGTGAGGTTGGTCATAGTGTCCTCTGGGGCGGAGTGGTCAAGCGTCTGCCTAGTAATCAGGAGATCCCGGGTTTGAATACCGGTCGGGCACAATTTTTCATTCGCCGCACTTTGGTATTCCATTTAAACGTAGTACAGTGAAGCCATAACTGTTCGCAAATTGCGATTTATTTCAAATACCGTGATGGTTGCATTGAAAAAGGGCACAGCCGATTTCCTTCTCCATTCTTACTAAAGAAAGTCCCATGCTTGTGCTTCTGTAGTGACCACACTGCCGACGGAACTTTATAGCCTAAATTTCTTCCTTCCTCCGAGCATACGAGAATTACCACAATACGAAAAGTAATTGATGAAAGAATTTTAAACCAACATGATGGCATAGAAATTGGATTTTTGGAACGTCTGAAAATTTTCATGTCACAGTTATTTTCTTCACAGTCTGCACACGTAATATATTTCGCGGAGTATAGATCGCTCATTCTGCAGCAGCATTAGTTCCAGGTATAGCAGGCACAAATCCATCAACGAACAGCAAATTTTTACACCAGGTGTCTTGAAAAAGCTGATCGTGACATTTTTCTTTCAAAATATTTTTATCAAATTCTGTTAAAGTTTAAGATTGTATAGCTTATGGGACTTAACTACGGGGTCATCAGTCCCTAAACTTACATACTACTTATGAACTAGCTAACTCTAAGGACGGCACAAATATCCATGCCAGAGGGAAGATCGTGACTGGCGCGCCGCAGTCCCCTCCGCCACCGCGGCCTGCTTTTCCGCACAGTAAGAAATCTGGGAATGTCAGATCCGCTGAACTTGCGAGCCATCTGTTTAGTGTGACATGGATGTGTAAAGCCAACAAGGAGACGCACAATTCTTCCTAATGCCATCCGAGCAGGACTTAAATGATTAAAAATGTGGTATTCCTACCAGATAAATCCATAATAGGAGAATCGCCCAGGTTGTCTTTCTCAACATAAATATTGGTAAAAACATAAAATCATTGCTAAAAGACAACGTCACGTCAATAGTAAGCTTACTATAACGTAGAGAATGCGCAGTGTACTGTCTGGCCTCCGCGGCCGTCTAAAGTTTTAAAATACAAAGACTAAGACATCGGTCTTTTGTTTTAGATTACTAGTTACAGCAAGAAAATTGCAAATTTCATCCTGTTTTACGTTTTGCGAATGTGCACATCAGCCTGCACGAGAAACTCCGATGAAACAGAGAGCATGGCCCAGGTTGTCACTCGAATAAAAACATTGTTAATAACACAACACAATTTTTGATAGAATAGTAAACTGCGCTCTCGCAGCGTTATAGCAAGCTAAGTAATATCGTGGCACTGTCTTTAACAATGTAGTGAACATTGATTTTATGTTTCAACCAATGTTTCTATTGAGAGAGCCAACCTGGGCTATGTTCCACATTTCACGGAAGTATCATGTGCAGGCCCTATCCTATTGCTGCTTAAGGTTGAAGAAAAGAATGATGGCAACTTTTTTTGCCGCAACCGGTACCTAGAATAAAAGACCAATCCACCGATCACGGATATGTAGTGTATTCCTTTCGTTAATTAACTTTACAATAGCCTCAGGAGCAACATCAGAACATTACACGTTTCAGTTGAACGAGACCTCCAAGGCGTGTATGTGTGTATCCTTTGGGTAAGTGAAAGTAGTATGTAAGCGTAGGGTCTTATTACCATTGCAGTTTTGTCCAATAGGTTTACAAACATTTGAACATTTGACATTGTACGTTAAATTTTCGGGTAACACATGTTATAATTCCCAAAACTGTTCAAATGTTTGTAAATCTATCGGACTCAACTGCTGGGTTATTAGTCCGTAGCTTACAAACTACTGAAACTAAAGTAAACTAACCTAAGAACAATACAAACACCCATTCTCGAGGGGGGATTCGAACCCACGACAGCGAACGGCCGCACGCACAGCAGCATGGCGCTTCAATGCCCACGGCTAATCCGCCGCGGCTATAATTTCAAAATTTTAGACTAATATTTATCGTTTTCCAGATGTAATTAGTTTCCAGCTGCAAAGTCATTGCTCTGTAGTCGTACTTAAAACAAGGTGCATCTGATATGTTTGCTAAATGGTACCATATTTTACAAACCGCGCTGGCATGGGTGAGGTTCCCACGTATATACATTGAAGGACATGTCAACAGGCGCCTCAGTGAAGTGGTGGTACACGCTGCGAGCCAGATAACAGCGTTAGTGTGTGAACTCGTGTTATTGCAACGTGAAGCTCAAAATAGTGCAAAGCATTAACGTCAAGTTTTGTTTTAATTTAGACAAAATGGCGACGGAGACTCATGGGATGTTAGTGTAAGTGTATGGTGTTGAATCAGTGAGCAGAGAAAGTGTGACTCAGTGGCTTAAACGCTTTAGAGACAGAAAGAAAGGTGTCGACGATGAGACATGTTCGGGTCGTCCATCCACAAAAAACATCAAACGAGTGCAGGGGATGCTTGTGGACTTCTTTCGCTTTTCCGCACCTTAAATTAACCCTGATAGTTTGAGGCATCGCAACGGATGCGGAGATCCAACAATAAGTGACGTCACTTCTTCGTTTTATTCAACCGTTTGCTGAAGGCATTCCAGCAGCCTTACAATCAATCTCAGAAGTGCATTGTAGCGAATGGGTGTATTGAAAATAAAAGTTAAGGTAGACGGGAGAAAGGATGGTATGCAAATGATTGTTCACTTCATATTAAAGGATAGGCGTGGCTGTCTCACCATCGAACATTTAATTAATTTATCCTCTAAAGTAATAAAACCCATCCAAAATTGTGTAAAGAGGGGTAAATTAATTTGAATGATTTGACTCGTTTTATTCTCTGGAGTAAAATGAACATCAGCGTTGAAAGCAAGATACACATACAATTGAGCACAGAACAAAGTATACGAATTTACAAAACAATATAAACAGTCCTACAGCAATTGACTGGTAAGACGAAGAAAGTTGTATTTGATTCTAAACACTTGTCACAATCCACATTTAACTGGAAACCGTGGCGTAATCGAGAGGAATATTCCGATACCAGATTACTGTGAGTTTACCTAACGTTTTCAATAGTCAGTAAAACGTGAACACACCTCGAAACACTAGCAAATGCTGGCTGACGATGTCAGCAACACTACGGCTGGGCGGCGGCTGCGAGTGTCGATTGCTGCAAGGCACGGACCCGGAGATAATTCAACTTCGTATTCCAGAAGCAATATTTAACTAATATCAGCAAACTTCGATCCCGGCGGAAGTCAGTGCCTACGTTCTCACTCGTTCGGCTATGTCGTGCCACTACAGACAATTTACATCTGAAACACAAATGTACTGTAGGCAGAGATGACACCAGAAATGTGACAATCTCAATTAGCGCGTCGCTGCGTCTAATATCAGGCAGGCTGACTTTCACTCGGCTTTCCAATACTCAGCGCTATTAGCACAAGTTTTGGAGCAACTCCAAAATTTGTACCACAAACTCTAAGTAATGCTACTCGACGACAATTATAAACTGAGAAGAGCAGAAGAGAATCGTCTGCTCTCCTCGGCTGCGCAAACACCAGTCCCCCATCGTCTCAAATCTTCGTCTCCTCTCTGCAAAACCTCCAGGCTCCGCCTATCTCTACTGAAACGCCAATCCACAGCTAGGCGCCAAAGTACGGTCAATCACGACTTCCTTTCTGCAGTTTGACAGCCGAACCCTCACACTATAAAACAGCAGCCAATGGCCAGCTCTCCCGCGTTTCCAACGGTCGGGCCTCGCCCTTACGTCCAGCGTTCTCACGGTAGCAGCGGTTGGCCTTCAGGCACCTTCGAAAACACAGCCAGCAAGTTGTTCCCACCAAACTGCCAATTCCCTCGTCATTGTATAATTGCGGCTCCCGCCAGCTTGGCCTCAGAGACGTACAATGTCCTAGTGGCGCGACCCTAGCGTTCTCCAACTCGGCACCAGACGTCTCAGCTCTCCATTCGCAAAGCACCGTACACTACCCATGGAAATGATTTGTATTGCTCCAGACGCTCCCGCCTAAAGGACGTCATCCTCGTGCTCACCACCGGTCGCCGTTAGCTCTGAATACGTTTTTTCTCCCCTGTTACAGGCCTCACCAACCAAGTAACAGAATATTTCTCTTTCGCCACAAGTTATTAAATCGATAACCTACGAATAACCTAATAAAATTAACAAGGTTGCGTTGTCCTTTTATTGTTCGAAAACAACGTGGCAGTACTGAAATCTCTCAATGACTTTGGAGGCCAGTAAAGGTATTTTGTATTTAACTTTGTTTACCATACTTCCTGAGACCACAAAAAATGTTTGTTAAGCTTAGGGGACTTAACTACGTGGTCATCAGTCCCTAAACTTACAAACTACTTATGAACTACTTACTAACTAGGACGGCACAAATACCCATGCCCGAGGGGGGATTCGAACCCCCGACCGCAGTGGCCGTGCTGACCGTGACTGGTGCGCCTCAGTCACCTCGGCCACTGCGGCCGGCCCTGAAACCACATCTTGAGAGGAAACTTATCCCCCCCCCCCCCCCTAATCAAATCAGAAATATCAATTGCGCCATTGAAGCCTCCGTGTCTGTAGGAATAACGATGTGTGCTTCAATGAGAATCAATTTCTGCAAACTACTTTGGTGATGGGAATGAATACAGCTAGGGCAGTTAGCAGTTGGAATCGCGATCCCTATGGAAAGTGAGATGGAGCTGTGTAACAGGACTTCGAAGTGTTTATTTCAAAACGCGGTTTCTAAGAGTATTCCAAGAACAGCGAGGGGAACGGACCTTCCCATGGAACTGAGAATTCTGTCGGTGAACAACTTTTCCCGAGAGAGAACGATAGGGATGCGTATGATTCGCCAGTCGTATGTATGCTTGTGCGAGGTCGGTTCGGGACAAATCCTATGAATCTTACTGGCTCATGCGCAAATTTGAGCCGCTGCAGGTAGCCAGCAAGACGTGGGGGTGGAAATTTCACGAGTGCGCTAGAATATTTTCGACAAGGGACGTGAAAGCTTCCAGATGAGTCGGAGAACTCTACCGACCGTGGTAGCCTTCAGTTGCGTCTAGGACGGCTCCACATAGTGTGGAAGTCTTAGGCGTCCAGCAACTCTTTTATGTTTTCGTCAGGCCACCTCTGAGAAAGTTGCAACCTTCGAGGATAACTGCTCAGGCGTACAAACTGGTCTAGTGGTGTATGACAGAATTGCGAGGCCTTAATTTGACAACGAGATCCACCGGGACTCGTGGCTCTATTAACGTCAATACAGCAGCGTCCTTTCTAGATCTCCACCGGCGGGTTATTTTCAGCGCCAATACGCCTTTACTGTGTTCAACGCCTACATGACGCACATTCACATCAGTCTTGTATGTATTGGTAATGTATTGCAGCAATTCAGCCACGACTTCAGTGTCTGTCGTTCACAAAGTCCATGACGCCAGCAAGTTGATTGTCACGAGTTTGCAGAACGTGTTAACGTACGATTGGGTTTGCTTGTGTCAGTATTCAAAGCAGTAGACTTATACGTAACTCTCCTCGACCCTCTAGCTTAGCCTCTCGCTGAGCTTCAGGCATTCTACAGTAAAACTGTTTTCTGCCAGCCTTGTGCAGTTCCTTACGAGAATAAATTAAGTTACTGGAATGCAATACTTCATTTCAGCCGCTCTTATAACATTTATACATAAATAACAGTCTAGAGTGCAAAAAAAATTATTCTTTTCGACTAGTTTCGGTCTTATTTTAGACCATCTTCAGGACATTAAGCTCCACAACATCAATGGAGCTTAATTTCCTGAACATAAAATAAGACCGAAACTAGTCAAAAAAATTTTTTTGCACTCTAGATTGTTCTTTATATATAAATTTAAATAAGAGTGCTGTTCCCCATAAATGAAATAAAATTGTTTCCAAACTAAGCTCTTTTAACAATGCTGAAACTCAAGTGAATTTTCTTGCCTTTTTGGAATCGAGCGTTAATAAGATTGGCAAATGACCAATAAATTGCCTCCGTCATTCAGTGCTTAATAAAATGTATCACTTTAAGCAGTCAGATATCTTACAAGTGCTTGTCAGTTCAGATGATAAACAGGCCAATTTCTCATCCATTAAATTACCGACCTTTGTGGTAGTAAAAATACATCATCCACTACGTTATATAATAAAAGTTCTTTTATTTACATTTACATATAGGTTAGGACATCTTCTTCGTTTCCGTGCAGCAATTGTTTGTCTGTGGACTGTACATGTTGCCCAGGAGCGTATATAAGAGGCAGGTAAACTGACCCCCCCTTCCGTAAATAATGATGCAAAGAGAAATATAGCTCTAATTTAATCAATTAATATCAAAATTACAAAAATCTTGATCTAGGTAAATTAAAAGGGGCTTCGTAGCAAATTATTCTCTGGATATGAGCAGCAAAACTGATACCAAATATCACGGGGTGTTTACTTAAAATTACTTATCTATGCATTGATGTTGCAACCCCCTCCCCCACATATAATATACGCCACAGTGTGTTGAAGATAGCGTATAAAATGAACATAAACAACAGAAAAACAAAGGTAATGGAATGCAGTCTTAGAAAATCAGGCGATGCTGACGGAATTAGATGAGGTAACGAACCAATGAGGGTGGTAGATGAGTTTTGTTACTTGGGTAGTAAAATAACATATGACGGTCGAAGTACAGAAGATATAAAATCCAGAATGGCAATGGGAAGAAAATCAATTTTGAAGAAGAGAAATTTGCTAACATCGAACATGAAGGCATTTCTGTGGAGTGTTGCCTTGTACGGGAGTGAAACATGGACGATAAATAGTGCGGACTCGAAGAGAATAAGAGGCTTTTGAAATGTGGTGCTACAGAAGAAAGCTGAAGATCAGGTGGGTAGATCGCATAACTAATGAAAAGGTATTGAACAGAAATGGTGAGAAAAAGAATGTTTGGCATATCTTGACTAAAAGAAGGGTTCGCTTGGTAGGACACATTCTTAGACATCGAGGAATCGTAAATTTAGCATTTTAGTGAAGTGTGTGGGGTAAAATTCGTAGAGGGAGACGAAGAGACACATATAGTATGCAGATGCATATTGATATGGGTTGCCGTTCTTATGGGGAGATGAAAAGGCTTGCTCAGGATAGAGTAGGGTGGATCATCAAACCAGTTTCCGGACTGAAGACCATAATAACAACATAATTACGTAGGCTTCCGTGGCCAGAGTCAGATGACATAAAAGTTTTCTGGGTGTTGTACCGCGTCATGATGTAAGAAGGCTATTACTTTAATAACCGACGTTTGGGCCAACGTTACAGTGGCCTTCATCTGGGTATGTCAATCTACGTCAATCTATGTCAATCTACGCCATATTCGCTACTGTCATCAAGCAACATTGTTGCTTGGTGCTTCTCTGAAATCCTGGCGATAAACTATTCTGTAAAATTTTTCATTTTTGAATTAAAAAAAATCCGCTTCGGCTGCAGTTAACTTTTATTTAAAAAATCACTACCGGTTTCGCGTCCTGTAGACGCATCATCAGGTGTTCTGCAAAGTACATAAGTGAAAGAGACTTACAAGGGCGTCTTTTGAAGTTAAGAGAAAAATATACAATAACAATGCTGACTGTAAAATGAAATTAAGTAAACCGTAAAAAAGTACTGCTAAATTTCCTCAGAAAAACATATCTGCCTTTTAGCCTTCCCTGGCGTTCACGTAAAATTTGAAACAATTAAAAGCTTCTTTACTTTACGTCCTCATTAAAAATATAAAACTTGAACGCTGTTGCGTTAGTCAACTTTTTAAAATATTTTGGGGGAGGAGGGCAGGTGAAACCTATAAGAAAATGCAATACGTTTACAAAAGTGTTTTGGATTTACACTGTACTCAACGCGAAAACCGATTGTACTTTTAGTAAAGGGATAAGGTTTCTTACCGTGCCATGTGGAAGCAATGTTGGCGCGGCATGGCCGAGGCAGTACTGGCCATTGAATCATGCGGCCACTGTCACCAGGATGGCGCTAACGTCGCTGAAAACCTCACCGTTTCTAAACAAGAACGTGAAGGGTGGGGCTGACGGTACACTGGCCAAAGCCTGTGGTTATAGTACTCTAAAATGTTCAAATGTTTATTACGCGTATGGGACTTAACTACGGGGTCATCAGTCCTTAAACTTACAAACTACTTATGAACTAGCTAATACTACAGACGACACAAATATCCATGCCCAAGGGGGGATTCGACCCCCCGACCGTAATGGCCGTGCAGACCGTGACTGGAGCGCCTCAGTCCCCTCGGCCACTGCGGCCGGCTATAATACTCTAACAGGGCCAAGACAAAACTGACCGAACTGAATTCTAAGTAAGGTTTGATGCTTGAAACGGTTTAAACTGGTGGATGTGGTATCGCACAAGTCTAAAGTGCGCGCCACGTACTTTCGTCACGTGGCGCCATGCACGCACGGCGCGGCGTTCTTACGACGTCAGCCACGAGCGCCCTCTGCTGCAACTCCGCTCGTGGCCACGACTGACCTGCATCGTTCACTTGGGAATCAGATAGGCACCAGTTAAGACTTGGCTATCGGATAGGCACTAGGAATCGTCAGTAGGCAGGCCTCTATCTAAACTATGTATCAGCTTTCTGCAGTCAAGAACTATGTAAACGTTAAGTATTACCAAGACTCCACGAAATATATATCTTGTTCTAATTTAGTCTAGTGTTCTATTTTCTGCTGTCCCACTGGCTGGTCACCTCCGTACCTGCACACGCGTGCATCCTTTATTCCTGTGTCGGTCTCTTTCTACTCGGCCACCGACACCTACGACAACCGGCGGAAACGAGACACAAAAGCGACGACGAGACTGGGATACAAAAGATGCGACGAGGATGGGATACAAAAGTGGCGACGAGGATGGGATACAAAAGTGGCGACGAGGATGGGATACAAAAGTGGCGACGAGGATGAGATACAAAAGTGACGACGAGGATGGGGTTCAAAAGTGGCGACGAGGATGGGATACAAAAGTGGCGACGAGGATGGGATTCAAAGTGGCGACGAGGATGGGATTCAAAAGTGGAAAAAGCCAATCCTTAAAGTTACAAACTACTTATGAACTACCTAATACTAGGGACGGCACAAATATCCATGCCCGAGGGGGTATTGAACCCCCCGACCGTAGTGGCCGTGTAGACCGTGACTGACACGCCTCAGTTCCCTCGGCCACCGCGACCGGCTACATAACATTAATAAATACTAAAATACACCACATTAGACAGTATGAGGATTAACATTCAATGTAGTGGCGAAATAATTGCAATGGGCTCTGCGGATCACATCACCCCCGACACCCAGATATCTGTAAGAAAGCTGCTGGGGTTAAATGTAAAGGTAGAGATATTGATCGAAACCTTTTCGCCAAGAATGATCTTTCATGAGTTTGGCTACGCGACAGATATTTAAAAATATCTTTCAAGAGCGACAGTCACTCTCTCTTTTCTTCTTCAGCACTGACGCGTCCACGAAGTCTTCTGCAGACGTGTCTCGAGGAGCACGCAGAGCGGAGGTGGCGAACGGTGATGGGGCAAGGGGAGGCGGGGGATTGGGGAGGAAGGGGGTGAAATGGAGGAGCTTTTGAGCGAGTCGTCTCTTTGAGAAGTCCGGGGCAAGCTGGAAGAGAACCCCCCGACAAAAGGTGGGGGGAGGGCGCGGAACCGCCGCGGTGCGTAGCGAGTCATACAAAGAAGGGAGCAGCAGCAGCAGCGCCCGGCCCAGCAGGCGGCGGGCGGCGGCGGCTGACGCATTGCGGCGCCGTCCTTTGAGTCGGCGATCATTACTCGAACTCGCAGAAAGAACACAAAGCGCGGGCCGGCGCTAGGTGCGGCACAGCTCCCCACGGGCGCTGCAGCAGCCAGCCTGCCGCCGCCGCCAGAGATGGGTTTCTGCGCGGGCGGCGACCGCGCCAGGATCTCTGCATTTGTTTCATCACGAAGATTGCGCTCGGCGCCGAAACGCATCAGCCAAAACTGAGGCCCTTGCCGTTTACTCACGTACACACATGGTGCTCGGGACCCATTAACACTTTCCCAAAAATAGTCGTCGATGGTACGTAAAGATCGATTGGAATCCGCCGAGAGTGAAACGTGAGGAGGGGCGGAAATCCAGCAAAGTGGGGTCGCGCAATCCGGCCGGATCCAGCATTATTTTAGGAACTGCGGGATACCGCAACAGCCGGCGTTTTTGCAAGTTGATCCGCAAGCATAAAATCGCGCAAATTGTTTCCAATTTCCCGCCTCGAATTCACTTCGCAGTGCGTTGTTTTAAACTCGCAACGCGTTCCGCGATGTGCGTTGTCGTGATGCTGCCGCTCAGTCGTTTGTCTTATTTTGAATTGCGCGCGCACACCACACACACACACACACACACACACACACATACACACGCGCGCGCACGCGCGCGCGCGCGCGCGCTGGAAGAGCTTGATGTTATGTTTATAATAAAAAAACAGCTACCTACCACAACCACCTACTCGTGGTTGGTAGCTGTTTTTTATTATAAAAATTTTAATACCACAATCAAGTTTCTCAAAATGTCAACATTTGACAAAATAGCGTCTTGCTGGATATGTTGGAAAGATTTTACAGTCCCAAAGTTGTACGATGCGCGAGGTCGCTCCCCGTCGGGAGTTCGAATCTCCTCCTCGGGTATTTGCTGTCTTTAGTATAAGGTAGTTCATAAGTTGTTTGTAAGTTTAGGGATTGATGACCCCGCCGTTAAGTCCCTTCAGGTTGACAAACATTTGAATTTGAATCCCAAAGTAGGCACTGAGAAGGGTCTCATAGACATAGCATCTGACATTATATTTAGAGACGAAGAATGGTACAAAATCAAAAATATCATTGACAGCTTGCAGCCCTTAAAATTGAGTGTCGAAACACTGTGAAGAAACTAGTGTCCTCGAAAAACTGCAGACACAACGTTTTGATCGATTTTAGAGAAGTTCGAGAAGCAAGTCATAGTTATAAGCAATGAGCTATCCGAGTCACCATGCACACAAGTGAAAGAAAGACGTAATGAAGTGAGTGCTATCTTGATTGCTTTGTAGCATAAGCACAAATTGAACAAGCACAATCCCACATTTGTAAAGCCGAAAAGTAATAAGTTACGAAAAGAAATGAAAAACATTTTACGGCGAGTCATTGAAGATGATGCTAGGAGCTCTACAAACATTTGAACATTTAAAAAATGTGTTTTGTTACTATGGCGGTGAAATATCGTGCCCTGGTCGCAGTAATACATGATATAAATGTGAAGTATTATGGTGATCTGTCAGACATAATGTTCGTATTGAGGGTTATTACCGAGAGTGCATTCACAATTTATTTTTCGCAAACTGCCTCAATTTCCCGAATTTCCTTTGAAACTATCAGAATTTCTTTCCGGTAATAATTTCCAGCGCCGCAATAAAGAAAACGAAAAACGAATTCCACATCAATATTGTTCGAATCGAGAGACATTGAGTTCATACAAAAATAGCATATACAGAAATCCTTTTTCCCCCTCATTTTTCAATTTTTCCCTAGGAAAATGTCTGAAAAGACAACCGAATCCACTTTGTAAGCAGTTGATTGTAGATCATTAAGACTTCACAAGGGTGGTTTCTTTTTATTATTTTAATTTATTTTTCTTTTCTTACAAGGGAAACACCGAAAGCTGGTACTCCGTCAATTACGTTGTTGTCAAATCACTTCTACAGTAATGTTACCTGAAGATACATCTTTATCTTTGCGTAACACTTTTCCTAATAAGACTATCGTCGTACAGCTCTGCGCTTTGGTAACTACGTTATCATTGTCAGTTTGATAGTTGACAGTTTCAAATGTTATTATACTTCATTTTTATACGTTAGCCATATGTGTTCAGTCGTTTTCAGTTAATGCCTTTGTAAGTTTTGATTTTAAAGATTTTCCTCTTCTCATCTCCAGATAGGTGATACGTCTTTAATGAAGGACAATGGTGAACTGATGTACTGAGGAGAAGTTGTAAAATTCTCAAATTGCTTAACGCTTTAGTCCAGAATATTCTAGAAATATTTACGCATGTATTAAATAATTAAATCTAGAACAAGTAATCGGAGCAAAATAATAATTTTGGGTTTTTAATTTTTACAGTGAATTCGTGAAAGAAGAAACATCGTAAACGTGTCCACCGTGATAGGGTAAGTCTGGATCATTTGAAGCCAATATACGTTCAGGATCAGATAAATGATTCATTTTAATTTTGCAAGATCAAATGGATATGATGTGGGTAGATATACCAGGAAAACATTGAAAATTGGTTCTTGTTACCTGCACGGAAACACAAGAAAACAAAGAAAACCAATTCCCAGTAAATCTAAAGAAATAAGTTATCTTTCTTCTAAAACCACTTCAATAGTAGTGACACTTCAGGTCCCACAAAGAACTGACTGCTCTTCAAATTTAGAAATCTTCGTAGATGATTTCCAAAACAATTTGAGCTGTGCCTAGAAATCTCATTTATTTTCGCCGCCTAAAAGTGTTTGGTAGTTCCTTAGTCCAGAAAATGCCAATAGCCGTGTCGCAGTGGATACACCGGTTCACTTTAGATATTCGAAATTTAGCACTGTCGGGATTGGCTAGCACTTGGATGGGTTAACATCCATGTCTGCCGAATGATGTTGGTAATCTAGGCGCCTTGAGCCTTGTGAGGCCAACTGAGGAGCTACTTGATGGAGTAGTAGCGGCTCCGGTTACGAAGACTGACATAACGGCCGGGAGTGCGGGGCGCTGACCACGTCACCCTCCGGACGCCTTCGGGCAGAGGATGACACGGCGGCCGGTCAGTACCCATTGGGCCTCTCGAGGCCTGTCGGACGGAGTTTAATTCAGTCTACAAACTGGTGATTTTTTGTCACTATTTCAGGTTGTCATTAGTATTTATCACAGTGGGGGCTTAGAGAGAGAAGAGACTACATACTACTAATAATTAATATTGCTAAAACTTGAATTTAAACTTTATTATTCTTTTAGGCAGCAGCTTAGTCGAATTGCCCACCGAATTCACAGAATCACCTTTCCTTTTACAGTTACATACATCAATATACCGGGTGATCAAAACATCAGAATAAATTTGAAAACTTAATAAATCACGGAACAATGTAAATAGAAAGGTAAAATTTGACGCACATGCTTGGAATGACTTGGGGTTTTATTAGAACAAAGAAAAATGTCTGACAGATGACGCTTCATCAGATCAGAAAAGCAATAATTAGCTTAACAAATTAAAACAAAGCAAAGACGATGTTCTTTACAGTAAATGCTCAATATGTTCACCATCATTCCACAACAATAGCTGTGGCCGAGGCATAATATTGTGAACAGCACTGTAAAGCATGTGCGAAGTTACGATGAGGCATTGGCGTCGTATGTTGTCTTTCAGAATCCCTAGAGACGTCGGTCGATCACGATACACTTGCGATCTCAGGTAACCCCAAAGCCAAAAATCGCACGCACTGAGGTCTGCGGACCTAGGAGGCCAAGCAAGATGAAAGTTGTGCTGATGATCATCACCAAACGACGCGCGCAAGAGATTTTCACGCTTCTAGCAATATGGGATGGAGCGCCAACATGCATAAAAATCACATGTACCAGCAGGGTTTATCAGCCAGGCTTGGGATGATGCGAGTCTGTAACATATCGGCGTACCTCTCACCCGTCATGGTAGCAGTCACTGACGTTTTGCTGCCTGCACCATCTATCGGACATATTTTGCACTTTATTTTTGTTCTAATAAAACCCTATTTCGTTCCAACATGCGTGTTAATTTTTACCTCTCTCTCTAAATTATTCCTTGATTTACCAAGTTTTCAAATTTATACTGACTTTTTGATCACCCGATATATAAACGGAAAACTTTAGTACCACTTTATCCACAAAATTATTTTAGCAAGGAATTCATATATAAATAGAAACTTTCGAAGGAAACAAAGCATTTGATTAAGGTTTTAAAACACAAAGTGAAATCAGTACATCAAACATACTTAGCCTAATAAACTGTATTATTGTCGTCGTAGATGATATTACGCTGCTTGTAACTTTTTGAAATCAACGACAGTGACACAGTTAAGTCACTGAGGAACAAAACCAGCTTTGCTATGCGCAGTATGCGATAGTCGGCTTCACCCCGGTGGTGTCAAAACGCTGGCTGGAGAAAAGCCTCGTACGCTGCTCCTCAGCCCAGAGTACAAGTACGTTTCACAGTTCGTAATTTATATTAATGCAGGATAAATTAATGTGACTCAAATAATAAAACAGGAGATAACATTGGCGAATTTAAAACAACAGTAAATTGTGACGTGGACAAAGCATGGCCTATCGGCGGTTCCTGAAGTTTTAAAATCACACTCACAACTTGACACTAACACAACACTTTAGCACGATGCACTGTTAAAGCGTAAAGCACTGAGACACCGCAGGGGGAGAGAGAAAGAAAGGGATGACGTGGAGGTGGGGGGGGGGGGTAGGGGAAGGGGTTAGTACGGAAGGAAAACGTAAGATCTCCGAGGGAGGGGGAGGGAGATGCAAGCGGGGGAGGGAAAAGAGGGGGATTGGAGGGGAGGGGGCAGGTAACATATGGGAGGAGAGGGAATAGGACTGTTAGGCTGGGTAAATATTGGGACAGAGGGCGTCATCTGGGAGAGGGAGGTGGCGAAGTTACTATGGGAGAGGATGTGAAGGGTGTGAAGATGTAGGGTGGGAAGGAGGGAGGGAGGAATATTCTGGTATCGATGTGGCATCTACATTTACATCTACATGGACACTCTGCAGATCACATTGAACTTCATGGGAGAGGGTTCATCGAATTACCTTTACGATTTTTCTCTTGAGTTCCACTAATAACTCGTGGGATAAAGGATCACCAAAATCTTCGTTTTCGATCTGATTTCTCTTATTATGATGTCATGTCTCCCTATGTAGGTGGGTGCTAACAATATATGTTTGCATTCTGAGGAGTAAGTTGGTGAAAGGAATTTTGCAAATAGATCTTGACGGAACAAATAACGCCTTTCTTTTATGATTTCCACCCCAACTTGTGCATCATATCCATTACACTCTTTCTCCTACATCGCGATAATACAAAACGAGCTGCACTTCTCTTACTTATCTCTAAATCGTCCGTCAGTCCCACCTCGTATGGATCCCACAATGGCACCAATACTCTAGAATAAGACGCACAAGTGTAGTGCATCTTCCAGGTGACCTGCCAATGAAACGTCGTCTTTGGTTCGCGTACCCTGCAGTATTTTCTGTGTGTTCTTTGCAATTAAAGTTGTTCGTAATTGTTACTCCTAGATATTTAGCTGCATTTACGGCCTCAAGGTGCGACTGATTTATCGTGTAACGAATTTCTTTTAGTGGTCATATGGATGACTTCACACATTTTTTTTAAGAATCAGTTGCCAATATTGGCACAATGCGAATATCTTCTGTAAATCAGTTTGCAGATGTTTTTGATCTTCTGAAGACTTTACTAACCGATAAATTACAGCATCATCCGCGAACAGACTAAGGGAGCTACTCAGATTGTCTCCTAAATGGTATATAAAAATAAGGAACGGTAGGGGCCCTATAAGATTTCCCTCGGGAACGCCTGATAGAATTTCTGTTCTCCTAGATGACTTAGCGACAATTATAACGTACTTTGTTCTTTCTGACAGGAAATCAGGAATCCAATCGCACAACTGTGGCGATATTTTATAAGCACGCAATTTGATTAAAAGACGTTTATGAGGTACAGTATCGTAAGCTTTTTCGGAATTCTGGAAATACGGAATCTATTTCACATCCCTCATCGATAGCACTCATCACATCAAGTGAGTTAAGAGCTATCTGTGGTACTTTCTAAACCCGTGCTGACTATGGGACAATAGGTCGTTCTTTTAGAGGTAGTAAATGCTCTAACATCCTGCTCCAAAACAACGTAGATGATATAGGCCTGTAATTTTGCGGGTCACCCCTATTGCCTTTCTTGAATATTCAAGTGACCTGTCTTTGGGTAAGCAACGTTCACTAAGCGAGCATGTTTTTATGATTGGTATCGGGCTACTGCATCAGCATACTCTGAAAGGAATCTAACTGGTAAACAGTTAGGACCGGGAGACTTGCATTTGTGAAGTGATTTATTTTAATAATCAAGGGATACTTACTTATAAATTACGCATGGTGGAAGCTGTTCTTGATAGGAATTCTGGAGTATTTGCAGGGGGAGGGGGGGATAGATCTGAGGGTGACGGGATTGTATTTTGCAGGTAGTGTAGAGAATACGCATATGTTCAAAGAACTTTAGAAAGTGAGAAAAAGGAATGAGATCGTAGAGAATCGGCATAGGGAAGCGTGACGGATGCGATAAGCGAGGCGGAGGACATGGCGTTTTAGGATTCTGATATTATAGTAGGTGGGGGAGGCAGAAATCCAAGCGGTGTGGAAACTGCGTTGGACGGAACGCATCAAGGAACGGTAGGAGTGTAGCTTTGTGGAGGGGTTAAGTCCCAATGTCCGGCCGGAAAGCAGCCTGAGGAGTTTGAGACGGGAGACGGCTTTCTGACGGACTGATTGAAGGTGTGGGTTCCAGGAGGGAATGATCCAGGGTGAGGCCAAGGTATTGGGAGATGGAAAAGTGATGGAGTGTGAGGTGGAGGTCTCGGTGATGGAAGGATCGGATTGTACGACCTAAAACGATTGCCTGGGATTTGGTGGAATTGACGGAGAGGAGGTAGGCTAGATACACTATGTAGCTATCTTACGATGAGTGAAATTATTTACATTATGTTTGCGCGGAAAAATTATCCAAATGTTGAATTTAAACGGAGCACGCCACATAACATACAAAATAAAAAATACGTTATTTTCCTAACACGATTTCACATTAATGAAAAAAAAAACTTTGATATTGAGATATCAGCGGAATACAGTTCTTAAACTACACGAACCTGTTACTAGGCCTATAGATCTTTGTAGAATAAAAATGTAAAAGTATTTTTGTCTCCAAATCATAACGATTGTAGTGTCGGTACTGTTAAAGGAAAAGGAAATCTTAAAGTGTTAGGCAATTCTGCTGGCGGTACATCACCGCAGATCGAATGTGTAAATATGCTGTGTCCAGACTGACAAGACAAACAGAATAAAACCAGAGTAATCCCTTATAACAAAGAATCCAATATTTACTCATAGCTCATCGTTTATCCAAATATATTGTTAACCCACTCATTCGCTTTCGTTGACATGAATACATTAACTGGAATATATTGAAATTCTGATTTACAAGGGATATGTACGTATATTCCAATAAATATGTTGAACAGTACCCTAAAGCACGCTTGTACTCCATCATGTACAATGGCAAACACTCGCAGCGCGGAAGCGCGTACTTACACACACACACACACACACACACACACACACACACACACACATACACACTAGCGCGCGCCCCTCGCGTTTGTTTGTATCACCATTGTAGCAAGTAAAGAAATATTTTCTTTTCGAAATTAAACAGTCGTATTCCTGTTTTTGAAAAATAAGATACGGGCATATACCAAACAATCTGTAATATACCAATTGTAATGTAACACTTGTGATGGGATATACACAGGGCAAAGAAGAAGAACTTTTGGTAAGAGACATAAGGAACACATTAGACTTGTAAGTATGGAGTGAACAACTATACACTTGCTGAACGACTAAGAACACACAACATAAAAAATAGAATAAACAAAACAAAAACGCCTTATAACACTACCAAAAAATTACCACATCGAAAAAACCAAAGAAGAAAATCCCGTTGAATCACCACTTACACGTTTGAAACAACTCCCTGCTAACATTTTCATCTTCCCTTTAACCCCCCACCACATAACATCTAAATCGATGCTCAAATCATATCAACAATTATTATTACTATCATCTGAGATTACACACAATAACAAACACACACACACACACACACACACACACACGCACGCAAAAGCCAACTTTTCGTACATTCAAAAAACACAGTCATCTCAACTCAGTTAACATTGAAATTAGCATCACATTATGAGAACAAACGAATTTCAAAACGAGACACACCTTCAATCCTGTGAAATAGTAAACATTGAAATAGTGAAAAAATATAGACGAAAACACGCAAATTTCGGCGATGTTGTGTAAAGCTGTGGAACGAGCATGTAAGGACAGTTGTGAGTAAGGCGGACAGCCGACTTCTGTTTATTGGGAGAATTTTGGGAAGATGTACTTCACCTGTAAAGGAGACCGCGTATAAAACGCTTGTACGACCACGTCTTGAATATTGCTCAAGTGCTTGGGACCCGCAGCAGATCAGTTTAAAGGAAGACATAGAGGCGGTTCAGAGGCGAGCAGCTAGATTTGTTACCGGTAGGTTCGACTAATGCGCGAGTGTCACGGAAATGCTCCGGCAACTCAGTTGGGGATCGCTGGAAGAAAGACGACGTTCTTTTCGTGAATTTATGTTAAGTAAATTTAGAGGGCCGGAATTTGAAGCTGAGTGTAGTACGATCTTGCTGCCGCATACTTACATTTCGCGTAAAGATCACAAGACAAGACAAGAGAAATTAGGGCTCATATGGAGGCATATAGGCATTCTATTTTTCCTCGTTCAGTTTGGGAGTGGAATAGGAAAGGAAATGACTAGTAGTGGTACAGTGTACCCTCCGCCACGCACCTTACGGTGAATTTATGTAGATGTAGATGTAGAATGTTCAAATGTTTGTTAAGCTTATGGGACTTAACTACGGGGTCATCAGTCCCTAAACTTACAAACTACTTATGAACTACTTACGAACTAGGACGTCACAAATATCCATGCCCGAGGGGGAATTCGAACCCCCGACCGTAGTGGCCGTGCTGACCGTGACTAGAGCGCCTCAGTCACCTCGGCCACCGCGGCCGGTATGTAGATGTAGAAATTCAGCCAATGATCAAATGGTAAGACCACTATGAAAATCGCCAGACTTTTAAACGTGAGTAGCCTACATTATTTTGAGTAAAACAAAGTGAACTATTTGTAATCTGCTGAGACTGCATCAGTGAGCAAAAATGTAATTTCCAGATATAAAAACCCATACTAAAACAAAGGGCCAAACGCGAATGGAAGAAATCAGAGAATTTTACCAAGAAATTGGCTGCTTCAAAATAAATAGATAAATAATAAATAATTAAATAAGAATAAAAAACGAAGACAAATAAAGAAACACCCAGGCTGTTATGCTGTGGCCGGTAGAATTTCTTGAAACTCGATTTTGAGTTCCTGCCTGAAGAAGGTACTTGTAAAGGCGGTGGTTGTAATTTGTCTTTAGGTTTCCAATACAAGCTCCAGATCACTACTAGATCCTTATGGATGGAACTAACAGATTGCAATCTGTGGCAGCTAGTGTCGTAAATCCCCTTTGATTCACATTACAAATGGTGTCAAATATTTAGGAAATATTGGAAGAATTGTGTATTAACACACTTCGAAGCTTCCATGCTGTATAGCTAAACCAACGCTTTTCTTTTTGTTTTTTGTTTTGTGACCACTTATGTAAAGTTTGATCAATGATGGAGCCAATACGGATCCTTGTGGTAAACCGTTATTTGCGGTTCGTACTTCCTTCTTTGTGGACACAGTCACTGAGTTATTAAGATAGAAAAAGCTTCATTTATAATAAAGCTTCATTACGTGACAATCTACCAGCAATATCAGAAATGATCTCACGGCAATATATACGTATATTAAAAACGGACGATTCCGAATAGTTTGAATTTCGAGCTTTTTGTCCGAATCTGTTAACGCGCCTACTGTCATGTGCTAACTGCACCTATGATCCAAGGTCGCGGTTACCTACTTTCTTCCCAATATAGTGCCTACCTCCCAGTATGCAAAGTATGTTACGACATCTCATGTAGTGAGATTGTTACCTCGAAAAGAGGTGGGTCAAAAGGTCATTAGATGAGTCTGCACAGCTATGGCTGATATCATATTGTGATAATGGTATAATCCACTTTTCATAAATACAGATCTTTCAATCAATTAAGGATTTACTCTCATTAATTCACATTACTCTTCCGTAACAAAATGAAATTCAAATTATTCCAGTATTAACTTCTCTCTTTAATAAATAATTTGAATCTGATATATATATATATATATATATATATATATATATATATATATATATATATATTTGAACTTTATGAAAATGTAATAATAATTAATGAAAATTGTATCAACGTCACGTACAAAATCGGTTAAAATAAACAATGAATAATCTTACATCATATTCAGTAAAACGCAAAATACGTAGCATTATCGATTAAAGGTTCCCTTTTCCTTTTTTGTAAACTGAAAACGCGAATAACTTTCGTAATGAACTTTTCGATGTATGTTAATCTCAGCACCATTTCACTGCGATATTCTAACTAAATGAACTCTACGTTACTCAATCAGTTTGCTATAGTTCTACTACTCTGAATGTCATTGTTACTTTCACTACCACTGTCACTCTTACGTACGCAGAAACTGAAGTAACTCTGCACTTCGTTAAACAAACAATGGCATCATGGGGTTTCCTATTCTAAAACCAAAAGTTTGACGGTCTTTCTCTCTGCAATTTACGCCAGCCGTCTATTTCTGAAGTTCGTCATTCAATCTTGTAAACCTGTAAATTCCTAAACTGGCGTTTGACTGACTGAGCTAGGTTTCCCGTGAAATAAAAGAGACACTTCAATTATCAAGGTGTCAAAAGGTGCATTATGCCACCATGTCAACACTTTGCCTTCCTTAATAATTGTGAGTCTCGATCTCCGCTCGGCAAGAACTCAAATAAAACTAACCTGTCTCTTTCTCTTTCTAACTCTTCCACTACAGACAGTATTATTCTTCCCCTTCTTATTTAGTATCTACATATTGCATAAAATCTACAGTTTAGTTTCAACCTGGAATAAGGTTTGCACATTTGACTTGGAAAAGCAAAGAAAGTTCACTGAATACGTAAAATTTAGATTGGTGCAAGGCGGATGGTTATCTACGTACAGACTTCGACACCAGTCAGCATTGAAGAAAAACTGAGAATAAGGAAGAGAGTGGAAGGGCAGAGATATGCCGCTAAGTAGAGTATAGAATAAGGAAATGCCTGCGTAGCCTCGGGTGTTCAGATAGTCCAGTGCTTCCGAAATTGTGGGTCTCGGTATCTATTCAGAAGACCTTAAAATACCTAAGGAAAATGTATGACCGACCAAAGAATATAAAAACTGTTTGATGAGCAAAGATTTATAATCCGAAAAGTTACGTTTGTGCGGCTCGCGTGTCCACCACCATCACCTGCCATCAGGGTCATCTGAAGATAGTCAACACTGAAACCAGTCATTAAATAAATACAACCATTCTGAGATCTCGACAGTTCGCCACATATATGTGATTGGGTAGGGGATTTCCTGTCAGAGAGGACACAGTGTGTAGTAATCGATGTTAAGCCATCGTCTGAAACAGAGGTGATATCGGGCGTTCCACAGGGTAGTGTTTTGGTCCTCTGCTGTTCTTTTTTATATACACGATTTGGAAAAAATCTGAGCAGCTGTCTTAGGTTGTTTGCAGATGACGCCGTCATTTACCGTCAAGTAAAATCATCAGAAGAGCAAAACCAACTATCTAAATAAGATATCAATTTCCTGTAAAAATTGGCAATGTAAATAATGAGAAGTATGAAGTCGTCCACATGAGTACGAAAAGAAATCCGTTTACTTAAGGCCGTAAACTTCAGAAATACCTAGGAATTAGTATTGCTTCAGAATCAAACTGGAGAGAACACATAGATAATTTCGTGGGAAAGGCGCACCAGAGACTGCGTTTTATTGGCAGAACTCTTAAAAGATGCAACAGAACTACTAAAGAAACTGCATACATTACACTTGTCCGTCCTTTTCTGGAGTATTGCTGCCCAGTGTGGCATCCTTATCAGATGGGTTTAGTGAAGGACATCTAAAGAGTCCAGAGAAGGGCAGCTCGTTTCGTATTGTCACGATACAGGGGAAACAGCGTTATGGAAGTGATACAGGGTGTGCGATGGGAATCATTACAACAACGGCGGTTATCGTTGCTACGTGGGCTACTGACGAAACTGCAATCACCAGCATTCTCCTCAGAATGCGTAAATATATTGTTGACTCAAACTTACAGAGGTAGCAAAAGATCACCAGAATAGAATACGTGAAATCACAGCTCGAACGGAGAGATTCAATTGATCTTTCTTCCCGTGCTCTATTCGTGAATAGAATGGGAGATAAATTGTATAAAGGTGGTTCGATGAACCCTCTGCCAGGCACTTTAATGTGATTTACAGTGTATCCCATGTAGATGTAGAAAGAAATATGTGGGCAGCGAGAGAGGTACGGAGGCACGGGCCAGATATGGTGGCGAGGTTAAATACGGGACGCAGGGAGTCTGCGCTGTGAGAGGGCAGGCTGGGTTTTGTGCGCCTGGCGGCGTGGCCCTCGACCTCGCAGCCCCGCCTCCCTGCCGCTGCTCTCCAGAAGGACCGCAAAGTGCCGACCCACCCCGCCCCTCTACCGCCGCCACACAGTACTTGCTGTAACTCGCCTGCGGCAGCCAACGCCGGCGTCTCCTGCAAAGACCCGACCCCACTGATTCTCCCCGCAGATATCCTGGCCACACGAAGAACGCTGCCTCTGGCAAAATTACAGTACCGCCATGTCTCTGATCTTCATCTCTATGACGTTTTTTAAAATCAAAAACCTTTACAACACTTCGAATAACTTCTGGATATGCAGCTGTGGGATGTAATCGACGACCGCTATTTCGACTAGAGTAAAACATTTTTTTCATTCCCATTTGTTTATAAAGTTATAACGTCACTGCTGCGTCCAGCTAATCCTCGATGGGCGAAGGTGCCATTATTGTGGTGCCCCACAAGTCTAAAGTGCGCGCCACCTACTTTCGCCGCGCGCCGCCATGCACGCACGGCGCGGCGTTCTTACGACGTCAGCCACGAGCGCCCTCTGCTGCAACTCCGCTCGTGGCCACCACTGAGCGACATCGTTCACTTGGGACTGAGATAGGAACCAGTTAACACTTCGGAATCAGATAGGCACCAGTGAAGACTTGGCTATCGGATAGGCACTAGGCAGGCCTCTAGCTCAACTATGTATCAGCATTCTGCATTATTGAGCTATGTAAAAGTTAAGTACTGTGAAAGTTCTGTGCAATATATATCTCGTTCTAATTTACTCTAGAGTTTCTTGTTTCTGCTGTCCCACTGGCTGCTCCCCTCCGTACCTGCACAAGCGTGCATCCTTTATTCCTGTGTCGGTCTTCCTACTCAGCCACCGGCACCTACGACGGAAACGAGACACAAAAGCGGCGACGAGGCAGGGACACAAAAGTGGCGACGAGGCTGGGACAAAAAAGTTATATTCTATTTGCTGTTTAATTACTCCTTAATCTTTGTTCCAATGGTATGACTGTATAGGATGCGGAGAATTACTGGGTTGATCCACAACAATAAACTTTGTTCACTTCCTTTATTACGGAACGACAAATGTTAATAACCGCGTGCCACTACGATAATGTCTACAAGTCCACACTGAAACATTTCAAGCCGGCCGCGGTGGCCGAGGTGACTGAGGCGCTCCAGTCCGGAATACTGCTATGCAATCAACGCCTTTGTTTATGTGATTTGTCATGCTATGGATTGCTGAAAAAAATATAGGGTCTCCGTTAAAAAGGAAAAGTTAGTGTTAAAAAAAAAATTTCTTTTGTTTTAGAATGTTTCGAAATATGTACATTCATGGTCCCCAGCCGTGCATTGATACCGGTGAACGTCGTTTTCCAATAGCTGTTATTGTTCCAGAGATATTTTAGGTGGACAAGATAGCTGGGACACCCTATATAAAGAATTGCATTAAATGTACCATTTAAAATTTAATCAGTTATCATTACTTTATTTCAAATACAATTGTAATTACATCAATATTATTTAATAATACTGATGAGACAGTATTCACATAAATTATTGAAATTACAGAAAAGTAAATATAAAGTACTCAATAAATCATCAAGAAATAACAAAACCAATAATAGAATTATATAATAATGATACACTTTTCATTAAAATAGTAATGACAATTTATCTGTTAATTGCATTATTAGCAGGAGCAGTATGTATTTTAATTTTACCAGGATTTGGTATTATTTCTTTTATTCTTTGTCATGAAAGTCAATCATTTGGATCTCACGGTATAATTTAAGCAGTATTATCAAATGTTCTAATGTTTGTAGAGATTATGGGACTTAACTACGGGGTCATCAGACCCTAAACTTACAAAGTACTTGTGAACTAGCTAATACTAAAGACGGCACATACATCCATGCCCGAGGAGAATTCTAACTGCCGATGAGAAACGATCTCGACCATCGTAGCATTGCACCTCAATGCGCTCGACCGCTCCGCCGCGGCGCAATATTATCAATTGGATGATCAGAATTCATTGTTTCAGTACAGCATGGTTTACCGTACGTATAGACGTTGATTCGCGAGCTTACTTTACATCAGCAACAATAATAATTGGTGCACCAATTGGAATACAAATATTTACATGAATAGCAACAATTCACGGAAGAAATTTATTCCACCTTTACTTTGAGCACTATGATCCAATTTTCGAGACAACTTCTTAGAGGAAGCACTGTGTACAGACATTTGTAACCTAGGTTTTCAGTGAGAAACGGTAAAATGCAACACAACGAAGAAATATGCAACAGTGGCGTCACAGAAACAAAATTGATACTTGTCTGAAGTAGCACCAGTAAATTCAGAGTGTTAGTTACTGAACTATACGAATTGAAATCGTCATAAGCACTCTCAAATTTACGTTGAGAGACGTTCAAACTGCGCAGTTGGCCACGGGGTGTAATGGGTATAACTATATGCGTCTGCATGGCCATTACCACGTGAAGAAGCCACGGAACAGCGTGAGTGGGTTGACAGCACTGCTGAAGGTCTACTGCGGCTCGAAGACAGTTTGCGCCTGAGTGGTTACTGAAGACAACAATATGTTCAAGTGTTTGTAGAGCTTATGGGACTTGACTACGAGGTTATCAGTCCCTAAACTTACAAACTACTTATGAACTAGCTACAACTATGGACGGCACAAATATCCATGCCCAAGGGGGGATTCGAACCCCCGACCGTAGTGGCCGTGCAGACCGTGACTAGAGCGCCTCAGTACCCTCGGCCACCGCGGCCGGCACTGAAGACAACTGGTACAAGTTTGCTTCTAATCTAGAATTTCAAAAATAAAAAAAATAAAAATGTTCAAATGTTTGTTAAGCTTAGGGACTTATTTGCAGGGTCTTCAGTCTCTAAACTTACAAACTACTTATCAAACTAACTTATACTATAGACGGGACAAACATCTATGCCCGAGGGGAGATTCGAACCCTCAATAGCCGGCCGCGGTGGCCGAGGTGACTGAGGCGCTCCAGTCACGGTCAGCACGCCACTACGGTCGGGGGTTCGAATCCCCACTCGGGCGTGGATATTTGTGCCGTCCTTAGTCTTAGCTAAATCATAAGTAGTTTGTAAGCTTAGGGACTGATGACCCCGTAGTTAAGTCCCATAAGTTGTACAAACATTTGAACATTTGATCCCTCAATAGGCAACGGCCTCGCGCATCGTGTTAGAGAAGGGGTATAGTGTTCGTAATGACAGTGTTGGTCATGTCGACGTTCCAAAAAAAGATTGAGTACACCTGAAAACACCGAGAAGCCGGATTATATTAGTTGTTCCTTCCATGCATCCGTGTTAAGAATATCCTCATGGATGTGAACGTTTAACTTTTTTTTCTTTTAGTCTGATAATATAATAATACTAATAAAGGTACATACATTTTTTACAAGCTGATAATAATACTAATAGTATGAGAACAAATACATGCATTACTTGGTTCTACTTTAGAATTCGTCAGTGGAGTAGTAGGAGTTGGCCACTAGAAAGTCTTTTTGGCTGTGTTTAAAATCATGCGCACGAAATGAATCAGACGAGTTGTACAACAGATGGGAATCAACCTGGAAACACAGCAGCAAAGGGTCGTTTAGGATTTGCATCTCTTCCCACACAAAATTTAAACCGGTAAGCCATTAAGCAAAAAAATTCCAATGTTCAAATGTTTCTAAAGCTTATGGGACTTAACTGCGGGGTCATCAGTTCCTAAGCTTACAAACTACTTATGAACTAACTGATACTAAAGGCAACACAAATATCCACGCCCGAGGGACGATTCGAACCTCCGACGCTGCAGGCCGCGCGATCCACAACATGGGGCTCCAGACAGCTCGGCTACTCCAACGCGGCAGCCATTAAGCCTTGGGGGTGAATAGTGGTTGTGTTTGTCCGACACTATCGTCCTCAGAATTAACGAACAGGACTATGTTAACAGGAGATTGTTTGGCGACGAAGCTGACTTTCATTGATGTGTTCGTCAATATGCAAAACTGGTGTTTCAGGTGACGGAGGATCCGCACTTCGCGACTGGAATTTTTCTTCACACTCATTTCGGGACTGTTGTGTGCAATGTTCAGTCACAAAATAATCGGTGCGATATTCCTTGAGGGCAGATGAATGTATTTACTGCATCCCCCTTATCCGTAGTTACCTTCATTTCGACATGATGTTGTTCATGCAAGGGCTCGATGAATGCTTTATTTCCTGGAGGAATATTTTGTGGGACCGCATTCAATCTCTGGTGTACCCAGATATCACTGCCATGGGTCTCCATTGGCAGCCTCATTCTCCGGATCTGAACAAGTAAGACTCGTTTTTGGGGATTATAATGAAGACAGCGTGAACGACAATAGTCCCGAAACCACAAGGGGATGATTCAATATTTCCTTATTCATTTCGCCACATCATGGCCACGCAAGGCACACACACCCAACATTTCGTAACGTAAATACTAATACCGGCAGTACCTGCCACATTTTGAATAAATTTTGTGCACGCCGTAGTTTGTGACTCTTTTAAGTTTTGGTTCATATAGTTTAATAATTATCACCTTGCATCACTGTTCAATGTTCACTCTGTTTTTTGGCAAAGAGTGTAAAGAGTATTTCGAGTATCTCTCGCCACGTTACAAATTGGACTTATCACTAAACACACACACGCACATACACACACACGTTCAGCACGCTCCGAATTCACATTCATGAGACGAATAATGTACAGTACTATAAATCGTCAACTAAGATGAATAATGTACGGTACTATAAATCGTAAACTCACTCGCTTTATAATGACGTGATGTGGTATTAGTACTCTACGGTAATTGGGAATAAATGAGGAATTCATACGACATGCTATCTCAACGAACTACAGCAACATGACGAGATGTTATAAAATAATACTTCACCACTAGTGAGTAACGAATTTGAGAAGGAGAGAGAAAGAGAGAGTGAGTGAGGGGGAGAGAGAGAGAGAGAAATAGAAAGAGAGAGAGAGAGGGCGAGAGAAAGAGATAGGGGGCGGGTCAGGATGTGAAGAAGGAATCCGCGCAGCATTGTAGTATAAACGTCTGTCTCTATTCATGAAGTTATTTCCAGTTTCAAATTTCAGAGTTGATAGGTTGGTGTAAACGTGTGTGACGCTTATATTCTGCACAATTGTCCTCAAGTCCTGATGATATGACTAATATATGACCTGCCACATCTGCATGGGATACGCAGACCAAGATCATAATTTACGGACCTAGCAGCGCGTTAATCGGAGATGGCAGTGGAAAAACTCATTTTACCTCCAAATATTTCCTCGCTTATCTTCACAGCTTGCTCAATGTACAGATTGAACAACACTGAGGAAAGTCTACAAACGTGTCCGCTTCTCAACAAGTGCATTACTTTTAAAAAATTATCGCTAACGTACCTCAAATTCAAATTTTATTAGTCTATTTTTCGAAAGCATTAGAGATTATAGGTTTCGATGTTACCTTTTATGTCATGTGAAAAGTCTCGTCCAAAGTGTCATATGGAAAGCTTTAGTAAAATGCTTGAATAAAAAGTGAGTTTGAGGTAGATTTGTGAGTTATGGTTAATCTTCTTTCTAGCAAAACATTATATTAAATCGTAAGATCACTTGTCTCTACCCCTTACCGTGTCAGACTTTATAAACATATTTAGTTCTTGTACAAGTTGTGCATCAATTTTTATTTGTTTTATTTTAGCCCTGATACCTTCAGAAATATAAAATGTAGGGAGTTATATATAATGCACAGAACACTACATATTATATATATAATTTGTTATTATTATTCCCACGTGAGTAGTATCGACAGGCCTGCTGTCATCATCGCATTTAAAATCAGTTACATCACACATTTACGTTAAATTGTATTTGAGTGAAATATTGAGTACCTTTCTATCTCAATGACAAACACGTTTGGTTTTAAGATCTATATTACAAATTCATGGTGCCACATTTTGCTCAGATACATCTACATCTATAAATGTGAATGTCTGTTCCGTGTACGTCCAAACGACAAGACGCAGAGACTTAAATATTTGTACAGTTACCAAGTTATACCTGAGGAAGGTTTTACGCACGGTTTTATAGCGATCTGATGGATATTTAGTAATTTCAAGAATATAACGCGAAATGCGGAACAATAACGATTCTTTGAAAATTTTATTTACTCTTTGAAAATGGTTTTATTGGTTTCATTGTTGTTTGAGGATTGATAACGATAAAAGGGTGGAGTAAATTGGGATGGAAAGTTATCGGTGTATATAAAATTCTACGTGTGTGTGTGTCAATATTTCGTTTTGGAGCGAAAACTACAGAACGCAAACAAATGGTGTGTGTGTGTAATTGTGGAGCGAAGTCTCCCGTTGTACACCATAGCAGTTCCATGCCGACAGCTATAAGGGGGTGGAAAATATTGTGGTTGAAAGTCGTCAAATTATTAAAAATTCGGACAGCGATGATGTTTGTAACTCTATAGCAAGGAGGTTACGTACAGCGAATCATGATGCCACAGACCATATCTTTGGTCTATGCGTGCTACAATGTCTGCAGCCCTTTCTCTGTAAGGATAATCATACGAATAAGGAAATATAAGAATAAATAAATAAAGCAGTAAAAAATAAATTTCTTTTAATACATCTCTTTAAAAAAATCGATTTGACGTTTCGCGCATTACATCAAGTGATCTATCTGTGATATTAGTACAATCATTATTGTTGAATTTCGTGATTGGATTCTTCGAAACGAGTGCATATTCTCTGATAAATGTAAGATGTTTTTAGAAAAGGAGATGGACAGAGAGAGAGAGAGAGAGAGAGAGAGAGAGAGAGAGAGAGAGAGAGAGGTTAGGAAAAGTACTAACTCAAGGTTCGAATAAATAACGCCGGTTTTTCAGCTAGTTTAACATAAGTTGGTGAAGAGTTTGTATGATTATGTATTCGACGAAGACAGCAAACCACTCTAACTTGGTCACGCGAAAAATTATAATAATTACAAAATATATAAAAATATTGTAACTATCTTGGCAATGTTAAAGCCTTTCAAAAAATTTTATACCACTGCCAACATACATATATGAATCATTTGTGACCTATTCTTTAGCGTACTCAAGTCAACATTTTCTAAACATCTTTCCTAATCCACAATACCTACAGACGTACGTTTGCCTTTCCTCAATGTATCTCCTAATCTAAATCATACAGTCAGTACTGCTTCACGAGATCCTCCATTTCTTCTATATGCGACCTCATCTTCTCTGAGGTTGGATTTTACTCGTTTAACCTACATCTATAAGTAATTCGCTTTAGTATTGTGCAAGCAATTCTTTTTAAACTGATAGTTCTGTAATATTATAAACTAAAATAACTCGCTTTCTTTGGAATGGGAATTGGAATTAAAAGGTGTCAATGGCGGAGTCATCATGCAAATATAGACGCACTTTCGCAGGTAGCGTTTTCGTTATGATTTCGCCATTTGAAACTTTTAATTTCAGTTAATTATGTCCTCTTCATACACTGAGTTGTACGAATGTAACCTAAATCTCAGGTTTTATCGACCTACACATATTTAAAAACGTATGATTTATAATTAGGTTTCAAAATTTTAGTGAAGTTTTCCTTCCACCTGAATTATTTGTGTGTCTACTTCAGATGGCGGAAAAAAATGAAATTCTGCAAAGACAACACAGCAAACATGATGAAATAGTAAATTAGATTTGCCCATCTATAAATTGTAAAGAAATAGGGACCAGGAAATAAGAGATGTGCAGTGTTTTGAAAAATAAATACTTCATTTAAATATTTTGTTTTCGAATAGTTTTTTAAGTTGTTTTCTTCGTTACAATTTATGTTTTTACATATCTGTTCAAATGTTTGTGAACCTATTGGACCAAATTGCTATGGTTGTCAGTCCCTAGAATTACAAACTACTTAATACAACTTACAATAACAATAACAACACACACACACACACACACACACACACACATGCCCCAGGAGGACTCGAATTTCCGATAGCGAACAACCTTGCGCTCCGCAGCAAGGCTCCTTAGAGCGCACTGCTTGTCCGTCGCGACACATTTCATAAGACTTCCAATAGTTTCTAAGGACTGGACGAGTTGTCTGCAAAACCCTATACTCCGTTCACCGAAACGAGAGACACTCTTGCGCATAATAGTTTGCGACCACTAGTGCTCACTTTATTTCGCAGCTCTGTCGTGAACTAGTTCTCTTTAATTCGTCCGCTCCCACTGACGGCTGAGCGGCGTGGTCTGCGCATGCAGGTGGAGGGAGAGGTCCCCAACTAGCTGCTTCATGCGCTTGCTGCGTGAGCCGCTAACGATACCACGCAGACCAAAAGAAACAGTTTCTGTATAATTTCTTGCTTTTGAGTTTTGAGTTATTTTTATATCTTGGCATTATTTTGAATTCATTAGTCAGATACTACAGAGTGCAGAATACTTGAAAAAGAATCATTGCATAACTGAACTATTTAACTCTAGCTCGCAGACGCGCACCTCGAAATTGCTCTCTTTGACAGAAGGCACGTGATTCTTACGTCTGGTGTGCGCGCCCTCTCGTAATTGCCCGTCGGTCTTCAGAAAAGGATCCGGCGAACTAATGAGCGCGGTACGTTTGCCATAATAGTTTGCGACGGGTGGCGCATATTATAGATCGCGACCGATAGCTCCCATTTTAGTTCACACCTCCATCGCCTTCAGTAGGTAGCTCTTTTTAGTTCATCAGCTCCCATTACCGAGAGAGCTCTTTTTGACTTTTTCAACCACTCTTCCTTTTGTTATGATAGGTTTTTCTTATAATGATCAGTGTTGCCCAAGCGTGTGCTATAACCCATATTTTTGGGCATTTAAACATAAAATAGGCAAATAAACCAATCATTTACACAAATGGTTGATATAATGGTATTCAACTATTTTATATACAGAGTACTCGTAGTATTTTATTTTTAAAATGGTTTTATTTATTTATTTAACTATGAAGTTATTGTAGAATCAGTACCAACAATATATTCTAAATGCGTTTATTTTGGTGAATAAAAATAGTTTTTTTATATATATATAATTGATTCAGTTCGACGGTGACTGGCAGAAGGGAATCACGTTATTCTGCGCGCTCTTGCGTCCTCTCGTTGACCCCACCCCTGTTAGGCTTCGGAAAAGGAGCGAACGAACTAGAGGCGAGGAATCCGGGAGCTAGTTCGTATAGTTCGAATGCGGGAGCGCTATTCCGAACTAGTTCATTCGCGAACTATACAAGACTAGACAGACTGTAAGCACAGCGAGGCGCTTGACCAAGGGTGGACAAAACAGGGACGCTCTCCCAATGCCGCCGCATCCGTTTCATGTGTAAAGCGTTGTGTGTGTTATGAGGGGTGATATTAGAGGCTGGCTAGAAATTCGATATTAAAGGACCAGTTGCTGAATAGCAGCATAAGTATTAAGATTTCATATTATATCTCTTTCTAACCTGTATTGCGCAAATGTAAACTCATTATGTCATCCTACATTCTGAGTCCACACAAGAAGCGATCAAAGGAGCAATCATTAAGTTCTTAATGTGTATACAATGGAGTTTTGTGTAGAGAACAATAAATGACAAGGCCACACACACGACAGAAGCTTACAGAAAGTGTTGATTACTTTCACAGAAATGTTACACGAACGAAAGTACATGATTTGTTTTTGTTGACATAGTACTTATTGTCGTAAACGAAAACGCAGATTTGGGCAATTTTCGGAGATTCTACGGATTATTAGAAGAAATGTACTTTGAATATCTGAGGCGTCTAATATGACTGCTAGATAGCAAAAGACACAGTCGCCTTTCAGCAGATACATAGGTTTTAATTCCAAAATTATTAACTTATCCATCAACGGCCGTAATGTTTATGTTCTTTTATTTGACGACCGTTTTCGGTATACCATTAATACCATCTTCAGGCCCTATATAAATTAAGCTGCAAGTCATTATTGTATCCATAACATCAAGATGTACGTATGTCATATAAAATATAGAGAAGGATTAAAGTAATAACGAAAACACTTGTCAAATAAGACAACGTAAACTTTACGGCTGTTGGTGGATAATAATTTGGAATTAAAAGTCTACCATCAGCCGCAGTTTCTATTCCCTTACAATACAGAACCATATCGATTGATACGTGGGTAGCAACATGGAAAAAAAATGTTCAAATGTCTGTAAATCTATCGGACCAAACTGCGTGGTCATCAGTCCGTAGCTTACAAACTACTTAAACCTAGGTAAACTAACCTAAGGACAACACACACACCCATGCCTCCACGGCGAGCAACCGCGCGCTCCGCAGCGAAGTGCTTTAGACCGCTCGGCTACTCTACAGCGGCTAGCAACATAGAGCGAGCGCCCATGGTCACGCGTCCAGATCTATTTACTGTCTCTCGTTTCGGTGAACGGAGTGTATATATATATGGCATTTTTTTTCCCTTTATTGTTTTTTAAAAACCCCAGAAGTGGCAGGCTGGCATCAGCTAACATGCTGCTCTTCAGCCGAGAGCGTACATATATGGGAGCAGAAGATTTAAAATAATAAAAACAGGTGACAAATATGAAGAATTTAAAAAAAAGACACGGTGAGATAAATGGGTGGAATGACAATGACTGCGAAAAAGTTGACAAATGAACATATTTAGAACGTAAAACACCACGGTAGATAAAACATTCACGTTGGATAAACGGAGCGGTGACGACGAGACGAAGAGTCATATTTAAAATACATGGCTACACTATGGTCTGCCTGTGCGGCAGTTTCTGACGTCTTAAAAACGCACGTACACTCGAAGCACTGCACATTTAAAACCACTGACACACAAGTAAAATCTCTGCGCAGGCTACGCAGTGGAGAGGGAGGGGAAGGAAAGTGCGGTGGGTAGGAAGGATGGGCAGGGGGCTGTGTGGGAACGGGATGAGATGGGATGGAAGGACTCCAAGGAAGCGGGGAGAGAGAAGGATCCAAGCGGTGGAAGGGAAAAAGAAGGGTGGAGGGGTACGTGGCACTAATCTACAAGGAAGGCTAAGGTTGATAGGAGGGATATATGTCAGGACGGAGGGCGTCATCCGGGAGAGGAAGCTGATGAAAAAAAAAAATTTCAAATGTTTGTATAGCTTATGGGACTTAACTACGGGTTCATCAGTCCCTAAACATACAAACTACTTATGATCTAAGACTAAGGACGCCACGAATATCCATGCCCGAGGGGGGATTCGAGCCCCCGACCGTAGTGGCCGTGCAGACCGTGACTGGAGCGCCTCAGTCCCCTCGGCCACCGCGGCCGGCGAAGCTGATGAAAGTTACCCTGTGGAGAGTATGGAGGTGGAGTGAGGGAGGAACATGCTGGTAAAGGCGTGGCACAGGCCCGGGATTCAGGAGGATAGGAGAGACCAGTGGGTGACGAGATTCTATTTTGCTGGAGGTGTACAGGATGCGGAGATGTTGAAGGAATTTTAGAAGTTGGGGGGAAGGGGTAAGATCATATAGGATCCGCGTGTGGGAAGGGAGGTGAATACTGTAAGCGAGGAGGAGGGCTTGGCGTTCTAGAATCTGGAGTGATTTATAGCAGGAGGGCGGGGCGGATATCCAGGCAGGATGAAAGCTACACAAGACGGGGCACATTAGAGAAAGGTAGGTGTAAAGGATGGTGGAGGGGTTTAGACGGCACGATCGACTGCCGCGTTATATATACGTCGTTAGCAGTTAAGCTGGACCTGATCCCAATACTACCTCGCCGCTAAGTGACCGCTCTGATTGAGTCGTCCAACAGCTGCAGGGGACTGCGCGCACTTTAGTCCCAATTCAGGCCACTGTGCCGAGAGTTCTCGACGCCCCCACGAGATGGCGCGGGCGACCCGCAGTGCCCGTGTGCACTGGGCGGTGCGGGTTCCTGGAATGCCGGCCGGTTTAGCATACCTCGCCAGGAGCGGCGCACAGTGTGGGCCTCAGGGGCACCGCGGCGGCCGGAAGTGGCTCGCGGGCAGCGGCGCTTCCGTCCTGGGGGTCTCGTAATTAAGTCGAAAGCGCTGGCCTCGTGGGGAGGGGGGAGACTCGGCGGCCGCGTCCCCCAGGCCCTCCGCCCCCTTATTAGCATATTATTGAAGTCGCGAAATTAACCAACACCAGCGCCCGCGGCCGCCGACACAGGCCGCCGGGGGAGGGGGGTGGGGTAGCCCCGCGCGCCGGGAATAATGAAATGACTGCCCGGGAGAATAAAAACAACCCGACTCCCCTCCCGGTCCTCCATTTATACTTTGCACAGGCAGCCCCGAGCCCGCTAATCGGACGCGGAGGCACTGTTTTCTCCTCTCGCGGGTTGTGAAAGGCGGGAGGGGGGGGGAGGGGGCGCTGTGCCGGCAGACGAGGAAAAACTTCGCCTCGAAATGCAAATATAATAACTGTTCATCTTCTCTGCGCAGCGCTCGTAACGGAATCCGTAGAAACGAAATTCATGGCGTCCCGCAAACTTCCGCGGGAACTTTGTGCTCTGTGAGACGCTCAAAAGTCGGACACTTCTTTCGTCCGCGGTGGCCGTTACATTAGCGACGTCTGCGCTCGCGAGCAGAGACGGAAAAGAATTTCACTCGGAAGTTGCGTGTCAGCTGAAATTAGCCGTCAGTGGAAAAGGCGGCTTGCATTTGGTGCGCTTTGCAAATGCCAGGTTTGTGGACTTGCATCTCGTTAGGGTGCACTTTCTTTTGTCAGGCGGCGTGGTGAATATTCAGTTTTCTTGTATATCTTTGATATTTGAGAGGTGCGTAGCACTGTAAATATTATAATATAATCTAACCACAAAAACCTTTTATTTAAAAAGCACAAGCAGTTTCGCGTCTGATTGACGCACCATCAGCTGCTCTGTAAAATACAATAAAAATAAGACTCTCAAAAGTGCTTCTTTACAAAATAAAAAAGAAATATACAATATATTATACACGTAAAATAGGCAGATACAAACAATTGAGAAAGTACTCACTAAAATAAAATTAAAAAATCAATTTTTAAAAAATGCAACTTGGATTTACACCATAATAGGTGCATGACACTGTACCCTTTAGGCTGTTTGGTGGGAACGTTCGAACCTTGGAATTGACTGCTTGCTACTTCCTCCCCCTGGAGAAGCGGCAATCATGCACCTCACCTCTACTTTTGCTGCTGCCTGACCGTGGCTGGCATCGAACTCCGTCCCTTCTAGCAGGGTTTCAGTGCTATTGAACCTTACTAATAGGACAGCAGTGGAGGAGTTACAGAGAAAGTAAGCAAACAGGTTTATTCGGTACTAACTGAAAACCCGGCGTTGCCCGGGTATTTATTTATTTATTTATTCGAGCCTTGAGTTATCACTTTTCCTATCCACTATCTCTCTCTGTCCATTTCCTTTTTTCTAAAAACATGTTACCTTTATCAGAGACTATATAAGAAATAAGAAATCACACGTAAAAAAGCACTCGTTTCGAAGAATCCAATCACGAAATTCAACAATATCGATTGTAGTAATATCACAGATCGATCACTTGATGTAATGCACGAAACGTCAAATCGCCTTTTTTCAAAGAGATGCATTAAAAGATTTTTTTCTTTTTTACTGCTTTATTTATTTATTCTTATATTTCCTTATTCGTATGCTTATCCTTACAGAGAAAGAGCTGAAGGCAATGTAGCACGCATAGCCGAAAGATATGGTCTGTGGCATCACGTTTCGCTTTATGAAACCTCCTTGCTATAGAGTAGCAAACGTCATCGCTGGCCTTCAGTCAGAATTTTGTTATAATTTGACGACTTTCAACCACCATATCTTCCACCCCCTTATAGCTACCGGCATGGAACTGATATGGTGTGCAACGGGAGACTTCGGACAACAATTGCACACAGACTATTCGTTTGCTTTCTGTAGTTTTCGCTGCAGAGCGAAATATTAACATACACACACGTAGAATTTTATATACATCGATAACTTTCCATCCCAATATACTCCACCCTTTTATCATTATCACACCTCAAGCAACAATGCAAACAATAAAACCAACCATTTTCAAAGAGTAAATATAATTTTCAAAGAGTAATTTCTGTTCCGCATTTCGCGTTATTTTCTTCAAATTACTAAATATCTATCAGATCGCTGTAAAACCGTGTCTAAAACATCGTTCAGGTATAAATTAGTAACTGTACAAATATTTAAGTCTCTGCGTCTTGTCATTGGGACGTGATAAGCGTACACCGAACAGACATTATATATATATATATATATATATATATATATATATATATATATATATATATATATAGCTATCCGATCGCCATAAAACCGTGCCTAAAGCCTTCCCCGGGTAGACGTTAGTAACTCTACAAATTTTTAGCTCAGTATGTCTTGTGGTTCAGACGTGATAAACGTACACCGAACAGACATTCACATTTATAGATATAGATAACGGTCTGTATTGTTCTTTTGAGCAAGAAGAATGCGAGGTAGCCTGTTACACATAAAATAATAATAATAATAATAATAATAATAAGTCTCGCTGCAGGACCAAGACACTATGAAAGTCAATTCAGTAAACTCATTCAAACTCGAATATTCCAACCCCTAGCAGAGAGAGAGAGAGAGAGCGCTGAGAAACATTACGTATCTTTGAGAGTTAACGGAAACAGGCAGGGGCAACGGCTACAGTCCTAACGGTAACCTCGCGTACACTTTCGCCTGTTACTTGGCGAACACATTTCCTCGTCTCGGCGGAAACATAACCGATAAAAATAGCGGACGACTGCTGGCTCAACTAGCACTGGCGTAGAACTGCGGAAGAGTGCGCGTCGGGAGCGTCTCCCGTCAGTTTTATGTCTGTCACTCCAGGACACTGTATTGCTACACCGAGGAGAAGAGGGGCTCCGCAGCCAACCTGACAACGCGCCTTCTGCGCCCTTCCCCCGGCCCGCGTGGCAAGCATCGCCGCCCTGGATGGTTGTGACACCTAGAATAGCGGTTCTTCAGCCAAACGGCACGAAAGCGTGTGTCCCTCCGCCGTTGGTGAGGAAGAAGCGAATTTAAACTAACGGCCAAATGGGGCTTTCAAGAGTACGCCATATTGCTTCATTTCCGTATTAATTAAACGGAATATGACAAAATTATAAATCCTCCGCCAGTAGGGAGTGCAGGTGTCAGCCAAGCCTGTGGATGTTCTTACTTGTCGGGGAAAATTCACTTTATGTAATTAAATTGGCAATTAAATTATGCTACTTGTAAAGTACTGGACCGATCAGCCAGCGACCAATATCATTCTAATTGTAATTTCATGTAAGGGCCGAATCTGCTGTCAAAATCACGGAATTAATTTTATTAGGGCACTCTCCCATTGTCACAGGGCTGGACTATCTGTCATGTGCATCAGCCTTCCTTCAGCAGTTAGGTAGCCCAAGATATTGGTGCTACCACGCGAAAAACCGATTACACTTGAAGGCAAAAGATAAGTTTCCTTCCCGTGACACGTGTAACCAGTGGTCGAAGCAGTACTAGCCATTCAGTGGTGCTACCGCTGTTACTGGGGTGGCGTTAACGTAGCTCGAAACCATGCTGTCTCTATGACAAGGCGTGAAGGGTAGAGATGGTTATACATGTGCCAAAATCGTTTTGTTTATAATTTTATAGCATTAGACCCCCGAGTATAGTGACGGAAATAAATGTTTGAATAAGATCACATACTCGGAACGATCAAAAATGGTGCAGAATCCAGTTCCAACCACTTGCATAACACTTGTAAAAGCAATATATGAGTCTTAAGTCTGTTTGAGGACTAACAAGTATGCTGATAAGGTCATTACAATGGGCTCTGTGGGTTATAATAACCTCGGCACCTAGAGATCGAGAATCTTAGTAAAAAAGAATATTTAAAAAATTGCGGCGAAATAGTAGAAACAAACTGGTAAAGATGTTCCAAAGGTGTAAACTAGCTGTTTAAACAAAATTTGACAACAGGCTCTTGTATCGTAGGTTTGTCTGATCGAAATTATATGGCTACTTATAAACCGATATATAGAGAAAATGCCTTTTTAAAAAGCTGTTGAGGAAAGTAAGAAAGACGATTATGATGGAAAGTTCCATCAAAGCAAGGATTGGTTGGGTGAGGATGGAGAAAAACATCGGCGGTTCCTTTTGAACGGTTCTATCATGGAATTTGCTTCCATTCATTGAGGGAGATTACGGAAATCCTAAATCTGCTTCATGGGAGGTGAATTCGAACCACCATCTTCCCCCACACGAGATAAGTGCCTTACCACTGCACCACCTCGCAAGAAATAGCGGGAACACAAATACTAGAAAAGGACAGAAAACTCCTGCAATTAATCAATACAGGAAAGGCTTCTTCACACGACGAGTTGCCAAATAGATTTTACAGCGAATATGCGAAGTAACTCGTCTGCCTTCTATCCGCAGTGTATGGTAGGGCTATAGAGGAGGGAACCGTTTCCGATCATTTTAGTAGGTCTTTGCCGTTTTCGAGAAGGGTCATCTGACAGACGAGCACAACTGTAGCTCCATATGCCTGACGTCGCTGTGTTGTAGAATTTTAGTACATGTCTTACGCTCTTATATTATAAACACTTCTGGAGACCGGAAATATCCTTTGTAGGAATAAACATCCTAACACAACGATCATGTGCAACCGAGCTCATGGTATTCCACCAAGATACTGGCGGTATATTCCATCCATATCATCTAATGACATACAGAATAGAATACCAAGTGTTTGATTTGACTGAACCCAAAAAAACAGAACACAGAAATTTTTTTTTTTCGAAGAAGATAAGTCTTCGGACATGAAAGCATTTTCATAAAAAAGCCCACCCAGCGCGCTTGGTAGTTAACGTGATAGATAACTGTGGCCACCATGCGTCTGCATTTTCACACACATAATTAAAATACAGAGTATCTTTTGATAGTAGTTTCTCTGTACGAGATCGGCAGCTCATTACTGAATTACTACAGGATGAATTCTTCTCAGAAGGCAGTCAACGTCTCTCGCTAGATATGAAAAATTTATGTAGCAATGCACCCCTTCAGGAATTTTTAATGTTTGTAGAGTCTATGGGACTTAACTACGGGGTCATCAGTCCCTAGACTTACAAACTACTTATGAACTACTTACGAAATAGGACGGCACAAATATCCATGCCCTAGGGGGGATTCGAACCCCCGACCGTAGTGGCCGTGCAGACCGCGACTGAAGCGCCTCAGTCCCCTCGGCCACCGCGGCCGTCACACCCCTTCAGGAAACTGATAACATTACCCGTGGTAATATATACGGTAATGTATATTTAATCACAGACAAAATAAATGAAACTATAATATTGACTATAATATTGCCACAGTTATTCACAGCCCATAATTATTTTTCTTATGGGAATGAAGTATATAAGCCAAAAAAGATAATGTAGCAAAGAGTAATATTTTATCGGGAATTTTAGCAAACGTTTTCATCAACCATGTTGAATGCGAATACTTCGCAAAAAAATCCTTGTTCGTGACGATTCTGGGTCGCGTAGTTCGTTGTCACTTGAAGTTCTCGTATATCGGCGCTCTTGATAACGGCTTGCTGAAATATCATGGCGCAAAACTAGTCGACTACAAAACTGTAGGCGACACGTAGAATAGTAGTTAATTGGCACTATAATGAATCATTAGCGCCCAATTATCCCCTTTTCATGGCCAGCGTACGAGTTTATCATCAACAGTCACTACAACCCAGTATGCACATTCCACACATTAATACAGTAGAAACCCTTCAATCCGATACCTTCCGGACCGGGACCATGGTCGGAACGAACAAAAAAGGTCGGATTATCGGAAAAATCTAATATTTATTGAAAAGAATATAAAAAGACATTTAAGAGGTAAAAGACGTGTACAGTAATATAAAAAGATTTTTTTTACACAGTGTTAAACATTATATAAACAAACAAAGTTTACATACACTAAAATGTGTACTGGTTCCAAAAAAAAAAAAAAAAAAGGATGTTATACCCTTGGCAGAGTAACAGTTCATTACCTTCTACAGATTCTTGAAACTTAACAGAAAATTCCTTAGCAGCTACGGCATCGGCGAATAGTTTTTCAGACACCATGGCGAGTTTTCCAACGACCAGTCCATCCTTCACTGGTAGCAAATTTTCTTTGGGCTTCCAGTTTCTTGTGCTAAAATATCGCTTTTTCTTTGAGAAATGGCCCGGATACTGGAATTCCTTTTCTTATTTCTTGAGGAAACCACATCCACAATGCGTTATTAAGCAGTTCAAGTTTAGGCTTTTTTAATTTTCTGCGATTCTTTAGAGTTTTTTCACCATCAATCGTAACTGTATTGAATTAAATGTCTTTCCGATTCTTCCTCCAATCGTTAATCGTCTTAACAGCATCATTCAGTTCCTTTGCAATTTTTTTTGAGCGAGTCTCCTTTTTCCAGTCCTTGTAACACTGGTAATTTTCCATTTAGTGAAAGAGTTACGGGTTTAAGTTTCAATCGAGACATGTTGAAAAACACATAACTGTTCACGCAATTAATCTAATAAGTACTGTAGAGAACACGGAATAAAGCAAACAACGCCGGCCGCGGTGGACGAGGATACTGAGGCGCTCCAGTCACGGTCTGCACGGCCACCACGGTCGGGGGTAGAATCCCCCCTCGGGCATGGATATTTGTGCCGTCCTATTTCGTAAGTAGTTCATAAGTAGTTTGTAAGTTTAGGGACTGATGGCCCCGTAGTTAAGTCCCATAAGCTTAACAAACATTTGAACATTTGAAAGCAAACAACGACTTTTTAATCCCAACAAAGGATATAACAGCACAATAACGTACAGTATCCACATCTACATCTGCAACCATACTCCGCAAGCCCCCTATGGTGTGTGACGGAGGGTACCTGGAGTACTACAATCGATTTTCCCTCCTATTCCAGTCACGTATTGTTCGCGGAAAGAAGGATTGTCGGAATGCGTCTGTGTGGGCTCTAATCTCTCTGATTTTATCCTCATGATCTCTTCGCGAGATATACGTAGGAGGGAGCAATATACTGCTAGACTCCTCAGTAAAGGTAAGTTCTCGAAACTTCGGCAAAAACTCGTACCGAGCGACCGAGCGTCTCTCCTACAGAGTCTCCCACTGGAGTTTAGCGATCATTTCCGTAACGCTTTAACGATTACCAAATGATCCTGTAACGAAGCGCGCTGCTCTCCGTTGGATCTTCTCCACTTCCTCTATCAATCCCACACCGGTGAGCAGTATTCAAGCTGTAGGCGAACAAGTGTACTGTAACCTACTTCCTTTGTTTTCGGATTGCATTTCCTTAGAAATCTCCCAATGAATCTAAGTCTGGCATCTGCTTTACCGACGATCGATTTTATACGGTCGTTCCATTTTAAATCCCTTTTAATGACTACTCCCAGATAATTTATGGAATTAACTGCTTCCAGTTGCTGACTTGCTACAGTGTAGCTAAATGATGTAGGATCTTTCTTTCTGTGTATTCGCAGCACATTAGACTTGTCTACATTGAGCTTTAATTGCCATTCCCTGCACCATGCGTCAATTCGATGCGGATCCTCCTGCATATCAATACAATTTTCCATTGTTACAACCTCTCTATATACTACCGCATCATCCGCAAAAAACCTAAGTGAATTTCCGATGTTATCCGCAAGGTTATTTATATATATCGTGAACAGCAACGGACCCACGGCACTCCCCTGTGGCACAATATGCACAGCGATAGACACCGAAACAATGACCCGACAGACGTCCAGTCAGTGAGAAGTCGGCACAGGCTCGCGAGCCTGAGCGTGGTGGAACTAACCGGAGTGACGGACCATCCAAGGTCGGATTAGAGGGGTTCCACTGCAATACAGATTTAAACAGTCCGTGTGTGGAACACAAAAGTTTGAGCAGTACATTTAGTATAGAACGAATATTAACAATAAACTTATAATCACTGTTAAAACAATTTCTGCACGATTAAAACAGAAGAACTTTAGTATAATGGTTATAAATTAGAGGTCAGAGAGACGTGGATTGTGCTTCCCATCAAACACGAAAGAAGACCCATACATTGCGCGAAAGCACCTTAGTTATATTAGTTGAACAAGGGCTCTGAAAATTTCGTGTTTTTAATTAAATACGTTAAAGTAAGTACAATGGAAATGTAAACAATTACCTATAATTGGCTATAGTACAATATAGTGTAAATAATACTGATTTAATTGATATATAAATCTCTGTTATGTTAATAGTGCTTTACCTAAAAATACATTTAAATACTTTTTAAACAATAATTGCGGAATAAACGACAATTATACGAAAAACTAATGAAGGAATAACGTTCCTAACATTAAATGTGAATTATAATGATACAACTTTAATATTATGAGAAAAGAATATACTTACCCTTAACAGAAATACTAATTAGCGTATTATGTGAACTATAACACTAAGCCTCTGGTATGAATTAATTAATAATTGATGATTAAACAAATCTCCAATGCCAAATAATAGAAAATAACTTCAAGCTGTTGCATTAGAAGAAAGAATAACAAAATGATAGACTAATTCATGCGTACCTGTTATGAAACACTGGTGTCGGGATGTACAGTAGTGCAAACAGATGGGAATAAATCCAATCATGCTTCGTGACATGTTGTGCAACAAGATTCTGTTTTCTAAGAGATATGTTGACGACATTTTAATTATTGTCAGAGGTCATGAAGGTGATGTAACCTTCCTGGTTAGTAAATTTAACAGCCTTCATCCAAATGTATCCTCCACTCACGAATCAATGGATACGCAAGGCATTTTGAATTATCTTGACATCCTTCTACAAATGGTGAAAAAGAAAATAAGATTCGAAATACTTAGTAACCCAACATCCAGTGCTTCAGTAATTGATTCAACATCTTGTCATCGTAGAATATATAAACAAAGCTTTTTCAGATCTGCCACAATACGGATTTTTGAAATCCCCCTTCCGAAGTATTAATGAACAACGAGATTAATACAGCCTTATTTGGTCAATCAGGTGTATATGAAGCGTGGGAGGCTTCTTAGAAGACCAGAGCCATACCGCGACATAGAAATCAGTTGATGAAGGAAAAATACGAACAGCGCTTCTAGGGCCGTTCATATATAATACATCCAGATTGTTTGGAAACACCAATCAATATTCAACAAATTCTACGAAAAAAAAAAGCAAACTATCAAATAGCCACATGCAGCGTATGGTGTTTATAAGCTTAAATGTTTTGACTGCCCAGCTAATTATGTGGCACAGATCAAGAGGCCATTCAAGAAAATCTCAATAAAAAATTATTATTAAAAATGGCCAGATAAAAATTACTGTCTTTTTCCGAACATTTAAAGGCTTCTTGGCATCAAGCACCCACCCTAGATAGAGTTATTGGATTACGCCCATACATGACGGAGGCTGAACATGGGGAAGACTTATAGATACATAATGTGGTTTATTTTAAACACCCGAACTTCTCAACAATCACTTACCCTCAAAAGACCAAACATTTCTGATACTTTTCTAGAAAATTTTTAACAGTATAGGGTAAGTCCAGGAACAATCAATTATTTATTGCGCAAGAACCAAACATATTACAGATATCATACGTATTATTTTCTTTCGTGTATTCCGCCAAAGCATAGTTTGGTAATTTGCCGATAGTCAGCGCTAGTCGGAAACATGGAGAGTTCAGGGAACACTCATGGCACAGTGGTGTACCGGGAAACGCACTCAAGGGGCTGCATTATGTCCTAGTAGGAATAGCCAGTGACGTGATCTCCACTAAGAACAATGACCGGTACAGTTTTCGACGTCATAACGCACAAAACACATTTACCTTTGGGAATCACGCTGAAATACGATGCATTCGTGTGGATGATTTGTACTCCAGTGTACTCCAGATCCGATAATTACGTCCACTTTCTCAGTAATGTGTAAAGTGGCTTTGTCTCTATAAATCAAGCAATCAACACTGTCATCCTCATTCAACTGTTGCAACTGTGAACAAAATTGAAAACGCTTCTTCTTGTCGTCCACATTGAGTTACTGCTCTAGCTCAAATTTGTTCATAGACTGTTTCTGTGGCAGGACGTACCACACTGCCATTGGAGCCATTTCAAACTCACGGGATGCAGGACGCACCGATTTCTTTCGACTCATTATGAATGTCTCTCGTACGCTCTCCACTTTCACTTCACTTAAACTGGGACGTACGCTTCTCATTGGCTGGCATAATCAAACCATCGTAGCGAATTTGGTTGTACCGTTGGTAAATGGCCTTCCTTGTTGGTGGTTGCTTACCCTACTTGGTTCTAAACAGCCGTTGAAATGCTGTAGCAAACTTGCTTTTGTCGAACTCTGCGCCTGAAGTCGCCATGTTTGCAACTAGCGCTGACTATCGGCAAATTACGAAACTACACCGTGGCGATATACATAAAATATATATATATATATATATATATATATATATATATATATATATATATATATATATATATATATATACTCATGGTTTTTCTTTAAAATATTTGGTTGTTGTAAATAAATAATTGAATTTGTTCCCGGACTTAATGTACATCCTGAATTTTGTTATAAAGTATTTTAAGGCATTTGCTTGTGTGAATCACAACATCCTTTTAAGTAAATTATAATACTAAGGTGTTACGAAAATTGCTCCAAAATGGTTAAAGTCGTATCCCGCTAACAGGGAACAAAGGGTGTCAGTGCAAGGGACTAGTGAAGTAAAACAGCCGCACGGGAGTAGCCGAGCGGCCTGGAGCACCACGTTGCGGATCGCGAGGCCTCCCGCATTGGGAGTTTGAATCCCCCCTCGGGCATGGTTGTTTGTGCCGTCTTTCGTATAAGGGAAGCTTAGGGACTGTTGACCCCACAGTTAAGTCCCATAAGATTTACAAACATTTAAACATTTTTGAAGTAAAACATCAGTCATCACCGGATTGGGAAGAAATTACATGTCGTCTCCCACAAGGTTCCATCTTGGGACCATTCCCTTTTCTTGTGTACATCAATGACCTCTCATCAGTTACATTCCAGAAGCACACTTCGTTCAACTTGCAGATGATACGAGCTCTGAAATAAATAGCATGTCGAGTATACTAGTATAATGATCTGCTGATTATCATGAACATTAATGAATGGTTGAAAGCCAACTCGTTCACATTAAACTTTGAAAAGAATCACTACATGAAGTTGAGAACATGTAAGAGATTTGCAACCTGTACATGTATAAAGTATGAGGAAGAGTAGATAGAATAGATTGACACGTGGAATTAGAGCTTTATAATAAATTGAATTGGGAGGAGCACACCACAGAACTACAGAAACGACTTCACAAATACGTATTTGCAGTAAGTGCGTTATCAGTCATTGGAGAGAGATATAAAAAAGCTTGCATATACTTTGCTGACTTTCATTCCATTATGTCAAGTATAATATAAAATTATGGGGTACCTCCTCAAGTCGAGCAAAAATTTTCAGCGTCCAAAAGAATATAATTTGTGGAATAAATTGACGGATATCATTTAGAAGCCTCTTCAAAGAATTGGGTATACTAACTACTGCGTACTCGTTAATTAAATTTGTCATAAATAATATATCCCTTTATCCTACAAACAGCACATGTCATATATACAATACTAGGGAGGAAAAAAGATCTGCACGAGAAATTAAAAGCACTTACATTAGTTCCAACAGGGGTCCACTAATCTGGAACACACATTTCCAGTAATTTACCAGCAACTATAAAAAAATTGTAGATACAGATAAATTCTTCCTAGTGGGCAACTACACTGACAAATTTGTATACCAACTAGATTTCTCTCAGAGTATGCTGATGCAATAGCTCCGTACTTAGCTATAATTTACAACCGATCACTCAGCGAAAGATCTGTACCCAGAGACTGGAAAGTTGCCCAAGTTACTCCAATATTCAAGAAAGGCAATAGGAGTGATCCTCAAAATTACAGGCCAATCTCATTGACGTCGATTTGCAGTAGGATTTTGGAACATATACTTTGTTCGAATATTATGAACTACCTCGAAGAGAACGACCTATTAACCAATAGTCAACCCGGATTCAGAAAGTATCGCTCTTGCGAAACACAGCTTGCCCTTTATTCACATGAAGTGTTAAGTGCCATCGACAAGGGATCTCAAATCGATTCCATATTTCTGGATTTCCGGAAGGCTTTTGATACTGTACACCAAAGCGGCTTCTAATGAAATTGCGGGCTTATGGAGTATCTTCCCAATTGTGCGATTGGATTCACGATTTCCTATCAGAAAGGACACAGTTCGTTGTAATTGACGGTAAGTCATTGAGTAAAACAGAAGTGATATCTGGCTTTCCACAGGGAAGCGTTATAGGTCCCCTACTCTTCCTCGTGTTTATAAACGATTTAGGAGACAATCTTAATAGGTCCTTAGACTGTTCGCGGATGATCGGTTAGTGAAGTCAACAGAGGATCAAAAGCAACTGCAAAGCGGTTAAGACAAAATTTCTACTTGGTGCGAAAATTGGCAATTGACACTAAATAAAGAAAAGTGTGAAGTAATACACATGAACACAAAAAGAAATCCGCTGAACTTCAATTACACGATAAATCAGTCAAACCTTAAGGTCGTAAATACTACCAAATACCTAGGAGTTACAATTACGAACAACTTTAACGGGAGAGAACACATAGAAGATATTGTGGGGAAGGCGAACCAAAGGTTACGTTTCATCGGCAGAACGCTTCGAAGATGCACCAGCTCCACCAAAGAGACTGCCTACATCACACTTGGGCGTCCTCTCCTGGAGTACTGTTGCCCCTTGTGGGACCCTCACCAGGTGGGACTGACGGAAGATATTGAGAAGGTTCAGAGAATGGCAGCTCGTTTTGTTTTATCACGTTACGGGGGGAAAGCGTCACGGAAATATTGCACGAATTGGGGTGGAAATCATTAAAAGAATGACGTTATTCATTGCGGCGTGATCTGTTTGCGAAGTTTCAATCACCGTCTTTTACTTCTGAATGTGAAAATATTTTGCTAGCACCCACCTACTTAGGGAGACATGGCCATCCCAATAAAATAAGAAAAATCTGATCGAAAGCGGAACGATTTAGGTGTTCTTTCTTCCCGCACGCTATCAGAGAATGGAACGGTAGAGAAAAGTTATGAAAGTGGTTAATGAACCCTCTGCCAGGCACTTAAATGTGATTTGCAGAATATCTATGTAGATGTAGATGAAATGGTATATGCATCTATATTCGCACTGCTAGTATTATTACATTATAACCTTGTAAAAGAAATAAAAAAAATTAACAATGAGGATACTGATATGTTCTACAGCCGCGATTATCTCCTTGACATGGCTCTATGCAAAGAACAACTATTCGCATCTCTCTACCATTCTTTCAATTTGTTCACATGATATTGATTGTTTGTGTAAAAGTTGCGCACCTACCTAACACCTACAACGTAGTATGGCACTACTCTTTTCTGGCCGCAACTGCCAGTACGTATTCGAGCGCCGCCCGAGGCAGCGTCACGACCGGCGCATGGCATTTAGAAAAGAAACGAAGACCTCTCTGTTACAGGGACATCATGCGAGAATTTAATTTCATTGGTGAGTTCATTTCAATCCAATATCAATTTGCTTCAACGGTCAATGCTGCCGTAGCTCCAGTGATTTCACTATTATTTTATCTGTGTGATATCCTATGGCTTCATTTTAGGTTTTAATCAAATCACTCTCTTTCAAAGAACTGGCGTAGCTTCATTACCATATATTTTCTATCTTTTAGTACCTATTTCAGCATTGTTCTGCAGCAAAACGAAAATTTATTAAAATGTTTTATAAAATTCTGTCATGTACGTACTGTCTTGTTTCTACTATTTCTCTTCTTACTTATATATCTGAAGATGTCCTAACCGGGTGAGACGTGTAAAAACTGAATTAGAAAAAAAAAACTTACAGCAAAGACAGTCTTTTATTCAAACAATTGAAACTTGTTTCTTGCGCCCCGTGGCACTGTTACAGGACGTTACTTTTCAAATTATACTTAAATTGAGTACTCCATAATTTACAATTGATGCTGTAGTATCCAAAGATATAAGAACAGTGGAAAATTGTATTAAATTGCACGAGGGCCTGCAGCGCATCAATGAATGGTATTACATATAAAACATTAATCGTCGCTAACGCAGCTGCGTGATGGAGGATCATTCAAAGAATATTCCAGATGTTTAACACATCAAAAGAGGAAGTCGTTACCGAACACTGGTTCGACCAATATGTGTGTTACTATATCAGCCGCGCGAGAATAAGCGCGCGGTCTGAGGCGTCATGTCATGGACCACGCGGCCGCTCCCGCCAGGGGATAATGTTCTCCCTCGGGCATGGGTTTCTGTGACGTCATTAGCGTAAGTTAGTTTAAGCAGTAGAAATCGATGCCACTGCAGTTTGGTCCCTTACGATTATAGTCAGTTGAGCATTCGAACACTTTTTTTGTTACATTGATGAGACATATTCGTGCAAGTAATTGTAAATTATTTTGCCACCATTTGACTATCTAAGTATCTTTCTTTTGATGCACTGTCCAGATTTCGGCTTTCGAGCCATTTTGAAGCACAAATTCCATCAAACTTGTCAGTACATTTGTTTCCAAAGTCGTCATTATCGGAAGTAGTTTGAATGCGTATATGCATGCATTCATATAACTCATATCTGAATAGCAAATTAATCTGACAGTATACGGTGAACATGCTGATATTGAATGGACAGACTATGAGGTTACTCTATGCATTGCTCAAAACAATTAGTGGATCAGGTAAGATATGGTTCACAATAAACGTTTGGTAACGTATCATTTAAACAATGGTTACCATTGTAATTTGTATGTGATACAGAGAGATATATTGTTCTCTCTTTCTTGAAGTTTACATGGCGTTTACGTAGATGGAGGCACCATACGGCTACCATAATAGCGAAATCTACACTCTCGTTACCCTCTAATATGGTGTATGATTACCTGGGACAGCCAGTACAGTTGCACACCTGCGTGACATGGAAATGAGGCTATCAATCAGCTCTAATGGACAATACCCCATTCTCCCATACCCAGCTCTTCAACCGTTTTGGGAGGTAATGGTCCGGCTGCAATGAGACTGCAAAGTACATCACAGACTCATTTGGGCCAAAGTTCGGTGAAAAAGCTAGCTACTCCATTCGTTAATTTCCCTCAGCTTAAAGCATGTCGTCCATCGGTGCAGCTCTCGGAACAAGCGTTATAGTCCATCATATCGACCCCATTTCGCATAGCAGCAGCGTAGACCACTACAAAAGTAGAATGATATCATCTCTATAGAGATCCGTACGTACGCCATTACTGACTGCTGCCCATACCATTCGTTCACCACCGTGATATGGTGTGATGTTTCGTGCACAATAGGCAAGATTGCTCCACGTTCTCACCAGATGAGGGAACGACGATTGTCTGGCTGAACACAAAATATTGATTCATCTGTTAACAGAACACGCTTCCATTCGTTAGTACTCCTAATGTTCCCCCGCCCCGTTTCTGGGGGTTCAACGGTGTTACGATTTAAATGGGATACACAACGTACGCCTCAGTGCGTAAGGCCAAATTCCCGAGGGCAATTTCGGACTGTTTGTGCTGATATTGTGCGTTCTGTTGCTGCGTGGAGAGTGCGTTGCTGCTGAACTGTGTTCACCTCCTTTTTCGACGGGCTGTTAACGCCTATATCTTCCTGATTATACCTGTTTACGATCTTGTCCCTCTTTTCACGGGTCTTGTTGATGCAATTGCGTCCAGGTCCTGGAAATTACACTTTGGGACCCTCCAATAGCCGGCCGCGGTGGCCGAGGAGACAAAGGCGCTCCAGTCACGGCCACTACGGTCGGGGGTTCGAATCCCCCCTCGGGCATGGATATTTGTGCCGTCCTAGTTCGTAAGTAGTTCATAAGTAGTTTGTAAGTTTAGGGACTGATGACCCCGTAGTTAAGTCCCATAGACTGTACAAACATTTGAACATTTGAACCCTCCAATAGCTGGAGCCAGCTCCATCTATGTCTGTTCAAAATGTTCAAATTTTTGTATAGTTTATGGGACTGAACTACGGTGTCATCAGTCCCTAAACTTACAAACTACTTATGAACTACTTACGAACTAGGACGGCACAAATATCCATGCCCGAGGGGGGATTCGAATCCCCGACCGTAGTGGTTGTGCAGACCGTGACTGAAGCGCCTCAGTCCCCGCGGCCACCGCGGCTGGCATCTATGTCTGTCTTGCATCCTACCTTCCTATCGCTCTACATTCCATATCTTGGATCATTCACATTGTGCTAGTGTACATTGTTTGGTAGAGTAGACAGAAGTCAACACCAATCCCGTGTACGGCAATGTTGTTATCAATGACTCGGTATCCGTAATGTGGTTGTTTCCACACCAACAGAACGACGTGGAACCATTTTAGTTCATTCCGCCGAAGACAATACTTATAACATAGAGATCTCAAATTATCCACTATTTGTTTTGACAAGTGTAATAAAACATCATTCCCGAAGAACAGACAGTGACCTTGAAAATGCCTTAAAGCCGATATCCATTTAGTGTTTCAAAAGGATGAATATGCTTATAACGTCAAACGGAAGCAAAATTGTTTACTAAATCAAACGGACAAACTTGAACCTTTCTAATTTCTGTAATTTACAGTACCATTTCCGGACGAAATACCTGTCTTTCTGTCCCCTGTGCCGCACACAAATTCGAATGGTGAGTGCGCTGAGACCGAATTTATTGTGATTCGATTCATTATGTGGCAGAGCTATTCGTTACCATCCTGCATAGTGTTAATTTGCCATCAGTTGTAATGATGTTACGAAATACGTAAAATCGCTCCCGTCGTTCGCGCCTACTTACAGCTTTAACAGATGTGCATCACAAGTATTTAGTTTCTCCAGCCACGATCACCTATTTCTCTGGAATATAATCCGCAAACCCTAAAAGCCATTACTCTTTTTAAACCTTGCTAGAAGGACTCTCGCTGTCATCGACGAGGCATATTAATGATGCTTACGCCGAACATCCTTTTACGTAAATTAGAATTCTATGTCACAGGCAGTGCTGCAAAGTGATTCATGTTTTACCTCGCTAACAGCCAATAAAGGATGTCATTGCAACAGAATAGTGAATTAAGCCATCAGTCATCATCAGATTCGAAAGAAATTATGTGTGGTGCTCCACAAGGATCCATCTTAGGACCACTGTTTTTTTTTTTTTTTTTTTTTTTTTTTTTTTTGTATACAAGACCTTTCATTAATTTAACTGCCAGACGTCGAATCATTCTGTTTGCAGATGACACAAGTACTTCAATATACAGCATGTAGAGCACAGTTTCTGAAAGGTGTGCTAATAATGTTTTCATGGTTATTCATGAATGGTTTAAAGCCAAATAGCAGAGATCTAGAAAAGTCAGATAATGACATTTTCATGGTCATTTATGAATGGTTTAAAGCCAACGTATTGACATTAGACTTTCATAAGACTCGCTACATGCAGTTCAGAACATGTAAGAGGTTTTTATTCAGCACTAAATGACCCCGTTAACTTCGTATCACTTACCTCTTAGAATGAACCGTATTAATTCAAATCCAATAGCTTTATAAAGGCATCATGAGATAGTCTAAGTATCGGTTCGACAGCAGGCGGAAAGACTGGGCTAATCACGCACACATGTGCAGGATAATGTTCATGTCTCATTCGTAATCAGATGAATGGTACTGACATTTTATAGCGTGTTTCAATTTTCGTGGACACTTTCCAAATTTTTATTTCATAAGAACGTTACTCTTGCTTTGAACGTCAAATATGCAAACTTTACCGCAACCAGACGAATGATAGGTTATTGATATCCCATTGAAAACTGCTCTTTCAGTTTCTCGCGAATTTTCAAATTTTCCGATATTTTTAGTTCATAAGAATGTTCATATTTCGTTGAACGTCAAATAATCAAAATTTTATCGCAATCGGATGAACGGTTCTCAACTTATAGTGCTGAGTACATTTAGACGCACATTGAAAAGGTACTTGGTTCGAATTTTTCGACTTTCCTTTGTAAGTGTCCCCATTTTTTTCTTTTACTGAAAACTTTCCCAAGACCATAATAAACAAAACAAAAATAGAAATACCCCTCTCCGTCATGCAAATAAGCATAGGCCTGAATTCAAGCAGAAACACGTTGAAAAACGCAATTTAGGTTTTTCTCAAATTTTCCAATTTTCAGGTAGATTAAAAAAAATATTTCATACAAAACCTTGTCCTGTTAAGCCGTACTAAAATGTTCTTACAACAATGTGGCTATTGATTTTTATTCATAGAAAAAATAGCTTTCGGTTTTTCCTAAATTTTACAACTTTTCGGGAGACTCTTTCAAATTGTTATTTGCTGCGAATCATCCTCTCGCTTTCAACATCACATGAACAACATTTTATAATAATTGGACGACCGGTATTGATTGCTTACTGGAAGAAGCTGTTTTAGTTTTTCCCGATTTTCCTCTTTTTCCGGTCAGCTTTTCCATAGTTTATACCCGTTTAAATCTTCCCTAACTTGCACGAATATTTCAAGACTAAATTGAGCGAAATCGGTTCAATCGTTTTCGAGTTTTAGCGAGACTAACGAACAGCAATTCATTTTTATATACATAGATATGCGTAATGTATGAGGAAGAGAAGAGATTAACAGTATTAAATTCCTTGGATTACAATCTCATAATAAATTCATTTAGGATAAGTACGTGATAGAACTGCTGAAACGATTTAACAAATCTGTATTTGCAATTCGAGTATTAGCAAAAGTAGGCGACATAAAAGTTAAAATGCTTGCTTTAATTCCACAATGGCATCTTGTATAATATATTTGGGTAACTCATCAAGTGAAGCAAAAATGTTCAAAGTCCAAAAGCGTGTAATACGATTTATTTGTGGAGTAAATTCAGGGACATCCCGTGCAAGCCTCTTCAAAGAACTGAATTTAGTAACTACTGGATCTTAGTATATTTATTCGTTAACCCTTTCATTCCCAGTGTTGTTCTTAGACAACACCATATTAAAAGCTGCTTTGTAGAGTATTATGAGTACCGATCCTTAAATTCGTGTTGTCATAGAGGAAAAATATGCTTCTAGAACGATATTTTGCTGTTTGGTGGAGCATGTATACTCAGAAGCATTAATCTCTCCGACTTGTAAGTCGTGTTATTCTGCAGTCTGTATTCGACCATGAGTATGAGTGTGGGTATCATTCGTGTTATTTTATTTCAGTAGCGAATTGTCTTGACTTTGGTGCCGTGGTAAAGATTATGCAAGCGTTATTAATCTTACAGTTATAAAAATCAACAAAATAACTTCCGAAGTAATAATTCGATACGATACAAATGTGTGTTTTGCATGAAAAATACGACATAAACATTTTAATAGTTCGTTCATAAATATGAAGGAACATTCTTTTGTGTTATTTTTTCCAAAGCGGATTTCATAATGCGGGAATGAAAGTGTTAACGAATTTGGTTGTAAATCTTACATACCTTTTTCGGACAAACAGCTTACTTCATACATAAAATACTGGGAACAAAAATTATCTACACAAGGACTTAGACGCACTTACAGTAGTTGAAAAAGGGACCACATTACTCAGGAATACTAATTTACGAATTTGTCAGCACGCACAAAACCCAATGAATATTAATTAATGATGGTCCTCAATAATTTATAGTGGTCAGCTCCTTCTACTTCATTCACGAATTTCTGCATATAACCAAATGATGTATGTATTCATACTATCAGTATTGTAATTTCAAGTTCAACGCGGAGCCACTCATAGGCCTTTACTCCAGCGGAAATAGGTAAAAAATATCACGAGTGAGAATAACAGTGGGCAGGGAAAGTTGAGAATTGTATCTGACGGGAGGAATGCTTGCAGATGTGATGACTGCTGTGTCCCCAGTAGTGTAGAGATCATTTCAACTGTATAGGTGGAAAGCCCAAGTTCAGGATCTTACTCAAAACTAAATTCTGCCTGGTTTACCATTAGAACGGTATCTCAAATGAGTGATATTTCAACACGAAAAGTAGTGTACTATGCTTAGTTTCATTCAATTATGACGTCCGGCGTTATTTTTTTTTGTGTACCCTGCTGATACGCATTTTTTGCTCAGAAACGGGTGGTTCGTGCGATACTTGTCAAGTTAGCGAACGTCGTGTCGATCTCTTTTCAGTAGTATAAGAATTCTTACATCGGCGTCACAATACGTAATTTCTTCAACGTCGTTTTCTGTTAACAGTATTAAATTATTCGCGCGAGTTAGCAGCTTTCATTGAAAGACTATTAGACATAAATTGAATCCACATTCGGATCACACCTTCTTAACTACTATACACAAATATGTGCAGTATTCTGCAGTATCCATTTTCAATAAGCTGCTACAACAACTCAAGACTCTTAGTACTAACCCAAGCGCTATTAAATCTAAATTGAAGAGTTACATTATGGCTCACACGTTTTATTCTGTCGAGAAACTCGTGGAAAAATTAGAAAATTGATCTAATTCGTTATTGGTTCTTTTTACTTAGGCTTAAGATTTTCATGTGCATAGGACTAAGTTTTTATTTTACCAAACTTGTGTTAAACGTCATGTACTGCCTTTTTCCATGACCACGGAGTCTTGCAACTCAATAAGGTCCTGCGGAACAGAAAACCATATTATTATGTATTTATTATTAGCTCGAGACGCGGGTTCGTTTTCCGTCTGGAAACATATTTTCAAATTTACTTATTCGCAGTTTACGTCGTAAATTCAGTAAATATGAATTCTGTGAACATGAAGTAAATATCTAACTTCGAACGAGCAAAGCTGAAAATGTGTACCCAGCCGGGAATCCAACCCGAGTTGATGTCATATATTCTATGAATATGAAAGGATAATAACTGCAGGATCAGAAGTGACGTCATAATCTCTGTGTGTGTGTGTGTGTGTGTGTAATATACTGGTGACGGGCAATGATCCTTTCGTTAGTTTGGATGATTGGGCAAGTTTGAGGCCCTTACTCTTTGGGAATTAAACTACGAGTTTGAGTACTGTGGGCAGAATAATGATGAAAATTTGTGTCTGACGGGAGCGTGCTTAGGTAGTCCTTGCAGGTGCGGTGATCACTGTCTCTTTAGTGATGCAGCGGTTAGCTCAACTGCCTAGAAAGCGGGAGACACGGATTGGAATACCACTGGGTACACATCTTCAGCTTTTCCCATTCGCATTTATATATACAGGGCGTCCCAGCTATCTTGTCCACCCAAAATATCTCTGGAACAATAACAGCTATTGGAAAACGACTTTCAGCGGTATCAATGTACGGCTGAGGCCCATGAATGTACATAGTTGGAAACATTCTAAAACGAAAGCAGATGTGTCTTTTAAAACGTGTGAGCCATAATGTAACTCTTCGATTTAGATTTAATAGCGCTTGGGTTAGTACTAAGAGTCTTGAGTTGTTGTAGCAGCTTATTGAAAATGGATACTGCAGAATACTGCACATATTTGTGTATAGTAGTTAAGAAGGTGTGATCCGAATGTGGATTCAATTTATGTCTAATAGTCTTTCAATGAAAGCTGCTAACTCGCGCGAATAATTTAATACTGTTAACAGAAAACGACGTTGAAGAAATTACGTATTGTGACGCCGATGTAAGAATTCTTATACCCTATATTTCGTTCTTCAGCAATCCATAGAATGACAAATCAGATAAACAATGACGTTGATTGCATCACAATATTCCAGTTACACCCCGAGATATTGCGACGCGAAGTTGACGCTTGAAAAACGCGAAACGCCCGGCTAGCGCACGTCCTGAGACTCAGGTGAGAACCCCATGCTGAGGTTTTAGAATGTTTCCAACTATGTTCATTCATGGGCCCCAGACATACATTGATACTGGTGAAAGTCGTTTTCCAATAGCTGTTATTCGTCCAGAGATATTTTAGGTGGACAAGATAGCTGGCACACCCTATATACACAGTGCGTACCACTCAACTGTTTCACCCCAGATATCTCTGTAACTACAATAGGTATTGAAAAACGATTGTCACGGTCATGAGCGCACGGAAGGTGCTTATGAAAGTAGGTATTAGGAGGGAGTGTAAAACGTAGAAAAATATTATTGTCAACGGAAACTTGTGTTGTTTTAAATGGATACCCTATGTTATTTTATAAGCAATCAGTAGAATGCAAAAACGCAAAAAGAAAGTCGTTGGTTACATCGCAATCCCTCAATTACATCCGAAGAAACTGGGAAGCGAAGAACCCCACGTCTCGCTCGAGTCTTAGACTCGAGCTAACACTCCCCTTTATGTGTTTGAAACATCAGCTTCGCTTCGGAGTTTCTCCGGATGTAATTGACGGATTGCGATGCAACCAACGCCATTCTTTCTGTGATTCTTCATTCTATTGATTGCTTAAGAAATAACACAGGTTAACCATTAGAAAAACACCAGTTTACATTGAAAATAATATTTCTTTACGTTTTAGACTGTCTGCTTTCATAAGCACCTACGTACGTTCATGACTGTGAAGGTCGTTTTTCAATATCTCTTCTGGTTTCGTAGATATCTACAGTGAAACAGTTGAGTGGGACACCCTGTATACTGGCACGTTCCACATCCAGGTTGCTTTGTTCATTGCGGATATATGCTACAAAAATTAACCTAATCGAACAACGACACGAAAAAACAAAAGCAATACGACTACACGGCCGTCTGTAGCGTCAGCAGGTTTCGCATCAGGCGCCCGTCCGTGCATCCCAGCATTGTGAGCGCTCTGCTTTGACGGCTGTGTGGCTGTAGGGCGCGGGGTCCGGTTTCGCGAGGCAGCAGTAGCATAGCTACTGGCGCCAGCGCGCTGGGAGAGGCGGATGTGCGGCGCGCGCGGTCACTGGCGCCAGCACAGAGAGCGTTCCCCGCAGATCGATGGCGCAGCCGGCGCCGCCACCAGCCGCTGGCGCGTATTTATTTATGACGCGTCCGGTCCGCAACTGCAGCGGCCTACACGCACGTAGGACCGCCGCCGCTTTGTCAGGAGGTGCGTGGAGGCGGCCGACCGGTGAATACTGGAGCGAAGCGGACGCCTGCTGGCACTGGCTGTATCGCTTCCTTTGTACGTGGCTAGTAGTATGTAGGAGAAAATCATTTATCCGTTCTGATTAGATGACGTGTAGAAAATATTCTGTACCCAAAGGAAAGTTCTCGTCTACAACTTCATAAACATTCCATTAATAAGAAAACATGCACACTGTCATGTTACAAAAAACTAAAAAACAATCTATATTTTATATATGAACTGCTGTTCGTTATGCCGGCCGCGGTGGCCGAGGGGACTGAGGCGCTCCAGTCACGGTCTGCAGGGCCACTACGGTTGGGGGTTCGAATCCCCCCTCGGTCATGGATATTTGTGCCGTCCTTAGTGTAATGTAGTTGATAAGTAGTTTGTAAGTTTAGGGACTGATGACACCATAGTTAAGTCCCATAAGATTAACAAACATTTGAACATTTGCTGTTCGTTAGTCTCGCTAAAACTCGAGAGTCGGCCCCGGTGGCCGAGGGGACTGAGACGCTCCAGTCACGGTCTGCACGGCCACTAAGGTCGGGGGTTCGAATCCTCCCTCGGGCATGGATATTTCTGCCGTCCTTAGTATAAGGTAGTAAATGAGTAGTTTGTAAGTTTGGGGACTGATGACCCCGTAGTCAAGTCCCATAAGCTTAACAAACATTTGAACATTTTGATTTTTGAAAACTGGAGAACGACTGAACCGATTTCGCTAATTTTAGTCTTGAAATACTCGTGCGAGTTCAGGGAAGGTTTAAACCAGAGGTGGGCAATGAGCGAGCCGCGCTCTCGGAGCCGCCTGCCTGAGCGGGAGCAGAACCGCGAGCAGCTGGCGTCCATTGCTTAGTTCCTGCTGAAAATACTAGATGGCGTTTATGCACAGCCAACGCGCTAACGTAGCCGCAGAAATGCACCTGGCTGAGCGCATTATAAAATAACTGATAAAGATAATAGTGCAAACTTTTAGTGTCCAACTCGAATGAACAGATTCCACTGCTAGGGGTATCTCCTGAAAAATGCTATTATGTTTATAGGTAAGTAACTTACTGGACACTTCTCTAAAACTTCCTTTGCGTGCAAATATCTTATAAAGATAAGAGCGATTTTTGTTTTGTTTCAGAAGACACTGCTAACAGTGCCATCTGTTTGTTTGCATTTTGTACTTCAGAATTTTCGTTATAGTCTATGATATTACGTTATGGTACTGTACACTGTGGAGTTGAAATGGCTAGTCAAATCGGCGCGGTAAAGTGGCGTTCTTTTTTCCAGTTCAACTTTAGTTGAGAGTGTGATTACTTGTTCACTGAAACCGAAGGAGTAGCAAAATGTTTGGTATGTGGTAAAATACTAGGCAGAAATAGGTACAATTTAGAACGCCACTATAGAACACATCACTTCAACTAGTACGGAAGTGTAGAATGTGAAATGCGTCTTAATCTTCTTAATAATCTACGCGAAGAAGGAAGTAAAGTAGAGGTATGTATTATAATGCTGTACCTACTTACGAGATAACTTAATTACAGTGTTTTGTCTAATGCCGGATTCTCACGGAACTACATGCGCCAGCAAGCATGCAGGCCTGTAGCGGCAACTAGGATAAGTACCGGCTGAGCGCGAACGCTGCTCTTTTTCCGGCCTGAGCCGGAGCGCTGCTCATTGAGCCGATTTGTGCCCACCTCTGGTATAAACGGTGGTAAAATATGGAAAAGTTGTACGGAAAAGATGAAAATCGGGGAAAAACTGAAAAAGATTTTTCCTGTGAGCTATCAATACCGATCGTCCAATTGCGATAAAATTTTGTACATTTCATGATGAAAGCATCAAATAAAAATATGGATAAGTCGCCCGGAAAGTAGGAAAATTTAGGAAAAACGGAAAGCGATTTTTTTCTATGAATAAAAGTCTATTCCTACACGGTTGTGTGAGCATCATTTGAGTACAGCTTGACAGGACCAGGTTTGAATGAAATAAATTGTTTGGAAAATCTACCGGAAATTGGAAAATTTGAGAAAAACTGAGAGTGCATTTTTCAGTATGTTTTTGATTGAATTCAGCAATATAACTGACTATTCGCACGACGGAGAGAGGTAACTGTTCTTTTCTTTTGTTCATTATTGTCTTTGAAAAGTTTTGGTAAAAAAAAAAAAAAAAAAAAAAAAAAAAAAAAAAAAAAAAAAAAAAAAAAAAAAAAAAAGATGGACAATTGAAAAGGACAGTTGCAAAATTCGAACAACGTTTCTAAATGTACTTAACGTTATAAGTTGAGATCCGTTTAACCGATTGCGATAAAATTTTCATCATTTGACTCTCAACGAAAGATCAACTTTTTATGAACTAAAATTTTTGAAAAGTTATCTGGAAATTTTGAAAATTAGCGAGAAACTGAAAGAGCGGTTTTCAATTGAATATTAATATCATTCGTCTGATTGCGATAAAATTTTGCACATTTGACGTTCAAAGCAAGAATAAGGTTCGAGTGAAGTAAAAGTTTGTAATAGTTGGCCAGAATTTAGACAAATTTTTGGAAAACTGTAAAAGCTCTTTTCTTTGAGATATGAATATCATTCGTACGGTTGCGAAAATATTTTGTACTTTTGACGTTAAAAGCAAGAATACATATATAATATCAATTGCGAAGCATTGCAGGGAAAAATAAAATAAGATAGAATTAATCCAACGGTTGTGCCGCAGTGGACACACCGCTTCCCGCTGTATCAACGAAGTACTGTAGAGCTTGACTAGCACTTGGAGAGGTTACCGTCCGGCTCTGCCTAGCGCTGTTCGCAAGCGAGGTGCACTGAGCCCTTGTGAGGCCAAGTGACGAGCTACTTGACTGAGAAGCAGCGGCTCCGGTCACGAAGACTAATATAACGGCGAGAATGCGGGGCGGTGACCACGTCCCTCTCCATACCGCATCTGTTGACGCTCTAGGGCTGAGGATGACATGGCGGACGGTCAGTGCCCAGTGGGCCTTCAATGAAAGGCGATGTTCATATTCACAGACCTTTAGTCTTTATAAATGAAGTGTCCGTGTGTTTGTTTCTGTGTAGGTATTGCAAATTGCAGAGTGTTCCAATCTTTGTGAAATTTTGCACAAGTAAGCTTCAACCCATGACAACCGTCGCCCAAGTGTAAGGATCACATACGGCACCTTGTTCGCGAGATATGACGTAATAAACAATGAGATGCGTGAACAATGAGATGTCGATAACAATACTACGCCAGAGCCTAGATAATTGATCGCCTAATTGTTTTCAACATTGCTTGAATTTGAATAGGTGCGTGGGTGTATGTGGGAATACAGGGTGGTCCATCGATAGTGACCGGGTCAAATATCTCAGGAAATGAGCATCAAAGTGCAAAGAACAAAACTTTTCTATCTTGAAGGGGAGAAACGGCGCAATGGTTGGTCCGCTAGATGGCGCTGCCATAGGTCAAATGGATATCAACTGCATTTTTTAAATTGGGTAGCTCATTTTTATTACATATTAGTCTGGTACCTAAATAGATATGAATATTTTATTTGGAACACATTTTTCGCGTTTTGTGAAAGATTACATTTAATAGAAATGTGTAAGTACGTGGTAGCGCGTAACATTTTGCCAGTACGGACGGTATTTGCTTCGTGATACATTACTCGTGTTAAAATGGACCGTTTACCAATTGCAGAAAAGGTCGATATGGTATTTATAAACGACTGCTGTGATCAAAATGCCCAACGGGCCTGTGCTATGTATCTTGAAGACATCATTCAAGTGTCCGGACCTTTCGTCAGATAGTTACATTATTTAAAGAGACAGGAAGTGTTCAGCCACAAGTTAAACATCAAGCACGACCTGCAACAAACGTCTATGCCCAAGTAAGTGTTTTAACTGCAGTTGCGGCTAATCCGCGCAGGAGTAGCAGACAAACTGGGCGAAAATCGGGAATCTCAGAAATTCCGGTGTTGAAATTCTACATCAACATAAATTTCACCCGTACCGTATTTGTATGGCGAAGACTTTGAATGTCGTATACAGTTTTGCTACTAGGCACAAAATAAATTTTCACGCATTATGTTTAGTGACGAAGCGTCATTCACAAACAGAGGTAACGTAAACTGGCATTATATGTGCTACTGGGCAACGAAAAATGCACGACGGCTGCGGCAAGTTGAACATCAGCGACCTTGGCAGGGTTAATGTATGCTGCGACATTCTAGGAGGAGGGATAATTGGTCCCTGTTTTATCGGTGGAAATCTAAATGGTGCAATGTATGCTGATTTCATACTTAATGTTCTACCGATTTTACTACAAGATGTTTCACTGCATGACGGAATGGCGATGTACTTTCAACATGATGGATGTCCGGCACATGGCTCGCGTGCAGTTGAAGCGGTCTTAAATGGAATATTTAATGACAACCGAGCCGGCTGCAGCGCACCAGTCACGGTCTGCACGGCCGCTACGGTCGGGTTCGAAATGCTCCTCGGGCATGGATATTTGTGCCGTCCTTAGTATTAGCTAGTTCATAAGTAGTTCCCGCACGTTTACTCGATCTTAGATTCCCGGATTTGCTTCTGAGGGGAAAATTGAAGGATATTTGTTATCGTGATTCACCGACAACGCCTGAAAACATGCGCCAGCACATTGTCAATCCGTGAGAACATTACTGAAGGCGAACTACTCGCTGTTGAGAGGAATTTCGTTACGCTTATTGTCACATGCATTGAAGTTGAAGGACATCATTTTGAGCATATATTGAAATCATGAGGTGATTACAGGTAATCACGCAACAACAGCATGCGTTCTCATTAATTTCACAAAAGTACATTTATCACATTGTAACAATTGAAATAAAGTTCAAACGTACCTACGTTGTATGTTTTAATTTTAAAAAACCTACATGTTACCCACTCTTCGTCTAAAATTGTGAGCAATATGTTTGTGAATATTACAGCCCCATCTATGTCCCAAATGAAACATTTATATTTATTTAGGCACTAGATGAATATGTAATAAAAATCGGGGTACGTATTTTAAAGAATGCAGTTGATATCCGCTTGACCTATGGCAACGCCATCTAGCGGGCCAACCATAGCGCCATCTGTTTTCCCCCTTCAAGCTAGGAAAGATTGCCGCTTATTTTGTAACATATTTGGCCCGGACACGATCAATGAACCACCCTGTATATATGGTGATTCAAATTACACCGCCGACAAATTGGGTGGCATGAGGAACAAGGCTGCTGTAGGATCCGGAAACGTTGTCCGTCAATATTATGAAACAAATATCATCAACTGTAAGGGGAGTGATAACCTTGTAGTTTAGTCCCCTCAAACCCACAAAACAACATCACCTGTAAGCTCTTTGATTTCCACATTTTGGGAGATCAATTTTCTTGTTTTTGTGTTCCTTGACACATGGTTCTTAAATATGGGGATAAAATAACATTGCAGTAGAAGAGATCTCTTTTTCCATAAAAACAGTCAAGAGCGTAAATGTTTTAGAAAACATACAGAGCCATCCACCTACCTAGAGAAGACAGAATACATAGCAAATTTAAATACACACCTGCCACATACTTCGCTAAAATATCTAACAAAATTAACGAACTTTTCAAAAACAACAGAATTAAATTCGCCTTTCGCACTAATAACAATCTAAGAACAAAATTACACTTCGCATCCATCAGAAGTTCCCCATACTTAGAACCAGGTACTTATACAATAACAAAAGTTTCAAATGTTCTTTTTAAGCTTATGGGACTTAAATGCGGGATCATCTGTCCCTAAACTTAAAAACTACTTATGAACTACCTTATACTAAATACAGCACAAACATTCATGTCCGAGGAGGGATTCGCACCCCCGACGGGAAACGGCCTCGCGATTTGGAAAATAGTACCGCAATGAACTCGGTCGCTCTGCTGCGGCAAGAAAAAAATTGCTCTCTATACTGTTTTTATGTAAGTAAAACATACGGGCTCTGTTTCACGAAGGAAACATAACTGTTTACGAAAATATTAAAAGAGATTTGCTTAACGGTGTCAAAAAAAGTAAATAAATGAAAGGTATCATAGCGTTTCTGGATGATAATTCTGGGCGTGTGTTGCTTATAAATACACACCACACTCCTCTCAAACAGTACTCCCTTTCTCTTCATTCATTTTCGATGTACTTGGAAAAATAAATGAGGTCAATTTAAAAATCTGGTGTCAGTTGTAATATAATCGAAAAATAGAACATAATAAACGAAGATAGAAGGTGGCGTTTTTAGAAATGCGTTTCCTTTCACTCGGTGTAATAAAGTCATCATATTATGTCGTAATCCACAGTGCCAGTAAAGCACGCAAGTAATTAATTATCAGCGGAATTACTACGAACCGAAGTGTTAACGGATTAGTTACGTATCATTAGTTATCGGCATGGATTTGCTCTCCAAAATTAATGTTGTCGACTGTGAAAACAAAAGGGCATCAAAAACCTGAAGCATACACTGTATTACTGAAGTACTGTACAACTATTACTTCCGAGATTAGAAATTAATTTAGTTTTTCTGTATAATGACTACTTTGATGTGTGTTACGCACTAACTCATTCCATGCACATATATTTCTTGTGCTCACATTGCGCCGACGTCCTAATTTACTATAAGATATCTTTCAGCCTCTGTCTCCCTCTGCGTATATTTACAGTTCTCTCTAGCAAAAGGGTGACTATTCCATGATGTATTAACACACGCTGTATCACCCTGTGTATTCTTCTTGACACTATTTTCCATATCAAACTCTGTGGAAATCATTCTCATTCATTACCAGTAAACCGAATTCATGGGCTTCTTCTGTGGCGTTACATCTCAAACTATTAAGTTTTGTTATTGTTTCCGTTTTATCACTCCCATGAATCATTATAGTACAACACAGCGCTTTAGACGTACATTATCAGAAATGTCGTCCTGAAATCACGGCCCAAGTTAGTTACTAGAAGACTTTCTTTACCACGAAAGCCCTCTTTTCCTTTTATACGCTGCTTTTTCGTCCTCCTTCTTCGTAGGCTATTTATTTTGCTTGAAATGTCGCGGATTTTCTAAACTATGGCTAATTCATAATAATAAAATATTTAATACGTTTATAATTTTTCTCATTACCGCAACTTATCCTTCTTCTCTTCCTCTGGTTTATTCCAAATTCATGTTGTGAAATGATTACTTTCAAAAGATCCTTCCTCACTTTCAATCACTGAATGTAGAAATGTTATCAACAAATCTTTTATCATGAATTTAAATCGAGCATTTGAAGCTTTCTTGTATATCTTTATTACTTCTTCAAAATTACAAACAGAAACTCCTCTGTAAGCAAATGATGAAGTGTTCATTTAGTCGATTCGTAGGAAGCAGCAGCGCTATAAATTTTCATACAGGGTCGAAATTATATGTGAAATTGTTTGGAGAAACCTAAGTGTTATAATTACGTAGGCTCCCGCGGCCAGTGTCAGATGACATAAAAGTATTCTGGGTGTTGTACAGCGTCATGATGTAAGAAGGCTATTACTTAAATAACCGACGTTTTGGTCAACGTTACAGTGGCCTTCATCTGAGTATACTCAGATGAAGGCTACTGTAACGTTGGCCGAAACGTCGGTTATTTAAGTAATAGCCTTCTTACATCATGACGCGGTATAACACTCAGAAAACTTTTATGTCAGCCTAAGTGTTATTAGTTTGTAGTAGTGGATGGACAAAGTCGGCATGTATGTCCGTCCTCAACTACAACGAAATCACGGTTTCTAACTTTCATTCTTGTCTTCTAGTCTCAAATTTAACATCATGTTACACCTCTTACTGAGTAACAGAAATGTTTAAAGCTGTCAGTAATTACTTGATTTATTAAAAGTAAAAGCTTTGGTCCTCTTGGGAGGAGTTACATACGTGACATGTAACAGATGGAATCGTGTTCCCTGAGAGCCTTTTAGTAATGTAGATTAATTCAGCACTCCGCACTTGTATGCAAATGTTAGATCCCTAATAAACGATGTAGTGGAAATAATGCCCATGCGCTTCATAAGATTTATAAATGTGAAAGTAGATAGAGAAGCATCTAACATGCTATCAAGAAACATTAAATGCAGAAAGTGATAATATTATCTTCTGAATATAAAATGAATTTATATACTGTATACTGTATATCTATCTCTATGGACTACAAAGCACCTTCAACGATTTCGAAGATTTTTCTCAGGAAGTCTTCAGAATAACCAATTAGGTATATGTGTGAAGTCTGGCAACGATCGGATCAAGATACTCACTGATTTGATGAATAACACTGAAATACGGAACAGTAATTATTACTTCAAAATGACTCTTTCACTTTTCAACTTTTCTGAAGACGGTTACATTTGTTGCTATGTTCTACGTAACGTTATTCAACGCATTTAATACAATGCTTATACAATCCTTATCGTGTTTAAACCATATGTAAATAGTAATATCGCAGTCTATCATACACCTGCAGCCGTGCCAGTCACTCATATGAAAGTTTAATTCAGACACTTGAAAATACTGTAGCGTTCATAACGGGCAGAGACCTAACGGTAACAATAATGAATGAGTTTGAAAATAGCTATACTTCATTAAAGCCTCACAAAACCGTCAAGATATATGGAATGATAGTGAATGTAATAAGTGGCGATAAGCACTGAATCTATGAAGTAAGAATGTAAATGTTCATTAAGATATATGCCTACCTATCTTAAACATGTTTCGTAAACGTATTAAAATTATGTTCTTGGACCCAGGGCGTACTGCAATGCAAAGTTGTATCAGGTTTTCAGTGTTCTTTCAAGAACTTGTTATTAGGAACAGTTACACTGTTTGTTAGTTGGTTTTTAATAGCAAAGCTCGGAAAGTTCTTGATCTATTAGTTTCAAAGTTTAACATTGCAGCGCATGCCAGGTGCGCCTAGTTACAAAATAAAAATAATAAATTGCTCTGGCCATTCTTTATCTATATGATTTCGCTTCATGAATATTAAAAGAATACTTTCACTTTCAGAACTGGATATATAGTTTTGGTTTACTGACATTTCTGTATATTACCTTCACTGTTTTGTCAATGTAGCTTTAGGCATTATTTTCTTTTCAGGATTTCCTTAGATGAATTCACTTAAATGTACGCAATATTCCTTCAAGACAGAGAAAGTATTTATTGGTATTTTTCCTTTATATTTTCCTTTATATTTGGGTGCTTCTTGATGTATCCGCTACTCCAGGAATCATTTGTCTGCGACCAGTAGAGAGGCTAGTTATTTAAAGGCCATAATTACTATTATAGTGACCAAGGAGTTATTAAACGCAGTCTGATTTGATGGTAATGCATCGACAACACATATATTGCAGAAAAATTATATTGTCCTTCATATTTATCGATTGGTGAATCGGTGGTTACACTTGCGTGACGATGTAAATATGTTTTTACAACTGTAGTGAAAAATAAATTTATAACAGGTAATTTAAAGAATTAAGTACAAGTATTTCCGATGTTTTCCAACAAATGCGAACAACTGAAAGGGTAAAACTTATAATTTCTGATTTAATACGTATGTAGTTTATGATAGCACTTTGTATAACTTTGGAGTGAACAAAATTTCCATTCTAATCACACGTTCTCTTTCCACTAGATCCAGAGCAGTATTTACTTCATCACAAATTCATTAAATGTATGTTGGCAAAGTAAACTTACGAAACACTTTTGATTACCTGCATCTAATTAACATTAAAAGGATTTCACTTAGGATAGAGTTTACAGCAACACATTGAGGAATAATTAGGAATTCGTTTGAAGCTAGTGAAAGAATGTTTTGAAACGTGCGTATGTACTGATAAACAAAGAGTGAAACTTGGGCCTATATAAGCTGTTATTCCGATAACCATGTACTAAAATTGAATATCAGAGTTTTATTTTTCTACTTGTAAGGTACGAAGTTTACACTGAACTTCTTCGTCTGTAGGTGTTACTCGCTCTCTCATGTCTTCTCTATAGTCTTTTAAACATTAATTAATCCACATTTCCTGTTCAGTTGTAACATATTTACCCATTATTTAATTTGATGAAATATCTTGCTAGTTTTTGCCACTTTGTTTCTACTATGTCTCTACTACTACCTACATCGGTTCACTTTATCACTGACGCAGTAAGCGCAAGGAAATATTGAGTCTTATTATGGAACATAGTACTGAAATGTGTCAGTCTTAGCAAAAGTGTAACATCAAAACACTTTCCAAAGAAGACATCAGTACTTTCCCATATTAGTTAGGAGGAGGGGTGAGATAAGTGTGATATTGAATCTATGATAAATGTTGCATATAACATAGTAACTTATAATAATGTAAGAAATTTCTCCCCTGTGATATCAATCAGAATGTATGTCACATTTTGTATGTTACATTATTTACAATGCGAATAGTGTAACATGCTGATCAGAAAAATTTAGACGCACATGTTGAATGAAGGGGTTGTATGAATTTGGGCACTGTTCAGACATACACTATATCTAGCAAAGTAGGTCTACTTTTTAGTATTAAAATATCTCGCCTCAAATTTCTGAATATAATTTTTATTGTATACTTACTATAAAAATGCATAAGGACAGTGACCATACCTAGATACAAAAATCAACCAACTATGTGTACTAAGATGTTTCGGGTCGAATTGAGTTGCCCTCAATTGTAACAAGCCTGGGCATTAAGTCAGTAAGTTTGCATGCATCTTTTTTCTGTTCATCGAGCCCAGCGGCTATCATATCCAGGACATGGCATTCGCTAGAAGATGACAGGAATTAAACACATCTAAATCTTGCGACAAGACTATGCCACTGCTCGGTTCATCTCCCGAGAAGATACAGTAGTTGGAAAACGTCGAGAAAGCCGGTAATCACATACTTTATCACTAGTAATCTCAATATTCAACTATATGAAAAAGCATGTCTTATGAAGTTCGAAAGCTTTTAAAATCGATTGTGTTATAATACTTACATATCGATTGTCTCGATTACAGTCATCTGCTTTATTTGTGCCAAAAGGAAAATTTTTCAAACGATTTTTATTAATACGAAAAATTTTCTATGCAAAAACTTCTTCCTTGTCAATAATTGATCTGGGGATTTTACAGAACAGGCTCTCGTACGATTCATTACTCGAGAGTTAATTAGTGATTTCCCGTTTTGTCAACAATTGATGAGGACATTCAATCGGGGTTTGTTAATTACTAAATGATGAAAATTCAGCCTCTGTCAATAGCGTTCTTGCTCCGTCGAGTGCGCCATGAGTAGCGTGCTGCTGCCCTTCATTAACGACCGAAAGGGACCCATCCACAACTGCGGCGGAATAATACTTCTGAATTCCGCTGTCATTTGCCATAGCTTACATGACTGACGGAGGGTTCAAGGATAACGAGACACTGAATGAAGTTTCGAGGCATATCATATGGCATTCAAGTGTTTTCTGCTGCCCATAGAGTCACTCAGGAGAGATCGTCAAACACAAAAAATAATGTATTTAATTAGGTAATTAACTTGGTGATATGTTCTTGATCGAAATGGTTCGCAGCTTATAATTGTAGCAAAACTGTAGAAAATCAGGACACATTCATAATATTTGTCGAATTCGAAAAATGTTTCCAATAATGTAACTTGTCGCAAGATGTTGAAAATTCTGAGGAGAATTGGAATAAGGTATACGGAAAGATGGATAACAAATAATTGGTACAAAAACCAAAACGACGTAATAACTGATTAATATGAATGGAAATTAATACTCTAGTTTTTCGCCATTAATGTTCAATATGTGCATCGACAGAGCAATTTGATTTCAAAATTCAGTGTGAAGGTATTTAAATGATAAAAATAACTGAGTATTACTTTTCCTCAGTAAAAGTGAAGAAGAAGTTACAGAATCTGTTGAACGGGATGAATTGTGTACTGAGTGGAGAATATGAGAACATGAACTGACAGGAAACCGAAAAGCCTTGCGGAGTGGCCGCATTTTCTGTCATGAAACCGACTTGGCGGCTGTTCCGGTTGGAGGTTAGAATCCTCCCTCGGGAATGGGTGTGTGTGTGTGTTGTTTTTAGTTAGTCTGAGTTTAAGTCTAGGGAGTGATGACCAAAGCAGTTTGGTACAATAGTTTCACAAACATTGAAATTTTTTTTCTGAAAACATGGAAAAATAAAATTTACGTGATAACTGGTGATCAAGATGAGCTCGAAGTTAACAAATCTGCTTCCTTGGAAGTAAAAGAACCCATCACGAGCGAAACAAGAAAGAAATATGACTGGCACAGAGGGTATTCATGGCCAAGAGGAATTTTCTGGTATCGAAAATTTGTCGTAAGGTGATGAAGATATTTCTGAGAATGTACGTTTGGACCAGAAATACATATGGAAGAGAAATATATGGGGATTTCAGAACAGAGGAGAAATGAAAAACATGTAATGCTACCAAAGAATGTTGATATTCTGGCGGGCTGATGAGATTACAAATGAGGAGGTTCTGTGTAGTAAAATATGGAAAATACTCACAAGAAAGGAAAGGATGATAGGACATCTAGTAAGACATTACGGGATTATGTCAGTGGTTGGAATAGATGCAGCAAATAATTGATGACCTTCGGTGCAAGCGGTACCCTGAAATGAGGAACTAGGCGCAGTAGAGGAATTAATTGATGGCCACGTTCAAACCAGTCATATGGTGGACAACTATGATAAATAGGTTTAATACTAAAATTGTGGCTATTTGATCTCAGTCGATTACCATATTCTCAATGAAACTAGATTTATCGCTATGCAACTTTTCTAACGTCAGTGTTTCTTCTTGTGTTTAATCTCGTACCAGCATTTGATCGTGGTTTCGCTCGCGTTGAAGCCTTTACATATGTTTCAAAAACCATGGAAAGTACGATAATTTCGCAAAGTTGTTCGTACGTTATGACCAGGATAATGAGGATAAAAGAAAAATTTCCAATTCTACGGTTTAAATATAAACCGAGCATGGAAAGGTGGAAAATACTGTCCTTCACTTTCGCTATGATAATAAACATATTATTCATACGAAAAGAAACCCAGTTTGTTACATCTTAACTATAGGTACTGAACGTTATGCAACATGTAAATTATGCAGAATTCGAATGTCATCGAAATGGGCTCTGCGGTTTGAAGACGTGGCCGGCCGCGGTGGCCGAGGTGACTGAGGCGCTCCAGTCACGGTCAGCACGGCCACTACGGTCGGGGGTTCGAATCCCCCCTCGGGCATGGATATTTGTGCCGTCCTAGTTCGTAAGTAGTTCATAAGTAGTTTGTAAGTTTAGGGACTGATAACCCCGTAGTTAAGTCCCATAGACTTTACAAACACATTTTTGAAGACGTGGACGTATTGTTTAAGCATTGCATTCATTACGTTGAATTGTATTACGTACAACGTATCCACCAATAAAAGCATTTTGAAAATCAGGTAAATGTCAAACGACATAAAATAATAGCTTTTTTAATGAGTCTTCAAGCGGCTCAGAAGCTGTAAGAGAAACCTTGGTGCTCAGTTGTTCTGTAATTCTTGTTACAATGAAACGGTATTGTCGGTAACCTTTAATTAAGTTTCGCGTTTTATAACGATTAAATATTTGATTTATTTGGGTTCCGGTGCTGTGTTTGAACTGCACTTAGTCGTGACTGTGTTCATTACTAATATTTATTCTCAATTATGCCAATCAGGTAGAAACAGGATGGGTTGTCCGTTGGAGTTTGAATAATAAAAGAAAATTAAGGAGCCAGGCTCCGCAGATCCCACTTCTTTATCCTTTGGTGAGAGAGAATGTTTATGTGTTTGAATGAATGAATGTTGGAGTTCGGGTGCTAGCTGAGGTGTTTATGCATGCAGTTGTAGGGTAGGTTTGCCAACTTCCGATTTTGCGGGCATCTGCAGAGTGGTTCGCTTGAGATTGCGAGGTCGTGGTAGACAGCAGTCAATTCGGGAATAGTCAGAAGGTTGGCTAGAGGCTCGCATTGACGGAAGCCAATGAGAGCGCGGCTACTAGGGAACTTGAAGCCGGAGGCGGCTAGGCTGGGGATCCTGCCATGTTGAGCAGAGATGACCAGAGTCTGGATTGAAGAGGATGTAAGTAAGAGCAGCTCCTGAGGTAAAGTTTAAAAATGAGCGGACATAGTGAATATTGTGGTTTTGGTAAAGGATTCAGTTGGAGTTTCATTTCATATTAGTTTTGAGACAAGTTCTGGTGGTGTAATAGAAAAGTGGGATTTTCTGGTAAAGGACATAGGAAAGCAAGAATCTGTCGGTGCCAGCGATAATTTTCATGCTCTCTGCGGATTCTCGTAAATGACGAGCGGTTTAGATGGTCTGAGCATTAGTATATCAACGTATTGGGCTAGTGGAATTGAATGCGTGAATAATGAGTGTTTCCTTGAATCCCGTACATATAATGCAAAGAATAAAGCAGGCACTACCGTATGTTTTAATTTAGGAGACCATTAATAGAAGATAAAAACTCGATAAATATGTTAGGCTATAAAAACAAATGTACGAAATGATGTTCAGGGTAATTAATAAATATTGTCAGTGAAAAGCTTCCCCTGACTTAATTGAATGAGGCGCCACATTTTTTTCCTAGTGTAATATGGCAAATAGTGAGCTAAAGTACGGTAAAGCCAGGTTGAAATTAGATAGGAATTAATGTCAGTTTCATGTTCAGTAAAGTAAATAATGCATTTCTCCTAACGGGAGACTCGTTTCATGCGCAAAGACGTTATCCATTGCGCATTTAAAAGAAAATTAAAATCTATTTGTAGTGGTGGAGTGTGTATTTTTAAACCACTGAGGGAACATCGGGCCATGTTGCACAATTTAGTGCACATATACCATCCACGCCCAAACCCAAGGCGACTGGTAGTTGAGCACAATTATAATCTATCTAATTTAATATAATTTTAAGGCTTCAAGAACGTGGCTACAAAAAGAGCAGGTTTCACCTAAGTTATAACTTACTCCCACTATACCATACAAACTACAAAAGAAACAGGTGACCGCTTAACATACCTAAATCAACTAAAATCTTCAATTACACACTTTATAATGTAGGCTGTAAAATATGTCCTTCAGCGATCAAGCTGTCTCCATACCCCGTTACATCAAAAGCGGCTAAGTGGTTTAGTCATCAAAGCGTAACAGACATAAGTTCATTCTCATTTATAATATTAGGATCGATGCATTTGAGCAATACATAATAGAACCTAGAATTTTTAGTTCTACAATTACTTCTAAAATCCAGTTATATGATTCATTGTATTTATATAGACCTGTCGTGTTTGTTAAGGTGTATATTACATACGTTGTTTGACATTTATATCGACCTTTCTTTGTTAATAGATCCCTTAAAAACTTAGATTATGTTTGCTATAGCCTTACCACTTGCTAAGTACCCTGTTTCACGTTACCAGTCCGATCCGCTACAGGACGTTGCAGCGATAGGAACAGAAAAATCGTTGGATGAGGAGAGAAAGAAACTATAGGAGGTGAGGGAATCACTAAGCAGTGTGATCACATGCCTACCGGCAGTTGGATTTTCCTCGAACCACACACGTAGGGAACACCTAAAGGAAGGAGTAAAAGTGCCCTCCTGCCCACTCTGTGTGGTATCTCACCTAAAAGAGGGGTAAATACAGAGTTTCTGTTGTTGATGTGGAGTTCTCCGTCTGCCGCTTCAGGAGACCACTTAGCCGTGACCGGGCGGGCCAAGTGCTCGTGCAACGAGCGCTGCTAACGAACTGATTCACGAGAGGCGCTAAATGAACTGTGTCGGACGAAGCGAGGCTTGCAGACAATGAGGCTCAGCAATTGTAGGGGCCATGAAAGAGGTGTGTGTGTTGTGTGTGTCTGTGAGTGTATGTGTATATATATGTGTGTGCGCGTGTGTGAGTGCGAGTGTGTGAGCGCGCGCGAGCGGAAGAGACAAAAAGAGAGATAGGAGGTAAGAAGGAGTTGCGAGCAGACGGGAGAATATGGCGACAAGAAACGATGCGACAACGATTACTCCGTCTCTCTAGGTTTTTCGTTCTTCCTGTTCAACGGGACAAATTGTCGCCTACTTGTGGTAGAGGACTGCAAGAAATGCTGCTCCATTAAAAGCAGATCCACCTCTTACTCTCTCTCCCTCTCACCTCAGAATAGTGCTCATCGCCTATTCGTTCTCTCGCTGGTCGCCACTCTTAAAGCCGCGGTGGAGTAGCCGAGCGGTCTAAAGCACCTCGCTGCGGAGCGCGCGGTTGCTCGCCGCGGAGGTTCGAGTCCTCCCTGGGGGGGGGGGTTGTCCGTAGGTTCGCTTACCTATATTTTAAGTTTAAGTAATTTGTAAGCTACGGACTGATGACCACGCAGTTTGGTCAGATAGATTTACAGACATTTGACACACTTAAAGGATCCGGTATAGTCTGTTATTTTACAGATGGGTTGCCTTCGAGTTTAGGTTGCAGATTCCTTCAATTATCCTATGTAGAACACTTTTGTACTGTACAGCACGAGGGAATAATGAGTGCACCTGGAAAGACGACTTTGATTTTCATCCGTTGATAACTGATGCCATCTAGGGAATATTTGATGTCGAGTCGTGTGCCAATAGACACAGGGCGCAAACTCTTTGTAATCCTTAAAAGGAAATGTATACAGCCATAATGATTCGTACAACCACCTGAGCAAGTTTGGGTGTGAAAGGGGTCAAATTTTAGTCTTCCGTGAGAATGGGGGTTGGATGGGGGCGGGCAAGGGGGCTTTCGGAGAACTGTCACAGTCATTGGACGTGCCACATGAGTTGTGAAACGATGCAGCTACCATAGCATAGATAAGAGGGTTTGTGAACCTAGAAATATCAACACCAAATATTCCCATCCATTTACTAACAGTCGGACAACGGCGTCGAGAACCTCTAGCCTCTAGCTCCGGACGCTACATCATCGACTAGTTCCATCAGAGGATCAGATGGAACAGCGGGCCGTGGTCTTCAGTGAAGAAGGCAGACTCTGCCTGTACACAACTAATAGTCGTTTGCGCATACCAGTTAGAGTTGGCAGGCCTTGTCTCGTAGAATGCATTCACCCAAGACAAACTGACCACAGTGAAGTTCTTATTTCCTGATTTCCAATAAACTAGAAGACTTGGTCTTTGTTGAGGGAACGATGACCAGCTCTCGGCACCTGCAGAATTATGTAAGACCAGTTCTTTTTCCATTCTTTCAAGACGAAGGTAATGTGTTGTTCTAACAGGATAATGCTCGTGCACACAGTGCGTGCTCTGCAGGATGTGCAGAAACATCTCTCACTAGCACGATCATATCCCTCGTTGGGATGGAACTGTCTCTTCAACCCGCAACTCTGGTAGAAATACTCCAACAGATCGAATTGGCGTGGAATGATACTTCTGAAAACAGTATTCATTATCTGCATAATCGAATGAATGTCAGAATCAGCACCGTATTTCAGTAACCACCTGGTGCATCACAGCCGCTTGACCTATTGAACTGTTCATGTAATCATTTCATGTGCTCCACATGCATTCTTTCGCAATAAATCCTGAATGGATTGGAATCTTTGATAGTAATAATTTCAATTTTTTTCCTTCCTCGCCCAACTTATTGTTTTCGGATAGCGATGGGCCAGCTGCAACGTAGTATGGGATACTTTCATAATTCTCAAAGTTTAAATTTCTTTACATATATCCCGTGGAAACCGTATTAGAGAGATTACAGCCCTTGAAGAGGGTAACGGACACTCGGCGTCTGAACGAAACATGTGAGACTGGGACAACAGAAATAAGAAGTACACTCCGTCAAACATTTCCCGGTGGCTTGTGGAGTGTAAATGTAAATTTCAACTAAAATGATACCATGCAATGCCTCTAAGGAGGTAGAAGTTTTCATCAGATAATTGAAGTAACCGAAACGTCGACTTTAGTAGATCATTAACAAACCGCCTGGGTGTTTCCTACTTTTATTTATTTATTTATTTTCACTTAAATTCAGATATATATTTTATTTTTACGTCCGATATGTCTGCTAACAATTTGATACGTCTAGCGGGCTGAAACTGGTAGCATATATTTGTTAAAGACAGACGTCTGAAGCTACTGTACTAATTTCGTATTTCGATCAACGGTTATTGTAACTGTAGTTACTTACATAAACGGATTCCACATATTAATGTTCGGAAAAGTGCTTCATCATACAGACCATACAGTTATTTATAGTTTAGTTGGTTACTTTCCATTTACACTATTGTTGCTGTTACTGTCCAAAACAACTTGTTCGACTCTGTGATTTTTATGCCTAAACGACTCTCCAGTATTGAATTAGTAATTCCTTGAGGTCTCAGAATGTACCCTGTCATCCCATCGCTTCATTTAGTCGTCAATTTATTGGGTGAATTTTAGGCGGGTATGATTCATCAGTAACGGAAAACGATATAGGTCACTATTGCTACCCATTCTTGATCACTGCTCACAATATATATAATAGTTGTGGATAACAAAGGAAGGTCACTGAAGCTTTTTGCGGATGATGCTGTAGTATATAGAGAGGTAGTAACAAAGGAAAATTGTAATAAAATGCAGGAGGATCTGCATCGAACTTACGCATGGTGCAGGAAATGGCAATTTAATCTCTATGTAGACAAGTGTAATGTGCTGCGAATACACATAAATTAAATTTCCATAAATTATCTGGGTGTAGACTTTAGTAGTGATTAAAAATGGAACGACCATATAAAATCAACTGTCGGTAAAGCAGATGCCAGACTTAGATTCATTGGAAGAATTCTAGGTAAATTCAGTCCGAAAACAAAGGAACTAGGTTGCAGTACACTTGTGCGCCCACTACGTGAATACTGCTCACCGGCGTGGTATCCGTACCAGGTGGGATTGATAGAGGAAGTAGAGAAGATCCAACGGGGAGCAGTGCGCTTCGTTACAGGATCATTTAGTAATCATGAAAGCGTTACGGAGATGATCGACAAACTGAAGTGGAAGACTCTGCAGGAGAGACGCTCTGTCGCTCGGTACGGGCTTTTGTCGGAGTTTCGAGAAAATATCTTTATCTAGGAGTGCAGCAGTATATCGTTCCCTCCTTCGTATATCTCGCGAAGAGATCATGAGGATAAAATCAGAGAGATTTGAGCCCACACAGAGGCATACCGACAATCTTTCTTTCCGCGAACAATACGTGATTTGAATAGGAGGGAGAATCCATAGTGCTACTAAAGATACCCTCCGACACACACCGTCGGGTGGCTTACGGAGTATGGATGTAGATCGTGAGAAAAGAACACTGGGTTGTGAAAATACAGTAAAAGAACAGTCTGAAAAAAAGCAATAAGCGGCGCATATTAATAATTTCGAACCTCTATTCCGAAACCTATTCTCATTTCATAGACATTGAAAATGTTTCAACGGGCTATCTCTTCCTGGTCCCATCTCGTTAGGAAATCAAACGCAACAGCGTCGAATAATTGTCTTGCGCCAGCGATGCGCGACAAAACCAAAGAGTATTTCAGACAGACCGTTCACTGGTAACCTAACCAGCGTTTATGTTGTACACTGAATAGATTACCTAAAAAGTTACATAATAACCTTTCTTGTTTACAGTCAGGCTCAATTGCATTCCCTGCATCATGCGACTATACTGTGCAGATCATGCTGGTTTCCGCTAAATATTTCCAGCTTTGTGCCTTCTCTTTTGCTACGGTTTGTCGTTTGAAATTTTTTGTCTAATTAATATTGTGTGTAAGATGTACGTTAACAAAGCAGACAAACTTCAAGAGGGTGTAGTAGCTCTAGTTTTACACAGAAATCTGTGTCCAGAAACGACATCAGCATTTATTCGACTTCGGTACTTTGACAGAAATTTCTACTGTCTGTTCTTTGCTTTTCATGTTTTTGGAGGATGTTCAAAGGATCGAAAGAAGCAAAGTTGCGTCCACTAAACATGGCATAGGGTACAGGGAGGGATGGTTGCCACCAATTTACTGAACAACATTTTAAATAGTTGTCTTTCGTGAAAACACAATGAAATATTTTTAGTATGATAAGTGTACTTACATATATGAAATAAAAACTCTATTAACTATTGAAAATGATGTATTATAGAAAATTTTTATTGTACAATTTAGCTAACTGGCGAATATCCCTTCCAGGGAGGGAATTTCGCATGAAATCAAATTTAGTTTTCTCTAAATTATGCTGATTTTCATATGACACTTGGAATTTCTACAGGACAAACAAGTACAATTGTAGATAATTTTTGTGACATTTCTGTCCATGTTAATCAATATCAGAGTCAACGTCATTACACACATTACACAAGCCATACCTCTTCACCGACTGATTGTCAAGGTCTTCGTGAAACCAGTTCTGGCAATTTACACATTGGTACCACTCCAATTGTCTAGATTTTGGATCGTAGTAATCTTCTCAACAGTCCTTGCAGATACAAGATTTGGCACTGATGGCGACATTCCTTGCAGAAGCAATCTTTCTTTTAAAATAATATTTCACAGCATTGTTAACTAATTTCAGAGTAATTCTTTGTCGTTTCACTCGCAGACACAATAACACACTATAGTTGTCAAATAATACTTCATTTATACTTACTGTAAAGAAAACAGATCTGATATCGCAAATTGGAAAAAAAATGTCTCAGTGCCCGTCTTCTCACGAAATGTGTTCCGTTACTGCTTCTGATAGCTTACGTAATTTTTCTGTGCTACCACCAGATGGCAGCATAGAAAGGGCATGCTTTAATGTAGGTTTTCTCATGATCGCCAACAGATGGCAGTGAGTGCTAACAAACCTGTTGCAATAGAAAGGCAGTTACGGCGAACTTCCCTCCCTGGTGAACATCCCTCCCTGTACACTACATGAAAAGCCATGATCACTTGACCATGAGAAATGTAATACACAATTTTGAAAATGAGAAATGGTCTCTTCAGGTATGCCGTGTCTATTGGGACTTTTCCTCCTTTTTGGTCCATAGTACCTCCTCCTAGATTATGAAAATCAGTGACCTTCAGTATGAAATAAACATAAGTAAACATAGCGTACCTGATGACGCACCCGGGAGTTGGTATGTGAGGTTTGATCTCATAAGTCCCGTCTCCGTCCTCTCAGCTAGCCCAGTTGGAACAAGTAGTGCACATCTGACAGATCGTTTTATGTATTTTAAGTGTGTAATAATTTGAAATAAAAAAGGTTGTAAACTGTACACGAGTCCTCTGAAGATGAAACTGCACTGCGGATGTTCATTCAGTGAACGAGATCGGTATGCGAAATTTTATTTATATACAGACATGTGGCGTCTGTTCCAAAAGAACAGATGCCACTTGTGATGCTGCAGTTATTATGATTTCATATTCAGGATTAGAACACGGGTGTCCTGCTTTCTAAGCACTGGGGACACAATGATCACCGCACCTGCAAGGACTACCTAAGCACCCCTCCTGTCACATACAAATTCCCAGCTCCACCATGCCCACAGTAGTCCTAGTTATGAGACTAATTTCCATTAGAGTAAGGGCCACAAAATTGCCCACCCCTCCCCACTAACGAAAGGATCATTGCCCGTCACCGCCATATTCTATTTGTGTGTGTGTGTGTGTGTGTGTGTGTGTGTGTGTGGCGTCTGTTCCGAAAGAACAGATGTGACTTCTGATCCTGCAGTTATTATTTTTTCATATTCACATATGACATCAACTGAGAATGGGCAAAGCTGAAAATGTGTACCCAGGTTGGTCTCCTCCTTTCTTACTCTTACGGGAGTCTCAGTCAAGTACTGTGGGTAGGCTGAAGCTGGGAATTTGTATCCGACGGGAGGCGTGCTTACGTACTCCTTGAAAGTGCAGTGATTACTGTGGCCCCAATGGTATAGTGGTCAGCGCAACTGCCTAGAAAAAAAGGGACCCGGGTTCGAATCCTGGCTAGGTACATATATTCAGCTTTGCTCATTCGCAGTTGATGTCATATATTCTGTAAATACGAAATTTTATTATTAAAATATTAGCAAATAACATCCATAAGAGTGTAATACGTTTATTTGTGTTGTAAATATACTGCAGAAGCCTCTTCAAAGAACTGGGTATATTAACTACTGCCACTCAGTGTATTTTTTCCTGAATGAAATTTGTCATAAATATTATATACCTTTTCCAAGCAAACAGCTCAGTTCCTACCTACAATACTACAAAATGAAATGATCTACACAAGGACTTGATAGCACTTACTTTAATTCAAAACTGGGTCCACTAATCAGGAACACATATTTTCAGTAATTTACCAACAACCATAAATATTTAGTTAAAAATAAAGATCAGTTTAAGAGGAGCCTAAAAGACTTTCTAGTGACCAGCTCCTTCTACTACACTGACGAATACTTAAATAGAACCAAATGATGCAAGCATCTGTGTTCATACTACTAGTATTGCTTGTAAAAATTTATGTATTTGTATTTGTATTATTATATTATCAACTTAAAACTAAACAAATAAAATAAAATTTAAAAAAATATAAAATAAAAAAGAATAAAAAATGACACGTTCCACATCCACGAGGATCTCCTCAACAAGGATCTGTGGAACGAACCAACTAATCTAATCTAACATGCAAGTATATGGTTTGCGCGTCGAGAGAACAGCCTCACCTTTACATATTGGACTTAGGTAGTTTACTCGTAATGCGTTCTACTCACGGCTGTTTCCATTCTTCGCTCATGTTGCCCTAAAATACAAGTGATGTCTACAAAGAAGTTTCTCAGGCGCTCTGATGTTCCTATTCCCTATAAATGATCTCGTAGCAGCGGCGTAAGGCTCTTTAGAGATGCGTTGTCATTTATCGTCTAGTGAAAACACTATAAAACACCAGTTGCACGTAGATATGGGAAAGATATAAAGGGACATCTGACTCTAAATTTAAGTCAACCAAGTGAGCACTACAATAAATCTGTTAAATTTCGCTTTTACGATAAATTGCTCAAATCTCAAGATTGCCGATTCATCTAAATACATAGGGACGATAATAACAAACATGACAATCACGTACAGATTTCCGTTGGAAAGGGACCAAAGGACTGCGCTTTGATGTCAAAACAATCAGACAATGGAACAATTCCGCTAATGATAAGCTGTACGCTACGCTTGCCGGTTTTCTTTTGGCTGATTGACCGGCATCATCAAAGAGTGCAGCGGAAGGATGGATCGTTACCCATTATCACGCCGTAGTGGGTGAGTCACAAATCCGATATGATACGTTGGATCGTTGAGGCGTGTCGCGTTTATATTGTGTTAAATGGAACTAAGAGCTAAATTATTAGTAATAATTTATTTTGCAACCATTCTCGGCCTCACATTGAAACCTTGTTAAGGCCCCTAAACCAAATGGAGGACCCATACCTTAAACATTTGATTTAGTGTCCTGGAGATGGATTCAGTATGAGGCCGGAAATAGTTGCAAAGTACAATATATTAAATAATTTAAAACTGGAGCTTCCATTCAAATGAACATATCTCGAGAACTCGCACTCCACGCTCAACATAAATGATGCAGCCAATATAATGATAATGACTTTGCGAAGGACAGTAAACATGTTTCATATTGTGTCCATCAGCCTCATTTCTTTTTAAAAATTGCCTTGTTATTTTCTTACAGATTGTGAGTTATTCACATCGAGCAGAGACATAAGATGTTAAAATGTGCTGACGGAGATGTAGAAGATTGGTTAGAGAAAGAGGAATAGAATGGTAAGATTCAAAGATATGATGGGGAGAAGAGAGAAAGAACTGAGAGGAGGGTAATAATGGACGCTACGCTGTCGTTAATGTGCAAATTTTAAGTTTCCTCTTGAATGTTGAGTGGTTTACGGTATGCCGTAAATCACATGACAGTGTTTTCCATAGTCGTATGGCTGAGATTGAGAACGAAAAATATTTGAAATTGTGTAAGGTACAGCCAAGGTGATGGACCTATCCGATCTGGTATTGCGTTTGTGGAATGAAGATAGGTGCTTAATGTGAGGAGATAAGTATTGGGGGCACTAGTGGCTGAGAAATCTATGAAGTTTGAAAATCACACCACTTATGTGAGCGCATCGAACCTAGCTGGGTATATGCAAGACTGTTATGATCGTACAACCGTATATTGCACTCGCACCTAACGCAGGCAATCATCACTAGCTCGAGGCGTCTCGAATTTTCACTATTTGTGCCATATTCAACTACTTCACAGTAGTAAAGATTTGGCAAGACACCTTTTTGACTATTTTTGTTGAACTTAGGTTGCAAATATTTTTTTTCTAAATTTTTTGATTGCATATATGGTTGAGAGCGATGTACTGCAAGCTACAGCTGTTTGTTATTCTCAATTTAGGCGTTCATCCAAGGTTATCCACACGTCTTTCACTGTCTTTTGATGTGACGATTGGGTACGATTTAGGAGTATTTCAGAGATTTTTTCACGAAAATACCAGCTGATAAACTTTGAATGAGATTTGAGGATGTCCTGTGATTTACTGGGGTTTACCTTAAGACCTTGGTTTTTTGCCCAAAGTCAAATAGAGCAAAGATCTGCATTCATACCAGCTACTGCATTATCATTGTTCTTAGGGCCGGCACTTTTGCGCATTTGTATGTCGTCGGTGTATAGAAGGTAGTTGCAAGAATGAAGAAATATCATTGCTATACAATGAGAAGAGATGGACCCAAGAACGGAGCCTTGGGGATGTCCAGAGCACACGTTTTCTATGACGACTACTTAATAAGTAGTATATCAAAATCAACCTTATCAAAAGCCTTACTAAAGTCAAGCACTGTTAAGATGGCAGTTTCACGTCTGTCCATAGCATGTTTAGTGCCGCCGATTACTTTGATTAACGCAGTAGCGGTACGGTGGTGCTTCGGAAGCCTGATTGATATTGATCATGGATGTTTTGACGTAGCCGCGGTGACGAAGCCGAGCGGTCTAAGGTGCTTCGCTGCAGAGCGCGCCCGCCGCAGTGACCGAGTGGTCTGCGGCGCGCCAGTCACAGTCTGCACGGCCGCTACGGTCGGGGTTCGAATCCCCCTTCGGGCATGGATGTCGTCTTAAGTATTAGGTAGTTCATAAGTAGTTCGTAAGTTTAGGGACTAATGACCCCGCAGTTAAGTCCCTTAAGCTTAACAAACATTTTTTTTTTTTTTTTTTTTTTTTTTTTTTTTGCAGTGGGCGGGTTGCTCGCCGTCGAAGGTTCAGTCCTCCCTGGGGCATGGGTATTTTTGTTGTACTTAGGTTAGTACGCCTAAGGACTAATAAGCAACGCAGTTACGTCCCATAGATTTACAAACATTTTCAAACATTTTGTTTTGACGTAATCCGTCAACAGTTCATGAACAATATATCCTAAGGATTTGGTCATTACAGGTAATATGCTGATCGGCTTGTAGTCACCTGGAGACTGTTATCAGTCTTTGGTATAGGTTGAATTAAACTTTGATTCCACTCAATGGGACATGTACTACTGACATGAGACCGGTTATTACTTAAATTTCTCCTTCATCTACACCGACACGTCTTATCTTCTACTAATCATGCACAAATAAAGAAATACGAGGCGTGTTTAAGTAAGTACCGTTTTGTACTGGGTGTTCAAGATGCCTCCGATAATTCCGCCGACTGTGAAGTACGGGCTTTCATTTTGTAGTACTAAAGGCCTAAAAGCGTTCGATATTCATCATGAAATATTTGCAGTTTACGGAGAATACGTATTGAGTTATGGAATGGTAAGAAAGTGGGTGAAAGCATTTAAAGATGGCCACAGAAATGTGCATGATGAATAACGGAGTGGGGCTTCCTTCGGTCGTTAATGAAAGTTCGGAGCAGGAAATGGACAATATATGAGAGAAAACAGACGCTTTACGATTTCCTCCTTGCGGGATGACTTACCCAATGTTTCTCGTAGTGCTATGTATGGCGTTGTGACCTAGCACTTAAATTCCCGAAACATGTGCGCACGTTGGGTACCTAAAATGTTGATAGATGTGACTTTCCTTCAGCAGTACCACAACGACGGTGATGATTTCTTAATGGTGCACATATTCCATTTTTACGCAAAACCAAGCAGAAAAATATATTTGGTGAACGACTATTTCGTATATGAGGCAAGACTCAGAATTGAATTACGATCATTAAAGAAGGTCCAACTGTAAAGAAGAAGATATTTTTCTCAAATTTTTCAGAATTACTTGTTGCATCGAACTCTTTTCACGTAAACAATTTTCAGACTTTATGCTTATTCATCATTAGCCTTTTCATTCACACATTGTGAATTCGGCTATGGAAAAGTCAGGCTTTTCTGTATTAATACAGTGCAGTAACATCAAAATTAGTGTTTTTTTAATTTTTGATCTAACTATATTATTGTATGACATGTATTTCGTGCATAACAGACGTTTGTATCGAGGTATTTTATTATTTAGGACGTTATTTTGTTGATAGTTAACAGTGACAGATCAATAATGCTAGCACAGTCTTCGAAACACCACCAAAGACAACACCTTTTACGGCTGAAATAAAATAACACGAACCACACTCACGCTCAATATAACAGCTACGTACAGACGACAACGTAACACAACCACAAGGCGGATAGATTAATGCCTCTGAAGTGGCTACACACACCCAACCAAGCGGCAAATCGTCGTACTAGAAGCATGTTGTTCATCAACAGCAATGCGACTTTAAGGACTGATACACAGAATACGGAATAATCCAGCTTTTAACCCGTTAATAAAAGCGTTAAAAAATCTATGATCTATTCAGTTAATATTGAATATTATACAAAAAGCTTCGTAATCCATCATCATAAACTAAAGGCTATGCCTTGTCGATTTAGCCACGTCCCTCTCTACATTGTCATCCTCTTCAATTCTTCATACGATTTTATCCCCATATCTTCTTTGATGTTATTGAAATACGTTGCTCGGGGCCTGCCTCTTTTCCTTAAAACTTTACCTTCAAATACCTACAAACTGAATGTGTCTCATTATGTGCCCTATCATTTTTTCATTCACTTCTGTTAAGACCTGTTCATTACTTTTCCTATCGAACCAGCTTGTTTTCGTAGTTCTTATCCATATCCACATTTCCATTGCTCAGCCTTTCCCAGAGTCCACGCTTCACATCCATATGTTCACTCCAACCAAAAGTTTTGGCAAACTTTTTCCTACTTTCTAGGCTTATATGATTGTGTGTTAGTAAATTCCTTTAATTTTGGAAAGCTTTCTTTCCCGTGACTATTCTTCTCCTTATATCTGTGATACATTTATTGCCGTCAGTGATTGTGCTCTCCCAAATAGCAGAAGTTCTCAACCTGCTCTAGAACATCATCTTCTAGTTTAATATTTTTACCCTTTTCTTTTGTCTTCCCAACTATCATAGTTTATGTTTATTTCTAATTAATTTTTGGATTATTTCCTCGTGGGATATGGCAAATTTTATCAACATTAAAACCATTTCCTTTACTGAGTGAGCAAAGTACTACTATATCATCTGCAAAACGGACACAGTGTATTCGTTCCCCGTTAATTATAATTCTTTTGGTTGCTCTTTCCAACTTTACAATGGCTTTTTAAATAAATAGGTTGAACAAATGTAGTGATAATGGGCATCCTTGCCTTACTCCCCTCCTTTACTTTTCTTTCTTCTTCACACCATTCACTTCTATCTCTGCTTCCTGTCTTTTATACAGATTCCAGATTAATCTCCTGTCCCTCCAATCAAGATTTATTTCCTTCATTGTTCGGAATAACAATTTCCAATTAACCATGTCAAATACTTTTTGTAAATCTATGAAGGTCAAGCATGTTTTTCTCTTAACTCCAATTCGTCTTTATAATACCATCCTCAGAGCTAGTATTGCCTCCGTAATTTGAAAATGGAATATATTTCACTTTAGAATATGCTTTTGTGTTACTGAACCCCTAGTGCGCCTCGGTTGCACAGTGGTAGAGTGCCAGACTACGAATCCAAAGGATTTTTATCTGTCACTTTCCACTTGTTTCACCTCTGCTCATGTGAAAAATACCGAGTAGCACCGTGGTTCGGAACCCACGTTAACCCTTTCGCAACGGTGAACTTCTGCAGAAGTCGGTAGCGAATGTGCTCCACAGCCGGTGGACTGCTGCAGCAGTCGAGTGCTGCCTGTGCCGCCCAGCCGGTGGGCTGCTGTAGCAGTTCCGCCTCGCGCCATATTTCTCCGCTTCACTACTCTCGACTTGTGTGACAGTTTGACTTATGGACCATCTATCGGGTTTGTTGATAGTATAAGGAATTTGTAAGAAACATTAGCTATGCCAACTTTCAAATGGGAGTCATACAGGAAATCTTGAAAAAAATATAAAGTGGTACAAAGAAGATCGAGCGGAGGAAAAAGATCAGAATGTCCGTCGAGACGGACAGCAGGGCCTCACCTACCTGATGAGTGGAGCAGCTACAGAACTTGCGTTGTCTGTAGATTGCAGAAGAAGCGGAAACAGACTAAAACGTGTTGTAAAGTATACGACACTTTGCGCCTTTTCCTGCTTCAAGATCTACCACACACAAAAGAATTTTTGAAATGTAACACTGTGAAATGATATTCTCGTAATGTAATGCTACTGACATGTAACGTAAAGCAATTGTAAATAAATATTATTTAACAAGCGAAATATGCGCTTTTAATAATAAAGTCCACACCCCACCAGAGCTGAATCCAAAACTTGGATCTTTTAGAATTTACAAAAAAATTACGCGAATTATCTGAAAGAAGGAAGAAAACTGTTTCTATTCCTAATGAATTTTCCCTAATAAATACATAGTACAAAGTCCAATAATTGCGATAACACTGAGAGTGTGAAAGCAGGACAGAGTAGCGCCGTGGGGAGTGCGGAAAATGCACCGTACTGCGGGCACGGCCGGGCGCGACTGGCGATCGTCCACAGAGCACGGCGCAACAATCACGGCACCGGAGTGCAAGGGTTAAACTGTAGGTCCCCCTATAACTGGCTGGGTAAGTCAGTTCGAAGGTAGGAGGAAGGCAACGGCATACCGCCTCCAAACAGGACCATGCCTAGTTAGTAAAGCACTGCGGTGTTCAAACCAATCTTCGGAATATTGACTGCTTTACCTTCTAGTTACTTTACAGTGCAAATACTTCCTCCTGTGTCGAAGACTCGCCCAAGGAAGACTTTACGACCCCCTGTATATGATACCCGGTTTCGAGTCCCCATCCCGCTAAAAATTTTCAGAGGTCGCCGTTGTTCTACTACAAGACTTACCAGCAGCCGAGACAAAAATACCCCAACCAAATCTGAACTCGTTCGTCTCTACACTACCATACACAGCCGTCACCAAAATACCCCACATTAGGCAAAACAACGGAGAGGCAGGAGTGTAGCCGATTTATCGGGCATTCTCGCCCCGCCGCTCCACCGTGCGCGTTCGCGCCGACAGCTCGTTCACACGCGCGAGTGCTTCCAGCACGACAGCGCCCCCTCGCAGCGCGCAGCGCCCACGCTGACGTTACTCGCTTATTAAAGCTAACGAGCTCGCAGTGCGAGAGAAAGAAATGACGAGAATCCCCGGGACAAATTAAGCCTGCTCGCGTACAAACTGTGCCCTCGGAGCGTAACATTATAATCACGCTAATTGCGTGGCGCAACAGCGGGTCGCGCCGAGCCGTGCCGAGCCGCTGATCTCCTCTGCAACCTGCGGCCCCGTAATTAGTCACCGCGGCCGTCTCTCTTTATCTCTCTTTGTTCTTTACAGATGGGCTGACGGCGGCTTCTCGACTACCTGCCACGCCCTACCGCCTACGTAGCTGTAGCTACCTTCTGACTATGTATACTTTCCCGGCGTATTAATCGATCAAATTAGTCTTGCGTTTCCAGCCGGATCATACTGACGTCTGTACCTCAAGAGCTGCAACATGTCAAGAATGTCTGATAGTCCTTTGGGCCTGCTGCGTTATAAATGTAATTTAATGGCATTATGTAAAATAAATCCCCAGCGCTGCTATTGATTTTCTTTATTTATACTATAGGCCTATTTCGGAAATATTTCCATCATCAGGTATCTGTAAGTAATATAAGGTATACAAAGTATTTCTAATGCAGAAATATTAAATACGAGTTATTTTTTGTAAATAGATTTTCTTATCATCCATACCTTATCGCCGTTCTGTCTATGGTTTTCTTATTAAAGCAATCCCAATGCGTTAACAACAATTCCTTTGTTGACATAAAACTTTTCTGGGTGTTGTACCGCGGCATGATGTAGAAGGCTATTACTTAAATAACCGACGTTTCGGCCAACGTTACAGTGGCCTTCATCTGGCTATACTGATGTGAGCTGGTTGATACTATGCTTTATATTTACTTTCAATTACACATTACATCACAATTTTTTAAAATCTGCGATGTTATTGGAGGAATTTTGGCGGAAGAAAGGAAACTTTATTATGATAGGATGCTGAGGTGGAGGGAGTGGGGTTTAACATGTGACTTTTGCTTCTTGCATAGCGAGACACGTTTGGTGTTCATCGGCGGATGGGATGAGGGCTTCCGTTTCTCTCCTGCTGGCCGTGGGCCGCGTGGCGGCAGTTGCTTACTAGTGACGCTCACGTGTTTTGTCAGTGCGGCCTATTTCGCTGTGATCGCCGGTAGCCAAGAGGGGGCAAGGCTGGGTCCACATTTTCTGTTCATGTTATTAGCGTGTTTTACAAATCGTCCAGATCGAATTGCTAAACATCTTCGCCAGGTTGGTGTCCAGCCTTTCTTCTATAGCAGTCACAAGATCCAGGATGTACTTGGTTCCACAAAGGACAAGATAGAGGCACTACACGCATCAGGAGTCTACAAGGTGGAATGCGAGTGTGGGGAAATATACATAGGCGAGACAGGGAGGGCAGTGGCAACGCGCATACGCGAACATGAACGCTACATTAGATTAGGCCAACACAATAAATCTGCAGTAGCCGAACACCAGCTAGATTGCAGCAAAAAGATAAAATTTAACGATCCCAGAATACTAGACTAGCAACCAGGGACGGTTAAACGCAAGATAAGGTAAGCCATCGAAATTGTAAAACACCCTGACTCTGGCCGCGGAAGCCTGCGTAATTATAATACCCTTGTTGTTAACTTAATATTCCGATGTAATTTTCGGATTTTATTACGTATTTTTACGTTGTTGTTCACATGACAACTCGTTTGACAGATGACAGAGATATTGTATGGTTACAGGCTGTTTTATTTATTATGTTGATTATGATGATCTTTGCCAGAGATAACGTAAAATGTGTATGATCGTTGCCTGTATATAAAGATATATTTGTTAATCCATTTTCTTACTGGTTAATTGCGATGATGTTTTCTACGTAATTTTTGTGTTTCAGATCAATTTGTTCATTGAGTATTTCTAGTGCATTGTTGTGTCTATGTAGAAATATTTCAATTTCTTTCAAAATGTTCATAAATGGTCCTTTCGGTAATGTGTGTTGAATTTATTTTACATAATATCTCAAGAATGTGTTCAACCAAAATGGCAACACGGATAGTCAGATTCGACGGGCTTTTCAGATCGGACCACCACCTGATCCAGCGCAACACACTTCCAGTTTTCCTTTCATTCCTTATGTTGGTAAAGTGTCTGCCAAGGTAGGAAGGATTTTAAAGAAGCACAAAATAAAGTGATTAAATGAGTGGACTGCCATTTGACTGTAAGGTTGTATTATTTATTATTACAATCCGGATTTCGGCTTTTAGGCCATTATGAAGTGCACACTGTAATTGCAACAGTCATTATAAGCCTTAGAACACTGAGTGAAAAGTTGAAGCATTGAAATTATCTAATGTTAAAAATAATATAAATTGTTTTTCTTACAATAGTCCATTTACTCGGTGTATGTAAATGACCAAAATGGCATATTCTTCGATATAGGCTTGCATATATATTAAGATGCAAGTTGTGACTAAGTAGTCAAAGTAACAGAACATATACATAACGTAAAAAGGTAAAGCAGTCAACAATCCGAAGAAACCACAGTGCTTTACTAGGCATGGTCCTGTTTGGAGGTGGTATGCCGTTGCCTTCCTCCGACCTCACTGACTTACCGAGCCAATTGTAGAGGGACCTACAGTTTAACGTGGGTTCCGAACCATGGTGCTACTCGATATTTTTTACATGAGCAATACTGCCAGAGGTGAAAGAAGTGGAAAGTGACATATAAAAATCCGAGGACCTTGCGGGGATCAAAACCGCGACCTTAGGATTCACAGTCTGGCACTCTACCACTGTGCAATAGAGGCTTAGCAACATATACACATTGAAGCAAAATGAAGCATACTGTTATAATCTGTGGCGACTTTAATTTACCCTGGATATGTTGGCATAAATACGTATTCAAAACCGGTGGCAAATATAAAGCATCATCCAAAGTAGTTTTGAATGCTTTTTCTGAATAATACTTTGAACAGTTACTTCATGAAGCCATTAGAATTGCAAACGGTTGCGAAAATATCCTTGATATCCCAGCAACAAATAATCCTGAGCTAGTAAAGAGCATCAAAACAGATACAGGGATTAGCGAGTTGTAGTAGTAGCGAGACTAAAGACCGAAATTCCCAAATGCCCCAAATATACAAGAAAAATATACCTATTCAATACAGCAGATAAAAATTCGCTGTACGCTTTCCTGAGTGATAGTCTCCTGTCTTTCAAAACTAAATATGCGAGTGTAAATCAGTTGTGGTTGCAGAAGCAAAGAAAAACGAATGGAAATTTTAAAAAGACACAGAATACCCAAGACTGGCAATATTATACAAAATCTCGCAATCTAGCACGGACTTCAGTGCGAGGAGCTTATAAGAGTTTGCACAACGAAAACCTCTATCGTAATCTGGCAGAAAATCCAAAGAAATTCTGGTCATGTGTGAAGTACACTAGCGGCAAAACACAGACAATACCTTCACTGTGTTATAGCAATGGTAATCCTACCGATGACAGTACTGCTAAGGCAGAATTGCTCAACACAGCTTTCCGAAATTCTTTCACAAAATAAGGCGAAGTAAACACTCCAAAATTGAGCCAAAAACAGCTGCCAGCATGGGAAATTTAGAAGTAGATGTTCCTGGAGTAGAAAAACGAATTAAGTCATTACACAAACAAATTTTCCGGGCAATATACCAACTAGATTCATCTCAGAGTATGATCATGCAATAGCTCCATACTTATCTCATCCAGTAAAACAGAAGTGATAACTGGCGTTCCCCAGGGAAGCGTTATAGGTCCCCTAATCTTCTTTGTGTTCATAAAAATGTAGGAGACAATCTGAATAGTTTCCTTTGACTGTTCGCGGATGATGCTGTCGTTTATCGTTTCGTGAAGTCGATAGAGGATCAAAAGCAAATGCAAAGCAATTTAGACAAAATTTCTACAAGGTGCGAAAATTGGCAATTAACACTAAATAAAAAAATGTGAAGTAATACATATAACCACTAAAAGAAATCCGATGAACTTCAATTACCTGAAAAATCAGAATAACTTTAAAGTCGTAAGATCAACCAAATCCCTAGGAGTTACAATTACGAACAACTTAGACTGGAGACAAAACATATATTGTGGGGAAGGTTAAAAGTAGTGTGTGTTTGTTTGAAAAATAGTATGTGTTTGTGGGGCGAGCGTGTCACTGTTTTTGTTAAGGGACCGTCCCCGCTAAAATTCCCAAATAAATGTTCTGTTGTGGTTTTGGTAACAAAATAATTTGACTAAACAATGAGACTTATTACCTTCCTTGCCTTGTTAGAATAAATTGCAACTGACATGGGATTCAATGATCTTACGTAAATGTGGTTTAGTTTGATGCGCAACGGATAACACTTTAAATTGTACAGTTGTTAATAAGTCAGCAGTAATTAAACTCGTAATTGGTCTACACATTAATCTCGTGTGTGAGAAACAATGCGAGCAAATGAAATGTTCAGATCTGTTCGTGCACCATATACTAGTAGCCAGACTATACATGTACAATTCGACTGCGAGAGCGAACTGAAAGAGCTACTATAGTGATAATTTTGCTACTTGAATTAACAGGATGCCAAACAAGGATATTTGATATTAATTGGGTATCAAGATCACTGCAGTTGATAATGTGCCTATTTGTACAACAATTACCATACAGATTCAATGTAATAAAAAATGTTCTACAAATCTGCTAAAGATTTGAAGTGTCACACACTGCAAATATGTCTCATCTCTTTAAGTGATCTACTTCTCTTCTAATCAAACAAATCACTTTAACTGTTACTAACATTAACTACCTTATCAATCTGAACTTTCATTGAGACTGAGAAAATCTTTAACTATGATCTTTACTGCATTTATGAACAAACTACTTCCTGCTCTCATTAATAGACCAACTGATCATCATAAAATTCCTACACTGAACTGTTCTAATTAGCATACAAATTTAAAACACAATAATTACGCAACTCTATCATAAGAAACAATGATCAGAACGGATAGCAATTCAAATTGGTGAAAGGAACGAGGAACTGGTAAAATGACACAGGGGTAAATGATAAATGCGAGCTGAATTTAACAGTATTCATTACCCAAAAGACAAACCAACTACAATATAGGCTACATACAGGCTACCATACATAACAATAGAAAAGTACAAGTTTACCTTATTTGAGACATAAATTTCCATACAAAATTTTCAATCTGCAGACTTGGCTGCGACTCTTCAAAACTGAATTTTTACTCTTCGAGTCTAACACATAGACAGACTAACTTGACAGTTTCACGACTACAACTCTACATCAACTATCCTGCACGAAGGTCATACCTCGACTCCTTTCGACACGAAGGTCACACCTCGACTCCTCTCTCCACGGAGGTCACACAACGACTCTTAAAAGGCAACAACTGTGAGTGCAAGACACACTCCAAAGATAAAACAAAGTCTTCGGTTGACAGCAAATATATGAAAATGAGTACAGTATGTTATATCGATTAGTGAAATGGTACAAAATATACATAAATTTGTTTTCTGCAGAATTATTGGTTTTCTTTAACAAAACATGCTCAATGCTCTATGACGGGCAAAAATTATGTGAAAATTATATTGCGTACTCCTTTCAAAGTGAACCAAAGGTTACGGTTCATTGGCAGAACGCTTCGAAGATTTAATAGCTCTACCAAACAGACTGCCTATATCACACTTGTGCGTCCTCTCCTGAAGTACTGTTGCCCAGTGTGGGACCCTCACCAGGTCGGAATGACGGAAGAAGGTTCAGAGAAGGACAGCTCGGTCTGTTTTATCACCTTACAGAGAGAAAAGCGTCACGGAAATGTTGCACGATTTGAGGTGGAAATCATTAAAAGAATGACGTTATTCCCTGCGGCGAGATCTATGTGCGAAATTTCAACCACCGACTTTTACTTCTAAATGTTAAAGTATCTTGCTAGCACCCATATACATAGGGATAACCCTTATCATCCCAATTAAAGAAGAGAAATCAGATCGAAAACGGAGCGATTTAGGTGTTCTTTCTTCCCACGCGTTATTAGAGAATGGAACGGTAGAGGAAGATTATGAAAGTGATTAATGAAACCTCTGCCAGGCACTTAAATATGATTTGCAGATGATCTTGGTAGATGTACATGTAGCAGTAAAAAAAAGAAAAGTCCCCCCCCCCCTTCTACCGGTGGTGCGTCTCCCCCCCCCCCCAATGCAATTTATTAAAATAAAATGTATAAAAAATATTTTAAAAATAATAAAGTTTTAAAATTTCTGGAAAGCACTCTTAGGGGATATAGAAGTGAAAAAAAGAAAGGTTCCCTCCCTTATTTGGGGTGGTTCTACCTTCCCAACCCCTTAACGTAATATAAATTTGTCGTTTTTCAAAGCTTCACGAAAAACGGTTGATTTAACGAAGTTATCTATATCTCAGAAAACATTTCTGGTGAAATTCTTCTCAGAAAAGCTAAATTGCATGTTTATGTGAAGTAATTCGTTTATGAGTGCTAAAATTAGAATGTAAAATGAAGTGTAATTTCTGTTAAAACAGACTTATTTATACAGAACAATGTTTGCCTTACAGTCTTTGACTTTAGATTGAAGCAACTTAAATTACTGGAATGAAAATCATTTATCATGAAACTTTAAAATTACTGTAAAACTAATCAGTAATTACTTTTGTTATATTTACAATGATATGAACAGCATGTAGACAATGAATATACCACAATATCTATAAAACAAATAAATTCTTGAATTTTTTTTATTTTTTTAAATTTTTTATTTATTTATTTATTTATTTATTATTATTTTTTTACATAAAAGCATCATACAAACCTTGTGTTAAATCACTGCGAGGCAAGAAGTTAGTGCAGCTTTGTCCACGACAGTGTTTGCACATTGTTGTGCAGTGTAGCTCAGCCTTCACACACCCGCATCTTCTTCCGCAGCCTTAAGTGCAGCCGCATGAAATCAGTAGCTGTGATTTCTCTGCAGCAGGTGGTTGTCCCATGTGAATCTGGGAGAGCGATAAGTTTGATTCCCTCCAGACCTCGTTTCTGGGATCCAAGTTGTTCACCAGCCATCGCTGGACTTGTAGATAAACTCGATAAGAGTGTAGGCGTCCTGCATCAGTAGTGAGTGGCAAACGAGAGAGTATAACAGCATTGTTTGCCTGACCCACAAGTACAATGAAACATTTAAATCGAGTGGCATTTAAAATGTTATCATCAGGACTCTTTAATCTTTTTGTGCACAGAGACTGTATAAATTTCTCTTCTGCTTTTGCAGTAGTTTCAGGAGAGTAAGCAGATCGTACAATTTTTTTTTTTTTTTTTTTTTTTTTTTTTTGTTTAGCTTATGGGATTTAACTACGGGGTCATCAGTCCCTAAACTTACAAACTCCTTATGACCTAACTAACACTAAGGACGGCACAAATATCAATGCCCGAGGGGGGGATTCGAACCCCCGACCGTAGTGACCGTGCAGACCGTGACTGACGCGCCTCAATCTCCTCCTCCACCGCGACCGGCGATCGTTCAATTCCGTGGAATATTATGAAGTTAGGGATACCGGTTGAATAGTTGAAAAGCTTAGAGTTTTCCTTTCCCAAACAAGGCTGAAATGCTGTCGCAACCGCTTACATTATGAAGAAACAGGGTTGAATTCTGGCATTCTTGAATGAGTGAGGAATCACGTATATCTTTAGAACTGAAACACCTTGTTCTGATGCTATGTTTACCTCCCTTCATCGGGATTATGTCTGTGTCGTCTGGAGAATGAGCAATAAATAGCGCAAGAAGATCTACATCTTGACCCACTATAATAACTTTCTGGTAAAATTTTGATGCATTTATTGCTTTGCTACAATTTCAACATCTGCATCGTCATCCGCAATCCTAGTTTCAATACGTAAACTGCCTAGATTTTGCATAAGTTGTGTAATAAATATTTCCTTATTGCTGAGGTTACTCAGAAAGGCGGACTGTGATTCAACACATAACGTCTCGTCATTAAATTACTCGTGAGATCCGCTTCATCGTTCGCCTTTGACGTTCAGTAGGGGAGCCCTGAGTAAATGGGTACTTTACTTTTTCATTGTTGGCACGTACGCCTGATTTCAACAATACTGATCGCAAAAGAAATATTATCAAGTAGAATATATATACTACGAAATATTTCCATACACTTAATTACCCTATTCATTTAAATACATTACTACGTAACACAAATTGAAATTGAATTATATTGTAATTATTATACTTCAAATGCCATTCTTATAAATGAAAAATACACAACATCTTTTTCGTGTACAGTTTTGCGAGGAATATATTCACTAATAAGAGCTTTGTTGGAAAAACGAGCCTTTTTGCGTATAAATTAAAAATACGGTACGAACTGACTTTCGGAGGGGAGATAATAGGGACTCGCCCCCCTTACCAAAGGAAACTTTTCTGTTTCTTATTACTACACTTTATAAATTTTTTCCCCTATTTGCTGATTTTCTTCCTAATATGCCCGGAATAATGTCATCATGGCCTGTTCAAGCTGGTAAAGGCTCTGACAGGAAATTACGAATGCAGTCGCACAACTGGGGCGACATTTCATAAGAATACAATTTGATTAGATGACACTTACGAGGTACAGTGTCAAAAGCCTTCCGGAAATCGATAAATAAGTAATCGATTTGAGATCCTTTGTCGGTATCACTCATGAATCATGTGAGTAAACAGCTAGCTATGTTTCACAAGAACTGTTCTTTCTGAATCCATTTTGACTGTGAAACAATAGTTCGTTCGGAAGGTATAGGTGGATCATTCATATTGCCTTTCTTAAAGACTAGAATGACCTGTGAACCTCTCCAGTCTTTGGGTACCGATCTTTCGCTGAGCGAGCGGTTGTATATGATAGCTAAATGTTTGTATAGCTTATGGGACTTAACTACGGGGTCATCAGTCCCTAAACGTACAAACTTCTTACAACTACCTTATACTAAGGACGGCACAAATATCCAGCCCGAGGGGGATTAGAACCTCCGACCGTAGTGGCCGTGCAGACTGTGACTGGATCGCCTCAGTCCCCTCGGCCACTACGGTCGGCTTTGATAGAAAGGTATGGGGCTATTGCATCAGCATAGTCTGAAAGGAACCTAGTGGGTAAAGATTCGAGACCGGGACACTTACTTTCGTAAACTAATTTAAAGAGCTTTAATACTCTATGGATATCTATTTCTAAATTACAAACGCTGTCAGCTGTTCTCGATTCGAATTCTGAGGTATTTGCTCAGTTCTGTCTGGTGAAAGAATTTTACAAAGTGAGTACGAGCAGCAGGAGAAGGATCGCGAAGAGCAGGAACATGTACAAAAGTAGTGCAGAAGAAATCACGCGGTAGTTTAGAATACAGAAAATGTGTGTTTCTATGTGCCGTGCGCACGCGCAGTGGATAAAGCAGATTACTTTAAAACACCGAGGTCGCTTACGATTTTTTCTGGAAAAAAAAAAAAAAAAAAAAAAAAAAAAAAAAAAAAAATTAATGAATAAGTGAAGTAGAAATGAATACCTTTCTGCTCGGGTCGTATATTATACGGCCTTTGTACAGACTGAATACGAGTAATAATTTCCGAAAGAGTGTAAGGGGACTACTGAATGGATATGTCGAATCCTAAGTTTACGCTATATAGGTTAGCAAAAACTTATACAGCCATCTTTTTTTCGATGTAGTAAGAATATCTTTGGCGGCCGGTAGGCAGTGGTTTTGGCTCAGAGTAAGGAGGAGTAGCAGTCTGGAGTCGGTCGAGAAAGGATCGCGTCTGGTAGCCAAGTGAGAGGATCGGGTGGTAGATGGAGAAATTGAAGCTGGCACCTGATGAGGTTTGGAATCTATCAGTGCAAGATAAGTGTTAAAACATATATTTACTACTTTAATGAATTTTTCGGTTTGTTTTTCTTTTATTATTAATATAGATTTCTACTCAGTGAGTCTCCATTTAATTAATTTATAACAATGATTTTTGAGCGCGATTAGTGTAAAGAAAAAGGGGTTGAAAGTATAATAAACTAATCATTCATATATCGACGTTGTCAATTCTAATACCGCTACCTGGGATAGGGTTTCCATAAGTTTCGGAACATCCTCATTGCAAACTTCGCAATAATACGCACATTCTTCGTTCCTGTGGTTCGTGATAGATGAGGCGAATTTATTATTATTAATATTTTACATAATGTGAATTTAATTAGTTTCATTGATTAATTCCTTTAATTTATTTTGGAAAATAAACGTGGGATCAAGTTTAGTATTACATGGATTTATAGCTTATTAATAATTGAGTGCATTGTAGAAATTCAGTCTCATGAACTAATTGAAGTGAAGAATGTGAAGTACTGTGAAGCGAGGTGTCACTTCCCAGAATTGAATATTTGCTTCATTTATTTCATTGTTTTCAAATGTTTGTAGAGTCTATGGGACTACGGGGTCATCAGTCCCTAAACTTACAAACTACTTATGAACTAGCTACAACTAAGGACGGCACAAATATCCATGCCAGAGGGGGGATTCGAACCCCCGACCGTAGTGGTCGTGCAGATAGTACTGAAGCGCCTCAGTTCCCTCGGCCACCGCGGTCGGCTATTTCATTGTTAATTGAGAACGGTGTCGGCTGGATTTAATACAGAACATTGCTTATAGGTATTTTGCCTTTACATAAGTTTTGTTAGTAAGACAATCAGATAGCGTTAAATTAAATAATTCTTTGCCAGTATATAAAGTAACTAAATCAATAAGTGGCCGCCCGTTGCTATTATTGCCAAACCTCTTAATGTAGACAACCCATAAGAGTTAAGAAACTGTTGGTAGTATTATAACAACTAAAGAACACACTGTTTGAGAGAGGAGGAAGTTAGAGTTAGAATGGATTGCGATAAATTTATTCAGTACTATTAAAGACCTCGGCAGACCAGTAATACATTAAGCGAACACAGACGAATTTTCGGCTAAATCCAGAAGACGCATTTGACGCCTAAAAGTAGAGCTCCTGCAGCCATGAATGAGAATGAGGGCGAGGCGCCAGATTTGTCTGGGCGGGAGATACCCCACCCCTCCCCTAGACTCCCCGCGCCATGTTTGTGGATCGCGGGGCAGGGCCACGGCGCGGGGCCCGACTTTATGCCTCCTTATCGTTAGGGGGCACGCCAAATTGCGCCATAAATCTGCGGCCTCACTTAACCTTTGACTTTTAAAGATCCTTAATCTTTTGTTTTTGTCATGCAAATTGCCCGGGTCGCCCTCTTGATACGGCAGCCCTCACGCCACGCTAACTGGCTGGCCGGACGATAATGCCGTCCGGTTACCGACCGCCGCCGCCAGTTATAGCGCTGAATGGCGCACAGCGATTCCGATGGACACGAGCATTTGCCTCCGGTAATGTGGCGTCATTACGACAACCACTCTGTGCGACCTCAGAGACGTCATTTACCGAAAATTATGGTTCGTGTTATTTTTTTTATTTACTGTGTCAGATGCATGTAACGGTATGGACCCTTAAACTAAGTAACATCGTCTTAGTGGCTGACTTATTCCTGCTACTTCTGGCATGTTGCTGTACATACATATATACATTTATTTGTAAAAATAAACTTTCAGTTTCTAAGTCAGGGAATGTTAAACTAGGACAGCATCTACTAAATAAGTGACTACAATATGAGGTTTGCGTTTAAGCCGCGGTGGAGAAGCCGAGCGGTCTAAAGCGTCTCGCTGCGGAGCGCGCGGTTGCTCGCCGTGGAGGTTCGAATCCTCCCTGGGGCATGGGTGTGTGTGTTTGTCCTTAGGTTAGTTTACCTAGGTTCACGTAGTTTGTAAGCTACGGACTGATGACCACGCAGTTTGGTCCGATAGATTTACAAACATTTGAACATTTTGTTTGTGTTTTTACTAAAATTGTTTATTTTCCACTGCATGATTATGTCTGGCGAGAACCACTAAATCCGTTAAACTCCATCTGGTATGATTAGCTCGAGCCGCCAACATTGCTAACAATATAGCTATATGAATATTTAATCATTTGGATAATGTTCCTATTACAGTTCGTTGTGCTATCGAAAAGAAACAAGACAGAATGCGATTAAAATTTTTCTGAGTTCCGACTACTGTTCGGAGTCGAAGTCCACACACGTCCGAAAATTTTCAGTCCAGCGCGGCGTATTCTGTGGCTATGTTCATCACCTGTCGTCTCACTCGATTCCACTGCACTAGTAACACTCGCCTGCCATAAAGACTGAACTGCCGTTCACTGATTCTGGACCGCCCGCGACTCCACCTCATATGTGGGGGTCTCTTCAGTGATACCCTAAGGAGGGGAAGTGGCTCTCCCAGTAGAGTACAAACTTTTCCTAATAATGGTTGAAATGTTGATATGACGGCAACGTTAGGTGCGAGCTAAGATTCTAATGCAAATACATTAATTTCTCACATTAATAATACCCCCAAAATCTGAAGTTTAAACAAATGAGTACCTTCAGAATGATAAACAATTCTTTCGGTCGTCGCGCAATGAATATTTTAAGTAATCGCTTAGGTAAAGTGATTTTCAGGTAGATTTTCCAGGCCTCTTTCCACTGTAGGTAGAGAAACCTATTGTTCCGTCCATTTATCTTGACCACACAGAATATCTCTGGAACAACAGCAGCTATTGTAAAACACTTTCACCGGTATCAATAAAAGGCAGGGGCTAATGACTGTAAACATTTTGAAATGGAAGCACATGTGTTTTTAAACACAAAATTACGTTCTTTTATTATTTTTAATGGAAATCCTATATTGTTTCATCAGAAAACTATAGCATGACAAATCAAATAAACAATTGCGTTGATTGCATCGCAATACCGCCAATTATATCCCGAGATACTGCGAAGCGAAGTTGACGCTTGAAATACGTGAAACGCTTGTCTAGCACACGTTCGGAGACTAAAGCGACAACTCCATGTTACTCAGGACGTGTGCTAGCCGCGCGTTTCATGTATTTCTAGTGTCAACTTCGCTTCGCAATATCTCTGGGTGTAATTTGCGTATTGCAATGCAATCAACGCCATTCTTTATGTGATTTGTCATGCTGTAGATTGCTGATGAAATAACTTAGGGTGTTCATTTAAAAATACTTAAGTCAGTGTTAAAAAACCACATACTCTTTCGTTTTGGAATGTTTCAAAATAATTACATTCCTGAGCTCCGGCCTTACATTGATACGGTGAAAGTCGTTTTACAATAGCTGTTGTTGTTCCAAAGATATTTTTAGTGGTCTAGATAAATGGGACACTCTGTATAAACTGATTAATTTGTAAATTTCACACTTGTCTGACTTGATTTCTTTGCAACTCGATTTACGACATTTTTCTCCAGATAAAAAATATATTAAACAGGCAGAATAATTAAATAGTATATCACCGCAAAGTATTGTAACAAAACTGAAGAATTTATAAAGTAACAGAGAATAGCCGTAGCAGAATAGCCGTGCGCACTATGGCACCATGCTGCTATGCGCGCGAACGTTCTCCGTCGGAGGTTCAAGTCCTCATTAGGGCATGGGTGAAGATTGTATAAAGTAAGAGAGAATAGCTGCGGTGCCATAGCCGTGCACACTAAGGCGCTATGCTGCGGTGCATGCGGCCGTTTGCCATCGGAGGTTTGAGACCTCCCTCAGGCATGGGTGTGTTCTTATTATAACCTCAAGTAGATTGTAAGTTTAGGGACCGATCTTCACTGCAGTTAGGTCCCATAAGTTTACAAATATTTTAAACATTTGAATAGAGAATAATTCATAGACTCTTCACTACGTAAACGTCGAACAATCGGTTTTTACTTCGCTCATTATGAATTTTTAGTATATGTTTCAAGTTTATGACACCAATAGCTATAAATGAGAAAATTTAACATGCGTAAATGGTTTTAAAATTGCACTGTCCGTATACAACCCAACAACCCTTCAACGCATCATTTTATATTGATCTTGCTCTTTTGTTCTCATTTCATTGGTTCTCTAGGTATTATACTGTGATGTGCTTAGCTGTACTTAAAGAAAAATCGTTGGTAGTCAGAAGGCCTACGATATCACTGTTTGAATGGCAAACATCCCTGTCAATGGAGGGTGGGGAAGCCACGTTTTTAACTGAAAACGGCAACACTGTAGAACGTCGGAAATACTCTTCCATCGTAACACTACACTGGCCGGAAAAGCCCTCCACAAACGCGGACATGAAAGGGCGGAAGCGTTCCCCCTGAATTGCTGCAGGAGTGTTCGTTGTCAATAACCCTCACTTGAGCCATGTTGCTCTTAAAAGTACATGGAAAACACTGCTTGCCGTTTTTCCTCCATAAAAAGAAAACAAAGTCTGTTTCCTGTTTCATTTAACTCTTATCCATACGTCCATTTTTTATCCGGACAATCTCGCGGCATTATATTTCCCTTTGTAAAAATTTTTTTACAAATTATTCGTTGCAGAAATTGACTATAGAAAGAGACAATATATCTACATAATAAAAGTAATACTTTGTATTTTAACACAAAATTTTTCTATGATGTCGGTGAAAACGTACATTATTAGGCATGTAGGTGTAAATTATGCCAATATTTGTCATGGGAGAAGTACGTGAAATATTCACAAAGCAGAGTACCTCAGGTAAGGGAATGATAGAGATTATCTGCATTAGCCGTGGTGCAGTAGCGAAGGGCATTGAGGCGTTATGCTACGACGCGCGAGGCCGCTCCCCGTCGGTGGTTCGATTCCCCCTCGGGCATTGATGTTTGTGTCGTCTTTAGTATAAGGTAGTTCATAAGTAATTTGTAAGTTTAGGGACGGATGACCCCTTAGTTAAGTCCCATAGACTATACAAACATTTGAACATTTTTTAGGAAATGATGACCCCGTAGTTAAGACCCTTAAGCTTAACAAACATTTGAACATTTTGTCTGGATTTTGAAAATGGATACGGAAAATAAATAATAAACATATCATCCAAAATACCTAACGCTAGACGTCCGTCTCCAAAATTAAAAGGAAGTTATTATTACAATTAATATACTGAAGCAGAATACCAAGTCTAAGAGAAAGACTCATCGGAAAGGAAAAAGGGAATAACAAAGTACGTAAAATAAACGAAGGTTAAAAGTCCACGAAAAAAAAAAAAACAAGCTAACAGTATCTTTTAGAAAAAGCAATGACCGAACTCAAACGTTAAGAACTTACAGGAAAATAAAATGAACAAAAACTAACTGGAGTCATGCAAGAAGACATGAAACGGGGAAATTTTTTAATTGGAACTATATGTGACAAGATGAGTACTACGGGAAACTATCTAACTTGGTCAGAAGAGATAAAACCCGACTATGGTAAGAACATTAGAAATAGATACGAATACAGAAAGTAGTGTCGAAGTTTATTAGTTATTTTTAATTATGTAAATTCGTAAGTATCGGTAATAGTCGTTGATTATTTAAGAAGTTACGTTCGCAACGCAGCTACAGTATGTTAAGACGGGGAGAAATCAACGATGGTAATTACAGGAAAGAGGGAATGTTTCAAATGTAGCTGGTTGGATGCTGCGATGAGAATGTGTAAAAGGTGGCTTTGTTTCTGATTTCCGATCGTGTTTTGCGTCGAAATGTTTGGTAGTGGAACTCGGTGAGAATAGTAAAACAGTAGTGTAATAATTAGCTTCCACTGTCACTCGGCAGCTGTCGGTTATTATTTGGGGGCGTGGGATTAGTAAGTTGTTTAATTGTGCTTGATGTAAAGCACCTTCTGGCTCACACTAACGGGGGATCGTTTACAACTTAAATGCCATATATGTGTACTTGTGCCACTGACAAGTAATGACCTAGTTACCAGGACATTATCTCGTTTGTTTAGCGTGTGTGTGTGTGTGTGTGTGTGTGTGTGTGTGTGTGTGTAATTTTGGTGTGAGTGAAGGGGACGGGGAAGAGGGGAGAGCGTACAAATTACTTTGAGGCAGAATGCACTGTGTTTGTTGGCTGTAGTACACTTGGGACACTCAAAATTCGTATTCCGAGCTCCATTATACACTTTTAATTCCACATTGCAGCTGTGCTACTTAATGACAGAGACAGTGGGTCTAGGTGGTTAGACAGAGGTGGCTGAGGATCAGGAAGTGGTGGAAAAGAAGGAAGAGGAAGAGCGAGAGAAGCGGGATAGGGAAGAGAGGAAGGACAGAAAGAAACGGAAGTAGGATATGTACAGAGAGAGGAAGCAGGAACACAAAGCATAACAGAATGTGACTTCCGGAGCCGGGATTCGAAACCGCGACTTTGCCTTTCAAAGGCAAGCGAGCGAACGGTAGTCTGAACTATCCCGGCAGGTTTCACGGTTCGTCCTCAAAACTTTACTTCTTCCAGTACCTCACTTGCTAAACTTCACAGAAATTCTCCTACTACCATTGCAGGGCTAGCAATCCTGGAAGAAACGATATAGTGGAGAAAAGGCTTAGCTACAGCCAAAGGGATGTTTCCAGAAAAGTGCGGTGTTTGTGCTGATAAGAAACCCCACTGGCAGATTAAAACTGTGTGCCGGAACCGGAATTCGAACCAGGAATCCACTGCAGAATGAATATTTGACTCTCAATAACAGAATATTGAGCAACGCTGATTTTTCAATTAGGTAGTACAGAGAGAGGCCGAAGACGATAAGGGGGCACGTAATAAATAGTTATAGAGAGAGGTGAGAGATTCTAGGATGTCTATGCAATTCCCACCCATATTTACCAAATTTTGAAGGTGAACTTGAAGCCATCAGAACTGCAGTAAATCAGCTAAATAACTATTTGATAAAACATCATATTCTGTGAATCCAAACCACCAATAACAGCAATTGTTAACTTAAGAGATCCAGATATTGCTAAAGTAAAAGATATACAAGAAATAATTAAGTCCCTACAGCAACACAACAAGAAAATTTTAATTCAGTGGATACCATCTCACTGTGGCGTAGATGGTAGTGAGAAAGCTGATTTCCTAGCCAAAAAGGGCACAAATATTAAATTGGAGAAAACTACTGTGTCATATTTCGCAGTAAAACGCATTATTAACAATTTATTTAAAGATGAATCGAGAAAAAATCAATAAAATCTCATGTGAGGGGAAGGCTGGGTAACCCTCTTGGACAACCAACTGATACCAGATGGACCACGAAGAGAGGCAGTAGCAACATTCCGCCTGACAACTAGATATGTCTGCTTGGCAGCCCACCAGCACAAGATCACCATCCTGCCGTCTCCAGAATGTGTTCTGTGTCGCAAGAGGGGTACCATAATGAACAGTGATAATTTAAAAGAGTGTTCAGAATTGTACAATTGTAATTTAGCCTTAACAGAATTGAACTGAAAAGCAAGAAGGCGAATGACGTTAAGTCAAGTGCCGGAACATTAAAATAATAATAATAATATATTTACCAAATGCGAATCGATTCTGGGATCGTTAGTTAAATACTATTTCAATTATCCAAAGTAGTTTCCTTCTGCTCTGCGTACATTCACGGCTTATTTTGTCCCACTGCTTCGCGGCATCAGCTTAACTGCACTGCTGCTGCTACTTCCCTGCCCCAGTAACTGGTGAATCAGCGTAAAGATAAAGGCAAAAGTTAGTAGAGATTTGTGCGTCTATAAAAAGATCGATGCGCGAAGCATACAATAATTATCACAGCCATACCTTAGCTAAAGATCTTTCCGAGAACCCGAAAAAATGCTGGTCCTATGTAAAATCGATAAGCGGGTCAAATCCAACTGTTCAATCACTCGTTGATCATTCCGGGGCAGTAATAGAAGAAAGCAAACGGAAAGCTGAAGTTCTAAATTTTACCTTTAAGAAATCTTTCACGCAGGGGGACCGCACAAATGTACCATCATTTGATCAACGTACTAATTCCGAAATGGGGGACATAGCAATAGGTATTTCCGGTGTAGAGAAGCAACTGAGAGAGCAAAATACGAAAAAGTCTGCTGGTCCGGATGGAATACTAGTTCGGTTTTATTACAAAGACTATTCTGCGACATTGGCCCCCTACTTGGCTTGCATTAACGCGAATTGCATTCAGCGCAAAGTTTCTAGTGATTGGAAAAAAGCGCAGGTGACTCCCGTGTATAAGAAAGGAAAGAGAACTGACGCATACAATTACAGGCCAATATCGTTGACATCAGTTTCATGTAGAATTTTGGAGCATATTCTCAGTTCGAATATAGTAAATTTCCTCGAAACGGAAAAGCTTCTTTCCATAAATCAGCACGGGTTTAGGAAACATCGCTCAAGTGAAAATCAGCTTGCCCTTTTCTCACATGACATCTTGCGAGCCATGGACGAAGGTCAACAGGCGGATTGTGTTCAATTCAAAAAGGCGTTCGACGCGGTGCCACACTGCAGACTGCTAACGAAGATACGAGCTTATGGAATAGGTTCACAGATTTGTGACTGGCTGGAAGACTTCCTAAGTAATAGAACGCAGTACGTTGTTCTCGACGGCGATTGTTCATCAGAGACGAGTGTATCGTCAGGCGTGCCCCAGGGGAGTATGATAGGACCGCTATTATTTTCTATCTACATTAATGATCTGATGGACCGAGTATGTTGTAATTTGCGGCTGTTTGCTGATGATGCTGTGGTGTATGGGAGGGTGTCGTCTGCAACTGACTGTAATAGCATACAGGATGACCTAGACAAAATTTCTAGTTGGTGCGAAGAATGGCAGCTAGCTCTCAATGTAGAAAAATGTAAGATGATGCGCATGAGTAGAAAAAACAATCCCATAATGTTCGAATACAGCATTAGCTTCTTGATGCTGTCGCATCGTTCAAATATCTAGGCGTAACATTGCAGAACGATATAAAATGGAACGAGCATGTAAGGACAGTTGTGAGTAAGGCGGAAAGCCGACTTCGGTTTATTGGGAGAATTTTGGGAAGATGTACTTCACCTGTAAAGGAGCCCGCGTATAAAACGCTTGTACGACCATGTCTTGAGTATTGCTCAAGTGTTTGGGACCCTCAGCAGATCAGTTTAAAGGAAGACATAGAGGCGGTTCAGAGGCGAGCAGCTAGATTTGTTACCGGTAGGTTCGACCAATTCGCGAGTGTCACGGAAATGCTCCGGCAACTCAATTGGGGATCGCTGGAAGATAGACGACGTTCTTTTCGTGAATTTCTGTTAAGTAAATTTAGAGTGCTGGAATTTGAAGCTGAGTGTAGTACGATCTTGCTGCCGCCTACATACATTTCGCGTAAAGATCACAAAGACAAGATAAGAGAAATTGGGGCTCGTACGGAGGCATATAGGCATTCTTTTTTTTCCTCGTTCTATTTGGGAGTGGAGTAGGAAAGGAAATGCCTAGTAGTGGTACAGTGTACCCTCCGCCACGCACCTTACGGTGAATTGCGGAGTATGTATGGAGATGTAGATGTAGATCGGGCCAGCACCTAAGATCGAGTGCGCGTCCATCTGAAACCAAATCAAAGTATCCTCCACGCTCAGAGACGTTCTGTTATGAAGACCTTCCCATTTTAACCTACAACAGACACTTCTCAAGCGTACCTTCAGCTAAAAAAATTGCTCTGATAGAAGGTACCCAAAGGAGATGTTTCCCCGCGCCCGCCCTGCGCCGGCGGCGCTATTCCTCATATCGGCCCGTTTTGGAGCAGAGGCCTTTCCTTATTGGAGACGCCCGTGCTCCGGAGGAATGCCTCGCCGAGGCCGGCGCCGTCTTTGATGCTCGCTCAATATCGCGACGCACCGTCACTGGCGTCGCAGAGAAAACGGGTCAGGGTGGGGTGGAGTCGAGTGGCGAGCGGGGAGGTGCGAAACAACTCTGGAAGTCGCCTCCCAGCACCTAATCTGCTCTCTGTTGACTCCCAAGTTCCTGACAGTGGCTCGCACTCAACTGTGTTTTTATTCACTTACCATGAGGTTCAACAACAAGCTCGGCATTGCGCAAATACCCTGCTGAAATCAATTTGGGAATCTATTGACATATTATACCCAGTATACATATGGTAATGTTTATTATTCAGATATTGGTTACAATTGTAATTTGTGTTTGATACAGTCATGCAGTGAAGGCTTTCACGACCGGCTTCATTAAAACAGTTACGGATCAGATAGGAAAGAATTTACGCAAACACGATATCAGACCGGTTTCTAAACCAACAAAAAAGATAAGTCAGGCACTCCGATCTGTTAAGGACAAACGCCCTCCTCTATCATCTAGTGGGGTGTACAAAATTCCGTGTTCTTGGGGAAAAGTGTATATTGGTACTACAAAAAGGAGTGTGAATACAAGACTGAAAGAACACAAAAGTATTTGCTGACTGGGTAGAATTGAGAAATCAGCAGTAGCTGAACATATTTTCCAATCAGGAAATCATGAAGTAAAGTTTTCCGAAACAGAAATTTTATCTACAACGACGAAATATTATCCACGACTGTACAGAGAAGCAATCGAAATATACAAACATGGGGATAATTTTAATAGAAAGGAAGAAGCAATGAAACTTGATGACATATGGACTGTGGCTCTTCAGAGTAGGTAGTTACGCTTTTATCTTTGACCATCGACTATCGAAAGTTATGTTTTATCTTTGACAAGGCTTATCCCTGCTGCGCACGTGAACACTTGACCACGCCCCATTTTGGACAGTATTTATACCGCTCTTCGACGCCCGACTCGTCAGACGGCAAGACTCACCGCTACCAGTAGTACCTCTGAGGATGTCCAGCGCAGCTCTGGACGAAACGTCAGGAGCAGATATGTTTTTTCGACTGCGACCACATAACCCGGAAGATTCAACAGCGATTGTTTGTTACAGTACCATATTTCGCTGTTTCAACTGATTACTTGGGCTCAGTGAGGCGCCATGGGGTTACCATAATAGTAAAAAATTCGTTATCCATACCCTCTAATATGGTTTTGTTCACCTCAGACTGTTGAATACCTGCGAGATGTAAGGTTATCAATCAACTCTTGCCGGCCGCGGTGGCCGAGCGTTCTGCGACGCGTCAGTCATAGTCTGCGCGGCCACTACGGTCGGGGGTTCGAATCACCCCCTCGGGCATGCATATTTGTGCCGTCCTTAGTATTAGCTAGTTCATAAGTAGTTTGTAAGTTTAAGGATTGATGACCCCGTAATTAAGTCCTATAACCTCTGCAAACATTTGAACATTTTTTGAATCAGCTCTTTGAGGGATGTTTGGCCACTCTTCCATGAGTGCAATATCCATCTCTTGACGGAGGTGTTGGTCTGGCTGCAATGCGTCTGCCAAGTACATCCCAAACATGTTCAACCGGATTTTACGTCCGATGAACAAGATCTTTAGGGACGTTGTAGTCCACCACAAGAAAAGCATCTCCTATGGCACCACCATAGAGCACAACAAAAGGTCGAAAGATCTCGTCCCTATACCTCTGAGCAGTCAAAGCACCATTCTGAACGACATAAAGTTCCGTACGTCCGCCATTACTGACTCCTACGCACACCATTCGTCCACCACCATGATATGCTCATGTTTCCTGTACGTAAGTAGGATTGTTCCCAAGTTCTCTCCAGAGGAGGGAACGACGATTTTCCGGCTGAACACAAAATCTTGACTCACCTGTGAACAGAACCCGGCACCATTCGTTACGACTCAATTCTGATGTTTCTCCACCCAGTTCCCGCGAGCTAAACGGTGTGGGAAACACACCATACGCCTCCGACCGTAAAGGCCACAATTCGTAAGGTGATTTCGGGCTGTTTGTGTTGACATTGTGCGTCCTTTTGCTGCCTGAAGAGTGTGTTGCACCCTCCTGTCTCGACGGGCTGTTGACCGGAGATAACGGTCATCTCTTGCTGGTGTTATCCATGGACGACCTTGATCTCGCCTTCTTTTATCGGTTCCTGTATTTTGAAATCTCGTCCAGTCCCTGGAAACTGAGACGTCCAATAGCTGCAGACACGTAACTATATGCTGCTTTCGCGTTCCTGTGGCTATTGACGCAATAAGTTAGGGTAAGGCAACGTTGTTGTTGCATTGCTCTATATCCTCACTACACTAACTGAAATCATTCTGTATTTCGTTTGAAAGAGTCAACAGCAAATTTTTGTTATTATCGTCTGAAAGACCTCGAACCATTTTAGTTCATTCTGCTGATAAAAATTCCTATCGGTTTCGTTTTTAGTCTCCTTTACTCCCTATTGCCTGCTTCCCTTGCAGAGTGTTTCTATTTTCTTCTTTCGTCAGTTACGTTCTGTATCCCATTTGTTAGTTAAGTTTTATTAGGCCTTGTCCTTCTATCTATATGATCCTCTGTGGCCTTCACTACTATATCTCTCAAAGTTACATATTCTTCCACTATTGTATTACTTGACTGGCTCTAGCAGGTCAGAGGGAAGATTATCTACTCCAGCCGCTAGTGTTGAGTCAAATGCTTCTGTGCTCTCTCAAATTCATCTTGCGGCATCGTATCTGCAACGGGCGGCTGGGTGATGCGTCTACGTTAAGAGGTTAGGCAATAATAGAAACGGGTGGCCACTTATTGATTTAATTACTTCATATACTGGCAAATAATTATTTAATTTAACGCTATCTGACTGTCTTACTAACAAAAGTTATATAAAGGTAAATACCTATAAGCAATGTTCTGTATTAAATCCAGCCCACACGTTCTTAATTAAGAATGAAATAAATGAGGCAAATATTCAATTCTGGAAAGTGACACCTCGCGTCGCAGTACTTCACGTTCTTCCCTTCAATTAGTTCATGAGACTGAATTTCTACAATGCACTCAATTATCACTAAGCTATAAATCCATGTAATACTAAACTTGATCCCACCTTTACTTTCCAAAAGAAATTAAAAGACATAATCAATGAAACTAATTAAATTCAAATTATGTAAAATATTAAGAATAATAAGTAATAAATTCGCCTCTAATATCACGAACAACAGAAACGAAGAATGTGCGTATTATTGCGACGTGTCCAATGAGAATGTTCCGAAACTTAAGGAAACCCTATCCCAGGTAGCGCTATTAGAATTGAGAACGTCGATATATGAAAGATTAGTTTATTATATTTTCAATCCCTTTTTCTTTACACTAATCGCGTTCAAAATTCAAAGAAAAAAAACCCAAAAATTCATTAATGTAGTAAATAAATGTATTAACACTTATCTTGCACTGATAGATTCCAAACCTCATCAGGTGTCAGCTTCAATTTCTCCATCTAACACCGGATCCTCTCGCTTTGGTACCAGACGCGATCCTTCCCCGACCGACTCCAGACTGCCACTACTTCTTACTCAGAGGCAAAAGCACTGCCTACCGGCCGCCAAAGATAATCTTACTTCACCGAAACAAAGATGGCTGTTTAAGTTGTTGCCAACCTATACAGCGTAAACTTAAGATTCGAGATTTCCATTCAGTAGTCCCCTTATATATCAAGTAATTCATCTAAAACGATTTTTTTTTTCGTTTTCAACAATAAACTTTAACAATCTGCTCAACGACCTCGACCAATCACGATGATCTATTCATAAAACCGATTAATGATGAAAATTCTCTTCAGAGATGATAAGTATTGTTGAAACGAGATAGAATGGCTGGCCAGTACTTACTTTTGTGCTGTGATGCCGATAGTAACACAAATGAAGAAACAGAAAAAGAAAAAAGGGGACAAAAAGGACAAGCTTTCGGAACACAGTTCCTTCATCAGGTGAGAGAGAAGGGAAGAAGAAAGGATGGGAACAGAAGGGGAAGGTAGTTCGCGACCTAGGTCATGAAGGTGGTGTTTCGGAAGTGTGGACATCAGAGATACTGCATGTATGTACTGAGCCAAGCCAGAGAGGATAAATATAACCAAAGAGGAAAGATGAAGTAGTAAAGAAAACAGAAGATGAGTAAAATGAATGATGCTGGGGGGTGTAGGACGGGCGGGGGGTTGTCTAAAACGTTTTTCATAAACAGGGAAAGATGGATGGACACACATACACACACACAGAGGGAGAGAGAGAGAGAGAGAGAGAGAGAGAGAGAGAGAGAGAGAGAGAGAGAGAGAGAGAGAGAGAGAATGACAGAGATCGAGAGGGCGGGAGGGAGAGAGAGAGAGAGGTAAGGAAGGGATAATGAATAAGTGAGCTGAGGATGGAGGAAGGGGAGGGGTTAGCGTAGATTTGGCGTAGATTTAGGCCACCCACCTGGCCTAAATCTACGCTAACCCCTCCCCTTCCTCCCCTCTCTCTCCCCCTTCCGCCCTCTCGCTCTCTCTGTCATTCTCTCTCTCTCTCTCTCTCTCTCTGTCTCTCTCTCTGTCTCTCTCTCTCTCTCTCTCTCTCTCTCTCTCTCTCTCTCTCTCTCTCTCTCTGTGTGTGTGTGTGTGTGTGTGTGTGTGTGTGTGTGTGTCCATCCATCTTTCCCTGTTTATGAAAAACGTTTTAGACAACCCCCCGCCCGTCCTACACCCCCCAGTATCATTCATTTTACTCATCTTCTGTTCTCTTTACTACTTGATCTTTCCTCTTTGGTTATATTTATCCTCTCTGGCTTGGCTCAGTACATACATGCAGTATCTCTGACGCCCACACTTCCGAAACACCACCTTCATGACCTAGGTCGCGAACTACCTTCCCCTTCTGTTCCCATCCTTTCTTCTTCCCTTCTCTCTCACCTGATGAAGGAACTGTGTTCCGAAAGCTTGTCCTTTTTGTCCCCTTTTTTCTTTTTCTGTTTCTTCATTTGTGTTACTATCGGCATCACAGCACAAAAGTAAGTACTGGCCAGCCATTCTATCTCGTTTCAACAATATTTATCCATATAACCGACTATCAAGTACCACTTTACTGACACTATTTAAGTGAGTGAACGGGGTCATATAATCGCCAGATATCACTTTTACACCGTCAACAGTGGTCAAAAGCAACACGAATTCCGTCTTTATCGGGTTGAGCGTCTTTACCTCTTTTTATTAATTAATTTGCTCCCGCAGTTAACCTACCGACAGAGGCAGGGAATTAATCCAATTTAGCGGCCACGGCGCCGACGACAAAGGGCCGCGCGGCGGTGCTTTAGGCTGATGAAACGCTGGGAAAGGCCATCTGTTGGTTCTGCCTGGCGCGCCGCCCTCGACGTCCAGTCTTCACAGGGCGGAATGCCATTAGTGGCCGACTAGCAGCCACTAATGATATTGCCGCGAGATACTGCTTAGCGCCGAGCCGCCCGCCGCCCTCTGCCCGCTGCCTGCCAAATTGCTCGCCGCGGCGGCCAGCCCGCGAATGACCTCTGCTCGTTGTCAAATCACCAGGAGTTACCGCGCTGCGCTCAAGTCGCGTATTGGAATAGCATCGCCATTACTATCACGTAGTGAGGGTGTTGTATGTACACCGAATTGAAGAATGGCAGGCGTTGGCCATCTCTCACGTCCGGCCGTCTATCCCGGAGTTACCCGATTTATTATTATTCAAATAGACCTACAAAAAATCCTTGGATATCACAGGAAATACTGAATTTAATTGATGAAACGAGAAAATATAAAAATGCAGTAAATGAAACAAGCAAAACGGAGTACAGACGACTAAGAAATGAGATTGACAGGAAGTGCAAAATGGCTAAGCAGGAGTGATTAGAAGCCAAATGTAAATCTGTAGAAGAATGTATAAGAAGGGGAAAAGTAGATACCGCCTACAGGAAAATAAACGAGACATTTGGGGACAAGAAAAGCAACTCTACGAATATCAAGAACTCAGATGGGAAACCAGTTCTCACCAAAGAAGGGAAAGCTGAAAGGTGAAAGGAGTACATAGAGCAGCTCTACAAAGGAAATGTACTTAGAGACGATGTTGTAGGAAGGGAAGAGGAAGTAGATCAAGATGAAATAGGAGATACTATACTGAGAGATGAATTTGACAGAGCCCTGAAAGACCTAGGTCGGAACAAGGCCCCAGGAGTAGATGACATACCCTCAGAGCTACTAAAGTCTCTGGGACAAAACTATTTGAACTGGTGTGTAGGATGTATGAGACAGGCGAAATACCCGCAGACTTTAAGAAAAATGTTATAATCCCCATTCCAAAGAAAGCAGGCGCAGACAGGTGTGAAAATTACAGAACCACCAGTTTGATAAGTCATGGTTGCAAAATTTTAACACGAATTATCTACAGGAGAATGGAAAAGCTGATAGAAACTGCCCTCGGGAAAGATCAGTTTGGATTTAGGAGGAACGTAGGAACCCGGGAGGCAATACTCACTTTACGTCTTAACTTAGAAGATAGATTAAGGAAAGGCAAACCTACATTTTTAGCTTTTGTAGATTTGGAGAAAGCGTTTGACAATGTTGACTGGAATACACTCTTTCAAATTCTGAAGTCAGCTGGGGTAAAGTACAGGAAAAGGAGAGTTATTTACAACTTGTACAAAAGCCAGACCGCAGTTATTGGACTCGAAGGGCATGAAAGGGAAGCATCAGTTGGGAAGGGAGTAAGACAGGGTTGTAGCCTTTCTCCGATGCTATTCAATTTGTACATCGAGCAGGCGGTGAAGGAAAGCAAGGAAAAATTTGGAATAGGGATTAAAGTTCAGGGGGAAGAAATAAAAACATTGCGTTTTGCTGATGAGATTGTAATTCTGTCAGAGACTGCAAAGGACCTGGAAGAGCAGTTGAATGGAATGGGCAGTGTGTTGAAGAGAGCGTATAAAATGAACATTAACAACAGCAAAATAAAAATAATGGAATGCGGACTTAGAAAATCAAGCGATGCTGAAGGAATTAGATTAGGTAACGAAACAATGAAGGTGGTAGATGAGTTTTGTTACTTGGGTAGTAAAATAACATGCGATGGTCGCAGTACAGAGGATATAAAATGCAGAATGGCAATGGGAAGAAAAGCATTTTTGAAAAAGAGAAATTTGCTAACATCGAATATTAATTTAAGTGTAAGGAAGAATTTTCTGAAGGCATTTGTGTGGAGTGTTGCCTTGTGCGGGAGTGAAACATGGACAATAAGCAGTGTGGACAGGAAGAGGCTTTTGAAATGTGGTGCTACAGAGGAATGCTGAAGATTAGGTGGGTAGATGACATAACTAATGAAGAGGTACTAAGCAGAATTGGTGAGAAAAGGAATTTTTGGCATGCCCTGAGTAAAAGAAGGGATAGCTTGGTAGGACACATTCTTAAACATCGAGGAATCGTACATTTAGCGTTGGAGGGAAGTGTGTGGGGTAAAACTCGCAGAGGGAGACCAAGAGACGCGTATAGTAAGCAGATTCAAGTATATGTGGGTTGCCGTTCTTATAAGCAGATGAAAAGGCTTGCTCAGGATAGAGTAGGGTGGAGAGCTGCATCAAACCAGTCTCCGGACTGAAGACCATAACAACAACATTGGCCAAATAGGACCACGCTAGCTACAATCAATCAGTGTCGCTTTTGATGTTTGGCCTTTGTACCCACAGTTTATTTCATCCTTCCCGAAAGAAAGCTTCTTTCAGTAAACCACGCTGTTCCCATTCATCTCCGAATTTCCCTCTGATCAATGTAAGCCTGTGGGCTTAATCGCAGCGAGCCATTTAGTGGACTCACTTTTAGTATTATTCATGATTTTGTATTTGATCTGTCAACCTAGTGGGTGCCATTCTTTTAATATTTGCACCAGGCGAATCACTTTATGTGCCTTCCACTTAAAAAACACAGCTCAAACTGACATGGCAGTGTCATTAGTTGAACCATGATGATTGCCAAAATATTTACCTATCCGACTTTAAAGAATTCTGACTTTCCGAAAATAATGTCGAAATGTTAACAGAACTTGATAACTTTATAAAGCTATTTGACGTGGATACAGATGTACGGAAAGCAATGGGTAAGTCTGATTGTAAGGAAGGACTTTCTTATTTATATCTAAGGAAGCTGTCAATTAAACTCTGACGCTATCATAGTGTCTTCAATTAAAGTATTACGTGAATCCTCTGAAATTATGCAACACTGCCAGCATTATCCTTTCAAATGTACACACTGTTGTAAGCGATGGAAGATATGAGATTAGAGAAGCTTCAATTCAGAGATATCTTTCTCTTTTGGCGGAGGTGTATTACGGTCTTTAGCAACTAAATGAAAGGCGGTTTTTGTGTGTCTTACGCGTTTCGCTTCTTTGTTTATGAAGCACCATCAGTGGCCTGTAATATGTTATTTTTGTATAATATTGTAGTACAGTCAAACTATTATAGGTATTTTGCACAGTATGACAGTTAAGTCTTGTTACAATTTCTAAAGTTCGGATCTACTGGGTTAGAAACAACTTCTGTAGCTCAAGCTTTCGCAAAGTTAATTTAATTATCCATTTTTTGGCCCTACTTACGGTTTTCTGTTTTATTCCATGTGTGTCTTCATGGAGATGTTTGTGAGGTCTTCAGCTGGATATGGTATTTTTGGTCTTGCTGAAAACCCTTGCGTCACCACTTCACTGTGTACTCGTTTTTGAACGTTATTTACAATGTTCAGTGTTGCCAACTGTCCCTTTTCGTCTGTCTCTTGTTTGTGTTCCTTGTATCTCTGAGTGTATCAGCTGTTTTTTGTTTGTGTTGGTGTCTGTGTACACTGTGTGTGAGTGTGTTGTTATTTGTGATTTTTTTTTTGTTTTTTTTTTTGTGAATATGGGTGTGTGTTTGTGTGTGTTGTTATTTGTGTAGTTTCTTGTGAATATGAGAGTAGGGGGAGGCGGAAGGGGAGCGAGAGGGAGAAGGGGGTAGGGCATTTCCTGTTTCATTACTATTTTTCACTGTTTTTGTGGCCAGCTTGATCAGTGAGTTGTTACTTATGTTGATCTGATCATTGATTACTTTCTTATTCATTGCCAGGGCTCTCTGTATATGAAAGTTTTCTTGTAGTGTCAGGATTTTTCTGTCTCGATTATTGGTTCTGATAATTTTCATATCTTGTTCCATGGTGGATGGTTAATGTCTGAGTTCTATCAGGTGTTCTGCAATGGTGGAGTGTCTATTTTCATACTTCCAGCTTCTTATATGTTCTTTATATCTGGTTTTGAAGTTTCTGCCGGTCATTCCCAGATATACTGATTTACATTCTTAGCATTCTAGCTGGTATATACCTGCCCCTTCCTTTTTTGTATTCATGTTTTGCCCGTAAGTGAAAGTTCTGGAACCTGTAACTCGATATAATATCTTCCGTAAAAGTACAACATAGGATGCTCAACTCAAGTTTTAAGGGCATCACACTATATTTGTCAGCAGCGGAGTATGCAGCACGTGTTTGGTACAACTCAGCACACTCGAAACATGTTTTGGCAATTAATGAGACAGTTAGCATAGTGTCTGGATGCCGGAAAACAACCCAATTTCAGCAAATTTCTCGGCATAGCTTCACCGCCCTGCCCCCTCCCCTTCCCCCACCTGCCCACCCAATCAGAAGGAGACGCAGCTGAGTCCGCAAGGCGAAAACAGCGGAATGTTACACTCCTGGCCATTAAAATTGCTAGACCACGAAGATGACGTGCTACAGACGCGAAATTTAACCGACAGGAAGAAGATGCTGTGATAAGCAAATGATTAGCTTTTCAGAGAATTCACACAAGGTTTGCGCCGGTGACGATACCTACGACGTGCTGACATGAGGAAAGTTTCCAACCGTTTTCTCATGCACAATCAACAGTTGACCGGCTTGCCTGGTGAAACGTTGTTGTGATGCCTCGTCTAACGAGGAGAAATGCATACCACCACGTTTCCGACTTTGACAAATGTCGGATTGTAGCTTATCGTGAATGCAATTTATCGCATCGCAACATTGCTGCTCGCGTTGGTCGCGATCCAATCCGTGGGTTCAGGAGGGCAATACGGAACGCCGTGCTGGATCCCAATTGCCTCGTACCTTGGGCAGTCGCGATGACAGGCATATTATCCGCATGGCTGCAGCCACGTCTCGATCTCTAAGTAAACTGATGGGGACGTTTGCAAGACAGCAACCATCTGCACGAACAGTTCGACGACATTCGCAGCATCATAGACTATCAGCTCGGAGACCATGGCTGCGGTTACCATTGACGCTGCATCACAAACAGGAGCGCCTGCGGTGGTGTACACAACGACGAACGACGAACCTGGGTGCACGAATGGCAAAACGTCATGTTTTCGTATGAATCCAGGTTCTGTTTACAGCATCATGATTGTCGCATCCGTGTTTGGCGACATGGCGGTGAACGCACATTGGAAGCGTCTATTTGTCATCGCTATACTGGCGTGTCACCCGACGTGATGGTATGGGGTGCATATCTCGGTCACCTCTTGTTCGCATCGTCGGCACTTTGAACAGAGGTTGTTACATTTCAAATGTGTTACGACCCTTGGCTCTACCCGTCATTCGATCCCTGCGAAACCCTTCATTTGAGCAGGATAATGCACGACCGCATGTTGCAGGTCCTTTAGGGGCCTTTCTGGTTACGGAAAATGTTTGACTGCTGCCCTGGCCAGCACATTCTCCAGTTCTCTCACCAACTGAAAACGTCTGGCCCATGGTGGCCGAGCAAATGCATGGGCAACTGCATGGGCATCTTTCTCTGTAATCACCATCCAAGGACGTTTTGACTCTATGCCCAAGCGTATCAATGCAGTTATTTCGGCCAGAGGTTGTTGTTCTGGGTACTGACTGCAAATATAGAAATGTTTGTAAAGCTATCAGACCAAACTGCGTGGTCATCAGTTCATAGCTTACAAACTACTTAAACTAAACTAACCTAAGGACAACACACACACCCATGCCCCAGGGAGAACTCGAATCTGCGATGGCGAGCAACCGCGCACTCCGCAGCGAGGATACTGATTTCTCAAGATCTATGCACTCAAATTGCGTGGAAATGTAGTCACGTGTCAGTTCTAGTATAATATATTTGCTCAATGAATACCTGTTTAGCATCTGCATTTCTTATTGATGTGGCAGTTTTAATAGCCAGTAGTGTAATAGGCACTCGCTATAAAGCCTGCAAATACAGTACAGACGACTTAAATCCCGGGGAACTTTTATGTTAGTGAGCGGCCTGAAAAAGATAAAATTTATGGCGAAACAGGCTACATCCGTCGAAAATAAAAACTAGAGATAAACTGGCTGCTGGGAATGATCTGCTTTTAACGATATGGAGGGCGCTCTATCGCCTATGGACTGACGTCACAAGGTGCAATACGAACATGAAAAAATGGGGGTACTAGGAGACCGACTGCTGTGAGTGCGTGCCACTGATTATCGGCATCTAATAATAAACAAAAAAATAGGCCAAACTTGCATAGTAAGAGACCTTATTGCAGTAAATGACAAAACTATTCATGTGGCTGATTGTTGGAAATATTTAGTAAATTTGGTGACCCGAACACGTAAAGTAAGTAAGTAAGTAAATGTCTCCACAAAATTTAAGTCTTCTTTTTCTCATGTCACCATGTATGTATGTGTATTATTCTATTTTCTTATTACTTCTTAGCCTATAAATTTCTCCCTCACTAACTTTGAGTCCGGATTTTTTTCCTAATTATCTCTCTATCTTTGAAATTTAATCAATATCCCTCTTTATATTAAAATTTAAAGTTTCTGCTACACAAAAACTTTCGGGTTTGATTACAGTGGTCTAATGTCTAAGTTCATTAGGTCAATTTCTACTATACATTATTGAGAGCACAGTCTCTGTAACAAAGTATGATTCAGTTAATGGTCTCAGATATGGAAACCATGCATTTTCGGACATAATTATATCTTTTTTATTCGATATCCTCCATCGCTGGCCGCGGTGGCTGAGACGACTGGGCGCGCCAGTCACGTTCTGCACGGCCACTATGGTCGGTGTGGTGTCGCACAAGTACAAAGTGCGCGCCACCTACTTTCGCCGCGCGCCGCCATGCATGCACGGCGCGGCGTTCTTCCGACGACAGCCACGAGCGCCCTCTGCTGGAACCCCGCTCGTGGCCACCACTGAAGGACCGGGCACGTCGGACTGAGATAGCAACGAGTAAACACTTCGGTCGGAGATAGCAACGAGTTAGGACCTTCGTAACAGATAGGCACCAGTGAAGACTTTGCTATTGTACAGGCACTAGGCAGGCCTCTAACAACTATGTATCAACATTCTACAGTACTATGTAAAAGTTAAGTATTGTTACATTCTGTTCAATATATATATCTTTCTAATTTACTCGAGTGTTTATAGTTTCTGGCTGCTCCCCTCCGTACCTGCACCAGCGTGTCGGTCTCATTCCACTCGGCCACCGACACCTACGACGAGGCTGGGACACAAAAGCGGCGACGAAGTTGGGACACAAAAGTGGCGACGAGGATGGGATAGAACCTTGGACCAGCCCGCTTGCAGCAGCCAGACAGCAGCAGTAGGAGCACGCAAAAATTGCTCCCGCCCACCCACCCTTATTATAACAATTTTGGGGGAACATTTTCAGTTACGTGTTTTGTGGACTTTTTTGTTGCAGAGCGTCCTCTTTCATATTGTATTTGTGTTTTGTTATAATTTACTTGTATGCGCGGCGCCTAATCGGTCAGCATGGCCACTACCCCGAACCCAAACTTAATGGAAATTATTCAGTTGCAGACGGCGCAAATTACACAACTTCTCCAGGCCGTGTCGCAGTTGACGACGCAGGCTGCTCACCAACAACAACAGTCGTCACATCAGCAGCCCACACCTGCCGCCGCACCGCTTCCGACGTTCCGCCAGTACAACGAACGTGAGGAAGAATGGAGTGACTATTTCGCGCAGTTTCAAGAACTCGTCGCGGCTCATCAAATTACAGGTCAGAGAGTGAAGAACCTTTTCTTATCGATTGTGGGCCCCCAGACTTTCGTACTATTGCAAAAACTTTTCCCTCTCGCAACTCCTCGTGATGTAGACTTTGACCAAATTGTAGATGCAATGAATGCTCATTATGAGAGAAAAGTTCTTGTAGCCGCTGCACGATACCGATTTTTCAGACTTAAAAAATTACCGCAGCAGTCACACCAAGAATGGATCACGGAATTGAAGGGCTTAACCCGCCAATGTAAATTTACTTGCTCTTGTGGACTTTCGTATAGTGACGTGATGTTGAGGGATGCGATTACGTAGAATATTCAGGACCCCAGAATTAGAGCAGCAATTCTGAAACAGTCTGACCCCTCCTTAGACAGTGTACTGCAGCTTATAGAAGCGCATGATACTTTTGACTTAGCTGATGTAGAAATGCAAAGCCATAGTGTAAATTCAGTGCGCCGCAACGGACGCTTTCCTAGCCGTAGTTCTCAGTATAGCACTAGTGATTCTTATTTTTCTACCGGCCGTGCTGAACAGACAGTGAACAGTAGCCAGTGTAAAATTGCGACGCAAAGGTCGCCCCGTAGTGTTAGACACAGTAATTTGAATAACGGGCGCCAACGCTCATTTCAGAAAAATGTACGTAAATCGTGCCCCCAGTGTGTGTCTCGCCACAAGCGTGCTCATTGCCCTAGTCGCAACGCGACCTGTTATCAATGTGGCAAATCGGGACATGTACAGTCTGTGTGTATGCAAATTAAAAACTCAAAGAACGGTACCGTTAGAAACAGTGCTTCGCAGAGTGCGAGAACAGTTCATTCTGTAAATGTTATACGGGCTGTGGAATTGAACACTGCTTTCCTTGGATCTCAATTGCAAGAAAGTAGTTCTGCGCCTATGGCAAATCTATATAGTGCACCACGTAGCAAGCGCCGACGAGCGCGTAAAACAGTGCAACGGAAAAGGGTTCGGGACAAGCAAAATGACTATGAACAGTGCATTCCTGTAGTGAAAATAGTGCCTTCTGCAACTGCTCCTTGTAATAGTGCCCAGTACTGTGTAGCTAGTGACAGTAGACACCAAGTAGCTACTCAAAAGTGTAGTGCAGTAGTTAGTACATCTGGAGTAGCTTCGCATTGCGCGGACGCCGATCCGGCGGTAGTGTCATCTAGTGACAGTGTGGTTAATCCGCTGCGTGCCGAGTCTGCACCGCTTACTTCACTACGCGGCCCGCTCAAGCGCGGTAAACAAACCGTAGCAGACGTTGCCCACATTCGCGCACCTGTCGAGCGCCGCAAGCAAAAACTGTTTGTGACTCTCTTCATAGAAAATAAGACGGTGCAATTTCAGCTTGATACTGGTTCCGCTGTCACATTAATTAATAAAGATACTTATGAACTTCTGGGTTCGCCAAAATTATCGCTGTGTCAACAAGTGTTAACAGCTTATACAGGTCAAACTATTCCCGTGCTAGGAACGTGTAGCCTGCCCGCCTCTTTTCAAGGTGTAACAAAAACAGTTGCTTTTGTTGTTCTTCAGGCCAGATCTACACAGAACATTTTTGGACTAGATGCTTTTGACTTGTTTGGTTTATCAATTCAAAGAGATGTGCTTCAAATTTCGTCAGTAGTGCCTCAGGACAAAATCAATGCTTTATGTGACAAATATAGTGACTTGTTTTCGGCGGAACTAGGTTGTGCAAAAGACTTCGTGGCACATGTAACTTTAAAAGAATCTGCAGTTCCAAAATTTCGTAAAGCTAGACCAGTGCCTATCGCATTGCGTGATACAGTTGCCGAAGAACTTAAACGTTGGCAAGATAGTGGGGTGATTTCTCCTTTTTCTGCGAGTCAGTGGGCCTCGCCTATAGTAATTATACCCAAGCCTTCAGGAAAACTTCGTCTCTGTGCGGACTCTAAATCAACAGTGAACAGTCAAACAATTGTAGACACTTATCCCTTGCCCAGACCTGACGAACTAATGGACAAATTAGGACAGTCTCGTTTCTTTTCCAAGATTGATTTAGCAGAGGCATACTTACAGATTCCACTTGATGACGAGTCAAAAAAGTTTTTCGTCATTAATACTCACATGGGCCTTTTTCAATTTCAACGCCTACCCTTTGGCAGTTCTTCCGCTCCCGCTATTTTTCAGCGTTTTTTGGAACAGCTGACAGTTTCTGTACCGTGTTGTTCGAACTATTTAGATGATATTGTGGTATCCGGACGTACAGTTGAAGAACATTTAGCAAACCTGGAGTGCCTTTTCAAAGTTCTGACTGCAGCAGGTCTACGTTGCAATAAAGCAAAGTGTTCGTTTTTTCAAACTGAAATAGAGTACCTAGGCCATGTGATTAATGCCCAAGGAATTCATCCCTTACAGTCACATCTTCGAGCAATCAAAGACTTGCCTCCTCCTAAGAATGTGCACGAATTGCAAGCAGTAATGGGGAAGCTGAACTATTATTTCAGATTTGTTCCCAATGCCTCTCAGATTGCAGCTCCACTGCATCACTTACGTAGGAAGAATGTTCCTTTTGTATGGTCTAAAGATTGTCAGGTTGCCTTTGACAAATTAAAGTCTGCACTACTCAGTGATGCATGTTTGATTCCCTTTGACCCACAGAAGCCTGTAGTGTTAGCAGTTGACGCCTCGTCGTATGGTCTGGGCGCTGTAATCTCACATCGTATTGGATGTCACGATCGTCCTATTGCCTTTGCATCCAAGCTACTGACGCCGACGCAACAGAATTACAGTCAGATAGAAAAGGAGGCCTTAGCAATCATTTACGGCGTCACAAAGTTTCATCATTATCTGTATGGCAGAAAATTCTATTTGTTGACAGACCACAAGCCTCTCACGTCGTTGTTCTCACCCACAAAGCCAATTCCGCCACGTACGGCACAAAAGCTTCAGAGATGGTCCTTGATATTGTCAAATTATCAGTATGAGATTTTGTACCGACCTACCACTAAACATGCCAACGCGGACACACTTTCCCGACTTCCGGTTGGCCAGGATGTATCATTTGATTCTTCAGAAATGGCATGTTGTCAGATAGACTCCAGAGATGCTTCCGCTGTCGCAGATTTCCCTTTGAACTCTCGTCGGGTTGCACAGGAAACGGCTGCGGATGCAGACTTAAGTGTGGTAGCACATTTTGTTCGCTTTGGTTGGCCTGCCAGAGCCAAAGACATTGATCGGCCTCTGGTTCGACGTTATTTTGCACAACGTCATGCATTATCTTTAAGTCAGGGTGTACTGTTGTTGCATACCGACAACGACCAAGCAAGAGTGATTGTTCCTCGTTCCCTGCAACGTGAAGTGTTACGCCTCCTGCATCAAGGACATTGGGGCATTGTTAGGACAAAGCAACTGACCAGACGTCATTGTACCTGGATTGGTATGGACGCTCAGATAGAGGACATGACGTCACAGTGTACTGTTTGTGCGGAGCATCAGGCGGCTCCACCGCAACGTTTCTCAGACTGGCCACGCCCCAAGGGACCATGGCAACGTTTACATATTGACTTTGCCGGACCTTTCTGGAATACGCGATGGTTAATTGTTGTAGACGCTTTCAGCAAGTTTCCTTTTGTGATTGCCATGAACTCAACGACAGCTTCTAGTACAATCAGTGCCTTAACATCAGTGTTTTGCATCGAAGGCTTGCCTGAAACTATCGTCAGTGACAATGGACCTCAGTTTGTTAGTGCGGAATTTCAACAGTTTTGTCGTGTGAATGGCATTCAGCATATCACCACCGCACCTTTTCACCCTCAGTCCAATGGTGAAGCAGAACGTTTCGTTCAACATTCAAGTCTCACATGGAGAAGATGAAAGGTCAGCACTCCAGGCAGCAAGCTCTTCAAATTTTCCTGTCTACGTATCGGTGCATGCCACGTGACGGCCCGTCTCCTGCCGAGCTGCTACACGGCCGCCGTCACCGCACTCTCCTTCACCTGCTGCAGCCTCCCACGCACCGAGTCGGTTCGTATGGCGCTACGCGTTTTCAGGTTTCCACGCCGGTGCTGTACAGGGTGTTTGCTGGAAACAAGAAGACATGGTTGCCGGGCACCATTCAACGCGTGCTTCGCCGCAATATATTTGTTGTACGTTCTTCCACAGGGTCGGAGCTGCGGCGCCACGCAAACCAATTGCGTCTGCATAGGCCGCGCGATCCTGTCTCCGGTTTCTTGATTCCAGACCCAGTTCACCGCCAGGGAGCACAACCAGCGTCCCCGGACTACGAGATCGTCCCGATGGAGATCGACGCGACGCCGCCGCTGTCGCCGCCGCAGATGACAGCGTCACCGAGAGGGACTCCGGGACCGTGCGTGCCGCCGTCGCCTGGGCCACGCACCTCAGAAGAAGATGACCTGCTCCCTCTGGGCGGGGGGGTGCGCCCTTCCCCAGGTTTCGGTGGGTTCCCTGGAGGATCGCAAGGCGGATGCCGGGGCGCGGACGGTGTCTCGATCCCAGCCTCAGCTACGACGCCCGTCCCACCAGTAACGCCGCCGCCCAGGCCCTCCTCCCAGTGCCGTCGCCGTGGCCCTCAGCCCTACGCCACGACGGCGCGGCGGTTTGGGGGGGAGGGGTGTGGTGTCGCACAAGTACAAAGTGCGCGCCACCTACTTTCGCCGCGCGCCGCCATGCATGCACGGCGCGGCGTTCTTCCGACGACAGCCACGAGCGCCCTCTGCTGGAACCCCGCTCGTGGCCACCACTGAAGGACCGGGCACTTCGGACTGAGATAGCAACGAGTAAACACTTCGGTCGGAGATAGCAACGAGTTAGGACCTTCGTAACAGATAGGCACCAGTGAAGACTTTGCTATTGTACAGGCACTAGGCAGGCCTCTAACAACTATGTATCAACATTCTACAGTACTATGTAAAAGTTAAGTATTGTTACATTCTGTTCAATATATATATATCTTTCTAATTTACTCGAGTGTTTATAGTTTCTGGCTGCTCCCCTCCGTACCTGCACCAGCGTGTCGGTCTCATTCCACTCGGCCACCGACACCTACGACGAGGCTGGGACACAAAAGCGGCGACGAAGTTGGGACACAAAAGTCGGGGTTCGAAATTCCCCTCGGGCTTGGATATTTGTACTGTCCTTAGTGTTAGTTAGTTCATAAGTAGTTTGTAAGTTTAGGGACGGATGACCCCGTAATTAAGTCCCGTAAGCTCTACAAACATTTCAACTATTTTTTTTCCTCGATCAATCAAAATGTTCAAAAGTTTCCAGAATGATATTTTCCCTCTGCAGCGGAGTATGCGATGAGACAAAACTTGTGCCGCAAGCGGGATCCGAACCTGGGACCTTTGCCTTTCGCGGGAAAGCAATTTATCGACTGAGCTATCGCGACACGCTTCAGGGTCCATCCTCAAACTTCACTTCCACCTGTACCTTGTCTCCTATTTTCCAAGCTTCACAGAGGTTCTCCTGCGAAATTTGGAAAGTAGGAGGCGAGGTACTGGTGGCATTAAAACTGTGAGAACGGGCAGTGAAGCGTTCAAAAATTGTTCAAATGTTTGTAAATCTATCGGACCAAACTACGTGGTCATCATTCCGTAGCTTACAAACTACTGAAACCTAGGTAAACTAACCTACAGTCGAACACATACTCCCATGCCCCAAGGAGGACTCGAACCTCCACGGCGAGCAGCGAGGTGCTTTAGTCCGCTCGGCTACTCCACCGCGGCAGTGAAGCGTTCCGGGATAGCTCAGACCATAGAGCGTGTTGCCCGTGAGAGGCAAAGGACTCAGGTTAAATGTTTGTTCAAATTTTTGTATAGTCTATGGGACTTAACTACGGGGTCATCAGTCCCTAAACTTACAAACTACTTTATGAACTAACTCAGACTAAGGACGGCACAAATATACATGACCGAGGGGGGATTCGAACCCCTGACCGTAGTGGCCGTGCAGACCGTGAGTGGAGCGCCTCAGTCCCCTTGGCCTCCGCGGCCGGCGACTCAGGTTATAATCCCGGTTTGGCACACAGATTTATTCCGCCAGAAATGTTTCATTTGTTCAACTTAAGGGACTACACTGCTGATATCTTCGGCACCTAAAATCATAAACTACTTACATTGTGATCAGGACAAACCACACACACACACACACACACACACACACACACACACACACACACACATGTCTGAAGGAGGACTCGAAACTCAGACTGATCGGCATCACCATCAGCCACATGGTGCCCATGGCAGCCTGGAGATTTCCGCGCCCTCGTTATCCCCCAGAGTTTGAACACGGCGGAAAAATTACCCTGTTTACACCACAGGACACAGAGCATCATTAGGCACAGAGAAAATTTGCTGTGCCCAGCGAGTTTGCTCTGCCGGCGGACACTGTGTCGCAGAGGTTGGTAGCACTGCGCGCTGTCCGCGGCTGCGCCCCGGTCGCGTCCCGCGGCCGGAAGCTACGGGCAGAGGCCGACTTTGATCCCGGCCGGCGTTCATTTGCGCCGCTCCCTCTGCCGACGCATACTTTGCATTTAATGAACCGCCATCCGCGCCGCTAACGAATTGTGTCGGCGCCTGAGCCGTACCTGCTGTGGCGCCATATTGCAGGGCGATAACTCAGTCCCTCTGTCGCTCTCAACTTCCAGCCGGCGCAAATTGCGCGTCGCTCGCCAGGGGATCACCTCGGCTGCATACTGCATTGTGTTGCTAAACAGGTCCGGGAAATTAGATGAGGCCCCGGGGCAGTGCATCCTCGGTGTCACCTGACGGCGTCCGGGATGGTGAGAGTCCACACAGTGGTCCTCTCCTACAGAAAATTTTCCGTGTAGTTCGATTGTGCTACTCCTACCAATTAGAATCCCACAGACACGTAATTTACGGACGAAACCGAAACCGTAACCGAATATTCGGCTATTTCGGCCGAAATCAAACCGAAACTTAAGTAATTATGTTAAAACTAGCAAACTCGGCAACGCTTCGCAGGTAATGTCCAGGGGATATATACCCATTTTTCTTCTTCTCTCTAAGTCCATCCCTTCCTCCCTCCTCCTCTTCCCTATACCTTCATGCCACTCCCTCCTTCTTTCTGCGTCTTTATCAACCCCCTTCATTTTAAATCCGTTTCATTAAAAAGAACAGCTTTTCTGAAAACTATAAAGGAAATGTAAACACATTTAAAAAGCATTTCTATTTTCATCGCTGCGAGAAAACCATGCTAAGCTGTACTGTATATATGTGCGGTTTTGTTTTCCTTTTCCCAGTGATTTTTAACATAAAACAGAAAAGTTGTTTTTTGGAATGAAACGGATTTAAAAACAGCTTGTCTGATACTGGCTGAATAGAACCGCGCTTCTCAAACAGCCCGCTCCACTCCTCGAAGTGGAGAATGAAAAAAAAAAAAAAAAAAAAAAAATGAGAGTTTTTTAATTGAATTCAAGAGCCGCGGCGGAGCAGCCGAGCGCATTGAGGCACTATACTACTCTGCGCGAAGCCGTTTCCCGTCGGGGATTCGAATACCCCCTTGGGCATGGATTTTTGTGCCGTCTCTAGTGTAAGGTAGTTCATAAGTGGTTTGTAAGCTTAGGGACTGGGACTCCGCAATTAAGTCCCTTAAGCTCTACAAACATTTGAATTAAAAACAAAATAAATGTAGCATGATTATACTCTAATGTTATAAATTGCATATCACACAAAACAATTACTTTGAAATACGAGCCGGCCTCGGTGGCCGAGGGGACTGAGACGCTTCAGTCACGGTCTGCACGGCCACTACGGTCGGGGGTTCGAATCCCCCCTCGGGCATGGATATTTGTGCCGTCCTTAGGATAAGCAAGTTTATAAGTAGTTTGTAAGTTTAGGGACGGATAACCCCTTAGTTAAGTCCCGTAAGCTTAACAAACATTTTTTTTAAATACGATAAGTAGAATGCAAATACAACGTTTCTAGAGTCCATGTGTTGCGTTCATTGTAACGCTTGTTGATGAACAGTATTTTTTGTCTTTCCGTCCGGAGAGAAAACGAACAGAGCAGATGGTTTTTCCAACTCTCTAACACGCCACGTACAACTACCCATGGGAAAAGCACGGCAATTCATTATTTATTCCACAAACTTTCAATAACAGGACTAGCGCTTTTTTAATCGTACGCCGACAGATATTAAGACGCTGCAATGAAGGCATTGATCAAAAAGTTTAAACCACCAGTTGTACTTAATTTGTTTAAAAAAAAAAAGTTCAAATGTTTGTAAAGCTTATGGGACTTAACTACGGGGTCATCAGTCCCTAAACTTACAAACTACTTAAGAACTACTTACGAACTAGGACGGCACAAATATCCATGCCCGAGGGGGGGATTCGAACCCCCGACCGTAGTGGCCGTGCTGACCGTGACTGTAGCGCCTCAGTCACCTCGGCCACAGCGGCCGGCTTAATTTGTTTGATTGACACTCAAAAATACCACGAACTGACATCGATTCTATCTTTGCAACGACCGACAGATATGATCACACCGGTAAGACCATGAAGGTAAGAATAATACGGAGGGACGTCTAAAGAAACAAAGTTTCATGTTAAATCTGTCTGGCTGTTTTAAACTTGTATTCTAACCTCCTTGGCGTATTTCTTCGCTCCGTTATAGCGTATTTGGTTGCTAGGCTACTAATAAATGAATAAGCTGACCGTTGGAGAATCTAGAAAGTGATCCTAGTTGGAAGCGTACTTTCAGTTTTGCTCAAATTCTGATATTTTCCAGTAGATTTTCCAAAAATTTTCTTTCATACAAACCTTGTCCTGTGAATTACGAAGAGAACAAAGGAAAGATCATCGAAATCTGTGAAGCTAGTCTCGAGTGATGCGCTTTCATACATGTGGCAATTCATTTTTATCAATATAGACAGTGTCACGTAACACGGGAACGCGATCGAACCGGACAAAAAGTATCTTTTGAACATGGTCTGTCGGTAGCAGCATCTGTTTTGGCGTGATGTACTGTATGAGAATTCAGTCCCACCTGTTGCTTTAAAATTATTGAACTCTAGATAAAGCGTAAGGCTTTTCATTTCTGTAGAAAGTGAAACACAGAATAGCTGAAAATGTACTTTGTTTCTGTATAGTTGTTCTCCTCAAATAGTCCGGCATCCCAATTACGATGAGTGTATTGCTGACGACGCTGTAATACAGAAATAACGTTTACACATTACCGGAACATTGATATATATATATATATATATATATATATATATATATATATATATATATATATATATATGTGTGTGTGTGTGTGTGTGTGTGTGTTAAGTTTAAGGGACTTAACTGCGGAGTCATCAGTCCCTAAACTTACAAACTACTTATGAACTACATTATACTAAAGACGACACAAACATCCATCCCCGAGGTGGGATTCGAAACCCCGACCGTAGAGGACGTGCAGATTGTGACTGGCGCGCCGCAGACTGCTAGACCACCGCGACCGGCATCCCCCCCCCACCCCCTGATTGATGTGTAAGCGAAATTGTGAAGAATAATCACTGCGCAGCACACTCACATTAGGTTCTGTCGCCGACAAGCTTAACTCGCACACAACGAAGACCTCGTATAACTTCACAAAATTTCGATGGGTGTTCGTATCACTTCGTGAAAATCATCATATTTTACTTATTACAGTAATTAGATTTATGTGAAGTAAAGTTGTTGTTGTGTAATGCTGAAGACAAATAGGCTTCGTTCCTGTGGGTAAATCTGTCCGTACTGCAGAAAGAGTATCGAATAATAACGTCACAGTTCCGACTAACAGTATGATTGTTGTCTGTATAAATTTACGCAAACTCGTCAGGAGCCACCATGGAGTGGCCGAGTATTCTAAGGTTCTCTGCCGCAGAGCGCACAGTTGGTCGCCGTCGGAGGTTCGAGTCCTCCCTCGAGCATGGATATATGTGTTGTACTCGGGTTAGTTTAACTTACTTTAAGTAGTTTGTAAGTCTAGGGACTAATAACGAAAGAATTTAAGTCACATAGATTTATTGAAGTCATCACGGTTATAATTGCTAAACCCGTATCGATTGCTAAAGTAGGCGCTCGCTGTCAGGGAAATATTAAATGTAGCTAATACTTATACCCGTTCTTACTATGTCCAGTAAATTCAGAGTGAGAATTAACCGCCAGTAAATTTTACGGTCGGAGTAAACTTCTAGTAAATTTGCTTTGGTTCTTGCCATCTAACCATTAAGTTATACTGATAGTTAAGAAATCGGTACAGCATGTGACGCAGTTGGTAAACATGTTTGTGGTAAACGTAATATCGTTTATTGGCCGTTTTCATTGTTTTGCAACTTTTTCTGAAGTAAATTCATCTCGTACGCTGTTTGAACCATGGCGAATAGTAAACAGATGGTACGGCAGGCTCAGAAGAGATTGTACTTAAAATTATAGACGAGAAACGTCAGATAATTGAAAATAAGAAAACCGATTCTGTAACGTGGGAGCAGAAAAGCAAAATATGTGACGACGTGGGTGAACTGTTTGAAGCTCTGAGTGGGACCAGAAGACCCGTAAAAATAAAAGGGAAAATTATGAAAACACGAAGAAAAAGGTTAAAAGTAACTAGCGAATGAAAAAAAAAAAAAAAAAAAAAAAAAAAAAGAATTTTTCTTGTGTGGCGGGGGAGTGGTTAAGCCACAAAGCATGTTTCAAATGTTTGTATAGTCTATGTGACTTAACTACGGGGTCATCAGTCCCTAAGCTTACAAACTACTTATGAACTACTTACGAACTAGGACGGCACAAATATCCATGCCCGAGGGGGGATTCCAACCCCCGACCGTAGTGGCCGTGCAGACCGTGACTGTAGTGCCTTGGTCCCCTCGGCCACCGCGGCCGGCACAAAGCATGACAAGAATAAAGAAACGCTACTGCGCTTAATGAGTACATGAATACTAAACTACTGGACAAACCGTATGGTGGAGGTGCCGTAGATTAGTTTATTGTCACAATTTAACTTATTGTAGTCAGTTATTTCATAGTGTTGTTTTCATATGCCATTTTTTGTCACTAGTATTTGCTTATAGAAAACGTAATCTTCCTGTAGGTAATTTCATATCAGATGTAGATATATCTTTCTGTGGCAATGTTTCTTTTAAGTCTCGTGCTGGTAGTAACTGTTCGTGTCTGCAGATGGCAGTAACTCACCCGCATAAAGGGTTAAATTCTACTTCACGGCCCGACGGCCTGATGTGATAATGTTGGCAACAGATGCCGAATACCGTCAATAATGTGACGTTCTCATTAGCCAATTTCGTGTCAATGCACATGTTTTGTCATTAAATTTTCGTTTTACTAGGGCAATCGCTTTTACTGAGCGGACAAGGGTACATACAATAACCAGTCAAGGCAAAGCTTATCTGCCCTATTACTGATATTGCCAACATAACACTCAAGGCCGCCGGGACTGGAAGTAAAATTTTATCCAGTTGTAGTGGTACAATTTAATGCGACTTTCGTTATGATGAAATGGTTATGAAATTAGCCTGAAATACCTTTTTTTTAGTAAAGTACATCAAACCGCCGTATTTCACGATTTAAAGCGAAAACATTGTTTTTATCCTTAAAACTTTGGAATATGGTAATGTTCAAATGTTTGTACAGACTATGGGACTCAACTACGGGGTCATCAGTCCCTAAACTTTCAAACAACTTATGAACTACTTACAACTAAGGACGGCACAACTATCCATGCCCGAGGGTGGATTCGAACCCCCGACCGTAGTGGCCGTGCAGACCGTGACTGGAGCGCCTTAGTCCCCTCGGCCACCGCTGCTGGCAATGTGGTAATGAAAGGGTTAGATAAGTTTGTATTTTACTTTCAGATATTGAGAAAGAAACGGCCGGTGAGATTACAAAAACTTGCAGTCCCACTGAGGTCAGTCTCTAACCGAAACCATTGTCATTGAAATGACAGGAGCAGAATGGAAAATACAGCTGGTCGTTCTGATCACTTTCACACCTCAAATCTGTTACAAGTCCCGAACTGGCTGTTGAAGGTAGGCCCAAAAAAAGTAAAATTGAAAATTCTAATAACGACGCTTCACACACTAAAAATGTTTTATACAGAGGAAGAAAAGCGCACTTAAGAGAGACAAGGGTGGGAAAGGAAAAGACATGAGCGCGAAAGAGAAAGTAATGAGTTGGGGTGGTTACAACATTAAAAGAAAGTGGAAATACTGAACATGCAAATAAATATGAGAAAAGGACAACGATTTTATTTTGTTTAAACTTATTGCTGCATGTTTTAATAAAATGTATAACAGTAGACATATCAAACACTATTCTGTTATAACAATATGTGTGTTCACAGTTTTGGGAAGCAGTGATTGTGCTAACTCCTATGTAATCAACAAGCGCAGTTAGCATGGTTCCTAGAGCGACTGTGATTCAGTCCAAGTTAAAAATGGCTGTGGTGGGGGGAGGGGGATAGAAACCGTGTCTTGCCTCTTCAAAGTTTCAAGTTGGGTAGTTGGCGGCACACACACACACACACACACACACACACACACACAAACACACAAACACATATATATATATATATATATATATATATATATATATATATATATATAAAGAAAAACACACACGACGGGACACTCGAATCCCCAACGGCCGCTCAATACGTTAACGTACCGCTCCAGACTAATGGCCATTCCCGCGCTGCGAACATGGTTTAATGTCCCGATAGTATTCATTATTACTTAAATTGTATTAAACTCTTTCGTTTGTACTGCATGTTCAATATGGGTGAATGAAACATGTCGAGACGAAATAGCGGAAGCATTTGACGGTGTATGAAAACTTTGCTCTGAGATCGTCCAGAAAACGTCGTTTACCATTATATCAACACAATAACTCCGGTTACAAATTGAAATAAAATTCAAATATTAGTTAAGTTAATGAAACCTCAAATTGAATTCTGTGTCTAGGAGTTGCTAGAAATGACGTTGCAGAATGTTTTGGTAATACAGACGTTTGGAGTGAATATTTCAGAGCATAGTGTTAATGGCCGTTGTGATTTAGATGAACTTGTTCGGCTTTTTCATATGTGTTTGTTGTTCGTTAGTAATAAATGAGGTGTTTTATATATATATATATATATATATATATATATATATATATATATATATATGTGTGTGTGTGTGTGTGTGTGTGTGTGTGTGTTTAGAAAGTCTGAAAATAATGGAAACCGTTTCTGCTTATCAAAGAAATCCTCCTAAATAGTAAGATCTAACTTTTTCTTTAGTTTGTTGATGGAACAAAGTAACCAATAAGTTAAATGGTACGTGATGGTACGTGTTCATTTTCAAGAAAAGTCTTACTATTAAGTACTAGTGCGAATTAAGAATTTTGTGCCGGAAAACACGGTGGCGTAGTTTTGCCACCGCCCTAGTGTGTGTGTGTGTGTGTGTGTGTGTGTGTGTGTGTGTGTGTGTGTGTTTGTTGTCCTTATGAAAGTTTTCAGTTGGCTAAGTAGTTTATAAGTCTAGAGACTGATAACCACAGTACTTTGTTAGTTAAACATCTGAGGGAATTTATTGGACAGCAAGGATTGACGACCTGGCTGGTTTTCGAACTTTATACACTATAAAAATCAGAAATAAAATCTGCTAGTAATATGGGCATTATAGTGGCACCTACATTCGAATTCTCTAGTAACGATAATAGCCTCTGTACCCGTAACATTTTAACTGATTTTACTGAGATTGTCGCTAATTTAGTAGTTACGCGCGAAAAATGACTATCGGGAAGAAATAAATGGTTTGTCGTCCAGTCGACATTGAAGTCATTAGAGTCGTAGCAAAATCCTGGGTGGGACTGATAACCATAGCCGTTTAGTCCCTTTAAAAATCAAACCAACCAACCAAAAACCTGGAATGTATTCAGTGTTGTACCGTGTGGCACTTTCGGTCGCTGGAATCGTCTACGGCCTGCCTGGTGCAAGTATTTTTTAAGAGTTGCCACTAGGGTGACTTGAGTGTCGATTATGATGGAATGATGATGGGAGAAACTCCCGTTCCGGTCGGGAATCGAACCCGGGTCCGCTGCCTGGCAACCACCACGCTGTCGACACGAGTACGGAGGCGGACAATGATTTCAATGGTAAGGAAGGAAATCAGATGTGCCCTTTTAAGGGAACTAACGTCGCGTTGACCAGCAACAGTATAATCGTGGAAGGTCTGCTACTTGTCTCAACGCGAATTTGAACTGCCGTCCTTCCAACTGGACAGCGTACCCTCGCTCTGTTAAATGCACATATTGTATCTAAACCTCATAAAATTCCTCAGTACGGTGTACCTATTCCTAGAGCTTTCCAGTGAAAGACCCCTAAAGACTAATTGATTCACAGTACACTACTGCATATAACTACGGTCATTCAGCACCCTTTTGCTTACGAAACACTCTATAAAGGCAGTTGCGATCGAGCGTTTGCTATGGAACCGACCTAATTTGTCTGCTCTCTCTCTCTCTCTCTCTCTCTCTCTCTCTGTCTCTTTCTCTTTCACGTGACATCACTGAATTCGTAACATGCGCCACTGCTCCAATCATACGACCTAATGGTGCTGATTACCTGTTTTTTATTACAGACATGTAGCGCATGCATTTTTAAAACAATTATCGGTTGTATGAAGCTGTCTCTTTTTGCTTTGACCTAATGACCCTTTATTACCAATGGGCCCATTGGCAAGTAATGTGCATTCCAACGTCACGTTTTCAATAATTGAGACTTGTTCGGAAGCCTGACGTCAGTAATCAACGGCAAATAGCAAAAAATTCATAACAGTCCCTTTACCATGACTTCAACATCTAAGTGGTATTCTGTAAAACAAACACAAGCAATACTTGTATAACAATGCGCTTATCATAGGAACTTTGCTAAGTCGCTAGATTAACAAGTGGAAATGTGGCTTTACTTTGACGCGTTTGTGGCAACCCGCTGTGAATCATCAAAGTGCCTTATTAACAATTTTTGCAACCATATAAATGTGATCAGGATGAACAACAATTCAGATGCTGTATGCACGTTTTATAGGCAGACTACATTTCGAAAGAAAACCATACTAGCAAAATTGAAATTATTTTCAGTGATAGAAACGAACTGTACGTAATGGCCCTCGGTTCAAGCAGGAAAATATTAATGTATACAGACTCATCTTCACGTTTAGTAGCAGAGACTTCAAGGAGCATACTCGTGAAGATTACCCAAATTTTTTAAACAAACGTGATTTTTATCTGAAAATGTTGAAATGTAAATATATGTGACGTAACTGCAGTGGTCATCCGTCCGTAAACTTACAAACTACTTACATTAATTTATCCTATGAGCAACACACACATATGCTCCGGCCGGCCGAGATGGCCGAGGGGACTGAGGCGCAACAGTCACGGTCTGCACGGCCACTACGGCCGGGGGTTCGAATCCCCCTTCGGTCATGGATATTTGTGCAGTCCTTAGTCTTAGTTAGTTCATAAGTAGTTTGTAAGTTTAGGGACTGATGACCCCGTAGTTAAGTCCCATAAGCTATACAAACATTTTGAAACATATGCTCGGGGAAGGACTCGAACCTCCGACGACGAAAGGCCGTGCACACCGCACCAAGGCGTCTTAGCGCGCGCGGCTATTCCACTGCGGCGATTTTTCTCTACACGTCATAAAGTTTCATTATGATTACAAAAATTTATAATTAATTAACTCATTTATCTTTTGTTCATTCTTAAATTTATTTATAATGAAATATTTCTTCATCCTTCCACAACTCTTACCGCAAATGTGTCTTCAATTGTTCGTAATCGTTAGGGACCTAACTACTCAGGTCATCAATACCTACATTTAAAAACCACTTAAAGTAATGTACACTAAGGACAACACATACTTCCATGCCCGAGCGATGATTCGGACCTTCGATGGGAGCGGCTGACAATACGTGACACGACGCATTACACCATTCCAGCCTGGCGGAAATGAATAAGAAAGTTAGCTTCGTATTAGGTATTAATAAAACTACTTTAGGGTGCATCGCTTAGCGTTTGCACTAGCCCTCATTTAACTATGGGCCATCCCGTTAAACATATCTTCAAGGCATCCTTTTCCATTTCTGGCTAACATCGCACACACAAAAAAGTATTGCATCACCTTGGTTTCAACGACTCCTTAACACTGACGTTGAATGTATATTGTTTTAGAGTACTGTCCTTACAGAGAATTGCCACATAATATGAATGTGTTCTGTATGGTGTACAATGATGAAGGTTACAACATTCACGTGAACATTCCCAAACTTGTATACTAGTTACTGCCGTCTACGCAGAACATTCGTCCACCAGGATCAAAGTATTTTAAGAACAGCAGTGGCCATTTGTACAGCTACAACAGTAAAGATAAGAGGATCTGCGAGCCTAAAAGTACAAGAAGAATTGACAACAGGTTACTAGCAGCTGAACAAAGAGCGTGCACACCTCCTGTTCGTTTTCCGGTCACGCCATTGAATCGACGAGCCATGCACGATTAGTAGCGTCACTTTGATGAGCCTTCATGAAAAGGATGGTCATTTGCACGAACAACGTGGATCTGTGGAGCACTGTATCTTAATCAACTGTATTTCTCATTTGGTGTTTGTCCATGGAATGCTAACCACCGCTCGGTGCGTGGAGAATATTGTATGATCCATTCTTTTGCCTTCCTTGAAACAGGATAGTGCTCGGCAACACAATGCATATGAAACTCTGCAACAGGTGCAACAACTACATTTCCCAGCACGATCTCCAGACTTATCTCCAATCAAACAGCTAATGAATATGATGTGACAACCTACACGTTGCTGGCTTACACACGAATAAATTTGCATTGGGTGATGGTGTAACAAAAATGTGGATGATTCATATAAACGTTTATAATTGCACAACGGTTTTAATCAAATAATTTAATCATCCACACAAAATGACATTGAGCCCCTTCAGGGCACCGTGAGATATATTAGGGCTTGTAATAAATTGGCTTCGTTCAAGTCTGAGGGGGCGTCAACCAAATCCGCCGCGAGGTCTCCAAAATATTAATACTAGGAAGCAGGAACGTTCACTGAGAATAGGCTAAATTTATACTTTTTATTCTTACTTTATTCTGTGTCGTTTATTCAGGCAACTTTTATAAGTTCTTCACTCGACTCCAGAGTACGCGCAAGTTATCTAAAGGCACCAACTCATAAAATCCAAAATCAAAGTTTATCACCGGAAAGTCCAGCAATGCCACTTTAGCTAAAAATTACAAGTCCATTGAGGGAAATACTTCCACAACGCGAAATTTTCTAATTCCATCTCTGCAAATCAGCAAGTCCCACAAACAAAATATTTCAGTTCCACACTGCGAAATTTTTTAAGTCCAGCTCTGCAAATCAGCTGTAAATCACAAGTCCCACAAGCGAAATGTTTCAAAATTCCATACTGAATGTACAAAATTTAAGTTCCACAGTCGCAACTTCGGAAATTATTGTAAGTTCACTACTTTCGCCGGACACGTACATACACGTCGTCACGCTCTTATCAACGAGGACTGTCCCAAAACCAACATGGGCGCCTCTTTAAATATCCTCGTACCCATACTCTGGGGTCAAATAATTGTCTATTTAATAGAAAAATTATTCTTTTTTAAAACTTAACATGAACAGTAAAAATTTGTTACTTATCAATAAAACAGAATTTTTTTCTTAATTCGCAAATGTCATCAGAATTTATAGATACAATTTGGTTTTTAAATTATTTAATAAACACGTAGTTTTCGTAATGCTCGAAAATCACATTTCGGCCCCGTATTCAAGTTGCTTGAGTTTGATAAAAAGGTTTACACACCACTCAACATTACTAAATGAGGGCTTTCATTTGAACCCTTGTTTGAGCAATTTCCTCTAAGCGTTTCCAAAGTACACATACAAAATTATTATTTCAGAATAATATTTAATTTACTATCTCTCAAAAACTATTAATGTGACAGAAGACGCATTTATATGAGCGGAACCAGCTATTCTGTAGCTTCAAAATGAGCCTACAAGCTCCTTCGTACAATAACGGAGTCAGCTGTTATTAATTTTTAAATGGTATGTAAGATATTGTTTAGCCCGAAAACGGGTCCTTCCCAGCGGCCGACATTAACACAGTTCTAACCGCCGGCAATTCCAGTCACGTGATCGTTACGCCCAAGAGATACTAATCAGAGGTGCCGCCATCTGACGGCCAGCTCCTGAACTCGGTCGACTAATCTGATTGACATATGGCTACTTCGTTCTTACAAACTGTCGTAACTCAGGCCGACTGCGCGGGTCCGAGAAGCGGAACCTCGCAGCCAAAATCGCTTCACAAGGCTTGTCACCTTACAACGCGCGGATTCTCAACCCAAAAATCATCACAAAACTACGAGAATAGATTAATTTTTATTACTGGCATTGTATATCCATTCCCTGCTCACATGATTGATTACGTCACTTCAGACACGTTTTTCGGTCACTAGATTTTATAAGACGTTGAAACATGTCTGTACAAGTTCTATAATATTGTTTCGCCTGCCTTGTATCGATAGTTGGATGTAAAATGTTATATGAACTTCTTTGAGTAACTACGTCTATGGTTTACTCTGTTTTGTAACATCTCTCTAAAAGACTATGTACCCGAGTAGTAGCTGAACAGAAAGGGAGAGTCCGTGTGTAGCTCTGGTATTGATCGGACGTGCTTTCGTTAGCTGCTTTTGTACGACCTGATGGAATAATTTTGAAATCTGATTTTCACAGACACAGTTCTGTCTTCATAAGGTTTTGTATCATTTATACATGTATCAGTCTGAGAAGATTTTGTACAATCATAAAGTAATGTGGTCATTATTGTTAATAATAATTGAGAAAGTTGAACTTCTTTACCTGTTTCACTTTTGAAAGTTACTCTCACTGAAAGTTATTGGCTATTAAAATCAAAACATAATATTGACTAAGCTCAATTTGAATAACAAATTTCTTTATTGATGTGACGTTTAATAACAATAGTGATTGTTATGCAATACTACACAGATGAACAAGATACTGTTTCTGCAATAAGTCAATTAACGAAATAAATTCTTGCAGTTGCATTATTTGAAAGTGGTGTGTATTTTTCCAGATTTCACCCGCAGTTAAATTTATACTGTACTCAGTGAGCTTTATGCAGACTACGTATTGTTCTTTGTGTTCAAAATATCCGTTGCGCATCCAATCAGTTTAAACCCACTATTTACTAATTAACTGTGCAGGTATTAATATTAGGGCCATAACTAAACAAAATTATAGTGTTAATGAATGAAAAAAATATGTTCAACTAATCTTTAATCAGCTTGATTGGAAAGCTAGTTTTTGCTAGGGCTAAATACTAGCTGACGACAATTATTAATGCTGCATGTAACACCAGATTAGTTTTGAATGAGCAGTCTGTGAAACAGACCTCCTTTAGCTGGCTCACTATTGGATTGGATGCTTAGGGTTTAACGTCCCGTCGACAGCTTGGTCATTAGAGACGGCTCACTATTGCCAAATCCTTATAGCGACCCTGTTTTTCCAATCAATAGGCCTTTCCTATATTCCACCAAACAACATACCAATTTTAGCCTGTGAGAATAGACGGTGACGAAAAGCAACACATTAAGGAGCTATCACTTTAACCTCTGTTCGGTTTACAATTGTGACGTCCCGACACCGCATAACCTACATATTGCTTGTGCTAATTATTTGTGAATATAATTATTTAATGGGAGCCAGTGCACGTTTTACACCAAAACTCTAAGAAGACGTATTAACTTTTATTAACGGCAGTGTATTTCTATTCCCTACTCACATTATGATGACGTCACTTCAGACATGTTTTTCGGTCACTAGATTTTATATGACCTCTGAGAATAGACGGTGACGAAAAGCAACCCATTCAGGAGCTGATGTCGTGGGACACGGGCTATCGATAAAAGTTAATTATTAGATGTCATATTTGATAACAAATTCTCAAAAGTAACCACTTTCTAAACTAGTATACGTTTGACAGTTCCTAAAAGCTTGTTTTCTTGCATAGTGATATTGCCCAAAGATATTCTTAGGTGCAGTCTGTAACTTTTTGAATTGACCGTAATCAGAAAATAATTCCACTAAACACGCTTCATACACCACCACACTTCAAGTAAAATCCACAAATTATAAGTTCAGGTCTTTGTAAAGAGCACAGAATTAATCATCTGACGTACTTATTGGTTGTAGTCCTTCGTATCCAAACCTAGTTAAATTCAGTTCAGAATCCTATCGATAGTTAGCAACAGGATCGATAAACATTACATTGGAAACCATAAGTAAAATCTTCCGTTAACTTTCCTGTTAGATTACTCCGTTTGGAAGACTATATCTTCAACTAAGAATGTATCTTTATAAACGAAAATTACTCTTCTTTAGGCTTCCAAACTCAAAAATCTGTCTTTCATTAAATAATAATACAGTTCCACATATACTCTCTCATACGTAGAAGAAGCCGTCACAGATAATTAAACACTTTGATATCGATTTATTGTAACATCCGTTACATATAATGACTTGGCATAGGCTGTGACATAACTGACATCAAACGACAAACTGAACCTATTTTACAATGCAATAATGTACACAACATTTCATTTTTTTTTCTGGGACTATGAAGCTTTGCAATTAGCAAGGCGCAGCAATCCTCGTCGCCTCGAAGTCTTCGGCGCGGAACAAACAGCGACCAGCAATTCAGCTCCGGCTGCGAAGACGCTGCTCCCGCGAATTGCATCACCTCGATTGTACATGGAACTGAAAAAACAAACAACAAATATATTTTAAGTACAAAACAATAAACATTTTCACAGAAAAACTTTAAAGGGTGTTTCACTAACTGTGTTTGCCTCTGTAACTTATAAAATAATAGGTGACGGGAAATTTTAATGCGGTACGTCAACACAAGAAATGTTACACTTTCTGCGGAGCTATGAACATAGTTTATTGTATCATTTTCCGAAGAGTTACACCACAAAGATATAATTTTTTAAATGGAACAATAGTTTTTTTTTCTATCATGTATTGGATTCGTTTAAATCAGCTGCGTCCAAATCAATTTAAACTACATTCCTGTCACTGTTAGTTTGGGAGCTACAACCCTTCAAAGTTCCGGGGGCGGTGGCTGCGATAGCGTAGCAGACTGGCCGAGTGGCTATCCCCTGGGGCACGGCATGACCACCAGCCAGTCAGCTACGCTGTCGTAGCCTCCGCCCCCGGAACTTTGAAGGATTGTAGCTCCCAAACTAACAGTGATAGGAATGTAGTTTAAATTGATTTGGACGCAGCTGGTTTCAACGAATCCAATACACAATAGAAAAACTATTGTTCCATTTAAAATTTTATATCTTTGTGCTTTAACTCTTTGGAAAATGATACAATAAACTATGTTCACAGCTCCGCAGAAAGTGTAACAGCCGGCCGCGGTGGCCGAGGACAATAAGGCGCTCCGGTCACGGTCTGCACTGCCACTACGGTCGGGGGTTCGAATTCGCCCTCGGGCATGGATATTTGTGCCGTCCTAGTTCGTAAGAAGTTCATAAGTAGTTGACCCCGTAGTTACGTCCCATAGACTATACAAACCTTTGAACATTTTTGAAAGTGTGACATTTCTTGTGTTGACCTACCGCATTAAAATTTCCCGTCACCTATTATTTTATAAGTTACAGAGGCAAACACAGTGAAACACCATATATATATATATATATATCCTGCGAAAACGGAGCTGATACAGAGCAGTATCTACATCTAAATCTACATAGATACTCTGCAAATCACATTTAAGTGCCTGGCAGAGGGTTCATTAACCACTTTCATAACTTTTCTCTACCGTTCCATTCTCTAATAGCGCGCGGGAAGAAAGAACACCTAAATCGTTCCGTTTTCGATCTGATTTCTCTTATTTTATTGGGATGGTCATGTATCCCTAAGTAGGTGGGTGCTAGCAAAATATTTTCACATTCAGAACTAAAAGTCGGTGATTGAAACTTCGCAAACAGATCACGCCGCAATGAATAACGTCTTTCTTTTAATGATTTTCACCCCAATTCGTGCAACATTTCCGTGACGCTTCCCCCCCCCCCCCCCCGTAACGTGATAAAACAAAACAAGCTGCCCTTCTCTGAAACTTCTCAATATCTTCCGTCAGTCCCACCTACTGAGGGTCCCACAAGGGGCAACAGTACTCCAGGAGAGGGCGCACAAGTGTGATGTAGCCAGTCTCTTTGGTGGAGCTGGTGCATCTTCTAAGCGTTCTACCAATGAAACGTAACCTTTGGTTCGCCTTCCCCACAATATTTTCTATATGTTCTCTCCAGTCAAAGTTGTTCGTAAATGTAACTCCTAGGTATTTTGTAGAATTTACGACCTTAAGGTTTGACTGATTTATCGCGTAATTGAAGTTCAGCGGATTTCTTTTAGTGGTCATGTGTATTACTTCACACTTTTCTTTATTTAGTGTCAATTGCCAATTTTCGCACCAAGTAGAAATTTTGTCTAAATCGCTTTGCATTTACTTTTGATCCTCTGTTGACTTCACTAACCGATAAACGACAGCATTATCCGCGAACAGTCTAAGGGAGTTATTCCATGGTTCTTTATTTCTGTGTCCCACTAACTATCTCTTTAACCTCTGTTCGGTTTACAATTGTGGCGTCCCGACACCGCAGAACAGAGCCCCCTGCCCTCCCCCCCCCCTCCCCCAGGGCGGACCCGCAGTACTGGCCACAACGGGCCCCCCACGCCGCCACCCCCTCAAAGGGCCGGCTAGCTCGCCGGTGTTGTTTACCCACCAGCGGGCCGAAGTTTGCCCGCCACCTGAGCCGCGGAGACTCAACTTGGAGCGCTTCAGCCGTGGGCGGAGCGCGGCAGAGCGGTGGTCAAGGGGTTTCGGGGATTTGGCGGGATTCGCAGCCAATAAATGCTTTTGTAATCCCCAGTCGACGCCCTGCAAGTCCCCCACCGGCGGGCGCTCGCCTCGGGAGATCTGAGAAGTCCGCTATCGGCACTACAGTAGCCGTTTCCGATGATTGCGTTTGGAAACCACTTGCTACGTGCCGTCGGTGAACACTTCCCGAGACTGCTGCGTGCCTGCCTGTGAGATTTCTTATCCCCTGCACCACAGAGCGTCCACCTCGCCGTTCGAAAACAAAAGTTTCCCCTCTCGCCACATCCCACCCTCTACCCCGTCCAGCCCCGCCCCTCCCGCCCCAGGGCAGGCTCCGCGGCATTACTGGTGGACGACGTTATTCGGCGAGCGTGACAAACAGGGGCAGATCTCGGATTACCGCAGCCACTTTACTCTCTCTTTCTTCTTGTTTTTGCCGCGAATTCTACCTCGCTCGACGGGTGGTATTAACACTTTCAACACTGCCCTATTCGCACCCGGCACTTGGATGTGATCTGTAATATCTTGGAATGTTTACAAAAGAGATTTCAAATTACAGAAATGTAAGAGGAATATGGTTTTGGCGTCATTTAAAAGGTAAAAGAATCTGTATTTGAAAAAAAAAACCACCATGTTTTTATTCCAGAATGTACAATATACAGTGTGAATCACGTAACATTTGCACCGCAAATATTGTAGAAAAAACTGCGATTGATGTGTGATTGGTAGTCAGGGGCTCGTATTTTTAGCCAACACACAGATTTACTATTAATTACAAGGAAAGTACATGGGCTCGAACAAACATATCTGAATGAACGTTTGGTTACAGGATCTCTACGTACACCCCATTGAGCTGGTGGGTGTCGTTTTACTGCAAAACTCTGCAATGATGCTCTGTAGATGTGATTGTAGACGCCATACGTAATGCAGATATCTTAACTACAATTTATGCAATAATCATCGTACATGTTCTCTAGCGTATTGTCATCAAAAGCCGTGATGATAGTTGCAACTTTAACCTTCTTCTCGAAAGTTACCGTAGCACTTGCAATGAGTTGTTCGTCATTATCATCTCTATTATCATCATTACGTGTTACAACAGTATCTAACTTATGCTCATACCATAACAGATACGAGAAAGCATCTTCTACATTAATACCATCTTCACGAAGAAGGGTTCCTCGTAACTTGATGTCAACCAACAGCAATACATTTTCAGGATTGATTACCAATCGCCACCCCATCTGACGCTTCACCACACAAATAACGTCACAAAACGCAACTTCGGAGGCACACTGCACCGCCCCTACTGGCGAACCGGCAGGTCAATGTGAAATGTAGCAAGGCACACGCAGAGGCCTCTAACGGACGACTGCAGAGATTTGCAGATGCGGGAGTATCAACTGCAATAAGGGATCTTAACATTATCTCTCGTATGATTTTGGTGTATATGTGTTTGTTCGATCCCAAGTACTTTCGTTGTTAGAATGTGTACTTTTTACGCAAACATACAGTTTCTTTTTTTTTTTAATGGAACAATGTTTTTTTTTCTGTCATGCACTAGAATTTTTGACATCAGCAGTGTACAAAGAGTTTGGAATGACATTTTTATCACCTTTAGTTTGGTAGCAACAACCGTTCAAAGTTTCAGGGGTAGAGGCTGCGATAGCGTAGCTCACTGGCCGAGTGGCTATCCCCTCGGGCACGACGCACTGTCTCAATGACCACCAGCCATTCAGCTACGCTGTCGTAGCGTCCGCCCCCAAAACTTTGAATGGTTGTAGCTGCCAAACTAAACGTGATAAAAATGTCATTCAAATTTCTTTGTACACAACTGGTGTCAAAATTTCCAGAGCTTGATAGAAACACCATTGTTCCATTTGAAAAATTGAAAAACATCCTCTCGCCACACACCGGAAATATAGCACGCTAAGCGCGCCTCAAAGCGCGTTCACAATTTATTGTTTACCAACCCTTGCTACCTGGCCAAGACAATTCCCTCTGGATCAAACCAGTCACCGCACTGTATACCACAACAATATTGAAAGGTACATTAATGGTGGTTGGGTTGGAAATACAAGGTAAGGTAGGGGGGAGAAAGGACGGTATGCAAATGGTTTGTTCACTTGATAATAAAGGATAGGCGAGGTTGACCCACCATCGAACATTTAATTAATTTATCCTATAGTTTCCAAGTAATGAAACCCATTCAAGCATTTGTAAAGGGCGTTAACTAATTTGAATGATGCGAGTAAAGAAATTTGTTTTGACTCGTTTTAGTCTCTGAAGTCAATTGAACGTCAGAGCTGAAAGCAGATTACACATACAACTGAGCACATAACAAATTATACTAATTTACCAAACAATGTAAATACTCCTAAAGCAAGTGACTGGCAAGTCGAAGAAAATTGTATTTGATTCTAAACACTTGGCGACAACCCACATTTAACTGGAAACCGTGGCGTAATCGAGAGGAGTATTCCGATACCAGATTTCGGTGAATTTAAATAACGTTTCCAACTGTCCGAAACTTGAATCCTCCTTGAAACACTAACAAATGCACGCGATACTGTACCAAAACTGTGCTGGCTGGCGATGTCGGAAACACGACGGGTGGACGGTGCCTACGTGCGTCAATAGCTGCAAGTCGCGGACCCGGAGATAATTCAGCCTCGTATTCCAGAAGTGATATTTAACTAATATAAGCCAACTTCGACCACGGCGGATGTCAGTGCCTACGATCTCACTCGTTCCGCTATGTCGTGCCACTACAGACAATTGAGATGTGAAACACGAATGTACTGTAGGCAGAGGTGATACTAGAACTGTGACAATCGCAATTAGCGCGTCGGTGCGTCTAATATCAGGCAGGCTGACCTTGCTCTCGGTTTGCCAGCCCTATTAGCACAAGTTTTGGAGCAACTCCAGAAGTTGTACCACAAAATCTAAGTATATATTGAGAGCAGAAGAGAAGTGTCCGCTCTCCTCAGCTGCTCAAACACGTGTTTTTCTCTCTACTTCTAAAATCTCCCTCTCCTCTCTGCAAAACCTCCAGGCTCTGCCTATCTCTACTGAAACGCTAATCCACAGCTATTCGCCAAAGTACTTTTAATCACGGCTTGCGTTAGGGAGTCGGACTGCCGAATCCCCTTACTATAAAACCGCAGCCAATGGCCAGCTCTCCCACGATTCCACCGGTCCGGGCCTCGCCCTTAGTCCAGCATTCTCACGGTAGCGGCGGATGGCCTTCAGGCATCTTCGTAAACACGGCCAGCAAGTTATTCGCAGCAAACGAACAAACTCCCTCGATATTGTATAATTGCGGCACCTGCCAGCTTGGCACCAGAAACGTACAATGTCCTAGTGGGTGCCACCCTGGCGTTAGCCAACCACCAGACGTCTCAGCTCTCCCTCCGCAAAGCACCGTACACTGCCCATGGAGATGCTCCCGCCTAGACGACGCCAACGCCTGTGGCGCCAGCCAGATACTTGGAAGGTTCACACCTCAGTCCTACCTGCTGTGGCCTTCGGCCGTAAGGCGTCTTCCTGGAACCGCGGACCTTCCGAATAACAGAGCCACCCTCGTGCTCGCCACCATTCGCCGTTAGCTCTGAATTCGTGTTTATCCCTCCTGCTACCGGACTCACACAACCAAGCAAGAGAATATTTGTCTTTCGCCACAAGTTTTTAAAGCGATAACCTACGAATAATTTAATAAAATTAACAAGGTTGTCTTGCCCTTGTACTGTTGGAAAGCAACGTGACAGTACTGAAATCACTTAAAATTAATGTGTGTATTTTAATTGATCACATGACGTTCAACTGGTAAACAGCAATTTTTCTTTCTTTTTTACAGGTGACACAGATCGCTGTGCCTCCTTCTCCCTCCAATGTCAAGTCATACGTAAATATGAGTGGGTCATTATGCAGTTCTGTACATTGCAGCTTATACAAGCCCAGAATCTCTGATAGAAAATCAATTCATGATGTACAAAACCTTTGAAATGGCTCTAACAGTATTAAAGAGGAGTCGTCTGATTTGTGCAACTAATCTTACTCAAACACGATTACTGCTTTCGTAAGAGAGTCAGGTGTTCAACTTCGCATCGATATCAGACATTGAGATTGGGAACAGGAACAGGAGGCATTCACAGCTGTGAGATGTGCTGTTACTAAGCAACTTATAGAAAATATGTAAATTGATAAATAACAGGTGAAGAGGTTCTATATCGAATTTGGGAAGAAAGGAAGTTACAGGAAACACTGAACAGAAGAAGGAACATGATGACAGGATATCATGTAATAGCCACAGTGGTACCATAGAGCGTTGTTGTGGGTAATGACTGTACGGGACGACAAATATATAAAAACATTATGCGGATAAATGAATCTATCTGAGCTAAAATGCGTTAAGTTCACTTTCATAAAAGAGAAAACAAACTGTGTAGACATGACGGAACGAATAAATGTCGAGTCGATTCTTAATGCTATTATTTATATAAGATTCTCCTAGACTGTAGCTTTTCCTAGAGATAATAAAATTTCATTGTTTAATCCGTATTTATTTTTGAGTTTCAAAAACAGACTCATAGCACTTCACCTCCATTGCCAGTAGTGTATTCAGGATCTGTATTCATTTACAGTACGTAGTACACTAAATATGGGGTAATCTACTCAAATCTACAGGTTCATATTTTATTCGCAAGTTTCCTTCCTTTACGATCATGATAAAGATTTGTGACAATAGTATATGTAACATTTCCCCACATTTGATCCACGTAAAATATTTCTTGACAGGAATTTCTGATAATTCTACGTAAAGTAAAAGGAAGCGGTACGTATGTCTTAGTCTGTTTCAGGGTCTCATTAAACTTTCGACTGTTTCGGAGATGATCCGCAACAGCGTATTGGCCTCCAGTTTGATGCAACACAGAGACGTGATTAATATTTCTCATTAATTCCTCTCAAACACGACAAACATATCTGTGGTTGTCGGATTCACTGTCTCAATGTTACCGAACATACTGCCTATGGAAATTGTAATTCACGGACATTCTGGATAAACATTACAGTATCTCTGATACATAATTTACACACACTGCCCATAATTTCCTTTCCCGCATCCACAATAGCATTGAGCTGAAAGGTAGTGCCTATGACTTAGCCTTTTTGTTCCCTACACATTATGTACACCATCAGTTTCAACCACACGTGTAAAGATAAATTAATGGATTTCATTACCGTTTGATTTATATAGGCCACATATTTCACAATATTCAGCATAAATAAAATAGCACAGTTTCACTCAGTTTCTTTTAGATCCTACAGTTTTAGGTGGGTGCGGTTGGGATGAGAAGGCTAACGAAGATCTTGTACAATTCCCTCTATCGAATTCCCTCGATCGAATTTGATAAATACCGTAGTGTTTAGTCTTCGTCTTTGACCGGTGTATTTCAAAACAAGTCAGAGACCGTTACTAAACTCGATATCAGTCAGTCCAGTGCCAGCTGTCACCAGTGCCACATCGTAAACAGCACTAAGTATCTGAATTTAATTTGTGTCAAATTTAATTTGCCAGTCTAGTTCATTTTCGGTAGTACTGTTTTAAGAGGTTTATTCCCGCATACTTGCAGATTTCGTTTGTACTACTGCTTTAATTGTTTATTCTATCGAATTTGATAAATACCGTAGTGTTTAGTCTTCGTCTTTGACCGGTGTATTTCAAAACAAGTCAGAGACCGTTACTAAGCTCGTTATCAGTCAGTCCAGTGCCAGCTGTCACCAGTGCCACATCGTAAACAGCGCTAAGTATCTGAATTTAATTTGTGTCAAATTTAATTTGCCAGTCTAGTTCATTTTCGGTAGTACTGTTTTAAGAGGTTTATTCCCGCGTACTTGCAGATTTCGTTTGTACTACTGTTTTAATTGTTTATTCTATCGAATTTGATAAATACTGTTGTGTTTAGTCTTCGTCTTTGACCGGTGTATTTCAAAACAAGTCAGAGACCGTTACTAAGCTCGTTATCAGTCAGTCCAGTGCCAGCTGCCGGACTCAGTTTTGTTGATTCGACAGTGTAGTTACCACTGACCACAGTTAAGTCAGCAGCCAGCCGCCTTCATTAGAGTACTAGGCTTCTTTAAAGTTGTTAATTGCTGTTAATTGTATCGATAGGATGGATAGGATGTGTGCCTGCTGCGTGCGGACGCGGGAGGAGTTGGCCGCGATTCGCGAACAGCTGAGCGTGCTGTTGGCTACGGTCAGCCGTCTTCAGGCTGCTGTCTCGGGGTGCAGCGATGGTGGGGAGTCTGGTTCGTCGAGTGGGACACCTCAGGTGTCTCGCGCTACGCTCTCTGTCCCTGCTACCGAGGCACCTTCAGGTGTACCGGACGTCGTCGAGCCGCCTTCTCCGCAAGGGGAGTGGCGGGTTGTACGGCGTTCGCGTCGCTCGAGGCGGAAGGCCAATGTGGAGGCTGGACGTCCGTCCGCGCCCGTTCGTCCTGTGAGTGAAAGTGTGGCCACTCCTTCAGCGGGGTCCGAGCAGGTGCACGGGGGGAGGGGATTATTAGTTATTGGGAGCTCCAATGTCAGGCGCGTGATGGAGCCCCTTAGGCAGATAGCGTCCAGATCTGGAAGGAATTCCAACGTGCACTCGGTGTGTTTGCCGGGGGGCCTCATCCGAGATGTGGAGGCGGCCTTGCCGGCGGCTATCGAGGGTGCGGGGTGCAGTCGACTGCAAGTCGTGGCTCACGTCGGCACCAATGACGCTTGTCGCTTGGGTTCTGAGGACATCCTCAGGTCCTACGAGCGGCTGGCGGAATTGGTGAAGGCTGCTGCCTTCGCACGCGGGGTGCAAGCAGAGCTGTCGATTTGCAGCATTGTTCCCAGGGTTGATCGGGGTCCTTTGGTTTGAAGCCGAGTGGAGGGTCTGAACCAGAGGCTTCGCCGACTCTGTGACAGTCATGGCTGCAGATTTCTGGATCTGCGTTATCGGGTGGGGAATTGTAGGGTGCCCCTAGATAGATCAGGGGTGCACTACACTAAGGAAGCGGCTACTCGGATAGCAGAGTACTTGTGGAGTGCACATGGGGTTTTTTTAGGCTAGGCGCTAACTCTGATGAGCACTCGACTGTCAGCATTCAAACAGCGAATTCAGGCCACGTTCGGAATAATAATTCGAACATAAAAATATTAGCCGCGAACTTACAAAGTATTAGAAACAAAGTTCCCGAATTTGCAGCGCTGCATGGAAGTTATTGCGCTCAGATAGTTTTAGGCACCGAAAGCTGGCTAACTGATGATGTGGCAAGTTCAGAAATATTTAGCGAAGCGTGGAATGTATATCGGAAAGATAGATCTGATACAACTGGAGGAGGAGTGTTCATCGCTGTGGACAAAGATATTGTTTCTACTGAGATCGAGGTTGAAAGTAACTGTGAAGTTATCTGGGCACGCATAACAGGTCTAAAAGAAGTAAAGTTAATAGTTGGTTGTTTTTACCGGCCCCCCCAGTGCTGCTGTAGCACTTTTAGAATCATTCAAGGAAAGTCTACACCAGGTAGTGCATAGGTATCCGGGCCATGCAATATTAGTCGGAGGTGACTTCAATCTTAAGAGTATAGATTGGGACCTCGCTAGTTACATTTCAGGCGGTACAGACAAGCAGTCTTGCGAGCTACTTTCGGACACATTCTCCGAAAACTGTCTTGAGCAGTTAAACCGGCAACCCACGCGCAATGGAAATATTCTAGACCTTATAGCCACAAGCAGGCCTGACCTTATTAACGATGTCTGTGTAGAGACAGGAATTAGTGATCATGATATCGTCATAGCGTCGATGGTGACCAAAGTTCATAAACCAGTCAAGAAGGATAGGAGCGTGTTTTTGTTGGGAAAAGCCGACAAGCAAATGTTACGATCGCACTTAGAAAATGAATGGGCATCGTTTAATTCTGGGACTATGGATGTAGAGGAATTGTGGACTAAATTTAAATGCATTGTTAATGAAGGGTTAGAGAAATATGTGCCAGTAAAGACGATTAAGGATGGAAAAGATCCACCATGGTATAATAATAATGTTAGAAAGCTGCTGAGAAAGCAAAGGCTGTTGCACTCTCGATTCAAAAAAGAACACGCAAATGGTGACAGGCAAAAGTTAGTAGAGATTCGTGCGTCTATAAAAAGATCTATGCGTGAAGCATACAATAATTATCACAGCCATACCTTAGCAAAAGATCTTTCCGAGAACCCGAAAAAATTCTGGTCCTATGTAAAATCGATAAGCGGGTCAAAGCCCACTGTCCAGTCACTAGTTGATCATTCCGGGGCAGTAATAGAAGAAAGCAAACGGAAAGCTGAAGTTCTAAATTTAACCTTTAAGAAATCTTTCACGCAGGAGGACCGCACAAATATACCATCATTTGATCAACGTACTAATTCCGAAATGGGGGACATAGCAATAGGTATTTCCGGTGTAGAGAAGCAGCTGAGAGAGCAAAATACGAAAAAGTCTGCTGGTCCGGATGGAATACCAGTTCGGTTTTACAAAGACTATTCTGCGACATTGGCCCCCTACTTAGCTTGCATTTACAGCGAATCTTTAATTCAGCGCAAAGTTCCTAGTGATTGGAAAAAAGCGCAGGTGACTCCCGTGTATAAGAAAGGAAAGAGAACTGACCCATACAATTACAGGCCAATATCGTTGACATCGGTTTCATGTAGAATTTTGGAGCATATTCTCAGTTCGAATATAGTAAATTTCCTTGAAACGGAAAAGCTTCTTTCCATGAATCAGCACGGGTTTAGGAAACATCGTTCATGTGAAACTCAGCTTGCCCTTTTCTCACATGACATCTTGCGAGCCATGGACGTAGGGCAACAGGCGGATTGTGTTTTTCTCGACTTCAAAAAGGCGTTCGACACGGTGCCACACTGCAGACTACTAACGAAAATGCGAGCTTATGGAATAGGTTCTCAGATTTGTGACTGGCTGGAAGACTTCCTAAGTAATAGAACGCAGTACGTTGTTCTCGACGGCGAGTGTTCATCAGAGACGAGTGTATCGTCAGGCGTGCCCCAGGGGAGTGTGATAGGACCGCTATTATTTTCTATCTATATAAATGATCTGATGGACAGAGTAAGTTGTAATTTGCGGCTGTTTGCTGATGATGCTGTGGTGTATGGGAGGGTGTCGTCTGTAACTGACTGTAATAGCATACAGGTTGACTTAGACAAAATTTCTAGTTGGTGCGAAGAATGGCAGCTAGCTCTCAATGTAGAAAAATGTAAGGTGATGCGCATGAGTAGGAAAAACAATCCTATAATTTTCGAATACAGTATCAGTAGTGAGCTTCTTGATGTGGTCGCGTCGTTCAAATATCTAGGCGTAACATTGCAGAGCGATATGAAATGGAACGAGCATGTAAGGACAGTTGTGAGTAAGGCAGACAGCCGACTTCGGTTTATTGGGAGAATTTTGGGAAGATGTACTTCACCTGTAAAAGAGACCGCATATAAAACGCTTGTACGACCACGTCTTGAGTATTGCTCAAGTATTTGGGACCCGCAGCAGATCGGTTTGAAAGAAGACATAGAGGCGGTTCAGAGGCGAGCAGCTAGATTTGTTACCGGTAGGTTCGACCAATGCGCGAGTGTCACGGAAATGCTCCGGCAACTCAATTGGGGATCGCTGGAAGAAAGACGACGTTCTTTTCGTGAATTTCTGTTAAGTAAATTTAGAGGGCCGGAATTTGAAGCTGAGTGTAGTACGATCTTTCTGCCGCCTACTTACATTTCGCGTAAAGATCACAAAGACAAGATAAGAGAAATTAGGGCTCGTACAGAGGCATATAGGCATTCTTTTTTTCCTCGTTCAATTTGGGAGTGGAATAGGAAAGGAAATGCCTAGTAGTGGTACAGTGTACCCTCCGCCACGCACCTTACGGTGAATTGCGGAGTATGGATGTAGATGATGTAGATGTAGATGTATTTTGTACCTTTTTTTTAACACTTGTTTGGTCCCATCTACCTTTCAATGTTTCAACATCTGCATTGCGGAGAAACTAGCCTTGTCGATTCACAAAATTTTCATTAAATGTCGGTATTACAATTTGTGTATTTGATTCTGTTCACTTCTTATTTTCCAACTTCTTGTGCTTCACTACCAAACAACGCTGTGGACCAAACGTACGTTCTCAGAAATTTCTTTCTGAAAGTAAGGTTACGTTTGATACCAGTGAACTGCTCTTGATCCAGAATCCCTGCCCATTAGTCTGGTTTTGATGTCCTCCATGCTTCGTGAATCTTGTGTTACGTTGCTTACAGGCTATCAGAATTCCTCAATTTGTCTCTTTATTGGTCAACTTTAATTTTGTTTCTCTTTCTGTTCTTGTTTCTCCTACTTCTCATTACTTTCTTCTTAGGAACTAATAATGGATCCCTTCAGATCCTACGTTTTCCTTAATGGATCCCAATTCTATTTCTTTCACGTTTTCCGCTTCAAAGATGTCTTCGTCTGTCTTTACAGCCTCCGGTCTTACCTCTCGATTTAATAAGGGAATTCCCAAGGCACTGCAAATGTGATGCTGCCTGATTTACAGTTCGCCAAAGATCGTTTGGAATTCTGAACAAGCCGAGTCACTCCAGACGACGATTAGGTCTTTTTCAATTTGCTCACACCGTACAGCCATTTCTTTGAGTATGAAACAATAACAACTGCAGGATCAGAAGTGACGTCCGGTTCTTTCGAAATAGACGCTACATGTATATATATAATATGCCAGTGACGGTCAATGATCATTTTGTTAGTGGGGAGAGGTGGTGAAGTTTGGAGCTCTTACTCTTACGGAATTAGTACGAAGTGACTACGAGTACTGTGGTCAGGGTAAAGCTGGAAATTTGTGTATGACGGGAGACGTGCTTAGGTAGTCCTTGCAGGTGCGGTGATCACTGTGTACCCAGTGATGTAGTGGTCAGCGCAACTGCCTAGAAAGCAGGAGACCCAGGTTCGAATCCCTGCTGGGTATACATATTCAGCTTCGCCCATTCGTAGTTGATGCCATATATTCTGTGAATAAATTACGAACTTCTTGTGGTCACCCTTGATGTGAAAAATATAAAAGTGCCATGGTTAATTGTGAAAAATATTTGTGTCTGAAATAGATGATCCGGATATGGTAACTGTGTAGTCACCCAGACAATCAAATAACGATCTTGGACACATTTGGTACTAATTACTTAAGATCACCCCTTAAAACACGATGAGCCGCAGTGGATTAGCCGAGCGGTATAAAGCGTCTCGCTGCGGAGCACGCAGTTGCTCGCCGTGGAGGTTCGAGTCCTCCCTGGGGCATGGGTGTGTGTGTTTGTCTTTAGGTTAGTTTACCTAGGTTTAAGTAGTTTCTAAGCTACGGACTGATGACCACGCAGTTTGGTCCGATAGATTTACAAACATTTGAACATTTTTGAACATGATGAAATTTAAACAGTTAAAGACTGAAAATGACCTTGTCGTTCGAAACCTGTTTAATAAAATACAAATATGTAAAACTAAAAAATGAAATTAAAAACCCCTTGAAGGACATACACAAATGTGTGCTTTGTCAGTAATTTAATGAGACAAATATTTCTGCACAATACTCCTACACCTAACGAGGATAGATTAATAACTTCGTTTTCGTCTTGTTACGAGTAATGGTGATGCGGATTCCGGGTATTACCGTGTGATGACGTGTTATTTGCAGAGAAACGTCGACCTCCTAATCTGAAGTAGTCGGCCAGACGTCGCGTGCAGCACGGAATCCACACTCCTGTTGTGCTCCAGAATTTATCTGCGCAGTAATTATCGAAGCTTGGCCTCAATGAAACACGTGAACTCGTAAAAGCAGCATCATCTGATACACTAAAACGAGTTAGCGTGTGAATGGACGATATGGTATTTAAGTGCTCTTGACTAGCCACGCGGCCCACAGAAGCACGCTGCGTCAGCGTCCGACCTACATACATTTACATATCTAATCCACGAGACGTCATTCGGTTTGTGGTCGAGGGTGACTGGTTCACTTCTTTCCTGTTCTCAAATATAGCCACGGCAGAAAAAAAAGTCTTCGTAAATGCGCCCACACAATCCCAAATGCCCCCCATCATGTCTGTCCTTATGCGAAATGTAAGTTGGCAGTACTAGACTTGAGTGTTCATCGTACCTACTAGTATCAAATCTACACGATTCTTAATTGCTTCGATGTTTTCTTTTAAACATCTGGTTAGGACCCTAGACGGTAGTAACTAGCATTGCATCGACGGTCTCCTTTACAGATAAATCATACCATCCCAAACTTCTGTAAATAAACTAAAGTCGACGATCCGCTTTATACATTGTTATTAATGCTCGTTCCAGTTCATGTCACTTTGTAATGTTAAACCTGAACGAATAATCGACGTAAATGTGTCAAGCAGCACAATACTAACACTGTATTCGAATATTTTGACCTACTGATCTTAATCACACCAACTATAAATTGTGCCTACTTCAGCTTGTATCCCACCACACTATTTCAAATATACATATACATACCTTCCTGTGCAGCACAAAACCTCCGGTAAACACCTGCAGTTAACTAAACACCCTGTCCGTCACATCATTTATGTACACAGAAACTAGCATTCCTGACGATATCGTTGTCACTCGTGGACATTAACCGTGTAGAACAAAGTAATCGGTTCTACTTACTTAAGAAGTATTTGAGCCACTCACATATCACAGAACCTATATCATATGCTGGTACTTTCGTTACCATCATGCAGTAGGGCTAGATTTCAAACGTTTTTTGCCATTCAAGAATATCAGGTTTGCCTGTTGTCTTTCGTCCATGGTTAACAAGATATTATGTGTGAAAACGGCATCATGAGATTAACACGAGCGATGCTTTTTAAAACTTTACTGATGCTTGGACAGAACCTTCTTCGTCTCAAGGAAATTTATTACTTTGCAACCAAGAGAATGTTCAGGCACAGGGAAAAAAATTGCGTCGATGATATTTCAAAATTTTCGTGTTCGTTATTTCACCTTTTTCGTAAACAGAAATCACCTGCGGTCTTTTCCAATCGCTTGGGACTTGATGTTCGTTATAAATACAAGGTAATTCACCCTATAGGACCCTCTGGCTACAAATGTGTACATAAATTCTACGGTATCTAAGATGGTACAGAAGCATTTTTATCAATGTAAATAACATGTATACGACACATGAGTGTTCAATCATTTCATCACGCACAATTACTGACACCTTCGGAAGATCACTATGGACTGCGCAGCACTTTCCGAACTTCAAAGACCACGGAAATTGTGGGTTACTTGTATCCCACTTTATAACTGAAAGTAGAAGTTGTTATTTTGCGATGTAGTTATAGAACGATCAGTTTATTTAGTACAGCAGTTGTTACTACAAAATTAATTAATTTAGACCGTAAAAAGCCTTGTTTTTCAGTATACGCAGTGTTGTAGTATGAAAATGGTCGCATATAATTGCATAAATCTTGCTTCTAAAATCACTGAAAATTTGACTTAAGTTTATTACAGCATTAAAAGTAATTTCCTTGATAGAGAAAAAAAATCAGGTCTGAAAGGGTTAAGGACCCAGTATATAGAACATGTTTGTAAAAGCGAATTCAAACTTCATCCGCATTTCGTTACTTACCCCCTCGGGGGTTTCTCTACATAGGTCTTCTCCGATAAGTGGCATGTTTCTCGGCCGAGCTTTAAAGTTACGTTTTGTGCATACAGTTATGTCACATCTAAGTATGACCTCATGTCCTCATTTGGAGTGGCAGAATAGAAGGTATCTTTCTCCCCTCTATCTTACTTTTCATCTTGGTTCAATTGGAATGTTATTTTGACGGCTCACCTACAGCGAATGTCTCCCCTCTACCTTACTTTTCATCTTGGTTCAATTGAAATGTTATTATGACGGCTCACCTACAGCGAATGTCTCCCTCCATGTTCTCTTTGGACAGTGACATGTGGTGCCACTTATTAATATCCTAAAAAACTGTGAAAAGTGAACTTACGTTGTATGTAACAAACTGTTTTGACAGGCCACTAGTGTGAACAACGTTTGCAACCAGAGACTGTAAGAAATTGCAGAGAACAATTATCTTTTTAAATAATTAATATAAAATGGATGTACGAAACAGAATTCCTTCTGGTTGCTTCTTGTTGCTTATTATCGCTTGTGTATCTTGTTATTAGACATTGTATTATGATAAGCGCAGTTAGATTGTTTTTCCTGATGACAAGGGAACCAATTATAATAAAGGTGTGTAACATTCCAATATTCTAGAAGTGGATCATGGGTTTAAAAGAGCATTTACATTATTTGAATTTAGATTATCCTGACCTCACATTTATAAAATGTGTGTAAGAAGTTTCAGCCAAAACGTTACCAGTTGTCGCAGCTTGCAGCCAGCGATTGAAATTGCATAAGCCGCTGAATATCACGCGGTAAATTTAAAAGTAACAGATCTTAGAAATCATTGATAGAACCTTTGCCTTTCGCGTGCAAGCGCACTACCGACTGTGCTATCCCGACACGACTCACGATGTCGCCCCACAACTCTACTTCCGCCAGTACCTCGCCTCCTACTTTCCTACTTCGCTTGCCCGCGAAAGGCAAAGGTCCCAGGTTCGAGTCCCGGTTCCGGCACACAATTTTAATCTGCCAGGAAGTTTCATATCAGCGCACACTCCGCTGCAGAGTGAAGTTTCATTCTGGAAACATCCCTTAAGCTGTGGCTAAGCCATGTCTCCACCATATCCTTTCTTCCAGGAGTGCTAGTCTTGCTTGTTTGCAGGAGAGCTTCTGTGAAGTTTGGAAAGTAGGAGGCGAGGTACTGGCGGAAGTAGAGTTGTGGGGCGGCATCGTGATTCGTGTCGGGATAGCACAGTTGGTAGTGCGCTTGCCCGCGAAAGGCAAAGGTCCCAGGTTCGAGTCCCGGTTCTGGCACACAATTTTAATCTGCCAGGAAGTTTCAGGTTCCATAAAGCTTTGACGAATATTAATCAAAAACCTAAAAATGAAAGTTCAAAAGGTCATAAGTTATATGGGGCTGTGTTGTAATGATACTCCTATTTACTGAGGGCCTTTAATTAAAATTTTAACTGACTGAGTTAGCCATTGACTTGAAACAATATCAGCAAATATTTCAATGAACGTAATAGGAAATTAAAACCTTTTATCTCTAATACAGATTCTATTAAATGAATTTACTATAAGGCAAAAAATAATTTTTTTACTAAACGAAGGCCTAAACCTAACAGAACTTAAAACCAAACGAGCTTCATTACAATATGGCAGTGGCCGTGAGCTCCATCGAAGCCGGCACGATGGCTCAGAGCATCCGTTGAGAGGGCTGCATACTCTATATCTATGATGATTCCATGTGGCATTTTGGGCCGTTAGATCTCAAATGGGATCGAGTTCGGCCTGCCTGGTGTAAGTCTTTAGGTGACGCTACTGGGGCGAGTTGCGCATCGATGATGACCAAATGATGTGGACGACACCTAGTCCCCGAGTGGAGAAAATCTGTGATCGGACTCAGAATCCAACCCGTGCCTCCTGAATGGCCATCTACCACGCTGTCTACTAGACTACGAGGTGGATTAGGGACTGGTGACCACTGCCGTTTTGTCCAATAGCTTCACAAAAATTTGAATATTTTTATAACAGAGTTCGATTAACAAAAGCATTCCACAAATATTACCCGCGGTAAAGACTCAAAGTCGTTAGTGATGCAACCTAAACAAAGCTTTAGATACAATCACGTAACCCGGAGAGTAAGACGATGAAGGATGTGGACAACACTTGAGCAAAACAGCGCTACGTTCATTTTCTTGCATGTCTTAAGATTTAAAAAAGGAAGTTTACTATTGTAATACTTCAAAATAACATTCCTTTATGTCTATGAATGTGTTCCTTTATGCAACTTAAGCCAAGAATTCTTTTTCTCCCCACTCCGTCCAGTACCTCCTCATTAGATACGTGATCTACCCACAAAATTTTCAGCATTCGTCTTTAACACCAAAAGTTTAAAAGCATCTCATCCAATTTGATTTATCGTCTATGTTTCAGTACCGTACAACGAAAAAGTCCACACAAATGTCTTCAGAAAAGAGTTCATAATACACTGATGTTCGATGTTAACAGTTTTCCCTCTTTCAGAAACGCGTTTCTTTCCATTGCCATTATGCATTTTATATCATCTGTGTAGCGATCGTCGTATGTTGTTTTACTGCCCAAGAAAGAAAAATCATCTACCACCTGCACTGTTTTGCTACCAAATGTAATTTCTTCAGAATTTGCTGAATTTCTTCAGCATCGTCTGATTTTCTTAAGACTGCATTCGCCGGGCGCGGTGGCCGCGGTGACTGAGGCGCTTCAGTCACGGTCAGCACGGCGACTACGGTCGGGGGTTCGAACCCCCCTCGGGCATGGATATTTGTGCCGTCTTTAGTCTTAGCTAGTTCATAAGTAGTTTGTAAGCTTAGGGACTGATGACCCGGTAGTTAAGCCCCATCAGTTGTACAAACATTTGAACATTTGAATTTAAGACTGCATTCCATTACGCTTATTATGCACTTGTTAAAGTTCATACCCTCCTTTCAAGATAGTACCCATTCCGTTCAGTTGATCTTCCAGATTTTTTTTATTCTCCAAATACCCTTGCACCGGTTGCAGGTTGATCCTCATTACAGCAAAATTACAGTAACGGCCTAACATACAATGGTCGCGACACTCACTGCTGTGAAACTTGTTACCAACTGACAGTTGCAACGAGACTAAAGCTCCTAGTGTTGGGCGAGGGCCATAAGAGTAATCTTTCTTTATAATAAATTTTGTAAGTAATTAACCAAGAATTAGAAAAAAATAGACACATATAATCGTGAAATAAATGTAAAAAAGAAAAATTCGAATTTTTACAGATTCCTTGATTTAAACAACTTATCTTCGTTGCGGCGGAGCGGCCGAGCGCATTGACGCGCTATGCTACCCCCTCGGGGTGGATGTTTCTGCCGTCTTTAGTATTAGGTAGTTCACAAGTAGTTTGTAAGTTTAGGGACTGATGACTCCGCAGTTAAATCCCTTAAGCTTAACAAACGTTTGAACGAATATAAGTATATTTGCAGCTTATTCCTATGAAAGAAATGGAATAACAGGATACTAGAAACATAAATTGCTGTCACGGTATGTTCTTTCATGACATGTCCTTTCTCTGAGCCGCGGTCTAACGCGTCTTGCTGCAAAGCAAGCGGTTATTTCTTGTCGGAGGTTCGAATCTTCCACGGTGTGTGTGTGTGTGTGTGTGTGTGTGTGTGTGTGTGTGTGTGTGAGTGAGTGAGTGAGTGTCGTTCTTAGTTTAACTTAGTTGATGTAGTTTGTAAGCATAGGGACTAATAACTAAAGAACTACCATACATTTCCAAACATTTGTTGTACTTTGTTTGACGTGTAACAATTCGGCGTAGAGTCTAACGTTACAAACTTTTTTATAATTCACTCGCTTTTCGTTTAAACACATATACTTCGGGGTGTATTTATTATTGCTTGCCGTTTGTGGTTCAGATGTAACAACAATTGTGGGTGGTTTCTGCTTTGTTGGAAAACTTTTTCTTTTATTTCCTCTATTTATTCTCATGTTTTTGAAGCCGTTCCTTCTGCTACAGCTCTGGTGGCTGATCTGGGAGATTAAATAATTTAGGTATTTGATTACATATATCGCTTCATACCTTCGAATGGTACTTGGGAAATCCAACAAAGAAAAATTTGGATTCATATAGTAGTTATAACTAATTTTTATGGTACTACATACCTCTCCTGTTTTAAAAAGTAAGGTATAATCACTTTAAACTTATCTATTCACACTCATCCGATATCGCATTCGGAAATTCATCTTGCCGGCCACTTGGAGCGCTGCTGTCGTGGTGTACAAGATATGTGGGAGTGCCTTGACTGCATATATTTTACCGTGGTACAGTTTTGTCCTTTTGTGTTTGTTATTCGTATAGATCAGTAACAGTCTTATTACCGTATCGCTGTTTCTACGCCCCTAATATTTACATCCACACTGCAGTACTGGAGGAGGGCACCATCTTGACTCTCTCCTTTTCCCGTTCGTCCAAGATCGCTTCGCTATTCATAATCGTGGGTCGATACTCGCTCACAGCAAGTAATCAGGTTCACGGCATATCCCCTTGTAGCTAGTGCTGGTGGCGGGTAGTGGCGCCGCTGTGCTGTATACAGAGAGAGTGGCTGCCATGTTTTTACCAGGTTACGATTGGAAAGTGCATTTAGGTAGCGACCCAATCAAAAATGCAAGCACTTAACGACTGTAATAAGGCATCAGTTCGACGTATCAGACAAAAGCAGATCTTGTAGCTTCTTACTCAGTACTTGGTGAAAATAAATACTATTCGTCTGTGTTGATATAAGCCTAATAAATTTGTAATCTAATAGTCTAATGATGCACGGTCTACGCCAACTGAATATTATTTGCTATAGTTTACGATGTTCTGGTTACATCGACGATTGTCAGATGAGGAATGAGGAAAGGAGACTGTTGTTGTGATGTATGTCAAATAAAGTTATAATATTTCAGTATTTATGTCATATATCCGCCCCCTCCCCATATATTGCGATCTAACAAGGGACAACTTTGACGTCGGCCGCGATGGCCGAGCTGGCTGCGGCGTGCCATTCACAGTCTGCACGGACGCTATGGTCGGGGTTTCGAATCCCCCCTCGGGCATGGGTATTTGTGACGAACTAAGTAGTAGCTAGTTCATAAGTAGTTTGTAAGTTTAGTGACTGATAACCCCATAGTTAAGTCCCATAAGCTCTACAAACATTTGAACATTTTTGAACACCTTTGACCTCGAACGCTCTGAACAGTAAGAAAACATGCATAGAATAACAGGCAGCCAAACCAGTGGTGTGCGTCATTTCCATGTGAAACGCCGAACTTGTCCACTATCGCTAGTAGAAGTTGTCATAATGTGGGTGCACTAACAAGTGCTCCGGTTGTGTGATTGGTATGGCAGCAGTACAAGTTTGTCTCTTGGAGTGTCCGCCAGCGTGTTACTGGGTAAACTGTGTACAATACAGTGATATCGGAAGGAGATTTAAACCTACGCATGCGCTCCAAATATTAAGGACCAAGTTTCTGCGTTTCTTTCTTTGCAAATGTTCAAATGTTCAAATGTTTGTTAAGCTTATGGGACTTAACTACGGGGTCATCAGTCCCTAAACTTACATACTACTTATGAACTACTTACGAACTAGGACGGCACAAATATCCATGCCCGAGGGGGATTCGAACCCCCGACCGTAGTGGCCGTGCTGACCGTGACTGGAGCGCCTCAGTCACCTCGGCCACCGCGGCCGGCTCTTTCTTTGCATTGACAACGATAGACGAGATGTTAGCACCATTCCTTGGACGTTGCGAATTCAGGCAGTGTACAGCAAACAAGCTTGCAAAATATGACATCAAATTCTATGCACTGTGTATGCCAAACTTTTTGTACTATAACAATGTAAGTATACGCAGGCAAACAGCCCACTAGGCCATATCAAGTACTCAATGATGCAGAGAATGTGGTGTTACAATTGATTCGACCGACTGACAAAAGAGGCAGAAACATGACGGTGGACAGTTATTTTACATCTATACCATTGGCCAACAAAATGTATGTCAATCATCGACTTACAGTAGTAGGTACTCGACGGAAGAATAAAAGAGAAATTCCATCAGAATTTATGGACGTTAAGTGTAGGAAATTAAACACCAGCATATTCGCATTTGGAGAAAAATCAAGCAACAACTGCTTGATTTGTCCATACGTCCCAAAAAAATGTTCTGATACTATAGACGCTGACAGTGGCGAAGCGAACGAACCAGAAGTCATTACATTCTACAATCCCACAAAAGCAGGTGTTGATGTTGTCGATCTTTTAAAATCAGTATTTTCTATTTCAAGAATAAGCAACTGCTGGAATCTCAGCTTCAGGCTGTTGAACGTCGGAGCGATAAATTCTAAAATTGTGTATAAGGTAAAGGATTCCACGAAGGAGATTCATCACAGAAGTGAGTGTGATGCTTAGAAAAGCCGACTTTATCAAACGCATTACGATGCCAAGGATATCACTTCGCTTGAAGGAGAAAATAGAAGGTGTTGCACACACCAGCAAACTACCGACAGCTTAGGAAGAAAATGAATCAAGAGAGAAAACAAAATGTTACTACTGCTCTAAAACCAAAACCATAAAGCATCGCTGCCGTCATTATTCCAGCCCTGTCTGTGAAGAGCATCGTGTGTTCTTATTTGCCAGGAGCGTATCTCACAGGAAACCATATCTGAATCTGATGAAATGGAGTTTGGTTGACCTTAATTCATTACATGCTATAAATATTACGAACAGCTGTGCATACAGGTGTTGTAATTGTAATCTAAAACGTTTATGAAATCTTTGCAGGTTGAAATATTTTTAAGTTTACCAAATTACATGTTCCATACCATGTATATAGTAATTTATAATGTTTTTGTAGTAATTAAGAAACGATTTATTGTATAAACGTGTCTTTGTCTGGCACAAAGAGATAAATGATGCAAGATGTCATTGTTAGAAAAAAAATCAACACGCGAAATGTAAAAAAAAAAAAAAAAAAAAAAAAAAAAAAAAAAAAAAAAAAAAAAAAAAATGATAATAATAATAATAATAATAATAATAATTTCAAATGTTAGTAATTCTTATGGGTCCAAACTACGTTGGTCATCAGTCCCTAGACTTACAAACTACTTAAACTAACCTAAGGATAACACCCATATACATGCCCTAGGGTGCATTCGAACCCCCGACGTCGGACGGCGCTCCAGTACGCGCGGCTATTCCGCCGCGACACGCGAGATGTCACGTGACAAAAAATACACGAGCTACCGCGGGCTGTAGGCTGATATTTACAGGAGTTGGAATATTACTTGGATTCCCTTTTCTTATTCGTACTGGAAAACCCACCTCTAAGTTCAGTCACTGGGAGATACGGCGATAACTTTGTAAGTTTGAAGTAATTCTCAAAGAATGTGACAAGCACAATTTCGCACGATGTTTTATGCTTACCTCCTGATTTAAACAGATAATTTCGCCAACAGATTGAGGGTAAATTGAAATCACCGCCTACTATTATTGTATGAGTCGAGTATGTGTTTAAAATTTCACACTAGTTTTATTTGAACCTTCTGTTATCGTATCGTCAGAGTTCGGAACTAATTATTAACTTCTTACGATTTTCAGGTTCTTCTTGTACCCATAATAGCTCACAGGAATTATGAACTTCCACATTGCTATACGAAAGACTACTTTTGACGGCGACAAACACTTGTGAAGATACAGGGTTTTAGGTTAGTAACCTCTTTAGTAAGTTTTGGCCGAACAATAGTTATCGTTGGCGTGCAGCGAGAGCTGCTGGCAACAATGCTTAGGTTGGAATGTTCTTTGTTTGTTGGCCGGGGTGCGGCAGTCTCCCGCCGACCGCAGAGCGAGGCGGTAGCATGTCGGCAGTGAGTTCGTAACCTGCGTTTAGTGGTGGATAATGTTTTTGCCATTCCGTTGTATCGCATACGGGTTGCAGTTGCATATTGAAATATTTCAGTGTGGACGTTGAAGACATTCATCGTAGTGGCACGCAGTTATTTAATCAGTTTATTTAAAGGGAAGAGTTTTTAACATTTGTCGTTCCATAATAAAGGAAGTTAACAAAGTTTACTGTTTACACACTCCTCCACTCCTAACCCATCTAAATACTGCTTGATCTTTTGCGAAAACTTCGACTGAAATCACTTCCAGCTTGAGCCAACTTTTACAGCCTATAATGATGTGTGGTTCCGTGCTTTCTATTAGTGCTTGGAGTTCTGGTCCTTCCCGACACAGCTACGACGATTTACAGCTGCTATATCGATAGTTCGTAGGTCTGCATTTCTGCTGAAATCCACATGCACCCTTTGAGACCGCCCATTTTGTTTTTTCCTGAACCCCTCTAACCTTTAAAACTGCCCAGTCCACGTCACACAGCCCCCGCTACCCGTATAGCCCCTTCCTGCGTATAGTGTACTCCTGACCTGTTCAGCGGAACCCGGAAACCCACCGCCCTATGGTGCAAGTCAAGGAATCTGCAGCCTACCCGTCGCAGATCCGTTTGAGCGTCTGATTCAGACCCTCCACTCGAATCGGTCCTGTCAACTATGCTGCAGATGGTAAGCTCTGCCTTCGTCTCCCAAGCAAGACTGCCAGTCTTTACCACCTCAAATCCGGAGAGAATCTCTTCCGACCCAGAGCGACACTTATCATTGGTACCGACATGAGCAACCACTCGCACCCTGTCCCATTAATGGCATCCGGAAGGACCGATTCCACATCTGGCACGATTCCCCCCAGTATGCACATGGAGTGCACGTTGGCCTTCTTCCCCTCCTTACTGGCCAAATACATTAGTGATCCTGTTATCCGTTTAACATTGGAGTTCCCTTCTACAAGCAATTCCACCCTTTCGGATTGCCCTGGTCTTGCTGAGAGGTGACCACAGGCCTTTTGCACCATCCGGCTCATCAGCACTGATCATCTCCGACAACCTCTCAAGCCTGTATGTGAGACGTACCGGGAAATCCTCGCCATCGGTCCCCCGGAATGTCTTACGCTGTCCGCCATGCGCATGGAGACCTCCCAATCCACCATGGACGGGGCGGCTCCCTCCACACATGCAGGGACCGGACTACCCAAAGCGGCGGGCCGATCGGTGGCGCACCAGACGCACAGGGCGACTGTTGGAACCCCACGAGCGACCGACGGCAGGCGCGCCCATCCACCGCAACCTGATGTTTCGCAACCGCAGCCAACACCGCCTGAAGCTGGGAACGAACAGTCACCAACTCAGGCAGCCCTAGCCATACTAAGCTCAAAAAACAGTTGAAATGTAGGAGTACAAACCATAAGTACTTTCAAAACAATAAAATACTCTAAACTTTTTATTAACGCGAATCTGAATGTAAATTATGTCGCGAGCACACAAAATTTCGCCGGCCGCAGTGGCTAATCGGTCTGCGACGTAGCAGTCACGGTCAGCACGGCCGCTGCGGTCGGGAGTTCGAAAACCATTTCGGGCATGGATGTTTGTGCGGTGTTTAGTATAAGCTAGTTCATGAATAGTTTGTACGTTTAGGGAATGATGACCCAGTAGTTAAGTCCCATAAGCTCTACAAATGTTTTTTGAACACAAAATTTTGGAAAAGAAAAACGGAGAAAAAATTAAACTAAGTGGCTTCTACTGAGGAGCTGGTTTAACTCACAACTGGAGAAAGCTGAAGGAGCTGCTCTCTGCTGACGTGCGAACTGACAGTAGTAAAGATGCGGAAACTCGGTTTTAAAGTAAAGGAATTTCACGACTGTCGCGAACCAATTCATACGAAGGAATATTACATGCCGCGGTGGAGTAGCCGAGCGGTCTAAAGCGTCTCGCTGCGGAGCGCGCGGTTGCTCGCCGTGGGTTCAAAAACGTTTACAATTGACCCGGGGTTGGGGAGGGGGGGGGGGGGTCTGCTGGGAATTTTTATTTGGGATTGTAGGTTGAAAAATGGTTATTACGCGCTTTGAGGGAGGGGGGGATTGCCGGACATTTATACTCGGAAAGTGGGGTCGCGGGATCAAAAAGGATTATTACGGGCCTGGGAGGGTAGGTCGCCGGACATTTTAACTTAGGAAGGGGGCTGCAGGTTAAAAAAATTTAAAAAAATCGCACTGACATGTTTTACGGCCCACTTTAGATATGTTGTTTTAAAATTTTTGCAAACATTTTGGACCAAAATAATAATCTAAATAATAAAAAATTAATTAATAAAAGTTGTCTGTATAAGTTACAATAAGAAAATCATCAAATACGCAACGGAAGATGGCGTATGCCAGAGACAGTTCTGGGCGACGAATGTCACGTGACATCTGCGAACGGCTGGTTGTTAACTTAATGGAGAGTGTCAAAACTCCGTTATTTTTGCAAATATCTCTCAAACGATACCAGATATGAAAAAAAAAACATAAGAGAACAAAGTAGTAGAAAAGTTTCTGCTCTACAAATTAGTTTATTCAATTTTGGCGTCAGATGAAAGGTTTATTTGCAATTAAAATTACATTAAAAACGGCTTTTTTTGGTATTACTAACGTATTTCTTGTCCGAAACATTTGAAAAAGCGAGGTTCTGGTCTCTGGTTGCCAACAATTATGTCTGTAAAATTTGGTGCCGATCGGTTGAAAGGTTCAACCTAAAAAGTGGGAACACGTTGCAACCAGACAGACATCGTCAAATCGCCGTTATTTTTGCAAATATCTCTGAAACGATACGAGATATGAAAATAACATAATAGAGCAAAGTTGTAGAGACTTTTGTCCTCTACAATTCGGTTATTCAATTTTCGTGTCAGTTTAAATGTAGGAGTACAAACCACAAGTATCTTCAAAACAATAATATACTCTAAACTTTTTATTAACGCGAAGCTGAATGTAAATTAAGTCGCGAGCTCCCTCGGGCATGGATGTTTTCGCCGTCTTTAGTATTAGTTCATAAGTACTTTGCAAGTTTAGGGACTGATGACCCCGTAGTTAATTCCCATAAGCTAAACAAACATTTTTTTGAACACAAAATTTCGGAAAAGAAAAACTGGGAAAATAAATCAAACTAAGTTGCTCGTACTGAGGAGCTGGTTTAACTCACAACTGGAGAAAGCTGAAGGAGCTGCTCTCTGCTGACGTGCGAACTGACAGTAGTAAAGATACGGAAACTAAGTTTTAAAATAAAGGGATTTCACGACCGTCGCGAAGCAATTCACACGGAGGAATAATACACTAATCAGTTATTTAATGCGAATATTAAACAAATATAACAGCGAGCACACGGTAAATTTAATGAACTTAAGGGAAAATAACTCAAAATATGTACATTTAATTCCATTCCATGATGGTGGTGGTGGTGGTTGGTGCCACAACAGTGTTGAATAATTAAAATTTCTCAGCCTCAGTTGCAATATTTTATTCTCCAATAACGCATTTAGCGCTGTTAGCGCATCGTCAGATTGGGCGGAGATGGAGCCACAGGACTATCTACAGCTGTGGAGGAGGTATCTTAACAATTTGTGTTGTCATTGTGGCCCATAGCGGCATAGGAGTCGCTGTCGCGGCAGGTCCACGTTTATGTTTGTACAGCGACTCCTCTGCTGCTATGGGGCCAGATGACAACACAAATTGTTAAGATACCTCCTCCAGAGCCGTAGACAGTCCTGTAGCTCCATCTCCACACAATCTGACGATGCGCTAACAGCGCGAAACGCGTTATTGGAGAATAAAATATTGCAACAGAGACTGAGAATTTTTAAATCAAAATATGTAGCTTCAATGTAGCTTCAGTGAGAAGCCTGTTGTTACACTTACAACTGAAAATGTGCTGTCGCTGGAGATATGGGCACTGGAGGAGGGCGACTAGGCGACAGAAAGCGGGTAGCAGATTCAAAAAGGTTTATTTCAGGCCTTACACTTTTACTCGGCAAGTGAGTAGTGGGTTCAAAATAGATGTATTATGGGCCTTGTGTCGCCGGACATGTTTACTTGCAAAGAAGTTTGCGGATTCAAAAAGGTTTGTTACAGCCCTAGGGGAGGGTCGCTGGCCATTTTTACTCAGAAAGGGGGTCGTGGGTTCAAAAAGGTTTGTTATGGACCTGGGGGGGGGGGTTCGCTGGTTATTTTTACTTGGGGTTGCAAGTTCAAAAATGGTTATTTCTTGCTTTTGGGAGGGGGGATTGCCGGACATTTATTCTCGGAAAGTGGGGTCGCGGATTCAAAAGGGTTTCTTAAGGGCCTGGGGGGGGGGGGATCGCCAGACATTTTTACTTAGAAAGGGGGTTGCAGGTTCAAAAAGTTTGAAAAACACTGCATTACATTCCCTCTGAAAATGACATGCTGTCCCGTATTCGATACGTACTCATCAGACCAGTCCCTCCTCGGTGCAGTTCTGGCTCACTTATTAATTGGCTTAATTAATTAGGCGACGGCTCACACACGGCCGGAGTCAGGTGGCAGGTGCAGCCCGCGGCGTGCAGCTGCTCCGGAAATCAATGGGGCGCGCTGGCTCGCTGTCAGGTAATCAGATCCGCATGGCCGCTCCTCAGCCGAGGTCGCCGGCCCGAGGCCAATCAGCGGACGGCAGCCGGGGGCTGATGCCCTCGGTGTCGCTGTCCGCAGTAGAGAGAGAGAGAGAGAGAGTGTGGCTATCTGTGATACGGAGATAGATTGCTTGACGCCATGTTTTTACCAGATATGGCGGGCTTTGCATATGCTATGCGGTGAAATGTATCCGGACACCCACCATAACATACGTTCTACATATTAGGTGCCTTGTGCTGCCACCTACTGCTAGGTACTCTACATGAGCGACCTCGATAGTTATGAGAGAACAGAATGTGACGCCCCGCGGAATTCACACAGTTGGAACGGGGTCAGGTGATTGGGCGTGTCTTGTATCAAAAGTTCGTACACGATATTTCTACACTCCTAGGTACACTGTTTGTGATGTGATACCGAAGTGGAAACATGAAGGGACACGTACTGCAGCAAAGTGTACAGGCTGACTACATCTGTTCACTGACAGAGACCGTTGACAGCTGAAGAGCGTCATGCAGTGTAATAGGCAGCCATCCATCCAGACCATCACACAGGAATTCCAAACTACTGCTAGGTATTCTACATGAGCGACCTCGGCAGTTATTAGATATCATGAGAGAATAGAATGTCCCGCACCGCGGAACTCACATACTTAGAACTAGGTCAGGTGATTGGGCGACTCTTGTACCAACAGGAATTCCACTTCAAGATCAATGACAGGCAGGAGGTAGGAAAACTTGGATTTAATGGTCGAGCGATTCCCCACGTCTGTTCTCTGACAGAGACCTCCGAAAGCTGAAGAGCGTCATGCAGTGTAATAGGCAGACTGTCTACCATTTGATCGAAGAATGTCACCTGAGAGCTTTCGCTCGCGACCAAACAGAATTCCTGATGGTTACGGAGGGATCACTGGACTATATTCATGAATTTGATATTAGTTTGTAGTTTGTGACACGTGTAATATTATATGTATCGTTGTTATTAAAACATCAAATAACTGTAAATTTTGAGATGTAGCCATACGCTAAATAAATAAATCTATCCAGACCATCATACAGGAATACGTTAGGATACACTTTGACAGGTAGGAGGTAGGAAAACATAGAGAAGTTTCAGAGAAGGGCAGTCCGTTTTGTTTTATCACGGGGGGCGTCACGGAAATGTTGCACGATTTGAGGCGGAAATCATTAAAATAACGACGTTCTTCGTTGCGGCGAGTTCTGTTTGCGAAATTTCAATCATCGACTTTTACTTCTGAATGTGAAAATATTTTGCTAGCACCCACCTACATAGACATGACCATCCCAATAAAATAAGAGAAATCAGATTGCATACGGAACGATTTAGATGTTATTTCTTCCCGCGCGCTATTAGAGAATATAACGGTAGAGGAAGGTTATGAAAGTGGTTTATGAACCCTGTGCCAGGCACTTAAATGTAATTTGCAGAGTATATATGTAGATGTTAATTGAGCGCAATTAGTGGTAGAAATTGACCTTTGATACCATCAGCTTGAGTGCTGTAGAAAGGAACAGCTGGGTCACTATTGATTTGCCGGGAGATGTTCCGTGCTGTTGTTCGGTCACCTGGTGCAAGTTTCATTTGGCGCGAATTTAGCTACTTGCGGTTCGATTATGGTGAAAAAATGACGAGGACAACACAACACCGTGTCCCCGAGAGGAAAAAAACCTCGAACCAGGCCGACAATCGATTCTCTTCCCTCACCACTCTTCCAATGGCAGTTGAACAGACTGTTTTATTTGTTATTTTCATTTTATTAGTCTCTATCTTTATTAGTATCTAACTTCATATCGGTCATAACAGTAGCATTTGACAGAAGCACTTGTACTAGACTGCGTATCAATCATAAGAAAAGCATCAATGATACAGAAACAAACCAACAGCAAGTAATTATAATACAGAGTAATTTCATGTTAGATATTATGTGGGAAAGTCTTGGCTTCGTGTTTTCTGTTTCTCATTATATTCGACTTCCATGGAAGAAGCACTGTATGTATCAGCATGTTAACTTTTCTGTACGATGGAAACATGATGCCCCCTTCATTCAGAAGGTGACAATCCCATCTTTAGAGTTTTCATTATAAGCACTTTAACTGATGACAATTTTATGCTACTTTTTCAGGCCGTTACTGGTAACTCACAATACATGGTAAATTGGACGAGGAATTTAACTCAAAAGCTTTTTCCTAAACACTAATGAACGTATATGTCTTCGCAGATGCATGATTAGGTCTGAATTAGTGTACATCAAAACTAATTTAATTTGCTGTTTTAGATCGTAGATTTCATTCCATACAAATTTACGGACATTAAAACTTGGCAGCAAATAAGTATTTCCAAGATACTAAATTAAACATTACTAGAAATTCAGTTTCTGAAATTTCATTACGTACGATGACGGTAAACATATTTTCTGAGCACAATACCAAGTAAGGACATTGATGCCGAAAATTACTTATTCGAATAACAACTGAAGTGAAAAGTGAACTGAGTCCATCGGCGATATTATTCAGTCTGTACAGAAAATTAATAAGTAATTCGTGAGTGCAGTTCAAGGAGAAGGAATCAGAAGTTCGTTGAAAGAATTTGAATGGGCAGTTAGATGAGTGAATAACAGTAGAGAAAGTGATTATACCAAGCCATCGATGATAGTTCTCAGAAAGTACAGTGCCTCTTGATATTCAGAGATAGATTTTGAATTCCTGGAGAGTCATAACTAGGTTGTGCCTCTATTTACACTTTTCTTAGGGAACTTCATAAACATTTGATTATACTACTCTTATTGTATATAAAAATTATACATTTAGTCCGTTTCCTGTGGCCCTTTAAAATACCTGAAAGCTGAAAGACTTTCATACTTAAAAGTTCATAATTAATTGTAGCTCCTGCCACTAATCTTCCTTTCTTCTTCTTTATGGTCTTGACCTGTTTCAGCCACAGAGTAAGTTCTTGCATTCTGCACCCAATGTCGCTTTTACCTTTCGATATGAGTGAACCCGGATTGTTATTTTTCCTTCTTGCGCTCGGTTCAGATATAATATTAAATTTGTTAATGCTGTTCAGTTTTCTCCATACTTCTTCATTTTTAAATGTATGCACTGTCAGATACTTCAGTTTTGATAACGTGTCTTGTTAAGATTTCCAATATTCGTCAACAATGTGAATCTATAAAACTTATTTCTTGCCTCTTACACATTTTTATATATGGTGTTATTCTTACCGTTCCAAATTTTGGTAGGTAGTGACTCAATTTGTTATCGATATGACGGATGAAAATTGGTCACACCTCGGCGGAGCGGCCGAGTGCATTGAGTCGCTATTCTCCGATGCGCGAGACCGTTCCCCGTCGGAGATTCGAATCCCTCCTCGAGCATGGATGTTTGTGTTGTCTTTAATATAAGGTAATTTACAAGTAGTTTGAAAGTTTAGGGACTGATGACTCCGCAGTTAAACTGGCCCCTACACGGCCAATAATATTGACAATATTTCCCGGATGCGCAATAATATGGACGGCGAGATTGAGAAGAAGCCCAAGAATATTGAGAACTTCACAAATTCTGAAATATATTTCGCTGCCTGTAAATATCGTGCAGTCTGTGGGCAGTATTGGCAATATCTTTGACAGATTTTTGTGCTATCTTTGACGTTGTTATGTTTGCTTTTTGTTTTCGTGTGCTGCAAAATGAGTTGAAAAATAGGATGAGAGATTCCTTTTTATTGGACTGCATTGAAACCCACCGCTCATTGGTTGCAATATGGGACGTACTGTCAGAACAATATAAAAATCGTATGATCAAAAGCAATGCAAATGAGATATTGCTTGGAAAGTATCAGGAGCGCTATCCAGATGCAACTAAGGACGATGTTTTAAAAATGTATAACTCTTCAAGAACCAGTTTTCGCAAAGAAGTTAAAAGACTTAGAGAGGCAAGAAAACGTGGAGCAGGTTTGGAGGAAACAGCACATTTTGGTATTATGATCAGAACAGTTTTTTTATTCGATCAAGAGAGCGTGACTTCAGTAGGCACAATAGAAACAGTCGAGGAACTGGAAGAAACACAAGTAAGTATTTATTCAGTGAATTTAATTTATTCCTATGAATCATACATCAGTTAGTGACTATAAAAGTCATGATATAATCCATATTCATTAAAACAAAACTAACAAACATTATCTTGCCAAGATACCTTCCATTCGTTATTGAAGAAATTGCAGAAAGTGACTCTGATTACCTTGCTAATATCACAAAGATTTCATGCCCTTGTAGGTTGTAGACCAACTATGTCTTCTCTTTCTGTTAAGTACGACCCTCATTTTCACTGCCTCTCTGAGGTAGGTGGCAATAAGGAAGAGATTTCCTCCTCAAATAATTGTGAAGATAACAACACGCCAGTACTACTACCCTCACTTTCTCAGGAGACAGAGAAATAGGACTTTGAAATACACCAAATTTTGAATTTAAAATGCCATAAGCGTTTTTCGATATTCTAGGTGTAAGAGTTAGAGGCTAGTTAAAAATTCTCTCTTTCCTCGTGAGTCCTATCTGACTATATGGTTTCATTAAATTTTCTGACATGTAAACGCGTCATCCCCGGCGAATACAAATTGAGCAGAAGTTTAGTTTTTGGTAAGTTCTCTTCTATTTGGATGTTCAGACCAATGGATCTAAGAAATTCTACAAACTTGTAATAGTAAAGAACACCTCCATCTGATATACGACCATTCATTCCGACATCTACCATTAAGAATTCGTAGTTGGCATTTACTACTCCCATCATAACTAAACTCAAAGTGTTTCTATTTCTAATAGAGAGACCCAGCGCCAGGTGGTTTCTTGATGGCTACATGTTTCCATCTCTAGCGCCGAGACACTGCGACATTGTAGCTCAAGCACTTTCGCCATTCGTCTGGTGTTCCAGGCAACTATAAAAATAAGGAAAAATTTAGTTGTTAATGCATTCAATTCAGAGCGATTCTAACGACTAACAATCTTTTTTGTAGGTCACGGAAATGGAACGTACGAAGCATCAGATGCCTCCGGGAAAAAATAAAAAGAGAATAAGAACTCAATAGGAATTACTGAACATGGCAAGGCAGCGTCGAAAGCGACGCAATGCACATTGCCAGGGAATGGGCAGTGGTGTTAAAAGAGATGAGTCCAGACCAACAGATACACGCCAAGAAGGCAATTAATGATATAAAATCGCACTTACATGTTTTACGGCCCACTTTAGACTTGTAGTTTTATGAGTTTTTGCAAACATTTTGGACCAAAATAATAATCTAAATAATAAAACATTAATTAATAAGAGTATCTGAAACCCTTTTGGGAAAAAAAGTTAGGTACTGGCGGGTTCCGAATCACTGACATCTAGCTTCACAGTCTAACACATTGCCCACTACGCTACAGCTAACACTTCGGAGTTGTGTTCTATAATCTCATACTATTTATAGCCGTTGTTAACTGATGCTAGTATGACATTTGTAGACCTTAGATTATCATTTATCGTACGAAGAACGATGTGTTTCTGTTAATTCTTCAGTGCGCCATTGCTGTAAAATGACAACGTGTAAATTACAATAAGAAAATCATCAAATACGCAACGCAAGATGACGTATGCCACAGAGAATTCTGGGCGAGGAATGTCACGTGACATCTCCGAACGGCTGGTTTTCGTAAAATCAATCGACGGTGTCAAATCGCCTTTATTTTTGCAAATATCTCTCAAACGAGATATGAAAAAAAAAATAAATAAATAAAAAATAAGGAAACAAAGTTGTAGAAAATTTTCTCCACTACAAATTCGTTTATTCAATTATCGCTTCAGATGAACAGTTTATTTGCAATTAAAATTACATCACAAACGACTTTTGTGGCATTACTAACGTATTTCTTGTCCGAAATATTTAAAAAAGCGATGTTCTGGTCTCTGGTAGCCAACAATTATGTCTGTAAAATTTGGTGCCGATCGGTTGAACGGTTCCACCTAAAAAGTGGGGACACGTTACAGCGAGGCAGATATCGTCAAATCACCGATGTTTTTGCAAATATGTCTGCAACGATGCAAGATATGAAAAAAAAAAAATAATAGACCGACGTTGTAGAGAACTATCACCTCTACCAATTAGGCTATTCAATTTTCGTGTCAGATGAACGGTTCGTTTGCAAATACATTTATATTACAAACGGCCTTTTTTGGTATTACTACCGCATGTTTTGTCCGAAAATTTGAAAAAGGGAGGTTCTGGTCTCTGGCGGCCTTAAAAACAGGGAACACGTTACGGACAGACAGAAAGACATCCCATAATCGCCGTTATTTTTGCAAATATCTCTTAAACTATAAGAGATATGAAAAAAACGTAAGAGAGCAAAGCTGTAGAGACTTTTCTCCTCTACAAATTCGGTTATTTAATTTTCGTGTCAGATGAATTGTTAAGCCGTTATTTTCATTTAAATTTCGAGCTGTCAAAAGAGATCGCAAAAGCCCATTTTTAATGTTACTACCGTAATTTAAATTGGGCCATTATATGAGGGACAACTGGGCAGATGTAACGGTGTGCACCATCATCCACACGTCTTCAATTATGCCCCGCACCGTCGAATTCGACTTCCGAAGAAATAATAACTGTATATGCCCCTGATATTTCACAGTTTTTATCACAATTTAAGTAAAACTGTTTGTAATAAAAGTAAAAGTAAAAATCTGTGTATAAACTGGGTGAGTGAATATGGTATTTAGCCGAATATAATTCTTCAGAGCACATACTGTAGCATGACATGTTTCCAGTAATATTTGTCCAATACTTTGAGGTGAAACTGTACTTGTAAACTTTAATTCTTCAAAATAATTTCGAGTAGCAAGGTACCGCAGATTAATAGATAAGCGCTCGCTTGGTGGAATAGCATCTCTCATTATAATGTTTTGTTTTCTAATGATGGGAAGAACCATTTCCAGCAGAGTATGAAATTTGGGACCATCAATACGTAAATAGTTATGATTATCTTTGTTTCATTCAACCTCACTTCTCTCAACGAATTTTCGCGAGTGAATCTTTGACGTTCCTAATACCAGTTTTTCATCCATCTTTTTTTCCGGCTCCCAACAAAGTGAAGCAATAATAATGGCAGCTGCGTCTTAATCGTCCAACATTTCATACCACAATATTATTGAACAATAATATTCAGCAATCTAGGAGAGAACGACAATAATATTGCACAATATTATTGACCGTGTAGGGGCCGCTAAAGTTCCATATGCTTAACAAACATTTGAAGATTTTAAATTACTCACCGACAAACTATTGCAAATGAGACACTTGTTGTATGACATCTTAAGCTAAATCTGATCACATTAAGTATTAGTATCTAAGAGGCTGTGTAATTTGTAGTGTGATGTTATATCGTTTAATGACCATCACAAGATGTGCTGAATATAAAAGATATCTGAAAGTCTCATAGTCAACAAATAGCCTTATATTCAAATGTCTTCTTCTTACATTTCAATTCCTTGATATATTACTACTTGTAAGAATGTATTTACTCTGAGGGCAGACTTTTAGTTTCTAGTGTTATTTGTATGCCACGGCCTACCTTTTATATGACATATAAAAGGCAGGATATAATTCTTTGTTGGCAGTACCACATCACGTAGCTTTCGGCTCATTTCAAGACATCGCGTTAAAAGAAGGAAAAATAAATACACCTCTTACAACAACCCATCGTGACAGAAACATTCTTCGCTACTGCGTCACAGATTATGGAAGCGGACGGCTGTGTCGTGATGACGAGATAGAGGGACGAGTTCATGGCAGCAGGAAATTGTGCCTCAGATGAAAATTGTCACGGTCTCCTCATGCAAAAACTCATTACGGTTTCCCATCTGGTCCGCAAAATGCGCCGGCGATTGCTGGCCATTGTCCCGGAGTTTCCTGCAGGGCTGTCGGCGGATATTATTGGGAGATTGAGGCTAATATAAAAGGGTAATGGAAACAGAAGTAGCGACAGGCGCGCTCTTGAAAAATAACGCGCCGCGCGCGCCGCCTCGCGTCTGCGGCGAGTGGCGGAACTAATGCGCCAGTCATTTGTCTCCTCCATCATACAACGGCCCGCTGCCCTGCTGGCTGGCGACCGCGAAGCAGGGTCGCCATTATTTGCAGTACAGTGTTTATTCACGTTGGTAGTACTGGGTGGCGGATATTACACGTTGTTAAACTCACCAGTCAATATATGTAAAAATGAGGGATCTAAAATTTTGTCAGATCCATTTTAGTAGAATTTCCTGCACTGTGTTTTTATGATTACTCTCATATGTTATAATTAATCCCCACTAAATTAAATCTGGTCGCTCAATGTTGTGCGGATAGAAGTAGCACATATTTTTGCAACGAATGGGACTGAAAAAGTCAAGAACGAGAATTAATAAGATATGTTGGTGTGGAAATCGAGCTAGTACACACTATCACTATATAAAAGGATGGGTGACGAAATTAAAAATTTTATTAATTGAATTTTCCGTCGATACTTGAACATGATAATAATATAAAAAAGGAACAACTTCCTGATGGTCTGCAAAACTTATGTATTGGTCACAAACCGGCTTTCGGCTTCTTAGGCCATCATGAGGTGACAACTGACTGTAGTATAAATGTTTTCAAAGATGTTACAAACATGTTACAATTTACGAAAGTGTTATCACATAAAATGAATGTTTCGTTGACTGGTTCGGACGCTGTCATTTGTTGATGGCGGAGCATTGAAGTGCGCAGTAAGTTGCGGATATTTGGCACCTCTGCCACGTTGAACTTTTCAGTTAAGAAATAAGCCGCAGGGATGCCTGAGGTTTTAAGTTTTACCGGATTCCCGATATTCACCGCACACCCTCCCAATCCCCGTCGTTACCACTGGTATGCAGCCTCCCATCTTTCTTGCGCCAACTGTAACACCGCGTTTAAACTCTGCAGTCGCCGATCTATCGGCTGCATCAGACACCTGTTTTCTTATACAGGCGTTGCTGAACCTAGCGCCGTCGTTTCACTGTTTACATATGTGTTTGCAGAAGCAGACCATGTATAAATTTATTCCGCTCTTCAGTGTAGGTCATAAAGTAAGTGCTTGTGGTATACAACGTTAACGTGAGAAGCCGTATACTCAGTTTAACACACTAGGAAGGACTGGACCAGAAAAGGGTAAAAAATGAACATTGTTCGTTTAAAGCTTCTTAAAATTAAATGGAGGATAACATTTTAGAAATATAATTTCTTCACAACTAAACAAAGATTCAAATATAAATTTTATCAGACTTCCGCTTAATTTGCAACATAAAAAATGTGAAGCTTTTAAGCAACATTACAAAATTTAATTACTCAGTATTCATTTACGTTTGTACCACATAAATAGTACACCTTTAGTCTAAAGAGGCTAAGCGTTGCAAAAAGCTTTACAAATATTTAAGTAAAAGGGGGCCATCAGTAAATCTTAAAAGGATAACTTCCTTTTGAAGAAAGTGTTATACCACAGTTAATATTTAGGATGTCGTGCCTGTAAGATATGACAATTAAGAGTGTTTTCCGCCAGGCTCAGAACCCTGATCGGCACTTTGACCAAAACACAGACACACGCAAGATTCATCCAAGCCGCGCAGGCACACAGCAAGACAATTCAAATGTTTGTATAGCTTATGGGACTGAACTAGGGGGTCATCAGTCCCTAAAATTACAAACTACTTATGAACTAGCTAAGACTAAGGACGGCACAAATATCCATGCCCGAGGGGGGATTCGAACAGCAAGACACAATTGACTAAAACACACCAAAACTCTTTACGGCAACACAAAAGACTGAATAGCAACTGCCGTTTTATTTTATACGGTAAAAGGAAAAAGCACTTTAGGAGAAAATTAAAGTTTTAATAAATTACCACCAATACTAATGGGTGCTTTGCAAAGGAAACTTCTTACTAAAAGTTGTAAGGGATACACTAGCCCGAACATAAGTTTTATCAACAGAGAAACATAGAAACTTGGTGATAAAATACAAAAAGGAAACAAATTGCATCCACGGGGATGATTGAGCGTAGCGTTGCTAGGTCGATATAAACACGCCAAGGAGGCACTATTTATGCAAAACGGACACGAATCGAAATATAACGGTTCACAGATTTGTGACTGGCTGGAAGATTTCGTAAGTAATAGAACGCATTACGTTCTTCTCGACGGCGAGTGTTCATCAGAGACGAGTGTATTGTCCGGCTGCCCCAGGGGAGTGTGATAGGTCCACTATTATTTTCTATCTATATAAATGACCTGATCGATAGACTAACTTGTGATTTTCGGCTGTTTGCTGATGATGGTGTGGCGTATGCGTGGGTGTCGTCTTTAACTGACTGTAATAGCTTACAGGATGACTTGGGCAAAATTTCTAGTTGGTGCGAAGAATGGCAGCTAGCCCTCAATGTAGAAAAATGTAAGGTGATGCGCATGAGTAGAAAAAACAATCCTATAATGTTCGAATACAGCATCAGTAGTGAGCTTCTTGATGCGGTCGCGTCGTTCAAATATCTAGGCGTAACATTGCAGAGCGATATGAAATGGAACGAGCATGTAAGGACAGTTGTGAGTAAGGCAGACAGCCGACTTCGGTTTATTGGGAGAATTTTGGGAAGATGTACTTCATCTGTAAAGGAGACCGCGTATAAGACGCTTGTACGAACACGTCTTGAGTATTGCTCAAGTGTTTGGGACCCGCAGCAGATCAGTTTAAAGGAAGACCTAGAAGCAGTTCAGAGGCGATTAGCTAGGTTTGTTACTGGTAGACGACATACTTTTCGTGAATTTCTTTTGAGGAAATTTAGAGGGCCGGAATTTGAAGCTGAGTGTAGTACGATCTTGCTGCCACCTACTTACATTTCGCATAGTGATCACAATGACAAGATAAGAGAAATTATGTCTCGTACGGAGGAATATAGGCATTCTTTTTTCCTCGTTCTATTTGGGAGTGGAATAGGAAAGGAAATGCCTAGTAGTGGTACAGTGTACCCTCCGCCACGCCCTTACGGTGGATTGCGGAGTATGTATGTAGATGTAGAAACAGAACGCGTGGAACAGTTTTAACTGTCCTGAACACTCCAACGGCTGGCTCTGTGGAAAACCACCATAGCATGAGGGTGATTATGGCGCTCACAAAGGCGTTAACAACTCCAATGGCAGCAATACTCCGTCTTTTAGTAAAACCAGCATCCCCAATGAGATCCGGAGAGCAGGGGTTGTCACGGGCGCCACGTCTTGTCGCGGCTCGTTGCCGCTGCAGGAACGTCCAGCTCGAAGCTTCCCAGATGTTTTCATTTTTCTCGACCACAGAGATCGGAAACGCCTTCGCGTACGGAGTCACCTTGAAGCCCCAGCCAGTCACCAGCGGTCTAAAGCGCCTCGCTGCGGAGTGCGCGGTTGCTCGCCGTCGGAGGTTCATGTCCTCCCTGGGGCATGGTCTGTGTGTGTTGTCCTTAGGTTAGTTTACCTTAGTTTAAATAGTTTGTAAGCTACGGACTGATGACCACGAAGTTTGGTGCGATAGATTTATAATCAAACCAGTCACCAGTGCCCGTTTTCGTCGAGCGTCCAACAATTCCCTCGCGCCACTGCCAGCCATACTCAAAACAGACGAAAGAGGACCTCTGTCGTAGCAGCAGAGACACTTGAAAGTTAGTCACGAGGTATCGACCTTTCAACACGGCTCAGCTTGTGTGGCCAGCGATCGCCGATGTGGATTAGCCGAGCACACTGGGCCGCCAGGAACCGCACTGCGTACTACTAACCACGTGATTGCTTTTGATGATACTAGTTGCAATAGCAGCTGCGCGATAAACGGCGGTACCTCGCGCACGATGTGTGGAAGAAACGTGTGTGATCGGCATTAAAGCAAAGTTTTCTGTATATGGGTAAGGCGCCACCAACGTTTCCGTAGTGTAGCGGTTATCACACTGCTTCGCACGCAGAAGGTCCCCGGTTCGATCCCGGGCGGGACCACGCTTTTGTCTTTTATTCTGAGAGCTATATCACCCATGCATCTACTTCAGATTGTCATGTTACTTACAGGTGTGTAATCAAGACAACCATTGCGCATTAGTACAGAGTAGTGCAGTTTTTTAAGTCATAATAGAGGTATTTCTTCAAGTCTGTAGTAAGAAGGTCAGCCACCATCGGTGGTTTCCGTGCTGTAGCGGTTATCATGTCTGCCTAACACGCAGAAGGTCCCTGGTTCGATCCCGGGCGGAAACAATTTTTCAAATTGCTCATTTCGTCATTAGGTATTGTCTTGGTCTTAGATCATTTTCGTGCTTCGCGTCAGTGTGCAAATATGTCAACAAAATCACGATACCCAAATCTGACCTGCTTGAAATATTTTTGCGTTGATGTGGCGACCAGAAATCACGCGATACAGCCGCCGACGAACGAACGATGTTCAGAGGTTGCCACAAAGTGCAAGGGCTGGTCCGGGATTTGAACCCGGGACCTCCTGCACCCGAAGCAGGAATCATACCCCTAGACAAACGAGCGGTCGTTCGCCGTTCCAGTCCAATAGATTTACAAACATTCAGCCAGCGATCAACTCTTTACAGTGATTAGAACTGAGCTGTAGTCTTACACTCAAATAATTGTTTTTTGTGTGTGAATTATTAACTTAAATTTATTTTAGTAAGACCCTATGAGAGGTAGAATATGGGGGTGATAAAGCAACCTCTCTTGTTCACTGCTACAACGAGCAATTCTCCTCGACTTTCGAACAACTTGCTGTTCACTTTACTTGTGAAATACCGTGTCAGCTGGGGAAGTTGTTGGTTCTTAAGTTCGCATTCTGCTGCGGCAATTCAGTCATAACTTATTATTCAGTAGCTCTGCCGGTATCAGTTGGGAAGTTTTTGAGGCCGCCGTCGAGGTAAGCGGGACTCTAATTATTCATTTCGTCGGGAAAAATTTCCCGACGGCGTCTCACCGCAGCGATCAAAGTCGTCATTAGGGGTCGCCGGCAGAGCGTGCATTTTAATGAATGTGATGTCGGCCGACTAGCTGCGCGCAATTCGCCAGGGTTAATGAAGCGCGCCAAGCTCCAACCCCCTCGCTCGACTCTCGCCCGCCAACGGTTTACATTTTCCTCGTTACGCCATTTACGTTATTCGTCTGTGCCGCCGAGCGTAAATATTTTCTCCTCCCACCAGTCCGGGAGAAAAGACCCGGTTTGTATCAGAGGAATCCGCTTTGTGCTTCTTGCTGACAAATCACTGCTCTTTATAAGGAAGGTATTTCGAAATTGTGGGAGGCGTATAGATTGAGAAGCCAGATGCTGCTTCCACACGGTTGAGTAAAACGCCGGTGTTGGGGCATATTTCTTTCATCGATACACATGTTTCAAATGTTTCAAATGTTTGTATAGTCTATGGGACTTAACTACGGGGTCATCAGTCCCTAAACTTACAAACTACTTATGAACTACTTACGAACTAAGACGGCACAAATATCCATGCCCGAGGGGGGATTCGAACCCCCGACCGTAGTGGCCGTGCAGACCGTGACTGGAGCGCCTTAGTCCCCTCGGCCACCGCGGCCGGCTACACATGTTTCATTGTACCACTGTTGCCCAGCTTGAAACTGTATGGAACTCTTCCTGAGAGCACACGTTTATTCACGTGAATGTACGGTACGGAATTTTACACACACACACACACATATCTACATCTACACCAACATGTATACTGTGCAAGTCACATTGAAGTGCATGTGCAGGGATTTCACCGAACCGTTTTTATGATTATTTTCAGTTCCATTCTCTAATGGCTCACGGGAGGAAGGAACACCTAAATCTTTCCGTTTTCGATCTGATTTCTCTTATTTTATTTTGATGATCATGTCTTCATATGTAGGTGGGTGCTGGAAAAATATGTTCGCATTCTAAAGAAAAAGTTGGTGAAAGAAATTTCTCAAACAGATCTCGTCTCAAAGAATAACGCCTTTGTTTTCACGATTCCACCCCAACTCGGGCATCATTCCTGTGACACTCTCTTACGTCGCGATAATACAAAACGAGCTGCCTTCTCTGAACTTTCTCAAAAATCGCACTTGGTAGGGATCCCACAGTGCGCAACAATACTCCAAAATAAGACGCACAAGTGTGGTGTAGGCAGTTTCTTTAGTGGAACTTTTGGATCTTCTACGTGTTCTTCCAACGAAATGTAGTCTTTGGTTCGCTTTCCCTACAATATTTTCTTTGTTTTCTATCCAATTTCAGTTGTTTGTAGTTTTTGCTCCTAGGCATATAGTTTAATGTACGGTCTGTAATTTTGACTGATTTATCGTGTAAATGAAGTTTAATGGGCTTCTTATAGTGGTCAAATGGATGACTTCACACTTCTCATACACGATACAGGGTACTTTTTCGACTCAATATTACGTAAAAATCAACACCTACTTCTTTCAGGCACTGGTTAGAATGTTTATCATTTACAGGTTTTTAGAAGGTATCAGATAATGCAGCATACGTTTTAAAGAAATTAAAAGTATTTGGAATATTTTTGAACCTGCTTAGGGCCATTAAAATTGCACAGAAATGGATGCAAATTTTTTCCAAAGTGCTTCCTCCAATTGAGGTATCTTAATTCCACCTATTCTGTCTGTTACTAGGGAAAAAGGTAACAAATTTTACATTTTTATTTTTATATTTTCTCTCTTATCGAAAACGTTACTTTTTACATTATTTAGTTGATTCGGCAATAAAAATTAGGTGTACTACATAAGTAAGGATTATTGCAAGTTGCAGAAAAAGAAATGAGAGCAATGCTTGAAAAACGTTTGGAAATATTTGTACCTGAATGCTGAAAAATACAACGTGCGGGAAATTGCAAACGAAGATATAAATCCATTTAATCTGTGCCTCAGAACTTTTCTGAAGCATAGTCTTCATCCTACAACATTTCATCATCTTAACGCTTCTTCTTGGCATTCCTTTTCGCACTTTTTGCTGCTTTGGTAACTTGAAGAGCGAATCATTCAGCTTCATGAACCTGTTGTCTGTCACAGTAAAGCAACTGATCTTCCACATTGGAGCTACAAAATATGCTCAAATTTTCCAGAACTTCCATCCTTCCTATCACTCGATCATTGATACATATCAGTGCATCTAGTACACCAAATTTCAATCTATTTAGTACTACAAAATCTTTCCCTTATACAAGAGTAGAAACGTTTATTTGTATTCTGATTGCCCCCATGAAGACATTTACTAAGAAAACAGGGTCACTCAGTTTTCTGAAAATCGATTTATTTCATTTATAACAGGCTCAGGAATAGAAGGCTTAATATGGTATATTTGACCACTTTCTTTTGCATTTTGGTAACCACACCAAGAATCTGCTCGTTAGGGCAAAGTCCGTGAACAGGGTTGTAATCTGTGGACAACTTATGAAGAAGGTCTATTTCAGTTTATGTCAATCTGCCTATTCTAGACAGAGATTTTCCATCAGAAAGTCACTTTCATTTTTCTTCGTAGCTTCGTCAGTCTAGAACCAATCTTCTTTTGCACATGTCCACAACACTCCAGTCTTGTTATTAAAGTATCATCGTAAACATTGAACTCATTAATGTTATTGAAAGCTTTAGAGTCGAGGCGGTTCACATGACCGTTGCTGCAAAATTGGGTATATATAGGCCATTATTATATTTCAAACCCGGTAAAGTATAGATCAATACAATCAAGAAAGACTACAGAAGTTAATAAAGTCTTTAAAAAAGCGATACTTCCACCATTTATAAGTAACCTGTATCCTTAAGGGTCAATTGCCAATTTTTGCACCATGGTGATATCTAAATCATTTTGCAGTTGATTTTGATCTTTTGGTGACTTCACTAACCGATAAGTGACAGCATCAACCGCGAACAATCTGAGAGAACTACTCATATTGTCTCCTAAATAGCTCATAAAAATAAGGAAAACTAGTTGACCCATGCGAATAATTCACATATAACCTGATCAGTGACAGGTAAGATAGTAATATGTTGCTGCAAGTATATATATATATATATATATATATATATATATATATATATATATATATATATATATATAATAAATTTTGAATGGTAGTAACAAATATTAGTCTCATTCTAAGACAATTTATATAATTAAATACAATATGATTAAATGTGAAACACAAGAAATCAGATATTAGCTTTTTCACGCTTATGTTACTTTTTGAAACCTTCATTATTTTACAGTACTTATTTAAATAATAATCCTGCCCTTTGAAACGTCTGACCTTGTTCTTTATTATAGTCATAGGGAATGCTACTTTTATTGGGAACTGTGTTCTTATCATTTGTAAAGGTATGGATTATCAGAAGGTGTGAGTTTAATGCGGGGTATTAGCACAGTTTTATCGCAGTCAATGAATTTAGCAGTGATGCTGTACTCGCCTACGTGAGTCGCCACTAATCTAGCACAATTAATTAATCCCTTATTAGCGTTAAAATTTCTAATTAACATACTCCACGAGGTGGCTAATGCGAGCAACTGTAAATTCATGTCTCATTTACGACTGTTCGCCGGGTATCAGATTCTACGAACAGTACCAATTTTTTTTCAAAATAAAGTTTTTTGTCAAAACCATAACTTTAAATTATCTGTGTATTTTTCGTCATTAGTGGAGAACGAAACCTTGAACGTGATACCTCAATCATTAATTTTGGGTAAGTAATACGGGAGATATGGCGTACCCACCAAAATAAACAGCGATCAGAAACGATACATATGACAGGGGTCCTATAACACTTCCCTAGCGTACGCCAGATATCGCTTCAGTTCTACTCGATGACTTTCCGTCAATTACAACGTACTGCGTCCTTTCTAACAGGAAATCAGGAATCGAATCAAAAAATGGTGGCGATATTCGATAAGCACGCAGTTTGATTAGAAGACTCTTGTGAGGTACAGTGTCAAAAGCCTTCCGGCAACCTGGAAGTAGGGAACCTATTTGACATCTCTTGTCGAGAGCCCTCATCACATGATGTGTGTATTACAAGAATGATACTTTTTGAAGCCGTGTGGACTATGGGTCAATAGGTCGTTCAGTTCGAGGTAGTTCATAAAATGTGAAGAAAATATATGTTCTAAAATCCTGCTGCAAACCGACGTAAATAATGTAGGCCTGTAATTTTGCGGATCACTCCTATTGCCTTTCTTGAATATTGGCGTAAGCTGTGCAGCTTTCCACTCTTTGGGTACGGAACGTTCGCTGAGCGATGGTTTGTGTATAATAACTAGGTCTGGGGCTATTGTATCAGCATACACTGAATGGGAACTAATTCGTATACAATTGGTTAAGTGATGCCAGTTACTTTAATAAACCAGAGGTATCAACTTTTAAATTATGCATGCTGGCAGCTGTTTTTGATACAAATTCTGTATTATTTGCTTCGTCTTCACCGAAGACGGTAGTGGAAAAAATTATTGGAGATGATATTTAAAAACAAAAAGTTGGGGTTCTTTCTCAAAATCCGTGTAAATTAAAGAATTAAATAAACTGGCCTTCTGCAAAGTTCTGTACCAGCTGGAAAAATGTATTTAAATGTTCAAAGAAAATTAAGTTGTGTCTAAAAGAGCAACTATGTTATGTTTTATACTTTCCTGTTCTACGTATCACTTCACTTAATTTCTTTGGAATGGAATAAACTAGCTTTTAGGCAGTCTCTAAGATAATATTTTGCCGTTCCTGTTGCAGACGGAAACAGAACAGTCATACTTCGTATTTCATGTTTTATTACCATTTGTAGAAGCGTTCTCCAAGGACTTCATATAAATTGTTTCCAGTAAATATACAAGGTACTGCTCACCCTACTCTTCGGTTATAAGCCCATTTCAAAGTATGTTACTGACAGAGTGAAGATAAACCTGTCAATGTACGAATTTACAGGTTATGTATGTGGCAATGTATGAATTTAGGGGTTATATAATATGTTACAATTTTGACAAAAATATTCGTTACAAAATTCGCTATTACTGTGAATAAGAATAAATATATCTACGAGGGTTGGAACCTAAATAGTGGCAATACTTCTGTGGATAAGCAATGGAATCTACTATTGTCGCTGAGAGCCATGTTGTTTAAATACCTATGTTACCTCCAGCAAATGGACTCGTCTATCCCACGACAACAGCATGCGCACAATCGAGGAAAACAGTCACTTGTGAGCGAGAGGTCTAACGTAACGGTGTCACTACGTTTTCGAAAAAAGAACAACGGAACTGGATGAAGACTGAATGTACCAGATGTCGTACAGCCGACAGTGTCATCAACGTCAAGAGGCGCGCGGGGAATCGGCATTGCTGTTATGGTGATTCTCGTGTACGAATATGATGGTGTTATCGTAACGCATTACGTTCCTCCATGGCAGACCGTCAGTGCACAGTATTTGGTTTTGAAGCATCACCTGCGACCAGCCTTGCGAAAGAAGTGGCAATTCTTTCTGCGCAACCCACCCATAATTATGCACGACAGTGTGCGAATGCATACTGAGATAGCTGTGGCTGCTCTGTTCGGTCTATGGAACTAGGGAGAACTGTACCGTCCACCATACTCTCTGGTGATTCTGATTCGTGAATTTGTGTAATACATTCACTAGAACAATAGATCATATTGCTAATGTCAGATAACTACATCAGGAGCGGCTTGTAATGAAATTGCGTGCTTGTAGAAATTCGCCCCAACTCTGCCATTGGATTCACTGTTTCTTATAAAAAAGAACACAGTTTGTAGTAACTGACAGTAAGTCATCGTGTGAAATAGAAGTGATATTGGCGTTCCACAGGGAAGCGTTATAGGTCCCCTACTCTTCGTTGTGTTTATAAACGATTTAGGAGACAATCTTAATACCTCACCTAGACTGTTCGCGGATGATGCTGTAGTTTATCAGTTAGTGAAGTCAACAGAGGATCAAAAGCAACTGCAAAGCGATTTAGACACATTTCCTACATAGTGCGCAAATTGGCAATTAAAACTAAATAATGAAAAGTGTGAAGTAATACTCATGACCACTAAAAGAAATCCGATAAACTTCAGTTATACGATAAATCAGTCAAACCTTAAAGTCGTAAATTCTACCAAATACCTAGGAGTTACAATTACGAACTACTTAGACTGGAGAGAAAACATAGGAAATATTATAATTACGTAGGCTTCCGCGGCCAGAGTCAGATGACATAAAAGTTTTCTGGGTGTCGTACCACGTCATGATGTAAGAAGGCCGACGTTTCGGCCAACGTTACAGTGGTCTTCACCAGATGAAGGCCACTGTAACGTTGGTCGAAACGTCGGTTATTTAAGTAATAGCCTTCTTACATCATGACGCTGTACAACACCCAGAAAACTTTTATGTCATAGAAAATATTGTGGGGAAGGCGAACCAAAGATTACGTTTCATTGGCAGAACGCTTCGAAAATGCAACAGCTCCATCAAAGAGACTGCCTACATCATACATGGGCGTCCTCTGCTAGAGTACTGTTGCCCAGTGTGGGACCCTCAGCAGGTGGGACTGACGGTAGACATTGAGAAGGTTCAGAGAAGGGCAGCTCGTTTTGTTTTATCTCGTTACATGAGGCAATGCGTCACAGAAATGTTGCACTATTGAAGGTGGAAATCATTAAAAGAAGGGCGAGATTATTTGCGAAATTTCAATCACCGAATTTTACTTCTGAATGTGAAAATACTTTGCTAGCACCCACCTACATAGGGAGACATGACCATCCCAATAAAATAAGAGAAATCAGATCGAAAACGAAACGGTGTTCTTTCTTTCCGTGCTCTATTACAGAATGGAGAAAGGTTTAAAGGTGATTAATGAACTCTCTGTCAGGCATTTAAATGTGTTTTGCAGAGTATCTATGTAGATGTCTTCAGTGCATGGTCTGGCTTGCAAACAGTAAGGTTTTCAAAAATGTTTAAATGTTTATAAATTACTTGACGAAACTGCTCAATTCAACGGTCCCTTTACTTACAAATTACTTGAACTAATTAATGCTAAGAACATCACAAACACACTCTCATGCACTTCGATGGGCTGGCCGAATATTCAAAAATGCGTAGCGGCAGAGCGTGCAATTCTGCCCGTCGGAGGTTCGCGTCAACCTTTGGCATGGGGTCCTTAGATTAGTTTGGATTAGTTTAAGTATTTTGATAACCCCTACAGTTAAGTCCCACAGATTTACAAACATTTTCAATTACCCATGCCTGATGGAAGAGTCAGATCTCTGGCGGGGAGTGGTCACTAAATCCTTGGCAAGGCGAATCAGATAGCATGAACATTCCCGACGGGGCTGTGGAATATTATTTCCAAATAAAAGTCGTCCTGGTTTGAAAACCAAGAAGGCTGTTACTTCAATGTACAATGCTGAGTGTTACAATAAGAAGTACAGAAATTTTGTTGTAACAGCTATTAATTGTTTTATCGTTTTAAATATCAATTTACTGGTGTTAATTTGAACTTGAGATATTGGAAAGACGTATGCGTCTGTTTTTATTTGCGGTGATAACTAACATTTGAAAAAAAAAATGCATGACATTATTTGTATATTTATGTGTCTAAAGAACATCTCTCGGACAACTCCTAAATAACAGTTATTATGTAGTTATATTAACGGATTATATCACATTAACTGAAAATGGGCGAAGTTAAGTTGAAAATATATAACTAGCCGCGATTCGAAACCTGGTCTCCTACTACATAGGTCGGCCCGAAAGTAGCAGACGCCATATATGTGTAGGGGTCGCACCTATCTTGCTCATCCAAAAATGGAGCAACAACGACTTTCACCGGTATCAATGTAAGGCTGGAGCTCATGAACGTACATAGTTTGAAACATTCTAAAACGAAAGCATAGGTGTTTTCAACACATACGTTATGGTTTTTAAATGAACGCCCTATATTATATCTTCAACAATCTATAAAATGACAAATCACATAAACAATGACGTTGATTGCACTGCAATACGCCCCTTATATCCCGAGATATTTCGAGGCAAAGTTAACGCTTGAAATACGAGAAAGGCGCGGATAGCTCAGGTCCTGAGCATGGAGTTCTCGCCTGAGTCTCTGGTCGTGCGCTAGCCACGTGTTTCGCGTATTTCAAGCGTTAACTTCGGTTGGCAATAATTCTGGATGTAATTGACGTATTCCGATGCAATCAACGCCATTGTTTATGCCATTTGTCATGTTACAGATTGCTGAAAAAATAATATAAGGTGTCCATTTAAGAAAACATAATTTGTGTTAAAAAGCACCTATGCTTTCGTTTTAGAATATTTCAAAATATGTACATTCATGAGACACAACCTTACATTGATACTGATGAAAGTCTATTTTGTAATAGCTGTTGTTGTCCCAGAGATATTTTGGCTGAGCAAGATAGCAGGGTTTCCCACTCTTCTTTTTCACTCCATATATCTCTAAAACTACACGAGAAAAAACGAATTTCACGGTCATGAAATTGCGGTAGGGCTTATGAGCGTACGTACTACGAGACAGTCTACAAGGTAAAGAAGTATTATTTTGAACGCAAACTTATGCTTATTATATGGATACCCCATATTATTTCTTAAGCAATTAATAGCATGAAAAATCACAAAAAGACTGGTGTTGGTTGCGTCGCGATCCGTCGATTACAGCCGGAGAAACTACGAAGCGAAGTTGAGGTTTGAAATATATAAGGCGGGCTGCTAGCGCGTGTCCGAGACTCAACCGTGAGTCTTACTTGCGGAGTCTCGGACACGCAACATCGCTCTTCATGTATTTCAAACGTCAACTTCGCTTTGCAGTCACTCCGGATGTAATTGACGCATTGCAACAAACGCAATTCTCTTTCTGATTTTCCATGCTATTAAATGCTTAAGAAATAATAAGAGGTAGCCAAAAAAAAAAAAAAAAAAAAAAAAAAAAAAAAAAAAAAAAAAAAAAAAAGAACATAAATTTGCCTTTTAGACTGTCTCATAGGACCTACGTTCATAAGCCCCTAGCGAACGTTCATCACCGTGAAAGTCGTTTTTCATCTCTTGTAGTTTCAGAGATGGGGTGAAACATTTGAGTTGGACACCCTATATATAGTGGGTGATCAAAAAGTTTGTATAAATTTGAAAACTTAATAAATCACGGAATAATGTCGATAGAGATGTAAAGATTAAAACACATGCAAGGAGTGACATAGAGTTTTATAAGAACAAAAAAAAAAAAAATAAAAATAAAAATAAAAATAAAAATAAAAAAAATAATAAAAAAAGAAGTATGCCTCATCATATCTCTCGACATGCTTTACAGTGCTGTTCACAATATTATTCCTCGACTAAAGCTATTGTTGAGGAATGATAGTGAACATTTTGAGCATTTCCTGTAAAGAACATCATCTTTGCTTTGTCTTAATTTGTTATGCTAATTATTACTTTTCTGATTAGATGAAGCGCTATCTGTCGGACATTTGAGCCATTTTTCCCCCTCATAAAACTCCATGTCATTCCAAGCATGTGTGTCAATTTTTACCTCTCTATCTACGTCATACCGTGGTTTATTAACTTTTCAAATTTATACTGACTTTTTGATCACTCGGTATATACAGGGTTTTTCACTGTGTTTGCCTCTCTAACTTATAAAATAATAGGTGACGGGAAATTTTAATGCGGCAGGTCAACACAAGAAATGTTATACATCCTGCGGAGCAATTAATAGCATCCTGGTGTAACTCTTTGGAAAACGATACAATAAACTATGTTCATAGCTCCGCAGAAAGTGTAACATTCCTTATGTTGACATATCGCATTAAAATTTCCCGTCACCTATTATTTTATAAGTTACAGAGGCAAACACACTTAGTGAAACAGCCTATATAAAAATGTTTGTTAAGCCTATGGGACTTAACTACGGGGTCATCAGTCCCTAAACTTACAAACTACTTATGAACTACTTACGAACTAGGACGGCACAAATATCCATGCCCGACGGGGGATTCGAACCACCGACCGTAGTGGTGGTGTAGACCGTGACTGAAGCGCCTCAGTCCCCGCGGCCACCCACCCTATATATATATATATATATATATATATATATATATATATATATATATAGGGTTTCAGTAATAGCAGCGGACAGTTGAGAATTTGCATCTGTCTGGTGGTTTGCTTGAGTAACCCATACGGTTGTGATGCTCGCTATGTCCCTATCGATGTATAGGGGTCAGAACATCCGCCTAACAAGCAGAATATCCGGCTTTGAATCCGGCTGGGTACTCATCGGCAGTTAATGTCAAACATTACGAGACCACGAAGAAGTAAATAGATGAACTCAGAATAATGGTCGCGTCCTCTATGAGTTGCAAAGTAGTAACTGGAGCAGCGTTACGCGGTAACTGTAAGAGCTTGACGCTGCGGTAATCCACAGTTCCGGGACGAGCGGGCAGATAATCCCCTGTTGGAGTTGAGTCGAGCGAACAGCCGGCCGATGGCTCAGTTGTTGCAGCTCCGGGAGAGCAGAGTTAACTGCGCCCGTTAGCGACTGTTCTGGCGCGGGTTATAGGTTTACCGGCGCGGCGGCGGCCATCTGGGTCACGGGGGAAGGAGCCGCGCAGGTCTGGGGAATTAGGCCCGGCCGTGTTTGGCGAGCGGCTAACGGGATTATCGCGAGGGGCCGGGCGCGCTAGCAGGGCCCCGCGACGCCGCCGCCGCCGCAGCGATAACTCGCCCGGCCGCCGTGGGTGGCGCCGCGCCAATCGATAGCCAGTTGACCGCACAGTGCCCCACCCCTGAAGCGCGACAACCCGCCACTCCCTGTCGCGCGCCGCGCGCGCCTGGCGGCCGGGCTGCATAACAGCGCACTGTGGCCGAGGCAGCGCCGGCGATCTGGCTCGGCGTGCGTGCAAACCTTGTTTGCACGCGCGTGATGTAATCTTGACGGAGGACACCGGCACTTCTTAATCGGCTTTCGGGCACGATCTACAACTACATCTAAATCTCTATAGATAAAAGGAAGGGTGCCGATTGACTGACTGACTGAATGACTGACTGACTCGTCATCGCCCAGCCCAAACCACTGAAGATAGAAACTGGAAATTTGTGGAGGCTGTTGATCTTACTCTGTAGGCGTCATTTAAGAAGCGATTTTTTGATATTCCGTCCGTAAGGGGGTGAAATAGGGGATGAAACGTTTTTTGAAAATACGTAGTTATTTAGGCAATTTTGAAGCTCGAACTACAAAATTTCGGATTTTAATTCAGGGTTCGAAATTAATAGACACGTGTTTCGGCATTGTTTGAAATTCGACAAATAGGGGGGTAAAATAGGAGACGAAAAAAAAATGATTTTCAAAAATATGTAGCTGTTAACTCAAATTTTAAGCTACAACTACGAAACTTCGGATATGGAATCTTCGTCAGGATTAAAAATCCATGATTTTTTTGGAAATTCAACAAGTAAGAGGGTTAAATAGAAGATCAAAAATTCTTTTTGAAAACACTTTGCTATTGATACAATTTTGAAGCTAGAGCTACGAAAATTGATATTTGTATAGTTGGTTAGACGTTAAAAAAAGACGTGTTTCGGTATTTTTGGAAATTCACCCATCAACGGAGTTAAATTGCAGAGGGGGTGTTTTTCGAAAATATGTTGCTATTTAGACGATTTTGAAGTTAGAACTACAAATTTTAGGATTTGGATTCGGGGTTCGAATTTAAAAGACGCGTGTTTCGGCATTTTTTGAAATTCAACCAATATGTGGGTAAGTTAGAGAACGCAAAAAAAAATTGATTTTCAAAAATATGTTGCTGTTAACTCAAATTTCGAGCTATGACTACGAAACTTAGGATACGGACTCTTGATCATGATTAAAAATACACGTGTTTGGGTATATTTGGAAATTCAACAACTAAGGAGGGAAAAGAGGGGATCAAAAATTCTTTTCGAAAACACATTGTTGTCAAGGCAATTTTGAAGCTATAGCTACAAAAACTGGTATTTGTATTGTTCGTTATGATTTAAAAAAATACGTGTTTCGGTATTTTTGGAAATTCAACCATCAAGGGAGTTAAATTGGAGACGGGGTGTTTTTCGAAAACCTGTTGCTATTTAGGCAATTTTGAAGTTAAAATTACAAATTTTCGGATTTGGATTCGGGGTTCGAATTTAAAAGACACGTGTTTCGGTATTTCTGGAAATTCGACCAATAAGTGGGTGAAATACGAAATGCAAAAATTGATTTTCAAAAATATGGTGCTGTTAACTCAAATTTCAAGCTATAACTACGAAACTTAAGGTATTCTTCATCGGGATTAAAAAGAAACAACTGGTGCAGACCAACCAGCCTACGCATGCGAAGCAGCGGGGGTTCAGTTAGTCTACATATAATTACGTAGGCTTCCGCGGCCAGAGAAAAGTTATGATAGTGGTTAATGAACACGCTGCCAGGCACTTGAATGTGATTTCCAGAGTATCTATGTAGATGTAGATGACATAAAAGTTTTCTGGGTATTGTACCGCGTCATGATGTTAGGCTATTACTTAAATAACCGACGTTTCGGCCAACGTTACAGTGGCCTTCATCTGGGTATACTGATGTGAGCTGGTTGTTACTACACTTTATATTACTTTCATTTAGACATTACTTCATAATTTTTAAAAATAAGCGATGTTATTGGTGAATTTTTTTGGCGGAAAAATGGAACTTTATTTTGAGAGGCACTACACGCATCAGGAGTATACAAGGTGGAATGCGAGTGTGAGGAAGTATACATAGGTGAGACAGGGAGGGCAGTGGCAACACGCATACGCGAACATGAACGCTACATTCGATTAGGCCAACACAATAAATCTGCAGTAGCCGAAAACCAGCAAGATTGCACTAAAAATATAAAATTTAACGATGCCAGAATACTCGCCAAGCAACCAGAGATGGTTAAACGCAAGATAAGGGAAGCCATCGAAATTCTAAAACACCCTAATAATATGAATAGAGAAGATGGACTCAGGCTTGCCCCCTCTTGGCTACCAGCCATCACAGCGAAATAGGTCGCACTGACATCACAACACGCGAGCGTCACTAGTAAGCAACTGCCGCCGCGCGGCCCACGGACAGCAGGAGAGAAACGGAAGCCCTTACCTCATTCGCCAATGAACACCAATCATGTCTCGCTATGCAAGAATCAACGGCTAACCTCCACCCCTTCCACCTCAGTATCCTATCAAAATAATGTTCCATTCTTCCGCCAAAAAAATTCACCAATAACATCGCTTATTTTTATAAAAATCAAATGTTTGTAAAGCTTATGGGACTTAACTACGGGGTCATCAGTCCCTAAACTTACAAACTACTTACAAACTAGGACGGCACAAACATCCATGCCCGAGGGGGGATTCGAACCCCCGACCGTAGTGGCCGTGCTGACCGTGACTGGATCGCCTCAGTCACCTCGGCCACCGCGGCCGGCGCTTATTTTTATAAATTATGACATAATGTCTAAATGAAAGTAATATAAAGCGTAGTAACAACCAGCTCACATCAGTATACCCAGAAGAAGGCCACTGTAACGTTGGCCGAAACGTCGGTTATTTAAGTAATAGCCTTACATCATGACGCGGTACAATACCCGAAAACTTTTATGTCATCTACATCTACATAGATACTCTGGAAATCACATTCAAGTGCCTGGCAGAGTGTTCATTAACCACTTTCATAACTTTTCTCTATCGTTCCATTCTCTAATAGCGAGCGGGAAGAATGAACACCTAAATCGTTCCGTTTCCGATCTGATTTCTCTTATTTTATTGGGATGGTCTTGTCTCCCTAAGTAGGTGGGTGCTAGCAAAATATTTTCGCATTCAGAACTAAAAGTCGGTGATTGAAAATTTGCAAACAGATCACGCAGCAATGAATAACGTCTTTCTTTTAATGATTTCCACCCCAATTCGTGCAACATTTCCTTGACGCTTCCCCCCCCCTCCCCCCGTAACGTGATGAAACAAAATGAGCTGCCCTTCTCTGAACCTTCTCAATGACTTCCGTCAGTCCCACCTGGTGAGGGTCCCACAAGGGGCAACAGTACTCCAGGAGAGAATGCACAAGTGTGATGTAGGTAGTCTCTTTGGTGGAGCTGGTGCATCTTCGAAGCGTTCTGCCGATGAAACGTAACCTTTGGTTCGCCTTCCCCACAATATTTTCTATGTGTTCTCTCCAGTCAAAGTTGTTCGTAATTGTAACTCCTAGGTATGTGGTAGAATCTACGATGCGGATGTAGCAAAACTGTGCAGATGTTTTTAAATCTGTTGGATCAGAGTGCGGTGGTCTTCAGTTCCCAGACATACAAATTGCTTAAATTAATTGTAAAATAAAAAAATAAAAAATTAAAAAATTAAAAAAAAAATGTTTGTAAATCTATCGGACCAAACTGCGTGGTCATCAGTCCGTAGCTTACAAACTACTGACACCTAGGTAAACTAACCTAAGGACAACATACACACCCATGCCACAGGGAGGACTCGAACCTCCACGACGAGCAACCGCGCGCTCCACAGCGAGAGGCTTTAGACCGCTCGGCTATTCCACTGCGGCTAAATTAATTGTAAATCAATTGTATAAAGTAATATAAACAATCAGTGTGTGTTTCTATGAATTATTGAAGTCCGCCTTAGCTGTTTTATACGCCTTTATTGTGCTACTGCCGGTTTCGCAGTACCGTTAAAGGTATATCTTCAGGTATCATACGGTCTGACTTGTTGCGTGTCCCAACGTTCATGATGGTTTTCAGGTTTTTATGGAGGTTTTCTTCAAAGATGTTAATTAATTTTACAAGGGGCTCCCTTCAGTAAACCTCTATGAGGGCAACGGTTGCGTATAACTAGTTTACTGATTAAAATTTTAAAAGCCGGCCTCGGTGGCCGATGGGACTGAGGCGCTCCAGTCACGGTCCGCACGGCCACTACGGTCGGGGGTTCTAATCCCCCCTCGGGCATGGATATTTGTGCCGTCCTTAGTCTTAGCTAGTTCATAAGTAGCTGTAAGTTTAGGGACTGATGACCACGTAGTTAAGTCCCATAGGCTTTAAAAAAATTAAAGTTGAACGTAGGGGTGGGTTCATTATCCCCTGAATCTAAAGAAAAACGAATGGTACCAATAGTTTGCGTCATATGCTATTAAAATATTTGACAAAACCAGAAGCATTTTTGAGTCGTGGTCCGTCTTATGATTCTCAAAATTAGAAAATTCCCAAAAACAATTAGGTTCACGTTAGGACTTAAAAATTTTTGTTGTCAATGAAACTATGAAAATTATTCGTGTGCACTGATAATATATGATATGTTCAGAAGTGCAGTACTTCTGAATACGTATTGCCGTCGTTCAAGAAATAGTTTGCTTAAATTGACTTACACTCAGGACAACATAGACAACCATGCCCCAGGGAGGACTCGAACATCCATGGGGAACGGCCATCCAGTCCGTAACATGAAGCCTTGGACTACGCGGCTATTTCGTGCGATGCGGTTACTTTTGCAGGACAACACAAGAATTACCAACAAAGCACTGTAAATATGCACAGCATTTGTGGCACACAGTAGTGCTAGTCAACGAAAAGGTGAAATCTATTGATCATGAGCGTTCTCCCATTTTAGCGGTCATTTCCGCTTCCAATTCATTATTACTTCTTATGTTACCTACATTTCTGCTTTTGAGGTCTACTATATTGTGATACCTTTGGATTTTAAAATTTGAAGGATTATTTTGAAATATCTTTATATATTACGATTTGTTGGGCACATCATGAGGATGGACGATGAGAGGTTGACTAAGAAGATAAGGAATGCAACATGTCATACAGCGAACAACTGGGTGAAGGAAGTGAGAGTTGACTGGAAAACTGTAGTAATATAAGAAAGGAATCTGCAGGCACTGGTGCATGACAGGGAGAAGTATAAAAGGTTGGTGGACGGTCACAGGTGGCCGGACACCAAAATCAGAGTCATCACAGCAGAAGAAGAAAGAAGCAGAAGAAGCGAGAGAATGAAGAGGTATTGGGAAGAAAGAAGACGTGCTAAACAAGCCACACATAATCCTGAAGGGTCTTAACGAAGCAGAAGAAGACTTATATACAATCATTTTCGTCGTATATAACCTCCCAGCGGATGTTTGCAGCATGTTCCAATTTTAATCCAAGGGCAATGTTTGAATTGTGAATCATATTCAGTTTATAAAATACAATATCTGATCACGCAGCTTCTAGTTGCTGAAACAAAATTGAAGTTATCTTTGGCAAAGTATGCCTGTTTACAAATATTCTGCCATTCATCACATTACACATCATTTGAAATTTCCTTCCTCCCCTTCTGTTTCCTTAAACATTTATCCCTATAAGATTGTTTCTAAAAGTCCTTCCATCTTTCTTAATATATACCCAAACCAGTTTAATTACCTACTTTCTATAACTTCCAGTGTCGTAGCTTCCACACTCTACACCTACATGTGCATCCAAACTCCGCCAAGCCTCATAACCGCGTCTGGCGGGGGGTCTTTTGTGTACCATTTGTTACACCCTCCTCCTACTCCAGTCGCGTATGGTTCGCGAAAGAATTACAGTCTGGATGCCTCCTTGTGAACTCTAATTCCTCTAAATTTATTGTTTACAAGAGACATACGAGAGAGATACGTAAGTTCTCGGAAATTTGACAGGAAGCCTTACCACGATATAAAACAATTCTCTTGAAGTGGCTGCCACTGAAGTTTTCTTATCATCTATGTGACACTATCCCACTTACTAAATGAACCTGTAATGAAATATGCTGCTCTCCATAGGATCTTCTTAATGTCCTCAACTCTATGACTAAAAGAGCCTATAATGGAATATTTTGCTCTCCGATGGATCGTCTTAATTTCCTCCATCAGCAGTAACTTTTACGGATCGCACAATGATAAGCTATAAGTAAGCGTCGGCCACATGATTGTTTTGTAATCTATTTCCTTTGTAATCGGACTACAGATCCAGAGCAATCTGAGTCTGGCATCTGCCTTACCTAAGATTCACTTTATATCGTAGTTCAACTTCAAAACTCTCCTCAAGCCTACTCTAAGACTTTTTGGAAGAAACTATTTTCATTGGCTCTTTCTTTCTATGTAAACGAAGCACTTGCTTGTGATGAGGCTCAACTGCCATTTCCGTTCCCTGCACGCGTCTGTCTGCTGCAGACCATACTGCACTTCGCTGTCCGTAGGAGGCTCGAGTCCTCCACTGAGAACGGGTGTATTTGCTGTCGTTAGCACAATTAAGTACCTAATTGTGAAATGAACTCACGAAGGAGGCAGGAAACGAGGATGAATCATGAATGAAGTCTGCAAAAATCTGCATTGGTTGGTGTATTGATAAACGTCATTAGTTGGCTACAAAACTACTTTATTTGACGCGTTTCGGCCTGGGCAGTCATCAGAATCCTGTGTTTGAAAGCCACCAGTACACATTAGTTACAAGTTGGTGAGTGATATTCGTTACATGTTCTTTAGGTAACATTATAGAGCAGACTGCTCTGTCATGTTACCTCAAGAACATGTATCGAATATCACTCACCAACTTGTAACTAATGTGTAATGGTGGCTTTCAACGAAAAGATTCGTAGTCCTAAAAACTTTTACGCGAAATAAGAGTATTTATATTGCTCATTTTACTGATTTCTACATCTATATTTACATACACATTGCGCAATCCACCCAAAGGTGCGTGACGGAGGGTACTCAGTACCACTGTTAGTTATTTGCTGGTTTTTATCCTCATCTAAAGGTGACCGTTGAAGTGTTTTAAATTATTAATGTTTTCCACATTATGAACGTGCCCAAACGAAAGACAGATTAGGAATTAACGTCCATTTGTTAGCGTGCTTGGTAGAGATGGACTCCTACCAAAATAATCATTGCTAGAGTGAAGGTTTTCACGAACAGTTGACATATTAGTTAATAATACATCTGGGTAGTAAGGTCGTGTTATGTGAAACTTGCTGTTTCCTGACGTTTCGTCCGATGTTTCGTCGGACTTCTTTGGGCCACGGTGGAATAGCCGAGCGGTCTAAGGCGCCTCGCTGCGCAACTCGCTGCTGCTCGCCGTCCGAAGTTCGAGTCCTCCCTGGGGCATGGGTGTGTGTGTGTGTGTGTGTATTGTCCTTAGGTTAGTTTACCTAGGTTTAAGTAGTTCGTAAGCTACGGACTGATGACGACGCAGTTTGGTCCGATAGATTTACAAACATTTGAACATTTGAACTTCTCCGGAGGATGTCCGTATGTGGAGTCTTGCCGACTGAGGGGTCAGTGATCTGAGAGCTTCCTAATTACCGTCTAAACGTGCTAAGCTTCACCACAAGCGATTGAAATATATAAACATAATTTAACCTTAAAAAAATAGACTCTGCAAAATCGATTGAATGTTTCATCTTTGGCACGGTACGGTAGTATTGCTTTGTCTTTGGCAAGGATTATCTCTTATTATCGCGTAAAGCATAGCCATGCTCAGTTTAGGCGATTTTAAAAAGCTCTCCTACCTCAGATCCGTCAGTCGGCAAGATTCAACAGAGGGAGAACATCCGAAGAAGTAGGACGCAGTATCGGACGAAACGCCAGGAAGCAGGAAATTTCTTAGAACACGGCCTGAGCACCCAGATGATTTATTAACCAATATCATTGCTATATACTGATCGCTGTCTCCGGACTGTGATATAATGACTTGAAATAAAATGTCGTAAAAATGCTCGTAAGACTGAAAGGTATCTCTCTAGCGTCACGGTGTAAACAGTGTACTGTATTTGTAAACTATATCTCGTATTTCAACCAGTATGCAAAGATATCGTTTATTTATAATATATTCAACATCACGAACAGTATTGGATCACCTTAACTGCGGAAATTTGAAACCTGGACCGCCGCATAAGCCAAAGGCAAACATCATTTGGTCAGGTGTATTAAAGCAACACCAACATATCTCTCATGTGTGATGTATCTTTTGTTCCCGACCGCTTTGTTTGTCAGGGCACAACGGCGGGTAATGTTAATCTGGAAAAAAACAGCGGTTTCTGATTAATATCGCGTGTGCCTTCGCCGAATTTAACCTATGATAGTAATTACTCCTCGACTGCTTGGATTCGCTTTTCGGTTTATTTTTCTCTACGCTGGCATTAATCCCAAACAAGCCTTTTGTTGATACTGGCCGCCAGCGCGCCCAGTGCGTTGACAAACTGCTTGTTTCCACTTCCTGGCAGTATTTGCTCATTCTCAAACTGCGCTCTGAAATTAACTGCCATGTTTCCTTTCTTTTTCAGAATGTGCTAGCAAAAGCAGCGTGTGATGTCAACGAACGCATTTATCAGTTTTCAAGTCCAGTGCTTTCGGTGAGTAGCAATATATTACGTTTTAAATTTATTTTACTTGTATTTATTGAATGCAGTCTCCAAACTCTAGTGGAATGTGGGCGTTGATAAATCATTCGTGTGCTGTCTCGCACGGACTCCCGCTTTGTGTGTGTGTGTGTGTGTGTGTGTGTGTGTGTGTGTGTGTGTGTGTGATTTTGTGTTAGATAATTTATGTTCGCTTTTCATTCTTCAAACGTAGGTCACGATGTAATAGATTGTTACGGAGATATGCGTAAGCCAGCATGTCAGGATCGTAGTCGGCGAAAAATTTCTTCAATTTCAATGGAACCTATTACAGCAATAAAATTCTTCGTGGTTTCAGGCCGCATTGTCAATATGTAAAATTCCAAAGTTTCGGCCGGTGTTGCAAGTGGACTTTGTTAAGGTGTTTGGCAAACACCAATGACAAAGGCCACTTCCAACAGTGGCCGAAACGTTGGAATTTTACATATTGGCAATGTGGCCTGAAACCACGAAGAATTTTATTGACAGTGAGAACAGCCGCGGAAGCCTTCGTTTACATGTTACTGCAAGTTAACGTCACGGCAACTCAAGGTTGTAGAAAGTTTATCAAGTCTCTTATTATTTAAATGTAACATAGTAACATTTCGACACCTTCTAAGGCCATTCAGGACAGGGACATGGCCATGTCGAATATGAGGCACCTTTATGTTTAGGGGACAACATGGTACAACCATACCGATTATAGACGGTCTTTGATACTACATTGTAACAAGCTTAGTCTGTAAACAGGAGGTCAGATTGATTCGATTACGACGTGGTTGTAGTATGTTTTACCCAAGACATAAACGGGTTCTGTTCTTGTCATACCGAAGCCCTAAGAGTAATTTGAAAGTAAAGAAATTTTCTTTCAAAGATGAGAAAATACACTTGCTGGAAATGGTGTCGATTAAATTCAAAGTAACTTTGAAGTAAAATTTTCCTAAGTGAGATAGTTTTGCTTGTCTCTTTATATCGATTTCCTTTAGGTAAGTTACTTCTTCTTTATCTAAAGTGACATAGTTTCGGTTAAATCATCGTATGAATATTACAGACACATAACATTAACAGATGTTTCATATGTCAGCAAAACTAGAACACTTCCCTGAGGATACACACTTTAAAAATACCTATCTTAAAAACAAAGATCGCTCGCTCATTATTAAAAGCTATCGGCAATGTCCACACCGTGCTCTTTAAAACGACGAATATGTATTAAAGTTTATAATTCGTTTACAGAGTGGAGAGCGTCACTGCTAATATTGCTTCAAGTAAATTTATCCAGCAGAATTATCACACAGAATTTTTTGAAGGTAATTATATTGAGATACGATATATAATGAAACTTTTGCTAGCTTATCTTCTTTTATATTAGATCGCACGTAAGAAAACATTATAGAATATGGTAGGGCTTGGTGCCAACTAGATGGTCAACAGGGACTGAAAATATCACTATGGTATGAACGCCTTGCGAATACAGGGAGGACATCAAATGTGAAAATGGATGGTAAAAGTAATACAATTTACGAGAACAGTGTGGATGCAAAAAAAAAAAAAAAAAAAAAAAAAAAAAAAAAAAAAAAAAAAAAAAAAAAATTGTACGCTTGTAAAGTTTGAGAACGATATAGAGAGAGACTTAACCCCTCAGTGCCTGCAAAATGGCAACTAATGGTGATATTTGGATCCTTTTCAATGTTGTTTCCTTAGCGTCATTGGCGCTCAGAGGTGTCATCTCCATGCAGGTTGGCAGCCGCCGCCAATATCTAGCCCGTAGGCATCTCAACCGTACGTTTTCCCTCAATACGTTAATTACGCGAAGACAGGCGTCTGGTCGAAGACTATCATCGCGCTAAGCTTCAGAACTCTCTCGTACTCATTAGATCTTTGGATTTCGCTCGGCTTCTCGTGACGTTATTGCGGACCATCTCCGAATAAAATTTAAATATTTCTCTGTGATTCCTAAGCTAGACCCCGTGAACATCAATGTTCCCAGTGTTTTTCACGATTCTACTGTGTAAATAAAGGGAAGGGAAATTTTATATTGTTTACGCCAGTACGAACTTGGTTCATCACTTGTTTCCCTGCATCGTCTCGTCAAAATATTTTCTATGACGAAGTATGCCTGTTTCCCAAGTTTAAGACTAACTTGTGTAAATAAAAATGTATGTTGAGCAGAGTAGGGTTACTTTAGTTGCAATTACCGATTACTGATTATAAAGGAGATAAAAACAAAAGCATGATGCTCACCTTGTTTTGAAATTTTTAAGTACACAAATGTTACTATCTTCCCTGATAATTTAATAATTCGAGTGTTATTTTGATGTAAAGAGCTAAATTTTCTGCGACTCATATTTCTTATTACATCGATGTCCACCCGATTATAATAGCCTTGAGTCACGAAACCGGAAATTCCTCGGTAGAGTCACAAGTGTTTGCGGAGCCTGCCAGGAGGCCCACGATTCTTTAGTGAGTAGATGCGTCTCGAGAATGGGGCTCCGAGATAATGCAGCCTATCTACTTTGCTTCTTGCATTTCCTTCCCCTACCCCTCCTCTACTATCTTCACTCCTTTAGTTTGGTCCCCCTGCTCGAAACAAACAAGAAGCCATACCTTACTGGGATGAAAATATCTTGAAAGTGATGTAACATAATATGCAAATGTCACTGCATGTTTGTCTGTCTTTCCGCTCTCCTTAAAACTCGCCTGTTGTTAAAACCATCCCCTTCCCCTCTCCTCTCTCACCCTTACCCTCCAATTCCTAACCCCACACCCTCCCCACCCAAGTCCGGCTCCCCACACTCGTAGCAGGCCGAGAATCTTCGCCTACGGAATAGGCAACACTGAGAGGACAAAGTTCAAAAGTTGAAATGTTTGTATAGCTTATGGGACTTAACTACGGTCATCAGTCCCTAAACTTACAAACCACTTATGATCTACCTAATACTAAGGACGGCACAAATATCCATGCCCGTGGGGGGATTCGAACCCCCGACCGTAGTGGCTTTGCAAACCGTGACTGGAGCGCCTCAGTCCTCTCGGCCACCGCGGCCGGCACTGAGAGGACATGCAGCCTGGGTAACCGTAAAAATTTGCTGATGCGCAGGCCGTAGCACTCTACACAATCAAACGACTGTCAGAGTTACAAGTAACGATACGTTTACTTCAAACTTTTGGGATTATCCTGTAGCGCTCTATCCCAAAAGCTTTTGTAGAACCAAGCCGTTGCTGAACAATACAGGCGCGCACAGCTCGAGTGCGCAGATCAGGATTATTCTTGACTGTATACAACAAAAATTTCTAGACTGCTCGCTGTCAGCTTTGTCTTGAAAAAAAGATAAATATATCAACGGCCAAGGTCGCAGCCGCTAAAAGCCCGCGATTAACTCGTTACAGAAGCGACAAGAATTTACCTTCCCTTTCGTCCTAATCCTCTTTAATTACCGGTATAACCAGTTGGGACAAATATTAAGTCAACACCATTTAAAGTGTTTAGAGGGGTTGATAGAAAAAAAATTGATGTCTCACAGATGCACTGTTTCCCTACATTGGATAATGAAGGCGTCAATTCAAAATAATGTTCAAATGTTTGTTGAGCTTATGGGACTTCGGGGTCATCAGTCCCTAAACTTACAAACTACTTTTGAACTAGCTTACACTAAGGACAGCACAATACATCCATGCCCGAGGGGGGATTCGAACCCCCGGCCGTAGTGGCCGTGCTGAACGTGACGGGTGCGCCGCAGACAGCTCAGCCACAAGGCCGGCAAGGGGTCAATTCTACTGATGCTTAAAGACGGCCAGCCAGTCAGCTAGCGACCACGGCGTGACGTGACACGGACTGTTGTTAGGCCTTGTCTCTAGACGATGTTGTCCGTCTCTGCAGTGTCCGCTTCAACCTCGCTATGTGCAGAAATTCAAATGTTTGTGAGCCTGTTGGTCCAAACTGCTATGATCATCAGTCTCTTGACTTACGAAGACTTACAAAGTACTGAAACTAACTGTCGATAAAGACAACACACACAAAGACACATCCATGATCCATGGGGGACCCGAACCGCCGACGTACAACAACCGCGCGCTTCGCACAAGGCACCATAGATTGCTCAGCCACTCCACCACGGCCAACCTCGCTATGGCCTAGCTGTACTGAATAGCAAGACGACGTCATTCTTTTTTGATTCGACTGTCAAGGATTGTGACTGACAAAGTAATATTTAATACCACATACATAGTGGTCAAGCCACGGTAACTAAGAATGAAAAGAAAACCTTTATTCAAATTAACGTAACTGTTTTCAACGCACTGTGGCACCATTATCAAACGTATAAATGAGAAAAATCACAAATTTCCCAATTACAAGTAGTGACTGACATTGTAAAGTAAATAAATTTTGATAATTATAGTTGCTTCAGGTCTTGTTTTGTCACTTGTCATAAGTTTGGTCTAAACGAATTCGGTAATGATTTTCTAAGGAATGTTCTGCCCCGGTTGATTCTCCCGGGTAGCGATTACGTCTCGTGTTCTTACGGCGTTACTGCACAGTGTGTAAAGTTTCCCCAATATAATAGCAGCCACTCTGGCAAGGCCTCTAGTAAACTTCAGAGGTTTTGAGCCCTAGATCGTCCTTTATAGGCAGTCGACGAAACATCTGTCAATGAAATCTAAACATCTTATAAAAGACGCTGTATGTGTGTGTGTGTGTGTGTGTTTCCCATCGCCTCCTGTACTACAGGACCGCTTTCGATTAAAATTGGTACATTGTTCCTTACTGTCAGGAAACAATCGCTGTCGTGATAAGAACCACATACGTCAGCAGATATGACGTTATAAACAATGACGGTCGTGAAAAACGGGCGCATCATGCGCTAATATTCTATACCTGCTCTTAAGGTAATGGACCGATTTCAACCAAATTTGGTAGAAGTATTCTTTAAAGTCAAGAATCATTTATACGTTTACAAAAATCTTATACGATACGTAATTCATACGATATCACGTCATAAACAATGAAAATTGCCCCGTACTGCTGCGCGTGATAGAGTGATTTAATTAGTCAACTATTTGACAATGTGAGTACTTAGCGACTTGCAATAAATTTTGAACATAATTTCAAGTCTTTACGATAGTTTTTGACGCTGACAGTCCCAACAAAATGATGAAAGGAGAAAAAAATTATCGCTTATTATTTTTCCGATGTTCATGATGACGGCATTTGGCCTGACGTTACAAGTTATGACTTCTACACTGTATATTGTAATCGCGAGACAATTCACAGACATACATACCACTGAAGATTCCATCTGTGCTATATCACAGTTCGACATACAGTTCGTAAGATATGAATGCAAAAATAATGTCGCGTAGGAGCGGCCGAGCGCATTGAGGCGCTGTACTACGATGCGCCAAGTCGTTCCCCGTCGGGGGTTCGAATACCCCCTCGGTCTCTAGGTAGTTCATAAGTAGTTTACGGAGTGATGTCCCCGCAGTTAAGTCCCTTAAGCTTGACAAATGTCAAGCTTGACAATTTTTTGCGTAAATAATTCATGTGAAACGGCATCATCACGCATGAGTTTTCTATTTATTAAATCTTCATTTTCAACACCATTCACGACAAACTTTTCAAACATTAGGCACATATAACGCTGAATGTTCCTTCGAATTTACATCACAGAACTACAGATATTTCAGGATATAAGACGTGATAAACAACGAAATTTCTGAATAACAGCTACATCATGCGCTATTTTGGCACATCTCTTCCTAAAATAATGGACTGCTTTCAACTAAACTTGGTACATACATTGCTTACTAACAGACAACAATCGCGGTGGTATTAAAACTTCCTTCGACACACAGTTGTGACGTCGTAAACAATGAGTCAGAAAAACTTTCCCATCCCAAGTATCAATAAATATTGTTTATACTCAATTTTTGAAGTAATGTTATACATCATTTGTGTTTCATTACTGTTTTTGTTTCATTGGATACTGAACTTGAATTTTGTACCTTATGCATATTTCCTTGTTTTACTGTTTCATAATTTCTAAGCTGTTTTCATGGATACATGAAGATGAAATCTATTTCGAGTTTTATTTTCGTTTCTAATATAAATGAATATATACCCGGGCAATGCTGGTTTTAGCAGCTAGTAGTGTTGTAAAGGAAATAATTATTAAAACACCATTAATAAGGAAGTCAGCTTACTGGTCAGCACTGTGGGACACGGTCATAGCGAGGTAGAAGAGAACGCGGCACACATGGGAGGAATAAGTGAGCCCTAGTGACGCCGCAGTCAGCACATAAAAGCGGACGCGACTGACTCTGGATGTAAACATTACCATATATGGCGAGGCAGCCAGTTCCAGTGACGTCACGACTAGCAGCGCGTCTATTTAACTGCAAGTCATTTACCGCTGCACAATGGCCAAGGAGAGCTTAGCCGAAAGCTCGTGAGGTTCTCATCGCTTGGGGATCGCTGGGGGATCGTGAAGATTTTATCCAATAACTGTCTTAATTCCCGCTGCAGACTAGATGCTCTGTATTGGTTGTTTATATTTCTAAATATAAATTTTCATAGATTTAGCTTTAAAAATGTCTTGCTTGATAAGTATTTTGATTCAACTTGCCACCCTCTATTTCACTATTGATAGCAGAATTCAAAACATTCCGAAACACATTTTTTTAAATTCTGACCATGGTTCCAAATCCAAATTTGTGCATTTCTAGAAACAAAATAGTCTTAGTAGCATCCTTAAAAATTTTTTCTTTATTTCATGGCCTTAATGGTTGAATTTCAAAAAATATCGAAAACACGTGTTTTTAAAATTGCAATCAAATATCTTAAAAAAATGGTTCATTCCCTATTTCACGCTCTTAGGGATTGGAATTTCGAAAAATCGCTGTTGCCTACTGTGTAAAGTAAACAACGTCTATAATTTCAAGTTTCTATCGTCTGTATATTCACTTTTTAGTGCCGTTTTCTATCTTTTACAAATGGATCGAGAACGCAAAATTTCTTTCTTATGCTTTGGCATCTTTCTTGGTAGTTTTACGTTTCAAACTGAAAAGTGCACTTATTTTTCTTTATTCGTACGCTTGTTGCAGTAAAACAACTGAAGAATGTGCATCACGTTTAGGTATTTATAACCTCTTTGGTATTATAGTGTCAAAAGACATCGCTGGTCGTCAGTCGGAATTTTATATAAGATGACGACTTTCAATCACTATATCTTCCATCCTCTTTTAGCTACAAACACGGAACTGCTATGGTGTACAATGGGAGACTTTGTACTAAAACAATAGAGAGATCTTTCGTCCCCATTGACACACACACACACACACACACACACACACACACACACACATACACGTTGAATTTTATATAAGTCAGTAACTTTCAACTCACATATCTTCCACCTCCTTATCGTTGTCAACCCTCTCCCACCATAGTACACAATGGGAGACTGATACCTCCAACCACATACAAAAACTATTCGTTTGCGATGTGTAGTTCTAGCTGCATAGTGAAATATACGTACAAACACCCCAATTTATATCCAGGATGAGTCTTAAATAAGGACAAATATTTCATGCAACTTGTTACTGAGCTACAAATATAAATTCGTTTTTGGATGTTCCTATGTCAATAAATGAGAATGCAATTGAATGGTAAAAACTTGGAAATATGGACTATTGGGTGTTACAGTGCGCCGACATTGGCCAAGGGTACAGACTGTCAGCAGGGCACAACATACGAGTGTTGTAGGTAGTCTAGCCACTCACGAGGAGAAGCATGCGGTGTCAAGCGACGGTCTGCGTGACACTGTGAGCAATGACAGCGCTCACGTCTATCTCGTACCGTTTTCGCTGGCCTGTATTATGTATTTTCAGTGGATAGACTACCTACAACACTCCCATGTTGTGCCCTGTTGCAGATCTGTCCCCTTCGCCAATGTCAGTGCGCAGTACCACCCACCTTGGCCAATGTCAGTGCGCAGTAACACCCACAAGTCCATATTTCCAGATTTTTAACATTCAATTCCATGGCCATTTACTGACATAGGAACATGCGGATAACGAATTTGTGTTTGTAGCTCAGGGTTGACAATTTGCACAAAATATTTTTCCTCATTTATGAGTCACCCTGTATATATTAAGATAATAATAATGGAGGAAATAGGTGATGCAAAACGTTTTTAACGTGTGCTACAAAACTGGTAAAATCGTTAGTAGCCGGTTGGACAGAACCCTTTGCGCATGACGTTGATCAGTGTTGTACTTTTACCGCAGAGCAGTGTCACACCACTGGCACAGATCACGCGCGGGCCCCTAAAGCTGTGTCACGCGCCACAGGGATTACGGGTAGGCAACCCGCGTCACGCGCTCGTTAGCGGCGACCGTCGTGCAATGCAGGACAGCGGCCGGCCTGACGCGTGTGCATTACGCCTCGATTAACGGACGACGGCCGGATAACGCCACGTGGCAGCGACGCCGCGCTGCTGCCAAACTAATGGCAGCCGTAGCGCCGACGCGGATGTTCACGCACGGGGATTAAGAACGAAGCGGATTTTCTGCCGTAATGCGGATACGTTGAGTTGGACTCTTCACTGCTCTGCGCGTATTCCTTCCGGCTGCAGTGGCCTTGGTGAGTAAAATACGTAGTGAACCATTAGCCCGTTAAAATACTGCCCAAAATAATTAGGGGATCAGGTGAGACATCATACACTGCAATGGCGTATCAACCAGGGGGTAGGGAAGGGGGGTAGGAGGGGCAGCCGCCTCCCACCCCACTTGAAACGTTGGAGGGGCAAGACACGGTTTCTATCCCCCCCCCCTCAGTATTTTTTGCTGGCAGCCATTTTCACCTTTGACAGAATCATCGGCGCGGTGAAATAGCCGCGCACACTGAGGCACCGTGCTGCGGTGAACGCAGCCGTTCGCCGTCGGATGATAGAGTCCTGCCACGGGCATGGGTGTATGTGTTGTCCTTAGTTTAGTTTAATTTAAGGTGAGATCAGACCCCCTATGCCGTCAATGTTAAATTCTTTAAACTTTTAACCCATTATTTCTAAAAGTATTTAAGATATAACCACCAAATTTTTACCATTTGATTATATGGATGTATTTAGTTGACTGATCTAGAATGGAAAAAGTACACATTTTGGAAATTGAAATACAATTTTTTAGAAATATGCCTGTTTATTTGAACAAATTATTGTGTTTTATACAACACAGCATCAATCATATAACTCTCAGAACACTCATTGAAGACCCATATAATCACCTCCACTATATAAACAATCCCCATAAATGTTATGTTTATATGCATATTGGTTCATAAGTCAATAGGTCTTTTGCATGAAAATTTACATTTTTGAGAAAATTCAGGTTTAAGTAAGAAGTACATCAAAAGCACCTTTCTTCTTTAAAAAAAATGGCTAAAATCAGCCTGCTCCATAATCTGATCCTTCTTCCTCACCTAAATTCTTTATTCTTTTCTTTCTTGCTTCCTTGCTTTCCGCACTCTTAATCAGTCCATGGCTTCCAATGCAGTTGCCTTATTCTTCCCTATATGTATTCCCAGCTGATCCAGGACTTTTAATCTCCCATAATTCCCATCGTTGAATGAAATTACTGCATCACACACCTAATGTTAAAGTAGTTATGCCCACAAACACATATTTTTGGAATTCATGTCCACACAATATTGTTAAATGCCTCATTAACATTCTGTGTCTTACTATGGAGGCATTTCTTTAGCAAGTCTGGATGTGCTAAATCTCTAAATATAGACTTAATGGCCTCCATTACTACTTCGCCGAAGTTAGCAACCTAAATTATAGGCATGAATCCTTGCGCATTTTTTATGTTTATTTTTCATGAATATTAGGTTTTAGCGAAAATCGCTTTGTAATTTCAGAATATGCCTAGAAAAATTAGTCGCCGGTAGCTCATTCAGCCTTATATGCTTAGCCAGTGTAGAATGGGATGTTGACTTGAGAAATTATATATGTGGCGCCCCTACCATTTGGCGTCAATTTTGTACTTAGTTCGAGACGTGTCTAGGCCAGAAACAGACGCTGAAAGTAATTTTACAAATTGCATTTTAACCATAATCAGTTATGTTAAAAATTTATTATCAACTGCTTAAAGTCGTGACCATTATCAACGGATACGAGCTTTTAAAACAAGTCAAAGACATACGTATTAAGAAACATGAGTTGCTGATAAAATCAATAGCCATCAAAATTAATAAGTGGTATGTATAACGTCAGTCCCAGTTCCAGTAACCACCCAGGAATGTGTGATAAGCCCGTCACAATGCTACACGTACCACGTTTAATATTAATAACTATCGCTGTTACTATCAAGTCATGTTCTTTAATATGCATTGCCTTGACAGTTTTGTGCATGGCTGTGAATCAGCGACTGTTACAAAACAATTAAATTTATAAGGGGCAGCCCTCAGTCGCAAAGTACGAAAATAATCGTTACCAGATATCAATGCCGCTATGGGCACCTTCTTCAGACGAAGATGAATATGTTAAACCTACATGTCAAAATTTAAAATACAAAAAATATATCTGACATAATCAGATAGTCATACCTAAAAAGTAAATAGTTGCAGACAGGCGGAGCAGTCACAAGGGGCTGCAATGTCTCCCCTGCTAACGTCGACAGATAACTGGTAACGTTTATTTTCGTACTTTGCGACTGAGGGCTGCCCCCTTATAAATTTAGTTGTATTGCCTTAAGCTATTTTAAAAACTGATATCCGCTGAAGATACAACACACCTTGCATAAGTGATACCTGTCTAAAACCACTTACTGTTATTTTTGGCACAGAAGAGGCACATCTATAAAATGTTCCAATGTTTCGTAAATCCCACTGCTCAGGTTCTCTTATATAACACTTCACCCCTAACTGCATCTATTTTTCTGAAAAAAAATGTGACGGTATGTACAATTACCTGATTTCATAAAAAATACTTACAAACTTCTAAATCTTATGTGGGAGTTTCGTTTTTTCTGTACTCATTATGAAACTTGATGAAGTAATATCTCTCCTTATTTAAGCACAATTTCACACTGCACTTCAGACATGCTATACAGGATTTTCGCTTGCACTCTGAATACTTGTAATGACCGCGGTTCTCCAGCCAGATATGCATGCGATCTATCCTATCCTGTCGCACCTGACGCTGTGGAAGATCTGCTGTAGGGCCTCTCTTCTTCTTACTGTCAAGCTGTTTTTGTATTTCAGTGATTGGCCTACCACTTTCTTGAATAAGGATTTCCGACTATTACATAGGGCCTCTGCAACTTCGACCTTGAAATCAACAAGGGGCATGCAGTCCGTATTTCTTCTTCTCCATAGCAGTTCACACAAGCCAAGTCAACTAGGTGAAAGAATATCTTCAGGTACCAATTTTTTTATCTGATTTAAATTATATAATATCATAGCATAGAATCTAATAAATCGACACATTTGAATTTTTACTCCTTGCTTCCAAGACTGCATGTTGTACTATATAAGTCAGAGACATATTTTTCAGTAGTAGATATATTCTAATTCACAAATATATAAACTTAAGGTCACTTGCTAGTGAGTCAGCTTCAAAAATTCGAATTTTTTTAAAATCTCAAATCAATATTTAGAGTTTTGTGAACAAAATGGTGGTTAAATGAATCGATTCGGACATCGGAAACATGTTTAAAAACATATTTAAATATGTCGGTATGCGGCAACGACTGTTTCCGCTGCTCTCGGCTGTCAAATGGTGTCATTATCTGCCAATTAGAAAAGATACACTGCGTGATCGTTTTCTGAGTTGGCAACCCTGTTAACACACACATTCCGATGCTCCTTTGTTTCCCTTTGTATATCTTTGGTTTTCGAGAGTTATTTGCATTCAAACGTGTGTATGTGGTTTAGTTGTTGTTGTGTCATTCTCGGTAAAAGTGTTTTGGAAGGGGAAAACGTAGGTTTTATGGTAATCGGTTTACTTCGTTAGGAAGTAGAGACTGTGTAATTACATCCACAAACCAACAGGATGTTATGTCGACTCCGCCAAGTGCCTCAAGACAGAAGCTCAAATATTTGAGTGACGTTTCTACAAACGACGATCAAAATACTTTAACGGATTGTGTTTCCATTATTGCTGAATTGAGCGCTTTATGTTCACTTCTAAAGAATTCTGTTGTGTGTGCGCTTTGTGGAAAAGGTGGTATTAAAATTGAAGAAGATTTTGAAGGCAGGAGAGGTGTCGCAAGTAAGTTACAAGTGGTTTGTGATTTCTGTGGGGTAACTAAAACCGGTTATTCTTCTGGATTGTGCAAAGGAAGGGCTTATAACACAAATATCAGACTTGCATATGGAATGAGGTGTATTGGGAAGGGTAGAAAGGCAGCTCAAACATTTTGTGCTATTATGAATTTGCCCCCACCTACAAGATTTGAGAAGTACACACAGTTACTTCTTGAAAGTCTTGGTCAAGTGAGTGCTGTGTCTATGAAGAAAGCAGTAGAAGAAACTGTGTTATACAATGAAGGTGACACTGATATAGCTGCAGCCTTTGATGGGACATGGCAGAAGCGTGGTCACCTATCACTGAATGGTGTTGTCACCGCAACATCCCTTGAAAATGGAAAGGTGATAGATATAGAATGTATGACAAAGTACTGCCATGGTTGCAAGGTAAATAAACAGGATCATGTATGTGTTCAGAATTTTTCTGGGTACAGTGGTGGAATGGAATCAGAGGGTGTTCTCATAATCTTTCAAAGGTCGGAAGAGAATTATGGTGTACGGTATGTGAAGTACCTTGGAGATGGAGACTCCAAAGGATTTGGAAATGTGTTGGAAAATATGCCTTATGGAAGAACTGTGAAAATTGAAAAGTTAGAGTGTGTTGGTCATGTCCAAAAGAGGATGGGCACACGTTTACGTAAGCTAATAAAAGACATGAAGGGGAAAAAGCTTAGTGATGGCAAACCAATTGGTGGTCGGGGTCGACTTACTAAGGAAGAGGTGGACAAACTGCAGCTTTATTATGGTTTAGCCATAAGAAGGAATCAAGGTGACCTTGAGGCCATGAAGAAAGCGGTATGGGCTACCTTCTTCCATAAAGCTTCTACTGATGACCATCCACAGCATGCTCTCTGCAACAGTGGTGTAGACACATGGTGCGGATACAAAAAAGCTATTGAAAATGGTGAGATTTACACACACCATCACTCCCTGCCATTTGATGTACTGGAATCAATTAAACCAATATACAGGGACCTAAGTGACAATAAACTATTGTCACGGTGCTTACATGGAAAGACACAAAATGTTAATGAATGTTTCAACCATGTGATATGGGAACGGTTGCCTAAAACTGTGTTTCTTGGTTTCAAAACTATGAGATTAGGTGTATTAGATGCTGTTATTTGCTTTAACGATGGGGCAGTTAGCCGGTGTGAAGTTTTGGAGTTGTTGGGAGTAACTCCTGGCTTCAATATGAGACAAGCACTAACTGCAATTGATTCCTTGAGAGTGGCCGAAGGCGACAAATGGGTTCTTCAGGCAACTAAAGAGGCCAGAATAGCAAAGAGGAGCAAGAAAAGGAAGAGAGAAGATGAAGAACACACAAATCAAGAATATTATGCAGCTGGAGGGTTCTAAGAACAACAGAGGTGTGTAACAGTTGAAATGTAACTTTAAATTGAATTTCCCGAGAATCACATTTTCTGACATGTTAATTTTATGCAAAAAATAACTATTTGAGTTACAGGTCTGAAATTTTTTGTGATGTTTCAGGCTCCCATTTGGAGAAATGTAGACTACAGACAGCAGCATACTATCACCAGGAGGAATAATACAGCCTTATTAATTAAAAAAATACCTTAATTTTGACTGTTTAATATATGTATTTCTAGAATAAAAACTATTGATTGAAATCATCTGATTGTAGTCTACTTTTTAGATAGTAAGGTCATCAGTGTGTGCACAAAGTTTCAAGCATCTAAGAAAAGTAGTTAATAAGTCTATAGACTTCAAACATAGACCCGCAGAAAAATTTTTTAATTACTGACCGATATAAATGTTTATAAAATGAGGTGTATATCAAAGCTCTTCTTATTAGTCTTATACCAAAATCATCAGCCTTAAAGGACGTTCATTATCCTACAATTTCTTTGTAATTGGAGTTCACATTATGTAGCTAGAGCCTTACAAACTTTATGAAAATTCTTACTGTTTTTCCACCCGTTCACTGGCAAGTTACCTTAACTCCTTACAATTGTCCACAGATGTTCTTTTCCCTCTGCAAATAATATAATTACGAAAATCAACCGTTTACTATAGCTGATACAACTGTTTGTGTGACCAAACTTGGACGTAAAGAGCTCGCAACACAGAGCAAAGATTCATAGCACACAGTTTCTTACTCTCTCCAAAAATGTCACGCACTACTTGCACAGCCGCTCTTGACTGCGTGTCATATCTGTACCAACATGCAGTTTGGAAAAATATACTCGGACACGAGTTTGACAAAGATAAAAGTGGTATGTGCAATATCTGGCAAAGTATGCAGTAAGGGGTTAAAATGTAACATAACTTTAGCTTTTGCTAACGACAACAGATACATACGCTGAGGGGTGACCCGTCGACAGCTTCGTCATTAAAGACCGTGATCACTCTCCCATTTGTGGGTAAAGATGGGGAAGGACACTCTTTGAAGAAAACCATCCCGGCATTTGCCCTGAGTGACTTTGGAAACCACTGTTTCAACGTCTCTTATTACACATTCTCGGGCGCTAAATACCTAATCGTTGTGCCGTCGAAACGTCCTATCCATCTAAAGTATTGTAGCTCTCGTAATTCCGTGCCCTTTTTATCTTCGGTATGGTGTGTACGGTACTAACCGCAACTCATTGTCACCAGTGTAACAGATTACACAAATCGAAATGAATCGTCATTGTATCTTCTGCTTCACTAATCCCACCCAGCGAGCAAGGTCTGAAGGTTTCTGGATGCATCTATCAGAAAGCGTCAGCAGTTCGATGGGCAATATCCGTCAGGCCGACATCGCTTAACATCGGTTATTGTTGTTAGCATATGGCGCGCAGATGGTGGGTTCGATTTGCACTGATCGTTCCGAACAATAGCTGTGGTGGAGAGATCTAGAAGCTGAGTGTACCGACAGGCATTTTACGTAGCTTCATACTGGAAGGCTAGCACCAACAACGTACCGATTACATCATTTTCGCAGTCAACCCATTGATGCGTCAAGCTCTCTAAATAAGAATATCAATCTCTCACATCCGTTTAGATTAGTCTGATTTTCGGATAAATGCGTGCCTCACGGCTGCGCTACTCTTTTGTTCGACGCAGTGTACCGTAACGACCCGCGGTTTGTATTGGAGCTGAACATTCAACGTCCAAATTAAGCACAGGCACCGATTTCCGCTCATTGCCCTGTGCCGCCGTGCTGCGCCATGAGTAATTCATGCAAGGGGGAAGAAACCGCTCGGCCCATGAATAATGCACCTTCGTGATTTGTGCGTGCGTTAACATCTCCTCCCCCGCGGGATCCGGTATCGCTATTACGCAGTAATGTTGGTAACCCTGTCCGCCGACTGCTCCAGCGCGGCCCACAGCGACTGCCGACCGCCGCAATTAATGATTTAATAAAGCGCGACGCCAAACACCGCTTTCCGCCTGGCCAGGTCTGCCAACCGGCGCCGAGCTCTTTCATCGTCCTATTGCGGCGCTCTTTCCCCTGTTCCAAATCCATTTGTTGATCATCCTGTTTAGCAACCTATGCGCTGCAGATAACTGAAGGTACAGTTGCGATCCCACTCCCCCCATTTTTTGTCTTCCCCACCAGTGCTACAACGAATTAAATTAAGTACATACTGTCTGCTAACTACAAGATATAGTGCATGCAAAACAGCGACTGTACGTTTTGAAGTAATGATATTCAAGTGGTGTCCCAAATGATACACAGTCAAACCGCGATATGTTTTCTTCACTCCCTTCTCTTGGAAGCCCAAAACCTTGATATTTCGAATAAAACCATTATATCGAAGTTTTCCGAGGGCTCAAGAAGGGCATATTTTTACCTGTGTATATCGAAGTTAAGGGGAGATAAATCTTTATATCGAAGTCACCTCTATATATCGGAGTCTGTTTTGTACTACCTCTGAATATCGATGTACGCACAACTAGGGGAGACACATACCCTTCCTGCGTCTATGCATAACTGATGTCTGGGTCGCTCTGCAGTTACATCTACATCTACATCTACATACATACTCCGCAATCCACCGTAAGGTGCGTGGCGGAGGGTACGCTGTATTACTACTAGGAATTTACTTTCCTATTCCACTCCCAAATAGAACGAGGAAAAAAAGAATGCCTATAGGCCTCCGTACGAGCCCTAATTTCTCTTGTCTTTGTGATCACTACGCGAAATGTAAGTAGGATGGCAGCAAGATCGTACTACACTCAGCTTCAAATTGCGGCCCTCTAAATTTCCTCAACAGAATTTCACGAAAAGAACGTCGTCTTTCGCAGGCCGCGGTGGCCGAGGGGACTGAGGCGCTCCAGTCATGGTCTGCACGGCCACTACGGTCGGGGGTTCGAATACCCCCCTCGGGCATGGATATTTGTGCCGTCCTTAGGATAAGCTAGTTGATAAGTAGTTTGTAAGTTTAGCGACTGATGACCCCGTAGCTAAGTCCCATAAGATATACAAACATTTGAACATTTGAAGGTCGTCTTTCCTCCAACGATCCCCAATTGAATTGCCGGAGCATTTCCGTGACACTCGCGCATTGGTGGAACCTACCAGTAACAAACCTAGCTGCTCACCTCTGAACTGCTGCAATGTCTTCCTTTAAACTGATCTGCTGCTGCTCCCAAACACTTGAGTAATACTCAAGACGTGGTCTTACAAGCGTTTTATACGTGGTCTGCTTAACAGATGAAATACATCTTCCCAAAATTCTCCCAATAAACCGAAGTCGGCTGTCCGCTTTACTCTCAACTGTCCTTACATGTACGTTCCATTTCATATCGCTCTGCAATGTTAGATATTTGAACGACGCGACAACATCAAGAAGCTCACTACTAACGCTATATTCGAACATTATGGGATTGTTTTTCCTACTCATGCGCATCACCTTACTTATTCTACATTGAGAGCTAGCTGCCATTCTTCACACCAACTAGAAATTTTGTCCGTCATCCTGTATGCTATTACAGTCAAAGACGACACCCTTCCATACACCACAGCATCATCAGCAAACAGCCGCAAATTACTACTTACTCTGTCAATCAGATCATTTATATAGATAGAAAAAATAGCGGTCCTATCAAAATCCCTGAAGCACGCCAGACGATAAACTTGTCTCTGATGAACAGTGAACACTCGCCGTCGAAAACAACGTACTGCGTTCTATTACTTAGGAAGTCTTCCAGCCAGTCACAAATCCGTGAACCTGTTCCATAAGCTCGTATATTCATTAGCAGTCTGCAGTGTGGCACCGCGTCTTGAAGTCGAGAAAAACGCAATTCGCCTGTTGCACTTCATCCATGCCTCGCAAGATGTCATGTGAGAAAAGAGCAAGCTGAGTTTCACATGAACGATGTTTCCTAAGCCCGTGATGATTCACAGAAAGAAGATGTTTCGTTTCAAGGAAATTTACTATATTCGAACTGAGAATATGCTCCAAAATTCTACATGAAACTGATGTCTACGATATTGGCCGTTAATTGTGTGTGTCAGTTCTCTTTCCTTTCTTATAAACGGTAGTCACCTGCGCTTTTTCCTATCAAGGAACTTTGCGTTGAATTAAAAAATTCGCGATAAATGCAAGGTAAGTAGGGGGCCAATGCTGCAGAATACGCTTTGTAAAACCAAACTGGTATTCCATCCCGACCAGCAGACTTTTTCGTATTTAGCTCTCTTAGCTGCTTCTCTACACCGGAAATACCTATTACGATGTCCTCCATTACGGAATTAGTACGTTGATCAAATGATGGTACATTTGTGCGGTCCTCCTGCGTGAAGGAGGTGCGATATTAGGCAGTGTTTATTTTGATTCAGTGTAATCTGCGTTTGCCAGACATGGGGTCTAAGCTGAAATGTCTGTCAATTACTACAAAGTGAAAGTTAATTGACGAAGTGAAAGCAGGAGTAAAGAAAATGAAAAACAGCTGTTTAGGATTCCGGCAAGCAGACTGTTATCAGTACTTAAAATGAAGACCGCGTGATAACCGGAGATGAAGGGACATAACGGAAACTACTGCGGAAGGCTGAGTTGCCAGATTTAGAAGACTGTTTAGAGCAATGGTACCGGCAACAGAGGAATAATAACGTGAACAATGTTGCACTTATTTTTATGGAAAAGGCAGATTATTGGCAGCAGCTATCTATTGTGATTTTTATGTTACACTGTATTAATACAAATAAACATAGACATAAATAAAACACAAACGTGAAAAAAAGAAACATTAAATACAGTAGTAAAAATCGCAACTCTTTTCTGGAAAACCTCGTTAAATTGCACCCTTGACATATGAAATTAATTTCGTTTTACCTAGAGATTCGATATAACGCGGTTCGACTGTACACATTCGTTTACTAAGAATAAAACCGTTTTATATGTCTGTTTGATCTGGGATGGTAAAAATCGATCCTTTAATAGTGAGTATGGTAATTACGTTTAAAAAAACTGTTGTTGTTGTTGTGGTCTTCAGTCCGGAGACTGGTTTGATGCAGCTCTGCACAATACCCTATCCTGAGCAAGCCTCTTCATCTCCACATAAGAACGGCAACCTACATCTGTCTGAATCTGCTTACTGTATCCATCTCTTGGCCTTACTCTGCGATTTTTACCCCACACACTTCCCTCTAATGCTAAATTCACAATTCCTTGATGTCTAAGAATGTGTCCTGCCAATCTATCCCTTCTTTCAGTCAAGGTATGCCAGAAATTTCTTTTCTCCCCAATTCTGTTCAGTACCTCCTCATTAGTTACGCGATCCACCCACCTCATCTTCAGCATTCTTCTGTAGCTCCACATTTCAAAAGCCTCAATCCTCTTCCTGTCCGCACTGTTTATCGTCCATGTCTCACTCTCATACAAGGCAACACTCCATACAAATGCCTTCAGAAAGGACTTCCTTAGGCTTAAATCAATATTCGATGTTAACATATTTCTCTTTTTCAAGAAAGCTTTTCTACCCATTGCCATTCTGCATTTTATATCCTCTGTACTGCGACCATCATTTGTTATTTTACTGCCCAAGTAACAAAACTCATCTACCTCCTTTATTGCTTCGTTTTCAATCTAATTCCTTCAGCATCACCTGATTTTCTAACACTGCACTCCATTACCCTAGTTTTGCTCTTGTTAATGTTCATCTTATATGCACCTTTCAGCACACTGTACATTCCGTTCAATTCCTCTTCCAGGTCCTTTGCTGTATCTGACAGAATTACTATGTCGTCGGCAAAACGCAGTGTTTTTAATTCTTCACCCTGAACTTTAATTCCTTCTCCAAATTTCTCCTTGCTTTCCTTTATAGCTTGCTCAATGTACAAATTGAATAACAATGGAGAAAGACTACAACCCTGTCTTACTCCCTTTCCAACCACTGCATCCCTTTCACGCCCTTCAACTCTGACAACCGCTGTCTGGTTTTTGTACAAGTTGTAAATAACCTTACGCTCCCTATATTTTACTTCTGCTTGCTTCAGAACTTGAAAGAGTTTATTCCAATGAACATTGTCAAAAGCCTTCTCCAAATCTACATAAGCTAGAAATGTAGGTTTGTCTTTTCTTAATCTATCTTCTAGGATAAGCCGTAAAGTGAGTATTGCATCCCGTGTTCCTACATTTCTCCTGAACCCAAACTTATCTTCCCCGAGGTCGGCTTCTACCAGCTTTTCCATCCTTCTGTATATAATTCGTGTTAATATTTTGCAACCATGACTTATTAAACTGATGGTCTGTAGTTTTCACACCTGTCTGCACCTGCTTTCTTAGCAATGGGGATTATAACATTTTTCTTAAAGTCTGAGTGTACTTCTCCTGTCTCATACATCTTACGCACCAGGTGAAACAGGTTTGTCATGGCTGGTTCTCCCAGAGACTTCAGTAGCTCTGAGGGAATATCATCTACTCCATGGGCCTTGTTTCGACTTAGGTCTTTCAGGGCTCTGTCAAATTCTTCTCTCAGTACAGTATCTGCTATTTCATCTTCATCTACATCCTCTTCCCTTCCTACAATATTGTCTCGAAGTTCATTTCCTTTGTAGAGCCCCTCTATATACTCTTTCCACCTTTCAGCTTTCCCTTCTTTGCTGACAACTGGTTTCCCATCAGTGTCCTTGATATTCATAGAGCTGTTTTTCTTATCTCCAAATGTTGCTTTTATTTTCCTGTAGGCTGTATCTATTTTTCCACTATTTATACACTCTTCTACATCCTTGCATTTGCCTTCTAGCCACTCCTACTTAGCCATTTTGCACTTCCTATCAATCTCATTTCTTAGTCGTCTGTACTCCATTTTGCCTGTTTCATTTACTGCATTTTTATATTTTCTCCTTTCATCGATTAAATTTAGTATCTCCTGTGATATCCAAGGATTTTTTGTAGGTCTTTCCTTCGTACCTATTTTGTCCTCTGCTACCTTCACTATTTCATCTCTCAATTTTACTCATCCCTCCTCTACTGTTTTATTTTCCCCTGTTTCTGTCAATTGTTGCCTAAAGCTCCCTCTGAAATTCTTAAGAACCTCAGGTTCCTTTAATTTATCCAGGTCCCATCTCCTTATTTTTCTACTTAAGAACCTCAGGTTCCTTTAATTTATCCAGGTCCCATCTCCTTATTTTTCTACATTTTGTAGTTTCTTTAGTTTCAGCCTACAGTTCATAACCAACAAGTTTTGGTCAGAGTCTAAATCTGCCCCTGGGTATGTCTTACAGTTTAAAACCTTGTTCCGAAATCTATGTCTTACCATTATAAAATCTATCTGGTATCTCCCGGTGTCTCCTGGTCTCTTCCTCCTTTCGTGATTCTTGAACCAGGTGTTTGTTATAACTAAATTATGTTCTGTGCAAAAATCTACCAGGTGGTTTCCTCTTTCATTCCTTTTGCCCAGACCATATTCACCTACTATCTGCCCTTCCCTTCCTTGTCCTACTACCGAATTCCAGTCTCCCATAACAATGAAGTTTTCCTCTCCCTTAATTGTCTGAATAATTTCCTTTAGCTCCTCATATATTTCTTCGATTTCCTCATCATCGGCAGAGCTAGTTGGCATATAAACCTGTACTCCTGTTGTCGGTGTTGGTTTCGTATCCATCTTGACAATGATAATGCGATCACTGTGCTGCTCATAGTAGTTTACCCGCATTCCTATTTTCTTATTCATTATCAATCCTACTCCTGTGATACACCCAATTGATTTTGTATTTATAATCTTGTACTCACCTGACCAGAAATCCTGTTCATCCTGCCACCGAACTTCACTAATCCCCACTATATCTAACTTCAACCTATCCATTTCCCTTTTTAAATTTTCTAATTTTCCTACTCGATTAAAGGATCTAACATTGCACGCTCCGACACGTAGAATGCCAGTATTGTCTTTCCTGATGATCACATCCTCCTGAGTAGTCCCCACCCGGAGATCCGAATGGGGGACTATTTTACCTCCGGAATATTTTACCCGAGAGGATGCCATCATCATATGTTCATACAGTAGAGCTGCATGTCCTCGGGAAAGGTAACAGCTGTAGTTTCCCCTTGCTTTCAGCCGTTCGCAGTAGCTGTGTGGCAAAGCCACATTAGCAGATGTTACAAGGCCAGCTCAGTCGATCATCCAGACTGTTGCCCCTGTAACTACTGAAAAGGCTGCTGCCCCTCTTCAGAAACCACACGTTTGTCTGGCCTCTCCACAGATACCACTCCGCTGTGGTTGCACCTACGGTACGGCTATCTGCATCGTTGAGGCACGCAAGCCACCCCACCTCGGCAATGTCTGTGGTTCATGGGAGTGGAAAAAAACTTATTTTTTTTGAATTTTTAGGTATAGTGTATCACAGTTTTCTGTCCCTCATTTTTTTAATTATTTATTTTCTTGTGTGAGCGTGTGTGTGTAATACCACAGTAAAAACGTAGGCGTTACAAATAACCAATCCAGCGCCACAAGTATAGTTTATTCGTCTAATTTCCTTTGGTTTAAAAATATCGTGGTTATAAGAAAAGCAGTCAAATTCAGTATCAATGCAGATCCTTGCATCTAGCAACCCACACAATAATCTGCAGAAGATTGCTGAGACAGTGATTAAAAATAAGTGATTAGCTGCTAGAAACTTCTTGAAATATATTGTGTTTAATCATAAGCCGTTTATTGATTTTGCGAAATGCTACTGATTTCGGTCGTTAGACCATTATAAAGCGCCAGAAAAGCATCCACAGATGTTTATGGTAATCTATCTTGACGTATTTTTCTTGCTTTTTCAATATTGTGATACGTTACCATAATCATCTGTTCATGCTCTGCTGGCTCTTGATAATGGTCTAATGACCAAAATCGGTACCATTTGGTTAAAATAAAAATCAGCTTATGGTCAAACACAATGAATTTTAAAAAACTTGTTTTCTTTCATTTATGACAATGATCACAAATTCGGTCACTAGAAGACGATTTTAACGTGTGTTTAGTAGAGAATTTCAGTCATAAGACAACTGGTTTCAATTAGTTAATATTATCTTCAGACCTCTTATTTCGATAACATATCTTAATTCAGTTGAAGATCGTCATAACCGAAACTTCCTGGCAGATTAAAATCGTGTGCCGAAACCGGGACTCGAACTTAGGGCCTTTGCCTCTGCGGGAAAACGCTCGACCTACTTTCTCTCTCTCTCTTCTGTTTGTCGCGAATGCTGATCGTGTTTGTTTTGTTCGTTCTGGTTCTAGGAGTTCTGGGCTCAGCTATTTTATTACAGAAGACATTCAGTCCTCTGACCGGGCACGCTGAGCCACGGCGCCCGGCCTACCGACTGAGCTATCCCGACACGACTCACGATCCCGCTTCACAACTTGACTTCCACAGACTATTTTCAGGCTTGGTAACGCTGTACTGTGACAAGTGTAGCTCATTTTGCGGCTTTTTTACTGACTCCTCCCTGGTATTAGTAAAACTCAGTTGCCGCATCTACGTAACTATATCATTTGAGAACGGGTCGACCGATTCGGTTGAACTAATTTTATTTTTGGTCGTAATTCTCTGAACAAGGTTTGTATGAAATAAAGTATTTGGAAAATCTCCCGGAAAGTTTGAGAAACACTGAGAGTGCATATTTCAGTGTTTTTGAATGACTGTAGCACTGCAAATCATTATTCAGACTTTGATGAGGGGAATTTTTGTATTTTTTTTTCAATTTTTTGTTACGGTTTAGGTGTAGTTTTCAGTAAAACAAAAAACAATCATAAAAAAGTAACTCGCTACGACGAAAGATGGGATAGCTCGAACAAACTGACAAATCTAAACGCTTTTAATCCTAAGGGATCAAACAGCTGTGGTCAGTGATACCTAGACTTCCAAACTTCTTAAACTAACTTGTACTAAGGACAACACACACACCCGTTTCCAAGGGAAATGTTTGTAAACCTATTGGATCAAATTGCTTTGGGCATCAGTCGTTAGACTTACAAAACACTTAAAGTAATACACACCTGTGCCCGAGGGAGGACTCGAAATTCCGACGTGAACAACCGACTAGTCCGAATCGTGACGCCTTAGACCATTCCGCTTGTCTATGTCCGAAGGAGGACTCGTGTGCAAGAATGATATTTTCTTATTCACTATCATAGCTACCGACAGCAACGACGTATTTGATTTGACTGATCACCGTCAAATTAGACACATTTCTGAAGTTCTTTTTTTCTTTTCCCATCCAGACAATTTTTGTGCTCCGCATCGCACCGTGAGGTGCATAGCATAGGGTACTAAGCAATAGGCTTCCTCACCGTTTGAGCGATCAATATATTTCAACACAGCTTTCTCAGTCACCATGAAACGTGGTACAAGTATGTTGTCATTGATATGTTTATTACTCTCTTTATGGTGTACAGCGGAGAATAACTGAATTGGGCGTCGACACCTTTTGTTCACTCTCTATGAGAGTTGGCAAGTGTATACAATTTTCAATAGACAGTGGCAAGGAGAATATAGTGCGAGGAGATGTAAAATGCCAGGGGAAGAAAAAATGGGCAGAGAAAGAGGGGAGGAGAATAGAAGAGAGAAACAAATGGAAGATTCGAATAAATACATAATGCAGGAAATATTACTGTGAATTAGACGCACCATTGATCAGAAAGATGGGAGAATTACATAAGCAATATAGCTGAAGGAAGTGGAGGTGGAGTTGGAGGAGACAAAGACGGAGATGAGAAGGAGAAGATGGACAGGAAAAACAGAAAGCAGGAGACAGCGTGGGATATGATGTGTGCAGGGAGTATCGTGAAGGTGATGCACGTAGATACGAAGGGAAAGAAAAAGAGGTGGACAAATACAAGATGTAGGAGGTAAGGGATAGAGCGGAGGCAGGACAAGGAGATATGTATCTAATTCTCGTACATGTTTGCAATTGGGAAGTATTGCAGGGTTCTCTAGTATGGAATACATTTTAGATCCTTTTTCTATAGATTTCATCAATTTGAGTAGTCATGTTTCACAAGAATGATATTTTCTAAATCGTTGTTTCCTCGCTGCCCCATCCGGGGATTTACACTTGTATAGTTACACGAATCTACGTTATAGGATAACGTATCATCGCGTAACAGGAAAACAGAGAAGCAGTGAGGCGTTGCCATTGTTATGTTAAGAATACTGCAAACCAAGAGGGCGTAAAAATAATTAACATGTATTTTTCTACTAATGCATCGCTCCAATTTCAAGTCAGTGTGGCTAGATAGCGACATGACAGATAAAGGGTAACAACGACGAATCGTCCACTGACTTGAGATGCGTATAAGCGCCTTAGTGGAAGAAGGGAATCTTTTGTAAACTTTTGTTGAACTGTGATTTGAACCCAAGGGATAATTACTTCCTTTTTATATTAACCTTGTTTTTATTATTATTATTATATGGGGAAAAGGGAAGTTCCCACATTTAGCAGAACATGAAATAAGAGTAACGTACTTAAGCGCTTCAAGGTTTGAAATGTGAGTAATAGCTGCTGTAATCTATATGCAATAGTAATCACAGATGAATGTTATTGAATGTTGTTGTTGTGGTCTGCAGACCGCGGACTGGTTTGATGCGGATCTCCTTGCTACCTTGTCATGTGCAAGCATCCTCATCTGAGAATACGAACGGCAACCTGCATCCTTTTGAATCTGCTTACTGCATTCGTCCCTCGGTCTCCCTCGACGATTTTTACCACTCACTCTTCCTTCTATTCAAAGTTAACGATTCCTTGATGTCTCAGACTGCGTCCCACCAATCTATTCCTTCTCTTAGTCAGCATGTGCCACAAACTCCTTTCTTTTCCAGTTCTTTTTAGCACCTCTACATTAATTACGTGATCTATCCATCTAATCTAATGATGTAGTGACTGTGAAATATTTGATCTAGAGATTATCTGCGCAAGCTAGATCGGAAATTCGGAACATTTTAACATTTCGTTACTATACACAACTGTTTCACGTTATTTTCTCCCATCTTTAATATTTTACAGTGATTAGTTATTTGAGAATGTGATTTGACAGTCAATACCTACCGACATACGGGGTGAGGCTGCATCACTTGGCACTTAGGGTACATTATCGACGTGGCACTTGTTACGGTTAAATGTACGTTGTTCGTGAACTGTAGCGGTCGCGCATAGGCGCGTCCCGTTAATTGAACTTGTTAAATCCTTAAACACGCTTAATTGTGATGTTGCTAATCCGCCTGCGCTATATTGTACAAGGCACGTTAATCAGAGTTCCATGTACCGGTGCTGCGGCTAATGACAAAATCTTACACACGCAAACCCTCCCACCCAATCCCCAGCAACAAACACACAACCGTGCACACACATATACACACAAACTTGTACACGCACAGACGAACAGCACGCAATGCCGTTTGTCTCCATCATACTATGATAAATGCTTCCATGCTAATTGATCAGATTCCGGCAAGCAAGACCCAAACGTGAAGGCAAGTTGCAAGTCCTGACTCAAACGAGTAGATACCAAGAAAGTAATCTGTGTGATAATAGTTGTTTTCCGTTCAATATAAGCCAGTAAATGCCCTTTCAATCAACAAACTACAATTGTACTAGCCGTAGGTTTATAGTATTCAATCGAGCGAAAACAGCATCCGGCCCCTACCCCCTCTCTGTTCCACCGAGAAGAAGCGAAGACCTTTCAGTATCCTGGAAATATGTGGAGAAGGCCATCCGAGCTGCAACTTACAAATTTGACTGGCAGATAACAAGTGGTACAAGAATCACATGATTGAAACTGCAGCCCTGTGTGAAGCAATCAGTATTGAGTGTTGTCATCGTTGCTCCGTATAACCACTGCCAAATTCCTCAGCATTGAATCAAAGACGCTCTGGATATGCTGGCGTAGGGTCTGGCATCCTGTTGCAAGACATGCTTTACCCATTTCGCAAGGCATGGAACGACAAAAGGATCGAACTCTTTAGAGATGTAATGATGGCTGCTTAGTTGTACTGGCTATGCGTACTATAACCTCTGACAGTAAAGGTCGCTGAATAGTCCTGTAACATTAACGTAGATGAACTATGAACTATAGTTAACAAATTGTTTTTCAAAGAAGAAAGATTGGCTGGTCAGTACTTACCTTTGTGCTGTACCGCCGATAGCGATACAAATAAAGAAAAAGGACAAGCTTTCGGAACACAGTTCCTCCTTCAGGTGAGAGAGAATGGAAGAAAAAGGACGGGAACAGAAAGGGAAGGTAATTCACGATCTAGGTCATGAGGGTGGTGTTTAGGAGTGTGGAAGTAAGAGATACTGTATATTACTACTGATCCAATCCAGAGAGGATATATAACCAAAGAGGAGAGATCAGGCACTAAAGAGAAGAAAAGATGAGTGAAACGAATGATGCTAAGCGGTGGACGGGGGAGGGGGGATTGTCTAAACGTTTTTGATTAACAGGGAAAGGTATAGAGGAAAACAGACACAAAATAGAGAAAGAGGGAGAGGAAGGCAAGGAAGGCGTAATAGATAGGTGAGTTGAGGATGGAGGGGGGGGGGAGCGGTTAGCATAATTTAGGTAAGGAGGTTGGCGGGAGGAGAGGATATGTTGGAGGGCAAGTTCCCACCTCCGTAGCTCTCAGCGACTGGTGTTAGGTGGCAGTATCCAAATGGCACGTACGGTGTAACACGTGCCCAGTTCCCTGCATTCATGCTGGAGCGCATGCTCTGCCACAGGATATTGGATGTCCCCCAGGTGAACAGTCCGACAGTGACCATTAATCCCCTCAGCCAATCCCCTCAGCCAATCCCATCAGCCCTCGCCATAAAAGGCTGCACTGTGGATGCATGTCTGTTACTATATGACTGTTGTCTCGCATGTGGCATAGTTATGTACATATTTGGCGTCTGATCCTGCAATTACTATCTATTCATACTCACGGAATGTATGACATTAACTGCGAATCGCTTAAGTTCAAAATGTATACCCAACCGGAATTCGAAGTCGGGTCTCCTGCTTTATAGGCAGTTGCGCTGACCACTAACCCTCTGGGGCCACAGAGATCATCACACCTGCGATGGACTATTGAAGCATGTCTCCCGTCAGATACAAATTCTCAACTTCACCCTGCCCACTATTACTAAAACTCATTGCCGGTCATCGGCAACTTATACACATGTGGTGTCTGTTCTTTCGGAATGCGGATGACGGACAATGATCCTTTCTTCAGTGCGGAGGCACTCCTAGGCCCTTACTCTTACGGGAATCATTTACATAACTACGAGTTTGAGTAATAGTCTGCAGGGTGAAGTTGAGATTTCGTATATGACGGGAGGCGTGCTTGAGTCATCCATTGCAAGTGTGGTGATGGCACTGGCCCCAGTGGTGCAGCGCAATTACCTAGAACAAAGGAGACCCGTGTCTAAATCCCGGCTGGATACACATTTTCAACTTCACACTTTCGCAGTTAATGTCATACATCCCCTGAGCATGAATAGTTAATGTCGTTCGAAATAGTCAACTCCCTTCACAATGCACCTCTGATATCTGCGATATATGTCTTAGAAACAATGCACAAAGTCTAGGCAAGTTTCTTTGTTTGTCACGACTATCGTTCAATCTCTTTCCTTTGAAAGCGAGTTAGAGTCCAGGAAATTGAAAGAAGTTTGGAGAATTGAGATATGGAGAGTATGATCCCTATTTTTTCCAAGAACTGTTTGACAGTATTGACAGGGTGAGGACGAGTGTTGTCGTACAACTTGAACGTCTACCATACTCGCCAGTCTTTAATCCTCCAGAATTATTCCTATTCCTTTGACTCAAATTATCTTTGAAAAGAGATTTCACAGTATTCCTCTCATCCAAAGAAACGCGACGAGGCTTATGAACAGCATTCCAAAGGAAGACTTCATGAAATGTTTCAAAAATGTTCAAATGTTAGTAAAGCTTATGGGACATAACTTACAAATTACTTACGAAATAAAGACAGCACAAATATCCATACGAGAAGGGGGATTCGAAGCCCCGACGGGGAACGGCCGTGCACATCGGAACATAGCGCCTCAATGCACTGGGCCACTCCGCCGCAGCCATACAATGTTTCCAGAACATGTATCGCACAAATCAGCGGTGCATAGTTATGGGACGTGACTATTTAGACAGCAAGGTAACAGCAGTTCCTGCTTTATCTACGTTAATGTTACGGGACTGTTCACCGAACCTTATTGGCAGAGGTTGTAGATTGTGCGGTAGTGGACTACAATAACAAACAAAACTATAATATGTTTCCTTGAAATGCTGGCTTCGGCAGCCAGATTTTGTCACTGCGATATTCGCTTTGAATGCCAGCTGCTTTGTTTAAAAAAAATCACAACCGGTTCCGCGTCCTATAGACGCATCATCAGGTGGTTAATATATTTTTAAACATGTCTGCCGTGTAGCCACTCCCCAGAGTTCACGTCGGATGTTTAAAATTTTTTTAAACGGTACCTAACGCTCACGTTCCCGTCAAAACGATAAAATAATGAACGCTATTGCGGTAGTCATATTTAATATACAAAAATCACGGTTTTGCCCACCCTCCACCACCCGTGTATTAAATATGACTACCGCTACAGTGCTCATTATTTAATCGTTGTAACGTTAGGTGGCGTTCAAATAATTTTAAACATCCAACGTGAACGATGGTAAGTGGCTAAACGGCACAAAAAAAAAAAAAAAAAAAAAAAAAAAAAAAAAAAAAAAAAAAAAAAAATTACGACCTGATGATGAAACTGCTCGCAGTCAAAGCGGACTTAATCTCACAATGATAACGATAATACCGGCTACGGATCAGTATAGCGATGCATTAGGCAACACTTTGTCTCTCACCATGATGTCTCCAGATTCCAATCCGACCCTCGTGCTGACGGAGGCAGAATCGTTCTTCGTCGATAACAGCAATGTCGTCCCATTCTGTTGACGACGAACGTTGTTCACCACACCTTTACCACCAGAAACGTCTGTGTCGATGGCTCACTGGTAAGCGTAGCAATAGACACCCTGCGAATGATGTCGGATGTTGTGGTCTAACCCTGCGTTAAAACACTTGTCATTGCATGAAATGTAATTCCCGTCGGGCTGTCGTTACCTCCAGCATTCAGCAGTTACGAAGTTGCATCATAGTTACTTGGTTATGTCCGACACGAGCAACGATTTCCCTGAAACAAAATTCGCAATTCCAATATTTCTTCGAATGCACATCTGAATTCGTTTTTTCTAAGAGACAATAATGAAGCTGATTGTGCAAAACAACCGCTCGAAGGAACAATGCCAGTATGTCCACTAGCCCGTCATTCATAAACCTCAGTCATTGATTAAATTTTCTTTCCTACTTATACCACTTATAACAGGAGGAATTGGGAATTAACTTGTTCCATTAATAACTGGAGCACCAGATGTAACATTCCCACGAATAAAATACATAAGATTCTGCGAATTTAACCTTCATTAACACTTCTCCTGTCTTCTGTAGTGGATAAAGCAGCTGGTACCGGATGAACAGTTTACCACCGTACGTGCCGCTAATAGCGGCCTTGATGTTCGCCTGCGCTGAAATGCTCTGAACGCTACAAACGCACGCTCAAATTTCACCATGAAGATCATAATTTGTGTTTTGTGGCACTAAACTGCTAGGTCATCAGCGTTTGGCAAATATTACCTCATTTGGATGTTTCGTTGGGGGTAATCCAATTTTGATGACCAGAAGTGTAACATTGGAAGCACATGAAAACAATATAAATATCTGATAACATTTAGCAATTTATTGATGCCTTATGCCTTTAGAATTTCATTTTATGAGAACAATGGTATCAATATTAATCACACATTTTGTTAACACATCACATATACCTCATAAATAACGTTCCAATTATCAAAGCTGCGTAAAAAATTATTCCCACTTTACAGTCATACGTCTTAATATAAAAACTGACTTTTGATAAATAGACCGCCAAACTATATCTTTGTTACACAGCCAACCGCATAGTGACGTCTACCTCACCGACATATAAATATGTGGGGCTCTCTCACCACATGACATTAGTATCTTCTTATCTATTCTCTTGTTTCTCCTTCTTTTTCTTACGTAACTTTCTGTTAACTTCATACAAGTCTACAGAACTTTAGGTAATAGAGTTTCATACCAAACAATTTTCTGTGATATTGTAATACTACACGTCCCAGGTGAAATTGTTTAAAGCAAAAATAAGTTTAAAAAATCTTAATCCTATGTTGGTTCAAAATGTTCAAATGTTTGTATAGTTTATGGGACTTAACTACGGGGTCATCAGTTCCTAAACTTACAAACTACTTATCAACTAGCTTATCCTAAGGACGGCACAAATATCCATGTCCGAGGGGGGATTCGAACCCCCGACCGTAGTGGCCGTGCAGACCGTGACTGAAGCGCCTCAGTCTCCTCGGCCACCGCGGCCGGCTCCTATGTTGGCCTGAATGGTGTAGCATGATGTATGGCACTAAATTATATAGTATTATGGGGACTGTGAGATGTAGTATGAAGTATGGCAGCAAATTATTAATACTATTCTGCCTGAAAGATGTAGTATGAAGTATGAAACTAAATTATGTACATTTATGGGAACTATTGTGAACTTATTAAAAAATTAAATATGAAAAAGTAAAGAGAAAAGAGAGAGGGAGAAATGGAGACACTATCGACATTAAAAAGTAGGGCTCCAAATAGTTACTGTTTGGTCATGCAGACGTCAGTATACACTTGTCTTTGAAACAAAGAAATGGTCTGAGGATACAAATTCTAAAGATCAGCTTCGAGTGTGTACCGATGTATGTCTGTTAAAAAAGGTATATAAGTGGAGAATAACTTTTTAATAAACCTCTGGTAAGTGTAACGTTATGTGTAGTGGTCGGTGACGTGTTACCAAAATGTTTGATAGAATACCAATACCATTCTTCTTTTGTATTTTTCGAAAACGACGAAATTCGAAGCGAATAAAGTGTAAATAAATTGCTAAGTGTGATCAAGATATTAATTTTATTTTTAAGTGCAGCCAAATAACCACTAACACTCACCACATTCTAATGCAGACAGAAAAATATTATTAGAAGCACTGTCCGTTTCCTCTCTGTCAGTTTCTGTTATAACATGCCCCGTATAGTGCTTTCGCTTCAACCACGTTATACTGTGGTATGTGTGGTTTAGTTTGTTGTACCGGTCTCTTTTCATACTTTAGGCTAGTAGTACAAGATTACTTTAGGATGCTTTCAAACGCCAATCGTTTGTACAGGGGTCATCCAATTATTCTGCTACCCTCCAACAAAGTAATTTGCTCTTTTATTGTCTCTCTAACTTTCATACCTTCTGTTTTCTATCGTCGAGACACTTTTCACCCCTTTAAGCAGTGGCATTCTACTCGTAGCAACTTCGCTTAAAATCATAAACTATCAGTGGTACATTTAGAAGACTTCGTTTGTTTTTGTTGTTTGAGTTTACTTGTAAGAAAATAATAAATATGTAAAAGTTTGTAAATCTATGGGGCTTAATTTCTGTGGTTATCAGCCCCTAGGCTTATAAATTACTTAAACTATTATAAACTAATCTAAGGACAACACAAACACACACACACACACACACAGATATATATATATATATATATATATATATATATATGCCGGAAGGAGGACTCGAACATCCGACGGGGAGAAACCGCTCACTCCGCAGTAAGAGGCCCAAGAGCGCTCGGCCATTCTACCGCAGCACATGATTGCCTTTCGTATTTGAATGATTTGTTGAGGCGAGTGTCAACAGCCGTCATATATTTCATAAAATGCATTTTAAAAACTATCGGCTGTTTATTGAAAACCCTATATATCAACCTGTTTCCGTCAATAGACATCTTCAGAGATAAAAAGGTGTTAAAACTGAATGCATCAAATAAAATACATCTAGTGGAGTCAGTATAAATAAAAATATTAAAAATACAGTGGTCATCTTAGATAAAAACCTATCAGTCAACACAACATAAAAGGTAAGGTAAGGTATTTGTTTTTGATATGATGTTAAAGCTGTTATTGTAAAAAAAAAAAAAAAAAAAAAAAAAAAAAAAAAAAAAAAAAAAAAAAAAAAAAAAAAAAAATGTATTATTCACTTTCGTAAGTTAAAATTACAGCCTCATACAAAAATGTTGTTTACTACAGCATTGATGCTACTGAATAGTGATTGTTCATCGCACCTTAGTTTCTTCTTTAGACGAGAGAAGAAATTTCTTATCGATAAAATTCAAACTGTTTGTAATACATCTCATTCCTTCTGAGATCATTTACACATAAAACGTTAGATAGATTGCGAATTTCGTTTATGATGGATCTTAATAGGTTTTCAACTAATACTTCTGTCGCCTTGCACCTTTGTAGACGGTCAAGTGATTGAAAATTTGAAACGTTATAGAGCTATGTCGAAATTCCTGCTGTGGTCAGTTTGTAGTTGTGGGTTACATATAAAACCATCCTTATGTCAAAGGTATTACTGTAATACACAATATACTCTTATACAATTAATTGGTAGTGGTGAAGGTAAACTGGCTTGGTCGCAAAAATAAATAAATAACATTTATTATAGGTCACACTAAAAATACAGTACGGCTACAGTTATGCGTTTCGAATATGTCCATCATCATATTTGTATCTGGTTTATGACGACAGCCATGTAGGTACATGAATTTTTAAAATGTCGTTTCTTATACACACGTGTGCAGACTACATATTCATAGTCTGCACATGAGTGTATAAGAAACAACATTTTTAAAACCCATGTATCTACATACATACGTGAGGCTATCGTCAGAAAACAGATACAAATATGATGATGGACATTTACGAAAAGCGTAATTAAAGACATACCCTATCTGAAGTGTAACCTACAATAAAAAACTTTTTTGCTACACATCGGCAGCACTACCAATTAATTTGATCATGGTCGCTTGCCTCCTTCTCAATTTAATGTCACATTTACAATGCTATACAATTATCTGCTATACCAATATCTGAGGGGGAGTACTAACTGCTTGAAACCGATTATAATAAAACTATTTCATATGCAAATGCTTTCTGTTCCTTTAAAAACCAATCATACAACACATGCAGCAATAGACAAAATACAAAAAAATTTCATTGTAAGATTAAAATTTCATGAAGTGCTATTGACAGAGAATACCAAACATTTTCGATGAAATTTAAAAGAAGTATGCAACGTACGGCAAAATTTCATAAGGATTAGTTTGACCTACTGAGGAATAGGTCATGAATGAAACGAAAAATGCATCTATATGAAGATGGAATACAGGATGCCGTGTTGTAATCTATTAACCATAAAAACTGGAAAAGGATTTATTTTATTTAACAGCAGTTACAAAGGAGAAGAACAATCATCACCGTTAATAAAAGAGTTTGCATTAACGGAGCACAAACAAGATTCACACAAAGAAGGTCAATAACAGGTGTCACATTCATATCTCAAAAGTAACAGTTAAACGAAGAGCATTCAGTTTAAAATTTTCATTTTTTTTCTAATCAGCTAAATCACCTTTGAATAATAGTAACAAAGTATGAGTGAGGAATTTTTAAATACCTTGTTCCAAAAGAAAAAAAAAGCAGGAGCACTTTTTCGCCTATCAGCCATCTGTGGCCCTGACGCCTCATTGTGAATCCCGATCACAGTGCTCTGTATTATCTGTTACAATGCTGCGACCACCCTTCCCCCCTCCCCCTCCCCCCTCCCCCCTCCCCCCTCCCCCGCCGACAAACGTTGCATTGCCGCTACGCCTACTAGCCGGCGTTACATCCCTGAAATGTTGAACCATGTCGTCGTCCCGCACCTTCAAAAGCTGCCGATTGCCATATTGAAAACAGGACAAAGCGCCACCACAAGGTGCACTCAGCGTCCATCGGATTTTATTGCAGTCTTGGTCTCCCTGATATTTTGATTTCTCACCTATAATAAACGTCTGATAGATGATTGCCGTACGAGTTGCCCACTGTATGTCTGCCGCTCCAAATAATTCTTTTTACTTATTTATTTATTTATTTATTTATTTATTACAATACATTGAAGCAGCGTGGACTGCTTCCCCGACGACACATCCAAAGCATCATCAATAAAAGACTGTCTTAGTTGCATAAATCCATTTAGGTAGAACCGTTTCGTCCGCTTAGGGCATCTTCAGATATCTAACGAAGAGGAAAAGGAGAACTAGTAGGACAACGCTATATTCTTATTAAAGTATTACAAAAAATTGAAAATAGTTTAGATACAAAACCTTTGAAGTCGGTACTATAGGCTTATAATTATGTATGGTAATAATGTTTTGTCTACTCTGTGATACAGGGTGTTTTGATTAAAATGCAGCGATAGGATGTTGTACAGAGACAATAATAACAAAATTCTTGGATCTGCGGTGCAATGACCGTTACAAACGAATTGATAGTGAACGGAATACTGAAATCAATTTTTATTTCGAGGTTTACTATTCCTAAAGTCTCTGTAGCATCGAGTAGATTTTCAACATATTTATTTGACATTCGTCAATAACGGTACTGGCACTGCCAGGAACGTGAATAGATGCCAGGGTACATAAAAGATATATTACTTAAAAATTTCCGTAAAAGAAGTGAAAAATGTTTGGTCTTTTCAGGTCAAATAGTCGTTTTGAAGTTTCGAGTGTTTAAAATAAATCCGCTTAGATATATGCGTCCTATTTGGGCACAATTCAAAATTTCTAAATTTGTAGGGAGGGTAACTGATACCCTGAAGCCTTTAAATATTCCGCAAAAGGAGAGCATTTCTTTATTTGCCACTTTTTTTTGTTAATAGACTTTCATTGAAACATGTTTTTGAAGCCCTCTGTAGGACAATCAACACATTTAAGCTTTATAAACATCTGAAGCTGCATGTGGCTGTTTCATAGGTTGGTAGTTGTGTGGTAGAATTTATTGATTATTTGTTCCACGAGAAAAGGAAATGTGTACATTGGTATTTCAAAACGGTATAACAATTTTGTATATCAATGGTCCTAGAAAGTGAAACGTAGTTTGTATTTTTTTGCCAACTAACTTCGCGGTCGCGGTTTGGCTCCGCTCTCCAGTAAGCCTGACATACTCCCTACATAGCTGGTGGACAAGAAAGGTGGCTATTTTCTTTGACTTAATGAAGAGGTATTTAGCAGCGGTTACAATCAGAAATGTCGGAAATAACAGTATGGATGCGCATCGTACACTAAAAGATCTATTTTGTAGGTAATACTATGTCGAACACATATACATCGATATGGAAATTATTTAAATGCAAAAGATCGATTAGCTCATACCGAGTTAACAAAAACTTCTTACACGTAGGTAATAAGATTAATATGTGCATTGCATCTCTTAACCTATCGAGTAATGAACATTTATAATCTATTGATGTGTTCTTCCCTTTCGCAAGGATAATAAAAAACGGACTTGAAAGTTGTCTGTAAAAATTGTGGTTTCTCTTTTAAATGAAAATCGCTTTTACTGTATCGTTTGATCTGACTGTATCCAGACTGAAACATTAAAATAAATTGCTGGTAGAACTACACAATAAAATTGTCCTAAATATTGTCGGGCTAAGTTCGTTTCAGGTGCTTTAAGTGTGTGTCTTGTATCTGTAACTACAGGAACTACTAACTACTCCTGATTGAAAGCACAATAAAGAATTTCTAAGCACTTGAAAGTTGTGCAAAGAAAATTCAAATTAATTTCCAGGAATTGTTTGCCCTGACAATTACAGATAAAGTAACTATTATGAGCTGATCCCCAGATAAATTTTTATAATTAAATTTCATTTCAATTCTATCTGTTGAAACTAACTGCATTACTGTTGGCCGTGACATAGTGACAATTTTTTTCTTTATATGAACTGATTATCTGATAACATATTTTCATAATTAAATATCTTTTGATTTCTTTAATAAAAATGCTCTTTATGAAAACAATGTAATCTTCCAACCAGATGTTTTCAATTTTTTAATTGAGGAGGTAGAAATACCAATACTGACGCAAGTAAGTTCCTTTTAAGATTTTATGTGTTTTTCTCTGAACTTGGATAAACGTTAACGAAATCTTATATAGTGTACCGTATTCTGTTTATGATATATTGTCAAGAGAAAGTCCCTTTTACAATTTTCTGTACTTCTGACTGAACTTGCATGAACACTAAAAAAAATATTACGCTGTGTACCATATTAGGTTTTTAATACAGATTGTCATCATTGAAAGAACAGGAATAAAACATGTCATTTTGCTCTTTTTTTTTTTTTACCACACAACGATCATAAATCGAGGAAAGTAAGTTGTACTATTAGAAGATAAAAGTAATCATGAGGGAAAAATTGTGTTGTGAAAATATCCCAACAATTAGAAAAAACTATACGCGCCGCAAATTATGAAAAAAAAAAAAAAAAATTCTTTGGCTCTAATCCAAAAACTTTTGCATCCCATTAACATTGCTTCGCGATCGTCGTCAAATGGTGTAAAAATGTTTCATCAGAGTATCTCTTCCTAGTTCTTTCTACTTCTGTAATCAAACACACTAATCACTGTCACTACTCAACTACAACTGCCGTGTATAGTTGGGCTGCACCAGCGGTGCGCAACAAAACGAAAGAGTCTCTCAGACATTTCGTTAGTAACCTAACCAGCCTTTATGTTGTGCATCGCAGAGATACCTATCAGACCATGTAAAGTAACAAATGCTTTTCCTCATTTATCAGAAGAAAATGCAATGTTTCGTTACTGAAAATTTTTCCCTTGATATAACATTGAGATATGACAATTGGAATCATTTAATTTGAAATGATAATAAATAAATAAGTGAACAACAAAACATATTTCCAGCTTGGTTACAGTGAAAATGTTGAGATGAAATAGAAGTAGGCCGGTCTGCACGGCCACTACGGTCGGGGATACAAATCCCCCCTCGGGCATGGATATTTGTGTCGTCCTAGTTCGTAAGAAGTTCATAAGTAGTTTGTAAGTTTAGGGACTGATGACCCCGTAGTTAAGTCCCATAAGCTGTACAAACATTTGAACATTTGAAATAGAAGTAGAAATCATTAAACGACTGCCATTCTTAGTAAAGTAAGGATTACAAAAACAAGAGCTTTTCCATTAGACCAGATTTCGTCGATTATCACACGTGCCTTTGTAAACATTCAGATGGAACTGGACTGGCCATCACTGCGTGCACCAGGTTCGCCCAACACACTCAAGATGCAGTTATTGCTTAAATCTCTGAGTGTAGCCAAACTCAAAGGATACTAAAATATTTTGTTATAGGGTCTATAGAAGCTGTAGTACAACGAAATACAATGTCATACTGTATGAAGTTTAAAACCTCCTACGGACATAGCAGATTCTTCTATTGGGAAATCAAAAACATAAAACATCACAGAAGTTCTCCTGGACGAAAGGAGATGGATATATGGCTTAGCCACAACCTAAGGGATGTTTCCAGAATGAAACTTTCACTCTGCAGCGGAGTGTGTACTGATATTAAACTTTCTGGAAGATTAAAATTGTGTAGCAGAATCAGGATTCGAACCTGGGACCTTTGCTTTTCGCGGACATGCTCTCTGCCAACTGAGCCGTCCCAACACGATTCACAGTCCGTCCGCCGGCCACGGTGGCCGAGGAGACAGGCGCGCCAGTCACGGTCTGCACGGTCACTACGGTCGGGGGTTCGAATCCCCCCTCGGGCATGGATGTTTGTGCAGTCCTTAGTCTTAGTTAGTTCATAAGTAGTTTGTAAGCTTAGGGACTGATGACCCCGTAGTTGAGTCCCATAAGATCTACAAATAACAAACAAACAAACAGTCCGTCCCCACAAATGTACATCTGCCAGTACCTCTCCTCTTACTTTCCAAAGGTCTCAGGTCGAATCCGATTCCGGCACAGAATTTTAATCTGCCAGGAGGTTTCATATCAGCGCACACTCCTTCGGATTGAAAGTTTCATTTTCGAAACATCGCTTAGGATGTGACTAAGCCATGTCTCCAAAATATTTCTTCCAGGAATGCTAGATCTGCAAGGTTCGCAGAGAACTTTTGTGTAGTTTGGAAAATAGAAAGCGAGATACTGGTAGAAGTAAAGTTGTGAGGACGGAACGTGAATCGTACTGGGATAACTCAGTCTGTAGATGCTTGACCGCGAAAGGCAAAGGTCCCAGGTTTGAATCCCGTTTCGATCAAACAATTTCAATCACCCAGGAACTTTTATATCGGCGAACTGTCCGTTTCAGTTCGGCATGATACAATCAGTCTGACTAAACGACGCTATTTGTGACTGACGACATGATCGCGTATACAATACCATATACTATTTATCAATTTTTTGGTCAAGTATAAAGCCGAACCGCTTAAGATAGATACGTTTAGGCTCAAAAAGATCGATCTGCATAAAATCGGCAGTAGCAGGTATAACACCCCTTTTTCCGTAAAAATACATAATTACCTTATTAGTTACGTATGGAAGGCAACAACGCCGTTTCCTTAAAATTCCAAGCCCCTGAGCCCATATTTAACACGGTGATTAACAAAATTGCAGGTTCGATGCTGAAACTGAGAACATAATATTTTAATGGCAAGTAACCATCAGTGCGCAACACGCGCGGTCCATACAAAACTGACATAAACTGCAGCTCATCACTTGCTAACTATAAATAATAAAATAAAATAAATAAATAAATAAATAAATAAAAAAGTTCAACTTTGACAAAATGATTCTAGCAGCAATCCAATATCGAATTCCAAGTAAAAACGACTGCTAGTAGATCTCAAAAGCAACTGAGAACGACGGAGAGAGACTGAGAAAAAGGCTGTCGCCTCAGCAGCCCACGTGAGCGCTCACGAAGACCACTGTTTGCGACCTTTCCAGAGATGTCACAGGGGGTAGACTCAAAAAATCAAATGTTCAAATGTTTGTAAATCGGACCAAACTGCGTGGTCATCAGTCCGTAGCTTACGAACTACTTAAACTAGGGTAAACTAACCTAAGGACAACACACACACCCATGCCCTAGGGAAGACTCGAACCTCCGACGGCGAGCAACCGCGCGCTACGCAGCGAGACGCCTTAGACCGCTCGGTTACTGCACCGCGGCGGTATATTCAAATTCGCGATTAATCTGATCGTAAAAGATCGATCCAACTTGTTCATCCCTAAAGACAGATAAGATTTCGTCATCTTTCTCACGGATATGCGATCTTCGTATATCTTGTTACATCTCAAATCAATTTGGGTGTGATATCTTGGGACCTTCTCCATGATTACTTTATGATGGCAATCCGAGGCTGACCCTACTCGGTATCGACGCTTTTCGCGACCTCTCAGACAGGGCGCGAGAGTGGCGCGGTGTCCGCGGGAACGGAGCGCATCCGATACGGTTGGACTGTGTTTACTTGTCCGCCCCTCAGCGGAGCCGAGCGGGGCACGAAGCGCTGTCGCATTGTGTGCTCGGCGTCATGCATCTAAAAAATGTTCAAATGTTTGTTAAGCTTATGGGACTTAACTACGGGGTCATCAGTCCCTAAACTTACAAACTACTTATGAACTACTTACGAACTAGGACGGCACAAATATCCATTCCCGAGGGGGGATTCGAACCCCCGACCGTAGTAGCCGTGCTGACCGTGACTGGAGCGCCTCAGTCACCTCGGCCACCGCGGCCGGCGTCATGCATCTGATGAATGGTAACAACACAAGCGCATAGAGATCACGTGACGTAACGCTGTCGGGCATTGAGTCATTTCAGATACACTTTTCACACACATGTGTTGCCATGTAATGATTTTTGCATTTTAACGATGTTCTGTTATTTGCTTACGATGACCTTTCTACGTCTACATCTACATGGGATACTCTGCAAATCACATTTAAGTGTCTGGCAGAGGGTTCATTGAACCACCGTTATACTATTTATCTCCCATTCCATTCTCGAATAGCGCGCGGGAAGAAAGGACACCTGAATCTCTCCGATCAATCTCTGATTTCTCGTATATTATACTGATGATCTTTTGAACAATATGTTTTCGCATTCGGTGGAGAATGTTGGCAATTGGGGTTTCGGAAGTAGCGCACGCTGCAATGTTACGCGCCGTTGTTGTAATGATTCCCATCCCAGATCCTGTATCATTTCCGTAACGCTGTCTCCCCTGTGACAATACAAAACGAGCTGCTCTTCTTTGCACTCTTTCGATGTCCTCCGTCAAACCCACATGGACAACAATACTCCAATAAAGGACGGACAAGCGTAGTGTATTCTGCCTCTTTAGTAGTTCTCCTGCATCTTTGAAGGGTTATGCCAACAAAAAGTAGTCTCTGGTTGGCCTTTAGGACGACATAATCAACGTATTCTTTCCAGTTTAAGTTCTTGTAAACAAAGTTTAAGGGATTTCGTTTCGTACTCATGTGGACGGCTTCACACTGCTCATTATTTAGAGTCAACTGCCAATTTTTACACCACAGTGATATCTTATTTACATCATTTTGCAGCTGGTTTTAATCTTCAGATGATTGTACTAGACGGTAAATGACGGCGTCATCTGCAAAGAACCCCAGAGAGCTGCTTCGATTTTCTACCAAATCGTTTATGTAACTAAGGTACATCAGAGGAATAATAACACTACCCTGCGGAATGACGGATATCACCTCTGTTTTAGTGGATGCCTTGCCATAGATTACTACAAACTGTGTCCTCTCTGACAGGAAATCACCTATCCAGTCGCAAACTTAGGGGCGTTATACCATAACCACGCAATTTGATTAAAAGCCGTTTGTAAGGTATGGTGTCAAAAGTTTACGGAATCAAGTTGAGAACCATTGTCGACAGCACGCAACACTTTGTGTGAGTAAAGAGCTAGTTGTGTTTCGCATAAAGGATAATTTCTAAATCTGTGTTGGCCGTGGTTTGAAAGACCACCGTTATTGTAAAATTAATTCTAGATGAGGGGAGTCAGTTACAAGCTTACTTTAAAGATATAATTCTGGCCGTAACAAACCAGCTAAAGGATTCACGCGAACTACTAACTACTTCCTGAAACCGAATCTTGTTCCCTGGCCCAAGAATTTAAAACTGACTCAAAATTTACTTTAGCAGCAGGAAGACAAATAGACGGTTTCCAACACACATCGTAGATCACGATAATTAGACATTTATATACAAGCCACCCCGAACTAAACCATTTCTTGAAGATGGCTGTGAGAACATTTATGGCGCAACGGAATTAAAAATATGATAAGATGCATCTGAATTTGTTCTGAGCACTGTCGAAAAACAATATTAAATTCATTAACAAATATACAAAAGTAGAACAATATTTCACTGATGATAACCTATTTATTCAGTTCAAACATGAGCAAATGGGGGCACCAGTTTTGTTAAACAATAAAAATGCATCCCATTGACGGCTAACTTAAAGTAATCTGAACACCGCCAGGGGAAGGATTTACAATCTGCAAGCATTCAACCACTCACACGCGTGAAGCAAAGGGAAACTCACCCAACTCAGCGCGCTGATACGAAGTAGAAGCAGGCGCTGCAATCGTAAGCGAAATTCAGCGTACCAGGATGTACCACGTAACACAATAAAAAATAAACTTCGTAGGTCGCTCTGGTCTGTCTTTCTTTACTTGTGATGATACGCGATAATAGCAAGATTAAATTCCATTCAAAACAAACCGTGAGCATGCAGAATTACTGAGACACACGGCACGTGTCTGCTAAATTACACACTAGATTACATGCTTAAAGATCGCATTCATTTCAACAAACACCAACGGAATCACAGATTACGAAGCAAGAATACACAATAGGAAGGCACTGGGGAGTGAGCAGTTGCGAGAACTCAAGTGACTAGCTATAAACCTTTGAAGTCGGAGTTCGGAGCCACGTGGTTCCGAAAAACAGTATAAATACAAAACTTCAATTTCGGAAATTGTCGCGTTCCACAAAGCTAGAAAGAAATTAAACAGAGTTAATACCCCACCAGCTAGTCTGACACAAGTTACCGATACCAGCCGTTATAAAACCGAATAAGTTGCATATTCACCGCATTTACCTATGCAAAATTACCGAAATGAAATTGAATACATTGCCGTACATGATCCGATAAATTAACCTAAGTTCTGAAGTCTAACAAAGCAGTCAACGAATCTTGTTGGCTTAACACGCAATCAGGGCAACAAGATATGATAGTGCAGCATATACAAAAATTGTATGGCTTCAAATGTTCGTAAATCTAAGAGACTTAATTACCGTTGTCATTAGTCCCAAAGCTTGCAAACTACTTACACTACCTTAAAGGACAACACGAACACCCACACCTGATGGGGGAATCGAACCTCCGACGGTGAACGGCTGCATACACCGCAACTGGCCGCCTTAGTGCGCACGTTTATTTTGCCTCTGCCTTTAAGGCATAGTAAAATATTGCCTTAGATAGAAAATAAGAAAAAGAATACCATTTTTTTTAAATTGAACTGCCAGAAACGTTAAAAACGAAATAATGCCAATACATGTTTATATTACTGGCTTCTGATGATGCCTTGAAAATAAAAGCGATACGCTCATGGCAAGCAATAGAGTAGATTTTTCCAGTTGCATTGACGGATATCATGAAGAAATTTGTCACCTACTGATCGTAAGAGACAGGTAATACAGTGATATAATAAGATCCCGCTTACAGCGATTGAGGAACTGAGCCACAATAAGTACGATGATAATGATTTGGTGCTTTCCAGTGCTCAATACGTCTTTATTTTTTTAATCTCTACAGGTAGCGGTGCTGAAAATGGGTCGAAATTGAGATAATGAAGACACTGCGCTTAAACACACGTCCAAAGGCAGATAGAGAGAGAGACTACTTTCGGTGTGAAGAAATTGGCAGCGCTGTCTGCTACTTGTAGCCATTAGATTGAGAGATAAAAAGGAAAAGAGAGCTCGGAGAGAAAGGGAGGCAGCGAGAGAGAAAGAGAGAGAGCAAGAGACAGAGGTTGCCCGGTCGCGAAATAAACCACATTATCTCTTGAAAACATAAGCGAAACGCTCATGGTAAGAAAGAAAAGAAAGTGTTTTTCCAGTTGGATATACGAACGCTAAGAACAAATTTGTAAACAATAGGTAAATGTGACCGTAATCATCGTACGATAACTTATAATTGCATTGAATTAAAAATAGTTCAAATGTTAGTTAAGCTTATGGAACTTACCTGCGGGGTCATTTGTCCCCAAAGTTACAAACTATTTAAAAACCAACTTAAAATAAAGACGACAGAAACTCCATGCCCGAGGGAGGATTAGAATCACCGACGGGGAAAGTCCTCGCGCATCGCGGCATAGCGCCTCAATGCGCTCGCCCACTCCACCACAGCTGAATAATTTAGATTATTTTTGGAGAACTGTAAAGAGACCTAGATAATGGTACACGGCATAAAATTCAGCTTCATACGTTTACGCTTTCCGGAGAAAAAAAAATCAACAAATGTTCAAAATGTTCAAATGTTTGTAGAACTTATGGGACTTCTACGGGTCATGTCCCTAAACTTACAAACTACTTATGAACTAGCTAAGACTAAGGACGGCACAAATATCCATGCCCGAGGGAGGATTCGAACCCTCGACCGTAGTGGCCGTGCAGACCGTGACTGGAGCGCCTCAGTCCCCTCGGCCACGGCGGCCGTCAACAATCGGACAGTCAGAGTTCATGCAGATGGATGAAAATACCTACAGCTGTATTTAAATACTTTATTAAATTCTGCGCGACCGGTTTCGGTGCTACATTTTACCATCTTTAGGCTCTTGTTGTGCGATTATTGTTAAAAGCACATTTGTATTTTAAATACAGCTGTTGGTATTTTCATCCATCTGTATAATCGAACCTGCTGCGTCTCAAACCATCCACTATGGTGAGAGACAGAGTTCAAGCTGACAGACGAATAAGACAGTGATGCAGTACGGTCCCTCTTACACCGATTGAGGTACTGAGCCACAAAAAAAGTATGACAGTAATGACTTGGCGCATACTTGCTGAATACGTCGTTAGTTTTTTTTAAAAGCTCCAGAGACAGCGGTGCTGAAAATGAGTGGAAATGAAGATAATAAAGACACTGCGCTTGAAGACACGCGAATGACACAAAGAGAGAGAGAGAGAGAGTCCGAGACTATTTTCAGTGCGAGGAGATTGGCAGCGATGTCTGCTACTTGTCGCCAGCAGATTGAGAGGAAAAGGAAAAGAGGGCTCGCAGAGGGAGGGAGAGAGAAGGGGGATGAGAGAGAGAGAGAGAGAGAAAAACGACAGAGCGGAGAGAGAGAGAGAGAGAGAGAGAGAGAGAGAGAGAACCGGGTGCTGTCGCCGGACGGTTCGTCGCCCACGGCCGTCGCCAATCGATTGACCCTCGGCGCTCGTGTCGGCAGACAACAAAGCGCGCCGGTGCCTCCTAATTGGATGATCCTTACTCTCGTCGATCGTGAGGTCAACGTTAATTACCTGCCTCTCACACGTTCCGCCGCCATCGACGAGATCGGATTCCGACGGAGCGGTGGGCCGACGCGACGACACCCAAACACGCGGGTGGTGGCCGCAGTGTAGCGCGCTGGCTCGCTCTCCCTTCGGACCTAATTACTTTCTGCACTCCGATTTTCGCCCGATGCTCATTCGTCTGTGCGTCGCCACGCACACACACACAGAGAGAGAGAGAGTTGGCCGGCCTCGCGGACTAATCAGCAGGAGTAGCTTGACGACGTCACCAGAGGCTCCAGAGAAATGGAATTGAACCCAAAATCACCGACAAAGTTCCCAGAGTATCGCGTTCCCGTTGACGAGAATTGTTTCAAAAATTCTTGTGGAACTCAAAGGGAGACACGGTTCTTTTAACTTCGATGTAATTAATACGCAAGCTGCTGGCCATCCAAGAGGCAGTAGTCTGACGTAACTGGTACACGACATTAGAGTACCAAACCGTGAACTCTGGTTAATGCACTTAAAAGTTATCAATAACTAGCTGAAAACCCGACGTTGTCCGGGTATTTGTTTATTTATTCTTGCCATTTTTCAGGTATATATTCATTTGTATAACGGCTGAATGTCTGTAAAATCTCTTGGGAATACAATTAGTAGTAAAGGAGTAATACATTAAAACTTGGTGCGTGATGGGGCGGTTTTCCATTATCGTTGCTGGTTACGTGCTCATATGTCATAAACTGCGTGTCGTACTGTGTTACAACTGAGATGGAACACTCAACTGTATGCGGATATACTGTCTGTACAATTTTCTGCGGCTACAATTTGTAGTGTACAAATTATAAATTGCAACGTCATACCGAGACCCGTATATTTACTCCACAAACAGCGGAAAAGTAGTAAGCAGGAAACATTTTTCCTTTCATCATTTTACTATGGTGCCCAGCGAGAAATAATAAAGGTTTGAAGTTATGTTTAAAGTTTGTTGCAAGTCGCTAAGTACCGTCATTCTCATACAGTGTAATTCGAAAGTCTCGCCGCATTATATGGCATTTTTTGCGATTTCTATTGGTTATGACGTAATATCTTTTGAACCATGTGCTGTATGTGATTCTTAACCATTCAGCAATTGTTACCTCGCGGTAAGGTATGTGTGTACCAAATTTGGTTGAAATCGGTCCAATGGTTTAGGAGAAAATGAGCAGCATTGTCGCAAAATGCATCAGTTTTCCCCGCATCTCATTGTTTGACATATCTCGTGAACTATATATCACTTGCGATTCTTACACTTCCGGCGACCGTCCTCATGGACTGAAGCTTACGTGTACAAAATTTCATAAAGATTGGAGCAAAACTGTAGATTTGTATGCAACACGTACAAACGTACGGACACCCTGATTTATATATTAGAAATTTATTCACTTCCCCAAGAGATATATTGTCTCATATAAACAATATTGCATATGTCAGAACTATAAGATTAATAAGTCATGATTGCAAAATACGAACAGTAATTATTTCCAAAACAATGGCGGAATCCGACCTTGGGGAAGATTAATTCAGTTCAAGGAGAAATGTAGGAACACACATTAAGACTTACCTTCGAAGATAGATTAATGAAGGGGAAACCGACGTTTTTAGCATTTGTGGATCTGCCAAAAGCTTTTGACAATGTTGACTGGAATACACTCTTTCAAATTCTGAAGGTAACAGAAGTGAAAATAGGGAGCGAAGAGTTACATTCAACTTGTACAAAAACCAGATTGCAGTTATTAGAATCGAAGGGCAAGAAAGGGTCGCAATGGATGTGAAGGGAGTATGGGGTTATAGCCTCCCAATGTTGTTCAATCTGTACACTGAGCAAGCTGTGAAGGAATACATGGAGAAATCTGGAGAGGGAATTTATGTCCAATGAAAGGGAATAAAAACCTTGCGTTTTGCTGACGACATAGTCATTCTGTCAGATCCAGCAAAGGACCTGGAGGAGCAATTAAACGGAATGGATAGTGTCTTGAAAGGAAGGTTTAAGATGAACATTAACAAGAGCAAAACGACGGTACTGGAATGTAGTGTCAGAGAATCAGGCGATGTTGGACGAATTAGATTTGGTAATGATACGGTGGTAAGATAATTTCTGATGGCAAAGTAAAGAAGATACAAAATAGGAAGAAAAGCGTCTCTGAAGAACCGAAATTTCTTGAGATCAAATATTTGTTTAAATGTTAGGAAGTCCTTACTGAAAGTATTTGTCTGGAGTATAGCATTCAGTGGGAGTGAAACGTGGACGACAAAGAGTTGAGACAAAAAGATTACAGAAGCTTTCGAAATGTGCTACAGACGAATAACGAAGATGACGTAACTAATGAGGAGGTGCTCAACAGAATATGGGAGAGAAGAAGTTTCTGGCAAATCCTGACTAAGAGTTGGGATAAGTTCGTGGGACACCTTCTGAGATATCAAGGTATCGTCAAATTAGCATTAGACGTAAGTGTGTGGGGTAAAGATCGTAGAGGGAAACCAATGGACGAATACAGTAAGCAGATTCAAAAAGATGCAGGTTGCCGTACGTATTCTCAGGTGAAGAGCGTTGCACAAAGCAGGGTACCAAGGGGAGATGCATCATACCAATCTGCGGACTGAAGAGAACAACAACAACAACGATAAAACAACAACAACAATAAGAACAACAACATTGCATAAATGGAGAACAGTGAAAAATTATACTTCGTGGTGCATTCTAACCAGAGATCTCCAGCTTTTTAGGCATACACATTAACCGCTGAGCTGACAAAGCCTTATTGGTAATTTAGCTACTTGGGCTGTCTTAAAGCCCAGCACATCAGTTCTTCCTCAATGTTCCCTTATGAAATACCTACCAAAGTTGCCAAATATCTTTTATTGAGATAATATATATCTTAGGGAACTGAATTATTGCTGATATTCCTATCACCTCTGCCTGAGGTATAAGGCGGGATTGTTCACATTCAAGTTCATTGCTGGTCTCGTTTTCCAATATTTGAGATAATTAGCCACTTTGATACGTATTTGATAGGGGAACGTTGAGGAAGAATTTAATGTGTCTTGTGGAGGAAAATATGCTTTAAGACCGCGTAAGCGCGTTATCCGTAAGGCCTGAGCGCTTATCGTGTCTTCCTAGTAAGCAGAAGGTCCTGAGTTCGAACCCCGACCACAGCACAAATTTTAACACAACGCCTCTCATTGGGAACTTAAATAGTGGTAACTATTTATACACAATCGATAAAAAGCGTTACATGTTTGCACCTGTTACTGTCCTTCGAAGTAGTTACCAGCGTTGTGTAGAACCCGTTGCCAGTGATGTGGAGGGCGTAGTATACAGTTAGTAGAGCCTGTTCTGTTGATGGTGCGAATGGCGCGGTCTACTGCCTGTAGAATCTGTGGAACAGTTCTGAATCTAATTACGTAGGCTTCCGCGGCCAGAGTCAGATGACATAAAAGTTTTCTGGGTATGGTACCGCGTCATGATGTAGGCTATTACTTATTTAACCAACGTTTCGGCCAACGTTACAGTGGCCTTCATCTGGGTAACTGAATCTAATACCGCGAAGTAATTCTTCATCTTCTGAATCAAATTAAAGTCAGAAGGACGTACGTCCAGGGAGTATGGTGGATGGTACAGTACTTCCCAGTCCCACCGATTGAACATTCGACAACTGATGAGCGACATCCACAGCCTGCTATATCTAATATATAACGGAAATGCGAGGATTTAAATGTGTAAACATCGCAAATTGGGTAATTTCCCAGGGTGCACATTTTGAAAAATTAAATAAAAATGCTTCCTATTAGAATTTCTTAACAAAGTGTGCTCCGTTTCTAGCAGAAAACGTCAAACTACATTATAAGCTTAAAAAAGGAAACTATGTTTATTTTTTTACCATTTTGTGGCGTTCCAACTCCCCTGAAGAATTATAGTTAGACCATAATCATCGTATATTTGAGAAATACTACATGGCTATTTTCTGTGAGATTAAGTCACCATCATCACATGTGATAAATATCATTGGAATCGGCAACTGAATTAGGATAACCTAAATATAAGTAAAATCTATCGTAAGCTCTGTTTTACGGAAAACTCTATTGCACACCTATCATGGTTACTTAAACGTAGTTATGCAGTAAATACCAAGAAGCTACATCGTTATATATCATTGTCACTCTCAACTATCAAATTAATATTTTTCGTAACAGCGTCTTCTCATCACGGAAAATTTATTTCTGAGCCAAATGCAAATTTTCTTGAATGGTAACCCTTGTCGCCTGGTTCTGACGTAACAAGCAGCTGAAGATCACTGCCATAAGTAGAATAAAAACTGTTCCCATTAAAAAATAAAGGTATAGTAACACAAATCTTGACATAATATTCAAAAATCTTTTGAAGCATTGCTTTTGAGGACAACCTCGTAATTTTATAATAGTTTACATACGACTATCTTCTTAATTTGACCCATTAATATAACACCAATGATAAGTTTATCACCTGTTTTATTAACACTCTATCCAGAATGCCTCTGTAGGCCGAATCAAATGTGTCTTCAATTTTTTTAGCCTAAAACAATTATGGTCAATATTTATTTACTTTTGTAAAATAAATAGTAGGTGAAAATAAAGCAGAACCGTTTCAAAGGCCAGCAGAATGTACAGAGGCAGCAGGAAAGAATGAAGGAAATCGTAGCTCCGAATGTTTACACATTTTTTGGGAGCAGAGCGACATAATCTCTTAAAAGCGTCTATGGCCAGCCCAGCGAACTTCTCTGCACTGAGAATGACGTCCGCAAATTTTAACGCAAATCCGCCTACCACCCTTTTTACCACATTTAGAAACTCCATCTATTTTAATTTAATTCCGCGCCAAACTTCATCCACCCTCGACGGAAGTGGAAAGCTGATTAAATTCTATCTGGGAAACACCACACGCATCGGCTACCTCAGAATTCTGTGGCGAGCAAACACTTCCTTTAATTTCGACTGGCCGACCATCTATCTCATTTAATTGAATTTTATCCTTACTCGGTGGAGAGGCGGACTGTTTCACTTCCTATGAATGAAGCAAAGGGACGAAGTGAGGTATATGAACGGCACATGTTTACCCCAGACCACGGTTATTTATCAACCACAATACCAGTTCTTTCGTATCCCCCCACTTAACCCTTTGTACGTTGTCCAAATTTTTAAAATGCTACCCCCACTAGAAGTAATCAGGAAGATTTTCTTTCTGTTTATTGTTATAGTTGATTACCTGTCACAGTTGCTTATCAAGTTTCTTTTGCTGTTGGTTACAGGTCTTGTATTCTATATCTGTTATCAGACCTGTACTTCGAGAGGAAATCCCGTATAGATGAACAACCAGTGAAAATTAAAACCCATTGGGGCACAACCAGAAATTAAAATGCTCATAATAGCTGTATTACGTTATCCCTTATTGTCTTTTTCAGTGCTGAGTGAACTGTATGTCTCTCATGTACCGATCTAATTCTCACACTTATTCCCTCGGATTTAATACTTTGCAATATATTTATCCGTTCTCTATTAATATTAACTCAGAAAGATTTATACTGTTAGTACCCTATTTTCTAACAACTATTATAGGCCTAAGAGTTCGTTGTTTTGTATACATTTTTCTCCAACGCTCTCAGTTCACACCTTCTCAGGTAGATGCTACGTTTCTTGACTTCCGCAAAGCGCTTGATAAAGTTCCCCAGAGACGTTTAATGAACAAAGTAAGAGGGTTTGGTCTATCAGACCAAGTGTGTGATTGGATTGAGGAGTTCCTTGATAACAGAATGCAGCATGTCATCAATGGAGAGAAGTCTTCTGAAGTAAATGTGATGCCAGGTCTGCCACAGGGGAGTGTCGTGGGTCCGTTGATATTCACAATATATATATATATATATATATATATATATATATATATATATATATATATATATATATATATATATATGACCTTACGGATAACATCGAAAGTTCACTGAGGCATTTGCAGATGATGTTGTAGTATATAGAGAGGTAGCAACAATGGAAAACTGTATTGAAATAGATATGGATCTGCATCGAATTGACGCATGGTGCAGGGAATGGCATTTGAATCTCAATTTAGACAAGTGTAATGTGATGCAAATACATAGAAAGAAATATCCTTTATCATTTAGCTATATTACAGCAGCTCAGAAACTAGAAGCAGTAATTCCATAAATTATCTGGGAGTAGGCACTAGGAGTGATTTAAAATGGAACGACCATATAAAATGAATCGCCGGTAAAGCAGATGCCAGACAGAGATTCATTGGAAGAATCCTAAGGAAATGCAGTCCGAAATCAAAGGACGTAGTTTACAGTACACTTTTCGCCCACAGCTAGAATACTGCTCACCGGTGTGGGATCCGTACCAGGTGGGGTTGATAGAGGAAGTAGAAAAGATCCAACGGAGAGGAGCACGCTTCGTTACAGCATCATTTAGTAATCATAAAAGCATTACGGAGATGATCGGTAAACTCCAGTGGAAGTCTCTGCAGGAGAGACGCTCTGTCGCTCGGGACGGGCTTTTGTCGAAGTTTCGAGAACATACCTTTACCGAGGAGTCTAGCAGTATATTATTCCCTCCTACGTGCATCTCGCGAAGACATCATGAGGATAAAATCCGAGAGATTAGAGCCCACACAGAGGCATCCCGACAATATTTCTTTCCACGAACAATACGTGACTATAATAGGAGCGAGAACCGATAGTGATACTGAAGTTACTCTCCACCACACACCGTCGGGTGGCTTGTGGAGTATGGATGTAGAGGTAGATCTAGTAGCCGATTTTCTGCTACGTATTGGTATCCCGATGGTTCAAATGCTGCTTCCTGGCATCTCAAATCAGGAAATTTCTTGTTTGATTTATGTTGTCTGTCTTTCATGTTAAAACATATTTATATTCACTACTTTAAATAAATAAGACCTTCCATATTTTACTTAACCGCCAAAGTTATCTTAAATGAGTAAATCAGGCGATTTGAAGATTAGTAGCGAAGAAACTAATCAACACGTAGTTCTCAAATGAAGTTCAAAAATAAGTATTATTGTATTCCAGAATGAAACTTACACTCTGCAGCGGAGTGTGGGCTGATATGAAACATCCTGGCAGATTAAAATTGTGTGCCGGAACCGGGACTCGAACCTGGGACCTTCGCCTTTCGCGGGCAAGCGCACTACCGACTGTGCTATCCCAACACGACTCACGATGCCGCCTCACAACTTTACTTCCGCCAGTACCTCGCCTCCTACTTTCCAAACTTCACAGAAGCTCTCCTGCGAACCATGCAAGACTAGCACTCCTGGAAGAAAGGATATGGTGGAGACATGGCTTAGCCACAGCCTAAGGGATGTTTCCAGAATGAAACTTTCACTCTGCAGCGGAGTGTGCGCTGATATGAAACTTCCTGGCAGATTAAAATTGTGTGCCGGAACCGGGACTCGAACCTGGGACCTTCGCCTTTCGCGGGCAAGCGCACTACCGACTGTGCTATCCCGACACGACTCACGATGCCGCCTCACAACTTTACTTCCGCCAGTACCTAGCCTCGTACTTTCCAAACTGTATTGTATTGTGTGTCTATGAGCTTGTTTTAGAACTAAAATAATAAATCACTAAGAAGATTGTCGTATTTTTTTCTGGAAATCATTGGAAATCGAATAAAAATTATTCCACACTGGGTGTTAAACTAGACCATATTCACATGCGTATACAAATTCTCACCATACCCCTAGGTCACCCATAAATTGGGAACGACCTAACGCAAACAGTTCTGTATTGACTTTATTTCATATAGCTGTGAAATCTGCATCCTGTATGTAATGGTGGTAATTCCTGCCACTGATTGCCCGGCCATTTTGTAGTAATGGAGTAACGGTCTTTTCCATACAGTCGCAATAGGGAAAATTGTTTATGTTTTGTGTAAATTTCCATCCCCGCACTAAGCGCCGGTCAGCTGTAGATACGCCTGCATTTCGTTACGACTTTCCAGCGTTGCGACTTTTTTTTTCTATCTTCCAGGTTGATAGATGTTAAGCGTCAATTAACTTCGGACGTTACCTACTTGGTCATTTATACATATTGTGAAACGTAATGGTCCTGATCACTGTCCTTTGGCGCAGTACTTAGTAATTTAATATCTGAAGAGTTCTCACCGTTGTAAATGAATATTCCGTTTCGGTTACGGCCAGTTTTGGCAAAAATTAGTTTTTGCTGCAGTTTCGGTGTCGACCAGAAATCAGTCGAATCTTCGACTGGCTCAAATTAGCTTTCTTGAACTCACTAGCGAAGTCCGGCCGTGTGCTGGATGGATTCAGTCAACACAACGTTTTACTTATGTTGACGGTGCGCCGTTTAATTGCTAGGATTCTCTCCTCCCTCGTAAAAAATTTTATTTTGTTGATAAGTACAGTAGATCGCAATCGTATCTCATAGAGATATACTACGATAGTAACAAAATTCAAATGATTGTAAATCTTATGGGACTTAACTACGGGGTCATCAGTCCCTAAATTTACAAACTACTTATGAACTACTTACGAACTAGGACGGCACAAATATCCATGCCCGCAGGTAAGTCCCATAAGCTTAACAAACATTTTATTTTTTTCAGTGAGTTTCCTTCAAAGCCAGGAACTTTAATAGCTAATGAATATTTAGGATACATTGATCAAGTGGTGCACACGTTTTTCCTAATCAGTTTGCGTAAATTGATATTGGCAACAATCATACTGTTAGTCGCAATTGTGACTTCATTTTTCGAAATACTTTCTGCAGCACTGATTGAAGCAGTTATGCATTCAGGAATGCCGAAATGGAGATATGTAAAGATATATGTCGATTGCAAAACAGGCAAGTGACAACTTTCAAGAACAAAAGCAGATGATTATTATCTGCGTATTTTATATTGTGGTAGTCATTGTGAGGCTATGCCATTCCGTAGTATCTGTTGGGCATGTTTCTTATGTAGTTAAAGACTAAAGATTATCTATCTTCCTACAGGAAGTTATGCAGGACTGTAGAAACTGAACTAGTTGTAAAGTAGTCTCGTTAGTTTGAGCCAGTCGCCTGGAACTATAGAAATTTACGTGTGAAAAAGAAGAATATCGAATTTGAAAAGAATACGCGTGAAAAAAGTACGGCATTTTTAAAATAAAGCTTTGAAATAGTCATTTACATTGGCAATCTAAAGGTTGTAAAGTCCTTTCACTATTTACTTCGCGCTATATTGGTGGAGTGCCTTTTTTCTGTGAAAATGGAACGTACTCGCAGTTCTTTAGGTTTACGCTCCTGATATATATATATATGGGAAGGTCGTGGAGGTTTCCGTTGTTTGTAAGGCGCATGTCGAAATTTGTAAGCTCTTCATACCCGTTTGCGCCATCATGTGCGTTACCGATAATTGGCTGAATAGAACTGGAGAACTGGGACTTTATGGGCCAGATCTCAAACAGCCAGCTCCTCGCAGTGGAGAATGAAGAGGAAAAGTTAGTTGATTTGTTTTTGCCCACAGTTAAAATATCTTTTCTTTGCTTTGCTTTATGTTGTTCAATGTATAGGAGTATGAAACTTGCGGACGTCCAAGGAGAGGGATTGCTGATGACATAGTAAAAGAGAGAGTAAACGACCTGGAAGAGCAATAAATCGTGAAATCGTGAATGGCCAGAGTCCTGAAAGGAAGATAAATTATGTTGAACATAGACAAAAGTAAAACAAATGTATGGAATGCAGTGTCAGAAATTCAGGCGACGCTGAAGGAGTCGGCAAGACTCAACCCAAGTAAGAAGACCTCTGAGGATGTCCGACGCAGCTCTGCACGAAACATTAGGTGAAACTGGAAAGTTTTATGGACCACGGCCTTATAACCCGGAAGTTCTACCAGCAACTATAGCATCCGGTCGTGAAAGCCTTCATTGCATGACGCTGAAGGAATTATGTTAAGTAATGAGATAATAAAAGTGGTAGATGAGTTTTGTAATTTAAGTAGCAAGATAACTTCTGATGCCTGAAGTAAAGAAGATATAAAATGCAGAACGGCTGTGGGAAGAAAAGCGTTTGTAAGAAGTGAAATTTGTTGACATCCTATACTTGTATAAATATGAGGCAGTCCTTTCTCAAATCAATTCTGGGGTGTAGCATTGTATGGCAGTAGCATGTAGCATGGACAATAAGGAGTTCAGACAATAAGATGGTAAAAGCTTCCGAAATACGATGCTGCAGACGAATGACGAAGATTAGATGGGTAGGTCACGTAACGAATGTGGAGGACCTCACCAGAATTGGAAAGAAAAGGAGTTTCTGTCATATACTGAAGCGATGAGTTGGTGGGACACAGTCTGAGACATGAAGGAATTGTCAACTTAGCATTACAAGGAAGTGTTGGAGTAAAAATCGTATATAGAGAACGAGGGAAGGAGGGACGAATACAGTAAGCAGATTTATTAGGATGTAGGTTGCCGTACGTATTCTCAGATGAAGATGCTTGAACAGGACAGGGTAGCGTGGAGAGCTGCATCAAACCAGTCTGCGGAATGACGAGCACAAACTGTATCGAGTTCAGTTTACTGATTGTCTAATTTCCCTTACTTATTTTAGGTAGAAAATGTCACAACGAGGAGGAAAGAATCCAATTTGGAAGTATTTTAGTAACGTACAGTCGATTTGTCTAAACCAGTTCGCCTCCCATCTCATCTTCTACGGACTTCTGATTAGGCTTACACACACACCAAAGAAGGCGTAGTACAGGGAGGAAAACTTGAAAAATGTGGAAAAACTGGTGATTATTGGTGTAACGTAAGTATACAGAAATTGTAACTTAATTTCGCAAGTTTCGGTTGAAACCGGAAGAGGAGCCGAAAAAAATCCGTCTTAATTGCAAATTGTTTTATTAATTAATGACGCGTTTCGCCCTTTAGCAGGGCATCTTTAGATTATCTGCGTGACAGAATTTATACAAAATTACAAGACGGAATTACAAACGGGTATAATGGTACATGGGCTTATTTTGTGTTACGAAGACAGTATAAATGGTAAACAAAGCTTACAATGCGCTCTGTGTGGTGTGACACCGTAAGTTGTTTTGCGGTGTTTCTATTTTTCTGGGATTTTTGGATTTTCTTGTAACCCTACAAATGATCGGGTAACAACGAATTACAGGTGGAACATACTCGGTAAAGATGTGAGAAACATAAAGCCGGTTTTTAAGATTACCTTAATAGAAGCGGTGGTCTCTGGTGATACAAGATAAGCACATGTTTACAATTGCGCTCACGGGCGGTGGGCGTTCTTCTGGAACGAAGTAAAAATGGACATACTAATACTACTTATTAGATATGGATGGCTTTACAATTAAGCCGGCCGCGGTGGCCGAGGGATCTGAGGCGCTCCAGTCACGGTCTGGACGGCCACTACGGTCGGGGGTTCGAATCCCCCCTCGGGCATGGATATTTGTGCTGTCCCTAGTTGTAGCTAGTTCTTAAGTAGTTTGTAAGTTTAGGGACTGATGACCCCGTAGTTAAGTCCCATAAGCTCAACAAACATTTGAACATTTGAACTAAGTGCAATGTTGCACTTCTTATTTTATATCCAATTTTTTAACAAGATGATCAGACTATATATATATATATATATATATATATATATATATATATATATATATGACCAAATGATGGTGACACAGTGCACCGAGAATAACGTGATAAAAAATTATACGCATGTCAATGATCGACATTCAAATGACAGTCCGATGATGTAGAAAGTGTTTGTGCCAAAAGGAAACCATTTACTTTAAATGTTTAAGAAAAAAAAAAAACAACGAAAAAAGCGAAACACCATCCTTCTGGAAGGACGTCAGGATCATCTGGGTTAATAAAACAATTTGCAATCAAGACGGTTTTTTTTTTAAGGAATGTTTATTCTCATTGATTGCTGTACACCATGGACTGGAAATCATTTTATACGATCTTTTTTCTTTCCTACTAAGAGCCGTCTTGACATATATCCAGGTGAAAGAACATTTTCCACGCGCTGTGCTGCAGTGAGTCAGCAACGTGTGAACCTCGGCCTGACCCGAAGCGTGCGGACGCTGGGGGCGGCAGGCAGTCGTGTAACGAGCCGCCACCTTGTTTCCGGCCGGGGGCGCGGGGGTCGGGGGTGGAACGCGCTGCCGCCACGCAATTTCCCCATATCGGCCTCCGGCGGAGGCGGTCGAAGGCTGTTGGGGCCGCGGAGGGGCAACTCCTTTATTTCCGCACCCCCTCCCCCGCTGTGCACACGCTTCGTATTTTCACAACGTCTGTGCGGGCAACAGGAAGAGCATGTCCTCAGCACTCATAAAGTAGCTGATGCGTGCGGATTAGGGCAGGATCTTTCACTGTTTGAGGTACCTTAATAATAATTGGAAGTAGAGAACAGAAGATTCATCTAAAATATTTGATAAATCTTCGTGGTTGTTGCGACTTTCGTTACTATTTGTAGCCCGTCTTATGCTCCTCAATATTCTGACGCTATAACCGTTGTCGGATTTCCTTTCTTCTATTATTCAATAAATAAACTGAACGCAACAGGGGATGATTACAGACCAGAAGTCGGACAGTTAAGATAAATGGTCAGTATATTTTCAAACTGACAGATTTATGTGTAGTATAAATATAGAATACTAAATGAATATCAAGAGATTGTTACTTTATAAATATCATTGGTATGAAATTAAAGGTAAGGCAAAGATTACCTGACATAAAAAATTGTTTGTATAGCTTATTAGACTTAACTACGGGGTTAAACTTACAAACTACTTATGAACTAGCTACTATTAAGGACGGCACAAATATCCATGGCCGAGGAGGGATTCGAACCCCCGACCGTAGTGGCCGTGCAGACCGTGACTGAAGTGCCTCAGTCTCCTCGGTCACCGCGGCCGACATTACCTGACATAGTCGGGTTTGGAGGCGATCTGATCGTTTTATAGTTTTCAGAATAAAATGCCAAGCTTGCACATGAATGATTTATTAAATAACGACCGGTTTCTGTGCACTGTGTCACCATTATCTGGTCTCTCTTATATGTTATAAGCTGGTCATATTTTTAACAAGATGACCAGCTTATAACATCTATGAGACCAGATGATTGTGACGCTGTGCACCGAAACCGGCCGTCATTTAACAAATCTTTAATGTGCGGTCTTGGCTTTTTATTTTGAAACCAGCGACGGGGATTCGATCACACTACAGCCACTAAGCCACCGCGACGTAACGGATGCAGTGATTTTGAGAAGTCTTCAAGCACGTTCTCCTCCACAACACGAATATCAGTTCTACCTTATATTCGCCATTTAAAAAGGTCGTGGGGGCTTAGAGATTATAGTGCTTTCCTAGTAAGCAGGAGATCCCAAGGTGGATTCACAGGCGCGGATTAAATTTTAATTCAATGCCTTTCCTTCAATTAATATCTTTGATGTTTTATAGGTGAGTTAGCCTGTTACACTAGATACTATGGATAAACCACAAAATATAAAACACAACCAGACACTGATAACGTCTTGCTGCAGGACCAGATAAAACCAGAACAAATATCTAATTAAATGGGGATTCTAGGAATGTGTGTAGCCTTTAAGGACGGAGAGTATACATAGTATCGAAACTATCTTATACCGAAGAGAACGAACAACAAAGCGTAGGAATAACCCTAAAGCGAAACCACGTGTTACCTTATCGCGCCTACGTTTTGGTACGACAACCGCTGCATTTCTATACACTCCAACGCTTTCGCAAAAACGTAGTAGTTGGGACGGCGAAGTGCCGTGAGGTAGCAGCCGCGTGGTGTAAGGCAATGTGCTACTGGCCGTGCGCTTTCGCCGGAGGTTCGAGTCCACCGTCGGGCAAGGGTGTGTGTGTTGTCTTTAGTTTAAAAAAAATGTTTGTTAAGCTTATGGGAGTTAACTACGGAGTCATCAGTCCCTAAACTTACAAACTACTTATCAACTACCTTATACTAAGGACGGCACAAATATCTATGCCCGAGGGGGGATTCGAACCCTCGACCGTAGTGACCGTGCAGACCTTGACTGGAGCGCCTCAGTCCCCTTTTTTTATTTTATTTTCTTTTTTTTCTTTTTTCTTTTTTTTCTTTCCTCATAATTGAGGCATAGTAACGTCGCCATGTAGTGTGTGTACGTAGTACGAGTTGTCCAGAAATCACTGGATTGTGTATCGCAGAAAGTTAGCGAAGAGTTTCTTGTAGTTCCTTCTCTTCATCAGCGTCTGTTGCTGTGTATGGAGGTACAAGTGGAACCTATATTTGCTTTTCGCTTCTTCTGTCAGTATGTAGTGTAAAGCGTGTCCTTTTATCCAGTTAACGGCATTTCTTTTCGTGACTGGGTAAGGCACGTCGCTGGGGTTTAGAAGGTCCTTCGGTGTAACGGTATGTGGAGCCGTTCGGGTGACTTTGGCTATGAGTTTTCGAGTGATTTGCCAGATTTCCTCTACTTCAGCGCAAACCAATCGATGTTCTTCAGTGTCAACTAAATTGCAGGCCGGACAGTTGGGTGAATCTGCTAGGTGGATGTGGTGCAACTTAGAATTGGTCGCTAGTTTTCTGTTGACGGCTTTATACCACGTAGCCCTGACAGTGGTCGGTAGAAATCGGCTACTGATGTTACTCCAAATGGCCTTCCAGTCATAAAGAGGGTATTTCTGTTCCACAACATTTCCGTGTTTCGTTTTCATCAACGTGTCATATATCGTTTTCGCTTTGACCGTCTGCTGGACTGTGATCGTTGTGGGAAGATAACTAAGTTCAACTAAGAATTGTTGAAAATGATAAAGTCCTATGGGAACGTGCCGAACGTCAATGGGTGGGGTGAAATCTGTAGGAGTAATTTCCGTTAGTAAGTTGGCTGTGAATGAGTTAGGTGTCATCTTCCAGAGCTTGAGCATATTGCTTATAAATAAGGCTTTGGATTTCATGAAGATATCAGTAAGGTTGAGCCCTCCATTTTCAGCTGACAGAGTTAACGTGTCGAATCTGACTTTAAAGAGATTCCCACGACTGATGAAGTGTCCGAAAGCCGACATTATCTTTGCAGCAGTAGCACCTGGCATGGGTAGGACTTGTGCGACGTAATTGATCTTGGAAGCTATGTAGATATTGACAAGGGTTGTCTTCTGGATTTCATCAATGTGTCGCATACTGTGCTGCTTGAGACTGGCCCTCATGCTGTTAAGAAGGTTCCTGTAGTTAGCTGCTACGGTTTCTTTTGTGTGGCGCCGATAATTAATTCCCAAAATTGTCCGCTGGTCCACCACTGGAAGTTGTACGTTCTGCACCAATAGTCCTTTGCCGAAATTCATTATACTGGATTTAGTTTTGTTTAATGTTGCACCTGATGCCAGTTCGTACGTGTTGATAATCTCCAATGTCCGTTCTATGTCTTCATTGTTGCTGACTATGACACCTACATCATCTGCGTAGGCTTTACAAACAATTCTGTGATCGTTTATGCGTAGACCTTGTAATCGTTGGTACAGTGATGCGAGCAAAGGCTCGATAGCAATGGCGAACAAGGCCGTGGACATGGGACATCCTTGCCTCACTGAGCTCTTGAAGTGGATACTTCTGGTGAACTGGCCATTCACCATAATTTTGGATGAGCTGTTCTTTAAAATCCTGGTGACGAGATTTACAAAACGCTGTGGAAAACCCATTCTAGACATCGTTTTGCTTTTAATTCTCTTTATTTGGACATAATTGTCAATGACTGATCCATGAAGAGTGTATAATTCCCGCAAACATTGGAAATAAAATTCAGATGTCCTCTTGTACCAATAAGCTTTCTCCTTGGAGTAGTTCATCAGCATTCTCCTCAATTGAGGTTTGGCACAAGACATCCACCAGCTAAGAGCGGAATTGTACGACGGGAGACGTCGTTCGCATGCCTCCCATGTTTGGTTAAATCTTTCACGACATTCCGCATCGTGCAGATGGGTGACGTTCAATTTCCGATACCCTCGTGCACGGTAGGCCCCTTGTCGTTCCATGTTGATTGTACTTATAAAAGCAGCGTGGTCGGCGAAGCTGGTTGGCCATATTTCGGCGTGCAAAATGCTATCGTTCATTGTATTCGATACGTACATCCGATCCAATCTTCTCGCTGAAGTTCGCGTAATGAATGTGAAACCTGGTGCATCACCGTGTGTGTATTCCAAAGTATCAGTCAGGCGCAGTTCTTTAACAAGGTAGTCCAATTCAAGAGAGGTGTTGAAATTAGGGACCTGGTCCTTTGGGCTCAGGACACAGTTAAAATCTCCCGCTAAAAGAATGTTGTCTTGACGGTGTCCAAACAGAGGTACGATTTCGTGTTTGTAAAACACTGCTCTATTGCCTCTATTTGTGCTTCCTGATGGGGCATACACGTTAATTAGCCGAACGTTATAAAAGGTACAAGCTATTCCCCTACCATTGGTCAATCTCTCGATACTGTGTACAATTATGCCCTCTTTCACTAAAATTGCAGTCCCCAATACGGTGCCGTTACCGGCATTGCAGTAAGCGTTATACCCACGTATATTGTCTAAGGCAATGTCAGTCACTTCTTGGAGCATAGCAATGTCTATATCTGCCGCATATAAAAAGTCTTTTAAACAATCCAACTTTACTGAACTTCGTATACTAGTTATGTTTAGGTAGCAATTCGATAGGCCTGAAGAGTATTCATACTTGGGTAGATAACCGGTATCGGGAAAAGACGTCACTATCAAACATTTCAATAAGTGTCAGTTTCGTAGCCGCTGGCCTTGTCATGATTCGGGAGATCATCAGTGGCATTCGGCGATGCTTCACCTTGAACGATGCCTGGTTCGCTCATATCGACATCTTCCATTGACCAGTCGTTGGACGAAAATCTTGTATTATTATCGACAGCAGTCGTTCGCGGTTTTCCATCACTACCGCGCTGACTGGCTTCCGGTGGGACCTCGGGTTTGGTAACAGTTGGCACAAGGGCTGGCAGGAAAGCGGTGAAGGTGTTCCCCTCGTTGTCAGGTAACGTACTAGCGATTTGTCTGGCTTTTTCTCGCAGTTTGGGGGCAGTTTCTGCTGCACCTTCATGGGCAATCCTTCGCTTTTTATGTGTCCCAGAGGTACGTTTTTTCTTTGGGGATTTAGTAGCTTCTACAGAACTTGCAAGTTCAGTTTCCGTATTTGTGTCATCAGTGGTTGTGTCCTCTACGTTAGGGCTGGTCTGCTCTCGTGGTGGTTGTGTCGGCAAACCGGTTAACTGCGATGTAGCAGGTACAACCGCCACAGTGTCAGGGATTTCCATCGGAACCTCTTTGTCAACCTTGGGTGTTAATGGTTGTGTCGGCAGATCGGTTAACTGTGATGGAGCAGTAACAACTTCGGCAATGTCCGGGCTTTGCATCGGGACGCCTTTGTCAATGACGGTGGGTGACTGGTTCAGTTTCGTGGCGGGTGTGTCTAGCTGTCTGCCGCTGGCGGCGGACGCATACGTCACAGGCAGCGACGTCATCACGGCTGGCCTGGCGGGCTCGCCGGCCGGCAGCTGAGCCACGCGCCGCTACAGGCACTCGGCGCGCACGTGTCCCTGTTTACCGCAAGCGGCGCAGGTGCGGGGCTGCCCATCGTATGACACTATGGCGCGGTACCCACAAATATTTATGTACGATGGAATATGCTTGTGAAGGTCGACCTTAAGTTGGCGGATACCATTCAGTACGGGAAATTTATGAGAAGTTGACCATTTCTCAGCTACATTGCTAAGTACTTTCCCATACATAGACACCACTACATTTATTTCCTCAGCTGAAACCTCGAAAGGCAGTTCGAATATTCGTACAGTCCTGATTCGAGATCCTGCATGGGTAACTTCGACATCGCCAATGTGTCCATCACGATGTTTGAACTTTAAAGTTCCCCCACAAGACTGAACTACCTTTTCACATAGTTCCGCACTTTTGAACTTTACAAAAACGTCACTGTTTATAATAGACATAGAGATTCCTATAATGTCGTCAAAATTCAACTTCACTGTTTCTTCAAGGAACGTTTCAAATTCAGAAGAATTCGGTCTCGGACGGCTACGATCCAACGTGAACTTCAACGTATCAATACGAAACGGTTCAGACATCACGGACTCATTTTTCAGAGACTTCAATCCACGAATAAGTTACAGCTACAAGCTGCAATAGCGAAACACTCACCAAGCGAAAGCAAGCGCAATCGGCCGCAGCGCTCAGCACACAACCGCTCACGACCACTGCCGCCGGCGAACTGTCCCCTCGGCCACCGCGGCCGGCGTTGTTGTCCTTAGTGTAAGTTATGATTGATGAGTATAGCAGTTTGTCCCAGTAAGCTTTGGAAACATTTGAACATTAGACGGTGAAGTGCATGGCTGCAGAAGCACTACTGCAATGGCGGGAACTTCCGCTCCCGAGTAGTTAGTCAACCGATAGCCTTGAGGACAGGTCAATTTAACCATAACAGTTACTGTTTCATGTCTCATAATAGATGTGTACACACATATTTCCTCAGCTTATATACATAGTTCCACGCCCGCTCGGTTAGCCGTGTGGTCTAACGCACACCTTCCGAGCCGGTTCGAATCCACCCGCCGGAGTAACAAAGGGGTCGGAGTGCCGGCCAGCCTGGATGTGGTTTTTAGGCGGTTTTCCACATCCCCCTAGGTGAATACCGAGCTGGTCTCCAAGTCCCGCCTCAGTTACACGATTCGCAAACATTTCATAACAATTTACACTCTCACACATATAACACTATACACAGACATTTAGGGTACACATTTCCTTCCGAGGGGCAGGGGGTGGCGGCAGAAAGGGCATCCGGTCACCCTTAAATATTAACACGCCAAATCCAGAATAACAAGCCGACGCTGCATGTGTGGGGAAAGGGCTGAAGAGAAAGAAAGGTATACAGATTTTAGTTGTCAAACCAACACATTTGGTAATCGAACCACATTATTAGTAATTGTAGTTGTGATACCTTCCCTATGAGGCAATTGACGTTTGAGAGATATATTTCTTAGCACAGTTTTTTTTTTTTCATAATTCATTTTAAATTTGATATACCGATACATCGCAGAACAACGTATTGATCATTGTTTCTTTTTGAATATTTCAATGATGGGTAATTTTACTAATAATACTGTAATAATATTTTTTTCAATTTGAATTACGTTATCATTTTAATTTAGTGTGGAATATTATGCATCTAATGTTATTATCCATAGCTTTTTCTATAATGAACCCTTAGTAAAAAGAACAATTTACCCTTTTACACATTCTATTAACTCTGTAATCTTTCTTCTATAGTGACCTTATGGCAATTTATTACTTGAGAATATATTTATCAGTTGATTTCACTGCATATTTATTATCTGACAATATTTCAACTGTTGTCTTTTGGTTAAGGACCTCAAGATGGTGCTGCATCTTAAGTACCGAAACCGGTCACTGTATTAATTAAAAAGATATAAATACAGCTGCTGGAATTTTCTCCAATCTAACAAATCTCTCCGGTTCGTTTTGTCAGCTCGTACGTCAAAGTGCTGTACGATTTTTCCGACGAAATTAGGGACTTGTAGCGAACCTCTCAATAGGAACCGTTATTATTAGCTGTGGAATCTCGTAGGTTTGTGAAAAACGACTGAAGGAGCGGTAGTTAAGTGGTGTCCCTCTCCCGGGACAAGGATTTGGAATAACGGGGACAGATTTTATGGCATTTCACAATATCACGAATTTCGAAGGATGTATCTTTCTAATAATTGCCGTAAAAAATTCAAAACTGCCTTCTAACAACTAAGCACTGATATGAAACTTCCTGGCAGATTAAAATTGTGTGCCGGAACCAGGACTCGAACCTGGAACCTTTGCCCTTCGCGGGGAAGCTCACTACCGACTGTGCTATCCCGACACGACTCTCGATGCCGCCTCACAACTATACTTCCGCGGGTACCTCGTCTCCTATTTTCCAAACTTCACAGAAGTGGCGGAAGTAAAGTTGTGAGGCGGCATCGAGAGGCACGTCGGGATAGCACAGTCGGTAGTGCGCTTGCCCGCAAAAGGCACAGGTCCCAGGTTCGAGTCCCGGTTCCGCCACACAATTTTAATCTGCCCGGAAGTTTCATATCAGCGCACACTCCGATGCAGAGTGAAGTTTCATTCTGGAAACAACCCCTAGGCCGTGGCTAAGCCATGTCTCCACCATATCCTTTCTTCCAGGAGTGCTAGTCTTGCGTGTTTGCAGGATAGCTTCTGTGAATTTTGGAAAGCAGGAGACGAGGTACTGGCGGATGTAAAGTTGTGAGGCGGCATCGAGAGGCACGTCGGGATAGCACAGTCGGTAGTGCGCTTGCCCGCGAAAGGCAAAGGTCCCAGGTTCGAGTCCCGGTTCCAGCACACAGTTTAAATCTGCCAGGAAGTTTCATATCAGCGCACACTCCGCTGCAAAGTGAAGTTTCATTCTGGAAACATCCCTCAGGCTGTGACTAAGCCATGTCTCCACCATATCCTTTCTTCCAGGAGTGCTAGTCTTGCGAGTTTGCAAGAGAGCTTCTGTGAAGTTTGGAAAGTAGGAGACGAGGTACTGGCGGAAGTAAAGTTGTGAGGCGGCATCGCGAGTCGTGTCGGGATAGCACAGTCGGTAGTGCGCTTGCCCGCGAAAGGCAAAGGTCCCAGGTTCGAGTCCCGGTTCCGGCACACAATTTTAATCTGCCAGGAAGTTTCATATCAGCGCACACTCCGCTGCAGAGTGAAGTTTCATTCTGTAAGCACTGATAGTTTTATTGTATAATATATGTGAACTAAATTGAACTGGTACAGTGTATATCTCACTATTCGCGAATATTTGATCTTCTGGACAAAGTCCTGAATATCTAGGTTTTTTTGCCTCCTTGTATGAAGAAACTAGAGGTCGTATACCTGTGATGAAAATTGTTACAAATAGGATAAGATCAAAATGTTTAAATGTTTGTTCATCTTATGGGACTTAACTACGGGGTCATCAGTCCCTAAACTTACAAACTACTTATTAACTAGGACGGCACAAATATCCATGCCCGAGGGGGAATTCGAACCGCCGACCGTAGTGGCCGTGCAGACCGTGACTGGAGCGCCTCAGTCTCCTCGGCCACCGCGGCCGGCAGAATAAGATCAGTAGCACAAAAACTTCAATGTATTTGAGAAGCTCATTCTCAACAAGGTAGATTTGTTCGACATCGCTTACTCCAATGAACTGCAATTAATGAAAATAAGTGAAAAGAGGATCCCGTTACTGAAACAAAGAGAGGTTGGGCAGTTCACGTAGGTGGTTAATGGTTGCTCCTCAGAATTTGTGGGGCAGGAAAATGACATGCTAAACACTTTTCCACGCCAATTCCTTCGGCTTCATCTCATGAAGTGATAGAAAGCGATAATTTACCTTATTCTAATAAAACTGACGTGCGTTTAAAAAAGAAAAAAAAAAAAAAAAAACTGTGATCGTCAACATACAATCAGGCAAAATCAGGTATGCCAAAAAAAATAGCATTACACGATTAGTAACAGATGAGCATTAGAGACTCAGCGTTTATTTTTGAAGTTACTACTGAGGAATTTGGTGTAAAACATAAATTTCCTATGAGTAAATCTTCGATTCAAGGTATTCTTCCGGAATATTGGGGAGACCGCGCGTAATCCACAAAAACATACTTAATAAAGAGGTATTAGACGCCTGAAATATCATACTGTTACCCAACTTAAATGAACGGAAGATAAAAGAAAACGTTTTGCGATGATAACTTCGTATTGAAATAAGGAAAAACTTACTGGTGTGCTAAGGTTTGACAAGCTCTTAGGGATGCTTACAAATTAACGCTGTTTGGATCGTGTTTTAAAAATGGAATCTCATAGCTGAATTGCAAATTCTTTGTTTGGGGTCTAAGAGGAATATAATTTCCGTTACGTTCCGTACAAAAACACCGAAATCATGAGTGCAGAAAGCAAACAGCGAAAATTCAATGAAGTCATTTCCTCGTTCAGTTGTATAGGATTACGATCTGAACATAATGGAGTTTCATGTACCTAATAATCAATAAGTTCCAAATCGATTCCATGCGCACGAACATTTTTGTATCTAATGTGTTGCATAGAATCGGAATTTTTAATCAGAAATTTAATCGTAATAACCTTCTTGATTTCCAAAGGCTTTGGACACCGTACCTCACAAACGGATTTAATCAAATTGCGTAGTTACGGTTTATCGCCCCATAGACTGAATCAGAGGTGATATCGAGCGTTCCGCAGGGTGGTGTTATTGGTCCTCTGTTGTTCCTTATTTACATAAACGATTTGGGAAAAATTCTAAGCAGCTCTCTTAGGTTGTTTGCAGATGACGCCGTCATTTACCGACTAGTAAAATCATCTGAAGATCAAAATCAGCTGCAGAACGGGGTAAATAAGATATAAATATGGTGTAAAAATTGGCAATTGACTCTAAATAATGAGTAAATATTACTAAATATGAGTAAGAAAAGAAATCCATTAAACATTGTTTAAAAGATAAATCAATCAAAAGTGAAGGCCGTAAGCTCCACAAAATACCTAGAAATTACTTTTACTTCAGACTTAAACTGGAAAGAACACGTAGATAATGTCGTGGGAAAGGCGAACCAGAGACTGCGTTTTATTGGCAGAACCCTTAAAAGATGCGACTGTACTACTAAACTGACTGCATACACTACGCTTGTCCGTCCTTTTTTAGAGTACTGCTGCCCAGTGTGGGATCCTTATCAGGCAGGTTTGACGAAGGACATCGAAAGAATCCAAAGAAGGGCAGCTCATTGTCACGATACGCGGGAGACAGCGTTACGGAAATGATACGGGATGTGAGATGGGAAACTCCAACATTCTCCTCCGAATGTGAAAATATGTTGTTGACTGCTATTTACACAGGTAGAAACGATCATCAGGACAAAATACGGGAAATCGGAGATCGAACAGAGAGATTTAGGTGTTCTTTCTTTCCGCGCGCTATTTGAGATAGGAGATAAATAGTATAAAGGTGGTTCGCTGAACCCTCTGCCAGGCACTTAAATGTGATTTGCAGAGTATCCCATGTAGATGTAGATTTAATTAGTGAGTGATCAAGGTCAATCAGAAAAAAAGGAAAGGGAATGATGAGAAACTGGCGCACTCGGGCTTCGCAGCTCGAATCCTCACCTGCCAGCAATAAAAAATATCTCGCATAAACTTTCAACGTACGCGTATTATTGTCAGTAAATGGATGCCGAAGGCAGAAATGGATCTGTATTCCACAAGTCAGCGTGTTTCAGAATTACACAGTAACACCGAAAATCTGTTGGGGAATGCCGAAGGGACCTTGAGGAACAAAATGAGCATAGAACACCATGCCCGGAAACTCCATTCAACGACACTACGGAGAGTCCTAGTTGCAGGGACGGTGCGTGCCCATAGACATCCCATACAGCAACTTAGACGTCCTGTAGCGTCTTTGGAACGTTTCCGAACATGAATTTCAATTCTCATTCTGTTCCTGAAGACTTCTACCATCTCCTAGAAGTAAATCTGAAACAAATGTAATGTATGGTACACACACCCATCTTAGTCTCGACGTCCATTTAATGACGCCTCGAAGTAAATACGCAACACATTGGCGTATGTAACACACGCACCCATCTTAGTATTCGACGTCCAGTTAACAACGAAAGCATGCAAAGTCGAATTTTGTTGCAGACTTTTTTTATTTATTTTTTTTTTATATATATATTTTTTTTATTTATTTTTTTTTTTTTTTTACTGGAATGTGTGAAATCCCTCTAAGAAGCCCGTGTATGCCAATTTCGCTTCAACACACAAAATATATATCGACATAGAGAACAGTAAACCACAATCATCCATTTTCCTGTGTGACTTCTCCTGGGGTGGCCCGAAAGAAAAACTATAATCCGAATCACGGATATGTAATTATAAATACGTATGTCATAGGAAAAAAATATCCGTGTCTATGTCTAAATATGCGTATAATCTGGTGCATTAGTAATTATAATGGACTGTATTGTTCATAACGAAATATGCTCAATTATAAAGTAACACGCCTCAGGTTACGATTGGTTTTTTGTTGCCTGATCGATGTTTTTTACAGACTGCACATCCTTTTATCCTGTGGCGTAATTTTTGTGTTACTAAACTTAAGAATATATAATCTTACAGCGTAAAATATAAATGTTTGATTTAATATGTAATTTTTTTGTGTAACATTAGACCTGCTATCCTAAAATGAATAATATTTTAATGAACGTAATTAGTTTGGCAGCCATCTTGCAGCCAACAATTATTTTCATAAATTAACTTGATAATATTACCCTCCAATTTACTGGTGGCTTTCATTTACCATAGATAAAAATTTTCTGTGCGGTTGACGAAATGTTTTCAGAAGTATTTAGAGGGAATAATAGTTTTTTGCACACACCAGATTTGTGTAAGCTACGACACCGTAACATATCGATGTATTTTTCCCGCAATATTAAAAATGATTACCAGCCTGTAGTAATAACAACTATAAAGAGATTGCCATGCTCTAAAAAAAGTGTGTGACTTTAAAATTATAAGTACAAAAAATAACATTTCTGTTAATTTTTTAACGTCATGCCTGACACAGGAAAATTTACGCCCCTGTCCATGACAAATGAATCGATAATCATCAGTATTTATATAGTACATCCAGGTGTCACTGGCTAGTATCTCGTAAAATATTTACCATTTTTCTTGAAATACCCTATGTACTTCAGAATGTGTTTGCAGGCGTGTCTATCGCCACTGCAGAAGTCAATATCTGTGTGCCATAACGTGAATTGTACATTTTGTCCGCATCGACAGTATTAGGCCGAATATGTAACAACTACGACTGACCTCATAATATTATTCGAGACTGCATATAATTAATTAACCTTCTGCTCGATTTGTAAATACTGACCGAAATTTGCAGCAAACACTGCGCTTATTTTCATCTCGCCATTTTTGTTTTTAATTTTTTTACCGAAACCGGTTCCAGCAAATGAAAACCAAATCCCGATTTCAGCTGTTTGATTATGTGTACCTCACAGTACCTACGGAAGGGGAAATCTGGTCTCAGTGTGTGCTCATACAGTCGTCGAGAGTGTAGGAAACAGTCAAAAATTGAATGACTGCTAAGTTCTTTGCAGCAACTCTGATTGATATCCAGACGCTCTGATCAACTAAGTACGTTGTTAATTCTGACAACATTGTCAAAACAGAAAATATACAGAAAACAGTCTTGATCGCAGAGATTGACAGTTTTAATTAACCAGTTTCAACCTGATGTAGGTCATCTTCAGAATTATAAACAGCATGCAAGGATTAATGGAAATAATTACAAAAACGCCTAAGTATGTCATTAGATATAACATAAAATATACAAAGAATTTTTGTTGCGTTTACCCATGTGGCCAACGCTGTGCTCGGCTGGGCTGGGTTACTATAAAATATATCTTATTGTCCATTGTACTTTTCTCATAATAGTAATAATTTTTACTACAGGGACCAAAGTTACTGTCCCTCCATGACTCTCCTCAGAGCCGCCCTATTATCTGTTTTGGCACTTTTTGCTATTTTATTACAATACTAGTAGTTTCTACTACTATGAAATCTCACTATTCATAGTATTTTATGATCTTCCTATGCAGTTCCTACTACTATTAATGGAACGTTTTATTGTTCATTTTGGTCTCTTTAAGACTCATTGTATAACGTTTGATTAGTATTTTACCAAGGGACAAAGATATGGTAACTTTTATTTTTATTTCCTTCTAATATACGTCACTGTCATTTTCATAATTTTAACGTTTTTCGAATGCCATGCACTCGAAAAATAGGTCTTAATGACCTTCACTCTGCACATTGATGTATTTGCATAACTATGACAACAGTTGGAAACCTTCTACACACATCTCTGAGTACCAACCCACCATTTCTGTGTTGGCATGACAACGGCGTCACCAATTGCTAACATCCTTGACCTTCCCGTTACCATAGTAACAGCGTCATACCTAATGACCTACTAGATGGAATTTCACCATGAAAAAAAAAAAAAAAAAAAAAAAAAAAAAAAACAAAAAAAAAAAAAAAAACTTGATCTATAATTGTGCAGTCCACCCCCATGAACCACAGACATTGCCGAGGTGGGGTGGCTTGCGTGCCTCAACGATACAGATAGCCGTACCGTAGGTGCAACCACAGCGGAGGGGTATCTGTGGAGAGGCCAGACAAACGTGTGGTTCCTGAAGAGGGGCAGCAGCCTTTTCAGTAGTTACAGGGGCAACAGTCTGGATGATTGACTGAGCTGGCCTTGTAACATCAGCTAATGTGGCTTTGCCACACAGCTACTGCGAACGGCTGAAAGCAAGGGGAAACTACAGCCATTACTTTTCCCGAGGACATGCAGCTCTACTGTATGAACATATGATGATGGCATCCCTCGAGTAAAATATTCCGGAGGTAAAATAGTCCCCCATTCGGATCTCCGGGCGGGGACTACTCAGGAGGATGTTGTCATCAGGAAAGACAATACTGGCATTCTACGGATCGGAGCATGGAATGTTAGATCCCTTAATCGGGTAGGAAAATTAGAAAATTTAAAAAGGGAAATGGATAGGTTGAGGTTAGATATAGTGGGGATTAGTGAAGTTCGGTGGCAGGATGAACAGGATTTCTGGTCAGGTGAGTACAGGATTATAAATACAAAATCAGTTGGGGGTATCACAGGAGTAGGACTGATAATGAATAAGAAAATAGGAATGCGGGTAAACTACTATGATCAGCACAGTGATCGCATTATCATTGTCAAGATAGATACAAAGCCAACACCGACAACAGTAGTACAGGTTTATATGCCAACTAGCTCTGCTGATGATGAGGAGATCGAAGAAATATATGAGGAGCTAAAGGAAATTATTCAGACAGTTAAGGGAGAGGAAAACTTAATTGTGATGGGAGACTGGAATTCGGTTGTAGGAAAAGGAAGAGAAGGAAAAATAGTAGGTGAATATGGACTGGGCAGGAGGAATGAAAGAGGAAGTCGCCTGGTAGAATTTTGCGCGGAACATGATTTAATCGTAACAAACACCTGGTTTAAGAATCACAAAAGAAGGTTGTATACATGGAAGAGACCAGGAGACACCGGAAGGTATCAGATAGATTTTATAATGGTAAAACATAGATTCCGGAACCAGGTTATAAACTGCAAGACGTACCCAGGGGCAGATATAGACTCTGACCATAACTTGTTAGTCATGAACTGTAGGCTGAAACTGAAAAAATTACAGAAACGTAGGAAAATACAGAGATGGGACTTGGATAAATTGAAGGAAAGTGAAGTTCTGGAGACTTTCAGAGGGAGATTTAGGCAACAATTGACAGAAACAGGGGGAAATAAAACAGTAGAAGAGGAATGGGTAGCACTGAGAGATGAAATAGTGAAGGCAGCAGAGGACAAAATAGGTAGAAAGGCAAGACCTACAAAAAATCCTTGGATATCACAGGAAATACTAGATTTAATCGATGAAAGGAGAAAATATAAAAATGCAGTAAATGCAACAGGCAAAATGGAGTACAGACGATTAAAAAATGAGATTGACAGGAAGTGCAAAATGGCTAAGCAGGAGTGGCTAGAAGCCAAATGCAAATCTGTAGAAGAATGTATAGCAAGGGGAAAAGTAGATACCGCCTACAGGAAAATAAAAGAGACATTTGGGGACAAGAAAAGCAACTCTACGAATATCAAGAACTCAAATGGGAAGCCGGTTCTCAGCAAAGAAGGGAAAGCTGAAAGGTGGAAAGAGTACATAGAGCAGCTCTACAAAGGAAATGAACTTACAGACAATGTGGTAGGAAGGGAAGAGGACGTAGATCAAGATGAAATAGGAGATGCTATACTGAGAGATGAATTTGATAGAGCCTTGAAAGACCTAGGTCGGAACAAGGCCCCAGGAGTTGATGACATACCCTCAGAGCTACTAAAGTCTCTGGGAGAGCCAGCCACGACAAGACTATTTGAACTGGTGTGTAGGATTTATGAGACAGGCGAAATACCCTCAGACTTTAAGAAAAATGTAATAATCCCCATTCCAAAGAAATCAGGCGCAGACAGGTGTGAAAATTACAGAACCATTAGTTTGATAAGTCATGGTTGCAAAATTTTAACACGAATTATCTACAGGAGAATGGAAAAGCTGGTAGAAGCTGACCTTGGGGAAGATCAGTTTGGATTCAGGAGGAACGTAGGAACCCGTGAGGCAATACTTACCTTACGTCTTATCTTAGAAGATAGATTAAGGAAAGGCAAACCTATATTTTTAGCTTTTGTAGATTTGGAGAAAGCATTTGACAATGTTGACTGGAATACACTGTTTCAAATTCTGAAGTCAGCAGGGGTAAAATATAGGGAAAGGAGAGTTATTTATAACTTGTACAAAAGCCAGACCGCAGTTATTAGACTCGAAGGGCATGAAAGGGAAGCATCAGTTGGGAAGGGAGTAAGACAGGGTTGTAGCCTTTCTCCGATGTTATTCAATTTGTACATCGAGCAGGCGGTGAAGGAAAGCAAGGAAAAATTTGGAATAGGGATTAAAGTTCAGGGGGAAGAAATAAAAACATTGCGTTTTGCTGATGACTTTGTAATTCTGTCAGAGACAGCAAAGGACCTGGAAGAGCAGTTGAATGGAATGGACAGTGTGTTGAAGAGAGCGTATAAAATGAACATTAACAAGAGCAAATCAAAAATAATGGAATGCGGTCTTGGAAAATCGAGCGATGCTGAAGGAATTAGATTAGGTAATGACACAATGAAGGTGGTAGATGAGTTTTGTTACTTGGGTAGTAAAATAACATGTGATGGTCGCAGTACAGAGGATATAAAATGCAGAATGGCAATGGGAAGAAAAGCATTTTTGAAAAAGAGAAATTTGCTAACATCGAACATTAATTTAAGTGTAAGGAAGTCTTTTCTGAAGGCATTTGTGTGGAGTGTTGCCTTGTACGGGAGTGAAACATGGACGATAAGCAGTGCGGACAGGAAGAGAATAGAGGCTTTTGAAATGTGGTGCTACAGAAGAATGCTGAAGATTAGGTGGGTAGATCGCATAACCAATGAAGAAATACTGAACAGAATTGGTGAGAAAAGGAATTTTTGGCATACCCTGGCTAAAAGGAGGGATCGCTTGGTAGGACACATTCTTAGACATCGAGGAATCGTAAATTTAGCATTGGAGGGAAGTGTGTGGGGTAAAAATCGCAGAGGGAGACCAAGAGACGCGTATAGTAAGCAGATTCAAGTGGATGTGGGTTGCCGTTCTTATGAGGAGATGAAAAGGCTTGCTCAGGATAGAGTAGGGTGGCGAGCTGCATCAAACCAGTCTCTGGACTGAAGACCATAACAACAACAAATTGTGCAGTATTTTAATATAATAAGATTAGGTTAGCATGTATTTAGCTACATTAACGTATACATTTTTTACAATAGCCTTTCATACGCAGACTAATACCATTGATTATATCTGACTTGCTGATTATATTCGTTATGCATTTTAAAGCAATTTTCTATATTATCCCTCTTTTTTATTTATATTTCTTAATTCTATTTATATATTTTAATTATCAAAGTATGTAATCATTTATACATTACTCAGAACGTACTCTTTGTAAGCCTTTTCCCATTGGCTGCTGCTGTCTTGGCCCAAAATCATTCACTATTTAACCAGCGGCTGTATGGCAACTAGTCAGTAGTGACCTACTGGCAGCAGAACAGCCCAGGACAGCCCAGCCCAGCCGAGCACAGCACTGGTCACATGGGTAAACGCAACAAAAATTACTTTGTATATTTTATGTTATATCTAATGTCATACTTAGGCGTTTTTGTAATTATTTCCATTAATCCTTGCAGGCTGTTTATAATTCTGAAGATGACCTACATCAGGTTGAAACTGGTTAATTAAAACTGTCAATCTCTGCGATCAAGACTGTTTTCTGTATATTGTAAGTACGTTGTGCTGCCAGCGACACTCGCGGACAGAAATGAAACTTACTCTGAATGCCGAAAAGAGCAGAACGAGTAGACAATAAGAGAAACACGAGAGAAACAAAAAACAAAAAAAACAAAAAAACAAAAAAGGGCGGAGAAGCCAGAGGCATTTAATTGTAGTCGTGCAGGTTTCCAGAGAATACGAGGACGTTCGGATGGTTACAGGCGAGAAGGGAAGAGGAAAAAGAATTCCAGAGAGTGAGGGATTAAATGAGGGTTGCTGAACCGAGGCAGCCCGGAGCGGAGGCTGGTTCTACGGTAATGAAGGTGGCAGCACCGTCACCCCCGGGCAACGAATTCTCGGAAAATGTCCCGGGAACAGCGCGGATGGTTCGCTGCAACCCTTGTTTACGGTTCACCTGTTAGGGTACGAGGATGGGCTCTAACGGACGATGCAAGCTTCCCTCGCGGTAAACTCATTACAAGTGACAAATGCGCGTCTATCATATCCTGCCCCAGAAAGCAGATTTTTCATTAAAATTTAAAGCGGAGGTATGCGACCATAAACACCAAAATGTTCTCACACACTGTGCAGTCACTCAAGCTTTCTTCCCGTTTTGATACGACAGAACGATAATTTTTGTAAATGCCATATGTTATTTATTTGCTGTTCTTGTAGCCGTCAGTCCATATCCCTGTTGATTATCAACCTATTGGACCAAACGTCTGTTGTCATCAGTCCCTAGACTTACAATAAAAAAAAAAAAAAAAAAAAAAAAAAAAAAATCAAATTTTTATATAGGTTAAACTTATAAACTACTTATGAAATAGCTAATCCTAAGGACGGCACAAATATCCATGCCCGAGGGGGGATTCAAACCCCCGACCGTAGTGACCGTGCAGACCGTTAATGGAGCGCCTCAGTCCCCTCGGTCACCGCGGCCGGCTTTACAAATTGCTTGAACTAATTTACTCTAACGACAAAGTACAGATCCCCAACCCCGGAGGTGGATTCGATCCTCCGGCAGTAAATGCCGCTCATTCCGTAGCATGACCATCCCTTTATAGCTACCTATTGTATTCATCTATCGGTCTCCTCCTGCGACACCTCCCCCACCCAAAAATGTTCAAATGTTTGTTAAGCTTATGGGACTTAACTACGGGGTCATCAGTCCCTAAACTTACAAACTACTTATGAACTACTTACGAACTAGGATGGCACAAATATCCATGCCCGAGGGGGGATTCGAACCTCCGACCGTAGTGTCCGTGCTGACCGTGACTGGAGCGCCTGAGTCACCTCGGCCACCGCGGCCGGCCTCCCCCACCCCTGTAACTTCAATACCTATTGACGAATCCCTGATATTTCAGAAAGGGTCCTCCCAATAGATTATCCAGAAGTTCTTTTTTCTAGCCAGTATCTCCTCATCACTTTCGCGAGCTATCTATTGAACATCCAGCATTCTCCCGTAACATAAAACTTAAAAATCGTTTACCATAGCTCTGCCTGATCTCTTTATCGACCATGTTTCAGTCTCGTATCAATATGCACTCCAGATAACTTCGTAACACGTAATATTTGATTCAACAAATTCTTCTTCTTGAGAAATACATTCCTTCCCGTATCATTCGGCATTTTATATCTTCTCAACTTCCGCCATCACATTTTTCTAACGAAATAACAAAAATTACCTGTTGCTTTTGATTTTTCGTTACGTAATCTAATTCTTTCAGCATTCTTGCACTACATTGCATTTACCCTGGTTTATAATATAGCAGAGTCTTGGTTGCAATACTTTACTTCGATTAATGCGTTTCGTATTTTGACGCATTCTTAGAATCTGGAAAATAATTTGAGGCAAACCTTACTGGAGTAGTCTTACTGAGCTTAAAATAATAATTTACAACGTTAAAATGATTTCATGCTAATGACTAGTAGCGTCAGTATTGAAAAATACCACTAGGTGCAGGACACCCGTCACAAATCTATAAAAATAGCAAACAAAAGAACTCACAGTATGGTCCTGTTTTGCACGATCACGACAGCAAGAACTTTACACATATTTTAAAGAATTGCAGAATTTAAAGCTCCCTACAAATTTATAAAATTATCTCATCGCGGAAGCCAAAAACGCGTCATGATAATGTAATGTTGTCTCGTTAATGTTCACCTTATATTTCCTTTTCAAAACACAATCCATTCCGTTCAATATACCTTCCAGGTCCTTTGTAGTCTCAGACGGAATTACTGTTAGAACACTTTAGAACATGTTCAGGAATACTGACGACAATAATTCTGTTTTGTTATGTTTTCACCAGGTGGAAATACAACTCGCGGGGCACAAGAAAACGGCAAATATGTTGTTGTGTTTGTAGAGTCTATGGGACTTAACTACGGGGTCATCAATCCGACTCTGATTGACTAATGGGGAACCAATTCTCATCCTCCTCAGTCCGTCTTGCTCATAAAAAATTTCTACCAGCGAAAATATTTGCGCAAGTTTATTCAGTCCCTCAGGATAATAAAGATCTTATGCACTGCCTAGATATGTCTGACTTCTACTGTTTCCTTTTACTCCCATCGGACTCATTACGATTGCCTCTTTCCTTCTGAGGTAGATGTCTATATTTACAGTTAGCGTCGTGTCCTTTCTATACAACTCCTTGCGGATGCCTTGGTAGTACGTCTAACCTCTAGACCGAGAAATTAACTCCGTCATAGTGTAAGATAAGTAGACAATATTTTCATTGATATAGCCGGTCTGGCTGATCGAGACTACAAAGTTTATGGATGGACTTCACTCACCTCTCTTCTTTATTTCCACTGCCTCCTTCACACTGCTGCTATCCACATCCATTTACCTGTTTTTACTGCCACTGCCTTCCTGTCTTATCTCTCTCACCATCACTGTCTGCTAGTTTTTCATCTTCCACTAATACTTTATTTTCTCTCTGTCGCAACCATTCAATATATATACGCAGGACGGAGGAAATTTCAGTCGTATTCGTTTCATTTAGACACGCGGGTGTCCCCGTGAGCGGTATGCAGCCTGTAGCGAGTCCGGGCGTTCCCTGTAGAAGGACCATGTGTTCCTTCTGGCATGTGTGTGTGTGTGTGTGTGTGTGTGTGTGTGTGTGTGTGTGTGTGTGTGTGTGGTCTCCTTAAGATAGTTTAAGTATTTTGCAAGCCTAGGGACTGATGACCACAGTAGTTTAGACCGATAGATATACAAACAATTGAACATTTGACAGACTTTCGTTGTGCAATTATATCAGGCAAAGGAATAACACAAGGTGAAAGGAACAGATAATGAATCAATATTTTGATTGTGTGATGCTTTATTGAGTAGAGAAGCGTTGGAAATTAATACGCTGCATAGGCGACAACATTTACATTCAAAATTTTGTCGTTCAGGTAATTGGTGCCTCAGAGAAAGGAGGGGGATTAATACTAATTAATACAGTAAAATAAACTATCATTTCCGATGCGTTAATATCCTATTGATAAACACAACAGATATAAAATAAGAAATTGTGGTCTTCAGTCCGGAGACTGATTTGATGCAGCTCTCCAAATAAGAAAGGCAACCTACATCTCTTTAAATCTGCTTACTGTATCCATCTCTTGGTCTTCCTCTGCGGTTTGTAGCCCAAACACTTCCCTGCGATGCTAAATTCACGATTCCTTGATGTCTAAGAATGTGTCCTACCAATCGATCCCTTCTTTTAGTCAAGCTATGCCAGAAATTCCTTTTCTCCCCAATTCTGTTCCTTACCTCCTCATTAGTCACGTGATCCACCCACCTAATCTTCAGCATTCTCCTGTAGCACCGCAGTTGAAAAGCCTTTATCCTCTTCCTGTCCGCACTGTTTATCGTCCATGTTTCTCTGCCATACAAGACAACACTCCATACAAATGCCTTCAGAGAGGACTTCCTTAGGATTAAATCAACATTCGATGTTAACAAATTTCTCTTTTTCAAGATCGCTTTTGTACCCGTTGCGTTTCTGCATTATATATATATCCTCTTTACTGGGGCCATCATTTGTTATTTTACTGCCCAAGTAACAAAACTCATCTGCCTCCTTCATTGTTTCGTTACCTAATCTAATTCCTTCAGCATGACCTGATTTTCTTAGACTGCACTCCATTACCCTTGTCATGTTCTTGTTAATGTTCAACTTATATTGCTCCTTTCAGATCACTGTCCATTCCGTTCCACTGTTCTTCCAGATCCTTTGCTGTCTCTGACTGAATTTCTATGTCGTTGGCAAAACGCAATGTTTTTAATTCTTCACCCTGAACTTTGATTCCTTCTCCAAATTTCTTCTTGCTTTCCTTTATAGCTTGCTCGATGTACAAATTGGATAACATTGGAGAAAGGCTACAACCCTGTCTTACTCCCTAACCACTGCATCCCTTTCATGCCCTTAAACTCTCACAACCGCTGTCTGCTTTTCGTACAAGTATTAAATAACCTTACGCTCTCTATATTTTACTCCTGCTAGCTTCAGAACTTGAAAGAGTTAATTACAATCAACATTGTCAAGAGCCTTCTCCAACTCTGTTAGAACTCCAAGTTAGAAATGTAGGTTTGACTTTCCTTAACCTACCTTCTAGGATAAGCCGTAAAGTGAGAATTGCCTCCCGTGTTCTACATTTCTCCTGAACCCAAACTGAAGTTTCCCGAGGTCGGCTTCTACCAGCTTTTCCATCCTTCTGTAAATAATTCGTGTTAATATTTTGCAACCATGACATTAAACTGATGGTTCTGTAGTTTTCACACCTAAATCTGCGTATTACACAAAATTACTGAGAATGTTAGCCGGCCGCGGTGGCCGAGGAGACTAAGGCGCTCCAGTCACGGTCTGCACGGCTACTACGGGCGGGGGTTCGAATCTCCCCTCGGGCATGGATATTTGCGCCGTCCTAGTTCGTAAATAGTTCATAAGTAGTTTGTATGTTTAGGGACTGATGACCCCGTAGTTAAGTCCCATAGACTTTACAAACATTTGAACATTTGAGAATGTTACGCTGAGGACTAACGAAGTAAATTTAAGAGAAAGAAACATGTTATGTTATTAGTATCTCAATGATGGGACTCAGATCACTGATAAAGATCCAAAATGCTCTAGTCGGATGAATATCAGTTAGATGTGACCTTTGCTTTCGTTAATTTCAGTTTACAAAAAAAAGTTAAATACGAAAACTACTTGTATACAAACATGCTGCAGACTAGAGCAGCATGTCTAAACAGCTATGGGTGCCTTTCTCGTGGCAATTTTGTGTAAAATGTTTCAATTTATTTCAATCTCACTAAGTTTGCCCTACAACGAATGACCACCACGATTCGATACCGATACCAGTCTTCTAATGACGCAAACAGATGCGTCGTGGCGCGAATGGTGGAGGAGAACTCGTTGATGGCACTGCCCGCAGTAGACATTGTGCGTCTCGGTGGAACGACCGAGCACTTAAGGCCCAGTTTACACGATGATCGCGCTAGTAATGAACAGATCACGTTGCGCGCCATCTCGCGACGTTAACTCGGAACTACTAGCATTTCGTGAGCAAAGACGCCGTTTCGTACTAGCTAATATGCTTTATGCCTACTTTTCACGACGGTCGAAAGTTCACAAGAAAGATAACTGTCTGCTGCAGCGCTCCAGTCGTACTAACTCGGTACTAATGACGTGCGCTCATACAGGCTTGGCTGCGTTAATATGATAAACTTCCGTCTACACGTTTGATTACCTCTAACAGCAGCGCCTGTGCGAAAATACGGGCTTATTACTGTTTATATACGTGGACCGTTCGCGTTTGGGTGTTTGTTGTACTGTAGCTGAGACGCTTACACTGTCGGTAGTTGCAGGAGCTGGTGGCAATGTTTGTTAGAACACTCCATGTGAAGAAGAAATAGAAGTTGGATGTGTCGTTGGTTGAGAAGAAGAGACGAATGATGAGATATTAAGGGCTGAGTGTTTTTCCAAGTTGCTTTCGTTCGCCCAAGGACAAAAATACGGCGATGAGAGAGAGAGAGAGAGAGAGAGAGAGAGAGAGAGAGAGAGAGAGAGAGAGAGAGAGAGATTAGATAGATCGAGAGAGAGTATTTCGACAAGCAGAAGTACGAAATACTTTTTACACTTGAATTACATTTTCAGCTTTGTTAAAGTTATTCGTCAGTTACTTGCTGTAATTGTTATTTTTTTGCAGGTCGGTTGTAATATTGCAGTTTCTGGCAGCCTTTGCACAAAGAATTTCTGTACTGGCTCTTACAAATATTGCTGCTGAAGTACGCACAGCAATTTCAATTTCCGATCCATAATGGGACCTCTGTCAAGTAAATATTGCTTTGCTTTTAGCATCACACTTTCGAGATTATGTGCATCTGGCTTTCTGACATGCTAACGATTATAGAATTTTAAAAATATGAAGTTAATCAACAAGACATATTCAAAATTCATTTAAATCTACACTTTTCTGTTATTTTCTTCGTAAATAACAGTCATTGTACCTTCTTAGCCGGACGCGGTGGCCGAGGAGACTGAGGCGCTCCAGTCACGGTCTGCACGGCCACTACGGTCGGGGGTTCGAATCCCCCCTCGGGCATGGATATTTGTGCCGTCCTAGTTCGTAAATAGTTCATAAGTAGTTTGTAAGTTTAGGGACTGATGACCCCGTAGTTAAGTCCCTTAAGCTTAACAAACATTTGAATATTTGTACCTTCTTACAATAGAGAGGATTTTCTGCAGAGAGCCTGTATGCCTAAATCGAAAGCGGAATTCCTGCTCTGTTCCACTCCACTGATGCAAGACATATCACTCTAACAAAGCAAGCAATTTCGGTATGGACACGCCTTTTTCCACATATAAACATGAAAACCGCGCAACGAATTCCCTTCTGCGCATGCTACTAGCAAATTTAGAACCTGTCCTAAAGCATACTAGCTAGTACGAAACGCCGTCTGCGCCCACGAAATGCTAGTAGTTCCGCGTTTACGTCGCTAGACGGCGCGCAACGTGATCTGTTCATTACTAGCGCGATCATCGTGTAAACTGGGCTTAAGGTGCCTTGCTGCGGTGTGCGCGGTTTCTCGCCGTCGCAGGTTCAAGTTCTCCATCGGGTATGTGAGTTGTCCTTATCATAAGTTACTTTACGTTAGAGTAATTTGTAAGCCTAGGGATTGATAACCGCAGCAGTTAAGTCATGCAGATTTGTAAACATTGGAACATTTGTAAGCAGTGTGTGCGCGATCGCGCACCGCCGTGTTCGTATTCGCTCATTTGCTCACCCGTTAAGTAAACGCTACCGAATATTAGCGCCATTTTGACTTATGTTATAAGTCCTCCGTCGGTTACAATTACCGTTGTAGAAAATTCCTCCAAAAATCACATCTCTCCTACTTCTTTGCGTAGGTGGTCTATTTCGTAGTGGAATCTCTCTCTGTCACCATATCTACCTACTAAGGTAGATATTGTACCAAATCTAGGGTTACCATACGTCCTCTTTTTCCCGGACATGTCCTCTTTTCAAGGCAAGAAAATGTGTCCTACCGCAATTTATAAAATTCTACAAAATGTCCTCTTTTTTGGATTCTGAGAAAACAAATTTTGTGTGTGTGTGTGTGTGTGTTACTGGTGACAACGGACTCGTTCGCGCTGCATTTCGAAACTGTTCCCAACAAAACTATCAAGCGTATACACAGAGAGGAATTGTCGTTCACAATTTGGCTCTCTGCATGGGTCTGACAGTTGCAAACAATTGGAACTTCTTTACGAAGGAACCAGGTTGTCTATCCTGTATTCAACCAGTGTATACTTTGTGGTTTAAGGTGAAGCTGTATTGTGTGTTAGAGATCGTAGGTACCATTTTGCTTCAAAATAAATTACGAACTTAAATACAAAATGCCGTAAAGAAAGTCAGTCTTAAATGATGTGCTCTTGGAGAAATACAAAGCTTTCAAGAGAATGATCAAACGAATGTAAGCACTAATGATACTTTGTGCTTTGATCGCCGGCCGCGGTGGCCGAGGGGACTGAGGCGCTTCAGTCACGGTCTGCACGGCCAATACGGTCGGAGGTTCGAATCCCCCCTCGGGCATGGATATTTGTGCCGTCCTTAGTCGTAGTTAGTTCATAAGTAGTTTGTAAGTTTAGGGACTGATGACCCCGTACTCAAGTCCCATAAGCTATACAAACATTTGAACATTTTTTTTTTTTTTTTGTGCTTGGATCAGTTTTGTAATTTTCTAAAATTTTTGAAACATTATCAAAGGAAACAGATCATACCAGCAGTTGAAGTGTGGTGTACATATTTCAATTAATCATCTAGTGTTAGTTATTCTGAACTGCTCAAAATTGTAGATTTTTTTTTTCTTTGTCTACTCAAAATGTCAACACAGGACGTGGGTTTACCCTTGTGAACACACAGTGGACAAAATACAGGTCTATATTTAAAACAGAAAATATAATAGCTATTTCATCTACACAGTTTAAGTTCAGACATTTGAAATTCCTGAACTTCTATCAGTACTTGTTGAAAAACAAAATGCTCTCGAGAGAGATTTCGTAGTCCCCCAAATATAGTTGGTTCAAAAGTGAATAAGACAAGAATGAGACAGTGGAGTGTAGTGATGATGAATAAACTATCAAGGTTCATAATAAGAGGTATGTCCACAAAGTAAGTTCCGTTTGGTTATATAAACCAAAGGTGAACAGACACAGAAAAATATTTATTGTATAAAAATCTTCAACTGTTCACCTACTTTTCTACATGACTTCCGAAATTTTGTAGGCACTTGTCATAGCGTGGGACAAGTTTTTGTGTGCCTTCTTCATAAAAGGTTGCCGCCTTTGTATTCAACCATGTGTCAAACATGTTCTTTCAGTTCATCATCGTTGAAGTGTTGACCACCAAGGACAGATTTTAGGTGTAAGAAGAGATGAAAGGAGTCTTCTTCTTCCCTTCACGTTGCCGCCCGACCTCACAAGGCGAATGTGACCAAACAACTCGTAGGGAGTTTCACTGGGACGTGTTTGATCATCCTCCGTACAGTCTTGCTCCTAGCGACTTTCTTCTTTAAAACCTGTCCATGGTGGTCAACACTTCAGCGATGATCACGAGCTGAAAGAACATGTTACCACATGGTTGAATACACAGGCGGCAACCTTCTACGAAGAAGGCATACAAAGACTTCTACCACGCTATGAAAAATGCCTACAAAATTTCGGAAGCTATGTAGAAAAGTAGTTTAATAGTTGTAAATGTTTGTACAATAAATGTTTTTTTCTGTATCTATACACGTTTGTTTTATATAACCAAACGGAACTTACTTTGTGGACATGCCTCGTATTTCGTTTTACAATAACCGCACAGGGTTGCTGTTTTAGTTTGTAGTAGTTTTACGTGGTACATTAATAAAGTTGTAAATGACACTGTGTCAAAAAAAAAAAAGTGTCCTCTCTTTTATATGAATTGTTATCTTTTTTGATGATGAACCTATGGCAACCTAAGGCGATTCGCTGCGGAGCGGGCGATTGCTCGCCGTCGGAGGTTCGAGCCTCCCTGCGGCATGGGTGTGTGTGTGTATGTGTGTGTGTGTGTGTGTGTGTTGTCCTTAGGTTAGTTTACCTTAGTTTAACCCTTTCCTGCCTGACGGGACTTAAAAGTCCCTGCCCATTTCCAGCGTCATGAAACAAAGTCGAAAATGATGTCTGACTTGTGTTTCTCACGGGACGTTAGTATCCCTCTGATGTGTCATATGAAACGCTCGCTGGCCGAGATTTCTCAATATCTCTGCTCACAAAGAGCAATAAAAAATGGATTGTTTTATGTCTTTGTGTACGATTTTGTCAGGTAACTTTTGCTGTCACAAAAAGACGCAGTTGTGTGTTCTCACGTTGGTAATTTAGTTTTGTATTGTTTTAGCTAATGAAAACTGATATTATTCAAGGAATAAAGCTCTTTTTATTTATATAGCGTGACTGGAAGTTTTTAGTACTAGCAGTGTGTTAAAGACATTTTGTGTAATTTATTTATATAGTCTTTTTATTGCTAGATGTCACTAACAAATTGTTGTACTTTTGTTTCCTTTTGTTTATGAATTTCGAATTATGAATACGGTTCAGAGATAACTACAGTTGGCTTTTGTTGCCCCGTTTAGATCAACATCTAAAATGGCATTTCGATATAAAAATTTGCTATCGGTTTGTTGCTGGTTAATCTTTATGTTAACAGAGATAAGCATTGCATAATGTCTCCCAATTGCATTACATCCTCTTGGACTTTGAAGCCCATATTTTAATTTTTTAATTAATATTTTTTGCGTAAAATAAGGAAAACAAAAATGTGTGTCTACACTAATGTGCTTCTATTTACTTTGGTAGCAAAATAACCAAATATGAAGTCATATACTCGAATATTTCATAGTTTGGGGAGGAAAAAATGTTCAAATGTGTGTTAAGCTTATGGGACTTAACTACGGGGTCATCAGTCCCTAAACTTTCAACCTATTTACGAACTGCCTTATACTAAGGACGGCACAAATATCCATGCCCGAGGGGGGATTCCAACCCCCGACCGTAGTGACCGTGCAGACCGTGACTGAAGCGCCTCAGTCCCCGCGGCCGGCTTGGCAGGAAAGGGTTAAGTAGTTTGTAAGCTGCGGAGTGATGACCACGCAGTTTGGTCCCGATAAATTTACATTTCAACATTTGAACATATGGCAACCCTAACCAAATCTATTTTTCCGTAAGAAATTTATCTAGGAGGTAGCTCACAAGTGGAAAAATAATTTTACCGATACCGAACGAATCTCCGCAGCGGAGATCGCTTCTAGGAGTGGCGGAGAGGGGAGAGGAGGATGAGGAAAATGGGTTCTTCCGGCGATATCTGCTGGCAGTTCGCGGAAGGCGCGGGCGGGCGCGTTCTCCCGACAAGTGGACGACCGGAGACCGGCCGGGCGGCGCGGCGGTGCGCTCCGCTAGCGGCCGGAAATCGAAGGCGGAAGCGGTGGCAGAGGCGGCGGCGGAGGCGGAGGCGGCCTGGGAAATGGCCGCGCGCCCCGTCACTGCGCGCCAGGCCCACCGGCCGACCGGCCACGTCCTCTGACCTTTCTCCCCAGAGCGCTTCCTGCAGACCTGCGTGTGACGTCACTGGTCTCGTCCACTGCAGATACGTTCTACCTCTTGCTTAATTTGCCAAGTCGTGTGCCAGACAGAGAGAACCACCCTCACACCTGATAATAATATATATTTTTTAAACTTTATGGAATGTCAGCGATCTCAATGACTGATTTCTTTTGTGTCCCTGCCTCGTCGCCACTTTTGCGTCTCGTATCCGCCGGTTGTAAGTGTCGGTGGCCGAGTAGAAAGAGACCGACACAGAAATAAGGATTACATTTTTGTGCTAGCCCACCACAGAATTATAATGAAATAAAAGGTTTTCGCTTGGTAGGCGATGTGAGATGTTTCTTTTATTTAACTTCAAAACATATCGATTTTGTCCCTATGATGGGACATCATCAGTGCAGAATTGCAAGTCATGATGACCTATGTGCTCTGCTTAAAAATATTTTTATCGGTCATGTCATAAAAAACATTCAACAGGTCTTGCCGGTACAAGTCACAAGATTTTCACACAACATTGTTGTGACTTGTACCGGCAAGACCTGTTGAATGTTTTTTATGACATGACCGATAAAAATATTTTTAAGCAGAGCACATAGGTCATCATGACTTGCAATTCTGCACTGATGATGTCCCATCATAGGAACGAAATCGATATGTTTTGAAGTTAAATAAAAGAAACATCTCACATCGCCTACCAAGCGAAAACCTTTTATTTCACAGAAATAAAGGATGCACGCGTGTGCAGGTACGGAGGTGACCAGCCAGTGGGACAGCAGAAACTAGAAACACTGGCGTAAATTAGAACGAGATATATATTTCATTGAGACTTAGTAATGCTTAACTTGTACATAGTTCTTGACTGCATAATGCTGATACATAGTTTATATAGAGAGACCTGGCTACTGATGATTTCTAGTGCCTATCCGATAGCCTTAACTGGTGCCTATCTGATTCCGAAGTGTTCCTATATCAGTCCCAAGTGAACGATGCAGTCCAGTGGTGGCCACGAGCGGAGTTGTAGCAGAGGGCGCTCGTGGCCGACGTCGTAAGAATGCCGCACCGTGCGTGCATGGCGGCACGCGGCGAAAGTATGTGGCGCGCACTTCATTCTTGTGCGACTCCACAATTTCATACAAAAGTCAGTCTAAATCTCAATTTCGGCCTTTTAAGGGGAGACGGAAGGCAAGTTTTATCCCTAATTTGCCAATGCTATTTTACCCTTTGAGTAGGTACACTTTTCAAAGGAACTACAAGTGATAAAGTAACGAAATTTTTACTGCATGTATATAACATATATGTCTCAATTTACAAGTAAAATGAACATAATGACTCTAGTGGTTTTAAAGGAAAAAGTTTATTCTTTCACCAGTACAATTTAATTTTTAGTACATTAATTATTACAAAACAGTTGATTGTTTTCAGGTTCTCAATTTACTTGTAATAACTTATTACCATCTTCAGTACAAAAAAAAAATCATCTTTCTAACCCCATTAGTTTATCAAATAATGGTACCTTAAAGTAAAACATGTAGTTTTGAGAAAAAAACAATTTAATGTTGCAATTCTAGTACAGTTATTGATAAGAATTAAACCAGAAACAATAAAATATTATAATAATGCTACTTTGCTACATTAAGAAAAGTTATAAAAAAATCAAGAAGACTGTGCATCATATCTGAGATTAGTTCCTCTGATAATAAAATTAAAACAATTTGGAATATTATTAAAAGGGATACAGGGCAACCAAGAGCAAAGAAAGAGGGTATTACAATCAAAACAAATGAAAACCTTATTAAGAAAAAGTCAGAAGTTGAAAACATTTTTAATGATTACTTTTTAAATGTTGTAGAGAAAATAGGATCTACATGTTCATTAGAAGGAGCAAGGCAGTTAATGGAAGATGACATACCCATACAATTTGATACAATTGAAATTCCACTCATCTCTCCTTGAGAAATTAGGAAAATAATAAACTCTTTCAATAGTAAAACGTCACATGGAATTGATGGCTTTCCAGCAGCTTGTTCCCAAGAGATAAGTAGGATTCTTAGCCATATTTGTAAAAGCTCTTTAAAATATGCTATCGTTAAACCTTTGCATAATAAGAGGATACATCTGATGTCAACAATTACCGCTCCATCTTACTTCTGAAAGGTTTATCCAAACTTTTTGAAAAAGTTATGTATTCTCGAGTTGCTTCACATATTAGTAAAAATAAAGTTCTAACAGAACGTCACTTTGGTTTTCAAAAAGCTTTCCAACTGAAAATGCTATATATAACTTCACTGATGAAATGTTAAATGCTTTGAATAACTGGACATAACCAGTTGAGATTTTTTGTGATCTCTCAAAGCCCTTTGATTGTGTAAATCGTGGGATTCTTCTAGATAAGTTTAAATATTGTGGTATGAGAGGGACAGTGCACAAATGATTTAAATTATACTTATCTGGAAGAGTGCAGAAAGTTGAAATAGGCAGTTCACATGATATAGATGAAACAATTAATTCCTCTAACTGGGAAGTTATCAAAAATGGGGTCCCACAAGGTCCGGTCTTGGGTCCTTTGCTGTTCTTAATATACATTAATGACTTGCCATTCTATATCCACGAAAATGCTAAGCTAGTTCTTTTTACTGATGATACAGGTATAGCTATCACACCTGACCTACAGGCATTAACTGATGAAATTGTAAATTAAATGTTTCAGAAAGTTATTAAGTGGTTCTCTACAAATGGACTCTCACTGAACTTTGATAAACCAAATTTATACAGTAAATAACATGACACCATTAATAAATTTACTTTGAACACAAATCTGTAGCTACGTAGAATATTCAAAATTTTAGGTGTTTACATTGACGATGGATTGAATTGGAAGAAACATATTGAAGTTCTCTTGAAACGTTTCACTACAACTACGTATGCTATCAGGGTCATTGCAAAATTTGGTGATATGCATCTCAGTAAATTAGCCTACTAAGATTATTTTCATTCATTGCTTACATATGGGATCATATTCTGGGGCAATTCAACATTGAGTAACAAAGTATTCATTGCACAAAAGTGTGTAATCAGAATATTTGCTGGAGCCCACCCAAGATCATCCTGCTGTCATTTATTCAGGAATCTAGGGATCTTCACTGTAGCGTCACAATATATATATATATTCACTCATGAAACTTTTGATTAACAATCCGACCCAATTCAAAAGTAATGGCAGTGTGCATAGTTACAACACTAGGAGAAATGTTAATTTTCATGGATAAATATATTTTTGGTACAGAAAGGAATGAATTATGCTGCCACAAGAGTCTTCGGTCACTTACCAAGTAGCATCAAAAGTCTGACAGATAGCCGACTAGTATTTAAAAAGGAATGAAAGGAATTTCTGAATGGCAACTCCTTCTACAATGTAGTTGAAATTTAAATAACACTTTATATATAATCTTTAACATATTTATTGTCATTTATAAACAACATTTACTAAACTGACACCTTACAAACCATTACGAAATGTATATATGATCTATGGATCAAGTATTAATCTAATCTAGTCTAATGTATACTTCGATATACAGCTGTGCATATCACGGCAGATGGCAGCATCTGCATACAGCAGTTGAGTACACGTTCGCAGAACTGTTGGTATGTCTAGAACTGGGGTTCTCAAACTAAAGGGGGAGTATTAAATTTTATGTCGCAGGTATGTACTGTAGGTAAATTCATTTAAAGTATTATTGAAGAAACAAGGTAATTTCACAATTTAAACACTGAAGACATTAAGATTAATCACTGTAAATGTTTATTTTATCCTCAATTTCACATTATATAGAACTTCATGCCCATAAAAAAATAACAAAACACTTGAGAATAAATTAAGAAGAAGAAGAAGAATTGTAGATACACCATTTTTTTACACACACAGGTAAATAGGTATTTGAAGACATAGTTACAAGCTTTCCTTGGCTTAAGAAAAAGCAAGAATGTTAATGAGAAGAATGAGGCTGTTTAATTTGCACAGTGAGACTATATCATATTGAATATAGGACAGTTGCAACCGAATATCTTGCTCTACATTGAGACGGGATCTGTATTTTATTTTAATTGAAAAATACGCAAAAAACTGCTATTTGCATAAAAATGTTGTTGAGAAAAGCAGAAGAATAAGTTTAGCTTTATCTCATAAGATTTTAAACTCCTTTAGCGTTCACCAAAATCCGAGACTGCTTGCTTCGTTTGAAACTTCGGTTATCTCAGAATTAACGCTACTGATAATCGGAAAGTGAATCCCTATAATACCTTCGAATCCTGTTCTTCTAATTAACCATTGTTCAACCTCAAATGACAGGTTGGACAAAGTTATGGTCTAACGTGAATTTCAGGGAATTTTTCCTCGTCAACGGCGATATCACTGAATTGTATTCATTTCTAAACATGTACAATAAACCCATGTAAACGCTGCAGCTAACGCAGAGGTTTACCACGTGGGCAAAGTACGGCACAGCACTCAGCATGGCACTTCCCTCCTCCAGCCCGGCCACTGAAACTCTGAAACATTCAGCAGTGGAAGCGGACACACGGAAGGTGCTAAATATTATTATCTACTTAGCTTCGATACTTTTCTGCACGCCGCTCAAGGGCGCAAAAAAACACTAGATCGGAATCTTTGTCCCATTTATTTATTTACAAACATTGGAGTTCTTTCGCGGAGCACCAAATGTTTCGCGGAGCACAGTTTGAGAAACTCTGGACTAGAATACTATGAGCTCCTGGAGTGCATTGTTTGAATTTTTTTTTTGTTCATGAGTGAAGTCTCCCAGTGCTCAGTGCTTTTCTTTAGCTGTGTTCCAGTAGCAAGAATCTACAAAATCCATAAAAGTATTGGTTCTTTTGAAATCATTGTTTCTTTGCTATTCATACCAACTTTTGTATGTGTGTGTCTATATTTGAATGAACAGTGTGCAGTAAGGATAAAAGCGAACTGTACCTGAAGGAAATATGGATAACCAGAACAACTGAATTGAATAAGAAACAATAAGATGTCATCCAATGCTGAAATGAAAAAGCAGGGAAGAGGCACATCTGTTGAATTGACTGCATCAACTTCTGGACATGACTTGATTCTTATGAAATTTCAAGACAACAGGTGTGTCAGCCTTCTGAGTAGTTCTTCAGGTACTTCCCCAAAAACCCAAGTTGCAAGATACGGAAAAAAAGCAACGTCCAAATATAATACCCAAAGATTGCGAAATTCACAACGTATAAATTCTGATATTATGTAATTGCAAAGCATTAATATTTTGCCAACTGATGTGTTCCTAGCCTTCCTAATGTTTTTATTTTCTTAAATAAATACATTTTACTTTGAAGTCTTATTTACTGATTTACCATAAATTTTGAACGCTGTTCTCCAAAACTTTACTACTTTCTACCGACTAATATGTAAGACGTGCCTTTGTTCATAGAACCGTTTTCGAATGCTACCGCGGCTCTCGTCTCAGGTGTATCCTATAACAATGCCCAATATCAGATATTTGTAGGAAAGGGTGAAGTACTTTTGACAAGCTAGACTGTAGAGGTCATCGTTACTTGTTCACTCCCAATAATTTAAGCTGTACTCTTAGGTTCCTGCCTAACCACATCCGTAATAAAATAATAAAGTACTTTTGTCAATCAGAATAGACATCTACAGTGTAAAACCTCCTGGCAGATTAAAATTGTATGCCGGAACGGGGACTCGAAACTGGGACCTTTACCTTTCGCGGGCAAGCTCTCTACCGACTTATCTATCCCGACAGGACTCACGATGCCGCCCCACAACTTTACATTCGCCAGTACCTCGCCACCTACAGTGTAGCTTGTCAAAAGTACTTTGCCATTTTCTACGAATATCTGATGTAAGGCCGAATTACACGACACACCTGAGGCGAGAGTCGCAGTACCACTCGAAAACGGTTCTACAAATAAAGGCTCGTACTCACAACATCAGTATTTGCGCAGTGTGTATTTGAATATACGGAGTGATATTTTCCAAAATATATCTACTAGTGAGTTTATGATTATCTATTTTAAATGTTCAAATGTTTGTATAGTTTATGGGACTTAACTACGGGGTCATCAGTCCCTAAACTTACAAACTACTTATGAACTATCTAAGACTAAGGACGGCAAAAATATCCATGTCCGAGGGGGGGATTCGAACCCTCGACCGTAGTGGTCGTGCAGACCGTGACTGACGCGCCTCAGTCCCCCTTTTTTTATCTTATTATTTTTTTCTTTTACGTCCTAAAAGTTCGTCTTCTCGTATATAACGTACTGCTTACGCAGTGGACTCCACAATCGAATTCGATTGTGTAATTTCATTCTTTCAATAATTCGTTTCCTTTTGTGTCTGCTCATAACTTTGTGGTCGTCTGTTGCTGGATGTACTGCACTAGGTTTTTCCGTATTTCTTGACCTGTTATTTGGGGCAAAGGTTGCACCATATAATGTAAGTGTGTAATAAGATCAAGAAATGAATAAGAGCCTCTTCTGTGGCTTTTCGTACTTACTGTACATTTATAATGCTAAAAATAATATTTATTTCAGTTCATAATAAAAGAAAAGATAATTTCCTATGAAGTAAATAATTCAAAATTTCCTTCAGGTTTTCCATCGTTGTCTTCTGCTTAGCACTCTGATAACTTTTTCACTTTCCATGAGTAAACGACTTGCTAATATTTGTGTTGCTGTTTACCCCCATTGCTGTTTCAGGGTTCTACTGAGGCGTTCACGGCTACCGCAGCGGCCACGGGGCTCACGAAGTCTGGGGACTTCACCCTCAGCAGCAATCCCCTACTTTGGCATGCTTTGTACCTTTCCCAGACGTCGTTATCCGATTCCCTCTCTCTCGAAAAGCATCTATAGTCTGTTCCCAAAGTGCTTTCGATAACTCTTCTTCCTTTGCAAAAAAAAAAAAAAAAAAAAAAAAAAAAAAAAAAAAAAAAAAAAAAAAAAAATGTCCAAATGACTGTAAATCTATCGGACCAAACTGCATGGCCATTAGTCCGTAGCTTACAAACTACTTAATCCTAGGTAAACTAACCTACGGACAAACACACACACCCATGCCCCAGGGAGGAATCGAACCTCCATGGCGAGCAACCGCGCGCTCGCAGCGAGACGCTTTAGACCGCTCGGCCACTCCACCGCGGCTCTTCCTTTGCACTCAGTAGTATTCGGTGTGTATATAATGATCCTATTCCATTATGTTATCTGCACCTTTGTTATTAATGACATTATATTATTATGGTCTTCAGTCCGGAGACTGGTTTGATGCAGCTCTCCACCCTACTCTGTCCTGAGCAAGCCTTTTCATCTCTTCATAAGAACGACAACCCACATCCACTTGAATCTGCTTACTATACGCGTCTGTTGGTCTCCCTCTGCGATTTTTACCCCACACACTTCCCTCCAATGCTAAATTTACGATTCCTCGATGTCTAAGAATGTGTCCTACCAAGCGATCCCTTCTTTCAGTCAGGGTATGCCAAAAATTCCTTTTCTCACCAATTCTGTTCAGTACCTCTTCATTAGTTATGCGATCTACCCACCTAATCTTCAGCATTCTTCTGTAGCACCACATTTCAAAAGCCTCTATTCTCTTCCTGTCCTCACTGCCTATCGTCCATGTTTCACTCCCGTACAAGGCAACACTCCACACAAATGCCTTCAGAAAAGACTTCCTTACCCTTAAATTAATATTCGATGTTAGCAAATTTCTCTTTTTCAAAAATGCTTTTCTTCCCATTGCCATTCTGCATTTTATATCCTCTGTACTGCGACCATCGCATGTTATTTTACTACCCAAGTAACAAAACTCATCTACCACCTTCATTGTTTCGTTACCTAATCTAGTTCCTTCCGCATCGCCTGATTTTCTAAGACCGCATTCCATTATTTTTGTTTTGCTCTTGTTAATGTTCATTTTATATGCTCTCTTCAACACACTGTCCATTCCATTCAACTGTTCTTCCAGGTCCTTCGCTGTCTCTGACAGAATTACAATGTCATCAGCAAAACGCAAGGTTTTTATTTCTTCCCCCTGAACTTTAATCCCTATTCCAAATTTTTCCTTACTTTCCTTCACCGCCTGCTCGATGTACAAATTGAATAACATTGGAGAAAGGCTACAACCCTGTCTTACTCCCTTCCCAACTGATGCTTCCCTTTCATGCCCTTCGAGTCTAATAACTGCGGTCTGGCTTTTGTACAAGTTGTAAATAACTCTCCTTTCCCTGTATTTTACCACTGCTGACTTCAGAATTTGAAAGAGTGTATTCCAGTCAACATTGTCAAATGCTTTCTCCAAATCTACAAAAGCTAAAAATGTAGGTTTGCCTTTTCTTAATCTATCTTCTAAGATAAGACGTAAAGTGAGTATTGCCTCCCGGGTTCCTATGTTCCTCCTGAATCCAAACTGATCTTCCCCGAGATCAGCTTCTATCAGCTTTTCCATTCTCCTGTAGATAATTCGTGTTAAAATTTTGCAACCATGACTTATCAAACTGATGGTTCTGTAATTTTCACACCTGTCTGCGCCTGATTTCTTTGGAATGGAGATTATTACATTTTTCTTAAAGTCTGAGGGCATTTCGCCTGTCTCGTACATCCTACACACCAGTTCAAATAGTCTTGTCATGGCTGGCTCTCCCAGAGACTTTAGTAGCTCTGAGGGTATGTCATCTACTCCTGGGGCCTTGTTCCGACCTAGGTCTTTCAAGGCTCTGTCAAATTCATCTCTCAGTATAGTATCTCCTATTTCATCTTGATCGACTTCCTCTTCCCTTCCTACAACATCTTCTCTAAGTTCATTTGCTTTGTAGTGCTGCTCTATGTACTCTTTCCACCTTTCAGCTTTCCCTTCTTTGCTGAGAACTGGTTTCCCATCTGAGTTCTTGATATGCGTAGAGTTGCTTTTCTTGTCCCCAAATGTCTCGTTTATTTTCCTGTAGGCGGTATCTACTTTTCCTTTTGCTATACATTCTTCTACAGATTTACATTTGGCTTCTAGCCACTCCTGCTTAGCCATTTTGCACTTCCAGTCAATCTCATTTTTTAGTCGTCTGTACTCCATTTTGCCAGTTTCATTTACTGCATTTTTATATTTTCTCCTTTGATCAATTAACTGTAGTATTTCCTGTGATATCCATGGATTTTTTGTAGGTCTTGCCTTTCTACCTATTTTGTCCTCCGCTGCCTTCACTATTTCATCTCTCAATGCTACCCATTCCTCTTCTACTGTTTTATTTCCCCCTGTTTCTGTCCATTGTTGCCTAAATCTCCCTCTGAAATTCTCCAGAACTTTACTTTCCTTCAATCTATCTAAGTCCCATCTCCTTATTTTCCTACCTTTCTGCAGTTTTTTCAGCTTCAGCCTACAGTTCATGACTAACAAGTTATGGTCAGAGTCTACATCTGCCCCTGGGTATGTCCTGCAGTTTATAACCTGGTTCCGGTACCTATGTCTTACCATTATAAAATCTATCTGATACCTTCCGGTGTCTCCTGGTCTCTTCCACGTATACAACCTTCTTTTGTAATTCTTAAACCACGTGTTTGTTACGATTAAATCATGTTCCGTGAAAAATTCTACCAGGCGATTTCCTCTTTCATTCCTTCTTCTCAGTCCATATTCACCTACTATTTTTCCTTCTCTTCCTTTTCCTACTACCGAATTCCAGTCTCCTATCACAATTAAGTTTTCCTCTCCCTTAACTGTCTGAATAATTTCCTTTAGCTCCTCATATATTTCTTCGATCTCCTCATCATCGGCAGAGCTAGTTGGCATATAAACCTGTACTACTGTTGTCGGTGTTGGCTTAGTATCTATCTTGACAATGATAATTCGATCACTGTGCTGCTCATATTAGTTTACCCGCATTCCTATTTTCTTATTCATTATCAGTCCTACTCCTGTGATACCCCCAACTGATTTTGTATTTATAATCCTGTACTCACCTGACCAGAAATCCTGTTCATCCTCCCACCGAACTTCACTAATCCCCACTATATCTAACTTCAACCTATCCATTTCCCTTTTTAAATTTTCTAATTTTCCTACTCGATTAAGGGATCTAACATTCCACGCTCCGACCCGTAGAATGCCAGTATTGTCTTTCCTGATGATCACATCCTCCTGAGTAGTCCCCGCCCGGAGATCCGAATGGAGGACTATTTTACCTCCGGAATATTTTACCCGAGAGGATGCCATCACATATGTTCATACAGTAGAGCTGCATGTCCTCGGGAAATGTAACGGCTGTAGTTTCCCCTTGCTTTCAGCCATTCGCAGTAGCTGTGTGGCAAAGCCACATTAGCTGATGTTACAAGGCCAGTTCAGTCAATCATCCAGACTGTTGCCCCTGTAACTACTGAAAAGGCTGCTGCCCCTCTTCAGAAACCACACGTTTGTCTGGTCTCTCCACAGATACCCCTCCGCTGTGGTTGCACCTACGGTACGGCTATCTGCATCGTTGAGGCACGCAAGCCATCCCACCTCGGCAATGTCTGTGGTTCATGGGGGTGGATTAATGACATAATTGACATAATGTCCAAGTGTCCCCTCGGGCAGGCCGCGGTGGCCGAGGAGACTGAGGCGCTCCAGTCATGGTCTGCACGGTCACTACGGTTGGGGGTTCGAATCCCCCCTCGGACATGGATATTTGTGTCGTCCTTAGTATAAGGTAGTAGATAAGTAGTTTGTAAGTTTAGGGACTGATGACTCCGTAGTTAAGTCCCATAAACTATACAAACATATGAACATTTTTTTTTGTCCCCTCGGCCAACCGCGGGCGACCATCTAATTTACATTCAGGGGCACCAACAAGTATAAAGCCAATGTTGTTAATGGAAAATTCTTACTGTAATTACTGCTGTGCAGTAGAGGGTTAACCTCCGTCATATCGCTGCATTCCTGAAGTGTCACGTAATGGAAAGCACGTATGTTGACCACCGTTACACACCCACTGCCTCGGCGCCCCCTTGCAGACACGGACGGCCTGTCAAGTAATCCAGCCGCCCGTATAGCGGCGCGGAATTTCGCTGGCAGCGGCGTCACAAAAGCCCGCGTAAGCCGCACCAGTGTGACTACAGCTTTTAGGCGTCGATCACAGCACCCCCACCCCACCCCAGCCCAGGCCAGGCCTTCCGTGGCTCCCGCCAGTAAGAAAGGCGTCGCGGCCAGCGCTGGGGACAGCGCCTTTGTTTTGCAGCCCTTTGAGCGGCCTGGCGCTTAATTCTCTTTTAATTAACTGCGGCGCCGCATGCAAAAAGGCGCGCTGCTGTGCCAGAGAGGCGTCCGGCGACGAGGGCCAGACGGCGCCGGGCCTCTGGCCACCCCTGCACACCCACCCTTTACCTGTCACGCTCCCGGAAACGCTCGCCGTTGACAAGTCGCCGGCCTGCACGCTAGCGACCGCGTGCCACACTCGTTTACGTGGAAACGCCGGCCTCGTGTTTTGTACGCAGGAAGGGGCAAAACGCTTTGAACGGCTTTGCGGCACCTTGCGCTAATGAAGACAGGAGCTAAAGCTTGTATGTGCTACGTTAAGTTACACTTTCGACTGAAAATTAGTTTTTTGATTTTTGTTTTTTTTTTGTTTTTTTGTTTTTTTCTTTTTTTAACGCACGGCGTTTTTCGAATATGCGTTTGATTATGTGCAGCTTACACGTACACGACTGGCGCTTGTACGCGATAAAACAGGAGTGGATACCCTCCACACTCACACTAGCATGGTGAGCAACTCAATAGGTCTACTGTCACCTCTGCATATGGTAGTATCGTAATATAGGACTGACAAGAGCCGAAAAATTCAAGATCAAATGTTTGTAGAGCTTATGGGGCTTTAACTACAGGGTCATCAATCCCTAAATTTACAGACTACTTATGAACTATCTAATACTAAGGACGGCACAAATATCCATGCCCGAGGGGGGATTCGACCGTAGTGGCCGTGCAGACCGTGCGTGACCGTGACTGGATCGCCTCAGTCCCCTCGGCCACCGCGGCCAGCCAAGCGCGGGAACTGTGATGTGTGCAGTATAACAGAGTAACATATACAGAGAAGCAGCCCCCTCTAAACCACTGTCCTACGCTCCCCTCGTAGTTCCGTAAGATGCTAGCAGGTATCAGGCGGTTCCTCGGCTAAGTACCGGTACATCACACTAGAGGCGCTTCTGAGGGTAGCGTGGAGGGAAGGCTGAGGGGAGAGCTCGTGCCGCCTGCCACTAGGCCACGGCTGTGTCCGGTGTGCCGGCGTTTGAGGGGAGGTGGTGGTGGGGACAGCCGCTACATGCCGCCTGCTCTGGCCAGTTTAAACGGCTGCTTCTGACCGCAGCGCCATCATGGGACATCTTACGGAAATGCTTCAGAACCCCCCGCCCCGCACCCCTGACCGTAGGACCGGGCCCTTACGGAGGTTTCCCGTTTGTATATATTTGTCTGTGGCATGGTCCGCTGCGCGGGAGTCCGAGCGGTCAGGAGCGTCACGTTACGGATCGCGCGGCCTCCCGCGTCGGAGGTTCGAATCCTACCTCGGGAATGGATGTTTGTATTGTCCCTTTGTAATTCTGCTTTCGTATGAAAACGCGTGTTGCGTATTAAAGTTGAGGTTGGGGATCGCTAATGAAATTTTTCCATATAGTGAAATATTTCAAATGAAAATACTGATCAATTTTGAAAAGGAAGGGACAATTTAAACAAAATCATTGGATTCCGCCATTAAGTGGTAGCGGTCGTGATACTGGTAGCAAATACAACACCAGAAAGCAACATTAGGGAAGAAGTCGGCGGAATCTAAATTTTACCTTAATGAAACATTTGAGTAATATTTCTGCCATATTCTGCTGTGATTATGAAAGAGATAACTGGAATATTACTTCGATAAATTGATGCTGGGATTGAACGTTTCGTTTGCTATTGTTCCATGACCGCATTGAAAATTAATCATGATAGTCGCCAAAAATTACAAAATTATCGGACCTCATAAACATCGCGAAGATTTTGCTGCAGGCATTGAAGTGCAATAAACCATTTATAATCACGAAATAAATTAAAGTTGCACATAGAATGTTCTAGCACATTCGCGAAGCAAACTGCAACAATACCCAAGCATCACTTTATGAAGTACTGGGTCTGCTGAAAATAAATAACTTTAAAATTAGTGAGAATGGAGAAGGGATTGTAAAAGAGTAAGATATTTCAAATTAACTGTGGGGTTTATTGAAATCAGTAAAACAAAAACTAAGCTCACACTAACAATGGTTAGGCAAAGTCCATGGTTGAACGCGTACTAATACATCGAGGAGAAAACAGTATGTTCCGAGCAATTCTGCTCTCTCCCTTCAGCTTGTTACAAAAAAGATGAACGTGACAAATATCAAATGTTTATCGATACGCTGCCAGAGAGAGGGCGGAAGTCAGCGACAAGCGTCGCACAAGTTATTTTGATAAAACTGTATTAATACTAATACACCTTAGGTTAGTTTAACTTAGTTTAAGTAGTTTGTAATACTAGGTACTGATGACCAACGTAGTTTGCTCCCATAGGATTACAAATATTTGAACATTAATATGGTCGATTAGAAGCTAGTAAGTGGTCAAAATCTTTTTGAAAGAAGAGTGTTTTTAAGTGCAGAGGGAAAAAAGTGTCAATGCAAGTTGCCAAGGGGGAAACAAATACACTGCGACAGTCACGGACGGGTAGTAAGAGCAGTAGCGGATTTCTTACTATCTGTGACAGATCATGCAAGAGTTTGGTAATGTGAGTTACTGGGTATCGTGCAAGCACGGTGCCATTTTCGTTGCATGTTTATCATAAATTTGTCAATCTGGTTTGATGAATCGCCCCGCTGCAGTTGACATTGGAATGTCTCCTGGGCCACCATCAGCGAATACTGTCTGCAACAAACAAGATTGACAGATGAGTGGTCGATTTTGGTATCAAACTCTGCGTATGTGAGTTGCGTGTGGAATTTTTTTGTGTGGCCTACTTGTTAGTGTTCTGTTGCCTCTGTCCTGTTGCCTGTAAGTCAGCTGTATCAGCTCATCTGGCATAGCCAGTCAGTTTGCCTAGGCACATGGGGTCGATGAACAGTGATTGTGTTTCAGTTGAACTTACTATAGGTATAGAATAATCACTTGAAAAACAGCTCTTAGGTTGCGGAAGTTTTGGTAAAATTTTTACTTTACCTTGGTTTCAGCTTCACTACGATAGCCTTCGTCAGAAGTAAAACAGTTTATTACATATGAATGTATAGTCCTAAGATGGTGTTGAGCGATAGGGCTCACGTTAAACATTAAAAATGTTTGCACATTGCAAATTTTTTTGAAGCAATTAAGACAACACGCCGCTAAGAGTCTCGTGTGCGGGCAGTACTTTATGTGGTATAAGATGACAAAGAATTTGCGCATCAAGTTTGGTTGATATTGTTCCATTACTTTAAGGCTGATGCGGAACATAGTCAAATAACTCTTCAGTTTTTTGAATATTTCATATCTCCTTAAGTATGTGTTGTAGGAGAGATTATTTCCTCATACAAAGAAATATCTGTTCCAATTTGGTTGAAATCGGTTTAGCCTATGTGGAAACGTCTCCGGCCACCTCCCCCCACAAACACAACCCCCACCCCACCCCGCCACACAAACACTATTTTATTAACTGTAATGATACCGAAAAATTGTAAAGCTTTCCTACATTTATATACCGGCAGGACTATCTTGAAGCTATTATTGAACTGATGCGGAGTGTGTGGACCCCTAGTCGTAATGACCGATCCAGCAGTACTCGGGGTCACTTTCAGTGACATATATATGAATGATCGTGAGGGAATGGCAGCTCATTCCTACTCAAGAGCGGAAACCGGAGAGGATAATGGTTTTGCACTCTGGGTTCTGGAGCGCGATCGTCTTTCTAATAGGAAAAGTGTTCCGTTGGCTTTAGTTTCGGAATCTCGGTAGGCCACCCAACATCAGGAATGTTGTTGTCCAAATACAATTGATTCCTGTTTGATGCATTAGGACTGGACGTGCCTGTAATTTAGACAATATAAATACTTGTGACATGTATAATATCCATCCGCATTTAGAGCTGTCGTAAACTTTATGGGGGGCTCACACTCTTTCTCAAGTAAAACTCCGGTTTCTTGCGTATTTCGGGATCCCATAATATGATTATCTTATAATTTTGGTAAGCCTAACGACGAAACCCAGCGTTGCCCTGGTCTAACTACATCGTGGCGACAATAATAATAGACTCAGTTTTATGTGTACGTCACTGAGGTATAGATTAATGATCATCATACTTTTTTTGCAGACCATAATGAAATATCGCAAGTATAGTCTCATTATGACGTGTTCTGAGTAGTTGCTGGCCTACACTGGTCAATATGACACTACTTAGTTCACTTCCTTTTCCACGTTGATCAGCTGACAGATAACGTCTCATGGATCTCATTCTAATTCGCTTGTCTTCCTTATTAACTGGTATTGGTTCTTCATTTTGACTTCCTCCAATTTGTTGTATATTTACTCGACTTTTTGCAAGCCGTTACATTTTGACGTGCTACTCTTTTCTTCTCTGTATTGACAGTAGATTGTGTAAATAATTTAATACGCTTTCGATGTTGTTACTTTAATATATTGTTTATTCACTTCTGTTTCAGACTTACGTAACTTTTTTATTATCACTTCAACTATAACTGAGATCTGACTGACGAAAAAATAAAGAACTTTGACTTACATACTTTCAACTAATTTATTGGTTATAGACCTTCGTTTCAACGATAGAAACTTCGATTAATTTTAACGATCAGGAAATGTACCTTGATTATGTATCAGTAGGTGGTTTCGTAGAAACGGCTGGACAAACCCAAACATTTTCCTTTTATATACAAAGTAGCTTATCTCCAGCTACTTCGCACGGGTAGACTGCATGGTGTGCATTGGTTGTTTCTACTTTGTAAATATAAATTTTCATATATTTAGGTTTAAAAATACTTTCGTGATCAAGTATTTTGATACAGCTTACCACCCCTATTGCACCAGTGATGCCAAAATTCAAAACATCCCGAAACCCATTTTCTTTTAAAATTGTAACCATGGAACCAAATCTATATTTTCGCATATCCAGCATCAAAATAGCCTTAGTAATACTCTTAAAAGGTTTTCCATTATTTACCCGCTTAATGTTCAAATGTTTGTAAAGTTTATGGGACATAACTTGAAACGTGTCCATAAAAAAAAAATTATTTTGTAAGAAAATGTCCAATATTGTGCCTCCTGTTTTGTATCGAGTAACTTGCTTGCAAGAAAATGTATAATATCGCTTCTACTGTATGTATCGATATGTGTCCTTTATGAAGTTTCATCTTTGGCAAAGATCATGTATTGCATAGCATTGTAGCTCGCACTGAGAGAGAGTAGCACTAGTGGTTCAGCTCGCTTAGAGAACGGTTGGGTTGTGTGTATGGCTCCGATGTAGAGCAGAGGCTGCTTTGCCAGCAAGTCAGAAGTTGTATTATGTAGGTAATGTAATGCTGATTATTAATAATAAGTAGCTTAAACTTTCCTTCATGTTTCATTTACGTAGTTAGAAAATTAACCTACTTCCTTCATTTGATAATTAATTATTAGTGGATTTAAAGTGCAGTATTGATGTGAATAATATTGTTGAACGGATTTCATTATTGGTGCCATAGTAAATGATAGTTAATTGACTATGATACTAAATTGATACTAAATTTCAATAATTAGAAACTGATCTGCATAAAATTCTCACAGTCAAGCATTAAGAAAGTGATTTGTGTTTTTTTTTTTTTTTTAATATCTCTCTCTCAGTCAAAATTTTTGAGTATAGTCAGTGTCTGTTTCAAAAAGGCTACATGTCACAGTTGTTTTGTTAAAAATATCCGTTGCGCACATAATCAGTTTCATGCACTGTTTCTCACTTAATAGCATATACATCAGTATCAGGGCCATGATTAAACCAAATTGCTGTGTCAAGGAACAATTTGTTGTCTGATCTAACAATAGGTTCAACACCCCACAACACACGTACAGCTTTTATCTGGCGCCCTTTCTGCCAGGATAGTTCACAAACAGGATCGTGACATAGTTAGATATGTAGCCTTATTTAAGTTAGTTTGTCTTTTCCACTATCCAACTTATCTTTTGGCTCTTAATTTACTTTTTGTAGCACCATCCTTTGTTATAGCAACAGTAGCATAGTAATTGTTTCTGTAGTTTGTTACTTACCATTCTTGATAGTGTGTAGCATTGTTTATAGTAGATTAATTAAATATACAAATAATTGCATTACTACTGAACAAGTCTCTCTTTTATACTGTCTGATGTTTGTTGTGATGAAAGTTCTAGTATCGCGGAACTCGTGTGATAATTAACGGTTCGCGTAATCTCGATTGTGATTGTATGTTGCACTAGCCCGATTCAGCCTATTGTTCTCTCATAATTACTGTGTGTGATTTTCAAAAAATATGCAGTAGGTGAAAATAAATATTATTAGTCACTTTACTGCAAAATTCTGTTAACAATGTCGAAGAATAGGAGAGTCCGCGCTGATGCTAAATCTGCTTCCGAAAATGAGACCTCGAATGATGCAAGGAGAGAAGCTGAATTTTTACAAGAGTCTTCTCACTGCACTGATACAAATACTACAGTAAATACCGTGTCCGAAAATGCGGAACAGATTAGTTCAGGAATAGACAATATGGATAATGATACAGTACAGGATTCGACAATACAGAATTCCAATTCTTGTAACGTGGTTGCGGAAAATAATGCATCGGTTCCGCCTAGCTCTGCTACAAAAAATACTTGTGCGACGGCTATGGAAAACGTATTACCAAATGATTTCATGCAAATTTTATTGTCACAGCTCTCTAAATTAAATGAGAATAGTCAATCACAATCTCAGGAATCTCAGAAATTAGGTGAAAAATTTGAGAAACAATCTCAGGAATTAAATGAAAAACTGGAGGAACAATCTCAGAAATTAAATGAAAAACTTGAGAAACAAGGTAAAAAACTTGAGAAAATAGAACAGACGTGCGATTCGAGGTTTGTGAGTATTCAAAGTAGTTTTAATAAAATAAATGAGGACAACAATCGGTTCAGAGAACAACTGCTCAATACTTTCAAACGTGAATCTCAGCAAATAAGACAAGATATTCGCGACGAGATTAACCCGGTAGTGGAAAGCCTTGCGTCACGAGTGGAAAATATGGAAAGCTTTGCGTCACGAGTGGAAAATATGGAAACTACTGAACTCGCTCAATTGAAGCAACAGAGTAATCTATTTGATGAAAAGTTGCAGAACTTCCAGTCAGTCACGACGGAACAGATCAATAAAATTAATAAACAGTTTGAGGATATTACTGTTAAGATTACCCAAATCAGTGATAACAGTGACAAAAGTTCTGATGTAACGCATCCTACCCCGTTTAATGAAACTAATGAATATCTCGCCCTTGACCGTTTCAAACAAGGTCAAATGACCATTAATCAGCAATACAAGGCTGAGGTCAGGAAATTAGATGATCGCGTGGCGCGAATAGAGAGGAAATTTGACCATACTTGTGGAAATGCATACGAAGACGTAGAAGAAAATTTGAACGAAAATGACAATGATGATTCGACTCAAGTAGGTCGCTTGGTACGTGAACGAAGTGTACCTCATAGTAACAACAATGAAGGCGCGATGCGTAGTTTACGCTCACTTACACCGCATAGGCGAAAGGAAGCGTTTGACTACAAGCATTTCCTGACTGTACGTAAATTCAAGACATTCAAAAACTCTCCGAATGACTTGCACCCTAAAGAGTGGTTGCAGCAATTCGATTATTGTCTTCCCCCGAATTGGCCACTTGAGCACAGATTAGAATTTATATGTGGTTATCTGGAAGGCGAGCCAGCCACCAGAATGAGAGCTATTGCACAAGAGTGCTATAGCGAGAATCAGTTCCGACGCTCATTTCTATCCGCATACTGGTCGGAAGCGGCACAAGACCGCGTTAAAAACAGTATTGCGACGTTCAAAACCTTTGAGCGATCAAATTTCTCGAGCCCGGTGGAATATTTCCAACATTTGGTATACAAAAATCAATTTTTATCGGCACCTTACTGCCCTGCGGAATTAATTAGAATTTGTTTGAACAAATTGCCTCTACACTTGCGTCAAATTGCCATTGCGGCACGATGCAAGAATGATATTGAAGCCTTTAGAAACCTCTTACAAGACTTAGAGGAAGAAGACGAGGAAAATTCCTCGCGCAGTCGATATCTTGATAGAAACAGATATGATCGCCGGTCGCAACAAAGCCCGCCGCGCACTAAACGTTATTCAGAGCACGACGATAAACCAAAAAATAATGCTTTCACTAATGAATCTTATAAACAAAGTCGCGACAATGAGAACAGTGATTGTCAAGATCGTGAGAATAACCGTGGAAGTTTTCGTGACCGTTACCGAGGTGGTGGCTTTGGTCGCGGAGGACGCCACAATAATTATGATAACAGCAATACCTAAAATAATACTAATTGGCGTGAAAGACGCAATCCTGATAGTGATCGCGAGACTGAAAATAACAATAGTAACGCTGAGAAGCGTAGTCGGGAGGGCACACGCGATAATTCTCGTGATCGCCTTCCACGATACGAAAACACAAATCGGGGCCTAAGCAGATCGCATACCCCGGAAAGACAAGAGCAAAACATTGAAATCAGACCTGCTAATCCACGCTATAATTCGTCAAAAAAGGGGCCGCGTCAGGTATGACTAGCGGACTCGACGGCAAATAATTCGGCCGTACAGGATTTATGTAATCCTAACTATACGCTGAAACTTGTTCATTGTGAACGTCCTCACAGAGAGGAAGGTTACAATGAACAACCTCCCGATCAAGACAGAATAGTAGTTTGTGCGGAAGTGCACAATACTGATGCTGGTAGCACCTCAGTAAGTGATAAGACAAAACCGACACAAATTGTATCAAAACCTAAAGCCGTTACTCCTGAAAGCAATGACAGTAACAAAAATTGTACTATCAGATTTAAAGAAACAAATAAAGAAGCATCGAACAAACATTATACTGCCCAACGGTTAAACGAGATAATTGTCGATCAGCAATATAATGACGACAATTCAGTGTGGGAGACAGAAGCTTCGTCTTCAGACTCTGAGGAAGACACTATATACGAAATAAAATTCTTACAGTATCAACCAACAATTGCATATGACAGACCGGTCATGTACTTTGAAATGCAGGATACGGTACTGCCACACAATAATGCAACTAACAGTAACCTTGGAACAGCAAAAACTGATTTCGAACAATTAGATTTGCAGCACACCTCTGTCGCTGACTGGATAGATAATTACATGTCTTCTAATGACGATGATAGTGAATGCGAAGTTGATGAACAATCAAGATTTGAAAAGCATTTATCTTGTGAAAGCCTCATTAATCTTGGTAACACTTGTCTCAACAAAGAAATTTCTTATGAACCTTCCACCGAACAAGACGTAAAATTTGTACAGTTAGATGACATAAAAGAGGCACTATTAGAAGAGAAGGTAGAATGTCTCGATATTCCAATTCACCCAATTGTATCTGTCAAAATTGGCAAAATCAATCTTTCTGCTGTCTTAGATTCTGGTAGCCCTGTGTCAGTAATTAGTGAAGTGACTTTCAAGAAATATCAGAACTTGCTTAATGGTCCCACTCTGCCTTTGCATTGTACTAAAATTCGTGGCGTCATTTCTAGCAAACCTGTCGAAATTCGACAGCAAACATACGTAGAATTTTTATGTCAAGGTCATCTCTTTTCTGCCAACCTATTGATTGTCCCCCGTTTAACTACACAGATAATATTAGGTGTGGACTTCCTATCCAAGTACAAGGTTATTTTAGATTTCAATACGGCTTGTGCCACTGCTTTTGTTCAGGAAAATGCCATTCAAATTAAATTCGAAGACTGGATTACCAGATATGAAGAAGGTGCCAGTGAACGAGTGATGAAAGAGCTTGGAAAACTTTGTAGGCTGTATTGCTACCGACGACATAACACATGGGATAGATATCTTCTGTCATTTCAAAATATTATCAATGAACTTCCTAATGATTCTACAGGTCTTTCACTAATTCTGGTTCTGAAAAACAAGCAACCTCCCGACCGTATCAAGGAATTGATACATTTTCCTAAACACAGAAGACTACGTCATCATGAGATCATTGAATTGGCGCTTAAAAACATTAAGAAAGCAGCTGAAAAAAGGAAACCCTCTCAACGTAATTGTTACGCCAAACAACTCTATGTAGGACAAAAGGTATTAATTAGATCCCACCACTTATCCCACAAGGGAAGATCTATGATTCACAAATTCTTCTTACTGTACAATGGTCCGTATCGAATCAAACGTATCATCCACGACAACGTCGTTGAGGTAGAAACTTTAAAGACGCACAATTCGAAAGGCATACACCACATTTCCAATATTAAAATTTTCAAGGCATAAAATGGGGTAGAGAGTCCATTAATCTGTTTTGGACACACCAAGTGGCGATTGGTGCCCCGTTCTCGAGCTGAGTGTCACTATTCTTCCGCTTTTCCTTAGTGCGCTCTATCTACATCTTTTTCTCACTGTTACTTTTCCCTAACTCTGAATACTTATGCTCTGTGCTACGCTGGGATATTGTCATACAAAACTATGACTATCTTGCAATTTACATATAACGAACTCTGTGGCTGTGCAAGACAAATAAAATTAATGAAAATTTTTGATTGAGTAATCTAATTAAGTTCCTATGTTTCAGAAAATCTCAGGTTTCTCTTCTGTATTACTAATTGCATAACTTACGAACTTCTGAGCGAGTGAAGAAGATTTTCAGTTGACATAAGCATTTTGTAAGCCAATTAAACAGTAAAAAAGAAAAAGGACATTCTGGAGGATGATGAGTAAGTCAATACACAATATGTCATGGTGGTCTTTAAAATGCACTATTGTTTATGGATAAATGATGGTAAGGAAGGTATTGGTAACAGTCAAAGATGTTTGATAAATGTAATTATGTGGACGAGGATATACAATGATTATGAAGCAATTATGAGGAGAATCGCTCTGTTGCTAATGATGCTATGCTCTGTTCTTTTCTTATGTGCTTACTCGCACTGCGCTTTTGTGTTTTCTCTTTGTGCTTATGCGCACCATTTTGTATGTTGATGCATTGTGCCTTCAATGGCATGTGTGATTGGTGAGAATCATATCCTTCTGATGCTCAGTAATTATTTGTAATTATGTGTAATGAATATTTCTAATTATGCTTGCAGCTATCCTTATTGCTCTTGTAATCAAAGCTTACCGCTATGCTCACTAATTATATACCTAAGCCCTGCCACTATGCTAATTAATTTTATAATGAAGCTCATGAAAATGTATGGTTATGCTTATACATTGCACACAGCCATCTCTCTTGCGAACTTGCAGTTTTGCCATAAACTACGCCTAGTTAAGTCTAGTTAATGCACAGAGATACTTTGCTTTTGCTTACTGCTATCTTCAAATTTTTTATTGATGATCTTATTGATGAAAATCTGCAGCTATGCCTAACAAGTAGTGTACGTTATCGGATGATTTACTGTGATGTACATCTATTACTGTGCCAAAATTTGCCTTAATTGTTTTGTCTGACCCTACTGCTGACTCAGACAGACACAGACATGACCTGATGACTTGAACCTCTTTTGATATTCTCACGAAACTACCCTGATGTGTTATACCTCAAGGCAATGAAATATGTAACTCAGTTCAGACAAAAGCCTGGCCATGGCAACATATGTAATTTAATTGTTATAATTTGGTGGTAATGCAATCCCCACCATAGTGATGTATGTCAATTTAATTGACTAGTGGTAATTGGAATGTCAAGTTATTTGAAGTGGCTTCACGTTAATTGCTCTAATTATGACAACAAATTTACTTTACATGACCTAATGCCAAATTGATGACAAGCACCCTGAATGTATTTCATACGATTATGTGTTTGTAAAGTAATATGTACATAGTATGTAAAGTCTTATGCCTATATGAAATGACACTAATTTTGTAGATACTCTAGTATAAGAATTAAATTACTCATTACTATTCAAATGTATCCGTCTTCAAGACACTACTTGTAATGTAAAAATATGGTTTAATAATCAACGACTTTTCTTTCAGTGTAAACTGAAATATCATGACTATGTTACTAATTTGTGTGTAAAATGCTTTATTTCATGTACTTTGGACACGCATGGGAACTGGCGATTTCACACACGAGATTCCATAATGCACACAGAACAATGGACGTGTTATTATACACCACTGATTTTGGGCCTTTTAATGAAGATGTTTTTGGATGATGTTTGGCCACATAGTACTGTCCATTGCAGCCTTGGCCAACCACCATAATTTTGCTCTAATTTTGGCTATGCTGATGCAGTCTGCTAGTAGCCCCGTTGGTTGGAGCACACTTGGTTGTCGAATTGCATGGAGGAATACATCAGAACCTTTTCCCCATGACTTCAACTTCAATGCAACCAGCCAGCTCGCCTACAGTGTGGTGTAATCTTACAGTGTTTTGTGTTCGTGTGCAGACCTAAGATGAATGTTAGGGGATAATTGGCTAATCGTGTGCAGACCTAAAATGAATGTTAGGGAATAATTGGCTATTCGTGTGAAGACCTAAAATGAATGTTAGGAGCTAATGTGCTATTCGTGTGCTTATACTATTCAGTGCCTCCCATTGCAAACGTTGTCCACAGGTTCATTACAAGTGTTTAGGTATATTTCATGGTTCTTTTACGTTGAGTGACCAAAATAAAATTGTGCTCTTGATAGATAAATATGCTTTCAGAACTATAGTGAGTCAATCCACTTTAGTCTGAACTGTCATTGTAACTATTCGATTGACAAACGTAATATTGAAATCCTATTGTGCCGAAGCAGTGACATTATTTTGTACATGATCAGAAACCTATGTAGTCAAAAATTTTACATGTATGTTCTAGCATCCATGAAAGTATGGCATCTTAAATGCATCACAGAATACAAAATTGACACTTTATCTTATACTAAGTGCACTAAAAATTTACATAGAGTACATTGTGCACAAGATACAAATGTTCATTTTATGTTCCCAAAAATACTGATCTCTTGTACAAAATTTAGACGCATGGAACTTACACTACTGTGTGTATTACTTGTAATTACCTCATTTTCTTTAAAGAATGATGACATTAGTTAAACTACCTTTTGTAAAACTTTGTATATGTTCATGTTCATTATTGTATTTTTTTTACTTGTCTATTACTTCTAGCTATCTCATTTTCTCCACTATATCATTTGTCAAACTATGTTCTCTGAAATTCTATATATACTTATGTTTATCATTATGTATATTTGTCATGTATTCCATTTATTGCTGATGTTCTGTACATTTTGACATTTGCTTATGCCTGTCACATCCTGTACCACTCCAAGCATTACTCTTGTTGGTACTCGTCTGTAAAATTGCATGTATTTATGACTGTAACATTTTTTAAATTTTCTATGAACTCCGTTGTTTTGATCTTGAATATCTTGTATAAAAATGTTTATCAGGTTTTCATATTTTTCATGTTATATTTTGGATGTCATTAATGGATTTTTGGACTTGAAATTCAGTAATTTTGCTGGCTAGGCAATGCCATTGGCATCACCCACCCTACAAAATTTTAATAGGTAGGAGGGGGGTGATGAAACGTGTCCATAAAAAAAAAATTATTTTGTAAGAAAAGTCCAATATTGTGCCTCCTGTTTTGTATCGAGTAACTTGCTTGCAAGAAAATGTATAATATCGCTTCTACTGTATGTATCGATATGTGTCCTTTATGAAGTTTCATCTTTGGCAAAGATCATGTATTGCATAGCATTGTAGCTCGCACTGAGAGAGAGTAGCACTAGTGGTTCAGCTCGCTTAGAGAGCGGTTGGGTTGTGTGTATGGCTCCGATGTAGAGCAGAGGCTGCTTTGCCAGCAAGTCAGAAGTTGTATTATGTAGGTAATGTAATGCTGATTATTAATAATAAGTAGCTTAAACTTTCCTTCATGTTTCATTTACGTAGTTAGAAAATTAACCTACTTCCTTCATTTGATAATTAATTATTAGTGGATTTAAAGTGCAGTATTGATGTGAATAATATTGTTGAACGGATTTCATTATTGGTGCCATAGTAAATGATAGTTAATTGACTATGATACTAAATTGATACTAAATTTCAATAATTAGAAACTGATCTGCATAAAATTCTCACAGTCAAGCATTAAGAAAGTGATTTGTGTTTTTTTTTTTTTTTTTTTTTTTTTTTAATATCTCTCTCTCAGTCAAAATTTTTGAGTATAGTCAGTGTCTGTTTCAAAAAGGCTACATGTCACAGTTGTTTTGTTAAAAATATCCGTTGCGCACATAATCAGTTTCATGCACTGTTTCTCACTTAATAGCATATACATCAGTATCAGGGCCATAATTAAACCATATTGCTGTGTCAAGGAACAATTTGTTGTCTGATCTAACGATAGGTTCAACATCCACACAACACACGTACAGCTTTTAAACTGTAGCCTCATCAGTCCCTAAACTTACGAACTACTTATGAAAAACCCTATACTAACATCCATGCCCCAGGGGAGATTCGAACCTCCGACGGGGAACGGCCTCGCGCACGGGAACATAGCGCCTCAATGCGCTCGGCCGCTCCGCCGCGGCTCACCCGTTTATTGGTTGAATTTCCAATAAAAAATCTTAATCCGAAGTTTTGTATTTCTTGCTTCAGAATTGCCCGAATAACAATTTTTTTTTTTTTTTTTTTTTTTTTTTTTTTTTTTTTTTTTTTTTTTTAAGAAAACCATTCATCACCTGTTTCACCCCCTTAGGGGAGGGAGTATCCAAAAATTATTGATGAATACTGTGTAAGATGAACAACGTCTACAAACTTCTATTTTCTATCGTATGTATATTCGCTTTTCAGCACCGTTTTCTGTCTTATAGAAACGTATCGAGAACTCGAAATTTCTTTCTTACGCTTTGGCGCCGCTGTGGAGTAGCCGAGCGGTCTAAAGCACCTCGCTGCGGAGCGCGCGGTTGCTCGCCGTGGAGGTTCGAGTCCTCCCTGGGTCATGGGTGTGTGTATTTGTCCGTAGGTTAGTTTACCTAGGTTTAAGTAGTTTGTAAGCTACGGACAGATGACCACGCAGTTTGGCCCGATAGATTTACAAACATTTGAAAATTTTTTTTAAAGCTTTGGCATCTTTCTTGGCAGTTTTAAATCTGCAATACGCACTTATTTTTCTTCATTCGTACGCTTGTTGCAGAAAAACAACTGCAAAATGTGCATCACGTTTCGCTGTATATAACCTCATTCCTATTATAGTGTCAAAAGTCATCGCTGGTCTTCAGTCCAAATTTTATATAATCTGACGACTTTCAACCACTATCTCTTTCAACCTATTCTAGCTATCGACACAGAACTGCTATGACGTACTGCGGGAGGCTTTGTACTACAACACAGAGAGATCGTCTCCATTGTGCAGTGTTTGAAGAAGAGCAAAATATTGACCCCTACACGTCTTATTTTATTCAAGTAGGTAACTTTCAACTTCCATATCTTCCGTCCCCTTATCGTTATCAACCCTCTACCACCATAGTGCACAATGGGTGCCTGATACCTACTACCACACAGCATCACTATTTATTTGTATTGCGTAGTTTTGGCTGCAGAATGAAATAGAGGCACAAACACCTCAAATTTTATATACATTACAATATTGATTTCTCTGGTATTGAGCCTGCCGCAGCGGCCGAGCGATCTGCGGCGCGCCAGTCAGTCTGCACGGCCGTTACGGTCGGGGGTTCGAATCCCCCCTGGGGCATGAATGTTTGTGTCGTCTTTAATATAAGGTACTTCATATGTACTTTGTAATTTTAGGGACTGATGACCCCGCAGTAAAGTCCTGTCAGCTTAACAAACAGTTAAACATTTTCTCTGGTATTGTTTTTACATAGTAGAGGGCTCACCTCAAAACACACCATGCGCTCCTAATAAATTGCAGCCTGATAGGCTGCGTATGTTACAGTCAATATCACATACGCCGAGTAATGAACTGCAAGTTACCAGAAAACGTGGCGCAACTCAGTAAAACTGTTCATTAACGTATTTATTTAGTTCAATATTGAATTAACTGTCTTATGGCTAATGGTTTTCGAAGCACTTCAGTTGTATTTAATAACTATTTACCAATGAAATGTAATGTTACAGACTTTCAGTAATGTTGGCAGTAAAATTTAGGTTAAGAGACAACTGACTATGAGTGGGCGTCGTAATTCGTAGTTAAAATTTATTTTCTTTTCACTTTTATGTTCAAGAACTTTCAAAATGTCCCAATTTTTCTTTGTCTCACGTAAAATGCCACTTACCATTCGAAGTAGTCCATTTTGAGGTATTTAAAGAATTTGAATCATCGGCTCAGATTATATTCTCTGGTCAAAGAAGTTCACCATTTCGTATGTATGAAATATATTGCTACTATCCATTACATAAAACTACGATTGAATAGTAATTTCTTATATTCCTTTGGAAACTTATTTTCTCCCATTAATCACAAGTTCCACTTAAATTAGAATGCTTAGTGTTACTTAGCGATCATCTTCGTCTGAGATGTGAGTCACTGAGCAGGTGCAAAATGAGAGAGTGATGAGTTTTCACTGAACGTTATGTATATTGGTGTATAATCTCCTTGTACATATAATGCCGGCCGCGGTGGCCGAGGGGACTGAGGCGCTTCAGTCACGGTCTGCATGGCCTCTACGGCCGGGGGTTCGAATCCCCCCTCCGGCATGGATATTTGTGCCGTCCTTAGAATAAGCTAGTTGATAAGTAGTTTGTAAGTTTAGGGACTGATGACCCCGTAGTTCAGTCCCATAAGCTTAACAAACATTTGAACATTTTGTACATATAGTGACACAGAATTTCTGACTGTTTTCTATGTTTAGGTGAATAAAAATGGAAAATTGTTACATAATAATTGACTGTGAATTTTTAAATAGTCGCCTGATCGAGAATATGTCAACAACTATTTGCAAAATTATCTTAAATCATATCGTCGTAGGGTGTGTCAGGATTAATTACTGAAACTTGTCCATTACCTGTCTTTTACTTGGTTCCTATCACCTTTAATATAACTTAGAATTCTCTTTCTCAATATGTTATGTATCTCCCATAATACCAGTAGGAGGAAGAGGTACTATATTTACACATGAGAATATTGTAATGCAGTCAGTTAAACTATATGTCTAAATCATTAAGAAAAATATATTGTTTTATGAATTCTTCTACCCGTTTCCATAATAAGTTTTTCCAGCTGAATGTAACACTGAAATTTACGGTTTATTTGTGAATGAGTGGATGTCATACTTAATATTTATACGAGGCGCGTCCAGAAAGTAAGTTCCGTTTGGTTATAAAAAACGAACGGGTACAGATACAGAAAAATATTGATTGTACAAAAATCTACACCTGTTAAACTACTTTTCTACATATCTTCCGAAACTTTGCAGGCAATTGTCATAGCATGGCACAAGGTTTTGTGTGCCTTTTTCATAGAATTTTGCCTCCTGTGTGTTCAAGCATGTGGTTACATGTTCGTTCAGCTCGTCATCATCGTTGAAGTGTTGTCCACCAAGGTCAGATTTTAGGTGTAAGAAGAGGATTACTGTCCAAAGTATTTTTTCACGATAATGCCTGACCTCACACACCGAATGTGACCAAACAAATCTTACGGAAATTTCAATGGGACCTGTTTGATCATCCTCCATACAGCTCGGACCTCTCTCCCAGCGACTTTCATCTCTTCTTACACCTAAAATCTGTCCTTGGTGGTCAACACTTCAACGATGATAAAAAGCTGTTACCACATGGTTGAATATACAGGCGACAACCTTCTGTGAAGGATGCATGCAAATATTTGTGGCACGCTATGACAAGTGCCTACAAAATTTCGGCAGTTATGTGGAAAAGTAGATTAAGAGTTGTAGAATTTTGTGCAATAAAAATTTCTTCTGTATCTGTGCACAATTTCATTTTATTACCAAACGCAACTTACTTTCTGGACGTGCCTCGTATTTTATTTTGATATGTTTGGAAATTCAACTTTTAAGCGGGTGAGCCGCTGCGGAGTGGCCGAGTGCATTGAGGCACTATATTCCGGTGCGCGAGACCATTCCCCGTCAGGGTTCGAATTTCCCCAGGGGCATGGATCTTAGTATTATGTAGTTAATTAGTAGTTTTTAAGTTTAGGGACTGATGAAACCGCATTGAAGTCCCATAAGCTCTACAAACATTTGAACATTTTGAGTTCAGTCCGATAGATTTACAAACATTTGAACATTTTCCGTGTTTCATTCGAATGTTCAAATATTTTTTAAGCTTGAGGGACTTAACTGCGGGGTCATGGTCCCTAAACTCACAAACTACTTATGAACTACCTTATACTAAAGACGGCAGAAACATCGATGCCCGAGGGGGTATTCGAACCCCCGACCGTAGCGGCCGTGTAGACTGTGCCTGGCGCGCCGCAGACCGCTCGGCCAATGCGGCCGGCCGTATTTTATTGTTTGTGTAGTGTCAGCAGTCACGAAATCGGCTGTCAATCGGCCTCCAATTATGAAGAATGGAGGCAGTTTTTCCAAAGCCATATCTAACACGGTTAATCCTGCTCCAGATACATCTAGACAGACTAAATACATTGAGTTTCACTGTTGGATTCTCAACTTTCAGGATGCCCTGTGGGGTAGAAGTTGTCCATTCATTCCGCCAGTATTTTTAAACTTTAAACATGTACTACAAAGACCTATTATTTATTCATTAATTAAAGCTTCCGGGCTAAGATATCTTGGTCCATCAATAAAACTTCTTACTCCCGACGTATCATTGCCTACTGCGGCCAACGTCCTCAGAGGTGAGTTCTTGCAAAGAATTTACCTACATCCGTTAATGTTATAATTTTATTTAGGCGACTAGTTTCGGTACATCAATTGTACCATCTTCAGGCCCCAATAGTGAATATTTGGATAAGCCCCTCCAATTCATAAGGTGGGACCTCAACTAGCATCCGTTTTACCAACCTCCTGTATGTGTCAACGCTGCAACCATTAACTACCAACAAGTCTGTTGGTAGCTTTTTATAGAAAACTGTCGACAAAGAATGCATCTGAATGAAACTATGACTATAGATGAACAACTAGTTCCCTTCAGAGGTCGTTGCAAGTTCATTCAATATATTCCCAGCAAACCAGGGATGTATGGAATAAAAATATTTTGGCTTTGCGATTCCTTGACGTCATATGCTAGAGATGGTTTGGTTTACACTGGAAAAGACCCCCAACCAGACACGACAAATGAATATTGCTTCTACTACAGTAAAGAAACTAGCAAAGACTCTGAGAGGAACTGCAACAAACATTACAATGGATAATTTTTTTTACGAGTGTTCCATTGTTTGAAGAACTATTGAAAGATAACAGCAGTAGGAACTTTGAGACAAAACTAAAAAGAAATTCCACCGGAAATTAAGGCTTCCGAGTCAAGAGAAGTTTTCTCGTCATCGTTTGGATTCAAAGACGACTTGACAATTGTAATTTATGTACCGAAGAAGAATAAAAGTGTCATATTGCTTAGCTCTTTGCACCACAGCGCTGCAGTAGAAGAAGGACGTAAAAAGAAGCCTGAAATAGTATTGTTCTATAATCAAACTAAATCAGGAGTCGATTCTCTTGGCCAGAAAACGCGTACATACAGTTACAAAAGACAATAAAGAAGATCGCCTTTCGTCTTGTGGACAAATGTAATGGATGTGACAGCCATAAATGCTCTGTGCTTATTTACTCAGCAGCATCCACAGTACCATGAAGGCAGATCTGATAAACAACGACTTCTTCTCAAAAAATTAGGGCAAGAACTGATACATCCACATATGGAAAATACGGTTAACAATCCACGCCTCCAAAATAGTGTTCTACAAGCCATGGTACGTTGTGGAGCTACTCGCCAACATCCAGTTGTTCAAGGAATTGGAATATGTTCAAATGTTTGTATAGCTTATGGGGCTTAACTACGGGGTCATCAGTCCCTAAACTTACAAACTACTTACTGACTACCTAACACTAAGGTCGGCACAAAATCCATGCCCGAGGGGGGATTCGAACCCCGGGCCGTAGTGGCCGTGCAGACCGTGACTGACGAGCCTCAGTCCCCTCGGCCAAATTGGAATATCTGCAAAAAGAAGATGCTTCATGTGTCCACATCGTTTAGATGTAAAAATTAGCCAAACATGCTACAAGTGTGCAAAAATATTTGCCAAGAACATAGTACAGTTGTTTGCAAAGATTGTTTTCTTACATCACGATATGATACGCTGTATTCACCAAAAGTGATTTTTTTTGTAATTTTATCTCAAGAATGTATGTGTTGTAAATGATATTGTGTGGTGTCGCACAATTCCAAATTGCGCGCCACGTACTTACGCCGCGCGCCTCCATGCACGCACGGCGCGGCGTTCTTACGACGTCAGCCACGAGCGCCCTCTGCTGCAACTCCGCTCGTGGCCACGACTGCTGCATCGTTCACTTGGGACTGAGATAGGAACAAGTTAACACTTTGGAATCAGCAAGGCACCAGTCAAGACTTGGCTATCGGATAGGCACTAGGAATCATCAGTAGGCAGGCCTCTATCTAATCTATGTATCAGCATTCGGCAGTCAAGAACTATGTAAAAGTTAAGTATTGCCAAGACTCCATGAAATATATATATCTCGTTCTAATTTACTCTAGTGTTCTAGTTTCTGCTGTCCCACTGGCTGGTCACCTCCGTACCTGCACACCCTTGCATCCTTTATTCCTGTGTCGGTCTCTTTCTACTCGGCCACCGACACCTACAACCGGCGGACGAGACACAAAAGCGGCGACGAGGCTGGGACACAAAATATTGTATTCATATGTCAGTGAAATAAATGTCTCAATACCACATGAAGTATTACTTGATTCATTCTGTGTCACAAAACCTATCATAGTTTGAAGAATGTACGTTATTCTTTATGATTTGTTCTAGTCATGCAGACCCCTCTTATGCATTCTTGTTAATCCAACCACCCATGCATCGAAAGGTTAATTACGTCACGAAGTGCAGACGCAGTAGCCACAGTGTTGCAGATCGCTCGGTAACAGACTGGGGAGTTTGAGACAGTGGCAGGAGGGCCAAGTTGGAGCGAGTTCACCAACCGGCACCTCAATTGACTGGCAACAGTCCGCTGCAGTTGGAGTTGGTCTGGGAACGAGGTGCAGTGAGGAGAATGGGAAGACACGACCAGACTAATGCGGCGATCACAGCCGGCCTCCACCCAACTGCCTGTGGCGAGAGGTGGATGGGGGTGGGGGGGGGGGTGCTTCACTAGCAGCCGCCTCACCTCTCTTAGAGGAAGCGGCGCGCCAGCTGCGCTTTTACAAGCGACAGTCTGGGGCCGCCACCAAGAGAGGTTGCTCAGCGCACTGGCCTTTGCAGACAGTGGATCCTAACTCCACGCTGATTTACATATACAGGGTGATTCAGGAGGAATGTCACATAATTAGTGAGGTGATTCTACATTCGAAAATAAAGAGAAAACGTCTTTTGAACTGTGTCAAATTTTAGATAGTTACGATTGTGTAGTGGGTTGAAGACAACTTAAATCCAGGAATAATAATGAAGACTAAATATTACTTAGTTCAATGCTGTGTAGCTAGCCGCTGTGGTGGGCATAATAATGTAGCACAGATGACTGATCCATCCCACGAGAAGTTTTGAAAGAAATCTACCACCATTTCAATTCACCTGTCAAAACACTGGAGGGAGTGCTGTAATGTATAACCCTCCAAGCTTTCATACGAGAGCCGCGGTACAGTAGCCGGGCGCCGTGGCTCAGCGCGCCCTGTCAGGTGGATCACCGTCCTCTGTAATAAAAAAGCTGAGCCAAATATTCAACCAACTACCATGAACGAATTGAACCAACAACCGCAAAACATAAATCTACCAGGAAAAAAAAATAAGTAAAGAAAAAGGGCGGTCTAAGTCGCCCCGCTGCGGAGCGCGCGGTTGCTCGCCGTCCGAGTTTCGAGTCCTACCTGGGGTGTGTGTGTTGTCTTTAGGTTAGCTTACCTTAGTTTTAGTAGTTTGTAAGCTTCGGACTGATGACCACGCAGTTTGGTCCGATAGATTTACAAACATTTGAACTTTTTTTTTGTTCATAGGAGGAACAGCATTCGTGTTGCGAACATACATCCACCTGCGTTGCTCACACAGTCCCCATTCATAAGCCACACAACAGAAGTCTAACAGTGTTAGGTCGAGTGATCTGGCAAGCCAGTTCACGGACTGATTCCCAGTTGCACTCCAGTACGACAGGTACACGGTGCCATAGCTGCTCAAGAATCCAACTCACGATTACACACTGGGTACACATGCAACTGTTGTTGCCTTATTCCTATCTCACATTATTGGTAACTGTTAGAGAACTACCTCACAATTCACTGCAGAGAACAATATCGCAGGGCTCTACACTTGTCAAACGGATTTACAATCAATCACTGGTCAAGAGACAAAGCAGATCTCCATCTTGTCTAAACAGACCTGAGCCTCCTCTTCAATATCATCGTTGTAGATGGGGCTTAAAACGTCAGTAACTTCCTTGTTCCTTCCAAATGGGGACTGAGCATCACCGGCTTTTCACAGGTGCACTAGACTGTTTGAAAGCTGCTTAGATCATCGACCCTAGAGTTACTACTTTGAATAACTTACGCTAAGTACCACACACACAACCATGCTTGAGAGAAGATATGAACTACCGTCAATCCGTGGTATGATGCCTTGGACAGCGCGGCCATTCCTGAGCGACGTGGGACTAGAAAAACCTATTTCAAAATGATTAAGAAAAATTCCAAAGAAAAGAGTGCAATAGAGAGAAATATCCCAGCATGTCAGTTTGGTTATATGATGGCAGAGGCACAGTATAGGCAATAAAATAATGAACCAGATGGAGGACACAATAAAGTAGTCCTTATCTGTATCTCATAAGAGTGAAAAATGCAGTAAACAGAGCAAAGACTTACAGGAGAGGAAGGCGCTCTGGTGACAATGATTGGGGCATGTCTGTAAAGGAACCTAATGAAGATAAACAACAATACTGACGCCTCAGAAGATGTTAGAATTATAACATAAAAGGTTGAAAATCAGAAATTTATCTGAATGACATGGACAATAAAAGAGAGCAAAGAGACAATGCAAAAGTAGAAAATTGTTGAAAGTGAAATTATCTAAGTCTAAATAAAGAAAAGGCATATTGGAAATGATGTCGAAGACCGGATTTTTAAATTTTTATTACTGCAAAGTAATTTCAACAGTGTATTAACCTGGCCAGCACATTCTCCAGATCTCTCACCAGTTGAAATCGTCTGGTCAATGCTTACCGAGCAACTGGCGCGTCACAATACGCCAGTAACTACTCTTGATGAACTGTGGTATCGTGTTGAAGTTTCGTAGGCATCTGTATCTGTAAACGCCATCCAAGCTCTGTTTGACTCAATGCTCGAGCGTATCAAGGCCGTTATTACGGCCAGAGGTGGTTGTTCTGGGCACTGATTTCTCAGGATCTATGCACCCAAATCGCGCGAAAATGTAATCACAGTCCAATTCTAGTATAATATATTTGTGCAATAAATACCCGTTTATCAGATGCATTTATTCTTCGTGTAACAAGAGGCCAGTAGTGTATTACTATGGCTCCTCTGTATTGCCGTGGATAATATTTCGTCTCTGTGGATAAAACTGTGTATTAACAGAGACCGGTAGCTTTGGGATAATGAATAAACCACCTGTGGTCCACATGACAGCCTACATATTTTCACACAGGCCAGGCCTAGCAAAGTTATCACTCGGCTCCGGGGTGCCTCCCTCGCAAAGCACCCACAACACAATGTTACACGTGCGCGTATCTCGTACCGGGGCTCACAGAGATGCACAGAAGTGCCTCACACAATCTCAGGCTGCAACACCAACAAGGCAAGATCGAAAGGTAGCTGTTTTTAGGTTTTCAAATAAAGGCATGGTACTACTGAAGGGGTACTGTGGACACACATACACAAACAGACGCAGTCTACCGTCTAGCAGAATAATTAAGGAAGTATTTGACTGCTACCATTCATTCCAGACCGAGCAAAGGTTTTTTGGGCTGAAAAACAAGACAGATGGGAAAGGTTTCTAGTTGTAACATTCCACCACAATGCCACAGTGTACATCAGAAGCAAACAGCACATCGTCCACGCCAAAAAAATTAGTGTCACCAGTGTGCCTCACAAGACATCCATCAGATCCAAGTATACCGCTAGATCCAAATTGCACAAGGAACTGAAGATCCAGATATAGGTTTTAGCGAGTGTTATGGAGCAATATATAAAAGTGCCCCTTGAGGTACAAGCCATGTCGTACTGATACTTACTCAGTAACGTCATCGTAAATGTTGGACAGCTACTAATATTTGCTTTTGTGATTAATGAGCAACTGTCTGACGTTAGTTATGTATTCAGTTCACAATTTAGTCCTAATACCAGTTTCTTTTGTAATACGGTCAAAATGAGTTTGATTCCGATGTTGAAGATGCTCCTTTAATTACTAGCAACTAATTTCAGCCCGATGTGTGTGGTACTTGTCTCTGAGAACACTCCTTGTGTGTTAAGAGAGAATATTTTAGCGCTTGTTTCTGACAAAAGCGTCCTTGTAATGCAACTTCATCATTTATATGAACAAATTTGAGATTAAAAATGTGATACGATTCGCTATTAAATTCTAAATAAAAATAGTTAGAGCGGGGGTGGGAGATTCTGAAAAAGAAATTTGGGCTCATCCTTCTCAAGTACATTTAATCCATGCAACTTTTATACGAAGAACTTATCATATATGAATCAGTTTCAGTGGTATTCATTTACATGTCATAAATTATTTTTATGTAAGGGGTCTTTCGATCTTTAACGATTATTTGGACACGTATAAAATATGGCTCTTATATTGCTCTACGCCACAACATATTCATAGCCGAATATCGAAGGGAAGGTTTACTTATTCCTAACACACTTGATGGTTGACTAAGTAGTTCAGCAAGGAGATACCAGATTGTAACACACCTAAATTTTGTGTGGACGGGAAAAAATTTATTTCATACTTCGCCCAAAAATTCGCAAGTACATAATGTGAGTGGTAGTTACTGTACTGATCTGAAGAATGAATCGCCCTTTAATAATAGTAGGAAGATTCATAAATAATTTTACAGAGAATTCTACCCCTGATGCTTCATCCAGGGAATGAGAGAACTGTGAATCGTTTTTGTAGGAAACCCCATTTGGAATAAATCCGTGATTTTCTCTTTTCTTATTGAATGTTATCAACTTCGAGCACGTAATCATTTCTATTAGTTTGGTAGAGCCTAAAATAATAAGCAGCTTAAAAATATAAATAAAGGTACCTTATATTTCGTGACTTTTGCAGGATCTTTTAATTTCAGTACATCCCAGATGCTAACTGTAGGGAGACACCACAACTCCCATTGATAAAAGCTGCGAAGCACGAATCCGAAAGGAACGACACTCTTTATAATCAGTGGAGTATAATAACGACTGTGTTGTTATCGTTAAAACATATTAGCCGCTCATTGAGTCGAAATGTGGGAAAGACAGATGTAATTAAAACGAAATAATTTCGCTTTTCAATTGCCGATTAAGCATTCCACTGCTCCCGCTGTTAGAAACAATAAGCACGCATATTCTGTTATTAATTTGCGTAAAGAGGCTGTTTTCTGAGAGTGTTCCGCTTTACGAGTATACATTTCCGTTTACATAACAAATTAAGCATATCCTCCACAGAATTCGGGCAACGCATTGTGTTGGTACTTCCGGGGAACTGTCGCTTTTATGAAGCCAGTAACACCAGCCGGGAAACACCATTAAAGAGTATCTGTTTCACCACTGGTTTCAAATACGGCTGCCGCTACATATTTCAGTCCAGTGTTATTACGCAATGCACAGGCGAGAGCGACGTGGTGATGAAAAATATCTTATTACACAGTAGCATGCGAACAATGCAGGACGAAACGCATACAAAAGGTAATACATCTTAAACCGAAGAATATGAATTACATCAGCTTCTTGTTTGACAGGTGTTGGAATCCTAGCTATCATCAGGAACCTCCTGATGAAACTGTATTTCACATTTCAGTTCTTGTAAGTGATAACGATAAGCAGCCTTTGTTACTTCTTTCCCACTCTCTTCTTCAACACCAGTACAGTCGAATTAGCCCTCCATCTCATAACCAGCATCAAATAATGACCTGTTCTGTAAAGTCAGGTTTTACGGACCAAGCAAGACTTTATGCCGTAAATCTGGCAATTTCGTTTTTCACATTATCATTAAACTGCAGGTGTGTCGTGTTACTGGAAATAATTTTCTAATGAAAATCACTCTCGAAATCTTGTTTTTTGAATAATAAATCGGCAAATGTTGGACGCTTGAAATGGGCCATCGTCTTCAGCTCTTGTGTTATTCAGATAGTTAAGGGAAGCAAAATGAAAATATGTTGTTACAATTCGTTTCTCGTAATGGCTAACCTTTGAGTATGACGACAAATCGACCTTATTGGGCTTGCAGCGACTCTTTTTCTGACGAATGCGACAGTCTTTGCCGATCGATGACAAGAACGACCAGGATATCTGATGATCCCGATCGGTCGTGTATCTTTAGATTTCCTTACCAGTCGCTGCTGTGTGGACACATTGGGCGCAGTGCGCATACCTAACAGTATACCAAGTAATCAAACAGTTTCTGCATAGTATTCATCGTAATTCAAATTCACTCTCAAATTCTGAATGCGTTGTTCTACCGCATTTGTACAAATACCAACTGACAATGGCAGTCAATAATAGCCGTAAATACAGTTTCTACAGACGATACTCATTTGAAACAAATAGTTTTCATGGATACCACTAAACAGCATAACACGTTCTTGAAAACATCAGTTGGGCCGAAGAACTCTAGCTAGATTCAATTGTAGGCCATAAGATTACGATCGTTGTCATTACGAACTCTAAATTTCAGAACGTCAGCTGGTGTTTTATACCGATACTAAGATTCTATGTTTGCACAAAACAACAGACCATAATTTATCCGGACTATGTTTTTCTAGGTTTTTTCCGTCAAAAGAAATGCTAACAGATGCTCGGCTCTGTCCACGATGTCAACGTGGAAGCAATTTGGGCCAGTCAAAAGTCATGATGACTGCTAGAGATGCATACCAACCCAACTGTGTACTGAGTATTTCATGTCAAGTTCGAACCGCAGATAATGTTTCTTTTATTGAGTGATCAGACACATCGCCGGCCGCGCTGGCCGAGGAGACTGAGGCGCTTCGGTCACGGTCTGCACGGCCACTGCTGTCGGGGGTTCGAATCCCCCCTCGGGCATGGATATTTGTGCCGTCGTTAGGATAAGCTAGTTTATAAGTAGTTTGTAAGTTTAGGGACTGATGACCCCGTAGTTAAGTCCCATAAGCTTAACAAACATTTCAGATACATCATGCCAAGATTGATTTACAGATTTTCGTTTAATTAACCGTTTACGCTTTACACCTTCCGCTTCAGTGCAACCAGCAGCCTTTCTGGATTTTACAGCTACCACTTCGGAACAACCAGCAGCCCCAGTGGATAAATTACGACGAATTGTTACTACGCGCTTATGAACGGAGTAGATTTGCGCTTCCCGCATAAAATTGTAATTACACTACTGGCCATTAAAATTGCTGCACCAAGAAGAAATGCAGATAATAAACGGGTATTCATTGCACAAATATATTATACTAGAACTGACATGTGATTACATTTTCAAGCAATTTGGGTGCAGAGATCCTGAGAAATCAGTACCCATAACAACCACCCCTGGCCATAATAACTGATACGCCTGGGCATTGAGTCAAACAGAACTTGGATGGCGTGTACATTGGCCCACGCAGCTTCATCACGATACCACACTTCATCAAGAGTAGTTACTGGTGTATTGTGACGAGCCAGTTGCTCGGCCACCATTGCCCAGACGTTTTCAATTGGTGCGAGATCTGGAGAATGTGCTGCCAGGGCAGCAGTCGAACATTTTCCGTACCAGAAAGGCCCATACAGGACCTACAACATGCGATCGTGCATTATCCTGCTGAAGTGTAGTGTTTCGCACGGATCGAATGAAGGGTAAAGTCACGGGTCGTAACACATCTGAAATGTAGCGGCCACTGTTCAAAGTGTCATCGATACGATCAAGAGGTGACCGAGACGTGTAACCAATGGCATCCCATAGAATCACGCCCGGTTAAACGCCAGTGCGACGACGACGAATACACGCTTCCAATGTGCGTTCACCGCGATGTCGCCAAAGACGGATGCGACCATCATGATGCTGTAAAGAGAACCTGGATTAATCCGAAAGACTTACGTGTTGCCAATCGTGCACGCAGGTTCGTCGTTGAGTACACCATCGCAGGCGCTCCTGTCTGTGATGTAGTGTCAATGGTAACCGCAGCAATGGTCTCCGAGCTGATAGTCCATGCTGCTGCGAACATCGTCGAACTGTTCATGCATATGGTTGTTGTCTTGCAAACTTCCCCATCTATTGAATCAGGGATCGGGACGTGGAAGCATGATCCGTTACAGACATGCTGATAAGATGACTGTCATTTCGACTGCTAGTGATACGTGGCCGTAGTGATCCAGCACAGCGTTCCGTATTGCCCTCCTGAACCCACCGATTCCATATTCTGCTAATAGTCGTTGAACCCACCGATTCCATATTCTGTTAATAGTCGTTGGATCGCGACCAACGTGAGCAGTAATGTCGCGATACGATAAACCGCAATCACTATAGGCTATAATCCGACCTCTATCAAAGTCGGAAACGTGATGGTACGCATTTCTCCTCGTTACATGATGCATCACAACAACGTTTCACCAGGCAACGCCGGTCAACAGCTGTTTGTGTATGAGAAATCAGTTGGAAAGTTTCCTCATATCAGAACGTTATAGGTGTCGCCACCGTTTCCAACCCTGTGTGAATGCTGTGAAAAGCTAATCATTTGCATATCACGGCATCGTCTTCCTGTCGGTTAGATTTCGCGTTTGTAGCATGACATCTTCTCGGTGTAGCACTTTTAATGGCGAAGAGTCCGGGTTGCAACTTTTTCTGTCTTCTCTGAAATACGAGAATGGGCAGTCGTGCTTGCAACGGAATAGACTCTCATATTATTATGTCACTATGGAAGTATCTGATGTTGTTGGACTTATCGAAGTATCTCACAGCGATGTATGGTATACTGTTATACATCTAAGGATATTTTTTGTGCTACAGAGAAGATACAAGTTTTCCACACATTATTCGTGATATAAATTACGCTAATGTTGGTATCTGGCGTATGGCTACGGCTTATAGATATTCATTTGCTTTGTCGATGTTTTGTTTCGCTAGATGGTGTGCGAAAATTCAACTATTTCATCTTTTTGTCATAGTACTTTTGTATGTTGCAGCAATGCTACATGATAAAACTCTTTGGTTTACCAGAACAGTTATGTGATATTTCTCCAGAAGTAACACGATAATGGCAGCACAGCATTCGTTCTCGGAAGAACTTAATCACAAGTGAAAGGTGTTGCTGTCTAGAGTGGCGTTTATAAAGTAATTCATAGGTGCAATTTAATCGCTGGTGTATCTCAACCATAGTTACCTTAATTATAATCGTTCTGTAGATAAATGTTAGTTTAAAGGTATTAACTGCATATTACCTTCTATTGTTCAAAATGCATATTTGCCTCTGTCAGGTCTGTAGCACTATATATGTCATTTAAAATTCCAATTGCTGCTTTAAATGCAAGTATATTTATTACACTAGAGGATGTTTATTACACTATAGGACCTATTTCGGCTTTAGTGACATCTTCAGGTATTTCAGTTGGTCGCGACATCCACATACATACCGGTTTTCCTACTGTCAATTTGTTTATTGCTTCGTAGATTTTATTAAAGCAGTATTTGTTCTAAAATGTTTCACGATTTGTTTATTGATGTTTGACTGCACCTTGACAGATAACCAGTATGTAACCATATTACATCGCTGGTTATCTGCCAAGAAGTTGCCAAACATCAATAAATAAAATCTTAAAAGATTTTAGAACAAATATTGATTTATAAAATCTAAGAAGCAATAATTAAACTGACAGCATGAAAGCCAGTTATGTATGTGGATGTCATGACCATCTGACATAGAGGAGAGGGTAGCCCCGGTAGGTAGGTTTCCACCTTATAGTTTTATATACAAATACTCTGGCTGGTGCTGCGCATTGCGCGACCATACGGTGAACTAACTCCTCAAGCGACGCCATTGCTGTTCTATCTGTTGTGCAGCTGTGATCGTTGAAGATTTTTATGTCATTGAACCAGTGGAGGGACGGGGGAGGGGAGGCGGAGGGGGTGGACCGCCACGAACCTCTCGTCTTGGGGTTCTCAAAATACCTCAAAACACGCCTTTATTCGTTTATTTTTTAACACCCTTAGCATCTTAATCTGGGGTCCTGTCCCGTGCCTCTCGTCCTAGGAGGGCATCCAAATCTAAAACGTTATAGTACTTCATTTCCATGAATACTAGTTTTCCATATGGTTTCATCTACTGTATTATGCAAGTAGCTTAGGTAGTTATTTATAACGCTTAAGGACGATATTCCCAAACTGTGCAAAACGGGTAGCCCCAGTAGGTAGCAATTGGGTAATGGAAGTATCCTACCGACGTTCCTTACAAGCCTTATTGTAGTGATCCCTGTTACAGATGCGAAGAACATGGAATAGCACCACGAATTGAAGGAGTTGGTTTGAAGAAACCCTTAAAAAAGCATTCAGTTTTACTAAGGAGGGTAATTCTATCAGTGCAGCTAGCAATTCAATCTTCCATTTAGCACTTTCCAAGAACGAAGAAAGAAAAAGTATCTAAACCTCACTTGGGGCGTAATTCAACATTCTCTCAACAACAGAGGAAGCACTTTCTGATAGAATGAAGTCGTTATCAAACATTTTTTTTAATAATCGTCTGCACAGGAAGAGCAGGAAAAAAAAAAAACCACACAGGTCACAGGTTTTCTCAAAATGTGCGTTTGGCGGGAAAGCCCTGGTTTGAAGGCTTTTTAATACGAAATCCTCCGATTAGTATTACAAAATCAGAATTTATTAGGTTAACAGAATTACTGAGTATTTAATCACCTTCAAAATATTATATAATTTTGTGTTCCCTTGAAAGACTATCAAAATGTGTTTTACCCAGATAAAACATGTGGAGTCAAGTCTACTGGCATTACCCCCATGGCTCGGGGAATGCCGTACATGTATGTGGTCTGATTATTTTTTTTATTTTTCAATGCTAAAATTTTATCAGTTCTATTTCATAATTTAAGAGACAGAAGTGTAAAAACATAGGCTTAGTTTAAGAGTGTGCATTTCTGCATGACGCTTCCTTAAGCAGCAATATAAACATTATTACTTAACCTACTCCGTTCCCCCATTTTCTTCTACCTGGAGATGGCGCTATAGGTCCTATAGTGTGATAAATGTATTTAAAGCAGCAATTGGAAATTCATTGCATAACGTCTTTAAATGAAAATACATTTACTGAATGGTGACGATTTACAGTGTAGATATATTTATCAATATTTTTTCGCAATAGCGAATTTCACTTTGTGGCACTGTATAAGGAATAGATGTTCTACCAAATGGTGATATATGAAAATTTATGCCGGACCGGGACTCGAACCCGCGTTTCCCGCTTTTCGCGAGCGGTCGCCTTAACCACTAGGTACACAAACAAGATTCGAGGACCGACCCACACTTCCGTATGCAACACTGACTGCACTTATGAGACAACTACATTAGCACTCGCAGCCTAATCTGTATTCCCGCACCAGGGAGAATGAAAACAACGAGGCAATGACGACAACAGAATATTAAAAAAATAAATAAATAAAAATAATAATAATAAATAAATTCTTTTCATTCTCCACTCCGAGGAGTAGAGCGGGCTTTTTGAGATCCGGCCCATAAAGGGTCGCGGTTCTATTCAGCCAATTATCAGACAAGCTGATAGTGGGGCAAAGGGGGTATCCCAATTGGGAATAAGTGGGAGGGGCTTACCACTTACAGCATACGCCTTACAACCAAGGAAAACCTCCCGAAAACCTCGGTCGGAACCGGGGGGATTGGGACCAATTTAATTTATCTCTGGGACTTTGCCCCAGACTAAAAATGGATTATCGGAAGCACGAATGCACTCACGGCAATCAAGGATCGGACGCCCGAGTTTCTCTCGTAAACTCGTAGAGATCAGCTCAACCAACAGTGGACAAGCTTTTCCCTAGAGGAACCGCACCCGAGAGCACGGTGTCGTCTGAGTCCGCCTGTGACAGAGTAGTAGGTTAATGCCTCGTTTTCATTATCGCTGGTGCGGGAATACAGCTGCGAGTGCTAAGGGATGAATGCAGTTGAAATGTTCAAATGTTTGTAGAGCTTATGGGACATAACTACGGGGTCATCAGTCCCTAAACTTAGAAACTACTTCTGAAGTAGCTAATACTAAGGACGGCACAAATATCCATGCCCGGGGGGGGGGGGGGGGGAGGAATTCGAACCCACGACCGAAGTGGCCGTGCAGCCTGTGGCTGGCGCGCCGCAGAGCGCTCGGCCACCACGCCTGACGATCAATGTAGTTGACTCATAAGTGAAGTCAGTGTGGCATATGGAAGTTTGGGTCGGTCCTGGAGTCGTGTTCGGGTAGCCTAGTGGTTAAGACGATCGCTCGGGAATAGCGGGAAACCCGGGTTCGAGTCCCGGCCCGGCTCAAATTTTCATATGTTACCATTTGGTAGAACATATATACCTTATACTGTGCCGCAAAATGATATTCACTACTGCGAAAAAATATTGAAGAAAATGCAATTGTACAAACGTAACGGTGAAGTTAGAACGCTCTGCGACGCATTGTGCTACGTATTCTCCAGAAACTCATCGTGGATATGCGGCAAAACACACACACACACAAACTCACATGCCCAAGCATGCAAGCACACGCAAAAATATGGCGCTACGCAGTGTCCGTGCGCCGCCACTTGCGCCGCTTGATAGCGATTAGGAGGTTCTCTTGTCGCTGAGCGGTGCGGCTTTCGGGAGCCGCTGCAGTGGCTGTCGCATCAGGAATGTCGAGGGCCAGAATTGCTCCGGGCCGTAAAATGTAAGATGAAACCCGTAAAACCCCGGCCGCCGCACATTCCCACTTAGACTAATTGGAACACAGCGCCGGCGGCGGGGCTGTTAAAATTTGACTGATTCAGATTCGCCTGTGCGCCAGACCGTTACCCCCTTGTACGTCTGGCCTCCCATCTCATCCCTCATTCCCCTCCGACTCCCCCACCCCCTTTCCGACACTTTCTACGGGACTCTGGGTAATTTCTAGTCCCTCTCCCTTCCACCCACTTTCTCTCCGTCTCTCGGTTGCCCAGCGAATGTTCCCCGCTGCTACTCCTTCTTTATGTTTTTGGCTGGAATTTTGCAGCGAGACGCGAGATTCATCTCGATGCCTACTTAATTGCTGAATTTCGCAGTGAGGGAGAAAGATAGATCGAGAAAGGGAGGGGGGGAGACAGAGGCTGGGGGCGCGGAGAGAGAGAGAGAGAGAGAGAGAGAGAGAGAGAGAGTGTGTGAGAGAGTGAGAGAGAGAGAGAGAGAGAGAGAGAGAGAGAGAGAGAGAGAGAGAGAGAGAGATGCAGGCTGTATGAGTGATTGAGCGATGGAATTATCAAGTAAGGAAGGAAGTTGTGCGGGATTTTTTTTCAAGGCTATATAAATCATTCCAGACATTCTCAAGCTGAACATTACTCATGTTGAAATGATAGCAAACCTCACCTAAACGGTTAAAAATGTAGATATCAGAAAGATGAACACGTTGGGCATAACAGCTTTGACATAACTGCAAAACGACATATTGACCATAGCTGTTTATTTTTTTCTCAATGCTACCGGTTTCGATCAGTTTACCATTATCAAGCGTCAGCAGAGATTATCTAATAACTTAACATGTCGTAAAACAAAAATTCAAAATTGTAAAATAAGTATTTGTTGTCATTGCTCTACTCATTGATATTACCACGGTGGCTGACTGAGTTTATATTTCACCTCAGAAATATAGTAACCCCTCGGGTAATTTAAACCTCCAGTCGATATTTGCTACATTTGTCACATGTAATCAATAGAGTTCAGAACATCGTAAATATGCACTGTGTTCAACACTTACGATAAATCTAACAGGAACCTTTCCATCTGTAACTAAAGCAGGAAGATTAAATACTGCACCGAAGAACAGGGTGGATAAAATAAGGCAACGTAGGACCCATGGAGAGTGAATTTCCGAGTTTTTCGTCCTATAATTATTGTATGTGTACTGGAAACAAAGTCCTGGAGCAGCCAGGTGACACTTGCATGCATATAAAATACGACAACAACTAAAAAGTCTAGGAAAAGGCTTTGCTTTGTCTGTAAAATTGCTGTACTTTGTTCATCGATATGCTCTCAAGAATTTTGTGTTCTTTCGCACCACAATGCGTCCCTTGAATAAAAAGTGCATATACGCGGAAACTGCCCATAATGAGAAACAAATGTTAAAATTTCTACTCGTTATGTTTAACAGAACAGCCTATGCTCAAGAAAATGACTTTGAAATTCAGAGAAAACGTTGAGGCTATTAGGGAGCTGGAATGACAGAGATCGCTCCAAGTGGCTTTGCAGACCACGAGGAAGCACGATTCAGTATCTGTAGCATTAATTCTGTGCATAACGTAATAGAAGTCAGCGGTATTGTGAAGAAGCTGGTGCGCATCAACTCCGCGAAATATAGGGTCCACATGAGTGCTGACATCCGAAATTTCGAGAATTGACCAGAAAGTTTCGCAGGCTGCTACAGAGAGACGAACGGCACTATAATACAGAAATAAATTCAGTAGCTGGTGTGTCACACTTGCAAAACACAACTAAATAGCAACAGGGCAATTAGTAGAAGTCTGTATTGCCGACAACTTCCCGGAATATATCCACATTTACACAGACGGAACCAAAATAAAAGGCGATAGCTACGTTCGTTGTGCTGTCTTATGTCCAGGTATATGTCATAAGGAACAGACCACTCAATGAGAGTTCCATCTTTTCTGCAAAAGCCACATCTGAACACGCAGATTTTATATTTTTCTCAGACTCTTTCTTTAGTACTGATTTTATCGGACTGCAGATGCTACTCCAATATATTCTATCACTTGACATTCTCATTGGCAATTGACGTAGTTAATACTGGAATTAAAACGAGAATATTGGAAAGAACAAAAATTATATATGGATCGAAGTACATACCATAATTAAAAATAATTAGACGATTACATACCAAAAGTCTCTGCTAAACTCGGCATCTTGAAAGTATCTTATACTATAAAACCGTACTGCATAGAAGAACAAGGTGAAAATATGATCTCGTAGTAAAGTAATGTGCTACAGGAAAACGCAGCCAAACATTTCCTTCAAAACCTTGGTTCTGCTTAGTTAAGGTAAATAAACAATTGATAATTTCCATGATATGAGTGATATTTAATCACAGATCCTTCTCTAGTCACTTTCGCCGAAAACATGGGACGTAAAATCTTTACCAAGAATATTATGGAACAAGAGTAAGCGATAACAGTAACTTGTTTTTCCAATAGAAGCTGTATGTAAACAAACACGATGGTTTCATTCTAAAGTTGATCAGAAACCATCAGTCATTAACAATTCCCATGTTATAACAATACACTAGTTATAAAAGTAATTATGAACTTTCGGATAAATTTAACGTCAGTGTGACTCAGTAACATCCTAAAATCTGAGAGATTGCTGTTTGGTTGCAAGGCAAAAGATCAACATGAAAATGATGAAAACCATCAGTGGATTGGGGATAGTAGCACTTTGGGCGAAGTTTTATGTGTTAATGTCAGTTGGCCAATATCACGATCTATGTCACTGTATGTTTACCATTTTTTTCGTATCTACGGGGTCATCAGTCCCGAAACTTACAAATTACTTATGAACTAGCTTATTCTAAAGACGGCACAAACATCCATGCCCGACTGGAACTCCCAACAGCAGCGGCCGTGTATGTTTAACTAACGACCAACTTTTTTGCGTAGTCGACTTTAATTCCCGCACTCGCATCATATAGAACGGTGATATGTTTCGTGTCATACCTCACTGGAACGCATACATGAGGAGACATGTACATTTCAATTTTTATCTTAGGGTTAGTTGGTATCCTCGACAAATTCAACATACACATTTTAGATAAAAGTGGTGAATACCTGTAATTTAGTAACAACCTAACTGCTATTAATTCGTGTTGTTACAGTATTGGAAGTATTGCTCCTTTTTAAGGTAGGCTTAGTATTTGTGTGTTTTTAGGTCCGATGAAAACACAAAGTCTCCCGAAATCCGTCATGTAAGAATCACAAAAAAATTGTTGCCATCTGGTTGTGTAAACCACCTGTCTTGATTAAAGCAATAACCCATTTTATGGTTGATTTATCTAGATGATACATTGACAAAACCGTTTTACACTGTTATGATGTGAAACAAATATAGTATGGAACTCCTAAACGTATATCGTACTTGTCTGATGTTTACTCGAATGAAGTTACACTTAATCATACCATTGTCGAAAATCATAATATTTAACTCCACAAAAATTGATCTCACTTGTGCGTTTAGGATACAACCAAGACTTGGACATATAAAACGTTACCACGCAATTTTTATCTTGTATATGGCATGATAACTTCCGTTATAATAATACTGTATATTTACAGAGTATACTGGCACTACAAAATTGCTAGTGCATGGTTTACTGAACAAATAGTTTTCCGTTTTATGGGTAATTCTACGACGCAGAGAACTGGAAAAGTTTCATAATAGATTGAGGTCAAACATACATTTTGAAATATAAATTAATTTTACTGAGTTGCGCGAAGCTGCAGAAAATTGTGACTACATTACCCTAGTCGCGTGCACGACAACACAATAATTAATTTCTGGAAGAGTCTGGATCATGGTTGTAGATTATCGGTATGTTCTTCGGAAGTTTTTAATAATTTTATGAAATAATACCCACATTACAAAATTAGGTGTTTGTGAGCAGCTTAAAGGAATAACAAAAGTCTGCTAAGTTTCTTCCACATTTAGTGAACGGGAGCATTCCTGTATTATTTCTCGCTAATTTAATGCCACTACGTCTTCTTTCAAAGATTCTCAATTGAGATTTACGTACACGTATTTTATAGAAATATTGTTGTATTCTGTAAGATGTATGATCGTTAACAGGAAAGACCTACTGGACTTCATGAGTTTTTTAATTCATCACATCAATAGTTTACATTTATAAACTCTTTTAATAATTAAGAATGTAAAAAATTTAAAATTTCACAATCAGAATCTAGGTTTTAACTTATAGCGTCTTCACTGCCTACTCTATGCGCAACACAGCATAGTTATTGTATCTTAAAGTACTTGCGAAAATTTATATTAGTAGTACAGTTAGTTTAGTTGATATGACGTTACAAACATTCTAATGCATGATTATGATAAAATAGAAACAGCTTATCCAGACTATCTACATCGATTATTCCATAATGAGTGTACTTACAAACTTTGTACAAACTTTAATCGTAATTTTATATCCTGACCTTTACTAAGTTACATTGTTAGTCTTAATAATTGGGTCTGGGTACGTTTTGCCTCGCAAAACCCCAAATGAATACGGTGGAATGGCTGGAAATTTTCACACAATATTTCAGATGAATTTCGATAAATATTCATGAAGATATTTTAGACATTTACGGAGTGTATAAAGGATTTATATACTGGTGTAACATTTCTGCTTCCGTAATTTAATATAAGTACTTCGCTTATTGTTAAAACAACTTAAAATGGGCCCGGCGTAATAAAAGTTTCCTTATTTGTTGCAATCAAAAATCAGTATGACACGTATTGCCAAGAATATGTGTTAAGAAACCCCGAGAATATTCTACACACCTGAAAGCGAGACAAAGCACAAGAGTATATTTTAATGCAGTAGGAAGCGAACCAGAGTCCTACACAATTCATCTTGGTCTCAAACCGCGACGCTAGGTGGAAATATCGGAAAAGTTATTATTAAAGCTGTTACTTATTTCATTTTGTATCCTTAAAACGAATGATAATCTTGTAGGTGAAAGTCGGGTAAGATGATGACATTAACGTTTTTATTTTTATTTATTTATTTATTTTATTTATTTATTTTTTACATAGTGACCTAAAGAAGCTTCATGTGTGTTGAATTTCCTAGCAGCGCTTTTAACAAGATTACCATTTCTTACACGCTGCATTGCCTCTTTCAATGATTCCTTGCTCCATTTCTGTCACCCTGTCTTCCTTATAAACTGCATAATTCGTCATCTTAACCGCAGTCGACAATTTGGATTTAGACTTATACATGCATACAGTCATACACGATAAATTCATTAAACCGTTATTAAAACATCAGTAAATCCACAAGGTTTAAGATGAATCAACTGATATTCATTAATAAACAAGTGTTACTTGCATTTGATATGGCGGGGCCCCACTAGCGTGACGCGTGGAAAAGGCATTGCGGTCACTTTAAGGATTGTGCAGCCGCTCCCGTCGGAGGTTCGAGTCCTCCCTCGGGCATGGATGAGCGTGCGCGCACGCGCGCGCGCGCGCGCGTGTGTGTGTGTGTCTGTGTTCTACTTAGTACAAGTCAGTATAATTTAGTTTTAGTGGCCAAGCAGTAAATTTGTCTCTAGTACAAAACAGTGGCCACGAATTTCACAGTGATGGAAGAAAAAGATGGACAATCAAGGCTTAACGTCCCGTCGACAGAGAGCTCATTAGAGACGCGATGGTGAATGTGTGAAAAAATCATCATGAAGATAACGGATGTACATGAATATATGTGCAGTGAATTGACAAAAAATTAGACATTTGCTTGCTTAGCGTTCTGAGTTTCGATTATGGAACTAAAACATACATGTTTCACAAAAGCCGTTTTGGCTAAAGTAACATATATGATTCCCAACTTGTAACAACTAGTACTTCAGCATACAGAAAACAGTATGTTTTTCCAATGGTTAGAGCAAACGAGACAGTCTTACAGCAACTACCTAACCATCCATTACTAAAAACTGATCTCATAAAAAATTGATTGAATAGTGCAATTGTGGCCGTCAATTGTACGGAATTTAGAATTAGTAACAGAACAAACTTTGGGCGTTATCTTTTGTTTTATTTTCATGCTTATTAATCTCAAATAAATTTCTGTTTCATCAAAAATGTCAAATGTTTGTAAATCTATGGTATTTAACAAGTATGGTTATCAGTTCTTGGGCTTACGAGCTACTTAAGCAAACCAAATGACAAAGACACACACACACACACACACACACACACACACACACACACACACACACACACACACACAGGCGTTCGAGGGAGGCCTCGAACTTCCAATGGGGAGCAACCACGCGCTCCGCTGCAAGGTACCTTAGAGCTGTCGGCCATTCTACCGCGGCAACAGAAAGGGGCGACTACCGTTCCATCGCAGCACACTATCAAGGACGAAACCTGCTGCCGATCATCAGTCAGCTGATTTACACTGAATCGTTGCTCATGGCGTAACCTCACGCGAATCTAAAACAACTGTGAAGTGTAAAATGCAGGTTAAGGTAAAGCAGTCAACAATCCGAAGATTAATTTGAACACGTCAGTGCTTTACTAGGTATAGTCCTGTTTGGAGGTACTATACCTCTGACTTTCGAACTGACTTACCCAGCCAGTTATAGAGAGGCTTACAGTTTAACATGCGTTCCGAAGCACGGTGCTACTCGGTATTTTTCACATGAGCAATACTGCCAGGGGGGAAAGAAGTGGAAAGTGACAAATAAAAGTCCCAGGACCTGGCAGGGATCGAACCCGCTACCTTTGGATTTTTAGTCTGGCACTCTACCGCTGAGCAACCGAGGCATGGCGGAAGAATATAAAAGGTGTTTCTACTTATACAAATAAATCAAAATAGTCCCATGAGGATGTGTCCCATTGTCAGGAAATGGAGCGGGTTGGATATTAAATGAATTCATCATTGACTACGAACAAAAGAGTGTATATCACCACACTGTATTTTTAAACATAAGCTTTCGCGTCTGTTGTGACAAATAATAAAATTCTTCTGGGTGCGAGACCGCATTGCCAGTGTTGAAGACTGCGGAGCGCCGGCTCGCCGCCACCCGCACCAGCCGACTAGTGGGCAGCGGCATGCAACAACTTGCTGCCCACTCTCCAGTTCGCCTATTCTTCCAACCAATGGCAAGGAACAGTTCAAACGCCAAGTGACGACGTCGTTTTCCTCGCATGGGACGGCGTAGTGCAACCACCAATGACAAGTAAAATACTCTATGTAAAAAGACCAATCGACGACGTCTATTATATATATGACGTCTGTTCCGACTGCAGGATCAAAAGTGACGTCTGTTCTTTCGGAACAGACGCCACATGTGTATATACAATATGCCGGTGACGGGAAATGATCCTATCGTTAGTGGGGAAGTGTGAAGTGGGCAAGTTTGGGGCTCTTACGGGATTTATTTTCAAAACTACGAGTTTGAGTAATGCGGGCAGGATAAAGCTAGTAATCTGTGTCTGGGGGCTATTAAATTTTTTAATCCACGAAGATGACGTGCTACAGACGCGAAATAACCCGACAGTAAGAAGATGCTGTGATATGCAAATGATTAGGTTTTCAGATCATTCACACGGGGTTGGCTCCGGTGGCGACACCTACAACTTGCTGAAATGAGGAAAGATTCCAACCAATTTCTCATACACAAACAGCAGTTGACCGGCGTTACCAGGTGAATCGTTTTTGTGATGTCTCGTGTAAGGAGAAAAATGCGTAGAATCACGTTTCCGACTTTCATAAAAGTGGATTGTAGCCTAAAGCGATTGCGGTTTATCGTATCGCGACACTGCTGCTCGCGTTGGTCGCGATCCAATGACTGTTAGCAGAATATGGAATCGGTGGGTTCAGGAGGGCAATACGGAACGCCGTGCTGGATCCCTACGGCTTCGTATCACCACCAGTCGAGATGACAGGCATCAGCGTGGCTGTAACGGATCGTGCTGCCACTTCTCGATCCCTGAGTCAACGGGGACGTTTGCAAGACAACCATAATCTGCACGAATAGTTCGACGTCGTTTGTAGAAGCATGGACTATCAGCTTGGAGACCATGGCTGCGGTTACCCTTGACGCTGCATTACAAACAGGAGCGCCTGCGATGTTGTACGCAACGACGAAACATTTCTTCGGATGAATTCAGGTTCTGTTTACAGCACCATGATGGTCGCAACCCTGTTTGCCGACATCGCGTTGAACGCACATTGGGAACGTGTATTCGTCATCGCCATATTGGCGTATCATCCGGCGTGATGGTATGGGGTGCCTTTGGTTACATGTCTCGGTCACCTCTTGTTCGCATGGACGGCACTTTAATCAGTGGCCGTTACATTTCAGATGTGTTACGACCCGTGGCTCTACCCTTCATTCGATCCCGGCGAAACCCTACATTTCAGCAGGATAATGCACGACCGCATATGAAGGTCCTATCCGGACCTTTCTAGATACGGAAAATGTTCGACTACTGCCCTGGCCAGCACATTCTCCAGATATCTCACCAACTGAAAACGACTGGTCAATGGTGACCGAGCAACTGGCTCGTCACAATACTCCAGTCAGTACTCTTCATTAAGTATGGTATCGTTTTGGAGCTGCATGGGCATCTGTACCTCTACACACCATCCAAGCTCTGTTTGACTCAATGCCCAGGCGTATTAAGGCTGTTATTAGGGCCAGATTTGGTTGTTCTGTGTACTGATTTCTCAGGATCTACGCACCCAAATTGCGTGAAAAGTAATTACATGTTAGATCCAATAAAATATATTTGTCCAATGTATACCTGTTCATCTTCTGCTTTTCTTCTTGGTGTAGCAATTTTAATTGTCAGTAGTGTACTATTAAAGTAAGTCGAAGATCCACCTTCTCCTCCCCAAACCACTGTTTGGAATAATATATAAGAACTAAGTCTTCACACATTTAATTCAGAAAAAAAAAAATTGTTTTTTTACAGTTATAAAAAGAGTTACGGAGAAACACGGTTAGAATATATACATTTCGTTATAAATTTCTCACACAACAGGCTTGTGTACATCAAGTAGGTCGCCGTTAACAAGGTAACATTTTTTTATACCATGCTTTTCAATATATAAGCACCTATTAATTATTCTTCACTATCAAGTATTTACTTCTAAATTCTGTATGAGTGACATATCTCTCAGTTCGTACAGCGTTTATCAATGACTGCCGCTGGCGTAATGAAAGTTTGGTGCGAAAATTGCACGCTGTACTGTATGGCTCAATAGCCATCAATCAATACACCCGCGCCATCAGCAGGATAGCTGTGAAGCCGACAAGAGCAACGATATGCGTAAATGCTATTATTCGTGTTTCAACATTCTACTGCAGCGATACCTATTTTACAGCTTCTGTAACTTACTTGTTCTTACAGGCCATCCTTCGGAAAAACACTAACTTTGTTGTTATTGTTATTATGTCCTCTTAATATCCAGGTTTAATGCAGCTCTCCCTATAATCTTGTAGAAGCCTCTTCATCTAGATAACTGACATACCAAACGGCTATTAATGAAGTATAGTATGCAAACTAGAACGTTGTGACCTTATATAGTTCTTCTGGTGAATTCCTTAAGTGTACACTATCCGCACAAACGAACGGTCGGTGCGAAGGCCGACGGTTACGGCCGTTAATACATTTCCAATTTACAATTTCTCCCGTCATACATCTCGCCGAGTGCAAATTTAGTTTCCGTGGACAACAGGTGCTACTGTAACACCTATGTACTAGGCCGCAGATATGTTGCAACTACGAATCCACTTTTGCGGATTACATATTTCAGAAACTGCGGCAGTGGATCCGTGGTGACCAATTCCCGGCTATATGTTGTTCTCTCTTACTGAAGCATAATGGAATGAAAGGCTAATCGCAACTTACTTCGGAAGATGAGTGCACGATACTACTGGTGTAATTTAACACTGAGATGACAAAGCAAAGGTTTGTCACGATCACTGGCCATTAAGAAGTTGAATTTTGTGATGAAGGTGTAAGACAAAAACTTTGCGATGAAATGTATACGACAATGTTTGACTAAAGACATTATGTTCCGAAAACGAAGAAAAGAAGAAATATCAAGTTTTAACATCCCGTACACACCGCCGCCATTAGAGACTGAGCACACGATCCGAATTTCTTTGTCAGGAATCGGGAAGGAAATGTGCCGTGCCCTTTGAAAGGAAGCAACCCATCAATTGTTTAAAACGTTTAAATATTGCTACACCTATTGGCCCAAACTGCTATGGTCATCATACCCTATACTTACGAACTGCTTCAACTAACTTACACTAAGAAGAACACGCATGCTTAGGGAGGACTCGAACTTCCGGCAGAAACGGTCTACCAGTACGTTGCTTGATACTTCAAATCTTCAAATGTTTGTATAGCTTATGGGACTTAACTATAGGGTCATCAGTCCCTAAACTTACAAACTACTTATGAACTAACTAATACTAAGGACGACACAAATATCCATGCCCGAGGGGGGGATTCGAACACCAGACCTGCGTGATGCTTGACAACACCAGGTTGCCAGGATTCGGGGCGTGAAATGACGCTCCCTCGAAAGCAAGTCCAGTATTATACCAATGCGCCATCTCGCATGGTGTTAGGTTTAGAGGAAGATCCATCTCAGGTTCTGCGAAATACATAAAAATTTCGTCTTTTATAATTGCGCCTCCACCACGAGGAGAAGTAGGCTATATGCTTCGTGAGAGGAAAACTGTTCACAGAGCAAGGCCATTTTATGACCCTGTGATCAAAAATTAGGATACTTCTCTGTCGTTTTCTATCTTTCGGACGCACCGATAAAATACCTCTCTCAGTACTCTGCTTGATGTGGGTATGTGAGTGAAAGGAAAGTTAGAAAAAATACATGTTTTCTGAAAAAAAAGTATCGTTTATCGTATTACAACACAAATATACAAGATGCGTCTGAAAAATTCCGTGAATGGTCCCATATCTTACAAAACTCGCATACACATTGATAGACATGTCAAGAAGCGTGACCTAACGTGCGAAGCACTGCCGTGAAGCGATGGTACACGCAACGACCCAGCTAGCAGGGGCAGCGTAAGAACTCGTGTAATTGCAACGTGGATCGCAAAATGAAGCAATGGAGCAACGGTTAACATCGCGTGTTTCAAATTAGACAAAACGGTGACAGAGGACCATGAAATTAGTGCAAGTGAGAAAAAAGTATGTGGCTGAGTGCTTCGAGCGATTCGACAAGAGGTGTTTTCTGACTTTTTCCAACCGATTTCAGAAGTTTATTGTAGACAATGGCGATTTATTTGAAGTTAATATGTTTGTATCTCTTGTTTTCTATGTTTCCCGATACCACTCACGGAACTTTTGCGACACGCCTAAAAATCGGAGGGATAATTGACTCTGAAGCATGTGTCTTCAGAAAAACGATGTGTCTTCTTCTATACTCTCAATTTATTCGCCGGCCGCGATGGCCGAGGGGACTGAGGCGCTCCAGTCACGGTCTGCACGGCCACTACGGTCGGGGGATCGATTCCCCCCTCTGGCTTGGTTATTTGTGCCGTCCTTAGTTGTAGGTAGTTCATAACTAGTTTGTAAGTTTAGGGACTGATGACTCCGTAGTTAAGTCCTTTAAGCTTAACAAACATTTGAACATTTTTTTCAATTTATTTCCCAAACAATCTCTCCGTGCTTCTTATTCCATACCTCTTCCTCCCTTCATACAAAGCGATAAAAAATCCTCTGGATGTGTGGCCACATTATCAATCTTTAAGAATCTGACAGAAGTTTCAGCCTCTATTGCAAATGGCTTACTTCTGTTTTCAGTATACCTATTTTGATACGTAATGAGATGAGCGATCGTCGCGCAAGAAGATCACGTTTTTTAACATACAAAAACTGTTTTCAATTAACGATTTAGAATTTTAAAGCAACGATGAAGTAATGAAAATTTGGCGCGTAAATGGCGCGCATATAACCCATAGCTTTATACCTATCAGTCAGCTGTTTCATCCACACCATCAGCAGAATCGCCGTGGAACTGCCAGCAACAATCAGATGCGTAAATGCCACGATACGTCTTTCTAAATATAGATGTGGCGTCTGTTGCGAAAGAACAGACGTCACTTCTGATCCTTCAATTGTTATTCCTTCATATTCACAGAATATATGACATCAACTGCGAGTGGGCAGAGTTGAAAATGTGTACCCAGCCGGGACGCAAACCCGGGTCTTCTACTTTCTGGGTAGTCGTGCTGACACAGTGATCACCGCACCTACAATGTGTACCTAAGCACGCCTCCCGTCAAATTCTCAGCTTTACCGGCATATTATATATATATACATGTGGCGTCTGTTCCGCCTGCAGGATCAGAAGTGACGTTTGTTCTTTCGGAGGGGTGGGCAAGTTTTGGGCCCTTACTCTTACTGAGTTTAGTTTCAAAACTACGAGTTTGAGTACTGTGGGCAAGGTAAAGCTGGGAATTGCTGTCTAACGGAAGGCGTGCTTGGTTAGACGTTGCAACTGCTGTTATCACTGTGTCCCCAGTGGTGTAGTGGTTAGCGCGACTGCCTAGAAAGCAGGAGACCAGGGGTTCACATCCGGGCCGCGTACACATTTTCAGCTTTGCCCATCGCAGTTTATGTCATATATTCTGTGGACATCTTTCTACGTTTTCCCTGTATTTCAGAACTTCTGAAACTTGATTGTACCTCTTTATACAGGCCTACCTTTTGAATGGTACACGAAACGGTAATTAATAAATAAGAGTATTGGTGATATAATTACGTAGGCTTCCGCGGCCAGAGTCATATGACAAAAAGTTTCTGGGTGTTGTATCGCGGCATGATGTAAGAAGGCTATTAAGTTAATAACCAACGTTTCGGCCAACGTCACAGTGACCTTCATCTGGATATAATGATGTGGGCTGGTTGTTACTGTGCTTTATATTTACTTTCCTTTATACATTAAGTCAATTTCCTTAGATCAGCGATGTAATTGGTGGTTTTTGGCGGAAGAATGGAAACTTTATTAGGATGCTGAGATAGAGGGAGTGGGGGTTAGCCGCAGCGCAACGCGTACGTATGGAGACAACAAAACAGCTGAGCTCAACAAACAACATTTTTGGCCAATGGCTGCAACCACAAAGTGATTCACACCGCCATGGATAGAAATAAAAGAAACAGCAGCAGGCTGGAAGTCGATCAAAAGCAGCCAGCAGCGCCCTTACCGTATGTAAAAAACGTCGCAGATCGGATTGCTAAACATCTTCGCCGGGTTGGTGTCCAGCCTTTCTTCTATAGTAGTCACAAGATGTACTTGGCTCTACCAAGGATAAGATAGGGGCACTACACGCAGCAGGAGTATACAAGGTGGAATGCGAATGTGGGGAAGTATACATAGGTGAGACAGGGAGGGCAGTGGCAACGCGCATACGCGAACATGAACGCTACATTCGATTAGGCCAATACAAAAGATCTGCAGTAGCCTAACTCTAGCAAGATTGCAGTAGGAAGATAAAATTTAACGATGCCAAAATACTCGCCAAACAACCAGGGATGGTTAAACGCAAGACAAGAGAAGCCATCGAAATTGTAAACCGTGCTAATAACATGAACAAGGAAGATGGACTCAGGTTTGTCCCCTCCAGGCTACCAGCCATCACAGTGAAATAGGCCTCACTGACATAACAGCACGCGAGCGTCACTAGTAAGCAACTGCCGCCGCGCGGCCCACGGCCAGCAGGAGATAAACGGAAGCCCTCACCCCATTCGGCGATGAACACCAATCATGTCTCTCAATGCAAGAAGCTCTAGGCAACAGCTAACTCCCATTCCCTCCATCTCAGAATCTTATCATAATAAAGTTTCTATTATTCCGCTAAAGACCACAAATTACATCGCTGATATTAAAAAAATTATGACGTAGTGTCTAGTGGAAAATGCCGGCCGCGGTGGCCGAGGGGACTGAGGCGCTCCAGTCACGGTGTTGCACGGCCACTACGGTCGAGGGTTCGAATCCCCCCTCGGGCATGGATATTTGTGCCGTCCTTAGTATTAGCTAGTTAGTAAGTAGTTTGTCAGTTTAGGGACTGATGACCCCGTAGTTAAGTCCCATAAGCTATACAAACATTTGAAACATTTGATCTAATTGAAAGTAAATATACAGTAACAACCAGCCCACATCAGTGTACCCAGATGAAGGCCACTGTAACGTTGGCCGAAACGTCGGTTATTAAAGTAATAACCTTCTTACAGCACGACGCGGTACGACACCTAGAAAAATTTTATGTCCTTATAGTATTGCTATTTGGACTGTTGTTTCAACCAAATACTTCATCGGAAAGATTTATGTTGTATCCAGTTACCCCATGTTGTCTGAATTCATGGTTACATTGAGTTTATCGAATTCAGTGGAAGTTGCTCGAGTACGTTCCCCCGTACGCGCACTCTGCTGCGTTCCTGCTCGGCAGGATGTACCGCAGCCTCGCGCGCGGAATCCTGCGGTTTAGCCGTGAAGTCCAACCAGCACAGCGCCACGCTCACCTCCCGCCGCCACGGCTCGCTGCGTTGTGAGGCCGACCCTAATGCGCTGGCCTGTGTACGTCGCAAGGGGATGCCGGCTAAGCGCCTTTCTGTAACGCATTTCATTTCCACCCCCTCACCTCTCCCCCTTCCCTCTCCACCCCCTCGCACCAGCCTAATTTGCCTAATTGGCACCGCCGAGCTGCAGTTCTGCACCGTGCGCTACTCGCCATAATGCGCGCGGCTCGGTTTTACGAAATCAGTTAAAAAAAAATTAAGGATTACTTCCTACCAACGCAAAAACCGTCCAGTAATTAGTTTCTCTTGTTGCTTTTCCTAGTATTCGTCCCTACAGTGTGATACACTTTACTATACCGCCCCCTACTCCAAATCAACCTACTCATCAGGAGCGATTCCATAAAGGTATCGACCAAATAATTATGAAACAGCTTCAGATATATTGTTGTGTAAGCGAATGGTTCGTGGCCGTTATCATAGCCAATAAAATTATTCTGGGCATTTGACCGCATCGTCATTAGAACATAATCAACGTTTCTGCCACTGTTCTAAGCGGCCTTCTAGGTGTCATGCTTGCGGTGTTGTTGTTGTGGACATAAGTCCTAAGAGTGGCATTAAGCAGTTCTCCACGGAATCCCATTCTGTGCAAGCCTCCGCATCTCTGGATCCTTTTCAACCTGGTTATTGTACTAGTATCTTGGCCTTCATCTATAATATACGCTCTACCCTCACCCAACACACTCACTTCCCACCAATGCTGATTTGATTCCTAGATAACTCGTACAATTTTCCAACAATCGATCACTTATTTTACTCTATGCATGCCAGAATTTGGTTTTCTCTCCAGTTGTGCTTACGACATCCGCATTACTTACGCCATCTACCCATCTTTCTTTCTCATCTTTCTTCTTTCCTCTTAAGGGGAGGCTTTGGTTATGTCGGATTTCGCTTGTTAATATTTACGGGTTGATCGAATGCCCACTATCTACCCATCTAATATTCAAAATTCGTCTATAACACCAAGTATCAAAAGCTTCTATCGCCGTTGCGTCTGAACTCCTTATCGTCCACGCTTCACTTTAGTATGATTGTACACTACCGGCAATCGCCTTCAAAACTGACTGCGTAACTGCGTAACAGACTAATATTTGATATAAACAAATTTCTTCTCATCAAATATATTTTTCTTCTCATATGCATTGTGTATTTCGTATCTTCCTTACTTCGCTCTTCAAATACCCAAATAGCAAACTAATCTACTAAATTTATAGTCTCTTAGCCGAATCTAATTCTTTCAACATCGCCCGATTTTCTTTGCGTTGCATTTATCTTGTCTTTGCCTTGTTCACCTTACAATCTCCTTGCAAGGTACTGTCCATAACGTTCGAGTGTTCTGCAAGGTCTTTTCTGTCTCTGACAGAACTGCAACGTCCTCGGCAAGCCGCAAGGTTTTTTTATGTCTTTACCCAGAACCTCAACTTTTTGTCCCATTTTCCTCTTGCTTTCCTTCACAGCTTGAAATCAAATGTTCAAATGTTTGTATAGTCTATGGGACTTAACTACGGGGTCATCAGTCCCTAAACTTACAAACTACTTATGAACTACTTACGAACTAGGACGGCACAAATATCCATGCCCGAGGGGGGATTCGAACCCCCGACCGTAGTGGCCGTGCAGACCGTGACTTGAGCGCCTTAGTCTCCTCGGCCACCGCGGCCGGCCCTTCACATCTTGCTCATTGTGGAATAACGATAGGGAGAAACTGCAACATCCAGTCTCTTCACAAATAGTGCGTCCTATTCATGCCCTTCGTCTCTTGTAAGTTCTGTATTGTTTTTAGTACAACATGCATATACTTTTACTGCTCTGTTTCTTACCCTTGCTACCTTCACAAAGATTGTACTGTGGTGAAAATGATCAAAACCTTTCTTCAAATCTACAGAAGCCTTGTTTTTCATTTCCTTACCGAATCTTATAAAATAAATCGTAAGGTGAGTATTACCTGAAGTGTTTCTACATTTCTCATTTCTCGTAAATGAAAACTGATCTTCATCGAAAGCGGTTTTCATTAGTCTGTCAGTAATTCGTGGTATTATTTGCTACCATAACTCACTAAACTGAGTTGTGTAATTTTCGCATTCGTCTTTATCGGTGTCGAAATTTCATAGTTCCCCTGACAACGTTTTGATTCTAGCACTTGTGGAGGAAATGAACACTCAAAATGTATGGGATATTGTTTCCAGACTGAAACCTAATTGCATCTCATTAGCAAATTTTTGGTAGATTAAAACTACACCGGGCAGGGTTTCAATCTTGAGCATCGTAGGGCACCCATTGTTAATCTGTTAATAAATTTCAGAACGGAGCCCACTCCGCTTCAGAGTGAGGTTTCTTGTTGGAAAGAGTATGTTGATTTTTATCTTTCCACAAGTCAGCCTTGATGATTCATCGCTCATCTGTTTACTGAGTAAGTGAAGGCAGAAAAATTTGCTTATGTCGTAATAATTTTAACCGGCATTTGGGCAGGGTCCCAGGTAGCGATAGAACCAAACAGATCTGCACGGCAGGAGGAAGAGGAAGGAAGCTTGGTGTTTAATGCCTCGTCAACGCTCGGATTGTTTGGGTAAGGATGGGGGATGAAATCGGCCGTGTCCTTATGAAAGGAACAGTCCCGGCATTTTCCTGGAGTGATTTAGGGAAATAAAAGAGAACCTAAATCTGGATGGCCAGAGGTGGATTTCAACTACCTTCCTCCCGAATGGGAGTCTAATGTGTTGCCACTGCGCCACCTCGCTCGGACGCAACTGCGCGAATTCAATGCCGAGAGTCACAGCCACGGGAATGCCGACAGATGGTGGTATCAGTTCCTCGTTTCTCTTCAGGGGCCGCCCATTAGGAACACTACCTTCGCTCTCAAGCCTGATTGCCTAGACAGTAGATAAATTTCCGGCCCTTACAGTCTGTAAGAAACTGTTCCTGGAGTCAGCAGTGTTAATCGTTTCAGTACAGTGAGCGTCGTCATAAGACAACGGCCCTCACTTAGTTTCAGAGCCCCGCAATGCCTCCACATATCGGCACTTAGAAATTATCGTGGACATTGCTACTGCATCGATAATTGTCAAGAAAACTTTAAAGTATTCACTCACGATATATGGACGATGTCAGTATGAAATAATTGTAAATCTACAACGCCCAAAGCTTAATATACCGGGTGATCAATAAGTCAGTATAAATTTGAAAACTTAATAAATCACGGTATAATGTAGGTAGTTAGTTAAAAATTGACACACATGCTTGGAATGACATGGGGTTTTACTAGAAAAAAGTTCAAAACAAGATCTCTTGCGCGCGTCGTTTGGTGATGATTGTGTCGTCAGCCGCCACTTTCCCCATGCTTGGCCTCCCAGGTCCCCGGACCTCAGTCCGTACAAAGTCGCAAGTGTATCGTGATCGACCGACATCTTTAGGGATTCCTTACCATAACGCCAGACATGCTTTACAGTGCTGTTCACAACATTATTCCTCGACTACAGCTATTTTTTAGGAATGGTGGTGAACATATTGAGCATTTCCTGTAAAGAACATCATCTTTGCTTTTTCCTAATTTGTTATGCTAATTATTGTTTTTCTGATTAGACGAAGCGCCAGCTGTCGGACTTTTTGGAACTTTTTTTGTTCTAATAAATTCCCATGTCATTCCAAGCATATGTGTCAATTTTTATTTCTCTGTCTACAATATTCCGTGGTTTATTAAGTTTTCAAATTTATAATGACTTTGTTATCACCAGTGCATTTATTTGTAAAAAAATGAATAAATTTCACATGTGTTACTAACGTTGAGGAATTTTCCATCAAAGTGTACCTGTGTCATCGTACCAACAACGTCTTCCACAACAAACAGAATTCTCCGAATTCATAGACCTAGTTGTTATGATTATTTGACAACTGATCCGCCTATTGGTATACATGCTGAAGAGCCAAAGTAAATGGTACAGGCGTGCGTATTGGAATACATATTCAAACTCGCAGAGGACGGCGCTGCACGACGCAACGCCTATATAAAGGTAACAGGCATCTTGCACAAGCGATAGATCGGTTACTGCTGATACAATGGCCGGTTATCACGATGTGAGTAGGTCTAGTCGACGCAAAATAGATGGGTCACAGCAATCTCCAAGGTAGCGATGAGTTTTGGATTTTCCCATAGTACCATTTAAAGAGTGGAATCTGAATATCGGAAATCCGGTAAACAATTAAATCTGCGACGTGGCTGCGGCCGGAAAACGATGCTACACAAATGGAACCAACAACTATTAGACTACTCAGCTGAGCCCGTCAATACTCTTATCGGCTTTTTGATGACTGGAAGAATGCTGCCTAGTCTGACTAGCCTCTTTTCCCATTGTATCTAACGGATGAACGTGCACTGGTATAGAGATAACCTCATGAATACAAAGAACTGTCTGACAGAAGGGGACGTTTCAAGCTGGTGTTGTTATGTTGTTGTTGTTATGGTCTTCAGTCCGGAGACTGGTTCGATGCAGCTCTAAACCCTACTCTATCTTGAGCAAGCCTTCCCATCGCCTCATAAGAACGGCATGCCACATCCATTTGAATCTGCTTACTATATGCGTCTCTTGGTCTCCCTTGGTCTCCCCACACACTTCGATCCAATGCTAAATTTACGATTCCTCGATGTCTAAGAATGTGTCCTACTAAGCGATTCCTTCCTTTAGTCAAGGTATGCAAAAAAATTCCTTTACTCACCAATTATGTTCAGTACTTCTTCATTCTGAATAATTTCCTTTAACTCCTCTTACATTTCTTCAATCTCCTCATCATCGGCAGAGCTAGTTGCATATAAACATGTACTGCTGTTGTCGGTGTTGGCTTTGTATCTGTCTTGACAATGATAATACGATCACTGTTCTACTCATAGTAGATTACCCGCATTCCTATTTTGTTATTCATTATCAGTCGTACTCCTGTGATACCCCCATCTGATTTTGTATTTGTAATCCTGTACATCCTGCCACCGAACTTCACTAATCCCCACTATACCAAATTCCAACCTATCCATTTCCCTTTTTAAATTTTCTAATTTTCCTACTCGATTAAGGGATCTAACATTCCACGCTCCGATCCGTAGAATGCCAGTATTGTCTTTCCTGATGACAACATCCTCCTGAGTAGTCCCCGCCCAGATATCCGAATGGGGGACTATTTTACCTTTGGAATATTGTACCCGAGAGGATACCATTATCATATTTTCATACAGTAGAGCTGTAGTTTCCCCTTGCTTTCAGCTATTCGCAGTAACGGTGTGGCAAAGCCACATTAGCTGATGTTACAAGGCCAGCTCAGTAAATCAACCAGACTGTTGCCCCTGTAACTACTAAAAAAGCTGCTGCCCCTCTTCAGGAACCACACGTCTGTCTGGCATCTCTACAGATACCCCTCCGCTGTGGTTGCACCTACGGTACGGCTATCTGTATCGTTTAGGCACGCAAGCCACCCCACCTAGGCGTAGGGGGAGTGGAGTGAGACTTGAAAAGGAGTGGGAGGAAAACAGAATACAGCGACGAATGAAACGAGAGAGACTGTATTAGCTATGGGTCCCGTGTTTGCCACGCACGTGCTCCCGAAGGAACCATCGTGGTCGGATGGTGCGGGGCGTGCACTGTTGGAGTGATACGGAATCCGTTTGAAACATTTCTCCCAAATTGTTAAAATATTTAGAAATGATGTTTTATTTAAATAATATCTCTATGCAAATGGAAAAGCTCCTGCAAATGAAACATGTCCGCGATATTAATAAAGAAAAAAAATGAGCAATATTAATTTCAATGAAATCACTGTAAAAGCCAGCCAGATTATTTTTTCGAAAAGCTATCAGTGACGGTGCTATAAAGATTGAACGGGAGAAATACTTCAAATTACTGCCGTAGCAGTTACGTGAACCATGAAAGGTGCCTCCGTTTTGAAAATAATGGAAGAAAAGGCAGCAGTATAAAAGAATAGGCAACCTACGCACTAAGAAGCTGTTGTTGATGGAAAACGATCGTGAACCTAACAGTTGGAGACATCATTTACTATCACTGTCATTTCAATCATTTATTAACAATCACTATAATTTACAATCATTTATTAACAAAGTTCACTGTTAGCTCAAATTGCTAAAACTGAAATTTATGACATCTCAGGATCGTATTCAGAACAATCATTTACTAAAAGAATGGAGTGCAAATGATTACTAGTCTGATCACATCTCCAACAATTAGTTTCTAAATTAGATATAATGGCGGAATTCGTTGTCCCGAAAAATAAATTACATCACAGTTAATAAAATGTGAGAAGGAAAAATGAAGGAAACAGTTTTCTACTAAATGAGAACTCATTAGATGTTCGGTTAAACTGCAGAGCTTATAAATGAATTAAAAAGTAGCATATCTGCATAAAAATTAAAACACGTACACATTGTATACATAACCTGGAAAATTCATAATAATTGGAGTGGTCAAATCATTTATGACTTTACTGTCTCAATGTTCGAACAAGAAGAAGGAAATGGAGACGCATCTCCTGTCTTTATACTTAAAAGAAATTGAACGTGAACATTGTCTTTGTATTCTTTGCACAGTGAATTACATATATTAATCAATCTTCAAATAATATTAAGTCCATATGACTGTGACTAATATATTAATATTTACGAAAAATTTGAACAAAATATGCAAATATGAAAATAAAGTAATTTTAAAATACTCGAAACAAGAAACTTTTACTACGTTAAGGCACATGTAACATTACACCTTGTACGTCTAGATACGACGTTGACACTTACGTATGCATCCTGCATCTGTTTATGTCCACTGTGATTTCTGACGGGCAATTCCAGCTGGCTACTGCGACTCCAGAAACGTCCAGAATTGCTTCAGGGAGGCTCCAGGAACATTCTGCATTCAAATACCTCCATGGGCCACCAAACTCCCCACCTATAAACATTATTGAGCATAATGAAACTTTCACTCTGCAGCGGAGTGTGCGCTGATATGAAACTTCATGGAAGATTAAAATTGTGTGCCGGAACCGGGACTCGAACCTGGCACACAATTTTAATCTGCCAGGAAGTTTCATCATTGATCATATCTGCAATACTCTGCAACGTGCTGTTCAGGAGAGACCTCCATCCCAACGTATTCTTACGGATATTTGGAGATTCCTGCAAAATGCCTGGTGTCAGTTCGCTTCAGCATAACTTCAGGCATTAGTCGAGACCGCGCCAGGTCGTATTGCAAAATTTCTGCGTGCTCGCGTTGGCTCTACACGTTATTAGGCTGGTGTGCCAGTTTTTGGCACTGCTGTGTATGTATTGTGAACATTAATAATCTTACATTCAGCAACATAGCTCAGTTCATTCTCTGATAAGATTTTTAAAAGATACGCCAACTATCGCAAAGACGTAATTTAATTTGCTACACAGGATGCCAATGATTATCTTCTCAGCACACTGGGAATTCGATCCGGCAACTATTGCAGACTGAAGGGTTTCATCTTTCAAGTTCACAAGAAATAACGGGAGAAACACTGGCATTTAAAAAGAGAGAGAGATGGAAAAAAAGAAAGAAAAAAAACCTTTTGACAACATATCCAAGCTTCACGAAGTCTGTGTACACTCCACGTGACAGGCGTGTGTGGACGCCACAGCTCAGGGTGCCTGCGGCTGTCTTTGAAGTTGCCACGCCAATGTTTACATTGCGCTGGTGATATACATGGGGCCGTTCACTTCAAACCTATTTCCAGCTTCGCTTAAAAAGATTCCAGATTATTACGACACGATGCGCAACTATCGCGGAAACGCTTGTCAGTCTTCTGAAAACTAGTCCTCTGTTTAGCAACCGATATTCACAAGCATCAGACGTGATTGAATTAACACTAATCCTCGATAGCTGTTGGTTTATTATGCATCATTTTAAGTCGTACTCCGTATTATATATCAGAGTCGATGAGGAAGAGTTATTCGTTCTAGTATCAGCCGTTTTCTCTCCGACCAATAAATCTCACGTATCCGATTCTCTACAGAATTTAAGATCTATAAAATACCTGATTAGTTTGCAAATGAGTTAATGTTATGCATGAAATATTTATGTTATGCATGAATGCGAGAAGATGGTTAGAAAAGATTTTAAATTATTTGAATTTTGTTGTGTGTTGCATAATGACCTCATTATCAAACACTGGAAGAGTGAATAATTGGCTCTCCGTTCTAAGCGAAAGCTCTTTCTTCACACATATCAACGTTTATGACGTCATAACATCCCCTGTACTGTTGGTCACACTCCTGAGTTACGTGGCGTAAAAATCTGTAATTTTCCACGGGTCTTCCTGGTGAATGTGGACTTTGTCTACAAAACATGTTACTATTGCACATAGTAGTAAAGGAGTAAAGCAAAACATAATATCTGATAGTACCTAATACTGAATATAAATAATGTAGTATAGTAAGTGATAAACCTTTTCTTTTTCCTTTTTCTTCTGGCGCGTGTCAGTGAAAAATTATTTTGGAAAAAAAAAAAAAAAAAAAATTAAAAAATAAATAAACAAAGTGAAATCATGTGGAAATGTATGTTGCCTGTCCGCTGCATGTTTCCATACTAAAATGCTGTGTGGATATAGTCTTTGTTGCCTCAAGAAATACACCCAATTTCAACTCAAAAGAAAACGAAGATTACGTTTCAAATTCCAGTCGACAGCGTAGTAGCAAAAGTTCAGATTGTTTTATAACGAACGTGAATCGACCGTGCTCTGACTGAGGAGTTATTACGGTTATTGCTTTGAGTGATTTAGGGAAATTATGTTCAACCTAATTCTGGATAACCGGAGGTGGATTTGAACCGCCGTCCTCCTTCGAGTTGCTATAGAGGGGTCGGTGATGTGTTCACCCTACCAAACGATTTACACAAGAAATAGGGTTCAGATACTGTGGTGAGCAGGTAGTGCACTGCAACAACGTAACTTATCCGAAGCTAATGCATGGAGAGCCTTAGAAAGGTGGTAGGCAGGGCAGACACAGAGGGAGGTGGCTGCTGCTATTGGAGTATTACGAATTCCAGGACCTGAACGTGATTTCGGACAACATGAACCGTTCAGAGAAAGCAAGGCCGGTTAACAGCCGAGAGGAGTTAACATTCGAGAGGGGAGGCTGAATGCAGCTACCCTACAGGTAACAACAGGACGAGCAATATTAACACAAACATTCCGAAATCGCCTTCGGGAATTTGGCTTTTACGCTCTGCGGCCTATGGTGTGTGTCCCATTAAAACCACGAGACCGTTTAGCCGGTAGAAATTTGGCCCAGGATCATCAGGACTGGTCGTAACGAATGGCGACGTGTTCTGTTCCGAGATTGGTCAAGAATTTGTGTTCGGCCGTGGAGAGAACGTCGAACTCCGTACAATCCTGCTTATGTGCAGGAAACATCACCACAGCGTGTTGGTTAACCAATTTTATGGTCAGCAGTTAGTCGTTAAGAATGGCGCTTTGACTACTCAGAAGTAGAGAGACGATATCGTTCGAACTTTTATTGTGCCCTACGCTGGCGCTATAGGAGATCCATCTGGTGGACGATGACGGTCGTCTCCACAGAGCGCACTGATGGACAACACGCTTGAAGCTGAGGGAACTGGTCGGCTCTGGTGGTCGAATGGTTGCCGGACGCCGTGGCTCAGCGCGCCCGGTCAGAGGGCTGAACGTCCTCTGTGGAAAAAAAAAAAAAAAAAAAAAAAAAAAAAAAAAAAGGTGAGCCAACTGATCAACGAACAACCAAGAACGAACAATGAAGAACGACCGCACATCATAGATCTACCTGAAGAACAAAAAGGAAAAAAATGGTCTGCGGCGCGCCAGTCACGATATCCACGGCCGCTGCGGTCGGGGGTTCGAATCCCCCCCCCCCTCGGGCATGGATTTTTTTGCCGTCTTTAGTATAAGCTAGTTCATAAGTAGTTTGTACGTTTAGGGACTGATGACCACGTAGTAAAGTCCCATAAGCTCTACAAATATTTGAATATTTTTTTGCTGAGGGGAACAATGTAGTTCAAATTAACCGATTTAGCATGTAGCAGCACCTCCCACAATGGTTACAGAGTTGGATATTGCATTGATAGAAGAATGGCAGAAAAATCTCTCAAGAGCTGATTGTTAACTTCATACAGTCCATGCCTCACAGATGTAACTGTACTGGCCGTCCGAGGAGATCACACACCATATGAGAAGAAAACGAGAATTTTTTTCACAATTATGGTAGCCCCATGGTGCTTCGTTCTACGTAAACGCCATGTAAACCTCAAGAAAAGAGTTGAGACAGGAAAATATCGTACCATACAATACACAATTTGAAACTGTAACCAATATCTGAATTAAATACGCTGTCAAGTGTATATTATCTATGATATCTCGTCTGACCCTCTAATTGTTTTGTGTCGTGTATGTATGTTGTATGTACAACAACAAAGAGGAAGTAATAAAACTGAAATTCAAGAACAATACGAATGAAAATAGAAGCAAACTATCTGAGATATGGTACTACAGGAGAGTGATGACAATTTGGTGCACTGATGAGAAATTAATGAGTTTCTCCGCAGAATCTGGGGAGATACGAATGTACAAAAGTGAAGTGACACAAAGAGGAGACAAGATGATAGACATGTATGGACATCAGGGAATAATCTCACTGCTACTAGAAGAAAGTTATAAACACCAAGAAGGAAACCTTGAAACCCTGCCACAAAGAAGTCTCCTGAGAAAAAATTTTCATGTCAAAATACCACGTGCAGACTATATCCTCAAATGTTTCGCTTCCCTTACAACTTCACCCTCGGCAGCAATCTCTAGTAGTATGAAATTACTACCCTGATACCGTAACATATAGCACATGCCACATAACCCTGTCCCTAAATCTGGACTGTGTTTGGCATACGATTCCTTATTAATTATCTTATTAATCCATTTACTTACAATATTCTTCTGTGACAGCAAGTCTTAGAGGCTTCGATGTTTGGAACAGATCCAGTAAATAATTGAGGTTGTAGGGTGACGCAGGAGAGTAATTCGAAGCGAATCGCCTCAGACTACTCATAAGACTGATTAGTCAAATATCAAAAATTAAAAATAAAAACACAGAAATCTAGTTGAGTTTACTGTCATCGTCGTTGCTAGAGAAATTTTACTAGTATTAAGGTTTAAATTGTCGGCACATCTCTTGTTTGATGTATTAATATTGATGTTTTCCGAACCATTCGTGGCCATAATGGCCATACCGATGCGTTACCAACCCAGTATCTAGTGTTATGCGTTTTCAATCGTGACAGGAAATACTGAAAAAAAAAAAAAAAAAAAATATATATATATATATATATATATATATATATATATATATATATATATATATATATATATATATACACAACCTTCTGCACACGTTAACAAGAGTTAAACAAACCTGTTATTCGCATATCCTAACGCTGATTTTACAAATTGCCAGTTTTGTAAACGAAGTTGTCGTCGCCGCATCGCAGTCCACTTGTGGCAATTCGTTATTTACAGATATTCCGTAGACTCTCTCTACCATGTTTTTAATGGAATGTTAACAAAGGCTTTATATTTTCAACATTATTTAGGTGTGTTTGCCGTGTAAGCAAAGTAAAAATGGAAAATAAGGGAGTTTCCACATGTAATTTGAACCACCATATACGGCAGAATATTGTCAGGGTCTGTTTTCGCTTCACCGGCTGCTTTCTAGAAACTCAGCTAACGTAAGTGGATCGTACCGTCACTCCAAAACACTTTTCTGTATGAAGTTCACAACTCTTTTATTTACATTTCTGAATAAAGCAATCGCTTACCACAAATATAGATGAATTATGTGCGAGTGTATGTTGTCCCCTCGTTAGTATCATCCGTAAAATAGGAACGGACTTTCATCAGACTAACAGCATAAATTATAAATACCAATTGCAAGGCCAACTACGATCAAACTCCCCGGTGTTTGGCATATACAAAAAGGCAACAAAAAGAGGTAAAGATTAGTAGAATCCATCCAAACTGAAATACGAGGCTACTTAAATGAAACCGTAACTGGTGAAATTTGTTTCTGAAATCAGTCTCCATATCATAGCGTTTATCTAAGTTGGAAAGCTGCTTTCAAGGTAAATTTGTTTAAACATAAAGTGCAATAATTTTCATTTATAAGCGATACAAGCTGTACTTTATGCTGTGAATTATACTCTTTTCCCATAACAGGAAATATTATAACCATTTCACATACCTTGGAGCTTGTAAGTCTTTTTGGTACCAGTAGAATTCTCTTTTTATGTTATCCACAAAAATCCTTAAAGTCTTATGTTTTTATCAGTTGTAGGTTTCCAGGAAATAGTACAGAATATCGGAAAATTAAATTATTTTTAAAAAATAAAAAAAATCTCAAGTTTTACTAACGTACATTAAAATTTTTCAGGGTTTGTGACGACATTTTCACTATTTGACGTTGTCGCTACTGTAACTAGTAAGTGAAACGTCGAACAATTTTAAAGATTGACAGTGAAGTATCCACGCTGAAGACTTATATTGACAATGACGGCGGCCGCAGAGTCGTTCGCTTAAATTCACGGGTTTAAACTTTCCAGAACTCATACGGAGCTCAGCTTTACCTTTTTAACACGCTTGTATATTTTATTTATGTATCTATTCTTGCTGCTCAGGCCGCGGCTATGGTCCATGGCAATGTTTTCAGACCCCTTCCAGTATTTGTATCATCCTCTAATCCTAAACACATTTATTAACTTCGTATATCAAGCCGTTTGAATTAAATTACAAAGAATTCCCTTAAGATATGCCACTTCTTCATGCCACGTGGCGTCTCCCCGTACGACAAATTTTTTTTCCCAAAAACTCACAATATAAAATCACGGAATTGAGGGTTTTGTGGCAAAGAAGCAGAAACGCAATTCTCACCTCGTACTTCACTGCAACCTTATTGAGAGACACTTGGAAAGCACGATGCACCTAGAAGCTTTAGGCTTTCACACTGAGATTAGGGCTGACTTCACCTACAACCTTTTTGTATTCTTTTGTAATTTGCAATTTAGTAGATTCATTTTATATTCTTATCTGAACGAATACAATATTTTTAATCAGTTTTACGTATCTTATCTACTCTTTTTACTTTTCACAAATTAACAGGACATATAACTTGTGTCACTAAGACCTAAGAAAAAAACATAAGACAATTGTTGTACTATTCTACATACAAAACGTTGAATAATATCGAAACAACAAATCACTCTTGAATTCGAAATAATATCTGTTGGAGACAAGTATTTGTTGTATTCTTGCTCCTGCAATGAAAACAAACAAATATTTGTCTCTCGACATGTTGTGACGAATATACCCCCCCCCCCCCCACACACACACACACACATATGAATCTACACATCAAATTCCGTTGAAATAAACTACATTTTGGATTTTGTTAGTCTTCTTTCATGCTCCAACTACGTGCCTAGCAGAAAGTATTTGTCTCAATGAAATTAGACATTTAGATTGTGTCGAGTAACAGGTTGTATTGATGGCAGGGACAATAGACTAGAATCATACAATGGTCATCTGTTCTTGTGTTTCATCTTTTACGCTGACATGCTGCTGAACCCTCATCTTATTTACTTTGAGAGTATCATGGAGGAACTTAGAGAAACATCGTGGTGTCTTTACGTATAGCAATTCTATAATTGAAATATTTCGTTGTGTAGAATTAAAACAGTTATTCCCTGAAACGTGATTCCTATTTCATAGTTACATGCGATGCCTAATGCACTGAGAGCTCCTTTCAAGTGGTGTAGCGTTGGTGCATACGCTGAAGAGTTACAAAGGCGGCAGAACAGAACGCGGAACGTGGGCGGGGCTGGCATACGACCTGTACGTCATGAAAATAGGTTGTCAGTTAAGCCGAAAATTATGTAGCTAGAAGCTCTTCTGCCACCGCGGGCAGAAATGTTGTTTGAAATTGTGCCATTTCGACTGAGTGAATCGTGTGGTTTTGTATCAAAGCGTGCGTTTGTTAATGATTCATCCGCTAAAAGGAACAAATGTATAAACCCGCGGGGCGTTCTGTTACTGCGGGTGGGTAACGCACTCAACAGGCCGCTTATACATTAACAGTAATTTCCTCAGTGTCGCTTTTCTAGCGTTAATTTCGGTATCCAATTTACTATAGCCGTATACGCGAAAATTTAAACCAATACTACTTCTTTGTTTTTAATTAGAATTTTCGATTCATAATTTCCTAGTTCAAGTGCTCGACACTTCCGTTTCATTTCTTCCCCTCTTTTTTCCCATCCGTATTTGTTTGATTTTGTGTCCTGTAACTAGAATCTTAATTCTCTGATGCTCTGCCATATCACTTACCTATCAGATCATTGCTTTGCAGACATTTGACTACAGCTGTTTAAAGTAACATACAAAGAAATTGTGCTTCTAATTTTCTTATGTGTAAAAACGCCACTAATGAGATTCAGGGACCGCTTCTTCATATGACGAAAGAAGTCTGATGTAACAATCGTAGGACGTGGAACGGAGAGAGGGATAGAATTCCATTTATCCGACTTCACTGTCTTCTCGAATATACGTAAATCATTGGTATGGGTCGATTGGCTACCTACGGTTTCACTCACGACAGTTCTGTTTGGCCGAGGGGACTAAGGCGCTCCAGTCACGGTCTTCACGGCCACTACGGTCGGGGGTTCGAATCCCCCCTCGGGCATGGATATTTGTGCCATCCTAGTTCGTAAGTAGTTCGTAAGTAGTTTGTAAGTTTAGGGACTGATGACCCCGTAGTTAAGTCCCATAGACTATACAAACATTTGAACAGTTCTGTTTCTCACCACATGTTGATTCCTACCGTCTGTGGTTTAACCAAGGTGGACTGGACTTACTTTTCCTTGATCGGAAATTGGTTTCAAAGTTTTTCAGCCCAATATATTGCCAAGTCCAATGCTTCTCTCTTCTCAAGCCATAGTTCATCATGGGTACACCTCGTGTGGCAGATGGAACACTGTAGAAGATGTTCCATATCTTCACCGCAAGTCGCATTTGTTGTCTCCTTGTTTGAAACCCCATTTTACAAGATTTTCTTTGGCTGGTGATACGCCTGTTCTAATACGTCTACGTGTTCTTCAGATCTTCCAGCTTGTTGTAGTGCCACTGGGTATTTCTCGTGAAGCAGGGTAGTCCTTCGGGGGTTCATTCAGCTCGCTAGCGAGGAATCTCTTGTGTGATTTAAGTCTCCTGCATCCACATGAAAAACCATGAAGCGCGTGGTACTCGTCGTACGTCTGAATTCTTTTGTGTGTTCGTGCGGAATTCTTCGTTATTCAGTAGATGAGAATCCAACTCTTTTATATATTTTGACACGTGGTGGGAGTTTCATGCATCCTATTGTTAGCCTGCATATTTCATTTAGGACTGTAGTGCCTTTTTTAGCATTGTGGATCGTGGCCATAAAGTACATTCATATTCAGCCGCGGAAAAGCAGAGTGCTTGAGCAGTTGTTCGTAATACAGTCAGTCTGGCACTCCATTTACCGGTCGTCAATTCTTAAGATATTGTTCCTGGCAGCAACTTTTTTGCAAGTATTTTCACAGTGATATTTGTACGTCAGCGATCTACCTGGAACGACTCCTAGGTATGTTGGTTTGTTCGTATGTTCCAACTTCGACAGAAAACTTACATAGGTAAGACATACTGTATACAAACATCATGGTATTTAAATGTATTAATCTGTGGAGCGTTATTTGGATCGAATTTTTTCTGATTCATCACAGAAATATTAGGTTACTTTTTCTGCTGGTTTTTACACTCTTCTGAAGAGAAAAAGAGAACACCTTAAAAGAACAGAGGACAAGAATTACGCATTCAAAGGACATGTACATTACTATTTTCTGCAGAAAGTATTAGGATTTGAACTATGTCGACGCTCGGGTTCAAGATCGACATCGATATCACGGGATAATACCACCCACAGATAAAATAGGCCTACCACAGATATCATAGAATGCTCGTGCCCATATCTCTTCCATGTTGTGGTTTGAAACGAACATCTAACGTTCTTGGCCCGCGTCACATCACTGCATTTTCGGCATTATGAACAACAGTTTTCTCACTGCTAACTCAAATAAAGCATTGAGTATAATAATAAACGAGTTTCTGTGTTACTTTCACACTTGGAGTAGTGGAGTGTCGTAATTTTCCCCGCGATGACTTCCGTTTTTAAAAGTGACGAAGCGAAAGCATTGACAGTTCTTTTTACAAGCAACAGAATTGCCTATCGCCATTATTTTTGTTGTTCCATCAATCTTTGATCTCTTCAACTGATTGATTATCAACAGATAGTCATTATTAATTTGGATGAGGATATCAGAGCCGCGATGGAGTAGCCGTGCGGTCTAAAGCGTCTCGTTGCGGAGCGCGCGGTTGCTCGCCGTGGAGGTTCGAGTCCTCCCTGGGGCATGGGTGTGTGTGTTTGTTCTTTGGTTAGTTTACCTTGGGTTAAGTAGTTTGTAAGCTACGGACTGATGAACACGCAGTTTGGTCCGATAGATTTACAGACATTTGATTTGAGGATATCAGAAATCCACTCATATCTCGTACAGATCTTCATGTAATAGCGTTTACTTAAGTAAGATGGATGCAGACCGTTATTCCTATAAAACGCGTTATACTTGTGCAGCCGGTGATGTTCCCCGTCACATTAGTGCAAACAGCCTAAAATTTGATAAAACGAAGTCTTTCGCGACGGCAATCTTATATAAAACATTCTCGGACATTTTGCCGCGTCAAATCTTGATAAAACTTCACGCATTCAACGATCACCTCGACCGCCTTCATTGGAACATTCGGAGGAACGTGAATTAAATTCAGCACCTCTTCGTCCATCAGTAGTTTTCGTTATGTTGACGAGAATTTCATGGTGTAGGCACATGGCAAGGAAGCTCTCTGGCACTTCGTGGAACACATGAAGGGTATTCACTACAACATACAATTTACCATCGAGACGGAAGGAAGGCTGCCTCTTCTGTTTCAATGCAATGTAAATCAAATTGGCGTCTCGGTCACTCTGTGAACCGTAAACCAACGCAAACTGATTTGTATCTCGGCGCACAAAGTTTCTATCACTCATTTAAGAAGAGAGCCGTTCTGGACACAGAGAATATAGAGCAAAACAGTTTCTGACGAGGATCACTTGGAATCCGAAATTTACCATCTTAAATATGTGTTCCGAAAGAACGGCTATTGTCCATGGGATATAAGAACAGCGTTTGCCAACAATGGGAAAAATGAAAATATTGAAGATTCACTTGATGGGCTACTGACGGCTTTTCTTCCCTTCTGTGGTGCTACATCTAGTAAAATAGAAAGAGTCCTGGGGTGCAATTGGTGTCAAATACATTTTCCGACCTCGTAGGAAAATTTAGGAGACGCTGCGCCCTGTGAAGGACAGCCTCCGCTTCAGGATCCCTGGGATTTACAATACACCATGTGAGAGTAGAAGTTACTGCAGCGGTCAGTTCATCCCTACCGTTGTACCAAACGCCAAAGGCATATTATAAATCGAGAACTGGAGAAATCGGCAGATGCTGGGATTCTGTAACCAAAGAGGCCGTAGAAATAGAAATGTGCGAGGACAGTTTTAACCAAGACAGCGGGTAAAATCTTAGCGGCGCATGGAAACGAGCGCTCGATAAAGAGAAGCGGTAGAGACTTTGTCTACAGCGTCTCGATATTACGGGAGCGGTGGCACCACCAGCGCACACATAAACACCATCTGCGACGGCATTACGTAGCCGCCAGCCAAACCGAAGCTGACCAATTACACGCCATCTACTTGCTACTTAAGACAACCGCAGCACTAGATATCCAGTCAGTTACTCCTGACGAAGACGATGGGGTAATCGCCGAAAGTTTGAAGTTTTATTAAAATTTGACGATGCAAGAAGTCAGAGAATATTTTATACAGCCTAAAGTATGATTTTTTAAATGTATTGGCATCACTTGTGCGTGGTGCTAAGTCATTAAATACTTGTATTGTGAATATATCATACATTATAAAGCATTACATTACATTGCACACAGATTGTTCAGGAATAGTAAGGAGACTGATGCTACTGTTGAGACAGATGTTTCGCCGTGGTGGAGTAGCCGAGCGGTCTAAGGCACCTCGCTGCGGAGTGCGCGGTTGCTCGCCGTCGGAGGTCCTAGTTCTCCCTGGGGCATGGGTGTGTGTGTTGTCCTTAGATTAGTTTACCTTTGTTTAAGTAGTTTGTGAGCTACGTTCTGATGACCACGCAGTTTGGTCCGATAGATTTACAAACATTTGAACTGATATTTCGTCTTCAACTTACGTGTAAGCTGAAAACTAAAATACTGACGAGGGAACAAAGGTATTTACTTATCAAGTGAAATTATATTGCTTCGGAAAAAAAAAAACACGGTGCCCCTAGGCGCCTACACAAACTGCATCAATCGCCTGACTATTAGCATTTGTCGATAAATAACGCTAACTATAACACTAAACGTGTAATAACAACAGGGTAAGGCTTTTATTGTCAAAATGTGCTCTTAACTGCAACTATGTATGAGAAAAGCTACAGCTACGTGGGCTACTCCACATAGTAATGATTAAGAGGGCGTACTGCTCTGCGTCAAGTGATTTCTATGTTTCAATACGTCACGGGCAGTTTATGCTATATTTGGTCTATGGAGCCTACGATTGCGATTGTTGCTGCAAACTAAATGTAATACATCAGGGTGACTTGAACAGAAGTGCACGACCTCACTGAAATGAGGAAGAGGTAACCGAAAACTTCGCATCATAAATCATAATGACAATGATGGCTGTGAAACGACACGTTAAGCAATGGATTACTTTTAAGAGGTATAAGTCGAATTTGTATCTCCTGCTTCCATTGATTTCTTGTACTGTCTTTTTTTCGTATCGTGTGTGAAACAAAACCACTTGGGGAGACATTTTCCTCGTCCCGAACTTCTGTAGACCTATTCCAAACCAATGTGCCTGTAACTGATTTGGACCCCTATGTAATTACAAAAATTTAAAGTGCAATATTTTGAGAAAATGTAAAAATATGATTCACATCTGTTGTTTTGCCACTTTTTCTTCTCTGGCAGTTATACAGTTTACTTAAAACAGTTAATTGTCTTTTGAAACTGTTAATAGATACCCAATTAAGACCAGACGTGTCTCGCATCTTCATTGGTTAAATGGAACAACACAACCGCATTTCATTTTTGTATCGTTTTTGGTTATACAATAATGCAAAGCCAAAGCGTAAGAACTGTTCATGATGACAACCAAAGAACCATACTAAAATGTAAAACAATTGAGTTTTCCCAGCTGAACATAAAAAACAGTTTCAGTCTATTATTTACAATTCCAAAAGATGAATAATTGTTCTATATGAACAATATAATTAATATGATTGAGGTAGATATTTCATGTGACAAACTGAGTGTTTTCATCCAAGAAATCTATTTGCACAAAAATGTTTTTTTTTCATTGCATTTAGAAAACAAAAAAATTAAATGCATCCCGCATATTAGAGGGCTGGGCGGCTCAGGTAGTACGTCCAATGCCTACACTGGTAGCCAATTAGACAGCTTACCCTAGTAGAAGCCGCAGTGGACGCTTCAGTATGAAGCAACTTGACCATCGGACCACAGTGAGTTCACAGTCGCCTCAGAAATTCCTCAAAGACCACAGAATCCTCCTCTCCTCTCTCCTCGCAGTTTGGATTCCGAGGCGAGCATTCCAGCGTCCATCAGTCCCTCAGCTTTATAGAGTCTGTACTGCCAACAGAAGTGAGACAGCAGCGGCAGAGATATCCTAGATTCAGAATAGTCTGCTAACCCTGTTTAGAATGATGTATTGCCAGTTATATTACATGCCACAAAATATCTACTGAATGTCTTCAAAATTATTTGTTTATTCATGAAGGAGAAGGTTCTTTCCAAGAGGAATTGCAAGACCTCCATTTGTCGGCGTATCCTTTTCTTGATTCCTTTCTTAAGTATCCCAATACTCGACTAAGAATTACGGCACCTGTTCGTACAAACATGTCCAAAAGACCAGAGGTAACGCTGCAACTCTTGTGAAAATAGACTTGCAACACTATTAGCAAATGACACTAAAAGTCCTCTGCACCTCTTAAGATGTGTGGAGGTAGGCTGGTAAACTTATAACCTTGATTCAACATTCTATAAGAGAATACTGTTTATTATTAAGAAATATATGGGTCCAATAATGTACAAAAAGCTGTTACTGTATTAAATAACCAAGTTTTAGGAGGATGGTTCGACCTATTATTTAGTCTATTTGACTGTGGTATTCTTACAAGGGAACGTCTTCAACTCGACCTCTTATTTTTTGGAGAAAAATAAAATACACAAGGTACATATAAACTCCAGAAATCGATATGACGTGAAAAGTTGGGCCATTATTCAGATAGAATGCGACTATCTGAATAATGGCCCAAATTATCAAGTGATATCGATTTCTGGGGTTGATATCTAACTCATGTGTGTGTGTTTTTTTTTTCCTCAAGAAAATATGAGGTCGCGTTGATGATGTTCCTCTGTTAGAAGTAAAATATGTGCTCTAGAAAAGCTTTCTTTGCTGGCACTGCTGTAAATTACATGATATGGGATACATTCTGCTAAATAAACATTTCATTACAATAATTTAGTGATCACCTATACAACCTAAATATGCTTGTTAACTAAACGTAGTTTCATGGGTAATAAACAACGCAATACTCGGTGTTCAATTCGTTGTCACTTTTTTTTTTTTTTTTATTATTGAGATTGTCCTCATTACAGAGGTTTCCCTCCAACATACTAATACGCCCAGAAATGAATACACATAGTACGTAAGGTTTTACACTAATTATTCACTATATTTCTCCACGTGTGTCTATCTTGTGTGTCCTCTTCTTCTGCGCCCAGTCTATTCATTGTGAGCTGTACATTTTTGATCCAGGTGGTCACAGGTCGTCCTCTTCTTCTTCTCCCCTCAGGTTGCCACTCCAGTACCAGCTTCGGTATTCTGCTGTCCTCCATTCTTCGTACATGTCCGTACCACCGTAATTTCTTCCTGTCCATCACCTCATCTATTCTTTCTATTATTCCCATCCTCTTTATTATTTCGGTGTTTCTTCTTTTTTCTTTCCTGGAAATTCTGGCCGATCTTCTCCAGAAATCCATCTCTACGGCTTGTAGTTTCTTACTGTGCTTCTGGTTTATGGTCCAGGTTTCCGCTCCGTACAGAACTGCACTCTCAAATATAGATTTATATATGATTTTTTTTGTTCTGTTCATCACGTTTCTGCTCCATAGGACTGAGTTGAGCATTCCAATTACCTTTCTTCCGCTGCTAATTCTTTTATTAATCTCTGAGTCGGATTTTCCCTCAGTTTCTAAAATGGACCCCAAATAACAGAAAGTGTTAACTTTTTTTATTTTCTTTCCCTCTATGCGTAGTTCATGTGGATCATTCGTCAAGTATTCTGTTTTTTGATAATTAATCTTCAGACCCCAATTTTTGTATGCTATTGCTAGTTGATTACACATGTAGTTTGCATCTTCCCCGTCTTGTGCTATGACGACTTGATCGTCAGCAAATAATAAATGATGTAGATAAACTCCATCTCTGATTTCTAGTCCCATACTATTACATTTTTGTGACCATTTTCTCAGACAAATATCTATATAGATTTTGAATAATGTTGGTGACATGGGACAGCCTTGCAACAGACCTTTGCTTGTTCTAAATTTCTGTGAAAGTGTATTACCAATTTTCACTTGGCAAATATTATCTTTATACATCTGTTCTATTATTTTAATTAAAGAAGAATTTATGTTTGCCATATGTAGTGCTCTCCAGAGTAGTTTCCTTGGAACAGTATCATACGCTTTTTCTAGATCTATAAAAATAAGTCCAACATTTTTCGATTTTTCTCTATGTTTCTCCAAAATCTGTCGTAATGTGAAAATATGGTCTACACATGATCTACCAGCTGTGAAACCGCATTGTTCTTGTTGCGTTCTAAAATTTTTTTCCAGTTTATTTTTAATTATTTTCCCAAAAATCCTCATTAGTGTGTTTGTAACACAAATTCCTCGATAGTTCGAGCAAATTTTGCGATCCCCTTTCTTAAATATGGTACTAATATAACCCAGTTTCATCTCCTTAGGTACAGAATCTCCATGTATCATTTTATTGAATAACTGCAAAATCAGTTTTACAATTTTGTCACCACCGTACTTCAGAAACTCCATATTGATATTCCCTGGTCCAGGTGATTTACCATTCTTTCCTGTCCTTAAGACCTGAAGTACTTCACTTTCTGAAATTTGGATCTCATCATCATGATGTTCATTTTCTTCCACTGTTCCTTCCTCTAGATATTCGTCTCTGTCCTCATTCAATAATTTTTTGAAATATTCTTCCCACTCCTTTTGTGTTACCAGTTGAAGATTGGATTTGCCTTTTGTATCTTGTCGAAGCGCTTTTAATACTGACCATGCTTCTTTCGCTCTCCCAAAACCCAGTTTACTATTAACGTTGGCACATGTTCTTTCCCATGCTTCATTCTTTGCTAACCTTATTTTCTTTTCCACTTCATTCTTTTTTTCCTTGTATTTAGATCTTGTTCCTTCAGATTTATCATTCAACCACTGAACGAATGCATTTCGTTTTTCTTTAACTGATGTTTCTATTTCCTCTGACCACCACTCTGCTGCACGTTTGGGGTTGTTTTCTTTTATGCCCAGCACCTCTGATGCTACGTTTTTCACTTTAGTTTTTATGTATTCGTATATTTCTTCTGTGCTTCCTTCAAATGACTCATCTAGTGTCCTTTCCATTTTGGCCTTAAAGAATGTTCTTATACTTTCGTCTTGTAGGCTGTCAATATTAAAATGTACATTTTGAACTTTCTCACTACAGTTCATTTTATTTATGTTACTTGTGTCGTTCGTTGCATTCTTCCATGGCCAGAAAGATTTCATTTTTACTAGATAATGGTCTGATCCACATTGGGCTCCTCTATAAGATCTGACATCTGCTGCCTTGAAACTACTTGTTTGTCTAATGATAATATAATCTATTATAGAACGAAGTTCCTTAGTGTTCTGTTGTCAAGTATATTTATGAATGCCCTTGTGCTTGAAAAATGTGTTGGTAATTTTTAGATCAAATTGTGCACAAATATCAATCAGTCTTTCTCCATTATCATTATATTCTGCCTCCCCATGTTTTCCTACTATTTTACACGACTCTCTAATTCCTACTCTTCCGTTCATGTCTCCCATGATAATCAGTTCTTTTCTCCTTGGGATTTTTTCAATAGTCTCTCTGAGGGTGTCCCAGAATGCATCTTTCTCCTTATCTTTTGTATCGTTCGTGGGTGCATATACTCCAATAATCACAACTTCCCTGGCAAATAATGTCATTTCAACAGTAATAATACGTTCATTGATAAATGTCCAATTTGTGATTCTTTTTTTCCATTTTTTCTGTATCATAATGGAGACTCCTGCTTTGGCTCTTACAGCTTTCGATACACCACTCCAGATATGTACATAATTGTCAAGTTCTTCTTCTCCTTTGCCTTTCCTCTTTGTTTCAGAAAGTACAACAACATCGATGTTGAACATGTCAAGTTCTGCAGGTAGTAAATCTATTTTAGTGGAAATACCTTGCACATTCCAGCATCCAAACATCATTTTCCGTTTTTCATCGCCAGTTCGTCGTCCACAGTTCCAATTTTTCCGAGGCATATTATTAGGTTTTTTAGCATTTTATATTTTTATGTGAGTGAGGAGCTGGCCCACTGCACAACCCCCAACCTGGAGGACCAGGTAATTTCTATTCAAGGTTTTCTTCCTTTAGCCTTTGATAAGCCAATATCATACTACAAGGCAGCAGTTGCTGGTTTTGGTCCACCCCGGGTATTTTATTTCCCCGGTACCCACCATATCTGGTGAGCATTCCCCTATCCGCCACCTGGGGAGGTGCCCGATGGAAGACCAGCAAACTCCACACGGGCGTTGTCACTACAACTGTATTATTAATTTACTAACAATGGTTTGGTAACTACCTAAATCACGTAACATACCTGTAGACGTTTTCTTATAAAACGTTGTCTGTATTTAATAATGTATGCAAACAACCATGAATTGAAAGGCAACTTACAAAGAAAGACAAACAGATTGAATTACAGTTGATGATACAGCATGCTTCGTAGATTCAACGATACGATATTTGGAGGATCGTTGTAGACTGCATCTTTTAGTGCTCCCCCTCCCCCCCTCTTCCATGAAGATAATCAAGGAAAGTCAAATCAAGGGACAGAATTGAGTCATATCCAACGACAAAACCGTCTGGGTTGCAACAGACATGACCGAACCAGAAACCGTCGTTTTGAAGCGACATAAACTGTCGGATAGCTCGTGGCACCTCTTCCAGAACAACCGACAGAATTTTGGTAAGAATGTTTGCGTACGAATCTTCATTTAGCAACACGTGGGGTGACAGTAAGGTTCCACATTGTAAAATCTTATGAAGCAGCACCACACATTTATGCTCCACGACCACCGATGTTGCCCCTTACGAAGCCAGTGTCAAGAACAGTATTACATTCCATGCACATTTGCAGTACCGTTGTAGTAAAAGTTGCTTTATCAATAAAGAGCACACATTTGAAACACGTAAGGGCGTCTCTCAGATGCTGAAGGGCAAACCGTCAAAAGTTTGTGTGGCATTAGAAATCACGATCGTCGAGTGGCTGACTTAGTGATATATGATAGGGGAGGAATTGCTGTCGGATCTGAATTACAGTTTTTATGTTTCGTACGTCGTGAATAATAACACGCGTTCTGTATTTTCAAAGACAAAAGCTACATCAAAGATTCATTATCAATCCAGAGATATTTACAAAGACATTACAAAATAATATATTATCAATTCCTAACATCCTCCCCACCCTGGTCAACCTCCAGGGGGATGACCAGTTGAACAGGACGAACTATTTGGTGTCCTGGTGTGCATGAATTACTGTTCGTACTTTCTTCTTTCGTCTAGTCTCCCTATTCTTGCTTTCCTCCATAGGTGGCGCGGGCGTCCATCTTCTTGTACCAGAGCAACATCACGGGGCGGAACTTGATGGCTCTTGTCTAAGTACCCCGAACTTCGTGGAAGCTTCTAAGTTGCAAAAGACATTCTTTAGTCCATCGCTTCCAAAAGTCATCTGTCAACTTCTGTTGCAGTCTGATAATTTTTTTTTTTTTTTTTTTTTTTTTCAAAACAGATCTAGTCGACGCTTCTGGTCCTGTTGGCACTGTCAGTAGTCCTTCACCTATAAGAAAGTGGGCTGGTGTTAAAGGTTCATCGTGGAATGAGATATCTGCTAAGGAGTCAACAATCAGTCCGAGGACTGGTGTTAGGAATTGATAATATATTATTTTGTAATGTCTTTGTAAATATCTCTGGATTTATATTTGAATCTTTGATGTAGCTTTTGTCTTTGAAAATACAGAACGTAAACAGTCAATCTGTGTTATTATTCACGACGTACGCTACATAAAAAATTGGTGCCAAAACCCGGGAAGAGAACGCAAGAAAGGGAAAAATAACGCAGACTCAAGATTCAGTGAGAATTGTGTAAGCATACTGCACGCCGTATCAGAGTAATACGGAGCTGTGAATGAGGAATCACGTCACGACTTCGTCATCGTCTCAACAGCTGACTGAGATAAGTGCAATGACTACTTATTTGTAGCCTTGCTTCACGGCGAGACATTATTGAAGTAGCAAAGAATAGTATAAGCCTCACAGAAATAAATATTGTTGTAACTTGAACACCATAGGTAATAATCTCCGACAGCAGATAGGTACTGCAGTTGATGACGTCACACGCGCTGTCGATTGTTTGTTTGGCATTCACAACAGTATCGTAGTACGAAGTTATTAAAAGTAACGTGCGTTAATATTTTACGCAGTGTTCTTTGAGTGGTGCTATATTCACTGATTACTACGAAGTAAAGTAAATCTGTTCTGCTTGAGTTCCGCATCCCCTACATTGCGAAGTACCATATAACACAGCCAAGATGTCTGACGTCGAAACTGCTGCGCAAGCACACGTTTCCATCAACTGAAAAGACGATGAACTAGAGAAAGAGCCAATATTATGCGGTTTGTCAAGGAGATACAAGAATTTACCGATTCTTCGTCCGTGGAGAACGTGGAGTACTGTAGGGAACGATTAAAGGAGACGTTAGATAAATTGATACGACTTGATGACGAAATTCACAGCCTTCTTAACGATAATGATTACGCCGCTGAAATATACAAATGCGATGAGTACATAGATACTGCCAAGCGTGTCCTCATACTAACTTCGGAAGAAATGGAGAAAAAATTGTCTAGAGCCATATCGCATGTTTCAGTTAACGATGCTCAACCTGCTCCAGTAACCACAGTTAAGCTACCCTCCATAAAGCTTGAGTCATTCCCAGGAGATATAGAATCAGGGGCGCGATTTTGGAAACAGTTTGAGCAATCAGTTGATAAGAACGCCTCATTGTCAACCGTTCACAAGCACATATTATTGCGCGGTTATTTAGAGGGGGAACCAAAAAGTTTGATGGAAGGTATCGCTGTGACAGCCGAAACATATGAGGAGACAAAGAAGATGCTTAAAGTCTCTTTACGGAAACAAAGATAGAATTATACAGGCTCATTTGGATTATCTCGAAAGTATTAAGCCACTACAGTTTGTGACTCCAGATGTGCTTAACTCCACCTTTATTGACTGCAATCGCCGTATTCATGCTCTGTGTGCACGCGGAGAAGATGTAAATGCCTATGGCCGAGTGCTCGCACCGAAAATACTTAGAGCATTTACAGACGACATGTGTCGGCGTTGGATCATACATGTTAAACGTGAAGGTCTGTCAGAGGGTGATCTTCTTAAACTTATTGAATTTATAGGAGAAGAAGTAGAGGCAGCTCTCACCACAGTTACACCTCTACCGCGGCAGCTCTCCATGTTCGCACTAAATCCAAGCAACAGTTAACAAAGGTAACTAAACAACCGGTACCGTTCTGTGTTTTCTGCGAATCTCGTGACCACTGGGCTCAGGATTGTAAGACTGTTACAAACGTTGCGAAAAGAAAACAGACACTAAAAAATTCTAACCATTGTTTCTTATGCCTGAACAGAGGACATAAAGCAGCTAACTGTGGGAAGAAAGGCAAGGCACTTTGCACTAACTGTAAAAAGTCACATCATAGGTCTTTGTGCACGAATCAGGATACCCTTAAGGCAACAGGGGATCAGATAAATGTCGCATCTGTTAGTCAAATCGATGCTACGACCCGAAATTTCACGTTCCTGCAAACAGCTCAGGTTTGCATCATAGGGCCGACCGGCCTAAGGCGCTTGACTCGGTGTATACTGGACAGCGGAAGCCAAGCGACATTTATATCAAAGTCACTGATAGAAGAGTTAAAACTACAAATCACTGATCAACATGAGATGACTGTTTATACTTTTGAGGCAGAGAAGAGTTACTCATGTCACCGTAAACTCGTTCGTTTTAATATTAAAGGAGCCTGGGCAAATTCGACTGTCTCACTGCTTACGAACGTGATCACTCTTTCTCACCTCAGCCAGTGATCTCACAAGACATTTTCACCAAAGTGAATCTTTGCAGAGTTCAGTTAGCTGGTCCTAAAACTGGGTCTCAAGAAGACTTACCAATAGAGGTCTTAATCGGTAGTGACCATTACTGGAGGATAGTCAAGGCTAGTTCACCTGTCCGTATTTCGCCGTCGATTGTTCTAATTCCCACCATATTTGGTTGGGTCCTAAGTGGAAATCGTTCGGGAGTTTGTGCTAATTCAGTTGCTGTAAATCTCATCCATGAAACATACTCACCATCTGATGATGAATTAGGAAGTTCTGGGACTTAGAAACGATTGGAATAACGGCAAACCCTCCTCGAGCTTTGAGTAAAAGTGATCCCACAGTTCTTGAGGATTTTCGTTCATCCTATTGTGTGCGAGACTATCGAAGAGTCGTACGTCACCCAAGAAAACAAGATGTTCCGCTGGCAAGTAACAGACTCAACGCAGAACATTACATAAAAGACTTTGCAATAACGAAAACCTTAAGGGCATGTACTGCAATCACATGTTGGACTACATTATAAAAGGTCATATTGAATGTGCCCTCACGGAAGATCTTGGAAATAACATATTCTATCTTCCATGTCAAGCAGTGAAAAGAGAGAAATTGGTCTCGAATTCACTGCGGCTTCGATATTAATCAGCGTGGTATTGAGAGCTGCTCTTCCGTTAACCTTGACTGACCAAGTACTTTTCGTAGGCATCGTTTGATGGTACCCACCATCCTCTCCCAAAACCCTCCCCACGAAGCCGCGCGGGGGGGGGGGGGTTATAAATTTCCATGAAATGCCATCCCTGGCTAGGACACGCTGAGTCTTTGGGTTAGATAACGCACTCCATATTTCAGACAGTTCAGCATTAGCTGCATGGAACGTCTTTGCATTGTCTGTGTAGATTGTATGGCGTAGTCCACGTCTACCAGCGAATCTTTGAAGAGCCATGAGGAATGCGTCTGTTGTCATGTTAGAGCACATTTCCAAGTGCACTGCACGTGTCGTCGCACAAGTGAGGAGTGTTATGTATGCCTATTCCATGGTAGTACCAACCTATACATAGAGAGGGCCTGCAAAATCTATGCCAGTTATAGAAAATGGCTTGGATTTTGCAGGCCCTCTCTATGTAAAGGTTGGCACTACCATGGAAAAGGCATACATAACACTCTTCACTTGTGCGACGACACGCGCAGTGCACATGGAATTGTGCTCTAACATGACAACAGACGCATTCCTCATGGCTCTTCAAAGATTCGCTGTTTACGTTCTGTATTTTCAAAGACAAAAGCTACATCAAAGATTCAATTATCAATCCAGAGATATTTACAAAGACATTACAAAATAATATATTATCAATTCCTAACACGAGTCCTCGGACTGATTGTTGATTCCTTAGCAGATATCTCATTCCACTATGAGGATTCATTAACGTCGTAGCGAGAACAGCTTAATAGTGATCTCTGTCAGTTGCGGACTTCTTTCTAGTCTTATTTTTGACGTTCAAGCAATCTCTCCGCACCAACGTTGTATTAATACATGTAACTGACTGATACGATGGAGATTGGTGATTCCGATGGCCGATGGCCCTGTACCGCCGTTCTTTTATGACGGCATTTAGTATATGGTCACTTTATGAGAGTGGTACATTCAACATTTCCGAATTAGTCTACATGTCTGCACGGAGCGAATAGTGCAGTAGAAAGAAATGAAAGTCCTGCGGTGCAGAGAAGTAAACAGTCAAATGTGTTCACATTTTGACACAGCGCACTACAAGTGCTATGCTTGACAACGTGTGCACCGTTTAAGTCTATTTCGGCCATGGTTCTCTCAAATTATAGGATAGCTTTCGAAATTTTGTAAGATATATCAAAGTGAATATTAACAATTACTATGTAACTACAAAAGTCTTCTCAAGAGCAAGCGAATATACTTATAAAAAGAACACGGTTTCATTGAAAAATACATAAATGCTCTACTAACCCTCGACGATTTAACATTTGTCAAATATCTGTTTGTAAGTGTGTAACCGTCCACGTCTTACGTGGCTCATTCTGTCCCTAAATAGTCTTCTATGTTAAGAAGAATTGCTGTACAGAGATAAAATTCATAGTATACTGATATTCAAAGAAACAGATGGCGACAGTATAGATTTCCAAAGGCATAAAAGAAAGTTACATTTGCGACCTTCCTATCGGTACTCACAAATAAGAATTGGGCAATACATAACTCAGGGTAGTAAAAGTTTTATGGCTCGTTGTCTCTGTTCATAGGGGTGAGACATGTATGTCAGCTCCTATGCCCTAAACAGCTACCCAAACTGTTGAAACGAAATCAATAATTAATTTGTAGTTTAACCAGTCTATCAATCTGCAGATGATGACGCTGAAAATGTATTTAAAAAAAAAACACAAGTTATAGCTCTGAGTGACCAAAAAATGGATTCTAAGATAATGTTCTGAAGATTCACTTACGAAGTATGTTTTTTTTTATATAAATGAAGTCTATTACTCTCTTTGGACATGAAAATGCCGAGGTGTTCCTACTTCATACAGGGTGTTACAAAAAGGTACGGACAAACTTACAGGAAACATTCCTCACACACACAAAGAAAGCAAATATGTTTTGTGGACATGTGTCCGGAAACGCTTAATTTCCATGTTAGAGCACATTTTAGTATTTCTCTTTAAATGTAAATTGAAATAATTCGTGCAGACAATTGACAAATGTGCATCTACCAACTCCGCATTTGTAATCATTGCACTGACTGCAAAACCACGTTCGTGATGAACACTAACCCTTGTGAATTTTATCCATTATGGATGTTGAACTCCGTGACTGTTCCTAATAGGTTGTGGAAATAAAATCCGCTACCAGTCACAATTTTTTGGCAGCCTTAGCACAAATCACTCCACCACATACCACATTTGTTTTTTATATATCTGTATATCTATAGGATACCTATGTATTGATAAGCACAAAGTAATTAACATTTTCTTTAAACAGTTGTCTGAATGTAAACACCTGAGGATGGGCACAAGCCGAAACCGGTAGTGTTCTAATAAACTGCCAAAAAATTGTGACTGGTAGCGGATTTTATTTCCACAAACTAACCCTTGTCATCACACGAGTACATGACTGCTGAATTATCACAGTTCCACCGCCCTACTACCGTCAGAGACTAAGTTCTGCAGTCACAGCCCCATAAATTTTCTAAGTCTACACATGTCTATCTCTTCAAATCACAAGTTCGTAACGCGGCTTCAGACTGTTCAGTCACAACCTATCACCACCGCGTCCAAGTTACGAGTCCCTTCCCAAGCGTTCCAAAGCGTGTTCTACCTGCTCTAAAAATTTTATCCTTCCGCTCATCCTAACGCCCCATATTTAAAATGCAATTTACCTTCCAAAATATTATACTTTTGAATATTACGGAATTAAATGCTTTGACCACCTCCCTACAAATGTTGTTTACAATTAAAAACAATTATATATTTAACAATACTAAAATCTGTTGAGACAGCCAAGGCGGAGCGGCCGAGCGCATTGAGGCGCTATGCTACGATGCGCGAGGCCGTTCCCCTTCGTGGATTCGAATGCTCCCTCGGGCATGGATGTTTGTGCTGGTTCATAAATAATTTGTAAGTTTATGGACTGACGACCCCGAAGTTAAGTCCCAAAAGCTTTACAAACATTTGAAAATTTTTCTGTTGAGACTGAAGCTCTTTGCTCAGTTAGCTATTAAGCGTGGCGTCTCAGTGTTCAAATATTCTGCCGCCGTCGAAATATAGTTACACAATTAATATTTAATTTATCATGGCTGTTTATGCAAATATATTCAGATCTCGTCCACAAATACATATAATAGTTGATGTATAAATTATGTGCTGCATACTACTATTTTTAGACGGCCATGAAATATTTAAGAGACAGTCAACAACTCAAAACGAACGTTATAAGAATAATAATCTATATAATAAAATACACATATAAATGTAATGCGCTTTTCTGGGTTCGTGTTTTGTATTCCTGTGGCGAAATCTATTTCTGACACAAGAATATTAATACCTCACCGAAAATCAGAATAAGAGAGCAAAATAAAGTTTATCAAAAGAATACAGAAATAACGTGGTGCGTCTTTTAAGATAGGTAGCGTGGTCCTATGCTGTCCATTTGATTTTTAAACTGTTACTGATAAACACTGCGTATCAATAATTGTAAATATGAGTCTTGTAATACTGTTATTATAGTACTGAAATATATCGGCTTTTTATCTGTAAGGGATGTTGAAATTGTACTTACGGAGTTTGATTCTCCTCAGTCACCTGAATCCATTCATACAATATTTGCCACATGATCATTCCGCCGGCCGCGTTGGCCGCGGGGACTGAGGCGCTCCAGTCACGGTCTGCACGGCCACTTCGGTCAGGGGTTCGAATCCCCCCTCGGGCATTGATATTTGTGCCGTCCTTTGTATAAGGTAGTTGGTAAGTAGTTTGTAAGTTTAGGCACTGATGACCCCGTAGTTAAGTCCCATAAGCTTAACAAACATTTGAACATGATCATTCCCTGATTGTATATAGATTTTTAGAATAATGCGTGTGGCTATATTGTATTTCAAATGCAATCTGGGATAGTCGACCTCGTTAATCCAAGACCGCCGTTTCCTGTTTCCGAGCAGATTAGGGTTTTCGTAACAAAACTGTATTCAATTCACTAGGTCCAAACTGTTAGCTGGCCGGCTGGGGAACAAAACAGCTTGACAAAACGTCCTTTTCATATGGTAACAATCAGCTTCCCCTTTTATTCGTACTGTCACACATTGACAGAACTTTCACTTGTACTCCAGTGATTCATGTACACGTATTTCTGACGTGATTATGGTCGCAGGACGGAAATAAACAGACCTTGAACGTCGAACGGATATTCCATTTCTGAAATCCACAGGGAATTGAGTATTCCAACAGTCACAGTTATCTAGAATACCAAATATGAGGCGTTACCTCACGCCTCAGACAACACAGTAGTCAACGGCCTGCATTGACGACCGACAACAGCGGCGTCTGCATTGTCAGTACAAAGAGACAAGGAATACTGTTTGAAACAGACGTAATAGCCTAAGTGGGACAGTAGGAAAACACATTGTCATTTGTTAATTAAATACTGATTTTAGCATCTGATGTCGAATTTGGCTGTAAACGGTAGGAAATATATCATTAAAAAGCAATTATCATACAAAATTGACAAATCTTTGTTTCTCAGTACGGAGCATTATAACATGGACTCGTACTTGCAGAGTTTTCGTGCCGCAGTACTATTCTCCTAATGTACGAACTTTCCTTGTTCCACGCTACCCTCTAAGGAAATAAAATGCTAGAAATCCTCCGTGAACATTGTGTAGTTTGTGAAAGGCAAAATTAAAGAAAGACTCGATTTTTCTTTCGTATTTGACAAGTCAGTGACAGAATTGGTCTTCTCCACCACGTTGTATAAAGGGTTGAATTGCTTCTACCTTTGAAACAGCATATGAGTAACAGTTTATTTACATGGCAACCTATAACATACCACATTGATACCATCTTGCGTAGTCGTGGATGGATTTCATATTGCAGCCCCCACCAAATTCTGTCACTCCTTATTTTTCATTACAGGAAGGAAATAGAGAGAAGGAATTACAGAGAAGGAAATAGAAACTGCAGTACGAATATTCTTTTCTATAGTTCCACTAGATCATCAAAGCAATAGCGCTACCCCTCCAAGTGATATAGCACATGGGAACGACATTAGAAACTCAGTGCACTGCTTTTTGTAAAACCTCAGCAATTTTCTCATTGTTAAACGACCGTGCAAAATTATGTAAGTTGTAGCAGATACAGTATTACGAAGACATCAAAGAACGTCTGCTCCCGTAGGAGTGTCGAGCCCTCTCTCAGGAGCAGGCGCGCGTGTCTGTCTGTCTGTCTCTCTCTCTCTCTCTGTGTGTGTGTGAGAGAGAGAGAGAGAGAGAGAGACAGAGAGAGAGTGTGTGTGTTTATGTAGCTGGTAAGTCTCCTACTCAGCGGTTTAGTCTCTTACGTTTACAAATATATGAACTTCAGATAATGGTGACTTTTGACATGTCTGCGTATCTTCAGTATCAATACTAACCAGTGTCTGCCAGTGTAATACTTCTGTTATTAATATGCAGGTCATATTTTTTTATACTCCCCTACGCACAGCCCTAGTGGTAAGACTTCATTCCCGGATATTAGCTTTTACTCGCCTATGAAAAATTTCAACAAGGTAAGTAGTAAAGTATTACTCCAGAAGACAAAACGCTTGAACAAATTTCCCTGGAGTTTCCTAATCTGTCATCACTCCATTACACGTGACAGTAAGCATATTCTTGTAACAAGTTCATCTAAAGCAGTAGTTTTTATCCACTTTTCCCGCGACTCTATACATTTCAATAATTATTGTTTTTCTTCAATGTCGTGATAGTGAAGAAATCCTCTCTCTTTACAGGTCTCTACGTCTACTTGATTTATGTGGCGTACGTTTTGTCTTCTCGTCGTTTCATTGGCAGTTATCTGAAAAGTAAGTATTTGAATTTCATCTTACATGTCTGTCTTTGATCAGTAATATGGCTGAGCCATAAGATCATGGAAAGTTTGGTACTGACTAGTTTAGTTTTAATACTCTTTACAGATTACAAAATAGGCTGCATTATGTTTCCAATTTTGTGAATGATGCAGGGAAGTGTGTGGAAAATTTAAGAACCTCTGATAGTGCACCCTGCTTTTAAATAGGTCTGTGCATCAGCAAATATTTTTATGTAAAGTATCGAGATAAATTACCTTTGTTTAGTCAAAGAGATCACATACTCCTGTGCCTTACTAACTGCCAAAAATAAAGGCACTATATTTATCACAGATGTGGGCGATATAAATAAAAATGCAAAGCACAAGAAATAGTTTACCAAAATATAAAAAAATCTCAGAACAGAGACTAAAATTTGATAGCTTAAAGTATCTGTGTCGGTGTTGCTTTAATCAAATGATAAAATTCACAACCATAGAGAGATAATATATGTTATTCAGTTTCCGCTTTTTTTTTTTTAAATGTAGATTGTGGTGACATGCGGTATACAGCGTTGTGGGTTGAGCTGAAAGGTCAACATCTCTGACTTTCCAGGTTAAGCCGATGAAAAGAAGTGTTATTAGAACAACTGTCAATCTTAGTATTATTTATTTCCATTGTATAGGTTGCGTAATTGTATATAAATAACATCTTTGGATCTAAAATTAATAATAAGATGATCTTAAAACATGTTTACAGAATGATATACTACACGAATTGAACATACTTTTCATAGCTGGTCATCGTTATAATTTTTTTTAGAGTAACCAACCTACAGTTACACAAAAACAGGTAATACAGTAGCAGCAACTCTAGTAATAGCGAAATTTTCTGTCCTAAATATGTTCGCCATTTTAAATTTTTCTCCCAAAATTGTCTACGATAACGGAATGCAGTTATAATTTAAGTCCAAAAGCAAAAAAAAAAGCCAAGATCGCTGTTAGAATTAATTATTGATGACCGGATTCTATGTGCTACGCCATCATCTACTAATCGCATATGTTTTTACAAATATGGATTCAAAAAAGTTAAAGCGTGTCTCTCAAGCATTCGGTACTTTAATATGTGGATATTATGATATCTTGACTAAGTACAATGTTGCACCTTAACTTTTAATCTCCATTTTAAATACATAACCGCATTTTAAAAATATCTGCGACCAGAAAATGATGGCAAAGCACATTTAAACCAGTCGTCAATCAATAAATCCAACCTCGATCAGGGCTTTTTTCCCTTTTGGAGCTAAATTAATCATAGATCGCCTCCACCCTCCAATGTCAGGTAATGTCGGAATGCAATTATCTTCATTGTAACAATGATCTCCATTTCTCCTCAATCTCTGACACTGTTACACTTATACTGGTTTGTTTTGGTTATTTTCCTCTCTGTGTTAGATTTCAGTTGGGTACAAAGTATCATTATAAGAGTTGAGATTGACTGATTGATTTTTCCAGGGAAGCCAAAACAGTCTTGGTCGAACCCGCTACTGCCCGCACCGAAACTAAGTTTATTGTACGGTATCGCTCCCTGTATATCTAGTAAAGCCAACCACTGCCCTTGAAGGAGTCCCTTTACCAGTTCTTTATTAGACACATTTTTTTCGGGTCTGGTTGTCCCAAATGTTCTGTGCCTTTTACTCTCCAATGCAATGCATTCGAAGATTAGATGCGATGCAGTTTCATCACCGTTATCACAGATCCTACATTTAGGGTCCTCTTCTGTTATTCCCATTGTATGTAGGTGTTTTTTGAAATTCCCATGGCCTGTCAGCAATCCAACCATGAGTCTAATCTCTCTCCTGTTCAGGCCCAGGATTGCAGAGCTTCTTTTAAAACATGGCTTTGGCATCACTACCTTGCCATGTTTTTGTTGGTAGACTTTGGTCCAATATTCTACGTGCTGTCTTCTGAGCCAGTTACGTAGCTCCAATTTGATCATTGCCTTGGTGATTGTCAGACAGGTTCCGGTCCAATAAATGGAGACTCTGCCCCCATCCTGGCTAATCTGTCCAAAATGTTTGTAAAGTCTATGGGACTTAACTACGGGGTCATCAGTCCCTAAACTTACAAACTACTTATGAACTACTTACGAACTAGGACGGCACAAATATCCATGCCCGAGGGGGGATTCGAACCCCCGACCGTAGTGGCCGTGCAGACCGTGACTGGAGCGCCTCAGTCCCCTCGGCTACCGCGGCCGGCGCTAATCTGTCGGCATGTTCATTGCCACTGACCCCCGAGTGGCCAGGGACCCACAATAGATTTACTCTTTTGCTGTCCCCTAGCTCCATCAGAACCATTTGACATTCTGCAAAAATTTTAGACCTTGTTGCAGGAGCTGCCAGTGATCTCAGGGCTACCTGGCTGTCTGAATAAATGTAGATGCTACGATCTTTGTAGCACCTTCGCAAATTCTCCTCCACACATGCCCTGATGGCAGTGATTTCGGCCTGGAATACTGATGCCAGTTTCCCTAGAGAGATGACGCCCTCCAGTCTTGGCTGCATCCCGTATACCCCGGCCCCAACGCCTTGGTCTGATTTCGACCCGACAGTAAACCAGACAATATCCCCCGTACGGTGTCGAACTATTGTTTCCCACTGCTCCCTACTTCCATTTGTTATACTGAAATGCTTGTTGAAGCAGTATGGGGTTATAATATAGTCGGCTTGCATTTCCCCAACCTTTCCTATATTTACCTCACTCATTGTTTTAGTGTGTGATTCTGGATATCCCAAAGAGTTCCAGTTGTTACCAGTTTTGAGCCTGTATGCACCAGCTGCTGCCTCCATCTTGACCCAAAGGTGTAATGGGGGCATATCCAGCTTGGTTTCCATCTCAGCAGTTGGTGTGCTGCTAATTCCGCCTGTTATGGCTAAGCAGGCTAGTCTCTGCACTTTACCAAGCTCCTTAGCAGCAACCTGCTGTTCTACCTTCTTCCACCACACGACTGCCCCATAGGTGATCCTGGGTCTAATCATTGTGGTGTATATCCAGTGCATACCCTTGGGGCTCAGGCCCCAATTTTTGCCACAAGCTCTCCTGGTACTTACTAAAGTACCTTTTGCCTTGGAGCAAATATTCCTAATGTGAGGGGTCCATGTCAGTTTCTCATCTAGGGTAACCCCTAGATATTTCACTGTCCCCTTCACAGGTAGTGCTTCATTGAAAAGCTTTAGATTCCAACTTGAGTGTTGGATATGTTTCCTTGTGAGTGGTACAACAACAGTCTTCTTAGGACTAACCCCCAGATCCTGTTTTCTGCACCAGTCTTGCACAATGTCCAATGCACCTTGTGCCATATTCTTCACTGTGTCAGCAAATTTGCCAAGTATTACTATGACAAGATCATCTGCATATCCTTGGCAAAAGTACTGCTTAGAGTTTAATTCTCCAATGAGATCATTCACCACTAGATTCCACAATAAAGGGGAAAGAACTCCTCCTTGCGGGCAACCCCTAGTGGTGTTGATTACTATTTTCTCATTCATCATGTTAGCCTCTACCTTTCTTCCACTGAGCATGGCCCTAGTCCACCTACATATAGTGGTCCCTAGGTCATGCACCTCTGCTGCCTTAACCATAGAATCGAAGGTCGTGTTGCTAAAAGCCCCCTCAATTTCCAGGAAGATACAGAGGACTATCTCCTGAAAGTATAGTGCTTTCTCCGCCTTCCCAACAAGTTGGTGGAGAGCTGTCTCACATGATTTACCTGGTTGATATGCATGTTGGTTTGAATGTAGAGGGGCCCTACTTAACCTCCTTTCTCCAACATGCACATTAACCAGCTTTTCCAATGTCTTAAGAATGAAGGAGGACAGGCTGATTGGTCTCATATCCTTGGCCTTGGTATGATCAATTCTCCCTGGCTTTGGAATGAAGACAACCTTCACTGCCCTCCAGGCATTGGGAATGATTCCTGCTGCTAGGCTAACCCTGAATAACCTGCATAGGAATCTAATAAGATTTTCTCCCGCTTGTTGCAGGAGAGCTGAATAGATTCCATCGGGGCCAGGTGACTTGAACGGTTGAAATGTTCGCACCGCCCATCGGACCTTACTGAAATCGACACACTCCTTGGCCAGATCCCAGTCCTCTTTGCGAATACCTGAGAACCGTTGTCTCTCAGGAATCTCATTCTGGTCTGAGTTATCCCCCAGAGTATATTGAGGAAAGTGAGTCTTGAGGAGCAGTTCCAGCGTTTCATACTCCCCATCCTCCTTCCTCAATATTCCTCCTGATTAGTTGGTACCCTAGTGAGGATTTTATGAAGTCTCGCTTGAGCAGACGTGCCCTCCACTTCCTCACAGAATACCTTCCAGGATGCCTCCTTTGCCCGTCTGATGGCAAGGTTGTAATTGACAAGGGCCTCACGATATTTTTCCCATCGTCCTTTGCGCCTCGCAAGGTTAAACAGTCTTCGTACCTGTTTCCTTTGCATTTCCAGGTTATTATTCCACCAAGGTACACTCCTGTTTGTGCACGTCTTGGTGATTGAGCAGTTGTCCTGGTATGAGCTCACTATAGCAAAGGTTACGGCCCATGCTACTTCCTCAAACTCTGCTGGATTCCTTATCGAAGTTTTAATTTCTGATAGGCTGAAGTCAAGGTCTCTCCTATATGTCTCCCAGTCCGTTTTCCTGCTATTCCTATAGGTCATGGTCTGTCTGGTTCCCATTTCAAATGTTCAAAATGTTCAAATGTTTATTAAGCTTATGGGACTTTAACTATGGGGTCATCAGTCCCTAAACTTACAAATTACTTATGAACTACTTACGAACTAGGACGGCACAAATATCCATGCCCGAGGGCGGATTCGAACCCCCGACCGTAGTGGCCGTGCTGACCGTGACTGGAGCGCCTCAGTCACCTCGGCCACCGCGGCTGGCGTTCCCATTTCAACCTTGAATTTAATATACATGTGATCTGACGAGGACGGCTCCAGGACCACATGCCACTGTTTGACATAACTTCCCATCATCATGGAACCAAAAGTTATGTCAATTCCTTCTTCCCTTCTACTACTCCTGAATGTAGGTTCATCACACCTATTCAGGATCTGCAAGTTGTTAGATAGGAGAAATTCAAGAAGGTGCTCGCCTCTACTGTTGGTGTCCTTGCTGCCCCACGATAGATTGTGGGCATTGGCATCACATCCCACCAACAGTTCGTCACCTTGCCGATGGCAGGCTTCCGTCAGTCTCCTCACTTCCAAGGGAGGAGGAGAGCTGTCTTCGTAAGGAAAGTACGCTGAGGCAAAAACAATTTCCCTCTTGATACCTTCCTCACATTTCTGCATCCTGATGGTCACCAGGTCCCTGGAACAAAAATCCATCATTGGTATGAAAGATATTCCATTTCTAACATAAATGCATGTTCTGGAGTTTTTTAGATTTCTGGCATAAATCAGCTTACCTCCAGTACCACCGAGGCCTGATACATCCCCTTTGTATAAATAGGGTTCTTGTATCAGGGCCACGTCCACCTCCTGTCTCCCCAGGCGACGGCTCAGGGCAGCAGTGGCCCCTTTACTGTGCTGCAGGTTTATCTGCAGTACTTCCAGTCCCCATCTTGCTGCCCATTATTGCCTTTAAGGTCTTTGATTATCCTGACGGCGACCTGCGAGAACCCTAAAAAACAGTTTCAGGCCTTGCTCTCGCATTGCCTTCAGGGACTTCTCTCCGACCTCCACCACCAGGGTTCGTCCTTCCCGAACGACCTTCTGGTTACTTACCCTCCAACCCTCTGTCGAGACTTTTGGGTTCTGGACCCTTTTGCGGGTATTGGGCTCAAGCCCTTTTGATTCTCTCCACTTATGTTTAGGAAGCCATTCTTTTCCTTCCTTTTGCTTCTGTTCCTTGAGAAGTTTCCTCCTCTGAGCCCCAGACAAGGTCTTAATCATAATCTGGTCCAACTTCTCTGTTACAGTTCCCACTTCTTGCTCAGGTCTAGACCCTGACTGCGAAGTAGGAGTGCACTCCATCGGTCCTGATCCCGATGTTTGAGTATCTGAGGTCTCAGATTGCCCCTCGGATTCCTTTAAAATAATTTTTTTCTCCGTGTTCATCTTAGTCCCACGAGATTTGGGGATTTATATGGTCCACACCACGATAAACCCGCGCGGTGCAAGGCAACTTACTCAAGGAGGTCGCCCGGTATCCCTGAGGCTCCGTTCGAGACACATCCACCCATGTGCCACGCACCCCTCAGCACGGGTCGCACCACACCTTGCGTTGGGAGGCAGTTTAACGTCGTGCCCGGGACGAAGAGTTGAGATTGTTTCTCAGTATATACGAATTTTTTATGATTATTTTTTGTTACATTCTTCATACATTTCTTAATGACCACAATATCCTTCACGGCTATGTATTGTCATCTATAAAGTCATCTATGACAAATAATATCAGAAATTCCGTGAAATGTGTACTGACTTTTTGATTCAGTGTATGAGCTGCTGCTCAATGCTGCTGCTCAATCCAACAAAAAATGTATGAAAAGTCGAAATTAAACTCTAGAAAATATTTCTATAGATTCAAAACGTATTGTAACCGCAAGTATGTAGCTGGGAGAGGGAAGAAGGGTTTGTACGAGGGTGAGTCAGTAAATAAGATGGAAAACTGAGGTGTACACGCCAGTCCTGTGTTTACAAGCTTGAAAATTGCTTTACTTTTCAGCTGACTCCACTTGTAAATTTAAACGCTCGTCCCATCGTTCGAGAAGGCGTCAAAAGCCTGGAGCTTGGACTTTTTGTGGCAGCGTATGCATCCTGTAAGTGACGCTCTTTAACTTTATTTGGTATCTTAAACTGCTACAAACCACATGACGGATGTGCCGTAGTGGTAGAGAAATACGCCTACACAGCACGCAGTACTGGCTTGTCTACCTCAGTTTGCGACTAATTTACTGTCTCACCCTAGTACATTGCAGAAGGAGAGAATAAATGTTTAAGTGTTTGTAAAGCTATGGGAGCAAACTACTATGGTTATCAGTCCCTAGACTTACAAACTATTTAAACTAACATACGCTAATGGCAAAACACACACACACACACACACACACACACACACACACACACACATACACACACACACACGTGTCCGAGGGAGGACTCAAACCTCCGGCGGGAACGGCCGCCCAGTCCGTAGCATGATGCTTTAGACCACGCGGCCATTCCGCACGGCTCAGAAGGAGAGAAAGAAGTAAGGATCCAGGAACATGAGGTACTGAATAACGACACGTTGCTATTCAAGGGGACCATTAATAGTAAAAGTACAAAAACGCCATTTTATTGAAGATATACAATCTGGATGGAAATTAGGTTTTTAACATGAATTCTTCATTGATGCTAGACAAAATGTGATAACGATCTTGAATAGGAATAACTTCCTATTGCTCTGCTTATCTATTCATTTTACAAATTTATTCCTGCTCACGTATATGTAAATAGGTTACAGTTTCAGAAAGCGTATTATATGTTTTTACGGATTCCCAAGGAGACGACATGGGTATCGGATTTTAAATTCTTTATTTATTTATAGTACCGTACGTGTAGTTCAGAAGTGAAATAACAATCAGCCAAAGCCATCCGACGCAACACTCAAAATTTCTCGAAAAAATCTACTTTGAGGTTATGCAGGTAGATGTAAGTACCATTAATTAAAACAGTTGCAGCGTGTTTTTGGAGTAGCTCAGGTGGTCAGTAGGGTCAGTGGTTTGAATTTTACCGTGGCATATAATATTCGTTTTATGTTGCGTTCGAATACTTACACAATTTCAATATTTAATGATAATTTTTACGAAAGGTGCACGTATTTTTGTTCATTCGTAATTTTCTATACTTTATAAATGGTAGCCAATAATAATGATTTACGCATTGAACCAACCAACTAATCGAACTCGTGTGTTAGGAGTAACTAGATGTAACTTGATGGAGTATGTGAACAAATTTACGCTATTTTAAATTCAGCTACACCGAACATTCTGGGATCTGTAATTTCATGTGTTATGGTAGTTTTTATTTTTGTGTATGTAGACGAGCTGAACACCTTGTCATCTAAAACGATGGTTGAGTAGGTTAGCTGCTTGGAAAGTCATTAGTAGCTATGGAGATGACTTTCCGAAAACAGCGTCGTAGCTCTTCACAAACTGAACAAAAACAACCTTCTTCAACTAATAGTGAAGCCAATACTATAAAAAAGTGTTACTTATTGTCATTATTATTAACAACCTTCAATCATTAACAACGCATTTAAAGTATAGAAAACTGCGAATTCACAAAAATATGTGCATTATATTTTAAAATTGTGTACGTTTTCGGGAAAAACGAAAAAAAAAGGGATTCGAGCCACTGGCCCTATGGTTGTAACGCAAGAACGCCACTACGCTTTTAATAACATTTTTAATTAATGAAACTTTGATGAACATAAACACATAACAAAATAATTTGGCATTGGAACTGTTTTACACAATTGCATCCAACAACTTATTGAAGTATTCATTTCAAAATTCTCATTGCCACATCTAAGCTTATAAAACACAACTGAAAGTTTAAAATAAAAATGATTTGAGCTACACCTGCAGACAATGTAGCTCTTTATTATTGTTATTTACTCACATGTACTTGCAAGACTTCAAGCTCGTTAATCTTATTGGATCTCTATCGACAATGAAATTCAGTTCAACTGAGAGCAAAAGTCACTGAAACGCAAAACCAAATTTTGATTCGGGCTCGTGGATGCTGTACTGGGTTTGTTAATCTCTGTTTACCAGCAATTAGACTCTTTACTTCAACATTTAAACTATCAACAGGAGAAAATTCACTTCACAGTGGAAGTGAGAGGCTTTTCTGTATGTTTAATTGACTGTAATGTACAGAACGATACGATATATATGTCATTTATAGAAAAATAATTGAAACAGGCACGGTATCTCCGCTAGATCTCAACACACTGACAGTTAAAACACAGAGCTTTGCATTCGATGGTACAACGCCTCATATCTGTTCCAATATCTGAATCTGCTTTTCAAACGAAACTACAGGCCATCAAGCATATCGCTTCCAGTAATGGCTATAGCTCTGTCCTGATACACTTCGAAAAAAATAAAATTTCACCATTCCTGGACTCTAGCCAACAGGAGGTACCCAGTAGTTACAGGAACAGCTGAATGTATGTTGTACTTCAGATAAGCAACGATGTAGGTAATGACTCTCAGGAATGACGTCCATTTTTGAATATCAACAATATACCAGAATTGTATTCAACAACAAAGGCGCGAGCAAGCTATGTGTCATACCGTCTATGGAAATCTACACTGAGCTACGAAAGGTCGTGGTCTGCATCATATAATGATGTCGGACCTCATCTGGCCCAGCGAAGGGCAGTAGTTCGACATGGCACAGCTCAACATGTCATTAGAAACACTATGCAAGAACAATCAGCCGTATGACTTCTTCTGCGGAAGTATTGAGGTGTAAGGTTTTGTGCACGAACTGACTTTTCTATTACGTGCCAAAAATATTAAGAAGGAAGGAAACCTAGGGTTTAACGTCCCGTCGACAACGTGGTTATTAGAGACGGAGATTTCACTCGGAGTTTTGGGTGAGGATGTGGAAGAAAACCGGCCGTGCCCTTTTGTAAGGAACCATTCCGGTATTTGCCTGGAGTGATTCAGGGAAATCACGGAAAACGTAAATATGGATGGCTGGAAGTGGATTTGAACCACTGTCCTAGCGAATGTGAGTTCAGTGGGTTACCTCTTGCCACTCCGCTCGGTCCCAAAAATATTAGATGGCATTCTCGTTGAGAATTGTAGGTGGCAAAACGCACACTGGAACGGGCAACAAAATCTGTGGTTTGGTAACATGGCGAATTGCCATCCGTAAAACCTCCATTCTTGTTTACAAACATGAAGTCCATCGCCGGCCGCGGTGGCCGAGGGGACTGAGGCGCTTCAGTCACGGTCTGCACGGCCACTACGGTCGGGGGTTCGAATCCCCCCTCGGGCATGGATATTTGTGGCGTCCTTAGTTGTAGGTAGTTCATAAGTAGTTTGTAAGTTTAGGGACTGATGACCCCGTAGTTAAGTCCCTTAAGCTTAACAAACATTTGAACATTTTCTTTTGAAGTCCATCAATGGCGATAAATGATCCCCAAGTACTTGGACATAATTTTTGGTCAGAGAATCCAAAATGAAAATTCGTTAAATATCTATTGATGACTTACTGATTGGTACGAGCATTAGACACATAAACACTTTTGAACTGTTTTAAAGTGAAAATATGTCTATTGCGCAGAAAATTATACACTTTATTTTATATACGGTTGACCGGTCTCGATCTCATACTAATATCATCGTCAGACCCATTTGTCTCACTTTCGTATGGGGACAAATCGGTCCAAAGATGATCTTAGTATACGGTTCAAACCAATTATCTTTATATAAAATCAAGTTATAATCGTCTGCGAACTATATTGATATTTTCATATTAAAAACGTTGTATCAGTTCGTAGCCTTCCGAAAGGAAATAATATTTTGTTAACTCATTAACATTTGAATCGTATTTTCACTCTATTTATAATTGAACTGAGATGCGAAGCAAAATTCATCATCATCAAGTTGCTCTGTCCTGTCTTTCCACCATCTCTCTGGTATTACTCTGGCGCAGTCCTCAAATGTTCAAATGTTTGTATAGCTTATGGGACTTAACTATGGGGTCATCATCCCTAAACTTACAAACTACTTATCAACTAGCTAACACTAAGGACGTCACAAATATACATGCCCGAGGGGGGTTCGAACCCCCGACCGTAGTGGCCGTGCAGCCCGTGACTGGCGCGCCGTAGACCACTCGGCCACCGTGGTCGGCTGGCCCAGTCCTCTCTTCTCTTCTTTACACAATCAAAGAATTCAAGTGTTTGTAAGTCTATGGGACCCAACTACTAAGGTTGTCAGTCCCTAGGCTTACAAACTACTTAAACTAATTTAAACCATCCTAAGCCAATTACACATTTCATGCCCGAATAAAGACCCGAACCTCCCACGGAAAGCAAGGCGCCTTAAAAATCCATCGCGGCTTTACACAGACATCCACTCCATTCAGACGTCTGTCCCTTGTTCTTCTTCTTGGTCGTTTCTTCTGCATCTGTATTTGGTGCATCCTCCTGGAGATCCTCTTCTCTTCCATTCTCTTAAAATGCCGCGCGGGAGTAGCCGAGCGGTCTGGAGAGCCACATTGCGCGGCCTCCCGCGTCGGAGTTTTGAATTCTCCTTTGGGAATGGATGTTTTTGTTGTCTTTAGCGTAAGTTATTTCGTGAGTAGGTTGTAAGTTTAGAGACAGATGACCCGGCAGTTAAGTCCCATAAGCTTTACAAACATTTTAACATATCCCTTTCAATGTCCGTCCCACCCCAATCTTGATGTCTCGATCCTAATGTGTAACGGCTCCTTTATCACTATTCCCCGATTTCTCATTCAGCATCCTGTCTCTTCTTGTTACCCGTATTCTGCTTCGCAGGAAATTCATATTTCCTGCTTGTATTCTGCGCATGCCTCTTTCCTTCCTTATCCAAGTTACCGGCGCACACGTCGATATCGGAATATTGTATGTTCGGTGCAACACTCATTTGCTTTCCTGTGGTACATCCTTATTCAATACTAAGTGCAAAACGAAAATGTAAAACAAGAAACATAAATTACATGTCCTGTAAATCAACTTGGCTGCTTTAGGCGTCATAGATGTGAGAGGACCTCAATGAATTTACCAATTTAATACCTTGGTCAAGCACGGAAATATATTTTTTCTTTCTATTCAACACAAGATACCTTCTAAACTAAAATCCATGGGAAATAACTGTCTCAGAAAATTAAAACTTGGAGACAAAACAACAAGCGTAACAGGCAAGAACGTAAAATTAGCCTGCCGTCAAAATGATATAAAAGTCTCTAATTAATTTCAGAAGAAAAACTATGATTCTTGCTGGAGTAAATAAAATAATAATAATAAAAGAATCACCACGCTGGAGTGACTACGTAATAAAACAGTTCGTCATTTAGCTGTACTGATTACTGAAATATTACATATATGACTCAGGTTTTATTGTAAAACTGCCCGATAACCGCACTTGTCCTCTTTTTTATTCTTTTGGGGCGGATTTTCGCAAGAAGCAAGAGATACGGAGCCACAGTAGCTACGGCTTCAACGAAGTGTAGATTGAAGGCAGAAGCTGTTTTTCAAACAACTCACGGGTATGCTGCATAGTGGCGTCGTCGACTACCGTCGGTATTTCGATGGAAGCACGCCCTGCCATTCTCAAGGCACAACTGCACTCAAGGAAACAACGTACAAGCGAATTTAATACCTCGGTTAGCAAAGAGTAAACAAGGAAGGTAACACACACAGCACAAGTAACATCCGAGTCAACGCTACCACAGATGAACATCATCAATCTTTCGAGAACGACTGTTAATCAACAGGCGATGCAGAATTAATCCTGTCCCTGTTTTATAGATGAGATACAGGGCCGGATTCCAAGAAGAATATAAACAAAACCTCCATCTCTATGTGTAAGGTCGCTTGCTGGTTTACTTTCAACAGCTCCCTTAATAACACTGTCCCAATAGGTGGCAGTGCATGCTAGAATCTGTGTTGTTGTATTCCATAGGATGACCGGTGCCAAGACAATGATCTGCAACAGCAGATTTGCTCGGCTGTTGTAAGCGTGTGTGACGCTTATGTTCAATACACCGGTCTTCAAAATGTTCAAATGTTTGTAAAGCTTATGGGACTTAACTGCGGGGTCATCAGTCCCTAAACTTACGAACTACTTATAACTAACTTATACTAAAGACAGCACAAACTTCCATGACCGGAAGGGAATTCGAACCCCCGACACAACGGACTGTAGACTTCGTATAAACACTCAAAAGACTATAGAAATCTGTGATCCACGACAAATACAACTTCTGCAACGACCATACTGCTGAAAGAAAAGCCGAAGTCGAATGAAATCGGTAAGAGATTAATAAAAATTGAAAATCGGTGCAACTCATTATGTTCCGTTTGCTGAACGAAAAATTACAGCTATATAGAAGGCACAAATTGACCATTATGTGAAACCCTAAAGACAGCGTAGATACGTCTGTTCATTCCTATTTTTACGACTGCATCCTGCAATTACACACTGCTACTCGATCCTTTATAAGATAGAAATATGACGGCGTCACTTCGGTACACCAGTGATACTTTATATGACATTGCCAGCCAAATAATATATGCCACAACATAGCACTCCATAGTCACCAAGGAGGAATGGCCGAGCGATCAAAGACCCCTTGCTGACGAGCGCGCGGGTGGTCCTCAAATGTTCAAATGTTTGTATAGTTTATGGGACTTAACTACGGGGTCATCAGTCTCTAAACTCACAAATTACTTATAAACTAACTAAGACTAAGGACGGCACAAATATCCATGCCCTAGGGGGGATTCCAACCCACGACCGTAGTGACCGTGCAGACCGTGACTGAAGCGCCCCTTCCCACCGCGGCCGGCGGATGATCCTCCATCGGGCCTTCGTATGTGTGTTTGTTCTTTTAGTTAATTTCTTTCTAAGCCTAGAGGCTTGCAAACGCAATAGTTAAGTCCATATATTTACTGAGATTTCAATGTAAACAACATTGTTACTTCCTTATTCAAATATTTATTAAGCTTATGGGACTTAACTGCGAGATCATTAGTCCCTAAACTTAAAAACTACTTATAAACTAACTTATATTAAAGACAACACATCTATGCCCGAGAAGGATTCGAGTCCCTCATCGGGAAAGCGTCGCGCAACGGATAATAGCGCCTCAATGCGCTCGGCCACTCTGACTCGGCAATGTTCAAATATTTGTAAAGTTATAGAACCTTTCTGCTGCGGTCGTCGGTCTCTATACTTACAAAACTACTTAACTGACTTTGACTAAGAACAATGCACAAACCCATACCCGAGGGAGGACTGGAACCTCCGACGTCGTACGAGCGCACACACCGCAGCAAGGCGCCTTAGTTGCGCACTGCTAAAAATGTTCAAATGCTTGTAAATCTCTGGGACTTAACTACTACGGTGCTGCTGCATTTAGCAACAATGCTGCTCATTTTCTCCTAAATCACTGGACCGATTTCAACCAAATTTAGTACACACATTCCTTGCCGTGAGGTACAATTGCTGCAGAGTTAAGAATTATATACGGCGCATGGTTCAAAAGATATTACGTTATATCCAATAGAAACCGCAAAAAATGCCATATAATTCCGCGAGACTTTCGAAATACACTGTATGAGAAGGACAGTACTTGGCGACTTGCAACACACTTTAAACATAATTTCAAACCCTTATTAAACTTTTTCTCGCTGACAACCATAGCAAAATGATGAAAGGAAAAAAGTTTCTCGCTTACTACTTTTGCTGTTTATGGAGTAAAACTACGGCTCTCGGCATGACGTTACAATTTATAATTTGAACACTACAAATTGTAGCGACAGGAAATTTTACAGACAGTATACACATATATAGTTGAATGTAGCTTCTAAATTGTATCACATTCCGATACATAGTTCATGAGATATGAGCACGTAAACAGTAACGTTCATGGAAAACAGCCCCATCAGGAACCAAGTTTTAATCTATTACTTCTTTACTACTAATTGTATTCCAACAGATTTTACAGACATACAGACCTCATACAAATGAGTATATACCTGAAAAATGGCAGGAATAAATAAATACCCGGGCAACACCGGGTTTTCAGCTAGTAGTGTTATATGCGTGAAACTGTAAAGTGTTACGAAATGTTTGCGAATCGTGTAATTGTGGCGGAACTTGGGGACCAGCCCGGTATTCACCTAGAAGGATGTGGAAAACACTAGAACTTACAGACTATTTAAAGGATCAAATGTTAAAATGTTTGTATATCTTATAGGACTTAACTACGGGGTCATCAGTCCCTAAACTTAGAAAGTACTTATCAACTACCTTATACTAAGGACGGCACAAATATCCATGCCCGAGGGGGGATTCGAACCCCCTACCGTAGTGGCCGTGCAGACCGTGACCTGCGCGCCTCAGTCCTCTCAGCAACCGCGGCCGTCTAATTTAAGGATAAAACACACACAAACACACACACACACACACACACAAACACACACACACACCCGCACACACATAAGGCATATCAAGGGATATGGGGAAATGAACTAGCGGACAACCTTGCTAAAAGAGCAGATCGATCACGAAAATCAATACGCTACAACAAAATACCTACAAGTGCCGTAAAGAAGAAACTTAGAGAATAGGAACATATGGAACATTGAGTGGCACAGAACAAAAAACGGGGGAAGCACTAAACCTTATTTTCCTACGATCCGACAACGTTTAATGATTAAACTTCCTATATCTCAGAATCTTACAGCTATGTTAATAGGTCATGGGAAACTGAAAGCCTACTATTAGCGGTTCAAAATAATTGAAGACGAAAGGCGCACATGTAACAGTTCTGTCCAAACTATTAACCACGTGCTTTTTGACTGCTGCAATTTATTGAAAGAGAGGGACCATCTCAAGGAAAAAAATAGCTGCCAAAGAAGGAGGATGGCCCGTCAGTAAATATGACTTAGTACATAAATTCACTACAAACTTTTACAATTTTTGAAATTCAGCAAGATTTCCTGATGTATAAAATTGTTTGTTCCTTTGTAAACGCTGTCAACTTATATACTGTACTTGTGTTTGCAAAAATATTTCATGTAATCGCCTGATTCTAACCATCAAACATGTAATATCACTATGTAATGGGGCATGTTAAATAATAGATAAATAAAAATAATAAAATGCACGCCTGACGGATGACTCGAACCTCCGACGGGGAGCATCCACGCGCACCACACAAAAATAATTTCTGAACACCTGGTTGATGTAGAGAGAAGAATATACAATTTATCATAGTCGAAGCTCGATTTCTTTGGAGGACTGGCCGCGGTGGCCGAGGGGACTGAGGCGCTCCAGTCACGGTCTGCACGGCCACTACGGTCGGGGCTTCGAATCACCCCCCTCGGGCATGGATATTTATGCCATCCTTAGAATTAGTTAGTTCATAAGTAGTTAGTAAGTTTAGGGACTGATGACCTCGTGCCGGCCGCGGTGGCCGAGGGGACTGAGGCGCTGCAGTCACGGTCTGCACGGCCACTACGGTCGGGGGTTCGAATCCCCCCTCGGGCATGGATATTTGTGCCGTCCTAGTTCGTAGGTAGTTCATAAGTAGTTTGTAAGTTTAGGGACTGGGGACTGATGACCCCGTAGTTACGTCCCATAAGCTATAAAAATATTTGAACATTTGATGACCCCGTAGTTAAGTCCCATAAGTTCTACAAACATTTGAACATTCGTAGTGGCCGAGCAGACCGTGACTGGTGTGCCTCAATCCTCTCAGCCACCACGGCCGGCTAATTTAAGAAGAAGAAGAAGAAGAAAAAAAAAAAAAAAAAAAAAAAAAAAAAAAAAAAAAAAAAAAAAAAAAAAAAAAACCACGCATGCCTGACGGATGACTCGCCCTCCGACGGGGAACATCGCCGCGCACCACACCAAGATTATTTCTGAACACCTGGTTGATATAGAGAGAAGAATATACAATTTATCATAGTCGTAGCTCGATTTCTTTGGACGGAAAAATTGGTGACTCGATTTGTTAATTAATGTTTCACTAGCGGTCGTCGTAATTATTTCCAGTATGCGCGCCATCCGCGGTGGCCGAGGTGAATGAGGCCTTCCAGTCACGGTCAGCACGGCCACTACGGTCGGGGGTTCGAATCCCCCCTCCGGCATGGATATTTGTGCCGTCCTAGTTAAGTAGTTCATAAGTAGTTAGTAAGTTTAGGGACTGATGACCCCGTAGTTAAGTCCCATAAGCTTAACAAACATTTGAACATTTTTTCCAGTACGCGCGCATATCGAGGCCACAAAGACCTACCAGAGCAGGAGTCCGGAGGGCGGGAATGCCTTGGCGGGCATTCACGGCTCGTCGGCGAGGGCCCGTGGCCTCATTAGGCACGGCACACATATCCATGCCCGAGGGGGGATTCGAACTCCCGACCGTAGTGCCCGTGCAGACCGTGACTGGCGCGCCTCAGCTCTCTCAGCCACCGCGGCCGGCTAATTTAAGGATAAAACACACACACACACATACACACACACACATGCATGCGTGACGGATGACTCGAATCTCCGACGGGGAGCATCCACGCGCACCACACCAAGATATTTTCTGAGCACCTGTTTGATGTAGAGAGAAGAATGTACAATTTATCATAGTCGTAGCTCGGTTTATTTAGAGGAGAAACATTGGCGACACGATTTGTTAATTAATGTTGCACTAGCGGTCGTGGTAATTATTTCCTGTACGCGGGCGTATCGAGGCCACAAAGACCTACCAGAGGGCGGCGTCGCCTTGTCGGGCATTCGCGGCACGTCGGCGAAGCCCGTGGCCTCATTAGCGGCTGGTGGCGTGTTTACGCCGCAGCCCGCGGGGCCGCACGAGAGGCGCGCTTCAGTGCGGTCGCCATGGCAACGGCCGCGCGCCTCCTCGGCGCCATTGTGCGCGCACGCCGCCCCCGGCGCCGCCACCTGCGCGCTAGGCCGAGTAAACATGTGCGACCACCGCCACAGCACCTGCTGCGAGGACGTGCTCGCCGCGGACTGCGATGCTGTAGTAGGGTTTAAACTGTCCTGCAGAGCCGTGCACCCGGCCACATGTACGCGCCCGACCACTGCGCTCCGTTGCCGGCACCACAGGTAGTGAAACACAGCTACACGGAGAACAACAGCCCCGCTCGGCCAAGACCAGTGGTTTGTTAGGGTACGCGACAGCGCCTCAGAAACGTCTTGGCGCAGACAGCGCTGAGAACAGGAGATTCATCCCTATACATAATTGTACACTGAAGATGTCAGAATGTAAGCAACTGACTATTGTTTTGGCGATTAGGCACTTGAGCTGTTATAAACTGTTATGTCACAAACACGGGCGTTGCCCACGAGGAAATGAAACTTTTCTGTAAAGGCATTGCTCAAAACATTTATGGGATTGAAAAACACCTAACGCTGCCACCTCAAATATCCCTGGAAAGACAAAAGATATTCAAAAACGGTTTTCACCAACATGAGCGTACGGCAGGGGCCTAAGAAACTAAATACTTTGCGAAATTTTAAAACGTTTACAAATACTATTTTCAACACAAACTTGTGTTTTTTTAATAGACACCCTGTATTATTTCGTATGCAATCAATAGCATAAAAATCACATAAACAATAGCGTTTATTGCATCGTAATACGCAAATTACATCCCGAGATATTGCAACGCGAAGTTGACGCTTGAAATAAATTAAGCGCATAGCTAGCGCAAGTCCTGATACTCAAGTGTGAACCTCACGCTGCTTATGTCAGATGCTCACACAATGTGAAGGTAAGAACAATCCACAAAAATGAACAAGAAACACTTCCAACGCAAAGTTACGTTTTTCACATGTAAATGTATGTTTATTGTAACGAAATTACAAGTAGAACTACAATTAGAGATAACACACGTGGATTAACTGTTCTAAACACATTTACTAGTGCCCTGTCACTCACAGAAACTGAATTGCTTTGCATTACATCCAGCATAGAAAATACACTCACATCTTGACCATTGAAACTGTGTTACGTCAACATATGTTCGAAGTGCCGTCAATTTGCATCAATACACGTTTGGAGACGTTTAACGAGAGAGTGTTGCACAGATTGTAGAGTTTCTACAGATATTGCCACGCAGGCCGCATTAATACGATGTTGCATATACTCTACTGTCGTTGGGGGTTCTTGATACACTATCTCTCACTATGCCCCAGAGAAAGAAGTCTAATGGCGTCAAGTCAGGGGACCGTGCTGGCCATCGCACAGTACCTCCCCGTCCAATCCACCTATTTGGAAATGTCGCATCTAGGACGTCTCTGGCAACTTTTGCAGTGTGTGCGGGACATCCATCATGATGGAACCACATTGATAGTCGAGTTATCAATCCTAGATCCTCCATGAGGAGCGGTAGTGTGTGTTGAAGAAAAGATGCATATCGCTGTCCATTTACTGTCCCACGGTGAAAATAGGGACCTACAAAAAAGTCAGCAATGATGCCGCCCGAAACATTTACACTCCACTTTCGTTGATGAGCAACTTGTCGAATCCAGTGGGGATTTTGCACGGATCAGTAGCGCATGTTCCGCAGATTCAGATTGCCATGATTTGTAAATGAAGCATCATCTGTAAACAAAGTACTGCTTAGGAATAATGGATTACCTTGCAACTGCTGAAATGCAAAATGACAGAATGCAATGCGGGATGCAAAGTCATTCCCGTGCAGTTCTTGGTGCAGTGAGATAAGGAATGGATGAAACCGATACCAATGCAAGATTCTGCACACACTACTGTGGCTTATTCCTACATCTCGTGCAATCTGTCGTACACCCGCCTGAGGATCGTGCGCTACAGCAGACAGAACAGCAATTTCGTTTCCATTGCCAGTCGCTGGCGTTGTACGTCGACGTCGAGTCCAGCTTACTGTTTCCCTGAGTGTCTTGCAGATGTTGCCAATGGTTCGACGTGACGGACACCGCCGATCTGGGTATCGTTCAGCATACGGTGCTACAGCTGCGGTTGCATTTCTGTGACAGTCGCCATAAATTAAAATAATATCTAGTTTTTCTTCATTACTGAAGGTCGGGATATCGAATAGATGAAGGAAAATGTAAAAAGTCACACGAAAATAGGTTTTAATGTGGCAACGTATGTGAATTACGTTACAGTTTGAGAGCAGTTTAGCAGAGCGGATTAGGAGACACCTGTACACTGAAGGTAGTGCGTGCCGTGGTGATATTGGTTTGTTTACAGCAGGATACAGGCGCCAGTGTAGGCAACCCCTGCTCTGAGCACAGTACTACATGCGATACATTACGTCAGAAACTGTGACGCCTTTGCTATCCATTACAAGCTACATATTGCAGAACGTATGAGGTTTAGAAACGTGAAATCACGTCTGTTACCGCTAACTGTACGTCTAGTTGTCATTTCGCAACAATAAACATCATGCGCAGGACATCCATCATTCTGATACCGCATTATTTGACACATTATAATAGGTGGATCCGTGCAAGTAATGTACAGCTCAAGAAGGGACTAAACTATCCCCCTTTCAGAGTGCCATCAATGAAATGGGTCAATGATGTGTTATTATACAATACCACATGATACATGAACACTCCACTGGCGTAGTACGTCATTCAGATCACGATTACCGGCAGCGTAACGTTCACGCTTGAGTCTCAAAAATGTTCAAATGTTTGTTAAGCTTATGGGACTTAACTACGGGGTCACCAGTCGCTAAACTTACAAACTACTGATCAACTACCTTATACTAAAGACGGCACAAATATCCAACCCCCGACCGTAGTGGCCGTGCAGACAGTGACTGGAGCGCCTCAGTCTCCTCGGCCACCGCGGCCGGCGCTTGAGTCTCAGGACGTGCCCTAGCTGTGCGCTTATTTCAAGCGTCAACTTCAGGTCGCAATATCTCGTGATATAATCGGCGTATTGCGATGCCATAAACGCCACTTAAAAACAACACATGTTTGTGTTGAAAATAGTATTTGTAAACGTTTTAAAATCTCGCATAGGATTTAGTTTCTTAGGCCCCTGCCGTGGCGTCCATGCTGGTGAAAGCCGTTTTTTTAATATCTTTTGTCGTTCCAGAGATATTTGACGTGGCAGCGTTAGGTGAGACTCCATATAATGTGTGTGTGTGTGTGTGTGTGTGTGTGTGTGTGTGTGTGTACAGGGTGGTTGTCCATTGATAGTGACCGGTGACCGGGCCAAATATATTACGAAATAAGCAACAAACGAAAAAACTACAAAGAACCAAAACTTTTCTAGCTTGACGAGGGAAAACATGGTGCTATGGTTGGCACGCTAGATGACGCTGCCATAGGTAAAACGGATAACAACTGCATTTTTTTTAAATACGTACCCCAATTTTTATACCATATTCGTCTAGTACGAAAATATGAATGTTTTATTTGGAACACTTTTTTTCGCTTTGTGATAGTTAGCGCAATAATAGTCACAAACATATAAGTACGAAGTGTAGGGCAACATTTCGCCAGTGCGGACGCTATTTGCTTCGTGATATATTACACGTGTGAAGATGGATAGTTTACCAATTGCAGAAAAGGTCGATATGGTATTTATGTATGGCTATTGTGATCAAAATGCCCAACGTGCCTGTGCTATGTATGTTGATTGTTATCCTGGAAGACATCATCCAAGTGTTCGGTCCTTTCTTCGGATAGTTGCGTTATTTCAAGAGACAGGAAGTGTTCAGCCACAAGTGAAACGTCAACCACGACCTGTAACAAATGATAATGCCCAAGTAAGTGTTTTAGCTGCAGTTGCGGCTAATTCGCACATCAGAAGCAGACAAATAGAGCGAGAGTCGGGAATTTCAAAAACGTCGGTGTTGAGAATTGTACATCAACATAAATTTTACCCGTACCATATTTATATGTACTAGGATTTGCATGGCGAAGACATACAGTTTTGCCACTGGGCACAAAATAAATTACGGGACGATAACAGATTGTAAGGCAGAATTTCTTAAAGGGGGAGAAAATACTGTTAGACATACAACTCGGTACTGATGCTGTTAAAGGGTGTCGTAACTTTAAGCACTTGGGAGTGACATTGTCATGCAACAGTAGAGAGTGGCTGATATAAACAAGAAACTTGGTCATGGCAAACGAGCCATTAAATAACTAGATGGTATCTGGAACAACGACATTAATTATGCCAATTGTCATAACAAAGAGGAGATGTGTTGCAACTTCAAAGATTCTAAAGATATCGTAATGCATCCAAACATGAAAAACACTTGCAACTGTTGACTGACAGACAATAAATCATTTTAAATCTTTAGTTTCGGTTTACATGGAACTTACTAGGAGCGAGGCATCATTGTGGTAGCATAATAGTAAAAGAGTCGTTACCCTCTAATATGGTGTGTGATCACATCTGACGGTCAGTAGATTGCGCACCAGCGTAGCATAGACAGTTTGACGTTATCAATCGGCTCTTCATCCATTCTTCCACGAGTGCAATATGCAGCTCTGCAACCGTTGTAGGAGATTCTGGCCAGGCTGCAACGAGTCTGCCAAATACAACCCATATCTGCTCTATCGAGTTTACGTCCGGTGAACAAGCTGGGCACTCCACTCGTTAAGCGTGAATCATATTCTTCACCAGGGTAGCTCTGTGGGGACGAGCGTTATCGTCCAACAGAAACAAACCGTACTCTATGGCACCAGCATAGGGCACAACAAAGCATCGAAGGATCTCGTCTCTATACCTCTTGGTAATGAAAGCGCCATTCTGACGTCCGTACGTCCGCCAATAGACTCCTGCCCACACCATTCGCCCACCACCATGGCTGTTTCCTGCGCGTAATGGGACTATTTCGAGTTCCACGTTCTCTTCAGACAGGGCAAAGACGATTGTCTGGAACAGAACCCGGCACCATTCGTAACGACGTCAATCAAGATATTCCTCCGCCCCATTTTTGCGAGATAAACGATGTCGTGGCTTGGATGAAACACACGTCACAGGCCTCCGTACGTAGAAGCGCAGACAGGAAGAAGGCACATTTCCTAAGGCGATTTCTGTTTTGATATCGCGCATACTGTTACTGTCTGGAGGACGCGTCACACATGAGTTGCATTCAGCCTACTCTCTCGACGGGCTGTTAACCGCAGACAACGGTCTTCTCTCTTGACTTAACCCGCGGGCGACCTTGTCCTTGCCTTTTTTTTAACGATCCCTGATCTCTGAAATCGCGTCTAGGCCCTGGAAATTAAACTTTTAGGATCTGTAAAAGCTGCAGCCCCCTTCCTATGCGTCTGCCCCGCTTCAAACCTTCCTATAGCTCTTCATGCCATTGCTTCGGATAAGTCACTTTGTTGTTGCATTGGAATACCTCTCAGTACACTATCTGAACCCATTTCCTTCAGTAATTAGTTTGACAAACGCGAGTCAACACGAGTGAACATCCTCCGTATCAACTTCCTGTTATTTTTACTCTCTCGGTTGCCGTAATGTTTTCTCCACTCCCTAGAACCGACAGAAAGACGTTGAATCATTTGAGTTCATGCTTACCGTGACAATATTTTAGAATCTAGGTAGCTCAACTGATATCCTAATTGCTTTGGCCAGTGTATATCAGCGAGGTTCTACGGCTGCCGCCGCCTTTCGCGTCCCAATTTAGATCGATTGCGGTCGTCCCAATCTTCTTCATTAAGATCTTTCGCCGCCATTGCTTCTGTGACGTCATATTTCCAGCATCTTGAACGTCTGCGACGTCTTGTTCTTTGATGTGGGGTCCATTGCCATATTCGTTTCGGCCACCTTGTCCAGCATACGTTGTAAGTCACCATACCATAGTAGGCGGTTCTTTCTGTGCAGTCTATAATCGTGCTTTCTATTTTAATAATCTCTCTGATCCTATTATTTTAACATGATGAAGCCTGGAACATCCACAAATCCGTCACCAGAAATCCATCTCATCTGGCAGTAGGTTTCTTTATTTTTTTTAATTTTTTATTTATTTATTTATTATTACTATTTTTGTCTCTGAATTAGATCCCACAACTCTGTGTCGTACGTGGAGATACTTTCAATAATTGAATGGTAGATCATGTATTTTGTTTGCGCATTAAGTTGTTATTCCAGATAATACCATTTAGCTCTTTGCCCTGGCCAATGTTATTGTTTATATCATCCACTCTCTACCGTTGTACGGCAGTGTTACTAAATGTTCAAATGTTTGTTAAGCTTAAGGGACTAAACTTGCAAACTACTTATTAACTACCTTATACTAAAGACGGCACAAACATCCATGCCCGAGGGGAATTCGAACCCCGACCGTAGCAGCCGTGCAGACTGTGACTGGCGCGCCGCAGCCCTCTCGGACACCGCGGCCGGCGGCAATGTTACTAAATATGTTCAAATGTTTGTATACTCTATGGGACTTAACTACTGGGTCATCAGTCCCTGAACTTACAAACTACTTATGAACTACTTACGAACTAGGACGGCACAAATATCCATGCCCGAGGGAGGATTCGAACCCCCGACCGTAGTGGCCGTGCAGACCGTGACTGGAGCGCCTCAGTCTCCTCGGCCACCGCGTCCGGCGGCAATGTTACTGTCAAGTAGTTAAAGTTACGACATCCTTTAACAGATTGAGTACCGAGTTGTATGTCATGGACAACATTTCCTCCCACCGTCATAAATTCTATTTTACTCAGGTTCATGGCAAGACCCTTTTCTTCAGTTCGTGTTTTTATTTGCAGAGCATATAATTTTCACCTTCCTCTTTGCCAGCTACTAACACTTGATAGTCGGCGAGAAATAAAGTGAACAAGACCTTATCGACTATGTGATAACCATTCCTCCGCATTTCCTTTTTCAGAATTACAGGGTCTCTAGTAGTTAGATCTTCTAAAACCGTAGGGATGCAAGTGCATTTCTGGTGTAGTCCGTTTGTCACCTCAAACTCAAGAGATAGTTGATTTCTCAGTTTTACCGTTGTCATACAGCCTTTGTAAATCTCTATGACTGCTTTCACATAGCACGTTGAGACGCCATTATTGATCAGACTTGTACACAACTAGTTTTATTGGATTGTGTCATAAGATTTTCTTATCATGTTGTTTGTGTGTAAATACTCCATCAGTACAGGAGAAAACTCATCTGAAACCGTTTTGTTCTTCAGATTTAGTTACTTCTTCCTCTGCCATCATTTTCTGATACGTAATAACGTCTCGCCATGAATGGCATTACATAAATACCTCTATAACTTGCGTAATTTCTTTCCTTTCTTAAACACTGATGTAATTGTGTTCTTTTGCCACTCGTTTGGAGGTGTGTCATCTCTGTCAAAATTCACTGCCAGTATACTAATATCATCTTTCAACAATAATTTATTGCACAATAGCTGGAAACACGGAGTCGCCCTGGTACTTACTAATTACAGTCTTCATTTTATCTCTCTTTCCATTGTTTCACTATTCACCTTCTCTTTCCTTCTCGCTTTGTCTATCTTCTCCTATCTCGCCTATTTTTCATCGCCTCATCTCCCCTCACTTTGTTCATCTCACCCTACCCCTCTCTCTGCCGCTATTAATCTTCTCTTTCTCTGCTGATCACATCCTCGTATCTCTCCACCATTTCCTCAGTACATTGGCTCCTCCATCTGTCAAGAATTACATAATTCTATTAAGTTTCATACTGATCAGTGAAGTGGTGACTAACAAGGAGACTGTGGTGTCTCGGAAATTCTGTTTGGGCCGACACTTCACATGTCAGTAGTCAAGGGTGTCCACATATCGAAGTTTAAGGCGCACCCTTCGGATGATCCCAAGAAAAAGAGCTCTAAAGTTTAAGCGTAACGTTATATACCAGTCAATGAATGCTACGCAGTAGTATGGTGAAGTGCTGCAGGCAGTAGGGTGCTAGTCTGTTGTGCAGATGTCCAAGGTTCGATTCTACCTGTCAGAAACATTTTAATCTTTTATTTGTTGTAAAAATAAAAAAGTTTTAAATTATTATGAATAATATGAAATATTGTTCATTACACTACAAATAACTTCATTTTATTCACGAAATGACGGTCTTTTTAGAAAGGTGAAGAATTCAAAATGTACATTATTTACTATAAATGAAGGTAGATTGAAGCATTAACTACTATTGCCATTAAAATTTTATTACAAAATTAGGTGATATAGTAAGCTGTGGAAATATTATAAATTTTCGTTGTAAATTCGGCGAATTAATTTCTTCATGGACAAGGACAATGTAGCTGTTGCCCTATTGTATGTACAGACACAGGCATACGGATAGGAAAGGTCCGCACGAAAGTAGGCTAATCGTTCAATCGGCCTTAACTGCTACGTGCCAGTTCATTAATGACTGAAGCGGAGATCAGAGCGCTCTGTGTTGGGTCCTAATATCGGAATGTCTACAAAATTATGTATTAAAAAGTCACTGAAGATATAAGAAATAAAAAAAAAAAAATGATTCCTTCAGGTAGGATTGAACCTGGATCGTCCAAAGGACAAACACGTCACCACCTAAGGTATTCCACCATTCTGCAGCACAGCTTTGACTGATAAATTTATCAATTACATTTGTGCTGCGCTTAAAGATTTTGTGCGCATTTTCTTGGAATTTTCCGTATAATACGCTTCAGAACTTCTACAGGGTGTCCGCAAAAAGGCTCCCTGATTTCAAAATTAAATATCTCGAAAAGAAATATCGATAGAGGAATGCAGTGAACGGTGTGTTTGTTGAGAAAGCAGTTTGAAATTATAGTTACAAAAGCTGCTAACAGATGGCGCTGTACGCTGCACAGCTCATATCAGCATACATAAGTGAAATAATCGTATGAAAACACTCTTTGCAAACAATCACATCACAATGTTTTCAAAATGTTCACCATTGGAACTACAGAGGTGGCGCAAACGAAGAATGAAATTTGCCATCACACTTCGTAGTGTCTCAACCGAATTGGATTCACATGCCACAGTGATCGCCGATTCAAGCTCGTCTAGCGTGGCGGGGTGCTTCGGGTAGACCATGTCTTTCACTGTGCCCCACAAAAAAAGTCACAGGGAGTCAAATCCGGCGAATATGGAGGCCAATCCAGACCTGCTCCAGTAAATTTGGGATACTCCAAAGCAGTGACTCGATTCCCGAAGTATTCCTCAAGAAAGCGAAACACTTGTGCGGTCCGATGTGGTCGGGCTCCATCTTGCATAAACCATTCAGTTCCTGGTCGATCCTCTAACACTTGCTGTGTGGCGACAAATTGTTACAAAATTGCAACGTAACATGCACCAGTGACCGTTTCTCGAATGAAAAAAGGGCCAATAATGCCTCTGCTGCAAACTGCAGCCCACACAGTAACTTTAGGAGAATACCGGGGTTTCACTTCACACCAATATGGCTTTTCGGAACCCCAAAATCGCCAGTTCTGTTTATTCACGTATCCATTCAGGTGGAAGTGTGATTCATCTGTAAACCAGATGCACCAAACATCAAATCCGTCACTATCAATCATTGTGAGCATCTGATTAGCAAAGGCAACCCTTTGTTGCACAGCTCGTACGGGTATGGCCTGGTGCTTTTGAATTTTGAATGGAAACATGTTTAGGCTCTTTCTCAGTATTTTCTGCTTGCTGGAACGTTTCAAACCAGTCTCAGATGCAGTTCTATGGAGGATTACATTGGATTTCGCTGAATAATTCCAGAAACTGTGGCAATATTTTCAGGCGTAACTGCGGTTTGCTTGCGGCCAAAATGCCCCACTAGATTATCAGTTACGCTGCCCGTTCGTTGAAATTTTGCGAAGAGCGTACGAATGGTTTTCGCATCGGGTCCTTGTGAAACATTACATCGTGCTTGAAAACTTCGCCTTGTTGCCGTAGGACTCTCTTATAACCTGTGGTACTCTAGCACCAGATTCAATGTTCAATGGAGTACATGATTTTAATCTCTTCCATCGGTACACTAGCCTCCATTCACGTTTCAATAGTGGAACTGACCGCTCTGGGCTTCGGATCACTATTTATAATACGCATTACGTATGGCAATTACAGCGTCATCTGTTAGCAGCTTTTGTAACTATTATTCCAAACTGCTGTATAACTTCTTACAGCCGGCCGCGGTGGCCGACGAGACTGAGGGGCTACAGTCACAGTCTGCACGGCCACTACGGTCGGGGGTTTGAATCCCCTCTCGGGCATGGATATTTGTGCCATCCTTGATCGTAAGTAGTTCATAAGTAGTTTGTAAGTTTAGGGACTGATGTCCCCGTAGTTAAGTCCCATAGACTTTACAAACATTTGAACATTTAACTTCTTACAACTTTCACAATAAACGTACCGTTTACTGCAGTTCTCAATCGATCTTTGTTTTCGAGATATTTAATTTTGAAATCAGGGAGTCCTTTTCTGGACACCCTGTATGAGTGGACATCCTTGAGGTGTGCTACGATTCTGCGAAGTCCCATTCCGAACTGAACTTCCGAGACCGGAATGTCTCCTTGAAAGGTTACAAAGTGGTACCTTCCGATATGCAGCGCCTAAAATCTTATGTACACGGTGATCCATCACCTTCATAAAGGCATGCCGAGTTGCGATGCGCTGCACGCGGGATATACGCGTCTCAATTTGCGCCTAGCCCGAATGTGCAAGAAAAGCACTTTGTTCGGTCTGCGGGACGCTGCTGGCTTCTGTCTCCGTCTGGTGCCCAAATGACATCATCTGACGATTCTCGGAACAGCGGGCCATTTAACTGCGCGCCTCTGCTGCCGGCTGGGTAGCGCGCCCAGTCCACTTGTAGGAAGACTGATAGCGCAAAAACGGTAAACAGCGCCGAGCGACTATTCGGACGTCCGCTGACCCCAGCCATCGGCGTTGGCGGCTCTTCTCAGCGGCCTGCTTTTAGCGGAGCGTGACGTAATGCCCGACATAGCTGCAGCACAGGGACGATTCGCGGCGCCACTCGATCGCAGTCACTAGCTGGACGCTTCGGCCTCAACACGAGTAGCTGGCGCAACGCTCTCCACCAAGTACTACGACATCTTCTGGAAGAGGTTAATGTAAGTATTTCCTTCATCGTAACGTGGTGGAAACAATTACAGACCCTGTGATTGGTCAACAGTCGTAGCACACGTACACTGGTGATTTTCAGAAGTTTCAAAACAGTTAGGGGTCCAGGTGGGATATCATACACAATAGACAAATGGCAACGTATTTTATTCATTGTAACTGTAATTTGTGTACGATACTGTACGATATTTTGGCCTACTTTAGGTTACGGTATAATACTAAAAGTGGGCCTTTGCGATCGTTTTGTGACAGCTCGAAATTTAAATGAAAATAACGGCATAACCATTCATCTGACACGAAAATTGAGTAAACCGAATTTGTAGCAGAGAAAAGTCTCTACAACTTTGGTCTCTTATGTTTTTTTCATATCTCGTATCGTTTCAGAGATATTTGCAAAAGTAACGTCGATTTTGGGATATATGTCTGTCCGTCTGTCTGTAACGTGTTCCATGTTTTAAGACGAACCGTTCAACCGATCAGCACCAAATTTTGCACACATAATTGCAGGCCGCCAGAGACCAGAACCTCCATTTTTCAAATTTTTCGGACAAAAAATACGGTAGTAATTTAAAAAAAGCCGTTTGTAATATAACTGTAATTGCAAAGGAATCGTTCATCTGACACGAAAATTGAATAACCTGATTGGTATAGAACCTAATTGGTGGAGGGGAAAATTCTCTACAACTTCGTTCTATTTTTTTTTTTTTTTCATATCTTGCAGCGTTGCAGAGATATTTGCAAAAATAACGGCGATTTAACGGTCTGTCTGTCTGTAAGGTGTTCCCACTTTTTTAGGTCGAACCGTTCAACCGATCGGCACCAAATTTAGCAGGCATAATTTTTGGCTACCAGAGACAAGAACCTCGGTTTTTCAAACATTTCGGAGAAGAAATACATTAGTAATACCAAAAATAGCTGTTTGTAATGTAATTTTAATTGCAATTAAACCGATGCGGAAATTGAATAAACGAATTTGTAGAGGAGAAAATTCTCTAGAACTTTGTTCCCCTATGTTTTTTCATATTTGCAAAAATAACGGAGTTTTGACACCCTCCTACAAGGGTTTCAGACACCGTTATTCATTAATTTTTTATTATCTAGATTATAAAACTTATAAAACTATAAATTTTTAGTGGGCCATAAAACACGTCAGGGCGATGTTTTTTCTATTTTAACTCTTTACTTGAGGTTTACTTGCCAGTTACTTAAAACGAGTCAACATAACGTTACCATAGTGTTGAAAAAGCCACTCTCGTTGCCCTCTAATATAGTGTGTGATCACCTAGGACGGTCACTAAAGTTCCAAACCTACGTGGTATGGAAAGTATGACGGTGTCAGTCACCTATAGAGGGATATTTGGAATTTCTTCCATGAGTGCAACCGTCGTGGGAGGTGCTGGTCTGGTAGCAATGAGACTGAAAGTGCATCCCAGATGTGATCAACGGATTTGAAGACCGGTGAACAAGCTGGCCACTCCATTCGTCTAATTCTCCAGTGCGTCTCTATGGGGACGAGACATGTCATGCACCAGAAATAACCCATCGCCTATGGCACCAGCGCAGGGCGCAAAGAAAGATTGATCTATAACTCTCACCAATCGAAGCTCTATTCTGAACGACATAGAGGTCCGTACGTGCACCAATACTGACCAATACTGACATTCGTCCACCACTATGATATGGTGACGGTTCCTATACCTAAGCAGATTTCGACGTTCCTTCCAGATGAAGGAACAACGCATATCCGGATGAACACAAAACCTTAACGCATCTGTGAACAGAAACCGGCGCCATTCGTTACGACTCCAATCGCCAAGTTCCGCCGCGGTTTTAATGGGACAAACAACATAGGCCCCGTGCATAGTGCCGATTTCCGATATTGCCCGTCCTCTTACCGCCCGGAGGGTACGTTGCAACTGTCTCCTTTCTCAACATCCTATTAACCCGAGCTGACGGTCACCTCTTGCTGATGTTACTCGTAGACGACCTTTTCCCTGCCCTCTTTTAACGGTTCCTATTGTCTGAAATCCCGTCCAGATCCTGGAAATTACCCTATGGGACAACCAGTAGCTGAAGCCATCTCCACCTGTGTCTGTCCTGCTTCCAACCTTTCTATGGCTCTCCATGCCGTACGTTAAGGCACCTTCACACTACACTATCTGAACCTAACTGCTTGTGTCATTCCTTTGCTGTAGAAACACAAGTCAACACCAACTCTTTCTGGAGCAACTTCCTGTTATTACCACTATCTCGGTTGCCGTAATGTTGCTGAGTCCACTACGTAGAATCGACAGAAAGTCGTCGACGCCGATGAGAGTACTTCAGATGGTAGATATCACAACTGAACCCCTCATTGTTTTGAGCAGTGTAGGTCATACTTATGTATTACATAGAATACGTGTCTCACATATCGCCTTTGCTTCCAATATCGCTGAATCCGATATATGCCGGCTATGAGTAGCAGGGACAGCTATGCAACAGGACAAAGGCACGTGAACGGCCTAATTTATGGCATCATCTGGATTTACTTTATTTTGTTTCACTGTTGTTAAACGTAACATTGATGAGGTAATGGTGGGAATTTTTCAGCAATCAGTCGTAAAATATTTATTTACTGGCAGGTCCAGATTTCGACCACTGTGTGGTCATTATCAATGCTAAAAAACAATTAAAATACTTAAAACATCTCGACTTCCATGGTGGGCGTTGCCTTCGTACCTCCAACATGGAGGTCGAGACACCGAAGCAGATTCAACGTTGATCTTAGTCAACACGGAAGATGGTAACATCGCTAAAATTGCAGATCGACATGATTACTGCACCTCGACCGGATATATTAATCAATACAAATATTTGTTATCGAAATTTCATTTTATGAAGATGGAAGGAAGTAAGCAGGGAAAATGATATTCCTATGCAAAATCTTATACAAATGAATAAGGACCTGAAAAAATTTACATTTTTACACCATATCCAATATATAAAAATGTTTTTGTGTGTTCGTATTTCATGCGCGGCCGAGCCGTTCAACCGATTGTGATGAAGCATTGTCAACATATTGCTTTTACATTCGCGATGGTCATAGGCACTATTAAATGACCGTACGATATGTAGTTCAGGATATATGACGCAATAAACAATGAAATGCGTGGAAAAGTGCTGCATCATGCAATGTCTGCTTCCAAACCACTGTACAGATTTTAACCAAATTTGGTACACATGTTCCTTCCATTAGATAACAATTGACGCAGGGGTAAGAACCGCTTACGACATATAGTTCAGGAGATATGTTGTAATGCCGCGGTGGAGTAGCCGAGCGGTCTAAGGCGCCTCCCTGCGGAGCGCGCGTTTACTCGCCGTTGGAGGTTCGGATCCTCCCTGGGGCATGGGTGTGTATGTTGTCCTTAGGTTAGTTTACCTCAATTTAAGTAGTCTGTAAGCTACGGGCTGATGACCACGCAGTTTGGTATGATAGACTTACAAATATTATTATGATGTAATAAACAATTATATATTGAAAACCTGTGGCATCACGCAACATGTGAATAAGGAGACTTTAGTCATTATAAAATCTTCATGATTTTTTTTTTGTCACATGACCTTCCATGACCTTCAAAACCATAGGAAGGTCACTATCACATAACGTTTTGTACGGTATATGACGGTGGATACTTTAAATATGGACTTCGTCAGATTCTACAGTTGTATTCCGATCCTGATGAAATTTTTAAATATGATTGAATTATTCAGTTTATGAGTGCAGTATTAATATAGTCATATTACCTACAATCATTTCAATTAAATAACGTGACTAAACAGTTAATTTCCAGATTTCGGCGAAGTTCGAATGAAATAAAATTCCTGAAAATTCTAGCAGCTATCTGGAAGTTACATTACATTTTTCAGGGTGATAATCATTTTAAAAAATATTTAAAACATAAATATTGTTCACACCAAGTGAATTTTATTTAAACCATTTAAACGAAGAAATTTTTTTTACAAATATACCTCAGTGGAAAGCATACTTCATTCCGATGTTTAAATAATGGTTTTTTGTCAGGCAGCTTTGATGCATGCCAAGCATACCGAATCATTGGGTTGAAAACCACCAGAAGAAGGAATTCGTTGTTACCAACGTATGGTTTTTAACGCGAAATTTGAAATAAATCCAATATATAAAAATTAACCTTTGTTTTCGTCATTTGGTTCGTAATTTATGAAAGGCCATACCGTACACCCGATTGCGATAAAACTTTGTCTACTCATTGCTTGCATTCGTGTGAACGTTATAGGCATACTAATGTTAATTTTGTATAGTGCTGTGCGGGGGTGGTTTACAATTGGTTAATTCGTTTCTTACGCATTCACGCTGTAAAGACTGGTCGGATGTGAATGAAATTTGGAAGAGAGATAGCTTATACTCTGAGCAATACATACCAGCAAGTAACTCAATAAATATGATATCGTACGAATTTTATATGTCATCGGTATTTTGATTATTATCTTTCTTTGTTTGGATACCGCACTTACAGTATTGTACATTATACAAGACAGCCTTATTTCTTAAAATATTCTCACATATATATAAAATGCTTTTATAAGAAAAAACAGATAGAGAAGGGATAGGTGAAGTAGTAACTCAACGCTGGTATAATTAAATCAATTTCGTGCCAGTCTGATTTATTGATGCAGCAGTCATAAAATGAAAGCTTCCATAAGAAATTTTTGTATCGATTAACATATCCGGTCGTGGCGCAATAATCATTTCGATCGGAAACCAGGTTCGGTGGATCTAGGTTTAGCGAAGCCCTGAATAGAGAATTTCTGAACTAATGTCAGATTTGATTCCCAGTCAGCGATGTTTACACAACAAACCGTAAACTTTTACATATACGTTACACTCTGAAATTGGCATCTAAAAATTGGATCAAAGGCGCTGAGGCTTGTATAAGCAGTGTGTTCAATCATGTTACGCAGAGCCGGCCGCGCTGGGTGAGCGATCTGCCACGCGCCATCACGTTCTGTCCGGTAGAGGTCTGCAAATCGCCGGTTTCGCTCGCTCGTACTCGGTCGAGTGCGCAACGCTCGGCGGTGGCGCGCCGAGTGTGTACGCTCGTAGCGTGTTGCGTGTAGCGTGTTGACACTCGAACGAGGCTGCGTGGGGCGGGGCGGGCAGATGGCGCACAGTGTAGCGCTGCCGCTGTACTCACAAGGAAACCTACCCAAGTGCGATTTTTATGAAATTTGCATAATTTATAACACATGAAAAACTATGGGACATGTAATTTTTTTTAGTGGCGGAAAAACATATGCAAGGGGTGAAACGGTCCCTCCAAAGTTGGGGCTAAAATATAAAAATGGCGATAACTTAGAGATCAGTGAAGCGATTTTAATGATTTTTGGTATGACTTATCTTTTGATAAAAGACAAATTTCATAGATTCAATTTCGATTAAATCAAAACAATTCTTGAGCACACAAATTAGTCACTTTAGTCGTAGTTGCCCCCCTAATTGTCACTCCCCCTGCAATGTACCTAGGCCGATCTCTTATCTAAAGATACTTTCATACCAAAACATCATTCAAATCGCTTCATTAATCTCTAAGTTATCAGGATTTTTCTATGTTAGTTGTTGTTGTTTGGATGTTTTAGGGGGACAAAACTACGGAGGTCATCAGTCCCCTTCTATTTTAGTCACAATTTTGGAGGGACCGTTTCACCCCTCAAATATGTTTTTCCACCGCTTTAAAAAAAAAAAAAAAAAAAAAAAAAAAAAAAGAACTTAAAAATAGGGGTCCCACAGTTTTTAGTGTATAATAATAGTTCGAAATTTCATAAAAATCGGACGGTGACACTTAGTTAGGTGTCCTTGTCAGTCGCTACGGCAGTGGCTCTGTGGCTCTGAGGTGTGGGCTGCTGTTGCGTCTGACGCAGCCCCACTAACTAAAGGAATTAATATCAGTTATGCTGTAGACGTGTATTCGTGTATAGTAGCATGTAACCGCAGTATAATTATACCGCAAACGAGACAGAAAGGTTGTTTTCACCAACTACAACATCTGGAAGTAATGTAAAGGATCTAAAGAGAAACTACGGAACGAACAACGTTTTTATTCCAATGTACAAAAGGAGGATTTAAAACAGGTACAGGATATATGAGGATTAGACCGGCATATGGCCCTGACGACGGAAGAAAGCGCGGATTCTATATATTGCACAAAAGCTTGCATGCGTTCTTTATTATGTAGATAAGAAAGATGGCAGTGGCAGTGGGGAATATATGAATGTTGCAATTGGAAAAATTTCCGTTAAGGACTCTCAGAATATGTGTGTGTGTGTGTGTGTGTGTGTGTGTGTGCAACAGAGAGAGATAGATGCAAAAACTAACCTAACGAGTGTACATCAATATCGTGTATTTAATATCAATATAAAATACGGACAAAGTATTCCAGGACTTGAGAGTGATAAGAGGAATGGATATAAAATACAATCATTTGCTCGTTAAGACGGCAAATAACACGTACCACTAAACAGGAAGTAACAGTCCACAAAATGGGAACAAGAAAGTAAGAAACATCATGGAAAACTCATTTAGTAAATGATCTTAGCACAGACACTATATGTTAATCAGGTATAATAACTTGTGTGGTGAAGTACAAAATGCAAAACTGAATAGTTAGTTCAACTGGATCGAGAGAACAGCTTTCGAAGCACCCGGGAAAGGAAACAATTCCAAATTTCGCAGTCAGGATGTATAGTCTAGCGCATAGTTTGCTCCCTACAGTCGCCTTGGACTCGAGTGGCGCTGCGATGCGCGACCGAGTGGCAAGCAGACTGTGTGGACGGTCGGGCGTGCCCCGCTCGAACAACCGTGGAGGAAGTCGAGCGCAGCCACACGCCTTGCCGCAAGCTGCAGCACCGACCTGTCATACAACGACATGTATCACGCGATTCGAGCTAGTAACCGAGCGAGGTGCAGACCTCTAGTGCACGGCCACTACGGTCGGAGGTTCGGATCCCCCCTGGAGCATGGATGTTTTTGTTAGCTCAAAGGTTTTGTAGAGCTTATGGGACTCAACTACGGGGTCATCAGTCCCTAAACTTACAAACTACTTATGAACTAGCTTATACTAAAGACGGCACAAACGTCCATGCCCGAGGGGGATTGGAACCCTCGACCGCAGCGGTCGTGCAGACCGTGACTGTCACGCCGCAGACCGCTCGGACACTGCGGCCGGCCTATTATTAGCTAGTTCATAAGTGTTTTGTAAGTTTAGGGACTGATGACCCCATAGATAAGACCCATAAACTCTACAAATATTTGAACATTTTTACATTACGCAGAGCATAGTAACGAATAAAATACATACAAATATCGACTTTCATAGGTATTTAATATAAATTCCATACGTGCGAAGCTGGGTGGGTGGGTATTTATTAATAGATTTAAAAAAAGTTTCAATGTTTTGATTAGGTGAGAGTTAAAATGCTATAAAATACTTCTAAAAATGCATCTTAATATCATATGTTGTTTATTAATTCCTTAAACAAAAAGTAGTTTCAGTGGCAGATTATCATCATGGATAAAAGGATAATCTGTTTTAAAGCCTTTTATCGTGATGATGCTCTGCTAATGAAACTAGTTGGTTTTTAAGGAATTAATAAACAGCGGATGCCTGTAAGACGCATTAAAAAAAGCTGCTCTAACGCCGTAGACGTGTGAAACATAACCCTCCCCCCCCCCAAACCATTATTGTCAACTGACAGTAGAACCGTGTGGCGGGGCTAGTGGCATGTAAGATCCCACGCTACGAATTAATATGCTGACTTGGCATTTTAAATTGTAATTTGAGTAAAAATAGCGGGATATGGCATTTTTCATTTGCCCTAATAAACTATACAAATCTACGACTTCGGTAAATATTTCGGTATAAGTAATCATAGGGGCGAATGTAACGGGTGATTATTTCGCGAGCCAGTTGCGTGCAGAAACTGTCCCGACAGAGCCATCCAGCGACTCTGTAGCCGATCGTGCCAAAGGCAAGTGTACTCGTATCGAGCCTCCGGTCAAAAAGGGTTTCCAGGTGGTCGTTAGGGAAATCCGCCTGCACGGCGCTGCGTTGTGTCAAAGCAGCCGGGCCCCACGCCGCCAAGTACGGCCGCTGCGCTGTAATGAATATTGCTGTAATCGGATTTCGGATATCGAATAATAAGGCACCTGCGAGTGCAGGCGTCGCGTATAATTGGAAACGGCGGTAGCGATTAGGATCCGTTAAATCGGCCGACGAAATTGGCAGAGCAGCAAAGCGCCCGACGAACGTATCAGCGGGCGTAAATCGCCGAGTACTGACGCAAGCACGCTCCGGCGCGTTAACAAGCCATTATTTTGTTCCGGAATGCACGACCACTACTTGTTTTACCGCTTCGACTAACCGTGTTTCGGGCATCAGTACTGGGGTGAACTAAGTAATCAAAAAGCAGGTTAGCGGAAATAGGAACACTTTTGCAATGTGTTTCAAGGACAATTCATCCGCATATTTGTTAATCGTATTGAAAGTAATAATAATAATAATAATAATAATAATAATAATAATAATAATAATAATAATGTCGTGTAGCTCATTGGCCTGGTGCAAGTCTTTTAATTGGACACCACTTCGGCGACTTGCGTGTCCCTAGCCTACCCCAGTTACCCATTCGAGGAAAGGGGACCTACAGCTTAACGTGGAATCCGAACCACGTTTCGTTTCTGACGACTCCTCAGATCGTTGAGGATGGGTTAAGGTGCAGACTTAAAAAATCCGAGGTCCAACCGGGTTTCGAACCCGCGCCCCTTCCATTTCCAGTCGAGCGGTTTACCCCAAGACCACCGGGCCCGACAAAGTAGTAATGAATGTGTGTGTGTGTATGTGTGTGTGTGGGGGGGGGAGGGGAATATGTCGATTGTTGTGACCTCGTCGCCTTATGTTTACTATTCGTCCCGGTCTAGTTGTCAATTAAAGATACTGGTGCAGGATCCTTTGACATCTAAAACACTGATATAGTTAGTATTACTAGATATTTATTGACTGAAATATACAATACTCAACTTCTGTTTCTTCTCTCTTCTCGCGTCGTCGTCCGTATGATAATACCTGCGCTGAGACCTAGTGACTGCTAAGTTCGTAGCCGCGTTCTTAGTACTGTCCGAGTTCTCATTAGTAACTGTCCTAAGTTCTGAATAGTGACTGTCCTGAGTTCTGAATAGTAACTAACTGAGTTCTGAATAGTTTGAGTTCTCACTAGTAACTAACGAGCGTCGAGACGTATGTCGGCCTAGATATAGCCTCTTGTAGAGGGCGCGCATCTTCGGTTACTCCCTCCAGGATGCGCGGCGCCTGATTGCGATTGGCTTTCGTTCGATCGGTGCCTTCTCCACAATAGATCTATTACGTCTGGCATGTGGCGCTGACTTTACGCCACAAAGGTTCAAATGTTAAAATGTTTGTTAAGCTTAAGGCACTTAACTGCGGAGTCATCAGTCCCTAAACTTACAAACTACTTATGAACTACCTTATACTATGTATGACACAAATATCCATGCCCGAGCGAGGATTCGAACCCTCGACCTTAGCGGCCGTGCAGACTGGGACAGGCGCGCCGCAGTCTCCTCGGCCTCCGCGGCCGGCCCACAACAGGGATGACGGACGATGAGACATTAAGGGGTGGGGAGAGGGGAGGGAGGTGAAGGAGAGGCCACTTCATAATTTAATAAATTTATGTTCTTGTCGTAACCCGAATGGAGCATTTTATGTGCTTATGCAACTTTTTGCACGAGAGTCACTACGTTCAATAGGTTAAGATAGCGACAGTCATTTGCTGTGATAGCTTAGGTCTTTATGGTAGTCCAAGTCAGAGACGTAGACAGTGCAGAGCAGTGTCAGTGGTTTGGTATGACTTATAACACCTTCGCGTATTTACAAAAACAAACTAATGTGCAAACACACTGGGCTTTAAAAAGAAGAGATGAGGCTTGTTGCCTTTTATCTACTAACTAGTTGTAAACCCGGCGTTGCCCGGGTCTTTCTTTATTCTACACTCTCGTAGTCCACTTCCCCTTCCCTCCTCTATCGCCATTCATCTCTTTCTTTCCCATGTCTCTGTTCATTTCCATCTTTCTCTTTCTCGGCAGTGTTTTTTGCAAGGCACCCTCCGTCATGTACCATACGAACATGTATATATCTTGTAACCTTCCTCTAGATATAAGTGTCGTGTGTGCAAAAATTCATCAAGATCTGAGAAAAGCTATTCATTTTGTCAAAGTTGGTATGTTAAGTATTCTCCACCGTGCACCGAACGAAATTTTACACAGACAGTGACATTCCTCTTGTTTTTATGGTGAAGTTTGCAAAATTTCATAAAAACCAGAACAAAACTATAGATATGTTTGCAATAGAAACGCAGAGTCTCATTGAAAAACGCACTTTGTTGTTCTCAAATTTTCAAGTTTTATTTCATACAATCTGTGTTCTGAGAATAACGAAAGCAACAAGAAAAGGATCTGTGACATCGGTAGACCCGTTATCAAGTGCTTAGGGATCCGTTTTTATCTTGCAAGATACTCTTCCCATGCACCGTATGAAACTTTAGGTAGACGATGACCTTCCTTTTAAAGGTCAAGAGTGAGAAGTTTCGTGAAGGTCGGAATTAAACTGTAGATTTCGTCAGTCTGTAGGAAAAGTATCCTCCGACATGCACCTTCATTCCGTCCTATCATAAATACTTTCTTTGCTAACATCTTCTACCTTTAAAGTAGATACCGGCAAAATTTCAGCTTGATAGGTGGAGTAGTTTTCGAGATTTCGTGTTTAGTCAGTGAGTGAGTGAGTGAGTGAGTGAAAGAGTCAGTGTTTGACTGAGTGTCCCGTTCCTTTTATGTAGATAGAGATTATTAGTATTGGTGATCACTCTGGCTTGTTTAGATGTTATGTTGAAAGCCGACGTCCTTATTTTCTTGAACAACCCTGCGTGTACGTTTGACACATTTATATACCTGTACCCTCTGAAAATGTATCAGGGCGGTCACATTTACCTCCCCTAACCTGCAGTCACAATTCAGACTCATCTGATTATTAGATTTTACGACCCTGATCTTTCACGTGGTTTCAATTTTCCACTGATTAATTTAATTTCTATTTCGCAACGGATATCGCTCGTTCCGAATTGTGGCTATTGGCTTTAATTTTGTTATGACTGTCGTACTTCCAGTTTGAATCGCCACCACAACCCACATAAGCATTTTTTATATAACGGCTTAAAGGATGGGCGGAGATACGGATAAAAATGAGAAGAAGTGGAGAGATGTAAATTTCACATAATTTATGGGAGCTAGTACGTCAACACTAAACACATTAAAAGGTGAACTCTATGAGGTTACAAAATCCTGCCCACTGGCTTCGTGAAAAATACTTAAATTTACTGCTCTCACTAAATGTATTGTTGGATTTTGTAGTGAATCGTCTCATACAGTTGGAATGGGGAGGAAAGGGACTTAATTCTCCTGTAAAACATCATTCAATCTCCCCACAACTGATGCTCCAGACCCTAGAACCTGGATGGGGCATGCTTGCAGTACAAGGTGTTTAACTATGTACTTCCTAAGAATTACAGCACTGAGGTTCCCTGCCACTACCAGCATTCTAATCATAAGTTCCGTGAGTTCCATTAACATCCGCGATGAATAAAGAAACACCACAAATAAAAAAAAAAAAAAAAATAAAAAAATAAAAAAAATGAAATATATTTCAGAAGGAATATACCGCTGACCATTAAGAAGAATATAATTTACAACAAGACCGCTACAAAGAGACGTTGCCAAGCCACGTGGTGCCACGCAAACGTTCATGCCCTCTTACTAAGAAAAAACTTAAATTTGGCGATAATCTTGGGAGAAAATTTTACCCACCGATAATGAAACATTGCTTTCGTTACACTGAAGGTGATTACAAGGGATATGCTACTACAATCAACATGAAAATGAAGCAATTGAAGAATGGCGGGAGACATCCACCACCATGCGGGCTACCTCTAAGAATCCTTTTATACCTCGGGCATCACACGTATTTTCATAACTAGCACTCGCGCGGTATAGTGTTCGCTAGTAGTTCCTCGCTATAGAGCCACATATTTAAACTTCTGGTCGATGGAGCTGAAGGCCCTTGACCGTTTCAAAAAAAACTTTAGACCGTTGGTAAAGGTTAACATCGCATACTAAAAAAATGGGGAAAAGAACGAGAAAAATCAATAATTATTTAGGCACAGTAATTAAGAAAAATTACTAAAGCACACATAAGGTGATTATTAAGCATTGTTGAACCTTGAAAACACAAAATTATAGATAACAGGAAATGGCGGGAACGCATGCCTAGCACGCTCGTTACAATGAATTAAATGTGATTCTGCCACGAACATCGTCATTTATTTATTAATAGTATATCTCGCACTTGATCATGAATCATTACTTCCTGATATGTATTTGAAACTAAAAATTGAATTGCTGAAGCTGATGGCTCTAGTCCCACCCAAAAAAAGACTGTTACAATTTCAAGTCCCACAGTAGACCAAATTTCTATGTTAAAATTAATTGAATTTGCATTCCACACAAGATCTCGTAATAAAATGATCGTAGTTCCGACATTACTGATCGAATAACTCAACAAAATCAACACTATATGGCACATTTACGATACACCAGGCCTAACATACGTCCGCTCGGCTCCAGCACTCAGCCAACTCTACCTCTAATGGCGGAAACCTCTCCTAACCGCTTTTCCATTTCAAGTTGCTCGGCGGAGCTCTTCCATTGGCTGAATGCATAACGTGACCCAGCGCCAACCTGATAACCTACCTGCTGGCTAGCAACCTCTAGTGCCGCAAGAAAATCTCTGCATTTCTCCTAGTAAGCAAATGTTGGCTATGCTACTTGGAACTTCCTGCTGCAGCTAAACCCACTAAAATCTCTATTATCTCACCACCTCTGTCACACGCACACATTCACATACACACGGGGAGTGAAATGGGTGTTGTGGAGCCTGCCTCCTTGTAATTTCTATATTTAATGCATTTCTGCATCCACTGGTCCGTAATTCAAAACCGCATTGTAACAAAATAATGACCTGAAAGGCTAACTAAGCTCGTCTAAAATAAACGATACAACCAGTCTGTTGGCATTCATAAAAATGAATGTACTGCTTTAAGGTGCACAAAGTAGTAGTCTCTATGGCTCCCATCGAACTCTTGGTGATTCCTGCCAAGAGCACATCTTTGTTGGAAGGATTCTGCCTTGGGCAGAGGGAGCAGCCGGCGATGGGATTGGCTGGCGGCACCGATGAAGGGAGAGCTATGGTTGCGGGCAGTGTGCTAAAGTCACCTTGGGAGCAAGTCGTCTTGCTCGGTCTAGAATGGGACCCTACTGATTGTGGTGATGGTTGAGCGGTCCTCATGTGGGTACTGCTACAAAAGTTAGGTAGATGACGCAATAATTCTACAAAATTCAAATGAAACTTCCTGGCAGATTAAAATTGTGTGCCGGAATCGGGACTCGAACCTGGGACCTTAGCCTTTCGCGGGCAACCGCACTACCGACTGTGCTATCCCGACACGACTCACGATGCCGCCTCACAACTTCACTTCTGCCAGTACCTCGTCTCCTACTTTCCAAACTTCACAGAAGCTCTCCTGCAAACACGCAAGACTAGCACTCCTGGAAGAAAGGATATGGTGGAGACATGGCTTAGCCACAGCCTAAGGGATGTTTCCAGAATGAAACTTCACTCTGCAGCGGAGTGTGCGCTGATATGAAACTTCCTGGCAGATTAAAATTGTGTGCCGGAACCGGGACTCGAACCTGGTAGTGCGCTTGCCCGCAAAAGGCAAAGGTCCCAGGTTCGAGTCCCGGTTCCGTCACACAATTTTAATCTGCCAGGAAGTTCCGTACAATCCTGCTTATGTGCAGAAAACATCACCACAGCGTGTTGGTTAACCAATTTTGTGGTCAGCAGTTAGTACTGCCGGACGTACGGATGTCTATGTCGTTAAGAATGGCGCTTTGACTACTCAGAAGCAGAGAGACGATATCGTTCGAACTTTTATTCTGCCAGGAAGTTTCATATCAGCGCACACTCCGCTGCAGAGTGAAGTTTCATTCTGGAAACATCCCTCAAGCTGTGGCTAAGCCATGTCTCCACCATATCCTTTCTTCCAGGAGTGCTAGTCTTGCGTGTTTGCAGGAGAGCTTCTGTGAAGTTTGGAAAGTAGGAGACAAGGTACTGGCAGAAGTGAAGTTGTGAGGCGGCATCGTGAGTCGTGTCGGGATAGCACAGTCGGTAGTGCGGTTGCCCGCGAAAGGCAAAGGTCCCAGGTTCGAGTCCCGATTCCGGCACACAATTTTAATCTGCCAGGAAGTTTCATATCAGCGCACACTCCGCTGCAGAGTGAAGTTTCATTATCAAATTCAAATGTTTGTATAGGTTATGGGACTTAACTACGGGGCCATCAGTCCCTAAACTTACAAACTACTTATAAACTAATTTTAATCTGCAAGGAAGTCACGTTTTGACAGTAATACAATTACATAACCTTCATTGTTTTGGAGATCGTCACGAAGTATTCAAAATGTAGAACTTCTGGGACTTAACTACGGGGTCATCAGTCCCTAAGCTTACAAACTACGTGACTGACGCGGCTCAGTCCCCTCGGCCACCGCGGCCGGCTATAATATTATCCCAAAGGAGAATTGGATTCTGTTGCTCACATGCTTTCCAATAATAACCCCAAATTACCTTTCAGAATAGAGCTTGAAAATAATAAAAGTTTAAATTTTGTTAACAAAGTAGTATCTTCTGTATACCCCTCTTAAAATTTCGGATGTTGTTGTATTACAGTTGACCTGAAAACGGTATCACAAGCAGACTGATATAGGCTGTCTAATAAAAATTAAATGTTCTCTTGCGATCGAGGCTGATTTAGAGGATCCGTTAAAAAAATAAAAAAAAATAAAAAAAAAAAAAAAAAAAAAAAAAAAAAAAAAAAAAAAAAAAAAACACGGTTAGTTGTGGAGTCTGCCTGCGATCACAGTGTAATTCTGCAGGAGTGGTGATTAATTTCCTGAGAGTGACACCTGAAGAAATATCACAGTTATTCCTTGACTGCATTATTACCATCACAGTCCATAGCCTGAGAAGTCTTCCTCTGTCTCTCCGCCAGCCTAATTGCATACGAATCCTGCAATGATTTGATTTCAGTTTCGGCCCCAGTGCACCTCGGGTTGCCCACGTGCCGTTTTGCAAAAGATTATTGTAAATCTAGTTTGTATGTGTTCATAGAGTTAGTTGGCAATTTTAATAATTTGTCCGTGAAGTCTAGTAGGCTTGGGTTGCTCAATGTCCTTCTTGTAGAAAGAGGAGTGTTCGGTGACATGAAACTTCCTGGCAGATTAAAATTATGTGCAGGAAAGGGATTGGAACCCGCAACCTTTGTCTTCCGCGGACAAGTTCTCTACCGATTCAGTAACCGTGGTGCGCCTAACGGCCTCTCCTAAAATATTCCGCCACGGTTTTCCTCCTACGTTCTAAAATTCACTGATCTGCCTGTAGGTTAAACATCAGCGCACATTGCGCTGCAGAGTGAAAATATAATTCTGGAAACATACACAAGGCTGTGGATAAGCCACGTCTTCACAACATCCATTATTCTAGAAGTGCTAGTTCTGCAATTTTCGGAAGAGAACTTGTATGTAGGTCGGACGGTACGAAGCGAGGAACGGTAAAACGGGGTAACTTCGGCAGGATTTTTGCGTATTTGTTGCTTTCCAAAGACAATTATTCACGAGAGAACCTTGGTTCATGTGTCATCGTAACAATTAAAGCCTTGATTGTCTTTACTATAAAAAGTATATTCCTCTCACGCCGTTATCCCTCCATTTTAAATATCTTTTTGGTGACGAAGTTATCCCGGGTTGCGGGTAACTTCGACTCTCCGCATAATTGAGCGTAACGTAGAAGTTGAACTGCTCCATGTTGACTGCAACATCAAAAAACGAAATATTATTAGAAACAATCAAATGAAATGTAATAGCCGATAGTCTTACAGGCCTTAATCAGAGAAATGAGATATTGAAATACTTGCAAAAACGCATTTCATTCTTGATAATAACTTTGTTAAGGCACGTCATCTGGCATAAAATATAAACTAAAAAACATTTTTTCTAACTAAACAAAGCGATTTGGACGAAATTTCTGCATGGTGCGAAAATTGGCAATTGACACTAAGTAAAGAAAAGTGTGAAGTAATACACATGGCCACTAAATGAAATCCGCTGAACTTCAAATACGCGATCAATCAGTCAAACCTTAAGGTCGTAGATTCTACCAAATACCTAGGAGTTACAATTATGAAAAACTTTGACTGGAGAGAACACATATAAGATATTGTGGGGAAGGTGAATCAAAGGTTACGTTTCATTGGCAGAACGCTCCACCAAAAAGACTGCCTACTCACTCTTGTGCATCCTCTGCTGGAGTACTGTTGCCCCTTGTGGGACCCTCACCAGGTGGGACTGACGGAAGACATTGAGAGGATTCAGAGAAGGGCAGATCGTTTTGTTTTATCACGTTACGGGGGGAAAGCGTCACGAAAATGTTGCACGAATTGGGGTGGAAATCATTAAAAGAAAGACATTATTCATTGCGGCGTGATCTGTTTGCGAAGTTTCAATCACCGACTTTTAGTTCTGAATGTGAAAATATTTTGCTAGGACCCACCTACTTAGGGAGACATGACCATCCCAATAAAGTAAGAAAAATCAGATCGAAAACGGAACGATTTAGGAGTTCTTTCTTCCCGCGCGCTATTAGAGAATGGAACGGTAGAGAAAAGTTATGAAAGTGATTAATGAACCCTCTACCAGGCACTTGAATGTGATTTGCAGAGTATCAATGTAGATGTAGATGTAGATTAACCAAAATAATAATAAAAGTAGAAAATATTCAAAATATGCTTAGAACATAGGAAGAAAATGTAACAGTTTGGTTTATAAAGGCTAAAACTGGTTCGTTGTTCTGGCATCCTGGAATGTCCTTGCCATCGTCATAAACTGAGCTACAACTTGACGGATATTCTGGTGTGTCATTCTTTCATTTTAATTTAAGACAAACGTTGAAATTACTTTCACTTAATGTTCTTTGCTTGTCCAGTAATAAATGGGCCTCGGTGTGCTGTCTGGCCGGCACAGCGAGGGAATATTCGGAGCGTGTTTTCACTTACAGGGCTCTGTAAATTCTGTGTGTGCCGAGAGCGAGTGTGTGTTTGTGCCGCTCGTGGTCCCGTATAGCGTCTTGCTAGACCCCGGGCGTGTTTACGCGCGTGGCCTGCTTACTTGTGTACTGGTTGTGCCTGCACCCCGACATGAGAACTCCCTTGTCCCTTTTAGTCTGTTCTAGAATTGTGCCTCTTAAACCATGTCCGGTACCACTGGCAACCGAGTGTTCTAATTATCTCATTTCTCTAAAGTGTTAAAATATACAACTGGAACGATGAAGGTATCATCTAGGTGAATGTAAGAATTTGCTTGCGTTTGTTTGTATCATAATAAAGGCAGACACACTTGATTCATTATTTATTCCAATCAAATTTCTTAATTTTCATTCAGTCTGTTCAAGCGCACGGTATTGTATTATTGGTGGCTCATAAAACTAGAGTTTCCAAATATTTGAACCTCGTGTCTGAATGACTGTTATTATTATTTAGAAAAAAAATCCAGTTTATAGTGCAATTCATTGTATGTTGTAAGGGAGGCAGTTTGTGTTTAATCAGACGTTTTGTGTTTAATCACAGAGGTTCCTCCTAACTTTGTTATTATTGTTGACCTGGATTTCAGTGAATTCAGACCTATGTCTGGTTTATTAATAAATGCAATGTTGACGTAACTTTGAATACAGCTGCCTATTCGTTTTCCTTGGGTCTGCCTTCCACCCCACAGCCTATCTGATCGCTACCATCAAGGTTGCATTTTATTTTTATTTAAAAGTATCGAGTTTACCCTGCTAAGCGTCATTAGATTACATACAACTTTGAAATGAATATCAGTGCAACGACTCCCAAAGTGCTGGCGCAGTTTGACAATTTTCCATAAATTGTTGATGACTAACCACTTCAGAGAGCGTTAATTGTTTGATAAATACCCTTAGAAGGCTCACGGTTCATTCATGAGTACGTGGGTGGCAAGAACGGGCCCCGAGCTAATGCAATCTTCTTTACTTCGCGGACTACATTTCCTTTCCCCATCCCCTCCTTTCCTAACCTCACTCCTTCACTCCTTCCCCTCGCCACCGGGGGACTGATAATCTCAGTAGTTTAGTCCCCCTATTCCAACGAAACAACCCAACTCGCTGTTTGATAAAAAATTTGCAAAAGTGACTGCTCTGTTTTCAGTATAACCATAAAATCTAGCCAGACAACTGTAGAGTGGAAAGAATAATTATTGCACTATAACACTTCTTGTCACAATATTGTCAAGACGCAAACTGCATTGTCTTTTCACCTAGGTATCTCTCTCTCTCTCTCTCTCCAATGATGCTTTGTCGATACGAACAGATGCTCACGTGTACTCTGTTTACTATAAAATGTGTGAATTGTCTAAACGGGGGATACATAGTACTGCGGGATCGGAGAGAAAGGAAGATATAAAGTACTTTAAAAGTGTGTGGAAGGTATATGTAAATTATCCGTCTCTCTCTATCTCTCTCTTAATCTTACTCTCTCTCTGTCTCTATCACTTTTCCTCCGCAGTGTTACCGCCGCATTCTTGCCAATGACGAAAGATTCAATTACGTGGTACTGCACGTGAGGGCTGTAGTGCTATATGTATCGTCAGTGCGTCTAGTTAAATTTTCTGTTCACTGACCTGGCTTTATATTTCTTCAACAAAAAAAAAAAAAAATTATTGAATAAGAGTTGCAATTGAATTTTTGAGACTGCAGTCATGTTTCGCAAACTGGGTAGGCAATTTCAGGTATGATGTAACGGACTCGTTCTGACTTGGTAACAAAAGCAGCCACTAAAATTCATCGCCACCGATGGTTGGTTTGATAACCCCAGTCCTTTACCGCATGGGAAGCTCTTGGGTGGTAAGAACGTCATAAAGTCGTCTAGGAAGCAGGTCATCGTGAAAGTTATCAAATGTTCAAATGTTTGTATAGCTTATTGGACTTAACTACGGGGTCATCAATCCCTAAACTTACAAACTACTTATCAACTAGCTTATCCTAAGGACGGCACAAATATCCATGCCCGAGGGGGGATTCGAACCCCCGACCGTAGTGGCCGTGCAGACCGTGACTGGAGCGCCTTAGTCCCCTCAGCCACGGCGGCCGGCTATATTTCTTCGTTGTTATCCTCACGCAGAAGCACCGCAAAGGTCGTTGATCCCCCTATCATGAAGTGCTCGAACTTTTGGAACTCCAGGCTAGTATCATACGCATTTTTCCAATCAGACGGGAAGCCAGTTGTTTCATAATGTTTATTTATATGTAGTAAAACAACAAGCGACATATGTAACACTATCCATGATTTTCGAACACTCGAATCCTAATAACAGTAATTAATATTATAAAGTTTGAACTGCCTAAGTGGCTACTTTAAGAGCGCGATTGTCATAGATCTTAACGCGATAGCGGTCTGTGCCAAGCATTGCCTACTACTGGGTAGTGCTAGTCCCGTGCACCATCAATTTTGCCACGAAGCTCATTTTATGGAACATCTACATTCATTTGTTTCTTAAAACTAGAGCATAATTACATAAATAAAACATACCATAATAAAGTTTTATGTAAATAAATTAAACAAATTCACTTCAAGTTCTATACAGTATAATTACGTAGCCTTCCGCGGCCAGAGTCAGATGACATAAAAGTTTTCTGGGTGTTGTACCGCGTCATGATGTAAAATGGATATTTCTTAAATAACAGACGTTTCGGCCAACGTTACAGTGGCCTCCATCTGGGTATACTGATGTGAGCTGGTTGTTACTACTGTACCGTTGGCCGAAACGTCGGTTATTTAAGTAATAGCCTTCTTACATCATTACGCGTTACAACACCCAGACAACTTTTATGTCCTGTATACAGTAGTTTATCTAATATTTATAATTAAATAATCGGAGAGGTTATCTTACACAGCGATGGAGACAGCCAGGCAGAATATTTCTGACCGTTTTGGCACAATTTTTCATGAGAATGCGATATGTTACACAATATGTGATATTTTCCCACCCATTCCACCCATGGCGTGATCTACTAGTCATGAAATTTCTTAGCAACTGAATACCTATGTCCATGAGGCAGCCATCCTATACTAGACACGTGGCATTTTGAACTCCAGAGAAACCAGTGGTTAGCACAAGGAATGGTTTTCATCTACAGGTAGTATAAATAAAATTCCTTCGCTCACAAATTATTTTTTGCTTTGTTAAAAATACACGTTGCATTTCAGACCCTGTAGGTCCACAATCAGTTGAAATCTCAGAATATCACTTTGTAGTGCCTTTCAGTAACCTACGCGGGAAATCATGTGCAACTCTAGGTGCCATGTAAGGAACTGCAAGGCCGCTCAGGTCGGAGGTTCGCCCCCTCCCACGTGTGTGATTTTGTGTGTGTGTGTGTGTGTGCATGTTTTGCCATTAGGATAGGTTTATGTTAGTTTAATTAGATTATAAGTTTACGGACAAATCAATACAACAGTTCTGTCTCGTAGCTTTAAAAACATTTGAAGTTTTTTTTTTTTTTTTTTTTTTTTTTTTTTTTTTTTTTTTTTTTTTTGGTTTTTTTTTTTTTTTTTTTTTTTTTTTACCTTTCAGTGACATATACTTATGTTCCTTTTAAGAATGTAAGATGTCAGGTTTGCCATTTTGTGAATCTATTGCACAAAATATTGCTAAAACATATGGATAAAATAGTGAAAAGCAGTGAATAAATTATTGAACGTAAGTTTATTTTTTTCTAATCAATATACAGTGATTTTTCGTTTCCTAGTAAAACAAATAATTTCACTTGAGGCGCATATTTGTTACACATTTAAAAACGCATCACAGATGTTAGTTATCTGGTACAAAGATTAACAACATAGTGTCAGAGATCTGAGTATGTACTGAATAATATTAAAATGAGTTCGTAAATTGCTAACATAATTGATGAAACGAGATTTAGAAATTTTCATTTTAAGGAGCTGGTCCAACTAATTTAGGAGTTGCAGTTTGATTCTTGGCTGAAATCGTATTTATTCGTACCTCTAGTGTGTTGACAGGTAATGTTACATATATGCCTACTTCTAACGCAGTTCTTCTTTCATATTGTATACGGACTAATGAGGCCCTAAGAGATGGACGAAACGACAGACTACAACACGAACGCAAAGGCTTGTTATGAGAAAAAGACAGAATTGTTTGCCTTGTTCGCCCTCCACTTGATTAAGTTTTAAAATACTAATGTGAATTTAGCGATTATTTTTTAATTCGATATAACTTTCTTTGTCCGCAGGTGTCGGCAGCAATGTGATCTCTGAAGCTCATCATCGTTTCCTCTCAAAAGTGGATCTTTAAGGTTGTTCGAGCATTTAAAATCAATAGAACACTGTGTCCACGAAACTGGATGTTGAGAACTATGCTTACGCAGTAACAAGAATGTTGCACAGAAAACGGACATTAAATCAACTTCATCTCCGGACTGTCTTAAGGTTTCATACCACGAATTCATCAGTGACAGCGTACATTTGAAGTTATTACGATGATGTGTAGTGACAGGTGCCCATTCTTCCTCTGGGCTATATATGAGGATCATATGTGTTGACGAACTGTAGTTTCGGAAGCTTCAGATGCAGTGGTACTAGAATGTAAAAAACGTCGTGATGTGGTCCCTGTGGACTGCTCACGAAAATGACCGTTAAGAGGAGTACGAGTGCGAGAAGATCACCGGAAGCGGCTCCCCAGTAAGGTGTGAAGAAGTGTGCGAGGCGCAGGGGTGCCAACTGCTGCCCGCCGTCTGCGGCGGCCATGCGAGGCCCGCCAGTGGAGAGGTGAGCCGGCCGGACGAGCCGCCATGCTGCGGCCATCGCCGCCTCCGCCGCCCCCGCCGCCTCTGCTGCTCGTCGCCGTCTTCGTGCTGTTGGTATCCCTGGGAGACCACCCGGCCGCCGCCTGCCCGTCCGCTTGCAAGTGCATGTGGAAGGGCGGCAAGCAGACCGTCGAGTGCATCGGCGAAGGCCTCATCACCATCCCGGACGGGATAGACCCGGGCACCCAGGTGCTCGAGTTCTCTGGCAACAACCTTCAGTCGCTGCCCAGGGAGCGCTTCCAGAGGATGGGCATTATCAACCTGCAGCGCATCTACCTGGTGCGATGCCGCATCGTCCAGATAGACGACCGCGCGTTCAAGGGACTGACCAACCTGGTCGAGCTGGACCTGTCCCAGAACCAGCTGCGCTACGTGCCCACGGCGACCTTCAGCGACTACCCTTCTCTCATGAGGCTCATAATGAATGGGAACCCAATCCGGTCGCTAGACGCGGGCGCTTTCAAATCCCTGCCCTTCCTCACGACGCTCGAGTTGTCGGAGTGTGAGATCGAAACCGTGGAACCTGGGGCGTTCTCGGGTCTAGACAACCTGGAGTGGCTCAAGCTGGACGGGAATCGGCTCAACAACATCCGCGGGTCCGACACTCTCCCGAGCACGCTTCACGAGATTTATCTGCACCAGAATCCTTGGCAGTGCGACTGTAGGCTCACCGACCTGCGAGCTTGGCTAGTGACGTACAAGGTTCCACACGCGGAAGAGCCCAAATGCACTTCACCCGCGCGGCTGAAAGGAGAACTGATAAAGACACTGGACTTGAACGACCTCGCCTGTCTCCCAGATGTATCACCCACGACGCTGTATCTGGAGATAGCTGAAGGTAAAAATGTTTCACTCCTGTGCAGGGTGTCCGCAATACCCGAGGCTCGAGTATCGTGGTGGTTTCAAGGAAGGATACTTCAGAACGACTCACTGGTCGCTCCCGGTGTCCACCTGTACTACTTCGTAGAGGAAGGCTCCGAAGAGAAGAAGAGTGAGCTGTTTATCTTCAACACCAACACGGAAGACAACGGCACGTTTGTCTGCGTGGCCGAAAATCCGGCAGGGAAGAGTCATTCCAACTACACCATACGTATAATCGTGAGGGAGGAGCCCATTGTGGGACCGCCGCCGTTCCCTTACGAGTACGTGATAACGATAGCGTGCTCCATATCGGTCATAGTGCTCTTCCTGCTGGTTGGTGCGGTGGCGTGCGCGATACGCTGTCGTCGGAGGCGCATGCGCCGTCGGAAGAAGGAGCGCAGCAAGGTGGTGGCGCTGCAGCAGGGTAAGGGCGCACCCCTCAACCCCATCACGAGGCTGGGCGGCGGCGTGGGCGGCCTGGGCGGTGCGCGCGCCCCCGACAGCGCCGCGGGGATGGGTCCGCCCCCGGCCAAGGCCAACGGCACGCTGCTGATGGGTGCGGGGGCGGACGGCCGGTCGCACGCGCTGCCGCCGCTGCAGCACGACGTCATGATGGCGCTGGCGGCGGCGGGGGGCGGCGGCGGCGGAGGCGGAGGGGCGGCCAACCCCTGCCTCGCCGGCAGCCCCCACTCCATGCGCTCCTACGCGCTGGAGGCCAACCCGGACCTCATCAACGACACCGAGAGCATCGGCAAGGAGAGGCACCGGGGGGACGGCGACGGCGGCGAGGAGGCCGTAGGTAAGCCGAAGAAAGGCCCTCAGTCTCCTTCTTTCGATTTACTTCGCGTGTTTTAAAGTACTGCCTATTTCTTGACACTTCATTACTATAAACAATTTGACGCTAGTACGTTAATAAACATAAAGATCCTTTATCATTTAGCTCAGAGGTCGGCACAAATCGGCTCAGTCAGCTGCGCTCCGGATGAGGCCGGAAAAAGAGCAGCGTTCGCGCTCGGCGGGTAGTTATCCTAGTTGCCGCTAGAGGTCTGCATGCTTGCTGGCGCACTATTGAGATCAATGTGGCACACGTAGTTCCGTGAGAGTCCAGTATTAAGCAAAACACTGTAAGTAGGTACAGAATTATAATACATACCTCTACTTTACTTCCTTCCTCGCGTAGATTATTAAGGAGATTAAGTCGCATTTTACCTTCTACACATCCATACTGGTTGAAGTGATGTGTTCTATAGTGGCGTTCTAAATTATACTTTTTTATGCCTAGTATTTTACCACACACCAAACAATTTGCTTCTCCTTCGCTTTCAGTGAACAAGTAATCACACTCCCAACTAGAGTTGAACTGGAAAATAAAACGCCGCTTTACCGATTTAACTAGCCATTTCTACTCCACAGCGTACTGTACCATAACGGAATACCATAGATTATAACGAAAACCCTGAAGTACAAAATTCGAACTAACATATGCCACTGTTTGCGGTGTCTTCTGAAACAAATCCCACACACTTCCCTCCAACACTAAATTCACAATTCCTTGATGTCTAAGAATGTGCCCTACCAGTCGATCCCTTCTTTTAGTCAAGATATACCAGAAATTCCTTTCTTCCCCAATTCTGTTCAGTACCTCCTCATTAGTTATGCGATCCACCCACCTAATCTTCAGCATTCTTCGGTAGCAACGACCATATAAAATCAATCTATCGGTAAGGCAGATGCCAGACTTAGATTCATTGGAAGAATACTAAGTAAATGCAGTCCGAAAACAAAGGAAGTAGGTTACAGTACACTTGTTTGCCCACAGCTTGAATACTGCTCACCGGTGTGGGATCCGTAACAGGTGGGATTGATAGCGGAAGTAGAAAAGATCTAACGGAGAGCAGCGCGCTTCGTTACAGGATCATTTTAATCATGAAAGCGTTACGGAGATGATCGATAAACTCCAGTGGAAGACTCTGCAGGAGAGACCCTCTGTCGATCGGTACGGATTTTTGTCGAAGTTTCGAGAACATACTTTTACCGACGAGTCTAGCAGTATATTACTCCCTCCTACGTATATCTCGCGTATATCTCGCGTAAAATCAGAGAGATTAGAGCCCACACAGAGGCGTACCGACAATCTTTCTTTGCGCGAACAATACGGGACTGGAATAGGAGGGAGGACCGTTAGTGGTACTCAAGATACCCTCCGCCACACACTTATCTGGTGGCTTGCGGTGTATATAAATAACGTTTTCCATCGCCTGTGCTTGCCTTAAACGCATTGAACCTGTATCTATGTTGATATGATTCAAGAAAATTGGTCATCTGAACTGTTATAAATCTACTCGAAGTTGCTGATATCCGTATCGAACGGACTGAGAACAACATAGGTATTTTCGATTAATACACAGTGTAGAAACCGGGTGATATGCTAAATTTCAATGACCTGCTCTATGTTATACAAAATGGAGCAACAATGAACTTTTCCAGAAGAGCTGTAAATGCGACAGAAAGTAGCGATTGTTGTAGATTAGGTTGAAATTGATCTGTACCCGCAAGTTTACTCTGAACAAATTTTAAATACACAAATCGACATGAAACACAAGCTTTACTTGAAAATTTTATTAATACTTACCTTCCAAAGAGATAGACAAAATTTTCAAACATCGTCAGGGATTTTATTGTCACGAAATTATAAGTAATCACTGGAAAACACAAATACGATGAAAACGTCATGAAATTGTTACGATCCCCAAACACCACAAAATTAAATGTTCAAATATTTGTTAATATTAAGGGACTTAACTGCGGGGTCATCAGCCTAAACACGACACAAACGTCCATGCCCGGGGGGGGGGGGGGGGGGCATTCGAACCTCCGATGTGGAGCGGCCTCGGCATCGGAGCATAGTGCCTCAATGCGCGTGCCCACTCCGCCGTGGCACCACAAAATTACACCAGAATTAATTACATACACTAATATATCGCCAATAAATTACATATAAGCACAGAAACATCATTTATACTATTAACATACCAACGAAAATATATGCTCAGATAATAGCAAAGAAATAACTTCGTCTAACCTTCTAATATCGCTGACATGTATGTCAAAATGGCGGTCACATATCGACAACGAAAGAATTATATATATATATATATATATATATATATATATATATATATATATATATATATATATATATATGTGTGTGTGTGTGTGTGTGTGTGTGTGTGTGTGTGTGTGTGTGCAGCTACTCAAAGAACTAGAAGAACAACAATTCTAAAACATCTGTTTAATAAGAACCAAGAAGATAAGATAAACAGCGAACTAACAAGGATTAGAAGAGCTACCAATATATGTATAAAGCATATATTTTTTAGTTGAAATTATACTGCTAAATTAAATAGTACACCTATGTGTGTATTTTACATTTAACCTGCCGATGGCATTCACACCGAAACAGGACTGTCGTATTAACTAATTTATTAAACCTGTGTCCTTGGAATTAATATTTTACAATGTCTTATAACGATATTAGTTGCATTAAGGACCAAGTCCGATCCTTATTAAAACAGCTCATGCCATATAAAAACGACCAGCTTGTCGAATCCATGGTAACGGATACATTTTCTATATTTACCAGTCGAAGTTTCAAAAAGGATATTTTCTATTATTTTGATTACCGGTTTCGGACGTATTGGTCCATTTTCTGAATATCAAAATAAGTTCTGTGATAACATAGTTCGCCATATCGTTACATTTAGGAAAAAATATCTCTAGTAAAATCAGTAATGTTTAAATGGGATTATGGAATGATTATCCCGGAATGAGCTTCAATCCTGTTTTATAGGTCAAACCAAGTTCACGTTCATTCTGTATTCCGCATTCGTAAGCTACGTGAAAAAGTACCTATTTCTGTACAGAACGTTTTTTCAAAGGAACCAATGCTTTGTCGCCAAGGGGCACTTCATTGTAAGGTTGAAAGGTTCAAATGTTCAAATGTTTGTTAAGCTTATGGGACTTAACTACGGGGTCATCAGTCCCTAAACTTACAAACTACTTATCAACTACCTTATACTAAGGACGGCACAAATATCCATGCCCGAGGGGGGATTCGAAACCCCGACCGTAGTGGCCGTGCAGACCGTGACTGGCGCGCCTCAGTCTCCTCGGCCACCGCGGCCGGCTAAGGTTGAAAGGTACCATTAAGTCGACAACGAAGCAAGTTTGCGAAAATTTTTAATGAAAGTCTTATATGGTTTCTGAACTCCCTCCATTCGTGGAAGTTTTGTGTATTTGAAGTTCTTCAGGAGGAACCTGATATCAAATACCGTCGCATAAGCATTACCCAATATGCACCGCTTGGAGTACACCGAGTCAGAGACCAGCACTGTCCTTGTGCCGGCACAATTAGTGAAGTGAAAAGTTCATCTTTAATGCTAACTAATAAGCGTCATTGTCGGGTAATTTGAAATTATGAAATTTCACCTTAGATAGACAGAAGTTCTCGGTTGTGCTTAGATCGATTCTTGCTGTAAATGACTTTCATAAACTTTTCTGTTATGGACTGAGAAAGAAGCATGTTAAAGTATATAGAGAAATTCCACCTCTTTGAACTCTGATGAATTTCGCCTCGTGGTATTCAAAACAATCTCGTCTCATAAGACGCTAACGAATTTCTGTAAATGAAACTGGTTCAAACAAAATTATTCTCAACGCTAATGTTTGGAGCCATAACAGAAAAATTTATATGAGTTACCTTGTCTCGCAGTTGACTTTCTCGAACACCACTTTCGTTTCTGCTCTTCTCTCCATATTTGAAAAGGACGGATTAACTAGTGGTATTTCGCTATTTTATTATTCATGTCAATATCTAAACACGTAAAGTTACTGTTTCAGTAATATTGGTTAGTACAGTTGTTTATTTTTCGACTTTAATCTTTCCAAAATGGCTGATTACAAAAAAATGTTCAAATGTTTGTTAAGCTTATGGGACTTAACTACCGGGTCATCAGTCCCTAAACTTACAAACTACTTATGAACTAGCTAATCCTAAGGACGGCACAAATATCCCTACCCGAGGGGGGATTTGAACCCCCGACCGTAGTGGCCGTGCAGACCGTGACTGGAGCACCTCAGTCACCTCGACCACCGCGGCCGGCGGGCTGATTACAAGCCGTTCGAAATATTAAGAGATGTAAAATTTGCTGGCGAGTGTCGCGATAATTATGCAGCTACGCGAGATTTTACGCTGAAAGGTACCCCAATGCCCTTTATCCTACGAAGGTTACAACTACTTCTCTACTAAGACGTCCGGAAAGAGGGTTCATGAAAGGCAGAGACGAAAGACGGACACGTGGAGGCGATGAAGGGGTTCGTGCTATTGTCGCTGGAGATTCAACGTTGCTAGTCGCCAGATTCAGTGAATGCATAGTTGACTCGATCAACCGTATCTAGTGTTTTATGATATTTTAAATTTTACCCATATCGCTTGCAAATCACTCAAGGAATTGAGCCTGAGGTTCCTGAGGGAACCTGACATTTTGTCGATGGGCAGACACGCAAATACGTCGTGACCCCATCTCTCTTAACAGACGAAGTACACTTGGACAAAATGCGAGGAGTCAGTCCCCATAAAGCACACTACTGGGCCTAAGCAAATCCTCGCTGGCAAGACCACCGACCCACAGAGACAATGGTCAAATCTCTATTATTGGTACATTGTACCCTCCGCCACGCACTTTACTGTGGATTTCGGAGTATATATGTAGGTGTGTAGCTGCCAATCATTGTCTGGCTGGGCACAGTAAGAGATTTCGTGATACGTCCAGTACAGTGTTGCCAACTACCAGTCAGAGAAAGTGGCAAAACTGTCCAACAAAAATGGCCAGAAATGCCTAAATTATAATTTATATGTTTTATGCATAAAAATTAAAATTTGAAAAACACTCACCTAGCAAAAATAAATATCATCGTCCTCATCCTCATTTTCTTTGCTACTGCTGCTGCAGCTTTCACTGGTCTCCCTCGAGTATGTAGCATTCGTACCAACAAGCTTCAGTATTTCTTTTGGGATTTAATATGAAAAACAACACTTATGTTCGCGTCTCAATCCATACATTACACTCAGAATAGTAGAGTGTGTATTCGTTTTAAGTCTGTTTCTGAGTTTGTTTTTCACAAAGTTCACTTGGCTAAAAATTCTCTCGACTTCCGCACTGGAGTATGGTAAAGTTAACACTGAAAATGCGAGCGAGACTAACTCCGCAAAAGGATTTTCTCCTTTATCACTGTACTGACTAACCTCTTGCCACAATGTAGAAGTCGATGTTTGATTCGCCCATTTTATGTAATTAACGTTTCGCCACTGGTTTTCAATTTTGTCGGCATTTTGCTCAAAACCCATTGCTAATACCAAAGCTATTCTGAAGCTCATGAACCAGCTTTTTTGTGAAACTGACACATCTGTCACGTAAAGTTTTCTTTGCATCATCGGAAATATTGGAGAGTTTTAACTCATTTTCGACTACGTGGCCGAGATATGGGGATTGTTCAATATATCAATGCTGCTCTTGAAAGGATCAATTATAGCAGTAGGATTTATTATTCTGGCCAAACTTCCTAACAACTTGGTAGGATCCGCATTCTCCGATTCAGAAATTTTATTGGTTTTTTGTAGTTCATTCAGGATATTCTGAATGTAGTATAAGAGTATAAGTATACCTTATTGGCTGGATCCTTATAAATATTGTATAAAAGTTCTGCAGTAAAGCAGTGTTTTGCGGCTAGACTCCACTTCAAAATGGCCAGATCTAGCCATAAAATGGCTAAGTTGGCATCTCTGGTCCAGTATCTTATGGCGAAACATAGAATGGCTTACGGTATCTCCATACCTTCTAGAAACTGATGCCTCCTTTAGTAGAAAATATCTCACTGGACACGAGCATGAATGTGGTTAGAACATGACGGTATCTCTACACATTAGACCTTTCCTGTAAGGAGGTAACATAATGGAATTAACCCGAATCGATGGACTGCAACCGATAGCTCAGATTGTGTCCTGCAAGAGCACACGAGTTAACACCATTTGACTTTCTCTTATGGGGAAAGGATATGAAAGAAAGTATTGTGGCAGCTTTCCAGGCAATCACCCATCAGATAATGAATTATGGCCGGCCGCGGTGGCCGAGGGGACTGAGGCGCTTCATTCACGGTCTGCACGCCCACTACGGTCGGGGGTTCGAATCCCCCCTCGGGCATGGATATTTGTGCCGTCCTAGTTCGTAAGTAGTTCGTAAGTAGTTTATAAGTTTGGGGACTGAAGACCCCGTAGTTAAGTCCCATAAGCTTTACAAACATTTGAACATTTTTGAACAATGAATTATGTCGAGACCACTTTCCAGCAGAGTTTGCAAATGTGTATTAGGGAAAATGGGCCATACATAGAGCATCTGAGATACTAAATTTACGGTGAGAAGCAGTGAGACGTTATTTCCTTTTATGTTAATCCGTACTGAAGAATTACAAGGCCACTTCAAGTTCACGGAAGTCTTTCTAGTGGACAGAATTCAGAAACCGTTCAAGTTTTTCATAGAAAATTTTTTTCTATCCCATTTCGATCTGGTACAATTACAAGTATAATGAACTGCTCACCGGAGACAAACTATTGGGTTTTCGAAACTAAAATTCCCGACAAGAATGCGTATTTTTATGTAGAATACCAATATGGAAAGAAATAGGCTTTTGTGTTTGAAGAAAGGAACATGACTTTCGTTTAAACTTAGAAACCGTGACCCGTTCCAAACGTTACAACATTTACTGGAGACATTTTTGAAGAATTGTGCCACTCCAGATATGTCTGCCGGTACAGATCAAAATGAGAGTCACTGTATTGATACTATCTTAAGTATTCTCCTGCATCCACAAACCGCAGACGGTCTTACATAGTGTTCTATCCCACGCATCTTCCTCCCTTGCTCCCAGTTCCTGGAGATCCTTAGCAACCTGGTCTCTTCATTTCATTTTCAGCCTGCCTAGAGGTCTACGTCCTTCTGGTTTATTCTCAGAGTCTTCTTTCAGTAGAGATCCCTGCTTTCTTCTGTTGACGTAGCCGGCCCATCTTAGTTCCTTGTCTTGCCTTCCACGACATCTGGTTCATTGCATTGCATCTTGAACTCCCTTTTGTTTCTTCTTCGCCATTCTCCTCCCTCAGAGATTTGCCAAAATATTTTTCGCAGGGTTTTATTTTCAAAAACTTTTATCTTTCTTAGTATGTGTGTCTATTTTCCATATTTCTGCCCCGTATTATAACACTGGTCTTATTATGGTTTTATATATTCTTATTTTAGTACCTCTCGAAACAAATTGTATGACAGTATTTTGAGTGAGTATGATGCTCTGGATGCAGCTTTGACTCTCGTCCCTACTTCTAGCTTCTCATCCTTTCTGTTGTTTATTAACACTCCCACAATTTGAACTCATCTACCCTGCATAGGTATGGTTATTTTCAAACGTTCTTCCCTTTGTGTTTTGTTATTTCTTTCTACCATCATGAATTTCTTTTGTCCTTATTTATTTCCAAACTAACTTCTTTCGATTATAAATAAAAATAGTCAAAACTCTCAAAAATATCATTTCTACAAATGATAACAAGTTTCGGCCTGTTTACAGGGCCATCTTCAGATCTATGTGGCGTAGGCGTGATGTGCACGGAGAATGCTCTTGTCCCATTTGATAACTGCTCAGCATTTCAGATCTATGTGGCGTAGGCTTGGAGTAGATTTGAACTGCTCAGGATTTATCGCATGGGACAAGCGCCTGCTCTATGGACGTCAAAACTAGAAACCGGTTACAATTGATTTTTCTTGCGATTTGTGACTTTCTTTACTTACAAATACTTTCCAATAGATCGTCGCTTCAAAGAAAAACAAATTATATTTCCTTAGCTTTAAGGAAGAGCCTTTACGCTAGTATTTTCAGCAATTAGTGCTACATCATTAGCAGGCAACTACATTTACTATTGTTTCTCTTTTAATTCCCTCTTCTGCTTCAGTTACCGCATTCAGTGCTTCTTTTATTGCAATACTAGCTTAAACCCGTGGCTCCGCTCGCGTGTTGATTGATTGTGATAGATAATGCGCGAAACGTCAAATCGATTTTTTTTAAAGAGATGTATTAAAAGCAATTTGTTTTTTACTGCTTTATTTATTTATTCTTATATTTCCTTACTCGTATGCTTATCCTTACCGAGAAAGAACTGAAGACATTGTAGCACGCATAGACCAAAGATATGGTCTGTGCATCACGTTTCGCTGTATGTAGCCTACTTGCTATAGAGTCGCAGACGTCATCGCTGGCTTTCACTCCGATTTCTTTTTTTTTTTTTTTTTTTTTTTAATATAATTTGACGGCTTTCAACCGCCATATCTTCCACCCCCTTATAGCTATCGGCATGGAGCTGCTATGGTGTACAACGGGAGACTTCGGACAACAATTACACACAGACCATTCGTTAGCGTTCTGTAGTTTTCGCTGCAGAGCGAAATATTAACACACACACACACGTAGAATTTTATATACACCGGTAACTTTCAATCCCAATATACTTCTCCCTTTTATCATTATCACCCGTCAAGCAACAATGAAACCAATGAAACCATTTACAAATATAATTTTCAAAGAGTAATTATTGTTCCGCATGTCTTCAAATTATTAATATCTATCAGTTCGCTTTAAAACCTGCCTCAGGTATAAATTAGTAACTGTACAAATATTTAAGTCTCTGCGTCTTGTCGTTTGGACGTGATAAGCGTACACCGAACAGACATTCACATTAATATATACATATAGATAAATACCTATCCGATCGGCATAAAACAGTGCCTAAAGCCTTCCCCTGGTAGACATTAGTAACTGTACAAATTTTTAGCTCTTTATGTCTTGTGGTTCAGACGTGATAAACGTACACCGAACAGACATTCACATTTATGTATATAGATAGGGGAAGGTCGGGTAGCCCCGGACAGCGGGTAACCGCGGACGTTTCAATTTCTAAGAAACCAAGCACTTTGCGTTGGCAAGACTGCATTTGAAATGTGCGCCCTGTGGAGTAAAAACGCATGCAAGTCAGTTGTGGCATAGGCACCGAGCGAGCTACTCGCAACGGTGAATTTTGTTCGCGCAAAAATTTTTCGTTGTTCCTGTTTAACTTCGTTGGCGGTTTTCACCCATAAGAAGAGTTTTTAATTTGGCATTTGATCTTGCAGAAGCTTTGAAAATCCCTCATAGATTTAATAAGGAAAAGGGTCATCTCGATACAGAAAAAAAAGAAAGAAACACACACACACATTTAGGAGAGAGACGGAAAAGGAAATACAATAAAAAGTACAAGCCGAAAAAACAAAAAAACGCAAATGCACTAAAGAAACGTTCATGGCAAAGACGAATATTCAGTCTCTCCGAAGAGGATCAAGGAAAAGAGAGAATGCATCACATGTGGTGAAATCTTCGAAGACGTGCTATAACTGGAAGGACTGGTACCATGAAAACTGATTTTATGTTTATTACAATTGTAAGTCTTAAAGACCAAGAAACAAGTGGAGTATCACTGAATGCTGTGTCCGGGGTTACCCTCCAAATTTTTAGTGCCAATAAACAGATTCAAAAGGGTATTTAAGATAGATCATAAAAACATTATTATCTATGCTTAGTTATAAGTGATATGAATAAGAAGTTACTGGTTTCATTTTATAATGAAAGTTAACACAGAAAAATTGTTTTTGTTGTTTTATTAGCAATTCATTTTTGTGTCCGTGGCTACCCGACCTTCTCCTACAATAAAATGATCGTAGTTAGAAGGCAGCAGAACAGGGAGGCGGCTGACGTGTGTGTGTCTCGATGTACAGGCGAGGGCGGCAGCTACCAGGAGGCGATGGAGAACATGGTGTCGCTGCAGCCGCTGCGCCACGCGCATGCGCACAGCCACGCGCTGCCGCACGCGCATGCGCATGCGCACCAGCACCACACGGCGGACGTGCACCCGTCGCCGGGCCCGCTCGACCCCTACCACGACCCCGACGGCTACCCCCTGGACTTCGGGCTGCCGCGCGTGCCGCCGCCGCCCCCGCACGCCGCCGCCCTGCCGCCCCACCACCCCTTCATGTACCGCACCCTGCCGCACAGCAGGTCAGTGCGACGAGCGCATCGCCACTATTTAGTTTATAACGTAACAAGTAATCCACTACCAAATATTACCAACCCAATACCATCAAACTCAATTGAAACGTTCGATACCACTAACTTGAAACAGCAAATACTTTCCAGAATGAAACTGTCACTCTGCAGCGGAGTGTGCGCTGATATGAAACTTCCTTGGCAGATTAAAATGGTGTGCCGGAAACGGGACTCGAACTAGTGCTTGCCCGCGAAAAGCAAAGGTTCGAGTCCCGGTTCCGGCACACAATTTTAATCTGCCAAGAAGATTCATAGCAGCGCACACAGTTTCATTCTGGAAACATCCCTTACGCTGTGGTTAAGCCATGTCTCCACCATATGCTTTCTTCCAGGACTGCTAGTCTTGCAAGATTCGCAGGAGAACTGTGAATTTTGAAAAGTAGGAGGCCAGGTACTGGTAGAATTTAAGTTGTGAGGTCGGGACTGTGTGTAGTGTCGCGATAGCTCAGAGGCGCTTGTCTGCGAAATGCAGAGGTCCCAGGTTGGAGTCAAGGTTCTAACACACAATTTTAATCGGCCAGGAAGTTGCCAAATACTTAATTGCAGCTTCTGAAACACGTTTTGACAGTAATACAATTACATAAACTTTGAAGTAATGTATCCATTTCAGCAACTGTTCAGGTTATAAATTAATAAAATTCAGCAACCAGTTGCTTGCGATTATTTTTTCAGACGGCCGGTTTCGGGCTCTTGAGTGCCCTTCTTCTGGTCTATTTTAGTATTGTTGCTTAATGAATGTAAATTGCTATTACGAGAATCAACACTAAGTGCAGAGATTATGCAATGAATAACAATCAGCCGGCCACGGTGACCGACGGGACTGAGGCGCTCCAGTCACGGTCTGTACGGCCACTATGGTCGGGGGTTCGAATCCCCCCTCGGGCATGGATAGTTGTGCGGCTCTTAGTATTAGCTAGTTCATAAGTAGTTTGTTAAGTTTAGGGACTGATGACCCCGTAGTTAAGTCCCATAAGCTTAACAAACATTTGAACATTTGAACTAAATTAGACCAGAAGAAGGGCACTCAAGCATCCGAAACCGGTCGTCTAAAATAAATAATCACAAGCAACTGGTTGCTTAATTTTATTAATTTATACATAAACTTTAATGTTTTGTGGATCGTCAGGAAGTATGAAGACTATTCACATATAATATATATGTTGGTACATTACTTACGGTATTTTAACGCCTTGTCGATATGAAAATCTTCCGCCAGTAGCTTGGTCATCTGGCATATTTTGTGATCTGGTCTGTTATATAGAAGATTTGGAAGCCTATTAGTTCACTAAGTCACTTGACATGGATAAATACCGATTTCATCTCTCATTTGAAACAAATTTATCATACTTTGGACTATTTGAACTTCATGTTATTTTTCAGAAAGCATCACAGAAGCCAAAATGGATGTGGTCATGAATTATTAAAACATTCCTTTCAAGATGTCATTTTCACTTCTTTGTTTGTTTATAAACATAACTGTCATTGTCATCCTGTTTAAATGGTTCTAAACGTCATATTTCCAAATTATATATATATATATATATATATATATATATATATATATATATATATATATATATATATATATATATATGTGTGTGTGTGTGTGTGTGTGTGTGTTAACGGCATGGCGGAGGGGCCGAGCGCATTGAGGCCGGTCCCCGTCGGGGGTTCGAATCCCCCCTCGGGTATGAAAGTTTGTGTTGTCTTTAATAGTTAACTTATAAATAGTTTGTAAGTTTTGGGACTGATGACCCCGCAGTTAAGTCCCTTAGAATTAAAAACATTTTTTCGTAAACCAAAGGTAAAATTTACGTTTTTACTGTTTCTATAAAACAAGATTACACGTAGCGTTTTAGTCAGTTGACGTCTGACGAGGTGCTAGGAGCATTTTTTTCAAACGTAGTGTCCAAAGAACTTGAGGTCGCAGACACTATGCACTTGAGAGTGTAAGAGCCAAGTTAACGGAATGTTTTAAAGTGTCCTTTGTTTTGTGAGTTTATTTTTGGATTTGAATACAATCATAATTCGTGGCTATTACTTAATGTCATTTTTCTGCTTCAAATATGGACCTCTCACATTGTGGGAATTATATTCAAAGGCAACGAGACTAACTGAACTTAGAATTTATCATCGATATTCTACAGAGATACAGTGTATTACGTACCACATGTACTGAGTGTGCCATGTTTGTCGTATTATGACACACACGAGCACAGAAATCGTTGATCTAGAATGTTATGGTTAGCTGGGATACTACAAGATATAATTTTTGGTTATGTTGTTGTTGTCGACTTAGCAACATGAATCTAAGAAGGGAATGTAATTAATGGATTTTGATGGGTCTCGGATACGTTGTTGAGTGACGTACCCTGAGTATGAGGCTATTTGCTTTTTTAGCGTCGGGCGTTGGTTTCGAGAAAATTGATGTTCAAGTTCACTGCGCGCTTTAATATACGTAATATTAGCCATGAGCCAACCAAGTGAGCGTCTTGCTACAGTCAGTAATTTCGCGTCAATTCATGGACCTTGCTGTTTAGAAGATGATCAAATACACACGGTTCGTATCAAATTATGACAAGGTTCGTATCAAATTATGGACCTTGCTGTTTAGAAGATGATCAAATACACACGGTTCGTATCAAATTATGATGCTTGGGTGTTCACTCTGCAGCATCACCTTAACACACCAAAAGTAACACCAGACCTCACACAAACATGTGAGGCTTAACGCTCAAGCGCATTTGCGAACACAACCTCGTAAGTGGTGTTGAGGAGTCCAAAAGCATGTCGCTTTTATTGAACCATAAAAAGTACTTATATCACAAATTTTTATTTATTAATCGAATATTTGCATGTATTAGAATAGAGAAAAGTGGTTAACACAAGAAATTTGAACAAATCGAAAATAATTTTACACTCCTGGCTATTAACATTTCTACACCAAGACGATGACGTGCTACAGACGCGAAATTTAACCGACAGGAAGAATATGCTATGATATGCAAATGATGAGCTTTTCAGAGCAGTCACACAAGGTGGGCTCCGGTGGCGATATCTACAACGTGCTAACACAAGGAAAGATTCCAACTGATTTCTCATACACAAACAGCAGTTGACCGGCGTTGCCTGGTGAATCTTTGTTATGATCCCACGTATAAGGAGGAGAAATGCGTACCATAACGATTCCGACTTTGATAAAGGTCGGATTGTAACATATCGCGATTGCGGATTATCGTATCGCGACACAGCTGCCCGCTTTGGTCACGATCCAATGACTGTTAGCAGAATATGAAATCGGTAGGTTCAGGAGGGCAATACGGAACGCCGTGATGGATCCCAACGGACTCGTAACAATAGCAGTCGAGATGACAGGCATCTTATCCACATGACTGTAACGGATCGTGCATCCACGTCTCAATCCCTGTGTCAACAGGGCACGTTTGCAAGACAACCATCTGCACGAAAAGTTCGACGACGTTTGAAGCTGGATGGACTATGAGCTCAGAGACCATGGCTGCGGTTACCCTTGACGCAGCATCACAGACAGGAGCGCCTGCGATGGTGTACGCAACGACGAACCTGTTGCACGAATGGCCAATCGTGAGTTTTTCGGATGAATCGAGGTTCTGTTTACAGTATCACGATGCTCGTATCCGTGTTCGGCGACATCGCGGTGAACGCACATTGGATGCTCGTATTCGTCATCGCCACACTGGCGTGTCACCCGGCGTGGTTGTATGAGGTGCCATTGGTTACACGTCTCAGTCACCTCTTATTCAGATCGACGGCACTTTTAACAGTTTCCGTTACATTTCAGATGTGTTTCGACCCGTGGTTCTACCCTTCATTCGATCCCTGCGAAACCCTACATTTCAGCAGGATAATGCACGACCGCATGTCGCAGGTCTTGTACCGGCCTTTCTGGATACGGAAAATGTTCGACTGTTGCCCTGGCCAGCACAATCCCCAGATCTCTCACCAATTGAAAATGTCTGGTCAATGGTGGCCGAGCAACTGGCTCGTCAGTCACTACTCTTGATGAAGTGTGGTATCGTGTCGATGCTTCATGTGCATCTGTACCAGTACACGCCATCCAAGCTCTGTTTGACTGAATGTCCAGGCGTATGAAGGCCGTTATTACGGCCAGAGGTGGTTGTTCTGTGTACTGCTTTCTAAGGATCTATTCACCCAAATTGCGTGGAAATGTAAACACATGTCAGTTGTAGTATAATACATTTTTCAAATGATTACCCGTTTATTATTTACATTTCTTCTTGGTGTAGCGATTTTAATGGCCAACATACCCATTAGTACCCTCACTTATAATTCACAAAATTCTGTACCGTAACCCTGATATTCAGTTACAGCCAGACAGACGTGTTTCAGTGTGGTAACCGGCGCCTGCCCTGCTCTGCTGTGCCTTCAGGTCGGTGGGCGCGGCGACGCCGTCGGCGCGCTTCTCCCGAGAGGCGGAGTTCCTGGCGCGCACCGCCTACGACCTGCACTACAGCCCGCCAGACGTCCGCTACACGCTAGAGGGCTACCCGGCGCCCGCGCCCGCGCTGCCGCCCTTCCCGGGAGCCGCGCAGGACCCCGCAGGGTAACGCCGCACCGCCACCTCTCTCTCCTAGCCACAACGCTACCTAGTACCCTGCGCATCCACCTAAGACCCTGAAATCTACATTAGGTGACGATGAGGCGTCTGTTGATCGCGTCTTAAGATTTTCTACCACTGTAACTGAGGAAGTTTTTTCTAAAGGAGATTAAGCAACAAGAGTTGCTGCCTATCGCCTTTCCTCTCAGACAGAAAGTTACACTCACCTGTTGATCTGCTGTCCTTTGACTTCAGAAGAAGTATTTGTAAAAGATCTAACGGTGTTCAGAAAGGATAGATTAAACAATATAGGTGGGGGCGTGTTTGTCGCCGTCAAAAGTAGTCTTTCGTGTAGCGAAGTTGAAGTTGATAGTTTCTGCGAGCTATTATGGATAGAGGTTGCATCCGAAAATCGTAAGAAGTTAATAACTGGTTCATTTTACCGGCCTCCGGACTCTGACGATACAATAGCAGAAAAGTTCAAACAAAACCTGAGTCTACTTACAAAAACTTACCCGACTCACACGATAATAGTAGGAGGTGATTTTAATTTACCCTCGATCTGTTGACAAAATTATATTTTCAAATCAGGAGGTAGGCATAAAACCGTCCGAAATTGTACGCAACGCATTACTTCTAACAATTAGTTAATGAGCCAAATAGAATTGTAAATGGATGTGAAAACACACCTGATCTCTTAGCAACAAACAATCCTGAGCTCATAACGAGCATCAAAACGGATACAGGTATTAGTGAACACACAAGTGTCGTAGCGAGATTGAATATCGAAAGTCCCAAAGTTATCAAAAATAAACGCAAAGTATATTTGTTCAGGAAAGCAGATAGAAACAAAATACATTACTTCTTGAAAGACAGCTTCCACTCGTTTCTAACACTAAACTTAGGTGTAGACCATATGTGGCTCAAATTCAAAGAAGTGGTATCGACAGCGATTGACAGTTTTATACCAAATAAATTAATAAAAGAAGGAGGCGATCACCCTTGGTATACAAAACAGGTCAGGACACTGTTGCAAAAGCAAAGGAAAATGCATACTAAATTTAAACGAACAAAAAATCCCCAGGATTGGCGATAGTACTCAGAAGCTCGAAATTTAGTGAGGATTTCAATGCGAGATGCCTACAATACTTATCACAACGAAACTTTTTCTCGAAATTTGACTGAAAACCCAAAGAGATTTTGGTCATATGTTAAATATATTCGGGGCAAATCACAAACAATACCTTCACTACTTGATAGTAATGACGGTCTTGCCGATGACAGTGCTACTAAAGCAGAGTTACTAGACATAGCTTTTAGAAACTCATTCACCAAAGAAGACGAAACCAATATTCCAGATTTCGAATTACGAACAGATGCCGTAGTAAGTAACGTAGAAGTTGATATCATCGGAGTAGTGCAGCAACTAAAATTACTAAACAAGAACATGTGTTCTGTTCCGGATTGTATACCCATTAGATTTCTATCTGATTCAGCTGAAGCGATAGCTCCTTACTTAACAGCCATGTACAACCGCTCTCTCATAGAAGTATCTGTACCAAAAGATTGGAAACTTGCACGGGTCACACCTATATTCAACAAAGGCAGTAGGAGTAACCCACTAAACTACAGGCCTATTTCATTGACGTCAATTTTCAGCAGGGTTTTGGAATATATCCTGTATTCAAATATTATGAATTATCTCGAACAGAACGATCTATTGACCCAAGGTCAACACGGATTTAGAAAATATCGTTCATGCGAAACACAACTAGCTCTTTATTCACACGAAGAGATGGGTGATATCGACAAGGGTTCGCAAATCGATTCCGTATTTCTTGATTTCCAGAATGCTTTTGACACCGTACCTCACAAACGGCTTTTAATCAAATTGCGTGGTTATGGTATATCGCCCCAAATTTGCGATTGGACCGTTCAAGCAGGCAGCGTCATCACACAACTAAAGCTGAAAATTTGACTTTGCCCATCTTAGTTACAGACCAGGGGCTTCCGCTGTATATTCTTGCGATACTCTGTGACTAGACATTTGGACTCCACATCTTTTTTTATTCTCAGCCGAATGTCTGTGGTTTTAGTCGTTATAATATAATCCAAGCCTTATCTAATATCTACAAATACATCTATCTTTGTACATTAGGTTAACGAAAAAAATATTGTAAACAATTGTTTGTATTGACTCTTGGTTGTTCTACGCACAGGGCCTGAAGATGAGGTCATTGACTGTCGAAACAGGTTGTTAAATAAATATATGGAACACAACTGATGGTATTATTTTTCGTTACAAAGCTGAAAATCGTCAGAAATCTTGACAGTAAGTTCAATTGGTGAGGTGGTATTAAATTTGTCCTTCTGTTTCGACAAGTGAGAGAGCAGGCGTCCATGAAGAATTTAAGCGAAAACCTCCATCCCTATTCATAAGGTAATCGGCTAGTTTAATTTCAACCCCTTCCTTGAAACTTAAAAAATAAAATAAAATAAATCCCAATAGCCGGAAATGCATGCCAAAATTTCTGTTTTGTTATATACCATAGAGTGACCTGTGTCTATACAATGTTTGGCAACGGCAGATTTGTTAGTTTGCTGTAAACGAGTATGATCTTTATGCTTAATACGGCGGTCTTCAACAGTCCTAACTGTTTGCCCGATATATGACATGCCACAGCTGCATGCGGTACGATAAACCCGTGACTTTCGTAAACCAAAATCTTTTACGGGCCCTAAAAGCGCTATAATTTTAGATGGTGGCCGAAATACACAATCAACATCATATTTAAGTAAAGCAAAATACGGCCAAACATGTTGGAAATGTTGCTCCCAAAGAAAAAAAGAAGGACAATGTTAATACCGTCTAACCCGTTTAAAACTGATATTTTTGAGCCGGCCGCGGTGGCCGAGGGGACTGAGGCGCTCCAGTCACGGTCTGCACGGACACTACGGTCGGGGGTTCGAATCCCCCCTCGGGCATTGATATTTGTGCCGTCCTTAGTCTTAGATAGTTCATAAGTAGTTTGTAAGCTTAGGGACTGATGACCCCGTAGTTAAGTCCCATAATTTCTACAAACATTTGAACATTTTTTAAAAATATTTTTGACGGGTTTCAGTTTTGATCATGTGTTGGCACTGCTTGCTGGCTTGCTCTGTGTGCCATCTTACCTGTTGTCATAAAAAAAAAAAAAAAAAAAAAAAAAAAAAAAAAAAAAAAAAAAAAAAAAAAAAAACAGATTTCCATCTCTGTTGCACATTGCTTCCTCGCTACAGAAAGGCCTTGAAATTGCCCTGCCGAAATATCGGCGAAAGTCAGTTTTTACCTGGCTACATACCGGTTAGTTATTTAAACATTCCAATACGCTTGGATAAATTAAGGAATCACATCTACCCATCAGAATGTACTTGTAAATGCTGATAACACTATACGGAAGGTTGCAACGGGCCTCATTGGAATAGGTCTACTGTTAGTGAACTTATCATTTTCTTTATTAGCAAAGACACACCTGCTAAGCAGCGGTGCGTCTCTGGCAAATAATAGAAATAAAATCAACGTTTCACAAATAATATAGCCTAAATCACGTATTTATGAGCTAATTATTGCAACTAGTTTCGACAAACTTGTAATTTTCTAACATAATAAAATATTTTATAAACATTTTCGCCGCGGCGGAGCGGCCGAGCGCATTGAGTCACTTCGCTGTGATGCGCGAGGCCGTTCCTGTCGGGGGTTCTAAGCCCCCTCCGGCATGGACGTTTGTGCTGACTTTAGTAAAAGGTAGTTCATAAGTAGTTTTTAAGTTTAGGGACTGATGACCTCGCAGTTAAGTCCCATAAGCTTCACACAGATTTGAACATTTGCATAAACATTTTCAAAAAAGGATACAAACAGGTACGTAACGTACATTGTGGATGGTGCAGTAATGAATGTCCAAACTGTTTACAATCTAGTGGATAATGATTTGAAAATTACCTTCAGCACACAGAGCTACAGACAGAAGGTTAGAATGTGGGACATCAAACACTGTACATAAGCAAAAACTATCGTACTTTTATTATGTTAGAAAATTACAGCACGTTTGAGAGTCAGTTGCCTAAAACTAGCCGATGACGTATTTAGCGGGTAAGAATAATATTTATGATTCTTTATAGGTTGTCAATGAAAACAATAAATTTGTCAACGAATTTAAAATACATACTGTGTCACATGTTGTGGTATTTTAAGTTGTCACAAGCAACAAGTCAATCATAAATCAGCAAATAAGAAAGTGTAAAAGGAAAGTTAGGAAAAGAGCAGATATTCACTACAGCAATTCGTCGAAAAGATTATAAAATATTTCTGCCCTAAGTCCAATTGCTTATTTAGTAGTGTCAATTTAAAATTGTTCAAAGTAATTTAATTAGGGCCCTTTTAGTGCATTGTGTAAGAGTTTTACATTCGGTTGAATGGGACCTTCAGAATTTTATTTTATTTTTTTAAATTTTATTTTTATTTTTTAGTAGGTGTCGGCCAAACACAGATTTACTATTTTGTAAAGTGAAATGCCAAGATCGCGGTATTTCATCATTATTTATGAAAGACCACCGGTTTCGATGTACACAGACATCATCTTCTGGTCTCTAACGGTGAACATAAAATGTACGGTTACAAAAAAACACCAACAATGGAACATGCAAAATAACTGTATGTATAGATAAACATATGTCAACAGTTTACATCACATACCTGCACTAAATAGTAACATTATTACATAAATGCATATTGTAGCCAGTTGGATTGTACTGGTGGGTTGTCACACATTGAAATTAGCCGTTTGGTTGTCACAAATAAAACTCGTATAGTCATATTTAAATAAAGAGCCACCATTTGTACAGTTGTGAGTGACAACAAGCTATTAACAGGCGGCGTTGTGATCACTATGTTACCTTAACATGCCGCTAGAGTGCGCTATTGTATGTGAAGTCCTACGACTGTTATCATTTGTCGATAATAAAATTTAAAATTGCAGGAGTATCTACTGCAGTTTCGGCAATTTACGTAAAATTTTAATTTACCTATAACCAAGAAGAGGTTTCTTTATTTAAAATTACGGTAAATTGAAGAATAAAAACAGTACCCAGCATATTTGTAAGATACAGCATATATAAAATCTACCGCTGTGAAACCAAAGTATAAAAATTTGAGGTTGCAGGTGTGACTGCTAGGGATCGTCAATTCACATCTGTTACATCATGTTCCGGTTTACATGCAGCCCGAAACACCATTCAAAAAATTATGACAAGCTGAGGAATGAAAACAGCATACTGTACAAAGTACGATCACAAAATACACCATATATTGTGTTTACTACTGTGAAAGAACAGTATAATTTTTTTATATGTGACAACCAGACGGCTAATTTTAATGTGTGACAACCCACCAGTACAATCCAACTGGCTACAATATGTATTTATGTTATAATGATACTATTTAGTGCAGGTATGTGATGTATACTGTTGACATATGTTTGGTATTACTACCGTATTTTTTTGTGCGAAAAATTTGAGGAAAAGGAGGTTCTTGTCTCTGGCGGCCTACAATCATGTCTATAAAATTTGGTGGTGATCGGTTGAACGGTTCGTCTTAAAAACAGGGAACAGGATACGGACAGACAGACAGACGGACAGACAGACAGACATGCATCTCAAATCGCCGTTATTGTTGCAAATATCTTTGAAATGCTACAAGATATGAAAAAAAAAACATAATAGAGCAATGTTGTAGAGAATTTTCCCCTCTTCAGAGCCGTGTATTCAATTTTCGTGTCAGATGGAAAGTCAAGCCGTTATTTTCATTTAAATTTCGAGCTGTCAAAAGACGATCGCAAAGGCCCACTTTTAGTGTTACTACCGTAACCTAAAGTGGGTCAAAAGTATTAACGCATACCAGGTTTCGAACCAACGATCAATGCATTTGAAATACTCTCTCCGTTAAAGACCCGGCCATACTCCATACTAAACGTCGTTACTGAATAGTATTAGTCATTGGACAATTGTGACTTCTTTTACAATTTGTGACATCTTTTACAGCCACTGTGTCATGGATAGGCATTTAATTGTACGAAATGCTACCGAGGGCGACATGGCTTTGACAAATCCATTAAAAAATTCTCAGGTGCAGCTTTTTGAGAAGGAAAGTAGACTACAGTGAAGGTTCGTTCAAGCAGCTGCTAGTTCCATCAAACTGCGCATGGGAAGATCTGTTAGCGAGTATCAGCAGCAGCTCTGCTCATGCGCAGTTTGCTGGAATCTGGCAACTGGCAGCTGCTTGAATCAACCCCATAGAATTACTGCTGCTGAAGCAGAGCTGCTGCCTAGCGGCTGAACACGCAATTAATGTGCACCGATCATTCCTACAATACGTGATCTCTGTTCCACTGAATGAGGAGAAGGATGATTAGCTTTAGGCGAGTTTCAGGGTAGTATGAAAAGAAGGAAATTTTTTGTTATTTTATGATAAGTTTTTTTTGTTTACAGTCTACATTTCTTAGTTTTGCGACACCCTTGATAGGAGAAGGTCGGGTAGTATCAGACGGTTAAGCTTTTTTTCAAATTTTGAATAGAGTAATGTCTTGATATGAAAATAATATCCACCAAAATGTACTCTCATAAGTCATAAATCTACCATCTTAGCAACTAGTCTTAGGGTAGATAATTAATATTATCTATTGGCTTCTAAAATTCATCTGACTTTTAACTACGGAGAAATGTTGGAGGTTTGTATCGGACAAGATGTAAATTACAGAAAATAAGCAAATATTTCTATCAAAACACTTGTTTTTTCTATTAAGACATACCGAATGGTAAATGTTTATTCAATTGAGTGATTTTACTAATTTTCGGTGCAAAAGAAATCACTAAATGATACAAGTAATAATACTTTTTCCATTGTAGACTCCTAGCAATCAATTTTACTACATCTTTAGCAAAACTTTTCCTGCCTTTAATTTTTCTTTATTGAACCTATCTTTTATTTTTAATTTCTCAGCGAACTGATAAGGAAGATTCAAAAACTCTTCCTTGTTTAGTGGCATTAGCTGATTGTCTAGATTTTTAATATGAGCGTAGAGTACTTGCTCCTGCTCATCACTGAAAGTTTTAGTAAAATCCTTAGAGTTTCCCAGTTTTGGCTTCAGTTCTATCTCCTTTCCGTCGAAAAAGTTCTTACGCCGGTCACCGAGGGTACTTTTTGGGACTGAAAAACGCTCGCTAGCTTCTCGAATTGTCATTTTCATTAAACGTACTTTTTCGACAGTCATCTTCATATTTTCTTCCCTTCACATATGCCTCATTTTGCCCATTTCGCCTGTAAAATGAAACAAATCCATCAAAACCTCCTTTTCGTTGGCTGTGATTGTTGTCCGATACAACCCTCCATGCTTATGTCCGATACAACCCGACCGACATGGGAAGATAATTCGACTGTCTAGTGCTTAGAAATAAGTATACACAAATTAACTGCCTATAAACATATAGTGCAATACACCTTATTGCTACTAACCACCTAGTAAGAGAATTACACTTACTTTAAAGCTGGGTACCGCACTCTAATCTTCGTACACGAAAACACACTCACAAAACAGACAATGCGCCGTGACTTTCATACACAAACTCGCAGCGGTACAATGTGGCGTAACGACCCCTTTGTCGTCACAGCCAACACTTCTGTGACCATTACTGGTGCTGTCTCACATGGCAAGTATGAAAAACACCACTTGTCCGATATAAGCCGCCGTCCGATACTACCCGATCTTCCCCTACTACTGCGCGACACCCCAGGGCGTCGCGACACCCAGTTTGGAAAGCTCTGCTGTAGTCACATAGCACGCTCGTCGCTCGTGTCCACAGGTCGTACCAGGACGCCCCGTACCTGCCGTCGCCGCCGGCGCCGTACAAGGGCGAGACGACGCACTGTGTCGGCTCGCAGACCAACGGCGAGCTGCCCGACGGGACGGCCCTGTCGCCGTCGTCGCCCCCTTCCGTCCCCGAGGCGTCGGGCGCCGCTACGTCATCCTCCCCGGTGGCCACCGCGTCCTCCGCCGCAGTGGGCGACGCCGCCACCAACGCCGTGGGCGGCGCCGGGGCCAAGCCGGCGCTGCAGAGGGCGGCCACCGCCGCCCACTGCCTCACCGAGTCTCCGGACGAGGGCTACGTGGGCGACGGCGCCGACGGCTCCGACATGTGACGTCAGCAGCGGGGGGCGGCGGCGGCGGCGGCGGCGGCGGCGGCACGGCGGCGCTCTAGCGTGCCGCTGGCAGGCGAGCTGCGATGGCGCTTCGACGACGCCGTCGACTTCTGCAAGGGCGATAACGTCGCCCTCTGAGCGCCCGACGCAACGAGCCTATGGTGCTGACGAGGAAGCAAGTGGAGGTGCCGGAAGGCTATCAGGCGCCGAACTCAGTGAATGAAAATACCGGCCTCAGAAAGATGCCCCAATTCATTTTCACCTGAAGATGTTCCTTCTCTGGAGAACATATTTCCGTACGACCAAATGAGAGATTGTGGACAGGCAATGCAACGAATACCAAAATTCGGCACTAACAACCGTAAATGTTTGATTATACGTTCTTTTACATTCCTCTGCAAGGTGTAAGGAGTGACAAGTATCATTGGTCGATGGTTAGTGCATCTCTTCCATACCGAGAGAGATGGGTCAGTGTTTAACATACGGGTCTCACTCATGGAAGGACGGCAGTTCAAACCTCCCTCCAGCCTTCCTGGTCCCCTTCCATTGGCAAGGCCGATCCCGTCCCTTACTGGCATGTAATGACCGAGAAGAATGACAAAGAAGTTGAGATGTTAAGACTCGAATGTACCTCTCTTCAATTCTCTTTTGTATCGCTTTTCGCACCGTTTCAGTGTATGGAATGTAAGAATCTTGAGAAATATAACAGGATCGAAAGAAGAGCCCGTGGTAAAGCACTTGAGACTGGATAAATTAAAATAAATCTTGATATTAATGATCGTTACGAAAATAATTTTCCCGCTGGCGACTACAATTAGGCCGTTATTGTCACAGTACCATTCTATTTACAGACTTGAAATTCGCAGAATATTGCACAATTATCTCGTGTGTTTCACTCAAAACAGTACCATTCCTTATACATTAATACGCCGTCAGGGATAAATCTCAATAATTGGACAAAACTCATTACGTCTTCACTCATCTTCGCATCTTTCTCTTAGTCCTGTAACTTGTTAAGGAAGTTGGCTGTCAACCATGTCATTTGCCGCAAATGAAGAATTTATCATAAGTACCTACCATGTAGGCCCACATTACTTTGTAAAAAGGATGTATATCCAGTTCTTTAATTTGTTCCGCTGTGTTGCACTATATTCATCTTGTTTCAACCAGACATCTATTTATCTGTATAATGACAGAATCAGATCTGTTGTTACGGAATCAAATGCCGAATGTAATCAGTGCCATGAACGTCATGCACCGCATACAAAAATAAGTATAATAATCTTTAAAGAAGTGTCAATGCCGACACATTTAAAACGGAAGAACTTCGTTGACAACGCAAATGAGTTTCATTGAACCTTAAAGAAATGCTCGACTTTCTTTTTTCTTCACTCTCCTGGCTCACCACCGCATATTACAGTTCTAAATATTACAAGTGCATGGGTTGAAACTGCAGACAGGTCACTCGATCTTAAACCGATCTATGGTCTTCCATGCTGTAAACAACTTCAAAAACTCCTATTGTAAAGCACTCAATCCTACTTCTTGACTGCTGTGAAGAACTTGAGTTATATCAAGACGATATGTTTGAATCATTGCAAATTGACATACATACACAAAAGGTGTTATTGACAGAGAAGCAATTATTTTCTTGTAAAAGTTGACCTCCAGAGTCCCACGTTTTCAAGGCTTTTCTGAATCGTTACATGCTACCGTTACCCATCAGCCTTTAGTCTGATAGGGACAGAAATACAGCATAGCAGTTTTACTTTGTACTTCGGTAAAACTAGGCATAGGAACCACACGCTAAGTTAATCTACAATACAATTTCATTGCATAAAAGATGTTCATATCTTGATACGTATTCTTCATTTTTTTTCAGTTCATAGTGTTTGGAGGCTTGTTCGTCCGAAATTATTTATATTATAATTGTAGCAACACATCGAACATTCGTCAACTGAATGAATCATCAACCAATTTATATTAGCAGTTGATTACTTTTCATCCCATAAGTTTAAAGAAATTTACGCAAGGTGTAGGTCTTTGCTTTCTTGTTGTTACGAACTTATACTGTAAGGATAATAATAATAATAATACAAACTTTGAAGTGATTACATATCTTTCTCAGCATTTATTTTAGTATACTACATTTTAGGTTGTTTTTCCATTGCGCTGTATTGATTTTTCATTACTATGAAAATTTGCACAGGTGACAACGACGACTCATTAGATGCAATGTGATGTTTATTGTTGACTCAGCAGTTATGCGTAGTGATATTGATTGCTCACTCATACAAGTACCCATTTTATGAGATTTCTTCTTACTTTCAAACTCATTTTTCATTAAAACAATTCTCCACCTAATTTCACATATCTCTGACATCCGTCAAGTGAGGCAACATTTTATAAATTTGCCAATTCTTAAATATACATCGAAAATCGCTTTTATAAATTCATTTCACTACCCCTTCGGCAAAGCTAAGGTGCAATCATCAAATCTGATTCTAATACGTCGTAATGCAAAGCCTTCATCAATGTTTTATCACACATCATGTCTGTTATATCGTTTGAGCGTTACGTTGGTGATATATCAGTGAGTAATAAAATTGAATGACATAAAATATCGTAGAAGTTGCGTTTCTTACAAAAGCACATTACACAGAATAGATGAAAAAATGTCTTGTTCATCTTTCCTATGGGCATGACTGCGAGTAATGAGTGTGGGGTAATCGACGTCTTATGTTATTTCGTAGTTACCACCTACTTCATGCTCTTTGAATGTCATAGTGGAACGTGATATGCGATAATATGCAGATGACCGTCACTTATAAGATGTGACGAAAGCGACTTAGCTTTAACGAATCAGGTAGTAAAATAAAGGTATGCAAGTATTGTTTACCTAATAAACCAACACATCATGCCAGGGATATAATTTCCTGTTAGGATCAAAGTCCAAAGGAGCCACCACTGAAAGATTGTAAATTGTGTTGCACGTAAACGAGCTGTTAGGAAATACAATTCATGGCAAATGGGTAATGGGAGAGAAATACATGTTATGTAAGTGAAGATTGCACATAACAATTAATTTTACCCAAATTTTTGAGAATATCTAGAGTGTAACCAGTTTCAGTATGAGGCTGAAAGATTTTTCTTCTCAGTGACAAACAACTAAGGTATATAGGTTTTAGTTCTTTCATACACTGATGTCAAAGATGAACTTTATGCTGTTGAAATGCGCAAGACTGTGTCACTAATCTGTAATAAACTTTTCTTTGGGACGAACCATTATATCTCTGTAAACGTTACTCTCTGTCACGAGTTAAAATACCGCCAAAAGTGCGTCATTGAGTCTTAAATACATAGATTGTACCTTGATGACAATCACTTCTACGGTTGCCTGGGTACTTAAATACCTACATACTAAACAGTATTTTTCAATCCGTAAACTTGTATGGAAATTTATGCGAGTGTTTGTTAATGCTTGTTGATAATTAGAGCAAGCTAAAATGAACAGTTCAGCGTCTTCGAGTTGTTGAAACTAAATTATTCCATAAAAGACTACGGTGACTGAATATTTAGGTGAAGTGTTGTAATAAGCATTGATTCCTGAAGTATAGGACAACGATGATCAGCTCTGACTTTCGTCAGAACAGACCAATTGCTCTCTAAATATATTTGAAAATCAAAATGGACGTAACAGTGTCACACAGGGTACAATTTTCAGACACTAAAGAGCAAAGAGAAATCGTTTTTTACGTAGTGATTTGAAGTCAGAAGTGAGTTCATGACTGTCCTTATTTTATATCGCATGTAGCGCAGTGCAATAAAGGTACCTTTTGTACAAACTGTGTTTGCCAGTACATTTATAATGAAATGTATTGAATGTTTTGTAAGTGTAAATAAAATTTTGACTGTATACAGAATATATTTTCTACGAAAGAGAATGTACGATTTGCAGACTGGTAAGAGGCGAGAAGTCGGGATGCGGGTTTTGTTAAGAGTTTGCACATGTATATGAGCGCCGTATCCAGAGTCACCCCTAGTTTTAAATACCCTGCATCCATGTGTATTTAATAAATGTAGCAGTGAAACACTTTAATAAAATGTTTCCTTTGTTTTTAGTAGATACTACTTCTACATGAATGTTAATTCTTCCAGTTGTGAAATATATCGCATTTGTCTTTTGTATAAAAAAAGTTATTGCATACTTGTTACTTTTCGTTCATGACACAGCATATTATTCAGTTTTGTAAGTCGACGAGTGAATTTCTTGAGTAATCTGTTGTTACATTAATTTCTATTGAAGTCACCAACTTTTGAGCGTAACCATAAAAATGTTCCTAGCTCTCCAATCAAAAATGTACATCTGAAAAATGTAAAGATGCAGATTTTTGTGAGTTTCTTTGGTCAAATATATATATCGAAATTTATATCGATGAAATGCTTTATGCATATTTTCATAACAGAAGCTCTTAAAAGGAAACATGTGAATAATCTAGCAATTGACTCAACTCTTCTAATTAAGGAGAGGGATCCCTTATTGCCCTGAATACTCCACGTACGTTCTTCCCTTGTATTTACATTTCATGAAACCATCGAAATGATCTTACAATTTATTTCATTGCCAGGCACAGTGACTACGAACAAATCACCAAGGAATATACAAGATAAATCTAGGTTTCCGACTTGTCATTTGCCCTTGTAAGGAATCTGTTGTTCTCTTACAATATTTGGTATTGGTTAGTAACTTTATACCTAAAGCATCCAAGGGTTATTCGATTCGCTTTTGTTAATGTTCGATCAAACACAGTAAGTACTGGAAAAATATGACACCATTTTTCATTAATAACTGGAACGAACCACAGAGAAGATTAAAACTAAAAGAAATGGCTACTAAAATAGACATAATAGACGATTTTGCTATTAAATTAATGAAAATGTACACAAATGAAATTCATCCAGTGAAGTTCTGGTCGCTCAAATATTGAAAAGTTTCGCACAGGAGAAAACCAAAGACGTTGCTTTATAAATATGTCATTTTAATATTCAGTAAATGATATGTGTAATAACTAATCTGTTCTTTTTTTGTGTGTGTAATGATTTGAAAAATAATGTTTTTTGTAGTTTAGATTATAGTAAAAGTAAATAAAAGCCATATTAAGACCTATACCTTCCTAAATACAAACGTTAATACTATTATACATTAAATTATATCTGAATTTTTGTTTTTTTGTTTTTTGGACAGATTGTAGATGACTTTTCGTCTAGTGGAGTTGTAATATTTGGACAAGTAGTTTGAACCAACATGCAAGCATCTCTAGTATCGGCTTTTTATTTTGTTACAGCATGTTGTTTTACTTATTGACAATTTAGATAACTTATTACGACACAAGCCTGAAAATTCGGGCATAGATTTACTTCTTCGGTAGCTGAACAGTTTTCTTGCATCTGTACACAAATGTTAATACTGAAGCTTCTCTCAGAATTGACTGATTACTGTTTCTCACATGCTTGCAATGCTATTATTTATAAAAATCTGTTGCGCGTTGAATTGTAAAGGAAATGAGTACAACTTGGAAAAATGTGTCAATGATAAAAGATATTCATCTTCTTCGCCTGCCTGAGAATCTCTCGTTGTCGCGAACAGAAACGCTGGACAAACAATCAGAAGGTATCATGTTTCGTGCGAGTAAATGCTGTTCTAGTCGACAAACAGCAATCGGGCATTCTGACTCTCTGTGCAACAACGATGTCAAAGAAAGAGTTCTCTGGAAAAATGCTCTCTCTAATTTTCATATTAATTTAGAATCTTCAGCTTACTAAGGTAGACACCCTAGTATTGAATCGACGAAAATTCAAGAAAATCATTCCTTTGATGAAGACACAACGTAGAACGTTATCTATCGGGATCTTCAAGAATAAAACAGTAAAACGTGTCGCTTACAGTATTCGGCTTTTGGGTATAAACTTTGCGGTAAACTCAAATGTAATAAACACAAAAGTGGAAAACAACTCATGACCATGCGGATACAATCCGCCAATAAAAAACTGACTCAGAAACATGGCCATGTGACCAATAAATCAGAGAGGATCCGACCAAACTGAAAAGATTCATGAAGAAAAATTACTTAAGAAGGCAGAAATATTCACCAGGAGGCATTACGAGAAACAACAAAGAAAGAGGTAACGAGAAAATCATGTGCCAATATCCAGCCGACGAATTTAAGAAAGAATTGGCTGAATAATAATTTATCGACGCTTTCAAAACATGAACAGTGTCACAGTCATTGTTAAAGGTCCAAGAAATCGGAAGAGTTAAATAAGCCGCATACAGGAATCCCTTGAATACCAGATCGATCTCGTAGCTCTTTCCATACATCTGCGGAAAGATATCCATGTTGTTCAAGTTTACAGAACAGCTAAAATCGACTCATAAGTTTGATTAAGAGGCATCATAAAATTTAGCCAGAAGAAAATAAAATAGATGAGAATCATACCTCCAAAGGTCGAACGGAGAAAAATACCTCGAAAGGAAGAAAAAGAAAAAAGAAACATAATGGGAACCATCCATTAGGTAAAACAGAGAAAATAAAAACACTGATACGTGAAAAAATGACACACAGAATCAACATAAACGGACAGAGGAATATTCACATTAAAACAGAGCTCAAGAGCATATCGACATTCAAATCATAAAAAAACCACCCCCAGAACAACGCAAAGAAAATTTCCTTAGGAAATAAATAGCTCTCAGGAAGTTACAATTCAAAATATATGGTGAAAGGATCGCTGTGACCTATTACAAAAAGTTATGGAAACTGGCTCCTTTTTTTTTTTTTTTTTTTAACTTATCAGCTCCGGTGATAGCCCTTCAAACTCACCCAAGGGAATCATCAGTTACAGTCACACCGAATCCCTACCATCCTCAACATTCAATGTAATAGGCAGATTCTCAAACTAAATAATACGTCTGGAAGAAGATGGTGTTATCGCACAACTGCTGAAAAATCCTTAACAAAATTTGTCACACTTTTGAGACTGTAAGTGCACCCACTGCGCAAAAGGGCAACAACATGTGTTTTGTATTTATCCAGGAGTCTTTTTTTCTGCAAGTTATACAAAAATATATATCAACATGCCTCCTCATCAGGGTTCAGGTACACAAAATGGACAGATAACCAATGGCTTCCGCATTAGAGGAAACTGTATAGAACAAAGTTTCAAATTTAAAACTACATCAAAATACAAAGCGGTCAGCTTTGTGCTCTTCACAGTGCCTATGACTCAATAGATCGGTAACCCCACTTTGTCATGCAAGAAGAACATGGAATCGACCGGACAATCTCATTCGCCAAAAACCACTCATCAGTACCTCTTGCACAGTAAAATTTGTGGGTGATATTCAAATCCATTTCTCTACACTATAACAGCCTGTTTCCAAATCTAACAGAGGTTTTGCATAAAGTAACCCTAGTTTGAGAGTGAAGACTGAAACAACCAATACAATTGGAAAGTCTTATGACTTAGAAGACCTACGTCCATATGACACTCACTATTATTAAATACGATATGCTGTGTCCGTTTTGCGCGGTATAATCGAGCAAATGTCCTTCTGACCCGTATGCATGCACTTCGGTGACCACACATATCAAATTAAATACAAAAGATGTATTCTCGATTCCGAATATGTATCACCTTAAAGATTTACTGGAGTCAAATGAAAGTTTGTGACGGACAGAGACTCAAACCCGGATTTCCCACTTTTCACAATTGGTCGCGTTACAGTTATTGATGAAATGGCTCGTATGCACAGCAGCAAGAGGAGAAAAATAAGATCACCTCTGTACTTTACTCTCTCATCTGTTTTCTGTGCTTCCAAAGCAACCACAGTTTTCTTCCACCAACAACCAAAATGGAATGAAAAGAAACACAACAAGTGGAATATATCTCTTTTACGAGTTGGGTTGGAACTAATGAATTTCAGGTATATATACATGTGGCGTCTATTCCGAAAGAACAGTTGTTATTGTTTTCATATTCACAGAATATATGACTTCAAACTGCAAAAGCTGAATCCCGGCTGGGTACACATTTTGAGCTTTGTCTATTCGCAGTTGAAGTCATATATTCTGTGAATCTGAAAATTTCAGGTAGAGGAAAGAAGTACTAATGGAAGAAGGCTGTCTAACCAAATTATTCAGTCAATGGAAACTCTTCTACAAAAGTAAATCAAAGAAGTGACAACAGATGCATTTCAGCCTCCTGCAGTGACAGGTCGGTGTCATATGTGTGTAAATTAAACGAAAGAAAAAAAAAGAGGCAGAAGTACAAAACCTAAGTAAAGCAAAACAGTTTTGCGCACAGTGTCACAATCATGCAAGTAACACCCATTTGTAATAAAAAAACACCTGGATTCAAAACGGTTTTGTGTCACTTCCGAGGGCATATGTAAGTTTCGGTCAGTCCGGGAGGCGTGGTGGGTAGTTGGTAGTTGGTAGTTGCATGGTAAAGCGACCGCTAGCAAATAAGAGGAAGTCAGGGTTCGATTCGCGGTCTGGCAGATATTTTCATATAAAGACCTAGGTCAGAACAAGGCCCCAGGAGTAGATGACATACCCTCAGAGCTACGTAAGTCTCTGGGAGAGTCAGCCATGAAAAAACTATTTGAACTGGTGTGTAGGATGCATGAGACAGGCGAAATACCCTCAGACTTTAAGATAAAAGTAATAATCCCCATTCCAAAGAAATAAGGTGCAGACAGGTGTGAAAATTACAGAACCATCAGTTTGATAAGTCATGGTTGCAAAATTTTAACACGAATTATCTACAGGAGAATGGAAAAGTTGGTAGAAGCTGACCTCGGGGAAGATCAGTTTGGATTCAGGAGGAACGTAGGAACTAGGGAGGAAATACTCACTTTACGTCTTGTCTTAGAAGATAGATTAAGGAAAGGCAAACCTACATTTTTAGCTTTTGTAGATTTGGAGAAAGCGTTTGACAATGTTGACTGGAATGCACGCTTTCAAATTCTGAAGTCAGCAGGGGTAAAATACAGGGAAAGGAGAGTTATTAACAACTTGTACAAAAGCCAGACAGCAGTTATTAGACTGAAAGGGAAGCATCAGTCGGGAAGGGAGTAAGACAGGGTTGTAGCCTTTCTCCGATTTTGTTCAATATGTACATCGAGCAGGCGGTGAAGGAGCAAGGAAAAATTTGGAATAGGGATTGAAGTTCAGGGGTAAGAAATAAAAACATTGCGTTTTGCTGATGACATTGTACTTCTGTCAGAGACAGCAAAGGACCTGGGAGAGCAGTTGAATGGAATGGACAGTGTGTTGAAGAGAACGTATAAAATGAACATTAACAAGAGCAAAACAAAAATAATGGAATGCGGTCTTAGAAAATCAGATGATGCTGAAGGAATTAGATTAGGTAACGAAACAATGAAGGTGGTAGATGAGTTTTGTTACTTGGGTAGTATAATAACATGCGATTTTCGCAGTACAGAGGATATAAAATGCAGAATGGCAATGGGAAGAAAACCATTTTTGAAAAAGAGAAATTTACTGACATCAAATATTAATTTAAGTGTAAGTAAGTCTTTTCTGTAGGCATTTGTGTGGAGTGTTGCATTGTACGGGAGTGAAACATGGACGATAAGCAGTGCGGACAGGAAGAGAATAGAGGCTTTTGAAATGTGGTGCTACAGAGGAATGCTGAAGATTAGGTGGGTAGATCGCATAACTAATGAAGAGGTACTGAACATAATTGGTAAGAAAAGGAATATTTGGCATACCCTGACCAAAAGAAGGGATCGCTTGATAGGACACATTCTTAGACATCAAGGAATCGTAAATTTAGCATTGGAGGGAAGTGTGTGGGGTAAAAATCGCAGAGGGAGACCAAGAGACGCGTATAGTAAGCAGATTCAAGTGGATGTGGGCTGCTGTTCTTATGAGGAGACGAAAAGGCTTGCTCAGGATAGAGTAGGGTGGAGAGCTGCAGCCGGCCGCGGTGGCCGAGGGGACTGAGGCGCTCCAGTCACGGTCTGCACGGCCACTACGGTCGGGGGTTCGAATCCCCCTCGGGCATGGATATTTGTGCCGTCCTTAGTGTTAGCTAGATCATAAGTAGTTTGTAAGTTTAGGGACTGATGACCCCGTAGTTAAGTCCCATAAGCTTAACAAACATTTGAACATTTTTTTGGAGAGCTGCATCAAACCAGTCTCCGGACTGAAGACCATAACAACAAGATCATAACATTTTACAACTGATGCTCATGCATGTTTGAAATTGCAAGTAATTTCTTGTAATTAATATTTATTGTGTAGTCGTTGCATATGTTCTTATAGAATCTGGCGTATGTGAGAAGCCTGTCTAAATGTTCAAATGTTTGTAGGGCTTATGGAATTTAATACGGGGTCATCAGTCCCTAAACTTACAAACTACTTACGAAGTAGCTAACACTAATGACGGTACAAATATCCATGCCCGAGGGGGTATTCGAACCCCAGACCGTAGTGGCCGTGCAGAACGTGACTGGCGCGCCGCAGACCGCTCGGCCCCGCGGCCGGCAATGCTAGATGTCGGAATGAATGGTCGTATATCAGGTGAAGGTGTTATTTACTACTGCAAGATTGTAGAATTGCTTAAATCCAATGGCCGGAACATCCCATATCATTAAGATCAGTACTGCTGAATTAAACACAATTAAGCACAAACGCTATGGCGCGATATTGTTCCCTCAGGTGGAATATTGCTTTAGAATTGATTAACAATCGAATAAAATACAAAACAAAATTATTACATGTAAATAAAAATTGAATGAAATAGAAAGTATCAACTTCAAATAACATTTAGTCACAAAATGAATGAGAAGTTTATTACAGTTACTTGAACTCGACAAAAGAATACATTTACACCAGACGCAAAACTGATTAAATTTAATTAGTAGTGCTACAGTTTTAATGAATATCGTAAATAAATGCCCCAGAATTTGAATTTGAGTATGTAGTAGCTTATCGTACGAACCCCCCTCCCCCGTCCGCCAAGCCACTCCATATAGAGCGTCGTCGCTTTTTGGGACGGTGATGTGTGGCACTCCAGTATCTAAATCTTCCAATAGATGAAAGTAAAAGTTGGTGTGCCTGCTATCTTGGATGTATGTTCTTTTTTTAATTAATTTTATACATCCCTCTACGTAAATTCTAGGATGGTACCCAAATTCCGCCTCAGAAACACGACTTGCAAGTATTTCGAAAACTTTACATGTACGACGCTGTTCACAAGCAGTTTGGGTACACAAACGGTGTAGCGACAGGAAGCATATCCATCACCGCTTAAAATACCATACCATATCCACAATAACGATGCCGACTAGGCGGCAATTCTAGATAAATGCAGAGCAAGAGGTAATTGATTGTCCGTGTATCTCCAAAATGGACTGAACTTCGAAGTGAAACACTTTCGATTCGATAAATTTAAGATAGATGTCAGTTCCCAGCTAATGATCAGGTGGTGCTAACAAGCCAACTGAGAAATTCCGTCATCCTGACGGTCGTGTTGATATGTTTTAGCGAAATATAGTAGCGCCTATTCGTTCGACAGTTGGTTTGTAAAAGAAGCAGATGAAATGAGTTTGTGGAATTAATTAACCTGCCTGATTTCGATTCCCAATCAGTAGGTGGACCTAGCTGTTAACCCGCGAGCACTCGCGCGTCAGCATTTTGCTCACAGTAATTTTAAAACAATTGGCATTTTACCATATTTAAATAGTCCGATATGTGTGTTTTCTTACAAAATTAATGAGAAATACTTATTATACATATTAAGTACATTACAAACTTTTCTTTGACTGTCAGAAAAATACTATACACTCGATCGATCGAGTAATTTTTAAAGGCGCGAGTTCTCGCGGGTTAATCCTCTGCTGCTACAACTCTGGCCAGAATGGGAACTCCTCTATTCTATCAAGGGTTTCTGTTATTTAAAAAATTGAATGAAATGGTAGAAACAGGAGATGGCTATAGACCGTAAGTGGAACAGTACAGTTAGGTAATCAATGTATTTTAAATGTACAAGGAGTGTTCGGTGAATGGTCCCATACTTCACAAACCGCGTTGCCGAGGATGAGGTGCCCGCACATACTCATTGCGGGACATGTCAACTAGACTTGCGCATAACAGTTCGCGATCGGGAGCGCTCACTTTAGTTCGCGGATTTGCCGCGAACTAGTTCGTTCTTTTAGTTCGTCCGCTCCCAGTGACGGCTGAGCGGCGTGATCTGCGCATGCAGGTGGAGGGAGAAGTTCCCCCACCTAGCTGCTTCATGCGCTTGCTGCTTGAGCCGCTAACGATATAACGCAAAAAAAAGAAAAAAAAAAAAAATCAGTTTGTGGAGAATTTTTTGCGTTTAAGTTGAGAGTTATCTCTATATGTTGGCATTATGGCATTTATTAGTCACATTTTGAAGATTGCAGAATACTTCAAAGCAGAAATTTTGTAACACTGAACTATGTAATCTAGCAGGCAGACGCTAACCTCGAAATGGCTCTTATCAGCAGAAGGCGAGGGATCTGCGAACTAGTTCGCGTAGTTCGCCTGTGGGAGCGCTTTTTTTTTTATTGTTAAGCTTATGGGACTTAACTACGGGGTCATCAGCCACTAAACTTACAAACTACTTATCAACTACCTTATACTAAGAACGGCACAAATATCCATACCCGAGGGGGGATTCGAACCCCCGACCGTAGTGGCCGTGCAGACCGTGAATGGAGCGCCTCAGTCCCCTCAGCCACCGCGGCCGGCGGGGAGCGCTCTTTCGAACAAGTTGTTTCGCGAAATACACAAGACTAATGTCAACTAGCTCCCCCTGTCGTGCAAAGCACTGCAATGATGCTGTGGTACACGCCGCGACCCAGCTACCAGAGCAAGTATGAGAACTTGTGCCACTGCAAAATGGAACGCAAAATGGCAAAAACGCCTTAACATCCAGTTTTGTTTCAAATTAGGCAAAACCGCAACGGAGATCCATGAGCTGTTAATACACGTGTATGGCGTTGAAGTAGTAAGTAAAAAGTGTGTTTGAGTGATTTGAACGCTTTAGAGGCGGAAAGGAAGGTGTCGAGGATAAGCCGCGTTCACAGACAACATCTTTGAAAATTACAGATGAGCTAAAGATCAGCACAGACAGCGTAAGCCCTATTATTCACGAGAATTTGTGACTGCGGAAGATTTGTAGCCGGTTGCGGAGATCCAACAACGCGTCACCTCCGTGATGAGCGATTCCACAAAAAGCGTTTGCCGACTGTTTCCAACAGCTGTACAACCGAAGTCATAAGTGTATTCTAGTCAATGGCGATTACTTTGAGGACTGTAAAAGTATTAATAATACTTGCTACAGGACAAGCAAGAAAGAGAAAATGTCCAAGAGAAGAAACAGTTAAACATTTCGCTCACCTTTTAAAAAGAGAATGACTATTGAGAGTGTTCCACGAAAGTGTCCGTTAGTCATGAGTACAACCAATCGTAAACTTTGTTTTTTCCCCCTTTTTCACACTACAACAGTTACAGCAGCATTTCTAGCGAATTGACAACGAAAACTCATAGTTGCGCGCTGTTCACTTGCCATCATAAAAAAAAGAAGTAGAAAAAGCGATAGCAAAATCAATGACAACAGATGAACAGAACAAGCCAAGTGGACAACACAGGCGGCAACGAACTGGAAATGAGTTGCGCTGTAGACTCCAGGCGGCAGAAATGCATACTAGGGAAAGCTCCGTCCATGGAAATAAAATTCCTTTCCGTTTTGTTTCGTTCCACCCAAGACGGTTAGAATACAGGGAGACCTCCTTACGCTGAAAAAGTGAAGCCTGAGTCAGCCATATTGGTAAGTTTTGTAGAAGTTTTCGTATCATAGAGCTAATGCTTTATGTCACTTAAAACAGGAATAAAGCGTACGACGGTATTGCCGTGATGAACAATGTGTTCAAAGAGTGCAAATTAGCGGTTAACAATTAAGTTTTCAAATATATTATGATGAGTATTTACTACTATTTTTTCAAGAAAGTATATTGTTTGAAAGTACATGTTTCCCAGTGACTGTCAGTTCAATGCATTGACAGCAAGAGGGCCGACTAAACGCATAGTTTTAACGGAGAAATAGCATTCCAAAACTGATCAAATTGGTGGACAGGCTTCAACTGCATATGTGCTCCGCATAGATACTACCATATCCCTTTATACTAACCCCTTGGTTCCACCCCTCCACAGATTAAGGTAGTACGCCACCGAATAGCAACACCTTGCCATAGAGATAATGAAAACGCTGGAAGAAGGACGTCAGCTCTAATTTAAGATATTGGACACAAGAGGGCGAAAATTAAATCCTGAAAAGTAACAAAAAAACTATTGATTCTAGCAACTAACACCAAGAAAATAAGATGGAAAGTTTATGTAAATATCCACTCTTTGTCATCAACTAGACTGCCGCGGTAGAGTAGCCGAGCGGTCTAAGGCGTCTCGCTGCGGAGCGCGCGGTTGCTCGCCGTGGAGGTTCGAGTCCTCCCTGGGGCATGGGTGTGAGTGTTTGTCCGTAGGTTAGTTTACCTAGGTTTAAGTAGTTTGTAAGCTTCCGACTGATGACCACGCAGTTTGGTCCGATAGATTTACAGACAGTTGAACATTTGAACATCATCAACTAGACTCCTATAATAAAAATCTGCGTATAATAACCTGTATTCAGAGATCGAAAAGGATTCAGGAAAGGCTCATAAAAGTCAATCACACATTTTGGATAGAAACTCAGATATTAACTAGCATTTGAATACTGTCAGCTAATAAGATAACCACCGCATTGTGGATAGAGTTGGCTTAAACCTGGAAGAAAACATGTAGAGGAAATTAGAAGTGTCTGGAGACGGCTAAAATTGGAACCTAAAACATTTCCATGATCCGATATCGTCCAATAAAAATATAGATAATAAAGGAAATATGCGTTTCAGCGTGTCCATCATAAGCGTCGTTAAATACAATTTCTTTGGTATTTCATGAAATATTTGTAATTTTGTTTATGCCGTGTTAGGACACTGCTCAGGTACAAGTACCAGTGAACTGTATTGATTGTGCCGGTTATATACAAAAATTTATAGGTAATTTAATGGTCCATTCGATAGAACTGTCCGCTATTAATTCAGCACGATATTCGTTGCATGTTTTAACGGGGATAGTAAAATACGAACTGACTGAGTAGTGCCCTTCTATTGCGATTTGGAGACATAAAAAAGCACGGGCCAGGTCGGCTTGTGAATCGCTCCTGGATTAGTGGTGACTGTTCCTTTTGAAACGAATATCGCGGTACACTATTATTGGATCTATGTATGGACGCATGAACTTCGGCTTTAAATATTGATTTGTCTGGAGCAGGAAATATAAAAATGTTTATCACTGATCTGCGCGTCGCGTCGTGTGATGAATTGGATAAACGATATTTGTGAGGGCTGACTGCAGCTACCACTAACATGAAATAATTCATGGTATAGCGATATACACAGATATAGATCGGAGTAGTATCGCGAACATTTGTACCCCAGTGATTCATGTAAAACATTTTTCGACGTCACGTCGGACGCACAACGGAAAATAAAGATTAAATGTGGAGTATCTAGATGCGTGGGATATTTCGCTTTGGAAATCATCAAAGAATTCAATATTCGGAGATCCGCAATATTAAGAACGTGCCAACAGGCAACAGCACTTAAAGGAACTACGATTGCGTAGTGTGTTCAGTACAGTAGTGCTTCTTGAAATAATCACAGAAGTCAATGAAACACTTTCGAAGAACGTATTCCTTAGGACAATGAGGCGCAATTTGACGTTTCTGTGCAGTGGCAGATTAAATTTGGTAAGAGCCACTGGGAAGGTCCGAGTATGGCGCACATCGCACAAAGCAATTCATACAAGTTGTCAACAATGCAAGTATTGCTGTTGTTTTCAATCCTGACACTGGTCTGATGTAGAGAGCATGTATAGCGAGAGAGTGGCCAACCTGCGGTAGCCGCCATGTTTTTACCAGACAGCGCGCGGGCCGTGCTCTTATTCAGCAACCAAGGCAGAAAAGCAGCCACCTAACGATTGAAATAAAGCATCAGTTCCAACCACGAGACCAAAGCACATTTTCTACCTTACTAATCAGTACGTAGTTAAAGAAATGCCATTCACTTCTGTTTATACAGGCATAATAGATTAGTAATCAAATCGGTCTCGTGAAACAGTTTCTGTGGCTGTCGAATTTCAATACCATTTTATACGATGTTCTTGTAACTTTGACTGTTACCTTGAGAGGTATTTCATGTTATTTATCTTGAAGTGAATTATGCTATCTCAGAATTTCTACCTGCATATCCATCGCTGAAATTAGTACATTAGGGAAGGTCGGCCGAATCGGGTCTGGAGATGAATCGGTCTATTTCAAAAATTCACGCCTAATCTCCATGTTCGAAGTAGTGTGGTAAGTGCCGCCACACAGCTGTGACTGTTGGAACTCCGTGAACTAGTTGGAAAGTGATAGACATTGTCAGGCGTGTTTGTTGTTGTGTAAAAATCGTGGAAGACAATTTTCTCCTTTGTAAAACAGCTTTTGATTCAAATTCATATATCTCTGGTATTTCGTTTAGTAATTTGTTGAGTATACGTTTAGAAATAAGTGTCTATAATGGAGAAAAGGTTATGGTGTTACTGGAGCGTTAATATTGTGCAGAGCTGCCGACGCAGGAAAAAAATAATTTGCATTTCCGCCGAATCGGGTCAATGCTTTTATTTCGATTCATTTCAGTTACTATATTGTTTCGTTTTTTATTATTTCGTTCTCGGTTTTATTATTACGTATGGGGAAATATAAAAGAAAAACCTTTACTTTGTGGGGTGAGGATGACATGCAAAATGCAATTAACGCTTACCTGGAGGATATAAGTCAGCGCCATGCAGGGAATATGTTTGCAGTACCGCATTCCTGTGTACAACGGCGACTGCAAAGTGAAAAAGATTATTCAGCAAAGGTAAAATGTGATCAAGGGCGAGGTGCAGTAGCCATGTTAAAACGTACCTTGTAGCACGACATGTCAAAAACCAATACTAAGAACTAACAAAAAGGTACAAAATACTGTTTAAATATTTTAACCCCTTACCAGATTCGAACTCGCGACGTTCTCATTATGAATTCACTACACAACCACTACACCATGAGTGGAATGCACAGATATTGGGTTCAATTTCTGGTTTTTCATTAATACCTTTCTTGCACTGGCCGGAGGGGAAGCAGAATATATTTATTTCATTCTGACGGGAATAATTCGTTGGTTTCCGTAAGTCGCCTTTACAGTTCACGCTTTATCGGTTAATTTTCACCACTGATTGTTTCCGTATTTCCTGATTCCTTGTTATCAAATGTTCTTTTTTTGTGGGACATAACTACGGGGTTATCAGTCCCTAAACTTACAAACTAATTATCAACTAGCTTATCCTAAGGACGGCACAAATATCCATGCACGAGTGGGGATTCGAACCCCCGACCGTAGTGGCCGTGCAGACCGTCATTGAAGCGAATCAGTCCCCTCGGCCACCGCGGCCGGCATCAAATGTTCAAATGTTTGTTAAGCTTATGGGACTTAACTACGGGGTCATCAGTCCTTAAACTAACAAACTACTTATCAACTATCTTATACTAACGACAGCACAAATATCCATGCCCGAGGGGGGATTTGAACCCCCGATCGTAGTGGCCGTACAGACCGTTACTGGAGCGCCTCAGTCCCCTCGGCCACCGCGGCCGGCCCTTGTAATCATAAGCATCATATAATAACCTTCACTTCACTTCACGACAGGGGAACAACAAGGCTTTTCTCTTAACTGTTCTTAATGATTATGTAATAAAAATGTTCAAATGTTTGTATAGCTTATGGGACTTAACTACGGGGTCATCAGTCCCTAAACTTACAAACTACTTATGAACTAACTAAGACTAAGGACGGCACAAATATCCATGACCGAGGAGGTATTCGAACTCCCGACCGTAGTGGCCGTGCAGGCCGTGACTGGAACGCCTCAGTCTCCTCGGCCACCGCGGCCGGTGATTATGTAATACACGTTGTATATTACACTCAGTAAAGCACTTCAAATCAACATTCAATCTTAAAAATTGCCACGAAGTTCTAAAGTTATCGTCAATGACCAACAAACGACTCGTTAATTTACGTAACTAGACCCGACATAAGACGTGCAAAGCACTACCACAATACAAACTGTATGAAACTGTGCAGTGAAATCGCTGTCAGAAGTTTATAAGATACTTCACAGTACAGAAATGCACATTGTAGCTAGTCACACATACATCAAGTCCGCCGAATCTGGTAAAAACATTGCGTCTGTGCTGTTAGCCAATCAGGAGCGGTCTCATGCAAGGCCACTCTCTCCCTATACGGGCTCTCTAGTTTGATGCAGTGCTCCACGCTACCTTGTCCTGTGGAAGCCTCTTCGTTGCTGAATAAGAATGGCAACCTATATCCTTTTCAACCTGCTTATTTGTATTTGTCTCGCGGTCTCTATTTGCCATTTATACCCCATACACTTCCCTCCAATGCTAAATTGAGGATACCTTGATGTCTAAAAACGTGCCTGATCAATCGAACCCTTCTGTTAGTGAAGGTACGGCAGGAATCACCGGCGACCAGCTTTGCGAAAGAAGTGGAAACACTTCCTGCGCAACCCACCCATCACTTTGCACGACAATGCGCGGCTGCATAAGGCGCACGCTGTGGCTGCCCAAAAAATGTTCAAATGTTTGTAGAGATAAACTACTATGGACGGTACAAATATCCATGCCCGAGGGGGGGGGGGGGGGGAATTCGAACTCCCGACCGTAGTGGCCGTGCAGAACATGACTGGCGCGCCGCAGACCGCTCGGCCACCGCGGTCGGCCTGTGGCTACTCTTTTCGGTCGATGGGCCTGAGACAGTGGCGGCTAGAGAATTTTTTTCTGTGTGTGTGTGTGGGGGGGGGGCTGGGGGGCTGGGGGGCTGGGGGCTGGAGGAAGGGCGGAGTGGGGGCACATGGCTGAGGAGGGTGTACAAGTCCTTGTGTGCTTTTTTTAAAAATTAGTCTCACAAAGTCCCTAAGGACTTATGTACAATTATTACAATTTTCGTAAAAAAAATACTTGCCCACAGCTGAACACTGGGCATTCCGGCTCTGAATTTAATTCATTATGATTCTGAGCTTCGACAGGTGGGCATATGCGAATCCCTATACAGAGGAAGCCATGTGGAATTGGCATAGGTTTCTCTACATAATTAAAACTTTGGAATAATTGGACTATAAGACTGACCACTTGAAAATTCAAACAATTGTACAATATGGTTGAAAAATATATTGTACATAGTAAATGAGCCAAATGACTTAATGGTGGCTGTACAAAACGAAGGACATATTGTCGCCCCCCCCCAAAAAAAAAAAAAAAGTTCAAATGTTAGTAATTCGAAGGAACGAAACTACTAAGGTAATCGGTCAATAGTTTTACAATCTACTTTAACTTATTCTAAGGACAACACACACACCCATGTCCGAGGGGGACTCGAACCACTGGTGGAAGTGCCCGCGTACTCGACGACTTTGTGCCCCATATCACACGGCCATTCCCGTGCTGCGCAAATAATTTCATAAGTTATTAAACTTTTTACTGTTTAATGTGGTTGCATTGTTATATTTTTTTACTCGTAGGAACTTGAGAATGACGCCATAGTTCATCGATACTATTAGTGCGTAGGTAATGAGATGGACGTATATTAATTTGATAAGTAAGGACGATTTTCCCTTGTGAGGCTAGTACAAAATATCTGCACTACTTGAAGAATATCCATTTATTTCGGATTGCTGTAAACGCTACGTTTCCCCTAGACGCGAAATATTACTGCATACATTGTTTCGGGTAACGTTTCCAACACTGAGTCCATGCCTTCTGCTCGCTGATGCTCGCACCCCACGCCCCCTCCGGCAACCATAGTAAACGCCTCATGCCACTGCCAACAGCCAGCGCACGAATTGTCGACTTACCGTGGATGAACAGTACAGTAACCGGAGTAGCTGTGCCGTTACTAAACAATGCAGCAATTGGAAAAACATCGTATCGTAAAAGGTCGCCCATTTACGGGTCAGAAACAAACGGCCAGTAAATACGGGTGTATCTCGCTAAGTTTGATATTCCATCAAAACCTAAAATCATATTACCTGTGTTTGCGTTGTGCTGAATAAATTTGCTCTTCATTCTTTGTAAAGTTGCTATGCAAATCGAAATAAGTTTAAAGAAAGCTTTCCTGTTCAACAAAATTACACTTGAATCTTCCTGACAGATTAAAATTGTGGGGCAGAGACGGGATTCGAACCTGGAACCTGAGACCCTTGCCTCTCGCTGGCAAGCGCTGTACCATCTGAGCTATTTTTTTTATCGGGGCTCCCTTCTCCCCTACACCCCGTCCTTGCTCTCACCATGAACGCCTTCTTCGGCGAGCTTTCTTTCGCTTTATTCTGGAGGTTCTGTCGTCTTCTGATCCATCGTGGAATTACATAACTAAAATTGTCATAAATCAAACCAAAACAAAATAATTCACGATGGGGACACACTTCGGCTTGTAGACGAACGTTGTCTGTAGAGAGAAAATAACAGAAGTGACTCATTTAATACAGTGCGTTACTCATATGGGTAGGCGAATCCATACTTCCGAATGCTTTCCCCGCCGAAAGCAGTAAGAATCATTATGAAAATACACTGTTCTACTTACTATATTGTATAAATTAAGAAACAGCTCTCAGGATGTGCCTTCTCTACACACTTGCAAATTAAAACATTGATCTAACTCAAATGCATAAGTTTGGGTGCATTGTTTCGTGCGGTTATAAATTATGAAATAAAATATTTAAAGCATACACTGCAACACAAAAGCACTTCACTGTGCTTTAAGTCTTCCCCTGAGGCCTTCAATTCTGTCAGGGTTACACAAAGAAACTAAAAACACACGAAACCATCTCACAGATCACAATAAACAATAACCTTTCTTCTTTCTTTTCTATTTATTCTCGTGCTTTCGTTTTCGTTGTCTTTTTGATCATATTATCCAACTGTCAAGTCGTTATAGGATTACATGATCTGTCACGTTAACGGACAAAAGTGTTTCACATTTCAGATAATTAGTAGGTCGCAATTCGTCCTTATGATGTCCAGTCCAGAGGAATGTTACAAATTCAGGTAATCATTCAAAGTTAGAGATAATTTTAATGAACGACAAGTCTGAGTATCCATAGAGTGGTGTTTCATGGTGGGGTATGATTTACACCGCTGGAGACTGGCGTTCGTCACTATAAGACGATGATATCCGTGGCATTCTCTATAAAACCATAAACACATACAACATTCAGTCATAAAACAAACACTTTGTATATATATAAAACACATCAACCTAGCAGATTGTCGACGTGAACGTTGACAAATAAACTAAGCACAGTTAAAACTTTGAAGTTAAAACAAAGGCCTCCCACTACTAAACATCAGACGGCGCGAACGGAACTACTCGTAACTATTTCAGTTACACACACGGTACCACCTAAGCGATGTTGTACCCCAACCACAGCTCGTACAATATGTGCGGGTTTGAGTCCTGTCACCGCAAATCCCCCTCCTCCGCAAAGTCGATCCTTTCGACGTCAGGATGCTGCAATGACGCTCCCTCCACGTCCATAGAGACGTCACCAGATACACCAGTCACTGCTTCTACAGTTGACTCAGACCGGGAAGAATGCATTGACGGACGAGCTCTTCTCCGGTGTTATTCCTCAGTCTTCCGTTTTACGGGTGCAAGTGCACTCGGAGAACAGGAAGGAGGATCCACCGCGATCTCACTCTCCCCTTCTGTTTCAGTAAAAGTTCTTTTAATTGACGAACGGTCAGCTCGTGCCGATGTTCCGCGTCATTTGTAATCTTTCCTTGTGCAGTATGTTGCCGAAGGTCTACGTCGCCGCTCTGTCCGGTCCGCTGTGTCAACTTCTTCCATTGTCTGCGTTTTAAGGACGCAGACACCTTCCTTTCCGGCGACGGACTACGATCTTTCCCGTGGTAACGACCCGACACCTGATTGCGGGAGCTGCTGGCACTGCGTGACCGGGTTGAAGAACTATCCTCATCTGAAGCTGGATCTTGTTGCGGCCGTGATAAGTCAGAGTCAGCTCTAAGTCCGGGTTGTAATCCTTTCTCACAAACCATGACCTGATTCGGACCTGCAATTGATGTCACGTCGGGATTATTAGTAATCACGGACAGTCGGGGTTTCAATTCTCTGTTCAGGTTCGATAACTGTCGACGCTTTAAGGATCTGAAGGGGTTTTCCGTCTATGTCTCGCGGAACTTCAGCAGGTTGAGATTCCGGCAACGATGCGGCTACATTGGCTGGTGCGACGTGTCCCGACACTTCCGAATGTTCTGCGACAGGTGCAGTGTCCATGTCGTCTATACCGGCCTCCGGTTCTGTCTCCAGTACTACAGGTCTCGGGGTGGCGGGAACAGAACCAAGTGCCACCGCCGCGTACGTTGTGTCTCCTTCACCTCCGTCCAGTGGCAGCTGGACTGGCCGCTTGCGTCTCGGGCAGTCTTGCCTGAAATGTCCCGTACTATTGCAAAAAGAGCACGTCTGAGGTTGCCCACTGTAAGTGACAAACGCTCGATGGCCGTTAACATAAACAAATGACGGGATATGTGTCCTCATTATTATTCGCACACTTCTCACACCGTTGTCTACTTGGTACAAGTAAGCACTCGACCATTTTTCCTTCATTACGTCAATTACGTCACCATACGGGCTGAAATGTCTCTTAATGGTATCATTCCTAATCTCGAATGGCAAGTTGAAAACTCGGACAGTACGTATGCCATATTCAGCACGAGATATCTTGACACTACTCACTGTACCATCAAAGTGCTTGATCTTCCTGATACCGTCGTTATACTGAACCAGAGCGTCACACATATCGGTAGATTTCAATTTTAGAAACACGGAATTTATAAAAGTGTCTAGTTGCACACCAAGAACGTCCTTTTCCAGTAATCGCATTTCGTTTTTTAACCACTGATGAATATCGTAAGCTGACGGCCTAGCAACGCTGCTGTCGAACTCACATTGAACATTGTTTTGTCGTTCTTCGGAATTATCGAATTCCATACTTACAAATCACACACGAAGCTGCCACGGCCGCCTCGAAGCACCGCTCGCCGCAAACGTAAACAAACGGCCCGCTGTCCCGGAGGTGTTGACAGGACGGCGGCCGAAGCAGGAGTGAACTATCGTGGCGCGCTTCACGGGCCGTCCACAAAACTTTACTTCGCCTCCTACTATCCCAACTTCACAGAAGCTGTCTTGTGAACCTTTCAGGACTAGCATTCCTCATTTGCAAACATCCCTTAGTCTGTGACTAAACCATGTCTCCACCACATCCTTTCTTCCTGCAAGGTTCGCGGTAGGACTTCTATAAAGTTTGAAAAGTAGGAGGTGAGGAACAGGCAGAAGTAAAGTTGTGACGACGGACTGTAAAGCGTGTCGTTATAGATCAGATTGTAGTGCGCTTGCCCGCAAGAGTCAAAGATCGCAGGTTCGAATCGCGGAAACAGCACACAAATTTAATCTGCCAGAAAGTTACATATCAGCGCACACTCCGCTGCAGTATGAAAATTTGATTCTTAAAATTACACTTAACTGTGTTTCAAGAAGAATTTCTACTACCATGAAAATCCTTTATATCTGATGTGTGGAAAAATGCCGTTAAAGTTTATAATTCGCTCCAATAAGTGGAAAATCGAAACGTGTAGCTTCAAATAAAATTGTTTATATTCAGTGGGAGTACCAGTTCTTAGTGTCTACGAAAAGAACCAGATAAACCGTTTACCGAATGCATTTGAATGCGCCAGCCCGAACCCAGCCCTTTAAATTCACATTTGTTTTACATAGTTTAATTACATACGAGTAAAACATACACAATAGCCCATTTATCTCCAAAGCAATGACGATAAAAAGAAATAAAGTTGTTTATTATTTATTTTTATCGTAAATTGCTGATAAAAAAGAGCAAGAAGCAATTAAATGGAAGCAGAACACAAAAATTCAAATTACGTTATGTTAATTACAAGGATCTTGCATTTTTAAACTCACAATTACATGCTGCCCATAAGCAGAACTTAATTATTCTAATGGTGATTCTTTCCCTCCCTCTCACCCTCCCTTCCTCACCATCTCTCTCTCTCTATCCCTTTCCTCCTCTCTCTCTCCTCCATTCTCTCTTTCTCCCCCTCTTCTCTCTCTTTTTTCGTCGGGCCGTCTGGGGGGTGGGGCACGTGCTCCTGTGCCCCCCTCCCCCGACTCCGCTCATGGAATGGGAACTCGTGTACCATCTACCATACACCCAAGGCATAAGTCCTTGTGACTTTGATTTGATATCACAGGTGAAGGAACCACGTCTTGGCATTCGCTTAAAGACTTTTCCAGACATTCGTCAGACACTAGGCCGCTCCATTCGCACCATCAACAGAACATATTCTGCTAACGGTATACTACGCTTCCACACCGCTGGAAACGGATCCACATAAAGCTGATGACTAGTTTGAGGCATAGAAACAGGTGCAAACATGTAACAGATGCCATTATTTAAGTTCCAACACAAGTATAATACTTCACCTCTGGCACGCTCTTCAATATAACTTGCTAAATATTGATGTAGAATCTTTGATATTCCTACACAGGAATTATTTAATATCTAAGATCGGTATTAACAGTCTCCTCCCACACCGATAATCAAATATGAGGAATTCTGGGTAGAATACGTTTGCGTGACTTAAATATTCATTCTTATCGCAATCACTACTCCGTGTTATAGCGGCCAGCTTTTCGAATATCATGCTGCTTCATATACATCTGCATCCACATAGATACTCTGCAAATCACATTCAAGTGCCTAGAAGAGGGTTCATTAACCACTTTCATAACTATTCTCTACTGTTCCATTCTCTAATAGCGCGCGGGAAGAAAGAACACCTAAATCGTTCCGTTTTCGATCTGATTTCTCTTATTTTATTGGGATGGTCATGTCTCCCTAAGTAGGTGGGTGCTAGCAAAATATTTTCACATTCTTAAGTAAAAGTCGGTGATTGAAACTTCGAAAACAGATCACGCCGCATTGAATAACTTCTTCCTTTTAATGACTTCCACCCCAATTCGTGCAACATTTCCGTGACGCTTCCCCCCCCCCCTCCCCGTAACGTGATAAAAGAAAACGAGCTGCCCTTCTCTGAACCTTCTCAATGTCTTACGTCAGCCCCACATGGTGAGGGTCCCACAAGGGGCAACAGTACTCCAGGAGAGGACACACGTGAGGTAGGCAGTCTCTTTGGTGCAGCTGGTGCATCTTCGAAGCGTTTTGCCGATGAAACGTAACCTTTGGTTCGCCTTCCCCACAATATTTTCTATGTGTTCTCTCCAGTCAAAGTTGTTCGTAATTGTAACTCCTAGGTATTTCGTAGAATTTACGACCTGGATGTTTGACTGATTTATCGCGTAATTGATTTTCAGCGGATTCTTTTAGTGTCAATTGCCAATATTCGCACCATGAAGAAATTTTGTCTAAATCGCTTTGCAGTTGCTTTGGATCCTCTGTTGACTTCACTAACCGATAAACGACAGCATCATCCGCGAACAGGCTAAGGGAGCTATTCAGATTGTCTCCTAAATCGTTTATAAACACGAGGAAGAGTAGGGGACCTATAACGCTTCCCTGTGGAACGCCAGATATCACTTCTGTTTTAATCGATGACTTACCGTCAATTACAATGAAATGTGTTCTTTGTTATAGGAAATCGTGACTCCAACCGCACAATTGGGGAGATATTCCATAAGCACGCAATTTCATAAGAAGCCGCTTGTGGGGTACAGTGTCAAAAGCCTTCCTGAAATCCAGAAACATGGAATCGATTTGAGATCCCTTGTCGATGGCACTTAACACTTCATGCGTATAATGGGCAAGCTATGTTTCGCGATACTTTCTGAATCCGTGTTGACTACTGGTTAATAGGTCGTTCTCTTCGAGGTAGTTCATAATATTCGAACAAAGTATGTGTTCCAAAATACTACTGAAAAATCGACGTCAATGAGATAGGCCTGTAATTTTGGGGATCACTCCTATTGCCTTTCTTGAATATTGGAGTATTGCATCAGCATACTCTGAGAGGAATCTAGTTGGTATACAATCTGGCCCGGAAGATTTATTTTTGTTTAGTGACTTAAGTTGTTTTACTACTCCAGGTACATCTATCTACATCTACATACATAGATACTCTGCAAATCATATTAAAGTGCCTGGCAGAGGGTTCATTAACCACTTTCATAACTTTTCTCTACCATTCCATTTTCTAATAGCGCGCGGGAAGAAAGGACACCTAAATCGTTCCGTTTTCGATCTGATTTCTCTTATTTTATTAGGATGGTCATGTCTCCCTAAGTAGGTGGGTGCTAGCAAAATATTTTTACATTCATAACTAAAAGTCAGTGATTGAAACTTCGCAAACAGATCACACCGCAATGAATAACGTCTCTCTTTTAATGATTTCCACCCCAATTCGTGCAACATTTCCATGACGCTTTCGCCCCCCCCCCCCACCCCCGTAAAGGGATAAAACAAAACGAGCTGCCCTTCTCTGAAACTTCTCAATGTCTTCCGTCAGCCCCACATGGTGAGGGTCCCACAAGGGGCAACAGTACTCCAGGAGAGGACACACGTGAGGTAGGCAGTCTCTTTGGTGCAGCTGGTGCATCTTCGAAGCGTTCTGCCGATGAAACGTAACCTTTGGTTCGCCTTCCCCACAATATTTCCTATGTGTTCTCTCCAGTCAAAGTTGTTCGTAATTGTAACTCCTAGGTATTTCGTAGAATTTACGACCTGGATGTTTGACTGATTTATCGCGTAATTGATTTTCAGCGGATTCTTTTAGTGTCAATTGCCAATATTCGCACCATGAAGAAATTTTGTCTAAATCGCTTTGCAGTTGCTTTGGATCCTCTGTTGACTTCACTAACCGATAAACGACAGCATCATCCGCGAACAGGCTAAGGGAGCTATTCAGATTGTCTCCTAAATCGTTTATGAAGACGATGAAGAGTGGGGGACCCTTAACGCTTCCCTGTGGAACGCCAGATATCACTTCTGTTTTACTCGATGTCTTACCGTCAATTACAACGAACTGTGTTCGTTCTGTTAGGAAATCGTGAATCCAACCGCACAATTGGGGAGATATTCCATAAGCACGCAATTTCATAAGAAGCCGGTTGTGGGGTACATTGTCAAAAGCCTTCGTGAAATCCAGAAATATGGAATCGATTTGAGATCTCTTGTCGATGGCACTTAACACTTCATGTGTATAAAGGGCAAGCTGTGCTTCGCAAGAGTGATACTTTCTGAATCCGTGTTGACTACTGGTTAATAGGTCGTTCTCTTCGAGGTAGTTCATAATATGTATGTTCCAAAATTCTACTGCAAATCGACGTCAATGAGATAGGCCTGTAATTTTGGGGATCACTCCTATTGCCTTTCTTGAATATTGGAGTAACTTGGGCAAGTTTCCAGTCTTTGGATACGGATCTTTCACTGAGTGATCGGTTGTAAATTATAGCTAAGTACGGAGCTATTGCATCAGCATACTCTGAGAGGAATCTAGTTGGTATACAATCTGGCGCGTGAGATTTATTTTTGTTTAGTGACTTAAGTTGTTTTACTACTCTAGGAACATCTACTTCTAAGTTTCGCATGCTGGCAGTAGTTCTTGGAATTAAAGTATCCGAAGATATTCGAATCTACAATTAAGCACACGAATTTCAGTGCTGTTCACCTAGAAGTATCCATATGTCAGGAATGAAGTGAAAGTACTGATTAATATAGTTCGTCAGTGTTACCGTTCAGTGATAGCACTTCGTTACCCACAGTTGGCCTAGCTGAAACCGGTTTCATTAGCTACCATTCATTATGGGGAACCTGAAAGATGGGCAAATTTATTGACTTACGATTAATTTATTGCCTGTAACAGCGGTCGGCAACTGGCGGCCCGCGGCCCGGGTCTGGATCGCGGAAGGTCAGTAACTGGACTGCCAATAATATTTTCAAAATTTAACTTATAATTTTTTTTTCTAGATAAATTGAACCATAAATGATTGTTATAGGTAGATGAAATACATAGTTGTCATATGTGCAACGTATGAGTGTACGCTAACGAGCGACGGCAGAAGGGACAAAGCTGCCCGCCGGTTGTCCGCATAAAAGCCTTGTACACGAGAACTTTATTTAATTAACTAAGAAATTCTATAAATCATCTTCATACTTGTACAGTCTCTGAAACCTGTGTTTAAGGGGCCAGCTCATAACAATTTAAACGCCATTTTTGTGCTCCTAACGAAGGAAAGCCTGAAACTACTTCGCGAAAAATGTGGGAGTTCAGACGGAGACAGCGATCATTGACAGTAGAGTCCGACAGAAACATGATTTGTGGCCGAAACCGAAATCTTAAGAAAATATTCGGCTCCTCTTCTAGTTTGCTCGAAACCGTAACCAAAACTTACGTAATTATATGCCCGCGAGTGGCCACGTCCACCGCCTGCTGGCGTGGCTCAGGGGATAGCGTCACCAATTGTGGTGCTGAAGGTCGCCGGTTGAATACCGCCTACCGGCAACAGTTTATTTATTTGTAATTAACAATTCCAGAATGTTCTACATCTTTCTTATGTTCCCCTGTAAATTCTACTTGTTTCTTATGTTAATTGTTCTTCTAAGTTCTGGTAAATTCTGTCTGTGTATAAATAGCAGAGTACTCTGCCCGACCGGCAGTCAGTGCTGCGTGTATGTTGAGTTCGTAATAAACGTGCTTTGTGTATAAGTGTTGTTTTCAGTTGCCTTCGTAGTCAAGCCTGTTTCCATTGCAACGCGACAATATTATAAATTTCTGTGTATTTACGTTACACCTCAAATCACTTGTTTTTCCACATTTTGCAAGTTTCCCTCGCTTCTCTGGGTAACGAAGCTCGCCAAGAAAACTTCCAAGCTTCTTACGAGAAAAAAAAAAAAAAAAAAAAAAAAAAAAAAAAAAAAAAAAAAAAACAAACAAAAAAACACGGTCTTCCTGCAGAAGAAGCGATGCGTGTGTGTTGGACGCTTAAAAACACCAGAAATCATTTGTGGTAATTCTTTCAGCATTCAGTCGTAAAAAATATATATTTATTTGTTTGCAAATCTAGATTTCGACCACTGTGTGGGCATTATCAATGCTTAAAACCAATTAAAACACTTAAAACATCTGGACCTCAATGTTGGAGGTTGCGTTCGTACTGACGCAGCTGTTACAATTGTACAACTGTTTTAATTATTTTATTTGGTTTTAAGCATTGATAATGACCACACAGTGGTCGAAATATAGATTTGCAAACAAATAAATATATCATCATTTTTTCGATTTCCGTCGTCCTTAGTTGCATATGAAATTGATGGAGGTGTATTACCGTCTTTAGCAACTAAATGAAAGGCGTTTTGTGTGTGCCATACGCGTTTCGCTTCTTTATTTATGAAGCATCATCAGTGGCCTGTAATACATGTTATTTTTGTATAATATTGTAGTACAGTCGTAATATTATGGGTATTTTACACAATATGACAGTTAACAGTTTGTTACAATTACTAAAGTTCGGATCTACTAGGTTAGAAACAACTTCTGTAGCACTAGCTTTTGGAAAGTTAATTTAATTGTTAATATTTGGCCCTACTTACGGTTTTCTGTTTTATTCCATGTGTGTCTTCATGGAGATGTTTGTGAGGTCTTCAGTTGGATGTGGTATTTTCGGTCTGGATGAAAACCCTTTCACCACCACTTCACTGAGTATTCGTATTTGACGTTTGTTTACAATGTTTAGTGTTGCCAACTGTCGCTTTTCGTCTGTCTCTTGTTTGTGTTCCTTGTATCTCTGAGTGTATCAGCTGTTTTTTGTTTGTGTTGGTGTCTGTTTAGACTGTGTGTGTGTGTGTGTGTTGTTATCCCCATCTCCCATATTTACAAAAAACTAACACAAATAACACACACACACACACACACACACACACACACTCACTTACTCACAAAAAACTAACACAAATAACAACACACACACACACACACAGTCTAAACAGACACCAACACAAACAAAAAACAGCTGATACACTCAGAGATACAAGGAACACAAACAAGAGACAGACGAAAAGCGACAGTTGGCAACACTAAACATTGTAAACAAACGTCAAATACGAATACTCAGTGAAGTGGTGGTGAAAGGGTTTTCATCCAGACCGAAAATACCACATCCAACTGAAGACCTCACAAACATCTCCATGAAGACACACATGGAATAAAACAGAAAACCGTAAGTAGGGCCAAATATTAACAATTAAATTAACTTTCCAAAAGCTAGTGCTACAGAAGTTGTTTCTAACCTAGTAGATCCGAACTTTAGTAATTGTAACAAACTGTTAACTGTCATATTGTGTAAAATACCCATAATATTATGACTGTACTACAATATTATACAAAAATAACATGTATTACAGGCCACTGATGATGCTTCATAAATAAAGAAGCGAAACGCGTATGGCACACACAAAACGCCTTTCATTTAGTTGCTAAAGACGGTAATACACCTCCATCAATTTCATATGCAACTAAGGACGACGGAAATCGAAAAAATGATGATAATACAGCCATGTCAGGCATTTCCCGTCAAGTTATACAACAGTTTCAAGAACATCCATCTCAGACTCCACAAGACCATCCAACACATCAAATTCAACGAAACTTGCAAAATAAATAATGTAATCCCAAGATATATCAATGTAAAGGTCAGAAACAACTCACTAGTAGCACAAAGATCGAAATCTATTGCAGAAAAATCTTGGTTAAAAAACGAAATCAAAATGCTCCACACCAAAAAATTCGAGCTCAACAAAAAGCTGTATGACATTCACCTTGAATTATCTGCATTTATCAACAACCCAACAGTAATGATTAGCATAATTCAAAAAATAGAAAACATTACAACAAAAACACTTAAATATACAGAACTGAAACAAACACGAAAAATAAAGGCACTTACTAATAAACACAAACGAGAAGAAAAACACAACCAAAATAACCACACAGAAGAACCCAAATTCCACCCAAAATTAATAAATCTCACAGATACAGAACTAACAGAGAGAGAAACACAGCTGTTAGAGAAGGGGCTCAAACACAATATCAGCACAAAGGTAGACAATAGCTACATAGAAAATCTAATTGTTGAAACAGAAAGCATCCTAACAGAAGAAGAGAAACAAGAAAATAGCACTGTAAATGTAGGGCTAACAAGAGAGCTAGTGAAGAATGAAATAAACAAACTAATCACTATGTCAAAGAAAGTGGAAAACAGAGTACTTCAAACAGAAAACAGTACCACCAAGAAATTAAAAGAGAAATTACAGGCCAATAACATCATAGTCACCAGGGCTGACAAAGGAAATGCCACAGTTCTGATCAGAAAAGAACTATATGTAGAGAAAACCATAGAATTCATATCTGCCAACAACATCACAAAACTGAAATCCGATCCAACAGCACGTTTCCAAACACACATAAAAAACAACCTCAAAGCCACCAAACACATATTCACAGATAAACAAAAACTATATGTCACACAGAAGAACCCAAGAGCACCTACACTCAGAAGCCAACCCAAGGTACATAAACAAAATATCCCAGTGAGACCTGTAATCAACTATAGGAATGCACCATCATACTATGTGGCAAAGCAAATGAACAAAATCCTAATGGAACACTATCAAATGGAGAACAACAGAACAGTGAAAAACACAAATGAACTTATAACACAAATAAAAAACTTACACATTCCACAAACAGCAACACTCATCTCTTTTGACATAGAAAGCATGTATACCTCAATACCCACCACAGATACAGTAAAACTAATTGAAGATAACCTAATGGCTCACAACAAACTACCTGCAGAGAATGTTAGAGAAATAACCAAAACTCTTAAGGTAGTCATATCCCAAAACTACTTTGAATTTGAAAAAGAATTTTACCTACAAAAAGATGGACTACCAATGGGATCCCCTATATCAGGAACACTGGCAAATATCTTCATCAACCACATAGAGAATACAATATTTAACACAATCATTACAGAGAAAAAATACAAAATTGTCTACTGGTACAGATTTGTAGATGACATAATTTGTATGGTAGATGAATCTGCAGAGAGAGTACAACAGCTCCACACAGACATAAACAGTATACACAGCAACATTCAATTCACAATGGAGAAAGAAACAAACAGACAGATACACTTCTTGGACATAACGATAAAGAGAAACAATGATAAGCACACATTTGACATCTTCAGAAAACCAACAGCAACAGACACAATCATACATGCCACTTCCAACCACCCCCATAATCAAAAACTAGCAGCTCTAAGACACATGTTACATAGACTGAACAATATCCCACTAAGCAAGGAGAACTATGGGAAAGAATTGAAAACAATACAACTTATAGCTAAAAACAATGGCTATAACACCCAAACAGTAGAAAGACTCAACCAAAAAATCAAAACACAACTAATGAAAAATTCCAAGAAGCACAAAGTACAAACACCCAAAACTCTCACAAACACAGATAAGGCAACACACACAGACACACAAAACACCAACACTCATGACACAATCAGCAAAAATAAATGGTACACCCTTACATACAAACACAAATCAACACACAAAATAGCAAACATACTAAAGAAGCAAGGTTTACAAATTTCCTATAGAACAAGAAACACACTTCTGTCACAGTTGCAAACAACAGATAAACCAGACAAATATGAAGGGGCAGGTATATACCAGCTAGAATGCCAAGAATGCAAAGCTGTATATCTGGGAATGACAGGCAGAAACTTCAAAACCAGATATAAAGAACACATAAGAAGCTGGAAGTATGAAAACAGCCACTCAACCTTTGCAGAACACCTGATACAACACGGACACGAACCATCCACCATGGAACAAGACATGAAAATTATCAGAAGCAACAATCGGGACAGAAAAATCCTGACACTACAAGAAAACTTTCACATACAGAGAGCCTTGGCAATGAATAAAAAAGTGATCAATGATCAGATAAACATAAGCAACAACTCACTGATCAAGCTGGCCACAAAAACCGTGAAAAATAATAACGAAACATGAAATGCCCTACCTCCTTCTCCCTCTCGCTCCCCTTCCCCATCTCCCATATTTACAAAAAACTAACACAAATAACACACACACACACACACACACACACACTCACTTACTCACAAAAAACTAACACAAATAACAACACACACACACACACACAGTCTAAACAGACACCAACACAAACAAAAAACAGCTGATACACTCAGAGATACAAGGAACACAAACAAGAGACAGACGAAAAGCGACAGTTGGCAACACTAAACATTGTAAACAAACGTCAAATACGAATACTCAGTGAAGTGGTGGTGAAAGGGTTTTCATCCAGACCGAAAATACCACATCCAACTGAAGACCTCACAAACATCTCCATGAAGACACACATGGAATAAAACAGAAAACCGTAAGTAGGGCCAAATATTAACAATTAAATTAACTTTCCAAAAGCTAGTGCTACAGAAGTTGTTTCTAACCTAGTAGATCCGAACTTTAGTAATTGTAACAAACTGTTAACTGTCATATTGTGTAAAATACCCATAATATTATGACTGTACTACAATATTATACAAAAATAACATGTATTACAGGCCACTGATGATGCTTCATAAATAAAGAAGCGAAACGCGTATGGCACACACAAAACGCCTTTCATTTAGTTGCTAAAGACGGTAATACACCTCCATCAAAATAAATATATATTTTTTACGACTGATTGCTGAAAGAATTACCACAAATCAAGTACAGTCGTGGAGCACCAATTCCATCATGGAATCAAACCAGAAATCATTCTCATATTCTTAGATAATTAAAAATTTATGTTGGAAATGGCCTTGGCTCGTTTTGAAGAGAAGGATGTAGTTGCCGCAATTCAAGGTATTCCATTTCCGGCAAGAAATAATACAAGAAGAACCGAAATTTTGGCTGCCGACAATAAAAGTAGTTTGCTCGATCTTCTGCAGTCGGCGCGATGCAACGCCATAGCACTCGATGAATCATGCGACATAGTTGAAGAACAAATGTTTAGGATGCTGGGCTACTATCTCATCAGTGAATAATTCACCAGGTAGTCCTTTATGTGTAACTCTGAAAGAAGTGATTGACAGGTTGACCAAACTGATTAATTTTATGAGGTCTCGTTCTTCTTTTCAGGTCAGACAGTTCAAAGAGTTTCTTTCTTCTTTGTGCGATTCGGTGCATTCTAACTTACTGCAGTATAAGTAAAAGTCAAGCGATTGAATGTTTTTGCCAAATAAAAGAAGAAGTAAAATGATTCTTAGACAATCTTTTTTCACCAGAAGCCAGAAACTATGCGGAGATCCTTGCGAACGAACGCAGCTTGCTAGTTGTGGCTTTTTTGAAATACATCTTTGTACATTTTAATGTGCTCAATATCAAGCTGCATGGAAAGTATCATCTTTCCGTCGCAAGCTGGATATCTTTGAAAGAGATTTTAATTCAAGAATTTCTTCATTTCTCACCAATTTTTAACATAAAAGTAATTATGAAATAGATACTTGCATTTCTCAAATTTCTTGGCAGATCTTAAGAAGAAATTTACAGCAATATTCAAAGATTTTTAGAGATGGACAAGTTGTCACGAATCTTATAATCACGTTTTTGAGGTTTCTCCAGCAGCAGAATGGACGGATGTGCCTGCGAAGTTGTTCCACCTTACAAAGCCTTTACTCCAAATAGAGGTAATAGACTTGGAGGAAGACATTTCCTTGCAAACGTATAAAACTCCATTCACTGAAGAATTTGAGTCCACATGTCCCGGAAAAATATGAAAATTGCAAAAAATAGCAACCTACCTGGCTAATGTGTGTCGCTCCAGATATATTTGTGAAATTTTGTTTTCAAAACTGAATTTCTTGAAGAACTCGCTCAAGATTAACCGCCGCCCTCCTTAAAGACAATATTCGCATAAACTGCCCCGCGCGTTAACCCAACTTTTTAGAACCTGACTCAAGACACCAAATGTAATTTCTCCCATTGATTTTTTGACACAAACAGGCACATTTCATTTTATTTTATACTTTGCTAGTGAAAATTAAAATAAAAAAGTTATAAGGAATATAATAATAATAATTTCGTGTTGCTCATCTGCCTGGTGCCAGTCTTTCAATTGGACGACACTTCGGCGACTTGCATGTTCCTAGCCTACCCCAGTTATCCAACCGGGGAAAGGGGACCTACAGCTTAACGTGGAATCCGAACCACGTGTCGTTCCTGGCAACTCCTCACATCGTTGAGAGGTGAAGGATGGGTTAAAACTCAGACTGAAAAAGTCGGAGGTCCAACGGAGGTTTTTAACCCGCGACCCTTAGGTTTCCAGTCGAGAGCTTCACCCCAAGACCACCGGGCCCGACATAAGGAATATGATGCTTTTCTTCCGGACCACAATAAAAATTTTCAGAAGTACTCGGACCCCATCCGAGATTACTTTCCGACCCCTGGCTATAATATCACGTTCTATCAGACTCAATTAATACGTCCACCTCAACAAGATTAGTGTGCCTTCGTGGCTAGAGAGCACTCACTGTACGTTATTCACAAATTTTGTTACATAAATTTCCGGTATGGAATCAAAGAAAGACAATAAAACCTGTTACACAACAGACCATTATTGTGGTCTGATTAAACATAAGAATTTATAACAAAATATTTGTATAAACAATTGCATCAAATCGGAAAATAGCCCTTAAAATAATAGATTTTACAAGTAAACAAGACAATGAATTATTTAAAAAGTGTTCAAATGTTTTTAAATCTAAGGGATTTAACTACGTTGGTCATCAGTCCCTAGGCTTACAAACTACTTAAACTAACTTAAAGTATTTTAATGCTAAGGACAACACAAACAGCAAAGCCCCAGGTAGGAGTCGAAGCCCCGACGGTGAACGGCTGCGCACGCCGCAGCAGGGTGCCTCAGTGCGCACGGATATTCTGCCGTGGTCAATGAATTATTAGAGTCCTGTAACATGTTGCATTTTACAGGTGCATGTTTATTTATTTATTCGTATATGACATCACACTTTTTATAGACATTTGAAAACATATTTAAATTACAGCGAAATCGATATATAGTAAAAGTAATCTATTTCGTTTTTCTCAGAATCGATTTATAATTTAGGTAAACAATGCCGCCATCTTTTTCTTCCTATACACTTAGTATGCATGATAAAACAAGAGACCCATAATTTGGTAATCTGGACCGTCGCATTATAACACCGTGTCCAAACCGTTACGTCAGAAGTAGCCGACGGCAAATTTAACTCCTTAAGCAATTTAGTAGACACATTCTTCAAACGTTATTTTTATGTCTTTAATATTGATTTAAAATATCTCAAAATTGTTATTAAAAGTTGCAAAAACCGCTTATGAATATAATGAGAAATATAACTTTTTGATTAAATTTGTATATAATTAGGCAAATCTGAATAGTAGATGCGGAGTCATCATAATTATATTTGAAAATGTTTTATAGCTGATTTGCCTTTTATTTATTGGTACCCAGCTAGAAATTTGTTCAATCAGGTCCGAATGCTTATCCTAAAGTTAGCAAAATTTGTCACTCGAGGAATAAGTGAATTCAGAGTGAGCGTTGAATATCTCAGGTTCAGTAAATCAATGACACGACTCTGCCTTTTGATGTGCGGTTTTTATGAAGTTATTAAAAAAGTCTTAGGGAATTTTCTTTGCTATTTTGTCCGCAGGGGCCCCGGTATTTATGTGTTGGGTTTTAGCACATAATCAGTGTTATTAACATTCCCAGGTATTACGTTCTCATTGCTAAATTTATTTTCTGTTTCTCCCGTTGTTTATTCCATTAATTCAATTACTTGTTCGCACAATTAAAATTCAAACTATTTGTGTTTTTAACTACTAACATATGCTTAAATATCGACTTTGATATTAGTTGAAGTGCAACTGCATCGTCTTCGCACTCATACTTAATCTGTAACATTATGTGCCATGCGTGAGTGCTCGAGCTCTCTTTGGCGGCTTGCTGGGAAATGCGTGGTTGATCCACGTCGGAGTTTCGAGTCCTTCGTCGGGCACTGGTGAGTGTGTTGTCCTTATTTTAGATAGTTTGCAAGTCTAGAGATTCATGAACACTGCAGTTTGATCCCATAGCTTTACAAATATTTGCAGAAACTGTAGTTTCTCTCACAGCCGAAATTGTTTTTATTACATGAGAAATATACACAGATTTTTTTGGGCTCTTTAGAAAATTAGCCTCACATTTATTTATCTGAAGTTGCACATAAATGCAATAAATAGCCAGGAAGACAATACAGCGTTTGTTTTTAAATTTCGCTCACAAAAGAGATGGATCCTTCCAGTTAATTATGTAAAGCTGTAAATGTGTTATATATAAATTTTACGCTATTTTATCGGTGTTATGCACATACGTTCAACAAATCTACGGAATTTAGCTATCCTGGTTATCACTCCCAAGGCTTACAAACGACTTACATTAACCTAAGGACAAACACACCCACACGTCCATGCCTGATGGAGGACTTGAACCTCCGACGGTGAGCAACCGTGGGCTCCGCTGAAAGGCGCCTTAGAGCGCTCGGCCACTGCACCGCGGCTGCACGTACGTCTTTAATAATTTTCCACATATTTCATCTCATATAAATCAGAAACCCATTTCATATTACTAAACAATTCATCATTATTGGCATAGATGTAGTACTTTTATGGAGAGGGAAACACAATAAAAAAACTAACACATGGATTTACTTCGTGTTTAAATTGTGGAGTCTCAGAAAATTACATGTCGAATACACAACGAAGCTCACAACCGAAGATAGCCGTCGTGTATCTTTTACAGTAGGCTACGCTTTCTGTGTCTGCCATGATAAACATCCCCTCTCATAAAAACACGTCACAGCTCATCTATTACAAAGAAGCCTTTTTGTACTGATTAGGACACCTGTCAATAGAAAAAGGAGTCTTCGCAGGTAGCTAATTACGCATGACAACCTTTACAAATGAACACATCTTCTTCGATCAAGAGCTGATGTTGGACACACTTGAATGAAAACCACAAGTAAGTCCGACAGCGGTACTAAATTACCAGAAAACTGTAAAGTTGTCGGCTGTTAACCCATCGTCAGTTAAACGCTACAGAGATGTAGCACTGAAGGTTGGAAGTTTTACGTTCAAAGATCTAAACTTGCTGTAGTGATGTTAGATGTACCTTAGTCTTCCAAGAAAACTGCTGCGATAATTATTGTACATTGATGAAATGTGACACAAGATATAAGGCTGTCCCAAGAAAATAAATTAAACAAAAGAAATTGCCTGAACAAATTATCTTGTGCTTAACAGGTCAAACATTTGACAAATACAAGGGTGAGAATAAACAGAGTGAAACATCTGTGAAAATATATGTCAAAATATATTACTATACTAAAATTATACTATAGTTACTGGCTTAAATATCGATTATTACTACAAAACTAATAAAATACAATTGATATCGGGCTATAGCTGAACTTCTGTGATCATACAAAGTCATTAGGCTATGGATCTCTAATAGGGGACATGAGAGAAATTAGTAGTAGTGTGCCTGGTTATATTCTGCAGACAAAAAGTCTGTTCATTTAGTACGAGTTGTGGGGGAACTTATGCACACACCTGGCCATTAAAAATGCTACACCACGAAGATGACGTGCTACAGACGCGAAATTTAACCGACAAGAAGAAGATGCTGTGATATGCAAATGATTAACTTTTCAGAGCATTTACACCAGGTAGGCGCTGGTGGCGACACGTAAAACATGCTTACATGAGGAAAGTTGACCGGAGTTGCCTGGTGAAACGTTGTTTTGACGCCTCCCGTACAATCACGTTTCCGACTTTGATAAAGGTCGAATTGGGGCATATCGCGATTGCGGTTTATCGAATCGCGACATTTCTACTCGCGTTGGTCACGATCCAATGACTCTTAGCAGAATATGGAATCGTTGGGTTCAGGAGGGCAATACGGAACGCCGTGCTGGATCCCAATTGCTTCGTATCACCAGTCGAGATGACATCTTATCCGCATGGCAGTAACGGATCGAGCAGCCACGTCTCGATCCCTGAGTTAACAGATGGGGACGTTTGCAAGACAGCATCCATCTGCACAAACAGTTCGACTACGTTTGCAGCAGCATGGACTATCAGCTCGGAGACCACGGTTGCGTTTACCCCTTGACGCTGCATCACAGACGGGAGCGCCTGCGATGGTGTACGCAACGACGATCCTGGGTGCACGAATGGCAAAATGTAATTTTTTCGGATGAATCCAGGTTCTTTTTACAGCCTCATCATGATCGTATCCGTGTTTGGTGATATTACGTTGAACACACATTAGAAGCGTGTATTCGTCATCGCCATACTGGCGTATCACCCGGCGTGATGGTATAGGTCGCCAATGGTTACACGTCTCGGTCAACTCTTGTTCGCATCGACGGCACTCTGAACAGTCGCCGTTACGTTTCAGATGTGTTACGACCCGTGACTCTATCCTTTTACTCGATCCTCGCGAAACCCTACATTTCAGCAGGATATGCATTTGCAGGTCCTTTACGGGACTTTCTGGATACGGAAAATGTTCTACTGCTGCCCTGGCCAGCACATTCTCCAGATCTCTCGCCAACTGAAAACGTCTGGTCAATGGCTCGTTACAATACGCCAGTCACTACTCTTGATTAACTACGATATCGTGTTGAAGCTTCGTAGGCGTCTGTACCTGTACACGCCATCCAAGCTCTATTTGACTCAATGCCCAAGCGTATCAAGGCCGTTATTATGGCCAGAGGTGGTTATTCTGGGTACTGATTTCTCGGGATCTATGCACCCAAATTGCGCGAAAATGTAATCACATGTAAGTTCAAGTATAATATATTTGTCTAATGAATACCCGTTTATCATTTGCATTTCTTATTGGTTTAGCAATTTTAATGGCCAGTAGTGTATGATTATTTATTTCCAATATATCAAAGTAGTTCACTTTATACCCTCTCTGGGTATACTGTAGGACTTCATGTGTTGCCTTGTAGTTGCGGCTTTCTTCTAGCAGGTGATCTGAAAATATTGAATTTTCTTTCTTACTTTTTCGACTTCTGTGGTGTTCTTTGGTACATATTTCCTTACCTGACTGACTAATGTAACATTTTCTACGGTTGTAAGGAATTTTGTTTTTTCCAAGCATGGCATCTTGTCTTTACTATTGGGAAGAAAGCGACCAGTGGTTTTGCTTGGTATACAAAAAAGGAAGTTCTGAACTTTCTGGCTTTAACCTTCCTATTGTGAATGGGTCTAACTGACCCAGTTCGTTTACTAAAATTAACGTAAACCCCTAAATGTTATTTATTTTGCAACATGGCATTATGTATTCCTCAAATACGTCATTATATTTGTTATCCTCAATTTTCGTTTAAAAAACTAAAATACTTTAGGAGACACTTATTGTGAATGGGTCTTTTAGACCCAGGCGGAAATTTTTATTTAGTTTCTACGAAAAAATTGTTAGAAATAATTGTGATTGGTCTGAAATGTCTCAGAGGCATTCACATTGTTGTGGTAATCTGTATAACGACTGCATATAGGCGTACAGTCTGATTTTGTTAGTCGGTTTCTAAGCGATGAAATGTTAGAAAAGCTTGTAAATGAGTCATAAGATGAAACAGAAGATTATACTGTCAGTGATCAAGATTCTGTTGATATTTGTGCCGTCCTTAGTCTTAGCTACTTCATAAGTAGTTTGTAAGTTTAGGGACTGATGACCCAATAGTTAGGTCCCATAATCTTAACAAACACTTGAACATTTGAACAACATGAATGGTGGACCAGTTTTTCGCGTAACAGTGTCACTTCAGCGTTTCTATTAAAATCAGAATTCTCAGATATGAGAACAAAGAAGATCGACCAGCTAGGCGACGCCTTGATAAACTGGCTGTCTTTGAAATGTTTGTGGAACAGTTTCCCAAAATGTTCATTCTTTATGAAAATGTCACAGTGGACGAGTTACAGGTTCCAATTAGAGGTAGGTGTCCCTTCCGTCAGTACATGATTTCAAAACCAAGAGGAAAATATGGCATAAAATTATGGTTGTCATCTGATGTGAAAACAGCATATGTTTGTACAGCAGAAGTATATACAGCAAAGCTGGAAAATGTACCGCGAGAACTAAATCAAGGTAGAAATGTTGTATTGAGGCTTGTGGAAACTATTGAGAAAACTGGGCGAAACTATTACCACTGATAATTTCTTTACGGACTACACTCTGGCCAACAACTTCTGCAGAAAATTCTGACATTAGTTGAATCCTGAGAAAGAACAAAGCTGAGATTCCGAAAGAAATGCTGACAAATACAGTAGACAAGTGTTCCCAATCATCTTTGGATTTCAGAACTGTATACCACGGGATTTGTATGTGCCAAAAAAGAATAAAGCTTCAAAATACTCTCTACCATGCTCCGTGACTCTACCGTGTCTGCAGAAGAGCATAAGAAGCCGGAGGTAATACTGCATTACAACAAAACGAAAGGAGGAGTTGACATGACAGATACACTCGCTAGTACGTATTCCTGTAAAGGGTGTACTAAGCGAAGGCTTGTTTATTTTATAACATGCTAGACATTTCTGCAATTAATGCTTATGTGTTGCATGTACACACTAACACAGGCTACTATTGAAACAAATTTTACAAAAGATGCCTTTTTCTAAGAGAGCTAACAAGAACAATGCAAGAAAACAGAATGTCCAAAAATATTCCTAAAAAGATAAAATTAAATTTCGAAATATTGCAGGAAAAGGAACAGAAAAAGGGCCAGTACAAAGAGCGTGGACCGAAGAAAGATCGAAAGACTAATAAGAAACGTAACATTTGTCAATCATTCCTACGCCAAGATCATGCAAATATTTACTGCAATAATTGTGTAAGCTAATACAACACGCATAATTGAAGCTAAATATTGTTCTTCAGAATTAATTATCATATTTCATTGTAATTTTAGATTAATTAGTGTTTGCAATAAATGAAAAAATTTAAGCTTTAGCTTGCACTTTTATGCAACTATTCACTTATAATAACTTGTATGATCATTGCTTCCCAATCTAAAATGTAATAATTTTTTGCACTAATTACGTTAAATAAGTGCTGGGAAGCTTCAATATCTGTTTTTACACAAGAAAAAACTATATATAAAATATATTTTGAAGTAATATCGAAGAATATATATTTTTTTAAACTGCGGGTCTAACTGACCCATTCACAATATGTGTGTCTCTGTTTCGAACATAGTAAGAAGGTTAAGTTTTGTGACTATATGCGGAGATACTTTTTCTAAATATAGGATTGTGCAACATTTAGTAGGGTCATAGGGTGCAAAGGTGTTAATGACAGCCGGCCGCGGTGGCCGAGGGGACTTAGGCGCTCCAGTCACGGTCTGCACGGCCACTGCGGTCGGGGGTTCGAATCCCCCCTCGGGCATGCATTTGTGCCGTCCTTAGTATTAGCTAGTTCATAAGTAGTTTGTAAGTTTAAGGCCTGATGACCCCGTAGTTAAGTCCCATAAGCTATACAAACATTTGAACATTTTTGTTAATGACAGGATAAAGGTATATAGTCTGTTTTTTCTTGCGCAGCATGGAGTCTATTAATATAGGAGGGTAGCCATTGTTTTTTGTTATTTGTTTGATAGTATATAATTCAATTTGGAAGTTTTCATTACTCATGGGGACAGATGACAAATAATAAGCGGTGGATCTTAGAGTGTGACTAACTGAATGTTGTGAAGTTCCAGGTATTAAAATGACTGTGGGGGAAGGTTTCTTATAAATCTTCAAGGTGTGTGAATGATTGCTGACATTTGTCATTAGGTCTAAATAGTTTATTGTGTGACTCCCAAACTGCCCTGTGAAACTGATTCATTTGTGAGCAAATTTAATTGTTTAAAGAATATTTGAATCTGCCTGGTTGTACCTGTCCATATGCACAGAACACAATCAACATATCTAAACCAGTATCCAAGAAGAGAGTGGTTCGCTTTCCAAGAACTGTTTTTCAAAATTGTTCTTCAATATTTCAGCTACGATAGGACTAAGCGGGAACCCCATACTAGAAGATACATATGATTGTATAATTAGACATTAAAATGAAAGCAGCTTTGTGATAGGCAAGTTTGTGTGGCTCATTTTGTCATCTGTGGTAACTGAACTAATTGCAGGTTTATCTAGTAAGTCTGTAAGAGTATTTAGACACTCATCTACAGGTGTGTTTCTGAATAAGTTTCCCATATCAGAAGAAATTATTTGGCAGTAGGGGGGACAGGAAAGTCTTTTTATTTGTTCACCAAATCTACTGAGTTGGAAACAGAATGTCGTGGTTTAAAGTTAGTTTTACTTTTGAAAATGTAAGTTACTTCTTTCGATAATTTGTAACATGAGACAATACAGTGCGAAGTGAATAATTTTCTTTATTTTACATCTGTTCATGAGGAGTTAACGTTTCTTTTGTCTCATCTAATAGCTATAACATTGTTGTCGTCCTGAAATTGCTCAAAACTAGTCTTCCTTTTGTTGAAGGAGCTGTAAAATCCGAGTTATATGTTTCCATTGTTCCGTGTGCTTCATTTGATGGAGACATCATGACCTAATGCTCATTCTACGTCTATTTTCATTTTTTCCAGTTGTTTCACGCGAACTCTTTTTGAGGAGCATATTTGAAATCTTTTCTCAGTACAGTTAGTTCTTCGCTAAGCTTGATTACACGCTCTGCAAACTTTATTTTTTCGGAGTGTACTGGGAGTTGTTAACTGAAGGATAGATGGTTGGTTTTAGCTTTCTATGTTTGGTATATGTTCTGTATGATGTGGTCTCAATTCACTGTTCAATAAATGTAACATTGTTGGGTGCGAAAGACTTGAAATTCGTGTATGAGATTTCTTAATGTGTGCACATGATTACGAATGCTGAACCACTGTTTCATTTCTTATTTTATCCACGTCTTTTGTGCAACCTTAACCACCTTGGTAGAAGCAACAGACTTCGATTTTATGGTTCTTTTGTTACACTGTCATAGGAACAGCTTTGATTCTAATTCTCAAGTCACAATATAACATATGTCAGAGGTTCTTGTAGTAGACCAGGGGACGCAGGTCTTCGAAATTTCCTCGTGAAAAATTACATAACTTCACCTTTACTAATGTTTTACTGTAAGAACACAATCGCTAATTGCAATTAATGTATGAACAGTGAAACGATGGTACTCAACGAACTTCTGTCAACTCATTAAATAAAAATCCAATGTTTGTAAATATATGGGACTTAACTTGTTACAAACTACTTAAACTAACGTAAACAGAGGACAACACACACACACACACACACACACACACACACACACACACACACACACATACAAACATACACCATGCCTGAGGGAAGACTTGAACCTTCGATGGTGAGCAACCGCGGATTCTGCAGCTACGCACCTTACAGCGTTCGGCTACTCCAATGTGGCTTTAGTTTTAATTTTTGACAAGAGCTAAATGGGTTTATTAAAACTGGCACTAGTCAAGAAACCCTCATTTTCTTATATCATCGCAGTCTACCTTTAATATCAAGAGGATAAAGTGCAACTCAACCAAATACGTACGCCAAGCTGCGCCAGGCACGTAAAAACGCCAAAAACCCGCTTAACTTTATCTTTCGGTATTATCCTTCGTCTGAAAAAGAATGACTCCCATTCATACTGTCACAAAATTACACTTCACAGATAAACAACCGCCATCGACGGATGTTCCGAGCTGTTCACCATTCCACGGATGTCTGTTTAAGACTGTATTGGTCTGTTGTGAAGCTTTTGTGTGTGTGTGTGTGTGTGTGTGTGTGTGTGAGTATTTGGGGAGGAGGGAATGTATGTGTATGTGTATATGAATGCGGTACATTAGTACTACACAATTACATCTTTTATTCCCCAGACCTTGCGGTAATGAACCCACAGCAGAGCCCCTTGAACCAAATTTGATGGCGCTTTTAGTTACATTATAACCAAAGAAATTCTCCAGAAAGTTTAGCCTTAAGTAGACCATTAGAAGGGTTTGTGTTAATTTGTGCGATAATATTGACCACTGACCCCAGAGAGAGGGATGGGGGCGGGAAGGGTGGGAGGGAGAATTGTGCTTAGGTTTTGCGTAGAGTTATTTAAATGAAAAATAATAAAATGAATTAAAACTTTGTGAAAGAATTAAATCAATTTTGAGAGTGTTGATCGTTGTTATTAGAAGCTTAAGCAAGTAGTGTAAATCCTCTCATTACTGTTGGTAAATACTAAGTAAGCAGTCTGAACGAAACTATCAATAAGTATGCCGACAGTACCGTTAAAACTAATTTGGTACTATGATGTGAAATTGGTGCGCTATACAACCCGAAAGAGGTCAGTTTAAAATGGTAACAACAATGATCGACTGTAGCAAAAAAGTTTTTTTCTGCAAATAAGGTAATGGGTAGCTGAGGCGAAAAGATGCAAACTTTTGAAACCTCTTGCGGAAGCAACTAGCGCAGCAACATAAGTTTTCTTAGAAACGGACTCCTGTGAGAGTCCTTTTCTTCCTATTTTTTCCCCTTTATTTTTCTTACTTCGCCGCTGTTGTGAGAACGGGCGGAATACGGCGTGTGTCCTTGCATATTGCCCGTTTCCAGCATGTGGACATCAAACAGAGCAGAGATGTGTGTATACTACATAAGTTTAGCGCTTGAGCACAGGGAAGGCAGTATTGTTGAGCCATCCCAGTAGTACAAGTATGCTGCGTTATACGACGAACTTGCAGGAAATTCAGAAAGAGAGATTCATGCAGAAGAGCGGTACAAGCCAACGCTGAAAAGTGCGAAGAGGGTTCTATCTGCAAAAGTCTGAAGTAGGTACATGCATTCGTATACATATTGCCTTAGAAAGAACGTCTTATAAAGAAGCGCCATAGAAAGTAGTACTTCTTTCCTCTTCGTTCGTGTGGGTTAGGATCAAAGAATAATTTATTGTTTAATTTTTTCTCGTTCACGACTAGCCGTAGAGCATTATTCACTTGTATTCATTATATGTGTCTTGCCATAGTGGGCGCGATAAATACACGATGGCGCAAATGTCACTGGATACTTCACACCAATGTAAGCAAATTATTGTGTCATTTTAGGAAGCCAAACAATACCTATAATGTTCAAAACTGTTTTTCGTCTTTATCCACACATATCTGAAGATGTTTTTGAAATACTGATACATACTCAATGGCACAGTGTTGTATCATTAGACGTATAATGAAATGAAACGCGTGTGAAATTTCTTATTTCTGCAACGGTCTGAGGCTTTTGAGATTAAAAGAAACCTTGACGCCACTCTTTAGCAAGGAAAAAAAATTCTAGAGCTTGATATCTGGTGAAGGAAGAGGCATATCACTATGTGTCCATCGACGATTCACTTTCCTTCCGAAAGTCTCGTTTAAATAATCGCGCATAATAGTGGTACCTACGATGTTACACTACTGTACTGAAAATCTTTAGCAAACCTCATAGGGTACGTGTACCAGTTATCGGTCTTAAAGGGCTTTCACATTAAATATAATGTTTGTATCCTATTTAATTCTATAATATTGGTTGTAAGTTACTGTGACATGCCACATAAACATATTTGGTTTGGTATGGATATCCGCAAGTACTTGCATAAACAGTCAGTTAAATTTAAAATAATTACATTTATAAGATGCATATTTCATACCATTATTGGTAGTGAAAAATATGCCGATACCACGTTACCTGCTTTCAGTTGTATTATTTATCGCCAATGGGACGTAAATTTTATTTATAGATCACTAATCTCTTTAGGGAGGAAATTCATATTTTAAATGTACAATTAAAGTGCCGACTGCTTGGACAGTGTCGATTACCGGTATACGTACCTTAAGTTCTGTTACCAGGTATATCAAAAGGATATCCAAAGATAGCAAATTATGATATTGGCTCTGAAAATTACCAGACTGATTTATTGTTCTAACAAATGATTTTGTTTTTCGATATGTTAGTTATTTGTATTAAATGGCCCGCTCAACTTAAAACAGGCCTCGTGAGACCTACAAAGTTTTATCTAATAGGGTAGAATCATATTTCTGATCATCAAGCATCACTCAATTCACAAAACTCAATACATGTATAGTGATAATATTGAAACAACAAATGTAGTAAACGTGGAAAGTAAATTTTGAACTTCTGTTTATGTAACGTCATTTGCAATGACATTAGTAATAAAGCCAGCACAGTTTATAATCATGTAGTTGATGTTTGCAGCCTTTGGATCATAGTTATACACAGCGGCAATTTGTCTTCCACTGTTGTGACTGTTAATGAGCGCTGAGATCTTGGTGCATACGTAACAGACCCATGTCTTCAAATCAGTCTCGTACGCCATTTGTCTAGATGGTGAATTTGATCCAAACTGTCTTCCTCATTTATTAACGACTCTAGTAGACCTGCTATAATAAAACGTTTTAATCATCCGTTCCTCAAGTGTGAGCGTCAACCATCGTCTACGTCATGGGTTCTGCCGTGACTCCACTCACAGTGTTGGCACTGGCAAAGTGTAGTAGCACTGGACGGGCGTCAAGCCATCAAACAATAGCTCCTAGAATTCCTTCGTGTACATACTCCAAATTACAAGCCTGAATAAGCAAAATTGTGGCTGGGAGCATGGAAAAACCATTTGATCATTTAAGAAACTCATAAATGTCAGAAAATGGTAAGTAATTGTATTATTTATTTCTGTGAATCTTAAGGGACTTAACTGCGTGGTCATCAGTCACTAAACTTACAAACTAATTACGGACTACCTTATACTAAAGACAGCACAAACATCCACGCCCGAGGGGCGACTCGAACGCCCGACGGGGAAAGGCCTCGCGCATCGTAGCACGGTGCCTCAATGCGCTCGGCCGCTCCACAGCGGCGAAAGTAATTGCGTACCTCGTTGTAGGTCTATACCAAAAAGAAGAAACCGAAATTGGTAACTCATTCATTGACATGAGAAAGACATACGAACTTGAGGAGGCACTAAATATGAAAACAGTCATTTTCCTTGCACCCTACAGGCAGAGATATACAAAATCATTTTTTTACTGACATCAGAAATAAAATAAGAGCCAAGTAACCTCCGAAATCAATACTAGAAAAATACACATGCTCGAAGAATTGCACATATTCCACATATAAATACATGTTGTTGTTGTGGTCCGCAGACTGGTTGGTTGCAAGCCTGAGCAAGCCTTTTCAACTCCTCCTACATCTGTCTGAATCTGCTTACTGCATGCAACTCTTCGTCTTCCTCTGCGGTTTTTACCCCACACACTTCTCTCCAACGCTAAATTCACAATTCCTTGATGTCTAAGAATGTGTCCCTTATTTTAGTCAAGGTATGCCAGAAATTCCTTTTCTCCCCAATTCTGCTTAGTACCTCCTCATTAGGTACGCGATGCATCCACTTAATCTTCAGCATTCTTCTGTAGCACCACATTTAAAAAACCGCTCTCCTCTTCCTGTCCGCACTGTTTAGTTTCACTCCCATACAAGACAACACACCACTCGAATGCCTTCAGAAAGGACTTCCTTAGCCTTAAATCAATATTAGATGTTAACAAATTTCTCTTTTTCAAGAACGCTTTTCCACACATTGCCATTCTGCATTTTATATCCTCTGTACTGCGACCATCATATGTTACTTTACTGCCCAAGTAACAAAACTCTTCTACCTGCTTTATTGTTTCGTTACCTAATCTAATACCTTCAGCATCACCTGATTTTCTTAGACTGCACCACATTACCCTTGTTTTGCTCTTGTTAATTTTCATCTTATATGCACCTTCCAGCACACTTCCAGGTCCTTAGCTGTCTCTAACAGAATTACTAAGTCGTCGGCAAAATGCAATGTTTTTATTTATTCGCCCTAAACTTTAATTCCTTCTCCATATTTCTTCTTGCTTTCCTTTATAGCTTGCTCAGTGTACAAATTGAATAACGTTGGAAAAGGCTACAACCCTGTCTTAACACCCTTCCCAACCATTGCATTCCTTCCATGCCCTTCAACTCTGACAACCGCTGTCTGATTTCTGTACAAGCTCCCTATATTTTACTCGTACTTGCTTAAGAACTTGAAAGAGTTTATTCCAGTCAACATTGTCAATAGCTTATATAAATATAAAGTCGAGCAACACCAATTGTTCCTTATTCCCAGTTTGTCGATTACGTAGACAATGAAATTAAGACATAGATTAATTTTTTATAAATTAAAATAAGTACGTTTCGACACTGGAATTGGTTTTCTGCATGGAGACCACGTGGGGTTTGTGCTGACCCCAACAACGCCTTTTCCAAAAATTAGAAAAATATGAGGTTGGAACTTTACATACGTGTCTATGTCTCGAGCACTATTGTATGTTTGTATATTCTATGGGTCTTAACTACGGGGTCATCAGTCCCTAAACTTACACTACTTATGAACTACTTACGAACTAGGACGGCACAAATATCCATACCCGAGGGGGGATTAGAATCCCCGACCGTGACTGGAGCGCCTCAAGCCCCTCAGCCATCGCGGCCGGCTCGAGCACTATTGAGGAAGAAGATATTCGAAGACAGGATAATGAGAGGTAAGATGACGACTGGGGAAGTTAAATACATTTGGCCTGGGGACCACCAGCTACCGAAGTGGCCTCCCTTGTGTCATTAACTTTATGACATTTCGGAAAACACGCCTCACCGATCATACTTTGATCAACACAAATGCCCTATTATTGTTTGTCATTGCACCGTATACCAACTTGGCACAATTATCACCATTCGGTAATGACAACATTACTGGTTAAACTTACCTACTGTAATGCGTCTGTTATTCCATTTTAACCAACCGTCCAGAGACATTTGTACCACCCCGTAATACCAGTCACTTCGCCCGCACCTTCCCTGTATTACATAGCCATTTCTATTTTTACTATATAATAACAGCGTAATTAAAATTATTCATTCTATGCGACTAGACTACCTTCCAAATGAATAAGGATAAAAACTGGAGTTAAATGTTAGATTACTCTTGGAACATACGTTTTTGCTATCTAGAAGGACAAATTGAACTTCTACATCTACATCTACATAGATACCCTGCAAATCACATTTAAGTGCCTGGCAGAGGGTTCATTAACCACTTTCATAACTTTTCTCTACCGTTCCATTCTCTAATAGCGCGCGGGAAGAAAGAACACCTAAATCGTTCCGTTTTCGATCTGATTTCTCTTATTTTATTGGGATGGTCATGTCTCCCTAAGTAGGTGGGGGCTAGCAAAATATTTTCACATTCAGAAATAAAAGTCGGTGATTGAAACTTCGCAAACAGATCACGCCGCAATGAATAACGTCTTTCTTTTAATGATTTCCACCCCAATTCGTGCAACATTTCCGTGACGCTTTCCCCCCCGTAACGTGATAAAACAAAACGAGCTGCCCTTCTCTGAATCTTCTCAATATCTTCCGTCAGTCCCACCTGGTGAGGGTCCCACAAGGGGCAACAGTACTCCAGGAGAGGGCGCATAAGTGTGATGTAGGGAGTCTCTTTGGTGGAGCTGGTGCATCTTCGAAGCATTCTGCCAATGAAACGTAACCTTTGAGTCGCCTTCCCCACAATAATTTCTATGTGTTCTCTCCAGTCAAAGTTGTTCGTAAATGTAACTCCTAGGTATTTGGTAGAATTTACGACCTTAAGGTTTGACTGATTTTTCGCGTAATTGAAGTTCAGTGGATTTCTTTTAGTGGTCATGTGTATTACTTCACACTTTTTTTTTATTTAGTGTCAAATGCCGATTTTCGCACCAAGTAGAAATTCTGATTAAATCGCTTTGCAGTTGCTTTTGATCCTCTGTTGACTTCACTAACCGACAAACGACAGCATCATCCGCGAACAGTCTAAGGGAGCTATTCAGATTGTCTCCTAAATCGTTTATAAACACGAGGAAGAGTAGGGGACGTATAACGCTTCCCTGTGGAACACCAGATATCTCTTTTGTTTTACTCGATGACTTACCGTCAATTACAACTAACTGTGGCCTTTCTTATAGGAAATCGTGAATCCAATCGCACAGTTGGAAAGATATTCCATGAGCACGCAATTTCATTAGAAGCCGCTTGTGGGGTACAGTATGAAAAGCCTTCCGGAAATGCAGAAATATGGAATCGATTTGAGATCCCTTACAACGCTACATCTCTTATCTGCCAATGTCTGAATATTAGGTGCTGGACATATATCAAAAGCAGATGCTAATGAAGCCTGCTTGTTGCAATTTGTCATCAGAGCAGTAGTCCATGTATATGAAAATAGATGATATTAGAGTTTATCCCAACGCTGGCTAATGTTAGTGCTTAAATGATGGCGACATAGGTAGAATTGCAGGATTCATTCCGGGGGTTCACTGTCATGGCTGCCATACCTGACGTCACAACGCGAACAGCGGCAGCGACGACTTCTGGTCTGGCATTTTCCTCACGGTATTTACACACATAACTTTATATATCATTACGCAAAACAATAATTACTTTTGAAGCGTTCCTGCGGTTTTCTTGCTAAACCAATGGACAAATAATTACAAACAAATTAAAAATGGCGAAGCACATGTAATTACGAATATTATCTGTTCGTAGAAATAATTTCAAAAATATTCGTTCCCGAAAAAATTAAACTTCCGTTGCAGAGAATCCAGCAATCCGCGGTTAGTATTTATTCGCTGAATTACTTTTGATTGCCTGCCATTTTTGTCACCTATTCCAATACATGATGGTAATTAATTCGGAGAAACTTTCTCGCCATCTCACAAAATGCGATAATTTTTTATTGTCTGTTTGGAAAACTTCGGACGGACTGCGGATACCAGTATTTGCATTAGCCTGCCGCACTTGATTAAACTTCAGTCATGTAAAGCTGTCAAATTACACTGCCGAAAACGGAAATTAGTACCCCCTGTTAACATCTTGCTCAACGAAAGATCCATATTCAGATACTGGAAAAGTTGGACAGGTCACTGCCATATAGAAACAACAACAGGAGTGATACGCAACATTAAAGGCCTGTATCATTGACATCGATTTGCAGCAGGATTTTGGAAATAAAGATTTTCAAACATTACGATCTGCCTCGAAGTCAACAACCTATTGACCCATAGTCAACAAGGATTGAGAAAGAATCGTTCTTGTAAAGGAGAGGGCTATAGACTATGGATTTAAAATCTATTCCATATTTCTAGATTTCCGGAATGCTTTCGACACTCTACCTTACAAGGGGTATATAATGAAATTTTGTACTTTTGGGATATAATCTTATTTCTGCGTTTGTATGAAACATTTATTGTCAGAAAGTACACAGCACTTAGTAACTGACGGGAAATGCTGGAGAAAAACAGAAGTTATACCAGGTGGTCCTCAAGGGAGTGTTATAGGGTCCGTGCAGATAACTGTCATGATAAACGATTTAGGAGACAATCAGAGCAGCTCAATTAGATTGTTCTCGGATATTGCTGTCATTCATCGGTTAGTAAATACATTAGAAGATGAAAAGAAACTGTAAAACGATATCTGAATGCAAAGAAAATTAGCAGTTGGCTCTAAATAATGAACAGTGTGCACTCATCTATATGAGCTTTACATGAAAACGTTAAACTACAAACTACGTCGTAGTTTAACGTTGTCTTTTGATGCTCATTTAGATGAGTGCACACTGTTCATTATTTACAGCCAACTGCCATTTTTCTTGGCATTCAGATATCGTTTTACAGTTTCATCTTCTAATGTATTTACTAACCGATGAACTATCTAATTGAGCTGCTCTGATTGACTCCTAAGACAGGTATCGGCATATATATTTATATGTTGCCGCAAATAGTATCCCCATACGCACGGTAGAACTTCAGCGGAAGCCCGTCGGGTGCCGGCGACTTCCCTTTTGAATTTTTATTCAATGCCACCTCAACATCCGAGACGGACAGAAGCGTCACAGTCCATCAGTCCATCAGTCAGTTGGTCCGGCAGATCTTGTAACAAGGCCCAGTTAGCATCTACTACTACATATTTTGTCTCATATTGTTTAGTCGACAAATTTGATAACTCTAACTTTCTATGCCGCAAATGAAGGAACAGTAAATAGGATGTCGAGAGCGCACAGTTCAGCAGCATAGAGTATGGCAGGGCAAGATGCCATTCTAGAAATGTTAAGGACGATTAACGACAGTATATCTACACAGGGTAATAATTTAACGAAACAAAACATGGAGTTGAAAAAGGATGTTAAAATCAGAATCAGAAACTAAAACAAATGAAAACTCAAACTCAGAAATTGGAACAGGAATTTAAAACAAAAAATCAGGAAGTAAAACGTGAGCTTCATTAAGTTAGATTTCAGATGGAGGAAAGTATAGCAACTGGAAGTAGTCTCACACGCAAGGCGAAGAAAAAAACTTGAATACAGAGTGGGGAGTTTTTCCTCTGCTGAGCGAGGTCACGGCCATCCCAGAGGAAGCAACAACTAGTGCGACAATCCTGTCTTTGCGCAACTGGGTCAGCAGAAAATTCAAAAAGAATTTATATATAAAAAGAGTCTAGAGTGCAATGACTTTTATTTGTATCGACTAGTTTCGGTCCTTTTTTTTTACTATCTTCAGGATTGCAACTCCATTCATGTCGTGGAGACGGGCAGGTGCTTGGGAGTCTTGCAGGCCTTCCTGCCTTCCAGGCTCTCAAGCACCTGCCCGCCTCCACAACATAAATGGAGTTGCAATCCTGAAGATGGTCCAAAAAGGGTCCAAAACTAGTTAATGCAAATAAAAATCACTGCACTGTAGACTGTTTAATATATTAATATAACAGGCTGTTTCACCAAAAAGTAAAAAAAAAAAAAAAAAAAAAAAAAAAAAAAAAAAAAAAAAAAAAAAAGGTTTCAAAAATATATCAACAGGAATGCCTTGCAACTGGCCGCGCGGATATGGCCGAGATGCCTTATCAGGGTCTGCGAAGAAACTCCCGCTGGAGGTCGGGGACCTTCCTCAGGCATGGATATGTGTACTGCTCTTAGGTTAGTTTAAGTAGTTTGTAAGCCTATAGATTGATGACGACAGTAGTATGGTCCCACAAATATACAAGAGTTTGAATAAGCTTCCCAGTTCTTCCAGCTAAGTCCAGAATGAAGACCTCCTTTTTAGTTCTCCACGCGACTCTAAACTTCATTTGTACGGTGCCTTGTCTAAGGTAGTAACAGATGGCACGGCATTCCTGTCCTAGCGCAACTGCGCCAGCAGCAAATTCAACAGGAATGTCTTGCAAGCGCCTTCACTTCTGTTAAAAAAAAGGAAGGCCCACAGCTCTCTCACGCGACTCAAATCTTTTTTGAAAACATTTCTCTGGTAACAGCAGTGGCTTAGTTTGGGAAATTTATGCCTCGTTCCCTGCGCAAATCAGTGGATAGCTCTCCCGACCACGTGAGACGGGCATGTCGAAATCAGATAGCTGTTTTCACACCATCGACGAGACTTTGTCCTGAATAAGCTGCACAGCTTCTTTAAAACATGTTTCATCGATGACAGTGCTTTTTCTACATGTAATAGTGCTTGGTATGTAGACCCCATGTCACACAAAAATTCAATATTTTTTATGGGACTAGGGTCATTCTTACTGCAAGTCTTAAGTTTATGTATTTATCAAACAACAGTAATTGGGCGCTTACTTCCAAATGTGTTGTGATTAAATGTTAGTGTAAGCCATAAAGGCAGTACCCCAGAATCATTTGTAAATGGAAAAGTAATATATATGGAATGTGTCATGAAAGGAGTGTGCAAGCTGAACAGTGACAAGGCAAGGCTAGGGTAATGGAATTTAGTGGAACTAAGCCAGTCGGTGCTGAAGGAATTATATTAGGAATTGGATGAGATTTCATATTTGGGCAGTAATATAACTTCCAGTTGTCGGAGGGAATTGGATGAGATTTCATATTTGGGCAGTAATATAACTTCCAGTTGTCGGAGTACAGAAGATATAAAGTGCTGCATTGGAATGGGGCGATTTTCTGAAGGAGAGGAATTTTTTACTTCGAATAATAATTTAAGGGTTAAGAGGCATGTTCCTGGAGAGCAACTGACATTTAAGTGCCTAGCAGAGATTTCAACGAACCACTTTTATAATATTTCTCTAACGTTGCATTTTCAAGTAGCGCTCAGGAAAAAGGAAACGTAAATATTTTCTGTTTGGATCTGATTTCTTTTATTTGATGATGATGATGATGATGATGATGATGATGATGATGATCCTGTCTCCTTTAACACTTAGGTGCGAACAAAATATGTCTGGTTGGAAGAGAAAACTGGTACCTCCTAATGATGAGCTACTTAACAGCGAAGAAGCGACGATTGTGGCGTATCTAAGAGAAGGGATCATTTGATGGGACAAATTCCGAAACAGAAAGCAACTAATCATCAGTTTGGTACTGGAGTGAAGTTACATATCGCAGAGGAAGATAGGTTCATTGGGATTGGGTTGTCATTCTTATACAAAGATGTAGAGGCTTGAACAGGATAGCGTGGAGAACATCATTAAACAGGTTAGCGGAATGAAGAACACAATAACAGCAAACTAAGTTGTCTAAACTATAAAAACCACCAACTACTGCAAGCTGGGGCTTACTGATGTTTTGAGATGCCATTTCCTGGTGATCCAAGGACAACTTTGGCTTTTCTAAGAAGAATTATATAAGAATTCTTTTAAAACCATGCAGGGCTTTGTCGCCCCGAAAGTTGATGTCAAATTTTGATCCGATGACGGCAGATTTCACATGATAATGTTTTCAACAGCGTCCGTTAAAAGATAATGTAGTGACTCAGCTGTCAGAACACCATCTTTGTGTATCCTTTAGTTGGAAATGTTTACATGCTCATGGCTCAATGTGATATCAACGTGTGAAGCGGGCACCAGGCCACAGACACGCAGTAGTGCTTCGTACACACACCAGAGTGAGATTGAAAGAGGTAGATTTGTGGTATTTCGAGTGGCGGGTTGGTACACTCGGAGAATTGCAAGTCATATATGGAAAGATGCTAATTCCAGTTGCCATGTGAACATTCTCACACTCATAGACAAACTGTCTGTAGTCCACACACCACAGACGTTCACAAGTATCGTGATGTTTTAAGAGCACCAATCACAGCACAGGTAACAGGATTTTTTAGCCCAGACGTGCCAACAGCAACTGTTGCCAATCGGTTTCTATCAGTGGGACTACGTGCAGGCACACCCACACAGATGTCAGTATTATTAGAAGAAGATCTTTAATAACACGACACTTACAACGAGAGTGGGAAAAGACGGAAACACCAAACAACATTCAACTCAAGTATCCAGCCACGAAGTGGACGAAAGTGTGGGCTAATATTAGCTTAAAAATGCTCACATCCGACGTAACAGCCACATGGTATAGGGTGGTAAACAACACCGTCGCCACTAATGACAGATTTCACGCCACAGGGGAGAGTGACACGGACCTGTGCCTCCAGTGTGTACTGGTCGACACTTTAATTTGCAGTTTCACTTGCGGCGGTCATGTACAGAACTGGCGGTAAGTCAGGAACCGTCTAGCACCGTTGGCAAGGAGCATCGAAGAAAACTTCAAGACAGACATCCTACTGCGGCCAGACACCAAGTTTTACCCCATCACAAAAAACAATACCGTTATGTGGCTGTTAGGTAACTATGTTAACTATGTGGTTCACATCAGAGGAGAGGATGACTTCTGCAGCTTTATGGGCTATATGCACATGGCATATGGACCATTCAAAAAGTCACCAATACCAAAAGACTATTCGTGAACATGTTAGATATAGTCTTTGAAAAACATGGAATAGGATAATGAACTCGGCAGAGTACTGCATGATATAACGAAATTATGTTCACGAGGATAAGTGTTTTACTGGTTCTTGCTTTAATTTACACTAATGAAGAAATATATTCAGTTACACTTCTATTTTAAGATGAATAGCATTCAAGAACGCACTTTATTTTTTGTACCTCTGCTGGGAGGAAGAGTAGTTAGCATTATTTATAGCGATATAAATATAGTAATAACAGAAAACTGACAAATGCGAAAAACAGTAGGCAGTATGACGACATCGTCGAGTGACGGCTCAAGGGTTAAAAGGAGACGAAATAATATTAAAACAAAATGAAATATCTGGAAGATACTGAAACCGTGAATCAACTCCGGAATTATCTGCGAAAGCAGACAACCATCGAGAAGACGAACTCGGAAGCTGTCAACGACTCGAGGTCTTCATGCAGAGAAGCCGTCGTAAGTATTCATTTTGAAAACAAGGGAAAAAAGAAGTCAGAAGCAGTGATATTATTTTATGAAAAAAGAAGTAGCCAAGAGGTCAAAGACGATTGCACGTTTTTCCATTGTCTTTTGGAAATGTTTGTACTAAGTACATTTTTGTATTTGAAAAAATGTGGGTTAAAAACAAATAAAACAAAAAAAGACCCAACCCATCTTACATTCACGTCACAGCATTTATGTGCACGTAACGAGTGGTGACGTTTGATAATCTCCTGAAAGCTGGAACGATGGGCCGTTTTTCTACAGCGATGTATCCAGATTCCGCCTCCATACCATCGATGTCTTTTGCGCATACGATGTAATCCTTCCATGTGCTGTCTGATAGAGTGCATTCTTCCCACCCCTTCTCCAGGCCTCATCGTTTGAGGTGTGTTAAGCAACAACTCTCGTTAACCTTTTGAGTTTCTGGAGCAGTAGCTAACCAGAGGTCGGTACGTGGAGATTGTTTTAAGATCCGTACTTTTGCCACAGTAAGGTGACGTTTTGTTCTAACAACATAATGATCCCACAAAAATTGACGTGAATCTCAAGATGGTCTGCAACACGTGCATGAATCTCCCAAGGCAACACGATCTCTGAACTTGTATCCAGCTGAGCACGGCTGAGGATATGATGGCACTACAACTCACATCGGTGACTAGTCAAGTCACAACTCATGCCGAACTACGAAAACAGGTCAAGAAGGTGTGAAACAATGTATCCCAAGACAGTATTCGCTGTTTGTATGATCGAATGGACACCAGAATCAGCGCCTGTGTTGTCTTCCTTGTAGGCTGCTACAAGTAATAATATGGGTGTCTATCATGTACCGTCACCTAGGTAATTAATCGATGCTGCCTAGAAGCTAAGTAGTTCACATTAATTGATGGTCACACTTCAGGGACAGTATGACATTATTATGATTTCTTCTTCATTATTACATATTCATCTGTTTTTGAGTGACAGCTACTTGTAGACAAGTAACGGATGTAGGAACATAGATGTTCTCTGTACAGACATATGCAGACTCAATAAGTAAAAATTTCCGAAACGTCTCGTAATAAAGTCGTGACGCGCCTGGAGTGTGACCAAATACTGCGACATATTCAGCTTCTTTGCAGTTCTACCGATTAATTTGATTACGGTTGAAACGTAGTAGAAGTTAGTCACATACAAGGTCTGCGATGTTGAATGTACGTAAATGATATCTTTGGCAACTCGATTACACTCTTCGACGTGTGCTGCAAATCGTTTGATCTGGGGGAGTCGTAATCTCGCGACCGCCGAGTGAGTGGTGACATGATGTTACGCAGGCTGTCAAGGAGTTAAGTTTGTAGTGTAAGCATGATGCAGAGAAATATTTTTGCAAAGTATCAAGGTAAGAAAAATCATGACTGGATTATTACGTGCTCCGTGTAGTTGTTGTCCATGTTTTGACGGGCACATAGCACAAAGTGCCAAAGCTTATTCTTTTACATTCATGTTTTGTATAAAAGAATTTTTAGTGATGGAATTTAAATGATTTCTTTGGACTATGTATTAACAAAGAAAGGTATAAATATGATGAGAATAATGGGATTTTGGATTTCATTCTTTCTTTAGGTATAGACGAAAGAAAAGGATTGTTTCCATAATGAGAAGAAAAAAGGGAATTTCATGTAAAACTTTGTTGTGATGCAGTCTTACACTCAACTTGTCACCGCCACCAGCATTGTAACATGTTCATTGTCAAGTGAGTACACTGAAACTTCTCTTATGAGGAAAACATAATCAGTTTTTTTTTTAATTCAATCTTGAAAGGTCAAGTCAATTGCATCTTTGTGCAATTTATAGATGGATAACTTATAATATTTGTGTATGATTCTTCAGTTCCTCCCGGCGTATTTGATAATCAAAATATCCACGGGTGTACTGCCGTTCTACAGTGTCCAACGGGCACAATATTTCGGCGATGATACATGTCGCATCATCAGGTGAACTGACGGACAGTCACGGTTTATGAGATCGTCACTAGTGTAATTTCAATGGCCTCTCTAACGACGCAGTCCCAGTATCGCGACGTCTGTACCAGAATCCTAATGCGTTCATACTCCATCGCGTGATTCTCCGACAAACAATGTTCATCGACCGGCGACTTGCTCGGATACATCAAACGTGTGTGCCTCTGGTGTTCAAGGCGTCGATCCTCGACGGTACGCATCGTCTGTCCAATATATGACTTGCCACACTGATACGGAATCTGGTACACACAGGCCTTCCTCAAACCGAGATCATCTTTGGCGCTCCACACCAGTGCACGAATTTTATTCGACGGACAGTTCCAACCTGTTGCTCTTCAAAATGCAGGCGACCTTCCCCGAGAGTGCGTCGGTACATGGAATAAACGCAGTGCCTACCTCCTCCCTCGTATTTTCATCCGTTTCCACAGGTTGTGCTGTAGTGGTTGGGCTGAAAGCCCGCTGAATCTACCACTCTGAGTACCCATTTTTCGGAATACATTTCTTAGGTGTTCCAATTCCTGGGGTGGACTCTCTGCGTCAGAGATAGTGCACGCCCTATGTACTAGAGTTTTAAGTACCCTATTCCTCTGTGAAGGGTGGTGACAGCTGTCTGCGTGTAAATACAGATTAGTGTACGTTGTCTTCCGATACACAGCATGACCAGGGTGCCATCAGCTCTTCTCTTGACCAAGATGTCAAGGAACCTCAATTTACCCTCCGTTTCAGTGTCCATATTGAATTAGATGTTGGGCTGTATGGAGTTCAGATGTGTAAGGAAGTCAAGAAGTTTATCCATACCATGTGGCCAGATGACGGAAGTGTCGTCCACGTAACGGAAAAAGTAAGTAGGTTTCCATTCAGACGACGCCAGGGCTTCCTCCTCGAAATTCTCTATGTATAAATTTGCGACCACAGGGGAGAGTGGGCTACTCATGGCGAATCCCTCCGTTTGTTCGTAGTATTAGCCATTGAAAAGAAAATACGTGGAGGGCGCTTCTCAAGGACGCGGATTTACCCGAGGGTTGTTACTTGGGCTCAGTGCGTGATCTACTAGCGCCGACTTATCTTTGTTCCTTGAATAACAACTGCTCTTATATACCGTACGCTGTGTATTAGTCTACCTTCAGTAGTTCTTTATCGTATATATGTATATATAGACTTTACAATGTGTCCGAAGATCCATAGTTTTAAACGATAACAGGCAATGAAAGTAGACGCAAACGTGAAATCTACAACACATGGAATAAAAAACGCTCCAAGTTTATGTTACGCAATAATTGTTGTGAGCCCCTAAGTAATGACGCAACAATGAAATTAAACAACTTACGTAACTGCACCATATCGAACATTGTCTTTCTAGATGTGGAGAGGGTGGGGAGAAATGTGAGTTCGGTGGCTCGTTTGAATCCACCTGACACATCCATTGTGAATTCTGTCATGTGTACAATGAAGTCAAGCTTCGTAGAAATAAAGTTAGACAGTTCGGTCACCAGGTGGATTAAAACGTGCTGGTACGCTGTCGGTTACTGACGAAACTACCTGGAAAGCCCCAAGAAATCGATGCGCGCATGTGCCCGAGAACAATACTTAAGGAATACTATAGACCATGAAGTTTTTAGAAAAACTTTTCTGTGTTACAGATTGCACCGGTTACTCTTATCCCACACATTTCATCAGCCCAACCGCTTTATATTTGCTTCACAGAATTTCTTCTAATTTACAAACTGAAACATATCTCCCTAAAAATATGTCTTGCAATAATGATAACAGTAATGGTTGTTCAACATTTAAGTGCGCGAGAAAAAAATTGCTCCGCCAATTAATTGAAATTCTAATACAAATTTTGCGTGAAGTACTGTATTTGGCGCAAAATTCTAACCGGGAGATGTATTCCAAGTTATCCGTGTCGTCGCATTTACATTTAAAGCTAAGTGTGTAGAAATTTAATCGGCACAGCAAAAGCAACGCACCATTCATCCAATCAATTAAATAGTTTTGACTCTACGGATCCTGCTGGTAGTATCCGCAATTGATTATAACTGTTGGACACATGTTTCACTGATTCAATCCAAGTTGACCACGGCTAGCACAAAATAGTAAAATAAATTTATTGAATCAACATAAAAAAAAATCTCAGAGACGTCTTAGCAGAGCTATAAATGAAAAAAAAAAAAAAAAAAAAAAAAAAAAAAAAAAAAAAAAAAAAATGAAAAAAAAAAATCCACGAAAGAGACATTAAATTTTTCTATCCTAAAATGGTCGCGGTAATCATAATCGTTGTTTGCTGTAAAATAAAACACATCTTACATGATGGGGAAAGAAAAATGAACTTTGATGAAATAAATCCAATTAAGAAATTAAAATGAAATCATCCTTATTATTAGTAAACATATTCACCACCAACACTTACATTTTACAATCTCATGCAATAGAATCTTCATACAAAAGGATAATGCGTCCGATCTCTAACGACCACCTATCAAAGAGAGAGACAGGATCTGCCGACGGCAGCAACCGCTTCCTAAAAAACCATATGAAAACTTCTGCATTAGATTGTTTATGAGTGATCACCATTTATATCGATATATTTCACAGTTCTGCATTCATATTTAAAAATTGTTTATACATTATTTTATACAGAAAATGGAAATCATGACAGTTTTTCAATTATTAAAATTGGCAGAACCAGCCTTGGCCGCATTGAAATCTTAATTTCTTATATATAATAAAGATTTCAATGCGGCCGAAGCTGGTTCTTCCAATTTTAATAATTTCAATGTGCTCGCTTGCACCAGATTCCGGATGGAGTCGTCTACATGTAAAGTTTTTTAATTGTTCAGTTTCTCTTTTGGGAGTCTTCCTCCACAATATGCCACAAACGTTCAAGATTTAGTGGATACAATATTTTATCAGCAGTTCATGGCAATGGGGAAATAAAAGGCATGGCCACCACGCTCCTCGAACGTGACGCGCCTAGAGCTTTCCTTGTGAGGTTAACTGTTCTTGTTAAAGACTTTGGTGTCCATCAGCGTGATTAGAGTGAACTAGGATATAGTTTAGATGTATGTTGAGCGACAAATGGAAGCTACTTCGAACTGCGTGGAACGGAAATATAAACTAGAAGAGTTGTGAGTCATTTCGCGGAGGTTCAACAGTTCCAATTTGATTCCTTGGCTTTCTGTTACTGGTTTAAACTGCACCTTGATATTAGGGACATCTGTATTTCTGATGTGGTCGTACTAGGTCTTCGATATTGGTGGCCAAGGGGACTGCGGCGCATCAGTCAAGGTCTACACGGCCACTACGGTCGGGGGGTTCGAATTCCCCCTCGGGCATGGATATTTGTGCCGTCCTTAGTGTGAGCTAGTTTATAAGTCGTTTGTAAGTTTAGGGAATGATGACCCCGTAGTTAAGTCCCATAAGCTATACAAACATTTGAACATTTGATTTTTCTGTCAAATATTCATGTGCTTTTCACGTTGGATTAAACACTGTGTGAATATAATTTTTACAATCTTGCTAATGCATCCGTTACTGAATTTGTTTAATCGCTTCATTTTCAGTAAAGGCTCCACGTCAATAAGCTGCAGTGCCCTATTTGTTTCTTTGTATTTTTGATGACGCCACATTAGGAGTAATGATACAATACATTCCGTAACTAGTGTACGTTTCCCGATGATTATTCGCTCAATCTAATGTGTCAAATAAAGTTCCGTTCTATCCGGAACATCTGTTTACAAATACTTCAGATGTATCGAGGAAATTTTGTAGAACGTCAGTTAATATTAAATGTTAGATTCGGTTTGTAAAGTTTCGTTGTGGTACTTATAAAGCAAAACTCAATCTTAGTACCTTTGGGACACAACCACACTTCGTCAGATGTTATGTATTTTGAATGATTCACTGAACCATTTAGTAGACAATCAACAGTTTAAAATTGGCTCCGAAGCACAGTAGTACTTGATTGTCTGTGTCAATGACAGTCGCGGAAAAAGAAATAGATTACGGAAAAGGAAGGTGTTGAATCTACATCAAAATTTACTGCTACCAAAATATTACACTTCGGATCGACTTGTAATTTAATTTTCAGAATTGTAGTAACCAGGTGTACCGCATAAGTCAGATGAATGAATGGTAGCTATACTTTCATATAACTATAGTCGTTTCATTTCGCTGTTGATCTGAAATCCCGAACGGATGAAGCAGCACCGCTCAAAAAGATTATATCTTAAATATTTAATAGAGGTTGAGCGTTTATTTCCAGAACTTTGCCCAACCGGAAGAACAATTTGTTAATAATCCACGAGTTAATATGTCACGGATTGCTGCGGAATAATCCATTTCGTTGTAATTGCAAACTGCGACGCTCGAGAGATGAAATATTCCAGTCGGCAGTATCAGAATATCAGAGGCGTCGTTCATTTAAATCTGAGTGCCGGAAACAGGAAAACGAAGGAACACAAATTTTTAGTCCATTACCGAATAATATACGTTTTTACCATTCCTGTGCAGGAAAGAGAATTTATATTGCTGCTCTGACGTCTGTCTTTTTTTTCTTCTCATTCAGTAACTTAAAAGAGTAAAAACGAAACCAATTACATTCAGACAGTCTTTCACGTACAAATTGACATATAGAAAATGTATCTAAGGAAACTGACATTTGTTACTGTGGTGTGTCGGTTCTGCATTTCAATGAAATGTTACACCAAATTTTAATGCACACAATCACAGGTGTGTGAAAAATTTTGTATGAGGTTAAAATTGTTATCATTAACGTTTCCTTTGATGCCCTCTACTTCGCATATTACATCCACGAAGAAAATATGAAATCATGAGAGCTACATATGCTCCTCATATAAATGGTCGTAGCTATTTTCTTCTCATGAATAGTTTGAAAGTACTCAACATCTTCAACATCAACTGTTTTTAGGTGTCGTCCTAAATATCCCTGTTTACGTTGGTCCACGAAGTTCCTGAACTCTCTATACCTATGACGAAAGACACGTGTCAAATAAGGTAATCGTCTACAGGAACGACTATCCTTAAGGAGAACGATAAGCGACAGCCATGGCAAAACTTCTACTGTCGTTACCATCACGCAATCCTTAACTCTTTAATGCATGAATTTTTATTTGTAACTGTGAAAATTATTACCATTAGTTTATAGTGCGTATATATCGAGAAAAACAATTAAAACAATTTTCTTATAATTAGTACACAATATTAAGAATTAATTTTTCTTAGCTTATCAGCAACACAGTGTGAATTATCTGAAACATTCACAACAATTATTGCGAAAATGGATAGTACTATTGACGTGCTGGTTTCACAGGATGTACACCTTGTCATATACTTCTATTGATAGCCACAAAACAGATTTCTCTGTAAACATACACTTTTTAAATGCTATAAAAAACTTATTGATATAAAAAACTGAAGTAGGGTAGACAAGAATATCAGTCTTGTTTGTTGCAGGACTTTAGTGTCATTAGTTTACGAATTATCATATTGGGAAATGTTTCCAAACCGACAATTGTTTGACCAATGCAACTTGCGTATTTGATAGGTACGATGTTGTTATGATTGCTTACATCATGCTTGTGTCAGTGTATGTGTGTGTGTGTGTGGGGGGGGGGGGTTATGTGTGTGTTCCTTGAGTTAATTGCGACTTCGTAGTCAAAGCGTAACAGTCCAATCAGTAGTTTGTTAGTGGACCGTGGGATTTACCAACGCAGAAAAATCCGACATGCTCATGGTTTATGAGAAATGTAGGAAGTGTGCAATTGGCGCTTGTACGGTATATGTGCGAACATATCTCAGTAGATTAACACTAAAGAGACTGCAAAAAGGTAGAAAATTAAGGAGATGGAATCTGGAAATGAGGGAAAGTAATACAGTAGAAGAAGAATGGGTAGCTCTGAGAGACAGAGTACTGAAGTCCGCAGAGGATCATATAGGCAGAAGAACAAGGCCTAATAAACATCCTTGGATAACACAGAAAATAACGAATTTAATTGATTTAAGGAAAAATAAAATTGCAGGAAGTGAAGCAACTAAAAGACAGTACAAACGTGTAGAAAATGAGGCTGACGGGAGGTGCAGAATGGCTAACCACGCGTGGCTAGAGGCGAAATGAAAAACGTAGAAGGATTTATAACTAGGGGAAAGATAGATACCGCCTACAGGAAAATAAAGGAGACATTTGGAGACAAGAAAAGCAGCGGTATAAATATCAAGAACTAAGATGGAAAACCAGGACTAGGTAAACAAGGGAGATCTGAAAGGTGGAAAGAATATATAGAGGGCCTATAAAAAGGAAGTAAACTTAAAGGCAATATTCTAGAAATGTAGAGGAAGAAAAGATAGGAGACACTGTACTGCGAGAACAATTTGACAGAACACTGAAAGATATCAGTCGAAACTAAGCTCCTGGAATAGATGACATTCCGTATGAACTGCTGACATCGTTAGGAGAACCAGTCAAGAAGAAATTATTCCTCCTGGTATGCAAGATATATGAGACAGGGGTAGTACCCCGCGACTTCTAGGAATATATAGTGATTCCAGTACCTAAGAAAGCAAGTGCAGACAGATATGAAAACTGCAGAAATAGCAGCCTCATAAGTCATGTTTGCAAAATACTAACACGAATTATTTACAGGTGAATGTAAATGCTTGTGGAATCCGACCTTAGAATAGATGAGTTTGGATTCTGTAGAAATGTCGGAACACGCATGGCGATACAAACATTACGAATTATCTTAGAAGGTAAGTAAAGGGAAGGGTAATCTGTGTTTTAGCATTTGTACGTTTGGAGAAAGCTTTTGAAAATGTTGACTGGAATACACTCTTTGAAATTTTGATGGTAGCAAAACATAGAGAGCGAAGAGTTATATTCAACTTGGACAAATGTTCAAATGTTTGTAAATCTATCGGACCAAACTGCGTGGTCATCAGTCCGTAGCTTACAAACTACTTAAACCTAGGTAAACTAGATCTGTATTTTGTTTGTTTAACACTCAAAAATAGTACGAACTGACATTGACTCTGTCTTTGCAATGCCCCAAAGATATGTGATCACACCGGTAAGAAGACCGTGGAGGTAGGAATAATACGGAAGGACTTCTAGAAACAAAGTTTCATGTTAAACCTGTCTGGATGTTTTAATCTTGTATTCTAACCTCCTTGGCGTATTTCTTCGCTCCGTTGCAGCGTTTTTGGTTGCTAGGCTAGTAACGAATGAATAAGCTAGCTGTTGGAGAATGAAGAAACTGATTCGAACTGGAAACGTAATTTTAGTTTCAAATTCTGGTATTTTCCAGTAGATTTACCAAAAATTTTCTTTCATACAAACCTTGTACTGTGAATTACGAAGAGAACAAAGGAAAGATCGGCGAAATCTGTGAAGCTATAGTCAAATAATGCCCTTTCATACATGTGGCAATTCATCTTTATTAATATAGGTAGATGGTTTATGCCACGTAACTCGGGATCCCGGTCGAACGGGACAAAATGTATCCTATGTTCCTCTCCTGCTTCTAAGCTACCTCCCCACCAAATTTGAGCCAAATCAGTTCAGACGTTGTTTAGTTATAAATAGTGTAATACGACTTTCTTTAAAGTATAAAGATTTATTACTTGAGAATATTTACGCTCCTTACACCAAGCGAGGCGTCGTTTGGCACTGACGTGCGTGTTGTGTGGCTTATGGGCCGATCGACCATGAAATCCAAGTTTTCTCACCTCCCGCCTCTCATGGTAATTGGAGAGGTCCCAGGTGCAGTTTGGAATTCGTGTGTGACGCTCTAAAAAGATGCCTCCCCTATTACCCTGTACATCCCACTTCAACTGACGGTGACGAGGTCGACCAGTAGACTTTCGTGCTGTACGTATCCCTTCACGTTTCCACTTCACTACCACATCGGAAACAGTGGACTCAGGCATGTTTAGGAGTGTGGAAATCTGGCATAGAGACTTCTGAAAATGGTGTCAGCCAAACGCCTGACCACGTTGAAGTCCATGAGTTCCGCGTAGTGCCCTATTCTGCTCTCTCACGATGTCTAATGAGTACTGAGGTCACCGATATGGAGCACCTGGCAATAGGTGACAAGTCTCGGGTTGCTAGATGTTAGTGCACAAAAAATAGAACACTTCCAGAGTTATACAAATGACCATAAGCATCAGTGGTGGACTGTCGAAGGCCTGGGACGGCGGCAAAACAAAATGAGGCCCCCCTTCCACTTGGAAATACTTGTATTACTATATAAACAAGTACGTTTCGAGATTTGGAGCCCCCCTTGGACGGGGACACGGAACAGTCGGAAAAAGAAAAATATGCTTTCGAGATTTGGACGCCTCAAAACGAGAGACGAGAGGCAAAGTGCCCAAAAAAGAAACAAAAAATCGTTACAGGTATTTGGAGGCCATCCAAGAAGCGAGGCCCGGAGCGGTCCGCCCCCTTCGCCCCTCCTAGTCCGCCAGTGATAAGGATTATAATTTGAAATTATACTGTATATTTGCATACGTAATTTCTTTATCTGGCCGCCTCGCAACTTGTACGACACGCTAATTACAAATCTAATTATTTCAAATTCTCTGAAATCGCTAAGCTTGACGCACTGGCAACACCGAAACATGATAATCAAGAAAAAAATATTACTGTGTTGGAAGATACGTTATTCTATAGAGTTTTCATTTATGAGAGTTCAAAAGAAAAAAAAAAGAAAAAAAAAAGGACATTTCCCCATTTTGCAGAAAATCCGCCCGGACCATTTTAGGGTCAAAAAAAGAGGACATGTCCGGGTAAGCAGTAGTGACAACACAATGCACTTAATATGAAATACATGTGGGTTTCCGGGTGTCGAGGTACTTTTGATTATTAAGTGTATGTAACAGAAAACAAAATTTGTCCCGACATAATTTTAAGCATTCTCGCTAAAAGATGTGTTTGTTCCACAGAACAACTATCACAGTACCGTGACGAATTCACTGGACGAATTTTTGGTTAGTCATTTAAAAAGTATTATACGGTGTGCAACCCTGCAGAATAATAAATGGCTGTCAGTAGAACACGCCGAGTGGAATTTCATTTTAAACGAAATTTTTGCAAATTAGCCGCCGCGGCTGGCGGTGGGGGAGGCCCGCTCGCCATTTGTCGGCTGCTGAATGGCGCCGCCGCCCGCTAATGCACCCGGCCGGCCCGCTAAGTGTCAATTAGTGACGTCACAGGCGCGGCCCGCCAGGCGCGCCTTCGCAGTCTCCGGTCTACGGGAACTGCTGCCGAGTGCACGCGGGCGCAGCCCCTCTCTCTCCCCAACACAGCTTGTAAAGCCGTCAGCACAGGGAGCGAGTATCTGAACCAGTGTGGTCATGGGCAGAGTTAATGACGTCACAACATATGAACCACACGTGACTCTCCATGAGAAGGGGTACAGCTCAATTCTGCTAGGTCCTAAAATTTTTATATGTCACTTTTCACTTATTTCATCTCTGGCAATGTTGCTGATGCGAAAAATGTCGTGTAGCACCCTGTCTCGACATCCACGTTAAATTGCATGTCCCCCCTATAACTGGCCACCAAACAGTACCACGCCTAGTAAAGCGTTACTTTTTACACCTGTTTCTGTCCTTCAAAGTCGTCACCAATGTGTAGTACCCGTAGCCAGTGATCAGCGACGTGGAAGGCGTAGTATGCTGTTAGCAGAGACTGTTCTGTTGCTGGTGCGACTGGAGCGGTCTACTGCCTGTCGAATCTTTTGAACAGGACTGAAGTCCGGGGAAGTGTAGTGAATGGTACAGTGCTTCCAAGACTCATCGACGCAACAAAGCAGCCACAGCTTTTGACAATGCACCCTAGCATTATCGTATAAAATTTTGGGTGGATTGCGCAGAAAGTGTTGCCGCTTCTTTCGTTAAGCAGGTCGCTGGCACGTACGATGTGGCCCATGTCGAATCCAGTGTTACGATACGCGCTCATAGCACTCCAAATGCATCTGAGAAGCGTCGTAACGCTTCCATCTCTGGTCGCTGGCACGTACGATGTGGCCCATGTCTCATACAGTGTTACGATACGGCGTAAGATTGCCTCTTCTTCGCGCTCATAGCACTCCAAATGCATTTGAGAAGCGTCGTAACGCTTCCATCTCTACATTTCCGTTTATTCATGCGGAACCCAACGTGATGTAGTTTTTCGCATGCCCAGGTGCTCCTTCGTATGCGCTAATCCGGTTTCGTAGGCGAATTCACGAGTTATCTGGATTCAATCACTGTTCACTAACGCGGCAACAGTACGCACTTCTTCTTCAGAGACGCTAGGATGACCTGGCCTATGCATGTCTCCCACAGTTTTCTGACCTTCGTTGAACTGCTACTGTTCTGTACGGAAATGCCGATTCCCCGGATACCTCTTGAAGATGTTGATGACACTGTCAGACTGTGTGACCCCTGGAACATCCAGTCTTGATAGAACTCCGTTGTTCCAGTTTCGAAAACATAGTGACACCTTTTACGCTAGACCGCACACTTACAAGTGACATTGTTTCCCTGGAGTGTGTGCACGCCGGTGACGTGGGACGGTCGAGTCCATCTGCTCGGAGGTAAGGTAGGTATGTCAACAACATGTGCTATCAGCGAAAATAATACATTCTACTGCATTATGTCTCCACAGCAGTGTTGCCACTATTCAAGTTCCAACCCACAGTGGTAGAGTGCTAGACAACAAATACAACGGTCGCGGGTTCGATCCCCGCCAGATCCTAGGATTTTTAACTGTCACAATCCACTTCTTTCACCTCTGGCAGTATTGCTCATGTGAAAAATAGCGAGTGGCACCGTGGTTCGGAAACCAAGTTAAACTGTAGGTCCCCCTATAACTGGCTGGGTAAGTCAGTTCAAAGGTCGTATGAAGGCAACGACATACCACATCCAAAAAGGACCATGCCTAGTGAAGCACTGTGGTGATCAAACCAATCTTCGAATTGCGGATTGATGACTACTTTACCTTTATGTATATAAAGTGTGAGTGAGTGAGTATTTGTGTGTGTGTAGAGAGAGAGAGAGAGAGAGAGAGAGAGAGATACAAAGGGAAAATAATCCTTTCCCACACTTCTGACGAAACCTGAATTCTGATGAACACTCACCATACAGGGTTAAGTGCTTGTTTCCGATTCTTAAGACGTCTTTAGCAACCAAACGTAACTGAGTAAATTGAGGATCTTTCGAAAAGTCATTATAGGTACTATTTATTGAAATAAATTACTGGAAACTTCTCATAAGTGGTTAAATAATTTCTGTATTGTGTAAATATGCCATTGAAGATCGGTCAAAACGATTTTTCTTTATTTTATTTCTTATAATTACATAGCTACGAGTAGTATTCTCAAGACTGTAAGTAGTGACTTAGAAAAGCGTAATAAGGCTGACTGGCGTAGCACAGGCAGTCGAGTAACGCATTGAGAAACATCAAAGGAAGTGGCGCTGGTTCAAGAGGAGCCGGTAGCTCTGTGCGTTCGGTGAGACGTCTCGACACTCACTCTCACCAAAGAAATAAAAAAAAATAATAATAATAAAAAAATAAGAAAAAAGCAGCATCTTGTCCAAGGCCAAAATGGACAGACAGCATGATGGTTCTACATGTTAGTGGTGGCACTCCGACAGCGACTGTTCCACATGTTAGTGGCTGCTGAATAAGTAATTTTCCAGGCTACCAATGAGGAATACACCATTAAATCTTTTAATGCAATGGGACTCCCAACATTTGCGGTGAGGAAGAGATGGAATGTACTGAATAGATTTCCAAGTTCAGTTAAAAAAGAAATTCTCTTCTGAAAACTGAAAAACAATAGGAATTAGAATTATTTCTGCAGAAGAACGATATACAATTTTTTCACAATGCCTCCATCACTCACATTTTTTTTCTCAAATGAAACACCGATTCATGTCAGACACACCACCATTTTTAGCACCACAACATATACTGAACGGCAGCTAATAGCTGTCAACGTATGTGAACAAACACCAAAGATAATAGCTTTCCGCTTTCCACGGAATAAATACACTGTTGTCTGCTAAAGAACAATTCCTACACACATTTTCTTACAACTGATAATTAACGTCATTCAACTGTAGAACATATACGGCATTTGTGTGCAGTTTCTTAATATGCTGTAACACATAAACTTCATACAGTCCGACGTGAAAGTGTTACTAGCTACCAGGGGGACGCAGTAACTATTGCACAGAAGCGTACGCATTTCTGTTGTTATGCGCATGACATCACGAAGGAACACTTTCCGCGCGCCCAGACATGTATGTATAAGGCTTTTTGATTTCGTGTTTCGTGAGTGCAGTCGATTTCGGTAAGTTACTGTTGTTTAGTAGGTGATTTACAAGTGAAAGTGTTTTTAGCATTGTTGTTAGCTGTAATTTCCGCAATCGAAACAAAAAAAAATAGTTATTCATAATCCTAAAAGACGAAACTGCTGAGGTCATCGGTCCCTAAACATAAAGAAACTTAAACTATCTTTTCTAAATACAAAAGGGACTGAATTAGTGCTTCACTGTTTCGCACATGATGCAAGTCTGCAAAAGATTTGGCTTTCCAAAAGATACAGGAAAGACCGTATAAATGTTGAAAATGCTAGGCTATCCTTACTCGTTTTCTAGGTACGGATCGTATCAAGGATTTGCGTGCTGAACTGCTAAATTTAGCGTCAAAATGGGTACCTAAGATGTCTATCGAGTAATTTGCCTTTTCCTTGTGATAGTACCGCTAGTGATAGCACATCGAGTGTAACAGAAAGTAGGAAAAGACGTTTCAGGGAAAGTGAAATCAAGAGGAGAAGTAGAAAGTTGAAAAACGTACTTTTACAGATGAAGTTCTTTGTAATCATTCAGATGCAGTCCCTTTACAGAATTCGGTAGCCTCATTATAGAGAAGAAATCCTCTTCTTGAAAAGTATATATGAAGTTGGGAGCACGTATAAAGATCTTCAAATTCAGTTGTCATCAAAGAAACGTTTTTGTCTCGTGAAATGTATAATAGTCACAATGTTTTTACCTAATCAAATCAGTAGTACTCTACACGTTTCAAAACAATGTTGATGGTAAAAAGAGTACATTTGAAAATCGACCACTTTACGTGTCGTTTCGCAGAATATCTATAATTTTCTCGAGGAGGAACTCGAAGAACCTTTACCCGCAGATTTGGTCTTGCTATCTTGGATAAACCGCTGTTTTTGTTACAACTCAGGTATTTAAATGACGTTTTAGTGATGATGAAAATGCAGGCTTAAACACTGAGAATGAACGAATTACTAGACTGAAAAGACAGTGTCCATAGATCTTGTTTACTAGCTAACTTCTTCTGAGAGCCAAGTCAGTAAAAGGACTGCTACTTTACATCAACGATTCGATAGATGCTTGGTCTTACGAAGTAAGAAGTGAAGGCTGGGCAAGCTACATGATTTACCAATAGCATTCGAGTAATAGCAGAACAGCAAATCTACTTCTTACTGTTTCAGTACAAAGTGAAATACACCACAAATGCGTCATTCAAATGCGCAGGCCACATACTGTAGCGCCGTTTCCGAGGCAGCCGCTGTTCTTGGCTGACGTCACAGGCTCAGCCAATAGCAGCACGGAACGCTTACTGCTCAACCTTATTAGTTCTACGGTCCATGGTAGCTACTGAATGTGATGCAATGTGTCCTGGCCCTGCCGCAGAATGAGACAGTAAATTCCAACATATAATTTGATTAATATCTATATAAACGGAAATAACAGTGTTCAAATATTAGATATTTTGCCACTTTGCCCGAATTTTGAAAAATTGTAATTTTTTTGACGCACTATAGCGCCTTAGGTATTGGGCGTAGAAAAAATGGTAAGAATCAAATTTGTAGAGAATGTTGTGCTCTTTAAAAAAGAACTGGAACGTAAAAGCAGTAGGAGCACAAAGAACCGATATATTTGAAAAAACTGAAAAACTCCGAAATTTTGGAAGTTTTTTATTGCAGAAAGTTTTCCCAAAAGAAATTTTGTTGGAAAACCTGGTTTTCAAATCTTTTCAACAGTATGACCGAGTTAAAAAAAAAAATCTTCGACCCCCACATTTTGCAAGGTATAGGCTTTTTTCTGATGGTTTGACTGGGCTAATTAAATTACAAAGAAAATTGAGAAATTTTAACATTTTTTGAAAAGCTGTGAAATTGTCCAGCTCCAGCAGATAAATTAGAATTGCCAGTGACACCTCAAAATCTAGATGAAGATATCCCATCAACAAAATTAGAAAATCATGAAGCCATCAGAACACTAAAAAAAACAAGTTGTGGAGACTCCATTATAGCAGAGTTATTGAAGGTGTCAGAACCAAAAATCATAAAGGATTTACAGCTGTCTTTTAAGAACATTTGGAAACTGAGAAGATTTCAGTTGAATGGAATCCCCCTGATACATAAAACGGAAGACAAACAAAATGTCAATAATTACAGAGGAGTTTCACTTGTGCCGGTTGCATACAAAATATTATCAAACATTCTCCCTAACAGAGTGGTAGATACTATAGACAAACAACTGGGATAACATCAGGGTTGTTTATAAAGGGAAGATCCTGTGGAGAACTAATTTTTTAAAGTCATTAATTCGCCATAGGATGTTAACCAGCAAACCGATAATAGTGTCATTTCTTGATTTCAAGAAAGTATTTTGTTGTATAGACAGAGAAACAACAGATAAAGTCATTAGAGAATTTGCTGTTAAATCGAAATTACCAAATAAATTCGTGAAACACTAATAGGTACATATCTAAAATCAATTTTTTGGGGAAGGTATCTCAGCCATTTAAAATACTAACTAGTGTTAACCAAGACGATGGTTTATCACTTTTATTGTTTAATTGTCTTATAGAAAGAATAGTAAGAATCTGGAATTCGGAGCTAAAAAGTCACAAAATTGAACCAATAACTCTGTTAAGGAAAACAAGTAGAATTAAGGTAAACTGCTTTTGCGGATGATTCGACAATACTTGCAGAAAACTTGAGAGAACCAGTTATTTTAATACACTTACTGGGAAAAATAGCAAACAGAACTTCTCTCAAAATTTCAGCTGGAAAAAACAAAATTCATAACAAATGTAAAAATGTGCCAAAATTCATAAAAACACGAATAGGTAAAATAGAATGAGTAAACAAAATTAAATATCTTGGAAAAACTATGCAACAAATTGGACATGAAAAATCTGCAATACATTTAAGAATCAACAAAGTGGAAGGAGCATGTGGTTTGATTAAAATATTTGCAACAAGAAAAGTGTATCCAGAAAAACAAAGCTAATACAATACACTTCAGTGGTACGACCACAGTGTTTATACGGATCTGAATGCCTAACGGTGAACTATAAAATGGAAAAACTAGAGGCACTGGAAAAAAGGATTATTAGAAAAATAATGGGTACAATAGAAACTGCAGATGGTTGGAAAATAAGAGGTAATGAGTAGATCTACAAAAATATAGAGAAAATGTCTGAAGTAATGGCCAAACGAAGATTACCCTTTTTCGGACACCTCTACCGAATGGATGAAAATAGACTAAAAAAGAAAAAAAAAATACTCTTATATTTCTGGAAGAAGAAATCGACAGTAACATGGATTACAGAACTAAGGAAAGATCTAGAAAGAAACAACATCAAAGAACTATAAGTAGCAGAATAAAACCGTTTTAAAAATAAAATACTGAATATGGAAGGCATATAAAGGAGAAGAGAGCTCATGGAGAGCAAATGAGGCAATACTCAAAAATAGGAAACAACAACAACTGAAGTTGTTAACGTGATCCGAATTGGTCAGTACGATAAAAATAAATAAACAAATGAAATAAAAAAATATAAAAACTGGCAAGTACTCGACGACTACCCACGAACAAACGACCGCAAAGGATCGAACGACCCCACCCCTCCCAAAACAAAATGCCTTCCCACTTACAAATAACACTTTCTTATTAATTTGGTAGAAGTGTACAGTATAATTATCGATGTAATGTAAATAAAATTCCGCATCTTCTGAGGAGTGACTTTGTTGTATCGTATTATGAACAGGGCAGTTCATACCTGACTTAGAGTAAATTACACATTTTATTGTTTAACGCCTTGTATGTTACACGTTCTAATGATTTTACTAGCGAATAGTAGAATACTAACAATGATTGAGGAGGAATAATCTTTAAGTTGTACTAAATAACGAGACTTTTGCATTAATGTTTATGTTTTGTAAAGGGCAGTTCTAATTTTATATCGCACAGTGTGTCATGAAGCTATTACGTCGCTTCCCTTATTGACGTCACATGCAACTTTTCCAAGAGCCTTATGTTAGCAGATATTTCGTTGTTCCTTATGTAGGCCTAATCACAGAACACGGCAAACGTATGCTCAAGCGCGGAAATATGCGTTTTATTAGAGGCAAAGCAGTAATTTCACTCCTTTCATTTCGTAAACAGTGAGATTCTAGGAGTTGATACCGCCAACAACGGTTCCTGCAGCACGTTGCAATCGCGTGTAGCTCGTTGAGGCACACGCCTCATTTGCAAAGCAGCTCCGCCTCCTACCGTTAAGCCGCACGTTGGACTCGGCACGTTGACCGCACGCGTTGAGACACAAGCCACATGTTCGACGGATTTAGGAACTGCAACGGAAATACGAACGAGGGAGTAACCTCAAGTAACAGCCATCATGATCCCCCTTGTATCTGTAATATTCGACATATAGTCGGTAATGAGTGCAACTGATTATGGATCATTTATTATAGAGACACTTCTGTAATGTACTCACTATCAAGAACTATCGTTTAATTTTTGTCTGTACTTAGTTGTACTGCAGAACTAGTTTCGGCGAAACTACGTCGCCATTCTTAAGTGCCTGTCCTCAAATAAAATGTTAATAGTAAATCACTCACATTGAATTTCAAATTAAACCTAAATGTGAAACTGTAACATAAATGTTGACTGTGTTTACCATTGTAATTACAAAAATACTTAATCCATGTTCTCTAGGTTCTTGTACGTTCTACACATACATCAGTTAAGAAACTGAGTGAGGCACTGTAGCCAAATTGTTAACTTTTGGTCAAAATGTATAGTTCTTTGTTCTTCTGATTAGCCAGGAGGCACCTGGTAGCAAGGTTTCTCCAATAAAAAGAAATGTATGGCAATCTTGTAGAAGTGTATCTGTTTTTGGGTCCCCCATGCATCTGTCTGGCCCTGTGAGAACAGCATCGTAAACTAAGCTAATTATACCGCGGTAGAATGGCTGAGTGAGTCAACCGCCGGAAAGAGGGCATTTGGTAAGAGGGCTCTACGCAATGTATAAATAAAAAACTGAGTGAACAACACAGTGATCAGCGTAGAACCAAACCAACCTACCTCTGCAAAGGACCGATAAAAATAGGCTACGGAGCTCTCGTTTGTTTCCTGTCGGAGGTTGGAGTCCTTCCTCTGGCTTAGGTTAGTTCAAGTTAATTTAAGCATTCTGTTAACCTAGGGACTGATAACCTAGTACGAGGCGCGTCCGGAAGGTAAGTTCCGTTTGGTAATAAAATGAAATTGGACACAGATACAGAAGAAATTTTTATTGCACAAAATTCTACAACTTAAACTACTTTTCCGCATAACTGCCGAAATATTTTAGGCACTTGTCATAGCGTGCCACAAGTTTGTGCATGCATCTTTCACAGAAGGTTGCCGCCTGTGTACTCAACCGTACGGTAACAGCTCTTTATCATCGTTGATGTGTTGACCACCAAGGAAAGATTTTAGGTGTAAGAAGAGATGAAAGTCGCTAGGAGAGAAATAATGTTTCAAATGTTTGTTAAGCTTATGAGACTTAACTACGGGGTCATCTGTCTCTAAACTTACCAACTACTTATGAACTACTTACGAACTAGGACGGCACAAATATCCATCCCGAGGAGGGATTCGAACGCCCGACCGTAGTGGCCGTGCTGACCGTGACTGGAGCGCCTTAGTCACCTCGGCCAGCGCGCCCGGCGCTAGGAGAGCGGTCCGAGCTGTATGGAGGATGATCAAACAGGTCCTATTGAAATTTCCGTAAGAATTGTTGGGTCACGTTCGGTGTGTGAGGTCAGGCATTATCGGAAAAAAAAAATCTTTTGACATTAATCCTCTTCTTACACCTAAAATCTGTCCTTGGTGGACAATACTTCAACGATGATGACGAGCTGAAAGAACATGTTACCACATGGTTGAATGCACAGGCGGCAACATTCTATGAAAAAGGCACACAAAACCTTGTGCCATGCTATGACAATTGCCTACAAAATTTCAGAAGCTATGTAGAAAAGTAGCTTAACAGTTGTAGATATTTATACAATCAATATTTATTCTTTATCTGTACCCGTTCGTTTTACATAACCAAACGGAACTTACTTTCTGGACGCACCTCGTAGTTCCATAGATTTACAAACATTCTGATTTTATGCCAATTATGGAGCTCAGTAGCCATGTGTTTAGTTTAAGTCATGTACTTTAATTTTCTGCGATTCAAAAAAGGCTTGTTTCGAAGTGGAATATACTCACCGTTTATAAGAACGGAAAACTATACATTCTGATGAAAGATTAATAATTTGGCTGCAGTGTCTCTGCCCAGATCAATTTCTTAACTCAGCTGTATGAAGAATGTAAAATAACATAGAATACATGAATTATGTATTTTCGTAATTCAGGGAGAAGAAATAAAAACTTCGCGGTTTGCCGATGACATACTAATTCTGCGAGGAAGAGCAATTGAATTGGATGGACAGTGTCTTGGCAGGATAGTATAGGATGAACGTTAACAAGAGCATAACAAGCGTAATGAGATGAAGTACCGGAAAATCTGGCGATTCTGAAGGAATTAGATTAGGTAGTTAGGCAATAAAAGTAGTAGATGAGTTTTGTTATTTGGATAGCAAATAACTTTTAATGACCGAAGCAAGTAAGATATAAAATGCAGAATGACTACGGGAAGAAATTCTGTCTCATGTAGCGAAATTTGTTGATTTTTAATATTAACCTACTTTATCATCTTGTGATGGCGGAGCTCTAGTCTCATAGGTGCTTGCAGCGTTAGATTTGTGGTTGATTCCGTCTTACGCAAGACACTGCTTTTTCTAAATACCCAAACTATTTTCGGAACTTATTGTGCCATCTTCCGTGGGATTCTGTTGTTCATTTTCTATAATAACATGTTACATGTTTTGGTTATACAATCGTTTGCACAAGTTGTTTGGTTTGACAATTTTGTTAGATGTTTTAGGCCTAATTTATTCAAGGTACTTACATTGTGTCACTCGCAGGATTTGCATGTGCATTAATTGTGGAATGACGAATTTTGATAACCTGTTATCTGCAACAACAAGACGTTTTTGTTTACGAAAACTGACTGATTTATTGTAGGCCTACATTAGCATGGAAGTTATATTGAAATTATTTCTATGTGGCTGTTTCGGCTTACTTACATTTGAGCTGTGGTATTGCTGATCATTTGTTTGTGGCGTGTTCTTATGTTTTATGGTCTTCAGTGCGATTTTTGCTGTGAAACAGCACTGTTTACATCGCCATTTTTCTTGTTGTGGTGGCTGTATGGTGTTGCATTTGCTTGTGTGGCGTGTCTGTGGTGTCATATAAACCTGTCTCAGGTGTCAAAATTTTCAAATGTTTGTTAAGCTTAAGGGACTTAGCTGCGGGATTATCAGTCCCTAAACTTACAAACTACTCATAAACTCCTTATACTAAAGACGTCACAAACATCCATGCCCGAGGGGTATTCGAACCCTAGATGGAGAACAGTCTCGCGCATCGTAATATAAAGCTTCAATGCGCTCGGCCCCTCCGCCGCGGCGACCCAGCTGTCATACTATATTTACGTCGCTAATCACAGGTCTTTCTTCCGTCGCCAGCGCAAGTCCCGCCCCTGAGACAGAACTTCCCCAGCTAATGTCAATGACCCGTCACCTTGGTGGTCGAAGACCTTCAGGTTGGCTCGCATTTCAAAGGAAAAGAATGGATGGAAAACACAGCAAATTTCTTCATTTACGACACAAGCGGCGCCGGCTCCCTGTGGCTCCAGACACTGGACCTCACATTACGTTTGCAATGAATTATGTCATCCATTGCCGTCACCTGTTACTATTCTTCGAAGGCCGTAAGACGATTCGACACAACGTTGGATACCGCACTGATCATTTACGTAAGGAAAAAAAAAATCGGTGGACACGTGCAGCAACCGACATTGTCCTACATTGGCGCCAATGTCCCGTCATGCTAGACATACATTTCCGCTGGAAAGAAACGTAGGAGGACGGGTCCCGCAAAAACAATAAGAGATCACTGCGCACCCATCGGCATTGTCCGCTAAATCGTCGGCCATACCACAGACAAATATATACAGACGGGAAACCTCCGTAAGGGCCCGGTCCTTCGCTCAGGGATGCGGGGAGGGAGGGTTTCCAGCAGTTCCGTAAGATGTCCCATGATGGCGCTGCGGTCAGAAGCAGCCCTTTAAAACTGTCCAGAGCAGGCGGCAGGTAGCAGCTGTCCCCACCACCACCTCCCCTCAAACGCCAGCAAGCTGGACACAGCTTTGGCCTCGTGGAAGGCTGCACGAGCTCTCCCCTCAGCCTCCCCTCCACGCTACCCTCTGAAGTGCAAGAGGCACCCTCAGAAGTGCCTCTATAGTCGGGCCGCTGAAAGAACGACCCTGACAGTTCGCGCACATGGGCCGCAGAGGGTGGGAGGGAACACTCAACCACCAACCTGAGCTCTGGAATTCGTAAACGTTGCCGGGGTAACGGTGCCGCGTTGCCACCCTGCCACTCAAGGTCGCACAGGGTGGCGTGCTTCAGTCGCTGCAAAGCATCTGTCTCGTGTTCATCGTTTGTCTCGTTGTGTTACAAAACAAAAGCCGAAAAATCATTTATGAAACTGATAAAATTGCTGAAGAAAGTGGTCATAGTGTTGCGCCTTCCACCATATCATTGCCATTTCAATGCAATAAAACTCCTATGGGCTCAGGTGAAATCGTTCGTTGAAGAAATAATTAACGTTTTTCATTAACAAAAGCATTGGGCAGTATTACTCCCACGAAATGGAACAATGTTGTCACACATACGTGGCATATCTTAGAAGAGGCATGGGAACGAAAAGGTACACCAGAAGAACGGGTAGAAGAATTAATAATATTAGGGAACGATAGTAGCAGTAGCAGAGGTGCATTGTACATGATGCTGGCCGCGACTGATTTTTAATGTATAGTTTGTTTCGCAACCAAAGATCATTTACTGAAAAATTACGTTATTTTATTTCTACTTCTGGGACCAATAGACTAGTTGTTGAAACTAATCTGATAATATTACTCGGACACTATACTATGGCAGTCAACAGCGACCATAAACGAATGAGACAAAAACTCTTTATGTAAGAAGACAAATCATTTCACTGGAAGAGGCGGTTTTACTACTTGTAAAGTAGTAGTCCTTATTTGTTTACCCCGGCAGACTGCCACAATACAGTGTCCGAGTAATGACACAAGTCTGTGGAAAATCGTTATAGAAGATGAAATATATAAACAAAATTCTTCAACTAGCGAACTTTGGCTAAAGACTAAATCATACGTTATATTTTTATGGAATACTGGAACATATGAAGCTTTAACTCGACATAAATTTCTAAACCTTTTCTTTTTAACTGAAAAAGAGTGTTTTTCATTACTTCGTGATTGTTCTCGTTCGTTCACGCTTTTCTTAGTAGATAGCAACGGTCCCAAAATTTTCGGACGTGATATTTGTATGCCGGCGACCGACACGGCGGAACAACAAACAGCCGCGTAGCACCATTGGCAATATAGCCGCTAGCTGTCAGAGTCGTTCTTTCGGCGGCTCGACTGTAGTGTGGTCTACCGATACTAAGCCAAGGAACCGCCTGACACCTGCTAGCATCTTACGGAACTACGAGGGGAGCGTAGGACAGTGGTTTAGGGGGGGCTGCTTCTCTGAATATGTTACTCTGTGGCCATACGCACGGCTCCCTGTGGAGGTAGTGTCCGCTACCACCTGCTCTCGGTCCCCCTGGTCTACAGGTAAACACCAGTCGTCGCCTCTCCACCCCTCTCTTATGCCTTCCTTAGACGCGCCGTGAGGCTGCCAGACAGAAACCTTTACAATGGCCTTCCTCCTCAATGGACGCTTAATCACCCAGTCCAGGGCATGGGAGAGCGGTCATAACACGCAAACTCAACTTCGTGCTGCTCCCAGTGTGAAATCAACGTAAATAAATATGAAAATAAAAATAATCCTGTTGGATAATTACTCTAGCCTGTTCCCCTCCTCAGAGAACACCGAGTAGTATTTATTAATCATTTCCCCAACCTCTCATCAGTCTAGAGACAGGAGTTAGTGATCATGATATCGTCATAGCGTCAATGGTGACCAAAGTTAATTAACCAATCAAGAATGCCAGGCACACTTAGAAAATGGAAATGGTGAAGTTCCGGTACAATGGATGTTGAGGAATTGTGGACTAAATTTAAATGCATTGCAAATAAAGGGTTAGAAAAATATGTGCCTTCAAATTCGATTAAGAATGCAAAAGATCCAACGTGGTACAATAATATTAGAAATCTACTGAGAAAGAATATGGTGCTGCACTCTCGGTCCGAAAAGAATGCGCAAGACAGGCAAAAGGTAGTAGAGATTCGTGCGTTTATAAAAAGATCGAAGCGTGAAGGATACAATAATTACCAAAGCCATACCTTAGCAAAAGATCTTCCCGAGAACCCGAAAAAATTCTCATCTTGTGTAAGATCGATAAGCAGGTCAAAGGCCAGTAGCCAGTAACTCAATGATCATTCCGGGGCAATAATAGAAGAATGCTGAAGTTCCAAATTTAACCTTTAAGAATCATTCACGCAGGAGGACAGTACAAACATACTATCATTTGATCAACGCACTAATTCCCAAATGGAGGACGTAGTAATCGGTATTTCCGGTCTAGAGAAGCAGCTGAGCGAGCTGAATACAAAAATGTTTCCAGGTCCAGATGGAATACTATTTCGGCTTTACAAAGCGTATTCTGCGGTATTGACCCCTTAATTGTCTTATATTTATCGCGAATCTTAAATTCAGTGCAAAGTTTCTAGTGATTGGAAAAAAACCCAGGTGACTCCCATTTATAAGAAAGGGAAGAAAACTGACCCACATAATTACAGGACAATATCGTTGACATAAGTTCAAATTCAAATGTTTGTATAGTCTATGGGACTTAACTACGGGGTCATCAGTCCCTAAACTTACAAACTACTTATGAACTACTTACGAACTAGGACGGCACAAATATCCATGCCCGAGGGGGGATTCGAACCCCCGACCGTGGTGGCCGTGCAGACCGTGACTGAAGCGCCTTAGTCCCCTCGGCCACCGCGGCCGGCTGACATAAGTTTCCTGTGACATAACTTTCCTGTGTTCTCAGCATAGAAGGGAAAGCTGAAAGGTGGAAAGAGTATATAAAGGGGCTATACAAAGGAAATGAACTTCGAGACAAAAATTGTAGGAAGGGAAGGGGATGTAGATGAAGATGAAATAGGAGATATTGTACTGAGAGAAGAATTTGACAGAGCCCTGGAAGACCTAAGTCGAAACAAGGCGCCTGGAGTAGATGATATTCCATCAGAGCTACTGAAGTCTCTGGGAGAACCAGCCATGACAAACCTGTTTCACCTGGTGTGTAAGATGTATGAGACAGGCGAAGTACCCTCAGACTTTAAGAAAAATGTTACAATCCCCATTCCAAAGAAAGCAGGTGCAGATAGGTGTGAAAACTACAGAACCATCAGTTTAATAAGCCATGGTTGCAAAATATTAACACGAATTATATACAGAAGGATGGAAAAGCTGGTAGAAGCCGACCTCGGGGAAGATCAGTTTGGGTTCATGAGAAATGTAGGAACACGGGAGGCAATACTCACTTTACGGCTATCCTAGAAGATAGATTAAGAAAAGGCAAACCTACATTTCTAGCTTTTGTAGATTTGGAGAAGGCTCTTGACAATGTTGATTGGAATAAACTCTTTCAAGTTCTGATGCGAGCAGGAGTAAAATATAGGGAGCGTAAGGTTATTTACAACTTGTACAAAAACCAGACAGCGGTTGTCAGAGTTGAAGGGTGCAGTGGTTGGAAAGGGAGTAAGACAGGGTTGTAGTCTTCCTCCATTGTTATTCAATTTGTACATTGAGCAAGCTGGAAAGGAAAGCAAGGAGAAATTTGGAGAAGGAATTAAAGTTGAGGGTGAAGAATTAAAAACATTGCGTTTTGCCGACGACATAGTAATTCTGTCAGATACAGCAAAGGATCTGGAAGAGCAATTGAACGGAATGGACAGTGTGCTGAAAGGTGCATATAATATGAACATTAACAAGAGCAAAACTAGGGTAATGGAGTGCAGTGTAAGAAAATCAGGTGATGCTGAAGGAATTAGATTGGGAAATGAAGCAATAAAGGAGGTAGATGAATTTTCTTACTTGGGAAGTAAAATAACAAATGATGGTCGCAGTACAGAGGATATAAAATGCGGAATGGCATTGGGTAGAAAAGCGTTCTTGAAAAGAGAAATTTGTTAACCTCGAATATTCATTTAAGTCTAAGGAATCCTTTCTGAAGGCATTTGTGTGGAGTGTTGCCTTGTATGCGAGTGAGACATGGACAATAAACAGTGCGGACAGGAAGAGGATTGAGTCTTTTGAAATATGGTGCTGCAGAAGAATGTTGAAGATTATGTGGGTGGATTGCGTAACTAATGAGGAGGTACTGAACAGAATTGGGGAGAAAAGAAATTTCTGGCATACCTTGACCAAAAGAAGGGATAGATTGGTAGAACACATTGTTAGACATCAAGGTATTGTGAATTTAGCGTTGGAGGGAAGCGTGTGGGGAAAAATCTCAGAGGAAGACCAAGAGATGGATACAGTAAGCAGATTCAGACAGATGTAGAATGCCACTCTTATGTGGAGATGAAGATGCTTGCTCAGAATATGGTATTGTGGAGAGCTGCATCAAACCAGTCTCCGGTCAGAAGACCACAACAACAACAAGTTTCCTGTAGAATTTTTCAGCATATTCTCAGTTCGAATATAGTAAATTTCCTTGAAACGGATAACCTTATTTCTATGAATCAGCAGGGTTTAGGAAATACCGTGCGTGTGGAATTCAGCTTGCTGTTATCTCACGACACCTTATTACTAATGGCTTGAGGTGCAGCAGGCATTTACGTGGTGCCACAATACAGATTGCTAACGAAGATAGGAGCATATGAAATAGATTCACAGATCTGTAATTGGCAGGAAAACATCCTAAGTAACAGAACGCAGTACGTTGTTCACGGCGACAAGAGTTCAGCACAGACGAGAGTATCATCAGGCGTGCCCAAAGGGGGTGTGATAGGACGGCTATTATTTTCTATCTATATAAATGATCTGATGTACAGGGTAACTTGCAGTATTGCTGATGAAGCTCTTATGAAGCTATGGTGTATGCGAGGCTGTCGTCAAATAGCATACAGGATGATTTAGAAAAAATTTCTAGGTGGTGTGAAGAATGGCAGCTAACCCTAGATGTAGAAAATTTGAAGGTGATACACATGAGTAGGAAAAACAATCCCATAATGTTGGAATACAGCATTAGTAATGAACTTGATGATGCGTCTCGTCTTTCAAATATCTAGGCGTAACGTTGCAGAGCAATATTAAATGGGACGAACATGTGAGGACAGTTGCGAGTAAGGCGGACAGCCAACTACGGTTCATTAGGAGAATTTTGGGACGATGTACTTCATTTATAAAGGAGACGGCATATGAAACGCTTGTACGACCTCGTCTTGAGGTTTGCTTAAGTGTTTGGGACCCGCTGCAGATCAGTTTAAAGGAAGACATAGAAGCAGTTCAGAGGCGAGGAGGTAGATTCGTTACTTGTAGGTTAGACGAATGCGCGAGTGTCACATAAATGCTCCGGGAACTCAAATGGGAATGCCTGAAGGAAAGACGACGTTGATTTCGAGAAATTCTGTTGACAAAATTTATATGGCAGGAATCTGAAGCTGACTATAGAACGATCTTTCTGCCGTCTACTTATATAGCATAAAGATGACATAGACAAGATAAGAGAAATTAGGGCTCGTACAGAGCCATACAGACATTCTTTTTTCTCTCGTTCTGTTTGGGAGTGGAATTGGAAAGGAAATGCCTAGTAGTGGTACAGCGTATCGTTCGCAACGCACGTTACCGTTGATTGTGGAGTATATTTGTAGATGTAGGAAAGGTGTTCTATAGGTATAAAGTCAGGACTCTGTGGAAACCAGACCACTGCAGGGATGATTTTGTTATGTAAACACTGCGCCACAGTCTGTGCATTCGCAACAGGTTCTCGATCGTGTTGAAAAAAGTAATCGCCATCCACGAATTGCTCTTCCATAGTGGGAAGTAAGAAAGTGCTTAAAACATTGTTACTGCGATAGTACCTGGAGGAATGTTGGGAAGTGTCAAGGACGATTTCGGTTTCCGGAAGGCTGGTATGAATCAGATTTCGTGTCAGTGTGAAAAGAAATACACTATGTGTTCAAACGTACCCGTACACCTGGCTGAAAATAATAATTTCATGGCTCTCTTTATCGGTCTTACAGGACTCCAATGTGCTATTAGCCCAAAATTAGCCTTTGATAGCAGCTTCCAATCTCACAGGCATACGTTAAATCAGGTGCTGGAAGGTCTCTTAGAGAACAGCAACCTATGCTCCACGGATTGCTGCACTGAGGAGAGGTATGTATGTAGGTCGGTGAGGCCTGGCAGGAGGTAGGTGATCGGAAACATCCCATTGGTGTTTTGTAGGATTTAAGTCAGGACTCTGCGCAGCCCAGTCCGTTACATGTGACCACTGCGCCACAATCCGTAAATGATGAACAGGTGCTCGATCGTGTTGAAAGATGCAATCGCTATCCACGGATTGTTCTTCATCTTTGGGAAGCAACTAGGTGCTTCAAACATCAGTTTAGGCCTGTGCTCGGACAGTGTCACGCAAAACAACATGGGGTGCAAGCCCCATCCATAAATAACACGTCCACAACAGAACACTGGCAGATGACGTTTACCGGGCGTTCGCCACACCCACACCCTGCCATAGGATAGCCAAATTGCGTACCGTGATGCGCCACTCCACAAAAGGTTTTCCCACTGTTCAGTCGTCCAATGTGTACGCTCCTGACACCGTACATAGCGTGGTTTGGCACCGGGTGCGTAATGTATGGTTTATGGGCATCCGGTCGACCACGAAATCCCAGGTTCCTCACCTCCCGCCGAAGTATCCAAAATGTTCAAATTTTTGTTAAGCTTATGGCATTTAACTGCGTGGTCATCAGTCCCTAAACTTACAAAATAGTTATGAATTTATACTAAAGACAACACAAACATCCGTGCCTGATGGAGGATTCGAACCTCACTCGCAGGAGGCCGCGCGATCCATAACATGGCCTGTCATAGTACTTGCAGTGGATCCTGATGCACTTTTGATTTCCATATAATGCTCTGGATAATGCTTGCCCTTCACGCTGTATGACCCTCTTCAACTGTCGGCAGTTTCTGCCAGTTCACCGACGCGTTCGGTCTGTGCTCTTTCGTACTGTACGTGTCACTTCACATTTCCACCGCATCAGAGATAATGGACCGAGGGATGTTTAGGAGTGTGGAAATCACGCGTACAGACCTGACCACGATCGAGGTCTACGAGCTGTGTGGAGCGCTCAATTATTCTCTCTGACGTTGTCTAATGACAACTGACGTTGCGGATATGAAGTACCTGCCAGAAGGTGGCAGCACAATGATGTTGTTGTTGTGGTCATCAGTCCGCAGACTTGTTTGATGCAGCTCTAGACGCTACCCTGTCCTGTGCAAGTCTCTTCATCTGAGAATACGTTCGGCAACCTACATCCTTTTGAATCTGCTTACTATATTCGTCCCTCGGTCATCCTCTACGATTTCTACCCCACATGCTTACTTCTAATGCTAAGTTGACAATTCTTTGATGTCTCAGAATGTCTCAAACCAGTCTATCCATTCGCTTAGTCACTATATGCCACAAACTCCTTTTCTCCCCGATTCGGTTAAGCACCTCCTCATTAGTTACGTGATCTACGCATCTAATTCCCATCATTCGACTGTAGCACCACATTTCAAATCCTTCTGTCATCTTTTTATATGAACTCCTTATCGTCCACGTTTCACTCCCATACAATGCTACACTCCAGACAAATGCTTTCAGAAAGGACTTCCTAACATTTAAATTAATATTGGATGTTAACAAGTTTCGCTTCTTTAGAAATGCTTTTCTTCCCATAGTCATTCTGCATTTTATATCTTCTTTACTTCGGCCATCAGAAGTTATCTTGCTACTCAAATAACAAAATTCATCTACTACTCTTATTGTCTCATTACTTAATCAAAGAACTTTAGCATCGCCTGATTTCTGACATTGCATTCCATTACCTTCATTTTACTCCTGTTAATGTTCGTCTTATATCTTCCTTTCAAGTCACTGTCCATCCCATTCCATTGCTCCTCCAGATATTTTGCGGTTTCTGACAGAATTACTATGTCATCGGCAAACCGCAAAGATTTTATTTCTTCTCTCTGCACTTTAATACCCTCTCCAAATTTCTCCTTCCATTCCTTCACTGCCTGCTCAATCTACAGATTGAACAACAATGGGGAAAGGCTACAACACTGTCTTACTCCCTTCCCAACCTCTGCGTCCCTTTCTTGCCCTTCGACTCTAATAACCGCCGTCTGGTTTTTGTATAGGTTGAATATAACTCTTCGCTCCCTATATTTTATTCCTGCTGCCTTCAGAATTTGGAAGAGTGTATTCCAGTCGACATTGTCAAAAGCTTTTTCCAAACTGACAAACGCTAAAAACGTAGGTTTCCTTTTCCTTAGCCTATCTTCTAAGATAAGTCGTAATGCGATTATTACCTCCCGTGTTCCTACATTTCTCCTAAATCGAAACTGATCTTCCCCGAGGTTGGATTCCACAAGTTTTTTCATTCGTCTGTAAATAATTCGTGTTAGTATTTTGCACCCATGACTTATTAAACTGATAGTTCTGTGATTTTCACACTTGTATGCACTTGCTTTCTTTGGAATTGGAATTACAATATTCTTCTTGAAGTCGGAGGGTATTTCCGATGTCTCATATATCTTGCATACCAGGTGGTACAAATTTTTCATGGCTGGATTTCCTAACGACACCAGCAGTTGAGACGGAGTATCATCTACTCCAGGGGCCTTGTTTCGACTCAAGTCCTCCAACGCTCTGTCAGATTCTACTCGCAGTATCATATCTTCTATCTCATCTTCCTCCACTTCGTCTTCCATTTCTAGAATACTGCTTTCAAGTTTATTTCCTTTGTATAGGCCCTCTATATATTCCTTCCACAGTTCAGCCTTCCCCACTTTGCTTAGTACTGGTTTTCCTTCTGAGATCTTGATATTCATACAGCTGTTTTTCTTGTCTTCAAATATCTCTTGTACCATGTACCTCATATAAAATAACGTATGATTTTTTGGGGTGTTCGGATTCTTTGATCATAGAGTGTAATGCTGATTTCTTATGAAAATGGGTGTTGCGTACTAAGGTTCAGGTTGGGAACCGCAAAATGGAATTTTACCAGGTAGTAAAATATTTTTAAATGAAAATACTGAGCAATTCTGACAAGGTAGGGATAATTTAAACAAAATTATTGGATTCCGCCATTAAATGATAGGGGTCGTAATTTCGGTTGGAAATACAACACCAGAAAGCAACATTACAGAAGAAGTCGGCGGAATCTAAATTTTACCTTATTGAGAGCTGGTACTAATATTTCGGTCATATTCTGTAGAGATTCTGCTGAGATGACTGGAATATTACTTCTCTAAATTGATGCTGATAGTCGCCAAAAATTGCAAAATTATCGTACTTCATAAACATCGCGAAGATTTTTCTGCAGGTATTAAAATGTAATAAACCATTCATAGACATGAAATAAATAAAAGTTATACAGAGAATGTTCTAGTGCAATCGCGAAACAAATCGCAACAATTCCCGAGCATCACTTTACGAATTACTGGATCTGCTGAAAATAAATAACTTTAAAATTAGTGAGAATGGAGAAGGGATTGTAAGTAAGTAAGATATTTCAAATTAACTGAGAGAGTTTATTGAAATTAATAAAAAAAACTGAGCTCACACTTACATTAATTAGACAAAATCCTGGGACACGTCCTAGCACATGAAGGAGAAGAAAGTAAGTGACGAACAGTTCCCTCTCTCCCTTCAGCTTCTTGCAAAAAAGTTGAACTAGACAAATGTCATATGTTTATTGATACGCTGGCAGAGAGAGGTCAGAAGTCAGCGACAAGCATCGCACAAGTTATTTAAAAAAATCATTAATGTATTACTACATGTTTGTAGGCATGTAGTCGGTATAGAATCGAACAGATGCCCCACAGCGGCCGGGCGCCTCAGTTTCGTCACTGTGGCTGCCTGCAGTCAGCGGCTCCACGTCGAGTTCTGAGCGAGTCGAGTTCCTCTGGGCGTCAGCGCGTCGCCCGCCGGTCATCACACGCGCTGTCTCGTCAGCAGGCTATTTCACAGCAGGCCGCACAAGCACTGCGCCTCTCCCGACACTCTCTCGGGGGCCTTTGTGTCGTCATGTCGACAAGCTGGAAGGCGGCAAAATGAAAGCGTTTCTCCGCCGGACTGCAAGCTCAAAGCACTTGCCGCGCTGAAAAACGAAACTGGCTGCCGACCAAGTCCACAGTACGAGCAGCTGCGTGGCTTCTGGGAACCGACGGAAATCCCTGGCGCTAATGTTTTAGGCCTTCAGTGTAATGCAATGAAGTAGTGAAAGACAACTCGTATGCGTCCAACACAGCCAGGAAACTGTATACAGGGTGTTACAAAAAGGTACGGCTAAGTTTTCAGAAAACATTTCTCATACACAAAGGAAGAAAATATGTTATGGGGACATGTATCCGGAAACGCTTAATTTCCATGTTAGAGCTCATTTTATTACTTGTCTTCAAATCACATTAATCATGGAATATAAACACGCAGCAACAGAACGTACCAGAGTGACGTCAAACACTTCGTTAAAGGAAATGTTCAAAATGTCCTGCGTTAGCGAGGTTACATGCATCCACCCTCCGTCGCATGAAATTCCAGATGCGCTAATGCAGCCCTGGAGAATAGCGTATTGCATCACAGCCGTCCACAATAAGATCACGAAGAGTCTCTACATTTGCTACCGGGGTTGCGTAGTCAAGAGCTATCAAATGCCTCCATAAATGAAAGTCATGAGAGTTGAGATCAGGAGAGCGTGGAGGCCGTGGAATTGGTCCGCCTCTACCAATCCATTGGTCACGGATTCTGTTGTTGAGAAGCGTACGAACACGTAGACTAAAATGTGCAAGAGCTCCATCGTGCATGAACCACATTTTGTGTCGTACTTGTAAAGGCACATGTTCTAGCAGCACAGGTAGAGTATCCCGTATGAAATCATGATAACGTGGTCCAGTGAGGGTAGGTGGAAGAACATGAGGCTCAATCAAGACATAAACAACAATTCCTGCCCAAACGTTCACAGACATTTTGAACATTTCCTGTAACAAAGTGTTTGAAGTCACGCTGGTACGTTCTGTTGCTGTGCGTTTCCACTCCATGATTAATGTGATTTAAAGAGAAATACTAAAATGAAATTAAGCGTTTCCGGACACATGTCCACAGAACACATTTTCTTTCTTTGTGTGTGAGGAATGTTTCCTGAAAGTTTGGCCGTACCCTTTTGTAACACCCTGTATACAGGCTCATAGATTGGTGCCGTGTTGCTTCACTTCTGTCATCTAATGAACTATATTCAGCAGTACAGAATATCTGAATAGCTGTGAAGATGTATTGACGACAACGAGATTCTAGGAATCAGGACACGTCATGTCCATCTCAAAGCGATTTCTGTCCTGTGTAGGGTTCCCGATTCTCGGGATATGTCTGAATTGTCCCGTAATTGTCCAGACCCGGCACAAATTTAAGGTTTTTCCCCCATCGCGCCAATTTCAAAGGAGATATGTTTTCCAGTACGCATATACGTCGTGCTTAGGGCACCTGGACAGTCGAGATATGTTGGATTCTCCCGGGATTGTCTAGACTCTATACACGCTAAAGATTCTCCTAAAGATAAAGCTTCTCGCACGTTTCTGCACTAAACAATAATTTGAATTTGCCAAGTACTATCATTCCGTTCAAAGTCGAACGGAAAGAAAATATTTTCAAAAATAAAAATAACTGGCGAATGACAAAATTTCAGTACCTATTCTTTAATGCGAAGAAACTAATACATACTGCGAAAATTTATAATTTGTGTCATCAGCGCCTTATTATCAGTCTCATTGAAACTTGGCTCCTCGGCTGACTTCATTTAATAAACTATGGAGTTAATGCTTATGCTGTACTCTCATGCAAGTTATTTGAATTTTTAATAGTTGCTGAATACTACTACAGGATCCAAGTTGGTGGATTCAATAAAATCCAATACCATATAATAGTTGGAATGTAGAAAATAAAATTACGTACATTATCTCCAAGTAGTGTTAAGTCAATTTGTAGACAGTTAATCTTACAAGTAAAAAGTAACTTTACGATATGTAATATTTATTTCTCTGATAATAAGTCCAAAGTACCGTCATTATATTTCCCGAAATATTGGTCTTCCAATCTGGCTGCCAAAGGCGTGCCCGAGAAGGCCGAACTTTTCACTATGTATGTAGATGACCTAAAATAGATTTTGAGCGGATGATGCTGTAGAATACTGGGATTCCGCAACGCCAGAATATTTTAGGGAAATACATCGACTCTTGGTGCAGTAAATGGCAATAGATCCTCAGTATTAAAAAATAACGTGTTGCAAAATCATAGATACAATGATCCTCAACTACTCAATTGTAAAACAATCACTGGAAGCAGTTATTTTCACAAAATATCTGAAGTTTCAATATGTTGCGATTTGAAATGGAACGAGTATATTAAGGTAAACGTTGATTTCGTAAATGGTGGAATGAGATTCATTTCAACAATAATGAGGAAATGTAGCCCACGACAGTACATTACAAGACACTCGTTTGAGCAATACTACAATAGGGAAATTAAACAATACGATTTTGAGAGGTTTTTGTAACAACCTTGTAGTATGCATTGATGCTGAATGGAGCATCGTATGGCAACTTGTAACAAGCGTAGGATTCGAAATGGGATGTGATCTTCGTTTGTCAGCTAACCATTAACCCTGGCACGTTTCTGTTCTTCGTCAAAATTTCCTCTCCTCCTCAGTCAACGTGAATGTTCCTTAAACTCGAACAACATTGCAAATTCCACCAAATTTTAATAAATCTTGCATGCAAGGAAACGGGAATCCTACCTGAAAACAAGGTATAGGTGTATTTATTTTCACAGAAATGAATATTTCCGAGTCGTTCTTCGTGGCAAACATCATACTTTAATTTGCATAAATATCATCTTGCCAAAAACTGTTTTGGAATCATATAGTTTAATTTTGAATATGACATATATGGTGCTACAAAGGAACTGAAAGCAGAGCGACCTAGCACTGAGTTGCACCAGTGAGGAAGATTGTAAATTTTGGTCCTCCCGCCGGACGCGGTGGCCGAGGGGACTGAGGCGCTTCAGTCACGGCCTGCACGGTCACTACGGTCGGGGGTTTGAATCCCCCCTCGGGCATGGATATTTGTGCTGTCCTTAGTTGTAAGTAGTTCATAAGTAGTTTGTAAGTTTAGGGACTGATGACACCGTAGTTAAGTCCCATAGACTCTACAAACATTTGAACATTTGAACATTTTGGTCCTCCCGCTTAAAAGCAGTTCAAATGTTCAAATGTTTGTATAGCTTATGGGACTTAACTAAGGGGTCATCAGTCCCTAAACGTACAAACTACTTATGAACTACCTTATACTAAAGACGTCACAAATATCCATGCCCGAGGGGGGATTCGAACCCCCGACCGTAGTGGCCATGCAGACCGTGACTGGAACGCCTCAGTCCCCTCGGACACCGCGGCCGGGTTAAAAACAGTTGCTCTGATCTACATCTACATACTTACTCTGCAAATCACGATTAAATGCTTGGTAGGGGGTTTATCTAACCACTTTCATAATATTCCCCTACCTTTACACTCTGTAATAGCACGCTGGAAAATGCACACCTGAATTTCTCCATTATCCATCTGATTTCTCTTGTTATGTTACGGTGAACTTGTCACCAAATACGTGTAGATACTAACAAAATCGCAGTCGTACGAGATGCCTGGTGGAAAAAATTTCGCAAATATAAAACAAATAACTACTTCTTTTTATTTTTACCACTACAACCAATACATTATTTATGTGCCCCTTGTCCCCTGCATCACTATTTTCCCTTAGTTGAACTTCTTTTGTGTCCTCCGTTCGTCCCACTTGGAAAGGACCCCATTATCCGCAGAAGTAATCCAAAATGAGACGAATAAATGTAGTATAGGCAGTTTCTTTATTAGTAGCGTTGCATATTTTAAGTTTTCAATCAATGAGACGTAGCCTTAAGTTTCCCACAGAACTATGTGTATGTCCCTTTCAGTTAAAATGATCGTAATGGTAATTTGCTTGAATTTCCGGCTTCTATATTCGACTGTTTCTTCGTTTAAAAGAATTTTAGAGGATGTATTGCAGTGTTCGTATCGACGACTTCATACTATTCATTATTCAGATTGTGAAGTAAATAATTAAAATAGACAAGTAACAGCTGAGTCTCTGCACTAATTCTCTGAAGAACGCCAAATGTCATTTGAATTTATTCAATGATTTTCCGTCATTTACTACGTATTGTGTTTTTATCGACAGGACATAATAAAACACATATCATAACAGAGGCGATAGTACATAAGCACGTAATGTGATCAGAAGCCACTGGTGTGGTTCATTGTCGAAAGCCTTCTGGAAGTCTAAATATGGAATTGATTTGAGAGCCCTTGTCGATTCAACTCATCACTACATGTGAGTAATGAGCTATCGGAATTTCACAAGAACGATACTACCTTAATTCGTCTTCGATCAGGACCAATGGGTCGTTCTCTTAGTGGTAGTTTGTAATCCAAATATCGACTATTATCACTATGCCACTGGGCCACACCAATGACCACTACTGCATGGACTGTCCTAGGACGCCTCCAGTGGGAAAAAGTTTCAACTTCTGTGGTCGCAACTAACGTAGTGCCTCTGGCCGTATGAAGGCATCATTCGCCGCAGTTCGCCCATTGCAGTAGGAATTTGTTCCTAGTGTGTATCGTTTAGAATCATTCACCGTCTTCAAACTAATTATGTATATATTGATATGTGGTGTCTTCTAATTCTGACATGTTTGGATGAACAGACACTATTTATATGTACCTATGTCTTTTTTTCAGGCAGGATTTAACCCTCCCTCTTTCGTTCTCTAATAGATTTAGAGTACCTTTGCAATGTCGTTTTAAATTAAGTCCAAATGCAATGGAGGCTGATTGAGAATTTGGACTGAGGAGGGTGGCACTTAATGTTATATCAGTGCGGGTTTGCGAAGCCACTGTACCAGGGTGGCATAGTGTTTTAAGAATATGGTTAAGTGAGCAAGTGGCTCATGTGCGAATCCTTAGTACAGTTTTTCATTCGATGAATCGGTATGCGTGAATTTTGCTCGTGAGTTTTGGTTCTGAAGAGGAGACAGACAGGATCCAAAGAAGAGCTGAACTCATCGTTACAGGCAGATTTAGCAAGCGGTTAAGTGTCTCGGAGATGAAACAACAACTTTTTTTTATAGTTTTACGGGGTCATCAGTCCCTAAACTTACAAACTACTTACGAACTAGTTAACACTAATGACGGCACAAATATCCATGCCCGAGGGAGGATTCGAACCCCCGACCGTAGTGGCCGTGCAGACCGTGACTGGAGCGCCTCAGTCCTCTCGGCCACCGCGGCCGGCAAACAACGACTCTAGTGGATGGCGTCGTAAGAAAGACATTTTTCATCATGGTTTCGCATACTATCAAAGTCCCGAGAGTCATCCAATATCTTATCTCCTTGTGTATACAGGTTGGCGCATATTTTACGGGACAGTTGCTTAAAATGAAACAAAAGCAACAGAAAGACGTAGAACAGTAGTAAGTCTTAATCCGTTGTTATTACGAAGTGGTGATAATTACGCCTTGTTAAAATCGTATTAACGCAGTGACAAGCAATTTAATTTAACCAAACTACAAATTGTTAGTTTTTGAAAGCGGTGGTCTGTGTGACATTTTTATTTTATTTTATTTTATTTATTTATTTATTTATTTATTTATTTTTTTTTTTTTTCTATTCTGTCACCAGGTTAACGGAAGAAGAAGGCAGACTGCGTTAAAAATATTTTATAATAATGGGGAACAGCCTTTCTAAACTATCGTCTAGACAAACCCCCTATATGGCATACGAGATTGATTAGAAGCACTTTGATCTGAAATGGATACACTGAGATCCGGTCACCCGAGAACAGTCACAACTGAAGAGTCTGAGTTATGGGTATGTTAAGCTGTGACGAGAATTAACCATGTCATTAGCAGCTGATCTGGTTTCAAGATGGTCAGTAACAAAAAAGTTTCACAAACAGAAGTTTCAAGTTCGTTTTCCATGGGTTCCTTGAATGTCATCCACAAATTCCGTTTTGTGAATTGATATTTTACCAGCAGATAAATGATCCTAACCTTTTCAGGAAAATTATGTCGTTTGATAATGTCTGTTTCAAGTTACATCGACTAATTAATACGTATAACTGCCATGACTGATACACTATCAAAATCTTTTGTTAGAACAATAACATCCTGTGAGTAAAGAGCAAGCTGTGTTTCACAAGAATGATACTTTATGAATCCGTGTTGATTATGGGACAGTAGGCAGTTTCCTTCGAGGTACTTCATAATATTTGAGGGGAAGTTATTTTTTTATTTTAATTTTATATAGGCCTGTAATTGTGCGGAACACTCCTATTGTCTTTTCTTAATATTGGCGTAACCTGTGCAACTTTCCAGTCTTTGGGAACGAAAGGTTCGCTGAGCGAGCGTCTGTATATGATAACTAGGTATTGGGCTATTGCATCCACATACTCTGAAAGGAAACTAAGCAGAAATGTCTCTGGAGTGAGCATTCAAATGCGCAGAACAGATTTTCTGTCCTCAACATTAAGTTGGAAATATCACCTGACACTGAGAAAAATCTACTAATCGATGACTTCATCTTGGTCTTTTTTTGTTAAGACGGATAACTATTTGTAAATGGCCCTTTCAGAGACGCTTCCTCAACTTTCTTGTTATTTCTTTGACACATTTATTTAGATATTATTTCATGTTACGTGGTTGCTCTGCGAAAAGGGCTTCTTTACAGCCAATGCGGTACAAATCAATCCTGAGAGAAAATAAATTTGTGGAAAGAGTGGATTTGTCTAAGTATCACTTGGTAATTCAAGCTTCATGTTGAGAAGATGCGCAAAAGCCAATGCTCACTCCATAGATATTTCTACTCTATGTGTAGTTTACCCGTCGAAAGATGCACTTCTTTTCTTCCCATAACACGTAGTTATAGCTGGAGATGTAAACATAAATTTCTTACAAAAGAGTCCTTCTGCGTCAAAATTCACTCGCATACTTTCCTCCTAAAACCTTTCATTGGTTCCACTTGGGCCGACCCACCATACAGCAGACACTCATACACTTATTGATATCCTTGCAACTAAGTCTCCAAACAGAGTAATCCGCTCAGATCAGATCTTTGCGCCTGGATTATCTTCCCACGATATTATACTCATGTCCTATTCACTGAAGTGCCCTAAGAATACATCGCAAGTGACGACTTTTAGAGATCTTAAGCATATGAATATGACTGAGCTTACAGCAGATGCCTCTGATATTTCGTGGCTGATACCAACAGGAAACAATCGCAACGTTAATATGCAAGTATGTGACTTCACTAATAAATTAACCAAATTGTATGACAAACATGCTCCCCTTAAAACAAGAAAAGTAAAGAGAAAGCCTGCACCGTGGCTTACAGACGACATCAAACACCTGATGAGCGTCAGAGACGCAGCTCACAGGGAATACAAACGGCACCCGACCTCTGGAAATCAACTCGCCTACAAGAAACAACGAAACCGTGTTAGTCAATCGGTGAGAAATGCGAAACTCAGGCACGCTCACTCGTTAACCAAAGACCTTCACAGACCTGCCATCCTATGGAAAAAATTACGAGGTCTAGGAATTGGCAAATCAAAATCTGCTACCGAACCTGTAGTTCCTATAGAAGATCTTAACGAGCATTTTACCACACCGACATTTGTAATGGACCAACGCACAAAGACGCAAACTATTAATTCCTTTAAAATGTCTGTGGCTGATACAAACCAAAAATTTTCTCTCAAGCCGGTAAGTCCAAACACAGTCAGGAAATCGATTTTGCGAATTCGTTCAGCAGCTGCAGGGCATGATAATATTAATGTACACATGATTAGTAGTGTCATCGACCCGCTACTACAAATTATAACTGACATCTTTAACAATTCTCTGACTTCCAGTATCTTCCCAACATTATGGAAGCATGGTCTTATTAAACAATTACCAAAAAAGGAATCTGCCACAAAACTTTCCGACTACAGACCTATTTGCATCCTACCATCACTATCCAAGGCCTTGGAATATATAGTCCATGAGCAGATAACTAGCTATTTAACATCACACGACCTACTAGACGAATATCAATCGGGTTTCCGCCAAAATCGCAGCACGACGACTGCTCTTATAAAAGTTACAGACGATCTCAAGCATGCTATGGATAACCAACAGGCGACAATTATGAGTTTTTTAGATTTTAGCAAAGTTTTCGACAATGTCGATTTTGACATTTTACTCGCTAAACTATCTAATCTAAATTTCTCTACAAGTGCTGTTGAGTGGTTCCACTCATACCTCACCACCCGTAAACAGTGTGTGATAACAGCAAAAAATAGGTCAAAATGGAGGGATGTTGTATCAGGGGTTCCACAATGATCTGTACTGGGGCCGTTACTCTTCTCACTATATGTTAATGATGTGTCCACTGTTCTGTCCCACTGTAAATACCATCTATACGCTGATGACTTACAATTATATCTCAGTGAAAGTCCTAAAAACCTAAGCACAGCCATCCAGCAAGTAAACGCAGACTTACTTTCACTATCAAGATGGGCACATAGCATGGGATTGATACTGAATCCGTCAAAAACACAGGCAATCTTAGTGGCCCATAAAAGACTCATCACTCCACAGTTCAGAGAAACTCTTCCACCTTTAATACTGAACGACACACAAATATGCTTCACTCAATCAGCAAAGAACTTAGGAGTAATATTTGATCAGCACTTAGACTGGACAGAGCACACAATGAGAGTCTGTAAGAAGGTATATGCATCACTTCATTCACTGCAGAAATATAAAAAAGGATTTCCTTTACAGCTGAAAAAGAAGCTCGTTGAGACATTAATACTTCCCAATCTAGATTATGGTGATGCTATTCTACAAGGACTATCACACGAAAACTCACGTAGGCTGGAGCTGGCGATGAATTCTTGTATCCGATACATTTGCAACTTACGTTTCTACAACCATGACAGTCCCGCATACCAGCAGTTATCTTGGCTACGTGCAGATAAGCGTCGAAGCTATCGTACACTATGTTTGCTGCATCGCTTTCTAAATCATTGCAAACCTTCATACTTATCCTCAACGACTATATTACTATCTGAACAGCACAGCAGAAACACACTTACCAAAATAAAACTCTCTCTCTACCTTCACATAACACTGCAATCTTCTCCAAATCATTTTCTTTATCGGGAACACGTCTGTGGAACAATCTTCCTCAAAAGTTAAGAGAAATAAAATCAATTCAAAACTTTAAAAGACAACTAAGGGTTCACCTTCTGTCACAATAGCAATCTTTTTCTCCACTTACCAGTCTGTAGCCAACTGTTGTCAATTTCTCCTCCCCCCATAAATGTTTCTCTTTCCTTTCGCCAGCAGAGATCTCCATTCATATATGTCTCCACTTCCTCACATCCATTAGCAGTCATTTTTCAATCTTCTCCTCTTTCACTAACCATTTTCTCTCTTCTACTTATTTTAAACTTAATTCAAATGTGAATATCTCTTGTTATTATTAGTATTACTTTCATTTTGTGTTATTATTATCATTATTATTATTAGTACTATCATATATTGTTATTATTTAATATTATTAATGCAGTGTTTTTTTGTAATAAAATCCTTTGTTTATGTTGTTCCTGATCAGATGTAAGAGAGGGCCCTATGGTCCTAATCTGGTCAGGTTAAATAACCAAATAAATAAAATAAATAAATAAATAACATTGCAAAACATATGGGACCCAGCTACGAAGAATATATACATATATATATAATTTTTTTTGCTACCTGGACTAAACTTTACTCGAATTGGCAGCGGTTTAGTTTGCTATCGTTGGCAACAAACTATTCGCTTTCGGAGGATGATTAATTTACTGACCAGAACAGCATAAAATATTATTTCATCGTGAACATAAAGAATTATTTTCCTTATTATACATGACTGATATTTGAAAAAGCATCCAACGGCCGTCTCCAACATCAGCACACAACGCCACCGCCGTCAGTAAAATTGTATCCCTTCTTGTGATTTTACTTCTGAAATAATTTTTGATTACTCATGCTGCATTTGTAACTGCGCGATATTGCTTAATTGTAACATAAAACTTTGAAATAATTTTTTCTGCAATACAAGATGAGATTGTGAGCAGAATTTAGACGAGTTGGAGGGCAGGCAAGATATTTCCGTCACCAAGAAAGAATAGATAGAGACTAGAAAATTAATTTTCGGTTCTACCTTTCGAGTCTTCATATAACTGGAATGAATACCTTTCGTATCTCGAATGTGTGTATCTCCTTGTTCCACGTATACATTTTTTGTGTAATTTTCCAGATTGTTGTACATGAAACAAGAAAAAATAACAAAAATTAACACTTCATGCAATAAATGGCCACCCCGTTGTGCCCCATTCTGTACAGTTCTCGTGTTGAAAATAATAAAATATGAGACTTAAATAATTTGTATTTGGAATAATGTTCAGATTTAGTTACGTTCACTGTAATAATGTAATAACGTGACAGAAAAATAAGCAAATGTTAGTCAGTTCCCATAGATTAACGTTAATATTCATTACGAAATATTTTGATCACAGAAAATTTGAGAGGCTACGATGATCCTCTTCCTTTTTTTTTATATACATCTTAAAAGCTGTGTGTGTGTTGTGGATGTTGAACCTATCGTTAAATCAGACAACAAATTGTTCATTAACACAGCAATTTGGTTTAATTATGGCCCTGATATTGATGTATATACTATTAAATAAGAAACAGTGCATAAAACTGATTATGTGCGCAACGGATATTTTAAACACAAAACAATTGTGACAAGTCACCATTTGAAACAGACACTAACTATACTCAAAAATTTTGACTGCGAGAAAGATATTAAAAAACCACAAACCACTTTCTTAATGCTTGACTGTGAGAATTTTATGCATATCAGTTTCTAATTATTGAAATTTAGTATCATAGTCAATTAACTATCATTTACTATGGCACCAATAACGAAATCTGTTCAACAATATTATTAAAATCAATACTGCACTTTAAATCCACTAATAACTAATTATGAAATGAAGGAAGTAGGTTAATTTTCTAATTACGTAAATGAAACAGGGAAGAAAGGTCAACTTTGTTACTTATTATTAATAATCAGCATTACATTACCTACATAATACAACTTCTGACTTGGTGGCAAAGCAGCCTCTGCTCTACATCGGAGCCATACACACAACTCAACCGCTCTCTAAGCGAGCTGAACCACAAGTGCTACTCTCTCTCAGTGCGAGCTACAATGCTATGCAATACATGATCTTTGCCAGAGATGAAACTTCACAGAGTTAGGTACACATATCGATACATACAGTAGAAGCGATATTATACATTTTCTTGCAAGCAAGTTACTCGATACAAAACAGGAGACACAATATTAGACATTTTCTCACAAAAATAATTTTTTATGGACACGTTTCAATCTCAGGGCATGTAGTTCGGATTATTTTATGCCTAGGTATTGTGTGGAGTGTTGTCTTGAATAAAAAAATGAAGTTTGCGACTTGGTAAACACATAAATATATTATACTTTTAAAATGAATACATAACAAAACGACTACACAAATTGAAAGTAGGCACAAGACTAGACAAGTGATACATCAGTTAATTGACCATCATGTGTTTTTAAAACATTTGCTAATTATTGAAAGTTTATCGTTTTCTTACACCCATTATTATAACATAAAACTTCTCCTCAGACACATAAAAAAATTAATTTCCCTGGAATTATATAATACAGATTGAGTAAATATCAAATATTTAGAAATTCTTATTTTAAAATTATAAAATAAATATTTAAAAAAATTAATCCTCTCCTGCTACATCACCTCTCTACCTCATGGTAACATCACACTATGTAACTTAAGTTTTGTTTTAATTACTGGAACTCGTTTGTGGAATTAGTTATCATTTAGTGAAAAACGGTAGATGTAGAAAAGTATAATGCGAAAAAGTTGTTCAAAATATTTAGTGGCAGAGAAAGGTACAATTAAAAGTTTGCATTATTTCAGTCTCGTTGGGGAAATGTGTTTGTACAGTGAATGTGATGTCAATTCGTCGTGAGAGAAATTGTAAATCACAGACCATGAAGTAATGCTGTTCCTTCTCTATGGTTAACACAGAGTATTGTATGTACTCCTGTCGTTCAGTAAAAGTAATTGCCCTCGTAAAACGAGATTTCATGTCAGAACTTTATGTTTTTTCATGTGATTGGCTAACTCCAACGTCACATAAATGCCAACGATCTGGCCACCATTGTGAGCGGCATAAAACATGGACCTGTTTACATCCCGGTAATTTCTTTTTTAAGCTACGTATTGATCAGGCATCGTTGTGAATAGTATAAAACAAGTATCTGTTTGCAACCCGTTTTTTTTTTTCAAACAACATATATAAATGAAACAAAAATGAGAAGATTTGGTATTGGTAACTAGACCTGACCTAGATAGGTCAAGTCTAGATACCGATACACTTGAACTGTATTTGAAGCAAAAATTCGGAAACTAGACTTCACCTATGTAAGTCAAGTCTAGAAAGCGATACCCAAAAAATATATTTGATCTAAAAATACGGACTGTTATCGGTAACCAGACTTCACCTATGTAGGTCAAGTCTACCAGCTCTTCTCATTTTTTTTTTTTTTTTTTATATATGCACCCATATGCATTATCGATAGTGAAAGAAAAATATGAAGAGCTGGTTTCGGTAACCGGATTTGACCTATATAGATCAATTCTACATAGCGAAACCTAATAAAGTAGTGGAGAACCACAAAATATGAAGGGCTGGTATCGGGATTAGATTTTATCTATACAAGTTATGCCTCGATAGCGATACAAACTCACTGTACTTGAAATATGTTTCTGCGACATAGTTTTTTACAATTTACTGTTTCCCCACACAAAACCCCCAGTATCCATGGTAGTCACAGTAAGGTCTATGAATATTAATATTAATTATAACCAAGGAGGTTAGAATACAGAGAGACGCCCTTACGATGAAAACGTGAAGCATTCCTCCGCCATTTTGCGATGTTTTGGAGAAGTGTTCCTATTGTAGAGCTAATGTCTTATGTCACTTAAATCAGGAATAAGACGTCCAGCGGTATTGCCATGATGTACAATGTGTTAAGAGAGTGCACTTTAGCAGTTAAAAATTAAGTTTTTAAATATATTATGATGAATATTTATTACTATTTTTACAAGAAATTATATTGTTTGTAATTTTCTCGCTGTAGTCCCATTATATTACTTAAATACTTTTTATATCACTGATATTCTCTTGCCGCATTTTCGTAATTTCCCTGCAATTGTCAATATGACTTGTCACATCATGTGTGTAAAGAGCTACTAGCTGTGTTTCACAAGATGGTTACTTTCTGAATCCGTGTTCATTATGGGACAATAGGACTTTCTCTTCGAGGTAGTTCATAATATTGGTGGGAAGTACATGTTTCAAAATCCTACTGCAAACTGATATAGGTCTGTAATTCTGGAAATGTATTATATTGCCTTTCTTGAATTTTGGAATGACCTGTGCAAGTCTCCAGTCTTTGGGTACAGATCTTTCGCTGAGTTAGCGGTTGTATATGATAGCCACGTATACGGAAATTGTACCAGCATACTCTGAAGGGAACCTAATTGGTATACAATCGGGGCAGAGAGACTTACGGGACTTAATTTTGTTAAGTAATTTCCATTGACCTCGGCGTGGTTTCAGCTGTTCTTGATGCGAATTCTGGAGTATTCTCTTCGTCTTCTTTGATTGAAGAATTATGGGAAGCTGTGTTTAGCAGTTCTGCTTTAGCGGAACTGCCGTTAGTAGCTTCACCATTGCCTTCGCGTAGTGAAGGTATTGACTTTGTTTTACAGCTAATAGAATTCATATAAGACCAGACTTTCTTAGGATTCTCTACCAAATTTGGTCACAGAGTTTCGCATTGAAGTTAAAGCTAAATTTCTAGTTTCCGTAAGAGGTTACCAGGCTTAGGAATTTTGAGTCCGTTCAATTTTGGCATGTTTAGTGTCAACCACCTGTTGTGTTAATTTGTTTGGTATAAATCTGTCAATGGTTTCGATATCTGATATCTGATATGCACTCACATTGGGGGTTACAAAAGACAGCACATAATCTCTCAGGCGGTAATTTTTCTTATTTTTTTATATTATTATTTTGTATTTCAATAGATTTGGGAAATACGATAATTATTCCCTATACTCTGTGTTTACTAATCCCTGTGTCTGTTTCAATGCTCTTTATTAGCTCCGGATTGTGTCTAAGAGGTCATTTATGTTTTCACCGCCATTTACTATTCTAATTGGTGCATGAACTAATTACTTGAGATAATTTTCGGGTTATGTGTTCAGTACAACTTCGGACGATGTTTCATGCATGCCTTCTTTTTTGAAATTGTGTTTTGTCAACATATAAAAAGTAATTTAAAGTCGCCACCGAATAATACTGAGTTTCGGGAACGTTTTTGAAATTTCAACCAAGCTTTCCTTTTACATTTCTGCACTCGATTCGTCTGAGTAAGAGCGTCGATAAAAAGAGCCAATTATTAATCTGTTCCCGTTTTCTGGTACAGCCTCTACCCAACTTAGGAGAACAGTCTACTTATATTTCGCTAAAGGATAAACCGCCTGTAACAGAAATAAATACGCCGCCACCTATTTGGTTCTGACAACCATTTGGCTCTTTGTATAAAATTCAGCTGAACTTATCTCTTTGTTTAACAAACTTTCCGGATGAGTAATGATTTTTGATTCAGTACTTTCTATTAGCGACGAAGACAATTTACAACTTTTAGACCAATGGTATTTAGATCTCTGTTCGTTCTATCTTTCACGTGTATGCTTTGAGATTGAAATCATTTCTGTGTGTACCCGACGCCCTATAACCTAAAAAGTTGCCCTGCTAATGTTTCTGCACAAAATTTCAAATTCATTCGCAAGTATTAACACTTTTCCTAATTTTCATTCACTGCACAGTTTAGACCTCCCCTTTTGTCGATAACTCAGTATTCTGTAATTATTCTTACATAAAATCCTCACAATTACGAAAAATATTTGTCGTTACTACAAATTCAGTTATTATGCACGTTGAAGAACTTCCTTTTACATAATATGTGATTAATACACATACTTTAGTATTAGCAATTCTCAGACTGTATATAGGCAAGTAAGATATTTTATATTAATAACTTGGTAGAACATCGTAAGTTGATCAAATGCTTTACATAGTAAGTTCTAATATGATATGTTTGTCAGCTATTATATCGGATCTAGAAATGTTTTTTGGTATAAAAAATACATATAGATAGTACTTTTTTTTAAAAAAATAATTTATTGCACATTAAGATGTTACATGCATAACATAATCACATCGAAACACCATTTAGCGGCCATCGGTTTATTTAATTGAATGGTCACTGGTTTCTATTTGCTTATTGTAACGGCCGTGACACGTTCCGTAAAAACTTCCACAATTTTATCCAACCAGTATCTCTCACATAGTATATCCATTAAGGTTTAAATACTTCTCGCGTCACCAGACATAAAACGACAGATTCTTCACGTCTTGGATTACTGTAACAGTTCACTTTTAGCCCCTTCTGCCATTCTTCAGTGGTATACTTTACAAACTATATGACTCACATAGGATATCCAATGTGGGTGAGTCCGTTTTCATGCGCCAACTGACATGGAACATCAGATTCTTCTTCCTTTGGAATACTGTTAGGTTTAAAATGTTTTCAGACCTTTCAGGCATTCTTAAAAGGTGTACCTCACAAAATACATTATACCCACAACAGTACCATCATGGTGCTTCGAATCCCTGCGCCACGTGACACATATCACCAGATTCTTCTTATATTGTAATACTGTAACGGTTCAATTTGTTCAATCACTTCAACAACTTTTATGGGGTGTAGCTCACAAGTGATATAACGCACACAGAGAAATTTCCCTTCTTCCACCAAATGTCTGCAAACATGCCGAATGTTCTGGCAATTATATATCGACAAGGTGTCAGTTAACGTCGATATCTGTGGTCCCTCGCGGCTCACGAGTGACTGTAGCGCGGCGTGAGCCTGTGGACGCGACCACCGTGGGGGCGCACCACCACCTTGGCCCCCAGTCTCTCTGCGCAGCACCTCCTACACACCCTGCGGCGGCGAGGCACAGGAGGGATGTCTTCCTCCTCTACAGTCGCTGGCGGCGCGTGGATCTCCGCCGTGGTGAACACCAGCCAGCCATCGTTCACCTGCACAGAGAGAACGTACTCTGTGACACCAAATACAAACAATTGTGAAGACTCATGACACAGATAATACTCGGCAAAGTGTACGGTAGCAGAGACCTCAACTCCCAGCACCAACTAATGTTCTGCATTGTGGCAGGATTCTAAGAATAAGTAATTTGTATCTAACCCAGCGGTACGTAATAGTTCCAGAATACGTGCAAAATCGTCATTTGGGGACAGAGGTGCAAAATTTCTGTCACTGTAAAATTTATCACTGGAGAGTTATTTAAGATGTAATATTGGTAATGGCAGCGTTCTCCCGATACGAACAAGAGCGTGTTGTGAATCAGTCGGATCTTCAACGACATCGCGATGATAGTTAGTAAATACTTACTCCATTACATGAGTGATATATATTTAGTACCAAGTAGAGACTGACAAGGTCACTAGTTTTCCTCATTAAAAATCCGAGATTCAACTCGTTAGGCGACTTTGAAGTGTTCGGTAGTGAAGTGAAACATAATTCAATTGGCAGAGGACATTTGACGTTAGCAAGGAAACGTATTTCTCATTTGCTCTGATTCCAGAAATGCTTCAAAGGTTTTTCTCAAACTGAACTCGGCAGCGTTAAAGCGCCCGTAACTTGCCTGAAACCACTTAGCGTTCGGAATGCAGCCTGGCGAATGAGAGTAATGACAAACGAGCCGATGAAGGAGTTAAATGAATCTCAGAGTAAAATGATTATCTAGTGACTAGAAACTACTGAGAACAAGCAAAAATGCTGTAGTGAAAAACTTCCCAGAAATATTGTAAACTACTAAACACACAGGAAAAATAAATTATTCTACATTTTTAAGAAAATATGTAGACGACGAATGAAGTAAACCTAAAAAAAAGATGGCTGAGGAAAAAAAATCGTCCCGACGGTGGTAATTCTTTTATAAATATAAAATACGTTCCTTGAGCAGAGGAACAAACTTTTATGAAATGTGCATCTGAAATTCAATATCATTAGTGAAAATTGATATAGAAGAAATCGGTAGGTTTCCGATGAATGGCCGAACAAGAATGCTGTGAAATGAACTCATAATAAATGAGTAGTTTATGTGAACAACAATAGGCGACAGGCATAAATCACCAAACAATGGGATTGTTACATCAAGGGAAAATATCCAGAGTGATTTTCCGCATGACAGTAATCTATTGACAGGGAGCTGACTCTCCAAGACATACGGTTGGTTCTAAATGGTGTCATACAGTAGGCCTTAAAATCACTGTAGAGTCTTATGAGAAAGGTGACTGCCTAATATTTAACTACAATTAATTGCATCTGATGCCGCTAGATGATGTGATCCAAAGCTACTTGTTCATCGGGTAAGTCACTACAAATTTACCACAAAAGCTTAATACAAGATAGAGAAACGCAGAATTAAGTTTCTGCCTTACCTTATCAACAAAGATGCAGTAGTCGTGGTCAGCAACAGGCGGTGGTTGGGTCTTCTCCGCCAGCATTGCCAACAGGACGAACTCGTCCTCTTCAGAGCGCAGACGCCACCGGCAGGCGCCCATCCTCTGTGGCAGACAAGTTTCCACCGTCACAATTCATTCATACGTCACTTCCCGCTTTTACCAGTAAGTTATCTAAAGTCTATAATGTGTTTACATATCTTAATCACTCCATAGTTTAACAATTATTCTGCTATTACAATTGTGAAAATCGCCAGCCTTGTAGTTTACACTAAATGTATCAAAATGTGTGAACATCTCTGGGTAGTTATTGACAGTGTTATGAGATATCACGTACGCGAGACTACCGCCATCTATACCTGTCCGTCAGTATCTAATATCTCTGTGAGTCGAAATACTTCCACTACCATCGAAAGCGACTACCGTTAACTCAAATAATGGAATTGAACAAGTCACAGACGTAACGCCTATGGATCCGCCTATGGTGAATTCAACTTCAAACGCTTCCATTACATCAACCAATGCGACTACCCATTCGGTGTTCCATATGCAAGGTTCATGAAGAGTCAATGTATCAAGCAAAGTGATTAGAACTAAGCCACCTAGCTGTCTGTTCACGTACAGACCAATGAAGACTGAATGTTATTTTTCACCACAATTACATAAAATTAGAGTGAAACGTCTTCCGTCGTTTATATCTCTATTACTTGTAAAGTACGTGGACGGCGATTTACAGTCAACAGCAACCAAATTAGGAAAAAATTTACCAACATACTCTAAATTAATCTGATCTTAATGTCTGGAGTAAGAAAATATCGGTAAGTAGCAGTCACAATTAACCTAGAGAAATTAAATTACTACCAACTCTTAATGTTCAATCTTTGTCTTGTCAATATTAATTTATTTCTCTATGATGGTTAATGTTAGAACAGATTCTAAAGGGTAGCCTTTATACGAATCTGAAGGCAAGCAAAAGGCAAGTCCCTCACAAATTTATAGAAAAGTACAACAAGAAGTTATTATTTCATAATAGACTTATTGTAACCATAAGTAATCAAGATAGGGATACTAAATCCAACAGGCAATATAGTTATCAGTGATGTACTTGGTTCGTTGTTTTGTGTAGCAGACAATGGCAACCCTAAAACCTTGTTCGTGTTATTTCTCATAATAGATTCGAAGTTTCTTACCTCTGGTTTCCCAACCAGGTCTTCGTCCACGAAATCCTCGAAAGAGGATTCACGTGACCGCCTCCCAAACCGGAGGCAGAAACAGCGGAACAGCTTCCGGAACATCTAGAAGAGGAAGTAAAAATTACTTCAAGTGGTGACCTGAGCTTACGTATTAATGGCATAAAATGGCAGAGGAAGAATTGTAAACTATTGGTAAATCACAGACTTTCGAATGAGATCAAGACGTTTGCCTTACGGTGAGATTTTATCCAAAAGATGTGGCTAAGAACTCAATAAAAAATGAAAAGGTAAATAAATTAAAAAAAAATGAATCAGTACTGAAGAATTTAGCGATATGTTCACACAGTTCACGAATAATGTGTAATCGGTAGCCAAAGCAGCAGTACTTTCCACAGGATTATATTAATTATTCAAAGGCTTAATATCAGTGGTCCTAGGGCACAGTGTTGAATACATCGCATAAAGAGTGGGCGGTTCCACTGTATAGTCCGATATTTGTTCCAGCGATATAAGTGATATCATAAAGCAGGTGCATCGTTTATTTTACCCACGTCATTCGCTTTTCTTTAACCTCTCACTGTTCTTCACGCCAACTGATAGCGTAAGTCCAGTAACGTTTCACATATTTATTCTTTCTTCACGTTTTCAATTTTTGCTTACTAGTTTAAAAAACGGTGATTTTTCTCCCCAACCGTTGTCCGTTTCGCCCGACATGGACATGTTTCTGTCATTTCCCATCTTTGGTGTTTGACGTGTACACTTCTTAATCGTATGATAACCTTCGAAAACGATAATCCTTATATTAGCACTTACTATCCGGCTGGCCTAAATGTCAATCCTTTACGTGGCTACGAAAAATCACCGATTATTTAATTAGATAAACGTGAACGAGGATGAATAGCTACGTCAATCAAGTAAGTGACACAAAACATGTCTCAAAGGGAAGAAAAGACCTTTCACTTAGTGTTTTACTTCACCTATATGCAGACAGTTGCATAACAATAATAAGTCAGCAACTTTTGATGAAATTTAATACAGACTTAACTACGTGACTGTATGTTTCGTCTACAAGAAAAAGATATGATGTAAAGAACTAGCAAAGATGTTGTCCTAAAGACTTGGACGTCATTTCAAACTTAGGCCAACGAAGAATTTAAAATATCTGTAAATTATGTAGAGGATAACGTCCGAAGCTACCTGAGCCTGTTCACCATTATGAAGTTCTCTCTCTCTCTCTCTCTCTCTCTCTCTCTCTCTCTCTCTCTCTCTCTCTCTCTCTCTCTCTCTCTCTCTCTGTGACAAGTTCTTAGATCCAGAATACTATAGCGAATGGCAGGACTGTTGGAGTGACTGGCATTTGATCATGAACGTTCATAATTGTAATTTAATTTCCGTAAACCGTTGAAAATTTCTATTGAATTTCGGTTACGCTGTGCGTAGTAAATTACTAGACATTGTACCTTCTTTTAAATCATGAAGGAGTAATGATTCGGGGCGACATGAAGTGAAACCACCAAATAAAAGCAATTACAAGAAAAGGATACTTAAGGCTTAGATTCACAGGTACTAAGTTGGGAAATGTACTTAATTCAAAAGTTTGATGAAGCAACTCCTATTATTATTCTCTACCTGGGACTCTATCGTGGCTTTATTAATACGAGGAGAGACAGAAGATCCAGGGAAAAGTGTCATGTGTATATGCTCGACGACTCAATCGATCTGAGGTGTTACAAAGAGACTTAGAAAGACCAGGGGCGTCATGCATCTCAGAAAGTTTTATTGTAATAATTCAGTTGAGTCCTCTCTGGGAAACACCGACATTGCAGCAGTAGCCTGGCTTCTGCTCCTCAGCTAAACAGAAAACTGTTCTATAGAATAAATCCATGTGGGGGTATATCTGCAGAGATGGCAGACAACGTGTGGTTTCTGAAAAGCGGCAGCAGCTATTTCAGTATTCGAAGTCTTGATAATGTACTGATATGGGCTTGTAATTGAGTTACAAAAGAGTCACTGTGAACGGCTGAATGGCTGAAAGCAAGTTTAATCTAAAGACGATCCTTTTTCCGAGGATATGCAGCTCTACTATATGGGTGATCGATGTTGGCATCTTCTTTGGTAATATACCTCATTCAGACCTCTGTGCGGAGTCTAATAAGGAGGAAGTAGTGATCGCAAAAACGGATGAGAGCGTGGAACAAGTTATCCTTTAAAGGAGTATGTGAGTTACAAGTTTAGAACGTCCTCTCCCATTTTCATCGACTTCTTCTTCCGTTTCTAATATAATTGTTATCCTGACGCTTCAATATGTAAGTTATTTGCAGAGATGTTGATATTGCACCAGGTAAAATATAGTAATGAAAAACAGCTGTTGACAGGAATGCGGTATTCACTTGGCAGTGGTGAGTGTTCTGATATTAAACTTTCTATCGCATTAAAATGTGTGTCGGAACCAGTATTCTAATCTGCTACCGACTGAGCTATTCCGGCACGATTCACGATCCGTCCTCACACTTTACTTTTGCCAGTGCCTCAACTCCCACTTAGATTCTGGAAATATTCGATACGCTGTGGCTATCCATGACTCTACTATATGATGTCTTCAAGGAGTGCAAGTCCTGCAAGGTTCGCTGGAGAGTTACCATAAAGTCTGCAAAATAGGCGGCGAAATACAGACAGAAGTAAAGCTGAGAAGACGAACCCTGAAGCGTATCGAGATAACTCAGTCGGCAGAGAGATTGCTCACGAATGGCGAAGGTCCCAAACTCGACTCTAGGTTCCGCAGGAAGTTTCAGCTTTTTACAAGTTACCTGAAATTATTACGTATTCTTAATTGATCATTGGAATACAGTAGATACTTCAATATTTCTCTATGTTGTTGATGTTGTGTTGGGACGAAGACAGATCACATCCATGACAACTTCATGTAATGCTAATTATTTAGTTCACGTTATTTCATTTTACATTTAGAAGCAGAACTTTCTCTTAATGTGGCATGACGCGCTTCAACTTCTTTTCAATAAAGTTGTTTACTGTCATTGTGAAAACATTTCCTAAACTTCATCCGCTATGCACGTCCATTCGATTGATTCTTTCCTTCTGTTTATCAGTTGATTTACTCTAAATGTAATATCATGACATTAATTTCCTTTTTCTAAACCGATAAAGAAAGTTGCTCACAAATAACTGTTATATATATGATATAGTTAATGTTCCTCGTAGTGTGTACGATGGTCACGAAACTATTTTCTCCTGACGCTCCGTCTACAGCTGCTCTGAATAACTCCAGAGGTCTTGCTGGTTCCTCCATCTCTTACCGACAGATTTGTGCCGATACGTATCAGAATGCCATGAGGAGCAACTAACATTTCTGACTTAGCTATCGACGAAATGTTAGGAAGGAAAACGTTCGTTTTATTACGAACATACAACCTAGAAGGTACGTCAACATCTAATAAAACCGGCCGTGAAATGCTTCATTGCATGCTCTTAAGGTTCATGTGCTCTTTTTAATGTAATTAAGTTCAAAATGTTCAAATGTTTGTTAGACTTATGAAACTTAGCGGAAGGATCATCAGTCCCTAAACTTACAAACTAACTTATACTAAGTACAACACAAACATCAATGCTCGAGGGACGATTCGAACCCCCGACGGGGACCGGCATTACGCATCGGAGCATAGCGGCTCAATGAGCTCGGTCACTCCGCCGCGGCTGTAATTATGTAACACGCACACAACGTAATAAATAATAAGGCAAGAATAACTAGGTATCAAAGAGGTGAGGTACAAATAGGGCGACCCGCAAATTTAATTTAGGATAGATTTCAATCACATTAGCTTTGCTGTGGAAAATAAACAGCTATAAAGCTGTGTCTGTACATGCCGCTAATCGGTACTAATGGAATGTTTAACTTACATTAAAGTGATTATAAATTTTTACATATTACATACGGGGAGATAAGATGCGAACTTCATTAATGAAGGTAATGTATTTCTATGACTGGTAAATCTACGCATATATTGGTCACGTATTATACCAATTTTGCTTAACCATAAACAAAAAAGAAAAAAAAAAAACAATTGTATTCGTATAGCTGCTGAGTCACACGGCATTAAATAAACAAGCTCGTTAACCTACATCTCATCACGAAGTACCGTAAGTAAACTTACATACTATCACCACTTAACAGCGTCGAAACATTACTGCTAAATAAGATGTGGAATAGAAACAACATACCTATCAGAATTAATAGTACGCTGAATCATTATAGGTTACAAAATATGAAACTATGCCTCAATATTTTGCAATACAACAGTCGTTGCCTCAACAACCATTCGGTACATGTTACTATCCAGCTCGACGTATCGATGTAACTATAATCGTCTTCTTTTGACGTTAAGTCCACCGCGATCAGGAGATGTCAGCTACAGTGGACATCACAACGAAAACGACATTACTGAACTCCCTTCCTCCTATGGTAAATAACTGTTTTCATCTAAAATTCGGGAAAGCCCATGTTGTAGCAGAAGCAACAGTAAATTGCATGTTAACACATATAAATGTTGAGTAACGCTGAACAAAATGAATAATCTGAATAACCTACGCGGTTTCACTACACATAACGATGACGTTTCGTGACACCACAAGATAATGAAGACGCATCGTCAGTCCACATAAAAAGGAAGCAAAATGGAACAAAATTCATAAAACACTAGCTCACAGATAGTGGTATGAAACTACAGCCAAAATTTGTGAAGATCTACAATCTGCGACAAGCGATCGGCTTGGATCACTAGAACGAATCAGGTTTTCCGATACTATCTACTTGGTACGATTGGAAATTTACCTAAAAGTAATTACATTCGATTTGACTTGTGAGCCACAGTGATCGGCAGATGTCGAAAATAGTGGACATCAACAGCACACGAAATTGACGTGAGTTAACGATAATCTAGAGAGGATATTGACTGGCAACTTACCGTTCCTAGCAGCCACGCACCCAGATGTCTTTGGATGTTCTTTTCTTCGATCTGAAGTCGGTTCACAAGAACAATTAGCCTTCAGATATACGTTCAATAAGGTGGTCACTCAAAAACAAGAACAAAGAATCGCTCAAGACGAATCAGCAAGACAGAGAATATGTTTTCGAAGCACGATTTGCAATCGCAATGTTACTAGGCAACGGCACACTTAATATCGTGCAATACTACATTGTTGTCACATTCGTTACTCACACAAGCTGAATAGCGGTGATCGCTTATGCCTGAACCACAACGCGCTATGGACTATACGTAATACTTTACTGACATATTAAGATCCTATTTGCCTATCTTTCCTGTCATCTCATATATTACAAGAATCTGACCAAACTACCCCGCCGATTTCCTTCATTTTTGTTTTAAACGAAAGGAATTCATCCACAGATTTATCGTCAATTATCAGAATTTACATAACTCTCGCCTTCCTTTTTCTATACTCAAACGCGATTTACGTCTGTATATTTCTTTTGAGGAAGTCCTTGCTGTAAACTAAAAGCAGTCGGTCAGACCGTTTTGTTCGACCGATTTCCTTCATATTTGCTTTAAACTAAAGGTATTAATATTTGTAACTGTTATCTCTTCTAGGAGTGCAAGTCCTGCAAGGTACGCTGGAGAACTGCCATGATTGTTCCGAAAATAGTCGGCGAAATACAGGCAGAAGTAAAGCTGAGAAGACGGATTGTGAAGCGTGGCGAGATAGCTGTCGGTAGAGAGCTTGCTCGCGAAAGACGAAGGTCTCCAAAGCGCCTCTAGGTTCTGCTCAAAGTTTTAATCCGTAGGAAGTGTCAGCCTTTTACAAATGGCCTTATATTATTACGTAATCTTCATTGATCATTGGACTACAATAGATACTTAAATATTTCTCTAAGTTGTCGATGTTATAAGGGGACGAAGACAGATCATATCCATGACAACTTCGTGTAATGCTAATTATACTTAGTTCACGTTATTTCAGTTTACGTTTAGAAGCAGAACTTTCTCTATATGTGGCACGATGCGCTTGAACTTCATTTTCAGTAATGTTTGTTTACTGGCATTGTAAAAACTTTTCCTAACATTCAGCCACTTTGCACGCCCATTCGATTGATTCTTTCCTTCCCTTTATCAGTTGATTTATTCTAAATATACCATCGTTACATGAATTTCCTTTTTCTAAATCAATAAAAAAAATTCTCATAAATAACTGTTACATATATGAAATACTTAAAGGTGAATGTTCCTCGTAGTGTGTACGTGGGTCACGAAACTATCTTGTTTCTGACGCTCCGTCTACAGCTGCACTGAGTAACTCCAAAGGTATTCCTAGTTCCTCCATTTCTTACCGACAGACTTGTGTCGGTATGTATCAGCATGTCATGAGCGGCAACTAACATTTCTGACTTAGCTATGGACGAAATGTTAGGAAGGAAAACGTTCGTTGTACGACAACGTCACAACCTAGAAAGTACGTCAACATCAAATAAAACCGGCCGTGAAAGAGTTCATTGCATGCTCATAAGGTTCATATTCCCTTTTTAATGTAATTAAGTTCAAAATGTTTAAATATTTGTTAGGCTTATGGAAACTTAGCGGGATGATCATCACTCCCTAAACTTACTAACTACTTATAAACTAGCTTATACTAAAGACAACACAAACATCCATGCTCTAGTGACGATTCGAACCCCCGACGGGGATCGATATCACGCCTCGGAGCATAGCGGGTCAATGAGCTCGGTCACTCCACCGCGGCTGTAATTAAGTAACACGCACACAACGTGATAAATAATAAGCCAAGAATAACTAGGTATCAAAGAGGTGCGGCAGAAATAGGGTGAAACGCAAATTTCATTTAGGATGGATTTGCTGTGAAAAATAAACAGCCATAAAGTTGTCACTGTACGTGCCACTAATCAGTACTAATGGAATGTTTAGCTTACATTAAAGTGATTATAAATTTTTACATATTACATACGGGGAGATAAGATGCGAACTTCATTAGTGAAGGTAATGTATTTCTATGACTGGTAAATCTGTGCAAATATCGGTCACGGATTACTCCCATTTTGCTTAACCATAAAAAAAAGAAAAAAAAAAAACCAATTGTATTCGTATAGCTGCTGAGTCACATGGCATTAAATAAACAATCTCGTTAATCTACATCTCATCACGAATTACCGTAAGTAAACTACATACTATCACCACTTAACAGCGTCGAAACATTACTGCTAAATAAGTTGTGGAATAGAAACAACATACCTATCAGAATTAATAGTACGCTGAAATATTATAGGTTATAAAATGTGAAACTTTGCCTAAATATTTTGCAATACAAAAGTCCTTGCCTCAACAAACATTCGATACATGTTACTATCCGGCTCGACGTCTCGATGAAACTATAATCGTTTTCTTTTGATGTTAAGTCCACGGCGATCAGGAGATGTTAGTTACAGTGGACATCACAACGAAAACGACATTAATGAACTCCCTTCCTCCTATGGTAGATAACTGTTTGCATCTAACACTCGGGAAGGCCCATTTCGTAGCAGAAGCAACAGTAAATTGCATGTTTACACATATAAATGTTGAGTAACGCTGAACAAAATGAATAATCTGAATAACCTACGCGGTTTCACCACACATAAAGATGAAGTTTCGCGACACCACAATATAATGAAGACGCATCGTCAGTTAGTCCACGTAAAAAGGAAGCAAAATGTAACAAAATTCATAGAACACTAGCTCACAGATAGTGATATGAAACTACAGCCAAAATTGGTGAAGATCTACAATCTTCGACAAGCGATTGGCTTGGATCACTAGAACTAATCAGGTTTTCCGATACTATCTACTTGGTACGATTGGAAATCTAACTAAAAGTAATTACATTCGATTTGACTTGTGAACCACAGTGACCGGCAGAAGTCGAAAATAGTGGGCATCAACAGCAAACGAAATTGACGTGAGTTAACGATAATCTAGAGAGGATATTGACTGGCCACTTACCGTTCCTAGCAGCCACGCACCCAGATGTCTTTGGATGTTCTTTTCTTCGATCTGAAGTCGGTTCACAAGAACAATTAGCCTTCAGATATACGTTCAATAAGGTGGTCACTTAATAACAAGAACAAAGAATCGCTCAAGACAAATCAGCAAGACAGAGATGTTTTCGAAGCACGATTTGCAATCGCAATGTTACTAGGCAACGGCACACTCAGTATCGTGCAGTACTACATTGTTGTCACATTCGTTACGCACATAAGCTGAAGGCGGTAATCGCTTATGCCTAAACCACAACGCGCTATGGACTACACGTAATACTTTATTGACATATTAAGTCGTATCTGCCTATCTTTCTTGTCATCTCATATATTACAAGAATCTGACCAAACTACCCAGCCGATTTCCTTCATTTTCGTTTTATACGAAAGGAATTCATCCACAGATTTATCGTCAATTATCAGAATTTACATAACTCTCGCCTTCCTTTTTCTATACTCAAACGCGATTTTCGTCTGTATATTTCTTTTGGGGAAGTCCTTGCTGTAAACTAAAAGCAGTCGGTCAGACCGTTTTGTTCGACGGATTTCCTTCATATTTGCTTTAAACGAAAGGTATTAATATTTGTAACAGTTATTTCTGATCCATATCCTTGTCGGTGTGGAAAAGGTAAATTACTGTGATTATGGTATTTTTAGAGTAAATCAGTTAATAAAGAGAAGGAAAGATTTAACCTAAGGGACGTACATAAAGACTTAATGTTAGGTAAAGTCATTACAATGACACACATTGAAAATTATATTGTATGGCATCGCGTCACATTCACAGAAAGTTCTGCTTGTAATCGAAAATAGGAATAAAGTGTCTAAATAATTATCATTACATGGAGTTGTCATGCAAGTGGTCTGTAATCGTCCCATATTTAAGGATCAGTTACGAATACATAATACCAGACGTGTTTTATAAGTAAGTACCGTTTTTAAATTAAATAAAGACATGCTAAGATATCTCAATAATTTTATCTTCACATGACTGTACTTTAATCAACTTTTCTACATAATTTCCGTCAATATTGAGGTACTTGTAATAACGTTGTATCAGTTTTTGAACACCCTCCTCATAGAAGTCTTCCGCCTGACTTGTTAAACACTGCATCACAACTGGTTTGACTTCCTCATCGTCTTGTTCGCTCACAAAGCCATACAAAACACTAGGTGAAATATTAGGAAAGTCATCTAGCACGGAGCAAATCGTAAAACGTCTTTTTTCTCTCACCTCATTGTCCACTTCGTGCATCAAACTTTCATTAAATATGTGCGGCCATCTCTAAATTCTCTCAGCCACTTTCTTACCATTCCATCAGTCATAATGTTTTCTCCGTAATCTGCACAGATCTCACGATGAATATCGATCGCTTTTAGGCCTTTAGAACTAAGAAATCTTATAACTGCCCGTATTTCATAGTCAGCGGGACTCACGATTATCGATATTAAACACTCAGTACACAAGGCAAACAAGAAAGAATAAGAATGTAATGGCGTTAGTGTGTAGACAATATATGTAGGTACCCAGTGCGCATAAAATTATTGAGATATCTTAGCGCGTCTATTATTAATTTCATAAAGGTACTTAAAAAAATAATCCGCCTCGTACTTAAGGCAATTTGGAAATAGCTGAAACTTCCTGAAGATTAGAACTGCGTGTCGTTAATCATATTCGAATCCGTGACCTTTGCCTTTCGAAGGCAAGCTCTACACCGACTAAGCTATGTCGCCACGATTCACAGCCTGTCTTGGCAGATTTAGTTCCGCCAGTATCGCGCCTCCTATTTTCCAAACATCACAGAAAGTTCTCCCGTAAATATTGCAGTACTTGCATTCCTAGAAGAACGGATATGGTGGAGACATGGTATAACCACAGCCTGGGGGATGTAGTACGTAGTACGCGAGGCACTGGTGGAAGTAAAGCTATGAAGAATGACCGGGGAACGTGCCGGAATAGATCAGAGAATACGGAGCTTACGCGGAATAAGGAAGGTCACGGGTTCGAATCCCGGTTCAGACACATAGTTTTGATCCGACAGGGGGTTTCATATCAGCGCACACTCCATCGCAGAGTTCTTGCTGAAAAGAGCTGTTTTTCATTACTACATTTTTCCTCATGCAATATCAATATCTCTGTAAATAACTGACATATTAAGGCAACAAGAAACAATTATTTTAGAAACGGAAGTAAATGAAGGTAAGTGAGGAGAAACTAAACTTGTAAGTTACATACCCCATTGAGGGATAACTTGATCCACGCTCCTAACCGTAGAATGCCAGCTTTGTTTTCGTGATCACGACATTCTCCAGATTAGTCTCCGGACGGAGATCTGAACGGGAGACCGTTTAACTCCGAGTTATTTTACCCGAGAAGACACAACATCAAAATGTTCAAATGTTTGTGTAGCTTATGGGACTTACCTACGGGGTCATCAGTCCCTAAACTTACAAACCACGAATAAACTACCTAACACTAAGGACGGCACAAATATCCATACCCGAGGGGGGATTCGAACCCCCGATCGTTGTGGCCGTGCAGACCGTAACTGGAGCGCCTCAGTCCCCTCAGCCACCGCTGCCGGCGACACAACATCAATGACGCATACAGTTGAGCCGTAAATCCTCGGGAAAAGTAACGACTTCTCTTTCCCCTTGCTTTACAAGCCAATATCATTAAATAACTCTGATTACAAATTTTGAAAAGGCTTCTGCCGGTCTTATGAAACCACACTTCGTCTGTGCTCTCCACAGATACCCCTCGACAATGATTTCTTCTTCTGAATAGTTATTTGTGTAGTTGAGAACACAAGCCTCCGTAGTAACTGATGACTTACGTAGTTTCGACCCCTAAAACATCCAAACAACAACAACTACTACTGCCACAATGTCGGTGGTTCTCAGCGAGGACACGCCAGAATTTGTGTAATGAAACTCTCTGAGTTGCATGATACCATTCTTGTAGCGTCTACTTTCAGAGCCGCTTTGTAACACACACGGACCAATTAAGCTGTTCGGTAGATAATACGTGCCACTCTTCCTTGGATCTTTTTATTTTCTTCTTATTAATAAGAGTCCCAGGTAGAGAATGATATTTCGTATTTGAACACCAAGCATTCAATGTACACTTATTATTTAAATGAAGTACATTTCCAACATTGTACCAGTGAATCTTAAGTCTTCCATATCCTTTTATGTGCTGGTCTCACGTCACGTCACTCCGAATCATTACTCATACACTGTTTACAAATAGTTAGATCAGTAGATCTCTTCACGAGCTTACGGGCATTACTTTACAATTATTAAGATTCACGATCAATTGCCAGTCCCTCAAGCAGTCCTGCAATTCCCGATATTATTCTGCAATTATTAGTAATAAATTCGTGTGTCTCATTGGCCTGATGCAAGTCTTTCAATTGGACGCCACTTCGGTGACTTGCGTGTCCTTAGCCTACCCTAGTTATCCATTCTGGGAAAGGGGACCTACAGCTTAACGTGGAATCCGAACTGAGATCATGACAAAGTGAAAGAAAGGACTTCATATTGCTGAATAGGCTCGGGTAGCTTCGGACGCTGTCCTCTGCTTCATTTACAGATATTTTAAATTCTGCTTTGGTGTAAGTTTGAAATTACGTCCAATTTTGAGTCATTAAGAGAAATATCTTTGCACGTTCGTTACTCAGCACTGCATACGTTTTTCTCGTAGAGGAAACATGCAGGAACATAGTTAAATCCAACTAAATTTGCTCAGAAGTTGGTCACTTGTTACATTTATGCAACAGTCTGCATAGAGTCCGCAGTACAGTACTTGGTGAAAAGTCTTGTCTTTTCAACAGCAGCACCGAGTACTTTCGTAATACGTGTCATTTCACACACCCGATCCACGTTGGTACAGCTGTATGTCCACTTTTATCTCCTGAATTAAATAATCCGTGATTTTTGGTAACCAAATTATGGGATGACGTTTAAGCCGGCTGAATAGTTAGTGCAAATATAACGATTATCATTTCTGGCGTTTTGCGAATGATTTAGAAGTTTGCTCGTCAAGCATCAAGACTAGTAACTCAGGGCAACATATCGATGTCGGTCGAAGCTGAAACGACTATGCAGCTAATCACACATTTTTAAACTAGTAACCAAGGCGTGTTTGGAATATGTAATGAAGGAATAAATATGTGAAATGTTCCTGTACTTCCTGGATTACTTGACGTGAAGAGCAGGTAAAGTTGAAGAAAAACGTATGATGTGGGTAAGCTAAGCGATGCACCTGCTCTGTGATATCTCATTCGAAAATACACGTTTTGCCAACAATTTACACTTCTAACTCTGCCACTTTATTTCGTTAATACGCAAGCTCAGGTCACTACTTAAAGTGATTTTTTCTATCTCTTCTACATGTTCCGGAAGCTGCTCCGCTCGTTTTGCCTCCGATTTGGGAGGCGGCCACATGGATACTCTTCGGCGGATTTCGTGGACGAAGACCTGGTTGGAAAACCAGGGGTAAGGACCGTCGAATATGTTGTCAGTAAATGTTGATATCTCTGGCCCCTAGAGGCTCACTAGTGACTGTAGCGCGGCGTGAGCCTGTGGACGCGACCACCGTGGGGGCGCACCACCACCTTGGCCCCCAGTCTCTCTGCGCAGCACCTCCTACACACCCTGCAGTGGCGAGGCACAGGAGGGATGTCTTCCTCCTCTACAGTTGTTGGCGGCGCGTGGATCTCCGCCGTGGTGAACACCAGCACGCCATCGTTCACCTGCACAGAAAAAATAGACTCTTTAACGCCATACTCAACATTAGTGAAGATTAATTACACAGATAATTCCGGGTAAAGTGTACAGAAACAGAGAAATAATCACCCAGCACAGACGATACTTGTCCAGTATGGTAGCGCTCTAAGAATATGTAATTTGTATCTAACCCAACTGTACGTCATATTGCTAGATGCCATGCGAAGTAATAAGTCGTCATTCTTCGGACATAAGATGCTAAATTTCGGTAGAATTTAAGACTGTAAAATTAATTGCCGGAGACCTATTTAGGAAGTAGTACTGGTAATAGTATTGTTCTCCCAATAAGAATAAGAGCTAGTGGTGTATAAGACGGGTCTTCAACGACATCGCGATGACAGTAAGTAAATACTATCTTTTTACGACATTTATATGAATGGTATATATTTAGTACCATGTAGAAATTGACAAGGTCACGTGTTTTCACTCACTGATTCTGCCCCTGACTACTTCGAAGTGGTTGATAGTGAATTAAAAGGTACTGCAACCGGCACAGAACATTTGACGTTACGAAGGAAACATATATTTCATTTGTGGTGATTGCAGAAATGCTTCAGAGATTCTTCTGAAAGAGGGCTCAGCAACGGAGAGCGTCCCCATAATGCCTGAAACCGCCTAAGGATCAGACAAAAGACAGCTGTAGGGAATGCAGCTGGACGCATGAGAATAGTGCCAAAGGAGTGATGAAGTAGTTAAGTGAATTTCAGAATAAAAGATTATCTAGTCACTGTAAACTACTGAGGAGAAGTCATTTGGTGGAAAACGGTGGATGTAGAAAAGTATTGTGCGATAAAGTTGTTAGAAATCCGCAGTAACAAAGGAACAATTAAATTTTTTTGCAATATTTCGGTCTCATTGGAGAAATGTGTTTGAATAGTGAATGTGATGTCAACATGTTGTGGTTGAAAATCTAAATCACGCACTAGCACTGAATGTGTTAATGAGTTTATCAGACACGGCAGAAAATTTTGCCTACCATACCAGCGGCCTCGTGTCATTATGTTGGCAACATTAACAACACGTTACTAAATTTTTGCCCAGACATTAATATTCTGAGAAATCAACTTGGAATCACTTGTACAGACTATGAAGTAATGCTGTTCGTGCCTTAGTGGTTGACAGAATGTTGTATGTACTCTTGTTGCTTAGTAAAAGAAATTGCCCTCGTAAAACGAAGATTTTATGTCAAAACCTTTGTGTTTTCACTTGATTGGCTATTGCCAATGTCACATAAATGCCAACATTATCACACGAGGCAGCTAGGACGGTAAGTAAAATTTAACCGCTCTGGCTATCAATGTGAGCGACATAAAACATAGAGCTGTTTGCATCCCGGTAATTTCTTTTTAAAACTATGCATTGATCAGGCATCGTTATGAATAGATAAAAACAAGTATCTGTTTGCAACCCATGAGTGGTTTTTTTAAACAACATATATAGGTGAAACAGAAATGAGAAGATTTGGTATTGGTAACTAGACCTGACCTATATAGTCTAGATATCGACACCCACAAACAGTATTTGAAGCAAAAATTCCGAAACTAGACTTGATCTATGTAAGTCTAGAAAGCGATACCCAATAAATATATATGATCTTAAAATATGTAACCCTTGTTTCCCTAACTAGACTTAACCTATATAGGTCAATTCTACATAGGAATACGTAATAAAGAGTGGATAACAACAAAATATGAACGGCTGGTATCGGTCATTAGATTTGACCTATGGAAGTATAGATAGCGATATCGACTAACTATATCTGAAATATGTTTCTGCGATATAGTTTGTTACAATTTACTAAGTTCCCACGCAATACCTCCAGTATCCAAGGTATTCCCAGTAAGGTATAGGAATATTAATTATAAGGCGTTATAATTATTGGACTTGAAGTTAACAACTACAATTGTTACGGTTTAATATGTCCTGACCCGAAAAACCCAATTTTTCTCGCCGTAGTCCCATTATCTTACTATTTATATCACTGATATAGTTATTCTCTTACCATATTTACATAATTTCGCTGCATGTTATACTCGTTATCAAGTATTCTCTGTTCTTTAAAGTACATAAAGTTTTTTTTTTTTCGATTTCATTTTAATCATATACACATTCCTTAATTCTAATAAATATTATTTATTATAATGCGTTCCTTGTACCCATGAACTTAACGTCTCTGGATAACATATGACACCCTTGTTCAAAGCCGAAGGGTGGTATCGGACATCCGACTTTATCCAGATTTTCTATGTGTTCTTTCAAATTCATCTTCTAAACAATCTAAGACACTACTTAAACTGTCTTCTAAATCGTTTACAGACACATGGAACAGTATTGTCCCTATAACAGTTTCCTGGGGAATGACAGACATCATATGTCTTCTACCCGATGACTGACCGCCAATTACAACGTATTTTTCTTTTCTGACAGAAAACCACGTATTCAATCTCACAACTTTGGCGATATTGCAGAAGCACGTAATTTGATTAGAAAACGCTTGTGAGGTACAGTGTCAAAAAAACCTTCCAGAAATCTAGAAATATGGAATCGATTTGACAACCATTGTCGATAGGACTTGTCACATCATGTGTGTAACGAGCTACTAGCTGTTTTTCACAAGATCGATACTTTCTGAATCTGTGTTGCCTATTGGACAATAGAACTTTCTCGTCGAGGTAGTTCATAATATTTGCGGAAAGTATATGTCTTAAACTCCTACTGCAAACCGACGTCAATGGTATAGGCCTGTAATTCCTCGGATCACTCATACTGCCTTTCTTCAATACTGGAATGACCTGTGCAAGTTTCCAGTCTTTGGGTACAGATCTTTCGCAGAGCAAGCGGTTGTACGGGACTATTGCATACACTGAAGAGAACCTAATTGGTATATAGTCGGGCGGAGAGACTTACTTAACTTACTTTTGTTAAGTAATTTCCATTGACCTCTTATTTCGGCATACTGGCAGCTGTTCTTGATACGAATTCTGGAGTATTCTCTTCGTCTTCTTTGGTGAAAGAATTATGGGAAGCTGTATTCAGCAGTTCTGCTTCATCGGAACTGTCATCAGGAGCTTCACCATTACTATCGCGTAGTGAAGGTATTGATTCTTTTTTATCGCTAATATGTTTTGTATAAGACCAGACTTTCTTAGGATTCTCTACCAAATTTGGTGACAGAGTTTCGCATTGAAGTTGAAGCTAAGTTTCTCGTTTCTGTAAACGATTTCCAGGCTACGAAATTTTGAGCCCGTTCGTTTTTGGCATGTTTGGTGTCAGCCACCTGTTTTGTTAATTTGTTTGGTATAAATCTGTCACTGGTTTCGATATTATTACTTTGAATGTGTGGCATATCTGATACGTAGTCACATTGGAGGTTACAAAAGACAGTACATAATCTCTCAGGCCGAAATGTTTCTTATTTTTATTTTTTAGTACGACCATAGATTTGGTAAATACGATAATCATTCCCTATACGACTACTCTGTTTTTACTCATCTCTGTGTCTGTTTAATGCTCTGTATTAGCTCCGGATTATTTTTGGCTAAGAGGTCATTTATGTTTTCACCACCATTTACTATTCTACTGGGTTCATGAACGAATTGTTTGAGAAAATTTTCGGGTTATGTGTTCAGTACAATTTGGGACGATGTTTCACGCTTGCCTTCTTTTTTAAACTTGTGTTTCTGACAACATATAAAGAGTAAGTTAAAGTCGCCACCAAATAATATTGAGAGCTTTGGGAACGTATTTGAAATTTGAACCAAACTTTCCTTTCACATTGTGCACTCGATTCGTCTGAGTAAGAGCGTCGGGAAAAAGAAGCAATAATTAGTCTGTTATTGTTTTCTAGTACAGCCTCTACCCACACCAACTTACAAGAACAATCTACTTATATTTCGCTAAAGGATAAACCGCCATCTATTTGGTTGTGACAACCATTTGGCTCTTTGCATAAAATTCAGCTGAACTTATCTCCGTGTTTAACAAATTTCCGTACGAATAATGATTTTTCATTCAGTACTTTCCATTAGCGACGACGACAATTTATAACCTTTAGACCAATCGTATTTGTATCTGTGTTCGTTCTATCTTTAAAGTGTATACTTTGAGATTGAAACCCTTTCTGTGTGTTCCGACGCCCTCTAACCTAAAACGTTGCCCTGCTAATAATTCTATACACAATTTCAAGTTTATTCGGCAAGTATTAACACTTTTCCTAATAATCATTCACTGCACACTTTAGACCCCCGTTTTTTCGATAACACATTATTCTGTAATTTTTCATACAAAAATACTCGCAATGACGAAAAATATCTGTCGTTACTACAAATTCACTTATTATGCATGTTAAAGAAATTTCTGTTACGTAATATGCGATGAAGATATATAATTTAGTGTTAAAAATCCTCAGACTGGATATAGACAAGTAAGATGTTGCATATTAATAACTTCGTAAAGTACTATAAGTTAGTTGATCAAATGCTTTATATAATAACTGTAGGTTCTAGTATGGTAAGTTTGTCATATATTATATCAAATGTAATTTTTTGTTGTAAAAATTAATATAAATCGCACTTTTTTAAAATAATTTATTGAATATTAAGATGTTACATGCATAACATAGTCGCATCGAAACACCGTCTAGTGGCCATCGGTTCAAGCAGACTATTTAATTAAATGGTCTCTATTTGCATATTGTACCGGCCGTGATACCTCAATAAGCAACACGATGTTCCAGGACTTCTTCCAAACTGTATCTCTAACACAGTAGATCCATTAAGTTCCAATATTTTCCGCGCCACCGGGCATGAAACATCAGATTCTTCATGTTTCAGAATTTTGTACTTTTCAGAATTCTTGAGGCCCTTCAGTCATTCTTTACGTGTATAACTCCCAAACGGCTAGAGTCCCACAGGAAATCCTTTCTGGTTCCTTCACTTTAATGCGCCACCTGACTTATCAGATTCATTATATCTTGGGATGCAGAATTCTTAAGGCCCTTCTCCCATTGTTCTTGGGTGAACCTCACACTGCATGACTCACACGCAAATCCACTATGGTGCATCCACTTCCAACACCACCTGACATGGCACATCAGATTCTTCCTCCTTTTGAATACTGTTACGTTTCAGATGTTTTCAGACATTTCAGGCATTCTTAAAAGGTGTACCTCACAAAATATATTACACCCACAACAGTACCATCGCGGTGCTTCGAATCCCTGCGCCACGTGACACATATCACCAGATTCTTCTTATATTGTAATACTGTACCGGTTCAATTTGTTCAATCACTTCAACAAATCTTATGGGGTGTAGCTCACAAGTGATATAACGCACACAGAAAAATTTCCCTTCTTCCACCAAATGCCAGCAAACATGGCGAATGATCTGGCAATTATATATCGACGAGGTGTCAGTAAATGTCGACATCTCTGGTCCCTCGCGGCTCACGAGTGACTGTAGCGCGGCGTGAGCCTGTGGACGCGACCACCGTGGGGGCGCACCACCACCTTGGCCCCCAGTCTCTCTGCGCAGCACCTCCTACACACCCTGCGGCGGCGAGGCACAGGAGGGATGTCTTCCTCCTCTACAGTCGCTGGCGGCGCGTGGATCTCCGCCGTGGTGAACACCAGCCAGCCATCGTTCACCTGCACAGAGAGAACGTACTCTGTGACACCAAATACAAACAATTGTAAAAACTCATTACACAGATAATACTCGGCAAAGTGTACGGTAGCAGAGACCTAATCTCCCAGCACCAAATAATGTTGTGCAGTATGGTAGGGTTCTAAGAATGCTTAATTTCTATCTAACCCAGCAGTAAGCGATATTGTTTTAAGATTACGTGTAAAGTTATAAACAGTCATTATTCGGACAAAGGTGCAAAATTTCTGTACAGTTTAAGACGGTAAAATTAATCGCTGGACAGTAATTTAAGATGTAGTATTGGTAATAGCAGCGTTCTCCCAATGCGAACTAGAGCGTGTTGTGTATCAGTCGGTTCTTCAACGACATCGCGATGACAGTCAGTAAATACTTACTTCATGTACAGGAGTGATATATATTTAGTACCAAGTAGAGACTGAGAATGTCACGGGTTTGTTCTCACTGAAAATCCGAGATTCAGCTCGTTAGGTTACTTTTGAAGTGTTCCACACTGAAATGAAGGATACTTCAACTGACAGACAACATTTGATGTTACCAAGGAAACATATTTCTCATTTCCTCTGATTCCAGAACTGCTTCCAAGGTTTTTCTGAAATTGAACTCAGCAACGATAAAGCGCCCTTAATTAGAGTGAAACCACCTAGCGTCCGCAATGCAGCTGGGCGAATGAGAATAATAACAAACGTACCGATGAAAGAGTTAAATGAATCTCAGAGTAAAATGATTATCTAGTCACTAGAAATTACTGAGAACAAGCAAAAATGCTGTTGTGAAAAACTTCCCAGAAAAATTGTAAACTACCAAAGCGACAGGAAAAATAAATTATTCTACCTTTGAAGAAATTATGTAGCCGATGAATGAAATAAACATAAAAGAAGATGGCTGAGGAAACAAAATCATCCCGACTGTCTTTATTCCCTTACAAATATAAAATACGTTCCTGGAACAGAGGAACAAAATTTCATCAAATTTGCATCTGAAACACAGTGTCATTGGTGAAAAGTGGTATAGAAGAAATCGGTAGGTTTCAGATGAATGGCCGAATAAGATTGCTGTGAAATGAACTGATAATAAATGAGTAGTTTATGTCAACAACAATAGGCGACAGGCATAAGTCACCAAACAATGAGATGTGTTACGACATCAAGGGAAAAAATCCAAAGTGGTTTTCAGGATGAGAGCAATCGATTCTCGGGGAGTTGCTTCTGCGACACATACGTTTGGTTCTAAAGGTTACCATACAGTAGGCCTTACAATCTCTGTAAAGTCTTCGACCAGTGTTTTCCGCGCAATCTTTTAGTTGTTGCTACACAAGAGTCCTTGTACACCATTGAACAACGTGGGTAGTCAGTGGCATTCCTTTGGACTCCGGGACACGTCTGGATAGACGGCAATGAGCTGGCTGACAGGCTCGCCAAAGAGGCTACCCACAAGCCTGTCCTCAATATATATGCATCCCATCTGCTGATCTGCGTTCTACACTACGCAGTAAAGTTCTCCGTTTGTGGAGTAGTGAATGGCGCACCCTACAGGTGCCCAACAAACTGAGGCGTATAAAGGAGACAACAAACGTATGGAGGACCTCTCTGCGGGCCCCTCGCAGAGACTCTGTTGTTCTATGCCGGCTGCGTATCGGCCATACTTGGCTTAGCACGGCCACCTTCTCCGTCGCGAGAATCCTCCCGAGTGTCGATGTGGTGTGCGTCTGACAGTCGCCCACATCGTCTTGGAATGGCAGGACTTAGCAGCAAAGAGAAGGAATTTTAATCTCCCTGACGATTTGAAACTTGTTTTAGCTGAGAATTCCTCTATGGCTGACGCTGTTTTAAATTTTATTCGTGTGAGTGGGTTGTACCGATCTATTTAATTTTTTCTACAATGTTCATTATGTATTTGGTCTCCGCTTTTCTACCGCTTTTAGCGCCTTAGTCCCCTCGGCCACCGCGGCCGGCTTTATTCGTGTGAGTGGGTTGTACCGATCCATTTTATTTTTAGTACTCTGTTCATTACATATTTGTTCTCCGCTCGCCTACCGTTACAGGCAGGTGGTTGTAATGTGCAAAAGTGGCCAGATGCCCTTCTACGTTATCTGTGGTCACCTGGCCAGGACACTCTGGTATCCTCTTTCCACTTTTATCTTCTTTTATTAGTTTTTACTTTGGTTTTTCTTATTTCTTGACATGTTACACCCTTTGCTTGGAGAGTTTTAACAAATCGTTTTCTATTGCATTGTAGCGCCTTTTATTCCACTCTCTACGGTTGGAACACGGGAGTGATAATCGTAGTCGTTTAGTCCCTTTAAAAATCAAACTATCCATCCATCTTACGAGAAAGGTGACTGCGTAATATTTAAATACAATTAATTGCATCTGTTGCCACTAGATGATGTGAACCAAAGCTACTTGTTCATTGGGTAAGTCACAAAAAAGTTGTCACCAAAGCTTAAGGCAAGATACAGAAATGCAGAATTAAGTTTCTGTTTTACCTTATCGACAAAGATGCAGTAGTCGTGGTCAGCAACAGGAGGTTGTCGGGTCTTCTCCTCCAGCATTGCCAACAGGACGAACTCGTCCTCTTCAGAGCGCAAACGCCACCGACAAGCGCCCATCCTCTGTGGGAGGTAAGTTTCCACCATCACAATTCATTCATACGAGACTACCCGCATTATACCAGTAAGTTATCTAAAATCTATAATGTATTTAGATATCTTAATCACTCCATAGTTTAAAAATTATTCTGCTATTACAATTCTATATGATGCACAAATTTTGTCGGACCAGATTATAAAGGGTAGTCTTTATACTAATCTGAAGGCAAGCAAAAGGCAATTCCCTCTCAAATTGATAGAAAAGTACGAAAAGCAGTTATTATTTCATAATAATCGTATTGTAACCATAAGTAATCAAGATAGGAATACTAAATCCAATAGTCAACGCAGTTATCAGTGGTGTGACTTGGTTCATTGTTTTGTGTAGCAAAAATTGGCTGCCCTAAAACCTTGTTCATGATATTTCTCATAATAGATTCGAAGGTTCTTACCTCTGGTTTTCCAACCAGGTCTTCGTCCACGAAATCCTCGAAAGAGGATTCACGTGACCGCCTCCCAAACCGGAGGCAGAAACAGCGGAACAGCTTACGGAACATCTAGAAGAGAAAGTCTAAATCACGTCAAGTGGTGACCTCAGCTTGCTTATTAGCGAAATAAAATTGCATAGTTAGAAGTGTAAACTATTGGGAAATCACAGAATTTCTAATGATGTCATGATGTTTGACTTACGAGGACATTTTTATCTAAGCAATGTGCCTTAGAACTCAATAAAAATGAAGAGGTAATAAAAAATTATTAAAATAAATCAGTACTGTAGAATTTAGCGAAATCTTCAAATGTGTAACCGGTAACCAAAGCAGTAGTACTTTCCACAGGATTATCTTAATTACTCAAAGATTCAATATCAGTGACCGTAGGGCATAGTGCTGAATACATCACGTAAGGAGTGAGCGGTTCCACTGTATAGTCCGATATTTGTTCCAGCGATACTTGTGATATCACAAAGCAAGTGCATCGTTTAGGTTACCTACGTCATACGCTTTTCTTAACTGTTCTTCACGCCAACTGATCGCGTAAGTCCAAGAACGTTTCCCATATTTATTCCTTCTTCACAAATTGATTTTTTCTTACTAGTTTAAAACCGGTGATTTTCTGCCCAACCGTTGTCCGTTTCGCCCGACATGCAGACGTTTCCGTCAGTTCCTATCTTTGGTGTTTGACGTGTATACTTTTTAATCGTATGATAACCTTCGAAAACGATAATCCTTATATTTGCACTAACTATTCAGCTGGCTTAAATGTCATTCCTTAAATGGGGCTACCAAAAATCACCGATTATTTGATTAGATAAACGTGAACGAGGATGAATAGCTACGTCAATCGGGTAAGTGAAACAAATATATCACAAAGGTACTCGGTCCAGCTCTGGGTAAAAAAAGACCTTCCACTTAGTGTTTTACTTAAACTATATGCAGACAGTTGCATAACTATAATAACTCAGCAAGTTTTGATAAAATTTAATACAGACTTAACTACGTGACTGTATGTTTCGTCTAGAAGAAAAAGATATGATCTAACGAACTAGCAAAGATGTTGTTCCTAATGACTTGGACGTCATTTTAAACTTAGATCAAGGAAGAATTTAAAATATTTGTAAATCATGTAGAGGATAACGTCCGAAGCTACCTGAGCCTGTTCACCATTATGAAGATCGCTCTCTCTCTCTCTCTCTCTCTGTCTGTGACAAGTTCATAGTTCCAGAATACTATAGCGAATTGCAGGACTGTTGGAGAGAGTGGCATTTGATCATAATGTAATTCCCGTAAACTGGTGACGAGTTCTATTGATTTTCGGTTACACTGTTCGTGGTAAATTACTAGACCTTCTTTTATACCATAAGGAGTAATGTTTCGGGGCGACATGAAGTGAAACCACCAAATAAAAGCATTTAAATTCAAATAATATGTGTACTACGAAAGTTTGATGAAGCAACTCCTATTATTATTCTCTACCTTTCCAGGGAAGTCATGCATCTCAGAAAGTTTTATTGTACTAATTTAGGTGAGTCCTCTGTGAGAACCAATGACATTGCTGCAGAAGCCTGGCTTCTGTTCGTCAGCTAAACAGAAAACTGTTCTGTAGAATAAATCACTGGTGAGGTATATCTGTAGAGATAGCAGACAACATGTGGTTTTTAAAAAGTGGCAGCAGCTATTTTAGTATTCGAAGTCTTGATAATATACTGATATCGGCTTGTAACTTCAGTTACAAAAGAGTCACTGTGAATGGCTGAAAGCAAGTGTAAACTAATGTTCTCTTTTTCCGAGGATATGCTGCTCTGCTATATGGGTGATCGATGTTGGCATCTTCTTTGGTAATATACCTTATTCAGACCACTGTGCGGAGTCTAATCAGGTGGAAGTAGTGATCGCAAAAAAGAATGGGAGCATGGAACAAGTTATCCTTTTAAAGGAGTATGTAAGTTACAAGTTTAGAACCTCCTCTCTTATTTTCATCAACTTCCTCTTCCGTCTCTAATATAATTGTTTTCTTGACACTTCAATATGTATGTTATTTGCAGAGATATTGATATTGCTCGAGGTAAAATATAGTAATGAAAAACAGCTATTTACAGGAACGAGGTATGCACTCTGCAGTGTGGTGTGATCTGATATGAATCTTCGTGTCGCTTTAAAACTGTGTGCCGGAACCGGGATTCGAAACTGCGACCTTTTCCTTTCGCGGGCAAGAGTCCTACCGACTGAGATATTCCGGCACGATTCACTATCCATCCTCACACTTTACTTTTGCCAGTGCGTCACCTCCCACTTACATTCTGGAAATATTCTACACGCAGAGGCTATGCCATGACTCTATCATGTTTTCTAGGAGTGCAAGTCCTGCAAGGTTCGCTGGAGAATTATCATAAAGTCTGGAAGAAAGGAGGCGAAATACAGGCAGAAGTAAAGCTGAGAAGACGGACCGTGATGCCTATCAAGATAACTCAGTGGGCAGATAGATTGCTCACGAAAGACGAAGGTCCCAAACTCGACTCTAGGTTCTGGCATAAAGATTTAATCCGCAGGAAGTTTCAGCTTTCTACAAGTTACCTGAAATTATTACGTATTCTTAATTGATCATTGGAATACAGTCCTTAAATATTTCTCTATGTTGTTGATGTTGTGTTGGCACGAAGACAGATCACATCCATGACAACTTCATGTAATGCTAATCATTTAGTTCACATTATTTCAGTTTACATTTAGAAGCAGAACTTTCTCTGAATGTGGCATGATGCGCTTCAACTTCATTTTCAATAAAGTTTTTTACTGGCATTGTAAAAACTTTTCCTAACATTCCGCCGCTATGCACGCCCATTCGATTGATTCTTTCCTTCTCTTTATCAGTTGATTTACTTTAAATATACCATCATTACACGAATTTTCTTTTTCTAAATCAATAAAAAAATTCTCATAAATAACTGTTACATATATGAAATACTTAAAGGTGAATGTTCCTCGTAGTGTGTACTTGGGTCACGAAACTGTCTTGTTCCTGACGTTCCGTCTACAGCTGCACTGAATAACTCCAGAGGTGTTCCTAGTTCCTCCATTTATTACCGACAGACTTGTGTCGATATGTATCAGCATGTCATGAGCACAACTAACATTTCTGACTTAGCTGTCGACGAAATGTTAGGAAGGAAAACGTTCGTTGCACGACAACGACACAACCTAGAAAGTACGTCAACATCAAATAAAACCGGCCGTGAAAGACTTCACTGCACGCTCTCAAGGTTCATATGCTCTTTTTTATGTAATTAAGTTCAAAATGTTCGAATGTTTGTTAGGCTTATGGGACTTAGCGGGAGGCTCATCAGTCTCTAAACTTACAAACTACTATAAACTAACTTATACTAAGGACGACACAAACATCCATGCTCGAGGGACGATTAGAACCCTCGAGCGAATTGGTGCATAGCACCTCAATGAGCTCGGTCACTCCTCCGCGACTGTAATTGAGTAACATGCACACATCGTGATAAATAAAAGAATAACTAGGTATCAAAGAGGTGAGGTAGAAATAGGGTGACCCGCAAATTTCATTTAGGATGGATTTCAATCACATTAGCTTTGATGTGAAATATGAAAGCCACAAAGCTGTCACTGCACATGCCACTAATCGGTACTAATGGAATGTTTATCTTACATTAAACTGATTAAAATTTTTTACATATAATATATGGGGAGATAAGATGCGAACTTCATTAGTGAAGGTAATGTATGACTGGTAAATCTACGCAAATTCATATATTGATCACGGTTTACTCCTATTTTGCGTAACCAAAAAATTAAAAAAAATTAAAAAAAAAAAACAACTTTTATTCGTATACCTGCTGAGTCACATGGCATTAAATAAATAATATCGTTAACCAACATGTCATCACGAAGTAGCGTAATTAAACTTGTATACCATCACCACTTAAGCAGCGTCGAAACATTACTCCTAAATAAGTTGTGGAATAGAAACAACATACCTATCAAAATTAATACCTCGCTGAAACATTATAGGTTACAAAATGTGGAACTATGCCTAAAGGTTTTGCATTACAACAGTCGTTGCCTCAACAACCATTCGGTACATGTAACTATACGGCTCGACGCCTCTTATAAAACTATAATCGACTTCATTTGACGTTGATTGCACGGCGATCGGCAGATTCAGTTACAGTGGAAATCACAACAAAAACGATATTAATGAACTCCCTTCCTCCTATGGTAGATAACTGTTCCTATCTAACACTCGGGAGGGCCCATGTTGTAGAAGAAGCAACAGTAAATTGCATGTTTAGACATATAAGCGTTGAGTAACGTGAACAAAATGAAGAATCTGTATAACCTACACTGTTTCACCACACGTAGCAATGAAGTTTCGCAACACCACAATATAACGTAGACGCACCGCCAGTCAATCCACATATAAAAGAAGCAAAATGGTACAAAACTGTATCCAAAATTTGTGAAGATCTACAATCTTCGAAAAGCAATTGACTGGGGTCACTAGAACGAATTATGTTTTCCGATACTATCTACCTGCTACGATTGGAAATCTACCTAAAAGTAATTACATTCGATTTGACTTGTGACGCCACAGTCTTAGGCAGATGTCGAAAACAGTGGACATCAACAGCAAACGAAATTGACGTGAGTCAACGATCATCTAGAGAGGATGTTAACTGGCCACTTACCGTTCCTAGCGGTCACGCACCCAGATGTCTTTGGATGTTCTTTTCTTCGATCTGAAGTCGGTTCACAAGAACAATTAGCCTTCAGATATACGTTAAATAAGGTGGTCACTTAATAACAAGAACAAAGAATCGCTCAAGACAAATCAGCAAGACAGAGAATATGTTTTCGAAGCACGATTTGCAATCGCAATGTTACTAGGCAACGGCACACTTAATATCGTACAGTCCTACATTGTTGTCACATTCGTTACGCACATAAGCTGAATAGTGGCAATCCCTTGTGCCTGAACCACAACGCGTTTTGGAATATACTTAATACTTTATTGATATATTAAGATCGTATCTGCCTATCTTTCTTGTCATCTCATATATTTAAAGAATCTACGAAAACTAAAGTCAGTCGGCCAGACCAAACTACCCACCCAATTTCCTTCATTTTTGTTTTAAACGAAAGGAATTCATTCACAGATTTATCATTAATTATCAGAATGTACATAACTCTCGACTTCCCTTTTCTATACTCAAACGCGATTTCCGTCTGTATATTTCTTTTGGGGAAGTCTTTGCTGTAAACTAAAAGCAGTCGGTCAGATCGTTCTGTTCGACCTATTTCGTTCATATTTGCTTTAAACGAAAGGTATAATTGTAACAGTTATTTCTGATCCATGTCCTTGTCAGTTTAGAAAAGGGAAATTACTGTGATTATGGCAGTTTTAGAGTAAATCAGTTAATAAAGAGAAGGAAAGAATTAAACTAAGGGACTTACATAGAGGCTTAATGTTAGTAGATGTCTTTACAGTGCCAGTCAACACACATTGCAAATTATATTGTACGGCATCATGTCACATTCACAGAAAGTTCTGCTTGTAATCGAAAATAGAAATAAAGTGTCAAAATAATTATCATTAAATGGAGTTGTTATGGAAATGGTCTGACATCGTCCCACTACAACATCCCAAACTGTGAGAAATATTTAAGTCTCTACTATATTCTAAGGATCAGTAACGAATACACAATACGAGGTGTGTTTTATAAGTAAGTACCGTTTTTAAATTTAAAAAAAAGACGTGATATCTCAATAATTTTATTTTCACGTGAAAGCCTGCACTTTAATCAAACTTTCTACATAATTTCCGTCAATATTGAGGCACTTGTAATAAAGTTGTACTAGTTTTTGAATACCCTCCGCATAGAAGTATGCTGCTTGACGTGTTAACCACTGCAACATAACTGTTTTGACTTCGTCATCGTCTTGTTCGGTCACAATGCCATACAAAACACTACGAAAAACATTAAGAAAGTCATCCCGCAAGGAGCAAATCGTAAAGCGTCTCTTCTCGCTCACCTTATTGTCCACTTCGTGCATCAAACTATCATTGCAGATGTGCGGCCATCTTTAAATACTCTCACCCACACTCTTACCATTCCATCACTCATAATGTTTTCTCCGTAATCTGCACAGATCTCACGATGAATATCTATCGCTTTTAGAGCTTTAGCATTAAGAAATTTTATAACAGCCCGTACTTCACCGTCGGCGGGAATCACGCTTGAGGTAAAGCAGTCAACAATCCGAAGATTGGTTTGAACACCACAGTGCTTTACTAGGCATGGTCCTATTTGGAGGTGGTATGCCATTGCCTTCCTCCGACCTTCGAACTGACTTACCCAGCCAGTTATAGGGGGACCTACAGTTTAACGTGGGTTCCGAACCACGGTGCTCCTCGGTATTTTTCACATGAGCAATACTGCCAGAGGTGAAAGAAGTGGAAAGTGACAGATAAAAATCCTAAGAACTGGCGAGGATCGAACCCGCGACCTTTGGATTTGTAGTCTGGTACTCTACCAACCGAGAATCACGCTTATCGATCTGAAACACAACGTAAACAAGGAAGAATCAGAATGTAATGGCGTTAGTGTGTAGACAACATATGTAGGTACCCAGAGTGCATAAAATTATTGAGATATCTTAGCCCGTCTATCATTAATTTCTTAAAGGTACTTAAAAAAATACCACGCCTCGTACTTCAGGCAATTTGGAAACAGCTGAAACTTCCTGACGATTTAATCTATGTGCCGTTAATTATATTCGAATCCGGGACCTTTGCCTTTCGAGGGCCAGCTCTCTACCGACTGAGCTATCTCGCCACGATTCACTGTCTGTGTTGACAGATTTAATTCCGCCAGTATCTCGCCTCATAGTTTCCAAACATCACAGAAGTTCTCACGCAAATATTGCAGTACTTGCATTCCTAGAAGAAAGGATAAGGTGGAGACATGGTATAACCACAGCCTGGGGAATGTTTCCAGAATGTAAGTAGGAGGCGAGGCATTGGCGTAAGTAAAGCTATGAAGAAGGATCGGGGAACGTGCCGGAATAGATCAGAGAATACGGAGCTTACGCGGAATAAAGAAAGGTCACGGGTTCGAATCCCGGTTCATACGCGTAGTTTTGATCTGACAGGAGGTTTCATATCAGCGTACACTCCATTGCAGAGTTAAACATCTTTGCTGAAAAGAGCTGTTTTTCATTACTATATTTTTCCTTGTGGAATATCCATATCTCTGTAAATAACTGACATATTAAGGCAACAAGAACGGAAGTAAATGAAGGTAAGAGAGGAGAAACTAAACTTGTAACATACATACCCCATTAAGGGATAACTTGACCCACGCTCCTAACGGTAGAATGCCAGCTTTGTTTTCGTGATCACGACATTCTCCAGAATAGTCTTATCCAAGAAGACACAACATCAATGACGCATACAGTTGAGTTGTATATCCTCGGGAAAAGTAACGACTTCAGTTTCCCCTCGCTTTACAAGCCCATATCAGTAAATAACTCTGATTAAAAATACTGAAAAGGCTTCTGCCGGTCTTATAAAACCACACGTGGTCTGTTCTCTCCACAGACATCCCTCCACAATGATTTCTTCTTCTGAATAGTTACTTGTGTAGCTGAGAACACAAGTCTCAGTACTACCATAGCCGGCCGCGGTGGCCGAGTTGACTGAGGCGCTCCAGTCACGGTCAGCACGGCCACTACGGTCGGGGGTTCGAATCCTCCCTCGGGCATGGATATTTGTGCCGTCCTAGTTCGTAAGTAGTTCATAAGTAGTTTGTAAGTTTAGGGACTGATGACCCCGTAGTTAAGTCCCATAAGCTTAACAAACATTTGAACATTTTTTGTACTACCATAATGTCGGTGGTTCCCAGCGAGGACTCATCCGAATTTCTGTAATAAAACTCTGAGTTGCATGATACCCTTCTTTTAGCGTTTACTTTCAGAGCCACATTGTAACACACCAATTAAGCTGTTCGGTAGATAATACATGCCACTCTTCCTTGGATCTTCTGCCTCTCTTCTTATTAATAAAGCCACCATAGAGTCCCAGGTAGAGAATAATATTAGGAATTTGTTCACCAAGCTTTCATAGTACACTTATATTTCGAATGAAATACATTTCCCAACCTTCCATATCCTTTTCTTACAATGGCTTTTATGCGGTGGTCTCACGTCACGTCACTCCGAATCATCACTCATACACTGTTTATAAATAGTTTGACTATCTAGTAATTTTCTACGAGCACCGTAACAGAAGATCGGTAAATCGGTTCACCAGCTTATGGGCATTACATTACAATTACTAAGGTTCACGATCAAATGCTTGTCCCTCCAAAAGTCCTGCAATTCACGATGGTATTCTGGAACTAAGATCATGACACAGCGAGAGAAAGGACTTCATATTGCTGAACAGGCTCAGGTACCTTCGGACGTTGTCCTTTAAATCATTTACAGATATTTTAAATTTTGCTTTGGTGTAAGTTTGAAATTACGACCAATGACGAGTCATTAAGAGAAACATCTTTGCACGTTCGTTACTCAGCACTGCATAAGGTTTTCTCGTAGAGGAAACATGCAGGAACGTAGTTACATTCAATTAAATTTGCTCAGAAGTTGGTCACTTTTTACACGTATGTAACAGTCTGCATATAGTCAGCAGTATAGTACGTAGTAGAAAGCCTTGTCATCTCACCAGCAGCACCGAGTACTTTCGTGATACGTGTCATTTCACTCACCCGATCCACGTTTGTATAGCTCTGTGTTCACGTTTTTCTCCTGAATTAAATAATCGGTGATTTTTGGTAGCCACATTAAGGAATGAAATTCAAGTCAGCTGAATAGTTAGTGCAAATATAATGATTTTCAAATGTTCAAATGTTTGTATAGTCTATGGGACTTAACTACGGGGTCATCAGTCCCTACACTTACAAACTACTTATGAACTACTTACGAACTAGGACGGCACAAATATCCATGCCCGAGGGGGGATTCGAACCCCCGACCGTAGTGGCCGTGCAGATCGTGACTGGAGTGCCTTAGTCCCCTCGGCCACCGCGGCCGGCTAACGATTTTCATTTCTGACGTTTAGCATATGATTTAGAAGTTTGCCAGTGAAACACCAAAACTAGTAACTCAGGGCAACACATCGATGTCGGCTGAAACTGAAACGACCATGCAGCTAGTCACACTTTTTTAGTCTAGTAACAAAGGCAAGTTTGGAATATGTATAGAAGGAATATATATGTGAAATGTTCCTGCACTGCCGCGAGTAGTTTACGTGAAGAACAGGTAAAGTTGAAGAAAAACTTATGATGTGGGTTAGCTAAACGATGCACCTGCTCTGTGATATCACGTATATCGTTCGAACATGTAGTGGAAACGCACATTCTTTATGTAAAGTAAACAAGACTGGGCCCAAGGTCCACTGACAATGAATATTTGATTAGTTAATATACTCATGTGAAAAATACTGTTTTTTTGGTTACTGGTTACACGTTATTTGTGAAATATGTGAACATTTCACTAAATTCTACAGTAAGAGTTCCTTTTTCTTTAACTTTAAGTTTTAGCTTTTTACTTTGTATTGAGCTTTTATCCACAATGCTTACATAAAATGTCCTCGTAAGGCAAAAATCTTGATTTCATGCGAAAATGAGTGATTTCCCTTAGTTTTCATTTTTAACTCTGCCATTTTATTTCGTTAATATGCAAGCTCAGGTCACCACTACAAGTGATTTTTATTTTCTCTTCGCAGTTTTCCCGTACGATGCCCCGCTCGTACTGCCTTCAGTTTGGGAGGCGGCCACGTGGATCCTCTTTCTAGGATTTCGTGACGAAAACCTGGTTTTTTGTGAAAACGCACAAGAACAAGTTTTTTGGGCTGTCATTTTATGCTACGGAAAACAATTTAATGAAACACATCACTGATAACTGCATGGACTGTTGGATTTAGGAAACCTTTCTTGGTTACTTATGGTTACAAAGAGGCTGTTACGAAATAATGACTTATTTTCGTACTTTTATATAATTTTGCTAGGGGATTGCCTTTCGTTTGCCTAAAGATTCGTTTAATAGTCACCTTTTAGCGACCGGTCCGAAAAACGTGTCCTTCATTTATTTATAAGTTAATATTAAAAAGACAAACAATACTATTAACATTAAAAGTTACTAGTAATGTAGTAACTACGCGAGCTGTTACTTACCAAATTTTTTGTTACTCGAGAAATTAACAATAGAATAATTTAGAGTATGCGGAAAAATTTCTTCTTAGTTTGGTTCCTTTTGACTCTACAATCGCCATCCATGTAATTGACAAGTAACATAGATGTAAATGACGGGAGAGGTTTTGCACTAATTTTGTGCTATTGTGAAAATTGACATTCAGTCTTCACTGACCCATACGACATCACACTGCTTGTATGTAAACTAATAATCTCGTTCGTCACACAGATATTCTGGTGAGGGTGGAGATTCTAAAACACTTGTTTAGTGATTCGAACAGCTTGGTTACCAATTACTTTTCTTGAAAGATAGCTTCTTAAGGAACCTTGTATAATGAGAACCGAATGGGTTGTCGCATTAGTTGATATGTAAAATGTCTGGGCACTATTTGATGGTTTTGACACCAAATGTCGAATTTCTACACCCAGACTTCGTCTACGTCAGGGTACTACATGGGTACTCCCGGGAGATGGGGGTAGCGATGAAACAGTGGTCCAGTGTAACAAAACAGTTTATTTACATTAAAGTTTACAAACGGCTGGAGGCGAGTGGAGTGAGGTATCGTCCTCGCACCACGCCGTCGAATGCTCTACCGCTGTCCGCGAGTTGAACCCAGGTCCTCCTTCTCCCACTGTGGCTGCTTCGCTCTCCAGACGGTTCACAGGTGTGCTTCAGGAGTGTTCGCGTCGTTTCGTCCACACCACGTACCCCTGGTGAGTAACTGACTGCGGTCTTACCACGCCATGCGTTGGTTCGACGCCCGGTTGATCTGCTGTCGAGGCGGGGACCCCGCTGCCCGTTGAGTCAGGCTGGGCAGCCGCTATTCCGCTGGCTGCATCTCTCGACGGGGATGCCGTGTTGATCGTGATGATCGACTGCTGGCTGCACTGCGTCGAAAGGCTCCCAACCTGCAACAAACTCAGTTTTGCGATATTAATAACAACAATTGTTTTCGACGAGAACTACAATCCGGGCGGCAGGTGATTGATTGCCCAGTCGTGGCTGCCTCTCTCTCTGCCGTGGCTGACTCTCCGGAACCTGTCTTTTTCGCCTGTATTTATACGACGTGGTTGGCCCCGTCGGCCTGTGTTTCACAAATGTGGCATAACTGATGTTTGCTACACGTGACAGGTCTCCTACTTCCGATAACGTATTGCGCAGTCACATTTAAGCATTATAGCTGTCAGGCTGTTACGCAATACGGCACCCTCGCCGACTTACTTGCGTCACCAGAAGCTTCGCCGACCAGCTCCACTTTATTTGCTGAAATCATAAACATGCTTGTTAGTCGGTTTTATTGTGGTTGCTTTTTTCATCCCGTGTGCATTTAATGGTACAGTATTGTGGATGGTATCGTTTTGTTCGTTGTCAGGTAGGGATTGAGAAAAGTGATGGTGGCCATCTCAAACCCGCGACTGAGAGGGGGAGGGGGTGGGGAAGATGGGGAGTCATCGCGCGCTTAAACCTTTGTAACTTCGCTACTAATCATTCGATTTTTTTTTTTTTTTACAAATGTCTAACTGCGCTTACTACACATAAAATTTCAAAAAATATCGCCGGCCGCGGGGGCCGAGGGGACTGAGGCGCACCAGTCACGGTCTGCACGGCCACTACGGTCAGGGGTTCGAATCCCCCCTCGAGCATGGATATTTGTGCCATCCTTATTATTAGCTAGTTCATAAGTAGTTTGTAAGTTTAGGGACTGATGACCCCGTAGTTAAGTCCCAAAGCTATACAAACATTTGAACATCAAAAAATATCTGTCAGTCTTTCTCTCTGCCAATACACGTTTGATTATAAATTCTCATTTTACATTACTACTCACATGTTGGTAGTTTCATTGCAGCTAGTAGAAAAAGGGGACATTAGTGAAAGCTTAAGGTCAATTGCAAAAGCATATTCTCCAACCTGAGGAAAACGAAGAAGGATCAGTGGAACATGAGTTATTGTAATATGGTAGGAAGAGAGAATGTGGTTGAAAATCCCGGAGTAAACTCCTACCGCCGGCCGCGGTGGCCGAGCGCTCTGCTGCGCGCCAGTCACGGTTTGCACGACCACTGCGGTCGGGGGTTAGAATCCCCCCTCGGGTATACATATTTGTGCCGTCCTTAGTCTTAGCTAGTTCATAAGTAGTTTGGAAGTTTAGGAACTGATGACCCCGTAGTTAAGTCCCATAAATACAAACATTTCAAAACACCTACCACAGATTCTCAGAAGTAAGGCTGCGTGCACCGAATGAGTTTACGAAGTACTTTTTCGTAATGGACCTTCGGAACTACAGTGCACTGTGGGCATGGCACGTACCCGAAATGGAAAGATTGCGGGAAACTGACAATGAAACGTGGTTGCAAATGAAAACGTGCTGGGTTCCAAACAAAAATGATGTCTCATTCTGTTACTTAGGAAGAGATGAAGCACTTCAGCTGGAAAACAAAAAATGAAAGTTTGCGCGGTATCGTAGGGATCACATAAAATGCACAAGGTCCAAATAAATTCTTCTTTCCAGTCCCCCCCCCCCCCTCCGCAAGAGGCTCGCGGTTCTTTCGTGAGTACATGCGACGCTAATGCCGTCTTCCTTCTCTACTTTCTGGACTGTATGCCCTTTCCCCGTCCCCTCATGAGCTGTCGAAAATTTGTTCTCGTAGTAAAGAATCAGTGAAAATTTCAATCCATTACGATGTATCACAGACATAAGCAAATCGTTATCAAAACAATTTGCTGGCTGGCGTCAAGTGTTTAAAAAATTTCATCAATCCATTTGAATGCACGAGTAATGATTTGCTTAATATTTTGACAATGACTATTGCTCCCTCTGGAGCACAACGTGACGTTTGTATGATGCCAGAATTGGGTCTGGAGAAACTTCGCACGTGATCGAATTATTAATGGTACTGTTAATATCTGGGAATCTCTTCCCATACAATTTGAAACTTTTTGGAACATTGGGCAAAAAAACAAAACTGAAAACAAAACTTAGCGTAGTGGAACTTAAAGAAGATTACAAACTCTTCAACCGCCTCATACTATTATGTAAATCAAGTCCGGAAATCAACCTGAAGGATTGGAAAGGAAGGAATGAACTATCTGCTGTTCCACGTTCTATGTCGGCAGCTGATGGAACAATGTACTACATACAAGTTAAAAGTAAGCTAATGCACCATTTAGACAACCTTGCATCTAAAAAGATACTGATGTCCTGGTGCTAGTGACGAATTTATACCCTCAACTCCCACAGGATACGTGGTTTGTTGTCTCAGGAGCTGGGGCACGTGAGATTTCTGTTCGTGTGGCATTTCAAGCTTTAGGTCACAAGCGAGCTGATGCTTTGATTGGGTTGCAATTCTCTCTCAGGGACTGATACCACAGGATCATTTTATGGTAAAACGAAAACAAGTTTCTTTAATACATTTATAGAAGCTGAAGAGACAATTCTTGACGCTTTGTTATCACTGGGAAAAGAAGATTTTAATGAAGAAACGATCGGAGTTTTTGAAGCTTTTATATGCTCTGCATATCCCTGAAAGAACTGGGATGGTAGTTTTATACCAAAAAGCAAGTCGATGGATCATCATGCCTTCATCACGAGATACTCTGCGACGGGCATAAAAAGAGGAAATCTTCAAGCTCTAATATGACGAAAAGCACATATTGCCAATCCAGAACTACCTGCAGTTACTGAGTGGCGTTGTACTGTTTATGTGAAAGGGAAATACGAGCCAGTGTTGTGTGATATTCCTTGTGGATCTGGAGAACTCTCAGTCGCCAAATGTTCATGTGGTCCATCGAAATGTGCTCAGCCGTGCAAATGTGCACTAAATAAACTTCCTTGCCCAAACATTTGTTTCCCTTCTGCAGATCCACAAAAAATGCTGTAATGTGAGCGAAGAAGAAGATTATTATGATCAAATGGAACAGACTTCTGACAAGATTCTGATCTTAATGATGATGGCGATGAACCTCAGTTATGGTTATAAAATACGAAGAATAAAGTAAGAAGGAGACTAACTTGTGGATTCACTCTAGAAGAAGAATATCCTTTATTTTTAAGAAAGTAAATGTAATAATAAAACACAAAATTGGTTTAATCATTGTGTGATAGTTAAAATATATTCCTAAAAATACTAATGAATACTACAGAAATAATAATACTGATTGTTTCTCTTGAATGTAATTTTATATTTTGTGTACTGATTCTTTCTCCTTTTATATTTAATTTACTAATCTGATATAAACAATTAACATAAAATGATTATTTTGTCAAATGTAATACTTAGTTCTCCGGAGGACTCTTTTAATGAAATTTTAACTAATCGGTAATCATTTACGTAAAAATTGCTACTAACATAATGTGTAGTACGCAGTTAGACCTTTCTTTTTTAAAAAAAGAAAATTAATATCGAATGATTAGGAGCGAAATTACAATGGTTTAAGCGCGCGATGACTCTCTACCTTTCCCCACCCTCTTCCCCCTCCCCATCACTTTTCTCAATCCCTACATTATAAGGAACAAAATGATGGCACCCCCAATACTGTACCATTAAATTGCATACAGGATACCACAATAAAACCCACTATGTCCCGCTATACTTTGTCACATAGCTGTTTATAACACAGCACCGCTTCCATGTTCAACTTCTGCTAACCTAACCTAACCCTAACCTAACCTAACCTAACCTAACCTAAAGTTAACTCGTTGACTTTTCATATTACGTCTATATTCTCTCTATCCCCTACAGATATAATGGAAATGCTTGAGCTTGAAGTCACCATGGACGGATTCATATGTGGTATCTCTGTGACATCTTCAAATCGATTACTTTATTTTACAGTTTTCGCTTTTCATGGTAGTGGTCAGATGAGAGTGCGTTCTGGAAGAATTTCGACTTTCAGTGATAGTAGTTACTGATGAAAAGGTATAGATAACCGTAGATTCACGTACATGATATCTCATGAAACTCTCAATAACTACCCAGAGATGTCCACACTATTTGATTCATTTACTGTAACCTAAAAGGCTGGCGATTTTCACAATTGTAATAGCAGAATAATTTTTAAACTAATTGCTAACATTATAGATTTTAGGTAAGAAAGCGAAAAGCGATGTATGAATGAATTGTGACCTGTGGATCTCCAATAACTCTAATCTTACTAAAATTCAACATTCCTTTAATCCAAATAGCGACGCCTTCCTGTTCGTTAAATCTACGATGATTACGAGTTCTAACAACAAATGGCATGTTACACGAGTAATACGATTTACCCATATCCTTATTATACACTTCAAACACTTGAAATGTCCGATAAGCAATCACATCTCTATTATTAAAACTCTCAAGTCCACCTTGCGCCTTTAAAGTATCACCGTTACCACGAACAATTGCAGCTGTAATCCAACCATTACCATGACTCGGCGTATTGTCAGCTCTAGTAACAGTAAACTGGAGAACACCACCGTAAAACACACTAGGTCCTTGCAGAAACACCTGTGCCCCTACATTATTAGTCGTATTCTTAATGTCTATATTATCAATAGTCTTAAACACTGTAAGACGAGAACACCTAGTCCTATGCCTACGAACCATAATGAACGTCTATCCGACCCAGAAAGACCGCGAGAGATTAGAGATGTATTGTATTATTATCGTCATTGAAATAAAGAAGTATTTTTAGTTAAAAGAACTCGTGATATACACACAGCAAAAAAGAAACCTATTGGGTCACGGAAAGTGACCCATCCCAAGTCATCCCAGTAACTGATTCATCAACAACAAATGGAGAAATCGTGGGGGGTACCAGCAATGGGGGGAGTCCCGACTCCCCTAATCTGATTACTTTACATTATCGTGATTAAATCAAGTTATCTTGATATATATCTTTGATAATATAGCCGTGCTGTGTTAAAGTAGTTGCACGAGTGCCCTCGCGCCTGCGTATGTAGGCATCCTGCATTCATTTACTGTAACCTAAAAGGCTGGCGATTTTCACAATTATAATAGCGGAATAATTTTTAAACTAATAGCTAACATTATAGATTTTAGGTAAGAAAGCGAAAAGCGATGTATGAATGAATTGTGACGGTGGAAACTTTTCTCCTACAGATGATGGACACATGCCATTGGCGTTTGCGCTCTGAAGAGGACCAGTTCGTCCTGTTGGCAATGCTGGCGGAGAAGGCCACACCACCGCCAGTTGCTGATGACGCCGACTGCATCGTCTTCGATATGAGTAGGCAGAAACTTAATTCTGAGTTTCTATATCTTCTGTTAAGCTTTTGTGTGAATTTTGTAGTGACTCATCCCATGAACAAGTAGATTTGGTTCATTACATTAAAAGGCATCAGATTAAAAAAAATTGTTTTGAACTATTAGTAAATTACAGGTGTTATACGACCTTACAGTGATTTTAAGGCCTAATGTATGACATCCGTCAGTGCTGAAGGCATCTGTTGCAGAATAAACTACCTTTCAATAGATAGCTCTCATTCTGAAAATCACTACGAATTTTTTCCCTTGATGTCGTAACACATCTAATTATTGAGTAGCTTATGCCTAAACTTTCTTGTTGTGCACATAAATTACTCATTTATTATCGATCCATTTCACAGCATTTTTCTTCGATTACTCATCTGAAACGTAGTTTCCTTCAATACCACTCTTCACCAATAATACTATGTTTCAGAAGCACATTTGATGAAATTTATTCTTCTGTTTTAGGAACACATTTTATATTTGTAAAAGCGTGATCTCCGTAAAGGATGGTAATCGTTGCCTGAGCCACCTTCTTTTAGGTCTACTTCATTCATCACCTAAATATTTCGTTTAAAGGTAAGACCTTTTTTCAGAGATTCACTTAGCTGCGTCGTCACCCCTTTGCCACTATTCTCATGCGCCCAGCTGCATTCCCTACAGTTGTCTTTTGTCCGATTCTTAGGCGGTTTCAAACATTATGGGGCCGCTCTCCGTTGCTGAGCTCACATTCAGAAGAATCTCTGGAGCATTTCTGGAATCACCACAAATGAGAAATATGTTTCCTTGGTAACGTCAAATGTTCTCTGCCAGTGGAAGTAACTTTTAAATCACTATCGCAGACTTCAAAGTAGTATAACGAGCAGGATCTGTGAGTGAAACCACGTGACCTCTCCAATCTCTACATGGTACTAAAAATATATACCGTTCATGTAAATATCTTAAAAATATAGTATTTACTTACTGTCATCACGATGTCGTAGAAGACTCGTCTTGTACACCACAGGCTCTTAGAGAGAAAGATACTATTACCAGTTCCACATCCCAAATATATCTCCGGCAATTAATTATACAGTCTTAAATTGTACCGAAAATTTGCACCTTCGCAGAATGACGACTTATTAATTCGCATGTCATCTAGCAATACGACGTTCAACTGGGTTAGATACAAATTACATATTCTTAGAGCACTACCATACTGGACAAGTATCGTCGGTGCTGGGAGATTATTTCTCTTCTACTGTACACTTTATACAGAATTATCTGTGTAATTAATCTTCACTACTGTTGATGTATGGTGTTATAGAGTATGTTTCCTCTGTGCTTCTGAACGATGGCTGGCTGGTGTTCACCACGGTGGAGATCCACGCGCATCCAGCGATTGTAGAGGAAGAACACATCCCTCCTGTGCCTCGCCGATGCAGGGTGTGTAGGAGGTGCTGCGCTGAGAAGGTGGCGAAGGTGGTGGTGCGCCCCCACGGTGGTCGCGTCCACAGTCTCACGCCGCGTCAGACACTCGTGAGCCACGAGGGACATTCTACTGACACCTCGTCGATGTATAATTGTCAGATCATTGGGCATGATTGCTGTCATTGTGTGGAAAAAGGGAAATTGTTCTCCTGTGTGAGTTAAGAATGGTTTAAAACCCTTAATAAATCTGAACCGTTACAGTATTCCAATATAAGAAGTATCTGATGTTCCGTGTCAAGGGAGAAGGAACTCGAGACACCAGGATTCATCTTATGTAGGAGTTGGGCAATTTGAGAGGTACAACCCTTAGGGATGTCTAAAGGGCGTGACAGCGTCTGAACCGTCAGAGTATTAGAAAAGAAGAAGAATTTGATGTTCGATGTCAGGTGGTGGAGGTACCACTGTGGATCTGCTGTGTGAGTTATACAATTTGTGAGGTACACCCGTGAAAAATGACTGATGGACCTGAAGAGTTATGAACTCTTATAATATCCCGAGACATGCTGAATCTAATATTTTATATCAGGGGCGCATGGAAGTGAAGGCACAAGAATGGCTCTTCTGCGTGCGTGCAGTTTCCGAGGTACATCCCTGAAGACTGGCTTAAGGGCCTGAATAATCCTGAACTGTTACAATATTTCGATGTATTAAGTATCTGATGTTATATGACTGGTGGCGCATGAAAGTGGAGGCACTAGAATGGCTCTGGTGTGTGAATCATGCAGGTTGTGAGGTACTCCGCTGAAAAATTGCTGAAGGGCGTGAAGAATTCTGAACTGTTACAGTATTCCAAGACATGAAAAATCTAATGCTTTATGCCCGGTGGCGCGGAAAGTATAGGAACCTTAATGGGTCTACCGTGTGAGCTATACTGTTTGCTAGGTATACCCCTAAGATTGGTTGAGGTCGTGGAACATCTGACGAAAGGATTCGGGGCCATTACTATATGCAATAGAGACCAGTGACAATTCAGCTACATAAACTGCTTGAAGCGATGGCTGCTTGATGATGTTGTGATGTAATTAAGTAACGCATGTAATATCTTAATATTCAATAAATTAGTTTAAAAATATATATGATTAAAATGAATTTTTTACTAAAAAAAATAATATTCCTACTGTGGTGTCGCACAAGTATGAAGTGCGCGCCACGTACTTGCGCCGCGACGTCAGCCACAAGCGCCCTTTGCTGCAACTCCGCTCGTGGCCACAACTGCTGCATCGTCCACTTGGGAATCAGATAGGCATCAGTTAAGACTTGGCTACCGGATACGCACTAGGAATCATCAGTAGGCAGGCCTCTATCTAATCTATGGATCAGCATTCTGCAGTAGAGAACTATGTAAAAGTTAAGTATTACCAAGACTCTATGAAATATATATTTCGTTCTAATTTACTCTAGTGTTTTTAGTTTCTGCTGTTCCACTGGCTGCTCACCTCCATACCTGCACAAGCGTGCATCCTTTATTCCTGCCTCGGTCTCTTTCTCCTCGGCCACCGACACCTACTACAACCGGCGGAAACGAGACACAAAAGCGGCGACGAGGCTGTGATACAAAACTTACATTCTATGTAATAAATGGCAAACATTCCACTAAGATCTTACAGTTATTATAGAAGGCATATGATTTACTAACATGCACAATTACTGAATACGTAGCAATGGTGGATATTATTCTTCATTGAGACGGTAATAGGAAAGAATAACACAATACTCAGTTAACACATAAGTGGGTCTAAAGTGTGTAGCGAACGATATAAAACATAATTAAATGAGTTATAACAATATAAAATATGCACATCCCAGGTCACTGAATTTATTTGCATCTGAAAATCAGTAAAGAGTAATATATTTAGGAGTCTAGATATAGTTGTTTGTCGTTCAGTCTGTGAAGTATATTTCTTAGGCACCATCATACCTCCTTTTACCCTAAAGTTGTTATCCCTAATGTTAGGACCGGAAACATGTAGAATAATTCATTATACGCTACACAAAATGTTCATATAAAAACAAGTCTTTGTTGTAGTCCGTTACTGACGTCTGAGGAGGTTAGGTACGTCAAGAAACCATACTGGTGCTATCTACAGGAAAGTGCAGTTACGAATCTGTACACATACCAGTTGATGGAACTGTAACTGATGCTGAGAGCTGAAGGTAATGTACTCCATGGTTGAACACAAAGTGGTAATAGACAGAAGCTCCATGTGAAATGTGCCTATGTCTCTTGTTTACATGTGCTATGTTATATTCATCTCCTCTTTGTGCTCCATGTTGGAAAATGTTTTCCATCTGAACGTAATCGCGCAATGTCAGGAGCACCACAAACTCGTGCCTTTTTTGTGATGAATGCCTTCGACTTCTCTTTATAGTTCTGCCTCTCATTTGCAAATACTCCTGTAAGACATTTAAGGTGGTATAAGTTCTCCTGATGGCCCATCAACACATTTCTAGGGCCATGAAATGACAAGATATTACTAAACTTTTCCTAATTTTTTTTCTTTTTCTGTTGTGACAAGTGGCAGATTGAATTTCCCTTCTTAGTTTCCAACGAAACAGCTTAATGCAGTGTAATAGCTTCCAGTATGTAACAGTAACAAGCGACAAATTGCAATATGACTTATCTACGTTTGGTATTAATTTAAGAGAGAATAGATAATATTGTAGAAACGAATTAACAGTATTTATCTAAACATTTTGACACAAATATAAACAAAAGACACAACAGAAATTCCATACATCCACTAACCATAGGGAAACCACGAATGTAGAAGTGATTTGTCAATAAATATGTGCACAAATCAGTATATTTCAAGCACACAAACGAAAGAAAACATTAATTACCTTTACCAAGCTAATCTGTTTCAGACAAGACAAAATAGCTTATAAAACTGCCAAAACACGAGTCACACTATACACAACTGAAACAAATAAGCGAAAACACTTGCAATAGATGCCAAATAACAATCCAGTTGGTTCCAGACTGTTGATGTGTCAACACTAGATAGCAGCACCATAAAGGTGTTGGAATTTTTGTATCCTTGTGATCTCAGGGACACAGAGTATTTGGGGCACAAATGTCCCACTGGTCACGAAAGGGTTACGTAAGGCCAACTCACGTATTTTGCTAAAGGAATTAATCAAGTCACACAATTTACATAGGCTACAGTTCTGTATCGTTCTCCAAACCTCGTTCATGTCAAGTAACATACCTACAGTAGTCACATGTAAAACTCCAGAAACGGGCACTGGTACTGATTTACCAAAGCCTTTTCTACACTTATTCCTAGATCGAATGGGGAATCTGCAACAGCATCCCCAAAAACTGCTAATCTGCTCTCAACCTTCCCTAACATACTTCTTACCGCGCTAACGTGCAGTAGTGATGCAATTTTTCAAAACGTCTCGTGTGAATGTGAACTCCAGCCCCACAGTATCAATTGTCATAATCTCCGACTGTCCGCAGTGCCCCACTTGGCGTCGCTTGAACGGCGCGTCAAAGCCGTCCTCAGCCGCTCTCCTGCGAAAGCTCCCCGTCGCTTGTCAGGCCAACGGGCCGGAAGACAGAGACAGGCGGGGCCAGCGGAAGATAATTGCCTCGGCGAATGTTTCGGCTTTATCTGCCCGCCTCTGTCTGCAGAAAAGCTTCCTGCCGTTCGCAATTACGTGTGCTACATCCCGTCGTTATCCACCTTCTGGAATGAGGCGCCGTTGAAGAAGAACTGCGCGTGTCTTCTCTTGGCAGGTACGTAGTAGATACAACGACATCTCTGGAAGAGTTACTGGTTAACAGGTAGCTTCGGGTTTTATAGCTCTGGTATTTAAAGTCGTCTGCAGTCAGCATTTAGTTTTGGCGGTACTGACACAATAATTTATTTTGAGTTTTATTCATTTTTCAGGCGCATCGTAATCTACAGGTGACATTTATAAAGCAGTTTGGCCTTGTTTTTGTTTTTTGTTTCTTTTTTTTTCTTTTTTTTTTTGGGGGGGGGGTTGGGCGGGGAGGGTGTGGTCTTGTATGTACTTATTGGATACAAATCTACGATTTTGTTCCACTTTTTATGTCTCCCAGTGTCTCTTTAGTTTTTCTGTTGGCGGTATCTATCTTTCCGTTAGTTGTATATTATTACACGATCTTGCATATCTCCTCAAGCCACTTCTGCTGAGACAGTTTGCACTTTCTTGTAACCTCATTTGACAGACGTCTGTATTCATTTTTGCCTTCACTGAACAGTATGACTCATCTCCTAACCACTGAATTTCTCATATCATTTTGTCCGTGTACCTCTTAGATTTGCCGATGAATTTCCTTTGGTTTAAATGCCTTTGAATTAAAAACAATATATACTAATCACAGATCTAATTTCTCAAGTGTAGTCATTTCAATTACGGTTTACATTGTAAAGAAGAATTTCAAGGCACTCGTCGGCAGCAGCGATCTGAAAATGCCGTACATGTCTTCTCCTTGAGTCAGAATAAATGTCGCGCATGCTCGGAACTGCAATCATAGCGGATAGAAATAGAAACGAAACTAACTTTGTAGATGACCTTCATATTATAACCATCAGCTAACATTGTGTTGCACAAAAGGAATTAGTAAAAGAAATTGAAATAATACACCGTGAATTCAGGGAGACAAGTACATACGTAACCCTTGGGGAAAGTTTCATACTAATCGTATAACGTAATGGCCCTGCTGAACTACTCTAAAATAGCAGAGAGCATCGTCCATGTAAACGGAAGGTGTCGCCAGGTGCTTTTAACCCTCCAGAAGAGTAATTAACCAAGCATATAAAAGAATTGTAGTGGAAATATGTGTAGGTTATTCAAGATGCATAAGACAGCCCTTGCAGTTTTACTTTAAAAGACTGTCTCGTCTATCGAGAGCAGAGATGCCCATTGACTGCAGATATTAGCTATGTAACAGTCTGTAGCACAGCCTGGAATTGGGAGTAATGCTGCACCAGCTGAGCTTGCAACTGCATACATCAGACACAGTCTCTCTCCATTCAATGACGATGCAGAACTACAGTTCATAGCAGGCGTGCCAACTTTTGAAAAGTAGTGTGCGTGCTCATGTCTTCACTTTGCTACCTCTTTGATCATAAGGTTCATTTAACCTGCCAAGCAGTTAACGTGCAGATCGCGTCGGTCAATTTCTCTCATTTTTACACAGAACCGCAAAAATCACCAGTCACATTTAGCATTTGTAATGATTTAATAGGTAATTTGTTTATCAAAAAAATAAAGATGCCTGAATATAACGATATGTACCGAGTGTACTCTTCATTTAGTCTAGTAACAAGTCTTATATTGTTAAAATTGTCAAAAGTCGTATCCAACTTAGATGTTAGTTTTAACACTGGACTGTTGGGCAATCTTTACTTCATTATTTTCCACTCCACGAGTTATTTCCCCTTATCTGACGTCCGACAGTCGCCCATTTGAAATAATCCCTTTTGTAAGACACAAATAGCCTCTCGGTCGGTTTTTTCAGAAATAATAGCCATTTCGCTATTTTTAATTTGTTTCGCTAACACCGCTTTAAACAAATTTTTTTCTACTGTCTACGACCACACTTTTTTGCAGTATGTTTCCATTCAGTTGTTCCATTAGTATCACAGCTCCATGCCATATGATTAATAATTAGAACACTTTCGAGTACTGAATGTCTTTTCTTGGATATTTAATATATTAAACAAGCTGACAATATGCAGAGTGTATAATACATGTGACGAAAGACACAGATGTATATTGGTAATTAGGACTACAATTTTGTGTTTTCGCCCTGCCTGGTCATTATTGACTTATTACAGAGATTGGACTGTTGCACAACTAACTTTGACTTCCTCTCTGTATGGAATAATGCCTGTAGCTATCTATGCAGAGTGGCATAATCCAAATAATTTCCTCCTCTCAGATACTTCATCCTTGAGACCTGTGGGAGGTTTAATAATTTTTTCATCAGTCACACAGCTAGTAAGGCACGTCACTATCAGACACAACCCTAATTACAAGCAATTGATTCGATATTATAAACAATCAATACATTTAGCAAATACACCAGAACTCTCCTTAAAGTATGTCAGTAATGCTATAGGAGTATACTAAATACTAAGAAATCTTTTACGTCTTCATCCATACTAAACATGTCTGGACATTTTCTTTTCTCGTGTTAGTAACGTTAATGACTTCCTACATCAGAGGGACGCTGAGGACATACAACAATACTCTTGTGCTGAGTCCCAAATATAGTTTCCAGCTGCTCTTTCAGCGCATTGAATCTTGATTGGTAAGCAGCCTCTCTTTGTGTTCTCTGTGAATGGTTTAATTTTCCATCAGCCACTCAATAGTGCGTCACATGACAAACAGGCGTAATGCTAACTTATGGCAATTGATTCAGTATTATAAAAAAGATTGTATAGTGAATACACACACTATCATTCTTATTGAAGTATGTCAGTTATGATACACGACTATATGAAGTAATAAGAGATTCGAAATTGTCTCCATTCTCAGAGTGTCAGTTACTTTGATTATTTAATGTCTCCAGCTAATCCGCCGAGCCAAAATTTCTCCAATCCTCTCTTTCTGTATCTGTGGATCAAACATGAAATGCTCTCCTGTTTGAATATAATTTCTTCGTATTTTTCAGAGAGCACACGCTCTTCACCTTGTATTACTTCGTTTTCTTCAATTGTCTTGTTCTGTATCTGTGGATCATAGTAATAAATGCTGTCTTGTTGGTCAATATTTTCTTCATATTTATCAGTGAGAACACTCTCTTCATCTTCGGTTTTATCATTTTCTTCAAAAAATGTTCAAATGTTTGTAAAGTCTATGGGACTTAACTACGGGGTCATCAGTCCCTAAACTTACAAACTACTTATGAACTACTTACAAACTAGGACGGCACAAATATCCATGCCCGAGGGGGGATTCGAACCCCCGACCGTAGTGGCCGTGAAGACCGTGACTGGAGCGCCTTAGTCTCCTCGGCCACCGCGGCCGGCCCATTTTCTTCAATAGTCTTGTTATGTACCTTTGGGAAGTTTTGAATTTATCAGTAGTGACTCATCTATCGCGGAGTACATTTAGTATACATAACTTTCTAGACGTAGTCTCGATATTCTTAAATAAATAATATTTAAATAAGAATCCAATGAATGTAGCATATCGGCAGTGGCTATTTTAAATAAGAAGCACCAAGTTATTGGACGATTGAGAGTATGTCGAACGGAAAGACGAGATTTTCTATCCATTTTTATTTTATTTTAATTTTTTTTGTAATATTTGTTGTAGGTTGTTGCGACTACCAGTATGCGTCCTATATTAATTGGCCAACCACATGGTGGAGATGTGTAAAGGTTATTTACATGAAGCATAATACCGCCGGTGCAGTGTTACTGTAAAAGACTGTCTGTCCATCGAGAGCAGTGACGTCCACTGACTGCAGCCTCAAGCCATGTAACCGATGGTAGCACAGCCAGCATATGGGAGCACAGCGGCACCAGCTGAGCTTTCATCTGCATTCAGCAAACGCATTCCTTACCCAATGTAATGTGGTGGTAAGCTTCAGTTAACAGCAGAGCCGTCGACTTTTGGACATCAGTGTGGGTGCTCATGGCTTCGCTTTGCTATACCTCTCGATCAAAGCGTTCAATGGATCTGCCAGGCAGTGTACGTACTGTACTCGTAGCTCAATTTCTCAGATTTGGGGTGCAACGTATGTCATTCCCACGAGGCGCACCCTTGGTAGAGCTAAGTGGCATATAGTGAAGCTCATATGGAACATCTCAATGAGAATCAATCCGGACGTAAAACAGTCCCCCAATCGGGAATGAGAGAAGAAAAAATGTGAACACCTTATAGATTAGATTAGATTAGATTAATACTTGTTCCATTGATCATGTATACGACATTTCGTAATGATGTGGAACGTGTCAGTTTAGTAAATTTTGTCTATACTTGACAATCTATATTTTAAGATTTTTTTTTTTTTTTTTTTTTTTTTTTTTTTTTTTTTTTTTTTTTTAGTTTTATCTAAAAATTCATCTACATTGTAGAAGGAGTTGCCATTCAGAAATTCCTTTTTTTTTTAAATACTAGTTGGCTATCTGTCAGACTTTTGATGCTACTTGGTAAGTGACCAAAGACTTTTGTGGCAGCATAATTCACCCCTTTTTGAGCCAAAGTTAGATTTAACCTTGAATAGTGAATATCATCCTTTCTCCTAGTGTTGTAGCTATGCACACTGCTATTAATTTTGAATTGGGTCGGACTGTTAATAACAAATTTCATGAGTGAATGTATATATTGTGAAGCTACAGTGAGTATCACTAGATCCCTAAATAAATGTCTGCAGGATGCTCTTGGGTGGGCTCCAGCAATTATTCTGATTACACGCTTTTGTGCAATGAATACTTTTTTACTCACTGTTGAATTGCCCCAGAATATGATCCCATATGAAAGCAGTGAATGAAAATAGGCGTAGTAAGTTAATTTACTGAGATTTATATCACCAAATTTTGCAATGACTCTGATAGCATAAGTAGCTGAACTCAGACGTTTCAGGAGATCTTTAATATGTTTCTTCCAATTCAGTCCCTCGTCAATGCAAACACCTAAAAATTTTGAATATTCTACCTTAGCTACAGATTTATGTTCAAAGTCTAAATTTATTAATGGTGTCATGCCATTTACTGTATGAAACTGTATATACTGGGTTTTATCAAAGTTTAATGAGAGTCCATTTGTAGAGAACCACTTAATGACTTTCTGAAAGATATCATTTACAATTTCATCAGTTAATTCCTGTTTGTCAGGTGTGATAGCTATACTTGTATCATCAGCAAAAAGTACTAGCTTAGCATCTTCGTGTATGTAGAATGGCAAGTCATTAATATATATTAAGAACAGCAAAGGACCCAAGACCGAACCATGTGGGACCCCATTTTTATGACTCCCTAGTCAGAAGAATTAGTTGTCTCATCTACATCATGTGAACTGCTTATTTCAACTTTCTGCACTCTTCCAGTTAAGTATTATTTAAACCATTTGTGCACTGTCCCACTCATACCACAATACTTAAGCTTATCTAGAAGAATCCCATGATTTACACAATCAAAAGCCTTTGAAAGATCACATACATTGCAATGGAAAGCACGAGGGATGTTCCAGTCAAAGGAAATAGAATTACAGAAAATTCTAAATCATTTCAAGACCAATGTCTTTATAACATTAGAAGCTAATGTCTCTATAGAAATTCTAACATACTTCCATTTCAAAGGATATCAGATACACTTCTTAACTAAATATCGCCAGGCTGCAAGTGGCATACTTGTGGGCATACAAACCAGTTTGTAGTAAATGAAGATATGAATGATGGTGAAGATCTTGCAGAAATACTAAAAGTTGATGTGTGGATTCAGAAGCAACATTTTTAAATTTATGGTATTTATAATCCACCTAACAGTATTACAAATGCAAATGCCTTAAATACAGAAAATGAAATTAATACATGGAGACTTTAATACTCATTTCTGTACAATTGGTTACAATGATGAAAATGAGGCAAGAAAAGCAATACAAAGAAGTTATTGCATCAAATAATGTAGAACTGGTCTATTCAACATCAGGTTCTCCAATATATCTCCACTACAATGCTACAGCAACAAGCCCAGACCTGACAATAGTTTCTTCTGATATCAGTAGAAGAACATAAAAAACATTATAACTGGCGTTGGAACTGGACACCGCATGATTATTATGTTATTATGTTGGGTTCTGAAACTCATTTTGTGTCAAAAAGCAAATAAAGTGCAGCTGGAATTTTAAAAGGGCCAATCGGGATGCCTTCAGAGCCGCCGCCGCCATGGAAGCACGGCGCGGCGTTCTTAAGAGGTCGGCCAAGAGCGCCCTCTGCTGCAATCCCGCTCGCGGCCACCAATAAACTGTATCGGTCACTTGGCAATAGGACAGGCACTAGAACAGACTCTCCTCAGTAGGCAAGCCTCTACCAGCATTACGCTTAGTCTGCAATCATGAAATTTGTAAAAGTTAAGTATTACCAAGTCTCTACGAAATATATATCTTGTTCTAATCTAGCTTAGTGTTTCTAGTTTCTGCTGTCCCACTGGCTGGTCACCTCAGACTCTGTACCCGCACACGCGTGCATCCTACTTTACTGTGTCGGTCTCTCTCTACTCGGCCACCGACACCTAGGACAACCGGCGGTAATGAGACACAATATTTCCTGATAAAATTGATTAGAAAATTTCCGAAGTAATAGTTCTATGCGCAAAACGATCTACTCCTAAGGGAAAACCATGTAAGTACAAACCATTCTGGAATACTTAGAAAAATTAATTACAGATAGAGAAGAAGCAAGAACACAATCAGAAGCAACTAAAGATGTCCTGGACGTTATTGAATGGAAAAGAAATCCACTCTTACGATAAAGGAATTATTACAGACCAAAAAGTATTGCTTCTCAAAATTTATTAGTGAATTCAGTTACAGGAAAGAAACCAGCAAGGTCTTCAAATTTATATCTAGCTCAGATAGCGAACCTGGAGCTTATAAAGAATCATCCCTGGTGGGGGAAAGGACATATATACTTACAACAAGTTTTTCATTGACAAAAGAAGTGAGAGAACAAGGGAAAAAAATTCAGATGTGATTTTAATACAATATGGCAGAAACAAAGTGCGGAGAATTTTAATGTTGATTTCACAATTAATGAACCTCAATAGGCACTAAAACCACAAAAAATTAAGAAGAGCCCTGGTTGTGACAAGATCTTTGCAGAGTTTCTGAAAAATCTCGGTTCAGTCGCACAGCACTCTGTGTGCAGTCTTTAATAAAAGTCTGAATGAAGAAGTCCCATCTGCCTGGAAGAAGGCTGTCATTGTACCAGTCTTAAAACCAAATAAATCGAGAAACTCTTTTGCTAATTTTCGACCTGTTTCTCTCACTTTAATTCTCTCCAAGTCAATGGAAATAATGGTTCATAAGAGACTTTCATACTATCTTGAAATTCTTGAGATTATTTGTATTCAGCAAGCTGGCTTCCGCAAACATCGGTCAAAAAATTAACAACTGCTCCGCTTCAGTCAGGAAAGACCCCTTGGATAACAACAATAAAACTTTGGCCGTCTTTGTTAATTTTAAGGGCGCATATTACACTGTATGGAGAATAAAGCTATTAGATAACTTGCGAAATTGTGGTATTCCTGGTAAAATTCTGAAATGGCTGTATTTGTTTATCCACCAGCGATACTGTGCTAGTTGGGTTAATGATGCTATGGCAAGTTATAAACAACTAGAAACTGGATTACTCCAAGGAGGTGTTATCAGCCCAGCATTATTTAATATCACGATTAATGATTTAACAGGAGAGATAAAAGAAGTCGAGGGCATTAAAACAGCTCTTTACGCTGACCATTTAGTCCTGTGGATCCCACAGCCAAAGAAAAACATTGACCAACTTACAGCGATAATGAATGAAGCCCTGACTATACTAGCAATATTGTGAATAGAAAATCTGATGACAGTTAACACCGAAAAGACATTCATTCAAGATTTCTCGCTATCTCATTCGATCCCTAATACAAATTTACAGTATCAGAATAAATAATTAACTCAATGTGACGATCCAAAATACCTTGCCATCTCTCTTGACCGAAAAATGAGACGGGTAAAACATGTACAAAATACTGCAGAAAAAGTAAAAAAAAAAATAATAATAAATAAATGGACATCCATAAGAAATTAGGAAAAACGTGGGGCACCTCCCTGGAAGTTGTAAACTCTATTATAAAATTTATTCAACGCCCAGTATTCTGTATGGATGTGAAGTATTACTCCCAGCGAATGTATCTGAATTGGGAAATCTTCAAAATCAAGATCTTCGCCTGATTACAGAATCAGTGAAAACAACAACAATTTTGGTTCTTCAAGGATCGACTGGCATTCCACTTATAAAATCAAAGATTATGAGACTGACACTACTCCAATATGGAAAATTAACCAGATTAACCAAAGGCACATATTGGAACAACTACCAACCTCATGCCAGCCGGCTGAAAACACAGAGGTTTTATGCAATGTATTGATACAGTAAGACCACTGCCCACCAATCAGTAACGAAGACTTCGATCCACCACTCAGTCGTCTTAAACTATGCCCAGTCATATCCTGACTTCAACTGAATGAAAAGGTTGTTCAAACAGACGTGAATAAAGTACTTTTAAAACTGTGGACCTAGAATCTATACATACTAACTACATGCAAACAGAATGTCTACATATAGATACAGATGGATACTTGACTGAAACAAATTGTATCGCTGGTGCTGGAGTGTAAGGTGAATTTTTTTTTTTTATTTTTTTATTTTTATTTATTTTTTTTTTATTTTTATTTTCACAAAGCTGTAGGACAATATTATTCCAATTTTGACCCAGAGTTGGAGGCAATAAACCTGTCACTAAAATAATTTTTGTCCGTCTCCAAAATGTCAGATAAAGTTGTTTTATTTTGTGATTCAACTTCTGCAATACAGGCAATTACATCCTTCCAAACACCTCAATTACCAAAGCTGTAACTGAAACACTTTTTCAGGTATATATGGGAATGTAATTTCTGAATTTTTAGCCAAAAAAAAAAAAAAAAAAAAAAAAAAAAAAAAAAAAAAAAAAAAAAAAAAAATAGGAAAAAAAAAAGAAATAAAATCTCTCAAAGAAATTGACCAAATTTATCATTCATCTCCATTAAAAGACTTATTAACAATAGATTCAAGAAGAAGTTTTATGACCACTTGATAAATCAAGAACAAGAACAACATGGCTTCTACTGTAAGAAGAGAAGAACTCACTTCCGAAACACCCACGAAGGGAAACAGTGGCCGCATTTCGAAGAAATACTGGACACGACTGCCTTGCGGAACACCTGCACAGTACTGGAATCTTAAAATTAAATGTAAAGTGAAGCTGTACTGTTAGATTGCTTCATTACTTTTTCTTATCATTTTTATTCATTTTAATATTGGCCACATGATAGGTGAGTCCTTTATTTTGGATGAGCTTATAGGACCATTTTGGTCTATATTTTGTTGCAGTACAGATTAATGAGAGAGACCAGTGGACACGGAAATGCTATAAATAAAGAAAATGCAAGGAGTTAGGCTCCACAGCACCCATCTCCCCTCCCATGGGTGTGTGAATGTAATAGTGTGGCAGAGGTGCTACGAAAACAGAGTTTGTAGTGGTTAGCAGTAGCGGAAACTTCTAAGTAGGATAGCCAACCTTTGCTTTCTGAGAAGCCAGCATAGATTTTATTGTTGAACCAGAGGCTGATAACCGACAGTACGCTAATCATGGAGGGTAGTTCATGCTGGCGGTGGATCCCGTTACGACTTCAGCCAATGGGAGAGCTCCGCCGACCAAGATGAACTGGATAGCGGTTAGAGCGAGAGGTCCACCATCTTTGAGTAGAGTTAGCTGTGACCTGAAGCAGAGCAGACGTGAATATGTTAGGTCTCATGTGAGTATTGCAACTGTGCTTACTTGTGTCAAGTTTCTTGAATAATTCCGTTGATAATGGTGCAATTATCGTCGGTCCATCACGAGATAAAGTGTGAGGAGCAAATCTGTGTATTTTTAAAGTAGAAATTCAGTCCAATGAGGGACCTGTAACTGTAACGGATTTTGAGTGGGACTTGAGCCACCAACTTTAGGCCTACAATTTAATTTATAAGTGAATATCAGGGAGAAATGAGTTATTATCAAGTGCGTGTGTTTCCATTCCAAAATGAGTGACTATGTCCATGGTACAATTTTCTTTTACTCATTGTAACGAGTGTGCTGGACATGAGTTCCCGCGTTTTCCAGCATTCTATAATTTCGAGTCGTCTATGCCCAGCAGTAGGTAATAATCACCTTCAGAGAGCTTTCATAAAGTTTCTAAACTACCGTGCCTAAATTATTTTCCGAAATCTTTAGTACTTTCTGCCTTCCAAATGTTCAAATGTTTGTTAAGCTTAAGGGACTTAACTGCGGGGTCATAATCCCTAAACTTACAAACTGCTGATGAACTACCTTATACTACAGACGACACAAACATCCATGTCCGAGGGGAGATTCGAACCCCCGACCGTAGTGGCCGCGCAGACTGTGACTGGCGCGCCGCAGACCGCTCGGCCACCGCGGCCGGCTTTTCTGCCTTTTCTTTGTATGAAATGTTGAGCTTTGCCAATGATTTTTGGGAAAGTCATGGGCCATCAGCTCCATTAAAATGCAACTGAATATGCGGCTTAATAGCGAAGAATTAAAGCATACAGTAAACTGATGAGTTCAAAGTATGAAACCGTGAGTGATGTACGAGAAATTAGTGGTTTTTTCGTGGCGGCTTACATGATTGCCGAGGGTTCAAACCATTTAGTAAGGTAACTATCCCCAGAAATCACCCTCAGTGTAACAAAAATATGTTTCTATACCGGTGGGCCAAATTTTGTCCCGAGATAATTGTTAGTTTGTCGAGTTGTTTGTATGAGTTCATGATTGATCGTGTGTTTCCACCTACCTTGGATACGTCTCATTGTACCGTCTTGTAGTATTGTACTGTGTTTAACTTCATTTTTCTTGATATTCAGCGTTTTTTTCCTACCTTCTGCTGGGTTTTTGATAATTTCGCGAAATCATTGGAATGTTACAGGAGTTGTATTCAGTTTCTTGGCAATTGTAACAGTTCGTCGAGACCCGTACTAGAAATCATAGGATAAAGTTCACTACCAGAGACTCTCAGTTCACGTTAATAAAAAAAAAATGTACTTTGTGTTGTCCACAGTGTTCAGTGGTACAAGTCTCTGAATCCCTACAATCTCTGTTCCGCTGTAACAATCGGGATAGTATGAAACTACTTCAGATATCAAAAAGACTCTACAAATGACTAAAGGTAGCTTCCAAGTATTCGACAAGAAATTTTATAAACATACTCTTAAAGCATTGGTTGCGTCAAGTGTAATCTTTTCTTTCCGTTCTCGAACACACATCCATTCAAATTTCTTTAGATTATAATAACTAATTGATTGAATGGATTATCCCTCGACCATACATGGGGAATATTATAAAACTTACAACCCGGCGACACATTTTTTCCCTTCAGAAAAGTTTATCTAATTTCTTAGATTACACTTCTATGTCCGCGAGAGATTCATTTATTTTTTTCGGCGGCTCAGTTGGCCCGATTAGTGCAGCCGACGCCATTTTACTTGGTTCACCGCTAACATTCTCGTACAATCACGCGAAACATGAAAGAGTGAAAAAAAAATTTTTTCAAGATAAGTTTACAAATTCATGCAACATCCCATTCAACCTCAGTTGACTGTGATAATTCTCGCTATCTCTAACAGTTAGTGTTACTAACCTACTCTAAAAGCATTCTGTACGGCTACACAGTGATAAGGAAAATCTATGCTGCTTCTCTCGGGAGGTACATTGTTTTTAATGTCTTGCAACGCAAATTAAGTAGAGGTCGCAGTATTCATTTTGTAGATAATCGTGCATCCAACGTGGGTGTATGAATGATGCTAGATTGGAAAAACCATTCCCTTGTACCCCGTTCCACCAATATAGGATTTTAGTACGCACTAAATGATGTAGATTAGTGAGACCATTAACATTTAATTTCATACCTAGCCAGACGGCAAGGAAACGAACTATTCCGGTCATTCTATTACTTGATTTTGTCAGTGTGTTAGAAGTAAAAATAGAGTTGTTCAATCTAAATTCTCCCCATCTTCTTTTTCGCTTATTACTCCGACCACTCCTTATTAACCTACTACCTGAGTAGTCAGTTAATTAAATGAATGAGGGTGCAATTGAATATGAGGTGGCGATTTAAACAGAACGTACGACCGTCCCGACTGAACTGAAACCAGTAGCTACGATTCGGAACTAGCTTTGTCCGTTGCGTAATAAAATTTATTTAATAAGTGGACAATTAGAAGCAACATTGTCATTCAGGGTTAAGCAATTTATCATTCAAAAGGTTGCGCATGGTGACTGCCGGACAGGGGAGATAAATGTTAATGCCCTGGTATTGTACTAGTGCAAATATGAGAATAAAACAGATAATTTAGTTCTCAGCGAGTTATAAAAAAAAGGGACTGTCGGATTTCAAAAGTATCAATTGTCTGATAAACAATGATATACGGATTTCTATTATGAAAACTACGATAGACGGAAAAATCATTTGGTCGCTTCCGTAAGAGGTTAGAGTCCTCTCTCTCGGAAATGGATGTGTGTGTTGTTCTTAGAGTAAGTTAGTTTTAGTAGTTTATTTATCTATGGACTGATGACCTTAGCAGTCTGGTTACTTAGATGTAGAAATATTTGGACATTGGAAAGAAACTTTAGATTTCAACGTCCCTTCGATATCTTGGTTATTAGAGGCGATTCAATATCAACAGAAACAGTAAAGCTTTATACAAAGTTAAAGGCAAAATTCATTGCAATAGTTAAACAACCATCTTTGAGAAAGTCTAAAGAGGACAGAACTCAAATAAAGTATTGGTGTTCAGATCACACAGAATTCAAAGTAAAACAAAATATAGTCGGATAGAAGTCCAGACAAGTGTGAGAATGCAGCTACCAAGACTGCAGACTTCGAGCAAGAAAGCAAGGAAAGAAGCTGTTATTTAGATCGTGCGGTAGAAACTGTTATTTACGTGACAGAGAAAATGGAACATCGTAGTTCCCATTCATTCTACCCCACATTCGTGGGGCCTGAAACCTAAGGAAGCGATTCTGTCTTGTACGTTCTACACAATAATATACAGCAAACAACGTAGAATCCAGGACATCCATTTTAAATAGTGGCAAACAGAGATTACCTTTCGAGAATGTGTTGCTAGGAACGTAGTCTGCTTGGTAACTAGTTCCGTCAGAAGAAAATATATATCCGAGATTATATATGCTAACATTATTACGCGGGCTATTCGGATTCAGTGTTAGAAAGGGTAATTGTTTTCTTTGCAGTTACTATTATGTTTGGAACAACGGTACTGAAATTTCACATTATCCTGTATCAGCAGAGAGTCAAAGACTTATATGCAGTATTACTGCGCACTGTGTAGCTAGAAGCTTGGGAGACTTTCTTTTACCACCAGGTGCTGAAACACTGACGTGCCCAAAAATTTCGTAAGATGTAACCCAGTGAAGAATGCATGATTCAAACATATCAACTAATACGATTCAGGTAATTGAATATACCACTGTATGGACACAGAGTTGTGAATAGGACGAGTACATTTCCTCCTCAGTAATGAAGGAAGATCCTTAGGCAAGTCATAATTTCTAATTGCCAGTGTTGCTCCTTATCGGTTATAGACCTTCCTGATTGGTCTTGTAGGGCAAAATAACCTCGTTACTTACAAGGCAAGAATTCTTGTGAAAGAAATTGCTTAATCTTCTTTCAAAAACTTTAACATCATATTAGGTCTACTCTATGCGTTGCACCGCCATCAATATAAGTTCATATTGATCTTCTCAAACAGACTTTACACTTTATTAACTTACACATCATGTGACGGTAAAATAGTGGCGTTAACCTTACATGTTGGAAGAATTACTGAATGATTATCCTCCCTTAGATTGCCAATTGTGCCCGTTTCCCCGGCGAAAATTTCACTTTTAGAGGTAGTGCCTGACATGATACACGCTTTATACATCCTACTCCGTTACTGCGAAGATGCCGGTTGATTTGACGAAATTTAGGAATAGACGCAGTACTTCAGGATTATTCAGTATCACCGATACATATACATATGTGCGTCTTTTTCGACAATGTGCACTAAATTCTGCAGAGGACAGTGATATATATATATATATATATATATATATATATATAAAATTTACGTACACACTCCAACGTCCCAATATTTGACGGGAAGTTAATTAGATGCATTAGTACAAAATATGCTGAGTTTGATTATAATAGGTTTCCCCTCTGCTGCTAACTTCAATTAGGAAATTTTTTTTCACTACAGAAGCGTTTCTCTTTTTATTTACAAAGTAAATCATTTTGTGGATACTCAGGTTTGTAAATATTGCTTTAATTATGTAGATTTGAAACATTTTCAATATTTCATCAATATTATGTGTATTGAAAAGGTAGGTAACTTATTTAAAGTGTCACTTTCTTTTCATTATATCGCCCTCTTGTTCTTTCCGTCCCGTTCGCTGAAGTTACTAGATTTTCGATGTAAGTTTCTCTTTACACATGGCTAATTTTGCCTACTTTCATCGCATTTTTTGTTTCATAGGTGTTTTGACTTCATTTTACCGTACATAAGTAAAATAAAGTTTACACACCATCATACGTTTTAGTAGAGTGTCAAACATTCGATGTATTTACATTTCATCACAATGTCATTGTGTTGTTTATGTCCGTTAAACTGTATTGTGTGTCCAATGAGACCTGTGATTTAATTTTCTTTATTATTATTTTTATTTTTTTGTTCTGCTTGATTTTTAGAAATCGACTGTACCCATCTATTGTAACTATTTGTACTATGGTGTTCATAACTTTCCGGTAGTTGTGTGTGTCTGATGGGATGGTGTTTAATGAGTGGAGCATGACAGCAAAAATAGTGGAACACAAGTGAATGCAACCAACAGGTCCTCTAATTACCAAACTCCTCTGGAGTACAGTCGTCCAACTATACGCAATGGGTACCACAAGAAGTAGTAGAGAACACTGCTACTTAAGGCAGGCAGTCCACATGCGATTCAATACCGTCATATGACAAATATTATAATACAAGTTATTAGAGACGCATCAGCAATGTAAATTCAATTTCATTACAATGAGTGACAAATCAGATACCTTATCAGACTCATTAAATGACATGATGAGTTTTTGTTTGTACTCTGCATTTCAACGCAATGTTAACCAAAAAGAGCTTGCATTTATGTTCGAGACTCGATTAGGCATAAAGAGATGTAAAACACTAACGTTTTCATAAGTATCGGTTTACAAGGCCAACGTCTGAACCCAGAGGTGTATTGTTAACTTTAGCATTACACCAGGAATTGCATGGAGTTCAAATTGTTGCTGCAACTCACAGGTGTCAAGAGTCATAAAATTGTGTAATAGAACTTAGTACCTAAATGAATCGTTAACTAAACGCGATCATACATAAGACGTTAAATAAATTCACAAATAGCGCTATATTTGAACTAGAAACGACGCTTCAGTTCCTTTCTTTCCCGGCAGGGACTCAAACCAGGCACTATTCGCTATTGTCTTATATATAAACGCATAGAGATAAAATATTTACTGTTGTCTCACTGTTAGTGGGAAGAACACACTTTCGGCTAGAAGTAGCGCAATAAACAACTTTGTGCTTTTTGCGTTGAGCTCAGACGACAAGGTAACAACTCTCCCATTCTAGTTCACTAGTAATAAGAATCGCGCAGCTCATAGAGACCGGAGGGGTTTGGCATTTTGAGGAAACAACGAAAACTAATCCAACTTTTTTCTAGTCCGCAGTGAATGGACATGTATGTTGTTTTGAAACACGTCACAATCATAAATTCTTTACTTGAAGCTACTGGAGGTGGAGACGCGGATGTTAGTGGTTGTTAAAAACTGTTAAACCGGCAGGAACCAAACCATATCTTATGTTCAAATGTTTCTTAAGCTAATCGGACTTAACTGCGGGGTCATCAGTCCCTAAACGTACAGCTTACAAAATACCTAATACTAAAGACAACACAAACATCCATGCCTGGGGATCGGCACCGAGCATCGGAGCCATATCTTACCACTGCAAGCTACCATCAGCCAGACCAACTACCGATTTTCAGATGTGGTAGTAATTTTTATTTTCAATATGGAGTGCAGAACACATGGTAGGAGAAGTAAAACAGTTCGTCGGTATCTTTCTATCTAACAGTAATTTCTTGACCGCATGGTCTGAGGCGTCTTATCGCGGAGTTGCGTCCGCTCCCGCCAGAGGTTCGACTCCTACCTCGGGCATGTGTAGTTATGTGTGTGTGCCGTCCTTAGCGCAAATTAAAGTAGTATGTAAGGCTAGGTAGGCACGGATCACCTCAGCTGTTTGGTCCATTATGAATGCAACATAAATATTATACACAATATGTGGAATTATTTAACATTGCGTATGATAGTATATTGTCTTATAATTTGCTTATTTACCTATGGTCTCACTTTGCCCAAGTTTGTACGAAAAATGTATATGAAATCTTGACGGATTTAACTGCTAAGGTCAACAGTCTCTAAGCTTACACACTGCTTAAAATGCCTTAATCTAAGGACAACGCACACACACATGCCCTAGGGAGGATTCGATCCACCGACGCTACGGTCGGGGGTTCGAATCCCCCCTCGGGCATGGATATTTGTGCCGTCGTTAGTCTTACCTAGTTCATAAGTAGTTTGTAAGCTTAGGGACTGATGACCCCGTAGTTAAGTCCCATAAGTTCTACAAACATTTGAACATTAGAACATTTGAACCACCGACGCTAGCAACCACGCAGCTACACTGCGCGGCGCTGAAGATTGTAACATAGCTCTTACCGCAATAAATCGTATTTTACGCATCTTAGAGGTTGCGAGGAGCGTCCTTCACGCATTAGAAAACGGATTCTAAAACGAGGAAAAGCATACCATTTGTAACAGTATTTCTTTTGGGATGAAAGCAGAGGAGGTCAATCGAAACACCAGTAGTCTATAATTCACAGAACGAAGAATGAAAGTACACGGTCTCATAGAGAGGAGTGATAATAACGGAAGCATAAATTAAAAAGGAAGTATAGTCAACGGAAACCGACAGATTTGATCATAGCATTTTGAGGGAACAGTCCAGAAAAGTAAGTGAGGTTATTATGTAAGAGAGGCGACAGGGAGTGTGTGAGATAGAGAACAGAAGAGAAATAAACAATGAATAAATGCTAGACAGATCGTCAGCATATTTTATGGAGGGCGGAGCGTGTATCAATAGATGAAGGGGCGAAGAGAGACGTATTTGAAAACTTATTTTGATAGCGTCAGTCTAAACTGATTACTCTGTATGCAATGAGGCTGGGTATGAATGAAATAAAAATAGTGTCTTGAGTGAAAGGAGAAGAATCGAATTAAAATTTGTGCCACGGGAGGGAATCGAACCCAGACCTCCATACTTACTTTAATATAATGCTTCTCCTTTCACTCAATGTCTTTGACATATTGAGACGGAAAACTGTTTCTAATTGCATAAATTGATAATAAAAGTTGGATAATGAAGGAACTGTAAATTAAATGAAGTACTATTTCAAGGTAGCTCAAAGGAAAAACAAAGTCATATTTTATTTCAGTTGCCAAGATATCATCCATAGTTCCTCACTTAGGAAATATAAATATACATGCGAGATTAAAAAGAAATTAAGGACTAATAAATTATTCAGATTCCTTCATTATTTGTTTCTTCCATAATGCATCTCAACATAGAATCTATAACGCAGTCGGACCAACATCTCTTAAGTAAGAATGACTACTTTATCTCGAGCTGATTGCTCGCAATAAGACGCCCTGATTTGTATTTCTGCTTTCCGATCTTACTACGATACTGGGAAGTAAACATTCTGTATTTATGCCAGAGCCCCACTCTCAACCAGTTGAGGGTGAAAAGATGTCGAATGTGCGGTTACTTCCGAACCAGAATCATGACACGCTTACATCTCTATTCCATCCATCTCTATTCCATCCATCTATTTCCATAATGAGACACCGCTTATCCGCCCTTTCCGGCATCTCAGGGTCATCACAGTTCGGGTCAATGTCATCCTGCACTTGCGCCTGCCAGTACCGCACATTACGCATGTGATTTCCTGATTTACTGTTGTGTCCCCTGCGTTTTCTAATTGTGTTTCCCCCGGCCGCGGTGGCCGAGAGGACTGAGGCGCTCCAGTCACGGTCCGCACGCCCACTGCGGTCGCGGGTTAGAATCCCCCCTCGGGCATGGATATTTGTGCCGTCTTTAGTCTTAGCTAATTCATAAGTAGTTTGTAAGTTTAGGGACTGATGACCCCGTAGTCCCATAGACTCTAGAAACATTTGAACATTGTGTTTCCGCATTTACTTGGGCAACCTCCCGGACCTCTGTTCATTGTTTGAGCGGTGAAGAACTTCAGTTATTATCTGGCGTTTTCTCATTATGCGACGCCTGTACGCAATTCACTACGCGGGCCTGATACGGCGCTTCATTTCTGCGCTGTTCCTCTCGATTTTCACCGTGTCTGTCATTTCGCTCTCTCCCGTTCCTTTGTTCTCTCTTTCGTCCGTCATTATACCTATTCCTCTTTTCATTGCGCAGGACGAAACCTTGTGATGCCATATTTTCTGTCATGACGATAGCGTTCACTGCCCTATGTTTCTCCTGCTCCTCAATATCGTCTAATGATCACAATATGCCGCGGCGGGTTAGCCACGAGCATTGGAGCGCCGTGCTGCGATGCGCGCGGCCGTCCGCCGTCCGGGGTTCCAATCCCCCTTCAGACATGGATGTTTGTGTTGTCGTTAGGTTAGTTTACCTTTGTTTAAGTAGTTTGTAAGCTACGGACTGATGACCACGTAGTGAAAACCGATGGATTTACAAACATTTGAACATTTGATCACAATTTATGGAGGAACTGCTGCTTCTCAATTGCTCCGATGTGTGCACATTGTACATGAGCAGCAAAGTGTGAGCCCATCACACTACACTCTTCCTCGTCTGACATTTTATAGTCCAAATATCATACCAAAACGACAAAGTGGACCGCGTACTTCGTCATAAATTTTCGCGACTTTGGAGCGTACTTTCCTGTGTAGCAACGTTCCTGTTGCCTGAAACTTTGTGGTAAACTCATTGTAATTTCTGTTCCTATCAGTTGTAACATCAAACCTCAAGGCTTCTTCCTAGTCTGGTGTCTGCCGTACAACAAATGAAGCATCGCACTCTGCGACTCCTTTAACACGCAGATACGTGTGATAAGCCTTATGATTAATACCACGTCTTCTATGATATGTAGGCAGTGGTATATCCATCCCATGTACTGATAATGCAGCTTGAAAGAGTGATTGAGTAACACGCCCTACATTAGCGTGTCATATTGCTGAAACTTGTTGTTCTAGAGCTGACGCTCTCACTTGCGTTTCTTTGGGAAGATTTAGATTCATTATCGAGACACACTGAGAAGTCTGTCATCTTCACATTCAACCTCATTTCTAAATCCTCAACGTTCATTTCGCACGTTTCGATTACCTTTTCCACCCGTTTAGTGATCTCAATACGCAAGTTGCTCATTTAGGTTCCTAATTCACGACTTAATTCCGCAATCTGGCCATCAATCTTCATATTGCAAAGCTTAAGTTCGTCGTCCATTTTTTAAAATCTTTTATTATTCTCCCCCCTAATTACAGTCAACGAGGAGAGTGGTGTTTTAAAATTGAGAGAATACGATCAAGTGTTTTCTGGATCTGCGTATCACTTACTGACATGCCTTCTGCTCCTTCAATCAAAACAGAACTTTCGTGAGCTTAATCGTCAGATTCCACATTGACTAATCTCTCAGACATTAAAAGCATGAAAAACTTCAACGTTAATCAACACAATACACTACAGACAGAACTGATCAAATAAAACAATGCTGATTACAACAAAGCTGATATCAACGCTGGTAGCAACATGCTGAACAATGTAAAGAAACCCAGCAATACAAAGTTTAAAATAATAAGCTACTAGTTCTAAAATTACTTCAAACTACAGGGAAGCCGAGGGAACCAGATACTACATACACTAATTACAGGTATATCACATTCATATTGATCATATACATGCACAGAGCACACACAAGCACACCACCTGTGCGTCAGACATCACAAGTTAAATGGGTAACATTACTCTGAAGTAAGTATAGGATACGGACTACTACTGAGTCGTGTCCAGAATTTTCTATAGATCTCGGTAGCAATATATGAAAATCAAGTAAAATGATGCCCAACGCTAGACGCGAAAAATGTGGAATGTCAAACCTCTACCTGAGTAATACCCACTCTGCAAAAAAACAAATTAAAAATATAACGAGATATTATGGAACTAGGCTGCTATAGGAATCAAGGGATTGATTCGAAAACATAACAGTTTACACAGAGGTTTACCACATTTAATGTAGTTTTAATTATAAAAAGGGGCCAATTTTACTGGGCGTAGACACGACTCAGATATGGTCGGGGAAGGGAGAGGTAATTTCCTGTCTCATCAACATTAACTTGGCGTGGGCGTCAGGCGTTGGATCGGCGCGGTGCGGTGTGCGTGCGCGTTGGCGGTGGCGGCGGCGACAGTCGCGGCAGCATAGCCCATGCCTGCTCTGCGCTCCCACGCTCTGCAGCCGTGTGGCGCGCCCCCGTGCGAAGGCGTCAAAGTCTGCCACGGGAGCTGTCTTCATGTCGTCTCGCTTCTTCACCGTCGGATCCAGTGTCTCTTCGGTGGTCCCATTCCCTCGCCAGCTATACAGCTTCTCTTCGAACTTTGTGTCTCTTTGGCTTTGTAATTAGTGGGTTGGTTTTACAATGTCATCGCCGTTTTTACGACCACGCCTCTAAGTCCCCAGTGGAAATATTCTGTGGGCCCAGATGAGACTTGCGAACTGGCGTCTGTCCTACGTTCCAAGCGTATTGTCTATCTTTCGCATTCCTTCTTGGTTCTAAAAAAAAAAAAAAAAAAAAAAAAAAAACAGTTCATTGTGGCAGCTGTCTGTGTTAGGCCTGTATGGTATGCCACTGATCAGCGTCTATCTCCCTGGCCACAAACATTGTTTTCGTGAAACAACTTTATCTCAACTGCAAGCCAGGCTCTCTCCCACTCACGCACAAGTGCAATGCAAGGGTTTGGTTGTCTTCTTACCATCTGCTGGGGTCGACGGTTTTTGACAAGGGTTTTCTCTACACACACGTTATTGTATCCACTACGTTGTAGGGACATCTCTTCCGTGAAAAAAAAAAAAAGTTGGAACCTCTCCACGCCCACACCAACGTGGTGACCAACTCAATAGTTCTACTGTCACCTCCGTATTTGTTATTTTTGCTAAGGTGGATCACGGGATGTGGGAGTCACGATGTTATCAGTACGTGTGGGCACGATCACCCATTAATACGGTGCATCTGCAGATAGTAGTGGTCGAAAGGTATACCAAGGGCAGAGGAAAAAAAAGTGCCAAGGCAAGAGCCAAGGGAGAAAACCTCTGCGACAGAGGGGTAGGTTGCAAGGGGAGTAGTGGTATGCTATCTGCGACAGATCATGCAAGAATGGTAATGTTAGTAAAGGGTATATCTCGGTATCATTAACTTTACGAGGTTTCTCATAGAGAATCAGTCCGGTTGATGCGAGGTTTTGCTACAGCTAAGCTCCTGTGAAGTCTCCTGAGTCGGCTGCGGCAGAATACCTGTAAACATAGCCAAGTTTGTCGTGATAGTCACAGAACTGGCCAAATATGTGGGACTGTAGAGGTCTGTTTGTGTTCAGTGCGTTGAATATGGTTACCCTGCTTTGCCTGTTGGTCATCTGTGAGCTCAGCAGGCATTGCCAAATCAGTTTGCTGTTCTGCAGGGTTTCGCCATATTCATCGTGTTTGTGAGTTGGTGGTCCCTATGACCGTAGGTGGTTAGTCTCTGAGGAGAAGTGTTTTGGGTCGCTTATGTTTCCACCTATGACTGTGATCGTAGTTCCCCAAGCGTAGTATGAAGGGATTGTTCGAGTGTCTCCAGTTTTTGTACAGTCGTGTGGCGAGTTTCTTGAATACCACCGAGAGGCGCTCTAGGCGGTATTCATTGTGAAGATCTACGGTGCGTGTGTATCGTGGAGCGTTGCTTATGATGCGTAGTACCTTGTATGCACAGCACGGAGCACCGTACGTCATCAGAGGTCTAATATGTGTCATGTAGATGTTCCTTGACACCCGGATATTCAGTTTGCTTTGCCTGTTGAGCATTGGGTAGAGTTGTCTGAGCCTCACGTTTGCTCGGTTGGTTATGTGTTGTATGTGGTCCCCCATGTGAGTTTCCGGTCCAGCCAGACACCGATGTATTAGACTTTCTCACGGAAACGTACTGGGCGTGCATCTAGAATAATTGGTCTACAGTATTGGTGTTTGCGCAGTAGTTTCGGCCTGCGTGTGAACAGAACTGCCTTGCACTTGTCAACATTTACATTTTCTCCAACCAAGGTTCAGCAGTTCTGAGTGCAGTCTGTAGGCGTGAATTAATGTTTGATGGCTTCCAATCTTGCGCCATGATGGAGGTGTCATCTGCGTAGATTGCGGTGATCGTGTTATGTGTGGATGCAAGATCATTAATGTAGAGGTTAAACAAGAGGGGCCCCAGGATGCTGCCTTGGGGTACCCCGGCTTGAATACCGTGTCGTGTAGTCGGTTTGCCCTGCACGTCAGGGTTGAACCTTCTGTTGGTAAGATATGAGTGTATGAGATGCACGAGTCCGTCAGGAAACGCGGTGTCATTAAGTTTGCGTATAAGGCCATTGTGCCAGAGACGATCGGAAGCATTTTCTATGTGCAGGAACACCGCCTCGGTGGCTTTGTTTTTGTTGTAGCCGTCTGCCGCTGTCGCCATTTATGTGCACGCCAGTCAAAGTCAGACTGGTTTCGTCGTGTACATTCTTACGAGTAACCAACCAATGGCTAAGTCACTGAACAAAATCGTCCCCGCCCAAGATATTAATAGTAATACAATTTCTGTTTTGTAAAATCATAAAATGTATGGCATCTTAGAAAGCCTGTACCGATTAAAACATTTATGTAGTAACTTAATATGAGTGCATACAGTTCAACAAATACATTTATTCAAAAATATTATTCACAAATATATTTTATAATAATTCTAAAACAGTGACATTACGCTATACGAACGTATGTTTTGAGAAAGGCTGCCACTAGGTGGCGATGGCTGGAAATCAACAACCATATAAAATTGAGAATGTCTGTTACTGGGTGGCGCTGGCAGTAAATCGCATAGATACACTATAAATTGTTCAGAAAATCAGATAGAAATTCACTAATTGCTCTTGAAAGAAGTTTCGGCTCATTCCAAACCCTAAACTTAAGTGTAGACTAAATGTGACAATTCAAAGAAGTAGTATCGACAACAATTTTATACCAAATAAATTAATAAAAGGAGGTGATTCCGCTTGGAATACAAAACAGTTCAGGACACTGTTAAACAAACAACGAAAAAGTCATGTAAAATTTAAACGAACAGAAGCTCGAAATATAGCGAGGACTTCAATGCGAGATGCTTACAATACTTTTCACAACGATACTGATTCTCGAAATTTGACTGAGAAGCCAAAGCAATTATGGTCATATGTCAAATATACTAGAGGCAATACACAAACAATACACTCATTACGTGATACAAGTGGCGATCCCATGGATCATAGCGCTACTAAAGCAGAGGTACTAAACACAGGTTTTGAAATTCATTCACCAAAGAAGACGAAACCAATATTCCAGATTTCGAATTACGAACGGAGGTCAGAATGAATAACGTAGAAGTAGATATCATTAGAGCAGTGAAGCAACTGAAATCACTGAACAAGTTCCGAGCTGTATATCCACTAGATTTCTATGTGATTATACTGATGCGGTAGCTCTTAACAGCCATATACAAACGCTCGCTCAAAGAAGGGTCTGCCGGCCGCAGTGGCCGAGCGGTCTGCGGAGCGCCAGTCTGCACGGCCGCTACGGTAGGGGGTTCATATCCCCCCTCGGACATAAATGTTTGTGTCGTCTTTAGTATACGGTAGTTCATAAGTTTAGGGACTGATGACCCTGCAGTTAAGTCCCTTAAGCTTAATAAACATTTGAACAAGTATTTTCAAAGAAGGATCAGCACCAAAAGATGGAAAGTTGCACGGGTCACACCAATATTCAAGAAAGGCAGTAGGAGTAACCCACTACAGGCCTATTTCATTAACGTCAATTTGCAGCAGAGTTTCGGAACATATCCTGTATGCAAATATTATGAATTGTGTCGAACAGACACAAGGTCAAAACGCATTTCAAAAATATCGTTCGTGTGAAACACTACTATCTCTTTACTCACACGAAGTAATGAGTACTATCGATAAGGTTTCTCTAATTGATTCCGTATTTCTATATTTACAGACGGTTTTTGACACCGTATCTCACAAACGGCTTTTACGCAATTTGCGTGGTTATGGAATAACGCCTCAGATTTGTGACAATAGGGGATTTCTTGTCAGAGAGGACACAGATTGTAGTAATAGATGTTAAGGAATCGACTAAAACAGAGGTTATATCGGGCGTCCAATAGGGTAGTGTTATTGGTCCTCTGCTGTTCCTTATTTATATAAACGATTTGGGAGAAAATCTAAGGAGCTCTCTTAGGTTGTCTTCAGATGACTACGTCTTTTATCTTCTAGTAAAATCATCTGAAGATGAAAACCAACCGCAGAACGATCTAAATATCAGTATGGTGTAAAAATTGAAAATTGACTCTAAATAGTGAGAAGTGTGAAATCGTCCACATGAGTATGAAAAGAAATCCTTTAAACTTCATTTGCAAGACAAATCAATCAAAAGTAACTGCAGTAAGTAAACTACACAAAATACCTAGGAATTACTATTACTTCAGACTAATACTGGAAAGAACACGTAGATAATGTCGTGGGAAAGGCGAACCAGAGACTGCGTGTTATTGGCAGAACCCCTAAAAGATGCAACAGAACTACTAAAGAGGCAGCATACACTACGCTTGTCCGTAATTTTTCGGGGTATTGCTGCCCCGTGTAAGGTCCTTATGAGGTGGGTTTGACGGAGGACATCGAAAGAGTCCAAACAAGGGCAGCTCGTTTCGTATTGTCACGATACAGGGGAGACAGCGTTGCGGAAATGATTGAGGATCTGGAAAGGGAATCTTTAAAACAAAGGCGCTACTTACGAAACTCCAAACACCAACATTCTCCTCCGAATGCGAAAATATACTATTGACTCCCACTTACATAGCAGAAATGATCATCAGAATAAAATACGAGAGATGCGAGTTCGAACGAAGAGATTCAGATGTTCTTTCTTCCCACACACTATTCGAGAATGGAATAGGAGATGAGTAGTATAAAGGTGGTTCGATGAACCCTCTGCCAGGCACTTAAGTGTGATTTGCAGAGTATCCCATGTAGATGTAGATGTGATAAAACAAAGACTATACAGCCATAAAATGAATAAAGGTGAGACAAGAAAGTGTAGATATAGAGAAGAGGGGGCGCTGCATCTATGAGGTAGTGATGGGGAGGGTACTGGTGCTGCTAGGAGCGATGGATTTCTGGAAGAAGGGCATCTTTCGGTAGGAGGATAAACGGAAGTTAGCCTGGGAAAGTTGTACTTGTTTATGAAGTTATGAGTACTAACCGCAGTGGTCATTGGTCATTGGTATCTAAACTTACAAACTACTTAAACTAATTTCAGAATAACAACTCAGACGCTCATGCCCGAGGGAATACTCGTAACTTCCAGGGAATGGATGTGGAGTGTATGAAGATGAAGGGAGTGATGCATGCAGTGGTGCAGGCCCAGGATCATTGAGGAGACGATATACCACAGGGTTATTGATCTTCCGGGAAACATACATAATTATAATTTGAAGGTGCTCCAGGAACGGCAAAAGTGAGGGAAGGGGTTGAGGGCATATTGGATCAGGGTGACGGAGGAAACGAATGCAATAAGCGAGGCGATGGTCGTGACGTTCAACGGTTTTGTGTGTATCGTGGGTTGTGAGGTAAGGGGAGGGGGGCGTCGGTGGAAACCCAGGCTGGGTTGAAACTTCATATAATGGGATGTGTGATGAAGCGGTGGGTGTAAAGGATGGTGGAAGGGTGAAGGCATCACGCTCGGTCAGAGAAGTGCTTCAAGAGATTCAGCCTGGAGAGGGTTTGTTGGCAGACAGTTTTGAGATAGGGGGATCCAGGAATGGGAGCGTTCGAGAGCAAGGCCACGGTATTTGTGGGTGGGGAAGTGACCGATGGAACAGTCATGGAGGGTGGGATACAAGTAGTGTAGGCGGAAGGAGCCGATGGTACGACCTATGATTATTGCCTGAGAAATTACGTCATTGACGGATAGTACCACCAATTGAGAGAAGACATTATTGCCTCCGACATATAAAGTGCTCTGATGGTACTGGACCAGATGTGCCGTAGACACGGTGACAGGAGGACCACACTGACACCGGCGGCAGCGCCATCGCTAGTGGAACTAAAAGAATCAACTATCTTCGATATTGACGCTCGCCGCAGTTATTGTTGAGTTCTGCCGTCTTCGTCGCTATGTCACATTGCTATGTCACATTGGCTCACCTGAAGATGACCGATAGGCGTCCATACGAGATATCTCCTTGCATCCTTTCGATCATACGCATGGCGAATACAGTGTTGGGACACGTTACTGCATACCTTCTCGACCTGCTCAAGAATTTCTGCAGAAGTTCCGGGTTGATGAGTCGTACGTGTGAGATGTGGAGCATCATATACTTCTCAGGTAATTTGTCCTTAGTCTTACAAACTACTTAAACAAACATATGCTTAGGATAAAACACACACCCTGTTACGATGAGAAATGTGAAATCCGTGTGCCGGCCGCGGTGGCCGAGGAGACTGAGGCGCTCCAGTCACGGTCTGCACGGCCTCTACGGTCGGGGGTACGAATCCCCCCTCGGGCATGGATATTTGTGCCGTCCTAGTTCGTAAGTAGTTTGTAAGTTTAGGGACTGATGACCCCGTAGTTAAGTCCCATAAACTATACAAACATTACAAATTGAAATCCGTGATATGAAGCCTTAGACCGCACGGGGGTTTCCACACGGCCCCATCACATCTCACACGTTAATTCCGGATACTGTGGCAGTGCAGTTGCTGCTGTCGTACAGAGTGCGTTATGATTCATGCACGGTGCGCGGGCGAACATTGTCCTGTTGGAATAAATCATCACTTTACTGTTGCGATAATGGCAGAAGAGCGGTTTCTATAACACCCTACAGATATAGACCGATGGCCGGCTTTCCCTCTACAAAAATTAATACTGCACCATACCATAGAGCCACGTGTGCAGCCAGTGAGCCTTGGAAAAATGCACTCCACGAGACAGCACTCACCCCGTCTACGTCGGACGCGAAAACAACCGTTTCATTTGTGGAGGAAGAATTTGCTTTCATCGACATTCCAAGTGATCTTCCAAGGATAGCAGTCGAGACATGCATGTTGATGTTGTGGCGTGACTTGAAGACAGGCTAGACCACAGAGCTGTGCGTGACCCTTACATCACGACGTTTTGGGCGAATGTCTGTGCTGCTTGAATGTCTAGAACATCCTATGCAGGTATTGGAATGTTCACGTGACCAGTGAATCCATCATGGCTTCTCAAATGGCACAGCGCGTCGGTGTGGCAAGGCTACAAAAGGTCCATCCCACAACTCTGAAGTCCGTAATTTGACACATTTCAGTCTTGTTCGGTTGGCTGTACAAACTACGTGTGTGTCTCCATGGAATATTACCTGCTTGCTACACAAGTTAATATCCCACAGATCGTTACGACTGTAAACATCGCCAATTAAAGTATTCACAAATGAGGAACTGTCAGATAACTCACTACGCTGTCTGTTGACTGATAACCTTGATAATGCCGCGGAGGAACGGCCGAGCATATTGAGGCGCTATGCTATGATGCACGAAGCCGTTACCCGAAGGTTCGAATCCCCCCTCGGGCTTGGGTGCTTGTGTCGTCTTTAGTATAAGCTAGTTGATAAATAGTTTGTAAATTTAGAGACTGAGGACCCCGCAGTTAAGTCCCATAAACTTTACAAACATTTGAACTTTTTTTTTGAACCTTGATACTATTATTAGTAAATTTAGTATGCCCCAGATGGAATCTGACGTCGTGTGATCAAAGAAGAACTTCTCCTTCAAGGTTTTTATTATTACTATTATTATTAATTTCTGTGGCAGAGTATGATAGAAACTGTTCACATGTCAATAGAGTACACGCTGTTCTAGATAAGAAGGTAATAACGAGAACAATTCTCCATTTTGTTCTTGTATAGGATATAAAAATTTCAGGACAAGGGCCGGTATATAAGCTGATAGGACAGGATGGTGCCTAATGCTTGGTCACCAACACGACCGTGGTGTGATACTGGTTGCCGTCAAATAGCCCATAAGATTATCTGCGGCTGCATTAGATCACCAAAATACACTGAAGAGCCAAAAATACTGGTAAAAATGCGTATTATCGTGTAGGGACCCTGAGGTCAAGACAAACTGGGAAGGACTCAACCTCCCTGATGTAAAGCTGGATAGATCCGCCACCATGCATCCTGCAGGACTGTCCATAAATCTGTAAGGGTACGAGGACTTGGAGATCTCATCTGAGTGGCAAGCTGAACCGCATCCCAGATATGCACCGTAATGTTCGTTTGTTGAATGTTTGCTAGCCAGCAGAATTGTTTAAACATGGAAGGATGTTCCTGGAGCCACTGTATAGCAATTGCGGACGTTTGTGATGTTGGTTGTCCTGCTGGAGTTGTCCACGTCGATCATATTGCCAAAAGGACATGAATAGCAGCAGGTGATCAACCAGTGTGCGTACGTACGCGCCACGTCAAAAAATCCAATCAAGCCATTACAGGGGTCACATAAATCTCCAACTGCACACACGCCACAACAATAAACCAACTAGAACTCCTCGACAATTTCCTTCTGAGATGTAGGTGGCACTTATTCATAAAGTTGCCTCCATACATGTACACGTTCATCAGCTTGATATAAGTGGGAATGAGACTCGTCCCATCAGGCAACATGTTTCCAATAGTCCAATGCCGTTTTTGACGGGCCCAGACAAGGCGTAAAGCTCTGTGTCTTGCAGTCAAGTAGGGTACATGACTGGGTCTTCAGCTTCGAAAGCCCATCACTGATGTTTCATTGTATGATTCTCACGCTGACATTTGTTGACGATCCAACACTGAAATCGACATCAATTTGCGAAGTGATACACTTTTGTAAAGTCGAACGATGCAACGCCGTTGGTCCCGATCTTACAGGATCTTTTTCTGATCTTAGCTAAGTCGGAGATTTGATGTTTCACTAGATTCCTGATATTCACAGTGCACGCTTGAAATAGCCGTACGGGAAAATCTACACCCCATCACTATGTTGGAGACGCTCTGTCCCATCACTTGTACCCCTTATATAACATCACGATCATACCATTAAATCGTACCCATTATAGCGATATACCGCCTGCCCCAGGCAAATGCGCCATCCTATGTATTTACTTACAGATGCCTAAAACAGTTTGTATGGCTCTTCAGTGTATGTACTTCGTACTAAATTTGAACAATTTCGTACAATTCCAAAGTGTAAATGAGAGAAGTTTCAGAAGTGTCCCAGAAAAACTGAATAAAATCAGAACTGTAAACCTAAAAGAGGTTCCATTAGTGGAGATTTTAACCATTTCCATGAATTTGGAATGGGTACTGAATCAAATAATTTTTCTGAATTTCCGTTGCTATTTATGCCTTTATAATTATTTCGTGTTGGACGAAACTCTTCCACGTGACTCGGGATAGAGTAAATTTACGGAACCAACATTTTTATTTGGTATTATTATATGAGAAAATAAGAATACCAATCACATTTTATTCAAAATTAATTACTTTGTGAAATTATCCCAAACATGGCTGAATACATAGTGGTAATTTACAGTAGCTACGTGTGAAATTTGTCAATGTCTCTTTCTTCCGTGTACTGTGTTATATGTATCGCCTCCTTGTGCTCCTTGTTGGAAAATGTTTTAATGTTTTCCATCTGCGCATAATCGCACTACGTCAGAAACACGACAAACTCCTGACTCCTTTTTTTTTTTTTTTTTTTTTTTTTTTTTTTGTGCCTTCCCCTTCTGCCTGTCATTTGAAAGTACTCCTGTCAGACATTTGAGTCATCAGGTGCTAGAAGTTCTTCTGCTGCTTCATCAACACATTTGTCTTGAGACAACACTTCACCATTGGGCAGCGTCCACTAATCATAAGGAAACCACGATATTTTTTTTATTTTTCTATTTTTATTTATTTTTTACATTATTGATATTTTGATGCTACTTGTAACTTCAAGCAGCGGTCTGGCAGCAGCTTCGGTGGCTGCTCTTCAGCCCTGAGACTTTACATAAAATGATAAGTGGAAATAAGAGATTAAACACAGAATAAATTTGCATAATTAAAATAACAGACAAGGTGAAAATTGGAGAACAGTAAAAAGGCAAACTGACAGACAAAATATTTGGAGGACAGAGACAAGAAAGCGGAGATAAAATACACACATTATATTGATAAAACTGTTGAGAAACACAGTGACGATTAAAAGTACATTGATGGACACACACGCACAAAACGAAGACAGGTGGACGGTGCACACGGTAAAAAAATTGTCGGGCGTTATCGGCGAGACCCACGAATGTAGAAGTAATTTATCAATAAATAGGTGCACAAATCAGTATACTTCAAGCACACAAACGAAAGAAAACATTAATTACCTTTACTAAGCTAATCTGTTTCAGACAAGACAAAATAGCTCATAAAACTGCCAAAACACCTATCACACTATACACAACTGAAACAAAAAGTGAAAGCACTTGCGATAGACGTCAAATTACAAGCCACTTGGTTCCAGACTGTTGATGTGTTCAACACTAGATGGCAGCACCATACAGGTGTGGAAATTTTGTATCCTTGTGACCTCAGGGACTCAGAGTATGTGAGGCACGTATGTCCCACTGGTCACGAAAGCGTTACGTAAGGCCAACTCATGTCTTTTCCAGAAACGGGCGCTGGTACCGATAAACCAAAGCCTTTGCAATACATTTTCCTAGATCGAATGGGAAATCTGCAACAGCATTACCAAAAACTGCTAATCTGCTCTCAGCCTTTCCGAACTTATTTATTACCATCATGATGTGCAGTAGTGATAGTATTGATGCAATTTTTCAAAACGTCTTGTGTGAATGTGAACTCCTGCCACACAGTATTAATTGTCATAACCTCCGACTGTCCGCAGTGCCCCACTTAGCGCCGCTTGAACAGCGCGTCAAAGCCGTCCTCAGCCGCTCTCCTGTGAAAGCTCCGCGTCGCTTGTCAGGCCAGCGGGCCGGAAGACAGAGACAGGCGGGGCCAGCGGAAGATAATTGCCTCGGCGAATGTTTCGGCTTTATCTGACCGCCTCTGTGTCGTCTGTCTGCAGAAAAGCTTCCTGCCGTTCGCAATTACGTGTGCTACATCCCGTCGTTATCCCCCTCCTGGAATGAGGCGCCGTTGAAGAAGAACTGCTCGTGTCTTTTCTTCGCAGGTACGTAGTAGATACAACGACATCTCTAGAAAAGAGTTAATGGTTAACAGGTAGCTTCGGGTTTTATAGCCCTGGTATTTGAAGTCCTCTGCAGTCAGATGCAATCATGATTGCAAACCTTTCTTATACTTTTTCTAGCTCACAACGACATAAAAATCGGAAACGTTTCTTTCTTACTACTTTTTTATGGAATAACTATATCGCATCGGAATGACGTTACAAATTGTATTTTCTACACTACAAATTACACGTGCAGGAAATTTTACACACAGTATTCACACATACAGCTGAATGCACCTCCGAAATTGTATCACGGTATGACACATAGTTCTTGAGAAATGAGGACATAAACAGTCTCATCACGGATCAGGTTTTAATCTATTACTTCTTTACTACTAACTGCACTCGTAACAGAAATTTAGACCCTCAGAATTGATAAAAATCAATAAATACATCCGAAATTATGCATTGTACAACATATATTTCAATAAATATGAAATCATACTGCGATGAATAAAAACCTATACACCGATTAATAAATCACAGGACAATCTACTAAATATAACAGAGTGGATTTCACATCTCCATGTTCCACAGGGACAACTTTATGTCACATCCTCGGGGGTAGGCTCAGGGTAGAATTAATTCACATGAGACCCTGGACAAGTAACAAGAAATAATGTTTATAGTCGAGTTCTGAAATAAATGAATGTATGAGTATTACATATCGTTTGTAGTTTGATTATCTTTCTACCTTTTGATACCGAACTTATAATTCTTTACATTATGCATTGCAGTCTTATTTATTATATATTCTCCAATTAATATAACATATTTTAGAAAAGAAGGAGACTGACAGAGAGGACACTGGATAGGAGAAGAAGTAACTCAAATTTTGAGTAAGTTAATAAGTGAATACCCACACAACGCTGGGTTCTCAGCTAGTTGAAATACATGTGTAAACATCTTTATAATTTCTGAACGGTTTGTTTAACCACATAACATTAAATATATTTCAGCAAATCGCTGCTGTAAAAGTTGTATATTTTTAAACAATGGCCATTTCGGCTCAAAGCTGTCTTCAGGTTATTTCCTACAACATGCATTTTCCGTAGAATATCATTATTGTTGAGAGACCAGGACTTCTCCAGTTCCAGGAAAGGCTACAACCCTGTGTTACTCCAATTAGAACCTCTGCGTCCCTTTCACGCTGTTCGACTCTGATAACCGCTGTCTGGTTTTTCTACAAGTTGAATATAACTCTTCGCTCCCTATATTTTACCCCTGTTACCTTCAGAATTTGGAAGACTTTATTCCAGTAGACATTGTCAAAAAGCTTTCTCCAAATGTACAAATGCTTAAAATGTAGGATTGCCTTTCGTTAGCCTATCCTCTAAGATAAGTCGTAATGTGAGTGTTGCCTCCCATGTTCCTACAGTTCTCCTAAATCCAAACTGATCTTCCCCAAAGTTGGATTCCACAAGTTTTTCCATTCGTCTGTAAGTAATTTGGGTTAGTTTTTTGCAACCATGACTTATTAAACTAAGAGTTCTGTAATTTTCACATTTGTCTGTGCTTGCTTTCTTTGGAATTGGAATTAAAATATTCTTCTTGAAGTCTGAGGGTATTTCCCCTGTCTCATACATCTCGCATACCAGGTAAAATAATTTCCTCATGACTGGCTCTACTATCGATATCAGCGGTTCAGACGGTGTATCATCTATTCCAGGGGCCTTGTTTCGACTCAAATCTGTCAGGGCTCTTTCAAATTATTTCGCAGTATCAATCCTCCTATCTCCTCTTCCTCCACTTCGTCTACCGTTTCTAGTACACTACCTTGAAGTTTATTTACTTTGTACAGGCTCTCTATATATTCCTTCCACATCTCAGCTTTCCCCTCTCTGCTTAGTACTAGTTTTCCGTCTGAGTTCTTGATATTCATACGGCTGCTTCTCTTGTCTCCAAATATCTCTTTTATTTTCCTGTAGGCGGTATCTGTCTTTCCCCTGATTCTTCTACGGTTCTGCATTTGTCCTCTAGCCACTCCTGCTTAGCCAGTCTCCACTTTCTGTCAATGTCATTTTTCAGACGTTTGTAGTCCCTTTTGCCTGCTGCACTAGATGCATTTTTATATTTTCTCCTCTCATCAGTTAAGTCCAAGATATTCTGTGTAATCCAGGGACTTCTATTAGGCCTTGTTCTTCTACCTATATGATCCTCTGCTACTTTCACTACTCTATCTCTCAGAGCTATCCATTCTTCATCTAGTGTATTACGTTCCCCGGTTTCACCCAATCCTTGTCTAACGCTCCCTTTGAAACCCTCAAACACCTCTGGTTTCTTCAGTTTGTCCGGGTTTCATCTCCTAACTTTTCTAGCCTTATGCAGTCTGTTAAGTTTCAATCTGCAGTTCAGAGTCTATATCTGCCCCTGGGTATGTCTTACAGTTTAAAACATGGTTCGTAAATCAATACCTTACCATTACTACACTCTGTAAAAGTTATATCAGTTGGGCAGATAACAATACAATCTGAAATGTCTGTTACTGAAACATAACGAAACATAACTTACATAACTATAGAAAACTCCCTGCTGGATCAGAGGTTATTATCGAAAACAAGGCACTGTAGCAGGTCTCCAATTTCAGTCATTTAGACAGTGACGGAAATCTACCTGGAAAAAAGACATAGAAAAAGAAACCTAAAAAATTGAAACATTATCATTTAAGAAAAATGCAACCAATTGAAATTAAAAGTCACGGGATCTTAAAAATATTCAAAATAAATTGTTACATATATGTGAGTCTATCACAAAAAAATTAAAAAATCAAGTTAGGAAAAACACAATACTGAAGTTACATGACTTAATGGCAGTGCCTGAGCGTCTTAATGTAGTGAATCCTCGATTGTGAAAAAATGATTTCAAGATTAATACTGCCAACTGAAATGAGGTTTCCAAGAACAGACTCAGGTTGCTCAATGACTGATCACATAAAAGAAGATGACATTCTCGCATAATTAGGAATTTAAATAATAAGACTGTAGAATACAGGGAAGAATGGAGACAACACGTTATAAAAGGAAACGTGGAGAGAGAATTCCAGGCCAAACGCTTTGGAAAAATAGATTTAGGACGATTGAGATAGAGATGGAGCTAATTATGTGAAGACAGAACAATCGTATCGCCTAATCATGAAAATGAAGATGCTGACTGTATGTATTCCATAGCTGTGATGTCCATCGTTCATACTCCCTCCCACAACTCCTTCCCTCTCTCTCTCTCTCTCTCTCTTACAAACACACACACACACACACACACACACACACACACAGTCACACATGGGATAACAGCACGCTAAAGCCAGGGCGGAAACGGTTTAAAGGGAAAGACTTTACTGTTAATATAATAAATCGTAACACTCCATTCAGCGATTCTTCTACAAAAGAATTACAGATAAATACAGCATCAGGACGGGCTATCGGAATGCGCCCGCCGGGGCCGTCACACGGCGGCAGCACAAGCCATTACAACGACGCCCTTATCTAACATTTATGTCACAATTTCCAACACGGGCCGGAGCGCCAGCTTCACCGCTCTTTCGCTATAGAAATCTTCTTTCGCCATTGTGCAGCGCCGTGTCTGATAGCTTTCAAATTTTATTAGTCCCATTGTCGGTGCCCGGGTTATTGTGCGAGCTGAAAAGCGGGGGACGGGGAACGGGAAATTGCGGGCAAGAGAACTGTGGTTGCTTTCCACGCAAACTTCGCGTCGTCTTTGTTGGCGAAGAACACACAAATTACTCTTTCCGCAGAAACTCTCGATCGAGCTCCGAAATTCCTTACACAGCAAAAGACAAGTTGCTGACTCTTGCGCTCGAACTAGCAGAACCATTATAATTTACAGTGGGGTAAACTTGAGGCGATCCCGCTTACACTAGAACTCTGAGATTGTAGTCTTTGCCTTATCCTTCGGATGAATAGAGAAACACGGAACTTTTCATGTTGCATTTAAAAGGGAATTATATTGTTAATGTGGAAGACAGTTGGTTTTTTAAATTATACTTGTTAAGTCACCGATAGGGAGAGTTGTCGTGAGATTGTGATATTTCTGGCTTTTTAGGCAACAAGTCATCATCTAGATTTAATTCCATAATTTCGTTCACATACATCGGTAAGGAAAGCAATATGTGTAGGGAGGTACAGTGAGTGTCATTCTCCTGCGAAATTCCTTCAAAATAGTGCGTGTATAACCTGGGCGACTCTCAGTGACCTAGCGTGCCAAATCTTCTACTTTCATTTATTAATCACTCTGTATACAAGCTGATGTCAGACTTGACTGACCGACTGAATGACTGACTGATCATCGCATAGCCCAAACCACTGATTATATAAATGGTAGGCATCGGTTAAAAATCGATTTTTGGATATTCCATCCCTAATAAGTGAGATTGGGGGTGAAATGTTTTAGGCAATTGCGAAGTTTGAAGTACGAAGTTTCGTATTTGGATTCTTTATTAGATTTTAATAAACACGTGTTTTTGTATTTTTGATTGTCAATCATTAGTCAGATAAAATAGGAAATTCAAAGTTAGTTTTTCAAAACATGTTGCTGTAAACGCAATTTTGAAGCTAGAACTGCGAAAATTCGGATTTCGATTCTTTGTTAGAGTTAAACATATTTTAGTGTATTTGGAAAACAATTTTTGGAACTGGGCTTAAGAAATCGGGTGTAAAACGACTAGATGAGCACAAGAGCGATTGTGGAAGAAAAGAGACTGACTTATCACATTTTTCGGAACAGTCTTCGCAATCAGGAGACCATTAAATTTATTTTGATAAAACCCAAGTACTGGCGGCCGCAAGTCAGTACTATGAATGGCTGTATATATGTGACATCTAATATATAAAGCAGAATGTCCTTATATTTGTATGTGTTGCATGCAAATCTACAGTTTTGTTCCGATCTTTATGAAATTTTGTACACGTAAGCTTCAATCCATGAGGACGATCGCCGTAAGTGTAAGAATTACATACGATATATAATTCACGAGATATGACATCATAAACAATGAGATGCGCGAAAAACTGCTGCATTTTGCGATAATGCTGCTCATTTTCTCCTAAACCATTGGACCGATTTCAACCAAATTTAGTACACACATTCCTTACCATGAGGTAACAATTGCTGCATGATTAAGAGTCACATACGGCATATGGTTCAATAGATATTACGTCATAATCAATAGAAATCGCAAAAATGCCATATAATGTGGCGAGACTTTCGAAATACACTGTATGAGAATGACAGTACTTAGCGACTTGCATCAAACTTTAAACATAATTTAAAACCTTTAGTAACCTTTTTCTCACTGTCAACATATTATGAAAGGTAAAAAGTTTCTCGCTTACTACTTTTCCGCTGTTTATGGAGTAAAACTACGGCTCTCGGTAAGACATTACAATTTATAATTTGAATACTACAAATTGTAGCGACAGGAAATTTTACAGACAGTATATACGCATATAGATGAGTGTACCCTGGATATTGTACCACAGTACGAACGTAGTTCATGAGATATGAGCACATAAACAGAAACGTTCTTGGAAAACTGCCCCATCACGCACCAAGTTTTAATCTATTACTTCTTTACTACTAATTGTATTCCCAAGTGATTTTACAGTCATACAGCCCTTATACAAACAAATATATACCTGAAAATGGCAGGAACAAATAAATAAATACCCGGGAAACCCCGGGTTTTCAGCTAGATAAACGGGAAAGCTGATTGTTTTCATGTGCAAAGCAAGTTTTGGAAGCTTTCGGGTTCCCCATCCGGCCGCCCAACTGTTTGGACCTAGTTAAAGGAATACAGGTCGTTAGGAAAACCTAATCTGCTCGGAATCAGGAAACGGCGGTCTTGGATTTGCGAGGGCGGCTATCCCAGATTGTAATTGAAATACAATATAGCCACACACAGTATTCTAAAAATCCTTACAAAATCAGGGAATGATCATACAGCAAATATAATTATGTCAATGGATTCAGGAGTCTTGGTAGCATTAATTTCAATATCCCTTACAGATGAAAAGCTGATAACTTTCAGTACTATAATAATAGTATTATAAGTTTTATATTTACAATTATTGATACGTAGTGTTTATCAGTAACAGTTTAAGAAGCAAATGGGCAGCATTGAACCGCGGTACCTATCTTAAAAGACGAACCACGTTATTTCCGTATTCTTTCAATAAAAATTGTTTTACTCTCCTGTTATGCTTTTCGTTGAGGGAGTAATATTCTTGTGTCATAACTTAAATTCCACCACAGAAACACAAAACATGAACCCAGCAAAGCACATTGCAATTATATATGTATTTTATTATATTTAATTTTATTCTTAGTAACGTTCGTTTTATGTTGTAGACGGCCTCTTAAATATTTCATGGCCGACTAAAAATAGTAGATATGTAGCAGATAATTGATACATAAACAGTTATATGTATTTGTGGCCTAGAACTGAATAGATTTGCATAAAAATCTGTGATACATATTAATTGTGTATCTATATTTCGACGGCGGTAGTATATTTGAACAGTGAGACACCACGCTTAATAGCTACCTGAGCAAAGTGCTGCAATCTCAAACGATTTTAGTATTAGAAAATTTATGGGACTGTGAATACAGAACTTAGTCTCTGGTTGAAACCAGAGACTGAGTTTTATTGGCAGAACCCTTAAAAGATGCAACAGAACTACTAAAGAAAGTGCATACACTACGCTTGTCCGTCCTTTTTTGGAGTTTAGCTGCCCAGTGAGCGAATCTTATCATGTGGGTTTGACGGAGGACATCGAAAGAGTCCAAAGGAGAGCAGAGAGACTATACGTTCCTCCATTCCCATATTTATCGATTTACGTTTCGTTGAGTTGTATAATTTTTCATGTATATATTAATTTGTATAGGTGCAGTATTTCTGTAACATCTGCTGGGAATACAATTAGTAGTAAAGAAGAAAGAGATTAAAAGATGGTGCTTAATGTGGCAGTTTTCCATGAACGTTACTATTTATGTGCTCATATCTCATGAACTACATGTAGTGTGACAAAATTTCAAAGGTACATTGAGATATATGTGTGCATACTGTCTGTAAAATTTCCTGCTTCCACAGTTTGTAGTTTAGAAATTATAAACTGCAACGTCATACGGAATGCCGTAGTTTTAGTCCCTGAACAGCGGAAAAGTTGTAAGCGAGAAACGTTTTTCTTCATTATTTTACTGCAGGTGTCAGCGATAAAAAATATAATAAACGTTTGAAATTACCTTCAAAGTTTGTTGTAAGTCGCTAAGTACTCTCATTCTCATATAGTATGTGAATAAATCTCGTTGCATTATGTGGCAATTTTTTTGCGTTTCCTATGGTTTATGACGTCATAAATCCTAAACCATGAGTCGAATATGATTCTTAAACCTGCAGCAACAGTTACCTCACGGTAAGGAAAATAGTAGCCTTCCTGTGGCAACGCTGATGATACCCTAGTCTCTGATGGACACTCGCCATCGAGGACAAATTACTGGCTTGTAATACATAAGTAGTTTTCAAGCCACTCACATATTTGAGCACCTATTCCATATGTTCGTACCTTCGTTAGGAGTTTGTAATGCGGTACCGTCTAAAAAGACTTTCCGCCTGTTATCCTTCATCCATGGCACGCAAAATGTGATGAGAGAAAAGGTCAGCCAGGTTTCGCACAACCGATGCTTCCTAAGGCCGTGCTGATACAAGGACAGAAACTATTTCGTCTCAAGGTAATTTACCACATTATAACTGAGAATATGTCCAATAATTCTACAGTAAACAGGTGCTAAGGATACAGATCTGTAATTTCGTGGGTCAGTTCTTGTGTCTTTTTTATACAAGGGAGTTACCTGTGCCTTTTTCCAGTCTGGTACTTTGTGCCGGATGAAAGTCTCGAGATAAATGCAAGTAAGGGGCCAATGCCTCCTAGAACTCTTTGTAAAACCGGATTGCTACCCCATCAGGACCAGACGACTTGTTTGTTTCCAACTCTCTCAGCTGCTTCTCTGCACCTACTTTGCCTATTACGATGTCCACCATTTTGGAGTTAGTGTGACCATCAAAAGGAAATGTGTTTTCATGGTCCTCCTGCGTGAATGATTTCTTCAATGTTAAATTTAAAAGTTCGGCCTTCATTTTGCTGTCTTCCATCAACCACCCCAGAGTGATCAACGAGTGACCTTTAATCCCCTTACCGATATTACAAAGGACCAGAAATTTTTCTTAATCTCTACAATGTCTTTTACTAAGGTATGACGGTGCTCTTTCTATAGACACGCGAATCTACATTGTCTGAGTTGATTTAGTTGACCTTTTTTGAACCCAGAGTGCAACTGCCTTTGCTTTCTCAGCATTTTTCTAATATTACTATCATGTCACTGTGGGACTTTCCTATCCTTAATGCACTTGGCACATATTTATCCTGCGCTTGATTCACGATGTACTTAAATTTTGCCCATAATTCCTCTACGTTCACAATATCAGAACTAAATGATATCCATTCATTTCTTAAGTGGGACGCCGACAGTTGCTTATCTCGATTTCCAGCACAAACATTCCCCTAGGCTTCTTGACAGATTTGTGAACTATGGTGGCCGGTGCCATTATGACGAGATCATGATCACTAACCCCTGTCTCTACAGTTTGTAGGTATAATGTCCTAAATATTTGAATTGCGTGTGGGCTGACGATTTAGCTGCTCAAAAGAGTGGAAGGAAAACATATTCAACAACCACTAGACTCTTGTCTTTACCCCTGTAGTGAAAGAATAGTCGTCCCAGTCTATACTCGGCAGGTTGATGTCACCCCCAACTAATAAAGCATGGTCCAGGTACCTTCGCGCTGCTGATCGTAACCTTTATTTGAATGACGGTGGAAGAGGGTGACCGGTAAAATCACCTATTAACTTCATCTCGCCTATACCTGTTACACGCATCCAGATAACCTCACATTCCTATTACTCTTGGAAGATAGGGTAAGGTGGCACAATTTCGATCATTTCGGACAAATGTTATTGTAACTGGAAATATATTGAGAAAATATGTAATTTTGATTATAGCACTTGTTCTTGTATGTTTAATTAATATGTAACACAAATATTAGACAATTACAAATGTCGGTATAGGCACACAAAAAAGTTACAGAATTGAGAAACATCGATCGAAAATGTACCACACTAGGTACAATTATGATCACTTCCTCGTACAATTTTGATTACGGGCATCTTCCACATAAAAAGCACTTTTTCTGTCACGCACCAACGCATACTTCGTGGTACCAAACATTGCATTCTTGGCAGCGAATACAATCACCCTTAAATAGATGATTTATAAGCAGCTTCACTTACCTCTTTAAAGGGAAAATTTTTTTATCTCCTTACCGAAAAGCGGTGTATTCTTGGAAAAGACAGGAGGTGCTGTAGAAACTTACTACGCTACAATGGCACACAACGAGACTGACAAATGGGGCGAAAATTTATGTTGATCAGAATTGTACCTATATCGAATTTGTACCACCTTACCCTACGACATGTTGAAGACTTGGTTTAGCCACAGCCTAAGGGATGTTTTCGGAAAGATATTTTCACTCGTAACTGTGACCAGGTCGTATCTCCACCATTTCTTCCAGGACTGTTAATACTGCAATGTACGCTGAAGAACTTCCGTAAAATTGGGAAAGCAAGAGGCAAGGTAATGATGGAAGTAAAGCTGTGAGAAAGGCCATGAAGCGTGCCAGGATAGTTCTTCAGCGGTAGAGTGCTTTGACCCGAAAGGGAAGGTCGCGCTTTCGAATCCCGATCCCTCACAGTGTTTTAATCTGGCAGTAGAAGTTTCAATACCAGGGTGTCAGTCAGTGCTAGATCAACCAATTTAATGTCAGTCATGACTTATGCTTATTACCGTGATATTCATAGCCCTTTCGTATAGCCTAAATTTATATCTTGGCCGTTCTGTATAATCCCATGTAATATGCTTGTCTTTAAGCGGATGCCATTCACTACAGATTTTGCCAATAGTGTATCGCAATTACGTCGAGCGGCTAACGGAAACGTCTGTCCACGTACTGGGGATTACAGACGTCTGCCATTCGGCGAGGCGATCACTCCGCATGCAACGCGCACCACCAGTAATACGACCGGGAACTGTGAATTCGGATGTGACGGGTACCTGCAATACGCTAATGAGGACGCCGCCTATGCCTCTCCGTCAATATAGGCGATACTGGGTCTCACAGAAACGCCTCCCAGTCTGTCCGTGTTCGTTTGTAAACCCCTGAACGCAAGCTAATGAGACGAGCCTGCATCAAAGCGAATCCGGAAATGGTGAATGGCAATCATATCTACCCGTCAATGGCGCAATACTAGCAAGACGAATTAATGAACCTGTTTCGAAATCCTCTTTTCCGTACTAATAGACAAATATCTTACAAGGCATGTTCACAGACTGTCTCACCGTTACTAAAATTATATGAAATGGGAACTTTACCGCGAGACCACGAATGTAGCTTACCTAATCTACTTGTAACTGCACAAAAGGCATCCTGCATGGACAACCGCAGTCTACAGTGTTGCCAGATTGTGCAGATAGTCGGACATAGAGCGAATCAGCGCGGCTACGTTTATTGTCCTAAGTCCCGATCGGGGCGAACTTATGCTCAGCGGCGGCCGGCCGCCGGCCAGGTTTCTTTGTCAAAGAGTGTACATAAACTGGGGAGATACTGTTACAATGACTGATGTAAATGACATATTGATAGCACTAACTCTGTATATATATTAAGTACTAGAGTTATATGGAATTCAGTATCACCACACTTTTTACTTTTGTGATTTTAGCTGTAAAAGAAAACGCAATGCCGCGGTGGAGTAGCCGTTCCTCGCCGTGGAGGTTCGAGTCCTCCCTGGGGCATGGGTGTGTGTGTTTGTCCGTAGGTGTGTTTACCTAGATTTAAGTAGTTTGTAAGCTGCGGACTGATGACCACGCAGTTTGGTCCGAAAGATTTACAGACATTTGATTTGTAAACGTAATCACGGACTGAAATAGAATATTTGGTCTTTATTTTAGCGCAGAACAGAGCAACATGAACGAAGTCATATCTCAAGTACAGGAAAGGTAATACCATCTACGTTAAAAGCGTCCATAGCAACCAAGTCAGAGACAAACATTTTAGTAGATGCATTGATTCTAATTAATGCAATACCAAGCCATTTTCAATAAGGTTGATTACCAAACGAGGAGGGGGTGTACTTTGTGCCCACCATAAAAAATTTAAAGAATAAATAATATTTATTAATTGTTATTGAATTACATTAATAACATACCCTTGAAAAATCTAGTAATGCATAATCAAGATCCAGAACTTCAATATTTCATATAAAACTGTTTCCAATAATGCATTTCATAACTATCACCTAATTCGGTCTTTAGATACTCTATCGCTGTCTCCATTCTCGCGTACAACACACTCCTCTTCAGCCTCAATCAATACACTGTCAGTTTCACCAAATTCTATTTCTGAATCTGTAGATTCCTCCAAAAATAATTGACTGTCAACACATTTTCAATCGCATTTGTATCTAACACTAAACTAAGTGCCACTGAACAGGAAACAATAAAAGAATCAAAATGGAAATGAATCATTATTAAGACAATTTTTGCTGTCAACCGAGAGAAATATAATGTCCGTGTGTTCAAAGATCACGTAATGCTATTATCTGTGGAGTAAGACGACCGTTGTGGAAAGTCGGATCTGCTACCGTAAGAGAGGGGGGGGGGATACTTAAGCTTAAATGAAAACTGTAAAATAAACGTAGAATACGGAAAACGATTTCATTAAAGACTATAAATATTTTACAAACTTTTCAAAAATAAAGTACCAGAATAGATTTCAAAATTTTCAAAAGTTGGGAATAATTTACCCCTTCCTCCTCTTGGTATTGGAAGAGTTAATGTGTAAAAAATAATTCTACACCGATTTCAGCTGCCCGTACATAACAGGAAACACAGATACCTGTGTAACATATTATTACTTATTTCCTTGATTCATTTCTCTGAGTGTACCTGTTATGATGCGTGTTTGTGGCTGTTGGTATACAGATCTGTTAAACACAAAACGCAACCAACATCACGCGCAATGGATAAATTTTGAAGTTCTGCAGTTAGGATTTGAGCAACGTGAACCTTCCGTATTCCAACTAACACTGTCAGGAACATCAGAAGCATTACATTAAACCGGAAATAGTCCTCATTCTGATGCCGTAGTTGTCTGTTCTAAAACTGAATTTTGTTTGGTATCCCAGTGTGAAGGAAACTTCTATTTTCTTTGGCAATATTGTTTTATATTTTTTTGCTTCTTCTTTGCATTTATATATTTTGGAGCTGTTAGAAATAGTACTTTCCGATTCATGCTTGAAGATTTTGTTGGAATATTCTTTTGAGACGGCAGCAAGTCTTGGAATGAAGCATAAGGCTTTGGCTGTCCAGGCGCTGAGTAATACAATCACGGTAAGCTTTCATTGGATTTTGAATCCCATCTTGGGTCCACAAAGAAACAGTTCTTCATTCATATTTTCCCTTTTCCAAACTAAAATGAAAACAGAATAAAAAGTTTAGAAAACAAAGTCTCCTTATTTGGAAGTCAGCGAACCGCTAATATTTTAAAAGAAGAAAATAACAGTCAAGTTCGAAAAATTTAACAATTTATTAGATAAGGTGACCGGTTTCGATCTCTGATGAGATCATCCTCAAACCTAATCGTCTCGCAGTTGATGTCAACGTGCGCTTTGTCTGTGCTGCCAACCTTACACACCCCGCAACGCAAGACACGTCGAGATCGCCATTGCGGAGAGACTTTGAGAACACACGATATATGACTTCAAATGTCTTCTAAAATTTCTGGCTTTTATCTTATTATCCTGTTGTTCTCTACTGTTGTGCCTCCTGATCTGCAATTCTTTCTCTTCGAACATAACACATTGCAGCAACAGAAATGTAGCCATCACCTACAGGAACGTTCCTCATTCCATCACATTTTTCACAAGATAATGAATTTCGTGGTCTTCAAATAACCGTGTGTGTTTTCTTCCAGGTCACCCTATTTGTCCACCACTGTAAAACACAGTATTAATTTTTCGTGAAATAATTATGCACGTGAGTCTTCCCATCTTGTACCTTCCCATCTTCATTGTTTCAACCATCAATGCTCATCATTTTTCTCTATGAATTCGTGAAACGTTTTCATATACATAATTGTCTCTACTGAGCTTAGCGTTCCGGAGTTCCATAACGATATACAGAGGTACACTGAGAATAAAATTACAACTGAGATTGATATTTGTAGTAAACAACGGTATTGATTTTCACATATTAATTTGCAAAGTTATATAAAGTTATGACAATATTAAGAAAAGTAAAGAAAATGTGATCAAAGATAAGGAAAACATGCAGAATGAAGAAGATTCGGAAAAAAAGATGCATGAAATCTTCATCACTGTCCATCAGGAAACTGTTAGTAGCAATAGGTGAACTTTACATAACGTAGAGAAAATAAGCCAATTTTACATGCAATTCACAGCCGACACTGTAGCCTATAGAATCAGTAGATAATTAACCTCGCAGTATTGGAAATATATTGTGGAATCCCCTAATATCAGTGGTAATGATATGCTACAGCGCAGGTGAATTTCAATTTACTGAACCATTTGCAACAGCTACTATTTTGTTGGTTTGTGATCCCACAGTTAATTATTGTGATTATGAAAATGAACCGCAATATTATGAAAAGCTCAGTGATTATGAAAGTATACATACAATGAAATAGCTCAGAGTATTTAACTCCAGTTCGGCATCTGCTCAACAATTGTTGTTTAATTTTTTCTTATCATTAATATCGTCAGTCAATCATCTGGAGTCTGTGCTTTATAAAGCCTAGTTCAACTAACTAGATTCTTAGTTTGCCATGTACTATACCTTCACACATTTTTTTCTTATACATTGGAAGGGTGTGTCATATTCAGACAGTAAATTTCATCACTGTGATTAGCCAATAATGCACTTAAGTTGGATTATCTGATAAACGTTTAAGCAACCCTAATGCATTTTATAAAATCACTAACTTTACTGTATGATTCCAATAGGTACTGCAGTAATCGAAATATAAATGCTATCGCTTTTTTCCCTTTTTTCCGGTATGATTAATGTGTCTTTACGATTTAGTATCGAGTGGATCTTATCAAAAGTATAATACGAATGACTCCATAAAGCTGTATTCCAAGAGCCAAGTTTCACAATTGGCTAGACCAAATTCTCACATACTATTAAACAGAATTCGTAGTTCTTCAGTTTACGTGCCCACATTGTTTTAACTGCATGCTACGAAAGTAAAGAATAGTTAATGGTAATAAGATCAAGTTAATTCCGTCTACTGTAATACGAATCTTCTTCATATTTCTGAAACCCTAGTGCGCGCCGCTTCTCTTATCAGGTATTTCAATTCCTCCCATCATTACACTCTTCATCTTGTAGTGGTCTTGTATCACACTTCTTGATAACCCCCTCCTTAGGTACTACTTGGTCAGAAACGCCGCTTTCCTCCGGCTGAAGTACGCTGCCACACTTCCGGTTACCATCTGTATCGTCCATCCATTCTACATCAGATTAGAAGTGTCGCCTGTAACATGTAATAATAACTCCTGTCCTATTTATGTTTCAATCTGCACACTGTCGTGCTTCGAGATAAAACAACTATAACTCAAAAAGTCTAGCTCTATTGCAAGAGGCATATATCTCTGACGCTTATTTACTATAGATGATCCTTCTCTGTATGTAGTGACGCTTTCAATAACTGAAGATACGGTATTTAACCTGCTCGATTCTTTTAGATTTTTTGATAGATCAAAAGCGTTTGTCCTGTTGTAATATGGATACTGTGCTCGGCTTTAATTTTCAATTACGTCGTTCTAAATTTCCTACCATCCAGAGAGTCTTAAGAATCTTACAGCCATTGATTATCCTGGAAATACTAATACGATGAAATGATCATCAGCGAAGTGTGTACAAGATTTCGGCACCCATATGGACTCCGCATTCTTCCCATTTACTTCTACAGAGCTACATTGATTTCACCACGTAGATTTTAAGTAACATCGGTGCTTTAGCAGACTCTTGGAACTATGCTATTCTTACGGCAAAAACCTGTGACACTGCGGATCCTACTCTGAAAACAGTCAGACAATCCGCACAAAAATCATTTGTTATTTTATATAACTGGATGACGCACCATTGTTCTTGACACTTGTCTGCAGATTTTTCCATGTTTTCTTAACACAAAGCTTAATGCTTGTCTCTTCCTTTGGCAATTCTATTTTCTATTACATTCCGTAAGGTGATCATTCAATCAGTTCATCTTGGTCCTGGCCTAAAACCAACCTGTTCTCCACATATTACAGCCTCGAAGATGATTCGTTTTTAGGTGATATTGATGGCATTACACTTGTTCCCCGGTAAATTTTTACACCATTTTATTCTTATTCTCATAGACTGAAATAAGACCATACATTTCATTCACTGGGTGCTTGGTCCCTTTAAAAAACTTAATATACAATTGGGTAAAAATTCGCACACACACTATGTCAATCACGTTCCCAGTAAAGAAAATATTTCCGATCTACTCATTGAATCCCATAATGCAGAACGTCTGTTATTGAAAAGTACAGCTGACAATTTGTATCGAAATCCAGTATAAATGCAAAAATGAAAGTTCTGGGAAAGATTGTAGCGAGTATATTTCATAATCTGGTCAACTGGTTGGTTCATAAAACGTTTTACAGACGTCTTAAACATGTCTGTTAAACCCTAACAACAGTATAAAAAGAGGTGTTTTTACCGGAGGAAGCTTCTCTTCAACCCAGACGTTCCTACTAATGTTTTTTTTTTTTTTTTTTTTTTTTTTTTTTTTTTTTTTTTTTTTTTTTGTTACTTCTGGTTTAAAAGGTAGTTTATTACATCACTAATAGGGCGTTCAAAGCTGTAACATTGAATATACACTAATTGCACACATAGTCTATGTATAATAGGTAGTTCTTCTCGAACGAAGTAAACCTGAAATCATTAATATTACAAATTAGATATGACATTCTAGTTGTAAAGCCATCCATACATTTCTGAATAATAAAAATAAAATTGATGTGTAAGTACTTACACATGCAAATCATGAGTTAATTCATTCACTGCTTCTTAAACCCTAGCTTCAAAAGTGACTAACACAAAATAAAGTTCTAAAACAATGACTACTAGTATATGCAAGTCATCGATCGATATTCATGTGACAGTCCGTTGTTGGACAAAGTGTTTTGTGCGAACAATTACCGCTAAATGTTTCAGAAAACTAAAGACTTTTTTCCGTAAAGACGTCAGAATCATCTGGGTTAAGGCATTTTATTAAGTCTACTTATATTGTAGCTTCATAAAATGATGATTTTCAATTGAAACGTACCTTAATATTGCCAACGGAATTACTGTCAGATCACCTTCAGGTCCTTCCGAGAGCTTTTGGCGAGCGGGATACACTCAGCCCTGGTGAGGACAATTGAGGAGCTGTTTCACTAAAAATTGTGACTTCCATCAACATAACCGGAAAAACGGGCTGGAATGCGGTGTACTGACTTTATGACACTTCATACCGCATCCGTCAACGCCTCCAGGAGATGTGTAGCACTAAAAATTAAATACCATTGATATTACTATATGTTTTATATTAACATTGTTTCTATAAGGTATTCAAATGTTTGTAAAGCTGTGGTACCAAACAGCGGTGGTTATCAGTCATAGACTTACAAACTACTCAAACTTCGGAAGTGGAGCAACCGCATATTCCGCAGCAACGCGCCTTAGAGCACTCGGCCACTCCCACGAGGCTATAAGGTATTTTTTTCTTAAATTAATTATTATATCTATAAATGTGAATGTCTGTTCGGTGTACGTTTATCACGTCTGAACCACAAAATATAAAGAGCAAAATTTTTTACAGTTACTAATGTCAACCCGGGGAAGGCTTTAGGCATGGTTTTATGGCGATCGGATAGCTATTTATCTATATTTGAAGAATATAACGTGAAATGCGGAACAATAATTACTCTGAAGTGTGGCGATTTATCGAAGTGCGATTACTCTGTGCAGACATATCTCTGACTTGTGTCTGTTCCTTGATATGTGTAATTATTCTATGGTTGTTAATTAGTCTGTGCATATGTTACAGTTGAATGTATTATGTCGTTAATAAATTGTGCTTAATTACGCGATAATTGGTGATCCCGACTTTTAACTTTTCAAGCAGTTCACGGAGATAATTTACCAGAGACCCAAATTAGCTCCAATCCAACAATCAACACTGCATTACATTCCAACTACGCCAGGAACAGCACTCCATACTCCATGCTCCACCTGAAAAGCTGAAAGTAGCGAAACAAGAGTTCTCATCTATGGTTGCACAAGGAATCCGTCGACCATCTAGCAGCAGTTGGGCTTCTCCTCTACATGTTGTACCGAAGAAGAAGAATGGCTGGCGTCCGTGTGGAGATTACAGGAGACTCAATGACAGGACTCTGCCTGACCGCTACCCTGTGCCGCATATTGAGGACTTCAAAAGTGTGTTTTTGGTGCAACGGAAGTCCAGTTTCTTGGCCACATGGTAAATGCAGAAGGAATACGACCACCAGCCGAAAAAGTTAAGGCAATTATCAATTATCCAAAGCCAACAACAGTGAAACAACTTCGACGATTTCTTCGTGTACTGAACTACTACCATCGTCTTGTGCGTAATCATGCCCTCCTTGCTGCACCTGTAAATGAATTGTTACGAGGCACTCCAAAACCATCTGATAAACTATTTTGGAACTGTCAAACAGAAGCAGCATTTGCCAATTTAAAGATCGCTATTGCCGAAGCTGCTCTACTGGTTCATCTGGTTAATTATTAAACACTAATATCTTCCAGTGTTGAATTAGAAAATCAGAGAACAGTAGTAATGTGACGGTATGTCTTGTACAGTTCGGAACAGTAAAGTACTAGAAAATTGTCTGAAATCTAAGTCTTTAAATTTAAAGTTTCCTGATACAAGGCAACAAGTGTGGTTAAGTTTATTAAAATGAAAATGTTTCACCAAGAACCGACAGTTGAATCAATCCATATGATTAAAAATACTTATTGGAATTCTTCATATATTCTGTTGCCAGATATCACCAATAATTTTCAACATAAAATAGGATAACATGTTATCATATCGCCAGAAACATTAAACAGCGAATTAACGGCATGTCATAAAATTACGTTAAGGTTTTCAAGCCCAAAGACCCGTAATTTCGGAAAGTAGCGTGACACAATCTGGACGTCAGGCAGACTACACGTCTCTTTAAGGTACGCAATGAATTACATTAAGGCTATGACATTTACAATGAAATTAATAGTCAAACTTTAGAATTTTCAAAAAATAGTTTGGCAATGATATCGGTACAGCTACAGCACTGTGCGATATGAGAATGAATTTGCGGAGGAAAACAGCGTGGACGTAGTGTTCAGAAGCAGCCTCCCTTAGTTACGCAATTAATCGGAGGGTGCCATGTGACGCCTAAGCCATGCCACAACAGTGACAGCTTCATTAGAGATGGTTACCCGACCAGACCCCTCAATTAGAAAGTCTGCGTGCTACGCGAAGAAAGTGGTCTACCGTTCCAACAACATTTTGTTGAAGACCTTCACGCAACAGTCATTCAATATTCCTAAACAGTGTTGATGTGCTCCACTGTGGTCTGAAGAACAGGCGTTCCTCAGGAAATTAGTCTCTTTACTACAGCCTTGCGTGAAACTGGATGTAGGCCCTTATGATTTCAGATACTTCCTTTCTGAGAAACATAATTTCTAGCCAAATGAATCGAGAGTCTTAATAATATAATACAGTATCAAACCCGGCATCGCTTCGCAGTCGCTAATGTGTATGGGATGTATACCCTAATCTTCTCCCGATGTCTATCCCTTCCTCCCTCCTCTACTTCTCCATCGCCTCCTCCCCCCTTCCTTTGTCCACCTCCTCCTCCCCGTATCTTCACACCACTCCCTCTTACCTCACACCATATCCATCTCTTCCCCCCTCCTATCATCCCCCTTTTCAAATCCATTTCATTCCCCCATTCTCCATCTCCTCCTCTCCCTCTCTCTGATCTTATTAATTATTATTGCAATCGGGACCCGGATTGGAAACAGAAGTGAAAAAGGATGGGTAAAACCATTGGAAACGGGTTATTAGAAAGAATTTTCGAGCTGCTCTATCTGTGAGGTTAGTAGCTTTAATGTCCGTACTCTTAATGGTTTTATTCCACGAACATACATATCAACGGCGAACTGATGAAAGAATCTGCGGCATTTCAGTATGTGGTCGTACTCGTTTCGATGAATCATCAAACGGTAGGCATAAAAATTCATACAGTTAACCTTCTTGTTAGTTACTTTACCTGTAAGTGAATAATGAACTCATATTAGGAATCTAATTGAAACACAATTAACAACATTTCTACATAACAGTAAAATTTTACATTCCGCGACACAGGCAACAGCTGTTGGATCGTGGGAAAGAATCCGACCAATATTGGGAAAGCTTGAGACAGCCAATGAAATTTTAGTTGGCGACAGTTGTTTACTCTTCATACTAAACGATATTATTTTGAAAATCCGCATAATAATTTAGTTTCAGACACATTAAACGTACTGAGGAAGATGATGTTTTTCATGTATAAGAGTGAAATTACTTTACTTATGGAAACAGTCTTACAAATGCTAATCACTTATGACCACGAGAACAATCTGTAGTGTTTGGATGAACGAAAAACGTAGTACTGGTAAGAAATCGGCAAATCTGATTGGATGTTGTATACTATCACCCGATTGGCTAACAGTGACGTAACGCAATTTCCCGGAATCAACGGCTGTTGCCAACATTTAAAATTAAACCCTACATACCAGTTAGTTCCTGGCTTCAAGCCATGCCCTTCATTTCTTCTTACCTCCTTGGTGTATTTGTTTGGTATTTGGTCGTTAGGCGAGTAGCGAATTAATAAACTAATTGTTGGAGAATCTAGAAAATCATCCGAGCTGGAAGCGTACATTCCGTTACTCTCAAATTCTAATATTATCCGGTAGATTTTCCATAAAATTTCTTTCATACAAACCTTGCCTTGAGAATTACGAACAGAACAAAGAAAAGATCAGCCAAATTGGTGAAGCCATTCTCAAGTGATGCGCTTTCATACATGCGGCAATTCATTTTTATTAATATAGATAGATGTGACATACATTAAATATTAAATAAATAGGTATCTAAAAACCTTCCTATGTCCGTCTCCTGCTTCTAAGCTACCTTCCCACCAATTTTCAGCCAAATCGGTTCAGACGTTCTTTAGTTATAAATAGTGTAACTAACACGACTTTCTTTTATATATATAGATTTAAGTGCATGGTACACTTAGGAAATTGAAAATTGTATATCCAGCTTTCATTTCACTCACAGCAAGGCGGTTTCAACTAGTTTTTGTATCATGTTAACAAACACTAATGGCCGATTTGTCAATGTCTCGTTAAGTTCCAGTTAAGATTTTAACTTGTCGTTAGCGGAGAGTTGCGTTTGTCAATGTTCCGTTATCAGTTACCTTGACGTTAAAAAACGTCGAACTGGCAGTTAATTTAACGAGTAAAATTCTGCTCGTTACGCGGATAACGACCATTCAAGTGAGAATCTGCATGAAAACGGCAGGATTCCAAAGGGCTACAATACCACAATATATCACGCGATAAAGATCGATTAATCGAACAAAATATCGAAAGAACTACACATATGAAAAACCTGTGTTATTTTTGTTGTTCTGTGACATTATTCGAAAATTTTATCGTCAAATTTCTCGCCTCATCCGTGTTTTTAGCGATTAGACAAGTGTGATACATTGCAGATACGTATCATAACAGTAAAATTATTATTTCGATATCAAAATACAAACTTACGGGTGAAATGGATGGAATAATAGATCGGGTGGATAATGGATGTGAATATTTTGGACGAGCCAAACGTCATTTCCCTAATAAGGCGTCCTAGACATATTTATGTTAGTCCAAAGCATTTTGAATGGTGGGATGATGAAGATTTTGTTAGGCGATTACGTCTTCCAAAGTCCACTGTGGAAATGCTGCATGAAAAACTCCACGACCATCTGAAGAGTCCAACAGATAGGTATGTATTTTGTAAGTTATCTGCAGTAATTGAAAACAGTATACATTATTTATGTCTGAGAATCTTATTAATTCAGTGTTTACTTGTTGCGCCTGGTGTTAGACCTAAAATGTGAATTCTTCCACTGATCTACAGGATCAATGACTTTCGCCTATATGCAAGTTATTTCTTGCACTAAGCTATTATGCACTTGGCAGTATGTTCATTGCCATAGGGGACTTTGCTGGTGTTTGCAGAACATCTGTTTGGAAAGCTGTTCGGAAGGTGACAATGGCAATGGCCTCTCTCTGTTAGGAAGTAATAAAGTTCCCTACGACAGCTGAAGAAATACAAAGAGCTCAGATGGAAGTTTATCAGATTGCTCGATATCCAAAGGTTGTTGGTGTTTTGGATTGTACACATGTAGAAATACAATCACCTGCTAAACATAAAATGTACAAATATTTTCCCAGTATAAACATATTCGATTGTTCTATTACCATTATTAACTGTTCATTGTAAATAAGATTTCTAAAGGCAGTTATGTTTGTAGGTGGCGAACTTGCTGAAATTTATAGAACTTGGAAGGGTTGGTTTTCCCTAAATATACAGACTATTTTTCGACAAAACTCAAAATAATTGATATTGTTGCTCGATGGCTTGGTTAAATACATGACTCAACAATATTTCGTCAGTCTTATATTAGGAATCTGTTTGAAACAGGTAGAAATAGAATTGCTATGCTTCTTGGTGGTAGTGGATATAGAGTTATCCCATATCTTCTAACTCCATTAACTTTACCTATTTTACCAGAAGAGATGCTATAAAGTGAAGCACACATCCGGACTAGGAATACTGTTGAGAGAATCTTTGGTGTCTGGAAGCGAAGGTTCGTTATTCTCGTTATTCTCTCGCAGTGCATGTAACTAAGTCCAGAAAATGTCCAGAATGTGGTAGTCGCTACAACAGTGCTACACAACATCGCCATTGATGTTAACGAGCCAGAGCCCCCAGAAATACCAGGCATAGTTTAAAGGCATGCAGTGAATGGAAGCCAAAACCGGAAAAAGAAATGATGGCACAATGCGAGCTATTATTGATGGCTATTTTTCAAGTTTCTTCAACAATGTGAGGGGGGAGGCAACAAGAAGAGGTTGTTGGACTCTATCGTCACGGGTGATGAAACGTGTGTGTTTCATTACACCCCCGAAACAAAGCAACAGTCTCATCACTAGCGTCACTCCGGTACACCGCCACCAAAGAAATTAAAACAACAAGCTAAGAAAAACATTTGCGTATTTCAACAGATTTTATTTACTTTACATTGTAAAAAGTAGTTTCGTTATTGAATTTCCCATTACAATACAAGAGAATTTTTTTTTCAGATTTTTGGCCAAACATAAGTGATTATTTGGTGATGTAAAAAACAAGAAGAGTATATAAAGGATATTTTGCCTATATGCAAATCTAAAAGAAGCATTCTTTTCTTATGTTCCTCTATTGCAAATTCCTGTTCCTTATCCATTTGTTTCAGTCTTTTGTTATGTTCTTCTCTCCTAAATTGTCGTTTTTAATCTCCCAAGATCAAGTAATTGGCGACTAGTTGTTTTTTGTCCAGAGCCAGTGCATTGTAAAGCCATCTGGTTTCATTCGTTGTGTAAACTGTCCTGGGCCTCTTCCTATTCCCCGTCCGTCGCTATTCTGGAACAAGCATAAATGCGATGCAAATCAGTATCTTCACTGTATTAATATGTCCTGTTACACATTTGTAATATCAAACTTGAGGACAGGTGAGATGTCAAGGTGGAGATGGGATGCAACATTTTTTATTTTATAGGTTTCATATTATCACTGCACTCCCAGAATATTACATATTATATTACCAGTATATATGTCATTATTTTGTATATTACCCATATATATTCCTTGTGAATTTATATTTTTCCACCTTATATATATCCAGTATGTAGGCTGTGTGTATGTGTGTTTGTATGTATATGTGTTGTATTTTAAATTATGTATGTATTTTATTTTAATGGAAATTAAGTAAATAAACTATGCACATTCCTTGTGTTCTTTGCATGTTGTCGGAAATTTTTAGGTAAAGGTGCAGGGTGGAGAGAACTGCAAACAGACATACCCCTTTTCAATATTTAAAGAAAAAGTTTAGGATATGACAAAGTCCTGAAGTACGTTGTAGCAATGCATGTGATAGTGTAGTGAAGGATACATCAACTGAACGTAATGATTGAAAGTATAGTAACAATTCGCAACTAAGCTGATGTATTCCTCATTTGCTGTACTTGCCAGTGTTGGTGGAATGTTTCCCTAGTCTATTGTGTATTGTGTCGTTGGTTCTGTACCCAGTTTTTAGCCCTTGCTTCTTGAATATTAAATACTAGCAGCTGTCCCTCAACATTTGCTGATCATGACATAGAAGAGAATGATGCCCCTACAAAAATAGAAACTGACCTACAAATTCTCACAACCAGCAACAGCTTATTCCAAAAACTATCAACAGAGGGAAACTGCCACATCCAGAAAGCAATAGCCATGGTAGGAAAGTACTTAACGAATATACATCACTATGTAACAAAATTCTCTTTGACACCATAAAAGAAGTACATAAATTAATCCCACCACCACATTCACCTGCTAAAGTCCTCCCCCTCCCCTACACACACAAAACTTTACCATTATCAGAACCGTTCAAAAATCACACACCACTTCAGACATGTCATATAAACAAATTAAAGACACTACGAGACAATTGGTGATTTAAACACTGCCAAGCACACTAAACATTGAGAAACAATAACATGCCATAAAGAAGAAAGTAGCAATAATACAGAATGAAACTTTCACTCTGCAGCGGAGTGTGCGCTGATATGAAATTTCCTGGCAGATTAAAATTGCGTGCCGGAACCGGGAATCGAACCTGAGCCCTTTGCTGTTCGCGGGCAAGCGCTCTACCGGCTGAGCTATGTCGACACGACTTACGTAGGAAGCGAGGTACTGGCCGAAGTAAAGTTGTGAGGCGGCATCGTGAGTCGTGTCGGGATAGCTCAGTCGAAGCCGGGCGCCCGGTCAGCGCGCCAGGAACAAATTAAACAAACGACCGCGAACGATAGATCTACCAGATGAACCAAAAAAAAAATAATAATAATAAATAAATAAAAAAATAAATAAAAAAAATAAAAATTCGGTATTGCGCTTGTCCGCGAATGGCAAATGTCCCAGGTTCCCCGGTTCCGGCACGCAATTTTAGTCTCCCAGGAAGTGTCAGCAATAATACAGCTTGAATGAAAGTAACCCACTAAAAAACTAACTTGTTTTCAACATAACTTCCAGGCAAATGTATTCTAAATCTATTGTTTTCGAAAAAGAAAACAAAACAATGTTTTGTTGTTTGCAGATGACATCCTGTGAAAACTTGTCACTCTCCAATCAAAGCAGATGAAAATCCTACTAATGCCATATTATATGTATTATAAATACATTAGGACTAATATATCTTACGAAATTGACAAATCAAAAAAAGTCGTCAAACTGACTGTATAACCAAAATCTGTAACATTATTCTAGAAAATAAAAGACAAAAACCCACGTAATATGGCACAATAAGTGCTGAAACATGTCAGAGTGTTAAAACAAGATGTCTTGCATACAGAAAATTTCTCCACACACACACACAAACAAAGCCCAAGGTGGGTGACCTTTTACCAAATCTGTTTCAACCCCTAACAAAGAACATCAGCCACCACAATCCAAAAATGTTGATAGTATGAAAGTATAGTGTTCTTCAAATATAAATATTTTCTTGTTTAATTACAATATACTAACATCTAGGTATATAGGTGTCAGCTAATGGTGTTAACATCACATTGCATTATACTTTTATAGTTGTAGGGAATTAAGTATAAACCATTTCGAAGCTAGTATTGCATAAGAAACTGCAAGATTACTGTATAAACACCTACTCAGGCAAGTCTTCTTTATAAAACATGAAGGGGAGGGTGGGGAACAGTGAACCATGGGGAACAGTGAACCAAAAACTGCATCTAAGTCAGTATTGAAGGAAATTCAGTGTTTGTAGATGTGGAAGGTTTTTATTATTTCTATCTAAGAAATGTACTTTTTATTTCCATTGAGTTTTTCATTTATGTTGGCAAAACTGAAGACTGGGACACCATCCGTAAGCTTTGATCAATGAAATCAAAATGTCGGAAAATCCATATAAGGGACATCTTAATACTTCTGTATTGTAGATAATAAATAATCTGTAGTTATCATCGCACATTACAGATAAGATCATGTACTATCGTCACAGGTCTCAGTCCAAAAGTTCGCACCCTCGGCGCTCACATGCGAAAATGAAAATCTCTATGTTAACCTATATCTTACCATCAGAGGGAAGCTACAGATCACTTTTTAACACAAAATATTAATCTACAATCTCTTCTGTTTACAAACAAACCGTCTACTCAGCCACAACATAATTACTCACGACTTCTACAAACACGCACGCACCTCAAAGTTAACGCAGTGCGACGACGTCACGGGTCAAAGCTGACGGGCGGTACCCCACCTTCAGGTGAAACTTTATATTTTTACTCCCTTCAAAATTATACGATTAATAACATGCATTTTGAATATATTGAGTTCCACTATTTATAGTCACAATATTAAACACAAAGACCAATTACATAAACTTCTAGCAAAATTTTTGTTCTGACTGGAGTACTGAGGAAAGGCGAACCAATCAAAATGGCGAAGTATGAACCAGTTGTCAAAATACCCCAAAAGAAGTTTCAACATAATATCCATGGGAATTAATTTTATAAATTACTTCTTTAGGTAATGAAAGTAGATAGTACAATAATCAGCACTAGCTGTGACATTGTAATCACCCTTCAGAAAGATGGACCCCAAAATGATTCTAGCATAAAATCTGTTGAGGAGGCAGTAAACATACACAAAGATAGTCTTACAATAGATTGCCTTAAATCTCTCCGGCCAACTACAAGACAGAAGAAAATTTGCATTTGAAACAGAATTCAATGGCAGTTGCAATACAAAAGAAGAAGTTGAAGTTTGGATCTGATACAAACTTAGCAGGTAGCAACTTGGGAAGAACTGGTGATGGTATGTCATCAGCTGATTACATAAATATATTGGGTGATGAGCCCTTTCAACAATTTCCTGATCTGGACTTCACCAGTATAAGGAAGGGGATTATGTGTAGTAAGCCTGGAAGATGAAAACCCACCCAAATAAAAAAGTAATGTAGAGCCTACATAGCTCACAGTGAAAGAAGGGGAAGTGCCTGTTGATTTCAAAATAAGATTTTTAAGGAAAGTGTTAAAGTGTAGAGACAGTTTTATGTTCGAGATGGAGAAAAGAGTGCCTTATATTCCTTAACAAGTGACTGCATAAGGATGCATTTGAAAAATCATAAGAAGTATGGTGCAGACTCTTAGATAAGATTCGGACTGAAATTTAATAATTGTGATTTCCGTTGAAGTACTGTATTCAAAATATTATTTAGTCTTTTTTTCTACATCAACGCATGTTTTACGTCTAACATGAGCCATGTTTCGTACTTCTAATTGAAGGTACAGATTGATGTAAACCAAAATAAATAAATGAATATTGGAATTGGTTCATAGTTCCTCAGTTGCTGGTTCAACTACCCCTTACTTAATGAGCAGTGAGCCAGTGCGCATTATCCCAGGAAAATACATAAAAGAAACACTGAAAGTCATTTGACACTGTCTGCAACTGATTATAAAATCTTAATATATTTTGTAGCTGGTAACACTTTTTCCAGGTTTTCTTCTCGTAATAACTTAAGCAAAAGACTGAAATTTGCAAAAAGTAGTTCACTATTCCCCACCATCCCTTAAAGAAAAGAAGAAGAAAAAGGAAAAAAAACTTTGGTATTTTTGCTTATGGTGTCAGCTACTGGAACCGTCGCCTTATATATGGTGCGATAACATAGATACAATGCATCTTGTACCAGAGAGAATCAAAACAAATTGTCAATGCATCTTGTACCAGAGAGAATCAAAACAAATTGTTACCTGTAATTGAAACGCCATGGCTTGGTCCTGCACACGGTTCTGGAGTAGTTCCCGAGTCCTGTGTTAGTTCTTCTTCCACTATCTCATCTCCATCAGCAGCAGCATCAGGTACACACAATGCTGGACGTACTGGATTTTTCAAAATGGATGGATTCCATTCATCCCGCATTGTGGTACTGCTGCTGGTGTTGTGGAACTGTAACATTATATGCACAATTATTGCTGGGAAGTACTGTACCACCCAACGTACTCCCGGGCGGATCCTCGTGACTTTGATTTGATTCCGAAGATGAAGGAATCACTTCGTGGCATATGCTTTAGAACTGTTCCAGAGATCCGACAGGCAGTACACCACCAGAATATCAGGATCTTCTAACGGTATACTACGCTTTCCACATCGCTGGGAACAGGTTCTACACAATGTTGATGACCACTCTGAAGTACATTAACAGTTACAACCATAAAACGCTTTTCTATCGGTTGTGAATAAATAGTTCTTATGTTCGAAACCTCTATATTTGTGAATCTACATTTTCAACTATTTAATATACCGGTATTTTAAGTCGCTGAACGCAAATCTGAAATTATATGTTCAACATTCAATACGATTGTTCCAGTATAGTGGACTAATACTCCAAAAAATGCTTGAATAGACAGTAACTCGTCATGCATCTTTCGAAATACTGTAACACCTACATTTTAAATAATGGTGGATGGAAGTAAATAAAACATGTTATAAATGTTTGTCGATTTTAACCGTCGGCGCGAGCATTGCCTATGATGTAGCACGCAGAGGTCGTACGGCAAAACTCATCACGCTGGATCAGCCATATCGAAATTTGAGAATCTGATCTCAGATTCGGATTTAGCTGCTTTACATACCGCTATATTAAAAATATGAAACTGTTGAAAAATATAGATCCACAAGAGGCGCAACTATATAAGAGTTGGTTATCGTTAGAAAGTTTGATATATTCATCAAAAATATTTTTTTCCAAAAAATTGGCCTTCTTCGCAGTAATTAGCCTACTAATTTGCATTCTTCCGCCTCCTATTTAGCCTACCTAGGTCCAATTTCGTCTTTTATGAAGAGATACTTACAAAACAAAAATCGTTAAAATCGCTTCTCTAATCAGTAGCTGCATGGGAGTAGCTGAGCAGTCTCGAGCGCCAGGTTGCGGATTGCGCGGCCACCGGCGTCGGAGGTTTGAAACCTCCCTCGGGCATGGCTCTTTGTGTTGTCACTAGTATATGTTAGTTCATAAGTAATTTGTAAGTTTAGGAACTGATAACTCTGCAGTTAAGTCCCATAAGCTTAAATAAAGTCCCTAAGTTACTGCAGTGTTTTCCATTTTAGCGCCAATTTAAGTGGGGTCGTTTCACCCCTTAAATATATTAACCACCACGTATCCCTTAGTTTTTCCACTACTGTAACATATCCAAATTTAGGATGCATAAAAAAGTGACACGTGTATTCTCTTGTAAGCGAAAAATCGTTTAGTCATAAAATCGCCTTGACGGATTTAAATACCAACCCCGTAACAGTAGTAACACGACTGAAAAACCTATGCATCTAAGTTCTATATATCTACAAAGGCAATAGTGAAAGTGTAGTAGATGTGTTGAAATTTTTTAACTACAAAGGAAATTTTTTATCTCTGTCATAATATTAAATAGAAAATCTGTAAAAAAATTATAAAACGGTATATGATGGATGATAGTCTTTACTGAACAAGGAAAACAGTCTACAATCATATGTGATAGAAAACAATGCATTTTATGAAACAGATTCAACGGTATTTTTTTAATATGAAAATTAGTATCGGACTGAGATTCCAACCCAAATATCCGATTTTTCGTGAGTGGTATCGTTAAACGTTACTTAACATGTACAACGCCTCCAGTACTGACTCATACTTCCAATTGCCACGAACAGACTGCTACCCGTGTGTGCTGGTTCATTATGCGACACAATTATCACTTGGGAAGAGGAGAAAAATCCTTGAAATATTTGCAAAGCTGTGGGACCAAACTGGAGTACCTAGACTTACAGGCTACATAACTGACCTATGCTGAGTACAACTCACACACCAATGCCCCAGGGAGGACTCGAACATCCGAGGAGCAGCAGAAGCGCACTCCACAGCAAGGCGCTATAGAGTGCTCGGCCAATTCCGCGCCGCCAGGAAGGGCCCTTTAATACAAATATCGCAAGCCTTGCTTAGACTCTCAATACGATGAGTAGTGTCCATGTTTAATGATGTATATTTCCTTTAGACAAGGGTGCATATTTGAAGGAACTGATGCTGGGGCGTCTAGAGCTGAAACAGGGGTCATATTTGCAACTGCGAATAAGAATGAATATCAGTTGTATAATTTATTGCGGACATACTAAAATATGTGGCAGACTGGCTGTCGAACTTGGATTTCCCACTTTCCGCGATCGGTTGCGTTAATGTTTACGCTACTATATACGGCTCGAAGTTTGAAGGACATTTGCGTAGCTTATTTCATTAAATGCGGACACTGCAGATCGTATTTAAAGCCAAAACAAGGCACGCGACCTTTTTAAGGTGAGACGGTAGGCCCTGTGGCCTATACCGACAAAGTTAAACTAAGCAAATTCATGCCCGTTTTCTCAGAAACTACCGAACAGATTTGTCTGAAATTTTCACTGAAAATTAAATGATCTATGTGCAACTCACTGAACCGAAATCGTTGTGGTATTGTAATTCGTATTATAATTATTAATTTGATTGCCGTGCATTGATTTTTTATGACAAAAGTAATAAATAATTTTATTTCAGCAGATTTACTGGTTCAATCAACATGACTGCCGTTCCACAATTAAAATGTAGTGTTGTTTATAATCTGTAAAATTTTCATTAAAATTCCTTTGATACTTTCTGAGAAAATTGGGGCAAATGTTTCACAAGTAATACTTTTTGAGAAAAAAGATAAAGTTTTACAACGTGTTTATTCTAGGAGAAACTTATAGATCTGACGCCAAGAAGTAGTTAGAATCAGCCTGCAACATTGTCAGGTTCATCATTATCTTTCGGTTCATTTGCCTGTTTCCTTTTCCTGTTTTTGACTCCTTAGTTGTTAGAGAAGCAGCAAAATCCGACTCAGGAAAACGCAAGCGTTCAAGTTCTCTTAGAAAAGTTACAGTATTCTGTACGGGTGATATGACTAAGTGTTCTAAAACTTCAAGCCTGGCAACGTTTCCATTGTTCCACGTTATCGCAGAATATGACACTCCTAGTTGTAAAGTTCTGTAACCAACAAACACATTTTACGGATGAGGGTCCACACGATCTTGTTGAAGGCCTCATTTAGGTTTTGAGTTTTTCCATGTAAGCACTTCCTAAGTAGATTGGTCCGATTTGATCTACAATTGATTCAGGGATAGAGTGCTTATGTGTGAATGTGTTGAGGTTCCTAGCTGTTTGTGCCTTCCTAAACTTTCACCACGTATCAGGGTGTGGCGGACATAGAAAATGTGTTGGCTTCTCGTCAGTGGATATACGCTTGATGAAAGTGGCCCACATTTCTTTCTTCCTTGCCTCCAGATCTCCTGAATTCTTCCTAATGTCATTCCCATAATATTCCTGCTAATCCTTGATAATATCATCTGTCAACTTATACGTCATAGACTTTCCATCAGAAAGCTTTGATCCACCAAGTCTGCACTTGAGTATACGAAGGCGGGTTATCAAACATATGAACCGTACATTTCTGTACAAAACACAAGAAACATAATTCTCTAACTGTAAAAGTGCCGGAGGTATTATCTGTAAATTATAGCAGAGAGACATGTAATAAAATTAAAAAAAATGCTGTTCTAACTGGTGGACAGGAATGAAAAATACATATAAATGTTCAAGAAAGTACATAGTATCTAATAATGAAAAAAGAAGATTTTTTAAAAAATTTCAGCCTACCGTCTTACCTTGATAAATTTCTACACGTGTGCGATAATAACATCACAGAATGTAACAGCACTCAAGGGCATCAAAGAACTTGAGGCACGTGAAAGGTTGGGTCGGTCAGGGAGGTGCATCTTATAGCATAATTTTAGTTTCGCATTGTACTCTGAGGAAGCAGGTTGTTGTTTACTCACCCTCTCCGACCAAGTGGCGCAAGTGTTTGGCCATTCGTAACTTCAGTAGAGTTTGTGCTATCAGGTGAGTGATATCGTCTGTCTCCTCTCGTCCTTTGTTGTTTGTGTGTCAGTGGCTAAATCCGCTTCCGCTTATCAGGCGTTCATGGCTGTCCCAGGTACAATGATTTTTGAGGTTGGTAAGTCAAGGCGTAATGTATAGCTCAAATGTTCAAAATGTTCAAATGTTTGTATAGCTTATGGGACTTAACTACGGGGTCATCAGTCCCTAAACTTAAAGAGTACTTTTAAACTAGCTAACAGTAAGGACGGCACAAATATCCATGCCCGACGGGGGATTCGAACCCTCGACCGTAGTGGCCGTGCAGACCGTGCCTGGCGCGCCGCAGTCCCCTCGGCCACCGCGGTCGGCTACAGCTCAAATCTTTAGAAAACGATGACAGGTTAGATGATACTAAGTGCAAACTGCCTACTTTGACTTCGAGGTACATGTGTTCATTGAGAAATTTTTGGATCCAGTTCAATTTTAAAAGTATCAAAACATGGCAACAGGATCCTTTCCGGCATAGAGATGGTACGAACAGTATGGTGTTCCCGGCAAATGCGGTCATTGGATGTATCAATGTTCTAATACACAAACTTCCTCCGGTGATAGAAGATACTTGTCTAAACGGAGTTTTGGCTCAATATGCTGACGTAAGAGGCATTCGCCGGTCAAGCCAACAAGTGTTACAGTGGAATACGTTTCACGTAAATTCACCCCAGTTAATCCCCCCCAGGGGGCCCACAGTTCTTTTGTGGGTACGTGTGTGGTGCGCACGGGGCCCCGAGCCGGAGCAGCCTTTCTTCTGCCCCAGGCTGCTTCACTTTCCCTCCCGGTTTATGCCTTCGCCCGGAGACGGGCACATTTCGTGAGCTACGGTGGTTCTTGTTGTCGTTTTTCTTCCTTCGTTCTTTTCTTTCTTACCCTTTGTTTCTGTCTTTCTCTCCTTGTACTCTCCTAGCCTTCTTCTCCTCCTCATTAGTCTCCGCCTCGGCGTTTGAGACACTTCTTTCCTTCTTTCTCTTCACTTCCTCTATTCTTCTTCTTTCCTCCCTGTGCTTGTCTGAAGGCCGACACACGCATTATCATGCGTAGCAGATGACGGGGTAACGCGTAATTCCCCGCCCCGGGTAGACAATTAGGGCACGTACGTACCCCCTGGTAAAGGCCAGGCCCAGGGAGGGGTGATTACCCGAGCTGGTACCTTCCGAACGGGCCGATTGGTCCCTCCGTCAGTTCTCGGGAGGTGTGACCTGAGGTGTGAACAATCACCTAAGGCGGGTAAGCCCTCGGAGAGGGCCCCCACTAGGAAGGAGCGCGCCATCGGAGACGCCGGTAATCACGGGGGACACTACCGCGATGACTTCCTTCTCTTCTTTAATGACGTTGACCCAGAAACGTAAGTTAGATTCGCCTCAGCAAAAAAAGACTCTGCCTAATGTACCTAAATTTCTTGTTGTCTCTCGCACCGACGGAAACGATTTCAATTCTGTCAATCCTTTCGTTATACAGAAAGGTGTAGATGCAGTTGCTGGCCCTGTTAAAACCTGTTCACGTCAACGCAATGGCACATTGTTGCTGGAAGTGGAAAGTGCCTTCCAAGCTCAGAAACTACTCCGGACTACACTGTTATACACTTTTCCTGTCAAGGTGGAAGCACATCGCACACTCAAATCGTCATGGGGGGTAGTCTTCACGAGATCCCTTGACGGGTGGTCTGATGAAGACATCCAATCCTATATGTCCGACCAGGATGTGACAGCCGTCCATAGGGTAATGAAAACGGTCGATAACCAACTGACACCGACTCGTACTGTGTTTTTGACGTTTGACAGAGTTGACACCCCGTCAAGGGTCAAAGCAGGGTATGAAGTCATCTCCGTCCGCCCTTATGTACCTAACCCAACGCGTTGTTTTCAGTGCCACAGGTACAACAATACCCGTGAACATTGCCCAAATGCAGCAAAGTGTGTCACTTGTGGTAGGGACGCCCATGAGGGGGATTGCCCACCTCCATCCCCTCACTGTCTAAACTGCAACGGTGACCATGCGGCTTCCTCTCGCGACTGCCCTGTATACAAGGATGAGAAGGTAATCCAGCAAATTCGGGTTACGGAGAAAGTATCGACATCTGCCGCTCGAAAGTTGTTGGCGAGTCGAAAGCCCACTGTCCTCCCAGCGGGTACATACAGTAAGGTCCTCACCTCAACTCGACCTACCAAGGAATTCAGTACCCAGACTTGTGACTTCACTTTCGCTGACACAGTTGTGCGATCCGCCAGCCCGAAGATTGCCCGTTCCACGTCCCCGCTTCCTCCTGCTGCTTCTAAGGTACAGTCTTCGTCAACCTCTAGTAAACCGCGGGCACCTAAACAAGATGCCCGGACCTTATAAAAGGAACCCGTCCGTGAGGATTTTCTGCGTTCTCAGGCTTCCCAACCGTCAACTGCCTCTTCCCGCCGTCACTCTTCCAGAAGAGCTGACAAGAAAAAGAGTTCCTCTCCTTCCCCGCCGAGGCGTGACCCATCTGTCACGCTGTCCAACAGTTGCCGGCCTCGGCCGTCTTCTGTTTCACCGGGTCGCTCCGTCTGCCGGGCACCCGGCCCTCTGCCGGCGGTGGAAACTGCCCCTCCTGATCAACTCAGTGAGGTGGCAGGCGCGTCGGTGGAACCTATGGACCATGACCCTTTACCCCTGGACAGCGATAGCAGTGCTCCCTCGAAATCCGGTCCTCAGCGGCCGTCGAGGTGACCCCGCTTGCTAGTTGGTTTTTATCCTTATTTCTTCTCTCATTTTTATCATGGCGCTCCTTCAATGGAATATTCGCGGCATTCGTTCTAATCGGGAGGAGTTAAAACTACTCCTTCGATTGCACTGCCCGCTTCTAGTCTGCCTCCAGGAAACTAAGTTGCGTCCACGTGCTCGTGCAGACTTTCCACACTACACCTCTGTGCGGTTCGACCTGCCACCCGTGGAAGGTGTCCCAGCCCATGGAGGGGTTCTGATGCTCCTTCGAGACGATGTCTATTTTCATCCCATTTCCTTGCACACTCACCTACAGGCAGTTGCCGTCCGCATCACTTTATCCACATTTACCTTCTCCCTCTGTTATATCTATTCGCCATCGTCATTTGCCCTTACTAGGGCAGATGTGCTACACCTTGTTGACCAGCTCCCTTCACCTTTCGTGTTGGTAGGCGACTTTAATGCCCACCACCCCCTATGGGGCTCTCCGGCACCTTGTCCGAGAGGCTCCCTTTTGGTGGACCTTCTCCAACACCTCGATCTTGTCTGCCTCAACACCGGTGCACCGACCTTCCTTTCTGACACAACACACACTTACTCCCATATAGACCTCGCAATATGCACTCCTCAGCTTGCCGGTCGGTTTGAGTGGTATGCACTTTCTGACACGTACTCAAGTGACCATTTCCCTTGTATCATCCACTTCCTGCATCATTCACCATCTCCTCGTCCCACCAGTTGGAACATTTCCAAAGCCAACTGAGGGCTTTATTCTTCCGTGGCAGTTTTTCACGATCAGAATTTTCCCAACTGTGACAGTCAGGTCGACTACCTCACAGAGGTTATTCTCACTGAACGTTACATACCTCGTACATCCTCTTCTCCACGTCGTGTCCAGGTGATGGTCTGTAAGGTGATGGAACGCATGGTTAACGCTCGGTTGGTCTGGCTCCTCGAATCTCGCTGCCTCCTGACTAATATCCAATGCGGTTTTCGTCGACACCGCTCTGCTGCTGATCACCTCGTTACGTTGTCGACCTTCATTATGAACAACTTTCTAAAGAAGCGTCAAACAGTAGCAGTGTTCTTCGACTTGGAGAAGGCATACGATACCTGTTGGAGAGCGGGCATTCTCCGCACATTGCACACATGGGGCCTTCGGGGACGCCTTCCTCTTTTCATTCAAGCGTTTTTGGCGGATCGCAGGTTCCGGGTACGGGTGGGCTCTGTTTTGTCAGACACCTTTTGCCAGGAGAATGGGGTACCACAGGGCTCCGTCTTGAGTGTGGCGCTCTTTGCCATTGCAATCAATCCGACCGTGGATTGCCTTTCAGCCGACGTCTCCGGATCTCTTTTTGTTGTCGATTTCGCAATTTATTGTAGCGCCCAGCGGACGTGTCTCTTGGAGTGTTCTCTTCGACGCTGTCTTGACCGTCTATATTCATGGAACATCGCAAACGGCTTCCGATTCTCCACTGAGAAAACTGTGTGTATAAACTTCTGGAGATACAAGGAATTTCTTCCACCTTCTCTACATCTCGGCCCTGTTGCTCTCCCTTTCGTGGAGACTACGAAATTCTTGGGACTCATGTTGGATCGTAAACTTTGCTGGTCCACACACGTGTCCTACCTGGCTGCCCGTTGTGCCCGATCCCTTAACGTTCTTCGTGTCCTCAGTGGCACGTCATGGGGAGCGGATCGTACCGTCCTGCTTCACCTTTACCAGGCCATTGTTCAGTCGAAGCTCGACTATGGAAGCCTTGTATACTCTTCTGCACGGCCGTCGATTCTCCGCCGTCTCAACTCTATCCACCATTGGGGTTTACGTCTTGCGACCGGTGCATTTTATACTAGCCCTGTTGAAAGTCTGTATGCCGAGGCTGCTGTATTACCCTTGACCACTCGGCGTGAAATACTTTTGTCTCGGTACGCATGCCGCCTGCGGTCGATGCCCAACCATCCATCTTACCGATTATTATTTGACGACTCACTCGATCGCCAATATCAGTTGTCTGCGATTGCCTTGCTTCCACCTGGAGTTCGGTTTCGCCGCCTACTACAGCGGCTCAATTTTACCCTTTCTTCCACCTTTCGGTTGAGCGAAAGCCCATTGCCACCGTGGCATCAGGCCCAGGTTCACACTCACCTCGAACTTTGTTCGCTCCCCAAGGAGAGCACTCCGGATTTGGTATACCGCTCGAGGCTTGTCGAACTCCGTTCGCGGTTCGATAATGCCATATTTATTTACACTGATGGTTCAAAGAGCACTGCCGGTGTCGGATGTGCCTTCGTCGTCGGGGACAACCGTTTCCAATACAAGCTCCCTGACCGGTGCTCGAACTTCACGGCTGAGCTTTTTGCCCTCCACCAGGCCGTTTTGTATACCTGCCGCCACCGCCAACCTTTCTATGCCATATGTTCTGACTCCCTTAGTGCCCTGCAGAGTCTTAAGGACCCTTTCTCGAACCATCCTCTCGTGTATCGGATCCAACGCTCCCTCCAGTTGCTAGCTGATGACAGCTGTCACGTTTCTTTCCTGTGGGTCCCTGGTCACGTGGGAGTGCCCGGGAATGAGACCGCCGACATAGCAGCCAAGGCCGCAGCTCTTTTGCCTCGCATGGCTACCTTTTGCATCCCATCGGACGATGTTCAACGGGCTCTTCGCCGGAGAATCGTGTCGTCATGGCACAGTGTGTGGCTTTCACTGTACAACAATAAATTGCGAGCTGTAAAACCGATCCCGACCGCTTGGAGGACCTCCTCATGCCCCTCTCGGCGGGAGGAGGTCATCCTGGCCCGGTTGCGGATCGGTCACAGCCGATTCAGCCACCGTCACTTGCTATCCGCCTACCCTGCACCGCTGTGCTCCTGCGGTGAATTGCTGACAGTGCGACATGTTTTACTGACTTGCGTTAATTTTAATCATCTCCGTGTAGCCCTTCACTTTCCGTCTACTCTGGAGGAAATTTTAGCTGATGACGCACGAGCAGCTGCTCGAGTTTTGCGTTTTATCAACTTGGCCAACTTATCCAAGGATATTTAACCCTTTTAATTGTCTTTTATCTTTCGTTTTTAGCCTATTGTTGATGTTCTGACAGTCACCTTTTTTCTTTGAGATCATAGCGAATCTATGTTCTTGGCTGGGCGCTAATGACCATAGGAGTTGTGCGCCCTAAAACCACAAAAAAAACCAGTTAATCATTCCGTCCAGTTTGCAGTATTGGGGGTACTGCAGTACTTACGTACACTGGACAAGAGGGTCCATGTTTTTTGTGCAACGAAAGTGGCTATTCTATAACCCTCCTGGTTACATAATTGAAGATGCCTCTTCCCTCGTTGCTAGTGTTCAGACGACAGCTTCCAATAGACGTCTCCCTTGCCCCCTACACGGCATTTACAGTCAGAAATGAAAAATACGCTCCAATTTCCGGGTCTTCTTTTAATGATGAAAATCGAGGCTTGCGGTCTATTGTGACTCCAGTTGCGGGAATTGTACCGTTTGAGTTGTCTCCCGATGGTACTGAAAGTCACACTGTTTGGCTTTATTCTGAGAGTCGGAATGTCTTGCAGAATAACCTTTCGGCGGGGCAGACACCTTATTCTGCGATGTCACAAAAATGCTGTGAAAGACATTAAAGATTCATCTATGTTCCCGACTGCAGAGGCTACCATGCCAAGCAGCAGTGGTAAACAGGAAATGCTCGTAGGAGATTGAAGTAACGGCTTGGGTGGGTAGTAGCTCTCCGCTATCGAATTTATCACTGGAAAAATGTTCAATTGTTGGACAAAACTGCTATGATAATTATTCCCTAGACTTACAAGCTATATTAATTATTACTAAAAGCAACACACGCATCCTTGCCCAAAGGAGGACACGAACCTTCGGAGGGAACGTCTGCCCAGTCCGTAACATGACACCTTAGACCACACGGGTATTCCGTGCGGCCTTATTTTGAGACTTTGCTATGGTCTGCGGCGGGATTCTGGTATATTTACCATGACGGTCGGTTGGAATTTTAGTGAAACTTCCTGGCAGATTAAAATTGTGTGCCGAAACAGGGACTCGAACCTGGGACCTTTGCCTTTTGCGGGCAAGCGCACTACCGACTGCGCTATCCCGACACGACTCACGATGCCGTCTCACAACTTTACTTCCGCCAGTACCTCGCCGCCTACTTTCCAAACTTCACAGAAGTTCTCCTGCGAAACTTGCAAGACTAGCACTCCTGGAAGAAAGGGTATGTTGGAGACATGGCTTAGCCACAGTCTAAGGGATGTTTCCAGAATGAAACTTTCACTCTGCAGCGGAGTGTGCGCTGATATGAAACTTCCTGGCAGATTTAAATTGTATGCCGGAACCGGGACTCATATCAGTGCACACTCCGCTGCAGAGTGAATGTTTTATTCTGGAATTTTAGTGTTTATTTTGACTGACGGCTGAAGCATACACGATTGTTAAGGTAAATATAAACAGAGTGACGTAAGACTTATGATTAATGTCAGTTTTTACGTGACTGCTGTTGTAACATATTTCCACCATTCATGTCAATACCATCGGTCTAAAAACATTGGAAAAATTTAATTATGAAATGTTGTATTTTTTTGAAATTGTGCAAATATTAAAATTTTAATAATGTATGAAAGAAATAATGAGACAGCCAAAGGTTTCACGGCAACGGAAACTGTATGTAATGACGTCTTTGTGGTAAAAAGCGTATGTTAGAGATTATTCGCTGTTTTTCGCCATTGACTTTCTGTCAATGTTTTTTTGCTGATTGTACCACTGCTGAGTGTATACTACTATTAACAGTTAAAATATAGCAGAGTTAAACGTATTCAGCATTTTCCTTTAAGTATCTAGAAACCTTCATCCTACAAAGGATATATTATGAATGTGTCTTAAGCAGTCAGTGCAAGCAGAGTTAATTTTCAAAGAGTGTGAAGAACAATACAGTTATTCTTTAAAATCACATTTCGTAGTTTTAAAATGTCTCTGAGTGATTTTTTAAAATAGTTCTACTAATATGGAATGTGATGCAAATGTTAAAGCAACCCATTTTTGAAAAGAGTCAAACAGTTTTACTTATGCCGATGTTGGTAAGGGTTTTGTATAAGTTCAACTCCCTTGAATAAATAACCGGAAAATGATTTTAGGGGGAATAGTTTTTTCTCCCTAAATGTTAAAATTATTACAGAAAATTAAAGGCAGCGCAGATAGTAACTCCGAAACTACCTATGCTATCAGCCAATAACATTTTTGAATTAAATCGGCTGTCAGATACCACCCGTCGGCTTGGAAAAAAGACATCATGCGTTCTCCAGAGACGTTACGTTGATGATACTTTTCATCATAGCCCAAAGATAACATAGATTGCGCGTGACGTAATTATACTGGAATCAACATCTACGTTATGTGACTCGGAACAGAAAACCGCTTTCATCATTACGAGTAAAATGAAATGGAGCTGAGTCCCAGTTCTTATCTTTTGTAGTGGAAATTAAATGTAGATTTTAACAATATAAAATCTTAACGTATTTCTATAACACCCTTATTAGTACAGTTGACTTTTGTTTTCCACAACTGCAAATATTAATATGATGACTACAGTATTGACAGTTCCTTTTACAAGTAATAGAACTGCATATTTTAAATAAATATTCTTTTAGTTGTACTCTAAGTCTGTTAGTTTGTAGTTTACACAGAAGACGGAATATCAGTTTGACGAGCAACATCAATTTTCTTACGATTCCTCATCAACACATTTGAAATCTTTTGTTGTGCTTTTATATGAATTGAAATCTGTTTGCATCCGAATTCAACGCAAAACAACCATTTATATTAAAGACCTTTGCAACAGACAGTGATGCAAAACGTAAAACATATTGGCTGTTTATATTAAATAATAATGTGTTGAGGAAAAAGCAGAGAAGCGCTGGTCAAATAGTGGTTTTATAGGTGTAAGGAACAGTCTGTACGTATTTTTACGTTTGTATAATGTCATTGAAAGCAGATTTTCACCAGAAATGATTTACTTCCTGACATATAACCTCGGTCAAGAGCAGCTTGAATATCTTTCCATCGATAATTACATTCACATGTTGCAAAACATAAAATATCCATTGTTTAACACAAAAACTGATGATATGTAATTGTGTTGCTCCTAAAAATAACTAACAATATTTTTCACCTGGGCACATGTGAAAACGATTAACTGGAGAAATTACATTCCTTCGAGAACAACATGCGTAATAGGAATACGAGAAGTCGTTTTATTGTTGAACTCAACACTTGATTTCACCTATAAATAAGAAAAACTGTTGTTCGTAATGACGAAAAGTCAGTCACCTGACTCTGGGCAATTTTAGATGTTGGTTTCAAATCACAACACGGTAAAGATAGGGACACACGCAGTCTTTTAATACAGGGAACGCATTATAATAAGCAATTGAATGGATTTCTAGCCTTTTTTCGTTTGAATATACGAATGTGTATACGATTCAAATTAAACCGAAAAAAATTACGAAACAATATAAACATTAAAGAACGAGAGAGAATACTTGATAACAAGTAAAATATGCAGCGAAATTATGGAAATGTCGCAAGAGAATAACTATCTCAGTGGTATAAGAAATATCTAAGTAACAAATGGGACTACCGCAAGAAAACTGGAGATTTTGGGCGGCGACATACTAAATTTAAACACATAAACATGTTCAAAAATTAAAGTCCAATATTATCACACGTTGTAATTAATACTAATATCCATAAACCTTAACGGGACAACCCCGGAAAATTTAGGGTTTTGGGCGGGATATATGATATTGGAACAAAATAAATCGCTGAAACATATTTCAGATATAATTAGTTGGTATTGTTAACTATACGTAACCTATATATGTGAAGTCTAGATACCGATACCATCCCTTCATATTTGTAGTTCAACAGTATTTATTAGGTATTGGTATTTGGACTTGACCTACATAAGTCTAGTTACCAATACCAGCTGTTAGTATTTTTGTTTCAAATATAGTTCGTGGGTATCGCTACCTAGAATTGATCTATACAGATAGTTAGTGAATATTGGTACATATCTGACAAAATTCGAATAGCTGGTATAGGGGACTAGAGTTGCCGTATGTAGGTACTTAATGGGTGTCGATATCTAGACATGACCTATATAAGTCAGGTCTAGTTACGAATACCTAATCCTCACATATTTATTCCACTTATATGTGCCGTTCACAATGATGCCCAAATCAGTTAAATTTTACTTACAGATGTGGCAACGTCGGTTGTTAATTTTGGCAATCATGTGAGTTTGTCATAGCCTATCACGCACATATGCAAATGTTTTGTTAGGAAACTGTCGTTTTACGAGAACAGATCCGGGTTTTACGATAACAACAATGATGAAACTTCCTGGCAGATTAAAACTGCGTGCCGGAACCGGGGCTCGAAACTGGGACCTTTGCCTTTCGCGGGCAAACAACAATGATGTCCAGATAAATGTATTTACTACAAAAATCAAACTCGGGGTAATCAAACAGATACATATCGTAAATGGAATTAAAAGATAATACTCCAATTTTACTACTGGAAATAAAACTATTACAGGAGGATAAACAAAAGATTAGCTATATATATCGATATCGTAGCAATCAAGAACATTAAAAATCAGTTACGCTACATATGACAGGGCAAAAGTGAAAAATAAAGTTATATAAACTTACAATTTAATCGTGTCACCAATTTTCCGGAATTTATTATGACATATCACTGTGTTGAATATAGCAGGTAATAAAAAACAGAAATAACTTTGATAAAAATTAAGAAACACCTAACATATGAAAAATTTGTGAAACCAATTCCGAATCCATCCCCCTACCCGTATTTAAAATTTTACTTACCGTACCGTCCTGGTAGCCTCACGTAATAATGTTGGCACTCGTGACGATGGCATCACCTAATCACGCGACAATGTAAATGTTTGGTCCTGAATCCTTCTTTTTACGAAAACAATCATTGGTAAAACTGCAGTTTATGCGCCAGCGGCTAGCCTTCTCGCTAGGTTACGAACAAAGGGTTAGACTGTGGTTACGAACGGCGGAGCAGCCAATCAGGAGTCGCGATGCCACGGCCAATAAGAAAGAAGCGTTAAAATTGTCCTATGTAAACAAATCGAACCGGTCTTTGCGAAATTGCGAAAGTTTCTGTCAACGAGTTACAGTTTCTATCAGTATGGATGCCAACAAGAAGATAATGACAACAAACGTGCATAGATTGTTATTTCAGAGACTCTTACTTTTCCGCGAGCGACTATGGGAAAGGAATAATTATCCTCGTAAAATGAAAATTTAAAATCACTTGATCACTGATCATAAAATAAATAAAACATGCTATGGTTGACAGGTTCTTGTAGGTACCCTTGTTTGGTCAGTAAAAGTAAACAAAGTAGGTAAAACTTTACGATGCTTCTCGCCGGGCTCCACTGGTTATGTTGGCAACAGATGAACAATGAAGTGTAGAATTGCGTTATATTTGTCACGAGGTACAGAGCAAATGTTATTGCTGCTCGTTTCACTCGCAGCAAAATTAATACTATACCTGCTCTATGGTTGACAGGTTCTTGTATGTACCATTGTCCGTTCAGAAAAACATTATTTTCATTTTAATTGAAGTTGTCATCACAAAACATTTATAGGTCATATGAGTTGCTCCTATTAACCGTTGGTGCCAACATAATCACTGCTTCGTACAATTTAAACGTAAAAGTAATTGCTGTAATTTCCAATAACGTACAACTGCACAACATGCTATACCTGCTCTATTGTTGACTGCTTTGATGTATTAATAATATGTCACTTATGACCGCAATATGACAATTATCTACAAATATCTTATAAATGAAAAATCAATAACAATCACAGAAACGCTGCACCGAAATCCTCGAATAAACTTCGAAATTGACATCACATTTACTCGTCATGAAACACGCAGTATTATTGGCCGGAATAACTCTACCCCTGATTGGCTGCTCTGCCATTCCTAACCTAGCGCATGCAAGCGAAACCCGCAGACGCATAAACTGCATTACTTTTACAGACGGACAACAGTACATGCAAAAAGCAGGAGAAACATTAATTATGTAATTCATGGTCTGAAATAAACACTAATTAAGTCTTTTTTATGTGCATTTCTGAGAATGTAAACATCTTCACAAAGATTTTGTATCATATTGTAATTATTACCAACATAATACCATGAGGCCCCAGAGTGATAAGCAAAATTTAAACACCGCCACCATCCTCCCAACCCCAGTCCAAATGTTCAAATGTTAGTTACGCTTAAGAGACTAAATTTACAAACTGCTTATGAACTACCTTATGATAAAGACGACACAAACATCCATACCCGAGGGGGGACTCGAACCCCGGACGAGGAACGGCCTCGCGCATCGTAGCATAGCGCCTCAATGCGCTCGGCCGCTCCGCCGCGGCCAACCCCGGTCCCACCCGCATCCATGATATCTACCGTCAACTAACTTAAAATGATAAAAACCTTTCGGAAAAGATTTTCTCCAACAATATTTGTCCAAATTCCTTCCACCATAAATCAGTCGTGAGATCTCAAGGGAAAACAAGTCGGTTAATTTAGTTAGTGTCAATAGAAGCACCTACTCAGTACCTTGCCATAATCTTTTATCTAATTAGTCATCTACGAACATCTGTAGTAATCACATCAAAATTATACATCTGTATTTCTCTAATAAACATAATAACTTGGCAGTCGCACAATAATATGACATAAGAATAATTATAATGGTCTATCAATTGCACATAATCATAATGACAATAATTTATATTCCATTGTGTAACCAAACGTAATGACAAATGCATAAAGTTTTTTTTAAGTATTAGTATATGTTGCCATGGGAAACCAGTCATTTATTTTAGTTAGTGTTCATAGAATCACTACCAGTTATCTACCAGTTTTTTGTTACCTACCAACATTTGTAGCAACTACATCGGTATTATACATCTTTATTTCTATAATAAATTTAATAACTTCCCAATCACACATCAGAATAAATATAATGATCAGGCAGTTACAAATAGACATATGAAAATAATTTATATTCCACTATGTATCCTAACCTAATCACGTGGCAATTAAATACCTCAAATTTGCGTAAAGTATTTTAAGTATTAGTAAACGTTGCCATGCGATTGCCAAGTCATCAAATAAAGATGTATAAATTAGATAAAGTCACTCCAGATGTTGGTAGATAACTAATTAGATAAAAGATTATGGCAAGGTGTTGAATAGGTGCTTCCATGAACACAAACTAAAATAACTGACTTGGTTTCCCATGAGATCTCAAGACATTTTAATGTGGGTGGAATTCGTGTATAATTTTTGCATTTTTGTACCTTATATGTTTTTGATAGGATATCATTTCTTTTTGTTGGTAGTCCTTTTCTGTATCATTTTAAGTACAACAGCTACGGATTTTCTTAAAACCCACACCCTGTCTCTTTGGTTTAATTTGGTTTCGTTTGGTACGATGTAACTGTATTTTGGAAGTCCGGAAAGTCGATTACATTGTTATTGCTCAATCCTTTCATCGTGTAAAGTACTGCCATCTTTATATAACTGTACCTCCACACAAATATCAACAAGTTCGCGTTGTATTTCGCATCAGTTTGTGAACTTCATAACAGAGGGATGTTTCGGATAAGGTATATTTTAATGTATAAGTGAATGTAATATTACACGTAATCAACAAGATTGTCTAATACAAATTAGAATTTTACTTACGGCAGTGGTGGCGTAGGGTGCGAAAGTTGTCAGCGACCGACGAATGAGACACTTCGGAAAACCAATCACATATAATGAAGGACGTAGTCTTTCGTTGTACCATGATAAAATAATTAATTCTGTTACTGCTCTGTAGTTGACAGCTTCTTGTATGTACCCCTCATAAAAGGAACATTTCGTTGCCAACATAAGCACACTACGGCACCGGCGTAAGTAAAATTTAACTTTACGGGAAAACTCTAAATGTGGCGAAATTTTATCAATTTATTTCTGTTTCTTACGTCTGTTGTATTCGTACACAAATATATCTTAATACATTGTTTACTGTGACATGGATACCAATAACACTATATTCGATAGTGCCAGTGAAGTGTTGTGTGCCTGTCTTTCTGCTGAGGATTGTTAGTTTCGGCACCCAAAACACTGATATTCTAGGACGTTTTTCTTTCGATGTTCATCATACTTCACTTTCTTTGAACTGATGTTAACATTAATGTTACCATTGATATTTATTTAATATCAATCATCCGTAGGGCTATAGTTGGTAGCACTTCAAATTCTTGACACTCACTCTTTATTATAGTTCGATAATTTAAATCATTAGCTACATCGTTTTACCATTCTTAACGGCAACTCTTGATTATTGTAATGTGAACATCTACAATAATAATCTTTCTAATTGTATAAGTTTCATTGGCCTCCTGAATAAATTATCAAGTATTTATATAATGATATCACATGATAATCCTAGCTTAGTGTTGATAACATGCGAAGAACCCATAGATATTCCTACTCTATGGCTCACTCCAGAGATATTTCTAATCTATGGAAGAACCAAAACCTCCTAGAGAAGACAGAAAGCAAGACAACAGACTGTGGCAATACTCACTCCAGAGAGTTTCTACTCTATGGCACAGATCAGGGGGGCGCAGTAAGCGATGCGCAGTAGGAAACGCGTTTTCGCCGTTCTGCGCATGACGTCACTGTGGGACACCTGGGAGCCAAGCTATATGCAGAGTTGGTTGCTAACTCGTGTTACCATTTCTGCTGTATTTTCTTAACCCTCTCATTCGCACGTTATGAATTCAGCTTTGGAAAAATTAAAATTCAGTGTTATCTGTACTAATACAGTGCACCAAAGATCAAATACGTGTTTTAAAAGTTTTGGTCGCACTATTTATTTTTTATGTCATGCACAACACAGACGTTTGTATCGAGGTATTTTATTACTAGTGATGTTATTTTGTTTATGGTTAACACTGTCAGATCAATAATGCTAATATAATCTTCGCCACAGCGCCAATGACAATTCACTGCTCAAATAAAACAACATGCACCACACTCGCGCTCCTAATCACAGCCACGTACAGACGGCTACGTAGCACAAACAACAAGACGGACAGATCAATGCCTCACAAGTGGCTACACGCCGTACCAAGCGGCAAAAGTCGTACTTGCAGCATGTTATTCACCAACGACAATGCGACTTTGAGGATTGATACACGAAATACGGTATAAATCAGCTTTTAATACGTTGTTATCGAGGAACAACATTGTGAAGGAAAGGGTCAAATAGTTGTATTTTTTTTTTTTTCACTTCACACTTTGGAAGTAAAAAGTTTATAGTGGAAAGTACATTGATTTCCCGAGTGCTTGTCGCGCTTGCTATAATTTCTGCTATAATTCTTTGAAATACTTCTGTTATTATTTATACAATGCCAGGCTGTGTTATTACGGGTTGTAATTCTCACTGCAGGAACACAAAGTGAACTAAAATAAAGTTTCCTTCTTTTCCTAGAGATGAAACGTTAAAGAAAATGTGCCTCTGCAAGTGCTACAGGAAGGACAATGTAAATGTTGCAGATTCCCGAATACGCTCCCGGCAGTTCAATGAAACCGATTATGTAAGGGATTTACAGTCGGAGGTGCTTAATTTGCCACGGAAAAAAGTGTTTGAAATATTCCTGTTCTTTTAAAGTCAGCAGTTCATATTAAAGAAATTGTCTATATGTTCGCGATTTGATATGTTACTGATACGTACGGCGTAAATCTACGATAGAATATGACCCAGCAGTCTTAACTGCAATATTTTACAGCATAATAGCACTTTGTACTTAAGGCAGAAACAATTTTCGTCAAAAACTGAATATAAATGCACATTCCGTGCCATACCGGACTAGGCCTGTGCAGGCCGTTTGGGAGCGCGCAGTCCCACGGTGACGTCACAGCGCCAGCCAATGGCAGAGCAGAGCGCTTACTGCCCAACCTTATATTTATTATCCTTGGGCACAGATAACTTAAACTGCGTGTCTCTCAGATCAATGGCGTCTCCCTATCTCTCCGGTGTTGTGGTTTGAAACCAACATCTAACGTTTTTGCTCCCGGTCTAAAGTTTTAGCCCCGCGTCATGTGACGTGACGTTAGACATTAAGAGCACCAGTTTTCTCATTTATAACTGAAATCAAACTAGATTGTAGGTGTCAATGGTGTTGTTTCCATTTGCAGCAATTTAAGATATATCGGACCAGTTACCCTTCCTTCTCTAATCATGTGCCTCATGTCATTTCTGACGACTCTTCACTTAATAGAAAGGTGATGGCTATATTAGAATTAAAAGCAAAAATACAAAGGTTACGGCATTCAGAATCGACTCCGAGATCTTCCGAACATGAATATGTCGCTCTACCACCAGCCCATTACCAACACAGTCATTGTAGAGTCAAGATAGCGGGTAATATTCCGTGAAGAGAAAATGTGTTCGTGGACGGAAATAATATTCACAGATGTTGAAATGTTTCCTTCCATTGCAGGCTCCTTTCTTGAATACGTTACATTGAACTTTTCCATATGGCAGGCGAACTATTGATCATTGCCTGCTTCATTTCACCGTCGATCACGGAAAGTCTCCTGACGATACTTGACACTTTTCTTATAAAAAGTATGCAATATTCGCGCGTTACGAGATTGTAAACCGTCATTGCTAGTCAGACTTAGAAACTGCAAAATATTGAGACCGAAGTGACAATCGAAATGTTTGAAGATATAGCAACAATACATTACCGGCAAGCGACAAACACAAGTTCATCAAACAAAATGAAACCTGCGTTCTTATGCATTGCCCTTCTATAACAAGCTGCGTGGGCAATATTAGGTCTGTGCAGAAAACTTTTCATTTCTCCGACGCAGATCTGTGCTGTCATGTATAATGTGTTTGCCTCGACCAGGGCCCTTTGTGGAAAGAAGGAAGTGGAACCGTTCACTGACAAATATTTCATTTTCCTGGTAAAGAAAACTGCTGAGTTTATTTTAGGACTTCTTGGCTCCCTTTATAGGAGGAGGTTGCCGCCACTAGGACGTGGATTCCCTGAAGGTTAAACAGAAAATGCTGGAAGTAACTCCACTGTTTGCTCTTAAAAAATTGCCTGAGAGTGGAAGGTGACAAGCGGCCTTTCGGGAATTTCTGACACGGGAAAACTGCAGACCGGCTAAAATTATAGCTTCTGTGGGAGTAGGAAATTGCGTTCTACGGTGCTCACAGACAAGCAAGGATTTGTCAGGATGGTAACCTTTTTCCTAGTAAGGGTATTGTAGGAAGATAGTTACGAACATTTTTGCTGGCCACAATTTAACAGTGTCTGACGCCTCATGAAAATACTTTTTTTGTGAACTTCAGGAATAACGGAAAAGAAATGAGTTCGCCAAGGAATACTTGGAGCTCAGCTAACAGAAAAAGTGTATGGCTCGACATCCGCGGGACGAAAATGGTTTTCAGTTGCAAATCTGCCAACAGTCTCAGCATGTATCATGCGGCTGTATGAACAGCAAGAACTCAGATGGAAAACCAGTTCTAGGCAAAAAAGGGAAAGTTGAAAGGTGGAAAAAGGTATAGAGGTGCTCTATAATTGAACTTTGTGACAATGTTGTAGAAAGGGAAGCTAATGATGGGAAGGAGATTACTCAGCGAATAATTTGACAGAGCACTGAAGTAACGTAATTCGAAACAAGGTACCTGGAATTGAGATTCTCTCGAGTTATTGAAGTTTCTGGAAGACCGAGCTAGATAAAAGAATCCCAACTTGTGTGCAAAATGAGTGGGATAGGCAAAATATCATCAGACTGTAAGAAAAATCTAATAATCCCATTTCCAAAGAATGCAGGCGCAGACAACTGTGAAAATTGCAGTACCGTGGGGTTAAGTAATGTCAGCAAAATTGTAACACAAATTTTGTACAAAAGAACTCAAAACTGGTGCAAGCAAGCCTTGTGGATGTTCATTTTGTATTTAGGTGAAATGTAGGAACACGTGAGGGAATAATCACATTACGACTCAACTTACAAGCAATGAAAACCAATACTTCTAGCTTTCGTATATTTGCCGAAAACTTTCGACCAGGTTGACTGGGTTACTCTGATTCAAATTCTGAAGTCAGCATGCTTAAAATTTAGGAAATATTAACTGACTTATAAGTTGTACAGGAAACACACAGCAGTGTAGGAGTCGAAGAACATGAAAAGGAATCGTTGGATGGGAAGCGAGGAGAAAAGAATTGCAGAGTTTTCCGCTGTTATGCAGTCTCTACACTGCTCAAGATGGGAAAGAATGGGAAGAGGAATTTGGAGAAGGAATGAAAGTTCAGCGAGAAGGATTACAAACTTTGCAGTTTGCCAATGAAATTGTGAGTCTGTCAGTGAATTGAAGGGTCTTGGAAGAGCAATTGAACGGAATGGACAGTTTCTTGAAAGGTGAATATAAGAAAACATTAACAATAAAAATAAATAAATAAATAAAAACAGCAATTGAATGCGGTCTAAGAAAATTAGTCGATGTATTTAAATTAGGTAACGAGACATTGAAGGTGATAGATGTATTTTGTTACTTGGATACTAAAATAACTTACAATGGTCGTAGTTGCGATGGTATAAACTGCAGAATGACAATGGCAAAAGAGACATTTGTCGATATAGAATATTAATTTAAGTATTAAGAAGTCTTTTCTGATATAATTTTATTTGTTTATTTATTTTTTATTATCTTTTTATTTATTTATTTCCTTTTTGGAACGTTGCCTTTGCACTTGAGTAAAATACTAACGATAAAAGGTTCAGTGAAGTAGAGGATAGAACGTTGGTGCAACAAACGAATGCTGAAGATTACGTGGGAAGATCACGTAACAGTACGTATAAGAATTTGGAAGAAAATGAACATCTGGTATATCTTGACCAAAAGAAGGAGTCAACTGGTACGACACCAAAGAATCATGATGTAGAGTTGGAAGTGCGTGGGGTAGAAATCGCAGGACAATAAGAAACGAATGCAATAAGTAAGTTCAAATGTATGTCAGTTGATGTTCTTCTTATGAGGAAGACTTTTGCTCAGAATATGGCAGAGCGGGAAGCTGCAATCAAACACTCACCGGAATGATGACATCATCAACAATCTTACTACTTATAAAATAGGCTGAACGTGTGTGTGTATGTATGTATGTTCCACACCTCTTCCTAAACTACAGGACCGATTTCAACCAAATTTTGTACACATGATCCTTACTATCAGGAAACAATCGCTATCGGGGAAAGAACCACCTACGACACATACGTAAGGAGATATGACGTCATAAACAATGACAGTCGTGAAAAACAGTCGCATCATCCGACAATATTCTACATCTTTTCCTAAACTAATGGACCAATTTCAACCAAATTTGGTACACATATTCAGTATGTGAGATAGCAATTGCTGTAGGAGTACGAACCACATACGACATATGGTTCAGAAGATATAAAATCATAAACAATAAGAGTTACAAGAAACTGCCGCATAATGTGATGTGGCTTTATGAATACACTATCTGATAATGAGAGTACTCAGCGACTTGCAACAAACTTTAAACGTAATTTCAAACCTTTATTATTTTCTCGCTGCCAACCGTAGCAAAATGTGAAAGGAAAAATGTTTCTCGCTTACTACTTTTTCGCTGCCATGGAGAAAAACTATGGCATTCAGTATGACGTTACAATTTATAATTGCTACACTAAAAATTGTACCCGCACGAAATTTTGCAGACGGTATACATACTTAAAGCTGAATGTACGTTCGAAATAGTATCACAGTCCGACTCGCAGTTGATGAGATATGAGGACGTAAAGAGTAACGTTCATGGAAAACCGCCCCATCAAGCATCACGTTTTAATCTATTACTTCTTCACTACTAACCGTATTGCCAACAGATTTTACCGACATAGAGCACTTACACAAATCTATATCATCATCATCATCATCATCATCATTAGAGACTGATTATGCCTTTCAGCCTTCAGTCCTCCATGATCCCCTATTCAATGCTAACATTGATGCCTCGTCTGATGTTATGCCTTTTACTTCAAAATCATTCTGCACCGACTCTAAGTACTTCCTTCTTGGTCTACCTCGACTCCTCTTACCCTCCACCGATATTGCTGCAAAATTATATAATTGTACAACTCATCTGTATGAATAATAATTCTGTAAATTAGGTCTGTCGCTGTTTGCTTCAATCACTACACGAATTTTCATGCGGTTTCACAGGAAACGATGCGAAGTTAGTTTCATGATGTAGGCATAATTTCATCAATATAGAATCACGAGAGATATCGTAATTTTTAAGTGTTTCCAGTGACCACCGTGTCTGTCTGTTCATCTATTAGAAACCACTTATCTCCAAAACTGGGGTTTTCACAGGTAACTTCAGCGTACTTAGTTTCATACAAATTGGATCACTATAAAAATAATATCACAATTTAACGTTTTTTAACTACAACCGTCATGTCTGTCTTTGTCTTTCATCACGTTAATCTCCAAAACCAATAGTCGAATTTTCAGAAGTTTTTCGCAGGTAACATGAGGGTGTCTTGCGGTTACATAAACGCTTCATTTCACAAAATCGGATCAGAAAAAGTAAGATATCTCAATTTGAACATTTTTCTGAAAGCAATTGCATGTGTCTATTAGTAAAGAGTGAATTCCAAAGTATTACACGAACACTCGTGCGGCTTGACATGAAATTTTAGAATACCTTGAAGAATAAAGTAGACTTCTTTTCACCAAAATCGAATCAGCGAAATAATAGATGTCATACTTCGAAGTTTTATGTTCTGCCGCGATATAATAATGTTCGCTCTCAAATTTTCTGAAGAATAAGTTTAAAGATACAGGTTCGGGATAATAAAGGACATACAGGCACTAACTTTGGTTTTCTAGATTTTTTTCCTATTAACATCGTCAATTTATAGCACTTTGAATTTTCAAAACTTCTGTCACCAAGGCAATCCAGCGATGGCCTTGCATTTAAATAATCGATAAAGCCCACAATTGTGATAATTATATCTCTGGTTAACGTAACGTAAATACTGCAATAATACCATGTTAACTCTTTTACCATTATTAAAACACATAAAGGGTTGGTTTAGTACCTCCAAATAACATTCTGTTCATAATAGTACTCTGTAAGACAGTTCACAGACGTAGCTAACTAAAAATTCACTTTCATGTGCAAAATCGTTACTCTACTAAATTACTCTGGGACTGATTATTTCAGTAGCACGTACCTTTCATTTATGATTCTTTAAAATAGTAAATCATCTTACAAAACTGAAATTTGAAATACTTTCAAGACAATAATTCTTTTAATACCAGTAATTTCAGTTTTCACAGATATTCTTCTTCTTTACGTTTTATTAATCACACTGCAATAGAAAGTTAATACAAACAACACACCATATCAGTCTCTTCTAACACATCGAATGTTATGACTATAAATTACATATTTAGAACTTTTTCTTTCTTTTTTACATGCACAATGTCAATACAAGATATTATACACATTGGTGGCTGATGATAATGTGCTAATTTGCTTCAGCAAACTGTAAATATATTACTAAAATTATGCCATTTCTCTTCGAATGCAAACGAGAAATCGCTGTAAAATTACATCCTTTCTCTTGAAATGCGAGCCAGATATCACAATAAAATTATGCCAATTCCATTCCAATGCGTATTATAATGTTGGTAATAAGGATGAAAATACATTTTGGAGCGCTCTCGCCGCGATAGCTGGAAACCAGCTCCGTCTGTTGAAGTGGGATTCAGCCGCGCTGGTACGTGCGCAGATAGGCGGCGCAGTCGTCTGTTCGCTAGTGCGTATGCGCAGACGAGACGTCAGGCCTGACGGTTCATGAGTGCTGAAACCGACTGCAGCACCAAATCAATATTTCTCTTCGAGCTGCGTGTAACGGTTGCGGAAGAATAGTATATGACAAATATTGCGGCATACAGAGTCAAATAGCGCGCTGGCTTAGCCGTCATCCGCTTTGTCGCTCAAACCTACTTGTCTGAGGCTCGTATTCAAATACCTCTGAGTCTAAATTTTTAATTTCTGTAAATAAAATTAATATTTTTAACGTTATATTTACTATCTGCAGTGAATAAATGCAGTTATCAACGCTGTTACAAATTACCCTGAAGGTCTTACTGTCAATAAAGTATTAATTGATATTTAATTAAAGGCAATCATACAAAGGTCGACGTGTTTGAGGGACAACTTCAATCACAACAACATTAGTTATGTTTACCCAACATGCGAGTGAAACTGCGCTTTTCAGCCAAGCAGTTTCATTGGTCGCTTGTGTAGAACGCAGATGACGTGGTGGGGATATTGCTAGCTTCGTTATTTCCATTGTCAGTCACGCTTTGTGCGTTCGCTGAAGGAGTGTTTCGCGGTGTATTTCTTCGTGAAAGTGCGCAATACGTACTATGCGAGCAACATGGAGAATTCTGTCAATGATCTGCTACAGAGGCCATTTTCCAGTAGACCTTTGGAAGAGAAACTGAAAGTGAAAGACTTAGGTAGACCTACTCCAGCTTCAAATCTCAGTCAAAAGGCTATAGGAGATGGCAAGAAAAGTGAATACACGAGGAAATTTAGAACGAAATTAGTTGGATATGCGGATGTGATACTCGCAATGCACTTTTTTGCTTTCCAAGTTTGTTGTTTGGGAACAGCGATGCGTGGAGTACAGGGGGAGTGAAAGACCTCGGACTTCTTAATGCATTAATAAAAAACAGAAAGGAAATCATAAACATATAAATAACATACTTGATCTTAGTTCATTAGGTAAAGCTAATATCACTACAATTTTAAGTCGTGCTTTTATTTTAGTATATTTTGTTTCCTGTTTATATTTTTAATATTGTAGCATACTGGTAAAATTTTGTACGAGCCGCCACTGATTATATATCATGAGTCGGATCACGGAAAAAAGATACATCGTAATCTTAAGTAAATGTCTTTTCATCTATTAGAAACACCTAATCTCCTAAACTACTTCACGGATTTGCAAAGAACAACTTCGTTCATAAAAGTGAGATCACGGAAAAATATTTAGATGTTTGTATAGCTTATGGGACTTAACTACGGGGTCATCAGTCCCTAAACTTACAAACTACTTATGAACTAGGTAATCCTAAGGACGGCACAAATATCCATGCCCGAGGGGGGATTCGAACCCCCGACCGTAGTGGTCGTGCAGACCGTGACTAGAGCGCCTCAGTCCCCTCGGCCACCGCGGCCGGCAAAAATATTTAGATGTAGGCTATGCTTCAAGTATGGATGGCATAGTACAGCAAACAATCGATAGAGGCGTCGTAGTGCACCAGAGAACTAATAGACGCCGCTGTTGTGAAATAAGTACGGAGTAGTACAGCAAGGAAGCGCACGTCTGTAATAGAATTAAGCAATCTTATCTCTGGGAATACCAACAAACATTGAACATAGTGTTACTGGTATAGCTTTGTGTATTAAATACCTAACTACATTTCTTTGCTTCTTTTGGCATGCTTCATTTTGTATCAGAAACTTTATGAAGATAGATCGTTTCGGTGGATGACTTTTACTTACATTTGACATCTTTATGAAGCTAAATCGTTTCGGAGAATGACTTTTACCTAAATTTGACATCTTGATTAGTGCAACAATGACAGGGCGATCCAACCAGGATTTTTACTGACAGAGGTCTGTAACCCTAAAAAAAGCACGTGACACTCTTTAACAACCGCTCTAAAGCTCGGGCATATAATCTATTATTTTATAAAAGTTTGTTATACTTGACCGGGGGTAGGGGTTGGGGAGTGGGGCGATCAATTCAATTAATTTACTATGAAAAACAGCAAATATCACTTATAATTAATTTTTTCAGATAACCGTTTTTGGCAGATTAAAGTGCCATTACCGGAGCTTTCTCTTCACTCGCCACATCAAAGAGGAGAGCTTTAAAAAATATTTCTTCGCCAACATTAATGTTGCGTTGTAATAATACAGACAAAATATTAAAACCATCATGCTTTAATGTAATGTGACATCACATTAATGTGGTGGATGGAATGAAAATCCAGCGATGGCAGTTTAATCTGCCGAAATCAGTCAATTATAAGCGATTTTTGTTGTTTTCTAGAATAAAACAATATTTTATATCCTTTGATATTGAAAGCTAACCACTACTGGCTAAATCAATGACGAATCCAAGCAGTGGACCGCTGAATGTATGTTAAACGCTTTTACTTGGATAAGAATTAAAATAGGAAAGTCTTACAACGGAAACGGCTTATAATGCTCTCCAGAAGAGAGAAGCCAAAACACATTCTGAATGAAGATTACTTGATTATTCAAGGCATTTAATATTTAAAAATTAATGTATGTTGGTTTGTCTTTTACTTCGTATTTTATTCACGGCCATACTGTACATCCGATTGCGATAAAACTTTGTCATCTTATTGAATGCACTCGCTCGAAGGTTGTAGGCATACTTTTTAACTTCGTATAGTGCGTGTGGGAGGGTGCTTTATAATTAGTTAATTCGTTTCTTGCGCCATCACGCTGAAATGCGGGGACGGATATGAATGAAATTTGGAACAGATGTATCTTATATGCTGCTTATTACATGGGCTACCTTTCATTAGCCACCATATGGTGCGTGGCGGAGGGTACCTTACAGTACGTTAACACGTTTATTACACTTCACGCTGAAACGGCTAGACGAAATTCAGTGAAGATAGCCTATACTCTGAATAAATAGGTGTTAACTTTCGTAAGATTCCTTAGGTGAATGCCAGACGGTACGTGAAAACAAACATCCAAATTGTTTGACTCGTCACCATGAACGTTAGCACATAAATGTATGTTTTCATGAAGGAGAGCTTTGTAATCTGCAAGCCAGTGAATTCAGCATGGCGGAGAATACGTTTTGACTTTGACACCGTTTGACTACTCACCATGGAACTTGGCGTATATGTTTTCATATATAAGAGGAAGATACGGACGGAAAGGGGAGGAAAGAGAGGAACAGAGAGAGGGGAGAGGAATAGAATGAAAGAGAGGAGATGGTGACAGACAGGTGAAAGGAGTTGAACAGAGGGACGGGGAAGAAGGGAGGAAATGGAGTAATGGAACATTGGAAGGCACGTATATATATTTGTTGGTTAGTTTGTACTTTATGAGCTGCCATAACGTTCATCGAAATGCCAAAAAAAAAAAAAAAAAAAAAAAAAAATGGTCAACTTATTTCTTGCACTTACGCGAAGGTTATGCACATAATACAGTTACCGTGTAGTATTTGGCGGGCGTGTCGTACCGGCAAATGTGTCTGAAGGACCATTGAGGTAGTAATATGTTTGAATGTGACACAAACAGATCAGTGTTTTATTTGGTCCTACTCAATTCAGTTCCGGTAGATATGCGTTACACTTATTCTTAATTTTCCAGTACAAAGAGTAAGTGTCTATCTTCTCAGTAAATCGACAAACGATGTTTTTGTTGCAGAATCTTATATCGTGTTACTGCTTGCACTTGGACAGTTGTATGTTGCGTGCTCCCGTGACGGAAAGTCAAGAAATTTGTTTGTTTATGTGAAAGACGCAACAACAAAAAATATTGCCTACACTAAAGGGCTTGAATAATGAAGACAACAAAATGAAATGAATGTCATTTATACTTCTCCTTTATGTATAATTAAATTTCAATAAATACATTTATTATCAACTATACAACAAATATTTGTTTCTATGAATCATAATTAAAAAAAGGTAAAACTTCCCGATTTGAAAGTTATTTGCACAATCATTTCCTCTGTAGCAGCAACGCGCCAGGTGCTAGCTAATCAGTTATAAACGATGAGGGGAGAAATGACTAAGATAATGGATCCAAGTTTCACGTAAGTAATAAATGGAGGAGACCAATTATTTTAAACAATTGATAAATAGACATCTCACAAGATATACAATTTTAACCTTAAAATGGCACAAATATACTCAACCTGTCTACGGTAGTGCGTGATTTATGTTGAGTTACTCTCATAGAGTTAAAGGGAGGAATTAGGACATATACATTCTCACATTGCCACTCTAATCCAATTGGGAACTTGAATTCAAAAGCGCCAAAAAGCAATTCGATGGTCCGAAGAAAGAAGCGTAATCACTCGCGCACGATAAAATTGAGACTGATTTCCGTTATTCGCATGCCTTTATGGTGCTCAGGACTAAACTTCGACTTTCTGAATCAAACACGTGGATGAAAGACCACGTGGCCGAATGCACGGACGCGAAACAGAATTTACACAAGAAAATCATAAAACCTTGAAAAACGTAACGCGCGAAGTGTTTGAAATAGTATGGTTGTACGGGTGTTCGCTTAGAATCACTAGTGGGAAGGAATACAGTGATGCTATCTGTTATGAACATCGAAACTACCAGGACACGGGCAAAGTACTCAAAATATCAGTAAATGTGTTCAAATGTTTGTAGAGCTTATGGGACTTAACTACGAGGTCATCAGTACCTAAGCTTACAAACTACTTATGAACTAGCTAATACTAAGGACGGCACAAATATCCATGCCCGAGGAGGGATTAGAACCCCCAACCGTAGTGGCCGTGCAAACGGTAACTGACCGTGGCCGGCAAAATATCAATAAAATCATATCTCGGAAATGAAGTTAAATAGATACCGCGATCAAAGGTTCGTTTCCCACAGAAGCGGAAAATACAACGAAAGGGAATGGTTTCAGAGGGATAGGACGCTCTACAGGATGAAGTCACTAAAATGTCCTAAATATGGAAACTCGATTTACAGAAAAATAGGATTCCGAGATAGGTCATGTAACAATTATTTTTACACAGGGGAAAGAGACGTATCTAATAAGCAGTCACAAGACCATAGGACAATGTGTGTGGTAGTATCATTAAAAGTCTACTAACTCGGAGTAAATCCAATTACGAAATATAAGTTCGTGAAATACGTAATGAAACTGTTACTTTTGCTCAGGGAAAAAAGAGCTCTACTTCATGAACCGACTTACCAGATGCTGGGAGCAATTACGGGCTCCGATTATGAACAATCTACGATGTAGAAGAAAATCAAAGTACGGAAAATTGCAATGGTTAGTTTACCTCTGCGGATAGTGATCTATATAAAGAAGGTGATTACACGATACTACATGCTTCTAGAACTCGTAGAGTACAGAGTTCTAGGCAAGGGGCTTAGAAGTGCCACAAATCGGCCGAAATAGTCGTGACACGTGCTAAGTAAAACCACTGACTATTGCATGGCACAAATACAAGCAGCCTTAAGAGCAAAGAGTTTTTGAAAAAGCTGAAGACTTGGTTCTATCAAAAACCGCGGGTTCACAAAGAGACGAAAAGGATCGGACAGGATATTCCAGTAAATCGCGAATACTGTAATTTAACAGGTACTTAAGTTAACAAACCAAACCGGACATATTTAGCCCTGGTGGAATGTCCGAGCGCTCTAAGGCACCTTGCTGCGGAGCGCGCGGTTGCACCCAGTCAAAGGTTCGAATCCTCCATCAGGCATAGGTGTGGGTGTGAGTTTTTCACAGTGAGTAGTTTGATAACCCAAGTAGTTAAGGCCCATAGGTTTACAAACATTTCATTCTTTCAACGAAATTTAAAGTGAGAGGGAGTGATTCTATAACATTAATAAGGCAGATAACCGATAAGCGTACACTATTCAGAGCGCGAAGTTACAATTCTACAAAAATCATAGACAAGTAGTTAACCGTCACGAATTTTATGAAATTGCATTGCGGAGGTAGTGGATGCACTATTAGAAACGCGTATGAACATTATTAACGAATAAATCTACCCTGCACAAAGACATGATTATATCAACCGTGACCGGCCGCGGTGGCCGAGCGTTCTGCGGCGCGCCAGTCACAGTCTGCACGGCCGCTACGGTCGGGCGTTCGAATCCCCCCTCGGACATGGATAATTGTGTCGTCTTTAGTATAAGATAGCTCATAATTAGTTTGTAAGTTTAGGGACTGATGAACCCGCAGTTAAGTACCTTAAGTTTTACAAACATTTGAAAATCAACCGTGGAGAGAGTTGTCAGAACAATCTCGACTCACCTCAGAGTCCACAGAATAGTGTCTACCAACCCTAGCTCGGAAAGGTATGTGCCAGTGGACGAGGAAGAGGGAGCCCAGAGGCATTACGCGCTGTCACAAGTATTGAAACCTAACTGGCGTACCAAAGGGTTTAAAGAGAACCTCGCTGGAGCAATCCTTGCTAAGGGTTTTGTTTCAGGGCTAAATTGGCAGAATCTGCAGACAAGCCTCAACATGATCGCATCTGAAGCCTTGCAGCTTGCAGAATGCGTTTGCACATCAATTCTACTCAATGAGCGGAGGCACGGGTCAGAAGAATACATTAGCAGACTATCAGTCATGGGGGCTCACACAAAAGAAAGTAGCCCTTTAACATTGCAATGAGGCGCATAGAAGAAACTAGTTATTTATAATTATAAAAAAATAAATAAACTTCGTAATAAAGACGGGAAAAATAGTGTCTATAGTGGACGAAGTATATAAATGTGTTGCACATGTTGCAATGGCATTCGGGTTTGTCCGAATTGGAATAATTAAAATATACTGGAAAAATACTAACATGCCTGATGGACGTGTTTCAATGTATAATCACACTTTTATTGAGTTTAGTTATGATACATGAAACAACTACTCGAAAGACTCATTTATCTGTGTTGGCCTTTCACCACGATACACGACCGTTTTGAGTACCCTATCTGGTCTAGAGGGAGCGACATCCGTCTCAGTACTTACAACCAATTGAGATCGGCACTTCATTCCTGATCTGCCGTTTTCAGAAAGCTCTGCCGTAAACCTTGCACTACCGCATATTTCTGTTTGCTGATGATTCCATCTTGATAGTAAAGGCTGCTGTTTGCAGTGTAGTAAATGTACAAAATAATGCCGTTAACCGCGACCGAATTCATTAAAATATCGCATATTGCTGTAACAGTTGGTTTCCTGGTTTCGGAATGAGTTGTGAGTCAAGCCATCTTTCTAAATTTCAGTTGTTATTTATAGTTCTACTATAATTTCGTGATGGACGTACATGCCCCACTGGACTCGAAGAGAAGTAAATTTAGAGAAACAATATTTTGTTAGTAGGAGTTTGGGTCTGTACAAATAGTAGAGTTACTACCATTATTTTGTCAATCATTTATTTAATTGTAACTTAAAATATTTTTGACATTTTTCATGCCATGGTTGAATACATAGTGGTACGTTGCAGTAGCTGCATATTAAATTTGTCCGTGTCTTGTATCCGTGAGCTGAAATGTCTGCGTCAATTCCTAGTGCTTGTTGTTGATAAATGTTTTCCAACTGCGCATATATGCAATCATCAGGAACTAAAGAATCTTCTTTTGACAAATGAAACACCTTCAGCCGGTACTTTTGGACTTTTAACTAATAGTTTCGAGAATACATTGTTCTATGCTTCAGACTCTTGGATGTTTTAGGGGGACAAAACTACGGAGGTCATCAGCCAAAAAAAATTCAAATGTTTGTCAAGCTTAAGGGACTTAACTACGGGGTCATCAGTCCCTAAACTTAAAAACTAATTATGAACTACCTACAACTAAGGACGGCACAAATATCAATGCCCGAGGGGGGATTCGAACCCCCGACCGTAGTGGCCGTGCAGACCGTGACTGGAGCGCCTCAGTCCCCTCGGCCACCGCGACCGGCGGTCATCAGTCCTTCAGACTCTTATAAGCATCCGTGCAGTAATGCAAAACTAGCCTTTCATTGTAATACAGCTGAGTTGTCGACTGTATCTTGGTGTGAGAGGGTGTTATGCAGTATTACAATGAAAGGCTAGTTTTGCCTTACTGCACGGATGCTTATAAGAGTCTGAAGGAGAGAACAATATATTCTCGAAACTAGTAGTTAAAAGTCCAAAAGTACCGGTTGAAGGTTTTTCATTTGTCAAATTAATACATCGCCGTCGTTCCATCATCCGTCTAAGATAGATACACAGAGAAAGAATCTTCTAGTTTGCTTTCTGTGATGATTGCCTTCCCCACTCAATATGGACATTGCTGTCATCCGCAGCTACTCATGTTAGACATCTGTGTCATCTGGTGATATAAGTTGTTCTGCTGCCTCTTCATCACATTTGTCTTAAGGCAATACTTCACTCTTCGGCAGCGAAAACAAGTATTTCAAAATTTCCTCTTTTGTCATTTTAAAAATTTCTAGAAACAGAGAACGACAAAATATTACTAAAAGTTACGTAATTATCATTTTGTGTAGCCGCGGCGTGGTTCGAATCCCACCTCGGGCATGGATGTTGTTGCCGTCCTTAGTATAAGCTAGTTCATAAGTAGTTTGTAAGTTTATGGACTGGTAACCCCGCAGCCGCGGTGGAGTAGCCGAGCGGACTAAAGCGTCTCGCTGCGGAGCGTACAGTTGCTCCCCGTGGAGGTTCGAGTCCTCCCTGGGGCATGGGTGTGTGTGTGTTGTCCTTAAGTTAGTTTACCTAGGTTTAAGTAGTTTGTAAGCTACGGACTGACCACGCAGTTTGGTCCAATAAATTTACAAACATTTTTGTGACCTCGCAGTTAAGTCCCATATGCTTCACAAATATTTGATTTTATCAACAACAAAAAAAGTTCAAATGTTTGTTAAGCTTATGGGACTTAACTACGGGGTCATCAGTCCCTAAACTTACAAACTACTTATGACCTACTTACAAACTAGGACGGCACAAATATCCATGCCCGAGGGGGGATTCGAACCCCCGACCGTAGTGGCCGTGCTGACCATGACTGGAGCGCCTCAGTCACCTCGGCCACCGCGGCCGGCTTGATTTTATCTTTTTGCGTTTTGGCGAAAGTCAGACTCAATTCAACTCATCTTCCTTCGAAACAGCTGACTGCAATATCGTGAGTTCCACTATGTAACAGTAACAAGCATCCACTGACTTTCCCCGTTCAATTTGAAATCAGGAGAAAGCAAATAATAGTCGCGCGAGAGTAGCCGAGCCGTCTGGAGTGCACACGTCCTCGCGCGTCGGAGGTTCGAATCCTGCCTCGGGAATGGATGTCTGTGTTGTCTTTAAGTTGATGACACCGCAGTTAAGTCCCATCAGCGTTACAAACATTGATATATATATATATATATATATATATATATATATATATATATATATATATATATATGTGTGTGTGTGTGTGTGTGTGTGTGTGTGTGTGTGTGTGTGTGTGTACAAAAGGCGCAATAGAAATTTTTGCACACACTTGTCAAAATAAAACCACGTATGTGGTTATCTTTAATATCTTTATTAAGCATATCGGTTTCAGAAAAGACAAACTAGTACATAAAACTGCCGCAAAACGAGGCACCGATAACAAGCCTAGTAGACGCAAAACAGCAAGCTAGTTTGCTCCAGACTGTTGATGTCTCCAACATTAAATTTCATCAGCACGCAAATGTGGGATTCTTATATCCCTCAGAACTTAGGGACGCATATTCGTATGTGGAATTCCTGTGTCCTGCAGGTCACGAAAAGGTTTAATCACGTTTCCTGTCTATCCAAAATCCTCAAATACCATGCACTACTGAGGTAGTGTCCCCATCCAATAATCACTCCTGTTTGCACACTTCAGTTCTATAGGCCCAAGGGGCCAAAATAATCTTTGCCTATTTGACTGTGAATACAGAACGATCATTCGACCGCTTGTGGGAATACGCCATGGCCGAAGGTTGTGAGCAATACGTAAAACAGACATCGCACAACATGTCACTAGCGTTCGGCATTTGCGTTTGATGGGAAGCGTTCAAGGATGGCAGAAGGAGTGAATGCAGCACTGCCGGCCGCGGTGGCCGAGGAGACTGAGACGCTTCAGTCACGGTCTGCACGGCCACTACGGTCGGGGGTTCGAATTCCCCCTCGGGCATGGATATTTGTGCCGTCCTAGTTCTTAAGTAGTTCATAAGTAGTTTGTAAGTTTAGGGACTGATGACCCCGTAGTTAAGTCCCATAAGCTTTACAAACATTTGAACATTTGAATGCAGCACTCATTTAACCGGGAAATCCGAGATTGAGTCCCGGTCCGCAAAAATTTTTAACTGTCACCGGTGAATTTATTTCGTGAGTAAGGAGCGACTAACATCATTATTTCTATTTCATACAAAAGGCTACATTGAATACAGCGTCGAAATTAAATGAAATTTGCATCATGCGTTTGAAGTGAAGAGGGGTGCAAATTACCAACATTTCAGTAGGGCTATTGGCAAATATAGAGTAAAAGGAGACCAGGCGACCGATTCAACCGTTGTTGCGCTTAAATAGCTGGAATGTGCCTGGTAACTGACAACGAACGACGTTCGCACACGTTTCAGTGATCTGGCGAGGAAGTATGTTTACTTACATAGATTGCGGATTATCTTTCAGAAAAATCGGTGGTCGTGTCGGACGTAAAACAGTACATGTTATACAAATCGGGTGGAGGTGGGAATGAAGGACCGCCAGGTGCGGTTACAACGACGTGGTAACGGAATGTTGTGTGCACGGCAACAGTGCATCGTTCTGCGACATCACGAACAATATTCACCATTCACGACGGCCGGCCGCGGTGGCCGAGCGGCGCCGGGCGCAGTAGCTCAGAGCGCCTGGCCAGGGGGCTAAACGTCATCTGTAATAAAAAAGCTGAGCCAAACATTCAACGAACGACAACGAACGAACTGAACGAACGACCGCCAACCATAGATGTACCAGAAAGAAAAAAAGAATATATGTCTGTTCGGTGGACGTTTATCACGTCTAAACCACAAGACATAAAGAGCTAAAAACTTGTACAGGTATTGATGTCTACCCGGGGTAGGCTTTAGGCACGGTTTTATGGAGATCAGATAGCTATTTATCTTTGTATTTTAATGTGAATGTCTGTTCGGTGTACGCTTATCACGTCCGAACGACAAGACGCAAAGGCTTAAATATTTGTACAGTTACTAATTTTTACCTGAGGAAGGTTTTAGGCGCGGTTTTATAGCGATCTGATAGATATTTAGTAATTTGAAGAATATAACGCGAAATTCGGAACAATAATTACTCTTTGAAAATTATATTTACTCTTTGAAAATGGTTTTATTGGATCCATTGTTGCTTGAGGGTTGATAATGATAAAAAGGTGGAGTATATTGGGATGGAAACTTATTGGTGTAAATAAATTTCTACGTGTGTGTGTGTGTGTGTGTGTGTGTGTGTGTGTGTGCGTGCGTGTGTGTGTGTGTGTGTGTGTTAATATTTCGCTCTGCAGCGAAAACTACAGGACGCAAACAAATGGTCTGTGTGTAATTGTTGTCCGAAGTCTCGCGTTGTACACCATTGCAGTTCCATGTCGGTAGCTATAAGGGGGTGGAAGATATGCTGGTTGAAAGTCGACAAATTATTAAAAAAAAATTCGGACTGAAGGCCAGCGATGACGTTTGCGAGCCTATGGCAAAGAGGTTACATACTGCGAAACGAGATGCCACAGACCATATCTTTGGTCTATCATGCTAAAATGTCTTTCTCTGCAAGGATAAACATACGAATAAGGAAATAAGTATAAATAAATAAAGCACTAAAAAAGAAATTTCTTTTATACATCTCTTTAAAAAAATCGATTTGACGTTCCGCGCATTACATCAAGTGATAGATCTGTGATATTATTACAGTCATTATTGTTGAATTTCGTGATTTGATCTGCACTACTTACTTCAGTTTTTTTTTTTAATTTGAATCGTGATTAAAATGTTTGTTTCTAAAGAAGGTTATCCTTCAAAACCAGTCTCAGCACACTACTGAAAGATAACTTATCTATCATGATCAACCAACACGCGTGCGGAGCTGCAGGTTTTAGCTAGTATAAATATATATATATATATATATATATATATATATATATATATATATATATATATATAAGCGGTCTGCGGCGTGCCAGTCACGGTCTGCACGGCCACTACGGTCAGGGGATTCGAATCAGCCATCGGGCATGGATGTTTGTGCCGTCTTTAGTATAAGCTAGTTCATAAGTGGTTTGTAACTTTAGAGACTGATGACCCCGAAGTTAAATCCCATTAGCTCTACAAACATTTAAACACTTTTTTTTTTTTTTTTTTATGAACGACGGATGTGGGCGCAATTGCATTTGTTTTACCGAGGTTCCGCGTATCTGTCGGTATCACCACAAAGGCCGTACTATGGAGATACCATTGTGAGACATATCGAACTGCTATCTACCACTATACTGATGCTGAAAATGTTCAAATGTTTCTAAAACTATTGGACCAAACTGCTATGATCGTTCACACACACACACACGCTGAAATCTCCAGCAGGAACAGCTGCTGAGTCGGTAGCATGACGCCTTAGACCATGCGGTTATTGGCGCTGCAGTCAGTACTTTGGTGTGATATTCGATTCCACTGCCGTGCGCCCAACTGCCCCTCCAGTCCAGTATTGCTATGCATTGCCTGTGTGCTAACCTGCCAGCGTTGTATCTCTGATGCGGTATAACCTACTGTTCTCCCCCCAACATCGTGGCGTGTCGATGTCCACAGTGTATTAACCCAAAGCGTGACTTGGCACTCAATGAAGACCTCTTCCTTGCCCACGACTGTTATTTTGGCAACCTGTCATACCTATGCCTCCCCTATATGAAACGTTTGATCGATTATTGCGGAACAAATGGGATGATTCACACCTTGCTACACCAGACGATTTGTGGATATACGGTGCCGGTAATGAAAATGATTACACCCTCCAAGAGTTTTCCAATTCACTCTAGATTTATTGCTGGAACATATGGAGTATACGAAATGAATGCAATTATGTAACAGTAGCTCAGGCAGTACTGAGGTACAAGGTGTCGATTCATCCAAAAAAAAAAAAAAAAAAAAAAAAAAAAAAAAAAACATGTAAATGCGTAGTATTTTCTTCACGGGCGACAATACAGGCGATTTGGAATAAAACAATTGTACTTATTAGGTCACGCAATATTTTTAATACAACTAGCAAAGGAGTTGCCGACGTTTCAACCATTATGCAGTCGTCTTCTTCAGGGTGGTTAAATGTTGGATCTTGCTGAATGTATACCCCCATTCAGTGTGGTTCATTGATAGTGACCGGTCCAAATAGCTCAAGAAATAAGTATCAAACTAAAAAACTACAAAGGACAAATATTTTCCAGCTTGAAGGGGGGAAACAGATGGCGCTATGGTTGGCCCGCTAGATGACGCTGCCATAGGTCAAACGGATATCAACTGCATTTTTTAAAATAGGTAACCCCATTTTGTATTACATATTCGTCTAGTACATAAATAAATATGTTTGTTTTATTAGGAACATTTATTTAGCTTTGAGATAGTCACAAACTTATAAGTAAGTGGTATCGCGTAATATTTCGCCAGGGTGGACGGTATTTGCTTCGTGATAAATTACTTGTGCTGAAATGGACCGTTTACCAATTGTAGAAAAGGGTGATCTGGTATTTGGCTATTGTGATGAAAATGCCCAACGGGCCTGTGCTACATATGTTAACCGTTATCCTGGAATGCATCAACTCAGTGCACGGACTTTTCGTCGGGTAGTTACATTATTTCAAGAGACAGGGCGTGTCCAGCTACAGTTGCGGCTAATCCACACATCAGTAGCAGACAAACTGAGCGAGAATCGGGAATCTCAAAAACGTCGGTGTTCAGAAATCTACATCTACATAAATTTCATTCGTACCATATTTCTATGCACGAGGATTTTCATGGCGAAGACTTTGAACGTCGTGTACAGTTTTGCCACTGGGCAAAAAATAAATTACGGGTCGAAAACAAATTTTTAACGCGTTCTGTTTAGTGACGAATCGTCATTCACAAACAGAGGTAAAGTAAACTGGCATAATATGCAATATTAGGCAACGGAAATCCACGATGGATCCGACAAGTGGAACATCAGTGACATTGGCGGGTTAATGTATGGTGCGGCGTCATGGGAGGAAGGTTAAATGGCTCCTATTTTATCGATGACAATCTAAATTGTGCAATGTATGCTGTTTTCTTACGTAATTTGTACAGATTTTACTACAAGATGTTTCACCGCTTTACAGAATGCCGATGTACTTTCAATATGATGGATATCTGGCTCATGGCTCGCGTGCAGTTGAAGCGGACTTAAATGGAATTTTTAATGACAGGTGGATTAGTCGTAGAAACCATACCATGGCTCATACCTTCACCGGACCTTACATCGCCGGATATCCTTCTGTGGGGAAAATTTAAGAATATTTGTTATTGTGATTAACCAACAACGCCTGAAAACATGTGCCAGCGCACTGTCAATGCATGAGAGAACATTACTCAAGGCGAATTACTCGCTGTTGAGAGGAATTACGTTACGTATATTGCCAAATCCATTGAAGTTGAAGCACATCATTTTCAGAATTTATTGAAGTCATGAGGTAATTACAAGTAATCACGCAGTAGCAGCATGTGTTCTCATAGGGTACGATAATTTTCACAAACGTACATATATCGCATTGGAACAACGGAAATAAATTTCAAACGAACCTACGTTCTATGTTTTAATTTGAAAAACCTTCCCATTACCAAGTGTTTGTGTAAAATTGTGAGCAATATGTTCAAATGGTCAAATGTTTTTAAAACTTATGGACTTAACTACGGGGTCACCAGTTCCTAAACTTACAAACTACGTATGAACTACTTACGAACTAGGACGGCACAAATATCCATACCCGAGGGGGGATTCGAACCCCCGACCGTAGCGGCCGTGCAGACCGTGACTGAAGAGACTCAGTCTCCTCGGCCACCGCGGCCGACTGAGCAATATGTTTCTGAATATTCCAGCGTTATCTATTGCAAAGCGAAAAATGTGTTCCAAGTAAAACATTCATATTTATTTACGTACTAGACGAATATGTAATAAAATCGGGGGACACAGTATGAAATAATGCAGTTCAAGAGATAAGTTCATGGGTTGTAGAAAACAAGTTGATGTTAAATCACAGTAAAACTCAGGTTTTCATATAGACAGTAAGCTGTCATGGAAAGCCCATGTTCAGGATCTTGTTCCAAAACTAAATTATGCTATATTTACCATTTGAACAATATCTGGGATAAGTGATTTTTCAACACGAAATGTAGTCTATTACGCTGACTTTCACTCACTTATGACGTACGGCATTGTTTTTTGGGGTAACTCGCCTGATGCAAAAAGGATATTTCTGGCTCAGAAACGGATGGTTCGAGCAATATCTGGTGTAAGTTCGCGAACGTCATGTCGACCCCTGGGAATTTTGACTCTGTCGTCACAATACGTTTTTTCTTTAATGTCGTTTGTTGTTAATAATATCAGCTTATTCCTACGAGTTAGTAGCTTTCACACGGAGAATACTAGACAGAAGTCTAATCTACATTTGCATCACACCACCTTAACACTTGTGCAGAAAGGGGTACAGTATTCTGCGGCGTCCATTTTCAATAAGCTGCCATAAGAACTAAAGAATCTTAGCACTAATCCACACGCTTTCAAATCTAAATTGAAGAGTTACTTCATGGCTCACTCCTTTTATTCTGTCGAGGAACTCCTAGAAAAGTCAAACAATTAAGCTAATTAATTTTTTTTCTTTATTGATTCTTTTCACTTTGTCTTAAGATTGTCGTGTGCAAAGGACTACTTAAAATTTTTCTATTAGCATTATTGTGTAACAATTAATGTATTGACTTGTTCCATTACCATGGAGTCTCACTCCTCAATTGGATCCTATGGAACACAACAAAACAATAAATAAAAAAAAAACTATTTAAAACAATGCAATTGATAACCGTTTGACCTATGGCAGCGCCACCTGTTTTCCCCTTGAAGCTAAAAACGTTTTGTTCCTATTTTTCGTTTGATGCTTATTTCGTGAGATATTTGGCTATCAATGGACCACCCTGTATAATGTGAACTTTTCGGTTACCTCATAACGACGTCATACATCTTAGGTGGTGATTGGTTGGCAGCTGCGTACCAATAGGCTCCTTCGTTTACTACCTTGGTAAGTGATTGGTAGAATAATCTTGCGTCTGATAGGAAAGCAACATCCAATCAACAACTATCACCCAGGGGAAGGTGTTTCCTGCAGTGAGTGTTCATGCCGCACGCCAGTTCTACTGTGGCCGCGTGCCGCGGTGGAGTAGCCGAGCGGTCAAAGGCGTCTCGCTGCGGAGGTTCGAGTCCTCCCACACAGTTTGGTCCGATAAAAAAAAAGAGGACTGTTTATACTGCAGAACTCAAGTCAAGTGCTGCCGCTGACTGTTCCACTCAAAGGGTCCGCAGGGCAGGGATTTCTGGCAGCCACATCGAAGGTAAGTAGGACCCATCCTCCCTATCCAAGTTGTTACGTCTTTACTTTTTTTGATTGCCTCTGTTATTTTGCAGTGTTGCATCCACGGTTTCTGGGTAAGCACGCGAGGTTCTCCAAAGTTAATAGAACAGCTGCATTCCTTCTGGTCTTCTGCTACAGCTGAATTGTCGACTTGTACTAATGGTGGCCGGCCGCGGTGGCCGAGGGGACTGAGGCGCTCCAGTCACGGTCTGCATGGCCACTACGGTCGGGGGTTCGAATCCCCCATCGGGCATGGATATTTGTGCCAACCTTAGCTTTAGCTAGTTCTTAAGTAGTTTGTAAGCTTGAACATTTTTTAATCCAAATACCGACGCCTTCCTGTTCGTTAACTCTACGATGATTACGAGTTCTAACAACAAATGGCATGTTACACGAATAATACGTTCGCCAATATCCTTGTTAAACACATAAAACACTTGAAATGTACGATAAGCAATCACATTTCTGTTATTAAAACTGTCAAGTCCACCCGCTCCTTTAAAGTATCACAACCAATGGAGAAGAATACAAATACAGGGGGGGTACCGGCAATGGGGGGAGTCATGACTCCACCGCACAGCATTTTATACATTTCCGGGGTTAAATCAAGTTATCTTGATGTATATCATTGATAAGTTAGCTGTGATATGTTAAAGTAGTTGCGCGAGCACACTCGCGCCTGCGTAGGTAGGCAATCTGTAATCGATCGAGGCGCTTCAGTCACGGTCTGCACGGCCACTACGGTCGGGGGTTCGAATTCCCCCTCGGACATGGATATTTGTGCCGTCCTAGTTCGTAAGTAGTTCATAAGTAGTTTGTAAGTTTAGGGACTGATGACCCCGTAGTTAAGTCCCATAGACTATACAAACATTGGAACATTTTTTTTTTTTTTTTTTTTTTTTTTTATGGAACGAGGCGCGATAGTAGAACGTGTTAACCACCGAAGAAATTTGTCTGCGACATCCCCGGTTCGTATAGACATTTGCATGGCCCAGAAATGTAGGTTAAATCCGAGTGGAATACGACTGGAGGCAAATCTGGCGGCGGCCAGTGCCGCAGCCCAGCCAGTCGGCAGCTACTCGGAATGGGCGGCGGAAGACAAAGGCAGCCGGGCGGTGGGCCAGGCGGCAGTGTGCAAAGAGCGGCGTGGCAGCGGCGGCTGGCCGGGCACGGCGCTGTGCTACGCTGCGCTGGTCTGGTCGCGCCGTCGTCGCCTGTCGCCGGCTGATCGATACTGGCGGCGGCGAGACGCGGGGCGGCGGCTGGCGGCTGGCGCACCCTCCAGCCGCCGCCGAGGGGTGGAGCACCCCTGAGCGCCGAGCCGCCCCCGTGCTCCACTGCCCTCCCACCGACACGGCAATCGCTGGGAAAAAGAGCCTATATTCAGAGGAAAAGAGAAAGAGGGATAGAGTGGCCGATGGCTCCTCACACCATCTACCTTCGTCTATAACAGGGATGGACAAATACGTTAATGAGAGCACGAACGGCCACGAGCGCTCACACTGCTTTGCTTGCTCGCGGGAACGAGTTCTCCCTCCACCTCCCTAGTGGCATTGGTCAATTTAGCCTATCAAAGAAGGAAAATTAGGGGAAAAATTCGTGTAGTCACAAATTTTTGTACAGTGGTAAATGAAAGTGTCACGAACAACATACTAAAAGTCCTGACCTGTGGAGTGTGAGCGTTGGGGTGGGGGTGCGTTTAAAGGTCACTTTTTCACGTTTTTCTTAATAACTCGAAATAACTCTAGTGAAAATAATTCCCAGTAAAATATTAAAGCTCGTTAAATTTCCTAGAGAAAAGGTTCTATTCATTTTTCTCTAGGACTAAAAGTTCTCTCATTACAAGGGGTGAAGAAATGGCAATTTCTGAAAACAATCTGTTTCTAGTATAAAATTAATGTTTATTGTTAAATGAAGTAGTTTAAGACCAAATATTAAAAGCCAATACGTCATTTAAGTACAGTAGAACAGTACTGAGGGATAAATTTTGTTCTGAGGATGTCCCAGGTGAAGCAGGAGAGAGTGGATGTTTGAGGGGGCAGAGGGTGGGGGTCGGGGGGGGGGGGAAGATGAGGGAAAGTATGACGCTGGAATGATATCATGCACTTCCCTTATTTGTGATTCTGCAAAACGAGGAGCGAGCTAGTGAATTCCTACTCCATCTACCCCATTAGATCACAGAAAGAACTACAGGGTGTTCACCAAGTTATACCGACCCTTCCGCAGCACATCGCGTGATGTAAATGATCGTGGGCGAATGGCAGCAATTAGGGCATGGGATATAGATGCCAGCTTCTTTTGAATTCTCTGTATTGTCCTTTTTTCACCGATATGCGGTCCATGAAGTCTTGGAGTGAATGATGTACCATTTCATCAGCTTCACTACAGAATTTAACACAGGGAGGAGAAACAAAACTATCATACGCCATTGACTGAACGTCATCTAAACTTATAGTAGCAGCTGCCTTTACAATTATTTCTCATCCCCCATTGTTCATCTTTGCACTTTGAGAAATATAAAGCGTCATTTGTAATTTTTTCTCCTGAACTATGAAAGCACACAAGTTTCCCTGGTGCGGATTGTACTAAAAGCAACAGTGTCCTCCACAATTTTCTCTCAGTCTCTCCTCAACTCTCTTTATATGAGGCAATGTTCCAGAATCTTGCTTCAACAACTCGTCTAAGGTGAACTGGCAGTCATCATTCCCCTCTATTATATTGAATGTTTCCTCCATTGACGAATTGATTTCTTCATCATCAGGTTGTCCACTCTGTCTAGATTTAGGCAGAGCCTGTAAATAATCTTGTATAGCAATCAAAAAATTTTCAAATTTTCTATAGCTTATGGGACTTAACTACGGGGTCATTAGTCCCTACACTTACAAACTACTTATGAACTAACTAATACTAAGGACGCCACAAATATCCATGCCCGAGAGGGGATTCGAATCCCCGACCGTAGTGGCCGTGCAGACCGTGACTGGAGAGCCTCAGTAACCTCGGCCACCGCAGCCGGTTTATAGCAATCATCGTGCCAACTTGCATCTGTAGCATGTAGTCATTTACAGAAAAGATACGTCTTTGGATTGTGTATCAACATTCATCCTACCTCTCCTATGCACGAACTATTATTATCGTAACTGAAGAATCGAAAACTGTAAACCTTTCGCCGCCTTTTTTTCCCTTCTGTTTAACAAGGAATTCATCAATTGTCTCTGCACAAAACAGGCATCGACGATGACGGCTGTTCCTCTAAAAGAGATTCTCTTAAAAATCTTTTAATTGAGTCACGTCTGTTGTACTCTTTCTTGCAAGATGCATGAACACCACCACTTGTTTTGTTCCTGAAACCTTCAGCTTTCCCATCTTTTCTCAAGTAAGTGGCATTTAGTAATCCACGTATTCCTTTCCCACCAACATTGCGTAGGCCACTGATAACATCACACTCACAGATAAAACACCTTTCCACCATTTTTACAGGAACATATTTCGTGTACAGACACTTTTAATTAGTGAAAATAAGTAATTACTTAATGAAATGAATTCCAAATATAAGACAATCTCTGCTGCAATATTTAATTATCAGTAACGCATTTCATTTTCTTAGTGCACCATCACGTAAACTGCAAAAACTGATGAAGTAATTATTACATGAAACGTTTGATTCGTTAATCTGTCTAAGCCATTACATGGCACCATAAACAAAATTTACGAGGTACAAACATACCTTATAAAGGCAGTGGGAACCACTAAACTCACTCCATCTTAAAGTTGTTTTCATTACTCACATAACAGAAATGGACAGAAAATGCTGTCTGTAAGTTGAAGTAAGAGCAGTTCTCGTGGTGGTGGAAGGCGCCTTGCCCAGAAATAAGCCGCAAAAACGTGCAGTATGCCCTACAAACAATTTCCCGCCTACAGGTGCAAGGTATTGTCCAGAGATGCGTAGTTCTATTAGTAACTAATAACTGTATTCCATTTAGTGTTCATGTATTTGTGAAAAATGAACACTTCCAACAAATGTCATCGTACAACGAACTTTGTGGAATATCAACACTCCCCAGGTTTGTCAGCATACTGCGTCACCATTTATTTACTAGGTGTGCTGTGGAAAGGTCGGTTTAACTAGGTGAAACACCCTGTAGTTGCTTCTGCGACCTAATGAGGTAGATGATGGGGACTCACTTGCTCGCTCTCGTTTTGCAGAAGCACAAATAAGCGGTGCTTGACATCAATCCAGTGGCATGCTTTCCATCATCATCTAACCCCGCCCCCAACCCCCAAACCTACCCTCTCCTGCTGCCATCTGGCACATCCTCAGAACAAAATTTATCAAAAATGCTCAAATGTTTGTAAGTCTATGGGACCAAACTACGTTGGTCATCAGACCCTAGACTTACAAATTACTTAAACTAACTAACCTAAAGACAACACACAGATTGATGCCCGAGGGAGGATCCGTAACGTGGCGTTCCAGACCGCTCGGCTACTCCCGCGCGGCAACAAAATTTATCCCTCAGTACAGTTCTACCATACTTAAATGAGGTATTGGATTTTAAAATTTGGTCTTAATCCACTACATTTAACAATAAACATTAATGTTATACCATTAGAAGATTGTTTTCATAAATTGCCATTTTTATGACACCTTGTAATGAGAAAACTATTGGTCCTAGAGAAAAAATAAATAGGACCTTTTCTGTGGGAAATGTAACATACTTTAATTTTGTACTGGATAATATTTTCAGAATGTTCAAATGTTTGTAAATCTATCGGACCAAACTGCGTGGTCATCAGTCCGTAGCTTACAAACTACTTAAACCTAGGTAAACTAAGCTACGGACAATTACACACACCCATGCCCCAGGGAGGACTCGAATCTCCACGGCGAGCAACCGCGCGCTCCGCAGCGAGGTGCTTTAGACCGCTCGGCTACTCCACCGCGGCGGTAATATTTTCAGTAAAAGCCATGGTTTTCGAGTTATTTAAAGTAAGTAAATACAGCATTGCTGCTGTTACTGAACGAAAACTTGAAAAAGTGACCTTTAAACGCATCCTCTCCCCAACGCTCACACCCTACAGGTCAGGAGTTTTTGTATGTTGTTCGTGACACTTCCCGCTACCATTGTACAAAAATTTGCTACTACGCGATTTTTCCCCCTAATGGCCATTTTTCGGTCTTCGTTGACTGGTCTAATTGTTGGTGCATTTTGGCCAATACAGGTCTGTTCACTTCGTGTCATTAGAAATGTGTTACAGGAGAAAAAAAGAAAACTATAATTTTTACAAAAACTTCCCCTGAAAAGTGTTCCCATAGCTTGTAACTAACCGGGTCGTAGATCCATTTGCTTGATGTACTCGTTGGTCGGCGCTCTCTTTAGCGGCTGGCTGAAATTTCATAGGGAAAAACTAATCCACTACAAATGATTTAGGCAACACAAAGGATTGCAGTTCATTGACTTTTAACGATTTATTATTAGTGCCCAGTTGTCCCCATTTATGGGCAGTATACAGGCCTCATCAGTCTAGCAATGGATAACCTTAAAAGTTTGGTCCCTTAGTTTCACAATCACTTAACTTTGACTGGTCTTCACCGTTACTTGTGAATCACTGTTCTTTCCGAAACATCTTCAGCGGTCCGGAAACGTGGATGTCACTATGGGCGAAGTGTGATTTCTACGGTGAATGGTCTAGAATCTCGCCGTAAAATTCCGCAAACTTTTCGGCAGTTATAGTGCCACTTATGTTCACTCATTGTCGTGAAGCAAACTTCACAGCTTATATGAATTCAAAACTGCTTTCACTTCTCAAGCGAAGACAGTTTTCACTACATGTGGACTGTATTTCCCTGTAGATCTTCATAGCTGTTCATCCTTACGAAAAGTATACAATTGGTTGTGCTAAGGAGACTGTGGACGCGTGAAGAGAACAGATATACTTGAACAACGGACAGAAGCGCTGTTCGACGGAGCTTCAGGCTGATAGAGCAGGCGCGAACCAAGAAAGGTACAACTCTGGAAATTGATATCTTGACTTCGCATTTACAGCCGTAATTTCGTAACAAAAAACAGGGGGAAATGCTTTCTGATTCAACCTCGTATAAATAAGGCAATGAAGGTATATGATCTGATCATCTACATCATTTAAGCGCCTTGCACACCATTCCCAAACTCTTACGAGAATCGGCGAAATGCTGCGCGTCTAATCTTCACCTCGACTTTGTCGGTTGTGTGTGGATTAATTGAAAATATAGGCTGCTGGGATTCATACTAGGTCAGTCCCTGCATTTATGTTGACCGTTTTGACCTCTTGCCGTAGTCGTCAGTGCTACTGCCTAGTTCGCAGTAGATTCGGCATCGAATCCTCGCTTGGCACCAATTTTCAACTTTCGCTATTGATGTATTTAAGTGTCCACGAGAGGCATATATCTTTAATTCCTCTGTGCCTTGATACTGTGAAACTGCTCAGTTTTAGAGGGAATTCTTCGTTACTTTTTCCCATCGGAGAATAAAACCTGGAACTTCAGCGAATTGCTACCACACGTGTTTATAAACGTTTCTTAAGTCGCTTCTACCGCAGCAGTTTTATGCAGACAATTAAGACCCCTCTCCAATGCGTACATCAGGGGCACGAAAATGCACTAAAGGGTGTGCGGGCAGTCTTGTCTGCCCGCACACTTAAACGTGGCTAGTGCCCAGGCGCGGTGGAGTGGCCGAGCGCTCTAAGGCACCTTGCTGCGGAGCGCGCGGATGCTTATCGTCGTAGTTTCGAGTCCTCCCTCGGACATGTGCGTATGTGTGTGTGTGTGTGTGTGTGTGTGTGTGTGTGTGTGTGTGTGTTTGTCTTTGTCCTTACGTTAAGTCAGTTTATGTAGTTTAGAAGCCTACGCATTTACGCAGTGGATTCAATTTGTTCACATGCCAGCCTCTCATCACTTCCATACGTTTTAGAGGTTAGAAAATAGTGAATATTATTTAAACCTAGACATCAGTTTTAAAGCAGCATCCACGGGGTTCAGAACAATCATGTTTATCCCTCTTGTAGTGGCTATGTAGGCTTACCCGGTGTATTAATTCATCAAACTTTTCTCTGGTTTCCAGTCGGATCGTACTGACATGTGTACACAATATTTCTGCAGTCCACCTGGCCGCCATCATCAAGTGAGGAAGCTAAACCGCTCTGGCCGTGACTGAATGTAACTGTGGAAAGGCTGGCTCTATATACGCAGCGAAACAACGAAGCCGCATGCGACAAGTACAGAGCGCACGCCTTTACTCGTAACTGCTGTCACCTTGCGCGAGAGAAGTTGCAGCGCCTCCAGTGGTGGGTAATGTCAGCAACGACAGATCGTTATGGATTGTCATTCGTTGTTATCTGATGCAGATGCCGATGTTTCTTCAGTTGTGACTACACAGGATTCCACGACTTACTCAGCAAATAACCACTCTCCCAGTTAATTGTGTTATCTGTTACTTTGAGCCGCGGTGGAGTAGCCGAGCGGTCTAAGGCGCCACGCAGCGGAGCGCTCGGTTGCTCGCCGTCGGAGGTTCTGTGTGTGTGTGTGTGTGTGTGTGTGTGTGTGTGTGTGTGTGTGTGTGTGTTGTCCGTAAGTTAGTTTACCTTAGTTTAAGTATTTTGAGAGCTACGGAATGATGACCACACAGTTTGGTCTTATAGATTTACAAACATTTGAGATTTTATTTATTTATTTTTGTTATTTTAATTTCAGTGACATCTTTCATAACACAATCTCAGTAACGTGAGGTATTTCCAACAACTTGTCTCGTCGTATATAATCCTGTGTCCATCTGAGAAACAGTGGTTAGTCACTGCGGATTTTTCACGCTGCATAAATCGCGTTTGGCGGTGATGTTCAACACATCGTTCATTGACAGTAATATTAGTCAGCCAATAGTCTTGCCGCACTTACAAGGTATTTGATAAACGACAGGTTTCCTTAGGCTTAAATCATCCTTAAAAGAGCCAAGACGTTCTCTAGTCTTAGACGGAACCGAGCGAGATGGCGCAGTGGTAACACAGTGGACTTGCATTCGGGAGGATGGTGGTTCAAATCCACCTCCGACCATCTAGATATAGGTTTTCGTTATTTCCCTAAAGCACTCATGGCAAATGCCGGGATGGTTCCTTTCAAAGGGCACGGCCCATTTCCTTCCCCCATCCGTTGCCCAAAACTCTGAGCGTTAGGTCCGTCTCTAATGACCAAGTTGTCTTCGGGACGTTAAACCCTAAGCTTCCTTCCTTAATGGACGGACGAAAAATACACCTTATCTGATGTTTCTATAAAATCCGTCCTATCTTGGCAGATACGTTACCAACATAAGGAAGAAAAGCAACAGAACTGAAAGTGTCTTCTGTTGGTTCAGATGGTGCACCGAACTCAAAAGCCCATCGAATCTGCCTCTCCGTATAGCCATTTTGCTTGAACAGATTCTTGAGATGTTGCAGATCTTGAGGTATACTTTCAGCATCCGAGATGGCATATGCTCTTTTTACCAAGGTCCGTTGGACTGCTGCACGTTGAAAAGGATGGTGACAGCTGGCCGTACGTAAACGTCTGTCAGTATGCGTCGGTTTTTTGTAAACTCTATCTCCAAGTGTTCCGTCAATTTTAATGACAAACACATTCAAAAATGGTAACTTGCCCTCCTGTTCAATTACCATCGTGAATTTGATATTAGGATGGAGACAGTTAAAATGATCTAATAACCGGTGCAGATAATCTGTGTCATGTGGGCAAACAAGAAACGTATCGTCAACATATCTAAAAATCAAGTCGATTTATTTGCTTTCCTACTTTCGTTGCGTATATATAGCCCGCCGTTCCACAGTTTCAGTCACGGCGGAGAGCGGCTTAGCTCCACCTAATGACGGCGGCCAGGTGGACCGCAGAATTATTTTATACAGATGTCAGTATGATCCGGCTGAAAACCCGAGAAGAATCATTTTTATCTCTCTTATCTGTATTTCGTGTATCGTAATAGATCAGTTGGCGCCAGTGAGTGGGACACTTATAGCTAATAACGGGTGTTGGCCAAAAGGGGAAAGGTTACGTTGCAAGTATCACTCTGCAGAAATTTGCAGTAGGTATGACGTGTTCCCATTAGTGAATTACTGATAACCAGAGTAACTCGTTCAGATTTCGAGCAAGCCGTGCAGCAGTGCGAGATTCTATAGTTAGTGGCTTTCGGTTCCGTCGTCACAATGTCGTTCGTGGTTGAACAAACGTAGAGGGTATAACGGGTCTGAGGATTAGTTTAGATATTCGAAACGAAAATTCTGACGCTTATGGATAGTAGATCTTGCGTTCCTAATTGTCCTTACAAAGCACAGAGACGTCTTAAGTACAACTTTACTGTCGGTCTCATCAATGAGTTGCTGATCTCGGAGCCGACACCCTTCTAAAATTTTGGCACAAATATATATATATATACATATATATATATATATATATATATATATATATATAACACGAAGCGTAGTTTACGCAGTACCTAAACGAAACGACCATATATATATATATATATATATATATATATATATATATATATATATATATATATATATGGTCGTTTCGTATAGGTACAGCGTTGGAGGGAGAGAAGGAGTAGTTATGGAAAGGAAAGACCACTTCCACAATGCCTACCACATGGTCGGGTGCGCGGGGGGGGGGGGGGGGGGGGGGTTGGATGGAGGAAACAAGCCACGCCTACAAGCCGCACTGCTGCCACCGTAAACTACGCTTCGTGTTTCGCGAAAGCAGGAAGCTTAAATTTAGTTTGTAAACGAAACTGATATTTTCTTACACATTGATGTGTTTAGAAAAGATCCCAAATGCAGCAATTTCGTACATTAATCACAAGAAAAGGAAAATTTAGGAAATACAGTGATGTACGGTACAGTAACACAGCAGACAACAATCCCTAACTAACACAGTAATACTTGTTACTACTTCGAAATGTGATCCAACTTTCGAAAGGCGAAGGCTGGACTTCGCTGACGTGTGTATACGTTAGTGCTTCTGGAAATTAGCTCCTCGGTATTCTGGCTTAGTCAGTACAATGGCTGTTTCCCTCAGGTTAATTAATTTTGACAGGTCCCTTTGGAGCGAGCGAGTGTGAGTAGTTACGTGTGCGTGCCGAGTGCACTAGCAGGCGGTAACGTCACTCCCACCTTTATTGTGAGGCACCAGATCCGGACGTCATGGAAACAGTCTTTGGCAGTAGAGGCACGGCATTACCGAACGGAGAACGTTCTCTGACGGTAAACAATCGACAATAGTGAACACCTGACACCACGTTTATCAGTTACAAGGGGAGGCAGCTAATTGTGAAATTCAGATTAGATTCATACTGCGCAAAATGAAAGCTCGTGGCCAGAGTTGTAATTTGGCAAAGCACCTAGATGCACTTCTCAGCCGTTGTCGAGGAAATCGACAATTTAAAAAATGCCGTTGCGGTGGAATACTCTCTACGATTAGTAGTATTGTACAGAGGCGTGGTGTGGCGGTGAGCGCTCGGGTTGGTAATCCGGAGGTCGTCGGATCGATTCTCGCGCCATGCAACTTTATTATTATTATTATTCTTTTGTGTAATTCATATATGTATATATATCGCTCGAACCAGAGTGATAGTTATCATAGAAATATGGAAAGCAGAAAACTGCACGACATTGAGCACTTCTGATAAACGGTGCGTTTTTGCAAGAACAATTGTTTTTTAAATTATTAAATTATCTGTTGGTAATCACACCTGATTGACATTCTGAAAAATTGTTCTATCGTTCGTCAGGTTTGACTAACACTATACGTATTCGTTAACTATACGTGGTAAACAAAAAATATTCAAATGTTTGTATAGCTTATGGGAGTTAACTACGGGGTCATCAGTCCCTAGACTTACAAACTACTTATGAACTAGCTAACGCTAAGGACGGCAGAAATATCCATGTCCGAGAGGGGATTCGAACCCCCGACAGTAGTGGCCGTGCAAACCGTGACTGACGCGCTTCAGTCCCCTCGGCCACCGCAGCCGGCACGTGGTAGACATTATGAAGACAATTAATAACATTTGTGAAATACAACTTTTTTTGCGGAAAACATATTGATGTTCGAAGTCGCCAGTTGCATATAATAAGTAGTTTGAAAGTTATTTGTCGTGAAAAAACTGGCGACTTCGAACATCAAATGTTATTAATTGTCTTCACACACACAAACACACACACACACACACACACACACACACACACACACACACACACACATATATACGTGTGTGTGTGTTTGTGTATATATTAATTACAAAGAAACAAATAACAATAAAAAGTTGAATGCCGCGAGATTAGATCCGGCGACCTTCAGATTACCAACCCGAGCGCTTTACACTACGCCACGCCTCTGTACAGTATTACTAATCGTAGATAGTATTTCACCGCAACGGCTTTTTTTAATTCTCGATTTTCTCGACAACGGCTGAGAAGTGCATCTTGGTGTTTGCCAAATTACACCTTTGGCCCTGAGCTTTCATTATGCGCAGTATGAATCGAATTGGCGGTGTGCCCTTGTTAGATACGAGGCACCTACGGACGCATCTTACCGACCGTACTGGTGGGGGCGGGTCTGGAAAACCCGGTTCTCTGTTGCTGTTCACTGGCCTACGGCATCACGTCACCGGCGGCAAGCTAAACGCCAGAAGTGGCAACTAACTTGAAACGTACTACAGTGAAATTCAATCTACTCGTTTAATACGTGATGTTAGATGTACACATTGGAGAAGAAGGATAAACCTCTGGTGACTGAACCGTGTTGCGTGATGAGAAAGGTATTCCGAATTTTGTAGTGGAAAGTATTTTATTTATTGACATTATGAATTTGCAAAACTCGCGACACCCTTCATGCTATTATGCGACGCCCCATGGTGTCTCTACGTCCAGTTTGCCAAGTCCTGTAATATGTTTGTTATGTTTCTGTCACTGTTACGCTATTTTACTAGAAAATTTGTGTTCTGGATACAGTTACATTCAGGCAGGTCAATCATGCACTTTTCGAATACTGCTCTGGTTATAAATTAAGTAAATCTTGCAAACGTTTGTCATACGTGTGGGATGACGTGTTTAATTAATTTATTATAAAATGATTTACAGTCCATGGTATACAGCAATCAATGAGAATAAATATTCCTTCAGTAAAAAAACATCTTGATTGCAAATTGTTTTATTCCTTATTTAATGCGTTTCGCGCTTTAGCAGGGCATCTTCAGATTATCTGCGTGACAGAATCTACACAAAATTACAAGGCTTGAGGATAAGGGGACATGGGCTTATTTTGTGTTTAGAAGTCATTATAAATGGTAAACAAAACTTACAATGCGCTCTCCGTGGAATGACACCTTAAGTTGTTTTGCGGTGTTTCTGTGTTTTTTTTTTTTTTTTTTTTAATTTTGGATTTCCTTGTAGCCCTACAAATGATCGGAAAACAACGAATTACATTTGGAACATATTCGGTAAAGATGTGAGAAGCAGAAAACCTGGTCTCTGGTGATACAAGATAAGCCCATGTATACAATTGCACTCACGGGCCGTGGGCGGGCGTGGTGTGCTGCTCCACCGACATCAACAACCTACCATTGATAACATGCAAATTTTACATATTGCGCAGAGGAGGCGGAAGTTAAATTTACTGGAAGTTAGCTAAACTTGCTTACTTTGGAAACCCACACCTCCTGAACGATCAGTTGGCATGCAAAGACCAAAGATTCCTAGATATTATGATGTCTCTGTTGAATTAAAATACTGTAATTCCTCTCATTTATAAGTACCAACACAAACTATTAATTTCTGTCCAGCTTAATAATCTCCCTTTCGTTAAATTTGTATTCAGATAGCTAGATTTCATCCGTCCCGTCTTATACATCGACTTCCTATGTCACTCACTACGCACATTCCTTTAGTTAGTCTGTACAAGTCGGCGGAGCAGCACACTACGTCCGCCTGTGAGCGCAATTGTAAACATGGGCTAATCTTGTATCAGCAGACACCACCGCTTCTATTAAGATAATATTAAAAAATCGATTTTATGCTTCTCACATCCTTAGCGAGTATGTTCCAACTGTAGTTCGTTGTTATCCAATCATTTGTAGGGCTATAAGGAAATGCAAAATTCCAAAACATAGGAACACCTCAAAACAACTTACGGTGTCACACCACGGAGAGCGCATTGTAAGCTTTATTTACCATTCATACTGTCTTCGAAACACAAAATAAGTCCATGTCCCATTATCTCCGTTTTGTAATTGCGTCTTGTAATTTTGTGTAAATTCTGTCACGCAGATAATCTGAACATGCCCTACTAAAGGGCGAAACACGTCATTAAATAAGGAATAAAACAATTTGCAACCCAGACGGTTTTACTGAAGGACTATTAATCTATCATGGAAACAGGCATGTGCGCTCGTAATCTTTATTCAGATGACCGGTTTCGTCAGATGAAACTGCCATTATCGGATAGGTTCTAGGCTTTTTCCATAATAAAATAAATCCTTTCAAGGAGACGATGAGCAAACATGTTAATAATGTTCTCATCTTACAAGAAACTTTTGATATTGTATTTAGTGACATATAGCGATTTGAATTTACAACCATATTCCGCAATTGGTAATTCAGTTTCGTATGTTTTGTCATAAAGATAAGAACCTCCGGCCTCTTCGAATTGATATTTTATATTCTTTTATATTTTTATAGTATTGAATCCACATTACCTTTCGTTAAAATCAACGAAATTAGATGAACCAAGTTCTGTTTCAGTTCCCTATTTTACCAGATATTTTATTTTGTATTCTATTTCATTTTCCTATTTTACAGATATTTTGTTCCTACGTATCTTAAAGAAAAGTATAAAGCAAAAGTTACCTGGAATGTTATGCCTGTGGAAAGCTATCTGCCTTTTAAAATTTATAAAAATATAATTTCTTGAGGTTATTGAGGCACGACAGCCTTTTATCGGATTATTTATTTGTTTTCACTGGTTACGATGATGTATATCATCAACTTCAGTAGGATGCATATGCATCCTTGTGAAGATGATGACATATATAATCGAAACCGGTAAAGATAATATGTTGGCAATCGTGGCTCATTAAACTCAAGAAGGTGTATTTCTTTAAATGTCTTCAATCTTTTCAACTTATGATTTCTGTATTTGATACGGGGAAAAAATGTTCAAATGTTTGTAAAGCTTATGGGACTTAACTGCGAGGTCATCAGTCCCTAAACTTACAAACTACTTATAAATTAACTTATACTACAGACAACACAAACATCCATGCCCGAGGGAGGATTCGAACCTCCGACGCGGGAGTCCGTGCGATCCGCAACGTGGTGCTCCAGATCTCCCGGCTACTCCCGCGTTCGATGCTGGAAACAATGTATGGTTATATTGAGCGGTTTTTACGGTAAGGTTAAACTGGAAATGGAGAGTGGGATTGTGGTAGTGCGTTTTCTCTGTTGGCCACAATCTGCCTTGCCTCGCTCTGAAATGGTGCCATCCAGCGCGGTACGCATGGCTGATCGAGGACTGAGTTGCTATCTTTCCTGTCTGGCACGTTTTGATCCGTTGCTTCGTGCAACGTCTGCTCTATTCGTTTATGTGAGATGACCTGGTGAAACATATATTACGATCTTCCATTATGTTTAACTGTTGTATCTGTTACCCTGTGATTTGCGGCTTCGGTTTCCGGTGAAATGTCTCACTCCACCTGTTACACCTCACCAAAAGGAACAATTGCTTGTGAATAGGAAGGCATGTGGCCTCCGCCTTACGTATATTCGAAGATATATTTATGCCGTTTTTAATTGTCATTATCAGTTTACTTCTTCTTCGTTTTCCATCTATACAACATCTGGCTGGGTTAAAGTATCGATGGTACTTCTCCACATTTTTCGGTCTTTCCACCACTCTTCTTCGACTGGTTGGTACCATACCAGATTTATTCTCCGTAAATAGTGTTTATTGTGTCTATCAATCTTGTTCTCTTTCTCCTGCCCTCACTCTTCAACTCCATCACTCTTCTAGGCATTCTCCCATCCTCTAAACAAGCCTGAACCACTTTAATCTCTTCCATTCTCTCATTCAAATTATCCTATCCATTGTCAAACCTAACACCTTCATATATTAAATATAAGGAAAGGCATTGAATTAAAACTACTACTGTGGCAGGTATTGAGACCTAGGACCTGCTGCTTACTAGGCATGCGATGTAGACCATTCAGCTAACAAAGCGGTTTGTCTTAGAGAGCTGAATTACTGTTTATATCTAAATATATCAATCTGTCTCCTTGTCTTACCATACACACTTCCCAGGAACACCATTTCACTTGCTTTATTCTCTCTTAGAGCCGAAGTCCAAGTCTCTAATCCATACGATAGTATTGGTGTGAATTAGGTCTTGCATTACACTAAGTCGCCCCTCATTGGAACCTCCCTACGCCACACTAAACTTTTAACTCACTGTTAAAATGCGCTGCTTCGTTGTAATCTTTCACTATTTCTGCCTCCACACAATTATTCCCCAGTAATAAACTTGCCAGATGTTTAATTTTCTCAACTATTCCCATATCCTGTCCCTTAAAATGGATTTGTCCTTTGCCCTCTCGGTCCCCTCTCGTTACCACCATGGTCTTGCATATCTCCACCATTCATATCATTCCATAAATCTCGACCTTATCGTTTGTCTATTTGCTGTTGTAACTCTAACTGCTTGTTCTCCACACCACAGTACCGTGAGCAACTAATAAAAGCTTCGTCTAATTACTTGTATGTCCTTTTTTAAAGGAATTCACCGCCATTTGACAGAATTAATTGCATATTTCGACAACCAGGTTTCGGCCTTAGGCCATTCTCAAGTGATAAACTCTTCAGAGAGGTTTTTTAAACTCATTGTTATGACAGGGTCTTCTTTTGTCTCTTTGACTATTTCATCCATCACCATTATAAATCAAGTGTTCAGTGGTATACAGTCCGCAGACTGGTTTCATGTAACTCTTCATACAACCATGTCCTTTCCGAACCTATGCATTTGAGAATACGAACGGCAACCTATATCGTTTTTAATCTGCTTCTTGCATTCGTCCGGCGGTCTCCCTCTAAGAATTTTACCCCTACTCCTAAACTGACGATTCCTTGATATCTCAGAATGAATCCCACGAACCTATCGCTTCTCTTAGTCAGGATTCGACAGAAACTCCTCTTCTCCCCAATTCTGTTGAGTGATTCCTTATTAGTTACGTGAACTACCCACCTACTATTCATCACGTAGCTCCACGTTTCAAAAGCTTTTATCGTATTATTTTCTCTGAACTCATTATCGTCCACGTTTCACTCCCATAGAGTGCTACACTTCAGATAAATGCTTTCAAACAGGAATTTACAACATTTAACGCTAGCAGTACTTGCGTTTCCTACCCCAAGTAGAACCATGTGGATCATTTTTGATCCACAATTGAAAACCTCTAATTCATTGATATTTTTGTTATGTCTTGTTTGTGCTATGTTGACATTATCTTCAAGCAGGCTCTACAGTGCAAGAAAAATATAATTTCTTCTCTAAAATGTATAGTACAAACTAATAAATATATAAATATTCAATAAATGTTATTTCTGTTTTTAATTTTACAGAGGAGATTCCACAGTCTTCCATGAAACATCGTTAATGTAAATAAGTAAAACAATTTTCCAATTTTTACATTTATAAAAATATTGCAAAGGAGTAAAATCATACTTTTTGTACTAGTACTATCAGTATTTTTTAATTGTACAGGAATGTAGGACAAGTACCGAGAATTTGTAAAAGATGCTAAAATGCAACATGTTTTCTTTCTCATCGCCATCCAGGGACAAAAACATAAAAACAGACAGTTACAGTCCACAATTGTGTTTGAAAATAATTAAAAACACATAGTTGACCGTATTGTCTTGTCTGGGGTGAGTTCACGCTTCAGACAATGGAGAAAATTCTTGTGTTCATAGCTTTTCATACGTACTTATTCTACTAGAAACATACATTTCATATTTTATTCCATTGCTTTGTTTGAAAAAAAACCTGCATTTGGCAATTCCATGTTGGTCACCACTGTTGCGAGGACTTGAAAGAGGAGATTGGGTCTCCCCTGCATCTCGTTTGCTCCTCTAAAATGAAAATTTTGCTGTGCAATTTTATTCGATGTACATAACTGAAATATTGTGTGAGCATTGATATAGAACCTGCACAGGTCATCAGTGGGTGCCAGCTCGGACTGAAACTGTTGGGTCTTGCCATTTTGTCAACTATTCGATTACAAGCTCCATTTCATTGTAATAATTCACAGTTTCTGTAAGTTTTTCTCAGTATTGTGACTGATATGACATCCAGCATGCATATTACTCAGAATAAGGACAGCATAAATTCGACAACCAAAGGATAGAACGAAGTAGACGTATAGTGGATTACGCACTTATTAGATCGAAAACTGAGGTACAAAACAAAAACCCGGGAAAATAAACTTAATGTCGTATCGCTGCCACAAATAGTGCCACAAACCACTCTGCTTGACCAACAATACCAGAAAGGAAACTTCCATAAGGGTGACGCACCTGGTATTTGCTGTCGTGTCATAGGACTATAAGCAGTGCCTCAGACATAGGTGTGGTTTATTGTTTGGCTTCCCAGTGTCGTATGATAAGTTTGAATGTCACTAGTCCACATGTAAAGGAAAGCCGCACTGATATAAGGCATCGCCCGACGTCCAAGTTTTGTGTATTTCACGTTCTTCTTGGTCTAAAGTGTCGTAATATACTTCAAAATCTCGTCAATAAGCAGAGGGAGGAACACAAATTATTGTGTATCTAAACACTGTTTCCTATATCAAATTATGTTAAACTGTGTATGGGTCAAAAATTACCCACATGGTATTAATTGTGTAACACAAATTGTTCACATATTTTTGAACCATTTTTGGTTTACTTTTTTGGGCAACAGCACTCTTATTTAAATTTATATATAGAGAACAGTATAGAGTGCAATAATTTATTTTATTCAACTGATTTCAGTCTTCTTTTAGACCATCTTCAGGAATTTTAGCCCCATCGATGTTGTGGAGCTGGCAGGCAACTGGGAGCCTTCCAGTGCGTCACTTGAAGGCTCCCAGTTACCTGCCAGCTCCACAACAACCTTGGAGTTAAATTCCTGAAAAAAATGTTTGTAGAACTTATGGGACTTAACTACGTGGTCATAAGTCCCTAAGCTTACAAACTACTTATGAACTAGCTAAGACTAAGGACGGCACAAATATCCATGCCCAAGGGGGGATTCGAAACCCCAACCGTAGTGGCCGTGCTGACCGTGACTGGAGCGCCTCAGTCCCCTCGGCAACCGCGACCGGCTAAATTCCTGAAGATGGTCTAAAAGAAGACCGAAACTAGTTGAATAAATTAAATTATTGCCCTCTAGACTGTTCTATATATTCACCTATTTATACTATCAGTTGGCGTAGGAGGATAAAACTTTAGTGAGTCGTACAACTCTGTATGTCATTAAAAGTAATGAGAGGGTTTTGCCTTAGTATGTATATTAAAAGGGGTAGCACACACTGACGATTCCGCGTGCTGCGGCTGTTGTGTTGGGGTGCCCGAGGCGGTCGTGTGTCACTTATTGCGTACCGAGCGAGGTAGCGCAGTGGTAAAGCACTGGACTCGTATTCGGGAGGACAGTAGTTCAATTCCTCCTCTGACCATCCAAATTTAAGTTTCCAGTGATTTCCCTAAATTACTCCAGGCAAATGCCGGGTTGGTACCTATGAAATTGAGCGGCTGATTTCCTTCCTTAAACAAAAAATCGGAGCGTGTGCTCCATCTCTAATCACCACGATGTCGATGGGAGGTTAAACACTAATATTCCTTCTTTCCTTCCTCTCTACTTGCGTTTCTCCCTCGTTACGGAGGAGAGAGCGCGTTTAAGACAGAACTTGGGAAAATGCAGTTTGTGAAACTTGCTCATAACACTCCCCACTTGTTGAGGCTGAATATCATTTATAGACATCTGGCGACGAGTTTTACTATTTACTGGTTATTTAGTATGATGATTAAAGATGTTTGATGTTTAAAAAGTGTCGGTGTTGTTTTTTCAATGCACTTTCATACCTATAGCATCCTACTCAGTGTGGCAAGTCATGACAATTGTATTCATCCATTTACCCTTTCCTACCCAAGCTGTCAAATATCAGAGCACATAACTTCAATTTGGTTATTTTGCTACCAAAGTAAATAAAATTGCAGTAGTGTATTCACACATATTTGTTTCCTTATTTTCGCAAAAATAATAATAATAGTAATAATAATAATAAAGAAAATAAAAAATAAAATAGAATAAAAAAAATGACACTTCAAAGTGCAAAATGAAATAATGCAAGTGGGAAAGATTATGTAATACTTATCTCTGTTAATATAAGGATTAACCATCAACAAACCGAGAGCAAAGTTTTCATATCTAAATGCCATTTTAGATGATGATTTGAACGGGGGAACAAAAGCCAACTGTAGTTATCGCTGAACCATATTCATATTTCTAAATTCGTAAACAAAATAAAACAAAACTACCTAGCAAGAAAGAAAGCTACATAAATAACTTGCACAAAATGACTTTGATACACTGTCAGTACTAAAAACTTTCAGTTACAGGTTTGAACGCTGTATCAATAAATAGAGCTCTATTCCATGTGTAATATCAGTTTCCATTAGCTAAAACAATTTAAAACTAAATTACCAAAGTCAGAACACACAACAACGTCTTTTTGTAACAGCAAAACACGCCTGACGAAGTGGTGCACACAGACGTAAAATAGTCCATTGTTTACTGCTCTCTGTGATCAGTGATACTGTACAATATCGGCCAGCAAGAGTTTTATATGACATCCCATGAGGAACACAAGTCAGATATCACTTTCCAATTTGTTCTATGATGATGGAAGTGGGCCGGGACTTTTAAATCCCGTCGGGAAAGAAAGGGTTAAAGGGCCTAGAGTTTCTCCATAAAATTCTTACTTATTTATTAACGGTAGTCTTCACCTGATTGATGCGATTTAGCCGGCCGCGGTGGCCGAGGGGATTGAGGCGCTCCAGTCACGGTTTGCACGGCCACTACGGTCGGGGGTTCGAATCCCCCTTCGGGCATGGATATTTGTGCCGTCCTTGGTCTTAGCTAGTTCATAAGTAGTTTGTAAGCTTAGGTACTGATGACCCCGTAGTTAAGTCCCGTAAGTTACAAGCATTTGAACATTTTGATGCGACTTACGAAGTTCGCACTGGTTTCGGGTTATAAAAGCGTTATTAAATAACTGTGGCATTTGTGATTTTTACGTTTTAATTGAATTCCTTAAAAACTGGTGTCTGAGAAGCTTAAATTTTGGTAAACTTGTCTGTTAATAATTTCATGAGGTTTACAACTTTAAATAGTTTGTTCTGCTGTTTCTGCTCTTTAAGTTGTATTTATTTAAAAATTACTGTAGTGAACTTGGTCTTAGTAGCTTGGCTTTAAATATATGTACCTTCATTAGTTGTTTCTTGATCACTGTTCAATAAAATTAAATTGTTAACGGAAAATTACACAATCCACCTCGACGGTCCCTTAAACTTCCTAATCCTGGCCGTTATGCGTGCTTAGAGATCTCAATACCGACAGCTATTAAGAAGATTAACTCGCCAAACAGAAATAAAAAAAGATATAAAGTATCTTTTTGAGGTTTTTAACATCTTCAGAGTATAATGGAAGTGGGGTCTAAAGTATTTTTCTTCTAATGACGCATCGATCGAGATATTCAGTGTATTTGTGTGTGTTTGCATGTGCGTGTAGGGCAGTACGCGTGTGCGCGTGCACATGTGTATGTGTGTGTATGTGTGTGAGATGAGAGAGAGAGAGAGAGAGAGAGAGAGAGATTCACTTGACTGCCTTACACAAGGGCCGCTCTGTTCTCTGGACGATGATCGCCACAATTTGACAGTGTATAGAACAATTGGTGCTGAACGCTGGTAAGGACTCTTGTGTCGGCTTCAGTGCGTATGACAGCCCTCGCTGGTCTGACTGTCAAAGGACAGTGAGATGGCGGAGAATATCCGGCTGGATGCCAAACTCGCTGCACAATCCGAGTTACCGTTTGAGGAGAATTCAGTTATAGCCGCGAAGCATCCAGTGAGTTTATGAAGGGACAAGCAACAGCCAACGCAATATTAGCCAGGTATTTCAGCCGTCATTTCAGATTGTAACAGATCAAGGTAAATCCCTATTAAAATCTTTCACCATTGTGCATTCATGTAAAACTTAGGGAATTCTCTTGTCCACGCGTGAGTAATCTAAATCGCTTCTTGCAATCGCTGTGATGAGAAACTGCATTATGTACTTGTTTTTATCCATTGGTGTCAGTCCTGTGTTACACTGCATAACTTGAATAAAGTATAAAACTACCTTCTTTCAGACACCGTAACTTTTGTTTCATGTAAAATCTCATTAAGGGTGTGTCATATCTTCATCTAATTGATCGGTTGACATCTTTTTCGAATTTAGGTTATTACTCGTTCTGTTGAGTGTGCATATCGATATTATAGTTGTGACTATAATTCCTACAACAATTAGAAAAACCCAAAAAGTTTCTTACTGCTTCCTGTAGTTGCAAGTATAAATATACACTGATCAGTTTTTAAATATATTTTAAGCTTATGAGACTTAACGCTGATCAGTCAGAACTTATGATGACCTCGGTAACAGGCGGTTTGGCAACATTTGGCACAAATAACGGTGGCAACGCGTCTTGCCATGGAAGAACTGAGCCCTTGGTAGTTCGCTGTAGGGAGCGGAAGGACATCTGGACACACACACCTTACATAGGCCTAATTTCCGTAATTTTCGTGGAGGGTAGTGATGATCGTGACACCACGTTCAATCACGTGGTAGATGTGTTTAGTCGGGTTGATATGTGGCGATTTAGGGGACTAATATATCTACTGGACAGCGCTACTGTGTTCTTGGAACCACGATATCACGTTGTTGTCTTACGGGAGGGGGGGGGGGGGGGGCGGGGGGCTCACACTTTCAGTACTCACTGATAATAATACTGTCAATAATGCGAAGGTTGGATCTTAGATAGTGCTAACTATTTATTCACAACGAATACAAAAACATTACATGTTTGCACCTGTTGCTGTCCTTCAAAGTAGTCACCAGGCTTTGTTGCCAGCGAAGTGGAAAGCGTAGTATAACTTTAACACAGCCTGTCCAGTTGACGCAGTTTACTTCTAGTCGAATCTCTGGGACAGTTTTGAAGAGAATGCCACGAAGTGGTTCCTTTATCTTCGGAATCAAGTTACTCTCAATGACTTAAGTTCGGAGAGTATGGTGGGCAGTACAGTACTTCCCAGTCCCATATACCGAACAGAGCAGCCACATCTTGCACTGTATGCGCCCTCGAGTTGTCGAGCAACAGGATGGGTCCCCTGTAGAAAGCATCCCCTGCGACCAGCTTTGCGAAAGAAGAGGTAACTTTTTCTGAGCAAACCACCCGTCATTGTGCGGGCGAATACAATGCAAGCTGTGGCTGGTCTGTTTGGTCGATGGGACTGGTACGTACTGTACCATCCACCGTAGTCCCAGGACTTACGACCTTGAGAATTTGATTTCATTCCGAAGGTGAAGGAACCACCTTCGGGGCATTCTCTTCAGAACTGTTCCAGAGATTGGACAGGCAGTAGACCGCGCTAGTCATACCATCAACAAAACAGGCTCTGCTAACGATATACTACGCCTTCAACATCGCTGGTCACGGGTACCACAACGGTGGTAACTACTTTGAAGGACAGTAACAGGTGCAAACATGCATCACTTTTTTATCGTTTCCAACATTCGTATATTGTCAGGCCATGTATATACTTCAGTGTGCCTCACACTGCGACATGACAACGTCTACTTGAGACTTACATCGCGCGAGGTTTGACAGCAGGTAGCGACAGTACCATCGGTTGGGGCAACTTCACCCCCACCATCGGGGACACAAGTCCCCATTCCCGAGCTGAGAAGCGGCAGGCTTTCCCGGCCCCTTTGGCTGCGGCGAGTCCTTTTGGACGTACCCTTCGACTGTTTGAGAAAGTATACTGGAGGACCCAAGCCATTCGCCGGAGAATCCGAACACCGTTTTGGAAGGGCTTCACTATCTTTATCGGCTCCTGAAGTCACTTCAGAGAAGCCCTCCCAGCGGTCTAAACCAAAAGAACAGTGGGAGAATAAAAAAAAGAAAAAAGAAAAAACCGAAGAAAAAATCGCTTCCGACGGCACTCCCGCTGTCGGTCTCTCAAACTTCCGATTCTGAGAATAGGGTGGAGATCCTAGCGTCCTCTAGCACTCACCGACCTCCCAGTATCTATTGATATTGATTCTACAAGTACTCAGTAGTCGGAAAAAGGAGGAACTGAGGCGTGAACTAAATGTTCACGACGCTGATGACATCCCAGTACGCCAACAGAAATATCCTTGAATGGAACTGCGGTGCTTATTTCCACCGCCTAGCTGAATTGCCCCGTTTATGGTACCAATTTCTGGCTCTTTGTGTAGCCCTACAGGAAACTTGGTTTCTTGTTCAGTGGACCCCTGCCCTTCGTGGTTAACGAGGCTACTTTAAAAATCGTGCACCCTACGCCAGTGTCGCCAGTGGACCGGTGCCACTTCACACAGTACTCAAGGCTGTGAGGATCCGGGCAGGGCAGAAGATCACTGTACCTTCCTCTTGACAAGACTGTGTCGTCTGCGGAAATTGCTGCCTTGGTAGCTCAACTTGCCCCGCCCTACTTCCTTTCGTAGGAGTTTAATGCCCACAACCCTCTGTGGGGTAGAACTTTGATTACAACCAATGATAGAGACATGGAGTAGGTTTTGGCACAGCTAAAAATTTTCCTTTTTAACAACGGATCCCCTATACACTTTATCATTGCGCATGGCACCAACTCAGCTATAGCAGTCAAAGCTTACTTCCACACCTTACTTGGAGGGTCCATGACGACATTCGTGGAAGCGACTATTTCTCCATAACCTGTCGCTTCCAGTCACCACCTATAGGCTGCCTGCCCATATGGTCACTCCGTCGGGAAAACTAGCCATATTACACCTCGGCTGCTAATGTAACATCTCCTCTCACAGACGATGTCGATTTGGCTGTTGGTAATGTCAGTAGGGTCATTGTACCCGCTACTGAGGCCTCTGGATTTCTCCGTTGTACGTTGGTGCCCTGATGGACACCGGAAATTGCTAAGGCCATCCTTCTTTGGAGCACCTGATAGCTTTTAAACGGCTCCGGGCCTAAGTACGTCGGCTGATACAATAAAGCAAACGGGGCAGTTGGGAGAGGTATGTAGCCACTATCGCCTCATGGACCTCCCCAGTTCGGGTGTAGAAACAAGTTAGGTGCCTTTTTGGGCATCGTCCACTGGCAAGAATCCCCAGTCTTCACATTTGTGGTACTCTGTCCACAGAGTCAGCTGCTATCACGCAGTACATGGCAGAACATTATGCTTGTAGCTCAACATGTGCAACTTAAAGTGTGCCGCATCGTCAAAGAGCTTTTGAAGAGCGGCAGTTATCCTTTCACTCGTGCCACCAGGAGAAACACAATGTGCCGTTTAGTGAGTTGGAGTTCGAGAGTGCCCTAGATACATGTCCTGACACCTCCCTAGAATCAAACAGTGTTCACAGCTAGTTCGTTCGTGAACTTCCAGTGAATTTTCTACAACAGCTATTCGACCTGTACAATCACCTCTCTGTAGCAGGTGTTTTCCTGTCCCAGTGGTGGGATAGCATAATTATCCCGGTGATGAAACCTGGCGCTGATCGTTAGGTGGCCGAGAGTTACTGCCCGATAAGCCTCACCAACGTTCTGTGCAAGATCTTGGAACGTATGGTGAGTCGGCGCTTATGTGGATTCTTGAAAACCAGGAACTCCTCGCTCCACAACAAGGGGCTTCCGCCATGGCTGCTCCAAAATAAATAATCTAGTGTCGTCAGATTCGGCTATTTGCACTGCTTTCATCAGGTGTGAGCAGTTGGTTGCGGTCTTCTTCGATCTTTGAAGAATGGTGCCACCATATACTGGCTACGATGTATGACTGCGGCTTACATGGTCCCCTACCGACATTCATAAAGAACTTCCTCTCACTTCATACTTTTCAGGTTAGGGTCGGTGCCTCTTTTACCTCTCTTCAAATTCAACAGAACGGTGTCCTGCAGGGCTCCATTCTCAGTGTACCTCTAGTTTTAATTGCCATAAACGGTCTTGTGGAAGCTGTAGGTTCGTTGGTCTGTTCCTCCTTGTTTGCCGATTACTTTCGTGTATATTACAGTTCTGCTAGGTTTGGTGTCACTGAAAGGGATCTGCAGGGAGCCATTCGAAAGACACAGTCATGGGCCCCAGTGCATGGCTTTACGTTCTCAGCATACAAAAGGTGGTTGATGCACCTTTGTTGTCATCAGGTCGTTAATCCTGACCCAGACCTCTACCTAGCTGACGAATGGCTTCGCATTGAAGAAACGCATCACTTTCTCAGCGTGCTCTTTAACAACCGATTGACTTGGGGGCCACACCTTTGCCAGTTGAAGCAAAAGTGGTGCCTGCATATAAATATATTGCGCTGTCTCGGCCACACTGCCTGGGGACCGGCCGTCAAACTATCATCCAACTCTTTAAACCCCTAATCCAATCACACCTGGATTATGGGAGCTAGGTGTATGGCTCTGCGTCAACTTCAGCATTGCTGATCTTGGATCCCATTCTTCATGGTGGTGTTGGTTTAGCAATGGGGGCGTTCCACACCAGCCCTGTGCCAAGCCTCCTCACTGAAGCTGGCATCCCTCCCTTGAGGTTTCGTCAGCAACAGTTGTTGGCTTCTTAAGCTGCCCAAATCGCAGGCTTTTGTTTCCCAATATCGTTTTTCCCTCTCCACAACTTCGACCCAGAACACATCTCCCAATTGTGGTCTAGGTACGGACTCTTCTTTCCTCACTCAAGTCCCTACCCATCCCTCCTGCATTCTTCTGCCAAACTCATATACCTCCTTGGTCAATTCCTCGCCTACTACAACTCCACCTGCAATTGTCCTGTGACCCAAAGGTGTCAGTTTCACCCCAAACACTTCGTCATCAGTTTCTGGAAATGCAGAATTGATTTACACTAATGGCTTCCAGGTCGAAAGCAGAGTGGGTTACGCCTATGTTCATGGCGACCAAATCGAAAATGATCCATGCTTCCTGGCTGTACCGTTTTCATGGCAGATCTGATCGCTATAATTCTTGCTTTAGACCACCTGTGTACGTGCCCCAGGAAGTCTTATGTTATCTGCAGTGATTTCCTGAGTGGCTTGCAAGCTCTTAACGTCATTTGGTGTGATCCATCCTAGACTCTGTGTTCAGTCTTGGCAAGTCTGGCCGTTCTGTGGCTTTCATCTGGACTTAGGCCACCTCGGCATCCCAGGGAACGAACGAGCTGAACAGCTGGCCAAGCAGGCCACGGCCTCCCGGTGTCTGGATATCGGTACCCCAGAAATATCCAATTGGGTCTTCACTACAAGATCTTTGTGGCCTGGAATTCTTAAACAGCAGCTTTGTACCCTCAGGCGATCCCGAAAGGCCATATGTAGCTAATACACATCAACCTCTTACGTCGAGAGGACCCTCCAGACTGCTATTGTGGCGCTCTGTTGATAGTGGTCCACATCTTCTTGGACTGTCCACTTTTAGCTGCATTGGGGCATTCTTTTGCCCTGCCTTCTGCGCTTCCTTCGATTTTAGCTAAAGACGTCTCTTTGGTTGGCCGTGTTTAGGTTTTATTCACGCAGCTGGATTTATCAAATGATTTAATGATGGATACCTAAGCCTGATCTTTCAGGCACCCACCATTCAAACCGTTTTAATATGTTTTTACTTTTATCTTGCCGGTCCTTTTTCCGACTGGCAGTTTTGGTGTTTGCAGAACGGCTGGCTCATCCATTATTATCCTAATGATCAGCCAGCCACAAGCTTCTGCTATGATATGTTAGCACAGTTGATTATTTGGTCCACTACTTTCATGGTTTTCCTTTTTCTTTTTATGTTGTCATTTTAGCACACACCGTCTTCCTGTACATCTCGTATACTGGCTGAGGAGTGCGTAGTTTGGAATCTTCACTCAAATGATGTGTTCTCAGATCGGAATGGTGGACTGATAACCCAACTGTTTAGTCCCTTCTAAAACATTAACAACAACAACCTTGTGCGTTGGGATTCAGAATAGTCTATCCAAAGCAAGCTGATCTAGCTCCCCTATGCTTCCTCTTAGGAAATTGGTCATCATCCGTCGCTTGCGTATTGGCCATATGTGGCTAACGCATGGCCATCTTGTCTCTCGTGAAGACTTGCCCAAGTGTCGCTGAAACGCTCCCTGACAGTAGTCCTCACACTGCTGGAATGACCCCTTTTAGCTGCTTTGCGGCAGTCGTTCCGTCAGCCTGCTGCTTTCCATTTAATTCTTTGGAGCGATGCCTCTATGGCTGACTGTGTTCCACGTTTTATTGACGCAGATAGATTTGATTTAGTGTAAGTTCAGTAGCCTGATCACTCATGCACCCATCCCTCCAACAATTATAACCTATTGTTAGTTTTGTGTTGTCTTTGCCGCTATTGACTGGAGGTTTTAGCATGTGCAGAGTGGCTGGCTCATCCATTGTTATCCTGGAGGTCAGCGAGCCACGATATTCTGCTGTAATGTTTTTATTTTGGCTACACTCTACGTCTGGATCTTTGTATTTTCTTCTTTTGTGTTTCTCTTTTGTTTTATCAATGTAGTGGTCATTCTCTCTCCCCTCCCCCCCTCTCTCTCTCACTCACTGCACGTAATGGGCTACACCTGGTGTTGGATAGTAGTTTTATCTTTGTACAAATGTTGTAGTATTTTGGCTTGTAACAAGGTAATGATGACCTTGTAGTTTAGTCCCCTCAAAATTCCAACAACAACTCCACGGGGGAGCGACCAAACTGCTCTGCTATCTCGCTGTTCTGCAGTGCCGACTTCAGCGATGTCACGGCAGCAAAAGCGTAATCCAATCAAAGACCCCAGGACGAATACTTTTGCTTTGGCCAAGCGAACTGCGCATATCGTTTCGTTCAGGTGCAAGCTGTTTGAAAGGGACGCCTAGTAGATAAACATATAATGGCTGTCCTAAATAGTGAAAAAACCACCAGACAGAAGGAGTCTTTTGTGCCTTTTCCGCAGCTTGTGATAAGTTGGTGACTGTTTTGGCAAACGTATATGTTGGAGATTAGTAGTATAACAAGTACACGACACAGCCAGCACAGTTTTCTGAAGACAGGAAAAATTGCAGTTCATTGATTATAAATATTTTAAGTCTTCTTATAGCACATTATGATCAACGAAATGCGTTGACGATTGGCGTACTTCCATAAGATTTTATCAGATTGGAACCTGGAGGCATTTGGTTGGAATCAGCAAACAGAAACTGTTTGTATCCACAATATAGCGTTACTAATACAGCTGTTACAATGCCCTCGATCCCCTGCACCTCACAGTGTCTGATGAGGAAGATCGACAGTAGTGGTATGATTTTGACCATCAGAGCTAAATAAAAGTCATTTAAGGCGTATGTTTCTATCAGCACATAATCATTTTCATTGAAACAATTAACCTCTTCAAGTAGTCATAATTGTACAGACAGCCCAGGTAAATTTCAATCTTTTCTTGATTACGAGACGTAACTTAGTCCAATATGTCGATACTTTCTCTACATCACGTCTACAATATTCTGACAGTATTATCATAAATTGTGCCTAATTTATAAAACTTTAATATCTTCTATTTTAGCAATAAATGGAACAGTATATATATATTCGATTTTCAATCGAGTGCATTGTTATACCTACGTCAAATTTTATTCTTTCGAACAATAAACTTCTGATACTTCATATGACGATTATCTGCTAGGGCTCTGACAGTTATTGCAGTGTTAAAAGTATGTAATCATTTTGTTCCAGATATTAATGTCAATGGTATGTCTCACACATGTTCAGATACAATTCAGTCAATTTTACCCCTATGAAGACGTCTTGCATCGCCAGTTGATCATAAAGTTACGTTTAGATTTGAAAAACAAACAAGTACCGAAAATTGTCGATTTAGGCCCAAATCAGGCAATATTTGGGTCTCCTGTACATAGAAATAATAAATAAACAACGTGTGAACAATGAAAAATGTGTTTCTTACATTGTAATATTAGAAATCCTAGCACTTTCAAGCATAGCTGATCCATCAGTTGTTTGGAAAAGAAAGAACAAAGCCCCCTAGATAAAAGCTCCTACTTCAGAAAATTTTTGCATTACAATAGTACAGTTATTTCTAACTATTTCACAGTTCACAATATTTTACTCTGTCCATAACAATTTTAAACCTCAATGTCTGTGGATTCATTTAACATTATCAAGTAGGTGGCATATGGACTTAAGTACGGGTTGCGTCCTATTTCATTTTATGTAACTGTATCTTTCTGAAAGGCTTGTTAAAAGGATGACATCGTTGTTGTTGTTGTTATGGTCTTCAGTCTGGAGACTGGTTTGATGCAGCTCTCCACCCTACTCTATCCTGAGCAAACCTTTTCATCTCCTCATAAGAACCGCAACCCGCATCCACTTGAATCTGCTTACTATACGCGTCTCTTGGTCTCCCTCTGCGATTTTTACCCCACACACTTCCCTCCAATGCTAAATTTACGATTCCTCGATGTCTAACAATGTGTCCTACCAAGCGATCCATTCTTTTAGTCAGGGTATGCCAAAAATTCCTTTCCTCACCAATTCTCTTCATTAGTTATGCGATCTACCCACCTAATCTTCAGCATTCTTCTGTAGCACCACATTTCAAAAGCCTCTATTCTCTTCCTGTCCGTACTGCTTATCATCCATGTTTCACACCCGTACAAGGCAACACTCCACACAAATGCCTTCAGAAAAGACTTCCTTACCCTTAAATTAATATTCGATGTTAGCAAATTTCTCTTTTTCAAAAATTCTTTTCTTCGCATTGCCATTATGCATTTTATATCCTCTGTACTGCGACCATCATTTGTTATTTTACTGCCCAAGTAACAAAACTCATCTACCACCTTCATTGTTTCGTTACCTAATCTAATTCCTTCAGCATCGCCTGATTTTCTAAGACCGCATTCCATTATTTTTGTTTTGCTCTTGTTAATGTTCATTTTATACGCTCTCTTCAACACGCTGTCCATTCCATTAAACTGCTCTTCCAGGTTCTTTGCTGTCTCTGATAGAATTACAACGTCATCAGCAAAACGCAATGTTTTTATATCTTCCCCCTGAACTTTAATCCCTATTCCAAATTTTTCGTTGCTTTCCTTCACCGCCTGCTCGATGTACAAATTGAATAACATTGGAGAAAGGCTACAACCCTGTCTTACTCCCTTCCCAACTGATGCTTTCCTTTCATGCCCTTCGAGTCTAATAACTGCGGTCTGGCTTTTGTACAAGTTGTAAATAACTCTCCTTTCTCTGTATTTTACCCCTGCTGACTTCAGAATTTGAAAGAGTGTATTCCAGTCAACATTGTCAAATGCTTTCTCCAAATCTACAAAAGCTAAGAATGTAGGTTTGCCTTTCCTTGAGCTATCTTCTAAGATAAGACGTAAAGTGAGTATTGCCTCCCGGGTTCCTATGTTCCTCATGAATCAAAACTGATCTTCCCCGAGGTCAGCTTCTATCAGCTTTTCCATTCTCCTGTAGATAATTCGTGTTAAAATTTTGCAACCATGACTTATCAAACTGATGGTTCTGTAATTTTCACACCTGTCTGCTCCTGATTTCTTTGTAATGGGGATTATTACATTTTTCTTAAAATCTGAGGGCATTTCGCCTGTCTCATACATCCTACACACCAGTTCAAATAGACTTGTCATGGCTGGCTCTACCAGAGACTTTAGTAGCTCTGAGGGTATGTCATCTACTCCTGAGGCCTTGTTCCGACCTAGGTCTTTCAAGGCTCTGTCAAATTCATCTCTCAGTATAGTATTTCATCTTGATCTACTTCCTCTTCCCTTCCTACAACACCGTCTCTAAGTTCATTTCCTTTGTAGAGCTGCTCTATGTACTCTTTCCACCTTCAGCAAAGAAGGGAAAGCTGAAAGGATGACATCAAGATAATTTATTCCTAGACATCAAATTGTTAATTAAAATTAATCAATTACACTGTAAAATCATAATTTAAAAATATATACAAAAATGTTCTACTTAAATTCCTCATTATTGGGAAGCAATAACTTCATCAGAATAATTATTTTTAATTTTTATTCTATGTTTTCATGATTTCCAGCACAGAAAGAGTTGTGTGATATGTGTGCCAGTGAAGAAAACTGTTGTTATTTGACCTCATGCACACAATGTGTTTTATAAATATTAGTACTACATTGAAAGATGTTCCAGTGTTTATGAAAGTCTATATCATATTAAAGAATGAAGTGCAGAGAACCTCATGACAATTAACAAATAGAAAGTACGATACATTGAAATTTACATGCAGTGAAGCACGAAAGTACCTAATACTTTGGTCCAATCAAATGAATCCATTCTTGAATGAATGAAACATCCCATAGTGTACTGGCTTTGAGGGCGGGGGCAGAAACATCTCATAGTGTACTGGCTTTGAGGGCGGAGGGAGAAACAGATGGAACGCAACCGCAGGCGAACCCCCCTGGGCGAGGACCTGGATACCTAGAAGGACGCCCAGACGACAGACGAGAGGAGCCTGGATCTGAACCGCGGACTACGAGGAGCTGAGACGGAGCTCCCGAAGGAGGTGGTGGGAATCTGATATACACCTTACCCAGGCCGCCCCCATGGCAGTACATCAGCACACCTGATGATGGCAACTGGTCTATTGCCGAAATTTTGTGTCATATGCACACACACACACACACACACCAAACTGTCCATCCCGAGATGTATTTCATCATGAAATACGCCTGGAGAAATTGAAGAACCACGAACAAATAGTAGTCTGTGGGAGCCAAGTTTGGATGATAGGGGGGATGTGAAACGAGTTGGAATCCTATGTCCAATAATGTTGCTACTACAATTGCTGAGGTGTGTGCCGGCGCATTGTCGTGAGGGAAAAGGGCTTCTTTTGTGTGCTAATCGCCTGCGTTTCTCTTACAGTTCGGGTTTCAAACGGTCCAATAACGATGAATAATTTGCATCTGTAATAATTTTACCGTTTTCCATATAGTCGATGAGGATTATCCCTTGCGAATCGCAAAAGACCGTCACCATAATCTTTCCTGTCAAAGAAGTAGTCTTCGCCATTTTTGGTGCTGATTCTCCCATGGCAACCCATTGTTTAGATTGTTCTCTTGTCTCAGGAGAAGGGAAGTGGTGAGGTGTCGGAAGAATGTATCTATGAGAGAGAGAGGAAACATTGGGAGAGAAGAAAATGCAGAGAGTGGTAGAAAGTGGGTAAGAGTTGATGCTTTACTATAAATCCTAGAAGCGATAATTGGCTAAAGTGCCGTGATGCCCCAAATTCAAAGTGCTAACAGTTTGCCGGCCGAAGTGGCCGAGGGGACTGCGGTGCGTAAGTCACGGTCTGCACGGCCACTACGGTCGGGGGTTCGAATCCCCCCTCGGGCGTGGATATTTGTGCCGTCCTTAGGATTAGCTAGTTCATAAGTAGTATTCATTAGTAAGTAGAATTCAGCGCTACACAAAATGTTCTAGACTGGAGCGTTAGAGGACGCTGTCAACGACCACGAGAAGCTCATATGTTGCTCACGGATCGTCAACTACAAATGGGAAATGGAAACTATAACACCCCCTTTGTGTTCCCAATTCACTTAAAATTTATCGTTAAAGCAATTGATATGGATACTTGAAATGTCTAAATTGACAGATCAATAGCTCACGCAGAACTGAACCACCACCACAGACTGCAATACAGGTGTTAATTCTGGAATTCATTTGACTATAGATATGGTGAATACTGTCTTAAGCAACATGACTCCACGCCTTGTATGGCATTTTCACAAGACTTGTCGGTAGACGAGTTTCACATGAAATTTGCCGCTTATCATTTCGCTCAAGAACTCGATTGGAGACAGGAGAGGAATTTTGAGGAACAAGAAAGTCGGAACCTTATACCACCTTCACATTGTGCACGTATCCCAGCTCGTCAGCATTCCTTCCACAAAGGCAACAAGAGCTGCAGATTATCGGACCAAGTCCGTAAGGCTTTCGGCCAGTGTATCTCGGAGGAATGCACCTTACAAGGCAGTACTCTATCTGAATGTAGATAACACGAGTGCGTCGCAGTGGCGTGGCGTCTTCTTGCTTCACACTGAGCGTTTCGATTGTAAGCATTCCTTATTAAAGGATTTACAAGGACTGCGCTCTGGCAGCTATGTGTCGACACTATCTGTTGGAGGACTACATTGAAATCATTTATTGCCGTTTCCACTATAGTCCAGGTGTCATCAGGCTGCGCGGCATCAACAAGTTTATATACACACATGTGGCGTCTGTTTCAAAAGACCACACGTCACTACTGATCCTGCAGTTGTTATTCCTTCGGAACAGACGCCACATGTATATATTTAATATGGCGGTGACGGGCAGTGATCCTTTTTTTAGTGGGGAGGGTTGAGCAATTTTGGGGCCCTTACTCTTACAAGAATTAGTTTCAAAACTACGAGTTTGAGTTCTGTGGGTAGGGTAAAACTGAGAATTTGTATCTGACGGGAGGTGTACTTGGGTAGTCCTTGCGGGTGCAGTGATCACTTTCTCCCCAGTGGTGTAGTGGTCAGCGCAACTGCCTAGAAAGCAGGGTTCGAATCCTGGTTGGATACAAATTTTCAGCTTTGCCCATTCGTAGTTGACGTCATATATTCTGCTAATATGAAACTAACAAATTTGAAAGTATTTCTTCTTTCACCAATTCTCGTGTCGTGTCTCATTCCGTTTTCCATATTCGGTAGTCGTTTCGGCACGTACGATTTCTTCCTTTGACAGAAGTACAGGCTTTGTTTCATCGACTGAAAACGAAACATTATATCTCTCTAACTAGTCAATAATATCTCTTCTGGCATCGTATCAAAAACTACGTCGTCCGACCCGGTGAACTAGTTTCTTTTTCCGGCGGTGTACCGATATTAATTTATAGTATTGCTGCTTGACCTGGTCATGAAATACTGATTTAATTTTCCAGGCCTTTTTCCCCTTTAGTTATAAAAATTGTTATATTTCAAATCAGCAGGAACGTTCGTGTTTTAAAATTATCCGAGAACGAAGCGTCAAGATCTATTTCATTTAAAAGTCTATATATAAGTTAATTATGTTGAAGTATAAGAAGAAATGCCAAGATCACAATCTTTACATTTGGCAGTATAGTATCATTTTAGTGTCGAGACCGGTCGTCTTAAATAATTGAAAGATAAAAATTGCGATCTTGACCTCTCTTCTTATACTAATACAATAATACCACCTCCTATTATGAGTAAATTAAAATAATTTATTATGTTCAAGTAATTGTACTGTAGTACTTTACAAAAAGTGATTATTAAGTGTTCTCAAATTTTGTATATTTGTAGGAGCATATAACAAATCGGGCACCAACTGTTCAGTTTTACAGGAGCACGAGTATTTCGCAAGGAAAATTTTCGAGAGGAAGATAGGAAAAAAAAAAAAAAAAAAAAAAAAACCATGCATCTGATTCATCATAATTCTGTTAGTCTTGTAAGAAGTAGTGTTCAAAAAATGTTCAAATGTTTGTATAGCTTATGGGACTTAACTACAGGGCTATCAGTCCCTAAACTTACAAACTACTTATGAACTACTTATAACTAAGGACGGCACAAATATCCATGCCCGAGGGGGGATTCGAACCCCCGACCGTAGTGGCCGTGCGGACCGTGACTGGAGCGCCTCAGTCCCCTCGGCCACCGCGGCCGGCAAGGAGTAGTGTATTCGTCTAATTTTTACTGCGAGATGAGCATTTTGCATAAGGGTATACTAGAGATCGCTGCAAATGGCGACCTTCCTTTGTGTCGTCTCTTGTTTCTCTCCAAGTATCAAAACCCCTCTGATGTATTTCAGCGTAACATAGGCACATCACACATCATACAGCTCAGTTAATTGGCATGAATATACTGGAAGAGAAGGGGAATTACAGTAATGAACTCTGGGTAGGGTTTTAAAACAAGGTTAACATATTAGTTCGTTCTTCCTGATGGTGTAACACTGAATCTCGGCAAAGTGTAGATGAAATACCTATGCACAACGTCAACAGTTTTATATATATATATATATATATATATATATATATATATATATATATATATATATATATATATATAATGATATTTTTCTCGATAACGAAACTACGACGATCACTGCTCCCATGTCCGTAAAATTTTTAACGTATAGATGCGTGAGATGCTTCAGCAAGCGAAATATTTACTGAACAAATAAGTCCACACAATACCATTTGAAATGGTCATTCACACGGGTCGTAGTGGTACTCCATATGACATTACGAAGCTTGAATCTCTGTGTTTTACTTATTAAAATATCATCCAGTCAACCTTATGTAGCTTTCTTCACCAATGTGAGGGATGAAAAATGGGAAACTACTGGGAACGTGAAATTTGTCTCCAGAATGAATGATTTACTCTTAGCGGACTCTTAAAAGCCGACTAAGGTCGCGAATAGGACTACGGGCAGATGTAGATTTGACAGTACACAGCGAAAGATACAAATCCTCCCTCACCTCCTGAGTACACAACAAGTTTTAATATTCTGATATTTTACTTACAGAGATTACAATAGATCGAAAAGGAGGGGAGTGACGAGAGAGCTTGACTGCCGTCCGCAGTAGCCGAGGGGACTGGGGCGCTCCAGTCACGGTCTGCACGGCCACTGCGGTCGGGGGTTCGAATCCCCCCTCGGGTATGGATATTTGTGTCGTCCTTAGTATTAGCTAGTTCATAAGTAGTTTGTAAGTTTAGGGACTGTAGACCCCGTAGTTCTACAAACATTTGAACATTTGAAGAGCTTGACTCTCAAGCTTTCCGGGATCGGAGCAGTTGATGAGTAGGAAAATACGCAGCAAAACAGATGGTCTTTTGCAAATGGTGGTTCTAGATGAAAATACTACTTCGCACACTCACTGAACGTAGGAAGAGAAAAATCAAAAGAAACTCGTAGTCTGTTGGCTAACATAAACACGATAAACGGATACTCAGAGTCAATATTGCTCTCAAAACGGAAGAGTAATAATTCCAAAAGGCAAACATGAGTATACTGATACCTTGTACATCACATTAATCTCGCCCACTAAAAGAATCAGATGCCGCATCTTCGCCACATCTTAGATCTGATAAATGCAATAATTAACCTTTGGAGGTGGTTTAGTAACGCATGAGCTACAGATCTGTAAGTGTGATCATTTCATACCCGCTATATCGTTTTAACAACCAATATTCAGAGGACTGGACGAAGAGAGAATAGTATTTGTTTTCGACAGTGTGTATTCATTACGTTAGCTTTCTTGTCACCTGATATTGTCCTGGGTTTCTTAAACAAATTTAGAATCTAATAAGTGGGACTCGTTAATAACATCCTCGGCGAACATGGCAAAGAGCCGATATCGGTAACTTTTTGATTATTTTTGGAACAATATTACGTTCTAAAATATTATTTTACTTTTGTAGAGTATCTGTTTCTCAAAAATTCATAATTCCGGAGAGTGTCAGTACTGGTTAAGCACTTGCTTATTCACCTAAAATTTCTGAAATACACTCTGATCGTTGGTGTAAAAAGTTATTATGTAACTATACAGGTCTGTAACCTTTAGCAGGAAAATTGAATTGAGAATGGCCTGAAATTAGTACTGATGAAAGCGAACAGTGACAATGAAATTTAGCCCCTGGCTTCATTAACGGCGGAACAATGAACTGATAAATGTTGGTTGTTTTAAATACAGAAATACGGCCTCGTTTCATTCTACCAACAAAGGACGCTATACTGGACCAATGCGTCATGGGTCCACAGCAGTTTATTCCGAATGTCTGTGTTAATTCTGAACGCAGTGATGCGATAACTTGTTCATAACTAGGCTTAATTAATGTTTAAATTTATTTGCTTTGCTTTGAAGAGTTGGTTTAATCACTGTGTTTAGCGCCCATACAGATTTCCGTTACTGGAGTTTTCGAAAGAGCCCGACTGACTGTCGGTAACAGTGAACAAGTTTGTCACGTACCATTTTTCGTATATTTTTGTGCGAGAAATTATTAGATTGCAGTCATATTTGTTACTTTATATTAGGTGATAAATAACGAAAAATGACGCTATAATTTACTTCTTTTATATTTTATGTGTGTAAAATGTTATGTTGGTTAAGTAGGTGAAAACATTTTATTCTTTAATCGATTCTCAAATTTGGTGTTTGGAGCGGAGTAATCAGAACATATAGTAAACATTTTGTTTATTTTCATTACTGTATCAGTTTTGTTATCTCGCAGCTTACGATTTTCCTGTGACTGCCATAGTTTTCTGCTGGTCCTGTAAGGAAAGTTATATTTGCGAAAATTTTAGATTTTATACCGGTCTGGAACTATTTGTTGAAGAGTGCCCAGATTCTTTTATGCTTTCATAAATTGGATAACTTCATCTTCAGAAATCAAAGAATTAGTTATCCACAAAATATACTATTACTGTTTTGACCGTTAAGCAATTTCTATGAAGAACACAGAAAAATTGTAGAACCATAGTGAACATACAGTAGTGAATAATTGCTCTTCCCTCTTGTTATGCACATAGACGCTATTTTCCAAAACGACATGCAACAGTCCTCTATAATCATTTATACGTATTCAGCAGCCAAGCTATTTTTAAATTCTCCTTCCTGCACCGTTCATCATTACATTTCGTTGACAGATCCTCTTCCAAGCTCTCATTTTCTCCCACAGTCTATCGTTTAGCACCTCTTCCCACTGTCCTACTTTTCACTCCATTCTTCTGTCATCTGGTCTGTCCGTGTTCTTCGTGGCCTAGCAATCGGTCTCCATCTTGATTATGTCCACTATCGTGGAACATATTAGCCCACAGTTAATGCATTGTTGACCAAAGACCACCGAGACACATTTAAACATTCACCTAAAATTGCTTACAGCAAAAGGCCACCAATCACCAGTAGAACACTAGCACAGGTTTGATAATATAAAAGATATGTACTGCGAGGATTAGCCTTGACACAGTATTAATGTGAACTTGACGGGAAAGTTAGGATTGTGTAAGAAGTACACAAGGCGTAATGTGTAAAGAGAAAAAATAGTAATTTAGTTTACATGGTCAGCTATGTAAATATCCAGCCATGAAAATGCTAATTACTGTTTCCTGTAACATTTGAATAGAAGTAAAATGTGGTGGAAAAAGGAGTATTACACACGCAACAGATTCAAATCAGAAGTGCGGAAGGAATTAAGTCCAATTCCGTACAATACAAGGAAAACAAAATCTCCGTCGAATAACTAGTCAGTGATGAATCAAATACGTGAACAAAATCATACCTAACGAAATATTCAATCGTGAAATGAAGTCAAAGTACATGTCGTTCACGGAAACCAAGTGAGATTCAAAACTAACGGGAAATTCATAATTTTAATCAGCAAACAAAATAAAACATAAAATGTAACTGAATGAAATAGGAAAGTCTCGAACTGATATCACAGTTATCGAATTTTGAATAGGTTGGTATTGTATGGCCTATATAAGGCACGCTGACAGCATCACAAAGAAAATCTGAAATCAACTTAAGAAACCGACGACACTATAAACAGAAGCACTCTTAAGCAAATTTACGCTTCTTAAAAATTAAATTCTAAATTTTATTACGAGATAGTTGATTCATAATGCATTTTCGTACACTAAATTAATCATGGATCAAAGCTACAGATGGAAAAGAAACGATTTGAAAACTTTATTAATCCTGAAGCCTAACTGGACAATATTGCGCGTGAGGAACAATGTTAAATTATCAGTGATAAGCAGCCGATAGTCGTCCCTGGGACTTCAGTCAGTGAACTATCGTTAGCTAAGGGAAGTAACTAGAAAACTCCCTTCTGACACTAACTTAATGAACTTTGATCGACAAAAGTCGATGTTACAACCCCCTTTGCCTGGGATAAGCTACTCAACGTTGTTCAGACTGTAACCATAGCCGACTGAAGCACTATTCCAGCTGTCATTTTATGAATGCATAGGTGATAGTCTCTCATTGATTCAACTAGGGAAAGATAGGAATTAACTTAGTGATGTAATGTTAATTGTGAAATTATATGTTATAGATAAACGTCAATAAGTGAGTTCAAAATTAGTGCAACACACATGTCTGTATCATGATCTTGCAGATTAAAAAAAATTTAAAAAGTTACTGCTCAATATCGACTCAGTTAAGGTGGCAGACTGAAACGAAATTAAATGTAGGAAGAAGCCAGGACTACCATGAAACGACTCATAATGAGACATACCATATGGGCATTTTGAAAGTCCTTCTAATCTTCTTCTATTAATATGACAAAACCATTTACACCTATTACTCCTAATTATTTCTTTTAGAATTTTTGATCCGTAAAGTGATTCATGATATTTCATTTCGTATCCTGTTCGTCTTCGCCTTAACAAGTATCCTTTGTGGAAAGCGCATTTATGTTGCTTGTATCCTGCTCCCATCTTAGTCAAGTTAATATGAGAAATTATCTGCATTATTTGACGTATAACATTGGTTGTTAAAGTTTACTTCAAATCATGAATGCCCCACTATGTGATAATAATTTTTCCTAATAACCTAACTCAAGATTAGTTAGATTTAATTCACACAGCAATATGGTGAAATAACAGTAGCTCGAGAGGAGAGACAAAATTATGGAATCCAGTGTGCAGAGGTAAGCCGTAAATGTACCAAATGCATCCCATAGTAGATAAATTACTTGTATAGCGACACACACATTCACTTCATTCAAATAAAGTGTAAGCACGCTAAATTTTATTTTACAATCAATTGAATTGTGGTTTGTTTAGATTATATTATCACCACTGCAAATGAAAATATTTTTATGTGATTAAAGATCCACATCGCTTTGTAATTTATTGCTGACTGCCACAGTCAAACACCACTAATCGGAAAATACACCATAGAGTGAAACATCACACAATCCACCAATGTGAAGTAACGTATTAATAATTTTTATATTAGAAAACTTTCAAAAGTATTATAATTTTGTATATTGAAACCTCTAAAAGTTTTTTTGGAAGGAATGCACCGTGTACAGTGATTCAAAGAGATATACCTGCTTCACATTACCTGGGATACATTCGTTTTCAATTTTTCAGTTTTCAGTTCATTTAATATCTTTTAAAAAATTGACATGAATATCTAGATAAGTTATTCCGCTCTTAAGATCAAGTTTCAGACTCCTTCTATAATGAGGTGATGACCTTCTTTAGAAGCTCTGTCACCATCAAAGAAGGTCGTTAAGCAGCTAAGGGCAAAAGCGCCAGTACCACCCAGGATTTACGGCCTGCTTAAGTTGCACAAGGATGGGGTGCGTCTACGCTCTATTGTGAGCAACATCGGTGAGCCACCTACCTTACTGCTCAACACCTTCAGAAGATGCTCTCTCCACATGTGGGTAATTGCGTTCATCACATACTGAACTCTGACGGCCGGCCGCGGTGGCCGAAGAGACTGAGGCGCTCCAGTCACGGTCTGCACTGCCACTATGGTCGGGGGTTCGAATCCCCCCCTCGGGCATGGATATTTTTGCCGTCTTTAGTATAAGGTAGTTGATAAGTAGTTTGTAAGTTTAGGGACTGATGACCCCGTAGTTAAGTCCCATAAGCTTAACAAACATTTGAACATTTTGTTTTTGAACATTTGAACTCTGACGATTTGTTGCAACACCTTAGGCAGATGCAGATCACAGATTCTGACATCATGGTCAGTTTCTACGTGGTCTCACTGTTCACCCGAGGAGCACTGAATAATTTTCTTAAGCTGATTGGACAAAAGTTCGACGGTGGTCTCCTGGAATTACTAAAGCACGTATTGACATCGACGTACTTCCTATAAGGGGTCAGTTCTATGAGCAGACAGAAGGGGTGGCAATGGGTAGCCCTGTCTCACCCGTGGTGGTCAATCTCTTTATGGAGTGATTTGAAGAAGAGGCACTTACATCGGGCCACGGTGGAGTGGCCAAACGCATTGAGGCGCTATGCTCCGAAGCTCGAGGCCGCTCCCCGTCGGGGGTTCGATTCCCCCCTCTAGCATGGATGTTCGTGCAGTCTTTAGTATAAGTTAGTTGATAAGTAGTTTGTCAATGCCAGGACTAATGACCCTGCAGTTAAGTCCTATAAGCTTAAAAAACATATGAACTTACATCGGCCCCGGATAAACCGCAATATTTTTTCAGATATGTTGATGACGCTTTTGTTAAATGGTCTCATGGAAGGGAGAATCTCGATGTCTTCTCGGAACATCTCAACTCACGCTACCTCAACATCAAATTTACGATGGCACTAGAGAGGGATGGATTACTCCCATTCATAGATGTGCTTGTCAAGAGGAAAGTGGTTGTCAAGAGGAAAGTGGATGGTACCTTCAGTCATAGTGTGTACCTTAAACTCACCCACACCGAATTGTGCCTGCTAGCCAATAGTTGCTACCATCCAGCATAGAAAAATGGTGTACTCAGAACTCTGTTTCACCGGCCACGAACTGATCCTGATAATTTTGATGACAGCGATGAAACACCTACAATGTGTGTTCTACAAAAATGCATACTCTTCTCGAGATGTTCAAAAGGCACTCTCCTCATTGCCACCTCTTCTGTCTGTTCATAGAACTGACGCCCGTATAGGATGTACACTCTTTGACAAAAAACCTGGCCGCCGGCCGGCCGCCGCTGAGCCTAAGTCCGAGCCGGTCGCGACATGGGACAATAAAAGTGGCCGCGCTGATTCGCTCTAAGTCCCGCTATCTGCACAATCTGGCAACACTGTAGACTGCGGGAGTTCATACAGTACTTCTTGTGTGCTGTTAGAAGTTCCGGAAGTCAGCTACATCCTTGGTCCCGCGGTAAATTGCGTGACTGTCATGTGAAAGTATTAGCGATCGAAACCGACTCTTGACAAAATTTTTTAATTCACGTTCCTCGTGCATGCTTATGCCACATGTGTAAGGGAAGTATATGCGTAACGTATTTCATTTTTTTATACACTGTTAATAACATTTCGGCTCAATAACACTGTTGCCTCTGGCCGCAGCACTCGGCAGAGCTTTCCGCGGCCCACGCGGCCCACTCGCCGGCAGCAGCGGTGGCGGCGTACACAGCGCTGCCTCGCCTTCTGCCCTCTGCCGCTCATCGCCCTGGATATGTAAAATGCTGTAGTGTTACTGAGTGCTGATGTAAAAGAAAAAAAAAAAAAAAAAAAAAAAAGGTGGCGATGTGTATTTCAGACACGATATCAACGGAGCAGACCACCCATTTTGAATGATGACCATACTATTACACTAATACATAATATATTAGAGAGGCAAAACATTTTCATAGTCATTGATCCAATCAAATGGCACTCTACGATGCTTAACACTTATTTCTGGTTTAAATCGCGATCATTTTCCTTTCAGAAAAGCCCTTCATGTAATTTGTTATTGTCATCACTTCATATGTTTTTATCAAGACACTGTGCGTAACTGCACTACAATGTTTAGTGCCATTGTTTGTTTCCTTATGGTAAATGTATGAGCTAAATTATGTGAATACGTTTCAGCGCACGTTATAAAGCAACACAGCCACACTGAAAGGTGTCTCATTTCTACAGCAGATATTTTGCGAACTATATTAATCATTATGTTCACTTCCTCTGTAAGCATCCCCTAGCATGTGGGTCCTAAGGAAATAGTAAAAATTCCCATCGAGGGAGGTCAATTCGAATTCCTTCAAAGGCGTTTGTATGGTGAAGCAAAAAAGACATCTAATACCATTTCCGTAATTTGGAGTCGACCTTTCAGAAATCCTTATTGTATAAAGCTTTTCTTCTGATTCCATTAAAGAGTTTCTTCTTGCAATATGCAGCGTATAAAGTAAAATAAAACAAAGTAAAACGGAATACCACCGCCAAACGCACTGTCTCCAACCAGGATTAGAACTGCCGACGCACAGCTCGGTTGCATCGCGAGACACGAGCAGAACCACACAGCCAACCACACGCTGCCGGCTGGTGCCCTCAGTCTCTCACATATTCAATGCTGAGCCTGTAACGTATCACGAAAGTTAACCAGAAAGTCACCTATGCGAATAAAAAAATTCCTTGGGTGCAAAAGTTAAATTTCTGTCTCTCATATCACATGGGCATTATACAGCATGAGTCATGAAAATAGAAGAGGAATGTCAAGTGAACTTAGCTAGACAACTCAGTACCACTTACGGAAGTAACTGCACTGTCACAGTGTTGCCAAATATTAGCAACGATGTTGCCAGTTCTTAGCTGTACTAGGAAGACCTGTGTAGCGATAAGCGACGCGAAATCGCCCTCGTCTCATACGGGCTTCAAGAGGGAAGTCGAGGAATTTGGTTAATACGCGGCGCAATCTCCTGATAGTTTCCATCGTCACACATTAGGATGCAGATATTTAATTCGTCCAATGAGGCCGAAACCAGCGTTCATATATTTTGAAACTTCCATCACGATTTCAGTTTCACCTCCCCCCTCCGCCCAAAAAAAGACTAAAATAATTACTTTGTTAGATTTCAGCACAACCTACTTTGTTTTTAATTTTTCGTGAAAAGTTACTGTAAATCAACGTTGCCTCATCCGTCACGAAAAACTTCGCCTCTTGAAAGTGACTGCGTTTCAAAATGCAGCCTTACGACCGCACAAGTAATATTTCACGTGTTGGTTTGTTTGAAAGCCAGAAGAAACATAATCAACTGACAATGTGTGCAACACAGTAATCAGTTCATTAGGGGATTCAGAAGACAGGATACTTAAAATTACGGCCGTGAACACAGAAACTAAACTGTGTATGTGAGAAATGTGCAATTCTGAGGTTTTTCATCTGCAAACATATACATATAATCCATAGACTACTAACCAGCTTATTGATTTCACAGTGTTACAGCCTTGTTGGCCCAACAAATGATGATGAGAATCCGAATCCATGTGTATGATGGATTCTTCGAATTATGCCACCAACGACTTGCATGTGTGGTTGCTTAGTATCTGTCGTCACGATGATAAATCAACAGAAATTATTACCAATTTTTGCCTACTTTTTCATATAGTTGTATTTTCCGTAAAACCACACATTCTTTCCGGTCTCTTGGTCACATGGGAAAGAACGCATTTGCAACTGAATTAATGATAATAATGATAGTAATCAATGGCGTTTACCTCATTACAGCAGAATGATAACGATTACAATAACAATAGAAAATGCCGATCTCTTGGTTGACACACTGAAATGAGTTTTGGTATTTAGTTGCTGAATACCGTTTAGGACATTTTTCAGAGGAGAAAAATAGACCTAAAGCCACACACATCACTAGTACAACGATATCTCACTAATCAACTATGCTTGCTGTAGATCAGGAGACGAGAATAGCGTCACCTACCAAATTGAGAGTACTGGTTCAGTTGTTTGACATTTGTTGGCAGTTAATAGATTCCCGACGTAAACCACAAAATTGTTTCCAATTTAAACAGGGGTCGACCTTCCTGCGGTCGAAAATTTAATTCAGGATAACAGAGTCATATTAAGTCAATGACCAAACTCATATCCTCAAGAATATTGGAAAATACCTCGAATGCTGGAAATGAGTAAACGATCAGAGTTGTCTAGCGTTGTAAGCAATACTGCCAAGCAATAACAAGAACTTCTTGGGCATCCCACAATATCCTCATTCCTACAAACAGCATGCTAACTGGCTTTTAGCCATGCTGCGCTACCAAAGGCCATTCTAAGTAAGGCTTCAGTCCGAAAGCAGACAACAGCATTGAAAAATGCTAATGAATAGATGACTTACACTCATCAACTTCCGGGGAGAGTTTCTTTTAACAAAACGAAGAAAGTGCAAAACGACTACTTTCTCCAAAATTCCTACGGACTGTTGTCCCAAAATGGATGTATATACGTTCAGTATTGTCATACGCGGCTCACATTCCAGGAATATCACAGAAATGAGTATCTGGCGTGTACCGTCTTAGAGCAGCTATTACGCAAGTTTTTACCGATAATCATAAAACTGACCAGACGGGTTTCGCTGCCGAATATAGCGACTTCTATTAGATCCGCGTAACCTTTGCGGACAAGAAACTGTTTTCGTCGTATAATGATGCCCCTGTTTAGATGAATTATAATGTTACTGTTTAATGTTGCTTCAGAAGAACTTTTTGAATTAAATATATTTATCTTTGCAGGTGCTTCAAAGTAATTGTAATAATTAGTTTCCCTTCAAATTAATCCATTTATTCGATGTATTATTTGTAAAGTAATTGCAACCGTGAAAAGTGAAATTGTACTATAAACCAAACAGTTTGGCTACTTTAGGTCTATCGTCCATGGGCAGAACGCTTCCATGTGAAATATCTCTTTGAAAGACAGAGAGGCGGACGTTCTCTTTCTTAGTACAACTCGGCTCGGATAGCCGGTCATCTGTGGAGAAGAGATGTAATTGTGTGTTGAAGAAAGAAGTTATATCTAAGCAACCTGCCTATTATTTTTATTTTTCTCCTATATTTATATTTTTCAGGCTTATATTCGCCTTTACTTGTCACAAAATAATGACATATCTTTTTCTCTGCAAGTAGCATTACATTTTCCGTTGTCTCTAAATGGATCATACTTTGTCTCTGCCGGTCCCAGATATCACGTCGAAAGAAAAATGTCCTCCACATCATTCATTTCGCAGGAGGCGGTCGTATATTTACCATTGGTATATTTACTTGTACGAATATTGTTCGCAAGCGTAAATAGTTTGCTCTTGCTGTTCGTCTCCAATTCCCTATAATTCTCCTCGTGAAGTGGATGAACTGTGCTTTATTATTGTTAGTACCATTAGTTTTTATTTCAAGTTGAGCTTTGAATTTGTATTTTTATTACCGTTACATTTGTTTGTTGAGTATGTTTGACAGTATTGAAGGTCAACAAGTTCTCATATCCATTAACATAAGCGTGTTAGAGCTAAAGTATAACGATCATTTTTGTCTTGTTTCATCTATAAAACTTCCTCTCAAAATGTGGAACACTTCTTTTAACACGCTTCATTTGAAACCGATATGTAGGCAGTGGACATTCACGGATTACTCATTTATTAACGTCATTGATAATGATAATTAGGATCAGATTTATTTACAAATTTTGTACTCAGTCCATTTAATTAAATTACAAACCTCCGCATTCTACGGCATTTGTTCTAAATCAATGAATAAGAGATACGTCAATACGTTTATTTACTATCTTTTAACAAGCAACAGTACAATTGCTTTCCATAATACTGATTTAAACCGTGGCACAATTCATCGATCAATTTTAATTTTAATCGTTGTAACACGTATTTATTAGGTTGCTTTATTGTCTATTGTGTGTTTCTTACAAATTTTACAATTGATTTTGTACTAACGATAGGCCAGAAACTTCATTAACGTAACTCAGAACCGTGTGACAATGTAATATCTACTCGCGTTCATTTTTGCGAGTTGGTGCAGTGGTAACACACTGGATTCATATTCGGCCATTTGGATTTGAATTTTCCATGATTTTGCTAAATAAGTCTAGGAAAATGGCGAAATGGTCCTGCGGCAGTGTGCGGCCGATTTCCTTCCACATCCTTATCACAACAATCCATAACCTTCCTTCTTTCTTTCGTGTCTCGTGTGCAATATTTTGTTTATGTTTCAGTGTTTTGATACAAATTTTGCAGTTCATTTCAAACCTAATTCCCACTGAACAAGAGACCTTAAACTTTCAACTCAACATAGAACTGGATGGCACTGCTACATTATAGCCATTTCTTAATTGGTGTGTGGTGGAGGGCACTTTTTATACAACTGCTGTTTCCTCCTGTTTCTCTTCCAGTCGTAAATGGTTCGCCGTTAAAACAATTTCTGGTAAGACTTAATGTGAGTTCATATGGCCCTATCTTTTACCTTCGCGATCTTTCCGTGACTAATACGTACGAGGGGTAAGGTGAATTACAAATAAAACAGATTTATCGAATGTCTCTGTTGTATTTTCATGCAAACGTTTGAAACTGAATGAAAAATTTCACACATACAAAATGTGAAAAAGTGTAAAACAATAATTTAAATGAAAAATGCTTATAAAATGGTTTTAAAATAGACTAAGACGTATAAAGTAACTTTTCCCACTCGAAAATTGCTACCGCGTTAAAGATAGTTCCAAAAAAATTTCGAATTTTTAATAGCTATGTCAGTCATCATAGTAACACTGGAACGTAAAGTGTTCTTGCTTCATGAGTAATGCTAGCAGTAGCGTTTAGTCGCCATCGAATTGAAGGGTAATTTATTTCACTAACTTTCTGAAGTCGATAAGAGGTATGACGCAGTGGCGGCAGCCACGGTCGTTTTGGTAAATGCGGCACAACGAGCGAGCGAAGGCGCGCGCATTTGGAAACGGAGAAGGCGGAGCGCGCCTGCTGGAGGGAAAGGATAGTTGTCTCTCTGAATAGACGAAGTCATCAAACGGAGTCTAACAGATGTTCGGTAGACCTCCCCGAACTTTCGCGGTTTGACTGTAACATAAGAAATAAATGAAATTCACTAATTGCATTTAATGGTTAGTAAATTAATGTCGTCCGCTATCTCCCGACGATACCGCTCGAATGATAATCTATCGACGTGAGATACATGGAACCTAAAAGTCGCCATAAAGTTTGTACTATGAAAACTATCACCGCGCTGTAGCGAGCAAATTGCAACTAAAACTATGTCTGCAACGCATTCGGCCATCAGACTACGTAAAATTTTATGAAATCAACGAGGCAGGCAACAGTAAGACAGGTTCGAAATCTATCTAGCATATCAAGGAACGTGCTAAAAATTAGCGTTTAATTGAAATGGAACGCTATTTAACGTAGCAAGATGTTCTATCAATAATAGGTCGCTTGTAATTTCCATAGTGACCTGCCGACATTTGAGTATTTACGAAGACTTTTCTGCGACAAATTGTGCGTCTTTTTGATATTTAATGGAGTAAAGTAAACATAACGATAAGGCCTACCTAGTATACAACCATACCGAGAAACAAAACTGGAAAAACTCTCAATGAAGTATTCATTGATATTATTTCTTTACTCTTTTAAAATAGCTGGCCACACGGCACATATGCAATTTGGAAGGCACAGTGTCTCGAGCATGAGTGGAATTACGGATCCTAACATGCAGGACGACAGCTACAAAAACTCGTTCATCAGGCCACCAATGTAATCAAGATTTTCCAACGTCGTAGCTAGGGTCTATTGTTTCGCAACTTTAGCATCATGTAGATGTAAGTCTGATTTGTAAATCTGCAAACAGTTGACTTTTTCTCGTCACCTCCATTAAATATTCTGTAAAATTAATATCAGAATATGCACATTGTAGTAGCTGAATTGTGTTCAAGAAGGGTCTCTGGAATGAATTTTCATATGAAAAATATTTAACATGAAAACGGTCGTGGACCTGTAAACCAAGGATCTTAATTAAAAAACAGCTGATGCGATTTCAGAATTTATTATTTACTTTATGTGATGACAATATTTGAAGTAATTTACAAGTAAGTTGTTTTATCAATATTTAAAACTTTACCATCATTTTAGAACAACAGATAAATTCATTTAAGAAAATGTTCTGTCGTTTTGTTTGTGATGTCACTTGATATTCTTGAAGTAGGTGGCTATGGCATCTACTATGAGGTTGCCAGGAGACAGTTGGCACGAATGGTTTTGTTTGACAGTAAGCGGATAATTTAAAGACGTAACGCCACGGCGGAGCGGCCGAGCGCATCGAGGCGCTATGCTACGATGCGCGAGGCCGTTCCCCGTCGGGGGTTCGAATCCCCTCTCGGGCATGGCTGTTTGTGTCGTCTTTAGTATAAGGTGGCTCACAAATAGTTTGTAAGATTAGGGACTGATGGCCCTGCAGTTAAGTCCCTTAAGCCTGACAAACATCTGAACATTTGAAAGACATAACGAGATGAACTGATAAGATCCAGCTTTTGCAACAAAACTGACCCGATTTCAAAATAAGCTAGGTGTTTAGAAAGTGACTATTATACAGCTAGACATTTCTGCTGTAAACCTTACCTCATTGATTTACTCACAGCTGAGGCAGATTGCTCGCAACGTGAAAGAGAGTAGGACTAGTTAATACATTAACCGAGCAACCGAGCTGTGGGTCGGCAGATCTAATCCTGGTTGGAGACAGTGCGTTTGGCGGTGGTATTCCGTTTTACTTTGTTTTATTTTACTTTATACGCTGCATATTGCAAGAAGAAACTCTTTAATGGAATCAGAAGAAAAGCTTTATACAATAAGGATTTCTGAAAGGTCGACTCCAAATTACGGAAATGGTATTAGATGTCTTTTTTGCTTCACCATACAAACGCCTTTGAAGGAATTCGAATTGACCTCCCTCGATGGGAATTTTTACTATTTCCTTAGGACCCACATGCTAGGGGATGCTTACAGAGGAAGTGAACATAATGATTAATATAGTTCGCAAAATATCTGCTGTAGAAATGAGACACCTTTCAGTGTGGCTGTGTTGCTTTATAACGTGCTCTGAAACGTATTCACATAATTTAGCTCATACATTTACCATAAGGAATCAAACAACGGCACTAAACATTGTAGTGCAGTTACGCACAGTGTCTTGATAAAAACATATGAAGTGATGACAATAACAAATTACATCAAGGGCTTTTCTGAAAGGAAAATGATCGCGATTTAAACCAGAAATAAGTGTTAAACATTGTAGAGTGCCATTTGATTGGATCAATGACTATGAAAATGTTTTGCCTCTCTAATATATTATGTATTAGTGTAATAGTATGGTCATCATTCAAAATGGGTGGTCTGCTCCGTTGATATCGTGTCTGAAATACACATCGCCACCTTTTTTTTTTTTTTTTTTTTTTTTTTTTTTTTTTTTTTTTTTTTTTTTTCTTTTACATCAGCACTCAGTAACACTACAGCATTTTACATATCCAGGGCGATGAGCGGCAGCAGGCGCTGTGGGCAGCGCTGTGTAGCGCCGCCACCGCTGCTGCCGGCGAGTGGGCCGCGGAGAGCTCTGCCGAGTGCTGCGGCCAGAGGCAACAGTGTTATTGAGCCGAAATGTTATTAACAGTGTATAAAAAAATGAAATACGTTACGCATATGCTTCCCTTACACATGTGGCATAAGCATGCACGAGGAACGTGAATTAAAAAATTTTGTCAAGTGTCGGTTTCGATCGCTAATACTTTCACATGACAGTCACGCACTTTACCGCTGGACCAAGGATGTAGCTGACTTCCGGAACTTCTAACAGCACACAAGAAGTACTGTATGAACTCCCGCAGTCTACAGTGTTGCCAGATTGTGCAGATAGCAGGACTTAGAGCGAATCAGCGCGGCCACTTTTATTGTCCCATGTCGCGACCGGCTCGGACTTAGGCTCAGCGGCGGCCGGCCGGCGGCCAGGTTTTTTGTCAAAGAGTGTACGTCAATGTCAATACGTGCTTTAGTAAGTCCAGGAGAGCACCGTCGAACTTTTCTCTAATCAGCTGAAGCAAATTATTCCGTGCTACTCGGGTGAACAGCTAGACCACGTCGAAATATTGTGAGGGAGATGATTATTTATTTTTTTATTTTTTTAATATATGACTTACTAATTTTTGTAGCCATCTGGTATGACTTGTTAAATGGGTTGCGAAGACAACTTACGTAGGAGCTATTTTAATTAATTTCATGACCAGTTTTAGCAAAACTAGCTGCCCTCCTCGGATGCTCTTACTTCATAAACGTTGTTAGGAGTATATGTAGAAGAATGGGACAATTTTCGCTTCTGATGGTATCTTTGATTGATTCAAACAAATTTTCAGTTTTTATCGTTCTAACAACCCAGTATGATAATATATTTCGTAACTGCAGCACAGTGCCATCTCAATAACAACGATAACTCAAAGTTAAGTAAAATGACATAAAAGGAAAAAGAGTCAAAATAATCTTGGAAATCCATAAAACAAATTTTACGCAAAGTGATTATTTGTGCCGTTTCCGCTACTGCTACCATTACCTTGAAAATTTTTAATGATATATTATCGACTACAGAGGGCATTAATACTGAGGGATTAGGGAAACATGACTTCGAGTAATAAGGAAGATAATAGTGGAGGAAATTATGACTGATTTGTATGATAAACATAAAAGTCAGTCTTCTGTTGATAACTGGAAATGATATGGGGAAATTATAAAGTCTATGAAAGATTTCTGCATCTAACGTTTCGTTATGAGCTCTGCTGAAATCTTTAGAGGTGCTCGTGGCGGTAGGAAACGGTAGAAGCAGAAATTTTCATTAACTACGGTTGTAAAACCCAAAGGATCATTTGGCATTATGACGTCTGGTCGTGAAAGCCTTCATTATCTTAATGAATTGTGTGATGGCGATAATGAAACTGAGGGACTTACGCAAATGTTATGTTCAATAACACGGAGAAAAATGTGAGAGAAAATGAAAATGAAACTTAGAAATGTTTCTAGAGGTATGTGAGATACTAAATGTGCAGCACATTATAGAAACTGTGATGGATAGTAAAATAACGAATGCACTTCTAGAGCCGCGGCGGAGGCGCATTGAGGCGCTATGTTCCGATGTACGAGGCTGTTCCCCGTCGGCGATTCGAATTCCCCCTTGGGCATGGATGTTTGTGTCGTCTTTACTATAAGGTACTTCATAAGTAGATTGTAAGTTTAGGTACTGATGACCCCGCAGTTAAGTTCCTAACATTTCAACATTTGAGCACTTCTCGAATCTCGTAGCAACGTGTCTATTGTTTCAGAGAAATTTGTAAACAGAATTAAAAGTACAAGATCAGAAATTTTTACTCTTAGTAACTAGTAAGAGATGAAATGCGTTTGGATTTTAAGTCTCGTAGATGTTGTTTTAATATGTGATGTGTAGTGAATGATTTGTTAATGATGTGTTGGGTATTTATTTCTCATGTAAATATAGAACGTCCCTTAACTGTGTGGAGAAATATTTAGAGTTTGAACGAGACAGTAAGAGACGAAAATTGAAGTTCAAACATATTTTAGGCGGCAGGCTTGTTGCCCAAGCGAAGTGGCTGACATATTACTTGTGGGAATGAGTTTGAGAGACAAGTGGGAGAGTCGGTAGTACACGTTTCACTCGCGGAGGTTGGTAGATTGTAATCAATTCGTATTAGTTTCTTGCATTATTTTCGATGAGTTTAAAGTTTGGTCAATTGGACGTCAGAAAAAGTCTTTAACTTCTGCTGCTTATGGTTAGCAGCACGTATATTTGGACAAAGAATTTTCTCCATTTTATTTCGGCCTAGTTGAGTCGTTTATTTCTATAAAGTAAATTATTTGGAAATAATTTCGTAGGTTTTAAAGTATATAAGTATACGCTATTTTGGAGAATAGATATTTTCTTTATGGATAAATATGATGATTAATTACTAACTACTGATTTAATTAACCATAGTAGGATTACTGGAACTGATGAAACGTTGGTTGGCTTATGGCGTCCAACATCATTCGTAGCACAAGAGATACATGGAAACATGGTCTGTGTCAAAATTGTCTATGGAATCAAATATTATTTTGCCGAAGCATTTGTTCAGCTTTCTATTGCATTGGCTTTTCAGTACTTTGCATTCTTCTTTTCGAAGGTCTTTCGTTTTATGTACTGCAGCGCTGTTCGATATATTTAACACTATTGGTCAGTCTGCTAGCTGCAATCCAATATCCATGCTGACATCATGACTAGCTCTCATACATTGTCGAAACATGATACAATCCGCAATCCTTTCGAGATCAGTGTTGAAGCTGTTGTACAATGGATCAGGTCCTGATCGCCTTTCTAAATATTCAAATGTCTGTAAATCTATCGGACCAAACTGCGTGGTCATCAGTCCGTAGCTTACAAACTACTTAAACCTAGGTAAACTAAGCTACGGACAAACACACACACCCATGCCCCAGGGAGGACGCGAACTTCTCGGCGAGCAACCGCGCGCTCCGCAGCGAGGTGCTTTAGACCGCTCGGCTACTCCACCGAGGCGATCGCCTTTCTTAGTGGATCCCTTTGTCATGTAAAATAAGTAAAATTTGATGCGAATTATACTGCCACGTCAGCAGACTACTTGGCATACAAAGTGGAGGTATTGTGAAATAACGGGTACAAATTCTGTATGTCACATAATAATTCAAATACTTTGAATTTTGAGAAAGACCGGGCAGCACTCAAACGTTTGGGGGAGGCGTGTAGTTTCCATTTAGGAGGGGGAACGTGAGCGATCAGGTAACCGGATTGCGACCCACCAGTCGCTAGAGATTGGGGAAGACCAATGGAGAACAACTGGAAATTGATAAACACGTGCACAAGGGGAGCTGATCAGTGACAGACGATGAGAGGGAGATATGGACACTCGCCCAAATGAAAAATAAGTAATAAAGCACAGTGTCACATTCCCATCAATTCTGAAAGCATCTACGATGTCAGAATAATTAGGCATATTCCATCAACCAACAATAGTTGCAATATCTTGAAAAGTGAGAAAGTTAATGTTCACTATATCTGGAAACAGCAATATTAATCTTAAAATTACCTACGTTTGACTATGTCATGCAATTTAAAGAAACTGCTTATTGCGTCAAGCTGTCATCGTGAAAGAAAGACACTAATATCTACTTATTTAAGGACTTGCAATTGTTACATCAATTTATTGTAGCAATATTGTCAGATCATCGCAGCCTCCACGGTAACTCTGCAGTTGCAAGAAGCATGATATGCCTAACCTGTCCTCATGTTTATTTAATATATATTTGACTATTTTGCCAGTTGTATGAGCAGTGAAGCTAACAAAATCTGGATTCTGTATTTATTTACATCCTAAGTTATGTGAAATTCTATTTAATATTCTGACTGTGTTGAGATAGTGTGTAAACGGTCAAAGTTAATTCAAAACAAGGTTTACATGTTAAGAAGTGTGCTACTTTTTGGAGAGGATTGTGATTTGTCGATGAGAGAACGGCAAATGAAGAAAACTGCTGTGGTCAAGTGAAACATTTCATCTATTCGTGAAGATAGTTCGTTGAAGCTACAGTAACACTACGTTTCGTATTGGTGTAGGAACAACTTGCGACGATAGATGAAGTGCTTCACTTGCGACAATGTTACAATCTGCGAGGCAAACGGTCACTTTGTTGGAACTATGACTTTGCCAATGGCAGTGGCTAACTTAAACTTTTTCCGATTCTATATTAAATATGTTTTATTGAATCTCTTGTTATAAAATTTTAATACATATATTAATACAGTAAAATATAGCTTAAACTGAACCTCATTTGTAAAAAGAACTGCAATATTCGTGAATGTTTTAACAGTTTTATTAATCACTGGGAGATACTAGTGTATATAGAAATAACAAGAAATCACCTCAATTATTCATTCAGTTTAGAGTTACGCATAATTTATAAACAGGAAATTTTACAGTATAGGCTTAAATTTTTTAATTGACATTACCACATCGATGGCACACATCCACAAACGCGTAACCAGCGCTACCACCTGATACACTCAGTTCTGTCGCAGTTTTTATTAGTTTTGGAGTTGTCTTCCCCGCATCCAACGCACTCTTCCTCTTCATCGCGAAAACCATTGCTTGAACTGGACTTCACCTGACGAGTCTGTACTCTCAGAACGTCTATTAATATTCCAGACCGGAACATTTTCCACATGCTCTTTCCCAAAAGGCCTATTTCTGTTTCGTTTCTCATAACGTTTCAATTTTAGCTTTCTTTTGACATTAAGTTTGTAGCTTTAATTATTCTACTTTTGTTTTAGTTTCGTGTCTAACTAACAGAGGTGAAATACTATTCAGTATTTTTGTAAGAGTGACATGGTTGGTTTCAATTGAAAGTACAAGTGAAACATCGTCTAGTCATGTATAAGAAGAATTGAACGTCTTTCAATGGATTTTTGGTCACATTTGCCTGCTAATGTTGTGGTTTACAGCTTGGATAACAGAGCTATTTTAGGGTGTCCCTCTATCCCTATGAAGGTAAGGCCGTTTCTTCCTATCGGCCAGGAGAGATGGCGAAAGCGCATAATCAAACATGGTGGACGCAATATCGATAAAAACCGACGTATCGGTATGCAGTTACACCTAAAAAAAAGCTTCTATACGTTAAGTTTGGTCGCTACTCACAATCTAAGGTACTGTATGTCGAAATCGAAAGGTTTTGAAATACCACATAATTTCAATGTATACTGTAAACTTAAATCATCAACATTACTTACTTTTAAATAATATAAAGACTCAATCTCTGACGTTACGTTTTCATTACCATCCGACCGGCGACTTAAGGAGTTGGTCATCTCTCCCGTATGCCATCCATCTCGGAATAATCCTATAACTTTACCTACATCATTCGCAGACGTTAGAATATGACCTTTTTTTATTAGTAAAATAAAATGATTTCGCCTTCAGTTACAAATAGTTATTTATTTTTCACAAAGCTTTTCTTGCCCTGAGGGCTCATCATCAGGTGCCTGTACGATTTATTACACCTGTTTAAAGATCTGGACTTATTAAAAAGTGGTGATCAAATTAGTCTGGTGCTGTATGATAATTGGAGTACATTTCCATGTATAAATATTCACTAACACTAACACTTCTCATCTTATTTTAAAATAATGTAGCCATAAAACGTAAAATTAACAGATATTTGCGCTACAAATGAACTATTATAACGAGGACGAAAAGTTACTAACCCTGACAAACATTATTCCTTTCCTATACATTACAGCAAATCATTCACTGTCGTAAAGCAATATCGTAATGCTTGAAAAAAGTATTATATTTACTTTACATTACGGTAATATTTGAGTTTTAATTGTTTTGACTGTCATTGCATTTTATTCAATTTCTTCTGTACGATTCCTTGGATTGTTTACGTATGGAATTTCGGTTGGTGAAAACGTCTTCCTTGATGTCAACCCTAGAAGCTTATTTCTCAGATCCAGTTTACACTTTTCAGTACGACAATGAGCTGAACATACAAGTGCAACCTTTACATTCCCTTCGTCCTTCCGGTTGCATCGCCATGTCAATTAACGCTGTACGATGCTACTACTAATACCTCCAACATAAACGCATCGGTTGCACAGTGATACCGGGCGCCGTGGCTCAGCGCGCCCGGTCCGAGTGCTCAACGCTCTCCGCAATAAAAAAAGCTGAGCCAAAGAACATGTAGAACCAAAAGGATCAAACACGATCAGCGTCCGCAAGGACAAGAACTACCCATAGAGAAAAAAATAAATAGATAAATAATAATAAAAAATAAAAAAATTATAGAGTGCCAGATTACAAATCCAAAGGTCGCGGGTTAGATACCCGCCAGATCCTACGATTTTTGTCTACCAGTTTCCACTTCTTTCACCTCCGGTAGTATTGCTCATGTGAAAAATACGGAATAGCACCGTGGTTCGGATCCCACGTTAAACTGTAGGTCCCCCTATAACTGGCTGGGTAAGTCAGTTCGAAGGTCGGAGGAAAGCAACGGTATACCACCTCCAAACAGGACGATCCTAGTAAAGCACTGTGATGTTAAAACCAAACTTCGGATTATGGACTGCTTTACCTTTCCTTTTAAATCAATAATTAAATAAAGTAAAACGTTCGTCGTACTTCGTATAATATTAATGCGCCGGCCGCGGTGGCCGAGGGGACTGAGGCGCTCCAGTCACGGTCTCCACGGCCTCTACGGTCGGGGGTTCGAATCCCCCCTCGGGCATGGATATTTGTGCCGTCCTAGTTCGTAAGTAGTTCATAAGTAGTTTGTAAGTTTAGGGACTGATGACCCCGTAGTTAAGTCCCATAAGCTTAACAAACATTTGAACATTTGAATATTATTGCATTGTGAGACTGCACAGTGATCCTGTCTCGTGAGTGCCACGAAACGAATTATTTTTCTTGGATGTAGACCATGACTTCTGTGCCCTGCTAAACGCACTGCACAGCCGCGTTCTCACCGTGACATCAGTGCACGCAAGAGCGTTGGAAGATTATTGCTTGCCAGGATCCGAAATTGGGCTACCTCCATTTTCTGTATACCTTGGGACTATCCAATATTGCAAACAATTATTATAATTAGCATAACTAAGAATATCAAAAAGCATTAGAGTGCAAGAAATAGTTCTGATAGTAACACGAGTAATGTGGCTCTCAACGTAATGTTTAGGGATAGCTCAGGGTCAATCAGTCCCTCCATCGCTGTCCCCACCTCTCCATCGACCGTCTCGCTAATCCCTATGCCTGAAATTACTTAGGTCCAATTAAGGATGATTACGTTAATCCCCTGTCCACTGTCCACCACATCCACTCGCCCTTACCCGCTACCTCCCCCCCCCCTCCCTACACCAACCCTCTGTCCCACTCATGCACTTTCCTTCTTCTTCTGATACACCTGATTGAAGTTTCAGTCCTTTGTTTTCCGTCTGCACAATGACTTACCCTTCACACTTCGTTCCTCTAAGACACCTGAGGAACTACAACATATCAATAATGAACTTGATGTCCAATTTGACGGGCGCAGTGGCCGAGGGGACTGAGGCGCTTCAATCACGGTCTGCACGGCCACTACGGTCGGGGGTTCGAATCCCCCCTCGGGCATGCATATTTGTGCCGTCCTTAGTTAGTTAATAAGTAGTTTGTAAGTTAAGTCCCATAGACTATACATTTTTGATGTCCAGTTTCAGCCATCACCTCACAAGTGATACGTTAAGTGCCAATCAGGTTTACAGTAGCAGGGACACGAAACCTCCACCTTTCGGTTGCAGATCTCCATCCTCAGTCTCCCCTGTTGGGTGCCACTTCACATTTAAATGTTCTAATTCGCGATGGGGCAGTGGTAAGACACTGAACTTGCAATCACCCGTCCAGATTACTACAGGACTCTTACTCTTTTTAGACATGAAAATGCGGAGGTGGCCCTACTTTATACATCGGTAAATAACTGAATATTTCCCCAACTGTTGTCCATTAGATGCACAATAAGTTTCACACGCACTTGAGAGCAGTCCATCAACATTGTAGTTCCAAATTAATCCGCGATTAATTACAGTATTTGTTATAAAACACACTAGTACATAATAGCTCAATTATCACAGTTCCACAGCCCAAATACCATCCATAGTTTCCCATTTTTCAACCAGAGACTAAGTTCTGCAGTCACAGTCCCGTAAATTTTCTAAGTCTACTCTTCAAATCACAAGTTCAGACTTTTGTGTCCCAGCCTCGTCGCCGCTTTTGTGTCTCGTTTCCGTCGTAGGTGTCGGTGGCCGAGTGGAATGAGACCGACACAGGAATAAAGATAGCACGCTGGTGCAGGTACGGAGAGGAGCAGCCAGAGACTAGAAACACTAGAGCAAATTAGAACGAGATATATATTGCACAGAATTTATACAATACTTAACTTTTACATAGTACTGCAGAATGTTGATACATAGTTGAGCTAGAGTCCTGCCTAGTGCCTAACTGATAGCCAAGTCTTCACTGGTGCCTATCGGATTCCGAAGTCTTTATTGGTTCCTAACTCAGTCCCAAGTCAACGATGTCGTTCACTGGTGGCCACGAGCGGAGTTGCAGCAGAGGGCGCTCGTGGCTGTCGTCGTAAGAACGCCGCGCCGTGCGTGCATGGCGGCGCGCGGCGAAAGTAGGTGGCGCGCACTTTGTACTTGTGCGACACCACACCCCTCCCCCCCAAACCGCCGCGCCGTCGTGGCGTAGGGCTGAGGGCCACGGCGACGGCACTGGGAGGAGGGCCTGGGCGGGGGCGTTACTGGTGAGACGGGCGTCGTAGCTGAGGCTGGGATCGAGACGCCGTCCGCGCCCCGGCATCCGCCGTGCGACCCCCCCGGAAAACCCGCCAAAACGAGGGTAAGGGCGCACGCTGCCGCCCAGATTGAGCAGGTCATCTTCTTCTGAGGTGCGTGGCCCAAGCTGGGGGGGCCCGCACGGTCCCGGAGTCCCTCTCGGTGATGCTGTCAGCTGAGGCGGCGACGGAGGCGGAGGGGTCGACTGTGTAGGAGGCGCGTCGACCTCCATCGGGATCTCGTAGCCCGGGGAAGCTGTACCCGGCGGCGAGCGATGTGGCTGTGCTCCCTGGCGGTGAACTGGGTCTGGAATCAAGAAACCGGAGACAGGATCGCGCGGCCTGTGCAGACGCAATTGGTTTGCGTGGCGCCGCAGCTCCGACCCTGTGGAAGAACGTACAACATACATATTGCGACCAAGCACGCGCTGAATGATGCCCGGCATCCATAGTTTCTTCTTGTTTCCAGCAAACACCCTGTACAGCACCGGCGTGGAAACCTGAAAACGCGTAGCGCCATACGAAACGACTCGGTGCGTGGGAGGCTGCAGCAGGTGAAGGAGAGTGCGGTGACGGCGGCCGTGTAGCAGCTCGGCAGGAGACGGGCCTTCACGTGGCATGCACCGATACGTAGACAGGAAAATTTGAAGAGCTTGCTGCCTGGAGTGCTGACCTTTCATCTTTTCGATGTGAGACTTGAATGTTCGAACGAAACGTTCTGCTTCAACATTGGACTGAGGGTGAAAAGGTGCGGTGGTGATATGCTGAATGCCATTCACACGACAAAACTGTTGAAATTCCGCACTAACAAACTGAGGTCCATTGTCCCTAACGATAGTTTCAGGCAAACCTTCGATGCAAAACACTGATGTTAAGGCACTGATTGTACTAGATGCTGTCGTTGAGTTCATGGCAATCACAAAAGGAAACTTGCTGAAAGCGTCTACAACGATTAACCAGCGCGTATTCCAGAAAGGTCCGGCAAAGTCAATGTGTAAACGTTGCCATGGTCCCTTGAGGCGTGGCCAGTCTGAGAAACGTTGCGGAGGAGCCGCCTGACGCTCCGCACAAACTGTACAATGTGACGTCATGCTCTCTATCTGAGCGTCCATAACAACCCAGGTACAATGACGTCTGGCCAGTTGCTTTGTCCTAACAATACCCCAAGGTCCTTGATGCAGGAGGCGTAACACTTCTCGTTGCAGGGAACGAGGAACAATCACTCTTGTTTGGTCGTTGTCCGTATGTAACAACAGAACACCCTGACTTAAAGACAATGCATGACGTTGTGCAAAATAACGTCGAACCAGAGGCCGATCAATGTCTTTGGCTCTGGCAGGCCACCCAGAGCGAACAAAACGTGCTACCACACTTAGGTTTGCATCCGCAGCTGTTTCCTGTGCAACCCGACGAGAGTTCAAAGGGAAATCTGCGACAGCGGAAGCATCTTTGGAGTCTATCTGACAACATGCCATTTCTGAAGAATCAAACGACACATCCTGGCCAACCGGAAGTCGAGAAAGTGTGTCCGCGTTGGCGTGTTTAGTGGTAAGTCGGTGAGAAAATCTCATACTGATAATTTGACATTATTAAGGACCATCTCTGAAGCTTTTGTGCCGTTCGTGGCGGAATTGGCTTTGTGGGTGAGAACAACGACGTGAGAGGCTTGTGGTCTGTCAACAAATAGAATTTTCTGCCATAGAGATAATGATGAAACTTTGTGACGCCGTAAATGATTACTAAGGCCTCCTTTTCTATTTGACTGTAATTCTGTTGCGTTGGCGTCAGTAGCTTGGATGCAAAGGCAATAGGACGATCGTGACATCCAATACGATGTGACAAAACTGCACCCACACCGTTCGACGAGGCATCAACTGCTAACACTACAGGTTTCTGAGGGTCAAAGGGAATCAAACATGCATCACTGAGTAGTGCAGACTTTAATTTGTCAAAGGCAACCTGGCAATCTTTAGACCATACAAAAGGAACCTTCTTCCTACGTAAGTGATGCAGTGGAGCTGCACTCTGAGACGGATTGGGAATAAACCTGAAATAATAGTTAAGCTTTCCCATTGCTGCTTGCAATTCATGCACATTCTTAGGAGGAGGCAAGTCTTTGATTGCTCTAAGATGTGACTGTAAGGGATGAATTCCTTGGGCATTAATCACATGGCCTAGGTACTCTATTTCAGTTTGAAAAAACGAACACTTTGCTTTATTACAACGTAGACCTGCTGCAGTCAACACTTTGAAAAGGCACTCCAGGTTTGCTAAATGTTCGTCAACTGTACGTCCGGATACCACAATATCATCTAAGTAGTTCGAGCCACACGGTACAGAAACAGTCAGCTGTTCCAAAAAGCGCTGAAAAATAGCGGGGGCGGAAGAACTGCCAAAGGGTAGGCGTTGAAATTGAAAAAGGCCCATGTGAGTATTAATGACGAAAAACTTTTTTGACTCGTCATCAAGTGGAATTTGTAAGTATGCCTCTGGTAAATCAATCTTAGAAAAGAAGCGAGACTGTCCTAATTTGTCCATAAGTTCCTCAGGTCTGGGCAGGGGATAAGTGTCTACAATTGTTTGACTGTTCACTGTTGATTTGAAGTCCGCAAAGAGACGAAGTTTTCCTGACGGCTTGGGTATAATTACTAAAGGCGAGGCCCACTGACTTGCAGAAACCGGAGAAATCACACCACTATCTTGCCAACGTTTAAGTTCTTCGGCAACTGTATCACGCATTGCGATAGGCACTGGTCTAGCTTTACGAAATTTTGGAACTGCAGATTCTTTTAAAGTTACATGTGCCACGAAGTCTTTTGCACAACCTAGTTCCGGCGAAAACAAGTCACTATATTTGTCACACAATGCATTGATTTTATCCTGAGGCACTATTGACGAAATTTGAAGCACATCTCTTTGAATTGATAAACCAAACAAGTCAAAATCATCTAGTCGATTTGGCCTGAAGAACTACAAAAGCAACTGTTTTTGTTACACCTTGAAAAGAGGCGGGCAGGCTACACGTTCCTAGCACGGGAATATTTTGACCTGTATAAGCTGTTAACACTTGCTGTGACGGCGACAATTTTGGCGAACCCAGAAGTTCATAAGTATCTTTATTTATTAATGTGACAGCGGAACCAGTATCAAGCTGAAATTGCACCGTCTTATTTTCTATGAAGAGAGTCACAAACAGTTTTTGCTTGCGGCGCTCGACAGGTGCGCGAATGTGGGCAAAGTCTGCTACGGTTTGTTTACTGCGCTTGCGCGGGCCGCGTAGTGAAGTAAGCGGCGCAGACTCGGCACGCAGCGGATTAACAACACTGTCACTAGATGGCACTACCGCCGGATCGGCGTCCGCGCAAGCATGCGAAGCAACTCCAGATTTACTAACTACTGGACTACACTTTTGAGTAGCTACTTGATGTCTACTGTCACTAGCTACATAGTACTGGGCATTATTACAAGGAGCAGTTGCAGAAGGCACTATTTTCACTACAGGAATGCACTGTTCATAGTCATTTTGCTTGTCCCGAACTCTTTTCCGTTGCACTGTTTTACGCGCTCGTCGGCACTTGCTACGTGGTGCACTATATAGTTTTGCCATAGGCGCAGAACTACTTTCTTGCAATTGAGATCCAAGGAAAGCACTGTTCAATTCCACAGCCCGTATAACATTTACAGAATGAACTGTTCTAGCACTCTGGGAAGCACTGTTTCTAACGGTATCGTTCTTTGAGTTTTTAATTTGCATACACACAGACTGTACATGTCCTGATTTGCCACATTGATAACAGGTTGCGTTGCAACTTGGGCACTGTGCACGCTTATGGCGAGACACGCACTGAGGGCAAGACTTGCGAACATTTTTCTTAAATGGGCGTTGGCGCCCGTTATTCAAATTACTGTTTCTAACACGACGAGGCGACCTTTGTGTCGCACTTTTACACTGGCTACTGTTCACTGTCTGTTCAGCACGGCCGGTAGAATTTAAAGAATCACTAGTGCTATACTGAGAACTACGTCTAGGAAAGCGTCCGTCGCGGCGCACTGAATTAACACTGTGGCTTTGCATTTCTACATCAGCTAAGTCAAAAGTATCATGCGCTTCTATAAGCTGCAGTACACTGTCTAATGAAGGGTCTGACTGTTTTAGAATTGCTGCCCTAATTCTGGGGTCCTGAATGTTCTGCGTAATCGCATCCCTCAACATCACGTCACTATACGAAAGTCCACAAGAGCAAGTAAATTTACATTTGCGGGTTAAGCCCTTCAATTCCGTGATCCACTCTTGGTGTGACTGCTGCGGTAATTTTTTAAGTCTGAAAAATCGGTACCGTGCCGCAGCTACGAGAACTTTTCTCTCATAATGAGCATTTAGTGCCTCTACTATTTGTTCAAAGTCTACATCACGAGGAGATACGTCGGGGAAAAGTTTTTTCAGTAACACGAAGGTGTTGGTGCCCACCACAGATAATAGCAGATGCTTCACTTTCTGACCTGTAATTTGATGAGCCGCGACGAGTTCTTGAAACTGTGCGAAGTAGTCGCTCCATTCTTCCTCACGTTCGTTGTACTGGCGAAACGTAGGAAGCGTTGCGGCGGCAGGTGTGGGCTGCTGAAGCGGCGGCTGTTGTTGTTGGTTAGCTGCTTGCGCTGTGAGCTGGGCCACATCCTGCAGGAGTTGTGTTATTTGCGCCGTCTGTAACTCAATAATTTCCATTAAGTTTGGGTTCGGGGTAGTGACCATGCTGATCGATTAGGCGCCGCGCATACAAGTAAATTATAACAAAACACAAATGCAATATGAAAGAGGACGCTCTGCAACAAAAAAGTCCACAAACACGTAACTGGAAATGTTCCCCCAAAAATCTTATAATAAGGGTGTGTGGGCGGGAGCAATTTCTGCGTGCTCCGACTGCTGCTGTCTGGCTGATATCACTCCTCGTCGCCACTTTTGTATCCCATCCTCGTCGCCACTTTTGTGTCCCAGCCTCGTCGCCGCTTTTGTGTCTCGGTTCCGTCGTAGGTGTCGGTGGCCGAGTGGAATGAGACCGACACAGGAATAAAGATAGCACGCTGGTGCAGGTACGGAGAGGAGCAGCCAGAGACTGGAAACACTAGAGTAAATTAGAACGAGATATATATTGCACAGAATTTATACAATACTTAACTTTTACATAGTACTGCAGAATGTTGATACATAGTTGAGCTAGAGTCCTGCCTAGTGCCTAACTGATAGCCAAGTCTTCACTGGTGCCTATCGGATTCCGAAGTCTTTACTGGTTCCTAACTCAGTCCCAAGTCAACGATGTCGTTCACTGGTGGCCACGAGCGGAGTTGCAGCAGAGGGCGCTCGTGGCTGTCGTCGTAAGAACGCCGTGCCGTGCGTGCATGGCGGCGCGGCGAAAGTAGGTGGCGCGCACTTTGTACTTGTGCGACACCACACAGACCCCGTTCACAAGCTCTTACCACCACGTCCAAGTTACGAGCCGGCCGTAGTGGCCGAGCGATCTGCGACGCACAGTCACGTTCTGCACGGCCACTACGGTCGGGGGTTGGAATCCCCCCTTGGACATGGTTATTTGTGTCGTCTTTAGTGTTAGCTAGTTCATAAGTAGTTTGTAAGTTTAGGGACTCATGGCCACGTAGTTAAGTCCCATAATCTCTACAAACATTTGATCATTTGAATCAAGTTACGAGTTCGAAAGCGTGCTCAGCCTGTTCCCTAAATTGTATCCTTCCGCGCATTCTAACGCCTCACTTTGAACTACAATTTCTCTTCCAAAATATTATACATTTGAATATTACAGAATTAAATGCTTTGACCTCCTCCCTAGAAATATTGTTTACATTTAACAAACAAATACATATTTATCAATACTAGAATCGGTTGAGACTGAAGCTCTTTGTTCAGGTAGCTATTAAGCGTAACTTCTCGCTGTTGAAATATACTGCCGCCTTCGAAACATACTTACACAATTAATATTTAATTTATCATGTGTTTTTATGCAAATATATTCAGTTCTTGTCAACAAATACATATAATTATTTATGCATAATTTACCTGCTGCGTATTTACTGTTTTTAGTCGTCCATGTGATATATAAGAGGCACTCTACAAGAAAAAAGGAATCTTACTAAGAATGATATTAAATATAAGAAAATACATACATAAATGTAATGCGCTTTACTGGATTCATGTTTTGTGTTTCTGTGGTGGCATCTATGTTCTGACAGAAGAATATTACTACCTCAACGAAAACCATTACAACAGAGTAAAACAACTTTACTGAAAAAATACGGAAATAACGTTGTGCTTATTTTAAGATAGGTAGCGAGGTGCAATGCTGCCCATTTCCTTCTCAAACTGTTACTACTTCGTATCAATAATTGCAAATACTATTCTTATAATATTATTATTATAGTACAGAAATTTGTCGGCTTTTCATCTTCACGGGATACTGAATTTGTAATTACGGAGTTTGATTCTCCCACATTTCCTGAATGCATTCATATAATTATATTTACCGTATGATTGTTCCCTGATTTTATATGAATTTTTAGAATCTGAGATAGCTGCCCTCGCTCACCGAAGACCGCCGTTTCCTGTTTTCGAGCAGATTAGGGTTTACCTAATGACCTGCATTCCATTGACTAGGTCCAAACATTTAGCCGCCCGGCTGGGGAACCCTACAGCGTGCCAAAACTTGCTTATCACATGGAATCAATCGGCTCCCCCCTTTATCTGTAACGTCACAGGGTTAAACTTGAATGTACTTCGTATATCATTAAAAAAAGGAAATTGTCTACAAATAAAATATTGTGTTTCATTTGTGAACGTGTAGAAAAATATACAACATCGAAAATTCTGCGGGAAATCAGCCACGCTGACAGAGGAAGAAACATCATGCATCATGCGTAACGCGTATACTCCTTTGTTGTTTACGCCGTGTCTCTCCAACTGATCTCATGAAGCTCAGGGAATGGAGTGCAGTTAACACTTCTCTCACGTAATAACTGTGGCGTTTGTACTCATCTTCTCACCAAAGCCGTGCAGCTGCTTCCTCCTGCTACCGGAGGTGCGGCCAGTGCGGATGGCGTGAGACGCTTCTGGCTGAACGACTTATGCATTGCACAAAGAGGTCCTCTGACCTTTTTTGAAAGAAATCGCTCTGTTTTGTTACAATTCTGATTTATTTATTTTATTTTATATATTATGATTGATGACGCAGTTTGCACATCAGGTCACATGGAAGAGATTTGAAGAACCATAATCGGTCAAATCTGCCTCGAATTAATATATAAAATTATAATAATTTCATTTAAATTTACGGAAAATTTTACAGCTGATGCTTCACAACATTCCATTTACATCTGATGATGCCCCATAAGGTCGAGACCCGTCATAAATAATAAAAAGCATTTTCGCAACCGTGACTGCAGTTCTTAAAACAAATTTACAACCTCTTGCAACACCAGGCGTCAGTACGGACTGGAAACTTTAACTAATTAAAAACAAAAACAAAAACTTTTCTTTGTCAGCAGGAGCAGCTATTCCCATACTCATCTATACTGGCCGACGTGAGTCGAGTAACCTCTGAGGATACTAAGGTCGAGAATTGAAGTATGGAATCGTGGACGTTTTGATTCCGGACGCCATCCCCAGGTTCCTATGGCCGGAAATTCAATTTTCAATTATACTAGAAATTGCGATAATCATCCGCTGGTGAGCCAGGTAACCCCATATGTTGATACCTGTGTGCTGCGTTTTATGTAGTTAAGTATGGCGATCATATCACAACAAAATTAATTTACTGAGGAGATCTCTACACACTGCACCTGTAAGAGTGAGGAGATAGCGATGGTTTGCAGCTGCTGTTGTATCTACATCTACATATATACTCTGCAAATCACATTTAAGTGCGTGGTAGAGGGTTCATTAACCACTTTCATAACTTTTCTCTACCGTTCCATTCTCTAATAGTGCGCGGGAAGAAAGAACACCTATATCGTATCGTTTTCGACCTGATTTCTCTTATTTTATTGGGATGGTCATGTCTCCCTAAGTAGGTGGGTGCTAGAAAATATTTTCACATTCAGAACTAAAAGTCGGTGATTGAAATTTCGCAAACAGATCACGCCGCAATGAATAACGTCTTTCTTTTAATGATTTCCACCCCAATTCACGCAACTTTTCCGTGAGGCTTTCCCCCCCGTAACGTGATAAAACAAAACGAGCTGCCCTTCTCTGAACCTTCTCAATATCTTCCGTCAGTCCTACCTGGTGAGGGTCCCACAAAGGGCAACAGTACTCCAAGAGAGGACGCACAAGTGTGATGTAGGCAGTCTCTTTTGTGGAGCTGGTGCATCTTCTGAGCGTTCTGCCAATGAAACGTAACCTTTGGTTCGCCTTCCCCACAATATTTTCTATGTGTTCTCACCAGTCAAAGTTGTTCGTAATTGTAACTCCTAGGTATTTGGTAGAATTTACGACCTTAAGGTTTGACTGATTTATCGCGTAATTGAAGTTCAGCGGATTTCTTTTAATGGTCATGTGTATTACTTCACACTTTTCTTTATTCAGTGTCAATTGCCAATTTTCGCACCAAGTAGAAATTTTGTCTAAATCGCTTTGCAGTTGCTTTTGATCCTCTGTTGACTTCACTAACCGATAAACGACAGCATCATCCGCGAACAGTCTAAGGGAGCTATTCAGATTATCTCCAAAATCGTTTATAAACACGAGGAAGAGTAGGGGACCTATAACGCTTCCCTGTGGAACGCCAGATATCACTTCTGTTTTACTCGATGACTTCCCGTCAATTACAACGAACTGTGTCCTTTCTGATAAGAAATCGTGAATCCAATCGCACAATTGGGGAGATATTCCATAAGCACGCAATTTAATTAGAAGCCGCTTGTGGGGTACAGTATCAAAAGCATTCCGGAAATCCAGAAATATGGAATCGATTTGAGATCCCTTGTCGATGGCACTTAACACTTCATGCGAATAAAGGGCAAGCTGTGTTTCGCAAGAGCGATACTTTCTGAATCCGTGCTGACTATTGGTTAATAGGTCGTTCTCTTCGAGGTAGTACATAATATTCGAACAAAGTATATGTTCCAAAATCCTACTGCAAATCGACGTCAATGAGATAGGCCTGTAATTTTGGGGATCACTCCTATTGCCTTTTTTGAATATTGGAGTAACTTGGGCAACTTTCCAGTCTTTGGGTACGGATCTTTCGCTGAGTGATCGGTTGTAAATTATAGCTAAGTACGGAGCTATTGCATCAGCATACTCTGAGAGGAATCTAGTTGGTATACAATCTGGCCCGGAAGATTTATTTTTGTTTAGTGACTTAAGTTGTTTTACTACTCCAGGAACATCTACTTCTAAGTTTCGCATGCTGGCAGCTGTTCTTGGATTGAGTACTGGAGTGTTCACTTCGTCTCCTTTGGTGAAAGAGTTTCGGAAAGCTGTGTTTAGTAATGAACTTTAGTAGCAGAACTTATAGCGGTGATTTTTGCCGCAGTTAATCAATAATGAATCTATCAATTACCTCAAGTGGGTTGATGGACTTCCTTCCATTCCGTAAACCCATATTGGAAACACATCGCTGATAGTGCCATTGGCTTCCCTCACACTGTTCTATCAGTAATCTGCATTATGAAAATTACGCTTGCACTGCGATAGGTACTTCACAGTGCTTTTATATGTACTCGACATTTGAGAGATTACCCTTCTTACCTACAACCACAACTGGCTGAACCCAGCAACCCAAAGATATTAAACAGCTCACCTAAACTTCCCTACATTGACTGGAAAGGATAAATCAGAGAAATAAATTCCTTGTCTCTTATACTGTCACACACATTTATGTGAAAAGGACGGTGTTGAAACTTTATCAACTTCGTGAACTTAGATCGATATGGATTGGTGACGACGGTGGAAAAAAAAACGGAATCTAGACTTTGAAGAAGCACTGCCACAACCAAATGGCGAGAAGTTTCTCAACTTTAAACGGTTGAACGTTTGGCGAGCCTGCGTGTAGCGTTCTGGAACGGGCGGGGCGCCTCAGAGTTGGCTGCCACCCCGCCTCCTCCTCCCCTCTCCAGGCGACGCCTTCATCCCCGAGTCGGCGCATAATCCCCGTGTTACCCCCTCGGACGGGGTGCACGCTGCGATGCAGCCGGCCCGATATTCTTAACGACACTACTTGGCAGTGTTTGCCGGCAAACTTTACGACTGTCGTCGGCTTTCCGGGCCTCTGAGGGCACTGCGGGGTTAGGTGTGCGAGTGGAGCGCGAAATGGCGATGGGGTGGGGAGACAAGTGGCACAGAGGGTGGGGGGAAGGGGGCGGGTGTTAGGGATTCGAGGGCGCAAACGTGCGAGTGTTGGCGGAAGTCGACGCGGCGGAGGGTGGAACTTCTTAATAGCCGGCCGAGGACGGGATTTCTGCGCGGCTCCTCAAGTTGTCTGGGGGGCTGTCCCGCGCCCTCCAGAGATAGATGCGTACAAAGAACGGCCTCTTCGGGACTGCAATTCAGCAGTGCGCCCTGACCGCACCCCTGAGCTCTTAGCGAGCTGTTACTCACCCCGTCGCGCCTCCGCCATGCCCGACACTTACTGAGGGCTTAGTCGGCAAAGACTGGGTCACCAGTACCAGGCCAACTGACATCGTATAAAAAGTTTAAAAACTGTTTTCAATTGTTTCATCAGATGAGGGTCAATAGCCATTAACCTTTTAATGCACAGTGCAGCTTATCAGTTATGTACCTAATTTTTCGCCGGCCTCGGCGGCCGAAAGGACTGCGGCGCGCCAGTCACGGTCTGGGATTCGAATCACCTATCCGGCATGGATATTTAAGCTGTCCTTAGTATAAGTTAGTCCGTAAGTAGTTTGTAAGATTAGGGACTGATGACCCCGAAGTCCCATAAGCTACACAAACATTTTAGCATTTGAACCTAATTTTTCCATTATCTCTCAAACTGTTCAATATTTTACCACAAATTCATTTGCAGCAACTTGTATACATAGTGTTACATATGCAAGAAGCAATTCCCATAAATGTTAAGTCGCTGAGTGCTACTGAGTCACTATGACAGTTAGCTGCATTGGCTTACTCAGAATATGTGAGTTTGTTTAATTCAGTATACCTCCTTTGTCATGTAAAAGTAGTCACATACTATCGTTGCATTACGAATTTTTATCACATGAGGGGCAATAGCCATTAACCTTTTAACGCATAGTGCAGCTGATCAGCTAAGTACCTATTTTTTTCAAAAAATGTTCAAATGTTTGTTAAGCTTATGGGACTTAACTAGGGGGTCATCAGTCCCTAAACTTACAAACTACTTATCAACTACCTTATACTAAGGACGGCGCAATTATCCATTCCCCAGAGGGGATTCGAACCCCCGACCGTAGTGGCCGTGCAGACCGTGACTGGAACGCCTCAGTCCCTTCGGCCACCGCGGCCGGCCCTAAGTTTTTCATTATTTCTCAAACTGGTCAATATTTTACCACAAATTCATTTGTAGCGACTTGTATACATATATGCAAGAAGCCATTCCCATAAATGTTAAGTCGCAGAGTGCTACTTAGTCACTATGACAGTTAGCTGCATTGGCTTACTCAGAATATGTGCGTTTGTTTAATTTAGTATACTTCCTTTGCCATGTAAAAGTGGTCACAAAATTATCGTTGCATTATGAATTTTTATTAGATGAGGGCCAATAGCCATTAAACTCTTAATGCATGGTGCAGCTGATCAACTATGTACCTAATTTTTCCATTATCTCTCAAACTGGTCAATATTTTACCACAAATTCTTTTGCAGAAGCTTGTATACATCGTATTACATATGAAAGAAGCAATACCCGTAAATGTTATGTCGCTGAGTGCTACTGAATCACTACGACAGTTAGCTGCAACGGTTTACTCATAACATGTGCGCTTATTTAATTTAGTATACCTCCTTTGTAGTTGTCGTTAGTTTTTGAGGGGACTAAACAGCTAGGTCATCAGTCCCCTGTTACTAGCTCAGAGTCCACTGTCAATAACGAAAAATAAAACAAAGCTCTAAAAATGATCACGCACATAAGGGACAGGTTGACAATGGACAAACCACTGATAACGTAAAAGGAAGACACACAGAATTGGTAAAATAAAGTCACGAATAAAACTGGATAGCATAGTACCTCGGCTGGCTGATCACAAAGAAAGAACAGGATGAGCCAGCCATACTGCACACACTAAGAACCCCTAAGGGTGCGAAAAGGTAAAAAGCTGGATTGGTGGTGGCCTAAGATATCAGGCCACAGCACCCACCGTTAGATAGTCATAAAAACCAGCAGCGCGGATAAAACTTAAAACTGCGTTAGCCATAGAGGTGTCGTCTTCTAAAGCTAAAGATATCGCGTCTGGAATATTAAAAGATCGCTTCAAGTCGGCTAAAAAGGGACAGTCCATCAGAAGATGGGCCACTGTCAACACTGTGCCACATCGACACACGGGTGGAGCCTCGCGCCGAAGGAGAAACCCGTGGGTTAACCACGTATGTCCAATTCGGAGGCGACAGAGGATACCTCCTTTGCCATGTAAAAGTAGTCACATACTATCGTTGCATTAGGAATTACTTTATGAAAAGAACAGCGCCCTTTATTTCCTCAGTATATACTAACTATATATTAATCGTGGTAGTCTCTATAGCTTAAAATACGAGGCGCGTCCAGAAAATAAGTTCCGTTTGGTAATAAAATGAAATTGTACACAGATACAGATGAAATTTTTATTGCACAAACTTCTACAACTCTTAAACTACTTTTCCACATAATTGCCGAATTTTTGTAGGCACTTGTCATAGCGTGCCACAAGTTTATGCATGCATCCTTCACAGAAGGTTGCCGCCTGTGTATTCAACCATGTGATAACAGCTCTTTATCACAGTTGAGGTGTTGGCCACCAAGGACAGATTTTAGGTGTAAGAAGAGATGAAAGTAGCTATGAGATGATGGAGGATGATCAAACAAGTCTCACTGAAATCTCCATAAGAATTGTTTGGTCACATTCGGTGTGTGAGGTCAGGCATTATCGTGAAAAAGAAATCTTTTGACAGTAATCCTCTTCTTACACCTAAAATCTGTCCTTGTTGGACAACACTTCAACGATGATGACGAGCTGAAAGAACATGTTACCACATGGTTGAGTACACAGGCGGCAACGTTCTATGAAAAAGGCACACAAAACCTTGTACTATGCTATGACAATTGACTACAAATTTTCGGAAGCTATGTAGAAAAGTAGTTTAACAGTTGTAGAGTTTTGTACAATCAATATTTTTTTCTGTATCTGTACCTGTTCGTTTTATATAACCAAACGGAACTTACTTTCTGGACGCGCCTCGTATAAAGTCGCGCATTAAACACATAAGTATGTCGGTAAACGCATTTTAACGAACTATTGTTTTACATTGCAGCGCAGTGCCTGTGTACCATATATGGTTTATAAACGCAAATATTTCGAACTCTATGGATTGTTTTGATGGTGTTCCCCATTTAAGTCCTGAATGTCATTGTGATTTGAACTTACAACCTTTGATGCGTAGTCAAGCTTTGGACTGACTCTTCATATAGAACTGCCCTTTATTTTCGTCTACTATTAAATACATCGTGTATGGGCTTGACATAATTCAAGGCGGAGGTGCAATCTTATACCTTGAGAAGGAGTCTGCATAAGCAGAGCAAGATCGCTTGTTTCAAATTTCTTTATTGACTTCCAGAAACAGACAAGTTAAAATACGACACAATAGATATTAACCAAGGCGTTTTTGTATCTACTAATATACAGACATATTCTTAATTTTATAAGAAATTTGTTGTACCTTTCACTTCACGCTTCTCTTTTCGGGCGATTCTCTTAATTTTCTGTGTATTCATCATAGTTCCAAAATTTTGAATTTATTCTACATCAGCTCCTGGGAACGCTTTATAATCCATTACCTAATTTCAGAATCTCTGTCTGACCAAACTGTAGATTAGCTCTTACCTCCCAGTGTTTCCTTTTCCAAGTATACTATCCCCTCTTCTGAAACTTGAACAGGATATTTTATATACTATTTGATAATTATTACAGTTCTCTTTCAATACAACTGTGAAGTCCATATTCTTTCACAAATTTTCCTTCGATTCTTCACGTACTACCATGTTAGAATACCGAATGATTATTAAATTTTTATCTCCCTTTATCAATCAGATTTAATTTTATATATCCTTGTACTCTATCGGCACCTCTCCACCTTATATTTGTGTTGTCGGCGTGTATATATATTTGCTAGTGTTCATTTGTTCTACAATCTCATGAAAACAATCCTGTTACTGTGCTGTTCACAGTAACTCGCTCACTGTTGACATTCCTATTCATAACGAAAACAACCTCCATTATTCTATCTTCCGCTGTTGTTGATATTACCCCACATTAGTCTGGCTAGAAATCCCTATTGTGTTTTCGTTTGACTTCAATGACACTCATTACGTCTATATTCACCCTTTTAATCTCCCTCTTCATATTTGGTAGCTTCCCTAGTATTGTCAGGATTGTTATAACCCACGTATCGACTCAAAAGAAAAAAAAATGTTGCCCCTTTTATCCTTTTTCTTACGGTCACCTACCCTATAGCAGAACCTCAAGGCGAATCGACTGAGGGACTGTTCCGGAATCATCTTCCAAAGTAGAGGTCTTCACGACACTTTTGCATTTTCAGGTTATGTGCCCTACGGACAAATGTTATGATTTTTTATTCTGAATCTTCGAGACTTTGATCATTTCCTATTCTTCCGAATTTTGGGGATTGTTTTCCATCGCAAATAGAAGAATGTGTGTTCAACCCCTGTGAACTTCTCCGATCCCTTTTAGGAGTGTTATCAAAACGAGGAATACTTTTTATTCTGTAAATCATCAGTCATTACTACTGAGGATTCTTAGATAAAAATTAAAGCCCTGATGCACTTCGAACTCGGGACTGGGAAAGTTTCAATTTTCTATCAAAGATGTTGTCCCTAGACCGCAGTTTAAAACTATGCATCACGAATGGCATAGATATATTTACTACTAACGGTGAATTGATATGTAGTTAGTATTACTGATCGTGGTACTGAGAACCTACTGTAGCTAAAAGTCGTTGCGTTGAAGAAAAGTATATTTTTTATACGAGTGGTTTCTGTACTGCATTATTTCCACTTCCAGGCCAACTATACATGACCAAATTGATTCACTGGCGCAATACCGGTTTATAAGGTGCCATCTCTGTAGGACTGGTTACGTGGCTTTCTGGTTAGGCGGCGTGTATTCTAACCACCCAACAACTCTCGGACATCTCCTTCTTTTTCACTGAAGTTTGCAATAATCTAATGCCTGATCTGACCGCATAATAATTCAAAGTTATATCGTCGCGAGGGAGTAGGCGTGCGGTCTGGACCGCCACGTTGCCGATCGCGCAGCATCCCGCGGTCGGAGGTTCCAATCCTCCCTCGGGTATGGATGTGTGTGTTGTCCTTAGATTACTTTAACTTATTTTAAGTAGTTTGTAAGACTAGGCACTGATGACGAACGTCGTTTGGTCCCATAAGAATTACAAATAATTAAAATAATTTTATTTTTTTAAAGTCATATCGTATGGGTGTGTTACTCAATTTAAAGAATTTACACCCAGCAATAGTCCCACATACAAATACATAATTTAATAGCGCTACAGCTGTTTCGACAATTTGTCAGTCTCAAGCGCCTGCGTATATAAGAATTACATTAATTTCAAATCAAACAATAGGAAAATATACATACATTTGTTTGTTATAAATTTTCCTGATAACTTACGTCTACGATGTTTTGACGTTAAATGTTGACATCTGGCATAACTGTTGCATAAATTACATGGAAATGTACACGTATTTAGTTGTTGTATACGGTTTTTAGCTGTCAGATATTATGCAGCTTTTTACGGTAAAACTTTAAATGAAAGAAAACTTTTATATTTTTTTCGTAATTAGCAACAGCTTTGCCAAAGATGTTTACATATATTGTAATCAACTAAGTTATGAGATACTTTTTTAACTTTAACATTGGTCAGAGTGGTTTATTTCGTTTTTTCTCTGCTCATTTAGTATATCTTTGCTTTTCAGCCTTTTTCATCGATAAAGTCAATAAAATTAACCAGATAATTTTTATGTTTGAAATCAGTGTGTTCATTATTTCGTTCGGATAATTTTTAGTGTGAATATATATTTCAAATTCCTCCAAAATATTCATTTCTATTCCCTTTGGTATTTTATGTAAAATCGTAAGTGCCTTTTCGATGTTAAGGGCTGAATGGTTTTCGTTTCTGAGATGCAAATAGAAACTAATTTTCCTATTGTTTGATTTGTAATTAATGTAATTCTTCTATACGCAGGCGCTTGAGAATGACAAACTGTCAAAACAGCTGTAGCACTGTTAAATAAAACATAAGCAGCAATTCGAAACTTTATTGCAATGTCTTTCTACGACATATATGATGCTGCAGGCCCAACAATTAGAAAAAAAATACATAATTGCTCAAATAACGATTTAGTGCCTGTATTCGCCACCACTGTGCTGCAGCGTAGTGTACAACTCATTGCAGAATAGCAAAACGTCCTAAACTCTCAGGGAAGAGAATTTTCTTGACACTATAAAAAACTGCCTGCAAAGAGTATTTCATTAGGAGAACAGCAGAGATTGGAGTTAGCAGGTGGGGCACGAAGGCTCTTGACGGAAACAGAGAGCTGGGCATTTACAAGGGGAAGGGAGAGGGCCGTTTTATTAAGGAAACGTCTCCATTACAGGCACCGCACTCAGGGCACACCACTGCCGCTCGACGCAGACGAAGGGCGGCTTAATATTTTAACGTCGGCTAATCCTTCCAGCCTCAACTGGGGCACGAGGTTGCTGTATAGAGTCTGCTTTTCCCGCGGGCCAACGACGGCCGTCGGAAGACTGATGGATAGCAGTAAATATGTTTGGTTTAACTGATAGAGATGGATATTACACAACTAACTTAGGCCACGTATTTAACTATTCCACTCTTCTGTTACTTCATCTCTTCCCCCTTCATCACTCAGTTTCATTTCCTGCCCCTACCTCCTTCGGCCCATCACTACACCCTGCAGCTGTACCTACGCAACTTCCGCTCCCTCCTACTCCTCCCACTATCCGTACTTCTATCTCTCGAGTCCTTCCCCTTCCTTCTGTCTGCTATATCTTTATCAGTATGAAAGCGAAAGGATACTCATTAACTCCCTCACTCGAATCAAGAAATTTCGAAAATCACCTATGTAGCTGACATTTGGCAGGAATGTAGTTAATAGATAGAAGATGTCAGCTAAGAAACAATTTTACGATAGGGCCGATAGTTCAGGATATACGACGCCATAAACAATGAAATCCATAAACAATGAAAACGTACCTGTCTTGTGGCACCTGATAGTGTTTATTGAATTGTCATTGAATTGGTGTGGTGTCTGTTCTTTCGGACGTCCGAAACAACAGACACCACACCAATTCAATAAGTATTTAAACGCGAAGACGGCTTTAGCTTCAGTAATTTCACCGCAGATGCGGTCATACGTCCGACCTCGCTCGGAAATCCGTAATGACGAGTGTAAGAGGGCATGGACGATAGGGACGCTACAAACATAGAGTGCGACTTGTGGGAATTTGAGACGGGCGGGAGGCGAGCACGGGTGGCCAAGTGGTTAAGGCGACCGCCGGCCCGAAGCGGGAGACCCGGATTCGATTCCCAGTTTGACTCACATTTTCACTTGTCGCCATTGCTTAATATCAATGCCCAAATACAGCCACTGTCAATACTTTCTTTCCTATCCTTCTTCCTTCCCTTCCTTTACCAATCATATGCAAACCTGATAGTGTGTCTTTATCATTCCATTATTTGAGAAGGAGAGCACTTAGCGACTTCCAAAAAACTTTAAACATAATTTCAAACCTTTCGGAACGTTTTTTTCGCTGTCAACTCCAGCAAAATGGTGAAAGGAAAAATGTTCGACGCTTACTACTTTTTCGGCATTATGCAGTAACTTTACGGCATTTGGAAAGACCTTACAATTTATAACTCGTACACTATTAATTGTATTCGCGAGAAATGTTGCAGACAGTATACGAAAATCACACACCACTGAACGTACGTTCGAAATTTTATCGTAGTACGACACACAGTACATGAGATATGGAGACATCGACAATCGATTCATGAAAAATCGTCTCATCACTCAAAACGTTTTCATTTATTACGTCTTTTTAACTAACGTTATTCGCGACGTAGTTTGCTGACATTTTATATAACACCAATAACTATTATGAGATATAGTTCGGATGGTATGACGTCCAAGAAAAGGAAATTAATGAAAATTCGCCGTAATAAACATGACGTTGTAAATTACTTCGTATTTACTACCAACCCCATACGCATTTCACAGGCAGTTTACTAATATCTCACTCTACGCACCTGGTAAATAATGTTTTTGTAGGAAACATAATTCAGGAGATACTACGTCATAAACGTTACATCCGTAAATAGGTACTGCATTACGTTTGAAATTTTGTTAAGTCTTTTTTACTCTGTTCGCAGCAAATTTCGCATATAATATCCTGATAGACCACTAAAAGTATCTACAATATCATATTACTGGACGACACATTGATCAGCAAACACTACGTCATAAACACTGAGCTGTTTGAAAACGAAACTACAAGGCTAATTTCGCTGTAGATTCTAGCCAAACGTGTGTACAATTACTGCAGATGGTGATTATGGTGCTCAAGGCGAACGTCTACTAGCCGGGCGACCTGATTGGCTGCAGCGTCGCAGGCTGCTTCATCCTTTGCGAGTTTCTACAACTTATTCATTTTCGCGTGTTGAATGAAATATGCAGTACAACATAAATAAACAAACACCAAATACTACTAGTATCCTGCAGAAACGTAGGTCTTTTAGAGATAAAAGAGAAGTACGCACTCAAGGCAGGAATAAAATAAATTAATACCCGGGCAGTGTCACGTATTTTATTTATATATTGTATACTTAGACACGAAAATAAAAACGCGTAATTTACAATACAAATATTATCAATAATCGAAATAAAAATCATCCTTTCCTTTATGTTGGAGAAATCAAAAATACTGTGCTATTATATATATATATATATATATATATATATATATATATATATATATATATATATATATATATAAGGTATTCTGCCTAGTGGGAGGTCCATGTCTTCGTACGGAGAATTTCTGATTCCATTGTTCCCTGTCTTCAGCTTCTTCCTTCAGTCTGTTGTATCTCCTTCCATCTTTCATGTCGTCCAGATGTTGAATCCTACTCCTTCCTCGTCCTGTGTTTCCTCTTCTACTCTTCTCAGTACATCATCATTTTTCATGCGATTTGTCCATTTGATCTCTTCCATTCTCCTCCAGCACCACATTTCAAAGCTCTCTAAGTATTTTATCTCTTTCTTTCTCATGGTCCACGTCTCTGCTCCATACAGTGCAATGCTCCAAATGTAGCACTTTATCAGTTTTTTCCTTAATGCCAAACTCAACTTGCTGGTCAGCAGAGTCCTCTTCTTGTTGAAAGCAGCTTTGGCCATGGCGATTCTTGCTCGGATTTCGTTGGTGCAGTTGGCATCCTTTGTGATAAAACATTCCAGGTGCTTGAACTGATTCACATTTTCCAGTTCCCGATTGTCAACAATTATCTTCAAGGGATTCTCACGTTTTGATATTCTCATCACTTTTGATTTTTCTATATTGATTTTCATTCTGTATTTTCTTCCCATTTCCACCAAACGGTTCATCATGTGTTGCAGCTGTCTCTGGTTTTTGGCGAGCACTACCAGGTCGTCTGCATACTTGATGGTGTTGATGAGACGTCCACCTACTTTGAAGTTCCGCATCCTTTCAGCGCTTCTCTCGCCAGCATTTCTCCGTACAGGTTGAAGAGACTTGGCGACAGACAAGATCCTTGTCTCACTCCCCTTCCTATTTCCACGCTGTTCGTTTCTCCACATTTCAGTCGTACTTTGACCCTTTGTCCCAGGTACAAATTCCTAATTAGTCTCCGATCTCTCCAGTTGATACCTGTCTCCTTAAGGATGTTTATTAATGTATTCCAGTTGACTCTGTCAAAGGCCTTCTGCCAGTCTATAAAACACGCGCAAATTTCTTCGTTGACAGCTAAAACTCTCTCCGACAATATCCTCATCATGCAATGGCGTCTCTGGTCCCTTTTCCACTTTCTGTCCGTGATGACCTCTGAAATAGCACAGTATATATGTCCCAGCTATCTTGCACACCCAAAATATCTCTGGAACAATAACAGCTATTGGAAAACGACTTTCACCGGTATCAATATACGACTGAGGCCCATAAATTTACATATTTGGAAACATTCTAAAACTAAAGCAAATGTGCTTTTTAACACAAACTTTTTTTTTATTTTTTTTTTTTTTTTTTTTTTTTTATTTTTTTTTTATTAATGGCCACCCAATATTTTTTCTTCAGCAATCCATAGCATGACAAGTCGCATAAACAATGGCGTTTATTGCAGCGCAATATTCCAATTACATAGTGGTGTGATACGTGTACTTCAAAGTAACATTTTCTACTGACACCGCTTTTGTATTCTGCATCTCTTCTTCCCCTGTTCATGTCCTCCTCCCCCAATTTCTATTCCTGTCCTCTGTTCAGTTGTCAATTACCTCGTCACACCTCTCCCTCTCTTTTTCCATCTTCTTCGCCCACTCTTACAGACCATCTCCTCCTCCATCTAATTCCAAATCCGCTCGTCCTTTCTCTCTCCATTCTTCCTACCCCGTGGAAACTAACATTTATCTGTCAACATCCATGATAAACGGTGTGTCCATGTACCACACGAATGCTTGCCGAGTATTAAAACCTTCTTCATAGAAACGTTTACACGTGTGCCAACATGTACGGCGATCACTGAGGCTAAGTCAATTAATCGTAAACATATCACTATGTTGTGAAAATTCATCACTTCATGTTTTAGGAGAAGCAACTGGAACTATTATTAAATTGTGTTTTATTTATATGCTTCTCCTTCACAATTGCACATATATGTTGTGACTAAATTCAGATTACTGCGTCATTTTAAAACTTCTGACTGTGCTAAAACCATAATAAAACGGACTGATGAAAAATTTTAAGTTATAGCTGACAAAAATATTTTTGCTCATGCATGTTCCAGCACATACCGTGTCCATCACCAGCACCTACTGACTCAACTCCAATGTTACAATTTCAGTGTATAATTACCATTTAATTTAACTGAACTCCCCGACTTCTGGCTTCATGGTACAAATTTTATCCATTATATTTCAAACAGAAACCCAAGCTAGAACAGAGGAAGCTCGATGTTGTCAACGCTCATAGTAATAGATGATTCTCAGGAAAGCCACTCTCTTGATTGTGAATCATAAGTTAGGCAGGTTTATTTTTTTATTTTTTTATTCGTACCTTGACGAGTAACGAAAGTCGCAACAACTATAATGGGACGCTTTTAAGACATCACGAGACAAATTTCAAGGTACGAGAGAGTGCTGTACAGAGGAAAATCTGTATGGAGAGCAAAGTCTGGAATACATTCAGCGGATGATGGAAGATGTAGAGAAAAGTGGTAATCTGAAAAGAAAATGTTAGGTGAGAAGGAGAATTTGTGGCACCAAACAGGAAAACAAGGAAATAAAGAAAAAAGCAGTTTTCCCCCTCCACAGCACCCTGTAGCACTAACAACGTAAGTCCCAGATGTCATAATACACACCCATTATTTCTTTTGCATTGTTTTCCTCGTGTTCCTTTCTCCACTGATGTTGCGGGGAACCTTCTCAACCCTTGTCTATTTAGTTTTGCAACATTCTTCAGGCCATCATATCTAAAATGCTTGGATCTCTTCTGCTACCTTTGTCCCAATATTCATGATCATATTAAGTACCTATTTTAAGGACATAAATGTTAAGAAGTTGTTAAGCGAACCGTAATTTTATATTGCGCTTATGTCAAATTCAATAGAGGTGACTGTTTTGTTTACATTACGGGTTCATTTATGAAGCAGAGGAACAACATCTTTTCATGTACAAAAATTACCTAATGGTTCCTTATAAGTTTAGCTGACTTATGTGTACTGAGTATTATATTATCTATCTGTCGAGAAGTCTTCTTCAATTACAATTTTAATGTTTTACATTACTAATTCACCTACGATGATCATTTTTAAAAGTAAAGACTGTTTTGTTTTGCTTTGGACGTGACCGCATTCCTGCACTACCATTCCTGCACCACTTTTTGCAGCCATAATCCAAGACAGTTTCTTAATGCTGATTGTAAAATCTGCAACAAAATTTACTATACGCAGTGTTTTCCGTTTCGTAAATGCACGAAAGCTCGACTCATCAGAAGTTATAGACAGTTAAGGAAGGTTCACCGTAATGTGAGAAACAAGGCGTGATTTTTAATGTGGTGTACTATTGTTTAATTGCGGTCGGAAGACCGTCCACGAGGAAGATCATTCCATACGGCCCTCAGTAGTGACTACAGGACTCTAAATTAGAAGTAAAACTAAAATCCAAGAAATGAGGCTTTTCACAATTAATGCATTGCTCTCGTTCACGAATTTCAAGGACTGTGTTGTGCAAAACGTTTAGTACAATAGGTAGGTTAAACAAAAAAAATGTTCAGATGTTTGTAAATCTATCGGACTCAGCGTCTACGTTATTAGTCCGTAGCTTACAAACTACTTAAACTAAGGTAAACTAACCTAAGGACAACACGAATACTGATGCCCGAGGGGGGACTCGAACGCCCGACGGATAACGGCCGCGTGCACCGCAGCACGGCGTTCCATTACGCACGGCTAAACCTCGGCGTCTTGGTTAAACAGTTTGGTGGCATATCAGTGTGAAAAAGGCATAAGAAATCTGGTAAAATTGTGCGACAAGTTCTTTAATTTGAACTGTGACCAAACAGTTTCGTTTGCCTATATAAAAAATTCAGTAGAATTAACAAGATATTCACTATCCAAATGACTCTTATATTATCCAAAGGATGGTAATTACGTTTATTTTGTCCATAATGAGCTTTAAAGGATGTCATTTTTAATTTTGTTTGATTTATTTACAACATTATAAGTAACATTTATTTGGAAGAATTTAGTGAGTAAAATATTTCTTAAATGGTATAGGCCTGCACTAATAAACACTCAGTCATGTCAGACGACATGAAAGGGTTGTAAGTGAGTACGAAGGCTAAAATATAAAAGAGTAATCAAAATAAAATTCCTTATAGAACTTGAAATTAAAAGGCAAGGATCTATATCTGCATCCCTGCGTAATCCTTCGCTGTAATCTTCCAGCAACTTGTTCATCAAAGAGTAGTTCGGTATAAAGATGTATTCGTGGACCGTGTACATAATTGACAGCTGTCAGTAGAGTGTGATATTTGTAAAGCGCCAAGATTGTTCAGTGTTACATGTATCAACAACAAGTATTAAAAGATAGCAAGAGTGAATTGCTCATACGAACGTCAAACACTGTGTAACCAAAAACGTCTGTTTAGCGGCCGTGTACCACCAGCGACCAGATAATAAGAGCTCCTATAAAATTCCACTTCAACCATATGTAAGGGAATTGTGGGGGCCAATAACAGTAACTGCATTTTGGCAATTTACGCCTTGACACGGTAAGCGGCGTGCCATGGAGCAGCTGTTGGGGGTAATTAGATATTATCCGCTCGCTGTAATTCTGCCCCGCCACTGCGAACATTGACGCGCGCTCACTCGATGGCTGTAAGCTCGGATTTTGGAACGTAAATTGGTAATAAACGTCGATACGGCAAGTTATATCCCTCTAAAACATCGCAGATGCGTGTAGTGGCACTGGACCGGTAACTAAATTCACGTTTTAATTTCCAACGTCATTCATATTTCACCACGATCAAAAATCAGAATATGCTTTTCCAAAGGGGAACGTATTTTGAATAATTTAAAAACAAATAATATTAACTTCTAACATTCATCTGTTGTGTAGCTGCAAGGGTAAAAGTCGTGATGTGATCAGTAAATTGATGTGAAAAAGACTCGCAATTTTTTGTGATTTAATTTCTCTGAACTGGTTATGTTTCTTTTTATTTATTTACATAGTTTCTTTGTTTGTCTTTTATGTCTTACCTGCTGTTTCATGTCCTTTATACTCATTCTCCTTACCACAAATTCTTCGTAAGCTCAACAACATACTTCTTATTATTGTTCTCATATTGCGGCAAGTTTTCTGCACCCATGATGGTAAAAAAGTAAAGTCGTATGACAGGACTGATGGGATACCCCAAAGGACAGGTTGCCTTCCTGATTGGAATGATTTTTACCTATCCTCTGCTCCCACAGGCATCTTTCCTTTGCTAAATGCGACAACTGTATACTGAAGTTGTGGTGTCGCAAAAGTCTGAAGTGCAACGCCACGTACTTTCGCCGCGCGCCGCCACGCAAGCGCGGTGCGGCGTTCTTAAGACGTTAGATAGCCTATATAGGGAGAGAGTGGCCGCCATGTTTTTACCAGACTGTGAGCGGGAACTGAACTTACATAGCGACTCAGGCAGAAATGCAGCCACTAAATGACTGAAATGAGCCATCACTTCCACCAATGACACCAAAGCACATCTTGTAGCTTATTAATCAGTACATGATTAAAGAAATGCCATTCATATATGTTCATGCAGACCTAATAAATTTGTAAGCCAATAAGTCTCGTGAAACAGTTTCTATGACTGTCGAATGTTAATAGCATATTTTACGATGTTCTGGTAACTTCGACAGTTGAAAGTAGTTTAATAAGGAACAGAGGTATTTTATGTTATGTTTCTCAAATAAAATGATGCTATTTCAGAAATTTCTGTCTGAATAACTATCGCTGAAATTAGCACAATATTATCGGTTTCCTCCCCGATATTATCTTTTTGAGTGTGTTCCTGTCGATCGTATAACATTGTCCTACACTGGAAAATACCGAAAACTTAATTCTGTATATACTATCAGGAACGCAGTATCACCGAAAAATACCTATACTATCTCTACTGAAACAGCATAAACAGACTCACAATAGGTAAGTGAATATTTACAAGCAGTCAATACTCCCGTTCACCTTCCTTTTTTCATATCACATATCTTAACAAATTATGGTATTGTAAATAGCCAATATTAACATATCCAAGTGGGACGTGCCGTAGCCATGATAAAACGTACATTGTAGCATGACACGTCAAAGGTCATAACCATGAAATGACAGAAAGCTAGAAAATACTCTTTAAAAAAATTTAATGCTTACCGATCTCCCGAATTTCGCATTATGAACTCAGTACGCAACAACTACACCACGCGGGAATTTCACAGGCAGTAGTAGTATTGCAGATTTTCATCAACTGTGATCTTGCATTGGGCTGGGAAAAGTAGAAAACATTTACCTCACACAGGCAGGCATAATTTGTGGGTTTCCATAAGTCGACTTTACGATTTCCGCTTTCTCGGCTTTCACCTTCCACGGTTTACTTAGCCGGCCGCGGTGACCGGGGGAACTGAGGCGCGCCAGTCACGGTCTACACGGCCAATACGGTCGGGGGTTCGTATCCCCCCTCGGGCATGGATATTTGTACCGTCCTTAGTGTTGTCTAGTTCATAAGTAGTTTGCAAGTTTAGGGACTGATGACCCCGTAGTTAAGTCCCATAAGCTATACAAACAATGTTTACTTATTTAACCATTCTTTGCGAACACAAGCATTATATAGCAATCTTCACATCGGTTTTTGCAGCCAACAGAGGAACAGCGAGGTATTCCTCTTGTCATGAATGTTTATTAATACACATTATTAATTACACTCAGTAAATCACTTCAAACCAACATATAGTTTTAAAAATTTCCGCGAAGTTTTAAGGTTATCGTCAAAGACCAAACACATAGAACCGACAAAAGATATGCAAAAGTGGAGCCGTGCCTAATGTCATACAACCTGTACGTAACTGTGCAGAAAAGCACAGCAGAAGCATTTAAGACACATCACAATACAGAAACGCACACTGTAGCTATTAACACACGTGTGAAGCCCACCAAATCTGGTTAAAGAAATGGCTGTCAGCCAATCAGTAGCAGTCTAATGCACGGCCACTCTCTCCCTATACAAGCTCTCTAAAGACGTCAGCTGCGCGCGCCCTCTGCTGCAACCCCGCTCGCGGTCGCCACTGAAGTGTATCGGTTACTTGGCAACAGGACAGACACTAGATAAGACTCTCATCAGTAGGCAGGCTTATACCTAGATAAACTATGTATCTACATTCCACTAGTCTACAGCATGAAGTATTGTACTATTTCTACCCAATAGATGTCTTGTACTAATCTAGCTTCCTGTTTCTAGTTCCTGCTGTCCCACTGGCTGGTCACCTCAGACTCCGTACCCGGACCCGCGTGCATCCTACTTCCCTGCGTCGGTCGCTCTCCACTCGGCTACCCAGGCCAACCGGCGGCTACGAGACACAACAGAAGTGTCTATGTTCAGTGTATGTGACTATAATGAGTGCTTGTGTAGTGTAGTGTCGTGTTCGAGATTATGGGAGAAGTAAGAAGGTGAAACCCCGTGCCGGCATATAGCCTACTCATTTCATAAAGCACCAAGGGGACTGCCGAGCTTCACGTCCCCATTCAACGGACGGTTCACCATGAACAGTGTCTATGATCTCACTCCATAATACCACAAACATATACAGAGAAGCAGCCCACCCTAAACCACTGCCCTACGCTCCCCTCGTAGATCCGTAAGATGCTAGCAGGTGTCAGGCGGTTCGCTGGCTTAGGGTGCCTCTCGCACGTTAGAGGGTAGCGTGGAGGGCAGGCCGAGGAGAGAGCTCGTGCCGCCTGCCACGAGGCCACGGCTGTGTCCGGCGTGCCGGCGTTTGAGGGGAGGTGGTGGTGGGGACAGCCGCTACCTGCCGCCTGCTCTGGAGAGTTTAAAGAGTGCTTCTGACCGCAGCGCCATCGTGGGACATCTTACGGAACTGCTGGAAACCCTCCCTCCCCGCACTCCGGAGCGTAGGACCGGACCCTTACGGAGGTTTCCCGTCTGTATATATTTGTCTGTGATAATACACTGCGGAGAGGTTTGAAAATTAATCCAGGACATTGGTGCAAAGACTCGTGATCTGGACTTTGAACTACCACCTCTCCTGTGCTTTCTGCCATAAGACGAAGAAAAAACAGCACATGGCGTACCAGAACGATTACCCATCCAAGCACTAGCCACGTCCGATCGTGCTGAACTTCGATGATCTGAAGGAAACCGTAGTATCCAACGCGGCACGGCCATTGAAACCCAAACTAGTACGTAACCTGGATAAAAAAAGACGCCTTGAGACATTTCTATTAGGCTTTTCGTACTTATACATCAATATATGCTCTCTGCAGACCGCCAAATTATGTATGACTGAAGTTAACTTGTTTACCACGGTGACTAATTCAAACCACTCCGGCATGATTTGTTGGACATAAGATTGTTCGTATTCCTCCGATTTTATATCCGAGGCCCTGTCGCGAAATATATGTGCGAGGAAGCAATAAGCTGATTCACTGTTCTAGAAAACTTTCACCCTGATCTTTAAAAACCGCCGATATCGATATTGCTGCTGGAGTGATCTGATCATCTCCGTTATGGACCAAACTTCAGTCTGATTCTTCCGGTGAATCTCTCTACCAACTTATTTTATGAGGTCGTTCCATTTCAAATCGCTCTGGACACATTATTGTATATTTATTACAGAAGTAAGGAGGAGGTAGAGCGCAGAAGGGAAGATGAGGTAGAGAAGTGTAAATGATTTAAGTGAAAATTAGAATAAATATTTATCCGATCAATGTCGGGTTTTAAGCTAGCTAAAAAGCTGCTTTCACATATCGGTATACCACAATCAAACAGTGTTGGTCCTGCAACATATTAAATCGTTAAATTATGCCATTCCTTATTCAGATTGGCGTAAAAACTCTGCAGTTTGCCATTAGGCTGATGCTGTGCGCCATTCCGATGTTAGGCTGTGGTATATCCACTGTCTCCAATGGAAATGGTATCGTAAGGACACTGAATTGTTATTTTGTGGACACCTGTTTCTCGATATCTAACAGTTTCTTTCTGTCTAAAACGATTATATATTTCTTTCTGTTCGTCTACATACCACTCACCGTCTTTAAACATTAAGCTTAAACACGTTTATTGTATGACAACCACACTGTCGCTCAAGCGCGTCAGAATGTCGAACTGCCAGACTATATTTGTTGTTTTAGTCCCTAATTCGCTGCTAATTTCGGAGAACTGACCACTAATTTGTTGACTGCAAGATCTTAGCTTGAGTTCAAGAGTCAAGAATGTTGGAATGTTTTCTGTCACTACTGTGTGGTTTCCAGTTATGATAATGGCGGCTTCCTCGTAAATACAGAATATTTTACTTCAGTTAATTGCCATAGTAGAGACAGTCTTTTTTGACAATCATTTTGCTTGACTATTTTAGTTGATCGTGCCTCAGTTACAAGCACGAACTGTTTCTGACAGCATAATGAAGAAATCCATAGATATAACAAGCTCCGAGAAACCAAATAAACGAGGGCAAAGGTTTTAATTTAAATAAATATTGTAACATATTGTTCTACTGATTAAAATCCCGCCGCCCGTCATGTCAGTCAGAGTTCGGTGAAAAGCAGAAATAATTTGCGTGTCACGGAATATCTGTGCGAGTACTTTGTAGCAAAGGGTGCAGTTGATATCGGGTATTGGGCTCACAAGGAGACCACATGGGTATCGTATTTTACAATTTTTTGACAGTTATGGTACGTAAAGTTCAGAGCTCAAATAACAGTCAGCCAAAGCCTTTCGATGCAACTCTCAAAAATTCTCTAAATATTCGACTTACTGTGAAGTTTTGTAAACAAGTGTAAGTACCAATCATTAAATCAATTGCAGAATTTGTCGGTATAGCTCAGGTGATAGCGTTCTGCTATTACAAACCTAGGGTCGTTGGCTTTCCATTTTTCTAAATTTTATAAGAGTTTGTTAATAATGATGGTTTCAATAAAAAAAGATCATAAGCTACATTTCTTTTCTTACAGTATTGGCTTCACTATTAGTTGACGACGGTAGCCATTGATTGTTCAGTTTGTGAAGAGCTTCGACACTGTTTTCGGAAAGTTTTGAGTCATCTCCATAGCTACTAATGTCTTTCCAAGCAGCTAACCTACTCGTCCATCGTTTTAGGTGACAAGAAGGTGTTCAGCTCCTCTACGGAACACATAAACAAAATTTGACACAACATGTGGAATTAGATATCCCATAATTCTTTATATAACTGAATTCGAAAACGAAAAAGAAAAAGAAGACACAGCGGGATTCTAACAATAAGAAAATGTTCAAATGTTTGTTAAGCTTATGGGATTTAACTGCGTGGTCATCAGTCCCTAAACTACTTATTAACTAGAATGAAACTTGCACTCTGCAGCGGAGTGTACGCTGATATGAAACTTCCTGGCATGTTAAAACTGTGTGCCGGAACCGGGACTCGAACCTGGAACCTTTGCCTTCGCGTGCAAGCGCTCTACCGACTGACCTTTCCCTACAGGAGTTGCGATGCCCCTTTACAACTTTATTTCCGCCAATACCTCGCCTCCTAATTTCCAAACATAACAGAAGCTCTCCTTCGAACCTTGCATGACCAGCACTCCTGGAAGAAAGGATATAGTGGAGACATGGCTTAGTCACAGCCTAAGGGATGGTTCCAGAATGAAACTTTCACTCTGCAGTAGGTGACCAGCAGAAACTAGAAACATTAGAGTAAATTAGAACGAGATATATATATTCTTAGAGACTTAGTAATACTTAACTTCGACATAGCTCTACTGCAGAATGCTGATACATAGTTGAGCTAGAGGCCTGCCTAGTGCCTATCCGATAGCCAAGTCTTCACTGTTGCGTATCTGATTCCGAAGTGTTAGCTGGTTCCTATCTCAGTCCCAAATGAACGATGTCGTTCAGTGGTGGCCACGAGCGGAGTTGCAGCAGAGGGCGTTCTTGGCTGACGTCGTAAGAACGCCGCGCCGTGCGTGCATGGCGGCGCGTGGCGAAAGTAGGTGGCGCGCACCTTGCGCACCTTGTGCGTCACCACACATCTGTTCGAAGTGTGTTCTGTTCAAATGTTTGTATAGCTTATGGGACTTAACTACGGGGTCATCAGTCCCTAAACTTACAAACTACTTACAAACTAGCTAAGACTAAGGACGGCACAAATATCCATGCCCGAGGGGGGATTCGAACCCCCGACCGTAGTGGCCGTGCAGACCGTGACCTGAGCGCCTCAGTCTCCTCGGCCACCGCGGCCAGCTGTGGAACTTCCTTTATTATCTGGAATTTTCCCATTATGCGACGCCCGCACGCAATTGGTACGGAGTCCTTGATTCGACCCTTCTTTTTTCCTACGTTGCTCCTCTTTTGACAATTTTTTTTCCTTTTTGCTCTCACCTGTTCCTTTCTAATTTCATTCGTCCGTCATTATACCAATTCGACTTTCCATTGCGCCGGAAAAAATCTTGTGGCGCCATTTTTACTACCATTGCGCTAGCATGTGCCGTCATAAATTTTTCCTTCTCCTGAATGTCATCTAATGATCTCAATATATCGAGGAATTGTTTCTTCCCAAGTGCTCCGATGAGTTCGCATGAACTGGAAAGTGTGACCGCATAGCACTACACCACTCCTCGTCTGACATTTTATCGTCAAGGTATCCCGCCAAAACGAGAATGTGTGCTGCGCACGTCGCCATGGGTTGTCGCTATTGTGGCGCGTGCTGTTCCCTATATATATTGGACACTCATCTTTGCACTTGCCTGTGTAGCGACGTTCCAGTATGTTACCAGAAACTTGATTCAAAACTCTTGGTAAATACTCTTCTCGTCAAATGTAACGTCGAACCACGCGGCTTCTTCCTCGTTCAGTGTCTGCCGCGAAACAAGTAAAACATTGCACTCTGCGACTCCTTTAACACGCAAATACGTGTCTAAATTCTTGAGATAAGCTTTTGGATTAATAGCACGCGCTCTACCGTCTGCAGGCAGTGGTATATCCACGCCATGCATTGAGAATGCAGCTAGAAAGAGTGATGGATTAACCGGCCCTACATTCGCTTGTATTGCTGACACGTCTTGTTCTAGAACCGACACGCTCACTTGCGACTCTTTGGACACTTTCGATTCATTATCGAGAAACACGGAGATGTCTGTCATCTTCGTATTCATCCGTATTTCTAAATGCTCAAACATCTTCTCGCAAACTTTGGCGACCTCTTCCACGCTTTTAGCAATCTCAACACACAAATTACTCGTTTCGGTTACTAATTCTCGTCTAAATTCCTCAATCTGATCATCAAGCTTTTGATTGCAGAGTTCGGCTTCCAGTTTTTCGAATCTCATATTATTTTCCTCGCTCATGACAGTCAACTGAGTAGTGTGAATTTCCAAAATAGCGAGAATACGATCCATTATTTTCTGGGTTTGTGTATCACTTACTGACCTGTCTTGTACTCCCTCAATCAAAACTAAACTGATTGACTTGTCAGATTCCATATTGACTACTCTCCCATACATTAAAAATACGAAAAACTTGAACGCTAATCAACACAACATACTACAGACAGAACTGATTACAACGCTGCTGAAAGAAACGAGAAACGAAACCAAACGGCGCTGATGGGAACGTAGGTGGCAGCAAGCAGAACAATGTCAATAAACACAGCAATACAAAGTTCAGAAAAACATGCTACAGGTTCTACAATTACTTCAAACTACAAGAAGCTGTGGAAACCAAAACTAAATACAGTAACTTCAGGTATATCACATTCATAATGATCATATACAAACACACAGCACACACAAAACACAATCCGTACGCGTAACATCACACATAAAACGGTTAACATTATTCTACAGTAAGTGTGGGATACTTTTACTGAATCGTGTCCTAAAATTTTCTATAGATCTCCCTAGCAAGATTTGAAAATCGAGTAAAATCGAGCCCCACATTAGGCGCCATAAATGTGGTAAATCAAACATCTCCTTGAATAACTCCCACACTACAGTGAAGATTTTTTATCGTGTTGTTGATGTTGCCGACATAATCACTCAATGGATAGACAGATGGATGGATAGAATGTAAAATTTTACCCTTTACTGCGTAATATGGCGACTTCATGGGAAGTGGGGACAAATAGAATGTAAAATTTTACCCTTTACTGCGTAATATGGTGAATTCATGGGAAGTGGGGACAAAATTAATGCCGCGCTGTAGTAGCCCAGCGGTCTAAGGCGCTCGCTGCGGAGCGCGGAGTTGCTCGCCGTCGAAGCTTCTAGTCCTCCATAGGGCATGGCTGTGTGTATGTGTGTTGTCCTTAGGTTAGTTTACCTCGGTTTAAGTTATTTCTAAGCTACGGACTGATGACCACGCAGTTTGGTTCAATAGATTTACAGACATTTGAACATTTTTGAACAAAATTAATGCTGCCTCACCTGTTGATTAACAGTCTCTATCGACATTTTTGATGTTTGGTCACCTTTGGTTGTTTTGACTCTGCAGTGACTTGTACTGTGTGAGTTATCTTTCTTGTTTGCCCTTTGAAAACCGAGGTATTAAAAGTACGCTTTACAAAGGGAAAAATGAAACTTCCTGGCAGAGTAAAGTAAAGTTGTGAGGTTGACATGCGAGTCGTGTCGGGATAGCTCAGTCATTAGAGTGCTTGCCCGCGAAAGGCAAAGATCCCAGGTTCGAGTCCCAGTTCCGGCACACAATTTTAATCTGCCAGGAAGTCTCATATAAGCGCACACTCCGCTACAGAGTGAAAGTTTCATTCTGGAAAAATGTCTATAGGAGGTATGTTAATCGGTCCAATATCATTTGCTTTCCTCCTCTATGTTGCCGTGGATGACGCACAACAGTTTGCGTTTGTATCGCAATGACAGTGTACGCGAGGGTTGTAGTTACTCCCCACTGCACTATGTGGAGAGTAGAAACTCTAAAAGTTCACAAATCTGACGTCTTCTATAGATGTTCTCACGCAGGTCGGAGTTCTTAAATGAGGCTGAAATTGCTAAACTGTTGGTAGGAACTGATCTAGTTACTGAATAAAACTGAAATCCTCGGGAATTGGGATGCCAACTGATTTTATTGAAGTCAGCAGAAACCAGTAAACTGCATAATAACATCAACGTGACAAACTATTTCTTAACTGAAAGTAAATGTAAAGTTATTCCCCCTTGATCTAAGATAATTAAACAGTGTTTTATGACCGTCTACATATGCATGTTACGCCACCGAGTGCGCGTACTAAAGTCTCATGTTACTCTTCCGAGTGCGTGTTCTGGACAGACGAGTGGCGGCTCGATGCAAGGCTGCCTTGGTTCCGCAATTTGGCGCGTGAACATGGCCGCCGTGCATCGTCCGTCTTATATTAACTATTCTGTTTATGTTTTTAGCAATTGTTAATATGTTTTACCTACTCAGGGCATGTCTTGGCTTTGACAGGGATTTCTAAATTGAGTTTGACTTTGAATATACTATTAGTTTATTAAATATTAACAAAAATACGATTGCGTTTTGGCGCGTGACCGCCAGTGCTACTGTCAATCGGCATCCAGTGCCTGCCGCTCGGGGACTTCCCTAGAAATCGGGGATATTTGCCAGTGCTCTTTCCCATGAGAACCCGACCTACTGTACCACCTGTCGTAGTTCTCACCAGCCTTTACCATCTGTTGTCTACTGGTCCTAACCGGCTGCACTGAAGCAATACGTCGATCTTAATATGATGGCTTTAAGCCAGAAATATTAAAGCTTGCACATTGCTTCCTTGAGTGCAGCTTTGCCTTGAGAATGGCAGGGTGTCCTCCTGTCGAAACATCGGCGGTTGTCAACGACGCTAGCAGGTAGCATACCGGTAAGTTGTTTGAACAAAGACATTCGACGTGCAGACTGAGGGAAGATTAGTTTGAAGGTACTGTGAGTACGGTTCAGTTAACGGGATACGACAATGCGCAACCTTTGCATGTTTACCAATGCGGAGTCAATCTGACTCCAGTCTGTTTGTTACGAGTTAATGATTTTTAAAGTTTAATTACGTAAAAGTAACAGATGACATCCGATTGTGAAATTCTTAAACACAAATATGGAACAAACACCCATCTGTCTTCGACATCCATTTACTGGCGGAAACATGCACTGGACGAAATTTTGACACTTTTTTTATTTGAGGAAGTAGAGAAAATGATCAGTAGAGTACAGTGCAATAAAGTGGCTGGGATGGATGAAATTAAGCCGGAACTCGTCAAATACAATGGAATATCAGGTCTCAAATGGTTACACAGGATGATTGAGAAGGCGTGGGAATCGGGACAGGTTCCGTCTGACTGGAAAAAGCGGTAATCACGCCAATTTTCAAAAATGGAAACAGAAGTGATTGTAACAACTATCGAGGTATCTAATTAGTGTTGTAGGCAAAACATTCTCTGGTATTGTTGAAAGGGAAGTGCGAGTATTAATTGAGGACAAGTTAGATGAAAATCAGTATGGGTTTAGGCCTCTTAGAGGCTGTCAGGACCAGATCTTTAGCTTACGGCAGTTAATGGAAAAGTGCTATGAGTGGAACAGGGAATTGTATCTATGTTTCATAGATCTAGAAAAGGCTTATGACCGTGTTCCTAGGAGGAAGCTACTGCCAATTCTACAAGATTATGGTTTAGGAGGCAAACTTCTGCAAGCAATTAAAGGGCTTTACGTAGTCAAGCAGCAGTTAGAGTAGATGGCAAATATGCTTATGTTTCAGGGAAGTTTCAGCGGTAAGACTAGGCTGTAACCTATCACCACTGTTGTTCATACTATTCATGGATCATATGTTGAAAACAGTAGACTGGCAGGGCGGGATTAAAATAGGTAAAAACAAAATAAGCAGTCTCGCATATGTGGATGACTTAGTTGTAATGGAAGATCCGATTGAAAGGTTGCAGAATAATATTTCAAAGCTCGATCAGAGGTACAAGGATTATGATATGAAGATTAGCATCTCCAAAACGAAAGTAATGTCTGTGGGAAAGAGATTTAAGCAAATTGAATGCCAAATAGGAGGAACAAAGAACAGGTAGACAGTTTCAAGTACCTGGGATGTATTTTCTCTCAGGATGGCAACATAGTGAAAGAACTGATTTCGAGGTGCAGCAAAGCTAATGCACTGACTGCTCAGCTAATATCTACTTTCTTCTTCAAGAAGGAAGGAAGTACTAAGACTAAGCAGTGCACCGCTCTGTGTTTCGACAAAATTTCTTTATGGGAGTGAAAATTGGGTTGACATAAGTTACCGTATTCATGAGGGTTACAGATATGAAAGTATCAAGAATGATTGCAGGTACTAATAGATGGTATCAATGGCAGGAGGGTGTCCATATTGAGGAAATCAAAGAAAAACTGGGAATGAACACCATAGATGAAGCAGTTAGAGCGAACAGACTGAGACGGTGGGGTCTTGTTTACACGCATGGAAGAAGCAAGGTTACCTAAGAGTCTGATGAACTCGGTAGCGGAGGGTAAGAGGAGTCGAGGTAGACCAAGAAGAAAGTACTTAGATTCGGTGCAGAATGATTTTGAAGTAAAAGGCATAACATCGGACGAGGCATCAATGTTGGCATGGAATAGGGGATCATGGAGGAATTTTATTAGGGGTACTATGCTCCAGAATGAACGCTGAAAGGCACAGTCAGTCTCTAATGATGATGATGATGATGATGATGAGATAAAAGTCAATAAGTGAGTTCAAAATTGGCGCAGCACACATATCTGCATCATGATCTTGCAGATTAATTTTTTTTTTTTAAAGTTACTTCTCTGTCTCGTCTCAGGTACGGTGGCAGATGGAAATGAAATTAAATGTAGGAAGAAGCCAGGACTACAATGAAAAGACTCATATCATAGGGGCATTCTGAGTCCTTCTAATCAAGTACTTACACCTATTACTTCTAATTATTTCTTTTAGGAGTTTCACCCGTAAAGTACTTAAATTCGGTGCAGGATGATTCTGAAGTAAAAGGCATAACATCGGACGAGGCATCAATGTTGGCATGGAATAGGGGATCATGGAGGAATTTTATTAGAGGTTCTATGCTCCAGAATGAACGCTGAAAGGCACAATCAGTCTCTAAGGATGATGATGATGATTTTTTTCGCTCAACCCTGTATATGCGGCTGTTTGCTGATGATGCTGTGCTGTATGGGAGGGTGTCGTCTGTAACTGACTGTAATAGCATACAGGATGACTTAGACAAAATTTATAGTTGGTGCGAAGATTGGCAGCTAGCTCTCAATGTGGAAAAAATGTAAGGTGATGCGCACGAGTAGAAAAAACAATCCCATAATGTTCGAATACAGCATTAGTAGTGAGCTTCTTGATGCTGTCGCGTCATTCAAATATCTAGGCGTAACATTGCAGAGCGATATGAAATGGAACGAGCATGTAAGGACAGTTGTGAGTAGGGCGGACAGCCGACTTCGGTTTATTGGGAGAATTTTGGGAAGATGTACTTCACCTGTATAAGACGCTTGTACGACCACGTGTTGAGTATTGCTCAAGTGTTTGGGACCCGCAGCAGATCAGTTTAAAGGAAGACATAGAGGCGGTTCAGAGACGAGCAGCTAGATTTGTTACCAGTAGGTTCGACCAATGCGCGAGTGTCACGGATATGCTCCGGCAACTCAATTGGGGATCACTGGAAGAACGACGACGTTCTTTTCGTGAATTTCTGCTGAGTAAATTCAGAGGGCCGGAATTTGAAGCTGAGTGTAGTACGATCTTGCTGCCGCCTACTTACATTTCGCGTAAAGATCACAAAGACAAGAGAAATTAGGGCTCGTACGGAGGCATATAGGCATTTTTTTTTTCCTCGTTCAATTTAGGAGTGGAATAGGAAAGGAAATGCATAGTAGTGGTACAGTGTACCCTCCGCCACGCACCTTACGGTGAATTGCGGAGAATACATGTAGATGTAGATATATTCGTGTCGGGGTCTTGTTCAGTGCTACATTAAACAGCGCCGGCGATATAATGTCTCCTTGGTCCCACAGAAGACAGTCCCCACACTCACACGAGAGCTGCAAACCCAGACACGTGTCGGGGAGAGTGAGCCCTCGCCTTCCAGAAGCAGCCGCCGGCCTTGGGCCCGGCGGAGCAACTCCAGCAGTGGACTCAAACACGGCGGCCCGCCGGAAGAGTGGAGGGGGGGAGGGGGGAGGCGGGGGCGGCGCATTAGGCGCTCCGCTCCACCCGGAATACAAATGCAAGAAGCGACGCCAGCGCCGCGCGCGGCCGCTAACTCGAACTTATGCAAAGCGGCGCCCGGCGCCGGCCCGCGGCGCTGCACCAGCTGGGGCTGCCAGACACGTCCGCAGCGCACAGTGGTCCGCCTCTGGACCAGGGTCTCCCTGCACACTCAGCTCCGTCACTGCTGCTGCACTATCGCTCAAAAGTTTCCGAAAACCCTAAAAGTAGGATTAAAAACTGCTACTTATCAAATTTAAATGGCCACACAATCAAACGTAGTATTGACGCCCTGTCAGGCATTTTTATAAGCGGCCTATACATGAAATTTAAACGAATACATCTCAACCTGCATAAAACTGTTCAACATATGAAGTTCAACAACCTGTGCAGATCAAATAATATTCAAAAATGTTCAAATGTTTGTATAGCTTATGGGACTTTACTGCGGAGTCATCAGTCCCTAAACTTACAAACTACTTATGAACTAGCTAACACTAAGGACGGCACAAATACCATGCCTGAGGGGGGATTCGAACCCCCGACCGAAGTGGCCGTGCAGACCGTGACTGGCGCGCCTCAGTCCCCTCGGCCACCGCGGCCGGCCAGATAATATTAACAGACAAAAACAACATAGCCACAAACCTAAATATATTAATGTACAGATTAAAAACAGTTCTGCCAGTGCACTAAAATCAAAACAAATTGCTGAAAAACTTTGGCTAAATAACGAAATATAACTGTTTTTAATCTACGTATCGAAAACAAACTGTTCAAACATTTTTGTATCATTTACAGACCACAGAAGATGCTTTTAAAATAAAAAGTGAAACGTGTCTGGTGTAAAATAAATCTCATTCTTGGAGTCAGCATAAGACGGATTACCTCTTATAATCAATTTTAACAGCTGCTGCGGAAGATGCCCACACAACCAAACATAATCGAAATTCTACCTACCTATATTTCATACGAATCTGTATAATATAAATATAGACTTTGAACAGAAGTCTATAACTAAGGTAGAATTTTCAAAATGTTTATGTGTGTGCGTTGATGAGAGATTTAACTGGAAGCAACACATAGACGATCTGTTGAAACGTTTGAGTTCAGCTACTTATGCTGTTAGGGTTATAGCAAATTTTGGCGATAATAATCTCAGTAAATTAGCTTACTATGCTTATTTTCATTCACTGCTTTCGTGTGGCATCGTATCTATATACACAGGGTGTTTCATTAAGTGTGTTTGCCTCTGTAACTTATAAAATAATAGGTGACGGGAAATTTTAATGCGGTAGGTCAACACAAGAAATGTTACACTTTCTGTGGAACTATGAACATAGTTTATTGTATCATTTTCCAAAGAGTTACAGCACAAAGATATAATTTTTTAAATTGAACAATAGTTTTTTCTATCGTGCATTCGATTCGTTGAAACCAGCTGCGTCCAAATCAATTTAAACTACATTCCTATCACTGTTAGTTTGGGAGCTACAACTCTTCAAAGTTTAGGGGCGGAGGCTACGACAGCGTAGCTAACTGGCTGGTGGTCATGAGACAGTGGGCCGTGCCCCAGGGGACAGCCACTCGGCCAGTTAGCTACGCTATCGCAGCCTCCGCCCCCGGAACTTTGAAGGGTTGTAACTCCTAAACTAACAGTGATAGGAATGTAGTTTAAATTGACTTGGACGCAGCTGGTTTAAACGTATCCAATACACGACAGAAAAAACTATTGTTCCATTTAAAAAATTGTATCTTTGTGGTGTAACTCTTTGGAAAATGATACAATAAACTATGTTCATAGCTCCACAGAAAGTGTAACATTTCTTGTGTTGACCTACCGCATTAAAATTTCCCGTCACCTATTATTTTATAAGTTACAGAGGCAAACAGACTTAGCGAAACACCTTGTATATATGTAACTTGTGTATATAGGTATGTTGCCAATGGATTACGGCCAGAGCATTTTTGATCTTCAGGTAATATTTATATTAACACAGCGGGTGATCCTACGAAGTTTGGTAACGATCGGATAAAGATGTTTACCTATTTGTGGAATTTAACGTTAAATAGGAATAATAGTCACTCTTGCAAGAAACTAATCGTTGACTCTTCAGCTTTACCACAGTCCAATATATGCCAATTAATAAGAAATATAACCTACACTGGGAAACGCAAAAGGCACACTGAGCATTAAATCAGTGGAATGAGGTACTATTCACTGACGAATCGAATTTCAGGTATTGGCTCAAAGCGGCGCTAGGACAACGACTCCAAAAGTAAAGCATAGTAGATGACCCAGCATGCCGTAGAGAATTTGTGGAGGTGGTAAGACGTGAATTTGTACAAATAGCCAGTTGTCGTGGACGTCCTTGTCAGTGCCATTTCTTTCGTTCCCCTGCCACCTAGACTGCTGTATTTATATCTTCCAATTAAAATTGTTGTACTCTCTTCTTCGGACATTATTTTCCCTGTTACCGGTCATTTCTTTGGAGTAATCAGATGAAGTTAGTATTCGGTTCAAAAAATCTTGGCGCACGGCACAGATTTCAGGTGACTGGAAACAATTTCCTCAGTTCTTTCGCTACACAAACGATAGTAACGAAACTAAAGTAAAAGAAGAATCTATTGTACTTAAGAACTACAGCTACCGTCCGCTACGGAAATTCAGGCAATAGGAATTTTGAAAATGATGCTCAGATTAAAATGAACTGTAGTGAAGGCGTGCATTTACGTACCACTAATTATCACACAAATCACTTGGGTGTAGTAACGAGAGCCATTTGCGTTATTGTTTCTCCTACTCATTACCTAAATGGCAGCAGAAACAAGCAAAACCATGTACATTACGCTCATGTCTGCGTGATCTATGCACAAACGAAGTTAACGCCAATGTATAGCTTCGCCACTTACTTCATTTTGCTATCCGTTTGCAGTGGAATACAGCACGCAATGAACATCTCATAAACGGCATCATTAACATCATTTGTACGAACGGAAACCTATAACAGCATGCGATCCCTGTGCACACCCGTATCCCAGCAAATTTAGACGAGAACCGCAACAGTCATATTTCAAACGTACTTTAACACCATCCACAATTGGATTTTTGATATGCTCCAAACGCTCATTCTCAGTATTTACTGCTGAAATTTAGGCCGATGATTCAAAATTTTTCTTTGGTAAGTAGTCCCTGTCTTGTGCTACTTTACCTTTTACTTTCTCAATGCTTCCATCGGCATATCCTGTTTCGCTCCATATTATCACTTCGTGCTACCCAAATTTGATATTACGTTCATCACTAATCTTCAACGGTTCTCTTGACTTCCCTCGAATTACACACAGTCTGCAATAAATGTTAATCTTTACATTTATAATACTGCTCAACAGATGTTAGAATCCTTCCACACATTTTTTGAGAATAGCAGTATTACTAAATGATCCCATCCTACCATCGTGGAAATTAATCGAAATATTGTACCATTCTGTAATTTCCGTTGTTCCTCCATGAGCATACAGAACAGCGAAAGACCGCATCATTGTTTTACTTTTCCTTCTTGCTTTCTGTAAATATCGTGGCATAGGCACCTAATATTGTGCAGGTCTGCTTCAGCCCTGTAGACTTCAGTGAAACGCCGTGGCCGGCCGCGATGGCCGAGGGGACCGAAGCGCTTCAGTCACGGTCTGCACGGCCACTACGGTGGGGTTTAGAATCCCCTCTCGGGCATGGATATTTGTGCCGTCCTAGTCCGTAAGTAGTTCATAAGTAGTTTGTAAGTTTAGGGACTTATGACCCCGTAGTTAAGTCCCATAAGCTGTACAAAAATTTGAACATTTTGAAACGCCGTGGAATTGATTTTAGAAGTCCCTAGTATGCGTCTCATCGCTTCTTACACTAAACGGATTACAGAGTGGCAGCAAATTGTAGTCGTTGCAGGATTTGTGACAGTTAATGATTTACGACCACATCTTAGTGTGATAGTATTCTATCAGGGCCTCCTGAATGCTGTGCGCTCTCTTTCTTAGAACATGTAATCATTACCGTAATGTACCTAATTGTGCATCTCAATTGATGTTAAACCGGTTTGTCCACGAGAGAGGGCCATAGACACGGGTTACCAGATAGGTGCCATGTTTCTTGACTACCGCAAGGCGGTTGATCAGTATCCCACAGTCGTTTAATGAACAAAGTAAGAACATATGGTCAATCGGACCATTCGTGTGACTGGAGGACGTCCTCGATGACACCACGAAGCATGTCATTCTAAATGGAGAGAAGACCTGCAAAGTAAGAGTGATATCAGGTGTGCCACAGTGGAGTGTCTTGGGACTGTTGTTATTCACATTATACAGGGTGAACTACCTAACACTTGCACCGCAAATATTGCGGAAACGGAAAGTGCGATATATATATACAGTTTTTACAGAATGAATTGGTAGTCAAGGACTCGTATTGTTAGCCAATATACAACATGTAAAAATATGCAAACATCCTGTTTTCAAATGGAATAATGGTTGTTTTTATCATGCACACCAGCTGTGTACAAAGAATTTCGAATGAAATATTTAACACATTTAGTTTGGCAGCTACAAACATTCGAAGTTTTGGAGACGGAGTGTAGACAGCGTAGCAAACTGGCTGGTGGTCATGAGTCAGTGGGCCATGTCCCAGAGGCTAGCCACTCGCCCAGTTAGCTACGTTATCGCAGCCTCCGCCCCCGAAACTTTGAACGGTTGTAACTGCCAAACTAAACGTGATACAAATGTCATTCAAAATTCTTTGTACGCAGCTGTTTTCAAACTTTCCAGTGCATAATAGAAACAACCATTGTTACATTAAAAACTGTATGTTTGCATAAAAACACTTTCTAATTAATCTTCCAATCTGTTTGTTGGCTTAAAATACGAACCCCTTACTACCAATCCATTCTGTGAAAATCGCACATCAATCGCACTTTCCTTTTCCGCAATATCTGCGGTGCAACTGTTAGGTGATTAACACAGTATATAAATGACCTTGAGGATAACTTCGGAAGTTCACTGAGGCTTTTGTGGATGATGCTGTTGTATATAGAGATGTTATAACAATGGAAAATTGTATTGAAATTGTGGTGTCGCACAAGTACAAAGTGCGCGCCACCTACTTTCGCCGCGCGCCGCTATGCACGCACGGCGCGGCGTTCTTACGACGACAGCCATGAGCGCCCTCTGCTGCAACCCCGCTCGTGGCCACCACGGAAAGACATCGTTCACTTGGGACTGAGATAGCAACTAGTTAGGACCTTCGGAGTCAGATAGGCACCAGTGAAGACTTGGCTATCGTACAGGCACTAGGCAGGCCTCTAACAGCTATGTATCAGCATTCTGCAGTACTATGTAAAAGTTAAGTATTGTATAAATTCTGTGCAATATATATCTCATTCTAATTTGCTCAAGTGTTTCTAGTTTCTGGCTGCTCCCCTCCGTCCCTGCACCAGCGTGCTATCTTTATTCCTGTGTCGGTCTCATTCCATTCGGCCACCGACACCTACGACACAAAAGCGGCGACGAGGCTGGGACACAAAAGTGGCGACGAGGAGTGATAGACGATCCGTGGACCAGCCCGCTGGCAGCAGCCAGACAGCAGTAGTAGACGGAGCACACAGAAATTGCTCTCGCCCAGCCACCCGTATTATAAGAATTTTGGGGGAAGATATTTTGTTACGTGTTTTGTGGACTTTTTTGTTGCAGCGCGTCCTCTTTCATATTGCATTTGTGTTTTGTTATAATTTACTTGTATGCGCGGCGCCTAATCGGTCAGCATGGCCACTAACCCGAACCCAAACTTAATGGAAATTATTCAGTTACAGACGGCGCAAATAACACAACTCCTGCAGGCTGTGGCCCAGCTCACAGCGCAAGCAGCTAACCAACAACAACAGCCGCCGCTTCAGCAACCCACACCTGCCGCCGCAATGCTTCCTACGTTTCGCCAGTACAACGAACGTGAGGAAGAATGGAGCGACTACTTCGCACAGTTTCAAGAACTCGTCGCGGCTCATCAAATTACAGGTCAGAAAGTGAAGCATCTGCTATTATCTGTGGTGGGCACCAACACCTTCGTGTTACTGAAAAAACTTTTCCCCGACGTATCTCCTCGTGATGTAGACTTTGAACAAATAGTAGAGGCACTAAATGCTCATTATGAGAGAAAAGTTCTCGTAGCTGCGGCACGGTACCGATTTTTCAGACTTAAAAAATTACCGCAGCAGTCACACCAAGAGTGGATTACGGAATTGAAGGGCTTAACCCGCAAATGTAAATTTACTTGCTCTTGTGGACTTTGGTATAGTGACGTGATGTTTAGGGATGCGATTACGCAGAATATTCAGGACCCCAGAATTAGAGCAGCAATTCTGAAACAGCCTGACCCCTCATTAGACAGTGTACTGCAGCTTATAGAAGCGCATGATACTTTTGACTTAGCTGATGTAGAAATGCAAAGCCATAGCGTAAATTCAGTGTGCCGCAACGGACGCTTTCCTAGACGTAGTTCTCAGTATAGCACTAGTGATTCTTATTTTTCTACCGGCCGTGCTGAACAGACAGTGAACAGTAGCCAGAGTAAAAGTGTGACGCAAAGGTCGACCCGTAGTGTTAGACACAGTAATTTGCATAACGGGAGCCAACGCTCATTTCAGAAAAATGAACGTAAATCTTGCCCCCAGTGTGTGTCTCGTCACAAGCGTGCTCATTGCCCTAGTCGCAACGCAACCTGTTATCAATGTGGCAAATCGGGACATGTACAATCTGTGTGTATGCAAATTAAAAACTCAAAGAACAGTAACGTTAGAAACAGTGCTTCGCGGAGTGCGAGAACAGTTAATTCTGTAAATGTCATACACGCTGTAAACTTGAACAGTGCTTTGCTTGGTTCTCAATTGCAGGAAAGTAGTTCTGCGCCTACGGCAAAACTATATAGTGCACCACGTAGCAAGCGCCGACGAGCGCGTAAAAATGTGCAACGGAAAAGGGTTCGGGACAAGCAAAATGACAATGTACAGTGCAATCCTGTAGTGAACCTAGTGCCTTCTACAACTTCTCCTTGTGATAGTGCCCAGTACTGTCTAGCTAGTGACTGTAGACTTGATGTAGCTACTCAAAAGTTTAGTGCAGTAATCAGTGAATCTGTAGAAGCCTCGCACTGTGCGGACCCCGATCCGGCGGTAGTGCCATCTAGTGACAGTGTTGTTAATCTGCTGCGTGCCGAGTCTGCGCCGCTTACTTCACTACGCGACCCGCGCAAGCGCAGTAAACAAACCGTAGCAGACGTTGCCCACATTCGCGCACCTGTCGAGCGCCGCAAGCAAAAACTGTTTGTTACTCTCTTCATAGAAAATAAGACGGTGCAATTTCAGATTGATACTGGTTCCGCTGTCACATTAATAAATAAAGATACTTATGAACTTCTGGGTTCGCCAAAATTGTCGCCGTCACAGCAAGTGTTAACAGCTTATACAGTTCAAAATATTCCCGTGCTAGGAACGTGTAGCCTGCCCGCCTCTTTTCAAGGTGTAACAAAAACAGTTGCTTTTGTAGTTCTTCAGGCCAAATCGACACAGAACATTTTTGGACTAGATGCTTTTGACTTGTTTGGTTTATCAATTCAAAGAGATGTGCTTGAAATTTCGTCAATAGTGCCTCAGGATAAAATCAATGCATTGTGTGACAAATATAGTGACTTGTTTTCGCTGGAACTAGGTTGTGCAAAAGACTTCGTGGCACATGTCACTTTAAAAGAATCTGCTGTACCAAAATTTTGTAAAGCTAGACCAGTGCCTATCGCAATGCGTGATACAGTTGCCGAAGACCTTAAACGTTGGCAAGATAGTGGGGTGATTTCTCCTGTTTCTGCGAGTCAGTGGGCCTCGCCTATAGTAATTATACCCAAGCCGAAAGGAAAACTTCGTCTTTGTGCGGACTTCAAATCAACAGTGAACAGTCAAACAATTGTAGACACTTATCCCCTGCCCCGACCTGACGAACTGTTGGACAAATTAGGACAGTCTCGTTTCTTTTCTAAAATTGATTTAGCAGAGGCATACTTACAGATTCCACTTGATGACGAGTCAAAAAAGTTTTTCGTCATTAATACTCACATGGGCCTTTTTCAATTTCAATGCCTACCCTTTGGCAATTCTTCCGCCCCCGCTATTTTTCAGCGCTTTTTGGAACAGCTGACCGTTTCTGTACCGTGTGGCTCGAACTACTTAGATGATATTGTGGTATCCGGACGTACAGTTGACGAACATTTAGCAAACCTGGTTTGCCTTTTCAAAGTTTTGACTGCAGCAGGTCTACGTTGTAATAAAGCAAAGTGTTCGTTTTTTCAAACTAAAATAGAGTACCTAGGCCATGTGATTAATGCCCAAGGAATTCATCCCTTACAGTCACATCTTAGAGCAATCAAAGACTTGCCTCCTCCTAAGAATGTGCACGAATTGCAAGCAGTAATGGGAAAACTTAACTATTATTTCAGGTTTATTCCCAATGCCTCTCAGATTGCAGCTCCACTGCATCACTTACGTAGGAAAAATGTTCCTTTTGTTTGGTCTAAAGATTGTCAGGTTGCCTTTGACAAACTAAAGTCTGCACTACTCAGTGATGCATGTTTGATTCCCTTTGACCCACAGAAGCCTGTAGTGTTAGCAGTTGATGCCTCATCGTACGGTGTGGGTGCAGTTTTGTCACATCGTATTGGATGTCACGATCGTCCTATTGCCTTTGCATCCAAGCTACTGACGCCGACGCAACAGAATTACAGTCAGATAGAAAAGGAGGCCTTAGCAATCATTTACGGCGTCACAAAGTTTCATCACTACCTCTATGGCAGAAAATTCTATTTGTTGACAGACCACAAGCCTCTCACGTCGTTGTTCTCACCCACAAAGCCAATTCCGCCACGTACGGCACAAAAGCTTCAGAGATGGTCCTTGATATTGTCTAATTATCAGTATGAGATTTTGTACCGACCTACCACTCAACATGCCAACGCGGACACACTTTCCCGACTTCCGGTTGGCCAGGATGTCTCGCTTGATTCTTCAGAAACGGCATGTTGTCAGATAGACTCCAGAGATGCTTCCGCTGTTGCAGATTTCCCTTTGAACTCTCGTCGGGTTGCACAAGAAACAGCTGCGGATGCAGACTTAAGTGTGGTAGCACGTTTTGTTCGCTCAGGGTGGCCTGCCATAGCCAAAGACATTGATCGGCCTCTGGTTCGACGTTATTTTGGACAACGTCATGCATTATCTTTCAGTCAGGGTGTTCTGTTGTTGCATACCGACAACGACCAATCAAGAGTGATTGTTCCACGTTCCCTGCAACGAGAAGTGTTACGCCTCCTGCATCAAGGACATTGGGGCATTGTTAGGACAATGCAATTGGCCAGACGTGATTGTACCTGGGTTGGTATGGACGCTCAGATAGAGAGCATGACGTCACAGTGTACTGTTTGTGCGGAGCATCAGGCGGCTCCTCCGCAACGTTTCTCAGACTGGCCACGCCCCAAGGGACCATGGCAACGTATACACATTAACTTTGCCGGACCTTTCTGGAATACGCACTGGTTAATTGTTGTAGACGCTTTCAGCAAGTTTCCTTTCGTGATTGCCATGAACTCAACGACAGCGTATAGTACAATCAGTGCCTTAACATCAGTGTTTTGCATCGAAGGTTTGCCTGAAAGTATCGTCAGTGACAATGGACCTCAGTTTGTTAGTGCGGAATTTCAACAGTTTTGTCGTGTGAATGGCATTCAGCATATCACCACCGCACCTTTTCACCCTCAGTCCAATGTTGAAGCAGAACGTTTCGTTCGAACATTCAAGTCTCACATCGAAAAGATGAAAGGTCAGCACTCCAGGCAGCAAGCTCTTCAAATTTTCCTGTCTACGTATCGGAGCATGCCACGTGACGGCCCGTCTCCTGCCGAGCTGCTACACGGCCGCCGTCACCGCACTCTCCTTCACCTGCTGCAGCCTCCCACGCACCGAGTCGGTTCGTATGGCGCTTCGCGTTTTCAGGTTTCCACGCTGGTGCTGTACAGGGTGTTTGCTGGCAACAAGAAGACGTGGTTATCGGGCATCATTCGGCGTGTGCTCGGCCGCAATATGTATGTTGTAGGTTCTTCCACAGGGTCGGAGCTGCGGCGCCACGCAAACCAATTGCGCCTGCACAGGCCGCGCGATCCTGTCTCGGGTTTCTTGATTCCAGACCCAGTTCACCGCCAGGGAGCACAGCCACATCGTTCGTCCCCGGACTACGAGATCCCTATGGACGTCGACGTACCTCCGACGCAGTCGTCGCCGCCGCTGTCGCCGCCGCAGATGACAGCGTCACCGAGCCCCCCCCCCCCCCCCCAGCTTGGGCCACGCACCTCAGAAGAAGATGACCTGCTCCCTCTGGGCAGGGGCGGGCGCCCTTCCGCTGGTTTTCGCGGGTTTTCCAGCGGATCGCAAGGTGTATACCGGGGTGCGTACGGCGTCTCGATCCCAGCCTCAGCTACGACGCCCGTCCCACCAGTAACGCCCCCGCCCAGGCCCTCCTCCCAGTGCCGTCGCCGTGGCCCTCAGCCCTACGCCACGACGACGCGGCAGTTTGGGGGGGAGGGTTGTGGTGTCGCACAAGTACAAAGTGCGCGCCACCTACTTTCGCCGCGCGCCGCCATGCACGCACGGCGCGGCGTTCTTACGACGACAGCCACGAGCGCCCTCTGCTGCAACCCCGCTCGTGGCCACCACGGAAAGACATCGTTCACTTGGGACTGAGATAGCAACCAGTTAGGACCTTCGGAGTCAGATAGGCACCAGTGAAGACTTGGCTATCGTATAGGCACTAGGCAGGCCTCTAACAACTATGTATCAGCATTCTGCAGTACTATGTAAAAGTTAAGTATTGTATAAATTCTGTGCAATATATATCTCATTCTAATTTGCTCAAGTGTTTCTAGTTTCTGGCTGCTCCCTTCCGTCCCTGCACCAGCGTGCTATCTTTATTCCTGTGTCGGTCTCATTCCATTCGGCCACCGACACCTACGACGGAACCGAGACACAAAAGCGGCGACGAGGTTGGGACACAGAAGTGGCGACGAGGATGGGATACAAAAGAAATGCAAGAGGATCCTTAACGAATTAACAAATGATGCAAGGAATGGAAATTGAATCTCAATGTAGACAAGTGTAAAGTGCTACGAATACATAGAACGAAAGATCCTTTGTCATTTAGATATACTATTGGAGGTCAGCAACTGGAAGCAGTTGAATCTATAAATCATAGGCATTAGGAGTGATTTAAAATGGAACGTACTGAGATTCATTGGAATAATCCTAAAGAAATGGAGTCGGAAAACAGAGGAAATAGGTTACAGTACACTTGTTAGCCCACTGCTTGAATACTGCTTACTGGTGTGGGAATGGTACCAGGTGCGGTTGATAGAGGAGGTAGAGAAGATCCAACGGAGGGCAGCGTGCTTCGTTACAGGATCATTTAGTAATCGTGAAAGCGTTACAGAGATGTTCGATGAACTGCAGTGGAAAATTCTGCAAGAGAGACGCTCTGTAACTATGTACGGGCTTTTATCGAAGTTTCGAGAATATACCTTTACCGAGAAGTTAAGCAGTATATTGCTTCCTCCTACGTATGTCTCGCGAAGAGTTCATGAGGATAAAATCAGAGACATTGGAGCCCTCACAGAGGCATACCGATAATCTTTATTTCTGCGAACAATACGAGACTGGAATAGGAGGTAGAACCGATAGTGGTATCCAAGGTACCCTCCGCCACACACCGTCGGGTGACTTGCGGAATATTGATGTAGAAATAAAAACGTTTCGCAGCTTTACTATTCTGTTTCAACACACCCGGATGTCTTCTCCCAACATGCTAATGCCCGGCCATACAATGTTAAGTGAAACTGAACACGCTCTTCATGACAAGCATTAACTCCGTAGGACAGCACGTTCTCTCGACCTGTGTACAGTCGAGCAAGCGTGTGATATTACGGGACGACAACAGATTTCTACTACTCGTCAACCACAACTCTTGCAGAACTACGTGGACAGATCGAGCAGGCGTGGAATATTACGGGACGACAACAGATTTCTACTACTCGTCAACCACACCTCTTGCAGAACTACGTGGACAGATCGAGCAGGCGTGGAATATTACGGGACGACAACAGATTTCTACTACTCCTCAACCACAACTCTTGCAGAACTACGTGGACAGATCGAGCAGGCGTGGAATAATTTACATCAAGACAGTATTCGACGACTGTGTGTTCGAATGCATGCCAGAATCAGTGCACCTATTGCCACCCGTAGAGGTTACACTGCGTTTTGAATACGTTTTACCAGTAATCCAAACCTGGTATCTAAATATCACTTTATTTAATGATCTGTAAATGTAATCTTTTGAAGTACAACATACGCACTTTTTCAACAATAAATTTTGAGAGCTTTTGGATATTGGAAGAGGGTGTGTTAATTTTCATTTCTGGTTGCGTATTTATACTGTCACAGTTGTCAATGCAGAATCAGTGTTACTGACGATTTGAAACGAGACACCACACTCCTTCTAACCCTTTCAGAAGCAAGGATGTAGGTGATGTGACACTAATATAGAGAGGTACGTTTAAGATACAAAATACGTAATTCATTGCAAAAAAGAAAATAAATATATTTTCAAAGACTTTGTACCAACCTTTCTTTTCGGTCTTTACTACTAATTTTTATGATCTGCATCATCTTATAGTAACATGCCTTTGAAAGACATCAAAGGATCATATAAAATCAACTGGCTTTTAGATATGATCAGAAAGAACAGAAAACATTTGTGAAACCTGCAGCTCATATCAGTGAACCTGCTAAGGAATTTACAACATGTCAAAACAATGATTTCAACACCTTGCCGCCATTGTAACTGTACTGGAAGGTGGCCGACTGCTGGCGACACATACTGTAGAGAAATAGTGAACTAAAACATGTTACGCACGTTACCACTGTCTATCCACGATTGTGTGATGCAAGCCCTAACTTCCTAGCGTGAATCACAAAGAAATAAACAGAACAAAACCAGAAACGCACATTTGTGGGTGCAGGGCCTCAAAGGGCTAAGGCAGGGTGTAATATTTACGGTCACCAGCTCGCCATATGCGACCGCATGTTTGACGCTGTCCGGTTAGTTTTAACTGTATTAACATTTTTTCTCTATATTAGTGGACATAATCTCTCGACACAAATTTCATGAAATGCCAGTATTGTTTCGACATCACAACTTCTGTACCTCCTCTGTACGGTGTATGTTCGTACAAGCGGCTGCCATCGGGCTCACGCAAATTCGTAGATCTGAAATTGTGTATAACCAGGGCCTTATCCTGCTTATAGTTAGTTGGAGTGTGGCTGTTTGCTGTATATGCAATGGGAATTCCTGTGCTTATGCTGAACTAGGTGTTCTGTCAATCAATTCGATATATTATATGTACAAAGAAATTGTTCTGTTTGAATTTTAAACTAACGAACTAATATCATAGAAAGAGACAGATGGTGGGAGTGCTCCTATTCATTCAGATGAAGATGCTGTGATATGTGTGTGTGTGTGTGTGTGTGTGTGTGTGTGTGTGTGTGTGTGTGTGGTGTCTGTTCTTTAGGCTCCGAAAGAACAGAAATCACTTGTGAAATCTGCAGCTCATATCAGTGAACCTGCTAAGGAATTTACAACACGCCAACTGCCAGTAATGATCGAAATAAATGAGTGGGGAAAGTTGAATTTATGTGCCAAGCAGGGATTCGAACCCCGAATTTCCTGCTTATTAGGCAGTTACCCTTTACCGCTGCGCCACTCAGTAGTGAGTGGACAAGTTGAAAATATGCATATAGCGGGAAGCGAGCAGCAGTAACTCGCGCGTCCGTGATTATCGTGGTGTCCAGGGTGTAGCAAACGCCTAATAAGCAGCAGAACGGGTTCATAATTTGGTTGAGCACAAATTTTCAACTTTCAACATCCATATATTCAGCTCCCACTGGCAGCTTTCATTATATATGCCTTTGTATAGAAAAACAAAAATGTCACCCGTTGGTACCGGCCAAAATCGTAAGGAGGAATTTCTTTTTTCTCCTACGTAATAGATTTCTATGTACTAGACGTCAATTTCAAATGTGTGTAATACATTATTAATCACTGCAGGTTAAAATAAAATCCCCTTGTTTGGTAATAAGATGCCTATGTGGTCAATCTGATAACCACCTTGCTGCAGTAACCAATCGACTACACCGATTATATAAACTTTCAACATTCGGTATACGATGGATCAGAAATGTAATAAATCCAAGACAGTAGTTGTATTACTGTGTCGATATTAGGAAACTCAGACATTTCAAGCGTATCCATGAGTAGGTTACATCACACTGACTCTTATTACTAAATAAGGAGATTTTATTTTTTCAGAAATGAAAAATTACTCAAATTTCCACTGTTACCTTACAGTGACATTTCTTTTCTATCCTTTTTAAAGCAATTACAGGATCATGAGAGATATTATTGACAATATACACTTGCTTAGGTACTTTATTCAGTTACCGATTACTTAGAATGAGGCATCATTGGGGCTACCATAATAATGAAAAAAAAATCGCACTGCCGTGTTTTACGGCCCACTTTAGATTTGTAGTTTTATAAGTTTTTGCAAACATTTTGGACCAAAATAATAATTTAAATAATAAAAAAATAATTAATAAGTGTGTCTGAAACCCTTTTAGAAAAAAATGGTAGTGGCGAGTTTCGAACCACCGACCTTTATGCATCACAGTCCAGCACCTTGCCCACTACGCTACGGCTATAAATCAGAACAGGAGTCTTTAATCTCATACTATTGATGGCCGTTGTTGACTGATCTTAATATGGCATTTGTAGACATTAGATTATCATCTATCGTACGAAGAACGATGTGTTGTGTTAATTCCTCGGTGTGCCGTTGCTTTGAAATGACAACGTGTAAGTTACAATAAGAAAATCATCAATACGTGAGGAATGTCACGTGACATTTTCGAACGGCTGGTTTTCGTTCAGTCAATGGAGGTTATCAAATCTCAGTTATTTTGGCAAATATGTCTCAAAAGTTACGAGATACAAAAAAAAAAAAAAAAAAAAAAAAAAAAAAAAAATTACACAATGGAGCTAAGGTGTAGAGAATTTTCTCCTCTTCCAATTAAGTTATTCAATTCTCGTGTCAGATGAACTGTTCGTTTGCACTGACAATTACAGTACAACGGCTTTTTTTGTTTTACTACCGTATTTTTTATTAGAAAAATTTGAAAAGGGGTGGTTGTGGTCTCTGGTGGCCTACAATCATGTCTGTAAAATTTGGTGCTGATCCGTTCAACGATTCGTCTTGAAAACTGGGAACACGTTACGGACAGACAGACAGACATACATCCCAAAATCGCCGATATTTTTGCAAATATCTTGGAAACGCTACGATATATATATATATATATATATATATATATATATATATATATATATATAAAGAGAGCAAAGTTGTAGAGCATTTTCTCCTCTACAAATTCGGTTATTCAATTTTCGTGTCAGATGAATAGTTAAGCCGTTATTTTCATTTAAATTTCGGGTTGTCAAAAGACGAAAGCAAAGGCCCATTTTTAGTGTTCCTACCGTAACCTAAAGTGGGCCAACATTTCACTGTCCTGTAATATGATGTGTGATCACCTCGGACGACCAGTACAAATGGATACCTGCGTGCCATTGACATTATAAGGGTTATCCGTCATCTATTAAGAAATATGTGGGATTACTCCTACAAGTGCAATATCCAGCTCTGCGGCCACTGTGCGAGATGATGATGTGGCATCAATGCCTCCGCCAAGTGCACACGGACATGCTTAATCGCGTTTCAGTCCGATGAACAACCTGACCACTTCAGTCGATCAGTTCCGCTTCAAGCGTGTTCTCCACCAGTGCAGCTCTGTGGCGACGAGCGTTATCGTCCACCAGAAGGAATCAATCTCCTATTGCACCAGTGTACGGCATAGGAAACACTTACTCCTCCCCACACCATTCGTCCACACCACTATGTTTCCTGCACATAAGCAGGACTGGTCTGAGTTCAACGTTCTGTCCAAAATACGGAACGACGATCGTCCGGATGAATATAAAATCTTGACTCATCTGTGAACAGAACCCGGCGGTATTCTTTTTTACGACTCCTATAGTGATGTTCATCCACCAGGTTTCTGCGAGCTAAACGATGTCGTGGTTTTACTGGAACACACAGCGTATGTCTCCGTGCGTAGATGCCTCATTCACGAAGGAAAGTGTGGACTGTTTGTATTGATAGTGCGTGTCCCGTTGCTGCTGAAGGGTGCGTTGCAGCTGCGTTACAGCCTTTTAACCGGAGATAACAGTCATCTCTTGCTTATGTTACCGGTGAAGACCTTGGAGTTGCCTTCTTTTAATGATTCCTGTTATTTGAATTCGCTTCCAGGCTCTTTGGAACACTCCAATAATTATACTAACCTCCGTCTGTGACTGGCCCACTTCCCACCTATGGCCCTCGAAGTTATTGTTACATTGCACTGAATGCTGACTACACTATCTGAACCTAACTGCTTGAGTAATTTTGGTAGAGTAAATACACCAGCCGCTTCTCTGCAGTAACTTTCTGTTATTACCAAATGAAATGATTGTAAATCTATGGGACTTAACTGCTTAGATATTACTCCCTAGCTTACAAACTACTTAAAATAAACAGACAACACCCATGCCCGGGGAAGAACTCGAACCCCAAAGGAGAACGGCCTCGCGCATCGCTTCACGGCGCCTCAGTACGCACTATCTCAGTTGACGTAATTTTGCTGTCTTAACCGACAGAAAGACGTCGCATCAATATTGTCCATTCAGCAGATGACAATACTTCAGAACAAAGATATGTCAAGTGATCCCCTAATTATTTTTAATAGTGAGTATCATTTTCCAGTCTCACTCCGTACCTACTCTTTAAGCAAACAAAATTACTTTGTGAGACATAGCTAATAAATGTGCGGCTCGATAGTACAGTTGTAGAGTGCCAGACTACTTCAAAGGTCGCAGGTTCGATCCCCGCCAGGTCATAGGATTTTTATCTAACACCATCCATTTCTTTCACTTCTGGCAGTGTTGGCAATGTGGAAAATATCGAGTAGCACCGTGGTTCGAAACCCAAGTTAAACTGTAGGTCCAGCTATAACTGGCTGGGTAAGTCTATTCGAAGGTTCGGAGGAAGGCAACGGCATATCACCTCCAAACTGGACCTTGCCCAGTAAAGCACTGTGGAGTTCAAACCAATCTTCGAATTGGCTTTTTTATCTAATAAATAATATAATTTAATATTTTTTACACTGCTACATTACTCATACTCTGAATTCACTTCGCTCCTTGACCATCTTCAGGTGATTTCGTAATATAGTTGTTTGTACTGCTGCCAGGTTGGATTTTTTTATTTTTGAAGATATTCGGTATGTTCTTTATTATTAGCACCTCTCCAAGGATATCACATGTGCTGCACAAGTAATCTAAAATTAAAACAATATTATAAAAGGACACACGGAACATCTTCAAAAATAGTGAATGTAATAAAGTATAATATGACAGTGTTAGAAATACCTCGGATCGTACTTATATAGGGACGAAGGACTGGAAAGCTTGGAATAGCACCGAATAAACTATGGTTGGGTCAAATGGAGGAAAATGATCGGAGTGTTGTGTGATAAGAAGGTGAGCAATGGGTTGAAAGGGGAAGTGTACAACTCGGTGGTAAGATCTGCTATGTTATATGGGGCAGAGATATGTCCAATCACAGTAGCCCAGGAAAGGAAGATGGAAGTAGCAGAAATGAGGATGCTGAGGTAGATATGTGGGGTAACAAGAAAGGACAGAATTAGAAATGAATTTTGTAAATAATTCTAGAAAGTACTATAAACAGTCAGGATGTCTTTCTATGAATTATTGAAGTCCGCCTTAGCTGTTTTTATACGCCATTATTGCGTTACTACCGGTTTCGTACCGTTAAAGGTACATCTTCAGGTATCTTTTAATTTACATGGGGTGGTTTGACTTGTTGCGTGTCCCAACTGTCATGATGGTTTGGCGGGTTTTATGGAGGTTTTCTTTAAAGATGTCAATTAATTTTACAAGGGACTCGCTTCAGTAAACGTCCATGTAGGCAACGGTTGCGTATACCAAGTTTAGTGCTTTTTTTTTTTTTTTTTTTTTTTTTTTAAAGTTGAACGTAGCGGTGGGTTCGGCATCCCCTGAATCTAAAGTAAAACGAATTGTACCAATGGTTTGCGTCATATGCTATTAAAATATTTGGAATCGTGGTCTGTGTAATGATTCTCAAAATTAGAAAATTCGTAGAAACCATTAGGTGCACGTTACGAATTAAAAATTTGTTGTCATTCAATCTATGAAATTATTCATGTGCAATGATAGTATATGATATGTTCAGAAGTGCAATACTTCTGAATACGTATTGTCGTTGCTCAAGAAATCGTTGTGGAAAGCCCCCAATACTCGTTATCATAACAGTGTGTTGTAGCGATGAAGAAAGCCTGATGGTATGTGTCCACGCTGCTCTCTGAACCCGACATCGTTAGTCGTTCTCCTGTACTAGCTTATTGGCGGTGACTGAGGTCTGTTGGCCACATGAATTTGTTAGAGGAGTTGTGGAAGTGGGAGCCATGTGGAAACAGATACAAGAGAATAAACTAAGGTGGTATGGACACATGCAGAGAAAAGGGAAAGAGTATATCGGAAACAGAGTTGGAGATATAAAGATTGAAGGAGTGAGAAGGAGAGGAAGACGGAAGAGTAGGTGGAAGGATAAGATAGTGGGGGACCTAAGGGAGAAAGGAAGAAGCAGTGAAAAGTGTATCATGGAGGAGAAGGATCCAGAAGAGCAACGCCAACCCTACTTGACTTTCGAAAAGGCTACGATAAAGAAGAAGAAAAAAAAAGAAGAAGAAGATGACACTGTAAGACATATTTTACCATATTATTTATCAGATATGTCTCTCGAAGTCATATTTTACGCTGCGGGCCCTACAGAAAGAAATTAGCTTCTATGTTCAAAATTGTTTCGCCGGCTAGTGGCTACAGAACCGAAATTTCGCACCCTGTTGTACGGCACTGTTACCAGTCATAGCGCAGCCGTGTGGCGGTGGTTGATTCTGCGCGCTGTCCCCGCCGCGGCCGCACACCCCTTGTCTGCTTCTCACACGGCGACACTGCCGCCCGGCCTTGTCTTGCCCACGGCCGGAGCCAAAACACAAAGTGTTTGCCGGCAGGGCGCCGACAGCGGAAAGACGCCCACGTCGACGCCGCCGCCGGGACTCGGCAATATCGCACCAGCCGGCGCCGGCGTCGACGCCACCCCCCCCCCCCCCCACACACATTTCTACCTCTCCTGCCCCCAGCTACGCCACGCCCCTCGTGTTTGCCCTGCCTACTCCCAGGTGAGTTGCTACGGAATGAGCACTGCTTCCGCAGCGCCGTAGTCGCGTCACCTCGTCTCGACTGAGGGGACAAAATCGTTCCTAGGGAACGAGGGAGCTGCAGTGCACTCCTACATCTCGCACAGTGTATTTCCACTTCCGTGTGGACTGCGGCACCTTCAAATTCCCCTACACGGCGCCGGAGAATCACCATACAACAGCTGATAAACATCGTAACAAGTGAAGCAGTATTATTTATCACTAAGTAAACGTAGGTAGTCAGTCAGACGAATGGAAAAACTTGTGGAATATGACCTCGTGGAAGATCAGTTTGGATTTAGGAGAAATGTCGTAACACGGGACGCAATACTCATATTACGACATATCTTAGAAGATAGGCTAAGGAAGAGAAAACCTACGTATCGGCATTTGTAGATTTGGAGAAAGCTTTTGACAATGTCGACTGGAATACACTCTCCCAAATTCTGAAGGTAGCAGGGGTAAAATATAGGGAACGAAGAGTTATATTCAACCTATGCAAAAACCAAACGGCGGTTATTACAGGCCGGCCGCCGTGGCCGAGGGGACTGAGGCCCTCCAGTCACGGTCTGCACGGCCACTACGGTCGGGGGTTCGAATCTACCCTCGGACATGGATATTTGTGCAGTACTTAGTGGTAGCTAGTTCATAAGTAGTTTGTAAGTTTAGGGACTGATGACCCAGTAGTTAAGTCCCATAAGCTTTACAAACATTTGAACATTTCGTTGGTTATTAGAGTCGAAGGGCAGGTAAGGGACGCAGAGGTTGGGAAGGAAGTACGACAGTGTTGTAGCCTTTCCTCAATGTTGTTCAATCTGTACATTGAGCAAGCAGTAAAGGACTGGAAGGAGATATATAGAGAGGGAACTGAAGTTCAGGGAGACGAAATAAAAAGTTTGCGGTTTGCCGATGACATAGTAATTTTGTTGGAGACTGCAATGGATCTGGAAGAGCAATTGAATGAAATGGACAGTGTCTTGGAAGGAAGATGTAAGATGAACATTAACGAGAGTAAAACGAAGCTAATGGAATGTAATGTCATAAAAACAAGCGATGCTGAAGGAATTAGATTAGGTAATGACACAATAAAAGCAGTAGACGAATTTTGTTAATTGGGTAGCAAGATAACTTCTGATGGCCGAAGTCAAGAAGATATAAAATTCAGAATGTCTATGGGGAGAAAAGCGTTTCTAAAGAAGCGAAACTTGTTAACATCCAATATTAATTTAAATGTTAGGAAATCCTTTATGAAAGCATTTATCTGGAGTGTAACATTGCATGGCAGTGAAACGAGGACGATAAGGAGCTAAGACAAAAAGATTATAGAAGCTTTTGAAATGTAGTGCAACAGACGAATTACAAAGATTAAATGGGTAGATCACGTAACTGACGAGGAGGTGCTTCATAGAATTGGAGAGAAAAGGAGTTTCTGGCATATCCTGACTAAGAGAAGGGATAGATTGGTAGGACACATTCTGAGACGTCAAGGAATTGTCATCTTATCATTAGATGGACGTCTGTGGGGTAAAAATCATAGAGGGAGATCAAGGGACGAATATAGTAAGCAGATTCAAAAGGATTTAGGTTGCCGAACGTATTCTCAGATGAAGAGACTTGCACAGGACAGGGTAACGTGGAGAGCTGCATCAAACCAGTCTGAGGACTGAAGACCACAACAACAACAACAGACACACAGCTATTATAGAGTTTACTGTAAAATGAGTTCACGGTTCAGAATAGTTACAGCACTACGTCTCTTCGAATCTTTTACCATACTTCGCACGAAATGGCAACGGTATTAACATGTTGGCAAACGCCGCCTGCGAAATTACCAGTACGTATGTAATGTGTCCATATCTCGGGTTACATCACAGAAATAAGGGTACACTGTAATACCCCCTAGTCTAGTGATCATTTTTACACATATAACACAGAAAAGCTACAGCTGTCGTACAATACAATGTCAAAATTTAACCCTTAAATGCATAGTGTTGCTGATCAGCTACATGTCTTATTTTATTCCGTTATCTCTCAAACTGGGGAAAGGAGAGTTATTTAAAAACTTGTGCAAAAGCCAGACCGCAGTTAGTAGAATCGAAGAGCATGAAAGGTAAGCGATGGTTGGGAAGGGAATAAGGCAATGTTATTCACTTTGTACATCGAGCAAGCTAAGGAAAGCAAGGAAAAATTTCGAATAGGGATTAAAGTTCAGCGTCAAGAGATAAAAACATTGCGTTTTGCTGATGACACTGTAATTCTGTCAGAGACAGCCAAGTACCTGGAAGAGCAGTTGAATGGAATGGACAGTGTGTTGAAGAGAGCGTATAAAATGAACATTAACAAGAGCAAAACAAAGGTAATCGAACGCAGTCTTAAAAAATGCTGAAGAAATTAGATTAAGTAACGAAACAATTAAGGTTGTAGATGAGTGTTGTTACTTGGGTAGTATAAAAACAAACAAAGGTCGCAGTACAGAGGATATTAAAGGCAGAATGACAATGGGAAGAAAAGCATTTTTGAAAAACAGAAACTTGCTAACATCGAATATTAATTTCAATAAAAGAAAGTCTTTGATGAAGGCATTTGAGTGGAGTGTTGCATTGTACGGGAGTGAAAGTTGGACGATAAATAGTTCACACCGGAGGAGGATAGAGGCTTTTGAAATGTGGTGCTACAGAAGAATGCTGAGGATTAGGTGGGCAGATCGCGTAACTAATGAAGAGTTACTGAACAGAAATGGGGAGAAAAGGATTTTTGGCCATACTTTGACTAACAGAAGGGATCGATTAGTAGGACAAATTCATAGACATCGAGGAATCGCAATTTAGCATTGGACGGAAGTGTTTGGGGAAAAATCCCAGAGGAGGACCAAGAGACGGATATAGTAAGCCGATTCAGAGGGATCTGGGTTGCCGTTCTTTTGAAGAGATGAAGAGGCTTGCTCAGGGTAGAGTAGAGAGCTCCATGAAACCAGTCTCCGGACTGAAGACGATAACAACAACACTCTCAAACTGATAAACATCCTCTTTAAGTACAAAAACTCTCCAATCCGTTCGCATGACAAAACTTCTGGCAAGGAAGGTGGAATGAAGATTGCGACAGCTGGTTGCCACTTTTCTGTCAGAATCCATTAAACATTAACATGCCTTGCTGAAAACAATTAGGGGATCTGGTGAGGTATCAAACACTGTTCACAAATTGTAACGTATTTGGTTACAATTGCAATTTTTGTGCCACTGTACGATATTTTGCTCTCTACACTCCTTACTTGTGGTTTTCAAGGCGTTTACGTAGAGCGAGGCACCATGGGACTGATATAACAGTCCTTCTCGTGCCCTATAATGCGACGGCGGAAGCGGGATGAGACAGTCCCAGTTGGAGTTAAAGAGAGAGATCACTGAGTCAAGGTGGAAGAGAGACAGTGGTAGCAATAAAGGTAAATGGAAGAAGGTTGCTGCAGTATGAATAAAAGAGATAAGAAACAGTGGAATGAGAAAGAGAGATAATTGTAGACCATATGTAAGCTTTGAGACTCTGTATCCGCCAGACCGCCGAACATTCAGAAGAAAAATTTTACGAATTCGAGGTAGTGAAACACTCCGACAATTTCGGGCCGTTGAAATACATTCACCGGTGACGTTGAAAATTTTGTACTCGACCGGGATTCGAACCCAGATTTCCTACTTCCGGCCAACGGTCGCTTTAACCAATTAGGCTATCCATCACGCTTCCCTTCCTACCCATATTCTCAACTATGGCATACTGTACTCCCACAAGCGTCTGAGTGTATTGATATGTACCAGTTGTAATTGGCGTTGCCTGTTGGGGCATATTTTCAATTATCTGTAAGGCCATTGAGCATGTTCGTAAAGAACAGACACCACGTCAATTAAAAAAAAATGTCTTTGGCCTATTCCCCTTTATCTGCGAGTTAAACTTTCTTAGTCCAGAGTTTACAGCTCAAAACGGTGTAGAAAGAAAAAAAATTGTGAATGTATAGACATGCAGCAGACTTTGAGAAAGACAGAGGCAATATATGTAAAAGAACGAGACATTCAGTTGGTTGAAGATGGAAGTAAGGTTGATGGAATGAAAGGAATGAGGAGATGACAATGGGAGATATATTTAGAAACAGTACCAATGGGAAAAAAAGAAAAACAGTAGGAGAGAGGGAGAGAGATCTGTTAAAAGTTGCAGTGAATGGGAAATGCAGTCTTCGTAAACTTCATTACAGTTATAACCCTTACCCGTCCTACACCACCGGTTAGAATATGATAATTCGAAAAGTGACCCGTGTGCCTAATAATCTTAATTTGGTGGAAAAGCTATCGGTAATGAGGCCGATGATGTAGTCGAGGCTATAACCTGAACGTTGCTGCACCTCTTTGGTAAAACAACAACGATCGATAAGAATAAAAAAATTGGAAAGTAAAATTTGGAATAAAATTATTAATGTTTAAATGAAACAAATGCGGAACAAACGGAACACAGGGATTAATTTGAAAAAAGTGAATAACTTATTGATTTACGGTCGCCAGCTCGTTGTACGAACAAATAATTTGGTGGGATGTCAATAATAGCAGAATTAATTAACAAACGTGAAAAATTGCGTAAAATTTGGGTGGGCCGTGAATCACAGTATGTGCATCAAATCCGGTACAAAAGACACTGAAAATATACTAATTACTGAGAAATAGTTTACTAACACAGGCATTCAATGTAAGACAGCGAAATGCAAGCCATAGCCGCGCAAATGCAACATGCAGCAAATTATGCAAAACTCTCACCTTAATACTTACTATTTACAGTTTCGAAGAATTAATTGTTTATATAAGTACCAGAACTTATTCTACAGTGAGTATACCATGCGCTTTAGCAATAATTAAGTTGTAACTGAACTATTAACTATACTAATGACAAGCTCAAAAAATTAATTAATGACTTGTCGTGCTAACACTGAATATTTAGAAAAGAACCATTTAACCTTCTGATTAACTTTTGCTCTATCTTTAACCAGGAATTATTAGCATTCAAATACTTGTAAACAATTACTATTCTCACTAGTCAGTACATGCAAGTTAAAACAAACTTTACCTCAAAATAATATGCAGTGGAAAACAATTAATCTTTTACACTGTTATTGAAATATCTTTTGAAATTGAAAGTTAATCTAGCAGTTTCGTTCAACTTAGCAAACCTATTGATCAGCAACACTGGCATAAGCTACGTTTAGTAAAACTTTTCTGAACACATTTTTTATTAATGACTGTCACATTGTCTTTAATGACTCTGAATTTTAGTTTTCTATAACTTTGAGAATGTCCTCGGGAAAACAATGGATGAGGAAGGAACCTGTCTGGACAATGACTATGGGTAATGATTTTTAAACACAGGTTCACAAATAAGTGTTCGCTATTGAACAATCATCACTAATACGCTGGTAAGCTGTACATGCTAAGACAAACTGGACAGATCTTACGGAATTTGATGTGGTGCTGCTGATTGAAGACTGTTGGCACTTAACAATTGGCAAACACAGGCTCTTCTTTTCGACGAATGTTAATTACAATTTAGGGCCCACAGCATACCTCTTGGTGCATTTATTAATTATTTAAGCAGTGGCCGTATGAATAAATAATATTGCCTCTTCGCCGTCTCCTCCACTAGTGCCAATCCAACATGCATTCTCCTTCACGTACTTTTTCCGTACACCATTGAGCACACAATGCGTCTGTCCGCCGCTACTTCTCAACAACGACCCCTCGCTGTGCGCCTCTGCGCTACCAGCGATAAAAAACTCCCTACTCAAAGATGATTCTATACAATAGCAAAGCCCTTGCTAACCCAGCGTGTCTACTACATTTACAATATTTTTGACATATATGGAAATTAGCAGGACAATGCAAATATATCACAGAAACAAAATATACAAATACACAATAAATTACAAAAAAATACAAATAATGAGGAAAAATACATAAAGCATCGTTTTATATATCACACTGTACGCACACATGACTGGAAAGCACCGTTGGTCACTGTGTTGTTGTGTCACACAGTGAGGGTCCTGACAAAATTAAAAGAACGCAAGCTAACAATTTTGGTGGGGAAGGCGGTTCGGGCCTTTTGTCTACGAGTCTTTTACGTAGGAAAAATAAGAAAATATTTTGTTCTCGTACAGGAATATTTTTTTTTCACCTAGTGGATCATATGATGAAAACGGTAGAAAGGCAATGTGAAATTAACATACAGAAAAATAAATACGTGCTGTCACATAAGCGGACGACTTAGTTGTAATAGCGTATTAAACTGAGACGTGACAAACCCATATTTCATAGCTGGATCAGAGGTGTAAAAGGCGTATGGTATGAAAATCAGCCTCTGAAAAACGAAAGTAATGTCTGTGGGAAAGAGATTTAAATAGACTGATTGGAAATTAGGAGAATAGAAATTAAAACTGATTTTCGACTACTTAGGATGTATTTTCTTACAAGATGGAAACATAGGGTAAGAACAAAAATTGAGGTGTAGCAAATCAAATGTAGTGAGCGCTCAGCTAAGATTTAATCTCTTCTTCAAGAAAGGCGTCAACACCAAGACTAAGTTATGAGTACACCGTTCAACCTTTCGACAAGTTTTGTTGAATTTGAATTGGAGTTGGAACGATATGGGTTACCTGAGTCTGAGGTTACAGGTATCAAAGTAGCGAGGATAATTACGGGCACTAGAAGATGAAAAAATGGCAGGAGGATGTCCACAATGAAGAAATGAAATACAAACCGGAAATAACACCATATATGAAGCACAGGCTTAGATTTTGGGGTCTTGTTATAAGCATGAAAGAAACGATGTTACCTATGAGACTAACGATCATCGTAGCAGACGATTCGAGGAATCAAGGACTCGTTCAAGATTGATTTTCAATGACAGGCCTAACTTCAGACGAGGCGTCAATGTGAAAATTGGTAATCGTGGAGGAATTTTTTAAAGGGGATATGCATCGAACGCTGAAAGTGATAATCAGTCCTAAATGTTCATAATGAAACAGTATTTAGGTTCATACATATATAAAAATGGATGGATGTGTTTATTGGACCAATTTCAAGCAAACATGGTACAGATATTACGTAGCACCCGAAAACAATTACTGTTGAGGTAAGAAACATCTGTTGCGTATATCTATCAGGAGATATTAAGGCATTAGCAATGCAAGACAAGGAAAAATACCACTTAGGAGACTGTCCCATCAAACAATCTTCATTGATGCGCATATTCCTCATCAATACACATTTTCTACAGGGGTAATAACCATCTTCGGCACATAGTTCAGAAGATATGTCAGAAAAATTAAGATTCGCGAGAAAACGTTTCAGCATACGACGCGTGCATAACGACTCCTTATTATCTACTATCAGAATGACAGAATTTAATGACTTGCAAAATTTTACATATGATTTCAACACATTCTGCTAATTTTTTAAATACATTTTGAAACATCCTGTATAACATGATTAACGATCGCCTGATGCATTACACATACATGGACTGTGCTTTCAGTAACCTGTTATATGGTTTGTTAGAAAAATCACGAGTAAAGTATAAGTCACCAATATTTCACTGTTAGAAGATCAATCCAATATCCTTACTTAATTTGCATATTTCCAATAACTGCGTTATTAGTTACGTTTCAAGTAGATTCTGCCAATGATTAACTGCACTGTAATGCAGTCAATAATCCAGAAAGCCGGGCAGAATTTTCATAAATACCTTCGCACACTTACCATCCATTTCACTATCGAACAGCAGTCGTAATAATCACACACCTAATGTTTGCGTGTGAGATCTGATTTGCTTCATTTCTTTATGGTGTTCATTTCTCGCTATGTACGTAGACCCAAAAAGAATGAAAGAAAGAAAGAAAAATTTCAGTTGCACAGGAGAAAGTTGTTTACCGAAATTTCGTGAAATATATCGCATCGTTACGAAGCCCAGTTTGTTTCAATGATTGACACCCCTATACACTTTAGTCTCAGTGAGAATCTCTCTTCTATTTCTTCGTAATGAAGAAGTAGTTCTCGGATGATGTAAAACAAGGAGGAGCTACTATCGAAATAAAGTTACATTTAATTTTGCTTAAATTATGGTGCATAAGTTTGATTTTACTTTGTTGTGAGTCAAAATATATTGAACTGTTACTATCTCCTCTAACAAAGGAAACCAAAGATGTATGATATTAAAAAATATGTTAACTTGAATGCAACATCAATTGAGTTATTAATTATTGGGAGTTATAATTTTTACCATATACGCTAGCAGCGTTCCACTGTTGCATAACGTGTCAATATGTAAAAAATTAGTATTATCAGGCAGAAGTTGTATTTTATTTTGGACCCATATTTCATTCCTTGCTGCACCTACCACAGAGTAGTAAAATGTTGTTAAAACCATTACAGTGTCGTTTGTGTAGATACTAGACTTCTTACTGCCTTGATTGCTAAGGTTGATTTTACAGTGAGCTCGCTGTTTTAGAACCGCAGCCAACTCGAGATAGTAACACGGTGAATGAAATATAATTTTGAAATTAAGAGTTATTCGCAAATAATTGCCACTGTTTAGTAACTTATAAACACAGTCACTTGGTACATTTCGATTCCCAGTGGAATCAAATTTGGTAAAACTTTCTATCGCCTACTGAGCGACGTTGTGACCTACACTTCGGAACAAGAATATTCTCTCTAAATGCGTTGGTCTGGCAGACAACAAGTAATCTCGAAATCTCTTTGTATCCTACTCTGTTGGCTAGCTACGTACGTGAAGTAGATCTTAGCCAATCCGTTTCAAACAGCAAAACTGTGTGCATAATCTATGGTATTTGCACAACTCTCTTATCAATAAGTACAGTGGAATACCTTTGATCTCCTGCACACAACGTCATTTTGAAACGTATCGTGATGAAAACAGATCGAACAGAGTTTCACCTATGTAACATGTTTCTTGTAACCGCAGTGTTGAATCATGAGCCAATTTGTCCGTATGTATAACACCAATATAATCCTTCTTCTTCCTGGGCAACATCTTTACAATACTTTCCATTTAGTTTTTCCGTTTATGATTCTCACATAAATACAGTTTTTACAGGTAATTCATTGTTTTACCAATAATTTCGTAAATCGCATGTAAACGTGACCGGTTAAGGAGTTTGCCACAATTATTTGCTTATTGTGAATTCTTCAGTGAAAGCAAAATAAAAGAATCAACTCCTCAGACATCTTGCACAGGACACGAGAGTGCTAATAAAAGCCGCAATGTCTGCCGTACTTCTTTAACCGCACCTACGTAAACATACATACTGTCCAATTCAACACAATATACTTTGTGCATGGTACCTCGTACCGCTTTTAGGCATATCTGTTCGATTCCCAAACAGAACGAGGGAGAAACAAATGTCGGTATGCCTCTTTACGAACCTCAATTTCTCTTATATTTCGTTGCGGTTGTATAGTTTTTCTGCAGTCAGCTACAAATTCTGGTCTACTAAATGTCTTCAGAAGTGTTTATTGAAAGAACGTCGCCTTTCCTCCATGCATTCCAGTTTGAGTTCCTGAAACATGACACTCGTGCATTGATCTCACATACAAATTAAAAACCCAGCAACCCAAATTACTTCTCCGTCTTCCTATAAATCTATGTATTCGGGATCCCGAATACATGACCAAGACCACGTATTCCCAAAACTAACCCAATAAACCGAAGTCGTCCATTCGCCTTCCCGATGACTATCCTTTCATTATATTTGATTTGATATCACTGTACATATTAAACCAAGATATTTAATTGATGCGACTGGGTCAACCAAATTAGTTGTGCTGCCTTCGAACTTTATTGGATGGTTTCTCATACTCATTTGCATCACCTTCTATTTTCCTTCATTTAGAGGTAACCGAGGCTATTGAAAACAACTAAAAATTGTATCTACGTCTTTTGACTCCTATTACAGGCGATCAGTCACGAGACATTTCCGTACACCACAGCAACACCTGTAAAGAGCTTTCACCCTGTCCGTCATATTATTAATACAGACGGAAAATAATAATGATAGTATCACACGTCCTGGGTCAGCCATGACTTTTCAACTGTGAATAGATTTCAAATATTTGAATAGGCCAATGTATATCTACGCCACATATGAAGATAATTGTCACAATAAAACGATGCCCTGAGGAGGCTGACGAATTTTTTCACGAGTACTTGCGTGATGAGCGCAGGATCCATCACACTTGAGTTTCTAATTCCTTATTCTGTGCTACAGTTCGGATCCTTCTCATTGTTCCTCATACTGGTAGCATCTGATGGCTCTGCTATTCCTCATGATCTGATTTCCGTACGCAATGTGTTCGTTCATTTACGTTGAAGGGAGTTGGTTATACCGAGAATCAGAATTAGAGTTGTTCCTAGCAAGCACTCCGCGGGAGAGAGTCATTAGAGTGAATCGGCGCCAGTCATAGTTAGCAGCGGACACATTGGTAGAGGCTATCTATGGAAACGGCATTTGAAAGTATTCTGGATAAATAACGATGTCAATGTGAACCTAAATTTGCTGTCTTCTCTTTGTTTCTTTGTCCAGGTGAGCTATGCGGAAAGAATGACTGTGGTAATTTTGTCTTGTCCAGCATTTGAGGTTTGATTCCATTTCGTGGAGGACATGTCCGAAAGGAGAGACACCACACCTGCTTCGCAGCCAATTGCATTTGCAAATTAGTGATAAATGAGAGGAAGGAAGAAGGATTAGGAAGGAAAGGATTGACAATGGCTGCTTTATGGCATTGAAATGAAACAATGGCGACCAGTGAAAATGTGTTCTGCCCTCTCCGAAAGAACAGACACCACACTAAAATAATTAGTATGTAGACTCGACGACGGCGTCATCTTCAATTACTTCACCGCAGATGCGGTCATACGTTCGACCTCGCACGGGAATCCGAAATGGCGAGTGTAAGAGGGCATGAACGATAGGGGCGCCACAGCCATAGCGTTCGACATGTGGGAATTTGAGACGGCCAGGAGGCGAGCACGGGTGGCCAAGTAGTTAAGGCGACCGCTGGCCCAAAGCGGCAGCCCCCGGTTCGATTCCCGTTCCGGCTCACATTTTCACTTGTCGCCATTGATTCATTTCAATGCCCTAAAGCAGCCACTGTCAATTCTTTCCTTCCTAATCCTTCTTCCTTCCTCTCTTTTATCATTAATTTGCAAATGCAATTGGCTGCGAAGCAGGTGTGGTGTCTGTCCTTTCGGACATATCCGAATGAACAGACACCACACCAAAATAATTAATATTAGATCGAATCCGAAAAGCATATAGCAAAAAAAAAAAAATACAAAACCCCTTCAAACTTTCGAACGGCTTTTACAAATGCTGCAGCCAAGAGTAACAAATCTAATCTCATTTTACAAGTTCAAGAAAATTTTCATTGGCTCCAAAAGAAAGATAATCTCGATTACACAATGAATTTATATGAATCCTTTATAGAAAATTACGTGGCAACCCACATAAAGTATTAAGATGCACAGAGGTTTCGTTATCATGAAAACTCGCCACAAGAACTACGCTATAAGGAACACTTACAAAAATAATAATAAATAAATACAAGGAAAAAAACTATGAAAATAATAATAATAATAAACGGAAGCTTAAATCTGGCGCCCGTTTAAGACATCAAAAGTTCACAATGTGGATTAACTTTAGTGAAAACTTTACGGAATTATAATCATGTTACTAGCGTACTCTCGACCACAGGGGCACACGGACGGCAGCCAATCCGGTAACTTAAACTGACCCCGCACACAGCACGGCCGCTCGTACGAAACAGCCGACAGTCCCACTAAGCACGCCATCCACGGGCCCTACCACAACAGACACAACCAACATAGAAACTAACTCTATGACACCGAGGCATAACTACATAGTATGCAAGGCATTAAAATAGGAATATAAAACGCTTGGACGTCGACGCCAGTCAGTACACGCCCCCTAAGAAGCTTAATTACGAACAGAGACTGTAATGAGTAACGCAAAAGTAGATATGATCTGAGTAGTGCAGCAACTAAAATCACTTAACAAGAACAAGTCTTCTGGTCCGGTCTGTATACCCATTAGATTTTTATCTGATTATGCTGAAGCGATTGCTCCTTACTTAACAGCAATATACAACCGCTCTCTGAAAGTAGGATCTGTACCGAAAGATTGGAAAGTTGTACAGGTCACACCTATATTTTATAAAGGCAGTAGGAACAACCAACTAAACTACAGGCCTATATCATTGACGTCAATTTGCAACAGGGTTTTGTAACATAACCTGTATTCAAATACTATGAATTATCTCGAATAGAATGATCTATTGACCCCACGTTAACACGGATTTAGGAAATATCGTTCATGTGAAACACAACTTGCTCTTTATTCACATGAATTGATGGGTGCTATCGACAAGGGTTCGGAAATTGATTCCGTATTTCTTGATTTCCAGAAGGCTTTTTTCACCGTACCTCTCAAACGGCCTTTAACACTAGAACGGCGGAAGGGGTCAAAATGACCCCTGCCATACTTATTTCCTTCATTGTCATTTCAGTTTATTTACGTTCCTAATGAAATCATATGACTTTTCCTAATTTTTTCTCATCTTTATGATTATGTATTGGAACTTAAAAAATATTTATATTTTCTTTGACATTTCTGTCTATATACCTAGAACGGCGGATGGGGTCAATTTGACCCCAATCTAATTTCCTTCTGAATATATATAAGTAATCCAACAATGTAGCGGCAACTGTCAGCAGTATTGCAGAGTAGTTGCCTGTCATTGTTGTGACTTCGCAAGTGTTCATTCCAGTCTGCCACAGTTTATATTGTGTCATTCTGGTGATAGTATGTATCGTCAGCGTGGACTTTCTGATGAAGAAGTGTTACAGGTCTTAGAGAATTCCGAAGTTGAATCGGAAACAGACTTCGCTGATGAAGATGATGATTATGAACCTGAGACAAGTGAAGATGAAGACATAGTGCATGAGGACCGAATAGTGGAAGAGGCTTCAAGTGATGATCTACATCAGTCATCACATGTTTCACCACAGCAGGTACAGCTGGCAGCGTCTACAAAGACGGTTGCTAGGGATGGAACCGTGTGGGAGACGACCAATTTTTCATCTTCTGGAAGGAGGTCGGCTGTGAATGTTCTGAAGGAGAAAGGAAGACCCACTGCTTATGCTTGTCAACGAATAGACGACTCTGTCACCAGTGCCTTCCGTCTTATTTTTGACGAAGCAATGCTACGTCTCATGCAGAAATACACAGAGTCAAATGCACGAAAAGTACTGAAAAACAATAACTGGACTGTTACGCTTAAGGAACTGGAGAAACTGATAGCCATCATGTAGGCTCGGGGCGTTATTTGTACAAAAGGTAAGTCTGTGGATGATATCTGGTCGCACTCTTGGGGGCCTACTTTTATCAAGGACATTATGCCGAGGGACAGATTTCAGGAGCTTCTCAGATTCCTCCGTTTCGATGGAAAATCAACCCGAGTTGAACGACTGGCAGCCAACAAATTCGCTCTTGTATCTGAAATTTGGGGAAAGTTCATTGAAAACAGTATTTGTGCTTATCGTCCTGGAGAAAATATAACCATAGATGAGCAACTATTACCAAGCAAAACAAGATGCAGGTTCACTCAGTACATGTCCAACAAACCAGACAAATATGGCCTCAAATGCTGGTTGGCTGTCGATGTGATGACAAAGTATATATGAAATGCTTTTCCGTACCTCGGCAAAGAGAACATGCATAGAGAGAAGCAACCACTTGGAGAGTACGTCGTTCTGCGTCTCATGGAACCATTTGTAAATCAAGGAAGAAATGTGACGACAGACAGCTTCTTTACATCTCTTCAACTTGCTAAGAAACTCAAAGAGAAGAAAACTTCATTACAATGAACAAGATCCGTCGTGAGATCCCTGATGGAGTAAGGAAGTCCAATGCTGAAATACACTCCACCAGCATCCTGCACCATAGCGGCAACCCAGAATGCACCATGACTGTTTACCAACGAAAGAAGAATAAAAACGTCATTCTTCTGTGTACACTACATTCTGAAGTAGAAATAAGCAAGGAAGGAAAGAAGAAACCTGAAACAGTAACATTCTACATTGCAACAAAGTATGGGGTGGACGTGGTAGATCAAATGACCCGTAAATATACTACAAAGGTTGCATGTAGGAGATGTCCAATGTTTGTCTATTAAAACATCTTGGACATGACGGCAATAAATGCATGGGTCATTTACAACATAGTAACAAACAAGAAAATGGAAAAGAAGAAGTTCATACTTCAGCTGGCTAATGAACTCAAGGGAATGAAAGAGCAAGAACATCAGGCAAAGGAAGGAGATACTGGACCGAAATCAACTAGAAAGCGGAGGAAGTGTCAAATCAGCCTCTGCAAAGGCAACAAGACCAGCGAAAACTGTGTAAAGTGTCACAAAGCCGTGTGCGGAAAATATGCGCGTAAAACAGAAATCACATGTGCTAAGTGCGTCTAGCAGATTCCAGTAACTTGAGAGAAAAGTGATACAAAGGTGTCTGTAGACCACATACGAGAGTAATATGGACCAAGTATATTAAATGTGTCTACAACGTTATAAAAATAGGAAACTTGTTAGCAGTAGCAGCAATAAATTTGTAAGATATTTTGGTGTTGAAATAAATAATTAATGATTATTATTAATTATGGTGTTTAATAATTATTGTCCCTGCTAGAGAAAAGGTGTGGATTAACAAAAAAAAAATTATTTAAGTCTAATGTGAAAATATTTTATGTGGGTGTCAAAATGACCCCTTTCCGCCGTTTTAGGAATGTCAGAAACTCCGCCGTTCTAGTGTTAATCAAATTGCGTGGTTATGGTATGTCGCCCGAAATTTGCGGTTGGATGGGGGATTTCCTGTCAGAGGACACAATTCGTAGTAACCGATGGTAAGGTATCGACTAAAACAGAGGTATTATCGGGCGTTCCACAGAGTAGTGTTATTGGTCCTCTGCTGTTCCTTATTTACATAAACGATTTAGGGGAAAATCTAAGTAGCTCTCATAGATTGTTTGGAGATGACGCCGTCATTTAACGTGTAGTAAAATCATCTGAAGATCAAAACCAATTGCAGAACGATCTGAATAAGATATCACTATTGTGTTAAAATTGGCAGTTGACTCTAAATAATGAGAAGTATGAAGTCGTCCACATGAGTACGATAAGAAATCCGCTAAAAATTGTTTACCAGATAAATCAATCTAAAATGAAGGCCGTAAACTCTACAAAATACCTAGGAATTAATATTACTTCAGAATTAAACTTAACAAAACACGTAGATAATGTCGTGGGAAAGACGAACCAGAGACTGCGTTTTATTGGCAGAACCCTTAAAAGATGCAACAGAACTGCAACAGAAACTGCATACACTGCGCTTTTCCGTCAATGTTTGGAGTATTACTGCCCAGTGTGGGATTCTTATCAGGTGGGTTTGACGGAGGACATCGAAAGAGTCCAAAGAAGGGCAGCTCGTTTCGTATTGTCACGATACAGGGGAGACAGCATTACGGAAATGATACAGGATCTGGGATGGGAATCATTGCAACAACGACGCTTATCGCTGTGGCGTGGGCTAATTACGAAACTCCAATCGCCCACATTCTCCTCCGAAAACGAAAATATAGTGTTGACTCACACTTACATAGGTAGAAATGATCATCAGAATAAAATACGAGAAATCAGAGCTCAAACGGAGAGATTCTGGTTATTTCTTCCCGAGCGCTATTCGAGAATGGAATGAGAGATAAAAAGTATAACGGTGAAACTTCCTGGCAGATTAAAATTGTGTGCCGGAACTGGGACTCAATCCTGGGACCTTTGCCTTTCGCAGGCAAGCGCACTACCGACTGTGCTATCCCGACACGTCTCACGATGCCGCCCCACAACTTTACTTCCGCCAGTACCTCGTCTCCTACTTTCCAAACTTCACAGAAGCTCTCCTGCAAACACGCAAGACTAGCACTCCTGGAAGAAAGGATATGGTGGAGACATGGCTTAGCCACAGCCTAAGGGATGTTTCCAGAATGAAACTTCACTCTGCAGCGGAGTGTGCGCTGATATGAAACTTCCTGGCAGATTAAAATTGCCAGGAAGTTTCATATCAGCGCACACTCCGCTGCAGTGTGAAGTTTCATTCTGGAAACATCCCTTAGGCTCTGGCTAAGCCATGTCTCCACCATATCCTTTCTTCCAGGAGTGCTAGTCTTGCGTGTTTGCCGGAGAGCTTCTGTGAAGTTTGGATAGGAGACGAGGTACTGGCGGAAGTAAAGTTGTGGGGCGGCATCGTGAGTTGTGTCGGGATAGCACAGTCGGTAGTGCGCTTGCCCGCGAAAGGCAAAGGTCCCAGGTTCGAGTCCCGGTTCCGGCACACAATTTTAATCTGCCAGGAAGTTTCATATCAGCGCACACTCCGCTGCAGAGTGAAGTTTCATTCTGGAAACATCCCTTAGGCTCTGGCTAAGCCATGTCTCCACCATATCCTTTCTTCCAGGAGTGCTAGTCTTGCGTGTTTGCCGGAGAGCTTCTGTGAAGTTTGGAAAGTAGGAGACGAGGTACTGGCGGAAGTAAAGTTGTGGGGCGGCATCGTGAGTCGTGTCGGGATAGCACAGTCGGTAGTGCGCTTGCCCGCGAAAGGCAAAGGTCCCAGGTTCGAGTCCCGGTTCCGGCACACAATTTTAATCTGCCAGGAAGTTTCATATCAGCGCACACTCCGCTGCAGAGTGAAGTTTCATTCTGGAAACATCCCTTAGGCTCTGGCTAAGCCATGTCTCCACCATATCCTTTCTTCCAGGAGTGCTAGTCTTGCGTGTTTGCCGGAGAGCTTCTGTGAAGTTTGGAAAGTAGGAGACGAGGTACTGGCGGAAGTAAAGTTGTGGGGCGGCATCGTGAGTCGTGTCGGGATAGCACAGTCGGTAGTGCGCTTGCCCGCGAAAGGCAAAGGTCCCAGGTTCGAGTCCCGGTTCCGGCACACAATTTTAATCTGCCAGGAAGTTTCATATCAGCGCACACTCCGCTGCAGAGTGAAGTTTCATTCAGTATAACGGTGGTTCATCGAAGTGCCAGGCACTTTGATTTGCAGAGTATCCCATGTAGATGTAGATGAAAAGCTTTAGTTATGGATGTGTGAAAAAATTCTCCACTACGGTTCTTTGAACAAAAGTAACTTTTAACAAAATTAAACTGAGAGCAATTGGCTTGCAGAGATAAAAAAATCTTCCCAAGTTAGTTAGTTCAACTACATTCAACTAGAAACAGAGTAACACTTCGGGAGGGTGAGCCGGAGAACTTTCTATAACACATTGCGAATTCGTGTTAAAGCGGCAAAACTTTTGCAAACTGTATTCGCCAAGCTTAGTAACAGCCGGAAATAACATGCCAGTTGGCCGTTGTCCCAGGATACACACCACCATTCGCACTGACAACTTTGAAAAATCGTTTCCGTGTCCGGAAACCACACTTGCTGGTAAGGCAGAGACAGTTTCTACCCACAGAACGCAGACGTTCACTTGTTGACAAATCGAGAAGATGCGATAATCTTCACCACATCAGCAATCCTTTTGCCATGTTCCCGCGTACGGATTTCCGCACACACATCACCGCTTCGTACATGCTCCCGCTGAACTTTCTTACGCCGTACTCCACACTGTCAACAACTACCACGTGCCAGAATGAAACTTTCACTCTGCAGCGGAGTGTGCGCTGATATGAAACTTCCTGGCAGATTAAAATTGTGTGCCGGAACCGGGACTCAAAACTGCGACCTCTGCCTTTCGCGGGCAAGCGCACTACCCACTGTGCTATCCCGACACGACTCACGATGCCGCCTCACAACTTTACTTCCGCCAGTACCTCGCCTCCTACTTTCCAAACTTCACAGAAGCTCTCCTGCGAACCATGCAAGACTAGCACTCCTGGAAGAAAGGATATGGTGGAGACATGGCTTAGCCACAGCCTAAGGGATGTTTCCAGAATGAAACTCTGCAACGGAGTGTGCGCTGATATGAAACTTCCTGGCACATTAAAATTCCGTGTTGGGACCTTTGCCTTTCGCGGGCAAGCGCACTACCGGCTGTGCTATTCCGACATGACTCACGAAAGGCAAAGGTCTCAGGTTCGAGTCCCGGTTCCGGCACGCAATTTTAATCTGCCAGGAAGTTTCAACTACCACGTGGTTCCCTCGTCTCTTCAGGTCATAGCCCCGGCAAAGATCACACGCGCCAAAGATGAAAAGACAATCAAGACCCGATAGGTCGATACACAAGGTGGCGATCATTCTCGCACCGGCACAACCCCCCCCCCCCAATTTAATGTGGACCAATGGGAGGATGGAACAGCAGTTACAAGGTGTTTAACATGATCGCCATGTTTGATCTGGCTGACATGCGTCGTGTGCATGACACCCGTGGTCTCATCTCGTACCCGCAGCGAGACTGGAGAAGGCACAGCGACAACACGCCAACGACCTACAAATCGTGGGGTGAACTTATTTGGGATCCTGCCATTTCCGTCACGCCCAGTAAGGCGACGCACGTATACCATTTGACCGACCTTAAAGTCAGCAGCTCGACGCCCCCAGTTGTAGCGCAAGGCCTCCTTAGCTCGCGAAATGTTAGCCTTAGGATGACGCCAATTCTCTTTGATGCTATGCGGTGTCACCACCTCCGGCGATAACTCAGATATTCCCCATAAGTTAGCAAGTGAGGAGTTGACCGGATAAATGAACTTTAAGGAAGCTGGAGTAGCTTGATGCGCCTCGTGCCTAGCAGTATTAAAGGAGAAGTTCAGCCACGCCAAGGACTGGTCCCAATTTGTCGGGCTATCCGCATGAAAGGCACTAAACGCCACCGTCAAATTTCGGTTCATCCTCTCCGCGGACGGCTGTCGGTAAAAGGTTGTAGTTATCACCAGCTAAATCACGGGAAACGAATCCTGGAGCGTTGTCGGTGACCAAAGTTACAGGAGGACTGAACCAGAAAATTAGTGAGAATATTCGCGCTCGCTCTCGCCGTCACGCTGGCATTAGGCAACAACCAAGAGAACCTCGTGAAGTCATCAACGGCGACGAAAATATATTTGTAGCACGACATAGAAACTGGGAGAGGGCCGATGTAATCCACGAAGAGCTGTTGCATGGGAACTTCCGCCCGAACAGAATTCAGAAGCCCCCAATTCTGCCCAGTACTGGGTTTTAACCTTTTACATTCCTGTCACTGCCTAACCAAGCGTTTAAGATTCTTATACAGAGGCCAGATGAAATGCTTGCTGATAATGTTGTTTTATAAAGGCCAAGGTGCCCTACCAACACCAAATAATGATAATATTTGAAGACAGCAGGTATCAACTCGATAGACAGGCAGATCCTCCAGACCCCACCTCCAGAGCTCAGAAATTTCACCTAAAACGGCTGCTACCGTGGTCTCCTGCCTAACGACATGTTCCTGATGAACCACCTACTCGTCAACCTCAAACATCCTACTAAGAGCATCAGCCACGATGTTGTCAGAACCTCTAATATGCCTAAACTCAAATTTAAAGGCAGATATCCTAACCATCCACCTGGCTGTGCGACCAGTTTTGCAGGAGAGCGCTAACATCCACGAGAGGAACTGATTTTCGGTTTAAGTGGAATACGCGACTTCAGCACCGGTGAGATCACGCGAGGCATAAGCCACAGGACGACTCTGGCCTTCCTGCTCCTGCAGGAGAACGGCGGCAACACCAGAGATAGAAGCAACCGTCTGGAGGATGAAAGGCAGATTGAAGTCAGGTACCGCAAGTACAGGAGCGTTTCTCAACGCACATTTAAGAGCATTAAAGGCCGCCTGTTGGCGGTCACCCCACTTAAACTCTTGGCCTCTTCCGCAGCGCATTTAAATGAGCAGCAAGTTCCGCAAAACTAGGGACGTATTTCCTAAGAAAAATTGATCATTCCAATAAGCCTTAGGAGGATGATTGTTCAAAATTGCTTCAGTACGAGAATGATCGATTCGTACCCCATCCGCCTCACGACATATTTCAGAACGCGCCAAGTCTACCTTAGATGGTTTTTACGTTCAATCCCGAGCCCCAAAACTTGCAAGATCTGACGGAGGTGCTCCAGGTGTTCGGGGAAGGTCGTACTATCGCCACCACGTCATCCAAATAGTTATACACAAACCAGAATTTATATCACCCTGAACAGAGTCAAACAGATGCAACAAAACCGCCGCTCCCATACACAACCCAAAGGGGACCAGATTAATTATACAGGTAACAGTCCGTAATAAATGCTGTGACAGCTTTAGAAGCCTCCGCCAAAGGAATCTGATAATATGCTTGGTTCAGCTCTAGAACGGTAAAATACCTAGCCCCACAAACCAAGTGGCACAGATTCCAATACCATTTTCTTAAATAACAAATAGTAATGTACCACAGGCCGGACTCCTGCACAGTTTGGTTTGTTCAACAGGAATATAGGTGACGCATTCAGGGATTTAGCTGGGCAGATCACCCCTGCTTCCAATATTATTTGAACCTCATCCCGAAAAGCCTTCATTTTAAGCATAGACAAATCATACAATGATTAACCGGAAGGTCGTCACTCAGTTAAATTCGATACTCAATCTTGTTTGTCAGCCTAAGATTGAAATTCGCCTGTTATTAAAATTATCAAGATCTCGGGCAGTTGAGATCTGCAAATGTAAGTGAAAACGCTCATTGTTGCTCTAAATTACAGTAGGAGTGACCACAGTACATGCACAACGGAAATGTATCTAACTGCTCACTCCTTAAGGGAGCAGCCAACGTTCCTAACAAACACAAAATCAATGTTAAACAATAAATGATTGGATAGTTAAACGTGGGATGGGGAGCATTAAATCATAATGATGAGGTTTGATACTTTAAAATCATAATCTATTTAGCAAAATAACAAGCAAATACATGTCCAGAGACCAAATTAAGCACACACCTTGTACAAAAGTGAATTAAATCATAAAATTAGTACCTGTATTACAATTTTTATGCCCTTTCTGAATATGGAGGTAATGTGGGAGGAAATTTTCAAATACACAATAGGTAGCTGAAAGCACATTCATTCTTTCACAGACACACGCATAAAGCTAGTCCGTACATTACACATGAAAGCAGTGGCGAAACGAGGCGTTGGAAGCATCTTGAAAAGATAGCAGATGTCTTGATCACAAATTTTTAATTGTACTGTGCAATAAACGAACTCGAGTGGGTAGGCAGCAGCTCACTATCCTCAAGTACCATGAGGTGTGCGACCACACCAAATTTCATAACATTTACAAACAGAAATTAATCTTGAATATGTGAGTAAAGGACATGCGAGAATTCATATAGAAGAAAGATAGAATTAATAAAAGCATGGCTGCAGACCGAAGTAACGACCGTTAAGAGAGCACATGGTTCAATCGGTCATACAAGACAGAAAAGACCGAATCAAATCAGAAATATTTGTCATATTTGCAGATACAGACGTGACATGAAAAATTAGTAAAAACACGAAGGAAATTCAAACATACAAGGTTTACACAATGGCTGAAGGCCACATACGTGTATTCTAACTTGAGCTAAACTAGTCACAAAATCACCACTGGAATGAAAATCCAGATAATAAATTTCACTGAATTTACTCGAGTTCCGTAAATTAAGAAACACTTTGCCTCCCAAAGCGAAAGTAAACTATCACTGAAAAAGCAAGACTACCTATCACAAAGAAGTCAAAGTCCTAGCATCATGCCTTCCCCTTAGCAAGATTCGGTGGAGTACTTGCTTCCACAGTCATCGGAGCTAGAATGAAGAGTGAAGAGTGAAGTTCTAAGGCCACGGAAAAATCTCCCCCTGCCACACACCGGCTGTAGAACGCGCTAAAAGCGACGCAGAGCGCGTTCAGAGACTAATTCTTAGAAACCCTTACTACCTGGCCCTCTACAACCACTCCCAGAGAGGTCTCCTGTCACCTCCTTCGTCCAAGATTAGGTTTGTATGATACTAAGAAACACGGCCACCTCGCCATCTTGCCAAGCCAGCTTGTCTCTGGCTACCCAGCAGACGCTAGTTCAGACGAAAAACGAGGCCATGCGTTCTTAACTACAGCAAAACGGGGCCTAGAGCGCGAGGTGGCGACTGTAAGCCATTGTGCGGCAGTCAGTGAATATTAAGAGCAACCATCCACACTCACATGAACATACAAGTTCAATCACAAGTGTGGAAACATATATAAATATGGTACAAACATATATAAACATGGGGCATTGTTGGCTCATCAGGGGCATTTTCAGACAAATGATAAATTAAGACACAGTAATACAAGGTGAACATAGGTTTTAAATTATTTAAACAAATAACATTTACAAATAGAAGAAGTGCAAAAAAAAAAAAAAAAAAAAAAAAAAAAAAAAAAAAAAAAAAAAAAAAAAAACTAGATTGGTCATTCATATGGGAGGGCAACAATACATGGATAAACAAAAATTTTACAAATCAACACAAATGAAATGACATGCAAATGATAAGTTTTTTACTCCTTGGTGTGTCTTTAAAGAAAAACTCAAGTTCATTTCACTGTGGTGAGTGTTCACTCTTTTTTGTTTGACAAGAAAGCGTTATGTCTGAAGTTCCGTCACACAACAATAAAAACTTGGGGATTCGATGAGGAGGAGGTACTCTTCATGGAAACTACAACCCATACTTATTTAACACTTCACTACTGCCAAGCTCTCGTTAAGTGTCCACGGTCGTATTTGATGGCCCCTCTTTCCAGCTATAAGTGTATCTCGTCTCGCCGATATCTCTTCCTCTGTGTTTCAGTGCCATGTTTTATGATCAGAGATTGTCTTGCATTTGGCACAGAGGAAGACGAACTTTGTGCACATCCTCAAAGGCGAACGATCACAAGAGGCAGTGCCACGTGTTCGTTGCACGGTATTTGCAAGGTTCTGACATCCAAGCAGGAACCAAAGTGCCGAAGCACAGAAGTGTGTTAAGCAAGGAGGTTCATAAGTCTTTCGCTGTCGTGTTACACGTAACTCTGGTCTGGTCGTGAGAGACGCCAGACACCTGTATTTGTGCCCCTGCTGCTCTCGTCGAGTGCCGTCCAGCAGGGTTCGTGTTTACTGCCGAACCAGCGGCGGCTGCCGTAGTCGGCGACAGGAGCTGTCAGTTTCTTGGAGGTGTGGCGTGGGTGAGGCAGCCCACAGTCTGCAGCGACTCTGGAAGCATGGGGATGGCCCATCGGCCCGCGATACGTCAGAGTCACAAACGTCACAATATACAAATACAAAATTTGCACAAATAATCTATAATCGAATACGCGAAAACATTAAAGTACATTTCACAGTCGTAAATGAACTACATTATTCAGGTCAGTTAGTCTTTATAAATCGTGACCCACACTTATAAAAAATAAGCTATAGCATATGAGAAATGTTTAAAAAAATTTTAATACTATCACAGGGTCTCCTACAAATGTAATTCAATAGCCTGATGCTGTGGCCACAGTAGGACAGAGACACACCCAGAGACAATCACAAGGGGGCGCCAGCAGAGAGCAAAAAAAAAAAAAAAAAAAAAAAAAAAAAAAAAATTCATTGCCAAGGAGCACATAGCAGAAACTGATTCGCACGGCGCGGTGCTGTATTGCAATACTTATTCATAATATCAAATTAAATTGACCCGACACCAGCCAAAGCTCGTCCGTCTACCATACAAACTACATGTCGAGCCCAACTTAGTACTGTATTTATTGATTAAATTTTAATTTCCGACCCCTTGCTAATTTCTGGATTGCTCTTGTCTCATAGGGAAGTACCTGTAGAATCTTAATATAACCAACAGACAATTTATTATAATTAGTGGCACTACACCCGAATACTGCCCATTTGGAGCAGCAGGGTCAGAATGCGATGACTGCTTCAGCGGTCCCTCGATTCCTAAGAACATTCCCTAAGCAAAATCTCAAAATACATAAAAGTGCCAATTCTCTTTAGAAGCTAAGCATGGTATAAAAACAAACAAATGGATAAATGAACATCGTTGTCCTATAATCTGAGAAATACTAAAACAAACATTGAAAATATATGAACACCTGCAACAATAAAGAAAATAGAACACAGTAAATGAAGTCAGACATATAAACTACAAAATGGCCTAAAAAAATCAAAACATACACTCGTTATTAGATGCGCTAGTTCAAGACTCATCATACAAAAAGAATGAATATTATAAAAATTAAACATGTTACCTAGGTTCCAGCTAAAATTTACGGAAGAGAGTGAAAACTACGCAGGTTCCAGCTAAAATATACGGAAGAGAGAAAACTACGCAGGGTACAGGTTAGTAATATGTACTCCATAATATTCCTAACCTGTACCCTGCGTAGTTTTCCAAATTCGGGCATTCATCTCGCACTATGGCCGCATTATCATGGGCTCGACCTTGTACACTGGCCTGCGTACTTTCCATCGCCTACGAAATTAAAGTGGGCCTGGTAAGGTATATTCTTCAGTACTTCCTTATCTATTATATGCATCAGACACAGTTTCCCTTAAAAAGGCAACCGGAAATTACATTAGGGATGCACACATTTAAGTTCCTCATGTCAAAGCTTCGGTTACAATTTGTTGATTAATTGGTAAATTAGTTATGTCCCCCAGTTGGTATTACAAACCCTTGTCACAGCTACACACAATATGTTCCATAACACCTTATACGCTTCACCAAGCGCTAATCAATTTCTGTCCGCGAGGCGGCACCATCGCGGTGACTTACAAGAAGCAACATATTGGAATTTCAAGGACGCAGGTGCACACCTGCTGGCTAAGGCAGTATTAATTACCGTCCTTCATACTCTGGAGGAACATGCCCTTCCCATTCGTTGACTGACGGTACTGGACATCAATACAATATAAAACATTAAATTTCCGTAGAACAGCTGAAATGAAAGGTTGAAAAACGACATATTGACCATTGCTGTTTATTTTTTCTGGATGCTACCGGTCAGTTTACTATTATCAAGCGTTATCAGAGATTAACTAATCTATGTTAATGCTTGATAATGGTAAACTGACCGAAACTGGTAGAATTGGGAAAAAATAAACAGCTATTGTCAATATGTCGTCTTACAATTATGTCGCCGGCCGCGGTGGCCGAGGAGACTGAGACGCGCCAGTCACGGTCTGCACGGCCACTACGGTCGGGGGTTTGAATCCCCCCTCGGGCATGGATATTTGTGCCGTCCTTAGTCTTAGCTAGTTCATAAGTAGTTTGTAAGCTTAGGGACGGATGACCCCTTAGTTAAGTCCCATAAGTTCTTCAAACATTTGAACATTTGAAGTATAAACGATATTCCGATACGAATACGTATAGTGTAGGTCAAACCTGACGAACGATACAACAATTTTCAGAATGTCAATCAGGTGTGTTTCCCAACACATAATATAAAAAACAATTGTTCTTGTAAAAACGCATGGTTTATCAGATGTGCTCGATGTCGTGCTGTTTTCTGCTTTCCATATTTCTATGATAACTGTCACTATGGCTCGTGCGATATATTTGAATTACAAAAAAACAAATAATGAAAAAAAGGTGCATGCCGCGAGATTCGAGCTGGCGACCTTCGGATTACCAATCCGAGCACTTACCGCTGCGCCACGCCGCTGTAGAAACTTATTAATCGTAGAGAGTATTTCACCGCAATGTTTTTATTTTAATTGTCTATTTTCTCGACAATGGCTGAAAAGTGCATCTTGGTGCTTTGCCAAATTACACCTCTGGCCATGAACTTTCATTATGCGCAGTATGAATCGAATCTGATTTTCACAATTGGCGGCCTCCCCTTGTTAGATCGCATGTGGTGCAGCAGTTGAATAACGCGAAGCGCTCCACTGTAAAGTATCAATCAAACTGCTGTTTAGCGGAGCCGACATTATTGATAGTGCCACAACATTTAAGAGCGTGCAACGAATCAGCATGCCTCACGCCCTGCTGATTGTACAGAAAACAACTTCTCACCTAGCGCTGCATATACTCATATGCAAGATAACAAATATTACAAATGCGTATTCTACGCGACATATTGTCGGCGCGTTCTTTGACGCCGTAAAACAGTGGAAAACACGCTCTAAAAACACAATTGTAAATGCGCCTTCTATGCGACATGTTGTCGGCGCATTCTCTAACGCCGAAAAACAGTGGAAAGCAGATACAAAATACGCAATTGTAAACGAATCTTCTATGCAACCGTCGTCGGCGAGCTCTTTAACGTTGAGAAGCAGTGGAAGACACACACAAAATACACAATAAAAAAATGGAATCGGTAACCTATGAAAAATACACAAGAAAAATGAGTACACACGAAATCCTTCTTTAAGAGGACTTCCGTTATGTTGTCAAACTTTTCCCCTCTGACGTGTTCCGACTCCTGTTTGTTGTCAAAAAAAAAAAAAAAAAAAAAAAAAAAAATCTTAAGCTTATGGGACTTAACTACGTGGTCATCAGTCCCTAAACTCACAAACTACTTATCAACAACCTTATACTAAGGAGGGCACAAATATCCATGCCCGAGGGGGGATTCGAAACCCCGACCGTAGTGGCCGTGCAGACCGTGACTGGAGCGCCTCAGTCCCCCCCCCCCCCCTTTTTTTTTTTTTTTTTTTTTTTTTTTTTTTTTTTTTTTTTTTTTTTTTTGTTCTATGGGTAGTTCTCTTAGTTGCGGTCGCTGATCGTTTGTGTTCGTTCATGTTCGGTGTGTTGTTGGCTCAGCTTTTTTATTGCAGAGGGCGTTGAGCCCTCTGACCGGGCGCGCTGAGCCACGGCGCCAGGCGTCCCCTCGGCCACCGTGGCCGGCGTTTGTTGTCATACCGCGAGCAGGGAGGAACCTAGTAAGTACGTCATTGTTTTGATGTCAAGAGTCCGCGTTGCGCGTCGGGCTTTATGTTATGCTTCAGGTTGGGAAAACGCACTTCGACACCCCGCGGTGGCGTGTTCGGCCATTCCCAGTGACACACTCTTGGAATTTTCATCCCACGGTTCGTTAATATCAGCGTTCCAGTTGTTGCCGTTCCTCCACTTGCACATTTTCTTCCCATGGAAGACACTTCTGTACGCACTCTGATTTTGGTTGTGTAATTGCCCGTTTTGCTGGGTTCGCTGGACGTTTCCCCAGGACTGCCGATCAGAACTTTTATTTTGCTCCTTCTCCGGAACCTGATTTTCATTATGATTTCCTTTTCCCTGTTTGACTGGATAGTAATTCTGCGGGAGGTTATAATAAAAATCTAGATCTTCTAGAAGGGCTTGAAACTGCTTGTAGCGATACATTAATTTTTTTATTGCAAATTATATCCGCGACGCTTGTCGCAACATTCCGTTCTCTCTGCCAATAAATCTCTGATTAACCTTGTTTGAAGTAATACATTCAACTACTTCAAACGATCTGGAGAGAAAACGGAATCGCTTGTCGTCTTTCGTTTTTCTACCTTTATACTGAGCGGACGTATTTTACTCGACCTCCCGAAATTTGTAAGTGTGAGCCTTGGTTAGCATCCTTTAACGTAATAAATTTTAAATTTCATTTGGAATTCCTATTTTATTTAAATAATGACTATTTCTCCCCATCTTTCATTTAATTTCTTACTTGATTTTCAGCAATATTAGTAAATTGATGCTTGGTCATTGTTGCCTATTGTCTCAAGATGACAAAAGAACATTCTCGACGCAAAATTTATTTACTCTCATTTTATATTAAAAATTGAATTCAATGCCTGCTGGAAATCTTCATTCTGTTAAAAGCGAAGTCCGATAATTTCTTTAACTTTCGATAACCATAGTGATCAAAATTGCACACGGTCTTAAAACTTTAATAATTAATAGTCATGAAACCAAGCATCAGTTTACGAGATCAAAGATATTAATCACTTCATACAGGTTCAACTGCAGTGACATGGCTTCCACCAATGAATGCATACCAGGTAACTGATTCCGCTATTTTCTTATGTGATGGTGCTTTCTGGTGTTGTCGTAATTTTTAACTTACATTGCTACTGAGAACTGATAACCACTTCAAAAATTAATATTCATTGCTGATCTTACTGTTAGTTAAATTTCAATTCCGGTTTTCAACTTTGATCTTGTGAAAACACCAGTGATAAAATAATAATAATAATAATAATAATAATAAAAGTAACATTACATGCTCCACATCGACTTTGCATCTCCCTGCTAAGACAGCATTTTGCAGACGATACGGCAGCTTACCCAAACAAATTCTGAGTTCAGGCACCAGATAGGGGTTGGTCAAATAAAAGTTTTTATTTAATATAGCCTGAAAAAACTCAGCCGGACTGGCAAAGTTCGACTGTCCGAAGGGCGGCATCATTTATATGCTGTGGCACACATGGTCCTGCTGGTTCTCAGACCAGTATGAAGCCAAAAAGTTTTGGCGGAAGGTCTTATAGCTTTCGCCATACTGCGGGATCGACCTCATTCGCGACGCGGGTTAGCCTCCTAGATGTCTGCGCATTAACTCGATTTTATGCCCTTCGGGCCAGTTGGGCAAAGCGAGAAGTATACATCTACATCTACATACATACTCTGCAGTTCACCGTAAGGTGCGTGGCGGAGGGTACACTGTACCACTACTAGGCATTTCCTTTCCTATTCCACTCCCAAATGCAACGAGGAAAAAAAGAATGCCTATATGCCTCCGTACTAGCCCTAATTTCTCTTATCTTGTCTTTGTGATCTTTACGCGAAATGTAAGTAGGCGGCAGCAAGATAGTACTACACTCAGCTTCAAATTCCGGCCCTCTAAATTTGCTCAACAGAAATTCACTAAAAGAACGTCGTCTTTCTTCCAGCGATCCCCAATTGAGTTGCTGGAGCATTTCCTTGTCACTCGCGCATTGGTCGAACCTACCGGGAACAAATCTAGCTGCTCGCCTCTGAACCGCCTCTATGTCTTCCTTTAAACTGATCTGCTGCAGATCCCAAACACTTGAGCAATACTCAAGACATGGTCGTACAAGCGTTTCATACGTGGTGTCCTTTACAGGTGAAGTACATCTTCACAGAATTCTTCCAATAAACCGAAGTAGGCTATCCGTCTTACTCACAACTGTCCTTACATTTATTTATTTTTTTAGTCTATGGGACATAACTACGGGGTCATCAGTCCCTAAACTTACAAACTGCTTATGAACTACTTACGAACTAGGACGGCACGAGTATCCATGCCCGAGGGGGGATTCGAACCCCCGACCGTAGTGGCCGTGCAGACCGTGACTGCAGCGCCTTAGTCTCCTCGGCCACCACGGACGGCCTTACATGTTGGTTCTATTTCATATCGCTCTGCATTGTTACGCCTAGATATTTGAATGACGCGACAGCATCAAGAAGCTCACTACTAATGCTGTATTCGAACATTATAGGACTGTTTTTCCTAATCATGCGCATCACCTTACATTTTTCTACATTGAGAGCTAGCTGCCATTCTTCACACCAACCAATAATTTTGTTTAAGTCATCCTGTATGCGTTGGGCTACCCACGGCTGCGGATATACTCCAAAGGGCGCTTTCCAGAATAATTCAAATTTGTGCACAGTTAGAAAGTGGTTGTAATCGAAGCCCGCTGATGGGTCCCGATTATAATGCGTGGTCCTGTTTTGAGCTTGGCTTGGGCTTGCCCGGGGAGACTCACCCTCGTCCTCAAGAGGTTCTGAATCACGGCTTGTGCTTCCGTAGCGCCTGATGCACGCGCTGCGTGCTACGCGGCTGTTATTGCTTGCAGGCACCTCGTGTTGTCGATCCACGTGCACACGTGGTTTGGCAGTGTGGTCGTAATTCTTGTGTAAGGTCTACATGGGGTTTAATTCTACCCGTGCAATTCTCTGCACGACATCACCTAGCGTGCTCTGCACACTAGTAACTGCAGCACACACACACAATATCGAGCCGCGGTGAAGTAGCCGAGCGGTATAAAGCACTTCGCTGCGGAGCGCGCGGTTGCTTGCCGTGGAGGTTCGAGTCCTCCCTGGGGCATGGGTGTGTGTGTTTGTCAGTAGGTTAGTTTACCTAGGTTTAAGTAGTTTGTAAGCTACGGACTGATGACCACGTAGTTTGTTTCGATAGATTTACATACGTTTGAACACAATATCGATGAGAGCAGAAACTGCACCGACAGTGGTTTGAACCGCCTCCACGTGTTTTTTCCATGTGTTCATGTACAGTGTTCAGCTGAGTGAGCATGTCATCAGCACGCTAATCTACGGTTACAACGTGTTCGGAAAGTCCGCCAATCCACATCTCTATGGTCTCAACGCCTGATTTTATGTTTTCTATATCCGCGCTGTTCCGATTTACTCCTTCAGCCAATTGGTTGCAGAGGCTAGCCGTTTCACGTAAAACGTGTGCCTCTTGATTCGCGACCTGTTCTTTTAATTGGTTGGTGACCTCTTTCGACTGTTCTTTCAATTCATCAAGTGGCCCATCAATCTTTTTGACTGTTCTTTCATCTCACGAAACTGTTCGTTGACCTGTTCCGATTGTTCATTCATTTCGCGAAATTGGTCTTTAGTGGACTGCTCTATTTTAGCTAAATGTTCATCACTCTTTTTCGACTGTTCTTTCATTTGTTCGGAAAACTGCGCACTAATTTGTTTCAATAGGGTGGTGAGCACATCAGTTAACGCGGCTACCGGCGGAACAGCGGTCGCTCCCCGGTTATTCTCATAACCCAAAACACATGAGGGCCCCAGCTGGCGGTTTCCTGCGGGCTTCTCGTCTCTAATTGACCCAACGCCTGCACTTCGTACGTGGTTTTCAAAGGAAAGATTATTTTCTATTTCAGAAATATCTCTCGCGTTCGTTAACGGCAACGTGCTGATTTTCTGTAGCAACTGAGTCTAATTCCTACGTCCTGTCACGTTTTTCTTTTTTCTGTCCCTAAGGAGCGGTTCAATTGCTGAAACTGAAACGCTATCCAATTTTGAAATAACATTAAATGTAGACTGAAAATAAAATCCGTGGTAAATTCCAAAAGTGAAAAATTTTGTTTTATTGTGAAAATTTGGGCTACATGCCTAACACAACTCAGTAAAAAGCACATCTTCGATGTGGAAGTAGTTCTAATGTTTCTCATAAGAATGCCCGACGATGTATGTGCCACCTATTGTGAAGTAAAATCTGGACTATGTGCCAGTGGCCAGAGGTGCCAGTGAGCTTTCTTATTACTGTTTGATTTGAGGTTTGTAACGTCCTTCTATTTTTTATTTATTTATTTATTTTATTTTTTTGAACAAGTTAAAGTTATTTGATTTAATGTTTGTCAATGAAGAAAACCTTCTTAGCAATAATTAATATTTTCTTGACTGTTACGTTCCCATCGGGAGGCAGAAATTTTCTAAGTCCGAATCCTATCCCGAATTAAAGTCCACAGATACTATTTACGTACTCGCGTATAAGTAATTAAGCCCTTGAAATAAATTCAATCACAGTAAACCAGAAGTTCGAAATATTTTTGCACCTGACTATTTCAGATACAACCACAAAGACTGAGTGAGATCTTATCGTTACGAGTAACAAATTCGGACAGCTGTCAACATTGGGAAAAACAAAGACTGAGAGAGCTAGTAGCTATACTGCGGAACTATTTATATTACTATTGCGACAAAAGATTACTCTCATTTACGGTGTTTAGACGCGGTTACTCTGAGACTGTACTGTTTCGATACTTCAAAGATATATTGACTGTAACTGAAATTTTGAGAAATACGTAAAAAATTCTGCCTCTTACAAATAATTGCAATTGAATCAGGATGAAAATGGCTAGTTTGTGCTGTGATTGCTATGTCGTGTTACCGGTTCCATCGTGTAGCAAGCAGTAACTATTCATTTTGTGCTTTTCTGCAATGGAAATGGTAAATAAGCTTAGAGCATAAGGAAGGTCCTACAAGAACAGCCGGATTGTGACAGTGCCTGAGAAACAACCTCTACCTGTTGCGGTAGGTCTAAATACCTCTATAACATCATAGACCTAGGTTGTTTATTAATAGCTCAAAGTTGTATTGCTTCGGCTTTTAATGTCGCAGTTGTTTGTATATGCGATTTTCTTCCGAGTGCAAAGTAGTGAAAAACAGGTTATTATACGCAGTGTTTATACTTCTTTTATGTAGGTTTCATGCCGATGCCCATATCTATGAAGAAGCATTGCCTACAAACAAAACCTAACCATCTTCAGTTTTATGAACTAGGAGATATCGTCAAGAAAAATTCGTATCTAATGGGAAACGTAAGTATTAAACGTAGGCGACATGGGTCGTACACAGATTCGAGAGAAAGTAGAAGGCAAGCCAGTGTTTTTTGTACGGTTCCTGTTGGCAGAGGTGATCATAATCAAGTGTGCAAGCTAACATTTATGGAAATCCATGAAATCACAAAACGTAGGGTTGAAACATTGGTTAAATCGAAAAAGTGTGATGACGTTACGTACGTTGAACGTAGGGGAAATGAAACCTAAGAGAGGAAGTACACAGGTGATGATGCAAATCGTATAGTTGAACACACTGCAATTTTATTCCAAGAGGAAAGTCACTACACAAGGGACAAAAGTTCACTTATGTGCTTAAGCCAAGATTTGAATTATCAGAGAATGTATGATGCCTTTGTTGACCTTCATCCAGACCACAAAGTCCAATACAGCTTTCCATTTACTCGAATTTGGGATACAGCCCAATTTTTCACAGTACAGTGTATGGCACATAGTCCGGTTTTTACAGTAGAGGGTATGGCACATAGTCCTATTCTATATTCAGGAAAATATTTTTTCATGAAGATGAAAATTGAATAAAATTCAACTGTAAAAAGTCTTTAAAGATTAACGGTAGACACAAATAAAGGCGAAAAAATTGCTGATAAAGACAAAGTGTTCATTTTAGGAGGTTTTTTGAAGTTTACTCAAAACGTTCATTTTGGCACTTAGCACGGATTTTATTGTCAGTCCACAAATAGTCACATTCACGTTATTCGCAAAGAAATTCCGAAGCAACAAGTTCCTAGCAACCCACATGGTCAAAACACGTGGTGCCTCTGTAAGAGTTTTACACACAAAACTGTTTTTGCATAGAATGCAGTTGTAATTGCACCCGTGTTTGACACTGCATAAACTCGATAATTATTTTCCTCAAAATGTACATAGAAAAACAATCACTACTGAAAGAGGAAGCAACTCTACTGGCAATGCACAGCTGAAAAACACAATGGAAGTATACTATCGCTTGCGATTTCTACACATTCATCCGTACATACATGCATTCTAAGGATGGGGGGGCATCTAGGAAAAGAAACAAAATTTAAAATTAACGCCAGAAGGACGAATCCTGGCAGCGATAAGCCAAGTAAATGTAGCCTGATTATTAAAATAAGCAAGATCTCGCGCAGTTGAGATCTGCAAATGTAAGTTAAAACGCTCACTGCTGCTCTAAATTACTTTAAGAGTGGCCACAGTAAATGCGCAATGGAAATTTATCTAGCTGCTGTTCACTTCTTAAAGGAGCAGCCACAGTGTTTAACAAACACAAAATGAATGCTAAAAAATAAATAAATAGAAAATTAAACATGGGACGGGGAGCATAAAACCATAAAGCAGAGGTTTAATATTTTATAATCATAATCTATTCAGCAAAATAACAAACAAATAAATGTGAGGAGACCAAATTAAGCACACACCATGTACAAAAGTGAATTAAATCATAAAATTACTGCCTGTATTAAAATTGTTTCAGCCCTTTATGAATATGGAGGTAACGTGGGAGGAAATTTTCAAATACACATTGGGCAGCTGAAAGCACATTGATTCATTCACAGACATGCGCATAAAGCTAGGTGGAACATTATTCTCCAGGAACACTTGAAAGCAGCCACCAAACGAGGCGTCGGTGGCATCTTGACGAGATGGCAGGTGTCTTCATCACAAAAGATTAAATATAATGTGCACTACACGAACTCATGCATGGGGTGAGGTAACCATACCGAATTTCATAACATTTACAAATGGATATTAACCTTCAATAAGCGTCTAAGCACACGTGAGAATTCGTATAGAAGAAAGATAGTATTAACAAAAGCATGGCTGAAGGCCGAAATAATAACTGTTATGAGAGCATGGAATCAAATCAAAAAATTTGAGTAATATATTGGCCTACTCATAGATAGAGACGTGACGTGAAAAGTTTGTTAAACATGAAGGAAATGCTAACATATAAGGTTTCCACAAAGGCTGAAGGCCACACACATGTATTTTAACTTGAACAAAACCAGACACAAAATATGCACTGGAATGAAAATGCAGATAATAAATTTACACTGAATTTACTCGTGTTCCGTAAATTAAGAAACACTTTGGCTTACATAGCGAAAGAATTAATTAGTGATCTCACAGCATGCCTTCCCCTCAACATGATTCGGCGGAGTACTTTGTTCCACAGTCCTCGGAGCCAGAAATAAGAGTTAAGGTTGAAGCTCTAAAGCCACGGAAAAACCTCCCCCTGCCACACACCATGTGTAGAACGGGCTAAAATCGACGCAGAGCGCGTTCACAGACTAATTTTTACAAACCCCTGCTACTTGGCTAAGAAAATTCCCTCTGCAACCGCTACCAGAGAGGACTCCTGTCACCTCGTTTGTCCAAGATTAGGTTTGTACGACACTAAAGAACTCGGCCACCTCACCATCTATCCAAGGTAACTTGTCTCTGGCCACACAGCAGACGCTAGCGCAGACGACAAACGAAGCCAAGCGTTCTTAACTACAGAAAAACGAGGCCTAGAGCGCGAGGTGGCGACTGTAAGCCATTGTGCGGCAGTCAGTCAATATAACATGAACAAACAAGTTCAATCACATCGGTGGAAACATATTTAAATACGAGACAAACATATGTAAACATGGGGCATTGATCATTGATAAAAATAATAAAATAATTAACGCACAGATACATAACATTAATGGTGCAGGAACACTTTAGGTTAAAGAATAAATCGAAATGGAACACGACCACATAATCAGTGGACGTATTTCAAGCTTATTTGTCAACACGTGAGGGCATTGCTTCAATACCACCCACAACTCTTGTGCCTCACTCTCAGACAAATGCTGTAAATTAAATTTACCATAATTACCGGTTCCGGCGTGTACATCACAGTCGCATCTACATCTATAAAAAGCCAACTTATTGCCAGAAACGAACTTAATGAGGAAAGTTCCTTGTCCGTTATCCAACTCTGCCCGGCCTTGCTAAAAAAATCATAACCAAAAATTAAATACAGAGCTAAGAATTTAGTCACCACAACCTTGTGTTGTTGTTGTTGTGGTCTTCAGTCCGGAGACTGGTTTGATGCAGCTCTCCACAATACCCTATCCTGAGCAAGCCTCTTCATCTCCACATAAGAACGACAACCTACATCTGTCTGAATCTGCTTACTGTATCCATCTCTTGGTCTTCCCCTGCGATTTTTTCCCCACACACTTCCCTCCAACGCTAAATTAACAATTCCTTGATGTCTAAGAATGTGTCCTACTAATCTATCCCTTCTTTTAGTCAAGGTATGCCAGAAGTTCCTTTTCTCCCCAATTCTGTTCAGTACCTCCTCATTAGTTACGCGATCCACCCGCCTAATCTTCAGCATTCTTCTGTAGCACCATATTTCAAAAGCCTCAATCCTCTTCCTGTCCGCACTGTTTATCGTCCATGTCTCACTCCCATACAAGGCAACACTCCATACAAATGCCCTCAGAAAGGACTTCCTTAGGCCTAAATCAATATTTGATGTTAACAAATTTCTCTTTTTCAAAAACGCTTTTCTACCCATTGCCATTCTGCATTTTATATCCTCTGTACTGCGCCCATCATTTGTAATTTTACTGCCCAAGTAACAAATCTCATCTACCTCCTTTATTGCTTCGTTTCCCAATCTAATTCCTTCAGCATCACCTGATTTTCTTACACTGCACTCCATTACCCTAGTTTTGCTCTTGTTAATGTTCATCTTATATGCACCTTTCAGCACACTGTCCATTCCATTCAATTGCTCTTCCAGGTCCTTTGCTGTATCTGACAGAATTACTATGTCATCTGCAAAACGCAATGTTTTTAATTCTTCCCCCTGAACTTTTATTCCTTCACCAAATTTCTCCTTGCTTTCCTTTATAGCTTGTTCAATGTACAAATTGAATAACATTGGAGAAAGGCTACAACCCTGTCTCACTCCCTTCCCAACCACTGCATCCCTTTCATGCCCTTCAACTCTGACAACCGCTGTCTGGTTTTTGTACAAGTTGTAAATAACCTTACGCTCCCTATACTTTACTCCTGCTTTTTTCAGAACTTTAAAGAGTTTATTCCAATCAACATTGTCAAAAGCCTTCTCCAAATCTACAAAAGCTAGAAATGTAGATTTGCCTTTTCTTAATCTATCTTCTAGGATAAGCCGTAAAGTGAGTATTGCCTCCCGTGTTCCTACATTTCTCCTGAACCCAAACTGATCTTCCCCGAGGTCGGCTTCTACCAGCTTTTCCATCCTTCTGTATATAATTCGCGTTAATATTTTGCAGCCATGACTTATTAAACTGATGGTTCTGTAGTTTTCACACCTGTCTGCACCTGCTTTCTTAGGGATGGGGATTATAACATTTTTCTTAAAGTCTGAGGGTACTTCACCTGTCTCATACATCTTACACACCAGGTGAAACAATTTTGTCATGGCTGGTTCTCCCAGAGACTTCAGTAGCTCTGAGGGAATATCATCTATTCCAGGGGCCTTGTTTCGACTTAGGTCTTTCAGGGCTCTGTCAAATTCTTCTCTCAGTACAGTATCTCCTATTTCATCTTCATCTACATCCTCTTCCTTTCCTACAATATTGTCTCGAAGTTCATTTCCTTTGTAGAGCCCCTCTATATACTCTTTCCACCTTTCAGCTTTCCCTTCTTTGCTGAGAACTGGTTTTCCATCAGTGTCCTTGATATTCATAGAGCTGTTTTTCTTATCTCCAAATGTTTCTTTTATTTTCCTGTAGGCTGTATCTATTTTTCCCCTATTTATACATTCTTCTACATCCTTGCATTTGCCTTCTAGCCACTCCTGCTTAGCCATTTTGCACTTCCTGACAATCTCATTTCTTAGTCGTCTGTACTCCATTTTGCCTGTTTCATTTACTGCATTTTTATATTTTCTCCTTTCATCGATTAAATTTAGTATCTCCTGTGATATCCAAGGATTTTTTGTAGGTCTTTCCTTCCTACCCATTTTGTCCTCTGCTACCTTCACTATTTCATCTCTCAATTTTACCCATTCCTCCTCTACTGTTTTATTTCCCCCCGTTTCTGTCAATTGTTGCCTAAAACTCCCTCTGAAATTTTTAAGAACCTCAGGTTCCTTCAATTTATCCAGGTCCCATCTCCTTATTTTCCTACCTTTTTGTAGTTTCTTTAGTTTCAGCCTACAGTTCATAACCAACAAGTTATGGTCAGAGTCTATATCTGCCCCTGGGTATGTCTTACACTGTAGAAGCTGATTCCGAAATCTATGTCTTACCATTATAAAATCTATCTGATATCTTCCGGTGTCTCCTGGTCTCTTCCATGTATACAACCTTCTTTTGTGATTCTTGAACCAGGTGTTTGTTATAACTAAATTATGTTCTGTGCAAAATTCTACCAGGCGGCTTCCTCTTTCATTCCTTTTGCCCAGACCATATTCCCCTACTATCTTCCCTTCACTTCCTTGTCCTACTACCGAATTCCAGTCTCCCATAACAATTAAATTTTCCTCTCCCTTAATTGTCTGAATAATTTCCTTTAGCTCCTCATATATTTCTTCGATTTCCTCATCATCGGCAGAGCTAGTTGGCATATAAACCTGTACTACTGTTGTCGGTGTTGGCTTCGTATCTATCTTGACAATGATAATGCGATCACTGTGCTGGTCATAGTAGTTTACCCGCCTTCCTATTTTCTTATTCATTATCAATCCTACTCCTGTGATACCCCCAACTGATTTTGTATTTATAATCCTGTACTCACCTGACCAGAAATCCTGTTCATCCTGCCACCGAACTTCACTAATCCCCACTATATCTAACTTCAACCTATCCATTTCCCTTTTTAAATTTTCTAATTTTCCTACTCGATTAAGGGATCTAACATTCCACGCTCCGACCCGTAGAATGCCAGTATTGTCTTTCCTGATGATCACATCCTCCTGAGTAGTCCCCTCCCGGAGATCCGAATGGGGGACTATTTTACCTCCGGAATATTTTACCCGAGAGGATGCCATCATCATATGTTCATACAGTAGAGCTGCATGTCCTCGGGAAAGGTAACGGCTGTAGTTTCCCCTTGCTTTCAGCCGTTCGCAGTAGCTGTGTGGCAAAGCCCATTAGCTGATGTTACAAGGCCAGCTCAGTCAATCATCCAGACTGTTGCCCCTGTAACTACTGAAAAGGCTGCTGCCCCTCTTCAGGAACCACACGTTTGTCTGGCCTCTCCACAGATACCCCTCCGCTGTGGTTGCACCTACGGTACGGCTATCTGTATCGTTGAGGCACGCAAGCCACCCCACCTCGGCAATGTCTGTGGTTCATGGGAGTGGACCACAACCTTAAAATGCCAAAAATACTTTGCTATACCACAATTGAAATGCAGAACACCGCGGTATCTATCGGTCGACCATAGGCGGCTCGATCCTTTAACGGTGTGGGTTACAATTCCCCAAACTTACAAATGTGTGTATTCCTGATCTACCAAACATAACTAAACAATGAGACCGAGCTCCCGGAATCTAACAACCCGTAGATAGGTTCATGATTAACAAAAGCACAGGCGAACGGCAAATAAAACTCATTAACCGCACTGAGGTGGTTACATGCGCTTTGAATTTTATTTCTGCATATCTGCCCAGACCCCTCCTGCGCCCATTTGTTAGGACACTTGCGGGCAAAATGCCCTGCTTCGCCGCACCGAAACCTCTTAGCGAGATTAGAAACCCGTTCCTCCGTTTCTAACTGAGCTTATGTTAAGCTTGTCGCATTTCAACATTCTCCCCAGGCCTAGCGTCGGCCTGAGCAATCCCAATTATATGAGAAACAACCATTTCCAAGCCTCGAAAAGGGGGCCTACTGGAGAACAAAACCCGTGACCGATCCTCTGGTTTTATCGTCTGAATAATGGGGGAGACCGCTTCGGATAATGTCACTCCAGTGCATGCGCGGCCGTACGAATATCTCAGACATAATGAGAAAAGGGTTCCTTTTCCGTATGAACACTAAAGAAATATTTGTTAACCAATTCATTCATAAACCACATAGACAGCCTCCACTGTAGGATAATAGATCTAAGTCCTGCTATATCGCGCTAGGGACCCCTTGCCAAAAGATTTTAAAAATCCTAGCCTCTTATTCCATATCTACTGAACGCCATGAAAATTTAACCAAGAATTCTAGAGAATCAATGTCAATAAAATCCACCCCACGAAGCAACCTCATAAAAGGACTAGGCAGTTTCGCGAAACCTTGACTACCCTCATCCGACCAGCCTGCAACCCCAACGCCCGCTTCTTGTCCTCTCTCTACGCCCTGCACTTCGCCATCAACATCGTGCGAGGACCTATCCCACCCCAACGAACTTAAATTTCAGGCGGTACGGACAAGCAGTCTTGCGAGCTACTTTTGGACACATTCTCCGAAAACTGTTTTGAGCAGTTAAACCGGCAACCCACGCGCAATGGAAATATTCTAGACCTTATAGCCACAAACAGGCCTGACCTTATTAACGATGTCTGTGTGGAGACAGGAATTAGTGATCATGATATCGTCATAGCGTCGATGGTGACCAAAGTTCATAAACCAGTCAAGAAGGCTAGGAGCGTGTTTTTGTTGGGAAGAGCCGACAAGCAAATGTTTAGATCGCACTTAGAAAATGAATGGGCATCGTTTAATTCTGGGACTATGGATGTAGAGGAATTGTGGACTAAATTTAAGTGCATTGTTAATAAAGGGTTAGAGAAATATGTGCCAGTAAAGACGATTAAGGATGGAAAAGATCCACCGTGGTATAATAATAATGTTAGAAAGCTGCTGAGAAAGCAAAGGCTGTTGCACTCTCGATTCAAAAAAGAACACGCAAATGATGACAGGCAAATGTTAGTAGAGATTCGTGCGTCTATAAAAAGATCGATGCGTGAAGCATACAATAATTATCACAGCCATACCTTAGCAAAAGATCTTTCCGAGAACCCGAAAAAATTCTGGTCCTATGTAAAATCGATAAGCAGGTCAAAGCCCACTGTCCAGTCACTAGTTGATCATTCCGGGGCAGTAATAGAAGAAAGCAAACGGAAAGCTGAAGTTGTAAATTTAACCTTTAAGAAATCTTTCACGCAGGAGGACCGCAGAAATATACCATCATTTGATCAACGTACTAATTCCGAAATGGGGGACATAGCAATAGGTATTTCCGGTGTAGAGAAGCAGCTGAGAGAGCTAAATACGAAAAAGTCTGCTGGTCCGGATAGAATACCAGTTCGGTTTTACAAAGACTATTCTGCGGCATTGGCCCCCTACTTAGCTTGCATTTATAGCGAATCTTTAATTCAGCGCAAAGCTCCTAGTGATTGGAAAAAAGCGCAGGTGACACCCGTGTATAAGAAAGGAAAGAGAACTGACCCATACAATTACAGGCCAATATCGTTGAAATCGGTTTCATGTAGAATTTTGGAGCATATTCTCAGTTCGAATATAATAAATTTCCTTGAAACGGAAAAGCTTCTTTCCATGAATCAGCACGGGTTTAGGAAACATCGTTCATGTGAAACTCAGCTTGCCCTTTTCTCACATAACATCTTGCGAGCCATGGATGAAGGGCAACAGGCGGATTGTGTTTTTCTCGACTTCAAAAAGGCGTTCGACGCGGTGCCACACTGCAGACTGCTAACGAAGATACGAGCTTATGGAATAGGTTCACAGATTTGTGACTGGCTGGAAGACTTCCTAAGTAATAGAACGCAGTACGTTGTTCTCGACGGCGAGTGTTCATCAGAGACGAGTGTATCGTCAGGCGTGCCCCAGGGGAGTGTGATAGGACCGCTATTATTTTCTATCTATATAAATGATCTGATGGACAGAGTAAGTTGTAATTTGCGGCTGTTTGCTGATGATGCTGTGGTGTATGGGAGGGTGTCGTCTGTAACTGACTGTAATAGCATACAGGATGACTTAGACAAAATTTCTAGTTGGTGCGAAGAATGGCAGCTAGCTCTCAATGTAGAAAAATGTAAGGTGATGCGCATGAGTAGAAAAAACAATCCTATAATGTTCGAATACAGCATTAGTAGTGAGCTTCTTGATGCTGTCGCGTCGTTCAAATATCTAGGCGTAACATTGCAGAGCGATATGAAATGGAACGAGCATGTAAGGACAGTTGTGAGTAAGGCAGACAGCCGACTTCGGTTTATTGGGAGAATTTTGGGAAGATGTACTTCACCTTTAAAGGAGACCGCGTATAAAACGCTTGTACGACCACGTCTTGAGTATTGCTCAAGTGTTTGGGACCCGCAGCAGATCGGTTTGAAGGATGGCATAGAGGCGGTTCAGAGACGAGCAGCTAGTTACCGGTAGGTTCGACCAATGCGCGAGTGTCACGGAAATGCTCCGGCAACTCAATTGGGGATCGCTGGAAGAAAGACGACGTTCTTTTCGTGAATTTCTGTTAAGTAAATTTAGAGGGCCGGAATTTGAAGCTGAGTGTAGTACGATCTTGCTGCCGCCTACTTACATTTCGCGTGAAGATCACAAAGACATGATAAGAGAAATTAGGGCTCGTACGGAGGCATATAGGCATTCTTTTTTTTCCTCGTTCAATTTGGGAGTGGAATAGGAAAGGAGATGCCTAGTCGTGGTACAGTGTACCCTCCGCCACGCACCTTACGGTGAATTGCGGAGTATATATGTAGATGTAGAATTGCTCTGCGCAGCCGTCAACGCAAACATGACCTCATCAATTTTCCTTCACTGCATCACTGGCCACTAACCTCACATCCTGAGTCCTGCTTAACTATTGTGAGAGATGTTCCTGTACTCTGTAAACCTGCGCGCGAGCAGGAACCGCGGCAGCGAGAAACTATCAGTTATGGTCCAACCTGAAATGACAACCGAGTATTAAAATGTGGCCTAATATGACACCACAATGTAAAACAACAACCAATAACCACAGCGAAAGATATATCAATCGCCTTGAATCAATTTACCAAGACCCTAACCACGCTCTCGCTAGCACAATGAAACAGCCAATTATGTAGCACCTGGAAAACGAGCGGTAGGGTAAGATAAACTTTACTTAGAGCAGGAATTGTGGAAGGACTGCCCAAGGATTGTTTTGAACATTTTTCACTGAAACGTACAGTTTATTTAACAAGAGATTTAACATTTGTAGGAAAATAATGTATAAAAAATCATTCTCCAAAAGACTCTTTTTAATATATTAGATTGAATCCCAAAAGCATACAGCAAATAAAATACAAAACCCCGTCAAACTTTCGAACGGAGTTCACAAAAACTGCATCCAAGAGTAACAAATCTACACTCATTTTACAAGTTTAAGAAAATTTTCATTGGCTCCAAAAGGAAAATAAATTTGAAACAACTAATCTCTAACTTGATTACACAGTGAATTTGTATCAATAGCTTACAGAAAATTACGTGGCAAGCCATTTAAAGTCTGAGGATTATCGGAGGTTTCGTTATCATGAAAACTCCCCATAAAAGCTACGCTTCAAGGATCAATGGAAAAAAAAGGATCGTTAAATATGGCGCCCGTTTGATACATCAAAGTTCACATTGTGGATTGACTTTAGCGAAACCTTTACGTAATTAAAACATATATAATCACGTAACATAAGGTGCGAGCCCGAGCAGAAGTCCAACTAGCGTACTCTCAACCACAAGAGCACTCGGAAGGCAGCCAATCCGGATCCGGAAACTTAAACTGCCCCCGCACACAGCACGGCCCGCTCGTAAGAAACAGCCAACAGTCCCACTAAGCACGCCAGCCACGGGCCCCACCACAACAGCCACATATAACATGGAAACTGGATATAACACAGAGGAAGAACTACTTAGTATGCAAGGCATTAAAATACGAATATAAAACACTTAAACGTCGACGCCAGACAGTACACGAACCCCCCTAAGAAGCTTAAAAGCATTAGCTAGGGATATTTGAAACAATTCCCCGCTAGAAGGAACACATCTATGACCTCCTTTTACAGATAACCCGACGTGAAATGCGAACTACATGTGACATAAAACCTAGTAATAAAGTCTAAATATCAAAATAAATTTGTACTAACTATACCAACGTTTACAATTACGTCAGTAAAATGTGAAATAAGTGCGATTGAAATCGTAATAGTAAGTCTAAATTTCAAATTTATGTGTACTAACAAGGACGATATTTACAATAATGATAGTGGTGGCTTGGAAACATACATTCGTATTTATCTCGCAAACGGTCGGTTTGTGAACCCATGTTTACTGGAACATTTTTGCTTATATTATAGTGTACTTTCAACCGATAAGTTTGCTCCATCCTTTATGATACACCCTTTATACACACCAATAACAGTACCAATCGCAACACCGATGACCTTTTACAGAAAATCACTCACACCAACATACCCAAAACAGGAACACTTGTATCATTCGACATCACACCCATATACAACAACATTCCCACAACAGAAACCATTACCGTCATTAAACATACATTAGAAAATCAGCACAACATTCCAAACAAACACACAAAAAGTAATATCCATTCAAACTATTGCATGTATGACTACTCACAAGAAGATGATCCACCCATGGTATCTCCAATCAGTGGACTCCTATCATACATCTTCCTAAATGACATTGAAAACTAAATATTTCAAAACATAATAGAACCAAAACGATACAAAATAATATACTGGTTCTGATAAATAGGTAACATATTATGCCTGCTGAAGGGAACACGCAAACATATCCAACAGTTCCACAGTGACATACATACCTGTACAGTACACCCACAATTCACCATAGAACCAGAAAAAAAACAATCAAATTTAATTTGTAAGATATCACAATACACACACAATTACAAGCACAAACATACATAAAAATCAGACCATCAGGTTACCCACAATGAGTCTGGTTTCAGACACGTTCTGCACAGACTCAACAGAATTCCCCTTAATGAAGACGAAAAATAAATAAATAAATAAAAGAAGAAAAAACTACAAGTAATAAAACAAGTTGCTGTTTAGACTGGATACAAAAAAAAAAAAAACATGAGAGACAAAATTAGCCTCAAAATTTAAATTTAAATGAAACACAAAAGCAATATACAACCACTAGCAATCCAAAATCAACAAAAAACCACGGACACACACACTAAAATAGAAATTCACAAACACACAGAACCCATACATACATAACACAACTGTAGAACAAACATATGAAACAACTAACAAATGTTACATCCTCAAAAACAACAATATAACAACTCACATAATTGAAAATATTTTCTGAAAACAAGGACTTAAATTAGCTTACAAAGCAGACAGCTCCTTACAAAACAAACTGAGGACACACACACACACACACACGCACACACACACATACACAGAGATCTAAAAACACCTTAGGAATATATCGACTCATATGTCAAAACTGCAATTAAATTTATATTAGCCAAACAAGTAACACTATAGCAGATACACTAAACACAGAAGAACATCCAAAAGTACCAGCATCTACTCCACATTGGAAGATCGTTTTCATGACTATTATCCACAGCCATAAAGGCATGAACAAAGAGTTAAAACTGTTTAATGCAGTAGCAACCCTTTATAAAAACTTATAATGGAGGAAAATTACCACATACAGAAAGACATAATTGAAGGAAAACAATATAGGGCTAATACATAGTACTGTTCAACAATATCTCAAACTGTCATAAAATTATTAAACATGACACACACACACACACACACACACACACACACACACACACACACACAAACACATACATAAAAAAAACTCAAGCCACACCCCATCCAAAGCTTAATGTCATCCACCCCATAGTAGTTCACAAAACCTATCCACAGCTAATGCAGTTGAGATATACATTTAAAAACGAGTAGAAAAAACAATATGTCCATATTAGGTCTCAAATACTTTGCTTACTAACAAGAAATGTAACCTTTAAAATCCGTTAATGATTGCAGATAATATACTGACTGGCATTTATAATCGATCTATATTTCTCAGTCAGCCACAAGAAACACAAAATGTTCCCGTAAGGTGTGTATTCTACCTTCCATAATCTCTATAACTGTATTAATGTACGTGTCACAGCCTCAGAAACTGTCAGATATCATAATGTTAAAATTCTTTATATCTCATTAACAGGAGATATAATAAATAGAAATCCCGCTGATTATCGAGAAACGTCTCTGGAACTTGTTTGGGTAAACAGAAAAATTTTCACCTGAAGTAATCATTCGGTTCTAGGTTTTCTCTGTACTGTTGGCCGAGTGGGCTAGAGTACGTTAAATGGTGCTAACTATGTGCAGTGTACAAAATTATCTATAAACGATAACTACATGGACACTTATATCCATTCCATTCCAAGCCAATGCTGTGTGGTGGAGCAGTATGCGAGATGGGTTGATCTATGCTTGAGGCTTAAGAATACAGTCCCTCTTGTCGGGGACAGGCCCAGCGGACTCTTATATACCCAATGGATTTCCTTTGTTGATACCTCGAAAGTGCAACACGGTACCATCAATAATGCCTACTGTAAGGCATCGACATGTTATTCTGTCATGTAGTTGTTTCCATTCGGAAAGAAGTAATTCTATATTCGTCATTCTGAATAAAATTGTTAACAAATGAGATACGAAGACGTGTAAAGATCTTTCTTCTCATTCAGATGTTTCTTTCCATCTCAGTACCTGAGTGTATATGAACTGTAGGCATTGCTACTTTTACGTACCACTACCCGAATTCACTCTGCAATAATGTAAGCTGTCTGAACTATCAATTCATAAAGTTGAAAGTAAATTTTGATATATTTGATGGGGTCATATAATTATTCCCTGTTTCATTTGTGTTCGCGACAAACCACTTCCATTGACTGTTATTAAAAAAATAAAAAAAATAAAAAAAATAAAAAAAGAGAGAGAGAGAGAGAGAGAGAAAACTATGACCACGAAGTGCATTATTAACGACCAAGGCAACGCTTTAATTAGTGAAAATGTATGGAAATTGGATATTCACCATAATCTCCTTCTCACTTGTCTTCCTGCCCACCTACTCTTCACACATCGCCCAGTCCATTTCCTTCAGTTCATTTTTTTCTGTCCTTCTCTTCCTCCCCAGTCTGCCTTCTTCTCCAACTCTTTTTCATTTCATAACTCACTATAATCCCTTCTCTTTTCTGTCCGTATCTTTCTTCTCCCCTCCCACAATGACGTTAAATCATGTTTATTGTCATTTAATACATAACCTAGACTCTGAAATAAATCGGTTGGGGGTCAGTGTTATAGCGTTCAGACAGGAATAAATCATATGAGAAACACTGTTAATTACTCATCTTTGGCCATTCACAGAGGTCGTACGAAGTAATAGTATGAGATGTTCTCTGAAAGTTAAATAAAAATTTACACGCTGCTGGGACGTAAAGTTATCATTGTCGCGATTAAAATAACGCGTCTTTGTAAAATAAAGTTACTGCGTCCGATGCAGAACACTGTTCGGTGTTCAATAAACACACTATAGACTGTTTATTCTTACCTCTAAAGTATTTTTAATGAATGATCAATATTCCCCCAGCCATTTACATATTTTGTCACATTTGTGTTCTGTGACATATAAAGAGCAGTTCGGAAGCATACTTAACATGCACCTACAAACTTGTTACAGTATGATGATTTTGTTGGCATAGAAATGACATTAAGACCTTCTGGCCTTCCTATTTTCCGATAAGACAGAGCCCAAATTCTCAGTAAAATATACATATATTTCTGAGTTCCATATTCTTGACTTCGCGAGAAAATGAAAGGTAGATTAACAGCAAATGCCTACGATATGTTACAATTTTCAAGCGTAACATAGCAACTTTTTCTCTTCTACCTTTCATAAGCCAAACTGATCACTTTCCGGAACCGGAATTCGAACATGGGAACTTTGCCTGGCAGAAGCAAATTTGTGAGGACGGACAGTGAAGTGTGTTAGGACAGATCATTGATAGAGCGTTTGCCCGCGAAAGACAAAGGTCCCAGGTTCAAACCCCTGTTCCGGCACACAATCTTCGTTTGTCAAGAAGTATCATATCGGCACACACTCAGCTGCAGAGTGAAAGTTTCAATCTAGATTAATTGATAGTTCTCACATTCAACTTTCCTTACCAAGAAAAAATGGCTGCATAAAATTGTTGAAGGAACACATAAAAGGAAATTTAGTCGATAGGAATCACATCATAGAAGAGCCGAGAACACTTGGTTAGGAAAGGCTAGATGATATCAATCACAGTTACGAAAGAAAAATACAGTTGCCTGTGGCTGCAGAGAAAACCCGAGAGGCATTATTGAAAAAAGTTAAAATGAAGTGACTGAAAGGATGACTAATCTCAAATTGGATGCTAGGCATGAGAGGAGCAAACGTATGAAGGCACAGGCTGCTGCAACTAGGGACGAGTTATGCTCCAGTCACAAAAGTTGCAAGATCAAACGGAGATTGCAGAAGATCTTACAGATAGAATACATGCTTTAATTGACCAAATACTATCACTGAACTCTGCTGGAACACGAGAATATCCTTACTTTGCCCAAAGAAGAAATTTGACTGAAAGGTTACTGGCAGAATTGGAACAGCTGACCAATATGTAATGTAATGAATACGATGCTTAATGGTATATTGAGCAGACCTTACGAAAGTATGCTGATTAAAATGTTTCCTCACATCCTGAATTCACATACCTCATTATCGGTAAAGAGAGGAAACCCAGCTGGAAAGATGCAAAAATTTGTCATCTCCAATGTTATGAGTGTAACGTGAAAAATTTTTTAAAATATTTGTTAAGCTTATGGGACTTAACTGCGGGGTCATCAGTCCCTAAGCATACAAACTGCTTATAAACTGTCTTATACTAATGACAAAACAAACACCCATTCCGGAGGCAGGATTCGAACCCCCGACGGGGAACGGCCTCGCGCATCGGAACACAGCGCATCAATGCGCTCGGCCACAGCGCCGAGGCTGTAGCGTTAAGCCAATGTTGATTGTCTTGCTTGTGACATACCACTCCGGTATCATGCAACATATGTTTTATAACAACACGTTTGTTGGAAAATACCGAATAGTGAATGATTGTTACATTACGTTCTTAGACATCGAACATTGGTGTTTAGTGACACAAAGAAGGGCTGTTGTAGCTGTTGGCACACAGAAAGGTATTACTGATGTTCACTCACGAACCATAATGTTTTGTGAATAAACGAAGAGTTTCATGTTTAAAAAAATATAAATAAAAATAAATAAATAAATTATTATGGAAGAAAGAGTCCCATGGGAAATATACTGTTAAATGGATAAAGAAGAGTGGACAGTATTGCAGTGTTAGACACAATTTGAATGACCTGAAGTGAATGAACGCAGGAGGCATCGAAAACATTCCACCTGAATATCTACCATATTTGGGGATAGAAGCTACCAAGCATTTCGTTGACGTGTAGAATCAATTACATCGCCGACGGACCGCCAGACGTCCGAAAAAATATCATCCACACAAAGCCGAGGAAGAAACATGATTATCAACTCCGGAGAAGTAGGTCAGATCTAGTATATTAACCATCTGCGATTCGATATTGCATGTGTGAAAAGGCTACAAACAATATACAATGTAAAAAATAAACAACAGTATAAATTTAAAAGAAAAAGTGACACCTGACAGAATATTAATGAGAGGAATGGTACAGGAGGGGGAAAAAATGAGTGACTATAGCTGCTATTTCTGCTATGTGTGTGTGAGCCGGCCGCGGTGGCCGAGGGGACTGAGGCGCTCCAGTCACGGTCTACACGGCCGCTACGGTCGGGGGTTCGAATCCCCCCTTGGGCATGGATATTTGTGCCGTCCTTAGTGTTAGGTAGTTCATAAGTAGTTTGTAAGTTTAGGGACTGATGACCCCGTAGTTAAGTCCCATAGACTATACAAACATTTGAAACATTTGTGTATGTGACTTTTGTCGACTGCGACTGTACTCAGTATGTTCAAAATGTTCAGTGCTTATGGGACTTAACTACGGGGTCAACAGTCCCTAAACTTACAAACTACTTATGAACTAACGGCACAAATATCCATACCCGAGGGGGGATTCGAACCCCCGACCGTATTAGCCGTGCAGACCGTGACTGGCGCGCGCATACCGCTCGGCCACCGCGGCCGGCTATTCAGTATGCAAATTCCCACGTGATAAAATAATTTGTATTAAATCTTTAATTTGTAGGTATCAAAGAGAGATGATATTTTTGATAATAAAATTTGGGCCGCCACCATGTTTATGAAACATGGAAAAACTAGTTTTTCTATTGACCGCACTTGCTCGGTGGCCTATGATACCGTCAAACAATTTTATAAATTCCTAATCAATATTACAATGACAGGTACCATCAATGAAAAACCTAATTTATTCGCTACTCTCCACGCTAACTAACATCTGTTTACCTTTTCAAAAGTATTAATAGTAGGGACGTTTCCATTTCAGAGAATTTATATACATCTCTTGCAATTAATTTACCATAAAAATACATCCTATCACATGACACAGCTAACGTAACATTACACAGTCTTTGAAATAGAACGAGATCATATACGCAACAGTTAAAGAAAATTGACAATCAACAACATGATATTATGTTGGCTATCTTTTTACATCAATAAATGACCAGCTCAGTCAAGGAAGAAGGAAACCTATTCAGGAAGAAAAATTATCCAAATTACTACCGCAGATGCACAAACTCAAAGGGCAAATGATGTTTCCTAATTTGAACAAATTACCCCGATTATCAAAATAAAGTGAAAATCCTTCAAAAACAGAAATATACTGACCCTAGCAATGATGCAAGTGACACATTACTATTCGGAGCAGACAGGAGTTGGCAGCGGCAGGTGATGACTGCATATTAGAGCAAAAATAAAACGCGACCGTTTTCTCACTTCATTCTGTGAAGCAGAGATAATCTTTAACTAACAGGCTGCACAAAGGCTGCATAATTTTATATCGCGAGCTGACAAGTCGATCGTAGTGTACTTGTGAAAAAGTGCAATAACCAAGTCAAACTTGCGACTCAAAATCTTAATATATGCGTGATCCGCAAAGTGCGAATGCCCAAAGTAAGACTTCCAAAATATTTAAGTCAACTGTGGCCGTCAGAAGCGAACCTACAGGACAAAAATCAAAGTTCAGACAACAGCTCTAGTATACCGCGTGACCTAAATCGATCCACACACTGCGGAGACCTACAAGCGAATCCCAAAAATCTCTCTCCACGACAAAGTTCCTGGTCGCAACTCGCGAACCCGCCTCGCTGCCAGAGCGCTCCATATACCACATTCCAGTAGTAGCGTGCCCAATGTTATCGCGAGAAGCCGCTGACTAACTGCAAAACCGTCACAATCCTAAGTTTTGGCGAATCACACAGCATTCTGCAGATGCCCCTACTAGCTCCTCCCACACGAGCGAAGTTCCAACAGAGGCGTTACCATACACAGGTCCACGACCTCTACGGAATTTTCGTAATTTTTCGTTCCCAGGCCTCAAAATATATAATTTTTATGACCATAATCGCTAAGCTCCCGCTGGCCCAGACTGCCGACATTGCGACCAACAAACTGCTTTACATTCGTCACGCAGAAGAACGTTTCCACAACCACCGACCTCGGCACATTCCGAGTAACCGTCCGCGCATTCATAACCGTGAAAACGACAAGCTGCTCTGGCGAGGGTGCTTTTCAGATTTCTGCGCTCTTTGCCCTGAGGCGACAGTTTGGCCAGCAACCTGCAGTGCGTCTGCAGAGCATTGTCCTGGCTTCATCGACCGCTCTCTCCATCCACTGCTCACCGAACGGGACCTCACAAGTACAGGACGCCTTCCCTTCCACAGCTGAGTCGACAGTCTTGCAACACGCTAATTTATGTACCCCAACATTCCAACTGATGAAGCAACGTGAGAGAAAGCACGCCAGCCGTCCGCTTGCCGTCGCCAGGTTGTCCTCTGGACAGCAGATTTCGGAGAGAATCGTTGAAGAATTCATTAAGAAACTGCTATAACTGGACTACTGATCTTCCCAATCTGCCTAAAGACCAAAAATAAAGGAATAAAAAAGAATTCCTACATATTACCGCCACCTCACATGGTGATAAACACAAACGCGAACTGGTAAGGGATTCGAATCCGTGTGTCGGTGGTTTGCCTTTACCTCTTGGCTTCTCGCATTCAATTTCTACAAGTCGATCTCTACGGCCGTAGCGCAAGGATGTACCTACGGCTCTTGGTAGCTTAATTAATAGATTTTGAGTTGATGAGTTACGTTTTTAACCACCGTGACGTTGAGGACGTCGGGTATGAGGTATCTGAACGGCGGAATGTACGTCGGTTCTTCAGGTGCCCCTACAATAGCTTGCAGTCGTACTTCCATCTCGTAAGGCTTGTCCCCTTTTACCTTTCCTCCTCGGGAATTCCGCGCCATATGTTTCGAGTTTAAGTCGCCTCGTAGTAGCAAGTGACTGCACCAATGCATGTACGAAATACGAATTACGTTTCATATAATAACAGCCGTCCCACCCTACAGTCTGAAGAGAGTAAATTGTAGTAATTTAACCCTTTATTTGGCACAAACAGAAATCACGCGAAGAAAAAGTGTTATGTTACTTACAAGTGTAGCACCATGTGAGCAGATTTATATGATTTTTTTTTTTTTTTTTTTTTTTTTTTTTTTTTTTTTTTTTTTTAAATATAGTTTCTGGTTTGTAAATAACATTGGCCAAAATTTTCTCATGGTAGTACAGTATCAATACTTGTCCTCATGACTGTAGAAATTATTGTATTTTGAAGTGCTTCATGTGAAACGTGTGAAAACAAGTCTGTTTTTGGTGCAAAGTTCAGAAGAATGATTTCCACATTTTTCATTCAGGTATCTCTGAAGACAAAACTCTCAAATTCCTTTTGGTTAATAATCTGGCAAATGATAGTATATTGTCATATCTGTACATCATTGACTGGTACAGGAGATGCTGTTTCTTTCTTCTTTGGACTCACTGCACACTTTGTAGTGGTCTACCAGGCCTCCTCTTCCCAACAAATGTAAGTCAATTTTCAGCCTCACATATAAGAACTCGTCGACAATTTTCCACAATAAATGAACTTCAAGTCTTCCTCTTTCTATTTTATAAGCAGTTTTCCATGTATTACGAAAAATATCTTCCCAAAATTGTAACAAAAATGTGCCTCGGTAACATATGCTTGGAGTGCCCACTAAAGTTTAAGTTTATTGCTAAACGTTTCGCAAAAGACAAAGAAACATCACTTTATTGGAGAGTTTAAATGTTAGTTTCCAGCACTGTTGCCCACCCAAGGATGAAACATGAAGGATAGTTTCAGAAAACCACGCGCAATGTTGATGTTGCTTGAGAGCAGTGTTGCCAGTAATAGGGAATTTTCCTTAACGTAGGTACTTTTAAGCATTAAAATCATGTACGGAATTTTCATCCGAAAAGTCCCCAACCCTACTCTATGGTTGATAGTGTCTCGATGTATCCTTGTGCAGTCAATAAATCAGTTATCCTCGTGTAACAGTGCAATCGGAATTATCTGCGTATTTGGGGAAACTAATTAATGCTCTTTGTCTCTATGGTTGCCAGGTTCTTGATGTACCCTTTTCCGATAGATAAATCAGTAAATTTCTTGTTACAGACCACTTGGAATTTGCGGCATAATCTCCATCAATCAGTAACGATCAGTCACTGGAAAAACATATCTACCAAGTCAAGGACGATGCCAAATATTTATTTTAAAGTTTTCCAAGATTGTAACATGTATTAATCAACTGGTTAACGTCTGCTGGTCGGTCTCCTGGATTCAGCCCCTCCCAGACCCAAATCCTGGCTACAACCCTGATGTCGGGACATTAATGAGGTGGTAGGGAGAAAGTAGGGAAAACGTAGGTACAATTTTGTGTGACTGTAGGTATTTTCTCTCTCTGCCATCTGGCAACACTGATTGAGAGCAACATTGCCAAATATGAACAACGAAGAAAAGATACAGTTGGAACAAGATTCATTAAGACTGCGAAAGATACACCCATCCGTGTCTATAAAATCTGAATGTGTACTACGGTCTCTACCCATCAAACTGTTAGGTGCCTGCGATTCATACGTTGTGTACGTAATTTTGCGCTTCCCATCATGTAATTCGGCAAACGAGTATCCGTCAGTGTGTGCATGAAGAGAATTGTTTGTTAGCCTCTGGTTTTGAACTTTATGTCAAAATTCTATATAATTGCCTGGAATGGAATGGAAACGGATTTTCTGTTCGTGTTCTGGTAACATTTCGTAGCAGATATGTACCTATTTGGCAAGAAACGAAATATGAACATATATGACTGGTACACTCAGACAACTTAAACACCCATGTAGTATAGAGTTCAGTTATTGAACTACAGAAGACAGATTAAGAAAGACGGACAAAAGGCGGATTAAATGTAATAAATAAAAATAAGAGCGACAAAAACTAATATGTACTTGTCGACGGAACGGAGAAAGGCGAATTACCTTAAATATCGAAGTGAAGTAAATATCTGACTATTTAGCGCAGTGAACGAGATTGTGCAATCTTGTGTGAGAATTGTGTGTGGTGTGATTGGTAAAAAAAAATATTACAGTTCCTAATGTTCACTTAGAAGGAAACTGTGGGTGGCTGTATGAAACTTACAACAACAAAAAAGGTTAAAATTGAAAATTAAAATAAACTACTAAGTTCTGCATGTTCTGTATGTTACAAGTGACTGAGAACAATATAGTTCATTACACTTTTCAAAACATACTGACGTCAAAGTAGTACCCACCTTAATATTATACTTTGACAGAGAGCATTAGTTTCAACTCGGTGCATTCGTTAATAAAATGAGTTAAATCTGCTTTGTCAGAAAAATGATCGTCACTGATCGTCTAGTTCCAGTGACAAGATGTTAACTGCTGAAGTTACAATAAATACCTAAGCCATATAATACTTTTATCAGCAGTTACAGAGGGTATTATCCAATCAGTGCGGAAGGGATAATTTAGTTTTCCATATCATAATGCATAAAAGTCAACGATGTAACACGTTTTTCACAAATACTGTTGATTGCAAAGGTTACTATTTATTAAGTACAGTGTTCATTTATACGATGACACAAAATCTATTCTTTACAAATTAACAAGACGTATTACATAAGAAATTTTAAGAAGTGTGGGTCATTTAATGAAGAAGTGGGCACCGTAACAAACAAAGGTCAAATAGTTGAAGAACGAAAGTAAATGAACTGACATTACTTAGAAATACTTCATCTATATCTTTTTAAAAAAAAATATTTTATTAGTTTAATCTGAATTTCATAAACCCTGACGAGGTACAGGCAGAATACGTCGTAATCCTTTAAAACACGCAACCCGTCAAGAAATATCAGGAGTATGGAAACTATGAAGAAGATTAAAATAATAAACCTGAAAACACATAGAAAAAATTCTATAATACGAGGAAAATACCGTGACCTCCCGGCTAATCTTTGTAATTTTCGAAGTGGCATTCGCCGAAGAATGAAAATTATATAAAGAAGTGCCTAGGAGTGCAAATTAGTCTAAAGGATCGTTAGGAGATTTTCTGATACAATTCAAGCTAACACGAAATTAATATAACGAGGCAACACAAGAATTACGTGATCACTTATCCCCATTGATACGAGCACAGCCGACAGTTCTTCCAAGAACGATGATTTTCAATTTCCCGCGGATTCACGTCTATAGTTCAGTGTTTCAAAGGTTAACTGCACAACTAAATCAATTAGCTAAATTGTTAATCGATGGGAAAGCATCTGTCTCGGTTCTCGTAAATTAGCTCGTGTGCCAACGTAATCACTATTCCGTCCCGCATTTAGAGCCTGCTTCGCTTTGCTATTTCGTTTCCCATTTTCTGGGACATGCTGAACTTTTATGGTCCATTCGGCGCAGCGTAAACACCGCTTTTGTAAAGCAGTTCTGTTCTCTAAATCGCCGCCATAAAAGGTAGGAATCGACGAAGGCTAGACACGCTGCTGTTCTGAAGGCCATTTTTCCTCCCGCCGTGATTTTTTACAGCGACGTCTAATCTGAGAGACACTCCGACACGGAATGAATATTGGCTGCGTCGTTCAATAGCTGCTTGTTACGCAAAGTACAGCCGAAGTGATGAATCGCCTCTGATTGTTGCACGAGACGGCGGTAATGTTTGTCATTCCCTGAGCGTTTCTTTCTGAAAAGTCCCTAATGGAGCGTTGAGAACATTTCACTCGGGTTCGAGAAAGCGTGGGAATAACTCTGTTGTTATCTGATTGCAGGACGGATTATAAATTCCATCTAAATAGGCTGCGACTGTGTTGCAGGGAGATCCATTACACCTAATGTGCATTTAAATTTATATCAGTGTTCTGCGAACTACTTTGAAATTCGTGTGTGAGGGGGCTGACATGGAGCCATTTATTTCGCATATCAATATTGAGTGTTAAAGAGGTTTTCTTGGTTGGAGTACTGTATTACGCAATAGTAGAAAGGGTGTGTGAGAGAGAGCTTGTATCTCGTGGGATAGCTCCGCCCCTATTGCAAGTTGAGATCTGATTGGCTCCCGCCTATAGTAGTTGTCCGCCAAACTTTAAGCTTTTTTTATTGTTTTTATGTTAGTTCAGTGCGGGCCAGGGATAGTTTATGCGTTATGCATCGTTTCAACATCTAAACACCTCTTTTAGCATCACTTCAAGTACAACGGACGTGCGACCTGTGTGCTTCACCTGCGCAATGGGACATCAACTACGACAGAAGACACAAGGTTAGTAAAGAGTGAATTCAGACATGCACTGAAGTTGCATGTCGACACGGCACCTCACGTGCAGTGCTGCCCCGTTTACAAACCAGGGCACTGGCCCGAAGTGTTCAAATAGTCTACGGGGTCATCAGTCCCTGAACTTACAAACAACTAATGAACTACTTACGAACTAGGACGGCACAAATATCCATGCCCGACGGGGGATTCGAACCCCCGACCGTAGTGGCCGTGCAGACCGTGACTGAGCGCCTCAGTCTCCTCGGCCACCGCGGCGGGCTGGCACGAAGTGTGTTGGTAACAACACCGTGCATTGGCATGAAAGAGGGGAGGTGTTTAGGAACTTTGCCAACTATGCACTGACCTTCCCTCCCTGTCTTTTTTTTTTTTTTTTTTTTTTTTTTTTTTTTTTTTTTTAAAAAAAGAAGCCCCGCCGTACGTGACAGGCAGTACTTAAAATTTTATCATATGTCAGTGTCGTTTTCTATTGGATTCGTGCTTGCAGCACGGAGAGAGAGACTGTTTAAATGCTTCTACAAGCACGTTAACCCTCTAGTGACCAGCGAAACGTATGTGTTACAAATACGAATTTGTATTCCTACGTTCACAGTGATATAAAAATCCCACGTTTGTGTGGCGATGCCCTGTAGTGTTGAATACATCAATAGTCTGTAGCCAACTAGCTCATTGTTTGGCGTACATTGTGCTTGTTATCGCTTATTTGTTTCAGTCGTGCTTAGCGTTTTGGCAGTTTTATGTACTATTTTGTCTTCTCTGAAAAAGATAAGCTGCGTAAAGCTTTTCATTTTTTTCAAGAAACAATACAGTTTTGTGGGCATATTTATTGAGAAATCGCTTCTACGTTCGAGGTTTCCTTATGGCTAGCGTTTGTACAAATTCCTATTGCGTTTTTTGTCAGTATTTGTGTCAAAATGTTTAGATATATTTTTATAGTAATCTGTAATATTATTTAATTTCTCTTGATTCTCACAGGAAAAACGTCATATTGTAAGTGGATGCTTGTTACTGATACATACTGGAATCCACGACATTGCATTCAGCTGCTTCGTTGGAAACTGAGGAGGTGAATTGAATCTGACACCGGCCAGACCATACAAAGAAAATAAATTATGTAACTTTTACATAACGCCTGTCATTACCTGTTTCTTGAAATATCGAAATTGACAGAAGAGGAAATTATGAACTATTTGTTTACGCTGCCTAGTGGTGGAGTGTTGTCTGAAGACGAATCTGATCAACATCTACATACATACTCCGCAGTTCACCGTAAGGTGCGTGGAGGAGGGTACACTGTACCACTACTAGACATTTCCTTTCCCATTCCATTCCCAAATTGAACGAGGAAAAAAAGAATGCCTGTATGCCTCCGGACGAGCCCTAATTTCTCTTTTCTTGTCTTTATGATCTTTACGCGAAATGTAAGTAGGCGGCAGCAAGATCGTACTACACTCAGCTTCAAATTCCGGCCCTCTAAATTTACTTAACAGAAATTCACGAAAAGAACGTCGTCTTTCTTCCAGCGATTCCCAATTGAGTTGCCGGAGCATTTCCGTGACACTCGCGCATTGGTCGAACCTACCGGTAACAAATCTAGCTGCTCGTCTCTGAACCGCCTCTATGTCTTCCTTTAAACTGATCTGCTGCGAGTCACTACTAATGCTGTATTCGAACATTATGGGATTGTTTTTTCTACTCATGCGCATCACCTTACATTTTTCTACATTAAGAGCTAGCTGCCATTCTTCGCACCAACTATAAATTTTGTCGAAGTCATCCTGTATGCTATTACAGTCAGTTAAAGACGATACCCTCCCGTACACCACAGCATCATTAGCAAACAGCCGCAAATTACAACTTACTCTGTTCATCAGATCATTTGTATAGATAGAAAATAATAGCGGTCCTATCACAATGAGGACGCAGGAAAACATTTTACAATAAGGAGACTACGGAAGTAAGAGACAGGAACAAATTTCATATGTACCTACTGTAAAGTACCACTTTTTATTCAGGGATGTCTGAAAATTTTCAGAAATATTGTAAGTTCTGAATAAATCTATCTATTTGTCACAATAATGCTGTTAACATTCTTATATGAACAGATCCAAATCTCTACTAAAGAAAACTATGGTTGCCTAAATTTACCGCTCTTAGAGACAGGTGGGACATATACGAACCACATAAAATGAGTGTGAAACTGTGAATAACAACTGAAATTTAGAAATATGGACTGACTCACCCATTCTAAAACTAGTAAACCAATTGCTTCAGTAATATACGTAATTTTAATTAATTCGGTCGTGAAACTGTTTATTAGCCTTGTGAATGTCACTCACCATTTGCCAAGTGTGTAATAAAGCTGGGACAACGTTATCCCACCAGGTGGTACTATAAAACAAGGAAACCAAATGAATTTGAAGTAAACTACACAAACACACAACCTGACGTACAAGATCACTGCAGGGACAAAAATTAGTACACCTTGCAAGAAAACATCGCAGACGCCGTCTTAGGGCAACGTAATGGTTTCATCGTCATCCGCCAACAGGAGGCGTATTGACACAGCTGCCAGAACGGGATCTGTGGATCTGTTTACAGCTGTACAGCTAAGTGTGATATCAACGCGTGAAGCAAACGGTCGCCATACCACAGAGACGCTCTCGTGCTTCCGACAACTATATGAGCGACTTTGGAAGGGGCCAAAATGTCAAAATGTAGCCCTCGAGGTTACGGGACGGTCCACTCGCAGACTTGCCACAGAAGTCGGACGTGCTTCGTCAATTGTGCTACGACGCTGGTTGCAATCGTTACGTGAACACTCTCATACCAGCAATCGAGGTTCGCCTGAGCAGCAAAGAAGCCCGCCAGATTTTTGTGCCATAAAGCCATATATATGGTGGGTCTTGCAGTTAGTAAAATACAGTGAAGTGGGTTTGTGAGCGCAAAAGTGTCAACACAAACTGTTACGAAGTAGTGGGAGCATGGGCACGCATACCTGAGCCCGTGTTCAACTAACAGGACAGTACTGATATGCAAGTCTCAACTGGTGCAGTCAGACGATCTCTTAGAATCAGCGATGTAAATTCTGCCTGCAGACAAGTGATGGTCGTTTGCACGTACTTCGTAGTGAACTTTTTTTAAGACACATTGACTCAACCCCAGGCCTTATAGCCTGGGGTGCGATAATTTGCAGCAAAATCTTTGGACGAAACGCTGACGATCACTCGGTACGTGAAACTCACCTTGCTCTGCAAGAAGTACAGCAGTTACACTTGGAGCACGGTCTCCAGTCCAACATTTGTGGTGTATAATGGGACGACATATGACACGAGGAACTCGTCAGCCAAAACAATTTCAGTGCTATGTGAACCAGACCGTGCAGTCGTATTCGCCATGTATAAGATCGTATCCATTACAGTTTGAAAGCATACATTCCCGCCCGTGGATCTGCAACACGTACTAATATGGATGCTTCAACATAGATCGGCGCCTCATTGTTCAGTGTGAGCTAATGATCTGTAAATCTAGTCATTTAATATACTCAATCTACATCGACATCCATACTCTGCCAGCCACCCGACGGTGTGTTGCGGGGGTACCTTGAGTACCACTATCGGTTCTTCCGTTTATTCCTGTCTCGTACTGTTCGCTCTAATCTCTCTGACTTCATCTTCATGGCGCTCTTCGCGAGATATACGTGGGAGGAAGCGATAAACTGCTAGACTCCTCAGTAAAGTTATGTTTTCGAAACTTCCACAAAAGCCCATAACAAGCGACAGAGCGTCTCTTATGCAGAGATTTCAACTGCATTCTAAACATCATCTTCGTAACGCGTCCATGATTACTATATCATCATGTAACGAAGCGCGCTGTTCCCCCTTGGATCTTCTCTACTTCCTCTGTCAACCCCATCTGGTACGGATCCCACACCGGTGACAATTATTCAAGCAGTGGGCGAATAAGTGTACTGTTACCGACTTCCACAGTTTTCGGACAGCATTTCCTTAGGATTATTCCAGTGAATCTATGTCTGGCATCTGCTTTACCAACGACTGATTTTGTATGGTCGTTCCATTTTAAATCACTTCTAATGTTTCCTTCCAGATAATTTATGGAATTAACTGCTTCCAGTTTCTGACCTGCTATAGTGTAGCTAATTAATAATAAATCTTTCTTTCTACGTATTCGTAGCACATTCCAATTCTTTACATTGAAATTAAATTGCCATTCCCTGCACCAAGAGTCAATTCGATGCAGATCCTCCTGCATTTCAACAGTAAATTATGGGTCATTTCGACAAATGTAAGACGGTACTAATTTTTACTGCCGACAGTGTAATTAGTATAGTCCTATACTATAGCCTACCTAATATGACCCTACAAATTTAATATTGACCATTAAAAGGTATTAAAAATTTCTTAAGTTCATAATATTGTCGTAAGTGTGAGTTGTGAACCGATGGCAGATACCTTCAACTAGCAAAAGCAGTTTTGCCTATAGCGCCCATTCTAGTATCACATATGCCACGTCCTTGCAAAATTTAAAAATAAAAACTGTGATCAAGTATGCAGGACTATGTGTACATGCGTGTTTGTCCGTAGATTAATTTACCTAGGTTTAAGTAGTTTGTAAGCTAAGGACTGATGACCACGCAGTTTGGTCCGATAGATTTACAAACATTTTTGTGTGTGTGTACATGAACCTACAACGATGATCAAACTAAGTTGTTGACTGCTTCTCGTGGAGATCATGACTTTAGTGGGACAAACTGCACTTGAAACAATTCTGCCTCCTTGTTTAACATGGTGTAGACTTCCTATCCTAAAGCGCAAAAAATCTGAACTTTCTGTAGATTTGATACGATACTGTCCTCCTGAAAATGTATTAACCTCACACTGTCTGAACTGTTATCAAACGACGGCTGTTAACTCTCGAAGTGCTTGACTTGGATGGAGTGATGGACGTCGAATTACATTCCCAACAATAATCTCATTTAGCAACATTTATTAACTCTTTCGGCATCTTTGGAAGATAAACAACAAAATAATTATTCTTCCACTTTATGATACATCAAATAGAGTTCCGCCAAATTTTAGTAACATAATTTGCTATCGAAATGAACAGTTTAAGAAAGAGTTTCTGTCATTTAGCAATACGTTAAGTTACCGAAATTTTCAGCTGAAAAAAGTTCATTTTCATGCAATATTACTAGTTGAAGAGGCCAGTCTTAGTAAAGGCAATATGTTTTAAACATATCACAATTCAGTATAACATATATCCAGCTATGATGAAATGACAAAATTTCTGAACAACACAGGATACTTCAAGTTCCTCCGGACACTATGAGTCTAACAGCATATTTTCTAACGTCACTTCGAGCCGATGTACCCCAGAACATCTCCCCCAATAAAATGCAGGTTATGTCGTTCTAAAACACAAAGAAAACCACTGTACCAGAAGTACACAATCAAGCGACCCTTGTATGGCGAATCTAACACCTTGAGGATAAACATAGTACCAAATTTCTAAGTGACTAGGTCGTAAGGTTAAGTTCGATAAAATAACGGACAAAAGAAAAACAAACTATAGTACCTGACAGTCAATCACAAGTCGCAAAACTGCTAAACACAGGAGCAAGAAATATTCGGGTTGGCCAGCAAATGTTTCGTAACTTAATAGTAGGGTAAAAATGGTCACCGGTATACAAAATATTCAACTAAAATTACGTTACTTGACACTAATAAAATCGGGGAAAGAATTGTTCAAAGCATACTGTCACAGATACGATACTAATATTAACCAGATCGAGAATTGATCAGAATGTTCATAATTGGTTACGTACATAATTAATCAGAATAGGAATTATTCCAAATGGGCAGCTTAAGTCACGTAATTAACAGTAACAAGCACGAGAATTATTCAAATGTTCAGCATTACTAACGTGACCATTTGTACTAATGAACTCCCTGGACGGAGCTTCCACTTGTATATACTTCCAGTGACCGCGTTCAAATGTTTGTAAATCTATGGGACTTCTATAGTCATCAGTCCTTAGGCTTACAAACTATTTAAATTAACTTACACTAACCTCAGGACAATACAAACACACACACACACACACACACACACACACACACACACACACACATACACACACACACACATGCCCGAGGGAGGACTCGATCCTCCAACGGCGAGCAGGCGAGCAACTGCGCGCTCTGCGGCCAGACTTCGTAGATCGATAGGCCACTCCACTGCGGCTGGCGTCGTTGCTCCTATTTCTTATGATTTGGTCAATATGGATGTTAAAAAGAGTTGATGACATGCCACATTCCTGTCTGACACCGTCATACTTAAATATTCTGCAAAACTGGTATAAGAAGTGTGGTGAATGGGGATACCGGCAGAAAAAAAAATGCACTCTTTACTCTGTTACGACGACCACGTCTTGATGGTAGAATACATGCATGACTCGAATTACATGTTCAGGAATACTCCGGATAGCGTCTGTTCTTCCAGACCTGCTTATTCTTAAAGTTATGTGGTAATTGAAATACGTGACTTCGCATTTAAAAAAAAAAAAAAAAAAAAAAAAAAAAAAAAAAAAAAAAAAAAAAAAAAAAGTCCATTACAAGTGCAAGTTTTAAAATTTACGATAACAACAATAAAATGGACAAGGAAAATTCATAACTGGCAGAGTTCCTTGCTCTCTCACTCTATTCCTTTAATCATTACTCCTTGGCTTGACGTCTTGATGTTACCCTTTACAATTTCTTTCACACGTCACCTCTCCTCTACTACCGTCAATGTCGTCTGATTGTCTTAAAACTGGTCTCATTTTTCTATCCATCTTGTAATTGTCTTACACATGCTCCTTTCATCGCCGACTCAATGATATCTCCCTCATTTCACTTTTATATCCGTGGATCTAAGTTTCAAAATGCGTTCCAAATAACATCTCAGATTGCACGACCTTCTTTTGTTACGATTTCTGCACACGACATAATTCACTATCGTACGTTGTTTGTTATATAGAACCTGCAAATACAACGAAATATAAAAAATTTAAAGAAAACCAACTATAAGAATAATTAAAATCAAAAATAAAATACCCAAAATATGAACCCAAAATAATAGTAAACTAAGCCAAAAATTAAAATACCAAGGTAATCAAGTGGGAAATTTATAAGGAAGATGAAGGTCTTCCTGTGCTAACTATTCGTACAGATAATCACCACAGACAACGCCCTCGTATCACTAGCAGTCGATATGAAAGGCATCGTATCAACACCACCTAGAAGACCACTGGCCGTGCCTTCGTCACGCCAAGAGGCGGCGGTAGCCAGTTGACTGGCTGCCCGCTGGGGGACGACCACCGCCACATACCGACTGGCAAGTCAGCTTGCCTCTCGGTGTGACTTAGGCACGGCCAGTTGTCAGGCCTTGTCGTCTACTCGGTCTTGAGCTTATCCGCATTGCTGTAACGGCTCGTGCAGCCACGTCTCGATCCCTGAGTCAACAGATGGAGAAAGGCAACAACCATCTGCACGAACAGTTTCGACGACGTTTGCAGCAGCATGGACTAACATCCCGAGGGCCATGGCTGTGGTTGCCCTTGACGCTGCATCACAGACAGGAGCGCCTGCAATGATGTACACAACTGCGAAAGTGGGTGCACGAATGACAAAACGTCATTTTTCCGGATGAATCGTTCTGTTTGCAGCATCATGAAGGTCGCATCCGTGTTTAGCGACAAAGCGGTGAACGCACACTGGAAGCGTGTATTCGTCGTAGCCATACTGGCCTATCATCCGGCGTAATGGTATGGGGTGCCATTGGTTACACGTCTCGGTTATCTCTTGTTCGCATCGACGGCGCTTTGAACAGTGGCCGTTACATTTCATGTGTGTTATGACCCGTGGCTCTACACTTCATTCGATCCCTGCGAAATCCTATAATTCAGCAGGATAATGCACGACCGCATGTTTCAGGTCCTATACTGGCCTTTCCGGGCACTTAATATGTTCGACTGCTGCCCTGGCCAGCACATTCTCCAGATCTCCCACCAACTGAAAACTGGCCAGCACATTCTCCAGATCTCCCACCAACTGAAAACGTCTAGTCAATGGTGGCCGAGCAAGTGGCTAGTGACAATACGCCAGTCACTACTCTTGATGAACTGTGATATCGTGTTGAAGCTGCATGGGCATCTGTACCTGTACACGCTGTTTCAGTCAATGCTGTAATAACGGTCAGAGGTTGTTTTTCTGGGTGAAAATGTAATCACAAGTCAGTTCTAGTATAATATATTTGTCCAATGAATACCCGTTTATCATCTGCGTTTCCTCTTGGTGTACCAATTTTAATGGCCAGTTGTGTAACATACAACAGTCTAGAGTGTAATGAATTATTTATTTAATAAATTAGTTTCGGTTCTTATTTTCGACATCTTTTGAACTGTAGCTCCACTGATGTTGTGGAGCTTGGAATGTGCTTTGCAGTCTTCTAGAGCGTCTAGAGAGTTCTGTTTTATAGTCCTATAAAGTGAAACAAAATGTTTCCAAAAATATGTGACATATGTAGTACTATGGAAAGTAAGAGGTGTAAATCAACTATCTTTGTAATAATAATAAAAAAGGGAAAAAAGCCATTTTTACTTTGCTCATTTTAGGGATTCTTGGATCAAAGTTGGAGAAGATGTTGCGGTCGACTTTACACCAACGATGTGTTATCGATTATCTGCAATCGACAGAGATGACATTGGTCAGAGGTAGCTTTGTAGTCGGCATCACGTGATAAGTTTTGGCGCCCTGTATGTGCTCTATATAAGCCAAACCTCCAGAGCCTAACAGCCAGTCGTCGACTTATCTCTGTACATTTGTCCGCAGTAGTCAACGAAATTTCAGCCGAAGGAATTGTTGTAGATGGACCACAGTATCTTAGAGTAAAAGTTGTAATTAATTAAGACGCCGGCCGTGAAGGCCTACATTTACGACTTCAAGAAATGGTTTTTGTTGTCTCTGGTGGTTCCACATTGTAAACCGTAGCAAATTATTCGGTCTCCATCCCGAAGGGGTCAGACTACGTACGGTATGGTCGCCATCCCGAAGGGGTCAGACTACGTACGGTATGGTCGCATCCGCATCGCGACCTCAAAGAAATATAAAATCGCCTTATATGCTAGGGAATATCAGCAGTGTAGAACATTGTCAAGAACGTCCACCTCAGCGCACTTTTAACTGTGTCTTCCTGCCGATAACTGTGGAAAACTGCCCCCATAGTTAAGGATAGTTTCACTGGCCATGAGGCTTTTCCTTGTCGTGTCTGACTGAGAGTGTCTCTTCAAGCTTTTCCGCTATCGCCCACAAAAAATCGCCTATAAAATGCCAGGTATTGCGATTCTGAGTTTCATCCCAGTGGGAAAAATTGGTGGAATATGGTTTGAGGGTAATACGAGTTCGATAGTTGGGGAGCAGAATTGTGGTTAAATTTGGTATCACCTTGCATCTCACATGAAGGTACCATTTGTAAAAAGTATCAGTGTTATGGACCTTTTCATTCCGACATCGAGACAAGATCCAATTTCCCATTTCATTTACTATCTAAACGTAATACGAACAATGAGTGAAAGAAAGTTCGTCACTTTGTTGGGGTTAAAAAGAGCGCAAAGTTTATAGTGACATGTACTTCGATAACTAAAGTAACATTGTCAGGTCTTTACTGTCTAATAGAGTTATCATAGTAGGAAAATATCTAATGATAGAAAGAGTAAGTCCCACTTTTCGGATCATTAGACAGAGGAGTGGTGTTTTGTCAATAAATGTCGTTTGGATCAGATAGCGCTGTGTTAGATTCGTTGGTGACTCATCTCAGATAATGATGGAGGTAAGGCAGATATGAGGCATGACATTTCTACATACAGATAAACATTCGTGGTAGAATCGACATCAAATCGTATTTTTACTCTTTATGTAAATAACATGTAATTATAATAACTAAATTTTGACCTCATTTCAACGAGATCCCAGCTGCATATCGCTAACCGTGTTTCACATGAACTTTTGTAATGTGACCTTTTCCTCTCTTTATGATTCCATAATCAGGCGCGATATGGAAACATAGTGGCTGCGATTTTACTGCAAAAGCGAAGCAACATCCACATATGCTTATATAACGACTCTGCACTCATGAACAACTCTAGTTTCTCTCAGCTTTATTTTGGTAGCTGTCATTGTTAATTGTTAATTTGACAAATGTCTGTTTCCATTTGGTAGCGTAATGTGGTTTACTTTTTTTGTACGCCTAAATACCGGCTAATGGAATAAAAAGCCACAACTGAATGTGACATGGACAAAAATTTAAACAAATAACAGCGTAACTGTTAAAATGCTTTTCCAAGCTACAAACGGTCATTAAAGGTGATTATAAATGTCCTCCATGAACTTAGATCAAACTCAACCTACTATTACGAACTTAACGAATTCCGGACATCGATTTTAAAACTAAAAACCGTAATTCTTTTTTTTTCTGCAGCTGTTTTACTTTTCGAAAGCATTTCACTTGTTAAAAGATTATGATGCAACTACCACACGCCAACAATTTCGTAGCGTATAGAAAAAAAAAAAAAAAAAAAAAAAAAAAAAAAAAAAAGACGCAAGAACGACAGAAAAGCAACAATGGAATCAGTTTTTAACTGTAGTCTATAGTATGGTCCAATGTAAAATCGAGAAACGTATTCCACACAAGTTCGGAGTATTTCTTTGGTTAGTTTACGAATGCGCTGACCAATTCGTGCCTTCAGCTCAGCTGCATTTGTTATCAGCATACTAACTGTCATCCCACAGCTAATATTCACAGGGCTAAAGGGCATCAGATGTGAAAGACTAAGCTACAGTGATGCTGAATATTAAAACATCGCTCTGACGTGTTTTACGGCCTCCTTCAGAATTGCAAGTAGTGTTATGATTTCGGACAAAGGTAATAAAATTATAAATAATAAAAAAAAATATGGATGATAATGTTAGGACTCTACTATTGTGATAATATCTATGCCCCCAATACGTAATATTCTATCTGTCTGTATTTTAACAAACAGCCGAAATTATTTGATATCTGAGGTTAACTTTGATAAACATATTCTTTTTCGACCTTCTACCTCTATTATTTTAATGTTGTTGTTGCAGTCTTCAGTACGCAGACTGGTTTGATGCAGCTCTCCACGCTACCCTGTCCTGTGCAAGTCTCTTCATCTGAGAATACGTTCGGCAACCTACATCCTTTTGAATCTGCTTACTGTATTCGTCCCTTGGTCTCCCTCTACGATTTTTACTCCACACACTTCCTTCTAACGCAAAGTTGTCAATTCCGTGATGTCTCAGAATGTGTCCTACCAATCTATCCCTTCTCTTAGTCAGGATATGCCATAAAATCCTTTTCTTCCCAATTCGGTTAAGCACCGCCTCATTAGTCACGTGATCTACCCATCTAATCTTCATCATTTGTCTGTAGCACCACATTTCAAAAGTTTCAATAACCTTTTTGTCTGAACTTATCGTCCACGTTTCACTGCCATACAATGCTACACTCCAGACTAAGGCTTTCAGAAAGGACTTGCTAACATTTAAATTAATATTGGATGTTAACAAGTTTCGCTTCTTTAGAAACGCTTTTCACCCCATAGCCATTCCAAATTTTCATTATCTTTTCTCGTTAAAATATTATCACATGTCTTGCCTTGATAATTTATTCTATTTTCTTTGCCTATACTGGTTGCTAAAGTGTATGGCCTGGATGGAACGTATCGTAAATTTGGAATTCGGACGAGTGACTATAGCCTGGAAGGAACACAGCGAAACCTTACACGAAACTCTTTTGCATACGCTATCTTGCTTTCTGCATTTAATGATTTTCTGTTTATAACTCAAGTGTTGTCATTTCAAAGCAATGAGACACTAAAAATTTTCAAAAACACGTCGTTCTTAGTACAATGAATAATTTATAACTTAATGTCTAAAAATGCCATGTCTGCCCTTAACAACTGCCTTCGATGGTAAGAGAATTACGGATTACTCTTGTAGCTAGTTAATAGGCGGAGCTGTAGTTTGTGATGTACGAACATGTTAGACGGTGGTCTGAAACTTGTTGGGCGCGATGGCCTATACGATCGGTCAGAGGGTTGCCGGCTTGCTTGCTCATCGTGTTCTGTCTGAGGGTTCGACCATCTGTAACGAAAAACCAAGGGAAGGATCAAAATTCAAAATTAAGCAAAACCAACCAGCGCCCGCCAAGACCGATCAAACGAAAGAACTAATGAAAAGAGAAGGGGAAAAAAGAAAAAAATAGAGGACGCAACGCAATCTGTAATAAAAAAAAAAAACTAAGCCAAATTCTCAACGAACAACCCTGAACGAACACACGCGAATGGCCGCAAAGTATCGCTCTACCCGAAGAACAAAAAATAAAATAACAATAAGAATAAAAAAATAAAAGTAAATAAATAAAAATACGGAAGAAAACCGCTATTGTCATTTTTTCATCTTTCTACCTTAAAGGTTTTCACATACTCTTCTTAACTGAAGAGTCCTATATTCTGCCAAAATTCCCAGTTGTTTAAAGGTAACAGCGCTTTCTCTGAAAAGTGCATTTGTTCTATTTTGTGAACATGCAATATAACACATACCAACGAATTGAAAACATAGACTTCTTTATCACGTGTACCTAAAGTGGGGAGATACTGTTACAATGACATAAATGACGTAAAAATAGTAGTAACTCTGTATATAGATTAAGTACTAGACTTATGTGGAATTCAGAATTACCACACTTATTCCGTTTCATATTTTAGCTGTAAAAGAAGTAGTCACGGTATGAATCATTTGCTCTTTATTTTAGTGCAGAAAAAAATAACATGTCCATAGTCATATCTGAATTCCTGAGAAGGTAACAGAATCTACATTAAAAGCGTCCATAGCAAACATACGAAAGACGGACATTTATGTAGACGAATTGATTATAATTAATGACTTTCAACATATACTATAAATAGTGAGTAATTGCTTAGAAAAAAAGAAAGACAGTAATTTGTTGCAATATATACACTGAACTTCCGTTTCATCAAGAAACGATAGTTGTCACAGATCTATAGGACTTCATTTATATATGAAACTAGCAGTATCAGCATGTTGTTTAAAATATTCGTTGCTACAGTATCTTCCCATTTCATGTGATTTGCATATGCTTCACATGACCATTGTTTAATTCGCTGGTACGTATTTCACGTCATGTTCAGGAAATAGAAAAGACTCATATTTTAGTAGGAGCCCTCCTACATATACATTACTTTCTTTTAAATTTTTACATCATGAAAGTATTATTTTAATATCTCGCCCACGATTTCATTATTTTTTTCCATTAAAAAAATTATCACCTGTTTTGCTTTGGTAGTTTGTTCTAAGTTTATATTTTTTGCATCTACTGGTTACGTATGTCTATAGCCTGTAAGGAATGTTGCCTACATTTGGCGTTCGGAAATGAAACACGTAATATCCTTCACCTGAAACCTTGCCCGAAACTCTCTTTTGCATTGTGTAATTGCTGAAATTCTTATTAAAACACAAGCCTTGTCATTTGAAAGCAATGGCTCACTGAAATTTGTAAAAAATAGAAAAACCCGTCGTTCTTAGGAAAATGAATTATAATCAAATGTCTAAAACTGCCTTGTTAACAGATAACAGCTGTAATCGATGGTGCGAGACTTACGGATTACCCTCGCAGCTGTTCGGTGTAGCATAATGGGCGGTGAATTAGTTTGTGATGCACGAAGTTGTTAAACAGTGGTTGGAAACTTGCCGGACGCGGTGGCTCACAGCGATCGGTTAAAGGGTGCCGACGTGGTAGTTCAGCGTGCTCGGTCAGAGGGTTCGGCCATCCCTCTGTGACGAAAACACTGAGTCAACGTCGAAACGATCAAAATCAAACAAAACCCAACGTCCACAAAAGACCAATAAAGCCGAAGAACCAATGAAAATAGAGTAAAAGAAAGAGGACTAAATCTCGGAACGAACATGAAAAAACGACCGAAAAGCATCGATCCAGCTGAAGAACAAAAATATAAATAAATAATATAAAATGTCACTGACATTTTTTCCATTTTTTTCTCACACTCTTGTTAATTCAACACAACTATATTCTGCAAGATTACGAGTTGATCAAATGTAACAGCGCTTTCACTGAAAAGTGCATTTGTTATATTTTGTGAACATATTTTAATATACGTACCAACGAATTGCAAATACGGACTACTTTTTCAAATGTACATAAACTGGGGGACAAACTTTTATAATGACTGTTGTAAATAACGTAATGATAGTATTAACTTTGAATATAGATTAAGTACTAGAGTTATGTGGAATAGAGTGTTACCACACTTATTCCGTTTGTTATTTTATCTCTATATTTTAGCCCCTGAACAAAGGCATATGTGAAATACAGAAAGGGTAAAATAATCTTCGAATAAGCGTCTGTAGCAACGCTACCAAAGACAAAGATTTTAGTAGAAGCACAGATTCTAATTACTGACTTTCGAGCCGGCCGCGGTAGCCAAGGGGACTGAGGCGCTCCAGTCACGGTCTGCACGGCCACTACGGTCGGGGATTCGAATCCCCCTTCGGGGATGGATATTTTTGCCGTCCTTAGTATAAAGTAGTAGATAAGTAGTTTGTAAGTTTAGGGACTGATGACCCCGTAGTTAAGTCCCATAAGCTTAACAAAAGAAAAAAAAGAAAAATACTGACTTTCGACATATACGATAAGTAGTGAAAAGAGAAGCAAGGTAATTTGCTGCGAAGTATTCACTTCCCTTCCGTTTCATTAATGAACGACAGTTACTACAGAAATCTAGGACTCCATTCATAAATAAAACTACCAGTATCTACACGTTGTTTAGAATATTCATTATCACAGTATCCTCCCCGTTATTGTGAAACTGCTTCAGAAGACCAGTGTTCTGCTCGTTGTTACGTATTTCAAGACATGTTCACCAAATAGAACAAACGCATATTTTAGAGGGAGCACTCTTACATCTGCACAACTCTAAACAACGCAGAACATAGTTCTATTTAATTAATAAGAGTGCCGGGAACCATTTTAGGAGCCGAGGTGAAAATATTGTTATCGGCGTATATCGAACTACCGACCACATGCAGCACAACGCAACGCTCTGCCCAGTACACCACGGCGAACAGTTGCGGCATTGTTCATTAATTCTCGTACTATTGGTGCCAGTTGCTAACACCTAAAATGAAATTTTTAGACACTAGATTTATCGTACTGAGAACGACGTGCTTTTGTTTCTTCTTCAGTGCGCCACTGCTTTGAAATGATAAAGCGTAAGTCATAACAAGAAAAACATAGAATACAGGTAGCAAAAAGGCGTGTGCCAGAGAGAGTTCTGGGCGGGGAATGTAACGTGAAGCTTCCTAGCGTCTGGAATATGTAAAATCAAGAGGCAGTGTCAAATCGCCGTTATTTTTGCAAATATCTCTGTAACGATGAGAGTTACGAAATAAACATGAGAGGAATGTTGTAGAGAATTTTCTCCCCTACAAATTCGGTTGCTCAGTTTTCGTGTCAGTTTTTAGTGTTACTACCGTATTTTTCGCCCGAAAAATTTGAAAAAGAGACGCTCTGGTCTCTGGGGCCAACTATTATGTCTGTAAAATTTGGTGCCGATCGGTTAAATGGTGCAATCTAAAAAGTGGAAACACGTTACGGATATATATGAGTGCAAGTTTTCGCGGCGATATCCATTAATAAAATCTTCTCGGGTTACAAGCCGCGTCATGTGGTTTACTGCCCACGAGATTTCGACAGAGATCTCCTCTGCCACTGTCAAGAGGATGACTATCCTTTCGCGGCCGCTGCCGTGATTATATAGCCACTCCGTGAATGAAACGGACCAACAGCTTCTGGCACAGTGTAATAAACGAGGCAGTAGAGATCAAAATTTCAGAAAACACCCTCAATAAAGACGGCGGTTTGCAGCTCAGTACGGCTTGGGATCCCGTAATTGCAAGGTTGAAGCGGGCGCGGCGTACGCGCGACCAAAACATTGCCTTATATGGTCAAGGAACTGGGCACCACTGACATCACTGGCGACGGCGCGGCTATATAAGCACGGCAGCGGCCGCGAAAGGACAGTCACCCACTTGACAATGGCAGAGGAGATCTCTGTCGAAAGCTCGTGGGCAGTAAACCACATGACGTGGCTTGTAACCCGAGAAGATTTCATTAACGTTGCGGACAGACAGACAGAAAGACATCGTAAAATCGCCGTTATTTTTGCAAATATCTCGGAAAGGATGCAAGATATGAAGAAAACATAAAAGAGCAAAGATGTAGAGAATTTTCTCGTCTATAATTTGTTTATTCCATTTTCGAGTCAGATGTACGGTTAAGCCTTTATTTTCATTGAAATTTCGTGCTGTCAAAAGACGATCGCAAAGGCCCATTTTTAGTGTTAATACCGTAACCTAAAGTGGCCCAAAACCCTAAAAGATAAGACGAGAAAATTTAATGACAAATAGGGGCTAAGGATAGAAGAAAAACAAAACAAATGTCATGAGGTACTTTTTTTAGAAGACTCATAGATATCATATGTTTGTTAAGCTTATGGGACTTAACTACGGGGTCATCAGTCCCTAAACTCATAAACTACTCATGAACTACTTACGAACTAGGACGGCACAAATATCCATGCCCGAGGGGGGATTCGAACCCCCGACCGTAGTGGCCGTGCTGACCGTGACTGGAGCGCCTCAGTCACCTCGGCCACCGCGGCCGGCCTCTCATAGATATCATTCAACTACACTGCGACGTCGATCATGACTTCGTTGGAAAAGTATTTTGTGAAATCAGCAATGACTACAACGACTGTGGTAAGACGGGGTGAAGCGGATGAGCGTTCTGCCAGGCGCCGTGGCTCAATGCCCCAGGTCAGAGTGCTGAACGCTCTCTGTAAAAAGTCTGAGCGAAAAACACGTCGAACAAAAATCTAACGAACACGATCAGCGACCTCATGGAGCAGAACTACCCATAAGGGAAGAAAGAAAAGCTTTCTGAGGCGCCTTGCTGAGGAGCGCCCGGTTGCTCGCCGTTGGGGGTTCGAGCCCTCCCTCGGGCATGGGTGTTTCTGTTGTCTTCAGCATAAGTTATTTTTCGTTATATATGAATGCATGCTTTCGCGGCGAGTAATTTTCATAATTTTCCGAGCTTCCAGCGGCGTCATGTGGTTTACTGTCCACGACGTGGTTGACTGTCGAGTGATTGCTTCCGTCGTTCTGCTGCCGTCCTGCTGTCGCCCTGGACACAGCACCTGTACGGCCTAGCTGTTTTTATCTGTACGTTGATGACACGTTCGTTGTCTGGACGCATTGATGTGAAAAACTCGGTGAATTCTTCGACCACATCAATAGCATCCATGACGAGATCAAGTTCGCGATGGAGGTGGAGGAAGAGGGTGCCTTGCCGTTCCTTGAGCTCGTCGTCAGCCGTAAAGCAAATGAATGTCTCAGCCATGGTGTTTAAGGAAAACCCACCCAGACAGTCAGGTACCTGTACGCCATAAGCCATCATAATCCGTCGCAGTAACAGACTGTTTTAAGGACCTTGATGCACCGAGCGGAAGTAGTGTCGGACACTGAAAATCTGCAAAAGAAACTGAGCCACCTACGGAAAGTTTTTAGGAACAACGGCTACAGCAACAACCAGATTACGAAAGCTATCTTCTCGAAGACACAGAAGCAGAGGAGGACTCAAAGAAACTTGCCTTTTTGCCGTTTTTGTGGCTCAATCTTTGGAAAGATTCGCCTACTCCTTACGAGTCACAAGATCGACTCGGTATTCAGTGCTCCTTCACAAATACGTCAGTTGATAAGACCTGTTAAAGATGATGTAGCCCTAAGAACACCGGGAGTATGTAAAATACCTTGAGGTTGTGAGCAATTTTATATATGAACATCAGTGCGCACCATTGAACAGCGCTGTTTGCAACACGAACGATGTTATCTTTTACGTTATCCTGAAAAGTCAGCAATTGTGGAGCATGCACTCGAAAACAGATATCATATTGAGTTTGAGGAAACATCCATAATTTCAAGAACGAAATGTTTCTGGGATAGAGTAATAAAAGAGAAGATTGAAATCAAAATAGCTAACAATACTCTTAATTGAGACGGCGGAAGGTTGTTCATATTCATATGTCTGTAAGTCTTATGGGACTTAACTACGGGGTCATCAGTCCCTAAACTTACAAACTACTTATAAACTACTTACGAACTAGGACGGCACAAATATCCATGCCCGAGGGGGGATTCGAACCCCCGCCGTAGTGGCCGTGCAGACCGTGACTGAAGCGCCTCAGTACCCTCGGGCACCGCGGCCGGCGCGGAAGGTTGAAGCGAGAGCGGCAGGCACGCGACCAAAACATTGCCTTTTATGGTCATGTCGCGGAGCACCAGTGACGTCACAGCCCGCACGACGTTGACCTGGTATTTATTAATTTGTTCCTGCCATTTCTGCAGCTATATAGGACGACAGCAGCAATCACCCGACAGCCAACCACTTGACAATGGCTGAGGAGATCTCGGCCGAAACGTCGTGGAGAGTATACCACATGATGTAGCTGGAAGCCCAAGAAATTAGTTAATTCAAGTAGTTTGTAAGCCTAGGGACTCATGACCAATGTAGTTAATCCCTTAGATTTACGAACATGTTTATTTATTTATTTATTTTTATATTTTATTTGACCATGGTTCAAAGTTTGTATAGGATAGGTTGCCGTATTTTGAAACTGTAAATTAGTCAAATTCATACAATATTTTTAGTTTAATTCAGACCAGCCGCGTTTTTCTTTACTCAAAGCATCTTCAATGGCCCATTGTACAGGAAATATGGTTTGTTTAACATTTTTGTGGGTTTTTACCAAATTCGACCATGCTATGGGTTTGTATTATTCTGTAGTAGCTGAAAACACGACATTGCCCTGGTATTTATTTATTTGTTCCTGCCATTTTTGCAGGTATATATTGATTTTTATAAGGGCTGTACGTCTGTAAAATCGCGTGGGAGTACAATGAGTAGTAAAGAACTAATAGATTACAACTTGGTGCGTGATGGGGCTGTTTTCCATGAACGTTACTGTTTACGTGCTCTTATCTCATGAACTACTTGTCATACTGCAATACAATTTAGAAGATGCACTCAACTACTTGCGTGTAAACTGTCTGTAAAATTTCCTGCGGCTGCAATTTGTAGTGTACAAATTATAAATTGTAACGTCATACCGAATGCCGTATTTTTACTACATAAACAGCGGAAAAGCAGTAAGGGAGAAACTTGTTTCCTCCCTTCATTTAGCTATGGATGTCAGAGAGGAAAAGATTAATAAAGGTTTGAAATTATGTATCAAATTTGTTGCAAGTCGCTAAGTACTCTCATTCTCCTATAGCGTGTTTAAAAGTATCGCTGCATTATCAGGCAGGTTTTTTACGATTCCTATTGTTTATGACGTCATAGCTTCGGAACCATCTGTCGTATGTGATTCTTAACCACAGTTCTTACAGCAGTTTTTACCTCACGGTACGGAATGTGTGGACCAAATTTGGTTGAAATAGGTCCAGTGGTTTAGGAGAAAATGAGCAGCATTGTAGTTAAATTCAGCAGTTTTTCGCGCATCTCAATGTTTATGACGTCATATGTAGTGAACTGTGTATCGTACGTGATTCTTACACGTACGGCGACCGTACTCATGGATAGAAGCTTACGTGTACAAAATTTTATAAAAATTGGAACAAAACTGTAGATTTACCCCTAACGTCCCAGGTGCGGTCTCACAGACCGCAAGCGCTTATTGTTAGTTAATTGTTAATGAACAGGGGTGGGGGAGGATAACACAGCGTTGCGTAATCGTTGCTTCCAACACCTGCACTGTTTTCCACTGTCAGTAGCCACGTTAAGACGAGTCCCAGGAATATTATTACATCTTCTCTTATGCTAGTGGTCTCAGAGACCGCACCTGGGCCTTTGCGTTATGGAGTCAGCACCGAGATCTTCCTCTACTGTGCGTGTTCCAGACCCTCATTTTGAGGATACTGTTTTGAAACGGTTTGAAGACCCTTTAGGAAGTGATGTGGCATCAGACAGTGACTGTGAGATTCAAAGTAAACATAATTCAGATTCAGATCAGTATAAAAGTGAAGAAGAAATTGTATTGCCACCTGTGGATTCCTCGAGTGAAACAAGTAATCGAAATGATGATGACAGTCATATGGAGACAGTATCATCAGCTAAGAATACTGCAAGAAATATTTTTGGTCGAAACAAGTTTCGTTGGTCTTCGAAGCCACTTTTGAAGAACTCTCGTGTTCGTCAGCATAATATTATTCGTTTGCCGACTGTACGACTACCTGCTCATGTAGGTAACAATCCAGATCCACTCACTATTTGGAATTTGCTGATGACTGATGATATTTTTAATATTATAGTAATGTGAAGTAATGTAAACATAAACAAAGAAAAGTCTGAAAATGAACCAAATGTTTGGCATGAAACAGATTTATATGAACTAAAAGCTTTTATTGGTTTACTATTTTACTCAGCTGTTTTCAAATCCAACAGAGAAGATTATAAATCATTTATGTGACAGATGGTACTGGGCATGATATATTTAGAGGTTTTATACCGAAAAACCAGTTTGGCGTACTTCTAAAATTTCTCACATTCCACGTGAACTTCGTGCATCAATTCACCGTGTGTTGGGAGTCGCAGAAAGAAGACTCCAAGTGGTTGGAGAGCGATTGGAAAAACGTAGAACATGCTCCACCTGTGACCCAAAAAAGAAGAGAAAGACATGTTGTTTGCCATTGTTGCAAGAAGTCTATCTGCCTTGAGTGTTCTACCAAAATTTGCATCGAGTGCAGAGAAAACATTTGAAAAGACAAAAAGTTACCAACAAAGCAGTAGTGAAATTTTTATTTTTGTGAATTTTTTTGGAATTTTTTCTTATGTTTTTTATCATTACAGGCACAGTAAACAGTAAAAATAAGGCACAAAGTAAAATTTAAAGGCCATAGTATTTGACATTTTACAGTGTTAATAAAGTAATGTAATGTTAATCCATTTTCTGCAGTTTTACGTTTGAATATATATATTTCATAAAATTAATTTTAAAATGTATTCCATTTACAGAATTTATGTTGACATAAATAGCCTTTTGCGTAATAAATTAAATTAGTTCACTTAAATAACAATCAGAACTATTTATGATTATTTAAAAATTGGGGTCTGTCAGACCGCTCCTGGGACAGAGTGTGACAGGAAAATAATTTTGGGAGCTAAGGGTTTATATGCAATACGGTCACAGAAACATACCGACACACTGCTTTATATATAACGGTAAGATGAACTATACAGATTATTCACGTTTTTATGTTGCCCTCTTCGTGTGTATTTTGTAACACTCATAATTGACATGCTGTCACTATTTTCAGTTACACTTTTTTACAAATGTTGCTAAAACTCGTCATTTCGTTAGCTTGTTCTTTCTTTTTTTCTTTTTCTTTTCGTCTGTACTTGTGTTTCTTGCTTGCACGTTTTTTGGTTCCCATTTTGAGATGAGTTCTTTTATTCTTTCTGTCAAAATAAGCGTCTGGTAGAAATTTGTGTGTGATGATCTGACTGTATTCCGTGTGCATTTATGAACATGATTTTACTTCAACTAGTGAAGATCTCTTTCCCTGTCTGTCGCACTCCCTATGCTCGTCTGTTTGATTGTGTGTTTGTGTTTGAGTGTTTGTATGGTTATAAGGAGTTTGTTGTTTTCTTATGCGGTGGGTTTCAGGGTGGGGTAGGTTTGTCTTTGTCTACTATGTGTTTTATTAGATTAAATAGTGTTTGGTTGCTGCTGTTCACTTGGTCATTTACTATGTGTTTCTATTAATGCGTTTTTGAATTTCGAAATTCTCTTGGATGGTTACGAGATGTTTCTTATTGCTAAATCTAATTTCATGTTCGCTTCTTTGGTGGTAGAATTTCGTAAGGCGTTCTGCAAATACTGAATGGCTGTTATTAAATTTCCATCATTTGTGTTCTTTGTATCATGTTTCAAATGTCCTGCTTCTTTGTTCTAAGTATATCACAACTGTTACATGTGAGCTGGTAGATACCAGATTTTTGGTAGATGCCAGTGCTTTCGGTTTTTGTTAAGCAATTCTGTAATGAGTTATGGCTTTGATATAGTATTATTCCTCTTTGTTTCCTGAAGATATTTCCAATTCTGTGTGTCAGTTTCTTTCCAGATGTGAGTTTTTGTGTTATGTCCTTCGTTCTTTGTTTTCTTTATTTTATTTAATGCCCCTTGAAGCCAGCTGCTCTTCAGCTCAATGTACATATATGTTTGATAGATGGTAAAGGTGGTTTAAAACAGCAGATAAAAATGTTGAATCTAACAATAAAAAATATAAAAATTTTGGTTTTGACAATAAAAAGAAGATAAAACTGGCATATTAAAAACAATGAAATGAAGGCTTTAAAACACACAGTGAGAAATAAAAACTGCCACGGTGGTTAAAAAGCACAGATTTTGCACAGTGAATGGTGACATACAGAGAGGCAGTAACAAAACATAAAAACACATTGTGCTGCCTATGTGGTGATTGCTGAAGTCTTAAAATCACGCTCACCACTTGACACTGACACAACACTTCAGCACAGAGCACTGTTAAAAACACTATGAAAAAGTAAAGCACTATGATCCTGCAGGGGGTGAGAGAGAGGAATGGAGGAGTGGGGGTGGAGAGGAATGATGGGGGAGTGGGGAAGGAAAACTTAAGAACTTCGAGGGAGGGGAAGGGAAGGGAGAGGAGTGGGAGTGGAGGGGGCACATAATATATGAATCAATATCAGGACGGAGGGCGTCATATGAGAGAGGCAGGTGGCGAAAGTTACCCTGCGAGAGGATGTGGAGAGTGTGAAGGTGTAGGGAGGGAGGGATATGCTGGTACCGACGTGGCAGAGGCCCGGGGTTCAGCAGGAGGGGAGAGACAACAGGGTGAGTGGATTCAATTTTGCGGGTGGTGTAAAGGATATGGATATGCTCGATGAACTTTAGAAGGGGCAGGAAAGGAATGAGATTGTAGAGGATCCATATGTGAGAAGGGAGGCAGATGCAGTAAGCAAGGTAGTATGCGAAGTGGAGGGCGTAGCTTTCTAGGATGGAGGGAGGATGATATCCAAGTGGGATGGAAACTGCAAAGGTTGTGATGCATCAAGGAGCGATAGGTGTATGGAATTGTATGGGGTATTTCCCCATGTCCAGCCAGAATGGAGCTTGAGGAAGTTCAATAAAGAGAGGGCTTTCTGAAGGACTGTTTGAAGGTGAGAGTACCAGGAAAGAGAGCGATCGAGGCCAAGGTATTTGAGGGTGGAGGTTTGGGGGATCGGACAGCCATGGAGTTTGAGGTACAGGTTGTGGCAGTAGAAGGATTGGGTGGTGGGACCAATAATTATTGCCTGGGATATGATGGGGCTGACAGAGAAGAGCCACTGGTTACACCAAGTGAAGAATTGTGAGACTGGAGAAGGTGCTGAATATGGACGGGAGGGGGCAAGGGCTAGGAAAGCGGTGTCGTCAGCATACTGAAAGAAATGGAGGGGAGGCTGGGGTTGTGGCATGTCAGCTGAGTAAATGAAGTAGAAGAGGGGTAGAGGACAGACCCTTGGGGTACCCTGGTGGAGGGGTAGAACAAGCCTGAGAGAAACGAAGAGATGAAACAGACGTAATTAAAAGGAGACCGGAAAGCCATACTCGACTTAGGCAATCTCGATGTTAAGGGAGACAAAGATGTTGGCGCCACAGGAGTTTACCTGGCCAGAAAACATGTGAGTGAGGCGGAGGAGTTGGTCATCAACAGAAGAAGGAGGGTCGAAAGCTTTAATGGGAGAGGGGGAGAAGCTGATGTTGATGGAGATGCTGGTGAATGTATCGAGATATGATGGTTTCCAAAATGTTGCTCAGCAGCGAGGTGAGACCGATAGGGAAGAGGCATATGAAGGAGGCTTTCCTGGTTTGGGAAACATAAGAATACGGGAGGTTTTCCACAGATCAGGGAAGAAGCCGGTATAGAGGACGTCATTGCACATGGAAGCTAGGGCAGTATGGAAGTAGTTGGGGGGCAGGCAAGAAGGTGCCTGCAGATTAAGTGGCTATGGTCGGAGGCAGTGTTGCGTTTCATGCATGGTGTAAGTTGGATGTCAAGCGTGGTAATACGTGTGTTCTGAAGGATGGATGTGGTCCAAGTACTGGTAGCCAGGGGCGAGCGGAGGTGGATGAGTTATCGGTGCGCTCGTGGACATCAGGAATGAGGGTTAGGTCAAATATTGGATCGGCAGGAACGAAAAAAAAAAAAACATCAGAAATGTGGGTGACGAAACTGGCATTGTCAGGAAGAGGATGGTTATCGTGGAGCAGAGGGTAGTTGGGGGCAGAGCTATTTTCAGTAAGGCGGTGGAAGGCAGGCCAAAACTTGGATGGAAATGATGGGGAGTGAAGCATTTGTATGGGTGATGTCTCTCGCCAGGACCAGCGTTTATTCGCGAGCAAGAGGTTTCTAATATGTCGTTGCATTTGCCGGTGGCGTTGGAGTGTATCCCAGAGACGGTCCACAGGTAGGAGCAATGGAGGCGGCGGGATTTACGAAGAAGGAGGTCGGCCTGTGGAAGGAGGGCATGGCGATGAGGTGGATGTCTTTGTTACGAATATGAGCGTAAACGGCGTCAGCAACGGTCTGGTGAAGGAAGGCTGAGACGTGGTCTATATCTCCAGAGGTGTGGAGAGGAAGAGGGTGGCTAGCAACTGAGGTGTCTACTGAACGACGATAGGCATCCCAGTCGGCATGGGAGTAATCATGGAAACGTTTAGGAGGAGGGTGAGGATGGGGATTTCGAAATTGTTGTTGTTGTTGTTGTTGTTTTGTAGGATAACGTGTGTAACATGTGTGTGACAGCTAACTCCTTTTGAGCCTATGTGTAGAAGACTGGTGTAATATTACGTCTAAAGCAGTAAATTTTCAGTAAATGCTGAATGAGTGTAGTTTATTTCGCTTTATTATTGTGCCGTCATAAGACGTCACGCTGTCGTGGATGGTGAAAACTCGCTCCATGGCAGCCCGCGCAACTCCTTGGCGGTGCTGCAGGGGAAATCTGCGAATGAGGCGCCACCACGACACCGGAGGAAAGGAGAAGAAGCGCGGTGCGGACTCTTATGTTTGGAGGCAGATGGGGGACGGCAGGTGGAGTTTCAACTGCGCGCCATGGCGGTCGACATTGGGGAAGTTGCATGGGAGATAACACTATCAGAGGGCAGTGACTCTACGTCGCAGTGTACAGTGTGATACAGGCCAGTCCTACTGTAGCCTCGCACAGGAGAAAGGTGCGGCGCCAGTCTGTTGTGGCTCACTGTGGTGTCGAAGATTATTTGCTTGAGTCAGCTTGTGTTATTCTGCTTAAACTGCTCCTCACGTTCTAACAGGTTTTGTGTTAATTACGCAGTGGTACTGGAGCTAATTGAACTGGCACTGCATATGTCGCGTCTCTTAAATGGGAAGTTGGCAATGTAGTTCTTAAATTTCGTGTCTTCCTTTTTTGTTTATAAGAAATGACAAATGACTAATAGTGTTTCTGGATATACTGGGTGATCGAAAATTCAGTATAATTTTGAAAACTTAATAAATCACAAAATAGTGTAGAGAGAGAGGTATAAATTGACATACTTGCTTGGAATGAGATGGGGTTTTATTAGAAAAAAAATTAAAAAAAAGTATGACAAAGGGCGCTGGACAGCAAAACGTCAGCGACTACCCATGAAATCATAATGAAAATCAGATGCACCAGCAGTCGCTGCACGTTGACGTTACCTGAAAAGGCGCTTTTAGTGAAGCTGTATTATCAGAATGTGCTAATTCAGCGTTTCGATCCTATCGCCTTACGAAGGGGATTCGAACGGGTAAAAGTCCTTTGACAAATGCAGCAGTGGCAAGAATGATTTCTAAGCCACGCGTTGTTTTGCCCAGGGCCGCACAAACACGAAAAATCGCACGCGTGCAAAGCGAGGTGCAGAGAGTGTTTGCACAGTGCATCGGCTCAACTCGGCATACTTCGCCTCAACTCGGCTTGCTGGGTGAGGCCGTCGCTGTACGCTGTGGAATGCGCTGCCAGACGGCTTAGTCAACATTGGATTAAGTAAGTGCAAGACAATTACTACAATAATGGAACCACCTGCTCAAAAAAAGCAAAAAAATCCCGAAAGTCAATTTAAACCGGAATGGGTAATCTCTTACAGTTTTGTTCGTTGCGACGATAAAGCCAAATGTCTAATCTCCGGTACACTAATTACGTGTGTCAGAAAATCGTCTATTGAAAGACACTACAGCAAATTGCATTCAGAAAAGTATAGTGTTATCACAGGGTATGCCAGAGAGGAAGAATTACGGAAGTTGAAAACTCTTGCCGAAGAGAATTCTGTATCTATAAACGAGGTTGGTACAAGTACTTTAGCATGTATATTTTGGTTAAAGGTCATGCGAAATGGAATAAAATTTGTTTAAATTCCTCTCAAACGTGTATTAGTTTTCGTTTTCGCTAACATTATTTCTAGCACATCTTTTTCTCTCTAATTTAGTGTGAAGTAGATGAGAGGTGCTGCGAAAGGACTCTCTGAGCTACAGTGAATAACTTTAATATTCGGACAGTGATATTTCAATCTTGGAACATCATAACTTTATTTATAACAAAACAAGCAAAACAGATAACCAGTTATTACATTACGTGATGTGTCTTGTAAGTAATAATATAAATATTAAGATAACTTACACAACTTCCTTAATAATACACTTTAAATACAACTCGGTCCTATATTCGCGTTACTTTAATATTCGGACACTTTGCAGAACTAAGTATTTCAGTACAAAATTTTATGGAAAATAAATGTTTCAATATCTTTTTGGGTAGCCATTCTGTTTTATCACTTCTTTCAAACGTTGCGGCATACTGCTAATGATATTTTTTTAAATAGTCTGCACGTAGACCGTCCGATTCTTCTTTTAGTCGACGCTTCAGACGTTCTTTGGAAGATATTGGTGTACTTCTAATACGTCGCTTCAGTTCTCCGCACACATTCTCAGTCGGGTTGAGGGCTGGTGACAGAGGTGGTAGTTGTAGGACTCTGGGGGAGTTGTACAACAAATATTGCTGCTCATTGCGAGCCTAATGTTTCGGGTCGTTGTCCTGGTAAAATTTGAAGGTGTTTGATATCCCATGGTTTCAGCACTTTTTCGTAAATTGTTCTTTAATATGTTCAAGTAGTTAGATTTGTCCATAGTATTGTCGATGAACATCAATCTGCCCGGTTCAAATGTCGATATACAGCCCCAGACAAGGACGCTGCCACCTCCATGATTTACAGTTGGTTTAATATTTGTGACTGTAAAGTCCTCATTCTTCTTCCGCCACACCATTCTTCGTCCTTCCGACCCACAAACGTTACATTTACTTTCGTCGGAAAAAATGACGTCATTCCACCAAATTGCATCCTTCGTAATAAACTCCCTAGCAAAGTCCAATCTTTTCTGTCGATTCTGTTGATTCACATACGGTTTCTTCCTAGCCACCCTTTTCCATTGTATCCACTTTCTTTCAATGCTCTGCGAATCGTTTGAGGATGTACCTTCTTGCCAGTCTCGTTTAGAAGCTCACGTGCTAATCTCGGTGTACTGAGAGTAGGAACCTTCTTTATTTTTCGAATTAGCTTCCTCTTGTCACGACCATTCAACTTCTGTGGCTGGCCCATTTGTGGTATGGAGTCCATACGGTCGTCGTTTTTGAAACGCCTGCCACAGTACTCTTACTCAAGTTGAGCTTGGCAGCAATTTGTCGATATGATTTTCCTTTCGCATTGTGAAAAATAACAAGTTGTATCTCAAAGCTGGTATTAGCTTTGCGTGGCATCGTATCGTCTGGACAGTCAACCGCGCTTGTAAACACACACCTGCCCTCTGACGAAGCAGGCCTGCTCACCCCGGCGTGAACGGTGACAAGTGGGACACTGCCATCTGTCCGGATATTAAAGTAACGTGACCGTCTAAGAGTGGTTTACATTAATCACATTCTTTAACAACTGTTTTGCGTTACGTAAACAACGTTCAACCGATCCCGACCGCTTGGAGGACCTCCTCACGCCCCTCTCGGCGGGAGGAGGTCATCCTGGCCCGGTTGCGGATCGGTCACTGCCGTTTCAGCCACCGTCACTTGCTCTCCGCCGACCCTGCACCGCTGTGCTCCTGCGGTGAACTGCTGACAGTGCGACATGTTTTACTGACTTGTGTTAATTTTAATCATCTCCGTGTAGCCCTTCACTTTCCGTCTACTCTGGAGGAAATTTTAGCTGATGACACACGAGCAGCTGCTAGAGTTTTGCGTTTTATCAACTTGGCCAACTTATCCAAGGATATTTAACCCTTTTAATTGTTTTTTATCTTTTGTTTTTAGCCTCTTGTTGATGTTCTGACAGTCACCATTTTTTTTTTTTAATTTTTGAGATAATAGCGAATCTATGTTCTTGCTGGGCGCTAATGACCATAGAAGTTGTGCGCCCTAAAACCACAAAAAAAAGTAAACAACGTTCATATTGTTATTTCCAAGACATGTACCTTCATTTAATACTTGGTTATATTATATTTTTGTTTGTTCAGAATACAGTTATAACGCGGCAAACTAAAAATATCTTAGTGTCCGAATATTAAAGTTATTCACTGTAGTTACAAAGTTGCTATACGTTTAACAAGAGCTGGGAGGCCATTTATAGACGGGCCATTAATAAAAAACATCATGTTGGACGCAGTAGAGACATTTACTCTCGCGTACAGCAGAATACCACTTTCCAGAACGACAATATCTCGGAGAATCAACGACATTGCTGAGAATTTGCATGAACAATTGGCAGCCAAAATTGAAAACTTCCTAGCGTACTCCATCGCACTTGATGAGTCCACGGATATTAATGACTCGGCTCACATAGCAATTTCTTTGCGTGGCGTGGATGACGACCTACATGTAACGGAAGAACTCCTGGATATGATTTCTATGAAGGACACTGTTACAGGGGCGGATATCTTAGCAGCTGTTGAAATGACAGCTGAAGGAATAGGACTCCCTTGGGAAAAGCTGTTTTCCTTAACCACAGAGGGGGCACCAGCTATGTGCGGTAAGGCAAACGGGTTTATTGGCCTACTGCGGAAAATGTTTAACGTGCCGAATTTACCTTCCGTTCATTGTTTTGCACACCAGGAAGCTCTTTGTGCAAAAGTTATCGGTCTTCAAGAAGTGATGAATATAGTGGTGCATATCGTGAACTACATTCGTTCTCGTGGACTCACTCATCGCCAATTCAAAGAATTTTTAATTTGCTTGGAAGAGGAGTATCCAGATATTTCCTACCACGCTGATATGCGCTGGATGAGCAAAGGAAAAGTGATTTCCGAATTTTTCGATCACGCCACACCGTGGCTCAGTTTTTGTAGAGCAAAGGACGAACGGAGCCACTTTTTCATGTCTCTGAATTTGGCATTTTGGGATTTTTGGAAGACATTCTGACGCTCCTAAATGATTTAAGTCTAAAACTCCAAGAAGAAAATAATCTCATCAACTAAAGCTCCTCAAAAACAACCTCTCAGAGAAAAAGAAGCAAAACTTTCCTGAACTAGGTAAGCGAAATATAAATTGTACCCTTAATAAGACAGCCTGATTTTTATAACCGCTCTAATCAATATGGTACTATGTTTTTGTTTGAAAGCATCTGTGCAGGAAGGAGCGCGCTTTGAAAAATACGTCGAGATGCTACAATCCCTTGAAAATGCTTTTAACGACCGATTTCAGATAATAACTAAAAGCTAAATAAAGGAAATTGCGTTACATATAAAAGTGTAAAATTACATTAAAAGCAGTAGTACACAGTACATGTTTATTAAAACCTATCGCTTTTTAGTACTTCGAAACAACTACTTACTTTACTTTCATTTATTAATATTGGTTTTGCAGCCAATTCTCGATGTTTTTGTGAAACCCTTTCCGATGGATATTGAAAGTGCGCCTCTAGATTTACATTTCGAACTGATTTATTTGCAAACCGATGTTCGCCCAAAGGATTTGTTTGGCAACACAAAAGATTTGCTCCAATTCTACCAGAATTTGTCCAGTTTCCCAAGCTACACAGAGAAGCAGCAAAGTTTGTTTCTATGTTTGGCTCCACATGTGTATGTGAAAGGTTTTTTTCTGTTATGTCTTGTACGAAAACTAGATTGCGTGCAAGTATTTCTAATAGTAATTTTAAAAAATGCTCTCAGAGTTGCTGTCAGCCGATCTCTTGTTCCAGATCGTCGTAGCATAATTGCAAATAAAAAAAGAGAACATAGAAGAGATAAATTTGTGTTGAAACCAAATTTAAAATTGTTATAATTACAATTATTACTATTATTTAAATCTCTTTTATACCGGTAATCGTGTTCCACCAAACTAAGCTAGTGTACATAAGTATTTGGAGAGGAAGAAGAAAACAGGGTAAAAGTTTTGAAAAGATCGAGACATGCGACGCAAGCCTAAGGAAAGGGAGAACCAGCGCTATTGCGCAAATACAAGGAGTGGGTGGTTTGCACCGCCGTCTTCACAGCGCAGCCGTCTTCTGCACTCTGCACTGTGCGATGCGCCGGTGCATGCACCTTGAGCGGCCCTGGTTTAGACGATTGACCCCGAAGTGGCCGACTGAGCACAAGGCGTAATGCTGCAGAGCTCAGGAAGAAATGGAGACTGTAGCGGGTTCGTCTATGCACGGAGAAGTCAGCGCTCGTGCAGTCACACGTCGCACCGGCATTCCATACACTACTGTTTGGTTGGCACTAAGGCGTACCCTCCAATGCTATCCTTACAAAATCCATCGGCATCATGAACTATTACCTGGCAATTTAGTGAAGCAGATGGCATTGGCGGTGTGGGAGTTTCAAAAAATGACGGAAGATGACGATTGGTTGAGTAACGTGTCGCGGATAGACGAAGCTCATTTCACGCTCCGAGGGTCTGTCAACGCCTACCACTGCAGTATTTGGGCTACCGAAAATCCTAGAACTGTCGTGGAAACTCCATTGCACGATGAGAAAGTCACAGTATAGTTTGTATTTACCACATCTACCTTTATCGGGCCTTTTTTATTAGAGGAACTGCGTGATTCTGGTTTTGTAACTGCTACCGTGACGGATGAGAGGTACGCCGATACTTTACAGAATCGCATCATCCCCAGTCTGGCTTATAAACACCTGCTGGAACGTACGATTTTTATGCGGGATGGCGCTCCACCCCATATTGCTAGATCTCTTGCGCGCGTCGTTTGGCGATGATCATGTGCTCAGCCGCCACTTGTTTAGATAATTATTGCTTTTCTGATCAGATAAAGCGCCATCTGTCGGTCATTTTATGATTTATTTTGTTCTAATAAAATTACATGTCATTACAAGCTTGTGGGTCAATTATTACCTACCTACATTATTTCGTGATTTATTGTTTTCAAATTTATTTTGACTTTTTGATCATCCGGTAAATTAAAATTAGTCAGCACACTATACGTTTTGTGGCTTCTAAATTTTATACTGAACTGTGGTTTTGCTGAATCTGGTGACCTAATAAGGTTTAAGCATTTAAGTGGTAGTGTGTGAACAGATAATCGTCTTACAGGGTTGTGGTCGTTTACCTCCGTTTGCCTTCGCTTTCGTTTAAAAAAAAGTTCTTTCGTTTAAATAGACACTGTCTCTTGCACAGTTGTTGATAAATGAAATTATTTTGTTAAATTAAAGTGATTGCCTTATAAGGTCTTATGGTACAGTTTAAAGATGTGTTTCTTTATTAAAAGAAATGATTTAATGTTCCGTTGTGTGAACTGAATATAAACTATCAATCCTTCGTAAACTGTTACGTTAAATAAAATTACTAATTTGGCTAGAATAGAAGTTCAGAATTTTGTTTAAAATTTAAAAAATTAAATTTGTTTTGCAAAGGGGCAGAGACTACTCACAGCTGAACCCAGTCCTGCCACTCCCTCTACCGGCAGAGTTATGGATATATACAGAAAATTTATTTCGCCTGCTTGCTCCATCTCTAGAGTAAATTTTATATTGTTGTGTATCGTGTTTATTTCTCCATGCAGTACGTATATTTTATTTCTGCTTCATCTATCAAGTAGTGGATATCATCCATGTATCTCCACCTTAGATTATACTCTATTTGCCTGTTCCTATTTTTTCAAATATTCTTTTCTAAGTTTAGAATACATTTCTGGAGAAACAGCGATCGTTATTGAATTTATGTTTATAAAACACACAGTCTTGATCGCAAGAGAAATTTTATTGTTCTTAGACAATCGGTTTCAGTCTGCTTATGAGACCATTTTCAGGCCGACCATGGCAGCCGATTGTGGGCGGGTCGAGAACCGTTGGCCGTGGAAATCAACTGAATTTCCATGGCAACGGTTCCTGACCCGCCCACAATCGGCTGCCATGGTCGGTCTGAATATGGTCTCACAAGCAGACTGAAACCGATTGTCTAAGAAAAATTGAATTTCTCTTGCGATCAAGACTGTGTTTCAAAAACATAAAATCTTTTTTTTTTCTGTTTTATTCAATAAAACGTTTGCTAACTTTCCTGAAATTGGAGACATCATTGGTAGCCCTTCTACTTGTAGAAAGAACTCTTTATTGAATTCAAAACAATTTTGTTCTGTGATGAGGTGTAGGAGAGTACTTACCTCTGGCTATGTTACCTGTTCCTGTGACTACTGATTTTAAGTCTCTAGGTCTTGTTGTAATATCTTGATTGTTTCTTTGTGATTGTGGAGTACGTGTTTTCAACATCAAATGAGAGCAACATAGCTGTGTCAGAGATATATATGTCTTTTATGTTGTTTATTAGTTACCATGTGTTTTTGATATTCTGTCATTTTTTCATACTGTTGTGTGAGTACATTTAGCATATGTCTTGCAAAGGTGTAATCTTCTGTAATTAACACTTGCTCTAAGTGGGTAATTTATTTTATGAAGCTATGGTTCGCTGCGGTCTTTGTAGCGTGTCCTTGTTACTGTAAATGCAAAACAAATGCACGCTACTTCTGTGTGTTTAATAAAGATATTTTTTTCTTTTTCTATATTTATCCAGTGATGTTTTCTTTCGTCAGTTTACCGCCTACATTAGTATTCTTAAGCTCAAATGTGGGTAAGTTGACGAGTTTGACATAATTTGGAAAAAGCCAAGTAATCGCCATTCATATTAAATTTATGAAAAAACTACAAAATCTATAGGTGTAAACAAAACTGTAATGGTTTCCCGGAAGCAATAACGTAGGCGGCAGATACAAACTAATGGGGTACAAATTCGGAAGTTTATTGTCGTCGTCTTACCCTCTTAGCCCTTGTACACTGTATGACATAAAAGTTGATGTACCGAGAGGGAGAGGTGGGATGTGAATGAAACTACATACGATGATGAAAGCGCGACTATATTTTACAACAGTATGGGATCAAAAAGAAAAGGACGTTGATAGTTACAGGTAGAATGTTGGTGCCGTTTAAGTAGGGCGACGAAACTCTCTCGCCGAAATACGTGCCCTGTTGCGATTCACAATGGTGTCTAGCAGCCTTAGAATCCTCCTCTGTGGCAACAGTTGCTGAAACTGTCCCTCTACTTCACGCAAGTTGGTACTTTGATGGACTGCACTTCCAATATAATCCTATACATTCTCACTTCTCACTGATGGGAAGCTCCTGGAATCTTTCGTGTCACGGGAGTACGTCAGTATGCTGTATGGAGTCCATAGACACTCGTGTTATTTGAGGAAGTGCATTAGATTGTCGCAAAACTGTCTCAGGATGGTGTGCCACCCAGAGTAGCACGAGCAGACGCAAAATGTCTTTGAGGTACTCTTGTAGCGTCAATATCTGACGAAGCACTACAACATTTGATCAGATGTCTCATTGCTCTCCACACCAAGGCGCCCTTGTGTCTCTCTACGATGCTGGCAAGATATTGTCTGTGATCTTGTCGCTAGCAAACCTGGACACAATGGTCATCGGAGATCATCCACAAGTGGGATTCTTCAATGACGTCAATGCATGGTCCATGCCTCTGGAATATGGCACCACTTCAAACGACTTTGGCGGTCGGGTGTCAGCAGCAAACGACGCGTGTCCGTCAAATCGCTATCCGGTGAGTGTGGGCAGAGTGGATCTAGGCACGATGTCAGGGACTGCAAGGCCGCTCCACGCGGAGATTCAAGTACTCCATGGGCATAGGTGTGTGTGTGTGTGTGTGTGTGTGTGTGTGTGTGTGTGCGTGTGATGTCCTTAGGTAGTGTGAGTAGTTTGTAAGCTTAGGAACTGGTGACCGTAGTTGTTTCGCTGCATAAATTTAAAATGAACATTTAACACCCGTATCCGGCAGATGCAAGTAGTCGAGAGATTCTGCGAGAAATCAAGGGATAAGAAAGGCAATAGGAGTGATCCATAAAGATACAGGCCTATATCATTGACGTCGGTTTGCAGCAGGATTTTAGAACTTTCCTCAAACATTACGAACTACGTCGAACCATGGGTGGAGTGTCCGAACGCTCTAAGGTGCCTTTCTGCGGATCGCGAGGTTGTTTGCCCTCGCAGGTTTCAATCCTCCCTGGGGCATGGGTGTGTATGTATGTGTGTGTTGTCCTTAGGTTAGTTTTAATAGTTAATAAGTCGAGGGACTGATCGCCAAGCACATTGGTCCTATAGGTTTACAAACATTTACACATTTGAACTACCCCGAAGAGAACGACCTATTGATCGTTAGTCAACAGGGATTAACTATCGTTCTCGTAAAACACAGCTAGCTCTTTACATATATGACGTAGTAGGTGCTATCGACAATAGACCTCAAATCGATTCCAGATTTTCCGAAGGCTTCTGGTACTATAATTCATAAGCGTCTTCTAACCAAGTTGCTTGCTTATGGACTACCGCCACAATTTCCTGTCAGAAAGGACACTACGTTCTAATTGACAGAAAATCATCGAGTACAAGAGAACTGATATCTGACGTCCCTCAGAAACGTCTTACATGTACACTAACCATGCTTTATAAAGGATTTAGGAGGCAAAGTGAGAAGTCCTTTTAGACTGTTCGCGGATGATCGTGTCATTTATCGGTTAGTAAAGTCACCAGTAAATCAAAATCAACAACAAAATGATCTACTTATGACATCTACATGGTTATTAAATTGGCATTCGACCCTAAACAATGACAAGTGTCAAGTCATCCATATGATCACTAAAAGGAAACCTTTAAACTGCATTTACGGGACAAACCAGTTGAATGTATAGGCTGTAAATTAAATTAAATGCCTATGAATTACAATTACAAACAACAAGAATTTTAAACTATTGTAGGGAAGGTGAACCAAACGCTACGTTTTTATTAAGAGAACACTTCTTCTAAAGTAACAGTTAACACTACATGTTTGCGAACAATTTTGGAATTGCTGCGCATTGTTGGATCCCCACCAAGTGGGACTGCCGGGCCATTTTGAGAAAGATCAGAGAAGGGCAGCTAGTTTTGTATTAACTCGATATAGGTACGAAAGTGTCACGGAAATGTGGCCCAAGTTCGGGTGTGTATAATTAAATGTAAGACGTATGCGAACATGTTGTTAGCACCCACGTACATTGGGAGAGGTCGCGGCGGAATAGCCGTGCGGACTGTGGCGCCGTGCTGAGGTGCGCGCGGCCGTTCTCCGTGGAGGTTCGAGCCCTCCCTAGGGCATAGGTGTTTGTATTGTCCTTATGTTAGTTTAAGTAGTTTGTAAGCTATTGACTAATAACCAAACAGTAAAGTCCCATAGATTTACAAACATCTGGACATCTGAAAATAATAAGAGAAATAAAATAGATAATGGAATGAGTTAGGTGTTCCTTTCTTCCGCGATGTACGAGAATAGAAATGTAGATAAATACCACAATTCATGTAGATGTAGGTATAAGATATTCTAAGGCCTCCGGTATATGTCCGCGGATGGCGAGTTCCAACGTCATGGAATCCTCAATTGATTGGCGCACAGTACGACGGTCCATTCACAGGGAGGTGTTTCCGTGTCTTTCCGAACTTGCAGAATATCTCTAGGAGTCCCTACGTTCCTATCGATTCTAACATCGTCCCACTGTGAGATTGGAATGGCCCACGTGCCTTTTTATTCCACTAAACGACCAACCCACTTCACCTCTGACAGACGCATAAATTTTGTAGATATACTGTCAACCGCGTCTGCAACGCATAGCAAGTCCTTCGGCCTATATGTAAATGTCTTGCTTCACTGCTTTATTTATGGCAGTTCACTGGTAACAATTTCGCAATAAAAGGGCGGCGACCTCAAGAATTATCTCTGGAGGGCATTCTTCGAAGCGCCTGAGCAGTTTGAGGCAAAGTAATTACTTATTATTGGCTTTCATGTGGCTAAATGGGAAATGTTGGATCACTTCATCACATTTTGAGGCATCGTGTATTTAGATAGATGCTGTACAGAACCGTATTATATGTCTAATAAATAAAAAATAAATGTACACTGATGAAAACAATTAGGGGATCAGATATGAAATCTAGCATTGTCATCGGCAGAACGAACTAAAATGGTTGCAGCTATTGGAGTGCCCAACGTGTAATTTCCACACCTGGATGAGATTTCAGACAACAGGAGCCGTTGAGGTAATTCAAGTTTACCGGTAACTTCAGCAAGAGATGACCGTAATCTTCGGTTAAGTGCCCGTCGAGACATGAGGCTGAATAAAAAGCTGGATTGCACCCTCCAGGCAGCAACAGGACGTGCAATATCAACACAAACTGCTCGAAAACACCTTTGGGAATGTGGCCTCTACATAGGAGGTATGGTATGTGTCCTATTAAAACCACGCCACAGTTTATGCCGCAGAAACTGGGCAGAGGAACGTCAGGATTGTAGTCGTAAACAATGGCGTCATGTTCTGTTCAGAAATCAATTCAAGTTTTTATGTTGAGCCGGACAAGCGTGTTCACTCATCTGCAGGGAACGAGGAATTCTAAACATTTCTGCTCACGTGCAAGAAATCTGAGAACGTAACCATATCATAGCAGGAGTGAGTTATAGCGGACATATGTACATGGTGCTTTGACTGCTCAGTGGTATAGAAACGAGATCAACGTTTTGTTGAGGCCTACGCTGGAGCAGTAAGAGATTTCCTTCTGGTGGACGATAACATAGAGCTGCACTGATGGACAAAATGCTTAAAGCTGAGTGCTTTGAACGAATGCAGTGGTCTTATTGTTGATTAGACTTAAACCCGATTGAGCATGTCAAGGCAGACGCAATGGAGCCAGACCAGCACCACCAAAATATGTTCAAATGTTTGTAAATTTATCGGACTAAACTGCATGGTCATCATTCCGTAGCTTAAAAACTACCTAAACGAAGATAAACTAACCTAGGGACAACACAAACACTCATGCCCCAAGAAGAACACGAACCTCCGACGGCGAGCAACCGCGCGCTAGGCAGCGAGGCGCCTTAGACCGCTCATCTATTCCACCGCGCCTCATCACCACCCGCAACAGTTGCAGAGTAGGAATTGCTCTCATGGCAGAATGACCAAATATCCCTCTAGAGCTGACGGATAACCTCATACCACGCAGGTGTGCTACTGTATTGGCCGACCATGGTGATCACACATCATATTACTGGGCAACGAAAATTAATTTTTCATTATCATGAAGCCTTGTTCTACTGTACGTAAACGCCATGTAAACCCAAAATAATGAGTTGTAACAGCAAAAATGGTTCTGTATGAACCACAGCAAGCAGTATCTGAATAAAAGCTTTACCATTTGTACGTTTTATATGAAATCTCACTTGATCCGATAATTTGTGAATCGAAATTGAAAATTAAAAATGGTTAAGGTCAAAATATAGCATTATTGAACAGTTAACAGGTTTTGATGAAGGGAGATCACCTTCAGACCCTGTCCACCACGTTGGCAGGCGGTGGTGCTGGATAGATCAGATGACGGTCACTGAGCCACTATACATGGTTCAGGCCATAACCACAGACACTGGGATCATCACGGTGAACTCGAGGTGAATATGTGCAGCATTTCACCGAATCCCTATTCAATACATGAAATATTTTGCATCACTCTTTTTTTCGCATTTGACCGATTACGGCATGTTCTAATTGTCATCTTCAGATGTCTTTAATTTATAATATACGATTCTCGCACTTACAATGAGAGCTTGTTTAACTACTAAAACAAAAGCGCCACATAGTAAGTACTTGGAAGATCCATGGAACGCAAGGTGCACTGGTGCACTGGACTACTTCGCAGAGAATGCGCTATAATCACGTCATATCAAGTAATATATAATAGTTCTATATGATCTTCCTTTCCACATATTGTTATTACTAATTAGAAAAAGAGATCGCGCTTAGCAAATTGTACAAGTGATATATTCCCTACTAGCTTAACCCAGATAGCGGGGAATTATTTTTGGTTTTAATTTTATTTCAAAAGGTATAAATGGCCTTCATATGGCTGTCCAAAAACGTTATAAGTGATTTTTTTTGCACAAACACACCATTCGTTTTGGAATATTGCCCATCTTTCTGGAAGGACGTCACAATGTTACAAAATTTTCATCCGGTGAAACACTGTTTCAAATGTTCAGATGTTTGTTAAGCTTAACAAACTTACAAACTACTTATGAACTACCGTACGCTAAAGACGACACAAACATCCATGCCGGAGGGGGGATTCGAACCCCTGACTGTAGTGGCCGTTCAGACTGTGACTGCCGCGCCGCAGACCGCTTGACCACTGTGGCCGGCGAAACAATATATAGTGTTCAAGAAATACCAGCCTAACTATGAGGAAATCTTCAATATCTTTTGCATGAACCTCAACTTTGCAGCCATGTCCTACCACTTTGCAATCAACAATACAAACTAAAATGATTTGAAATGAAAACAGGAGATTCAAAGAAATGAATTACGACACACTGCACGAATTCTTAACTACAAATATGAAAAACTAAGCCAATATTATTGTCCTTCTGGAAGGACTCCACCGTTTTATCATTATCAGCCCTCAAGCAACAATGCCACCTATAAAACCATTTTCAAAGAGAATCAACAATACAAACTAAAATGATTTGAAATGAAAACAGGAGATTCAAAGAAATGAATTACGACACACTGCACGAATTCTTAACTATAAATATGAAAAACTAAGCCACTATTATTGTCCTTCTGGAAGGACTCCACCGTTTTATCATTATCAGCCCTCAAGCAACAATGCCACCTATAAAACCATTTTCAAAGAGAATCAACAATACAAACTAAAATGATTTGAAATGAAAACAGGAGATTCAAAGAAATGAATTACGACACACTGCACGAATTCTTAACTATAAATATGAAAAACTAAGCCACTATTATTGTCCTTCTGGAAGGACTCCACCGTTTTATCATTATCAGCCCTCAAGCAACAATGCCACCTATAAAACCATTTTCAAAGAGAAAATATAATTTTTGAAGAGTAATTGTTGTTCCGCATTTCGCGTTATATTCTTCAAATTACTAAATATCTATCATATCGCTATAAAACCGTGTCTAAAACCTTTCTCAGGTATACATTAGTAACTGTACACATGTTTAACTCTCTGCGTCTTGTTGTTCGGACGTGATAAGCGTACACCAAACAGACATTCCCATTAATATATATAGATAAATAGCTATCCGATCGCCATAAAACCGTGTCTAAAGCCTTCCTCGGGTAGACATTAATAACTGTACAAATTTTTAGCTCTTTATGTCTTGTGATTCAGGCGTGATAAACGTACACCGAACAGACATTAACATTTATAGATATAGATGTAGAATGCTATTGTATAAATACATGCCATATTGATGTCCAAAGTGCACGATTTTGATGCTCTATTACAATTACTGTTTATCCTATTAGCCTACTGAAAATATGAATTCGATATGTGGCACACGTCCTAACTGCAGTCAATTTCTAGCCAGACACAGCGCAATATATTCGGCGTAATTGCTTTAACTGCGTCGTAGATTTATGTTCTTAGTCTTGTGGGGACAGTTCAAACTCAGTATGTTTGACACATACCCGTGTAAAAGAACAATGCGATGGCAGGCCCGTGACCGTGTGGTCCATGCATACTGTTAATCGCGAACAATTTGTTTGCCTGGAAAGCTGTAATTGGCGTCGATGAGGCAGCCACATTGCATTTAATTTACACTGCGACGTTTGACAACAGCATAAATGAGTGATATTGTAAAGTATACCAGTATGACTTTTATCCAGATAGGAAAAGTAAGGTGGTAAACTATCATCTAGCTGAATACACAAGAGGTACCTTTGATATCATGAATATATTCACTCAGACATCTCCATCTGGAGCCACGTCCAGAGCGACCAAATAAAAAACAATAATAACACAAGAAACCGGTTTGGTCGCATGTAACCTATTTTTGACTATTGAATATCGATTTCGTTCACAGTAATCTGTGTATTGTGCATTACGTTGATTACGTACAGTTACACTACCATGTGAAAATGCAAATTTCTGGTCTGTGTGGGCCCACAGGTCTTCGATTCCAGCACTGAAGGTGCCGAAATGGATATGCAACAGTCAAAGAAACATTTCATGGGACCATAGGTGTTTCTTTCATTATTAACGAATTGTTGTTGTTGTTATGGTCTTCAGTCCGGAGACTGGTTTGATGCAGCTCTCCACCCTACTCTATCCTGAGCAAGCCTTTTCATCTCCTCATAAGAACGGCAACCCACATCCACTTGAATCTGCTTACTATACGCGTCTCTTGGTCTCCCTCTGCGATTTTTACCCCACACACTTCCCTCCAATGCTAAATTTACGATTCCCCGATGTCTAAGAATGTGTCCTACCAAGCGATCCCTTCTTTTAGTCAGGGTATGCCAAAAATTCCTTTTCTCTCCAATTCTGTTCAGTACCTCTTCATTAGTTATGCAATCTACCCACCTAATCTTCAGCATTCTTCTGTAGCACCACATTTCAAAAGCCTCTATTCTCTTCCTGTCCGCGCTGCTTATCGTCCATGTTTCACTCCCGTACAATGCAACACTCCACACAAATGCCTTCAGAAAAGACTTCTTTACCCTTAAATTAATATTCGATGTTAGCAAATTTCTCTTTTTCGAAAATGCTTTTCTTCCCATTGCCATTCTGCATTTTATATCCGTTGTACTGCGACCATCGCATGTTATTTTACTACCCAAGTAACAAAACTCATCTACCACCTTCATTGTTTCGTTTCCTAATCTAATTCCTTCAGCATCGCCTGATTTTCTAAGACCGCATTCCATTATTTAGGTTTTGCTCTTGTTAATGTTCATTTTGTACGTTCTCTTCAACACACTGTCCAATCCATTCAACTGCTCTTCCAGGTCCTTTGCTGTCTCTGACAGAATTACAATGTCATCAGCAAAACGCAATGTTTTTATTTCTTCCCCCTGAACTTTAATCCCTATTCCAAATTTTTCCTTGCTTTCCTTCACCGCCTGCTCGATGTACAAATTGAATAACATCGGAGAAAGGCTACAAACCTGTCTTACTCCCTTCCCAACTGATGCTCCCCTTTCATGCCCTTCGAGTCTAATAACTGCAGTCTGGCTTTTGTACAAGTTGTAAATAACTCTCCTTTCCCTATATTTTACCCCTGCTGACTTCAGAATTTGAAAGAGTGTATTCCAGTCAACATTGTCAAACGCTTTCTCCAAATCTAGAAAAGCTAAAAATGTAGGTTTGCCTTTCCTTAATCTATCTTCTAAGATAAGACGTAGAGTGAGTATTGCCTCCCGGGTTCCAACATTCCTTCTGAATCCAAACTGATGTTCCCCGAGGTCAGCTTCTACCAGCTTTTCCATTCTCCTGTAGATAATTCGTGTTAAAATTTTGCAACCATGACTTATCAAACTGATTGTTCTGTAATTTTCACACCTGTCTGCGCCTGATTTCTTTGGAATGGGGATTATTACATTTTTCTTAAAGTCTGAGGGCATTTTGCCTGTCTCATACATCCTACACACCAGTTCAAATAGTCTTGTCATGGCTGGCTCTCCCAGAGACTTTAGTAGCTCTGAGGGTATGTCATCTACTCCTGGGGCCTTGTTCCGACCTAGGTCTTTCAAGGCTCTGTCAAATTCATCTCTCAGTATAGTATCTCCTATATCATCTTGATCTACTTCCTCTTCCCTTCCTACAACATCGTCTCTAAGTTAATTTCCTTTGTAGAGCTGCTCTATGTACTCTTTCCACCTTTCAGCTTTCCCATCTTTGCTGAGAACTGGTTTCCCATCTGAGTTCTTAATATTCATAGAGCTGCTTTTCCTGTCCCCAAATGTCTCTTTTATTTTCCTGTAGGCGGTATCTACTTTTCCCCTTGTTATACATTCTTCTACAGATTTGCATTTGGCTTCTAGCCACTCCTGCTTAGCCATTTTGCACTTCCTGTCAATCTCATTTTTTAGTCGTCTGTACTCCATTTTGCCGTTTCATTTACTGCATTTTTATATTTTCTCCTTTCATCAATTAAATTTAGTATTTCCAGTGATATCCAAGGATTTTTTGTAGGTCTTGCCTTTCTACCTATTTTTTCCTCTGCTGCCTTCACTATTTCATCTCTCAATGCTTCCCATTCCTCTTCTACTGTTTTATTTCCCCCTGTTTCTGTCAATTGTTGCCTAAATCTCCCTCTGAAATTCTCCAGAACTTCACTTTCCTTCAATTTATCCAAGTCCCATCTCCTTATTCTCCTACCTTTCTGCAGTTTTTTCAGCTTCAGCCTACAGTTCATAACTAACAAGTTATGGTCAGAGTCTATATCTGGGTATGTCTTGCAGTTTATAACCTGGTTCCGGAATCTATGTCTTACCATTATAAAATCTATCTGATACCTTCCGGTGTCTCCTGGTCTCTTCCAGGTATACAACCTTCTTTTGTGAGTCTTAAACCACGTGTTTGTTACGATTAAATCATGTTCCGTGCAAAATTCTACCAGGCGACTTCCTCTTTCATTCCTCCTGTCCAGTCCATATTCACCTACTATTTTTCCTTCTCCTCCTTTTCCTACTACCGAATTCCAGTCTCCCATCACAATTAAGTTTTCCTCTCCCTTAACTGTCTGAATAATTTCGTTTAGCTCCTCATATATTTCTTCTATCTCCTCATCATCGGCAGAGCTAGTTGGTATTAACGAATATATTCAATTAATTTTCAGTATTCTAACTTCTACTGTTGTATTAATTGTTGGCTGAAACACACAGATTCATGTAGACTCATTAATAACTCTAATACTACTATAGTATCTTCTTCTTTATCCAGTCGAAGTAACATATCCTCAGAACGTTCTGAAGGTGAACACTATCAGTATTTATAGTTCTTGCTTCATTGTTAGTTTGAAGGTTTGATCTCACAAGAAGTACCGGATGATAAAAAAAGTCAGTATAAATGTGAAAACTTAATAAAAATGGGGTTTTATTAGAACCACGTCTACCATTATCGGGCCTTTTTTTCTTCGAGGAACTGCGTAATTCTCGTTTTGTAACTGCTACTGTGACTGGTGAGAGGTACGCTGATATGTTACAGAATCGCATCATCCCCAGCCTGCTTCATAAACAACTGCTGGAACGTACGATTGTAATGCAGGATGGCGCTCCACCCCATATTGCTAGACGCGTGAAAGATCTCTTGTGTGCATCGTTTGGTCCTGATTGTGTGCTCAGCCACCACTTCCGTCATGCTTGGCCTCCCAGGTCTCCAGAACTAAATCCGTGCGATTATTGGCTTTGGGGTTAAGTGAAGTCTCTAGTATATCGTGATCGACCGACATCTCTAGGGATGCTGAAAGACAACATCTGACGCCAATGCCTCACCATAACTCCGGACATGCTTTACAGTGCTGTTCAAAACATTATTCCTCGACTACAGCTATCGTTGGAGAATGATGGTGAACATATTGAGCATTTCAAATGTTCAAATGTTTGTATAGTCTATGGGACTTAACTACGGGGTCATCAGTCGCTTAACTTACAAACTACTTATGAACTAACTAAGGCTAAGGACATCACAAATATCCATGCCCGAGGGGGGATTCGAATCCACGACCGTAGTGGCCGTTGCAGACCGTGACTGGAGCGCCTCAGTCCCCTCGGCCACCGCTGCCGGCTTGAGCATTTCCTGTAAAGATCATCATCTTTGCTTTGTCTTCATTTGTTATGCTAATTATTGCTTTTCTGATCAGATGATGCGCCATGTGTCGGTCGTTTTTTTTTTAACTTTATTTTCTAATAAAACCCATGTTATTTCAAGCATGAATGTGTCAATTCTTACCTCTCTATCTACATTGCTTTGATCAATTGGTACAATGGTTCCGTTTTATAGTACTGAAACTTTGTCTCGGTTGCTCTACGTCATTCACATTGGACCGAGGAAGTTGTAAGACCTTTCCAGTACTATCTCTTTCAACAAAACACATTGGTCACTGACAAATTATAGGCCTTTAGCAACTGCACTACTTACAAAAACCACGTTGTCCAATATTTCAGATCAAGAAACATAGGCTACACACTCGGGACCAGTGGCATTGGTCATCTTTGTTGCAGCTGTTACTAGCACAAACGCCTGTGAGATGCGATACTACGATACTATACATCTAGATCTACATAGATACTCTGCAAATCATATTTAAGTGCCTGGCAGAGGGTTCACTAATCACTTTCATAACTTTTCTCTACCGTTCCATTCTCTAATAGCGCGCGGGAAGAAGGAACACCTAAATCGTTCCGTTTTCGATCTGATTTCTCTTATTTTATTGGGATGGTCATGTCTCCCTAAGTAGGTGGGTGCTAGCAAAATATTTTCACATTCACAACTAAAGTCGGTGATTGAAACTTCGCAAACAGATCACGCAGCAATGAATAACGTCTTTCTTTTAATGATTTCCACCCCAATTCGTGCAACATTTCCGTGACGCTTTCCCCCCGTAACGTGATAAAACAAAACGAGCTGCCCTTCTCTGAACCTTCTCAATATCTTCCGTCAGTCCCACCTGGTGAGGGTCTCACAAGGGGCAACAGTACTCCAGGAGAGGACGCACAAGTGTGATGTAGACAGTCTCTTTGGTGGAGCTGGTGCATCTTCGAAGCGTTCTGCCAATGAAACGTAACCTTTGATTCGCCTTCCCCACAATATTTTCTATGTGTTCTCTCCAGTCAAAGTTGTTCGTAATTGTAACTCCTAGGTATTTGGTAGAGTTCACAACCTTAAGGTTTGACTGTTTTTCACATGGTCAATTATACATGGTCGCTTGCTCAAGGGTAATTAAAAAAACTTAGATATTTATCTAAAAGTTACACTAGGGGTCGATCTGCTGCCTTATGAATACGTTTTGTGCGAGCTTTCAAAAGTACAAAGTCGCTTAAGAAACATCTTGCACTACGAAACGCGACAGAACAGCCACCTCCGCTTACCAGAAAGTTTGAAAGCGTTTATAGTCTCTTCTGCCTATTCACAGAACATAATTTTGACGCTGTCTTTAGACGCTCTTGCCATCTTGCTTGTGACACTGACTGAATACAGAAGTCGCCAACTTAAACATTTGTTCGCCCAGTCTTTGCCGCTTGGGGCTCGTTCCACCTGCTCTTTGTCAGCTATTTCCACCTGCCGTCCCTGCAGCACCAGAGGCTTGTGTATGTTGCCGTCTGCTGGCTGTGTTATTCCGCGCCTTGCAGTGCGGCCCCCGCCTCGCAGCCGCTACACCGTGTAAAGCAGTCTCTCCGTTGCAGGACAAAGGTGGACGAAAATTCACGGCATGCACGTGTCGCTTTCAACTATGAAAGAGGTCACGGCACAGAAATTTTCATTTAGAGGACGCTACCTTCATTTGCACTTAATGGAGATGCTCGCCCTGAATAAAAACCCTGTCTAGTACTTTATTTCATATTTATACTAGATGGCATAGTTCCGGACGCTGGAAGAAGTAATGATATTTCGCATGTTGCGACAGTACATGATGTTACAAATACGGAAAAAAAAGTTCTCTGGAAAAGACTACGTCTATTTTGATCAGATGAGGGCAGACAGCATTTCCGGTATAATTTACTGAGTTGTTTTAATATCGTTGACATCAGTTTCCTGTAGAAATTTGGAGCATATTCTCATCTCGAATACAGCTTTCTTCTATCAGCCCGGATTTAGAAAACATCGTTTGTGTGAATCTCAGCTTGCTCTTTTCTCACACGACATCTTGCGAGTTATTGATAAAGGGCAAAAGTCAGATATTGTTTTTATCGATTTGAAAAAGGCATTTGACGTGATGCCGCACTGCAGACTGCTAATGAAAATACGAGCATATGGAATAGGTTCACAGATTTGTGACTGGTTGGAAGACTTTCTAAATTATAGAACGCAGTACGTTGTTCATCCTAGACGAATATACCGTCAGGCGTGCCACAGAGGAGTGTGATAGGACCGCTATTATTTTTTTTATCTGTATAAATTATCTGATGGTCAGAGTAACTTGTAATTGGCGGCCGTTTGCTGATAATGCTGTGGTGTATGGGAGAGTGTCGTCTTTAATCAGGACGAGTTAGACAAAATTTCTAGTTGGTGTGAAGATTAGCAGCTAGCTCTATATGTAGAAAAATGTAAGGTGATGCACATGAGTAGGAAAAACAATCCCATTATATTCGATTACTGCATTAGCGTGAGCCTCTTGATGCAGTCGCGTCGTTCAAATATCTAGGCTTAACACTGCAGAGCTATATGAAATGGAAAGAACGTGTAAGGACAGTTGTGAGTAAACGAACAGCCAAGTTCTGTTTATTGGGAGACCACGAATAACATTCTTATAGGACCACGTCTTGAGTATTGCTCAAGTGTTTGGGACCCGCAGTAGATCAATTTAAAGAAAGACATGGAAACAGTTCAGAGGCGCGCGGCTAGGTTCGTTACTCGCAGCTTAGACCAATGCACGAGTGTCACGGAAATGCTCCGGAAACTTGAATTGGAATCGCTGGAGGAAAGACAAAGTTCTTTTCGTGAAGTCCTGTTGAGAAAATTTAGAGGGCCGGAATTTGGAACGATCTTTCTGCCGCCTACTTACATTTCGCGTAATGATCACAAAGAAAAGAGAAATTTGGGCTCGTACGGAGACATATAGACATTCGTTTTTCCCTCGTTCTGTTTGGGAGTTGAATAGGAAAGGAAATGCTAGTATTGGGCACTGTACGGTAAACGATGCCCTCAGTACCCTCTAAAGAGTTATTATTACAGATTGAACTGATACCGAGTGGTAGAGAAACTTATTTCCTGTTTTCCATTATCTGAAATTTTGTGTATTGACACTCGTTTACAATTAGAAATTCGTATGTCCTCAGTATATTCCGTTCCTATTCATTGTTATCTGGCATTTACAAGCAATAAATTCTGGAGCTAGCGCTTATATAACTGAAAGGTGACCATGAAATAACACTTTAACATAGGTTGCTTTATATTACGTACAAATGTGCGATATTTTTCATAGAGCATGATGAACCATTCTCATAGATATAAATGTTTGTAGCCGGCCGCGGTGGCCGAGGCGACTGAGGCGCTCCAGTCACGGTCTGCACGGCCACTACGGTCGGGGGTTCGAATCCCCCCCTCGGGCATGGATATTTGTGCCGTCCTTAGTATTAGCTAGTTTGTAAGTAGTTTGTCAGTTTAGGGACTGATTACCCCGTAGTTAAGTCCCATAGACTTTACAAACATTTGAACATTTGAATAAATGTTTGTAAAGGTTATGGGACTTAATTGAGAGGCCGTCAGTCACTAAACTTACAATCTACCTATACTAAAGACGGCACAAACATCCATGCCCGAGGGGGGATTCGAACACCTGACGGGGAACGGCCTCGCGCATCGTAGCATAGCGACTCAATGCGCTCGGCCGCTCCGCCGCGGGTCTCATAGATATATCGAAAACTCGTGATGTTCTATGTGTGCTGCACTATCGCTTCTGCAATGCTATGGCCACATAATCTTGACTTACGATCAATTTTTCCTCCATCTTCCGAATGACGCTTCAGAAATACTCTGTTGTCTATTTCATAACCATTGCTTCCAGACCCATGAGAGACACACTTCTGTGTTTGGATGTTTGTGAAACTACAGGCCAAAATTCATCAATCGCGGTAAACAGCTTTACTAGCAGAGCCTGATCATTTGCCGAGATTATAAGAGCTAGATTAGTGCCACATATGCTATCTGTGTCATTTTACATATAGCTCTGATTAGAACAGCATCTAGTTGCAAAATTTTCGTTAATGTCTTTTCGTTTCCATGGCGCTTCCCCTCCTTCTTTGCAATTCGATATAATTAAAAGCAGTGATTTCGTTTTACAGAACATTTTGGAACTGATACATCTATATCTATAAATGTGAATGTCTTTTCGGTGTACGTTTATCACGCCTGAACCACAAGACATAAAGAGCTAAAAATTTGTACAGTTACTAATGTCTACCCGGGGAAGGCTTTCGGCACGGTTTTATGGCGATCGGATAGCTATATATATATATGAATGTGAATGTCTGTTCGGTGTACGCTTATCACGTCCGAACGACAAGACGCAAAGACTTGAATATTTTTACAATCACTAATTTATACCTGAGTAAGGTTTTAGGCGTGGTTTTATAGGGATCTGATAGATATTTAGTAATTTGAAGAATGTAACGCGAAATGCGGAACAATAATTGCTCTTTGAAAATGATATTTACTCTTTGAAAATGCTTTTATTGGTTTAAATTGTAGCTTGAGGGCTGATAATGATAAAAGAGTGGAGTATATTGGGATGGAAAGTTATCGGTGTATATAATTCTACGTGTAGGTGAGTGTTAATATTTCGCTCTGCAGCGAAAACTACAGAACGCAAACTAATGGTCTGTGTGTAATTGTTGTCCGAAGTCTCCTATTGTACACCGTAGCTGTTCCATGCCGATAGCTATAAGGGAGTGGAAGAAATGGTGGTTGAAAGCCGTCAGATTATAAAAAAATTCTGACTAAAGGCCAGCTATGACGTTTGCGACTCTATAGCAAGGAGGTTACATACTGCGAAACGTGGTGCCACAATCTTTGGTCCATGCATACTACAATGTCTTCAGCTCTTTCTCTGTAAGGAAATATAAGAATAAATAAAGTAGTAAAAAAGAAATTTCTTTTAACAGATGTCAAGTGATCGATCTGTGATATTATTACAATCATTATTGTTGAGTTTCCCTTAAACCCTTCAGATATGCCATTTCAGTTCAAAAGACTTAAGTTTCCAGTTCGTCTAGCTTTTGCCACGACAATTAACAAAGCTCAAGGACAATCATTAAACATCGCAGGAATCCATTTACAGCCCTCATGTTTTTCACATGGCCAATTATACATGGTCGCTTGCTCAAGCGTGGGCAACCCAAAAAGTCTCTACATTTACCTTCCAAACAATACTGCAAATAACGTAGTCTACTAGAATGCCCTTATATGAAATTGTAATGAATTTGGACATTACTCTCACCATACATGTTGAGATATTGCAACACAGGCTATAAGGAATAATGTATGATTTATTGTAAATCAGTAAGCACTTCACATAATTTTATTTTTTTATACGAAAGTTGATTAAAAATGTTCGTTTCTAAAAAAGGTATTGTATTTCATTTCATCCTTCAAAACCAGTCTCATAGCACACTACTGAAAGATAGCTGATCTATCGTAATCAACCAACTCGCGAGCGGAGGCGCGGGCTTAAGCTAGTTAATTATATTGTCAAGTTGAAAACTGTATTCGAAGTCTGGGTTGTCAAAATAGCATAATACTTTACACTTCGAACAAGTTTATTGCTAACCCAAGTGTACACTAAGAACTCTCTACCTCCTGACAGTAGTATTCCGCCAGTGGCGGGATTTGAACTAGGGACCGCCAGCTCAGCAATCTGCGACGCTAACCACTGCACCAACGCGTTTGCCGGAAGACTTGATTTAATAATCTCATCGTATTTTGGCATGTCTTAACAATATCTAAGAGACAATAACTAACGTTAAATGACTCCTTAATATGAGTTGCTTTTAATAAAGAGAAGTCCAATACTTTTCATACAACTTCCCGCACCATGCTCATAGATATATCCAAGATTCGTGTTCTGTGCGCTGCACTATTGATTTTGCACTGTTATGGACACAACATCCCCTCACTTCAATCTTTGGCACTGCCTAATAGCACTTAAATCTTACTCAGTTGTGTGTATCGTAACCATTTCTTAGCAGACACTCCTGTGTATCCGGATCTTTCCATAGATACGAGCCAATACTCACCGTTCTTGTTAAACAGCTTTACCAACAGCCCTCAATCATTGGCGGAGAGATAAACTTGCCGAGACTATAAGACGTACGCCATCTGGGTCATTTTCCATACTGCTCTTATTAGAGCACCTTATAGTGGAAACTTTTTTTTCCGTAACGAATCCTCGGCCTTCGTTACAATTTGACATAATTCTGAGCACTGATTTCGTTTTCTGCGGCGTCTTGAAACTGCTACATTAATTACACTACTGGCCATTAAACTGCTACACCAAGAAGAAATACAGATGATAATCGTGTATTCATTGGACAAATATACTACAACTGAGACGTGATTACATTTCACGCAACTTGGGACATAGATCCTGAGAATTCAGTACGCAGAACAACCACCTCTGGCTGTAATAACGTCCTTCATACGCGTAGGCATCTAGTCAAACAGAGCTTGGATGGCGTGTACAGATGCCCATGCAGGTTCAACATGAGACCACAGTTCATCAAGAGTTGCGTCTGGCGTATTGTGACGAGCCAGTTGCTCGGCCACCATCGATCAGACGTTTCATTTGGTGAGATATCTGCAGAATGTGCTGGCCAGGGCAGCAGTCGAACATTTTCCGTATCCAGAAAGGCCCGTTCAGGACCTGCAACATTCGGTCGTGCATTATCCTGCTGAAATGTAGGGCTTCGCAAGGATCGAATGAAAGGTAGATCCACGGGTCGTAACACTTCCGAAATCTAGCGGCCACTGTTCTGAGTGCCGTCGATGCGAACAAGAGGTGACCTTGACGTGTAAGCAATGGCATCCCATACCACCACGGCGGGTGATACGCCAGTATGTCGATGACGAATACACGCTTCCAATGTGCATTCACCGCGATGTTGCCAAACACGGATGCGAGCATCATTCTGCTGTAAACAGAACCTGGTTTCATACGAAAAGATGACATTTTGCCGTTTGCGCACTCAGGTTCGGCCTGCATGCGCTCCTGTCTGTGATGCAGCGTCAAGGGTAACCGGACTTATAGTCTACGGTGCTACAAAGCTCGTCGAACTGTTCGTGCAGATGGTTGTTGTTTTGCAAACGTCCCCACCTGCTGACTCAGGGATCGAGACGTGCCTGCACGATCCGTTACAGCCATGCGAATAAGTTGCCTGTCATCTCCACAGCTAGTGATACGAGGCCGTTGGGATCCAGCACGGTGTTCCGTTCAAACGTTCAAACGTTTTTATAGTCTATGGGACTTAACTATGGGGTCATCAGTCCCTAAACTTACAAACTACTTATGAACTACTGACGAACTAGGACGGCACAAATATCCATGCCCGAGGGGGGATTCGAACCCCCCGACCGTAGCGGCCGTGCAGACCGTGACTGAAGCGCCTCAGTCCCCGCGGCCACCGTGGCCGGCCGGCGTTCCATGTTGCCCTCCTGAACTCGCGGATTCCATTCCATATTCTGCTAACAGTCATTTGATTGCTACCAACGCAAGCAGCAATGTCGCGATACGATAAACTGCAATCGCGACAGGCAACAATCCGTTTATCAAAGTCGGAAACGTGATGGTACGCATTTGTCCTCCTTACACGAGGCATCACAACAACGTTTCACCAGGCAACGCCGGTCAAATCCCGTTTGTGTATGAGGAATTAGTTGGAAACGTTCCTCATGTCAGCACGCTGTAGGTGCCGCCACCGGCCACAACCTTGTGTGAATGCTCTGAAAAGCTAATCATTTGCATATCACAACATCTTCTTCCTGTCGGTTAAATTTCGCGTCTGTAGCAAATCTTAATGGTGTAACAGTTTTAGTGGCCAGAAGTGTACATAGATGTAGAATGTCGTTCTTACACAGTCAGCATAGTGACATAGTTTCCAGATGGGAATGTTTGCGGACATAAGGCTCACTGTAATACCAACGTATGAAGCAAACAGGCACCATGCAAACATGCTTCCTACTGCCGACTCAGCGAGTTTAAAAAGGGAGAAAAATAGGGCCTTTTCCCGTGGCAGGACCTCTAGGAGACTTTTTCATACAGGTTTCACATAGTGCGTTAGCTGTGCAACATTTGTGGTTGCATTTTTACACCCGTAGACGTGGTCCTGGGAGTCCACGCAGCTCAGTCAAAGCAGTGTTATATCCTATAGAGTCCTTTGCACATGTAAGAGGATTTGTATGCCAAGAAATGTCAACCGTGCGAACCGGTTACTAGGAATGGGACTACGAGCGCGCACCCTTCTCGATCTCGTTCCGCTCATGCCGCAGTATCGCGTTCACGGCTCTAAAGGTGATGTCAGAGTATCGGTGTTGGTTTCGGTGCTTTACTAGCATCATCTTCAGGCCCCAGTTATGTAACTGTGGCAAATTATAATACATTCAGTGGACGTTTGATATCTTTCAAGCATGGACGCAAAAAATTTACGGATACTGGAAATGGCTGCCACTATTTTTGAATGTACTTTAACTTGCAACAGTTACATAACATGAACCTCAAGATCTTGGTAGTGAAGCACATGAACTGCACGCATCGTTAATTAAAAATATATAAACACAGCTGCTAGAATTTTCTTCAAAGTAATACGATATAACATTAGTCCCATTCCATTAAATATGGCGAGAATTAAACTATGAAGGTGGGATGAAAAACCGTGATCTTCCAGGGATAAAATCAGATAGTGCCTACGAGATAGTGTTGGTCGGTTGCGCGCATGACGTAGATCTATCTAGGGCCGTCTCGTAGAATGCCACCGCTGACGACACATGGTCGCATTCCACGCCTTATGGATTACGTTGCGATAAGTTAAAACTCTCATTCACCTTTCCTTTTTAGGGAGGGTACGCTGACTCATAATATGCAGAATTTTTCAAAAGTTCAAATGTTCAAATGTTTGTACAGCTTACGGGACTTATCTACGGGGTCATCAGTCCCCAAACTTACAAACTACTTAAGAAAGCCGGCCGCGGTGGCCGAGGTGACTGAGGCGCTCCAGTCACGGTCAGCACGGTCACTACGGTCGGGGGTTCGAATGCCGTCCTAGTTCGTAAGTAGTTCATAAGTAGTTTGTAAGTTTAGGGACTGATGACCAAGTAGTTAAGTCCCATAAGCTTAACAAACATTTGAACATTTTTTTGTACTTAAGAAATAGCTAATACTAAGGACGGCACTAATATTCATGCCCGAGGGGGGATTCTAACCCCCGACCGTAGTGGCCGTGCAGACTGTGGCGGCCCGTCGCGACATGCCCTGAAACTGCTAGCAGTGAGACAGACATCCCACCCGTGGTTGCGTGGGAGGTTGCTCCAGTGCGTGGCAGGAGGCGCAAGACATTCCGGGGGACCGATCGTGAGACCTCCCCGGTTCGTCTTGCGAACAGGTTTGAGGCGCTGTCTGCTCAGGACGACGTTCCTGAGTCGGATGGTGTCTCTCACCCTGTCACCACCCAGCCTGCAAGATCCGGGCTTTCACAGAGGGTGGGTTTACTTGTAGTTGGGAGCTCCAACGTTAGGCGGGTGATGGAGCCCCTTAGAGAGATGGCTGCCAAGGAGGGGAAGAAGGCCAACGTGCACTCCGTGTGCATACCGGGTGGAGTCATTCCAGATGTGGAACGGGTCCTCCCGGATGCCATGAAGGGTACGGGGTGCAGCCAACTGCAGGTGGTGGCTCACGTCGGTACCAATGATGTGTGTCGTTTCGGATCTGAAGAGATCCTCTCAGGTTTCGAGCGGCTAACTGAAGTGGTAAAGACTGTCAGTCTTGCTTGCAAGATGAAAGCAGATCTCACCATCTGCAGCATAGTTGACAGGACCGACTGTGGACCTCTGATACAGAGCCGAGTGGAGGGTCTGAATCAGAGGCTCAGACGGTTCTGCGACCGTGTAGGCTGCAGATTCCTTGACTTGCGCCATCGGGTGGTGGGTTTCCGGGTTCCGCTGAATAGGTCAGGAGTCCACTACACGCAGGAAGCGGCTACACGGGTAGCGGGGGCTGTGTGGCGTGGACTGGGCGGTTTTTTAGGATAAAGAGCTTCGGGGAAATAGAAAATGGGCAATCTCAAAGGGTTCAGGTGGATCACAGGAGAAATGTAGATCCGGAAACTATCGGTATAACAGTTGTAAATTGTCGTAGCTGTGTCGGGAAAGTTCCAGAACTGCAAGCGTTAATAGAAAGCACCGAAACACACATCATTATAGGCAGCGAAAGTTGGCTCAAGCCGGAAATAAGTTCAGAAGAAGTATTTTCAAAAGATCTAACGATATTCAGAAAGGATAGATTAAACAAAATAGGTGGTGGCGTGTTTGTCGCCGTCAAAAGTAGTATTTCATGTAGCGAAGTTGAAGTTGATAGTTCGTGCGAGCTATTATGGGTAGAGGTTGTACCCAAAAATCGTAAGAAGTTAATAATCGGTTCCTTTTACCGGCCTCCCGACTCTGACGATACAATAGCAGAAAGGTTCAAAGAAAACCTGAGTCTAATTACAAAAACGTACCCGACTCACACGATAATAGTAGGTGGTGATTTTAATTTACCCTCGATCTGTTGGCGAAATTATATTTTCAAATCAGGAGGTAGGCATAAAACATCGTCCGAAATTGTACTCAACGCATTCTCTGAGAATTACTTCGAACAAGTAGTTCATGAGCCAACTAGAATTGTAAATGGATGTGAAAACACACTTGATCTCTTAGCAACAAATAATCCTGAGCTCATAATGAGCATCAAAACGGATACAGGTATTAGTGAACACAGAGCTGTAGTAGCGAAATTGAATATCGAAAGTCCCAAAGTTACCAAAAATAAACGCAAAGTATATTTGTTCAGGAAAGCAGATAGAAACAAAATACATTGCTTCTTGAAAGACAGCTTCCACTCGTTTCTAACACTAAACGTAGGTGTAGACCAGATGTGGCTAAAATTCAAAGAAGTGGTATCGACAGCAATTGAAAGTTTTATACCTAATAAATTAATAAAAGAAGGAGGCGATCCCCCTTGGTACACAAAACAGGTCAGGACACTGTTGCAAAAGCAAAGGAAAAGGCATACTAAATTTAAACGAACACGAAATCCCCAGGATTTGCGATTGTACTCAGAAGCTCGAAATTTAGCGAGGATTTCAATGCGAGATGCCTACAACATTTATCACAACGAAACTCTTTCTCGTAATTTGACTGAAAACCCAAAGAGATTTTGGTCATATGTTAAATATACTCGGGGAAAGTCACAAACAATACCATCACTACGTGATAGTAATGGCGATCCTACCGATGACAGCGCTACTAAAGCAGAGTTACTAAACTTAGCTTTTAGAAACTCATTCACTAAAGAAGACGAAACCAATATTCCAGATTTCGAATTACGAACAGATGCCGTAATGAATAACATAGAAGTAGATATCATCGGAGTAGTGCAGCAACTAAAATCACTTAATAAGAACAAGTCTTCTGGTCCGGATTGTATACCCATTAGATTTCTATCTGATTATGCTGAAGCGATAGCTCCTTACTTAACAGTCATATACAACCGCTCTCTCATAGAAGGATCTGTACCAAAAGATTGGAAAGTTGCACAGGTCACACCTATATTCAAGAAAGGCAGTAGGAGTAACCCACTAAACTACAGGCCTATTTCATTGACGTCAATTTGCAGCAGGGTTTTGGAACATATCCTGTATTCAAATATTATGAATTATCTCGAACAGAACGATCTTTTGACCCAAGGTCAACACGGATTTAGAAAATATCGTTCATGCGAAACACAACTAGCTCTATATTCACACGAAGTGATGGGTGCTATCGACAAAGGTTCGCAAATCAAATTGCGTGGTTATGGTATATCGCCCCAAATTTGCAATTGGATAGGGGATTTCTTGTCTGAGAGGACACAGTTCGTGGTAATCGATGGTAAGGCATCGACTAAAACAGAGGTGATATCGGGCGTTCCACAAGGTAGTGTTATTGGTCCTCTGCTATTCCTTATTTACATAAACGATTTAGGGGAAAATCTAAGTAGCTCTCTTAGGTTGTTTGCAGATGACGCCGTCATTTACCGTCTAGTAAAATCATCTGAAGATCAAAACCAACTGCAGAACGATCTGAATAAGATATCAGTATGGTGTAAAAATTGGCAATTGACTCTAAATAATGAGAAGTGTGAAGTCGTCCACATGAGTACGAAAAGAAATCCGTTAAACTTTGTTTACAACATAAATCAATCAAATGTGAAGGCCGTAAACTCCACAAAATACCTAGGAATTACTATTACTTCAGACTTAAACTGGAAAGAACACGTAGATAATATCGTGGGAAAGGCGAACCAGAGACTGCGTTTTATTGGCAGAATCCTTAAAAGATGCAACAGAACTACTAAAGAAACTGCATACACTGCGCTTGTCCGTCCATTTTTGGAGTATTGCAGCCCAGTGTGGGATCCTTATCAGGTGGGCATGACGGAGAACATCGAGAGAGTCCAAAGAAGGGCAGCTCGTTTTGTATTGTCACGATACAGGGGAGACAGCGTTACGGAAATGATACAGGATCTGGGATGGGAATCATTAGAACAACGGCGCTTATCGCTGAGGCGTGGGTTACTTGCGAAACTCCAATCGCCAACATTCTCCTCCGAATGCGAAAATATATTGTTGACTCCCACTTACATAGGTAGAAATGATCATCAGAATAAAATAAGAGAAATCAGAGCTCGAACAGAGAGATTCAGGTGTTCTTTCTTCCCGCGCGCTATTCGAGAATGGAATGGGAGATAAATAGTATAATTGTGGTTCGATGAACCCTCTGCCAGGCACTTAAATGTGATTTGCAGAGTATCCCATGTAGAGGTAGATGTAGACGGCTCGACCACCGCGGCCGGCAGAATTTTTCAACATTATTGTTTCACGAAGACGATGTATCTTTGCAACAGGATAATGCCTGTACACTGTGTATCACTCAGTCTGAGCTATATGACGTTTAACAATTTACTTGGACAGTGCGTTTTCCGGACTCGTCTCCAATGGGACCTGTGTGGGTTAAGGTGGGATGACAATTGAGGACGAACTGGATGAACGGCTCCAGCAGGCGTGAATTGACGTTTCCCACGACAGTACCAGCAATTTGTATGGTTCCAGAATAGGTGTCTTCATTGCCGCTAGGCTGATGTGGGTTTGTCAGCATATATCGCAACGTGATTCGTCAGTAGCGTTTCTGCTATTGACCTGTATTTGACATCATCTCATGCACTCCGTATGAACAGTGTGAATAACAAAGAGTTGGTATTAATAAATTATGTGCGGGGTTACTATTTTTTTCATCAGTACATATTATTCATATTTATAACAATGAATAATTTAAAAACCTAAGTCACATAAAACATCAATCATTTCTAACTACTATATTTAAAACATAATGCAGCATTTGGTTGTTGCGTAGTTTGCCCAGCTGTCTAAAATTATATCCATCTGTCTGTGAAAATCTTGATGTGCTTAGGGATGGCTATAGATAGATTTCTGAATTATACGCGAAAGATCTCTTACGTCACACTTACCGTATTACTTTAAATGTAATTAATCTGGATTCAATTGCGACTTCTTCTTATTGAAGTCTTCAGTCTGCAGACTGATTTGATGCAACTCTGCACGCTACTCTGTCCTGTGTAAGCTTTTTCATCGTATACTACGTACGGCAATTTACATCCTATTGAATCTGCTTTCTGTATTCGTATCCATGGTCTCCTTCTACGAAATTTACCCCACAAACTTCCTACTAATGCTAAGTTGACGATTTCTTGTCTCAGAATGTGTTCCACCAACCTACCCCTTCTCTTAGTCAGGATATGCCAGGAACTTCCTTTCTCCCCAGTTCTGTTCAGCACTTCCTGTAGCACTACATTTCTTTTCGTCAACTCTTTATCGTCAATATTTCACTCCCATAAAATACTACAATCCAGACAAATGCTTTCAGAAATGGCTTGCTGACATTTAAACTAATATTGGATGTCAACAAATTTCGCATCTTCAGAAACGCTTTTATTCCCATAGCCATTCTGCAAGTTATTTCTTCTTTACTTCGGCAATCACAAGCTTTCTACCTAAATAACGAAACTCAATTACTCCTTTTATTGTCTGAATACCTAATATAATTCCTTCTGCATCGCCTTTCTGACAATACATTCCATTACACTCTTTTCACTCTTGTTAATGTTCATCTGATACCTTCCTTTCAAGACACTGTCCATTCCGTCTAATTGCTATTCTCTGACGGAATTACCATCTCATCATCAAACCGCAATCTTTTTATTCCCTGTCCCTGAACAAATTCCCTCTCCAAATTTGTCCTGGCATTCCTTCACAGATTACCCAATGTACAGATTGAACAACGTTGGGGAAAGATTACAGCCCTGTCTTACTTACTTCCAAGAACTGCATCTCTTTCATGCTCTTGACTCTAATAATTGTGTCTGGGTTTCGTACAAGCTCAATGTAGCTCTTCGCTTTCTATATTTTACTCCTGATACATTCAGAATCTGAAAAAGTGTATTCCATCCAACACTGTCAAAAGCTTTCCCCACAGGCCCTTAATCTATCTTCTAAGATAAGTCTTAATGTGAGTATTGCCTCGCGCTTTCGTACATTTCTCCTGAATCCAAATTGATCTTTTCCAAGATCCCTTCGTATGTAAATAATTCGTGCTAGTATTTTGCAACCAGGACTTATTAAACTGATCTGTAATTTTCACGTCTTTCTGCACTTACTTTCTTAGGTATTTGGATCACTATATTCTTTTTGACGTCTGAGGGTATTTCCCCTGTCTCATACATCTTGCAGACCAGATAGAAGAATCTCTTCAAGACTGGCTCTCCTAACGATGATAACATTTCAGACGGAACATCATGTCGGCCGCGGTGGCCGAGGGGACTGAGGCGCTCCAGTCACGGTCTCCACGGCCACTACGGTCAGGGGTTCGAATCCCCCTAGGGCATGGATATATTTGCCGTCCTTAGTCTTAGCTAGTACATAAATAGTTTGTAAGCTTAGGGACTGATGACCCCGTATTTAAGTCCCATAAGTTCTACAAACATTTGATTTTTCGGAACATCATCCACTCCGTGGGCCTTGTTTCTACCCAAATCCTTTAGTGCTCTCTCAAATTCTTCTCGCAGTATCTTATCTCCTATCCCATCTTCCTTTACAGCGTCTTCCATTTCTAGAATACAGCCTTCAAGTTTATTTCTTTTGTATAGGCTTTCTATATATTCTTCTTCCTGTCAACCTCAGTTTTCTGACCCTTTTCCCTGCTTCACTTAAAGCATTTTTTTTATTCTCTCCTTTCATCAATCAAGCTCACTATCTCTGGTGTTATCCAAGGATTTCTAATTGTGACTTACCAAACACAAAAAAATGTCGGGAAAATTACAAATTAAAACAGCATACCACGCTGTACATTATCAGAATGCAGCTATCACAGTAATGACGGGGCACGTATGCAGCCTAGTAATCCGCCTTCCTTCATAAGGGAGGTCGGGAGTGCTTAGGAGGGTTGCGAATAAGCGAAGCGTGAAGCTAGGAGAGCGTTCGACAGGGGGACGATCAATCAAGATTGAGACGACGTCTTCAGAGAATTGCGAAGCGCCCCTGCCAGTCATCCGGAAGCGAGGAGATGATTGTGCGGGGTCAGGGTTCTCCCCCTTTGTCCACAGTTAATTTCACAGAACGCCTCCTCTGTTGGCGGAAGCTGTAGAACAGCCTGATGGGTAGGGCGTAATGCCAGAACCTGACAGAGAGGGTATAAGCAACAAAGCTAAAAATTTACAGATCGACATAATTACTTGAACCAAGATTTCTTTTTAATTTAAGTATGCCAGAAACAGTTAAATCATTGTAATGAACATTTTAAGGTTAGCAATGCTTGCCTTTTCTAAAATCAAGCATTTTCTGAAATCAAGCAAATTAAATCTCATTGCAGCATCTTCTTCGGTGTATCCTCATTCTTCGTCTGTCCTTGTGTCTGTAATAAAAGGTCTACTTCGGTATGTTCATATGATGTGCACGGATCAGATAGTCGAGCTAATCATGTCTGTAATGGTCGATCTTTCTTTTGTTCCTACTAATTGTAACTCCTCTTTTATCTCACTACTCCTGTTTTGATATAACCTGTTCTTCAAAGTTTCATTTATGCTGCTTCCAGTCTCTGTAATTAATTACTCGTTCAAGACGATACTTCTGAGCCAAAGAGTTATAATATTTCAGAACTGTGTCTTTCTTGGTCTTCTAAAGGAGCAATACCTTGAAAATACTTAACATGTATAACAACCTGTGCAGCCTTTTTTCATTACCATAATATGTCTTAGCCCGTTTAGTTGAATTTAGGAATTTGACACAATACAGTCTATAGCCTTCAGATATTGTTTCTAACAAAATTACATAAGTTTACTTTCAGATATTGTTGCATTTTATTTCATTGTCGCTATTTGCAAGGGTCATAGAGCGTTTCTCCCGGATCAAACAGTGTGAGCAGGTCGTTTATAAAAAAGGGGAGAGTTAAACGGAATAACTCTAAGTGGCTATGATTCCTCCATTGTGTTATTATATAAACTGCCAAGACCACTTGTATTGAAATTAACTTATTTCATTACAAGTTCCAGCATAAGTACATGCCATCCTCATGATCTCTAAATCGAGCACGTAACATAATATAAATAAATAAATCTGCTTACAAATATGGAGAAGGAACGCGTTCTGCATATAAATGTATACCACTTCATAAAACTAGTTGTCACTGTCCTCTCTGGAATGGAAAGTGCTCAGGTTATAAAATATGTATCCAAGAGTCGACACAGTTTCAGCCGACTGAAACTGCAACTGGTCGGCTGAAACTGTGCCGACTTTTGAATCCTGTTCCACCATTCCTGAATTGCAGCCATGTTTAAAATTATCAAATATGTTGTTACCATACTATAATTTCTGAAATAAGAATTTTGTATACTTCAGTGTTAAAATAACGAGTACATAGGGTTCTACTTTTTGTGCAATAAACAGTAACATTGCTCTCAAGCAACTATAAACCCCAACTAGATTTTCAAGTGAATACAAATATAGCCATATACAATAGTATCTCAACTAGGACAAAAAGTATTAAATTACGGAATTGACACTCGTCACACAGTACACACAACCTCTGCTTAGTTCCAAACATCGATACACGGGGAACAGATAACACGGCCTACACACTCCACAAAGTGTACATATATCAACCAAGCACTAATCATATTAACATAAAAGTACGTACTTGATTGCAAATTTTTTATTATTTAATGACGCGTTTCGCCCTTTAGCAGGGCTTCTTCAGATTATCTGCGTGACAGAATTTACACAAAATTACAAGGCGTAATTACAAACGGTTATAATGGTACATGGGCTTATTTTGTGTTAAGAAGACAGTATAAATGCTAAACAAAGCTTACAATGCGCTCTCCGTGGTGTCACACCGTAAGTTGTACCTTGAATGTTTTTTGGCTTTCCTTGTGGCCCTACGAACGTTCGGGTAACAACGAATTACAATTGGAACATACTCGGTAAAGATGTAATTGTAATTCGTTGTAATGTAATTGTAATTGTAATTCGTTGTTACCCGAACATTTGTATGCCCACAAGGAAAACCAAAAAACATTCCAGGAACAACTTACGGTGTCACACCACGGAGAGCGCATTGTAAGCTTTGTTTACCATTTATACTGTCTTCTTAACACAAAATAAGCCCATGTACCATTATAACCGTTTGTAATTCCGCCTTGTAATTTTGTGTAATTCTGTCACGCAGATAATCTGAAGATGCCCTGCTAAAGGGCGAAACGCGTCATTAACTAATAAAAAATTTGCAATCAAGACGGTTTGAAGGAATATTTATTCTAACTGATTGCTGTTGTACACCATGGATTGGAAATCATTTTAAAAGTACGTACTGGCACACCAACATTTGGCGCACAGGTTATTCAGTTTTGTATCTGAAATACAATTGACACACAAACTGCTTAATGCAAAACATATTTAAGTATGTGAATAGTTAATAGAGTAATAAATATATAGATATTTTCACATAAATTGTATCACTATAGACACACAAATTAATAAACTACAATAATGCAGTCTATTATTGCTGTTAACCCCAAAACAAACCGAGATGTGTGTTGACGGACGGGGAGGTGATGGGGAAGGAGTGGGAAAAGGAAGACAGACCACTACGAATCTGTATACACGAATTTCCCTTAGTCCTAAACACGTATACTATTTAGGTTCATAACAGTAGAACAACAGTTTTGCAGGTGGACCCACATATATCTGAATCGTCTTGGATCCAGATAATATTATAACAATTGTGCGGTTGTCCTTTAGGCTTTATGACTTCAAACAACTGAAGTAGTGCGTTATGAGGAGGGAGAATGGAAAAAGTAAGCAGTATACTAAGCTTAACAAAAAGGTAATGCCGTCAACAATCCGAAGATTGGTTTGAACAAGACAGTGTTATACTTGGCATGATCCTGTATGGAGGTGGTATGCCGTTTCCTTCCTCCGGCCTTCGCACATCACAGGAAAACTCATGATATTTCAGTCATCAATTTACAGTTGTCATTCATCATAATCAATTTAAATAATAGTGTGATAAAATAAGTGACTTGCTCACGTTTTATAGCTGCTAAATAATTTTGAAAATGCATTGTGTTTGGCCATAAGCTGTTTATTAATTTATCCAAATGCAATTATGTTCAAACACAATGTATTTTCAAAAATATTGATGTGATCCTTTATTTACCATATAAAATTTAATATAAATGCTATAACTATAGCCAAATTGACTACATTTAATTCTCCTGGTGTAGCAACAAGCTCATTATGTTGTAGGCCTAATGGCTGCACCGATACCTACATTAATACTACTTTCTGTATAGAGATTCCAAATTGACCTTGATAAATGCTCAGGATTGCCACAAGTTCTCATTATTTAGATTGTAGTACACGGTCAAAGGACTTATCGTGATCGACGAAAGTTATACGTGTTGTGAGGTGAATTTGTTTATGATTTTCTAGTATCTGATTTGAAGAGAAAAAACAGCCGTTTCATGATCATCCTGTCTAATACCATTTTGCTTTCGTATTACAAAACTCTTTTCTAAATCATGTAATCGTTTCGTATCTTGGCTAATATCTTTCACCCACATTTTAGTAGACTTATACCTTGCAGTCTCCTTTTATAAATACAGATCTACAGTCATTCCGGGACAATAACATTCTTCAAGCAGAGATGAATAAAATTTAGCTTACGGTTTTTATGCGCATATCTATGAGGCTATGCTGTCTTCTCTTCGGTACTTTTCACTTATCATGAGCCGTTTTTTGACTTCTTGTTCTTCCGAGGAGTTTTTTCCACATTCTTATCCAAATGTGGAGTTAGAAAACTTTCGTCTCTTCCTGTCAATGAATTCTGAAAACTTTGTAGTCATCCGAGATTTTTTTCCACTGTAGGGCATCGTTTCCTTTTTTATTGAGAGATTTTATTATATTGCAAGCTCTTTTCTTGTTTTCCATATATGTTACGTTGTGGATTTCCAAGCAATGCCTCCCAACTCAACCTTTCTGCCTTTTTACTCTTTTGGTATCCCTTTTAACAACGACTGTCTTTTCTGTTCATTGTAATCTCGTATACTACGTGTATCGTGATATTTTAAATATGGATATTTCTGTTTCTAATCATATTTCCTAGGTCTTCATTCAAGAAACGGAGCGTTGCTTTGTATCTATTTTTCTTCCTTTTTCCAATTTCATCTCCGGCAGATTATTATTGTATAATTTCTTACAATTCTTCATTTGTTTTTAAATATACATATAAATCTTTTATATTTTTGAACAGTCTCCGTTTAGAAAAACGACGAACGCTACTATCTTGTAGATGGTGTATTTTAAATAATATCTCATATTTTCGATATAAATTCGTTAACACTTAATGCCACTTTTGCTAACTTATAACCCAACTAAGCATAAGCATCTTTATTTCTCGTTTAGACACGTTGTAGTAGGCCTGATTTTGTTTTTCTACAAGCTGAATTAAAAGATCCAATGACAGTGCTAAACGTGCTAAATATTTTTGTGTGTAAATAGAAAGAAAAAAAAACGAATATCTCAACTGCAGCCAAAAATTTCGGGGAATAAACGGAAATGGGTAGACACGATACACCTCAACTTATGTCATTTAATTCATGCCGCGACAGATTGTGTTGTGATGCGATTTTTACATCATGTGTTCCACGAAATCATGTCATACTGTGTCATACCAAATTAAAATATATCATAGTGTCACAGTAAGTTAACGTATTGGATCTTTTCGTTTCATGTTGTAACCATTCATTTTATATCACATTTTATTGCACACCATTCATATGATATTAAGCACTGTAGCGAATGAAGTAATACGACACATGAAACAAGGTCCAATACAAGACACACGGCATAATGTCATCCAAGATTGCAGTTCTCATGCCCTGCTATGTTATACTATATGCCATTGAAGCTTAGAATGGATTCCAACTCCGTTTCACTGCGGAAATACGGTAAACTTGGAATTGGCTAATTTTTATTATTTTATATAGTTATAGGGTGCAATTTAAGATGTCTAAATTGTTGACTGTGAGCAGAAAACATTCGAGTTTCGTTGTATTTCATTCTGATATAAAATAGAGTGGCTTAAACTTTCATTTTTGATTGTATTTGTCTGGGCTAAACTATAGAGGATCTGCTTGATTTGAAATAAATTTTCGGCTAACTGTGCTCTTAGTAATGATACGGAAAGGGATAAGAATAATAACTGATGTAATTGTTACTAAAATGGTAGATTCGCGAATACATAGAATAAAACTACGTAAGAAGATATGTACGAGGTAGGAATCGGCAAAAGAGAATGACAGAATGAATAAATATACTACTAACAATGAGATTCCTAAAGTTAATATAAAACCGATAAATCTATCATAATTGAAATGTGTTGACGAAATGAAATATTCGGTATACCGTGTTAAAACAAATTGCACTCTGACATGAATAAGAACTTTTTGTGTCAAGCATTCAAACTGGGGACTAACGGCTATGGGCACTCAGGGAAAACTGGGATATAAAAACGATTTAATACACACTCGTTCGTACATCGTTCCCGTAACTAGCATCGCTGGAAACAGCCACTGTTTCTCCCGCGCATAGTCGATATGTTGACGAATTGCTGGTGGCCACCGTGGTATTGCACGATTAGCGAGAGTGGGCGCCGCTTATTGCTTTAACCACTATTTTCAATTTATCTGGCTCAGCTATTATCGTTTTAACGCGACGCGGCTGTGTAATCCAATCGCATCGCGTCGTCCGTGCCTTCACCCGTCAACGAATTTTTCGTTCCCCAGGTGATGTGTCCACCAGTAACCGAACGGCTGCTGCTTCCCATTGGCCGTGAATACCTTAAATTTCACTGGTGATTTTTGATATTTATTGTATAGTAACCATGGGGTATCAGCAGTTGTCAATACTTTACGCAAAATTTAATCAAATATATAAATAAATTAATAAAAATATTAAATTTAAAGTTTTATACCCATACAACACGAGTGTAGAAGCTCTCTACTCTTCGAGTGGCATAAATATCCTTTATTTTGTGCAACGCCGGCCGCGGTGGCCGAGGGGACTAAGGCGCTCCAGTCACAGTCTGCACGGCCACTACGGTCGGGGTTTCGAATCCCCCTCGGGCATGGATATTTGTGCCGTCCTAGTTGGTAACTAGTTTGTAAGTTTAGGGACTGATGACCCCGTAGTTAAGTCCCATAGACTATACAAACGTTTGAACATACACTTTTGTGCAACAATTGACGGAAACAGGGGGAAATAAAACTGTAGAAGAGGAATGGGTAGCATTGAGAGATTAAATAGTGAAGGCAGCAGAGGACAAAGGAGGTAGGAAGGCAAGACGTACAATAACTCCTTGAGTATCACAGGAAATACTAAATTTAATTGCTGAAAGGAGAAATTACAAAATGTTAATGTAACAGGCTAAATGGAGTACAGACGACTAAGAAATGTGAGTGATATGAAGTGCAATACAGGTTAGCAGGAGTGTCTAGAAGGTAAACGCAAGTCAGTAGAAGAATGTATTATTAGGGGGGAAATTGATTCCGCTTACAGCAAAATAAAGAGACATTTGGAGACAAGAAAAACAACAGTACATATATAAAGAACTCAGATGGAAAACCAGTTTTCAGCAAAGAAAGGAAACAGAATATAGAGGGGCTCTACAAAAGAAATAAATTAATTTCGACATAATATTGTAGGAAGGCAGGAGGAAGTAGATGAAGATGAAATAGGATATACTGTACTGACAGATGAATTTGACAGAACACTGAAAAACAAGTCAAAACAAGGTCTCTGGAGTAGATGACATTCCCTGAGAGCTACTGAAGTCTCTTGGAGTACCAGTCATGACGAAACTATTTCACGTGGTGTTAAGATGTATGAGACAGGCGAAATACCCTCAGACCTTAAGGAAAGTGTAATAATCCCAATTACAAAGAAAGCAGACAGGTGGGAACATTACAGAACCATCTGTTTGATAAGTCATGGTTGCTAAATTTTAACACGAATTATTTACAGAAGGTTGGAAAAGATGGTAGGAAGGATGGGGAAGATCAGTTTGGATTCAGGAGAAATGTAGGAAGTCAGGAGGCAATACTCACTTTATGGCTTGTCTTAGAATATAGATTAAGGAAAGGCAAACCTACACTTCCAGCTTTGGTAGATTTGGAGAAAGCTTTTGACAGTGTTGATTGGAATACACTTTTTCAAATTATGAAGCAAGGAGGAGTAAAATATAACCAAATACAAAAACCAGACGGCGCTTGTTAGAGTTGAGGGGCATGAATTGGTTGGAAAGGTAGTAAGACAGCTTTGTGGTCTTTCTTCAAAGTTATTCAATTTGTACATTGAGCAAGCTATAAAGGAAAGCAAGGAGAAATTTGGAGAAGGAATTAAAGTTCAGGGTGAAAAATAAAAACCTTGCGATTTACTGATGACATTGTAATTCTGTCAGACACAGCAAAGGACCTGGGAGAGCAGTTGAACGGAATGGACAGTGTGCTGAAAGGTGAATATATGATGAAAATTAACAAGAGCAAAACAAGGGTAATGGAGTGCAGTCTGAGAAAATCAGGCGACGCTGAAGGAATTAGGCAACGAAACAATATAGGTGGTTAATGAGTTGTATTACTTGGACAATAAAAACTATAACACATGACAGTCGCAGTACGGAGGATGTAAAATGCAGAATGACAATGGGAAGAAAAGCGTTTTTGAAAAAGAGAATTTTGTTAACATGGAATATTAATTTACTTGTAAGGAAGTCCTTTCTGAAGGCATTTGTGTGGAATTTTGCCTTGTGTGGGAGTGAACCTTGGACGTTTAACAGTGTGGACGGGAAAAGAATGGAGGCTCTTGAAATGTCGTGTTACAGAAGAATGCCGAAGATTAGGTGGGTTGATAGCGTAACTAATGAATAAGTACTGAACAGAATTGGGGAGATAAGGAATTTCTGGCATACTACAAAAGGAAGGGATCGATTGGTGGGACACATGCTTAGACATCAAGGAATCGTGATTTTAACATTTGAGGTAAACCGTAGAGGGAGACCAAGGGATGAACACAGTAAGAAGATTCAAACGGATGTAGGTTGCCGTTCTTATGAGAAGATGAAGAGGCTTGCACAGGATAGAGTAGGAAGGAGAGCTGCATCAAACCAGTCTCCGGACTGAAAACAACAACAACAATATTTTGTGATAAAACTGATTTTGTTATTGTCTTCTGACCGAGGACCTACAGCTTTTTGAATCTCTTTACTACTTTCGTCTTTCCGTCTCTGTGATTTTTACCCACCACTGTTCCCACTATTTCTAAAATACGAGTCCCTGATGTCTCATAACGGGTCCTACAAAGCAATCCCTTCTTTTAGTCAGGTAATGTCAGAAATTTCTTTCCTCCCGATTTCTGTGTAGTACCTCTACAAAATTTACCCAAACTACACACCTTATCTTCAGAATAAATTTATTGTCTTGTTTCCTTATACTGTTAGCATCGCCTGATTGTCTCCTACGACATTACATTACCTTCTGTTTCTTACTGTTAACGTCCATTTTGCCACACTCCTGTCGGTCAGTTTTGCTTAGCAACCGCAAATAGAACAGCTAGTAATACACTATAACTCGCCACTCTTCAGTTACGTGTACTACAATATTACTAACTGTAGCGAACTGTTACCACAAGGCCCAGCCTAGAGAATTGTGCCTCTCCGAGAGGATTTAATATCGACCGCATGTGTTTATAATCAATGAAAGCAGCAGAGGTAGCTTTCGCTCCACAGAGATACATATAGCACAAGATATACAATAGTGGTGAAACCTCAAGGATTCAGAGAAAGTTGCAGATTAAGATCAAAACACCACAATTTATTATACTTACGGTGGCCAGACCGTACGAAAGCAGTTAATGAGTTTTGTTACTTGGCTAGTGAAACATTGTATGATCGACGAAATAGAGAAAGAATGAAATGTGAAACGGCATCTTTTGTAGAAGAGACATTGTATAACAACTAATATTAACTTAAAAGTTAAGAAATGATTTTTGATGCCAATTGTCTGCAGTGTAAACCAGAAGAAGATAAAAATTTTGAAATTTAGAGCTACGGAAGAATGCGACGATTACTTCGGTAGGTCGCGTAATTGAGGAGGGAGGAAAGTAGCCGGCCGCGGTGGCCGAGGGGACTAAGGCACTCCAGTCACGGTCTGCACGGCCACCACGGTCGGGGGTTCGAATCCCCCCTCGGGCATGGATATTTGTGCCGTCCTAGTTCGTAAGTAGTTCATAAGTAGTTTGTAAGTTTAGGGACTGATGACCCCGTAGTTAAATCCCATAGACTATACAAAAGTTTGAACATATGAACATTTGGAGAAAAGTAATTATTGGCATACGTTGACTAAAAGAAGATAGCGATTGGTAGGACAATTGTCATACTTGAGGGTAATATCTGAGCTACAAATCGCAGTGGGAGGCAAGAGACGAATGGAATAAGCAGATGCAAGTGTATGAGGGTCGGCATTGTTATAAAGAGAATTGCACTGGTTGTAGTAGCGTGGACAGTTGTATGATACAATTCTTGAACTTTGGACGCCGTGGGATGCACCATCACACTCAACACGTGTGGGTGGCGGGTTGCCGCGTCTGCAGGCGCTAGAAACACACAATTGCCACAGAGCTGTTTACGACCTTGGCTGGAAAAGGTTGGGTTGTTTTCTTCCTAAGCTCACTCTGTCTCTACGGTGTCAGAGGTCCCCACATCGCCAACTGTCGCAACTCATCTCGCGCGAGATAGCGCTCCACTCAGACGGCACAACCAGCCTACATCGTCATCGCTGCGCTAGTTCCTGCCGCTGGACGTTGCTACTGCCAAAGACTGCCAGTTGGAACTACAGGCTTAACAGCGGCCACGTCAGCAATTCACCACCCTGATTTGTCCTCTTCTTAAACGCTTGACGTCGACACTATGCTTGGACTATGTCCTGTAAAGTCCCTTGTATATATTTTTAATAACAAATGCCAATGAACGAATTGATGTCTGTAAATGGTGCAATTATAAGAGTCTAAAACGTGAATGTGAATTCCAAGCTGTTTAGATATAAAGTGTGATGGAATATAAGTTTTTTGTTTTGTTTTAAATATCATCTTTGACAATCGATTTGAAAGATTGGCATTCTGGTCTTTCTTCCAATTATCTAACAAGAAGTATTCTGAGACATCCATGTTCTAATTTGTGTATCATTCACTGTTAAAATACATGTATGAACCATAACATGAATTTCATTGTGTTTGTAGTGAAACGACTACATTTCACGGCATCAATGGGATGCATACATATCAATATTTATTTTTGGTTCTATTAACTTTATCTTTCAGGGAACAAGGATATAATTGTAGCGAAAGTGTTTCCCAAAATTCCGTTCCACACAGGCCACGAAAGGCCAATCGGGTACCGACCGGCCTCCGTGACATCCTACGCCCAATGGTGTTACAGGCTGCAGTAAAAATGTCTCGGATTCCCAGCCGCTACTTCTCAAACAAATAGTTCCTCAGTTAGCTTCACACTGGCTTAGTGCAAAACGCTTGCCAACAGCACCTTGCTGACACCGGGTATAACCCATCCATGTGTTAGCCAAGTCCGATAGTGCTTCATTTCGGTGATTAACTGGAACCGGTGTATCCACTTTCCTAATAAACTTAATTTCATCCCACTACAAAGTTGTTTGAGTTCCAGGAAAATATTGCAACGAGTCTTCCGTCGGAACGCGTGGTGCAGTGGTTAGTATAGGAGATTTCTGTGCTGCCGGTCCCCCGTTCAAATCCCACCAGCGGCAGAGACATTTATTTCATTGCATTTACTAGTTCTAGGACGTTCTACGTGTTTCTTATAATTGATATACTAGTAAGTTCCAGAAAATTATGCCACATAAGGAGAGTAGTCAACTGTTCCTTGCTCCACGCAGCACCGCATGTCGTCTTTTCGGGGATCACAAAGGAGTTCTACTGCTGCAAACTTATGTCTCCAAAGATCAATATTTGCGACAGCACAGCTGCCGTGGATCATTGAACTTCAATAAGAGTATTGTTTCCACATATATGGATGTAAAACATGTCAACATCACATTGTTTATTTGCAGGATGAATCACCTAACACTTGCACCGCAAATATTGCGGAAACTAAAAGTGTGATTGATGTGCAGTTTTCACAGAATGGATTGGTAGTCAGGGGCTCGTATTTTTAGCTAACAAACATATTGCAATATTATTTAGAAAGTGCATTTTGTATGCAAACAGACAGTTTTTTAATGGAACAACTGTTGTTTCTCTCACGCACTGGAATTTTTGACACAAGCGGTATACAAAGCATTTTGAATGACTTTTTTTATCACGTTTAGTTTAGCAGCTACAGCCGTTCAAAGATTATGGGCGGGAGCTGTGATAGCGTGGCTGACTGACCGAGTCGCTAGCCCCTGGGGCACGGCCCACTGTCTCATTACCACCAGCCAGTCAACTACGCTGTCATAGCCTCCTTCCCCAAAACATTGAATGGTTGTGGCTACCACACTAAACGAGATGTAAAGGCATTCAAAATTCTTTGTACACAGCTGGTGTTAAAAATTCCAGTGCAAGATAGAAACACCAATTGTTCCACTTGAAAAATTGGATGTTTGGATAAAATATCCACTTTCTATATATTTTGACAATCCTTTTATTGGCTAACAATACGAGTCCTTGAATACCAATCCATTCTGTGAAAACCGCACATCAATAGCATTTTCCGTATCCGCAATATCTACTGTGCAAGTGTTTGGTGATTCACCATGTATAAGCTGGATAACAAACACTAATGAAAACTGATTGAAGAAAATTACAGCACCTGTGTCTATATCTTTTTCATTAATAAGGCGACCAGTTTCGGTGCTTCACTAGCACTGTCTTCAGGCTTCCGTTATGTAACTACTGTAACTTACAGTGCGTTCAAAAGGGGTCGCCATTATCTTCCGTATGTTACTTTCTTGTGTCCGTGCATGACAGGTATAAAACGACAACTGATCTACAGGAGATGGTGCTGGTGAAGCACCGAAACGGGACGCTTTATTAATGAAAAAGATATAAACACAGCTGTTGGAATTTTCTTCATCTAACACTATATTGCTACTGTTGTCCCCGCCGATTAAACATGGAGAGAATTAAATATAATGACTAGTATTTTTCTGTGACTTTACTGGTAAAGAAATTTGCACATCTAATAAAATTGCCCCCTTTCTGAAATGTCTAATTGCCTTATATAACATCTACACACCATTTTCCCGCTCTACAGCATGGATAATGTCTTCTACAGAGTTTTATCGGAGTCCTCGCACGGTTCATTCAATTTGGCATGGAGATAGTAATCACAGACATTCGTGTCGGGGGAATTCCTTGAATCCTCCAGAATTTCCCTTTGCAAAGGGTGCACGAAGCCCTAGACAGCAACAATGTTGTCATGCACAATGATGCTAGAATCTAGAACATTTACCGTACTCCCCTAACGTTAGTGCATGTGCTTACGTTACCTGTGTTCAAGTGAAAGAACTTCTCAAAGTAGTCCCGTACGCTGAAGAGTGAAAGAAACATACACTCCTGGACATTGAAAATACTACACCACGATGGTGACGTGCTACAGATGCGAAATTTAATCGACAGGAAGAAGATGCTGTGATGCAAATTATTGGCTTTTCAGATGCAAATGATTGGCTTTTCAGAGCATTCACACAAAGTTGGCGCCTGTGGCGACACCTACAACGTGCTGAGATGAGGAAAGTATCCAACCGATTTCTTATGCACAGACAGCAGTTGACCGGCGTTGCCTAGTGAAAAGTTGTTGCGATGCCTCGTGTAAGGATTGCGTACATCATGTTTCAGACTTTGATAAAGGTCGGATTGTAGCCTGTCGCTATTGCGGTTTACCGTATCGCGACATTGCTGCTTGCGTTTGTCGAGATCCAACGACTGTGAGTAGAATACGGAATTGGTGGGTTCAGGAGGGCAATCCGGAACGCTGTGCTGGATCCCAACGGTCTCGTATCAGTCGAGATGACAGGCATCTTTGCCGCATGGCTGTAAAGGATCGTGCTACCACGTCTCTATTCCTGAGTCAACAGATGGGGACAAACATCTGCACCAACAGTTCGACGACGTTTTCAGCTGCATGGCCTATCAGCTCGGAGACCATGGCTGCGGTTACCCTTGACCTTCGATGGTGTACGCAACGAAGAACCTGGGTGCACGAATGGCAAAACGTAATTTTTCCGGATGGATCCAGGTTATATTTACAGTTTCATGATGGTGGCATCCGTGTTTGGCGACATCGCATTGAACGCACATTGGAAGCATGTATTCTTCATCACCATACTGGCGTATCACCCGGCGTGATGGTACGGGGTGCCATTGGTTACATGTCTCGGTCACCTCTTGTTCGCATCGACGGCAATTTCAACAGTGGCAGTTATATTTCAGATGTGTTACGACCCGTGGCTCTACCCTCCTCTCGATCCCTGAGAAACCCTATATTTCAGCAGAATGATGTGCGGCCGCATGTTGCAGATACTGTAAAGGCCTTTCTGGATACGGAAAATGTTCGCCTGCTGCCCTGGCCAGCACATTCTCCAGATCTCTCACCAATTGAAAACGTCTGGTTAACGGTGGCCGAGCACGTGGCTGGTCAGAATACGCCAGTCGCTACTCTTCATGAACTGTGGTATCATGTTGAAGCTGCATGGCCATCTGTACCTGTACACGCTATCCAATCTCTGTTTGACTCAATGCCAGGCGTATCAAGGCCGTTATTACGGCCAGCGGTGATTGTTCTGCGTACTGATTTTTCAGGATCTATGCACCCAGATTTGTAAAATATATTTGGCCAATGAATACTTGTTTATCATCTGCATTATTTTGTATTTAGTGTAGCAATTTTAATGGCCAGTATTGTATATACCTGCGTAATATCGTGCTCGGCTCCCGCGAGCAATCAGGGTAAAAGCAACGCGATGTGGCGTGGAATCGAGTAATGTGTCAAGTAGTCATGAAGGGAAATGACATCATGCATCTTGCAGGGACGTCAATTAATCTTCAAGAGTACGATGGGGTGCAGGCCTTTTCTGAAAATCACATTGCAATTTATTCCAAATCAGCTAACTAATGTTCATGTCTAGGCATTCGGTAGTCAGAGGAGTCACTCTGTAGCAATTCTGGACTTGTTGGGTATCGCATTGTCCTGCTGGAATTGGTCGAGTAGCTTCGTTAGAGTGTTCTGTAGAAATTTTAGGTAAGTGAACGAAGTAGTGCTTTGTGTAAGAAGCAGGCAGCGAGACGGCGGTTCAGAGTCAGTGATTGAGGCAAGAATTGCGTTCAAATATCGCAACAGGTTTGTGTATGAAACAAGTGACTCTTGGGCCGTAGCCGGCCAGAACTGTAAACACAGCAGTAGCCGCAAGTATGTAACCACCTGGACGCACCGGACGTGTATCGAAGTTGTTGTACGTGACCTGAAACGGCACTTTTTGGGGAACACGGCCAAGGCGAGTGAAATATAAAGCATGTGTTTCGGAGCAGTCGACAGTTCACAGTTTGCAGCTTAGTTCGGAGTGCACCAGTACGGCAGCGAGTAAGCAACTAGTAATTGGAGCTCGGAGGTCACTGCCAGCGTTTAGCGGTACATATCCCGAGTCCTGTCAGTGGGTCACTTGAGGGGTCAGCGTATCGTCATGTCGCAATGGGGGGCTCTAATCATCTGGCCAGCCAACGGCTGAAATATCGACGCGACGAGATGTGAACGAGTCCCTGAGCAGAGGACAGCGCTAAGGTTCGAACCACTCCCCCCGGGCACAGCAGCTGCACTGAATGGACACCATCACTCTCATCCGGCGGTGAGGCATCGACAGGAGTCGGCCAGCAATCAACAAGCGGCCGGAGAGGCGTGGCTGCGCCATCGACCTTCGAAGGCATCTGGCCTAGTAGCAACACCAACACCAAGACGGCATTGTTAGTGGGGACTGAAGAACAACAGCCACAGTGCCGTCCTCACCATCTCAGAGGACGGGCGTCCAGAACTAACCTAGTCAAATTTCGACATATTGTATGTATTTTAGAAGCAATAAAACCAGTTAACATATGCCCGGGCTCCCTCAAATGCACAATATATCCTGCACCTCTTCACCACAGTGGATATGAATGGATGCAGGTGATCAGACAGGATTCATACGTATGACTCACCTGTCATAGTCCTATCTAGACGTATCATAGATCCCATATCACTTCAAGTGCACACGCCTCCATCAGTTGAATAACCCCACTCTACAAGCAGGGTCCATGGATTCATCTGATTGTCAATATACACATACCCCTCCGTCCACTCGATACAATTGGGAACGAGATTCGTCAGACAAGGTAACATGTTCCCAGTTACAAAACGTCAAATGTTGGTGTAAACGGGCCAAGGTGTGTCGTAAAGCTTCGTTTCGTACAGTCGGGAATGGTATATAAGTGAATCTTAGGCTCCGGAAGCCCATATCGATGGATTCAATAGCCGGCCGCGGTGGCCGAGGGGACTGAGGCGCTCCAGTCACGGTCTGCACGGCCACTACGGTCGGGGGTTCGAATCCCCCCTCGGGCATGGATATGTGTGCCGTCCGTAATGTTAGCTAGTTCATAAGTAGTTTGTAAGTTTAGGGACTGATGACGCCGTAGTTAAGTCCCGTAAGCTATATAAACATTTAAACATTTCACTAAATGCTTCCCACGCTGATGTTGATGGTCCACCTCGGGAAATTTACCACTCGAAAAGTTGTCGTACAGAGAAGTCCCCACCTCATAGCTACCTCGGAGTTGCTGTGCCTCCTGTCTCGAGCGCTAACTATAACTCCACTTTTAAACTCACTTAAATCGTGATAACCTGACATTGCAACTGCATCACAATTTTTGTCTTATATATGAGTTACCTACCGCCGAACGGCTGATTGTTTAGATATCACTGTGTTTGATTACGCATTCCTATACCAGTGTCTTTGGTTTATCAGTTTATTATCCATGTCACATGGTGGTCAATACGGTACATAATCAGACCATGCTCACAAGCGTTAGGCCAAACATTGTAAATAATGGAGGTAATTTATTGAACATTTGGAATACGAGTACCTCTGATAATTAACTCATTTGAGTGAAAATAGTTCTCATTACTTTTCGTCCAACACTGTACAAGTGAAGAGTTTTTGCTCATTATTCAGCTATTTTCTGTTGATAAAATTGTTCAAAAGACATGCAGCGTGTGAGAGCTAACAGACACTACACATCGTTACAATATAAGTTGCTGACCGTCTTGTGATTTACATTGACACCAGTTGAGGATGATAAGGAGGACATTTTGTAGAGTTGCTGTCAGAGTTATTTTTTGAGCAACAGTATAGATATATCCTGGTGCCTTAGTTTATCAGTACTTGTAACTGTCTAAGACAGTAATTTGGTGTTTGTGAGCGTTTCACGAATAAGGTTTGCTAATTTAGATTTGGTGCAAATCACTTTATCTTTTGTTTGCCTTATCAACCGAGTCAAATGCATTTTTAAAGTCTATGAATGTTACAATTATATCTTTGGAGTTTGTACGTCTGTGACGGTTTATGGACTTAAGGTTGAAAACCAGCTCTGAGAAAGATCTGCTCTTTCTAAATCAAGTCTGTTGCTTTTACCCTGTGTAGTAGATAACATTGTAATGAAAATTTTTAATTCCTGCACCTGTCATTCCGTAAATTTAATATAGTTTATAATGTAATGGCCAATAATTTACATGATTGATTATATTAAGAATGAAATGCTTCGCCGGCCGCGGTGGCTGAGGGGACTGAGGCGCTCCAGTCACGGTCTGCACGGCCACTACGGTCGGGGGTTCGAATCCCACCTCGGGTGTGGATATTTGTGCCGTCCTTAGTCTTAGCTAGTTCGTAAGTAGTTTGTAAGCTTAGGGACTGATGACCCCGTAGTTAAGTCCCATTTGAATTTTTTGAAATGTTTCCAGCACGTAAAACAGAAGCATGATCATCCACATGATTTTCAGAGACGCTAGAGGCTGCGCTACTTCGCCATCCTGCTGTTTAGGTCGCAGTGACTAGTATATAAGTTGTATACAAGTTGCGTTTAACCTCTAGCGCCATTTTTATTTGACAGTCTGAATAGCGTTTCTTAAATTTTCTATGAGTGTATACCTCTGAAATTTGCAATAATATGCGAAATCTCATGCCAAACTGAGTTTCCGAGGCCGGAAGGCCTCCTTCTTAGGTGATTTGCACATTTTTATTTCCAGTAGTGTACGTAATATACTGGTGTCAGCGAGTATTGCTCTAAGAATGACGCACCTTAATTGAAAATATTCAATACGCGGCAGTTCTTTTATTAGGCTAATACAAGGTTATATAAGACGGCGCACGTCGGACAGTAATGAGATGCACTGGCCCCATTCCAGAAGCACGCCCCCCTAAATAAGGTTAAAGAGACTCGGGGAGCGGAGTAATATCAACCGGCGGCACAAATTTAGATTCCGGGGAGTCTTCGGCGCCTTTTGAGGCGGGCCCTTTAAGAGATGAGGGCGCAGAATTCCGTTAGCGGGCCAGGAGGCGTCTATTGACACGACGGGAGCCGAGCGGACGGGGAGAGGGCGCGAGGCGCCGATCGCTCCCGCATACAAACCATAACACACGCACAAAGCCAATCTACTCTAACGAGGCATTTCCTTGGCCCCGCGCCGCCGTGCGCCGCCGCGCCGCGAATACAAATGCTGCCGATGTATGCAAAGTGTTCCGGACCGGACAACCCACTCTTCCTCGGCTTCTCCCACCCGTTTCCCGCAGTTCTCGGAAGCTCTCAGTCGCGCGACGAGTCGGCGAAACCATTCGTCCTTCAGACTATCTCTTTCTCTCTCTCTCTCTATCCCATCTGCTTCATTTTCTTCAGTCTCTCGCACTTCCTAAATTAAGATCTCTTACACAATTCTCTACTTACACGATGACAACGTAAGTTGTAAGGCATTTGTCTCTCTTCGCAATTGTCACAGTTGGTCCATTGGATGTAGTTGGCAAGTTTTCAGGATTGGAAGCTTTCATCCTTCAGACTCCCCCCCCCCTCTCTCTCTATCCCATCCGCTTCGTTTTCTCCAGTCTCTCACACTTCATAAATTAAGATCTCTTACAAAATTCTCTACTTACATGATGATAATGTAACTTGTAAGGCATTTGTCTCTCTTCGCAGTTGTCACAGTTAGTCCATTGGATGTAGTTGGCAAGTTTTCAGGACTGGAAGCTTGCAGAATAGTGCCTGCGACGGTGATAGAACGTCGTCGACAATTCAAATGGGTAATGACATAATTCAGGCTTTCAGGCTGAGCATATACGACGAGAGATCCTATATGACCAGAGCATCGAGATTTTATGCCTATGCAGGTACACTGTTACACTTAAGTTCTATGAGAATAAAAACCGTCAGTCAACAATCTGAAGATTGGTTTGGACACCACAGTGCTTTACTATGCATGGTCCTGTTTGGAGGTGGTATGCCGTTGCCTTCCTCCGACCTTCGAACTGACTTACCCAGCCGGCCGCGGTGGCCGAGGGGACTGAGGCGCTCCAGTCAGGGTCTGCACAGCCACTACGGTCGGGGGTTCGAATCCCCCGTCGGGCATGGATATTTGTGCCGTCCTTAGTATAAGGTAGTTGATAAGTAGTTTGTAAGTTTAGGCACTGATGACCCCGTAGTTAAGTCCCATAAGCTTAACAAACATTTGAACATTTTTTTCTCTCTCTATCCCATCTGCTTCGTTTTCTCCAGTCTCTCACACTTCCTAAATTAAGATCTCTTACAAAATACTTATATGATGACAAAGTAAGTTGTAAGGCATATGTCTCTCTTCGCAATTGTCACAGTTAGTCCATTGGATGTAGTTGGGAAGTTTTCAGGATTTGGAAGCTTGCAGAATCGTGCCTGCGACGGTAACGACGTCGTCGGTAGTTCAAATGGGTAATAAAATAATTCAGGCTGAGCATATACGACGAGAGATCCTATACGACTAGTGCATCGAGATTTTATGTCTATGCAGGTTGTAACGATTATGTACGTTATGCGCTTTCTACATGCTAGTCGCGAGGTCAATTAAACTGCATTACAGTCTGTTGCTCCGTACCGTACCCTTTAAAAATCATAGTTTGCTTATCCCGCGATCAGCAATTCTGTTGCCAACATCATAAAAATGAATGATGGAAGGCGCAAGTTGAATTTGACTTCTTTTCTTTAGTTACGCTTTTTATTTTGGATAAACAGTTAAGTAAAACAACATTCACAACACTTTTAACATATTACATATATAAATTTCAATGTTATTAATTATTGTGCAGTAAATTGTCGATAAGTTAAACCAATGTACTCCGTGGGAATCTCACTTGTGACTGTGTAGGATGTTTAAGGTTCTCTCTCTGGACTATTGGGTGTTAGCGTTAAGACATGGTTTCTGGCTTGTGTTTGGATAAGACTTGTGTCTTATTGACTTGTTCATCTAGTTTTATGTCGCTAGAATTGTATTTTTTTAAAAAGTTGTTAATTGGAAAAAATGATACACAATAAACAGCAGTTGAACTTGTAGCAGTTTGTTAATTTCAAAAGCGTTTTATTACAAGCACCCCGGAAACAGAAGTAGTTAACCTTGTAGAGTGACACAGCGGAACATCTAGCTGCTGACATCACGGAGCCGAATTTAGAAGATGAGTACTAATGATTAATCTAGGTTTTTTGAAACTCTCCAATTTAAGTTATGGGCGGAGGAAATTTTGACTGTACACGATTCTACCCAAGTTCCTATTGCATAAGGAACAAATTATCGGTACTGCTGCCCATACCTGCTGAACGGAGAGCTTTAGTAGGTACACTATCAGTTACACTTAAGTTCTATAAGAATAAAAACCGTCTAGAACGCTAAAATTATATATATTTATTACTCTGAGTTACTGATTTGCCGTGCCCAATAGGTACATATTTTATCATTGACGCTGAATTTTACTGTTTTTATATCTGACGATTGCAGGTGCCTAAATGTCATAATGAATAAATATAATTTTAGCGGTTTATTCTTCTTTAAAAAATAAAGATCGCGTACAGGAAATTCGTTTCCTTTATACAGATAAAAAAATATCATGTCATTTAGTGCCCAAGTAACAAAATTCATCAACAACCTTTGTTGGTTAGTTACCTAACCTAATTCCTTCAGGATCGACTGATTTTCTTAGACTGCATTCTATTACCCTAGATTAGCTCTTGTTTATGTTAATCTAATACGCTTCTTTTAAGACACTCGACCGAGGAAACGGCCAGATAGTGAACCGCCCGGCTCGCGTGTTGTTGTTGTTGTTGTTGTTGTTGTTGTGATTGCTCGCTTTGGGATGGCCTCTATGGACCTTCAGTCGGCTGAGGCCTCGTGCGTACGCATTGTATGTCAGTTTCCTGTAGGATTTGTTCGCCCCTGGAGTATGCGAGTTGCGTTTTTTAAGTAAGTTCCGTTTTGTTGTAGACACTACTAGTTCGCGTACATAGCGCAAAGAGCGCGTGCGTCGTGTACCGACATGTCTCGGGAACAACTGTGCTCAGTTTCAGCTCTGTAGCTAACTTGTACGGTTGTGTTCTGTGCTTTCAAAATGTTTAAGACTATCAACTCGCCCGCCGTGTGTGACGTTCGCTCAGTGATACGGTATTTGTAACCAAGGAACCTACCTGCTGCAGAAATTCATCGACAGATTTGGGAAGTGTACGGTGATGCTGTTATGAGTAAATGCAATGTGCGTAAGTGGATATGAGTATTCGAAGAGGATTGTGACAACGTCCATGATGAGAACCGCTCCGGTCGCCCATCTTGGATTACAGACGATCTGGAGGTTTCAGCTGAAGCGAGGATTCGTGAAAACAGGAACTTTGCAATAACAAGTTTGTCGAACGAATTTCCTGACGTGTCGAGATCAATGCTTTACGAAGAGGCAGTGAACTCTTGGTTATCGGATCAGGTGGCAAGATTGTATGAATGGGATATTTTAAAATTTGTTGAGTGGCTTGATTAGTGTTTGAACAAACTTGTCAACTATGTCGAAAGATAAAGTATTTACTTTCTCAAAATAAATTTAATTTTTTGAAATAACCTTTCGTTTTGTACTGCTCTTCAAACGGAACTTACTTAAAAATGCGCCTCGTATTTCCGTATTTCGTGCCTGCCGTGTCGTTTGTTGTGTTTGCCGCAACTCACATCATCACAAAATGTAACTACTTTAGCCATCAGCACATATGAAGTAGTTTCGCTTGATGCCGGCACCTTCAATGATATGTACTGTTCTTGTGGTGACTCCGCTGCCCTTGTGATGGCATCTGTGGGTATTAGGGCCTGCTGCCTTAAGACCTCAGTGCTGCTGTTACTAGGTAGCTTCTCCTTACCAAGACTTTTTTAGTTCCGGTCCTTCATGTTCTTTGTTGTGGAGTTTCCATTGTGCTTGTCTCGCTGAATAAGGTTGTTGGATGAACCACAGCAGTTAGCATTGCTAATTTCTGTGTCTTGGTTGCTTCGTGTTGGTGGCCTCAATGTTGGTTACCGGTTGCTAGTGATATAAGAAGACGTACCTTGCCACTCTTATTATTCAAGTTTGAATATTAATTCATTTTCTATCAACGCTTAGTGAGGGCTTCTGGGGTATGTATTTGGCGTGTGCCCCCTTTTTGCCCCGTTACCTGCCCGGGGGACAGGAGTTATTGCTGGCAGTGTGTTTTCCCTCTGTGCGGTGCTTCCTGCCCACCAGTAGTAATTTTGATAGTTCTATTTAGATAACTTTCATTTTCATCTTATTTTCTGTGTCTGTTTCTTCCTCCTGTGATCCTTTGTCTTTCCGTTACCGAGTCGGTAGTGTTAAGCTTGTGTTCAGGTTTAATTGGCCGCGCTTGTTGCAAGTGGTGTGAGGTGTTGGTTAAATAACAGGAAAAACGATTTGGTTTTCGAGCCTTGTCCAGACACTGGCGCTGTTTGTTTAAATTTGTATCACTCAAAATTGCTTTTATACGTGATTTAACACCTGTTGGTGCTTTAATTTGTAACATATAATTGCTTGCTTTGTTCAGTCACATCTACTGTTGATTTTCATTTTTCTTGCTGTGTTTTTTTAGCAATTTTATGTCAGATTAAATCTGGCTCAGTCCTTGTAAGTTTTGAGAGCTGTGCTTAGCTTATAGGTTCTGATTGGAGCCCTGATGCGTAATTTAATTTACTCATTTCAAGTCAATAAAAACTCTTTCTATACTTGGGACTCCAGTAAGTGTTAATTAGGTTCTGTAGTCTGTGTTGGTAATTTTATTTAAGTTTAAATCTGGCTCAGTCCTTGTAAGATTAGAGAGCTGTATTTAGCCTGTATTCCGATTACAGCCTAGATGTGTAGTTTAATTTATTCATTTTAAGTTACTAGAAATTACTTATTGTCACCTTTTACAAGAAAATTTTACTGAATCTTTCCTGTTAATCACTGTCAATGGATAATAAATTTCAAATCTCCAGCAAGTGATGACTATCTTTGGTAAACACGCCAAAAATGTCATTATCCTGAAAGAACTTAAAATAAGCTTCCGTAGAAGGAGTAATCCTACCCCCTGCCTCTGCTATGAAACACGTCAGTCGTCAGAAAAACCTTTGTGTCATCCGATATTTAGGCAAAATTTCAGTCCTACATTTATAACTGAAATATTGTAGACAAAATTCACAGAGTTTGTGTATAATATCACGTGAAGACTTTGTGGAAAAGTGTATATTCAGTCAGTCTGGCAGAGATTTAGTTGTTAGATTATCAAAACATGAGAGTAGCTGGAGGTTAAATAAGAATGTTTCAAACTTTTTCAAAGGTTTGCTCACAGGTGTAGACTGTGAAATCTTATATTTTCTCAAGCAGGGCGAAAAGATGACACTATTGGAGTTATTCGAAATTAATAAAGATATGGCAGCAGATTAAATGATCAAAGAAGTTATCAATTTGTTAAATGTATGCAATTTTATCATTTCAGTACTAATTCACAAGTAAGAATACTCCACCATCTTTCCTGCACCCCCCCCCCCCCCCCGATAATATTCAAGCTTTGAACCTCTACATGAAAACATAATATTATATTTTAGTAAATGCAACACTTGCCGTAAAAATTTAAGACTTTTCTGCGGATATGTCAATTTGTATCTTCTGTTATAATAATATCTTTGTATGTTGCACATCTGTAAATAGATGTTAGCGACATTTAGTTGTTACCTGATTTTGGTCTAAGAAGCCGAAAGCCGGTTAGTGACTCAGAAAATATTTTTGCAGAACATCAGGATTTTTTACTTTTTCGGTAATATTATCATGCTCTCTCAAGCATGGAAGTCCTTTCTGAAAGCATTTGTCTGGAGTGTAGTATTGTATGGCAGTGAAACGTGGATGATACGGAGTTCAGATAAAAAGAAATGTGGTGCCACTGACAAAATTAGATGGGTAGATCACGTAACTAATGAGGAGGTGCATAACCGAATCGGGGAGAGAAGGAGTTTGTTGCATATCCTGAGTAAGATAAAGGATAGATTGGTTGGATACATTCTGAGACATCAACGAATTGTACACTTAGCATCAGCGTGTGGGGTAAAAATCGTAGATGGAGACCGAGGGAAGAACACAGTAAGCAGATTCAAGAGGATGTAGGTTGCCGAACGTATTTTCAAATGAAGAGACTTGCACAGGACACGGTAGCTTGGAGAGTTGAATCAAACCAGTCTACGGACTGAAGACCACAATAACAACAACAACATTTATTAAACAGTTAAGCCATACCTGATTCTTACTGTGAACTAGATGGGTAGGTGAGTGTCGGTGGCTGTAAGGCGCACGGCGGTGAGGAGGCGTTTCGCAGCGTCTGCCATCTACCTCCGGTTACGCTGCCGGCTTTCTCCTTCTCGCTGCCCGCTGGCCAGTAGAACAGCGCTTGCCGCCGAACTAGCACTGTGCTTCAAAGGCCAATAAATTCCGCAAAATTACCTCGCGGCGATCTGGTGTGATTTTCCCGTCTCGTTGTATTGTGCTACGATCAGAGGTAATGGCGCGGCGTGGAGGTTTTGTGCCCTTGCCCTGGAGTCGAACCGGCGGCCTTCAGGCTGCACGTCTTCGATTGGCAGAATCTTGGACGGAGATCACAGGTTACTATCGCGACCAGACGGCATCCTATCGTTCTGCCCAATCATCCTGGGTGAGTACCTCTGTTATTGCGTAACGTCCCGAAGGTTGTACTGGTGAACAGCTTATTCGATCTTCATTCTTCTACCTTCAATCCCAACTGTCACTGCCGGTGGCTGATCCTGACTAAAACTCCACTTATGCTACTGCTGCTGCTACTAAAGCCGCTCCTGCCAATCTGACGATGCAGCTCCATCAGTCTATCTGCATCAATCTATCTCTCTCTTACTGTTTGATATCGTATTTATGGCCGTGGTATTTATTTGATGGACCTGGCGGGCGGTGAAAGATCTTCGGGATCGTTGTCTGCTGTCACGCTGTACAGTTTCCAGAAACGTGGAACGTTTCGTCACTCCGGAGGTCAATAGTCTAGGTTATTGGCTTGTGATCATGTTGCTTCGCGAAGTTCCAGCCACCACGTTTTACAGTCTGTGCTTTCACGTGATGCATACGGTTGATGGCCAGATCGCTGAATCAACGGCTTCCGCTGGTGGAGAGATCGATGGACTACTTGTCACACGTGAATACTTGGCGGGACAATGCCGTGCTGCATCTGCAGCGTTAGCCGGTCAAAGCACTGTCAGAATGCGGCGTAGGTCTAATGTTTTATTCGGCCGTGCCAGACTAAACAGAACTAAGTTCTCACGTTTACTTTAAGTATTACTCTCTTTTATTATTGCATTTTATTTCACTAATTTATGTACAAATTTTACTGCACTCAACATTTCCAATGACAAATCTATATCTTTTTCTTTATATACAAAGCACAGTGTCCGTGTGTTCGTTTGTGCGTATGTAGTGAATACAAATCTACTGTTTTGTTCCAATATACAGGGTGAATCACCTAACTTGCACTGCAAATAATGTGGAAACGGAAAGTGCGATTGACGTGCGTTTTTCACAGAATGTTCAAAAATGTTCAAATGTTTGTTAAGCTTATGGGACTTAACTACGGGGTCATCAGTCCCTAAACTTATAAACTACTTATGAACTACTTACGAACTAGGACGGCACAAATATCCATGCCCGAGGGGGGATTCGAACCCCCGACCGTAGTGGCCGTGCAGACCGTGACTGAAGCGCCTTAGTCTTCTTGGCCACCGCGACCGGCCGTACAACACATAGTATACAGAATATGACGTCATAAACAATGAGAAGCGTGAAAAACTGCTGCACTAAGAGACAATGTTGCTTATTTTCTTCTAAAACACGAGATTGATTTGAACCAAATTTGGTACACATATTCCTTACCGTGAGGTAACAATTTCTGTAAGGGTAAAAACCACACACTTACATGGTCCGGAAGATATGACGTAATAAACAATAGGAAAAGCAAAAAACTGTCACATAGTTTGATGACATTTTACTCATACACTGTGTAAGAATGAGAGTACTTAGCGACTTGAAACACATATTAAACATAATCTCCAACCTTTATTACCCTTTTTCTTGCTGACAACCACAGCAACTAATGAAAGGAAAAAACTTCTCGCTTACCACTTTTCCGTTGTTCATGGACTAAACTGGGCCAATCGGTATGACATTGCAATTTATAATTTCTACACTACAAATTTTAGTGCCGCCCGCGGTGGCCGAGGGGACTAAGGCGCTCCAGTCACGGTCTGCAGGGCCACTACGGTCGGGGGTTCGAATCCCCCTTCGGGCATGGATATCTGTGTCGTCCTAGTTCGTAAGTAGTTCATAAGTAGTTTGTAAGTTTAGGGACTGATGACCCCGTAGTTAAGTCCCATAGACTAGACAAACATTTGAACATTTTTGAACAAATTTTAGCCGCAAGAAATTTTATAGACAGTGTGTAGCCATATAGCTGAGTGTGACTTCGAAATTGTATCACATTGCGACACGTTATTCATGAGAAATGAGAATATAAACAGTTACATTCATGGAAAACCGCCCCATCACGCACCATGCTTTAAACTTTTACCTCTACTACAATCAGTATTCGTAACAGGTTTTACAGACATCCAGTAGCTATACAATGAATATATACCTTCAAATTTATACAATTTTACAACATAAAATTCAATAAATATGAGATCGTATATACTGCGATGGGTAAATGCCTTGCACTTCATGCACCACGTTTCTATACATTTACGTATTTACTACTAAGACACTCGTGTATTCCAATCAGCTGAATGAAATGCCTGAAAGCTGACAGCGCTGTTGACAACTGTGAACCCTACTCGGATGTAAGCGAAAGCAAAAGAGACTTCTATAGAGCTACAGGAAAAGGAAATGAAACAGTATACATCCAACTAACACCCATTATTTCCGTCATATCTACCTTTTAACTTTAAGAGACTGTACTTCCCAGAGAGACTTGTCTTTTCTATTACGATTTATAAATCACAGGGCAACCTATTAAATATTGCAGAGTGGTTTTGACATCTCCGACTCCCTGTTCATTACACGGACAACTACATGTCGCTTGCTCAGGGGTGGGCTCCCCAAAAAAAATTCGTATTAGATTTTGAACAAGTAACCAGAGATATTATTTATAATCAAGTTTTGGATTAAATAATTGTATTAAAATTAAATATCATTTGCGTCTTGATGACTACGTTTCTTTGTTTGGATACTGCAGTGATTATTATGTACATTATACAAGACAGCCTTATTTCTTGAATACTCTCTCACAAATGACAAGTTATTAAAAGAAAATGAGATGGACAGAGAGAGAGAGAGAGAGAGAGAGAGAGAGAGAAGGTATATGAGAAGTACTAAACAAAGTTTGAATAAATAAATAAATTGGTAACGCAGGGTTTTCAGCTAGTACTCTCATATTTACAACAAAAAGAAATAAAAAATTAAAAAGAAACAAACGGCTAAGCGACTAGAAATAGAAAGATCATATTAACAGGAATATTCATTACTATGTTCTGAAGAAATATCTGCGAATTAGTCACTTCGGTTTAGCGTATATTCCCATGCCTGGCAGCCACAGGGTCCAGCATAAGCCCTGACAAATTGTTCCATGCATGATGGCAATGACGCATATCACGCGTCTGCGGTGGTTGGTATTGGGTTACAGCCCTGTACCTGTCACCATATCCCGTACCTTATCGAGTGGCCAGAAGTCTGGTGATATTCCTGTAGCAGCAAGAAGACAGCAACGTGCGAGGTAAGTCCACAAACTAAGTTCCGTTTGATTATATAAAACAAACGTGTACAGGTACAGAAAAAAATCTTTATTTTACGAAAGTCTACAATTGTTAGATAGTTTTCTACATAGAGTCCGAATCTTTGTAGCCAATTGTCATATCGTGGTAAAAGTTTTTGTATGCTTTCTTCACAAAAGGTTGCCGCCTGTGTATTCCACCATGTGGTACGATGTTCATTCTGCTCTTCCTCATCGTTGATGGCTTGACCACCAATGACAACTCTTAAGTGTAAGAAGAGATGAAAGTCGCTAGGAGCGAGGTCCAGAGCAGTACGGAAAATGATCAAACACGTTCCAGTGAAATTTCCGTGAAACATTTTTGGTCACATTCACCGTCATCGTGGAGAAAAATAACACCTTTAGACAGTAATCTTTGGCGCTAGTTCTGTATTGCGCGGCGCAGTAACCTTGTGCATTGATCGTTGGGTATCCTAGTAAGAAATCAATGAGCAAAATGCATTCTCTGTTATATATATAAAAAAAAAAAAAAAAAAAAAAAAAAAAAAAAAAAAAAAAAAAAAAAAAAACGGTGCGCATGACTTTTAGAGGTGTCAGTATTTGCTTAGGCTTAACCTACGTTGGGGATGAAGTGTGCCTCAGTTCCATTAATTGCCATTTTGGATAAATAACCAGCTAGGAAGCGAGAGTATGCGACTCGAATGTTCTGAGAGAGGCATACGAAGAGTCAGAAACACTGAACACTCTTTTCTGATTTTCTCGAAACAACATTTAAAAAACATAACGTACATATATCTTCATGATGTTTTTAGCCAGGTTCACTAAATTTATCCCTTTTGAAGAATGGCGGAATATCTTTGTATTATGCTTAATACATTGCAGAAGTGATCTATGTTTGTCATCCTGTATATAATTGTAATGGTAATTTTTACACAAATTTGTAATAAAGGGTAATAAGGGATTTTCTCTATTCTCATATATATACTCAAAACTACAAAACTAGAGGCATAATTTTTTCCTACGAATTTTGACAGCAGCTTGCCACAATTTAAATGCTATTAGACTGAGGATGCACCAGAAAATGGTTCCATAATGCATACGTGTATTAAAAAAACAAGTATTTGGCAAAATATTGTAATATTTTTAACTATAACTGATATTTCAATAAATTTCTTATTGCAGTTTAATGTCATTCAGTGTTGGTAGAAAATGGCAAGTTCCTCCGCATTGTAGATCAAGAGTAAAGTTCACTGGGGGCACGGTATGAAAATGCACTCCGTTCACGTCCAGGTCCCCTTAACCCTAGAACGGTTGGCCGAAAAATAGTTTCAGGAACGGTCGGGCTGGGTCTGAGGGACCCAACAATTACAATTCTTATGACAAGTGCCAAAACAGTGTATTTACATCAAATGATGAGTTTTTGTATTGTTTAGGTCCTACCAAATGCTGTAGGGACATTATTTTAACGTTCTGAATTTCACAATTGCTGTAAAATAAAAAAGTAGAAAATATACTTGTCTGTAGTAATAAATGTAACCACACTAGAAGTACAAGTAAATTGGATTCAAATACGAATATAAATGAGAATAATTTGTAGAACTGTGAAGCAGACTTGTTTAATTTATGTTATAAAAATCGAAATTGTGCATATAATGAATAGTTTGTGTCATATCGTCCTCTAAAGTCGTCACTTTTTCTAACAGACGACACAACTATGTTTTGCAAATTTACAGAAGTATTTCATTTTGCTGTCCTTCCACTTATAGCATCTTCCCCTTCATCCACACTTATTTCACTATTGCTATCATTATCACTGTTTATTTCGAAGTCTGGGTCCGCGTCAGAATCGTCAATTTCATTATCATCATCATATAAAATGTTGATAATTTCGCAGTATGAAACACTTCCTCTTAAAATTTTATATTTTAAATCATTGGCATCAGAAATAGTTCACAAAATCATTTGAAACTGGATGAAACACCAAATACAAATACACCCGCACTGGTAGAATTCAATAACGTAAACGGTCGGGCTGGGTCTGACAGACCCTCCCGATTTTTAGAGAACTGCCGAACATTGTCTAAACGATTTAAAACCTTATTCATTATGTTAACGCTTTCTCTTGCATGTTTCAGGAAGCTAGCAGAGCGCTCGAGTCAGATCAGCGACTATAAGCATATAAATTCGTTGAAATAGAAACTAGTGGGTCTGACAGACCCAGCCCGACCGTTCTACGGTTAAAGGTGACGTGGGGATGAAGGTAGAGGGGGTAGGAGCTCGTTGAATGTGGGGACGAGGTGGAACAGACAGAAAGAGAGGAGTGTATGATCGGATGGATAAGAAGAAATGAGAGGACCTGAAGAGAGACTGACGTGAGGGATAGATGGACAGAAGTGAAGTTAGGAGATACGAGACTGGAATAAATTCCGAAGCCAATCACTTTTTGAGTCAGACAATATGCATCCTGGACTATGCCGGGAACGGCATCAAGTAAGTACTACATAGAAATTCTTCTGAAACCCTAACTAAATTTCTGAATCTTATGGCAGTACTAAAAATCAAAAGAAGAAGCAAGACGTATCCGTTTAAGGCGGTTCTTGATATATCTGACATAACATGTAGAAGCAGACATAGCGTATACCTCCTTCAATAACAATATATTTATAAGCGTGTATGGCTAGAACGAAAATAAATTGTTAGTTTTTTTTTATAATGGTACCTGTTTTTATTTAAATAATTTATAAATTAGTTCACTATCAACGAAAGAAGAGGAAATAAATAAATAAAAATAAACATAAACATTTATCGCCAGGTTGCAATGTATTTATACATCTGAAGCATAATTTTTTTAAAGACTGTGAAGTATGTAGACTTGGATAGTCGCGAGCTTGGTAGCCCATTCGTAATTTTTAGGAGCGTATTATTTGTAGTTATTTAACTACAATTCATTTGTTGATAATATTCGAATAATAAAAATTCACACTTATTAAATTTAGTTTTCATATAATATTAGGGTACTATTTTATAAACACGAGTTTGGGTACAACCAATTAACATAAATTGTTACTTGCAGCAGAAGTAATTCTGCTTTTCAGGAGGGAGGTGCAGCTGTTGTTAGGTCATCATATAACCTCACAGTATGATTTATATTTTTAGTAGTATTTGCAAGATTTTTCACTGCTAATAGACGGCGCCATAAATTTTTTTGTTACAATCCTAGATTGTTTTTCATTGTCTTTCCGTTCTCAGTCTTTTCATTATCGATATTAAACGACATATGTTTTCTTCTTTTTTTGTGATATATGTTCGTCAGTTGATTTGTTGTTACGAATACACAAAAATTTGAGCCACGTCAGACTAGTACTGTACAAGCTGACGAAGAACGCAGCTCAGAACACTAGATCTCCAGAAGACACAACACTGCAGTCTGTAATCAAGTATGGCTGCCACATTGTTTGCCTGTCGTTGTTCTTGGTTACGCAGTGTGTAATGTGAATAGGGAATTACCAAGGTCATAAATATATAATTCATCATCATTGAGCATCGGTGAAACAGTCGGTATGTGTATAAAGAGCAATTGCGTATTATTAATCATAATGCATAAGAACCTTTCGCAGTGAATGGTAGCTTTTACGCTTATTTTATACCAACATGTCATCAATGAATTGGGATTAAATCCTTACATGCTCCAAGGTGTGATGCTTCTATGCAAACATGAATTGTTTGCGACATAATTGCGAATGTTTGCTTACGATCCAGCATTGATTTCAGTATAATGTGCTAGTTTATCTTACTGTAACTGAAAAGAAAGTTTCTCGTTAACTGAATCCTCCGCCGATTGTTGGCAGAAGAGAACAACAGTATAAAAATACGTCACTAAATTACATAGACCTTTCTGTGAATGTGATTATTACAATTGGCGTGATATGTACAACTAAATTGTAATTTCGTGAATAATGAGCACTGTACGCCTTGAAGGTATGGTCTTTCATTATGATTATTTTTTCCTTAGTGCCATCTCTTAGTATGGAAAGAAGATTAGATCGAATAGAATTCGGCGGAAGCTGAAAATATGGCTTTCTCTAGGTACAATTAAGGTTTCGCAGAACTGGCTGACGGTGTACGCAGTTTACTCATTGCTGCATCAGCAGATTCTTGGAATGCCCTGAGTGAAGGTCCTTCGTGTTTTCCTCTCCTGACGGGTCAGTGAATCTCCTCAAAAGCGCACAAATATAAATGTATTGATTGGCCCAAAGTGTGTATCGTGAAAGAGGACTGAATGACGTACCTGCTGCAGCACTCAGTTTGTTTAGAGTGAACCATTGGCAACCCTATAATGGTAATTTGAAAACATAAGCTTGATTAATATCTCTGCACTATCAATTATTGGCATTTGCGTTTAAACGAGACTTCACTTTACTGACAAGCCCGTACATTGAACACTACTTTCATCAATAATTCATACTTATATTTTTGATTTACCAGAAAGGGAAAAACCATGTCTACTGAACTTAAAAGGATGGCTCTGTTTCTAAATTTTTGTCATACGAAAAGTTCAAAGAAGAAACATTTACTACGAGACACATCTCATAATTATCGTAAACTAGCTAAAAACCTGGCGTGGCCCGGGTATTTATTTATTTATTCCTACAATTTTGTTAGCATTTCTCCTATCGCTTCTCTCTTTGTCCATATCCTTTGTTCTAAAAACATGTTATTTTAAAGAAGAATATATAAGAAATAAGGCTATAACGCCATTGCCCTATTTGGCCATTTTTTGGTAATAATATTTCATTTTTTATGCTATGTAAGATACTAAATGTGATTCATGTTATTCGATTCCACTATTGTTTTGTATGTGATTGTCTGAAGTTCATGTGCTTTGTACGTTTTGTGAATATCTACATCATGTTTAGTTTTGCATATTATTTTTGTAATTTTAATTGGCTTCGGTAATGTCAATTTTATTTTTGAATCGTTTTATGTAAGTGAATATTATGTAAATTTGTAATATCTCACGACTAGCATGATATGTAAAATATGTAGTGATTCCAATGTGAACGGAATTCCGTTGCACATGAAAAGGTGGTGTTGGCGCGCAGCTAACGGAGAGAGAGAAGTTAGTATGAATTGGGAGTTGAGAGGAGTAGTCAGTCGATGGTTGGCATTCGTGGCAATCAGTCTATGGTGGGAGCTCACAGCAGTAGTGAGCCTGAGTTTCGAGTGCACAGCATCAAGACGTAGTGGCAGACTTGTGCTACTGTATTCTGGGCCAAATATTTGTTTCACTTGAGGCAGAAGACCAATCTACTTACAATGGCCTCAGTGAACGTGCAGATGCAATGGTAACACTTTTTCTGTCTGCATATGGAGCTAGAGGAAGCTACTGGAAACCGTTGTTATAATGTCGGCTCACAAACTGCATGAAGATGAAATCTGAACTGTATACGCTGCGCCGCCACCTCGCCAATACTCCGCATTAATAACAGGTCATAATATTTATTGTTATTGTTAAGACAGGAAAGTTGCCCAAGTTACTCCAATATTCAGGGAAAGCAATAGGAGTGATCCCCAAAATTACAGGCCTATCTCATTGACGTCGATTGGCAGTAGGATTTTGGAACATATATTTTGTTGGAGTATTATGAACTACCTCGAAGAGAACGACCTATTAACCAGTAGTAAACACGGAGTCAGAAAGTATCACTCTTGCGAAACACAGCTTGCCCTTTATTCACATGAAGTGTTAAGTGCCATCGGCAAGGGATCTCAAATCGATTCCATATTTCTGGATTTCAGGAAGGCTTTTGACACTGTACCCCACAAGCGGCTTCTTATGAAATTGCGTGCTTATGGAATATCTCCCCAATTGTGCGGTTGGATTCACAATTTCCTATCAGAAAGAACACAGTTCGTTGTAATTGACGGTAAGTCATCGAGTAAAACAGAAGTGATATCTGGCGTTCCACAGGGAAGCGTTATAGGTCCCCTACTCTTCCTTGTGTTTATAAACGATTTAAGAGACAATCTGAATAGCTGCCTTAGACTGTTCGCGGATCATACGGTCGTTTATCGGTTAGTGAAGTCAACAGAGGATCAAAAGCAACTGCAAAGCGATTTAGACAAAATTTCTGCATGGTGCGAAAATAGGCAATTGACACTAAATAAAGAAAAGTGTGAAGTAATACACATGACCACTAAAAGAAATCTGCTGAACTTCAATTACGCGATAAATCAGTCAAACCTTAAGGTCGTAGATTCTACAAAATACCTAGGAGATAGAATTACGAACAACTTAGACGGGAGACAACACATAGAAAATATTGTGGGGAAGGCGAACCAAAGGTTACGTTTCATCGGCAGAACGCTTCGAAGATGCAAAAGCTCCACCAAAGAGACTGGCTACATCACACTTGTGCGTCCTCTCCTGGAGTACTGTTGCCCCTTGTGGAGCCCTCACCAGGTGGGATTGACGGAAGACATTGAGAAGGTTCAGAGAAGGGCAGCTCGTTTTGTTTTATCACGTTACGGGGAGGGGAGAAAGCTTCACGGAAATGTTGCAAGAATTGGGGTGGAAATCATTAAAAGAAAGAGGTTATTCAATGCTGCGTGATCTGTTTGCGAAGTTTCAATCACCGACTTTTAGTTCTGAATGTGAAAATATTCTGCTAGCACCCACCTTCTCCGGAGACTTGACCATCCCAATAAAATAAGAGAAATCAGATCGAAAACGGAACGATTTAGGTGTTCTTTCTTCCCGCGCGCTATTAGAGAATGGAACGGCAGAGAAAAGTTATGAAATTGGGTAATGAACCCTCTGCCAGGCACTTGAATGTGATTTGTATCTATGTAGATGTAGATAAACTGGTCGTTGAGAGATTTAATTTGTGTTTTGAATGTTTTTCAATCGAGGTTACATTTCTGCTAAAAGTAGTGTGTACATAACACTAATTTATTCCAAGTCAAATAACCTAATAGGGATCCTGTCCTGTAAAGAATTATTAATCGAGTCATCCTATTTTTTTTAAAGCAGCAATCAATTTTAGTAATGTTTTCATACAGAATCTTCTTAGTACAATATACAGTGCTGCAACTATAAATTTCATTGCTCTTGCACAATAGTATTGGTATGAATAAGTAACTGTTTTGACACATAACTAATTTAAATCAGGTCATGTAATTGAAATAGTTCAGACACGAACTTCTATTTGTGGTATTAGTAATAATTTATTACAGTGTTCCTATAAATTGTCAGTGCAGTTTGAGTGACCTCATGCTAGATTCCAGGCTAGCAGATTTAATTGATAAATCTGTTCAGCAAAGTGTTAATAAAAAAATAGTTAACTGTAACAGAATCATTAGTTTCATGGTAGGGAGAAAGATTTCATTACTTTCAAGAAAGTGATACATACCAGTCGGTGTTCTTTAAGTAGATTTTTTAATAGAGGTTAAAATCATAACCAATTTCTTACTTATTTACAAAGAACATTAGGAACAGCACTGACAATAACATCAGTAGGTTTTTTATTAATTATTTTTACTACTAATTATAAATCTTTCAGTAACTTTGTTTCTGAGTGCCATTTGCATTGCACGCTACACTCCATAGTAACAGAAAGTAACTGATGAAGTGAGTCTTACCGTTACAATAATTTAGTAATTGCTGTTTTCATTTAAATCTTTATTATTTTTGAGATTGGTATTTTCTTTATCTCTTATGAAACTGGTGACAAAGTTTCCACACCCTATATTTAATCTGCACCAAGCTTCTAAATTTAACTGCATTTTTAATTTATCAGTGCTTGGTATTCTTATGCCTCATTAGGCTGGCGACCGTGTATAAATTTTTATTTATAAAACATTTTGTTAGTAATTTTTAATTAGCACAACAATAGTATTACAAGATTACCGGAGTTAATTTTTTGTTTCATAGTAATCAGATTTCTTTTACTGCTATAGGCTACACCTATTTTAAACATAGTTATCGCCTTCCACAATTTATTTCGTGTTTGCATAAATCTTTGTGGAAGTTTGGTCCAAGTCTTGTCCTTAGGCTAGCACGGGTGCCACATTTAGTGGCCCATGACTGTTCGATTAGTCGCGGTTGTGTCACAAGGCAGCCTTGTTTAATGTATAAATTTATACTTGTAGTATCCAAACAAAGAAATATAACAATCAAAATACAAATGGCATATAAAATTAGCACGATCTCGTATTTAGTACATTATATGTTGTACAATTGTACAGAATTTTAGGTGTATATACATTTGTATAAGTGAAGATGTCTGTAAAATCTGTTGCGAATACAGTGAGTAGTAAAGAAGTTCAAATTCTTATTGAGATGTGGTTCAACAGCCGTAAGATATTTGAGGATTTGCATACTGTAAACCATCAGCTGTTTATTATTTTTCAAACTTCTACCGGTTTCGGTTATAAACCATCTTCACGGAAGAGAACTAGACAGACTGATTAAAACAGGTGCATTATATGCTTCCTTATGCATACTGGCATGCATGTAACACAATACAAATAAATAAGACGTCACTAAGCTTTTATATTTTTAATCAATACTTTATTGCTTTTATGCTTTTAATCAAGACTTGATGCCCTGTGACGTCTTATTTATTTTTATTGTGTGACATGCATGCCAGTATGCATAAGGCGGCATATAATGCACCTGTTTAATCAGTCTGTCTAGTTCTCTTCCGTGAAGATGGTTTATAACCGAAACCGGTAGAATTTTGAAAAATAATAAACAGCTGATGGTTTACAGTATGCATTTCCTCAAATAGTAAAGAAGTAATAGATTAAAACTTTGTGTGTGGGCGGTTTTATATGAACGTTAGTATTTTTGTGGTCATATCTCATGACCTACGTGTCATACTGTGATACAATTTCGAAGGTACGTTCAGCTATATGTGTGTATACGGTCTGTAAAATTTTGAAAGCTTCTTAACACTGGAGAGAGAGAGAGAGAGAGAGAGAGAGAGAGAGAGAGAGAGAGAGAGAGAGAGAGAGAGACAGAGACAGAGAGAATATCACTTTTCTCAGCCCATGAGCGGGAAGATTCCTGCAAAACATGGGCCTCGCTATTACAACTTTTTTCTCGCCGACAACCAGAGCAAAATTGTGAAAGGAAGAAAGGTTCTCGCTTACTACTTTTCCGATATTCATGGACTAAAACTAAGGTATTCGGTATGACGTTAAAATTTGTAATTTCTACGTTACAAATTGTAGCCGCAGGATATTTTACAGGTAGTATACTCCCATATAGTTGAACGTACCTTCACAATTGTATCACAGTACGTCAAGTAGTTAATGACATATGAGTACAAAAACAGTAACGTTTATAGAAAAACGCCCTATCACGCGCCAAGCTTAAATCTATTACTTCATTACTACTAATTGCATTCGCAATAGGTTTTACACACATACATCACTTATACAAATAAATATATACCTGAAAAATTATGCAGTTCTACAACATATAACTCGAGAAGTATGAGATCTTGCGAATTTTATCTTTGTATTTTGATTGCTATCTTTGTTTGGATACTGCACGTATAATTTTATGACTTACGCAAGACTGCCATATTTTTTTTTATATTTTCCGATAAGTATAACAAGTTTTTAGAACAAAAGAGATGGACAGAGAGAGGAGGAAAAACGGGTATTCATTGGACAAATATACTATAACTGACATGTGATTACATTTTCACGCAATTTGGACACATAGATCGTGAGAAATCAGTAACCAGAACGACCACCTCTGGCTGTAATAACGGCCTTGATACGCCTGGGCATTGAGTCAAACATAGATTGGATGGCGCGTACAGGTACAGATGCCCATGCAGCTTCAACATGATACCACAGTTCATCAAGAGTAGTGACTGGCGTACTGTGACCATCTAGTTGCTCGGCCACCATTGACCAGATGTTTTCAATTGGTGAGAGATTCGGAGAATGTGCTGACCAGGGCAGCAGTCGAATATTTTCCGTATCCAGAAAGTCCCGTACATTACCTGCAACATGCGGTTGTGCATTATCCTGCTGAAATAAAGGATTTCTCAGGGATCAAATGAAGGATAGAGCCACGGGTCGTAACACATCTGAACTGTAACGGTCACTGTTCAAAGTGCCGTCTATGCGAACATGAGGTGACTGAGACGTTAACCAATGGCACACCATACCATCACGCCGGGTGATAAGCCAGTATGGCGATGACGAATAGAAGCTTCCAATGTGCGTTCACTTCGATGTCGCCAAACACGGAAGCGACCATCATGATGCTGTAAACCGACCCTGGATTCATCCGAATACATGACGTTTTGCCATTCGTTCGTGCGCCCAGGTTCGTCGTGGCGTACCCCATAGCAGGCGCTCCTGTCTGTGATGCAGCGTCAAGGGTAACCGCAGCCATGGTCACGGAGATGATAGTCCATGCTGCTACAAACATCGTCGAACTGTTCGTGCAGATGGTTATTGCATTTGATGCTTATTTTTTGATATTTTTGGCCCGTTCACTATAAGTGGAACATCCTGTAAATATACATACAAGGGTTGCAACTTATTTCGAGGCAAGGCAGCTATGTATTCATTATTTACAACCGCTACAAAAGCGTCACATGTTTGCACCTGTTATTGTCCTTCAAAGTGGACCCCAGCATTATGTAGAACTCGTTAAGAGAGATGTGGAATGGCGTCGTATACCGTTAGCAGAGCCTGTTGATGGTGCGAATGGGGTGGTCTACTGCCTGTCGAATCTCTGAAACACTTCTGAAGTGAATGCATCTTCGGATTCAAATAAAAGTCACACGAAGTCCGGGGAGTATGGTCCCATTGACCAAACAGAGCAGCCACAGCTTGCGCTGAATGCTCTCGCGCATTGTGGAGCCAAATGATTTGGTGGTTGCGCAGAATGTATTGCCGCTTTTTCGCAAAGGTGGTCACAGCTGATGATCCAAAAACCGACAGCAATAATGCCCTTTCACGGTCTCCGTTGTTCCTGTTTCGTAAACAGGCCGCTCGCTCTCAAGTAACAGTGTTTCCCTAGATGGTGCGCACGACGGTGACGTAGGACGGGCGAGTCCATTTGCTCGGACGTAAGGTAGGTATGTCAACATCGTGTGCTATCAGCGACGACAGTAGATGCCATTGCATGGTGTCTCTACAGCAGTGTTGACAGTATTCAATTTCCAACCCTCGAATATATATCCTACATGCTTCTGTCGCTGGAGTGGCCAGACGTAATAGTTGTGTGTGTCATTGAAGATGAAGGTGAAGCAATTAATTAAAATTTGTGATGCGCACGGGAATCGAACCCGGACCTCCTTGCTTACTAGGCAGACGTCTCACCGTAGGACCACCGCACCACTAACGATTCAGGCGCCTTGGAATATTCTAAGTACGACTTCCCTCCATGTCACAAACTTTAATTCAGCTTCCTTGTTCAATAGATAATTACCACTCCTGCCAATGCTCTCCATGCAGCGGAATAGCACCCCAGCAATGGACATAGTGGATCATTCTTGCTAAGATGATACAAATATCAATTTAAATATAAATTTAGAAACCCTGAGACGGTTTTTCGTCTTAAATATGTCAGAAAGAATATGATACTATGTCCATTGCTAGGGTGCTATTCTGCTGCATGGAGAGCCTTGGCAGTACTGGCAATTATCTATGGAACAACGATGCTGAATTAAAGTTTGTGACGTGAAGTCGTACTTAGTTTATTCCAAGGCGTCTGAATCGTTTGTGGTGTGGTGTAATAACGGTGAGCCGTCTGCCTAGTGAGCATGGAGGTCCGCGTTCTATTCACGGGCCCCATCACAAATTTTAATTCATTGCTTCACCTTCATCTTCAATGACGCACACAATTATTACGTCTGGCCACTCCAGCGACAGCAGCATGTAGGATATATATTCGAGGGTTGTAAATTTAATACTGTCAACACTGCTGTAGAGACACCATGCAATGGCATCTACTGTCGTCGCTGATAGCACACGTTGTTGACATACCTACCTTGCGTCCGAGCTTGAATGTATGTGTTTCTATTTCTGGCGAAGGCCATGGTCGAAAATTTAAGTTGCGTGAATGTGATTATGTATTTTCGTTTCAGTCGGCAGCTCGGCAGGCCTCTTTACGGCGAGTTATTACATATCCTCCAATATATATATATACTAGCTGAAAACCCGGCGTTGCCTGGGTATTTATTTGTTCCTGCCATTTTTCAAGTATATATTCAATTGTATAAGGGGTGTACGTCTGTAAAATATCTTGGGAATACAATTAGTAGTAAAACTTGGTGCGTGATTGGGCGGTTTTTCATGAACGTTACTGTTGAAGTATGTGTAGTACTGTGATACAATTTTGAAGGTACATTAAAGTATATGTATGTATACTGCCTATAAAATTTCCAGCTGCCCAATTTTTAGTGTACAAATTATAAATTGTAACGTCATATCGAATGTCGAAGTTTTACTCCATAAACAGCGGAAAAGTAGTAAGTCAGAAACTTTTTTCCTTTCATCATTTTGCTATGGTTGTCAGCAAGAAAAGTTTAATAAAGGTTTGAAATAATGTTTAAAGTTTGTTGCAAGTCGCAAAGTGCTTTCATTCACATATAGCGAATTTATATAGTCTCGCCGCATTATGTGGCAGTCTTTTCTGATTCCTATTGTTTGTGACGTCATATCTTCCGAAGCATGTGTCGTATGTGATTCTTAATTCTGCAGCACTTGTTACCGTATGGTAAGGAAAGTGTGTACCAAATTTGGTTGAAATCTGTCCAATGGTTTAGGAGAAAATAAGCAGCATTGTAGCAAAATGCAGCAATTTTTCGCGCATCGCATTTTTTGTGACGTCATATCTCGAGAACTGTATATCGTATGTGATTCTTACACTTACGGCGACCGTCCTCATGGATTGAAGCTTACGTGTAAAAACCTTCATAAAGATTGGAACAAAACTGTAGATTTGTATGCAACATGTACAAACATACTCTGCTTTATATATTAGATATACAGGGTGTCCCAGCTATCTTGTCCACCCAAAATATCTCTGGAACAATAACAGCTATTGGAAAACGACTTTCACCGGTATAAATGTACAGCTGGGGCCCATGAATGTACATATTTGGAAACATTCTAAAACGAAATCAAATGTGTTGATGCTTGAAATACGCGAAACGCGCGGCTAGTGCACGCCCTGAGACTCAGGCGAGAACCACATGCTGCTCAGGACGTGCGCTGGCCGCGCGTTTCGCGTATTTGAGGCGTCAAATTCCCGTCGCAATATCTCGGGATGTAATTGGAATATTGCGATGAAATAAACGCCATTGTTTATGTGATTTGTCATGCTATGGATTGCTGAAGAAAAAATATAGGGTGTCCATTAAAAAAAAAACATAAGTTTGTGTTAAAGAACACATTTGCTTTCGTTTTAGAATGTTTCCAAATGTCTACAATCATGGGCCCCTGCCGTACATTGATACCGGTGAAAGTCGTTTTCCAATAGCTGTTATTGTTCCAGAGATATTTTGGGGGGACAAGATAGCTGGGACACCCTGTTTACAGGGTGTTTCACAAAGTGTGTTTGCCTCTGTAACTTATAACGTAATAAGTGACGGGAAAGTTTAATGCGGTAGATCAACACAAGAAATGTTACACTTTCTGCGGAGCTATGAACATAGTTTATTGTACCATTTTCCAAAGAGTTACACCACAAAGATATAATTTTTTAAATAGCACAACAGTTTTTTTCTATCGTGTATTGGATTCGTTTAAATCAGCTGCGTCCAAATCATTTTCAACTACATTCCTATCACTGTTAGTTTGGGAGCTACAACCCTTCAAAGTTCCAGGGGCGGAGGTTGCGATAGCGTAGCTGACTGGCCGAGTGGCTATCCACTGGAGCACGGCCCACTGTCTCATGACCACCAGCCAGTGAGCTACGCTGTCGTAATCTCCAACCCCTAAACTTTGAAGGGTTGTAGCTCCCAAACTAACAGTCATAGGAATCTTGTTTAAATTGATTTGGACGCAGCTGGTTTCAACGAATCCAATGCACGAAAGAAAAAACTATTGTTTCATTTAAAAATTATATCTTTGTGCTATAACTCTTTGGAAAATGATACAATAAACTATGTTCCTAGCGCCGCAGAAAGTGTAACATTTCTCGTGTTGACCTACAGCATTAAAATTACCCGTCACCTATTATTTTATAAGTTACAGAGGCAAACACACTTAGTGAAACACACTGTATATGAAAAAGAAATTGATATCTAATGTCGTTCAACAATTTTCGAAGATGAATGGTTCTGCACAAAAAGTGATTTTTTAAGATAAATTTACTCGGGTGTGTTGTTTTTTATTTTACCATTATTTTCATATCATTGCCACAGCGAAGCATGACCGGGTGGAGCTAGTGTCAATAAATTTCCACGTGTAGAAATAACGTATCTCCATTTACTTGCATGAAGAAACGTGAAAGTAAGTCCCTGGATATACGTCTCTAGTGAATACACGGTCAGTATCGGGAGTGGCGGATGCGACAACAAACTGTTCAGTCCAAACAGCGATCGCTTACAGGCTGCCCGCTGCAGTGTATCCGGAGCCGCTGGCAGAAGGGTCTGGCGAGTGCAATCGGAATCGCCAGGCGACTTCTCAACAAAAACAAGCGGAGGCCGGAAACCCGCGGGCGGCTCCCGAAATAACACTGACTGGCAAACATTTGCGCTGGCCCCGCGCCACGGGAGCCGGGGGCGACCCGGGCCGGGAGCGAGAGCGAGCAAACACAGCGCCGCGAGGCGGACGCTCCCGTCTCCAGGTGGCTGCTGGGGAAACCTCCGCCGGACCACGACTCGGCGGTGCGTATGCCACTCTGCAGCGCCAGGTTCACCGCGGAGACAGCGATGATAAGTGACACGTGGATATCTGAGCATAAGGCCGGATCCACACATTGGACCCAACGTTGGCGCCCTCAGTGTTCGTCCAATGTGTGGATCGGTGAAGTAGCGTTGGAACCAACGTTGGCGCCAACGTTGGTATGGCTACGTTGATTGTCGGTATTTCAACCAAACATCAAAGGACGTTTGGCCAATATGGGTACGTCGTCCACATCATTGGCGCCAACGTTTCATTCTGTCTTTGTCGTCTGCTCATCTAGGAACTGTTACTTTCTTCGTACGTTCTTCGTCGCCGTTTTAAAGTTTCGAAATCTCTTTGTAAATATTAGAACTGTATCAGAAAGTGATTCATTTGAGAAAGAAACCTCAAAAAACGAAATGCCACAGCAAAACGTAGGCGCTAACTGTGAAATGAAAAACTTTCAAGACTTTCGACACACTCCATTACTGAATTTAATTTTTAAAATTAACAGCACAGTACTTATATTTCATGTCAAATTTTTAATATCGTTCTGAAACTTCAAGCACTACTAGTGATACCAATAACATGGCTATTTAAAAAGGGAAGTGCAGGCTTCTAATATTGTCTCCTTTAGCAAGAAATCGAAGCGTAATACCGAAAGAATAGCATCCCTCCAAAACATCTCTTTCTTTTTTATTTTATTTTCAATCATTTAAAGTAGCAGGTCTAAGTTTTTATAATGTGTACCGTTTACTTGTAGCATATTTTTAAAAAATAATGATTTCGTTCCGTAATTAATATTCGGTAGGAATTGATACAACACCCCATCATCTTTTACGTATGTTTCCCAATTTGATTTACAATGACAAAATGTAATTATTCACACACAAAAGCGTTAATGCATTGGCCGCGATTTGTGCGTCAGATATGTTTTCGTTGGCTCTCAACGAATTCACGTGAATGTTGGCTCCAATGTGTGTACGCTGTCTCAAAAATATTGGCCAATGTTGGCGCCAGCATGGGTACCAATGTGTGGACGCGGGGTAAGGTGTACGGGAGAGTGAACACATGGCAAAGGAAATGGGATAATTGCGAGAAAGGAAGACGTGGCTATCACTTTTTCCCGAATAAAAGGGAACGTCTTCGAATGGGTCATATCAACCCAGCCGGTGTATGATCCACTTCCTAACGGGATACGTCCCCTACCCCACACACCTCACACGTGTGGGTCTCAGTGACAATACATGCTGTACGTCTGGAGAAATTGGGACCCCAGAACACGCTGTCATACACTGTCAGCTCTACAAAACACACACCCACACTATGTGTGACACGACTAAAGACCTAAACGAACTAATCTGTATCTATAAATGTGAATGTCTGTTCGGTGTACGTTTATCACGTTTGAACCACAAGACTCTACCCGGCCACTACGGTCGAGGGTTCGAATCCCCCCTCGGGCATGGATATTTGTGCCGTCTTTAGTATAAGGTTGTTCATAAGTAGTTTGTAAGTTTAGGGACTGATGACCCCGTAGTTAAGTCCCATAAGCTTAACAAACATTTGAACATTTGAATCATAAGTCATAAAGAGCTAAAAATTTGTACAGTTACTAATGTCTACCCGGGGAAGGCTTTAAGCACGGTTTTATGCAGATCGGATAGCTATTTATCTATATATATATTAATGTGAAGTCTGTTCGGTGTACGCTTATCACGTCCGAACGACAAGACGCAGAGACTTAAATATTTGTACAGTTACTAATTTACACATGAGGAAAGTTTTGGGCACGGTTTTGTAGCGATCTGATAGATATTTAGGAATATGAACAATATAACGCAAAATTCGGAAAAATAATTACTCTTTGAAAATTATAGTTACTCTTTGAATATGGTTGTATTGGTTGCATTGTTGCTTGAGAGTTGATAATGATAAAACGGTGGAGTATATTGGGATGGAAAGTTATCGGTGTATATAAAATTCTACGTATGTGTATGTTAATATTTCGCTCTGCAGCGAAAACAACAGAACGCAAACGAATGGTCTGTGTGTAATTGTTGTCCGAAGTCTCCCGTTGCACACCATATCAGTTCCATACCGATAGCTATAACGGGATGGAAGATATGGTGGTTGAAATTCGTCAAATTATTTAAAAAAATTCTGACTGAAGGTCAGCAATGACGTCCGTGACTCTATAGCAAGGAGGTTACATACAGCGAAACGTGATGCCACAGACCATATCTTTGGTCTATGCGTGTTACAATGTCTCCAGCTCTTTCTTTGTAAGGATAAATATAAGAATAAGGAAATATAAGAATAAATAAACAAAGAAATTAAAAAGAAATTTCTTTTAATACATCTCCGTAAAGAAAATCGATTTGACTTTTCGCGCATTACATCAAGTGATCGATCTCTGATATTATTACAATCATTATTGTTGAATTTCGTGATTGGATTCTCCGAAACGAGTGCATTTTTACGTGTGATTTCTGATTTCTTATATATTCTCTGATAAATGTAATATGTTTTTAGAAAAAAGAGATGGACAGAGAGAGAGAAGGGATAGGAGAATAAACTCAAGACAGGAATAAATAAATAAATAAATACACGGGAAACGCCAGATTTTCAGCTAGTACGAGATAAGATCGGATGGGACATAATGAACAGGCTGACGGACGAAGTCTCACTACGAAAAAAAGACGAGTACACACAGAACGTAAGACGTAATGCAACTTGAAACGCCCACAACAGAAGAAAAAACACTTATGATGAATCTGACACTGAAAGCGCAAACAGTGCAAATTACACCACAGATGACATCCTTGACACAGAGGACGATATAAACCTATGCGAAATGTAGCTTACAGATGTAGCTCATCAAAGGAGTCTCCAAATGAGTAAACTCTAGGACGGCAGGGCTCGAAGTAAATTCCGAGGCCTCCCACCCTGGACTTCCCACTCTTATTCTTCAGACTGCCACTCAAACCAATCTTTCTTATCTTCTATTATTCTCTTCTCAAAATAGTTGATGTTTTTAAGTTGCCTTTCCATTATCCTTATGATAAGTTTTTACGTTTTCCTTTGTATTTTTTGTATCTAATTAATGTATCATTAATGTATCACAGTCGCATAAACGTATCACATAGTTTTTCTAATCACTACCAGCTATATACCCAAAGACAGCTAGTCCGCAATAAGGGTGAATAAATAAATAATGTACAAGAGAGCCATGCAGTATCGGTCGGAATAAGTTTTTTGACGTTGCCGTGAAATTTTGAAGGTTAACATTCATCATTTTCTCGATTTTCAGATATTATTTTGCCGTGTTTGCAGTAAATTCTTTTTCTGGGTATGAGATAAGCCTGATATGCAAAACACTCTTTTATTATTCACCCAAACTAGTTTCAGCACTAAATTACTGTATGGTGAGTAATTAAAGTGTTGATGATTTTATCAATTTTCTTTTTTCGCAATAGCGAATTTCTCTTAACGTCACTGTATAAAGCATGGATGTTATACCAAATGGTGACATATGAAAATTTGTGCCGGGCCGGGAATTGAACCCGGATTTCCCGCTTATCGCGAGCGGTCGCCTTAACCACTTTTTTTTTTTTTTTTTTCTTTTTTTTCGGGTCTCCTTCCTCCCCTTCAACCCGTCCTTCCGCTCGCCAAAATCGCCTTCATCGGCGTCGGCTTCTCTCGGCCTTTTGTGAAAATTAAACTATCTTCTTCTGTTACTTGTTGATGTCTTGAATAGCAGTTTGCTTTTCGATTTCCGCTTGTAGAAAGAAAATAAAAAGTATTGTATTCGACGTTTTCTGTGTTCAAAATAAAAACTTTCTAAGAATGATGAATAAATAAAGCATCTTCCTGTTAGTTCCATTTCACTTCGGTTCAGCGGTTGCCCTGACGGAGATCGTCTTCTCAAAAGTGTATTGGTAAGCTTCCGTTTCTCTATCACCTTGAGCCATTCTGTTCTTTAGTTTTTGTTTGCCACTAGTCGTACAATCAAGTCATCTTCTCTTATCTCCGCAGAACCTCCCACGAGCCATAAGCTTCATGGCTATAATAATTAAAAAGAAATAAAAAATTAAAATAAAGAAATAAAAATAAATAAAAAAGAATAGTAGTCTTTCATGAGTTTTCCTTCATGAGCAATGAGTTATATATACGTATCTATATATACTGGTAGTCCTCTCGAGACGAAATCAATTCGTAAAATATCTAAAACATCCATATTCCAATCAGAATCATTTATTATACCTTAGTACATTAATCGTTCGTTGACAGTGTTGTTTAAAAATTTTGCGTAGTTCTTGGTATAATTTGGGGTTGCTCGTAGTTTGTTGTGTTGTATCTGTAGATACATGGCGAAGTCTTCTTTACGTGGATTTTCACAGTTAAAGATATAATAAACTGTGTGTGCTTTTATCCAGTTTACAGAATTTCTTTTAGTCTGTGGGTAGGGCACAGTGTCAGGTGTAAGGAAATCTGCTGGTGTTATCGCCGTGGCAGATGTTCTCGTTATACTTGCCAACAGCTGCCTAACTATGTTCCAAACCTCTCTCACTTTTAAGCATACAAATCTGTGTTCTTCACTGTCTTCCACCGTGCAAGTGTTACAAAGAGAGGAGTCGACTAAATTAATTGAGTATAACTTCGAATTGGTCGCTATTTTCCTATTCACAGCGGTGTACCAAGTAGATCGCACGGCAGACGGCAAATTTCGTGAGTTGACATTTTCCCAAATCACGCGCCAATTGTTGTTCTTGTACTTTTTTTCTACGTTATTTTGAGGTTTTGTGGCAATTAACGAATTGTAGATTTGTCTTGCCACCATTATCTCTTTTTCTGGTATCCTTTTCCGGACGTAACTGAAATCCAATAAAAAGTTCTGTATATGGTGTAGTGCAGGTGGTATATGATGAACGTCAATCGGTGGATTTAAATCTGGCGGTGCTATTTCATTGAGTAGGTGGGAAATTAAACTGTGCGTTGACGTTTTCCACAGCTTATAAGTACTACTGGTATACAGTGCTTGTGCCTTTGTGTGCACGTTCGTGAGATTCAGGCCACCGTTTTTTATTGGAAGGGTTAAAGTTTCATATTTGACTTTGAAAATGCTGCCTCTGCTCACGAAATAACCAATTGCAGACAACATACTTTGTGCGATGCCGCAGGGAATGGGTAGCACTTTTGCGACATAATTTATTTTAGATAGGATGTAGGTGTTCACCAGTGCAACTTTTTGTACAATATTCAGTTGCCTCAGGCTGTGAAGGTGGATACATGCTCGAAGTTTATTGAGTAAGTCTCTGTAATTGACTGCAATAGTGTGCTGTATCTTTTTTCTAAATTGTATCCCTAAACATTTCATGTTGGTCACTTCCTTCAAACGCACGTGGTGTAGCATGTTTATTCCGGAACCAATATGCATGACACCGGATTTTTGCCAATTAAGTTTGGCTCCAGATGCAGCCTCATATTTCTGGATAATGTGGAGCGAGGACTCTACTTCTTGGTGGTTCACTACGAGGAATCCTACGTCATCGGCATATGCATGACACACGATCTTCTGCCCGTTCATAACCAATCCTTGCAGCTGGTGCGTGAGCTTGACGAGCAGTGGTTCCATTGCGATGGCAAATAAAGCTGCTGACATCGGACATCCCTGTCTTACTGAGCTCGAAACTTTAATAGCTTCAGTGAGTTGACCATTAATTAATATTCTAGAAGTGCTACTGTGGAACAAATTTTGTATTATACTCACGAATCGGCGCGGAAAGCCCATTTCCTGCATTATATGGAAGAGGAAATGTTGGCTCACTCTATCAAAGGCATTTTCAAAGTCCAGCGTTAAGATGGCACATTTTAATCTACAAGTCTCGGCTATTGCTATGATATCTCGATAGTCTGAGACAGTTTGGTAAATTGATCTGTCTCTCCCGACACTTGTTTAGTAGGGACCCGTTATCGTGTGCATGATCGATCTTAGCCGACGGCTGAGGACTCTGGCGAAAATTTTGTAGTCCCCATTAAGTAAAGTAATAGGTCTTAAGGCCGCAAGCGTATTGCTGCACGGTTTCTTTGGCAATAGTACAACAATTCCTTGGCAAAAGTCAGGTGGAACGACGGTATTGGGGTCCATTAATTCGTTGTACATCGTAAGTAGTTTCGTTTTTAATTGGGGCCAAAAAGTTTTGTACACTTCTGCCGGTAGTCCGTCGCTTCCAGGCGATTTGTTGCTCGGGCTCTGCATAACAATGTCTTCTAACTCCTCTTCCGCCACCTCCGTTGTCATTTCAGATGCGTCCGCTGCACTGAGGCGTCGTGGTAAATTTGTTGCAAAGTCTGCAAAACTGGTCGCATCAACTGGTTTGTCTGACAATAACTCGGTGTAATGTTGTTGTATCACAGCCCGTATGCCACTTTGCGTAGTTACGGTTACACCGGTGTTGGTTTGAATCTGTGTCAAAATTTTCCCGTTGCCTCGTTTCGCTTCACGTATCATATGATACATTGCGGCCTCTTCATCTTTCAGGGAAACCGGGACTTTTGCCCGGACTTTTACACCTTCCATCTGCCTTCTCTTCAGTGATAGCAGTTTTGCCTGAATTTTTTTAATCTTCGCAAAATTATCTACAACTGTGGCATCAAGTTTATACAGATCCCGGAGACACTGGAAATAAAATTCCGACGTCCGTCTGTACCATGCGTTCTTCTCACGGGAATAGGACATTAAGGCTTTCCTCAATGTTGGTTTGGCACATCTGAGCCACCAATCGAGGGTCGAGTTGAATTTATGATGTTTTAGCTCACACGCTCGCCATGATTCCTGAAATACCTGCCGACATTCATCATCTCGCAGATGGCCTGTGTTGAATTTCCATAGACCACGACTGCGGTATGTACCCTGTTTTTCCATGTTAATTGTACATATATAGGCTGCATGGTCGGAAAAACAAGTGGGCCATATCTCAGAATGCAGTAGTTGGCCTGTTAAATTTCTGGACACATAGATCCTATCAAGTCGGCTGGCGGAATGGCTTGTAACGTGGGTAAAGCCGGTCGTTTCGCCGTGCAAGCAGGTCCAAGTGTCAGTTAACCCGAGATCCTGAACAATATGTGAGAGTTCCGCGCAAAAATTAAAATTTGGTGTTTGATCTATATGCTTGAGCACACAGTTAAAATCACCGGCGAAAATGATATCATTGCAATTTGATGTGAAGAGAGGCAATACTTCGTGCCTGAAAAATTCAGCACGGCATTGTCTGTTACTAGATCCGGATGGAGCGTACACATTTATTAGCCTGGTATTATTAAAACTGACAGCGATCCCTCTGCTGGACACAAGTCTTTCGACATCTTGGACAATGATTCCCTCTTTAAGAAGTACCGCAGTCCCTAATTCATCTCCCCTGCCTGGGTTGGTAAAAACATTGTATCCGGCTATTTGCTCTAAATTAATGTCGGATACTTCCTGGAGCATCGCGACATCTATGTCCGCGGCGTACAGAAAATCTTGTAAATTTTTTAACTTCAAGGAACTGCGGATCTTATTAAGATTTAAAGTGACTAATTTGTACGCCTGCGGGGTGTTCATGTGTCACTCGCCATTGCGGGAGAGAAGGTTAGTGTTTCTTTTCTACTGGCACGATGGAACATTGTCAGTTTCCATTTTGTGAGTACCTGTGGCCAGGTGCGAGGAGTATTTGTCGCTTTCAGTCGCGGAATGCGTGGAAGAAAGTGGCCCTTCTGAGGTGTCCCTCATATCCACATCTGTGTCATCGGTATCGACGTCTTCCGACCACTCTGTTGAAACCGTGCTTCCTACATTCTCAGGAAACGGGAGGCCGGCATCTCTTAACGCATTGGATTTCGTCCCACTGTGGCTAGACGTGTTGTCGACATCAGTGGGAGGGTCCGACAGTGTTGCCTTATTTGCGGCTTTATTGCGTCGGTTTTGAGCGGGAGCTGTATCCTCTTTAACCACTTCTTTTAATTCCCGACCTATTGCCTGTGCTTTTCCTCGCAAATTCGGCGCTGAATGTTCCGCCCCTTGATGTGCTAACCTCCGTTTTTTGGTTTTTTTTGGAGATGTATTTGCATCTGTGGGGACGTTAACGGTTAACAGTGACTCATCGGTGTGGTCGGAATCAGTTGCAACAACCATTTGCGTGTCGACTGTCCCTACGGTATGTGCGCGCTGAGCGGGCACAACGTCACTGGTGTTACTTGTGACGGATTTTTCGGGAGCCGTCGGTGCCGAGACGTCCTGTGTTTCCGATTGTGGTTTCGCTACTGCTTGGTCAGATCGCGAAATTACATCTGCATTGGCATTAATAGTCTGCCCAACTGTTTCTTGTATCGGTTCCGTAGGTACGTCACGGCTGGGATGGAGTGGCTGCTCGCCGCGTGCTACCGCCGCAAATGACGTCGGCAGTGACGTCATCGCGAGAGGCGCTACGCGTTCACCTGCAGGTAGCTGCGCTACTCGTCTCTGTACACATTCAGCACGGACATGACCAGTAGAATTACATCTCCCACATGTCTTGGGTTGCCCGTCATAAATGACAATAGCACGATATCCGCAAATAGTTATGTACGAAGGAATGTGCCCTTGTAAATCTACTTTCAATTGCCGAACGCCGTTTAACACGGGAAACTTGTGAGCCGATGACCACCGTTCAGCGAAGTTATTTAGGACTCTACCGTATGGCGCGATTGCGACATTTATGTCCTCAGCTGATACTTCGAAAGGTAATTCAAAGACCCTTATGGTCCGAATTCCAAAACCGGCATGTGAAACAGTTACTTGACCGACATTGCCGTCACTGTGCTTAAATTTTAGACTTCCTCCCACAGATTCAAATACTTTTTCACAAAATTCGGCGTCTCTTAACTTTACATATGCAACACTTGCAACGATCGACAAATGTATACCCACGATGTCGTTAATTCCAAACTTCATTTCCCGTTCTATGAATTCTTCTAATTCAAATGACGTAGGTCGTGCAAAGGAACTATCGAATGTCAATTTCAAGGTATCTTTTCGTCTGGTTTGCGCCATTAGGAGTTCTCAGAAACCATCGTGAATACAACTACTAACAGGTAAACACCGCTGTGCGCGAGCGACTTACCCAGCACGTAAACAAGCCTCCCTGCAGCGCACCGCAACACGTCCTCACTGCTCGGCCGCTGCAGGCCAACTGACCACTAGGCTACTGGAACACGACTCCAGGACCGAGCCAAATTTCCATATGCCACACTGACTGCACATGTGAGTCAATTGCATTCATCCCTTAGCACTTGCAGCTTAATCTGTATTCCCGCTCCAGGTAGAATGAAAACAACGAGGCATTAGCCTACGCTATTATCGTAATTGCCTCGCTTAGGCATTTGTTAGGCTGGGTTTGATTCCCGGCCCGGCACAAATTTTCATATGTCACCATTTGGTATAACATCCGTACCTTATACAGTGACGCTAAGAGAAATTCGCTATTGCAAAAAAAAATTATAAAAATAGTTTCAGCACATCTGTGCTATCGTCAGTGGGTTTTCCATTTGTTTAATGCTGTGAAAATAAAATACATTGATTTTTCTACTGTACTATGTGTAAATTTAAGCCTAAAAAGTCCTGAGTCTTATGTAGGTTTTTACCTTCTTTTACATTTTGTGGTCATGTGCGGCACTTTTTTACATAGTTATGTAGTGCACCCTTTTTACACTGTTATGTACTGGTAGCGTTGTCATAAAAAAATTCCAAATTTTTGTAAAGTCTATGGGACTTAACTACGGGGTCATCAGTCCCTAAACTTACAAACTACTTATGAACTACTTACGAACTAGGACGGCACAAATATCCATGCCCGAGAGGGGATTCGAACCCCCGACCGTAGTGGCAGTGCAGACCGTGACTGGAGCGCCTTAGTCCCCTCGGCCCCCGCGGCCGGCCGTTGTCATCTTGTGAGGATTTTAAAAATGCAACTGGTAGAGTGAAAACATAAATTTGGTATGTGGGTATATTTCGATAGTCTGCCTATTGTCTATTACTTACAGTTTCTTTTTGCGTACACTTCGTCCTCCGTGTCTTTGTAGATAGCACACATGTAATACACATACTTCGCATACTCTTTTTCACTATCACTTCCCACTTCAGAAAATTCGCCTGCGTACATTTTGTTAATGTGCGTATGTGTTAGTCGACTTTCACTTGTTCTCCAGTGGAAATGGCAATAGATTTCAATAGTGTTTGTTGTCTCTCTGTGAGTGTGCGTTGTGTGCATGTGTGTGAGCGCGCGCGCGTGTGTGTGTGTGTGTGTGTGTGTGCTTGTGTGTATGTGTGTGTGTGTGTGTGTGTGTGTTTGTTTTTGCTGTCCTTGTCATCCTTTCTGTACAACTCTTTTAATGGGTTAAATAATGTATTTTTGCATAGTTTGGTGTATTCATTCATGATTGATTTTACTTCTGCTATTGCTTTTTGTATGTGATACTTTTCTTCTATTGTGGGTTAGTGGCACAAGTTGTGGCTTGATTTTAATATCTGTAAGTCTGTTTCTATTTTGGTTGGATGATGGTAGTGAGCTCTTAGGAGGTCTGTAAATGTCCTGTGGGAACGGTGACTTTTTAATGCTCTGAGGTGTTCCGAATATCTGGTTTTGAAATTCCTACAAGTTTGACCAATGTATACTGACTGACATGTGTTGCATGGGAGTTCATATATGCCTTATCCGTTGTATTTGTTTGCTGCTGTTTGTGTTCTGAGTTTCTTCAGTACTGTGTTGTCTGTCTTGTATACTATTTGGAGTCCCTGTTTCTTTAATATGTTGCCTATCCTGGTAACTATTTTCTTGTTGTTATTGAGTATGTGCAATTGGTTTGTTCCTTTTGTCTGCTTTTAAACTTTTCTCTTTTGAAAATATCCTTTAATTTTCTAAATGTTGCTTAAGAAATGATATTCTCAGTATCTTACTTTTCTGACCCCTGGGTTTCCTCTTCTTTATTTTCATTTCAGAGGCCTTTGTAGGAGACACGGTCATTATGTCAGCCAACGCAAATGCAAATTGCAATAATTACTTTTTATTGAGAGGCATAAACTTATTATTTAAATCTTTTATATACTATACAGTCTTTCCATTTCTTCATCAAAAGTGATGACACCTCAGCAATCTCGAATCGAAATATGGCGTGCAAGCTTCACTCGCTCCGAAGAGTGGCTGACACCTAGCGAAGAACTACCTCCCGGTCACATGGAGAGATGGAGTACTCTGGATCACTGAACAGATTATGGGCAGGCGTGACAAGATGTAAAAGCGACCTACAGAAGTGGGGTTTCTAAACCGCACCCCCATTGTGTGAGTGTGGTGAAATCTAGACGACGGCTCATTTGTTGCTGTGTAGTTGGTGCACTAAATCATGCACAGTACAAGATCTGCTCCAAGCTACTGAATGTTGCCAACTTCTGGGCAAAAGTAGTATAGTGAATATCTGGAACATTGGTTTCGTCTCTTTTGGTGAATGACGTTGAGCTTCAGACATTGATATCACACTGAACCTTATGCTCGAAAACATTCCTATTATAGCGTACACATAAAAGCTCTCTGATACCTGTGTCACTACCCTGTCTGTTCGCGGAAGTATCAAAGCCAGTATCGGAACCATTTACCCCCCAATTACGAATGCAATCGTCTTTCAAGGTGCAATACATTTTTTTCCGTAAGCATAATGATTTTAACGTTATTTCTTGTAAGATTGTATAAACCTCCGGTGGTCTCGTGGATGACATTCACACGTTTATAAATTCCGATTGATCGTGACGGTTAGGCGCCATGAGTCAGCGAGTGAATGTTTGAAACATATTGTAGCCACTCTTGTTAGTAAAATTCAGGCCTACAACGAGGTACAGAAGCTATTTCTTTCGGCTCTATGGCATATGCCATCTACGGGACCTTTCGTGTGAGTAATTTTGCCCCAGTTTTTTCGTCCCAAATTTAATGTTTTTGAAATAATTACAATTTATTATGCTTTTTAAACAATTTGTATCCTAAAACGCTCCATCAACGTGACATTCCACATACACCTTTATTTATTTCGAAAATTGTTTTCATAAAAGTTTTAATTTATATTTTCTAATATCTAGAGGAAGAAACTGGAGGAGAATGATGGAAGAGGACTAGCTATCCGATTGTGACAATAATCTCAGTGACTGAGAACAGCAATACAGGGCCAGAAGACCACAGCCCTGAGACAAAACGATAGGGGAGTGATTAAGAAGAGTGTGTCGACTGTAGTGAATAAGAACAATCTGTAGAAAGTGATGGGAGTGTAATGTAATGTAATGAGCCATCTACCTGATCCCAAAGGTAAGACTAAAAATAAAACAGAAGTCGATGCACTGAAACTATTTCTTGATAAAGAAATCGTATATATCAGGACCAGAATAATTTCTCCAGAGATAGACAAGCTCGTCTGACAGTTGAAACAGTCATCTTTTACAATCAGACTACAGTTGTATTGAGGTACTGGACAGCTTTGTGTTAATTATTTAGTTGCGAGAAAATACAAGGAAATGGCTCGCCGGTGTTTTCTTCAGTATTTTGAAACTGTCAGGAATAAGGTGTGCATAAACAGTAAACAATGGCTGTCAAAAAATCGGAAGTATTAATTACGCCACTAATACAATGATGCGTCAAGTAACCTCTGGTGTCAATGGAAATACAGAAAAGAAATGCTACGTTACTCAAGAAAGGCGTACGGAAGCTATCAGCCTCAGTACCGGCCAGTGGGTTCAAGAGTAATGTGCCAGATCTATGATCGCGCGAGAAATAAATCTCTCAGATGATTCTTCTCATAACGTCTAAACTGCGTGTGTCCCATTCATTGGTTTGATGTCTGTCGCGAATGTTCTGAATGACTTCATTTTCATAGTTACCTGGTAAGTTACGCCTGTGGAGAGCGATGTATTTATAACATTAACGTAAGAATATACCTTCTGCAGGTTGTTAAGCCAAGATTGCCAATAAAATACATTTATATCTCTTAATCGGGTGCAATTATTTTTTTCATCATCTTCAAAAGGGTATAAAATTCTTTACTTAGGAGAACGTAAGATATACGGTGTCTTGTCGACATGTAAAATAAGTCATAGTTTATCGTTTAATGTATTATGGCGATCCATTGTTTTCTCATGTATTGCAGCACGTTGACCATGGATTTTACTCATTTTACATTTCGACGAGAGACGCTTTATTTTTCATATACTCCTAGGCATGTCAATCACATCGTGATTACGGGCAGCATGAGGTTCACGCCTGAGCCTCAGAACATGCGCTAGCAGCGCATTTCGGGTCCTTCAAGCGTCAACTTCTCGTCGCAATATCTCGGAATGTAATTGGAATATTGCGAAGCAATCAACGCCATTGTTTATGTGATTTGACATGCTATAAATTGCAGAAGAAAAAGTATAGGGTGTCCATTGAAAAAAACACAAGTTTGTGCTAAAAGAAAACACATTTGCTTTCGTTTTAGAATGTTTCCAAATATGTACATTCATGGGCCCCAGCCGTACATTGATACCGGTGAAAGTCGTTTTCCAATAGCTGTTATTGTTCCAGAGATATTTTGAGTGGACAAAATAGCTGGGACAATATATATATGTTTGTGTGTGTGTGTGTGTGTGTGTGTGTGTGTGTGTGTGTGAGTGTGTGAAATGTATTTTGTGTATTTTGCAATTTGTCCATCGAAACATTCATTGAAAACACTCAATTGTCTATTTCGCGTTTTCATTGTTATATGAATTGAAAGTAATATTTGTTTAACAGTAAACAATAAACGTGGAAATACTTTATTAAAGACTGTTGCGTCCATGGAAGATATAAAATAAAAACTAAAGCGGAAAATAGTACGTGTCACTCGACATAAAGAGAATATTTCAATGGCTGTCTATTGTCATCCACGCGACTTTACCTCTAACTTTTTTAGGCGCAACGATTACTGAAACTGTAAACAGTATAAGAAACGCTAGAGTTTATTATAATCTGTCATAAAGTCATTTAGGAGAGCACCTGGAATAAATTACGTAATAGGGAATACAACTGCGGCTTGGAGTACTTTTGTATTACCTATTACATAAATAGTAGAGGACCCTTGCGAATATTTCACACCATTAGTGGAATGACATAAAAGTTGGGAAAAATGGAAGTAAAATTAAATGGACATTAAAGTTAAAGCATTCAATTAAAATTTGTGATGCGGCCAGAAATCCAACCCGGCCTTCTATGGACACTAGGCGAACCAATAAATAACCGCACCACTAGCGATTAAGTATACGTGTGGCGTCTGTACCGAAAGAACAGACGTCATTTCTGATCCTGCAGCCCGGCTGCGGTGGCCGAGGGGACTGAGGCGCTACAGTCACGGTCTGCACGGCCACTACGGTCGGGGGTTCGAATTCCCCTTCGGGCATGGATATTTGTGCCGTCCTTAGTATTAGTTAGTTCATAAGTAGTTTGTAAGTTTAGGGACTGATGACCCCGTAGTCAAGTCCCATAAGCTATACAAACATTTGAACATTTGCTCCTGCAGCTGTTATTCTTCCATATTCACAGAATATATGACGTCAACTGCAAATGGGAAAAGCTGAAAATGTGTACCCAGCCATGATTCGAACCCGGGTCTCCTGCTTACTCTTACGGGAAATAGTTTCAAAACTATGAGTTTGAGTACTGTGGACAGGCTAAAGCTGGTAATTTGTGTCTGACGGGAGGCGTGCTTAGGTAGTCCTTCCAGGTGCGGTGCCCAGTGTATCCGCAGCGGTGCAGTGGTCAGCGCAACTACGGCCGGGAATCGAGTGAGCATGCAGGTCCGTTTTCGGTTCCCAGCCGCATAACAAATATTAATTCAATGCTTCACAGTTAACATTAACCTTTGACATTTTTCGCGACGCAAAACAGCTCACAGATCGTAAATTTATAACTGTCAAGTTGTATGTTACCACACAGCTTTCTTCAGAATCAAACCATGTAAAAGTTTAAAAGCCGAAATGAAACAGCTTTATCCGCTGAGTGTTGTTACGTCAAGAAAACCGAAGATATCGCTGAACAAACCGATTAAAATATTCAATGAAAGGACAAAAGGATGCCGCGTTTGAATAAAAATAAAGGATGGAGAGACTTAATTCTGATACTTGCTGACAAATCTGTTCATGAATACCTTTCGCTTCAAACAAAACAATCTGCTTGTTAGTTTGGTCTGGCCGACTGACTTTAGTTTTCGCAGATTCTTTTAATATATATAAAAAATCGCACTGACGTGTTTTACGGCTCACTTTAGATTTGTAGTTATATAAGTTTTTGCAAACATTTTGGACCAAAATAATAATCTAAATAATAAAAAATCAATTAATTAGATTGTCTGAAACACTTGTAGGAAAAAAAAATAGGTACTGGCGGGTATCGAAACACTTACCTTCAGCGTCACAAACTAACACATTCCCCACTACGCTACAGCTAGCATTTAGGAATGACGTTATTTAATCTCATACTGATGGCCGTTGTTAACTGATGCTAATATGGCATTTTTAGACAGTAGATTATCATTTATCGTACGAAAAACGACGTATTTTTGTTAATTCTTCAGTGCGGCATTGCTATGAAATGACAACGTGTAAGTTACAATAAGAAAATCATCAATTACGCAACGCAAGATGGCGTATGCCAGAGACAGATCTGGGCGAGGAATGTCACGTGACATCTGCGAACGGCTGGTTTTCGTTAATTCAATGGAGGGTGTCAAAACTCCGTTATTTTTGCAAATATCTCTCAAACGATACGAGATATGAAAAAAAAAACATAAGGGAACAAAGTTGTAGAGAATTTTCTCCTCTATAAATTCATTTATTCAATTTTCGTGACAGATGAACGGTTTATTTGCAATTAAAATTACATTACAAACGGTTTTTTATTTTTATTTATTTATTTATGTATTTATTCATTTTTTTGTATTACTAACGTATTTATTGTCCGAAATATTTCAGAAAGCGAGGTTCTGGTCTCTGGTAGCCAACAATTATGGCTGGAAATTTGGTGCCGATCGTTTAACGGTTCAACCCAAAAAGTGGAAACACGTTACAGCCAGACAGACATCGTCAATTCGCCGTTATTTTTGCAAATATCTCTGCAACGATACAAGCTACGAAAAAAAGATAATAGAGCGAATTTGTAGAGAATTTTCCCCTCTACCAATTAGGTTATTCAATATTCTTGACAAATGAACGGTTCGTTTGCAATTTCAATTATATTACAAACGGCTTTTTATTTTAATTTATTTTATTTTATTTATTTATTTATTTTTTTGTATTACCACCGTATTTAGACCTATAATTATGCCTGTAAAATTTGGTGTCGATCGGTTGAACGGTTCGACTTAAGAACGGGGAACACGTTATGGACAGAAAGACAGACATGCATACATCCCAAAATCGTCGTTATTTTTGCTAATATGTCTAAAACGATACGCGATTTGAAAAAAACATAAGAGAGCAAAGTTGTAGAGAATTTTCTCCTCGAAAAATGGGTTATTCAATTTTCGTGTCAGGTGAGTGGTTAAGCCGTTATTTGTATTTAAATTTCGAGCTGTCATAAAACGATCGCAAAGGCCCACTTTTAGCGTTACTACCGTAATCTAAAGTGGGCCAATATGAAGTCAGCATGTGTCGCCTCAAGTTTCAGGACTGGTATTGGTACTCAGCCCACGAGGCTGTGCAGGGTATTGGAGGTGCAGCAGTTGACGTGTGTGACAGGTATCGGTGGTGCAGCCAGCCGCTGTTGGCCTGGTGACTAGGCAGGGGAGCAATAAGACAGCGAGCGCCCCTACTGTGCGGAGACGTAAAGACCGCGGCAGCCGAGTGCGGCAAACGAAGTCTGCCGGCAATCTCGCCGCGGCGCCGCGTCAAAGGAGCCGCCGCCGCCATCTGCGCCGCCGCCAGCCGGCGCACCATTCCTGATTGGAAATCACTCAACTCCCTTTCAGGCCAGGCACCGTCAAAAATGCGGCGCCCGACTGCCCGGAGAAGTCCATACAGAGGGAAAATTTGCGTGAACAAAAGAGGTCATTACCAGAATACCGGCGGAGTCGCAGAAGTAGCTTGTAGCGTGCTGTTGGGACGTGTGGTACGACTCTTGCTATTCATCTAGCGCTTAGAAGATTAGTGGTACAAGTGACAAAATCATGATACTGAAAAAAATTCGTGTAGCGGGTTAAACTAATTTACTGGGAACGAAGAAGGTGTGGTAATCTGGAAGAAATCGTACGCCCTCCAATTTGCAATGATCAGACTTTATACTCAAAAGATCATCAAAAACGTTCAAATGTTTGTAGAGTCTATGGGACTTAACTACGGGGTCATCAGTCCCTAAACTTACAAACTACTTATGTGCTACTTACAACTAAGGACGTCACAAATATCTATGCCCGAGGAGGGATTCAACCCCCGAGCGTAGTGGCCGTGCAGACCGTGACTGGAGCGCCTCAGTCCCCTCGGCCACCGCGGCCGGCCAAAAGATCATCAATTAATTCTTAGACCCAAAGTTAAAAATGTGCTATTGTAAATGAATGTCTGGGATTATAAGTTGACGTACCTACTATGTGAATATTCTACTATTTACGCTGAACTTTACTGTGCAAGTTCAGAGGTTTTTAGATCTGATGATTGCAGATGCCGAAACGTCGTAATGAAAAAATATAATTTTAGCGATCTAGACGGATTTTATTATTATTACACCTATGGGACTTAACTGCGGGGGGGGGGGGGGGTCGACAGGTGTCTGTGATTTGTGATTTGCGATTCCTCCATGATTCGCAAGTTGGCAGGATGGTCCCGTTAGGTGACTGGCCAATTGCAGGTCGGCTAAGGTCAAATTGAACGGGAAGGGCGGTTAGGCTAGAGGGCAGCTGGCTGAGGACGGACGTGAGTATGTTGGTCTCCGAGGGTAATGTATTTGGAAGTGTGTGTGATTTGTGACAATTTTGGAACAGATTAGCTGGGGAATGGTGCAGCAAATACACAATGTTGGGAGAAGTCTATTTTCTAAATTTTTTGTAGCGTTTTCACGGATTTAGGACGAGTTCTGTTTTTTACGGATTAGGCTCAGTTCATGTGGGGAACTATTGTGTACCAAGTTGCCTTATTTCAATATAGTTAGGGTGGGAAGTGGAACGGTGTTCGCTTTGTCGATTTGAAATCCTACTGTGTGCGCGGAGGAAATTTATGAATGAAATCTCTTGTGGTTTCGTTTATCGTTTTGTCGTCCACTTAGATTCACGTGCTGGTGACCATTCGACATGGTGTGGCAAGATACACAAAGAGAAGTGGACGTAAAACGCTCTTAATCGGATTTAAAGTAACTGCAACATTTAGCTACTGAATAGTAGGTATCCGTGACTTGAGATTCTGTGTGATCAATTATTTTGTGGGGATTTTATTTGTGGCACTTTAAATTTACGTGTGTGTCGCCACATGTGTAGTACATCATGGCACTACGGTTGTGGAATCCAGCCAGTAGACATGAAATATTAATTGTATTCTAAATGTTTTAACTGAAATGCCCCATAAAATTTCTTTCTTATTTGAGTAACCACAAGGTCTGTAAATAAATGAAATTTATTAAAAGGGAAACTGCTTTCTTTATACTAATACCCCATTCTTGTTTGTATGCATAATATTCAAATAGAAAAACATGTTAGGCACATCCCTTGAGGTAAGCTGCTGCCACCGCTATCCAATTAGTTGCCATAGTTTCCGTAAGGCGAATTCTGTTGCGCGTCATTTATTTAATCAGAGCACTAAGATCTGCTTTAACATCTTTTTATACTCGGAACAGAATGGCAACTGATAGGAAAGCGGAGGGTGGTAAGCTTACAACGATACCGCACAAGAGCTTATGGAATAGGTATGCATATATGTGAGTGGCTCGAAGATTACTTAAGTAATAGAACACAGTACGTTGTTCTCGACGGCGAGTGTTCATCACAGAAGAGTGTATCGTCTAGGGAGGTGTGATAGGACCGCTATTATTTTCTACCTACACAAATAATCTGACGGACAGTGTGAATTGCAATCAACGGCTGTTTTCTTATGATGCTGTAGTATACAAGAGGGTAACGTCAGTGAATGTAGTAGGATGCAGGATGACTTGGACCAAATTTTAGGTGGTGAGGGGAATTGCAACTAGCGCTAAATGTAGAAAAATAATAGGTTATGAAGACGAGTAGGAGAAATAATTCCGTAATGTTCGAATTCACCATTGATAGCACGCTGCTCGAGAGACGTGTCAATTAAATACCTGGTCGTAATGATGGAGAGCGATGTGAAATGGAAAGAGCATATAAAAAATCGTGGGGAAGGCAAATTGTCGACACCTTTATTGGAAGGATTTTGGGAAGGTGAGATACTTCCGTAAAGATATCTATACTAATAATAAATCTGTAAATGTAGGCCTGTCGCTGTTCCCTTCAATCTTCGAAACTACTTGACGAATATTCATGCGGTTTTCACAGGAAACATGGGAAAAGTTTGGGTCAAGATATAGGCATAATTTTATCAAAATCAGATTACGGAAGAAAAAGATATCGTAAATTTAAGTGTTTTCAGTAACCGCCATATCTGTTTGTTCAACTATTAAAAACCTCTTATCTCCAACACTACTTCAAGAATTAGCATGGGGTTTTCACAGGTAACTTGAGCGTAACTCTGGACAACATATAGACTTCGTTTTATAAAAACCGGATCACGGCAAAAAAGAATATCTGTCTGTCTCTTTCAAGACGTCTATCTCCTAAACCACTTGACGAATTTTTATGGGGTTTTCACACGTAACTTGAGCATGTCGTGCGGTTACATAAAAGCTTCAATAATTAAAATCGGATCAGAGAAAATAAAGATATTATAATTTAATCATTAGCTTAAAAGCCATCGTGTATGTCTATTTGTTGAAGGTAATCTCCAAAAGTACTACACGAACTTTTAGGGTTTCCGCGGGAAAATTGAGAATAGTTTTCAGAGTAACATAAGCTTAGTGTTATCAAAATCGGATCACAGGAAGGAAAGATATCGTAATTTGAAGTTTTTGTGTATACTATGCTTATAAGTATGGTTTAGTACAGCAAATATCCAAGATTACTACACGAACTTTCATGGCGTTTTATAGGCCAACCCAGAGTACCTTTGGGCAACATATAAGCTTCATTTCATCAAAATCGGATTAGGCGAAGAAAAGATATCGTAATTTGTAGTTTCTGATGTATGCTATGCATGAAATGCAGCGTAGTCTAGCAAAGACCCGATAGACGCGCTGTTACTGACGTAGTATTCGAAATAACTAAAAGATGGCAATGCAGCATTATTTATCCTCATAACTAAAGTGTAATATACTGAAACAAGGGCTATGATTTTCCTTACGGCAGCGGTGCAGTGTATTGATGTTGGTAACGGCCGTTGAATCCTTTTTGAAAAATCACATACAATGAGGTGAATAATCCTTAGTATTGACAATGGAATAAATAATTCATGTTGTTCCGATCAGTAAATTAATGATCCCCCTAAAGCGAATATTTCGTTGCCAACATTAACATACTACACCGCTGCCACCGTAAGTAAAATTTAACCCAGGTACGGCATAATATATATATATATATATATATATATATATATATATATATATTTACTTACTAGCTGTATCCCGCATGCTTTGCAATGCCATGGAAAGAAAAAAGTGCTTCCTTCCACGGGTATAATTAGAATTTAAAACCATTCTGTTTAGGAATGCCTAGAAAACAGTACAGAACAAACAGAGGCCATGTTAGTTAGGTAGTGCACCAAATAAATAATAGTTGGCGCAGCTGCATTTTTTAATTTTTTATTTCTTTTCGATGGTTATGCCATAGAACAGCAACGAACCACTAAAGGTGCTGTTGGTTTTGTAGTGCTGCAAAGAAACAATACCTGTTGTGCATATTCCCTTAGTAACAGAAGTATTTTGAACAAAACCTCCTTGATTTTGAATTGAGAGCCGCAATCGTATCTCTGCAAATAAAACAAACATTGAACAGCGAGTTGCTGATTACACTTTGTATATTCACAGCTTAACGACATATTTGTTTCTTTTGACAGGAGGCATTTGAATTGAAAACTTAACGATTTTCCTTCGCGTCTGTCGATGCTCTAATTTACATAGAATTCTTTGCAAGGGAAATGGAATTTATGTAGTTCCATTTCTGCTTTCAGTGTATCCTCATTACATTTTGAATGCATCGAAAACGCCATAGTAGAGGAAAGGACAAAGTGAGACGACGTTAGTTACATAGTACACCAAATAACTAATTATGGCGTGGCTATGTTTTAATTCTCATAACTATGGTGTAATACACTACAAGATGGGGTACAATTTTATTTACGGCTGCGATGTTGTGCGCTGATGTTGGCAACGGCTGTTGAATGCTTTCTCAAAAATCATTCACGTAGAATAAGGGGAATAATTCTTTATGTTCAAGATGAAATAAATAGTTTATCCTGTTCTGGTCAGTACAATATTGTGATTAAAATTTGTAGTTACTTACTTCTGGTGCGTTCAACATTAAGATAGAGAAAGACGTCTTCTATTGCAGAGACAATTGTACTTTGAGTTACAATCCGATTTCTGAATATATAGTTCTTTTACGCAAGATCGATTTCAACTTCGTGCTTTACGAAGTAATCACTGCAGGACGTGGGGACATCTATTAGCTGAAAGAGTGGTCAAGACAATTAATTGGAAATACCATGTGTAATGGAAAGTTTTATACGGACGGGCTGCTGACGCCATTTTTTCACCGATTACCCAGACTTACTTTATCGCACAATGACACCACCATGACGTCTTATTTAAACAGACGTGAACTCTTTCAGCATTCATCGACTTTTCGGCAATAGGAAGCACTGCATACAGAATAACTACATTGTCCCCAGCGTTACACTGCAACATTCTAATACTTCAGCTTACACTTACTGTGAGAGATGAAGAGAACTAATAGACGGCGCTGTAATTATTATTACTATTTATCACCTCAACGATGGAAGTATTTCAGAAGTTTACTCCAAACAGACAATTACAGACCGCAGTCTTAACTTGATGAACACAACCTAAAATTAATTTACATCGTTTTGGAGTACGGACTTAAATTAATTTCACTTTTTTATGGAAGCCTTTATTAACATTCATTGTTTTAGACAATGACTTCTACTTAAATTTCACATCTTGGCTAGAAGAACTGAGTTTATTGACAGAGAAATCCAACAAGGATTCTGTTTTTGCTGACCTAGGCCCGGAACCCTAAAATACCAATGATATACACAGGTCCCTGTTTAACAACCGTTGCGAAGCACGGGCATATATGCTAGTCGCATATAAAACGCTTGTATAACCCCATCTTGAGTATTGCTCAAGTGTGTGGGATCCCCACCAGATCGCTTTAATGTAGGACACAGAGACATTTCAGAGGCGGGCGGAGAGGTTTCTAACTGGTAGATTCGATCAATGCGCAAGTGTTATTGAACTACAGGAACTCAACTGTGAGTCACTGAAGGTAGGCGGCGTTCTTTTCGAGAAGAACCGTTGAAGAAATTTAAAGGGCTGGAATTTAAGGTGGACTGCAGAACGATTCTACTGCAGCCAACCTACATTTCACGTAAAGACATCAAGGCTAAGAATAGAGAGATCAGGGCTCAAACGTATGCAAAAAGGTATTTGTTTTTCCCTCGTTCTATGTGAGAGTAGAACAGGAAAGCAAGTGGTATGCACCTTTAGGTGGATTGTGGGAATGAGTAAGTAGTTGAAGATTTTTTAGTGATTTAAGTAGACGAAGACTATTATTACTTAAGATTGATGCAAACAATGCTTAAATTCTGACACTTGTTTTTTTCATTTGTAAACAGATAACACCTGCGAATTGGTCGTTTGTCCTCCAATAGAGAATATTAATAGTGCAGCGGACCTGTTCTATGAAATATGAATTGTATCGACAGTGGTTGACCTATAAATACATTTTTCGTTAACCCTTTCACACACGAGGTTGTGGTTGACGTGACATTAATATAGAGAAGTATGTTTAAGATACAAAATACGTACAGTAATTCATTACAAAAAAGAAATTTAATTTATTTTCAAATATTTTGTACTCATATAATTGTCTGTTTTTATGAACTACACCATCTTACGCTAACATACCGCCGCGCTGGAGTAGCCGAGTGGTCTAAAAGCTCTTCGCTGCGGAGCGCGCGGTTGCTCGCCATGGAGGTTCGAGTCCTCCTTGGTGCATGGGTGTGTATGTTGTTCTTAGGTTAGTTTACCTAGGTTTAAAAAGTTTGTAAGCTACGAACTGATGACCACCCAATTTGGTCCGATAGATTTACAGACATTTGAATTTGCTAACATACCTTTGAAAGAAATGACATAATAACATCACTGGATCATATAAAATCAACTGGCAGTCTGATATGATAGCCTGACATGTCAAAACAAGGATATAAATACCTAATCAAAAAGTCTTTATTGCCGCCATTGTAAGTGTACTGGAAGTTTGCCGACTGTTGGTGCCACACTGTGTAGATATATGAAACTAAAACACGTGGCGTACGTTGCCGCAGTCACTCATGATTGTGTGATGCCGGCCCGAACTTCCTAGCGCGAATAGCAAAGAAATAAAGCGAGCAAAACCAGAAACGTTCAATTGTGGTGCAACGCCTGAAAGTGATATAACTTTTGAAAATGGTTGTTAAAGGAAGGGAAGGAAGAAGGATAGGAACGAAAAGATTGATAGTAGCCGTATTTCGGCATTGATATCAAGGCAATGGTGACAAGTGAAAGTGTGAGCCGTACCGGGAATCGAACCTGGGTCTCCCACTTCGGGCTAGCGGTCACCTTAAGCATTTGGCCACTCGTGGTTGTCTCCCATCTGTCTCAAATTATCACAAGTCGCACGCTATGTTTGTAGCGCCCCTATCGTCCATGCCCTCTTACACTCGCCATTACAGATTTACGTGCGAGGTCGGGCGTATGACTGCATCTGCCATGAAATAACTGAAGCTAACGCCGCCGTCGCGTTTAAATACTTATTGTATTGGTGTGGTGTCTGTTTTTTCGGACGTCCGGAAGAACAGACACCACACCAATAAAATAAAAATGCTATAACTTCTGTTTTAGAGTCATATGATACTCGGTGGAATTTTGGTATTACTGAAGCTCTCTTCGCAGCACTCTCACTCTGTGTATTTCACGCCTATTTTGACGGCACCAAACTTCACACGCCGATAGCAAGTCAAAACCGCTTACATTTATACCGATTCGGGGCGAGACCCTGCCTCAGGTGTGTGGGCGCTCAGTTCCCGCCGCTTGTTACCTTCCGACTCACGGCTAATTAGTATTCGCCACAGCTGCTGGGGCGGTGCCGATCTCGTCGTCGTTCCAGCAACCGAGGCGCTATCGGCGTGTAGCGACCCGCGCGCCTCGACGTTCACACACACACACACACAGACACACACACACACACACACGCCCGCGAACAGAGCGGCACGCAGTTGCGAGGCGTCGGACTAAATCTCATCATAAGTTGGTGAACAGTTATTGAAGGTAGCGCGCCGCCAGAAGGCGCCCAGCTGTTTGACACGGCTTTCTCATTAGTCGGCGGCGCTGCGCATGCGCAGACTACAGCCTCCCAACTACTGGGACTGCGGCACCGCAACCGGCACACGGCAACACTGTAGCCGTCTCGCCACCTGTCACTACTGATACGTCTGCGTCGAACGTTCGCTGCGTATTAACGCGAAATGCATTCAGGCCGGGTCGCTTACATACGTGTTCTCTTCACGAGTACTTACGCGGCTGAATGGAATTGCGGCTTCAGACAACACGTAAAAGCATTGGGTAGTGTAATAGCATACACGCCAGTGGCGGCTGGCAGCGGCAGCGCGGCCTGTTCAGTGAACCCCCAGAAAAAAAAACTCGTTGTTAAAGGAAAAAAAAGGTACAAAAAAAAAAGTGTTTTCAACTATGCCGGCCGCATTGGCCGAAGGGTCTGTGGGGCATCAGTCACAGTCTGCACGGCCGCTACGGTCGGGGGTTCGAATCATCTCAGCCTTGGATGTTTGTGTCGTCTTTAGTATAAGGTAGTTCATAAGTAGTTTGTAAGTTTAGAAAAAAATGTTCAAATGTTTGTTAAGCTTATGGGACTTAACTACGGGGTCATCAGTCCCTAAACTTACAAACTACTTATGAACTACTTACGAACTAGGACGGCACAAATATCCATGCCCGAGGGGGGATTCGAACCCCCGACCGTAGTGGCCGTGCTGACCGTGACTGGAGCGCCTCAGTCACCTCGGCCACCGCGGCCGGCTGTAAGTTTAGGGACTGATGATCTGCCAGTTAAATGCCTTAAGCTTAACAAACATTTGAACATTTTTGTTTTCAACTATCAATCTTCCTTTCGTTCTTCTACAGATCATTTTTATAAGCACGTTCAAAGATTTTTTTTTCGCATGAGATATGTTTTACGTCGCGGAGACAACGCATATAATTGTCATAGTGCGGCCGCTTAAATATAGGCAGCAGTGACCGCAGCGTTGAAATGTGCATGCGCGGCTGAGGTTCACATTCTTTTCTGAACCCCCTAGAGGCATCATATGGCCGCTCTCGCGGCAGGGAGGGGCGTGGGGAAATGACGGTTTTAACGGGAAACGCCGCTTTTAACATTGGCGTTGGAACCGGTTAGAGCTCTGGCTGGTACGCACAATAAGTCCCGAAGATAGAAAATGGAGCTACTTCCCACCTCGCCTTGCGCAAGAGCAAATCCTCCATGAAGGCAACATCCGTATTTCATATTTGCTTTTGGCACATTGAACATTCATCAAAAACAAATATTTGGTCAAGTATCTTATAACTATATATTAAAGATGCATCAACTGAAAAAAGACTTGAGGAGATCGGATCATGAATAATAATGAAGTCACTACTCCCCACGCCACTACTCCCCATTCTCAAGAATAGCTGTGTGGTTAGTGACATCGCGCTGCGCTGTCGCAGTTAGGGGGTTCGAGACTGATTGCAAGCATTTTTTTTAACCAAATCTTCTTATTAACAGATACGGTAACATCAGTCCACTCCCATGAACCACAGACATTGCCGAGGTGGGGTGGCTTGCGTGCCTCAACGATACAGATAGCCGTAGCGTAGGCGCAACCGCAGTGGAGGGGTATCTGTGGAGAGGCCAGACAAACGTGTGGTTCCTGAAGAGCGGCAGCAGCCTTTTCAGTAGTTACAGGGGCAACAGTCTGGATGACTGACTGAGCTGGCCTTGTAACATCAGCTAATGTGGCTTTGCCACACAGCTACTGCGAACGGCTTAAAGCAAGGGGAAACTACAGCTGTTACCTTTCCCGAGGACATGCAGCTCTACTGTATGAACATATGATGATGGCATCCTCTCGGGTAAAATATTCCGGAGGTAAAATAGTCCCCCATTCGGATCTCCGGGCGGGGACTACTCAGGAGGATGTGATCATTAGGAAAGACAATACTGGCATTCTACGGGTCGGAGCGTGGAATGTTAGATCCCTTAATCGAGTAGGAAAATTAGAAAATTTAAAAAGGGAAATGAATAGGTTGATGTTAGATATAGTGGGGGTTAGTGAAGTTCGGTGGCAGGATGAACAGGATTTCTGGTCAGGTGAGTACAGGATTATAAATACAAAATCAGTTGCGGGTATCACAGGAGTAGGATTGATAATGAATAAGAAAATAGGAATGCGGGTAAACTACTATGACCAGCACAGCGATCGCATTATCATTGTCAAGATAGATACGAAGCCAACACCGACAACAGTAGTACAGGTTTATATGCCAACTAGCTCTGCCGATGATGAGGAGATCGAAGAAATATATGAAGAGCTAAAGGAAATTATTCAGACAGTTAAGGGAGAGGAAAACTTAATTGTTATGGGAGACTGGAATTCGGTAGTAGGACAAGGAAGGGAACGGAAGATAGTGGGTGAATATGGTCTGGGCAAAAGGAACGAAAGAGGAAGCCGCCTGGTAGAATTTTGCACGGAACATAATTTAGTTATAACAAACACCTGGTTTAAGAATCACAAAAGAAGGTTGTATACGTGGAAGAGACCAGGAGACACCGGGAGATACCAGATAGATTTTATAATGGTAAGACATAGATTTCGGAACCAGGTTTTGAAGTGTAGGACATACCCAGGGGCAGACATAGACTCTGACCATAACTTGTTGGTTATGAACTGTAGGCTGAAACTGAAGAAACTACAGAAAGGTAGGAAAATAAGGATATGGGACCTAGATAAATTGAAGGAACCTGAAGTTCTTAAGAATTTCAGAGGGAGCTTCAGGCAACAATTGACAGAAACAGGGGAAAATAAAACAGTTGAGGAGGAATGGGTAAAATTGAGAGATGAAATAGTGAAGGCAGCAGAGGACAAGATAGGTAGGAAGGCAAGACCTACAAAGAATCCTTGGATATCACAGGAGATACTAAATTTAATCGATGAAAGGAGAAAGTATAAAAATTCAGTAAATGAAACAGGCAAAATGGAGTACAGACGACTAAGAAATGAGATTGACAGGAAGTGCAAAATGGCTAAGCAGGAATGGCTAGAAGGCAAATGCAAGGATGTAGAAGAATGTATAAATAGGGGAAAATAGATGCAGCCTACCGGAAAATAAAAGAAACATTTGGCGATAAGAAAAACAGCTCTATGAATATCAAGGACACTGATGGAAAACCAGTTCTCAGCAAAGAAGGGAAAGCTGAAAGATGGAAAGAGTATATAGAGGGGCTCTACAAAGGAAATGAACTTCGAGACACTATTGTAGGAAGGGAAGAGGATGTAGATGATGATGAAATAGGAGATACTATACTGAGAGATGAATTTGACAGAGCACTGAAAGATCTAAGTCGAAACAAGGCCCCTGGAGTAGATGATATCCCGTCAGAGCTACTGAAGTCTCTGGGAGAACCAGCCATGACAAAATTGTTTCACATTATGTGTAAGATGTATGAGACAGTTGAAGTACCCTCAGACTTTAAGAAAAATGTTATAATCCCCATTCCAAAGAAAGCGGGTGCAGACAGGTGTGAAAAATACAGAACCATCAGTTTAATAACTCATGGTTGCAAAATATTAACACGAATTATATACAGAAGGATGGAAAAGCTGGTAGAAGCCGACCTCGGGGAAGATCAGTTTGGGTTCAGGAGAAATGTAGGAACACGTGAGGCAATACTCACTTTACGGCTTATCCTAGAAGATAGATTAAGAAAAGGCAAACCTACATTTCTAGCTTTTGTAGATTTGGAGAAGGCTTTTGACAATGTTGATTGGAATAAACTCTTTCAAGTTCTGAAGCAAGCAGGAGTAAAATATAGGGAGCGCAAGGTTATTTACAACTTGTACAAAAACCAGACAGCGGTTGTCAGAGTTGAAGGGCATGAAAGGGATGCAGTGGTTGGAAAGGGAGTAAGACAGGGTTGTAGCCTTTCTCCAATGTTATTCAATTTGTACATTGAGCAAGCTATAAAGGAAAGCAAGGAGAAATTTGGTGAAGGAATAAAAGTTCAGGGGGAACAATTAAAAACATTGCGTTTTGCTGACGACATAGTAGTCCTGTCAGATACAGCAAAGGACCTGGAAGAGCAATTGAACGGAATGGACAGTGTGCTGAAAGGTGCATATAAGATGAAGATTAACAAGAGCAAAACTAGGGTAATTGAGTGCAGTGTAAGAAAATCAGCTGATGCTGAAGGAATTAGATTAGGTAACGAAACAATAAAGGAGGTAGATGAGTTTTGTTACTTGGGCAGTAAAATAACAAATGATGGTCGCAGTACAGATGATATAAAATGCAGAATGGCAATGGGTAGAAAGGCGTTTTTGAAAAAGAGAAATTTGTTAACTTCGAATATTGATTTAAGCCTAACGAAGTCCTTTCTGAAGGCATTTGTATGGAGTGTTGCCTTGTATGGGAGTGAAACATGGACGATAAGCAGTGTGGACAGAAAGAGGATAGAGGCTTTTGAAATGTGGTGCTACAGAAGAATGCTGAAGATTAGGCGGGTGGATCGCGTAACTAATGAGGAGGTACTGAACCGAATTGGCGAGAAAAGAAATTTCTGGCATACCTTGACTAAAAGAAGGGATAGATTGGTAGGACACATTCTTAGACATCAAGGAATTGTGAATTTAGCGTTGGAGGGAAGTGTGTGGGGTAAAAATCGCAGAGGGAGACCAAGAGACGCGTATAGTAAGCAGATTCAAGTGGATGTGGGTTGTCGTTCTTATGAGGAGATGAAAAGGCTTGTTCAGGGATAGAGTAGGGTGGAGAGCTGCATCAAACCAGTCTCTGTACTGAAGACCACAACAACAACAACAACAACAGTGACTTTTCTACTGTCTTTCGACGTTTTAGCAAATGTATCCTCATTTTGAGGGTAAATGAGATTTATAGTCTTCGTTGTAACGAATATTTAACATTTTGAAAAGATGCGGGGAAGAACAGCCTTTGCGCATGCGTAATGTTAGGAGACGGTGCTGCTTACATTGTCACGTCATCCGAAGGTAGCTTGTCTCTTCACTGTAACAGAACTATTTTGTTACATCATTTAACAGTGTAAGCAGTTACTTACTGTGTTTTAGTGTTCATATACACATGTTCTTGGCATTTATTATAAAAAAATGAACAAGGTTCATTATCTCTTAGAGACATATTACTCATCTTTAAGCATGGAACAAACGTGTGAAATAAAGGAGCATCGTAAGCCGATGCCTCCGCTCCAGTTGAAGCAAGCGCAAACAAACCGAGGTAAGACAGTCTGCAGATCTCTTAACGAAAATATATCTAAAGGCCGTGATGGGGGGGGGGGGGAGGTAAACCGAGCAATTTCCCCTGGTGCCCCTCACAGAAGTGCGCTAGTCACCTGAACACTAGCCTCCACTGGCTGCTGGTGCTTCAGATGACTGGGTGTGAACTTCATTCAGTGCTGGTCGGCGAGTCGTTGTTTTGGCCGCATTACGACTCGTACACGTGATGCCTCCGCAACCTATGTACTTCGAATGTGCATATAAAATGATCTGATAGAACGAAACGTAGAATAATAGTTGGAAAACAGTTTTTATTTAATTTATTTCTTTACTTTTTTCACGAGGAACTTTTTCCCTGAGGTTCACTGAACCAGTGAACACATAGGAAGCGCCGCCACTGGCGCATATTAACCGTCAATGTTTACTGGACTCTTCGCGTTTACAGAGCGCAAAATTCAGCCACAATATTAACTGCAAACCCAAACAGCTTTAATGCAGCGCCGAGCAGGAACTGCCGTGCGGACTGGAGCGTCACGTTACGGATCACGTGGCCGCTTGCGTCGAAGATTTTCCGTCAGGCATCAATGTCTGTATGTTGTCCCTAGCATAATTTATTTTAAGTAGTTCGTAAGTCTAGACACCGACGACAAGAGTGGTTTGGTCCCTTTTTTTTAGGATTGTAAACATTCGAACACTTTGTCGCGCCGATTTCCGTATCACGACTGAGACGGTACGTAGCTTTGGTAAAGTTATTTCCAGCGGCCCTGTTGCTAGTGTTATTTGTAGGAGAAAGGACACCTTTTGAGACCTTATTTTACATCATCTATCTGAAGTTCACTCAAAAACTGCTCCTTTATCTATAGTACTATCACTTTCACATCACAGCTTTTAGTATTTAGAAAAAGTCTTACAACGAGAGGACGCCTACTGGTCATCGTCGAATTCGTCCAAATTGATGGTACATGTAGGGTGTGGTGAGATATAAAACTGCACCAAGTGGTAACTCCAGATGACTATGCGTTTAGGAAATTAAGGGAATTTTGATACGGATCTATCACCATATGCATTCTGTCGGCTGCGCCGTAGAGAGTCTGTTTAGGAAGCGGTGTTTGGATCAGCGGCAAAAATTCGGATTTTTATTGAAAAGTTTGCGGGTTCTATTCCGCCTTGCAGCAAATATTTTTTGCTCCTTGGCAATGCGTACACTACTGACTTCACAATGAACCGCAACATCATATACCTTATTTTTGTATTTATATGTGCACAAATCAGCATGGGACATCATTATTTAAAACAAGCATATTGCAAAAGAATGGAAGTACCGATTTACAGACACGACGTCCCCAAGTACTCGTTAAATGTTTACAGTCCCTAATTTAATCCAGTGCCCTTTGTTTGTTTGCTTATATAAATTAATAAACTATCGTATATGATGTTGCGGTTAACTGTGTCGTCAGTCTACATCTACATCCATACTCTGCAAACCAACGTGCAGTGCATAGCAGAGGGGACGTCCCACTGTACTAGTTATTATGGTTCTTCCCATTCGAGTCACGTATTGAGCGTGGGAAGAATGACTGTTTAAACGCCTCCGTGCTTGCTGTAATTACTCTAATCTTGTCATCACGATCCCTACCAGAACAATATGTAGGTGTACGCATTGCCAAGGAGCAGAAAAAATTGCCACCGGGTGGAATTGAACCCGCGATCTCTTCAATAACAATCCGATCTCTTACCGCTGAGCCAAACACCGCTTCCTAAACACAACCTCACAGAGTCAACTGATAAGATGCATATGATGATAGATCTCTATCAAACTTCCTTTTAGTTCCTAAACGCTTTGCCATCTGGAGTTACCACTTGTGGCACTTTCGTGTCTCACCACGCCCTACATGTACCAAAAATTTGGACGAATTCGGCGACGATGGGTAGGCGTCCTCTCCTTCTTAGTAGTAAATTAATTTATTTCCCATTATTCATTTTGTTAGACACTTATAAAACAAAGATGCGAGAGCAAAAATTACAGTGCAACAATTGCGTATTATAACATTTTTTTTTTCATTTACGCAACCAGCGAATTCTGATGTGTCTTTCAATGAAATATAGACCGAAATCTGAAGGAATTGAGAAACAAGTCAATGGGCCGTATGAATAAAACAGTGTCTACCTTATATTCCACAGAACATGCTCAGGTTCTCATGAATAAAGCGAGTCGGAGAACAGAGTATATTCTCAGAGTCAGCTGCTCACAACATAGACCATTCTCCGATGTCGTATGAATAAAACTAGAGACGTTTCTTACAACCGGAGAACATTCTCCGTTTTCAGAAGTGAGCTTTCCAGCATACTTCGATCTGAGTGTCTTCTACTAAGGTTACGTTTTACTGTGGTTTACAAGAAAAATGGCAAAATTTGTGTTGCTTAGAAGGTGAAAAAAGTCCTTTATACGTAGTCTGAAGAAGTACGGACGAAATTAAAATTTTATGCAATAAAAGCATTTTTCTGACGAGTCGCGTCCTTCATAAAAATCATATGTGTGACACTTCAAGCATTTTATATAGTGACGAGAGTGATGTCACAGCATTTTTTTCATTACCGACATAGAAATGAAACACTATTGGATTCACCTGCATCTTTTACCCATTTTTTACGAGTGATTGTTTACACTTTTAAACAGCTACAGAGCGAAATAATATTGTATGTTTTAAGTAGTGCATATGATAAGGCCTGATGACGTTATTTCCAATTAAAGGGCATCCCAGGACTTCACAGTCTGTATCACAAAATAAATATTGCTGCAATACCGAGTAGGCCTACTGATGTTTTCTGTACTGCTCTTGCTCTTTCTACCCATACAAGTTGGCATGTTTAAGATGAGTTTTCTGTCTTCGTAATCGTATGTAAGAAGTACGTAGACACGACAGGAAAATTAATAACTGATTAATTACAAACCTATCAGTCTGTTTCTTGTAACAAAATGAAAATGTAATTCATGCATAAAATTTTGTCGGCACATTGTGTGAACCGAACTTCAGTAACCAAGTAGTTTCTCACATGACCAAGATTTTGTAGCATTGTCAGAAGAATGCATTATCGTGAAAAGTCCATACTTCGTCTCAATAATCTTTTGTTGGACAACAAACTAATATCTAAACATAGCACCGTTGTTACTGGAAGTTTTTTTATTATTTTTTTTTATTATTATAACTGCCTGGTTTCGCCTTAGGCCATTTTCAAGCGCTGTTTTATCATAGCACTTGAAAATTGCCTAAGGCAGAAAAATTTTTATATGCCTGAGGCTCCTGACGCCTACAGAGAAAAAGAGAGAGAGAGAGAGAGAGAAAGAGAGATTGAACAGCTGTTACGAGCTGTAGTTCTCTTAGGTTGTTTGCAGATGACGCCGTTATTTACCGTCTTGTAAAATCAGCTGAAGATCAAAATCAACTGCAGAACGATCAGAATAAGATATCACTATGGTGTAAAAATTGGCAATTGACTCCGTTAAACTTTGTTTACAAGATAAATCAATCAAAAGTGAAGGCCGTAAACTCCACAAAATACCTAGGAATTACTATTACTTCAGACTTAAACTGCAAACAACATGTAGGTAATGTCGTGGGAAAGGCGAACCAGAGACTGCGTTTTATTGGCAGAAACCTTAAAAGATGCAACAGACTTCATACACTACGCTTGTCCGTCCTATTTTGGAGAATTGCTGCCCAATGTGTGATACTTATCAAGTGGGTTTGACAGAAGCCAACGAAATAGTCCAAAGAAGGGAAGCTCTTAATGTATTGTCGCTATACTGGGGAGACAGCGTCACTGAAATGATACAGGATCTGGGATGGAATCATTACAACAACGGCACTTATACCAGGGGCGTGGGCTACTTACGAAACGCCAATCGCCAAAATTCTCCTCGGAATGCGAAAATATATTGTTGACTCCCACTTACATAGGTAGAAATCATCATCAGAATAAAATACGAGAAATCAGAACTCGAATGGAGCGATTCAGGTGTTCTTTCTTACCACACGCTATTCGAGAATGGAGTGAGAGATAAATAGTATAACGGTGGTTCAATGAACCCTCTGCCAGGTATTTTAATGTGATTTGCTGAGTATCCCGTGTAGATGTAGATGACCCGGACATGACACTTGGAGAACTTGATGAATCAGGAGGGGAGGTAGCGAGAATGAATTTCCTGCTCATAGCGTATGCTTCGGAGATTTTATTCATACGAAATTGATAACTTTCCGAGAGGTTCTTTTCCTCTGAGAAACGTCTCTGGAGTGTGTTCGTTTTTATTCATACGGCTCAAACGACCAGTAAATAGGACACTTTCTGCTATTTCTACCAGCTCCTAATGAAATTAATTTCGTGTTTTGACGATTTATTCTCAATCCATCTCTTGTTTCAACTATCGGTGTCTGCATTCCGTTTTGATCTCGCTTCTACTATCTCCAACCATTTCCGTCTTTTACTGCCGCGATCTCACTGTTTCCCTATTGCCACGAGTCTCTGCTCCCACACTCCAGCAGTGAGGCTGTTTCATCCGTCTTTAGACGCAATATTGTGCTGTTCTCTTTTTAAACAGACAAGCGCGAACACGATCACATACCAATGTGCGGAGATTAAGGTTGTCACATTTCAGATGCACCGTGCAAAAGAAGCAGGAAACTTATGTGCACAAGTTAGACAGAAAGACTGAATAGGAATGTGAAAGATAATCTACGAGGGTGAACCAAATGAAAACCTTCAATATTTATAATTATGATTTATTGTGCAGAAGTAGTACAATGTTGTATCACTTTTCAACATAATCTCCTCCAGCACTTACAAAGTGCATAAAATCCTTTAGAAAAAAATATATATTTTGTTAGTCCGTGCAACCAGTCATTCACCGCGTTGCGTACCTCTTCATCAGAACTGTATGTCCTTCCTCCCATTGCTTCTTTGAGTGGTCCAAACACATGGAAATTTCTTGGAGGATGGTCTGGTGTGTATGGTGGATGAGGAAGACATACAAAATGCAGGTCTGTGATTGTTGCAACTGTTGTACTGGCAGCGTGGGGTCTTGCATTGTAATGTTGGAAAAGGGCACCTGGGGACAGCAATCCACGTCGCTTTGATGTAATTTGCAGGCCGCAGATGATTCTTAGGAGATCTGTGTATGATGCACCGTGACAGTGGCCCATCTAGCTATGTAATGTTCCAAATTGACGCCTTTTTCTTTCCAAAAGAGTGTCAGCATAACCTTCCTTGCTGATGGTTCTGTTCAAAACTTCTTTGGTTTTGATGACGAGGAACGGCACCATTCCTTGCTCGCTCTCTTCGTTTCCGGTTGGTGGAAGTGAACTCAGGTTTCGTCCCCAGTAACGATTCTCGCAAGGAAGCCATCACCTTCTCGTTCAAAGCGCCGAAGAAGTTCCTCACGAGCATCAACACGTCGTTCCCTCATTTCAGGAGTCAGCTACCATTGCACCCATCTTGCAGACACTTCGTCAAACTGTAGCACATCATGCACAATGTGGTGTGCTGACAAAAGACTAATCCGTAAACACGCTGCAATTTCATTCAGTGTCACTCAGCGGTTTTCTTTCACTATGGCTTCAACTGCTGCAATGATCTGTGGAGTGACAATTCATTGTGCCTGAGATGGACGTGGAGCACCTTCCACTGAAATCACACCATTGGCGAACTACTCCATTCGTAGACTTGCTGCTGTGAAAAACATGCATCACCGTACTGAACCTTCATTCGTCGATGAATTTCAGTAGGTTTCTCATTTTCACTACGCAAAAACAGAATAACAGAACGATTTTCTTCCCTGGTGAATGTTTCAAGTGGGACGGTCATCTTTATATTGATACTGCGACAGTATGTGTGCATCTGCACTATGCTGCCACCTACAGGACATTCTGCACGCTGTTTGTACCACGAGTACGAACTTACAGGGTAACGGCACGAAATTTCGACTTGTTATTACAAATTTAAGGTTTTCATTTGACTCACTCTCGTAATAATCATGGAAGATGAAAACGCGATTGTAGGTAAAGGGATTGAAGGAGAGATTGTGGGTTATATGTTGGTAATGACGGAGGAAAATGCTTAACTACGCTTTGTGATAAATTTCAGATGGTAAAAGTGAACACTGATTTCAAGCATCACAATAACAGAAGATAGATTTGGAAAACACCAGGAGGCACTTAATGATTGCAGCTATATACATCGATGCTAAAACAGACATTTACTTACCTGTAGCGTGTACCCTCGATTAGTAAAGAATCACATCCGAATTTAGGGAAGATAAAGAACAAATTGAAGTACGAGACAAACGCTCTGCAATAACAGTATGAGAGGAAGTGGGATACCGAAGTAGTGAGGTGTTATGAATGGGGTGTGATGTTCGTTAAAATGGATGGGGGTGGGGGTTATTAAGAATAAGACAGTAGAAGTCCCACTGAAAATGGCGCTAACAGTAATACAACGGGAATTCCACTGACGCCAGCAGAGGAGAGAGAGGATATGTGAAACAGTACATTGAAGACCTCTTTGAGTCAGAAGACGTGTCCGATGGAAGACATACGTGCACTTTCATCATCAGTAGTAAAAATGCTATGTCAGACTTGAAATCAGATGGAATGGATAATTGTCCATCGGAATTTGTAATATTAATTTCAGAAGAATCAACGAAAGGACTAATAATTAACATCAAGGACGCTAACTTTGTAGAAAATATCATCCACCCAATTCCAAAGACGCCAATAAGAGGTAAATGTGAGAACAACCGCATAATAAGTTTTACATCTCATGAATCCAAGTTATTTAATGGAATAATGATACACATTGGAATGAAAACTAAGAATTGAGGATTACTTAAATAAGGATTAGTTTGTCGTTAGAAAAGGTACAGGTGACAGAAATGCAGTTCTCTCGTTGCTGTTCAAGGAAAATATAGCACCAAATGTGACTCAAAAGAATGTAATTCCTTGGAACAAAGATGAATACATAACCAAAAATACTGATCGCAAATAGCAACAGCTGAAATTATTGATTTCTATTCCTGCACCGTACGCCAGTGTGGAAGTAGTAGTTTCGGTGAAGCCTGCTCCGTGGACTGATGTGAGAAAGCGACTGTTACCAAGGACAATAGTATCAATCATACACTTCCAGTTTAACAGCGAGCTATCTTGCATCGAGATCTGCAAATACGTAAAAGGAAAAAGAGAGACTAAAAAGACTAAATCTTTCGAAACATATAGTATATCGTCTATTTCTGCCGAAACAAGTGCCATGTAATTGTGTTCCGAATAAGAAGTAATTGTGTTTAGTACAGTTTTTACTTAGTTTATACACCCTAACCTCAGATTCTTCGAGTAGATAGATCCCAGTAGATACTTCTCAATTTTCAAGAGAGTATATTGCAAGTTATGATTTTTATTTATTTGACAAGGAAACCACACAGGTGTCGCAATTTAGAATTTTTGTATTTATAGTACTTGAAGTTCAGAAGTCAAATAACAATCAGCTAAAGCCATTCGACACAACTGTCAAAAATTCTCGAGATAACCTGCTTTGACGTTCTGCAGTACACGCATCTGCCGTTGTAGCGCAGGTGATAACGTTCTGCACTTAAACTCTAGAGACAGTGGTTCGAATCTCGCCGTAACAGATTTGTTTTTCCGCTGTGTTCGAATATTTACACAATATTAAAATATAATGTTAATGTTTTACGAAAAATTCACGTATTTTCTTTATCGTAATTTGCTATATTTTATAAAAGTTTGTTAATAATGATTGTTTCAATTTAAAAAAAAAACTAGTTACATTTCTTAGAGTTTTGGATTCACTATTAGTTGATGACGGTTCTCTTTCATTGTTCATTTACCGAAGAGCTACGATCCTGTGTTTCGAAAGTTATCTCCAAAGCTACTAATTGCTTTCCAAGCAGCTAACCTACTCAAACATCGTTTTAGGTGACGACAAGGTGTTCAACTTGTCTACATATACAAAAACTAAATCTGACACAACACGTGGAATTAGATATTTAAAGATGTTTTACATAATTAAATTAAAAAAAACGAAAAGAAATGTTACAGCGGTATTCGAACCAGCATGGTTGTGAGGCCAGAAAGCTATCAACCTTTTTTCTTCTTTTCGTTTTATTTTCCCAGATAGATAGATAGTTCACAGCCAAATGCTCATGTTCGTTCTTGGTGTTCGTTGAGTATTTGGCTCAGCCTTTTCTTTTTATTACAGAGAGCGTTGAGACTTCTGACCGGGCGCGCTTAGCTACACAGAGGCTGCGTTTTAATTATTGGTACTTACATGGACTTGCAAAAATTCAAAGTCGATTTTCGTGAGAATTTTTGACAGCTGCGTCAAATGGCATTGGTTGATTGATATTTAAGTTCTGAACTTCACGTACCACAAATATATAAAATCCGACACCCATGTGATATCCTTGTGAGATACAGACCACCGTTAAGAAAAAAAAAAAATGGAGAAAAAACATGGTTATGACAGTTGACAAATTGCAATAATTTTGAGTGAGAATTCAGTAATGTAGGCTACTACAATTAAACCGTAATAATTGCTTTAATACGCAACTCTAGGCGCTGCCATGTAGAACTTTCCGAAAAGAAGGACGACCGACGAATAAAATGAAAATTGCGAGCGGAGACGAACAAATGAACGCTGTCCTCCTGCAATCACCAACGAATTGAGGCAGAAGTTTTATGTTAATTGAGTTGCGAGTTGATTCATGGCCTAATGACTCGGAGATCATTAAAAGTTTAACGCAGCAAGATTTGTCGGGACGAGGGATGCCGCTTAATCGAACGGACAGTATCTGATGTATGGGAGATAAGTTTAATCATTAGGAGGCTCGTTTGGGAGACAGATATATGACGGCCATTAGAAGGGGTGGCGTGGCGTCGATCCAGCAGTAAAGGAGAGGAGGGAGGAGAGGGGAGAGGGGCTCGCTCGCCAGCCACCGGCGCGTCTGCCGAACGCCGGAGATGGATCGCCTTCATAAACCGAAATGTAATTCGAAGATAATTATCTCAACGCGGATCCCTTGCAGTAACGGAACTTGGCGTTAAAATGTAATGCGAGATTATTGTTTGTCGTTAATCAGCGGCGAGCAAGACAAACGGTGGAATTTTTCAGCTGGAGAAGCATGTTCTGTAGAGCTTAATTTTCGGTATTCCATTTTTTTTTCTTTTTTAAACCGTGTACCTTCTAGGCTTGTAACATTTCACATGCATAACATGTGCATGGCATGGAATCTTGAGAGGCAGTATCAGTGTAAACATGTTTAACTATATATCAGATATACATATGCGATGGAATGTATGGGTTTATTTGGCCCACTTTCGGTTACGGTAGTAACACTAAAAGTGGGCCTTTGCGATCGTTTTTTGACAGCTCGAAATTCAAATGCATCTGACACGAAAATTGAATAAACCGAATTTTTAGAGGAGAAAATTCTCTACAACTTTGATCTCTTATGTTCCTTTTTTTTATTTATTTATTTTTTTTTTTCATATCTCGTATCGTTTCAGAGATATTTGCAAAAATAACGGAGATTTTGGGATGTTGTCTGTCTGTCTGTCCCAAGACGGACCGTTCAACCGAACAACACCAAATTTTGCACACATAATTTTAGTTCGCCAGAGACCAAAACCTCCCTTTTTCAAATTTTCCCGACAATAATACAGTAGTAATACCAAAAAAAGCCGTTTGTAATACAATTGTTATTGCAAACGAACTCTTCATCTGACACCTAATTGGTAGAGAACCTATTTCTCTAGAACTTCGCTCTGTTATTATTTTATAGCATCGTTGCAGAGATATTTGCAAAAATAACGGCGATTTGACGATTTCTGGCTGTAACGTGTTCCCACTTTTTAGGTCGAACCGTTCAACCCATCGGCACCAAAATTTGCAGACATAATTGTTGGCTACCAGAGACCAGAACCTCGCTTTTTGAAATATTTCGGACAAGAAATACGTTAGTGATACCAAAAAAAGCCGTTTGTAATTTAATTTTAAATGCAGATAAACCGTTCATCTAACGCGAAAATTGAATAAATGAATTTGTAGAGGTAAAATTCTCTTCAACATTGTTCCCTTATGTTTCTTTCATATCTCGTATCTTTGAGACATATTTGCAAAAATAACAGAGTTTTGACACCCTCCATTAAATTAACGAAAACCAGCCGTTCGCACATGTCACGTGACATTCCTCGCCCAGAACTGTCTCTGGCATACGCCATCTTGCGTTACGTATTTGATGATTTTCTTATTGTAACTTACACGTTGTCATTTCAAAGCAATGGGGCACTGAAGAATTAACAAAAAGACGTCTTTCTTCGTATGATAAATGACAATCTCGTGTCTACAAATGCCATATTACCATTAGTTAATAACGTCCATTATAATATGAGATTAAAGAACGCATATTCCTAACTGTTAGCTGTAGGGTAGTGGGCAATGTGTAGGACTGTGTCGCAGAAGGTCAGTGGTTCGGAACCCGCCAGAGCCTAATTTTTTTTCCTACAAGGGTTTCAGATATTCTTACTAATTATTTTTTTATTACTTAGATTATTATTTTGATACAAAATGTTTGCAAAAACTTATTAAACTACAAATCTAAAGTGGGCCGTAAAACACGTCAGTGACCGCTGTCTTCATTTTTATAACTATGTATAATACTGCATAGATCATTAGAACTGTCTGTATTTATTACGACTTCCTGGCATCTGTCGTCATCACATTTTCCCAATGACAATAAAATTTAATTCGAAGTTCAACAGTTTTTAGAACTGCTGATGGCAAACAGCGAAATGTTTTCAGACAATAAGGAAGTTTTGTATTCCTGACCGTGTTATTCAAATTGACAAAGAAATTGGTATATGTGTTGTGAGTTCTTTCGTACATAAAGCAAATATAAGTCACCGTTTTTTTATTCAATGCCCATAGCAGTTAACATCTTATTTCCTGTCTAAAATGGTTTTCCATCGGGGTAACTTCACGCACATTTTATCTCTTACGCCGTAACTACGGAAAAATGTTTTCAACGTACAGTATGCTTAGAAAAAGTGGAACGTCATGACCTTTCTAGAAAAATTATTCAAATTCTCATCAGCATTTTAGATCTTTCAATGCTGATAACACATGTGAAACATTTTATTCCACCTAATACTGTATTTGTCGGAATTGTTATATGTGGTCGTAGGTGTAATTGCCAGAATGGCCTTTAGCAAATTCCGTGGTACCAGTATCTCCAACGTAGTGGATATCTTGTCTGACAACAATTTGACATTCGTTTACAGTTTAGCTACATTCATATAATACAGAAGTTCTAATCCGAAAATAAGCACTAAACTGAGGCACTCGGTACTATTTAATAATATGACACTCACCGAACGAGGAATTTATACTTTTTCCGTACTTTATAGACGATGGCAAGCTACTGGCCAAGCAGTTTTGAAGAACACAAGTGACGTCGCCACTAGTTTTGGTGTTATGTATTGAACCGAAGTGAAAGCACGTCCTTTTTGAGCTTTAGTATGGCCGCAGGCAAAGTTGTTACATGCAAAGGAAACAGCGCGAGTTATTTGGACGAATAGGTGCTCTTGTTGTTGTTGGTTGGTTAAGGGGGACAAAACTGCAATGGTCATCATTCCCCCATTCCATCACTAAGCGTCACAAGCAAAACCGTACACGCAAACAAAAAGCGCCCATAGTTAAAAATGGCGAAGTCTCAGGGTAGCCGGCCGCGGTGGCCGAGCGTTCTGCGGCGCGCCAGTCACGGTCTGCACGGCAACTACGGTCGGGGGTTCGAATCAACCCTCGGTCATGGATATTTGTGCCGTCCTTAGTATTAGCTAGTTCATAACTAGTTTGTAAGTTTAGGGACTGATGACCACGTAGTTAAGTCCCATAAGCTCTACAAACATTTGAACATTTGCTGGAAAATCCCACGGAGTCTACAAAAAATCGACGAAGTCGACAAGAAACAAAACGAAAAGAGACGATCACACAAAGACACCTAACAACGAAAGGATATAAACTAAGAATCCGATGTCTGTGGTTGGCCGACCATAAGTGTAAAAAAGGAAAGGTCAATCAATTGGCAGCACAAGGAAGCCTCAAATTAGAGAGATTGATAAACAAAAACCTGCTCGAATAAAACTTAAAACTGAATCTGCCGTTGTAGCATCGTCACGTAAAACATCTGATAAAACGTCAGGGAGGTTATAACCCCGCCGAAAGGCGGCTAAAACTGGGCAGTCCAATAAGATGTGGGCTATTGTCCAACGGGAGCCACACTGACAATGGAGAAGGGTCTCACCATGATGGAAATGTGCAAGTGTAAGCCACGTATGGCCACGTATGGCCACGTACGGGGCCGACACAGCACCACAGCGAGAGCCCGCCACACTACCGTGGTCTCCTTGACAACTCGGAGTCTGTTCGAACGGTTGCATTCCGGAAGCGATACGTGAGCGTATTTTTCTGAGAAAGGAACTTCGTGGCATGACAGTGTCGTAGATGTGCATTACCAGCTTAGCTCAGGGTAATTCTCATCTTCGTCAGTGGTATGCATCTACAAAATGTAGTTACAGGCCTGCCATATTGTGACATGTAACTGTAGCTTACCATGATTGCACAGTACACTGTAGTTTGTAAGTTTAGGGACTGACGACCCCGCAGTTAAGTCCCTTCAGCTTAACAAACATTAGAACATTTGCACAATACACTCTTAATAAAACTGAAATCCGCCCCATACAGGCCGCGAGTGCGCAAGAGGTGCCGACCGGCCGCCATGTCATCCTCTGCCCGCAGGCGTCAGTGATGCCTTATGGAGGGGGGCGTGGTCAGCGCCCCGCACTCCCGGCCGTTGCGTCGGTTTTCCAGACCGGAGCCGCTGCTTCTCCCTCAAGTAGCTCCTCAGTTCTGCCTCACGAGGGCTGAGTGCACCACGCTTGCCAACAGCACTCGGCAGACCCGGACGATAATACATTTTGGTGCTAGCCTAGCCCGACAGAGCTTATGTTTGGTGATCTGACGGAAACCAGTGTATCCACTGCGGCACGGCCGTTGGCTAGTACACTCCTAAAACTAATGTTTTATGGAACCGTGACTTTGGGACTTTTCTAAAATATTCATATGGAGCTCATTATTAGTAAATAATCGTTAAACATGTGATGGGCATCAGTAGATGCCTGTTGTACTGGTTATTTCAGCTTGGCATTATATGGAAAATGACGATAAAGGCGTTCGACGCTGCCACACTGCAGACTTCTAACGAAGATAGGAGCTTATGGAATAGGTTCACAGATTTGTGACTGACTGGAAGACTTCCTAAGTAATAGAACGCAGTACGTTGTTCTCGACGGAGAGCGTTCATCAGAGGCGTGCCCCAGGGGAGTGTTATAGGTCCGCTATTATTTTCTATCTATATAAATGATCTGACGGACAGAGTAACTTGTAATTTGCGGTTGTTTGCTGCTGATGGTGTGGTGTATGGGAGGGTGTCATCTATAACTGACTGCAATAGCATACAGGGTGACTTAAACAAAATTTCTAGTTGGTGCGAAGAATGGCAGCTAGCTCTCAATGTAGAAAAATGTAAGGTGATGCGCATGAAAAACAATCCCATAATGTTCGAATACAGCATTAGTAGTGAGCTTCTTGATGCTGTCGCGTCGTTCAAATATCTAGGCGTAACATTGCAGAGCGATATGAAATAGAACGAAGATGTAATGACAGTCGTGAGCAAGGCGGACAGCCGACTTCCGTTTATTGGGAGAATTTTGGGAAAATGTACTTTACCCGGAAAGGAGACCGCGTATAAAACGCTTGTATGACCACGTCTTGAATATTGCTCAAGTGTTTGGGACCGGCAGCAGATCAGTTTAAAGAAAGACATAGATGCAGTTCAGAGGCGAGCAGTTAGGTTCGACCAATGCGCGAGTGCCACGGAAATGCTCCGTAAATTCAATTGGGGATCGCTGGAGGAACGACGACGTTCTTTTCGTGAATTTCTGTAGAGGAAATTTAGAAGGCCGGAATTTGAAGCTGAGTGTAATACGATCTTGCTGGCGCCTACTTACATTTCGCGTGGTGATCACAAAGACAAGATAAGAGAAGTTTGGGCTCGTACGGAGGCATATAGGCATTCTTTTTTTCCTCGTTGGATTTGGGAGTGGAATAGGAAAGGAAATGCCTAGTAGTGGTACAATGTACCCTCCGCCACGCACCTTACGGTGAATTGCGGAGTATATATGTAGAGTTAAGGAGGATCAGTCTTAGCGCATAATCATTTAAATAAAACAAAACAATTAATGGACATCCTATTAAATTTTCAGAAGCTACAATGTCCAACTTTTGGGCCTCAAATCAATTTCCGTCAAGCACACTGTTTCGTGAATGAATGCGAAGAAACGTGTCCGTCCTAGTTCGACTACATTACTTTAACACAAGAATATCATAGGCCTACCCCTGTACAATGAAAGAAACTGAAGTCTTCAACCTGGTTCCCCATCCTCTCAGAAGACTCAGCGTAAACTTTCTGGGTACTTGCTTATTGAACCCTGGGTTCCTGAGCTGAGAAATGGTAGGCGACGGCATCGTGAGTCGTGTCGGGATAGCTCAGTCGGTATAGCGCTTGTCCGCGAAAGGAAAAGATCTCAGGTTCGAGTCACGGTTCCGGAACACAATTTTAATCTGCCAGTAAGGTTAATATCAGCGCACACTCCGCTGCAGAGTGAAAATTTCATTCTGGAAACATCCCTTAGGCTGTAGCTAAGCCATGTCTCCACCATATCCTTTCTCCTAGGAGTGGTAGTCTTGGAAGGTTCGCAGGAGACCTTCTGTGAAGTTTGGAAAGTAGCAGCCGAGGTACTGGTGAAAGTAAAGTTGTGAGGTGGCGTCGTGAGTCGTGACGGGGTAGTGCTTGCTCGCGAATAGCAAAGGTCCAAGGTTCGAGTCCCGGTTTCGACACACAATTTTAATCTGCCAGGAAGTTTCAATCACTGCACTGGTATTCGTCAGCAGTAAATGTGTCCTATTGTATGAATCATCTACGCCACAGAGAGGCGGGGAATCAAATAAGAACACACCCGCCATTTAACTTTGGAACTTATATATTTCAAAGAAACAAACGATACACATTTAGCACTATACTTACAACAATTTCCATGGCGATTGGGGAGAGCTGCTAGTAATGCAAGACGACGGCAATAGACAGACAAATGAAACGGTTCGCTGTTCTTTCTCTCCGACGGTAAAACAAGGGAATGCAGGATTTTCAGAGATGATTATTTTTAAGAGAGAAAGAAAAACGATCATTGGTTGTATCTATAACTTCGACTCTCGATGTTTATTATTCTTTATTTATTTATATTTTCATTTGTAGCGCTGCAGAGTCGGCGACGTCCTCTGTGATCGAGCAAGATAAGGTTGTTCCTTTGGGTAGAATTTTAATTGTGACTTTGTTTTCCATGGCTATTGTCTTACATTCATCGTTAAAAGTTCTGTCCAGTGTTCTGACATCTGCGAAGGCGACCTGCAATGGCCATGACGTAATACAATCTATCATTCACCTGCAATACGTTCTCCATGTTGTTCGTCCTGTTGTGGGACTAAAAATGACTGGCAGTGACCGCTAATAAGCGACGGTCGGTGAAATCAAATGTCCAACCGTGGTGAAAATCCTATCAATAATTGGGACGGCATGAAGTGACCCTGATGCGATTCCGAATCAGTCACTGTCCATTAACAAACAACTTTTTGCCTTTTAGAGAAGATTTTGATGCATGTGGCTTGCAATTAACTGTATTCAACATTTTAATTGGGTGCAATTCATATCTTGCTGAGAGGGCAGAAGCTCTTAGTGGTGATCTCCCCTCCATGTTAACTGATGATAAGGCGAGTGTGGCCAAACTTTTTATAGTTTTGTGACTGCACTCTTGTCTAAACTGCTAGCCTGGCGAATTCAGACTGTACCCGTGACCTCGTTTATATTATTAGTCATTTATCTTAATTACACTATTTCTGCCCGGGCACCATCTGCTTCCCCATACACCTGTGCTATTTATACATAACTCGATCGGAAGACACTGGAAATGATAATGGACATGAAATGATTGATGGAAGAGTTTTAGATAACAATGAGAGCGACTTGAAGTATGGCCATTGAAGCAAATTTTTGCAATGAAACTGTTGACAAGGACGAGCCACAGAGTTATATCTACTCCTTAATATTGTTTTTAATAATGTGCATTACTTAAAAATATTTCATTTATTGATACAGGAATATTTTAATGTCTTTAGTACGTTACAACAAAAATATCATACTTCTTAAGTTCCTAACCTGATTTATAGAATTTTGTGAACCTTCAAAGATCCCTCCTGCAAAAGTTACTTCATGTGTCTTACCATTACGTATCATCGTACGCCTCAGTTAACATATCTACATCAGCTAAGTATATAATTTCGGTATCTCTAATAAAAACATTGGCACGCACCTGCAGCTATTGAGATTGTGTTATCAAAATTAGAGTATAACCTAATGAACAGGAATGGATGTTTCTGCCTACATTCTGTATGGACAGAGGAACAAAACTAATACAAACTCAAACATTTAAAACTATTTTTACTCATGTTTATTGAATATTCCTTCGGTACTTGCAGGAACAAAGACATATTAATATCTTAAATACGTAATATTATTGTTCCACATTATTTTTATTTGTTTGTTATTAGTAGCTTTCGGCTTCTTAGGCCATCGTTAGATAACATAGTACTAAACAGATAGTCCATACGTAACTTTGAGGTATTCTATATGTAATATCAATGTTACGTGTGAACTATCTGTTTATTATCTGACGATGGCCTAAGTAGCCGAAAGCTTCTCATTAAACAACTTAAAAATATTGTGAAGCAAAAATACTATTATTTAAATTTTCAACTACTAATGTTTATTCGCAATATTTCTGGTTGTTTTCTTCTTTGTTCGTCGGATGATGCTGTCTGCTTGCTTGCTTGCTTGCTCGTGTTAGTTGTCTTTCCTGTTGTAACTGGAAACCGAGGTTTTAAAAACCGATGCATATTGCTTCCTCACTGCAGTAATTCTTCCCTATTCTCATGCCGAAAATCGGCTCCATACCCTACGTTGTTTACACATTATAACCCTGCATTGGTCGCGCTCAAAAAAAAAGTAACGTAAGTGGTTGGGTGGAACACATATGTGTGCCATTTTATCAACTCAAAATTAGATGCCACTCAGTCTTCAGATATTTTTATTGAGTGTTTTATGTATTGCCCATAATAATAATTATTAAAAGCTATCAACAAAATGTTAACACATCACAAAGAATTTTAAAAACAACAAAAAACGTTTACAGCAAATCCCAATTTTCAGTACGTTTACATAATTGGCTATGGTTCACTTTCAAAAAACACGCATTATTGTAAAAAACAAATCTAATCATGATTTTCTGGACAAGAAATACAGACGATCTTCGGCCGATTGGTGCAAACAAACATTTCACAAACGTTGCACACTTCTCTTGTACTTCTTTTTGTTGATCTTCCGCAGTTATATGACCGATCCAAAGAACTCCTATGTGTCATTCGTAAAGTTGATGTCTGATTTTCCACCAGAGGAAAGTCAGGAAAGTAATTTATTTTGAAGGACAGACTTCTTGGAAAAATTGTATTGTCTAATCTCTACTGAGCCAGAGGTTTCATGCCTTCTAGCCACTGACCCAAAATTTTCCAAAATTCTATGATAGTCTACTATTATTTCAAATATTTATACATTGTAAAACGGCAATTAAAGTATTTCAGCAAACAATTGGAAAAACGGACTAAGAAGAGAAAACCGTTTTACGAAAGTACGTAACAGGCCGCACGGATTACAGTGGTAGACCGCCGACTTTCACTATAGAGGTACTGTGAGGCAACCACATGTGACCTACTCTCACAGTACACTGATAGGGTCCGCTAGCAATCCATCTTAAGGTACACGGACGCTCGAAGCATTGTCGATTCTGGATTTCCAGATTTATTCGAATTTCCACAGGAGGTTTACATACGTAATATATGTGACCACTGCAGCGTTAATAGGTATTCTGATATTCCGGGCTGAGAATAATTCAACTAATCATTACATTCGGTCCAGCCAAACTTGACTATTAAATCGTGTAACTAACCAGACTTCCTTTTATTTATTTATTTATTTATTTATTTATTTATTTATTTATTTATTTATTTTTATTTATTTATTTTTTTTTTTTTCATTCCTACGGAACGAAATTATTAATATCTTTGGGACCTATAGTTACAATGTACTTAAACTAAGCCGCGGTGGAGTAGCCGAGCGGTCTAAGGCGCCTCGCTGCGGAGAGCGCGGTTGCTCGCCCTCAGAGGTTCGACTCCTCCCTGGAGCATGGGTGTGTGTGTTGTCGTTAGGTTAGTTTACCTTAGTTTAAGCAGTTTGTAACCTACGGACTGATGACCATGCAGTTTGGTCTGATAGATTTACAAACATTTGAATTTCTTTTACTTAAACTAACTTATTCCATGGATAACGCAGCCACCCATTCGCGAAGGCGGACTCGAAACTCCGGTGGAAGCGCCCGCACAATCCGTAAAAATGAGCCTAATATCGCGTGGCCATCCCCGTAGTGCTATAAATATTTGGTATAGTACATCAGGTATTTATATGTGTACTGTTGCAAATATAACTAAATTTTTATGCTGTTACATAAATACGTTAGCTTATGTTCCCTCACGGGCATTTAATTAGTAACATATGCATAGAAGAAATAAAAAGAAAATAAAAGAGTCCAACAACGTACTATCTCAATAGAATAAGTGCACCCCATTCAAATGAAATGTTGTTTTACGAGCAGTAAAATGAATTCTAATGTCGGAAAGTGAATGAACCATAACAACAGTTGTCGTCCCCGGCTCTGATTTCTGATGTATTTTCTTTTTTATGTCCAGCAACGTCGTTTGCGCCAGACACAATAAGACTACGGCAGTCCCCTTTATAGAATGAAAGAGGCCCCGCGGGTTATTGCTGGACGCGGTAGTGTGTAGATCGCCCGCTGGCGGCGCTGCAGTGGCGCCCGCTGTTCAGTGTGGGGTCGCCCGGCGCTTTATCTCTGGTGCGAGATGTATATGCCGGCCGCGGTCGTCGCCGCCAACTTCGCGAGACTCGGCCGCGACGTAATGGACTTGAGTGCAGTATTGGAATTAATTATCGCTAAGTGCAGCTAAGGGGCAGACAGCCGCGCCGGGGATATATATATAGCGCGCATGAATCGTGGGGGCCGCCTAGGCAGAGGACAGTAGACGACGCTGACGCAGGGACCTCTTGTCTGCAGGGGCAGGACTCGCGAGGCAGTGGTGTTCGAGTCACACGACAAAGGTCAGCGATTACCGAAATTTACAAGCTGCTTCGGAATGTGAGATTGGTGGCAACTGTCATTCCACCACTATTTTGTCAAATGTACAAATATTTGTGAATCTAAGGGACGAAACTGCTAGGGTAATCGGTCCCTAGACTTACAAACAAACTGAATTACTACAAGGAAAGCACACATACAAATACACACACACGCACACACACACACACACACACACACACACATACACACACACGTATACACACACACAAACACACATGCCCCGAGGGAGGACGCCAACCTCCGGCGGGAGTGGCCACGTAATCCGTTACATGAAGTCACATGCCACGAGGCCGACTGTTTCTCCTCCATTCCCCCATCATATTCCCCTCCATTCAACTGGCCAACTGGGTCCTAAACTGGGGTTCGCGATCGACCAGTGGATCACCTTATCTATTCACTTTGGTTGGCAGTCGACTTCAAACTATCACAGTAAAATATTCTTCTGCTAGCACGCCCTGCTGAAATCATGGAGTTCTAAGTACGAATGAAGGAAAAGAAGAGGGAAAAATATTTGGCAGACTGCGAAAAGAGGAAGTTCGTTTTAGAAGCCTTATTCATTCTATTAGACTTCTCACCTCATAAAAAAAAAGAAGAAAAAAATGGATATTTTTTAAAAAGCAGTAGTCTAGCCGTTAAGTGTTGATATCCCATGTTTGGACGTTATTTAGAGTGAAAGCACTATTAAAATTTTTAATATTATCCAAGCGTATTACTTAAGTGCATCTGGACGTGAACAGGTTGTATTTTCATCCCTCGCTTTCGGTGCACATTACCCTTGATCTGCAATGCGAAGGCTGTTGCGATTTCGTACCAAGATTGAATGATATTAACTCAAGCTGTAATACGAAATTAGAGCATGAAACGAAACACCGTCTGCACTCCAATAAACACAACTAGTAGCCCTAAAAAACTACCGTCTGCCGTTTTTCCAGAAAGCCAATCAGATCCAAGCTTCCTAGCTCTGTGCAGTGAAAATTCACTTACGCATGGCCGATATCGGAAATATGAAACTCAACCCAGCAGCCAACCAGAGTCGGCTACCCCTTTCCATAACTCTTCTTGGCGCGTTTCTCATGCTTTCCGTAACCATCAACCGAACTCATTCCCAGCTCGGGCTGAGAAGGAATTTTTACGTTAGCAAAAGCCATCATGACCTCCAGAGCTCTTGTTCATTACGAAACAAAATTTGGACGCCGTTCCTCGAGCGAGCAGAGGGGACGTCCCATTGTGTTGCTGCTATCTTTTGTTTCAATCAGTGAGAACGGCTCGTTAAGAGCTCACACAATACTCGCCTTCCACCTGCCACAAAGCTCGGCCTCTGCTGTGTCTCGGCGCGTACGCAACCTACTGACCCCTGGTCAGTGGCAGCAGGTAGAAACGCTGTCACCGGCCGCACATTGGAATCTGACCCCCGGACCTTCTTCGTACACCGAAACTACCAAACAACTCCCCCTTCACTCATGACACTGCCCTGTTCCAATATTCCATCAACAGCAACAGCAAATTACGCGTAATGAACTAATTACATTATTAATCTTACATTAAATGACACAATAAAGATGAGAGATGGACCGTAATCTCTCAAGCTCAGTTTTTTTTACAATTTCTAACACATAATTTAACGAAAGCTGATATTTTTTATTACACATAATGGGCATATGATAAATGAACAGTTCAAATTTGTAGGTGTTCTGATACACTGTAAGCCGTTGTGGAAAGACCATGTTCAAGATCTTGTTCCAAAACTAAATTCTGCTTTATTTACCATTACAACACGAAAAGTAGTCTACTACACTTACTTTCATTCTGACGTACCTCGTTACTTCTGGGGTATCTCGGCCCATACAAAAAAAGGGTACTTTTGCCTCAGAAACATGTGGTGCGAGCAATATGTGGTGCAAGTTTCCGAAAGTCATGTGGAACTCTTTTCAGTAGTCTGAGATTTCTGACACTGGCGTCACAATAGATATTTTCTTTAATGTCGTTAGTTGTTAATAATATCAGCTTACTGCCACGAGTTCACAGCTTTCACTCAGTAAATATTAGACCAAGTCGAATCTACATTTGGATCACACCACCTTGACACTTGTGCTGAAAGGTGTACAGTATTCTGCAGCATCCATATTCAATAAGCTACCGCTCAAGAATCTTTGTAATAACCTACGCGCTTTCAAATCTAAATTGAGGAGTTACCTCATAGCTCAATCCTCTTAGTCTGTCGACGAAATACTGGAAAATTTAAACAAGCTAACTCCTTTTTTTTTCGTTTTCGGTTCTTTTCGCTTAGGCTGAATATTGTTACGTTCATAGGACTACTTAAGTTATTCTATTACAATTTTTGTGTTAAAATTCATGCATTTACTTGTTCCATGACCATGGAGTCTTACTCTTCAACTAGGTCCTACGTAACAGAAAACAATTATATTATTATTATGACCTTCACATGACATGGTCAGGTTCATACCTGGACGTAAAATTTCCTGATCTTTCCATATCCCTAATAAAAACGCTTATTTCCATTAAATATTAATTTGACCATAACATTCAAGGTCGTAGGCAACGTCAAATCATGGTCGCCATTGAATACCAAGAGAAAAAGCATAAGCTTTCATATTTAAGATGTTTAAAAAATATCCATTCTTTAAGAATTATTCCTGGTTCTCTACGCTTTTCTGACACCCTGTATGTGAACTCATTAGAAATAATTTACAAGTTATGTATTATATACTACCACCATCTCTCTCTAAGAATATTGCGACTCCATGACTTCTGATGCCTTAGTTTATATCCTGTTGTCGTCCTCTTGTGTGAGGTCATATACGAGTATATTTCTTGTATGAACTTTATATAATATTATTACTTTCTTCTGTTTATTCAGTATCGCCTATTGTCGATCATAAAAGATTTCTACACATTGCTTTCGTTTCGTCAACTGACCTGTTTAGATTGGCGCCCTACGTTCGAATTGGTACCACTACGTCATTGTAGATTCGCTAACTCGGCGATGTCCCTTCAGCGGCGACATCGGACTGTGGGCGGAAGCATATCGTCATGAGGTGTGGCAGTTTCAATGTGTAGAAACGTTGTCTGTACTGGTTTCGAAAACCAGTACAGATGTGAGATCTCCAGTTTTCAGCCATTTCTCCTGAGTTTCAAATTGGTTCTTTTAGTCTTGTATGTACACCAGTATGAAACAGAATGTTTGAAATGAATCATTTTTAGCTTTCTTCTGGTTGTTTTAACTTCCTTTGTCAAACACCTTCACTTCTAGCAAGCACCATCACTGGGGTATGAGCTGCGTAAAGAAGCATAGGACAATGTTACTGTCGAATTGTACATCATCCGGTGTGGCTAACACGGCAAAGTTTTTAACATTTGTAACAAACACTTCATACAGACATTGTCATACATACATTGACACTGCGTGCTTTCTCCTATGGTGATGCTTACTATACTGGTGAGAAAAAAGTTGAAACATTTCAGCTGAAAGCTGGAAAAGATTTATTGCGACTGTTCCTGACCCGTCGTTTGCTTACATCTGTGCAGTAGTTAACTAACTTCGTTTCTGTTAAATGAATCATGTACCGGACTTGCCTACCAACATTTAGACCTCCCATGTGTATAAAGCATGGAGTGGGCTTGCACGTAGGCATTATCCTAATTGAACACCTACAGTGGCTCCTACCATGTTAAAGGGGAAATCAATAAATACCAGCCTGATATTATAATAAATCAATATTAATTATCAAATTCGCATAATGGAAACGCATATAGAGGAATGGAACTATTATGTTTATTGATTGGGAACGCATGCATTACTCAGTTGCTCACCCACAGTGTATGTCACCTTTCTGTCATCATATTCATGAACAACTTAAACATCTCCAAAGCCCCTGGTGCACTATCTACATATAAATTAGTCAGACTCAGCTGTGACCAAATCTACTATTAAAAAAATCGACATAAAAGAACTGTAAAATCCAGGGCACTGAAGCAATCTTAGTTTGACGTCATTTTGTTAAGTGTTGCAAACATGACATGGTAAATACGATAGTTATTTACGAAATTGTTTAATTATTCAAAAGAAACATATAACTCAAAAACAAGCATATAATTCATCAAATGGAACGTAGGTAACCTACAACAAATCTAGAGCGTCACTCCGTGAAGTAAAAACTGACGTCACATTCACTCAAAACTTCCTTTCGTAACTTCCTACCTAGGCCATGAAGAACATAAGAATTCAAAGATCTGTGAACACGTGGCCTAGCACATTAAACGCTTTCATTATTCACTTACATATTAAATTTCCTAATTACCTAACTTCAACTAGAGTGGCGGGATGTTGTGGGCCTAATACATTGGGCTGATCATAATTTAAGTAATATACTGAAACCCACACGTTGTCGGAATCGGAAGGACCCAAAACCACAGGTCACAAAAGACATCAATACAGCCTTACAGCCACACAAACAAACACATTATAAAATATTTTATGCAACATAATTAGCAAAGGATATGTTACAGATTTCTGGGCAAGTGTTCGTGGAAATTGCTACTACTCTTGGTATAAAACAAGTTGAAAATAAATTCACAATATCTTTGAACTGTACGTCTACCTGTAATTAATCATAATGATGCCAGCTAATAAACGATGTGCATATTTCATTGTGAGACGCAGCTGGCCACGCCACACTCATTATGCCTCCTACGTGGTGCATCAACTTATCACCACCATGTACACAAAGAAAACCCCCGAAATTCATTGAAAAATCTTAGAAAATTTTACGTTTGCCGAAATTTCCCATTATGGTGTTACTGTCTCCCGGATACTACGCAGATATTAAAATAGATCGACAAAACGCACCACCTATAAGTCGGCATCAAAATTTAGATTATGCAATCTACAAGGAAAAAGGTTAAAAATTATAAATTTTCCGCCGCAAAGTGATTCATTCGAAAGGTGACAATTTAACTAACAGTTACGATATTCAGCGAAGACTGCGAGACAGAAAAGTCCATCACACCACCGATCTTTGTAATCGAGCCAAGTCCCATACAATTTACTAAATTATTATTCGAAGCTGCTCCCTCGTCTACATACTACATTTAATATCGCGAAAATGATCCTCTATTAGGTAATGCATTTTTTTTTATTTTTATTTTATTTTATTTTCATTTATTTATTTATTTATTTTTCCTTACGTATTATCTTTATAGAATGCACAAATCTGTTAGCGCCAACAGGGACACGTTCGTCCTGTTCCAAAGCGACTCTAACATGGCCGAAAACCTGGCCGAAACTTCCGCGCTTTCTACCTGTGTCGGAGGGATGCCCTCATTTTCGGAGACAGCTGGAGCCCGTTTATTTGCTCGTTTGCTCACCTTCGGCTGACCAATGACAATATTGCGCCAGTGATTGTTAAAATCTTCCGCTAGTCACTCCATGTTTTAGTAATCTCGTCACGGCAGCAACCAAAGACTTCTATTAGTACTTCCATAACTCTCGCACACATAGGGAAAGGAGACACAGGAGATTGACTGCAACAGCAATGAAATAAAACGCTACAGTCCACGCCATCTCCGTTTCTACGATTTGCCACGACTTTTATTATCGAGTGACCACGTTTCGAAAGTATGAAGAGTACACCTCACTACATAGTTATTAAATAAATAGTCATAGTTATTAATATTAGTATGAAATTTTTTTTTATTATTGAATTTAGTTAACAATGGGTAGTGGAGTGCCAAAAAACGACTGTTACGTCTCAAAACGTGTCGCGTCTATGGACAGACGCCTGCTTCAGTATGGTAAGCCGGCCGCGGTGGCCGAGGGGACTGAGGCGCTCCAGTCACGGTCTGCACGGCCACTACGGTCGGGGGTTCGAATCCCCCCTCGGGCATGGATATTTGTGCCGTCCTTAGTATAAGGTAGTTGATAAGTAGTTTGTAAGTTTAGGGCCTGATGACCCCGTAGTTAAGTCCCATAAGCTTAACAAACTATATTTACGTTTAGTATGGTAAGGTATAGAATAGCGTCACGTACAGCTAGTATATAAACACAAACCCACTGCCATGACCACACTTGTTGACATTATCAACAACTGGATACATTACCTAACAATATAACAACGACGAAATCCTCAAAGTAAAGATATAATTTTTTATGCTTTTATATGGTAACCCATTTCAGGTTGTTAAGGACACATCTTAAGATCATTAAATGTGTTAGATAATAATCACATTGTTGTTATGAAGTTAAATATTTTATACACTTAAAACATACCTGCCATCCTGTCTTTATGATATTATATGAAGAAATGGTATAAGGATATAATTCATTAAATGTATATTACGTCATTCCGGTTCTCTAAAGCAGTGTTTTAAATGTTCTTCAATAATCGACCCCATCCCAAGTTAAAACACCACCGACCCACACACTCACACACACCCACACACACGCACAAACACACACAGACACACACACACACACACACACACACACACACACAAACACACACACACACACACATCCCCACTCGACATGCACCAGTGCTGTTCGCTTAACACCAACTTGGTCTACTTTCTGGAGCCTGCGGGCACTGCCGGCTGCGACAAGTAGTTTGACATGACGACTGCAGCATGAATATGCAAATATGCGAGAGCACTGCTTGCACAACCTCGCCTGCCCGCCACAAACTCCAGTGAAATACGGGAACCGGGCGCCTCTGCTTCGTTATCTGTGTGAACCGAAAACATTTGGGCGTATTCTAAGTTAGCGTGTTCAAGTTTAATTAAAAATTTCAAATTAATTATGCAAGCTCCTGACTGTGCACAGGTAGTCCGCTAAAATGCTAATATAGCTATATCTTTTATCGCGTGTTGTTTTATATCGCGGCATAAAAGTGCTAATCCTAATAGAAGAAGCGGATCTTCGCCGAGGCGTTCCACAAGTTCCAAAAGGTGGATACTGTGTTATCCGTTGAGAGAATCAACTATTGCAGTAGATTCGGTACCCGCCGTACAAAGATTGTGACAGCAAAGAGGTAACAGTTTTGTGTCATAAAACCACCGCTTACTGTCAGAACGCACATTTAATTATTATTTTTTCTTTTTTTTTTTTTCAATATTTTGCTTCAGTCATCATAAGACTGGTAACTATTCGCTTACATTATTAATCAATGAAGGAATATCAGAGTTTGTCTTAATGCTATTTAACACCATATCCCTAGCAAATATGTCGTAAGCTGCAGTGAAAAAGGTAAAGCAGTCAGCAATCAGAAGATTGGTTTGAACACCACAGTGCTTTACTAGGCATGGTCCTGTTTGGAGGTGGTGTGCCGTTGCCTTCCTCCGACCTTCGAACTGACTTACCCAGCCAGTTATAGGGGACTTACAGTTTAACGTGGGTTCCGAACCACGGTGCTACTCGGTATTTTTCACATAAACAATACTGCCAGAGGTGAAAGAAGTGGAAAGTGACAGATAAAAATCCTAGGTGCTGGACTCTTTGAGTATAAATAATTGTTTACTTTATTGGAAAATCGTCATTTCGTCTATTTAGATAAATACTTATTAATTCATACAAATTACCAAAATATCTAAACCACGTATCATAGTCATTAACTATTGTGCAATTTTTAAATTGTCATAATACGAAGTCTTGTTATGAAAGTGTGCATTTCCCGATAGTAACAGATTGTGCTTTGACCAGAAATTATACGTTAAAATGTACTGTCATTAATTTCTGTTATTGTAGAACTTCGCTGTTCCGTGGTAATGTTGACTAAAAGCCTTATAGAAGTACTATGTCACAAGCTTGAAGGAACACCTGTATATGCAATATGTAAATTTTTTACCTACCAGTTAACAGATGAGAATAGTTTAATCAAAATTAAAAAAAAAAGATTTGTCGTCTAATAATAGTTTTACAGTAATAGAAGATAATTAACTCTCAGAGACTCAACTGATCTCAGAATTAAAGTTCAACTTTCCATTTTCAGAACTGCCTTAGTTATCGAGAAAGAATTCAGTTAAACCCGTTATTGGTAAATATGATGTGCAGCCCTACACCTCCCTGTCTGGTAAGCGATTTCATTAATTTATCGAGACATTTCAGAACCTGAAATTAAATCCGTAGCCTAAGCGGTTCACGTTCATTACAATTCAGAGTGAAGCTGGACACAGTTCTCCGCCAGATTAGTCGATCTAGGGCAGTGCTCTTTACAGCGCCATCTATCTTGATTTGCAAATCCAACTGTCGATTTCAAAATGTGACGCACATTTAAAATATACGACACAGCTCCATTACCTCACAGCAAGAAACCATAATTAGACAGTCAATAGTTTTCAGTGTATTCACCGTGTTTTTCATTATATATCTCATCTCTTCTAACATTTTCTATTCAAGGATTAGTTTTAAAAAAGTCAATTTTTTGATTACTGAAGATAACAAGATTTTCTGACAGGTTTGTCCTTTTTTTTTAATTTATTGGATACTTGAGAATGACTATCGCAATGAACGTTCATGTATCTACTGGGAATCTGGGGAATGTTTATGTAATATTTCTGTATGACAGGTGTCCAACAAAAAGCTAGTATGCTGAGACTGTTCCTCTGGTTTAGCGTAACGTTAGACAACAACCTAAGATGGTCGCATCATCTCCTGTTCATCAAATTCTTTATTTTGTTGCATAAAATTTTGTGTAAGAGTGGACATTACCTTTTCGACGCTATTTAAAAAACAAAAATTAGGATTATTCCGAAAGTAATGCAACGGCACCTTCAACATAGTGACATATACACTTTATTAAACTCTTCCTATACACAGTGACCTATTCATCATCGATTCCAGCACAAACAGTATATTTCCGCCATCGTTAAATCCAACACTCAGATATTCTTTGGAAACATTCAGGTTTCCACTGTAAAACCACTATTTCACTGCAAATTTGACCTCATCTGTGTCCAGAAAGAGTCGTCCCAGAAGATTGTCCTTCATTGGGAAAATTAGTAGAAGTCATTTTATAATTTCATTGCAGTTGGTCTCCAGCCGTTCTTTATGTTGCTCAGAGCTACCGATTTCAAAAACATTGACAGAGATTCATTCCCAATGTGGTTATAATAAGCAAATCTCACTCTACCGTGTCTTGAAAATAATACAAAATCGAAACCAGTTGCATTAAGTAAAATAAATAATGGCTGATGGTCAAACGTAATGAAATTTTAAAATTTACAGCTATGAAACCCGCCTTCTTACAAAGTTAACCCTTAACCCGTAACATCGGTCTCTCAGACCCCTCGTATATTTTAAAGGTCGAGTGTGGCAGCACTGCAGAAAAGCGCGGCTCCCCCTTCCCAGTACCTTCGTCGCAATACTTGCCGCGTGTAAAGCAACAGTCAACAATCAGTTTTGCTTCGTCACTGAAGAGATACACAGTATTGTTTAGAGGAGTGGGCCACGTTGTGTGCCTGAGATACCGCATGTTTCGTATTACGTACAAGAATTTGGTGGGTCCAATAGACCGCATGTTTCTAATTATGACATAGTCTGATATCAGTGGTTGTTATTTTGTAGTATTTTCTTCTATGCGTGAATATATGTTATATTTCAGATATAATATGGATCGACGTTCTAAGAAGAGTAACATATCTGCAGCTAATCCAGATTTGGAAGCTTGGGTGCAAGCGCAATTACGAGATTTAGAGGAAGAGGGAAATGTGAACGATGATGACACATTTAATGATTCTGATTATGATCCAGATTTCGTGATGGGTGATGGCCACCATGAAACAGAGAGTGCTACTAGTGAAGAAAATGTTTTATTGGAAGAAGAGCCTGGAGTGGTCTGTACTACAGATAATACCTCACAGGAAACACAGTTCTTTTATGGTAAAAATAATTTCAAGTAGGAAGGTTCTGAGCCTATTAGGACAAGAAGAACACCCAAACACAACATTCTGAAAGCCGGAATGCCAGGACTAACAGCCAAAAGTCGAAGCTTGGGACAAAGTCCTACTAAATTTTAAATATGGAAGAATTTATTTGATGATGACATGATGGATGAAATAGTTATACATACAAACGTGCAACTGAATACTATAAGGATAATGTCGGCAAAGGGCTTTGAAATATTTCTAATCAGCCTGAGATTTGACGATATGACCACCAGGGAGGAAAGAAAAAAGTCAGATCGCGCAGCTGCAATATCAAACGTTTTTGATAAATTCATTTTCAATTCACAGCAATTATACTGTGTAAAAGCTAACGTTACAGTGGCTGAAATGTTAGTACCATTTAGGAGAAAATGACCTTTCCGCGTTTATATGCCTAGCAAACCGGCCAAATACGGCATAAAAATTATGTGCCTAGCAGATCCTGGAAGCGCTTATCTCTTCCTATATATATATATATATATATATATATACAGGGAAAGGGAGTGATGGATGTGGCAATATTTCATTTATATTCAGGAATATATTTTCTGGTGTAACAGTGGTGAAATTATTTGAAATCTGCCACTGAATGACTGCACTTACATGTGTTATTTCATGTTTATTTTATATAATGTAAATAACAAAGTGTTAATATCGACTAGACAGTATTAAATTTACTTAGAATATGAATTAACTGACTCTTTACTTAATTTCTGTGAACTAATGTGGAGGTCGGTGACATAAGGTGGTCTGAGAGATCGCATGTTTCTAGTTACGCACATTTCAGAGATGTTTCGGGTTAAGGGTTAAAAATTATAAGTTGTATAAATCCGGACTGACAAGCCCAATTTTCCACTCTCTTGAGTTAAGGTCAAAATCATGTGATGTTTTGGGATTTGATGATGAATTTGGAACGATTGTAAATTCTTGATTAGTTTCTTCTTCCTTATTGCTGTCGTGAGTGTTGTGTTGTAGTTGTTTTCACATAACGTCCAGAAAATCAGCCGGAATGACTCCCTTCTCGTCTCGAATAACTGTTGAAGTGAGTGTGTTTAGTTATCGCTGCCTTTTGAAATTTTAATATCTTGTAGATGTGACGCCACCCCTTTGACAGATTCTACATTTGTGGATCATCAGCAAATACTCATGATCTATCCCCTGTGCCAGATCAGAGAAATACTTGTTTTCACTAGCTTCAAATCCTTCTGTCAGCTACACCCTTTTCTGTCCTTAAAATCACGTGTCTCGTGCCACGGTACGTACTTCGCACACAATTTCTAACACTCTCTGTCTTGCACCAACTCATTCACTGCACTGTGGCTACAGTCGCTTTGTGCAGTCAGTTAACAAACTGTGGTCTGTCTGCAAGAATCAATTCATCAAATCTTTGACGATTCATGTCAGTGTTCGCTGTTATTGGCCTCCTCTGAGTGATTGGTCTTCAGTGCTGATTTCTCCTCTCTTAGTCCGTAATGTGCTGTTTGAGAGTTACATCAGTAAAATATCTAGACTTAACCCTGCACAGATATACGAAATGCAACAAGCATATAGTAGCAGTAGTGGGAAAGGCGGATGGTCGACTTCGGTGTATTGGTTGAACTTTGGGAACACGAAATTGGTCTGTACGAACCCCGTCATGAGTATTGCTCGAGTGTTTGGGATCCGCACCAGACTGGTCTAAACGAACACTTAGAAGCACTTCAGAGGCGGGCGTCTAAGATTGTTACTGGTGGATTCGGGAAGTCAAAAGCTCCAGGAACTCAAATGGGAGCCACTGGAGAGAGTGCGACGTCCTTTCCAAGAAACACTGTTGACGAAATTTACAACGCCGGAATTTGAAGTGGACTGCAGAACGATTCTACTGACACCAACCTACATTTCGCGTAATAACCTAAAAATTAAGATCAGAGAGATTAGGGCTCGTACAAATGAATACAAGCATTCGTTCTTTTCATCTTCTGTACAGGGGTGGAATCGCAAATCAAGTCACTAGTTTCATCAGCGCCGCACCTTTAGGTAGATTGCGAAGTATGTATGTAGATGTAAAGATCATGGCACAGTGACTTTGAAGGACACATGGATTTATATCGGCGCATCTCTTGCAGTCCAAATTTCCATTTCTATCTCAGTCTATACTAGCTTAAACCCGCGGCTTCGCTCGCTTGTTGGTAGATAAAATCACACGTAAAAAATGCACTCGTTTCGAAGAATCCAATCACGAAATTCAACAATAATGATTGTAACAATATCACAGATCGATCACTTGATGTAATTCAGGAAACGTCAAATCGATTTTTTAAGAGATGTATTTAGAGAAACGTCTTCTTTAGTGATTTATTTATTTATTCTTATATTTCCTTATTCGTATGCTTATCTTTACAGAGAAAGTGCTGAAGACATTGCAGCACGCATAGACCAAAGATATGGTCTGTGGCATCACGTTTCGCTGTATGTAACCTCCTTGCTATAGAGTCGCAAACGTCATCGCTGGCCTTCAGTCCGAATTTTTTTAATAATTTGACGACTTTCAATCACCATCTCTTCCACCCGTTGTAGCTATCTGCACCACCATATCTTCCACCCCCTTAAAGCTATCGGCATGGAACTGCTATGGTGTACAACGGGAGACTTCGGACAACAATTACACACAGAGCATTCTAACGAAATAACAGGTTTTCGCTTGGTAGGCGATGTGAGATGTTTCTTTTATTTAACTTCAAAACATATCGATTTCGTCCCTATGATGGGACATCATCAGTGCTGTTAAAAACAAGGTACCTTGGTCAGACATTGAAATTACAATAAGATTACATACACCAAGAATGTTATAAAATAGAATTACATACCAGAATTGCAAGTCATGATGACCTATGTGCTCTGCTTAAAAACATTTAAAGGTCTTGCCGGTACAAGTCACAACAATAAAATCAGGTAGCCGCTTACGTACACCTACGCAGCTTAGCTTGTACATAGATGGTGCCTGGCAATGTAATCATATTTGAACCTTCATGTACATTTGTATAATTTTGATTTTGACGCACTGTTCTAACTAAGCAAAGACGGCCAGCATAGTATCATTCTGAAAAACTAGATGGCGTGAACTGCTGTGCATTTATCTCTCTCTCTCTCTCTCTCTCTCTCTCTCTCCCTCTCTCTCTCTCACACACTCACACACATGCATTGGTGCTTTGTAACGACTTTACCTTTTATGCTAGTCTCAATTAAAAAATATATATATGTATATTTTTTAAACAGATAGTATTTTATACGTGATACAATGTAACTTATTTTAACAATTGATGGTGACAAATTTTAAATTTTAAAGATATGTTTTAATACCTACCCGCCTGAGGGCGCTGATAAATGGTTATTTTTATCATATAATGCATAATCTGTGTATGTTAGTTGTTAAACTTTAATTCACCTAGAATCAACATTTTTATCTTTTTAAGCTTTTAATATGTTTGAACCCATTTTCTTTTTAAAAATGTCACAATGTAACTGATTTAAACAAAGAGGGCGCCAGGCACCATCTATGTACAAGCTAAGCTGCGTAGGTGTACGTAAGCGGCTACCTGATTTTATTGTTGTGACTTGTACCGGCAAGACCTTTAAATGTTTTTAAGCAGAGCACATAGGTCATCATGACTTGCAATTCTGGTATGTAATTCTATTTTATAACATTCTTGGTGTATGTAATCTTATTGTAATTTCAATGTCTGACCAAGGTACCTTGTTTTTAACAGCACTGATGATGTCCCATCATAGGGACGAAATCGATATGTTTTGAAGTTAAATAAAAGAAACATCTCACATCGCCTACCAAGCGAAAGCTGTTATTTCATTATAATTCTGTGGTGGGCTGGCACACAAAAATGGAATCTAGTTACACAGAGCATTCGTTTGCCTTCTGTAGTTTTCGCTGCAGAGCGAAATATTAACATACACGCGCGTAGAATTTTATATACACCGATAACTTTCCATTCAAATATGCTCCACCGTTTTATCATTATCAACCCTCAAGCTACAATGCAACCAATAACACCATTTTCAAAGAGTAAATACAATTTTCAAAGAGTAATTATTGTTCCGCATTTTGCGTTATATTTTTCAAATTACTAAATATTTATCAGATCGCTATAAAACCATGCCTCAAACCTTCCTCAGGTATAAATTAGTAACTGCACAAATATTTAAGTCTCTGTATCTTGTCGTTCGGACGTGATAAGCGTACATCAACAGAGATTCACATTAATATAGATAGGGAAATAGTTATTCAATCGCCATAAAACCGTGCCTAAAGCCTTACCCGGGTAGACATTAGTAACTGTACAAATATTTAGCTCTTTATGTCTTGTCGTTCAGACGTGATAAACGTACACCGAACATTCACATTTATAGATATAGATTACCTCTAACCACGATAAAGATTCCAATAACTCTCCAAATCAAATGGCATAGCTCTTCACACAACTTTATCTAGCAATGCTGTTCCAGTTTCATCGAATGACAGTACAGAGAATGCCAAAGTACATTCATGAAGTGTCCGGGGGTGATTCACCCTGTACATAGGCACAACCGATCCACTAGATGGCAGTAACGCACTTTGTAGCTGACAATGCTGACTGGTCAGTAATTCACAGTCAGTTGTAGGTAATCCTTGCGCTCGGCACCTTGGTAGTTCTACCGACGAACACTAACCAGAACAATTAGGCGACCAGTTGAGATATATAGATTGTGAAGTATTTTCATAAGCATATTGAACTAAAATGGTTCTACGTTTTTACTGTTGGGTCTACAGAGTGCAGAAAACAAAATTACGGCAACTGAGATAGTGGTAATAACACAAAGTTGCTGAAGTGGGAGTTGGTGTTACTTGGGTTTGCTGCACCTAATGAGCACAGGATGTAGGTAGTGCAGTGCAACAAGAACGTCACTTACTCGAAGCTTTGGCATGGAGAGACATAGGAATGTCGGTAGCGGGACAGATAGAAGCCATTTCAGGTAACATTAATCGTCGAAGGAAGGCAAGGCCAAGGTCATCCACGGATAATATCAGGAACAGATTTCCGGTTAACAGACCGCCGAGAGAGGAACCTCATCGTAACTCAGCTGCAAAGCACCTTCCAAGCAGCATCAGGACGCGCAAGGTCAACACAAACAGTCCGAAAAATCACGGTGGTGAACGAATAGTTTGAGCAGGAGTCAGTATTGCTGAACGTATGGACCTATATGTCGTTCAGAATGGTATAGATACCAGAGGTATAGATACGATATCCTTCGACCTTTTGTTGTGCCCTACGCTGGTGCAGTAGGAGATGGGTGCCTTCTGGTGGACGATAACGTTCGTTCATATTAAAAGTGGGCCACTGTACGAAATAAAAGATTAATTCTGTTAGGAGGTACCCAGATAAGAGTTTACTGTTACAAAAAAGCTTAATTTTAGCAGTAAAACTAGCAAAAGGTCCGTGTGAACTACTGGCTACTCCCTGCTGCAAAACCTTGTTCCCTGACCCAATCTGAGAACTGACTTGGTTCAAATTCCTCTAATAACAGAAAATTAACGATACAGTGGTCAATATACGTAGCAGATCAGACGAAATTACATACAGACATTAATAAACAGGCCAACACAATTAAAATTATGTCATAAAGGTGTCTAAGAAAAACATTTATGGCGCAACGGAACTTAAACATAAAAAAAATTACACCTGATCCTGTTATCAGCACAGGTGAAAAACAATATTAAACAAAAAAGGGAAGGTGCTCGAAAACTACAATTTATAGGCTAGTCAAAACTACACTGAATTTAACTTGCTTATTCAGGTCGAACGCAAGGAAAATGGGGAACCAAATTTGTTAATATAATAAAAACGCATCCCATACACATGATCTAATACTGACGAGGCCCAGCATTGAATTTAAAATAAATTACACAGAACTTAACGCTACTGGGGGGGGGGGGGAGAATTTACAACAATCTCTCGCTCACACACACGCAATGCAACAGCGTGCTGGAACGAGGCAGAAGCAGGCGCCGCTATCATAGGCGAAATTCTGCAAACCCGGAGGTACTACACCACACAACAAAATATACAATAAAATTGCGAAGATGGCTCTGGTCTGCCGTGCCTGATTCAAGATGTTGCGTGAGTATAGCAAAGTTAAGATGCATTTAGATTAGACAGCGAGCAAACACGTTAACGGCGACAGACGGCTACGCTATATGATCGAAGTCCACTGAAGGTGAAGTGGTTAAAAACTGGATTCATTAAACAAAATCACCGCGGTCTCTCAAGCTGCGATCTGAGAATAAACTATGTAGGTACTGGTTTTATGAGAAGTGGCGTGAATTTTGCTGTTTCTTCTCCAAACTTGTAGTATGCACTCAGTCTTGCCCAGTAACTCTCTCCAAGCCTTGTAGAACCTCCTTCAATAGCTTGCTTATAAAATTCAATGTACTTCTATGGGTTGCATACCGTAGTTTTTATTCTCACTTTTCCGTCTTTGTAATTATTTTACTTTCCTGGATTTTTTAGACTGGACTTCACCCATCTCTGTAATCGTTCCCTATCGCGTGTAGCTGCATTTCATTCGCTTTCTTATTAAATTTTAAACATTTCTATGGGTTGAATGCCGTTGTTTTTATTTTTATTTTCCGACTTTGTAATTATTTCACTTTTCTGGGTTTTGAGACTGGACTTCTTCCGTCTCTGTGAATGCTCCCAATCGCATGTTGCTATATTTTAGTAGCTTCCTTATGAAATCCTAAGCAGTTCTAGGGTTAATATTCTTTATTTTTCGGAAATTGAATTTATACATTTTATCGGTTTGCGGAACCGCATGGGTCCGAACTCGGACTTAAGGGGTTTGCAGCTAGTCACAGCAAAATTAAATAGGCTGGGAGAGATCATCACGAAATCTTAGTGGAAATCAGAAGTATACATGCATAGTTCCTTGCATGATGGGCATGGAACAAACAGTAGTGGAAGGTGAAGGCTTTGTTCTAAGAACCAACCACGTGGAATACATATCGTTCACGGAAGGAAACGATAAGAAAGATTTTACATGCACTGTACAAGAATGACCATATCGTCTGTTAGAAATCGAGCCCCACAAAACTAGAAAGAACTTTACACAGAGTTCGTACACTGCCATATAATCACAAAAGGTTTTAATACACCAGGCCATTATCAAATTGCAACTAGTAACACATACTTCGCGTTCACCTGTTGAAAATCACTGCATTGAAAAACTAGAACACGGCCGGGAAAAATATTCCAAAAAATGAATCCAAGTTCAAGAATCTAAGTTAACCATACTAGACAACGAAACGCTACCATCTCCGCAGACACAAGAGCAGAACCAACCTTACCTCACCACGGTCCGAGCACAAAGTGAAGACCGAGCGGCCAGCAGGTCTGAAGCTACCGGAAACTGACAAAACCCAAGAAACACCGGTGGTGGGGATGTTAGACTCGCCCTGGCGAGGGTGCACTGACGGAGGGTCTAGAAACCTCTTTGGTGGCATCAGCAGCAGGGGTTGGTAACGACTGTTATCGACTCTGAGCCAGAGATAACCATACAAAGGGAGCTATTACTACCCACATTGGGACAGCCATTAGATTCTTGCACATACACTTAAAAATAAAACAAGTACACATTTTCTCAGGGACAATAATATATCCTAGCAATATTAACTAACATTTCAGAAACTAATACTTTAAAACGTGAAATAAAACATGTTTTTAGAAAAGAGGAGATGGATAGTGAGAACGGATAGCAGAATACCAACTGAAGGCTTAAATAAATAAATATCTGAGCAACGCCGGGACTTCAACTAGTGTGATATAAAATTGCTTGAAGATGACATTTTGTCTTAGGAATGGAAGAAAGGACAACAATCACTGATTCGGTGGATTCAGTTTTAGATATTGTGGTAATTCTATATTTAGCCTAAAAATAGAGACATTTGGGGATAGAAAGTAAAGGAACGGTTTAGAAATGCCATTCATGTAAATCGAATGGTAAATATTTTGTCAATTTCGCTTAAACAGCCCGCTGCACTCACATACTGTAGCTGTCACCACGACAGACAGCAGTGACAAATTTAAGAACTCTAGATCCACCACCCTCACACCACTATTGTTCGTGCGCAATTTCCCGGAAGAATATAATATGCCAGTATTGCTCGAACTGGTGATTGCCAAGTAGCATTTTACCTGTGAAAATTTGTACCGAAGCGGTTTAATATAACTTTCTGAAAACACAAATCGAACACAATCAAAAACGAAATCCAATGAAGCGAAGTGGTAGAATTCAAACTGTGTGGCAATTATTAAAGAGAGAACAAATTTGATGAAATGAAAACACAGTTACGGTTTCAGACGCTAGATACATGAAAATATTTTAAAATGTATGTAAATAGAGCTCGCGATGAAACAACAGACACAAACAAAATATTACAGGCGGTGTGAAACAGAACATTGTAAAAACATTTACCTCTCTCCCAACAGACACGGTGTTATTTCATAACATTGTCTTTCATGGTTTCAGATGAATTCGTTGACATTCATTACCGTATGTGATTGTGTCATAGTGTCAAGAATAGATGCTCCGGGTTCTCTGGACACACATCATACCTGTGGCTGAATAGTTGCGCCTACCATTACGCAGAAGATTAACGGTGCTGATAATTATGAAGTCGTAACGCTAACAGAAGGCGTTTTCATCTCATGCTTTATACTTATGACAGGAGAGATGGGTACAATTCTTTCCTTCTCGTTTTTGGTGATACTCTTAATGATTTTTTAATGAAACGGCGAGCTCTTCCAGCGGCCTTTTGCAGATATTGACTTTTCGTGTTGTACTATAAGACAGCTAAAATGTTGTAGGTCACATTGTTCATCCGTCTGGACTATTGATGTAATTAATATAGTGCTTAGTTGCGGGAAGTCTCCAGGGCCAAAGAGCAGAAAATACGTCATTTGAAAATTTAATTTCAGAGACGAAGTTGTGAATAAGATGGAAATGGGTATGGGATATCGGTTGCAGGTCTTCAGCGCCCGAACTCTTGTAATATTAGAGTATGTAATGGAAATAAAGGAAACAAATGTTCAAAACTTTGTTAACCTATGAGACGTATTTGGCCATCAGGCTTATAGACACGTAAAAACAACACACGAATGCCCGAGGAAAAACTCGCGCACACCGCAAAAAAAAAAAAAAAAAAAAAAAAAGAAAAAAAAAAAAAAGAGAATCAGCGACGGAAATAAAACAAACTAATTTAGCAAAATACGCGTGCAGCAGTAGGAAAACACAGATAACATAAAAAATGAGTTTTACAAAAATGTTTAAAAATGAAAAATTGAAATAGTTAAAACAACCTAGAGAATGTTCGTACAGGGTTTCCAGAAAAGGGCTCCCTGATTTCAAAATTAAATATCTCGAAAACAAAGATCGATAGAGGAATGCAGTAAACGGTATGTTTATGGTAAAAGCTGTATGAAGGTTATACAGCAGTTTGAAATAATAGTTACAAAAGCTGCTAACAGATGAAAAAAGCTGTATGAAGGTTATACAGCAGTTTGAAATAATAGTTACAAAAGCTGATAACAGATGACGCTGTACGCTTTACAGCACATATCAGCATACATAAGTGAAATAATCGTATGAAAACACGCTTTGCAAACAATGAAATCACAATGTTTTCAAAATTTTCACAATTGGCACTACGGAGGTGGCGCAAACGAAGAACGAAATTCGCCATCACATTTCGTAGTGTCTCAACCGAAATGGATTCACATGCCACAGAGGTCGCCGATTGAAGCTCGTCCAGCGTGGCGGGATGCTTCGGATAGACCATGTCTTTCACTGTGCCCCACAAAAAAAAAAATGTCACAGGGAGTCAAATCCGGCGAATATGGAGGCCAATCCTTGCCTGCACCAGTAAATTTGGGATATTCCAAAGCAATGACTCGATTCCCGAAGTACTCCTCAAGAAAACATAACACTTGTTCAGTCCGATGTGGTCGGGTTCCATATTGCATAAACCATTCATTTCCTGGTCGATCCTCTAACGCTTGCTGTGTGGCGACAAATTGTTCTAAAATTGCAACGTAACGTGCACCAGTGACCGTTCCTCGAATGGAAAAAGGGGCAATAATGCCGCTGCTGCATACTGCAGCCCACACACTAACTTTAGAAGCATACAGGGGTTTCGCTTCACACCAAAATGGCTTTACGGAACCCCAAAATCGCCAGTTCTGCTTATTGACGTATCCATTCAGGTGGAAGTGTGCTTCATCTGTAAACCAGATGCAGCCAACATCAAATCCTTCACTATCAATCATTCTGAGCATCTGATTAGCAAAGGCAACCCTTTTTTGCACAGCTCGTAATAGTATGGCCTGGTGCGTTTGAATTTTGAATGGAAGCATGTGTAGGCTCTTTCAGTATTTTCTGCTTGCTGGAACGCTTCAAACCAGTCTCAGATGCAGTTCTACGGACGGATGACATTGGATTTCGCTGAATAATTCCAGAAACTGTGGCGATATTTTCAGGCGTAACTGCGGTTTGCTTGCGGCCAACATGCCCCACTATGTCATCAGTTACGCTGCCTGTTTGTTGAAAGTTTGCGAAGAGCGTACGAATGGTTTTCGCATGGGGTCCTTTTGGAACATTAAATCGTGCTTGAAAACTTCGCCTTGTTGCCGTAGGCGTCTCTTATAACCAGTGGTACCTAGAACCAGAAATACGCATTGTTCAATGGAGGACATGGTTTTAATCTCTTCCTTCGGTACGCTAACATCCTTTCACGTTTCAATAGTGGACCTGATCGCTCTGGGCTGCGGATCACTATTTATAATAGGAATTACGTGTGGCGATTACAGCGCCATATGTTAGCAGCTTTTGTAACTATTATATCAAACTGCTGTATAAACTTCTTACAGCTTTCACAATAAACATACCGTTTACTGCATTCCTCTATCGATCTTTGTTTCCGAGATATTTAATTTTGAAATCAGGGAGTCATTTTCTGGACACCCTGTAGCTGGATGTTCACAAGAATAAAATAGGATTAGACAGCTACCCTGCAACACAATAAAACTTACAGCCTAACCGCTTAGGACAGTCCACACAAATGATTCTTTTAGGCGGCCGCGGTGGCTGAGGGAACTACGGCGCTCCAGTCACGGTCTGCAGGGCCACTAAGGTCGGGGGTTCGAATCCCCCCTTGGGCATGTATATTTGTGCCGTCCTTAGTCTTAACTAGTTCATAAGTAGTTTGTAAGTTTAGGGACTGATGACGCCGTAGTTAAGTCCCATAAGCTCTGCAAACATTTAAACATTTGAAAACAATTCTTTTTAAACTCTGCTCACACTCCCCTCGTTATCAGCTAAAATAGTGAGCAAATCAACACGAAGATCCACTTGAGCCTTCTAAGCATACGGGGCGTACTCATCTGTATGCCACAAGCAGTGCAAAAGAATGTATCCTCATACGTGAGTATGAGTATAAATCAGTATACATTGGGGCGATACCCGCTCCGGAGACGTTTTAGGGTCATTTCTGAGAGATTGGCATGAAATTATGGGAGAATACTCGACCAAAAATAGAGTTCATTTCGATGATAAATCCAGCTAGTTCTGTCAACCAATCAGAATGGTTTTATTATCATCCAATCAGCTGGAAATTAACTTCTGATGTTTACAAAACATTGAAAGTAGGAAAGAAATAATCGTTACAAAACGGTTGTTAATTGCAAAAGCCACAAATCATACCAGTTCCTGAAAGTGGAACTTTTCGTGTTGGCTCCTACTATCCTTAAAACACTTACGTTTCTCCAAGATACTATTAATATTTCATGTTGTTTATTAATGTTTACTGCATAATTAATTAAACTCGTGAAAATGGTCCAAATAGGTTGAATTCGCCTGCGACGGTGCAGCCAATGAGGTAGTCTGGGAGGTAGACGTTCGCCTTGAGCACCATCATACTCATCATGAAGACATGTGCGGTATTTGTACACACGTTTCGCTTGAATCTACAACGAAATTCGCCCTGTACTTTCGTTATCAAACAGCTCAGTTGTTATGATGTCTTAGCTGCTGATCAATGTGGCATTCAGTGATATAATATTATAGCTCATTTCAGTGATAAATTTCGATATTGTTTGCGGAATGTAGTGCGAACAGACTACCAATTAAGAAAACGTCAAACATGCAGGTCCTATTTACAGATGTCACGTTTATGACGTAATGTCTAATAAATTATATATCCTACAAAAAAATTATTTACCAGGTTCGTAGAGTGGAACAATAGGAAACTGCCTGCGAATTGTGTTGTAAATGAAGTTGATAGTAAAGTCGTTGCAAATTACAACCTCATGCGTATTAGGGCCAATTTCACCGACGTTTCGTCCACTATTTACTATTGTAAACGTAACAACCAGAAGATGGCCGCTTGCAATAGTGGCCAAAACTTCGGTGAAATATTTGATATATTGACGATGCGGTCCAATACACAGAACAGTTTTATCAACAATGACAGCGTCCGCGGAAGCCTTCGTTTACATTATACTTAAACTAGCTTAAAATAACTTACGTTAAGAATAATACACTCCCACACATACCCGTACCCGAGGAAAGTCTCAAAACATTCAACGGGAGTGACCACAAAATCCGGGACAGGACGCCTCAAACAGTGAGGCCATTTCCGCGCGGTTTACGACCTTTATGTTGAAATGTTTGTATAGCTTATGGGACTTAACTACGGTGTCATCAGTACCTAAACTTACAAACAACTTATGAACTAACTAATACTAAGTACGGCACAAATATCCATGCCATAGGGGGGATTAGAACTCCCGACTGTAGTGGCCTACGGCCTTTATGAGGCGTTGTTGAATGAGCTGTTGTTTACAGGAGTAATAGGGCATTAATTGTTAGATGTGAAAGCCCTCTGAATGGCTGGAAAGCAAATAAGGTAGAAGGCATAGATAACATTCCATAGAAATGTCTAAAATTATATCCCAAAGGGAGGGGTGGTGGTGAAGGTAGTCAAAGGACAGTTAAATATGGCGACGTATATCAGCCAGTGTGAGATATCATCCACAGAATTTTGAAGATAGCAAGACCGATTGATAATGCACAAGAGCGTGTAAGAATAACTGAGTATTTGTTAGATGCAGGTCGTCTCATTGTAACGACACATTAAAATTTTTATTTTTTTGTTTATCTTTGATCAGCGATGCTTATCGCCTCCGGTTCCCTCTTACTCGCAATGCAACTAATTTAATTTCGTTCGTCATTTTTTACTTAAAAACAAGCGAGAAGACGGTACCGTGATAGTAGTTTTACTCACTCTCTGGTCTGTATCTAATCGGTGTAGACGTCTTTCATACCTGTGTCGACTAATGTAAGTATGATGCAAGTTGTTGCTGAAAATATATTATTTAAATTTAAAAGCTTTCCCTCTCCTTGGTTTTCATTTAAATCAAACTCCTCCAAGTCAAATATTTAATTTCTTAATGTTTTCAGCTCCTTCGCAGTCGTAATAGTTTAATGTTCAGACGCCATTACAATCGCTTCGCATTATCTGCAAAAATTTCAATCAATCAATCATCCTTATACAATACTTTGCTTGATTTTTAGAACCTGCAGTCATTTCTTTTGTAATTTCACGAAGTCCGATCATTTTTTTTAATTATTCTATCATTATCAGTAACTTCATGTTCCACCCGCGGTCACACAACAATGAAAAGCGAAGTGAACAGTCTGAACATTGATCTCCTACGGAATGTATCTCGAACATTCACAGATTAAATAAGAAAAAGTTATTATTTCCAGCTTCTACAATTCGAAGTACAGGATCCAGCTAGATACTTTCCGTAAGTTTTATAACGTGCTGTTGCTTGTATGGTGCCCAACTTTAATATGCAACCCGCGGTTTATTTGCTTTAATGTTCATTTAGTGCTGTACTTCAACTAACTTATTTCAAATTCAAAAATTCGGTACCATCAATTCCTTGTCTAAAATATAATCGCGGAATCTACTTTAATAATTATGGCATCATACGAAGCAAGGGCAACGTTATATCACGTCGAGATGTTGTACATTCCCGACTAAATGAAGACCCGATCCCGTATTAAGAGCTCTGCTATGGCCTCTGTCACTTTATTGCAAGAAACACTCACACTGACCTGTAGGGCGCGCTTACTCAGTGGTCAGAGAGCGCCTCCTAACAGCATAGAGAGAGTGCGTCGACCCGACCTTTCCCACCCCGAACCGCAGTACACCGCTGCCCCTCAATCGACCACTCCGTCCCCGCCCCCTCGGACACTCCATGGTTGGGCACTCTTGGCGGCGGCGTTTGTGCCTCAAAGCTTTCACAGCGGCGTCTTATCGCTGACGGTGGCTGTTGCTGATACAACTGGCGACCTAACGTTGAAAATCGTGGCCGGTAGGAGGTAAGCTGTGTTGACTCACTGAATGGCCGACCTTCCCGACGCTGTCTCCGGGCTGCTGCTGCGTGACTGCCACTTTTGCATCTTGGTGCTTACCTTCAATGTCGTAAGTACAATTTCTGTTCTCCAAATAAGTCAAGAGTATGCAGCTGATTAAAGACTTGGACGAATGACAACAAAACCTACAGAAGTGTCACTCTCTGATTTCTCTGAAAGTTCGATATGTTATTAATGAAAAATTGAGGGGCACGTAGGTTTTTCACTGGCAGTAAATGTATACAGTGTGTTTCACTAAGTGTGTTTGCGTCTGTAACTTATAAAATAATAGGTGACGGGAAATTTTAATGCGGTAGGTCAACACAAGTAATGTTACACTTTCTGCGGAGCTATGAACAGAGTATATTGTATCATTTTCCAAAGAATTACAGCACAAAGATATTATTTTTTTAAATGGAACAATAGTTTTTTCTAACGTGCATTGGATTCATTGAAACCAGCTGCGTCCAAATCAATTTAAACTACCTTCCTATCACTGTTAGTTTGGGATCTACAACCCTTCAAAGTTTCAGGGGCAGATACCACAAGCGCTGCGCATAATGCAATGCGCCTTCTAATGTGGTGCGGCCGAGTTGTAACGTCGCCGGTGTCACGGAGCGAGAAGCTTCCTCGATGCGCTGTTAGACTGCCCACTGTTGCCGTCACGGCCATATACCCGACAGTTGGAACCACACAAACAACCGGGACTTAATATACCAGTTACTGACACGAACAACTGCGCATAGAGGAAGCTTCTCGCTCCGTGATGGTATATTTAGCCCCGGTTGTTTGTGTGGCTCCAACTGTCGGGTATACGGCTGTGACGGCAACAGTCGGCAGTCTAACAGCGCATCGAGGAAGCTTCTCGCTCCGTGACACCGGCGACGTTACAACTCGGCCGCACCACATTAGAAGGCGCATTGCATTATGCGCAGCGTTTGTGGTATCGGCCCCTGAAATTTTGAAAGGTTGTAGCTCCCAAACTGATAGGAATGTAGTTTAAATTGATTTGGACGCAGCTGGTTTCAAAGGATCCAATGCACGATAGAAAAAACTATTGTTCCATTTAAAAAATTATATCTTTGTGCTGTAACTCTTTGGAAAATGATACAATATACAATGTTCATAGCTCCGCAGAAAGTGTAACATTACTTGTGTTGACCTACCGCATTAAAATTTCCCGTCACCTATTATTTTATAAGTTACAGAGGCAAACACACTTATTGAAACACCCTGTATATAAGGGGCGAAACGATCCCTCCAAAATGAAGCAAAAATGAATAAAAATAAAAAAAAAAAAATAAAAAAAAAAAAATAAAAAAATACGGTAACTTAGAGATTAGTGAAGCAATTTCAATAGTTTTCTTTATGAAAGTATCCTTTGATAAAGCACTAAAATTACGCTAGGTACATTTAAGGGGGAGTGAAACTTAAGGGCCAACAACTCTGATAGATCATTATTATAGTCGACGTGATCGACTGGAGAGTGTCCGAAACTAAACTGTATTATTTCAAATGTGTTTTTCTCCGTCAACAGTTGCACATATATTTATTTAATTGCAGACTCAACTAAAAGATCTGAAGATGGCCCATGTGGTAGTAACTTGTAATTAAACAAATATATGTGCAACTGTTGACGGAAATAAACACATTTGAAATACTACAATAGAGACCAGTTGATACTACAAAAATTAGTTTTGTTTTACTGGATGTAGTCTATTAAAACTACAAAACGAAGGCTATTCAGAAACGTTTTGTTTATGTGTGTTTTATATTTAAATATTTGACAGGTAATCAATCTTTAAATTGCTGTGCTCTTTGGATACTGCCCAAGAAACACGTGAATCTGTATTTTTGAGCTATTTCATCTCTTTAATACACCGGTGTCTACAGTAGTTTAATTCGAATCTTAAATCAGATTCTGAAACTTCAGTATATTTGATCCAGCATAGTGGACGAAAACTCCCATAAGTAAATAAACAGATTTAAATAAAAATAAAATTCTTGAATATACAATCGCTCGATATGCGACATTCAAAACATTCTAAAATCCACTTTTGAAATAACAGCGAATAAAAGTGAATAAAAGATTCTAAAACTGTTTATTGATTTTAACCTCCGGCGTTAGCGTTGCCTGTGATGTAGCCTGTGGAGGTATCACGGGAAGATTTAAATCTCTTACCACTGCTTGTTTAGAGTGAGTCTCCTTGCCTCTGAATAGTACGTGTTTCTTAATTAGCATTCCTTTTGAAGTTTTAGCAGATTCTACTTCGATTAAATGCAAATGTTTCAAATGTTTGTATAGTCTATGGGACTTAACTACGGGGTCATCAGTCGCTAAGCTTACAAACTACTTATGAACGACTTACGAACTAAGACGGCACAAATATCCATGCCCGAGGCGGGATTCGAACCCCCGACCGTAGCGGCCGTGCAGACCGTGACTGTAGCGCCTTAGTCCCCTCGGCCACCGCGGCCGGCTTCGATTAAATCAATGTAAATTTTTATAGCAAAATATTGGTCTCTTTCGGGGTAGCTGGCCCTCGAATTTTCAAGCCCTCGAAATGAACCTACACCTACTTTCGTCTTTCATCAAAAATTCATTAAAATCGCTTCCCTAATTTCTAAGTTATTGTAGTTTTCCATTTTAGTCCCCATTTTGGAGAGACAGTTTCACCCCTGAAATATATTTTACCGCCACTACGTGTTCCTTAATTATCTATGTAATACCACATATCCCAATTTGATTTAAAAAATCAAAGAGTGAAACTACCGTAGATTTACTTGTGAGAATATTTCGGCAAGTGGGCAATTTCATTTTCAAGTCTCAGCTGCAGGGGAAAAAAGCAAAAATTAAAACGGGAAATATAACCTAGTTGAATTAAGTAAACTGCAGCGTCATCAGTCAGCAGAAGGCGACAATACGTAAAAATACCACAGATATAATTAAAAAACGTGAGACCAAAAATTGTAACTAACTGTCTCTCCCGCTGATTACGCAGTCGGTTTATCTGTCTGTCCTTCTTATTACTCAGTCACTTTATCCACTCTATTTTATTTACTGTAATTGGAAATTAGCATGCAGCAAATTACGTGTAAATGAAACGCTCTTTACGAGGTTTCAAAACCAACTGACGGCGTCTTAATCAGAAGTATTGTGAAAATTATTAAATGAGACGTTCAAAAGTAGACCACCTTGTGCTCAAACCCCATGAAAATAATATCAGATATGTAAATAATAAAATTCTGCATGCTAGGCAAATGCTAGCTGCTTTGTAAGTTTAAGAACAGGACGTGGCCAACCATTATGACTGATGGTGCACCAACAGCAGTCGCTAGGCAGCCCACAGCGGCTAGCCACGTTCTGTTATTATCTTTACAAACCTGTTGGAATTTGCCTTGGATGCAAGATTTTATCATTTACAAATCTGATATTATTCTCATAAGACCTGAAAACAGTGTGCTCTAATTTTACACACCTTATAATTTTATCAGTACTTCTGATGAAGACAACCTTATTTGGTGTTGAAACCTGAGGGTTTTTTAATTTTATACGAAACTGGTAGGGCTGCTAATTGCACCTAAAATAAATAGCTGTTATGGGTGCTCCTTCTACACATTCTATGTTTAAAATCATATTCCTGTTTTTATTTCCTTTGCGTAGATCTTTTCCTGGCGGGGCCTTGCATTGGATTTGTTCATTACTGATCGATGAATTCTTGGCTCAATATATTTTTATTTCATTTATTTTAGGCATCTTTCCGTGCGCATTAAGGTACGGCACCGCCCTCAGTTCAACTTCTGTGGCATTATGTATAACGACAACGCATGGAATAACTAAATAGGTCTGCTTCCACTGTACACAAGTCTATTACACTTGAATTTCCACCTTGCAGTTTGTATCAACATTTACGAGGCTGTCCAGTACCAGAGTAGCACCTCAGCATTGGACGTAATGGGATAATCATGCCTGAACCTCTGACGTAGGTGATTCTCAGATTGAATGATCTTCTTTAGACAGATGAAGGGTCAGTTTTATGAATGAATTAAAATTTGTACCGTGCGAATTTAGAGGGGGAAATTTAAGATGGACTGAAGATCAATAATAGTTTGCAATGGCGTGTAAGATACTTTTGGGCATTCTGTGCTGCTGCATTTGCCTTTATGCAAAGGTGGCGCGATATCTTAGCACACCTCTCGTCTCAGGAGTAGAAACAGTGTTCGAAACTCGCTCTCTTTGCACCCACCTGTACTCACTATGGACAAAATTAAGACTATATTTATCTCAGTAGTCTATGTATGTTTTGATTATCACTTTTTAGTTGTTTTTCTATTGTTTATCTTTCCGTCTTGATGTTCATTTGTTTTCATCCTGTGTTACTGAATGTCCTCTTCCCTCGCCAGTACATATTATATTGTACGTTTAATGAAGCATCTCCTGCATTATTTATGCCAAACCTCTATACATATCTTACTTCCCTCTCAGTTCACTTATTCCGCCGCCCCCCCCCCCCTTTCGTCGATTTGCACCTTTCTCTGCCTTTTCCTGACGTTTTTCATTTCTTACTCTCACTTTACATCACTTCGTGACGCCTCTCTCTCTCTCTCTCTCTCTCTCTCTCTCTTTCTCTCTCCCTCTGTCTCTCTGTCTTATCTTAATTTCTCTTTCTCCGGCCTCTGTCGATATTCTGGTCCTCCTCTCTGGTCTCTATCTCCTCCTCGCCCCTGTCTATGTTCAAATGTTTGTATAGCTTATGGGACTAAACTACGGGGTCATCCGTCCCTAAACTTACAAACTACTTATGAGCTAACTAATACTAAGGACGGCACAAATATCCATGCCCGAGGGGGGATTCGAACCCCCGACTGTAGTAGCCGTGCGAACCGTGACTGGAGCGCCTCAGTCCCCTCGGCCACCGCGGCCGGCCCCTGTCTATGTTAAATTATAAATAGTAAATAATAAATAATTACAAATTAATAATTTATAAGCTGCTGTTATTGTTGTTGAAGAGTTGTGGCATTACAAAGCAAATTTGGAGGAACTAATTAGGGAGTTATAGATTCTTACAGAAAACTTTTGAAAAAATATTGTTTGGGAAAACAGTGATCACATGGAAAGTATTTATAAATAAAAAATCACAAATCGCACAAAAATATGATTTATAGAAATGACGACCGGTTACGAAAGGTTGCCCTGGAAACAGACAGAAAACGGTCGTAATTTGTGTAATGGTTTTTTTTCTTTGGAAGTGGGGGGATTTGTGACTGTTTTTGTTTAAAAATTCTTACAGAAATTTTGTCCTGATGCCGAACGGAGTTAGGTGCGCTAAGACCATTGTGGAATCTGTATTAGAACCTCTGTAGGTAAAAACCTCACAAGTGATACCTCAGACGCAGAACCGAAGGCCGTCCTACAGAATGGCCTCACGGGTAGTGAGGTCTCCCAGTCACGGTGTTAAGCTCGTTAACGAATTGAAAAATGTTTTCATGAATTTTGCTTACATCTTCGTTGGCAATTATTAAGGCGTCTGTATTATCTTTTGGACATTGAAGGATGGCGTATGAGGTCCGCAAACCGACATTTCTAGCTTTTGTAGGTTTGGAGAACGTTTTTGACAATGTTAATTCGAATCAGAATCTTTCAAATTCCTAAGTAAGCAGGAGTAAAATATTGGGAACGAAAGATTATTTACAACTTGCACGAAAACCGGACGATACTACTTCGCCCGCGAACACGTCTGCAGCGCTGAGCGGCCAGCCACTATGTTTTACAACTTACTGTACTCAACGTGAGCCCATTTAGCTCCTTGTGTAAACGTCTCCGATTAGTTGTAATTTTAATTCTGAAGAAGACACCCTTCGAAGTAGTCGAAATATAGATAAGAATTGAATATTTTAACACACTAAGAAGGGCTGCATTGCTCATACAGTATGTTTGAATTGAAGGACATGAATGGGAAGTATTTATGGGGTTGGAAGTAAGGCAGGATTGATGCATTTCTCCAATGTCATTCAATTTGAGCATAATTTTAAACACAACAGCTTTATCATCACAGGGAACTGTGTTGGCTAAAAACGGAGACCAGGAGACGAATACATTATCCAGACTCAACGGGATGTGAGTTCCTATGAGGAAATTAAGAGGGTTATAGAGGAGCGTTGAGAGCTGCATAAAACCAGTCTTCTGTCTGAAAACCACAACAATAACAGACGAGAATGGAAAGAGGAAGGTAATAGACTTGCGCATCATAGTCCGCAATCGGGAGCGCTCAGTTTAGTTCTCGGCTCTGCCGCGAACTAGTTCGCTCTTTTCGTCCGCTCCCAGTGACGGCTGAGCGGCGAGGTCTGCAGGTGGAGGGGAAGTTATCCCACCTAGCTGTTTCATGCGCTTGCTGCTTGAGCCGCTAATGATATCACGCAAAACAAAAGAAACAGTTTGCGGATAATTTATCGCGTTTATGTTTAGAGTTATCTCTATATCTTGGCATTATGGAATTTATTAGTCAGATATTGCAGAGTGCAGAACACACCAAATACAGAAATTTTGTAGCACTGAACTATGTAATCTAACAGGCAGACGCTCACGTTGAAATGACTCATCAGCAGAAGGTAAACACGTGATTTTTAATTCTGCAACGCGCCCTTTCGCTATTGCCCGTCGGTCTTCGGAAAATAATCCAACGAATTATGAAGCGAGATACGTTTCGCATTTTCGCTGCTCCTAGTTCGTCCGCTGCTTCTAGTTCGTCCACTGCGTCCGCTGCTCCTAGTTCGTCCGCTCCTTTTAGTTCGTCCGCTCTTTTTGACTTTTGCTACCGCTACTAAAAGCGCTCTCTTTATGACAGCTTTTTCATATAATGAATCAGTGTTGCCAAAGCGTATGCTATTATCCGTATTTTTGGGCAGTTTGACATCAAATAAACCAGTTATTTAGACAAATGGGTGATACAATGGTATTCAACTACTTTGCATACAGAGTAGTCGTAGTACTTTATTTTTAAAATAGATTTCTTGTGTCAGTGAACTATGAAACTACATGTGAGATGCATCTCAGCTGGAAATGAAGATAACTGGCAGAAGGGAATCACGCGATTCTGCTCGCTCTCGTGTCCTCTCGCTGTTTCCCGTCAGTCTACAGAAAAGGAGCGGACGAACTAACAGGCGTGGGATCTGGGAACTAGTTCGCGTAGTTTGCCTGTGGGAGCGCTCTTCCGAACTACTTCGTTCACGAACTACATAAGTCTAAATGGTAGTGTACATAAAAAAACCTGTCTTTTTCAAGATCAACTTCTCCCAGAGCTTCATTGGTGAACACATACGACTCTGGGTTATTACATACTTACGATTATGAACTACTAGCTGAAAACCCGGCGTTGCCCGGGTATTTATCTATTTATTCCTGCCATTTTTTCGGGTGTATGTTTGTTTGTATAAGGGCTGTATGTCTAAAATCTCTTGGGAATACAATTAGTAGTCAAGAAGTAATAGATTAAAACTTGGTGCTTGATGGGGCGGTTTTCCATGGACGTTATTCTTTATGTGCTCATATCTCACGGACTACGTGTCGTACTGTGATACAATTCAGAAGCTACACTCAACTGTATGTGTGTATGCTGTCTAAAATTTCCTGCAGCTACAATTTGTAGTGTACAAATTATAAATTATAACGTCATACCAAATGCCGTAGTTTTATTCCAACAGCGGAAAAGTAGTAAGCGAGAACCATTTTCCGTATCATTATTTTGACATGGTTGTCAGCTAGAAAAAGTTTAATAAAGGTTTGGAACTGTATTTAATGTTTGTTGACTCTCATAGCGTATTTATAAGGTCTCGCCGGATTACGTGCAGTTTTTTTGCGATTCCTATTGTTTATGACGTCATATCTTCTGAACCATGTGTCGTACGTGATTCTTAACCTTGCAGAAATTGTTACCTCACGGTAAGAAATGTGTGTACCAAATTTGGTTGAAATCGGACCAGTCGTTTAGGAGAAAATGAGCAGCATTGTCGCCAAGTGCAGCAGTTTTTCGCGCATCTCATTGTTTATGACGTCATATCTCGTGAACTATGTATCGTACGTGATTCTTACACATACAGCGACCGTCCTCATGAATTAAAGCTTACGTGTACAAAATTCCATAAAGATTGGAACAAAACTGTAGATTTGTATGCAACACGTCGAACATACGGACTCTCTGCTTTATATATTAGATGTGTCATCTCTCATACCAATAACAAAATACCATGTCTATAAGGGTTCTGCCTTCATTTGCCGGCAGTGTAATTCATTCTCCCATTGTAGCCCATCACTACAGGTTCTTTTAATAATGTGAGTCATAGGCGCTGTAACGATACACTGAAATTTTTATTTATTTTTTGTTTATCTTTGATCAGCGATACTTATCGCCTCCGGTTTCCTATGACTCGCAATGCAACTAATTTAATTTCGTTCGTCATTTTTTACTCCCAAACAAGCAAGAAGACGGAACCGAGATAATAGTTTTACTCTCTCTTGTCTATGTTCGTTCTGTACGGACGTCTTCCATTCATGTATCCATTCAATGTAAGTAATTGTGATGCAAGAGGTAAAAATATATTACTTAAATTTAAAATCATCCCCTGTCTTTAGCTTTTATTTAAATGAATCCCTCCACGTCAAATACTTATTTTCTATTGTTTTCAGCTCCTTCACCACCGTGATAGTTTCATGTTCAGACGCCATTACAATCGCTTCGCATTGTCTGCAAAATTTCAATCAATCAATCATCCTTATACAATACTTTGCTTGAATTTAGAACCTGCAGTCATTTCTTTTTGTAATTTCACGAAGTCCGATCTTTTTTTTTTTAATTATTTTATCATTACCAGTAACTTCATGTTCCATCCACGGTCACACAACAATGAAAAGCGAAGTGAACAGTCTGAACATTGATCTGCTACGGAAAGTATCTCGAACATTCACTTATTAAATAAGACATAAAAGTTATCATTTCCAGCTTCTGCAATACGAAGTGCAGGATCCAGGCTAGATGCTTTCCGTAAGTTTTATAACGTGCTGTTGCTTGTATGGGGCCCAACTTTAATATGCAATCCGCGGTTTATTTGCTTTAATGTTCATTTTGTGCTGTACTTTAACTTATTTCAAGTTCAAACATTTGGTACCATCAATTCTTTGACCAAAAAGTATAATCGCGGAATCTACTTATAACAATTATGGCATCATACGAAGCAAGGGCAACGTTATAGCGCGCTATGACAATGAAGTGAGAGGTCGCAGCTTGCGGTTGTCTGCGCTGCCCGTGTTGATCGCCAGGCGGCAGCAGTGTCGGCGGAACAATTGGGGACCACTGTGTGCTTACAGCCGTCCGCCGCCATCGCTCGCTTCGTTCGGCGTCCGCTAGGCGCGCTGGCTAACGGCTGATCGGCAATTATTCGCCGGCTCGCGTGGCGCTTAACGCCGCCAGAAATCAGTTACGCAGTGCCGCCGAGGCGAGCGGCCAGCCGGATGAGTTAGCGTCTAGCCGGTGGCGTATCTCCGTCCTGATGGCGGCGCAGCGCAGCCGGAACGACGCGCAAACGCCACGCCGTCGCAACCACAGCGCGAAACCCACTGTGCAATGGTGCCGAAATAAGTGGCCTACGATTAACGTCGGCGCGGATAAATTGTTGCGTTGCATAAATCAAGAGGGAAGCATACGACTGACGTGTCATCGAATTAGCTCTTATTTCGCACGATTAGAGTACTTACTTCGGTGTAATGCTTGTTATTCTGGTACGATGCGCGACACGGGCTTGCTAGCGAAACGCAAACTACGCTTCACAAGGCTGTAGAGTGGAAGGGCTAATCGGAATTTAATAAGAGAAACACACTGTTCGCAATTTATTTAACAAACTAGTAAAATAAAACACTTCATTTCCATGACGACAATGACTGAATAAATTTAGTAAAACTGTTTAAGAACAATAAAACAATTACAATACACAATCTCAACTTACTAACACAACATTTATGTTCCAAGAGCAAAATGTTATTTTAATATTATTAGTGCAAACGTATTTATCCAATTATTTCATTAGAATCTTTGCTAAAATTGTTCTTTTCTACAGGAAAATTATTACACAACTTCAAAGCCAGTGTTTATTTCAAATTTTGAAGGTAAACACTGCAGAGAATTATACACTTAATATGGAAAAAGGTTTTCAGTATCAGAAACTGATATGCGGTATTTTCAAGTCATTATATCAAGAAGAGCAGTTGTTTTAAATTGTGATGCTAGCTCAGTTAAAGCTTCGGTACCTTAAAACTACTTCAGAGCTAAGCGATGGATAAAAAAGAAACAGTAACCTTTCATACTACAGAAATATATTATGTAGAACACAATAGTCATTTGCGATGGATAAAAAGGTAACAGTAACCCTTCATGCTACAGAATTATATTATGTAGAACACAATAGTCATTTGCGAAAGTATGATAAAGTTGAAAATCCAAAGAGTAAATAGCCTTTCCAATGAAGTATTTAAACGATACAGTTTGTAGAGAAATGTGTGTCCTTTCTCTCCTTTCAAACGTTTTCCACAGCATATTTCATCAGAATGGATTCAACAGTTAAGCTTTGAAAGTGTAACATGCATAGTTACAATCCCCTTTTATAATATTAGGATGGAGTTTCGTTATTTAAGTGGTGCATGTGACATCTGCCCTGCTCTCATTACAATATCACATTAATTTACAACTCATATTTTACAATTAGTGGATTTAATGACAGCCTCCAAAACTACATCAAGACCGTAAAGTTTATAAATTAATACAAAAAATCAAAAACCGGGATGATTCGAACAACTATGTAAGGTTTCGATACCAAACACCGTGGCTACATAACGACAATGCTGTCGTTGTTTCAATTAACTCTATGTTACACAAATGTAACCTGGATCATCCACTGTTTCTATTTTTCTTTTTTCACTGTTGAGGACACAGTATTTTTGGGAATTTCAATTTTTAGAGCATTATCAGCAACATTTTTTTCTTCGTAATGGAAACAAGCGGTAAACAATGTATGGTGATTGCAGCGTCTTGAGCAGTTGTTTTAAACAATATTATCTTAATGATATTAAAATATTTTTACGTTAGTATTTATGTTAGGCTACTATATGGTTAAAAGTCGCTTCGAAAACAGAATGTTGGTTTGAAAACCAAGAAATAAAAGTAAGATTTAAATTATCCTGTAGTTGAGACAGAAGTGGATTTCCTCTTTTAATTGATTATATTTTAATGGTTATCTCTCTTTCGGAGGAATGTTAGATATTTTAGGACATGTTGGTATTGACAAACTGCAATAAAAATGCAATATAACATTTATCCAAATTTTATTCAGTACAGAGATATACTTGTTAGTATGTATCCCAAACAAAATTAAAACAATGGCAAATGAGGACACTCAAAGTGATTTAAAAAATAAGTGCAGAAAATCTATGCACTCTCGATTTTTCTTGATAACACCGCGTGTAGAACTTCCGAGGTCGACTTTTGTTCCTTTTATGACGGCTGAAATGTTCATAATTTGAACGATCAAATAGGCACGTGTGTTTACTTTTTCCTCACATACTTCTACTTTCAATCATCTCCATAATTAAACGACTTTAGTAGTCAAGAAATGCGCAACCATCTACCCTCTTCTGGAGAATGTCGGCCGGCCGCGGTGGCCATCGGAATTCTTTGCAATAATGCAGGAAGCACATTTTCAAGAAAGTGTAGCTATTGAGGTCCTATAAGACGATGCAGTAGCGCAATATGCCTAATTATCTAATTATCTTTCATACCACACCACATTTTTTTTCGATGTCGTTGGAATAGTAATGCGAAATACCGCACGGGTATGGCCACGCTGTCTGGGTGCCATATTACGGATTTTATTGCAGTTCCCATCCGAACCTCGAGTCTTTCTGTGTGTGTGTGAGGGGGGGGGGGGGGTTGCCACTAGGTCCAGCTAGTCTAAGTAGTTCTGAATTCAAGGAACTGATAACCTTAACAGTTTTGTCCCTTAGGTTTACAATTCCAATAATTTTTGAAACACTAGTGGTACAGATGCTGACGCGGGTGAAACTACCATTCTTTAGTGAAGAGTAAAAATGGAATTACTTGGCAGTTTTGAAGTATCCAACGAATATATTCCAGTCTTCTCTCCTCATTACCTGCTCAAAGGTGATGAATAAATAGTAAATGATACGGATGAAAACCGTGCGTATGTGGGGCCTACCTATCGTAGAAATCTTTTATGTGGAACACTGATAGTTGCAGATATTGTAAGTACTGAACGTCTACGTTTTGTAGTCTTTGATGTCTTCTACTTCATTCACAGTATATTCATTTATACGCTCAGACGGATTATGCACTAATGTCACGCAGTGTGCCTCTGTCCTCAATAAAACTGGACACACGTTGTACAATTCGTTTTTGCTGCCACATTCTGGAAGACACTGCTTTTTAATAGAGCACGATTCGCAGCTTCTGAGGTGTATTGTCACTATTTATAGCCGGTTGCGGGTCATACTGATGATGGGTGTTCAAATGTTCAAATGTTTATATCTCTGATCCTCATCGGAGATTCGAGTGCTCCCTCGAGCATGTCTTCTTCATAGCATTAATTTAAGTAGTTTATAAGTTTATGGACCGATAACCACGTTTCTTACCATAGCTTTACAAGCATTAGAACCTTTTGAACCGAATGTAAACAAGTTATCAAATCTCTAAAGGATGTGTTTTACAGCGTTTGTGGACTCTTCTACTTGTTTTGGTCCATATTACGATTGCGCAGTATAGAAATACTCATTACGTCAATGGATGATATTCCCGGAGATGTGTTTCCTATTGAATTTTATATACTATTTCCCCTGTACAAGTGTTCAAAGTATGTAATGGGAATTTCCGAACACAATGTACATCAGGTAAGAGTAGTTTCCCACGACTCTTGCTTGATTTTGTTCGAATTTTCACATGATATTCTATTGAACACAATCACACAGTGGCGGTAGGAGGTTCTTCATAAAAAAGTGACGGTAGGAGGAGACAGTGTGAAAAAAAGGGGTAGGGGGAGGAGGTACTGGGAAGATGGAGGGAAACAATGTGTGTCGCTTGGACTTGCCACTTCAACAAACTGTATTCTTATATGGTTATAGATGAAATAAAATTTTATTTCTGCCATCAAAAACATCTGATCGTTATGTTAAAATCTTCTTAAATCCCTCTTTCTAGTTCCACTTTTCTGAGCATTATGCAGTCATGTGGTTTTTCTATAATCTTCCCACACAAAAACGATGAAAGCGTCACAGAAAATTACAACCCGATGAGGGGGCCTGGCCTCATGCATCAGTGATGTTCAACCCCATAAATTTTCATCAGTTTCTTCTGCACTCGCTGCTCGAGATCTGGCCACTACGGTTGGGGGTTCGAATCCCTCCTCGGGCATGGATATTTGTGCCGTCCTAGTTCGTAAGTAGTTCATAAGTAGTTTGTAAGTTTAGGGACTGATGACTCCGTAGTTAAGTCCCATAAGCTTAACAAACATTTGAAACATTTGAACATTGCTCGAGATATACCATGAAGCTGAATCTATGCGGTTCTTTGTGACGTCTGCTGATATAACGAGAGGATTTCTGGCGATTGCAAGATAATTTTAATTTTCACAACTATTTCATTTCACTCATTAGAATGAGTACAAAATGTTTAAAAGTTTTTAGAGCTTATGGGACTTAACTACTGGGTCATCAGTCCCTAAACTTACAAACTACTTATCAACTAGCTAATACTAAGGACGGCACAAATATCCATGCCCGAGTGGGGATTAGAACCCCCGACCGTAGTGGCCGTGCAGACCGTGACTGACGCGCCTCACCGCGGCCGGCTAGAATTAGTAGTTATTTGGAGGAATGTCATCCTTTCGAATTTTTCGTGTGTGATTATTCTGTAAGAGCCAACAGACTAGTCTCCATCGCCGTATCACTTTTCTTTCCTCTATCTCCCATTGTAGCCAGTGTGAAGACAGGTACTCATTTGCCATGCTGCCAATTTTTCAAGAATTGGAGGAAACAATTTTTCTGTCTTCAGAAAGTCTGAGAAAGCGCAACATCAATGCACAATACTAATTATATTTAGGGTAGGTATATGTTCGGAATTCGTCTGGATTGTTCCGAGACTTCATGTTATGTCTACACTCCAGAAAAATATAGAATTTCATAACAAAAAGTTTCAATGTAGTACAATAATTTCAGTTTGTTACAGATGTCCTTTTGCTTCACTGCCGAACGGATGAATTATCACTCCAACACAAACGTAAAAAGACATTATATCATTTATGTTGTTCTTATGGATTGTTCGCCACACAAGTGTCTCTCACGTTTGTCACTCGGCTGTACGTAGGCCTACAAAACCACCCAAACGTTTTTGAACACAATTAATTTTGAGGAGGAAACGCAAATTTGAATCAAAAGCATTATAAATACTGTGATTCAAGTTTTCCTCACTGTCATTTCCTGCATATTCCGACCTCACAATCAGATTCTACTCGTCAAGACGAATCTTTTGAATATAAACTCGATGGGGTACGAACATTTTCAATAATTATTATAGTTTAATATGCAAATTATGAGATCATGTCACAAGTGCGACTAGATAATCAAAGCGGACATGTACTAGCAAACAAACACCAACAGTTTTCTAAAGCGGAGGTGAGGCAGCCGTGCGGCGACGGCTGGCCAGAATGTGCAGGTGGGAAGAGGCCCCCACAACAAGCCACCCGGGTGGTCTTATGCGCAAAACCAACTTAAAAATCCTCCTTCAACCTTGGGGAAAAACTAAGTTTCCGAAAACTCTTTGTAAGCCTTTAAAAAGAACCAGTCAATAGTTTTTTTTCTCATAAAGCATCTTTATTGGCTTCTCGTTCGTACGCAAAGGAAACTGAATTCCAGAAGGCGCTGTTTAGTTTGAGAGGAATACTTAAGCAAGACGTTAGCTGACTTACTATTGGCCGGCGAGCCATGCGGTGTTTTAAAACGCACTATTCCATTGATGGGAGAGCCACTGGAGGGGAGCGCCAGAGTTCCCGAAACATATTCACAAGCGGAGTGGAAGAAATTAATGCAGAGACTCGCCCTCGCACCCGGCTGTGTTTCATCGCGCAGTAGCGGTGCGACGCTCTCGCAGGGATTTCTTGAGCGAAGAGACGCAGTATTGCACTGTATTCAGCAACTCTCTCATGGAGCGGATCTTAGTCAATCTCCAGTGGGGAGTATATACGATTGTGTGTTGTTCATAGTGTTGGACGAGATCATATCCGGTGTCCAACACAGAGTGATTAGTTAACGCTTGTGAGCACGTTTTTGAGTGGCAACCAGTGGGTTAGTCTGAGACTGACGTACCACACCAATTTATGGCCAATCTAACATATATAGGTTCGTTCTTGACATTATCAAGATGCAGGGAAAGTGCGATCGGCAGTAGTCGATCACGACACACAAAATTTAGTTTTGGTTTCAGCGAGGACGCAGATAGCAGCCGTCGACGCAGTTAACGGTGATGTTTGGGAACGTTTTAGACGAACTCCAACCATCCCCAGACAGAAATAACAAATACATTTTTAACATTGCGTAACATTTCGGCCTTTGTGACAGTCTTGAACATAAACTGACAAAATTGAATTAATTTCGAAGTCAAGTTGTTAATATTGTTGATTATTGTTTCATCAAAATTCTAACTATAATCGCTGATATCTATTTCTACTGCACACAATATTTAATTTTCTTAGTTCAAACTCAATCGTTATTGAATGAATGAAGGTGATATGTCCTTGCCAGTTAAACTTTCGCACTCATATCAAAATTTTTATTGACTTTTCAATTATTATTATAAAATAGTTCTTATAAGGTCTGTTGGGTATTAATAAAAAAGTCTTGGTAACTTTTAATTCACTCTTATATTCTAACTTAAATGTTACATATTGTACTCATTTATAGCATTCGTTTCTGCAAATAAGAATCCATCAGCAATGACTTATACATCCATACAGTGGTCCAGTTGCCAATGATACTGCTGCGAGGCAAAATTTATTTTCACACAAGTTCATTACTCATTCACGTGAGTGGGTCAGTTTCGCGATGCACGAATCGTCTCACGACGGAGGCACGTTCCGTAGTTACGTATTAACTCATGCAACGCGATTGCATACGTACGACGCGGTCACCGAATCTGACACTTGCAGACACTGTTTCGATAAATGGCACCCCCGCACTTTTCAAAATAAACTTTCACTGTGAACACTTCTTCTTATAATATACATGGATAAACGTTGCGCGGTTTTCGTACCGGCGACTGCACGCGACGAACCGAACTTAGCAGTACACACGGGGACAGTGTCCGCATGCTTCGAGACCCACACTCCGTCTCTGACCGACTGCTCAGCATCAACAACATAGTGGCGCAGTAGAGTGCGCTGCTTACATTCATAAATAATATCTTTGACAGCATAGTTTACATATGTACGATCAAAATATTCAGTTAATATTACAAATTAAAAAGATAACATACATGAGATGAACAAGTAAAGAAATACCTAAAATATTAGTTGACAAAAATATACAAAACTTTTACAAGTATAATACGACTACATATCTCTGTAATCAACCCGCAGATTGAAGGTCACCATCTGTGACCTTACAAAGTGATAAAGTTTCACCAATCGTAGGTAGGCAAGGAGCGGAGATTTCACAAAGTGCCACGTCTTCCCAGGCGACAATTGCTTGCATGTTTTCTCCGCCGGGGGATCAAGAATCTACCTCGGCGGTCTCCAGTCCCATTCCTCCTCCAGCTACAGCTTCTCCTCGAATTTTGCGTCTCTTTGTGATTGGTGGGTTCATTTCACAATGTCATCCAATAGCTGATCGCCAGTTTCACGACCACGCCTCTCAGTCCCCGGTGGAAATTTTCTGTGGGCGCAATGAGACGAACTGGCATTTCTCCCACGTTTCAAGCCTGTCGTTTATCTTGCATTCCTTCTTGGCTGGAAAACAGTTTTTTGTGGTAGCTATCTGTGTTAGGTTGTCTGGTATGTTATTTACCAGGCTCTCCCTCTCCTTGGCCAGAAATATAGGTATGGTGGGTGCACTTTATCTGTACTGCAAGCCAGGCTCTCACCCACACACTTACTGCAGGGGTTTGGTTGTCTTTCAATTTCTTCAGGGGTCCACGGTTGATCTGCGTTGCCATCGCTTATTTGGAAACGACTCCACTGGTACATCTAGACAAGGGCTTTCTCTGCGCACACGCTATTGAGTTCATTCAGAGTGAAAGCCGTATCTTCCCTGCGTCCTCCGTCGCCACGTTTTCCATTTATCTGCACGCACCTCATTAAGTCAAGCAGATTTTGCCGTGTAAGTTCTTACGAGAGATCTATGGCAATTCGCCAGGCTTCCCACTGCCACTTGCTGCGGCCGGTCTCCTCCACCAGGGCTGGCTGGACGATGGCGTAGCGTGGGCGAACGCATCGGTAAAGTTGCTGAACAAACGTGTCCTCGGCCGAGATATTACAAATCAAAAACATGCATCCAAATGTTATTCTCCTTAAGGCAGGCTCCTGTCGCTTGTGTTCTGTATATCCGAGACATGATGATCTTCATCATGGTGTCCTCAGTGATATGACGCAATTCCTCTTCTAACTTGGTCCAAACGTAATTAACGTAGTTAATAGGCCTTGATCTAAATGCTCTGCTCAGGTACAATCAAATCATTTTTCTAGGATTGCAGTCAGAGGATTGTGGTGACCAGATCTCATTTTTTAGTTCCTTCTTGTTTTTTTTAATTTTCCAGATACGTTTTACACACTTTGAAGAATATTTGAGATTGTTACGTTGCTGTAGGACGAATCGCTTGCCAAACAGATGGCGTCCTCGTGCAAGCTTTCGTGTTGTTGCATGTTAATGTAGAATGCGATGGTAGTTCTCTTTCTTCACGGTTCTGATTATTGTACACAATAACCAGTGTTTCTGCCTCCAAGCATCCTCAGACCACGGTGGAAAACTTGACAGGCTGTATGTTGTAAATACAAATTGATGTAATATTCGTTCACCTGGCATTCGGCGCACAAACTTGTTTTGTGCCAAGGACCTCAAATTCAGATTCGTCAGCGAGAATTACCTTTTTTTCACCGGTTTATTGACCAACTTGCATGTGTTCTTGTCCTGTGTGGCCATTTCTTCCTATTATTAGCCGTCAGCAGTGGTTTATTTGCCTCAATGTTTCACTGTCTGAAGATGTTTTCACTGTATTTCCACTGACCGGGTTTTCCCTTTTATGGTTTGCTGCTAAAACTTGCCGGTCTGGAAGGGATCACTTCTACTTGTGACTACTATATACTTGTCACGAAGTCCGGGGCGGCATGTTATGAACTGCGCGGCCACTTTTGTCGGAGGTTCGAGACGTCCCTCTCGATAAGTTAATAGATATAAGTACTTCTTCAGTCTAGGGATCGCCGACATTAGCAATTTAGTCCCTTATGATTACAAACATTTTGCTTTATATTTTCATTACTTTTCGAGGTGATCTTTGGCTATTCTTTCGATGTCAGTCCTTATTCCTGTCAGTAGCTCCGTGTCTCGGCAAGATATGATGGACACATCTCAAAGAAATACATCGCTGCCGTGCAGTTAGTCACATACTAAGACCGGCTGCGTGTGAAGACAATTGCAGAACGTTTTTATGGTTCCTTTATTGATGTTGACTCTGAGCATTCACTGAAGTTCACTCTTTTTCATCACTTTCATTATTACGTGCCCCTTTCTTTCCTGTAATCGTGTTTACAGACCTATTGACGTCGTGTGAACCCCATCCAGTAAGGAAAGATAATATTAGGCAATCACAATACAATATTGATGGCATGTAATACTTGAAACTTAGGCGCAAATAAAAAAAAAAGGTTGTTTTGAACAATTCCATTTCTGAAAACGTCAGACCTGCCCTACGAGAATGTGATAGGACCGCTATTATTATCTATTTGATATAAATGATCTGATGGGCAGAGTAACTTGTAATTTGCGGCTGTTTGCTGATGATGTTGTGGTGTATGGGAGGGTTTCTTCTTTAACTGACTGCAATAGAATACAGAATGATTTAGATAAAATTTCTAGTAGGTGCGAAGATTGGCAGGTAGCTCTCAATGTAAAAAAAAAAAAAAAAAAAAAAAAATGTAAGGTGATGCGAATGAGTTGGAAAAACAATCCCATAATGTTCGAATACAGCATTAGTAGTGTGCTTCTTGATGCAGTCGCGTCGTTCAAATATCTAGGCGTAACAATGCAGATTAGATTAGTTGGTTCGTTCCATAGATCTGTAGGGATGTGGGGATGTGGAACATGCCATTTTTTTTTTTTTTTACAATATGATATTATATTACTAATATAGGTACATACTCTTTTTACAGGCTGACAATATAATAATAGTATGAATACAGATACATGCATCATTTGGTTCTATTTAAGAGTTCGTCAATGGAGTAAAAGAAGTTGGCCACTAGAAGGTCTTTTGGGCTACTCTCAAACAACTGATCTTTATTTGTAGCTAAATATTTTATGGTTGTTGGTAAATTATTGAAATTATGTGTTCCTGAGTAGTGGACCCCTTTTGAATTAAAGTAAGTGCTCTTAAGTCCTTGTGTAGATCATTTTTGTTCCTAGTATTGTAGGTATGAACTGAGCTGTTTGTTGGGAAAAAAGATATATTATTTATGACAAATTTGATTCAGCAATAAATATACTGAGAGGCGGTAGTTAAGATACCCAGTTCTTTGGGGAGGCTTCTGCAAGATGGCTGTGAATTTACACAACAAATAATGTGTATTACGCGCTTTTGGAATCTGAAAATTTTTGCTTGACTTCAAGAGTTACGCCAAAATACTATACCGTATGACATTATGGAATGAAAGTATGCAAAGTATGCAGGCATTTTTATTTTTATGTCTCCTATGTCTGGTACCACTCGTATACAAATACAGATTTGTTAAGTCGTTTCTGCAGTTCTGTGGTGTGCTCCTCCCAACTGAGTTTATTATCAAGCTGTAATCCAAGGAATTTTATACTGTCAACCTCTTCTATCTTCATACCTTATGCATGTACTGGATGGCAATCTCTTACATATTCTGAACTGCATTTAGTGAGTCTTTTCAAAGTTTAATGTCAATGAGTTGGCTTTAAACCATTTATTAATGTTAAAGAAAATATCATTAGTAGATCTATCTAAAACGAAGCTCGACATGCTATTTATTGCATACTTGTATCATCTGCAAATAACACAAACTTTGCTTCTGGCATTGTAACTGATGAGAGCTCAATAATGTACCCAAGAAAAAGCAATGGCCCTAAGATGGATTCTTGTGGAACACCACATGTAATTTCTTCGCAATCTGATGATGGTTGTTGTCTTAATTCACTAGTCTCTTGCACTGACACCCTCTGTTTCCTGTTAGCTGAGTGATATGAAATGGAACGAACATTTAAGAACAGTTGTAAGTAAGGCGGACAGCTGACTTCGGTTTATTTGGAGAATTTTTGGAAGATGAACTGTTGAGGAGACCGCGTATAAAACGCTTACACGACCACGTGTTGAGTGTTGCTCAAGTGTTTGGGATCCGCAGCAAATGAGTTTAAAGGAAGACATAGAAGCAATTCAGAGGCGACCATCTACTTGTAGGTTACTTGTTACTTATAGGTTCAACCGCCGAGGCGAGTGTCACGGAAATCCTCCGGAAATTCAATTGGGCATCGCTGGAGGAAACGCGACGCTCTTTTCGTGAATTTCTGTAGTGAAAATTTAGATGGCAAAAATTTTGAAGCTGAGTGTAGTACGATCTTCCTGCCGCCTACGTACATTACGCATAATAATCACAAAGACATGATAAGAGATATTACGGCTCGTACGGAAACATATAGGTATGTTTTTTTTCCTCGTTTTGTTTAGGAGTGGAATAGGAAAGGAAATGCCAAGTAGTCGTACAGTGTACCCTCCGCCACGCACCTTACCGTGGATTGTGGAGTATGTAGATGTAGATTATTCTTGAGCGTTATACACTTATGGCAATATAGAAATAATATAGCTAATTCGTATCTGCATTATATTACCAGCATTTTTATCTTACTACGTTCTAAAAGTTTTAAAAAATCAAATGTTTGTTAAGCTTATGGGACTTAACTACGTGGTAATCAGTCCCTAAACTTACAACTACTTATCTACTACCTTATACTAAGGACGGCACAAATAACCATGCCCGAGGGGGGATTCGAACCCCCGACCGTGTAGACCGTGACTGGAGCGCCTCAGTCCCCTCGGCCACCGCGGCCGGCCTAAAAGTTTTGAGTGGAAGTAATATGCTAGTCCAATTCTGCCTGTGTCCCTTCCTTCGATGCGTCTGCAAACCAGGCTGAAACTCTTGCGGATATCGGTGAAATAACGAGAGTACTGAATGATAATGGGCATGGACATTATGTACGTAGTGTGTGATTACGTTGGAAAATAGGAACTCTTAGGACGTGCTAGGGCTGTTGGTGCTGATGTGACCACTGTGTGCAGATGGTGTAGGGTCAGGAGACTGCCTTGCTGGCACAAAAAGCGGCCTAGGACAAATATTGAAAGCAAAAGTCGACAATTCCTTTGGTACCACTTTGATAACGGCCGAGTGCATAATTATTGATTATCTTATAATTGTAACAGTATATAGGTCCCCTTCAGGGAACTTTCAGTTATTTCTGGAAAACTTGGATGCCTTGTTGTGCTATCTGTCAGATAGGGGGAAGCAAATTATTATTTGTGGTGATTTCAATGTAGATTCACTGAAAGAGTGTAATAGGAAGAAAGACCTGGAAGTCTTACTTGGCTCATTCAATCTGACATCCGTTATTGATTTTCCTACTCGGGTAGTAAAGGACAGCAGTACATTGATAGATAACTTTTTTATAGACCAAGATAAGTTTAAAAAAATAAATGCTTGTCCCATTGAGAATGGTCTTTCGGATCATGGTGCACAGCTAGTAACAGTATATGAAATAGCTCCGTTCAGTAATTCGAAACTGTCCACCAGAATAGTGCGCTCGATTAATGACTTAACAACTAAAAATTTCAAAGAAAGTCTACAGCAGTTAGACTGGGATGAGGTTTACAAGGAACCTGATGTTAATTTAAAATATAATTTATTTCACGATACATTTGTAAGGGTATTTGATAACTGTTTCCCCAAGAAATTAGTAAAATTTAATTCTAAGAAACCATGCAAAAAACCATGGCTTACTAAAGGTATAAAAATATCGTGTAACCGAAAAAGGGAACTATATCTGTCCGCAAGAAAGAGTAATAACCCAGAAACAATAAAATATTATAAAAGCTACTGTGCTACATTAAGAAAAGTTATTAAAAAATCAAGAAGCATGTGCATCATGTCTGAGATTAGCTCCTCTGATAATAAAATTAAAACAATTTGGAATATTATTAAAAGGGAGACAGGGCAACCAAGAGCAGAGGAAGAGGGTATTACCATCAAAACAAATGAAAACTTTATCAACAAAAAGTCAGAAGTTGAAAACATTTTTAATGATTACTTTTTAAATGTTGTGGAGAAAATAGGATCTAAATGTTCATTAGAAGGAGCAAGGCAATTAATGGAAGAGGCCATACCCACACAATTTGATACAATTGAAATTCCACCCACCTCACCTTCAGAAATTAGGAAAATAATAAACTCTCTCAAGAGTAAACGGTCATATGGAATTGATGGCATTTCCAGCAGGGTATTAAAAACTTGTTCCCAGGAGATAAGTAGGATTCTCAGTCATATTTGTAATAGCTCATTAAAGCAGGGTATTTTCCCAGATAGACTGAAATATGCTATCGTTAAACCTTTGCATAAAAAAGGGGATACATACGATGTCAACAACTACAGGCCCATCTCACTTCTGACAGCTTTATCAAAGATTTTTGAAAAAGTTATGTATTCTCGAATTGCTTCACATATTAGTATAAATAAAGTTCTAACAAAATGTCAGTTTGGTTTTCAAAAAAGCTTTTCAACTGAAAATGCTATATACACCTTCACTGATGAAATATTAAATGCTTTGAATAACCGGACATCACCAGTATGGATTTTTTGTGATCTTTCAAAGGCGTTTGATTGTGTAAATCATGGGATTCTTCTAGATAAGCTTAAGTATTGTGGTATGAGTGGGACAGTGCACAAATGGTTTAAATCATACTTAACTGGAAGAGTGCAGAAAGTTGAAATAAGCAGTTCGCATGATGTAGATGACACAATTAATTCTTCTAACTGGGGAGTTATTAAAAATGGGGTCCCACAAGGTTCGGTCTTGGGTCCTTTGCTGTTCTTAATATATATTAATGACTTGCCATTCTACATACATGAAGATGCTAAGCTAGTACTTTTTGCTGATGATACAAGTATAGCTATCACACCTGACAAACAGGAATTAACTGATGAAATTGTAAATGATATCTTCCAGAAAGTCATTAAGTGGTTCTCTACAAATGGACTCTCATTAAACTTTGATAAAACCCAGTATATACAGTTTCATACAGTAAATGGCATGACACCATTAATAAATTTAGACTTTGAACATAAATCTGTAGCTAAGGTAGAATATTCAAAATTTTTAGGTGTTTGCATTGACGAGGGACTGAATTGGAAGAAACATATTGAAGATCTCCTGAAACGTCTGAGTTCAGCTACTTATGCTATCAGAGTCATTGCAAAATTTGGTGATATAAATCTCAGTAAATTAGCTTACTACGCCTATTTTCATTCACTGCTTTCATATGGGATCATATTCTGGGGCAATTCAACATTGAGTAAAAAAGTATTCATTGCACAAAAGCGTGTAATCAGAATAATTGCTGGAGCCCACCCAAGAGCATCCTGCAGACATTTATTTAGGGATCTAGGGATACTCACTGTAGCTTCACAATATATATATTCACTCATGAAATTTGTTATTAACAATCCGACTCAATTCAAAAGTAATAGCAGTGTGCATAGCTACGACACTAGGAGAAAGGATGATATTCACTATTCAAGGTTAAATCTAACTTTGGCTCAAAAAGGGGTGAATTATGCTGCCACAAAAGTCTTTGGTCACTTACCAAGTAGCATCAAAAGTCTGACAGATAGCCAACTAGTATTTAAAAAGAAATTAAAGGAATTTCTGAATGGCAACTCCTTCTACAATGTAGATGAATTTTTAGATAAAACATAAAAAAATATATAAAAAAAATAAAAAAAAAAATTTAAAAAAAAAATTTACAAAAAAAATTCTTAAAATATAGATTGTCAAGTATAGACATAATTTACTAAACTGACACGTTCCACATCATTACGAAATGTCGTATACATGATCTAAGGAACAAGTATTAATCTAATCTAATCTAATCTAATCTAATCTAATCTATGTTGGAATCTGATGGAAATTGTAATGGGTATATGCATCAGCAGAGGCGGCAAGATCACTTGTTTCAAATGGCTTTATGTTGACTGCTTTTGGCAATTCTGTGTTGCCACCTGTAAGAATATTAAAATTTAAATATCACATGGTAATAAAGATGCCAACACAGAAATTGCCGAAACGGGTTTCAAAGATCATGCCCCCGGCTTGAATGACGTCAAGCACATACAACTTGATGCGCTTTGCTTGACTTTTAAAACTTTTCAGAATACTAAGTGGGAAGGTATAAATTAAACGCAAATTAATTATCTTCTGATAGTGTTAAGACTTTCTGTGTGATGTTAATGCTGAAAAGTAAAATGTAATATTTTTATTAATTAAATTCATTTCTCCCAACAATAGTTAAAACACCCAAGATCTTACAATTTCTTTATTATATTTTACTCTTGCGATTTGGCAAGTCTATTTGTAATGCACATGGAAGCAATGTGAATTATAGACCATAATCGTGAACCACAACAAACTATGACACGCCTCTTTTTATATTAGCAAGAACAATGAAATTCTGTCCGATTGATATGGATTGCATCGGACAACTGCCAATGCAAAATTTGTACTTTCCTTTCGGAAAGAACGTATCAATGTCTAGAATAAATATTTTAAAAATAAAGGCAAAAATAAAGACAAAATGTAACACTTTTCTGTGGACTTGTAAATTTATACCTTCTGTAGTTTAATAACATATCTGTAAGTCGCACTTCTGTGAAGAAATACTAGCGACATTCAGTTGCTACGTGTTGGTTGTCTAAGAAGCCGAAACCCGGTTAGAAACTCAATGAATAATTTTGCAGAACATAAGTAATCTCCTTTTTGATAATATATCACATAGTTGGGAGGACAGTAAAAAACATAAAATTTGTTTAAATATATATAATTTGGGACTTCCAAATTAATGCAGTCATATAAGTAAAAAACACGGGACTTTTTTCCATTTCGCAAAAAAAAAAAAAAAAAATACGTCTTGACTATTTTTAGGGTCCAAAATTGGAGAAAAGGGCCTGGTGAAAATGACGTCTAGGAACCCTATCGGCGTAAATCCTTCGTTCTCGCTATCCCTAAACACGAGTGTGCGTATAAACAAAGAAAGTGACAGTATGACAGTTGGCCAACAGACATCATAGCGAAGTAACGACAATCGGTCCAACACCATTTGCGTTAGTTTCACACAGCTGCTACCAAAACGTCACTCGCGCTACGGAGAGGAGACGTGTTGTGGTCTAGTTGGACCGGAAAAGTAGACCATTCGAAGCCGGAGACTTCCTCAAGAAGGCACGTGCCCAGAACGGCGATGGTGTTGCTTTTCAAGACATGGGTACACATCGTACGTCACATCCTTGAGCCGACAAACCAATAAGTAGGACTGTCACCGCTCTTTCCACTACACACACACATCAATCAAAGCTCAGTGGCCTTTACTTGATCAATGGATCACGAACATAAATTATTGGATTGTACTTCCCCTCTCCTGGTATTGTTTTGGGTGGTGTCTAATACAAAGTTATTTCACAGCGTCGTAGGAGCAAGGACACTGTAAAAACGACTTACTGAGGCCGCTTCTGGTGCGGGACAGAATGAACATTATGGTCGTAAGAGTGTCGTAAGCTGAAGAGTGTTGAGGCTTGTACACACACATCTCGATCAATAATATTTCGAGCATATTCTATGGTACTTGATAGTCGTAGCTGTGCTATCTACTGGTTCCATTGCGTATGAAGTTAAATGGTAAATTTACTTTGCGTAGCGTTCAATTTTACGAAATGATACTTGTCACAGATTCGTGAATGTATTTAGATATTTAATATAGTGAACTTTTTTATTTTATTTTTATTTTATTTTATTTTTTACTGAAAAAATTTGGTTACTTTAACCGATGTTATGAATTAGGATCTTTTGTTTTTATGATCCCAGAACCTCTTCGTTCTTTCATATCGTGGCCTTCTTGTACACTCCTGACCATTAAAATTACTAAACCACGATTAAGATGTGCTACAGACGCGAAATTTAACGGACAGGAAGAAGATGCTGTGATACGCAAATGATTAACTTTTTAGAGCGTTCACAAAGGGTTGGCGCCGGTGGCGACACGTACAACGTGCTGACATGAGGAATGTTTCCAACTGATTTGTCATACAAAAACAATAGTTGACCGGCGTTGCCTGGTGAAACGTTGTTGTGATGCCTGGTGTAAGGAGGAGAAATACGCATCATTACGGTTCCGACTTTGATAAAGGTCGGATTGTAGCCTATCGCGATTGCGGTTTATAGTATCATGACATTGCTGCTCGCGTTGGTCGCGATCCAATGACAGCAGAATATGGAATCGGTCAGTTCAGGAGGGCAATACGGACCGCCGTGCTGGATCCCAACGGCCTCATATCACTAGCATATGAGATGACAGGAATCTTATACGCATGGCTGTAATGGATCGTGCAGCCACGTCTCGATCCCTGAGTCAACAAATGGGGACGTTTGCAAGACAAAAATCGTCTGCACGAACAGGTCGACGATGTTTGCAGCAGCAACTCGGAGATCATGTCTACGGTTACACTTGACGTTCCATCACAGACAGGACCGCCTGCGATGGTGTACGCATCTAACAGGGTGCACGAATGGCAAAACGTAATTTTCTTGGATGAATACATGTTTACAGCATCATGATGGTCGCTTCCGTGTTTGGCGACATCGCGACATCGCGACACGCCCATTGGAAGCGTGTATTGGCCATCACCATACTTGCGTATCACCCGGCGTGATGTATGGGGTGCCAATGGTTACATGTCTCGGTCACCTCTTGTTCGCATCGACGGTACTCTGAACAGTGGCCGTTACATTTCAGATGTGTTACGACCCGTGGCTCTACCCTTCATGCGATCCCTGCGAAACCCTACATTTCAACAGGATAATGCACCATCACATGTTGCAGGCCCTGTACGGGTCTTTCTGGATACGGTAAATGTTCGACTGGTCTGATCAATGGTGGCCGAGCAACTGGCTCGTCACAATACGCCAGTCAGTACTCTTGATGAACTGTGCTATCGTGTTGAAGCTGCATGGGCATCTGTACCTGTACATGCCGTCCAATTTCTGTTTGACTCAATGCCCAGGCGTATCAAGACCGTTATTACGGCCAGAGGTAGTTCTTCTGGGTACTGACTTCTCAGGATCCTTGCACCCAACTTGCATGTAAATGTAATCACATGTCAGTTGTAATATAATATATTTGTCTGATGAATACCCGTTTATCATCTGCATTTCTTATTGGTGTAGCAATTTTAATTACCAGTAGTGTATTTGTCCTCAAGTATTTTGAGCGCGTCGGTATTGCAATTAAAATCCTCCATCATGACATGGAACCTGATCATGGACTTGATCTTCGTAATGTATCTAATGCCGCTCTTACTATTCCATAACTTCTCAATAATTCTCGCACTATTTTCTGTTGTCGTCATCAAATGTCCAATGAAACCATTTGAAGCTATTCTCCTGTTTGGAGATGGTATGCCGTTGCACTGCCTTCGTGAAATCAAGGCCATAGCATAGCCACGATGACGTCATGCATTGAGGCGGGATTGAGGCAACTGATTAGTAGGCCGATGTTCGGAAAAATTTCATAATCCATTTCATATGCCTACCTACGAATCAGATGCCTCATTACCGCCTCTGTGTATGTCAGCATCATGGATATACTACGACCTCGATTTCAGGAAGGCAGTGGCCTTGACTTCCTCCAAACTTGGAACTGACTTACTCGGCCAGTTAAAGGGGAACCTAAAGTTTACCGGTGGTAATCATTATATTTCACATCAGCAACACTGCCAGAGGTGAAATAAGTATCAAGTGACAGATAAAAAATACCAAAACCTGTTGGGGATCAAACCCGCGAAATTTAGTTTCGTAGTCCAGCACTTTACCATAGTGATACAAAGCCTCACTTATTCATTTTATAATTATTGTTAATTATATTTTGAATAATTTGTCTATTGCTACAGTGTCTGTTGTTTTAAATGCTCTATCATAAGATATTTTTTGTTGTACAACAATTTTGTGACTGCTGAAAAACATATTTTGTTATAGATGTTATCGGTAATAGATATGTCTTAATCAAATGTCCAAATGTTTGTAAATCTATGGGACTTAACTTCCTTGGTTGTTACAAACTACTTAAACTAACTTCACTTAACCTAAGGACAACACACACACACACACACACACACACACACACACACACACATGCCCTTGGGAGGATTCTAACCTGCGACAAGGAGCAATCGCATGTTCCCCAGCTAGTCGTCTTAGGACCGTCGGCCACTCAATCGCGGCTGTCTTAATCAATTTGTCGATTCTACTTGGTATATTGTATTCTCATTTAGGTAGTGTGTTACTATTTCTCCAAAGTATTTAAAATTTACAAAAAAAATTTTCTCCTATTTTAATTTTGTTCACAAATCGTGCATCCGTTAATATTATTATTATTTACAAAACACAGTCTAAGGCCAATACTTTCGCCTCTTATGATTCTATTGTTGCTGTTTGATTTCTTGAGTTACAGACTTTAAGTCATTGTTTATATATTTTCGAAAGGGATAACTCTTATTTTAAGAGCTCTTAGTTGCTGTTCTTTACAGTCATAGTGCATTTGCTGCTCAAAAAGTGCTGTTAAATATTTTAACCTCAAACTTAAGGAGCAACGAACCCCTGAATGCCTCAGATTAGCTCTTGCCAACGTAATAATCTGCAGTTAGCTGTGAGCAAGAAATTATGGCAGATTTTTTTGGGTGCATAAAAATATCGTTAAAATGGTATTGATTGCTCTTGATTTTTAAATTACTTTCCACGGACGTACGTACTTAGAGTAAATATAACATTTGTGGCACAACACAAATAATCGACTGACGTGTAGTTTACCACTATAATTGTCGCTTTTTGTATTATACCCTGGTTGCAACAGAGGGATTGTGGCGCCTTTCATAGGACAGCAAGGCGCACTGTCTAGTAACCGGCTTTGTACTGTTTTCCTTATCACAACTAGATATACATCATTTTTATATCAGTATAATTGATTCTCAGACTCACTATCAGATTTTCGTTGACCTCCGTCATCAGTAGTGCAATGTCGTCAGCGCAGTTCAGTTGCACTGATACGTAGGCGTGACGTGATATTAGTAATATTTGTTCAATTACGATTCACTTTACTGTATATAATGTAATATCTTAAAAATGGTGTGCCGTTACTCATACGTGTCATTTTCACTTGAAGGGGCCTTTCATTTCTATGGCTATATTAGTTTGGTGAGATTCGATGGCTGTACCTTGCAGTACCGAAACCGGTTCTGTAAATTAAGTCCTCCGGGCGATCTTTGTAAATTATTAATATCGTTTCATACTGATATGATAGACAGTCTACTGGTGTTCGCAAATGTTTTTGTGGTGACTGGATACAAAATACAATATTTGTAGTTTACATTATGAACGGGAACTAGCTATAAATTTAAAACGAAGCCGATGACCGAGGAATAAAACTTTAATGTGTATGGAATGTTTCGTCGATATCTCAAGGAAAACTAGATTAAGTTAATACTTTGTTCAAAAATATTTATTCATTAGTTCATGCCAGCCGCGGTGGCCGAGGGGACTGAGGCGCTCCAGTCACGGTCTGCACGGCCACTACGGTCCGGGGTTCGAATCCCCCCGCGGGCATGTATATTTGTGCCGTCATTAGTCTTACCTAGTTTGTAAGTAAGTAAAGGCGTCACCGAACGAGTAGGCAAAATTCTTCGTCGAGAGGGCATCAAGCCTATATTTCGCAGCAACAATAAAATAAGAGATGTCCTAGGCTCACTGAAGGACAAAACGGATACGTTTCACACAGCTGGAGTCTACGAAATCGGCTGTGAGTGCGGCCAGGTGTACATTGGCGAAACTGGGCGGCCGATTAAAACAAGGATAGCCGAGCACGAGAGGTACATTCGGCTAGGACAGCATACAAAGTCGGCAGTAGCTGAACACCAAGAAGAGTGCGGCAAACATATGGATTTTCGGAAAGTCGCTGTACTGGCAAAACAGCCCTATACTTTGAAGAGGAAAATCAGGGAAGCAATTGAAATAGCTAAGCGACCCGGAAATATGAACAGGGAAGACGGGTACAGACTTCCCGCGTCTTGGTTGCCAGCAGTAGCAGCGCTTCGCGACGACACCGCGCGCAGACAACAGCGGCCGCGCGTACACAGAGCAAACAGCACGCTCTAGCCGGCGCTAGGCATCACTGCTACGTCACTGCTACCACCGCTCCTCATTCGCCAGGTTCAACCAATGGCAAACATTAATATAAACACCAATCCTGGACTTCCTTTTCCACCAATAGGAAGAAATAAAGTAAACACCAATGAAAGAGAGCTGAAACCACCAATAACAACTAGCAACATTTAGTATTTAAGGCACCAGCTTTCCGTCACCCAGCAGTAAATGTAACACCCAGAAGATGGCCACTTGCAATAGTGGCCGAAACGTCGGTGAAGTGTTTGATATTTTGACGATGCGGTCCAAAACCCAGAAGAGTTTTATATACAATAGTTTGTAAGTAGTTTCTAAGTTTAGGGACTGATAACCCCGTAGTTAAGTCCCATAAGCTATACAAACATTTGAACCGTTTTATACATGGAGAATTTCGAGGAGGAAGCCCTTGCATCATCTTTCTGGAAACCTACTTGCTTTTTCCGTTATGTGGACGACACTTTCGTCATCTGGCCACATGGTATGGATAAACTCCTTGACTTCCTTACACATCTGAACTCCATACACCCCAACATCAAATTCACTATGGAGACTGAAACGGAGGGTAAATTGCCGTTCCTTGACGTCTTGGTCAAGAGAAGAGCTGACGACACCCTGGGTCATAGTGTATATCGGAAGACAACGCACACTGATCTGTATTTACACTCAGACAGCTGTCACCACCCTTCACAGAGGAATGGGGTACTTAAAACTCTAGTACATAGGGCGCGCACAATCTCCGACGCAGAGAGTCTACCCCAGGAATTGGAACACCTGCGAACTGTATTTCGAAAAAATGGGTACTCAGAGCGGCAGATTCAGCGGGCTCTCCGCCCAACCACTACAACACAACCTGTGGAAACGGATGAAAACGCAAGGGAGGATGTAGGCACTGCGTTCGTTCCATATACCGGCGCACTCTCAGGGAAGATCGCCCGCATTTTGAGAAAACACCAGGTTGGAACTGTTTTTTGTCCGCCGAATAAAATTCGTGCACTGGTGGGGAGCGCTAAAGATGATCTCGGTTTGAGGAAGGCGGGCGTGTACCAGATTCCGTGTCAGTGTGGAAAGTCATTTATTGGACAGACGATGCGTACCGTCGAGGATCGATGCGTTGAACACCAGAGGCACACACGATTGATGTATCCGAGCAAGTCGGCGGTCGCTGAACCATTGTTTGTCGGAGAATCACGCCATGGAGTATGAACACACTAGGATTCTGGTACAGACGTCGAGATACTGGGACTGCGTCGTTAGAGAGGCCATTGAAATTCGCACAAGTGACGACCTCATAAACCGTGACTCTGGCTATAATCTTAGCAAAGCTTGGGAACCAGCGATTGGGTTAATCAAGAGTAAATCTAGCAAACGTAACGAAGTGACGACCACGGCGGACAGAGCCCTCACACCGATGTCTTCTCAGACGCCGGCGCAATCGGTTCCAATGCGCGGCCGCGGCGCGGGGCGCGGACCGCGGAGGGGTCGCCCCGCGGGCCGCGGGTATTTAAATGGCCCGCTACCGGGCTAGAACCCAGTTCCCTTCGAGCAGCCGTAGCGTGCGGATCTCCGTGCCGGCGCGTTTCCAGGATTTCAGTCCGTCAGTTCACCTGATGATGGCGACATGTATGATCGCCGAAATATTGTGCCCGTTGGACACTATAGACCGGCAGTACACCCGTGGATATTTTGATCATTTGAACATTAGTTCATTAGCATGGCATTCGTTAAATAACTTAGTACCAGATAGTCACCACAAGAGTGAGAGACCGTAGGTCGTCAAAGATATTCTCTATGAAACTACATATTCTCATTGTTGCTTTGTCGACTATCTGTTCAGTGTGAAGTAACCTAACGATGACCTATGACGCTGAAAGCCGACACCTAAAGAATTAATAAATATTGCAGAACTCAAATACCAGGTCGTCAAATTGTTAAAAACAGTAATACGAAGCTGCTCGATACAAACATGAGGATAAAATAACATCTACTTCTGACGTCGTAGGACGGCATCAAACGCAATTAATTATATTCACGGAAGGTATTACATTAACTGCTAATGGGTAAAGCTGAAAATTTGTATTCAGCCGGGATTACAACCCCGGTCTCCTGCTTTCTAGGCTGGTGCGCTGACCTCTACACCGCTGGGGACACACCTATCACCTCACTTGCGTGGAATTACTCAAGTACGCCTCCTGTCAGATACAAATACTCTATTTTACCCAGCCCACTAGAACTCAAATCTGTAGTTTATGTAAACTGCTTCCGGTAAGAGTAAAAAGGCTTAGGAGTACCTCTGCACTGAAGAAAGGAGCATTGCCCCTCAGCGGCATATTGTAGAACTACGGGTTTGAGATTCAGTGGGCAGGGTAAAGTTGAGAATTTGACGGGAGGCGTACATTGGTAATTCTATGCGGGTGTGTTAATCGCTGTGTCCCCACTGGTGTAGAGGTAGAGCAACTGTCTAGAAAGTACGAGACCCGCGTTCAAATCTCGGCTGGGTACACATTTTTTCAAATTTACCAATTCGCAGTTAACGTAATACATTCCGTGAATATGAATAGATAATAAATGCAGGATCAAACGTGGCTTTTGTTCTTTCAGACAATTCCGAAAGGACTCGTATTGTTAGCCAAGAAAGAGACTGTAAAAATACATAGAAAGTGTCTTTTTTATGCAAACATACAATCTTCCAAATGGAATAATGGTTGTTTCTATCATGAAATGGATTTTTTGACACCAGCTGTGTACAGAGAAATTAGAATGACATTTTTATCACTTTTAGTTTGGCAGCTACAACCATTCAAAGTTTTTGGGGTGGAGACAACAACAGCGTAGCTGACTGGTTGGTGGTGATGAGACAGTGGGCTGTGCCCCAGGGGCTAGCCAGTCAGGGACGCTATCGCAGCCTCCGCTCCCCGAAACTTTAAATGGTTGTAGCTGCGAAACTAAACGTGATAAAAATGTCACTCAAAATTCTTTGTCACAGCTGGTGTCAAAAATTCCAGTGCATGATAGAAACAATCATAGTTCCATATAAAAATATGTTTGCTTAAAATAAACTTTATAAGTAATATAACAATCTCTTTGTTGCCTAAAAATACGAGCCCCTAACTACCAATGCATTCTGTGAAAACAGCACATCAATCTCAGTCTCTGATTCCGCAATATTTGCGGTACAAGTGTTAGGTGATTCACCCTGTATATATAACTAAAACGCAATGATGATGTAACGGTACTTGTGAAGAAGAAAAATTGTCAACTTAGATCAATTGGGACACTTTGGAAAATGTGGTTAATCTCAGATGAAACCACTTATAGATGACTTGTGCCAATATTGAGTACTGCAAAACCGTTTGCAATTCCTACCAGGTTTAATTGATGGAAGAAAGGAGCAGTTCCGAGATAGACTACAACATCCCTGGTACTGAGGCACACAGACAGTCATTATCCCAGAGATCTGTCAGGGTACGAAGTAGGAAAGAAAATGTGTAGTACCGCACAAATTACATTATGACCGATATTAAACGGTTGCGACAAATGTACGCATATATGGGTGAGGAACAATTTCGTATTATAACCTGAGGCAGATGACGCGCTGGTTGCAGTTCCAAGGTGTAAGTTTTGAGATCCGAGCTAAATTTTCAGGCCTTGCTACAGTTGGAAGTGGAGTTGAAATATCGTGTTAGACGCATAACAAGCTTTTAGCAGCGGACTAAAGCAATTCTTTGTAGGAAATGGTGGAAGTTTCAGTTCTTAATTGCTCACCGAGCAAGGAAATTATTATAGCGCGATTACACAAATAATACAGAGAAGATTGTGTAATCTAGGGTTAATTCATTTTACGTCGTGCATCAAGCTTGGTGAAGTCAAATTGCTATTTTTTAACAATAACTTTTTACATAGTTGTGGCAAGTGGATCCTTCATTCTTAGCAGTTTATGATTCTGTTATCTTTCAGTTCATTAAAAATCACTAGCATCCCTAACTTGCACCAAACGTTTAGTAACCTTAACAGATTTAGCTTACTCTCTTGTAAGTTTAATTTCAGCTTTATATCAAAGAGGCGGGCACTACAACTTATGCACAGGCAAGCAATTTTGATCTTTCGAATGTTCTGCCGCTAATGGATAAAAATGTAGCTCCTGCTAGGCTTTGAATGTACTGTACAAATTTGGACAGGAAAATGTATTTTGTGGAAACACAGAGCAGGAAACTGGTACGTTATTTGTTTAGGGTTAATTACTTTCTGAACAACCAACGATCACCAAAATATCAAGCCCTCTTGTTCTCCCAGTGTTGTCGCGACGTACTACATAATATTCCTCATGAGATACAATTAATTTCGCTTTGGTTATATGATGCTCAAAATAACAAGTGAGGACAATAAACATTTACAGTTTTTGAATTTTGTAGAACGGTTCTTGGTTTAATTTTAATTATGCAAAGAGTGACTGTGACATCAGTACAAGTACTGCAAATGAACGTGAGCACTCTGTCCAAATGTATAGCGAACGGCATCAAATATTGACAAATTTACTTTCATGAGCGCGGTCTCATGGCTACGTGAATGGCGCAATTACGAAGATTTATTCATTGATTTAAGCCAGAAGGTAAAATAGACGAGTATGCTACAGCAAAGAAACACAATGTCCAGATACTGGTGATGTGCATGCAGTTGAAAGGTGTAGTTTATGTTGAAAACAAAACTTAAGGTAGGGAAGAGAAAGGATGGTATGCAAGTGGAGTATGAAAATGATTTGCTCACTTGATATTAAAGGATAGGCGTGGCTGACCCGCCATTTAATTTCCAAGTAATAAAACCCATCCAAAATTATGTAAAGGGGGCTAACTAATTTGAATTAATTGAGTAAGGAAATTTGTTTTGACTCGTTTTCTTCTCTGAAGTCAATTGAACGTCAAAGCAAAAGTTCAGATACAATTCAACACAGATAAAATTTAACGAACCTATTTTACAAAACAACATACACTCCTACACTCCTACAACAAGTGACCTGTAAGTCGAAGATAATTGTATTTGGTTTTAAACACTTGTGACAATCAACATTTAACTGGAAACCGTGCCTTAATCGAGAGGAATATTCCAATATCAGAGTTCTGTGAGTTTACCTAACGTTTTCAATAGTCCAAAAACGTGAACACCCATTGAAACACTAGCAAATGGACGCGATACTGTACCGGAGCTGTGCTGTCTGGCGATGTCGGCAACACGACGGCTGGGCGGCGGCAGTGTGCATCGATTTCTTACGGTATCGGCGGATGGCCTCCAGGCACCTTCGGAAACATGGGCAGCAAGTTGTTCTTAGCAAACGGTCAAACTCCCTCGCTATTGAATAATTGCGGTGTCCGCCAGCTTGGCGCCAGAGACATACAAAGTCCTAGCGGGAGCCATCCTGGCGTTCACCAACTCGGCGCCAGATGTCTCAGCTCTCCCATCGCAAAACACCATACACCGCCCATGGAGGCATGTTGCATTGCTTCAGACGCTCTCAACCAAACGACGCCAGCGTCGCTGGCACCAGTCAGATGGCGGTAACATGTGCAAAAATACTTGGAAGGCTTACGCCTCAGTCCTACCTGCTGTGGCCTTTGGGCATAAGACGTCTTCCGGGAACCGCTGACCCTCCAAATAACAGAGCCACCCTCGTGCTCGCCACTGGTCGCCGTTAGCTCTGAATACGTGTTTTTCCCCTTGCTACAGGCGTCACACAACCAAGTAACAGAATATTTCTCTTTCGCCACAAGTTATTAAATCGATAAACTACTAATAATCTAATAAAATTAAAAAGTGTATGTTGTCCTTATTCTGTTGGAAAGCGATATGGCAGTACTGAAATCTCTCACATTCACACAAGGCATATCTAACTACAACAAGGACTACCGGAAGACTCTGCGAATGTTTCTGCATCTTTGTGTTAAGCTTTGCATAGCTAAGGTAATATATACAGCAACTAGCAAATGAAACTCTTGACTGATAGCTGTAATATCATGTGCTAGAAATACTGTATTTAATTTTTTTATAAATAATTCTTTAATAATTTTTTATTGGTTAGAAGAGTCTAGAAAAGAGGAATTATAGATCTCCTTCAAAGCAGAGATTGAGTTTAGATGTATCGTAATGGTGTAAAAAAATTGCCTGTTGGAGGTCGTCAAATAATCTCAAAATTTAGAATGCGTAATAATATGCTCTAGTAAAAATAATTTCGTTATTGAATGTTGCAGCAACAACACTTTCGCAGTGAATAAAAAAAGATATTAACTAACTTGAAACAGTCACTGTGGTAATTAATTAAGCTTGGCCGTATCTGACTTAGCACTGACTACAGCCTCCAACTAGCACCTCTTACGATTCACGAACAGCGCAACTTCACTAATAATTGTGTCAGAATTCATGTAGTGGTGATGGCGTGTTCGTGTTATAATCAAAATTGTAATAGCAGATAGACTCTGATTGCAATGATAATAGCTCAGTACAGTGAACCTCCGTGGTCCAATGAGCTTCACAAATACTACAGTCATAGTTCTCAATAATTTTGATATTATTGTTTAAAGCATTCAAGTTCCTTATAAAACTTTACGTGAGCTATTTTTTAATTGTTAAATTGGTTCCAGGGCCTGGGTAGCGTACGCGTGTAACTGGCTGAGCAGAGTCTGGCATTTTACGTATTTCATAAAAATTACTTTCGTCAAGTCTGGTAAAATTACTATAATACTTTGACTACTGTTAGCCTGGTTACTTTCTACATAAATGAAACCAACTTTACTTTACTTGCAAACTCTTTTGCACTTTAATTACTAGTCTCTGTGGTTGTAACACGTTTAGCAATTCTTTAACTCGTCTAGCAATTTCTTTAAAACTGATCGTAATTACTTTGATAAAGATTGAACTTGTTAGTCAATGTACAGGCTTGCATAATCAACATAATCTAATAATGGTGATAATGGGGTGACTACAACTACTTACAAAATTAAGACTGGTTTCAAAATAAGTCATGTATAATGGAACCAAAATTCAGATTGGATTGACACTACATTTACATGCATACAATATAAAATGTTACAATAGTACTCATCTGCTTTCGTCGTCTTCGTCGTGAAGTCCATACAAGACAGATATGATTACAATAGGTACTCTTACTACAACAACGATCACAATCGGTAACAATAGACTTGATACCAAACAATTACTTTTCTTGCACACATGAAAAAACATTACTCTGATCACTTTCGAGTATAAATAAACTTATTTCACACTTCCTTCAATACATTAAACAGTACGCCTCTCAAGCTTATTTTAAATGCATTAAATTCGCACCACACTGCGCCTACCGTGCCTCTGCACCATCAACAAAACATTTATGTGTTTACTATAGCGAGTCCGCTCCGCGACTGCTTCAACATCGCGACACTCACAGCTACTACTTCTGTACCAAAGACAGTCTTTACAACAGGTTCAACATTTTTTCTGGCGCATTGCTAACTTACAGCATAAGGATGTCCGGGCATTCGTGAGGGTTTACACATATAGTACATGTTTACACTAAATGATTCAATATAGAAAATGACGTTACATAAGAAATATATCTAGCATACAAGAAATGAAAAATACATGAAATAAACAAATTTAAGACAATATATACATTACGTTAAATCAAACTGTAAGATACAGCGAAAGGTGTACTCTTACAATGGTTAAGTTCCTGCTGCAATTTGCAGACAGTAACAATGTAGATGATAACAATCAAAATATGAACCCTGTTTACAATTGTTGTTTTGGACGATTGATACGACGAAGAAACACTCTCATGTCTGAACAAAATTTCAAGGTCAGTTTGAAGTAACATTTACACGACACACAATCAGATATTACACGTTAAAATGAGTAGAATGAAGAATTGATTGATTTAACCATGGCACGGTATCATCAGTCAATATGACAACTGAGGAGTTTATTCAAGAAAAACTTGTAAAAATGCAAAAATGAAATCATACAATTAATTAAATGCTTCTTATAGAAATGGAAACTTTCGATACAGGACAGAAGTAAACTGATCAAAACTTATTATGTTCTTAATGAAAGCAAAATACAATTTAATGTTGAATATAGGACTAGGGGAAGAAAACAATAACATTAAAGAGTTAGACCAAAACGTTAAGTAACAAGGAACAAAAACTGAAAATATAATCAAGTAATAGGGTAGAGGAAAGTTCTTACATGGAAATTCATGTCTGAATCGAAAGAATTAACAATAATATTTAGAAAACTTACCCTCACTGTACCAGCGTATTGTCCGTAACACGTATACTATTAGGGGAGGGGGGGGGAGAAAGTTAGATGACGCAAACAAGAAATAAATTAGGAAGAATACAAAATACTATAATTATTGTTGATTTATGTTAATTATGTACTTTCTACAGGGACCGTATGTTCCAGTCAAAATTATAACGTAAAATGTCAGGTAACACATTCGTAGAAATATGAATACTTCAATAATGTGCATTAAAAAGAAAGGGGACACATTATGAGCATCACATCGAAAAACTAAAAAATACAGTTTTCGTCAATTACAGTGGAATTTTATTCACACCGTACTTTTGAAAGAGATAGTGAAGGTGAATATGATTCTGAACCTGACGATACTGGATATGGCCTTCATAGTGAAGGTTGCATATTCTGGAAAGACAAATTTTTTGGTTAAATATAAATGGGAATATGGTAGAAATTTTCATTACAAACAATAAATAAGTTTTCCATTTATGAAACAAGAATGTACCTGACCAGATTACTTAACATTCAGAACGTGGGCACAAATTAACTCGGCCCTTTGGTATTGCGAGGGCTGATCCTATTAATGATGTTACAAATTTATATAACACACACACAAGAAGCTACGCATGAATATAAAGACAAAGTAAAGAAATTAATACAGTCGAATAGAAAATGCATTCTCCTAGATGGTCGTGGATGGGCAGATACAAATTCCATTAAACTACATGATGTTCTTCCTCATCATTGTCCGATAATACCAACCTCTGAGAGGGAGAATTATTAAATAATTGTAAAGTTTACGAATCACATTGTGTGCCATCAAAATTTAAAAAAAATTACAATACAAATGATGAAAATGTTTCATGAACATGGCAGTCGTTATATGTTCCACTAAGTGTAATTTCCGCTGTGGATATCAACTATACATCCACGGTAGAGGTGAATCATAGTGAAGAATTCAAGGGCAAGATGCTTATCGGGAAAGAGAATATCAACGGGCCAATGTAGAATAGTAAAGCAGATTCAAGAAAAATTGAGAGTCACCTGTTCATGTAGGTGAATCTACAAAACCATTTGAATTTCAGAAAACGTTAGCTGATAAATTTGACGCTGCACAATATTAACACGTGGGAAACTTATGAATAACTTATTCGTAAAGTATCACGCAAATAAACCTTAGAAACGATATATTGCAAAAGTAGAAGCTTCGCCGTTGCCGTACTACTGGAAGAAATCCAAGTATTTCACTGGCCGCTTAAATTCCGGAGGATCTTTAGCGTATCGACGGTTGCTGTAGGAAACCGAAATTGACCCTCAAAATAAAGTGCTGCGTTTACGTAGAAAACAAAATCCTTTATTACACTGTTACACAATAGCAGGACACAAACAGTTACATCTATAAAATTTCTGGGAGTCGATATAAAGATCCATCTGAAATGGAACTACCATATAAAAATTAAACACGGGCGAAGCAAATGCCACACTTATTCTTTAGCAGAATCTTCAGGAAGTGTAGTCCGTAAACAAAGAAAGTTGGGTACTTCAACACGGGATATTTTAAAAAGCATTGTGAAAGATAATTCAACCGACTGTTCTCGCTGCAATGAATTATCCAGGTTTCATAATAAAGAAATCACTTATTTCGCATCTCTGCGTTGGTATTCCTTGTATTTTAAGCTCCCACCTTGTTTGTATTACGGAAAAATAGTATTATTCCTTTGCAGTCACTTTTGTCGCGGGAGTTTTATGCTGTCGGCGATACTCGTTTTTAGTGCCTGTTTATAGGTACTCAGCGATGGTATCTTGCAAGAAGATGAAGTATGCTGCTTCATGTTCATAATACTCGATCCAACCCCTAAAGATGTAGCAGTCAAACATAACTGGCAGAAAACAAGACGCGAAAAATGAATAGTGGCAATGACAATGAAGAAATCAAAGAAAGCGACTCGGACAGAAATGACGCGCGTCTCAATAGGGAAGCAAGCGGAAAACTCCCGCTAGAAGTCAGAGGTGCCAAACCCGCAGTTTGCGGACTGCGTGCTACCCAAAACAACTATCATTGCGGCCTAGGGAATATCTGTCAGCGCATGATCGACAGAAAAAGGAAAACAAAATTAGTTACGATAATCTGAATATTTTCAGTTTCAGTTTTCCATCAGACAAAAGTGTTGTTCTTTGTTATGATATGTCATACGTATATAAGGAAGTTTTGAACATTCTTCATTTGAAAACGGCGACATAGGTCGTTGCAACTAGTCAAGTAATGAAGTGAGGAAAATCGTTAAATGGTGTAATAATGTTGTACAGCTACTGTAAACTTTTACATTATTTTAATCTGATAACGCTTCCTTGAGTGCGACGATATTTGACAGAATGAAGCAGATGACAAAATTCTAAACAGGGTACAAATGATGCAATAAAAATTCGACAACTGTTTCACAAGCCCAAAATTTCAATGATGAATGTTCATATTTTTTCGTGATGCACAAGGGAATCAGTTAAGAAATAGACATATTTTCCTTTGTTATTTCCTTGGCTTGAGCTCCCAGTGGTACAGCATAAAAAAAAAATAAAAAAAAAAATAAAAAAAATCAAAAAAAAAAAAATCACCCATTCACAGCCTGTGTTTGCTTGGGACTCCGTGAAGTGTGTCTGTACACCCTATTTGCTAACAAACTAGATGCATCGTGTCTAGGGGCCAGCCACACCTGCTGCAATGTCCCCAAAAACCACACATTCACTTTTAACTAAATTGATGTTCTTTCACCTAATATCCCTCAGTGAATATTTGTTACACCTTACTTCAGTACAATGCCGAGCGTCTTAAGGCTGCCACATCAAAAAATTGGGAACTTCACTGAATAAAGTGGCGCAGTCGATAAATAAAAATGAAAGTCTTGCAACAATCATGAGAAACTCTAAGCTCCACTGTCACAGAATATAGTTAGAGTCCACAAAGCAGCACTGAAGACTTTTTCTGAGACCCACAGACAGAATAAAATCAAAATTCTCGAAGCAACACATGCCAAATATTTTTAAGTTCCACCCTAGAACACTTCGCTGAAATTTTACAAGTCCTCAAGCGACCTTCGTAAGTTCTCAAGCGCCCATCGTAACTACACGTCTTGTCTGTCAAACCAAGCCAAAATGGCCGCCTTAAGTACCCTCGATGGCTTACTCTGAAGGCAAATCAGTACCTTCTTTTCACAAAATTACATATTTTACATGAAATAGAAATACATGTGATTATAGTATGTAACGGAAAGTTTCCGCTGAAGCAGAATACGGCATCAAAAACATTGTACATATCGTAGGTACTTCATTATCAAAAAAATTGACTTTTCTGCATTTGCTTTTTCATTATTTAAACACATTTTTCACTGTACTATTGCTCCTGTGCTTTCATTAACTATTCACTTAAGTCTCATTTACCGTACTTCCGCTATTATTGTTTATTTATTAAACATCTAGTTTTTATACCTGGAAACCATGATACGGGCCTCTAATTCAAATTTACTGAATTTGCGCTAAAAGCTAAATATACATCTTAATAGTACTCCCTTAGATCTATCATTTGACACATTGTACGTGTTATTTGGTTAAGCCGGTTTTAAGATATACCATTTTCAAAATTTTTATTGCATACTGATTTTCATTTATTATAACTCAAAAGCTATTAATGTGTAAGGAAGCGCGTTTATATCAGTGCATCCGTCTGGTTTTTATCTTTAAAGTCAGCCTATGCGCTTCTTTGTAACATATAAGGATCAATAGTTACCAATTTATTTCATAATGATTTTCGATCACTCAAAAACTATAAAAGAGACAGAAGGCGCGTTTATTCAGCGCAACCGTCTAGTCTTATCATTCAAATGAGACTAGGTGCTCCTTTGTACTCGCTTGACAGCCAGTAGGCTACTTTTCTACATACACGTACGATTTTCGCGCGTGTGCACGTTTTGTCACAGAGTTGCAGACTTCAAGTGTTTCCACAAAGCTGACCCCTCACACTGAATTGACGCAGTACCTTACATACCATATGAGTGAATAAGGTATTCGGCGTACGGCTCTCAAACGGTAGCGCGCCGAAGTCACGAGAAGTGGCTCACTGCATTACAGGATAGTAATCGTTTTAAACAAAACTCGTTATAATGAAATCATAAACTGTAGGCTATCTTTTGAAGCGAACTCAGTGGCATACGATTCGGTTGGCAGAACATTCGCAGCTGAGCGTAGGGCAGGAATAAAGTATCTTCTTCAGTTGTAACAATTTGTATTGGACCATACATGATCGGTTTCATGCTATACGCGCTCCAATATCGGGACTACAACAGTAATTACAAGAATACGACCCAATCTGTAGTAGGAATATTTAAATGATTACATTACATTTATATGTCAACATTGAACTTAACTACTGGAAATGATTTATTAATTGAGGGGTGAATTATGTTTTATTATTGAGTAATAAAATTCAACAATACAGGTAGCCGTACCATAGGTGCAACCACAGCGGAGGGGGTAACTGGGAAGATGCCAAACAAACACGTGGTTCTGAAGAGGGGAGCTTCCTCTTCAACTGTTGCAGGGGATGATTGACTGACCTGATCTTTTAACATCAGCTAATGTGGCTTTGCCATACATTTACTGCGAACGGCTGAAAGCAAGGGTACCCTAAAGCCGTTACTTTTTTTTGAGGACATGCACCTATACAGTCTGAATATATGACGATGTTCAAAAATGTAAAAATGTTTGTAATTCTATGGGACCAAACTACTTTGGTCACCAATCCCTGTACTTACAAACTACTTAAACTAAGTTAAACTGACAAGGACAAACACACACATCCTTGCACGCAGGGGCCGGGGGGAGGCGGATTCGAACCCCCGACGCGGGAGATCGCCCGATCCGTAACATGGCGCTCGAGGCCGCGCGGCTACTCCCGCACGGCTATATGATGATGGAATCCTCTCGGATAAAATATTCGGGAGGTAAAATAGTCCGCCTTTCGTATCTCCGGGCTGGCACTACTCAGGAGGATGTGGACATCAGGAAAGACAACGCTGGCATTCTACCCTTAATCGGGTAAGAAGGTTAGAAAATTTGAAAAGGAAAATGGATTGCTTAAAGTTAGATATACTGGGAATTAGTGAAGTTCGGAGGAAAAACGAACAGGATTTCTGGTCAGATGAATACAGGTTTATAAACACATAATCAGTTGGGGTATCAAATGTTCAAATGTTTGTTAAGCTTATGGGACTTAACTACGGGGTCATCAGTCCCTAAACTTACAAACTACTTATCAACTACCTTATACTATGGACGGCACAAATATCCATGCCCGAGGGGGGATTCGATCCCCCGACCGTAGTGGCCGTGCAGACCATGACTGGAGCGCCTCAGTCCCCTCGGCCACCGCGGCCGGCTCAATTGGGGTATCACAGGAGTATAATAATGATTAGGAAAATAGGAAATCGGGAAAGCTACTATGAGCAGCCTCGTGATGGCAATATCGTAGTAGAGAAATATAAGGAACCAACACCGACCACAGTAGTACAAGTGTATATGTCAACAAGGTCTTCCGATGATAAACAGATAGTAGAGCTGTATAAGGAGGTAAATTATTCTGACAGTTAAGGGAGAGGAAATGTTAATTGTGATGGGAGACTGGAATCAGATAGTACGAAAACGAAGGGAAGGAAAATCGTTAAGTGAATATGGACTGCGGAGAAGGAATGAAAGAGGAATGAGTTATTAGTGCTGCGAAATTCTGGTTAGGTGGCAATTTGTGTTCATTACAAGCCACACTTTATGTATAGTTCGACTTCAATTACGCGTTTCGGTATTATAATCATCAGATTTGTATCTCCTTTGTGACGTAACCAAAGTTATGGAACTACAGGGATTTTAAAAAAGTTGTTCAGTACACTCGTATTTGCTAATCTGCAGGAACGTATAGCATTCTACGTCTGCATGAATGCATGTTTTAGCGGCGATATCCATTAATAAAATTTTCTCAGGTTTAAGCCGTCATTTGGTATAGTGCCAACAAGCTTGCGGAACAGAACTCCTCTGCATTAATCAAGTCGTTTAATGTGCTATCGAAGCCGCTGCCTTATTAATACAGCTGTCCCGCTGCTCAGTTCTTGACCATATTATGTAATGTTTTCCTAGCGTGACCGCCGCTCCTGCTTCAACTCCGAAACCCGTTCCGAGGCCATACCAACATCCAGTACACAGTCTTTATCGAGGGTGTGGCCAGATATTTTGACCTCTATTGCTTTGTTTATTACGCTATCACAGAAGCCATTCGTCTGTTAAATGACAGACTTCATGTCGAATGCAATTCTATGACGGTTTTAAAGCATATTCCACTACATCTGGTGTTCCTAGTTAGCGTAATCGTAAACACGTTTCATACTCCGCGCGGCGCTGCTTTATAGTGGTAATTTTGACCGATATAAAAGTGGCCACACACGGGCCTACATTATCTTCAAGCCCAATCTTTGCTGGAGGCCTGAAGATATTGCCAGATTTATGTTTCTTCATCAGCTGGCTAATCTTCCCTGATATTAAGCCACAAAACGGTAAATATTCAATGTTTTTGGAATCTTCTTCGGTGTCCTTATGCCTTCTTGGCTTGGATGAAATAGCTTGCGATAGTTCTTTGTTGTTAGAACAATTTCTGTTGAATACTCAAGTGGGTCATTCCGTTTGGGAGACTTAGAGCATCTGTTTCAGCTACATGTACCTCAGCACAGACTGTTTCCGCTGGTCGCAGTGGCCGAGGGGACTGCGGCGCTCCAGTCACGATCTGTACGGCCACTACGGTCGGGGGTTCGAATTCCCCCCCCCCCCTCGGGCATAGATATTTTTGCCGTCCTTAGTGTTAGGTAGTTCGTAAGTAGTTTGTAAGTTTAGGGACTGGTGACCTCGTAGTTCAATCCCATACGCTACTCAAACATTTGATTTGGGACCGTCTCCAGGCTAGGTGGGCGTGTAGATACTGGTCATTGTGGGTGGGCTAGCGGTTAACGCTGTGACCTAAACACCCGTAGGAGTTAAGGCGATCAATGACGTCCAGAAATAGCAAAGAACCACCCCTGCTTCCATGGTGAATCTGATGTGGCAGTGGATGTTTTTGATGTTTTCCAACAACTCTTCTAGCTTTTCCTGGCCATAACGCCAGAAAACGGAAGAGTCATATATGAGTGTTTTCCTGAGTATTTTTTTGTTGCATCTATGTGCGGAATAACATTTATTTCATATCATATTAACAAGGAGACCAAGTGGGTCTCGAATTTTTGAATTTGTTTACATTTATGGTACGTGAAGATCAAAACTGACATAACAATCAACCAAAGCCATTACTTTTATTTTATTTTTATTATTTTTTTTTCTTTTTCCTTCCTCGCTCGGTGTGGTCCAGCATGTAGTATTCCTCTCAGTTTCGACTTGGCTCGATGAAATGCAACTCTCAAAAATTCTTGAGAAAATCGACTTTGATGTTTTGCAAAGAACACCAAAGCACCAATAATTAAAAAAAGTTACAAGATTGTCGGTGTAGTTCAGGTGGTAGCGTTCTGGCATCACAATCACAGAGTCGCTGGTTCTAATCTAACTGTGAGAGATTTTTCGTTTTCGAATTCAGTTGTATAAAACGTTTTTGGATCTTTAATTCCACGGGTTGTGGCAGTCTTTTTCTATGTTTATGTAGACAAGCCTTGTCGTCACGTAAAACGATGGCTGAGTAGGTTGGAAAGGAAAGCCATTAGTAGCTACAGAGATGACTTTCCAAAAACTGTTTCGTAGCTCTTCACAAACTGAACAATCAAAGACTACAGTCTTCAATTAGTAGTGAAGTCAATAGTGCAAAAATTTACTTTTTTATTGAAGCCATCATTACTAACAACCTTTTGTAAAATATAGAAAATTATGAATAAACAAATAAGTGTGATTTTCGTATGAATCACAATTACATATTAAAACTATGTAAGTATTCAAACACATCGAAATAAAATAATAAAACCATACTCACATCATGGTTCCAGCTACCGGGCCTAGGGTTATGAGGTCAGAACGCTACATCCTGAGGAGCACCAACAGATGCTGTATGTGGCGAAGCGCATTGAGGCGCTGTGCTCTGATGCGCGAGGCCGTTCCCCGTCGTGTGTTCGAATCCCCCCTCGGGCATTGAAGTTTGTGTTGTCTTTAGTATAAGGTAGTTCATAAGTAGTTTGTAAGTTTAGGGACTGGTGACTCCGCAGTTGAGTCCCTTGAGCTTCACTAACTTCGAATTCGATTTTCTCGATAATTTTTGAGAGTTGCGTTGAATGGCTTTGGATGATTGTTATTTGAATTCTGAACATCATGTACCATAAATATGAAGAGATTCTAAAATTCGAAGAGCGCTTGGTCTCCTTGTAGGATATGAAGTCAATCTGTATCTATAAATGTGAATGTCTGTCCGGTGTACGTTTATCACGTCTGAACCACAAGACATAAAGAGCTAAAAATTTATACAGTTACTAATGTCTATCCGGGGAAGGCTTTAGGCACGGTTTATGGCGATCGGATAGCTATTTATCTATATGTATTAATGGAAATGTCTGTTCGGTGTACGCTTATCACGTCCGAACGACAAGACGCACAGACTTAAATATTTGTACAGTTACTAATTTATACCCGAGGAAGGTTTTAGGCACGGTTTATAGCGATCTGATAGCTATTTAGTAATTTAAAGAATATAACGCGAAATGCGGAACAATAATTACTCTTTGAAAATGGTGTTATTGGTTGCATTGTTGCATAAGGATTGATAATGATAAAAGGGTGGAGGGATGGAAAGTTATCGGTGTATATAAAATTCTACGTGTGTGTGTGTGTCAATATTTCGCTCTGCAGCGAAAATTACAGATCGCAAACAAATGGTCTGTGTGTAATTGTTGTTCGAAGTCTCCCGTTGTACGCCATAGCAGTTCCATGCCAATAGCTATAAAGGGGTGGAAGATATGGTGGTTGAAAGTAGTCAGATTATAAAAAAAATTTGGACTGAAGGCCAGCGATGACGTTTGCGACTCTATAGCGAGGAAGTTACATACAACGAAATGTGATGCCACAGACCATATCTTTGGTCTATGCGTGCTACAATGTCTTCAGCTCTTTCTCTGTAAGGATAAGCATACGAATAAGGAAATATAAGAATAAAAAATAAAGAGTAAAAATGAAATTTCTTTTAATACATCTGTTTAAAAAAGTCGATTTGACGTTTCGCGCATTACATTAAGTGATCGATCTGTGATATTATTACAATCATTATTGTTGAATTTCGTGATTGGATCTGCACTACTTACTTTCCTGATAAAATGTTTGTTTCTATAGAAGGTATGGTATTTCATTTCATCCTTCAAAACCAGTGTCATAGCACACTACTGACAGATAGCTTATCATAATCAACCAACACGCGAGCGGAGCCTCTGGTTTAAGCTATTATCAAATAATTTCAAATTCCATACTCATGTGGTCTCCTTGTAAGGCACAGAGAAGCGGTGACAGAGTTTAGCTACTTCGGATAATTCTCCGTGACGAATCCTTCTGTTTTTGATTCGGTATTGTAAACATTGAAGCATTTCCTTTCCCGCAATTATTTCCCTTCATAATTTTCTCTGCGGTGAAAATACATACCTGCAAAATTTTGTACGCGACACGGAACCGTCTCTTCTATGAAGCGTAGTTATCAGTAGGGCTGTCAATACTTTCTCGCATCTCACCCCGAAGATTTCTGCAGCATTACTTTTCTCGGTGACTTCGGTGATCTCCGTCGCAGGCTTTCCTTTTACCCGACCCGAGTCCGTAACGGATAGCGTCAAAATTCGCGAGCACTCCCCCGGTAAAAGCGCAGGACGGGCGCGGCAGCCCTGAAAGGTTGGCCAAGTTTGCCGCCAATATTAGTTCGGAGGGCCCGGCGCGCGCCGCCTGCCGCCGAATACATTTCAGCCGGCTGGAACAGTCCGAACTCCAGCGCGCCTTCGCCCTGCCTCCAGGTCCCCCTACCCCACCTCGCTGGAGCCATTCGCCATCCATCGCACAATCCGCTGCGTGTCTCTTCCTTGTGCCCTCTGAAAGGAAAGTTTCGCTACGGAAAAAGACCCGACACGTGTTTCATTCGGCCGCACTCGTGCGTTTAAATGCGAGGCCGTAAAGGAAGAAGCGTGAGACCTAACGATTTCTCTGAAGGAAGGCCGCGAGTGTTTATTCAACCGAGGGAAAAGTACCAACAATTTTACTCCTTTTATAACTTCGTTTTCGGAAGTAATTCGGAATGCAGGTGGCGTCTTCGAAAGTTTCCATTAACGTTACGAGGAGATACATCTCACCAATACGTTTTGTTTCTTATTTTTCTTTCGACACATATTTCTTTCTCCCGAAAACGAAGACGGTGTCGTCTTTTTATACGTCCTCAGGTATTATACAGGCTAATTTTTTCCACCGTGAAATATCTCTAGGATATTACAGAGACTGCGGTCTACTACACTGTTTACCATGCACCCACAGCAATAATAATAATAATAATTTCGTGTGGCTCATTGGCCTGGTGCAAGTCTTTCAACTGGACGCCACTTCGGCGACTTGCGTGTCCCTAGCCTACCCCAGTTATCCAACCGGGAAAAGGGGACCTACAGATTAACGTGGAATCCGAACCACGTGTCGTTTCTGGCGACTCCCCACATCGTTGAGATGTGAAGTATGGGTTTAAGTGAAGACAAAAAAAAAAAAAAAAAAACCGAGGTCCGAGCGGGTTTTGAACCCGCGCCCCTTCTGGTTCCAGTCGACCACTTCACCCCAAGACCACCGGGCCCGACACCTACAGCAATATTATGTGTTAATAATGCTCTCCATGTTCACCTACGCATGCGTCTACTTGTAGCATGTTCTGTCTGACATGTTCACATGCCGTATTCGGGCAATGGCAGCAAGTGTGTCCATTTCTATGAAAAATGTTAGCGACATTCATTTGTTTCCTGATGATGCCCTAACAAGCTTAAGAAATAATTTGGCAGAACTACAGGATTTTTTCCCTTTTTGATAATATTATCATGTCCTCTCAAGCACCGATGGAAAATTCAATTACTGTTATCTCTAATTTTTCTTACAGGATTGCCCCACTTTAAATTTTCACCAGAAATACATCTGGACCAAAAATTGATACAGGTAGACGAATTTAGCAGAGATGTACTATCACGCGCAAAAATATCTTAACAAGTGGAATTTCGTTCCGCCTGATGTGCAAGGATCCCAAGTCACCTACTTGTCTTGCGGGTACTCTAATCGCTTAGCAGTACAATCGTCCGACTACTGAAATACATCCACTAGAGGCAGCTGTTTTCTATGACAATCATTCCAGATGTAAATTAACATCACGGTATTTGTGATGAAGTCTCAAATATTTAAGACATCTTTATGCTTTGTCAGCTTTGACAATCTTAGACACAATCGAGTGTCGATGAGACACGAATGCATTGTTTGGTTGGCAATGGCTGCAGGTGATTGTTTTGATTCAAGGAGAAGATTGTTCGTCGTTTCAATTCAAGTACAATAATATATAAAATATTTGTTCAGGTATGAATAAAGAGCAAATATTGGCGATAAACAGTTTATACTGATGTTTACATAGTGCGTTTGCTGCTGTTAATCGAATTTTAATTATCTGATTATTTCAACAATCAGTTAATAAAAAACCGCTCGTCAGCGCAACGACGTTGCGCAGTTGTGAGAAAACGGTTTAGAGAGCAAACGTACATCGGATTTCTATAGGACTGCATACATAATACTTTTCTCATATTCAGGAATCGCCAGAGTTGAGATACGGTCAACAAGCAGTCCCTGCAACTGGACCTCCACGTCCAATCCATCGAAATTCAGCATGTTAATGCTTCCGGACGTTAACAGTGATTTCAACTGGAGCACTATCATGTTGCGACTACGTAACCCTTCGAATCGAAAATGGCACTTTTTCCACCTGGGCAGGCGAAGTCACCCTTAAGAAATGCCGATGGTTCCGCCCTGTCACGTGACGTGAACTCATGATTGGTCACAAGACGCGGTCGCCAGTTATCCCGGCCATCACTTTATCGCTGCAATGATGCGATTCATACAAAGGAGGTTCTCCATACTACTCCTAAAATGACTGTTATGGTAGTTGAACAGACAGTTCCCCGTAAATGTAGCCTCATTTCCAAATAGGATGGATGACACAAATCCCAGGATTGTAGTTTCCTTGTGAATAAACCGCTGTCGAATCGGCTTCCGAGGTGGGAAGCGTATAATGTTATAGTCTTTTATGTCTTTCCGTGTGACTTATGTAGTGATATGCCAGGAAGAAATGCCATATGCAACCATGTACTGGTCAATAAAGGAAATGGAAGCTTCAAAACTGACCAAGACAACCATTTTTATCCCTTTCTAGAGTCCATAACTGTAGATGCCGATAGTGAACTGTGGATTCATAACTTCTTGCACCATCAAATTGCGACAGTCTGTATTCTTTGTAACGAGTACCTGCTCCCTGTTTACTAGATACATAATTTAGCATTAATGTGCAATTTGATGACTTTTGATGCACTTTTAGCACTTCATTGGTTTGCTCCGCAGAAAGACGCCTTACGGCACACGCCCACGTATCGCAGAGCTTAGCGGTGAATAGGTATGGAAGGTGCCTAGTTTGAATAGCAGTACTTTTTATTCACGTACGTCGATGTTATAAAACTATTCACCGAAGTTTATTGTCAGAGATTATATAACTAGCGGAAATGTAAACACCGCCTTCAAGAAAATAAAGGAAATGTTTCAGATGTAAAATTAGTTCTCCGGTAAGAAGGGATAGATTAAAAATGCAATGAATATATCTAGGGCCTATACAAGGGAAATGAAGGCAGTATTGTAGAAATGGAAGAGGAAGATTAGATAGGACACTGCGAGAAAAATTTGACAGTCCACGGAATAATTTTACTCAAGACACGTTCCGTGGAGTGGATGAGTTTCCCTCTGAATTGCTGTCATCGTTGGAAAAGACAGTAACGGAAAAACTGTTCCACCTTGTGTGCAGGATGTATGAGATAGGGAAAATACTCTCATACTTTAAAATATGTAATAATTCCAATTACAAAGAAAGCAAGTGCAAACAAGTGTGAAAATTGCAGTTTAATAACACATAGTAGAAAAATACTAAAACGAATTATTTACAGACGAATGGCAAAACTGTTTGAATCAGACCTCGGGGAAGTTCAGTTTTGATACATTACTACGTATTCCACAAAATAGGTCAAAGAAAGACAAAGCGAAATTTGCAGCTATTTTAGATTTACAGAAAGCGTTTGATAATGTATACTTAAATGCACTCTTTAAAATTTTTGATATAAGTTATAATATCGGAAACGAATCGCAAATATAAGAGTCAAAGGGCTTGACAGGGATGCAGTGATTGGGAAGAGGGAGTTGTAGAGTTTTCCGCAATGTTACTGAATATGTACATTGAGCAAGCTGTGAGGGAAAAAAGGTGAAATTTGTAGATGGAATTAAAGTTGAGGGAGAAGGAACAAAAACTTTTCGGTTTGTTAAGGACATGATTCAGTCAGTGGCAGCAAAAGGCGTGGAGGAGCAACTTAACGGAATGGGCAGTGTCTTGAAGGTTATAATATAAGCATTATCAAAAGCGAAACGGGACGGGTGACGTTCCTGCCCCGATTCGAATCAGCCCAACGAATTAACGAAGGGGGTCGATGCAGCCTAGATGTGGTTTTTAGGCGGTTTTCACATCCCCCTAGGTGAATATCGGACTGGGCTGTGATGGACTGGTCCCTCAGTTATACGATTCTCTAACCTTTCGTAACACTTTTCACTTTCGCACATATAACACAAAAAGCAGATATTTGGGTTACACATTTCCTCCGGAAAGAGCATGGGTTGGCGACAGCAAAGGCATCTTGTCAGCCCGTAAATATTAACATGCCAAATCGTAATTAACAATGCCGACCTGCATGTGCGGTAACATGGAAAAAGAGAAAGGAAAGAAGAGAAATCTGGGATAATGGAATGTGGTGTAAGAAAATCAGGCACTGCTGAAGGAATTACATTAGGTAATGAAGCAGTATGAGTAGATTTTGATTTTTGTTTTTAGGGTAGCAAAATAAATTTTGAAAGGCAAAGGAAAGATGATATGAAATGCAGATTACTTCTGGGAAGAAAACCAATTCTGAAGAAGCTAAAGCCTTTAGCATCCAAAATTAATTTAAATGTCAGGAGCGCGCGGGAGGGAAACGTGGATGATAAGGAGTTCAGACAAAATGATAATACAAGCTTTTGATATTTGGTGTTGCATACTGTAATGTATATCCTCTATAAAATGCCGTTTGTTTGGATTAATGAATCGTTCGATACTTATCATAACAAAAACTTTATTTATGCATAATCACAAAATTTTCATAAAACGTAATAATACCTTACAGGACTGTTTCATTGCATCAATATCAAGGTATTTTATTGGACTTTGATAAAATAATTCTGTTTATAAAGAAAAACGTAACATTAATATTACGCAACTTTATAATTTTAATACAAATTTCGTCACAAACATTTACAGATACATATTGAATTGTATTAAGCATTATATTATAAATTACTTACCTTAATGCCAATCTTTTATTGTAAATTCGGAAATATACAAATCATAAACAAACATTTATACTGCTGTCATCATAAAATACTTATGTTCACATTATTGGTTTTGTTTTGTCAGGAAAATGCTATTAATATAACTGTAATAATTTTATACACATTAATTTCATAGTACATTGTTCTGTACTAGATCTACACATTTTATAAGACTGTATTTAACTATTTTCGTATTCTAGAATGTTCCAGAAATCAAAGTATGTATTTATACGAGCGAATTGGCGCGAACAGAGTCAGTCTTGGTTAGTTGAAAGTCTTTGTCTTACTACAAGTACCAGTCATTTGTCTGTCAGTATGAAGATTTTGTGAGTGTGTGTTAATACTTCAATAAATAATTTGGTTCATCAAAATGGTCACATTTTATCGTTATATAGCTTATAACCCGTCGTCCTGATGCTTTCATTATGAATATTTAGGCAGTCTAGCTGCTAAAACTACCGGATCTACCACTGAACGACCGAGGTTATGTATAACTTTTGCTTACGAAACACATATAAATAGTGGTTCTAACGGTGTGTAAAAACACTACAATACGAATGCTGAAAGTTATGTGGGTAAGTCGTCTAACGAGAAAGTGCCGAATAGAATTGGGGAGAAGTTTCTGACATGTCTTGAGTAAGAGATGGGATCGATTTGTGGGACACATTCTGAGAGATCATGAAATCGTCAATATGGCATCGGAGGGATGTGTGTGAGGGTAAAAATTGCAGTGTGAGACGGAGAGAAGAATCCAGTTTGTTGATTCAAATGGAGGTGAGTTGCCATTCTTCTTCGGAGATAAAGAGGATTGCACAGGATAAAGTAGGGAGAAGAGCTGCATCAAACCAGTCCGCAGACTGAAGACCGCTACAACAGCAAAAACATTAGCAACAAATGAATTACTACAAACCGCCAGGATGTAGGACACACTGAAGCAAAGAACCCAGAGACAAAAAGGTGATGTATAATTTTTGCGTACGAAACACATATAAAATGTGGTTCTAACGGTGTGTAAAAACACTACAATACGAATGCTGAAAATTATGTGGGTAAGTCGTCTAACGAGAAGGTATCGAACAGAATTGAGGAGAAGTTTCTGACATTTCTTGAGTAAGAGAAGGGATCGATTCGTGGGACACATTCTGAGAGATCATGTAATCGTCAATTTAGCACTGGAGGGATGTGTGTGAGGGTAAAAATCGCAGTTTTAGACGGAGAGAAGAATCCAGTTTGCAGATTCAAATGGAGGTTATTTGCCATTCTTCTTCGGAGGTAAAGGGGCTTGAACAGGATAAAGTAGGGAGAAGTGCATCAAACCAGTTCGCGGACTGAAGACCACTACAACAGCAAAAACATTAGCAACAAATGAATTACTACAAGCCGCCAGGATGTAGGACACAGTGAAGCAAGGAACCGCGAGACAAAAAGGTGATGTATAACTTTTGCGTACGAAACACATATAAAATGTGGATCTAAAAGTGTGTAAAAACACTAAAATGCTGAAAATTATGTGGGTAAGTCGTCTAACTAACGAGAAGGTGCTGAATAGAATTGGGGAGAAGTTTGTCACATTTCGTTAGTAAGAGAAGAGATCGATTCGTGGGACACATTCTGAGAGATCATGTAATCGTCAATTTAGCACTGGAGGGATGTGTGTGAGGGTAAAAATCGCAGTTTTAGACGGAGAGAAGAATCCAGTTTGCAGATTCAAATGGAGGTGAGCCGCTGTTCTTCTTCGGAGATAAAGAGGCTTGCACAGGATAAAGTAGGGAGAAGAGCTGTATCAAACCAGTCCGCGGACTGAAGACCACTACAACAGCAAAAACATTAGCAACAAATGAATTACTACAAGCCTCCGGGATGTAGGACACAGTGAAGCAAAGAACCCAGGCGCCTGTAGGGGTGGGCGCCTGCGGTGGGGGCGCGTTTGGCAGGGTTCCTTAATCCCAGCCATTAACCCCGACTGGCGCAGCGGGCCGGGGACCGCAGGGCCGCCGTAACTCTATCCAGCCATTGTCCTGCGAGGTGCCGGGGAAAGGAACCGCGCTTAGTCGCCGCACAACAGAGCGCCGTTTTACTGCCCCCTGCAGCGGGACCCTCGGCCGGGATTCACGGCCTCACTAAACTCGCAGACTGCAATTTTTCTGCACTTGGCGGCTGCACGAATGCCCCCACAGCGCTGCGGATCACTGCACTCACTTTAAGTGGGCACATACAGGGGTTACAGGCGATACAAGGCGTCCTATACGTTGATCACTCCTAGCAGTCTTCTTCTAGAACATGTGCTGAGATCACGGATAGCGACGACAGTAGTTGTAAAGCAGAATTGTTAAACCGAACTTTTTCGAAATTCCTTCGGCAAAGAAGACGAATTAAGCACCCCACAATTTCAATCAGGAACAACTCCTAACGTGAGTAGAAGTATATATCCGCAGAATGGAAGAGCATCTTGAACCACTTAACGAACTAAAATTGTGTAATAAGAGGTTTGATGCCAAGATCGCTTTCTGCATTTAATTACGTAACCGATGTTAGCGTGCTAGACGCCATCTTCAGACCTATAGTAATTTTTCAGATGAATTCACTGCTATTGCAACAATTTTTACATAGCAAACCGGTGTCCATCCACATTGATGTGTCATCAAAGGAAAATTTACATGTCAATAATGAAACGTCTGAACCCATCGTTCTTAAGGTCTAAACCAGAGGCACTTCAGAATCCAAGTTGGGTTATTAAACTTGGATTCTGGTGTGCCTCCGGTTTCAATCGTAAGAAAGATGGGTTCAGACGTTTTATTATTGTCGTGTAAATTTTATTTTGCTGACCCATCATTGTGGATGTACGCCGTTTTGCTGTGTAAAAAATTGTTGTAATAGCAGAGAATTCATGTAAAAAATTAATACAGCTCTGAAGATAGCGTCTAGCACGCCGAAACCCAAGAACGATATTGGGTGCAAAACTCTTCTTTATTTATTTATTCCAGCTTTGAGTTAGTACTTCTCCTATCTCTTCTCTCTCTCTCTCTCTCTCTCTCCCTCTCTCTGTAGATCACCTCTTTTGTAAAACATGTTATATTTATGGGAGAATATTTAAGAAAAAAGGCCTCCCTTGTCTGGAGGAAAACGTCATCATTTCAAAAGCAGGCTAGGGAGGCACAGTCGTTTTGATGGACAAACAACAGTACATTGAGAAAACAAATGATCTCATCTCTCAAAGTAATGTTAAAAAATTAAAATCAGACCCAACAAACAGATTTCAGACAAAAGTAAAAAAAAAAAAAAAACCGCCTTCAAAGATATAGACTACACATTGCATGACACAGAAAAAAGAAAATTAATTCAGAATAATCCCACAGCACCAAACCTCCGATGCCAACCAAAGGTACATAAACCAAATATCCCATTACGGCCAATTGTGAATTTCAAAAATGCTCCCACTTATAAACTTGCAAGACACATGATGAAAGTACTATCAGAAACCTATCAAATGAAAGATGACAAAACCACCAACACCACCTCACACTTAATACAACTCATAAAAGATGCAAGAATCCCAGACTCAGCTACCCTTCTTTCCTTCGACATGGAAAATATGTACCCTAACATACCAGTAGATGAAACAATAACTATAATAGAACAAAATCTGAAAGAAAACAGTCAAATACCAGATGAACACATAAAAGATATATACTCATTGCTAAAATTGATAACCGAACAAAACTATTTTCAATTTAATAATGAATATTACCTGCAAGAAGAAGGCTTACCCATCGGATCACCAGTGTCAGGTACCCTAGCCAATATTTTCATGAAGCATGTAGAAAGCATGATTTTTAAAAAAGTAACCACAAGAAACTATAAAAATACTCTACTGGATAAGGTACATGGATGACATCCTCTGCCTAATTGATGAACCTCCGGAAAGAATAGACCAGCTACATACAGATTTAAACACTATACACAAAAAAATAAAATTCACAATAGAAAAAGAACATAACAACCAAATAAACTTCTTGGATATGACCATCAAAAACGAAAACAACAAGCATACCTTTGACATTTACCGTAAACCGACAACAACTGATACAATTTTTACACCAGACCTCCAATCACCCACATGCACAAAAACAATCAGCAATCAGATACATACTCCACAGACTCAACACAATACCACTCAACAAAGAAAATTACCAAAAGGAACTAGACATCATCACACAAATAGCAACAAACAATGGATATGATGGTAATATAGTAGAAAAATTAAACAAAAAATTAAAAAACAGATACGGGCAAAAAACACCAAACGTACAGACCCACAGACAACAACACAGCAAAGCAGCACACAAACACACCCAACACAAACTGCAGTACAAAGAACACATGAAAGCAAAAAATAAAAAAATAAATAAAAATAAAAATAAAAAAAAATAAAAAATTCAATATGGTACACAAAGACATACAAACACAAACTAACACATAAAATAATAAATATTTTCGAAAGACAAGGCATAAAAATAGATCTCAAAACAGATAACCCAATCCAAAAACATATCCCAAAAATCAAAACAGACACAAATATCTACCAAAGAGCTGGAATATACCAACTACAATGCAACTCATGTGATGGAAGGTATGTAGGACAAACCCGATACAAGGAACACATCAGGGCATGGAAATACAGAACAAATCACTCCACTTTTGCAGAACATCTAATAGCATATAACCACAAACCCACCACAATAGAAAAAGACATGAAGGTAATTAGAATAAATAATGAAATAATTTCCTAACATTACAAGAAAAATATCACATATATAAAACAAAAGCTGAGAAAAAGATGCTACTAAATGACCAAATAAACCTGACCAATCAATCATTGTTCTCACTGATTGACCATATGATAGACACAAATCCCAACAGATAATCACCCCCCCCCCCCACCACACACACACACACATACACAAACAGATACCTTCAACACACTTTCAATGAAAAAGTTGAATTTTAAATAAGCTAAGGTTGGCAACACTACAAAACAAACAGCAGTAGACACAGTATGGCAGCAGGTGACAGTAGAACCAGAGAACTGCAATGTGTTTCAGAAAACAGTGTAACATTTCGACCTGGTTGCCAGAAAGAGACTGAAGTGGAGTAGCAAGTGCTGTAAGGACATAATTTTATACCAAACAACGAACTGCTGTAAATCAGAAATGAAATGTTTTGTAGATATGTAAGAGACCTAACCTATATGTGTAAACAAAAAGATGTAAATATTTCAGGACACCCACTGATGATGCCTTGAGGGAAAGGCGAAACGCGTATGGGTGACTTAAAAATTTAAAAATAAAACCCTTCATTCGCAGTAGCAAAAGGCGTTTACTTTAAAAACCTTACAGTGAAATACAATTCAGCTGCTGCTCAAAATGGCCACTGCAAGCAACGTATATAACAGCTACAATTTTTTCTAATACGGCGTGATGAGTGCTATGGACAATAGAGCACTAATCAATTCCGTATTTCTGAATAGTTTTTGAGAGTGTACTTCCCAGCTTCTAATCAAATTGCGTGCCATTTAAATATCGACTTACTTTTGTGGTTGGATTCTCCACTTGCTACCAGAAGGAAACAGTTTGTAGTTCGTAATAAATGAAGGAAAGCCATGGAGTAAAGTAAAAGTGATATTACGATGGAAGTGTTATGGAATGCGTACTACATTTCTTCTTTTTATATACATCGTGAGGCACAGAAATTGCTTTTCGGACTATTTGGAAGAAGACAGACCGGATTAAGAAACGTTGTGGTAGAAGTTGTTCGCCTCAGAGAACCGATCATTAATATAAAGCTAGACCCACCTGTATTTGGGGGGGGGGGGGGGGGGGGGGGCACTTTGATGACTTACATGACATTCCGTGATTTTCATAGCAGATTTGGAAATTCCATGATAATATATGTCAATATGTAGGAAACATGCAATATCTGGAACAAACAGACGTCTGAATCTTTCCCTAGGTTTAACACTTACAGTTTGAGGAAATATTTTAACAATGTTGCGAAACATCGTTGCAAAAGGAACATTACCATCAGGATAATTATTAGAATACATTTCACGAGCTTTCTAAAATCTTTATCAGCCTTAACTGGCGAGGAATATATATAACTTTTATCTGCAAACTTTAACAACGTAGAATAATTGCACAGAGATGAGTACAGTCAGGATCATTGAAGTAGAATGGTCTGACCACTTACTGAGAACATAAGTGCAGTCTGTGTTTCATTCGATTGTGGAAGATTTTTCATCATGGCATTATAAAAATATCAACACCTATACCTTGATTTTCCTAACCTAATATGTATTTGTTTAGACGTATTATCGTCTACAATAATTTTGGTCTCATTTTCATTATTGCCGATGACAGTGCATTTACCATGACACGAAAAAATGTTACATTCAAAAGTTACGTAACTTTTCACGGAGAATCCAGATAGCCCTTGAAGGGGTTCATATTTAAGATTTCAAAGTAACCTTTCCCACCCCCAAGTGTGGTACAGTAGAGACTCGAAAACTCGGTCTAATGTGGAGCAACGGCTGGCTGAGTTTGTGAAAAAGCCGGGTTATCGGGACCGGAGTTAAAAAAAAGAATAGCTGAGGTTGATTTGTTATAAAATACTTTCTATTGTTACTTTAGAATACAATACAAATGATGGAATATAACACGAAATGAATTTAAAACAATATCATACAAATTATATTCGTTACTTACTCACGTGAACTTCACAAAATGTGGTTAAGAAGAGACAAAGACTGTAGGCAGACTGAGCGGCAGAGCGCGCACGGCCCCGTCACATGAGTGTCACTGTTGTCTTCTTAGGAGAGTTAGTTACTTGTCCATCATGCCTAAGCTGATTTTAAACGAAACTGTAAAAAACGCACTCCCGTAGTTTTGATCACGTCTGTTTTTGGTATGAAAACGCATCTACAAACAGCATTAATGAATCGCAAAGGATTCTTAAATGGAATGTATGTGGCACAAGAAAAGATGATTCCTGGGCCCATACATAGCCTGTAACTGCTACACGCTACCATTTCAGTTATATCCTGCATTACACGAGCACGTAAAAATTCCTGGGGAGGGGGTGGGGGGTGGTGGTGCAGGGTGTGGCCGAGTTATCCGGACTGCCAGATTACCGAGTGCCGAGTTTTCGGGACTCTACTGTATAGCTTTACGTTAATGGATGACTCTCTTCGAGGTCACCAACTTTTATTGCAACTTTTTCTGAATTCGATTTATATTTTTCCAAATATTCTGCCAATCATTTTCACATGTCTCACACTGTAGAATAATATAGGCCTAATACGTGACAGTACTCTTCGGCCGTTTGTTTGTGATCGTTCACATTACAGTTACCGTTCACAAGGAAGTGCGAAACGCCTTAGAGAAGATATATGTAAGGTTAACAAATTGGCAACTTAACCATAATAATAAAGTTATAAATAGACCAACACACACCTTCCTCCATTAATGTTATAAATCCTTTATTACTAGTTTTGGTAACTATTTGTTACCATCTACAGCACCTGATTAGATAACTACTATCACATAACCATGCTCAAGATAGATGATCTAGTAGGTGGACCTAACTTTAATACATGCCTGACGAAATTGCGCTATCAGTTATTAACAAAGGGTTTGAAGATGGTAACAATGAGTTACCGAAACAAGTATTAAACGATTTATAACATTAACGGCAGAAGGTGTGAGTTGGTCTGTTTATAAATAATTGCGCAGACGTGTTCCAGTAATCTTAGATCAAGATGAAGGTACAAAAATGAATAAAAATGGTTGAGGTCGTTCATATCAGCACTAAAAGAAATCTATTAACCTTCATTTATACATCTTAACGCCGTAAATTCCTTTCAATACGTAGGAATTACTGTCATGAACAACTGTAATTGGGCAGAACACATAGAAACTGTTGTGGGGAAAGTGAACATAATGCTGCATCCAATTGACAGTTCCACTACAGAAACTGCCTACACTACTCCGTCCTATTTTTGATATTGCTGCGCATTGTTCCATCCTTACCAGGTGTAACAGAGAGGTCACAGAAAAAGTTCACAGAAGAGATGCACGCTTTGTATAATCCTGATGAAGGGAAGAATTGAGGCACGGAAATGATGCATGACATAGGTTGTAAATCATTACAAGTAAAGCGTTATTAGTTGCGACGATCCATCTTCTTGCACAATTATAGATAATGCAATATTGGAGAAACTGTCTAAAAGCGGATTCGCGGGAGTGTCCGTGCGTTCTTGGCCTCCATATAACGGACAGTGCGGCCGCTGCCTCCGGCGGTTGGAATTCTCCCACGGGGATAACTCAGTTTACGTCAAATTAGTCTGTAGGTCGAGGGACCAATGACCCTAGCTGTCTGGTCCTTAACTACGCTAACTTTGAACTGAAATCAGTTCGATGAACCCTCTTTCAGGTATTTAAGTGTGATTTGCAGAATATCTATGTTGACGTTGTAATGTTACTGCCATAGGAGTTAAGGTCTTAGGAGAAAGATTAACTTTTAATACTTAATTAATTTTGTAAGTAATATGTAGAATAGAAATGGGATGTAGATGGTCAAAATTTCTTAAATAATACTGGCAGGGATTGGAATTTATAAATAAAATGTGGAAATAATTTTTACTCATTAAATGTTCTGGAAAATGGTACGGTAGATGTTGGCGGCAGTTACGTTAACTTTTTAAACAAACATTGGCTTATTCTTTTGTTTGCTGCGAAAAAAATTCGTAACATGAAGGTAAGAAACCATAGTGATGTGGGGTTGGACGAGGTTTGTTCATGCAGCGGACCTTGCGGTAAATTTTACTTCAGAGTCAAAATGGAGTTGGGGGAAAAATATTATGCGGAAAATTATGGGACCTCGAAATTTAACTTTTACAAAATTAATCATGACTGTAGGTTCTAAAAGCGGTTTAATTTTGAAGGGGAATGATAAGGATTGAAAAATTAACAAATCTTCTAACAATCACTGCACTAAATTTCGTCTGCCATAATGGCGTCCAAATCCACCACAAAACTTCAGTAAGCAAATTTATTTAGTCCAGGTCAAACACGGTATGTTAAATAAAAGGAAGCTCGTCATATTAAAGTTTAAATATACATTTCAGAAATTAGAGAACTATACTTACATTCTATATAAATGAATCAAAGGAGCCGCTACAAGTACCACTGATTCTATCAGTGGCTGGGCACAAACGGATAAATCGGAACGTTGATCTTTCTCTCGTCAGAATAAAAAGAAGGGAATGTGGCTTAGGAATCAGATAGAGAAAAACGCTCCACGATTAAAATATATCATTGGTCAGTTAATAATTTTACTTGTATCGTTTCAACGTTGATATAAAGCTGAGGAACGGCAGTTATGTTTTCATAAAGTCACTTTAGCTGTAATTAAATGCCTTTTATCGATAACGATTTAACCGAATTGTCTCTACATATACTTTTCGGGCGTCACATAGTAATGTCAGTATTTGAAGACCACAACGTTTATTTCTTTTTATCACTTGTGTTTTCTATTGCAAACATGTATAGGAAATAATATGTAAACTAGCTTAATTCCCAAAGCTTCGTCCGCGTAGACTGGATAGTCTGAATTACTTGTATCTACTTCTAAATATAAATTTTCTTAGATTTAGCTTTAAAATGCTTTCCTAATCAAGTATTTTGATACAACTACCCCCCTCTATTACCTCATTGATGGCAGAATTAAAACCATCCTGAAATTCATATCCTTAAAATTCTAGCTATCGTTCCACAACCAAAATTTCGAATTTGTAGTATCAAAATAGTCTTAGTAGCACTCTTAATATATTTTTCCTTATTTCACCCGTTCAGTGGTTGAATTTCCAAAAATATCGAAACACGTGTAATTAAAATTCCAATCAACAATCTAAATCCGAAGTATCGTATTTCTTGCTTCAAAATTGCCTTATTACCAACGTATTTTCAAAAAAACCGTTCATCCCTTATTTCACTATGCATACAGTATACGATAAACAACGTCAACAAAATTCAAGTTTCTGTCGTCTGTAGATTCACTTTCCAGCCCCATTTTCTGTCTTTCAGAAACGAATCGAAAACGCGAAGTTTCTTTCTTACTTTTCAAACTGCAATATGCACTTATTTTTCTATATTCGTATTATTTTTGCATAAAAACAACTGAATAGTGTCCATCACGTTTCGCTGTATATAACCTCTTTGCTACTATAGTGTCAAAAGTGATCGCTGGTCTTCAGTGGGAATTTAATGTAGGCTGACGACTGTCAACCACTATATCTTCCACCCTCTTATAGCTATCGACACGGAGTTACGATGGCGTACAACGGGAGACATTGTACACGACACAGCGAGATCGTTCGTCTCCATTGTGTAGTTTTCACTAAAGAACAAAATATTGACATCCAAACGAAGAATTTTATTTAAGTCGGTAACTTTCAACTCACAATCTTCCACCCCCCCCCCCCCCCTTATCGTTGTCAACCCTCTACCACCATAGTGCACAATGGGAGACTAATACCTAATACAACATACAAACACCATTCTAAGTTTGGCTGCAGATTGAAATGTAGATACAAACATCTCAATTTCTATATACTTTGAGATTGTAAGTTCTAAAGCTGTCACAATATTTAATTTTTTTATTTGTAAATTATAAGCAACAGTGTGTAAATGTAGTAAAGTACACCTCAAACGTGAATAGATCACCGTTGTTTAATTGTAATTCAAGGAATACTTGACAATTAAAGTGTACAGAATTTATTAACATTGTTCTAAAACAAAAATGAAGTACACGCCGGCTCCTGTATACTCGGCGAGCAGCCCACAGCGAGTGTGCAAGAAGCGGAAGAACTGCGCTGCCAAGCGAAGCGAAGAAGACTGCATTGCGACCGGCGGTAGCAAATTAAGTAACAGCAGGACTAAAACTAGACCGTTCTCGTTTGATATCAGATAAAGTAGGATTCCATGTTTTGCTTAACAGATTTCATGTATTGCTTTTGCCCTGTTAATAAGATGGTTCCACCACAATCATCTCAAAATCAAATGTTCAAATGTTTGGAGAGCTTATGAGACTTAAGCAATTCTTACGACGAGGAACGAGAAGCGTTTTATTCGCCGTGTCCCTTACAGAAAATCTAATTTTCCCGAAGTTCTCCCAATGATCAAAAATCGACCCTCCACCGTCCAACCATCATTACATGCTGACTCTATTTCGTAAAGCCCTGCAACGGCGCGTATAGATATTGATGCGGCTCCGTCAAGCAACACACTGCTAATGTTGTGTTCGAACATTAGCGGATGTTTTTTTCCTTCCCATCTACATCTCCTTAAATTTTTCTACATTTAGACCTAAAAAAAAAACAACTAAAAGTTTGGCCTACCTTAAAAAAAGCCCCCAATACTCGTCATCATAACACAACGATTTCTTGAACGACGACAATACGTATTCAGAAGTATTGCACTTCTGAACATCAGTAATTTCATAGTTGCACGTGCACCTAATGGTTTCTAGAAATTTCTAATTTCGAGAATCATAACACGGACCACGACTCCAAAAAGCTTGTGGTTTACTCAAATATTTTAATAGTATATGGCGCAAACCATTGGTACAATTCGTTTTACTTTAGATTCAGGGGATTCTGAACCCAACCTTACGTTCGATATTAAATTTTATACGCAACCTTTGCCCACATGGACGTAAACTGAAGGGAGTCCCTTGTAAAATTAAGTAACATCTTTAAGTAAAACCACCAAAAAACCCGGCAAATCATCATGAACGTTGGGACACGCAACAAGTCAAACCACCCCATGTAAATTAAAAGATACCTGAAGATGTACCTTTGACGGTACGAAACCGATAGTAACGCCATAAAGGCGTAGAAAAACAGCTAAGGCGAACATCAATAATTCATAGAAAGACATCCTGATAGTTTATAGTACTTTCTCGAATTGATTTACAATGTATTTCAGCTGTGGATGCCCGAAGTATAAAATAGTTAGTTTAAGTAGTGTGTAAGCTACGGAGTAATAACAAAGCAACTGAGTCCGATTGATTTCCAAGCACTTAAAATTTTTATGTTTTTAAGAATTCTACAGATAACTGATGTTGTTGATATTAGGCTATATTAATGAGGGACTGTTTTCTTATCCACCTTACAAAAGAGAGTAACTTGTGTTTTTTTTTTTCTTTATTTTCTTTTTTTCAGTCACTAAAGACTTTGTGGTGGTTCGAAGACAAATGATAAACACTAATGTAAGCACGTAATCGATGCCATAAAAATCTGTAATCCATCCGTACCAGGCGATTCATTTGCTTTCAGCTCCCGCAGCTCCTTCTCCAGACCAAGAATACTTTTTACTGTATCCTCCATTTCGGAGTTCGTATGATGATCAAAAATATTTGTTTGATGCTTCTGCGCGTTTGATTCCTTAAACATTGAATTGATAACTTCATCTCTTCTTTTGTTGTATTGTTACATCACCCAAGAACGATCTATGACTGAGTGAAAAGATGCTTTCGCTCTCTTATCGATTTTACATAGGACGTTTTTCTTATTACCTACATTAAGTTACCAGTCTTACAATGACTGTCTTTAGGACAATTTTTGACACCAGACTGACTGAAATTGTTGTTTCTAAATTATCTTATAAGGTTCCGTAAATGTGAAAGCATTAGTTTATATAAGAAGTTTCAAACTTTTTATTCACGTTCAGTGTTTTTTAGTTGGTGTTGAAATCACTTACGTTGTTAATACCTCTTGTTTACATGCCACTGCTGCTTTTCATGAGATAAAAATCGGCTAAATTTGTCAAAAAATGAAACTTCCTGGCAGATTAAAATTGTGTGCCGAAACCGGGACTCGAACCTGGGACCTTTGCCTTTCGCGGGCAAGCGCACTACCGACTGTGCTATCCCGACACGACTCACGATGCCGCCTCACAACTTTACTTCCGCCAGTACCTCGCCTCCTACTTTCCAAACTTCACAGAAGCTCTCTTGCTATTCTTGCGTGTTTGCAAGAGAGCTTCTGTGAAGTTTGGAAAGTAGGAAGCGAGGTACTGGCGGAAGTAAAGTTGTGAGACGGCATCGTGAGTCGTGTCGGGATAGCACAGTCGGTAGTGCGCTTGCCCGCGAAAGGCAAAGGTCCCAGGTTCGAGTCCCGGTTCCGGCACACAATTTTAATCTGCCAGGAAGTTTCATATCAGCGCACACTCCGCTGCAGAGTGAAAGTTTCATTCTTGTTAAAAAATGTTTGTAGAGCTTATGGGACTTAACTAGGGGATCATCAGTCCATCAACTTACAAACGACTTATGAACTAGCTAATACTAAGGACGGCACAAATATCCATGCCCGTGGGGGGATTCGAACCCCCTAACAGTAGCGGGCGTCCAGACTGTGACTGCTGCGCCGCAGATCGCTCGGCAACTGCGACCGGCGCTAAATTTGTCGACTACCAACAAAAACGTACCTCACACATCGGCTAACCCCAGACAACAATGCGGAAAACAGTAGTCGGTTCTAAAGAAGAGGCATTAAAACCTTAAGTAAATTAAATACATCAAAATCACAGAACGTGAACAAAAAGTTAGAATCAGTTTCTAATCTATTAATGAAAAACAAACTGTACAAACGTAAGTGCCCACATTTAACAGCCACATAAAATGCTTTATGTCCTAAATGCAGTCGACATACGAAGGGAAGCGAATAACATTTAATTTTCAGTGCAAAATGACCTCACAGCCAAACATAGTAGTTATTTTGTTCCTCAGAAACGTATCTCGCTAAGGTATGGTGGGGGTAGTCTATGTATGCGTCGCGCATCCATCTTCTTATAACCGCTCCAATCTTTACTAATTTTCGCATCTCTTTATTTTCGTGATCTTTTCTTTCTCGAAAGTTTTTCCTATAGGCCTGCTGTCTGATTTGTTACGTGGTGGACCTTATCTCATCATTTAACACCCCATCCCTTCCCACTTTCCCCTTGACAGTTTTCACACCAGTACCCCGGGAGTCTGGGTTCATTGTTACCGGCTGACTTTGAGAACTCCGAGAAATTTTATGATCAGTAATTGCCGACATACTCCGGTGAAAACAATTAGGGGATCAGTTGACATGTCTAGGTGCTGATGTATTGTTATCAACGGAATGAACTAAATTGGTTCGAAGTATTTCTGTCGTTTTTACGTAGATAGCAACTATTACGACAACTGAGATAGTGATAAAAAATTGGCTGCAGGGGTTAGCGTTGACTTGTTTTTACCAAACGTATTACACATGCAGTTAGGTTCAGATAATGTAGGGAACAGGTATTTCAATGCGACAACAACGTGACTTACGACACGATTTCAGACAACCGTAATCGGTAAAAGAAGGCAAAACCAAGGTCTTCCATGGGTAACATCAGCAATAGATGGCCGTTATTTCCGGTTAACAGCACATCGAGACAGGAGACTAAATACAAGTCAGCTGTAACGTACCTTCAAGGTAGTATCAAGACGCTCAGTATCAACACAAACAGTCCTAAATGTGGCATCTACGTCCGGAGGTCGTGTGTCTCACTAAAATCACGACCCCGTTTGGTCTACAGAAACTGACCGGGGTAACATCAGGATTGGAGTTGCAAAGAATATGGGGGAGGGGGGGGGGGGTTCTGTTCACAGATTAGTCAAGATTTTGTGTTCAGCATTACAATCGTCGTTTAATCTGGAGAGAACGTGGAACTCGGAATAACGCTGGATTATGTGCATATCATGATAGTCGACGAATGGTGAGGGCAGGAGTCAATATTTGAGGACCTACGGTCATCTATGCCGTTCAGAATGGTGTTTTCACTTCTGAGGGATATAGAGACGAGATCCTTCGAACTTTCCTTGTGCCGTAAGCCGGAGCCATAGGAAATGTTTTCATTGTGGTGGACGATAACCATCGTCCCTACAGAGCTGCAATGACGAACAGCACGTTTGAAGTTGAGGATTGAGCGAATGAATTGGCCAGCGTGTTCACGGACTTACGGACTTGCTCGTGAATCCTCTTAAAAATCGACTATTTGTTTTTCATCTTAAATTAAGGTTTAGACTTCTCTCAACGCAATGGTGATTGCAACATTTAAATTGCACTACGGGAAGTTGTTTAAATATCAATTCAAATATCAATCTGTGTGCAGCCATGCTTGTTTTCCTGCTACTCTCACACGTCAATTGTAGTCATTAGACTTCTCTCCCAAAAAAAGAAGAACTATTTGTTTTCAATCTGGCAGTGCTGTTGGAAGACACATTTCGATTCTTTTACGTTTTCCCTTGTACATCTTTGGTTATCGAGCGTTGTTTGGTTCATTAACATTTCCGTAGTTCGATTTGGTGCTACCTTGACTTTCTCGGAAGTTGCTATGCCTCATGAAAAGTGTTTTCGTTGTGAAAAACGTTTTATGGCAATCGGTTTATTTTAATTATGGGGCAGTAAGCAGATGTGAAATTTTAGAATTGCTAGCGATATCTTCTGAGTTAAATATGAAACAATCACTTGTGGCAACTGTTAAGTCGAGAGTGGCCGAAGCCAGTACAGCAAGGAGAAGCAAGAAAAGAAAGAGAGAGGATGAGGCACATATAAAGAAAGAAGAATTTGGACCTGCATTAGGATCAACACAGGTGACTTATAGATAAAATATATACTTTACATAGAATTTCCCGACAAATACGTTTTCTGACATATTTATTGTATGTAAAAATAAGCTATTTGAGCTGAAATTTCTTGGAATGTTTCAGGCTAATATTTGGAGAAAAGTAGACTACTGACACTAACCGACTATCAACAGGTGCAAAAATATCTACTTTTAATCATACAACTGTAGCATTTGTTTTGAACATCAAATGTAAATATTTCTAGAATTAAAACTTGTAAATCAAATTACATAATTGAAGTTACTTTCTAGATACACATGTTCCTTAAATGTACCTAAAGTTTCAAGTGTCTAAGGAAGACTCTTAGTCAGTGCATAGAATCGGAGTACGAACCGGCAAAGGAAAAAAATCATTTACAGGCATTCAAAAAAGAAAAATTCCGAAAAGTTCAATATTTCAATTAGTGAAACTACCTGTATATCAAATTGTTCATAAAGAGAGATGAAACATTATCCCACAATTTTAATATATTAAGAGTTAGGGGTTGTAAGTTACAGCTGTCTAAAATTTATGAAAAATTGTCTCATTTTTCCTGGTGTTTACAGGCAAGTTACCTTAATACAGATTGAGCATATTTTGAATGCAACTGTCACACGCGTTGCAATCAGACCATCACCGCCCACAAAGGTTCCAGAGCTGGATATTACGCTCATGGAAGAATGGCCAAATGTCCCTCAAGAGCTGACTGATAATCTCATATTGTACATACTGCAACTGTACTTGCCGTCCGAGGTGATCTCACATCATATTAAAGGGCAACGACGTTGACTTTTCGCTTTTACGGTAGCCCGATGGTGTCTCGCTCTACGTAAACGTTATGTAAAGAGTTTAGACAGCAAATTCCAGTTGTATGCAATCTCTGAATACTTTCCCATATACGTTTATGATATGTCACATATTTGTCTAAATTTTTTTGAGCTGTGGAGTTTAACCAAGCTTGAACCGAACAACCGTCCATAATCACCGAGGAAGGTGAAAAATCGCCTCAAAAGCTCTACCCTTGGGCTGGCCGGCACAACAGAGGCATGGATTCGCAAAATAAGCCGGCACACCTCACTAACCGCAAAAGCGGTGCTCAAACAGCGGAACTAACGGGACTGTTATCATCGCCCATATTCGCCATTGTGTAACTAAATCATTGGATACGCTTAATTTGCTGACCAACTGTGCGATGAGGCAAATTATTTTATAAATATATAGCAAGTTTGTTTTGCGGCACAAACATTAAAAACAGCGTGAAATTGTGAAAATGGGTCGTTCATGACGTTTGAAACATGCAGAGATGTTTACTGCTCCTTGCTTTTGTGAGTAATATCAAAACAGAAATTTCAAAACCATCAATTTGGAATATAATAAAATTGCCTAATTTTGAGTAACAGCTATTGAAGTATGCCGTAGAACCACACTCTGGAACTTTATTTAGCAACACAACGTTTCTCACGCACTTTATAAATATTATAATGAACATAAGTTTTGTGTCCCAGCGTCGTCGCCGCTTTTGTGTCTCGTTTCCGTCGTAGGTGTCGGTGGCCGAGTAGAAAGACCGACACAGAAATAAAGGAAGCACGCTTGTGCAGATACGGAGGTGAGCAGCCAGTGGGACAGCAGAAACTAGAAACACTAGAGTAAATTAGAACGAGCTATATATTGCACAGAATTTATACAATGCTTAACTTGTACATAGCTCAGTACTGCAGAATGCTGATACATAGTTGAGCTAGAGGCCTGCCTAGTGCCTATCCGATAGCCAAGTCTTCACTGGTGCCTATCTGATTCCGAAGTGTTAACTGGTTCCTATCTCAGTCCCAAGTGAACGATGTCGTTCAGTGGTGGCCACGAGCGGAGTTGCAGCAGAGGGCGCTCGTGGTTGTCGTCGTAAGAACGCCACGCCGTGCGTGCATGGCGGCGCGCGGCCAAAGTAGGTGGCGCGCACTTTATACTTGTGCGACACCACAATAAGATACATTGGGCATTACTTATACAGGGTGTCCAGAAAAGGATTCCCTGATTTCAGAATTAATTATCTCGAAAACAAAGATCGCTAGAGGAATGCAGTGAACGGATTGCTTATTGTGAAAGCTGTAATGAGTTTACACAGCAGTTTGAAATAATAGTTACAATTGCTGCAAGCGAGGTACTACAGAGACTCCGCCAGCAGACGGCACTGGGCGCGGACGTCGGTTGGAGGGAAGACTAAAAGTGTCCTCCCCGCACCGAGTCAGTGAGTTTATGATCGTACCTGACGATGGCAACACATTCGGTTGCCGAAACAGTGTCAGTTTGACAAAGGGATCCAGCCACACACCTGTGAACTATTCATCTAGAATTATGCCGGAGAAGGCAAAGAATAACAAAAATATGAGTCGCTTTTGCTCTGTGCTCTGTGCTGACAGCAGCCTCTCACATTCCGAGGCAACTTCGTTGACTACAGTTGTCGTCGGCTGCGCAACCGAGCCCACGGCTCTCCAGCAACGAAACAGTTTTCTGTAGAATTCATGAAAGTATTGTCAGAATAGAGTAACTTTTCTTGATATTCGAAAAGCTGCCATTTATGCATCAGCACAACTTTAGAAAACAATCAGTCATTGTAACTCAGCTTCTCTAACACGTTTGCGTGCCAATGACGAACGGCAAAGGTAGACTGTTCATCTTGATATCCGAAAGTCGTTCGACCCGATGGCGCACTGTAAACGAAGGAACGAGCATTTGGAATAGGTTCTCATGCGTGTGAGTGGCCCAGAGACTTCTTATGTAATAGTACCCAGTGCATTGTTCTCGACGGCCAGTGTTCTTCAGTGTCGTAAGTATCATCCGGAGTGCCTCAGGGAAGTATGGCAGATTTTATTCTGTCTACATTAGGACTGTCCAAATAGCAAACGGGCCATAATATGCCCTGCGGTGAAGAAAACCCCTGGCCACAATACAATGACGAAGTTGTTCTTTCATCAGACACAGTCGTAAGTGCGTTTCCCCAGAGGCTCATTTCAGGCGCGTCCGGCAGAAATCAAAGCAGAATGTCGCATTTCTGTCATATTGTTCGAGAAACATACATGGCGAAGACAGTTGGGTCACTTGAAGGCCTTGACTAGACGGAATAAAAAGACACTGAATTTCGACAAGCACGCATCTTTCCTGCAAAAGATATGGAACGAGTTTCAGAAAAGATAAACAGATTTAAATATGTAGTTCTAAATGAAAGTGCTCAAAAAACACTTTGAGGTTGCCATTTAGGACGTCATTTTTCATCCCCAGATGCGGTTGATAGAACTTCGAAGTGCTGAAAGAACAACTCCCTTCATCGCTGCCTGACAGCCAGAGGTCAGGTAAACCATATAAATGAAACTTCTTTGACAGTGGGACTGAGGACGGGATAATATCTTAAGTCAAAAATGTACAAATGTTTGTAAATCTAAGGAATTGAACTACTGTGCTCATCAGTCCGTAAGCTTAAAGACTGCTTAAAGTAATTGAAACTAATACTAACGACAACACACACACACACACACACACTCACACACACACACACACACACACACACACACACTCTCACTCACTCACACACACACACACACACACACACACACGCCCGTGCTCCAGGGAGAACTCCAACCTCCAATTGGAGCCGCCTCACAGTCCCTGACCACGAGCGTAGAACCGCTCGGCCTTTCCGACGTGGTGATCTACAGTCCGTTCATAGTTTAAGGCCCCATTGTTAGCCAGAGGGTAGATTTAGTAAATGTTCGATATGGCTGAAGTCGTCAAAGATTTGCTAATCTAGAGATCAGGATAACCGTGTGGTCTGCTCCACCGCTTTCCGAGAGAGGGAGGCGTACCGGCCCCGGTTCGAATCCGCCCGGCGGATTAACGAAGGGCGTCGGTGTGCTGTGTGCTGGCCAACCTGGATGTGGTTTTAGGCGGTTTTCCACATCCACCTAGGTGAATACCGTGCTGGTCCTCAAGTCCCGCCTCAGCTATACGATTCGCAAACATTTCATAACACTTTATACTTTCACACATGTGGACATGGACATTTGGGGTAAACATTTCCTCCCAGGGTGCACGGGATGACGGCAGGAAGGGCATCCCGCCAGTCCGTTAATATTCAGACGCTACGTTCAGAATAACAAACCTACCCTGCATGTGCCGGAAAAAGGCTGCACAGAAAGAAGAAGAAGACTCTGAAACAAATAGATTGACAATTTGTTCGTTACTTGCCGAAATCTGAATCTAAGCTATTAAAAGGTTATATTTCACGACGACCGGTTGCTGCTGACTACACTATCTAACATTTAAAACAGTCGTTGGGTCCGTACACTTTCCACATTGAACGTAAGTTTACGTTATCTGAAGAAGTTTCTTGTGGACACTTAGATCACAGGATTTGATCCGGGTTTCTTTCTTTTGTGATTTCTTAGGTACGATCTGTGTAAGAAGTAATTTAAAAAGTGAAGTCACATGTCATGAATGGCTGGGAGACACCGAAGGGCAAGTACAGCAGTCAAATTGAAAAGGTTTTTCCCTAACCTTCGCGCCCGCAGGCACCTTTCCTTCGCAAAGTACGAGAACTGTGTTTGGAAGTGTAGGTGAGTGTAATGGGTGCGTGTACAGTATAGTGTTCGTGCTGGAGATGATGAGGTAAGGGAGAGGGCGAAACCCGGTGCCGGCATATAGCCCACTTCTTCCGAAAAGCACCATCAACAGTGCGCCGTGCACTCACTCCACGAGACACTGCGGAGCGGTTTGGAATTTAATGTTCAAAATGTTCAAATGTTTGTAGAGTCTATGGGACTTAACTACGGGGTCATCAGTCCCTAAACTTACAAATTACTTATGAACTAGCTACAACTGAGGACAGCACAAATATCCATGCCCGAGGGGGGATTCGCACCCCCGACCGTAGTGGCCGTGCAGACCGTGAATGAAGCGCCTCAGTCCCCTCGGCCACCGCTTGGAATTTAATCTACATCTACATCTACATCTACATCTACATGGGATACTCTGCAAATCACATTTAAGTGCCTGGCAGAGGGTTCATCGAACCACAATTAGACTATTTATCTCCCATTCCATTCTCGAATAGCGCGCGGGAAGAAAGAACACCTGAATCTCTCTGTTCGAGCTCTCATTTCTCTTATTTTATTCTGATGATCATTTCTACCTATGTAAGTGGGAGTCAACAATATATTTTCGCTTTCGGAGGAGAATGTTGGCGATTGGAGTTTCGCAAGTAACCCACGCCTCAGCGATAAGCGCCGTTGTTGTAATGATTCCCTTCCCAGATCCTGTATCATTTCCGTAACGCTGTCTCCCCTGTATCATGACAATACGAAACGAGCTGCCCTTCTTTGGACACTTTCGATGTCCTCCGTCAAACCCACCTGATAAGGATCCCACACTGGGCTGCAATACTCCAAAAATGGACGGACAAGCGCAGTGTATGCAGTTTCTTTAGTAGTTCTGTTGCATCTTTTAAGGATTCTGCCAATAAAACGCAGTCTCTGGTTCGCCTTTCCCACGATATTATCTACGTGTTCTTTCCAGTTTAAGTCTGAAGTAATAGTGATTCCTAGGTATTTTGTGGAGTTTACGGCCTTCACATTTGATTGTTTTATGTTGTAAACAAAGTATAACGGATTTCTTTTCGTACTCATGTGGACGACTTCACACTTCTCATTATTTAGAGTCAATTGCCAATTTTTACACCATACTGATATCTTATTCAGATCGTTCTGCAGTTGGTTTTGGATCTTCAGATGATTTTACTAGACGGTAAATGACAGCGTCATCTGCAAACAACCTAAGAGAGCTACTTAGATTTTCCCCTAAATCGTTTATGTAAATAAGGAATAGCAGAGGACCAATAACACTACCTTTTGGAACGCCCGATATCACCTCTGTTTTAGTCGATGCCTTACCATCGATTACTACGAACTGTGTCCTCTCTGACAAGAAATCCCCTATCCAATTGCAAATTTGGGGCGATATACCATAACCACGCAATTTGATTAAAAGCCGTTTGTGAGGTACGGTGTCAAAAGCTTTCTGGAAATCAAGAAATACGGAATCGATTTGCGAACCTTTGTCGATAGCACCCATCACTTCGTGTGAATATAGAGCTAGTTGTGTTTCGCATGAACGATATTTTCTAAATCCGTGTTGACCTTGGGTCAATAGATCGTTCTGTTCGAGATAATTCATAATATTTCAATACAGGATATGTTCCAAATCCCTGCTGCAAATTGACGTCAATGAAACAGGCCTGTAGTTTAGTGGGTTACTCCTACTGCCTTTCTTGAATATAGGTGTGACCTGTGCAACTTTCCAATCTTTTGGTACAGATCCTTCTATGAGAGAGCGGTTGTATATGACTGTTAAGTAAGGAGCTATCGCTTCAGCATAATCAGATAGAAATCTAATGGGTATACAATCCGGACCAGAAGACTTGTTCTTATTAAGTGATTTTAGTTGCTGCACTACTCCGATGATATCTACTTCTATGTTACTCATTACGGCATCTGTTCGTAATTCGAAATCTGGAATATTGGTTTCGTCTTCTTTAGTGAATGAGTTTCTAAAAGCTAAGTTTAGTAACTCTGCTTTAGTAGCGCTGTCATCCAGGACATTGGTACAAAGGCTGGTGATCAAGGAGTTTGCACTACCACCCCTCAAGTCCTCCCTGCCGCAAGGCAAGGCAAAGCAAAGGGAACGTTGTCAGTAGTGCGCCACGTACACAGACGGTTTCGCATCCAAGCACTGCCACGACCGACGGTGCGTAACTGCGGGGATCTGGCGGGAACCGATATACTCACATCGCGACATCGGTAAGGCCGTTGACACAATCTGTGTGTGCGGTAAGGATGCGATATTTGCCGATTTCGAGGAGAAGTGGTTTAGAATTTAGGAAGCCCAGGCGGGAGAGGAGAATGATTTGCGATTTTGATGAAGTGTTTTAATATAGGCTCCGTACTCTGTAACATCTGAATTTTCCATAATTGTTGCCAGGCAGTTTTCACGGTTTTCTGCCTCGTCAAATCGTAATGATATTAGTGAAAGATGCAACGTTTGGTACACAGTTACAGTAGCCTTTTTCTGGATGTACTGGGATTTCTGTTTTGTTTCAATTTTTAATTTTAATTTTTTTCCGAGGCGACTTAATCGCTGGTGATGCGGTGGTTACCAGTAAGACTTGTGGCTAGTGAGCATGGAGGTCTGGGTTCGATTCCCGGTCGCAGCACAAATTTTAATTCACTGTTTCAGATTTATCATTAATGTCTTTGACATATTCGAGACGAAAATCCGGCTCATAGATTGTTTATTTGTATTTACATTGATATTTATATCACCTTAAACAGGAATGTTCCAATCTGTCCATTGCCGAGGTGCTATTCCGCTGGATGGAGAGCCTTGGCAGTAGTGCCAATGTTATGTGGAACACAGAAGCTGAATTAAAGTTTGTGACGTGAAGGAAATCGTGCTTAGAGTATTCCGAGGCGCCTTAATCGCTACTGATGTAGTCGTCTAGCGGTAAGACGTCTGCCTAGTAGGCATGGAGGTCTGGGTTCGATTGCCGGTCGCAGCACAAATTTTAAATCACTACCTCATATTTATCATTAATGTATTTGACACATTCGAGACGAAAATCCGTCTCAGAGATTTTTATTTCTATTTACATTGACATTTATATCACCTTAAACTGAAATGTTCCAATATGTCCATTGTCGAGGTGTTATTCCGATGCATGGAGAGCCTTGGCAGTAGTGGAAATGTTCTATGGCACACAGAAGCTGAATTAAAGTTTGTGACGCTATGCTTAGACTATTCCGAAGCGCCTTAATCGCTAGTGATGCGGTGGTCTAGTGGTAGCAACGAGGCATGCAACGATCGAGGAAAGTCCCATACCACCCTTATGTGAAGGAAGATGATTAATTTTCAAGATTTCTTTGCCCCGCTTTTTTTTCATTAAATCTGCACCTATGATGGAAAAGTGATTTTGTTATCATCCCTTAATATCATTACTATTGTTTCATATATATGTCAAACATACTTGTTTTCTAATCATTAATAAAAAAAGTGGCCGAAAAGATCAATGGTATCTGTTCAATGCTAGGAGAAGACATGCTTTGACGATTTGGCAGCGTCCATACTGGAGTAATCAGCAGAAAATGCGGTCTCCCGAAAAAAAAAAAACTTTTTTCCTTCCTTTTCTTATTGTTTTTATCGCCAGTCTACGCAATTGTCTACTACTACTCATTAATTTCATTTCAACAGTAGCTCGTAATGGAAAAGACAGTTTTACTTTGTTTATACTACACGTAAAATAAAGTAATAATAAAAGCAAATTAAGAAGAAACAAAATAAAGTTTCAAATATCCCTTAGAACCCAAGGAGAAAATATATATAAATAAAAAAAAAGAGGTGAAAAAAAAGTGGTAAGACGTCTTTTTAGTATGTGTGGAGGTCTGTGTTCGATTCTTGGGTGCATAACAAATTTTAATTTACTGCTTCAGATTTATCATTAATGTATTTGACATATTCAAGACGAAAATCCGTCTCAGGTATTGTTTATTTGTATTTACATTGATATATTCTTATTTTCTGGGTGTTGGGGAGAATCAGATCTGGGAGGAGATTCATTCGGAGTTGGGCGTATGGACATGGTGATAGGTAAAATTGGGGGTAAATTGTGACCCAATTGTTTGGAATTGCACGATGATGGTGAACAGAGTTTGGTGTAGATTTGATGGGAAAACACACACACGGAATGAGAGACAGGGAGGGTGAGATGTACTGCTAGAGGCAGCGCGGTGGCATACGCTATGGCAACACGCAGCGGCAGTGTGATTGATTAACATGCAACTTGACACTCATTCATAATGCATACAGCGGAGCGGCAGCCGCGGCTCCAAGGAAAGCGGCGCCCTCCTCCGCTAAACACGGCGGCAGCCATTCACGCGGCGGCGTGTGCGCATGCGCGCCGCGCACAGTGTTTCCTGGCTCGTTATGAACGCGGCTCCGTGGCGCGGTTGTATCCGCTTGTATGCTTTATTAGCAGGCGAGGCGGCCGTTTCAATATTAAGCGGCGCGCTCCTTGCCTGCCGCACGCCACGGCTCTCTCCAATTTTCGGAATGTTCGCCGGCTCAGCCCGACGTCGGTGCTGCAGAGTGCCTGTCACAGAGAACCCGCCACCGTTTCACGATGAATGCGCGCTACTTCTTAGCGTCAGCTGTACTACCGATAGCACTAATGAGCGGGGTCGTTGCTTCCTCTCTTGAATCAGAGTGCTGTCTTTATGTATAGGCGCGTGCATAGAAGGCTGCACTAGATGTAGTCACGAGTTATTAGATAATCTCGCCAAAAAATTAATGTTATTTATTTATTAATTGTTCTGTAATTACATGTCGAGATTTCAGGGAGGGGAAAAAAGATACTTGCGTCCGCAGCTTGTCTTAAGCTATATGTATCCCGTGGTTGGTTCTAAACTAGTATTAGAGCTGGCAACCAGACTTATCTACTGACGATCACCTGAATCAAACATGAACGTCAAAATCAAAACATCCTGGCAGATGAAAATTGTGTGTCTGAACTTGGACTCGAACCTGGGATCTTTGCCTTTCGCAGGTAAGCTCTCTACCGACTGAGCTACCCCGACACGACTTCCGGTGCCGCCTCACAACTTTACTTCCGCCAATACCTCGCCTAATACTTCACAGAAGCTCTCCTGCAAACCATGCAAGACAAGCACTCCTGGAAGAAAGGATATGGTGGAGACATGGCTTAGCCATAGCCTAAGGGATGTTTCCAGAATGACGTTTGGAAAGTAGGAGGCGAGGTACTGGCGGAAGTAAAGTTGTGAGGCGGCACCGTGAGACGTGTTGGGATAGCTCAGTCGGTAGAGCGCTTGCTTACGAAAGGCAAAGGTCCCAGATTCGAGTCCCGGGTTTTGCACACAATTTCATATCAGCGCACACTCTGCTGCAGCGTGAATGAAAGTTTCATTCTACTTCAAAACATCTGAACACAATATTTCCGCGGTCCAGCTGGCCGCCATCATCAGGTGAGGAAGCTAAGCCGCTCTCGCTCTCAGTCACGGCGAGAGCGGCTTTGCTTCCTCACCTGATGATGGCGGCCAGCTGTACCGCGGAAATATTGTGTTCAGATGACAGAATGATCCGGCTGGAAACCCGTGAAGAATTTTATCAGTTAATACACCGGGAAAGTCTACATAGCTGCTACAAAACAGTTCTTCACAGAATCACCCAAATAGACGCCTGAGCCATTTCTCAAGGGTTAGTTTTGATTCTGAGCCTGGGGTTAGTCCTGTTCAAAATCACCGCACCGCTTTTTCTTTGCTTGTTCCTTCTGTCTTGTGGCGGCGCTAGTTCACGTCTGGTTTTCCGCCCTCCGGCGGCCGGCGAAGGTCGAAAGGCTGGTGGGTCTGCGGCAGCCGACCTCGACAGTGGAGGTGATTCTCGGCCTACGGCTATGCTGTGCGCTCGGACATGGAGGCCGGCGCGTGCTAGCTGTCTCCTACGTGTTGAAGTTAAAGTGTAACTTCTCTTGGTCATTACCATTACCTCGAAATTTTCAAATACCTCGCGTGTGACGGCAGCATCCTTCTGAATCACTTTGTTATTCAGTTAACGAGCGGAATTCATAGGACGTTTTGCCCTTTTGCGATGCGGTTGCCACCCTCAGTGTAGTTGGAAATCAAGTTTTGGCCTTTTCACCTCTCATCGTTGTTCCTGCCGGCGACGAGTTGTAATTTTGCATTCCTTCTGTTAGTTGATTCCCCCCCCCCCCCCGCCATCTCGTTGTTTTTGTCTATGTATATTTTATTTTATTTATTTTCTGTACTTTGAATGCTTTTCTATTCACTGTAATTAATTTGTGTATGTTAAATATTTCACTGTGAACAAGATCAAAAATCGATATAAAATGGTATTCGAAACGACTTCTCTGGTGCTCGACTTTATTGAACAGCAGCGCTCGCCGGTGGGAGAGCAGGCAAGCAGCAGTATCTGCCGCCCCGTGACGTAGATTAGACGTTCGTAGACGGTCCGCGGAGTGCTCAAACAATATAAGTAACGAAGTGCTATCACATATGGAAGTCATAATATGTTTAAAGTGCTACCAAATGAAAAGTATAAATGAAATCTGTGTTTAAGAGTAACCAAGTAAAGTAATAACAGACATTAATGAAATATTCATTCGTTCGTCCTGCTGAGGCAAAAATTCGTTACCTGTTTGGTTTCCGTCCAGACATCCCAAACGCGGTAGCGTCATCGCGGTCGCTAACGGTCGCGATTAATTACGCGATTCGCCAATTATCTCGGCACACTGCCAGCAAGCTGCCAAACGAGGAGCCACTACCCTAACAATTTCTGTATGAATTCTTGTAACCGCTATATTGTAATGGAACCATTATCGAACTACTGAGAAGCACAACGCTGGACTGATGACTAAGATAAGTTGAATGCAATTAGTGGTAATTTATTGTGAATGCATGGTTGAATTTTGTTAAAATATATATGTATAAAAATTATATTGTACTTTTACTTGCTTATTTGAAACAAATACTTAACCAATCTTGTCCAGTGTAATAAACATCAATAATGCGTGAAAAACATTTTAATTGTATGATCTTGACAAAGAGATCACCTAGAATAGAGACAGTGATAGTTAAGTGGATGAGACTTGATCATAGACAGTTACATGCCAGTGTTACGATACTGAATCAACCAATAAAAAAATGAGTTCTTCTGAAACTTAGGATAAAATTAAGAACAGCAATTGAACTTCATTATAGTAATTAATGCAGATTAATGAATAATACTTCTATTTTTTATAACTGAGTTCAACAATAATTACCACCGCCACATCTATCCTATAAACAACCAAACTCAAACGATTATCGATTGCATTTCATTAGCCAAGACTGATTTACGTAAATTTACTGTTTGCTTAAAAGCATTAATTTTTATCAAATACTGAATTCAGTGGTTGGACTGCACCTACCTGCCAACTACTTCGCTCTGAATTTGTTGCTATTACTATTTCAAAATTATTACTACCACTGGCGTACTAATTATGTAGTACGCATTGCACATACGCGGTAGTTTATCTTCCGCTATCAGTGTATGCACAGTCTCCGTTGGAGATTTTGTAAGGAAAGGAAAGGTGAGTGATCTTTTGAAAAGTGTGTCAGATAGGGCCATAGTTTTTGTTAATAACATTAATTGTGTTGTTCAATGTTTCAAAATTTAATCACACCTCTTATTACTACAAACCCAATTCTTCTATTTTTTTTTAATTTCCTTACAGTTGTTGTCTTTAAATGTGTAGACATCGAGGGCGAGGAGGGGGGGATTCCTTGTAAAATTAATTTATATTATTTAAGTTCTTACGGTAATTCTATTGATTGGTCCATGCTATCCAAATGATCGCGTACCAAACTTTATCGATCAATAAAAGGCATTATTTTGTATTTTACCAGTGAAAACAACTATCAGAACCACCCTTGTGTTCTCTACACCCGTATTAAACGTGGTTGGTGGTGTAAGATTGAGCTTGATTCCATTCCTGTTTAACTGGCATAAAGCTGACCTCTCTGAAGTAGAGTCAAGGAAGTTAAGTATGCAGACTTAAATCTCTCTCTTTCTTTCTCTTTCTCTCTTTCTGGTTTGTGGAAGTTTCAGAGAAGTAGCGCCTGACAAAATAATGTTCCGCGAAATGAATGTTAACGCCAAAAGCAAATAAATTTTGAAATTTATCATAATGAAATGAAAATATTGGAAAGATATTACGGCGGGAGAAATACCTCAAGTTTATGGCCATGTTGCAAATCACTATCATTCAAAATGGTGCCTGCAAAATTTACTTTAACTGAATAAAGCTGGAAAACGACACATAAATATTTAATTCTAGCGACGTGCCTGAAATACCGTCTCATTTGGTAGAAGAGCAGCTCGCCACAAATACATTGCACAGAAACTATTTGTTGGAATGCACTCGTAAAACACCGATTTATCATATGTCGACGGCAAGGAAAAATTGAAAGTAATTAAATTCGGATAATCGGGCGTGTATCTCGGGAACATTTAGTGCAGAACATACGATTCTGAAATAATTATGGAGAATTGTGCATCCTTCCAACATTTAATTTCGTACGCTGCAGAAAGATGATGGCTGGTGGCAACCTGTAAGAAAAACTCACGCCTCACTAATATATTGTACAGTTAGGAATAATGAGATGGCTTTTGATATAAGTGACTGCATTTTTTTTTAAATTAAACGACTTTTATTCTGAAAAAGGTTGATGCAAACACACTTCCAAAAATTAAAACATCCCCTATGACCTCGGAAAGTTACAATTCAGGTAGGTTAAACTCAGAGCAAAACGCTATTGCGTCCGAAACCTATGAATGCTAAAGCGGAAAGAAGAAATACTGGATACTGCTTCTCTTTCTTACTGAGTAATACATACGAAACACGAAATTGTTTGTTTCAATACATAAAAAATTGCCAGTTAGCGTTATACTTTAGTTACTTAAATTATTTCATTTCTTTGACTGCCCTTTAGTAATTTGCATCAAATAAATACAGAATATCTTAATAAATAAAAGAGATTAATTATGGGAAAATAAATAAAATATTGAAATGAAGTCTGGGTGGGCCATGAAACGTTATAACACGGTCTGGTCTCGAATCTGGCGAAGAGATCCTTTACACAGATCTAAGTACAAAGATGAATACTTCAAACAGTGATACCAAATCCAAGTAATCTTTCTAAGAGAATGGCCAATGCGAGGTTGAATATTGAAAGGTCTTTTACCGCCAAGGCTCTCCAAAATTACTAGGAGTGACTTTTGATAGAGCCCTCTCTTACAGGAAGCACCTACAAAACAGCGCAGCTGCTATCGCACAATAACTTCTGGTATCTCATGGGGCGGAAGAGGTACGAAACTGCCCTGCGCTGCCTTACGGCTGTTCTGTTCTGCAGCGGATTGCTTTGCCTAACATGGCTTAGCATATCACATGTGAGTAAAATTGACGTAGAGGTAAATTCAGCTGTTAGGACGGTAACACGCTGCATCACATCGACACCTCTATACTGCTTACCACCTTTCAGAAACATTGCGCCACCAGACCACCTAAGACAGAACACCCTCCTCACGGAATACCAACAATTACTTAAAATGTCTGAGCTTCCAATGCACTGTGATGTTCCTGCATTCGGAATGAACCTACTAAAATCGAGGCAGTCATCTGTTTTGTTGGCAGAATCGTTGCAGAACACTTACTTTCAGTATCAACAAAAAGTGGATAGAAATGTGGAACTCTATTGCTCATGAGGAACTTCAGACCCTTGAAAAATCCGACAGAAAAGCAGCCGGTATGCAATTAACTCAACAGGCCTGGAAAAAAAACCAGCATCTGTGCTGAGACTCTGTATCGATCGCGAAGGGCTTCATCTCCTCAGTATCACTTTGGAAATAAAAACAAAGCGATAGATGACATTGTAACTAGAACTAACAGAGTAGCCTGCTATAGGAAGTTAGAAGACATTTTGAAAGTGACAAAGAAAGCCCTTGAATGGATCGACAAAATATAAATATATATACTTAAATTTAAACTATGAAATTTATATATTGTTGTAAAAACTTTGAGAACATTATATAGTTCACAATTGTTGGAAACGACATACGCTACATAAATAAATAAACCAGTTTAGGTATGCTTTGAAATTCTCCAGCAGCACAGTCTGCTGGTCATTCTTATGGCTTAATTTGGGTGTATAGAGTGGTTACTTCTTTTCTTCTTTTGAACGTGAAAAACGCTGCAGGGTGAGACATAAATGAAGAAACATATTTCTTGCAAATTGTCACACACTAAGCTACAAACATAAATTCGTTTTCCGCATGTTCGTATACCAATAAATGACAATGCAATTGAATGGTAAAAATCTGGAAATATGAACTTTCGGGTGTTACTGTGCGCTGACATTGACCAAGGGGACATCGCAGCAAAAGGATACAACATGTGAGCGTTGTGTAGCTGCTCACGAAAGGCGAGACATGCAGTGTCAAGAGACGGTCTGCATGTAACTGCGAGCACTGACAGCGCTCACATTTATCTAGTACCGTATTAGCTGGCCGGTATTATGTATCTTGGCTAATAGTAAACATAGGGACCGGAACTTGTGTACTGTTGCTCTGTTGACTATCTGTCCCCTTGGCCAATGTCGGAGCACAGTAACACAGAGAAGTCCACATTTTTACCTTTCAATTGCGTTGTCATTTAGTGACATAGGAACATGTGGAAAACGAATTTATGTTTGTAGGAAAGTGTGTGACGATTTTCACGAAATATTTTTCCTCATTTATGTATATTGCGTTGGTGGCGTGGTCGTGTTTTGCTCTTACACTACAGCGTTAGGTGCTGCAGATGGTTCCATTGTGGTAATTTTTTAATTCAACAGTCCTGCGTCTGGTGTAAAGAATCGCGCCACGAGTTTCTTTGTTCCGGAAATCTCTGCATTCAAGAGCATCACTAGTCCTCAATTACGTATTTGCTTAATGTATTCCAAAAATTATCATTGTCTACAGGTTTACCTCCAACAGTTATCTGTAGTATCTCGAAGATTATTGCCTAATGTCTGCAAATATGTTCCACCATCTTGTCCATTCTTCTTTTAAGGATTTTCCATATGCCGCCATCTCCGCCGATTCTGCAGAAAATCTTGATAATTGTCAGCAGTCCACCTCCGCTTCCAACAATGTTCTGTTCCGATTTTACCACTGTGCATATAGGGGAGAGTCGGGTAAGTTGACGAGAAGTCTGAGATGACGAATTTTGAGTTTCTCCGTTAACAGCTGGAGCTATGTGCACTACGGTATTGCTTCCTTACTGCGCTCTGCAGACATGCCTATTTAACTAGAACCGCTTCGTCATTTTCTTTTGTTGACAACCGAGGCTTGGAAGTGGCTACTGTTATCGTAACAATTTTTCCTTCAGTTTAAATAAGTTACATGTGCGCAATATTTTGTTTTTAATGAACAATAGTTGATTCCTCTTAAGCCTTGTAGTTTTTCTGATGCTTTAATAATCGTTTAATGAAATTGTTCTGTGAGACTTTGTCGATGTTCAAGCTTGTATCCAAAATATCGGTTTAGATGACGAATTATGCAAGAGGCTAAGATGGCGAGTTCATCATCAACAGTTTTATGGACACAAGTAGCGAGTCATTAAATTAACAGATTTTTACTGATGAAGGCTTTGCGGCATCACTAACAACAGACAACAACATAAATGAAATTCCACCCAAAACAGATGCTCTACCTGAGATATCAGCAAAGGAAATTGCAGAATTCGACGCACTACCGGGCCTTTCATCTAACTCTGCAACTTCCTCTGTTTTACCTCCATTGCTCCAAACTCTACCATGGCCTTCATCTAACCCTACATTTACTTCTGTTATAGCTCCATTACCCTATGCAGATGTGCATTAGCAGTGCCCTCATCCATCTCCAACTCCAGATCTGCCACTGATTTATTTCGTTACCTGAAGCTGCACCTAAAGGAGGTCCAAGAAAAAGAAAAAAATAAGTTGCCATCTCTATACATAACGAACACATCCGTGAAAATAGCCCTGGAAGAAAAGAGACAAAGACAAGAGGACAAAGAGAACAAGAAACAGAAAAATTAAGAACGCCAAATAAAAAAATAAAATAAATAAATAAATAAAAAAAAGAGAGAATGTGAATGCAGAGGAAAAAACGTGAACAAAGGTCCTAAACGTAAACTTGCGTTTGGCGAATGTTCTGGAACGAAACAAAGAGAGGATCTTAGAATGGACTTATGCGACATCTTCAAACTCATCCATTGCGTACGCCGGCAGTAATTCCGATTATGTCGATGAAAGAGACTTTATCCTTTTTCGAGAAGTTGGAAAGACTGGATTGTGATATCAATGTTCTCGTTGCCAAGAGTGGGCTCATGCTCACTGTACGGGCGTAAATTACAAGGAAGCAAAGGAGAAATTCCATGTTTGAGATTTTTGTGATAAATAGATAACTTTCGATAATATGTCTTTGTATTATAAATAAACCATTTCGTCAATCTTACCCATACCCCAAAGTCATGTTACTCTCATTGTAGGGCAAGTTGACGAATGGTACTATCACTAACAAAAATAGGTTTCTCAAGAAAACAGTTTTACGAAATGTTCAAGGACTTGATCTAAAGGGAATACACGAAGCAATCAATTTACCATAAATAATTTGATTTCAATATAAGGGTCAGAAAAATATTAGTATCCCTTAATGTCGTCATCTTACCAGACATTCCCCTACCACTTTCATAAAGAGCCAGTCTCCAAGCGTCCATTCTCGGAGTAATGTTTGGTGTGATTTGAGTTCTCTTGGCAATTAATACGCTCTTTGCACGTGCTAGTCTTCTTTTTATGCCCTTCACGTTTCCTTTATCATAGTTTATTTTTGTTACCAGTCATTAGCCCTTTTGTTTCGGTTTACTATCAGTCCATATTCTGTACTCAGTAGATTGTTCATTCTATTCAATAAATCCTGTATTCGTTCTGTCTTTCACTGAGAATCGAAAAGTCATCAGGGAATCTTATCATTGGATTCCTCTCATCATGAATTTTTATATCACTTTCGCTCCTTTCTGTTATCTCCGTCATTGCTTGTTTGACCTATATATTAAACAACAGTACCGAAAAACTATGTTCCTGTCATAAACCGCTTTTAATACAAGAACTTCTTTCATTATCTTGCAGTTTTGTTATTCCCCCTTGGCTTTTGCATACACCAAGGATTACGTCTCTTTCTATGTCTTACTGCTATTCTTTTTCGATCCTATTTCACCATTTTACAATGGCAAGGGACAAGACGAAAGGGACAACACAAAAGGTGCCTCAGACCGCGCGTGTAACAGACAAAAAAGGAAGAGGATTACTGTAGGAAAAAGGAAAATGTCAAAAGCTCTGATAAGAAGATTTAGCAGTAAGATATGCTATCCATAGGGTCATCATGGATTAATCTGCGTAGTATTAGTGGGTACGGTGACACAAATATGGAATACATGCAGAAAATAACTGAGGATATAACGTACAAATACTATTCCCATATCAAGAGGTCAACGTGGGAGCAAGAAACCCGGCATTGATAAACATATTCAAAGACCATTATACTCATTTTCAGTTTTACATAGTTTCTATATGCACCATGTTGTTTGGAATGTACCAAAATACTGATCTTAACGTGTACCAACATTCAGTGGATGATTATTATACCGCAAGGAATACAGACAGGCAAGATGACGTATTACCGCGTATTACGATTACTGGTGTAGGCTGCAATCGGAAACACAAATTCAGAATGTCTAGGTTATCGTCTTACAAGCTGCCAACTTCTGTTTTCATGAGCAATCATGAGGACTGAAACGATGTTCTGTTTCTGTATCGTTTTTTCATGTGAACGGTCGTGAACCTCTAGAACAGTGGTGATGCAACACTGATTTCTATGTACATGTAAGTCACTCAACGATTATTGAATAATTACCTTTATTAATTAATGCAAAATGTTGTCCTCAAATGAGATTCAGTTGAATTCAGAGGTAATAACATCTGCCTAGCAATTCAAATCCGTTAAACTGTCAGGGTCTGCAAGTAAGTTAGCCGCCGCTCAGTGGCCCGTCGCAGCCTCAGGCCTCCTGCTAGGCGGATGGTGAAGACCCCATAGGGACCGACTTTCTCGAGTTCTGAGAGCCGCACCAGAGGCACAGGCCAACTCCCCTGCCCCTGAGACGGTCCCAGCGGTAGGAAGGCTAAGACTCCATTGTGTCTCAGGAGCCACGCTGATGAAGCGGGCGACTTTGTTGTGCAAGTGGACAACAATTTGGCAGCTGGGCCAGAAAAAAAGGAACTTACAGAATTGTAGAGGAAATGTATCTGTGTTTCACTGCACTGTGCCTCGTTCAGACTACCCATGTAGTGCTTCCAGCCAACGATAGACGTTAATGAACTGAGTACAGCTGGACGGTATGACAACTAAACTCGCGGATTTCTTGGGAGTGTAGAACTTCAGGAATGTCCGGTTATTGTAATACTGTTTTTCCCCGATCTGTCATAAGATTTTCAGTCGGTACCTTGTTCTTGTCACATTATAATATTTGGCAACACTACCACCAGTCGCAGTATTTCATTCATTTAATTAGCTTAATTATTAAGTCGTAATTAAACCCCACACAAGAAAGGTTAATATGGGGAGAGCAAAGTAAAAGTAATTGTAAGACCCTGACTAGTATTTGTCACTTATCACTTACTTTCTATGGAGGGTATTTATAATGATTTTTGTGGTCTAATTGCCGCGCTTGGCGTGACAATGTATACAGGAGGACAGCGAGAGCGAAATTGAATTTTGTGCTAAAGACGTTAGTCCTGTCTAGGTAAGCACGGACAAAGAGTACATTGATTGTAACAGCTTATATGAGAGCATTGTGAAAGATTACTCCTTCGTAGATTCAACAATTGCAGTTCATTTTCGTCGACACGGTTAAATTTCCATACCAGCTTTGTTCCCCTTCTAACTTAACCAATCCTTGCCAATGCACTTTGTATTCTCACGTTTATTCGCTGCTTACCTGTAATTGTTCCCTGCACTATGTTTAATATCTAGTAGTCCCTAGTTTTATAAATAAATAAAACATTTAAGTGACTTTTGGATTTCTTCAGTAAATGGTTGAAACAATTTGATATTATAGTTATATGGGCCTCTAACATTTTTATTTATTTACTTATTTATTGAATTTAATTGCTTCAACTAAGTTTACACTTACAGACACAGTACATTCAGCACCCCACTGGATGGATCAGTTGACTCAGGGATCGACACGTGGCTGCACGATCCGTTACAGCCAAGCGGATAATGTGCCTGTCATCTCGACCGCTACAGATACGAGGCCGTTGGGATCCGGCACGGCGTTCCGTATTGCGTTCCTTAACATACCGATTCCATATTCTGCTAACAATCAATGGATCGCGACCAACACGAGCGCGATACGATAAACCGCAATCGCGATAGGTTACAATCCGACCTTTATTAAAGTCGGAAAAGTGATGGTATCCATTTCTCCTTGTTGCTCACCAGGCAACGCCAGTCAACTGTTGTATGGATATGAGACATCTCTTGAAAACTTTCCTCATGTCATCACGTTGTAGGTGTCGCGACCGGCGCCAACTATGTGAGAATGCTCTGTAAAGCTAATCATTTCTTAATTTGATCACGTTGGAATGAAGCCTCATCCGTAAATAGAACATTTGCACTGAAATGAGGAGTGTCACATTATTGGATGAACCATTCGCAGAAGTGTACCCGTGGAGGCCAATCAGCTGCTGATAGTGCCTGCACACAGTGTACACGGTACGGAAACAACTTTTTCTCCCGTAGCACTCTCCATACAATGACGTGGTCAACGTTACCTTGTACATTAGCAATTTCCCTGACGCTGACATTAGGGTTATCGTCAACTGAACGAAGAATTGCCTAGTTCATTGCAGGTGCCCTCGTCGTTCTAGGTCTTCCCCAGTCACGAGTCATAGGCTGGAATGTTGCGTGCTCCCTAAGACGCCGACCAATTGCTTCGAACATCTTCCTGTCGGGACACCTTCGTTCTGGAAATTGTAATACTCACTGTCTCGATACAAACGTACCGCGCCACGGCTATTGCTCCGTGCTAATCCATACATCAAATGGGCATCTGTCAACTTGGCATTTGTAAACATTGCACTGACTGCAAAACAATGACGAACAATAACCAGTTGATGCTACGTACTGATGTTCTTGATGCTAGTACTGTAGAGCAGCGAGTCGCATGTCAACACATGCAAGGAAGTCAATTGGGCCAACTGACGGTGAATCGAGGAAGTACAGTACATACTAACGAACCAGTTGGGTATTTTGACAATTGTCTGCACGAATTATTTCAATTTAAATTTTAAGAGAAATACTAAAATGAACTCTAACATGGAAAATAAGCGTTTCCGGTCACATGTCGACATAACATATTTTTCTTTCTTTGTGTGTGAGTAATGTTTCCTGAAAGTTTGGCCGTACCTTTTTGTAACACCCTGTATATATAACATGCCGGTGACGGCCAATGATACTTTTGTTAGTGGTGGTGGTGTGGGCGGGAGGGAATTAGTTTCAAAACTACGAGTATGAATATGAAAGAATAACAACTGCAGGACCAGAACTGACGTCCGTTCTTTCGCAACAGACACCACATGTATATATAATACCGGTGAAAACAATGATCCTTTCGTTAGTGGGGAGGGGTGAGCAAGTTTGGGGCCCTTACTTTTATGGGGGAATTACTTTCATAACTAAGAGTTTGAGTACTGTGGGCAGGGTAAAGCTGGGAATATGTGTCTGACGGGAGGCGTGCTTAGGTAGTCCTTCTAGGTGCGGTGATCACTGTGTCCCCAGTGGTGTAGTGGTCAGCGCAACTGCCTAGATAGCAGGAGGCCCGGGTTCGAATCCCGGCTGGGTACACATTTTCAGCTTTGTCCATTCGTAGTTGATATGTTCTGTGAATATAAGTTAAGCTTATCTAAGGACAACACAAATACCCATGACCGAGGGAGGATTCTAGCTCCCGACGCGGGAGGCCGAGCGATCTGTAACGTGGCGCTCCAGACTACTCGGCTACTCCCGCGCGGCGCCGAGTTGTATGATTCTATATCTTGTACTTAGGGACAGGTAGAATTTAAGATGCGCGTCTTGTTGATTTGTACTTAGCCACTGTCGAATGTGCACTGTAGAAGAAAGTAATCGGTTCGGTAATTTGGGTGCAGAAAACGTTGACATGGCAGAATAGGAAGATTAGGTGTTGTTCCATACTGGCAGGTAGGGATATACATACGGACACTGCACCGGGACCGAGCGAGGTGGCGCAGAGGTAACGCCATGGACTCTACATCTACATGGTATACTCCGCAAATCACATCTAAGTGCCTGGCAGAGGGGCTCGCATTCGGAAGGACGGTGGTTTAAATCCACCTCCGACTACCCAGATTTAGGTTTTACGTGATTTCCCTAAATGACTGCAGGCAAATGTCGGGATAGTTCCTTTCAAAGGGCGCGGCCTATTTCCTTTCCCATCCTTACCCAAAAATCCGAGCTTTAGCTCCGTCGCTAACGACCAAGCTGTCGACGGGACGTTAAACCTTAAGCTTCCTCCCTTCGTTCCACTGCACCGGAATGACGTCTCTTAGATGGATTGCTAGTAATTGTGAATGACGGCTATTGACCATACACAAACGAAATATTAAATTTTGTTCAATATATACATATGTAATTGTCTGAAGAAGATTCTTGAACGAAATAGGAACGTGAATTTCTACTGAACTGTCAAGATAAATCAAACTGTGATTGTCTACTGCTTCAATTTCGTTAAAATATTTCATCGAAAATTCTCTCGGTTGTTTTATAAACCACAGATATATTTTATGAATCAGGTGTAAAATAAGATATCGATTCATAAACACGAACATACAGTTTCCACTGATGATTAGTCTCTAAAACTGTATAAAGTCTTGAATAAATCCTGCAACAATATTCAAAAATATAATTCAGAACCATATTTAAAATTTCGGGTGTCTTAATAGCTGGAATGACTCTCTTCAACACTGTGACACTTGAAGTAAAATTTTCATTTTTGTTACCCTTTACACAAACCAATATAATAAACTATAAACAGACATTCTTGTAGAGACTCAATATAGTAACTGAAACTGTACACATAACTAGCAATACTTTTGTAATAATAGTAATAACTCTTTCTTTTCTTGTTTATTTGATTATGACGGTTGGCATCGGCGTCCCTTAACAATATCATCTCCCGCTCCATTCCTGACTGATCTCGGTAGCGAGCCAGGGTGTGAATCGGACATTCAAAAGTGACACGATCCCCCTTGAGAATGTCCTCTGCAGTCAGGGACGAAACGTTGGGTTTTAATAGTAAATCCACTAGACCACGGCATAGCATCCCGGAAATTTTTAGTAATTTTGACCATTCCGGCCGTGAAAGTTTACATTTTACAACAACATAAATAAACATGATTTACCGCGGCGGGTTAGCCGTCCGCATTGGAGCACCGTGCTGCGGTGCATGCGACCGTCCGTCGTCGGGGGTTCGAATCTTCCCTCGGGCGTGGATATTTGTGTTGTCCTTAGGTTAGTTTTCCTTAATTTCACTAATTTGTAAGCTATGGACTGATGACCACGCAGTTAAGTCCGATATATTTACAAACATTCGAATATTCCTAACATAATTTCACCTGCAAAACTGAGCTGATATAAGGCAGTGGCAGGGATGATATTTCGTCCCACTACAACAACCGAAATACTTTCGAATTAGATACAATGGGATCAAATGTTATTGAAGTGGGGGTCACAACAGTATTATTCAGCATGTGTGGCTCTAAGTGTTCAGAAGAAGGCAGAATATATTGTAAAAATGAATCGCAAACCTCTGCGGCTTGCTCAACTGAGTTTTCTCATTTCATATTCAACTGCATTATCTACAGCTCCTTAAATTTCAAAATAAAATGAATCGGACATCAAGGAGTAGGATTACAATGTAATCACAATGAAGTAGTTAGAGATTGTAATTCAGTCCGAAAATTAAGATCGCCAGTGACTGAATTTGTCTGTCTGCTATGTTACACGTCAGAGATATTTTGTGATTGCAAGAAAGTTACAATGTGTATTCCAAGTGTAAGGATTATTCTGAGAAGAGCGTATAAGATCTATTAATTGGTTATTACAAAGATGGACAGAATCAGAAATGGCAATTCTGGAAAAGGGAAGAATTATGCCATCATTTCTCTATGTATCAGAAAGAAGATGGAAGGAGGGCAAGATGGAAGGGGCGGGCTAGATGGAAATTACTGACAACTCCGAATCACGTGACAAGGCAGGCGAGTGGCGACCCGCATAGCACATGCGACCATCTGGAATCTATGAACGGAGTTTAGTCGTGGTCGCACCACCAAGTGAGTATACAAGTGCTGTGTTTGTTTTTCGTCCAATTCTTAGGAAAATTGTTGTTTTTCGCGGCGTTTTTGCTTATAAAAGATAAGTCTTGTTACTATTTTGTTTGTACGATAAATATTTGCGAAGTGTAGGTTGTTAGAATTACTATTTGAACATGGAAAGTGGTTACCAGTTTCTAAACACTTCTATTGAACATTGGCGACATGCTTATGGACAAGATGTAAATTTCTATTTAAGGGCAAGATGGAAAAGTTTCCAGTTTGTCTACATGGTGACATTTTCGATTAATAGAGGTATTGTTTTTGTTTCTAGATGGTATCCAAATACAAACGGAACAATACGAGAGAGTATCTTAAAGTAAACAAACAATGCAGAAGGCGGTGGATGAAGACAAAATCACAACAATAAGTGCAGCTTCGAAGAAATATGGCATTCCGATTCGAACTTTGCATCGCCACGTAAGAAAAAGGTGACGCATAAAAAATTAAAAAGATTTCAGCCTTGTTTATCTAAAGAACTGGAGCAGAAGCTCTGTGATCTCTCAGTCGAACGGAATATACTATTTTATTGTCTAACAAAGGATAGCCTGCAGACATTAGCTTATGAGTTGGTGACTCACAATAAAATTCCGCATCCGTTTGCACGTGAAAGGGCTGGCCGAGCGTAGGTCGAAGGCTTTACGGCAAGACATCCCCAACTAACATTCCGTACACCTGAACCCACAGCCTTACCACGTTGTTCTACTTTTTATCGCACTCAGGTTGGACGCTTCTGTGATAGTTAAGGGGCTGTTTTTTCTCAGCATCAGTTTTTGGCGAGGCCTGCTCACATATATAACATGGACGAGACTGGTGTCAAGACCCGCGCCTCCCGACCTCCTGGAGTAATTTCCGTAAAAGGTAAACGACAAGTAGGGGTCGTCGCAACTTCAGAAAAGGATCAGTTTAATACTATTATTTGTGCTTGCTGTACCACTGGTCGCTTCATACCACCATGTTTTACATTTGGGCAAAGAAAAAGAATGAATGAGCATCTCTTGGATGGTAAATTCCTCATTTATTTTGTGCTATATAACGACTAGTTTCTTATGTAACTTAATGGGTGATACTTATGCTAAGCATTACATGCAGTGAGCCGCGGTGGAGTAGCCGAGCGGTCTAAAGCGTCTCGCTGCGGAGCGCGCGGCTGCTCGCCGTAGAGGTTCGAGTCCTCCCTGGGGCATGGCTGTGTGTGTTTGTCCTTAGCTTAGTTTACCTAGGTTTAAGTAGTTTGTAAGCTACGGACTGATGACCACGCAGTTTGGTCCGATAGATTTACAGTCATTTGAACATTACATGCAGTGACTGCTGTTTGCTGATTTATTCTCTACTAACATATGTTGCAGAACTATAATCTTATGTTTTTACCAGATTGTGGAAACTACCAGATATCCTTCACAGCTTGTATATGCATAAATTTATTTAATGTACTGATGACGACTGTGTAACAGATCAAATATACAGTAAATATGTCTACATTAAACAGTATTTTCGTGACTGATTGTAGTAGTTCATTTAATTAATTAATTCCTATCTTTATTATTTTCTGTAAGACGTTGGAGTACATGAGAAAGAAGTGTTACGAGTTTTGATGCCATGGCTGAGCCTGCTGCAAACATTATAACCTTCTTTAGGGAACTTTGTATTCCAATTCCTAGCCCTCATTGTATTGAGTTGAGCTCTCCAACTGATTTGTCAGCCTTCTATCTTCATACATTAACGTAGGTTGTGCTGAAGGCTGTTATTAGAAGAACTGAGTTGTATACGATCGAACATTGACAGAGAAAACAGCGGGGAGGGGGGCAGTAACGGGGATTAAACAGAAAATAAAATACATTCCTGGGGATGAGGGAAAGTTAGAAATACAGGTTATGACATGAGGACAAAATTAGTGCTATTTAAATACTGATAAAACAGTTTGGCACTTGGACAAGCGGAAAAATAAATGAGATAACGTCTTTGAAAATCTCTTAAGTACGACTGAAAACACACTTAGCCAATCAGCTGAAGAAAACGAACATATGTGAAAACACAGATCGTCTTCCAATAGAGATCGAGCTATAATACCGAATTAAATAATACATTTCCAGGAGGAGTGAAACGACCCGTATTTCATATCAGGGAATCACTTCAGACACGAGCCCTTGTAGCGTACGAACTGCAGCAAGAGAAGTACAATGACTTCCATCAATGGATAATTTTGAAGATTTATACCGGACCGCAATCCTAAGCAGTGTTATATGACAACTAGGCAATTGCGCACATTACGCCATCTGTGCACAGTGTTAAAGGTAACTGCACGAAATTATACAGCACGCCCCAAATTTTTAACTAATCCCTAACGACTGACATACTGCAAGCACTTCACTGCGGCACTTCACGACATGCCGTTCGAGCAGGCTGTGCGTCTGCATTGAAGGGATTACTGGCCTTCGGTACCTGCAATACTTGGATGCCAGAGGCTGCTACAGTGCAGGCATCATTGATTTCAATCTGCTCTTAGTCTATCTCTTCTTCACTCCTCTCTCTTCATCTCTTCCTCCCTCCTCTCCCTCCCCCCCCCCCTCTCTCTCTCTCTCTCTCTCTCTCTGTGTGTGTGTGTGTCCTTTCTTTTCTACCACCCTCCCCTCACAATCTGAGTCTATAAACCCCTCCTCCTCTATCTCGTCCTCCTACAATCAGTCGTCATATCTGTGCAGATCTCCTCCTCACTTAATTTTAATTTGAACTACCCGTAACCCACAATAACGTTCCCTGCATTGTGTATTTATTACAATGTTAAGACTGTCTCCTCCGTACTACTTTCTCCGTTCACCTGACTCTTCCTGTTATTCCACTGCACTCACTTGTCTATCATTCCCTACCTCAACTTAACCTCCCTTGTCCTCTTTTATTCATACCCTCCTCGCCTCTCTGTACAATTCCTACTCCTCTACGTCTATCAGTCCCTCACGCCTTCTCTCAATGAAAAATTACATAGCCTCTATCTAAGACTTCAACATCATCGGTGGAGCACTGTTCAATTTGATTGCAGAGACACCTTTGTCACATAAAAAAAGGTGTGTTGCGGAACATATAAACGTTCTCCACGGAAACGTACATATGGGTCCGAAGTTTCATACAACATTGGAAATTGTATGCGGACAATAACGTTCCTCTTCCTCTTCTTTGAAGATGAAGTGCTCAAAATTGCATTATGATCGAAGTATACCTGTTAATTGCTGTTGAAGTCTGATCCTTTTGCATGCATAGTACAAAACTTATTTATTCCCAACCGATATCAAATCGTTACATGTTATGTTCCTGTCCTTCAATGTAGTCACCAGCGTTGTGTATAACACTTTGGTAGCGATGTGGAAGTCGTAGTATACGGTTGATGGTGCGAAGGAAGCGGGCTACTGCGCGTCAAATCTCTGGAACAGTTCTCAAGCTACTGCCCCGAAGTGGTTCCTTCATCTACGGAATCAAAGTTACAAGAAGTCCAGGGAATAAGGCGGATGGTACAGTACTTCCAGTCACATCGACTGAAAAGAGCAGATGCCCGCGTGTTGTCATGCAAAATGATGGATGGATTATGCCGAAAGGGTTGCTGCTGTCCACTAACGCGGCAACATCATGCCCAATGCATGTCTGCCAAACATTGCCAACCTTCATTGAAGGCTTATACCCAACGTGCCACTGTTCTGTACAGCAATACCGATTCCTTGTACGCCTCCTGAAGACCGTTCTGCCACTCAGGCACATTCAATTTTCATCCATCTTCGTCGTTCCTGTTTGGAAAACATAGTGACACCGTTACGTTTGACCTCTCGTTCACAAGTGTGTTCCCCTCGATTGTGCATGCAGGCCGGTGCAGTGTTGCCGTCCCCTGCCAACAGACAACGCACCAGCAACTTCGAAATTCTGTAGCGTCGTTGGATGACGTTTCTGGGTTTCTATGCTCATTTTGTTCCTCACGACGCCGTTACATTTTCTTGTAGTTTTTCGTTGTAATTCAGTGATTCTGAAACATGCTGACGTATTGAACGCACTCACATCTCAGACATCGAAGTCCATTTACTGCCGGAAATATGCACAGAACGATATTGTTAAGAGACTTTTTGTTGTTTGTATTGCTGCCGTGTGGGAAATCGCGCTCCGAGTGCGCAAATTTCGCTTCACCCCTTATATAGTTTTTTATGTATATATTTATTTCTCCCAATGGTCAGGAGAATTTAACTACGAAGAACATAAATAAATGGGCCTACCTGCCACCGCCACTTTTGCCCTAAGAACAAAATAAAAGGAACTGTACCTTTTCAGGTGTTGGCTCCTGTCTATATCTATCCCAAATCAGACTAACCTAGAAATACCAAGGGAGAGGAGGAAAATATAGGGGATAGGAAGGATTATTTGCAAATTTTATTTATTTATTCATTTTAATTTTTATGCGGTTTTAGTTTTCTATGTCTTTTTCTCTCTAAGCACTTCTCCACACACCTACAGTGGCGGAACATCGAAACTTGTCTTCTCGACAATTATTGTGGTTCCGTTTTCAATTCGTTCAGGACACCTATCAACAAGAACATCACATTAACGTATCATAGTTTGAATGTTCGAGCTGGGAGGCGGATCCTGATAGACGCTCCATAAAAAAATTTAAAATAACTGTTGGTATTTGGGGCTACGAACGATTGCGCAATGGTGATCATGGAGATACGTCCAGTAATCCAGATCCGATTTCTCGTCGCGGTCGAAAAGGGAGCGCACGGTGTGGCCGCGTATCCAGTTCACAGCGTTAGTTTTCGGGGCCGGGTAATAAATCGCGTCTGGAAATAGTAGCGTCTGGAATGAGAGCTGAACAGGTGTAAGCCGCGTGACGAAAGCCATAATACGTTGTACGAGACTTCAGACGTCGGAGGACGGACTACATTCGGACCGGTGGTTGTCGGTGTCATCCACCACACAGTTAATACATAGGGGTGTGTCAGTGAGACATACGGTGCAGGCGAAAACAGCTGACGTGTTTGCCGTTGACGATGATATACCAGGTGGATTGGACGCTGGAATCGAGAAAAACTGAATGTATTGCTTTCCATGCACGGCACCCTATGATTTGGTGAAACGTCTGTTCGATAGGATTTGGGGGCTAATGTAGTTAGAGGACCTCACAGACTGTCTTTGCCCGTTGTATTCGTGAAAGTGGTAGGGATTGGTAAATGTATCTTAATTCCAGAAAGAAATGTCCGATGTTTTGAAAAGGGCCTGGAATATCAGAAAACTTGACTGGGAATGTCTTAGAGAACGGTGCATATTCGCGTACAAGTAGGCCAGTCACGTTCGTTGGGCCGGCCGCGGTGGCCGAGGTGACTGAGGCGCTCCAGTCACGGTCAGCACGGCCACTACGGTCGGGGGTTCGAATCCCCCCTCGGGCATGGATATTTGTGCCGTCCTAGTTCGTAAGTAGTTCATAAGTAGTTTGTAAGTTTAGGGACTGATGACCCCGTAGTTAAGTCCCATAGACTATACAAACATTTGAACATTTTGAACGTTCGTTGGGCACTGTAGCCATATTTTCTGTTGGGAGCTTACAAATTGTACCGTTACTTTTTGTGGAACGTGGAATAAACCGACCACACCACGCTCCCGTGGAAGGGAAAGAGAGGCATATTGGACCTTGGATAACGGCCCAGTACAGACAAAGGATCCCATCATCAATATCAACCGACGAGCAAGGGTTATAGGGATTAGTAACACTTTTACCACATGGAGGGATGCGAGAGGCGTGGTAGACGTTCGCATATCGCACACGTTAAATCACACCCAAGCATCTAAATCGGTGTTGAAATAGTCTTTCCCGGATCTTTTGTAGCAGTCGCCTTGCATTTGTCGCCGAACGACGAAGATCATTCGTAAAGTTAATGCCTAATTAGTGGACGGTTGTGGGCATACTTAGGGGGGCAAAGCATCTAGCAGGTATACCCTCTGCAATGAGCAGAACCTTGGATTTAGAAACGTTGAGAGAACTACCAGATGGTTCGCCATGTCCAGCACGAACGTAGTCTTCACTGCGTAGGTAGAATATGAGATCATCAGCGTATGCTACACAGCAGAAACGTGTCCGTGAAAAGACATTTCCGTCACACGTTGACAAAGTTTTTGGAGTAGGGGTTCTAAGACTAATGCGAACAGAATTGTAGAAAGTGGGCAACGTTGTCTAACAGACCATGCAGTTCTAAGCGGCGAAGTGAGGTGTCCCTTACAGATTACTCTGGAAGTTACTGTTTGTGTACGAAAGCCCATGTGTCGGAAGACCGTCACCAGAAAAGTGTAATCTACGTGATCTAATGCCTTACTGAAGTCAAGCGAAGGCAGTGCTCCAGGCAGGTGTCGGAGCTTGGCGAGCACAATCATGTCCCTGTAACAGCGAAGGGCAGTTTGAACATTGTTGGCTCCACCGAGGGAGTGAATAACTTCAAGTCACTATTGGGAAGGGTGACGGGCCGGTAGTCGCTGATCCGTGATCGCCCGTGAGTTTAGGGACGGAAACAATAACACCGTCCAGGAAGGTGGGTGGGATCGTCGTTACTGGGGACATCATTCACGACAGATTGCAGACCAAATTGGTACCAACAGGTAGCTAAAACTCTTGTAAAATTCGAGGGGGAGGATGCCAGGTCCATGGGATTTATTGGTGGCTACCGCCCTGATAGTGTCCAGGACTTCGTCAGTGGTCACGTCTTCTTGGAGTTCCGTCGTCACGTCTTCCGGAATAGTGTTGGTTATGAGTGCCGCAACCTCCTCGATTAAAGTTGGATTATGCAGAGCGGCCGTGTACAACCGGGCGAAGTGAGAATGGAAAGCACGACCAATAGCATTTTGAGACGTATGTCATTGTTCTTCCTCATCGACAAGGTCTTGTATAAGAGCTCGACGTCTACGACTGCGTTCTGCGAGTAAGAGGTACATCGACGGTGGTTCCTGAGGTATGCGAACATTAGAACAGAACCTCACAATGATGCCTTTTAAACGTCGATCGTCTGTCGAGCCGGAGACAATGGCATCTAAGAGCACTCTCGTAGCATCGCGTAGTGAAAGTCTAAAGTGCTCCCTTGCCAGGCCTTGACATCTTTATCGTATCCCATCAATGCTCTGCGTAGTGCCACCATTATAAAGTCGATGTATAGGCGGGGCGACGGCGGCGGCAGAGGGCCCATGGGTCCATCGACAGTCATGAGCATTCAGGTGGACAACGTTCAGTTTCCATGGACCGCGACTGTGCTACGGTCGTTGTCGGGCGAGGACGATGTCAAAAATATAGACTTCATGGTTGGAGAAGGCTAAAGGCAACACTTCAGCATGTCGTCTGGCGTCAGAGAGGGCGCGTGTAAGGTAAACGCGACCGAGGCGACTAGACGAGTGTGCTGTGTTGTATCTGAGCCCCGCGCGAGATCCACAGAGTTTCGTCCATGTATCGATTAATTGTAGTCGGTCGACAATGGCAGACAGGGCTGCGCACGGGGAATGTAGGGGCAATTGATCAGTGGGCCCTTGTGTGGAGTTGAAATCCCCACCAAGCACCAGATCATCCAATTCACCTTCAGAAAGCGATATTACCAAGTCAGGAAAAAAGGCCTGTCATTCTTGACGTCTGTTGGAGACTGACGGTTCATATACGTTGATCACAAGCACAACGAACAGTGTAAGGGCAATTCCCCTAGCATTAGAAAGGTACATAACATCTTCAGCAGGGAGCTCTTCACGGAGAAGAATGGCAACTCCGCTTCCATTGTCGGAGGCGTGGGTGTTGTTGGCTTCGTACCCGATAAGAAAAGGCAGAGACGAATTCTTGGAGAGGAACAATTCGAAATCAGCAACGTAAATGGTGTCACGAAACATCGCCACTTTGTGAGGAGCTCGGATGGTAGCTAGATTCATCGTGTCAGTGCGATAGTTTTGCTGGTTTGCTCCTGCTGCAGCCAAAGGGGTTCCTGTTGTCCGTTGGGTGTGGGTCGTCAGGTGCCGCAACTGTGTCCTAAATGACTATACCGAAGTTTTGTCGGGCGCCACCGTGGGATGCGCCACATCCTGCTGGCCAGCATTCTAATCTGCCTCATCTTCGACATCGACGCTCCAGGGGAGCCGATACAAAGGTTGAGCGATTCTCTCCCCTTTCGAGAGCTAGGGGTGATAATGCTGCCACAGTGTTATCCTGCTGCAGTGGAGTAGCCGAGCCGTCTAAGACACCTCGCTGGGGAGCGCGCGGTTTCTCGCCGTCGGAAGTTCGAGTCCTCCCTGGGGCATAGGTTTGTGTGTTGACCTTAGGTTAGTTTCCCTTAGTTTAAATAGTTTGTAAGCTACGGACTGATGTTCAATAGATTTACAACCATTTGAACATTTTTAGTGTTATCCTGTGGGGCTACCTCCACAAGGTCCGCTGTTGTCGGGTGAGACAGGATGCAGTGAATAGGACGTACTTGGATTGGGACATAGGACTTGGCGGCTTCCGTGGTTGTGACGCTCGAAGAGAAAACACTGTCAGACATCCTGCCTTCTTCCTGTAGGGGGATGTCGTCGGGGGACGTTCGTCTTCAATTCTTCCGTTTTCTGGGCGACTGCCGCTTCCGAACGTGCTGCTCGTGTCGGAATGAGGCTATCCGTCGTCCAACGTAGTGCCCGTCTGTATGAAAGCTGCGTTGGGCTCAACTGCGGTACCTCGAAAGAAAGCTCAAACACACGAAGTGTTGGGAGTTGGAATCCTGCATGGTTCACCGTCACCTCCCCAATATGTCCGACCGATTTTTTTAAATTTTATTGCTTGTGCGTGTTGTCGTACGGTTTCAGCACATGTGATCTCAGATGTCAGATGTGATCGAAAGTGGACACCTATCACTTCTTGTGTGTTCAGTCGTAGCTCTTCACGAATAAACTGTTCAATTTCTTAAGCGCGTGATCTACATCTACATACACACTCCGCAATCCACGTAAGGTGCGTGGCGGAAGGTACATTGTACCACTACTAGGCATTTCCTTTCCTATTCCAGTCCCAAATAGAACGAGGGTAAAAAGGAATGCCTATAGGCCGCCGTACGAGCCCTAATTTCTCTTATTTTGTCTGTGATCACTACGCGAAATGTAAGTAGGCGGCAGAAAGATCGTGCTACAGTCAGCTTCAAATTCCGGCCCTCTAAACAGAATTTCACGAAAAGAACGTCGTCTTTCCTCCAACGATCACCAACTGAGTTGCTGGAGCATTGGTCGAACCTACCAACCTAGCTGTTCGCCTCCGAACTGCTTCTATGTCTTCCTTTAAACTGATCTGCTGCGGGTCCCAAACACTTGAGCAATACTCAAGACGTGGTCATACAAGCATTTTATAAATGCGGTCTCCTTTACAGATGAAGTACATGTTCACAAAATTCTCCAATAAACCGAAGTCGGCTGTCCGCCTTACTCACAACTGTCCTTACATGTTCGTTCCATTTCATATCGCTCTGCAATGTTACGCCTAAATATTTGAACAACGCGACAGCAGCAAGAAGCTCACTACTAATGCTGTATTCGAACAGTATGGGATTGTTTTTCCTACTCATGAGCATCACCTTACATTTTTCTACGTTGAGAGCTAGCTGCCATTCTTCGCACCAAGTAGAAATTTTTCCTAAGTCATCTTGAATGCTATTACAGTCAGTTAAAGACGATACCCTCCCATACACCACAGCATCATCAGCAAACAGCCGCAAATTACAAGTTACTCTGTCCATCAGATCATTTATATAGATAGAAAATAATAGCGGTCCTATCACACTCCCCAGCGGCACGTATGACGATACACTCGTCTCTGATGAACACTCGCCGTCGAGAACAACGTACTGCGTTCTATTACTAAGGAAGTCTTCCAGCCAGTCTGCTTGGATGTTCTGCTTGGAATGTAACTTTCAGGGTCGCTCGGCAGTAAGAGTGCGCTATAATGTACACAGTTATTGGACTCGAGACAAATACAAACACCGCGACGCGGAAGTAAACGTCACCGATATCGGGGCAGTACCCAGCGCGCGGAACAGGTCCGCACACATCTACTGCTGAAAGCCAACTGATATAGACAATGTGTCCCCATTGTAGCTCATTTAAGCTCATCAACCACTACATCAAAAGATAAGGAACAATGTAATAGTGATCATAATCCGGTAGCAGAAATGAACTGTCTGAAAAAGTTACATCAATTCATCCTAAGTTCGTTAACGTTAATAATAGCCGTTCTGCCTAATTTCGAGCGTCTGGATTGGAGCATGCACTCTATACAGAGTGCATTAATCGGATCTGGCTTCAGGGATTAGCGCGCCGCGATATACCTCTATTAGCGACAACACCCTCGTCCTAAGTTCTCCACACGAACCTCGCACCGGCCGGGTGAGTGCAGCGCTCCACGCCGGGACTCGGTAATCGCTGGGGAGCAAGTTTACCTGAGGGCCTCGAGCGGAGTTGCGACACCAGCGCCCGTTGCGCCTGCGGCAAGTGCGGAAGGCGGCCGCCAAGATCCGCCAAGTTTCCCCGTAATTACAGTGACGGCGACAGGTAGGTGGATTCCTATTGGTGGACCCGGGGGCTCGACGCGCCTGGCGAGCCGGCAGCCCGCGGCGCAGGCGCTGGTAATTACAAATTCCTGCCCCGGGCGCGCCGCAGCACGGCGAGCCAGCGCGCCCACGCGCGCTCACGCACTTCTTGCTACCGCCGCGCCGCTGCCACGCTCGTCCGGGCAGACAGTCCTTGTCCCCCATAGCCCAGAGGCGCCCCGTCCTGGGCCAATGACCACAACTAGTCGTCCTGCTCGACGGCTAATTTGCGAGTTCATCTGTCTGCTTCTACAGTTGGATAGATTGAATGTTTATCGACATTGTTTCGCTGGTCACTACCCTCATGCACGAACAAAATTAATCTCAATTTTAGATAGCATGATGGAGAAACAGCGATCTTAATACGTCAGTCAGAATTAACCTTCTATGCATGACCTATATTTTTGCACATTTGCATACCCTGGGTCCATTGGGCCTGTTACGTCTAATATGATAATTTAATTGAAAATAAGTCTTTTGTGGATATTATCATGCACGAATATTTTTATTTGAAGGATCATCAGTATAAGAAAGTTGTGGCTTTTTTAATGATTTTACTAGCTTTTAGAATGTATAATTAGTATAATTTTAAGCCTGAATAATTTTTTTAATTGATTATATTATGAAAACTGATACAGATATCACAAATTGTAATATATTTAGCCAGGAGGGTTCCGTTTGGTTAAATAACTGAAGTATTCGATACCATAATTGGTCGTAATATTGTAACCTAACATTTCATGTTTATATTACATAAGCATTTTATAGCGCTTCTGTCAAGTCATTTTAATCATTATCTGCATTACTAGGGTCTGCTAACAAACTAAATTAATTAATTATTGAAAGTAGTAACAATGTAAACATATATTAACACTGCACTAATTGTTGTTTATTTACGATCTTTTGTATTATTTCATTTTGATATGGAAATATGTTTATTACATCTGTCATAGTTTTGTGTATATTTGCGTAAAGCAGTATTCATTAATGTTTATTGAACAAATTGTTAAATATTTAAATGTTGTACTTTCGTGTTCTAGAAGATTCTAGAAAAACTAGTGTGTATTTAAAACGCGCGAATTGGCGCGAACTGAGACAGAATAAGGAGAGTCTCTGTAGTGAGTCTGAAGTAGGCGGGAGTATTATGGCAGTCTTTGTGAAGTAACATTTTATTTAGTATGGAAATAGCTTTATCAGAAATGGATGAATAAACATACTTAAAAATTAAATGAAAGTGTCACAAATGTAGTTTCCTGAAAAGCCAAGAACCCGACGTCATAACATAATTTTGTAATTTGTTAACGGCAGGCGACCTACAAGATCTTCGAGACCACTGAACATCTACAACAGGTGATGTATATAAAAATGTGGCGTTAATTCATGTCCAGTAAAAAACAAAATGCACCACACAATATTGTTTTTCACAATGTTCAAATAGGTGATTTTGCCACTGACAAAGCATAAATCAGTTCACAAAAAACATCACATCAGTTTGCTGCTCCTGGTATAAATTTCACCACATTCTGAGCAGGCGTTTTATTTTGAATTGGAGGCCTTTCACTCCATAGCAAACCATTTGGAGCAATACAAACGTTAGTACTTTCACTGCTTATTTGTCCTGAGGTATTATTATCCAGATCATCATCTTCACCATCACCACCACGTGGTTCTTCATCCGAAGAGTCGTATGACACTGCCTGAGGTACAGATTCATGGTTTTCATCCGAAGCAGAACTTATATCTGAAAGGAAATAGTCATCTTCAGCTACCCATTGAGTAACAACTGGGCTTGAAAAACGTATGCTATCCTCTTTCCTGCTCCTTTTTTAGATGCTGATCCTGACATTGTCTGAAAAATAATAATATAAATAAATAACCTCAGTACTCTCTTTTCCTATGGAGTGTAGAAATATGGCGGCTCTTTATGTTATTGTTCAGTGTTACCAATAACCCCTACCTTTCTTCCGAATGAGTATCGAATGTCAAACGATACTGCTGTGTAGCAAATTCCAACAGTCTTTCTGTACAGCGTAAACACTAATAACCACCCACTGCGATATTTTGCTTCTTACACAACACTGCTGTCTGACAGTTGAACATGCCAAGTTATAACAATACGTTTTCTGCGATCACAACAATGCATATGTGTGGCAGTGAAGTATTCTCGGTACTCCAACAAAATGTAATTTATTACAACCAAATCTAATTTAACGACACTTTAACGTAAACCACAGGTTCCATCGGACCCAGGTTATGTAAATGTGTAGTATAAAGAAGGAAATTAAAGTAGCACTTAAACTAATGTCATACAATTCTAGTAGTATCTGTAATGTATTACTGAATATTGCCAGGGAGCATACCTGAACGGTTGGGACTCAATTTCAAGTCTTTAATACACAAATTAAAAATTAAATTTTTTCCCGGGTCCATTGGACCCAGGGTATGCGTACTAGGGTTAAAATTAAAACAGTACACTTCGCAGAATTGTAATTTTTTTTTAATCCCATGATCGTTTTTAGTCGACGTAGACCAGTCGTCGTTTCTGCAGCTCGCCGTGTTCACGCCACCATCTGCCATCATGGTGCTAGTCATCTGATGATGGTATACGTTGAGTGAAACCAGTCATGAAATTAAAAAAAAATAACACTTCTGCGATCTGGTCTATTATAATTTTAATTTTATCAAAGATCATCTCACGTTATAAACACATACATACTCATCAATATAAATAAATAAAGTCTCACTGGAGTGTTTTATGGCCCAATTTAGACTTTCCTGTATTTTTATGATTTTAAGCAACATTACGAACAAAAATTATGCACGAAACGATTAAGATTGTGGTAATACCTTTGTACTTAACATGTAATATTCTTTCCCGCTGTATTTTAACATATAGTCAAAATTATTTGATATTTGATTTTAGCTTTGATGACATACACTTCTTTTTGAACTTTTATCCCTCTAAACTATTATTTCAATATCTCTATCATATTTTCATCTTTTTTCTATTAAAATATTATCACCTGTCTTGCCGAGGTAGTGTGCTCTTTTTTCCCAGTTTTTTGTCCTTTGACCGTATTTGTTTATATAAAATCAAGTGGCAGTGTCATATTGCCGTTATATCTTGTTAAAATCTCTGGAACGGTGCTTGTTATGGCTGTAACATAACAGAGCAACGTTGTTGAGTATTCGTTTCATATGAACGGTTAATACATTATTTGTAATTAAATTTCCTGCTATGAAAAGGCGATCGCAAAGGCCCACTTTCATCATTATCACCGTAACCTACAGTAGGTCCAAACAGTTATAGTGGCAATTATAAGTGTCAGCGTAAGATTTGTGTGGACAAAAATATATGACAAGTGTTCCAGAATACTGTAAACTCCAGAACGATAAAATTTTTAAGCCATTATGAAGACAAGACAATAATTCAAATGGTGGAACTGCATAATTTCTCTTTTCATTATTATCTATTTTCATTTTTAATTATTTATTCCACCCCCATGAACCACCGTCATTGCGTGCCTCAGCGATGCAAGTAGCCACACCGTAAGTGTAACCACAGCGGAGGGGTATCTGTGAAGAGGTCAGACGTGTGGTTCCTGAAGAGTGACAGCGGCCTTTACAGAAGTTACAGGGGCAACAGTCTCAATGATTGACTGACCTAGACTTGAAACATCAGCTAATGTGCCTTCGCCACACAGTTATTGCGAACGACTGAAAGCAAGGGGAAACTACAGCAGTTAGTTTTCCCGAAGACATGCAGCACTGCTTTATGAATATATGACGATGGTATCCTCTCGGATAAAATATTACGGAGATAAAAAAGATCCACAATCGTATCTCCAGGAGTAGACTACTCACATAGATGTGGCCATCAGGAAAGACGACACTGGAATTCTACGGATCGGAGCATGAAATGTTAGATCTCTTAATCTGGTAGGGAGGTTAGAAAATCTAAAACGAGAAATGGATAGGTTGAAGGTAGATTTAGTGGGGATTATTGAAGTTCGGTAGAAAGAGGAACAGGATTTCTGGTCGGGTAGGCACAGGATTATAAATACAAAATCAGTTAGAGCTATTAGAGGAGTATGTATGATAATAAATAAGAAAACTTGAATGCGGGTAGACTAGTATAACTAGCGCAATAATCGCCTTATCGTAGTCAACATAATTAGAACACTGACCATAGTAGTATAGGTTTATGTGCAAACTAGCTCTGTCGATGACGAGTAGAGGGATTAAATGTATGAGGAGATTATTCAGACAATTAAGTGAGACTGTAATTCGGTGGTGGGAAAAGGAACGGAAGGAGAAATAGTAGTTGATATGGGCTAGGCAAAGGGAATGAAAGAGGAAACCACCTGGTAGAATTTTGCGCGGAACATAATTTAATCAAAACAAACAGCGGGTTTAAGAAACACGAAAGAAGTTTGTACATGAGGAAGAGACCAGGAGACACCGGAAGGTACCAGACAGATTTTATAATGGTAAGACATGCATTTCGTAACCATATTTTAAACTGTGAGGCATACCCAGGGGCAGATATAGACTATGACCATATCATATTGTAGGCTGAAACCGAAAAACTGCAGAAAGGTAGGAAAATAAGGGTTGGTATCTGGATAAATTGATGGAAACTGAAGTTCTTGAGAATTTCGTAGGGAGCTTTAGCCAAGTATTGACAGAAATGGGGGTAAATAAAACAGTAGAAGAGGAATGGTTAGCATTGAGCAATGTAATAGTGTAAGCAGCGAAGGAAAAAATAGGTAGAAGGGTAAGATCTACAAAAAATCCTTGGATATCGCAGGAAACACTAAGTTAATGAAAGGAGAACACATAGAAATGTAGTAAATGAAACAAGCAAAATGGAATACAGACGATTAAGAAATACATTTCAGGATGTGAAAATAGCTTCGCAGGAGCGGCTAGAAGGCAAATGAAAGTCTGTAGAAGAAGTTTTAAATGGGAGAAAATTAGATACGGCCTACAGGAAAGAAAAAGAGACATTTGGAGACAAGAAAAGCAGCTGTATGCTAATAAGAAAGTCACATGGAAAACCAGTCGTCAGCAAACAAGGGAAAGGTGAAAGTGGAAAAAGTACATAGAGGGGCTCTACAAAGGAAATGAACTGACAGACAATATTGTAGGAAGGGAAGAGGAAGTAGATAATGATGAAATACGAGAACTACACTGAGAGATGAATTTGACATAGCACTGAAAGACCTACGTCGAAACAAGGCCCCTGGAGTTCCATCAGAACTACAGAAGTTTCTGGGAGAGCCAGCCATGACAAAACTATTTCACCTGGTGTATAAGATGTATGAGACAGGTAAAATACCTTCAGAGTTTGAGAAAAATGTAATAATCCTCATTCCAAAGAAACCAGGGGCAGACAGGTGTGATACTTACAGAATCATTGTATAGTAAGTCATGTTTGCAGAATTTTAACATATTTACAGAAGGATGGAAAAACAGGTAGAAGCCGATCTCGAGAAAGTTCAGTTTTCATTCAGAAGATATAAAGAAACGTGGGACGTAATACTTTGAGTTATCTTAGATGATAGGTTAAAGGGAAAGCAAACATACATTTCTAGCTTTTGATAATGTTGATTGGAATACACTCTTTCTAATTTTGAAGCAAGCAGGAGTAAAATATAGGGAGCGGATGGTTATTTACAACTTGTACAAAATCCAGACAGCAATTATCAGCGTTAAGTCCACGAACTGGATGGAGTGGTTGGGAATGGAGTATGACATGGTTGTAGACTTCCTCCAATGTTATTCAAACTGTAAAGTGAGCAAGCTATAAAGGAAAGCAAGGAAAAATCTGGAAAAGGAATTAAAGTTCAGGGTGAAGAAATAAAGACTTGCATTTTGCCAATGACTTTGTAATTTTGTAATAGACAGCAAAAACGAGGAAGGGCAATTGAACGAAACGGACAGTGAGTTGAAGGGAGCATGTAACTGGAACGTTACCAAGATTAAAACAAGGGTAACAGAATGCAGTCTAAGAAAATTAGGCGATGCTAAAGGAATTACATTAGGTAAAGAAACAATAAATGTGGTAGACGTGTTTTGTTAATTCGGCAGTAAAATAACAAATGATGGTTGCAGTACAGTGGATATAAAATGAAGAATGGCAATGGAAAAAAAGCGTTTTTATAAACAAGAAATTTGTCAACGTCTATTATTAATCTAAGCGTAAGGAAGTCGTTTCTGAAGGCATTTCTGTGGAGTGCTGTGTTGTATGGCAGTAAAACATGGACGATAAACAGTGCGGACAGGTAGAGGATAGCCTCTATTGAAATGTGCTACAAACGACTGCTGAAGATTAGATGGGTAGATCGCGTATCTGATGGGGCTGCTTTGTGCAGAATGGGGGAGAAAAGGAAGTTCTGACATACCTTGACTAAAAGAAGGGATCGATTTGTAGGACACATACATAAACATCAAGGAATCGTAAATTTAGCGTTGGAGGGAAGTGTGTGGGGTAAAAATCGCGGACGTAGACCTAGAGATGAATATAGTAAGCACATTGAAATGTTTGTAGGTTGCCGTAGAGGAAGAGGCTTACTCAGGATAGAGTAGGGTGGAGATCGCATGAAACCAGCCTCGAGACAGAAGAGCAAACAAAAACAATTATTTATTGTACGGAAAAAAGATCATTAACAAATGTTGGCAGTTAAGTTCGAATAAATCGACCAAACTGCAAATTAGCATAAACACGATTTTGCTTACAGTCAAGAAAACAACACCAACCATATTTAATTAAGCCGTCAGGCGGCTGTTGTTCATTTCTACACACATTTCTGTCCACCACATTTTTGTTATGCTCCTCATTTTGCCTTGTGGAGAAAACTTCTTGGTAGTCTGATGTTCTACAACAGAGAATGGTGACTGAAATGATATTCTTAAACGTGAATACGACTAATGATGTTGAGTCATACTGTAAACATACTTTAATGCGAATTTTGTTGTTATTCCTTCACACACATCAAGAAATTACCTCCATTACTTTTAAGTGCTGTTTGCTGCAGTTGTGGATGCGATAGGCATAATGATTGAATGTCGTTCTGTTATCTTAATTGTAAAACTCATCCTGTATTTTCATACACAACCATGGGCCCAAAATGTCAGTTTCCGATAAAATTGCATAAATAATCATATGTTTTGAACCGAACCCACTCTTTTTCACAACTGAAAATGGCAGTGATATAGAGACCAAGATTACATTTTGCACACATGTGTTTGATCATGGTGAAGAATTTCGCTCAGGAAGGCGGCGTTTATTCATCGCAGAGGATGCCGTACTTGAGTCTTCTCTAACGTCTCAGGGTTCAGCATAATATTTTCTACATGTTTGTTTGATTTCATGTAGACGTTCTGTATTCTCCATATACCACCATATTGAGAGATTTTTTTTTAAAACAATTTCATATAATTTTGAGATCACGTCGACAGAACGCAGAATTGGTAATTCTCTATGAAAGAGGGAAGAGACGAAGAAGGGGGCTGACAGCGAAATATGACATGGAGGGGGACAAAATTGTCAGAAAGGTTTGGGGATTTAATAAGCCAGGGGGCATGGCGGGGAAACGTGTTTGATAGACAGAAGAGGTGAGAATCAGATTACAGAGGAGAAGGTAAAACTATTATAAGCGGACGAGATGGAGGGGGATATAGACGAAGAGTGGGGAATGAGAATAGATCAGTGATGTGTTGGAACTGGGGTACATGAACACAGTTATGAGGAAGGAGACGATGGAATAAAGAAGGGCGGGAATGAATACATCAGGTACGAACTGTTACTGTGAATTACAGTAGGAGATGCGGAGAATAAGGACAGACAGAGGAGCGGAGAACTAACAGAACATTGAATTAAGTTGACATTCGTTTCTCAACTTACAGTCGTATTCTCGGATGCTTCTTCTCTATCTGAAAAGGTTTCTTGTTTAACAGTATGCTGGCAGTCAAAGATTCCACAGAAGAATATTGTGAGAACCATACAAACCAACCGAACGTAGGAAACATTCATTATTCAGTGTCATGTTTGACTGAGCTAAATGGATTCACTCGAAAGTTTATTATGATAAAAACCGAGCACCTGACAATGAATCTATAAACTGGCAAATTGTTGTTAGATCGATAAAGCAATTTTACAGTCTGTCAGCGGATTTTCAAAGGAACTGTTTTACTCATGTTCACACCAAATCTGACAAGAAATTACTGTTATTTGTTTATTTGCTCCAAACGAAATTATTTAGTTCTGTTCCAGACTGAAACCAACTGCGCAACAGTGACGTAAAAAGTTAAAAATCAACTTCTGCTGACAGCTGGTAAATATGTTCTATTACCTCATAATCGGTTTCACAGCCTGTAGATTTTTCATTGCCATAAACAAACGACCGTACCAAAGAAACAGTTTGCAGTGGCATAAATTATTTGATTAAAACCGACGGATTCACGTAAAAATACCTTTTTTGACACACATAGCGCGTCGATGTGTGTGTGTGTGTGTGTGTGTGTGTGTGTTTCAAATAATGTCTCAAGAAAAAAATTTAAAAAACCTACAGACATAAGTCTTCTACATTCTTGACGTGCGCTCTACATTTCACTCTAATCCAAACTGGTCGTCCAAGAGCTCGCCTTCTATGACTCTCTACAAGATTTTCTAAACAACTGTCTAAATATTTCATAATACCACTTTGTAATCAAGAGTAGTTTAAAAGATAGTTTGGAAATATTACAGTAACAGTACGGCGGGATAAAAGGTAAAAAAGAAGTCTTGAAAGTTCGAGAAAGTTAATTATTCAACAGTGAATAAGAATGATTCCTAATTTTTCCCTTACTTCATCCTAGGTCCTGTTACTAAAACACGTCATTCAAATGCTTCTATTTGTGACAGAAAAAAAGCAAAACTTCCTAGCTCCTCAGGGTATGAAGGTGAGAGTTTCTGTTCACTAACCTGGTATCTTCTTTCTCTGCTGTTGTCCCCTGTTGCAGAAGCAGTACATAGGTTGTGGATCCGTTGTTGCTTGATGTGAGGCTGAAATAGTAGTATAATGTGGTTAGGTAATGAATTCTATAATGAATTATGTCAGACGAAATTTCGGGATTTCAGTGGTTTTTCTTGTTTTATTTATAATTCACTATTCCTTTACGCTTTATAGAAAGCCACAACTATATCATTAAGGTTAACAAACGTGTAACAATATAAAATCTTTTCACGCGAAAAGATTTACATCGAATCTTCGATGTTAAAGCTGAGAGGAGGTTAGCTTAGGAGCTTAGCAGGAGTAACACTCCGCACCTGTAGCTACATTTTGGCGCCAATCGAACATCCTAGAGAGTAAAACCTGTCATCTTTCTATTAAACTTACATTAAAATTACTTTCTTAAATAACAGACACATAGCTTAATATAAGATAATTATATCTTATGAATAGAAATATTTAAATTAATGACATATTAAATATTAATAAAAATTGTAGTGGCTTTTGGCGAACTGATATTACTTATAAGAGCTAATCCTATTTTGGAAGGAAATATGGACGGAGTTTTCCCACGGCATACTTGTTCACTGGATCATATTCTCTAAGTTTTACATATTACGCAATGCTTTTCCAACACGGTAAAGAGTTCTTACAGAATAAAATTATGAAAGAGCAGTTAAATGGCTACAGATCAGCCCCTTCACAACAGTTACCGTTACTGACGACTAGTATTTTATTGTGAAAAAATGCAAATGCGTTATTATTGATGGAGAATCTGGAGGATAATTTCATTCCCTCAGCATTTCCATTAGATGAAATACAGACGTTTGAAACAAAACTCTGCTAACGGCTGTCACTTGTACCACACTATCGGTTCCTTATTTTCGCGCGCTATCACAAAGTGCATGCAACAGTTAAACCGTTTGAATACGTAACGCTAAACGGTCCTACCACAGTTTCCCTGGGATACTCCTAAAGACAACCTAGTCTTCGAATAATTCATCCCGTGCCGGCCGCGGTGGCCGAGGGGACTGAGGCGCTCCAGTCACGGTCTGCACGGCCACTACGGTCGAGGGTTAGAATCCCCCCTCGGGCATGGATATTTGTGCCGTCCTTAGTGTTAGCTAGTTCATAAGTAGTTTGTAAGTTTAGGGACTGATGACCCCGTAGTTAAGTCCCATAAGCTTAACAAACATTTTTTTTTTTTTTAATTTATCCCGTGCAGGAGAACGAACTGGGGTGTGTTACTTGAGAAGTCTTCGAACCATTCACAGATCTGGTAACTCATTCCGTATGATCGTACATTGCCCTTCATCATGCCTCACAAGATGTCGTGAGAGAAAAGAGGAAGCTGAGTTTCATATGAGCAACGCTTTCTAAAGCGTCCTGACACCTGAACAGCTTTTCAGTGTCTACGAAATCTACCATACCCGATCTGGAAATTCTTTCATCATTTCTATAGCAAACGGATTCTAATGATATTGGTCTGGAAATATGCGAGGCCACACTTTCTTACAAACGACAGTCACCTTGTAATGATACTTTCCTTTCTGCCTTGTATTGTCGTTAAGGTTGAGGTTATGTACCGCTATTAAAATTTAACAGATCGTAAAATATTACAGAGAAAAGTAATTTTTAAGAAGTGATCTATTGAACAAAAACATCAAAGATTCCGCACTAAATGCTCAGCGGCGATAATAGTGTGCAGAAAGACAACACCAGAAAGATTGGGTTGGGTTGTTTTGTTGGGATAGGGGGACTACACTGCTGAGGTTGTCAGTCCCCCGGTGGGGAGGGGAAGGAGTGAGTATAGGAAATGAAGGGAGGGGGAATGGAAGTGCAGTCGGGGAAGTAAAGAAGGAAGGAAGACTGCATTATCTCGGGTCCCCTTGCTCGCCACGCACGTACTCATCAAGGAACCGTGAGCCTCCTGGAGGGACACCAGACAGTATCACTACAAAAGAAGCTGGCGAAATCCGTACGTTACGTGGTTAAAGTAATATGTTACTTTTTCAGTCATTTCTCTGCAGTTGATCCAGTATAGAACAATTTATTCTATATTGTAGAGTGATGCTTGGTTTTCTGATACGTAGATGGAAAAGTATTAAGACTGTGGTGAATTAAAGTTAATATCAATGGAAAAAATTGCAAAAAATCATCGGACTTCGTTTACTGCCAGACGAGTTTTACAAGCATTGAAATGAGACGATTGAACATCATGAAAAAGTTAAAACTGCATTCAGAAATTTCAATCATAATCAAGTACCAATTTTCAACAATGGCCAAGGCGTCATTTTAAAAATGTCTGATATTACTGGAAAATAAAATGACAAGATTAATGAAAATATGGAAGTGCATTTTGAAATGAAAGAAATACTTCAGTTTACTTAGTTATTATTTCCAAATATAACATAGGAAGCTCACACTTACAATTTTAGTGAAGCTTGCTCTGTGGAGGAAGTCCGATCAGTACAATTGTAAAAACAAGAAAGACCACAAGCAACTCCACTTTCTCTTCAGCCTGTATGAAAAATTTGAACATCGGGTTGCCTGAACTTTATGCTAGATCGAAGATTCACCATAACTGTAAGCTAAAGGGGAGCCAAGGTGCTCCTGAACTCATAGAACTGCGACTCCATCTGAACCTGGCGGCATTGTTATTCTGAGCTCTCTCGGATGCCTGTCTACACCAGGTGTACCTATGAACGCATGGTTGCCGGATCCTTCTACGTGAATAATTTCTTAAATATTAAGAATTCTGCTTCAGCCTTTTCTTTCGCTGTTTTCTACCGCTACCCCATAATGATAAACTAATGTCTATTACACCCGCTTATTGATTTATCAGAGGACCAGATAATTTCTACTTTGTTGGCAAGACCTTTTACTAAGTTTAACAGTGATAGTTATGATATATATATCAGTCTTTTTCAAGACGCCCCAAACTATTGCCTATCTTTATAGCTCCTTTTTAAACCGTGTGTGTAGCTTCCTTTACTTTCTCTTCATTCTTCGAATTTTATTGTTTGAGCCAATTTGCTGGATCCTTATCTCTCTTAATACACTGTATAGGCACATATTTCGTCAAAGCTTATTTGCAACTCATTGAAATTTTGTCCGTAATTCCTCTACGCTCATCGTACTTTGACTAAGAGATATAATTTACTCTGTAAGTGGAATGCTAACAAACACATTGATATTACGCCATTTTTATCTAAATGTATTGCGTATTAAAAAAAAGATAATTAATTAAATGCTTTAACACCTAATAGAAAATAGGTAAGGTATTTCATTATAACAGCAGTTTTCATTGCCAACTATTATTCCCCTATTTATTGCCAGAAAAATCTATTCTCAAAGATTAGGTGATAGCAAGTGCATCTACGACTATCACGCGTTCGAAAACAATGACTTCGTAAAACATAAAATGCTACCTAAAACGGTGAATCTAAAAAGACCTTTAATATATGCAAACGTAGGTGAAAATTACTGTAAGTTACTGATAGTAACGCTATCGATGTAAGTAATTAACTGCTGATGTTTCAGATCAGCAATATGGAGAATCACAGTGGCGTTAAAAATTTGAAATATGAGTTTGCCCCGTAATACACTGCGTTGTCGCTTCGGCAGTATCAGCTGTCGACGTGCCTCTCGCCAAAGGACGCAGTAAGTCAGTGAGGAATTCCCATATTACACACGCGTGAGCTACGGGCGTGATTTATTGAATTTGGCCGACTGCAGTATCTGCATAAATGCATCTTGCATTAGGCCCCACAGGGGAATATCTTTGACGCCTGCTAAACAATAAATCATCCGGTAACATTGTTAATTTCCCAAGAGCTTTTAGCTGCAAGTTGCATCTACAACGAGTGTTCGCAAGAGAAACTCCCAGTTGTGTTAGATGCTACAAATTGCAACGAAAACAAAAATCCTTATATGTCTTGTCAAATGGATTCATGTTTTTCTATTATTCTTTTCTTCACAACTTATTGTACCCTCTATTCTTAGCTCTCAGTGAATTTGTATGCTTCAAAGAATGTTTGACAGACATAAAGAATGAATTACTGCACTGATGTGTGAAATAAGAAGTATGTGCATGAGAGATGCCTGTTTATATGTTCTTAAATACTAAATTTCATTATGTTTTCATTCCGATATAAAATCGAATTGACACTTTATTACCGATGCATCACTTCTCGATAATGAAAGTCAGTTGAGAGTATATTGAGATGTCTTCCAACTGCCGAAATTGCTCGTAAGTACCTGTGTAGCTGTTGATGTAAATTGAAATACTGTTATTTCCTTCGAGAAGTACAATACCACATTTACGTTCCGCTTTATATATATATATTACCTTGATGGGCGGCGTATTTCCTCACCAATTACCACAGAGATGCAGTGCACAGCAGCGTTTAATTACGTGTTTCTGTGTTAAAGTTTATCTACATCTACATATACATTGGGATACTCTGAAAATCACATTTACGGGAGTGGCAGAGGGTTCATCGAACAACCTTTATTTATTTATCTCCCATTCCATTCTCGAATAGCGCGCGGTAAGAAAGAAAACCTGAATCTCTCCGTTCGAGCTCTGATTTCTCGTATTTTATTCTGATGATCTTTTTTTACCTTGGTGACAGTCAGCAATATAGTTTCGCATTCGAATGTGGGCGATTGGCATTTTGTAAGGAGCCTACGCCGCAGCGATAAGCGCCGTTGTCGTAACGATTCCTATCCCAGATCCTTATCATTTTCGTAACGCTGTCTCACCTGGATCGTGACAATATGAAACGAACTGCTCTTCTTTCGACTCTTTCGATGTCCTCAGGCAAACACACCTGATAAGGATCAAACACTGAGCAGCAACACTCCGAAAACGGACGGTCAAGCGTAGTGTATGCAGTGTCTTTAGTAGTTCCGTTGCATTTTTAAGGGTTCTGACAAAGAGACGCAGTCTCGGGTTCGCCTTTCCCACGACATTATCTATGTGTTATTTCCAGTTTAACTCTGAAGTTTTAGTAATTTATAGGTATTTTGTGGAGTTTATGGGCCTCACTTTTGATTGATTTATTTTGTAACAAAGATAACGGATTTTTTTTTCGTATTCATGTGTACGACTTCACAATTCTCAATATTTAGAGTCAAAAGCCAATTCTTACACCATAGTGATATCTTATTTAGATCCGTATGCAGTTGGTTTTGATCTTCAGATGATTTTACTAGACGGTAAAAGACGGTGTCATCTGCAAAGAACCTAAGGGAGCTGCTTAGATTTTCTCCCAAATCGTTTATGTAAATAAGAAAAAGGAGAGGACCAATAACACTACACTGTGGAACGCCCGATATTACCTCTGTTTTAGTCGATGCCTTACCATCGATTACTACAAACTGTGTCCTCTCTGACAGGAAATCCCCCATCTAGTGGCAAATTTGGGGCGATACACCATAACCACGCAATTTGATTAAAAACCGTTCGTGAAGTACGGTGAAGAAAGCCTTCTGGGAATCAAGAAATACGGAATCAATTTGAAATCCCTTATCCATAGTTCTCATCACTTCATGAGAGTAATGAACTAGTTGTGTTTTGCGTGAACTATATTTTCTAAATCCGTGATGACCTTGGGTCAATAGATCGTTCTGTTCGAGATAATTCACAATATTTGAATACAGGTTATTTTCCAAAACCCTGCTGCAGATTGACGTCAATGAAATAGGCCTGTAGTTTAGTGGGCTTCTTCCACTGCCGTTCTTGAATATAGGTGTGACCCATGCAACTTTCCAGTCTTTCAGTACAGATCCTTCTTACAGTGAGCGGTTGTATATGCCTGTTAAGTAAGGAGCTATCGCTTCAGCATAATGAGACAGAAATCTAACGGATATACAGTCCGGACCAGAAGACTTGTTAAGTGATTTAAGTGGCCTCGAAATCTGGAATATTAGTTTCCTTTTGTGAACGAGTTTCTGAAAGCTATGTTTAGTAACACTACTTTAGTAGCGCTATCATCGACAGGATCGCCATTAATATCACGTAGTGATGGTATTGTTTGCGTTTTGCCCTTAGTATATTTAACATGTGACCAAAATCTCTTTGGGTTTTCAGTAAAATTTCGAGAATGAGTTGCGTTGTGAGAAGTGTTGTAGGATCTCGCATTGTAGTCTTCGCTAAATTTCGAGCTTCTGTGTAGGATCGCCAATCTGGCGATTTTAGCATAACTTTTCCGTTGTTTTTGCAACAGTGTCCTGACCTGTTTTGAGTACCAAGGGGCATCACCTTCTTTTATTAATTTATTTGGTATAAAACTGTCAATTGCTGTCGAGACCAGTTCTTTGAGCCACATCTGGTCTACACCTACTTTTACTGTTAGGACAGAATGGAAACATCTTTCGAGAAGCGATGTATTTTATTTTTATCTGATTTCCTAAACAAATATACTTTTCGTCTATTTTTGGTAACTTTGGGACGTTTGATATTTAATCTTACTACGATGTCTGTATCCGTTTGGATGCTCGTAATGAGCTCAGGATGATTCTTTGCTAAGAGATCAAGTGTGTTTTGACATCCTTTTACAATTCTAGTTGGCTCATGAACTAACTGTTCGAAATAATTCTCAGAGAATGCGTTGGTACCATTTCGCACGATGTTTTATGCGTACCTCCTGATTTTAAAATGTAACTTCGCCAGAAGATTGAGTGTAAATTAAAAACACCCCTTACCATTTTTGTGTGAGTCGGGTACGTGTTTGCAATTATACAGAGGTTTGCTTTGTACCTTTCTGCTATTGTATCATCAGAGTCGGAGGGTGTGAGATTACCGCCCAATAGAAATACTGGTAATTAATAGCATTTGATAATTAAACAGTATGAAGTTCACTGCAAACATTGACCATGCCAATGCACTAAATTTTACACAATTTTAATCTTATTAATTATTGTAGCAATGTATGTACACAGTTAGCTGACAACATTTATATTTAGGCCATAGGTAGAAATTCTCCAAGTTGAGATTTGCTGTGTGCTTGTAGCTCACGGGAGGCCAGCGAGCAGGCCGATGTTGGTGGCTTGTTCCAGCTTAGGATTTTCCAGTTCGTTTCCGGTGAGGGGAGAGAGGGACAATGGCGAGTGCCAGGCACAGTTCAGTGCACAGCGTGAAATAAAATATTATAATGCTACTGGCATTTGAAGTAATACGATGCAGTTAGGAACCTTTAAGGCCCTCATTACAAAATAGCCTGTTGATAAATAAACAATACATTAGCTGATATAGTCACATCTGGCGTAATATGTTTAATTGACAATGAAAAATAATAAATTACCAACGAAGACAAGACAGTTACACAACTAGCATGGCAATGTTTGTTTATGAAAATAATATATTAACTAGAGGCGAGGTACTGGCGGAAGTAAAGTTATGAGGCGGCATCGTGAGTCGTGTAGGGATAGCACAGTCGGTAGTGCGCTTGCCCGTGAAAGTCAAAAGTCCCAGGTTCGAGTCCCGGTTCCGGCACACAATTTTAATCTGCCAGGAAGTTTCTTAATATATTAACTATTTATCATTTTATTTTCAATTAATCTTGTGTATTTTTACTTTGAAATATTCAGTTAAATCACTTATCTGTGATATAAGAACTTGTACGATTATAATAAATAGTACAAAGAATGTTTATACTAATATAAAAACGTAAGAAAATATTTGTTTAATGTGTAGTGTAATTATTTTGATTTTAAGTAAAGTTTTAGAAATGTAATGGCTGAGCGCTGTACGTTGGCAAATCGGTTAGAACAGCTCACATGGGGAAGTTGATGATGTAGGGGAAAAAACCCCGGCTGTTGGGCTTTTGGCGCACACGAGAGCAGGAAGTGACGACTCTGGAGCACGTGGGGAGCTGGCCGGGCGGCGTCGCTCTGCATCAGTCGGCATGTGGACCTCGAGGTGGAGGTTATAGATTTGTGTGTGGCATTCGACACGTGTGGTTGCTCGTCGTAGACTGCACCAATTTGAATCGAGTGCTACTGTGTGTTTGTGAATATTTAGCCGGTGGAACAAGGTGTGCATCGCATTGAATTAAAGTGACTGTGATTTGTTAATGTAACACGTGTCGTTGCATGGGCATGAACATAAACGGTATTTGATGAGACAGCCACATGGTGTGTAAACAATTTGCGACAAATATTAATTTTGTCTGGGGGCTCACGAGCTATAACTTTATTTGATAAATGTGTCGACGTACAGACGTGTCAGCCACAGGGATCTAATATTGTGAAATAAACAACATAAAGTAAACTTTCACGTGTTTCAAAAATAGTAGTTAGTACACCCCTTTCTCTCATGAACCTTGGCCGAGGGGACTGAGGCGCTTCAGTCACGGTCTGCACAGCCACTACGGTCAGGGGTTCGAATCCCCCTTCGGGCATGGATATTTGTGCCGTCCTTAGTATTAGTTAGTTCATAAGTAGTTTGTAAGTTTAGGGACTGATGACCCCGTAGTTAAGTCCCATAGACTATTTAAAAAAAAATCTCTCATGAACTTGATCTTATTATGAATTTGTTTTGTTGATCATATGCAGGGAAGGAAAGCTGCGAACGTGTGATATCAACCTCTAGAAAACGAGTCAAACATTCGCAATCACAGTTCCAGTGTTTTTTCATGTTTAGGAATTTGGTTCACAGCTGGTGGTTGTGAGTTTTAAAAATTTAACTTTCTCTATTTTAAACTCTCACCCCGACCTTTACTCTCGCAAGGGCCTGTAAAAGGAACCAATTATTAACATTTTACGATTTTCGAGTTCAACCTCTACCCGTAACAACTCACAGGAACTATCAACGTCAACTTCACTACACGATAGCCTGCTATTGACGGCGCCAAACACGTCTTCACATATTTTGTTTAATCTATCCTTTCTGAAAACGGATCTTTTGCAAAAACTTCTGCTGAACTTATTTCGATCTTAAGCCAACTTTCGCTACCTATAATGATATGGGATTAGGTGCTTTATATTAACGATTGGAGTTCTAGTACTTTCCGACACAGCTATAACAATGTACAACAGTTATACCGACAGTTCGCAGATCTCCTGTGAGCGACCTGCACCCTTTGAGACAGCCCATTTAGTGTTTCTCCAAACTCGTCTACCCTACAAAAACACCAATCAGTCCACGACACACAGCCGCAGCTACCCGTGTAGCCTCTTCCTGCGTGTAGTGGACTCTAGATCTACTTTGCAGAACCCGGAACCCCATCATACGATGGCGCAAGTCAAAGTATCTGCAGCCTAGACGGTCACAGAACCGTCAGAGCCTCTAATTCAGACCCTCCAGATTTGCGCTCAAAACCTGAAAGGATCGCGTCACATCATTGGTACCGACGTGAGCCACCACCTGCAGTGGCTGCAACCCGTACCCTTCATCGCCTCCGAGAGGACCCTTTCCACATCTGGAATGACTCCACCCGGTATGCACGGAGTGCACGTTGCCTTCTTCCCCTCTTTGGCAGCCATCTCTCTAACGGGCTCCATTAACCGTCTAACGGTGGAACTCCCAATTACAATCAAACCCATCCTCTGTGAAAGCCCGATTCTTGCAGACTGTGTGATGGATTCAGAATGAGAGACACCACCCGGCTGAGGAACATTGTCCTGAACAGATAGCGCCTGAAACCTGTTCGCAAGACAAATCGGGGAGTCCTCACGATCGTCCCCCGGAATGTCTTGCGCTTCCTGCCACGCACTGGAACTACCACGCAACCACGGGTGTCTGCCACATTGCTGGCAGTATCAGGGCAAGTCGCTGCCGCAGGCCTATTGGTGGAGACGACGGGAGTCCGTTCGGTCCCCACTACCGGCCAACAACAACGACGCCCCGATCGCAGCCTCCAGCTGTGCAGCCGAGCTTAACACAGCTTGAAGCTGGGAGCGAAGTGTAACCAACTCAGACTGTACCCGCACACAGCAGTCACAGTCCCTATTTATGATTACAGTGCCGAGAAAACAAGAACCACTGTCGGGATGCGCAAAAAGAAAGCTACACTGTTTGTTAAAATGCGAATTTGAATTTAATATGCACGAGAGTACAGTATACATTTACACACTGAAACGAAAACACGCAACCAAAATCAAAATACTATGTGTTGCTTCTAATCAGAAGCGGAATATGAAGCCGGCGTCTGCTGCGTATCGGCCAACGGCTTAACAGACACTCAAGTTATCAAACCTGCGGAGGCAAGCTCGTGAAAATTTATGGTCCCGCACATTTCTGAGATTAAACTGTTCCTCATTAGCGGCCCTAAGCTGCCAAATTAGGGGTTGCCTCCTTGGGCGCGAAGGAGAAATAATTTGCACTTGAAAAAAGGTTAAAAGAATATTTTTTAGAAAAAGAAGAACATGGAAACACTTCTGACACTTATAAATTCAAAAGAAAGACGTGCGATGAATTAAAAGCGACTGTTCAGAATGCAGCAAGAAAGGTTAAATGTATAAAAGGTGAAAAGAAATACTTTAAACTTGAAAATTATTTTCTGAATATTTACTCGTGATGTTTCTACAGTTCTTTTATATTCAATGCTTAAAAACTAAATCCCCATAACACAACGGCGAATTAGTAGAAAAAAGTGTGGACATGTTATTAACTAGCGACGACTGAAATAAGAACTCTTGGCATTGAATTTTTGATGAAAGAATCCGAAATCAGTGTTACGTGATAAACGGAACTTCACAGAAATTTATAATTGGAAAAGACCGCGAAGGCGAAATCGCCGCACTGTTGTGGTAACTGGCAGATGTTATAATTTAATAGCCTCCTATACATAGCAGATAAATTTCTGTAAAATGAAGGTATATTTATTTGGAAAGTTTAATTCATATGGGGAATAGGGGAATAGGGGAACTTTATAATCGAAACTAGAATTGCAAAGTGTCCTACATGACTTTCAACGGATCATTCCATTTTCAAAATTTAGTGTGAAGATCGAAATAAGAGCCATAACCTGCAACCGTGATTGAAGACTAAATCTGTACTCAATTTTCAACATAAAAGTCTGTCAAGTAAGGAGGTGGAGTATCATTATTAATAACCTGAAGTTCTGAAGATGGCAATGAACTGGTCTGCAAGTGAGATATTTAAAAAAGTATCATATGTTCGAAGTTTAGGCTTTTCTGATGAGCTAAAAATATTTTTCACAAATAGCTCAATATTTCCAAAATAAATTTACAAAATAGATGTAAAAAACCACAATCATAAACGAACCTGAATTACTGTAACAAAAGTTGTGGTCTTCAGTCCTGAGACTGGTTTGATGCAGCTCTCCACCCTACTCTATCCTGAGCAAGCTTTTTCATTTCCTCATAAAAACGGCAACCCACATCCACTTGAATCTGCTTACTATACGCGTCTCTTAGTCTCCCTCTGCGATTTTTACCCCACACACTTCCCTCCAATGATAAAATTACGATCCCTCGATGTCTAAGAATGTGTCCAACCAAGCGATCCCTTCTTTTAGTCAGGGTATGCCAAAAATTCCTTTTCTCGACAATTCTGTTCAGTACCTCTTCATTAGTTATGCGATCTACCCACCTAATCTTCAGCATTCTTCTATAGCACCACATTTCAAAAACCTCTATTCTATTCCTGTCCGCCTGCTTATCGTCCATGTCTCACTCCCATACAAGGCAACACTCCATACAAATGCCTTCAGAAAAGACTTCCTTACACTTAAATTAATATTCGATGTTAGCAGATTTCTCTTTTTCAAAAATTCTTTTCTTCCCACTGGTATTCTGCATTTTATATCCTCCGTACTGCGACCATTGCATGTTTTTTTACTACTCAAGTAACAAAACCCATCTACCACCTTCGCTGTTTCGTTACTTAATCTAGTTCCTTCAGCATCGCCTGATTTTCTAAGACCGCATTCCATTATTTTTGTTTTGCTCTTGTTAATGTTCATTTTATACGCTCTCTCTTCAGCACACTGTCCATGAGCAAAATTATTCACATTGACTTATTTGATATGTGAATTTTATAATCACACTTCATTGAAGTATTATGGAATATTCGAATACAGCGGATAGGAATACTGATTTCTGCTCTGAAGGAAGAGCACGGAAAGAACACATGGGCCAAAACTAAAGGACATCTCTGCCTCGCACATCTTTATGTCGACATAAACCGGAACAATCGCGAGAACCCAGGAAGCTGCTCATTTGAATAGCTGGACCGGCTGCACTTAGTGAAAACGCTTAGACAAGTACTTGCTGGCAGCACTATGAGCGAAAAATAGTCTTCCTCCCACTAAGTTACGAAGAAAGGCATCGCTTTTATAAATGAATCCCCTACAGCTTCCGTTCTTCTAACTTCTCAGTTTCTATCTTCTCACGCAAACTCACACCGAAACCCGTACCAAATCTTCACGGAATTACAAATTGGCGACACCTTGACGTTAATATGAAAATACAACACTTTTCCGCGTTTGCATGATGACCATTGGTTGCTGCAAACATACATCATTTTTTTACAAATTTGATGTGTGTGTGCAGCACCCGCCAAACTAAAGTTCTAAGGTGAATGAATATTGTAGTGAATTATTACTTTTGAAGTAATACATCGCCAGACTTATAGACAAACATGATGCAGCACATCACTTCTTTTGAATGCAAATAGAACCTAAAATAACCTTTCTTCAGAAAATACCATTATGTAGCAATCCAGTGAGAGCTCCACGGACCCCAGCATCAACCCAAGGCCGCATCCAAACTTACATGGTGCCCACGAGTTCATTTAAACACCGATCGCCTTATTTATTCCATTCTCAACAACCTGGCTTAAATACCGTGCATTGCCTGATCGGTAAGGACGTGGTCAGTTTGTCCCTAATATGTAGAACTGTATTTATGTCGGGGGCACACATATTGCTCTGTATCCTTGCTGTATTCGACTGAGGCAACTGTCTGAGGTGCTGCATTACCAAGTTTCCTTCACACTTTATCGATGGTTATTAATTTTTTATATTCAAATGTCTGTAAATCTATCGGACCAAACTGCGTGGTCATCAGTCCGTAGCTTACAAACTACTTAAACCTAGGTAAACTAACCTACGGACAAACACACACACACATGCCCCAGGGAGGACTCGAACCTCCACAGCGAGCAACCGCGCGCTCTGCAGCGATGCGCTTTAGACCGCTCGCATACTCCACCGCGGCATTTTTTTTATATTCATTATAACTCTGTTGTTATAACTATCTCCAGTTTTCGATAGTTCGTTATTGTTCATTTTTGGTCCATCTACAGCGTATAGTTTGGTGTCTGGGTCTGAGGATCGGATATCTCCATTGCAGTCTGGAATGTAGTTTATTTCGTGCAGTACGTTTGTCACTTACCTCCCGTAGGCCCTCACAAATTCTTTATTATTGTAGAAGATGCAGTCTAGTTGGGGTTCCAGCGGTCGAGAAATCGCAGTTCATTGACCATAATTGTTGTCCTAGGGCAGAGGAAGACAACGTCAGGCGGTGTGACGTGTGACAGGAAGATCAAGTTAGTCAATTCGTTTAACATCAGGAGAGTGCTGTGTTAGCAATGTTGTCTAGATAAACGGGGCTGTGAGTACGGATCTGGAGGACTCAGTCTGCAACAGCGCTCTTGACGACAATAACCTAACCTAAACTAAATCAAACGTTCAAATATTTCTTAAGCTTAAGGGACTTAACTGCGGAGTTATCAGTCCCTAAACTTACAAAATACTTATGAACTACCTTATACTAAAGGCGACACAAACAGCCATTCCCGAGGGGGGATTCGAACCCCCGACTGTAGCGGGCGTGCAGAATGTGACTGGCGCGCTGCAGACCAGTCGGCCACTGCGGACGAGTAACCTAATCTAACCAATAGTGAAACACCTTGTCAGATCTCTATCTAACATTCAGTCTTAAATTTAAAATATCTCAAACATTGCACCCTAAGAACTAACCAAAGAAAAACGAAATGGAAAATATCTGCTTCATTGTACTGCACAGCTTTGTCCTATATTGTAGAGATATTTGTATTATGTTCCATTCTCTTTACTTCACAACAATGTTTTCCTCACCTTAAAATACACGTACATTTTCTCATGATATAGAGACGATATGCAATTGTCTGTAATCTGAGTCTGTTGTTGTGGTCTTCAGTCCGGAGACTGGTTTGATGCAGCTCTCCAACCTACTCTATCCTGAGCAAGCCTCTTCATCTCCTCATAAGAACGGCAACCTACATCCATTTGAGTTTGCTTACTGTATTTATCTCTTGGTCTCCGTCTGAGATTTTTACCCCACACACTTTCCTCCAACCTAAATTAACAATTCCTTGATGTCTAAGAAAGTGTCATACCAATTTGATCCCTTCTTTTAGTCAAGGTATCGCAGAAATTATATTTCTCCCCAGTTCGGTTCAGTATCTACTCATTAGTTACACGATCCACCCACCTAATATTCAGAATTCTTCTGTAACACCACATTTCAAAAGCCTGTATCCTCTTCCTGTCCGCACTGTTTATCGTCCATGTTTCACTCCCATACAAGGCAACACTCCACACAAATGCTTTCAGGAAGGAATTTCTTATGCTTAAAATAATATTCGATGTTAATAAATTTCTCTTTTTCAAAAACACTTTCTTCCAATTGCCATTCTGCATTTTATATCCTCTATACTGCGACCATCATATGTTATTTTACTGCCCAAATAACAAAACTCATTTACCACTTTATTGATTCGTTACCTAAATTAATTCCTTCAGCACCGCCTAATTTTCTGACTGCATTCCATTATCCTTGTTTTGCTCTTGTTAATGTTCATCTTATATGCTCCTTTCAACACACTGTCCATTTCGTTCAATTGCTTCTTCAGGTCCTCCGCTTTCTCTGACAGAGTTACAGCGTCATCAGCAAAACGCAAGGTCTTTATTTCTGCATCTTGAACTTTATTTCCTTCTCCAAATTCCTCCTTGTTTTCCTTTATAGCTTGTTCAATGAACACATTGAATAACGGGGAAAGGCTACAACCCTGTCTTACACCTTTCCCAACCTCTGCATCAGTCGATAACTGCTGTCTGGTTGTTATACAAGTAGTAAATAACTATCCCTTCCCTATGTTTTACTCTATGTCTTATGTCTATTATTTAATAAACAACATGTTTTAGAGTTAAGGTATCGTAGACGTCGCTGTGTTCTTCACACCAGATCTGTTCGCTATCTTTCTCTAACTGCTGCACTCAGCACGCTACATTCTATTTCTCCGGTGCAGCAGTACAGAGCGAGGCCAACGAGAAAGACAGGCCCCAGTGCTGACGTCATACCACGTAAGCAAGGTATTTCCAAGCCAGCTACAATATAACTTACCTATTTTCGTAGAAAGGGTTGCAACTAGAACATTAGGGCAGCGTAAAATGTTTCGAGGCTGTATGAAATAATTACTAACCAGCCTTGATTCAACTTGAAATGTGCGAAACCGGTTGTAGAAATAATAAAAGAGACATGTAAGAAAACTACTATTCCAGCACCTATGTATTTTCATTTGATAAAAAATTAAGTATGTTTAAGAGAAGTTTTGTACAGTTCTTGAAAATTTCCTCAAGTTAATCTAAACTGTGTTTGTCCCACGTTAGAAGAAAAATCTGAACGAAAGTTACTGCGTCTCTATCATGCAAAGAAATAGGTATGCTTTCGTTAGATGGGGCTGTAGGCCAGTTTTCTTACATATAGTCAGTTGAAAGACCAAAATATACTCACAATGTCATCGTAGCTGCACGAGATATGTGTTTTTGACATACACACGTGATGGGAATATTTTTGTGTAATTTTAACATATATGGAGAAGGTTGGACACTGTCTTACAGCCTTTTGATTGAGGGAAGTATCCAAGTCCTCGTGTGTAGTGTAGGGTAGCGCCAAGTGTCTTCTTTACTCTTAAGGGGAAGCCAGGTGAGGTTTACTATCTTATGTTCCTACACAGAACACCTACGTTTCTTACGGAAGACGTCTTAGGCACAAAATATAGAATACGGCTGTCAATCTCACAACGATAATGATCTGCACTCATGCAAGCGAGCAACGACTGCGTCAAACACACGGGGCGGACCCTGTAGACATTGACTACTCCTCAACAGCGAGTCAGCAGCCACAGCGGCTGACATGGACATGTAAAGACCATAATTGCCGTGGTGACGATGAAAACCGTGACGTAAGCTGTCGTGGAAAGTCCATGTTCAGGATCTTGTTCCAAAACTAAATTATGCTTTATTTACCATTAGATCAATATCTGAAATATGTTATTTTTCAACACGAAAAGTAGTCTACTATGCTTACGTTCACTAATGACCTACGGCGTTATTATTTGGGGTAACTCGAACTGAAACAAAAAGGATATTTTTGGCTCAGAAACGGGCGGATCGAGCAATATGTGGTGTAAGTTCACGAACGTCATGTCGACCCATTTTCAGTAGACTGGGAATTTTGACACGTTTTTCCTTTAATGTCGTTTGTTCTTAATATGAGCTTCTTCCCACGACTTAGTAGCTTTCAGTCGGTGAATAATAGACAGAAGTTGAATCTACATTCGCATGACACCACACTGACACTTGGGCAGAAAGGTGTGCAGTATTCTGCAGCATTTATTTTCAATAAGCTGACAAAAGTGCTAAAGAATCTTAGCACTAACCCACACGCTTACAAATCTAAAATGTTACCTCATGGCTCACTCCTTTTACTCTGTCGAGGAACTCCTAGAAAAATTAAACAATTAAGCTAATTCATTTTTTTCCTTTATTCTTTTCGCTTAGTCTTAAGATTCTCGTGTGCAAAGGACTACTTAAAAATTTTCTATTACCATTCTTGTGTTAAACTTCATGTATTTACTTGTTTCATGACCATGGAGTCTTATTATAAAGAAAATACTTGCATTATATAGCTCAGCGATTCCTACAGTGGATTACGTAGAGGAATAATCAACGGTTGCGTGAAATTATATTGGTCATTGAATCATTCGATTGTTTGTAACTGCTAAACAGCTCCACAGTTACGAAAATTATTTTGGTACATCGTGAAATATGTTCTGAACAGAACGCACGATCGCATTTTAAAACAATTTGGCAATTATGCAACGCAGTAGCGGGTATTGAAAATCAAGAATCATTTAACGCGAGAGTCAAACTGTCTGCCTTTAAAAATTGAAGTTGTGAATTACAACGTAAAAAGGAACAACATTGAAGTTTTACACTGATTTGCAAATTGATTCAAGCAATCATGTAGTAAATAACAACCTGTTGAACTCTTTGTTACATTACTTTCTGGATACTAATGCTGTCATCTAGTGGGTACAATTTACCATTAAATGCAAGTTGTGATCCTTACCATCTTGAAGTATGATCACTCATTCATCTTAATCCGCATTAAAACACACATTGAGGCTATGACACTGAACGAGTTTATGTTAGTCTTAGCAATGAAGATCCTTAACTGTCTATAAAGAGTGTCTTAAATCTTCTGCATTTGTCATCATATTGTGACACAGATTTTCCAGCTTATACAAAAATATAGAATGAGAATGGATGATGCCCCAAACATGCATGTACAACTGTAGGATATAATATCTAACGTTAAATAATTTTTAGGAAAACATGAAACAGTTCCTATCTTCGCATTGTAAGATACAGTAATAAACTGAATATTGTCAATGAGATGGTGTTTGCAGTCAGGGTTCTCCTTCTTACTTTAAAATGCAGTGTCATTCATTTATAATAATTTGCTGTATGTTTTCATACAATAACAAAGTTAATTAACAGGCTAAGTTAGATAAAAGTTATAGAACTAGCTGTTATAATTTTTAGTCTTTGTATTCACTGCACCACTTTACACGTTGTATTCTGACAGCAGGTTGCACCGAGCCTGCACCGGCAGTGTTTAAGCACCTTCTTGTGCTGAAATCGGGAGAGAACAAGTGTACATACATACTTGTGTCATTCAGCCGACTGTGTTTTCTTCCCTCGTCTTGAACAGATGAGACGTGCGAAGGTGATTCACGCTAGATGGCAGTACTTGCGCATATTAAATTGGACCTGCTGAGGCTAGCGTGCTCTCTATTTCACGCAATATTAATTTGTGGATGCGACTCAGTGACTGACGGCTCCACGCCGCCCACAGAGTTCACATCTCGGTGCTTCAGTTGGTAATGTACTGTGCAACTCTGTATTATATCAACGGACTGCCACAACTAACACTTCATGCCGTGTAGTTCAAGATTCGTTGCTGGCTAGCTTTCGCACAGGTCACAAGTTTTTTGCACCGCTTATGTTACATAACAAGCCACTTTAAATCTTCCCAGCCCATCCTCGCTTTCCAACTGTGGAATTCAGATTGGAATTGTGTGTTTTTATTGACCGTGTTTTCCTTAATTTGAATGCTATTTAATTGCAACAAATTAATCGTTAAAAAGAATCTTTTATCGTATCATAACAGAACTCTACCTGTAGAAATTAATTTTTGAATCAATTTTACATTCAGAAGACGAAAATTTAGAAGGCGACCCTCAATAGTTATAAGTTAGGCTAATTTTAGAAATTTGTATATTTTGACGTTACAAATAGTGTTGTCGAAGTCCTTGAACGGTATGTAAAAGATATGACCACTGATTTGCTGTGACGATATACTGTTTAAGAGAACGATTATGAAAATGCGTAATAGATCCATAAAGAGAAAAGCCTATCAGGAGATACTCAGATGTCTTCCTGGCCGAGTGACAAAATTATAGAGTACATAGCACATAAATAAACAAGAAGGGCAGGAATATGAGTACGAAATTATTAGTCTCCTGAGTTACGAATATAAGCTGCCAATTTAAGCAATAAGAAGGTATCGTGAAGTGCAATAATGGGGTACTGTGCGAGTGGGTGGTCGCACGAACTGCTACCCATAACACCAGCATGGGCTATTAACAGGGTACAACGTGGAATACTATTCCGGTTATCGGAAGATTTTGGCACTGTGTCAAGCAAGGCGGTGCAAGTAAAACTCTAAATATGTCCACTCGATCTCCAGATACTGAAAAAGGGCAATGTATGGACACAAGAAAGAACATATGATAAACTGCCGATTTTAATATCAATATGGCAAATAAGCCAACTACAGTCAGATCGCCACCAATGGCAGAAACGATGGGATGAGGCTAAAATAGCGAGCACATCAGTTAGATTCTGTCAAAACATGAAAATATGTCTGGAAATGAAACACCTAAATCTATTCAGTGGATCTTCTTGTCTGCTCACAGGCTTTGTGCTGCCTGCTGGCATCGAGTTAGTAGAAAATGTTCAAATGATTATAGAACTTATGGGACTTAACTACGGGGTCATCAGTCCCTAAGCTTACAAACTACTTATGAACTAGCTAAGACTAAGGACGGCACAAATATCCATTCCCGAGGGGGGATTCGAACCCCCGACTGTAGTGGCCGTGTAAACCGTGACTGGAGCGCCTCAGTCCCCTCGGTCACCGCGGCCGGCAGTTAGTAGAAGATAAATTTTGAGTGTGCCTGTGACGATACTTCTAGATTACCGCTATATGTCGACATTGCTGATACAGATCGATATCAGCTGAGTCAACACTGGTGACTCGACATCAGCGATATACTGTGCAGCGAGACAAAATTCTAGATCTTCGATAACATTACTGACGCCATCTCAAGGAAGGCCCTGTTAGTAATATACCTCACCAATCAAATTGCGTCGAATACAGTGGAAGATGTTGTAGAAGAGCAGCAACGCAGCGATAACCGTTGCGGTCTACAGTTCGGCAGACCAACAGGCAACACCACACACAGGACAAACATCAGAGAGGAAAGCAACTGTTGACCGTGTCTCGCCAACCAAGGAACCATGATCAAGGTGTGGCTGCACTCCTAACCAACGGCGATGGGAAGGCGTCCCCCGGCAACCTGGATGGTGACCCAAACACAACGCCTCGGGCGGGGGGGGGGGGGGGGGGCGGACTGAGTGAAGTGGTGGTGATTTCTGCAGAGAACGATCTGGATTGTGAATGGTTACAGTTCCCGGCTCTACAAAACAAACAGGTTACTAGCTACTGCAGTAAACACTTCATGAATTACTCTTTCAGATACAAAATGCAAGAACACGCTTCTCAAATATAATATGCTCGGAATGTAGGAATGAAGTATGAAGACAAACACAGAAAAATAAATACGTAATATGTATAAGTACAGAACAAGCGGCAGTCGAAGATATACTTACGAATGAGTCTGTAGAACATACGAGGCGTGTCCAAAAAGTAAGTTTCGTTTGGTTATATAAAACGAACGGGTACAGATACAGAAAAAATATTGATTGTACAAAAATCTACAATTGTTAAACTACTTTTCTATATAGCTTCCGAAATTTTGTAGGCAATTTTCATAGCATGGCACAAGGTTTTGTGTGCCTTTTTATAGAATGTTGCCGCCTGTGTATTCAACCATGTGGTAACATGTTCTTTCAGCTCGTCATCATAGCTGAAGTATTGTCCACCAAGGACAGATTTTAGGTGTAAGAAGAGGATTACTGTCAAAATATTTTTTTTTTCACGATGATGTCTGACCTCATACACATAATGTGACCAAATAATTCTTATGGAAATTTCAATGGGACTTGTTTGATCATTCTCCATTATCTCCTAGCTACTTACACCTAAAATCTGTCCTTGGTGGTCAACGATTCAACGATGATAAAGAGCTGTTACCACATGGTTGAATACACAGGCGGCAACGTTCTGTGACGGTTGCATGCAAAAACTTGTGGCACGCTATGACAAGTGCCTACAAAATTTCGGCAGTTATGTGGAAAAGTAGTTCAAGAGTTGTAGAATATTTTGCAATAACAATTTCTTCTGTATCAGTACCCGTTCGTTTTATATAACCAAACGAAACTTACTTTCTGGACACGCCTCGTATGTTCTACAGACTCATTTTATTACCACACGGAACTTACTTTCTGGATGCGCCTCGTATACCAAAAAACTGTGCATCAAGCAGCAAGTTATACACGACTAACTGGGTATATACTTGAATGAAAAATCTCCCCTTATGAAGAAATTAAAGACGCGAGCTGTTGTAGTTGACTGCTACATTCAATGCACACATTACGAGCGGGTTCGAAAGAAGCACACATTAATTATTCTTCTCCTCTGATATTGCAGCCGGAACGTTGAAATTTCACGAAGGTCCCGTTTGAAATCAGCGATGTGGGTGGATTTGTTTAGCTTTTGTATCTCAAGTCAGTGAAGCCTAAACTGCGAAACAAAGCACGCACAGCTGTTACTTTCGACAAATTGCGAAGAAGGGAGGAGTATAGTGAAATATTTGTGTGCCAAAGGGCCATAAACTGAGTTAAATTTACGAGGGCATGAGTGCAGTATATGGAGTCGACTGCAGGAACATAAAAAACTTTCCGCATGGTGTGAGTTCTTTCAAGAGGGCCTTGTGAACCTCAGTGATTCGACAGACTGAGCGTCTCTGTAACAGCTGCAAACCTGCAGAATATCCAAGTTACTGAAGCACCAGTTTATAGAACGACGGTGTGTACAGCTGTGAACCTTATCGGAGCTGTTCAGCTTTTCCTATACAACCCCAGATCGCGTCTCCAGGCCACTGTCATCACATAATTATTTCGACATTTCTTATGGCATGGTGTGGAATTTTGTTCATCTCAAGATGGATTTTCGTTAATTTTTTGCTCAGACGACTGCCTAAGAATCTCTTAAAAATTTAACAGAAATCACTAAATGCATTACTGCGCATGCATTATATATACGTAATCGTCACATGTGATTAGTAGGCGTGCCACTACACGCCCGATACCTAGTAAAAGGCTAAGGAGGGATAATGTAATCTGATAATTACTTGTGACAGTCTTCTGGGATGTACATGGTGTGTTATTTGTGGAATTTACTGAACACGGGACCAATGCGAATTATGTAACCTACATTTGAACTTTGTTTAACCCTTAATTCACTACCTGAGTCCGTGGGACTCATACCCAAGATTTGAAACAATGTAGACGTTACGTTTTCGCGCCAATCGTTGCGCGCCGCCCGCTATTTTTCTGCAGTGTCGTGGTGGACGCGCTACTGTGAGGACGTGTGCAAGCAACAATCACAAGGTTAGAATTTTACTCAAGTGAGTCCCAGGGACTCATGATTGTTGTTAACGCTACTAGTTTATTCAGTCCATAGGACTCATCGTATGTGTTTATGCTACAATCAATGGTTTTCCTTACGAGTTTATTTCGTTTCTAATTTTGGTTTCAGGACACAATATAGCTCACAGACGACCCGTTCTTAGTTCGGTATATGTTGATGATCCTGACGCAGCATCAATTGTGAATTTATGCCTTGAAGAAGAGGGCGAGATGTGTCATTCCAGACGATTTTGGTCAGTTGGATGTGGAACATAAATTGCCCAGAAAAGACAGGTAGTACTGTTACTTGTGCCACTACAAGAAAAGAACCAAAACAGCTTACATCTGCTGCACATGTAAGAAACCAGTGTGTTTGTCGAGCTCGATGAAACTATGTCGACATTGTGTTTCAGAGAACTGACTGAATATTACAGAAAAGTGAATAAACTCTGACTTATATATTACTTTCTTGTGAAGGCTTTTGATTTTGTTAGTAGATTTATTTACATTACAGAACTATTGCCTGTATTATAAAATAATTTCATATGGTCTTCCTTTCAGTAAACTGATCTCTTTTTCAAAAATGTAATTTTAATTAAGACATTGGTTTTTCAAAATTGTTTTTATGGGTGTTATATTGTTGTTAATATGTTTATGAACATAAGTTAAATATTGAGATAAAAAATAACGCATTTTGTTATAAAAAATTAAAAAATACATATATGTGAGTCCACGGGACTCATGGTAGTGTTATACGCTAGTTACTTTCACCTAATGAATTAAGGGTTAAGATACACCTTAATTACAAACGCCAAAACATTTGGCAGTGTCACACTTCATGTCATTGGCCTATCTCTTCCCGAGGAAAAAGGACAAATTTGCGTGGTAGCTGCCCCAGCATCCATAATAAAGGCTGGTCTTTGAACCGTCGGTTCTTCATCAGCGGTGTGGCATCGTGTATTGTCATGCAGAACTATGGAATGTTGTTCCAATAAATATTGCTTTGACCAGAGCGCTATACGTCCAGTGTAACGACGTTTCATGAAACAAATTTCAAATTTTTGTAAAGCCAAGGGACCAAACTGCAGGGGCAATCAGTCCCTAGACTTAAATTAACTTATGCTAAGACAACACACACACACACACTCACACACACACAGACACACACACATTCCCATGCCGGAGGGAGGAATTAAATGTCCGACTGGGAGCAGACGCGCAATCCGCTGCCAGGCTTCTTAGAGCGCACGGGTACTCCTGCGCGGACATTTCTTCGAACAGTACCGCACAATTGTGTATGATAATACCTGCTTCACTTGGAGATCATGGAACACAGAACACCTTTCTCGATTATAATCTTTGATATCACTTTGTCAAGGTGAAGGAACAACTCCTAGGCTTCAGGTACAACGCCAGAGATGACATTACCCGTGCAACAGGATGGTCAGTGTGGGATATCAACAGAAATGGACGGTAAGATGTTACATCAAGCCATCCAGGCACTTGACAATGTCGAAAATAACGCATGCGGTAATATTGCAGATTTATCTGTGAGCACTTGTGGGCATAAAGTCATTCAGAAGGATATAAAAACTCATTACTTTTATCCAGCCCTTGTACCATAATGTGTTAACCCCTTCATGACCGAAATGATGAAAAAATTTCAGATCACTGTGAGAATTGGTTCTTGATTTTGGCCCAGATACTCATGTGTTACCCGTATCATGACCGAATTAATGAAAATTTTGGTTATCACTCTCACAATTGGTTTCTTGATTCTGGCCAAGTTTCTATATTTCGCTTTTTATTCGTAGTTTTACAATTACATCATGTGGGACGTATACCTCCCATTGGGCTCAAGGAGGAGTAAATTTACGGAACCAATGCTTTTATTTCAGTATTTATGTCAAAATAAGAATGCTATTAGCATTATTATGTCAAACATTTATTGATTCAGAGCTTAACATATAGGCGAAATTTTGCAACATTTGGCATAGCTGCATACGAAATTTATGCATGTCTCTTGCTTCGGAGGGTTGTATTGCCTGTATCGCCTCCTTGTGCTCCCTGTTTGGAAGTATTATCCAACTACACATACGAGCATATCATCAGGAATACTTTACTTTTTGCGATGAATTCCCTCCTCTTCTGTTTGTAGTTCTCGCTGTCGCAATAGGATGGGTCAGTGTCGTATATCACGCCATCTAGATACTTTAGAATTAGTCAAAAATAACGCGGACGATAATTTTCATGACCCAATTAATGAAAATTTTGCAGATTACTGTAGAAATTGGTTTCTTGATTTTGGCCAAGTTTCTAAATTTCCGTAGTTATTTATAGATTTAGAACCTGTATGTCCCTCTGGGTTCGAGGAGGAGTAAATTTACGGAAACAATGTTTTTATTTCAGTACAGATTAGGATCTTTCCTAATAAGAATGTTATTAGCGTTGTTACGTCAGACAAATTTATTGATTCAGAATTTAACATTGTGGTGAAATTTTGCAACACCTGGCATGAATACAACAGTGATACTTTGCGGTAGCTACAAATGAAAGTTTCCCATGTTTCTTGCTTCCATGTGTGGTATTGCCCTCATCGCCTCCTTGCGCTCCTTGTTGGAAAATGTTTTTCAACTACACATGAGCGCTCATCATCACGAATACTAGAAACTCTTGGTTTGTTTTTGTGATGAACTCCTTCCTCTTCTCTTTATAGTTCTTACTGTCACACATTTGACACATCAGGTGCTCTTATTGCCTCTTCAATACATTCGTCTTCAGACGACACTTCATTAGCGGTCATCGAAAACAAGTAGCCCATAATCTCCTCTTTTTTCGATGTCTACATTTATAGAAACAGGAAATGACAAGACGTTGCTAAACTTTGCATCATTTGTTCTCTTTGTGTGTTCTGGAAAGTGTCAGATTCAATTTAATATCTTAGTTTACAACAAAACCGCTCAGTCCAGTGCCGTGGTTTCCAGTATGTAACAATAAACCACGAATATAGAAGTGATATATCAATAATATGTAAACAAACCTGTACATTTCTAACAAACAAAGTAAAGAGAATAATAAATGCCTTCACTATGCTTATCTACTACAGAAAAGACAAGAAGCACATAAAACTGCCAAAACACGAGTCACACTATGCACAACTGAAACAAACAAGCGATAACACGTGCCGTACACGACAAACTACAAGACAGTAGGTTCCAGGCTATTGATGCTGTATAATGTCCTTCCAATTTTTACCGAAATCGACGATTGAAAAGTTTAGTGCTACCACTAATAAAGACGCATCATGTAACAATAGGGGTCTGTGTATACACTCGTAACAAAGAATAATTATTTTAATGTGTGTTATTATCTTTGTACAATTAAAATATATAAATGTATTTAATGTTAAAAAGTAATCTTGTTGTAGCTTGTTGTGTCTTGTTGTATCTGGTTGTGTCTTGTCTCTTATCTGCGCTGGTCGATCATAATCGTGACGAGATTGTTTTGATGAAAATGAAGGAAATATTGTAAAGGTCTGTAAATGTGTTTGAACATTTTTAAAGTCTTAAAATGTATGTATTAAACAAAATAAGTGTACGAACTTTAATTAGTTAGAAATATCCCGATCATTTATTTGAAATGCTAAAGGACGCCATTAGCATTTGTTTAAGCAAGAAGCTAACGTCAGAGATTGCATCAACCGCCGCCATTACGTGGCAAATATAGAATTCCTAACTGATAAAGCAAGGACTGGTAGAAAATAATGTTTAATAAAAAACATAATTTTCTATTTCAGCTCTGCAAAACCAAACTGGACTTATATAAAAATTACGCCATCTTTTGTGGTAATTTATGGTGAAACGTGGAATATTACAAAGATCTATAAATTACGAAGTGTATATGTATTCAGAGTTAATGTTATTATTATTCTGAGTGAGAAGTGAATAATATTTCATTAAATAATTTCCTGATAGCCATATCTTAAAAAGTTAAAAGACAGTTTTCATTTTGCTACACTGAATTCATACTTTGCGATTTTACTTTAAGTTGGACATTCAACTAAAGTTTCGATTATATACGTAACTAAGAACAAGATTCAGAATTTTAATATAAAGGATAGGTTCCACAATGACTTCGTTTGCAATTGAATATTATTCTTATAGCATTTTATGTAGGACTACTGTAGGACACTGAATTATCACGTCGCTGAGAAGGTTTATGTTTCATCCAGTTACTGAACTAGCTGGCAAAGATAATAATAAAAACTACAAAGGCAATATCGTAAAATATATCCTTATAAACCTGGATACTTTCAAAATATATACGTATATTTTTTGAACATTTTTTAGAGTATTTTTACAGCTTTCAATATAAGATGACAGCACGACACAGAGTGGGATTGTGATATCCCTGTGAAGTCAGGGACGAAAATTCGTATGTGGGACTCATATGTCCCTTTGGTCACGAAAGTGTTAATGAATTAATGCATCACTCCATGTCACATGACCTTTTGTGTCATACCGTATCACATCATATAACTCATCATTTCATGCAAACTTATACACTGCGTTCAGCCCTTTTTGAACGATGAACGAATTTGTAATAGGCTGATAATGAGTTGCGATTATGGCGGCCGTCTCTCCTTTGAACGGGATCACTAGTGTGATCGCGCTAGAATTGACGCGCGATAATTGTAGCGATAAAGCAATAGGGCAAGTCCTAAATTCAGTACTAGTGGGTTCACTGCGCATGCGCGAGCTGGTAGCTGCTGCAGTCAAAATGCGATCAGTTACCATTTTCCTATCTGGTTACGTGTATTTTGAATTGTGCCAGTTTGTAGTCGTTTCATCATCGCCAGGAACTTTCTGAGCAAGTATCTGTACTGTATTTTTCGTAAATATTTTCATGAAATTTTTAAACCTTTGTATATTTCATAATTCTTTAATGATGCGCTAATGTGAAATCACGACGACTGCTGCTGTAGTTATGGAATGGAACAAACCTGCTATTACACTTCTATAGAGGGGCATAGTGAATAGCAAGCCCTTTTTGTTGTTGGGAATAGCTTGTACCATAATAAGATGCGTATATTTTCGTTAATAATCAAAGAAGCTCCTAAATATTCGTTCCGTTGTTTCAGCGTGCCACAAAGGAAAAATTAGATATAATTCCGGAATTCATTTGGATCCTTCGCCACTAATTCTCTCATTACCTTTCTGTATGCGTCGTGATTTTCATCTCTTCTCTGAAACCACGGTCGCATCCAGCACCTATGTTTTCTTCGGCTTGTATCCGCCTTCTAGCAACTAATGATAATGTAACCGCAGCCGTCGCTAAGGCTACGTTGACCGCTAATTAACTCATGTCCAGAAAATGTACTACTGATATTGGTAGTGGAACGGTGACAATATAATTGCGATGGATAATATAATTATTGATGTTTGTCTTTATTCTCTAATCATGCGAGTATTTTGACCCTACAAAGTTTTATCAGTTGCTAGGACATTGTTGATTTGTTATTTACAGTTCCCTAGCAACACCAAATGTCATAAGCTAAGCGTGTAAATTCTCTAAACTTCGTCCGGAGTGTCTCGCACCACAACATAAATTAAAATTTGTAGAAGTAATTCCTTTAAATAGTTTATCAAAAATAAATATATCAGGTTCTTGTACGGGCAGGGCAAGAAAAACAGTCTGTGGCCGTTACTAAAATTTCATCAAAATCAAACACAGTCACTTCTGTTTGCTGTCGTTAACTAGTACTGAAAATATTAACATTCCACAGCCTTCTAAACACTGTTGTTCCACATTCCCATTCGATACTCATATAATGTCACATTCGAAGATAATCAGTAGTGATTCAATCAGAATTAAATTGTTTTCTGAAATAAGTCGAAATTCTTCACAAGAATCAATTTTCTCTTGCTATAAAACATTCTTGATCATAAATAAATCTCCATAAATGCAAGATATCTTTTAACAATAACAAATATTTATTCTTCTTCATGTTAATACAGCGTCAGTTTAGCAAGAAACGTGAACATGGACAACTAGCTTGGATTGAATCTGAAACAAGACTAACTATAATTTTATATTCTTTACTTTTGTTCTTGGAAACGATTGAAGCGCGGCAATAAAAAAGGCGCGGCAGCATTTGTTGCCCCGTAGCTGTCGGTTGAATTTTAATAGTGGCCGACTGCTGTAATGTTGGCTGCGGCGGCGACGACGCTGCCCTTGTTGATTGCGGCGCCTCGATCGTACATGAAACGTACAGAAACAAAACATTTTAAGAATTATATTATAAAAAATAATAATATTTACATGAACATTAAACATGTATGCATTCTAAATAAAAGGTTCGTTTTGTCTTATTTTGTATTTATAAATTAGAAACAGGGCTGACATAGGAACATGTAGTACGACTATCTTGTCCCACTACATATTCAACCCTGGAAAACAACAACAAAGGAGACTCGCGACACGTTACTCTCTGCAAGCGGGTTAGAATCTCTGGAGATGCCCTAACACTGAAAAACTGAAGCCAGCTAAATGCGCATTCCGGCATTTTTTTGTGCCCAAAACATTGGTCATACAGTGTGGTAAAGTAGTTGTAGTCGTTGAAATGTACGTCATATGTAAGTAAATACTCCGATATTACTATCAATTTAGTGGTTTTACGTAAAGAGGGCAATATTCACACAGGATTATAAGCAAGAAGTCTTCGTTTTGGGCACAAAAGCATGGAACCCTGGCTTCAACCATTGAATGCTCTCAACATAGATAACACCACCTCCCTTCATTTTAACCTCCTTGACTCTGTTTGTCGTCTAAACAAACTGCTGCAAGATCTTGCATTATAGTTCGAGGGTAGTACGCTAGGAGCGCTTCGGTAGACTATAATCCATATTGAGCATTTTTGTTCATCGTTTGAAACGGGATTTAGGTAAGGTAGCATTAAAATGATCTCATGTTATGTGACATGACACGTAGATACATGGCATGCAACATATTTCTCCAGCTTTGCTTTACTACATTATATGTCACTGCTGTTTAGAATGTCTTCGCCCCAACTATAGTGTATATTACATAGGCATCCCTTCTGGAGAGCTCTGAGGTATTGCGGTTTACTAATTGTAAAGTAGAAACCATGGATTTCGGTTCAGTATACATCACAGAGTATAATGGACAATTAAAATAAAAATATTTTTTTTTTAATATCACACGACTTCACAAATAATTCTCTCGACATTCCACAACTGTTTCCTACCCATCGGAACGTGACCGGAATTTTGACGTTTTTATTCGGCTTAATTTTTCCCTCGTAACATTGGCTACAGTGAACCCGGCAAATAGCTGAAACAGTTATACGTCCGCAGGAAATTGCGAAACGGAAGATTTAATTTAGGAGCAGGAAGCAGGCATTTTATTTATTCGCGCTCCTATGGTTCTGATTAAAGCTTTCACTCTAATTAAATTTATAAACAGTGCGATTAAGCGGGCGCTGTTGAGTGTCAGAATTTGGCCGGGAATTAACCTTGTTAGCGCCGGGTAAGCTTTGTTTAATGCCGTAATTTATAGGGGCGGTTACTTAATTCATCCGGCTCGACAAACAGAAAATTTAAAAGCTTACATGCGCAGCAAACTTATCAGAATCTGGTTAACGGGACAGAATGGAACTTATTAACGCCTGGGTAAAAAAGGTGGATTGAAGGGTGGAGGGAAAGGGGGCGAGGGGATGACGGTAGGGGGAGAGAAATTTCCGTGCAAACAGGAGGCAATCAATGGGGTTGGCAGTGTGCTTGTTTCGTATTGGAGGTTTACCTGTTGTCGTTGCTACGCTGTTGTAGCACGTCATTTTTTAGACTCACAACACACGGCATCACTCGTATTTTCCTCGGGTAACGCGGAAATGTAAGGTCCGCTATGCGATATTTGTATTGTAACTGTATGGAAAGTGGAAATTTAAAGCTGAGTTTGCGTGTCTCTTTATGGGGAAATAACACCAGCTTCGCTTTCGTTGTGAAATATTTACCGATATGCAATATAAGGTGTAGTGTATAGCTTTCCAACTGTCCTTCTGTTCATAGATGTATGTTCACAGTTATCTAAGGAAAATTTATCGTATGTTGTTATGTGCACGCTGTTCTTCCTCATATATTTATACCTTTGATTAGTAATCTTCACTAAGAACTGCAAATGTACCTAGCTTACCGTGCATTACAAGTTCCTGGTAATACTTTGAAAAGTAGATGTGTATCCGTCTCACGGGTATGAATTATGGACCTCCGACAATTTACCAACAGTCATCTTTAAAAAAAAAAAAAAAAGGTTAGTTAAGCTGCCAGCTTATATATCAGATACAAGTGTATTTATGCCATTACATTCACAATAACGGCAAAAAACTACAAGAAATAGAGCCAAAGCAATATCAACCTCATAAATCATTAATACGTTCCAAACACATAATCGTTACACAAGAATAATCCATCATCAGTAACAAAGAAAAAAGGTTCACGTTACCAATGGCGCATAACTGTCCCACTCTAACGCGAAGTGCCTAACCGCCGTTAAACCAAACTACGAAACACACCTCATTAACAGAATATAAAGGATCTCAAACAGTTTAGTCATATTGTATGATTTCGGTGCGGAAAGAGTATGAATGAAGTAAGCTGGTAGCACTAAAACGTGTTTAATCCACTTATTCTAATCCTATAAGACTACAAACACAGAGATAAATGCCATCTATAAACATCTCTAAAACTTATCTATTCAGTAACTACGAGGAGTGTTCATATATAAAGAAATCCCACTAAACACATTGAGAACAAGACATAAAGTCGCGTAGGAGGTAATCGAATTACCGACAGTACTGCTGAAAAGTTGGATATGTCGAAGTAACTGAAGATCACATTTCAAGTAAAGCATAAAAGTGGGCCACTGTACGAAATAAAAGCTTAATTCTTGTAGGAGGTACCCAGATAAGAGTTTACTGTTATAAAAACGCGTAGTCTTAGCAGTAAAATTAGCAAAAGGTCCATGTGAGCTACCGGCTACTCCCTGCTGCAAAACCTTGTTCCCTGTCCCAAATTTGAGAACTGACTTTGTTCAAATTACTCGAATAACTGGAAGTTAACGATACAGTGGCCAATATACGTAGCAGCTCACAGGAAATTACACACAGGCATTAATAAACAAGCCACGACAATTAAAGTTATTTCATAAAGTTGGCTAAGAAAAAAAAAATATGGCGCAACAAGACTTAAACATAAAAAATTGCATCTCAGCTTGTTCTCAGAACTCGTGAAAAACAATATTAAATAAAAAGGGGGAAGGTGCTCGAAAACTACAGTTTATAGACAAGTCAAAGTTATACTGAAATTAACTTTTATATTCAGGTGAAACGCAAGCAAAATGGGGAACCAATTTCGTTAATACAATAAAAAATGCCTCTCATTTACATAGTCTAATACTGACGGTGGCCAGCATAGAATTTAACATAAATTACACAGTACTTAACGCTACTGTGGGGAGGATTTACAAACAACACTCACTTGCTCACACACACGCAATGCAACAGCGAAACTCACCGAAATCAGCGTGCTGAAACGAGGCAGAAGCAAGCGCCGATATGAAGGCGAAATTCAGCAAACCCGGAGGTACCATACTACACAATATACACTAAAACTGCGAAGATGGCTCTAGTTTGTCGTGTCTGATTTCAGATGGTGCATGAGTATAGCAGAGTTAAGTTGCATTTAGATTAGACCGCGGGCACACCTGCTAACGGCGACATACGGGTACGTTACATTATCGCACTCCACTGAAGGTGAAGTGGCTAAAAATCGGATTCATTACACAAAATCACGACGGACTCTTAAGTTGCAATCTGAGTGTAAACTATCTAGGCACTCGTTTTATGAGAAGTGGCCTGAACTCAAGCGACTAGCTGCAAACCCCTGAAGACGGAGTTCGGACCCACGTGGTTCCGATAACTGATAAAAATATATAAATTTAATTTCCGAAAAATAAAGAAAATTAACTGCGGCATGCAACCTATAGAAATGTTTATAATTACTAAAGGAAGCGAATGAAATGCAGCTTCACGCGATAGGGAGCGATTACAGAGGCCGATGAACTCCAGTCTCAAAAAACCAGAAAAGTGAAATAATTACAAAGACGGAAAAGTGAGAATAAAATCTACAGCACGCAACCCTTAGAAATACACAGTATTTCATCAGCAAGCTATTGAAGGAAGTTGTACAAGGCTCGGAAAGAATTACTGACACAGACAAGTACACATTTTCACAGGGGCATAGCGGAGAAGCCGTACTTATAGCCACATTCATAAATACAATAATATATTATTAAAATAACAAAATTCTAGCAATATTAACTGTTGTTGTTATGGTCTTCAGTCCGGAGACTGGTTTGATGCAGCTCTCCACCCTACTCTAACCTGAGCAAGCCTTTTCATCTCCTCATAAGAACGGCAACCCACGTCCACTTGAATCTGCTTACTATACACGTCTCTTGATCTCCCTCTGCGATTTTTACCCCACACACTTCCCTCCAATGCTATATTTACGATTCCTCGATGTCTAAGAATGTGTCCTACCAAGCGATCCCTTCCATTGTTCAGGGTATGCCAAAAATTCCTTTTCTCACCAATTCTGTTCAGTACCTCTTCATTAGTTATGCGATCTACCCATCTAATCTTCAGCATTCTTCTGTAGCACCACATTTCAAAAGCCTCTATTCTCTTCCTGTCCGCACTGCTTATCGTCCATGTTCCACCCCCGTACAAGGCAACACTCCACACAAATGCCTTCAGAAAAGACTTCCTTACACTTAAATTAATATTCGATGTTAGCAAATTTCTCTTTTTCAAAAATGCTTTTCTTCCCATTGGCATTCTGCATTTTATATCCTCTGTACTGCGACCATCGCATGTTATTTTACTACCCAAGTAACAAAACTCGTCTACCACCTTCATTGTTTCGTCACCTAATCTAATTCCTTCAGCATCGCCTGATTTTCTAAGAGCACATTCCATTATTTTTGTTTTGCTCTTGTTAATGTTCATTTTATACGTTCTCTTCAACACACTGTCCATTCCATTCAACTGCTCTTCCAGGTCCTTTGCTGTCTCTGACAGAATCACAATGTCATCAGCAAAACGCAATGTTTTTATTTCTTCCCCCTGAACTTTAATCCTTAATCCAAATTTTTCCTTGCTTTCCTTCACCACCTGTTCGATGTACAAATTGAATAACATCGGTGAAAGGCTACAACCCTGTCTTACTCCCTTCCCAACTGATGCTTCCCTTTCATGCCCTCCGAGTCTAATAACTGCGGTCAGGCTTTCGTACAAGTTGTAAATAACTCTCCTTTCCTTGTATTTTACCCCTGCTGACTTCAGAATTTGAAAGAGTGTATTCCAGTCAACATTGTCAATCGCTTTCTACAAATCTACAAAAGCTAAAAATGTAGGTTTGCCTTTCCTTAATCTATCTTCTAAGATAAGACGTAAAGTGAGTATTGCCTTCCGGGTTCATACGTTCTTCCTGGACTCAAACTGATCTTCCCCGAGGTCAGCTTCTACCAGCTTTTCCATTCTCCTGTAGATAATTCGTGTTAAAATTTTGCAACCATGACTTATCAAACTGATGGTTCTGTAATTTTCATATGTCTGCGCCTGATTTCTTTGGGATGTGGATTATTACATTTCTCTTGAAGTCTGATGGTATTTCGCCTGTCTCATACATCCTACACACCAGTTCAGTTTTCTCATGGCTGGCTCTCCCAGGGACTTTAGTAGCTCTGAGGGTATGTCATCTACTCCTGGGGCCTTGTTCTGACCTAGGTCTTTCAGGGCTCTGTCAAATTCATCTCTCAGTATAGTATCTCCTATTTCATCTTGATCTACTTCCTCTTCCATTCCTACAACATCGTCTCTAAGTTCATTCCCTTTGTAGAGCTGCTCTATGTACTCTTTCCACCTTTCAGCTTTCCCTTCTTTGCTGAGAACTGGTTTCCCATCTGAGTTCTTGATGTTCGTAGAGTTTCTTTTCTTGTCCCCAAATGTCTCTTATTTTCCTGTAGGCGGTATCTATTTTTCCCCTTCTTATACATTCTTCTACAGATTTGCATTTGGCTTCTAGCCACTCCTGCTTAGCCATTTTGCACTTCCTGTCAATCTCATTTCTTAATCGTCTGTACTCCATTTTGCCTGTTTCATTTACTGCAATATTAACTAACATTTCAGAAACTAATATTTTAAAACATGAAATAAAAATGCTATTCCTAATGCTTCGAAAGGAGTGGGGCTCTAGTTTGAACAAAATGATAATCTGGGGACATCAAATAAATTACAATTTTATTAAAAATATATATATATATATATGTAAGACGACAGACCGTCGTCGTTCAAGCATGAAATTAATATTACGCTTTTCTGAAATATTTCTAACATCAGCTACAAAAATAAATAACATTTTCACGTGGGACAAAGCATTAAATCCACATATTGAAACTGTGGGGTTTACATTGAACCTGTTGTATGAGCGACAGCAACACAAAGACATGTTTGTTTTCGAAGAGGGGGTCGGAGAAAGGTCGCGAAACTGATTATATGGGGTTATAGTTTAGATATCTCGAATGCTAAAGTGAATATTTTACTCATACACGCAAAGCTCTGTGACGAACAGACACAGATCTCAACACCATTTCTACAGACCCAGCACTCCAATTGAGGGGAAAGGCTAAAATCATGGTATATTTAACAACCCTAGAGAAAAAATCTAAAATGCCACTTATAATCACGTAATGTGTGAGTGTTACTAAAATGTGATTGTGGTGATGATAACCAAAGGTAAATCGAAACGTCATTTCACTGCAGTTTTGTAAAGAATATCTGACCGACATAACTTAGGAACAACGTAGAAGAAACGTTAGCACTCAGCACCACAGGTTCATTTGAAACCAACTTTCATCTATACTGTAGTATAGGCAGCTGCTGAACAGTGTGCAACCAATATTAAAAGGTACACCATTCAAAGGACGGAAGATCATGGTTTAAGTCCCGACGAAAGCGGTAACGATGTGGTGCACAATCTCGAACGTATAAAACGGTTCTGCTCTTTGAAACAAACAATCCTCTGAATGGTCCAAAGCGATGTAGAGACATTGCGCAAAAATTAAATCAGGATTAACGAATGCGGATTTTAACCCGAGAGTTAACGAACGCTGGTTTTGTATACTAACCACTGCGTCACCTCGCCCCCAATTTTGTTTACAATAATGGAGGCGTGTGAGGTCAGATGACGGTGATAGCTCATTAGACTCGGAGTGCTTTGTAAGGACTGCAATGGGGTACAAGCATTTTTAAAACCGTCTCGCATTCCACCTTTAGCCTAAATGTGTACGAGCTCTACGGCCACCTGCCGCCAGTGTCACATCGACTTAACTACGGGGTCATCTGTCGCTATATTTACAAACTACCTACGAACTAACTAACACTAAGGACGCTACAAATACCCATGCCCGACCGTAGTGGCCGTGCACACCGTAACTGGCGCGCCTCAGTCCCCTCAGCCACAGCGGCCGGCTATTTTTGTACATTTTAGCTACAGTCAGTTTCTTAAATTTCGTTAGTGCACCGCTTTTTAAGAGTTTTACTTTCGCGTACTTAGCAGATTCCATTAAACCGTCTATTTTACGAGGTTTCAGCAGTGGGAGACCGTTTGTCACAGCTCAGTCAGCTACCAGCAGCCATTAGTAAAGCACTACTGTAGCATCGAATTGATTTAGCAGCTTTGTTTTCACTAATTAGGTATTTCAGTAGCAGTGGTAGGATGGATATGGTGTGGGCGTGCTGTGTGCGGACGCAGGAAAAGTTGACCGCTATTCGCGATCAGCTGAACGTGTTTTGGCAACGGTCCGCCGTCTCCAAGCTGCTGCCTCGGGGTGTGGCGGCGGTGAGAGTCCGGTGTGTCGCATGGGGCACCTCAGGTCTCGCGTGGGTAGCCCACGGTCTCTGATGCCGCACCACCTTCACGTGTAACGGATGCACTTTATCCGCCCACGCCGCAGCGTCACTGGCGGGTAGCGCATTCACGAGGCTCGAGGCGGATGGCCAATGTGGAGGCTGGCCATCCTGGGAGGGATCAGGTGTCCGGTTTTCCAACAGGGTCCGAGCACAGTCTGTTAGTGATTGGGAGCTCCAGTTAACCCCCCAGGGGCCTCACGGTTCTTTCGTGAGTACGTGTGTGGCGAGCACGGGGCCAAGAGCTAATGCAGTCTTACTTCCTTCTTTACTTCCCAGACTGCATTTCCTTCCCCTCTTCCGTTCCCTCCTTTCCTATCCCCACTCCTTCCCCTCCCCACCGGGGGACTGATAACCTCAGTAGTTTAGTCTCCCTATCCCAGCCAAACAACCCAACCCAACCAGCTCCAGTTAGGCTCCTTATGGAGCCCCTTACGCAGTTAGCGTCCAGAGCCGGAAACAATTTCGATATGCAATCGTTTGCCGGGAGCTTCATCCGGGGGCTACTGAACGTACGGGGTGCAGTCGTCTCCAAGTCGTTGCTCAAGTCGGCACCAATGACTCCTGTCGCTTCGGTTCTGAGGACATCCTTTGAGCGTACGGCTGGGGAAACGTGATGACTGCCGGCCTCGCGCACTGGGTGCAAGCAGAGCTTTAAATGTGCAGCATTGTTTCCAAAGTAGATCGGGGTCCTTTGGTTTGTAGCCGATTGCAGGGTCGAACAAAAGGCTTCGCCTACTCTGTGACAGTCATGGCTGCAGTTTTCTGTACCTGCGTTATCGGGTGAGGAATTTTAAGGATCCCCTTTGTAAGATGGGGGCCTTAGTTTATTCTGACCTTTACGTACACCACCTTTCTCTATGGGCTATTTCTTCGTTTCTTTACTATTCTTCTCTCAATTTTTTGAGTTTATTTAGATTTCTGTGCTTTGGAAACATATCAGGGGAGATAATTCCCTGGAATTGCAGTACTTTTAATTTTTTTATTACTTTTCGGGATATGTTTACTGTTATGTTGAAGGCCTGTGCTTTGCTGGAACTGTTGGAGAGCGAAACATAGCGGTGGATACGCAGTGCAGGGGGAAGCATTGCTGGCGGTCACTCGCACCCTCGGCAACAGTTCTCAGAAGGAAGGGCGCAGAAAGCAGGAGGGGGGCCCAGCCAATGGCCCCTTAGGTGGCAGCCGCAGTCTCTAGCTCAGGGGTATTAGGTGGTCGGCCTGATGCAGGTGGCGTTTCACCAGTGAAATTTTTTTTTGGGACCCTGCGGGATGTGCCACAAAATGGCTCTTAGATGGTCTCCGGTAAACGCCAGCCCGGCACTGCCTTCGAGAAAATCGGCCGTTCCACTCAAGAGAAAATTCGTCGATATACGACAATGGCAGGGTCCTCTGGTCGTCAGGTCATTTATGGTGTAGAATTTCTCTGAAGGCAGCAGAGCAGGAAATTTTTTACTTTAATGAATGGTGGAACGTTCTGCACGCTTTCTATCCCTCTGGGGCAGCGGGAGGTTGGCTCCAGAGACCATAAATGGCGTAACCTTTGGGTCGGGGAACCAGGAGTAGGAGCGCCCTAAAATTGTTTAGAGGGAAATAACAATGGCGACGGTAAATTCTGTAGGCACATTGCTGGCCTGGACGGAGCCTCTTGGTGGCCACGGAAGACGCGTTCTGATTCGCCAGAATATTGTAGGGGGAGATAGATTGTTAATTTCTCAACAACGCTACGCCATCCCATTGGGTAGGCAATTAACCGGTCTTTGGTGCGCCTGAAGTGCGAGGGCATGGCCGCTGGAGCACTTGCCGAGGGTAGGAGCAGTGAAGAAGAAAGATATCGGTGGAGGCTTCAGGACCATACTGACCTATTGATAATTGAGTTACATGCCGATTCAGTGTAACAGATTGCAGTGAGAATATGGTCGCGATTATTTTCCAGCTCAATTGTTGCCATTGCTTGTTGCCGCTGAGGCTGTCACAGTGTCATTACCTGTAATTTGGATTGGGTGAAGTACCGCAAGCACCATCGCCAGACTTAAGTAATTCCGCTGTCGATAATTTAATGTATTATTTGATTTACTAGTTTTTTATTATTATTTTTTTTAATTCTGTGGATCTTAGTTGCTAAAAATAACTTCAGATTTCTGTGTAGCTAATGTGTTAACATCGTTGACTTAGACAGTTCCCCCCACCCCTTACGAAAAATTGTAAAGTCTATATAAAACTATCTACATCTACATACATACTCCGCAATTCACCGTAAGGTGCGTGGCGGAGGGTACACTGTACCACTACTAGGCATTTCCTTTCCTATTCCACTCCCAAATTGAAGGAGGAAGAAAAGAATGCCTATATGCCTCAGTACGAGCCCTAATTTCTCTTATCTTGTCTTTGTGATCTTTACGCGAAATGTAAGTAGGCGGCAGCATGATCGTACCACACTCATCTTCAAATTCCGGCCCTCTAAAGTTACTTAACAGAAATTCACGAAAAGAACGTCGTCTTTCTTCCAGCGATCCCCAATTGAGTTGCCGGAGCATTTCCGTGACACTCGCGCAATGGTCGAACCTACCGGTAACAAATCTAGCTGCTCGCCTCTGAACCGCCTCTATGTCTTCCTTCAAACCGATCTGCTACGGGTTCCAAATACTTGAGCAATACTCAAGACGTGGTCGTACAAGCGTTTTATAAGCGGTCTCCTTTACAGGTGACGTACATCTTCCCAAAATTCTGCCAATAAACCGAAGTCGGCAGTCTGCCTAACTCACAACTGTCCTTACATGCTCGTTCCATTTCATATCACTCTGCAATGTTACGCCTAGATATTTGAACGACGCGACAGCATCAAGAAGCTCACTACTAATGCTGTATTGGAACATTATAGGATTGTTTTTTCTACTCATGCGCATCACCTTACATTTTTCTACATTGAGAGCTAGCTGCCATTCTTCGCACCAACTAGAAATTTTGTCTATTCAACCTGTATGCTATTACAGTTATTTAAAGACGACATCCTTCCATACACCACAGCAAATTACAACTTACTCTGTTTATCAGATCATTTATATAGATAGAAAATAATAGCGGTCCTATCACACTCCCCTGGGGCACGCCTGACGATACACTCATCTCTGATGAACACACGCCGTCGAGAACAACGTACTGCGTTCTATTACTTAGGAAGTATTCCAGCCAGTCACAAATCTGTGAACCTATTCCATAAGCTCGTATCTTCGTTAGCAGTCTGCAGTGTGGCACCGCGTCGAACGCCTTTTGAAGTCGAGAAAAACACAATCCGCCTTTTGCCCTTCGTCCATGGCTCGCAAGATGTCATGTGAGAAAAGGGCACGCTGAGTTTCACATGATCGATGTTTCCTAAACCCCTGCTGATTCATGGAAAGAATCTTTTCCGTTTCAAGGAAATTTACTATATTCAAACTGAGAATATGCTCCAAAATTCTACATGAAACTGATGTCAACGATATTGGCTTGTAATTGTATGGTCAGTTTTCTTTCCTTTCTTATACACGGGAGTCACCTGCGCTTTTTTCCAATCACTAGGAACTTTGCGCTGAATTAAAGATTCGCTATAAATGCAAGCTAAGTAGGGGGCCAACGCCGCAGAATAGTCTTTGTAAAACTAAACTGGTATTCCATCCGGACCAGTTCTCTCAGCTGCTTCTCTACACCGGAAATATCTATTGCTATGTCCCCCATTTCGGAATTAGTACGTTGATCAAATGATGGTATATTTGTGCGGTCCTCCTGCGTGAAAGATTTCTTAAAGGTTAAATTTAGAACTTCAGCTTTCCGTTTTCTTTCTGCTATTACTGCCCCGGAATGATCAACTAGTGACTGGACAGTGGGCTTTGACCCGCTTATCGATTTTACATAGGACCAGAATTTTTCCGGGTTCTCGGAAAGATCTTTTGCTAAGGTATCGCTGTGATAATTATTGTATGCTTCACGCATCGATCTTTTTATAGACGCACGAATCTCTACTAACTTTTGCCTGTCATCATTTGCGTGTTCTTTTTTGAATCGAGAGTGCAACAGCCTTTGCTTTCTCAGCAGCTTTCTAACATTATTATTATACCACGGTGGATCTTTTCCATCCTTAATCGTCTTTACTGGCACATATTTCTCTAACCCTTCATTAACAATGCATTTAAATTTAGTCCACAATTCCTCTACATCCATAGTCCCAGAATTAAACGATGCCCATTCATTTTCTAAGTGCGATCATAACATTTGCTTGTCGGCTCTTCCCAACAAAAACACGCTCCTAGCCTTCTTGATTGGTTTATGAACTTTGGTCACCATCAACGCTATGACGATATCATGATCACTAATTCCTGTCTCTACACAGACATCGTTAATAAGGTCAGGCCTGTTTGTGGCTATAAGGCCTAGAATATTTCCATTGCGCGTGGGTTGCCGGTTTAACTGCTCAAGACAGTTTTCGGAGAATGTGTCCAAAAGTAGCTCGCAAGACTGCTTGTCTGTACCACCTGAAATGTAACTAGCGAGGTCCCAATCTATACTCTTAAGGTTGAAGTCACCTCCGACTAATATTACATGGCCCGGATCCCTATGCACTACCTGGTGTAGACTTTCCTTGAATGATTCTAAAACTGCTACAGCAGCACTGGGTGCCGGTAAAAACACCCAACTATTAACTTTACTTCTTTTAGACCTGTTATACGTGCCCAGATAACTTCACAGTTACATTCAACCTCGATCTCAGTAGAAACAATATCTTTGTCCACAGCGATGAACACTCCTCCTCCATTGCTCTGCATACTATTGCCAGTTTAGTACGGTAGGGAATGTCATTTGCTTTACAGTGCTGTAAAAATGCTTATTAGGTTATTAGTTTGATTTTTGGTTGAAATAAATCAGTTTTGAGCAGATCTTCTTTCCATTAAAACGTCCCTTCTATTTTGGAGGGGTAAATAAATTAATTAAATACGGAGTGTACCAGTTTGTGTTCAAAACAATTTTTCATGGTACAGCTCATTACATACTCACAGTGGAAACTGATATTTTAAGTATTTGTTTTTAAAGATACCTACGATCACTTCATAAGCATGTAGACGACTATATGATAAAATAATTCCTAAGTGCCATGTTCTGTGATACATGGTAGCGGCCAGATTTATTAATTTTCAATAAAATTGTTATAAAAATAAAAAGAGTATTTAAATAGGGAATATTGAAAGGTGCTACCTCACTTTGTACGGACACACAGAACAGCTGATAAAGAAAATCACACACATGGAATACAACTGACATCTTGAGTATTTGTGGGGTACAGATGGTTTTTTCAGGCTAGGAAATAGTTCTGATGAACACGTGCATATTGATAAAAAAATTAAATCAGGTCACATCTAGGGCCCCTTAACTGTCAAAATATTAGCAGTAAATTTTCAAAGTATTAGGAATACAGTTCCCGATTTGACAACATTGCAGTAAAGTCTTCACGCTCAAATAATCCTCGGGACTGGGCGTTGGCTGAATCCCAACGTTGGAAGCTTTCAAATATTTAGCGATGAATGGGATGTATATCTCAAATATTGATCTGGTATACTGGGAAGGAGGAAGGGCATGTTCATTACGGCCCACAAAAATATTCTTTCTGGTCAGCTCGATTTCGTGAGTGCATGTGACTATGTGAACCTGTGTAACAGATATAAGCGAAATCAGCTTAATAGTTGGGTCTTTCTACCGGCTAGCCAGCTCCACCGTCACATTGCTACAGTCATTTACAGAAAGTTTACGATCAATAGCACGAAGGTACCCGGACTATGCTTTAGTAGTTGAGGGCGAGTATAGACTGGCACGCTTATGTTTTTATTATCGGAGGTACAGAAAAGCAGTATTGTAAACTATGGTTGAGTACGTTTCCGAACATTGATATGAACAGCAATGGAAATATTTTGGACATTATAGTTACAAACGAGCCAGATCTCGGGTTAGTGAGTGTCACGTCGTCTTAGCGACAATGGACACCGAAGTTAATGAACCGGTCAAGAAGCCTAGAAGAGTGTTTGTGCTAAAAGGACCAGATAAGCAACTGTTAGCGCTCCGCGTAAGGGATGAATGGACATCGTTTAGTTTCAATACGGTGGACGTAGAGGAGCTACGGGCAAAATTAAAATGCATAGTAAATAAAGCGCTGGAGAAATATGTGCGGACATAGTGGATTAAGGATGGGAAAGACCCAACGCAGTGTAGCAGTAATATTCGAATAATTTTGAGAAAGCTAAGGCAGTTGCACTCTCGGATCAAATCAGGTCAAGCTCATCAAATAATTAAAAGTTAGTAGAGTTATGCGGGTCTATAGAAAGATCAATGCGCTAAGCATACAATAATTAGGACCGTCACACATTAGCAAAAGATCTTGCCGATCAGGGAAAAATTCAAGTCCTTTGTAACATCTGTAAGCGGATGACAGGTCTCTATCCAGTCACTCGATCATTTTTGGGTGGTGATAGAGAGCAACCAAACTAATTTAAAGTTTTAAATTTAACATTTATGAAATAATTCACGCGGGAGAACCATCCAGGGATACCTTCATTTGATGGTCGCGCTAACTCTCAAATGTAGGACATAGTAACAACAATAGATGCTGTAGAGAAGCAGCTGAGAGAGCTGAAAACAAGTAAGTAGCCAAGTTCAGATTGGGAACAAATCGACTTTACAAAGAGTACCCGGCGACTTCGTTTCTTATTTAAGAAGCATTTCTCGTGAATCTTTGATCAAGCGCAAAGTACCAAGAGACTGGAAAAAACAAAGGTACCTCCCGCGTATAACGCAAGAGAAGTAACCCACGAAATTATAGACCTATAACATTAATATCAGTTTACTGTGGAATTCTTGAACCTATTCGCATTTCTAGTATAATATCTTCACCTGAGACGGAAAAGCGTCTGTCCATGCATAAGCATGGCTTTAGGAAGCATCGATCGTGCGATACCCAGATGTTTCTTTTCTCTCATGACGTCTTACTTTCTCTGGATAAAGGGAACATAAAGACTGCATATTTCTCCATTTTCGAAACGCGTTTGACATGGTACCACACTGCAGACTGCTAGGAAAGGACGAGCATATGGAATAGGTACCCATATGTGTGAGTGGCTCGAAGGTTACGTAAGTAATATAACCCAGTACGTTGTCCTCGATGGATAGTATTCATCGGAGTGTGATAGGACCACTGTTATTTTCTATCTACACTAATGGCCATTACATTTGCTACACCAAGTAGAAATGCAGACGATAAACGGGTATTTATTGGACAAATATTCTATACTAGAACTGACATGTGATTACATTTTCATGCAATTTGGGTGCATCGATCCTGAGAAATCAGTACCCAGAACAACCACCTCTGGCCGTAATAACGGCCTTGATACGTCTGGGCATTGACTCAATAAGAGCTTGTATGGCACGTACAGGTACAGACGCCCATGCAGCTTCAACACGATACCACAATTCATCAAGATTAGTGACTGACGTATTGTGGCGAGCCAGTTGCTCGGCCACCATTGACCACACTGTTTTTAAGTGGTGAGACATCTGGCGAATGTGCTGGCCAGGGCAGCGGTCAAACATTTTCCGTATCCAGAAAGTCCCATACAGTCCTGCAACATGCGGTCGTGCATTATCCTGCTGAAATATAGGGTTTCGCAGGGGTCGAATGAAGGGTAGAGCCATAGGTCGTAACATATCTGAAATGTAACGGCCACTGTTCAAAGTGCCCTCGATTCTGACCGAGACGTGTAACCAATATCACCCCATACCATCATACCGGGTGATATACCAGTATGGCATGACGAATACTCGCTTGCAATGTGTGTTCACCGCGATGTCGCCAAACACGGATGCGACCAACATGATGCTGTAAACAGAAACTGGATTCATCCGAAAAAAATTACGTTTTGCCAATCGTGTATCCAGGTTCGTCGTTGTGTACACAATCGCAGGTGCTCCTGTCTGTGATGCAGCGTTAAGGGTAACCGCAGCAATGATCTCCGACCTAGTAGTCCATGCTGGTGCAAACGTCGTCGAACTGTACGTGCAGATGGTTGTTGTCTTGCAAACGTCCCCATCTGTTGACTCAGGGATCGACACGAGGCTGCACGATCCGATACGGCCATGCGACCAACGCGAGCATCTATGTCACGATACGATAAACCGCAACCGCGATACGCTACAATCTGACCTTTATCGAAGTCGGAAACCTGAGGGTACTTCCTAATAATTCAATATAAAGGACACATCTATTAAAATGTCGCCAAAATTTCAGATATACTAACCAAGCTCTTTGAAAACATTCAATACCTTTGTGCATGTCAATGGCCCACTATCTCGGCAAACACGCAATTTCAATATTCTTTGAAAGCCCTTAGGAATGCTCAACAATTGGCGATGAAACTGTAAATCAAATTTAAAAAAATTTACTATCAAAGAGCAATAAATAAGGTTAAGAATTAGAATAATATAATAATTTTCAAGATACCCCTGGTGATTCAGTATAAAGACCAAAGTTGTTAAAATGTCTCTAAATTTGACAAATCTTAACCACAGCTCATTTAAAGCATTTAATACATTTGCGAAAGTCAGTGCCCCACTATCTCGGCAAATTCAAAATTCCAATTCCTTGAAAACCTCCTTATGACGTGTGGGACTTGTGTTTGAAGTGCTAGTTCATTGGAACTGTGAGGTTAGGTCACACTTCATAGGAGTAAATCGTTCAGTGTAAACGACTTATTCACTGCTAGCTACCGACCACAACTTGGAATGGGAGTGATGAAATAATAATTCTTCGCTCTAAACCCTAAGCAAAATAGGAATTTCAAAATACGTTGTGCAATTCATCACCGCAGAAACGCGTTCCAGAAAATTCTTGGGCGTTCTTTTGCTTCTGTCCACCCCTCTGTCACACACTCCGAGGTTAGCATCTCCCTTTCCTTTATTACAAACTCGAATAGCAGAGCTTAACACATTACTGATGTCAATGAAACCACGGCAGTGCGTAGCTTCCATTATTCTGTGGATTGAAATCGCAGGCAAGTTATACGAGGTATAACATTCGATTACAGCACGTTGTCTCTGACTCAATTTTCACGCCAAACATGTTGCATGTTACAGTTCACACCCCTGTGTGTATAAACATTATTTTCCAACTAGGTATCAGACATTGAGAGAACGTCGAATTTGTAATATGCATGACAAAACTGCAACCAGCACTGATATCATCAGAAACAAATTTATTTCAGCACGTCCTCGTATGCGATCCTTGTTAAAACAGATACTCATAAATTTCATAGGATCACCTCCGCTGAATTACATTTCATTAAATTAAGGAGAAACCACTGTTTTCACAACTGACAATGTGCCGATTTCACATCACTATGAAGACAGTGATGGTGGTATCCGTTTATCCAGAGGCCGAACAGGGCCAGGAAATTAAATGTCCTTCGTGTGAAGATGATAGACCGTCACCATGCCACCAATTAACTTCTACCTATGGCCCATAAAGAATTATGTCAACCGCGGTGGAGCAGCCGAGCGGTATAGCCTTGCTGCGGAGCGCGCGGTTGTTCACCGACGGAGGTTAGAGTACTCCATAGGGCGTGTATTCTACATCTACATCTACATCCATACTCCGCATTTCACCGTAAGGTGCGTGGCGGAGGGTACACTGTACCATTACTAGGTATTTCCTTTCCTATTCCACTCCCAAATTGAACGAGGAAGAAAAGAAGCCGGCCGCGGTGGCCGAGGAGACTAAGGCGCTCCAGTCACGGTTTGCACGGCCACTACGGTCGGGAATTCGAATCCCCCCTCGAGCATGGATATTTGTGCCGTCCTAGTTCGTAAGTAGTTCATAAGTAGTTTGTAAGTTTAGGGACTGATGACCCTGTAGTTAAGTCCCATAGACCATACAAACATTTGAAACATTTTGAAGAAAAGAATGCCATATGCCTCCGTACGAGCCCTAATTTCTCTTATCTTTCTGATCTTTACGCGAAATGTAAGTAGGCGGCAGCATGATCGTACCACACTCATCTTCAAATTCCGGCCCTCTAAATTTACTTAACAGAAATTCACGAAAAGAACGTCGTCTTTCTTCCAGCGATCCCCAATTGAGTTGCCGGAGCATTTCCGTGACACTCGCGCATTGGTCGAACCTACCGGTAACAAATCTAGCTGCTCGCCTCTGAACCGCCTCTATGTCTTCCTTCAAACCGATCTGCTGCGGGTCCCAAATACTTGAGCAATACTCAAGACGTGGTCGTACAAGCGTTTTATACACGGTCTCCTTTACAGGTGACGTACATCTTCCCAAGTCGGCTGTCTACCTTACTCACAACTGTCCTTACATGCTCGTTCCATTTCATATCGCTCTGCAATGTTACGCCTAGATATTTGAACGACGCTACCGCATCAAGAAGCTCCTTAGCATAGTTTAACTTAGTTTAAGCAGTTTGTGTACCAAGTGACTAATAACCAAAGAAGTTAAGTCCCTTACATTTACAAACATTCGAACTTTTTTATTTTTTTATTTTGTAAAAGCAGTAATAGTAGCTACTCAACAAGTTTACGTAGTTCATTTACATGAAAGTTCAAAATATTCAAATGTTTGAAAATCTATCTGACCAAACTGCATGGTAATCAGTCCGTAACTTACAAACTAATTAAACTAAGGAAACTGAACTAAGGACAACACACACACACACCCATGCCCCAGGGAGGACTCTAACATCCACGGCGAGCAACCGCACGCTCCGCAGCGATACGGTTTAGACCGCTCTGCCACTCCACAGCGGCAACATGAAAGTGAAGGGTCACAAATAGGAATGATATTTACTAACACTCAACTTTGAGTGAATGACACTGAAGGCATTCAAAACAGCTGTAGCGACCATCGTATGTATACATTCTAAGGAAATGTGCAAATGAGCATTAGTTGCATACAAACGGTAGGTTTTCAATGCGCCACTTAAAATTCAACTTGTGCTCTCCGGAAACTTATTTTCGTCACTGATGATTATGGCGCATATTTCTGAACCGTAAATCTGTTGATGGGTCATCCCACCTCCTGGAAGAGACTACGGATTCATCTCAGTCAGTTATAATACTGATTTCTTCCTGTATCGGGAGTGGGAGGGGGTCTTATTTTCTCGTTTGGGGCGGCGTAGATTCAACCGTTGCGGTACGAGTTACCGTTGTTAGACAGTGCTTGTGTTATCTTTGCCTCAGCTCGATAACTCGCGAGGGGTGGTTGAAGGGCAGTTGGCGATTGACCAGGAGTGTGAGCGATTTCAGAGGCTCACGATTGGCTTGCCATTGACAAGGCCGTATTCGACGTGGTATTGTTTAGCTGGTCGCTCACTTCCAGGTCTTAAAACCAATTTATAAAGAATGCCATGAGCTCTCAAATATGGAACCTATCACAATATTGTGCAAATATTTGTAGATCCCTAATGACAGTGGCTAGCACTTCGAAACTAGACGCTGAATGGAATAAAATATACGCGGGAAATGCATCATGAACATTAGTAACACTGAAGCAATGATAATGTAATGTAATCGAATAAATAAGCGGTTTTGTGTGAATCAGGTGGCAATATGAGACTTTAAAAGTAGTAGAAGATTTTCGTTATTTGGTGAGGAACGTAACTAATGATGGACGATGTAGGTGTATCTTTTATCTTGACCATTCAAAATATCTTTAGAACAACAACAGCTACTGTAAAACGACTTTCAACGGTATCAATGTAAGGCAGGGGCTCATGAGGAGCTCATGAATGTAAATCTTTTGAAACATTCTAAAACGAATGTGTGTTTTTTAATACAGACTTATGTAATAATCTTCAAAAATTCTTCGATACAATTAACGCCATTGTTTACGTTATATGTCATGCTATAGTTTTCTAATGAAAAAATATAGGGTGTCTACTTAAAACACATTAGTTTATGTTAAATAAAGCACATAGCCGCGGCGGAGTGCCCGAGCGCATTGAAGCGGTATGCTCCGATGCGCTAGGCCGTTCTCCGTCGGAGGTTTCATCCCCCCTCGGGCATGGATGTTAGTGCGTTTCTTAGTATAAGTTAGTTCATAAGTAGTTAGTAAGTTTAGGGACTGACGATCCCGCAGTTAAGTCCCATAAACTTTACAAACATTTGAACATTTTGAAAAACACATATGTTTAAGAATGTTTCAAAATATTTAAATTCATGAGCCCCTGCCTTATAATGATAAAGGTTAAAGTCGTTTTACAATAGCTGTTTCAGAGATATTTTGGGTGGTCAGGATGTCTACATCTACATACATATTCCGCAATCCACCGTAAGGTGCGTGGCGGAGGGTACACTGTACCACTACTAGGCATTTCCTTTCCTATTCCACTCCCAAATAGAACTAGGAAAAAGAATGGCTATATGCCCCTGTACGAGCCCTAATTTATCATATTATGTCTTTGTGATCACTACACAAAATGTAAGTAGGCGGCAGCAAGATCGTACTACACTCAGCTTCAAATTCCGGCCCCCTAAATTTCCTCAATAGAAATTCACGAAAAGTACGTTGTCTTTCTTCCAGCGATCCCTAACTGAGTTGCCGGAGCATTTCCGTGACACTAGCACATTGGTCGAACCTACCAGTAACAAATCTAGCTGCTCGCCTCTGAACTATGTAATCCTTTAAACTGATATGCTGCTGGTCACAAACACTTGAGCAATACTCAAGACGTGGCCGTACAAGCGTTTTACGAGTACAAGCGTTTTACAGATGAAGTACATATTCCCAAAATTCTCCCAATACACCGAAGTCAGCTGTCCGCCTTACTCACAATTGTCCTTACATATTCGTTCCATTTCATATCACTCTGCAAAGTTACGCCTAGATATTTGAACGATGCAATTGCATCAAGAAACGCACTACCAAAGCTGCATTGGAACATTATGGGACTGTTTTTCCTACTCATGCACATCACCTTACATTTTTCTTCATTGAGAGCTAGATGCCATTCTTCGCACCATCTAGAGATTTTGTCTAAGTCATTAAAATTAAAGTCAATTAAAGACGACACGATCCCATACACCACAATATCATCAGCAAACAGCCGCAAATTACAAGCTACTCTGTCCATCATATCTTTTATATAGATAGAAAATAATAGCGGTCCTATCACACTACCATGGGGCACGCCTGACGATACACTCGTCCCTGATGAACAGTCACCATCGAGAGCAACGTACTGCGCTCTATTACTTAGGAAGTCTTCCAGTCAGTCACAAATCTATGAACATATTCTATATGCTCGTATCTTTGTTAGTAGTCTTCAGTGTCGCGCCGCGACAAACGCCTCTTTTAAGTAGAGAAACAATCCGCCTGTTGCCTTTCATCCGTCTAAAAAAGAGAAATGGGAGAATTATTTACAAGTTGTATGTTCTTTTCGGACAAATCCGAAAGAACAGACACCATTTGTTGATATTAACGGCCGTGATTTACGAATTGGAAACATTTATACATTTTGACCGTTCAGGTTACTGAAATAAACCCAATGGCAAAGATAATTTGTGCTGCACCGGGATTCGAACACGCATTTCCCGCCAGCGGTCGCCTTAACCACTTAAGCTATCAAGGCACGCTTCCCTTCCAACCCAAATTCTCGACTTGTAGCACACTCTACGATTGTTGTCGCCCCTGCCCATTTGATTCCACTTGCTCGCAGCCTATACTGGATTACCGCATGGGATCGATCGCTTTAATGCGTCCGCATTGAAACTGTCAATTGTTTGTCGGAGCAGATATACATTTATTTATATGTTATCTGTTCTTTTCTGACATGTCCGAAAGAACAAACACCATTTACAGACATTGACGGCCGTAATTTTACGAATTCGAATTGCCACTGGATTTATTTCAATGACGGGAAACGGTTGAAATGTTTAAATATTTCGAATTCATAAATGAAACATCCTGTGTATATGTATACGAGTATTAAGAGTCATAAGTCCAGTCAATAAATTGTCAAAGAAGTCTAAACTCGCCGGCCGCGGTGGCCGAGGGGACAGTCTGGCTCGAGCTGTTGACGCGTTCGGAAGTGCCCGCTGCCGCTCCGTCTTGTCAGTGTTTACGCCAGCGTTCTTGTTGAGTTTTCGTTGTTATTGTGTATCTTGTGTTGTCTAGAGTGCTCTCATATATTGTGTATTGTGTGTTTATCGTTCATTCGACGAGTTCTCGTCGTATTTACTTGGAATTTCGGTATTGACCGGAATCCATCGGCAACCGTTAATCATGGCTAAGACCGTAAGGAGAAACAACCTGGTTTTTGTATTTGACAAGGAATATCGGCGAGGTCAACCCACTGCTGTGGAGATCCACGATTGGCTCTTTGAGGTAATCGGAATTGATCCTGATTCTGTCCACACCACCCAACTAGACTCTGACAATTACTGTGTTTTCCTGAAATTCCTGACTCCTGCTGGCCTTGATAATGCACGTAGTAAAATTGGTACAAATTTAGAGTATCTTCATAGAGATGGTAGTAAGAGTGTAGTAGCTGTTAAACTTGCTGATTCTGCTATTAGAACTGTTCGTGTTTTAAACCTGCCAATTGAAATTGACAACGACCGAATTAAAGATGCTCTCTCTGAAAGGTGGGGTCCGCAGTATAATTTGCAGTGCTTTAACGGTGTAAGACAGGTTGAAATGGAGGTCAAGAGAAATATTCCGTCGTATATTACTGTTGAAGGGTACAAGGCTCATATTATATACAGTGGTCAAACTCCAACTTGCCACGTGTGTAATGAGTCGGGTCACTTTCGGCAAGATTGCCCCCGTCGTCCCTTCGTTCTGAAAACGGATTTTATGCAGCGCCGGAAACTAACTTTAAGTGAAATTCTGGCGACAAATACAAATTTAACTGAGGAACCAGAAACAGTTGTTGTTAATTCAAATCCTCCTGAGTTACCGATCGTAGGCCAAAAGCACTTTCCACCGTTGATGACTAAACCGATCTGTGACACTGTTGTGTCTGATAGCGACGTTCAGAAAAAGAAACGGCCCCTCGAACATGTAGAGGATGGTTCAGATGATGAATCGACTTCCGGAACTCATGAAGAGCGGAAATTAAAACTTTCCAATGAGGACGAAGTAGTACAGGAAGAAAATATGCAGGTGGATTCTGTATTTGATAGTGTAGTTAGTGAACCGATGATGGCAGCGGACGAGACGGCCACTCTGCAGGACTCAGCGGCCGCGCTGACTGCCGCAGCCGCAGCCGCAGCACAACAGCCGCTGCAGCGCGACCGGCACGAGGAAAGTGACGCACGGCAGTGTCAAAACAGCCGCACAGCCGGCTGCAGGAAAAACTAAGAAGGATAAAGCCCATGCCAAGCAGCAAGCAAATGACGATACACCAACAGATACATCGACACCGACTTCCGCATCTCAAGAGAGCACGAAGCGAAGGGTGAAACCACAGTCAAACCTTTCTGTTGCGCGATCTCACAGCAAATCTAAAAAAGACAAATCAGACATGCAATCTAAGAATGGAAACAGAGACAACAAACGCGCAACCTAAAAATGTCAGCTATGAAATTGTAAGGGAAGATTACGAAGAAGATCAAACTAAAAACCTGGAGGGGCTCCCTCCTCAAGAAGTAGCGATTAATGTACAGCAATTACAAATTCCACTCGTCAGTGTCAAGTTTTAAATTCCTGTTTGTTTTTGCTGTTATGTGTAAAATGCATTCTAGGATCTGAAAGAGCTCTTCTTCGTGGTTAATGTGATACCTAAAATTTTGTGCAGTCTCTACTCCTTACTGTTGCCATATATTTAAAATGTTACAGACCTATAGAAATACGACTGTAAATATTAATACTATTCAATCAAAAACTAAAATAGCCGCACTCCAACAGTTTCTGTACGATTCCTGTACAGATATTGCACTTTTGCAAGAGGTACTTCTACCACAGCTTGATATACACGGTTTTATTGCAATAGTTAATTACGCACCAGAGATGACAACCGGTACAGCTATCTTAGTAAGAGAAGGCATCCCAGTGACGAATGTTGAAAGGCTTGAATCTGTACGGGGTATAGGTGTGAATATACAAGGTGTTACCTTAGTAAATATATACGCCCCTTCTGGAAGCTCGCGTAGTGCAGAGAGATCTGACTTTTTTAAAAATGACATAATCTATTTACTAAGGAAAGACCCACGAGACCTTATAATAGGGTGAGGTTTTAATTGCGTTTTAAACCGCAAGGATCAGATGCCAAATTATAATTTCTCAAAAGAACTTAAAAAGCTTGTTCGTGATTTAAAGCTTCATGATGCATGGGAACTTAAATACCCAACACTAGTTAAATTTACATATATCACGCACACTTCTTCCAGCAGAATAGATAGAATTTATGTGTCCGATAGTCTTATTACTAATGTGTCAACTGTGGAGACAATTCCTGCTATTTTTTCGGATCACAGCGCTGTTATTGCGTGCATTAATTTAACGCCGCAACCATGCCGGAGGTTTAGAAATCAATGGAATTTAAATACATCCTTGCTACAGGATAGTGATTTAGAAGACGCCCTGACGAACGCTTGGCATTTATGCCTACGCTCCATCGCAAACATCCCAAGCGTGATGGAGTGGTGGGTGAGACGCGCAAAGCCCAAACTGAGGAAGGTCCTAATATCATTCAGTATAGAGCGAAAGAAACAGGTAAAAGACACCATGGAATTTTATTATAGTGTACTAAGAGACCTCTACAATCAAGAAGGTGCAGTAACAGCAAGACTAAAAGATATTAAAAAAATAAAAGCCAAATTAATCTCACTGAAGCGACAGGAACTCTAAGGGCTGAAACTGAAATCCAAAGTTAAATCCGTCAGTGACGAAGAATCAGCGGCCTTATACCATCTTATGAAGCACGCTAGGAACAGGAGGAGAACCTTCATAGAGGAAATTAAGTGTGAAGATGGGAGAATAATTTCTATGCAGAAGGACATTGTAAATGAAATACACCGATATTTTGAAGATATGTATACTGCAGGCCACACGAATGAAGATGACTGCGGCGAGATTTTCAGTACTTTTACTTCAGCAATCACCCTGGAAGAAAATGACACCATTGTTTCTCAGTAAGGACGATGTCCTTGAAATAGTACGCAACTCCCCCACTAAAAAGTCTGCCGGTCCCGATGGGTACCAATTGAATTTTACCGTCGTTACTGGAACCTGATAGGAGATAAAATAGCTGTGATCGTAAATGAAGTGTTACAAGGGAAGACTGTACCTGCGGAATTCAAAGAATGTAACATTGTGCTCATTCCTAAAAAAAGAGGCTGTAAACAGATAAGCAATTTCAGACCAATATCCTTGCTCAACTCCGATTATAAGATTGTAACACGTGCACTTCACAAGTCTATCATCCCACTCACCGCTAAAATAATCGGCGGATATCAAACTTGTGCACACAAAAGGTCTATATTTCAAACTGCAGCACAATATAGAGACATTATAGCTGTCACTTGTACGAGTAATATAAAGTGTGGTCTACTATTCATTGACTTTCATAAGGCCTTTGATGTGGTTGATCACGGGTATCTATTGGAAACAATGAGGAGGATGGGCTTTTCGCAAAGCAATTTAGACGAAATAAAAAATGTGGCCTTCGGTCTAACAGCTAAAATATCAGTAAATAACCAACTAACTAAACCTATACAGATAAGAAGGGGTATTCCCCAAGGCAGCCCTCTTTCAATGATTTTGTTCGTGATGTCCCTTGAACCATTCCTGCAGAGAGTGCAGACTGAACTCACTGGATTAACCATCTCTGGACAGAAAACTGTAGTTGGCGCTTATGCAGATGATGTAGGGCTGGTTATTAGAGAAGCTGACGATATAACAAAGCTACATATGGAACTGAAACGATACTGTTCTGTTTCGGGATCGGAAATAAATACTGCCAAAAGTAAGTTCCTCAATATTAAAGGGTTTGAGGACATTGACATCGAGTGGGCAAAATTGACAACTGAACATAAGACATTCGGGATAAAGCTTACGGCATCCATCTTACAAATGATAGCTGTAAACTGGAGAGATGTGTCAGTGAAAGTTAAGGGCTAGCTTCTTGACAATATGTTTCGAAACATAGACCAGTTTCAGAGAGTGAGATACCTTAATGTATATGTTTTATCCAAGGCCTTCTATACAGTGCAGATTCTCCCTATTCCTAAAATGGTTGCAAAAAACATAATGGCAACACTTATCAACTTTTTGTGGAAAGGGGAAATCTTCAGAGTTGGTGTAAAAGCGGTCACTCTGGATCCACGGAACGGTGGGATGGGTTTAACTGATATCAGCAATAAAGCCACAGCCTTATTCATAAAAAGAACTAACGCAATAATAGAAGAACACCCACACAGCATCACGGCAAAACTTTTTGATGCAGTGAGGCCAGCAAGTTTGGAACCACCTGTAAATATCCAGACAATAAATTTTCAGCTGAAACACGTTAGAGACTACTGCCTGGATAAAAGCTACCTCAGCAGGAAGCTCAGGAATAGTAGTGCCATAACAACAAGAGCAATTTTAGAGGACCGGAGGAAAAATGAAGGCAAAAATAAAATAGAAAAGAAGCACAGTGGTGTGGTGTGGAACATAGTGTGTGAAAATATCAGCTCCACTATCCTATCAACTGATGTTAAATCTGCATGGTATAAAGTAGTCAGTGGTATTATAGCCACAAATTCAAGACTCCATGCTATAGGGAAATGTAACACGGACCACTGTTGCAACTGTCAGCTTATCGACACACTGCAACATCGATATACATGTGGAAACAGCATTCATTGCTGGAACTGGATTAAGGAGAAAATAATAATCGTTACCAGACACGCAGCCAAGGACATAACAACTGCAGTATTGGACAAACCTGACATTAAGTACTTTCCTCAGGCGAAAAACAACACAGTGGTCTGGTTACTAGGAAAGTATGTAAGTTACGTTTTTAACAAACTGGGATCAGACAGCATAATTGATTTTTAAGTTTATATGGAAAACGAATATGAAAAAATGTGCAAATACCAAAACCACACAAAAATCTTTGGCAATATGTTGCACTAAGCGTTTGGCAGGAAAGGCATAGGGTAAAAGGTATTATTAGATACAGTAAGGTACTAACTGCCAACCGGTAAAGAGAGAAAGCTTATTACATTCTAACTAGGCAACACATAAACTGCCACTAATCCGCATAACAAATTCAAGATTTTTTTAAACAACATTTTAATAAAGACAAAATTATGTACTAAATTTGTGTAACGCAGAAAAATCAGAAAAATGCAACAACTTTTAATTGAGAATAATCACAAGTTTTAAAGTTCAAACAATTTCATCAACTGTAACAAGCCTGCATTGAAATTAACGGTTTTTTAAAAAAAAAAAAAAAAAAAAAAAAAAAAAAAAAGGGACTGAGGCGCTCCAGTCATGGTCTGCACGGCCACTACGGTCGGGGGTTCGAATCCCCCATCGGGTATGGATATTTGTGCCGTCCTTAGTTTTAGCTAGTTCATAAGTAGTTTGTAAGCTTAGGGACTCATGACCCCGTAGTTAAGTCCCATAAGTTCAACAAACATTTGAACATATTTTTTGAACTCTAAACGTGGTTAGTGATCAAAAACATATGATTAGCAGAAAAATTAAGAAGCGTTACTTTTCGACTGAATATTAATTTCAGTGTATATGCTCTGTGCCCTATCGTCACACAGTGGGAGAGAAACCGCAAAACGTGGCCAAAATGCCAAAAAATGAATTTTCGGTTCTCGGAACTCGATGGGTGGCATGGGTAGGGGAAGGATACGTGCATCTCATTCTAGAAGGAGAGGTCGCCACCTTCGATACCTGTCGACTTACGTCAGTTCAAAAGTGACCTTCGTCGACAGCACACGCGGCGCTGTGAAAGGAAGGCAAATTTACTCTCGGTTTGTGAATTAATATTTTGTAGGGAGGCGAAGAATTTCAGTTCTTCGTGTTGGAAACGGTTGCTACAGGTATGTACAACATATTCGTACACTAAATCGGTATAAATTTTATGGTTACCCTATTTATATTATATTTTTTCCGATGCCTGTGCAAAACGACGATTCTTTGCCAAACTTCCAGTTTGAACTATAGCAAATGTACATATACTGCAATATACACCAGAATTTCAATTCCCAGACTATTTGTTGATTAATTATCTGATGTAATTGACAAGAATAAGATGCCATTTCTGTTGAATAATGAATATTTACAAGTGTCCGTGCGGCCGATATTTAGTATATAACATGGTCGATGTAGCGCGCGGGGCGACAGGTTGCGGATATCGGGCAGAGTTTACCAGAAAATGTTCGGGTATAAAACCAATATCAGACGTTTTAATGTGCTTCTGAGAACATCTGATCCATCCATATCCAGTATTAGAAAACACAATCACATGTGAAAAGATTCTCACAGGAGCCAATAAAGCTGTTACTGTCCCCTGCAATTCCAATTACACTACGGTCACCCATGAAAAATTCCGATATGGGTTCCGATTCGAAGAACTTTGAGAGCGATAATGACTCTGATTGCTACATATCAAACCAATCATACCATTTTGTATGCATCAGTACAACAGCTTTAATCATTATAAGTTTTGAATGTTAAGAACTATTGTCTATATTAGCTACACTTATTACTTCTATCGTTGATTGTACTATGACATTTATTATTTGTGTTTTGTCACTTACTGATTGTTTCATTGTATTATTGAATTACAATGTGCGTGGTATCGAAGATCATATATTCGACAAACCTGTTATTTTGTTACAATAAACAAATCGCGTTGGCAGTGTATTAATTACACTGTATATCTAAATACTATATATATACGATATTGTCACTAAATTATTATGGACTTTCATGTGTAACGTTGCTATATTAGCTCCGCCATTTAATTTAGACAATTGTTACCATCAAATTCGTAATCAGCGACCTCAAAATCCCGCGTGTGTTGAGTTTAGTGTAAATTAAACGTCTTCTTGGGGTTTGGGGTTTTGGTCACGTTTTGGGGATTCCGTCCCACTGTGCGCCAGCGCGAAATAAAGAATTTATCCTTATCCAGTCCCCATCTACGAATTTCGGAGGAATATTGACCTTTTCCTGAATGGATCTATGACGGCACTTACTGATGCCGACTGACTCTCTTTTGGCCGGCCAAGTTTGGCGAATATCTCTCTCGGGAGCGGTGGACATTTGGAGGGGAGGTCTTTGAAGGTAGTTAAGGGTGTCGGGCGTCCGCCAGGCGGAACAAGTGGATCTCGCGGTCGCTTCGCGCCGAGTGAGGACCGCTGCGATGGCCCACCTCTGACTTCCATTACGACTCCTCATTCATCAAGCACAAATCTCCATGCTGTTAACCTCTAATCGCGAGAGACGGGTTAGCTCAGTCAGTATAGGAGTTGCCCACGCAAGGCAAACGTCCCGAGTTCGTATCCAGCTTTCGTCAAACAATATAACAGAAAGTTTCAATTCGCTGCAGAGCTAAAATATCAATCTATACAAATATTTATTTGCAAGTTCACAACATACTGCCGTTATTTTGTATAGTTTAATAAGTGCATCCTATGCCATAAGCAACAGAAGTTTTTCACAAAAGACATTTGCCATTGCTTAATATGTAAATAGTAAAGTTACAAGTTTCTTTTTTTTTTCTTTTCTTTTCTTTTCTTTTCTTTTCTTTTCTTTTTTTTTTTTTTTTTTCTCTTGCGGCTTGCGAGTTCGTCTTCTCGATGGTTGTCTGCTTTCGCAGGTAATGCCGGAGTTGTTTCTTGGTTTTCAGGTTCTACTAGTTATTTCATTTTGTTTAAAATTATTTTGTCATCTTCTTACTCGTGAACCACCACACAACGATATCTTCATACTGCCACCTGTCGTATGGCAATTGTCATTATTGTGGTATTACTATATATTGTTTTTAATTTATACCTAAATAAAGAATTCTATGTACTATGCCTCCCCGCAGAGGTATATAAAATGAAGTACAATTTTGTATGTTGTTGATCTTAACAACGTCACGAGTGCTGGACTGCTGTGCACATCGCTCTCTATTTTTTATATAATTTTAGGATTAATATAATTATTGTAATTGTTATTTCGTGATAATATTCAATATAAAGGTGTTCTAGAAAAGGATCGTCAGTTATTTTAGCGTTTGTAGTGCCGTATTTGCTTTAAGTTGTGTTATTTGTGTTCGCGTGTGCGCCGGCATCCACGTCTTACTGCTTTGTTTACATCTGGTGGCGAGTGGTTCCAGCCGTAGCGGTCTCCGAAAGCCAAGTTCCAATAAGTGTTTGTGTTATTGAAGTTAAATTATTAAAGTGAGTAGATTCAGAAGTTGTTATCACGCTAGTTACTTATTAAATTTAGTACTTTGCAACAGGTGACTTGCTGTTTTTTAACGTAGTTGTGGTTGGGAAACTTTAAGTTACGGTATTTTATAACTCTTGTACTCTCACTGTGTTTAGTTAGTTTATTAGTGACGCTTGAATTTGAACTTGTTTATACAAGCAATAGTGTAAAGTTTCAGTGGTAGTGTTATTTGTTCTTTTCTGATACTATTAGTTGTTGTTGTTACTTGATTTTGTAGAGACTGAGGTTTGTTGATTGCTGTAGTTAAGAGGTACTTCCTAGTTCTTTTGTAGAAACGTAACTTAATTGTAAATTTTACCATGAGTGAAAAATGTGGGCTCTGTCGTAGGGTCGTGCGTAGTGGGCTGCAGTGTGGCATTTGCAGTAAGTATTTTCATGGGGGGGAATGCAGTGGGGAAGCCAGTGGGCATTGTGGTGAGGTTCTCTCCTGGAACTGTAGAATTTGCAGCAGGAATAAGAGGATAGAGAAGCAGGAGCGTTTGATCTGCGCCCTTCAGGTGCAGCTGAAAACCGCTGAAGAGGAACTAGGTAGACAGGAGGGGAAGGGGGGCTGGGGAATGGGAACTGGCTGTTGGCAAGAAGGTAGCTAGGAGAAGGTATTCAGATAGCTTTACATTGTAAGTTGCAAATAGGTTTGACCAACTGTCAGAGTTGAGTGGAGATGAACCTCCTGTAGCTGTAGGTGTAGGAAGTACGCAGCAGACCTTAGCTGTCAGGAAGCCGAAATTTGTAGAGAGGGCTCTTAGGAAGAAGGTTCTGCTGCTAGGCAGTTCTCATGGCAGAGGTGTTGGCCAACAGTTGCAGGAAGTACTTGGGAGTGAGTACCAGGTCACCAGCATAGTGAAGCCTAGTGCAGGGTTAGCTCAGATCACTTGTAACTTAGGGGACTTATGTAGGAATTTTTCAAAAGAGGATAAGGTAGTTATAGTGGGTGGGGCCGGGAATAGTCTTGATAGGGACGGGGAATATGATATAGGTGGTGATCTGGAAAGGATAGTAACTCAAACTGGTGGCACGAATGTGCATTTCGTGCAGCTGTTTCAGCGTCATGATAGGCCTTGTCTTAATACGGCTCTCAGCCGTGTTAACATGGGGCTTGAGAAGGCGCTGATGACGGAGGGCATGGATCACATTGCAGTGGTGCCAGTTGATACTATCCAAAGGTCGGACTTTACTAGGCACGGCCTGCACCTCAATAGGCATGGGAAGGGGATGTTGGCAAAGCTCATAGGTGACATAGTAGGGGGTGGGGGTGTCACTCATGGAAAAATTCCTTCAGTAGTTGGTGTTAGGGCTGCACCTTTTTTAGACTGAAGACAGCTGATAGGTATTCCTGCTTAAAGGAAGTCCCTCTAAGAAAGGAACCACCTTTGACAAAGTCTAAGAATATAATTAATAAGGGAATTACTGTTTTTTATCAAAATATACAGGGTATCAGAGATAAAGTTAATGAACTGCTTATTGATACTGATTCTGACATTATTGGTATTTCAGAGCACTTTTTAAGTGGTGTGACAATTCAGAGACTTCCTTTGCCAGGATACGGGTTAGCTGCCTTCTACTCTAGGAGTTCCTTGCAGTGTGGGGGAGTGGCCATGTATGTAAAAAACGATTTTTCATCGGAGTCAATCGATTTTTCTAAACACTGCACAGAACAGATATTTGAATGTTGTGCAGGAGTTGTTAATGTTAATGGAACTAAACTAGTAATAGTTGTTATAGATCCCCTGACTCAGATTTTAAAATGTTTCTGCCCAAGCTGGAATTGGTTCTGGGTTCACTGTATAGGAAGTATAAAAATTTAATTGTGTGTGGACATTTCAACATTAATTGTGTAGGTGATAGCTCAAGGAAAAGTCAGCTGTTAGATCTATTTAATTCCTATAACATGATGCAAACAGTATTTTTTCCAGCGAGAGTGCAAGCAAATAGCAGTTCTACCATTGACAATATTTTTGTTCATTCTTCATTATTAGAGGGGCACTCTGTCAGCAGAATAGTAAATGGCCTATCAGACCACGATGCCCAACTTTTAATTATAAAAAGTATTTGTTCTCAAACAAATGTTAAACATAAATATCAACTACTCAGAAAAGTTAATCCAGTTTCAGTTGAGACTTTTTTAAGCTTAATTAAGGAACAAGAATTGCAGGATGTTTATAGTGCCGATAATGCAGATGATAAATATAATGCTTTTCTGAACACATTTCTTATGCTGTTTGAAAGTTGCTTTCCGCTGGAACAATCAAAACAGGGTACTACCAATAACAGACAGCCAGGGTGGCTGACAAAGGGGATAAGAGTATCATGTAGAACTAAGCGGGAGTTGTATCAAAATGTTAGAAGCAGTCAGAATGAAGATGCAGTAGCTCATTACAAACAGTACTGTAAGGTTCTGAAAAATGTCATTAAGAATGCAAAAAGTATGTGGTATGCAAAAAGAAAAGCAAACTCTTGGGATAAAATTAAAACTATCTGGTCAATCGTGAAGGAAGTGTCAGGTCAGCAGCAGCAGGTAGAAGATATAACGTCAGTGCGTAGTAGGAATGTTTCTGTTACTGACAAGTTAGATATATGTGCAATATTCAATAATCACTTTCTGAACATAGTAGGGGAACTAAACAAAACTCTAGTTTCTACAGGTAATCATATAACGTTTTTAGAAAAGTACTTTTAGGTAAGTTTGTCAAATTGATGCTTTAACAGCATATAATAATAGTGCTAGAAAACGAATTAATGAATGAAACGAGTTAATGAATGAATTGTCTACAACATACATTCACGTTTCAGATTTTTGTTACACTCGTTGTGACCTATGGTAGATCGGAAAACGGTAATCATAATAAAATATGATATCCGATCTTGACTGCTTCAATTATTTTATTATTCAAAATTTATGGATAGTTGCTATTTTCTATAGGAACAATGTTCCATAAAATATTATCTGCATTACTGTCTGCTTTAAGACTCTTGTAATCGATACAAACTTAATTCCAACAAGATGAGGCAGACTGTCACAAATCTGTCTGAAGAATGTCTTCGTTTCGAGAAAGTGACATTGAGCTTCTGGACTGCCCTACCCATTCACCACACCTCAACCCGATAGAACATTCACGCGGATTCTTTAAGCGCAAACTCAGGTGGCACACAATTCAAGAGAATTAAAAGTTTCCCTCCACCTTGAGTAAAACGCCATAACTGCTGAAGATTGCAAAAAGCTTGTGTACTCTCTACGATAAAGAGTTTCTGTTTTAATAAGGGCAAAATCGTGGCCTCCACTAACGGTCGGTTTCCGAAGTATAGTTACCTGTCCCGTCATATTTATCTGTGGGTTAACTGAGTATTAAGTACAAAATGTTTTTCCGAGACAACAGTTACCGTCACAGACGTTAAAGATAAATCTGGATTCTCCTGGGGTTACCTGCACGTTAACGTTTCTTTTAACTATATTCGCTACGAAGGGCTAGTGGGCTTCCAAACGCAAGTCCAGAAGTTATTTAACAGTTATTTGTTTTGGTTTTATTACTGGTTTCCGTGTAATTTTTGCACAATTTTGAATAATGGAACTTATTTCGTAGTCGTCATCACCGTCTTCTTCTTCTTCTTCTTCTTCTTCTTTTGCTGATGCTACGAACAGGTCTTAACAAGAGGAAAATTCGGCTGTAGTCGGCGCTGTTGAAGGACCACGACGCGTTTTTCGTGTTTGAACAACCATTTGATCTGTATAATGAGAGCGAATTTTAGATGCGTTTCAGACTAAGAAGAAACAGACTGACCAATGACGGCATTGCCGGGACCGTACTAAACGGAAAAAACCGCGGAAAACAACACTGTACGTTAAATTTTTCGTCGCGGTCGCGAGAAATAATGTTGGCAGCAGGTGACGTTTGCATTAGCTGCATCTCCCTTGCGGTTGGTCAAGTTACATCTAGAACGAGCAACATTTGCTAACATTATCTCTCGCAATCGCCGATCTGCATGTAAAATTTTACCACATTCCGAATCACAAAACTATGCTGTCCTAGTAAAACTTTCAATTAAGGGTAATGATACCTCCCTTTGCAATAGTGTTCCGCCATGCAAAAGCAATTACGATGAATCAGATTTTCGAGTGGTTAATGTTTTTTTTTTTTTTTTTTTTTTTTTTTTTTTTTTTTTTTTTTTTTTTTTTGCCTTACTAAACATGGGGCTCAGGTAGGTGGATGGTTGGACGTAAATTGATCAGTTTCTATTGTAAAAAGTAATGTCACATTGAAAGTAATAGTAAATAGTAAAATTTAAATTCTTAAAAACAGATGCTGACAACAGAATTAATATATATGAATTTTATTGCTAACCCTGTCTTCGTTGTTGTTTGTCCTGGTTTTCCTTTTTAAAACAGAATTTTGTTCTTTGAGTTCAGAATGTTATTAAGTGGTTCTCTACAAATGGTCTCTCATTAAACTTTGATAAAACCCAGTATATACAGTTTCATACAGTAAATGACATGACACCATTATTTAGACTTTGAAATATGTAGCTAAGATAGAATATTCAAAATTTTTACGTGTTTGCATTGACGAGGGATTGAATTGGAAGAAACATATTGAAGATCTCCTGATACGTTTGAGTTCAGCTACTTATGCTATCAAGTGCAAAATTTGGTGATATACATCTCAGTAAATAAGCTTACTACGCCTATTTTCAATCACCGCTTACATATGGGATCATATTCTAGGGTAATTCAACATTGACTAAAAAGTTATTCATTGCACCAAAGCGTGTAATCAGAATAATTGCCCACCGAAGAGCATTCTGGAGACATTTATTTAGGGATCTAGGGATCTTCACTGTAGCTTCACTCACAAAATTTATTGTTAAAAATCCGACCCAATTCAAAAGTAATAGCAGTGTGCATGGCTACAACACTAGGAGAAAGGGTGATATTCACTATTCAAGGTTAAATCTAACTTTGGTACAGAAAGGAGTGAATTATGCTGCCATAAAAGTCTGGGTACTTACCAAGTAGCATCAAAAGTCTGAGAGGTAGCCAACTAGTATTTAAAAAGAAATTGAAGGAATTTCTGAATGGCAATGTAGATGAATTTCTAGTCAAAACTTTAAAAAATAAATAAAAATAAAAAATAACCAAAAATGTAATAAAAATGCTTAAAATGTCGATTGTCAAGTGTAGACAACATTTACTAAAATGACACGTTCCACAACATTATGATCTATGGAACAAGTATTAATCTTATCTAATCTAACCTTATTGGTCTCTCTTGTCCGATTCCAGAAATAGTACAGTTTTGTTACATTTTCCAAGGCGTGTTACTTCCCAAAAATAGTCAAGCCATCTGCCTATTTGTTTTCTCTAACTGCTTTCCTTACTAAAACTTGGTCGGTCATCAGATTTTTCTCAAACAGAGTAAAACTTTTTCCTCGCTTGTCGCCTACAGCGTTTCAAAACAGAAACAGAAAACACGTGGCCGCTATACAAATGACGACCTGACTACGATTTTTCCTTAACAATCGATAAATTTCAAGTAATTGCGAATTTCAATAGTAGTGGCATTTGAGATCTGTTGAGACGTGTTATTAGCATTGGCAGAAGTAGTAGTTACCTCATAGTTAACTAACGATCGTTGGAAACAGCTACCGAAACCGAAGGAAGTTTTCTGGCATGTTAAATTAGAACATGACGGTAGCTAACGGGACGCCAAGTGCAGTTTTCCAGAAAACGGGCTTAAATATAGATTTACTGTTACTATTAAACATTATAAAATCAAATAAATTGTTTCCATCTATTGAAATTTACTACTTTTCGAAACACTCAAAGCTACATTGAGTGTTCAATACTTTTGGATATGGGTGTATTATTTATTTATTTATTTACTAGCTTAAAGCCGCGGCTCCGCTCGCGTGTTGGTTGATTATGACAGATAAGCTCTTTCAGTAGTGTGCTATGAGATTGGTTTTGAAGGATGAAATGAAATACAATACCTTTTTCAGAAACACACATTTTTAGTAAACATTCGAAAAAAATAAAATTATGTGAAGTGCTTAATGATTTACAATAAATAATACATACATTATTTCTTATAGCGAGTGTTGCAATGTCTCAAGGCGTATGGTGGGAGTAATGTCCAAATTCATTTTAATTTCATTTTAGAGCATTCTAGTAAACTACGTTATTTTTAGTATTGTTTGTAGCGTAAATGTAGAGACTTTCTGGGTTGCCCACCCTTGAGCAAGGGACGAATAATTGACCATGTGAGAAACATGAGGGCTGTGAATGAATTCCTGCGAGGTTTAATGATTGTCCTCGAGCGTTGTTAATTGCCATGGCTAAAGCTAGACGAACTGGAAACTGAAGTCTTTTGAACTGAAATGGCATATCTGAAGGGATTAAAGGAAATTCAACAATAATGATTGTAATAATATCGCAGATCGATCACTTGATGTAATGCGCGAAACGTCAAATTGAATTTTTAAAGAGATGTGTTACATTTCTTTTTTACTGCTTTATTTATTTATTCTTATATTTCCTTACAGAGAAAGAGCTGAAGACATTGTAGCACGAGTAGCCCAAAGATATGGTCTGTGGCATCACGTTTCGCTGTATGTAAACCTCCTTGCTACAGAGTCGCAAACGTCATCGCTGGCCTTAAGTCCGAATTTTTTAATAATTTGACAAATTTAAACCACCATATCTTCCACCCCCTTATAGCTATCGGCATGGAACTGCTACGGTGTACATTAGGAGACTTCGGACAACAATTACACACAGATCATTCGTTTGCCGGCCGCGGTGGCCGAGGGTACTGAGGCTTCAGTCACGGTCTGCACGGCCGCTACGGTCGGGGGTTCGAATCCCCCCTCGGGCATGGATATTTGTGCCGTCCTTAGGATAAGGTAGTTGATTAGTAGTTTGTAAGTTTAGGGACTGATGACCCCGTAGTTAAGTCCCATAAGCTGTACAAACATTTACTTTTATTTAGACCATTCGTTTGCGTTCCTGCAAAGCGAAGTATTAACACACACACACGTAGAATTTTATATACCCCGATGCCTTTCCATTCCAATATACTCCACCCTTTCATCATTACGAACCTTCAAGCAACAATGCAACCTACAAAAGCATTTTCAAAGAGTCAATATAATTTTCAAAGGGTAATTATTGTTCCGCATTTCGCGTTATATTCTTCAAATTACTAAATATCTATCATATCGCTATAAAACCATGCGTAAAACCTTCCTCAGGTATAAATTAGTAACTGTAAAAATATTCAAGTCTCTGTGTCTTGTCGTTCGTCAGACGTTCATATTAATATATATATATAAATAGCTACCCGACCGCCATAAAACCGTGCCTAAAGCCTTCCCTGGGTAGACATTAGTAACTGTACAAAATTTTAGCTCTTTATGTCTTGTGGTTCAGATGTGATAAATGTACCGCAACAGACATTCAAATTTATAGCTAAAGATTATTTTTGTAGACTCTGAAGACCAAGGGCTTAGTAGTTTGATAATACAGGGGAGGTACACTCGAGTTCAGAGGCACAAGAACAGCTCCCTCCAGCCGTCGAAGTGATCGATATTGGCTAGTACAGCGCCCCTCGACTTTACTTCACAACTTGACCCGGAGCATGTCGTGCCTACCCTGGACTCGTATTTACGCTGTTGCAGGCCGGTATTACAAGAGGCCGCCCGATCGCAGAGTCCTGGGAAGTTGTCGTAAGCAGCTTGTCCAAGTTTCCGACACGGCGTGCACCCCACAGCAACACTTCCGTGAACCCTCTCCCCCTCCCCCCACCCTCTGCACAGCGTCGCTTGCTCGCCCCTACCCCCACCACGCCCCCTCAAAACACACGCCACGCCCTACTTGGCACGCAGCGCCCTCTCCTACACGCTACCGACATTCGCACAGAAGAAATGAATATTTAAAGACTGCGCCCGGCCTTATCTGCTTTACGCTCTGTTTAGCATTCATTACGCGGCGTCAACGCCCCCTCCTCCCCCCTCCCTCGGCCTTTCCTAATGAAACCCGCTTGGCGACACCCGGCTGGCGGGATATTCACTCCCCCTTCCTTCCCCCCCCCCCCTCTAAGAAGAACGCTTTTCCTGGAAGGGAAAACTAGAAGGGAAAAACCTTACGGCGTGGCTAAGCGCGTTGTTCCAACGTGCTGTTATTACTCCGCTGTTTTTTCGCCGTTTCGGGCCACACTTGCCTGTCGTTTTTTTCGCGGAATTAAAGGAGCCAAGAAGTGAAACTCCCTAGAAACAGCAATTTTTAACGTTTTAAATCGTACCCCAGTCCGTCGTCAGAATACGTAACTTTATGCACTTCGTTTTTGAAGAAGATTTATTTGCTTAGATCGCTGGAAAATAAGAAGTGCATAAAGTTCATATTTTGTTACTACATACTACATCTGACAATGTAAAGAAAGTGAGATGATAGGACCTGTTAGCCTTGACTATTTGTCAAACAATAATATAATTATCCAGATTTGCAGAGTGTAATATTAGGAAACTGTCTGCGATTAATAAATAGTGGATAGGGTGAAGCTGGGAATTTGTATCTGACGGGAAGCGTGCTTAGGTAGTCCTTGCAAGTGCGATGCTCACTGTGTCCCCAGATTTTGTAGCTCATCTTCTCCTTATAATATCTCTGTTTATCTATTCTGTTTAGTTATTAGATAGACAGATATATAACGTATGTTATTTTTGTAGATCTTTATGAAGCTGTTCATTTATCAAGTTAATGTTGTCAATATTTGACAGCTATTGTGACAGATGAGTCTGCGTATGTTACAAGGTTACATGCACTTTTTTCTTTGCTACTTTCTAAAACATATTTTGTCATTGGTATGTTATGAGTACAAATTGTGTTTCTGTGCTTGTATGTAATTTAGTTGACATAAAAGAAAAGTGTAGGGGTCAGCGACGTCATATCTTATGAGTTATGTGTCCTATTGTTACACCACAAAAATTGTGACAGGGAAACGTGTTTAAAATCTTTCCTCATTTTGTTGGGGCTGTCAGTAACAAAATATTTTGTGAAGATTTCAAATTATGTTTACAATTTATCGCAGGTCGTTAAGTGCTCTCATTCTCAAATTGTTGACGAATAAAATCAAGGTGTCAAGTGCCGCAAGATGGGGCAGTTTTCATTACGGCGTGATATGGTGTGATCTATGGATCGTAGGTGGCTTTTGCCACCATAAAAAATGATTCCTGACCTGAAAGAATACTTCTACCAAATTTGGTTAAAACCAGTCAATTAGTTTATGAGCTGTATAATATTATCGCATGATATGAACGTTTTTCACGAATGTAATTGTTTGTGACGTCATATCCTGTGAAGTATGTGTCGTAGTTCATTCTTACCCTGACAGCGATTGTTGCGTGATAGTAAGGAACACGAGTACCAAGTTTGTTTGAAATGATACTGCACCACAATTATATCAGACGGTTTCAGCAGGTAATTAACTGCAACAATGACATAATTGATATAATTGATTCTGAACCGTAACGTATGATATAAGACGAAACACAATTTTACAGCAATTAACGTGTTACCCAAGAAACCTTAGCAACAAACCAAAGTAGAAATAGAATTAAATAAGGAACATGAATTTAGAGTAATAAATCAGTTTCATCATGACCCACTGACATTGCGGAAGTGGGCTTAGTTTCCTCGCCCCAACGATACAGATATCCAAAATGTAGGTCTAGCCTCAGTGAAAGGGTTTCTGTGGAGAGGCTAGACAATCGTGTGGATCCTGAAAAGGGGCAGCAGCCTTTTCAGTAGTTTGAAGGATAACAGTCTGCATTATTGAATGAGCCCTCCTTGTAACATCAGCTAAACTGAATTTGCCATACACATACAGCGAACGGCAGAGATCAAGGAAAAATACATACGTTACTTTTCTCGAGGAATGCAGCTCTACTGTATGAATACATTTTATGATAATGGCATTCTTTCCAGTAAAACATTCCGGAGGTAAAACTGTACCGCTGTCGGATTGCCGCACGATTAGATTAATAAATCATAAATACGACTTTTCTCAATGATTTGTAACGTGTCGTTTAATAAATTGTCTATACATTACACTGAATATTATAAGTAGTTTTTATTTTGGTATTTTTCTATGTGTATTTTTAGTTAAATTACGAAGTTCTACCTAAAAATCCATCTAAATTGACATTCATAAATTATTTTAATTTCTTTGTAAATACTAGCTGACTATCTGTTAGACTTTGATGCTACTTGTTAATGACCAAACATTTGTGGCAACATAATTAGATTTTACCTTGGATAGTAAATATTACCATTTCTCAGGGTGTTGGAGCTATGCTCATTGCTATTATAATGTTTATAAAAAATTTGATAAGCGAATGAATATATTCGTAAGCTACATGTGAAGATTCCTAGTTTCTTAAATGTCGGCAGAATGATCTTGGGTGGCTTCCAGCAATTATTCTGATTACACGCTTTTGTGCATTAAAGATTTTATTTCTCAATGTTGAATTGCCTCAGTATATATTCGCATACGAAAGTAGTAAATAAAAACAGGCATAGTAGGCTAATTTACTAAGATCTCACCAAACTCTGCAATGACTCTGATAGCATAAGTGGTTGAACTAAAAACTTTTATCAAATCTTCAATGTGAATCAATGTTCAAATGTTTGTAGAGCTTATGGAACATAACTACGGGGTCATCAGTCCCTAAACTTACAAACTACTTGTGAACTAGCTACTACTAAGGACGGCACAAATATCCATGCCCGAGGGGGGATTCAAACCCTCGACCGTAGTGGCCGTGCAGACTGTGTGACTGACGCGCCGCATTACGCTCGGCCACCGCGGCCGGCTAATGTGTATCTGCCAATTCAATCCATCAATGGAAAACTTTGAATATTCTACCTTAGCTTCATATTTATGTTCAAATTCTATATTTATTAATGGTGTCATGCTGTTTACTGTATGAAACTCTATATAGTTGGTTTTATCAAAGTTTAATGAGTGTCCATTTGTAGAGAAACACGCTATGATTTTTTGAAAGATATCATTCTGAATTTCAGCAGTTAATTATTGTTTGTCAGGCGTGATAACTATCCTTGTATCGCCATGAAAAAGAACTGGCATAGCAACTTCATGAATATAGAATGAAAATTCATTTACATTTATTAAGAACAGCAAGGGACCTAAGACTGAACCTCGTGGCACTCCATTTTTGACAGCAGCCCAGTTATAGGAATTAGCTATTTCTTGCATATTATGTGAACTGCTTGTTTCAACTTTCTGCACACTTCCAGCTAAGTATGATTTTACGATTTTTGCTCTGTCGCATTCATCACAAAACATTTATCTTATCTGAAAGAATTCAATGATTTGCACAATCAAAATCCTGTGAAAGGTTACAAAAAAATTCCAACAGGTGAAGTCTGGTTATTCAGAGCATTTGATATTTCATGAGTGAAAATATGTATAGCATTTTCTGTTGATAAGCTTTTCTGAAAACTTTACTGACATTTTGTTAGAGCTTTATGTTACTAATATATGAAGCTATTCAGGAATAGTGTTTAAAAACTTTCGATAAAGCTTTCAGAAGTGAGTTTGGCGATAGTTGTTGACATCAGATGTGTCCCGTTTTTATGCAATAATTTAACGATAGCATATTTCAGTCTATCTTTATAAATACCCTGCTTTAAAGAGCTATTACATATGTGGCTAAGAATCCTAGTTATCTCTTGGGAACAATCTTATAATACCCCGCTAGAAATGCCAATTCCATGTGGGCTTTTACACTTGAGACAGTTTATCATTTTCCTAATATCCGTGGGAGAGATGGCTGGAATTTCGATTATATCAAATTGTGTAAGTATGGCCTCTTCCATTAACTGCGTTGCTACTTCTAATGAACTTTTAGATCCTATGTTTCTCCACAACATCTTAAAAATAATGGTTAAAAATGGTTTTAACCTCTGACTTTTTGTTGGTAAACTTTTCATTTGCTTCGATCGCAATACTATCTTCATGCGATCTTGGTTGGCCTTCCTCCTTTTTAATAATATTACAAATCGTTAAAGTCTCGGGGAAACAAATACACTTACAAATGTATAACGAAATACGTAATATTTTTCATTAGCATCAGTTTCCTTATCAACCCCTTATCGCAGTTTAACTGTTGTAGACTTTTTTTGAATGTTCTAGTTAAGTCATTTATCGAACGCAAAGCTATGGAGGGATGTTTCGAATTACAGAACGGAGATATGACATATATACTAGAACTAGCTGTGCAACATTGTAAGAAAGACCATACGCAACAGGATAAGAATTTACGTTGTTAAAGTTATCTTGGTTTATGAAAATGTTATCTATCAATGTGCTGCTGTCTTTTATTACCGAAGTAGGAAAATCAGTAACGGATGTCAGATTGAAGGAGCTAAGTAAGACGTCCAGTTCATTCATTCTATAACACTTTTTCAGTGAATCAACATTGATATCTCCCTCTCTGACAGCACAAGACAGAAAAAAGTGGAATTTTCCTGAAGGGGGCCTATACAATGTCAAAATTAAAAAGAATCTCCATTGAGCTGACAGGCACATGCTGCAACACAGAATTTCTTTGTATCTAAATTTTTAGCGCAGTGATAGCTTTTGACATATACGGAACTCCTACTCTATCTTTAATATCTCTACTTACATGTGAAGATACTTTATATAGACTGACAATCACATTCTCCATACCAGTGACATTGTGATAGGCATAGTATATCTATTACATTATCAGTTACTATACCATCTAAACCAACCAGAAGTTGCCCTATTTTATTCTTTAATCCCAATATTCTGGTGAAAAATGATAACATTATTTTCCTATTGAGAAGCATGCCATGACTAATGAAATCCCAACTACCAACCTTTGTAAATTGTGGCATGTAAATTGTTGATCAGATGTCATTAAGTCAAAGTACATGAAGAGTTTTCCAACGCCTACACAAAGCATGAATGTTCCTTTTTAGACGCTGGGTTTTTATTTTTTGCTTCATCTTCTATTGATTTTTAACTATGTGTAGTTCTTGAAAATGTTACTTTTAGGTTCGTACGAATTTGTACATTTGTTTGATAAAAGTATTGGATTATTTTGGTTTTTCTCTTTATGTTTTAATGCGCATCTGTAAAGCTGGCATGTAAATTGTTACTTTAGATATTTACTTATATTTTAATGTCACTCATAAAAATTGTTCTATGATAGAATTTGTGACATTCAATGTTCTTGTAAAACCGTATAGAGACGCCCTCTAGTGGGCCAAACACTTACCTGATCAGCGTTCGCAATAGCTCGCCGCATTTAGTTTCAGTCACCATTCATAGGAAGATCTTTAGTATTTACCCTATTTCAGTTTTGACTGTGCTTCTCATTTTACTTTTTTTATTTGTGGCAGTTTGCCTACAGATCTATTTTATGATTTGTATATTGTGTTAATTGCATGATACCTTTATGACTTTTTAACGTTGTGCAAAAATTATAAGATGCCTTTTGTGTATTATTCACAAGTTCACCCGAAGATGGGCAGTGCCGGAAACCCCACATGAAAAATAAATTTTTTTAAAACAACCTGCCAATACTTTTTCGCGACCTTTCAGCTTTTTTAGAGTCATTGGTATAATTGAGTTTCCTCATACTTCCTACGTATTTTGAAATCGTTAGTTTACAAGTGAAAGTCTGTTGTTTCTCCACCTACTTCTAACGTAGCTTCTTCGATTCTTAACTATGATAGGAAGGCAAATCTATCGGTTGTACCAATTTTGAAACTGTCAGATACTATACTCCCTCTGTGGCCACTGTTCACTGTTACAACTTCACACCTCTCTCCACACTTCACACCTCTCTTCACATTTTAAGTTCCTCCTTAACATTATCCAATTCACCGGTAAGGTTCTAATCTTCCAATCGTGATCAAAGATTTCTGTCCTTTGAACACATTAGAAAAACTCATTTGCTTGCCCCACTCCACACCATACATTCCTAATGAAACCACTTGTCGCAACAGCTGTACAAAAACAAGCACTAACTTTCCTATGGCCGCTCAAACACTTTGCATTCATGATTGTCATGAGATTTACTTACGTGATGTTGACAATGTATATAAACCACAGGTACATATAGTTACTACATATGTTGAGGATACTAAAATGTGTAAGCTGTTAGTAAATGCGTTTAAAATTGCGGTAGATCTCTAAATCTTCACACTTGCGAATTTGGCTTATGAATATACACAAACAACTTTTCGAGATTGCTGAAACAATACGTGAAAAAAATGAAATACTTTTAATTGTGAGCTTTAAAAGCATACTAATAAACGTACTCAGTTATCTGTTTTAAACTATGATGAATCACTTGAAATTCTGGAGAAACGCTAAATCTGCACCCTTGAAATTTTGGCGTAACAAGTACCGTATCGTACAAAACTTTTTGTGATTACTGGAACGCCGCGGTGGAGTAGCCGAGCGGTCTAAAGCGTCTCGCTGCGGAGTGCGCAGTTGCTCGCCGCGGAAGATCGAGCCCTCCCTGGGGCATCGGTGTGTGTTTGTCCTTAGGTTAGTTTACCTATGTTTAAGTAGTTTGTAAGCTACGGACTGATAACCACGCAGTTTGGTCCGATAGATTTACAAACATTTGAACATTTGATTGCTGGAACAATTCGCAAACACAAGAAAATCCTTAAATGTAAGCTTGATGAGCACAATGATAAACGTTATTAGTTAATTAACAGTGTTAAACTACTTTTTATTTCTACCTAAATTACTGATAATTCCCGAACGCACTGCACGTTTCGCCTTGCGCAGAGCTACGAACCAAGCGAGGATTCCTCAGAAGGATGACGTCGTCAAGAAATGCAACTCTGTCATTCTATGGAATGGAGCGTGGAATGTTAGATTCCGTAATGAGGTAGAGAAGTTACAAACTTTTAGAAAGGAAATAGATTGATGTTCGATTTTGTGTGGATTACTGGAGTTCGGTGGACAGATCGAAAAGATTTCTGGTGAGGTGAGTACAGAGTTACAAATATATTATCAGTTGGGAGTATTATTGGAGGTATTATCGTCTTCAGGATCTTGCGTCTGCAACCCTTCTCGTCTATGTTGTGACACAGACATACACTCTTGTCACGAAGTAGAAGAGACAGATTGCAGACGCTACATTAAGATTCTGAAGATGATCCAGAAAGACAGAAACATATAAATGTAAAACCATTCGAAATCGTTCGCTGATATTCAGATTACAAATTGTTTCATCTGCTTACCTTGTTTAGTTGGTCTATCATAACATTAGAGAGAGAGAGAGAGAGAGAGAGAGAGAGAGAGAGAGAGAGAGAGAGAGAGAGCGAGAGAGGGAGAGATAGAGAGAGAGAGAGCACTTTCTAAACAACGAAACACATGTTTTTATCGGTTTTAAGTTCAGGTTTCTATCTCTAGGCAATAGCTGGATCTATCTGTCGTTATTAAGAAAAACGTCCTGACTGTGATGCTGTGGTCCATCTGTAAAACTTCTTTCTCCTGGCGTTTTGGTGTCTATTGCGGGAAGTACCTTCCGAGTCCAGCCGATGACTGGTTGCTAGAGCTGGAGGATAGACCACATCATCTTAAACAGGAATACTTTATTAATGAAGACACCGACCGTGAAAATATGAATGTTACACTTTATATGTCTTTATTTATTCTTCGATAATAGCTTTTCAAGTCGTTCATCACAATGCTAAGCGAATGTTAGTAACAGATCAACGCAGCTCTCTCTATAAGCTTTACTTTTGCTATCATTTGAAGTGGACGGTACAATTTTCATAAATTATTGTCATCGTAGTTAAAATCTATCATCATAGATAAATTTGATGGAGATACCAGATGAAGTTACCAGAAATGTTCTAGATGCGTCATTTCCAAATAGGCGGAAAGGACAACACCGTCCCCCGAATTGACACCATTAGACGTCTTTTCTGTGGCGCATTGAGAGACAGTGTGTATTAAGAACCCCCAACGGCAGTAGAGCACAGCCGCGGCGGATTAGACGCGCGTACTTGAGCGCCGTGTTGCGGTGCGCGCGGCCGTCTGCCGTCGGGGGTTAGAATCCACCCTCGGGCATTGATGTTTGTGTCGTATTTAGTATAAGGTAGTTCATTACTAGTTTGTAAGTTTAGGGACCGATGACACCGTAGTTAAGTCCCTTAAGCTTTACAAACATTTGAACATTTGAGTACAGCATATACAACTTCGTATTATTGAAGCGTGTGCGGCAATATCTGTAAAAACTATTTGTATCACTCTCCCGTTATCCGTCTCCAAACGTGTATTGATGCCAACGGAGGGCTCTTGTTAGATATGTTGACGAGAGTCAGTTTCGTTGGTCAGGATGTTGGCTTATTTTCTGTGCTGGATGTAATACATAACAATAAAGTTGCCGTGGGCGACAGGGCACAAGTAAATGCGTTTAGAAAAGTGAACCCAAGTATGATATCACTAATTATAGCTCAAGTTGTCTTTTCACTTGAATAATCTTATATCTATAATTTGATAAAGTTACGTTTGCGTTGAACTGAGTTGCGTGAAAATCTACTGCAATGGGAATGACAATGGAATTTATTACACGTAGATACCACTTCACTGATTCCAGATTTACCAGACAATGGACTGAGGAGGAGGAGTTGGACAGAGGAACGAAGAGGTGATTGGCAGAGAAAGGGGCACGGTGAGGTGGGCAGAGGGGTAGGAGGAGGTGAACAGAGGGAATAGATGGGCAGATTAACAGAGAGAGAGAGAGAGAGAGAGAGAAGATGAATAGGTGAACAGAGAGAGGGGGAGGGGGAGATGGACAGATAGACAAGGAAATAGGTGGACGAGAGAGAAAAGGGAAGGAGAAGTGGACTAACTTGAGAGTGGAATAAAACGTACCAGGGCGACGCAGAGTTTTTAGCTAGTTACGTATACATATTTCAGATGTGGTTACACTTCATATAAAATTCTCTGCGTTAAAAATGGTTTCCTAAAATAGAATCAAACTCTCACCATAAACGTGACAGTCAGGCACTCTTCTGCCAGAGATTCCATCCTGCAGCAGCAGATAACTTTTTTGGATTAAGATATAAATGAAATGCGCTTATAGAGCCCTTTTCTCTCAGAATTTTATGTATAGTGCACTTTAAAACTTCTGTGAGTGGACACCCACTACTATCATGCGAAGTCTCTTTCCAACCGAATTTCCGAGAACGGGAGAGAGGAAGGTTTAGAAAACAAACAAATAACAGGTGTAGATTTGGTGGACAAAGTTCTGCATATGACATCATTAACCGTAGAATTCTCATGAAAAACTTCTGCAGCGCATTCAAGGATCACCAGCTCACAAAAGTACGTGAATCTCTGCTACGGAACAGACCTATGTATTGCTGGACGGTAAAAACAGCCGATGGTGCCGACAGAAGAACGGTCTCGCCTATTGTAGTATGCTGACTATCCTACTATTTAACCACTACACAAATGTTCAATCAACACATACTACCCATTTTTGTACGACCATGATTTGGCCATTAAAGTACAAGTAAATAGCGTCTAGGACGTAGAAGAGAAAGTTCGCTAAACATGTCCGAATACTATAAAGAGAACTTCCTTAAACCAAATCCATCTAAGACTCAAGTTAGCCCTTTCCACCTTTTCTCGAAACAGGCAAACAGCAAGCTGAATACCACGTGGAATGGCAGCAAGCTGGAACATTCGACAAACCATACCTGGGTGTCGTGCTGGATAGATTACTGACGTACAACTTTCACTGAGAAAAGACCTGCCAAAAAGTTGCTGCCAGGAACAGTACCTTAAGGAAACTAACGAACAGTAAATGGGGAGCCAACTGCTCAAGCAATCTGCTTTTCCACGGCAGAATATGCATACCCTGTATGGTCCCGATCCATATGTATCACAAAAGTCATTACAGTCCTAAATGAAACATGGAGACTAACAACAGAAACCAGCATCAATTGTAAAAATATATAAAGCAGCTGAATTCTCTTCTACTGAATCCCAAAGAATTGCACATGAAGACACAGAAAAATTCAAACAGACCTTCGACAAGCACTGCATGGCATTCAGGCGGTCGTAGCAGATTTAAATCCCGCCAGTGAGCTGAATGAACCTCCGAAGGACTACCCTGTTTCACTAGAAATGCCCAGCGGCATTACAACAAGCTGTACATCTGGAGAACACTTAATCGTATCAGAACAGTTGTAATACCAGTCAAAGCAAATCTAGTCAAATGGGGTTTCAAAGAAAGAGACAACAAATGGGAGTGCGGTTAAGTTCAAGATGTGAAACTACTTCTACAGTGTTCCATCTGCCCCACGAGGTGTACCTTTGATGAACTATGGCTTGAGAAGAGAGAAGCATTGGGCTTGGCCCGATATTGGACTGAAAGACTTTGAAACAAATATCCGGATACGAAAATCAAAGTAAGCCTGAGTCCGGAAAGACTCATTGTGGGATGAAAGTGTGCCTGCGCCGTTTGTAGCAAGTGAAACGGTTGATTATGGACGAGAAATGAGCACGGCGTAGATTTTTATCTCGAACAGACACCGGTTACCTTGATGAGAAATGAAATCTGTTGCGCCAGAAAAATTCATAGAAAAAGGTAAGGTTTTAAGAGCAGTACATGTTATATACTTGATATGCTGTCAGCGTTGTCAAATAGTTCTTGTGGTGGTGTGGTCGCCTATAATGTGGACGATCTGAGTACGAACCTACCTTCAAGAAACTTTTTTTAAAAGCTTTGATTATTTATTTGACTATTCAGGAGCATCTTCCAACAGCTCTACTTTGCTTTTGCATGAAGAAACCTCAAAGAATATTCATAATCTTTTAACAGCCTACAATATCTCCTAATTTTTCCGTAAAATTGTAATACATACAGTATTTAATTTTTTAAACTACTTACATTAATTGAAAAATGCCTGTGAAATGTTTGTACATTTTGAAAACAAATATTAAGGGTATACGGAATGAGTTTTTCGATTAAAAAAATTCGATTTTTGGGGAAATTCATTTTCGTAAAATTTAGACTCCCCCCTTTAAAAACTACATATAAAGTTTGGAGATGACGTGTATAGAATTATTTTAAATCATTTCTTTCAAAAGAATTTCGACACACGATGTTACGCATCTTGTGTATGAGACACGAAATATACCTGATATTGACAGCCTTGCCAGAGATATAATTGAACACAAGAGAGTTAGCTTTTCTGTTGGCTACACTGATAGAGTGGACAATAGATTCTGTGCCATTTGTATTGTTTCCTTTGTGAGTACATACATGCCCTTGTTGTGAAAGTCGTATTTGGTGAAGTCCATTGAGGTTTTTTTAACACGCCAACACCTCGTCTGAAGGTAATTTAGAAAGCGAGTACAGTGGCACAAGAAATTATAGTGTACTCAGAATACGTCTAATTCTTTTTCATCAGTATTTCATGTTCGAGTAGCGACTACCCTCAACACTTGTGAAGTCGCTGTCACTACATCGGAAAGCGCTTCAAGAAGAAAACTAGCTAAAATTGAAGAAGAATACAAGAAACTAAATGCTGGGACTACAAAAAAAAAAACAGATAGTTAACGTATCTTTATCCTCACAGATATTACTCTACTAAAGAAATGTATTTAGGGGAATATAATACCTAAAACTTTGTTTGTGGGTATAAACACTCTTCACTTTGGAGTTTATGAAGCTCTTATCATTCAATCAGGGCAACATAACAAAGTGCTAAGTTCTGCTCTGTGTAGGATTACGATCTGCCGCAGCTATGCTTTGTTTAGGTTCTCAGATAATGCTATAAAAGTATATTCCCAGATGGCTAGACAGCATAGGAGAGCCATCAAGAGAAAACTGTTGGACAATTCTGATGATACAAGTTATGGAGAAGGCATGCACTGAAGTAAAAACTTTGAACCTAATTTCCTGTATCTTTAGTTTTTGTGTGTAAGGCACATCCTTTAAGACTTTGTAATATATCTTAATTAAAAGATATGTGAAATTATATTCTATTAATGGATGTGTATTTTAAAATACTTGTTATATAACTTTTTTAACATTATAACAACAACAAAATATCCGTAAAAGTATACATTTTTTCCCAAAATTATTAATTCAGCAAAAAAAAAAACAGAATAAATGTCTTCGTTCTGTGCAAAAATCAAGAGTATCGTACAAATAACAACTGAGAAAATACTTCTAACTATGAGCTCAATTTAACATTGTAAGCTAGGGCGTTCCGTATACCCTTAAATATTTTGATAAGCTGCAACTGTAATTTCATAAATAACTAATGTTCTTCATGTTAAAATTGAAACTATTTTCCATCATTAATTTATATTTAAAACCCGTTATAACTTTTAAAACAAACGAAGAAATAAATACATAATTGAAGGAATTTTTAAGCCGTTATAAATGTAGCTGTGAAAATAACTAAAATTCTGAAAATGGAAATAACTGAATGAAAGGCTGCTGCTCCATATTATCTGTAGTTAGTGTGGAGTCGTGAAGACACGCACAATCAAAAGTCTTATAAAATTCTCTGCCATAAAGATAAAATGTTTCCCTAAATGAGAATCATGAATATGTTAGTCATGCACACTACTGCCTGATCTAGTTCTCAATCCTGCAGCAGAAAAGTCGTTTCTACATCTGCAAGCCCCATTGAAATGCATGGCAAAAGGTTCATCGAAACGCTTTTGATTTTTCTCTGCGATTCCATTCTCTAATAGCTCGCGGGGAAAAGGAACACCTAAATCTTTCCGTTTTCATCCTGATTTCTCTTCTTTTATTTATATATAAAGAACAGTCTAGAGTGCAAAATATTTTTATTTTTTTCGACTACTTTCGGTCTTATTTAAACCATCTTCAGGAAATTAAGCTCCATTGATGTTGTGGAGCTGGCAGGAGACTTGGAGCCTTCTAGTGCGTCAGCAGTGACGCAATAGAAAGCTTCAACTCTCCTGCCAGCTCCATAACATCAATGGCGCTTAATTTCCTGAAGATGGTTTAAATAAGACCGAAACTAGTCAAAAAAAAATACCTTGCACTCTAGACTGTTCTTTATATATAAATTTAATAAGAGTGCTGTATACCCAAAAGTGGAAGAAAAATGTTTCCAAAAATATTTTATTTTCATGATCATGTCTTCCTATGTAGGTGGGTGTTAACGAAATATGTTCGCATTCGGAAGTGAAATTTCGTGAAAGAAATTTCGGAAATAGATCTCGTCGCAACAAATAACGCATTTCTTTTAATGAATTCCACCTCCACTCGTGCATCATTTGTGTGATACTCTCTCTCCTATATCGCGATAGTACAAAACGAGCTGCCCTTCCCTGAACGTTCTCTAAATCATCTGTCAGTCCCACTTGATGGGGATCCCTCAAAATAGGACGCAAAAGTGTAGTGTAGGCAGTTTCTTTAGTAGAACCGTTGCAGTTCTTTGGTAATAAATTGAAGAAATATGTGCGTTGCACTTAAATTTTGAAGCCCTTTTACTCACTTCTTTGAGTGGACACCCACTAATAACAAGTGTAGCCTCATTACAAACTGAATTTCCGCGACGGTCTCCTATCGAGATAAAAGTGAGCCTGCGGTATTTTCGGCAAGCGAAAGCGTTGTTTATGGGCGACAAATGGCCGTGGTGTACATTTTTACCTCGAACGGACTCCGGCTATCTGGACGAGAGATGAAATCTGTCGCAGCAGCAGCCAAATGCGAAACGAATAGTGGCAGAGATACTCAGACGAGCCGGTAGCAAGTAGCGGACGAGGCGGAAGAGCGGCGCCGGTACGATTGCCCGTTTGGCGGACATTTTAAACGCGCATTACCGGTTTACGTGGCAAACGAGGGAGTGGGATGCCTCCGTTCGCAGCCGCGGCAGTTGAGCGTCGGCGAATATTAATTTCCGGCAATAACGGCTGGCACAACTCGCCGTGGAGCGCTCGCTAGCACCACGGACACTGTGCAGCCCCCCCCCCCCTCCCCCGCAACTACCAAAACCGTCGGAGCCGGCAGAAATGGACCGCTCTCGCGGAAAGATTTCCTTTTTTCATTGGTAATTATATCTGCTCGGCTGTTCGCACCCCCCAGAGTACAGCGTCGGGCGTAAAATATGTGGCCAGCCGCTACGACTGGGAGGGACATTGCGAGGTGTGAAAATTTTCGTTCTCCGCTCGTCTTTTTTTCCCTTTACGTCGGTCCCGGCATTAGGTGAGAGAGACGGCACCACACGTACTGCTCTTATTTCCCCTTTCGTCACAATCCCCTGCGATGTACGTAATAATTTCTTTTAACCGTGGCATGCGTGCTACATAATCGGATACGAGGTACGCACTCAACTTTTACGTGGAGATATCTACTGGCAGTAGCGTCAGCGAGCTTTTATTTTCCCCCAGTTTATCAGTTCTTTCATATTCATAAAGGTACATTCATTCAAAACTAGGACACTGAAAATTATTCAAATGTTCATATTGTCCGAGGGATCGTAGTCAGAAGGATTCAATGTATTTGGTAATTGGAAAAGACACCATTCGAGAGAGTAACAGATTTTGTGGGGGGGTTACGAAGTTTTACATTTGTTTGCGCATTTCTTCCCTTCTTTTCCTACTTTACGTGACTACACTCACTGGGAAGACAGTAAAATAGAAAATCCCCCGAGACTGGCAGTCTTTTACACAAACTCGAAATTTAGCTCAAACATCAGTGTGAGAAGCTTGTAATAGTTAGCACAACGAAACCCTGAAACGTAACTTTGTAGAAAATCCGAGGAAACTCTGGTCGTACCTAAAGTATACCAGCGACAAAACACAGTACCTTGACTAAGCGACAGCAATGGTGATGCTGCTGGTGACCTGCACAAGCAGAACTGTTCAACACAGCTCTCCGAACATTCCTTCACAACAGAAGACGAACAAAATACTCCATAATTCGTATCAAGAACAATTTCCAGCATACGTAATTTTGAAGTATGTAGGCCTACCCCCGAGCCTCAGCTTGTGGTTGTTGAGGCGAGTTTGCGTCATTGAAGCTACGACGGAAAGACGATGCGATCTGACGAATGCCGAAATTCTCTGCCATCGATGTTTCACGGACGAAATAAAATGACGAACCGATACTGAGACGATTGCAGAGGACGCCGACGATTTTGTTCCAGTGAAAACTGTTGACTCAAGTTATTCAAGTGCATCAAATGATTTGCAAACAATCTGACATCTGACAGTGATTTTACTCTTACACAACGTAAATATTTACCATTCTAGTAAAGGATTTAACTAGTAAGCACGCAATCTACTGTACGTCTTTCTCTGTTCTAATCCTCAGGTGTTGTATTTATGGGTGTCCTTATTATGAGTAACATGTATGCTGCATGTCAGATCAATGACAATACTGAGAAGAAACTTTAAGAAACTGTATAGTTATGTAATGAAACCAAGATTGGAATTGGTGTAGTTGACAGTGTGTAACCTGGTACACACCGATGGCCTTTTAATGTCTTTTATAACATTCTTGACCTTGCAATCATCAATTCTCACACAACTTTTAAATTATGTACATGTAAGGAGGCTCCACGGTGAGAATTAATTCTCAGTGTAGCAGATGAGCTTCCTGAACTCTGCAAGCTGCAGAGAGGAGTCCCTCTCCCCTTGCAGGCATCTGGCACCGCAAATGGCTAATATGAAAATAGAAGGCATTCTCAAAATCATGTTGCTATAAACAATAATAGGGGAATGGAACATGAAACTTATGTTTCAACTCTCAACAAGTATGTGTGCAAAAGCTGCCAAGCCAAAAATCTGGTTCAATGTCTGAACTGTGAATCCACAACATTTTATGAAATACTGTCAACTCTTTGTTACGAAATATTTCCAAACACTTACAGTTATAGATTTAAATTGTTTGTTCTTCTATTTTAGTCCCTTGATTGCAAAAAAAGCAAGGAAACAATCGGCAAGAATTTCTGCGCAACCCACCCATAATTTTGCACGTCAATGCGCGGGTGCATACAGCGCAAGCTGTGACTGCTATGTTCTGTCAATGGGATTGGGAAGTACTGTACCATTCACTATACTCCCCGGACATAAGTCCTTGTGACTTTGGTTTGATTCCGAAGACGAAGGAACCACATCGTGGCATACGCTTCAGAATTGTTCCAGAGATTCGAAAGGCAGTATACCGCTCCATTCGCAACACAAACAGAACCCCTTCCACGTAGCTGGCAACTGGTTCTTCATAACGCTGGTAACAACTTTGAAGGACAGTATCAAGTGAAAATAAACATGTAACGCTTTTGAATTGGTTGCAAATATATAGTTTCCCCTAATTAAGTTCCAACTTTGGTGCAAATAAATTTTAATAGGAAACTTCCTGGAAGATTAAAATTGTGTGCTGGAACCGGGACTCGAACCTGGGATGCCGGCCGCGGTGGCCGAGGGGACTGAATGTTCAAATGTTCAAATGTTTGTAAAGCTTATGGGACTTAACTACGGGGTCATCAGTCCCTAAACTTACAAAGTACTTATGAACTAATTACGAACTAGGACGGCACAATCCATGCCCGAGGGGGGATTCGAACCCCCGACCGTAGTGGCCGTGCAGACCGTGACTGAAGCGCCACAGTCCCCTCGGCCACCGCGGCCGGCGGAGGGGACTGAGGCGTTCCAGTCACGGTCTGCACGGCCACTACGGTCGGGGGTTCGAATCTCCCCCTCGGGCATGGATATATGTGCCGTCCTTAGTCTTAGATAATTCATAAGTAGTTTGTAAGCTTAAGGACTGATGACCCCGTAGTTAAGTCCCATAAGGTCTACTAACATTTGAACATTTTGAACCTGGGACCTTTGCCTTTCGCGGGCAAGCGCACTACCGACTGTGCTATCCCGACACGACTCACGATGCCGCCTCACAACTTTACTTCCGCCAGTACCTCGCCTCCTACTTTCCAAACTTCACAGAAGCTCTCCTGCGCACACTCCGCTGCAGAGTGAAAGTTTCATTCTGGAAACATCCCTTAGACTGGGGCTAAGCCATGTCTCCACCATGTCCTTTCTTCCAGGGGTGATAGTCTTGCATGGTTCGCAAGAGAGCTTCTGTGAAGTTTGGAAAGTAGGAGGCGAGGTACTGGCGGAAGTAAAGTGGTGAGGCGGCACCGTTAGTCGTGTCGGGATAGCACAGTCGGTAGTGCGCTTGCCCGCGAAAGGCAAAGGTCCCAGGTTCGAGTCCCGGTTCCGGCACACAATTTTAATCTGCCAGGAAATTTCATATCAGCCCACACTCCGCTGCAGAGTGAATGCTTCATTCAGAAATTTTAATAGGCTTGTATTTCCTTAACAAGGACCCAAAGATAAGTAATACTTTTAAATGAAATTTCCGCCATTGTTCTGTTGTAGTGACTTTATTGTACCACACTCACTTTTTCGGCGTTGTAGCCATTTTCAACTCTCTTATAACGCCTAAAATTCATTAATGTGACGATTATATACAGATTTTTTTTTTTTTTTTTTTTTTTTTTTTTTTTTTTTTTTTTTTGTATCACACAATTTCAAAATTTAAGTTGCTTCAAAACGTCTACACGGCCAAACTAATGACTGGTACAATAACCAAAACACTGAAATTGCGGTAATTCCATTTTCAAACTTTTAAGGCCTGTTGTGGTTTTCGTTCCACTCTTGTTGAAGATAATCAGGCTACAAAAACAGTACCCATGTTTGTCAGCAAGACAACAGTATGCTGTATGAAACCAAAATATAACCATTCAAAAATTTCCAAAACGCTAGTAGTATTCTTATGCAAGACTACATATGTACAGCTGAAATCACCAAGAGGTAGTTTTACTACAAATTCACAAGACTCCTATAGGACAAACAAATTACTCTAACAAAAGAAAACAGTTTATTCCACAATGATACTTTGAACCAATAATAACGTAAAGGCTTGGAAGTTTCACCATAAATAGAAGAGTAAAAAGTAGACTGGAGTATGCAGAAATGAAATTCTTGAGTAACATAGAAAACATGATAGATGAGATCCGGAATTCAAAGTTCAGAAAATTATTTAAAGTGTGAAATCATAGCAACGACAAGTTTTAAGTGTTTTTGTAACGTGAAGAGAATGCATCCAATGTGGACAATAAGAGACTTCCATGAGAGGTCACTAGAGACAGACGGAGGCAAAGACTGATCTTCCGAATAAAAGGAGAAGAGGAAGGATTAGGAGTAAAATTGCGCCAGTGTGACGAAAAAGAGTTTATGCATACAAAAGTGGAGAGCGCTCTTACACAGCACGGGTTGGGACGGTTAAATAATGCGAATCTGTCCTTCATATCACTTCCGAAGCGGGGGCCTACTTCAGATACGCACTTGCTAAGCTCGATGCTAGCAGTTACTTTCGTAATGCTGTAACTCAAACTTCAGCAATAACCTTATCTCTTCACTTGCTCAAGTTTCTAACGTTGCCGTCCTATCACATTTGCCGAAATGGGAAACATTCCACGCTCTCTGATATAGTCTCCGCATCTGATCCTCAGACTTACGTTTCAACTTTTTTTACTTATATAGTTTGAGCACGACAGAGCTGATCTCAGCAATGCTACGTATAATGCAATGATCCGGTGTTTGCTACTCAAAATTTTTAAGTTCGCGTTCACATATTCCCGGAATCCCGTTTCTAATTGTTCACCTTCACGTCTTCTGTTAATGTTTCCTTTTGCTCTTCTACAAAATTAAACGCTTTTCTACGATCTGAAGTAGTGTCTTAAACTTTGCAGTTCCGCGCGCGAGTGGCCGCGAGGTCTAATGCACCTTGGTACGGACTGGGCGGTCGCTCCCACCGAAGGTTTGTGTCCTCCTTCAGGAATGTGTTGTACGTAGTGTAAGTTTGCTTAAGTTGCAATTAAGCATTAGTTGTAGGGACTGATGACCACAGTAGGTTGGTCCAATAGGCTTACAAATAATTGTTGATACAAAACTTCCACATTTAAGACAGGCACTTGAGTATTGGCACTTATTAAATATGTAGCAATGTCTTGGTCTCAAAATTTTTATTGTGTATGACGTGTTTCGGCTCTGCATCGTCTGATACAAACAGTGGAAAGATTTTATAAGTAAGACATCAGTGCATGTAAGCTTTAACTGAGGTACAATAAGAGATAACAAAAACCACAAGACAAAGAGATCGCAGTTACATACAATACTGGTATAAGGCTCAAAAATATGATCATGAGCAAGATAAGGTAAATTATAATTGATGCATATGTATAGATAGCTGTTGAGCGTTCTAATACATACGGTACTAAACATTTCCTCGCTACAGCATATTCCTAAAATAAACAATTTTTATGCTATGTACAACATATACTTATTTTAAGTAAGACCTTTATTGTCATTCCACTTTTCATGTATGCAATTTACTTCTGCTAATATTAATTCTGTCTTTGTAATTTGCATAACTTTACCTATTTTGTCACGAACTGTTCATTAGTTTTTTTATACGTGTACTACGTAGTGTAGGCAATGAAGGTACGCTGTTTTAGGCTTATGTCTTCCGCAGTCGCATATGTCTCTTAATCTGTAATTATACCTATGTTGAATTTGTACAACTTCCCTGAATTTAGACGTGGTATTTTTATTGTTACTCATTTTCTTACGTGACGTGGCTTTTTGACTCTGTTCCAATTATAAGTATGAATTCTCTCACAGTATGTATGTACCATTTCATATTTTGATTCAACTTCCCTACAGTTCTTGTTTTGACATATTTTATATTACATTTCATGTATGCTATTTATTTTTGCTAATCTATTTTTGACCATATAGTTGTGTCTCTTCAAGTATTCTGTCACGAGCAGTTTGTTAGTTTTCTGAATGCGCGTAAGCATTAACACTATTTTCGATAATGTCTTGGGAAACTATATATACCAACGGGTTTGATGAAATTTGCATTTTAAAATGGCTCAAAATCTGAAATCCAGATACTGCATCTGAAGATTTAAGATATTTATACAGTGAAATTGTGGTAAAATCATTTACAAACAATGTTTGTATACTTTGCAAGATGACTTCAAAAAATTTTCAAATGTTTGTAGAGCTTATGGGACTTGACTACGGGCCCATCAGTCCCTAAACTTACAAACTACTTATGAACTAGCTAAGACTACAGACCGCACAAATATCCATGCCCGAGGGGGGATTCGAACCCCCGACCGTAGTGGCCGTGCAGACCGTGACTGAAGCGCCTTAGTCCCCCTTTTTTTTTTTTTTTTTTTTTTTTTCTTTTTTTTTTTATTATTATTAAGGGAGTGGGGGTTGGGTTTTGGGATGTATGTATTCTTTATTTTGTTTTATTATTTCAACTTTATCAAAATAAAACAGCCTTTTCCTGGCAGACATAGAAAATTTGAATAAGGAAATAAAGCTTCTGTATTATTTTCCACGCGCCTGTCACCCCCTTTAGGGTTTTCTCTCTCTTGTTTTTATATATATATATTTATTTGCGCTCTATACTAACGGATGTAGCGTGTCCGTGCACAACTAAAAACTAGAAACAGTAAAGTAAAGAAAACTCTCTGTGGGGAGTGAGTTTCCGGGCGGTCGACTCCAGTGCTTCTGCCACCAGGCACGTCTTCTCGTTTTGTTGTAAGAGGTAACCGTTTCATCATGTTCATCATATGCCTCTTCATCGTTATCATATTAGCTTCTCATACCCGGGACATTCCAGCTCCTTGGAGGATCTCGTAACGCGCTCCCCAGAAAATTAGAAAAATATTGTTGATACTTCGGGTTCCGAATCAGCGCCATATGTTGTTCTTGTAAATGGTTCCAGAAGTCCGGCACATGCTTCGCGCCGTCGCGATGCAAATAATACACCGCCTGGGCTCGAATCCACGTCACCGCGTCCGTTTTGGTTCGTGGGTAATACGTTCTGTCTGGAAAAAGGACAATCTTTGGGTCGATATTTTGCTGTCCGACGCGCAGTAGAAAGCCAATCATCTGCGTCACCAGCCGCCATACTTCCGCAGAGGGCCCGCACATGAGACGGTGAGCATCGTCGTCTAGAACCTGGCATACTTGGCATAACGGAGTGTTCACCATATTGATGGCGTGCAGGCGGGATCCAGTAACTTGTTTACCGTTAACCAACATGTACCATGTCGTTCTTGTTTCCGTGTCAAGTGTGGCATGATGAATTGTCCGCCATACCACCGGCCAGTGGATCGTGGGGTGCCGTGCTTCAACAGGGTTGGCGGGGCGCCTGCTCGTAAGTATCCGGTAGATGTCGCGCGCTGTCGGAGATCTATTTATTGGGAGTTCTGTCATAATATAGCTATATTCAAGGAAAAACTCTCTGATATGTTGAAACGGTGAAGAAATGTTCTGCACCATCACCGGCGCTTGCCGAGAAGCTGGCGCCAGTTCGTCTACCAAGATTCCTGACAGACACTTGTGCTGTCTTCTCCATGTTTTCAATGTCGCGCTAATATATAGCGCCACCGATCGTTCGTGAACGTGAACAAGCCCGAGGCCACCTCTACTAGTTGGTAATGTCAGAGCCTCATACCGGATCTTGAATAGGGCTCCCGTGCTGACAAAGTATCCAAACGCTGCCAGTATGCTTCGGGCGATCATCTTTGGCATCGGTAGAATCTGTGCATAATGTGGAATGCGCGACGCCAAGTATGTATTTATATAAATGACGCGTTGAATCATATTTAATGTCCTTAGTGCGTTCGCTTTGACACCATTTCGTATGGTTATGAGCAACCTCTTGAAGTTGAGCGCGACCGATCGTCGTACATCATTCGTGAAAACGATTCCCAAATACTTGATCCTGTCCCGTAACGGGAATGGGGCTACACAGTCGGCAGGTAGTCCTGTACCTATATTCAAGGCGACGGATTTGGCCACATTCATACGGCTACCTGTAGCGGCACCGTATCGATTGATCCAGTCCAAAGCCGCGTTAACGTCGTTGCCGTTTCTCACCACCAATATAAGGTCGTCGGCATATGCTTTGCAACGAAATGTGTAACCACGCATCGTAATTCCTGTCAGGCGTTGGCGGAGGCCGCTGAGAAGTGGTTCAAGAGCCATGGCATATATGATGGTGGACAAAGGACATCCTTGTCGAATCGATCGCTGGATAGTTAGGGGCCCAACCAATCGTCCGTTGACAAGCACTTTAGAAGGAGCCCCATGTAGTAGTCGCATCACTATAGTTATGAAGGGCGGCGGGAAATTCATTTGCGTCATCAGTTCCTTAATGTAGGTGTGGCTGACTCTGTCGAAAGCACGATCGAAGTCTATAGATATCAGAGCTCCACGTAGACGACATGCTTTCGCCAGTGCGATCGAATCGCGGTATTCACTAAGCGCCGTCTGGATGTTGTTGTCACTGCCGAGGGATGTCTGGTCTGATGACACCACGCGATGCAGAACTTTTTTAATTCGTGTCGCCATCAGCCGAGTGAAAATCTTGAAATCACAGTTAAGTAGTGTTAGGGGGCGATATTCTCCGATTCTTGTGCTGCGTGATGTTTTAGGTATTGGGATGATGACGCCCTCTACAAATGCCGGCGGAAGTGGCTCTTCAGGAGACATGAGTTCGCGACAAATTTCCGTCCAATAGGGAGCAATCAAGTGTTGGAAAGCCCGATAAAATTCCAAAGGTATTCCGTCAGGCCCTGGCGACTTATTGAGTGCGCCCTTGCCTATGGCATCGATCACTTCGTCCTCAGTAATGTCCTCCAGCAGTATCGCTTGCGCCTCTTGATCTAGAGTCCCGAATAGCGTGTTAGTGACTTCATGGAGGGCCTCCCGCTCTAGTTCTTCTGCGGTGTATAATCGGGTATAATAATCAGCGAAGGCACGTGCTATGTCATTTTGTGACGTGAGATGGGAGCCATCATCAGTGTCAACGGTATGTATTAGTCCCCTGCGACGTCGCTCACGTTCCTGAATAATATGGTGCATCGATGGATGTTCACCCGCAACACGATCCATTGTCCTCGCACGGACCGCTGCACCTTCCAGATGAGAGCGCATAAGAGCGACGATTTTAGCCTTAGCTCGTTGAACCATCATTTGTCGTTCCGGTGAAGGGGCCTGATATGTGCATTCTCTTAGTATAGTGAAATAAAAGTTTAAAGTTTGCCATTTCCACCGTAATTCTTCGCGCCCCAACGCAATGAATGCACGCCGTATCGCCGGTTTTGTGCATTCTAACCACCAACTTAATGTCGTAGGGTAAGTCCGTCGTCGCCTTACGCAATTATTCCAAACTTCTTCAATAACTTGATGACACTCCGGAGCTTGAAGATGGGCCACGTTCATCTTCCATATTCCATGGCCTCGCCACACTTGTTGCCTTTGGAGGCCGATCGTGCAGATATAAACCGAGTGGTCACTGAAGGCCGCTGGCCATAGCTCTGCGTCATGGATGTCACGTTGGAGGCAGCGCGTAACGTAGACACGATCTAAGCGGCTGCCGGAATGGCTGGTTACGTAAGTGTACCCGGTTCGATCTCCATGTACATATTCCCACGTATCTACCATCCGAAGTTCCTGTGTTAAAGTTCTCAATTCGGGACATGGATTATAGTGTGGGAACTGGTCCTTCGGCGACAGCACGCAGTTGAAATCGCCGCCAAGGATGCATTCAGCGTGTCGCCCTAGAAAGAGCGGAGCTATTTCTTCGGCAAAGAAGTGGGATCGTTCTCTTCGTTTTTCCGTGCCGGACGGTGCGTAGATGTTGATAAAGCGCACTCCAAGTACTGTTGTAGCCATTCCTCGTGCCGATGGTAAGTATATGACATCCTCCGCTACAAGATCTTCCTTTAGGAGCATCGCTACGCCGTTACCAGTGTCTGAAGCTGGGGACATGAAGATGTTGTAGCCATAGAAAGACGGGAAGTCGTCGACGTATACTTCTTGTAATAGAGCGATGTCTATGTCTGCCGCGCGCAGCATATCCTTTAGGAGAGTAGTCTTGATTTGCGACCTTATATTATTGGTGTTGATGGATGCTATGCGGTAAGCTTGTTGCTGTCCTACTCGTTGTTGGGCGTGCATAGTAAGCGTGCATTGTTATTGCTGGCGCGTTCTCCTTCCGTGGTGCCAGTGAAGCGGCAAACTTTAGTTATGACGGGACTCCGTGGGCGGTGTCATCGCAACCGCGGTGCTCGCGGTTAGCGGAGCCTGGATTTCATCGACGTCGTCGAGTTCACTTGTCCAAGAGGGGCCCTGTGTCCGGAACTTTGCAGCCACAGCCGCTGGCACCGTATTTTCGTTTATCGTGCGAAGTTGTGGGACTTCTTGCGGGACGTCAGAGATGGTCTCACTGGTGTGTCCTGGGTCCTCAAGTTCAGTGTTGTGATGTTGTTCGTCGTCAGAGGCTCCAGTACTCTCCATCGTGGCGTCCTCGTCATCTGCCCGATCTGTACGTAGAAAACTATCATCTGATGGTGTGCGACGTCGTTTCCTCCGTCGTTTGGGGGATCTCTGCTTGCGTTGTCGTACATCCGTATCCGCATCCTGTGCAGAGGCTTGGTCGTCCGGTGCGTTGGGCACAAAAGCGGCCGTGGGTGGCACCAGCCGATCGACGTCCATAGACGCCTCCGTTGTAGCCACTTTAGTCTGTTGTGGTTGGTCCGGAGCGGGTTCCACGACCGTCATCTCGGCAGCGTTGTCATCATCTTGTGTCACCTCTACTGTGGAATCATCCACCACTTGATACTCAGTATCGTGCGACGGAACATCTTGTCGAGTAACGGCAGAGTAGGTAAGAGGCATAGAAACGGTCGTGGGTGGTGGTGCAGTTTCGCCCGCCGGAACTTGTGTGATCCTCCTTTGGATGCATTGCGAACGTAGATGGCCCTCCTTACCACAGCCAGAACAGGTCTTGGGCTGACGTATATAATTATGGCTCTGCAACCTCCGATAGTGAGGTAAGACGGAACGTGCTTTGTAAGGTCAATCCGTACTTGTCGCACCCCATTCAGCACTGGGTATTTCGTAAATGTGGTCCATTTTTCGTGAACATGGCTGATAACACGTCCATACGGTTGTAAGGCATTGACCACTACATGTTCCGGAACCTCGATGGGAAGCTCAAAGACTCTTATAGTGCGGGTTCCTGCGTGGTCGATCGAAACTGCTCCAACATTGCCATCGGCATGTTTAAATTTTAGTCCATCCGCATGGTCACGTACAAGTTTGTCACATACTGTGTCGTTGCTCAATTTCAGATATACCACACTGCTCGTGATAGAGAAATGAATTCCAATCACATACTCGGGATCGATTTTTAGCACTTCCTCTATGAAACGTTCGATTTCAAATGCTTTGGGTCGTGCGTATCCAGGCGTGAAACTGATCTTGATAGTTGCCTTCCTGTATGAGTGTTCCATTGCGTGTCAATAAGTAGTCACTCGCGAGAAACACAAACGGTAAACAGCCGCGCGCGCGCCCGAGACTCCGCGGCGGGACGTAAACACGTCCACCTCACCGCACCGCTGCCTGAAGCAGACTGTGTCCTTATCTCTTCACTTGCTCAAGTTTCTAACGTTGCCGTCCTATCACATTTGCCGAAATGGGAAACATTCCACGCTCTCTGATATAGTCTCCGCATCTGATCCTCAGACTTACGTTTCAACTTTTTTTACTTATATAGTTTGAGCACGACAGAGCTGATCTCAGCAATGCTACGTATAATGCAATGATCCGGTGTTTGCTACTCAAAATTTTTAAGTTCGCGTTCACATATTCCCGGAATCCCGTTTCTAATTGTTCACCTTCACGTCTTCTGTTAATGTTTCCTTTTGCTCTTCTACAAAATTAAACGCTTTTCTACGATCTGAAGTAGTGTCTTAAACTTTGCAGTTCCGCGCGCGAGTGGCCGCGAGGTCTAATGCACCTTGGTACGGACTGGGCGGTCGCTCCCACCGAAGGTTTGTGTCCTCCTTCAGGAATGTGTTGTACGTAGTGTAAGTTTGCTTAAGTTGCAATTAAGCATTAGTTGTAGGGACTGATGACCACAGTAGGTTGGTCCAATAGGCTTACAAATAATTGTTGATACAAAACTTCCACATTTAAGACAGGCACTTGAGTATCGGCACTTATTAAATATGTAGCAATGTCTTGGTCTCAAAATTTTTATTGTGTATGACGTGTTTCGGCTCTGCATCGTCTGATACAAACAGTGGAAAGATTTTATAAGTAAGACATCAGTGCATGTAAGCTTTAACTGAGGTACAATAAGAGATAACAAAAACCACAAGACAAAGAGATCGCAGTTACATACAATACTGGTATAAGGCTCAAAAATATGATCATGAGCAAGATAAGGTAAATTATAATTGATGCATATGTATAGATAGCTGTTGAGCGTTCTAATACATACGGTACTAAACATTTCCTCGCTACAGCATATTCCTAAAATAAACAATTTTTATGCTATGTACAACATATACTTATTTTAAGTAAGACCTTTATTGTCATTCCACTTTTCATGTATGCAATTTACTTCTGCTAATATTAATTCTGTCTTTGTAATTTGCATAACTTTACCTATTTTGTCACGAACTGTTCATTAGTTTTTTTATACGTGTACTACGTAGTGTAGGCAATGAAGGTACGCTGTTTTAGGCTTATGTCTTCCGCAGTCGCATATGTCTCTTAATCTGTAATTATACCTATGTTGAATTTGTACAACTTCCCTGAATTTAGACGTGGTATTTTTATTGTTACTCATTTTCTTACGTGACGTGGCTTTTTGACTCTGTTCCAATTATAAGTATGAATTCTCTCACAGTATGTATGTACCATTTCATATTTTGATTCAACTTCCCTACAGTTCTTGTTTTGACATATTTTATATTACATTTCATGTATGCTATTTATTTTTGCTAATCTATTTTTGACCATATAGTTGTGTCTCTTCAAGTATTCTGTCACGAGCAGTTTGTTAGTTTTCTGAATGCGCGTAAGCATTAACACTATTTTCGATAATGTCTTGGGAAACTATATATACCAACGGGTTTGATGAAATTTGCATTTTAAAATGGCTCAAAATCTGAAATCCAGATACTGCATCTGAAGATTTAAGATATTTATACAGTGAAATTGTGGTAAAATCATTTACAAACAATGTTTGTATACTTTGCAAGATGACTTCAAAAAATTTTCAAATGTTTGTAGAGCTTATGGGACTTGACTACGGGCCCATCAGTCCCTAAACTTACAAACTACTTATGAACTAGCTAAGACTACAGACCGCACAAATATCCATGCCCGAGGGGGGATTCGAACCCCCGACCGTAGTGGCCGTGCAGACCGTGACTGAAGCGCCTTAGTCCCCTCGGCCACCGCGGCCGGCCAAGATGACTTTGCGGATGACTTAAGGTGATTAGAGATACCTTATTAATGGACCAGCTTCTCATCCGAGTCTAGATTAGTGTCTATAAATCAACTGCCACAAGACACGAAATGACCAATGGTTATTTAGAGTGGCAAATACCATGTCGTCATGGTAGCAACAACGTATCAATTTATTCCCGATAGTATGAATTGCAGTATGCCTGAATTACTGACAACAGAAAACTGCTTAATTTTATTTCAAATAATGGGTGACGGTAAATTGAATGCAGGAAGGCTCTACCCACTAAATGCGAAGTACGACACAATTCAGTTGACTAACGTTTATTAAAACAAATCATCCAAAGATATCAGAAATATTTGTATCTAAGCTGAACAAGCGCTATTGGGTAACGAATAATAATTATTGACCCTCTGAAAAAGTAAAATCACCAGTACACAGAGTGAAAATGTCTTATAAATCTATCGGACCAAACCACGTGGTCATCAGTCCGTAGCTTACTAACTACTTAAACTAAGGTAAACTAAACTGAGGAAAAAACACACACCCATGCCTCAGGGAGGAATCGAACCTCCTACGGCGAGCAACCGCGCGCTCGTCAGCGATGTGCCTTAGACCGCTCGGTTACTCCACCGCGACAGAGAGAAACTGAGAACATAAATAGTATGAAGTATCGCTAGAAATTTCTACACAAGTCCGTGTTAAGAAATCCGTGGAAAGGAATAAATTTGCCGCTCCGGAATATCCGTGTGCGCTAAGGCACCTTGCTGTTTTATCCGCAGCCGTTCTCCGTCGGAGGTTCGAGCCCTCCCTCGGGCATGGGTCTGCGTGCTGTCCATAGTATATGTTAAAGTAGGATCACTGCAGTTAGGTCACTAAGCTTTACAAACATTTGATTTTGAAATGGATTTCAGTGGGGTCAATGTGCCGAGATTTTAACGTCACAATGTGCGAGCCGCACGATGGGAAGGCTTTCCCAACGTGCAGGACAATATAAAGCTTGTCAAAACGTTCGCCAATAAGATGGCAGAACGCCACCTACGTCATCGTCATACCAGGCTATCCGCGTGGGGAAGGGGGGCGGTGTCAGCTCTTTCCCGTAGAGAGAAGAAGACGCCTTATTGGCCGTTGCTGAAACTGAACTTCGTCCCGAAGAGGAATCGAGGGTCCAACAGTTACCGACCGGCTGCCGTGTCATCCTCCGCCCGAAGGCGTTAACGGATGCGGTATGGAGGGTGAGCCGGCCATTGTGACATTTTTCCTGACCTGAGCCGCTACTTCTCAAACGAGTAGCTGCTTCACTGGCTTCACAAGGGCTGAGTACGCCTCTCTCGCCTACAGCACTTGGCAGATACGGACTGTTAGCCATAGAAGTGCGAGCCAAGCCCAACAGTGCTTAACTATGGTGGTCTACGGTGTACCGGTGTATCCACTGCGGCACGACCGTTATCTTTGGCCGCTACTAGAAGCTCGTATTTGTTGGTTTTGTATAAATATATATTTCAGAAGCAAGTCAAGGTAACCAAACTCAGACTCTCTCGAAAAACGATCACTTTATGTACTACTTGTTGTAATAAAATGAAAAATGAAATATCTCGTTAAAGAATTATCGTATTATAAAATTTTGTCATTTCTAGTTAAAGGCGCACTACAGATCCGTCAAAACGCATTATACTTACACGATTTCTTGCAATAACATATCTACGAGCAGTATATTTACGAGCAGTATATTTAGCAGCTAGTAAGATGTAACAAGGACATCTACCACCGGACTGCGGTAGCGTAGGTAGCAGCGTAGCGGACTCGGAAGCTCATTGTACTATAAGTCATATTACCCTATTCTGATGGGCTTTAACAGGACTATTGCACCTTAATTTGAGTAAAATATGTACTTTAATGTTTGTTCGCTTCTACTTTGGCACATTCTAAAAATTGAACTACTGAATACTAACATTTATCTGTGAAATATAAGTTTTACTGGAAGGCGAAGATGGTGCAATACGGCCTTTCTTATATCAAGGCTCTTCTGATTTTCTCACACAAATTGTCATGAAACATTCATAAATCGTTACTTTTAACGACTGAACGTGCAAGAAATAAAAAAAGATATTGCAGATTTTGTGTAGACCTACCGTCAGTATACGGGTGGTCCATTGATAGTGACCGAGCCAAATATCTCACGAAATAAGCCACAAACGGAAAACTACCAAGAAGAAAACTTTTCTAACTTGAAGGGAGTTGGCCCAATAGATGGCACTGCCTTAGGTCAAAATGATATCAACTGAATTTTTTTTATACAGGTACCCCAATTTTTATCACATATTTGTTTAGTACCTAAATAAATATGAATATTTTATTTGGAACACTTTTCTCGCTTTGTGATAGATGGCGCTTTAATTGTTACAAACGTATAAGTACGTGGCATCGCTTAACATTTGACCAGTGCGGACCGTATTTGCCTCTTAATACATTACTCGTGTTAAAATGGACCGTTTACCAATTGCAGAAAACGTCGATATGGTATTTATTGTGGCTATTGTTATCAAAATGCCCAACCGATCTGTGCTATGCATTTCGATCGTTATCCTGGAAGACATCTTCAAAGTGTCCGGACCTTTCGTCGAATAGTTACGTTATTTAAAGAGACAAGAAGTATTCAGCCACAAGTGAAACGTCAGCCACGACGAGCAACAAATGATGATGCCCAAGTGCAGTTGCGCCTAATATAAATTACGGGATGTTAGCAGAATTTTTTCACGCGTTCTGTTTAGTGACGAAGCGTCATTCACAAACGTAAACCGGCATAATATGCACTATTGGGCAACGGAAAAACCACGATGGTTGCGACAAGTGGAACATCAGCGACCTTGGCGGTTAATGTATGCTGCGGCTTTATGGGGGGAAGGATAATTGGCCCCTATTTCATCGATGGCAATCTACATAGTGCAATGTATGCTGATTTCTTACGTAATGTTCTACAAATTTTGCTACAAGATGTTTCACTGCATGACAGAATGACGATGTACTTTCAACATGATGGATGTCCGGCACATGGGTCGCGTGCAGTTGAAAGCGGTCTTAAATGGAATATTTAATGATAGGTGGATTTGTCGTAGAAGCACCGTACGATGGCCCGCACGTTCACTGGATCTTACACCCAAGGATTTCTTTCTGTAGGGAAAATTGAAGGATATTTGTTATCGTGATTCACTTACAACGCCTGAATACATGCGTCAGCGCATTGTCAATGCATGTGAGAACATTACTGAATACGAACTACTTGCTGTTGGGAGTAATTTCGTTACGCATGCTGCCAAATGCATTGAAGTTGAAGGACATCATTTTCAGCATTTATTGAAGTCATGAGGTAATTACAGGTAATCACGCAGTAACAGAAACTGTCGAGCTGTTACCTCATGTGTCGTCATTCTGGTTCTGCACCAGGTATGGCGGATTTATGGTTTGGGGTAGAATTGGGTCTCACTTCTCCCTCACATATCTGATGAGCAGTAGTCTCTTGTCCTTCCATGCCGACAGAGTTTATGACGGCCACAATGTGACAAGATGCATGCATGCCGAAACAACGTGGGCCTATGTTGAGGCCGTTCCTTGCCAGTAACATGACTACTCCATTGAGCCGTACCGCGCAGTTATCGATTATTGTCGGCTTTTATCTTTGCCACCTCGACTTGCTGGGCCGTCTTCAGAAGGTAAGGTTTGGTGAGAGTTGACTAGAGGGCGTTCTGGATGGCCGATTAGCGTCTTTCTGTGGCGAGACAGTGGAGCGTCGACAGCGGTGGCCGCACGAAGGGTGGTAACGACCGAGGGAGCGTGAGCCGGGGACACCGTACACCTTGTTGCTCAGACTATCAAGGCGTGTTGGGTGATTCGTTGTTCAGCTATTATTGTAAACGGAGTCGGCGGTTGTGTGTGAAATACTTATGTGATTGGCGGTGGAATACGGCGACAGCTTCCCCTTTCTGAGAGTCACTGTGTAAGTCAGCTATTGCCAACTTGTACCACCATATGGAAGCTATCCCTGACTTATTGGTTGCGTGTGTTTGAAGGTAGTATCGCCGTAGGGGACCAAAGAACGTGACCTGTTACTTAATTCCCATCAGCCTTCCCAGCAAAATCGTTGGTGAACCCGCGGAGGCCGAGCAGCCTGTGGCGTGCCAGTCACGGTCCACACGGCCTCTGCGGTCGGGGGGTCGAATCGTCTCTTTAGTATAAGCTAGTTCATAAGTAGTTTGGACGTTAAGGGACTAATGACCCCGTAGTTAGGTCCCATAAGCTCTAAAAACCATTTTTTTTCGCAAAGCATTACTTGATGTGGGTTTAACAGTTGGTCGTCGCATGGAGAGCGAATCCTCGTTGTCTTCAGCTGGCTTAGGACTTTATGCCTCTGTTGTGCTTGTCTCGTTGTCTCGCCTACCTGAGTAGAGAAATGACCTTGCGCAACGTAGTATATACGTAAGATTTTATGTCAGAAGTTTAAATTGTTTGTGGTTATTAATCCCGTTTCTTTGAATTGTATTTTAGTGCGTTAATTTATTTAAACGTATTTCAAGTGTTTGTTCGCGGCTAACAGAGCCATCAGCTGTTATGTCACGTGTTTTAAGTGAGTCTTACATACTGTGCAAGGGCGCACGTGGATGCGCTTGTTGTTGGCTTGTATTATGACCACAGAGACCTGTTGGTCAGGGGAAAAGAGTGATCAGTAGTATTTCACTTGTGCAGACACCTTAGTGACTGTTTGTCGCATTTCCTGTTATTATCGTTAGTTCGACTCATGTGGAGTAAGTACAGGATGATCAAAAAGTCAGTATAAATTTGAAAACTTAATAAACGGAATAATGTAGATAGAGAGGTAAAAATTGACACACATGCTTGGAATTACATGGGGTTTTATTAGAAAAAAAAGTTCAAAAAATATCCGACAGATGGCGCTGGGCAGCAAAACGTCAGTGGCTGCGAGTGGAAATCATCATGCTTGGCCTCCCAGGTTCCCAGACCTCAGTCAGTGCGATTATTGGCTTTGGGGTTACCTGAAGTCGCAAGTGTCTCGTGATCGACCGACGTCAGACGCCAATGCCTCACCATAGCTTAAGACATGCTTTACTGAGCTGTTCACACCATTATTCCTCCACTACAGCTATTGTTGAGGAATGATGGTGAACATATTGAGCATTTCCTGTAAAGAACATCATCTTTGCTGTGTCTTAATTTGTTATGCTAATTATAGCTTTTCTGATCAGATGAAGCACCAACTTCCGGACATTTTTTGGAACTTTTTCTTTTGTTCTAATAAAACCCCTTGTCATTCCAAGCATGTGTGTCAATTTTTACCTCTCTGTCTACGTAATTCCGTTTATTAAGTTTTCAAATTTATTCTGACTTTTTGATCACCCGGTACGTAACGTTGAAATTAACAATTGGCCATTTCACGCCTGGTATCTAAATGATATTGTCAATTGTGCTATTGACTGGTTCACCAAACGTAATTAATGTTGCTTTGTTGTGTACTTTCACTAATAGATTGTGTTTTAAGTTTTAACTCCGCATTGGCCAATAAATATTTTGTTGGTAATTAATTACCTGAGCTATGAATCATGGAATACAGCAAGCAAGTTTGTGAAGAATTGAATCCAGGCCATTATCTGTAACTACTGCATCCAGAGCCTTTGACGTAGAACAGTGGGTTCTTTTAATGTACGCGAATGCACTTTATTCTCATCGAGTGGTGTGTGTCATGTATAAAAAGCCCTTCAGGCAAAGTTAGTAATGGTTGTTATATAAATTAGTTTGATTTGGTTAAAATACGTGTCAAATCTTAGGTTGTCATCAGTGACTGGGCTTCTTAAATAAATTGTTGTCAAAAAGATTTGTTCCGATTGTAACAGCACCTTACCATTCCCTCGACCTTTAATTTAAAGGATAAATAATATAAGGTTTGCAGCCAAGATCGCTTTCTTCATTTTCGGAATGCTAGACGCCATCTTCAGACCTGTAGTAATTTTTTACATGACTTCACTGCTATTACAACAATTTTTAACATAGCAAAATGGTGCATATTAAAAATTGTTGTAATAGCAAGGAAGTCATGTAAAAAATTACTACAGGTCTGAAAAAGGCGTCTAGCACGCCGAAACCGGTTATGAAAGAAAGCGATCTTGGCTGCAAACTTCTTATTAAACAATTATAGATCGCCCCAATAATGTGCTCCTTATATAAAAGGTTAAAAGGTTAGCATATCATCCATCACTGAGCACGTCCGGCAAGACTTTGGGTCTCTGTTAGACTACCAATCCGCAGAATCCCGCAACACCTCTGGGCAAACCTGCTTCAGGGGTGCATCTGTAGGCTGACAACATTCCGAACATGGCATGAGCATACAATTGGCGGGAAAGGGTGTTCAACAGACCTAGCAGCAACGTTCCTTTGTAAGTCACAACAGCGTATTTCTTTCATCCAAAAATGTTCAAATCTTTGTAGACCTTATGGGACTTAACTACGGGATCATTAGTCCCTAAACGTACAAACTACTTATGACCTAGCTAATACTAACGACGGCACAAATATCCATGCCCGAGGGGGGGATTCGAACAGCCGACCGTAGTGGCAGTGCAAAACGTGACTGGCACGCCGCAGAGCGCTCGGCCACCGCGGGCGGCTTCTTTCATCCCATAATGTAATCAGTTCAATATAGACACTCCTTCATGCATCTTTTGCCAGGTAATGCAATTTCCTTTCCACTAGCAATTTGTGTCTTTAATATAATTTATTACGATACAGAATACGGTCAAAGATTTTGGGGGAGTTACATGTTAAAAAGCTCGTACAAAAACTCTCTGCGGAAGATCTAATCAGAAGACCGCAGTGACAAAATTTTCTGTACAAACACGTGGATCGTTCACCTTGTTAAGGGTAGAAGAAAAGCGAACGCAAAATAAAACAAAAAAAAGGGGAGACCACAGCGGTCCGAGCAGAGAGCTTTTGTGCGGTTTGTCCCAGCGGACGCCGCAGATGCCACCGGACCATTCGCCGGCGCAAAAGAATAATTCATGAGTTCTAAAGCCGCCGCCTCTTTAGTTCGGGAAGCTCGTGAAACATTAATATATCACGCGGCTGGGCGGACCCGCGGCCCGAAAACAATTGCCCTGCAGCCGAAATGAGAGAAGACCTAAATTATGTAGCGTGTGTGTGTGTGCGCGTCTGTGTGTACGCCGCGGGCCTAGGGGTAGGGCGTAAATCATTGAGCCCGAGTGGTACCGGGGGGCTCAGCTGAAAGCGAGCCACTGTGTGCCACCGATACGTCGGGAGCTCCCAGCTGTCGCCACAGAGGCAGCGGGGGAGGGGGGAAGGGAGGAAGGACATGGCAAGGCCCAACTAGTATCCTCTGTGTCACACACAGGCCAACAGGAGCTTCACTGCTTGTCGTACGAAAGGAAACACCGTGTGGGTATCAGAAATAACACAGTCAATATTGTAAAACAGCCAAGATCGCTGATAATCAATTTTTATTTACGACGACCGGTTTCGCTGAACTATGTCAGCATCATCTGGTCAAATAAAATATTTTACAAGGCCATAATCTTGTAATGTCAATCAGTTCTTATATAACAATTTACAGTGCATAGGTGCACTATGTTATGTTAATAAATCTCACTGTGATAATTATGTTTTTTTTTATAATGACATAGTGCACCTATGCACTGTAAATTGTTATATACCAACTGATTGACATTACAAGATTATGGCCTTGTAAAATATTTTATTTGACCAGATGATGCTGACATAGTTCAGCGAAACCGGTCGTCGTAAATAAAAAATGATTATCAGCGATCTTGGCTTTTTTATATCTTTTTACAATATTATAAGTGGATCGCCTCCTAGAACGTAAACCAACTTAACACAGTCAAATTAAGTTTAAAGTACGATGATCGTAAAGATTTCAGCAATAGGACAAAACCTTGTTTCTTTTAACTTGGTGCACAAAGTTTTTATATATTACCACCATTATCAAGCAATTCACAACAATCAGAATTTATTATTTTTCCATAGTTCACTGAGAGAATAGTTTCTACTACAATTTTCATAGTTAATCAAACCACAATTCTTGAATCCATACTGTTTTTTTTTATATATATAAATCTGTTGAACCACTTAATTGCTATAGCAGTGATCTAGCTTTTGTGAGCTTGGTGACTTACTTAACTATAGACTGTTCATTTTCAAAATTCCATGTTCTTCAGTACCAGATGTAGGCTTAAAACGAGAGTGCTTATTACACTTAGTTGCTGGTACATATTTGCCTAATTAGGCTGGAGACCTTTCTCTTTAATACCTGCATTTATTCACTTTAGTTCACATCGGCCGCGGTGGAGTAGCCGAGCGGTGTAAAGCGTCTCGCTGCGGAGCGCTCGGTTGCTCGCCGTGGAGGTTCGAGTCCTCCCTGGGGCATGGGTGTGTGTCTGTCCTTAGATTAGTTTACCTAGGTTTAAGTAGTTTGTAAGCTTCGGACTGATGACAACGCAGTTTGGTCCAATAGATCTACAAAGATTTGATTTAGTTCACATCGTGCCTAGTGACATTAATTCTGCATATCCTTTACCTACCAAAATTCAAAATCTTCGGAAAGGCAGTCACATAAACGACTCATTATCCATTAGTGCACACTTCATGGTCATAACAAAATCCTGTATAAGGGTGTAGCATTAGCAGTTGCATTTCGTAGTTTGGTGAGAGGTTTCAGACTTTTTCTGTAATTTCTTGCGAATTGCGAGTCGTAATTGTGGGTGTTATACAGTGGCAAACTTTGTAAATCTCTTATGTTTTGACATATTTTGCCATGAACAAATGTTCTTCCGACTACAAATTCCAAAATGTAGCAATTCATAAATGTTATTGAGTTTTCTACAAAAACACGCCGAAGAGTGAACTAAATTATTTTATTTGCATTATTTATGTAAGGCTAATCGGGCGAAAAGTCCAAAGATTTAGATCAGTAGAAAAAAAAATAGACATCTCATTTTCCACAAGTACATCGTTGCTTTACCACCGCACCAACACGGTACTGGCACTGAGTAAGAAATTTCGCTGACGTGGTTCGCTGTCTTTAATCTTGTAATGGTTATCTCTATACATAAAAGGAATAGACCCGATTGACTGACTGACTCATCATTGCCCAGCCCAAACTACTGAAGACAGAAACTTGAAATTTGTGAAGGGTGATGATGATACTCTGTAGGCGTCATTTAAGAAGCGATTTTTCGATATTCCGTCCTTAAGGGGGTGAAACGTTTTTTGAAAATACATAGCCATTTAGGCAATTTTGAAGCTAGAACTACAAATTTTCGGATATGGATTCGAGGTTCGAATTTAAAAGACACGTGTTTCGGCAGTTTTTGAAATTCGACAAATAAGGGGGTAAAATAGGTGACGCAAAAAATGGATTTTCAAAAATATGTTGCTGTTAACTCAAATTTTAAGCTACAACTACGAAACTTCGGATATGGAATCTTGGTCAGGATTAAAAATCCATCATTTTTAGTATTTTTGAAAATTCAACAGGTAAGAGGGTTAAATAGAGGATCAAAAATTCGTTTTGAAAACACGTTGCTATTGATACAATTTTGAAGCTAGAGCTGCAAAAATTGATATTTGTATAGTTGGTTAGATGTTAAAAAATACATACATCGGTAATTTTGGAAATTCAACCATCAACGAGGTTAAATTGGGGAGGGGGTGTTTTTCGAAAATATGTTGCTATTTAGGCAATTTTGAAGTTAGAACTACAAACTTTCGGATTTGGATTCGGGGTTAGAATTTAAACGACACGTGTGTCGGTATTTTTGGAAATTAGACTAATAAAGGGGTGAAATACGTGATGCAAAAATTGATTTTCAAAAATATGTTGCTGTTAATTCAAATTTCGAGCTTTAACAACGAAACTTAGGATATGGACTCTTGATCAGGATTAAAAAGACAAGTGTTTTGGTATTTTTGGAAATTCAACCATCAAGGGGGTTAAATTGGAGAGGTGTTTTTCGGAAATATGTTGCTATTTAGACAATTTTGAAGTTAGAACTACACATTTTCGGATTTGGATTCGGGGTTCAAATTTAAAAGACACGTGTTTTGGTATTTTTTGGAAATTCGATCAATAAGGGAGTGAAATACGAGATGCATAAATTGATTTACAAAAATATGTTGCTGTTAATTTTCAAGCTATAACTAAGAAACTTAAGATATGGATTCTTCATCAGGATTAAAAAGAAACAACTGGTGCAGACCAACCAGCCTACGCATGCGAAGCAGCGGGGGTTCAGCTAGTAATACAAGTAATTATCTTGGACTACTCCTTCGTAGGATTCGGATGAAGCTGTCTCATGCTGTAAGTTTGTTCTTAACCTGACATTACTTCACATTGTCTGGTATTTAGAAGACATTTTTTTTCATTATTACCATTCATTTAGTGTTTATTAATTTATTTATTCATTTTTTAAATGTAGAAGTTCTGCGTCCCGTTTCGTGGGTGAAGATTTTGATGTGCTCTTCTTTATATACTGAAATGCCACTCTAATTCTAGTGCGTGCCATTGACAACTACCCTCCTGCTAAACATTCAAATGTTTCTAAACATACTGGAACAAACTTCTATGACATATAAACTTCTTTAACTAACACTGAGGACTAGAGAGATAGCGATGCCCGCACGAGGACTCTAAACTCCGGTGGGAACGGTTGTCCTGTCCGTTGCATTAAGCCTTAGACCACGCGGCCATTCCCCGCGGCCCGCCATTTAATATTTTGTATGATATCCTCGGTCCACAAATGAACAGTTCTTCATTGATATTTTCCTATCAGCTTTGCAAAATGGAAATAATATGATACAGAACCTAAATAATCTCATAATAATTCAATAAATCACAATTATGTTAGTGGCTCTGTATACCTATCTTGTACGGGCTCCATTAGACGAAAATACAGATTGTTGATACTGTGCAAGTATGTTTACGCTCTGGTTGCAACATAACCGCAGATCTGGTATACAAACGTATTGTGTAAGAAATGATAAGAAGTTTCTAAACGAAACACTGGAGTTCCTTAACTTAATTTGTTTCCAAAGTTATTTTACAAAGTAGAATTTGCAGAAGTTACCATAAACTATATAATTAGCCTCAACCCCTGCACAAGAACCGAAATACATAGATTGTTTCCACAAATCCAACTTCGTACATGAGGATCAGGAAGAGGTTTTTGAATTTGTCCCTATTCCTCTCTGGACCAGTTTCACCCGACATTATCTTACCACCATATTAATGGTGTTGGCTAAACGCCAGAGTTTGTCATGCTGCTCTCGTCAGAGCTTTACGTCCTCCCTCGGACATGGGTCTGGATGTTGTCCTTGCTAATGTTGCTGTTTTGATCATCAATCCGGAGACTTTTTTAATTACAGATATCTAACCTGAGTAAGCCTCTCCATCCCCTCATAAGAACGGCAACCCACATTTCTTTGAACCTGCTTGCTATATTCGTCTCTTCCTAACAAATTAATATACAATGTTAACATTTTTTTTCTTTTCAGAAAAGCTTTCAACCCATTGCCGTTCTGCATTTTATATCAGCTGTATTGCGACCATCGTACGTTACGTTAATGTCCAAGTAACATAACTCAATGGACACATCTATTGTTTCTTTATCTAATGTAATTCAGCACCGCCTAGCTTTGTTGTGCTACATTCCATTGCTATTGATTTGTTCTTTATAGTGTTCACCATATATTCTTCTTTGGAGACACTGTTCGTTACTTTCAATTGTTCTTCCAGGTCACTTGCTGTCTGTGACAATTTCAGTGTCAAAGAAATCGCATTTTTTTCTACTTCTTCGCCCTGAGATTTTGACACCGTTGCATTGTAATACACAAAAGTTTCTAGGTACATATTTTATGAAAATGTTGTATAAAACCTACATGTATATTTCTTTAGAGATTTTTCATGTAATAGTTTGCCCATTATAAAATTTATATAATTCCGTATCTGATATATAGTGAAAAATTATGTACACCATACATGCGCATATTCTAATAGAACTTTGTGTTAAAGTTTCAAAACATTCGCGGAAGAACTTTCGGAGGTACAAGATTTTGAACATAACACTAAACACCCCTCTAGGTTATATATAGTTCAAAGAGGTAACAGAGGAGGCGGAAGAAACTGAGTTAGAGGCGAGAAGGGGGGAAGGGATGGAACAGGTAGAGATTGATGATGGGATGGATATTAACACGCAATTACTCGTTAAACGAGAAAGGTTCATTTGCGACAACTGTTTCATAAATTTTTCTGTGCATTTAGTTCTATTTCACTCGCTGTACTGTATCTTCTTAAATGCATCGGACAGTAAGCTACCCGCTTTCGAACTTTTTGAATAAATTACGTACAGATACTTGACAATGAGTGTCATTTTAAAACGACTGTTACGAATTAAGAAAAGTTGCATGTTTTATTAGAAAGCTAAGGTGCTGTACTACCACATGTCAAAATATCAGATTTTTAAACCGTATTCTTTCTTCAAAATAGAGTGAGATGCGTCTGAGCCATGCTGGCGCGAGTTTCGTTGTTCTTCCCCGCACTATGCACTGGCGCCAGTACTCACCCATATGTTTCCGTTAATTCATTACGGTTGGCGCGGCCAGCTTTTCGTTCGGTGCCCAGGCAGAAGCTAACGACGAACATCTCAAATGCTGGCCACGAGTCTCGGAGCACCGCGGTTGTCCGTGAGGAGCGTGGGAAGGCCTCTCCAGGTGAAATTCAGTGGACGAGCCACAGACGTTGGCCTTCTGATTGCCGACACACCTGGTGGGTAGACCGCCACCGCCGAGGGCACTGCTGGGGAACTGGTTGTATTAGGATCACTACGTGGTACTGAAGACATTCGTCATAACAGTTACTTCGTTACGTCTGATACGAGCATTTACTTGATAATAATAATAACATGGTTCTGTTCCATAGGACCTAACTGAGAAGTAACACTCCAGGATCATGAAACAAGTCAGTACATGAAATTTTAGTGCACGAATTATAGTAGAAAAACAGGACGTTCTTAAGCCTAAGTAAAGATGTTCAAGTGATTGTTAAGGTTAAGGGACTTAACTGTGAGGTCATCAGTCCGTAAACTTGCAAACTACTCATGAACTACCTGATAGTTCACAGAGTGTGGGCAGGGAAATGAAACCACCAATAACAGATAGGAATGGAAGGACTGGGCCAAGACGTTCAATTTAAATGTCAAATAACAATACTGGTTTATTTACTTTAAGGTATGACAGTTTGAATCAAGGGGGAACAACAAAGACCTTTCAATAATTAGTGAAACAGTTCACTAATTTAAAGCACTCCTCAGTCTGACAATCAAGTTATCGTAAATAATTAAAAAAAATTAAACCAATTTATCAAATCTGAATGCTGATTAATTTAAAAATGACATAGTTAAAAGCAAGGTACAAGATTCTTTCAGTACTGAAACGGTCTCTTAAATGCATATAAGGGCGTACTCATAAGAAACACACGGGCGCATGCTCGACAATTTGCAGTAACATTAGTCCATACCCAGGAGAGGTTACTTTAACAACAAGAATCCAGTGTGGTTTAAAATCGCAAGCAGTGGCTTTTCAATATTTTAGTTTTACCAACAATTACAGTGTACTGCCCCACCAGAGAAGCTGGCCTAATTTTCTAAGACAACAACTGGGAGTACATGTGCCTTGAAGATTTAATGTCAGTATCAAATCAGTTACACTAAATGAAACAGCAATCACGCTTCAGATCTTCCTGCGTATCCGATTGGCACGAGGTAACGAATGAATTTTGGTCATTAACTTGCACGATCACAGCGTGATGGCGAGGAAAGCCCACACACACACTGAGCTGACTCCACAAGGAAATTCAGGATGTGGAAAGGAAAGCTTACAGGACCAGTACAAGACGAGAACTCCAACCCTAATACACGGAACTTCAAGCATTAAAAAAAACTGCTCTAATTGCAACTCACCCCTCAGAAGGAAAGAATTCTGCCAAATAATAGGACTAATTCTCCGAAGAGCATGAACCAGGATTCCCCAGTGACACTTAGCAATTTTGTTTAATTCGGATAACGCCCCGCGCAAGGCAAAGGCCAAACGATCTCTCTTCAACACGAAGAGAACGAACGGCAGCACAGTTGCAACCGCCGACAACAACAACAGAAAACCAGGTCATAAACTGAAGACTTAGAAGAAGACAACCCCTGGGGACGGCTGCCAACCCTAGCCAAGCACACACACACAAGAACAAGTTAACACAACCACAATAAGCACCAAGGAAAACCACTCATATTTGTGCTGACTTCCCAACCGTCCGACGCACCACCAAAAATGTACCGAAAGATCTACATCTACATACATACTCCGCAATTTACTGTAAGGTGCGTGGCGGAGGGTACACTATACCACTGGAACGACGAAAGAAAGAATGCCTATATGCCTCCGTACGAGCCCTAATTTCTCTTATCTTGTCTTTGTGATCTTCGCGCGAAATGTAAGTAGGCGGCAGCAAGATCGTACTACACTCAGCTCCACATTCCGGCCCTATAAATTTACTCAACAGAAATTCACGAAAAGAACGTCGTCTTTCTTCCAGCGAACCCCACTTGAGTTGCTGGAGTATTTCCGTGACACTACCAGTAACAAACCTAGCTGCTCGCCTCTGAACTGCTTCTGTCTTCTTTTAAACTGATCTGCTGCAGGTTCCAAACACTTGAGCAATACTCAAGACGTAGTCGTACAAGCGTTTTATACGCGGTCTACTTTACAGGTGAACTACATCTTCCCAAAATTCTCCCAATAAAGCGAAGTCGGCCGCCCGCCTTACTCACAACTGTCCTTACATGTTCGTTCCATTTCATATCGCTCTGCAATGTTACGCCTAGATATTTGAACGACGCGACAGCATCAAGAAGCTCACTACTAATTCTGTATTCGAACATTATGGGGTTGTTCTTCCTACTCATGCGCATCACCTTACATTTTTCTACATTGATAGCTAGCTGCCATTCTTCGCACCAACTAGAAATTTTTCTTAAGTCATCTAGTATGCTATTAGAGTCAGTTAAAGACGATACCCTCCCATACACCGTAGCATCATCAGCAAACAGCCGCAAATTACCAGTTACTGTGTCCATCAGATCATTTATAAAGATATAAAATAATAGCGGTCCTATCACACTCCCCTGGGGCACGTCTGACGATACACTTGTCTCTGATGAACACTCGTCGTCGAGAACGACGTACTGCGTTCTATTTCTTAGGAAGTCTTCCAGCCAGTCACAAATCTGTGAACCTATTCCATAAGCTCGTATCTTCGTTAGTAGTCTGCAGTGTGGCGACACGTCGAACGCCTTTTTGAAGTCGAGAAAAACACAGTCCGCCTGTTGCCCTTCATCCATGGCTCGCAAGATGTCATGTGAGAAAGGGCAAGCTGAGTTTCACATGAACGATGTTTCCTTAACCTGTGCTGATTCATGGAAAGAAGCTTTTCCGTCTCAAGGAAATTTACTATATTCGAACTGAGAATATGCTCTAAAATTCTACATGAAACTGATGTCAACGTTATTTGCCTGTAATTGTATGGGTCAGTTCTCTTTCCTTTCTTATAAACGGGAGTGACCTGCATTTTTTTTCCAATCACTAGGAACTTTGCGCTGAATTAAAGATTCGCGATAAATGCAAGCTAAGTAGGGGCCCAATGCCGCAGAATAGTCTTTGTAAAACCGAACTGGTATTCCATCCGGATCCGCAGACTCTTTCGTATTTAGCTCTCTCAGTTGATTCTCTACACCAGACATACCTATTACTATGTCCCCTTTTCGGAATTAGTACGTTGATCAAATGATGGTACATTTGTGCAGTCCTCCTGCGTGAAAGATTTCTTAAAGCTTAAATTTAGAACTTGAGCTTTCCGTTTGATTTCTTCTATTACTGCCCCGGATTGATCAACGAGTGACTGGACAGTGGGCTTTGACCCGCTTATCGATTTTACATAGGACCAGAATATTTTCGGGTTCTCGGAAAGATCTTTTTCAAAGGTATGGCTGTGATAATTTTTGTATGCTTCGCGCCACCACGTCGAAAGATCTCGTGAATGCCAAACGCGGGCAGGTATTCCGGGAGACCAGATGAAACTTCAACAGACTAACTGTCCGTGCACCATGGTGTTGATCAACTTACACTGCCAGTGCACATCCCTCGGAGCACGCCGCTGCGGCCGGGTTCGCTGACGAAGTGACGTTAAAGAGCCCCAGCGGAAGTCACGCGCTCAGCGCGGCCACCAGTGCCCAGCGCACGCCCCGTCCGTCCGTCACCGTCCCACTCAATAACGAACGACCGCAATCGCACCACTAGTCACTCCCTCTGGCCAAAGAGAGTCGCGACATGACGAAGGCGCCGCCAGCGGCGCAGACCCGATAGAGTGTCGATAGATCGACGTAAGAAATGATACGAAAGAAGAAGGCGAGCCGGTATGGCTCACTACCTTATACAAAATACAGCACAAACGCCCATACCTGAGGGGAGAGTCGAAGCCCCGACCATAGTGGCTGTGCTGACTGTGACTGGCGCGCCGCAGACCGTTCGGCCACTGCGGCTTGCATTAAGTAAACTGACTCAGTAACGAATAAGAGGCATTAGCTTAAGTTTTTTTTATTTTTATTTTTTCTTTATTGCCAGGAGTTCCTCAATAGAATAAAAGTAGTGAGCTATGAGGTAACTCTTGAGTTTAGTTCTCAAGGGGCGTCGGTTGGTACTAAGATTCTTGAGTTATTTTGGTAGCTTATTGATAAGTGGGTGTCGCAAAACACTGCAGGTATTTCTTCACAAGAGTTAAGGAGATGTGATCCAAATGTAGATTCGATTTCAGTCTTGTGTTCACCGAGTGAAAACTGCTAACTCGTGGGGATAAGCTGATACTGTTAACAACAAACGACTTTAATGAAAATACGTGTAGTGACGCCAAAGTCAATTCTCAGACTACTGAAAAGGGGTCGACACGACGATCGCGAACTTCACCACATATTGCTCCAACCGCCCGTTTCTGAGTAAAAAAAAAATTTTGAATCAGTAGAGTTACCCCAAAAAATTAACGGTGTAAGTCATAAGTGAATGAAAATAAGCATAGTAGATTATTTTGTGTTGAAAATTCACTTATTTCAGATACCGTTCCAATCCTAAATAAAGTAAAATGTAGTTTTGAACAAAATTATGAAGGACTTTCCACGACAGCTTACTACCTGAACACCTAGAAATCTGAACTCTTCAGTCTCAATATATGCCAATCATCTGTAATCTATATGTCATTTTTTGTTGAACTGTATGAAAGAAATTGTAAAATTTGTGTTTGATTAGTCATCAATTTAATTTCTAGATGCCATGAACTTATCTCGTGAACTGCACCATTTGATACTGTTACAATATTAGAATCACCACCCTTCACAACCAAAATAAGGTGTCATTTACACGGAACGCCCATCAAACGAATACGCTGAAACAATTCACAAAAATTTAATTTCTTTGGTCATGTATCGAGCCTACGTGTATGTACTCTATGTAAACACCATTTTCTTATTGTAATATGTTCTGCATTATGTATATGTTAACGTTTATTTGAATCACATATCTTCCGTCTGTATATTTATTGCTTGTCATGAATGTTTATGGTATTTTATTTGATCATGTAAAATTTATAGTAGTAAGAAATGCGATATTGATAATTGCTTGGAATTGCTTCAGTCAGACCAATGACAACGTTGTATGATACAAGTGACTGTGGCGCATTGGACAGTTGCGCGCGCAGATAAGCATTACGTACCGCGCCGTGACAACAGTCGCACGCAAGTCTCGCGGCTCCCGGAGTGCTCAAGTTTATTTCATATTTCGTATTATATAACAAGTTATGAACGTGAAATAAAGTGTATCATTCAAGAAAATATAGTGTTCGATCTGCTCGTAGCAGAAATGTCGTACATAATAACGTTCCCGACGTCTCGTACGGAACCAGGTGGCCGTAACGAACACGCGACTCACGTTGTAAGAAACCGTACTGCTTATGAAAGTGGAAAGTGGAGCAAGTGTGTGTATCGCTCATGAACGTGGAGAGGATGGATTCTGGAAAACGTATTAGAGAGCAAGTATTGTAAAACCACTGTAGTAAAACCCATGTAAAGATAACGGACATCGCTGGACTTTTTGATAAGTATAACTTTATACAGAGTGTTTCACTAAGAGTGTTTGCCTCTGTAACTTACAAAATAATAGGTGACGAGAAATTTTAATGCGGTAGGTCAACACAAGAAATGTTACACTTTCTGCGGATCTATTAACATAGTTTATTGTATCATTTTCCAAAGAGTTACAGCACAAAGATATAATTTTTTAAATGGAACAATTGTTTGTTTTTTCTATCGTGCATTGGATTCGTTGAAACCAGCTGCGTCCAAATCAATTTAAACTACATTCCTATCACTGTTAGTTTGGGAGCTACAACCCTTCAAAGTTTCAGGGGCAGATATATCACAAACTGTACATAATACAAGGCTGTGTGGTGGGTGATGGATGCTATGGCGGTGGGAAGTTGATTTACATGAGATGTTCAAAGGTGTGTCCATGTTCCTCAAAGCATAATGCAATGTGCCGTCGAAAGGATCTGCGGACGATGTAACATCGCCGGTGTGACGGAGCCACATGCGTCCTCGATGCGCCGTTTTAGATTATCTGGGGATGTGTGCTCAGTGAGATAAACACGATCCTTTAGATATCCCCACAAAATGAAATCTACTGGTGTTAAATCGTACTACCTTGCGGGCCATGAATGAGGACCATGGCGCCCCAACCATCTTCCTACAAACCTGTTGTTTAGTCTTCCACAACAGCACGCGCAGAATGGGCTGGGTGACTATCGTGCTGCATCCACATATGGACTGTCGTGTGTAGACACACATGTTCAAGGAGACCACCCAAACAGTCGGCTATAAAAGCGCGATATAACTCACCTGTCAGTGTAACTGGAAAGTAGAGTGGACCGATGATTTAATCCCCAAAGATTCCACACCACACGTTAATAGACCACCTACGTTGACGGTCGACAGGTCGTACCTACCGAGGATTGTCTGCGGACCAGTAGTGCATGTTATGGCGATTCACTGCACCATAATTTGTGAACGTGGACTCATCAGAGAACATAACACTTTGTAAAGACTCAAGCGTGAAATCACGCATGGCCCAATCACAGAATGTCACTCTTGCACGGAAATCGTTTCCATGCAGCTCCTGGGTCAGTGACAGGCGGTACGGGTGAAACCTGTGGACGTGTACTATACGCCACACAGATTTGAGACTGACACCAGCGTCTGCAGCAACGGCTCGTAAGCTGACCTGATGATCGTGGTGTAGTGCAGCTAAGACGAACACCTACGTCTCCTCACTTCTTGCAGGTCTTCGTCTGTTACTGCGGCGCATTACCAAGCTGCCTGTTTTCCGAAGTCGTTGTTTGGCACGAAAGAACGTAATGGCTGCCGGGGATCTTCGCCTAGGATATCTCACGGCATATGCCGTGGCTGCTTCAGTGGCATCGTGTCGGCACTCGCCGAGCATCAGCAACATATAAACGTACTCGTTGTTCGTGTATTCCATCGTCATCCGATGTTAGTAACTGTGGTATATTGAGCCCCGGTTGTTTGTGTGGCTCCAACTGTCGTGTATACGGCCGTGTGCGGCGAAAGTCGGCATTCTAACAGCGCATCGACGAAGCTTCTCGCTCCGTGACACCGGCGACGTTACAACTCGGCCGCACCACATATAGAAGGCGCATTGCATTATGCGCAGCGTTTGTGGTATCTGCCCGTCAAACTTTGAAGGGTGATAGGAATGTAGTTAAAATTGATAGGACGCAGCTAGTTTCAAAGAATCCAATGCACGATAGAAAAAACTATTGTGCCTTTAAAAAAGTATATCTTTGTGCTGTAACTCTTTGGCAAATGATACAATAAACTATGTTCATAGCTCTGCAGAAAGTGTAACATTTCTTTTGTTGACCTACCACATTAAAATTTCCTGTCACCTATTATTTTATAAGTTACAGAGGCAAACACACGTAGTGTACACCCTGTATATATGACAAATTTTGTAACTAATGTATACTGTAAAAGTGTTCACTAATTTTGGTTGGCAAAAATACAAGATGAGATGTTACGTAATTGTTTTTATAATGAATACTATCCCCATTTCTGACTTGAGTAACGAAGCTAATTGATAATAATTGGACACACTTATCTCAGGTTTGTCAATAATATTTCGAAGTTTATAACATTATAGAAAGTTCAAATATTGACTGTGAATTTAATTAGATTAATTGCATATAAACATTGTATTCAAATTCAGTTAACGAACAGTAATTAATTCAGTTAGGACTTTGATGATCACCTACTTTGACAAAACAATATTCAAAAATAAAATTTATTGAAAAATGATTAGTCTCTAAATTAATGTATAGGCATTCAGTGAATACAGTAATGTCTGAGATCAACAATTCTTGTCACAATTCTTCATATCTGACATATCAGTTTTAGGTCAAAAATTTTTCAAAGTGTAATTTACGTACTCTAAAACGTTCTGATGTTTGTGACTCTTTCGGACTCAGCTGCTTGATAATTAGTCCGTAGCTTACCAACTACTTAAACTAGGGTAAACTAACCTAAGACAACACAAACACCAATGCCCGAGGGGAGACTCGAAACCCCGACAGCCAACGACCGAGCACACCGCAGCATGGCGTCCCAGTGCCCACGGCTAATCCGCAGCTACAATTTTTCAAAGAGAAATATAATGAGAAAGATATTAAGTGCAGTGGTTGGCTAGCACGTACTTACCAATCATATGATATTCATTCATATATAAAATCGCTAATCAAAATTACATCGAGACGTGTACAAATTACTAGCATGTCGCACGCATTGCACATACTCGGAATTAGTTTCAGCTATCTGGTGTGTGTAGCTCTCCGAATGCAAGCTGCAAGGAAGATAAAGGTGAGTGATATTTAGTGAAGTTGTCAGATTGGGCCTTAGTTTTGCTTTTTTAATTAAACGAAATTTACTTACATTCATTTGCCGATTTTGATAGTTTCACTTAACATTATCACGAGTTTAAGATCAGTAAAAGACACATTATGAACTTTCACAACGTATTAAACACATTTTCTCAGCGATCCATCAGCTAATGTGGCTTTGATATGCGAACGGCTGAAAGCAAGGAAAAACTACAGTCGTTACTTATCCTGACATCCAACTCTACTGTACGAATATATGGTGACGACACCCTATCGGATAAGATAATCCGGAGAATTGGATAGGTTCAAGTTAGATATGGTGGAGATAAGTGAAGTTCGGCGAAAAGAGGAAAAGTATATCTGGTCAGGTGGGTACTGATTATAAATAAAATTATGAATTACAATAGTAGATCCAACAATGAATAAGAATATATAAAAATCGAGTAAACTATTATGAGCAGCGCAGTGATAGCATTATGCTACTCAAGATAGATACGGAGCCAACATCGACCACACTGGTACACTAGCTCTGCCGATTATGAGGAGATCCAAGAAATATATAAAGTTATGTGGCATATTACGCCCGTGGGGAGCGATCGAAAATTAGTATAAACCACACTTACTTCAGCCAAGATAGCTAATTTATTTAATAGAAGAATACATAATTTTTAAATTTGCAGTACAGATGATGATCCACTTTGATGATGAAAATTTTATTCGTTTGACAGTGTTCTTTTCTTGTATTACATTTTCATGCGTAATTCCTTATTTTATTGAAAATGCGAGAACATTTTAATTTTTTTAAGACGATGACATAGCTCATATAAACCGATAAAAAAACCAGAAAATTAAATAAATTAGCGATCTTGGCTGAAATAAGTGTGGTTTATACAAATACCGTAAAGCATATCAATTTGTGTCAGGTGGTGAAACATTGTGACACCTAATTGGAGGAAGATATATTTAAATCTCGCGAGGATTTCATGATATTTAAATTCAAATGTTTGTTAAGCTTATGGGACTTAACTACGGGGTCATCAGTCCCTAAACTTACAAACTACTTATCAACTACCTTATACTAAGGACGGCACAAATATCCATGCCCGAGGGGGGATTCGAACCCCCGACCGTAGTGGCCTTGCAGACCGTGACTGGAGCGCCTCAGTCCCCTCGGCCACCGTGGCCGGCTCATGATATTTAGAGCTTCCATTCGGCGTGGCCTACGTGCATGATGAGTGCTGCCATCTCCTGGGGCAACTAGACACTACCTGAGTATACTATACAATTCTATTGGAAAGTCATAGTTTACTTCCGCTGAAGACATTAAAGACTGTCCTGCGGAAACTTCACATTCCTGAGAGTGAAGTAAGCGCACCAGTGTAGTGTAGGTAAGATGATTTTGAAGTATTATATGTTGAGGCAGCCTGTGTGAATAATAATAGTTGTAGGGCAAATTTTCCTTACATTTTTAATTGATAAATTGTAAACGTTAAGGAATAGGGTAAAACATTGTGACACAATGGCGATTTCACGATGTTGTCTGTAATACTACAGATATCAATTATATTTGCATTTAGCTATATTTCTGGTTTTGTCCCACATGTAGATCATAAAATGGCTCCAAAGTCAAGAAAAAGGGTCGGATCACACCCACATCGTAATTATACGCCAGAAACTTTGCAGGGAGCACTTTATGATATTAAATGATCTACGTTACCTATTCAAAGTGCAGCTGAGAAGCAAGTTTTGGCATAGCAGCATCCGTACTGTTGCGGATACAATTTTAGCCGTTGGAAAATGACGAAGACAGTTTGTCTGAATATTTGGACTCTGAAGCTGATGTCACAGAGAAAATTGAGGATTTCAAGAAAGAAGACAGAATGGTGGGGATCTATGAGGTGGTGATGTATCAAGGAGGGCACTGTCCAGGTATAATAACCAAAAGCAGGAGTGATGGCGCACTTGATAATGTTATGAAGTCATTGGGGAAAAACTGGAGATGGCCGACAGTAAAAGATTAAATTTAGTACAAAAATGAGAAAATAATTTGTAATATAAATGCTCCAAAGCAAAGAGACAAGTTTTGCGTTTTGTTACTGTTTTATTGAGAATGTTGCTACTCAGGTGTTAATTTCATAATAAAGGTTGTTCATCTCTTAACATACTGTGTAATTTACTTTGTATGAAATTATCTGACCTTAAGAATATCCCTCTGAATCACAACCTTGTAACAGGCCCTAATTATAAGGGCTGACTGAATAGAAATGCAATTGCCAAAAAGTTGCACTACAAGTAGGTACAACTTTGGACGACGTATTTGGTACAATTATGGCTCCCACGCATGAATTTTTTGATGAAACAACATTGCATGTAATTACTTAAGCATGAAGGCGTCATATAAGAATAGAAATAATTAATAATATATGCACTTAAAATGATTTTATTTAAAAAAGCAAGAAAAGCCTCACAAAGTTGCTATGGATTATGGTATATAAAGAATAAAGGAAATTATTCAGACTGTTAACGGAGAGAAAATTTATATGTGATGGGGGAACAGAAATTCGGTAGGAGGACAAGGAAGGAAAATTGCAAGTAAGTATGGACTGGGGGAAATGAATGAAAGAGGAAGCCGTAGAATTTTGTACAGAACATAATGTAATCATGATAACCACCTGGTTTGGCAATCACGAAAGAAGGCTGCATATATGGAAGAGACCAGGAGACACCTGAAGGTACCAGATTTTACATCGGTAAGGCATAGATTTCGGAACCAGGTTTTAAACTGTAACACATACCCAGGTGCAGATATAGACATATGTTATTGGTCATGAACTTAGGGCTGAAACTGAAAAAACCGCAGAATTGTAGGAACATAAGGAGTTGGGACCTGGATAATTGAAGTTCTTAGGGAGCTTTAGACAAATTGATAGAAACGGGGGATAATAAACAGTAGAAGAGGATTAGGTAGCATTGAAAGATGAAACAGTAAAGAAAATAGAGGAAAAATAGGTAGAAAGGCAAGACCTATAAATAATCCTTGGTTACACTACAAATAATCTTCGGTTCCACAGAAAATATAAAATTTAATTAACGAAAGGTGATGATATAAAAATTCAGTAAATGAAGCAGGTAAATTGGAGTAAAGACTAAAGTCTGAGTTTGGCAGGAAATGCAAAATGGCGAAGCATGAGTGGCTAGAGGGCAAACCAAGTATCTAGAAGATTGTATAATTATGGTAAGGTAGATACGTCCTACAGGAAAATAAAACAGACATTTGGAAAAATTTCTGTATGAATATCAATCATTCAGTTGTATAACCAGTTCTGAGCAAACAAGGGAAAGCTGAATGGTGGAAAGAATATATAGAGGGGCTCCACAAAGGAAATCAACTTAGAGACAATATTGTAGGAAGGGAAGTGGATGAAGATGAAATAGGATATACTATAAGCAGAGATGAATTTGACAAGAGATATTTGACTGAAAGACATAAGTCGAAACAAGGTCCCTGGAGTACTGATATTTACTCTGAGGAACTGAAGTCTCTGGGAGAGCCAGCAATGAAAAACTACTTGTTACGTAAGATGTATGAAACAGGCAAAATACCTTCAGACTTTAAGAAACACGTAATAATGCCAATTACAAATAAAGTAGGCACAAATAGGTGTGAAAATTAAAGAACCATCAGTAAAATAAATCATGGTTTCGAAATTTTAACACGAATTATTTACAGTACAATGGAAGTGCTGGTAGAAGCTGACCTCAGACAAGATCAGTTTGGAATCAAAGGAAATGTAGGAACACAGATGCGATACTCACTTTGAATTAATGAAAGGCAAAATCACATATCTAGATTTTGAAAAAGCTTTTAACAATGTTGTGTGGAATACATGCTTTCAAATTCTGAAGTCAACAGGTATAACTTATGGGGAACGGAAGGTTATATAAAACTTATGCACAAATAAGACAGCAATTATTAGAGTCGAATGACATAAAAAGGACGTAGTGATTGGATATCATGTAATACGGGGTTGTAGCCTTTCTCCAAGATTAATCATTTTAAACATTGAGCACTCTGTGAAGGAAATCAAGGAGAAATTTGGTGCAAGTATTAAAAAGTTCAAGACGACATTCAGAATGACAATGTTATTCTGTCATAGACAAATATTCATATGTTTGTTAAGGTTAAGGAACTTAACTGCGTGGTCATCAGTCCCTAAACTTACAAACTACTTATGAACTACCTAAAAACGACACAAACATCCATACCCGAGGGGGGATTGGAACCCCCGATCGTATGTCATAGACAGCAAAGGACCTAGAGAAGCCATTGAGTGGAATATACAATGTGTTGAAAAGAGCGTAAAAGAAGAACATTAATAAGAGCAATACAATGGTAATGGAATGTGGGCAAAGAAAATCAGGTGCTGCTGAAGAAATTAGATTAAGTGACGAAACAATAAAGGTGGTAGATAAATTTCGTTATTTGAGCAGTAAAATAGCGTATGATTTAAGCAGTACAGATGATCTAAAGTGCAGAATGGCAATGGGAGGAAACGAGTTTTGGAAAAGAGAAACTTGTTAACATGGAGTTGTAATTTAAGTCTAAGGGGCCGATATATACCTCAGAAACGATAGAGGCTTTTGAAATGTGATGCAACAGACGAATCCTGGAGATTGGGTGGGTAGATCGCGTAACTAAACCAACTGAAAATGGTCTAATAAGCCGAAAACCGGTTAAGAAAACAAAAATAAACTTGTAGAACACACACAAAATTGTGTTTTTTTTAATTTATTCGATTATGTTCTACCAAGAAGCGACGGAATAATCAGTCAAAAAATATGAATAACCATTAATACAAAATGTAATATCCATGATAATGTTTCATACAATCACCTGGTATAATTTTATGAAATATTCTCTATAAACATTGTTGAGTATCGGTAATTTTGTATTATTTATAATTATATTACATTTTTGGCGTACATCTTTGCAAAAATCAGAAGACTTCAGGAAAATCTAAAGTTGGCCGCCACAATCCGTGAAGTTGCTTGTATAGTATGAATGTAGATGTAAAGAAGAATAATAGGCAAAAGCAAGTGCAGATTAAAGGCATAAGTAAGTTGTCTATCAGCAGCATAAACAGCGAAAAGTATGACAAAATTTATTTACATCAGAAGGTGGATACGTTGCAGACAATATGCACTGCCAGAGAGATAAGATATTTATTGTATATTTTGTGCTATTGGTAGATTATAACGGCAGTACGCGAATTTTGGGTGTCTTATAGGCTGTCGACGTAACTTGGTGATCTGTTGAGAGAAGATGGCGCACAAAGGACATCATTTCCTGTGACTGGTCTGCTGACGGCTTTCGTATGCCAGTCCCTGAAATATGCCCCAGTCTGAATGCGGAGCGCACGTTACGGAGGCGTTCAAAGTATTAAGGTTTTGATGCATTGGCTCTCGCCGTCATGGCCCTCCGCCGGCCTCCATGACAAATGCCGCCTCGGGTGTGGGAGTCTCCATATTTTTCCCCGTATGCGGCAGGCTACCGTGTAGAAAGAAATATTCCACCTACGTGCCACGCGGGCACTCGAGACAGCGCCGAACCCAAGACAGGCGACGATTCCACTTGTGTTCCCAGTCAGCCTGCGCGCCTTCCTGTTGGCTTCACTGCAATCTATTTCATTCATAGCACTTGTTGTTTCTGTAATTTAAGCTTCCCAGGACGTAGGTGAAACAAGTGGTTTGCATAATGCGCAAAAACTTGCTGTTCCTTGTGATTGGGAAGATATTAAGAATGGAGTCCCATAGGGTTCGGTTTTGAGACCTTTGATACTGATAGTAAATATTGATTAATCAAGCGCCATTGTATATTCAAAGAGATGCGAGGCTAGTGCTTTTTGCTGACGATACAACTATTGTAAACATAGCTGACGAGAATTAACTGAAGAAATCGTAAATAATGTCTTTCATAAAATCATTCAGTGTTTTTTTTTTTTTTTTTTTTTTTTTTTTTTTTTTTTTTTTTTTGGGGGGGGGGGGGGGGGTGTGAGGGGTGGTTGTGGGACCAAACTGCTATGGTTATCGGTCCCCCGGAGGGGAGGGGAAGAAGTGAGGATAGGAAAGGAGAGGAAGGGAAAGGAAATGCAGTCCTGGGAAGAAAGAAGGAAGAAAGACTGCATTAGCTGGGGGCCCTGTGCTTGCCACGCACGTAGAATATACAAAAAATTTAAGTGTATGCATTGATGAGAGATTGAGTTGGAAGAAAAATTTTTTTCAGCGACTTATGCTATTAGGATGCATGACAATTTTGATCACAAACAGGCTCAGTAAATTTGACTTTCTATGCTCATTTTCATTGATTTCATTCATATGGCACCATATTTAGGGGGTAATTTATCACTGAGTGAACAGTATTAATTGCACAAAAAAGTGTAATCATAATAATAGCTGCAGTCCATCTAAGGTCGTCCTGCACACATTTTTTCAAGGAACTCGAGATATTCACAGTAGAAATCGCTGATGAAATTTGTTATTAATAATCCAACCCAATACAGAAGCAATAGATGCACTAGGAGAAAGGATCATTTTCAGTATTAAAGGTTAAATCTAACGTTGGCACAGAGAAAAGCGAATAGTGCTGCCACGGAAGTCTCTTGTCACTTACCAAGTTAATGTATGACAGATAGACGAACAGTAAATAAATTTCTGCATACAAATCAGTAATTTTACAAAAAAAAAGGGAAATAGCTACTGTTAACATATCTCACGCATAAATTACAATAATTACAGCTAGAGAGACTGGCATACACTAACATCAAACCAGCTGCCTACAGTGGTCAGCAAGGGAAAGTAAATAATAACGCATTCGAAATTACTAGTAATTATGAGGTGAGATATGTATTTCGATTTTCTGCGCAAATGACTTTGAAGTTGACACCTTTTGTGTTTGGCTTTCAGAACAAATTAGTACTTTTTCCGAAATGCATCGAGATTAAAATCTTTGATATTTTCGCATTCCTAAAGTAAACCATTTTAGAACCTTGGTTAGGTCAAATGTAACTGAAAAATTATTAAAGTACATGGGTTGCCGTTGAGTTCGGTATTTAAGGATTCTGAAACCTTTCCTGGAAAGTCCTTTCCTTGGTATTGTAGTGAATAGTTGATCCGTTTCCGTGTCATTAACTAAGTATTCAGCAATTATAGATTTCGAGCTTCTGAAACTTGAAGAGCAAGAAAGAGTAAAGAGATTCATCAAATACTCAGCTTCAGAAGAAGGTTTTAGACAAAAAATATCCCTTGATAAATAATGTAGCAAGAAATTGATACGACATATGTGGAGGTGAACCACTGTAGCCTATCCTCACGTTCATAAAATCTAAGAAGAGTCAATAATATTTGTTGAACATTTAACAATAGGTGTGTGAACTGCACTGACCATTTATCAGCCAATTACCAAACAAAACCAAAAAAATCTGGAAAACTATACAAGAGAAGGTAATAAAGTAGTTCGATGTTATTTTAAAACAGCGTCTCTCCATTGAGATAACTGTTAGTGTGTAAAGAATGGAGCTCACTTTATAACGGCTAAATACTTTGACGGCTCTCAGATGTTAAGATAAATGACCAACTCTACAACAGAGCGATTTATCACTCCTTGTGGACATGTGAAATGCATGTGTTGCATCCTTGCGATTTATTTTCATTTATGCAGTATCTACTTTCTCTAATTGTACATTCGTTAGTGCTCGTTCTCTGGCGGCATATCGTTTAACTTTCCTGAAAGTACTCCATTAGACGGAATTCTTTTTTATCTCGATATTAATGCAAAGTTTAATTCCAAAATTTGCTTAATAAAATCCTAGATTTATATCCTACTTCGTCTAGTTATCTCGTGTTCTGCATATAAAGCTACTCAATGTCTGAAAACTTTTCAATTTATTTAATTTATGACAGGGGATTTTTACAATCTGAATGCCCCAACAAATCGGAGTGTCACGAAGCAGTATAGAGGATGTCGCAAGACAAGAAAGTCATAATGAAATAAAAGGAAAGACTTCCGGAAAGGAAGTGTTTAACATCCTTCTCTTCGTGCAGGGTAATTAGAGCTAAAATAATGAATTCAACTATTTTGTGCAAATAACTATTTTGACAGTATTCAGTTTTTCGGCCCTGTAATTGGGCGTTCTCGGTTAGTCCATATACAACAAACATCTTTATTGTTAGTTTCTATGTCTTTAGTGATATTTATTATTTTATTCGAAATTTTATAATTTTGCAGAATTTACAATAAATTGATAAATTTACTGCCGGAGACAGAATATCGGCAGTTCAAGGAACGTTAGAAGCAAAGGAACACACAAGCAATGTTTGTAATACTTCAGTTGATAACGTACCACAAACTAACATTGAGCCTCAGTCCTCTTGTGTTTTCCATACATAAGTAACAGGCCAGCTAAAGAGTAATCATCGTTTTTCTAAATTTGCTTTACAGGTTTTGTCCGCCTTGAGCAAACACAAATATTTTTTAATTTTTCCCAGACATGTTTCGCTGGCGTTGCAGCATCATCAGTGGGATGTTTATTATCTGTCAAATTAACAGTAGAATGATTATTACTTTTTACATTAACAGTGAAAACTACAGATAATTGTGAGACTACTATACATAGTTTATTATTTTCATAGGTATGCTAGGCCTACCTTAAGAACCCCATGTTGTTATGTTTGTGGTTTTTCCACTCACAAATGTCTCTGATAGGTTTTGACAGTTTGTCATCTGCAAACCAAAACGTGTGTATTTAATGTGGTGAATAGTTCAATTGTAAATATCGGGATTTTTACGAAAATACTGGGCGTAGTTTTTGTGTTTTGGTTTGATTTTATTGTAGCTACTGCTTCTATAACAAAATGTCTAAGTGTTTATAACAAGTTTTTGTCACTTACTTTGGTGGATATCCGCTGGTTTACGTGTTGTGGATAGGCACTGTGTCACTTTCACTCAATGTTTATGTTTGATTTTTGTTCCTGTGTGTGGGTTTTTGAGGTATGAGTGTTGAGTGGGTTTATGTTTTGTGTGGTTGTGTTGTGTTTCTGGTCTGTTTGTTTTTGTGTGTTAGTTGTTCCTTTTAACTTAGCTTTAATTTTGTAGTTTAATTTGTCTATGATGTTAGTGTCATACCCATTCTCTGTTGCTATTTGTTTGATTGTTTGTATTTCATTTTTGTACTGTACATCACTAAGTGGGGTTTTGTGCAGTCTGTGTAGCATGTATTGGAATCCGGCTTGTTTCCGTGTAATTGGATTGTTTGAGTGCTTGTGTATGGCTGTGCTTGTGGTGGTGGGCTTTCTGTATATGGATAATTTGTGTAGATTTTTGTCTCTGTGTATTGACAGGTCGAGGAAGTTTAGCTTTTTGTCATTTTCTGTTTCTATAGTGAATTTTATTTTTGGGTGAACACTGTTGATGTCATTATGAAGTTCTTGTATGCGACTGGGTGTTTCATCCAGGAGGCATATGATGTCATCTACATAACGGTGCCAGTAAATTATTTTGTACTGTTTGGGTTTTACTATGTGTCAAATATTTTGTTTTCGATGTGGTTGAGGAAAATGTTTGCTAGGAGTCCACTGACTGGTGACCCCATGGGAAGTCCATCTTCCTGTGAGTAAAATTGGTTGTCAAATGTGAAATAGTTTTGCTCTGTTATTAGTTTTAGGATGTTTGTTGTTTCTTTTATGTGTGAATTGGGGGTGTCTGTCTGTTGTTGTTATTGTAGTTTGATGATGTTGATGGTTTCTGTGATGGGGATATTGGTGTACATGGAAGTGATGTCAAATGATGTGAGGGTCGCTGTTGAGGGTATGATGATGTGTTTGATTTTTTGTATTAGCTCTGAGGTGTTTCATATGCTCCTGTTGTTAGTGAATACATAGTGTTTTTGTAGGTATGAGTGTATTTCTCTGGCTAGGTAGTATGTGGGTGCATTCCTGAAGTTCACAACAGGACGTACAGGGATGTGTTCTTTGTGGATTTTTGGTAGGCAGTTTAAGGTAGGTGCTTTGGGGTTATTTTGTTTTAGACATGCTACACAGACTGCACAAAACCCCACTTAGTGATGAACAGTACAAAAATGAAATACAAACAATCAAACAAATAGCAACAGAGAATGGGTATGACACTAACATCATAGACAAATTAAACTACAAAATTAAAGCTAAGTTAAAAGGAACAACTAACACACAAAAACAAACAGACCAGAAACACAACACAACCACACAAAACATAAACCCACTCAACACTCATACCTCAAACACCCACACACAGGAACAAAAATCAAACATAACAACAAATAAATGGCACACTGTCACATATGACAACAAAGCAACACAAAGAATAGGAAACATCCTCAAAAAACAAGGTTTGAAAGTAGCATACAGAACAGACAACTCAATACAAAGAAAACTAAAGACAATCAACACCAACACAGACAAACATAACACTTCTGGCATCTACCAGCTGACATGCCAGGATTGTAACTCAGTTTACATTGGACAGACTTGCAGAAATTTCAATACCAGATACACAGAACACAGAAGAGCACTAAAAAGCAATAGTCATTCCACATTTGCAGAACACCTCATAAACATGAACCACAAACCAACTGACATAAATACTGATCTAAAGATTCTGAAACATAGCAAAAGCCTCCCACAAAAATTAACAATCGAAGAGAACTACCATATACAGAAAGCCATAATAGAAAGAAAAGAAATAATAAACGAATACACAGCCCTCTGCAACGGAACCATATTTTCTGCCCTCAAAGAACTTACAGAAAACTTATAAACACACACACACACACACACACACACACACACACACACACACTAAAACAAAAGCAACATGATTCAAAACTCCCGCCCCCACCACAGTCAGCTGTTCCTAACACTACTCCCAGAATTCAACTGCCCACCATCTTGTTTTCATAACATAAACATTGAGTGAAAGTGAAAGTGACACAGTGCCTGTCCACAACACGTAAAACAGCGGATATCCACCAAAGTAAGTGACAAAAACTTGTTATCAACACTTAGACATTTTGTTATATAAGCAGTAGCTACAATAAAATCAAACCAAAACACAAAAACTACGCCCAATATTTTCGTAAAAATCCCGATATTTACAATTGAACTATTCACCTCATTAAATACACACGTTTTGGTTTGCAGATGACAAACTGTCAAAACCTATCAGAGACATTTTGTGAGTGGAAAAACCACAAACATAACAACATGTGCTATTAAGGTAGGCCTAGCATACCTATGAAAATAATAAACTATGTATAGTAGTCTCACAATTATCTGTAGTTTTCACTGTTAATGTAAAAAGTAATAATCATTCTACTGTTAATTTGACAGATAATAAACATCCCACTGATGATGCTGCAACGCCAGCGACATGTCTGGGAAAAATTAAAAAACATTTGTGTTTGCTCAAGGCGGACAAAACCTGTAAAGCAAATTTATTTGTAAGCAAACACGGTAATTGAAGAGCTTTCAAACCCCAAGATGAATACATCACCGCCATGCCAGGCATTTCCAAACAAGCTCTACAACAAATTTCGGAACACAACAGCAAAGCTACACCAGACCATCCTAAACATAAAATTCAACAGAATCTGTTTGTCACACAATGTAATACCTAACTTCATACATGTTAATGTAAACAGTATGTCACCTGCAGCCCAACGTGCAAAGCATAAAGCTGAAATAATTTGGCTGAAAGAAGAAATCAAATACCTACATACCAAGAAACAAGAATTAAATGTTGAACTTTACAAAATTCATCTGGAACTAGGCAACCACATCAAAATCTCAGACATACTCAATGATTTAATGAATACAGTCAAACAAAATACAGAACAACTAATCAAAACAAAATGGGAGTAACAACAACAAAAAATAAACACACTCCTCAAACATAGCAACACTGTTAAAAATAGAAACACTACACAACCAAACCACACTTTTCACAAACGCTTAGTCAACCTGACTGACATACAATTCACCAAACAGGAAACAAACCTCTTAGAAAAAGGACCCAAATATAATGTCAACACACATATTACACACAGAACAATAGAGAACCTTGTCACAGAAAGTGAATTCATAATAAAACAACAAGAAAGAAACACAAATTTCAATGCAAGCCTCACAAGAGAATTAATTGCAGAGGAAATTAGATGCATAATAAAAGAAAACAAAAATGACATAATGTCAGGAACAAAAAGTGCAGAAGAAAAAACATGTAGGAGGATTAGGAACAAACTTAAAAATGAGGGTGCCCTCATCACAAAGGCAGACAAGGGAAACACCATGGTCATAATGAAACAAGATGATTATAGAAACAAAACATTAACATTCATAGAAGACAACAACATACACAAACTAACCAGTGACCCAACACAAAGATTTCACAAAAATACTCAGACTCTTCTAAAATCCATCACACACATCTTCCCAAAACAAAAAATAAAATGGCTAAAACAAAAGAACCCCAAAGCACCTACCTTAAACTGCCTACCAAAAATCCACAAAGAACACATCCCTGTACGTACTGTTGTGAACTTCAGGAATGCACCCACATACTACCTAGCCAGAGAAATACACTCATACCTACAAAAACACTATGTATTCACTAACAACGGGAGCATACGAAACACCTCAGAGCTAATACAAAAAATCAAACACATCATCATACCCTCAACAGCCACCCTCACATCATTTGACATCACATCCATGTACACCAATATCCCCATCACAGAAACCATCAACATCATCAAACAACAATTACAACAACAGACAGACACCCCCAATTCACACATAAAAGAAACAACAAACATCCTAAAACTAATAACAGAGCAAAACTATTTCACATTTGACAACCAATTTTACTCACAGGAAGATGGACTTCCCATGGGGTCACCAGTCAGTGAACTCCTAGCAAACATTTTCCTCAACCACATCGAAAACAAAATATTTGACACCATTGTAAAACCCAAACAGTACAAAATAATTTACTGGCACCGTTATGTAGATGACATCATATGCCTCCTGGATGAAACACCCAGTCGCATACAAGAACTTCATAATGACATCAACAGTGTTCACCCAAAAATAAAATTCACTATAGAAACAGAAAATGACAAAAAGCTAAACTTCCTCGACCTGTCAATACACAGAGACAAAAATCTACACAAATTATCCATATACAGAAAGCCCACCACCACAAGCACAGCCATACACAAGCACTCAAACAATCCAATTACACGGAAACAAGCCGGATTCCAATACATGCTACACAGACTGCACAAAACCCCACTTAGTGATGAACAGTACAAAAATGAAATACAAACAATCAAACAAATAGCAACAGAGAATGGGTATGACACTAACATCATAGACAAATTAAACTACAAAATTAAAGCTAAGTTAAAAGGAACAACTAACACACAAAAACAAACAGACCAGAAACACAACACAACCACACAAAACATAAACCCACTCAACACTCATACCTCAAAAACCCACACACAGGAACAAAAATCAAACATAACAACAAATAAATGGCACACTGTCACATATGACAACAAAGCAACACACAGAATAGGAAACATCCTCAAAAAACAAGGTTTGAAAGTAGCATACAGAACAGACAACTCAATACAAAGAAAACTAAAGACAACCAACACCAACACAGACAAACATAAAACTTCTGGCATCTACCAGCTGACATGCCAGGATTGTAACTCAGTTTACATTGGACAGACTTGCAGAAATTTCAATACCAGATACACAGAACACAGAAGAGCACTAAAAAGCAATAGTCATTCCACATTTGCAGAACACCTCATAAACATGATCCACAAACCAACTGACATAAATACTGATCTAATGATTCTGAAACATAGCAAAAGCCTCCCACAAAAATTAACAATCGAAGAGAACTACCATATACAGAAAGCCATAATAGAAAGAAAAGAAATAATAAACGAATACACAGCCCTCTGCAACGGAACCATATTTTCTGCCCTCAAAGAACTTACAGAAAACTTATAAACACACACACACACACAGACACACACACACACACACACACACACACTAAAACAAAAACAACATGATTCAAAACTCCCGCCCCCACCACAGTCAGCTGTTCCTAACACTACTCCCAGAATTCAACTGCCCACCATCTTGTTTTCATAACATAAACATTGAGTGAAAGTGAAAGTGACACAGTGCCTGTCCACAACACGTAAAACAGCGGATATCCACCAAAGTAAGTGACAAAAACTTGTTATAAACACTTAGACATTTTGTTATAGAAGCAGTAGCTACAATAAAATCAAACCAAAATATAAAAAATACGCCCAGTATTTTCGTAAAAATCCCGATATTTACAATTGAACTATTCACCTCATTAAATACACACGTTTTGGTTTGCAGATGACAAACTGTCAAAACCTATCAGAGACATTTTGTGAGTGGAAAAACCACAAACATAACAACATGTGGTATTAAGGTAGGCCTAGCATACCTATGAAAATAATAATGTATTGTAGTCTCACAATTATCTGTAGTTTTTACTGTTAATGTAAAAAGTAATAATCATTCTACTGTTAATTTGACAGATAATAAACATCCCACTGATGATGCTGCAACTCCAGCGAAACATGTCTGGGAAAAATTAAAAAACTTTTGTGTTTGCTCAAGGCGGACAAAATCTGTAAAGCAAATTTATTTGTAAGCAAACACGGTAATTGAAGAGCTTTCAAACCCCAAGATGAATACATCGTTTTTCTATTTTCTACAACAGATTTCATTTAGGAGTAATATATACGACTTGAAAATTGGAAGTTTGAGAATGAGAATTTGTCCGACTTCGAAATGTTTAATGTAGACTATTATTTGATCTCGAAGGGGATTATAAATAAAAATATATGAGTCATTTTGATTGAAAAATTATTGTAATTATTAAATTATTTCGAATTTTTGCGCATCATCTGAAATCAGGAATAGAAGTTCGAAATAAATAAATTTAAAAAAATAAAAATAAAAAAATAAAAGAAAGGAAACAATGAAGGCATAATTCTATCGTTTGCAGTCATAACACGTCATTACGTTTTTAAAAACTTTGTTTTCACATCAGTGAGCTTACATTGAAAAAACTCTATCCCAAATCCAGGCAGTGTCAAATTATTTACAAGAGCATTCGTTCTAGGTAACTCGTAAAAATCTTTAAACAACAGCAAAAACGCGAAAGAAATTAGGATTCGTTCCTATTCTGCACGATCGTGACTGTTACAATCTTGAAAAATTTCATAAAACGCGTCATTGGTAACGATATTTTATTTATGTTTAAGTTTAGAACAGTTATGTTCATGCAGGATAGGCCAAAATGCATGTTTTCCTTGCATTCAAACTGTTCTTAGTAGGATTTTTCAGGTTTGTTGTACCCAATATTACTGTAAATAATTTGACGCTGCCTGGCAACGGATTCTAATCTTTATAATGTTAGTCTTATTGTTCACCATGAAATTATACCTTCAAAGTTTTTTTCCCCAGTTGTATTTCAAAATTTTGATGATGCCCTAAGAACACGAAACGAGTTGATAGGTACAATATTTGCAAAGGTGGCTTTTAGTTGGGAGTCAATTTCCATTGGTTGCTGTGTTAGGCGGCCCAGATGGATTTGAAAATATTTTACAGAAATAATTATTTCCTTAAAGTAGCTTTTGTGAGAAACGAATCTAATTTATTCATATTAACGCAATAATGACTCATTCAGTTGTACGCACTAGAATGGTGGTTGTCAACAGGAATAGTTTGGAATATTTATACACGCTTGCGACGTTCATCTCTCCAAGTCGATTCATCCTTTTTCCTAGTGCTCTGTACCTATTATAACTTCTGAAGTGATGAATCTACTTTGTTATACATATAAAATGTCTCTAGTAGCTTCATTTTTTATGTTATGGAGTAATCGACCTGAGCAAGTTATCAATTGTTCCGTATTATTGAAAGAATTATCATTTATTGTCCGTCAAAGATTGATATTTGCTCAGTTACATGTTTCAGTCCATCTGGATCATCTTCAGTTCTGGTAGTTTCGTTAGCAACCGAATTCGATTGCATCGGAACTGGCTGCGGACGCATCTGCTATATCTCAAAGTCATCAAAATGGATCGAAACACTTGACTGAACAAAAAATATTTACAAGCGTAGATGAACTATGAATGAGAATTGTGTGAAACGCTCGTTTTTACGACGGTCTAGATATTGCTTCACGTCAGGGTATCATCAATACTCTTCGCCTGGGTTGAGGTGGGCTGGCATTCGTTTTAAATGCTTGAATGTGAATCAGATTTCTGATAAACGTTAGGGCGTCGTTCCATCTGTTGAATGAAGATCGCGGTTGCGGATCCTGGGTAAATAGCAATCGCGGTCCATTCGGCTTTCCTGCCAGCTGAGTGCCTAGGGTGCGATAAAGGAGCCATCAGCGCAGAACCGCTAACGGCAACCCATTTGGAGACATTCCCACCGAGCTGGGCCGCGAGTGGGTCTGAGCACATGTGAACGTGTGTGTGTGAGAGTGTGTGTGTGTGTGTAGGTGTTCCAGAAACGGGGCGGTGCAGCGGTGGCACCGTGAACGATTCCGAAACCAGTAAATAGCTTTCGCCGGGGGCGCAATAAAAAAAGCTCGCCGAACTTGTTACTCGCACCGGCGGCAGTATACAATTGTTAGGTTCTTGTTTTTCGGCGCCTGAACTTTTTCCTCGGTGCCCGATCTCGGAATCTAGCTTCCGTTCCGGCCCCGGTCGGCCGGTCTCTGAGGTGAGCGACCCACCCCTCCGGCTCGCTACCCCCAGCGCGCCGTCCGTCTCCTCTCACCCCCTCTCGCCCTGCCGCCTACCATTCACCATTCACCGTCGGGCCCACACTGCGCTAGCCCCCTCCACCTCTCCTTCCAACCCCCACCCCTCATCCACCCACGCAGTCTGCTGTCGAAGGAGAAAGGCGAAGGGAAATAAAAGGCCGCCCTCGTTAGCACATGGTGGGGCGGTCTCGGGGGTTGGGTGAGGTTGCCCGAATCGATTCGGGGGCAGCGACAGAGTGGGCCTCGCGGCGCCGGGTGGTTGACAGGGAGGGCGGGAGGCTGGGAGGGTGTGAGGGACGGAGGGAGGAGGGAAATCTGCAGTCGAGGTGCCGCTTCCGCAGGCTGCTGTGCGGCCTTGGGGCTTGCGCGTTCGCTGGCGGGCAGCGATCCGGAAAGACAGCCGTACGCCGCCCTGCGAGTGTAAACAGAAAACAGCCGGTCGATAGGTCTCCGCCCCCTGGGAGACTTGGAGAGGCCTGTTTTTTTTTTTTTTTTTTTTTTTTTTTTTTTTTTTTTTTTTTTTTTTTTTTTTTTTTTTTACGTAGGCGTAATTTAATTTGGTAATTTAATTTCCTGTTATTTGGGGGGAAGTCGTCTCTTGGCTAAACTCTGTTTGTGCACCAGCTTTCTCTAATCAGGATTACTGCTTCCTGCCGGAGGTGAATGGATATTCATATGCGGAAGTTTCACATGTTGGCGCTTTGGGGCTCACTCTTTCTCTCTCTTTTATTTATCTGCTTTTTACTAATTGGTGGCCCCCACTCTCACTCGCTCACTTGTCACTGCAACGAAAACTTCTACAACTCTCTCTGCCAAAGGATTTCTGTGACCAAAAGAATTGGAGTACAAGGAAGTGCTGGAAGAAATGGTTCGCCTTGTATTTAGCTATAAACTGTTTTATTTGAATTTAAAGCCTCAGTAAATAGGCGAACTGCGTGGTCATCAGTCCGTAGCTTGCAAACTACTTAAAGGTAAACCAACTTAAGGACAACACACACATCAATGCCCCATGGAGGATCGAACCTCCGACGGCAAGCAACCGCGCGCTCCGCAGCGAGGCGCCTTAGACCGCTCGGCTACTCCATCGCGGCTAGATCACATACCGCCAATTACCACGTCTCTGGAATGCTATTAAAGTTTAGACAATTTAAATCACATTCTAGTCAATAATGATAAAAAAGAAAAAAGAAAAAAAAAAAAAAAACAATATCGCAAAATATTTATTTTCTGACGACTGGTTTCAGTGGGTTACGCCACCAGCATGTGGTCATATAAATATTTTACAATTTGGTCATCTTATTAAAAAAATGGAAATTAAATAGTACGTGCAACTTAGTCTAAATATAAAAATACACAAGTTAAAACAGCAACAGCTTGTAAGCTTCTGACGACCTGTTTCAGTGCACAAGCTGTTGATGTTTGACTTTCTATATTTTTATAATTACACTTAGTGCTATTTTTCACATACTATTTACTCTTAATTTTTGTAAATAAGTCGACCAACTTGTAAAATTTGATGTGATGCTCTTCCTCGCAAGCTGTAAAATAATGGAACTACAGTGCAATATCATAAAAGGGTGCAACTTTCACTCTGCAGCGGAGTGTGCGCTGATATGTAACTTCCCGGCAGGTTAAAATTGTGCGACGGAATCGGGATTCAAACCTAGGACCTTTGACTTTGGCGGGCAAGAGTTCTAACACTGTTTCATTCTGGAAAGATCCCTTAGGCCGGTGCTAAGCCATGTCTCCACCATATCCTTTCTTCCAGGAGTACTAGTTTTGCAAGTTTAGCAGGAGAACTTCTGTGAAGTTTGAAAAGTAGGAGGCGAGGTACTGGCAGAACTGAAGTTGTGGGGCGTCACCCTGAGTCCTGTCGGGATAGCTCAGTGGTAGAGTGCTTGCCAGCGAAAGGCAAAGGTCCCAGGAAGTTTCATCATAAAAGTGGTTCTGTGAACCCGCTACCATGCAATTCTATGCGACTTCCTCCTTAATACCGCAAATTACATGAGCACATCGTAGAATTATAGAATCAAATCACTCACAGTCATACATGGATTGTTCTTTACAGTTATATTAGGGTTTTATCTTACAATACTACAAATATCCATGTAGATATAGATGTAGAGGACTCCTCCCCATTGGTCTATTGGGATATATCTTACGTTTGCCTTTGTGTGAGATTAGGCATCGGTGTGAAATAATTTCGAGAAACTGCATTTACAGAAATAAATGTCAGTAATAATTCCTTGTACAGATATCGTGACATGCTGAAACGGTATTGTTTTTGCCCTTTTCTTATTTTTAGAGTTAACAATCAATTTGTTCGATGATATAATTTAATTACAGTGCTGTTTGTAATCACATTTACGCAGTTTATTTATTTACAATCTTGAAGTTCATTACGCCTGTTATGTGGCAACGTTTTGTGTAATCACAAGAAAAACATGAAGTTAGGCTCCGAAGAAGCCATGTCCCTGTATTTGTGTGTGTGCGCGCATGTGGAGACATTAGTGGTGGCATGAGGACTTAGTATCAGCTGCTCAGAGATGGTTAGTCATCCAGATGATCCTAGCATGGCCCACTAAAAGCGGTCTTCATAAAATAAACAAGTATTTCGCGATCTTGGCCTTTCTCGTTTGAAGATTATTAATCGTCTCCACAACGTGCGATGTCACAGATTAATCAATTTGAAACACTTTCTTTACAATCGTGACACTAGATAATGAACCAGTATGCAGAATTCAAGATTATCATTTTACAAAAATATTAAAGGGGAGGGCCAATCTAAGTTCGAAGACCATGAAAGCGAAGGTTTTACATAACGAGATTATTTCGCATTAAAATTTAACAACAAAAACACCCTTTATAAAGAAAAATCATTAGGGGCACACAGGGGCACACATTTAATAAACAAGTTTTGCGAAGTTTTCACAGACCCAGTAGTTCGCAGATGGTAAGTCAAGTTAGGAACAGTCACTTAACAATACAATGTAATGTCCCATAGTGACTAGAAGTACAGCACTAATAAAATGGTTCACGAGAGTGAAATAGATTATTCAAACAAGCGACATTATAAGAGTTTTGGGCATCGCAGTAGTTCGGTTAACTTCTGGGTTATAAGTCCAAACTACTTAAACTTAGGTAAACTTAGGACAGCACAAACCCCAATGCTCGAGGGGGGACTCGAATCTCCGACGGTGAACGGCCGCGCGCACCGCAGCACGGCGCCAGAATGCGCACGCTAATCCACCGCGGCCACATAACAGGTTTACAATTAAAGTAAAACTTTCCTTAATGGACACTTGCCAATAGCGGACTCCTCTCAATAGCAGACATTTTAAAATTCCCCTGCAAAGCAACATTAACCCTTATGCTAAAATTATTCCGAATAGCGGACGTTCTCAATAACGGACGCGGACACCGTAATATGTCGCCCAACAACAATCAAAACTTCCAAGTAACGGACAGCGTGAAAGATTCATTGCACTCTTGCGTGTCAAAAGTCTGAGTGTCGTCAATTCTAACGTGTGTTATTTGAAGATTTAGCGTGTTTCTTGTTCGTATTGCGTGGTTTCATGGCACTACCATCTACTGGAACTTCCTGGAAGTACAGGACGTACGGTATTGGTCCATGCCGCGCAGACAGACGATTAGAGTGCGGCGCCAAACACTTTCCGCTGTTGTCGGTACATCAATAGTAGACTTACAGTTGTGTTGCAGCATGGGCTTGGGTATGACAGGGGAAGAGGTGATACGTGTAGCCAATGTTCTCATTCGATGGCTGCCACAGCCTGGTTTCAAAAGTCAAAAGCTTTGTCTAATGTGTCTTGAGTGTTTCTTTGTCGTTCGTCTGTGTGTTATAAAAAAAAAGACCGCCGACTACGGGCGTGAAACGAAAAAGGAATGTGATCTCGTTGTAACAAAAGCTTTGCACTTTGCATAAAATTGTTGCTGGTGAGCCACCCGCGAATGTCGCTGCGGATTTGAACGTCGGTATAAGTGCGATTACTGATTGAAAAACAAATTGATCAGATATTTAAACATTTTGTTCTATTCAAGCGTCAAGCAGCGCAATGAAATCTCGAAGAAGAATGAGAAACGGTTCACATTCTCAGTTAGAAGAGATTTTATTTTTGTGCCATGAGCAATTAAGACCCAACGGCGTGCTAGTTCCAGGTCCTCTACTTCCTCTACTTCGTCATAATGCGGTGACTTTTTATGAGCTGACTGAAGGAATGGAGCAAGCATTCCTTCGCTGAAAGTAGCAGGCCGCGGCGGAGCGGCCGAGCGCAATGAGGCGCTATGCTACGATGCACGAGGCCGTTCCTCCCTCGGATATGGATGTTTGTGCTGTCTTTAATATAAGGTAGTTCACAGGTAGTACGTAAGTTTAGGGACTGATGCCCCCGCTGTTAAGTCCCATAAGCTTTACAAACATTTGCCACCCCACGAGTAAATCTAAGTACACAGCGCTTACGATTTCACTCAGACTCCCAGACCAGAAGATGGAACACAAGGAGAGACATCCATGGCAATAGACAGCGAAAGAGAAGGAGCCAACATAGCTAGAATATGGTCTACTCCAATACAAAGTATAGAACAGGCAACGAATCGCAACGACACCCGATCACCAAACAATAAATTTTTATCTTTGCGCGAACCGCACGCAAGATTATAAAACCAGAAAAATATGCTACAAAGTTTACCTCTGCTCAGTGAATAGCCGCGAAACGATACAAATAAGCAGAATCGACTGCTGGCCTCCCTACTTCTACATACATACTCCACAATCCACCGTAAGATGCGTGGCGGAAGGTACACTGTACCACTACTAGGCATTTCCTTTCCTACTCCACACCTAAATAGAACAAGGGGAAAAAGAATGCCTATATGCCTTCTTACGAGCCCTAATTTCTCTTATCTTGTCTTTGTGATCACTACGCGAAATGTAAGTAGGCGGCAGCAAGATCGTACTACACTCATCTTCAAATTTACTCAACAGAAATTCACGAAAATAACGTCGTCTTTCCTCCGGCGATCCCCTATTGCGTTGCCAGAGCATTTCCGTGACACTCGCGCATTGGTCGAAACTACCAGTAACAAATCTAGCTGCTCACCTCTGACCTGCCTCTATGTCTTCCTTTAAACTGATCTGCTGCGGGTCGCAAACACTTGAGCAGTAATCAAGACGTGGTCGTAGAAGCGTTTTATACGCGCTCTCCTTTACAGATGAAGTTCATCTTCCCAGAATTCTCGCAATAAACCGAAGTCGGCTGTCCGCCTTGCTCACAACTGTCCTTACGTGTTCGTTCCATTTCATATCGCTCTGCAATGTTACGTCTAGATATTGAACGACGCTACAACTTCAAGAAGCTCACTACTAATGAGGTATTCGAACATTATGGGATTGTTTTCCATACTCATGCGCATCACCTTACATTTTTCTACATTGAGCTAGCTGCCATTCTTAGCACCAACTAGAAATTTTGTCTAAATCATCCTGTATGTTATTACAGTCAGTTAAAGACGACATCCTTCCATACACCACAGCATCATCAGCAAACCGCCGCAAATTACAACTTACTCTGTCCATCAGATCATTTATATAGATAGAAAATAATAGCGGTCCTATCACACTCCCCTGGGGCACGCCCGACGATACACTCGTCTCTGTTGAACACTCGCCGTCGAGAACAACGTACTGCGTTCTATTACTTAGGAATTCCAGCCAGTCACAAATCTGTGAACCTATTCCATAAGCCCGTATGTTCGTTAGCAGCCTGCAGTGTTGCACCACGTCGAACGCCTTTTTGAAGTCGAGAAAAACACAATCCGCCTGTTTGTCCTTCATGGCTCGCGTGTTGCCCTTCAGGGCTGGCGAGATGTCATGTGAGAAAAGGACGATGATTTCTAAACCCGTGCAAAGAAGCTTTTCCGTTTCAAGGAAATTTACTATATTCGACCTGAGAATATGTTCCAAAATTCTACATGAAACTGATGTCAGCTATTTACTACATACTACAAGCAGTCAAGTATTTTTCCCCTACAGAACATTCAATCCCTCAAAAGCTAAATTCGCCGCCCAGACGGGAGTAAAATGTAAGCTGGAGGTGAAAGATTCACTATCAAATTACGTCGACTAGCTACAGAATGGAAGGATAACGCACGAGCACAGCAGGTCCAGAATCAAACAGCACCCCGACAAATAACGCGGCGTCACTATTCGCACTTGAAGTATGCGAGAACTTATCTTGCCCTGCTGGGATCGGTGTTATGGGACGCTGCAGGCGTGTGTCATTGCATGTACTTTCATACGCTGCTCGCTGGCCCTCGCACCGCGCCGCGCCACACAACTCGGCCGTCTCTAGGCCAATCGTCAAACCAGAAACAGAGCTCAACCGCTGTTCGGCAGCACGTCCGCGATGCCGCCTGTCCCCTTGGAATGCACGGCCAAATTACCCGGCAGCCGAACACGAACTGTAAACTCATTCCACAGTGTAAATATCCAAGACCAGTGCTATCAGAAATCTCACACGCCATCCATAGCGAAAGCGTAAAAACGGAGTCACCACGAAACGTACTCGGTGTAAACGGCAAAGACCAAGACACGAGTCGTAACGGCTCAATATCACACTTCGAAATTGTAAAATGTAAACTTTCATGGCCGGAATGGTCAAAATTACCGTGGTCTCGTGGCTTTATTGTCGAAACCCAACGTTTCGTCCACTGCGGAGGACATTCTCAAGGGGGATCGTGGCACTTTGAATTCCGATACACACCCTGTCAGTCAGTAGACTGAAGCCAAACTCCGTTTATGAGGGCTCGCGCGCAGAGGTGTGACGTCAGATGTTTGACATGAGCGCGCAATTCGTCGTTGCCGATTGCCCCCGTCCGTTAATATCGTCCCATGATGGAAGACTGTTACATTCTCCAAAACCGGAATCCAGAAGTGCCACGAACCCCCTTGAGAAGTCCTCCGCAGTCGGGAACGAAACGTTGGGTTTCGACAATAAATCCACTAGACCACGGCATAATAGCCCGGAAATTTTTATTAATTTTGACACTTCGACATTGATCACCGTCATTTATCTGTCAGTGATCAGCCATTACTGTGAAGATCGCATCTATACGAGGTACGATAATAATGTAATGAGACTGATATGGAAAAAAAATGCTTATCGCTTTAGTCAAGTTGTCTCCTTCAAAGTAGTTCCCCTCTGACTGCAAACACTTTTTTCAGCGCTTCTGCCATTGATGGTAACATTTCTGGAACATCTTCTGTAATATCCTCCAAGACCCTCGTCACAGCTTTTTGGTCATCTTGTGTTGTTTGAAAATGGTCTCCCTTGACCGCCGTTTTGACTGTCTGAAATAGAAGAAAGTCGCACGGAGCGATATCTGATGAATAACGTGGCTGTGGTAGTAATGAAATTTGTTTCGAGATTAAAAATTGCTGTACTGAGAAAGGAGTATTGGATAGCGAATTATCGTGATTCAGAATCCAAATCTTTCTCATGCCAAGATCTTCAGTTATTAGACAAACCGTTTATCGATTGATGTTCAGTTTTTTTGCAATCGTTTTCACGGATAATCTTCTTTCAGATCGTACGAGTTCACGCACCCTGGCTAACTTGTCATCCGTCCGTGAGGTAGATGGTCGTCCACTGCGGTCTTCACCTTCAACATTCGTTCTACCTTCACTAAACATTTATGCCGAAGAAAAACTTGATCTCTTGACATAACCTTCTTTCCAAAAGCTTTCTGAATCTTAACGTAAGTTGTCGCGTTTTCACCCAATTTAACGCAAAATGAAATGGCTTACCTTTGCGCAATATTATGCGGTTCCAATTCCGTGACGAGAGACACAAACACCTTTTTGTACCGGTGTTTCTAACTCCGAAACGGTCCACTTCAACTTAATCGTGCCTTGGTTCTGAAAGTGAGATTGACTGAGTTGGCGTGGATGTGACAGTCAGTTTCCTACTTAACGTAACGGACAGGATTCCACAGTTCAGACACATAGTACACAAAAACAACAGCAACATTTAACTTTACTCATCGCAGTACTAAAGTCACAATAGCGTGTTAACAGAATTGTGCAATACGAGGGGGGTATTCAAAAGAAACCGGTCTCCGAGGCGCTGCCATTCGTAGACGTAGTAAAGGGTTCTCACGCTAGTTGGCGTTAGTAGAGACCTTCTGTGCAGACGGCGTCAGTGGAGAGCTGAACGTGCAAGTGTGGTATTGTGTTTCTCTGACTGTTGGCGGGTTACCCCTGCGAAGTCGTTATGGCAACTTTAAAAGAACAAAGAGTGTGCGTATAATTTTGTTTCCTGCTTAAAAAAAACTACTACGGAGATGCACCAAATGCTTCAGGAAGTTTCCAGGAGGACGCTATGAGCAGCACAAAGGTTTTCGAGTGGTTTGGGCGCTTTAAGCATGGTGAGATGAGTGTTGAAGACCAAGCTCCTCCTGGACGCCCTTCAACATCGCGAAAAAGAACATTGAAGAGGCATGCCAAAAGATCAACGAGGATCGTCGCCAAACGATCGACCAAAGTTCAGCAGAGATAGGAATAAGTTTCTGCATCACAACGCTCCAGCTCACACGGCCACTATTTGGCATCTCAGAGATGGTCTGTTTTTCCCCAAGCTCCGTATTCGCCGGACCTAGCTACGTGCGACTTTTCCCTATTTCCACGAATTAAAAATAAATAAATAAATAAATAAAATAAAATAAAACGCTAAAAGGGGAGGGTTATGATGATGTGGAGACGGAAAAAAAGCTTCCAAAGGGCACTTGACAATATCAAACTTGAAGAGTTCCAAACATGCTTCCAACAGTGGGAAAATAGACTTGAGAAGTGCATTGCATGTAATGGAGAGTATTTTGAAGGTGACTGAAGTAATTTTGTAAAAAGGTTCATCAATAATTTTTTTAGACAAAAATCCGGTTTCGTTTGTGTCCCCCCACGTACAACGGCACAATACAGTTAGTCTGTATGTGGAGTTGTCCCCAACCCAACAGTCCTAAACTGCGTCACAAACAGAAGTGTCGTCCCGACCCCGGCGCTTGCAGTCCAGAGTTCGCCCATGTGACCTCTCGGCTCTGGTTGGCCGGGACGGAACACAAGTGGCTCTCGTTGTGGCGACCGCAGATGGCGCTGCATCTCGATACGCTATCAGGCGTTGCAATCGATGGAGACGCCACAGCACGTGTTCACTTACTACAGCACAACTCATGACTGAACAGCTGCTTCGATGTGCCGCTTGGACTAGAAGCAGATTATAGACCAGGGTCAAAGATATTTTGCCTAAGCAGTATTGCCACATCTTGCAAAGAAAAGCAGTCTCATTACTTTGTCTCACCGCGTTTAGGGTTTTCAAAAGTCCGCGCATAAAATAAAAACTACTAACGTGGTTGGAAAAATCATTTTTATTTTTCGACATAGTTTCCTTTTAGACTTATAGACTTCGTCCAATGCTATTCTAATTTTTTGATCTCTTCAGAATAATAGGAATTTTCCAAGCCTGCAAAATAGCTATTAGTTTCTGAATGAAATCTTCGTCCCGCCAACCATTTCTTCAAATATTGGGCAGCCGAGTGTGGAGAATAGGGGGCAGGGAATTTGAAACGAGTTGTAATCCTATTTCCAATAATTTTGTGACCACAACTAGTGAGGCGTGTGCTGGTGAATTGTCGTAATGGAAAAGGACATTTTTGTGGGCCAGTCGCCGGCGTTTTTCTTGCAACTCCTTTTTCAAACAGTCCAATAATGCTGAATAACGTTCACCTGTAACAGTTTTACCCTGTGCAGATAATCAATGAGGATTATCCCTTGCGAATCCCAAAGACCGCCGCCATAACATTTCTGGCCGAAGGACAGATCTTCGAATTTTTCGGTGCGCATTTCCCTTGGTAACGCATTGTTCAGATTGTTCTTTTTTCTCAGGAGTATAGTAATGTATCCATGGTTCATCTACAGTGACGAAATGACGATTTAGGTCCTGCGGATTCTTCCTGAACAGATGCAAACCTACCTTCAGACACTTCACGCGATTTCGGTTTTGGTCAAACGTGAGCAATTACGGCACCAATCTTGCGGATAGCTTTCTCATGTCCAAATGTTTATGCAAAATATCATGTACCCGTTCATTCGAGATGGCCACAGCACTAGTAATCTCTCGCACCTTAACTCTTCTGTTATCGAGTACCATATCATGGCTTTTGTCAATGATTTCTGGAGTCCTCACCTCCACAAGGCGTCCAGAAACTTCAGCGTCACTTGTGCCTACATGCCCTTCCGAAAATTTTCAAACCACTTATAAACTGTTCGAATACAAGGTGCAGGGTCACCATAATGTTTATCAAGTTTCTCTTTGGTCTCATGAGGAGTTTTGCTATTCAGAAATTAATGTTTACTTATCACACGAAATCCTTTTTCACCCATTCTTCGGGAATCAATCAATTGATTCATACGAATGCGAGACACAAAGAAATAGACCGTCGCTCAGTGCCCTGTTACAGAGATGCCACTTCGGCGACTTGGAAAAAAAGGGGACCCATATTTTGGTGTTAAACTCGAACCACGTGGCGTTTCCGTTAAACACTAAATGTAAAATCCGTGGTGTGACCCGATTTCGAACACACGACCTCTCGGTTTCTAGGTGAGAGCTCTACCCCTAGAAACCTAGGCCCTACATAAGAATGATACATTTATCGTGTGGCTTCAAGGGGGGTGTAAATTGTATAGACTACCTGAGTATTTAAATACCATCCATTGCTGAATTAAATTGACTATCGAAATAGAAGAGGATTGGATACCTCACGTTTTATAGAATAGTTCGTTGTAAAGTTGATGGCGTATTGAGACATGAAGTTTATCGCCGACTTACGTATAGCATTCTTTATTCATATGCCCTCATCCTTCAAACACCGTTGGGGTCTTCAGGACTTTGTCACACAGTACAAACTGTACGGTAAGGTAATACTACTTCTATATAGGTACAATTTCGATGAATATGAGGTTTCGCGCCATTTGTCAGTCTCATAATGTTGCCAGGACTTGCTTCTGTGTGGCGTTGTAGTGTAGCGGGTTCCTACAGTTCCTTCTGTCTTTTCCAAAATTACACCACTTTGTACTACGGAGAAATAAATTTCTTCCTGTTAAGAGGTAAGTGAAGCTACTTAGTCTAACGCGCTCCTATAAATCAGTAGTAAAGTTGACTGGATTCGCTGCCAAAAATGAAATATTTGGTGCCACGAAGGAAAAATACATTTTATGTGGAAGATGCCAGTGATCAAAATTATACCAGTAAGTGATACAATTATACATGGTGTGGTACACTTTAGATCGATTTTCCTAAAATCTGTAACCTATTTTTGCGATTATACCAACATTTGTAATTGTCTAATATTTGTGTGCCATAGTAAAAGTTATTTCTTTTCTCAACAATAACATTTGTCCGAAATGATCGCAATTGTACCACCTTACCCTATATTCGGTTTACATCCACATTGACTTCTACATTAATACTCCAGATTGGTGTGCATGAAAGTGGGTTCATCAACCAGCTTTTATGATATTTCTCCACAATTCCATTCTCAAATAACTTGTAAGGAGAAGAAACACAAATACTTACTTTATTATGATAGGTGGATACCAACAAAATATGTTCGTATTCGGACAAGGAAGTTGGTGAAAAAAATTTCGCAAATCAATCTCGCTGCAACAAATGTCATCACTTAATGATTTCAAACCCATCTCGTGCATCGTATGCATGACACTATGTCACGAAAATAGATATCGAACTGCCCTTCTCTAAACTTTATATCGTAATAAGGAACACAGAAAAATAATGAAGATACAAATTCATGAAATAGGTTACTTCCATTATATTGCCTTCATGCTCCCTAATTAAAGCCACTAGAAGGATTAATCATCACTGTAATTTTCATAGTTTTACGATAAATTATCTCGTATTCTTTCTTTACAGTTGCCAAATTTTCTGTACGAGACTCGGTTATTGTTATCAGGATTGTCATTGGTTCCTGTTGTAGCAAGGACACTGTTCAACCGTTTAAACTCCATGCAAATAAAATAAATAAATAGGACCACAATTTTACACACATTTCACTAACACCTTCAAAGCAAACAACAGTTTCGTTAAAGCCCAGTGCCTGTTCAATGGTGGTCCCCGAAATATTTTTGTACTCTTCAAATATTAGCCGCTGTTGCGAAAAAGTATCATGGGCCCTGAAGACCGCATCATCAGTACTAAGCTTTAGCTCTCCTGCTTCACACGGCGGAAATCTCCAGATATTTCACCGCACAAGTGTTAAGCAAGTGGTCTATCTTACAATTTTTCGTACGCTTCAACAATCTTCTTTATTTCTTTATTATTCTAGCTGCATAGAATTTCCACAAGCTTTTCTTCATCTTAGCCACGTCCAAACATAGGCTTGTGGAGCAGTTTTGCATGATAATCATATTGAGACATAACCACCGCAACAATAAACTTCTTGAAGTAACTACCGAGCTCACTCTTCAGGTCTTCTACTAATTCCCCGACGTATTCCTCTGTGGAGTACTTTCAATGTGTTGACGCTACTCATTCGACCTCTGTTTAAGGATGTCTATTTAGTCCAGTCAACTGGTGCTGAAAACAGTCTGTTTCGTAACAAAATTCCGAAAGTTTTATATGTTTTTGGGGGCGCTGAATTCGAATTTCAAGTTTTCTGCCTTGTAGGAGGTCGGCTTCACAAAGAAAAACTCAAAAGGAAAAAAACCCTCAAAATTTACGCACGTTTTTCAGTTTCTTCCTTATATCTCGAAAACTATGCGTTTCTCGAAGATGTTCATTCTGAGCAAATGTAAAGTATACAAACTTTCCTGCAAAATGAACTACTCATGCTATATTTTCCAACGAGAAGTATAGGCGCTAGAACTCAATGAAAAAGAGCTAATTTTTGACCCTTCTGCGAAAACGTCAAAAAGGCACAATTGCTGGCGCTACAACTCGAGAAATATACATGTTGTTGTTGTTATGGTCTTCAGTCCGGAGACTGGTTTGATGCAGCTCTCCACAACACCCTATCCTGAGCAAGCCTTTTCATCTCCTCATAAGAACGGCAACCCGCATCCACTTGAATCTGCTTACTATACGCGTCTCTTGGTCTCCCTCTGCGATTTTTACCCCACACACTTCCCTCCAATGCTAAATTTACGATTCCTCGATGTCTAAGAATGTATCCTACCAAGCGATCCCTTCTTTTAGTCAGGGTATTCCAAAAATTCCTTTTCTCACCAATTCTTTTCAGTACCTCTTCATTAGTTATGTGATCTACCCACTTAATCTTCAGCATTCTTCTGTAGCACCACATTTCAAAAGCCTCTATTCTCTTCCTGTCCGCACTGCTTATCGTCCATGTTTCACTCCCGTACAAGGCAACACTCCACACAAATGCCTTCAGAAAAGACTTCCTTACCCTTAAATTAATATTTGATGTTAGCAAATTTCTCTTTTTCAAAAATGCATTTCTTCCCATTGCCATTCTGCATTTTATATCCTCTGTACTGCGACCATCGCATGTTATTTTACTACCCAAGTAACAAAACTCATCTACCACCTTCACTGTCTCATTACCTAATCTAATTCCTTCGGCATCGCCTGATTTTCTAAGACTACATTCCATTATTTTTGTTTTGCTCTTGTTAATGTTCATTTTATACGCTCTCTTCAACACACTGTCCATTCCATTCAACTGCTCTTCCAGGTCGTTCGCTGTCTCTGATAAAATTACAATGTCATCAGCAAAACGCAATGTTTTTATTTCTTCTCCCTGAACTTTAATGCCTATTCCAAAATTTTCCTTGCTTTCCTTCACCGCCTGCTCAATGTACAAATTGAATAACATTGGAGAAAGGCTACAACCCTGTCTTACTCCCTTCCCAACTGTTGCTTCCCTTTCATGCCCTTCGAGTCTAATAACTGCGGTCTGGCTTTTGTACAAGTTGTAAATAACTCTCCTTTCCCTGTATTTTACCCCTGCTGACTTCAGAATTTGAAAGAGTGTAGTCCAGTCAACATTGTCAAATGCTTTCTCCAAATCTACAAAAGCTAAAAATGTAGGTTTGCCTTTCCTTAATCTATCTTCTAAGATAAGACGTAAGGTATTGCCTTCCGGATTCCTACGTTCCTCCTGAATCCAAACTGATCTTCCCCGAGGTCTGCTTCTACCAGCTTTTCCATTCTCCTGTAGATAATTCGTGTTAAAATTTTGCAACCATGACTTATCAAACTGATGGTTCTGTAATTTTCACACCTGTCTGCGCCTGATTTCTTTGGAATGGGGATTATTACATTTTTCTTGAAGTCTGAGGGTATTTCGCCTGTCTCATACATCATACACACCAGTTCAAATAGTTTTGTCATGGCTGGTTCTCCCAGAGACTTTAGTAGCTCTGAGGGTATGTCATCTACTCCTGGGGCCTTGTTCCGACCTAGGTCTTTCAGGGCTCTGTCAAATTCATCTCTCAGTATAGTATCACCTATTTCATCTTGATCTACTTCCTCTTCCCTTCCTACAACATCGTCTCTAAGTTCATTTCCTTTGTAGAGCTGCTCTATGTACTCTTTCCACCTTTCAGCTTTCCCTTCTTTGCTGAGAAGTGGTTTCCCATCTGAGTTCTTGATATTCGTAGAATTACTTTTCTTGTCCCCAAATGTGTCTTTTATTTTTCTGTAGGCGGTATCTACTTTCCCCCTTCTTATACATTCTTCTATATATTTGCATTTGGCTTCTAGCCACTCCTGCTTAGCCATTTTGCATTTCCTGTCAATCTCATTTTTTAGTCGTCTGTACTCCATTTTGCCTGTTCCATTTACTGCATTTTTATATTTTCTCCTTTCATCAATTAAATTTAGTATTTCCTGTGTTATCCAAGGATTTTTTGTAGGTCTTGCCTTTCTACCTATTATATACAAAATCCCTACACCACATGGATTTTAGTTGCTTCTTGTAGTGCATCTATTGATTTGCATATAGTTCTTCTAATTCATTTAACGGAGATCAGTGGTCTGACTTATTTGCAAGTCTTTAACAATTAGACATTAAAAATTACATGACCGCCTGGTTTGAGGCGTAAGAGCTTGAAAACCGGTATCAGTGGTTTGATATTTGTTGTTGCCATATGCTGTCCGACAACATGCCTGGTTACAATGAATAAAACACACAATCTTCAACTTGTACACAGACATCAACAACTAAATTGCTGCAACTAAATTTCTGCAATAACTTGCCAGTGTTCATCTACATCTACATACATACTCCACAATGCACCGTAAGCTGCGTGTCGGAGGGTACACTGTACCACTACTAGGCATTTCCTCTCCTATTCCAAATAGAAGACGAAAAAAAGAATGCCTATATGCCTTCGTACGAACCCTAATTTCTCGTATCTTGTATTTGTGATCACTACGCTAACTGTAAGTAGGCGGCAGCAAGATTGTACTACACTCACCTTCAAATACCGGCCCTCTAAATTTCCTCAACAGAAATTCAGGAATATCAAAATGTTCAAATGTTTGTTAAGCTTATGGGACTTAACTACGGGGTCATCAGTCCCTAAACTTACAAACTACTTATGAACTACTTACAAACTAGGACGGCACAAATATCCATGCCCGGGGGGGGGATTCGAACCCCCGACCGTAGTGGCCGTGCTGACCGTGACTGGAGCGCCTCAGTCACCTCGGCCACCGCGGCCGGCATTCACGAATAGAACGTCGTCTTTCCTCCAGCGATCCTGAATTGAGTTGCCGGAGCATTTCCGTGACAATCGCCCATTGGTCGAACATACCAGTAACAGACATTGCTTTTCGCCCCTGAACTGCTTCTGTGCCTTCCGACAGGAGACAGTACAATTGTGTCCCCTTTGTTGGTGTTTAACTCGACGACAGGCTCTTACGTTGAATAAATTGTTCATGTTGTCATTTATAACATATTTACACTCCTGGCCATTAAAATTACTACACCACGAAGATGACGTGCTACAGACGCGAAATTTAACCGACAGGAGAAAGATGCTGTGATATGCAAATGACTAGCTTTTCAGAGAATTCACACAAGGTTTTGCTGTCTATACGCCTTTCGATAACAGTTGTTCACATCGTATGAACAGACGAGTCAGAAATAACAACAAGGAACAGTGAAGTGAACTTTTTGGGGAGATATTTTGTTTTGGATGGTGTCATATATTTAATATTTGCCGGAACAATATTTATAAATGCATACTTGGTGACTTCTAAACGCGCGGTTTTCACTAATTCAGCCAGTCTAAACAAAACACTTAAATCATACCTCCTGTCAGAAATATATGACTTTAGATAGTTCGACACAGCGTTGCTGTGTACAAATCATCAGTGGAATTACACTACCTATACCGCCAGTCACGTAGATAATTTCTTCTTCCTGGGGGTAAACGGATACCTACGTGAGATGAACCGCTGGATTTTCTAAACCTTTATAAATGGAATACATGTTGTTCCATAACCAATTTAAAAATACGAAACGAAATCATCATGTTAGGGGAAGCGGATGTTCGAAGCCCTGTTCCCTATCCACCGATACTTGTTACCTTTGCTACTGTCAACCATAAAACTAATGCTTTTCGTTATAAAATGTTGGAATAAAAAAGAAAACTTCCTCTTGTATATCACGAAAGGACATTTTTTCGAAGTAAATAAAACATAGTTTGACGGCTTGATCACGATATTGAATAGTAGCTGAAAATACCCGCCTCAATTGTGTGTTTTCTCTTATCACTTTAATTAATTTAATAATGTGAAATGAAAAATGAACTAAAGATCTCTTAGTTTTTATTTTATTTTACTATTATAACTTTGTTCGTAACACTTGATAAAAGGGACTTTCTTGATCGGTTTCGGTGTTATGTCCATCTTCTATCTCTTCAACCTATTCGCGAAAGTGAACAGTTGATTTTAAGTTTGGCATTCCACTCCAGCATATTTTACGTTCACTTTGTTACTGAATCTTATTAATGGAAAGTTCAGTTACAATATATTAATTTTGGAATACCTTCTGTTCAAATAAAAACACTGATGTTCATTAATCACCCTCAATTTCGATATCCGCCTCCGTAGCTCAGTGGCAATGTCGCTGACCGCCGGTACCTATCTTTGTTGCAGCTCAATCTTTGTGATACTATACTTCCCGACTTACCTGTTCTAAAATATTGTAATGTTCAATCTCCGTAGAGTGCAGAGTTGGAAACCGTGTGACAAATGTGTCACTTATGGAGTTGGTAGTAAGGAATTGCAACGTCCGGAATTTTCATGAACCAAATTACTGTATTTGAAACTTCACACCTCATTTAGGAGGTACATTCAGTTGCATGTGCATATACTGTCTGTGGAATATCTCGAGAATACAATTGAATGGGTCAGTTAAAAAAGGTACGCATTCCACAAATTTCACAAATTAAACTGAGATAGCCATTTTCTCTTTGGACGTACCTGCATCCATTGAGTATAAAAAAGAACATCTTCCTCTACTTCAAATGTACTTGCATACAATAGTTAGATACGAGTGAATTGAAGAAAGGACATATTCTTGGAATATGTTCCTTCTTTAACTCAAAGCCGCAAGAAGATTAACGACTGTCTACTATGAAAAGTCCAACAATGAAAAATGTTTAATGGGAAAAACCTTATTTTTTGTAAATATATGTGGCCAACATTTTTAAATACATTTTTTTTTGCATTTTTACAAAGATTGAATAATTTTACTTGCTTATTTCTGAAACCTTTTTAGCATAATCAACAAATTCGGATGAAGTTAGAGCATTTGAAAACTTTGAGTTGAAAAATGTACATATTCCTGAATATTTGTACGCAGTTACAAATATTTATACATAGGTACCATGTGCAATGTGTTTGTTACACTTAAATGTACACATTGACAATAGTACATTTTTCAGTGTAACAACTAGTTTTCTCACAAAACAGTTTTTATTGATTTGCCGAAAGTTTATGTTTTTAGAATGTGTACCTTTTTCAGATCACCCATTTAATAAGTACTTTACATGTAGTAAATTTTATGACGTGAGAAGGCTGTAGTGTTACTACGTGAATATCGGAAAAATAATGAGTGATAATCTTTTTGATAATTTAGTTTGTGTTGTTAGCGATAAAATATTTCTTAAAGGTTTGAAAGCAGGTATAGTTTGCAGCAATGCACTAAGTTCTCTCATGATCAATTAGAAGATTAAGAAATTCTTGTTATCCATTCGACGAAGAATGCGGCATAGAAACTGAATTATGTCTAGCACTTGATTTTTTGGCTCATAGAGACAGCTATCACAGCAAAAACAAGGTTTGTGAGCCCCCAAGTGACAACACGAACTGCTGCCAACCAGCAAGTAGCACACGTCTAGGCCGTCTTCCACTCGCCTTACAGTTCGGCTGGTAGCGTCACACCACGAAATGGCGGGTCGTAATATTCAGCGTGTCATGGTCTGGGATGCGATAAATTACAACGCTCAGTGTTTGTGGAGGGAACGCTGATCAACTGTCGCTACGCCGGCCGCGGTGGCCGAGGGGACTAAGGCGCTCCAGTTACGGTCTGCACGGTCACTACGGTCGGGGGTTCGAATCCCCCCCTCGGGCATGGATATTTGTGTCGTCCTAGTTTGTAAGTAGTTCATAAGTAGTTTGTAAGTTTAGGGACTGATGACCCCGTAGTTAAGTCTCATAAGCTGTACAAACATTTGAACATTTGAACTGTCGCTACGTGCAGAATGCTCTAAAGCCTGATCGTTTGCTATTCTTGCAACATGAAAGTATTGTTTCAAGTAAAGCCCACGCAGGGCACGAGAAATTCAACGTGCTTGAAAATGGTCCAGCACCTTCCCTGTCCAGCACCAGCTACAATCGTGGATGTGTGAGATATGATGGGACGACCACTGATTCGCGTGTTTCATCGTCCCACAGGGTTTACAGAAATATGTGAACACTTTAAGTATTCTCCATCCCTAGACAGTATTCGCCGTCGGTATGATCGATTGATACCAGAATCGGTGCCTACATACCGACCGTGGAGGCCGCGCACTTTGAAACGTGTCCATAAAAATTTTTTGTAAGAGAATGTCTAATAATGTACCTCCTGTTTTGTGTCGAGTAGCTTGCTTGCAAGAAAATGTATAATATTGCTTCTACTGTATGTATCGATATGTGTACTTAACTCTGTAAAGTTTCATCTCTGGCAAAGATTATGTATCGCATAGCATTGTAACTCGCGCAGAGAGAGAGTAGCACTTGTGGTTTAGCTCGCTTAGAGAGCGGTTGAGTTGTGTGTATGACTCAGATGTAGAGCAGAGGCTGCTGTGCCAGCAAGTTGATTTGATTGCATTTGGAATATATATTGTATTTTTTATTACTATCACCGCTGGAATGAAGGTAATTGCATTTGATGTCATTAGGGAAAAGTTGTATTATGTAGGTAATGTAATGGTGATTATTAATAATAAGTAACAAAGTTGACCTTTCTTTCCTGTTTCATTTACGTAGTTAGAAGATTAACCTACTTCCTTCATTTGATAATTAGTTATTAGTGGATTTAAAGTGCAGCATTGATTTTGGTAATCTTGTTAAACAGATTTCGTTATTTGTGCTATAGTAAATGATTGTTATGCAACACTGCAGTCAATTGATTAGGATACTGAATTTTGATAATCAGGTACTGATCTGCATAAAATTCCCGCAGTCAAACATTAAGAAAGTGGTTTGTGGTTTTTTATAAGCTTTCTCGCAGTCAAATATTTTGAGTATACTCAGTGTCTGTTTCATATGGTGATTTGCTACAGTTGTTTTGTTAAAAGATCCGTTGCGCACATAATCAGTTTAATGCACTTTTTCTTATTTAATAGTATATACATCAATATCAGGGCCATAATTAAACCAAATTGCTGTGTTAATTAACAATTTGTTGTCTGATTTAACGATAGGTTCAACATCCACAACACACACACACACAGCTTTTAACGTACTTATACTGGTGTTTCAGCATTGATCGTTAGCGGGTAGCTCAGGTCTGCTTCGTATTAACTGTCAAATGTAATCATTTCGTACAGTCCAGAAACACTGCTTCAACAAAACACCGTGAGTGACTCGGAAAACTTTAAGCTGGCGCACTAATTTTAATTTCCAGGAAGAGTGGCTCTGTTGGAAAATGAAGAGTACATGCCACATTTTTGGGTGTATATGAAATTATGTTTGCAACTTGTAACCCCAATTATTAATAGAAGAATGGAAAAGCTGGTAGAAACCGTAGGGGAAGTTCAGTTTGTAAAAATTCTAAAACACTGGCACAGAAGGCAACAGCCATCATTTATAGAGATATTTATGTAAGACTAGATGACCCGGTGAACTTCGTATCACTTACCTCTTAATACAAACCATATTAATTTAAATCGTAAGCTTTATAAAATCATCATCAAATAGTCTAAGTATCGGCACGATAATGGGCGGAAAGAGTAAATCACGCACACATGTCCAGAATAATGTTCATGTCACATTCGTGTAAGTTCAGGGAAGGTTTAAACGGTGATAAAATATGGAAAAATTGCGAGGCAAATTTATATTTAAAACATGTAAAATAATGGTTTGGTTATTATGTCGGTTGCGTTCAGAAATATACTTTCAAATAGTACGCTCTACACGATCTGAACCCGTATATAAACTGATAAAGATAAAGATGAATTGCTGTTCGTTAGTCTTGCTAAAACTCGAGAACGGCTGAACTGATTTGGCTATATCTCATTACATAAACCACTGAATCTATTGTGATGAAATCTGGTGCGGAGATAGGTTGAGCGCTGAAGTACGGGATAAGATACTTTAGAAAGTATGTAATTCAAGATTTTTTTTGAAGTATATGAAGAGAAATCTCGAACAATAATTACTCTCTGGAAAAGCTATTTACTCTTTCACTTCTTAACTACTTTTCAGACGTTATAATTAACTTTTAAAAATGCATTGTCTCTTAACAATGCATTGCCCCTTTTGTAAAAAGTGGATAGAATGGCATAACAACAGAAATATCTATCCTATTTGGTCAAAAAAATTAAGATGCGACGAATATTTACCAATAAACGCTGATACCTTCAAGTTTTGCATAAAATCTATTTATGTTTTTCTGAAATTTCCGGGAAACTTTGCCAAATTTTTATTTCATAAGTGCGTTACTCTCGCTTTGAACATCAAATACGCAAAATTTAATCGCAATGAGACTAATGATATTGATGTACCATTGAGAAAAGCTCTTTCAGTTTCTCACGAATTTTCAAATTTTTCAGATAAGTTTCCCAAATTTTTAGTTCATAAGAACGATCATCTTTCGTTGAACGTCAAATGATCACAATTGTATCGCAATTGCATGAAAAGTTCTCAACTTAGTGTTGAGTACAGTTTGCACCACGTTGAAAAAGGAACTTCGTTGGAATTTTGCGACTTTCCATCTGTTGTTAATGTGTTGTAACAACTGCTTTCATAAATATCAGGCTTGATTCCATTGTGGAATCTGTGCTCTACGACTGTATTTGACTTGTAGAAATTTTCAGCAATCAGTTGTAAAAATATTTGTTTATTTCCAGATATAGATTTCGAGCACTGCGTGGTCGTTATCGATGCTTAAGAAACGACTATGATATTTAAAACATGTCGACCTCTTTGCTGGAGGTTGCGTTCGTAGAAGTAGGTCAAGATGTTTTAGGTATCTTATTCGTTGATTAAAGCATTGATAATGACCACGCAGTGCTCGAAATCTAGATTTGCCAATAAATAAATATTTTTACGACTGATTGCTGAAAATTTCTACAAATTGTTTCATAAAGTCTAGTATTCATTTACCTTTTATCTACTAAACCTATCTATTCTACAAACTTGTAAAATTGCTGTTAAGTGGTTTAGTTGTGAACTTTGCTGGACGAAATTTGCGAACAAAGACGAAAGTGACAACAAAATACTGCAGTTAAAAATGCACCTAGGATAGCTTCCAGAAAAGCATTCCACATCGAAATAAGATGTCGTTAATGAGTTTTCTTGTTGCCATACTGAAACAAGTAACCTTTGAAACGTGAAATTTGAGTACAAAGACGAAATTGACAATAGAATATTGCAATAATGATGCACCTGGGTCAGCTGCCACAAAAGCATTCCACACCGAATAACGCGCGATTAATAAATTTCGTTGATGCTACGCTGATATAAGTACATATTTGTTGCAAAGAACACAGGCATATAGTAGTGAAAAAATTTTGGCTATTACTACTTCGACACTTCCCACTGGTTGCATGTCAACCATCCTCAATCAGTTATTGTCAGCAACAAATGAAAATACTTTTAAAGAAGGTGTAGACACTACTCAAAAGTGTGGTTTCGTTAACCACAGGAGCGACAAAAGAAGTAATATCTCAAACCACACTACGTAGAAAATTGAGCCTTTTTTACTTCAAAGGAATTGCAGGATAGGTCGTCTGAAGCTTTACTCTTGGGGCAGCTAAGTGCCATCAGTCAGGAATTTTGTTTGAGTGTAAACACATTGAGATCAAACAAGGCAAAACATTTGATGCTCTTGGTCGAAGTACTTTTATCACTTCGATTTGTGCATTTTAATGCTAAACACGCTTTAGTCAAATTTCATGAGCAAAGATTGTATAGTCAATACACAAGCTCAACAACAACATATGATAGACATACTCCTCTCAAGTGTACTGACTAACCTCCTTGTTACTGACCACCAAAAATATGGCGGCCGAGTTTGCAGAAGTTGCCGCAAAGAATGCTGTAACTCGTGTGTTACCCACTCTATGAAATTTAAGCTCGTTGATTCCATTGCAGAAGGTCTTCAAAACAGTGTTGCCAACCCTCGTATATAAAGAAATCATTATACGATGTGCAGTGCCCATGCTTATCTATGGAACCGATTTAAAAAGCCACCGCAAGGCTTGCCACAGTTGTAGCTAACGTCTATCTCTATGCTAGATTTTAATGGTGCAGTTTACGAGCAGTGGGCAGTGGACAGTGTGTGGCATATTTGGGTCGGCCCGCGAGGCATACATACATTCCGTAACTGTTATGCGACTGCTCCCGGAATACGCAAAATCCGGTTCGATGCGCTGTCCTGCACAAATTTTCATGTCAGATGCTGAAATGTTTGCAATCTTTGGAACTGCATGGTCATCAGTTCTTAGCTTACAGACTACGTAAAGTAAGTTAAACTAACCTAAGGACCACACCCACATTAATGCCCAAGGGAGGATTCGAACCACCAACGCGGGAGGCCGTGCGATTGGTCACATGGCGCTCCAGACCGCTCGGCTACTCCCGCGCGGCAAATTTTCATGTCACAATTAAATCGTACAGCTCCTACTGAATCATATAGGGAATATATTACTTATGTTTAAAACAGTATATATTAAAGGTAAAGATAATAACGTCATATCCCCAAGAAAATGTGGCTTCTTTCCCAGAATTCTAAGCGAGACACTTTTTAAAATATGTAATCCAATGTGGAGAGGAGGTCCATGTAAATTCAAGCAAAACATGGTATGAGATACGTACTAAACGATACATAAACTGTTATAACTAAAAATGGAAAAATATACCACTCATTTGTTTTGTACATCTGTAACTATTTTACAGTTGAAATTTTAAACACTTACTACAGATTCTAGGCTCACAAATAAGAAAAATATCCGTTACCACTGCATCTATCATTTACTCAAAGAATCTGTAGCCCGACGAAACTGTTACACTCATTTCGTAGAATTAAGCAATATTGGTAAATACGTGTCTTACTTCGAATGCCTTTATAGCCCTATCGAAAACAATGTGCGGACATGAAGAGTAATTATTAGAATCATATCTATTCGAGACATTCTGTCAGTTGCTGTTTCAATATCAGGAAATCAGGTTAATAATACAAGATCTCTTTTGAATCTATTTACTCCGGTTTCGATAGTCTTGGGTGCCATTATCGAATATTTCAAAATATTAACGAAAGCCCACATAGGAACAAAATATACACCCATGCCCGAGGACTCAAACCTCCGATGACGAGCAACGGTGCGCTTCACAGCTAAGCCTTAGAACACTCGGCCACTCTACCGCGGCTGATTCCACGTTGAGCTGTAGGCCGCCTTTCCTCGATAGGATAACTGGGATAGACTAGGGACACGCAAGTCGCCAAAGTGCCGTCCGATTGAAAGACTTACCAGGCCAATGAGCCACACGAAATTATTATTATAGTTACGAATTGTAACTAACAACATTCTCTTATGAAACTGAGCCAATATAACTGCGAATCTTTGTACCGACCATCTGCTCCTTAAAACATCCATGACAAAAGGTTACAATAGTCAGTGTCGTAATGATCGGGAACGTCAACCTAAAATTACACCGCTAACAACTGCGTACTGGCGAATTTCGCACCATTCACAGCTTTAGACGAAACGTTCAAAAGGTTCTCAAACAAAGCGATCAGAGAGCTCTCTCTCTGTAATGACTGGAGCATCTCAGTACAGGTTGTCGACCAGCTTGGCAGTAAGAGAACACGGAAGGAAACCTTCCCGTCAGGTCGTCCCGGCTCGTTGCCTCCACCGTACTGTCAGAACACGCATCAAGTGTCCTACAGAGCAACACGGCAGGCCACGTGGGAGTATCAGAGTGGTCTGTAGCGCCACGTTACATATCGCGCGGCCTCTCGCGTTGGAGGTTCGAATCCTCCGTCGGAGTATGGATGTATTTTGTTGTCTTTAGTGAACGTTAGTTCATAAGTAGTTTGTAAGTTTAGGGATGGATGACACCACAGTTAAGTACCATAAGCTTTACAAACATTTGATCATTCAAAACGACAGTCACACATGATACTAAAGACAGGGCTCACGACCAATCTGAACGGGTAAGTCGCAATCCCCAGTCACAGAGTAACTATACAGAGAACAAACCCCACCCTAAACCAGTGTGCTACGCTCTGCTCGTAGTTCCTTAAGATGCTAGCAGATGCCAGGCGGTTCCCCAGCTTAGTACTGGTAGACGACACTAGAGGCGCTTCTGTGGGTGCCTCTCGCACAACAGAGGGTACTGCGGAGGGGAGAACTCGTGCCACGGATGTGTCCGGTGTGCCAGCGTTTGAGGGGACGTGGTGTGGAGATAGCCGCTACCTGCCACCTGCTCTCGCCGCTGGCTAGCCCGTTTAAAGGACTGACCTCAGCGCCATCATGGGACATCTTACGGAACTGCTTAACCCCCCTCCCCGCACAGCTAAGCGTGTGACCGGGCCCTTACGGAGGTTTCCCGTCTGAACATTTTTGTCTGTGCCCCGACCCGCCATGACGTCCACTGCCGCTTCCGTACAGAATCCTGCCCGGGGACTCAGTGCCTCATGTGCACTCTCCTGTTGTCAGCACCAAACTACTCGAACACCCACCCACAAGAGGTCGTGTATTCTGAGTCAAGCTTCTGGCCAAGGACAGCATGTTGAAGAGCCAGACGCGACGTATCTATTGCAGAATGGCTCAGTTCTGTTCAGTGGACATCTCCACACCGTCGTACATAAGGACAGCCCTGCCGGATACATGGTATCAGATCCCTTCAGCACTATTACAGACATTAATCGAGTCCATGACAAGTCGTTTTGCGGCATATCTGCGTGCTTGCGGGGACCCTACACGATATTATGGAGGCGTACCTGTTTCTATGGCTCTTCAGTGTACATAATGTGTCTCAATGAATGTTGGCATAGATATTTGCTGAATCGGAGATGACTTAGGATTCCACCTTTTATCGACTCTACGCTTAAGTAACTCGTAAAAATTTCAAAATAAAAGTAAAAATGAGATTCCAAACCGGATTTTAGAAAGGTAAACACAGGTAAAATGTTAGTTCTTGAATGTTCCTGTAACGAATATGTAAGTTACGAGGGTTAATGCAGGCAAACTGTGTTGAATAGTAAAAATGAGTTACCAAACTAAAGTTTAGAAAGCACAAACAAAGGTAAAATGTTAGTTCTTGAATGTTCCTGTAACGAATATGTAAGTTACGAGGGTTAATGCAGCCAAACTGTGTTGAATAAATTGAAATTGTTTTAACTATAAAGTAACTATGTCACTCGTATCCTTTTGTCGGTTACAATGACGATTATATATTTATCTTAAAATGTTTAAGATGTTTCAAATAAACAATTTGGGGAATTACCAGCACGCACTCGTGCTAGTGCTGATGGGGAGAACTGAAACCAGCATTTAGAACTCGAGTACTACAGGAATAAAGAAATTTGTTGGCGGATATAATACTGGAATCTCTCACGTCACAGACGGAGCGTGTTCGACAATCTGCGAAGTGACGACAATATCGGAAACGAATCGGGTGGAAGACGGAAGCGAGCCCCGAGCCTGTGTTCCCGCGATTTCACGGCGATAAAACGCCCACGCGTAGTACACATCTCACCCCCCAGCCGCGGCGGCGCACCCTCGGGCTGTTGGCGCAGCTCTTCTGAAAGAAAGTACCCGGCGACGCTGTAATTTCGCGGCGTATTCGCCACAGGCGGCGGCGGCGGGGAGAACCTGCGGGTTGGGGAGCTGGGCGGGATGGAGAAGAAGGTCGGGAACAGGGACGGAAAGGGCGGTGGATGAAGGGCTTCGTAGGGAATTGCCGGCGCGGGTACGAGGGCTGCCGGAATGGAGCAAGGTGGTTGAGCGTGCGGCCTTCACAAAGGCGAATGATAAATGAAGCCATCTGACAACCCCTCGGCGAGATGATGATAAAGACTTGAGCTGCCACCTTAAAAAATATGTGGAGGAGGCGAGGCGAGGCGAGGCGATGCCTGCGGCTGCGGTTCGGGAGCGGGGCGTGAAACTGGAGGCGGAATGGAAGCGTGCGGGCCACCGCGGTGGCGCGCGACCGCAGCGCCCCTGCCGGATAAAATTAATGGAGCCACTTTCCCGTCGATAGCGGCCGCCCTGGCAGCCCGCGGCTATCGCCACCCGCTGTCGCCTCGCCCGCCGCGCCACCGCTTTCGGGATTGCCTCGTTCCGACCGCGTCCTACCGTGTGACACGGCCGCACTGATTACCGTCGCGAGGAAATCTCCACGGCAGCCCGCGAATCCTACCACAAGAATTTATTCACTACCTATCCACGTTCAAGTGAAAATTGATATACAGAAGTCAGAACCATCCAATAGTCCAGAATGCCCGATAGTCCGGCAATACAGTGCTATCTTTTTTACTGTTTTCGCTGTATAGCTTAGCCTATTTCAGCAGTAACAGGTACCGCCCGATAGTCCGGCATTTTCGGTAATCCGGCACCGGGCCGGTGCCGAACATGCCACAAAATAAATGTTTGTTAAGCTTAAGGGACTTAACTACGGGGTCATCAGTCCCTAAACTTACAAACTACTTATGAGCTACCTACAACTAAGGACGGCACAAATAATCATGCCCGAGGGGGGATTCGAACACCCGACCGTAGTGGCCGTGCAGACCGTGACTGAAGCGCCTCAGTCCCCTCAGCCACCGCGGCCGGCGAACATGCCACACTATTGGCCTTCTACTGTATTTTATTTGACTAGAATTTTCGTTCTTTGGGGCCCGCAGTGTAAAATATGTCTTGTAATGACATGATTATGATAATGATACACCAACACACACTGCTTTATACTTGCTGTTATTATTTATAAATCACAATGAGCTCATTTCGGCCTTTAGTCATCATCAGGTGCTCTGTAAATACACTTGTAATGGTTTGAATATACATATTTGTAACTACAGATGGAAGTGCTTTACAATTTCTTAGTTCATACCTAAATGGCCGCGGTGGAGTAGCCGAGCGGTCTAAGGCGCCTCGCTGCAGAGCGCGCGGTTGCTCGCTGTCGGAGGTTCGAGTACTCCCGGAGCATGGGTGTGTGTGTTGTCCTTAAGTTAGTTTACCTAGGTTTAAGTAGTTTGTAAGCTACGGACTGATGACCACGCAGTTTGGTCCGATAGAATTACAAACATTTTCTTACCTTAATGGAAAATCGTATGTGCCACTGCTGTCTTTATTTTTCACAAACGAGGCACCAATCGACATCTAGGTGAAAAATAAAGACAGCAATAACACACGATTTTCCATATGAGGTAAGAACGAAGAAACTGTAAACCATGAAACTTCCTGGCAGATTAAAATTGTGTGCCGGAACCGCAAATCGAACCTGGGACCTTTGCGTTTCGCGGGCAAGCGCACTACCGACTGAGCTATCCCGACACGTCTCACGATGATACCTGACAACTTTACTTCCGCCAGTACCTCGCCTCCTACTTTCCAAACTTCACAGAAGCTCTCCTGCGAACCATGCAAGACCAGCGCTCCTGGAAGAAAGGATATGGTGGAGACATGGCTTAACCACAGCCTAAGGGATGTTTCCAGAATGAAACTTTCACCCTGCAGCGGAGTGTGCGCTGATATGAAACTTCCTGGCATCTTGAGTCGTGTCGGGATAGCACTGTCGGTAGTGCGCTTGCCCGCGAAAGGCAAAGGTCCCAGGTTCGAGTCCCGGTTCCGGCACACAATTTTAATCTGCCAGGAAGTTTCATATCAGCGCACACTCCACTGCAGAGTGAAAGTTTCATTCTGGAAACTGTAAACCACTACCATCTATAGTTACAATACATATATGTATATTCAGACCATTATAAATGTATTGACAGAGCACCTGATGATGGCCAAAGGCCGAAATGAGCTGATTGTGATTTATAAATAATAACAGCAAGTATAAAGCAGTGTTGTTGGTGTATCATTATAATAATCGTTATTTGACTATGTGCACACGTCTTTGGCGTGTGGAGTGCCTGAATTTTTTCCTGCCAGTTTCGGTTATGATTGTCTTGAGTGTCGTACTGTCGTCTCATACCACTGTTGGTTCTGCGGTGCGCTATATGATCTATATACAACTTTGTTCCTAACATTGTGGGATTTATAGTTATTACTCAGCAAAGTAGTAATCTCCCGACGGTGGCAGCGCCGTCGTGTTGACGCCGAAGAAACAGAGATGGGGGATCAGTATGGCGTACATATACGCGCCAGAATTCTTATAAGTGGGTTTCACCAACTGGCCGGTATCGGTCACCGAAGGTTCCACCTGCCGCCCGATCTCATTCGCCTCTATCACAATAGCATACATGCGTCTATAGTGGGCTACGGGTCTCCAGTTTGGACTCACACACTCACGAGGGTGGTGCCTGCCGTGGCTGTGAGACGAGTTCAGCGCAATATCCTTCTTCATTCAGTTGGGGCGTACCCCCCCCCCCCCCCTCGCAGGGCACTCCTGGTGCTGATGGGACCTTGTCCCCTTGACGTCAGGGTGAGGAAGAAGGGGGGGGGGGCGTGGTACTGGGTCCGAAAGGGGAGGGAAGATAAGGTGTCAGAAATCCTCGGAGAACCTGCCAACTCCAAGTTTGAAATAAAAAGAAGAGGGATGTTGCTCTGACAGCAGACCTGGGATGAGGACGAGTCCGGCAGAAGGACGCACGCCCTGCTGCCGGACATCACCGAATGACAAAAAATGAAACACCTAAAGCCATCGAGAGAGATGCTACACTTTCTCACCGGACATGGTCCCTACTTTACTTATGTCAGTTTAGGATACAGGCTACACCAGGGTGTGGCTGTGGAGCTGAGGTAGGAACACCTGATCACGTCATATATGAGTGTCCTGCATTCGACGACGTGGCGGCGGAACTGAGAAGGGCTCTTCCACATACCAACACCTACGAGCAAGCATTTTCAGCTTTGCCCAATCGCAGTTGATGTCATATATTCTGTGAATATTAAATAATAAAAACTTCAGGATCAGAAGTGATGTCTGTTCTTTCGGAAGAGACGCCACATGTATATATATAATATGCCGGTGACGGGCAATGATCCTATCGTTAGTGGGGAGGGGTGGGCAAGTTTGAAGCCTTTACTCTTACGGGAATTAGTTTCATAACTACGAGTTTGAGTACTGTGGACAGGGCAAAGCTGGGAATTTGTATCTGACCGGAGGCGTGCTTAGGTAGTCCTTGCAGGTGCGGTGATCACTGTGTCCCCAGTGGTGTAAGGGTCAGCGCAACTGCCCAGAAAGCAGGAGACCCGGGTTCGAATCCCGGATGGGTACACATTTTCAGCTTTGCCCAATCGCAGTTGATGTCATATATACTGTTAATATTAAACCTACGATCTCATTATAGATCCCGACACGTTCAGAATGTTAGATACAATTGCTAATCAAATCTCAAAAGAGGTGGTAGACGACTTCGTCAATAACAATAGCCAAATGTGACAAAATAACCCGATCATTGCGGCCACATCTACCATGCCGCCGGGGGATGAACAGGGCGTCAGTAAAATGACAGGATCCGCCATCCCAGAAAATCGGGGGAAGATGTGGTAATACCCGGACTTGACTGACGTAGAATAGATTTAGCTTATATTGTTGGGTTATATTGTAAGAAATTATTAATAAAGAATTTTAAAAAAAGTGGGCCGCTGCTACCCCTTTTACACGAAGCTCGTTTACTAACGATTAATTTTACGGAAGACCAAATCTAATTTGGAAATTCGAATGAAGTTTCGATGCTGTGGTTATATGTTAAGCCTGCATCGATTTTACTAATCCTTCTAATGGTGGTTTCCGAATGTTTTATTCTTCTCACATTATGAAGCAAAAAATTGCGGAGCAATCATTGGTTGAACATTACTGCATTCAAGCATGTCCATCACCTACGATGGCTAGAAGTGTACCGAATGGATAAAGACGTTGCGAGTACTCAGAAGGGATAAAGACACAGCTAGTAATCAAAACAAAGTATTTCTTCCAATGAAGTGCACTGCAAATAAACTTCAATTACAAACAATAGCTACAATACTGATTCTACGATATATTCCTGACAGCAGTATCTTACCTTAGCTGTTCACGGAGCTTCGCTGGTAGTATCTGTAGAACTACCTCCCATGCTGATCTCGTCTTCCGCAGCTGTCGATTCTTCGTCTGCCGATTCGGTCGCTGAACGATAATGATTCGTCACTTAAACCCAGTCCGACTGATATTATTATTTTATCTTTTTCTCCGTCCATCAGAGCATCTCTTCTCCAATAGTCCTCGCACACTTTTTCTACGTGACATACCGCCTTTCTCCAATCTTCTAAGGTCACAGCAGCAAAAACATCAGTTCTAATTTTTTTTAGCTCCGTGAGCGAAACGCTTCAGATATTATGATTATGGATTCTTTTTAACAATATTCCAGATTAATTCGACGGGATTCATAATTCACGTTTGGGTGGTACGGAGGCAAACGGAGGGTTACAAATCCATTATCTTGCAAACTTTTGTCAATACAATAAAGATGAGTCGTTTGTTGCCACTCAACTACTGCCAGACGTTCGGCATTCTGTAGGTCAAGTTCATAACGTATGTTGCTGTTGGTTAACCAGGATTGTATTTCACCTTTTAGAGAGCTAGAGGACGGCGGTTTATTCTGTTGTTTATTGCGATAAGTAGCATTATCAAAAACAACAACACTTCTTGGAGGTTAGCCTAGCACAAGTTGGGTTTCAACGTATTTTTGAAAGTATGTACTATTCATTTATGAGTGAACGTCGGACGTTTTGGTTTTTGAATTACATATGAGAAGTGCACCCGGAATGAAACCCATGTCTCCATTTTATTTCACTATCTACACACCTCTTTTGCACGGTGGACTGCCTGCCAGTTTCCGTTATGATGGTCTTGGTTGTAGTACAGTAGCCACATACCACTGTTGGTTCTGCAGTGCACCATGCGATCTATAATCATTTCTATTTCTAACATTGTCGTATTTATAGTTACCTGGCATGTAAGAGGTCTCCAAATTGACCTTCCCTGCATGTGTTCGAAGGTAACCTCCACTCTATACCGAAGTGACCATGCTGCTGGAAAAATATCATCAAATTGTGTGATAAAAGACATGGGGTGGAGAGCGTTATTTGATTCTTTATATAACTGAAAATTCTGAACTGCACAAAATGTGTCTCGTCAAATGTTCCGTAAAAGCGACCCCTCGCTTCTGTCGTCTCGGCGTCCTTCGAAACTCAGTCTCGTCGATTCCGTGGCGCGTACGTGTGCTACTCCATATCTCCTATTTTTGAAGACCGATTTCTGTCCGCCTAATCCTGCTGAGTTTTCAATCACACTGGACGGACGTGACAGTAATGACCCGTTGGAGGGAAAACACTCCTGTCTAGGTGGTAACTGCCGTTCTCCATCAGCCGCGGTAATTCTTCTTTCGGTTTCAGCTACCGCCTCATTATGGATGGGATTGTCTTGTACAAAATCGTAATTTGTCAGAGAACAAGTGACTGTCAACGAACACTCCATAATACGCTGCAATTCTTGCTGCGTCGTACGTACTTCACGTGCCGGCTCATTCTGCTGTTGCGTGATACGTGACTCGTCTTCTTTCACTTCACCTATTTCCTGCTATTTCTGTTTAATTTCTTACATCCCTCTCCACTTCTAGATCAATTTATCATGTGTTTCTTGGAGAATATGTCTCCATTCTTCCCGTAATGTCTTTACGACTGTTTTGAAATTACTGATTTCGAGTCGCGTCTTTTTGCATCACGTCGGGCTTTTGACGCAACTTTCTCGAACTAATAGTTTTTGATCTATGCAACGCGCGCACATTTTTTCGCTTCTATATCCTTTTCTTTTGCCTCTGTCGATCTCTTCTTTACTACTTACACATCCTTCCTTATCCCCTTAATCTCAGACTTTACTACTTCTAAAATTTTCGTTATCCATTCTTTGTCCAATTCCGTTGCGCTCCTGCTCCCATGGAAAAGTTCTTTGGTTTCTGCTATGTGTCGTTCCTGTTCTTTCTTACTCTATTGGATAATTTTCTGGGCTGTTTGTTCCTATTGTTTCATAAATTGCATCAGGTCATCTAATACCCGCGTTTTCGCTCCGGCACGTGGATCGTGATCTCCTGTTACGGTGCCTCTACTGCATGAGTATGATGCACCGTAATAACTCATGGCGTATCGTGTGGTCATGCTTATATCACGTGTGGCGAGAGAACCACTTTCCCCCTCGCTTCTGTAATCAGATATCTCGTGATGCATGACTTCCTGCTCTGGTTACCGTACTACTTTTTCGATATATTCTTCCCCTGAATGTACTGTTTCATTAATTGCTAATGAGTGAATTTCTGACGTCGCCATATTTCCCCCTTTAACAAGATTATCTGTAGAGTCTAACAATCGCCCCTATTCCTAGTTAACTTTCATCTAACAGTCTCTGTTTTACACGTTCAGTCTGCCGTGAAGAAATTTTATTCAACATACGTATCTTTAAACACGAGACCAGTGCCGTGTATAAACACGAAATTTTCCAGATCAATGAAGTAACATCAAGTACTGCCAAATAATAAATCTACTCATACATTTCTCACGGACATAACTATATTCCATGCAAAACACGTCACAACACCGGTTTCAACGCCATTCTTTTGACGGTGAGGTGGCGCAGAAGCCACCAATGTTCACAAATACAGTGATACAGTAATTACCAATAAACACACATAAACTGACACAGTAGCCACTAATGCACACATCAATAAGTCCGAAAGAAAATATTATTATTCGGTTACTAAACATCATTCTCTTTGGCCCTTTTCCCGCATTTGCAGGGTCGGCACTGTGTTAAACGCGGATTTGGCAAGTGTTAATATTTACAGGGTGGCCGAATGCCCTTCCTGCCGCCACCCCATGGCCCCCAGAAGGAAATGTGTACCCTAAATGTCTGCGAAGAGTGCTATATGTGTTTAAAAATATGAAGTAGTACGAAATGTTTGCGAATTGAGTAACTGAGGCGGCACTTTGGGACCATCCCGGTATTCACCTAGAGGGAAATGGAAAATCGCCTAAAAACCACATCCAGGCTGGCCGGCACTCCAACCCCTTTCGTTAACCCACCGGGCGGATTCGAACCGGGGCCGGTACGCCTCCCCGTCTCGGAGCGGGTGTTATTCTGTTACTAAACGCTGCGTATTAATCTATACCACATCTACAACAATCTACAATAAACCATGAATTTCAAAATGGCCAAAATTAACGCGATGATAACTGTATCTGCTTGTCACAAAAGAACCGCGGAAATATTATCCGCCGGCCGCGGTGGCCGAGGAGACTAAGGCGCTCCAGTCACGGTCTGCACGGCCACTACGGTCGGGGGTTCGAATCCCCCCTCGGGCATGGATATTTGTGCCGTCCTACTTCGTAAGTAGTTCATAAGTAGTTTGTAAGTTTAGGCACTGATGACCCCGTAGTTAAGTCCCATAGACTTTACAAACAGTTGAACAGTTGAAATATTATCCGTGGTAGTGTCCGCCAAACGTGTGGTGGAAATGAAGTCCTGAGATTGGAACTATGTTCCTCGCTAGGTCTGTTAAATGAAAGTTATGGTGTACGAGAGAAATGACTGTAGGTCGTAGGAGTATGGAAATGGAGTATGGAAATGGATGTCAAAGATTAACACATTCGATATCAAAGGATAGGCGTGGTAGACCTGCCAAATACCGATTAAGTAATCAAATCATATACACAACCTCTAAACCAACCACGGATGTGTAGTTCCAATGCAATGGAATAGGTAAGACGGCCGATTAGTTCCAGTCATATCAGCAGGAAGGAAGCACACTGCTTGTTTTGAATTTCGTTCTACCGTGGCTAGAAGGTCCGAAATTTTATCGTATTCGCATTTTTACTTTCTGTCAAAAGGGTCATCAACTGAAGTATCCACACGTTTAGGCATGACCCAAAACGGCATTGTTCGGTAACGGAAGAGGTACGAACTTGATTTGCCTCGCTCCCCGCCCAAAGGCTACCATAAAAGCTGATGACGACTGCTTAAGTATTGTAGCTCGGAGGAAACCTGCTAGGACCGCTGTCACGCTTAATAGAGAGTTTTGTGCAACCACAGGATTTCTTGTTTCGTGTCAAACTGCACGTAATAGAATGCGTGACAGGCAACTTCATTCCAGATGTCAAACCGAGGTCCAGTTTTGACACCTAGACACGGTGCAGTTGGGTACTGTTTGGCCCCACGGATTGTCCACTGGACTCTCCAGCATTGGGATCATCTCCTATTAACAGATGCATCTGACTTTAACCTGGCAATTATCGTAGACATTTTTGGAAGCAGCCTGCTCAGTCTGAACGTCTTAGACACACTGCCCTGCTAATGCAACAAAATGGAGGTTACATGAGGTTTTGGAGTGTCATTGTATGTGGCCATTGTACACCACTGGTAGTCTTAGAAGGCAATAAAACACCCATTCGGTACAGGGATGACATCTTCCGAAGAATACTGCCTCCGAATCGGCAGGATATCAGTGAGGGATTCGTCTAAATTGGAGACAGACACAGCACTTCAAGTGCACATCTTGTGTTCGCCTTCCTTCAAGGTAATGACATCGCAAGAAAAGAATGGCCAGTATGTTCTCCAACATGAGCCCTATAGAACATACCATGGTTATATAACATTGATAATTGTGAACATGAATTTCATGAGCATAGCAAAACTATACAGTGAAAGTAGACCACTGCGGATGTAATGTGATATTTGACTATTTTAGCCGAGGATATTCACTGTAGCTGTCTGCTTACTAGAATAAACTGATCATAGTCTCGGTGAGTAATCAAAAATACACTGCTTAAATAGTGTAATCAAATCTGCCCTCAATTAATTTAATGAAAAACTCATAGTTATAAAATTAGTAAATAGAGTCTTGACGAGAGGAGCCAAAACCAAGATCAACATTAATTTAATGAAGTGATTCTAGTAGCAGAAAACATAGAAAAATTACTTTTAAAAATTATAGGGGGTGTAAAAGCCAGTTAAAAGATTCTTGTAAACTACTTGATGTGGTGCTGAAACTTGTTCCCTGGCCAAAATTGTGAACTAGTTTGACCTTAAATTACTCCCACAGCCGCAAGTTAGAAAAGCAACGGTCATATGTCATTGTAGCTCACAGGAATCACACTTACTATGAAACGAGCGTCCACAAAGAAATTCCTTTATGAAAGTGGGGGACGAAACAAAAAGGCGCAACGGAAATATTAATAATAATCAGCATCTGAATCGGTTCTCAGCACATGTGAAACAATATTTATAAAGAAAGGGGTAGGTATTCCCAAACTACTGTATTAAAATAGGATAAGATTTTACTGAACAAAAAGCTTTTATTCAGTGTAAGCCCAAGCACGTGGGGGGAACCAATTTAGTTACACAATAAAAACGCATCCCACTGAAATTAACTCACATACCTTATGCTAAAAATGCCCATAATAGATATTTAAGTTTATGTACACTGAATTGAATTTTAGTTGGGGGAGGATTTGCAAATAACAAGCATTTATCCACACACACACGCAATGCAAGCGAATCTTACTAAAAACAGCGTGCTCAACAAGGCAGAAACGGCCGCCGATCTCGTAGTGGAAGTTTCAGCGAGCCAAGGCGAAGGACACAACACAATAAAAATCACTTTCGTACGTAGCTAGTTCTATTCTTTCTTAACTGGAGATGGCGCGTATAGCAACAAAATCTGTTTGCATTTGAAGCTAAACCAAGCGCTGGCAAACTAACTGAGGCGCGCACCACGTGGTTCCGAAATCCAGTAAAATGAAGAAAATCAGTTACTAAAATATTACGAAAATTAATTACAGCATGAAACCCATATAAATGCGTGGAATGTTACAAGGAAACGAAAGATACACTGTTCAACACAGTTCAAAAATGTTCAAATGTTTGTAAAGCTTATGGGACTGAACTACGGGGTCATCAGTCCCTAAACTTACGAACTGCTTATGTACTAACTAACACTAAGGACGGCACAAATATCCATGTCCGAGGTTCAACACAATAGGAGAACTTTCGAGAGATGGGCGAGGTCCGCTCTCAGAAATCAAAAAAGTTTAATAAATTCAGATTCGCGGTAAAACAAATACAAAATACGGCATGCGACTTATCGAAATACGTAGAATATTGTAAAGAAACGAAAGAAACACAGATATACGCGATAGCACGAACTTTACAGAGAAGGATGAAATCCTATTTAAAAAATCATCAAAGTTTAAGTCGTGGAAAAACAAATATGAAATACGGCATGCAACCTATAGAAATGCGCAGCATTTCATAAGCAAGAAAAATTGTATAGGACTAGCAAAGAATTTACAGACCGCAGTTGGGAACAAAGTTAGAGAATAAAATAGCAATTTACAACAGGCGGGATAGGGAAGATTGCGCAGTACTATCAGAAAATGGAAAGATACATGCAGTTATTCTAACCTGAAGGGCATAGAATTAACACAGGTTCCGCTGAAGGCTTTGTTCTGAGAACACACCACATAGAGTACCTGTTAGCTGGTCGCGGTGGCCGAGGGGACTGAGGTGCTCCAGTCACGGTCTGCACGGCCACTATGATCGAGGGTTCGAATCCCCCTCGGGCATGGATATTTGTGCCGTCCTTAGTCTTAGCTAGTTCATAAGTAGTTTGAAAGCTTAAGGACTGATGACCCTGTAGTTGACTCCCATAAGCTATACAAACATTTGAACATTTGAAGTACACGTCACTCACGGACAGAGAAAACGAACAGTGAAATTGCACATGAGTTACAAGAAGCAAAAATCCTGTGTAGTAGTCACGCATTTTTCGATGCATGCTCGGAGAAACTTACTCCGAAAACGAATGCAAGTTCTAAAACCTAACTCAACAACGAATTGCTGCCATGTCGAGGCAAAAGAGCAGAGCTAACTCACCAATCTGAAGGACATCCACAGAGTTAGACTTTGGCGGGCCACGTGGGCCTCCGCCCGGAAATCGGCAAACACAGAAGTGGTGGGGGAAGCGCAGAGATTCGCACAAGGGCGCGTATAGGCTCACACCAGCCTCTTGTCAACCTAACTTGCAACGAAAGGGTGTGGAAACCTCTGTGGAGAGCATAGAATGAGAGGTTGGTACTAGCCACCTACTTTCTCATACTGCCAGACTAACTAGCACGCCATAAAATTCTCATACTCACACACGCAGAGACAAAACATTTTACACTCTTATAGGCACGGTGGCGAGACGGAGAAGCCCATCATGTTGCCACATTGATTGACACACTAATAAATTAATAACATAAATCTAACACAAATGAAGTTAAATAAGATTACTAATAATATTTAAAAACAAGAACTGAAAGGCCACGTTACTCCTCATGCCTCAGAAAACGAATAGTGTGTCGTTAAGCGACTTTAAGTAAAATACAAGGTTAAAATTTAGGAAAGGCGGCAGACAGCCGTCTTTCATCACCACCTCGTTAGGTGAAAATTTTGTTGGAGGCTGAGTTAATACTGTTATCTTAAAGAGAACAAAGTTTCTAAACAAACATCCATCTATCTGCAAAAGCAAGAAAAAACTCGGGCATGTCACTTAAAATTTAAAACACAAGAGATATAAATGAAATTACATTAAAATGCTAAATCAATGGGAATGCAAATTTGGCTGGTTAGACCACAGGATTGGGGCAACATACACAAACAATTTTAAAATCGCATAAAAACATAGATAAAACTATTCATATAAAACAGAATACATGACATAAAAAATAACATACAAGTATGAAAATCATTAGGAGAAACACAAACAATGTAGAAAAAAATCACACATCTGTAAAATAGCAACAGCATCAATGAAATGATTTAAATATACTTGTTAAGTATGCTGAAGGCAAAGTTCAAATGTTCCAAAGGCACAATTAAATTAAAAATTAGAAACACATAAATTGGCACAAAAATGAATGCAATGTCCACAGAAACAAAAAGAAATTATGACCGTAGTCTTTTGTGAAAATCATAAATGGTTCGTATGGAGTCTCTGAGGGCGACGGAAAGTTATAGTCTATGAAATTTTGAAATAGGTGAGTATCGTTTCGTACTCTAGGAGTGTTCATTTTTTTTCGATTGTTCACACAATTTAAAAAAAAAAAAAAAAAAAAAAATTCTCGACGCACTTTTATGGTATTGTCGTCCACTCAACCCCTTGTACTTTAGAACACAAACACTATGTTTCTTGATTCGAAAAGTATTTTAGGGCCATCGGTAGGGAGGGAGTTACTCTTCTGTGGGCGACTGGGAGGAATCTGCAAATCGCACAAACAAAAGATACTTTTTGCTTTGTGTCTTCTTTGGCTGCAGCTCTGGTCCCCAGTCCCTCAGGATTACTCCTGAACGCCTGTTCCATCTAACTGACGGCCCCTGGCAATGAGGCGACATCCCTCTTTATCTTCTCCGAGTTGGTGTTGTGTAGTATGTCACACCACACAGCATGGCAAGACCTGCTTTGAGCACCACTGAGGAAGTGGCACTCGGTCACAGGTTGACCACATGATTGCGATCAGAAGAAAGGTAACGTTGTTCTTCCGATGCCCGTCTTTTGCATACGTGGCATGGAGTTGGATGGCGTGCAGGGCACAAAATAACAAGATAATTCGCCGCATCGTAAGAAAAGATAGCGGCCTTTAGTTAGAGGAAATTGTAGGTTTTTTAGTTTCACAGAGGTTCTTGACTGGACGCAAGCGTCACATCAGTGAAGGAAAATTCTTTGGTTACCTCGTCATGCCACTAACTCGACAGTAGTGGGTAGTCTATTACACACACTGGGTATGCAAAACGTAAACAGGTTGGTCTCCCTTCTAAACTAATTCGGAGGTTGACAGTACAGGTTCGCAAGCGCAGTCAGCCATCCCTCACCGTAGTCGACCCGGCCAGGTAGCCTGCGACAGAGCGTTTCGCGAGGGAGCCTCTTTTACGTCAGTGGCGGCCAGTCGCTCGTTCCATTGAACTGTGCTAATCAGGTGATGAGCAGCGGTGACCTGCCTGGCTACCTGTTCGCCGGCGGCTGCCCATTGTGCGCCTGGGGCAATGCCCGTCCCAGCCCGTGTTTACATCTCCCCCGGCTCCTCGCGCAGCTGTGCACATTTCTGCCGGCTGTGTGGATCAGGCTGACACCTTGCTTCGTTGCTCTCACTATCTGTCAACACTTTGGAGGAACTGTTCCTAAAAGATCGCTATATTCACAAAAAGCACTACAGCTTCAAATTAACGAAGTCCATGCTTAGTCCTGTCTGGAAGTGACTTTACATAAAGTTCCCAGTTTTTAACAAACATAAATAAACAAATAACAAAACACATAGATTAAACAAAAAATAAACACAAGACATTTTTTTTTAATTCACACAAGTGAGTTTCCTCACTTATAGGTTACTGACATCGACAGATGCCCACGCTCATAACTTTAACATTAAAAAACAAAACAAGTTATCACTGAACAGGGTGCAGTCTTTAAATGGAACTTCAAAGTCCCAAGTCCAACAGATGTTCACTACGTTATACAAAAACTTGAAATTAACACAGTACAAATAAAGAAAAACAATAATCCTTAGCAATCTAAGTTCCAGGTGAGCCACATGACATGGTGACTCACCTCAAATAATAACATTGGCACATTTATCATACATAAAATAAGGTCCTGTAATTAGGACAGTGCTTTAATTATTTTGATCCAGCCCACAGGGCATGTCACTAGTCATGTCAGCGTTAGTTTTGAGAGATAGGGGCACTCGTCCAGGAAATCAGGGTAGTCATGCAGCAGCGCCTAGCAGTGTCTAACTACTTCAGCCCACTATCTACAACCCGGCCGCAATTTACACTAACTACAGCGCAAGCCGCGGACGTAGACCTGGCGTGACTGGTGACCTGATTCCTTCCGATGCCAGATGCAGCTTGTTTCATGCAAACATACTCCCACACAAATCTCTCTCGCCGAGGCGAGAAAAGATAGTTGCGCAAAAATGAAACAGTTCACAAATAAAATAGAATAGTAATAGAAAAAGACACATAAATTTACACAAAAAATTAATTCCTTATCACTAGACATTGAAATACACATAATGAAATACAAAACTTACGCTAAGGTCAGCAGTCATCATGTTTATGATGAAAAGATATCACCCATCTGGAGTGATTCTTCTCAAAATCATTTTGTCAAACAAGGTAAAACATAAAGTAAAACACCCAAATGACATTTGTAAGACAAATATAACTCAGTCAAGTGGTGTCTAAGACATTGTTAAACTTATCTTAGATACATAATCTTACCAAAAATGCTGAAACATAAGAATTATAGTTAACGTTTTGTTTTTCTCTGTTTTTTATGTTCCTGGTGACGTCGGACAGTCTTGTGTCTTTGGTTCTGCATATTAAGCGGCCAGTTATGTGCCATGGAGATTCTCCTCTTTCACTCCTGAATTTGATTCTCTATTATGACATATTTCTCCTCTCCTGAATGAAACATTGGCCTGATCCGCAGTTCACGTCCTATATTTTAATTTATTACATTGTCCTGCAAAATCGTATCTGAAAAATAAAAGTCGTTTCTTTTAAATTGGCCAGGATACAGATTGTCAATTGAAATCTTTGAGAACCCCTTCCTTTGGGCACTCCAGCGACCCTCGACAGGTCGAATTTCACACCCTGTGTTGCTCTACACAGACAGACACTAAATAAACATTCCTAGGCCCCTGAGCAACAACACCGCAGTGCATCTCGGTGCAACTAAAAATCCTAAGAATAACGGTGTTGGCGCCTAACACAGCGTCTTATTAATATGCTACTTAATGGGAAGATTGCCGACACAAACTTCAAAGTAAAGGTGGACACAATAGCACTCGATTCACGAGGCTGGCTTCACTCACAGTGAAGAAGAGCACACACAACATAAATGCCAAACAGAAAACAATTGACATCAATACAAATACCCAATAAATATCTGCATATGGCCTAAAAAACTTAATTTATACTCCATCCATTCGTGATGGGAGACATTATGAAAAGCAAGGACAGCAACGACTTGGCGAACTGGACAACTTTCTATTCAATACATGGGCACCTGGAGGCGCCATGCTAATAATCTCTTAAGACAATCTAGTTCCAGAATAACCCGCTTCCAGCGGAGCAGTTTGAACTGGCAAGTTGTCAATTACGCCGGTGACGGCGTGCATTTAAATGACACATAAGACCCAACAACAACACTAAAACAAGTCGTAGCAAAACACATATAAAGGAACACATAATACAAAACTCATAATCAAATCAATTTACATAAAAAACACACTGCGAATACGTAGAAAATTCATCAAAAAATACACACCAAACACTTGGTGGGGTAAAGTAAAAAGCAGTCAACAATTCGAAGATTGTTTTGAACACCACAGTGCTTTACTAGGTATGGTCCTGTTTGGAGGTGGTATGCCATTGCCTTCCTCCGACCTTCGAACTGACTTACCCAGCCAATTATAGGGGGACCTACAGTTTAACGTGGGTTCCGAACCACGGTGCTACTCGGTATTTTTCACATGAACAATACTGCCAGAGGTGAAAAGTGGAAAGTGACAGCTAAAAATCCTAGGACCAAGCGGCTTGGTGGGGTAAGAACACTAATTAAAATTACCTTAGACATACAACTCACAGGTTAAGCATGACACAAATAAGGGAGTCAGGCTACTCGCGGTAAAACCACAGACTTGATACATAGTGGAGTCCTCTGAAAGAATAGGCCAAGTTCCTACTGCTGGACAACGGCCGAAAGCGAAATCGCTCATGACCGAAACGACGCTGCCGGTATGTAGCACACATTCCAGAGCAATCTCCTTAACATTAATGTTTATGAGCGGTTGAATCGCTGGTTCAACTGTAGTGGGTTTTTCATCGAGAAGAGTGTCCCTAATATCATCCTGCCCAGCGACTTTCGGAAGGATGTTCTCCTTTCCAAGCAAATTTACCATGAAGCGATCAACTTCTGAAGATAGTCACTGACTTGTGCAAGGGGCGGGGTCTTGCCATCGGTTGTGGTACGGGTCAGCTGTTCTGACTTCCATGTCACCCGCCTTGGGGCGCAAGGTCCTTGCTGGCGTTGGTTCGGTCGGAGTCCCTTGTTTCCATTTCCGAACCACGTTCGCCTTCCGCCCTGGTGATCACGCGAAAAGCGCCGCCCGTTACGGTTCCGTGGCAGATTTTCAACTTTAGAAGGGCTGGGATGTGCACTACCAGCAATCTCTGGCTGGTGATTACTCCTTGGAGTTTCGTAGGACCGACTACTTCTCTTAGAAGGGGCATTGCCGTTCCTCCTCGGTCAATAGTCGCCGTCAAACTCCAAGTCTGCGAGGTAGGACTGGAATGAGTCAATGTCGTCCTTGCAGCTTCCTGCGAGAACGGCGTTGCGTACATTGCGTGGCAATTTAGACGCGCAAATTCTTATCAATTCGCGCGGGGGATACGGGCGGTCAAGGAACTCATTCTGAAGCATCATTGCTTGAAATAATTCCCCAAGACTTTTGTAATTGCTTTGTGCAAAATGAGGCAACATTAGGATGCTGCTTTTTACCCTCTCTTGCTTCCTCTCTGACCAGTATGCAGACAGGAAGTACTCCCGGTAGTCCCTATAGTACCGGCAATATCTAATAAGGGGTCGATCCGCGTGGCGGGCTCGCCCTCTAGATAGCCGCATACGTATTCATTTGCTTCAGGCCAGTTCGGAGGCAAGGAGTGGACAAACTGCTTGAGCCATGCCCGCGGGTGTATCCCATTAATGGAATTTCTAAAGGGTTGGTATTTCCTCGCTGTCATGAAGTGATTGTAGTCAAAGGCTGGGGCAGGCTCTTGTATAGGCCTTGGAATATGACCCTACCTTCGTACTGCGCGAGGAAGAGGTGATTCATATTCCTCTTCCTCGAAAGCTGAGTCCGTGTCGTGGTCAGAATGATAGTGCTGGCCTCCGCACAAACTACAGCAACCGTTTTCTATAGGCGGGGCCGGTGGAGGTGTAGCAACGGCTTGCTCCAAGCGGCGACGCGTTCTTGCAGTTCTACCGCCATATCGCGATGCCGCTGGCAATTTCTCCTTGTTGCTCCTTGAATCGTAGCAAGTTTTGAACGTGCCCCGACTCAATGGCAATAGCGGGAACCGCGGCCGTCGCTACCTCGGCCTGCCGGAGCTACTCCACCGCAGCGGTAAGCTCTCCCACCCGCGCACCTAACTCGTCTGCCCCCCGTCTACTCGTTCTACTTTCTGATCTACTCGTTCTACTCTCTCATGGAATTCTTCCCCAAGAGAGTGGATTTTCGAATCAGCCTGACCTGCACGCTGGGAGAGGGCAGAGATAGCTTCTGCATTCCCCTTAATTTTATTCGAGTTCTCCGAGATGGCACCCATCGCTATCTCATATCCTTCCTCCACTAGTTGCACAATGTCACTGCGCAGCACACTAAATTTCCCATTGAGGACCTGAACCGTATTGTTCTGCCATTCCTTGCAAGCTTGCATGGAAATAGCTTGCGCTTCTTGTATGGAACATTTTTGTTCTCAGACCTGCGATAGCTTCCTGCATGGAACTACTTTGCGCTTTCATTACTTGCAGGAAAGCTATGATATTCCCTAAAATGGAATCAGAGCCGGACGCAGCGGTAGGATTGCTAATCGACGGATTCTGTGAGGCCATAGCAGCCTCTATTGTGGCGGGTGGATCGCTTTGTTCGGCAAAGCCCTCATTATTGGGCCTTTCCAAATCCGAAAGTGCGTAGTCAGCGGGCGCGCGGCTGTCTCCAGCGGCCGTACTTTCCCTTTCGGCTGACAAATTCGTCCTCAAAGATTTTTCCCGATCCTCACTTCTATTAAGACGCCTAGACCGCGTGGCAATGGTCAATGCAAAACTTGTCTCCAATTTTTACTCCAATTAAATTAACAAAAGGAACCTAACACAAAAATTCGACCTAACAAAACTTTTTAAAGAAATACGTGTCGTAAACTTCACACGGAATGCACTGTGGCTGTGCTCTTTATAGAAAAACAAATAAATAAAATACCCCTTCTAAAATAACACATAAATAACACACGATTGCTTAAAACAAAACGAAAATAAAATAAAATAAAATAGGTTAAAGCGCGCTGCTGAACAAACATTCACACACTGGGAGAAAATGTTTTTAAATATTCGTGCGAGCATTCAAAGTAAGATCCTATTTTATCAGAAGATTCACTAGAAGAGCGAATTCTGGCAGCGGTGGAACAAATGAAACTAGACCACTGCGGATGTAATGTGACGTTTTACTATGTTAGCTGAGTATATTCACTGTATCTGTCTGCTTACTAGAATAAACTGGTCTTAGTCTCGGTAAGTAATAAAAATGCACTCCTTAAATAGTGTAATCAAATCTGACATCAATCAATTAGTTGAAAAACTCATAGTTATAAAATTAGTAAACAGAGTCTTGACGAGAGGAGCCAAAACCAAGGTCAACATTAATTTAATGAAATGATTCTAGTAGCAGAAAATATAGAAATATTACTTTTAACAAATATAGTTCTGGGTGTACAAGCCAGTTAAAAGATTCATGTAAACTACTTGATGTGCTGCTGAAACTTGTTCCATGGCCCAACTTGAGAACTCGTTTGACCTTAAATTTTCGAAGTCTCTGCGGATCTTCTGCCGGATAATAAAATCAAACTGATTCAATATTTCGATGGTACAGCTGTCCGCCATCTTCAGGAAACTGCTGCTGCTGAGTCCCGCTGAATACTGGAGCAAGATCGAAGAACCGCATCCTATATAGGCGTCGGTCGCGTGCGCGGCGAATGTGCCGACCGTCACAGTTGCTACCTCCTAGACAGGGCTGGTGGCGCCGCCGCTAGTGGAACAGGGCACAACGATGTATCGCACCTTACATTAATCCGTCCCAGGTGCTGGAATCCGGGTCGAGCAATGCAATTTGATATTATTTAATAATGGATTCCATGTTCTACTAAGAGGAAACCCCGTGTCTCTATTTATTAGATTGTTCGTCACCCTGATTTCAATGGTTTCTCTGTAAACACTGTTCCAGAAACCGGATGTATTGGTTACAATGCGGGTTTCATCATACATCATCTTGTATCATTCCGTTAAACAGGGTTCTGCTACCGCCGATTTTTTCCAGCTGGAACATTCCCACCACACGAGACTATTGCAGCTGGATAAATCGGCGATAGCATAACACTGTTAAACGGAAGGACACAAGTTGATGTATGATGAAACCGGCATTGTAACCAATACATCCGGTTTCTGGAACAGTGTTTACAGAGAAGCCATTGAAATCAGGGTGACGGACAATCTAATAAATTGAGACATGGGGTTTCCTCTTAGTAGAAAATGGAATCCATTATTAAATAATATCAAATTGCATTGCTCGACCCGGATTCCAGCACCTGGGACTGATTAATATAAGGTGCGATACATCGTTGTGCCCTGTTCCACTAGCGGCGGCGCCACCAGCCCTGTCTAGGAGGTAGCAACTGTGACGGTCGGCACATTCGCCGCGCACGCGACCGACGCCTATATAGGATGCTGTTCTTCGATCTTGCTCCAGTATTCAGCGGGACTTAGCAGCAGCAGTTTCCTGAAGATAGCGGACAGCTGTACCGTCGAAATATTGAATCAGTTTGATTTTATTATCCGGCAGAAAACCCATAGGGACTTCGAAGATTTGACACGCCGGGAAAGCCTACGAAGTTTCACGTTAAATTACTCTCACAGCCGCAAGTTAGAAAAGCAACGGTCATATGACATTGTAGCTCACAGGAATCACACTTGCTATGGAACGAGCCACCAAAAAGAAATTACTTTATGAATGTGGGGGACGAAACAAGAGGCGCAACGGAAATATTAATAATAATCAGCATCTGAATCGGTTCTCTGCATATGTGAAACAATATATATATAAAGTAAGGGTTAGGTATTCTCAAAATACTGTTTTAAAAATATGATAAGATTTTACTGAACAAAAAGCTTTTATTTAGTGTAAACCCAAGCACGTGGGGGGAACCAATTTAGTTACACAATAAAAACGCATCTCACTGAAATTAGCTCACAAGCACTATCATACCTTATGCTAAAAACGCCCATAATAGAAATTTAAGTTTATCTACACTGAATTGAATTTTAGTTGGGGGAGGATTTACAAATAAGAAGCATTCATCCACACACACACACACGCAATGCAAGCGAATCTTACTAAAAACAGCGTGCTGAACCAGGCAGAAACGGCCGTCGATCTCATAGTGGAAGTTTCAGCGAGCCAAGGCGAAGGACACAACACAATAAAAATAACTTTTGTACATGGCCAGTTCTATTCTTTCTTTACTGGAGATGGCGCATATAGCAACAAAATCTGTTTGCATTTGAAGCTAAACCAAGCGCTGGCAAACTAACTGAGGCGCACACCACGTGGTTCCGAAATCCAGTAAAATGAGGACAATTAGTTACTAAAATATTACGAAAATTAACTATAGCATGCAACCCATAGAAATGCGTAGAATTTTACAAGGAAACGAAAGAAACACTTCTCCACACAATAGAAGAACTTTCGAGAGATGGATGAGGTGCGCTCTCAGAAATCATCAAAATTTAATAAATTCAGAGTCGCGGAAAAACAAATATGAAATACGACATGCAACCTATAGAAATGCGCAGCGTTTCATTAGTAAGCAAATGAGAAAGGTTGTACAGGGCTATAAAAGAATTTACAGGCCGCGGTTGGGAACAGAGCACAAGTTCGAGAATAAAATAGCAATTTACAACAGGCAGAAGAGGGAAGATCACCCAGTACTACCAGAAAATGAAAAGATACATGCCTGAAGGGCATAGAATAAACTAGTTCCGTTGAAGATTTTGTTCTGAGAACACACCACATGGAGTACATGTCACTCGCGGACAGAGAAAACGAACAGTGAAATTGCACACCAGTTACAAGAACCAAAAATCCTGCATAGTAGTCGCGCATCTTTCGATGCATGACCGGATAAACTTACTCTGAAAATGAATGCAAGTTCTAAAACCAAAAGTTGAACTAACTGAACAACGAATTGCTGCCATCTCCAGGCTGGAAGAGCAGAGCTAACTCATCATTCTGAAGGACAGCCACCGAACGAGTCAGACTTTGGCGGGCCACGTGGGCCTCCGCCCAGAAATCGCCAAGCCCAGGGAGCTAGGGGTGCTGAGGGAAACGCAGAGAATCGCACAAAGGCGCGTATAGGCTCACACCAGCCTCTTGCCAACCTTACTTGCAACGAAAGGTTGTATAAACCTCTTTGGAGAGCATATAATGAGAGGTTGGTACTAGCCACCTAACGACGCAGGTCCAGAGAGCATCGCCCAAGGCTAAATTTCTCATACTTCCAGACTAAATAGCACGCCATAAAATTCACATACACTTGCAGAGACAAAACATTTTACACTCTTATAGGCACGGTGGCGAGACGGTGAAGCAGATCATGTTGCCACATATTGATGGACACACTAATAAATTAATAACATAAATCTAACACAAATGAAGTTAAATGCGATTACTAATAATATTTAAAAACAAGAACTGAAAGGCTACGTTACTTCTCATGCCTCAGAAAACGAATAGAGTATCGTTAAGCGACTTTAAGTAAAATACAAGATTAAAATTTAGGGACGGCGGCAGACAGATGTCTTTCAAAACTCCCTCGTTAGGTGAAAATGTAAATTTACCGGCCGTTCTTAAATTTAGTTTCATTGCAAAGTTAAGCAAAAGCTCCTCAAACATGTTAAAGGGTGTCGCAATACGTGATGCATTCTTAGACAAGCGTCATTCTAATAAAAGGTACGGAATTACAGTACGGGTATAAATATAGTCTTTATATAAATGTAATTACAAGAGGCCTGAGAACAGCTATTCCACTGTTCAACATGCGACTGTTTTCTTGTTCTCGGAATTACCCTGGCTACGACAAGTTCTCCGCTGTGTCCTTCAGTTCGTTGTCAGAGTTGAAGCGCTTCCCTATGAAATGTATTTTAGCGGACCAAATAGACGGAATTCACAGGGCGGATGCTGAAGCTGCTCCAACTTGAACTTCGGCATTACACTATGTGTGACCCTGGAGACGTGCGGATCTGCTTTATCACGAAGCAGACTCACTCTCTCCATCAGCAGCCAGGCCGCTTGCTCTTGATGGAATTGTGTAGGCTACGGAGTGTCTGACAGTGTACATCACAGTTACTGGTTTTACCGTGCTGGATGAGTTCGTTGAGTATCGGACCTGGGACGTCAAAAAAGTCGGTGAGCATCACCTTGCCTGCTGAGGGCACAACCTAGATTTCTTGGTGGAATGTGACACACTGCATTCGCGTCCCTAGATCTCACACTACCTTATCCCAAAGCTGCATCTTCATATTTCAACCGGTTGGTTGTTAACACGTCTCGTGCATTTTCTTTTGAACATCCCTCCTACTTCCTACGATTTTACGGGTAGAGGAATCTGGTCAATAGAAAGCTGAAGAAGAGTTGACATCCTAGTCCCCGACATAATCTAAATGAAAGCTTCAAGAGCTGGATACAGGAACAATGTACTAAATTTGAACATATTTGACTGCCGGTGATGAGGACAGGTGTTTTCTAGTGACGGTGCAGTTTTTAGAATGTTATGAAAAGGGCTTGCATAAACCGACTGGAAAGAATATTATTTAAGCTCTTAACTGCTGTTGACAGGCGGCGGGTAACCGAAGTAGAGCCGAAAATTACTACGATGAGATCAAGCTAAAGAGATGAATGAAGAAAAATATTACGGAGTATCAGGAAACAGGTAGCAAATTGGAATATGCAACTTAAATGTTCTAAATTTTCCTAGTCTGCAAATCTGTTTAGATTAAAGGATACACCAATCTTCTTTATCGACGTACCTTTTTCTCTTAAACTGAAACTAGCTATAATGTCGCACATCAGTAACAATCCACCCCTTTCTGCATTGCCCCTTATTTGATGAAAAATATATAAGCTTATAGTATCCGATATATTTGTGTTAACGTTTTAAGCATGTAGTAATATCGTCGGACCAGTTATCTGTGTTAAACGTGCCGTATGTAGGCCTCGCTTCGACGGATTAACAACGCGTAGCCTGGATGTAGTTTTTAGGTGGCTTTCTACTTCCTACTAGTCGAATAGCGGGCTAGTTGCCAAGTTCTATCACAGTTACACGATTTAGAAATATTTAGGAAAACTCTCGCACACTTTCACTTGTTCTGCATTATCGCAGACGGCTGGGGTATACATATCTTCTCCATTGTGCCATCGTGAAACGGTTGGGGGGGGGGGGGGGGTTAAGAGGTTTGGCGATGAGAAGGACATCCGGAAATCCGTTGATTATCAATGCCAAATCCATATATGTCAATTCCATAGCCGGTCCTGCTACCCACGAGTGTGTGGCATCAGCGAAAATAATATCTCTTGCAATACCTAACTCCTGACAGGGACCGGACGCGCACTCTGCAGCAAGGCACCTCAGAGCGCACGGCCACTCCCACACGGATCTACATCAGAGGTGGAAATCTTAGGCATGAAATACATATCTTAATGTTGACAACAGAAAAAAGCAATTTAGCGAAAAATAATTCTGTTACTGATTTTGTTCACAAGATGACAATAGTAAATATGCGTGAATGAGATTCGGCGAAATGGCTTTATAGCCTTAATTGCATTTGCACATTTTGAGTAAAGCCAAACTTATACATCAGTAAGAAGATAATACTCAAACCGCAGACTGATCATAAGTGTCTGACACAGATACAGATACAGGACTAAACTGAATATTTCCATGTAAAAGGCGGGTTTTGCCAGGATGCTGGACTCACCAGCCATCTGGATAACAGTTTGGACCTAGTGAATGGGATACAGGTAGACAGGGTTTCCCTAATGTGCTCGGAAACAGAAATCTACTGTCTTGGATAAGTGATGGTGGCAACCCAGATTGCAACTGAAATACAATATAGCCACAGACACATTGTTCTAAAAATCCACATAAAATCAAGGAACGATGATACAGAAAATATAATTATTTGAATGAATTCAGGAGTCTTGTAAGAATCAAACGCTGTAATTACAATTTCAATACCCTTTACAGATACAAAGTCGACAAATTTCAGTTCTATAATAATAATATTGTAAGATATATGTTTACAATTATTGAAGGGTTTATCAGTAACAGTTTAAGAAGCAAATGGACAGCACTTCCTGACGCTACCTATCTTATAAGACGTATCATGTTGTTTCCATATTCCTTTGATAAACCTCATTTTACTCTCTTGTGTGCTTTTCCATGAAGTAGTAATATTCTTGTGTCAGAACAGATTCCACCACAGAAACACAAAATATGAACCCAGCAAAGCGCATTACATTTATATATGTATTTTACTATATTTAATATTATTCATAGTAACGGGTGTTTTTTATGTTGTAGACTGCCACTGAAATATTTCATAGCCCACTAAAATAGTATATATGCAGCAGATAATTTATACATAAACAATTATAAGTCAGAACTGAATATATTTGTATAAAAAGCAATGATAAATTAAATACTGATTGCGTAACTATATTTCGATGGTGGCAGTATATTTGAACAGTGCGACGCCACACTTAATGGCTACCTGAGTAAAGAGCATCAGTCTCAAACGTTTTTTAGTATTGTTAAATGTAAACAACATTTGTAGGGAGGTGGTCAAAGCATTTAATTCTGTGATATTCAAATATATAATATTTAGGAAGGGATATTGTATTTTAAGATGAGGCGTTAGGATGCGCGGAAGGTTACAAATTTGGGAGCAGGTAGAGCACGCTTTCGGACGCTTGGGAAGGGTCTCGTAACTTGGACGTGGTGGTGAAATGTTGTGACGCTGGGCAGTCTGAAGTGATTTGAAGTGATTGGTATGTGTAAACTTAGAAAATTTACGGGACTGTGACTGTAGAACGTAGTCTCTGGTGGAAAGTGGTAAACTATGCACGATAGTAGGAAGTGTGATAAATCAGCAATCGTGGACACGTGTGATGACAAACTGTGTTTTATAAGAAATATGTAATCGCGGATTAATTTGGAACTGCAATGTTCGATGGTCTTCACCAATTTACGACTGATAATTTGGAACTTTCACTCTCGAGTGGGTGAGATACTTATAGTGCCTCTCATGAACAATAATTGGGGAAATATTCAGTTATTTACAGATGTATAAAGTAGGACCACCTCCACATTTTCATGTCCAGAAAGGGAAATAAACTCCATTTATAAAGAATTACTCCGTCAGTGAATCACTTCTTTATCTCAGAATCCATTTTCTTGGTTATTCAGAGGTTCATTTTATGTTTGTTTAGATATATGTTCACGTCAGTATTTGCAGATTGGTAGACTGGCTAAACTACAGATTAATTATTGATCTTGTTTAAACAGATTTGGTACCTGTTTAGGCCATAGAAGCTGACATACATAACTCACCCCTATGAACAGAGACAACGAGCCATAAACTTTTACTACCCTGAGTTATGTATTGCCCTATTCTTATTGGTGAGTACCGATAGGAAGGTCGCAAGCGTGTCCTCACAAAATTACGAATTTTAATGATTCTAATGTAAGTTTGCAAGATGGTATGCTACTTGCTTTTATGACAAGATCAAAGATGTTTTAGGAGACGTCAGAGGAGACTATCAGTTTTCGGAGGCACCAGGGATAGTAAGGGAAAACATCACTATTATTGAATTCCAGAAATTTAACCATTGGAATACACAGTCCGTGTGCTTTCGCCTGTTGAGCAGCGTTATGAACAACTTGGCGAGAACATGTCGATTACACAGCAAGCCACAAAGTAATCTGCCATGAGACGTAAACTGCCTATAAGGCCACGCGGTGACGAACAGCCCTCGCAGAGACACAAGGCGTTTTGAATCGCCTCTCTTCACCAGGCATCCGGTGTTTTATTAACGCATTCCATCATACGACAACAGGGCGTAATAACGAAATGCTGCTATCCTGCGCGTGCTAAGAAAATGAATGTTGGCAGTCTGAGGATTTATCTCGCAGGGCGGTTGCAATTTTATGAGTGCTGTAAATTCCACTCGGGAGGCGAACAGCAGCGCTGCGTGAAGCAGGTCAGAGGGTTACCATCATTTTTCACGCCTGCTAAACACGGATTCCTTTCCGTTGTCTCAATATTCTCAGCGACAGATATTATTTACGTCTACTCAGTAGATTACGTGCTAATATACCCGTAATGAATACGCTGTTACTAAATGTAGCTGAACATTATGAGCAATTTCTCAACTAGATGTCTCAGAATATTGCAAGAAATTTATTTATGTAGTGTTTCATTAGCCACTTATTCCATTCCCAATGCTTAAAAATTTCAATACGTGTCCACAACATAAATTAGTGCGGCAACATGAAACTACCGAACTAAACAATTTACACATGTTGCTAAATATGTCCTGTACTTTATATAAACTTTCTTCGGAATTCAACAGTTAGGGAGAAAATTAATGAACGCACCTACACCTCTAACAACCACGAACACTAATAATTCTAGTCTAAGAACACAGCCTACTCGAGTATAAAGGTCTGCCAATGATATTTTCATTAACATTAATAAATGGTGTAAAGGCAGTTCATTGATATTTCACTTTGAAAATACTCACTATATACAGTTCAGAACATGTAAGAGATTTCTATCCAGTATATGCAACAAGTACGAAGAAGAGCAGATAGAAGAGGTTCACAGTGTAAAATTCCTGGGATTACAGCTTGATAATAAATTCAGTTAGGTGGAGCACACCACAGAACTGCAGATACGGCTTAACAAATTTTTATTTGCAATACGAGTGGTATCAGTCAAATATAAGAAAAAGCTAGCATACTTTGCTTACTTTCATTCCATAATGTCACATGGTATAATATTTTGGGGTAACCCTTCAAGTCAAGCAAAAGTTTTCAGAGTCCAAAAGGGTGTAATACGTATTATTTGTGGTGTAAATTCACGGACATCCTGCAGAATCCTCTGCAAAGAACTGGGTATATTAACTACTGCCTCTCAGTATATTTATTCCTTAATGAAATTTGTCATAAATAATATATACCTTTTCAGAACAAACAGCTGAGTTCATACCTACACTACTAGGAGCAAAAATCATCTTTACAAGGACTTTAAAGCACTTACTTTAGTTCAAAAAGGGGTCCACTACTCAGGAACACACATTTTCAATAATTTACCAACAACTATAAAAAATTAGCTACAAAAAAGAAGACCAGTTTAAGAGGAACCTAAAAGACTTTCTAGTGGCCAACTCCTTCTACTCCACTGACGAATTATTATACAGAACTAAATGCTGCATGTATCTGTATTCAAAAAATTGCTATTATTGTATTATCATCTCGTAAAAGTGTATGTATCTGTATTAGTAATATTATCAGTTTGTAAAAGAAATGGACATGTTCCACATCCACGAGGATCACCTCAACACGGATCTACGGAAGGAACAAACAAATCTAAATCATGATTACGAACCTGTTGGAATCCTGCCTTAGCAGTCATCATTATCCAAAGTAAATTTTCAGATTTTTAGGAAATCGACTTCCACAGATAAAGTGATTAATGCTTACTCATCATATACAACCAAGAGGTCGTATTTTTAGTCTATTTTCCCCAGGGCTTTTTCCATCTCGAGGAGACAGGTATTGATAACTAATTTCTGATATTAATATATATTGCTAGGAAAAAGGCTGTAATACTAGATTAATTGCCTAATTATAGACCAAAGTGAAGTTTAGTGTGTAGTCTGAAAGAAACTTTCGGAAAACTAACATTAAGGTGCTGTTTACTATAATAAAATTCTGTCACAAAGTTAGGATGAGTGAGAATCATTTTGGGAAATCGTGGGTGTACAACAGTGTGATGATTGGGCAGACGACATTAATATTAGCAAAACCAAGAATTGATGAGAATGTTCAACATAAATGACGTAAATGACAATATTTAACCAAAATCGAAATTGATTAAAATGTCCTGCATCAGAGACGTAATTAACAGTAATAAACACGAGAATTATTCGAGTGTTCATCTTTAGTAACGTGACGAGTAATATTAATTAACTCCCAGTAGGGTGTTGACATCGTACATGGCGGTGCTCCCACTTAAACCTGGAGCGAGTCTTTTCATACAAAGTCATTAATACGTAAAACTCAGCAGCAGCATGCCCGCCACAGAATACAGCAGTAGTTCCACTCTGTCACTCACGATCTCAATGCTAACAAGATCTTGAGATTTACAATAATGAACGCTTAAGAAGATAACACTAATGTCACAACATATTATGGGCCCCAAAATTCTTATGTAGTCGGAGTCAATGCTAACAAGATCTTGAGATTTACAATAATGAACGCTTAAGAAGATAACACTAATGTCACAACATATTATGGGCCCCAAAATTCTTATGTAGTCGGAGGCTAAGCGTCGTTTGAGCCAAGAGGATAGATTTCAAGGTCCCAGAAAGTTTCACTTCCCAAAGCGAGAACTAACAAACAACTTCTACGTAAGTGGTCTCTCCGAAGTACGTGAAAGCTTCATATACGAGGAGTTTGTCGTACTCGGAAAGCTACATACACACTAGGCGTCAGGGACAAACCATTTCAAGTTATTATAGCAGCGATATTTCAGCCGAATAAAGATTGCGTCATTTCTTGGGTTTCTATCATCGTGGTCCTCTCATGGCAGCTGCGCGTCAAAAACGGCCCGTTTCCGCGCCGGAGTCGCGCTGGAGTAGCCAAGGCGCCTAGCTTCGGAGCGCGCCGCTGCTCGCCGTCGAAGGTTTGAGTTCTATCAAGTGATGACCAGAACAGTTAAGTGCAATAGATTTGCAAACATTTCAACAGATTTTGCCACGGCGGACTTCTCGATCAATTCGCCTGCTTCCACCTTCCGCCCGGCCACGACTTGCGATCCAAACTAAATGCGGCGATAGACACAGGGAGTCCGCACGAGCAATCACGACCGCACTCCGTCTAGCGCGAACAACAAGATGGTCGCTAGATGCTCCACACGCCTCTGAACTACCGCCACTGCAGACAGCTCCGCCTGCCTCTTTCGTACCTACTGGCGCGACTTCTGGTTAAAGATATCATGACACTGGGCCGGACGCGACCTAAAGGCTCGTGGCGTAGCCCAACAGCAAATGGTGCTGAAAGTAGTCCCACTAAAACATAGTATAAGTTTTCTGCCGGCCGCGGTAGCCGAGGAGACTGAGGCGCTCCAGTCACGGTCTGCACGGCCACGGTCGGGGGTTCGAATCCCCCCTTTGGCATGGATATTTGTGCCGTCCTAGTTCGTAAGTAATTCATACGTAGTTTGTAAGTTTCGGGACTGATGACCCCGTAGTTAAGTCCCATAAGCCTTACAAACATTTGAACATTTTGTAAGTTCTCTGGCGTCTCGCACACGTTTATTTATAGCGATAAGTTCATTGTAAAGGTGGCGAATGCAGTCCTACGATACACTGTCCTGGGTATCTTACACATTTTGATTCTTCAAGGCCTTGGAGAATGGGTCAGAGTCCGCTTACAAGGGAACTCCACGAACCCGAGGCGGCAAAACTTTTTGAAAAGTTGTGTTTAGGAAGTCCTTACCATGATAAAACTTATGGCGCATTGAAAATCTGCGGAATTTTATTTTAACCCTGCGGAATTAAGCGTTAAAAATTGAACAAAATCCGACTATCTCAAAAACTATCAAAGATAAAAATTTCGAACCACTTTGTTCCTATGAAACCGGTAAAAGTAGAACCTTTGGCGAAAATATCGAGCATTTTGCGATATCTCCAGCCGTTCGTGAAAAAACTTGATTTTGTGCATTTTTGAAGCTCTCTTTGCTTGTAAAAATTCTAATTACGCAGTTATAAGCAGTGAAACGCATAACGACGTCTGAAGTGATCGTTTTAAATATATACCTTCCGGTTGGTATGGTAACTGCACCGACTGAAAGCAGAATTAACACTTTGAAAAAAATTTCGCTTGGCCCCCCGGAGTAGGCAAAAGGCGATGCTCGTTCGCCGGGCGACGAATGGAACTGTTAGGGAGGGGGCAGGGAGGGGAGGGGAATGGAGTCGAGCCTCGCTCGTAGTCGTACTCTACTCTGTGAGCCAGCTTGAGCACACGTGCAATGGTCTGCGTTTCTAGGACCCCTCTAATATGCAATTCTTATAGCTCATTTGGAGCGACATTTAAAAAGGTTATCTCGGAAATGTGATAGCCATATATTATCATAGTAGCGTAATACCTAGCTACTTATCAGTTATACACGTTGCATACCATATACAGGATATACAACATTGAAGGATTATTTTAACGTGAATTGGGTAAATTAAAATGATAAATTTAGTTTTTAAAAAATGAATATAGTAATTACAACTATACCTGCACAAAAAAGAAGAAAAAAAGACAGTCAGTTTTCAGATGTCATTCAAAAACCAGGTAGTCATTTTCTTGTCACTTTTAGTTAATAACTGTTTTAAACAGAAAAATATACTGACTATAAAACAGTAAACAGCTCCAAAGTGCCAATAAATGACTTTGCCTTGTGTTTGAACGGCCACTGAAAAGTTGTTGTTGTTGTTATGGTCTTCAGTCCGGAGACTGGTTTGATGCAGCTCTCCACCCTACTCTATCCTGAGCAAGCCTTTTCATCTCCTCATAAGAACGGCAACCCACATCCACTTGAATCTGCTTACTATACGCGTCTCTTGGCCTCCCTCTGCGATTTTTACCCCACACACTTCGAATGCTAAATTTACGATTCCTCGATGTCTAAGAATGTGTCCTACCAAGCGATCTCTTCTTTTAGTGAGGGTATGCCAAAAATTTCTTTTCTCGCCAATTTTGTTCACCTGGGTTTTATCGGCACGGATAGAACATTTTATTTAAAAACATGAATAAAATTATTAATGTTGATAGCACTGTATTTGTACTATAAAGTGACTTAAGAAATAACATTTTATATCGTTTGCATTAATTTGGGATAAATTTTTAACCAAAATATGGTTTCTGTAACGTCCATAGAAGGTTAGTTTCGCATCACGTAGTATCATCAATACTCAACCCGAGTCTCTGAAACAAACTGTACTAGATTTTAAACAATGTGTATGCATTTCATGTAGACTGCGTTTTACTTTGGAGGAAGAAGCGACAAGATACTTACAATCACAAAGGCAGAATGACAGGCAGAATCACCCCTACTCATTAAAGTTGTTACACAGGTGGTATTGCTCCACGAAGTGTTCAAAGCACAACAGTTGGGTACACCAACTGCAACGAATGAAGCTTCTTTCTTGGCAGTCTTCATTTTCACAGGTGCCCATATTCGTTTTCAAGCAGTACTCTACCGGAGTAACGAAAGGTGCAGGGTGCATCAGTATATATCCAGCTTAGTACCAGCCGTACGTAAACATTTCTTTGAACCTTGGAGATCATAAAAGGTTAAAAACTAGAGATTGCAGTTTTATAACATTATTTCGCACTCCGAGTTCAAAGTCATGTTTAATTTTTACAAGCAAAAAGAGGTTCAAAAATGCATAAATTTCAAGTTTTTCACAAACGGCTGGAGATATCGCAAAATGCTCGAAATTTTCGCCAAAGGCTCTACTTTTACCGGTTTCATAGGAAACAAGTGGTTCGAAATTTTTATCTTTGATAGTTTTTGAGATAGTCGGAATTTGTTCAATTTTTAACGCTTAATTCCGCAGGGTGAAAATAAAATTCCGCAAATTTTCAATGCGCCATAAATTTTATCATAGTAAGGACTTCCTAAACCCAACTTTTCAAAAAGTTTTGTCCCCTCGGGTTCGTGGAGTTCCCTTGTTAGTCGAGCCAGATACATGCCCAGCTAGCTGTAGATTTAAGTTCCTCTTTGCCAAGTTAATTGTATCTACGCGACAAACAGTAAGTTGCACCGGAGTTGCCGGATTAAAAAAAGTGTTGCCCTACTGAAAAAACAACAACAACAACAATTGGCCTTCCCTTCGAAAACATGGTGATGACAATGTATAAACTTAATACCAGACATATTGTCTGTAAGGAGTGACATTTAAGCAGTGTACTAAACAGTCCCAGTAACTTTTTTACTTTGATGGTTTGTCTTTATTATGTACAACTATTTTTGGTGAAACTAAGTTGCTATCCACAAGTACCTGTATATCAACAAAATTTCTTTTATAATAAATCAATCATACTGAGTTTATAAATTTCCATTACTTTAAAAATGGTGAAACCGTTTTACAAGTTAAATGTGGCTGATTATTCAAGATAACAAACGAATGTACATTATTTGATCAAAGGCTAAGAGTGGTTCAGCCCAGACCATTTTCTCAACTGTATGAAGGCTGTAACTCAACCTTAGCACATGGAATAAAGATTTTTTATAATTATTTTTGGCAAGATCACTTTTTTATGTAATGGAAATTTAGAAATTCAATATGACTGAGTTATTATAAACAATTTGTTGATTTGAAAAGGGCGACATAGTTTCTCCGAAACTCCCACCCGTACCCATATAGCATTGGGTGGGAACTCTCTGTCGTTGGGGAATACACTACGCAATAGGCAGCTGACCAGTTCTTCTCCACATACGAAAATGTTCACCACTCCCATGAAGGTTAACACTACACTCACTTTCAGAAAAATGAGGACACCTTGAACAACTAGAAACAGGAAGTTCATATTCACAGGGCATGTACTCTTCGACGATCCGCAGAAACAATTAGCGTTTCAACCAAGTTGTTGAGCAGGAAAAAGGGCTATATAATTCCGAGAAGATCTACTAGTTTTTGACTCTGTTGCAACAATGGAACACATCGTATACAATCAGCAGTGAGAGTCCGTGGCTATTTATTATAGCATTAGTTACATCATAATAATTTCGAGTTGCTCATTGGCCTGGTTCAAGTCTTTCAGTTGGACGCCACTTCGGCGACTTGCGTGTCCCTACCCTACCCCCAGTTATCCAACCGGAGATAGGAGGCCTACACGTTAACGCATAATTCGAGTCGTTTCTGGCGACTCCTCACATCGTTGAAGAGTGAAGGATGGGTTAAAACGCAGACTGAGAAATCCGGTGATCGACTGGGCTTCGACACCACGGCTCTCCAGTTTCCAATCGAGCGCTTTAACCCAAGACCAACGGCCCGACATTTGTTACATGCGCATCTTCTACTTCTCCGCCTAAATTTGACTGTTATACAATTTCTAGACAGAAATAGAAATGGTGTATGGAATGAATACACCTGGAAACGGGAGGCGGGGTATTCAAAAAATGTGAATGAATAGCAAGTGATGACACTTACGAGCAACTGGTGTGAATAAATGTTAAATAGTGGTGTTAGCAACAGATATGCATCTAATGAGAAGTAAAATAAAATAATGGAATTTAATATGTGAATAAATGTAGCCGTCTGATAGGGAACTGGCCACAATGGTGCTCATCAAAATAATTCATCACCCTATTGGAATTATAAACAGACTAAATTAATGAGTGAGTGTTGGAAGGAGAATGTATTTTAGAGACACTGAAAAACACCAATTTATTAATACTAAATCAACATGAATGTAAATTATCCCCAAACAATAAGCTTTGTCATAGAATAGTTGTATGAGAAACCCGTAAATGGCAAAGTGGAGAAATGTGGGTAACGTGATGTTCACGTTCAACAATCAGGCAACTCGCTATACCAAGTTATGAGATATGTTCCGACAGTACAATGATTTGAGAGTGCATTTTCGGTAAAAGGCAATAAACCGTGGTGGACAGACTGTAATCATGAGCCGTGGCTGCAGATACGTTACCACTATGGCAGTTAGCGGCACGTCGTGACGCTGCTACGAGTTTTCTCGAGTCGTGATATTCGTTGCGCGGCAGCAAAATGAAAGAACTCCTCGCGGAGAATGTAAAGATACAGATCGTCAGAGGTGAATACTATGTAACCAGGTCGCTCTGAAAACAAAGCACCGTACTAGCTCCACCACTCAAGGGGGGGTGAACAATACCTAGACAATCACCGAATGGCTCCCACATAGGAGACCAGAGAAAACATAGATATTCAGACATGCTTCCCCGGAGGTAAAGACAAGTTCAGTTGGTTTACGTTCTAGGAGGCGATCTAATTATATTGTAGAAAGACATAAAAAAGCCAAGATCGCTGATCATCAATTTTTATTTACGACGACCGATTTCGCTGAACTATGTCAGCATCATCTGGTCAAATAAAATCATTTTACAAGGCCATAAACTGTTAAAAAGGAAAGACGGAAATTTAAATCATGCTTGTCATTATAATAAAACGAGAAGATACATCAATTAAATCCATAAGAGCAAGATCGGGCATATTGAGAGATGAGATATACCTTGTAATGTCAATCAGTTGTTATATAACTATTTACAGTGCATAGGTGCACTATGTCATTATAATAAAACATAATTATCACAGTGAGTGACAATAGCAAACTGATACATGATACAAATCAACGATAAAGAATATGACGCCAGATGTCAGCACACACCAATGTAATATTAAAACCACAATCAGGTCAAAAACGTGTTGTACAGATTATAAAAATAATTAGAAGTCATTTGAAAAAAAAAGAGACTAATATCTACGTTGATGGCGTAATTAAGTTTGTGCATACCACAAAAATATCTGTATAAACTGACAGTCAGTTATAAACGAAAAAATAACACAGTTAAAATGTAGCGCTCCTACAATATTGGTTTGTGCATACCATAAGAATATCTGTATAAAACGACTGTCGATTAAAAAGTATACAACAGTGGCCACATTGCAGCGGTGATGTAATATTGGTTAATGCGTATCACAAAATATTTGTATAAAAATTGATGATCAGCGATATTGGATTTTTTATATCTTTCTACAAAGACAAGTTCGTTCTCAAGAATCTAACCTGTAACTCGTAAGTCTAGCTTCCAACTTGAAATTGCTGGCTCCTCTGCATAGTGTCCACGAGGATTTGCGACTGTCGCCCGCACAATGTTCAAATGTTTGTATAGCTTATGGGACTTAACTACGGGGTCATCAGTCCCTAAACTTACAAACTACTTATGAACTAAGACTAAGAACGGCACAAATATCCATGCCCGAGGGGGGATTCGAACACCCGACCGTATCGCCCGCACATTTGCAGCGGCCAGTTACTAGGTTGGTGGTAAAAAACCGGCCAATCCCGACTAGCAAACGCGTTCCCTTACTGTCACAGCGGAATAATACAGTTTCTACGCTGTTTTCGGCGAATGATACACTCCTGGCCATTAATATTGCTACATCACGAAGATGACGTGCTACAGACGCGAAATTTAACCGACAGGGTTAAGATGCGGTGATATGCAAATTATTAGCTTTTCAGAGCATTCAAACTAGGTTGGTGCCGATGGCGACACCTATAACGTGCAGACATGAGGAAATTTTCTAATCGATTTCTCTTACACAAACAGCAGTTGACCGGCGTTGCCTGGGGAAACGTTGTTGTGATGCCTCGTATAAGGAGGAGAAATGCGTTGCATCACGTTTCCGACTTTGATAAAGGTCGGATTGTAGCCTATCGCGATTGCGGTTTATCGTACCGCGACATTGCTGCTCACTCTGGTCGCGATCCAATGACTGTAAGCAGAATATGGAATCGGTGGGTTCAGGGGGGCAAAACGGATCGCCGTGCTGGATCCCAACGGCCTCGTACCACTAGCAATCGAGATGATGGGCATCTTATCCGCATGGCTGAAAAGAATCGTGCAGCCACGTCTCAATCAACAGATGGGGACGTTTGCAAGACAACACAAACTGCACGAACAGTTCGACGACGTTTGTAGCAGCATGGACTATCAGCTCGGAGACTATGGTTGTGGTTACCCTTGACGCTGCATCAGACATACGCGCCTGCGTTGTTGTACATAACGACGAACCTGGGTGCACGAATGGCAAAACTTCATTTTTTTCGATTTTGCCAGGTACTGTTTACAGGATCATGATGGTCGCATCCGTGTTTGGAGACATCACGCTGACCGCACATTGGAAGCGTGTATTCGTCATCGCCTCGCTGGCGTATAACCCGAAGTGATGATATAGGTGCCATTGGTTACACGTCTATGTCACCTCTTGTACGCATCGACGGCACTTGGAACAGTGGCCGTTACATTTCAAATGTGTTACGACCAGTGGCTCTACCCTTCATTCGATCCCTGCGAAACCCTACATTTCAGCAGGATAATGCACGACCGCACGCAGGTATTGTCCGGGCATTTCAGGATACGAAAAATGTTCGACTGCTGCCCTGGACAGCACATTCTCCACAGCTCTCACCAACTGAAAACGTTTGGTCAATGGTGGCCGAGCAACTGACTCGTCACAATACGCCAGTCACTACACTTGATGAACTGTGGTATCTTGTTGAAGCTGCATGCCATCCAAACTTTGTTTGACACAATGTCAAGGCGTATCAAGGCCTTTATTACGGCCATAGGTGGTTGTTCTTGGTACTGATTTCTCAATCTATGCACCCAAATTGCGTGAAAATGAAGACATGTCAGTTCTAGTATAATATCCAATGAATACCCATTTATCATCTGCATTTCTTCTGATGTAGCAATTTTAATGGCAAGTAGTGTATTACTGCCTCGCGTTTTGCCCGCGAAGTGAGTGTTTACATCTAATTTTCCCGCTGTTGTTGAACACGTGCGTGTTTATTGTCTAGGATTTGAATGATGCCATTTGCGGTTTCTTCCGATGCGGCAGTCCTCGGAGTGACATCACCTCCACTTTCAATAATATACTGGCGACTAAGTTGCACCTGTCGCTAAAGAGTTCAATCCGTCACTCAGCCCTGGACGCGGGGTCTCTACAGGTCCTCCACGCAATGGGGAGCCTGTTTCAAGCTGCTGACGGGCCAGACAGTTGGTCGCGAAGAATGAACAGTGCTAATTCCTGAGCAGATACCGTTAAACAGTCCCTCCTCGTACTAAGAACGCCATCGTCGGCTGGGAGCAAGCTGTGCAAAGGTGTGCCGACATTGCTGTGCTTTGAGAAGCAAACATTGCGTTGTCGACCAGGAGCCAGTCTCCTCATATGACTAGACTGAGACTTGCCAATAAATAACCGATATGTCACATTATTCGCCACTGAAAGACTTAGATCCAGTTTCAGAAGAGATTTCTATATAAATATCACTGTTTTTTGACAGAATAAAACAAGTGAAGAAGGGTGAAATTGTTAACCTATCAGTTTAAAAAGTCATTGTTACAAAATACTAACGAGAATAACTTACAGACGAATGGGAAAAAAAACACGGGTAGAATATAACCTCGGGGTAAATCAGATTGGATTCAGGAGAAATTATGATTAATATATTTTCTCGCAAAGTTTTCCGGCTGCAGCTTCCAGCGCTTGCATTATATTCTTAAATTCATCCTGGGACTGGGACATTATTACAATAATATCAGCACAGGCTAGGCGGGTTATATTCATTTCTCATACTAAAAAACCTGGGTGATTTTTGTTCTCGATATCTCTCATGACCTTTTTAATGCTGTCTCGAATAAACTCGGTGATGATCCATCACTTAGACCAGTTTTAACCGAGAAAACGTCGGTTATCTTATTTCCTATTTTAATTTTTACTTCTGTTTCGTTGATAGATAGCCCTATTAGTGCAACAATCGTTATTATTATTATTATTATTATTATTTCCAAATACGAGCAATAGGTGCAGTAAACTTTCTCTGTGGATTGACTCGTTGGCTTTTTGAAAGTCAGTAAACATTAAGTGTAATGCTTGGCAGAACTTCTGCATCGCCCATCTGCATCAGAAATAATATATTGTCAGTTGCTGATTTTCCTGATACAAGGTGCGTCTGAAAAATTCGCTGAATGCTCTCGGGAAGTATGGGAAACAGGTGTTGCAATCAAAATACCTCTATTGGCCTTCAAAACGATCGTCATTGGCTACAACACGCTTCTGATATTGATTGCACAGGTGTTGTAAACTGTCAGCAAACTCTTCTCGGTGAACCGCTCGAAGCACTGAGGTCACGCGTTGTTCGATCTCCGCACACTCAAATACATACGTTTCACTCACTGCTTCATTACCATAGACTTGTACTAACATACCATGGGTCTGCGACATCGTTTTTCTTGATTTAAAACAAGATGTTCACGCGTTGTTCCATTTCTCCACTTTGTTTTCCGTGCTGCAATGACAAGAGTTCTCACACTGGCGCTGTTAGCTGGGTCGCGGCAGTGCTTTAACGACTAGGAGCGCTTGCTCACTTGTCCGTCAGTTTGTATGCGCAGGCACCTCATTCTCACTAGCGTGGTTTGTAAAATATGGGACATTTAGCGAACTTTTCAGACGCATCTTGTTGAAAGCCTCGTAGATAATCTGCTATGAAATGTTTCAAATGTTTGTATGGCTTATGGGACTTAACTACGGCGTCATCAGTCCCTAAACTTACAAACTTCTTATGAACTAACTAATAATAAGGACGGCACAAATATCCATGCCCGAGAGGAGATTCGAACCTCCGACCGTAGTGGCCGTGCAGACCGTGACTGAAGCGCCTCAGTCCCCTCGCCCACCGCGGCCGGCAATCTGCTATGACTTCACAGGCTAAATGTTTGATACTTGCTAGGAGACAGTTTGCAGATACTTTATAAACCACAACTAAAAGTAATATACCTCCGAATTTTCCATTTTTCAAATGTTTAATTTGCTTCTTTATCTCATCAATTGAGGGTCATACTGCATCTGCTGTAGCATGTTCTACCTATTCTAAAACTTCATTCGGTACCTGTCTATTCAACGTTTCAAGTATTGTGCCGGTCCATTTGCAATTTCAATTTTTGTCTTTTTCTACGGCTTTGTTGACTTCTAGGTCCACCCTTAAGGAACTTTATTATTATGTATAATTATTTGCTTCCATTCCTATGAAAATCTGCTTCCCATTCATCCATTAGATCTTTAAAGTATTTTCTCTTAACTTGCCTAACAGTTGCCGGAGCATTTCTTCTATTGCATCAAACACAGTGTTACCTTCATCATAAGTTCCACCGTGAGTCCACTGCTCTTTCGCTCCTTGTCTTTCTTCTAGTGCTACGTCGCACTCCTCATCCTTTTGGGAGTATGTTTTAGGGCAGTTTCTGTTATCGTTTGCTTCAAACTGTTCCTCATCTTCTTTGTCGCTTGTATTTCGTTCTTCAGTGAGTGCTGCAAATTGATTGGTAAGAGTATTTTAAAACAACCAAGGAAGTTAAAATAAGGGGAGATTGCGCTTCTATATTCATAGAAGCGCTTATCTGTCGATTGAAGCCAGTCCGCCATCTTGTGGAGTCATGGAAATAAGATTCATATTAAAGCACTGTGTGGTTCGTGCCCTATTAACTTTCATACATTTAAATAACTGTCATTCCTGGTACATGTTTGATACAGTACACTGTGATTTATTAACAAAAAATTATTGGCTCCTCTGTATGGGTACAACGGTTCACTTCTGTAGCGTGTAGCTTTAAGGGCATCTCCCCCTATTCCAACCTCCGTGAAAACAACTTTCTACAGTATACTCCATACGTTTCTCACAGTCGAATGCGGTAACTCTTAAATTTCTTAACTGTCTTTGATTTACATTCAATTTTTACCACTGCTTCGACTAGCAAATGATCTCAGTCACACTCCTCTTCATTATTTGTTTCTTGCATAAGTTATCCACGTTTTTTTGTTTCGAGTGGATTACCACGTGATCTAATTGCTTTACGTGTCTTACCATCTGGTGATACCCATGTTCCTCTATGTATCTGTTTCATTTCACAATCAGTACTACTAATAACATTCCTTTAGAGGCACAGAAATTTATAAATCAGACACCATTGTCATTAATTATATAGGCTGCGTCTTCCAAATTAGATCTCTTAAAATTATTTTGCAGAAATCATTCGGAACATCATATAATACCGTTTTTAATTCTTCATAAAATGAGTCCTTCATGATATCACTTCCTTCATTCGGAAAGCAGGTTGTTAAAGTCCATCTGTGATTGGACTCATCTAACAGAAATATAAATACTCCAGAATTTTTTGCCTTAAAATCTGTCATATTGTTATTTACATTATTACTAATCACGTAGCCTGTACCGAAAGTATGGTTGGGTTCAGCTACACCATGACATATTGTGTAGCTTCCTATTTGTATTGATCCTGTTGCTGACCACCTTAACTCCGCTCGCCTTTCTCTTTCTCTCTGTAATTTTCCATGGAGTAAAATATATCACACGCATTTCGCAACTGGAAAGGAATTTCAGAGGTACCGTATTAAAGTGTATGCTGTTTTTGCTCATGTTACTCTCTCTCGATTGTCTTTGGCTAGTACAGTGCAACACAGAATGGTGTCATGTGAATAAGAATTTCGGAAGTACTGTATAATGCGTATTCGTGTTTTATAAGCATTACTTTTGAAATACATGCAAAGAATTAAAACAGAAATAATGGCGAAGAGATGTGTCATATTTGAATAAACATTGTTTAATGCCAACGTAAAGTTAAAATAAAAACAGAGGAACGAAACCTGAAGTTACGTCGATGTTTCATAAATTAGGGCGATACTGTGTTCAAGATACTAGCCGAGTCCCCACGTCTGTGTGTCTTTTTCGTCCTGTGTCAATGGCATGTTCTATTATTAGTCGCAGCGTAAATACGCCAGAAACTTTTTCTGGTACATAAATATAAGACAATAAAAAGGTACTTATATGAGTTTTAATATCTATGTAACAGTCTTTGACTTCCAGCGTTTCTCTTTAAGTAAGGGCAATAACTGTATAGTCATGCAGTCATTTTTGTCGTAATTTTGTTAAATGTATAGTGCCTTAGGTATTGCCTCTCTTCCGTTTTTTAAGAAATCATCATCATCATTTATTGTACATAACAGGCCATTAAGACCCATGACAGAAAGCAAAAGAAATATTACAAAGATTAATTACTATATAAAGTTCACTGTCAAAATCAGTCACACAGGAAGGGGTACTGTCCCAATCACAGTCGCAGATATCTATTGCAGATGTTGAGCCACTTTCTTCTGCCCATCGCATCTTCAAGGGATGCTGTTGGTTCTACCTGCTGCAACGTTCTCATCACCCTATCTTTCCATCTAGTCCTTGGACGACCTCTTGGACGTCTTCCTATCAGCTGAGAGTTAAACGCTCGGTTAGGAATAGATTCTCCAGCTCTTATGACATGTCCCAACCACTGAAGTCGTCGCCCTCTGATGTATCTACCAACGTCTACTTTTCCAAAACGTTGGTACAGGTCCTCTTTTTGTCTCCTTTCCAATCTTCCATTTTCTATATTAAATGTAGGCCCATAGATCTTTCTGAGCACTTTCCTCTCGAATGCACAAATGCGCTCTTCCAATGTTTGTGCGGTTGCCCATATCTCGCAACCATATAACAGAACAGGTCTTACAACTGCCATGTATAGTTTGATCTTGCTGTTTTGTGAGACCAAGCGTCTTTTTTTTTTAAAGAAATAAGACAAAAATTTGATTTACTCACACTGGCATCGTTCTACGTTCTGAAACGTAAATAAAAATTTTGTATGTATGCAATACCATTAATTGAAAACAGATCGATAGATGTGGCGAACCCTTCTTTCTTCTGTTCGTAGTAATTAGGGCAAGATTTATATGAATGAACGTTTAAAAAAAAAAAAAAAAAAAAAAAAGTATTCTTCTCGGCCCGCTGCGTCCTACTTGTCATTTAGAGACATTGTAAAGTATTAATTCTAATGACACTGCTTTTTAATAAATTATTTAATATGAAAGGGTTAATATCGACAGGCTAATTTGGTAGCTCGCCACTATGGTCGGGATTCGAATCCCCCCTCGGGCCTGGATGTTTGTGCCGTTCTTAGTTGTAGGTAGTTCATAAGTAGTTTGTAAGTTTAGGGACTGATGACCCCGTAGTTAAGTACCTTAAGCTTAACAAACATGTGTGAAATTTGGCAGCTCTTTCTTATCCTTGTAGGATGGCTGTTTATCTCATCCGTTTGGTTTTTATTTTATGGATTTATTAGAATTACTTTTGTTGTAATTCTTTATGTAGCTATATATATATATATATATATAAACAGCTATTTGGTCAGATATCTCAGCGAAACTATATTTTTTCTTTCTTTCTTTTAAATCTACTGGTAAATGATTTTTGTAAGGAAAATTGCATGTGCGTCTGTCATGTTATTTTTAAATGAACTCAACTTATGAGTCAGATTACGGGGAAGGGTAATTTTTTTTTTTTTTTTTTTTTTTTTTTTTTTGGCTAATTATGATTCTAGAAAAATTTTCAGAAAAAAAATTATGACGGTTTGAAAATTCTAATTTAAGTGTTTAATTAAAATTTTATTAAATACTTAACAATTTAAGTGCTCATCAGAACCAAAAACAAGGCAAGCAAGACTATAAGACGGTGAGGCAGAGCAGAGAGAGGAAATATTCTCCCGTAAGAACTGAAACAGTCGGAAGCGAGCGAGAAAGATCATGGCAGCTGGAAGCAATACTAGCAGACATTGCGACGCCTTGCCCTAATTCCCGATAAACCGTTGAAAATACTGCACGACGATGTTGTAAACGGAAAGAATTAATTCAGACCTCTTAGCTCCAATACTCGCGGAGCATTTGTCCCTTGTTCACGCGTTCGCAGCCATTAAGTACTATGAGGGGGAGCCAAGCCGATGTTGAAATAAAGAAACTTCCAGCCGTCGTCGAGAGCGATCGATCGTGATTAGAGACGAGGTATAAGACAGTGCACCCTGCCCCCCCCCCCCCTCACTGCCGTTCTTGGAGCCTGCATAAAAGCTTATAGTAACTGCAGATTGGTTCGTAAAGTCAACGATTCCCTCAGGACGGATGGTAATAGGTCCTGCAGATAGGGCACCGTGCCACGGCCTTTGCCTCCGCCCGATGCAGGGTAGCACTCGCAGTCTAGTGGGAACGATTTCAAACAACGACGTTTTAGACGCCATGAGGTTAGGCCCACAGCAGGCCCATCAAACGTGGCGTTGTGAACTTATAGCTGCCACACCTCAGAATAATATCCCGAAGATAGGATAAATTCAGTCATCAAATTAAACCAATCACCACTTTGCCATTCCTACGTGAATTGTAAGAATTTCGATGCCGCTTCCAGGTGCCCAATGAAAATTTTATCACCACTATAATCGTCTCTATTTTCAGCCTTCTTATACTAACATGTGGCTTCAATTTCCTGAGAGATCCGTGGACATCAAATAGGTTTGAAGGAGATGGTGTCGTTTTGCGTAATCAAATGCAAAATGGACGACTTACCTACACGGAACAAAAATGGCAATTGGCCCTAAATAAGAAAAGATGTGAAGTCATCCACATATGTGTATAGAACAGACGCCACACCATCCCGTGTATGTAATTTTACGCGGTGAGTGCGTATGTTTCATAACGTTCAAACTAATGCGGATATCCGAAATAGCCAGCATAAGATGGCATGAGCATGAATCAGTACGGGTTTAGGAAACATCGTTGATGTGAAACTCAGCTTGCCCTTTTCTCACATGACATCTTGCGAGCCATGGATGAAGGGCAACATGCAGATTGTTTTTCTCGACTTCAGGAAGGCGTTCGACGCGGTGCCACACTGCAGACTGCTAACGAAGATACGAGCTTATGGAATAGATTCAAAGATTTGTGGCTGGCTGGAAGACTTCCTAAGTCTTGTTTTCGACGGGGAGTGTTCATCAGAGACGAGTGTATCGTCAGGCGTGCCCCAGGGAAGTGTGATAGGACCGCTATTATTTTCTATCTATATAAGTGATCTGATGGACAGAGTAACTTGTAATTTGCGGCTGTTTGCTGATGATGCTATGGTGTATGTGAGGCTGGCGTCTTTAAATGACTTTAATAGCATACAGGATGAGCTAGACAAAATTGGTGCGAAGAATGGCAGCTAGCTCTCAATGTAGAAAAATGTAATTTGATGCGCATGAGTAGGAAACACAATCCCATAATGTTCGAATACAGAATTATTAGTGAGCTTCTTGATGCTGTCGCGTCGTTCAAATATCTACGCGCAACACTGCAGAGCGATATGAAATGGAACGAACATGTAAGGACAGTTGTGAGTAAGGCGGACAGCCGACTTTGGTTTATTGGGAGAATTTTGGGAAGATGTGCTTCATCTGTAAAGGAGACCGCGAACAAAACGCTTTTACGACCACGTCTTGAGTATTGCTCAAGTGTTGGGGACCCGCAGCAGATCAGTTTAAAGGAAGACATAGAAGCAGTTCAGAGGCGAGCAGCTAGGTTTGTTACTGTAGGTTCGACCAATGCGCGAGTGTCACGGAAATGCTCCGGCAAATCAATTGGGGATCACTGGAGGAAAGAAGACGTTATTTTCGTGAATTTCTGTAGAGGAAATTTAGAGAGCCGGAATTTGAAGCTGAGTGCAGTACGATATTGCTGCCGCCTACTTACATTTCGCGTATTGATCACAAAGACAAGACAAGAGAAATTTTGGGTCGTACGGAAGGATATAGGCATTCTTTTTTTCCTCGATCTGTTTGGAAGTGGAATAGGAAAGGAAATGCCTAGTAGTGGTACAGTGTACCCTCCGCCACGCACCTTTCGGTGGATAGCGGAGTATGAATATAGATGTAGATGTAGCTAGAGCCGTAGCGTGTGACTTTTGGGAATATTAGATGGACGGCAGGCCGACTCGAATTGAAAAGTGGTTAAGGTGAGCAGTGGCAAGGAATGGGATACCCGGGTTCGACTCTCGCCCCGGCTCAGATTTTCACTTGCCGCCATCGTGTCCTGCTTCAGATAATTTCTTTCCTTCTCCTTCATTCTTCCTTCGTAGAATTAAATGCGCAAATCCATATAAGAACTAAAAGATATCAGTTAAATTTCGGTTACACGATAAATAAAAAATCTGTAGGTTTTCACTTCAATTACATATTTTTGAACTGCAAATAATCTGACATGGAAGGAAAATTAGATGATACTGTGTGAAGGCTAATAAAATACTGCGATTTCTTGATAGAACACTTAGAAAACAAAATTCATGTAATTTTACTCCAAATGGAGATTGTGTGTGCCTACTTCAATATTGTAATAAAATCATTTCCAGCTTGGTGGGCGATATCAATTATTCTTTTTTAATATTGCCATATCGATTTTGTTCCCATGATGGAACACCAGTGATGTAAAAATAAGTTTCTTGAGTCAAACGTTAAAACAACATAAAAATATACGCCAAGAATGTTACAATTGTATAACGAAATTACATACTAGAAAGAAAATCTTGAGGACTAATGTACTTCGCATAAAACATGTAACAGTCAGTTCCATAAAATAACTGAAATGGTCTTCCTAGTACACGTCACAAGTTGAAAATGAGGTAGCTGCTTACAGTCACCTACGAAGCTAAGCTTTCAGGCAGTTTTAATACTTTTGAAAACATAAAAAAATATGAAATGTATAAAAAGGTGTACTTCTACTGTTTCTTCCTGCTACTCATTAATGTTTTATTTGATCATCCACCTATATGGATTGAAATAGGTAAACAATGTCGACCATCAAAATATTGTTATAAAACAACTGCAAATAGCATGTACTGCGGTGCATAGATAAGGCTGTATTTATTAAAAATATAGATGACATTAAAATTTTTCAACGCCCTTAGACGAGTGTCTATAAAAATATGTGTTAAAAATTGAAATTGCCTACGTTAACAGTTAAAGTATAAAGCTTACAGTGTATCAGATACTAAAATTCTTTGCTTTTAAAAATTGTATTAAGAGAGCATAATATGGTCAAACATTTTTCATAGCACAATATTGGGAGATAGACCGCAGTACATGCAATCTTTTATGGTGATGAGTGAAGTCGTGTCTACGTTTATTGCATGATACCCTACGCCATGCACTATTTGAAATATTTGACAGAGGGTGATATTCCGCTCATTTTGAGGGATAACTGTGCTAAAATTTCATCATCATAGTAACAGAAGTTCGTCGATAAATTACTCTTTGTCATACATCGTAGAATATTTCACGTAGACAGGGACTTTTGATTTTAAAATAAAGTGTGCAAAGTTTCATCTCACTAATATGAAATAAAATCAGAACTATCAGATGAACCATGAAATAATTTTGTAAGTACATTCACTGGCATAAATAGATACTGTTTGCAAAATATGTTGGGAATCAATTTAGTAGCAAAGAGAGAATAAATTAAACGTTATTTATACTGCGATAGTTTTTCACGCATCCCAATGTTAATTACGACATATTTTATTAACTATGTGCCGTACGGATATATAATTACGTTTGTAACCTTTGCAAAGGTACAAGCGATATGTTGGAAAATTATCATTGCTATCGAATGATAAAATACAAATAAACATACAAACAACCAAACAGGCATTTTTATATTTATTTTCGATGCCGTGAGAAACCAGTGTAATATAAGAACAGTCAATAACTGTTTAGGAAGCATTTGAATGATTTTGGTAGGAAATTAAGTGAAGAAACAGGACAAAGTTTTAGATGATACCATGGAATTAAATGGAGCACAAGACAGGCTTTTTAGAGATACGAGAATGGAATGGATCTGTTCCCGACTCGTTTCTAGGCGAAACGATTACAATTAAACCCAATAAGTTGCTTGCTCTTCCTGTGAAAGGACTAAGACGACGACTTGCCGGATGAGTGGATAAAATTACTAACGCTGAAGCATGCACTCAACTGACGAACGTAAAAAGTGAAAAATCTTGAAGAGACGTTTATCAAGAACTGTATGCTGAGTGGCTGAAGTTGGTGTACTACAGTGCGGATTTAGAGACAACCAACTATTTGACCCCTATTTTCGTTCCATTAATTAATAACGATGTATAGTAATGTTCACCCCCGAGTTTTCGAAATAAATATCTTTAAATATGTGTACTAACATAAGCAAACATAGTGCATTTTCGTTTTAAAAGTAAATCCAAAAAGATACACATTAAGGACATCTAGCGAAAATGCTATCAGCACGACGCAAAGCATACATCTTCAAAGCCAATACTCACCTTACAACTTTTATTTACAGTTATCGTTTTATTGCACTGAAATTATACAAAGGGAAGACTGTACGCAAAAAAGGTAATACTTTGTGTTAATATTGGTGGTTACAAATAATTTGGTTCTGCTGGGGTAGTCGACACAGTAGTAGATTGCGATGGCTACAAATATATATTCTATATCCTCTTCTTACACTAAACTTTATTGGTAGTAAAAAATTAATGGATGTAAATTATCACCTCCAGTTCCATAAATCGCCTCTTCAGAACACTGCTGCGCTCACACTACAAATGATTTGTATTACACAACCTGATCTCGAAAACTTTAACTGGATGACATTGTCGATTGGAGGTAAGCAATGTGTGGTAAGTTTTTCATTTCTGTGTCAAATGTATCACACCCTGTCCACTTTCTCTATTAGCGTACAATCATATTTCAGATCTTTTAAGAATTAAAATTTGTCAACTATATACAGGATTTTTCCCAAAATTTTGTAACAAAGAAAACATTTATTAATAACGATGAGTATTTCATTATCCTAAATCTTTAATACTTAATAAAAGTTTAATTAATTGCATGTTTGTGCCGTCAATAAAGCTTGGAATCTGGTATAGTTGCTGACGTAATTGTCAGAAATAAATAAATAATAAATGTTTTCCTAGCCTCTTTCTATAGCCATTTTGACTGAATCTTGTGTCGGTTCTTGGCGAAACGCCATAATACGGAATTAAATATCTCAATTTTGTGTATGTTAATTTGTTAATCGGTTTTCGACTTACAAGACTATCTGCAGACTTCAGGAAGTTACGTCGGCAGATGACCTAGTAAGCCAAAAATCGGGTAACGAATTAAATTAGACTTGTGAAACATATACAAAATTAAGATATTTAATTCTTTCTATAACGTAACGATGTAACATCAGCTTACTGTTTTAAAGGAAAACTGTTATCCAACGTAAGTACCTGCTATAAATTTTAAAATCATCAGAATCTAATAACATATCGATTACTTAATGATTTAGCTAGAACCAAAATTTTATATTATTCCTTTAAAAATCATACAGTAAAAATAAACATTTTTGCATTGACGTAGGTTGCATATGCAGAAGACACAGGGTAGATTAATTAGACAAATAAGCAAGTGCCTACACTGCAAAGATAAAAGCTTCAATGTAATGGTGGCTGTTGCTTCCAGTCGAGGTGTCCGATCAATGAATTATTCTGAAAGCAGTAGGACTACTTGATATTAATTAATGGTAGTGCTTCGTTTCCTCTTTTAAGCTTTTCCTTCTGGTTTGGAGAGACGTCAGTGATTCTTATCCAAACGTACTTCACTAATGAATCCTGTCAGGGAGGTCACGCAGTTTCGTACGTTAACGTTTCCTTCGTGAACAGCGGAGCACTTACGAAGCCCGGGGAATAGCGTGCTTCGTGGGATGATGCCCTGTGTTGACTGCGACACGTATTTGCTTTCGGGATTCAACTCTGCGAAGTAGAGTAGAAGCGTAATGGTACACAAATCCGTATGGAATAAAGCCTTTTTTAATTATTTTTCTTCAGTTACTGGCTGTATATATACAATAAATTCTCGGTACCATGATAATATAATATAAAAATTTTAATTCGAAAAATGTATTTATTTACAACGAGGCAAAAGTAAACCTTCTGAAAATGAGATTACGTGTACAGTGGTTAGAGTGAGAGGGAGAGGTATAATGATCACAGGTTTTAATTTCACACATGGTGAATACTACGTAGTTTTGTATTTGTCTGCATTTTAAAAATTTGTAATCTGTACTTTTTGTACGTAGTCGTTTTCTGGAAAATATTTTGTACATCAGCTACGGATTTTCTTAAAACACATTCCCGTCTGTTTGGTTTTCTGTGGTTTCGTTTTGTTCGATGTTACAGTATTTGGGAAGTCTGGAAAGCCGATTATATTGTTATTGTTCAATCCTTTCATCATGTACCGCGACGTTTGGTGGATCACTACACAAATATCAACAAGTTAGTCTTGTATTTCGCATCGGTTTGTGAACTTCATAATACACGGAAGTTGCAAATAAGGTATATTTTCCTGTATAAGTGAAAGTAGTAGTTATTATTTTACCTTGTTTTTATTGAATGATTAGTTTTTCATAAGACAGTTAGTAATTCAAAATTAATTATTTTAGTTCATTATAGCGCACACAATTGTATGTTACGAAAATGGTTACATATAATTGCAAAACTTTCTCCTAGAATCAGTGGCTACAATTAAAACTTATGAGAGTTCCAAAACAAAAGTAATTTCTTTCATTAAAAATATCAAGCATGAGATCTTTAATAATAACTATTAAATGCAAGAAGAATTTCTTTATTTTCATCAATTTGGGCTCCACGTGGAAGTGCTTTTAAATATGATGATGATTTGTGTGGCTATTTTGGCCGTTTAACCCCATCTCTGGTTCTGTTCGGCATGTCTGGTGCAAGTCTTTTGGTGACGCTACATATTCGACTTGAGCGTCCGTGATGATGAAATGATGATGAGGACGACACGACAGCCAGTCCCCGAGTGGAGAAAATTTGTAACCGGACTGGGAATCAAACCCAGGCTCCCTGTGTGGCAAACCACGACGCTTGGCATAATTATTTAGTGAACTTGCAGTGTAATACGTTTCAAAAATGTTAAAGCTAAGATCCCTGGTAAATTTATTTGGACGACCGGTTTCCGTGGTCTCTGCCATCATCTGATACAAAATATGTTTTACATGGCCGTCTTCTTGTAATGTCAAGAGTTGTTGTATAAAATAATTTTAAGTGCATAGGTGCACTAAGCCATTGTAATAAAAGTTTACGTATCACTATAAGTGACAGTAGGATACACAATGACATAGTACACCTATGCACTTTAAAATATTTTATACAACTGCTGACATTACAAGATGACGGTCATGTGAAACATTTTTTGTACCAGATGATGATGGAAGAGACGTTCGAAACCGGTCGTCTAAATAAAATTATTTACCAGAGATCTTGGCTTTAGCATTTTTGAAACGCATCATAGTATTGGATCGCCTCCTCACAAAATAAACAAGGTGAACTTGTAGCATAATGCACGTTGTGTAGTTCCGTATTTCATTCTCCACATTTTTCTGAGATACAACTTAGTAACTACTGTTTCACGAAGAGCAATTTCTTTTTGGAGATAATCCTCCTCGTTTTCTTCTCTGGAATCATTTGTTGTACATCAGCAACAGGTTTTCTTAAAGCCCACTCCATATCTTTTTTTCTCTCTCTCTTCAGAGGCTTTGATGCAACAATTTTCAGCATTCATAATGACAGCACGTTGGCGCTGGCACTAACACCAATATCACACTAACTTTCTTCTTTGATAAAGACTCTTCAGCACCGCTGTCGCACGCCCTAACACTAATATTGCACTAATCTCTTTGACACATTCGTCCAATATTCTTTCTGTAAGCATCTTTAACGAGATGCTAAGACTTATCCACAGACATACAACTCTTAGACCATCATAGACTTACAGTTCATATATGTCTGTGACACATCGACTGTATCAAAACAACGGACTATCGATATTTCCCTACTGAAGATTCAACTCGATGATCTAAAAAATAGTCTAAGATGCCAAGCAACAAACGAGATAGCTTAATATAAATGTATGTTCTGTTCTGTATACTACATATTTGTCTAATAAGCGATAGAATTTTACTTACCGCAGTGGCGGCGTAGTGTGCTGAAGTTGGCATCGACGACGAATGAGACACTTCGGAAAACCAGTCGCTTAGAATGAGAAGTTTAGTCTTTCGTGTTGTCTATAAAGTAAATAATTAATTGTTTTCCTATTCTGTAGTTGGCAGGTTCTTGTATATACCTCTCATATACCGATCATTTCGTTGGCAACATTTGCACAGTACGCCACAGCCGTAAGTAAAATGTAACATTTACGACAAAACACTAAATGTGCCGTAATTATATCAGTTTATTCCTATTTCTTAGTACTGCTATATCCATATACAAATAATTGTTGATACGTTGTTTAAAGTGACAGGGAGACCAATAATACTGTAGTCTGTAGTGCCAGTCTAGTATTGTGTGCCATTGGTTCTGCTGAGGTTTGTTTGTTATGGCACCGAAAACATTAATATTCTAGGACGCCGATGTCTTCCTTTCGATGTTCATCGTACATTGATTTCTTTGAACTGATGTTAACATTGATGTTACCATCGACGTTTTTCTAATATTGTTCATTCCTTGGGCAATTGTTGGTATCACTTTTTTTTATTAGAAAATAGCTAAACCCGGCCACCCTTCGCTGTGGCTCACTCTCATATGAAATAAATAGAAAAGGAAATAATGTAACTCAAGTGAAAATAGAATCACCAAGAGAATGCTTTAATCATATCAATATCGTTCGTTCTTTATGCTCCAGTGGCTAAGTAACGAAAATATAGTATGTAAAACGAAAGTTTAGTTTCACAGATACACATTATTTTAAACCCTTAAGATAGATTACTTTTTGTCGCTCGTTTTCTCTACAAATATACTGATCAGTTTACCGACTCCGGAGCTATTGTTTTCTACATTCCTTTCATCTATTTCCCATCCGCTATATCTGTTTCCTGCTTCCCCACTATCTACCTCTTCATCCTCCCCCTCTCTAATCTCCGACCTCAGTTCATCACTCCATTTCCTTAATTTTGAATCGCCTCCTCCAGCTATCTCTACGCTCCGCTCATTGTACCTGTATAAAATGAAGAAATTAAAAATTAGGGAATAGCTTCAAATTGTGTGTCATCTGCTGGAAACTATCACAAAGGTACTGTTACGTAAAATAAAATGAAATAACGACTCACATCAACAACATTTTGTCCAGAATTCGTTTCTATGGTGTTTTGATTTATAATGCTAATGTCATGATCTGTCTTACTGAAAATGAACCATTAAACACGAGCGTACATAAAATGTGTTTCCACGAAAAGTTGTTACTTTAGTGTCGCATTTTTACCATAGAATCTGACCGGTACGCAAGGCAGAAGTTGGTACACCTAAATTTTCGACATTACTTGTTAGCTGGAGAATTTAAAGCTTGATCAGAGTATAAATATGAAAATATCTGATTCCTTTTTCCTTTCTTAATGACTACCTATACTCATGATTTTTGTCTTGCAGGCATCTATGGCAAAGCGCCTTTTGAATTGTGTACGTTTTATTGACCTCCTTGCACAATTATAATCGAAAATCGATACGTCATTTTTCATGTTGATATATTCGTATAATACGCTGCCAAATACTCATCACTGCTCTTTGAAAACTCAGTTACATTCAATGGGGCTAATAACTTCCGCCTTTACCATGAAATATTACATTAGCACGGATTGCAACAGCTGCCTTAAGTAAAGTAACCCCTTCATTTGCAATTAATTCTAAGATGGTAAATGTCCATTTTTTGTCGACAGGGATTTAGACGGGCACATTCGATACATATCGTTAGATGCCCGACTACTCCAATTGCAAAATTTATTATAAAGCATCTGGTTCCCGAGCGTTACTCGGAAATGTAGTTCTCTATAATGCATTGGTAATTCGAAGGGGATCCTTATCGGAATGAATGTTTTGAATGAATTTTTTTATCATAAAATATGCATTTAATGCAGTTATGCACTGTCGTTAATACTTTCCAGTACGACCCAGTCGTCCGACTTCGTAAGTAACTACGTGAGCAACACTCTTGCGCTCCGCTTAAAAAAAAACCTTATTTCTTTTCATTCTCCACTCCGAGGAGTGGAGCGGGCTGTTTGAGATCCGGCCCATAAAGAGTCGCGGTTCTATTCAGCCAATTATCAGACAAGCTGATAGTGGGGAAAAGGGGGATCCCAATTGGGAATAAGTGGGAGGGGCTTACCAGCTCCGGTATACGCCTTACAACCAAGGAAAACCTCCCGAACACCTTGGTCGGAGCCGGGGGATTGGGACCAATTTAATTTATCTCCGGGACTTGCCCCGGACTAAAAATGGATTATCGAGAGAACACGAATGCACTCACGACAATCAAGGATCGGACGCCCGAGTTACTCTCGTAATCTCGTAGAGATCGGCTCGACGAACAGTGGACAAGCATCTACAGGAACCGCACCCGTGGGCACGGTATCCTGTGCGTCGCTCCGCTTGATAATACCCAATATATAACAGAGAACATTGCGTAGACCACCATCGAGAGAGATCACAACAGATTTCAACGCATAATACCTATACATAGAAGGCAAAGTTCCGCGTCACTGACTGACAGATTTAATAAATCACTCATCTTCGCCCTGCCAAAACCACTGATGATAAAAACTTGAAATTTTCAGATGGTATTCATCTTACACTGTTGGCGACGTTTAACGAGCGATTTTTTGATATTCCGTCCCTAAGGGCGGCGGGGGTGGGGGGTGAAATATAGGATGAAAAGTTTTTCGAAAAAAAAACTGTTATCCAGTCAATTTTGATGCTAGACGCGCATAAATTGGTATATGGGTTCTTGGTTAGAATATAAAAAAGGCGTCTTTCAGTTCTCTCTGAAATAGGGGCTGAAAAGAATTTTGAAAATTGATGCTAGTTTTGCAGCCTGAACTACAAAAATTGCTATTTGGAGTCTTGGTTACAATTAAAAAAGTACGTGTATATCTCCCCTCCCCTCTTCATTATTGCCGACCATTGCTGTATCTCGTCTTAGAAATGTAACTTACAACGATGTATAGTCTTTTGTTCAAAATCTTACTCAGAAAGTTCTTGACCGAATGCTTTGAAATATTAATACAACGTACTACTGGATTACGTGGATGTTTATATATATATATATATATATATATATATATATATATATATATATATATATATATATATATATATAATCCTTTCAAGGAAAAAAAAAAAAAAAAAAACGCTTCAGTCACAGACAGCTTTGACGATAATGTCCATAAACAATGAAGGGCTCTCATACGAGAAACAGAAACTACAGAAACTACTTGCTGAAGCATGCAGAACACACAGCTGAGGTCTCTTATTAATCCAAGAGACCCACACATTCCCCACCAACAGATGACCGAACATCCACGTAATAAAATTAGTAACTCATGAATAACACGGCAGCGCAGTTTCCGAGAAAACGAGCTGAATATAGATACAGTCCTTTACTGTGGTATTATGTATAAGCCACTGAAAAATGAGTTCACATTTAATGAACCACCAAACATGGCTTCACAATTAACAAAACTGTCAACGAGTGACTTCACCTGCCGTGGTTTAGCTTCGCGTACAGGCAGATAAAAGAGGAGAGTGAAACCTGAGCAGACCCGATAGGCCTTAAACTGATAAACGACTCTAAGCTTTCATACTCTTTCAACTGCAGCAGGTGAAACCGTCAATCCAGATAGCATCTTCATCAGTGAGCATATTGAAGATAAAACCAGAAAGGATGTGGCGCAATCACTCCCACCTACACAATATGTCTGGTAGAAGCCGTTCTTAAACCAGCTACAACATATTTTAAAGGTCTTTTTTGAAGTTGCCCCTGGGACAAATTGTTCAAATAACTTGACAAAGAGGAGAATAATCTTGATGCGAATCCCGATAAATATGATACATTTACTGATTAAGCTAAAACACTCTTACGTAAAAATATTCCCAGAGTCTGGAGAACTACGTTTATTCCTGCCCCCAACGGATATTCAAATGCTCTGCTGGAAATATCAGCCTCGAGAACATTTAAGTGGTGTAATTTAATTAAAATCTGTCAATATCTGAAGAACATCAATAATTATCCCTCAATTAACAGTTAAAAGTTTTGTAAGGTCAAACCAAATCAAATAACACATCAACTCCTACTTGATGGCCAAACCAACACCAAACAAAAACGAAAGAAGTTCCAGTGATTCTCTCAAAAAGACCACCTAGGCACCCTTTTAACTCTGAAACGATTAGAAGATTTCATATCCCTAATCAAATATAATAAAGTCGCTGGACTAGATGATCTAAACACAGAGCAAATAAAAATGTTTGGCCCTGTCACCAAACAGTGGTTTCCAGCTATGATGAATGTCCTTCACGCTTCCAAATATTTGGCAGATGACAAAGATTAATCGTATCCTCGAACATACAAACCAAAATATAAATAAAGAGAAAGATGGGTTCCACCCTGGGAGATGAAGCTGTGGAACCACATACAGCATAAATACGTCAGATGGAACTTAAATTGTAGCAACTATGTATTCACAACCGATACAAAAGCGTTTGCACCTGTTAGTGTCTTAAAAGTAGCCGCCAGAGTTGAGTAAAACCGGTTCAGGTGATGTGGAGCGTCAGCAGAGCCTGTTCTGTTGATGGTGTGATTGAAGCGGCCTACTGCCTGTCGAATCTCTGTAACAGTTCTGAAGCTATGACCCTCATGACACTGTCGTACTTTCCAATCTCTGGCACATTCAGTCTTGATCCAACTCCGTTGTTCCTGTTTCGAAAACGTAGTGACATCGTTGCATTAGACCGCTCCCTCACAAGTGACTGCGTTTGCCTCAATTGACCGCACGCTGGTGACGTGGGACGAGCGAGCCTATTTGTTCGGAGGTAAGGTAGGTATGTCAACAATATGTGCTATCGGCGACAATAGTAGATTCCATTGCATAGTGTCTTCACAGCAGTCTTGTCGCTATTTAAGTTCCAACCCTCGTAAGACGGATACGAGTGGAATCGAATCACGCATGCTGCGTTTATCTAACAGCGATTTATGACACCATTCACAATAAGCTAATATCGAAAAAGATATCAGCACGAAAGATAACCGAGTTGCGCAATTCATCCAGTGCTTGCTGAAGAACATACGCTAGTTTGTAACACACAAAGAGATGTCGATGTCGGAGCCAGAAAAGCGGACTACCTCAACGTAATAATCTTGCTCCATTGATGTACGACAGTCGTAATTTAATCTATGCGGATGGTAAAGTAGTTGCTGCTCAGGGATGAACTTTTGAAAAGGTGGAAATAAAATTAAAATTAGCGTTTGAGAATCTAGTTGACGATTATGAAAACAACCGTCTTATGCCAAATAAAGCAAACTCCCACGACTGCCATCGTTACATGCGAAACAGAAAGGCCGGCAGGCCAGCAAGAATCTTAGTCGGGAGGGGTGGGGTGGGGGGAGGGCCACTCTCACTGCTACACAAAAAATATCTACAAGTTAAACTTGTTTGTCCTCTCACCTACAAGGAACACTTAGTGTAGACAAAACTGAAAACGATTGCCAGGAACAACACCATTCGCAAGCTCACAAATAGTAGCTGGGAAGCACATTCCGCAGTTCTCCCTATGTCAGCTCTAACGTTGACATTTGACAGCGTTAAGCGTGACCCCATCATAACAACATTACGAGAATTAGTATTATGTAGTTATAGTGGCATCAGAGATCAGATTTAACAAAAATTTAAAAACCGAATCTGTGTAAATACTGAAATGACTCCGCCAGGGCCGTATCATATCCCAATTACAGTTCAGTTTGTACTTGGACAAGATTTTTCGAACCCTTCCGTAGCCGAGATAGGGAAAATAGTTACACAAATAAATGAAGCTGGTCAGCATTTTGGTATCATTATATATGCCAAGGAAACTAAATGGACATCAACTGAAAGAACCTCTGGTGAAAACGTACCTGTAGTCAATAATGGTAATAAAATCGAGAAGGTTACGAAATTTAAATAGCTTAAGCCTGTGACAAACAAGAAGGTTGATTTTTATGAGGAATTTAAGGTTCGTTGTGGGATTGTCGAAGAAACTATTCGGAAGCTACGAAATGTGGTGATATACCCAGACATGGCGCTTATTAATGTAAATATAATTTTAAAGAATACTATAACTGTTATTTTATTATTAATGAGTATTTGGATAATGATTCATTTTGGTAGAAGTCCTAATATAGGTGGTAGAGCTGGGCTCAGTTAAAATAAGAAAAACTTCGTAACTGCGGTACATTCTGAGAAGAACTAAAGTATGAACTTCTACAATTAATTGTAGAAGGCAGAATAGAAGGATGCGCCAGTCAGGTAGAAGAAAGCAATTATGGTCACAGAATATCAATACATGGACCGCATCAACAACTTTGAAGTGCTGGTTGAAGAAGCAAGGAACGCCGCCTGAGATCAGCAGAGGCACTTTAAGTGTGTGGCAACACGAAGAAGAAGAAGTACTACTATTTATTATAACTGGTTTATGTACTTGTTTTCTATTGTAAGATAATTTTGTAAAGTGATTTTTCGGATACTATAAGTAAATAATAAATAAATACACAGCGCGTGTGTAACTGTACGACCTGTAAATACTCTAATCCTATTATATTAGTCAGTTTGAGAACATTACGCAAAAAATGAAAGTCTGTGAATAGAATTAACAGTGATATTTTAGGGAACCTTCGCCGGATAACTGGCATCTACGTTGAACCAGGGCGGATGATTACAGATGTTCACGATACTTTTACCCAAAAATATCCATAAATATGGGGGAATTGTTTTAGAGATAGATTGACAACTGCCAAAATTTGTATACTATGTGAATTTCTTTTCCAAATTTTTGCTAAATATTTCGATTTTTTTAAATTACAAAACAAATTGCTTTCACTTTGTGAAGGATTCTTGGTACTTTTGCAGCTCTTATAGCATCCAATCGTTCTCTATGACTGTGTGAGGTAATTATAGGTGTCACAAAAGAAGTCCGATTGCACTGGGTTGGTGGCAATGTGAAAGAAGTAAGATTTCCGATGGGAAGAAAACGGGAAGAAATAGTAGACAAGCTGTGTTAAGAAAACAATTTTTAAAGCAGGCAATGTGCTATTTCTTCACATCGGTGCTCTTCAAAAACAGTTTCTAATATGGATATCAAAAGATACATCTTTTTTGAAACATATTGTCCCTATGACGAAATGGTTAACAACCAGTTTCCAGACATACGAATTCGCGATGTAGCACTCAACCATGTCATCTTTCAACGATTGCACTGTGTAAAATATTTCGAATTTTCCTGAAGCAACGTCAGTCAGTAAAAGGTTTATTTGAAATATAGCCAACAAGCCAATGACAAATTCAGAAAAAAGTATGGGACGTTATATGGAATGAAATATTTCACGGCAGTACGTATTATGCTGTAACATGACATTTAATATTTTTTATTAAAATTGTATCTGCGACGCTTGTCGCTAGCATCCGTTCTCTCTGCCAGTAAATCTCTGATTATTTAGTTTCATAAGAGACTTTCAATTTTTTGAACGAGCTGGGGAGAAAATGGAATCGCTCGTCGTCATTCGTCTTCTTACTGTTGAACAGATCTGACGTCTCTCTTTTGGTTTCTCCACATTGACTATGTAAGTGTGCGCATCTAATTTGTTAATTGTATAAATACCACAGTTCATTTGAAATGAATATTTAGTAAAAAAAACTTTTTTTCCATTTTTTGTTTTTTTGTTTTTTAAATCTTTGTTTCTAGCGTAATCCGTAAACTGATGCTTGGCCAACGCCAATGCTTCGCGATTGCGGAAGAACATTCCAGATGAGACTTTCACATACGCACATTTCGTGTTGAATTTGTTTCCATGCCTGCAGTAATTCTTCTTTTCTTTAAACGAAGCCCGATAATTTTACAGTTTTAAACACTAACCGTAACTGGAACAAAACACGGTATTCGAAGCTTATGCAACCAAGCATCAGTTTACAGTAAAGAAGAAATTTATTATTCAATACTCCAGTGTGCTGCCTCCAATCCAGTTTGAATTCTTCTGCTAGGTAAAGAACTAAATCCGCTACTTGATATTGCAATGATGCTTTCTGGTGTTGTCTTTATTCTAACCATTATTACTGCTAAATACTGATGGCGGAATCTTTCATGTTTTTCTCAGTGTCTTTGTCTTTTCAAAATTGATATTCATTGAAATATTCCACAGTTTGTTTAACTTCAACAACGGTACCTAACTTTAATCTTACGACAACTACAGCAAAAATAATAATAATAATAATAAATAAATAAATAAAATATTCTTACAATTTACACAGTTATGTATTAACACCACATTATTTTTAAATGTTGCTGTAAGTAGAATGGGCAGGCTGTAGGTTTGTTAATGTACAGAATAAATAATAGTAAATCAGTACTTAAATATATACAATTTGTATGGGTTGTTATGCAACTGTAAATTAGTCTACTTGAGATCAGAAGCGTTTCGCTTTCTTTTAAAGAATTTTCAGTTTTCAACTGTACTAGAAATATTTTGTTTTACGTTATTTGTTTGCCTTTTTACTACATTAGATCGGTAACAGTTCTCATGCAATAGGATTATTTGATTCAGAATAAAATGAGCCATTAATATTACTCACCTATTTTTATGTTGTCCTCTTCATGTTTGTTTGGTAGCACATTGCCACTTGCTGTCACTGTTTATATTTACACTATTTACAATTACAGTTTCTTATAAATGTTTTTGAAAAATAGCCAATTCTGTGGTATGACAGGTAGTGTATGTCTTTTGTGTTGCTTTCATTTTATCGTGTCTGTGTGTGGTATTTGCTAACAAGTTCTTTGGTTCAAGCTGTGTGACGTATTTTTGTTTCGTTTCTGTCGAAAAAGGCGTCTGATAGCGACTTTACATGTGAAGTTCTGACAGCATTGTGTATGTGTGTGTGTGTGTGTGTGTGTGTGTGTGTGTGTGTGTGTGTGTGGCCGCGGCCGTCCACCGTCGGGGGTTCGAATCCCCTCCGGCATGGATGTTTGTGTCCTCTTTAGTATAAGGTAGTTGATAAGTAGAATGAATCTTTCACTCTGCAGCGAAGTGTGCGCTGATATGAAACTTCCTGGCAGATTGAAATTGTGTGCCGGAACTGGGACTCGAATCTGGGACCTTTGCCTTTGGCGGGAAAGCGCTCTACCGACTGAGCAATCCCGAAACGACTCACGATGCCGCCTCGCAACTTTACTTCCTCTAGTACCTCGCCTCCTACTTTCCAAACTTTACAGAAGCTGCAGAGTGAAAGATTCATTCGAGAAACATCCCTTAGACTGTGGCTAAGCCATGTCTCCACCATATCCTTTCTTCCAGGAGTGCTAGTCCTGCAAGTTTCGTAGGAGAGCTTCTGTAAAGTTTGGAAAGTAGGAGGCGAGGTACTGGCGGAAGTAGAGTTGTGAGGTGGCATCGTGAGTCGTGTCGGGATAGCTCAATCGGTAGAGCGCTTGCCCGCCAAAGGCAAAGGTCCCAGGTTCGAGTCCCGGTTCCAGCACACGATTTTATTCTGCCAGGAAGTTTCAGGTGATAAGTAGTTTGTAAGTTTAGGAACTGATGACCCTGCAGTTAAGTCCGTTAAGCTATACAAACATTTGAAGATTTAAGTGTGTGTGTGTTTATAAATATGATTTTAGTTCAACTAGAGAAGCTGTGTGTGTGTAGTTGTGTGTGTGTCTAAGTGTAAGTGTTTGAGAGACAGAGAGATATTCTGGTGTTCTGCAGATGTATGTGGAGTAGGCTTCTTCTTTCTTTTCTTATTTTTTTTTTTCTTTCTTTTTTTTTTTTTTTTTTTTTATTATCACGTGGTCGTATCATGTGGTGGGTTTGAGGAAGGGGGAGATTTGTCTTAATTCCACTATGTGTTTTAATAGTTTAGTGTTTGGTTCTGATGTTTACCTGGTCATTTAATGTGTGTTTCTTTTCTGATAATGCATTTTCATTTTAGAAATTCTCGTGGAGTGTTATGTTTATTATTGCTAAATCTTATTTCATGTAGGTTTCTATAGTGGTGAAATAGTGATTTTTTTTTTTTTTTTTTTTTTTTTTTTTGGACTAAGGTGTTGATTTTCCTGTTACTTTCAATATACAATACATAGCTCTAAAACCGGCAGTATATTTACAATGTGAACGCGATATTTTTATAGGACCTAATATCCTTATACCAATATGCTTTGTCGATATATCGAGGGACAATAAACATGTATTTTTTTTTTAAATAACGATTTATTGTATTCCCCATATCAAGCATCTGTCTGCCCATAGTAGCATGATAGAGCGTCCAGAAGGATGTTAATGGAATAACTCTTGCCGTTTATGGGTGTACCAACATCTATATCAAGGCGCTGTTAGATAAGAGAAAGGGGTACGCGTGATTTTAATCGCGACGCGTGGTCTGCTCGCAGAACGACACACATCGGCTAACACGGTGATTTTACCGAAAGAGATGACTGCCCACGGCCGTATCCGCCGTGGGACGATGTTCCGTCACGTCTGCTTATCTCATCCCGGACTCAGCCGCAAGTAGTTAGAGCCAACCGCGTCCCTCGAATCGGGGACTGGCGGTCAACGGCCCACGCAGATAACCCGGAGATGCCCAGGCGCGCGTGCGCACATGCACTGCTGGGTGACCAATGGCGCGACCACGTCCAGCACAGGGCTTTACGAGCGCTTGCCGCACCCGCCCACTAATGACGTAATCAGGGTAGACGTAGTGCGGCCGGCGCGGCCTCATAGGACTTCCTATCAGACGCCGGGAAATCCTGCCGGTGGGCCGACGCCCGAGCAACGTTCGCCGCCTCCGGGCGATACGGCAGACCGTTATACGGCTATGGTGCGGTGTGCTTCTCATCACACCGCCACCTCTCACGCAAATGCCGCTCCAACTCGGTGAAAACCTGCTATATGAAGCCATTCAATACTCATCATCATCATCATCATCATTAGAGACTGATTATGCCTTTCAGCGTTCAGTCTGGAGCAAAGTACCTCTAATAAAATTCCTCCATGTTTACCTATTCAATGCTAACATTGATGCCTCGTCTGCTGTTATGCCTTTTACGTCAAAATCATTCTGCACTGAATCTAAGTACTTTCTTCTTGGTCTACCTCGACTCCTCTTACCCTCCACTGCCAAGCTCATGAGTCTCTTAGGTAAACTTGCTTCTCCCATGCGTGTAACATCTCAGTCTGTTCGCTCTAACTGCTCCATCTATGGTGTTCATTCCTAGTTTTTCTTTTATTTCCTCATTATGGACACCCCATCTATTAGTACCTGCAATCATTCCTGCTACTTTCATATCTGTAACCTCTACCTTATGAATAAGGTAACCTGTATCCACCCAAATTTCACTCCCATACAACAAAGTTGGTCGAAAGATAGAGCGGTGCACTGCTAACTTACTCTTGGTACTTACTTCCTTCTTGCAGAAGGGAGTAGATCTTAGCTGAGCACTCACTGCATTAGTTTTGCTGCACCAAGACAAAGTGAAAAGTATCAATGAAGAAAAAAAAAATGAATTAGCTTAACTGTTTAACTTTTCCAGGAGTTCCTCGACAGAATAAAAGGAATGAGCCATGAGGTAACTCTTCAATTTAGATCTGAAAGCGTGTGGGTTAGTGCTAAGATTTTTTATTTCTTGTGGCAGCTTATTGAAAATGGATGCTGCAGAATACTGTACACCATTTTGCACATGTGTCAAGGTGATGTGATGCTAATGTAGATTCGACTTTAGTATTCACCGGGTGAAAGCTACTAACTCGTGGGAATAAGCTGATATTATTAACAAGAAACGACATTAAAGAAAAAAAGTATTGTGACGCCAGTGTCGAAATTCCCAGACTACTTAAAAGGGGTCGACATGCCGTTCGTGAACGTACACCACATATTGCTCGAACCGCCCGTTTTTGAGCCAGAAATATTCTTTTTGCACCAGGCGAGTTACTCCAAAAAATAATACCGTACGTCATAAGTGAGTGAAAGTAAGCGTAATAGACTACTTTCCGTGTTGAAAAATCACTTATTTAAAATATTGTTCTAATGGTAAATATAGCAGAATTTAGTTTTGGAACAAGATCCTGAACGTGGCCTTTCCGCTACAGCTTACTGTCTATCTGAATACCTAGAAATTTTAACTGTTCAGAATCACTTATCATATGCCCGTTATGTGTAAACAATATGTCAGCTTTCGTCAAATTATGTGTTAGATATTGTAAAAACTGAGTGTTACTGTCATTTAACATCAACTTGTTTTCTAAAAGCCATGAACTTATCACTTGAACTGAATTATTTGATACTGTGTCAATATTACGAGCAACATCCTTCACTACCAAGCTGGTGTCATCAACAAACAAAAATATTTTAGTCACCTTTTATACTCGAAGGCATATCATTTATATAAATAAGGAATAGCAACGATCCTAAAACAGACCCCTCGGGCACCCCACACTTAATTGTGCCCCATTGTGATTGTACGTCATAGCCATTTTCTACACTGCAGAGAATTACCTTCTGTTGTCTATTATTAAAGTAAGATGTGAACGCGTTGTGAGCTACTCCTCGTACAACTGAAATTCAGGATGACAACTCACAAATACAGAATGAAGGCATCGTCAAATGAGCCAGATATTGTACATCCAATATTCCAGTATGTTTCAACGATAGGAATCCCTTTCTACGTGCTTGATGTAAACTGAAAAGAGATGTACAAGCATGTCCTTATCAACCAAGATATCTACGGCAATTATACTGGAATACGATTAAGGATGGGATATTTTAGATCAGCAGTGGTTAACTCAACTAGTAGGCAGCATGCCTTGTAGGGCACAGGCATGCATTAATGCTCGGGGTTGTACAATTTGAATGCGGTATGTTTTCAAATTGGCTCACACAGGTTGCTCATGTCAACACTGAAACTGATAAAGATTATGACTGAGGAGAAACTCTTAATTACAAATGCTCGCACTCTCACTCGTTTTGAAGTCAGAAACTCGACAGTTTGACCAAAAAAATTCTAATAACGACGACTTAAGGCTCATCTGAAAGGTACGCGTTGTGAGGAAGAAAAGATGTAAAAGACTTCTGAAAAGGTCTCTGCCTCTTTTTTTCCATCATTCCACTACCTTCTCTATAGCAAAATTCGCTTGTAACTTAAGTGTAGTACAGACGAGTTAATTAGGCCCTATCAGCGCCCTGAGTGAAATGCGCAGCCTCTAAAGAAAATGTCCAACTAATAGTAGTCCTCAAAAGCTGTGTACCGAGCGCAGAAGACACATACGTCATAATAGGTTCTTAATGCTGATAAGGTTAATCAGCGATGATATAGGTTAGTAAAACGATTTATGTATGAAACATCTTGATAACGGGATGCCAATCGTCTTTTTAGTAACGCAGGAGTACAGGAAATGCGCAGTTTAGAAAATGTTCTCTCATTAAACATATTCACAATAAACTTTTCGAACGTTTCAAATACTTTTTACGAATTAAATACATGTGCCCACCTGCATCTGATATCAAATAACTCGTTTTCTGTTATCTATATTGTGGCGCTCACCCCGGTATCTAGGCGGTCTACATCGAGCCAGAACATTGTCGAAGAATTTCATCTGCCTTTTCGTATGTCTTTTGTTCATTGATATTACACAATCTGAAATAATAAAACTGTAACTCTCTATTGAGAGATGTTTCATTATGAAACCGAAGTAAATTTAATGAACAGAATTTGTAATTTTAACTAAAGAACGAGTGCGTTTTGGTGCGTAGCATGCAGGTACCCTGCCGTCCACTGCAGAGTACTAGAATTTGGGCGGCCATTCTAATTGGAATAGTACCAACTGTACAGTCTGAGGACGTCATACCACTTTACGTAATCAGCTTACAGCTCTGTTCAGACTTGCTCTGAGGCAAGTAAATATCATGGTTGGAATGCAGAAAAATTACAAAGTGCTGCATAAAGAGGTGTGATGAAAGTATGACCTAACTGGATGGGCATCTGTAGGGCGAGAGAAAACGAGTGTCGGGCGCTCTACAACCAGATATCACGGGAGTAAGGTAAGGTGATCCAAGTTCATTGTGACGTGTCCGATCAGTTGTGTGTGAGACTGTGAATCACGGTGACTTATCACGACGTCAGTTAAAACTGGACCCTGAGAGTGTAACGGATGGAAATCCGGCACCCCACACTCTGGCATTAATTCTGCCGTGATTGATACTCATACCGAAGTTACTTTGCACGCTATAACGAGTTAAATGGGTTAAGTTTAAATTTACACAACTTTATTTATTTCAGTTCGCAAAATGGACGAGGGAAAATCCGGTATACCTGCAGAACAAAGCACATTTTTTTACCGTGCCTATAATACAATCTATCGCACTGTCTGAAACTACGTTTCACTGGTCTCACGTGAAGTAGCACGACAGACTGCTTTGCATACGATATTGCGTCATTACATTCCATCAGTTTTTATTAACACGTTACAGCAACATGTATGCAGACTTTAAAAGAGGAGACGTACTTCAATGTCCTGCACGTTTGTAACTCCCAAGGAGTTTGCCTTCTGTTATGATGGTGTGAACCTTTGTGATCATAGATTGAACATCGCCACTTTCTGAAATGTAATACAGACATTCTGCTGAATGTTGATCTTTGAACATCGCGGACATTCATTTTCTGTCGGCATCTGGATGCAGCTATTACTATTTCTAATTGTTGACATCTCTTTAAGAAGTGTTGTTGATGGTTACCAGTTAAATCTGAAAAAACTTTTTTTTATAACACGAAAGCTTGAGGGCTAGAGACAATCTTCATGTGGTTATACAGTCACTTCATGTTGGACGGTATTGTTTAGATAGAAACAAATTATTTGGTATATGAGATGACTTCAATAAGAAGACAAAGCCAAGATCGCTTGTATATATTCCTTATTTACTGTATGTTATTGCTATTTCCGGGAAGCTATATTGCCATTATCAACAAACGTTACTTCATAAACTAATAAACTACTTATTACAAAATGGGAAGACATACGAATTTTAAACTGATGCAGCACTGCACATATGACATGTTGTTTGGTGCACGATGGACATAATATCTTTTACATGTGATGCTTCCTCATTTGAAGTTATAATTTATACAGCACTGTACATATTTCATGAAATTTGAAACACCATAATTACATTGGTAATAAAATAGGTATTGAGACAAAATAGGTGCCGCGGTGGAGTAGCCGAGCGGTCTAAAGCGTCTCGCTGCGGAGCGCTCGGTTGCTCGCCGTGGAAGTTCGAGTCCTCCCTGGGGCATGGGTGTGTGTATTTGTCCTTAGGTTAGTTTACCTAGGTTTAAGTAGTTTGTAAGCTACGGACTGATGAACACGCAGTTTGGTCCGATAGATTTACAAACATTTGAACATTTTTGAACAAAATAGGTATTATGACAGTGGTATACCAAACAACATACAGTGCTATATTACTTCCAACTTGAAATGTGCAAGCATCAGGTGTCAAATATATTGTGCCTATTGTGTACGAAACAATATCTGATATGTACAGCCTTGTATTAGCTTTTAATTAATATGTTTTGCATTTTGTAATAATTCATTTATTAGTTTGATGAGGTAACGTTTCATCATTTAATAATGGCAACATAGCTTACCGAAACAAGTGATGCCATACAGTAAATGAGTAATTTATACATGCGATCTTGGCTTCGTCTTCTTCTTGAAGTCATCACATTAAAAATAACATAAGATCGCTCTTCATACCAACAGAGTCAGCTAATACAAATTATTTAGTTAATACTTAATATCTACATGAGAAACAATAGCATCTGGTGAAGCAAGTGTTAAAAATATTGATATACTTACATATAACAGAAGTATCCATTGTTTCTATATACATTCTGTATTTCTTTACACTTTTTTTTGTTTGAGTACAGATTATTTTTTCCCCTCACTGTAGAGGGATTTACGATATTTGTGTCAAAAGTTAATCAAAAATTTTGGCACTTTACACATCGTGAACAGCAAACATTCAAAATCCCTGCGTGTTTACATTTGATTAATGTTCTTCCTGCCAATGAACTTAAAATCTACCGAGTGCAAATACCTTAAAAATCGATACGTAGGAACTTAGATTTAGGTATTACAGATGCTGTGATATTGTAATTAATACAAATGTGGAGACTGATTTACAATATAGAATGAGTGCCCAGTGAATTTTAATAGTCAATGACATTTTTAATTTAAATATCATTGATGGAGTAAAGTGTTTAGTTTTCGTTGCTACGTATTTCGTCTCAGGTATGTAGAAATACCTGTTTCCAAGCTCGACGAGATCAAATGTTTAAATGTGTTTAAAGCAATGGGACCTAACTACAGTGGTCTGTGGTCCCTAAACTTACAGACTATTTAAAGTAAATTATGCTAAGAACAACACACACCCCCACGCGAAGCAGGACTCGAACCTCCGACGTGGAATGGCCGCGCGAACCACAGCAGGGCGCCTCAGCGCGCACGGGTATTCCGCCGTGTTTTTAGGCTTTTATCCCTTTTAAATATATTATTAAAATTTATAGAACTGTTCTTTTGGTAAGATCAGTCTCTTCAGTAAGTAAGTGATCCGGTGAGTTGGTGCCTTGGATGTAGAAGAGCCTAACCAGAAATTGAATTGGCGACCTCACACAAATGGTGTTACTTTTAAGACAAGTTTGTGAATAATGGGTACTAATTAAAAAGGTATATGTTTGTCTTGCATCAAGAGCATTAACAGATCGCTAACAAGAGAAATGAGTAATGTACATAGCAGATGTAAAATTTGCGACAAACCCATGCATTGCCTTCTGTGTAAGTTAAGAATACCGTTAAAGCTGCAGATTTCAACTGCAACTTATTGTGAGAGTGTACTTTGATTTCTCATATTGTTTGCCCAGTGATCCATCAACATATTGTATTTTGTGTGATCGTGCTCCGATGTTCGTCCTACACTTCATAACATCGTTTGGCGATCGCATTTGTTTACGAGTTTATGAGCTTCCCTCTCCCTGTAACAAGAACCGGTTTAGAAAACCTTAGCGGCATGCAGCCGCGTGTAAGGATCGCCAACCGCCGATATTTTAACTGTAACACATCTAGGAATTTTTAAGGCAACTGCAGAAAACTTTTTCTCGTAGATCATATGACCTTTCTGAATACCATAATTGAAGGGTCCCTCTCAGGCCCATTTTGGCTAATACTGGTGATCTGACATATCGTATAGCTAAATGTTCTCAGTGACTATATGTGAACACCAAATGAAACATTCTGTAGATTTAATGCGTCGATTGGAGGGACTACATTTGAATGACTGATATTTTAGTGAGGTTCGATGTGCATTCTCTCTTCACTCACGTTTCTCGGAATCGTTGCTGCTGATTGAGGCTACGCCGGCCGCGGTGGCCGAGGAGACTGAGGCGCTTCAGTCGTGGCCTGCACGGCCACTACGGTCGGGGGTTCTAATCCCCCCTCGGGCATGGATATTTGTGCCGTCCTTAGTGTTAGCTGGTTCATAAGTAGTTTGTAAGTTTAGGGACTGATGACCCCGTAGTTAAGTCCCATAAGCTTAACAAACATTTGAACATTTGAACATTGAGGCTACATTTAGTGTTTACTAATTTCTTTCAACATGATTTGACTTCCGCCCATTTCTTATTAAATGAGCATTGATGACCATTGCTATATACAGTCAGTTGGAGTTCAGATGAGAAGTGCCTTGTCAGCCACCATGGCCACTTTATTTATTCGCGAAGAACTTCGAAGAAAGTGCATGGAGTAAGCGGCTTTGAAATTTGCTTGTTTTTCTGATTGGTGTTTCTCCTCATGGTACTGATAATTTAATCATCTTCTCAAGATCAAAAATCAAGCCATCCGAATATTCGTATTACCACGGAAGTCGAAAGGAATGGATGATTTCAATTCAAAAAACCCGCAAAATTGCTGTTTCAGAACATTGAATAAACGCTGACTAAATACCAACACGGAGATTATGGAATGTTGGGATTATGTTATTAACGAAGTAGTTGCAATGATACTAGCAAACAATATTATAAGAACAGATAAATTAATTCTCCCCTCTCTGCCTCTCTCTCTCTCTCTCTCTCTCTCTCTCTCTCTCTCTCTCTCTCTCTCTCTCTCTTTGTTATTTTTATTTCATTGTTTGTTTATTTCGTTTTTGTTGAAAGTGGAAGAGCAAATATAATCTACATCTACCTACATACTATGCCAGTAACAGTGAATTTCATGGCAGAGAGTTCGTCGAACCGCATTAATGATATCTATCTACAGCTTTATTCTCTAACAGCTTGAGGGAAATAGGAAACACCTAAATCTTTCTGTTTTTGATCTGATTACTCTTATTTTATTCCAACGATTATGTCTCAATATATATGTGGGTGCTAACAAAATGTATTCGCATTCGGAGGAGAGGCGATTTGCTCTGATTGTTGCCAACATCATATTGAAGGACCTGGTAAGCAGGTTGCTAGCCTTACTTGCCCAAGACCCCAATGAGTGTTACCCCTAACGGTTGAGGGACTATCCGGTGAATTTGACAGAATTTCCCGTCTGAGCAGAAAGTTGGAAAGAACTCAGAATACGTCCCAAATGCCGAACCTTATTCCAAAATAACTGGTAACCCGCCAGGACCACTTACTTGACCACTCATTAGTTGCCCGTGGTTCATGAATGCAGGAACCCACACCATGAACCACAAAATATAGGTGAAAACAAAATAAGTACTATTGCATATGCAGATGACTTAGCCGTGATAGCAGAATCGATTGAAAGGTTGCATTCTAATACTTCAGAGCTCGATCAGAAGAGTAAGTTTAATGATGCGAAAATCAGCATCTCCAGAACGAAAGTAATAAATGTGGGAAAGAGATTTAAAATGATTGAGTGCCAAATAGGAGGAATAAAATTAGAACCGGTAGACAGTTTCAAATACCTTGGATGTATCAAAAATGTGCAAATGTTTGTATAGCTTATGGGACTTAAGCATCAGTCCCGAAACTCACAAACTACTTATGAACTAGCTACTACTAATGACGGCACAAATATTCATGCCCGAGGGGGGGGGATTCGAACCTCCGACCGTAGTGGCCATGCAGACCGTGACTTGAGCGCCTCAGTCCCCTAGGCCACCGCGACCGGCTTGGATGTATTTTCACACTGGATGGCAACACAGTGAAAGAACTTGAGTCAAAGTGTAACAAAACTAATGCAGTGAGTTCTCAGCTAAGATCAACTCTCTGCTGCAAGAAGGAAGTCAGTACCAAGACTGCCGCGGCGGAGCGGCCGAGCGCATTGAGGTGCTATGCTACGATGCGCGAGGCCGTACCCCATCGGTGGTTCGAATCCCACCTAGGGCATGAATGTTTGTGCCATCTTTAGTATAAGCTAGTTCATAAGTAGTTTGTAAGTTTAGGGACTGATGACCCCGCAGTTAATTCCCATAAGCTTTACAAACATTCGAACATCAGTACGAAGACTAAGTTAGCAGTACACCGCTCTATCATTGGACCAACTTTGTTGTATGGGAGTGAAATCTGGGTGGATAAAGGTTACCGTATTCATATGATTTAGGTTACAGATATGAAAGTAACAAGAATGATTGCAGGTACTAATAGATGGGAACAATGGCAGGAAGGTGTCCATAATGAGGAAATCAAAGTAAAACTCGGAATGAACTCCAAAGATGAAGCAGTTAGAGCGAACAGGCTGAGATGGTGCGGTCATGTTACACTCACGGGAGAAGCAATGTACCTAGGAAACTCATAGGCTCGGGAGCGGAGGGTAAGAAGAGTCGAGGTAGACTAAGGAGAAAGTAGATTCGATGAAGAATGATTTTGAAGTAAAACGTGTAACAGTAACAAAGCATCAATGTTAGCATTGAATAGGGGATCATGGAGGAATATATTAGAGGGACTGTGCTCCAGACTGAACGCTAAAAAGACATAATCAGTTTCTAATCATCATGATTCGCAGGAGAAAGTTGGTGAAAGAAATTTCGCAAATAGATTTTGCTGTAACGAATAACAACTTTCTTTTAACGACTTGAACCCTATTCCGTGCATCATTTTCGTGACACTCTTCCCCTATGTCGCGATAATACAAAGCCTACCGTCTCTGAACTTTAACTACATCGTCCGTTAGTCGCACTGCTATTTACTATCGATATTTCTGACATTTATCATTTTCGGTTGTATGCTGCCGTCTTTACCTACTTGTTCGTTGTGTGGTATCTCTTCTATTTTCATTGAATACGAGGTAGTAGATTTCCATGTAGAGTGCTTCCTATCTGCAGTTACGTCGAAAATGGCTGCGTGTGTTCCAGCAGAAATATCGGTGGTCGTCGATGCTTTCAACCGGTTGCGTACTCGTAACTTTCTATAGAACTAAATTCGACCGTAAAGGACAGGTTTCACAACAACCGCTATCTGGATGACTGATCGGTGACAGTCCCTCTGTGCACGTTTTCGTCGTATTTCCACGGCGATGCGCATAAATAGTAAATATAAGCGTGTACATTTGCAGCTGAAATGTGGCACGACTCCGTTAACCGCCAATACGACAGTGGATATTCGATCGGGAAGTCGGACGCGGAACAATATACGTGCCTCGGAGAGCGGTGCGTAATCGTGGAGAGTGAAGTGTGTAATAGGCGTGTCCGCTGTCGCGTAGCAGTCTGCCTGGGGCTCATTAAGCTCTCCGCTACGCGTCCCGGCTCTTGTGTCCACAGATTGCCCCACATTAGCGTGATTTTCCAACCGTCCGTTATTTCAGCGATGAAAAACAGGAGCGCTCTGAATCTGCCGAGGCAATTACACGGCCGCAGCGGAATAGCCGAGCGCATTGAGGCGCTATGCTCCGTTGCGCCAGGACGTTTCCCGTCGGGGCATGGATGTTTGTGTTGTCTTTACGTTGTATTATGTTAGCTTGTACAAGTAGTTTTTAAGTTCAGGGTCTGATGAACCCGCAGTTTAGTTCCATAAGCTTAACGAACAATTGAACATTTTTAAAGCAATTACACGGCTTGCCACCCAAAATGCTACACTTAGAGTGTCCGTAGATATCATGTCGAATTTTGTTTGTAGAGATGACACGTTGTACAAAGAGTATATGATTAAAATATATCTACATGAGAACTGAGAAAAAAATGAGATATCACTATTGAGCCCCCCCGTTCGTTCTGTTGCACTTATGCCCTGCCGTTGAAGTTATGGTTTCTGAATTTGGGTCATAACACACGATGGACAAAGCAAGATGATTTGTCGCTGAATTAAAGTTCATAAGTGTTCACCGTTTTGCAAATATTATACACTTATTCATCAAAATTTAGTCCGTATTTAGATTGTATTATTTAACTAAAGATAATGTTTGTCGATGCCTGGCGATAAATGCGCCAAGTACAGTTCGGGTAACTTAAGAACACATTTCTCGCTCCGCCCGAATTTAATTATTAGATGAATTACACTGTCCTTACTATTTTTATTCAAATCTATAAGCACTGAACATTAAAACGTTCTCATAATAAGAGCCCATAGAGTAGAAATATATCTGGACTGAGCATTCAGGTGCGAAGAATAGATCTTGTGTTGTCAACATCTTTTGGCGTTGTGGTCACTTGATTTCGACTTTGACGTGAATATAGGCTGTGGTATACATCAATCTCTTGCAACAAACTTGATTCGATATTCTGAGTCGTTGTCTTCAGCAATTTACAAATGAGTTATCACGTTTCAACCTCAAATAGTGCAACATAAGCAAAACTCCAGGGTGTTGCAAAATGACTTGATAGTAAACCTGCGCCTTCAAAACTGTCTAGAAAAATACGGACATGGACAATGATAGAAATTGTATAACCTTTAAACTTTGCAGAAAGCAAAACGCTAATTCACAATGGACGTCACTTCAAGTTGCGCGTTACGTCACGTCAACATGCTTAGCCCAGTTACAAGCAATTGATGTGGAGATATAACTACCTTCCGTGATAATAAAAATTGAAGTATAGTGTCAAATTACAGAGAATAACAACTATGAAGTTATTTAATGACCATAGTGAAGGTCATGTTCTTGATCATTTGTATGTGGGAAAGTGCTGAGAAGAAAAACTTCATTTCAGATATCGACAGGAATTTTCTCGCGAAATTATTGACCGTATTCAAACACATAAACAAAAACTCGGTTTTGTTCAGGAAGTTTTCATTTTCAATTATCTGACATTCCGACATCACTTCTGGAACAACACTAAATGCGAAAAAATTCAATTCGTAATGATACATTTTCAGATCACCACGGAAATAAATCCCAGTCATAAACTGAAAATTAAGAAACAACAAAAGCACAAAATCAACTACTATCACAGTAGAGAGCCCGACGAAAATAAATTTTGATGTCACGAGACGACGACGTTGTTAAAACTTTGCTGCTGAGAAACCTTGACGTGACGTGAGCATAGTGTGAATTAACGAATAGCGTCGTCCCTAGAGCGTGTGACAATTACAGCATAATGTCGTCAACATTCGCAGAATGCTATACTCACTACAGAGATATTTATACTCTATGTTAAATTCCCACACTAAAATGTTTGAATTTCGTTTGCACCAAAGATGCACTCGCTAGATAATGTTCTCAACGTTAAGTAAAATTTCACAGCAATATATTTTAAGAAATGTTTCTTTGCATGACATGAGTGATTGTGAAATGATTCCTAATCGTCTTTGACATTCTAAACTGATGTACCTGTCATTATCATAATCGCACAATATTGTAAATTAGTTAATTTTAATCTTTCCGTGCGTTTAATAATCTTCACCATATCGATCACAATATTCCGAACCGAATTTGGAGCCACACCTATACACGCCATCCAAGCTCTGTTTGACTTAATGCCCAGGCGTATCAAGGCCGTTATTACGGCCGGAGGTGGTTTTTCTGGGTACTGATTTCTCGGGATCTATGCACCCAAAATGTAGTATAATATAGTTGTCCATTTCATCTTGGCGTAGCAAATTTAATCTACAGTAGTGCATTTTTATTACTCTGACAGCAGCGGGATCAGGACGTAGACCGTGACTAGCAAGGATGTAGAAATAGGTTTGTAACTGAAAGAATTGATTAGTTCACATGTAATTGATTTACAAAACGAAATGAATACTTCACTGTGCTTGTGATGGTATAAAATTCTTCCTATTCCACGATTCTGCAATGTATCACCAAGTCTCCAGGCTATAGTATTCTGTTCCGGCTTGTGCTAAAGGTAGACCGCTGGCTCTCGTAGATATATCGAACTGCCGAACCACAGTGTGACAGTAAATGTAGGTGATCCCCTTCTTCTTATTGGCGGATGTGCGAAGCAAGCAATGAGATAAACAGACTGCGGGCGCCCTCGGCGGCCGAAGTACTATAGAGCGACTTATCGCTCGTCTTTTACTTGCGTGGAATGGTCACGCCACAACAATTATTATGATTACTGATTGTTTTATTGTTATAATTATATTCTAGCATTTTTTTTATTCCGATACTTGTATTACATTTGATATGTCTGTAATATACTACAAGAACTGTAACTATTCCCTCTGCGTAAGCCTGGTTAGGTGTAAGAGATGGCCTGAAAATCCTAATCCTGCCAACTAAAATAAATGCATAAAAAGTAAATAAAGAAAAAAACTGCTGAAAAGTAAATTACGCCAAGGACAAAATACACACACAACCCGGAGGGTGACTCGAAACTTCGGTGAGGGCGAACGCGAACGCGAAATCCGTCATAATCCACTTCAGACCGCGAGGCTATCCCCGCGTTGCGCAAAAGTGGAATTTTTGTCGCCGGTAAATACAACGACGTTCTATGTGGCTGTCAATGACCATCGTTTTTCGCATCACTGTCCGCGGCAGCCCCTCTGTCAATGAGTCAGTAGTAAACGCCGCAATAAATGTTATAGTGGTCAGCCCACGTGCTTCAAACGACATCGAATGGTACGCGCTGAAACTACTTGTCCTACAGGCTAGATCTGTTCTGACATGGTTCGTGATGTGGCAGGGCGATCCATCACTGTCATGCTCACAATGTGCCTGTCATCAAGCGTTGTGGTGCAACGAGGTTCGTTTAATCGAGCTCTCTGTGCTTCTACGAAGCATTACCGATCCGCCTTTCAATTGCCTGGCACGAAGTCATCTCCGATTTCTCTGAAGGATGATCGACAATTCGGACAGGCAATTGTTCTTTCCAGCCGCGGTGGAGTAGCCGAGCGGTCTAAAGCACCTCGCTACGGAGCAAGCGGTTGTTCGCCGTGGAGGTTCGAGTCCTCCCTGGGGCATGGGTATGTGTGTTGTCCTTAGGTTAGTTTACCTAGGTTTAAGTAGTTTGTAAGCTATGGACTGATGACCACGCAGTTTGGTCCGATAGGATTACAAACATTTGAACATTTTTTTGTTCTTTCCCTATCGAAATCCGAAATGTGCTTGACAAACGCTCACAATATTCAACGAGATACACTGGAGCTTATCCAAAACACCCGCACGAAAGAAAGATTCCAGTACGGTCCAGCTGTGGGAGCTCGTGTTATTTCCATGATGGTGGTGGTGGCGGCAGATGCAGCAACAGTGTTGAATAATTAAATAATCCGCAGTCTCTGTTGCAGTATTCTTTATTACTCCAATTACGCGTTTCGCGCTGTTAGCGCATCATCAGACTGGAAACAGACAAATGTTTTATTACAGTCCGTGTACCTGGCGGGCAGCGAATCTGAAGTGCTAAGGTGAGAAAATTTTGAAAAATTAGAGATACTTGGGTGAAGACGGAGCCATAGAACTATCTAAAGCTGTGGTGGAGGTAGCTTATCAATTTGTGTTCTGTGATTGGGCCCCTGCAAGGAGGTATACGTACAAAGTACGTAAACGGCTATTTGAAGTAGAATAACCAGGGGCTACAGTATGGAAATTAATAGAATACTTTTTATATGATGAATCGCACCATAGTAGCAGAGTAGTCGCTGTCGCGGCAGGTCCATGTTTACAATGGTCATGTCAATAACTGCGGAACATAGGATGGGAGAGGGATGGTGCCGGTACAATCCTCAATAACAAGAAGTTCAAAATATTTGCATGAATTGATACAAAACGATGAAAATTTGAAAAGGGGGTTTATACAGTAAAGAACCTCGTCCATTATAGTAAAATATATAAAAAAGTACAAGTCACTGTGTAAAAAGAAAAATATAGGGATGTCTACTGGAGATCTCCAAGTCCTTTCTGTGACTTATCCCTTTTTATTTGCCAAGAGTCACAGCTGTTTGGACACAGAGGCTTCTTCCGTTTAAGTGGAAAGCAATGTCCCATTTTTGTGACTAGCGCAATGCTGTTCGAAAACGCTCATTGCCAATTCACGCTCGTCATGTTGACACGCTAACTGCCGTCATGTAAATAAAATAAATGTTTGTTGAGCTTATGGGTTTAACTGCTGGATCATCAGTCTCTAAACTACTTATGAGCTAACTTATACGAAAGAAAACACAAACATCCATGCCCAAAGGACGATTCCAACCCCCGACGGGAAACGGCCTCGCGCATCGGAGCAAAGCGCCTCATTGCGCTCGGCCACTGCACCGCGGGTCAACGGTTTGCAGTGTAAATGCTGACACCTACGGCGCAGCTCCTACAGGTGGAGTCCGCCACACTAATCACGAACTGAAAAATGGGCGCAGGTGTGTTGAAGTGCGTCTAATAACAGCCGACCACTATGCGCCGCAGGGTCAATAAATGCCACAGTGGAGTAGCCGAGCAGTCTAAGGCGATTCCCACCCGTTTCCTTTTGGATATGAGTATTTGGGTTTGTAAGACATTCAAGTGCGTTTCTGGTTTTCTGAACCAAGGGGTCACGTACATAAAAAATGACTACATATAAGAAACTTTTTGTATTTTCCAGCCCAAATAGGCCATGTGAAATGTTGTTGTTGTTATGGTCTCCAGTCAGGAGACTGGTTTGTTGCAGCTCTCCACCTTACTCTATCCTGAGCAAGCCTTTTCATCTCCTCATAAGAACGGCAACCCACATCCACTTGAATCTGCTTACTATACGCGTCTCTTGGTCTCCCTCTGCGATTTTACCCCACACACTTCCCTCCAATGATAAATTTACGATTCCTCGATGTCTACGAATGTGTCCTACCAAGCGATCCCTTCTTTTAGTCAGGGTATGCCAAAAATTCCTTTTCTCGCCAATTCTGTTCAGTACCTCTTCATTAGTTATGCGATCTACCCACCTAATCTTCAGCATTCTTCTGTAGCACCACATTTCAAAGGCCTCTATTCTCTTCCTGTGCGCACTGCTTATCGTCCATATTTCACTCCCGTACAAGGCAACACTCCACACAAATGCCTTCAGAAAAGATTTCCTTACACTTAAATTAATATTCGCTGTTAGCAACTTTCTCTTTTTCAAAAATGCTTTTCTTCCCATTGCCATTCTGCATTTTGTATCCTCTGTACTGTGACCATCAATTGTTATTTTACTGCCCAAGTAAAACTCATCTACCACCTTCATTGTTTCGATACCTAATCTAATTCCTTCAGTATCGCCTGATTTTCTAAGACCGCAATCCATAATTTTTGTTTTGCTCCTGTTAATGTTCATTTTATACGCTCTCATCAACACACTTTCCATTCTATTCAACTGCTCTTCCAGGTCCTTTGCTGTCTCTGATAGAATTACAATGTCACCAGCAAAACGCAATGTTTTTATTTCTTCCCCCTGAACTTTAATCCCTATTCCAAATTTTTCCTTGCTTTCTTTCACCGCCTGCTCAATGTACAAATTGAATAACATCGTAGAAAGGCTACAACCCTGTCTTACTCCCTTCCCAACTGATGCTTCCCTTTCGTGCCCTTCGAGTCTAATAACTGCGGTCTGGCTTTTGTACAAGTTATAAATAACTCTCCTTTCCCTGCATTTTACCCCTGCCAACTGCAGAGTTTGAAAGAGTGTATTCCAGTCAACATTGTCAAATGCTTTCTCCAAATCTACAAAAGCTAAAAATGTAGGTTTGCCTTTCCTTAATCTAAGATAAGACGTAAAGTGAGTATTGCCTCCCGGGTTCTTACGTTCCTCCTGAATCCAAACAGATCTTCCCCGAGTTCAGCTTCTACCAGCTTTTCCATTCTCCTGTAGATAATTCTTCTTAAAATTTTGCAACCATGACGTATCAAACTGATGGTTCTGTAATTTTCACACCTGTCTGCTCCTGATTTCTTTGGAATGGGGATTATTACATTTTTCTTAAAGTCTGAGGGTATTTCGCCTGTCTTATACATCGTACACACCAGTTCAAATAGTCTTGTCATGGCTGGCTCTCCCAAAGACTTTAGTAGCTCTGTGGGTATGTCATCTACTCCTGGGGCCTTGTTCCGACCTAGATCTTTCAAGGCTCTGTCAAATTCATCTCTCAGTATAGTATCTCCTATTTCATCTTGATCTACTTCCTCTTCCCTTCCTACAACATCGTCTCTAAGTTCATTTCCTTTGTAGAGCTGCTCTATGTACTCTTTCCACCTTTCAGCTTTCCCTTCTTTGCTGAGAACTGGTTTCCCATCTGAGTTCTTGATGTTCGTAGAATTGCTTTTCTTGTCCCCAAATGTCTCTTTTATTTTCCTGTAGGCGGTATCTACTTGTCCCCTTCTTATACATTCTTCTACAGATTTGCATTTGGCTTCTAGCCACTCTTGCTTAGCCATTTTGCACTTCCTGTCAAACTCATTTTTTAGTCGTCTGTACTCCATTTTGCCTGTTTCATTTACTGCATTTTTATATTTTCTCCTTTCATCAATTAAATTTAGTATTTCCTGTGATATCCAAGAATTTTTTGTAGGTCCTGCCTTTCTACCAATTTTGTCCTCTGCTGCCTTCACTATTTCATCTCTCAATGCTATCCATTCCTCTTCTATTGTTTTATTTCCCCCTGTTTCTGTCAATTGTTGCCTAAATCGCCCTCTAAAATTCTCAAGAACTTCACTTTTTTCTTCAATTTATCTAAGTCCCATCTCCTTATTTTCCTACCTTTCTGCAATTTTTTTTTCAGTTTCAGCCTACACTTATGGTCAGAGTCTATATCTGCCCTGGGTATATCTTACAGTTTATAACCTGGTTCCGGAATCTATGTCTTACCATTATGAATTCTATCTGATACCTTCCGGTGTCTCCTGGTCTCTTCCACGTATACAACCTTCTTTTGTGATTCTTAAACCACGTTTTTGTTACGATTAAATCATGTTCCGTGCAAAATTCTACTAGGCGACTTCCTCTTTCATTCCTCCTGCCCAGTCCATATTCGCCTACTATTTTTCCTTCTCTTCCTTTCCCACAACCGAATTCCAGTATCCCATCACAATTAAGTTTTCCGCTCCCTTAACTGTCTGAATAATTTCCTTTAGCTCCTCATATATTTCTTCGATCTCCTCATCATCGGCAGAACTAGTTGGCATATAAACCTGTACTACTGTTGTCGGTGTTGGCTTCGTATCGATCTTGACAATGATAATGCGATCACTGTGCTGCTCATAGTAGTTTACCCGCATTCCTATTTTCTTATTCATTATCAGTCCTACTCCATTGATACCCCCAACCGATTTTGTATTTATAATACTATACTCACCTGACCAGAAATCCTGTTCATCCTGCCACCGAACTTCACTAATCCCCACTATATCTAACTTCAACCTATCCATTTCCCTTTTTAAATTTTCTAATTTTCCTACCCGATTAAGGGATCCAACATTCCACGCTCCGATCCGTAGAATGCCAGTATTGTCTTTCCTGATGATAACATCCTCCTGTGTAGTCCCCGCCCGGAGATCCGATTGGGGGACTATTTTACCTCCGGAATATTTTACCCGAGAGGATGCCATCATCGTATTTCCATACAGTAGAGCTGCATGTCCTCGGGAAAGGTAACGGCTGTAGTTTCCCCTTGCTTTCAGCCGTTCGCAGTAGCTGTGTGGCAAAGCCACATTAGCTGGTGTTACAAGGCCAGCTCAGTGAATCATCCAGACTGTTGCCCCTGTAACTACTGAAAAGGCTGCTGCCCCTCTTCATGAACCACTCGTTTGTCTGATTCTCTCCACAGATACCCCTCCGCTGTGGTTGCACCTACGGCTATCTGCATCGTTGAGGCACGCAAGCCACCCCACATCGGCAAAATCTGTGGTTTATTGGGGTGGATGTGAAATGTATTTATTCGTAAACTTTTTTTTGTGTTCTAAATAAAAATTTTCTGGGAGAAAAATGTATTTATTCGTAATCATTTTCTTCTGTCCTAAATAAACTTTTTCTGAGAGAAAAAGGGGCCTCGTTGCGGAGCGCACTGTTGTTCAGTGTCGGAGGTTCGAGTCCTCCCTCGGGCATGGGTGTGTGTGTTTGCCCTTAGGATAGTTTAAGACAGTCATGTAATCTAAGATCCGAAGATGGCAGTTAAACTGCCGAAACCGGTTATCTTAATAAAAAAAAATAAAATGCGATCTTGGCTCTTGTCTTCAATAAAAAGTTTAAGTAGTTGGTAAGCCTAGGGAATGATACCCAGAGCATTTAAGATCCCTAGATTTACAAACATTTGAACATTTTGTAGGGTTAACAATAAGAATTGACAAAAGAGGTTTATGGATTTACTTCCCGACGGGGCGGGGGATTGTAGAAGCAGGGAGTACAAGCTTGATGCAATCTACACCCCTCGAGCTTGCGCGTGCCACTAATAACGTCCGTGATGTGCGTTAGCTCTGAAATGCTAACTGTGTGCATATTTCTTCAACGCAAATGCGAGATTCGCCTTATTCTGATGCATACTTCAGGGCTATTGTTTAATCCTGAATAACTGTGATTAAATAAATTTCATTATAAAAATTGAAACATAAGCCACCAGTATTATCGCAAACTGTTCTCAGATTGGTTATGGTATTCACAAAGAACAAATCTTTAACCACACTAGGATGACATTTTTTTAAACTGTTGCACACAACAGTCCCATGGTCGTGAAACACAAGTTCTGTGCACCTATAGCACACTATCTTTGTTTTTCTGTCCTTTGAGACAGGACACAGTGAACACCTTCTCTTCTGACGACTCACTGTCCAGTTGCTGTTACTACTGTTGTTTTGTGTTTTAGGAATAATAATGAAATTTTCCATATCCAGCTGTATGGATTTCTATAAACAAGAATAAGACGAACTTTTTATCATAAACGATTCGATAATCTCCACTGAAAGTACGGAAAAGTCTCATCTTGTGCACGAGCCCTTCATGATATATGAAATGTTGTGTTGTGTAAACAAGAAAGGCTTTCAGAGTGAATATATCCATTATGTTGCAGCAGAAAGCCATTGGTCACCGTTTAGTGTTTTGCATGTATAATTACCCACTAATTGATCCTAAACATCCAACCCACCTTTGTTTGATTGCAAAATTTCACAATCTCAGGCTTCCGTTTTAGGATGTTGTTCATCTACAGTTTTATCTTGATGCTTGGTGCTTAGGAGTAGCCGGCCGCGGTGGCCGAGGAGACTGAGGTGCTCCAGTCACGGTCTGCACGGCCACTACGGTCGGGGGTTCGAATTCCCCCTCGGGCCTGGATATTTGTGCCGTCCTAGTTCGTAAGTAGTTCATAAGTAGTTTGTAAGTTTAGGGACTGATGACCCCGTAGTTAAGTCCCATAGACTATATAAACATTTGAGCATTTTTTTTTTTTTTTTTTTTTTTTTTTTTTTTTTTTTTGCTTAGGAGTATTATATACGTGCTTTTCTCTGGTGAAAAACTAACCATCGTCATTTCTTTTATTAATGCAATTAGACGAATTTACAGTTCTGCTCCTGTTTGGCTTCACCTCTTTTGTGATATCTCCTTTATTCATCCTCATTTATTCTACAACTGTTAGGATTTTACTCAACAAATGTCCTGCCAATGATACACTCATAAAATAATTATCTACAGTAATTTCTGGCTGTACCAGCAATATTGTCTGCGTGGGTCTTCACTGTGATCAAGCCCAAATTTTTATGGTGTTGCTTACCTGGTTCTCTTCCAGTGCACACAATCCCGTTATTGTCATAACCAGATTCAGCGTCGCACATCCAGAATATTTTCTGTCCATTCTTTCCCAAGTTGTTTGGCATATATTGCACCCTCCTACAAAGGCCCCTAAATAGAACCAGCTGTTTATGCACTGTACATTAATTTTAGGTTTAATATTTTTATTGTACTGTCCTCTTTACAGTTCCATACATAAGATGTTGCAACAAGCATATCAGTTTGTATCATCCCAATCCTTATCCGTATTTTTCTTGGTACACATTCTTGCTTCTGGTTTGTGCATCTTAATTTCATTCACAATGGGTACAGGAAAATATAAATCCCAAGCATTTTGGGGATGTATGTGACTATTCCCGTTTCCGGTCCTGGAATAAATTTCAGCAAATTCTGTACAGTCTTTTTATCTTGTACTCGGGGGGGGGGGGGTGTTACTTATTACATAGCATACCACTTGGAGCTATACATATGTTACAATTTTCACTGCTTATTTCTCCAAAGGCATTATATCTATGCCATTATCATCACTATAATCATCAACATCACCACCACAAGCACTACTTTGTTCTTCAGTCAAGGAGTTGCATGCCATTCCCAGAGGAACAACTTCACTGTTTTCATTTGAAGCAGAGGCAATAATCATCTTCAGCTGCCCATTTACTAACAACTGAGTCAAAATTTGGGTTAGAAAGGCGCATGCTATCTTATTTTCTACTCCTTCTTTATATATATTTGAAAATCTATCCGGAAAGAAGTAGGTGATGAAATAGCCTCAATGCTCTCTTCCGCCGACTGTAGAAATAAAACTGCTGTCCATTTTATTGAGTAGTGTAACAAATAACACCTTTCTTCCGAGTTCGTATCGAACATGAAACTCAACACTGCTATGCAGCAAACTCCTACAACGTTACATAATTGCTCGACATACTAGTAATAATTCAATACAATTTTCCGCTCTGGTACACAACACAGGAATACGCTGTCTGTTAGTTGAATATAGATGCGAGTTTTAGCAATATATTTTCAGCAATGACAACTATGTATCGGTGTAGCAATATTGCATTCTGTGAATTCCAACAAAATGTAATCGATTACAACCCAGTCTAATTTTATGACCCAGCAACATAAACCACAAGGTCCGCCGCGCCCAGGTTATGTAAATGTGTGATGTAAAGACGAAAATGTGACACTTAAAACAAATGACACAGATTTCTAATGGTACCTTTAATGTGTTACTGAATACTGAAAGATAGCACAACTGATGATTTGGACAATTATTTTGTCTTTCATATAGAAATTAAAATTAAAACTCTCTGCGGGTCCTTTGGTCCCAGGGTATGCACCAAGGGTTAACACGATGAGAAAGAAATAGAAACAGAACAAAGAAATACACATAACGACAGTTCGCGTATTCAAACTAGCTGATAACACACGTTGTGCAGTTCCCAAAAAAATCTTTATATCATTATCAAGAAAATTACGAGAATTTAGACGCAACCGAATGTTACTTCTTTTAATATTTCCGCCTCATATAGTTCATCCATCATCTGGTCGAGTCTTCAGTGTCATCAAAGTTCACTGGATGTTGTCTGATCGTTTTACATCCGAAATATTAGCAGAAGAAAACATTTGGTTATAGGAATTCCGCCTTATGCAAGACACCTTTTTGTTTTTTCTGCCAAACGTGTTTCGGTACTTATTTGGTAGTCATCACTGTATTTCTGCCATTAACTTCCTGTAAGGGATGTAATTAAATGTAGGCCTAATACATTCTTCCTAAGTCTCACAACATTCACTATAGCACCAAAATTTTATAAACATTTTGTAAATGAAACATTCAATGATATACGCAAGATCCGTGTTAGTACATGACTGTTGATGTTAACCGCTATATTTGTATGTGAATCTAAATTATCAAATGTAATCAATTACGCGAAACGTTTATACAACCCACAGAAAACTGTAAAATGTAACAAGACAATAATTCAATTTTCTGAGACATGTCTCATTATGTCAAAAATATTGAAAAGAAGGACAGATATTAAATTAAAATTTAGCTCATGACCGGGATTCAAACTTGGGACCTCTTGCCGACGTTTTATTCACTATTATTATTTGTTCTTCCTTTGGAATTTGTGTGCATTTGTTCAATTTTGTACATTCTTCCTCATTGAGTTTTTCATTCAGCTTTTTCCACTACCTCCCCCTTATGCATAAGGCGATTAAACGCTCTTTCCACTCTTTAATTCTGCTTCAGTGTCCCCCCTGCGTTATACGTATCAATGTTGCTCACACTCTCCAATATCGGTGAACCGCCCCAGCAATGGACGTTATGTCGAATGGTCCTGCCTCTCAGGAATAGTTGATATAAATACTAAACGAAAATTAAATTTCCAGAGACACAAGTTATCACTTTATATAAAATATATTGAATAGAAAGAAAAGAGTGAATCATAGTTTATGCCACATTCGGCATTCGGACATGCAACCTCTGTTAACTTTAAATGACTTGGTGTTGTTGTGATATTGGCTACGCTAAGCAACATTGATATGTATTACACATGGGGAACATTGGGGCATAATAATATTGAAGTTTTTGCAGTGCAGGGGGCGTGAATGTATAACAGACCGCGTAGACGCATCATCTGTAAGGCCATAATACCTGAGTGGATAAGGCGTAAGCAAACCTGGGTTTGACCCTGCTGTGACACAAATTTTATTTCAATGCATATCTTTCTGTTCATTATATTTGATATAATGTGAGAACATATGTGTCAGCAAATTTAATTATTCTTCGACATTTATATCACCTACGCCTTAGGTACAAGGCAAGAGCTTTCCGAAATTGGACAGCTTAGGCCACAAGGGACCATCGGGACTGAATTTAAGTTATTGTAGTGGAGGGAAGATATTGTTAAGACAGTCTTTGAAGTCGAATGGAAGATAAGGTAACAATAGCTGAGTCCATAAATCGTATGTTCAGTAAGCTGTAGGTCCCAGGTTCGAATCCCAACCGAAGTACAAATTTCAATACAAAGCCGTTGTTTCTGTTCAATATCCTTAAAGCCACAAAGTCCACTGAATGTGACATAATGAGTGACGAAACATGTTAGGGTCTAACGAATCTTTGAATTTGTCTTGCATTTGGCGGAATTCCTCTGTAGTTTATCTTAACAAGCAGGGAAATGAGTAGAACTGCAAAACCCACAATGGTTCTGCTAACTACAAAAAATACCACTTGTATCTTATATTATCATGGTTAGAATTGCGAATAACCAATAGAAGATATAAAGAAACAAATATTCTCGATAAAGCACTCTTAACATAAAAAAGTATATTCAAATTCCACCCATTTCCTCTCTACTATAATCGAAAATGTATGTGCAGGAAGGATGTCGTATAATTTACGGGATGTTTTAGATTAGAAAGTAAACCTAGAGAGCACTGTAAACACATTGTGTTACAGCTTATAAAATATTGCAACAAGTGCTGCGAGGGTTATACTAGTACAACAGATATATGGCAGCATTATGACCAATCACCGAGGCAACAGTTCCAATTACACACAATGTGCAGTTGCAAGTTGGATCGGTGAGCGTTCATGAAACTGGGCATCTGTCGAACATTGAGTGTTATACAACTGCGCAATTTCATTGTATTTGTGAATACGAACATTTCACACTTTTTCGCCTAACAGAATACACAAATATATTATTTGTGTGCTACCACTGTAATAGCACTGCCAACGCAGTTGAAACAGAATACCAGAGATTTTTCATGGATCAACGAACTCCATGTCCCGTGTACATCTCACGGCCTTGCAAACAAAATGTGAATCCCAAACATTACCGAAAGTGCACGTAACAACGGGAAATGAAGCCATCCAATCGGTTGCGGCAGAGATTATCGCAATTGGAGTCCCACTACCAGTACGCGGTACGTTAGGCGTCATCTTGATATTCCACAAACGTAAATGTGGTGTAACATTCTGAGTGCTTGCACAAATTCAGTGTGCAGGTCATGCAACATCTTCATCCAGGCGATTCAGTAAGAATACAACAAGTGAACAATTTTCTGAATGGTTAACTGTAAACAGAGATCTCATGCAATATACTTCGTTTACAGCTGGGGCTACATTTATTCTTACTGGTATCATCAACACATGCAATTCTCACACGACAGATGAATACCGAATGCCACGATATAGTGTACGAGTAATACCAGTAGTAGTTATTCATTTGTACCTATTAAACAAAGGAAGAATTCATTGAGTCAGAGAGTATTGCTAAGAAGATAGGAGAAGTGATAATGAACTAAAATACTATCGCTGGTGAATTGCTGTGGTTCAGATTCCAATTACTTAGAGGAAGAAACCAAACAGTGTAGACCCCGTGTGTAATAGGGCAAACATAATCATGGGAGAGCCCGTTGAGAGCTGTGGTGGCCTCGTCAAACTGTTCACGAGCTAGCGCATCGGGAAGCAGCAACCCAAACAGAGGGATCGTTTACTCGTTTACGGGAAGTGCCCGCGGTTAGAAAACTTTGACGTTGATCCCCAGTTAATCACGAATGTTAATCGAATGTGGATCATTCAAAGTCAGATGAGGGGAACATATTTGTAGTGGTAGCAACTGCACAGCAACACATCAACATCCCAGTTTTGTAGCAGTTTTCAAACGTAGATATTACTATTCAGCTACGTTGGTAAGTTAAGGGCTGTAGTCAGATTTCTGGAAACAGATAGTACTACTACAGGGTTGAAAGCAAGTCAGCGAAACTGCGGAATGTGTTCTTACATTATGTATCAATAGACTTTTGTGTACATTCTATTCAGCTATTGCTAAGGTCTCGCTAATTTCATGAAAAAAGTCACTGTTACATGTGTGCCCTGTTAGCAAATATGATTCACAGTAGGTGCTGCTACCACCAGTTATTTAGGACGGAAAACGTCGAAATGAAAAAAAAAAAAAAAAAAAAAAAAAAAAAAAAAAAAAAAAAAAAAAAAACCCTTTGCCTCCCCAGTACCATGGAAGCTTGCTACTCATTTCGGTCCTCAGAAACAGGATAAATATCAATAAATGATGTCAAAGATCGGACAGACAGTCAGAATTTAGTGAAGGAATAAATTATGGAGCTAGAGAGAGAGTCACAGGATTTGCGTTCCAGTATCGTGCAGCCGTGCAACAGTGTTATTCAGCAACTGGTTGCTGCATTTTATGACTTAAAAACCTGAACAGTTGCTGCCATGGATAAAATATTTATACATAGTATGCCCACTGTTCAGACGGTGAAGTTGCATTTCGTCCTTGGATATGGTCTAAAGTCAGGAATGGTCAACCATTCCATTGTCATACTAGGGGTGGTTCGATTAAACCACGACCTAAACCCAAAATACCTTGGGATCAGACTGGACAGATCACTCACGTTCAAATCTCACCTAACAGATACAGCAGCTAAGATACGAACAAGAAACATTCAAAAGCTTGGCAATTGTAGCTGGGGAGCTGATCCACATACTATGACGATCTCTTCTTTATCACTGGTTTATTTTGTTGCGGAGTACTGCAGTCCTGTTTGGCTTATCAGCAGCCATACATCCAAAGTGGACACTGAGCTAAATAACAACATGAGGATCATATCTGGGATCATAAAATCGACCCTACTGTCCTGGCTCTCCATTCTCTGCAATATAGTTCCACCACATCTCAGACGGCAAGCTGCGTTATTTAATGAATGGAATAAAATTTCCGGCAATGTTAATCTCCCTATCCACCAAGACATTACTGCAAACAATCGTCGCCTGAGATACAGAAGACCACCATGGAGAAGAGCTCAAACTCTTATATCCATCCCTTTCGATGCCAAGACCACCTGGCAAAATGATTGGTCCGAGTCTACCGTAGCCAGGAATCATAGGGAAATATCACCTGTCAGAAGTGTACCTGGTACAGACCTGCCAAGAAGAACATGGGCTACTGTAGAAGTGGAGAGATGCTCTTCAGATGGGGCATGCGAGGTACTCCCCAGTGCGACTGTGGACATCCTGAACAAACGATCCAGCACATCATTCTGGAATATCCAAACCGTTCATTCACAGGAAATTTTGGAGAACTGCATGAAGCCTCCCGTAAGGCGGTAGAGTGGATTGAAAAGCTGGACATACAACTTTAATATAATTTTGTAGTTTGTCTTTGTTTGCTTGCTAAATTGTCAATTTGATATCAAATCTCATTGTATATATCTATATGTATGTATGTAAGTATGTAAACCATTTGTACTTGAAAAACACATACGCTAAATAAATAAATAAATGTGTAGCGAGAACGCTGATAAACAGTCCTAACGTGCTAAATGTTGTAAGATAGTGTCTTTGTTTGCTTGCTAAATTGTCAATTTGATATCAAATCTCATTGTATATATCTATATGTATGTATGTAAGTATGTAAACCATTTGTACTTGAAAACCACATACGCTAAATAAATAAATAAATGTGTAGCGAGAACGCTGATAAACAGTCCTAACGTGCTAAATGTTGTAAGACTCATTCTTTTGCCAACAGGATAATGCTCGCTACACACTGCGCGTATATATCACAATGCTCTGTAAGCTGTGCAGTATCTTCTATGATCAACACGACCTCCAGACTTGTCTTCAGTCCGAGACGTGCGAATATGACGGAAAAATCAGTGTCACGTGCAATTTGCAAATCCACAACTCTGGCAGAACTATGCGAACATGTCGAGAAAGCGTGGAATAAACTATACCAAGACAACATTTGTCATATGAATGATCGAATGTATGCTAGAATCACAGCCTGCGTTGTCGCCCATGGAGGTTACACCATGTTTTAAAACTTTTGTAAATGTGACTACTTCTTATATTAAATATACACTGTATCAACTATGCATCGTGAGTGTACTGGCAAACCCTTTTAGGGTGTACTGATTTATGTTTTCACCAGTGTAACTATTTTTTATATCTATCGGATTCAAATGTGTGGTTATTAGTCCGTAGCTTACAAACTACTTAAACTAAGGTAAAGTAATCTAAGGACAACACAAACACACATTCCCTAGGGGGAACTCGAACGGCCGCGCGCACCGCAGCACGGTGCCCCAGAACGCACGGCTAATCCGCCGCGTCTGTAACTTTCGTACCTGCTGCTCTGGTAGTGATATATTTCCTTACTTTTCTGCACACATGAATGAACAAGAAGTTGAGCCTTGTCAACATTTCTTCATCTCTACACAAATTGGCAAAAATTATCTATTCCTTAACACACTGACTTCATACATTAAAGTGAATTGTAAATTAATTACTACGTTTTAAATTCCGCCATAATAATATGTGAGCCGTTTTAACAGGAGTTGGTAATCAAGAGGGATTAATATGGACCATTCATTTCATATTTAGATGAAAATTCAGTTACAGCATCCATCTGTTTAGTTTAGTGCCTAATTATTTATCCGTTGCTAGACACCGTTTATGAAATATATGCGAGTCCGTGGTCTCACTATCGGTCAGTCCAGCTATTATCGACCCGCAGGAGATGAATATTTAATATTTACTGTGTTTTTCTCCAGACCGTTGTTACTTGCGTTACAATGGTACATCTTCCCTTTATCCTAATCAACCAGAGTTTCCAACTTTATGACACGATCACCTTCTGTAACGAATAACTGATGTTGGGTGCAATTGTATCTTTGAGGTCAACGGGTTTGCATAAGACACACATTTGTGTCGGAAAAAGAATCGTTCAGCAAACTGAAAGAAAAACAAATGAAATATAGGTTCAGTGGTTGAATACCCTGAAAATTTCTCCATTTATAATAGTTAAATAGTGACGTTAACGAATCTTAGGTTGTGGTTCCTCAACTTGTATTTCATGCTATAATACTTCTCGTTTACAAAGCAAATAAATTCCTCTTGCGACACTACGTAACTACCACTAATATGACAGTCATTTCGATGTTCTTACAGTACAGTCTGCGTTCTACAAGAGCTGCAATGCGGGTATTGTGCATATCGCACAAAATTTATCTCTCTCAGTTGTTGTTCGGAACGGAATGATCTGCTTGTATTACGGGCTGTTACATATTCGTAACATTCCTTCCGAGCAGGAAATATTCAGCGAGGCAAATACCAATGCAAAACGCGATCCGCAGCTGTTATCGAGCTAATGTTCTTTTCGTAAATGTGCTTACACTGCACACTGGTACCACCGATAGGTCGTACGACTATGACCACGTTTTTGCCGTTTACGACGTGCATAAGACGTAACACTAAAGTCATTGTTTATGATCTCAGCGACTACTAATGGTAGCTGATTCGCGAAAATTTTCAATAGGTAATTTTCTTCCATTGTGTTCTGCTGTATGCAACTATTCTATGGCCCGTAGCTGTTTTGCTTTATAGAAGTAAATTGCCTGGAATACATGTTTGAATTTGGGACAGACTTTCTGTGTCAAAGCTTTTCTCGATGATACACATGGAAATTTCTTCGACACCCTCTTTTTTCGTAACGTGAACGAGCACTTCGCTTCAACTTATGAAGTAGGTAAATAAAACTGTATGAATTTTTGTCCCTTGTGAGCAAAATTAAGTTTACTGTTAGTATGTTCAAACGAGCTGCTTTCAGATATTCTAGGAAGGATTTTGTTGCAGTTCCGCAGCCAAAACAATGATGCTTTCCAGAGAAAAAAAGGGTGGACAGAAGATTTCTGCGTTGTGAAAGAGTTTAGATGACCACCGACATGCAGTGCGGCGGCTGTTTGCTAATCGTCTAAACGAGATTCATTCTTACAAAAAATGAATGGTTAAAAGAGGAAAATTCGTATTTCGTCATTCGGAAACTAACGGTTCCGATGGAGAATTTCAGTTAGTCTTAACTCAGTCTAGAATCAGTGTCACAAGTAGACCAAATGGGCATCGGAATTTTTAATTTTTTTTTTTATTTGCGGTATATGTTCAGACATCAATTCGATGCAACATTCAAAAATTCTCGACGAAATTGGTTTTGAAGTTTAGCAAGTGTTCTCAAATACCTGTTAAGGTTGCAAATATATCAATTGTTAGAAAAAATGGCAGGTGTTTAGATTGTCAATAATGGTAATAATATAGGCTCAGTGACTCTAATCCTACCGTAGCTGCATAATTTTCATTCGTTGTGTTCGAATACTGCAACCTCTTGAATATGAATTTCACCAAATATAAAATGGTAATTAACATATATCTAATCATATTTTTCTTATGTTTATTCTTCTTATTTTTGTGTGTTTAAGAAAAGTGCTGTTAACAATGATGGTATCAACAAGAAAATCGCAATTTCCATATTTTGCAGGACCCATTGTGTTAGTCGGTGGCAGTTGTTTTTCTTGTTCACGTTGAAAAGTTAAGATGCATATTTATTTAAGTCGTTTTATAGGTGTTAACGGCTTTTTCAGCGCAGCCAACCTGGTCAAACATCCATAGGTGACAGCATAGTGTTCGGCACGTCTACATAGTTGACACAATGCGGATAGATAGAGATAGCGATATGTTTTACGTAATTTACTTTTAATTAATGTTATGCTTCTGTAACACCCTCCCATGAAGTTACTCCTTGCACAAGAGTTACATATGATATCTGAAGAATTTTACATTTAAACGAATGAAATATTCGAACACAACGAAAAACAAACTCGTTATGGCTGGATTCGAAGCACTAAACTTGTGTTAGCTTGATCGACATTATTTAACGTTACAAAATGAGCTAAGCTGAAAGTTGGAATTGTATGCACCGTGACAGGTGCCTTCAAAACTTCAAAGTTGAGTTTATAGAGAATTTATAAGAGTTGCAACGAATGGCTTCATCTGATTACTATTACTGTTTGAGGTATAACTTCGGGTACAAAAAAAAAAAAAAAAAAAAAAAAAAAAAAAAAAAAAAAAAAAAAAAAAAAAAAAAAACAATCCGTTACCCATGTCGTTTCGTATCAGTCTAAGTAACATGTGATACGAGAGAGTCTTGACATGTATTCCTAGATAACTTATATGTGCAAAAGACGTTAGCCACACTTTTTGCTGGATAAGTAAAATTTATTTACCGAGTTTGGCCAGCGTATTTTCACAATTAGTCCTGAATGGTTTCCCGGGTAATATTTTCGCTATGATGTGTTTTAGTAGAGTTGATGACTAGATCGATTATATTCCATTACTTTAACGACTTGGATGCAAGCCATGATACATGTTTGAGGAGTTGTTCTGCCTTAATAGGTTACGTTAAAGCGATTGTCACTGGTTTTGAGAGTGCGATCTGAGGAAACAAAGTTGTTAGAATTACGATAACTTATTAGTTACTGAGTTTGAGTTGTTAAATAATAATTGGTCTCTTGGAGCCTAATTTTAAAGAAATTTGGAATTCTTTCAGTAGTTTGCGGAGTGATCATTTCTCTAGCCAGTAGGATGGTGTTTATGTAGGTCTGTTCTTATCAAACGGACGGAATTCGAGTTTTATACGGATATCTCTCGGGACTAACAGTTGATATTTTTCCTGAGAGAAAGTGTTTTGTTGTTGTTGATGACTGTGCAGAACGAATAAAGGTAATACTCGATTACGACTTGGAAAGCAAGATGCTCCCGGAAAGGCAACTAATATTGTGCAACTCATTCAGTGCAACCACGTTTACTACCAGTTAACATTAATTTCAGGACTTAATTGACATAATAGAAAATAATTCATATGCCACGGGCGAAGAGATATCAACTTTGAGTTAGCTTCAGTGAGAGTCTGAACTTTGAAGAAAATAATTTCAATTATTTATCGAAGCTAAGGTATGACACGTAATACTTTTATTTATTTATTATCTACTACAGATAACGAGTATTAGGACGTCACTCGTAAGCAGCACGAGACGAATGTAAATGTTATTATTTCAGGGAAACGAAAGATTCCCACTTGGTCGAAACATTCAGGAATCCCCTAAGTAATCATTTCGCCTTCGGTAAAATGTTCCTTGAAACTTGTTGTGCTCTTCAGTTCGCAGATTGGTTTGTTGCGGCTCTCAATCTACTCCGACCTGTGGTAGCCTCTTCGTTCGAGGACGGCAACCTACATCCTTTTGTATTTGTTTACTGTATTCGCCCCACTAAGATATTAACCACACACACTTCCTTCTAAGTTGACGTCTCCTTGATGACTCAGAATTAGTAGCACCAACCTCTCCCTTCTCTTAATCAGGCTATGTCACAAAGTACTTTTTTCCCCAATTCTGTCGAGCACCTCCTTCATTTTATTTAATAAATTGATTATAGCTGCACATGTATGTGTGTGTGTGAATCAGTGACAGTACACATGAACAAATTAAAAACAATAAATTAATGCTGTTTAGCTATTATCTCTACCTCTGTATTGTATTTCTGGAACTAATTACAAATCTCACCTACAAGCTACTTTTCAACGCTCCTGCTACCCTGGATATTGTACTGAGGTACCAATAAATTTAATAACAAATACGGTCGCCGGACTATATAGTTAAATTAATGTTTCAAATGGTTATAAAAGCAGTAGCATCAAATATGTGAATAATTTTTTTAACTTTGAAATAGACATTCAAAAGAACAAAGACTGTCAGTAAGATTGAAAATAATTAATTTTTGTGGTAAATTTTTGTAATCACAAAGTGAAAAATATGTCCCACAGTAATATACACTGCTCATATTTAGGAGTAAGTCTAAGTGGTTTGTATGAAATATATGAAACTTTGTATATTCTAATCCCTAAATTGTCTGCTAGGATGCAGGTTGCCGAACGTATTGTCAGATGAAGAGACTTGCGCAGGACAGGGTATCGTGGAGAGCTGCATCAAACCAGTCTGCGGACTGAAGACCACAACAACAACAACATTCGGTTGTTCTCTGTTTCAAATAGCGTGAACTGAGTAAGCTACTTTCTGAATCAGTAAACAGTAAAAACCACATTGTACAAACTAATAAATTACTAATTGTTCATAAATCTAACACTGCCTTTGAATATCTGACATATGAAGGTTATTATGAAGAATTCTAGCTATCATCTGATTTTTTATTTAAATAATTATTCTTTATTTAAATCTGTTAATGGAAACTTCTACCTAAACTATCTGAGAAAATTCACACGTATTTTTGTGGGCGCGGCTGTTACAAACATTAGACGGCGCGCTGATCTTTCTGCCATCTGTTGCTGCAGCTGCAACCTTCGACCGCCGCCGATCAGCATTGAACCGTTCACGCAAGCGTTTCCTAAAATTGAGCCTGTTAATACTACCCGCGCACGTTCGCCCCTAAACCTTTGCGGAAGTTAGTTTCCCTGCTGACTTCAAAAATCATCTGAATGCCACCCTTGTTCTCTACCTCTACCACGTCCAATTTATCTGCCTCTGTTTGCGCCCCTACCACTCTGAACCACATTAACACGATATCCGTTTTCTTGTCGATGTTCATCGTTCTGCTGGTTTCGCGGCCCATTATAATGTGGACGCGGACCCCTCGCCTTACGCCACTGATCTTGGTCTTTTACTCGTTGTAAAAACGACGCAAAGTTACTGTGGGTACTGCCCACGAATCTTTGCGAATCTTCCGGCAGCTTTAACCAGCATTTCCCAATAAAGTCTGATTCAGATATATTGTGTCTCAGGTGAGCCAATTTTTTGTACCATGTTTCGAAAAATTCTTTCATGGTACCCTTGTGACCTACTATCAAATATCTTTGCACGTTCAAATTGACGTCACAAAAGCTCTTGTTTAGCTTCTGACCAATACTCATTTTTAAATTTGTTTTTAAACTCGCTAAAACACATATTATTAATGTCTAAATTCCATCTCCAATGTTTTGCCTCCACTGCCAAGAGTTTTTTCCTGCTCAGTCAAATGTTCGGAAAAAATTCGTTCACAATTGTTCAAAAAATCGAGAGGGTGCCATCCATCATATTTCTTCGATGGATCAAATTTTTCCTCTCCTTACTGTAATTTCTTGATGTTTACTGTGTCAACAACATAAGGTCTGCCATGCATGTCGGCCAATTCGTTACTTGTCCCTGAAAGTTTGAAGTGTTATACTAACACTTTCGTTTACAGTCGGTTACCTGGGCTAGTAATATTTGTTCAGAATCATTAATAGTTTTGCGTGACTGTTCAAATTGTTCAAATTGAACATTATTTTCATCAAAAACATGTTAGATTTGTTCTGCAAGTCTTACTTATACTTGGTTTTGTACCAATGCTTCTATCTACTCTTGTATCCTTTCCACTTCTGTGTCCAACCTGATACTAATATTTGTGACCTGCTCTTGCACCTTCTCTATTCAAGTGTTCACTGTAGTGACATTTGTTTGTAAATTGTCAATGCGTTTGTGCAATGTCGTTACTTCCTTTGTTACCCTTTTTACCTTTTATGGTAATCTCAGCCGCTTGTATTTTTACCTGCTTTAAATCAGCCGCGTTGGAGTATCCGAGTGGTCTAAGGCGCCTCGCTGCGGAGCACGTGGTTGCTCGCCATCGGAGGTTCCAGTCCTCCTTAGGGCATGGGTGTGTGTGTGTTGTCCTTAGGTTAGTTTACCTTAGTATATGTAGTTTGTAAGCTACGGACTGATGACAACGCACTTTGGTCCGATATATTTACAATCTGAACATCTATAAATCTTCGTTCTGAGCTTCAATTCGGCCACAAATCTTTTTGTTTTGTGTTTCGATTCGTTCACAAACCTTGTTTGACTATTATGTTTTCTAATCAAGTTTTAAACCAGCATTCCATATAAATGGGCTTTCGACTGGAACTATCCTTATATTGTTTCACTACTGGATGATTCCATCTTTATTCCTGATGTTAACATATCAGCGTTTTCCGCAGCGATCGTCGCTTCTGTAGGATAAGTTTGCTCGCTGACGCTAGTGCCAGCTAGCGTCTGCCCCTGATAACGATCTGTACTGGCAACATCTGCCGCTAACGCAATATTTCGCGAGCCCACATTGTTTCCATTAACCTTATTTTGAGCGTCTCAACTTCCCTACAGTAATCTGACGTACTATACTAAGAAACACACCTGTAGTGCTAATTTACAGACAAAATTTCCCAAGTGTATCTACTTCTTCGCTTCACAGGACTATAATACTCGCAATAGCGTCAACTTTGCTTACTTGCATTAGATTTTGTCAGCTACTGAATAATAGTAGTTATTGTTATTTATACAGTCCTGTCACCGGGAGCCACGTGCAACGCCCCTGCTGTCCAGCATATTCAGAAATATGGAAAACGGCAAGTTACGTGAAATAAGCTTACACCGTTAAAGTTTCTCCTACCGCATCGTTCCCCGGCGCATCCCACAATTACGCAAAGTTCCTGAACAGTTACGCGCTCCGAGAGGATTTCCGTGTGCTTACTAATGGATAATGCCATCAAACCATACGTTTCGTCTCTCGAAGATTTCATACAAGGGAAAACTTTATAAACTAATACACTACTGATATGGAAATTAATGATTCATTTTACTGAGGTACCAAGAAATTTAATAATAAATACGATCGCAAGACTATATAGTGAAATTAATGTTTCAAATGATTTTGTAAGCAGTAAATCAAATATGTGAACAATTTTTATAGCTTTGGAATAGACATACAAAAGATCAAAGGCCGTCAGTATCGAAGTATGCACTCTGCTATGAGAGTAAGATTGAAAATAAGTAATTTGTGTGGTACATTTTTTAATCAGAAAGTGAAAAATATGTCCCACAGTAATATTAACTGCTCTTAAGATGGTATACCAAATATTTGAAGTAAGTCTTAGCGGTTTGTAGGAAATATCAAACTTTGTATATTCTAGGCCTAAATTGCCTGCTTGCATATACACTAGTAAACTTGTTTGTATCAATGGGTGACCACTGTATATTGCCGCGAGCGACCACGACCACCAACTGCCGGCGTGGCGCAGGGGATAGCGTCACGGACTGCGGAGCAGAAGGTCGCCGGTTCAATCCCGCCCACCGGCGGAAATTTATTTCTTTGTAATTTACAATTCCAGAAGGTTCTACATCTTTCTTATGTTAACTTGTAAATTATAGTTGTTTCTTATGTTAACTGTTCTTCTAATTTCTGGTAAATTCTGTCTGTGTATAAATAGCAGAGCACTCTGCCTGAGAGGCAGTCAGTGCTGCGTGTATGTTGAGTTCGTAATAAACATGCTTTCAGTAAAAGTGCTGTGTGTAGTTGCTTTCGAAGTCAAGCCTGCTTCCAATGCAACGCGACAATATTCTCATATAGACTATGTGCTTTAATAGTGGAACACTTTTCCTACATTAATAATTTATTTATACCGGACAAACTTTTTCATTTCATTCAAATAAGATGACTTAGAGACTAAATAATTGCAGTATAAGAATGTAATTATCTTTAACTAATTTTATTGTTACCTTTCAGTAATATCGAATGACTGTAGCATAGTTAATTTGTAAAGCAGAAATGTCTACAATGATATACCAAATCTGAACAGAGTATGAATTAAAAAGATTATTCTGTTATTCTCTGTTTCAAATAGCGTGAATTGAGTAAGCTATTTTTTGAATCAGTAAACAGCATAAAACACATTGTGCAAACTAACTAAATTGTTGATTTTCATAAATATAAAACCGCCTTTGAATATCTTACATATCAAGATTATTATGAAGAATTCTTGCTATCATCCGATTTTTAATTTAAATAAATACTCTTTAACTAAATCTGTTAATGTAAGCTTCTATCTAAACCGTCTGAGGAAATTCACACGCCGCGCGGAAGTTGTGAGCGGTTAGGAGTTTGTGTTTTCTTTAGTGTAAGGTAGCTTATAAATATTCTGTAAGTTCAGGGTCTGATGACCCCACAATTAAGTTTCATAAGCTTCACATAAAAAAATGCGTATTTTTGTTGAGAATGCAATTATAAGGAATGAAATCAGTTTCTTCACTGCATTATTAAATGGTTTGGATACTCGGGTAGTCTTTTGAATTTGTAAAGCTAGGAATTTACGTAGGTTAGCGGCTTAGGAAAATGAGGGGTAGAGCACAGGTTAAAATGAAATTTGGTTGTTATTCATAACACATACATGGGTGAGTCTCTGGCTTACAAAAGTAATAAAGATTGCATTGCCTGTGTTCGCAGAGAAGAGCAGGTGCGTGGTTCGCCGTTGCGCAGTCATACAATTATGGGCTCATACAGTGCTGTGGCTTTTGCAATCTTCTTTGCGTCGGAAATTCAAAACAATTAAGCCACCAATATTTGCGCCAGTGCCCACAATACGCAGCGTTCGGCTTCCGAGGCCATTTCCATAAAATCTTGCAATACTGGCCTGATAAAACACTGCCTCAGCTGCATGCTGCTTACCCGTCGAAGACTGCGACACTACTCTTTCAACTAGAATGTTCTTAGTGCGCACCAGTGCTGCTTTGACGCGCTTTCCCACCTTTTCTATTCACGCACGCTGTTTCCGTTTTTCAGTTCTTCCCATAGGCTTTTACAGTAGACATACATTTATAAATCCCTAAAACAGACCCTCTACAAAGCTATTATAATAAAGTAAGCTAAAAATTATTAATATTACAATCCGAACAAGATTAAAATATAGATTTTTAAAAGACATTAATAAAATATAAAAATCTTCAAAGCTTTTATGAATACAAAGAAACCTCATCCATAGAACATTACTACACATACATTAATACAATTACGGAAAAAGTCGATATGCAATAAATTTGTACATTTTGATTAAATATAAGAATATTAAAATACTGCCTTTTATGGTGTCACAATTTCACTGAACCTTTGTAATAATATTAAAACAGTCGAATTCATTTTAATCACAATCGTATCACTCTGATAAGTGACTGTTAGATTAAACATCAATGTACTCTCCATAAACTGAACACAAGACAGTTAACTGTAAACGTCAACACTTCTTCCGTGAAACAATGTGCAAGCTGCAAAATAAGTTGTAATTAAAATTTCTCATTTCAATTATGATGTAGGTTCTTTCTTCCATTGAAATTAATAATAAATTTACTTGATCAGATAAAGTGATACAAGTAAATTAATGTTAAAATTTAATTAATCACTATTATTTAATGAGATAAAGGGTTGACATAAAATTAGGATGACATTTATCCTTAAATTGATTCCGTTTCCAAATTTAATTGTTTGAGAAGTAGTATATCATTCTGAATCACGACAGTTTTTGAGGTTATTGTTCAGTTACATCAGTATAAAGTCCGTTGTGAATTCTGTCAATATTTAATCAGTGGCTGCCTGAGAAAACATTATCGGATCAGAAAAATTAAAAAATAAAAATATCTTCCGTACCTCTTCTTCCAATATCGCTTCACCATAAATCATGCTAATACATCATCAATTCCATGAACCTAAATCCGAAATTTTATCGTCCGCATATCTGGTGAACCAAGTAAATACATACTGTGCCGTATGATTTCAAACACACCATTCGCAATCACATTATTGACAGCAAATGAAATTGTTGTTCTCTAATAAATAGTAACAAAATTTTTTACTTTATACTTTTTATTGTGGCAGTCAGCTGACGAATTACTAACCTGATACATAATCAGTACTCATAAATAGAACCAACTCCACTATATAACTACAGGATCAGTGACGTTAATCAGCATATTCACGCAATAGAACTGGGTAAAAAGTTCTACGGAAGTGTAGTCCAAATGTAAACTGTACTGGAGGAAGTCGCCGTTCCCAGAGAACATAACAGATTCCGTACGAAATGACTAAAGCTCTCTTCTAACAGTGCATTAATACCATTAGTAAATTATATTTTATTCCATATACTATTAATATATTTTGTAGAAAAATAAAAACAAACAATGTCAGCCATATCTGCGCAATACGCCACCAGTGCTGCATAAGGTGCACTGTCGAAGGTCGGTATAACTTTGTGAAACACCCTGTATCTGCTTCTTGTTACGTGGCGCGGTAGATACAGTGGAAATTACTTGCTCGATATTCAATTTGCAGACCTTGCATGACCTCAATCTGGAGAACTATCTCCCCTCGGGCTTCCACCTTCCACCCCAGCTTCTTCACAGCCATCCGCTCTATCCTGCTACTCCACCAATACACAATTTATTATTTAAAATGGCTCTACCGCCTTCAGACGAACTACTCACATTCAGTGTTTGTTTTAAACTTACTAAATTTGACTGTTAAAATAGATTTCACACCGTTAAACCAATATTTATATTAATCTGCGTTTATCCATACCTCGTAATTCAGGAAATATTAGCCCTCAAAAATTTGAACAGGACCTCTCATGTAGGAAATTTGATCTAGCTTCATTTTGCACTGGGCGAATTTTCCGTAGAGGCTTTCATTAGCAAGTTATTGAAGAAAAACGTAAAATCGTGACCTTTAAACACTCCATACCCGGACTTCCGCGTCTCTCCGGTCAGTGTATGTTGTTTACAATTCTTTCCAATCACTTGTTTGCAAATCTATCGGACTCAGTTGCTGGGTTATTAGTCCTTAGCTTACAAACTACTTAAACTAAGGTAAACTAACGTAAGGACAGCATAAACACCCGTGCCCGACAGGGGACTCGAACCTCTGACGGCGAGCAACCGCGCGCTCCGCGGCGAGGCGCCTTAGACCGCTCGGCTACTCCACCGCGGCTACAATTCTTTCCCCTGCCATTTGCAAACATTTGGATTGCTTGATTTTTGCTCTTAATCGAGCTTATTTTTGTCGTCTAAGACTGGACTATAGTCACCACTTGTGTGGGCAAACCTCTAACCTATTAATGCATTCTGACGGTTCCACGACGGTCTAAGGAATCTACAGCCTACACAGCCGTGAAAAACATTGTTGTATTCAAATCATATAGATGGACTTCGCCACGTATTGTTGACTGTACCTACATTTCTCAAGCTGAACATTGTGATTTTACCACTTTGGAGTACCGCCGAAACCTCAGAGTACCTCTAACGATACAAAGTGACGCACATGAACCACCGAACCAACTGACTTATCTCTGTCAAGTATCACTTCCAATGGTTTGTGCCCACATGGTGTACGTTTGACATACCCATAATGACAACCATATTTTTAAGGAACTACACCAAGAACCTTACATTGTAAATTCAGCTTACCAACAGTATTATGTTTTTTGAATGCTTTAGATTTTGCAGGACGAGAGGCTTCCAGTGAAACAGAGTAGGGTATTCACCAACCACAGGTAGGGCTGCATATCAGTTTACCAGACGATCTTTAGTGACGTTTGGCCGTTCCAATTTGAGAACGTCCTGGAAGTGTTGTAGACCGCTGACAAGAACCTCAGGCTCAGTGGCTGAAGTCATTATCATCTGTAGCTTGGATGCAACGATCAACAATACAGTTCGAGCAGACCGTTCATAGTTCCTTTCCACACTGAAGCCATTGCAGCTACACATTAATCTAAATAACAATGATATACCCCGTCCCAAACCCCTTCCAAAGTTATATAGTGGTAAGATGTCTAAGTGGATACATTAAAAACTGAACACACATCAAGAACGAAGACAAGAAGACATTTTATAGAAACGTGAAAAAAAATGAAGACAGTAAATGTTCAAAGCACAAACTTTAACTGATTTAATCACTGCAGGCATAGCGTCGTGTTCGTGTGGCCATGTTAGAGCACACCAGACGTCCTTATTCCGAGCAGGATGCGCTGATTGGTCACCTTATTATTAAACATTAGCAGCTCCCATTCTTCCTTTCAAGACACTATCCATTCCATTCAATTGCTCTTCCAGATCCTTTGCGGTCTCAGAAAGAATTACTATGTCATCAGCAAATTACAAAGTTTTTATTTCTTCTCCCTCTCCAATTTTCTCCTTGGATTCCATCACTGCTTGTACAGACTGAACAACACCCAGGAAAGGCTACAACCCTGTCTTACTCCCTTCCCAACCTCTGCGTCCCTTTCTTGCCCTTCGACTCTAATAACCGCAGTCTGGTTTATGTATAGGTTGCATATAACTCTTCGCTCCCTATATTTTACCCCCCGCTATCTTCAGAATTTGAAACAGTGTTTTCCAGTCGACATTGTCAAAAGCTGTCTCCAAATCTACAAACGCAAAAAATGTAGGTTTGCCTTCCCTTAGCTTATCTTCTAAGATAAGTTGTAATGTGAGTATTGCCTCCTGTGTTCCTACATTTCTCCTAAATCGTAACTGATCTTCCATTGTGCCGGATTCCACAAGATTTTCCATTCGCCTGTAAATAATTCGTGTTAAAATTTTGCAACAATGACTTATTAATCAGATAGTTCTGTAATTTTCACATGTGTCAGCACTTGCTGTCTTTGGAATTGGAAGTAATAGATCACTTTTAATATATTGCGACAGCTAGTTTCAGTGAATTGGTCTGGTAAGTTTCACATCAGATAACAAATATTCTTATATTCTTTATGTGGTCAGAACGTAGCTATTAAATTGCGCTAAAACTAATTACCACAACATATAGAAATTGATCGAGGCAAATATGGTTGTCGATTCTCATATTAATCGGTAATTCAGTGAATCACTCTTATTGAGCGTTAGAATGACCTGCGATACTTTCCAATGTTTCTTTGATGGTATTTTTATGATCATTGGCTATGAATTATTATATGAGCATACCCGGATAGGAACCCAGTAGCTCTTCTCACACAGAAAAAAAAACCCTCGTCATTATCGTGCCATGTGATGTGTCAGTTTCTCGCTAATTTCATTTCTTACGACGGCGTATATTCTGAACTATGTGTAGTAGGTTATTCTTATCACCAAGCGATTTTTTTGTGATACGAATATTTGTGCCAAGTTTGGTTGACGTACACACTTCTTCTGCTTCAGGAGTGAATGTTTTGAAGAAGCTTGCCGTTTTTGTGTCAAATGAACGAACAATTGTAGAACTGAGTTCTTCTGTGTTGGGAAATAATACTATAATTTTTAATTGAATAATGTGGACACTGAATCCCATCCAAGTCTGCTTTACATCACTGTTTTGATTGGAATTGTACTGAAGAAACCTTGATGTTCATGAGAAGAAAAGTGACGTGTTCGTGCAAAAGATCAGATCTTCTGGAAATATACTTGCCGTTTCTTGTACTTGCCTGAAAATGGAATCCTTTACTAAATGCCTGTAGGTTATAAGAGAATCGTAAGTACAATACAATTGTAAATACAATGTCCTGTAATATGCTTTTCATATGTTCTGAAATATTTCTAGAGAAGTTAGTAAAGTCAATGCAGAGCTATATTTTATTTTTACCAATTTTTATGGCATTTCAAACGTACCCTACAGTAAAAACTATGTTACATACGCAAACGTAGCTTGGACCGTCTCAGTTGCACTGTATAACCCGTGGGACCGTCGTGACTGTATAATTAAGCTGGACTGTGGTCCTATAGTTTCTCGTAGAAGTCTGTTTGCTGTTACCGGTATCTATTGTCAGAATGATATTATGTAGGCAGTCACGCGTATGGCTTTGTACGTCGTTCTTAATATAAATGTTTTGCGGTAAATTTCATAGTTGTAACGTGTAAATCTAGTGGGCTGCAGGGTACATTACGTTCTTCTTAAAGCAACATTTATGATCTTCTCGCGCAAGTCCCAACGACTGCTGCAGAATGAATGACGTAATGGAAGTCGTTTATGATCCGCATCCGCATCCGGATGTAGGATTTCTTTTTTATCGATATGGCAGCTATTTACCGAAGAGTTCATCTTTGGGATGCCGTTAGTCACAAGTGCAAAGAACCTGCATATGGCAGCATAAAACAGCCTTGGAGAAGTACCAATAATATGACGCCCTCTCCTCCCAATCTGTCAGATCTGCAAGTTTAAACGAGATCTGCCTCCGAATAGAGCACAGTTGAAGAGCGCCAATAAAAGAAGAAGCGGGGCACACTTCTGGCCTAGCGGACAGAATAAAACTTCTGGAACGCCGTCGTAAAGGAAGGCCCAGGGCTGCGACTTGGGAAGCGTCGGTTTCCTCCGGCCGTATATCTGGCTGACGAAGCCACCCCGAGACCAATATACTGCACAGAGACAGTGGATTTCACTCATGTCATCAAAACATCCTAGGAACTAATTAAATCTCTTTAATTTGGTGTATAGTCAGTTATCAAAAAGTCCGTATACATTTGAAAACTTAATAAATCACGGAATAATATAGATTGAGAGGTAAAAATTGACACACCTGCTTGAAATGATATAGGGTTTTATTAGAACAAAAAGTTCAACAAATGTCAGACAGATGGTGCTTAATCTGAAGAGCAATAATTAGCATAAGAAATTGAGAGAAAGCTAAGATGATGTTCACCATCATTCCTCAATTCCTCAACAATATCTGTAGTCGAGGAATAATGTTGTGAACAGCACTGTAAAGCATGTCTGGAGTTATGGTGAGGCATTGGAGTCAGATATTGTCTTTCAGCATCCCTAGAGGTGCCGATACAGTTGCGACTTCAGATAACCCCAAAGCCACTGGACCCCAAAGCACGGCCTGCGGTCTGGGAACTTGGGAGGCCAAGCATGACGAAAGTGGCGGCTGAGCACACTATCATCACCAAACGACGACCGCCAGAGATAAAAAAAAATGTTCAAATGTTTGTATAGTTTATGGGACTTAACTACGGGTTCATCAGTCGCTAAAGTTACAAACTACTTATGAACTAACTAACACTAAGGATGGCACAAATATCCATGCCCGATGGGGGATTCGAACCCCCGACCGTAGTGGCCGTGCAGACCGTGACTGAAGCGCCTCAGTCCACTCGGCCACCGCGGCGGGGCGCCAGAGATCTTTCACGCATCTAGCAATACCTTTATCTTCTTCTATTTGTTCTAATAAAACTCCATGTCATTCCAAGCATGTGTATCAAATTTTAGCTCTCTATCTACATTATTCCAAGTTTACAAATTTATACTGACTTTTTGATCACCCGGTGTATCATTACAAGAACAAGGACATCCAGAAAGGCAAAATTTGTTGACGTACACGCGTCTATCAACATATAGACGTGCCACTGTTTCAGTTTCTATACAGGACATACTGTAGTAGAAATCTTGCGGAGAGCCTGATAAAAATTCGCTCCTACTTTATATCTAGTCACCCAGTGATGTTTCCGGGGTGGTACCAGAAGTAAACAAAATCAAGAATATCTGATATTCCCAAGAGATATTAGGTTTCTCTCAGTTAATAGCAGGCAGACGTACACTCTGCAGTTGGATGACACACTCCAGACTCTTTCGTCGAAAGCCGTGAATTATGCTGTACCATCTATTTTCAGCAAGCTTCCATAAGAATTCAGAAACTTTATCTGTAATCCACTCAATCGAAAGTCGAAACTAAAATATTCTGTCAAGGAGGTGATGTAAAACTTAAAGATGTAGCTAATTTGAGTGTTTCATTATTGATTGTTATTATAGTCCACATGATTGACTGTAGAGTGTCCGCAACTGCACTGTGTTATTTTAAATGTGTTTATTTCCGTCAACGTTTGCCATATAATTGTTTAATTACATGTTTCGATCACTTGGATCATCTTCAGAACTAAAAAATAATAGTAAAATTAGAATTTACAATTTAATAAACTTACTAAGGGTTAATTTACAATAGTTAATTTATACATAACTGCCGAGATTTTTCTTTACCTTATAGTTGCGTAGCGCAACTAGTCTGACTGAGTACTAATGGGTACTGAGTTTTACAGTTTGAATTAGGCACTTATAATTTGGTTGCAAGAGGTGGTGGTGGGGGGGGGGAATGTACGTGCGAGGGGGGGATTGGAGGGGTTGGCTTGACCCCTAATAAGCTGGGTTCTTATAACACACAATTGTTTGTTATATAAATATTATCCTAAAAGTGGGGTTCTTGAATATATCCATATATAAAAGTTATAAAACTGTATGTGATATAAGTATAAAAAATGGTAAAATAATTAAAACATGCATACGGTGTTTTAAAACATTGAAGGTGTAAAACAAAGATGTATAAAATTACAAATGTCATATTTTAAATTTTTTTTAAACGTCGGCTTGTTAAAATTGTCATTAAAATCTTAAAATATTAAAATTTATATAAAACTCACGGTATGGGCGTTACTTGCCTCTGTCGCTACTTGGTGGCGTGGTTTTCCTTGTACGTTCGGAAGCCAGTCTGCACGCAAACCTGCTGCTAGGGCGGTGTCCGGGCCGACGCGCTGCCTCCGCCAGCCACCGGAAAGTGAAGTGGGGCCGCCGCTCCAAGGCGAGGACGAAGGTTGCAAGAGGCCTTCAAAGTTTTTGAAAAATGCGCTGTTGTTAAAATCATTATGTTGGTTGAGTATATTTCCAGGTTCTTGAAGCCGTTGTGTGAATATTTCTATTTCTTCCAGTGTCGTTAGGAGGCGTCCTTTTGGTTCCCTATGTAGCGCTTGTAAATGGGTATTAATTGTTCTGACCGTGTGCTTTTCTATCACTAAATGCTCTCTAAATGCTGTTTTATTATTATGAAGAGAGCAATGCTCTTTATAACGTGTTTCAAAGTTCTGCCTGTCTGACCTACGTAGAGTTTTGTATAGTCTCCACATTTAAGTTTATAGACGCCTGCTGTTTGCTCACGCGGTGTCTCAGTCTAAATTGAGTGACATCGTTGGTCTTAAATCCGATTCGTACGTTGGTGTTTCGAAATTGTCTAGCAATGATGTCTGAAACCTTTCCTTTGTAGCTCATTGGCATGTAAATGATTTTTTTCTACGTCACTTGTCAGCATACAATCATTGTTTTTTCGTTGTTGTTTGTTAATTATTTGCAGCAGCTTAGTTATTGTTGAAGCTGGATAACCGTTGCTTACTGCAACTTGCTTTATGATGGCAATTTATTCCATCCTCTCATGTTCGCTTAATGGCAGTTTCAATAATCTGTTAGCCATTGAACGAAAATATGCCATCTTTGCTCTTTTCGGATGCCAAGATTTTGAGTTGATGATAAGGTCTGCACAAGTAGGTTTCCTATATACAGCGAAACGATGTCTACCCACTTCTCTTGCAACTGTGATATCGAAGTAATAGATGGGTTCAATATTTTCGTGCTCGACTGTGAACTTGATTTTTGGATGAATGTACTCATTTTTTGCGCAATGTCATTAACGTCATTTTGGTCTCCTTTAAATATTAAAATGGCATCATCTACATAACGGTAATAATAGAGAATTTTGTTAGCTATTGTAGGGTTATTGGTGAAAAATTGGTTCTCTAAATGATTAAGGAAGATCTCGGCCATAATGCCTGCTAGGGAGTTTCCCATGGCAAGTCCTTCGGGCTGGTGATATATCTTGCCGTTGAATGTGAAAAAGTGATAGGAGAGCGTTAGTTCTAGGACTTCTATATAGAACCTGAAAGTACACTCAACCAACGAAATTATTTTAATAACAGTGTAATTTTTAAAAACTTTGAAGGCCTCTTGCAACATTCGTCTTCGACGCAGCGCGCCTTGGAGCGGCGGCCCCACTTTCCGGTGCCTGGCGGCGGCAGCGCGTCGGCCCGGACACCGCCCTAGCAGCAGGTCGGCGTTCAGACTGGCTTCCGAACGTACAAGGAAAACCACGCCACCAAGCAGCGACAGAGGCAATTAACGCCCATACCATACTGTTTTATATAAATTTTCATATTTTATCATTTTAATGACAATTTCAACAAACCGACGTTTAAAATTAATTTAAAGTATGACATTTGTAATTTTTTACATCTCTGTTTTACACCTTCAATGTTTTAAAACACCATATGCATGTTTTCATTATTTTACAATATTTTATACTTATATCACATACAGTTTTATAATTTTTATATCTGGATATATTCAAGAACCCCGCTTTTAGGATAATATTTATGTTGTTATGGTCTTCAGTCCGGAGACTAGTTTGATGCAGCTCTCGACCCTACTCTATCCTGAGCAAGTCTTTTCAGCTCCTCATAAGAACGGCAACCCACATCCATTTGAATCTGCTTACTATACGTGTCTCTTAGTCCACCTGCGATTTTTACCCCCACACACATTCCCTCCAATGCTATATTTACGATTCCCTGATGTCTAAGAATGTTTCCTACCAAGCGATCCCTTCTTTTAGTCAGCGTATGCCAAAAATTCCTTTTCGCACCAATTATGTTCAGTACCTCTTCATTAGTTATGCGATCTACCCACCTAATCTTCAACATTATTCTGTAGCACCACATTTCAAATCCTCTATTCTCTTCCTCTCCGCACTGCTTATCGTCCATGTTTCACTCCCGTACAAGGCAACACTCCATACAAATGCCTACAGAAAAGACTTCCATACACTTAAATTAATGTTAGCAAATTTGCCTTTTTCAAAAATGCTTTTCTTCCTATTGCCATTCTGCATTTTATATCCTCTGTACTGCGACCATCGCATGTTATGTTACTACCCAAGTAACAAAACTCATCTACCACCTTAATTCTTTCGTTATCTAATCTAATTCCTTCAGCATCGCCTGTTTTTCTAAGACCGCATTCCATTATTTTTGTTTTGCTCTTGTTAATGTTCATTTATACGCACTCTTCAACACACTGACCATTCCATTCAAAAAAATGTTCAAATGTTTGTTAAGCTTATGGGACTTAACTACGGGGTCATAAGACCCTAAACTTACAAACTAGTTATGAACTAATTACGAACTAGGACGGCACAAATATCCATGCCCGAGGGGGGATTCTAACCCCCGACCGTAGTGGCCATGCTGACCGTAACTGGAGCGCCTCAGTCACCTCGGCCACCACGGCCGGCCCATTCCTTTCAACTGCTCTTCCAGGTCTTTTGCTGTCTCTGACAGAATTACAATGTTATCAGCAAAAGGCAATGTTTTTATTTCTTCGACCTGAACTTTAATCCCTAATCCAAATTTTTCCTTGCTTTCCTGCACCGCCTGCTCGATGTACAAATTGAATAACATCGGAGAAAGGCTACAAGCCTGTCTTACTGCCTTCCCAACTGATGCTTCCCTTTGATGCCCTTCGAGTCTAATAACTGCGGTCTGGTTTTTGTACAAGCTGTAAATAACTTTCCTTTCCCTATATTTTACCCCTGCTGACTTCAGAATTTGAAAGAGTGTGTTCCAATCAACATTGTCAAATGCTTTCTCTAAATCTGCAAAACCTAAAAATGTAGTTTTGCCGTTCCTTAATCTATCTTCTAAGATAAGACGGGTTCATATGTTCCTCCTGAATCCAAACTGCTCTTCCCCGAAGTCATCTTCTAGAAGCTTTTCCATTCTCCTGACGATAATTCGTGTTCAAATGTTGCTACCATGACTCATCAAACTCATGGTTCTGCAATTTTCACACCTGTCTGCGCCTGAATTCTTTGGAATGTGGATTATTGCATTTTTCTTAAAGTCTGAGGGTATTTCGCCTGTCTCATACATCCTACACACCAGTTCAAATAGTCTTGTCATGGCAGGCTCTCCCAGAGACTTTAGTAGCTCTGAGGGTATGTCATCTACTCCTGGGGCCTTGTTCCGACCTAGGTCTTTCAAGGCTCTGTCAAATTCATCTCTCAGTATAGTATCTCCTATTTCATCTTGATCTACTTCCTCTTCCCTTCCTACAACATCGTCTCTAAGTTCATTTCCTTTGTAGAGGTGCTCTATGTACTCTTTCCACCTTTCAGCTTTCCCTTCTTTGCTGAGAACTGGTTTCCCATCTGAGTTCTTGATATTCGTAGAGTTGCTTTTCTTGTTCCCCAGTTATGTATAAATTAACTATTGTTCAATTAACCCTTAGTAAGTTTATCAAATTGTACATTTCTATTTTACATTTGTGTTTAAGATCTGAAGATGATCCAAGTGATCGAAACATGTAATTAAACAATTATATGGCAACTGTTGACGAAAATAAACACATTTAAAATAATTATTGATTGTGTTTTCTTAAGTTATGTGCATAGAATTCCTATATGTTTAATTTTATCTGTTACTGTTCTCCTTATAAAGTTTCTTATACTTATAATAACGGACAGTTTCCTCCTCAGTTGGATACAGCCTTCTCTCCTACATGCCAGCGAATATCACGTGATGCCCGCTTGTTCCGTAGCAACCTTTACAACGGATAGCACAATTGCATACACCATAGCACTAACACGAGGTTAAAGCTACAAAATAGCCGCAATCGCGAAGAATTGCACAACTGCGCATTATCATTCAATCCCCATAGTGTTAATACTACAAAATATAAATTTCAGCATTAAATCTATCGTTAAATATAAATGGCTTGAAAAAGTGTAGTCAAGATTATATATAATGGAATACTGTTGCTATAGAAAGTAGCAGCGATCTAAAAGTTTTGAATAACACAATAATTGAAGCAGTGAAGATGATATATAACATTTTATTTCATATTATTATAATGACCGGTTTCGATCTACATGGATCATCATCAGATCATGTCCTGGCTGCGGAGTTCCGCAATAGATGAACCAGCTCCTCACCAACGTCATGATGTAACGATAATATATGTAGATGGAAACCAGTCTTCATAATATAAAATAAATTATTATAAGCGACCTTGTCTGCTTGTATTATTATATTATTCTATATTCTAGTAGCTGAAAATCCGACGTTGCCCGCGTATTTATCTATTTATTTAAGTCTTAAGTTAGTACGTCTCTTTCCAAAAAAGGTATTAATCAAAATACAAATGACATGTAACATTCATACATTTATTTAATTCAAAACTTTGTCCAGGATCTAATAAATTCTTTAGTGAATCCACCCCTGAGGAGTTGACATAAAGTTCCCAGAATGAAACTTTCACTCTGCAGTGGAGTCTGCATTGATATGAAACTTTCTGGCATATTAAAATTGTATGCCGGAACAGAGACTCGAACCTGGAACCTTTGCCTTTCGCGGGCAAGCGCTCTACCACTGAGCTATCCCGACACGTCTCATGTTCCATCTAATTTATTGATTCAAGAAAATGAGACTCAGCTACAGAAACCCATTTATCTTACGCAAACTCAGTTAGTAAAACGAAAAATAATGGCTTTTCGAGGAAATAATCCATTTAGATAAAAGATTGTGTTGGAAAACTAGATCATAGAATAAGTATCGAGTTTTAAATATCTCGGTGGTGACATAAGTTTTATTATTGAGTAACACACTGAGCTGAAACTCAGTTTTTAGTTGCGTGTGGGTCAATCAAAATAATTTAGTTTTTAAAAGTCCGTGTAGAAGGGGAATATATACCTGGGGGAGGACTCAACCTCGGGCGGTAGTAGCCCTCAGACGTGCGGCTATTCCCATGCGGCAGAACTGCATCAAAGCAGAGTTTTCATTGAAGACCACAATATCAACAACATTACCAAGCGAGCTGAATATCTCTTGGTACGTCAGTAATTTAGGCCAAGAGAGTGTAACAGGTAAATTCTGAGAATATACAGGAACAGGAAGAGGAGCGAAGTGGAAGGGACTAATAAATCCTCTTTACTGAGCCATTAAAGTGACCGCCATAGTAACACTGGCTATTTTCCGCCCTGATTACCGCGTCAGATGTCTTCCCTTTGAGCCTCTGCGGCGGTGTGTGTGTTCGCTAGCGGCGAGGGCTCAGGAATCACAGAGCGAGGGGGCTGGAGGCATACTGTCGATATTAGCCCCTCCTCCTACCCTCGGAGTCCTCTCGCAGCGCCGACTTCATTCCGTCGAGCCGCCGCAGCCGCAGCCGCGCTGGAACTCGCTCGCCGAACATCTGCCACTCCACCTGCGACCGTAACCGGCTGAGCCGAGCGACTACCTCATCGAAACTAAATTCCAAATGACGAACAATGGCTGGCGCCGCTGCAGCGCGCGCGGGCAATAACAGGTCTCTTGTCGGTAATGAGTTACGCTGAAAGCACGCGCGCGCAGGCCTCCGCGCGCCCGGTTGACAGATGGCGCTGAGAACATTAATTACTCGGGCCTCAATCAAGTTGGGCGCAACTTGCTCCGCCGGATGCTTGCCTCCGAGTGGCGGGGCCTCTCCGGTGCGCCCGCGAGTCAACAGCCACCTTGTTTCTGGGGCCCCTTTTACAAGCGAGCGCCACCACTTGCTACGTCAGCAGATCATACGCCAGAGTGAATTCCCGCTTCCCTCCCCCAGTGAAAGTTATTCTCTCGTGTAAGCTGCTTCAAGACTGAGGCGGGGTAGATTTTTTTCATTTGCACACGCCAAAGGATAAGTTGGAAATGCCTGTCGCAGAGAGGGTAATGATGTTAATGATGCCGTTTGTTTAAAAATACATTTGTGCGATCCTACAGCATTTATTAGTTTTAATTTTATGGTCAACATTGGACCTCTCAAGTCACTAGTATGAATTACGTTTCTCTGTTTCTTTTCGTAGACCCAATAGTTTTTCATATTTTCCTCGTGTTGGGGATTGGCAATCTTATTTTGTAGGAAGGTAAGTCAGTTCTTATCCGCAAAGTAGTTATAAAAATTTTTTTGTAATAAAATACGAAAGTTACAAGAACATCATTTTTCGACATAGTGTCCTTGCTTTTCAATGCACTTCGCCCATCGCTCTACATGCTTCCTTATGCCCTCATACAAGAAGGTTTTCGGTTGAGCTGCGAGCCGCCGCGGTGGAGTAGCCGAGCGGTCTAAAGCGTCTCGCTGCGGAGCACGCGGTTGCTCGCCATGGAGGTTCGAGTCCTCCCTGGGGCATGGGTGTGTGTGTGTGTGTTGTCCTTAGATTAGTTTACCTAGGTTTAAGTAGTTTGTAAACTACGGACTCATGAGAACGCAGTTTGGTCCGATAGATTTACAAACATTTGAACATTTTTGAAGCTGCGAGCCAGGAATGCACCGCTTGCTTCGTCCGAGTCAAATCTAGGGCCCCTTACTGCCTGTTCGAGTGGATCAAGCAAGTGATAGTCAGAAGGGTCAAGATCGGGACTATATGGTGGATCATCCAGTACTTCGAATTTGAGTATGCGGACGGATATTGTCGTGCAACAACACAACACCTTCTGACAGCAATCCTCGGCGTTTGCTCCGAATTGCAGGCTTTAGCCTGTCAGTAAGCATCTCACTGTAACGTACACTGTTTATTGATGTGCCCCTTTCAGCATAATGTTCCAGTACAGGACCTCGTGCATCCCAAAAAACCATAAGTATCAGTTTCCCTTTCGGAAGGTTGGGTCTTGAACGTTTTCTTGCACGGCGAATTTGGATGTTTCCATTCCATACTCTACCGTTTACTCTACGGCTCGTAATGATGGATCCATGTTTCGTCACCAGTAATGATTCTGTCTAAGAAGTTGTCCCCTTCGTTACCATAGCGATCCAAATGTTTTTTTTTTCTTTTTTTGCAGAAAAAAACGAAGCATGCGTCACCAACGTAAAACGACAGTACTACCAATATAAACAAAAATATAACTAAATTGCGGAAAATAATTGACTTACCCTCGTATGAAGGAAACGAATTTCCTGAACAACTCCACGATCTTCATCCTTTTCAATGAGAATAAAGACTGTCTTGATGACTCAATTTGTCGATCCGTGGCGGGACACCGTCCCTACATTGCGCGGGTTCTCTGACGCCACTTGTCGCGACTATCGACGGGATCCGCCTTCAGAGTGGAGTATCTTTGCTTTATGTGTGGACGCTTTGGAATTTTGCCGAGGGTTGGCAGTTGGCGTTTGAACTCCGAGCGTGTGTTTTGGCCGACAGGGCGGGTTGAGGCAACTGTCTTTGTTTTGCGCGGAACTGTGGTGTCCGCTATGGATAGTTGCCGCTGAAAAGAGTGTTTAGATATTGAGAGAGTTGTGTCCATATTCGAAGGTTGTCACCGCGTGTCACCGAAGTCGCCAACTCTGCTGAAATTTCAACCATGTTATTTGAAAGAGAGGAGCGCTAGTTTTGCTCAGAGCATCTCTTTGGATTCCGGGAAGCTCCTGACAAAAGATGAGTGTGTCCTCTTCATATTAAGTATAATAACTATACTTTGCGCGCGTTATTACTGTTGTTGACATTGGTGCGGAGTTACTTTTTAATTCTCTTTAGTGCTTGGGTCTGGCTTTAACTAAATTAACTGAAGAGTCCCTCTATCTTCGTATAGTGGCTAGCACTGTTCTGGCAGTATTTCCGATTAAGCAGTAAATCTTTATTTTAAGATTTGTGTGTGATATGTGTGTGATTTATGTTGGCCTTGGTAAGAAACTGCCCTCTCTGTAATTGTTTATAGCTACCGCTGTGTGCAGTTGTTTGTCACATTAGCGCCGCGGTGACGCCTGGCTCGTCGTAGCACGCAGAGATCCAGAAGTCTAGCGTCCAACCTTTTTGCGCCTTCTCCATACGTTTTATATTCCCTACTCTTTCGGTCTTGAGAGAGGTCGTGGACGACAGTCAGGGGCCACTGAGGCGTGTTTAATTATTGCTCTTAAAGATTTTAATATTTCTCACTTAAGGCAATCAGCCGATTAAGCAAGTAAATTTAATTCGGATTGCTTCTTTTTATATCTTATTAGTGGTTTTTCTTAATTGTATTTTATTAGCGAACTTTGCAATTTTTTTTTGCTAAAGTTGTACATTTCCTATGCAGGACGAATAATGTCCAGTACCTTTTCTGTTGCTTTGCGCTAATTACTGTGTATAATAGTGTCTCTAGCCTGAGTAAGTGCAATTGTAATTTTATGTTTTTCCTTCGCGCCCTGCTGTTTCCCAGTAAGTTTAAAGCTATGTTAAAGGTTGGTCCTTTCTCTGGGCAATTATTTGTTAATGAAGTTTAAGGATAATGTTAGGTTGTTTTATTTTATGCACTGCCCAATTAATTGTAAACCTCATGTTGTCAGGGGATGTTCGTTGGGCAATGTTCTTTTTGTTTTACGATGTATTATTGGTAAATAGATTATTATTGAATAGGACGACAAATGACACGTGTTTGGTCCCGTCCTTCTAAGTAGTTTCATAATATACCTTCCTTGATTTCGAAATCCTGAGCTCATTTGTACTTATTGATTACGACCGTTTGGCAACCGCTACACTCAGATCTATAAACTTCTGAACTTCCAAAGTAAAGTTCAGCGTCAAGAAGAAAATATCTACCTCGTAGGTGCATGGTGCGCCAGTTCTGTCCATGCGTTTCTAGATCTGATGATATTTTTTTTTTTTTTTTTTTTTTTTTTTTTTTTTTTTTTTTTTTTTTTTTTTTTTTTTTTTTTTTGTCTGGTGCTGCAGCCGAAGTACTATCGCCTTTGGCGGCTGGACTTCGAGGGTGAAAGGTAAGAGGATTCTTTTATCTTTATTGTACTCATTGCAGGGGGTTAGGGCTCACAAGGGTCCTTTTTGTCCTGCATTCCCGACATCAAAATTATCTGTCAAGTATCAATGTTGCCAGTCCTCTTGTAGCTGAAGTGTAAGCTCCATATTGATGCATAGTGTTCTAAGTCCACTGATGGTCCTAGATGGTAACTGGTAGATTCTGTTTCTCCTGTTTTTCGGCAGCGATCATGTCCAATATATACCGCCATTGAATTTTCGTTAAGACTGGATAGGTATTGACGTAGAGTGTGCCAGTTTTGTGAAAGTACTTGAAAATCGGTTTCAAGAGCCGTGGGTCCAAAGGCCTGTGGGGCTTAGTGGGTTTGACGACCGCTAATTAGTAAGGAACGGGCGATTGCCCAGCTTTAAATTTATCCGCTTCTTGTGCTGCAAATTCCATAAATTGTGGTAGGTCTTTTGTGCTTTACACTAAGGAGTGCATCTTCTCGTATTCAATTTGTTCTTCGCTCTTGGGAGTGGATATCGATCCCGTGGATGGGGACGAATCTTGAGTCTGTGGTCGCAGTGCTGGCTCGACTGTGTGAACCGCCATGTCCCCTTGTGTACAGACGTCCATCACTTCCTCGGGATCGTCCGTTTGAGTGGTCGCATGCGACAGAGTGCGTCGTGGTTTCGGCATCTTTAAAGAGAGAACTTCCTCTCGGAGTTGCTGCACATCGGTACGTAGCGCCTCTAGTTCCTTCCTAACGGCGGCACGCTCCTCCTCCATCGCCGATAAAATCGCAGCGATGGTGTGCTCCGAATGTTGTGCCGTGGCCTGCTCATGTGCTGGCGGGCTCGCAGGTCGAGCCTTGGTCCTCGCCGATCCCCTGGATGTAGTGGCGGTTGTCAGGACGCTTGTTCCTGCCTGCTCATCTTCCCACCGTGTGACGTAAGGGCAGCGGCGGTGGTTCGCAGCGTGTGCGCCGCCGCAGTTAACACATTTAACACATTTGTGTGGAGCCCCCTTTGGTGCCGTGCAGTCGCGTGTATCGTGCGGCCCTGCGCATTTTAAACACGCGGCTGCGTTGTTACATTGCAGTGCTGCGTGGCCAAACTTTTGGCAAAGGTAGCACTGCAGTGGTCGTTGTCGCGTCTTCTTGTGGGGCACAATGCTGGTCAACAAGAGCAAGTGCTCTAGTATCGCAGCGATGTCCCCCGTCGCAGCAACTAGTGTCCTTCCTCGTTCGCGGCGTACCATGGCACGTGTCTGGGCGCGAACGCGAGCCAGCGAGGGTGCGAGCGGGACGGCCTCTCGGCGAAAACTGCGATGCGAGATCTAATGATGGCAGTTGTCGAAATATCGTAGTCATAAATACAAATTTAGCAATCTAGACGGCCCGTACGATACCTGTCACTCATAGAGTGATGCCTTGAGAGAGTGGCTTCTCGTGAACAAATCTGTTGGGATTGTGGCTTTCAGTACCTCAGAAGCGAAATTAACATCGGTCTCTTCAATATTCAATGTACAGTTTATCAGGTTGGGTCAGAAACAGTGTAAAATTATTCGCTCAATAGGCTAGTGTACTTTAACATGTTTTGCCAGCAAGAAACTGTACGGCATGCGGCGAATGGCACCATCTGATGGTCTGCGAAGGTGTGTGGATTTAGATTCAAGGACATCCGAACAGTAAGTAATAAGGGTGGTGCAAATACTTGTTTCGAACGATAGACCTATATGCACGTGGAGGAAATAACAGTGAACAAAGTAAAGAGACACCAGTTCTTACAGTCAACATTTCTGCCTTATGTATGGCGCTCCTCTGGCACTGTCGGCGTACTGGCCGCTCTGTAGTTCGCCTAAAGGGCGCCCATATAATAGTTCATGGGGCCCCTATCAATTTTTCTCCATGAAAGTGATGTCTCACTACACTTTCACTGTCTATTATAAGTGTTTAAACATCCGACTTGCTTGCGTAAGCAATAATACACTCGCGCCCAACTCGGAGACAACAATCAAATGCAAAGCGTTGGAAACCGAATAAATGCCTTGGCTGGCGGAAGATGAGAGGCGGAATGGCAGCGCGCATGCGTACTGGCAGCGTGTGGAGCTGCCAGCAGTCTACATCTTCATGGGATACTCTGCAAATCACATTTAAGTGCCTGGCAGAGGGTTCATCGAACCACCATTATACTATTTATCTCCCATTCCATTCTCGAATAGCGCGCGGGAAGAAAGAACACTTGAATCTCTCTGTTCGAGCTCTGATTTCTCTTATTTTATTCTGATGATCATTTCTACCTATGTAAGTGGGAGTCAACAATATATTTTCGCATTCGGAGGAGAATGTCGGCGATTGGAGTTTCGCAAGTAGCCCACGCCGCAGCGATAAGCGCCGTTGTTGTAATGATTCCCATACTAGATCCTGTATCATTTCCGCAACGCTGTCTCCCCTGTATCGTGACAATACGAAACGAGCTGCCCTTCTTTGGACTCTTTCGATGTCCTCCGACAAACCCACCTGATAAGGATCCCACACTGGGCTGCAATACTCCAAAAATGGACGGACAAGCGCAGTGTATGCAGTTTCTTTAGTAGTTCTGTTGCATCTTTTAAGGGTTCTGCCAATAAAACGCAGTCTCTGGTTCGCCTTTCCCACGATATTATCTACATGTTCTTTCCAGTTTAGGTCTGAAGTAATAGTAATTCCTAGGTATTTTGTGGAGTTTACGGCCTTCACATTTGATTGATTTATGTTGTAAACAAAGTTTAACGGATTTCTTTTCTTACTCATGTGGACGACTTCACACTTCTCATTATTTAGAGTCAATTGCCAATTTTTACACCATACTGATATCTTATTCAAATCGTTCTGCAGTTGTTTTTGATCTTCAGATGATTTTACTAGACGGTAAATGACGGTGTCATCTGCAAACAACCTAAGAGAGCTACTTAGATTTCCCCCTAAATCGTTTATATAAATAAGGAATAGCAGAGGACTAATAACACTACCCTGTGGAACGCCCGATATCACCTCTGTTTTAGTCGATACCTTACCATCTATTACTACGAACTGTGTCCTCTCTGACAAGAAATCCCCTATCCAATCGCAAATTTGGGGCGATATACCATAACCACGCAATTTGATTAAAAGCCGTTTGTGAGGTACGGTGTCAAAAGCTTTCTGGAAATCAAGAAATTCGGAATCGATTTGCGAACCTTTGTCGATAGCACCCATCACTTCGTGTGAATAAAGAGCTAGTTGTGTTTCGCATGAACGATATTTTCTAAATCCGTGTTGACCTTGGGTCAATAGATCGTTCTGTTCGAGATAATTCATAATATTTGAATACAGGATATGTTCCAAAACCCTGCTGCAATTTGACGTCAATGAAATAGGCCTGTAGTTTAGTGGGTTACTCCTACTGCCTTTCTTGAATATAGATGTGACCTGTGCAACTTTCCAATCTTTTGGTACAGATCCTTCTATGAGAGAGCGGTTGTATATGACTGTTAAGTAAAGAGCTATCACTTCAGCATAATCAGATAGAAATCTAATGGGTATACAAGCCGGACCAGAAGACTTGTTCTTGTTAAGTGATTTTAGTTGCTGCACTACTCCGATGATATCTACTCCTATGTTACTCGTTACGGCATCTGTTCGTAATTCGAAATCTGGAATATTGGTTTCGTCTTCTTTGGTGAATGAGTTTCTAAAAGCTAAGTTTAGTAACTCTGCTTTAGTAGCGCAGTCATCGGCAGGATCGCAATTACTATCACGTAGTGAAGGTATTGTTTGTGATTTGCCCCGAGTATATTTAACATATGACCAAAATCTCTTTGGGTTTTCAGTCAAATTACGAGAAAGAGTTTCGTTGTGATAAATATTGTAGGCATCTCGCATTGAAATCCTCGCTAAATTTCGAGCTTCTGAGTACGATCGCAAATCCTGGGGATTTCGTGTTCGTTTAAGTTTAGTATGCCTTTTCCTTTGCTTTTGCAACAGTGTCCTGACCTGTTTTGTATACCAAGGGGGATCGCCTCCTTCTTTTATTAATTTATTAGGTATAAAACTTTCAATTGCTGTCGATACCACTTCTTTGAATTTGAGCCACATCTGGTCTACACCTACGTTTAGTGTTAGAAACGAGTGGAAGCTGTCTTTCAAGAAGGAATGTATTTTGTTTCCATCTGCTTTCCTGAACTAATATACTTTGCGTTTATTTTTGGTAACTTTGGGACTTTCGATATTCAATTTCGCTACGACAGCTCTGTGTTCACTAATACCTGTATCCGTTTTGATGCTCGTTATGAGCTCAGGATTATTTGTTGCTAAGAGATCAAGTGCGTTTTCACATCCATTTACAATCTAGTTGGCTCATGAACTAATTGTTCGAAGTAATTCTCAGAGAATGCGTTGAGTACATTTTCGGATGATGTTTTATGCCAACAGATCGAGGGTAAATTAAAATCACCACCTACTATTATCATGTGAGTCGGGTATGTTTTTGTAATTAGACTCAGGTTTTCTTTGAACCTTTCTGCTATTGTATCGTCAGAGTCGGGAGGCCAGTAAAACGAACCGATTATTAACTTCTTACGATTTTCGGGTACAACCTCTACGCATAATAGCTCGCACGAACTATCAACTTCAACTTCGCTACTTGAAATACTACTTTTGACGGCGACAAACACGCCCCCTCCTATTTTGTTTAATCTATCCTCTCTGAACACCGATAGATCTTTTGAAAATACTTCTTCTGAACTTATTTTCGGCTTGAGCCAACTTTCGCTGCCTATAATGATGTGTGTTTCGGTGCTTTCTATTAACGCTTGCAGTTCTGGAACTTTCCCGACAGAGCTACGACAATTTACAACTGTTATACCGATAGTTTCCGGATCTACATTTCTCCTGTGATCCACATGAACCCTTTGAGATTGCCCATTTTCTATTTCCCCGAAGCTCTTTATCCTAAAAATCCGCCCAGTCCACGCCACACAGCCCCCGCTACCCGTGTAGCCGCTTCCTGCGTATAGTGGACTCCTGACCTATTCAGCGGAACCCGGAAACCCACCACCCGATGGCACAAGTCAAGGAATCTGCAGCCTACACGGTCGCAGAACCGTCTGAGCCACTGATTCAGACCCTCCACTCGACTCTGTACCAGAGGTACACAGTAGGTCCTATCAACTATGCTGCAGATGGTGAGATCTGCTTTCATCTTGCAAGCAAGACTGGCAGTCTTTACCACTTCAGTTAGCCGCTCGAAACCTGAGAGGATCTCTTCCGATCCGAAACGACACACATCATTGGTACCGACATGAGCCACCACCTGCAGCTGGCTGCACCCCGTACCCTCCATGGCATCCGGGCATCCACATCTGGAATGACTCCACCCGGTATGCACACGGAGTGAACGTTGGCCTTCTTCCCCTCCTTGGCAGCCATCTCTCTAAGGGGATCCATCACCCGCCTAACGTTGGAGCTCCCAACTACAAGTAAACCCACCCTCTGTGAAAGCCCGGATCTTGCAGGCTGGGTGGTTACAGGGTGAGAGACACCATCCGACTCAGGAACGTCGTCCTGAGCAGACAGCTCCTCAAACCTGTTCGCAAGACGAACCGGGGAGTCCTCACGATCGCTCCCCCGGAATGTCTTGTGCCTCCTGCCACGCACTGGAGCAACCTCCCACGCAACCACGGGTGGGATGTCTGCCTCACTGCAAGCAGTTTCAGGGCATGTCGCTGCCGCAGGCCGATCGGTGGAGACGACGGGAGTCGTTCGGTCCTCACCGCCGGCCAACAACCACGACGCCCATCGATCGCAGCTTCCAACTGTGCAACCGAGGTTAACACAGCTTGAAGCTGGGAGCGAAGTGTCACCAGCTCAGACTGCATCCGCACACAGCAGTCACAGTCCCTATTCAAGATTACAGTGGCAACAAAAACAAAAACTTCAGTCGCGATGCGTTCAAAGGAAAACTACACTGTTCGTTAAAACGCGGATGTGAATCCAATACGCACGACAGCTCAGTATAACTTTACATATTTAGACGAGAAAGTGTAGACGAAAATCAAAATACTGTATGTCGCTTCTAATCAGAAAATAAAGACAGACGACTGTCGCGACGCGGTTCACACGGCGGAATAATACACTAACCAGATATTTAACGCGAATATGAATCAAATAAAAACGCGAGCACACAATAAATTTAATGAACTGAAGGGAAAACGCACTGAAAAGTAAAAATGTGTAGCTTCTAGAGAGAACCCGGTTACACTTACAACTGATAATTTACTACTACACCACTGGCGAGGTGTGCTCTGGACGACGTCCGCTGGGCGTCTTAGCCATTTATAGCTAAATCATGCATATTTAGAGTAACGTTTGGCCACAGAAAACCACAAAATGCTTGCGGCCTGAAATCTAGCCTATTTAACAATACCTCCAAGCCAAAATCCAGCCAAAATAGCTTTTTTTCACTACGCTTTGATTATGCAACATGAAACTAGTGACAACGTTTATTCACTCTGGTTATTTCTCTAATTCACTACTCCACTTACGTATTGCTACTACACACAATCCTAAATTCTGCTGTACGGTAGGTGCGGGGAGCTTGTAGATCAAACAGCGTTTGTTGAAAGAAAGCCGGCTTGTGGGGTGAGGGAAAACGCGTCTCCTCCAGGACGGGAAGCACGCAGTGTTGCCAACACTGACCTGTTTTCCGGCTCACTCGAAAGTATCAATGCGTACAGCGGATATAATTGTTAGTTAAAAGTTCGTGATATCTAAACTGAGTTCAGTTTTTGTTGTGTCGTCTTCAACAATAAAAGTACTGTATTACATACAGAACGGTACGGTGCCAAGGCAAACAACAATGCAATATCCATCAGCTAATAGTACGCTGCTCATTTGGCTACTACCGTCTCTAAGTCCTTAACCCACGAAGTATACGCCTACCGACTATTGACAACACAAATCGTGACTGTCGTATGTAACTTATCAATTTACAATATTACAGAATAGTTATCTTGTTATGGTTATGACGTCTTGGTAGGCGTTTAGTTACTGCAGACAAAATATTAGTAATTTTAGAGATGTAATTAAATCGACAAAATGCCTTTTTTAATATGTCATCTAGCCATTTTTTAAAAGTAAGAGTTGGCAACATTGGCTGCCAGGACGTTGGAAGCAGAGTCAATGCCTTGGCGGCTGGCTGGCAATAGCAGATAAGCCAGACGATTCCGAACAGCGCGGATATAACTACAGTATATGGAACAGAAGAATGAAATTACAATGAAAGGAAAACACACTATAACGAAACACTATGTTTAAACAGATGAAAATAATCTATTATTTTTCATTTGATTTCAACAGGGCGTTGACACACAACTTGCACATCCGGAGAAAACGCAACTGTCTTGACAGCATCTCTCTTGTCTCTTAAATGCTCTTTGATAGTATCTGCGTTCCAATTAAAGTCGCTCTTATTGTAGCATAGGCTAACGGTCGTGCAGCAGTGAATACACCGGTTCTCACTAGATGACCGAAGTTAACCCTCTGGCGGCAGCGCCAACTATTATAACTTCAGCAGCAGCGCAGTGCAGATTTGCTACCACTGTGTATTCCGTGTTACAAACCTAGAATATAGCTACTAAGTGATCGTAATGACCAAAATAGTTTAATGTACAGGTGGAAATATCACGTTTGTTTGTATCTGAATTAGTATATCAATTAACTTCGGTGGACAAATGTAACAAATGTAACATTATTCCGAAAGTGGCAACTTTTTTCTGTCTTATGTGCAACGTTGTACACATTATTACCTCATAAATCATGTTATCACCAATCATGAATGAGGAAGCTTGCGTCTCTGACCTCACGTCCCGTGCGTTCCCTTTTGAACCAGGAAAGATTCTTTTCCAGTGTTTTGGAGTGCTGCTTGTATGGCGTTTTACTACGCAGAGCGGCACCATCTTCGATATCTGACTCATTGCGTCTGAAATCATTTTCGGGATTGGATCTAGGACTTACATTTGAATAATAGCATCCTGTTCATGATCTGATGAGGAATCTAGACAAAAATCACGAAGACCTCTATTACTTGTCGAAAGAAGTTTATTTCCTCTTCTGTTAGATCCATACCAAGTCTACGAGACCTGAAGATTAAATTATGTAGTACAATAAAACTCATTTTCGCATAGTGTAAAGCTTAAAAAGGGTTAAAAAAATGGGACTGATGGAAAATGCAGCATGGCTAATCAGGAGAAACTAGAGGACAATTTATCCAGAATTGTATTTAGAAAATAAATTTAAGTTTCTGAGTATTCTAATGTGTAGGGTAAAATTTATACAATAAAAATTTACTAGATACTGACACAAATCCATTTGCAAAGAAAACTAGACATAACACAAAACAATTCAAGTACACTTACATGGCAGGCAGTGCGGTGCAAACCTGCTACCAGTGATGCACTCCATAACAAAACTTTTTTTGGTGGACACAGCTGTGCACTACACACTCAGACCCTTCACTGACATCATTGTTAAGGCCAAACTGAGGAATAGCTAAAGATAAAATATGGCATCTCCATTGTTGCGACAACAATGAGCATTTAAAGAAAAGTGGTAGCTGCCGCTCGAAGGTTAAGCACTGTCGACCTTGGCTAGCTCCTGATGACAAACGACAATACAGCCAGAATTGGGGGCCCTGATCCTGTCAGCATACATACGGCATCCTTTGATGCCTGTAGGCGGAGAATGTCATGGCGGCCGGTCGGTAGATTTGAAGCCCCTCCAGGTATGTAGGGCGGAGTTTTTAGCTTTTCCCTAGCTTCGTCTTCCATTTCATAATGGGTTATAGAACCACCAGTGACTTTTGCAGTGATACAAGCTGCAAACGTGTAGCAGCATTTTCCGATTATGCAGCGATTCTTCGTTGTCACAAATATGTAGCTGTTTGTGAAGAGGTATGCAAAAGAAGCCTTTGCGCATGAGTAAGGTGAGCTGAGGGAGATGGTTGGATTGTCTCGTGAACTGAAGTACGCCTATCTTTTCAGTGTAACGGAGTACTTTTTTTTACAGTTTCAATACATTGCATTTAGTTATTTGCTGTGCTTTTAGTGTTGATATTGGCCCTTATTTTCAAAGAAGAATGAATAGCGGTCAGTACATTTTACAAACAAATTGCAAGATATGATTGATTCAGTTATTTGTAAAGGTTGAAAGTAGTTTGTCAAGTTTTCTATGTAAGATCTCTGGCAGTAGAGATCTTTAAATGCAAGTTAAAACGCTCACTGCTGCTGTAAATTACTTTGTGAGTGGCCACAGTACTTACACGGTGGAAATTTATCTAACTGCTCACTTCTTAAGGTAGCAGCCAACGTTTTAAGAAACACAAAATTAATGTTAAAAAAGGATATGTAATTAAACATAGGGTGGAGAGCTTGAAATTATAAAGCAGAGTTTGATTAAATCATCACCTATTCAATAAAATGAACAAGCAAATAAATGTGCGGAGACCAAATTAAGCACAATTAAGCACGCAGTTGTACGAAAGTGAATTAAAATCATGAAATCATAAAGTGCACGAAAGTGAATTAAAATCATAAAATCATAAAATTGTTTCTGCCCTTTATGAATATGGACGTAATGTGGGAGGAAATTTGCAAATACATGGTGGTTTAAGGAAAGCACATTCATTCACTCACAGTCACATGCATACTGCTTCTGACACATTACTCATGCGGAAACGATAGCAGCGGCGAAACGAAGCGTCAGCGGCCTTTTCACAATATGGCGGGCGTCTTCAAGCGCAAATTAAAATAACACTATGCATCAAACGAGCTCACGTGCGGGAAGCAGCGGCATACTATCCTTAAGTACCACGTGGTGTGCAACCACGGTGACTTACATAGAATTTACACAAAGAAATTAATTTAGTATAAGAAGTAAAGCCCACGTCAGAATTCATATAGAAGAAAGCTAGTATTATTAAAATCATTGCTGAAGGCCAAACTAGCGACTGTTACGAAAGCACGTGGTGCAATCAGTCATACAAGACAGGAAAGACGGAATCGAACCAGAAAATCTAAGAATAATTTAGCATACTCATGGATACTGACATGACGCAAAAACGTGGTTAAAGAAAAAAGAAACTGCAAGGAAATTCACACAAACAGACAATGTTTACACAAAGTAGGCCACGCAGGTGAATTCTAACTTGCGAAAACTGGACACAAAATCATTACCGGATTGGAAATACAAATACTACATTTACACTGAATTGCTCGAGTTCTGTATACTGATAATCACTTCGCCTCGCTTAGCGAAATAATTATTCAAGAAAACTCACTGATACACCAAGACTGCCTGATCACAAAGAAAGCAAAGTTCTGACAGCTTGCCATCCCCTCAACATGATTCGACGATATACCCACTTCGACGGACGCGGCAAGAGTAGGTTCTCAGGCCATGGGAAAAGCCTTCCCCTCCACACACCGGATGTAGGGCGCGCTCCAAACGATGCAGAGCGCGTTCAGAGCATACCGTTTACCAACCCTCGCTACCTGGAGAAAATAATACCCTCTTTTAGACTTCCAGAGGCGTCTCTTTTGTCACCTCTTTCGACCATGATTATGTTGGTACTACAGTACGAAAAGGCCACCTCGCCATCTTGCCAAGGAAGGTTGTCTCTGGCCATCCAGCAGGCGGCAATGCAGACAAAATACGAAGCCATGGCTTCTTAACTACTTTGGAGTAATGAATAACACAAACTGGAACACGAAAACACATTCAGTGGACGTGTTTCAAGGTATACTCCATAATGCAAATAAAGTATGAACCAGCACTGATTTTAGGCAACAGCCGCTAATGCCCTACGCATCGTTTATCAAGAAAGGTCATTAAGAAGGACGCCGTTAGCATAATGTCAGTTTCATCAAATATACTGAGCACATATCGAACTCGCTAATGACATATGTGGAACTCGCGTTTGAATGTCAAAGTATCATCAGTGCTCGATCTGGTTTTCATGCATCCAACGGAGCTTTCAAATATTCATCAGTCACTCTCGTGCCACAAGCTTCATTTGTAATTTCTACCATCGGATGAAAGATTTTCTGAGTACCGAGAAACAAATCTCTTCCTTCGAAAACTCAAGAATAAAATTTAGAAATAAACAAAATTTTCAAATCTTTGAATATCTAACGGGCCAAACTGTAGTAGTCCTCAGTACCCAGACTTTCAAACTTCTTAAACTAACCTATGCTAAAGACAAAATACACACACACACACACACACACACACACACACACACACACACACACACCAACTGGTAGCAACCGCGCACGCCGCATCTAGGCACGTCAGAGGGCTCGGCCTGTCCCACGCGACGAAAAATCAACATCAGCACCATATATTAAGAAAAGAAAAAAAAAAAAAACTCTTTTCTTCCAATTGACATTCGGCATTTTATATTATCTGTATGCGACCATCATATGTTTTTTACTGCCCAAGTAACAATATTCATCTACCATATATTGTTTCGTTACCTAATGTAATTCCTTCAGCATAGCTTGATTTTCTTATATTGCACTCCATTACCCTTGTTATGCTCTTGTTAAAGTTCATCTTATATGCATCTTTCAACACCTGTCCAATCCGTTAAAGTGCTCTTCCAGTTCCTTTGCATCGGCAAAGCGCAACGTTTCTATTTCTTCACCCTGAACATTAATTCCTTCTCCAAATTTCTCCTTGCTTTCCTTTATAACTTGCGCAATGTACAAATTAAACAACATTGGAAAAAAGCTAAAACCCTGTCTTACTCCCTTCCCAACCTCTGTATTCCTTCCATGCCCTTCATCACTAATAACTGATGTCTGATTTTTGTACAAGTTACAAACAACCCTCCGTTCCCTATATTTTACTCCTGTTGAATTCATTTCTGATGAAACCAATATGATGTTCCTCGAGGTCGTCTTCTACCAGCTGTTTCATCTTTCTGTAAATAATTTGTGTTAAAATTTTGCAACCTTGACTTATGAAACTAATGGGTCTGTGCCTGTTCTCTTTGGAATGGGGATTATTACATTTTTCTTAGAGTCTGACGGTATTAACCCTGAGTCATTCATCTTACGCACTACGTGAAATAGTTTTGTCGTGGTTGGCTCTCCCAGAGACTTCAGTAGTTCTGAAGGAATGTCATCTACTCCAGGCGATTCCTGAGCCTACGACTAGATACCAGATCAAGCGTCCTGCTCAGCGCCGGCTATAAGTCAGTGCCGCCGTTACGTCCTTTTGATCTCTCACCTCTGCTGTCAGAATCCCACAACTCGTCGTTATTACAACGCTCACCACCCGAACGCAAGCCCTCTCGTTGAGGTCGAAACAAAGTTGCGCCACAGATGAAACAAATCACAGGACTGATTTAAGTGGTTGAAGCAAACTTTCTGAGCCGCAACACTTACTGGGTCATCGTGTACCTTTTTGATATAAACTGCGTTGATTCATCAGTGCAGCTGAAGACCTTATGGACTCAACAGGCAGCATATACCAAGTCTGCATTCTTTCCGTCTCTTGCCGCGGCGGAGTAGCGGTGCGTAGTGGGGTGCCGTGCTGCGGTGAGCGCGGCCGGTCGCCGTCGGGGGTTCGAATCCCCCCTTGGGCAAGAATGTTCGTGTTGCGATAAGGTTAGTTTACCTTAGTTTAAGTAGTTTGTAAACTACGGACTAATAACCTAGCAGTTAAGTCCGATAGATTTACAAACATTTGAATCTGAATCATTGCCGCGAGGACACGGCGATCAATGGAGTAGCCCGCGCTGCTTCCGTCGTGTCAACAACCGCGTGAATCCGGCGTCCCTACGCCGCACTGTGGTCTTAAACGGCCAAAACGCTGGCCAAAAGTCGAAAAATATTCGGATAAGATTGGAATGGAGTGCAGTCTAGGAAAATCAGGTGATGCTGAAGGGATTAGATTAAGTAACGAAACGATAAAGGAGGTAGATGAGTTTTGTTACTTAGGCAGTATAATAACAAATGATGGTCGCAGTACAGAGGATATAAAATGCAGAATGGCAATGGGTAGAAAGGCGTTGTTCAAAAAGAGAAATTTGTTAAAATCGAATATTGATTTAAGTCTAAGGAAGTCCTTTCTGAAGGAAGTTGTGTGGAGAGTTGCCTTGTATGGGAGTGAAACATGGACGATAAATAGTGCGGACAGGAACAGGATAGAGACTTTTGAAATATACTGAAGATTAGGTGGGTGGATGGCGTAACTAATGAAGAGGTACTGAACAGAAATGGTGAGAAAAGGAATTTCTGGCATACCTCGACTAAAAGAAGGAATCGATTGGTAGAACACATTCTTCGACATCAAGGAATCGTGAATTTAGCATTGGAAGGAAGTGTGTGGGGCAAAAACCGCAAAGGAAGACCAAGAGATGGATACAGTAAGCAGATTCAGACGGATGTAGGTTGCCGTTATTATGTGGAGTTGAAGAGGCTTGCTCAAGATTGGGTATTGTGGAGAGCTGCATCAGTGTCCGGACTGAAGACCACAACAACAACAACAAGATTGGAAATTTGTATATCGATTTCAACGGCAGAATTCAAAAATTACAAATTGAGGACCGAACATCCCCAAAATATTTAATAAAAAGGTATTAATCTTTAATGTAAATATGTAAAATAAAGATATTTTGTATCGCTAATTACAAGTATAGTATTAATTACATTAAAAATGGGTTTTACAATAAAAACAGTGTTCGTTTTGAAAGTGTGCATAAAAAGTTGTCGTTATAAAATTCATCTATATCGTTGTCTTAGGATGATTCATAATTGTCAGATAAACCAACAACAGATTGATTTCCATTGCGATTGCGATGTAAACTCCCGTGAGCTGTATTTAACACGCACTTGTACAGATCTTCTTCTTTTCGTTCGATCACTAGCACCCGTGATCTCTGTGTACGGTCCACCAATCGTAGGTGCCGTGAAAGATTCAGTTCTAAACGCATTCTACGAAAAATATGAAATTCATTTATTACACGTAAATTAAAATTTAAATATTTAAAACACGCGCATTAACAGTAATCGAAACTTTTAAAATCATCGATATTATAAATAGATTTACAAAACGTAAAAGCTGTTAAGGAATTAAGCTATTTCTCATTTTTCTGAATGAATCGTTCTATTTTCCTAGATGATGCTCTCTATCTTGATCTCTAACGCCACAACAGCTTTTTCACGTCATGTAATGTATCCCGATGTATTTACTCTCCGAAACCGTGAGCTGCATGTTCAACTTTAAGACATTTTTTAATCATGATTTTCATTTCCTTTCGATTGCATACTAATTCGTTGCCACCCGACCCTGGTATGTAAATTAATACCATGTAATACTAAACAAAATCAGATTTAATTTATTTAAACATAGCCTTCATGGGATAAACATAGGGAGTTTGACGAAATGTACACATGATTCAATATTGTCTTATTTTGCGAACGCCATTAATGAACACCGTGAAAGTAATGTAAGTGGAGAGTGATATTTGACCACTGTGTTATATTACCTCTCAAAGTGCATAGTTGATATAGAATACGCGTAGCGGATCCTTTGCACTCCGTGCTAGCTGGCTCGCCGCGCATGGTCTCAGTAAATATGACAATACAACGAGAATCACAACTCGAAAACAGTTCTTGTACATTTTGACGGAAGACATCATACGCTACGTATTACACTGTCATACACAGCAGGATCTCCGACAACCATTACTATCTCGATAATTTACGATAAATCTACGTGTGAATGGAGGACTTCTGTCGTTACGTTTTCACCAAATACCGAGCATAAATTTATGAGCACGTAACTTATAAACATATCTTATGCACGCACCTTACTTAAAATTCCCCACCAAACACAATTGAAAATGATTACTTACAACAAAAGTTATTCAAACTTTAAGCACGGTATGTAATCCGAAGCGGTTCTGCGTAGCATGTGTTCCTCCAACAACAGTAACTTTGAACTATTTTCATCGGTATCAAATGTAACTTCCTATCCTAGTGACATAATAAACAGTGCTGCCCTCTGTTCTGTAAACATGATTTATGCGACTAAACCCATAATTACGATTTCATCTTTTGACATTTGGCCACCTTTTCGGACCTTTCAGATCACTGCGCTCCGTCTGTGGTCTACGCCGGAACTGGTGGGACTCAGATCTCAAAATGATCAAATGTTTGTAAACCTACTGGACCAAATTTTGTGTTTGTTCTACAGTTTTGTTCATTTTGTGAATCGATTTGCGGCTTATTAGGCCGTCATCTGACATTTACTGAAGATCACTCAAAGAACGTGTGTTGTCAGTAAAACAGAAGACATGTTACATACAGAAAAGTAAATTAATTTCTTTGATGGAGCAGTTACAGTGTAAATAAATATTTGAATGAAATTTGTAAATTAATAGTACTTAAAAAGAAAACAAGAAAAAAAACACAAGATAAATACCATACAAAGAGAAACAGTGCCAACATAAATTCTTACATGCCTACAGTGAATTACAATAAAATTAAACAAGAATCTGATGTTTTAAGGGTTGTTCAAAATGCAACGCGATGCAAATATTATAAATATTAGAAACCTGACACACTATTATAACTAAATAAACGTATAGACAAAAATATAGGGGTTCGATAGGAGGGTATAGGTGGGGTGCATTGGAGAACTGAGAATCTTAACTAATAGGAGGTATGCACTCGAACTGAAAAATGGTGTAGATAAACATATTCAATTATAGTGTTCACAATTAAATAAAGAATTACTGTAAGGGCAGAGTACACAATAATTTGTAATATTAGTACTAACTAAGAAAGATACAAAGCTGGTGTGATATAATGAAAGGTTAGACTGCTATTAATACAGAAAGCACATAAACAGCGGCTCTACAAAATTTAGATATACAACTTCATAACAGTAAAGCAAATGTTAGCCAAAAGTACTGGGAATTATTACAAACATATGCTGATTCCAAAATAGAGAAGGTAAAATATCAAGATGCAAGAAGTGGAGTAATAAAATGGAACAGGCGTGGATATTCTGTGGATTAGGGTGCGTTCAGAAGTGATGATATATTGAGGACTATTTGATCGTTTAATATTAAGCCTGAACTGTGAGATAGATGTTGTTTATCTCCAAGGCCTCTAGTAGATTTAGTTTCTGGCATCTGTCGCTGCTGGATCTATTTGTGAAACTTCTTTCACCAACTTTCTCTTTAGAACGTGAACATACCTACATAGGGAGACATGAACATCAAAATAAAACAAGAGAAGTCAGATCGAAAACAGGAATATTTAGGTGGTCCGTCTTCCCGCGCACAATTAGAGAATGTCACTATAGAGAAATATCATGAAAGTAATTCGATGAACCTTCTGCCGTGCACTTCAGTGTGACTTGCAGAGTATCAATGTGGATGTCGGCAGATGTATCTCATCAGATATCGCTTCTACCCGATAACTTTCCATCAGTTACAAAGTACTTGACCTTTCTGACAGAAAGTCATCAATCCATTCGCACAATTGTAGCGATATTGCATAAGCAAGCTGTTTGATTAGAAGACACTTGTGCTGTACAGTGTCAAACCCTTTCCGGGAGTCTAGAAGCAAGCAATCTATTTGACATCCCTTCTCGATAGTGCTCATTATCTCATTAGAGTGAAGACCCAGCTGAGTTTCTCGAGGACGATACTTTCTGAATCTCTGTTGACTACGGGTCATTTTGATCGAAGTAGTTAGCAGATGACACCGTCATTTACCTTCTAGTAAAATCATCTGAAGAGCAAAACCAACTGCAGAACGATTTGAATAAGATATCAGTACGGTGTAAAAATTGGCAGTTGACTCTAAATAATGAGAAGTGTGAAGTCGTCCACACGAGTACGAAAAGAAATCCGTTAAACTTTGTTTACATGACAAATCAATCAAATGTGAAGGTGGTAAACTCCACAAAGTACCTAGGAATTACTATTACTTGAAACTTAAATTGGAAAGAACACGTAGATAATGTAGTGGGAAAGGCGAACCAGAGACAGCGTTTTATTGGCGGCAGAACCCTTAAAAGATGCAACAGAACTACTAAAGAAACTGCATACACTACGCTTGTCCGTCCTTTTATGGCGTATTATTGCCCAGTGTGGGATCCTTATCAGGTGGGTTTGACGGAGGACATTGAACGAGTCCAAAGAAGGGCAGCTCGTTTCGTATTGTCACGATACAGGAGAGACAGCGTTACGAAAATGATACAGGATCTGGGATGGGAATCATTACAATAACGGCGCTTATCGCTGCGGCTGGGCTACTTACGAAACTCCAATCGCCAACATTCTCCTCCGACTGCGAGAATTTATTGTTGACTCCCACTTACATAGGTAGAAATGATCATCAGAATAAAATACGGCCGGCCGCGGTGGCCGAGGGGACTGCGGCGCGCAAGTCACGCTCTGCACGGCCACTACGGTCGGGGGTTCGAATCCCCCTCTCAGGCGTGGATATTTATGCCGTCCTTAGTAGTAGCTAGTTCATAAGTAGTTTGTAAGTTTAGGGACTGATGACCCCGTAGTTAAGTCCCATAAGCTCTACAAACATTTGAACATTTTTTTAAAAATAAAATACGAGAAATCAGAGCCCGAACGGAGAGATTCAGGTGTTCATTCTTCCTGCGCGCTATTCGAGAATGGAATGGAGATAAAATAGTATAACGGTGGTTCGATGATCCCTCTGCCAGGCACTTAAATGTGATTTGCAGAGTATCCCATGAAGATGTTTATATTTGACGAACGTATATGTTCTAAAATCTTGCTGCAACCCGACGTCAGTGATTTTGGCCTATAATTTTGCGGTTCACTCCTATTGCCTTTCTAGACACTCGAGTGATCTGTGGAACTCTCTAGTCTTTGGGTACGGATCTTTCACTGAGCGAACGAATGTGTAACTAGGTATGGCGCTACTGCATCAGCATCTCTGAAAGGAATCTATTTGGTATACAAACCGGACCGGTATCGTTTGTTTGGATGCCATATCACAACTGTATGAACTGTCGCACTAAGGTTTCCGCTCCAGTTATCACACTGTAAAAATGTCCGAACGACATGTATCGGGCCTACATTAGCCCATTCTCAAGTTCTAAAAATAGGGTCCATGTCAATATAACAAAGTATGTTCATCCTACAGTGACTTACCTTGCCCTAAGGCAACGTCAAGCGTAAAATATTTGCGACATATGCGCAATATTAACAAATAAACGTTTCTCACAGTATAACATGTTTTTAGTCCCCTCAAAAACCAACAACAACAATATAACATTTTGCTAGTTGGAGGCACAGTTGTGGACTGCTATCTGCTCTGCTATATCAGAGATAGTCCAAACGCTACCCACTACCAAAGATAAACCTACCTTTATTGCTACTATCGAAAGTAAACCAGTGTAATAACACAATTTAAAATGTATCGGATATTAAAACTTCTTCCTATTTGCCCTATGTTGTAGCAGGAGCAGCTGTCGCATGTTAATTTATATATACCGGATTTGTGAAGGGGTGTGGTGGTTCTTTTAGTGTTATGAACTATTTTGTCTTTTATTTGGTTTTTAGTGTGAAAGCTTACTTTGACCTTGTGTGGTTTAAACAGCTTAGTCAGTTTGTATGAGATGTTGCCGAGAAATGGCATACAGATAAAATTGGTTTCTTCTGCTTCTGAGGATAAAATTAAATCCAAACAAACAGCAACCACAAACGAATCCTCAGAAGCAGAAGAAACCAAATTTATCTGTATGCCATTTCTCGGCAACATCTCATACAAACTGGCTAAGCTGTTTAAACCACACAAGGTCAAAGTAAGCTTTCACACTAAAAACCAAATAAAAGACAAAATAGTTCATCACACTAAAATAACCACCACACCCCTTCACAAATCCGGTATATATAAATTAACATGCGACAGCTGCTCCTGCTACAACATAGGGCAAATAGGAAGAAGTTTTAATATCCGATACAAAGAACATACAGACGCACTCCGTTTAAACAACCTAGAAAAATCCTCATTTGCTGCCCACCTTGCAGAAAACAATCATTCCATTACAGGCATAAATACCAACCTCAATATACTACACTCTGTAGACAAGGGACTAAAAATGGATCTCCTTGAACAATTAGAAATTTTCATCCACAAACATAAATCACCACACACAATTCTAAATAAGCAGACAGAATTAGCAAATAACTCATTCTTCCAGTATTTTGAAGACTCTTTAAAAATGAAGATTTAGACAATCATTCACAAATACCTTCCCCCATTACACACGCACGCACACACACACACACACACACACACACACACACACACACACACACACACACACACTCACACAACACCAAAAAATCTCCTTGCACTTACACTCTTTCTTTCGTCTTCTTCTACTTCATCCCACTCCACCCCACCCCTTACACCACTACCCACACTAGTCCCTACCAAAGCCCAAAATTATTTTGAAATTTTCGAATCAATGAATAACACACAAATTCAAATGCCACCTAAAACAAGACATGTGACGCATGTAAACAGATATTATAGTAATCACAAAATAAATACTCCTAATATTAACGTAAGTATCATTCTGAAATTATATTATATACATATGTTAACTTTGAATACAACTTTTGATCTTATGTAATCTAAATTGGCATCATATTTATATTTTATAATAAGATAAGCTTTTGTTAGTCTTTGGATTCACTTAGTTCTTATCTTGTGGTATAAACATACTCTTTGGTTTGTTTACAAGCTGAAAGTTGTGCTAGTGGCTATAAAGTCGTAATGTGTGTCAAGTATTTGTTAATTTTACCACTTAAAAGTCGTGGGAGTTGTTGTGGCGTGTTGATGGAAAGGAAGTGTAGTGAAATCCTATCCATAAGCGGACCAAATATGGACAAACTAAATGTGAAGTGCATAACTGTAAGTAATGTCTTGAAGACAAACTTATATTGTAATTATTAAGTATAGCCTACCATAATTAGTGTTTACTATTTTCTCGTTTTCTGCCTTGCCACAGATTCAAATGTAACTTGAAATAATTGTATACCATCTGAATATGAGCTGCTAGGCAGCTTGATACCGGTAATGGTCTAAATAAATCTTCATTAAGGAGAAACAAAAGGCGACTGGTTGCAGTATTTTCTGAAAACTATTTTAAATTGTGTTTTTAGACGGGTTTACTTTCAATAGTAGCAATATGGTAGGTTTATCTTTGGTAGTGGGTAGCGTTTGTACTATCTCTGATATAGTAGAGCAGATATCAGTCGACAACTGTGCCTCCAACTGGCAACATGTTATACTGCGAGGAATGTTTATCTTTTAATATTGCACAAATGCCGCAAATATTTTACGCTTGACATTGCCTTATGGCAGATATGGCGCCCCCTTGACAGTGGTCCACATTTTGGTGGTCTGTCCACTTTTAGTTGCCTTGCGACAATCTTGTACTCTGCCAGATGCTCTTTCTTTCATGCTAGGAAACGATGCTGCTATGGTTGGACGTGTTTTGATTTTATTCGCGCAGCTGGTTTTTATCATGTGATTTAATGGTGGTGTGTTCCCTTCTTCGTTTTTACTTGTATCCTTTCCTCAAGATTTTTAATCTTTGACCTGTTAACGCTTTTTCGTAGGAACGCTTAACACAATGTTTTATCCCTAAGACCGGAGCAAGAGACTGATAACAGTCGCTGTTTAGTCCCTTCCAAAATCCAACAACAACAAAAACAACAATGTTTCAAGTTAAGCCAGTCGAGGATGAACATACTTTGTTATATTGACATGGATCGTATTTAAGGTTTTAGTGTTTTCGTTTTAATTTACGTTTTCCTTGGCTTTCTTCTTTTTAGAACTTGAGAATGGGATAATGTAGGCCCGGAACATGTCGATCGGACATTTTTACATTGTGACAACTGGAGCGCAAACTTTAGTGCCGAGCGGTATCGTACTTTTGTTAAGTGCTTGTAGTTGCTACAACGCTCCAGGAGTATCTTGTTCTAAATTACACATGCTATGAGTTGTTCTTGATAGGAATTCTGGAGTATTTGCATCGTCTTGTTTACTGAAGGACAGGACAGGGTGCTAGTAGTGGGTGGAGCAGTGGAGGCGGTTACATTGGCAGCACTGCGGCGCGCTGTGCTAGCAGCGTCTGTGCCGTGGCCGCGCGCCATACGGATGGCCACTTAACGTCGGGCGCACGCGTGTTTATAGGCCGGCAATCGATACCCGGCCGGGTCCGGCCTGGCTGGCCTGGCCTGGCCTGGCGCTCGCTTAGCTCAGCCCACAGACACGGACACCGCAGGCGGCGCTGAGCACACCGCGGCCGCGGCTGCGGTTTCATGCCGCCTCTTACGTGCCATTAGTGCGTCACGCCGTCTAGAGCAAACAGTCGCGAGATGAGCGACTGGAGAGATGCTTGAGCTCCGAGCAGGCAGTAACGTAAGATTGGAAAGAATCCAACTGAGAACTTTCTAAAGTTACGTGACATTGCCGGTTTAGGAGGTAATCTGATAGTTTTATATTCTTCAAATATAAAATGCCAAGATCGTGAATTAATAATTTATTTAATGGCGTCCAGTTTCGGAGGACACTGACACCATTCAAATATATTTTATAAGCCGGTCATCTTATTTAATTTATATGTAGAGTGCAATAACTTAGTTTATTCGACTAGTTTCGATCTTCTTTTAGACTATCTTCAGGAATTTTAACTCCATCGATATTATAGAGCTGGCAGGTAACTGCGAGCCTTCCAGTGTCACACTGGAGCTAAAATTCCTGAAGATGGTCTATAATAAGACTGAAAGTAGTCGAATAATATAAATTATTTCACTCTAGACTGTTCTCTATATATAAACTTAAATAAGAGTGCTGTTGTCCAAAATAAAGTGAAACAAATGTTTCCAAAAATATGTTATTTAATTTATTTTGCGTTCGATATGCCAGATGTCTTACAGTGCTGCACACATTCAAAATGGGAAACTAAATTACCGTACAAATCTATCAAACATATATAAAAGGCAATGTTCCGACCGACTGACTGACCGACTCATCATCGCCCAGCGCAAACGACTGAAGATAGAAACTTGAAATTTGTAGAGGGTGTTGATCTTACTCTGTTGGCGTCATTTAAGAAACGATTTTTCGATATTCCGCTCGTAAGAGGGTGAAATAGGGGATGAAACGTTTTTTGAAATTACGGTGCTATTTAGGCAATTTTGAAGCTAGAACTATAAACTTTCGGATTGTAATTCAGGGTTTGAATTTAAAAGACAAGTGTTTCGGAATTTTTTGAAATTCAACTAATTATTGGGTAAAATAGGGGACGTAAAAATTGATTTTCAAAAATATGTTGCTGTTAACTGAAACTTTAAGCTACAACTACGGATATGGAATCTTGGTCAGGATAAAAAAAATAAAAAATAATAAAGAAAGAAAGAAAGAGAAAAAAAAAAGAGTTTCAGCATTTTTGGAAATTCAACAAGTAAGAGGGTAAAATAAGGGATGAAAAATTATTTTTGAAAACACGTTGCTATTCAGAAAATTTTGGAGCTAGAGCTGCAAAAATTCATAGTTGTATTGATGGTTAGAATCTAAAAAATACATGTTTCAGTATTTATGGAAACTGAACCTTAAAGGGAGTTAAATTGGAGAGGGGATGTTTTTCGAAAATCTGTAACTATTTAGGCAATTTTGAAGTTAGAACTACAAATTTTCGAAGCTGGATTTGGGGTTAGAATTTAAATGATACATGTTTCGGTATTTTTGGAAATTCAATACGGGACCCAAAAATTGATTTTCAAAAATGCGTTGCGGTTAACTAAAATTTGAAGCTATAACTACGAGTCTTAGGATATGGACTTTTGATCAGGATTAAAAAGAGACGAGTTTCGGTAATTATGAACATTCATCAACTATGGAGGTAAAAATACTGGATCAAAATACTTTTCGAAAACACATTGTTTTCAATCCATTTTGAAGCTAGAGCTGCAAAAATTGGTATTTGTATTGTTCGTTGAAATTTAAGAAATACGTGTTTCAGTATTTTTGGAAATTCATCCATCAAGGGGGTTAAATTGTAGAGCGGCTGTTTTTCGAAAATCTTTTGCTATTAAGGCAATTTTGAAACTACAACCACATAAATTGGTATAAGGTTTCTTGGTCAGAATTGAAAAGATACGTGTTTCGGTATTTTCAGAAAATTAATCATTTTGGGCGTGATATAGGGAATGTAACATTTTTTTTAAATATTTTGCTATTTAGCCAGTTTTGAACGCAGAATTACTAAAAATAATATTTGCATACTTGGTTGGAATTTAAAAACACATGTTGGGGTATTAGGGCAGTCGTCGTAGACAAAAAATGGCCTTAGGTCCAAAAAAATTGCAGGAAGCTGAATTTTTGATATGTTGTTAGGACATATTAGAGTAGTATTAAACCAAGTTTACAGCTTCGAAATCCTTTAGCTTAACTTTTAAGAGCCAAAAAACCTCGAAATTTTCGGACTTATTTAAGGGTGGTTTTTCGACGAAAAGTCACTCACACCTCTATTAATGTAGATAAAATATTATAAAATTTAAGCCCAACCGCAGGTCTGTAAGTCCAATAGTTCCCGAGATATTGGACTTCAAAAATTGACTTATTTCTCCAAAAAGTTTAAATTTCCGATTTTAGTCATCTTTCATTGGCTCTAATGATCATCCCACGGGGAAAGTCATACAAAACAAAGTTAAAGAGCAGTTATTTAGCTTTAATCTAAATACAGAACGAAGTCCATAGGTCCAATAGATTTCTAGTTATCGTTAAAAAACAAAAAGTTGGAAAAATCGGATTATTCAATAAACTGACCCCGATGAATTGCAGTTCTCTTATCCCATATATGTTTAAAAAAAAGTTCGGATTACTAATTGACGATGATTATTAACGCATTGTATATAAATAGGTGTAATTTATGTGTTAGTGCATACCAATATATTTTTGAAAGTACGTATTTCTGTAAAAACAACGAAAGCCTCTCCGTTTTTTGAGTATTGGTCAGCCATTGAGGGACTGGGACTTCGTTCGTAGCGAGGCCCTCACTCCGAGTGGTGACCCAGCGGGTGTTCTGTCCTCCCTCCCAAACTTCTTGTCTCTGAGGTCTTTCTCACTACACTCAGTCTGTCCTTAGAAACGGCCGTATTCGAATCTGTGAAGTACGTTTCAAACAAAAATCGTCTAAATTTCGATCGAGGTGCTGTTTTAAGTACTTGCTTTTTCACAATATGTCTGAGCTACCCCCGTCAGATGTTTGTTTTGGGGTCGTCGGGAAGTGCTTGGAGAGGGAACAGTGACAGTGAAAAAGCGTGGAATTTAGATGCTGATAAAAGTGTGTCAGAAACGTGAGCTTGAAAGGAACATGAGGTTTTTGTGAAATTTGAACGAAGTGACCGTACATGACGCATGCAGGAAGAGGTACACTGTGGAAAGTAGTGTGAAAGCATCTGTCCAGCGATGAGATGTTTCATCTACTCAACCATCGTCTTCGCGTGGGGAAAGGCTAAAAAGTGCGTCGGGTTCAAGGCGTCACATCATTGCAGATTTTTGTTTCCCTCGTGGTGAAACATTTTCCAAGGAATATTTCGAAAAGCAGATAAAATTGCCTAAACATCCACGGGATGAACTCTATCAAGTGGAAACACTGGAAGTGAAAGAATCGATCGTGGAAAAAGCTAGACAAGCTGGTGAATGGGGACAACAGATTCTTCGGCGTCTTTCATGTATAAGTAAATTTGTTGCTGCTGAGGGCAAGTACCAGAGACATTGCTACGTAAAATTGCACTCCTTGTCGCGATCTGTCGTTCAGGAGGTGAACGAGGGCGTCCTGAACATCCCCTCCTTATCGAGGGTATGGAGCGTACATATGCATACCTTGCACAAACAAGAGAGGAGAACCAACTTTCCATAAGTGACTTGATTGTAGAGAACTTCACATGTAATTACAAAGCAACAGTTGCAAATGTTCAAGCTCATCTAAAAAGGCGATATGGAGAAAAAATTATTTTTGTGCAGGTTGGTCCGTGTCACAGCCCAGTCTTACTGTTCACAGATATTGGACAAATCATTCTTTATGAAAAGTGGTACAATCACAGACTTAGCGATCCTGCTGAAGAGCGGTTTAGAGTTGTCAGAGCTGCAGCAGAGATTATCCTGCAAAACATTCGTTCCCAAACATTTGACACTACTCAATATTCCCCGTCAGATGCATTTTTAAAAGACGCAAGAGCATCAGTTTCAGATTCTCTGCAATTGTTGCTTGAACACATTATCCTGAAAAACAAACCTTCTCTCGAACAGTGGAAAAAGAAGTGCATAGGATTTGCTCATTGAAACATGGCTGCAACGAGGCCCAAATATATCCTAACCTGAATTTAAATAAGCTTTGGAAACTATTTGTATAGAAAATTTGGATCAAAGCACCTTGTTGAACTTTGCCACAGTATGGGAATTTCTTGTACATATACGGAGGCTATGCGTTTTGAAAGTTCCGCTATCCTCCGTGAAGAAGTGACCCAAGTATTTGACAAAGGAGCGTTTATGCAGTTTGTGTTCGACAGTGCAGATGTGATTGTTAACACAATTGATGTAGAAAATACGTTCCATGAAATAGGTGGTATAATGATCATGACCCCTCACTCATCCGTTCACCCAGACAAAAACATACCACGTTTGAAGTCTGTTTTTTGCAGAGTCTATCAGGTTCACACACTGCCACACACATTAAACATTCTTCTATTAGAAAGAAATCTGGCTTGTCAGCCATTTCAATTAACGAAGTTAAAATCACTGAAGACATTTTGCCAAAATCTCCAGACCTACTGTGGTTGTTTGAAAAAGCAACTAACATGCCAGGCATCACAGGATGGAATGGATTTATGGAGCAAGTGACAGAAAATCTTCTTTACAAATGTTCAAAGACTGTATACCTCCCTTTTATCCATGCTCCCCCAACCGACTGCGACATTGTTTAAACATCACTTTTGGAAGCCAGTTAAAGAACAAGCATTTACGGTCAGGAAACATGTTTTGTGACCTACGACCAACCACTGTACTTGAAAGACGAGACATTGTAGAGAGCCACCAGCATTCTCAGATCGACAACACAGCTTGGAGGTTTTCACCACCCATCGGTGCCATAATGGCAGGAAGTGGACTCAAGGAACTTCTCTGTTCAATATTTGTTGAAAACAGAGTTGAAAAAAAAACCTATTTATATACAATGCGTTAATAATCATCGTCAATAGGTTATTCCTCCTTTTTCTTTAACATATATAGGATAAGAGGACTGCAATTCATCTGGGTCAGTTTATTGAATAATCCGATTTTTCCAACTTTTTGTTTTTTAACGATAACTAGAAATCTATTGGGCCTATGGACTTCGTTCTGAACTTAGATTGAAGCTAAATACCTGATCTATAACTTTGTTTTGTATGACTTTCCCCGTGGTATGATCATTAGAGCCAATATTCTAGCTGAAAGATGACTAAAATCGGAAATTTAAACTTTTTGGAGAAATAAGTCAATTTTTGAAGTCCAATATCTCCGGAACTATTAGACTTACGGAGCTGCGGTTGGCTTAACTTTTATAAAATTTTATCTACATTAATAGAGGTGTGGGTGACTTTTCGTCAAAAAACCACCCTTCACGAGTTACGAGCCAAAACCAGAAAAAGTCCGAAAATTTCGAGGTTTTTTGGCTCTTAAAAGTTAAGCTAAAGGATTTCGAAGCTGCAAACTTGGATTAATACTACTCTAATATGTCCTAACAACATACCAAAAATTCAGCTTCCTGCAATTTTTTTGGACCTAAACATACCTGACGATTGGCCTATATTTTTAAAAATTCAACAGTTAAGAGGTGCCATACGGGAATACAAGTAGTAAAATCAAATGTTCAAATGTTTGTAAATATTAAGAGACTTCACTTCGGGGTCATCAATTCGTAAGGTTTACAAACTAATTAAACTAACTTAGACTAACTTATGCTAAGGACAACACAACCATTCCTGAGGGGCGAATCGAACCCTCGACGGCGAACAGCGCGTACCTCAGCATGGCACCTCAATAGGCACGGCCATTCTGCCGTGGCTACAAGTAGTATCGCAACGTATCATTAAGATTGTACTTAATCTATATCTATAAAAATTTATATTAAGAGGGTGCAGACCAACCAGCTTACGCATGCGAAGCAGCGGCCGTTAAGCTACTTCATTATAAATTTAGTTTTACATATTACATTACTTATCAACCTATAGTGCAAGCTAGTAGTAATATTTCAAAGTAATTAACAATTAAACGGAAAGACTAAAATTACAAAGCCAAGAAATTGCAGTATCTAAGTCTATGCAGATCCTCCAGGGAACCGTCTCGAAAACCATCACAAAATTATATGCTGCATCACTATATTTCGCCGCAGTCACAGTGAGGATCGTCCATGTAGCTCCACTTGGCCATCAGCTCTTTGCACCGTCCAACACCAGTTCTCATTCTGTTCAATGCCACTGTAGTAGATATGAAGCTGCACTAAATCAGGATTTAGGTCTGATTCCAATTGCTCGAATGACTCACCCTGCAAAGCAATAGCCAGATCATCGGGGTATGCGAACTTCCGTGATTTGAGTTCTGGCATTTCAGAGATGTACACATTAAACAGTAAAGGAGCTGGCACAGAGCCTTGTGAGAGTCTATCATTGATGATTCGGGCTATGCTTGTTCTTCCTTGAAGATGTACTCTGTACTTCCTTGTAGATAGCATATTATACAGGGTGTTTCACTAAGTGTGTTTGCCTCTGTAACTTATAAAATAATAGGTGATGGGAAATTTTAATGCGTTAGGTCAGCACGATAAATGTTACACTCTCTGCGGAGTTATGAACATAGTTTAATGTATCATTTTCCAAAGATTTACAGCACAAAAATATATTTTTTAAATAGGACAATAGTTTTTTCTATCGTGCATTGGTACGTTGAAACGAGCTGTGTCCAAATCAATTTAAACTACATTCCTTTCACTGTTAGTTTGGGACTTACAACCCTTCAAAGTTTCAGGGGTAGATACCGCACTCTATACATAATACATGGTTGTGTGGTGGGTGATGAGTGTTATGGCGGTGGGAAGTTGATTTACATGAGATGTTCAAATGTGTGTCCATGTTCCTCAATGCATAATGCAATGCGCCGTCGAAAGGATCTGCGGACGAGATGTAACATCGCCGGTGTGACGGAGCGACATGCGTTCTTGGTGTGCCGTTTTAGATCATCTGGGGATGTTGGCTCAGTGACATATACACGATCATTTAGATATCCCCACTAAATGAAATCTATTGGTGTTAAACCGGGCGACCTTGCGGGCCATGAATGAGGACCATGGCGCCCCAGCCATCTTCCTGCAAACCTGTAGTTTAGTTCTTCCACAACAGCACGTATAGAATGGGCTGGGTGACCATCGTGCTGCATCCACATATGGACTCTCGTGTGTAGACACACATATTCAAGGAGACCACCCAAACTGTCTTCTATAAAAGCGCGATATAACTCACCTGTCAGTGTACGTGGGAAGTAATGTGGACCGATGATTTCATCCCCAAGGATTGCACACCACACGTTAATAGATCACCAACGTTATCGGTCGACAGGTCGTACCCACCGAGGATTGTCTGCGGGCCAGTTATGGCGATTCACTGCACCATAATTTGTGAACGTGGACTCATCAGAGAACATAACACTTTGTAAAGACTCCAGCGTGAAATTACTCATGGCCCACTCACAGAATGTCACTCTTGCATGGAAATCGTTTCCATGCAGCTCCTGCGTCAGTGACAGGCGGTGCGGATGAAACCTGTGGCCATGTACTATATGCCACACAGATGTGAGACTGACACCAGCGACTGCAGCAACGGCTCGTAAGCTGACATGAGGATCATCGTGTAGTGCAGCTAAAACAAACACCTCCGTCTCCTCACTTCTTGCAGGTCTTCGTCTGTTACTGCGGCACATTACCAAGCTGCGCGTAAGAACGTAATAGGTTATCTCACGGCATACGCCGAGGCTGCGTTATTGGCATCGTGTCGGCACTCGCCGAGCATCAGCAACATGTCAACGTACTCGTTGTTCGTGTATGCCATCGTCATCCGATGTCAGAAACTGTGGTATATTAAGCCCCAGTTGTTTCTGTGGCTCCAACTGTCGGGTATACGGCCGTGTGCGGCAACAGTCGGCAGTCTAACAGCGCATTGAGGAAGCTTCTCGCTCCATGACACCAGCGACGTTACAACTGGGTTGCACCACATTTAGAAGGCGCGTTGCATTATGTACTTCGTTTGTGGTATCTGCCCCTGAAACTTTGAAGGGTTGTAGCTCCCAAACTAACAGTGATAGGAATGTAGTTTAAATTGATTTGGACAAAGCTGGTTTCAACGAATCCAATGCACGACAGAAAAAACTATTGTTACATTTAAAAAATTATATCTTTGTTCTGTAACTCTTTGGAAAATGATACAATAAACTATGTTCATAGCTCTTCAGAAAGTGTAACATTTCTTGTGTTGACCTACCGCATTAAAATTTCCCGTCACCTATTATTTTATAATTTACAGAGGCAAACACAGGGAAACACCCTGTATAAGAGCTTTAAAAATGTTCAAATGTTTGTATAGCTTATGGGACGTAACTACAGGGTCATCAGTACCTAAACTTACAAATACTTATGAACTAACTAAGGCTAAGGACGGCACAAATATCCATGCCCGAGGGGGGATTCGAACCCCCGACCGTAGTGGCCGTGCAGACCGTCACTGGAGCGCCTCAGTCCCCTCGGTTACCGCGGCCGGCATACAAGAGCTTTAATGACTTCTTATATTTGACTACTGTAGCAAGCTTATGCAATAATTCTGTAAGCCCTACTGCGTCGTATGATGCTGAGAGATCTATAAATAATACACCAGTATGTTTCTTATTCTGAAAAGCAATATGCGTGGTTAGTGCAAGGACTTGGATCGCAGTAGTTCTTCTGCGACCTGAAACCAGTTTACTCCACGGGTACTGTTGCATCTATTAGTTGTGTCACTCTTTTTAGGAGAGAGATAGGTCTGTGGCTCTTGGTATCTCATACGTACTTTCCAGTCTTCAAGATAGCTTTTATCTTCGACTCCTTCGATTTATTAGTTAAAACAATGGATATAAAATAATAAGTGCAACATAGCACTTAATCGGTTGGTTGGTTGGTTCACTGGGATAGATGGACCAAACTGCTAAGGTTATCGGTCCCCCGGTGGGGAGGGGAAGGAGTGACGATTGGAAAGGAGGGGAAGGGAAAGGAAATGCAGTCAGGGAGGAAAGCAGAGAGAAAGACTGCATTAGCTCTTAGCCCCGTACTCGCCACGAACGTAGTCACGAAATACCGTGTATCATCTAGTTATCATATAAAAATACTTAAGTTGACACATGAGAGCTCTCATGTTTTAAATTAGGTATTTTTATATGGTGACTAAGTGCCATCCTGCACTTATTGTTTTATTTCCATTTTTTAAAAATAAGATGACCAGCTTATAAAATATAAATGATCAGATGATGGCACAGTCCTCCGAACCCGAGCGTCATTAAATAAATTACGAAAAATTACTAATTCGCTATCTCGACGTTTCATTTTTGAAAAATATGAGAACTTTCTACTTTCATGCTTTTACTTTCATGTTTCCTTGTCACGAAAATTGTTGGTGAATTTTATAATACAAATATGGAAAAGTCTCTTGCTGTTATAACAGTCTATTAAAGGGCTTTCCAAAGCGTGGGAACATCCAACTAGGGGAGTATGCAGAGGAGGGCGGGCGGAGCGGGCTGCAGCAACCCACTGAGAAAGCATTTCTAAAAAATTAATTAAAAAAAGAAACAGTAGAGTTACACTCACTAAAATAACTCATTAAAATGACTGAAACCAGGGTTAAGAAATTATCGTTCCCCACTCAAGAAAATTTTGATACGACTCTATGAAACAATATTTTGTTCTCTTTATTTCTTGTATTGGGGGCCTGTAGCACGTTTGATGTCTTTTACAGACATGATATATTAAATAAATCCAGGAAGCGACTTAACTGTTTTATTACATTTTATTATGCAATAGATCTATTTCTGCATATCGTCATTTTCAAGCTCCTGCAAATTATAATGATCAGTTTTATTTATCTAGTTACAGTCATATAATAGCTTACTGTGATGGTTTTATAATGTTTATAAATATTTTTACTTACATTATGTTCTGATCTAATGTACATAATTCGTATAGTGTGGTCGCTGTCCTAAGAAAAACGTCGAAAAATCTCATTTATTCGAAACATCGCGGTGGAAAGGTCTCAAGGTTTCTTACGATAGCTATTGTGGCGTAAAGTCTGCGCCACACGCCAGACGTAAGAGAACGATCGTGGAGAAGGCAGAGATCGACCGAAAGCCAATCACAAGCACGCGCCGCGCATCCTGGAGGGAGTAACCGAAAATGCGCGCCCTCTATAAGCGGCTATATCTAGGCCGACATACGTCTGGACGGCCCCGTCAGTTACTAGTCAGAACTCCGATACGAACCAAGCAGTCACTAGGTCTCAGCGCAGATAGTATCATACGGACGACACCGCGAGAAGTGAGAAGAGAGAAGAAACAGATATATGTTCTATAGTTGAGTAGCATTGTATCTTCAGTCAATAAAATTTGTAATACTAATCTCTATAGAAATGTTTTAGCTGACCATCGATTCCTGCACCAGTACTTTCCTGACAACTAGACCGGGACGAGTTCTCAACCAATAATGAAACAACAAAAGGCGACGAGGTCACAAAAAATGGCGACGTGTTGTTAAACTTCTGACCGCTGCGCTCTTAATTTGCTTTCTTCCAGGTCTCGGTGGATCCAGTAAATAATCAGTTGTAGAATTTTGGAACATGTATTATGTTCGAATATAATGACATTTCTCGAGACTAGGAATCTGCTCTGTAGCAATCAGCTTGGGTTTCGAAAAAGTCGTTCGTGTGAAACCCAGCTCGCGCTATTCGTCCACGAGACTCAGAGGGCCATAGACACGGGTTCTCAGGTAGATGCTGTGTTTCTCGACTTCCGCAAAGCGTTTGATACAGTTCCCCACAAACGTTTAATGAACAAAGTAAGAGGATATGGTCTATCAGACCAATTGTGTGATTGGATTGAGGAGCTCCTAGACAACAGAATGCAGCAGGTCATTCTCAATGGAGAGAAGTCTTCCGAGGTAGCAGTTATGTCAGTTGTGCCACAGGGAAGTGTCGTTGGTCCGTTGCTGTTCACGATATATATAAATGACTTTGCGCATAACATCGGAAGTTCACTGAGGCTTTTTGCGGATGATGCGGTAGTATATAGAGAGGTTGTAACAATGGAAAATTGTATTGAGATGCAGGAGGATCTGCATCGTATTGACGCATGGTGCAGGGAATGCAATGTAGACAAGTGTAATGTGCTGCATATACACAGAAAGAAAGATCCTTTATCTTTTAGCTACACTATAGCAGGTCAGCAACTGGAAGCAGTTAATTCCATAAATTATCTGGGAATAGTCATTAGGAGGGATTTAAAATCGAACGACAATATAAAATCAATCGTCGGTAAAGCAGATGCCAGACTTAGATTCGTTAGGAGAATTCTAAGGAAATGCAGTCGGAAAACAAAGGAAGTACGTTACAGTACACTTGTTCGCCCACAGCTTGAATACTGCTCACCGGCGTGGGACCCGTACTAGGTAGGATTGGTAGAGGAAGTGGAGAAGATCCAACGGAGAGCAGCGCGCTTCGTTACAGGATCATTTGGTAATCGTGAAAGCCTTACGAAGATGATCGCTAAACTCCTGTGGAAGACTCTGTCGCTCGGTACGGGCTTTTGTCGAAGTTTACTTTTACCTTTACTGGGGAGTCTAGCAGTATATTGCTCCATCCTATGTATATCTCGCGGAGAGATCGCGAGGATAAAATCAGAGAGATTAGAGCCCACACAGAGGCATACCGACAATCCTTCTTTCCGCGAACAATACGTGACTGGAATAGGAGGGAAAATCGATAGTGGTACTCAAGGTACCCTCCGCCACACACCGTCGTTTGGCTTGCGGAGTATGGTTGTAGATATAGATTCTATTGCAGGGGTTAGCATAAATTTCTATATTTTTGCCTTGATTATTATTGCACAATGTCTAATGCTACTAACCCTGCCATTGCCACTCCCACTGCGCCACAGCTTCCTGCGCTCGATGCACACCAGCTAATGCAAATGTTTCAGTTTCAGAGCCAACAAATTGCATCTCTACAGCAAACACTGGAACAACTTCTGGCCGCACATGTGTCTCAAAATACGCAATTTCCACTGCAGCAGCCACCGCCACCAGTAATTCCACCATTCCGACAACACGACGAAAAACATGAGGACTGGTTACAACAGTTTGAAGCCTACGCCACAGTGCACAGGATAGAAGGTTCAAAAACCAGAGGACTGATTACCACAGTTTGAAGCCTACGCCACAGTGTACAGGATAGAAGGTTCTGTCAAAATTCATTTTCTGTTATCGTGTGTAGGCCCCCAAGTGTTCCGTCTTGTGAAAAAACTGTTTCCCACCGTGCAACCTTCTACACTTTCATACGAGTCAATGACAGGAGCCCTCAGGGCATATTATGAACAGCATTTATTTTTTTGCGTTCGATATGCCAGATGCCTTACAGTACTAGAAACATTCAAAACGAGAAACTAAATTAACATACAAAGCTAACAAAACATTATTCATTATGAATGAGTTATACTTATTATAAAGCTTATAAATTAAGAATGAAAGGGAACACAAATTTGTCAAAATAATTTACAACTAAACGGGAACTCTTAAATTACAAAGCCAAGAAATGACAGTGTCTGTAAGTGTACGCAGATCCTCCAGGAACCGTCCCGAAAACCATGAATTTTACAATCAAATATGTGCTACATCTGTATATAGCCGCAGTCACAGTGAGGATCGTCCACGTAGCCCACTTGGCCATGAGCTCGTTGCACCGTCCAACACCGGTTCTCATTCTGTTTTATGCCACCCAGGTTCTTCGAGGGAGGTTGAAACCAGGAATACGATCAGGCGGGTTCTTAATGAGGTGTCCATTGTGAACATTTGCTTGCTGCTACAGGTGGCTCCATTCTGTTACGGTGTTCCGATTGTTCGACGATGGTTCCAGAGTTATTTCTAGACACTAATCGTGTCGGTCCATGTAGATCAGCGTGTATGGGTAGTGTGATGTCGGTAGCAATTTTTTCCATTTTTCTTTGGATTGCGTGTTGTCTGCGGAGTGACGGAGGTTCAGTATTTGCCAGCACAGAGAGCCATGGTGTAGGAGTAGGTCTCAACGCTCCAGTTATTGTTCGCAAGGTGTAATTTAGGCGAACATATACTTTGTTGACGTGCGAACTGTTAGTCCATACAGGTGCGCAGTATTCTGCAACGCTGTAGATTAGAGCCATGGAGGAAGTGCGAAGTATGAACTGCAAATCAATGTATTGGCTGCAAGGTATCAGTTCTTCAGATGTAGGAAAAATCCGAACCAACATATAGGCAGTGGATAACAGATCTTCAAGGTCTCACTAGGAAGTGTAAATGTAAATGTTCATGTGGAGCTTTGTATTCAGGTCATGTTACGTGATGCTCTTGTCTATAATATTCCTGATGGTAGACATAGGGAACGGATACTAAAAATGTCAGATCCGTCGTTCCACCAAGTAGAACAGATTTTGGAACATTATGATACAGGTGCCGCAGCATCGGAAAACTTTGAGTCCAGTCCAGTGTGTAGTGTGGCGGCGAGCAAGAGGCAAACCGCCGTGTACTTCTGCTAACTACTCTAAGTGTAAACAAGCCAAATAAGGAATTGAAGCCTTGCCCACATTGTTTCTCGCGGCATAAACGGCAGAACTGTCCATCTAGGTCAGCAAAATATATGCATGTGGCACGAAAGGTCATATACAAACAGTCTGCTTGCAGCAAAAGAAAGAGAATATGCCCTCCCTGCCCACACAGCGACAAGACAGTAATTATACAATAAATGCAGTATTTTCCAAACCAGTGGCTGCCCCTCGTAACATCAAGGACACAGAAGTAGCACACGTTGTACGACAGGTCAGAAAAATGTATGTCCATTTGTGTGTGAATGACATTTCTGTAATATTTCAACTATACACAGGTACATCGGTCACATTGCAAAACTTATGAACATTAGGATCGCCGCGCCTTTCTCGCGCTAAAACAAAGTTTACAGCATACAATGGCTATGAAATTCTTGTACTAGGACAGTGTTGACTAGCTGCAATATACCCCTGGGAAATGCGCAGTCTGACATTTCAAGTTCTTCAGTCTTACGAAAGAGAGAATATTTTTGGTTTAGATTCTTTTGATCTTACTGTACAATGTTTTAGTTGTGGACACTTTTAATGCTAAAGACAGTGTCGACAGATTGCTGAAAGACTTTCCAGATTTATTTTCTGCAGGACTAGGAAAAGCTGAAGATTTTGCTGCACAAATTACTCTCAAGGAAAATGCCACATCACAGTTTTACAAAGCTCGTGATGTTCCGCTTGCTTTACGTGACAAAGTAGCACAGGAACTTCGCCGTTGCGAGAAAATGGTGCAACTGAACCGATACAAGGTATCCAGTGGGCGAGTCCGCATGTTATTTTGCCGAAGCCGTCAGGTAGCATTCGCATTTGTGTTGATTTCCAGGCAACAGTGAATCCACAAACAGTTGAAGACAATTATCCTTTGCCGAGGCCAGAAGATTTAGTGACAGATTAGGTGCAGGAAAATATTTCTCCAAAGTAGATTTGAGCTATGCCTACCTTCAGCTGCCACTTAATGCAGAATAACAGAAAATTTGTGTTGTCAATACACATTTGGGCTTGTTTAAATTTTGTGTTTACCGTTTGGAGGTGCGTCCTTGCCCGCAATTTTTCAAAGATATTTGGAACAGCTTTCTACTCGGGTGCCTTGTTGTTCAAACTACTTGGACGGCATAGTTGTGTCAGGCCGTACCCCAGAAAAGAACATTACAAATTTGATAAAATTGTTTCAAGTTTTGCTAGGTGTAAGTCTTAAGTGTCGTTTAGATAAGTGACTTTTTTCAAACCGGAACTGCAGTACCTAGGACACGTGACAAACAGTCAATGTTTGCACCCCATGCAATCACATTTACTTGCCATTCGCGACCTGCCAGCACCACGAGATGTGAAAGAATAACAGTGAGTCTTGGGAAATTTAACATACTATACTGGTTTATTCTCAAAAGCAGCACAAATTGCAGCCTCTTTGCATCAGCTACGCCGCAAAAATGCTCCTTTTGTTTGGACATACGAATTCCAACGCGCATTTCAGCAGATAAAGGATACTTTGCTGTGATCGATGTTTGGTGCACTTCGATCCAGAAAAACCAGTTCTTTTGCAAGTGACGCGTCATCGTTTGGTCTAGGAGCAGTACTGCCAATTAGACCGTCAGATAGCGTTTGCCTCAAAGCGTTTGACAGACACAGTGTCGCTATTCTCAGATTGAGAAGGAAGCTTTAGCAATAGTGTATGATGTCACAAAATACCGTCACTACTTGTATGGGAGAAAATTATTTAGTGAGTGACCACAAGCCTTTGCAGTCATTGTTTTATCCTGCCAGGCCACTTACTACGTACACAGCACAGAAATTGCGACGCTGGGCATTCTTGTTATCACAGTATAAGTACGAGATTGTGTACAGACCCACAACTCTCCAAGGAAATGCTGACGCACTTTCCCGTCTTCCGGTTGGTCATGACAAAGACTTTCATGCTTCGGAGTTGTCGTGTTGTTAGATAGATAAACAAGAAAATATTTTGTTGCAATCCTTCCCTTTGGACTATAGGAAAACTGCTCGGGCCACAGAGACAGGTCCTGATTTACATTCGTAAACAATGGCCTAGTTCACAACGTGACATTGAAAATTTTTGCTAGAAGGAATGAACTTTCAGTGCATAGAGGTCTGATTCTAGTTTCAAATGACATTGGACAATCGCTTGTGTTCATTCCAGCGACTTTTGCAGAATGAAGTATTGAACTTACTTCATCAAGAACATTGGCGAATGGTTCGCACTAGGCAACTGGCACTGTACTTTGGCTGGGTATGGACGGCCAAATAGAAAAGATGACGTCACGGTGTTCAGTCTGCGCCACCAATCAGTCAGTCCCACCTCAGAAATATTTAGCGTGGCCAAAAGCAGATTCACCATGGCAACGAGTGCAGCTGTTTATGCAGGTCCGTTGTGTAACACTAAATGGCTTATTGTGGTTGATACTTTTAGTTGTCACCCGTTTGCACTGCCAATGTCTTCTACGACTTCTAGTAGCACGATTAGGGCGTTGTCTTCAATTTTTTTCTCTGGAAGGTTTCCAAAAATGTTCAAATGTTTGTATCGCTTATGGGACTCAACTACGGGGTCACCAGTCCCTAAACTCACAAACTACTTAGAAACTAGCTAATACTAAGGACGGCACAAATATCCATGCCCGAGGAGGGATTCGAACCCCCGACCGTAGTGGCCGTGCAGACCGTGACTGAAGCGCCTCAGTCACCTCGGCCACCGCGGCCGGCGGAAGGTTTCCCCGAACTAATAGTTTCTGACAACGGCCCTCAGTTCACATCGCAAGAATTTCTCCATTGAATGACCGGTGCCAAGGCAGTGTTCTGCAACAGCGGATTTGTTTGGCTGTTGTAAGCAAAATGTTCAAATGTTTGTATAGTCTATGGGACCCAACTATGGGGTCATTAGTCCCTAAACTTACAAACTACTTATGAACTACTTACGAACTAGGACGGCACAAATATCCATGCCCGAGGGGGGATTCGAACCCCCGACCGTAATGACCGTGAAGACCGTGACTGGAGCGCCTTAGTCCCCTCGGCCACCGCGGCCGGCCTGTTGTAAGCGCGTGTTACGGTTGTGTTAAGTACACCGGTCTTCCACAGTCCGGATTGTCTGACTAATAACCTGGAGTCAAACGGCGCTGCGGAACGCTTTGTCCGGAAATTTAAGCAGCAGATGTCCAAACTTCGTTGGTTCCACCCACGGGAGGCAGCTTTGAAACTCTGAAACTTTACTTTTCCCGCCGTAATGAATGTTCGAAAAACTTACGGGTATGCTGCCGGGTGATGTCGTCGACAACCGCCGATATTTTGGCAAGACACCCTGCCATTCTCAAGGCACAACTGCACTCAAGGAAGCAATGTGCAAGCGTATTTAATACCTCGGTTTGCAAAGGGTAAACAAAGAAGATAACACACACACACACACTGCAGAGTCAACACAACCAAAGAAGACCACATATCAAAAATATAGATCGTAACTGTTAATCAACAGGTGACGCAGCATTAATTTTGTCCCTCCTTCTTTTGACGAGAGACAGTGCCGGATCCCAAGCAGAATTTAAACAAAAACCACCATCTATGTTTATAACGTCGCTTGTTAGTTTAATTTAAACATTAATTTCCTTAAAACACTACCCCAATAGGTGGAAGTGCATGCCAGAATCTCCGTGTTGTATTCCATAGGATGACCGGTGCCAAGACAGTGTTCTGCAACAGGGATTTTTTTTTTTTTTTTTGGCTGTTGTAATCGCGTGTAACGTTTGTGTTCAGCACACCGGTCTTCCATAGTCCTGACTGTCGGCCAATATATGACATGCCACAACTGCTAGGAATACGATATATACCTGCATTACGCAATACAAGATCATCCTTTACGGATCACAGCAGGGCCTTTATCATAGAAAGTGGTCGAAATACACATTTCACATCATATTTACGCAAAATACGACCAATCTTGTTGGAAATTCTTCCCGCGTAAGGCAAAAAGGCCATAAATTTAGGTGCCACTTCATTCAATTCAGCTGTCATACCGTCTTGGTCTGAAATGACATGTGCCCTGTGAACCAAGGTACGAAGTACTCCTTCACGCAGAGCTGGATGGTGACAACTATCAGCTCACAGATATAAATCAGTGTCAGTAGGTTTCCTATAAACAGAATGTCCCAATGTACCATCAACCTTCCTTCTGACCAACAGAGCCATTCGTTTCCACCTCCATAGTGAACTGAATGTTCGGGTAGATTGAATTTAGGTGTTCCAAAAATCCGTTTAAATTGTCACTACCATGAGGCCAAACAACAAAAGTGGCGTCTACATATCTGAAAAAACACGCAGGTTTCAGAGTCGCTTACACTAATGCACGTCCCTCGAAATCCTCCATACACAAATTGGCCACAATAGGTGACAACGTGCTTCCCATTAAAACTGCATCATTTTGTTAATAGTACTGACCATTGAATAAAAAGCAACTGGAAGTCACCACATGTCGAAAAAACGATTTGTTAACTCGACATCACACTTAACCTGAGTTAGCTGCAACAAGTCCGACAGAGGAACGCGAGTAAAGAGAGAAACTCACTAAAATATCACAGTCATTCAAACGCAATCCCTGCAATCGACGTAAGAAATCCGCCGAGTCCTTAATGTGGTGATAACATCTGCCTACCATTGGACTCAACAAACTAGCAAGATGTTTAGCTACACGACATGTCGGTGCACCAATGTGCTCAAAGGCCTCAAAGGAATGTTCTCTTTGTGGACCTTAGGAAAGCCATGCATGCAGTATTGTGTGTCTTTGGCTGTAAGTACCGTATGAAATCAAACCATGGTACAATGGCGGGTCCGAAGGAAGGTTCATGGAAATCCTCCCGTCTACGTCCCCTTTCCTTCTCCTACCACCGTAAAAGTACGTAGTTATAGCGTTTATCATTATACAATTATACCAAGTACCCGGTTTCAGTTTCAATGAGGGAATCCCTTTCCAGATTTCCAAATTTCTCTACCATCTTGTAGAATATCATCCCTTCGTTGATATTTCAAACTTTTTATCATAGTCAGCTCCTGTTAGGCACTCTCCTCCTGGATGTACGAATGGGAAACTATTTCGGGATATTTTGACAAAAGGGAGATCGACAATTACTATGACACTTCTCATCTATAGGTTACACGTCCTGTGGAAATGAGGACATATATTATGTACTTTAAGGCCAATTGGGCACTGTTTTCTATCGCCTCGGCTTGACATCAAATGAATAAAGTATCAATGGAATTTTCTAAAATTATGAGTAAAATGCACAGGATATAAATAGTTGAAAATGGTTATACATAGCTCAGATAATACTGATGACCATGCAAAATCGTAACTCATGCAATGTTTATACTATACAATATAATTAGTATCTACTAAGTCATACCTTTGATAAATTATTTTCCGTTTCAAAAAGCAAAATGTAATTTCTCGTTTCTGACATTAATTGAACATTATATCCATGTAGACAGAAATAAATATCCATATTGCATCCATGAGATGAAACCTACCTCTGTCATCATAAAAGAGTAATCGAATAGAAAAAATAAATTATTAATAGTCAATGTATTCAATATATGATGCTATATCTTACGAACGCTAAGACTAAAGTAAGACTACGTGGACTAACAGAGTCGTGAGACAGAACAGGCCAAAATTATCGATTAGGTGTAATAGATTTTGTATTGCTATTATTTGTATTATACTACTTGTGTTCCATTCGTTCACTCCATAATTATCACTTACAAAGTGTCTGTTATGGGGCATTTAAATTTAGATTATTAATGGTGACGATGGAGCAGAAAGACCCTCTGTAGTAGACCTAAAAATGTTGCCACAAATTCTCTAGAACTAATTTGCAACTCTGTTTACTTCTCACGCCGACTGTTCCCAGATAATTGTGACGTTAAATTCTCTTTTGAACTTTACCATTTATCACCCAGTCGTCCTTTTTTCCTCTTCATTAAAGCATAACTTTCCCTTTAAGCATGAGAAACGTGAGCCATAATGTGTGTAGTACTCTTTTACGATAAATGATGTGCAATTAGTAAATGCAATATGGCTTTCGAGTAAAATGCATTTCATACACAGGAACGGAATCTTTTTCTTTATATGCCAAAAAAAGGAACAAACAAAGAAACAAGCTGGTGAACTGTCACTGTGAGAATTAATTGCGCCGAAAGCTTTGCAGGAAGCCACGCAAAAGCTGGAAATCGCAGCTCGCATTCGTGCGTCCATTTATGAGCACACTTTCTGCCAGAATTAAACGGTCAATCAATGCAAAATGCGCCCATGGCTGACAGCAGGACTGGGAACTGAATGATGGTAACGCGTTCTATTAGTTTACCTGATTGATGTATTGAAAGCACGGTCCGTGTCTAATGACCAATCTGTCAGCGAACATTAAACCATTATCTTCCTTATTTTTCCGTTTTGGACGCACTGATTTTAAACAACTTAAAGCAAAAATCGTGTACTAGTGATTAATAATTTCGAAGTGTATATGAATAGGAATTTTTCTTAATTTGAGTTCAGTTAGCGCGCGTGCGACGATTTCGGAGTTGTATTTCTACCTGACGGCTCAAAAATTTGTAGAGTTTATTTCATTGTTTTATTTATTTAATCATTTTTTGTTGGCAATACAGTTTTTACTTCCTTCAGCTCCCAGTAGTTCCCTGGAGGTTATTACCCGATTCCTTTAAACATGCCCTGTGATGCGGCTTCTCTTTGTCACTACTTTCCATATCGTTATTTCTTCGCCGATTCTGCGTAAGCCTTCTGGTTCGTTATCTTATCACTCCACGAAATTTTCAGTATACGGTACGTCTGTATCAACATATCTCAAAATCTTCTGTTTGCCTTTTCCAAATATCCTTGTAACACTTCTATAAAAATATTATAAAAATTACTAAATACTGATTTGGGTGAAAGATGAATAAAATGACCGACTGAGCAGCCAAGACTATATGGTTCTTCATAATCTTTTTTCCTGACCTTGTTGTGCGCCCGTCTACATCTACGTTGACACACTGCAAATCACCCTGGAGTGCCCGGCAGAGGGTTCATCGTATCAAGCGTACCGTTCTCTTATATTACATGCGAAAAAAGATCACCTAAATTTCTTCAAGCTCTGATCCTTCTTATTCTACTTTGATGTCATTTCTCCATGTGTAATTGCGATTCGAATAATAAATGTTTACGTTTTTGTAGGAGAAAGTAGGAGATAAAAGTTTCGTTTGTGGAACGGAATTGTTGCAATGATTTCCACTATTGATTTCCATTCCAACTCTATAGATCGGTGACAATCTCTTCCTCTATTACAATAATACAAACGCACCTGCCTGTCTTTGTACTCTTTCGATGCCTTCTGTCCGTGCTATATGATAAGGATCCCATATCGCCCAGAAATAAAGAGGAAGGACAAGCATAACGTATGCACCCACTTGGTTAGCCGTGTGGTCTAATGCACCGCTTTCCGAGTCGGGGAGGCGTACCAGCCATGGTTCGAATCCGCCCGGCGGTTTAACGAAGGGGGTCGGAGTGCCGTCCAGCCTGTATGTGGGTTTTAGGTGGTTTGCCACATCCTCCTAGGTGAATACCGGGCTGGTCCCTAAGTCCCTCCCCAGTTACACGATTCGCAAACATTTCATAACACTTTACACTTTCCCACGTATAACACTACACAGACTTTTGGGGTACGCATTTCCTCCCGGGGAGCGGGGGTGGCGGCAGGAAAGGCATCCGGCCACTTCGTCAATATTAACACGACAAATCCCAATAACCAACGACGACCCTGCATGTGCGGACAAGGGCTGAATAGAAAGAAAACAAGAACAAGCGTCATATATACAGCCTCACGAGTAGTTCTGTTACATTTTCTCTGACAATAATACGCAATATCTGGTCAGCGTTCGCCAACATTTTTCTGTGTATTTCGTTCGTAACTGTTATTCTTAGATACTGTGTTCAATTTACAGCAATCTAATTTGGTTCACTTATGAATGAAGTTTAGCGGATTCCCCTTAGTACTCATGAGGACGATTTCACACTTTTTCATTATTTACTCATGAACCACAAACATTGTCGAGTTGGGCTGGCTTGCGTGTCTCAACGATACAGATAGCCGTAATGTAGGTGCAACCACAGCGGAGTGGTATCTGTGGAAAGGCCAGACAAACGTGTTGTTCCTAGCAACCTTTTCAGTAGTTACAGGGGCAACAGTCTGGATCATTGACTGGGCTGGCCTTGTAAAATAAGCTAATGCGGTTTTGCAACATACTTATTGCTAACGGCTGAAAGCAAGGGGAAACTACAGCCGTTCCTTTTCCCGAGGACATGTAGCTCTACTGTACGAAAATATGATGATGGCAATCTCTCGGGTAAAATATTCCGGAGGTAAAATAGTCCCACAATAGTGGCATTCTACGGATCGGAGCATGGAATATTAGATCCCTTAATCAGGTAGGAAAATTAGAAAATTTAAAAAGGGAAATGGATAGTTTGTAGTTACATATAGTGGGATTAGTGAAGTTCGGTGGCAGGATGAACAGGATTTCTGGTCCGATGAGTACAGGATTATGAATACAAAATCAGTTGGGGGTATAACAGAAGTAGGACTGATAATGAATAAGAAACTAGGAATGCGGGTAAACTACTATGAGCAGCACAGTGATCGCATTATCATTTTCAAGATAGATACGAAGCCAACACCGACAACAGCAGTAAAGGTTTATATGCCAACTAGCTCTGCAGATGATGGGGAGATTGAAGAAATGTATGAGGAGTTAAAGGAAATTATTCGGACAATTAAGGGAGAGGAAAACTTAATTGTAATGGGAGACTGGAATTCGGTTGTAGAAAAAGGAAGAGAAGGACTGAAAGAGGAAGTCGCCTGGTAGAATTTTTCACGGAACGTGATTTAATCGTAACAAAAACCTAGTTTAACAACCACAAAAGGAGGTTGTAAAGTGGAAGAGACCAGGAGACAGCGAAAGGTATCAGATAGATTTTATAATGGTAAAACGTAGATTCCGGAACCAGGTTTTAAACTGTAAGACGTACCCAGGGGCAGGTATAGACTCTGACCATAACTTATTGATCATAAACTGTAGGCTGAAACTGAAAAAAACTGCAGAAAGGTAGCAAAATAAGGAGATGGGGCTTCGATAAATTGAGGCTACGTGAAGTTCTTAAGAATTTCAGAGGGAGCTTTAGGCTACAATCGACAGAGACGGGGGGAAATAAAACACTAGAAGAGGAATGGGTAGCATTGATAGATGAAATAATGAAGGCAGCAGAGGACAAAATAGGTAGAAAGGCAAGACCAATTAAAAAACCTTGGATATCACAGGTAATACTAAATTTAATTGATGAAAGTAGAAAATATACAAATGCAGTAAATGAAACAGGCAAAATGGAGTACAGACGACTATGAAATAAGATTGACAGGAAGTGCAAAATGGCGAAGCAGGAGTGGCTAGAAGCCAAACGCAAATCTGTAGAAGAATGTATAAGAAGGAGAAAAGTCGATAGTGCCTACGGGAAAATAAAAGAGACATTTGGAGACAAGAAAAACAGATCTACGAATGGAAAAGCTGGTAGAAGCTGACATTGGGGATTATCAGTTTGGATTCAGGAGGAACATAGGAACCCGGGAGGCAATACTCTACGACTTATCTTAGAAGATAGGTTAAGGAAAGGCAAACCTACATTTTTAGCTTTTGTAGATTTGGAGAAAGCTTTTGACAATGTTGACTGGAATACACTCTTTAAAATTCTTAAGTAAGCAGGGGCAAAATACAGGAAAGGGAGAGTTATTTACAACCTGTACAACAGCCAGACCGCAATTATTAGACTCGAAGAGCATGAAAGGGAAGCATTAGTTGGGAAGGTAGTAAGACAGGGTTGTAACCTTTCTTCGAAGTTATTCAATTTGTACATCAAATGTTCAAATGTTTGTTAAGCTTAAGAGACTTAACTGCAGGGTCATCAGTCCCTAAACTTAGAAACTATTTATGAAACTACCTTACACTAAAGACGACACAAACATCCATGCCCGAGGGGGGATTCGAACTCCCGAACGTAACAGCCGTGCAGACTGTGACTGGCGCGCCGCAGACCGCTCAGTCACTGCGACCGGCAATTTGTACATCGAGCAGGCGGTGCAGGAAAGCAAAGAAAAATTTGGAATAGGGTTTAAATTTCAGGGTGAAGAAATGAAAGCATTGCATTTTGCTGATGACATTGTAATTCTGTCAGAGACAGCAGGAGACAGGGAAGAACAGTTGAATGGAATGAATAGTGTGTTGAAGGGACCGTACAAAATGAACATTAAGAAGAGCGAAACAAAGTTAATGGAATGCAGTCTTAGAAAATCAGGCGATGCTGAAGGAATTAGATTAGGGAACGAAACAATGAAGGTTGTAGATGAGTTTTGTTACTTGGGTAGTAAAATAATACATGACGATCGCAGTACAGGGGATATAAAATGCGGAATGGCAATGGGAAGAATAGAAATTTAAAAAAAGGAAAATTTGCTAACAACAAATACTAATTCAATTGTAAGGAAGTCGTTTCTGAAGGCATTTGTGTGAATTGTTGCCTTTTACGGGAGTGAAACATGGACGATATACACTGCGGACAGGATGAGAATAGAGGCTATTGAAATGTGGCGCTACAGAAGAATGCTGAAGATTAGGTGGGTTGATCGCATAACTAATTAAGAAGTACTGAACTGAATTGGTGAAAAGGAAGTTTTGGCATACCTTGATCAAAAGAAGGAATCGCTTGGAAGGACACATTCTTAGGTATCAAAGATGCGTAAATTTAGCATTGGAGGGAAGTTTGTAGGTTAAAAATCGCAGAGGGAGACCAAGAGACGCATGTAGTAAGCAGATACAAATGGATGTGGGTTGCCATTCTTATGAGGAGATGAAAAGGCTTGCTCAGGATAAATGTTTGTATAGTCTATGGGACTTAACTACGAGGTCATCAGTCCCTAAGCTTACAACCTACTTATAAACTACTTACAAACTAGGATGGCACAAATATCCATGCCCGAGGGGGGATTCGAACCCCCGACCGTAGTGGCCGTGCAGACCGTGACTGGAGCGCCTTAGTCCCCTCGGCCACCGCGGCCGACCTTGCTCAGGATAGAGTAGGGTTGAGAGCTCCATCAAACTACTCTCCGGACTGAAGACCATAACAACAACAACATAATCAACTGCAAATTTTTGCACCATACAAGCATCTCTTGTAAGTCGCACTGCGGTTTGTTTTTGTTTTCTGATAAAGTTACTATACTTTTCAAGTATCATGTCTGACATCCCAATTTCCGGTTTTTACCTGGTTTCGAAATCAGTTAAATGTAACTTTACTAAAATATAATTTTATCAGAAAAAATATTGTAATAAGTAATGTATACACTTATAAAATTATACAAATTATAAAATTATAAAATTGGATTTATCTGTGAATCTATGTTTCACATCTTCTCTTAAACTACTGGACCGATTTCAACCAAACGTGGTACATATGCTTCTTACTATCAGGCATCAATCGCTGTTTGTTTAAGAACCACGTAACACGCATATGTCAGGTGATATGACATTATAAACATTAACATTCGTGAGAAACGGGCACAACATACCACAATATTCTACATCTGCTTCTAAACTATTAGACCGATTTAAATGCAATTTCGTAGAAATATTTGTTAAAGCCAGGACTCGTTTGTTATGGCGACGAAAACCGCCTGCGATATATAGTAAACACAATATCACGTTATAATCAATGAAAACTGCCTCATCTTGTGGCGCTTGATAGCGTTATTTTAATCTTCAACTATTTGAGAATGAGAGCACTTAGCGACTTGCAATAAACTTTAAACATAATTTCAGAACTTTACGAAACATTTTCTCGTTAACAACCCCAAGAGAAAAATGAAAAGAGTTTGACCTATTTTTCCGATGGCCCTGATGTTTATGTACGACATTTGACATGACGTTCTAAGTTATTACTTCTACACTGTACATTTTATTCGTGTAACGTTTCAGTGACATTACACATACACACCACTAAATCTTCTTTCGACATTATATCACAGTTTGACACATAGTTCATGAGTTATGAAATAATAAACAAACCGCATCATCACGCATGAGATTTCCATTTATTACGTCATTAATACTAACAAAATTCACGACATATTTTTCTGGTATTAGGCACATATACCACCGAATGTACCTTCATATTTATATCATGGTACGAAACGTATTTCTGGAGATACGATGTTAAAAACAATGAAATTTCCGAATAACTGCTATATCATGATCTACTTTTCCTCATGTCCTCGTAAAATAATAGACCAATTTCACCTTGGTACGTATATGTCTTCCTATCTGACAACAATCGCTGTGGATTTAAAAACTACGTATGACACAACGTTCAGGAGGTATGACGCCGTAAACAATGAGTCACAAAAACTTCCCCATCACACGACGCGTGATTTACAAGACTTCATTCATCCACTATTTATTCATCGCAGACAGTTTCCTACTATTACATTCTACAAATCAGGCAAATTATTGTGGGACACATAATCAAGGCTCTCTGTTGCCATAAGCATTGAACAGCAGGAAAACGAAACTTGAAGGATAGTCAGGTACAAATGATGGACATAAAGGAAAAGACCTACATGGACTAAGAAAGGAATAAATATATGTAGTTCATGAGATATGACGACACAAAGAATTAGTTTCATGCAAAACTCTCACGTGAGTTTTCGATTTATTACTTGACCCAGTTGGTTTGCCACACATCGATTTTTAATGAAAGTTGGATCACCATTTACTTTACAAGGAAACCTCGTCCCGCCAAAGCTTTGCAATGATACAAGGAAGAAGATAAGTAGTGTGATTGACGTAATCATCCAACAAGGAAACAGAAAAAAAGAAACTGTGTACATTCCGCTAGTACTCTTTATTTCGACAGCTCTACCTTTTACCGTCAAGAGACTGCAGTTTCCAGCGAAACTTGCATTTTCTATTATGATTAAGAAATCACAGGGACAATCTGTTAAATGTTGCGTAGTGGATTTGATGTCTCCATGTTTCTCACACGGACAACTGTAAGATTACCGCTCAATAGAAATACTGGTAATTAATAGCATTTGATAATTAAACAGTATGAAGTTCACTGCAAACATTGACCATGCCAATGCACTAAATGTTACACAATTTTAATCTTATTAATTACGGTAGCAATGTATGTACACAGTTGGGTGACAACATTTATAGTTAGGCCATAGGTAGAAATTCTCCGCGTTAAGATTTGTTGTGTGCTTGTAGCTGACGGGAGGCCAGCGAGCAGGCCGACGTTGGTGGCTTGTACCATCTTAGGATTTTACAGTTCGTTTCCGGTGAGGGGAGAGAGGGACAATGGCGAGTTCCAGGATCAGTGCAATGCACAAATATTCTAATACTACTGGCATTTGAAGTAATACGATGCAGTTAGGAACCTTTAAGGCCCTCATTACAAAATAGCCTGTTGATAAATAAACAATACATTAGCTGATATAGTCACATCTAACGTAATATGTTTAATTGACAATGAAAAGTAATAAATTACCAACGAAGACAAGACAGTTCCACAACTAGCATGACAATGTTTGTTTATAAAAATTATATATTAACTATTTCTCATTTTATTTTTAATTAATCTTGTGTATTTTACCTTGAAATATTCAGTTAAATCACTTATCTGTGATATAAGAACTTGCACGATTATAATAAATAGTACAAAGGATGTTTATACTAATATAAAAACGAAAGAAAATATTTGTTTAATGTGTAGTGTAATTATTTTGATTTTGAGTAAAGTTTTAGAAATGTATTGGCTGAGCGCTGTACGTTGGCAAATCGGTTAGAACAGCTCACATGGAGAAGTTGATGACGTAGGGGAAAAAACTCCGGCAGTTGAGCTTTTGGCGCGAGCGCGCAAGGGCAGGAAGTGGGGACTCGGGAGCACGTGGAGTAGCTGGCAGGGCGGCGTCGCTCGGCATTCAGGCGGCATGTGGATCTCGAGGTGGTGACTTTAGATTTGTGTGTGGCAATCGCCACGTGTGGTTGCTCGTCGTAGACTGTACCAAGTTAAATCGAGTGCTTCTGTGTGTTTGTGAATATTTAGCCGGTGGAACAAGGTGTGCATCGCATTGAATTAAAGTGACAGTGATTTGTTAATGTAACACGTGTCGTCGCGTAGGCATGAACATGAACGGTGTTTGAGACAGCCACGTGGTGTGAAAACAATTCGTGACAAATATTCATTTTGTCTGGGGGCTCACGAGCTATAACTTTATTTGGTAAATGTGTCGACGTACAGACGTATCAGCCACACGGTTCAAATATTGTGAAATAAACAACATAAAGTGAACTTTCACGTGTTTTCAAAATTAGTAGTTAGTACACCCTTTTCTCTCATGAACTTGATTTTATTATGAATTTGTTTTGTTAATCATATGCAGGGAAGGAAAGCTGCGAACATGTGATATCATCCCCTAGAAAATGAGTCAAACAGTCGCAATCACAGTTCCAGTGTTTTTGCATGTTTAGGAATTTGGTTCGCAGTTGGTGGTTGTGAGTTTTAAAAATTAATCTTTCCCTATTTTAAACTCTCACCCCGACCTTCACGCTCGAACAACTCTTCGTCGCCTGCTCAAGGGTGGGCTCGGCAAAGTATTTATTCATACTAGCTCCTGGACAAGTACCAAAAAATATTGTTTACAGTCAAGATTTTAATTATATTAATGTTATACATCATTTGTACTTTAATACAATTTTTCTTTCTTTGGATACTGCATTTATAATTTTGTACATAATGCATATTTCTTTTTTTCTGTTTAATTATTTCTAAGCGGTTTTCGTGAATAAATGAAGATGAAATCTCTTCCGAATTTTTATTTTCGTTTATAATATAAGACTGGAAAATGCATATATACGCGGGAAATACCAGTTTTAGCAACTAGAAGTATAATAAATTTATAGGAAGATTTAAGCAACAGTGAATGTATTAGGAACAAGAAAACTTTAATAGATTTACAACTGCATAATGAGAATATAATATAACATTAATAAGCTAAAAAGTTGATGTCATAACAGAAAATGTGCACCCTCACATAGAAAATACATTATGATAAGTCACTGTGGATTACAATGACGTGAAATAATTGCCAAATTATTACTCTGCTGTGGTACGTGGAAAATAGTGTAATACATGCCTGCTACGGCGGAAGAAAAGCGTAGCGCGCTATTAAGTTAAAAATTTATATCTAAAATTTCATTGTTAGAAAAGTAAGGCATACTGACAGATGTATAAAAGTATTAAAATCTAAATACCGAATTTGGGTGTAAAATGAAAACAGACATTGTACACATTTTTTGTAAATAACACTACAGTACATAAAACATGATAAAATAAGCAATGTAGTATTAAAAGCTATGCTATAAAATACAAGCCAAAAGGAAAAGTAAATACTGTAACTCCGAACAAGCAGTTTTATACAGTAACTGTCTAGTTTAGTAAATCAACGAAATGTTTAAATATAGATCAATATTTGAAGCTATTAAATCTTAAATTTTAAAGAACATAAACTAATCTTTTACCTCCAACTTATGGAAATGAAAACTATGTTGCCAAATGTTTACAAAAAAATATTACAAAAATGAACTTATGGAAAGTCAAGTTCTAGAAAACGGAAACAAATCTTTGACTTCTTACTTATAAAAAATTAATGAGATTTACTTCATTTGCGAAAGATGTTATAAACGTATGTAGCTCAGCTAAACTGCTGAGCTACGTTGATGTTCTCTTAAATAGTAATGTTGTTTTAGTTTGCAGATTGGTCAGTCTTATTCCACATTAGTTGTAGTTTGTCGAGTTGTGTAAAGATAAAATGATGCAATTTTTTCATGATGTATTCTGTCTATGATAATCCATAACGATATGTCGTGCTCTCGTAGAAAAGGTATGTGAATGAGTTAATCACAGAACATAATAGCTCTGTGTTAAAAGTGTTGTCGTTGTTGTGGTCTTCACTCCGCAGACTGGTTTGATGCAGCTCTCCAGCTACCCTGTCCTCTGCAAGTCTCTTCATCTGAGAATACGTTCGGCAACCTACATCCGTTTGAATCAGCTTATTATATTCGTCACTCGGTCTCCCTCTACGATTTTTACCCCACACGCTTCCTTCTAATGCTAAGTTGACAATTCCTTGATGTCTAAGAACGTGTCCAACCAATCTATCCCTTCTCTTAGTCAGGATATGCCAGAAACTTATTTTCGCCCCGATTCGGTTAAGTACCTCCTCATTAGTTACGTGATCTAACCATCTAATTTTCATCATTCGTCTGTAGCACTACATTTCAAAAGATTTTATCATCTTTTTATCTGAACTCCTTATCGTCCACGTTTCACTCCCTTACAATGCTACACTTCAGACAAATGCTTTCAGAAATGACTTCCTAACATTTAAATTAATATTGGATGTTAACAAGTTTCGCTTCTTTAGAAACGCTTTCCTTCCCATAGCCATTCTGAATTTTATATCTTCTTTATTTCGCTCATCAGAAGTTATCTTGATACCCAAATAACAAAATTCATCTACTTCTTTTATTGTCTCATTACCTAATCTAATTCCTTCAGCATCGCCTGATTTTCTGACATTGCATTCCATTACCTTCGTTTTACTCTTGTTAATGTTCATCTTCCACTCCCATGAACCACAGACATTGTCGAGGTGGGGTGGCTTGCGTGCCTCAACGATACAGATAGCCGTACCGTAGGTGCAACCACAGCGGAGGGGTATCTGTGGAGAGGCCAGACAAACGTGTGGTTCCTGAAGAGGGGCAGCAGCCTTTTCAGTAGTTACAGGGGCAACAGTCTGGATGATTGACTGAGCTGGCCTTGTAACATCAGCTAATGTGGCTTTGCCACACAGCTACTGTGAACGGCTGAAAGCAAGGGGAAACTACAGCCGTTACCTTTTCCGAGGACATGCAGCTCTACTGTATGAACATATGATGATGGCATCCTCTCGGGTAAAATATTCCGGAGGTAAAATAGTCCCCCATTCAGATCTCCGGGGGGGGGGGACTACCCAGGGGGATGTGATCATCAGGAAAGACAACACTGGCATTCTACGGGTCGGAGCGAGGAATGTTAGATCCCTTAATCGAGTAGGAAAATTAGAAAATTTAAAAAGGGAAATGGATAGGTTGAAGTTAGATATAGTGGGGATTAGTGAAGTTCGATGGCAGGATGAACAGGATTTCTGGTCAGGTGAGTACAGGATTATAAATACAAAATCAATTGGGGGTATCAGAGGAGTAGGATTGATAATGAATAAGAAAATAGGAATGCGGGTAAACTACTATGACCAGCACAGTGATCGCATTATCATTGTCAAGATAGATACGAAGCCAACACCGACAACAGTAGTACAGGTTTATATGCCAACTAGCTCTGCCGATGATGAGGAGATCGAAGAAATATATGAGGAGCTAAAGGAAATTATTCAGACAATTAAGGGAGAGGAAAACTTAATTGTTATGGGAGACTGGAATTCGGTAGTAGGACAAGGAAGGGAAGGAAGGACAGTAGGTGAATATGGTCTGGGCAAAAGGAATGAAAGAGGAAGCCGCCTGGTAGAATTTTGCACGGAACATAATTTAGTTATAACAAACACCTGGTTCAAAAATCACAAAAGAATGTTGTATAAGTGGAAGAGACCAGGAGACACTAGAAGATACCAGATAGATTTTATAATGGTAAGACATAGATTTCGGAACCAGGTTCTACAGTGTAAGACATACCCAGGGGCAGATATAGACTCTGACCATAACTTGTTGGTTATGAACTGTGGGCTGAAACTAAAGAAACTACAAAAAGGTAGGAAAATAAGGAGATGGGACCTGGATAAATTGAAGGAACCTGAGGTTCTGAAGAATTTCAGAGGGAGCTTTAGGCAACAATTGACAGAAACAGGGGAAAATAAAACAGTAGAGGAGGAATAGGTAAAATTGAGAGATGAAATAGTTAAGGTAGCAGAGGACACAATAGGTAGGAAAGCAAGACCTACAAAAAAATCCTTGGATATCACAGGAGATACTAACTTTAATCGATGAAAGGAGAAAATATAAAAATGCAGTAAATGAAACAGGCAAAATGGAGTACAGACGACTAAGAAATGAGATTAACAGGAAGTGCAAAATGGCTAAGCAGGAGTGGCTAGAAGGCAAATGTAAGGATGTAGAAGAATGTATAAATAGGGGAAAATAGATACAGCCTACAGGAAAATAAAAGAAACATTTGGAGATAAGAAAGACAGCTCTATGAATATCAAGGACACTGATGGAAAACCAGTTCTCAGCAAAGAAGGGAAAGCTGAAAGGTGGAAAGAGTATATAGAGGGGCTTTACAAAGGAAATGAACTTCGAGACAATATTGTAGGAAGGGAAGAGGATGTAGATGAAGGTGAAATAGGAGATACTATACTGAGAGAAGAATTTGACAGAACCCTGAAAGACCTGAGTCGAAATAAGGCCCCTGGAGTAGATGATATTCCCTCAGAGCTACTGAAGTCTCTGGGAGAACCAGCCATGACAAAATTGTTTCACCTGGTGTGTAAGATGTATGAGACAGGAGAAGTACCCTCAGACTTTAAGAAAAATGTTATAATCCCCATCCCTAAGAAAACAGGTGCAGAGAGGTGTGAAACTACAGAACCATCAGTTTAATAAGTCATGGTTGCAAAATATTAACGCGAATTATATACAGAAGGATGGAAAAGCTGGTAGAAGCCGACCTCGGGGACGATCAGTTTGGGTTCAGGAGAAATGTAGGAACACGGGAGGCAATACTCACTTTACGGCTTATCCTAGAAGATAGATTAAGAAAAGGCAAACCTACATTTCTAGCTTTTGTAGATTTGGAGAAGGCTTTTGACAATGTTGATTGGAATAAACTCTTTCAAGTTCTGAAGCAAGCAGGAGTAAAATATAGGGAGCGTAAGGTTATTTACAACTTGTACAAAAACCAGACAGCGGTTGTCAGAGTTGAAGGGTATGACAAGGGATGCAGTGGTTGGAAAGGGAGTAAGACAGGGTTGTAGCCTTTCTCCAATGTTGTTCAATTTGTACATTGAGCAAGCTATAAAGGAAAACAAGGAGAAATTTGGTGAAGGAATAAAAGTTCAGGGGGAAGAATTAAAAACATTGCGTTTTGCCGACGACATAGTAATTCTGTCAGATACAGCAAAGGACCTGGAAGAGCAATTGAACGGAATGGACAGTGTGCTAAATGTGCATATAAGATTAACATTAACAAGAGCAAAACAAGGGTAATGGAATGCGGTCTTAGAAAATCAGGTGATACTGATGGGATTAGATTGGGAAACCAAGCAGTAAAGGAGGTAGATGAGTTTTGTTACTTGGGCAGTAAAATAACAAATGATGGTCGCAGTACAGAGGATATTTTTGTGTCCCAACTTCATCGCCGCTTTTGTGTCCCAGCCTCGTCGTCGGTGTCGGTGGCCGAGTGGAACAAGACCGACACAGGAACAAAGACAGCACGCTGGTGCAGGTACGGAGGGGAGCAGCCAGAAACTATAAACACTCGAGTAAATTAGAAAGAGATATATATTGCACAGAATGTATCAATACTTAACTTTTACATAGTACTGCAGAATGTTGATACATAGTTGTTAGAGGCCTGCCTAGTGCCTGTACAATAGCGAAGTCTTCACTGGTGCCTATCTGATTACGAAGGTCCTAAGTGGTTGCTATCTCAGTCCGAAGTGATCGGTGTCTTTCCGTGGTGGCCACGAGCGGGGTTGCAGCAGAGGGCGCTCGTGGCTGTCGTCGTGAGAACGCCGCGCCGTGCGTGCATGGCGGCGCGCGGCGAAAGTAGGTGGCGCGCACTTTGTACTTGTGCGACACCACACCCCTCCCCCCCCCCAAACCGCCGCGCCGTCGTGGCGTAGGGCTGAGGGCCACGGCGACGGCACTGGGAGGAGGGCCTGGACGGGGGCGTTACTGGTGGGACGGGCGTCGTAGCTGAGGGTGGGATCAAGACGCCGTCCGCGCCCCGGCATCCGCCTTGCGATCCTCCAGGGAACCCACCGAAACCTGGGGAAGGGCGCACCCCCCCGCCCAGAGGGAGCAGGTCATCTTCTTCTGAGGGGCGTGGCCCAGGCGGCGGCTGCACGCACGGTCCCGGAGTCCCTGTCGGTGACGCTGTCATCTGCGGCGGCGACAGCGGCGGCGTCGCGTCGATCTCCATCGGGACGATATCGTAGTCTGGGGACGAACGATGTGGTTGTGCTCCCTGGCAGTGAACTGGGTCTGGAATCAAGAAACCGGAGACAGGATCGCGCGGCCTGTGCAAGCGCAATTGGTTTACGTGGCGCCGCAGCTCCGACCTTGTGGAAGAACGTTCAACATACATATTGCGACCGAGCACGCGCTGAATGGTGCCCGGCATCCATAGTTTCTTCTTGTTGCCAGCAAACGCCCTGTACAGCACCGGCGTGGAAACCTGAAAACGCGTAGCGCCATACGAACCCGGTGCATGGGAGGCTGCAGCAGGTGAAGGAGAGTGCGGTGACGGCGGCCGTGTAGCAGCTCGGCAGGAGACGGGCCGTCACGTGGCATGCACCGATACGTAGACAGGAAAATTTGAACAGCTTGCTGCCTGGAGTGCTGACCTTTCATCTTCCCCATGTGAGACTTGAATGTTCGAACGAAACGTTCTGCTTCACCATTGGACTGAGGGTGAAAAGGTGCGTTGGTGATATGCTGAATGCCATTCACACGACAAAACTGTTGAAATTCCGCACTAACAAACTGAGGTCCATTGTCACTGACGATAGTTTATGGCAAACCTTCGATGCAAAACACTGATGTTAAGGCACTGATTGTACTAGAAGCTGTCGTTGAGTTCATGGCAATCACAAAAGGAAACTTGCTGAAAGCGTCTACAACAATTAACCAGCGCGTATTCCAGAAAGGTCCGGCAAAGTCAATATGTAAACGTTGCCATGGTCCCTTGTGGCGTGGCCAATCTGAGAAACGTTGCGGAGGAGCCGCCTGATGCTCCGCACAAACAGTACACTGTGACGTCATGTTCTCTATCTGAGCGTCCATACCAACCCAGGTACAATGACGTCTGGCCAGTTGCTTTGCCCTAACAATACCCAAATATCCTTGATGCAGGAGGCGTAACACTTCACGTTGCAGGGAACGAGGAACAATCACTCTTGTTTGGTCGTTGTCGGTATGCAACAACAGTACACCCTGACTTAAAGATAATGCATGACGTTGTGCAAAATAACGTCGAACCAGAGGCCGATCAATGTCTTTGGCTCTGGCAGGCCACCCTGAGCGAACAAAACGTGCTACCACACTTAGGTCTGCATCCGCAGCTGTTTCCTGTGCAACCCGACGAGAGTTCAAAGGGAAATCTGCGACAGCGGAAGCATCTCTGGAGTCTATCTGACAACATGCCATTTCTGAAGAATCAAACGACACGTCCTGGCGGAAGTCGGAAAAGTGTGTCCGCGTTAGCATGTTTAGTGGTAGGTCGGTACAAAATCTCATACTGATAATTAGACAATATCAAGGACCATCTCTGAAGCTTTTGTGCCGTTCGTGGCGGAATCGGCTTTGTGGGTGAGAACAACGACGTGAGAGGCTTGTGGTCTGTCAACAAATACAATTTTCTGCCATAGAGATAATGATGAAACTTTGTGACGGCGTAAATGATTGCTAAGGCCTCCTTTTCTATCTGACTGTAATTCTGTTGCGTCGGCGTCAGTAGCTTGGATGCAAAGGCAATTGGACGATCATGACATCCAATACGATGCGACAGAACGGCACCCAGACCGTACGACGAGGCGTCAACTGCTAACACTACAGGTTTCTGTGGGTCAAAGGGAATCAAACATGCATCACTGAGTAGTGCAGACTTTAGTTTGTCAAAGGCAACCTGACAATCTTTAGACCATACAAAAGGAACATTCTTCCTACGTAAGTGATGCAGTGGAGCTGCAATCTGAGAGGCATTGGGAATAAACCTGAAATAATAGTTAAGCTTTCCCATCACTGCTTGCAATTCCTGCACATTCTTAGGAGGAGGCAAGTCTTTGATTGCTCTAAGATGTGACTGTAAGGGATGAATTCCTTGGGCATTAATCAAATGGCCTAGGTACTCTATTTTCAGTTTGAAAAAACGAACACTTTGCTTTATTACAACGTAGACCTGCTTCAGTCAACACTTTGAAAAGGCACTCCAGGTTTGCTAAATGTTCTTCAAATGTACGTCCGGATACCACAATATCATCTAAATAGTTCGAGCATCACGGTACAGAAACTGTCAGCTGTTCCAAAAAGCGCTGAAAAATAGCGGGAGCGGAAGAAATGCCAAAGGGTAGGCGTTGAAATTGAAAAAGGCCCGTGTGAGAATTAATGACGAAAAACTTTTTTGACTCGTCATCAAGTGGAATCTGTAAGTATGCCTCTGCTAAATCAATCTTAGAAAAGAAGCCAGACTGTCCCAATTTGTCCATTAGTTCGTCAGGTCTGGGCAGGGGGTAAGTGTCTACAATTGTTTGACTGTTCACGGTTGATTTGAAGTCCGCACAGAGACGAAGTTTTCCTGACGGCTTGGGTATAATTACTATAGGCGAGGCCCACTGACTCGCAGAAACAGGAGAAATCACCCCACCATCTTGCCAACGTTTAAGTTCTTCGGCAACTGTATCACGCAAGGCGATAGGCACTGGTCTAGCTTTACGAAATTTTGGAACTGCAGATTCTTTTAAAGTTACATGTGCCACGAAGTCCTTTGCACAACCTAGTTCCGGCGAAAACAAGTCACTATATTTGTCACACAATGCATTGATTTTATCCTGAGGCACTATTGACGAAATTTGAAGCACATCTCTTTGAATTGATAAACCAAACAAGTCAAAAGCATCTAGTCCAAAAATGTTCTGTGTAGATTTGGCCTGAAGAACTACAAAAGCAACTGTTTTTGTTACACATTGAAAAGAGGCTGGCAGGCTACATGTTCCTAGCACGGGAATATTTTGACCTGTGTACGCTGTTAGCACTTGGTGAGACGGCGACAGTTTTGGCGAACCCAGAAGTTCATAAGTGTCTTTATTAATTAATGTAACAGCGGAACCAGTATCAAGCTGAAATTGCACAGTCTTATTTTCTATGGAGAGATTTACAAAAAGTTTGTGCTTCTGGCGCACGACAGGTGCGCGAATGTCGGCAACGTCTGCTACGGTTTGTGTGCTGCGTATGCGCGGGCCGCGTAGTGAAGGAAGCGGCTCAGACTCGGCACGCAGGGGATTAACAACACTGTCACTAGATGGCACTACCGCCGGATCGGCGTTCGCGCAATGCGAGGCTACTGCACTAAAATTACTTTCAGTATCTACAACAAGTCTACTGTCACTAGCTACACAGTACTGGGCACTATTACAAGGAGCAGTTGCAGAAGGCACTATTTTCACTACAGGAATGCACTGTTCATAGTCATTTTGCTTGTCCCGAACCCTTTTCCGTTGCACTGTTTTACGCGCCCGTTGGCGCTTGCTACGTGGTGCACTATATAGTTTTGCCATTGGCGCAGAACTACTTTCTTGAAATTGAGATCCAAGGAAAGCACTGTTCAATTCCACAGCCCGTATAACATTTACAGAATGAACTGATCTCGCACTTTGCGAAGCAATGTTCCGAAAGGCACCGTTCTTTGAGTTTTTAATTTGCATACACACAGACTGTACATGTCCTGATTTGCCACATTGATAACAGGTTGCGTTGGGACTAGGGCATTGAGCACGCTTGTGGCGGGACACACACTGGGGGCAAGATTTACGTACATTTTTCTGAAATGAGCGTTGGCGCCCGTTATTCAAATTACTGTTTCTGATACGACGGGGCGACCTTTGTGTCGCACTTTTACACTGGCTACTGTTCACTGTCTGTTCAGCACGGCCGGTAGAAAAATAAGAATCACTAGTGCTATACTGAGAACTACGGATAGGAAAGCGTCCGTTGCGGCGCACTGAATTAACACTGTGGCTTTGCATTTCTACATCTGCTAAGTCAAAAGTATCATGCGCTTCAATAAGCTGCAGTACACTGTCTAATGAAGGGTCAGACTGTTTCAGAATTGCTGCTCTAATTCTGGGGTCCTGAATGTTCTGCGTAATCGCATCTCGCAACATAACGTCACTATAAGAAAGTCCACAAGAGCAAGTAAATTTACATTGGCGGGTTAAGCCCTTCAATTCCGTAATCCACTCTTGGTGTGATTGCTGCGGTAAATTTTTAAGTCTGAATAATCGGTATCGTGCAGCGGCTACAAGAACTTTTCTCTCATAATGAGCATTCAGTGCCTCTACTATTTGTTCAAAGTCTACATCACGAGGAGATGCGTTGGGGAATAGTTTCTTCAGTAACACGAAGGTGTTGGTGCCCACCACAGATAATAACAGATGCTTCACTTTCTGACCTGTAATTTGATGAGCCGCGACGAGTTCTTGAAACTGTGCGAAATAGTCGCTCCATTCTTCCTCACGTTCGTTGTACTGGCGGAACGTCGGAAGCGGTGCGGCGGCAGGTGTGGGCTGCTGATGCGACGGCTGTTGTTGAGTTGTCAACTGCGCCACCGCCTGGAGAAGTTGTGTTATTTGCGCCGTCTGTAACTGAATAATTTCCATTAAGTTTGGGTTCGGGGTAGTGGCCATGCTGACCGATTAGGCGCCGCGCATACAAGTAAATTATAACAAAACACAAATGCAATATGAAAGAGGACGCTCTGCAACAAAAAAGTCCACAAACCACGTAACAAAATATCTTTCCCCAAAATTGTTATAATAAGGGTGGGTGGGCGGGAGCAATTTTTGCGTGCTCCGACTGCTGCTGTCTGGCTGCTGCAAGCGGGCTGGTCCAAGGTTCTATCACTCCTCGTCGCCACTTTTGTGTCCCAACTTCGTCGCCGCTTTTGTGTCCCAGCCTCGTCGTCGGTGTCGGTGGCCGAGTGGAACAAGACCGACACAGGAACAAAGACAGCACGCTGGTGCAGGTACGGAGGGGAGCAGCCAGAAACTATAAACACTCGAGTAAATTAGAAAGAGATATATATTGCACAGAATGTATCAATACTTAACTTTTACATAGTACTGCAGAATGTTGATACATAGTTGTTAGAGGCCTGCCTAGTGCCTGTACAATAGCAAAGTCTTCACTGGTGCCTATCTGATTACGAAGATCCTAACTGGTTGCTATCTCAGTCCGAAGTGACCGGTGTCTTTCCGTGGTGGCCACGAGCGGGGTTGCAGCAGAGGGCGCTCGTGGCTGTCGTCGTGAGAACGCCGCGCCGTGCGTGCATGGCGGCGCGCGGCGAAAGTAGGTGGCGCGCACTTTGTACTTGTGCGACACCACAGATATAAAATGCAGAATCGCAATGGGTAGAAAAGCGTTCTTGAAAAAGAGAAATTTGTAACATCGAATATTGATTTAAACATAAGGAAGTCCTTTCTGAAGGCATTTGTATGGAGTGTTGCCTTGTATGGGAGTGAGACATGGACGATAAACAGTGCGGACAGGAAGAGGATTGAGGCTTTTGAAATATGGTGCTACAGAAGAATGCTGAAGATTAGGTGGGTGGATCGCGTAACTAATGAGGAGGCACTGAACAGAATTGAGGAGAAACGGATTTTCTGGCATACCTTGACTAAAAGAAGGGATAGATTGGTAGGACACATTGTTAGACATCAAGGAATTGTTAATTTAGCATTGGAGGGAAGTGTATGGGGAAAAAATTGCAGGGGAAGACCAAGAGATGGATACAGTAAGCAGATTCAGACAGATGTAGGTTGTCGCTCTTATGTGGAGATGAAGAGGCTTGCTCAGTATAGGGTATTGCGGAGAGCTGCATCAAACCAGTCTCCGGACTGAAGACCACAACATCAACAATGTTCATCTTATATCTTCGTTTCAAGACACTGTCCATCCAATTCAATTGCTCTTCCAGATCTTTTGCGGTCCCTGACAGAATTACTATGTCATCAACAAACTGCAATGTTTTTATTTCTTCTCACTGCACTTTAACGACCTCTCCAAATTTCTCCTTCCATTCTTTTACTGCCTCCTCAATGTACAGATTGAACAACATTGGGGAAAGCCTACAACCCTGTCTTACTCTCATCCCAACCTCTGCGTCCCTTTCATGCCCTTCGGCTCTAATAACCGCTGTCTTGTTTCTGTAGAGGTTGAATATAACACTTCGATCCCTATATTTTACCCCTGATACCTTCAGAATTTGGAAGAGTGTATTCCAGTCGACATTGTCAAAAGTTTTCTCCAAATCGGCAAACGCTAAAGACGTAGGTTTCCTTTCCTTAGCCTATATTCTAAGATAAATCGTAATGTGAGTATTGCCTCCCGTGTTCCAACATTCCTCCTAAATCCAAACTGCTCTTCCCCAAGGTCGAATTCCACAAGTTTTTTCATTCGTCTGTAAATAATTCGTGGTAGTGTGTTGAAAGTAAGAATGGTTAATTCATCTCCTATGGATGAGGGAAGACTTATAACACATTGGTGACTTTTGCTGCTAATGTTTTTGTAGCCATATTAACGTGGCCTCCATCAAAAATCCTTGGAACAGGCTGTTCCAACAAGCTGACCTGCGAGCAGGAGCGCCCAAAAGCGCTCACTATCCCTGCTCGGAGCTGCGGTGATGGGGTAAGCTGACGTCACGTACACTAGTACTCCGCGGGCATAAGTAAACAGACGCGTTCGTTCAGTTCCCGTCAATGTATAGTACTGCCAACAACAAAAAATGTCTACTCGAAAAAGCCCAGTGTCATGCTCTTTAAAAGTACTGCACCTCTTCACTGACAGAGACGGGCGTCCACAGTATCCAGTGTGTCACAAAACGCTTGTTTGCACAAAAAATAAACGAATTAATTAATTAATTAAAAATCAAATTCAAATGTTTCAAATGTTTGTATAGTCTATGGGACTTAACTATGGGGTCATCAGTCCCTAAAGTTACAAACTACTTATGAACTAACTAAGGCTAAGGACGGCACAAAAATCCATGCCCGACGGGGGATTCGAACCCCCGACCGTCGTGGCCGTGCAGACCGTGACTGGAGCGCCTCAGTCCCCTCGGCCACCGCGGCCGGCAAAAATCAGTTTACAGCATCATTACAGTAATCTCATATTCCTATAACTTTTATGAGGAAGCACAATTGGATTCGTATTTTCTTTTACTGTCTTCCAAAATTGAAGCCCATAGTATTTGTGCCAGTTGTTATGACTCATAATGGATCGGTCGTTATGCAACAAACTGTCGCCACTGTTTACATAGTTCGGTGAACATTTAAGACAGGCGACGCTTGGTTACTCTTGTTATTCGAAATTAAGGTAGTGTGTTACTCATTTTGATGAGTAAACGAAACGGTACTACTTTTTGAAGTAAAATGGAAAAGTACTGTTTTCGAAGACAAAAATCGTACTTATGAAGCTGATTGTAAAATTCTTATTGCCATATTTAGGATTGAGATAGTGAAACTGGGATCCGGTTTGGCGTGATAATTCATTCAGTCATAATCTGGCTTCTTTTCATACTGTAGCAATAACTTCTAAAATCAATGACTTCTTCTTTAAAAATAATGGAAAAATTTATTATATATTTTATAAGAATTACTCCTGATGTTGGTTCAATGAATCAGACATTAAGAATATAAAATAATGCTACCATAAACGCAGTTTATTAAATTCTAGTCAGGAAATCAAATTGTTTTATACTGATCATAATAACGAAAACTATGTTATCCATGAGGATTGGCCTGGTGTCAAGTATCACGCATTTTCACGGAGCAAAACAGCAGTCTCACTTATAGCTATTTCAGAAACAATTGTGCCCTTGGCGGGAATTGGTGATGTCACAGATCATCCTGCTGCTTCACGTGCACATACGCTCGCCGTAGCCGTGTGTCCCATCCGACGACATCTCACCACTGACAAGAGGTGCCCCCTGCGCTAGTGAGCGCTCCCTACCTAATCGGTGCGAGCTAGAAGAGCCTGCCTTAGAATAATAAAAGCTGCATTGTGACGACATGACCGTATCGACCATAGACTTTCTAAAGACAACTAGACCGCTCTCTAACGCTGGTATAGCGATCTTGTACTGAAAGTCGCCATTTGCAGAGAAACGCTGTGTAGGCAGTCAGTAAATATGATACCTGATAAAATGTTACATCCACCTTGTCTTCAAAGATGCGAATACAGTAAATAAAGATTTATTATGACTTGCTGGAAAAAATGAGTGAAAACGACCATAGACTTACTAAAGACAACTAGAGCGCTCTCTAACGCTGGTACAGCGATCCTGTACTGAAAGTCGCCATTTGCAGAGAAACGCTGTGTAGGTAGTCAGTAAATATCAGATACCTGATAAAATGTTGCATCCACCTTGTCTTCAAAGATGCGAATACAGTAAATAAGGATTTAATATGACTTGCTGGAAAAAAAAATGAGTGAATACGTAGGCGAAGTTATATTTGAGATTACAATATTCAAGCTAGACGAAGAAAAATACGATAAAATAACGATATGGAAAGGGAGGTAGATAAAATTATCCCAAAATCAGATAATGCAAAATAATCGTAAATGACATGTAAATTAGACCATGAAACTGTAACCGAAAGTGAAAAACTAAGTCACTAACACAATAATCGCACTGCTACTGTGTAAGTTTCCTTGTGAGAAACGAACCGCACATTTCTTAATACTTATTTATGATTTCCTGTCTTTTGAAGGATACATGGCACACAGTACTTTGGAAGAAATATGTTGGTTGAAGGCAGACTTGTTTACTCATTAGTAATTGAGTTTCATTTCTCTTTTGTTTCCTCACATACCCTTTTAATAATTACTCCAAGCAATCACAACAGCGAGTGTCAGTTTGCACAGGTAGCTGCCTTCCACACAAATGGCGGCCTTCTGTTCGGAAACACTTGCCTCGACTCTCCGCTACAGCGTGGCAGAGGCTTGGTATCTACATCACTCATGTGCGCCATTGCGTTTTTCATTCTCGTAACCAAGAAGGCGGTACATCTACATACATACTTCGCAATTCACCGTAAGGTGCGTGGCGGAGGCTACACTGTACCACTACTGGGCATTAGCAGACGTTGTACCTCTTTCGCCGGTGTAAGAACCAGTAATTTGCTTATCCTCGTACACAAAGAAATAGTAAGTCACTATAGCTACATTAAGTAATAGGAGTTTACCATTATCGTAATACAATCAGCATTTTTAAAGCATATTACGGCTGATACCACACATCTCAGCAAACACTTGACAGTAGGAAGTGTGAGCCATTAGGAGACTTTTCAGATTAGCCTAGAATGTGTACGGATTACAAATAAGGTTTTTGAATTCTTGTGGCGGCTTACTTCATATTCTGAGAAGCCAATGTCAGAATTCCCGGGCTGGTAAAGGGGATTCGGCAAAAGGTACAAGGATTCGGCATGAGGTGCAAATTGCTCGAACCGCCCGTTCCTGCGCAGTTATTATCCTTTTGGAACGAGTTTTTACCCAAAAAAATAATACCATATGTCATTACTGAATGAAAATAACCGAAGTAAAATACGTGTTGAGAAACTCTTTGAATGGCAAACGACGTAGCATTTAGTTTTGAACGAATTTCCGAACGTGGGCTTCCCACGTCAGCTCATTATCTATCTGAATGCCGCATGACTGAAACGTTGAGTGCCAAGTATCATGTTGCTCGCCGTGGAGGTTCGAGTCCTCCCTGGGGCTAGGTGTGTGTGTTTGTCCTTAGGTTAGTTTACCTAGGTTTAAGTAGTTTGTAAGCCACGGACTCATGACCACGCAGTTTGGTCCGATAGAACTACAAACATTTGAACATTTGAAGTATCATGTGGCCATTCTGCGTAACTGAAACGTCGAAAACAATTGACTTTCATTACAGTATACGATATTGCATCAATATTGCCAACAACGTCCTTCACTAGCAAGCTTGTGTTATTAACAAACAGAAATACTTGTTCGACTAGAATGAGCATCATTGCTATAAATCAGAATCAACAGTTGCCCCAGAAACAGAACCGTTGGGCATTCCCGCACCCCTAATTTAGTGTGCCACATTGTTAGTGCATATCGCAGCCATTTTCATCGGTGCATATAATCACCTTCTGCTGTCTGTTAGTAAAGTAAGAGCTGAACGAATTGTGAACTACCGCAATTACACAGTAATTTTGTCAAAGAAATACGCCTAGGGTTAGCAGTTTTATTATTATTATTATTATTTTATTTTACCCATCAAGTGCCTCATGGTGGGGGGAAAAAGGATGTAGCTTATTCGGTTGCTAAACCGCTTCTCAAACAAAACTGTACATTTGAATGCAAATTGTGGGAACTGAAATTATCAATTAACCTTGAATATATAATATTTTGAATAAATGATGTGATAGAAATAGGTCTAAGGTTTTCTAGATTGTCATTTTTCTAAAGTGGTATCACAACTTCCAAGAAACTGATAATTCCGAAAGGAATAATAATTACAAATATGGGTAAGTACTGGACTAACAGAGGCGAAACAATACTTACGTAATCTACTCCATCATATCTGCAAGAAGCCGTTGTCTTTAATGATGTAATTATTGACTCGACCTCTCCTTTGTCATTATCACGCTGGAATACTACAGGTAACAGTCTCGGAATGGTATTTTGTGGGAGTGCTAAATGACTACCTGTTGTCTAGATTTGAAGTGTATCTCACGTCAGATAGCAAACTGTATTTATTTAACTGAATGTACTTAACTCTTTCGAAATGTCTAAGTATGAGTAGTTCCTTAATATCCCGTGTATGTTTACCACAAATGTTTAAATGTTTGTAAATCTGTCGGACCAAACTGCATGGTTATCAGTCCGTAGCTTAGAAACTACTTAAACTAAGGTAAACTAACCCAAGGACAACACACACACCCATCCATGTCCCAGGGAGGCCCCGCGAGCAACCGTGCGATCTGCAGCGAGACGTTTTAGACCGATCGGCTACTCCACCGCGGCTGTTTACCACAATTTTCGAGTTGATGTTACTACCCGCAACTGTTGGTGCGGTTCACAGATTTGGTTGGGAAGTAATTTATAATTGATTATTTATCCCGTATAACAACGTTGAACAGCAGTAAACAGATGTGCTGGTGAAATGGTTTAGTTTTACCAGGCAATCTGTAGGGAGACGTGTTCCTCCAATAAAGGTCAAACAGTGTTGATTGTTTTGATCATCGCCGCGCGTTAGTAGACGAGAGGTCTGGAGCGCCACCTTACGGATCGCGCGCCCTACCGTATCGGAGGTTCTAATCCTCTCTTGGGCATGGATAGGTGTGATGTCCTCAGTTTAAGTACTTTGTAAGACTAGAGAATGATGACCACCGTAGTTTGGTCCCATAGGATTGCAAACATTTGAACATTTTTTTTTTTTTTCTTTTGATCATCAATCTTCTATATGGGAATTGGGTTGAAGTTGTGTGAAACCGGCCCTTTTCTGCTTGCTTATTTTATATAGCACATTATACAAGCTTTTGTGTCCCGACTTCGTCGCCGCTTTTGTGTCCCAGCCTCGTCGTAGGTGTCGGTGGCCGAGTGGAACGAGACCGACACAGGATCAAAAATAGCACGCTGGTGCAGGTACGGAGGGGAGCAGCCAGAAACTATAAACACTAGAGTAAATTAGAAAGAGATATATATTGCACAGAATGTAACAATACTTAACTTTTACATAGTACTGCAGAATGTTGATACATAGTTGTTAGAGGCCTGCCTAGTGCCTGTACAATAGCAAAGTCTTCACTGGTGCCTATCTGATTACGAAGGTCCTAACTGGTTGCTAACTCAGTCCGAAGTGCGAAGTGAACGATGTCCTTCAGTGGTGGCCACGAGCGGAGTTGTCGCAGAGGGCGCTCGTGGCTGTCGTCGTGAGAACGCCGCGCCGTGCGTGCATGGCGGCGCGCGGCGAAAGCAGGTGGCGCGCACTTTGTACTTGTGCGTCACCACACAAGCACCAGTAACTATAGTAGTATTGATTTGTGTGTCTGGTACTAATTTCCGCAATAAATAAATCTGAAGTTTACACCTTGTACGCCAAGTAATTTACAATGACGCTCTATTTAGCATTATACGCTCTAAACCCTAGTGTTTCTGTAGTGCTCGTTATGTAGGAGTCATGTTCGTAGCTAGAGATATAACGCCTTATTAATATGCAGGTGAAATAAATAAATTTAATTACAAGGCTAATCTTCTCATTCCTTTACTGGTCTTAATTTAAGTGAAACGCCTTTTTAATGAGAATGATTAACTAATCCACAGAATGCTAGGTTTAAATAAGTTGGAGTGCTGCAGTTATTTTCACACATCCACTTCACCCCTTAGCCAATTTTTGACGCCGCAGATAGTAATTTTCCTTTATGAGAGTGGTATAACACCGCATATCGGTGTGCGATTCCGAATACTTCTCATGGCAGTACGCATCGGAATGGCCACAATATTTCTCTCAGCAGAGCACTGTCTTTGGCGCAACATTAACATAGGCACATCTAAAATCAATACGGAAATATATACGTAGTTTTCTTGCAGCAATTTACTTACCTTTTCCATACCTCTTTGCCTTTATACTTGCCACATAGTGGGGTCTAGAAATTGATATTTTGCTTTGAGATGCAGTATTTTTAATGTGAATCAGTGGGTATCTACTGTTTATCGTCTGAAGGGTTTGGAAGGGTTTGGATTTTGAGATTCTCATACAGTTACAGTCTTCCGTCGCCAAATTTTCCCATTCAAACTTGTTTCTATTTTTTTTAAATTTAATTTAATTTTTTTTTTTTTTTTTTTGGGAACGTGTTATTCTTCTGTGTTTTTGTGTCTTCCAGCCGTAACTCATTTCGCGCCTTTCATATTTCATTTGTTTGGTATGCGTTGACAGCTTACCGGATTGCATGTTGACTAAACACGTCAGGTATTTGTGTCTGTTCCCCAAATATTTTTTTCCTTCTTGCATATATTCATCTTATGTAATATCCAGGTGTGTGGTCTCTGCTTTCCATGAAAATAAACATTTTCTTTTATCATCTTCTATGTAACGTCTGTGCCTACGTCCCCACGTCAGCAATGTCTGTGGATGGTTGGGTACAGTAAATAGATCCAGTATCGAATGGATCTGAAGTCTGATACTGACCCACTAATAACGAAGAGGTAGCTCCTAATCATGTACAGAGTGATACGGCGTAGTGCGGTGCTTATGCTCGTGACGCACATGATACAGAGGACGAGTTCTGGTAAGAATACAAGTGTTGGTTCCTGCTGTAGAAAGGTTTGACCGATTTGAAGTGTGAGTGTTGTTTTCTTGGAAGGCTGCGGCAAAAGTTCAGGTTGTTCGTGTACGAATCTGCAAGTCTGTAACGATACACACGCGTTAAAGCAATTGGGACGTAAGTTAAGATATCTAGCTTCTGAAGTATTTGTCATTAACAACTGAAATACCTACACGCCTTTCTGTCGATTCTACATAGTGGAAACAATAACATTACGGTAACCGAGATAGTTGTAATTACATAAAGTTGCTGCGGAGGTGGCTGGTATTCACTTGTGTTTACTCTTGCAAACTAATTACATAAGCATCTGTGTTCAGATTAGTAAGCAAGTAGTACAAGGCAACAACAACTTGACTTATCCAAATCTATGGCATGGAGAGCCATAAGAAGGATGCAAACGGAACAGATACAATGCGAGATGTCTGCAGCTTTCTCCAAGACTTGCACGTGGTTTATGACAACAGGAACCGTTAAAGGAAGGCAAGGTCATCCACGGGTAACATACGACTGATATCTCCTGTTAACAGTCCGTCGAGACAGGAGGCTGAATGCAACTGAGCTGCCACGCAACGTTAGGAATCGCAATATCAACACAAGCAGTGCAAAGTCGCCTTAGGGAATGTGACCTCTACACACGGAGGCCTATGGTGTGTGTCCCATTACAACGACGCCACAGTTTAGCCGGCAGAAACTGGGCGGAGGAACATCAGGTCATCAGTAGTAATGAATGGCGCTGGGTTCTGTTTACACAGGAGTCAAGCGTTTCGTTCAGTCGGACAATCGTCATTTCATCGTCTGGAAAGAACGTGAAACAATGCAGCTTAAATGCAGGAAACATCACTATATCATGGCCGTGGACGAATTGTTTGGGAGGTAGTAAGAATTAACGGACGCACTGACTTCTGTGCCGTTTATAATAGTGATTTCACTGTTCTTAGATATAGAGAAGAGATCCTTCGAGCTTTTGTTGTGCCACACGCTGGTACCATAAGAGATGGGTTCCTTCAGGCGGACAACAACGCTCGTCCTTACAGAGCTGCACCCGTGGACGGAACTGAACGAATGGAGTGGCCAGCGTCTTCACCGAACTTAAACTCGATTGAGCGAATCCGGGATGCAGTGGGCAGACGCAGTGCAACCAGACCAACACCTTCCACAACGGTTGCAGAGCTGGATATTGCGTTCATGGAATAATGGCCAAATATTGCTTAGGAGCTGATTGATAACGCCATATTGTCTATGCCACGCAGGTGTGCAACTGTACTGGTCGTCGGACGTTTTCTCTATTGTTGTAGGAAAATATCGTACTCTATCTCACACAAATTACAATTGTAACCATTATCTGAATAAAATACTTAATAATTTCTGAACTGAATATGATATTTTACCAGTCCCCCAATTGTTTTGTGCAGCGTATTATTTTGGTGAATTCTAAACTGGTCTTTCCATGTTAGTTTAAGGTGGATATGGTAATAGAAACTTTCATTCAAAGTAGTAATTAATAAAGCGACCAGCGTTATTGAGGTGATTACTGAATTCTGTTAGCTACTGGAAATAACACAGCATACGGTCGCAATAAATCTGTTTATTATTCAGATCGATTTCGGCTAGAATCTAGGCATCATCAGTGTCATGTCTACAAAATAAGAAAACAGGATCACATAATAAGTACATAACGTTAAGTTACGTTCCATCCGTGCTTACATAAGATTGTAATCATTATAAATGTACCGTAGGTATGTTTCACAAGCTGCCGTTCACATTCAAGTGGTGCAAGTTTACAGTAGTAAACAGTAGCGCTACAGTTGGTTCATACCAACAATGGCGCCCCCTGTATGGGCGAGTTGAGAATACATTAAGTGATTCTTAATAATTGAATTTGTCTGATATGCAAATATATGAAAAAAAGTTCAAATATTTGTAGAGCTTAGGGGACTCAACTACGAGGTCATCAGTCTCTAAACTTACAAACTACTTACGAACTACCTTATACGAACGGCAGCACAAACATCCATGCCCGAGGGGGGATTCGAACCTCCGACGGCGATCTACCACGCGCACCGCAACACAGCGTTCCATTACGCGCGGCTGATCCGCCGCGGCTTTGATGAACGCATTTGAAGCTTTTTAGACTAAGAGTTCTGACTTATTTAACTCTGATTATAAGTATCAAGTATTAGTCTGTTACTTAGCTGAGAAGTGTGGAATTATTTGGAAAAACCATTGAAAAAAAAAAAAACTATCTGGAACAGCGTTCAGGAGTAAAGCCCGAGAAAAGGAAGGGGAGACTAAAAAATCTTCTTCGTTAATGTCAACTTGGTTGAGAGGAAATGTGAAAGGTGAGGTATTAGATATACCGTGTCAGTATATACCGTGTCAGTATAAATTTGATAACTTAATGAATCACGGAAAAATGAAGATAGAGAGGTAAAAATTGAAACACATGCTTTGAATAACATGTGGTTTTATTAAAATATAAAAAAAGAAAAAAAAAAGAAAAAAAAATGTCCGACAGATGGTGCTTCATCTGATCAGAAATGCAATAATTAACATAACAAATTAAGCAAAGATAATGTTCTTTACAGGAAATGCACAATATGTTCACCAACAATCCTTAACAATAGCTGTAGTCGAGGAATAATATTGTGAACAGCACTGTAGAGCATGTTCGGAGATATGGTGAGGCATTGGCTTCGGATGTTGTGTTTCGTCGGTCGATAACGATACACTTGCGACTTCAGGTAACCCAAAAGGCAATCATCGCACGGACTGAGGTCTGGGGACCTGGGAGGCGAAGCATGACGAAAGTGACGGCTGAGCACACAATCATCACTAAACGACGTGTGTAAGAGATCTTTCACGCGTCTACCATATTTTTTAAATTGGTTTTGATAAAACCCCATGTCATTTCAAACATGTGTGTCAATTTTTAGCTCTCTAGCTACAATATTCCGCGATTTTTTTGTTTTTAAAATTTATACTGACTTTTTGATCACTCGGTACAATTCTTAGCTAAGACAGAATCATGTTCTTCACTCGTCTGTTGTTTCAATTCCAAATGTATTTATAGTCGTAAAGTGATCACACTATTCACAAATTTACCTGAAATTCAGCAGTTGTATTTACTATTCGGAATATATTACCGTTAAAACATCTTTACAAAAATCAATTTCTCATAAAACTAGAGGTACACTACCTCTCCGTTTTGTTCAATTTCGTCCTAAATGTAACTTAAAAAGAACACTTGTTCACAATTTACGTCAGTCATGAATGTACAGTGAAGTCTTCTGGTATGGGTACAACGATAAGCTTTGTAAACGGATTCCACCACTGCTATCCGAAGCCCGATATCATTATATCTGCAGCATTTAATAATCTGATCATACACTAACAGGGCGAAACGCGTAATTGGACCTAATGATCAACAAATTTGTGACTTCTCAAAATTTAAATTATTTATCCATTGTTGCCTCCCCATCCATCCATTATAGCCGCGATGAGTGGCCGAGCGTTCCAAGGCGCCTAGCTGCGGAGCGCGCTGCTCCTCGCCGTCAGAGGTTCCAGTCCTCCCTTGGGCTTGTGTGTATTTGTTATCCTTAGCATAAGTTAGTTTAAGTAGTTAATCAGCCTAGGAACTGATAACCGCAGTAGTTCAGTCTCACAGATATACAAACATTTGAACAATTCTTCTTCATATTGATTCACTTTCAGTAAACAATTTCAAGATTTTATTATATCACATATTATATTGGAAAATTTTACTTTTTAATATGCATTTATATCTTACTCAATACAAAATATTGTCATTTGTTGTGAACATCTTTTGGTAACAATTTTTCGTTAGTTATGCCTACGCATTAATTTTTTAAATTTATATTCTATTTACATTTTTATCTGTATTCATTTATGACTCCATTCATACAGTATATGTTCTCTTGTTTGCGAATAAAATAACTCAATATAAACGCAGTTTTTGTTGTTTTTATTAAATCTTATACTTCGTCATTGCGGGTAGAGTTGGGAGAGGTGGGGGGGGGGGGGGAGGCTTCGCCAAATGACAATATTAGCCTGGGCGCCAAAGAGTCTAGATCCGTTCTTGCATACCTGCATACCTACGGTACCTTTATAATGTTTTCAAAATGTTCAAATGTTTGTATAGTCTATGGGACTTAACTACGGGGTCATCAGTCCCTAAACTTACAAAATACTTACGAACTAGCTACTACTAAGGACGGCACAAATATCCATGCCCGAGCGGGGATTCGAACCCCTGACCGTAGTGGCAGTGCAGACCGTGACTGAAGCTCCTCAGTCCCCTCGGCCACCGCGGGCGGCTATATTGTTTTCAATCTTATATAAAAGAGCGGATGTAATATACAGCCGGTGACAGAATTCGCGAGACCCCTCGCCTAATCGCTATACACAACCGCAAAGTGCTGCTGCTTGGTGGGAAGTATATACAGCTAGGCAACACGATGGTACATACTGTCGATTACCCATCTGACACTAAAAAGGTTATCTTCCAGTATCGCAGCCAGTTGTAACAACACGCGTGCTTTCTATTCGACGTGAAGGCGACTTTGAAAACTGATTTTGGAAACTGCTTTGCGTATTAGCCATAGCGTTTTAAGCAGTTCGCTACCGACAAATTCCTTTCCACATTTTTTTCTTATAGTTTCAATGAACAGAGACAGCAATTAGAATTTAGATGCTGCAGTCCGTGAATATATTCGGACGCTACTGACACATTCAAATGGAAAAATTGCATGCATTTCATAGAATTAATTCAATTACATGAATGGACTTTGTTATGAAGCTAAGTGTTACATCATGGTGCATCATGGTCCGACTATCGCTGACGGTTTCCGCTCACCTCGGTTGCGCTAGAAAGGCGACAACCGTTTGGCGCCGCAGATCACTGATGGAATTTCCGAGAGTGAAGGTATCGTGTCATTTGCACCGGTTCTCTTTCGGTTGATGTTGCAACTAAGATATCAGCACAAATTTAACAAACATAAGTCAGCTGTGCCACCACAAATTACAGTTCTCCTCAGAAGTTTGCTACTTTTCCATACTCCTTGTCTTATTGAAATGCCTAATATAAAGCATTCGACAACATATTGGGCTATTTAATACCAGATAAGATTACGTCAAATGAATCAGCAAACAAATGATAAAGATAAACTTATTTATCTCGCCAAATGGCCAACTACTGATCAAAGAGCGACAGTTCAATTACTGACTCTTTCGCATTTTTCTTCTATTTTCAAATATGGCTCATTACGTTTCTCACGTAACAATAACAAAACACACGTGATAATTGCCGCGGTGGAGTAGCCGAGCGATCTAAAGCGCTTCGCTGCGGAGCGCGCGGTTGTTCGCCGTGGAGGTTCGCAATCATTGTGAGGAAATTATTATTCCGTATCCATGATAATATATTGACATCCGCAGCACTTTTATTTTTAATTATTCACTCATTTTCACGAGTTCAATCCGTAACTTTTCTGCTCAGTAACAACTTTGGTAGCGAATATTGTATCAAAAAGTTTTTACTCTTCATTCAGCCAGTTGATAATATGCTAACAAAGAGAAGTTTTGAATGAATGAACGAAATAGACAGTCTATTTGCGTTAGATGTTCTGAGCAGATTGACACTGCCACCAGAAAAATGCAACACATCGTGCGAGTCATAGCGTAAGTTTTTCCACAGACAGATAATAAACGTTGGTTTCAGGGCACATATCGTATGGATTTATAAATATCAAAAAATATAGTAGTCACAATTTATTAGCTGAAATAAGTGCATACTCGAAAACGTTGCCTTTATGTGGGTTCAAAACTTGACAAGCACATAGCAAGAGTGTAATAGCTACAACGACAATCTCCGAATGCGATTCTCTTGACAAAGGCTAATAATATCTATCCCCTAATACGTTTGCGTGTTGAAAGTCTCAACACTAGGGATCGCTGAATGGGTCTCACCTACTTGGCCCAATCTGTGCAAAAAGAAACACGAATATGAACCTACAATATTTTCCCTGTGTAGGCAATAGGAAAACAGAAAACTCACGCCAAATGATCCAACTACAGATATGTGCAATATCAGCTATTGAAGCTCACCATTGCTGATGACGGTGTTTCGGTGTTGCGAAGTAGCTAAACGATTAGCTTTTGAATGAAACAGCACGAGTTTGAATCCCGTCCCTTCCAAAATACTTTCCTTATATTAGCCCTTGTAGTTTTAATTATCAATTTTAAAAATTTATATATATATATATTCGTTATAACTAATTTAATTAATTATTATATCTTATTTCATCATTTAATTTTCATAATTCGATGAAGTATTAAATGAAAATTATATTTCAAAAATTGTAGCCGAAGTTATATTACATTCCTTAGGGTGTTCATCGTCAACGAAAATGTATTCTGTTGAATGTGTAACACATTAACCTCGAAGCAAGTATCAAATTATATCTTAATAATGACATGGCCGCGGAGGAATGGCCGAGCGCATTGAGGCGCTACGCTGCGATGTGCGAGGCCGTCCCCCTCGGGGGCTCGAATCCCCCCCCCCCCCCCCTTGGACATGGATGTTTGTACCGTCTGCAGTATAAGGTTGTTCGTAAGTAGTTAAATTCCAAAAGCTGACTGGTGAAGCACGACATTCACTGTCGAGTCGGCACCAGGTTTCTCATATGATTCAGGACTCTTGGAACATTTTGAACCAAAATCCGCTTTGACTGCAATTAACTTTATTTAAAAAAGCACTACCGGTTTCGCGTCCTGTAGACACTTCATCAGGTGCTAAAATTCCTTAGAAAAACATTCTGCCATTCAGCCTTCCCCAGCGTTCACGTTAAATTTAAAACAATCGAAAGCTTAACTTTACGTCCTCATAAAAAAGTATAAAACTTGAACGCTGATGCGTTAGTCCTAGTTTTTAAAAATATACTGGGGGTGGAGGGCTGGTGAAACCGTGCCATGTGGAGGCGGTGTTGACGCGAAACCGACCGAGGCAATACTCTTGTAACCAGTTACTTGAATGTCCATGATACGTGATTAGAGTTGTGGGTACACTACCCGACGGACTTCGAGCCGTCTTTGAGGCTGAAGGAGGATATACGGGATGTTGAACAGTATTAGTAGAGTTTCTTGGCCGGCCGCAGTGGCCGAGCAGTCTGCGGCACGCCAGTCAGGGTCTGCACTGCCACTACAGTCGGGGGTTCGGATTCCCCCTTGGGCATGGATATTTGTGCCGTCCTTAGTATAAGGTAGTTGATAAGTAGTTCATAAGTTTAGGGACTGATGACCCTGTAGTTAAGTCTCATAAGCTTAACAAACATTTGAAGCAGTATTAGCAGAAGACGTTCATTTATTTATAATGGTTTAGTATGTAACAGTATAAGAGTGGTACTCATAGGACCCACTGTTTGGCTACCATTGGCAAAAAAAAAAAAAAAAAAAAAAAAAAACGAGTCTAACTGTTTGAGAAACACCGAGGTTCAATAGAATAGAAAAAAAAATTCATCTACGAAATGAAATCACTTTTAGTTTATTTATTTTAAAGCTGATGTAGTATATTTTAACGTTCTAATCTATGATTTCATTTTAATATTGTGTACTTTTTTCCAATGAGGAAGAACAGTATTACTTTTAAACATTAATTTAAGGAATGAATAACATATTGTGAACAATTATAGTACAGAAGACGAAGCAAGTATAAGAAAGCGTTGTGGTAGGAGCAGGTTCGTCTGGAAGGGCGATGAAGGCCAAATAAAAAATAAAACACAATGAAACCCTTTATCATAAGTATTGTTGATGGTAGCCATAAACGACATGTCTTTTTATTCAGGTCAGAGGTTTCCAGTAGGTTTCTCGAAGTAGGTTGCAAAGCTCTTTGTACGATATATAGTAGTAATATTTCGGGTATAACTTGGGTCGTGGAGTAATGGATACGTAACTGCCATGCCATAAAATAAATAATAATAAAAAAAGTTTAAATTTTTGTTAAGCTTTTGGAATTTAACTACTTACGAACAACCTTATACTGCAGACGGTACAAACATCCATGTCCAAGGGGGGGGGGGGGGGGGGGGATTCGGGCCCCCGAGGGGGACGGCCTCGCACATCGTAGCGTAGCGCCTCAATGCGCTCGGCCATTCCTCCGCGGCCATGTCATTATTAAGATATAATTTGATAGTTGCTTCGAGGTTAATGTGTTGCACATTCAACAGAATACAATTTTAATAGACCATACACACCTTTTTTCAGCGTCACGACATTTTAATGTTCAAATATAAAGACGTTAGTATACACTTATTATTTAATAATGTAAGAATTGCCGCTAAATATGGCAACTAACAGGCGGGCTATCTGAAACCATCCAATAATAAAAATTTTAATTCAGTGCACAATAATATAACCTACGACGAGAATCCATTAGGAGATCGGTATCAGGATAACCAGGCATCCAAAGGCAATCAGTCCATTTAAGAAAAGACAGGTTCAGACACATCTGTGGGCAGTCGAGAAGAGGCGAGGCATGCCTCTACTCTGCTCAATCGCAGCGAATGTCTCGTCCTCCAGTCAGTGCTTGTGGCCGGCCAGAGGTTTGAACGGAAGTAAACGGGGCACTTCACAGCACGGCTAGCGCGTGTAAACAAACTTCCTTACAAGACAAACTACTACAGCAAAATCTTACCAATTGTTATTCAGTTGGTCTCAGACGTTTCATAAATGATTCTTGCGTTAGGTATGTTGTTAATATGAAACTGTTCATTAAAGAAATCAGGGTGACAAAAATAAGACCACCTTTCTTTGGTAACTTGACATGATTCATTTATTTAAAAAACCGTGCTGCTTTCAATAAATTCAGAGGACATAAAACAGCGATTGATAGTATAATCAACACCCCAGAATACCAAGACCTTGATTGTGGGTGTTTAGTAGCGTGGTTGACATACGTTTCCCTCAGTTTTTGTTACAAATTTTTCGCAAAATTACTCTCAAGTTACCGCATGTGCCTTTGAACTATAGAACACTCAAGAGTCAAAATGCCGTCAGAAACACGTTCGTATTAATGGTTTAGATTCGTTGCTGTTTCGTAGATCAAGCATTCGTAGCTACAGCGTAAAGTTTCTTTATAAATATTAACAGAAACTACTTCATAAACTTTATTCCCACAATTTTTACGACTGTCGCTGTAACAGGACACTGAATTTCACAAAAATATCGCGTCTCAGTCCGTGGATCATGGATGAGGATGTTCCTACTCTTAGAATTTTAGCCCTCAAGGCTTGGGTGGGGGGGCAGACATTTCCTCAACGATTCTGTATTTCAGTTTATACTGTAGAATGTTTATGACTGACAGAGTAGATTGCGAGATGGTTTTCAAAGATTTCGTTCAAACCCTGCGAGAAGGAAGTTGACAAACCTTTCAAATTCCCAAAATATCCCGTCCGAGTTGGCTAAAGGGAAAGCGAATACGGTGGCGAAAATTTCCCACAGACAAATAGGTGTTATATAAGCTGCTTATTAACTTCTAGTCTTTGAGGAGTGTGCGTAGCGTAGTGGACAAGTGCTTGGAGTGGAAAGTTGGAAGTCAAGGTTCGATTCCCCGGTACTCCTTACCCTTTTGTTCATTTCATATTACCCCTCGCAATGTAAACCTTTTATTTATAAAATTTAAATTTACTTAAACGTTTCAGTGTGCCACAAACGTTGATGTCAAGAGGTGTCTCAATTAAAACACATTCAATCCTACAGCATCAGATCAGTGCCACAATTCCCATCCATACACTTGGTATGCACAAAAATCAACAGTGAAAAGTTATTTACTTAAAAACTTGAAAAAAGTATGCTTTGCAGCGAAGCATATTTCCGATAAAATTTCTCGCTTGAAATACTTTGGTAAAGTCTGCATAGTGCGGAGCTTTTCTTTGACGATGAACACCCTAAGGAACGTAATATAACTTCGGCATATAAATACGTGCTACAATTTTTGAAATATTATTTTCATTTAATACTTCATCGAATTATGAAAATTAATGATGAAATAAGATATATTTATTAAATTAGTTATAACGAAACCAAATATATATACATGGAAATTTTTAAAATTGATAATTAAAACTACAAGGGCTAATAATAATAAAAGTATTTTGGAAGGGACGGGATTCAAACCCGTGCTGTTTCATTCAAAAGCTAATCGTTTAGGTACTTCGCAACACCGAAACACCGTCATCAGCAATGGTGAACTTCAATATTAGCTGATATTGCACATATCTGTAGTTGGATCATTTGGCGTGAGTTTTCTCTTTTCCTATGGCCTACACAAGGGAGATATTGTAGGAATTTAAAAGGTTCATATTCGTGTTTCTTCTCGCACAGATTGGGCCAAGTAGGTGAGACCCATCCAGCGATCCCTAGTGTTGAGACATTCAACACGCAAACGTATAAGGGGATATTATTAGCCTTGTCAAGACAATCGCATTCGGAGATTGTCGTTGTAGCTATTACACTCTTGGTATGTGCTTGTCAAGTTTTCAACCCACATAAATGCAACGTTTTCGAGTATGCACCTATTTCAGCTAATAAATCGTGACTACTATATTGTTTGATATTTATAAATATATACGATATGTGCCCTGAAACCAACGTTTATTGTCTGTCTGTGGAAAAACTTACGCTATGACTCATGATGTGTTGCATTTTTCTGGTGGCAGTGTCAATCTGCTCAGAACATCTGACGCAGATAGACTGTCTATTTCGTTCATTCATTCAAAACTTCTCTTTGTTATCATATCAACTGGCTGAATGAAGAATTAAAACATTTTGATACTATATTCGCTACCAAAGTTGTTACTGAGCAGAATAGTTACGTATGTGAAAAATACGGATTGAAACTCGTGAAAATAATTAAAAATAAAAGTTCTGCGGATGTCAGATCGATCCTAGGACCTCGTGATACGTATCTGCGCATTTATGCCGGCGCCACCCACACATACTATAGCATAGCCGTTTATCAAATCTCTGCAGGAACATAGGTCTACTACCTATTCATAAGCGGCAGGCAGGAAACTACGCACGCTTTTGACGAAAAACCGTGGTTTTGTATTCTGCACAGTAACTGAAACCCACCGGTGTGTAATGCTGTCCTGCTACAGAATAAACGGCTGCGGCTTCTAAAACCAAGGAATTAGCTTTAGAATCTTTCACTCCTCTAATTGCTACGATGGAGAATCACCAAAAGTCGACTCTTAGATTTGAGATTTTACAAATTAATCAATCTACTTGTTTTTGCTGTTTACTTTATCAAATTAATGCCTGCTTCTTTGAATTGATACCGACTTCATTCTAAGGTGATTGTTCAGACGTCTACTTCCTGCATAATGTATTTCTAGGTGCGGGTGGTTTGGTGGGTTTATATTTTTGATTAGTATGCGAAACATATCGTCTTCGATACTCGCCAGTGACCAACTCACCACAAAAGATCTCTCTGGGGAAGCCAAGTGGCGAACACCGCCAGTATTCGGAATTCTTGTTGTCGTACTGCTGTCTGGATTGAAACAGGATTATATTAAACGACTACGGATTTGAATGTCACAGCGATTTAATATTCCTAATGTTGCTTGCACGAAAAACGTAGCTTTTGCTTCGTTATTGAAAGAAACGGAATAAAAATACAATTACGTTTTGAGTACGTTAGTTTAAAGAAATTCATTTGATGCAACACAATTCTCTGTTGCACATGTTTCATATAGTATTATCAATATATTTTCATGGTTTCGGAATAATAATTTCCTCACAATGATTGCGATACAGATTGTTACTCAATTATCATTTGTTCAAATGTTCAAATGACTGTAAATCTATCGAACCAAACTGCGTGGTAATCAGTCCGTAGCTTACAAACTGCTTAAAACTAGGTAAACTAACATAAGGACAAACACACACACCCATGCCCCAGGGAGGACTCGAACCTCCACGGCGAGCAACCGCGCACTCCGCAGCGAGGCGCTTTAGACCGCTCGGCTACTCCACCGCGGCAATTGTCATGTGTGTTTTGTTATTGTTACGTGAGAAACATAATGAGCCATATTTGAAAATAGAAGAAAAATGCGAAAGAGTCAGTAATCGAACTGTCACTCGTTGATCAGTAGTTGGCCATTTAGCGAGATAAATATGCTTATCTTTATCCTTTGTTTGCTTCTCTGCACATTCATTTGACATAATCGTATCTGGTATTATAATAGCCCAATATGTTGTCGAATGCTTAATATTAGGCATTTCAATAAGACTAGGAGTATGGAAAAGTAGCAAATATCTGAGGAGAGCTGTAATTTGTGGTGGCACAGCTGGCTTATGTTTGTTAAATTTGTGTTGATATCTTAGTTGCAGCATCAACCGAAAGAGAACCAATGGAAATGACACGATACCTTCACTCTCGGAAATACCATCAGTAATCTGCGGCGCCAAACGGTTGTCGTTTTTATAGCGCAACCGAGGCGGTGGGCGGAAACCGTCAGCGATACTCGGAACATGACGCACCATCATGTATCACTTAGCTTCATAACAAAGCCCATTCATGTAACTGAATTAATTCTATGATATGTGTCAGTAACTTCCGAAAATATTCACGGACTGCAGCATCTCAATTGTAATTGCTGTCTTTGTTCATTGAAACTATAAGAAAAGAAATGTGGAAAGGAATTTGTCGGTCGCGAACAGCTTAAAACGCTATGGCTAATACGCAAAGCAGTTTCTAAAATCAGTTTTGTAAGTTGCCTTCACGTCGCATAGAAAGCACGCGTGTTATTCCAACTGGCTGCGATACTGGAAGATAATGTTTTTCCTCTCATATTTCGTGTCAGATGGGTAATAGACAGTATGTACGATCGTGTTGCCTAGCTGTATATACTTCCCACCAAGCAGCAGAACTTTGCGGTTGTGTATAGCGATTAGGCGAGGGGTCTCGTGAATTCTGTCACCGACTGTACCTATTTGTTATGTATTTATTATGTGACGCTGTTTCCTTATTTTGTACGTTTGACACTGATGATGGCTAATTACTAGGCGATATCGATCTGTGAATAATAAACAGATTTATTGCGACCGAACGTTGTGTTATTCTCAGTAATTATATCAACGGTCGCTGATTACAATTCGAATATGAATTCAAACACAGTTAAGAATTCTGCTTCGTTTCAGTTTCTCATCACTGTTGTAATTCCACCAGCTGTTGCTGAGTAGTAGTAGTTACGATGCTAAGCGAATCTTTACTCAAATTAGTTCCTCGATGCAGGTAGTCGTAAAAACCACGGTTGGGAGAGACGGCGAGGTATTCACGCCGTGCTACGGCGTCCGCCCGGCTAGGGCTTTGCGTCCAAAGATATTAGTCGCGTTGTAATTGGTGGCGCGGCCGGTGGCGGCGCTGGTGTTCCCCTGGGCCCGTGATGTAATTAGAGGCGCGGTCAGCGTCGCTTGTCGCTTGTCGCCTGTCCGGGCCGCCTCTGGCCGGCGTCCAACCCGCGCTGCAGGCCTGCGGATATTATCCGCCAGCGAGCCTGACGCTCCCTAAAACACACACACACGGATATTGACGTGTAGGATTGCATCACAGTTTACTGCAATATAGCAGTCATATATTCTAGCCAGTCTAATTTATAGTGTGGACTGTATTTTACTTTGCATTCAAGCTGATGACTCGTGGTCTGTGAACAGGATTTTTGTGCGTAATCTTATTCATTCGTCTGTCTGCTCGCTAACTTGACAGCAAACACAATTTCGAATTTGCAGCGGAGTTTGTCTGACCTGTTATAACGAGTAATATACGACATCATTACATAAAGTTAGGTCTGACTTTTTTTTCATTGGTGTGGAAGAGTAGACACTTTCAGCTCTTTTTCAACATAATTTCTACAGTTGTCTGTGAATCTGTGGTGTTGGAAAAGAAACAGCCAGCCGTTGCAGGGTTGCAGATTTATTCACAACCGGTTTCGAGCAATTATTGACCTTCTTCAAGTATCGGTGCTGGAAAATGTTAATAATACAATACAAATACAAATATTACATAAAATCGCTGCAGAGTCACAGGATAAAAGATGCAAGAAGTACAGTGTATATAAAACTTTCTTGAAAAGTGACACAATGTGTTAATACGCTGTTCTGCTGCGTTTTGATAAAATAAGGAACTATACAAGCATTAAGTACATATAATGAAAATAAATTAATTACTTACATTAATAATATTGCGTCCTATGGGTTAACTCAGAGCATTGTGTAATAAATCTGAACATGAAGTGCAGAGATTTTGCTAGAACTCGTGAAAAAGTTGTTTATATGTGTATCTTTGTTTGAACCATGTAGTGGGCGTAGAGATAGAAGGGAAATCAAGTTATAGGATGTAAGTGTCATCTAATACAGCAATAACCGAATTTTCAGTATGCAAAACCAGAATACTAACTACCCATATCTGTCATAAACCAGTATACTAACCGCCTAGAAGTGTCATATACTACAGTATAATGGATGATGATATCAAAGACTTGAGGCACAATGGAACAAATATTTCGGGGTTAACAGCTGGCATACAAGTAGGAAGGTTGATAGGAAGATAAATGTTTAAATGTTTGTATAAAAATGTTCAAACGTTTGTATAGCTTATGGGACTTAACTACGGAGTCATCAGTCCCTAAATAGGAAGATAGAAGACGTAATAAAGTATCTACCGTAGCATATGAAACATAAAGTAGTTAACTAGGTACAGCTTACGAATATCTATACACAATTAATAATAAAATCTCCGTGTAGGAATGACCGATCTGTTGTTGTAGAAGGGCAATTGATATTACATAAATATATTGCAGCAGAATACATATGATATAGTAGCTATAACATTGACAGTGACCTGTTTCCTCTAGAGAGGCCTGAAGAAGGGCAATAATTGCTCAAAAACGTTTGAGAATCAATCTGCAACCCTGAAACTAGTAACTGTTTTCTTTTCTATAAACACAGTTGCTGCCATGGATGAAATATTAAATGTATGGGACTTAACTGCTTCGCTTAGGCTTAAAAAGTACTGAAAGTAACATCCTGAAACAACACACACACACACACACACACACACACATACACTCATCTATGCCTGACGGAGGAGTCGAACTTCCGACGGCGAGCAATCGCGGTCTCCACTGCAATTCGCCTTAGCTTGTGAATTTTTTTTCAATATTTTTGCATTTTCTTTATATTTTAAGATTATTAATATTTCAAAAAGGCCTCAAAAATATTTTAAAAATTTCTGACTCTGTATTATCGAGAAAAACTCTTGTCCCCTATAGGCGCATCAGGACACTAGGTACTACAACTGTCAGTATGGCGTGTGATATTTTACTATGCAGTTTACGTCAATATGCTTTTATTTACATGTGCTACATTTTACATTAACTAAAGAGATCCGTGGAAATTTTAGTACTCACATAGGCAAAAAACCGCCTTTTCATTTTGTCAGTCATTTTAACAGTGCTGCAGAGTGAACAAATGGCAAGGCAGTGTGTCTTTTTCAGTTCCAAGATGTGCTGCCATCTCCCGTTTGTGTATTGAGATGCCTAGGACTGCGACCAACATTTTTATAATGTCACCAGATTTATTTGTTGTATATGCCCTACAGGGGGCGCAGGGACTGAGGAGGTTAGACTGCACGGACTCTCCACCACGGCATTAAGAGCCTTTGCCGTAGCGCTTCACGAGCATACAAAATCCTTCGTGAATGAGGCCGGTGAATGTAGCCAACCTCTGACGCTCTCATGAATCTCTTCACCCGTTTGAAAACGCGCTACGATCCGAGCCATTTCTTCATGTTCTTAGGAGCCAAGATAAGAGTACACTCGGTGTATGTGGAAACACCTCGCACTCGTACCCTTCAGTGTTTAGCTAGCATTCAGCATACCTCACAGATTCGTGATTTCGCTCCTCAGTTAATGTGTCACAATACATCTCCACAATTATTGTCGGTCAACTTACAAAACACGTAATTTGTCTCAATATTAAAACCGCCCCATTTCCTCAATGATCTTTGGCTGTAGGAAGTTTTGAAGACATTTTTACGACATCACGAGCAATTGATGCTTCCCCATGCCATTAATTGTTGTTGTGTTTCGGAACTGAAATGCAGAACTCACGTCTAATTTACAGAGACAATATGGTCAGGGAATGTGTGGTCGTTGGTCCAATTGAGGGAAATTTTTAGTGTTCAGACGGAAGTAGAAAACTTGCGATACTGTACCCTTTGTGACACCACTTCCTACAGGAAACTCCCGCAAGTTGTGAAAAACTGACAGTTCAAAAACGCAAAAACGGGGATTCTGTTTGACCCCATATTGCGATGAGCTGCTTCTGGTGTCATTTGTTTCACGCACTGATGTCTTACAAGTAGGCCACATATATATCGGATTTTAAAATTTTTTGACGTTCAGAATACAAGTAACTATCAGCCAAAGCCACTCGACGAAACTCTAAGAAAATCTTGACAAAATTGACCTTCAAGTTTGCAATAATTCAAACAGTTGCAGCATCTGTCGGGGTAACTCAGGTGGTTGCGTTCGAGCCTTACAATCATACGGACGGTGGTTAGAATCCTGCGATAATAGATTTCATTCATTTTTCATTATGTTCGAATACTTATGCAGTTTCAACATTTAATGGTAATTATTACAAAAATATACGTATTTTTGTTTATTCGTAATTTTCTATATTTCACCAAAAATTGTTAATAATGATCGTTTCAATTATAAACGTAAGTTTCATTTTTTTATAGTATTGGTTTCAGAATTAGTTGACGACGGTAGTCTTTGATTGTTCAGTTGTGAAGAGCTGCGATGCTATTTGTGGAGAGTCATATACAGAGCTAATAATGGCTTTCCATGCAGCCAACCTACTCAACCATCGTTTTAGGTCTTCAGCTCTTCTACATAAAAGAAAGGAAAAAAAAACTAACAGAATTACAAATCCCAAAATGTTTTTGTAACGGAGTACAAAATCAACGGGAAAAAATTGTCACAGTGGGATTCGAACCTCGGACTCAATGGTTGTTAGGCCAGAACGCTACCACTTTTTAAATTTTTATTTTTATGTATTTCTTTATTTGTATTTATTTTTGCTCTCTGGGTAGTTCTGTTGTTGTTCGCTGCTTTCTTGGCTCAGCTTCTATTTTTATGACAGTGACCTTTCAGCCCTATAACCGGGACCTGAGCTACACCAACAGATGCTACATGCCTTTTAATTATTGGTTCTTACGTGAATTATAAATCTTCAAATTCCATTTTTTCTACAAGTTTTGGGAATTGCGTCGAATGGTTTTATCTGATTGTTATTTATGTACTAAACTTCAATTACCATAAATAAAAACAAATTCTAAAATCCGATGCCCATGTGGTCTCCTTGTTAGTACGTACCCCACACTTGCTGGGATCCCTTATTGATGCAGATATTCTAAACATCCCTGTTGCACAGTGAAAAGGCCGAATACCACAACACAGTTATAATGTTAGCATCGACACAAAGGTTGTACAACAAAATGATGCTACCTCCATCCATTCACCTGTCTGAAGAGACCAAAACTTAGTTTCCCAGCCGCGGTGGAGTATCCGAGCGGTCTAAAGCGTCTCGCTGCGGAGCGCGCGGTTGCTCGCCGTGGAGGTTCGAGTCCTCCCTGAGTCATGGGTGGGTGTGTTTGTCCATAGGTTAGTTTACCTAGGTTTAAGTAGTTTGTAAGCTACGGACTGATGACCACGCAGTTTGGTCCGATAGCTTTACAGACATTTGTATTTTTTTTTTGTTTCCCAAATACTCTTTGTTTTCCCACCCCAATGAATACACAATAGAAGGTCTCAGAGAGCCGAAACATGTGTCATAGATCAAGTGGTGTATAAATGTTCTTGTGGCTAATGTGAGAAACTCCATGAAAATAATTACAAGCTCTAGTGTGTCATGTGACTGGCGGATGGCATAGCTAGTTTTATAACCCAACGCAAAAAGAAAGGCACTGGGAGTAAATAGCTAACTGATCAATCACTTGTAAGTAAAGACCGTCTTGATAATAAATTACATTTCTTGGCGAGTTTCACCTCTTTGGGAAATAATCATAAAATTCTAAATATCGCATTCATATCTTTCATTTTAAATACTCATTGTAGGCAGGCAGTGTCAAATCATTAAGTATTTATTGTGTCTGAAGGATTTTAAGAAGTTTGATGATACCTCAAAAGTCGAAACTCGCCAATTAAAATAACATTTGCGATTATGAAGATGTTATTTCAGAAGTCAATATGTATTGGTTTCTGTACAACCCAGCCCCGTGTGAGCGGTGAGTACGTGGCGCAGTCTATAACATCTCTGAATTTTCTCTCAAGGCCGGCTACTGATACAAACATGTTGTCGATTTTAAATACGTGCGCACACATTGTGAATGCGTGACAGAAACAGCTGCACTTTATGGTACTTAGAACGATAGTTGCAGTGGAGAGAGAGGGGACTGTTATTGATAGTTAAGATGGTGACTTTTCGGTACAAGAACAGCATATAATGTTTCTTTAACTCAATTTGCATGCTGTGGAACCAAGTGAAACTGATGGCCTATTAAATGGGTCATGTTGTGATGGTATCATGGATGTGCCCATTGTGTGTTCGTGTCAGCGACATTTCAAAGAAGGAAGAAAGTATTGTGATAACACAGTAAGACGTTCCTGGCCCCTGGTGTGAAGACATGATCGAGCGTGTGGAGAAAATTTATTTGGACGATGACCGAAGGATTGCGGGACACATCGCTTCCAGCTGTTGGCATTTTCGTGCTACTGTGCACACAATACTCAATGAGTACCTGAAAATACGGTAAGTGTCATTCACGTTATTGTTACAACATAATAAGCTTCTCGCATTCAAGTTTGCAGTTTCTGTAAAACATTATCGGTCTTTCGTACTTTGTGTCTGTCTATATTTGCCATTCTTGATTTTGTTGGTTTTGCAAGAGTGATCTAACATGTTTTCTGTTGCATGAGATCAGGGAAAGCCTTTGTTAATTTATTTGCTATAATGCTCTCAGTTACTATCGATATAATTTCCTTGAATCTGATCTATACTCACATTGTTGGTTTCGAAATACTGGAGATTCTCATTTAGGAAAGCATTAAACAAATTTTATCTCCATTTTTGGGTAAGTAATTTTTTCTTCTATATTTCGTGTATTGTGGAATATCGAAATTAAGTTTCATTACATTTATCCGCTCAAAATTCCTGTATCTATTTTGTTTTTTTTTTTTTGCCAACGTATCGAGGATACATTAAAGTCACCGCCAATTACGGTCGTGTGCTTTGAGTATGTTCTTGAAATGTGAGTAAACCTTTCTTTGAACATTTCTACAATCGAAGACGCTCAGTATAAATAATCAATTATTAATTTTTTTCATTTGTATCTATACAATGTTATTTCATGAGTGGCGACACGGACACAATAGCTCACTTTCTCTTTTTACCGATAGAGGTTTCCTAAAATGATGCTGTACCATTTGTCGAAAAACTTGACGTCACTTGAGCCTCTGTAGCGAACGCTTTTTGAGTAATCTTGGGTTATCAAGTAACTGAAGATCTCACTCAAAAACTCTATATTGTAATCTGTGTAATTGTCGAAAGTGTAAAAACCTTAGGTTTTAATCATATAAAAAGGCACTGGTAAACCGCCTTTCGTATTATTGTAGCATAAGATCTACACTAATCTCTTCTCTGAACAAACTGAAAGGAAAATGTTGGATCGCTATTTTCCATTATTAGGTTTGTGTAAAATGCACAAGTTTAGCGTTTTCCTTATGTTCAATCATTTCGTTTCTTGAAATATCCAGTACGTCAAATATAAATGTACTTTGCGAATCACAATTTATCCATGTTCGATATCAGATGCGCAGCAATATGCCTTCATAATTCGCTCCTTAAATGCAAATATGAACCTCCACAGAATGAGAAAAGTAATAAGGGCTTTCCTATAAATTCAGTTTTTAAAAGTGGCTAACATCCTGCATGACAACTTTTCTTGTAATGGCGGTAGTCAAATTGTGTTCCTCACTACGTTACGAAACATTATAAGAAATTTTCTTTTGTCTAGGATAGGTAGTAATAGCGTACACTGGGATTGAGTTCCCAAGCAACTAAGTTTATAGGATAATTTTGTGTACATCGGTGGACTGGTCATTACTAAAGAGTACTGAATTGGCACCCAATCATATTCTTTTAATTAGTAATTAATGGCATTCGGGGTATAACAGTATCATAACTAGCAGGCAACAAATTTATTGTTGTCTATACTAATAATAAATCTGTAAATGTAGGCCTGTCGCTGTTCCCTTAAATCTTCAAAACTACTGGACGAATCTTCATGCGGCTTTTACAGGAAACGTTGGGAACAGTTCGCGTCAACATATAGGCATAATTTTATTAAAATTAATCACGGGAAAAAAAGATATCGTAATTTTAAGTTTTTTCCGTAACCGTCGTGTCTGTTTTCTCAACTATTAAAAACTTCTTACCTCCAAAACTACTTCACGAATTTGCTTTGGGTTTTCACGGGTAACTTGAGCGTTACTGGGCAATATATAGACTTCATTTCATAAAAGTCAGACCACGGAAAAAAAGAATATCGTAATTTCAAATTTTTATCTACTACCGTTATATCTGTCTGTCTCTTTGAACACGTATATCTCCAAAACTACTGGACAAATTTGCATGGGGTTTTCACAAGTAAGATTATAACATATTGTGGTCACATAAAGGCACCAATAATTAAAATCGGATCACACAAAATAAAGGTATCATAATTTAATCATTTGCTTAAAAGCCATCGTGTATGTCCATTTGTTGAGGGTAATCTCCAAAAGTACTACACGAACTTTCGTGGGTTTCCACAGGTAAATGAAAAATAGTTTGTAGAGTAACAAAGGCTTAGTTTCATCAAAATCGAATCAGAGGAAGAAAAGATACCGTAATTAGAAATTTTTGTGTATACTATGTTTATAAGTATGGTGTAGTGCAGCAAATCTCCAAGAGTACTACGCGAACTTTCGTGGGGTTTCATAGGTCAACTGAGAGTACCTTGGCGCAACAATAAGCTTCATTTCATCAAAATCGGATCAGGGGAAGAAAAGATATCGTAATTTCTGGTTTCTGGTGTATGCGATGCTTGAATTGCAACGTAGTATATCAAAGATCCGATAGAGGCGCTGTAATAGCATACCAATGCTGCGTTGTTTAATCATAACTAAAGTGTAATACACTGAAACAAGGGCTATGATTTTCGTTACGGCAGTGGTGGAGTGTATTGATGTTGATATCGGCCGTTGAATCCTTTTTGAAAAATCAGTCAGTACACAGATGGGAATAATTCGTAGTGTTGATAATGAAATAAATAATGTTGTTCCGAACAGTAGATTAATGATCCCCTGAAGCGAACATTTCGTTGCCAACATTAACATACTAAAACACTCCCACTGCAAGTAAAATTTAACCCAGGTACATCACAATATATATATATATATATATATATATATATATATATATATATATATATATATATATAATTATTTACTACCTGTATACCAGATGCCTTGCAATGCCATGGAAAAAAAGTGCTTCTTTCCGCGGGTATCATTTGAATTTTAAAACATACTGACATTCCTTCGCGTCTATCGATGTTCTAATTTACATAAGAATTTATGTAGTTCCCATTCTGATTTCGGTGTATCCTCATTACAATTTGAGTGCGTTCTGTTTAGGAATGCCTCAAAAACGCCATATTACAGGAAAGGACAAATTGAGGCGACGTTAGTTACATAGTACACCAAATAACTAATTATGGCGTTGCTGCTAATATACTACAAGAAGGGATACAATTTTACTTACGCAGCGGCGCTCTGCGCTGATGTTGGAAACGGCCGTTGAATGCTTTTTCAAAAATCAGTTACGTAGAAGAGGGAATAATTCTTTATGTTCACGATGAAATAAATAATTTATGCTATTCTGGTCAGTAAATTAATCATCCTGTTAAAGCAAATAGTTCGTTGCCATCGATAGCAAACTAAACCGCTGCTACTGCAAGTAAAGTTTATCCCGGGTTTGACACAAAAAACATGTTTTTCTTCCTATATGTATCCCAAATGATTTGCAATGCATGGAAAGCAAAGAAATGCATCTTTTGACGGGTATAACTACTAAATTGTACATAGAGTAGAAATATCTGTGTAGTGAGCATTGGTTTCTATACATCTTCTCAACATTAAGTTGGAATTACCGAGTGATATTGACACAAATCCACTCTTTACACGCATTATTTGCTTTTACGATTGATTTGTACCGCATTGGCTGCAAGGAAGCCCCACCTCCTTTTCGCAGAGCAACCATATAACATGAAATAATATCTAAATGAATGTGTCACAGAAGCAACAAGAAAGTTGAGGAAGCGTCACTAAAAGGTCCATTTAGGCATAGTCATCCGTCTTAATTGAACAAAAAAGGACCAAGATGAAGACATCGATTAGTAGATTTTTCCCAATACCAGGTGATATTTCCACCTTAATGTTGAGGACAGAAAATCTGTTCTGCGCATCGGAATGCTCACCCCAAAGATATTTCTACTCTGTGCCTGTCACTAGAGATAATAAACACACGTGAGCGACAAACTTATCAGACACCTCCCTGCTTTCATAATTGTTCTGTACAATATTGTGATTAAAATTCTTAATTACTTACTTTCGTTGCGAACTACATTAAGATTGAGAAAGACGTCTTCTTTTGCGGAGACAATTGTACTTAGAGTTATAATCCTACTTCTGAATATATAGTTCTATTACACAAGATCGATTTCAAATTAGTGCTTTACGAAGTAATCACTGCAGGACGTGAGGACATGTATTACCTGCAATAGTGGCTGATGCTGCTAACACAGTCAAGACAATTCACTGGAAATACTAATACATTTAATGGAAAGTTCTATACAGACGATCAGCTGCCGCCATTCCTTCAAAGATTACCCAGACTTTCTTTATCGCATATTGACACCACCATGACGTCTCATTTAAACATAAATGAACTGCTCTGTTGATTGAATTACCAGACTTTCAGTATTTGTCGACTTTTCGATAATATGGAGCACTACATACAGAATAACTACATTGTCCCCAGTGCAACACTGGGACATTCTAATACTTCAGCATACCCTTACTGTGAGAGATAAACAGTTTAGTACTACGCCATGGAACCAATATATGGCCCTGTTATTATTATTAATATTTCTCATCTCTACGATAGAAGTCTTTTCAGAAGTTTATGCCAGACAGACAATTACACATCTCAGTCTTAACTTTATGAACACTAACTAACAATGAATTTACATCGTTCCGGAGTACGGCCTTAATTTAATTTCACTTTTTGTATGAAAAACTTTATGAACATTCATTGTTTTCGACAATGACTTCTACTTAAATGTGATATCTTGGCTAGGAGAACTGAGTTTATTAACAGAGCGATCCAACAAGAATTCTGTTTTTGCTGAAATATGTCCAGAAACCATGATATACAGGTCCCTCTTTAACAACCATTGCGAAGCAAGGGCATATAAGCTAGTCTTTAATACAATTCCAACATTAACAAGCGTCAACGTGATGGACTCTAGACAATTGGGCGGTTCCGAAAGGACGACACCACAAGAACGCAAGGTTAGTAGACTAATACTGACAAGGTGATACGTCAGAGGTTGCAGTTACGAAGCCACCACAAATTATGGGGATCAAGATATCGTTTCCTGCTAAGACCACAGATAAAAGGTGTAGAATCATCTTCGACAATGAACGTCATTTAGGGCATTTAGAAAACAACCTCGCTTCATTATTGGTGGCTATATGACGCTAATTTGTCAGTAGATGACCTGATGAAATATCACCGGAAAAGCCAATCCGGTGGGCCATTCCTCTTCACATGGAATCAGTATGTAGCGATCCATTAGATGTGACAACATTACTCATATCGTAGTCATAAATCAGATCCTTAATGCGTACCATTTAGTGACAAGATTTGTAAATACTTTATCTAATACTGTGCGTATTGTTTTCCAGCAAGAAACTGGAAGACGTAATACTCAATTTCAGTCTCAAATAAGTATACTTGTGATTTTCGCTAGTTTCAAAATATTCTTTATCGGATAAAAATATCTTAATAAGATAGATATTCGTAAGACTAACATAGTACATAATTACTAGAGGGAGAAGCTTCTTACCACGCAATGTAGCTGCCACTGCGATGGAATTATGAATGAACATTGAAAAAGTATCTTCGTATTTTGAAGGAGCATGCTGCAATCATATTCAGTCAGAAATCCGACCTCGTAGAGAAGAACGCGGAAAATATGAAATACAAGATAGCCGAATTTAGGGCTAAATTACAACAAAGTCTGCATTCGCATGGTTTTGCTTACTTCGATGTTAGTATTTAATCTGAAATGCGTGTAAATTTGACAACGGTTGGTATGTAATTGTTAACTTACTGATCCTGCAGTTGTTATTATTTAATATTCACAGAATATGGGCAGGGCGAAGCAGGAAATTTGTATCTGACGGGAGGCGTCCTTAGGTAGTCCTTGCAGGTGCGGGGATCACTGTGTCCTCAGTGGTGTAGGGGTCAGCGCAACTGCCTAGCAAGCAGGAGACCCGGGTTCGAATCCCGGCTGGGTACACATTTTCAGCTTTGCCCAATCGCAGTTGATGTAATATATTCTGTAAATGAAGTGTTCATTTTAATTTTGTATGTGTTGGAACCTAGAACCAATAATAAGAATGGAAGTCCAAGATAATACTCTTTGGATTGAAAAGTGTAACATTAAGATGCAGTCTTACCTCTCTGTTGATCTTTGGATAAAAGAACCAATGGCAGAACATAGTTTCTGGAGTGGTATTAAAGATTATAGTGAAATAATACAGTGATAAGATTCTGTGATACCATAGCCATTGTCATGATCAGTGAATGTGGGGCATGATTACAAGGCACACTAAATGAAGTGAACAACCTAATGAACACGGGCTGTAAGCAGACCGAGAGAAAACCATGGTAATGAGCATAATGTTCTAATTAATGCTAAGCTAACATTAAACACGCCGAATTAGACGACATGATTCATTTATGGTACTTTGGTACCAATTTATTGTAGCAAAGCAGATACTAAACCTAATTTCCAGAAGCAAGTGTGCATTCTTACCAAAGTAGTCTAATAGTATTTAATATTGGCTTTATTTTGAAGGATCAATTGCTGATAATTTGTTTTGAATGTGGTATTCAATGGAAGTGAATAATGACCTGTGCAGAAACGAGAAAGGAAGAAAGTGTTCTATAAAAGAAGAAAATTAAACTGAGATATGTGAATAATCTTAGACGAATAGGCATGAAAGGTATTGTTTTTCCAAGAAATAGGTAGTGGATGACATTAAATTTCCCAAGTACGTAAACAAAAAGGGAAATCACGAAGGTTTGTGAGCTTTCTAAGGTATCCCTCTAATAAAAAAGTAGTAAGAATATGTAAAGGTTATCATTTTGTAACACAACGTTTGAGAACATTTTGGTGGGTGTTTCTTAACCTTTGATCAGACATTTCATTTTCAAATTTTTATTTTGTGTTGGGTAATAATGTGGAATAAGAGGCAAGAAGGTTTCCCGGCCTTAGTCATTTGGATTTCAAGACCAGGGCATTGCGCATGCCCCACCTGAGATATGCCAGTGTTTCCCCCTCCAGCGGTCTTTGCAACTTCAGCTTGGTAGTTACATCATCAAAACGATGTTACGTACAAGTTTCTATAAACTATATGTCAAGATTCATTGCAGCTGAACTCATCTAATCATTCTTTTGAAGGCCGTTATTTGGGAGCGCAGGAATGATTGAAATAAAAGAAATCCAAGTCGGTAGTTTTACCACAAAGATGAGCGTTTCACATGTGCCTCAGTGCCTGCATGGTTAGGCTGACGGTTAACAAATGTAAAAAGGATAGTTCGAAATTAACTGGTATTTAGTCACGTTTTTAGTAGTATTTAAACCTTGTCAGGTAATTTGTTAAACGTTAAAACGCTACAATTTGGGTAATGGAAGACTTCCAAATTATTTCATTTTATAGTAGTCATTGTAGAGAGTATTGAAAGCATATGAATTTATTCGTAATTATTTAGACAACAACCTGATGCCTTTCAACTTACAGAAACGTATCAGCTGATTGGAGTATTTTTGTAAGTCATTACGCGTGGTCTACACGTTCGACTAGACGTGCCTTTCAGTACCTGTTGTTTTCCGTTTGATATTCGTTTTTCAATTATGGCATTGCTATTCTACTGTTGTGACAACATGATAAGAGCGGTAACTCATTGGTAGCGTGTCAGCTTACTAAATTGATAGCTGTAGAATGTGTCGGAATGAATCTCACCTCACCCTTTTAGTTATTATTTTCGTTTGCACGAGTTGAGAATTTCTTCTTTGGAAGACAATAGTTCAAATGTTCGTATAGCTTATGGGACTTAACTACGGGTTTATCAGTCCCCAAACTTAAAAACTACTTACGAACTAGCTAACACTAAGGACAGCACAAAGATCTATGCCCGAGGGGGGGGATTCGAACCCCCGACCGTAGTGGCCGTGCAGACCGTGACTGGAGCGCCTCAGTCCCCTCGTCCACGGCGGCCGATGAAGGTAATAGTTATCTGACATCTTATAACTATAAAAGTTATCATACGAGAAGGGTGTATTCATGTAGACCTCCTGTAAAAATTAATATTATCTTTATTGGAGAGCGACATTTTTCGGACATCCCATAAGATACAATTAATTTAGTAGAAAGTAGATTTTTATATAGATATTGATATCGTTGGTGTAAGAACCATTACGGAAAAATGTAATAGAATGAAAAAAAAAAAAAAAAAAAAAAAACGACTAAGTTACTGAAGCTTCTGTTCTTTAACCACATAACATGGGCACCAAGAACATCTTATCCTGATTGGCTTGAATTTTCAGGTGTGAGTAAAAAGTCCTTTTCCTTGTCAATTATCTGCCATGAAGAATGAATCAAATCTCATTGGTCACTTACAGATCCCGGAGGAGGGTATAGCCAATTGACCAGCAGAATATTCTTGAGCCTGTACGTGTTCTATGTGATTGAGATCAGGTGATTCTGAAAACAGTTCTGGATTTCTAAAGTTGCTGTCTAATGGATGATTATCAAGGTAGTAAGTGAGACGACTTTACGGGTACCAAAGTCAAGTCCCAGGGGCGACTTTGAAGGAAACGTTCATAGCATGCTGAATTAAATTTGCCTTGCCCTGTACCTAAAACCCTCACATTTACACGTGTCCACTTCACGTACTTATGGCCTGGAATCAGGCATCTTATCGTTGGTAGTGTACTTTAAATAAGACCTCTGCTCGTGGATTCAATCGTACAATGTTAATCGGAAATGGCTTCCTTCCAATTAACACCTTCTGAGAAACTCACAATTGATAGTCTCTCCATGGCTTGTTGGTCATATAAAGGGATTCTGATAAGAACACAGTAAGACCTGATTCCATGATACTTTAGTCATCTGAGAGCAGTTCTCGATGACCCCTGGAATTCTCCTCAGTTGCCGGATGATTAACAAAAGAGCATTTTGGGTCGCCGTAATCAGTTTTTCATCTTTCCTTCGTGCTCTTCCAGGCACTGCACGTCTCTCTTCCTCACCATTTTCTCTAAATCGTGTAATCCCTCATCTTCCCGTGAAATCATCAACACAGTACCCGTCAGCTGATACATTTCTCTTATTTAAAAACTGCACCACGTGGTGATAGAAGTAATTACAGATTAAGAACTCAATTTGCAATATGTTCACTATGACCATTTTTATTTTTCCGTATCTATTAGATCATTATAAGATGGATTCTTTTGAAAGAATGTGGATCCTAGAAAAGCATACAAATGCACTATTTGTAGCGTATTTAAAATATTGTCTCTACAAGTCAATAAAAAAGGACTGATCACTCCAGTTAGTTGCCAACGATCGATCTTTTCGTAAATGTCAGTCTATCCACTCAGCCACTGAAATGTTGTAATAGTTCTACCAACATTGAGTTTTTAAATTTCAAGCGGTTTTACGTTCTCGAATGATGATTTTCAAAAGAAACAACACGATGAATTAAATTGCAATGACTCTTGACATGGCTCCTGTATTGCTTCTATTCGCAAATGTAATCAATCAGCAAAAGCCCCACTGACTCCTACAGTTGGGATCACTGGCACTCCTGTACTTGGGGATTCCTAGTGTTCCGTTCTTGGAGTCCAATTAAATCTCTGTGGGCAATCGTCTGCATATCATTCAACATGAAGCTAGAAATGTTTCCTGCAAGTTCATTCTTAACACCCTTAACTATAAAATACCACCTAAGAAGTCGTCACTCTCAGAAATTGTGATTCAAAATATTTTAAACCTTTTTTAATTATTCATAGCAGAACTTGCCGTAATTAGCACATAATTTTTATTTCAAGAGATGTTTTATTTTCAATTTTAGCACTATAAAAATATAAGAGCCTTACCTGTAATGGTGTATCAAAACACAAAAAATTGAACTTTCGGAAACTCAAGCTAATACTTATTTCTTTAAATGACCTACAGGAACCTAATACATACTAGATCAATATTCACCTATTTTTGGGTGTTGTTTCTTCTTCCATTTAATTGTGAGGCACCTCATTCTTATTATTGCTTCCTTGATGGGACCACAGATTTCTCCAATGAAATTGATTCTCTAGTGGTCAGTGTAAATGTATTTTGATATTTTGTCCACCAGGCAATCCAGTCCGTTCCGAAAGGTTATTTGTTAACACTGCACCATTACTGAAACGCAACACAATGACCACAAGAATTTTTAGTATTAGTTCCCAAATATAATTTTGAAAATTGTCAGTTGCGTTTTGCGTCCATATAAGCAAGTCTTCAATGACGTCACAAACTCCCAGTGTATAGATTTTACAACAGCAAATGCAAGGAATATACAAGGTTATGGAAGTTACTTTGAATGATAGCCCTCTGGTAACTGAAACATGTCCCACTACCAGGCGAGTGGAAATTTTTTGATAGAAGGTAACTCATACTGCGTTTTTAATTCAATCAAAATTGTTTTTATTTTACCTTGTCTTGTCCATAATAGAACCACAACCTATTTTAACACCTTTAAGATATGACTCAATCGAGTCGACCAAGTCCGCTGGTACCTACCCATCAGCTAATTTTTGACTTCGAAAATTTCTTCAGCTATATTAATCTTGCATCTAATCTTTTCTCAGCATTAATCAAATTTAGCGAGTAGAAATTCATAAAAGGCAAACAAGTTTAAAAAATTCTGTAAATGTGCCTGTTGGCTCATAAGGCGGGCGATGTTGCTGTCTTGCAGACTCTTTAAAAGTTCCATAATTTCGTGGCTTTTTTCGGTGCAATTCCCTCGAGGTAAGTGTTCCTTTGTACACCAGCACAGAGAACTTTGTAAGATAAAAATTTAAATAAATAATGACATTCATGTACTACTCCTCTTAAGACATCAAGGAATAGCTACCAATGCAGTAGATCCACGTTTAGAAGTTAAAAACTGTTTACAATAATTCAGCTCTCAGATAAATTAATATGGCGAAATAGGAATTCCTGGCAGCTGTATCGCCCCTTCAGAGAAGATTTATTTGAGGTTGGTCACTATCAAATTTCAAAATATAAACAATATCGTTTTAATTATCTTGTGTTCAATGCTTCTCGAAGGATTTAGCCTTTTCACGAGTTGATTTGCAATACTTGTTATACATGTTTTATTACTTAATGTATATCCAGAAATATCTCCTTATTTTTATTTATTAGATTTTGGTTGAAAACGACAAAGGGACAGTTTGCTTCCGTGTATTTTATGTATTCTTCAAGAACGTTCCGCTTCCACATTCGTATCACGGAGCTGGCTGTAGGAATGCTAATGGGGACATTGAAAATTCGCACAGCTCCTACATAATTCAGGACGGGGCTGAATCGGTGATCCAAGGAAAACAGGCTTGAAATTGCCCGGGCTGCCTACTGCACATCTATCGAGATTCTGGTATAAATGTAGCCAATTTTGTCAAGTACGTCCTTCGTGGAAGGACTTCGTTTACATAGGATTTTTCTAGATAAAAAGAAGTAGCACAATGTTTAAGTTTCAGAATGAAATAATTCGTTGTACTTGAGACTTCTTTCTACCTAATATTCTTATGAAAAGGGACAGTAACAACGTTTAGAATATTTAATTCTGATCACCCTAGAATGCAGATTGTGTAACAAGTATTTCACAAATTCCAACAGTAAAATAATCATGAATGCGGCATTCACTTAAATTTAGTGAAGAAATTTTGATGATATAAATCGCAAACTTTGTTCGTTTCAAAAGCGTCTCTCCGTTGTAAAGTCAAAATTTAATAACTACCATGAAACTGAATTGTTCCTGTTACAGCATAACAGAAGGCTAATGTGTAGTTGCAGAATAGAAGACATAAAAGACATGAAAGTAGCTTCTGAAATTATCTGCGAACTGTTTAACGTGTGCAGGTGGAGTGCAGGACGAAAGTAGAAATTTTTCCGAAAATGTAAATTTTTTTCAGAAACTACAGATAAAATAAACTAGGTGATGATGGAGTGTTTGTCGACGTCAAAACTAAACGACATTTAGTGAAATTGTAGTTAATATTTCCTGTGTGTTAGGTAGAGGTCATAATGTAAAAACAGTGTTAATAACTGGTCCCTTCTATTGGCCTCCCGGCTCAGTCAGTAAAGCAGCGCTAAGTTTCAAAGGAAACGTGACTCTCGTTTACAACATGACTCATACAGTGTATTTAGTGATGATCTCAAATTACCTCGATATTTTGGCGAAAATATACGATTCAATCCAGGGTTACACAGAACAATCCGTAACTTGGCCAACCGCATTATATGATAATTATTTCAAGGAGAATTTGAAGAGCCTACTCTAATGGTAAATAGATAACAAAACATACTTGAAATCGATGCAGCAAATGACCTTGAGCTCATAATGATCTTCAAAATGGATACATATATTATTAATTATGAAGATGTCGTAGCGAGACTGTATATCGAAAGTCCAAACTTCTAAAAAATAATAAATGTATCAAATGCTATCGATATTATTTCTGTGAATTGCTACCACACGTGGTGTACACTTAAATGTCTAATGTAGAAATAATGGAGACTGTAAGGCGATAAGCTATTATTCTGATTTCTGAATAGATATATCAGAATAATAGCTTATCGCCTTACTGCGAGACAGTCTCCACTATTTTTACATTAGACGTTTAAGTGCGCACCGCAGACATAATATTGACATCATTTGATAGATTTCTACGAAGTGCATAATCAAAAGATTAAGGTATTTCCCAACAGATCTGTTTAAAGGGTGATAGAGAGGCAACTCAGAGGTGGGCAGCTAGGTTTTTTACTGGCACGTTCGATTAATTCGCGAGTCGTACTGAGATGCTTCGCCAACTCAAATGGTAGTAGGCGGAGGAAGGACGACATTCTTTCTGCGAAACACCGTGAAAATGTAGAGGACCGGAATTAGAAGCGGACTTCATTCCGTTGCCGCCAACCTACATTTCATGTAAAGACCACTAAGATAACATATCTTAGGGCTCGTACAGATGCATACAATAATTCGTTTACCCCTCGTTCTATGTGGGAGAGGAATAGAAAAATAACTAGTAGTTGTGCAAGGTAGCCTCAGTCACGGACCTTTCGGTGGATTGCGGAGTAATTATGTAGATGTATTAGCTCCAAAAAGAATGGAAGCTAAATCGTAGTTTGATTTATTTATTGATTGACGACCTGTTTAGATGTGTCATCCCATCATCTTCTGGTCACATACATATCTTAACAACGTGGTCATATTTTTCAAAAGATAAGGAATCAACAGAAAGTGCAACAAGGATATTATTATCTGTTTATACTTTATATTTCTGCCCAGCCCGTCAAGTTCACTACTGGTTTCTTCTATAAGTCTGTATTTTGGGGATTTTGCTCGCTAGTTCAAGTTCCTCTTTGATAGGGTAATGAAAAATTTACCTCACTTTGTCTGCTGAGGATACGTCCTGTTTTGATGACAGGATATCCACATATAACAAGAAAGCAACGGATTTATATGTTTCACAGTTTTCTTCTGCATTCCTAATGTCCGCCATCGGTTTCTTTCACAGTGCATTCTCTATCTGCCGTTGGAAATGTGCATCAGCTGCCAAAATATTCCGCAAATGTGAAAGCTCTTCTTGCATGTTGCCCCCATCGGAAAAAATATGTGTGTTCCACGAAATAGGATTCTGAAGTGAATCGTTATCTGGAATGGATGGTGGTAACTGTTTAATCTATCTACATCAACATCAATTCTCTACAAGACACACTGAAGAGCTTGGCAGAGGGTTCATCGCGCTGCTTTTACGGTATTTCTCTACATTTCCATTCAATAACAGCTTGCGGGAAAAAGGAACACCTAAGCCTTTTGGTTTTCGATTTGATTTCTTCATATGATCATGTCTCCCTACGTAGGTAAGCGCTAAGAAAATGATTCGCATTGGAAATGAATGTTGGTGAAATAATTTTGGCAAATAAATTTAGCCACAACGAATAACTCCATCCTTTTACTGATTTCCATCCATCTCGCGCATCATTTCCATAATTCGCTCCCCCCTATATTAGCATAATATAAAACGAGCTGCTCTTCTCTGAACTTCCTCTAAATGTTCGTCATTCCCATCTGTTGTCGATCCCACAATACGCAACAGTACTCGAAAATAGTACGCCCGCGTGTTCTGACAATAAACCTAGTATTTGGTAAGCCTCCCCTACAGTATTTTTATGCGTTCTTTCCAATTTAAGTTGTTCGTAATTACTAGTCCTAGGTATTTAGTGGAGTTTTCGGTCTGTAGATTTGACTGATTTATCGTTGAAATAAATTTTAACGGATTTGTTTTGATGGTCATGTGGATGACTTCACACTTCTCATTATTAAGGGTCGCCGGCCGCAGTGGCCGAGCGGTATGCGGCGGCCCGTCACAGTGTGCACGGCAGCTACGGTTGGGGGTTCGAAAACCCTCTCGGGCATGGATATTTGTGTCATCTTTAGTATAAGTTAGTTCATAAGTAATTTGTAAGTTTAGGGACAGATGACTCGGCAGTTACGCTTAACAAACATTTGAACATTTTATTAAGGGTCAATTGCCAATATTTTTCACGATGCAGATACCTTATCTAAATCATTTTGCAGTTGCTTCTGATCTTATGGTGACTTAACTAACACAAAAAAGGACATCATCAACCGTGAACAGTCTAAGAGAGCTACTTAGCGAGTCTGCTAAATCGTTTTTGAAAGTAAGAAGCCGGCCGCGGTGGCCGAGCGTTCTGCGGCCCGTCAGACACAGTCTGCATGGCCACTACGGTCAGGGGTTCGAAGCCCCCTTGGGCATGGATATTTGTGGCGTCCTTAGTATTAGATAGTTCATAAGTAGTTTGTAAGTTTTTGGACTGATGACCCCGTAGTTAAGTTCCACAATCTCTACAAACATTTGAACATTTGATTTGAAAATAAGAAATAGCAGGGGCCCTATAACACTTCCCCGTCGAGCGCCAGATACCGTTTCTGTTCTGCTCGATGACTTGCCGTCAATTTCCATGTAATTTGTCCTTCATGACATGAAATAACGAATCCGGATAGACAATTGTGGTGATTTTCCAAGAGCGCAGAGTTCGTTTAGGTATCAAAGGTTTGTTAAGTCCCCTCGGCCACCGCGGCCGGCAGTTCGTTTACAAGACGCTTGTGAGTTACATTGTCAAGAGCCTAGCTGGTTTTCAAAAGAACGTAACTTTCTGAATCCTCGTTTACTATGTGTCGATAGGTCGTCCTCTTCTAGGTAGTTCATAATATTTGAGTATAAATTCTAAAACCTTGAGGCAAACACACGACAATGATATAGGATTATAATTCTGCGGATCACTCCTATTGTCTGTCTTGAATGTGGGATTAACCCGTGAAACTTTTCAGTCGTTGGGTGCGGATCTTTCGCTGAGTCAGCAGTTGTATCTGATAGCGAGGTATGGGGCTATTTCATCAGCTTACTCTGAAAGGAACGTAATTGGTATACATGCGGGACCGCGAGACTTACTCTTGTTAAGTGAATTAATTTGCTTTAATACTCGTTCTCCAGGGGTATGTATTTCTAAATTACGCATGCCGGTAGATCTTGATACTAATTCTACAGGATTTGTTTAGCCTTTGGTGAATGAATGGCGGAAGGCTGTGTTAAGCAATTCTGCTTCAGCAGAATTGTCATCTGTCGCATCACCGTGGCATTAGTGCAGTGGAGGTATTAAGGTATTAGTATACTTTACGTACTACCAAAATTTCTTAGGCTTCCCTATTACCACCTGTGCAGGTGGCGGCATCACGTAAACCTCATGGAATCCGGATGGACTCATTCTACATCTGTATTGACTCCACCCGGTATGCACACAATGTGTACGTTGGCCTTCTCGCCCCCCCCCCTTCCCCGCGCGCCTTAGCTATCATCTCCTTAAGGGGCTACATTATCCGCCTAACTTCAGTAAATAACCGTATTCACTGATTCCCGATATACCGATTGTCCCAAGATGCCATTGACTTTGCATTGTACCATCCCCAGAGATAGAAGGCATCCATCCTTTCCAATTCCCATTGTAAACTTGATATGTCTAAGGATGGAAATCAATCAAAATCAAATGTTTCAAGAATTTTTTCTGGGTTTTCTGCATAGTAGGGCCTTACTAGAGATGTCTAGTAAACATACCTCCAAAATAGTGTGGACTTCAGCCTAATAATACAGCTGATATTAATAAATCGATATATCCGAGATGATCTAGCGGGCAGAATTTACAAATAAGTTGTACAGGGTGATAGTTACAACACAGGCATTCATTTCAAGGATCTGCAAGACATAGGGGCCTTGAATATACTAGTGAGGTGTGGATGCGTATGAATCCATCCTGGGTGTCACGTTCTAATCAGTCATCGTGAATCTAAGTCACTATTTGAAGAAAGAAATGTTCAAATGTTTTTAAAGTTGTGGGACCAAATTGCAGTGGTCATCAGTTCCTAGAACTACAAACTACATAACCTAACTGATACAAAGGACAACACACACCAGTGCCCGTGGGAGGACTCGAATCTCCGACGGGGTACAACCCCGCACTTAGCAGCATGGCGCCTTAGAGCGTACGACCGCTCCCGCGCGGCAGAAAAGAATGTCTTATCTGTCAAACACCATCAGCGTTGTGTGACTAGTTAATTTCCATATAATAGTTCGACGTTGCTGTTGTGGTTCAAAAGTTTCAACAGTTTCTTATTGTGTCAGGTTCTGGTATCTGACACCTGTAAACGACCCAACAATTCATTTATGCTTACCGATGGTATCCAGTCTAAGTGCAGCTACTGCAGCACCTAGCAGAGGATTACGTAGGCAGTTTTGCATGTCGACCCTAGAGCAAGTTCACCATTGTCGACAAAGTAGGTGGTTCACTGATGGGGCCATCTTTCTTGTAAATGCTGGCAGTCACAACCACGAATATTGGAGTGACGGGAATCCACACTGAATGGAGACGTAAATGTTTTGGTGGGCTGTGTGTGCAACATGCGGTACCTTTGTAACTGAATCCATAGTCATTGACTACAATCTAAATTCTCATAGATACCTAGAAATGCTGGAAGAAGTGCTGTTTTTCTTAGTTCTGAATGTAAATGGCAGCTTTCTCCCTTACTTTCAATAGGATGGGCTCCATCACACTTGTTCGTCAGTGGCTAGATGGACAATTCCTTGGCTTCTGGATTGGCTAAAATAGTTCTGTAGAATGACCACCCAGAGCTGTGTTGCGGCTCACACCATTTTGAATTGCCTTTTTAGCGACTTTGCGTTGTTGCTTTCGGGCTTGTGGATATGGCGTTTGGGAGCGTGCAAGTGCAGTGGCGAGAGAAAAGGTGGTTGAAAGGATGGAAGGAAGCTTGGAGTTTAACGTCCTGTCGACAGCGTGGTTATTAGAGTCGGAGCTTAGGCTCGGAGTGTTTGGGTAGGGATGTGTAAGGAAATCGGCCGTGCCCTTTCAAAGGAACCATCCCGGCATTTGCCTGGAGTGATTTAGGGAAAACCTAAATCTGATTTGCCGGAGGTGGATTTGAAGCACCATCCTTCCGAATGCGAGTCCAGTGCGGTGGTTGGAAGTGAGCGCAGAGGGAGTAAGGGTATGAACCAGGTGGAAGCAGCAGCAATACAATTGTGGCACTGCAGGCTGATTTGATGTATAACATGCCTCGCGATTGTAACAGTCGAACAGCCCTGATTCGTGTGTTTTCAACGCTCGTTATTTGTAATGTCGTGCTACTGTTAATTGCTGACACGTTTAATGTTGTTGTTATGGGTTTTGTTAACCTAATCTATGTACTCATCTCATCCTTGCACGGACTAAGCAGCGTATTGTTTAATGTTGTTGTTATGGGTTTTGTTAATCTAATCTATGTACTCATCTCATCCTAGCACGGACTAAGCAGCGCAACAGTGGTACAGTGTCTTAATGTTGCCGCGGCGGAGCGGCCGAGCGCATTGAGGCATTATGCTACGATGCGCGAGGCCGCTCGCCGTCGGGGGTTCGAATACCCCCCCCCCCCCTCTTGGGCATGGATGTTTGTTCCGTCCTTAATATAAGCCAGTTCATACGTAGTTTGTATGTTTAGGGACTGGTATCCCCACAGTAAGTCCCATAAGCTTTACAAACATTTGAACAATTGTTTCTTAAACGTTAATAGACTGTTGCACTAGACGAGTACTACAGAGGCGGTCAGAGCACCAAGATTTTTTGGTCGGGTTTTGGGTGCCGCTTTAACATTTAATTGAGACTTTAACTACTTGTTCCACGTGTAACCGGCGGTTTTTCCTGCTTTGTAGCCGCTCACGTGTCTGTTGCTCGCCCTGCCCGTGGGTTATGTGTCGTTTGTGCTTTTGCCTTCCCTCGACCGACACTGCACGGCGAGCGGATGTAATTTGTCAGTGTGTTTCGCTCCGTGTGTTTGTTCTCGAATTTTGTGTTATTTTTTTCTTTCTGTGTCAGTGCTTCCTTTGTCTATTTTTATCTCGTTGTTACCCGCCTATGGGTTGCTTGCCACAGACGAAAGAGCTGATATGGCCCTTTCCTTCCATGTGCTCCTGCCTGCTGCATAGGACGTGGTCGTAGTCTGCAGTTATTTTTATTACCCCGTACCGTGTGAAATATATTTTAATATGATTCACTACCTAGTAGGGATGTGATGTCGCGTAACTTAAGTATGCTGTCTCTACCTCACTCCTTATATTCCGTCTAGTTCCTTGGTAGTTGTCGTTATTTTCTCTGTACTCCGCCTACACCTAGGCACCTAGGCATGTACCAGATTTGACAACCTTGTTCTCTGATTTAGGTACCAAGGTCATCGCAGCTCATCTATCGATGTCCAGCAGAAAATTTCAGGTGAATCTAGCATCTGCTCCTTGTTTCAGTGTGGCAAATGAATGATCAGTGAAGAAAGTTTTAACTGAAGCAATCGTCCACCAAATTTGTTCACCCGAAATAAAGGGGGCCAGACAAGACAGGTATCCCTGTGGTCAGACCAAACGGGAATCTATTGAACTATAAGACGTTCCAATCGGGGGCACACCGCGATTACATGTTTTCACTCGAGAGTTAAGGGAATTTGATTGTAGGCCTGGTCAAGGGGATTGTCTGGAACTTCAAAATGTTCAAGTGTTTATAAATCTATCGGACCAAACTGCTTGGTCATCAGTCCGTAGCTTACAAACAACTTAAATTAAGGTAAACTAACCTAAGGACAACACACTCACCCATGCCCCACGGAGGACTCGAACTTCCACGGCGAGCAACCAAGCGCTTTGCAGAGAGACGCCTTAGACCGCTCGGCTACTCCACCGCGGCACCGGAACTTCGTCCTTCAATTCAATGTGCTATTGAGTAACCTCAGTCTTGAGCAACTTTTCAGAAATATTCACCTTATTTGTAAGACTCCTTTTGGCATCTGGCGTATGTGCTTTGCAACTGACAAGTTGCAAAGGGGTGGTTGTTCAGGGAAACATTTCGATAGGGGCCGCGGTGGTGTAGCCGAGCGGTCTAAAGCGTCTCGCTGCGGAGCGCGCGGTTGCTCGCCGTGGAGGTTCGAGTCCTCCCTGGGGCATGGGTGTGTGTGTTTGTCCTTAGGTTAGTTGTTTACCTAGGTTTAAGTAGTTTGTAATCTACGGACTGATGACCACGCAGTTTGGTCCGGTAGATTTACAATTTGAACTTTGAACACTTCGATAGGGACGTTTTGAGTTTAGTCAGATATTTTGGGTTTCCTTCATTTTATGTTGTGATTCCATTTATCGATCGAGGTTGGTTCTCGATTTCGCGAGCAGTACGTCTACCTTTGAATTTTCTACTGGTGAAAAATTTGGTTGATCCCGGTGTGGACGACAACATCCCTTTTTGTAACGTTGTTCTAATGTAGGTCACCCATTATCTCTCCAGACAAGCCAGACACCTGACGGAAAACCTAAATCGATTGCCCGATATATCTGAAAAGTTGCTCAAGACTGAGGTTACTCAATAGCACATTGAATTGAAGGACGAAGTTCCGGTGCCGCGGTGGAGTAGCCGAGCGGTCTAAGGCATCTCTCTGCAAAGCGCTTGGTTGCTCGCCGTGGAAGTTCGAGTCCTCCGTGGGGCATGGGTGAGTGTGTTGTCCTTAGGTTAGTTTACCTTAATTTAAGTTGTTTGTAAGCTACGGACTGATGACCACACAGTTTGGTCCGATAGATTTATAAACACTTGAACATTTTGAAGTTCTAGACAATCCCCTTGACCAGGCCTACAATCAAATTCCCTTAACTCTCGAGTGAAAACATGTAATCGCGGTGTGCCCCCGATTGGAACATCTTATAGTTCAATAGATTCCCGTTTGGTCTGACCACAGGGATACCTGTCTTGTCTGGCCCCCTTTATTTTGGGTGACCTTAAATTATCCTGCGAATTTAATTAATTGGACAACTTCGTCATTCACAGCATTCACATTCCTTGCTGGAATGCGAAAAGCGGGGCTTACCAAGAGGATCAGTCTTGTTTAATTTCGTAGATCATTTAGTGTCTGAGGCGAGCATAGCCATCGATCAGGAACCGTTACTCAGCCGACTCGGGTGGCATGTTTTGTGCTTACCCTCTAGGCGACGCGCGACGCTAATTCAACGATGGCTACCGCAGTACGCTAAAGGTTGCGAATATGTTTAGCTATGTGAAATATGCTTGTTATGACCCACTCTAGCAGTCCTCACATTTTCTGCATTCATTTTAGATAAACCCAGTGTAACTTGAGGCATATCAGCAGCAGTTGCAAACAGGACAACCCATCTATCTACTGTGTCGTGTTAAGCCGAAGCTGCAATGAATAATCCCACGTTAATTTTGTACTTTATAAATAATTTTCTGACTTAATCTTTCAGTTTGTAACTACTAGTAACGCGCTCCGGTTTTGCAGGGGTGGCAGACAATATATAAGCCAACATTTATTACTGTCTTATGAGCCTGATGCATCTAGCATGTTGTAACGTAAAAAGTACCTGGTGTTCACCCTAGGAATTATGAAAAATAACCGCATTCTCGCATCAGGTTAACGTTTGTAGGTCACAGAATGCACCGCTTTTGTGATGAATATTTATTCCTGTCTTTTGCGGATATTTTCTCGCCTCACTCACTAGTTACAGGCAACCTCAGTTGTTGATTTATACACCAAAACTTCCATCATCCATCACATCGTCCATTGGTGAAAACCGTATGAAAATGCATGTAACAGATTTTGAATTTATCGTGGAGAGAGAGACAGACGCAGCGCCAGGTTTGTTTCATAACATGTATTAATTTTAACTGTGAACAGTATAAGCGCAACTATGGACGTTCTTGCCAGACAAGAAAATTATAACAACATACGTATTTGAAGACGTCCCATTACTAGGTAGAAATCGGTCTCATATGCAGGGAGATTACAATTAAACTCACAAAACGCTGGTCCTAATGACATCAGATTGCAACGGAATATGATCGGAGAATGGGAAAAAAGTAAGGAACAAGAAAAATAAATAGTGTGAAAATTAATCAATAACTGGCCCAGCAAGCAACATAATTTAATGGTAGTCGACTAAAAACGACGAGTAAATCGTATAACTATCACGAACTATGTTGTGTGTTTAGCCACCGTGGCTGCTTTTAAAAACTTCATATCTGTGTTTTAAATCAAATTTTCTTTATACAACACAATTATTCACCTTATCATTGTTATAAATTCGTCGTTTTAACTCCTTTCATCTATAAAGCCATTTTATCAATATCTGTATTTCGCTCGGCTGAAGAGGAAAAAAATCGGTTTTCCAACTTCCATAGGCCAAAAACCGCACAAAAGCATCAATCACTTTGGTTTTTAACTGTCCTGAGACCAAAAACGTAAAAAAGAATCACATGAAAATCGAATCGGATTTCTAATTTCCGTGTGACTGGCATAAAACATGTTCAATATGGGGACCACCGTTTTCTGCAACAACTAGAAATTGAGAAACAGCATCTTCCACAACGGAAGGAAATGTTTGTGGGGTCACGTTTAGGATAAGTTGCGCAACGCGTGCCTAACATCTCAGTCGGAACACTGAACACATCTTTCAGATAGCCCCACAGCCAGAAGTGAACACGGAGTGCGGCAATGTGATCCGAACTGCGAGGCGCTTGGTACATGACTTGCTGATAATCGTAGCGTTTTCTAAATGGCGCTTCAGCAGCTGCTTAAACTGGATTTTAAATGAGCGAAGGTGCGCCTTCTAACATAAAAATGATAAGATCAACACAACCACGCTGTTGTAGAGCTGACGTGGTCGCACACAATACGTTCATAGCGCCTATCAGTGACGGTACAGATTGCAGGATGGAAGCACTTGTTTCTTCGAAAAAAAAAAAAAATGGCCCTGTGATCAATAATACAGTAAACCTGCACCAGACAGTGAGGTTTTGAGGCTATAGCGGTACTTATTTGATTTGCGTGTGGATTTTCTGTTGCCAACATTTGAAAATTCTGTATATTCACATAGCCTGTCAGATGGTGGGTTTCGAGAGACCACAAAATCTTTCACGGCCATTCATCGTTCACTTCCATGCCAGCAAGGAATACTAAACCAAAAGTCTCCTTTGCTGGCAGATTAACAGGAAGGAACACGTTCACATGGGTTATTTTACATGGATAGCGAAAAGTAAGGTTTAGTTGGATTTTGCGCCCCGTGCTCATAGGTTTGTCCAATGTTCGTGTGGTTGTCCGTGCACCTTACGTCTGCACACGACAGATGGACTGCTGCTGCATTGCTGTGGCCACTTCTTCCACTGACGTCAAATCAATTCGTTTCCTTCCTCATCTTTTCGGATTTCTGAATCATTTTCTCCAGACCGACGACAGTCATCGGATCAAACCCTATTGTGCCAGGAAATTCTGATGAGCGACTTTTGGACTGTCATCATTCAAGTAAAACGTCTTTACAAGCAGAACGCAATGACGCATTGAGACAGTCATGGCAGAGGTCTCTGGAACGAAATGAGGAAATTCCGTTTTCTTTTTCCTTTATTGTGTTTTAAAACCCCAGAAGGAGCAGACTAGCAGCAACGAACATGCTGCTCTTCAGCCGAGAGCAAACAAATATGGCAACAGAAGATTTAAAATAATAAAAACAGGTGACAGGTGAAGAATTTAAAAATACACACGGTGAGAGAAATGGGTGGAATGATAATGACTATGAAAAAGATGATAAAATGTACATATAATTTTTTTTAAACACGGTGGATAAAACGTTCGTGTTGAAGAAAACGGAGCGATGACGACGAGACGAAGAGACACATGTAAAACACATGGCAACACAATGTTCTGCCTGTGCGGCGGTTGCTGATGTTTTAAAAAACACACGTACACTCGAATCACTAGGTCACTGCAAACGTAAAATCACCGACAGAGAATTAAAATCACTGAGCAGAACCCACAGTGGACAGGGGAGGGGAAGCAAAGTGCGGTGGTGGTAAGAGGAGGGGAGGAGGACGGGGTGGGGATGGGATGGGATTGAAGGACTGCAAGGGAATGGGGGAATGGGGATCCAAGTGGAGGAAGGGAAAAGAATGGGTGGAGGGGGGCCGTGGCACTAATCTACAAGGAAGGTTAAGGTTTATAGGAGGGGTATATGTCATGAAGGAGGGCGTCATCCGATGAGTTACCAAAATGTTCAAATGTTTGTATAGCTTATGGGACTTAACTACGTGGTAGACTTACAAACTAATTATGAACTAGCTTATAATAATGACGACACAAACATCCATGCCCGAGGGGGGATTCGAATCCCCGACCGCAGCGGCCGTGCAGACCGTGACTGGCACTCCGCAGACCGCTCGGCCACCGCGAGCGGCATGAAAGTTACCCTCGGATAGGATGTGAAGAGTATGGAGGTGGAGAGAGGAACATGCTGGTAAAGGCGTGGCAGAGGTCCGGGATTCAGGAGGATAGGAGAGACCAGTGGGTCACGAGATTCTATTTTGCGGGAGGTGTAGAGGATGCGGAGATGTTCAAGGAATTTTTGGAGGTGAGGGAAGGGAGACGGATACGGTAAGCGAGGCGGAGGGCGTGGCATTCTAGGACCTGGAGGGATTTATAGTAGGAGGATAGGAAATTCCGTGTACCTGACGAATTTATATCAGTGGATCGTGTGCATGGCAGGTGTTTTCACTTACAAGTTGTGACACATACAGCGCCATCTATCGATCATTTTTCACAATATTTACTTTTCTTCTGCCATCTTTCCCCCTCCTTCGTTAATATCTCTTACAATTTGACAGCGGTCTGAACAGTGGTGTTATTTTTACAGCTGTTTGAAAGTTTAACGTTAATCACTCTGTATACTAACGACAAGAGGATCACTGGCTGTATCATAAATGATCAAACACAATTGATGCAGCTCCTTGAACGCCATCTCTACGTTTGGAAGTAGTCTGGGTATCTGTGTTGATGGATTGCACGAAGCACCGCCTGTGATTTTTTTATCTCGTTTATAATTGCAATTTTCCTCATCTCAACGAAGTTTCAATCTCTGAAAAATATGAAGTCCGCAGGAGCTAGACCTGGGGAATAGGAAGGATGATGGGAGACAGTGATTTTGTAATTTGTGTAACAAGCGACATGAATATGCGGCCGCGGTGGAGTAGCCGAGCGGTCTAAAGCACCTCGCTGCGGAGCGCGCGGTTGCTCGCCGTGGAGGTTCGAGTCATCCCTGGGGCATGGGTGTGTGTGTTTGTCCGTAGGTTAGTTTACCTAGGTTTAAGTAGTTTGTAAGCTACGGACTGATGACCACGCAGTTTGGTCCGATAGATTTACAGACATTTGAACATTTTTGGTGAATATGCGGGTGGGTAGTACGAATCAGAATGGCAACATAGTGTACTCCTAGATACTGATTCATTATTTTATTAAATCAGTCGCCTGAAGTGTTATATTCCTCTGAAATCTCTAGGACTGTCAGTATTTCATTGTCATGCACGATTCCATTGACATTTCTGACGTGAGCTTCGAAAGGCATCCTGGGTGGATGATATCGTTAACTTTCGTCAATCCATTTTTAAACTACGTGAACCATTCGTAACACCAAGTACTTAAGCACTCGTTACTATCAGCTTCGGGAAGCATTTGGGGTGCCGGCCGCGGTGACCAAGCGGTCTGCGTCGCGCCAGGCACGGTCTACACGGCCACTACGGTCGGGGGTTCGAATCCCCCCTCGGGCATGGATATTTGTGCCGTCCTTAGTGTTAGCTAGTTCATAAGTAGTTTAAGTTTATAGACTGATGTCCCCGTAGGTAAGTCCCGTAAGCAATACAAACATTTGAACATTTTGGCATTTCGTGTGTATTTGTGAAGGTTTTCTCGAGTTTCGCGCAAACTTTAATTCGGAAGCATTGCTCCTCTAACTGTGCCTTCTGGAAATTCCTTAACTGTGCGACACTTAGTCGCAGTACTGAACAATAACATACAGACATTCAATAATCATACTTCCGGCAGTTACGCATTGAACATCTGCGGGTACAGGGTTGCCATACCGCATTTCGCATTAAATTACCAGTGTTGCAGAACATTTTGGACAGACCTCGTATATGCAGCCCTAGAATATTCCGTCTTACTGCCAAGATACGTAATGAAACTCTAATCTGGATCAGTAAAGAGACTGAAGAGTAATACTGTGAATTGATATTGTGGAATGAGATAGAGGCACCATTAGTATGATAATGTTGTATTTTATAAGTAAACTACTGAAGACAGTAGTTAATATTACGAACTCAATGTTGTATTTTATAAGTAAACTACTGAAGACAGTAGTTAACATTACAAACTCTTCTCTCATTTTCGTAATTTCTGGCGTCCGTTCTTGTAAAGAAGAAAACAAATGATTCGGGAAGGTTATGGTTCACGACGAAAGAAATCCCTTGAAGCGTACAATTATAGCAGTGTTCTTGCATGGCCAGTATCGTTACGGCAAGTCAATAATGGCAGCCAAGAACCATTATCATTGGTACGAAATAAACTGGTAATCCTTGCGCTGTTAATGCCCCATTTGCTTCTGCGAGGTTTGAATAACGGACCACTTTCCAGTGCGCGTGTATTGTGCATTATGTATTCACGTGAAAATTATATTCGCAAGGGACAGATTTCGGCCGTAACAGGCGTACTTTGTCGCTGGACCATTAATTTGAATTATTTGCCGACCAGCCTTCGGAAAGATCAATTTCCTTTCGCCGGTGACCGCACATCGCTGTATTTGAAACACTACAAACCACAAAAAGAAATTATTTTGCTGTATCTTGCTGTAGTTCCAAAAATATCATCACTCTTTGGCTTCTCTTCTTTGTATGGATTGATAACCTATAGACATAATGTGTATGAATTTCGATGACTGTAATATTAACGTATATTTTGTACCTCGTTAAGACCTGTGCAACTATGGAACACTGCTCTGCGCTGCCGTCAGTTGTAAAAATCACTACGCTGATATTTTTTGTCGCATTTTAATACTTTATATGTTATGGCTTTATCCCACCTACACGAAGATATACGAGGCGCGTCCGTTTTGTAATAAAATGAAATTGTACACAGATACAGAAGAAATTTTTATTGCACAAAATTCTACAACTCTTAAACTACTTTTCCACATCACTGCCGAAATTTTGTAGGCACTTCTCATAGCGTGCCACAACTTTTTGCATGCAACCTTCACAGAAGGTTGCCGCTTGTGTATTCAACCATGAGATAACAGCTCTTTATCATCGTTGAAGTGTTGACCACCAAGGACAGATTTTAGGTGTAAGAAGAGATGAAAGTCGCTAGGAGGGTGGTCCGAGCTGTATGGAGGATGATCAAACAGGTCCCATTGAAATTTCCGTCAGAATTGTTTGGTCACATTCGGTGTGTGAGGTCAGGCAATATCGTGAAAAAAAAAAAAAAAACTTTGTCAGTAATCCTCTTCTTACACCTAAAATATGTCCTTGGTGGACAACACTTCAACGATGATGACGAGCTGAAAGAATATGTTACCACATGGTTGAATACACATGCGGCAACATTCTATGAAAACGGCACACAAAACCTTGTGCCATTCTATGACAATTGCCTACAAATTATCGGAAGCTATGTAGGAAAGTAGTTTAACAGTTGTAGATTTTTCTACAATCAATATTTTTTGTGTATCTGTACCCGTTCGTTTTATATAACCAAACGGAACTTACTTTCTGGACGCGCCTCGTAGATCTCGTGTTTATCATCTCTTATCAATTTATTAAATACTAGTGGATTATTTCTTAGAAACTGCTAAATATGTACGTAAGTTTTACATACATACGAATGCGACTATTACATAGTCTGAGCTGCCTATCTTCATACGTTTCTGTTTCTTCATAGACCAAAATGCCAGTCACGGTCTAAAGCAGACTGTATGAATCGTTACCGATGTAAGGAAAAAACCAGAAGAGACGAACAACAATAGTTCATTTAAAGATGGCAGGTGGGGAGAGGCAGAGCTAAGGCGTAGTGGAAGCGGCCGCTTTCCGTCGGTGATTCTAGTCGTCCCTCGGACATGTGTATGTGTGTGTGTGTGTGTGTGTGTGTGTGTGTGTGTGTGTGTTTGTCGCCCGAGCAAGGTCGCAATTAACGTATATTTATCGACGACCGGTTTGGTACACTTAGGGTACCACCATCTTCCCACTGAGGAAAGGGAGGTACATTCAGTTACAATTATGTGAAATACAATAGCACCAAATACAGCAGTATTGCAACAAATTTACATACATAACTCATACCTTGTGTCCTATACTTTCCATTTCATGAAGGCGCATGACATTATAATGGTACGTCTAACTTCAATCTTTTAACTTTTATAAATGGTTTTTCTAAGATAATAACAGTTAAAATATTTACTAAACATTCTCCAGTATGATGTTGGCAGTCAGAGCTCCTTCTTACAACTAACCAGCAAGCAAGCTAGCACGCTTGGGGTTTAACGTCCCGTCGACAGCTTGGTCATTAGAGACGCCGGCCGCGGTGCCCGAGCGGTCTGCGGCGTGCAAGTCATGGTCTGATAATAGATCACCTAAAGGTGGGCGCTAGGGAGATCCCGGACGCGCTAAGGCGTCTTTATGTGGTGGGAGCGGCCGCTTCCCATCGGTGGTTCGAATCCTCCCTCGGGCACGTGTGTTTGTGTGTGTCTGTGTGTGTGTTTATTTCGTCCTTAGCGTACGTTAATTTAATTACCTTGTAAGTCTATGGACTGATGACCATAGCAGTTTGGTCCTGTAGGCTTACGAAGATTTGCACATTAGAGATAAAGATGCATACAGCATACAACAGGCTCGCTGTGTGCCCTAAAACGGTACACGTGACCCTCAAATTTAGCCTGCCTTTTATCCTCTTCCATTCCGTAACTGTATTGCCAGTTCATACTTACCACTCCTATAGAACGTTGAGAACAAATAGTGTAGAAATGATGACTTTAAACAATTAGCTACATCCAACCATACTCAACGCGTATGTCCCGACATCCTTTTAGGCAGCAGCAAAAGAATCCTCTTTACTGTTTGTAGGTAAGTAATTGAACTGTAGCGTGTGGGCCAAATAAAATGAACCAACATAGATACCAGAATGAAAGTTTCAGTCTACAACGGAGTGTGCGCTGATAAACTTCCTGGCAGTTTAAAATTGAGGTTCGCAACCGGGACCCGAACTTCGGACCTTTACCATTGCGGGCAAACGATCTACCAGTGAGCTATCCCGACACGACTCACGGCCCGTCGTGACAACTCTACTTCTGCCAGTAGCTCGCCTCCAACTTTCCAAACTTCACAGAAGTTGTTTGTGTCAGATGAAGTTGTAGTAACAGTGGATGTCGTATGCGGCCCAGGCATCGGTACCCAATGCAATCCATGATCCTACGGATTTCAGGAACACGTGTCTAGACGTTCTGTGATGGACTGTTGCCGTTTTGACATTATTGATGATCCGTCTCAGATGTCACAGGGTACGGTCATCGAAGGTAGCCAGCAGGACAGCTAGTATTTCTTCTGTTGTGGATACTGACACCCTCACTCAAGTATTCATGAACACCCTGGACACGTCTGGATGTGTGACGCTGAATTCTTGCACCGCTTCCGAAATCAAAATAACCAGTCGTCGATGGCCTACTACTTCTTTTGGTGCCTCTCACGGAGTTCCATGTTACACAATTCACGTTCACAACCACCTCTCTGGACGTCTCCTACAGATGTACATACGGCAGGGGAATTGCAACGACCCCTGACATTTTCTAACTCAATGTACTCGAACAAGTAGAGCATAGACGCCAACGTGGTTACAGTAGAATGACTTTAAAATCCGTCGCGTTTCATTTGGTTCGAATTTGCTACTATACAAATCTCATCAAAATTGTTTGCAAATGTTAATTTCCCTTTTTTCTTATGTTCTTCTTTATCTGATGCTTCACATATTTACTTCATTTATAAATTTCACTTTTTTATGTGCATTCGTTCATAGTTCTTGGAAATTGGTAGACAAACGAACTTACTCTCATCTATTTATGAGTTGCTTTTTCCACATACATGATATATGAAATATTCTCTGGTCATAATAATGCATTAAACTACGTTCATTCTGTATATTTGAAACCTTTAACTACATTCACAATTTTCCTTTCATTGGCAGCTATAAATCGGGTTTCGTGTTTACGTTTAATATCATATTTTTTGTCAGACTTTTTTTCATTAACAGTTTTGCTATCTGCAATGACACTGTAGCTATTGTTCTTCCTTTCTTTTCCATTTTTTTTTTCTTTTTCGGCTGTTTCAGTTCTCACCTCTCATTTGACACGGAAGAACATAAATGTACATTCTCACAAGATCAGGTAATGTTCCAGGTCTTATAATGCAATAACTCCACAAATACCACATCATAGCTCATAAAAATTTACACGTAGCTACAAATAGAGTCACAAATTAGCACAGTTTTATGTCCACTTCTTGAATAAGTAGCAGTATCAGAATAATTAGTACACATCGCGTTTTATATGTCCGGCAAAACATTAATATCCACAGATTGATATACATGAACAGAAGGCACTATTCACATTCAGACGAATCACACTAGCGATTAAAACTATTTGACTTATAAGGCGTGCATAAGATGACTACGGTACATTGCCAGTTCTGAGAGGCATAGTGTTTTCTCGTTTTATATGTCAGCGCAGACCCTTTAACTGGAGTCGGCAATTTGAAAAGAGGTGTAAGAACAGCTTCGTGATTTTGGAAACGTCCTAACAGTCTACAGACTTGTTTGGTTATAATTGGTAATTCTGTATAAACTTCTACTTGTTGTTGTAATGTGGTTTATGTCCAATGTTACAGATCATGAATCTAATTAACTATTTTTGGCTCAATGTTTATTCGCACTGCAACTTCTACCCTTTATTAAAATCAACCATAGTCAACAAAACAATTAATTACAGATTCAACTTCATAATTAGCGAGTGAATAAATTATTTGTATTATCAAAACAAAGAGGAATAAAAGTGTGATACGAAGTCCGGAATTTAACAGAAATTTACAAGTAAGCGGTCATGAAAAATTATCACCACTGCTTAAATTTCATTTCAGTTATTACAAAAGGTAATTAATGTCATGTAATTACAGATACTTTTCTGTAATGTTTATATGCTTAGCTTTCTAATGATGGGGTTCATTATACTGAAATATGACCGTTTCTACTCTCTAAATATGTGAGTTTGAGTTGTAGGTAATTACAGTTTTAATTAATGACATTTCATAAATAAGGCAGTGCCTTATTCTACTAATTAGCATAATGTGTTCATACCGTTACAGAGGATGTCCTGAATAATAAATATAAGTCAGTGGACGCGTATTTACTGATTTGCTGTTTTAGTGTAATTACCTTACATATAAGAATATATGAAAGTTCAGAAAAAATATAATTAATGTTAGTATGGAGAAAACATAGTAGATGAGCCTGGGTATTCACCTTGCTCTGTGGCAACACTTCATCACAATAATCAGTTTAATATATTTAATATGAAGAAATACGTTTAATGTAGCCACTGTATTCACTTGTATATAAATGTTTTCGGCATCTGTAATGCACAAAGACGATGTAATTTCGTATATGACCTGAATTACTGATATTTCTTGAGAATTTTGCTGAAACATTAAAAACATTTGCTTAGCAGACACCAGAATTCCGCCTCTTGACTCCGGACGCGAATCACACTCACGGAGAGTTTTAATACGTCAGGAAATTTCGAAATGTTGCATTTTCTCCCAAGGAGAATCAATTATTACACAGCAACGCATAGTACGGAATCTGATTCAGATGCACAAACCACCGGCAAAATTCCGTGTCTCCCGCCGTCATATGTTTATTCTTCTCCGCTGCCTGATGTAAAGTTTTTAAAGACTGCCTAGCAGTGGAATCTCACGACCGATAGTGGTCCACTATCAGCGCAGGAGATCTGCATATACCACAGCCTAGCGCGCCCGATTTGCATAATCGACTGTTCGTCATTTCGGTACAAATCTTTGCGGCGTTCGCCGCGGATCCCTTCGCATAAATCACGAATCAATTTGAATAAATCAAACTAACAAATGACGATGAAGCCTGCGGAAAGAAAAGTTGTGCTTTTAATCCGGCTATGATTATAATCCCCACTGGTACACGGAAGTTTCTGAGCAGCTTGCATTTCAGTACCCCTCCTAGACCTCCTCCCCCGTTTTCCATTCCCCAACACTCACCACCCACTGCATTCCCCCCACCTCCGTTCTCTTCATCTTCCCTCCAAATTACATAAATCACCATGGAACCGCACGTCGTGAAATTAAGACAAGTTTTTGAAACATTTTACTTCCACACTGAGACCGTGCTGTACCTCACGACCTGGGTCAATGACATCACCACCGAAGATAATGAGGTATCATACGGTGAAGATCAATACCTAATTAAACCCAGGAAACTTTGAAACAGTTGGAGGAAAGGAAACGGAATAGTGAACTGCTTCCGAAATAAACAAGAGTGATAGTTTTTCCTCTATTAGATGATGCACTCAGCATTACGTCAGCAGCAAATGGTAGATCGAAATGACAGCGATTTTATACCTAGCGATACTTCGATTAAAATAATAGAAAAATTGAAATACATTTCGAACTGTACTTACAAAACTTTTCTCTACATCTGTCTTTGATCACGTTTATAGCACCTACGTGATGATGCATACCACATCCTTATATGTATGCTACTAGAGTGTGTGGCGGAGGGTACTTTGTAAGGTAGTGTTAGTTTCTCTTCTACCTTTTCAGTCGCGCATGGCTCGCGGGGATACAACTACCCGTATTCCTCGTTTTGAAGTTCTCTTTTGTCCTTATAGTTACATAGGAGGAAGCAGTGCACCAGTTTACTCTTCCAGAAGAGTACGTTCGAGAAGTTCCGATACGGTGATACAGAACGCCTCTCTTACAGCGTCTGACACATCTGTTCCACGTTCACCCTTACATAATGAACGGCTGACAAAAGTTACTGCTCTTCTCTGGACATTCTCCAACTGTACCATCTCGTCCTTATTCAAGTACTACACGTACAAGTAGTAGCCAGGTACTGGAAGAAGCATTGGCTTTCGGGGGGGGGGGGGGGGGGTAGATCTGCTTGACGAACAAAATTTTAGTCAGTTTCCAGACAGACTACTATCTACCACTCCCGTTCAAGAAACTAATTCACTCCCATCCAATGAAACACCCCAATCATTACGTATACCAGATTGCTGTTATACGATTTCTTTCTTTCTTTTCGGGTTCAGGGGGAGTGTTTGATCCCCCTCATCCCCCCCCCCTCCCATAGTTACGCCACAAATGAAATAAGTGCTTCGAGTGATCGAGTGATTGTTGTGCAGTTGCAAAAGAAAACATAATTAAGACTCTTTCTATTTAGTCACTATATGCTGTATTGGTTTCTATTCATGGTAAATTCACACTCTGCAACTATCATCGATCCCCTCCAGGTCCTGCAACACGCTGTTTTCTTTTGCTGTGCATTCTGTATACACTACAGAATTTTCCGCGTAATTATCGAAGAACTTCGATTGTTACGTTGTTAGTGATGTATGCATATTGTGTTTCTGCCTTCTCCAGGAGAGCAACATAGGTGTCTGTATCCCTGGGCCACATTTAGCCTCCCTAAATGTTATAATGGTGTTTTACGAAGGTTTGCATGTCCAATTTCGGTTGACTAGTCATTGTAGAATTTCAAGCATCTCCCTTCAAAATCATTAAAAAAATAGTGATTCCTCATGGTGAATTAACGAGCAACAATGAAACACGGTGTACATGCACTATACACAATTACTGACGAAATATAATGAAGTGACAATAGACCTTAATTTACAACCTTTCTTCTCGTTATAAAAGTTATGGGTTTACGACTTTTCCTGGTGAAATACAGCAATTTGACTTGAGATGAATAATTCGATTACCCTGTCAAATCATTTGCTGGAATTGTCCGGATTGCTGTTGTTGAATGGCCGAGCGCTCTAAGGTGCCGTCTGCACGGCCACTACGGTTGGGGGTTCGAATCCCCCTTCGGGCATTGATATTTGTACCGCCCTTAGTGTTAGCTAGTTCGTAAGTAGTTTGCAAGTTTAGGGGCTGTTAACCCCGTAGTTAAGTCCCATAAGCTATACAAACATTTGAACTTTTTTTTCTAAGCGCCTTTCTGCCGAGCGCGTGATTGCTTCCCTTCCAAGGTTCGAGTCCTCCCTTAGATATGGGTATGGGCGTGTTTGTGTGTGTTATCCTTAGGTTAGTTTATGCATGCCTAGACACTGATAATCAGAGTAGTTAAGTCCCTTAGATTTACAAACCTTTGTTTGTAAATTGTCCGGGTTAATCTTAAAACCAGACGTGAACAATTGTGTCCCTGAAATACGAGGAATTACCATCCACAAAAAATTCAATGTAGTATGCGGACGTGGCGTCCATGAGCGCCTCAAAATGTTATTCAGATAAATGACCATCACCATTTCTTTTCAGTCATCAGTTCAGATAGACCAGAGGATCCAGTCCGTTCCTCGTGCAAATTGTCTACATCAGGCATGGCCAACATTTCCGCGGGCAGATTACACTATAATTCACGACCGCGGCCGAGCGCATTGAGGCGCTATGCTACGATGCGCGAGGCCGTTCCCCGTCGGGGGTTCGAACAACACCTCCTAGAGACAAGGTCTTCCAACAGGCCGTGCCTATGTCACACTTAGAGGCCGCGGCCGCCATCTGACTGGCTGTTGGCTGGGGCACGCCCACCGCTGCGCAGCTGCCGGCCAGTCAGATGGCGGCCACGGCCTAAGTGTGACGTAGGCACGGCCTGTTGTAAGGCCTTGTCTCTAGGAGGTGTTGGTTCGAATCCCCCCTCGGGCGTGGATGTTTGTGCTGTCGCTAGTTCATAAGTAGTTTGTAAGTTTAGGGACGGCCACGCAGTTAACTCTCATAGGCTTTAAAACATTTGAACATTTTGATCGTGCCCCACACGCCGCTGCGCATATTGCACGGGGCAGGGGCGCGGCAAATGCCGCCCACGGGCACGGCGAGAGTGCTCGCGCCCGCGGGGCCAAGCCTTGTCTACACCATACGCAACCTCGCAAACTTTCTCCCCCACCCTCTCAATGATGGCATTGAGCCTTTTTGAGTCCATAGATCCTTAGAGACTGCACCAGACACGCCCAATAACATCAGACCAACTAATTGCTTTGCATGTGGTGAGATGTAATGCATTAAATTTGGCATTCTCGGCACTCTTTTGGATCTCTAAATGTCGAATTTGTATGTGGAAGGAAGTGCCAGCAACTGTGTAAATATTACTGATTCAATTATGCGACCGGTTTCTTTGTTATTATCACAGAACCTTCAGGCCCCTAACCAGACAAGTACAACAGTTAAAACACTATTAAGCAACAAATGCATGATAAAGTCGATGTATAAAAAATGTATAGCAATAAACATGCTATACATAAGACAGAACAGTTGTCCAACAATAAACATGTTTCAAGGTCACTAAATAAACAGATTAGAGTGAATTACATTATGAAAGGGGATTTCCTTCTTTAATTATTATATTTATAGATATATATAACTCATCGTTAAGAAAAAAATGGTAATAAAGGAAAAGTATAAAGTACTATGTGCTCTTTAAACGCTATTTTATATAAAGAATACTTTAAAGTTATTATTACTAAAATGGACCATCTTTGCAATATTCATGAAGAATAATAATATCAAAAAATTTACGCAAATCCACTAGTGAATGGTCTCAATAAAATCGAGACACATAACCATGGGTCATATAAGTCAAAGAGGCAACGCGAGAATACGTTAAACGAAGGCTAGGAAGGCAAATACCACAGAGTTGTTGTGTTACTATGTGATTCAAAAGATAAAACAAAAAAGTTACAAAAACGACTCATACTCAGGTAGCGATGTGGTGTCGCGAAAGTATGAAGTGCGCGCCACTTACTTTCGCCGCGCGCCGCCATGGACGCACGGCGCAGCGTCCTTACGACGTCAGCCACGAGCGCCCTCTGCTGCAACTCCGCTCTGCTGCATCTGCACTTGGGAATCAGCTAGGCACCACAGTTAAGACGTGGCTATCGGATAGGCACTAGAAATCATCAGTAGGCAGGCCTCTCTGTATAAACTATGTATCAGCATTCTGCAGTCAAGAACTATGTAAAAGTTAAGTATTACCAAGACTCTGTGAAATATATATCTTGTTCTAATTTAGCCTAGTCTTCTAGTTTCTGCTGTCCCACTTCCTGTTTCGGTCTCTTTACTCGGCCATCGACACACAGGACCACGGGCGGAAACGAGACCCAAAAGTGGCGACGAGGCTGGTACACAAAAGGCACCCTCATCTGATACTATATCAAACCAATAAAACCATAAAAAGATGTAGTGTAAACAAACACTGGATCATAACAAAACCAAAACTGGCCTGAATCTGAATTAGTAACACGTCGAGTTGTACCATGAGGGCGTCACCTGAATATGAGTCGTGTTTATAACATTTTTTCTTTCGTCTGTGGTGTCACATAACATAATACCGAGGAACTTGCCTTTCTGGCTTTCGTTTAACACATTCTCACATTGCCTGTTTGGTGTATATGACCCATTGCAATGTGTCTGGATTCCATACTGGACATTCACTAATGGATTTGCGTAAATTTTTTAATGTTGATATTATTCTCCCCGAATATTCCATTTAATACCATTTGTTTTTCTTAACGATCACTTATATATATATATATATATATACCTAAAAGTAATAATAATAAGCTTTTTTATTGTATTTATTTATTTATTTATTTTTAATCATAGTTTGTCGACTCCAGCAACTGTAGGTTTACAAATATTTGACAGAGTTCAGCCCAACCAGTTGGAAAATTTGATAAAATACCTTGATCTAGATTTCGGCACCATTTAAGAGTGCCTTCACTCTTTCCTTCTGTTTTCTTATTGACCATGTAACATGTTTATTGTTGGACAATTGTTTTTTATTATATATGTCATGTTTATTGCTTGACATTTCTTATACATCGACTTTATTATAAATTTGTTGTTTAATAGTATTGTAACTGTTGTACTTGTTTGGTTAGAGACCTGAAGATGGTGTGATTATAACACCGAAACCGGTCGGATAATTGAATAAATAATATTTATACAGCTGATGGTACTTTCTTGCACCTTCAAATTTATCAGCTGTAGTCACAACCCACTGATTATGGAGAGACTTAGAAATATGTAACGCGCGAGCAATTTCCAAAATGAAAACATCAGTCAGTTTAGTTGCAACAACCAGTTCTAAGTTCGTTAATTCCTCATGTTAGGCCGTAATCACATTGGGAAACATTTCGTACAAATAACATGAACGAGAAAGACCGCGCCGCAAATGCGAATGCCATTTTTGTACCTTATGTACGTGCCACTACTTCTGTCTGTATCTCTGCACTTCGTTACCACCCATTACTGATACCACCTTCCAACAAATTTGCACAGCATTGGAAATCTAAATTTGCACCAAGAGAATCACACGGAGAGAGGAACGTCGCCTCGCTCCTGGTATTAGATTTATGAGTTAAACATCCGTTACAATCTCTTTGTTTTATGAGACGTTAATTAGCTTCACCTTCTCTCGTCACGTGAGGAGTTTGCCAGAGGAAAACTCCCAACGTCGATGTCTGCTGCAGGGCGTCTGCGCCGGTGAACTTCTCAGCGGGCACAAGTTGGCAACTTGCACCTCTGATGTTTTATACTTGTTCCGTGAGGCTCACATATAATGCGAATAACAAGCTCGGGTGCTATCTGGTCACGTATATGTAAAATTATAATGCGAGAAAGTTGCTGGAAGCTCGAGTGGAGTCGTCACGTGTACGTAACTGCGACGATATTTTCGTGTTCTTTAGCAGAATGTAATTCAGAGGCTACGTTACAGCGTCACCGTTGGTTATTAAGGGGATCTGGACGGGGACGTGAACGTGCTACATTTTCACAACTTGCTTTCAGTGCAAATTACTCTTTATCTACAATGCGAAGGAAGTTGCGATTTTGTACCAACATTGAGTGACATCAACGCAAGTTCTAATAGGAAATTTATTGAAATACCTGTTATAGTTTAAGAATTACAATATTTAGCCTAAAGTACTGTTTCAAACATTTCAATGTGAAATTTAATTAGCGAAACTTTCTGAACGGCACATCTACTGTAACATAAAAAGGTGCAACAAATCACTGTAAAAATAAAGAATGTAAATTCAATTAACTACACTTTGTGAAAGTGTAAGTGGTGTGACAACACCCTAATATTCGACACTAGACATATCAACGAATCTGTGAAAAAAATTATTCGTTCCATTTGCTATTTTTAGTGCAATTCAGCACTGTACAATTCTTTCCCACTTCGTTCCCATTGTTTCCCATCTACATTGGAAAGTGTAGATAGCACACCTATGACTAATAAATTCTACAGCTATATAAAAAAGGTACAAGTGAATTTCCAAATGAGCATGAGAATTATACATCCCACACTCCTTCCCTTAATGTCTATGACCACTGTCCCCCGAACTCTTTGCCTGTTTGTTACCTTCCCGCAGCACGCCGCTGCTCGTCGTCGGATGTTCGAGTAATTCCTCGCGCATGGGTGTATTTGTTGTTCGGGGTATACGTTAGGTTGTTTGTAAGCCTAGGGACTGATGACCAGAGTAGTTAAGTAACTGTTTGCCCACTTAGGGCGCTCTCTAATAGCTTGCTTACAACCCCACGCTGCTCGGATATGTATTTATACCAATATTCAGTTAGTCCATCTAAACATCCCTCCTCTCTCTATCTATTTCTCCCTCGACCTATTTTCACATCTCTTTCTCTTCCTTACCACCCCTACCACCTCTAACCACCCAACCATCCCCTTGCCCCTCTCATAAACTTCAAAATTCTCTACCAATCTATTGTTGCCCTATCTTTCTATTCTCAGTCCCCTTTTGTCACTACGCGGTTTCATTCATCGTATCATTTGTCAAAGGAGATATTGGGCTACATACCTTTCTGGTGTTGAAGCTTGGCTCAGTGTTTTCTTAGGGTCGAACGGTACATGTCTTCTTTCATGCCACAGCAACTACCTTAGTTGCAGATATCATCTTTTGTCCTATAGCTAAAAACACTTTATGCACGGGCTATAGTTTGCGAAACAAATAAGAAAAGTTACTTAAAATAACTGGTTCATTAATACAAAGGGATTTATTGTAAACTTTGCAAATGGTGTATTCAAAGTCAGAGAATTAGTTGAATAACGATTATGCAATGAAATTGGTTCCTTGTTGGAAGTAATCATAAACTGAATAAAATTGTTAAACAGTTGACTGTCTGCGATAGGAAATTGATAGCGGTTTTCCCAACTATGTAATCATAACTTTGCGAAGCAGAGAAACTATGTACATTTCGCGAGCACTCAACAACTCTATAAACAAGTTTCAGGGACTGCAAGGTGGGAAAATGAAGCACAACAACAAAATTAAAATCCCTGAATCGTGGCTTCGTCTCACTACAGATGTATTCCCTGTAAAAAGTGAGCTCATTGAAGGAGCCAGATAGCCAACAGCTTCTCGCTTCAAAAATTAAGATGCATAAAGAAAAAATGACAGGAAACACGTAAATCTTAACTGAGACGGGATAACACTGAAAGTTAAATAGTGGCGCTGACCGAAATTATTAATTTATCAAATTAAGTGGCTCTTATATATAATAGGTACAAAAATAATGTTGGTTTCCTATGATTCTACGTGCTGTCAGACCAGCATTTCCACTGGCGGTACAGTTGGGAAAGCTTCTGCAGTGATACGGTACGTAATGAACACTCTTACTCTGATCTAGAGGGCATATGAAATTGGGGAGTAACAGTCACTGCTGGACGATTAATGGCCTCTATCGGGATGAAAAGGAAACAACAATATAGTTACAATCCGGTGCGCAAGTTTACGTTACCATACGCCGTGCCGAATGCTGCGAGCGGCCGTTGCTGTGGGCTGCCGTCGGTTGCTAACTTGTGGGAGTTCACGATGCGACTTGCCAAGAGATAAGCCTCTAACTGTGCTTTCCTAAGGGCACTGATGACAGGTCATTGAATACGCGGTGCCGGCCGCGGTGGCCGAGGGGACTGAGCCACTCCAGTTATGGTCTGCACGGCCACTACGGTCGGGGGTTCGAATCCCCCCTCGGGCATGGATATTTGTGCCGTCCTTAGAATTAGCTAGTTCATAAGTAGTTTGTAAGTTTAGGGACTGATGACCCCGTAGTTAAGTCCCATAAGCTCTACAGTCATTTGAACATTTTTTTGAATACGCGGTTGATCAACAAGGAAGCTGTGCACCACTTGTTCACTGCAATATGTTAACAATTGAATTAGAGTCTCGCGTATATTGTGGGCTATCAATCACCGAAGCCAATATCCAAAGCGAACCAGAAATTAAGAACAAATATTAACAAAAATGGCAATAGTAGGCAGTTCCCGTTACGTAGAATTTGTGCGTAGTGTGGAATATGTCTCATTGTTCGCTTCAGTCCAACTGGGAGAACACAGCTTCGGGCGCTCAGTGTCGCAGCCTTCGCAAAGGTTTTGGGAAGGGAGGGGTGGGGTGGGGTAGTGCGCCCAGCAGCACACCAAGGCTTCAGAATCGCTCGTCGCAACACAAGTACGAGTGCTTCCGAACTGTACCGAACGGATACTACTCGCTCTTGCCGAACTCCGAATCAGTTTAAAGCAACAAAAAGCGTTTTTGTTTTTTACATTTCTCAACTACTGTATTGTTATTTATTTCATTGTGTGCAGAGTACTTTGACAGTTCTTAGTGCTAATTCTTCAAAACGGATGGGCAATGTGTAATTAAACAGTTACTTGGATTCTCCGTGCATAAATTTGTAACTTTTGTATAAGACTTTTTTTTGTTTCATGATAAATGGCGCTGTAATAGGCAAAACTAAAAATTTGGAAATTGTTGAAAAACGCTAAAATCTCAAACAAAAACACATCAGATCAGGAAAATCAGACTACGGTTCTTCATTTTTCTGTTAATGAATGAAACACAAACTTTGATCATGCTATCAGTCCGCGGCCAGGCTGTTGTATTTCAATGATTCGGACTGTACCCACTTCTACGCAACTGTTCCCCGTTGTTAACAACTGCAGAGAGAGAGTAGATATCATTTCCTGGTACTATGAGGCCACAGAAATGCTGAAGAAGCTCGTCACAAGTATGCTACACTTTTTTACCGATTACAGTGCCATTTATCATGAAACTGAAAGAATGTTTCATACGGAAGTTATATTTTTTTTTTCACGAAGAATCCGAATCTGCAATAAAAAATAGGCGTTCCTACAAAAGATTATAAAGTTGGCTCCCACCACCCATCACGGATTTCGGTAGGGGGGGGGGAGCAAGTATAGTGTCAGTGGATGCCCCCCCCCTCATCGCTTTAACATTTTCCGGTTACCGCTTGCCGGCCGCGGTGGCCGAGGGGACGCCGGGCGCCGTGGCTCAGCGCGCCAGGTCAGGGGGCTAAACGCCCTCTGTAATAAAAAAGCTGAGCCAACTGTTCAACAAACAACCACGAACGAATTGAACAAACGACCGCTAACCACAGATCTACCTAATGAACAAAACAAAATGGATATTTGTGTCGTCCTTAGTGTTAGCTAGTTCGTAAGTAGTTTGTAAGTTTAGGGACTGATGATCCCGTAGTTAAGTCCCACAAGCTATACAAACAACAAACATTTTGGTAACCGCTTCTTCGTTTGCTGCTAATTTCTTGTGATATTTAGGAGGTAACTATCAATATCTCGGGAAACAGCGCAAGATATAGATTTTTTTCTTAGCATTTCTTTCTCTGTACAAGTTTATAAAGTGAATTAGTAGTGAGAGCTCAAGTTACAAACATAGCATACGCCACTGGAGTCTCGACTGTGGATACGACGGATCTCCAATTATCCCTTCACACAATGGACCAGTAAATGAGAGCGGAATTAAGTCGCCATTCAAGTGATCGAGACAGATAAGCGTATCGCACTGGCTGGGTACACAGTCGGTGAAAACTAAAATCCAACTGATCGTGAATTGGGACGAAGTATTCAGTTTCGCCTGGGCGTCGACTGCAATTGATACAAATTAGAAGTTAACAGAGAGCTTCTGAACACTGCCTGATTTTACATCCCTCCAAATTTGTCTATATGCCAATCACGGACATTTCAAAAAGAAGCCTAGCGCTGACAGAAGGCGCTCCCTCCACGTCTTACGTGCTACAAGAAAACGGCAATATTTGGCCCATCACAACTCGCAACAAGGTCTCCTCAGGGCCATGTTGCGATTTCATTCATGTGTTTCGCTGAAGGTTAGGAGAGGCGCCCGTGTTTGTGAAAAAATAAATAAATAAATAAATAAAAAATAAACCAAGTGACAGTGTAGAGCAGCCATTCAATTCCCAGCTACCTCCTGGAGCAGTTCCCGGAAGGACGGCTACGGCTCTTTCGACTCTTTGAAGTCAGCCAACTCGCAGAACGTGTACCCCATCCCCGAAGCGGCGGCAGGAGTAAGCAGCTGGCATAGAGAATCTTTGTAAATAGAGTTGGTCTGGAATGAATAAACATAGCGTCTTGACGTATGGCAAAAAGGATGTATTGGAATTCAAAGTCTTTTCATCATGTATGAGGTATATAAAGCAAGAAAATTTTACGGATGGTATACACACATACAGGCGAATGTACTTTAACAACGTGTTTACTGTGATATAGTTTTCAATCAGATATGGCCACATAAACAGTAACGTTCATGAAGAACCGTCCCATCACGAATCCGTTTTGAATCTATTACTTCTTTACAACTAACCAATATTCCAGATTTCGAATTACGAACAGATGCCGTAATGAGTAACATAGAAGTAGATATCATCGGAGTAGTGCAGCAACTAAAATCACTTAATAAGAACAAGTCTTCTGGTCCGGATTGTATACCCATTAGATTTCTATCTGATTATGCTGAAGCGATAGCTCCTTACTTAACAGTCATATACAACCGCTCTCTCATAGAAGGATCTGTACCAAAAGATTGGAAAGTTGCACAGGTCACACCTATATTCAAGAAAGGCAGTAGGAGTAACCCACTAAACTACAGGCCTATTTCATTGACGTCAATTTGCAGCAGGGTTTTGGAACATATCCTGTATTCAAATATTATGAATTATCTCGAACAGAACGATCTATTGACCCAAGGTCAACACGGATTTAGAAAATATCGCTCATGCGAAACACAACTAGCTCTATATTCACACGAAGTGATGGGTGCTATCGACAAAGGTTTGCAAATCGACTCCGTATTTCTTGATTTCCAGAAAGCTTTTGACACCGTACCTCACAAACGGCTTTTAATCAAATTGCGTGGTCATGGTATATCGCCCCAAATTTGCAATTGGATAGGGGATTTCTTGTCAGAGAGGACACAGTTCGTAGTAATCGATGGTAAGGCATCGACTAAAACAGAGGTGATATCGGGCGTTCCACAAGGTAGTGTTATTGGTCCTCTGCTATTCCTTATTTACATAAACGATTTAGGGGAAAATCTAAGTAGCTCTCTTAGGTTGTTTGCAGATGACGCCGTCATTTACCGTCTAGTAAAATCATCTGAAGATCAAAACCAACTGCAGGACGATCTGAATAAGATATCAGTATGGTGTAAAAATTGGCAATTGACTCTAAATAATGAGAAGTGTGAAGTCGTCCACATGAGTACGAAAAGAAATCCGTTAAACTTTGTTTACAACATAAATCAATCAAATGTGAAGGCCGTAAACTCCACAAAATACCTAGGAATCACTATTACTTCAGACTTAAACTGGAAAGAACACGTAGATAATATCGTGGGAAAGGCGAACCAGAGACTGCGTTTTATTGGCAGAACCCTTAAAAGATGCAACAGAACTACTAAAGAAACTGCATACACTGCGCTTGTCCGTCCATTTTTGGAGTATTGCAGCCCAGTGTGGGATCCTTATCAGGTGGGTTTGACGGAGGACATCGAAAGAGTCCAAAGAAGGGCAGCTCGTTTCGTATTGTCACGATACAAGGGAGACAGCGTTACGGAAATGATACAGGATCTGGGATGGGAATCATTACAACAACGGCGCTTATCGCTGAGGCGTGGGTTACTTGCGAAACTCCAATCGCCAACATTCTCCTCCGAATGCGAAAATATATTGTTGACTCCCACTTACATAGGTAGAAATGATCATCAAAATAAAATACGAGAAATCAGGGCTCGAACAGAGAGATTCAGGTGTTCTTTCTTCCCCCGCGCTATTCGAGAATGGAATGGGAGATAAATAGTATAATTGTGGTTCGATGAACCCTCTGCCAGGCACTTAAATGTGATTTGCAGAGTATCCCATGTAGATGTAGATGTCCCATGTAGAACTCTTTTCCCAACAGATCTTACCGACGTACAGCACATATAAAAATGAATATATAACTGCAAAATTACACTTTTGTAAAAAATATAATTAAATAAGTATGAGATCATATATACCGCGATAGCTAAATCCTGCCACATCATCAAACACGTATTCCGTTCAGCTTAAAGAAAATCCTGGAAAGCTGACAGTAGTGTTGAAAACTTTGAGGTCTGAAGCGCACACGGATGGAGGCGATAGCAGTAGATTTCTTAAGAGCTGTAAGGAAAGGAAGAGAATGGAGCAGAGTAGCTCAATCCAACAAATACCCCAGATCTGGCTTTTAACTTCAAGATATTGCAGTCACCAGTGAGACTTGCAGTTTCTATTAAGATTAATAAACCACAGGGTAATCTATTCACTTTTGACGTGACCATGTTTCTCACTCGGACACGTTTCTCACCTGCTCGGAAGTGGCCTCACCAAAGAAATTATTGATTTTACATTCTGGATAAGTAAGAAGAAATATTGTTTATAGTAAAGTTGTGAATTAAATGTATGCAAGAATGTTACGTATCATTTGTATTTTGATTACTATCTCTCTAAAGTGTGTACTATGAAAGGCAGCCTCATTTCTTATATATTCACTGATAAATATGGCATTTTGTTAGAAAAAAAGAGATGGACAGCGAGAGAAGGAATAGAAGTACTAACACAAGGCAGGAGTAAATAAACAAATAACCGGGCAATGCTAGTAAATAAGCAAATCCAAAACCGGTATTTTAAAAAACTGATTATCTTGAGCGGTTCTTACAGTAAAGTTAACCTGGAGAGATATAACCAAAAACTGGTTGTTTCACCATAAATCGTCATACCCATTCCGTAGCCGTTGGGAATTGCGGATGTACGAGGCGAGTCCAGAAAGTAAGATCTGTTTCAATTTATCTCCGCTGTAGCGCTGCGATTGCAGTTCCCCACATGCGCTGTAGACGATGCGTATCAAGGAGAAGAACGTGCGCCATTTGGAGATCGGTGTCAGTTACGTACGTTTTGTTGTGCTTGTTTGAAATGTCGGCGTTGATTGAAAATCCCGCCGCCTGTGAAATCAGGTCGGTGATTCGGTTTCTGAATGCGAGGAAAGTAGAACCGAGTGAAATTTATCGGCAAATTTGCGATGTTTACGGACCAATGCGATGAGTGATTCGATGGTGAGAAGATGGATCCGACAGTTCAATGGCGGGCGTAGTGATGTGCACGATGAAGAACGAAGTGGGCCCCCACCTTTGGTTACAGAAGAACTGATTCATGGAGATTGATGACAAGATCGAGGAAAACCGTAGGTTTACAATTAGTGCTCTCGTTATGGGTTTCCCCCAAATTTCACTGTTTCCTACTGGTTGAAGACACGGGCGGCAGATTTCTATGAAGAAGGTATACAAACCCTGGTGCCACGCAATGACAAATGCTTGCAAAATTTCGGCAGTCATGTGGAAAAGTAGTTTAGGAGTTGTAGAATTTTTTAGATGATAAATGACGACAATACGCTGTAACAGAAGAACATCACTTCAAAATGGCAAAACGAGATTCTTCGCCATTAAATAACATCTAATAAATAAAACAGTGCAGCAATAGAAATGAATGATTATTTAATAATTCATTTGATTGATAATTTGAGCTTACCTGTTCCAGCCCTAATAAGGTCTTAACGTTATCTCTTGTCTTAGAAATTGTAAACTGACCATTTGCGTTAATTTAATAATATTTGTAGTTATTCCTGTGAAGTAGATGATACTGAATGGTCGTCATCATGCATTTATAATGCAATTAAGTAGAGAGAAATTCAATTGTAATGCTGATGAACGACGTATAATATCCAGAAATACAATTTTACCATCAAATGTATTACAGTACGAGTATGTTCACACATTGTAAACAAAGATATACACTCGTCTGTGAAATAAACTTAATACTAAATTGTATTACTAAATTTCTCTCTATTGATATAAAGCCATGTATACGGAGTTTTTCTTATGGCAGAACTGGTGAGACGTCACCTTCAGTAATCGGTAGTTATGATGAATCTATTTATTTCTCCCAAAACGACTAAAAGAATTCAGCCCAATATAATAAGAAAGAATCACGCTCGAGAGTTTGGCGCTTTATGAGCACCATGGGAATGAATTAACGGTAATCAACATAGCTTTATCCAGTAGTTCGTTATTGTGGCGAACGCGAAACTAGTACCTTAATGGGTAGAGAGATAACTTAGCGTACATTTAGTTGAAAACATGGTTATCCCTGATTTCTTCTGTATCTGTGTACAATTTCATTTTATTACCAAGCGGAACTTACTTTCTGGACGCGCCTCGTATTAATATTTGTATCTGAATTTTAAAATATATATACCTGAATAGATTACAGCATTTCAGAACGTGGAGTGACAGTACTCAAGCTCATTAGTGTTGCGAGAAATAATCAAAAAAGTCACGTTAATGAGAGTGCGTTTCTACTGCCCTGGAATGGCTCGCACGGTTGCCTAAGGGCTCAGGCGCAGTGGCAGTAGCACGGGCTGCTGACCAGCGTAATGGTTGCGCAGTTATTCTCGCGGGCTGCCATCAGGTGGCGCCTTATGAGACCCTTTATGAGGCTTCTTTATTGCTGCCGGAATGACCGCCGGCCAGCGATAAGTGCGCGCTACGTGCCGGCGCGGGAGCCCGCGGGCTCCGGCCTCCCGCTGTTTGCATCGCAGCCTACTGCTCCCCAGGCGGCACCTCTCTACAGGCAATAGTGCGCACCCCAGACACCTCTCTTCACTTCGCTCCGCACAACGGTATCCTCGCTCTGTGGCGGGAGCAGTGTAAGAGCTCAAGAGCACATGAATATCCTAAATTTGGACAGCAGCGTTATGATCTATAGGTGCTGTTCCGAAATAAGATTTTATCTCCCTCAATGTGTATAAAACTGGGAATATTTTTATATGTGAGTATATTTATGTAAGCTTAACTTTCATTGAATACCATTTGGATGAAAACAAGCGAATCGTCAGTCAGTTTGAAACGAAGTATGTTGGAATTTATTCCTATCTGCTTGCATTATGGAACCTCCCAATACCACTGTTGCATAATAGAAACAAATGTAATTTGTCTGTTATCACTTTTTGCAAAACTACAGTTATTCTACTTTGTAACGTGACAAGACGACGTCATTTTCTATTATTTTGTGTCCCAGAAGTATGTGTAATCAGCAAATATTAGTAGATTAATGCCAAAACTACGAGGCGCGTCCAGAAAATATGTTCCGTTTGGTTATATAAAACGAACGGGTACAGATACAAAAAAAAAAAAAAAAAAATGATTGTACAAAAATCTACAACTGTTAGACTACATATCTTCCAAAATTTTGTAGTTAATTGTCATAGCATGGCACAAGGTTTTGTGTGCCTTTTTCATAGAATGTTGCCATCTGTGTATTCAACCATGTGATAAAATGTTGTTTCAGCTCGTCATCATCATTGAAGTGTTGTCTACCAAGTACAGCTTTTAGGTGTAAGAAGAGGACTACTGTCAAAACAATTTATTTCCCACGATAATGCCTGACCTCACACACCGAAAGTGACCAAACAATTCTTACAGAAATTTCAACGGGACCTGTTTGATCATCCTCCATACAGCTCGCACCTCTCTCCTAGCGACTTTCATCTCTTCTTACACCTAAAATCTGTCCATGGTGGTCCACACTTCAACAATGATAAAGTGCTGTTACCACATGGTTGAATACAAATTTAATTAATAGTAATAAACCACAGGGCAATCAATTCAATTTTTGTGTTTATCACATGGACACCAAAGAAGTTATTCATATTACATTCCAGGCAAGTAACAACAAATATTGTTTATAGTAAATTTGTGAAATAAATGAATGTAAGACTGTTATGTATCATTTTTATTTTGATTACTATCTCTCTGAATAATGTATTATGAATGACAGCCTTAGTTCTTATATATTCATTGATAAATATAGCATGTTATTAAAAAAAAGGAGATGAATAGAGAGAGAAGGAGTAGAAGTACTAACTCAAGGCAGGAATAAATAAATAAATATCGGGGGGACGCCGTGTTTTCCGCTATTAACTAAGTAAATCCGAAAACCTGTTGTTTAAAAAACTCATTACCTTTAGCGGTTCTTACAGTAAAGCTAAACTGGAGAGATATAACCAAAAACTGGTTGTTTCAGCATAAATCGTCATACGCATACATTGGAAATTACGGATTTCTATGAAGAAGGTATACAAAACCTGGTGCCACGCTATGACAAATGCATGCAAAGTTTCGGCCGTTATGTGTAAAAGTATTTAAAGAGTTGTAGAATTTTGTGCATTAAAAATTTCTTCTGTATCTCTGTACAATTTCATTTTATTACTAAACGGAACTTACCTGCTGGACGCACCTCGTATTAATAGTTGTATATGAATTTTGAAATTTATTTACCTGAATTGATTACAGCATTTTAGAACATGGAGTGACAGTACTCAAACTCCTTAGTATTGCGAGAAATAATCAAAAAAGCAATGTTAATAAGAGTGCGGTTCTACTGCCCGTTGGCGGCTTTTCGCAGTGGCGCGCACGGTTACCTAAGGGCTCAGGCGCAGTGGCAGTTGCACGGGCTGCTGACCAGCGTAATGGTTGCGCAGTTATTCTCGCGGGCTGCCATCAGGCGGCGCCTTATGAGGCTCTTTATGAGGCTTCTTTATTGCCGGCCAGCGATAAGTGCGCGCTACGTGCCGGCGCGGGCGCCCGCGGGCTCCGGCCTCCCGCTGTTTGCATCGCAGCCTACTGCTCCCCAGGCGGCACCTCTCTACAGGCAATATCGCCCACCCCAGACACCTCTCTTCACTTTGCTCCACACAACGGTATCCTCGCTCTGTGGCGGGTGCAGTGTAAGAGCTCAAGAGCACATGAACATCCTAAATTTGGGTAGCTACAGGGGCTGTTCCGAAATAGTTGGTTGGTTGGTGGTTTTTGAAAGGGACTAAACATCAAGGGTTGTCAGTCCCTTGTTCCAGTCTTAGAGATAAAACATTGTGTTAGGCGTACCGAAGCATATGCTTTAACACGACAAAGTTGAAAAGGAACATGTGAAAACGAAGAAAGGGTTCACATAAATACGAAGAAGGGATATATGAACAGGGACAAGAGTGTTTTTATATACATGTGGCGTCTGTTCCGAAAGAACAGACGTCACTTCTGATCCTGCAGTTGTTATTATTTAATATTCACAGAATATATGACATCAACTGCGATTGGGCAAAGCTGAAAATGTGTACCCAGCCGGGATTCGAACCCGGGTCTCCTGATTTCTTGGCAGTTGCTCTGACCCATACACCACTGGGGACACAGTGAGCACCGCACCTGCAAGGACTACCTAAGTACGCCTCCCATCAGATACAAATTCCCAGCTTCGCCCTGCCCACAGTACTCAAACTCGTAGATATGAAACTAATTCCCGTAAGAGTAAGGGCTTCATACTTTGCCCACCCCTCCCAACTAACGATAGGATCGTTGCCCGTCACCGGCATATTATATATATACATGTGGCGTCTGTTCTGAAAGGACAGACGTCACTTTTGATCCTGTAGTTGTTATTATTTAATATTCACAGAATATATGACATCAACTGCGATTGGGGAAAGCTGAAAATGTGTACCCAAGCTGGATTCGAACTCGGGTCTCCTGCTTTCTAGGCAGTTGCCCTGACCCCTATACCACTGGGGACACAGTGTATCTGACGGGAGGCGTACTTACTTTATCCTTGCAGGTTCGGTGATCACTGTGTCTCCAGAGGTGTAGGGGTCAGCGCAACTGCCTAGAAAGCAGGAGACCCGGGTTCGCATCCCGGCTGGGTACACATTTTTCAGCTTTGCCCAATCGCAGTTGATGTCATATATTCTGTGAATATTAAGAGTGTTTTTGCTGAGTGACCAAATAAATATAAGTATCACATCACAATCTCTGTACAGATTAAAACACCTACCTAATAGACTTACGCAAGCAGATAACAGATAAATGACAGACACACAAGAGCCTTTAATGGGTTGGTACAGTCCACACTCACAAATAAAATTTAAAACACTATCAACCATGGATGCATTGTCAGCTAAAACAAGCGTCAAGGCGTCAGGGATATTAAAATATCTTCGCTCTCGGCTAAATTGGGGCATTCCACTAAGATGTGGGCGACTGTCAAAGTCGCACCACAGGAACACTGAGGAGGGTCCTAAAGACTTTATCTCCCTCAATGTGTATAAAACTGGTAATACTTTTATATGTTTGTGAGTATATTTATGTAAGCTTAACTTTCATTTGGATGAAAACAAGCAAAACGTCAGTCAGTTTGAAACGAAGTATGTTGGAATTTATTCCCATCTGCTTGCATTACGGAACATCCCGATACCACTGTTGCATAATATACATAAATGAAGAGTGGAAATGCTAAAGGATGTAAGTGCCATTTTTCGACTTTCGGGGTTTTTTACTGCTAATCGATCTATGTCTTCGCGCCAATACTCTGCTAAGAGATTTATGTGCTCCAGTCATTCCTTGTAGTTGCTAGTGACCCCAAGAGATTGCACTAGTCCGATGTACAGATGGGCCTGCGCTGCTAATGGATCTAAGTGCCACAGGCATCTGGCGCTAGCCGAACAGCAGTCTGTATTCAAAGTTATGCCAAAACGCTATTGTTTTGCTTACTGAAGCTGTTGCTTGCTATCTAAAATGATGTACCTGTCAATAATGATAATATGAACGCCAGTGATCTTAGTGGTGATGGAAGTGGTGGAAGGCTAGATTCAGCGGAGCGTCGTACCTCACACAGAAGAAGCAGAACAAGGAGGGAAATTGCTGAAAAACAACCGTAATCTTTACAGTAAACTTATAATATGAAACAAGCCTACATTATCCAGTTGTAGCAGGTTGATATACATAATTTTCGTTTGTGTTTAGGTGTTCTGCAAGTGTAAGTACAGTTGATATGAAAACTCAGCTCTCAGCTCTTTGAAGAATACCATCGACTTATACAGGTTTTTCTTACTCAAAGTCGACGCCATGGGATGTATAATGAAGACGCAGAGGTAAAAGGCAGTCAACTCTCTGCTACACACTTCCTGATGAGACAGGAGACCTCAAAAGAGTATGCAAAGCTACATTTCTAAATGCGTTTAATATTTTTGCTAAAGCAAATCAAACAATTCTTATGAAGAAAAAATCAGGATCTGAAGTTTTCAAAGACACAGCTTTTTTTGATCAAAATAACCAAACAACAGCCTGGTATTTTGTCCTGCAAAAGAAGCTTTTCCGATCAGTGTGATTGGGAGGATTTTCATGTCCTGAAGAAAGGCAAGGCAAAGACACTGCATCTGTGGAATTGATAAAACTTCCAGCTACTGTTCCACTGGCACCAAATAAGAAAACGATTTTTCCACTATTATTGATTACGTGGACGAAAACGAGAATTTTTTCCGACAGCTGTTACCTCCATAAAGTCAATGTTGTCGTGGCACTTAGATCTATTAGCTATGACATATCCTATTGCACTTACACCTTTCTGGATAAGACGGTACGTAACTTTTTGATTTTTCAACATAAGTAGAAAAACCTTTGTCTTCATTTATATAACCATGTAAAGAGTTAATGTGTGTTTTCTTAGAAATAAATATCCATTTCTCACAGAGATGTGCAGTTTTCTTCGTTTCCTCAACAATTTCATTTTTGGCACTTAGCACCTTTAGCAATTCCACTCATCAAATGTAATTAGTCTGTTATCACTTTTTGCAAAACTTTTGTTATTCTATTTTATAACGTTACTAGATGAAGTCATTTTCTATTATTTTGTGTCCCAGAAGCATGTGTAGTCAGCAAATATTAGTAAATTAATGCCAAAACTACGAGGCGCGTCCAAAAAGTTCCGTTGTATAAAAAGAACGTGTACAGATACAGAAAAAATATTGATTGCACAAAAATCTACAACTGTTTAACTACTTTTCTACATAGCTTCCGAAATTTTGTAGGCAATTGTCACAGCATGGCACAAGGTTTTGTGTGCCTTTTTCATAGACTGTTGCCGCCCGTGTATTTAACCATGTGGTAACATGTTCTTTCAGCTCGTCATCATCGTTGAAGTGTTGTCCACCAAGGACAGATTTTAGGTGTAAGAAGAGGATTACTGTCAAATGATTTTTCTTTTGCGATAATGCCTGACCTCACATACCGAATGTGACCAAACAATTCTTACGGAAATTTCAATGGGACCTGTTTGATTATCCTCCATACAGATTGGACCTCTCTCCTAGCGACTTTTATCTCTTCTTACCCCTTAAAATCTGTCCTTGGTGGTCAACACTTCAACGATGATAAAGAGCTGCTACCACATGGTTGAATACACAGGCGGCACCCTCCTTTGAAGGATGCATGCAAAAACTTGTGGCACACTATGACAAGTGCCTCCAAAATTTCGCCAGTTATGTAGAAAAGTAGTTTAAGAGTTGTAGAATTTTGTGCAATAAAAAATTCTTCTTTAACTGTGTACAATTTTATTTTATTACCAAACGGAAATTACTTTCTGGACGCGCTTCGTATATTCTTAAAGTTCAGATCGTATGCTAATTAGTATTTGTGATCAAACTAAATTCTTTTCCCATAATACTAAAATAACTGTTACTATGTTCCACAAGTAATGTCACGAGAGTTTTGTCCTCATTAGTTACCGTTAATTACGAAAGAATTGTTGATAAACCTATTTTGTTAAATACGTAAGAGAAATACCATTAATTTGACCAATATTTCCATATTAATTTAATCAGTATTATCTACGCTATCTTTTACTATAGCCAGTGGCATGTAATTGTTTAATTTTCCATTATAATTAGTATAATGAACTCAATTAACAATACGTAATTTCCAGTATCATTGTTTGAAAGGTATGGAATAGAATGATTTCGCAGCATGTAATTGAGTATTGTTTCGTCAGTTGGGAGAGGCACAATTCACGCTATTTCAGAGTATTGTTTCACCCTACATCCGATGCATAATCTGTTAGTTCAGAATATTGTTTTTTTGTTTCGGCCGCTAACTGAGGCACAAGCCACGCCAGTTGGAACTTTAATTTTGAAAAATAATGTAAAAGTTCTTCAATGCTATTCGTGCATGAAGTACATCTACCGTAAGCGGCGGGGTTTAAGTGATGAAAGATACGTGGAAAGAGCTTTAGATGAAAGTCAGTTTGCCGTCACCTAAATTTTGTCCCTTTCTCTCACTCCAACACTTCCCTCGGCGACATTGCTACCACACTTGTACCAATGTCGCGAGATTTAATCGCGTAGCACTGCGCGTGAGGGCCGTAGTACTACCTGCATCGTCAGTGCGTGTAGTAAAATTTTCTGGTCACTAACCTGGCTTCTTCGTTATATCTGACGTCCCCACGCAGAATCAGCGCATTGGACGTGGATCTTCTTCTCTTGAAGTAATGTACTATGGAAGCTTTGGAACTGGAGACTAGGCTTTGTAGTTAATATTTCAAAAAGTCGTTATGCCAGTACTTTCATAATTTATTATTAAGCCGCGATACAACAAACGACATATATCACACTGTTCCTTGTTATACACTTGTACAAACATTTCATTGGAACATAACTGTTAATCTTCCTAATTCCATACGTGCTGACCTGTAGTGCAAGTCTCTCTCTCTGAACTCTCGCGCGGAACTGCCTGCTACCTTGCAGTGCCGTTCCCGCGTACTCTTACTTTTGGCGGGAAGCGCCACTTCTCCAACATAGTTATTCATTTGCCGCGGTGGAGTAGACGAGCGGTCTAAGGCACCTCGCTACGGAGCACGCGTTGCTCGCCGACGGAGGTTCGAGTCCTCCCTGCGGCATGGGTGTGTGTGTGTTGTCATTAGGTTAGATTACCTTAGTTTAAGTAGTTTGTTAGCTAAGGACTGATGACCACGCAGTTTGGTCCGATAGATTTACAAACATTTGAAATTTTTTGTTTAGTTACTCATTTGTTTTACATAATTAAAGCTTTTCTAAACAAACAAAACAGACCATAATAATTCTTCCTCTAAACGTAATATTTACAATAAGTCATATCAATTTCTATACATTATTTTATCGGCCATACTTGGCTTACGCACGGCCACCTTCTCCGTCGCGAGGATCCTCCCGAGTGTCGAAGTGGTGCGCGTCTGACAGTCGCCCACATCGTTTTAGAATGCTCGGATTTAGCCACTCAGAGAAGGAATTTTAATCTCCCTGACGATTTGAAACTTCTTTTAGCTGACAATGCCTCTATGGCTGACGCAGTTTTAATTTTATTCGTGTGAGTGGGTTGTACCGATCCATTTGATTTTTAGTACTCTCTTCATTACATATTTGTTCTTCGCTCGCCTACCGTTTTAGGCAGGTGGTTTAATGTGCGGCCAGATGCCCTACTGCCTCGTCTATGGTCACCTGGCCAGGACGCTCTGGTATCGTCTTTCCACCTTTCTCTTCTGTTATCCGTTTTTACTTTCGTTCTTTTACTTCTTGACTTGTTACACCACTTTGCTTGGTGAGTCTTAACACATCGTTTTATGCTACATTGTAGTGTCTTTTATTCTAATCTCTACGGTTGGAACAAGGGACTGATAACCGTAGCCGTTTAGTCCCTTTAAAAATCAAACCAACCAACCAACCAACCATTACTAAAGAAACGTAGAGGAGACCTTATACATAGGTGGGGGCAGCCAAGGGAGAATGTTTCCGGGTAGTATTGGCGCAATTTCTCACAGTGATGCAGTATACTACACCATCTGTTATGTTTTCCCACCCATTATACTTGTGATGTGTTCTCCGAGGTACAAAATTTCTTAACACCTGGTACTTTATGGCCCTAAGCTAGCCATCCTACACGCGATTAATTTTATTTGTGTCACATTACGACGTACACCTCGAACTTTTATATCCACACACGAACAGCATTAATTCGTATTATAGATGTGTGGAATGTGCATATCTGGTGAAATTAATTGTATTTAACGAGACTTGCAAACTGGCCATAAATAGGGACAGCTGGGCGTTTATGCAAATGTTCAAATGTTTGTATTATGGGATTTAACTATGGGGTCACAGTCCCTGATCTTACAAACTACTTATGAACTACTTACGAACTAGGACGGCACAAATATCCATGCCCGAGGGGGGATTCGAACCCCCGACCGTAGTGGCCGTGCAGACCGTGACTGAAGCGCCACAGTCCCCACGGCTACCGCAGCCGGCGAGCGTTTATTAATCATTAAAAGTGTCAAACAACTGCAGTTCTGCGAGTGGCCTCTGTTATTTGTAGTGAATTAGCTTTCGCCCCATAAGATTGCAGGTACCCGCTACCGAGAGCAACGATCTTCGAAAACATCGAGAATCATAATATACGACCGGTAACGGCGCAAGCTGCATAAGATGCGACGACTAGTCGTGACAAACAGCACGCTGAAACCTTAATAAAAATAACACACACACACACACACACACACACACACACACACACACACACACACACAGTGGCACTTCGCAAACTGAAGGTCTGAGTTTCACTTCTGGCCAAATTCTGGATGCATGATCCGTTACATAGCTTAAACTGTTGGTCACCAAGAGTGTTCGCCGGCCGCTGTGGCCGAGGGCATTGAGTCGCGTCAGTCACGGTCTGCACGGCCACTACGGTCGGGGGTTCGAGTCCCCCAACGGGCATGGATATTTGTGCCGTCCTTAGTGTTAGCTAGTTCATAGGTAGTTGCGTAGACTTTCCCGGCGTAGTAACTGATAATATTCATCTCGTGTATGCAGCCGGATACCGTCGTCAACTAGACACGATATTTCAGCAGACCAACTGGCTGCCATCTTCAGGTGAGAGCGCTAATACACTAACTCGCCGGAAGCGCTCTCACCTGAAGATGGCAGCCAGTTGGTCTGCTGAAATATCGTGTCTAGTTGACGACGGTATCCGGCTGCATATCGGAGATGAATATTATTAGTTCATAAGCAGTTTGTAAGTTTAGGAACTGATGACTCCGTAGTTAAGTCGCATCAGCTATACAAACATATTTTTGAAGAGTGTTCAGGTTCATATCAACCAACATCCAGATACTAAGCACAACGAATATCTGTTCCAGTATATTAAATGCAGTTCGCAACGTATAATACTCAAATAAGCATTAGGATCCTTTACCTTTTGACTTAAATTATCTCCTTTGACATTTTCTTGACCAGATGCGTTATGGGACGGTTTTTCATGAATGTTAATGTGTATGTGGCCATATCTCATGTACGACGTGTTTACTGTGATACAGTTTCTGAAGTACATTCGTCTGTTTGTATGTATACCATCTGTAAATTTTCCTGCGACAACAATTCGTAATGTAGAATTTATAAACTGCAACATCATACTGAATACTGTATTCTTGTTCCATGAAAAGAAGTAAGAAACTCTTTTTCTTTCATTGTTTTGATGCGGTTGTCAGGAAGAAAAAAGTTTAACAAAGGTTTGAAATTATGTTTAAAGTTTGTTGCTAGTCGCTAAGTACCATCATTCTCATACAGTGTATCTGTAAAGTCTCGTCGCATTATTTTTATGTTTAGTTTCTTGCAACTCTTCATGTTTATGACGTTATATCTCCTGAACCATCTGTCGTATGTGTTTCTTACTCCTACAGAGCTTGTTACGTCATGTAAAGAATGTGTGTATCTAATTTGGTTGAAATCGGCCCAGTAGTTTAGGAGAAAATGGGCAGTATTGTCACATAATGCAGCCGTTTTTCGCATATTCTTGTTGATGACGTCATATCTCGTGAAATATGTTGTACGTCACTTACGCTTACGGCGACCGTCCTCATCGATTGAAGCTTACGGGTAGAAAATTTCATAAAGATTGGAACAAAACTGTAGATTTCTATGTAATTCGTACCCACAAACATACGGACATTTTTGCTGTTATTTCCAGTAAGAAATGTGGCTATCAAAAGTTGAAATAATTGAGGCTTCCTCAGATATTTGCATTATAGTTTTCTTCAACATGTGTAGAATCAAAATATCAAACTGTACCTTTAAGCCGGCCGGCTATATTTGCAGTTTTCTGCACTCTAAACTGTCATGTAAACGTTTCCTTCAAAGTGTTTTTTAATTTAAGTAAGACATTATCTTGAGCGGGTTATTGTTTCCTTCCTTAATTGTTGTTTTTAAAAGGACTTTAATGAATATTATTATTGATTATCTAAATTTGATCCAGGTATATACAGAAATTGGTTGACATAAACTTTGCCCCCCCCCTTCCACTACTTTATTGCTGTTCTTCCCTATTCCAACGTTACAACCGTACTAACCCGACATGAGTACCTGTTATTACCATCTCTTTGCTTATGTGAATCTATGTACAACTCCAGAGATGACGTTATCCCCCTACACGACAATCAATACGAGACTTCAGATGAAGTAGACGTCGCGATTGTGTAGCAGGCCTTCCGAACATATGGCAGAATGTCACCAATAACGGGGATGATATAATGAAGGTGTGCAACTGCAAGTACATCTACCAAAAAAATTGATCTCAGGGAAAAATATTAGTTCTTATGAACTTTGATACAGTATGTGTACAACGGCGTTAAGTCGGAGGAACAGGTTTGCCAAATGGGATGACCCCCCCCCCTCCCCCCCCCCCCCAAAAGAAAAGAACACCTGTTACAAACTTTGCAGACAAACCTTCCCTGAACACACAGGTAGTAGTTTGCGGCCATACGTGTAATAAATGTACGGTGTAATGCCCATCCCAAATGTGTTGTGTCGCATCTGTCGTGCACAGACTATAACATCACATTCAAACTCACTTAAATGGTGGTACCCTGCCACTGCAATATCAGTAATCGATAAAACCCCTGCACCAGCCACCTGTTGCCTTATACAGGCGTTACCGACTCCAATTTTGCTGTCCTCTATTTAAATATTTTTTTAATACATATGTGTCTACCAGTGTGTTCGGTAGTTCAGTGTATAGCGGAGTATTATTGATAATCTCGAATAAGTACTAGCTGCAGAGGTGAAAAGAAAGAAGGAAGATCAGGGGAATAACGTTCCGTCCATATCGTGGTCATTATTGGCGTAGCACACGGTGTGGTAGTCCAGGTTTGGGAGGGACACCGGTCGCACCATTTGAAAGGAAACATCCCTGCATTTGCTTCTGAGTGATTTAGAGAAAAAACCGAATACGTCAATTAAGGAAATAGGCCTGTTTTAACCGCCGTCCTCCAGAATGCGAGTCCAGTTGTTACTATTGCGCCACCTCCTTCAGTCGCAAAGCATAATAACGATGATCTATTTACTAGTCTCAATTATACGACAGTTTAAATTGAAAAGCATAATTGAAAAGCCACGGTCGAGTGGCCGATTTTTATCAAGGCGCCTAGCTGCCGAGCGTGCCGCTGCTCGCCGTCGGAGGTTAGCATCCTCCCTCGGACATGGGTATACTTGTTGTCCTTACAATTTAATTTAAGTTGTCTGTAAGCCTAGAGACTGATGTCCAATGTAGTTAGGGCCCATAGATTTAATAATACTTGAATTTGAATTATTTGATCTGTTAATCCACTCTACCTAAAAGTCAAATTATGAAAAATTAATGAAGCGTATAACCACTAGATCAGTATACGTAGTTAATTCATAGATTGATGGGGTGGATGACAGTTGGTAAGTTCGGGATAATAGTCCGTATTCTTAGGCTTACGCTATAGAGCACACTGTACAAATATTCAAATGTTTGTAAAGCTATGAGACAATACTGCAGTTGTCATCATTCCATAGACTTAGAAGCTACTAAAAATAAAATGAAACATTCACTCTGCAGTGGAGTGTGCGCTGATATGAAACTTCCTGGCAGATTAAGACTGTGCTTTTCCTGACTTCTGCTAAGGACAACACACATACACGCACAGGCACATGTCCGATGGAGGACTCTAAACTCCGACAGGAAGCAATGCGCTCTCCCGCACGGCCAGTAGAGTATATTACGGCGTCCCGTTTCCTTCTTCTTTACTAAAATATCTATAAAAGGCCTTAGCCACTAATTTCTTCGTCCATCGTATATCTGTGTTTGTTAATGAATGCCGTGACCGAAGTAAGAGCCGGCCGCGGCGGCCGAGGGGACTGCGGCGCGCCACTCACGGTCTGCAACGCCACTACGGTCGTGGGTTAGAATCCCCTCTCGGGCATGGATATTGGTGCCGTCCTAAATGTTAGCTAGTTCATAAGTAATTTGTAAGTTTAGGGACTGATGACCCCGTAGTTAAGTCCCATAGTCTATACATACACTTGAACTTGAACCGAAGTATAAGGGACCCGTCCCATCTAATGTTACCTCAGTTCCAGCTTGAGTGTCCACTTGTCTCTCTTGAAGATGGTGACTTGTGTGATAGCAACGTCAAGCCGTCAGCATGTTTCACATCAAGTGTATTTAATGAATACAGTAGTCTCGACAGTTAGAGATTAATGGGACCGAAACCACGTCGAACTATCGAAAAATCGGACTATCGAAATTTAAATGGGAAAAAGAAATATCATGTTATTGCAAGTAATACAGGTCAAAATATGAACTTCATTAAAAGAATTTACATATGCATTTGCGTTGGGGAATATCAATAATTATTTATTTAGAGAAGTAATAGTGAAATGTCTTTTGTTTACAGAAGCAGCAACGATTCCTCGCGGCAATGTGACGCCACCGTCTGAGGAGCTGTATGTCAGTTGGTGTCGCTTCAGTCTGTAGTTCAACGTAGCATATGGCGGCCTCGAGAGCAGCCTAGCCATCGATGTTACTCCTCATCGGTGCAGCCTCAGCATGTCAATTATAGAATAGTCTGTCACTTCCCACTGTTCGTCCGAATTTAACCACTCACCTACTTCCACCTCTTCTGCCTCTTAACACCCTGGCAAACTTCTGATTGAATTACGGAATGTTTGATCGTCCTCATCTGCTAAATCTTCATTTTGTGTGTATGGCATATTTTAGTGTAGAATTTTCCTCCGTGACTTCGAAGCTGTGTATATGTCGCTCCAACATTCGCTAATCCAATACATGAAGTCCGTCTAAGTCACTTTCTTCAAAGCTCCTACAATGCTTTCGTTGTCTTCAGATTACGGGATTGACTGTAGCGATCGCCAGAGAATTTTTTGTAGGCATTCCAGAATTCCCTGATCCATGGCCAGACAGGGAAAGTATTATGGGAGAAACAAGGCGCAGATTCCGTCACATTGCAGTTCTTCTGCATTTGGATGAGAGGACGCATTATTCACGAGCAAAATTACTTTGCATGGCAGTCCCATTTCTTTTACAAATTTCTTTTAGTGAGATACAAATGAGTTAAAAAACAGTTCTTGAACATTTTCTGATCCATCCAGGTATTACTGTGATGTGTGCAGACAACCGGAAGAGCTGGTATGGTTACATTCATCAATGCTTTGGTTTCCAGTTGCATTTGAAGCAGCCATAACTATGAACCGATCTTTGCTGTCTTTGTACCCAAGTGCACTTCTTTTTTTCACGAAAAGCAATTGTTCATGTCGGTAACATTTTAAAATTAATCCCAGTTTCTCTGCAGTTATATATTTGTTTATTACAGAATTATTATTATTATTATTATTTATTTATCTTTTAAACTCGACTAGAAATTTTGAAAAGACCTGAGCGTCACCAGAGAGCTTTTGTCCTCATACGTCTAGTTGACGCATTCCATACCTCTTCTTCCACTTGTCGAGCCAGCCCACACTAGCTGCGAAATTGTCATCTCCATCCTGCAGCTGGTTTCTGAAAAACAAAGCTTTTTCTTGCAAGACTGGACCAGAAATCGGAGTACCCTACTGTAGGTGTTGCGTAAACCACATGAACAATGCTTCACTTGGTTGTTCGAAGGCTGTCTTCCTTCTTCGAGTGAGGGATTCGTGAGAGCATTTCTTCGAAGAAAAGTGTTCCCATTTAAGTCGGTTTCTGCGCCAGTCACAACAGTAACTTCGACGACACCTCATTAGAGAGCAAGGCGTTTTATTCTCCTTTGTCAAGTCGTCTTATTGCTTCTGATTTTAGATGAAAAGGCACGATTATCCTCTTTCTTGTTACAGCACTCACATTTGTAACATTTACAATGGAACAATGTACAGGTGGGAACTACTGCAGCCTGTGAACTCCCTAGTTTTCATCGGTAACAGCCGGAAGTAGTCGGGGGATTTCGTCGCATACTGACAACAGATGTTCGTGCAAAAAGGAGGTCGGTGTTGATTGCATTGTTATCTGCTTTGTCACTGACCTGTTCTCTACCTCTCTATCTTTTGCAATGATGTTTTCATTACTTTTCATGTCAGTAAAAAAGGTAAAAAAGAGATCGTTGCAACTTTCTTTATTTATTATTTTTCATGAGGCTCGGCTTATTAGAACGTCAAATTGTCAACTCTACAGTACTATAAAAAACTCCAGTGATTCAAGTTTTTCTATAAACTGAAATGTGACGTATATTGATATATTAATTACATTGGTGTAGTGTATGTTGTTTCGGACATTTCCGAAGGAACAGACACCATAGCAGCTTCGAGCTATATTGCATTTGCATATATAGGAAGAAGGATTTGGAAAGGTAAGAATGACAGTGGCTGAATCAGGGCATTGAAATGAAACAATGGCGACATGTGAAAATGTGAGCCGGGCCGGAAATCGAAACCGAGTCTCCCGCAACGGGTCAGCGGTCGCCTTAAACGTTTTTTTTTAGGTATATCTAAGGTTTGTGGTCATTGGTTCAGCTCGTTCTTAGTTGTTCGATGAGTAATTGGCTCAGCTCTTTTATTACAAAGAGCGTTTCGACCCTGAGCGGGCGCACTGAGCCAGGGCGGCCCCCATCACTTGGCTACCCGTGCTCGCCTCCCGTCCGTCTCAAATTCTCACATGTCGCACGCTATGTTTATAGTGCCCCTGTCGTCCATGCCCTCTTACACTCGCCATTACGGATTCCCGTACGGGGTCCAACGTATGACCGCATCTTCTGACATGACCAATATAGTATTTACAAGCGATTACTTCACCGCAGATGCGGTGACACATTCGACCCCGCAGGGGCGAGTGTAAGAGGGAATGTACGGTGGGTCGCTGCAGCCTTAGCGTGCGATTGTGAGAATTTGGGACTGACAATAGGGGAGCACGGGTAGCCAAGTGGTTAAGGCGAACGCTGGCCCGAAGCGGAAGACCCGGGTACGATTCCCACCTAAGCTCAGATTTTCACTTGCCGCCCTTGTTTCATTTCAGTGCCCTGATGCAGTCACTACATTCCTTCTTTTCCTGATCCTTCTTCCTTCCCCACCTTTATTAACAATTTGTATATTGATATGTCACCATACAATTAGAAAAAAATATAACAGCGGAGTTGAGAAAGATTTACTTTTGTGTTACGTAACACTTTTCGAGTTCTTTTTCAAGGTGGCGATGATTAGCTCTCGATGTCCTTTAACGAAGAGGGTTCATCGAGTATCGATGTGATACGAGGCAGACGAAAAGAGCTCCCTGTATCAGATACGCCCCCTGTGGTAAAGCGTTGTGGGAGCCGTAGTTATTGAAAAAGTTCTCTGATTAAAGCTGTGCACATCAAAGGACGAGCGGCTCATCCGCACTCCACACGGGTCCGGCACAGCGCGCGCCAAGGACGATGACGTTGGGCGGGGGGGAGGGGGGGGGCGCTAACGAACCCTGGCAGCGCGACTGACGCCACAAGGGTCAGCGCAAAGCCGCTGCGTGGCGTGACGTGGCAAACACGTCGCAGTAACTGATACAAGGCACGGGTAATTCTTTCAAGTAATGCATCACTGTACCTCACTGCGGACGCTCACACTCCGCACTGTAATTGGTGCAGTGTATTAAAGCAACAGAACGCACTACTTCACTAGAGAAAGACGTCGGTGAAGCATAATATGAGGTGCCGTAAACTGAGGTTACGTGAGCCCAGGCGTGTAACTTGGACCCAAAAGAAACAGAAAATTGTGTTAAATCAGTTCTTGGCATTCTGTAACGCACGCATGAGCTTAAATTTCATAGAGTGGCTAAAAATTACTAAAAATTTCCGGGATGTTATGCCGTGGTCTAGTGGATTTATTATTAAAAACAAACGTTTCGTCCCCGACTGCGGAGGACATTCTCAAGGGGGATCGTGGCACTTTTGGATGTCCGATTCACACCCGAGCCAGGATATGAATCCGACATCCAAAAGTGCCACGATCCTCCTTGAGAATGTCCTCCGCAGTCGGGGACGAAAGGTTGGTGTTTAATAATAAATCCACTAGACCACGGCATAACAGCCCGGAAATTTTTAGTAATTTTGACCATTCCGGCCGTGAAAGTTTACATTTTACAATACATAGAGTGGCTAACACACGAGTTACAACGCTCTTTGCGGAAAACGTCTGTAAACTCGGCCACCACATTTTTGGTGGTCAGTACACTTGGGAGGAGCATGTCTATCGTATGTTGTTGTTGTGCTTCAAGTGTTGTATTTAGTTTCTATTGTATTTAGTGTTTATTGCCGATGAAATATGCCTAAAGTGTGTTCCGCATTTAAATGCACAAATCGAAGTGATAGAACAAGTACATCGTCCAAGAACACCAAATGTTTTGGCATGTTTGATCTCAGACTGTCTATACTCAAAGTTCCTGACTGATGGCACTTAGCTACCTCAAGAGTGAAGCTTCAGATGACCTATCCTGCAATTCCCTTGGAGAACACGCCATAAAAATTGCTGTTTTCTACCTAGTGTGGTTTGAGATATTTCTTCTTCTGTCACTCCTGTGGTTGACGAAATCACACTTTTGAGTGTCTACACCTTCTTAAAGAGTATTTTCATTCTTTGCTGACAAGATCGAGCATGGCTGACATGCTTATTTCAGCATGGCAACAACGAAAGTTATTAGTGATACATTATTTCGGTGTGTAATGCTTTTGTGGCAGCTTACCCAGGCGCATTTTTATTGCAGTATTCTATTGTCACTTTCGTTTTTGTACTTAAATTGCACATACCAAACGTTACTTGATTCAGCGTGGCAACAAGGAATCTTATTTCGACGAGGAATGCTTTTCAGGTAGATGACCTAGGTGAATTTTTAACAGCAGTATTAGGTTGTCACTTTCGTCTTTGCACCCAAATTTCGTCTACCAAAGTTCACAACCAAACCCTTTAACAGGAATTTTACAAGTTTGTAGACTTAATAGGTGTAGTAAACACAAGATAAATGTATACTAGACTTTATGAAAGCACTTGTTACAAACATTAGCAACAGATGCAAATCCATGGTCATGATTGTTCGCCATAACAAGTACTACTCACTGTATATTTCGCAGCTCGTTTAAACCATGCACTTGCATTAAAATCTACACAAATATTTTCACAGCGGCCCTTTCGTTATTACTGCAAACCTTAGCTAACAATTACACTTCTAAGTTGAGCTGTATTACAGATAGTTTCGTGAAATTTCATTACCGAAATGTTAGGAAATATACTACCAGGCTCGTCAATTCGCACCTTCGATAAAGTTTGACGGAACTTGTTGCTTATCCGTATTCAATAGTCTAGCTTTATTTAAAACGCGTCTGTCAATATGTACGATTCTCGAGTGGGTGTGGCATACGAGCAGTCAGCCGATACCCCAAATAGCCGCGGTGGAGTAGCCGAGCGGTCCAAAGCACCTCGCTGCGGAACGCGCGGTTGCTCCCCGGGGCATGGGTGTGTGTGTTTGTCCGTAGGTTAGTTTACCTAGGTTTCAGTAGTTTGTAAGCTACGGACTGATGACCACGCAGTTTGGTCCGATAGATTTACAGACATTTGAAAATTTGATATCCCAAATAACATGGAAGCCAATTCAATTTACCTCAAACAAAGCATACCTATCACCACTCTATGAAATTTAAGATCGTTGAATGCACGTATACAGCTGATTGACCATTTCGTCGACATGTAGTAACATTAACTTGTACAAAGGAAGCCAAATTCAGGCGGTGTGACGCGTGATCAGGAAGAGCAAGTATATCAAACCGTGTGACGTCAGGCGAGAGCTGTGTTGGCAATGTTGCGTACATAAACGGTGTTCTGAGTTCGGGGCTGGAGGGCTGTCAGCAATAGCGCCCTTGACGACAATAACACGGCGACAAGCAAAACGGAGCAATCGCTCTTTCTTTCTGTGTGGCGCAATCTGTTTCTTTTTGTGCAATGCAGTGAAGGTGCGAAGTGTTTGGTGTGTGACAGAGAAGTACGAAGTATATTAAAATAAGATACAGCTTCATCATTCCCTGTCTCACGCAAAAGTGTATCCGAAACATGGAAGGGAAGATCAAGAAGCCTCAATGTCTGAATCAAGGAACGTGCTGATGTGGAGGACTGCCAGAGTAGCGAAGCGTCTGTTCGACTGATCTACAGAATACAGCCAAGAAAGACTATTTACTGAGAATTACTTTGCGAAAGAAGTGATTTTGGTGGCAACTGAAGAAATGTTCTCATTTGGTAGAAGACTCTGAAAAAGTAAATTTGTCTCCAAAAGACTGTTACGTGACGTATTCAGGACATGGCTACAGATACTCAATAACAACAGAGTGTTATGACACGTTATTATTCCTTATCTTTCGATGAGAGTATTGACATATCAGATGCTGCACAGTTAAACTATTTTCATAGGGGGTATCGATGATAAGCTGAATATAACAGAGGAATTTTATATCTGATTCCCCTCAAAGGTAATTTTGTAACGTACGCTGGTTGAGCGGGGGTTAAATCGACTTTTTGAGTTAAGGAATGAAATAGCGTTATTCATAACTAGTCAAAATCAGCCTGTTCCTCAGTTGGATTTGTGACTTAGCATTCCTTAGCATTATTTAACACGCTACTTAAACGATTTAAATACTTCACTTGAATGAAGAGGCCTCCTCAAAACAGGTGTGGGGTGAATCAACATTCACAGTTGTGGGGTGAATCAACATTCAACACTGAACAGTTTTCGAACCTACCACAGGTGTGTGCTGGAAACTCTTCGTAACCAGTTTCAGTCGAGGTTTGAAAATTTGGAAATACGGTGTACTATACTTCGGCTCTTAGCAACACCGTTTTGAATGGATGTTAACAATGCTCGTACCAGGTTTCAAACGGAATTGTTAAAATTACAGTGTGGAGATTTATTTAAGGACAAGTATAATCAAAATGAAGCCTTGGCCGATTTTTATAAGAATGTTTCTCAAAACAGATTTCCCAGGTTGTACCTCCTTGTTTCACTTACATTACGTATGTTCGATTCGACGTATGTGTGTGAACATTTCTCTTCTATTATAAAATTCGCTATGTCCCAATACCGGTACACCTTATCGTATTACAACCTAACAGGCAGTCTTCGATTAAAAATATCTCAAATATTGCATCCTAACATTGAAAAACTAAGCAAAGAATACCTAAAAGGAAACTGTAGGAAAATGTATATTTAATTGTACTGTACAGCTTTGCTCTAAATTGTAGAGAAAATTGTATTATAAAATATGACTACGGTGTAAATATTGACAATTGACTCTAAATAATGAGAAGTGTAAAGTCGTCCAGATGAGTAAGAAAAGAAATCCGTTAAACTTTGTTCACAAGATAATCAAAAGTTAAGGCCGTAAACTGTACTAAATATCTAGGAATTCAGATTACTTCAGACTTAAAGAACACGAAGATAATGTCATGGGAAAGGCGAACCAGAGACTGCGTTTTTTTGGCAGAACCTTTAATATATGCAACAGAGGTACTAAAGAAACTGTATACACCACGCTTGTCCGTCTTTTTTGGAGTATTGCTGCTCAGTGTGGGATGCTTATCAGGTGGGTTTGACGGAGGACATCGAAGGAGTCCAAAGAAGGGCAGCTCGTTTCGTATTGTCACGATACAGGGAGACAGCGTCACGGAAATGATACAGGATCTGGGATGAGAATCATTACAACAACGGCGTTTATCACTGCGGCGTGGGCTACTTACGAAACTCCAATCGCCAACATTCTCCTCCGAATACGAATATATATAGTTGACTCTTACTTACATTGGAAGAAATGTTCATCGGAATAAAATAGGGAAAGCAGAGCTCGTACGGAGAGATCTAGATGTTCTTTCTTCCCGCGCGCTATTCGAGAATGGAATCGGAGATAAATAGAATAAAGGTGGCTCGATGAACCCTCTGCCAGGCACTTAAATTTGATATGTAGAATATCCCATGTAGATGTAGATGTTCCATTCTCTTTATACCAGTAGTATCCTCATGTTAAATTACGCCTAAATTATAATGTTCTGATTGCAAAGACACGATATACAATTGTCTGTAACTTGTGACTATTATTTAAGAGGGTATGTTTTAAAATTAGGATATCGTAGACCTAAATGTATTCTTTGCACCAGATCCGTACCGTGTCTTGTCTAAATCACTGCACTCCACACGCTGTATTCTATTTCTCCGCGGCAGCAGTATACAGCGCGTGACGTCACACGGTCAACTCTCCTTTCTAGGGAGCAGGCAGAGCGGCCTAGGATGACGTCACACCGGCGCTGCACGAGGCCACGAGAGACAGGCCGCGGCGCGCACGTCAAATATCACGTGATCAACTGAGGCCTGAGCAGGCGCGATCGCTAGCGGATTGGCCGGACGCTGGGGCACAGCCCACTGTCTCATAGCGGCTAGCCAATCCGCTAGCGATCGAACCTGCTCAGGCCTCAGTTGATCACGTGATACGACGTGCGCGCCGCGGCCTGTCTCTTTCGTTGGCCTCGGGCGCTGCGTGTCCTTCCTTGAGGTAGTGTCGAGTGCCCTCAGTATTGCAACTGTTTTTCGCGTCTTATCACAGAGTTAACCTTACACTACTGCTTTGTGAAAGTAAGGATTATCGCTGCTAGAAAACATACATTCACCACGCTGCCAACATAAGATTCATGCAAGGTAATGTAAAATTTACGTTATATATACATTCCTTTACAAAATAAATATTTTTCTAATTACTTAGACAAAGAACGCCCAGTCAAATTAATATATTTAGGGAACAGCGTGTTTATAATCTAAAAATGGCGTATAGCATTAGGAACTCCGGAGAAAGTGACTTACTTCTGAAGATAAAATTTGCACGCCAACAAATCAGTGTTCTCCAATTCGTTATAAACTTCCGATCTCTTATCCACCCCTTCCTAGTAATCTTCCAGACAACGAAAATAAGGAAGACAAAGAAATGCTAAAATGTTTCTTACAAGAGCAGGATTTTGTTCTTGTGGCTTGGAATTTGTTATTTCCAGGTCAAGTAATGACCGTATGCGATGATGGTGCCATTGTTCAATGCATGACACCGACAAGAACGTCCTGGGCATGGCGTTCGGAAAAGGACATTAAAAAGAATTAGGAGTTTGTTCTCAATGGTAATATAAGCTACATTGTGCACCATAATTTATTATGTATACACTCTTCCAAATTATGAAGGTATCAGGGGTAAAATATAGGGAGCGAAGAGTTATACTTAACCTATACAAAAACCAAATAGCGGTTATTAGAGTCGAAGGGCAAGAAAGGGACGCGGAAGTTGGGAAGGGAGTAAGAAAAGGTTGTAGCCTTTCCCCAATGTTCTTCAATTTCTATATTGAGCAGGCAGTGAAGGAATGGAAGCAGAAATTTAGATAGGGCATTAAAGTGCAGGGAGAAGAAATAAAAACATTGCGGTTTGCTGATGACATAGTAATTCTGTTAGAGACCGCAAAAGATATGGAAGAGCAATTGAATGGGATGGACAGTGTCTTGAAAGGAAGATATAAGATGAACATTAACAAGAGTAAAACGAAGGTAATGGAATGCAATGTCAGAAAATCAGGCGATGCTGAAGGAATTAGATTAGGTAATGAGACAATAAAAGTAGTAGATGAATTTTGTTATTTGTGAAGCAAGATAACTTCTGGTAGCCGAAGTAAAGAAGAAATAAAATGCAGAATGGCTATGGGAAGAAAAGCGTTTGTAAAGAAGCGAAACTTCTTAAGTTCCAATATTAATATAAACGTTAGAAAGTCCTTTCTGAAAGCATTTCTCTGAAGTGTAGCATTATATGGGAGTGAAACGTAGACGATAAAGAGTTCAGATAAAAAGATGATAAAAGCTTTTGAAATGTGGTGCTACAGTCGAATGATGAAAATCAGATGGGTAGATCACGTAACTAATGACGAGGTGCTTAACCGAATCGGGAAGAAAAGGAGTTTCTGGCATATACTGACCAAGAGAAAGGATAGAGTTGTAGGACACATTCTGAGACATCAAGTAATTCTGAACTTAGCATTAGAAGGAAGTGTGTGGGGTAAGAATCGTAGAGGGAGACCGAGGGAGAATACTGTAAGAAGATTCGAAAGGATGTAGGTTGCCGAACGTATTCACAGATGAAGAGACTTGCACAGGACAGGGTAGCGTGGAGAGCTGCATCAAAGCAGTCTACGGACTGAAGACCACAACAACAACGTATTTAGCACAGTGTAAACGAGTGATGATCTGTTTCTTTCAAACAAACACAGTTTATTATGTATTTTTAGGATATTTTCCAATTAAATGTCAATTTAAAGGAATATCCTTCACACCAAAATTTATTTATATGTATTTATTGCCAGAGCCCAGATGCTACTTGCACCAAATGCACCTTTAAACAGCTTTTTACAAGGATAATAATGCATGGGTTCATGATAGCCAAACTCTAGGGTTATTTGGACACAAACTTCAATATTTTTTTATTCACATACAAAAGATAAAATTTGGTCAGAAACAGATGTTAAGTGCTAGAAAAACATTAAAAATATGAAAATATGTAGGAAAAGGCATAATTAATGGTTTTAGGCTATCATTGGTACTGAGTAGAAAAAAAAGTTTCGCTTCTTGGGTCCAAGTAACCTCAGATTACGGTACCATTTTCTGAAAACTACGCTGGAAAGAAAATCAGCCAATTTTAATTTCCTTATTACTGTCAAGCATATTACTCACAAGTAATTACCCAAGAGACACTCAACGAGTCCAGTACACATGCAAGAAATTTTAACCTAGGTCAAAATTTAAGACAGCTATTACACAGTGTCCGCAAAGTCTCTCCGGAGCCGCGAGCTCTGCGTGTCTTGCCTTGCGAGGCAGCACATTCTTCTTCTTGTGTAAGCTAGCGGCCGTGTTTCACTGCTACTGCCTGCAGTTATGTTGCGAACCGGGATTCAACATTCTTACAATTAAACCAATGAAATAATCATATTAATTAATTATCACAGTAGGTGCTGGAAATGATTTCGTCATTCTTGAAGGCATAGTCCAACACGTTTCAAATTATTTTTGAAAACCTTTACCAACGTTTCACGTGTAATCTACATCTACGTACATACTCCGCAATTCACCGTAAGGTGCGTGGCGGAGGGTACACTGTACCACTACTAGGCATTTCCTTTCCTATTCCACTCCCAAATTGAACGAGGAAAGAAAGAAAGCCTATATGCCTCCGTACGAGCCCTAATTTCTCTTATCTTGTCTTTGTGATCTTTACGCGAAATTAAGTAGGCGGCAGCAAGATCGTACTACACTCAGCTTCAAATTCCGGCCCTCTAAATTTACTTAACAGAAATTCACGAAAAGAACGTCGTCTTTCTTCCAGCGATCCGCAATTGAGTTGCCGGAGCATTTCCGTGACACTCGTGCATTGGTCGAACCTACCGGTAACAAATCTAGCTGCTTGCCTCTGAACCGCCTCTATGTCGTCCTTCAAACCGATCTGCTGCGGGTCCCAAATATTTCAGCAATAGTCAAGACGTGGTCGTACAAGCGTTTTATACGCGGTCTCCTTTACAGGTGAAGTACATCTTCCCAAAATTCTCCCAATAAACCGAAGTCGGCTGTCTGCATTACTCACAACTGTCCTTACATGCTCGTTCCATTTCATATCGCTGTGCAATGTTACGCCTAGCTCACTACTAATGCTGTATTTTAACATTATGGGATGTTTTTCTACTCATGCGCATCACCTTACATTTTTCTATATTGAGAGCTAGCTGCCATTCTTCGCACCAACTAGAAATTTTGTCTAAGTCAACCTGTATGCTATTACAGTCAGTTACAGACGACACCCTCCCATACACCACAGCATCATCAGCATACAGCCGCAAATTACAACTTACTCTGTCCATCAGATCATTTATATAGAAAGAAAATAATAGCGGTCCTATCACACTCCCCTGGGGCACGCCTGACGATACACTCGTCTCTGATGAACACTCGCCGTCGAGAACAACGTACTGCGTTCTATTACTTCACAAATCTGTGAACCTATTCCATAAGCTCGAATGGAGATATTCAGTTATTGCTGTCATACGTTGATTTATTAAATAATTTAATATTCGTCTGTGGGTTATTTTGATAAACAAATGTTTCAGCCACACCCCGAAGGAAATAGTTGGGAGGAGACTGTACGAGGCCGACGCCTGCCCCTGGGGTACATAAGGACTAGCAATAATATCTTTTCAAATCTCATACGCAGTTCTCTCAGCCTGGTGGTCTGGCCGAGTCACGGGCCGTGCCGCGTGCCTGCTGCTGGAAGTTTCCACACGCAGGTTCCCGACACGTGCCTGTCGATACGCCACCCTCGGAGAATCGGCAGAACCCAGCCACCAACCAGAAGCCAGACTGGTGATCACGTGGGATACACTGTACTCAGACGTCAAAGCCAGCCTGAAGAACGGACGCTCTCTTGCGCTCCAGCCTCCGACCTTATCAGACGTGCTCTCTAGGGACATGCTTACTTTTTGTCCGAAAACCCACCATAACATTAGCTTTGCGGCTAGTCGTATGTCAGATAAGATAGCCAATGCCAATGCCCTAACGGCAGTGAAAATCTTTGATTTTAGTTTACTTTTAGCTTTCGACGAATGTACTAAGTTCTGTACACACATATTAATGTTACCAGTGTTGATACTGGCCAGCTTCTACTGGCTATTGAGTTTTCTCTATACTTAAATGGGCAGTGTTATGGTATGTATAAATTCTATCTTGTGTCAGTTCTCTTTTTTTTCATCACGTTTACTTTCAACTGTTTGACAGTACATGAATTATCTTAGATTTTACGCTTACCAAGTACTCTGAAGATGGACTAAGCCCGCAACGCGTCAGTAAAAAAGGAGTAAATATTTTATCGTTACCTGCATGGTTTTATTGTCAGCAGCCAATCAGCTTCTTGAACTTCTTTCTTATTACGTTAGGTAGTGTTACTAGTTAAATGGGATTTGATAGAGTTATAAATCCTCCAATCCTCCGCAAGTAGCAAGTCAAGGTGTCAGCCAAGCCTGTGGAGGTTCTTACTTGACGGGGGAAATTCACTTTGAGATTAAATTGGCAATTAATTTATACTACTTGTAAAGTACTGGCCCGATCAGGCAGTGATCGATATCATTCTATTCGTAATTTCACGTAAGGGCCGAATCTGCTATCAGAATCACGGGATTAATTTTATTGCGGCACACTCCCTTTGACACGGGGCTGGACTATCTGTCATTTGCATCTACCTTCCTTCAGCAGTTAGGTAGCCCAAGATATTGGTGCTACACTACTATACTAGGAATTTCCATCGCCGCAGTGGAGTAGCCGAGCGGTCTAAAGCACCTCGCTGCGGAGCGCGCCGTGGAGGTTCTAGTCCTCCCTGGGGCATGCATGGGTGGGTGTGTTTGTCGGTAGGTTAGTTTACCTTGGTTTAAGTAGTTTGTAAGCTACGGACTGATGACCAAGCAGTTTGGTCCGATAGATTTAAAGACATTTGAACATTTGAATTTCCATAGCTTTACTGGTAGCAACCCCATCCTCCAATACCCACTTCTGATAACGACCATCCCTTCGTCCATAACTTAAAAAGTGAATCTCCATAGCAGATAACCCCAACTTTATTCCCTGTTCCCTACAGTCTACATCTACGCTGTTCGTATCTAGTTTCCAATAGGAACTTATTCCACCTCATCATACGCAACTAACTCTCTGTACATAACCCAGTACTTTCTGCCATCTGAAATATGTTCTCTCTCTCTCTCTCTCTCTCTCTCTCTCTCTCTTTACCGTTCTCGCCACATTGTATAAAACAATCTGATTCACTAGCTACAACCCGACGTTTGGAATGCCTTCCATATCCTGACGTTTCCGAAACCAAACAAACATCCTCAGCTCTCTCTTCCCACCGTCCTATCTGCCTAACCTTGATACACATCAATCTCTTTCAGTCCTTTCTCTCCCGCTGTATTTATCGCTAAAGCAAAACAAACATCCTCCTCTCAATGACCCAATGTGACTTCCGACCGTCCTACTATATTGAAGAACAATTCTTACGAACCTCCGTCCAGCTCAATTTCCATCCCTCCTCTTTATTTGCAGTCATCAACTTCGAGAAGGCGTGTGGCCGTGTATGCCATTTCGGTCTCCAAACTGCAAATCTATGTTGCTCCTATAAATTACCTTCTCCTTATAGCATCCTTTCTCTCCCGCCGAGCCTTACATTCCACACTCCAAAATTATTATTCCTCACCTTCTGTCTGATAGTGTACCACTGGCAGCAATCCTATCTCACCTATTTTACTCCTACACAATGGCGATATGCTCGAACCACCAAAGCTTGTCCACAATGGCGTAACCCCAGTCTCAGAAGAGCGATTGTCTCGGACGTTTTTCGTAGTCTCTACTAATTTCACTTGCTTCTTCAATACCCTTTGTCCTTGCCCGCGCAACGTTTTGACCACATATTTAAGACTTGCTATTTCGAAGCGAGACTAGACTATCTGCTTTGAAACCGTGGCTAACTTCTTGGCTCCATTAGGCTCGTATCTACCCACGCGCGAGTCTTTCTTCGCCTCGGAAGTTACTTGTTTGTCTGTTTCCATTTTCTTATGGAATCCTATGACCTTTTCTCTTACTTTTTCTATCACTTTATTTCCAGCGACGCTGTTTCGCTTCTTCTTCCCTATTCTGAAAGAACGTCATTAAATCCGTTAACTGGATACCTTAGTAATCACGCCCTGGAGTAGACGCTCTGGACCACCTTTCTTGTTCTTTGATTCAGAACACAACCCGTCATCACTGGCGTACTTCCTTGTACTCTTGCGAGCAGGTGGAACTTCGCTTTCACTAGTATTGTTCACAGAATCTCTGCAAGAACACACTTCTTTTCTTGCGTTCTTGACTTCCTATTATTACTGCGTATGTAACGTGACACATGTCGCTTTGCCCTAGTAGAGTGACGTTCAGTCACTCGTGGTGGTTGTCTTACTTAATGAATGAACGCTATTTAAATCTTTCGCTTTACTCCTTGTAATCATGACTTGATTACAGACACAAAAGCAGATCAAAATGTAAATATCTACTCCGCATATCACGTAATGACCGGAGTCTAATTAAATCTGCTAAACACGTCCATATGATTTCACTGTAATAACACTATTAAAACATGTACATATATATCCATCCAAAATACAACAAAACAACGCAGTCAACAATGCTGACATGTGGTACAGAAAACAGCCAGGCATATGAATGCAGAAATAAAATATGGATCACGTGTTGCGCACAGAACTTAATAACTAATTAAAACTAAGTGTTAGACTATTGCACAGTGGACGTAGTATTCTGACGACCTTTCAACGTTGGGGGAAGAAATGAGACCTTCGCATTGGTGGAAACGGTGGAATAAGGGTCGCCAGGCAGGTTATGCCAAGAATTTTGGAGTGGGTGATCAGGTTGTGCATGGGAAATATTCAGAATGGACTTACATAAAGTATAAGATTAACCATCCCTGTTAAACTATTAATGCAATTGTCCGTTCATTCAACAAATTAATCTGAATAGCCCTTTTGAAATAGTGAGATAAGTATCTATAACTATAGGAAAATCGAACTCAGAGATAAAATCAACAATTTATTGAGCACAGTAGAAAGAAAGAAATTTTATAACAGAAATTAAGCAACTAATTATAGTTCTAGAAGATAATTACAGAACCTACGTAAATACTGGCAAGTCAAGTTAAAGCGCTAGATGAAATTAGATCAACAAAATGATCAAAATCAGCTTGGGCAAGACCGCGGAGATTAATTCCACGACAAAACGTAGTCTCTATCACTGAAAACTCAAGGATTTCCTGTCGTACCAGAGCGTGAGCGGGCATTAGTATAATTCTGACGAAAGCAGACGTTTCCAATAGCTCGTTGAATTAATCTCACTCTCTAAAGAGCAAGTCGCCGTTTCGTAAGTTCCACTTACTCGGGAGCAGAACTCTCTAAGTAAGTCCACTTCAATGTCGGGAACTAGAATACCAAGTGCTTCCTATCCACGCAGTGTTACTCACCCAGCAGCGAGCCACCCACTCCTTCTCAGCACCGCTGCCTCAAGTAACTACGCCTGCACTATCTAAACACGCCAATCAACGCGAAGCAAGCAATGGCTAAATGTGGACTCAGGCTCTGGGCTATCTTCACCGCAACTCCCGCATTTTCGCGAGGGCCTTCCAAAACGTGCAGTCTTCCCACGCAAGGTGAGTGACCCAAAAGCAAGGGTAGTCACGTACGCCTCTGGTTTCGTCTAACCACTTCAGACACCAATACCAATAACTCTTAGCAGCTCTGTAGAGCGGCGCCAAGGACGTCTAATATTACAAAAAACAGTCTTGATCGCAGAAGTTAACAGCCTCTATTCACCGGTTTCGACCTGATGTAGGTTCCGAAGGTAAGTTACCTGCCGGCCACAGAACAGCCCAGGACAGCCCAGCTCAGCCGAGTCCAGCACTGGCCACGTGGAGTACCTGTGATTCCGAAGATGACCTACGTCATGTCGAAACCGGTGAATAGAAACTGTTAACTTCTGCGATCAAGACTGTTTTTTGTAATATTGATCATAACAAATAGATCGCTGGTTTTCTCCTCTAAAAGGCAAAGCAGTCAACAATCCGAAGATTGATTTGAACACCACGGTGCTTTACTAGGGATGGTCCTGTTTGGAGGTGGTATGCCGCTGCCTTCCTCCGACCTTCGAACTGACTTACCCAGCCAGTTATAGGGGGACCTACAGTTTAACGTGGGTTCCGAACCACGGTGCTACTTGGTATTTTTCACATGAGCAATACTGCCAGAGGTGAAATAAGTGGAAAGTGACAGATAAAAATCCTAGGACCTGGACGGGGATCGAACCCACGACCTTTGGATTTGTAGTCTGGCACTCTACCACTGTGCAACCGAAGCGCACTCTAACAATGCCAAAATTAACAAGGACATCTTCCTGCAGAAAATATTGAGAAGTGTGGCGTAGTTAATATTTACCCCCCCCCCCCTCTACAGACAGCTGTAGAAAGAAGCGCACGCATAATAACTCTGCTTCTGCCCACAGCCAGCCTCGGAACCAAACACCCGCTGATTGCGTCGGCTTTTCCAGGAGGGACTAGACACATCTTCGAGCAGACAATGCTCCTCTATGAGCAGGTAAGCTGCGCTTCCTCTGCCCCGCAGCCTGCAACTCCTATATGGGTTCTGGCCGACAAAGACTCCACACAATAGCCGTCCAGTCCCGTTCTCACCTTGCTTGTTCGTCCCAGCAGTTGCAATAACCTGATTTATTACAGAGCCAAAGATTTCTGTGAAAACGTAATGAGGTATTTTCCCGGACTCGCCTCTAGGGCCACACACAATTCCCGCAGGTCTTCATACATTATGAAAATTGATTTCCAACCACTAAGTTACACGACGCGAAAATAACCTGTTAGCTGACTCACAGAAAAAAGGAAGAGAAAATATATCGTAGGAAAAAAAAAAAAAAAAAAAAAAAAAAAACGTGAAGTCTTTCTCTGCTAGCTTTCCTCTCAGTAGAGGAATCACCAGTAAAAGACGCAGAAAATATATTGTAGAAGAAAAGAAAACGTGAAGTCTTTCTCTGCTAGCTTGCTTCGCAGTAGAGGAATTACCAGTAAAAGTTGCAGTTGCGGTTTTTACACGTAACTTTGCCGCAGGTTAGGGCAACATAAGGCTTCATTTGATTAAAATCGTAATTTTAAATTTGCGTCTAAAGCGGTAGTGTCTGTTCGAACACGAATAACTTCGAGAAGAATCTCATGGCACTCGAAGTGTAGCTTGTGACGACATCAAGGCTTTATATCACCATAATTGAACCAGAAACCTAAGATATCGCAAATTAAAATTTTTGGATTCTGCTGTAATAAATAAAGGAGGACCATTTGGATTTAACGTCCTAATGTCTTCGTTGTGCTTATGAGACGGAGCAGTGTCGGATAATTGTTTTCAGGGATGGGAAAATAAATCAGCAGACTCCTTTGAAACGAACCATCACAACCTTCCCCTCTGGTAATTTAGATAAATCAGGGAAAACCTAAATCAGGATAGCCGTAGGCGTGTTTGAATCTCATTCCACCCGAATGCGATTTCAGTGTATCTCTATCGCGCCACTACCCTCGGTGGTATTGCACACTACAGCTGTTAACACATAGATGGTGATGTTATTATTTACTAACTTAATTCAGAAGGCAATATAATTTACAAAATTAAGTACAACAGTGTTATCATCAATAAGCTTTGCTCCTTTGTGCGCTTATTGCAAAGGTAAAGAGTCTACTCATGTAGTTAATCTTAAAGACTGTTAAATCATCGAAAACATTATTATGCCTAATTAGGCTGGCGATTGTAGTTATTCGTAACTTTATAGGTACTTCGGTAAAGTAAACTTCATTTTTCACATCTGTAATTTGATCGCCAATAGTGTTTTCCTAAGTATTAAATCTTCGAGAAACTAAGGTGAAAGAATCTGATACATTAGGAAACACACGGACAAAAGACCACGGAAAGCTGTTTACTGTTTAGGGACTATAAGTAAACTCGCGAAGTTGTTAGGAGCCGCAAGATAGGTGGAACTGTTTTAGTGTGAACTTATTGAAAGCAAACTGCTGTTTCTAGACATTGCTTTGGGGTTATCCCGACAGCATCTGCATTGGAAGTGACTCAAAGCACATGCCGAGCCCTTCGCCCTCAAACTTCAAAGTTGCTAGGACTAATCGGTTATAAGTCATTCTATGATATCATCATTTTTATTCTTCTCAAATAATAACACTGTCATATTTCATGCAGGTAAACGAAAAGAATCATACAAGTATATGACATTCCACGTCTTTGTTTGTAAAGTGTATGGAACTTAACTGCGGGGTCATCAGTTGCTGAACTTACAAACGACTTATAAACTAGCTTATACTAAAGACAGGACAAACATCGATGCCCAAGGGGGGAGGGGGAGGTGGAGGGATTCGAGCCCCAGACGGGGAACGGCCTCGTGCATCGGAACATAGCGCCTCAATGCGCTCTGCGGCTACCCCACGTCCATATGATAGGTTCGATCCCTCCTCGGGCATGGATATTTGTGACGTCCTTAGTGTTAGGTAGTTCGTAAGTAGTTTGTAAGTTTAGGGACTGATGACCCCGTAGTTAAGTCCCATAAGCTCTACAAACATTTGAAAACATTTACATGTGATAGGCAAAGAAAACAGTGTATTGAGATCTGTGCATTGGTGAGGGCCTCCACAGCCATCGCAGCAGCCAAGAGATACGTAACAATTCGTCTTACATAATTTGCTGGTGGGTCAAACAATGTGGAGCAAGTAAGACAAGTGGTGGTGGCAGACTGCATGTTGAACCAGTTGTCTGAGGTTGCTGCAGAGGTGCATGGTGAGGAACAGCGACGATCCGCATTGTTTGTCAAGTGGGTGAAACGGTAAAGGTGCTTCAGGCTGAAACAGTGGCGGTGGCAGCAGTGAATACACCATCTTGCAAGAGGCGATGGCGGCGGCAGCGCACAGCAGGCGGTGCGAGGGCGCGCGTTCGATTCGACCAGCGGCACCTTAGCCTTACAATTGGTAACGTCTGTGGTCTAGTAACCAGGGGCTGCCGATGTCTGAAGAGGATGGCAGCGATTCACAGAGGCAGCGAAAGCGTAGGTGCTGGGGCCAGCTTTCTGAAGCACGGGCCAGCAGCAACGTGAACCGATAGGTCTCCATTGATTCTTGGAGTCGTTATGAGGCTACTTTTAGCCTTAATCTATCTCGCTGCTGCTAGATTATGGCGATTCTGTCCTAGTCCTCAAGGATCAAGAATGTTTGAAGTACTCATAAATACGATTTACTACCTTCAGATCGTTAGAGTCGTTTACGTTGGCTCGGTTACGTCCTTAGAGCAGGCGAAGCAACAGTGTCAAAGACTGGATTTGAAAGTTAATGGAAAACGGCCAGTAGGACGTCATGGGCAACGATGGCTTGACAACCTCAGGATCTCAAGCCTACACTCTGACCAGGCCCAAGACCGCAAAAAGAGACAACAGCGAGCAGAAACATCGGACCCTGCCATCAGGGGGGACAAAAGCTAATCAAGAAGAAATTATTGGAGTATTAGTTTGTACACATCATCATTAGAAAAGATTACTACCTGATTCTAAAAAAATCATGCGTACTAACTTATTACATATGATAAAGCTGCTCACATACACAGATATACATTGTTCTCATACAACCTTGCTTCTCCTATCAGCCTTCATAATTATAAGGACTCTGTAATTACGTCACCTCTTTATGTCCATCACAAATAGCCAAAGACCCTCATTATGTAAACCAGGCCCGTAAATTAGGCACAGCTTGCCCCTGATCTTTTTGTATTTTATTGTTTCTCCTCTTCCGCGTTTGATACAGTTCCCCGCAGTCGTATAACGAACAAAGTAATAGCACATGGACAATCAGACCAATTGTGTGATTCGATTGAGAAGTTCCTAGATAACAGAACGGAGCATGACATTCTTAATGGAGAAAAGTCCTCCGAAGTATGTGATGTCAGGTGTGCCCCAGGGGAGTGTCGTGTGACCGTTACTATTCACAATATATATAAATGACCTTGTGGATTACATCGGAAGTTCACTGACGCTTTTTGCGTGTGATGCTGTAGTATATCAAGAGGGTGTAACAATGGAAAACTGTATCTACGTGGTTCACACAGCTGTCCTGGCGCAAGATTGAACATTAATTCACGACTACAGACGATGGCATGTTAAAGGCCAACAAGCAGTACTGATCACTAGAAGGCCGAAGCATCTGCGCATACACCAATACTGCAGACCAGTAACATTACACGCGTCGTCCAATAAATTTCTGTGTGAAAGTCAAATACTTTGATGTCTGGCTGGACCAGAGACTCAATTGTGGGGACCACATAGAACATATAATCGACCGGGAAAACTCGAGGATCAAACATCTATATCCAATACTCAACAGGCAAAGCAAATAGATGGGTGTCGAGGAACACATACACGACACTTGTGAGACTTCTGATGACGTACGGTGCTCCGTGCTGGGCTTATCCAGCACCGATAAGACTGCAGCTCATATACAACAAGGTGATACGTATCATAAGCAACGTTCCTTGATATTCGCGCACAGCGGACCTTCTCCGTAAATACCGCCGTGATACTCTCACGGAGGTATTAAAAAAACACACCACATGACTGTACAAAAACTCTAATTACTCGAACAAAGCCATCTTTAACCTGGGCAACTATGATCGTAACCATAGCTGGAAACACAACGGACCCAAAACACTCCTCCTCAGGAATAGATAACAACCTATGGTAAGCTTAACAAATATTGTTTATCAAACCCTTGCATCACAGCACAACTGACAGGCTATTCCAGATGTGCTGTTACCGCTGAGAAACTGGCGACAGCGAGGAACACAAACAAGCATGAAACACAAACTAATTCCCCACAAAACTCACACATGAGAGGCCGATACCAAATGGACCACTCATTCGTCAGTCTTGTTCCTCGCAGCCAGCTGATGGTAGCCATGGGGACTGCCAGTTGCAGTGGGGCGACTGATCAAACCAGACTGACAAACGTATGACAAACACGCAATTAAAATGGTATCAAGCTTGCACGATACCCAGCAACTAACAGAACCAAAACCCTTGCATGATCTGTCGCAATAAATCCGCTATTGCACTTACTAACCGATCCATATTTCAAAAGGGTTTCCACCACTTTCTATTACCAGATGTGTAATCCTATCCACACGTACGGAAAAGACCACAGATTCCTCTCCTGTGTCTCCTTTATTAAATAACCAACACTTGCAGAGGTGACATTAGAACTATTATGTTGGTCACCATGCTAACGCGAGCGTGGAGAGGCCCCACTCCCCTTTTCGCAGCGCCTCAGTCAGTAGGAGTAACGTGATGATATGTCACATTACATCATAGAAAATACGTTCCACAACGATCAATCTACCCGGCCGCATGCCCGAGAGACCTTCAGTCAGCATATTCGCCGGGAAAACCTAAGAATACACAAGCACCATATCTGCAAGTATATGTATGCCTTAAACAGGCAAAAGCAATTTCAGTGGAGGTCCATAAATAAGTTGCATGTCTTGCGGGAAAACAGTTAGGAGTGCAATTAAGGGAATGTACTGGACAGGGCCACTACAATCGTAGTGGCAATATGTTGAGACTTTGTAAAGCACGGAAGGCGAGCCTGGGCACCATTGCAGTAAAACTACTGAGCCATTAACTCATCGACCAACTTAGAAGAAACAAGATAGCACATTCGCAAAGAAGCAATCTACTAAAATATGCACAAAAAGGAGAAAAATAAACAATAAAATCCTGCCGGTGAGGTTCCTCACCGCGTTGGGTCCGTGAGCCAGGGTTCTCTGTAGTAAAACACTGAAAACATCTCAACGATCAACATAGAAGGAAAACAATCCTACGTTCAGTAACGATCAGAGTAATCGAAGACGAGGAAAAAAAAAGGGGGGGGGGGATTACTGCGAGCTCTGGGCCAAAGCGAAAGATGGGTGCTGGAGTCCGTCTGTAGCACAAATCTTCTATTTCGCCACGGTATTTAATTTGATTCTAATTCAACTGGTACTAACGCTCGAACACTCTAATACCTCCAAAGGGCCGAAGCGGTGAGATGCGAATCGGCATTAAGGGGTTAAAATGGTATATCAACTAGCTGTGACAGTTGTGTATAGGCAAGGCCATGGGATACAAGGAAACATTCAACATCTTCATTTGAATTGCTTACATTGATAATGGCTAGTTATAATCGAAATATAAGTCTGCATAAAAAAGCTTGAAAATCTCACAACGACTGATAGCTGACATTACCCAACATAATTAATTTATTATTAATTTAATGTATTTAATTCATTCAGTAGTGAGGCGAACATCTTTTCGATATGGAAGGTAATCTGATAAAACATGATGTCACATTGCCCACATCCTTCATCAAAACCGAGCGAAGTGGAGCTGTAGTTTGTACAGTGCTTTTGCATTCGGCAAGACGGAGGTTTAATTCTCCGGCCATACAGACTTACATTATACACGATTGCCCGAAACTGCTCTAGGCATATACCGGAATGTTTCCTTTGAAAGGACACGGACGTTTTCGATCTCCATCGTTATTTAATAAATTTAAAGCCGGCCGCGGTGGCCGAGGGGACTGAGGCGCTCCAGTCACGGTCTACACGGCCACTACGGTCGGGGGTTCGAATCCCCCCTCGGGCATGTATATTTGTGCCGTCCTTAGTCTCAGGTAGTTCATAAGTAGTTTTTAAGCTTAGGGACTGATGACCCCGTAGTTAAGTCCCATAAGTTCTACAAACATTTGAACATTTGAATAAATTTAAAAAATCGTTTCTCCGTCTGCAATGACCCCTTTGTCGGCAAAACGTTACAGCCTAATCATCCTTACTTGCTTCAATATAGTGCCATACAATGTATATATCACTTACTGTTCACACCCTAACTTGCATTACTTAAGCAGGGATTAAAAGATTGTGAGAAATCGAGAACAATGTCTTCATTTCGAATATAATTACATGGTCAGTAATAGGAAGCCATCCGAATGCTTCATATCGCGATTAGCTAATTTTGGGCCTAACAGTAAATGTTACGGAAGTGTCTATCTCCGATTTTTCTCTAACGTGCAGATGTTGGTATGTTATAATTCATGAAAAACAAAGGGATACGTAATTTATTTTCTTTTTTAGCTGAGGTAAAAAGTATTTAAGTGGTGAAACGGTCCCTCCAAAATGAGGACCAAACTAGAAAGATTGATATAACTTATAGATTAGTGAGCGATTTTAATGGTTTTTGTTATGAAACGATCCTTTGATAGAACACTAAAACCGACCTAGGTTTATGGGAGCGGGAGCGAAAATTATGAGGTCAACAACGCCGAATGAGACCAATTTTTGCTACAAAAATTAATCGGAGAAGAATCGATTAAAGTTTAAAAGGAATGCTTATAAAGGAACACGTGTTTACGTTATATATTTATAGGTAAGAAATCTTTATATTTGCAGCGCTCGTTTGCCTCTGTCCATGGAACACCTTTTGAGTTATATTTTTGATTTCATCCTTTTAATATACGGGTACTGAAAGTCGCTGAATCAGAATCAGAATTTATTTTCAAAAGATTCTCATCTTTTCTCAATGTTTGCCAAGAATAACCTCTCTCTTTTTCATTTCGTGTCTCTGAACACAATTCATTTTTTGAACAGGTTTGTATAGGTAACGAAAGATGAACCAGTTCATAAATATACATTAAGAAAGTATTTCATGGGCAGTTGTTTTGGTCTTTAGTCCGAAGAATGGTTTTATGCAGCTCTCCAAGGTAGCCTGCAGTCCTGTGCAATCCTATGCATCTGCGGATGAGAGCGGCGTCCTACATCCTTTTGAATCTTCGTACTATATTCGTCCCTCTACAGATTTTACCACGCAAAAATTCTTTCTAATTCTTAGTTGATGCCTTCACGACTGAGAATGTCCTCACGGGCCTGTTCCTTCTCTTAGTCAGGGTATGCCAGAAATTTTCTATCTCCCCAAATCTGTTCAGCACGTCGTCTTTAGTTACGTGATATACCCATCTAAAGATTGTACTTCGATTAAATCGAAACAAATTTTTGTAGCAAGAAAATGGAAAAAAATGTCTCCTTCGGGATAGTTGGCTCCCGATTTTTCACTCCCACTTGAATTTTCGTCTTTTATCACAAGATAATTTCAAAAGAAAGGTAAATAAAATGAAATGTCTTCTCTAATTACGCTTTCGCAATTTTTCCATTTCAGCCTCCATTTTGGAGTGACCGCATCACTCCTTAAATATGTTTTACCGCTGCTACAGAAACACATGTCCTATATCTTTTGTGTATTATAACACACAGCCACTCCCATGAACCACAGACATTGCCGAGGTGGGGTGGCTTGCGTGCCTCAACGATAAAGATAGCCGTACCGTAGGTGCAACCACAGCGGAGGGGTATCTGTGGCCGGCCGCGGTGGCCGAGGTGACTGAGGCGCTCCAGTCACGGTCAGCACGGCCACTTCGGTCGGGGGTTGGAATCCCCCCTCGTGCATGGATATTTGTGCCGTCCTAGTTCGTAAGTAGTTCATAAGTAGTTTGTAAGTTTAGGGACTGATGACCCCGTAGTTAAATCCCATAAGCTTAACAAACATTTGAACATTTTTGGGTATCTGTGGAGAGGCCAGACAAACGTGTAGTTCCTGAAGAGGGGCAGCAGCCTTTTCAGTAGTTACAGGGGAAACAGTCTGGATGATTGACTGAGCTGGCCTTGTAACTTCAGTGAATGTGGCTTTGCCACACAGCTACTGCGAACGGCTGAAAGCAAGGGTAAACTAAAGCCGTTACCTTTCCCGAGGACATGCAGCTCTACTGTATGAACATATGACGATGGCATCCTCTCGAGTAAAATATTCCGGAGGTAAAATAGTCCCCCATTCGGATCTCCGGGCGGTGACTACTCCGGAGGATGTGATCATCAGGAAAGACAATACTGGCATTCTACGGGTCGGAGCGTGGAATGTTAGATCCCTTAATAGAGTAGGAAAATTAGAAAATTTAAAAAGGGAAATGGATAGGTTGAAGTTAGATATAGTGGGGATTAGTGAAGTTCGGTGGCAGGATGAACAGGATTTCTGGTCATGCGAGTACAGGATTATAAATACAAAATCAATTGGGGGTATCACAGGAGTAGGATTGATTATGAATGAGAAAATAGGAATGCGGGTAAACTACTATGACCAGCACAGTGATCGCATTATCATTGTCACGATAGATACGAAGCCAACACCGACAACAGTAGTACAGGTTTATATGCCAACTAGCTCTGCCGATGATGAGGAAAGAAGGTTGTATACGTGGAAGAGACCAGGAGACACCGGGAGATACCAGATATATTTTTCAATGGTAAGACATAGATTTCGGAACCAGGTTTTACAGTGTAAGACATAACCAGGGGCAGATATAGACTCTGACCATAACTTGTTGGTTATGAGCTGTAGGCTGAAACTGAAGAAACTACAAATCTGTAGGAAAATAAGGAGATGGGACCTGGATAAATTGAAGGAACCTGAGGTTCTTAAGAATTTCAGAGGGAGGTTTAGACAGCAATTGATAGAAACAGGGGAAAATAAAACAGTAGAGGAGGAATGGGTAAAATTGAGAGATGAAATAGTGAAGGTAGCAGAGGACAAAATAGGTAGGAAGGCAAGACCTACAAAAAGTCCTTGGATATCACAGGAGATACTAAATTTAATTGATGAAAGGAGAAAATATAAAAATGCAGTAAATGAAACAGGATAAATGGAGTACAGACGACTAAGAAATGGGACTGACAGGAAGAGCAAAATGGCTAAGCAGGAGTGGCTAGAAGGCAAATGCAAGGATGTAGAAGAATGTATAAATAGTGGAAAAATAGATACAGCCTACAGGAAAATAAAAGAAACATTTGGAGATACGAAAAACAGCTCTATGAATATAAAAGACAATGATGGGAAACCAGTTCTCAGCAAAGAAGGGAAAGCTGAAAGGTGGAAAGAGTATATAGAGGGGCTCTACAAAGGAAATGAACTTCGAGACAATATTGTAGGAAGGGAAGAGGATGTAGATGAAGATGAAATAGGAGATACTGTACTGAGAGAAGAATTTGACAGAGCCCTGAAATATCTAAGTCGAAACAAGGCCACTGGAGTAGATGATATTCCCTCAGAGCTACTGAAGTCTCTGGGAGAACCAGCCATGACAAACCTGTTTCACCTGGTGTGTAAGATGTAAGAGACAGGCGAAGTACCCTCAGACTTTAAGAAAAATGTTATAATACCCATTCCAAAGAAATCAGGTGCAGACAGGTGTGAAAACTACAGAACCATCAGTTTAATAAGCCATGGTTGCAAAATACTAACACGAATTATATACAGAAGGATGGAAAAACTGGTAGAAGCCGACCTCGGGGAAGATCAGTTTGGGTTCAGGAGAAATGTAGGAACTCGGGAGGCAATACTCACTTTACGGCTTATCCTAGAAGATAGATTAAGAAAAGGCAAACCTACATTAATAGCTTTTGTCGATTTGGAGAAGGCTTTTGACAATGTTGATTGGAATAATCTCTTTCAAGTTCTGAAGCAAGCAGGAGTAAAATATAGGGAGCGTAATGTTATTTACAACTTGTACAAAAACCAGACAGCGGTTGTCAGAGTTGAAGGGCATGAAAGGGATGCAGAGGTTGGAAAGGGAGTAAGACAGGATTGTAGTCTTTCTCCATTGTTGTTCAATTTGTACATTGAGCAAACTATAAAGGAAGGCAAGGAGAAATTTGGTGAAGGAATTAAAGTTCATGGGGAAGAATTAAAAACATTGCGTTTTGCCGACGACATAGTAATTCTGTCAGATACAGCAAAAGACCTGGAAGAGCAATTGAACGGAATGGACAGTGTGCTAAAAGATACATATAAGATGAACATTAACAAGAGCAAAACTAGGGTAATGGAATGCAGTGTAAGAAAATCAGGTGATGCTGAAGGAATTAGATTGGGAAACGAAGCAATAAAGGAGGTAGATGAGTTTTGTTACTTGGGCAGTAAAATAACAAATGATGATCGCAGTACAGATGATATAAAATGCAGAATGGCAATGGGTAGAAAAGCGTTCTGGAAAAAGAGAAATTTGTTAACATCGAATATTGATTTAAACTTAAGGAAGTCGTTTCTGAAGGCATTTGTATGGAGTGTTGCCTTGTATGGGAGTGAGACATGGACGATAAACAGTGCGGATAGGAAGAGGATAGAGACTTTTGAAATATGGTGCTACAGAACAATGCTGAAGATTAGGTGAGTGGATCACGTAACTAATGAGGAGGTACTGAACAGAATTGGGGAGAAAGTAAATTTCTGGCATACCTTGAGTAAAAGAAGGGATAGATTGGTAGGACATATTCTTAGACATCAAGGAATTGTGAATTTAGCATTAGAGGGAAGTGTGTGGGGTAAAAATTGCAGAGGAAGACCAAGAGATGGATACAGTAAGCAGATTCAGACAGATGTAGGTTGCCGTTCTTATGTGAAGATGAGGAGGCTTGCTCAGGATGGGGTATTGTGGAGAGCTGCATCAAACCAGTCTCCGGACTGAAGACCACAACAACACATAACACACAGAAAATTTATGAAATATCGGAGCGTGAAACTTCCGTGAGTTTCATTTTTTTATCATCTTATGAGCTTCTAAGGAAGGTGTCAGGTCATTCAATTACAAAAAATGTGAAATGTTTGTAAATATTATAGGACGTAACTGCGGGGTCATCAGTCCCTACACTTAAAAACTACTTATGAACTAACTTATACAAAAGACAGAACAAACATCCTTGCCCGAGGGTGGATTCGAACCCGTGCATCGTAGAATAGTTCCTCAATGCTCTCGGCCGCTCCGCCGCGGCTGTCCTTCATTAAGCAGGTCATATTAAAACTGAAATACATATTATTTTGGTTCCACAACATTCTTTGTTCGTTATTAGCAGCTTTCGGCTTCTGAGGCCATCGTCAGATAACTTAGTACTAAAGAGATAGTCCTCACGTATCATTAAGGTTACATATACAAAGATGGTTTTCCAAAGATATGTTAATCTGTGAATTTCTTATGATTATGAATTGATAGAACAGAACAAGTGTACTATAAAACAATGGATTTTAAATGAACACAGCTTAGGCTGTATTAAAATATTGAAACTGTGGGATTGCATAAGAAGCTATTGGCACCTATCTGATAATACTTTCTTATCCATTCCCACAGTTTTAATATATTAATACAATTGTTGCCTAACATGTGCTCATTTAAAATCCATTGCTTTATAGTACACTTGTTCTCTAGTATCAATTAATATTCATAAGAAATTCACAGATTCACATATCTTTGAAATGCCATCTTTGTATATACAGGGTGGTACAGAAAAATGGTACGACCAAACTTTCAGGAAACATTTCTCACATTTGAGTCGACATGTTCGTACGCTTCTCAACAACAGATTCGGTGACCGATGGATTGGTAGAGGCAGACCATGGCCTCCACGCTCTCCTGACCTTAACCGTCCTGACTTTCATTTATGGGGGCATTTGAAAGCTCTTGTCTATTCAACTCCGGTACCAAATGTAGAGACTCTTCGTGCTAGTATTGTGGACGGCTGTGATACAATACGCCATTCTCCAGCACATCAGGGATTCCATGCGACGGAGGGTGGATGCATGTATCCTCGCTAACGGAGGACATTTTGAACATTTCCTGTAACAAAGTGTTTGAAAGGAAAATCAACGTCCCCCTTCCTCTCCCTTATCCGCTGCTATATAAACCCCAAGCTATCGTATATTCAGCAGTCAGACACAGATCCTGATGAAGGCCGCCTGCAACAGTGGCCGAAACGTCGGTATAGATTATAAAATGACGACGCGGTCTCATACCCGGAAGAATTTTATTGATAGTGACAACAACCGCGGAAGCCTAAGTTCGCATTCAAAGTGTTTGAAGTCACGCGGGTACGTTCTGCTGCTGTATGTTTCCATTCCATGATTAATGTGATTTGAAGAGGAGTAATAAAATGAGCTCTAACATGGAAATTAAGTGTTTCCGGATACATGTTCACATAATGTATTTTCTTTCTTTGTGTGTGAGGAATGTTTCTTGAAAGTTTGGCCGTACCTTTTTGTAACACCCTGTAAAACCTCATTGTTACGTGTGGACTATCTTTTTAATACTAAGTTATCTGACGATGGTCGCAGAAGCTGAAATCTGCTAACAACAAACAAATAAAAAATAATTGTGGAACAAAAATACTACCTATTTAAGTTTTTAATATGTCTTTGTACCGACGGAATATTTCACAAACCTAAGTAGGTTAACGTTGCATGTCATCAGGGCAGAAACTTGTAAACTAGGGCAGTAGTGCTCGCCGTTGGTACGCCTGGATACAGATTCTCGGGGCCCCAGCGAGGTGGCGTGGCGCTGGCGCCCCAGTTGTCTGCGGCGACCGCGTGTTTGCGAGCGGAGATTTGGCTACGTGCCCCTCCTCCCCCCGCGCGGCTGTCACACATGAATAAAATATGCGGCCTGCGCCGCCGGCCCAGGGCGCTCAGGGGCGACACGTCCCCCGCCCCACCGCCTAACCCTCAGCAGCAGCCGCTGTCGACCTCTCAGGCTCAGCTCCGCGCCACCTCCCTTCTCGTTGGACGCCCGTCACAAACTTCCCCATTACTTGCCTTCAATCTAACTCCTGACCTACAAAGATTCCGTATTCATACCCCCAAAATACAGAATTCGTCAGTCGGGAGGCAAGAATTGTAAGACGCAAACGCATTCCTTTGAACAACTTGACGATACACGTACGCCGCGGCGGAGTGGCTGAGGGCTCCCATGCGCGAGGCAGTTAACAGTCCAGGGTTCGAATCCTCCATCGGGCATGGATGTTGATGATGTCTTCAGTATGAGTTAGTTTATAACTAGTTTGGGTCTGATGACCCCACAGTTAAGTCCCATAAGCTTGACACACATGTGAACATTTGTTGATACACGTACAATTCCTGCTGACGTACTCAGTTTTTCATTTACATTCCTGGCCATTAAAATTGCTACACCCCGAAGATGGTGTGTTACAGAAGCGAAATTTAAGCCACTGGAAGAAGATACTGTGATATGCAAATGATTATCTTTTCACATAAGGTTGACGCCGGTGGCGACACCTACAACGTGCTGACACGAGGAAAGTTTCCTACCGATTTCTCATGCACAAGTAGCAGTTCACCGGCGTTGCCTGGTGAAACGTTATTGTGATGACTCTTGTAAGGATAAAGGTCGGAATGTAGCCTATCGCGATTGCGGTTCATCGCATCGCGACATTGCTGCTTGCGTTGGTCGCGATCCAATGACTATTAGCAAAATATGGAATTGGTGGGTTCAGGAGGGCAATACGGAACGCTGTGCTGGATCTCAATGGCCGTCCATTACTATCAGCTCGGATACCATGGCTGCGGTGTACGCAAAGACGAAACTGGGTGGACGAATGGCAAAACGTCATGTTTTCGGATGAATCCAGGTTCAGTTTACAGCATCATGACGGTCGCATCCGTGTTTGGTGACATCGCAGTAAACGCACATTGGAAGCGTGTATTTGTCATCGCCATACTGGCGTATCACCCGGCGTGATAGTATGGGGTGCCATTTCTTACACGCTTCTTCGCATCGACGGCACTTTGAACGGTGGCCGTTACATTTCAGATGTGTTACGACCCATGGCTCAAACTTCCAATCGATCCTTGCGAAACTGTATATTACAGCAGGATAATGCACGACCGCAAGTTGCAGGTCCTGTAGGGGCCTTTCTCGATACGGAAAACGTTCCCCTGCTGCCCTGGCCAGCACATTCTCCAGATCTTTCACCAATCGAAAACGTCTCGTCAATGGTGGCCGAGCAATTGACTGGACGCAATACGCCAGTCACTACTCTTGATGAAGTGTGGTATCGTGTTGAAGGTGCATGGGCATCTGTACCTGTACACGCCACCCAGGCTCTGTTTGACTCTATGCTCAGGCGTATCAAGGCCGTTATTACGGCCAGATGTGGTTGTCCTCGGTACTGATTCCTCAGGATCTATGCACCCAAATTGCGTGAAAATGTAATGTCATTTCCAGGATAATATATTTGTCAAATTAATACCTGTTTACCATCTGCATTTCTTATTGGTGTAGCAATGTTAATGGCTAGTGGTGTACAACTAAATACGTACTCAGAAAAGGCGTGTGACGGAGGGTAAGTAGAGCCACTACCACACTGCTCAAAACAATATGTGTGTCAGGTGAGATATCATGCACAATATACATATGGAAACGTATTTTATTCAGATATGGGTTACAATTCTAATTTTTGTGTGATACAGGGTGATATTTTGCAGTCTCAGCTCTCTAAATGAGCATAAATGCAGTTTACCTAGAGTAACACATCATGGGGCTACCGTAATAGTGAAAAATTAATTCTGGGTTCCTATAATATCGTGTTTTATCACCTCTGACGGCTTGTACAGTTGCATACCTGAATGGCATGGACAGTATGAGCTCTTGAGGAAAATTTGGCCATTGTTCCATAAGTGCAATATCCAGCTCTGCAGTCATTGTGGGAGATCCTGGTGTGGTTGCAGTGTATTTCCCAAACATGTTCAGAATTAAGTACAGTGAACAAGCTGGCCACCACATTCAATTCCGCCGCTTCGAACATGTTGTCTACTAGCGTAGCGCTGTGAGGACGAGCATTATCGTCCATCAGAAGGAACCCATATCTCTTATGACACCAGCGTAGGCAGCAGAAAAAGGTCGAAGAATCTCGTGTCCATACGTTTGAACATTCAAACCTCCATTCTGAATAACTTAAAAGTTCGAAAGGCCGTCATTACTGACTCCTGCCCACGTCAGTCGTCCGCCACCATGATGTGGTCATGTTTTCTCCACATAAACAATATTGTTCCGATTTCCACGTTCTCTCCAGATGAGGGAACGACTACTGTGCGTCTGATAACAAAATCTTGACTCATCTCTGCACAGAAACCTGCGCCATTTATCTCGTTGCGACTCCAATCGTAATGGTCCTGCGGATTAAACGGTGTCGTGGTTTTCATGGGACACACACCATAGAGGCCACATTCGGACCATTTTTTGTTATCATGGCGCGTCCTATTGCTACATGGACGGTGCTTTCCTACTGAGTTGCATTCAGCCTCCTGTCTCCATAGGCTGTTAGCTGGAGATAAGTCATCCCTTGCACATGTTACCCGTGGAAGATGTTTGCCTTCTTACAACAGTTCCAGTTGTCTGAAATCGCGTCCAGGTCCTCTAAATGCACTTTGGGACACTCGGATAGGCGCAGCCATCTTCGTCTGTGCCTGTCCCGCTTCTAAGCTTCCTACGGCTCTCTATCCATGGCGCTACCTGCTAACTATAGGAACCCAACTGCCTGCGTAATTCGTTTGGTAAATACATGTCAACACCAACCCTTTCAGTAGAAACTTTGTTTATCTTGGTTGCCGTAATGTTGTGGACTCCTTTCCGTGGAACCGACAGAAAGACATCGAACCATTTTAGTTTATTCTGCCGATAAAAATAGAGCTCCGTTAGACTGTTCAAGGATGATGCTGTCACTTATCGGTTAGTAAAGTCACCAGAAGATCAAAAGAAACTGCAAAATATTTCAGATATCTACATGGTACACAAAATGGCAATTGACCCTTAATAATGAGAAGTGTGAAGTCATCCATATCACCACCAAAAGAAGCCCGTTAAACTTCATTTAAACGATAAATCACTCAAAACTATAGGCCGTAAATTCAACTAATAACCTAGGAGTCACAATTGCAAACAATTTACATTGGTAATAACACATACAAAATATTGTAGGGAATGCCAACCAAAGACTTCGTTTCGTTGGCAGAACACTTAGAAGAATTGTAGCATCGCCACCAAGTGCGGTTGACATTTTAGAGAAAGTACAGAGAAGGGCAGCTCCTTTTGTATCATCGCGATGTAGGGGGAGAGAGTGTCACGGAATTTATGCACGTGTTGGGGTAGAAATCATTGAAAGAAAGGCGTTATTCGTTACGACGAATTCCATTTGCGAAGTTTCTTTCTCCAAGTTTCTATTCCGAATTCCAACATGTTTTGTTACTCGCCTACATGAGAAGATGCGATCATAAAAAAAAAAGAGAAATCAGATCGAAAAAGGATGATTTCGGTATTCCTTTTTTCCGCGAACTATTAGGGAACCAAACGGAACATCATAAAAGCGATTTCAGGAACCCTCCGTCATACACTTCTCTGTGAGATGCAGAGTATTTATGTTGATATAGATGTAGATCCACTAATTGTTTTGTTTAGTGTTGCTACTGGCTGTTCTGTTCCAGTTCCAAACGAATGCTTGCGTGCAACTGTACGAGCCCTGATCCCTCTCTGATCTCTTCTTTTTGGTCATTACATGAAATGTATTTTCAGGAGACATCTTATCAATAAAAATGATTTGCTGAATGCATTATTAAGCGCAAAACTCTAGAACGGCTGCACTAACTCTGATGAATGTTCTTACGAAGAGATATATTTGAATTCTTACACGGATAAACGTAAAAACTACCTTTCTTTTACCCAATCAAAATTACTGAAATTCAAAACCATTTTTATATATTAAGGTGGGCCTCTGCATGCTTCAGAGTGAGGTCCGTTGGTGACGCTGTCATACCGAAAAATTTGAGTTTTCGCTTTTGTATAGACATCGCCATTTAAATTAGATTCGTATTTTACGTGCTGCCACACCGTTACTGAGATTGCCATAAAATGAGGAAGATTAGTGTATCCATAAATTTTCGAATGGTATATGGCGGAAGGTATTTTACTTACAGTACGGATGTCGACAAAATGAATAGTTTCCTTCCGATATTGATGAAATTTTACACAGTAGACTGACAAGACAAGAGAAACGTCAGTGTCCACACCATAATTAATACGGTGAATGAGCGCACAGTACTTTACAACAGACTTTAACACCAATCAACAGTGTTCCTCATACCTAGATGTAATTCCTCAAATTTTTCAAATCAAGAGGCTGATCTCAGTCTGGATAAACCTTCGTGCGAATCTGACGGAGCGTACTTTACATTCATACTTCGGCACATACCTGTGAACAAATTTTACGCACTTGTCTTTCAGCACGAGAGGCAGACCAGTGTCCCCATAAAGTTTCATTAGCTCCATGAGAGATGTTACCTTACACAGGCTGCGTCCTTTTTACCATTTACCACGAAAGTTAGCATACGATCGTATATTTTCTTGCAGAGAATATTTGTAATTCACGAACTAACATATGGCGCTTGAGAAAAGTCACCTGGTATCTTCCCTTGTTCCAAATTTATTTGGCGCCCATACATGTTGTTGCTATTTCGACATTTAGTCCCCGACTGTGCGAGAGATGGCACTGCGTTGTATCGATATGGATATTTGTGCCGTCCTTAGTATTAGCTAGTTCGTAAGTAGTTTGTAAGTTTAGGGACTGATGACCCCGTAGTTAAGTCCCCGTGCATAACAAAAAAACATTAATTTTTATATATTAGATATGTTCTGATGTATGTGTCGTTCAGTGCCAACTGATTCACATCAAGTGGACAGCAAATCAGTTCTGCACTGCCTCGGGGCCGCGTACGTTATTTTCATTAAGCCCTGGCTGCCTTTTGCCTTATACCTGTGTGTATTGAGGATTCAACATTTTAGCTATTTGATATAGAGCGGGAGGTTCTTTGCTTTGTACATCTGAGGAAATATACTAAATTATTGGCCCGAGCTTTACATTTCCTGTGTGTGATACTAATTACTATGCTCTTGTCCAGCTCCTTAGCGTGTCTCATCCCGCCTGGACACTTTGTTCAGATGTTATATATATATATATATATATATATATATATATATATAGTGAGATTACCGCCCAATAGAAATACTGGTAATTAATAGCATTTGATAATTAAACAGTATGAAGTTCACTGCAAACATTTACCATGCCAATGCACTACATGTTACACAATTTTAATCTTATTAATTATGGTAGCAATGTATGTATGCAGTTGGGTGACAACATTTCTAGTTAGGCCAAAGGTAGAAATTCTACACGTTGAGATTTGCTGTGTGCTTGTAGCTGACGGGAGGCCAGCGAGCAGGCCGACGTTGGTGGCTTGTTACAGCTTAGGATTTTCCAGTTTCGTTTCCGGTGAGGGGAGAGAGGGACAATGGCGAGTGACAGGTACAGTGCAGTGCACAGCGTGAAATAAAATATTCTAATACTACTTGCATTTGAAGTAATATGATGCAGTTAGGAACCTTTAAGGCCCTCATTACAAAATAGCCTGTTGACAAATAAACAATACATTAGCTGATATAGTCACATCTGACGTAATATGTTAAATTGACAATGAAAAGTAATAAATTACCAATAAATACAAGACAGTTACACAACTAGCATGGCAATGTTTGCTTATAAAAGTGATATTTTAACTATTTCTCATTTTATTTTCAATTAATCTTGTGTATTTTATCTTGAAATGTTCAGTTAAATCACTTATCTGTGATATAAGGAATTGCACGATTGTAATAAATAGTGCAAAGGATGTGTATACCAATATAAAAACATAAGAAATTTGTTTAATGTGTGGTGTAATTATCTTGATTTTAAGTAAAATTTTAGAAATGTATTGGCTCAGCGCTGTACATTGGAAGTCGGTTAGAACAGCTCACATGGAAGTTGATGACGTAGGGAAAAAACCTGGGCAGTCAGGCTTTTGGCGCGCGCGCGAGCGCGCGAGGGCAAGAAGTGACGAGTCGGAAGCAGGTGGGGTAGCTGGCCGGGTGGCGTCGCGCTGCATAAGTCAGCATGTGGATCTCCAGGTGGAGGTTATAGATTTGTGTGTGGCAATTGCCACGTGTTGTTGCTCGTCGTAAACTGCACCAAGTTGAATCGAGTGCTACTGTGTGTTTGTGAATATTTAGCCGGTGGAACAAGGTGTGCATCGCATTGAATTAAAGTGGCTGTGATTTTTTAATGTAACACGTGTCGTCGCATAGGCATGAACATAAACGGTGTTTGAGACAACCACATGGTGTGAAAACAATTTGCGAGAAATATTCATTTTGTCTGGGTGCTCACAAGCTATAACTTTATTTGATAAATGTGTCGACGTACAGATGTATCAGCCACAGGGTTCTAATATTGTGAAATAAACAACATAAAGTGAACTCTCACGTGTTTTCAAAAATAGTAGTTAGTACACCCTTTTCTCTCATGAACTTGTCTTTATTATTCATTTGTTTTGTTAATCATATGCAGGGAAGGAAAGCTGCGAACGTGTGATATCATCCCCTAGAAAACGAGTCAAACAGTAGCAATCACAGTTCCAGTGTTTTTGCATGTATAGGAATTTGGTTCGCAGTTGGTGGTTGTGAGTTTTAAAAATTAAACTTTCCCTATTTTAAACTCTCACCCCGACCTTCACTCTCGCAATATAAAAGGAAGTGTCCTGATTTACTGACTGACTGTCTGATTGACTGACTCATCATCGCCCAGACCAAACCACTCAAGATAGAAACTTGAAATTTGTGGAGGGTGTTGATCTTACTCTGAAGGCGTGATTTAAGAAGCGATTTTTTGATATTCCTTCCGTAAGGGGGTGAAATAGGGGATGAACCGTTTTTTGAAAATATGTAGCTATTTAGGCAATTTTGAAGCTAGAACTACAAAACTTCGGATTTCAATTCAGTGTTCTAATTTAAAAGATACGTGTTTCGGGATTTTTGGAAATTCGACAAATAAGGGGGTAAAATAGGAGACGCGAAAATTGATTTTCAAAAATATGTTGCTGTTAACTCAAATTTGAAGCTACAACTACTAAACTTCAGGTATGGAATCTTGGTCAGGATTAAAAATCCATGATTTTTAGTATTTTTGGAAATTCAACAAGTAAGAGGTTTAAATAGAGGATCAAAAATTCTTTCTGAAAACGCTTTCCTATAGATACAATTTTGAAGCTAGAGCTGCAAAAAGTGATATTTGTATAGTTGGTTGGACGTTGAAAAATAAGTGTTTAGGTATTTTTGGAAATTCAACCATCAACGGGGTTAAATTGGAGAGGGGCTGTTTTTCGAAAATCTGTTGCTATTTTGGCAATTTTGAAGCTACAACCACAAATTTTCAGCTTTGGATTCGGGGTTCGAATTAAAAGACACGTGTTTCGCTATTTTTGGAAATTAGACTAATAAGGAGGTGAAATACGGGATGCAAAAATTGATTTTCAAAAATGTGTTGCTGTTGACTCAAATTTCTAGCTATAACTACTAAACTTAGGATATGGACTTTTGATCCTGATTAAAAATACACATGTTTCTGCATATTTGGAAATTGAACAACTAAGGAGGTAAAACAAGAGATCAAAAATTCTTTTCAAAAACACATTGTTGTCAAGGCAATTCTGAAGCTATAGCTACAAAACTTGGTATTTGTATTGTTCGTTATGATTTAAAAAATACGTGTTTCGGTATTTCTGGAAATTCAACCATCAAGGGGGTTAAATTAGAGAGGGGGTGTTTTTCGAAAATCTGTTGCTATTTCGGCAATTTTGAAGTTAAAATTACAAATTTTCGGATTTGGATTCGGGGTTCGAATTTAAAAGACACGTGTTTCGATATTTTTGGAAATTCGCCCAATAAGGGGGGTGAAATACGAGATGCAAAAATTGATTTTCAAAAATATTTTGCTGTTAACTCAAATTTCAAGCTACAACTACGAAACTTAATATATGTATTCTTCATAGGGATTAAAAAGAAACAACTGGTGCAGACCAACCAGCCTACGCATACGAAGCAGCGGGGGTTCAGCTAGTATATAAAAATAATCAGGTAACATCTGTAATCTCGCAAAGAAATATACATGTAACCTGTATTCCAATTTAAACGGTTATCTTCTGATTGTTTGCGAAGAAAGCACATGGTTAATTGTACCATGTCTGTAAAGGACCTAAGGGTGGCAGACTGAATTAGCACGACGCTAATTAATGACGATCTCGAAACCTCCTGGCAGATTAAAATCGCGTGCCGTAAGTAACCGGGACTCGAACCTGGGACCTTTATACTATCAAAAGTAAAGTTTTGACGACGGGCCGTGACTCATGTCGGGATAGCTCAGTGGTAGATCGTTTCCCAGCGAAAGGCAAAGGTCCGAGTTTCGAGTCCCGGTTTGGGCACACAATTTTAATCTGCCAGGAAGTTTCATATCAACGCACACTCCGCTGCAGAGTGAAAGTCTTATAATGTAGATTTCGTGTTCTTGAAAATAAATACCTCTAATAAGTAATATATGTAATAAAAATATGATTGATAAACTTTGCAGGCTTTTACAAGTTTTTCTGTACTCTCAGAGTTTTCATTATTCTGAATGTGGGAACGGTGTTCATCTTTGCGACGGAAGTAAGTCCGCTCTGTTCACGGAATTGACACCTGTGTGTCGGTAGGAACAATGCTAGAAGCATAATAACCTAAACTCAGGAAAATGTCGCATAATGAACCAGCGTTGGTAATAGGAAAACTTAAATAATGTTTTTGTGTACTCGTTTGTATGTCTCTTGCGGGGTGGAAGGGGTTAGCACGAGTGAATGATGCCAAAAATGTATCTCTTATGTATGAATCAAACAAAATGGTTAATTACATGGAATGTGATATGTGAATTACAGTAAAATATAACTTACATGTTCGCAGTAATCTGCGCTTATGTAAATACTATACTACCATGAAAGTTTAATATTTAACGGTGACCGAAATATAGGCTCCATTAAGAAAACTAGAATGAAAGTCCCCGAAAATACGCTAAGCGCCAGATTCTAAGAAGCTAACACTATGTTTGCAATTTACCTCTCCTCGAGCGGAAAATTAAATAAAGCTTTTCTCTCACATGGTGTGAGGTGATTCGAGTAATTGTACCCAACTGAGATTTTGGAAGGGCACCGCATTCTAAGAAGGAATAAATTTGGATTTGAATACATTTACTTTTACTTAACTCGTGGTTCATTTGCCGGGAAGAATATTTTATGTTTCACATGAATACGAATGAGATGAATTTACAACGCATCCGAGAACCAAGAAATGTTTTCTCTCTGCATTTTTGAAGAAGTCAGAAACTACGACAGAATTTTTTCTTTTACTGTATGTATAACTGTCGCCTCATAACTACATTACGCTCTACATTCATATGTAACAGAATTTCCTTAAGATATTTGTTATTTCAATCTATTGGCAGCTTACTAAGTTAATCACATATACAGTGTATCAATCAACCTGACTTAATTATTGTAGACATAAATATGCATTTTCTCACCGTGAGATATATCTACTGTCTATCTGGATTCTTTGAAAGAGAGAGAGAGAGAGAGAGAGAGAGAGAGAGAGAGAGAGAGAGAGAGAGAGAGAGAGAAAGAACCGCAGTATAACCATTATCGTTGAGAACCGATAGTGAACAGAGGAAAATAGTCAGCTTGTCATTCAACATATTGTAACAATATTCACAGTTGCCAGCTATTAAAATCTGATTAAGTTTGTTTGACGACTACGTATTAACTCATTGTGATAATTCTCAATTCAATAAATAAATAAATAAAAATAGGAATTAATAATCTGATGAAAGGAATTTTTATCTATCCACTGTTTATTAAATTCTTAAATATCAACAAGTTTCGGTCGTGGATCATCATAAAAAAAAGTATTACAAAGATTAGTCAAAGCATTAAATAAGACAAATCTGACCGGAAACTACTAGCTAATGCGCTTGTGGTAAATGATGGATCCTTTGGGGAGCAGAGATACTATCTGATGATAGTTATTTAATTATCAGCTAAAGTACATTAAATCAAGTAAGTAACCTTTAAGTAGAGAAGAATTAATAAAATGGCAGCGGAAACTGTATACTACTCGTTGCAGAAGGGAACGACTCTAAAACACAGACTGAAAAAATATAGAAAAGTACCCAGTAAATTGATTATAGTGAAATGGTGAATGGAAGAGAACTAAAAAGCTGATTCAAGTTTAACCGACGTACATTTACTACGTTTAGCACAAATGAGAGATCAATTTATTTATAAATCTTTGAAAATGCTCAAAGTAGTTACCAGCAAATTTTATACAAATGTCGAAAGATATTTCCCACCTACGAATAATATTACACTTTTCAAACAAAAGGGTCCAAGGCGACGATAAGGTCGCAATGAACACGTTCAGACAGCCAAATTAGGCAAGTACTCACCAATTGCGAACAACTCTAATACCGCACTAATAGCAAATTCGACGAACGGAACCGTAGATCATATGTGGAGCACACTGAGAAAAATATCAAAAGAAAACTTGCTTCCGAGAGGAGTAGGCGTTTTGAAGAATGTAAAGTGAGACTAGTTTAACAGTTCTTTAAGTGAAGAAAGGAAAGACCCACTGAAAGGCGAAGATTCGAGCTAGAGCGAGGTGCGTGGTGAAGCCACAAAATTCTACTAAGAGAAAAGCAAACTAATGGTAAATAAAAGCACGATGTAGTTCATTCAGGGGCCTTTTCAACGCGGGAGGATGAGATCTCTTGAATGAAGACTTTTCAGCAACCTAAGGCTCAATACAGGGTGGATTCGCAAAACGTCTTAAGTATAAAAAAGGAAATTACAGGAAAATTATGAGTGTTGCAAATCAAATAGTGACAACTATTTATTCACAGCCGATACAAAAGCGTTACATTTTTGCACCTGTTACTGTCCTAAGTAGTCACCAGCGTTGTGTACAACCCACTGTCAGTGATGTGGAAGACGTAGTAAACTCTTGGGTCAGCCTGTCCTGTTGATGGTGAGAATGGAGTGGTCTACTGCTTGTCGTAATTTTGGAACAGTTCTCAACTGCAGGCCACTTAATCTTCGAATTCAAAGTCACAAGGACTTATGTCCGGGAAGTATGGTGGATGGTACAGTACTTCTCAGTCCCAAAGACCCAATAGAATGTTCAAATGTTTGTATAGCTTATGGGACTTAACTACGGAGTCATCAGTCCCTAAACTTACAAACTACTTATGAACTAGTTATAACTAAGGACGATTCAAATATCCATGCCCGAGGGGGGATTCAAACCCCCGACCGTAGTGGCCGTGCAGACTGTGACTGGGGCGCCTCAGTCCCCTCGGCCACCGCGGCCGGCGGACCCAATACAGCAGCCACAGCTTGCGCTGTATTCGCCCCTGCATTGTCGTGCATAATTATGGGTATTTTGTGCAGAAAGTGTTGCCCCTTCTTTAGCAAAGCTTGACGCGGGTGATGCTCCAAAAACGAACGGTACTACTGTGCACTGCCATCTCAGTCGTACGCAACAGTCACCATAACTTTCCACAATACTGGGGCTCTGACGCACTTTCGACTTGATGTCACTATCGTCGTGTAAGACGTCTGAGACATTCGATCTCGATCCAACTCCGTTGTTCCTGTTTCGAAAACATAGCGACACCGTTACGTTAGACTGCTCGTACACAAGTCACTATGTTTTCCTTGATTGTGCGCAATGCGTGATAACAGTACATTCCATTGCATAGAGTCTCCATTGCATTGTTGCCACTATTTAAGTTCCACCCGTCATATAAGCATTTGTAACTGCCGAAACTTTTCCAGGAGGGTCAAAATTCCGTAATTTCCTTATCTAAGACGTTAAAGTTATAAATGTACCGTGTTCCACTAATGAAACCTTACACGAATATAAATTTACTAAGATTTATTAATACGTTAAATGACAGATAGTAACACATTTTGTGTAAATAGTGTTGCTACTATTTAAATTCAAACCCTACTACACAGGCGAGATAGTTCTTGCAACGGTGCTTTAAATGCAGGAGGAAAGGATGTCGTTAATAGAAGGGGTTTCCGGAAGCTACTCGCTAATAGGCACACACATGTAACAAATTACAAATACATGGAATTTTCAAGATACGAAAGTCAGCGGACGAAGACGCGTTACACATAGACGAAAGCACTGAGTATACAATAGCACTATGATTAAGAGTCTGAAGGGCATAGATGGTTTGAACAAGCGAAAACCTTTGCTCCAATCATGAACACAAGTTCTTAAACAGACCAATGGAATACTACGTGATAGTAATGGCGATCCTGCCGTTGATAACGCTACTAAAGCAGAGTTACTAAACATAACTTTTAGAAATTCGTTCACCAAAGAAGACTAAACCAATATTCAAGATTTCGAATTACAAACACAGGCTGGAATGAATAATGTTGAAGTTATCAATTAGTCCAGTGGCAGCTGTTGTCGCTGCCTCATCGCCCAGAGCGCTAAGTATCATAATTTAATTGCGTGAAATTTCGTTGCCAGTTAATTTTTTCATTTTCGTTAGTGCTTCTGTTTTTAAGAGGTTTCTTCTCCAACTGGGCAGGTTCGTTTGTGCTACTGTTTTAAGAGTTTATTCTTGCGTATTTTGATAAACACCGTTCTGTATAGTTTTCGTCTGCTGCAATCTACGTGATTTAAGCGTCATATTGTCACTTCCTTACTTCGTGTTCTGCTTCAAAGAAACTTATATTCCCGCGCGTTTGATAAAACTGTATTCCTTAAATTTTCTTGTTTATTTAAAAACCTGCCGGACTCAGTTTCGTTGTTTTGACAGTGTAGTAACCACTAACTACATTTCAGTCAGCTGCCGCAGCCTTTATTAGAGTACCAGGCTACTTAAAAGTTGATTATTTAGTTTTCTACTTTTTACAGATAATTGTATCGATAGGATGGATAGGATGTGAGCCTGTTGTGTGCGGACGCAGGAGGAGTTGGCCGCAGTTCGCGAACAGCAGAGTGTGCTGTTGGCTATGGTCAGCCGTCTTCTGGCTGCTGAAAAAAATGTTCAAATGTTTGTATAGTTTATCGGACTTAACTACAGGGTCATCAATCTCTAAACTTACAAACTACTTATGAACTAGCTAATACTAAAGACGGCACAAATAACCATGCCCGAGGGGGGATTCGAACCCCCGACCGTAGTGGCAGTGCAGACCGTGACTGGAGCGCCCCAGTCCCCTCGGCCACCGCGGCCGGCCTTCTGGCTGCTGTCTCGGGGTGCAGCTTGGGCGGGAAGTCTGGTGAGTCTAGTGTAACACATCAAGTGCGTCATGCTTCGCCCTCTGTCCCTGTTACCGAGGAACCTTCAGGTGTAGCGGACATGGTCGAGCCGAGCTCTCCGCAAGGGGAGTGGCGGTTTGAACGCCATTCGCGTCGCTCGAGACGGAAGGCCAATGTGGAAGCTAGCTTCCGTCCACGCCCGTTCGTCCTGGTAGTGGACGTGTGGCCACTCATTCAGCAGGGTCCGAGCAGGTGCACGGGGGATGGGATTATTATTGGGAGCTCCAATGTGCGTGATGGAGCCCCTTAGGCAGATAGCGTCGAGATCCTGAAAGAAGTTCAACTTGCAGTCGTGTGTCTGCTGGGGGGCCTGATCTGAGATGTGGAAGCGGCCTTGCCGGCGGCTAACGAGGGTGCGAGGGTACGGTCGACTGCAAGTCGTGTCTCACGCCGGCACCAATGACGCCTGTCGCTTCGGTTCTGTCCTACGGACGGCTGGCTGAATTGGTGAAGGCTGCTGCCCTTGCACGCGAGGTGCAAGCAGAGCTGTCGAATTGTAGCATTGTTCCCAGGGTTGATTGGGGGTCCGTGACCATCATGGCTGCAGATTTCTGGATCTGCGTTATAGGACGCGTTATAGGACGCCCCTAGATAGATAAGGGGTGCACTGCTCTAAGGAATCGGCTACTGGGGTAGCAGAGTACTCGTGGAGTGAACATGGTTTTTTTAGGCTAGGTGCTAACTCTGATGAGCACTCACCTGGCGCCATGCAGACAGTTAATTCAGGCCGCGTTCGACTAAAAAATTCGACTATCAAAATATTAGCCGCGAACTTTAAAAGTATTAAAAACAAAGGTTCTTGTTCTTCACGGGTTTGCGGCTGGATTATGTCATCTGCTGATACGATATTTCGGCGGTCCACCTGGCCGCCATCTTCAGGTATGACTGCTGCACAATCACGCTGGAACTGACGACACATCAGATACGGCGGCTCCTTTATACCGGGGGAACAGGCCAGTGCGCATGTGCAAGAATTGGAAGGACGCCCTTTGGGACGTGAAGAGTATTGCAGCGCCACCAGCGGTAGAAGTTAGCCAAAGCGAGTAATCGAAAATTAAGAAGCTGGCCGAAAACTCGACCGTTGTGGCTATACTAATCATAGTCGAGCTTCCCAATTCGGACCACCACGTGAACCACCACACTTCAAAATCAATTGCATTTTTACCTTATGCGGGAAGTATTTCTTTAAAAATATCAAGGATCCTTCAAAAATACATCATAAGTATCTTATTGCCTTTGTCTAAAACCAGAGATCTTCTACGATAGGTAAAAGATGATTTTGGGATTAAGAAAGCCTGGAGTATATAAAATCCTCTGTCACTGTGGAAAGGTATATATTAGGCAGACTATTCGTACAATTCACGACCGTTGTGTGTAACATCAAATGCACACACGTCTGTTCCAACCAGAAAAGTCTGCAGTGGCTGAACATTCTCTTAATGAAGAGCATAACATGTCATTTAAAGACACGCAAATTATTGCTCCAGCCTCACGTTATTGGGATTGTGTCCTTAAGGAAGCGATCGAAATAAGATTATCAGATAATTATTTTATTAATAGGGAAAAAGGTTTTCCATATATATATAAAGAAGTTTTCGACCAGCTTCTTCTTAATTTTCGATTACTCGCTTTGGCTAACTTCTACGCTGGTGGCGCTGCAATACTCTTCACGTCCCAGAGGGCGTTCTTCCACTTCTTGCACATGCGCACTGGCCTGTTCCCGCGGTATAAAGGAGCCGCACCAGTCATACCTGAAGATGGTGGCCAGGTGGACCGCCGAAATATCGTATCAGCAGATCGACATAATCCGGCCGCAACCCCGTGAAGAACAACGCCCGGAAAATCTACGGAATTATATTAAAAGCAAAGTTCCCGAATTTGTCGCACTGCGTGTAAATTATTGTTTTCAGATAGTTTTAGGCGCCGAAAGCTGGCTATATCATGATGTGGCATGTTCGGAAATATTTAGCGAGGCGTGGAATGTATATTGGGAAGATATATCGGACACAACTGGACGAAGAGTGTTCATCGCTGTGGACAAAGATATTGTTTCCAATGAGACCGAGTTTGAAAGTAACTGAAGCTATCTGGGTAAGTATAACAGGTCTGAAAGCAGTAAAGTTAATAGTTTGGTGTTTTTACCAGCGCTCCAGTACTGATGTAGCAGTTTTACAATCATTCAAAGAAAGTCTAGATCAGGTAATGCGTAGGTATCCGGGCCATGTAATATTAGTCGAGGGAGACCTCAACCTTAATAGAGTGGGACTTCTCCAGTAATAATGCTAGAAGTGTTTCCATCCGTGAGTGATATGTGTTCCACATGGCTGTTTCATAGAACAAAGCCTTCAGTTTCCACTATTGTTTGTTCCATGCCCATCAGCCAAGTAACTATGCGGGTATCCTTCTGATTTCCACTAATATTTCGCAATCTTCTCTCCCTGCCTACTTTAATTTTGCTGTCTTTTCTCCGTCTGGTAGTACGCACTCTGTCTTTGCCAGTATTTCACTCTGAGCCTTGTACAACCTCCTTCAATAGCTTCCTTATGTAATTCTAAACATTTCAATGGGTTGCATGCTGTAATTATTAATTTTTATTTTTCTGACTTTGTAATTATTTCACTTTTACGAGTTTTGGAGACTAGACTTCATCCGTGTCTGTAATGGCTCCCTATCGCGTGTAGCTGCATTTCTTTCGCTTCTTCATGTAATTCTAAACATTTCTACGTGTTGCATGCCGTAATTCTTATTTTTATTTTTCCATAGTTCATTTTTTTTGTGGTTTTTCTGAGACTGAACTTCATCCGTCTCTGTAATTGGCCCCTATCGCGTGTAGGCGTATTTCATTAGCTTCCTTATATAATTCTAAGCATTTCTATGGGTTACAAGCAGTAGTCAATTTTCTTTATTTTTCGGAAATTGAATTTATTCAATTTTATCGGTTTTCGGAACCACGTGGGTCCGAGTTTCGACTTTCGGGATTTGCAGCTAGTCGCCTGAGTTCACGCCACTTCTCATACAAAACCAGTATCTAGATCGATTGCTAACAGACTGCAGCTTAAGAATCCACCGTGATTTTGTATAACGAATACGATTTTCAGCCTCTTCACCTTCAGTGGAGTGCGTTCATGTAACGTAGCCATGTGTCGCCGTTAAGAGTGTTTGCTCGCGGTCCAATTCAGATGTAATTTAATTTGGCTATACATACGCACCATCCTAAAACAGGCACAACAGACCAGAGCCAGCTTCAAAGTGTTTTTGTATATTGTGTTATGTGCTACCTCCGACTTGCTGTATTTCGCCTACGATAGCGGCGCCTGCTTCTGCCTCGTCTCGCTGTGGCATTGCGTGTGTGTGTGTGAATGAATGTTATTTGTGAATCCTTCCCCCCAGTAGCGTTAAATCATGTGTAATTTAGGGTGGGCGCCGTCCGTATTAATCCATGTAAGAGAAACATTTTTATTGTATTAATGAAATTGGTTCCGCATTTTTCTTGTTTCATATCTGAATAAACAAGTTTAAATTCAGTAAAATCCGTAAGTTGCCTATAAATTGTAGTTTTATAGCACCTTCCCTCTTGTATTTAATATTGTTCTTCACAAGTGCTGAGAACAAGCTCAGATGCTATTTTTCTTATGTCTAAATTCCGTTGCGCCATAAATCTTTTTCTTAGCCACCTTTCTAAGATAACTTTGTGATGGCTTGCTTAATAATGTCTGTGTGTAATAACGTGTGAGCTGCTACGTATATTGACCACTGTAGTATTAACTTCATGTTATTGAAGTAATTTGAAACGACTCAGTTCTCAGTTTGGGCCAGGGAACAAGACTTTGTAGCAGGGAGTAACCAGTACTTCACACGGACCTTATTTTCTAATTTTAGTCATAGAACAGAGCTCTTGTTACGTACAGTGGTCGACTTTTAATCGTCAGGCGTGTCCTAGGGGAGTGTGATAGGATCACTATCATTTTCTACCTATATAAATGATCTGATGAACAGAGTAACAAGTAATTTGCGGCTGTATGCTGATGATGTTGTCGTGTAAGGGAGGGTGCCGTCTCTAACTGACTGTAATAGCATACAGGATGACTTAGACAAAATTTCTAGTTAGTGTGGAGAATGGCAGCTAGCTCTCAATGTAGAAAATTGTAAGGTGATGCGCATGAGTAGGAAAAGTGAATCCCATAATGTTCGAATACAGCATTAGTAGTGAGCTTCTTGATGCTGTCGCGTCGTTCAAATATCTAGGCGTAACATTGCAGAGCGATATGAAATGGAACGAACATGTAAGGCCAGTTGTTAGTAAGACGGACAGCCGACTTCGGTTTATTGGGAGAATTTTGGGAAGACGTACTTCATCTTCAAAGGAGACAGTGAATAACACGCTTGTACCACCACGTCTTGAGTACTGCTCAAGTATTCGGGTCCCGCAGCCTATCAGTTTAAAGGAAGACGTAGAAGCAGCTAGGTTTGTTACTGGTAGGTTCGATTAATGAGCGAGTGTCACGGAAATGCTCCGACAACTCAGTTGAGGATCGCTGGAGGAAAGACGACGTTCTTTCCGTGAATTTCTGTTGGGGAAATTTAGAAGACCGAAATTTGAAGCTGAGTGTAGTACGATCTTGTGGTCACCTACATAAATTTCGCGTAGTGATCACGAAAAGATAACAGAAAATCTTTTCTTCTCGTTCTATTTGGGAGTGGAATACGAAAGGAAATGTCTAGTAGTGGTGCAGTGTAGCCTCCGCCACGCAGCTTACGGTGGATTGCGGAGAATGTATGTAAGTGCAGGTTGTGTTCATCACCTTAAATCACTTAACAGGAATAAGTCTTCTGGTCCGGACTGTATACCCATTAGATATCTATCTGATTATGCTGAAGCGATAGCTCCTAACAGCAATATATAATCGCTCTCTCAAAGTAGGATCTGTACCAAAAGATTGTAAAGTTGGATAGGTCACTCCTACATTCAATAGAGGTAGTAGGAGTAACCCACTAAATCACAGGCCTATTTCATTGACGTCAATTTACAGCAGGATTTTGGATCATAGTCTTCAAATGTTGTGAATTATCTCGAACAGAATGATCTATTGACCCAAGGTGAACACGGATTAGGAAATATCGTTCATGCGAAACACTACTCGCTCTTCACTCACACGAAGTGATGAGTGCTATTGACAAGGGTTCTCAAACTGATTCCGTATTTCTTTATTACCAGAAGGCTTTTGACACCATACCTCACAAACGGGAATTAATCAAATTGAGCGGTTATGGTATATCGCTCAAAATTTGCGACTGGATAGGGGATTTCCTGTCAGAGAGAATACAGTTTGTAGTAATCGATGGTAAGGAATCGACTAAAACAGAAGTGATATCGGGCGTTTCACTCCTGCTCCTCTGCTGTTCATTGTCTACATAAACGATTTGGGAGAAAATCTAAGCACCTCTCTAAATTTGTTTGCAGTTGACGACGTCAGTTACCGTCCAGTAAAATCATCTGAAGATAAAAAAACAGCTGCAGAACGATCTAAACAAGATATCATTATGGTGTAGAAACTGGATATTAACTCTAAGTAATCAGAAGAGTGAAGACGTCCACATGAGTAAGAACAGAAATTCGTTAACCTTCGTTTATAAGATACATCAAATTTGAAGGCCATATACTCCACGAAATACCTAGTAATTACTATTAAATCAGACTAAAATTGAAAAAAAGGACACGTAGATAATGTCGTAGTAAAGGCGAACCAGAGACTTCATTTTATTGTCAGAACCCTTAAAAGATGCAACAGAACTTTTAAAGAGACTACATACAGTACGCTTGTCCGTCCTTTTTTGGAATATTGCTGCCCAGTGTGGGATCCTTATCAGGTGGGTTTGACGGAGTCCAAAGAAGGGCAGCTCGTTTCGTATTGTCACGATACAGCGGAGACAGCGTTACGGAAATGATACAGGATCTGGGATGGGAATCATTACAACAGCGGCGCTTATCGCTGCGGCGTGGACTGCTTACGAAACTCCAATTGTCAACATTCTCAGAATGCGAATATATATTGTTGACTTCCACTTACGTAGGTAGAAAAGATCACCAGAATAAAATACGAGAAATCAGAGCTCGAACGGACAGACTGTGGTGTTCTTTGTTCCCGCGCATGGAATGGGAGATAAGTAGTATAAAGGTGTTTCGATGAACCCTCTGCCTGACACTTAAATGTGATTTGCAGAGTATCCCATGTAGATGTAGAACCGAAAGTTCAAGAAAATAGTGAAAAACCGTATATTCAGAGTGAAATAAGCTTATTGGAGCTTCTTAAACTATTTAAATGAAAGAGTGATTCTACAGCTTCTAAGAAAGTGCAAAGTCGACCGAAAAGAATACCATCAGATAATGCAATCACATCAATGCAGAAACTAGGAAAAACGTTGATCTCTCGCAAATATCATTGAAATAAAGCCGCCACAAATTGCAGTAGTGTTGGTAACACGACTAGAGATTTATGAATATTGTTAACGGACAAAGATAACTCGTTCAACCGAGAGAGCCTGAAGTTCGTACATCCACTTATTTGCAAGATAGCAGCAAGAATCCCTGCAACGCACTCTCACTCCATAACCTACCAGTCGCCCACAATAACAGGAGAGATACCTCAAGGTAGCCGAAGCGCAGGTATCCAACCCCTTCACTACCGGGACATAGAGAGACGTAAGAAGCTCTTTGGTAATTCGAAATACTGTTTGGCTGCCGGTCTTTAAGTTGGCAGGCCTACTCTCTGCAGAGAACACTATCGCCGTTGCGTTAGCGGAACAGACCCCTAAGAGCAGACCTCGCCAGCAGAAGCTACTACCACAAGGTAGTTGATTAGCAAATCAGACAGACCGCGTCTACAAGGAATGGGAAGAATACATTTCAACACACTGCATTAACTGTAAGGGGCTCCCATAGAGGAAATAGACACTGAAATAGAAAATGCTTTAACCATATCCGCACAAAGAAAAAAAAACCTAAAACCAAAACCTATTGAGCATTATAGAAATAGTTCATAGTGGCATCTCACATTATGAGTGGTATCAGTCATCGCCGTCGGTGCTTATTTGATATGTCTCAGTGATAAAAAAAATTGTAAAAGGGATAAGTTACACGGAAAATAAACATTTTGAGTGAAGCAACAAACCTACATGCACGCCTTTAATACTTTGTATTCAGATTGAGGTTGACATTCCTGGTAACCAAATAACAATACGCAATCATCAAATGTAGTGATAACTGAGAACATTGTTGACATGGACTCTGTTCATGTCTAAGGACCTTGACGTCGACGGGACGATAAACACTAGTGTACTTACTTTCCTTTCTTCAACTCCGCAATTCACATGAAGTCAAAATAAGTCTCACTAATCCCTATTCACGTATTCTAAACCTTCTCTTCAGGTAGAAGAATGCAATGTCGCCATATTACGGAGAAACCTCGTTTATCCTGGCCATGAGGAGCATCAAACACATACCAGTTTCAGTCACATAGTGACAGCAGATTCGTTTCCTCTACAAAACCTCGATAATATCTTTACAATCTCATACCAAATAGAATTAAAATTTGTTTAATATATATTGATGAACTATTGCATGGCAAGGACACCAGCTAGAACGAATTTTCATGCCATTTATAATGATGCGGCTACCCAACAATATCCAACAACGCTCTACAATAAAAATGAAAATACAATGAAGGCACACAAATATTTTTAAAATTAACATAATTTCGAGTTTTCCACTCGGAGAATTTGAAAGAAAATGAAAACAGTGGTTTTTCAAGTTTCGAATTCATTAATTTATTTTGAAATCTCTTTTCGAGTTAATAGGCATTTGGTTATTCCGTCACTAACACCACATAACAAGCATATCAGGCTCGACAATGGGGACTGGAGTCATTGCTGGTTATCTTTAAACGTAAGGACATAATTAACACATTTCAAGATCTAAGAAGAACCATAAGTCACTTTGTTTGCTGATTACCACTAGGAGAATCACATTCTTCGCGAAAATGCATCATTGTCACCGACCATTTGGACCATGAGTCATCTGGCATTTCCTTGAAAGCAAGAGCTTTCATATTCTTTTTAAATCATTATCTTAATTCACTTGGTTCAGCATTTCTATCCGTTACTATTACATGATTTAAGATTGTCTTTCAGCATTCAGACTGGAGCATAGCCTCTCCCTCCTAATAAAATTCCTCCCTGATCTCTATTCAGACTGATGCCTGGCCTGATGTTAAACCCATTATTTCAATATCGTTCTCGACACATGTACTATATACATGACGTTCCTCAACTCCTCCTAACCTCTTCTTCCGAGCTCATTAATCTGTTTCGTACCCATGCTTCTCACACGTATGTAACATAATCCACCATATAAACCTGTGAACTAACTGCCTCTTCTATTGAGTTAATTCAAAGATTTCTTTATTTTCCACAATATGGACACCCACCTGCTATTTTTCGTATATATTAGTACTTGCTATTACACTTGCTACATTCATATATGTAATCTTAACCTAATTGATATGGTAATCTGTTTCTATCCAACTCCCACTGGAACACAACAAAGTTGGTCGAAAGATTGAACGCCGCAGAAGAGAGTAAATAATAGTTGAGCACTCAGTGCATTGGCTTTGATACATCTTGGATACATTTACTATGTTACCATCCTCTAAGAGAATACGTTATAAGTACTTCAAATTCTATCTTTCTACTTCCTATTTGGCACTAAACCTGTTTGAAACTCTTTCCCACAGATTTTTCTTTCTTCTTCGATATGCTTATATTCATACCATAACCCTTACATCTCTCATCGCAGGCACCTTAGTCCGTAAAAGTTACAGCTATAGTTTGAACATTTCTGAGTGTGTTTCGTATAAAATTTGAGCGTTTTATTCAAATTCAAAACGTTTTCTGAAAATTATTTCCAACTGAAACTCGTTATTATATGCTACACTGTTCCACTTTTCTTACAGTTTTAAAACTTGGGAGTATGTTTCACATTTCTTAAATCTTGTAGTAAAATGCATTAAAATTCCTACACTTCCAGTATGTGAGTTATTTCTTGCCAGGAGGAAAATACGAGTCATAAAGATAGTTGCCGAATTTATGTACCGTCGGTTACAACTGCTGGTGCAAATTTGTTAAGTGCAAGCTGTTTAAGCTAATAAATGCGGAGTTCGTGTGAGCCTGTCCATCAGCGACGCAAAAAGAATTTAAAATCACTGTTGAATTGAGAGCGCTTTCTACACACGTTATTTTTCACTACCTCTACTCTTACAAACACGAGACACCGACAGCGCTTCTCCGAAATGCCTCACGCAACGAGAAATGTTTTATCTCGTTAACCTGTTGGCGCCTGTTACAATGTACCCTTATGACGGATGAAATTGGAGGGGTTGAGTGAGTTTGCATTTTAGCATCGCAGCGTCGAGTGTTTGCATTTATCTCTGGTATTGTCCGAACGCCAGAACATTTCGTGACGAGATGCTGGCGTGCCGACTGCCCTGCATGAAACGTGGACAAAGCACCGTTATTAACACTCAGACCTGGTAGAGTTCAACGTTCGACTGAATACGATAACGAAGAGCATTTCTGATGATAGGACACTGGGCATCGTCAAGCACTAAACTCGACATACACTCCACCTCAAAGTAACATTTTTAAGATAAAAAAAATTTACTCCTGCTGCCAGTAGTAACTGAATTGAATTATGAGGAAAATTGAAAGTGCCCAGCCAGGATTGAAACCTGGGTCCTCCTGCATACTGTGCAGTTGCTCCGACCAAAAAGCCTTAGGGATACTATCATCACAACTGCGCGAGCTGTCCTGGAAAGTAACTTTCCAACCTATCTCCAAATTACTGATTCGTGCGGCTGCAAATTTCCATTGATTTAATCGCCGGTTTCCGTAAGAGGACTGAGCCACCATCATCTGGCTCGTCATGTTTTAACTTGTTTGATAACTAAATGCTATGTTGTACTTAATTTATCTCACTTCTTTAAGTAAGATGACCAGTTTATAAAACGTATATGACCAGATGATGGTGGGACTTTTCTCGGAAACCGGTCGTCATTAAATTATTAATTCGCGATCTTTGCGTTTCATTTTTAATGAATATAAAACTGATCGCCTCCAAAACTTGCAATGTCAGATAATGTTTAATTATAAAAGGTAAAACAATACTTTGCTAGGCATGATCGATTGCTTAAACAGTTACAGGGGGACCTACAATTTAACGAGGATTTCAACATCAGCAACATTTCCAGAGGTGAAACAAAAGGAAAAGTGAAAGATAAGAATCCTCTGACTTAGCTGGAATTATACCCACGACCTTGTAAGTAGCCTGTTAAATTATTTAAGCAGCGTCTCGGGCAGTTGAGATCTGCAAATGCAAGTTAAAACGCTTACTGATGCTCTAAATTAGTTTACGAGTGGCCGCAGTACTTGCGCAATGGAAATTTATCACACTGCTCACTCCTTAAGGGAGCAGCCAACGTTTTAACAAACATAAAATTAATGTTAAAAATAATTGTATAGATAATTAAACATAGGATGGGGAGCATGAAATTATAAGCATGAAATTATAAACAGAGGTGTGATACTTTAAATCATGATCTATTAAAATAATAATAATAATAAATAACAAGCGAATAAATGTGGGAAGACCAAGTTAAGCACACACCTTGTACAAAAATGAATTAAATAATAAAGTTACTGCCTGTAATAAAATTGTTTATAAATATGGAGGTAATGTGAGAGGAAAACGGCAAACACACAATGCATAGCTCATGAAAGCTCATTCATTCATCCAAAGACAGACACGCCCATAATGCTTGCGGTACATCACCTATGAGGGGTCAAAATGAAGCGGCGCTGGCGTTTTTGAGGAGATGGCGGGTGTCTTGAAGCACAAATTTAGAATCACTCTCACTTATCCAACTCACGTTTAGGAATGCAGCGGCATTCCATTCTGAAGTACCACGTGGAGTGCGACCATGGCGAATAGAATTTACAAAAAGAAATTAATTTAGAATAAGCAAGTAAAATACAAGCGAGATTTCACATAGAAGAAAGCTAGTATCAGTAAAAGCAGGGCTGAAGGCCGATGTAATGACCGTTACAGGAAGCGTGTGGTGCAGTCAGTCATACAAGACAGGAAAGATGAAATTAAACTAGACAATCCGAGAAATACTTAGCATACTCACAGATACAGATGCGACGCAAAAACGTTAGTTAAAAAAAGCAACAAGCATATTTAAACATACTAAGTTTACACAAAGGCTGAAGGCTACACATTAATATCCTAACTTGAGAAATGAATACAAAATCATGACCAGAATGAAAAAGCAAATAACAAATTTACACCAAATTATTCGAGTTCTATAAATTAAGAAACACTTCGCCTTGCATAGGGAAAGAATTACTCAAGAAAACTATCGCTGATAAACCAAGACTGCCTGATCACAAAGAAAGCAAAGTTCTAAGTCTGCCTTCTCCTCAGCATGACTCGACAAAGTACTTACTTCCACAGTCACAGCTAGAGTGAAGCTCTAGGGCCAAGCCAAAACCTCCCAACCACACACTGAATGTAGAGCGCGCTATAAACCCATACAGAGCGCGTTCAGAGCATGGTGTGTACCAATCCTCTCTACCTGAGGAAGATAATACCCTCTTTAATGGCTCCCAGAGAGGTCACCTCCAAGATTGGGTTAGCAGCACACTAAGAACACGGCCACCTCACCATCTTGCCAAATAAGCTTGTCTTTGCCCACTCAGCAGACGCCAGTGCAGACGACAAACGAAGCCATACGTTCTTAAATTAAAGGAGGCCCTAAGGTGCGAGGTGGCGACAGTAAACCATTCTGCGGCAGTCAGTCAGTCAATATTAAAAACAGCCTTCGACATTCACATGAACACACAAGTTCAATCACACGGGTGGAAACATATATAAACATGGGGCATTGATCATTAATAAGCAAAATAAAAATAATTAACATACTAACAGACAATATTAATGGTGCAGAAACACTTTAGGTTAATGAATAACTCAAAAGTTGAAGACGACCACACATTCTACCTTTGGATTGATGGTCTGCCAATCTACCATCGTGCTACAGGGACACACGATATTAACAAGAACAGAGAGCTTCTAGGCCTCTGCCATTGCGATACCTAAGCTTCAGAGTGAAAATTTCAACATATCCCTCATTTAGATATCAATGGGAAATTAACAGTTCCATAATTATGATTACATGTGAAGAGTGATTAAAAGTACGCTCTGGAATATCAGTGGGAAAGAAACAGTATGCGAACTTTACAATCCTCTGATTGTTCCTCTAATACACAACCGTTTCATCCCAGGGCAGTTGTGTGTATTACACCTTCTCTAATCCGGTCGTCAGATGTTATTGTACTGCCGAAATAACTGCCATACATCCCGATGGAACAAGACATTGTGATGTCGGCTGGCTTGCGTGCGTGAACGATACAGGTAGCTGGACTGCAAGTGCAACCACAGGACATGGATATCTTTGGAGAGATCAGAGAAACGTTTGGCTTCTGAAGAAAGGCGACAGCCTTGCAGCATTTGTAGGAACAACGATCTGGATGATTGACAAATCTGGCCTTGGAATATCAGCTACCGCCTATTTGCCATACGTTTACTGGGAACGGCTAAAAGGAAGGAGAATCTACATTCATTATTATCCCTAGGCCATACAGCTGTTTACTATGGATATATGAAGCATGCTCTTCGGTAAAATAGTCTCCCATATCGAGGATTTTGTCAGGAAAATCATAACAAGCACTCTGCGGATCGGAGCGTTGAATGTTGTATCCCTTAATCGTCTAAGTATGTTAGTAAATTTGGAAAGGAAGAAGCATAGGTTGAATTTATGATGGATGGATGGATGGATGCTTAGGGTTTAACGTCCCGTCGACAGCTTGGTCATTAGAGACGGAGCTAACGCTCGGAGTTTTTGGGTTAGGATGAGGAAGGAAATCGGCCGTGCCCTTTGAAAGGAACCATCCCGGCATATGCCTGGAGTGATTTAGGGAAATCACGGAAAACCTAAATCTGGATGGCCGGAGGTGGATTTGAACCACCATCCTCCCGAATGCGAGTCCAGTGCGTTACCACTGCGCCACCTCGCTCGGTGGTTGAATTTAGATATACATAGATGGTCAGCAAAAGGCCATAAATACAAAATCAATTGGGGCAAACGTAGCAGTAGGTCTGACAGTGTATAAGAAAACAGAGATGAAGAAAGTTGTTATGCACAGCAGTGTGAATGCTTTACAGTTGATGGATTAGAAGCCAAAAGTGACTACTGCAGTGCACCTTAAATAGCTACTAGTTCTCCAGATGATGAAAACATTGAAAATGTATCTGATCAAAAAATGACGGAAATCAGACATTTAAAAGAGGGGAAATGTTAATTATGGTGGGGGACTGAGTTTTGGTAAAATGAAAAGGAAAAGACGGAAAAAATGTACTGGGGAAAAGAAATGGAAGATGAAATCGCTGATGGATTTTCGCACAGTGAGTAATTTATTAAAACAGTCGTTTTAACCCTTAACTGCTGCAGACGTGTTAACTCGTCCCCTCACCATTCCCCTGGTGCTGCAGATGCGTTTACACGCGTCCCATGGGTTTCCCTATAGCGCTAATGACGTGTTGACACGTCCAGTGCCGCCGGCCCGTCACTGCTACGGTACAGTTCTAGGCGCGCTTAGTCACGGTTTCCTCAGTGCTATTAACATGTTAACACCCAAGGCTGTCTTTCCGCACTTCACTTGCAGTTGCTATTCAGTGTTCTGACTGTATAGTGGACGAGTGCGTATACGTCTGTTGCTGTGGTCCGAGAATGCAACTTCAGGTCCCGTATTTTCATAGTTTTTGTTGTTTTCCGTGGCAGAAATGTCACATCGCAGTGGTTGCACGGATAAAGAGATGCGCGATATGCTCATTAGGAGTCACAGTGATTGTGAATTCTCTAGCAGTGACGAGTCTTCAACAGGATCTCGAAGCTGTACTCTTCAACCCTCTACACCAGAGGGGAAAGCAAAATGTAGAGCCGACAGTTCCTCGGAATCCGAGGAATCAGAAATTGACAGTGAAATGGTTCGGAAAAGAGCTTGGCTTAGTGCTACATTTGGCTGGAAAGCAACCGTGACTTTGATGACTCGAGTGCAGGACACGTACGCAATCTAGATACTGTCTCAAGCAATCTTTCATTTTATGTGATATTTATGTCTGAAGAAATATTGCAATTTATTGCAGAGGAAAGAAATTGATTTTACACTTACACCAGATAAAATAATACAGAATCTGTGAATTCTCGGCTGTCAAAATGGAAAGACACTGACTCTCAGCAAATATATTATTTTGTTGCTATTTGCCCTCTAATAGCGCAACTTAATAAATTATAATTAAGTGATTATTGGTCCACAGATACACTTTTGAACATACCGTTTTCAAAGAAATTATGTTCAGAGACCGTTTATTTCTATTTCTGAGACTGCTGCACTTCAATGATAACTCTGCGAGTACCGGTGGTGACTGTTTAAAATCAGGACGATTGTCGATAAAGTTCGTGAGACGTTTCGCAATTCATTTCGTCCACATCACAAGCTTTGTGTACTTGAAACTCTCCTGCTGTCCAGCGGACGATTATCTTTTAAGTAATATGTTCCTGCCAAGCGAAGTAGATATGGGATAAAGACATTTGTACTGTGTGACTGTCAAAGTTGATTTATTATGGAATTTATTGTATATACAGGCTCAACAACAGAGTTTGGGTTCCACTATTTAGGGAAAAGTGGCGACGTAGTGGCATCTCTTATGGGACCTTATTTGGAACAGCGTCATATTCTGTTTGTCGATAATTGGTACTTCAGTCGAGACCGTCTGGCTTCACAACCATGCAACAGCACTAGCGGCAAGGATCACACGAGTAAGAAGACAAGTGACGCGCGATAAATCTAACGGCTCCGCGAGCGATGAGAGCACAGAAAGATCGATTAGTACATGCGCCAGTAATTTAATAAAAGACTGGGTGAATCGAAGAAACACGAACCGGGAAGGCTTAGAAATAAAGTACAAAGCCGCGCATATTTTAAAGACTTTGTACTGAAAAAATATAATCGCTCAGCAGCCTGCTTTTCGTGCGTTTAACACTATACATTACTGCGTTCTGAATATAGTTATCATATCGATATTGTTTTTAACAGTGGAAGGAGAGTCACACCTTCCATTCTAGGCAAAATACTTGAGATACTTTTGACGCGTCGCAGTCGGGAGCTACGCGCCACACGCAAGGCTCTTGCCTACTGTGCCGAGTGCGAAACTGCATTCGTGTTTTTCCTCTTCGTATTCAGCCGTTACGGCCAGAGAATGAACAACTTACTGGAAAGAATGATCAGCGAGCGCTTTCAGCTTAAGATGCTGACTGTGTACTTTTTCGATCTATGGACGCTGCTTTCAGTAAAGTTTCCGTCAGGGTTACAATAACCATGTATGTTATGATTCCCCTTACTTCTGAATAAACAACTGGGCTCAGCCGAGTGGGATGCCGAACGATCAGGGGCCTTCTTTCATTTCTTGAAACGCCGGTCCACCCTTACATGCACTTCACCATCACTGCTACAACATAGATGATGAATGACATAGAAATCTAGTAACGTTTCTTGCCAGTACTCCTCAATTCTATAATGCTCTCTACAGTTGCTACAAAGTATAGTAATATATTGGTTGCTGATAGTCATTATCATTAGAAATGACGTCAAAGCCAATGAGGAACCCATTGTAATATAATACTGGAGTAAAAGAACAGCTGCTGCCAATGAAGTGGAAAAAAAGCAGAGCCATTATAATAGTAATCAGGACAATGAAGAGCTACGATATCAGGGCTAATGAATGAGATACTTTACGTGCAAATGCATTTAAACAAGGAAATTATGATTTGTTTCGTGATTAATAGTAGACGACGTTTTTCGACAATACAGTTTATTAAAACAAGATACCGATATTAAGACTCGTCAAACACTAGAATATGTCTAAGTTAACTGAAAAGTTCTAGGTCTAAAACAGAAGTTCGTAGGCAGGCAGAAATTAGAAGTCCAGGCAGCTTCAACACTTATCCAAGAGATTCGATGAAGGGTAGACCAGTGGGATGGCGTAGGTCGACTGCAATAAACAGTCCTTGTCCAAGTCGTAGCACTCGACAACTCTCGCCTCGATAAATTAGCGTCTTCATCGGTGCAAATTCCTTATACAGCCGACTGTGAGCAATCAGTAGTTGGCGTAAGAATCCTGGTTATGTTTCCGGTAAACAGCGACATCTGATTACTAGGAATAGCTGACCCGTGTGGCAATTCGGTGTTTGGGGCTCAGCGCCTGCCCTGTCGCAGCGTGCGCTACACTCTTGTCTACCGGGTATCTGCTCAGAGGTTTTCCCTCAGCATGACCATTTGTACAGATGTTTTTTATATTGATGTATCTTTCACTCAAATACGTTTGAAAAGTCTACTAGGTGTCACTGGGAAGACAAGTGTTCCTGATCCTAATAACGTCACTGCATTCATGATACCGGGTGATCAAAAAGTCAGTATTAATTTGCAAATTTCATAGACCACGGAATAATTAAGATAGAGAGGTAAAAATTGACACACATGCTTGGAATGACATAGGGTTTTATTATAACAAAAAATAAAAAAATAAAAATTAAGAAAAAAAAAACGTTCAGAAAGGTTCAAAAAACGTCCGATAGATGGCGATTCATCTGATCAGAAAAACAACAATTAGCATAACAAATTAAGAGAAAGCAAAGATGATGTTCTTTACAGGAAATGCTCAATATGTTCACCATAATTACTCAACAATAGCTGTAGTCGACGAATAATGTTATGAACAGCACTGTAAAGCATGTCCGGAGTTATGGTGCATTGGAGTCGGGTGTTGTTTTTCAGCATCCCTAGAGATGCCCGATCACGATACACTTGCGACTTCAGGTAACTCCAAAGACAATAATCGCACGGATTGAGGACTGGGGACCTGGGAGGCCAAACATGACGAAAGTGGCGACTGAGCACTCGATCATCAACGAACGACCGCGCAAGGGATCTTTCACACGTCTAGCAATATTGGTTGGAGCGCCATCCTCCATAAAAATCGTACGTGCCTGCAGGTGTTTATCAGCCAGCCTGGGGATGATGCGATTCTGTAACATATCGGCGTACCTTTCACCGTCACTGTAGCACTTACAAAACCAGAATCACGCAGTTGCTCGAAGAAAAATGCCCGAAAACACTAGATGTGGTTCTAATAAAACCCCATGTCATTCCAAGCATGCGTCTCAAATTTTACCTCTTTATCAACATTATTCCGTAATTTATTAAGTTTTCAAATTAATACTGACTTTTTGATCACCCGGTATATTGATGTATCTTTCACTCAAATACGTCTGAAAACTCCACTAGATTTCACTGGGATGACAAGTGTTTCTGATTCTATTAACGTCAGTGCATTCATGATATGTCAGGTGTATAAAGGTTCGTTCAACTATGGCCGCGTGGTTTAAAGCGTCATGCTGCGGACTGGTTGGCCATTCCAGCCGGAGTCTAGGGTCCTCCCTCGCACATGTGTGTGTGTTTGTGTGTGTGTGTGTGTGTGTGTGTGTGTGTGTGCGTGAGTCTGTGTGTCTTATCCTTAGTGTAAGTTAGTTCAAGAGATTTTGGTCATGTGTTAACTATACTAAGGGTAAAACACAAACAATACCCGCACTACGTGACAGTAACGGCAATCCTGCCGATGACAGCGATACTAAATAAGAGTTACTAAACATAGCTTTTAGAAACTCATTCACATAGAAGACAAAATCAATATTTGAGATTTCGAATTACGAACAGAAGCCTTAATGAGAAACGAGAAGTGTATATAATCGGAGTATTGAAGGAACTAAAATCACGTAACAAGAACAAGTCTACCGGTTCGGACTGTATACCCATTAGATTTCTATCTGATTGTGCTGAAGCGATAGCTCCTTACTTAAGATCTATATACAACCGCTCTCTCACAGAAGGATCTGTACCAGAAGTTGCACAGGTCACACAATATTCAAGAAAGGCAGTAAGAGAAAGCCACTAAACTACAGGCCTATCTCATTGGCGTCAATTTGCAGCAGGGTTTTGGAACATATCCTGTATTCAAATATTATAAGTTATCTCGAACAGAACGATCTAATGACCCAAGGTCAACACAGATTTAGAAAATAGTCATCTGCTGTTCCTTATGTACATAAACGATTTAGGAGAAAATCAAAGTAGCTCTCTTAGGTTGTTTGCAGATGATGCCGTTATTTACCGTCAATCGGATAATAATCTGAAGTTCAAAACTAACTGCAGAACGATCTGAATAAGATATCAGTATGGTGTGAAATTTGGCAATTGACTCTAAATAATGAGAAGTATGAAGTCGTCCACATGAGTACGAATACATATCCGTTAAACTTTGATTACAAGATAAATCAATCAAATGTGAAGGCCATAAACTCCACAAAATAACTAGGAATTACTATTACTTCAGACTTAAATTGGAAGGAACACGTAGATAATGTCGTGGCAAAGGCGAACCAGAGATTACGTTTTATTGGCAGAAACCTTAAAAGAAACTGCATGCACTACGCTTGTCCGTCCATTTTTGGAGTATTGCTGACCAGTGTGGCATCCTTATCAGGTGGGTTTGATGGAGGACATCTAAAGCGTCCAAAGAAGGGCAGCTCGTTTCGTATTGTCACGATACAGGGGAGAGAGCGTTACGGAAATGATACATGATCTGGGATGGGAATCATTACAGTAACGGCGCTTATCGATGCGGCATGGTCTACTTACGAATCTCCAATCGCCAACATTCACTTCCGAATGCGAAAATATATTGTTTACTCCCACTTACATAGGTAGAAACGATCATCAGAATAAAATACGCGTAATCAGAACTCGAACGGAGAGATTCAAGTGTTCTTTCTTTCCGTGCGCTATTTGAGAATGGAATGGGAGATAAATAGTATAATGGTGGTTCGATGAATCCTCTGCCAGGCACTTAAATGTGATTTGCAGAGTATCCCATGTAGTTGTAGAAGTACTTTGTAAGCTGGGGACTGATGACCATGAAGGTTGGGTCCAATACGTTAAAAAATTATTGAATTTACACGGACACTTGTCCTCAGACTTATAAGTATCTGCATTGACAGTTCTGCGGTGGACAGGGCAGAACTTGCTGTGTTGTGTAAATGTTACATGTCGTGCTGCTCCGCTCTGCGCTCGTCTGCAATGGCCTTGCACCTCATCTCCACGTTCTGCGTCAAGTGAGCGCCGGGCCTAGTCGTCAGCGTCGAGGGCTCCCCGGACCGTTTCGGCTCGCATGTTAACCGTTGAAGTCACTCTCGAGGGTGGGCGTTGACCGATCGCCACGGATGTCCCTCGGTACCGCGCCATCTTCGAGAGGCCGTGTCTGGGCTCGCAGCCTTCGTCACGGGGCTGGAGGCTCACCCCGGGTGACACCTACGGGCGCTGGTCAGCTGCAGCTACCTGGCAGATCTTCCGGATCTGGCGCGGGCTGTCGTCGGATTCATCGCGTTTGACGACCGGCCACAGCCACAGCCGACCGCGTGAACATAAGATAGGTGTCTAACCTTAACTTTTCCCGGCGTAATGAATGTTCAAACAGCTTACTGGTACACTGGGACATTCTGGTTATAGGAAGCCTACTCACACTGATTTGTATCTGCGAGCTGATAGTTGTCACCATCCAGCTCAGCGTGAAGGACTACTTCCTACCTTGGTTCACAGGGCACATGTCATTTCAGACCATGAAAGTTTGTCAGCTCAGTTGTCCCATCTCGGGGTCACCTTTCATCAGAATGGTTATTGTGAGAGACAGATAAAACGCTCATTGCGCTATCAGCCTATGTGCAAAGGGTGAGTGACGATAGTAATGAAGTGGCACCTAAATCTATGGCCATTTTGCCTTACGTAGGAAGCATTTCCAACAAGATTGGTCGTATTTTGTAGAAATATGATGTAAAATGTGCTTTCCGGCCACCTTCTAAGATAAAGGCCCTGTTGGGGTCCATAAAGGATGGTTTCCATAAGGCAGGTGTATATTGTATTCCTTGCAGTTGTGGCATGTCATATATTGTTCAGACAATCAGGTCTGTGGAAGACCGGTCTATTGAGCACAAACGTTACACGTGCTTACAACAGTCAAACAAATCCAATGTTGCAGAACACTGTCTTGGCACCGGCCATCCTATGGAATACAACAAAACGGAGATTCTGGCATGCACTTCCAACTATTGGGATAGTGTTATTAAGGAAGCCTTTAAAATTAAACTAACAAGCGGCCTTATAAACAGAGATGGTGCTTACAACAGTCAAACAAATCCAATGTTGCAGAACACTGTCTTGGCACCGGTCATCCTATGGAATACAACAACACGGAGATTTTGCCACGCACTTCCAACTATTGGGATAGTGTTATTAAGGAAGCCGTTGAAATTAAAATAGCAAGCGGCCTTATAAACAGAGAAGGTGGTTTTTGTTTAAATTATGCTGGGAATCCGGCACTCTCGTCAAAAAACAGAGGGACAAAATTAATGCTGCCTTACATGATAATGAAGTCACTATCGATATTTTGATGTTAGGTCATCTTTGGTTGTGTTGACTCTGCAGTGACTTATACTGTGTGTGTTATCTTCCTTGTTTACCCTTTGCAAACCGAGGTATTAAATACGCTTGCACATTGCTTCCTTGAGTGCAGTTGTACCTTGAGAATGGCAGGGTGTCCTCCTGCCGAAATATCGGCGGTTGTCGACGACGTCACCAGGCAGCATACCCGTAAGTTGTTTGAATATTAGATTCGTGAGTAAAGGAGGCGATGGAGGTCAGCCTGACGTGTTATTATATTTCTAAACAACTGGATAAAATACGAGTCGTTTGTTCTTTATCGCCACCTATAACATACCAGCAAAACCCTGCTCCCAACCGAAACCAAGAACTTATATTTTACATATAGAGACTGCTGCACCTGCAACTGCTGAAATGCTACCGCCCATCTTCAGGAAGCAAAAGTTTGTCTTGGCGCGCCACAGATACTTTCCGCTTTTGTTGCACTTTCTCTATGGCAGTCGGAACCGTTGTGGCATGCAAGCCACGACATCTTGACCATATCTGGGTTTAATACTCCCAAGATGTAATGAACGGTACATGTACCAGTAAGATGCGTATCAAATATTTATTATTGTTTATGTCAATAATGATCTACAAAACAAAATTAAACACTTTAAACTGACTGCAAAATAGCGCGAAAAAATTTAGGCGAAATAGTTACGCTCAACATGACATGAGGTGCTTAAAATAATTATGGGATCAGGTGAGATATCATACACATGGTACATTTGGTAACGTATTTTATTCAGCGTTTGATTACAAGTAATTTGTGTGTGATGCAGTACGATATTTCCCAGTCTTAACTCATAAGGTTTACATGGCGTTTAATTAGAGCGAGGAAGCATAAAAATAGTAGATGAAATTCTTAACGATACTTGTCAAATCATCACTGGGCGCCTAAAGCCACTACGGTCAGACGGTCGATGCACCCACCAACACCCGCACAGAGGCATCAGTAAGGAAGTGAGACGAAACGATTTGAAACATTTCGATCCCTCCCTCTACATTCATATCAACCAGTAAACCCAACTACTAAAAAGCAGCAATAGCTTCCTCAGATCACCAGAGCAATGTAGGGCGAGCATGGTTTACCAGTTCCGAAGGATGCTTACACCACGAGAAAACCTACCATCCGTTTACACAGATTGGTGGATAACATGGGGAGCACTCAACAGATTACTATCTGGCGTCACAAAGTGTACGAGCAATTTTATCAAATGGGATTTCACAGTGTAGTCGAAACTTCATGAATGTGGCGCTCCCACCTGCTCCAGCGTAGCCAGTATCCACCACAAGATCTGCTATTTGCAAAGTCAAATGCATTGAGAAGTTGCTAACACCTCAGCCCTAAAGAGTAAATAATTGTCTTGTTTGTACGATATATTCAGATAATATGTGAATATTGTGCATTAGTTTCCACTTTGTAAACGGTTATGTTATCAGTAAATAAATAAATAATGAAATTAATATTTTAAATCGACGTTTAGAAAAAAATACACTGTTTTACTTTCTCCCCTGGTTATTATTGTCAACTGAAAGACGTCACGGCGCAATAGGACTGCAGCAGGAATGCACTGCATTGTTGGAATAACTATCCCACTTCCTGCAACTCTTCCTGTAGGGGCAATGCAGCATTTCCAATCAGCCATACATTGACTGCAGTGTCTAATCGTTGTCACAGCGTTTATTTCACGCTTTTGCTGTTGAATAAGAGATTCACACCATTGAAATAGTATCATTACATGTTGAATAATTTCTATTAAAATTCAAGTGTTCTATTAAGAAAAAATGATCGTGATGTGAAATGTAAATTTTCAATAGTTTTAGAATGGAGAGAATATGCAAATAAAAGAATAGTGTTTCTCTTGCCTTATACATATAAATTTCCGTCGTATAGTTATTTTTTCCTGCCCATTTCTATCACGGTAGAAGAAAGGCGAGTACCTCCTGGACATAAAGATGTGAAATAGAAGAACTGACTTCTTCACTATCTGACATATTACTGAACTGTTACGAATTGACATTATATCCCCAGCACAGTAAACTATCGAGAGTAAGTAACTGTAAAAACAAGATTATCTGAATGGAGATCTATACCAAAGCTATTAAACATAAGGAGAGCCAAATTTCAGTCGCATATGTTGTCATATTCCACAATATGATAATTGCAATAAGGAAGGTACTTGCCCTCTGACATATTATACCATATGATACTATCAACTGTATTACTTAGAATATTAACTAATGCGTCAAGATTATTTTACTCCAAATTTCGTGAACAACCAGTTAAGTCGAGTAGCTAGTTCTATTCTTTTATATCTTTAACTGTTGCTATATTTTTCTGTGTCATGAGGAGTCTACGATCTGGTGAGTAAAGGTCGAACACTTTTCATTTTTCAGTTTTGTATATAATAGCACATTAAAAATTAAAATTACCTAGTACTGTCTTTGGTCAAAATTCCACCAACAGTTTTGACAACGATATGAATCTAATTTTTTATATGTAATTGCAACTGATTGCTGAATCTTATATCCTACCTGAGCAAAGAAGTAACATTATTCTATTACCTCAAAAGCATGAGTTCTTCTGCTGAGAACACAGTTGAAGTCATAGCTCCCCTATTCCATCACAAGATGGCTTATCGCCCTATAACACGCTCTTCATGTATAACAATTTCTGCTGTCTTTAATCACTCTTAATGGCTGCATACATATATGATTTTCATTTAGTGCAAGCCCCTTCCGAATAAAATTAGGTACATTCTATTAAGTAGTAGTGTATTTATGTAATGCTGAAGAAATAAATAATCTTCAGTAAAATGTAATTTGAATCACCATTTATAATCTACAATTTCAGTCATTAACCATCATCATGTGATAATTACACAAATATACAATTGTATAAACAAAAGCAGTTAATGTACACCAGAAAAGAAAAAAAAAATGAGAGCAGGACGTACACTTTAGTAGTATTATGAATTTCACAAGATTTAAAACAGATATAGAAAACACACAATATAAAGCTGCAATTTTCTAATAACAGCTACAATCCATTGACAAGGTGTTATTGAAATGTGCCATTTTGTACCTTTTGTATCAGGGTTTATCAAAAATTTTAATTTAGATTAATTACTCTCAATTTACATTGATTTACAAATGTGTGATATTTATTACTTCATAAATGTTATTAATTTGTACAAATTATATGTTCTTCAAATATATCTGTAGTTGATACTTTTGGTCACAGTGATGGTAAACAGAGTGACAAGATGACTTTACAAACAAGTATCAGTATCAACAATGTTGAATAATTTACAAAACCTGAGACACACTCTTCACTAATAGTTGTAATAGTCATTAATTACATAAGGCAATGCCACATCATGATTGACCGTCATTTTACAACTATTTACATCACATCAAGTAAGATACTCCTTAAACATTTACTCCTCTTGTAGTGCAACTTATGTTATAGTCTCAGGCAGAGTAATAATGTAATAATATATGCCAGTGTAAGTCACAATTCGCATACCTAAGAATTCTGAAAACTGAAACTTAATAACTGAATATATGGAATATAATTTACCATTTCATAATTATTTTCATTCTATACAGTAATGATATTCAACCATGCTACTGACTTAAATAATAATGTAAGGTGTTCGTGCTATGTAGATACATGGGACTGGGTTATATAAATAAGCTAACATATTGTTGTTAATCAAGGGGGGTTACTATGGTTAATATAAGAGGTACTTGCTTTGAGATCGAAAGGTATAATAAAAATAATTATGACATATAATTGTCGTAACAAAAGACAGGACTTATGCTACATATAGAATATGTTGTACATTAGTGATGAGAGGTTAAGTTAACAGATACTTCTAATCAATGATGTAGACTCAAGGGAGAATAATGTCATGAAACCTAGTCATGAAATAAAAAATATAAATAGAATTATTTCAGATAATTGTAGTCTCTGAAAGAAGAGAAATAACATTCTACCTCAGTTTGTCATGCACAAGTAATGAGATTCAACTTCAGTCTCACATTAAATACCGTGTTGTTGTTGTACATTAATGATTAATGCGTAATATCAAATACAGATACCTCTCAGGGGGATATATGTATATCTGAATCATACTTTACAGGTATAAATGGTTATTAATTGGTTAACATACCTTTTTATATGCTATAATATAGTTTTCTTTGTATTAAGATGGAACTTGGGCTTCACATCACTCATGTACATTACTAAGAAACAGATATAATGTTCAAATGTTTGTTAAGCTTAAGGGACTTAACTACGGGGTCATCAGTCCCTAAACTTACAAACTACTTATGAACTACTTACGAACTAGGACGGCACAAATATCCACGCCCGAGGGGGGATTCGAACCTCCGACCGTAGTGGCCGTGCAGACCGTGACTGGAGCGTCTTAGTCCCCTCAGCCACCGCGGCCGGCCCATGTTTATGTATGTTGCCCCACATTTACATATGTGATTAAACTTTTATGTTCATGTGAATGTGGAAGGTTCCTTTTAGTAGTGACTGACTGCTTCTACAGTCGCCGCCACCCATTTTAAGCCTCGTTTTGCTGTAGTTAAGAATGCATGGCTTCGTTTGTCGTCTGTACTAGCGTCTGCTGGGTGTTCTGGGTGGCCAGAGAAAAGCTTACTTGGCAGGATGGCGAGGTGGTCGTGTTGTTAGTGTCGTACCAACCTAATCTTAGATGAAAGCGGTGGCAGGAGACCTATCTGTGAGCAGTTGTATAGGGAATTGTGTTGGCCAGGTAGCAAGGGTTGGTAAACACTAGTCTCTGAACGCGTTCTGTGTTGCTTTTAGCGCACTCTACATCCTGTGTGTGGCAGGAGAAGGTTTTTCTGTGGCCTTAGAGCTACACTCTTCACTCTTCATTCTGGTTCCGACGACTGAGGAAGCACTCTGACGAATCATGCTGAGTGGAAGGTATGCTGTTAAGACTTTGATTTATTTGTGATCAGGCAGTCTTGATTTTTCAGTGATAGTTCTTTTGAGTAATTCTTTTGCTATGAGAGGCGAAGTGTTTCTTAATTTACAAAAATACAGTAAATTCAGTGTAAATTTATTATTTGCATTTTCATTTCAGTGATGATTGTGTGTCCAGTTTTGCTCAAGTTAGAATAAAAATGTGTGTGAGCTTCAGCCTTTGTGTAAATTTAGTCTGTTTGAATTTCCTTAACTAACTGTTTTGCGTCGTTTCTGTATTTGTGAGTATGTTAAAATTTCTCAGATTTTCTGATTTGATTCTGTCTTTCCTGTCTTGTATGACCAATTGCACCACATGCTTTCATAATGGTCATTACTTCAGGCTTCAGCCACGCTTTTGTTAATACTAGCTTTCTTCTATACGAATTCTCATGTGTGCTTTACTCTCTTATTCAAAATTAATTTATGTTTGTAAATGCTATGAAAGATGGTTTGGTCTCACACCACTTGGTACTTAAGAATAGCGAGCCACTGCCTCCCCAAATGTGAATTCGTTTAGTGCACAGTGTACTTAAAATTAGTGATCAAGACACCTGCCATCTTGTCAAGAGCCGCAGACGCCTCTTTTCGCCGATGTTTTCAAGTGATCCTGGATAGTAATGTACCGCCTAGCTTTATGTGCGTGTTTGTAAATGGATGAATGTGCTTTCAGCTACTCATTGTGTATGTGATCATTTCCTCCCACAAGGGTAGAAACAATTTTAATACAGGCAGTAATTATATGATTTAATCCATTTATGTACAAGGTGTGTGCTTAATTTCGTCTCCCAACAATTATTTGCATGTTATTTTACTGAACAGATAATGATGTGAAAGTATTAAACCTCTGCTTTATGATTTCATGCTCCCCGTCCCATGTTTAGTTACCTATTCATTTATTTTTAACGTTGATATTGTGTTTGTTAAAACATTGGCTGCTCCCTTAAGGAGTAAGCAGTTATATAAATTTCCATTGCGCATGTACTGTGGCCACTCATAAAGTAATTTAGAGCAGCAGTGAGCGTTACAACTTACATTTGCAGATCTCAACTGCCCGAGATATTGCATATTTAATAACAGCCTACTTTCAACATTAATTGCTTTACCTCTTTAGCGTCTCAGTAGTTTTCAAAATGTAATTTATTGAATATTTGTCAGCCGGTAATACTCAGCTGTACAAAGGAATAAAATGTATCAACGGTTGTTTCGTCTGTCTTTGCGGAACAGTACGCATAAACACAGAAATGCCGTGTAGCATTTAAACTATATAACGCGAGAATAGCGCTGAATTTTTATCGTGGAATGACAACGGCCTGAGCTGTCGAGGGCATCGCGACCCGCTGGTACGAGTATTTACGCTCACCCTAGTCTGGGCCCGTCATTACGTTTACAGCGGTGGCCGCTGCGATACACAAATCAAATAATTGCCGGCACAAACAAGCGCTGTGTGCAGCGAGGTGCAGGCCGGAGGACGCTACTCATACGCCACGTGTGTGTGTGTGTGTGTGTGTGTGTGTGTGCGTGTGTGTGAAGCGGGGCCGTGGGCAAACACGCCACCTGCCGCCGCGCCGGCGTCACGCGTGGCGGAGAGCAAATCCTGCCTGCAAACAGCTGCCGAGCGTCGCAGCAGGGCTGCCAACACACCGCGGTGCAAGGCGCAGACCCAGCGACGACCGCGCACTGCGGTCACCGGACGACCGCAACTTACCTTCGTGGAATTACTGTTGCAGCACTGCTCTACGCGGCGTGTTGTAGTTACGGCACAGGACGCCATCCGCATACGGCTGCTGTGTGGACCAAATCTAAATCTGATCTCGGGGTAGAACAGGCTTGTCAATTCCTTAATGTGGAAATAAAGGAGAATAGTCCGTAGAAGACGTAAACGTAAAGGATTAATGAAAATAATATGGGAGCTCAAGTTAAAGACTCGTACAAAAAATAGTAAATAAATACAATAGTATTGTTACTCTGTTTAATAAAATTATAATACTACATTACACAAATTTATTATTCATTTTTTCTCATTGTAGTTCATTTCTGTAACGCTCTACACTGTGATACACAAATGGTAGTTCTCTTGCACCTGTGGTACTTAATTCTTCTTAGTGTGCCACTTCATAAGTGGGATATCTTCTACGCCTTTTTGTTTTCTCTTTCCCTCTCTTTGTGATCTATCAAGAAATGAAACTAATTAATTAATCTTTGTTGCATATCCTACATTCCAAAATGACTGACATTCACTAAAAGTCGCACTGGCGTGTTTTACGGCCTATTTTAACTTTTGCTGTTGTTTGATGATTTTTAGAAAATATTTGGGACGATAATAATAAGGTAATATTAAAGTAAATAAACGAGTCGAGATGGCCGTTTATAAGGAGTTATAATACGTAAAAATTTGTATAAATATAATAATGTGTCTGATATCCGGTAAAAGCGACAGTCGTGAAATTCTGCGCAGAGTATGCCGATTAAATCATTACAAAAATTTCGTAACAAATCAGGAGGAATACTTGTTCTCCAGTACCACCCATCTGTTTTTACTCATGACGCCAGGTATAACGTCATGACGAAAACCGACATTTATAATTCAATGCGAATGTAATGTGGCGTCCATAACAACATGAAATAAAAACTATAAAATACAAATGTGAGTGAAAAAATACAATAAAGTAAAATAATCTAACGAGACCATCGCGGAAATTAAGGGGTTTTGGGCGGGTAGATTCTGAATAGAAAAACAATAGAAAAATTTAAATAAAAGTGAAACATCGGAAAAATAACCCACAATAGTAACGTTTTTCAGTATGTAAACAGCACTTCCGGATAATGTAGGATACAAAATTACCCTGAAAACTAATCGTTTATTGAAGTTCTTTAATGTGATGTAACATCAGTAAAGCTGTTTTTCGTAATAACGAAGGATAACTGCGAAACCAGTGAAATACGGTGCGAGAGCCTGTGAAAGTAAAGTTACGCTCTGCGATGTTCTCTTGTTACCAATGAAGCGAAGGGAAAGGAGTCTGTTTAGCCATTCAGAAAGCAGAGTTTGAATGCATCAGATATGCTTTACTTAATCACAACAAAGCAGAAGGCACTTCGCCGAGGATGAGGATAGTAAGGAAATAACTGCATGATTTGTCCATTATCGATTAATTAATTTTTGTTTTAAGGATATTCGTTTATTACCTGTAATTTAAGGAATGTGTACGGTTTAGCCCAAAATTAACGATATTGTACGGAATTCACGAGATATTCAGGGAAAAGATAGGCGAACATTCGTGACGAGAGATGCTGCAAATTTGCAGGTCCTCTCGTTACAAATGTTCACCCACTGCAGTTTCCCAACATAATGCCCTTGGAATTCGCGACAAATTTGGTGATATATATTAATGCTGTTTCCGCTCTATAGTTGATAGGTTCATGATGTACCCTTGTCAAGGCAATAAATCAGGTATCGTCGTAAAGCACTTCCTTTAAAATGATAGCGGATCAGGTAAAAACAAATATACTTTTGACAAATTCCCAAATAAATGTGCCGTTATAGCATGAGAAGGCCTAACTTTGCTTATTACTATACGATATGTACATTTAAATTTCACCAATAAACATTCTATTTGCATTTGTCGCGGCGAGGAAGTGTGCTACTTCATCACTACTATTGGCTAATGCTTTTATGTCCGACGAACTAATTACTGTATTTCAACCTAATTAATATAAAAAAGTATAATTACTGATAATAGATAATACTGTATTGATAATGCGAAAAGGTACTGTTGTGTATTGCTTTCACAGACAAGCCATATTTCATGCAAATAACAACTATTCAAAATCATATAATGTTAAAAAAATCACATGATGCAATCAGAACGATGTTTTATGCAATTCACAAAGATTCCATTATCATTAACAACTTAAAAAAAACCACATACACACACACACAAAATCTTGCGTTAAGCCAATAAACCAATCTTTTCGGCGTTCAGAACGATTAACAAATATTATTTGGTATTCCTCAGCAGCATTTTATTAAGCAAACACGAAACACTTCGAAATACTTAAATACACATATGCATTCTAATAAATATTATCTCAGACACATTTACAATACAATCAGCGACTAATAGTAAACCAGTGATCTCTATAGACAGACCAAAGACAACGTAGACCGCATGTGTCCCTATCTCTGCTGCATTGTGATTTGAAACCAACATCTAAAATTTACCAGAGTCAGGTGACTAAGTTTTAGTCATTATGAACTGCAGTTTTTCTCATTAACAGGAGAAATCAAGCGTTGATTTTAACAAATATAGTTTTCTCGTATTTCTATTACGCATCTAGTAGTAAAGGTAAAGTAAGTTCATCTCATCTTTATGTAAATTGAGGTGTTTGTGCCTATATTTTACTCTGCAGCGAAAACTACACATCGCAAAAGAATAGTGTTTGTCTGTGGTAGTAGGTACCAGTCTCTCATTATGCACTCTGGTGGTAGATGGGAGTTGGAAGTTACCGACTAACATAAAATTCTACGTGTGGGTGTCAATATTTTGCTCTTCAACAAAACTACACAATGGAGATGAAAGGTCTCTCTGTGTTGTTTTAGTACAAAGTCTCCCGTTGTACATCATAGCAGTTCTGTATCGATAGCTATAAGAGGGTGGAAGATATAGCGGTTGAAAGTCATCAGCTTATATAAAATTCGGACTGAAAACCAGCGATGACTTTTGACACTATAATAGCAAAGAGGTTACTTACCGCGAAACGTGATGCACGTTCTTCAGTAGTTTTTCTGCAACAAGCGAACGAATAAAGAAAAGTGAGTGCGTACTTCATTTTGAAAAGTAAAACTACCAAGAAATGTGCAAAAGCGTAAGAAGGAAATTACGCGTTCCCCATCCATTTCTAATTGTCAGAAAACAGCGCAGAAAAGTGAATCTACAGACGATAGAAACTTGCAATTTGAAGACGTTGTTTATCTTACACCGTAGGCATCAGCAATTTTTCGATATTACCATCCGCAAGGAAGTGGAATAAGGGATGAACGGTTTTTTGAAAATACTTTGCAATTCAGGCAATTTTGAAGCAAGAAAGAAAAAAATTCGGATTTAGATTTTTGATTAGAATTTTAAAAACACGTGTTTCGATATTTTTGGATATTCATCCATTATGCAGATGAAATAAAGGAAATAATTTAAGGGTGCTACTAAGACTGTTTTGATGCTAGAAATGCAAAAATTGGGATTTGGAACAATGGTTAGAATTTTTTTTTTAATATTTTTCGGGATGTTTCCAATTCTGCCATCGGAGTGCAATAGCGGGTGGCAAGTAGTATCGGAATTGTTGATTAGGAAAGCATTTTTAAAGCTAAGTCTATGAAAATTTATATTTAGAAGTAGAAACAACCAATGCAGACCATCCAGCCTACGCGTGCGAAGCAGCGAGAATTACGCTAGTTATTAATATAAATACAGTAATTGTCACGATCACATGTGCTCAAGTGAAATGTACCGTATCGTCAGTTACTTTTAGAAGCAACAGAATTGCATATCCTGGGTGTTTGTGTTATGCTATGTATCTTTTACTTTTTGCAAATTTGTGAATGTGATTTTTCGATGGGAAGATAGTTCAGGGTGCTCTTAAGTGAGTTTATGTATCAGCAATTAATTCAGTTTTGGTGAAATTCTGCTTTCAATAACGTTATACAAAGCTAAACATTCATACAGGTTATCCATTAACTTCTTGTCGAGTGCAACGATGATGTTTCCTCACTATCCTATTATTTAATCTAAACAGCAAATTTTTGCTTTTTAGGTTTTGGAATTACGGGCTGTGGCAAAATTCTTAAAATATAAACAGTTGTATTTTGTTAAAATAAGACTTTTAGGATGCAAACAGATTTCGTTTTGTATACGAGGCGCGTCCAGAAAGTAAGTTCCGTTTAGTAATAAAATAAAATCGTACACAGACACAGGAGAAATTTTTATTGCACAAAATGCTACAACTCTTAAACTACTTTTCCACATAACTGCCGAAATTTTGCAGGCATTTGTCATAGCTTGGCATTTCTTCATAGAAACCGAATCACCGACCTGATTTCACAGGCGGCGGGATTTTCAATCAACGCCGATATTTCAAACAAAGCATACGTAAATGACAGCGATCTCCAAATGGCGCACGTTCTTCTCCTTGATACACATCGTTTACATTGCATGTGAGGAACTGCAATCGCAGCGCTTCAGTGGAGATAAATTGAAACGGAACTTACTTTCTGGACGCGCCTCGTAAAATCACAGTGAAACATTTCACATGAATTGTTGAGAAACCTTAAGGAAGATGATGCTCCTTTCAAACGTTTCAATACGTTTCATGTAGGCACATGCAAAAACTAGAGCTATCGCAATAAATCTTGCAATTGCGGGGAACCAACGCCAGTTTTGCTACTAAAGATGTAATAAGAATACGCTAAGACGTTTTATTGTTCTAATATACGCTTGATTTCCACTAGGAAGGTAAGAACTACAACTCTCAGCTATATTTCACATTCCTCGTAATGATGAAAATGGTTTCCTGCCCCGAGTCACATTTGTTGGTTTCAGTTTAATGACGTCACGCACAACCTAATGTTCAAATGTTTGTGGAGCTTAAGGGACTGAACTACGGGGGTCATCAGTCCCTAAACTTACAAACTACTTATGAACTAGTTTATACTAAGGACGGCACAAACATCCGTGCCCCACACACAGTCAACGTTATCTTTGGTCTGTTGTATAGAGATCTATGTAGTAAACAAGTATCAAGGAGGTCAGAATAAAGGGACGTGGCGTTACCTATGCTGAGAACGGTAACTGGTTGAAGCCAGGGGGCCAAGCTTCTGTGCCCAAAACAAGGATTTTCCTCTTAAAATCCTGAGTGGAAATTGCCTTCTATACGTAAAGCCAATACATTGGCCGTCTCATTGGAGTATTTACTTACATATGACGTACAATTCAACTACTATATCTCCTTTTGCTGGCTTCACTTTTTCAGTGTTAGGGCATCTCCAGAAATTCTAACTTCCCTGACAAATACACACACGTCTATGACAAAATGACGTATTACATGACGTAATTGGTCAAAGCCAACGGGTGATATCGTACAATCATTGTGCCCCCAAATCAGGTTGTAAATCATTTTTGGTCTTAAAATAGTTATGGACCTGCGATAACGATTCTGGACTGTTTTAGTAATATCTATGCACTCAACACATAACATTCTTTCTGACCGTATTTAACACACCGCCACACTGATACTTCAGAGTTTAATTTTTAGAAACAAACTCTTTATTTGACATTTTTCCAATTTAAACTAGAAATTTTATTTTTTCCATATTTCAATTACATTTTTTCCGGTAATATCTCATTACCCGTCTATCCGTGGAAATTTGTCCTTTTTTTCTAGTTTAACTTTACGTGTACTGTTTCACGTAAAATCAAGTGACAGTGTCAATTTGCTGTTATTTTTCAAATATACAACCGGAATGTTTTTGGAAAAACCTATAAAGCAAAGCTGTAGTGAATTTTGTCCCCTAGGAATTCGTTTGTTCATTTTTCGTCTCAGATGAACAGTTAAGGCGTTATTTATAATAAAATTTGATGCTGCCAAAGATCATCACGAACGTCCTAATTTAAGTATTCCTAACCTATTGGTTGTCTGAAGTATTTGCTGGCAGCTAACAATTCCGTCTGTAAAATTTTGTGCCGATCGTTTAAACGTCGTAATTTATTTAACTGCTGAAGAGGTAATACGCCAGTTATTTTTTACAATAAGAAACAACTTTAGTTATGTGCAAAATACATAAACCAATTACTTACTAATTTTTATTTTCTGTTAGGGTAGGATCCAGCAAGAAAGTTTATTTTCAGTGTGACAGCTTTTTTCTACTGTTCCCTTTTCGTTTAAAATCATATATCGGCGTATTTCATTTTTATCATGTACGTAAACAAAATTAGAAAAAGGCTAGTTGGTAGAGCGTTAGTTCGTCGAGCAGAGGTTCGTGGTTTCATGCCCCCCTCCCCCTAGAGCTTTTTATTTTGTTTTATTTTTAACCATAGTACCTTGAAAACTGAAAGATAATATCTATAACGTTCCACGGCTGTCAGCTGCAACAGTAGCAGTAGCGTGCGGACTGGACAGCAACGTCAGCCCCACTTGATGGTGTGGGCAAACACACGGCACCCTAGCCACAACACGCACATCCGCTGAACAGCGGTGCAGTCATTTATTATTTTTAATACTATTAATTTAATACAGTACTATAAAATCCGAACAGTTCTTTTACATTTCAGGAACATGTTGTCCCATGTAACACTCGGTGTACGTTTGTCGACGTAGAAAAATTTGCACCGTCATATACAGAAAATAAATAAATGAATAAAGTAAAATAAATGAGAAAATGATAAATAAAATATTCGCACCACCAGGATTTGAACCGAGCACCCTCGTAGCGACAAACATTCATTCTATCAACTACACCACGAGAGATCAGCGCGCGGACCCCTATAGCTACGCTTTTCCTGTGCTCCGTAGGACAGGTGTTACGTATTATTTCCCGTTTGCGTATGTTCTCCTGGGTGACAGCACATAGCACGGATTATATGAAAGTTTCGGTTGATACTCTATCGATATACAACGTTTGGTACCGATCTGAGTGTCTAACAACTGAAAGTTTGAGTCTGAGTAAAACTAAAAGAGAAATATCTCATCATTAGTGATGTGTAACTCGTGTGCGAGTGATTCACAACTAACGCTTCACTCTTATGAATTTTGTACACTCTACTCAGTCCCAATTAATTGCTACTTCAAACACTTCACATACCTCCATACCATCCGCAGAAACAAATTTGAAACTGGGCGCGATTCCCGGTCTGAGCTACGGAAAAAATATATTTAATTATGCTTGCACTCATCAACAGCCATGCACACTCACAGTAACATTGACAAATCACTCGTTCCAGCTGTGGGTAGCTCACTCTATCTTCTTTCATCTCCTTGAACGTCGGCGAATTGAAGGTGAGAATAATCTCATATTATACAGGGTCTCTATATGAATTTTGTCATTGAAATAGAAATTGTGATAATGTAAAATTAAAGAGTTATTAATATCGACTAAAATATAATGTTCAGGAAAATTAGGGGACAATTAATAAACGAACTGTGATAGTGGTTTACGTATTCCTTTCGTTTTCAAATTATAGTATAGAATGATACACTGTTGGTAACCATGTAGTTTTCAGTCAGTATGAACAACGAACAAATAAACAGAGAATTAAGAAAATAACTATCAAATGCGAGATTATCTTATCAGACTATCATGTGAAAAAGACTATAGAAATTAAAAGAATATCCCTTTTTATGTGAAATACGCACTCTGTTTATTATTTTCCTCTTGCCTGTAGTGAATTATCTATTCAGATTAGCTCTGTTGTCGTTAGAGTAACACTGCTTAGTCATAAGTACGTAATTCCGCAATCTATTTCTCATATTATTAAGTTCATATTCACAGAATATATGACTTAACTGCGAATGGTCAAAGCTTAAAATATGTATCCAGATGGGACTCGAACCCGAGTCGCTTGCTTTCTAGGTAGTTGCGCTGACACCACTGGGGACACAGTAATCACCGCACTTGCAAGGACTACTTGCAGCCAGACACAAATTTCCAGCCTTACCCTGCCCACAGTACTCAAAATCATAGTCATTATGTACTAATTTCCATAAGAGTTAGGGCTACAAACTTGCCCACCCCTCCCCATATATATATATATATATATATATATATATATATATATATATATATATATATATATATATGTGGTGTCTATTCTGAAAGAACAGACGTCACTTCTGATCCTGCAGTTGTTGGCAGCTGTGGGTAGGGTAAGGCTGGAAATTTGTATCTGACAGGAGGCGTGCTTAGGTAGTCCTTGCAGGTGCGGTGATCACTGTGTCCCCAGTGCTCATTCGCAAGTCAACCGCCGAGGAGGACGGACGTGTGGTGGTCCCGGACATACACATTGCTGTCAACAAGGCTGTTTACCTGCGCTCCAGGTTAGTCGCTGCGTCTAGTCAGCTAACTTATTTCCTATTCGCTTTGTGATATGAAGAATACCATGAGTGCAACTAATTAGCAGAGAAAAGTCACTATAAAACCTTACATTTAATCGAAATGTCACCGGTCCAAAAGCTATAGAGGTTTGATTATGGTTTTCAAAAAACTTTGGATACGTCAAGAGGACATTGTAGGTGTTCATTTGTCAATAGTGAGTCCTTGCGCCTATGTAAAACTCGCGAGTTATGATTTATGTACTTCAATCGTAGAAAAGTGTGGAGGCACGATGAAGTTCAACCACTCGAACGGTGCAATTTAATGACGTTCTGGTTTCATTCGCTGGGAATAAGAACGGTGCGTGTGTTTGAACTGCCCTTCGAAATACTTGCTGAAGGAAGGAACTGCGTTCTTAAAGCGTTCGGAAAAATCATATCGAATGTCGCAGGAAAATGGTCTGAACCCCATGTGCCCCTGTTCTGAACTGAGTTCGTCAAGTTAAAATAGAGCTTCAGCGGCATAATCCATCTTTTGTCAACATTTGTGTGTATCGGGCTCTGATTATTTATGATGGTCACCCTAGGACGTGCTCTGTGCAATTCGACAGAGCATATCAGTGCTGAATGTAGTATGAGAAGGGTCCCACAGTTATCAACTGATGACGATGCAGGACCGTGATACAAGTGAAACTGACATACGCCTGACGTCACCTCACCACGACGATCGATAGTGACGGAACAAGTACAGCGGGTAGAAGCATTCGTGGACCTGGAAACTGTTGAAAATCACATGGATGTCCAAGATACTGTGGAAAACCAAACAGTTCCCCCACAGCACGAAACCGATGTTGAGAAAGGACAAATTAACGAGAAGGACAATATTTTCGATGCAGGTACCTCTACACTCATGAGAGTCGAACCGAGTACATTCGCTGCATTGGTTGCACAAACGGCACTCGTGGGCGATCGGTCCGCTGAAACTCACGCTCCACCGTCCGGACATGGTAGTCAGGGGCAAGAAGGATCAGCAACTATAGAAAACTTTGAAGTTACGGAGGACCACTTGAATAGGGAAGCAGATGGAAACGAAAAATTAAATAACAGAACGGTTGAAAAACTGACAGAGAAAGGGAGTTGTAGCGTCACATCCAGCGTCCAGGAGATCAGTACACCTTTGGAAGAAGGTGCAACAAGCGTAAACACCATTTTTCATAAAGAAAAGTTCTCAGTTAGAACCCTCTTCCCCGGATTCGTCTGAGAAGTCCCCAGATACATCCCCTGAGCGGTCAAGGTCGCCCAGGACGACGAGAAAAATAACAAAAAAAGAATATTAGCGCATCAGAATGCGGAAACTTTGGCTCCTACTTTAAGGGAGAGGTTACGTACAATAAGGGAAGAGGCGAAGGCGGGCGACCGCCAACCGCAGGTCATAAGTAATGAAAGGCAGCACCGAAATACAGGGAGCAACAAAGATGCCAACGCGGCCAGAAAAGAAACACGAAGAATAGAGATCTCGCAAGGCATGGGGTGTAAGATATTAAATGTCACACTTGTAAATGTTTATTTATCCTATGGAAGTAATGCTCGACAGGACAAGGAAAATTTGAAAAAAAGATTTCGTCATCTGGTTCCAGGACAATTCCATGGAAGTCATCATTGTCGGCGATTGGAACTGCGTAAAAAAAAAAAAAAAAAAAAAAAAAAAAAAAAAAAAAAAAAAAAAAAAAAAAGTGAGAGAGAGAGACCAGACACCAAATTGCAATGTATCCAAAGATCTACTGAGCATAGTGAACCATTTACAATGACAGGACGTATGGGAAATCAAACACCCGACATATGTTAAATTCACGTACGTCAACAAAAAATCGCAAAGTAAGATCAACCGCGTCACTTCAAATTTAGGTACTAAAGTCAGTGGAGTTGAAGTAACACCTACCACTTTCTGCAACCACCCTGCAGTTAAGTGTAGTATCGGACTTCCGAAGCAGATGTCATACTGGGGCCGACATTCATGAAAGCTTAATATCGATATGCTTCACGACACTGCTTTAGCTGAGCACATCAAACAATCTTGGGATATTTCCCTAACACAGCGTCACAGATATAGGTGCAGTATTGATTGGTGGATACTTTGTGCGAAACAGAAACTTAGGCAAGCACTAATGTCTTATGGCAGGGAACGAGCAAGGTGGTTTAGGGATACGGTGGAATTCCATTATTGTTGTTTGAGAGACCTCTATGAGCTGCCATTGTCCGAAGAAGTAAAGGCTCAAAAGAAGACAACTAGAGGGACTCAAAATTATATCGTGTGTGCGAACCACAGTTGCAGAAGAAAATACATCAATCTACCATTTAATCCAACATGCAAAAAATAGACCACGAACGTTCATAGAGAAAATCCGCACAGAAGACAACCGAATTTTAGCACAGCTAAAAGACATTTTAAACAACGCACATAATTTTATAACTCTTTATACAGTGAGGCCCACTACATCCCGTCAAATGCAAGGGTATTACTTCAAAACAGTGATATCAAGAAGAGAGAGTAACTGAGGAACAGAAGTCTCACACGTAAAATAAATTGTGAAGACGTTTTAGATACAATAAAATATTCCCCTGTCAAAAAATCTCCAGGATCCGATGGTTTACCTGTAGAGTTCTATGTAACTTGTTGGCACATAATAAGAGATAACTTTACGGTTGTAATTAAATGGAGCACATGTCCCTGAAGAAATGAAAGAGTGTGTAACTTTGCTATTGCTTAAAGAAATAAATAAAGAGGTGAAACAACTCACACAAATGTGGCCAATTTCTTTAATGACCTATGATTATAAAATCATTGCTAGAGTAATGAAAGAACTGTTCTGGATAAAGTAATTGGCCCTCATCAAACGTGTCTTTCTGGTAGGAGTATTTTCAAAACTGTGAGTGAATAAAGGGACATAATTCCAATATTTTCCACAGCCCTGACCAGAGCAGGCATAGATTTTAAAGACTTCTCGAAAGCTTTTGGCAGGGTAAATCATGAATATTTGTTCCATACAATGACGTTTATGGGTTTTAATGACAATTGTCTGGTTGTTTTACGAAATATCTTGAAGGGGATTAAAACAAAAATTTTACTCAATGGCCACCATACTAAACCAATAGAGATTAAACATGGCGTTCCTCAAGGCATCGTAGCTCTAGAACTTTTATTGAGACGACTTAACAATGATCTCGAGGGCATAACGATACTAGGAGAATGTCGAGCTACCAATGCTTATGCCGGCGATGTCGGGGTACTCGTGAGGAGTTCCGACGACATACAAAATTGACAGCATTTGTTCAGTTCTACTGTAATGCAACAGAGGCCAAAATCAACGAGACGAAAAGCTCGTTTTTAAATCACAACGGTTTTATAAATATTCGCCTAGGCTGGGCACAATCAGTGGATTGTCACACAGCTTTAGGCGTGACGTACTGCAAGGATACTTTAAAAACGATTACCTTCTCCTGGAGGAAGATTTCAAAAAACATAAGACATTTAAACCTAATCCAGAAAACTAAGATAATTAACTGTGCTATTCTCTTCAAGGCGATATATGTGGGGAAAATATTCCCAATACCCATAGAAATATCGGGAACCATCATGTCCACCATCTGTAAATACATCTGGCAAGGCGAGACTTTCAGGGCAGCTGCTAATAGGATTAAACTGAAACCTGAAGAAGGAGGCTTAGGCCTCACCGACATCCGCCGCAAGGCTACGGCACTTTTTATTAAGAGAACCCTTCATATAATAGAAAACTATCCCAACAGTGTCACACCCAGTCTATTCAGGACATTACAACCTGCAAGCTTGCAACCACCTGTAAATATAAATGGAATAAATTATAAGCTGAAGTATGTTCGACATTTTTATCTAGAGATAAGTTACCTGGATAGAATTATGGGGGACAAACAAAAAAGAACCTGCAGCTACATTATGGGCCGCATTAAAACGAGATAAAATAGCAATAAAATGGAAGAAATATACCCGAACCAAAACTGGAAATCTATTTGGAAAAATATACATAAGAAAGCATTGCCAACGGATGTGAAGGTAGCGTGGTACCAAGTAGTAAATAATATCGTTTGTATAAATGACAGGCTATGTCATATTGGTGTACGTAATACCAATGTCTGTCAGAGATGTCTTGCCGTAGATATCATCAGTCATAAGTTTGTCTGTAAAGGGCACAAAAAAAAAAAATGGGAAAATGTCAGGAAACAAGTAACTCTTATAAAGGGAAGTGATGGCAGAGAAATCACAGTTAATAACATAATACTACCACAAACTGTTTGATCTCCCGAACAGAAGAGTAATGCAATAATTTGGTTACTTGGACACTATGTCAATTATGTCTTTAACAACAAGGCCGCAGATAATATTTTAGAATACGAACAATATATACACAGCGCATACAAAAAAACAAACAAAAAAAAAACAAATACAAAAAACAAGAAGAGCAGTGACCTCCACAGAGTTATTAGCACACAAAAATGAAAAGGAATACAACAATCGAAATAGATTGAGATTCTCCGCGAGCAGAAAAAAGGGGTGGTTTAGGGGTCAGAGCAACTGCCTAGAAAGTAGGAGACCCGGTTCGAATCCCGGCTGGGTACACATTTTCAGCTTTGCCCATTGGCAGTTGAAGTTATATATTTCGTGAATATGAAAACATTAACAACTGCAGGATCAAAAGTGACGTCTGTTCTTTCGGAATAGACGCCATATATATATATATATATATATTTGGTGAGCAAAGCGAATCGAAACAAAGAGCAACTTAATGACACACTAAACAGTTTTTTTCAGGTCTCAGTTCTTCGTGATGGAAGTAGTTCATTTGAACGTTTCACTGTAAAAAGTGTAAGCGCATTGTGAAGATCACATGAACTAGTTCGACCCATCGCTTGCCATCACGCATCGATATGTATCCAACAATTATAAACGGAATTCGTTTTGGCAAGCCTGAATCGTCGTTAATAACGGAGAGGAAAACAAATTTAAATATATGACAAAGATAATCAAAACACTCATTATCTACTTTAAACGACAGAATGACGTGAATTTTGAAAATATGTCATAATAAATACGAACGCGGCATTTTCGTCTAAATTTAGTGGAAAGAAGTGATTACTCACCATTTAAGGGATATTTAGCAGTCCTTAAGTAGATTGATAATTGCAATCAAAACTGCCACGCATAGCGCCAATTTAGGTACCAAAGATAGTTTTGGTGGTACACGCATGACAGTTATATTAGTTAGCCACATAGGGTTACTTTATTGATCACACAAGCATACCAGCATAAATAGAGCACGCAAGGATGCACTCTGATAATTTCACGTAACACAACAACTTCCTTAAATAAGTACTTTAATCTGAAAGCGAAGAGAGTCCAAAAATTTTCTTACATGTGCCATGTATCCCATATTGATGTGACAACTCTCATTTGTGATTATAGGGATCCGCAAAATTTTACAAATTTTCGAGACTTTGTGATGAAAACAGTAGAAGTATCAACACAAACATCCAAAATAATATCAATGTACAAAGTAGTACGATCATGATGTGTAAATTCATTGTATGCATAGATGTGTCACTGCAGTGCATTGCGCTGTCGAAAAAATCTGAAGAGCAAACGAAGTGAACGAAATGAAGTAAGAAAAATTCACAACAAAGATTCCGAAAATAAGTTATTTTCTTCCATTGAATTAATGCCTAGATGAAATATCAACCAAAAACCATTCTTCGAACCTCCACTCAGTAACAGAAAAAAATTGACATTAGAGGCATATCGAGAAGTATAACTTCATACGAGTGTATACTCTTTCGAATCAAATTAACGAAAACATGTTAAAACAAAAGTTATCAATATTAAATATGAACAATTTGTATATGTATGGTAAAGAATAAGAGCAAAGTTGTAGAGCGTTTTCTTCTGTACAAGACGGTTTCTTAAGTTTTGTTTCTGATGAGCGGTTATGGCATCATTTGCTATTAAATTTCGAGTCGTCAAAAGTTCATTTTTAGTGATTTTAGTGAGCCAATATGAGAAGATAACCCACTAGTCAGCTACTTGAAACAGTAGAGGTTGAAATAATTCTTTAGTTATTGTAAGACTTTCAATTCAGCTGGACGTATTTATTAGAAACTATAATACCTCTGCTATGAAATCCATTTAGAATTATTATAAAATTACGGGATGCACCATGGGATCACTATGTGCATTAACCAGTTCATTGTCTGCTTACTGTTACTACTTGCTCACCGAATTCGGTCTCTGTCACTGTTTGTTTCCTGGATAAATAAGGCAGTATCTATTTTGAACAAAATTTATGCATCGGGCAACCACATTCGGAAAGGTTCATTTTCTTTACAATGCCGGCAACAACAACGCTTTCTTCCCTGGCTGTCTCTCCTGGGGTATGGTATGGGTTTTATTCAGTTTTAAGTCATATTTAATTTATAATTTAAAAACGGGATTTACAGATGTTTTAAATGCATAGTTTGTTATCATGGAGATAAATGATGGGGATCAGCTAGTTCCATGTAACTATGGTTATGACGAATGAAATAAGCACCTGAGGATGAAAATTCAATTTGCGAAGCCGGTCGTGTGTTTTGAACAAAGAACTTTTAACAGTCGAAGTGGTGTATTGTGATGAAAACAACCTATTTTATCTCTGAGTGATGGGTAGTTTCAGAAACGCAGTCAATGTCCAATTAACAGTTGAATAAACTCCCTTTGACAGTTACTAGATGACAAATGAAACAAAAACTCTTGACCTAGTTACTGAAGCTAATCGTTTTTTAGTTCGCGTATGTATGTATGTATGTGTGTGTGTGTGTGTGTGAGAGAGAGAGAGAGAAAGAGAGAGAGAGAGAGAGAGAGAGAGAGAGAGAGAGAGAGAGAGAGGGAGAGAGAGAGAGAGGGAGAGAGAATGTGGTAATCGTTTAACACTTTTGTCATGTAGTATTTCACGTGTAGCCAGAGCTGGTATACTAGTTGCTTTGAAGGATCCATTATTTGTACACTTTAAAAATGTATTAACACATTTACTCCTAACTTTGCTGTCACTATTAAACGGCGACATGTACAATATTTATAATTGCTAACACCCTTTTGTCGTTCACCAAACCTACGACACGCCTGGCATCGCATTGTCTGCTGAGCTTTCTGTTTTGCTGATTATATGCCTCAGAACTAATTCGCCTAAAATCTTAATCTTTTACATTTTTTGGAGACAGGTATTACCGCTATTAAATCAAACGGTTTTGCAATGTGCCATCATTCCAACTCCGTCACACACCGGTGGATGTAAACGAACAAACACCGCAATTCTTTATAACAAAACAGCGAAAATGGAAAGACGTTTAGGCTTAGTGTTGTTCAAATGTTAGTTAAGTTTGTGGGACTTAAATGCGGGGTCATCAGTCCCTAAACTTACAAACTATTTATGTACTAACTTATACTAAAGACAGCACAAATATACATGCCCGAAGAAGGGATTCGAACTCCCGTCGGGAACGGTCTCGCGCATCTGAGCATAGTGCCTCAATATGCTTGGCCACTCCGCCGCGGCTTAGACTTACTGTCCCGCGGTCAGCCTGGTAATGAGTGCGTCGGAAAATTCCGCTTGATTTTTATTAAGGGCATTGTGGACTCAAGCATGATGCGGCCGCTCCCGCCGGAGATTCGAGTCCTTCCTCGGGCATTGGTGTGTGAGCTGTCCTGCATGTAATTTATTTGAAGCATTTTGTAAGTATAGGGACAGATGACCACAGCAGTTTGGTGCTATAGGTTTCAAGCCTCTGTTTCTTCATTTATTTTGTTGAGGTTGGAAATGGAATATAGCCGAGCCCTTTCAAAAATACCATGCCGCCATTTTCATGGCACGATTTATGAAAATCGCAGAAAATTTAAATCGCAAATCGAGATGGTCATGGGTGCGAGGAGGTGCCTTGAACCGCAGTCCTTCATATATGAGTTCAGCGGGCTAACCACTGTGTAGTCTCGTGCAGGACAGTCATAACTATCACTCGGTAACTCCGAGCACCAGAGTGCCACAGTAGCAGTCAATATTTGTAGAAGGCCACGAACTCGACAACTTATAAAATGTGTTTTTGAGCTACCAAAGGAGACAAAGAGACATGAAAAGACCAATAAACAAGGCCACATTAAAAAAAATCGCACTGACGTGTTTTACGGCCCACTTTAGATTTGTAGTTTTATAAGTTTTTGCAAATATTTTGGACAAAAGTAATAATCTAAATAATAAAAAATTAATTAATAAGAGTGTCTAATACCCTTTTAGAAAAAAAATAGTTTGTGGTGAGTTTCGAACCACTGACCTTCAGCGTCACAGTCCAATGGATTGCCTAATACGCTACGGATAAGAGTTAGAAATTACGTTCTTTAATTTCATACTATTGAAGGCCATTGTTAACTGATGCTAATATGGCATTTGTAGACAGTAGATTATTATTTATCGTACGAAGAATGACGTGTTTTTGTTAATTCTTCAGTGCGCCATTCCTTTGAAATGACAAAGTGTAAGTTACAATAAGAAAATCATTAAATACGCAACGCAAGATGGCGTATGCCACATACATTTCTGGGAGAGGAATGTCATATAACATCTGCGAACGGCTGGTTTTCGTTAATTCAATGGAGGGTTTCAAAACTCTGTTATTTTTGCAAATATCTCTCAAACGATACGAAATATAAAAAAACCACAATGGAACAAATTTGTAGAGAATTTTCTCCTCTACAAATTCATTTATTCAATTTTCCCGTCAGATTAACGGTTTATTTGCAATTAAAGTTACGTTACAAACGACTTTTTTGGGATTATTAATGTATTTCCTGCCCGAAATATTTAAAAACACGACGTTCTGGTCTCTGGTAGCCAACAATTATGTCTGTAAAATTTGGTGCCGATCGGTTGAACGGTTCTACCTAAAAAGTGGTATTACGTTACAGCCAGACGGACATCGTCAAATCGCCGTTATTTTTCCAAATATCTCTGCAACGATGCAAGATATGAAAAAAATATAATACAGCGAAGTTGTAGAGAATTTTCCCCTCTACCAACTAGGTTCTTCAATTTTCGTGTCAGATGAACGGTTCGTTTATAATTACAATTATATTACAGACGGCGATTTTGGTATTACTACCGAATTTTTTGTCCGAAAAATTTGAAAAAGGGAGGTTCTGGTCTCTGACAGCCTACCATTATGTCTGTAAAATTTGGTGCTGATCGGTTGAACGCTTCGTCTTAAAAACAGGGAACACGTTACGGACAGACAGACAGACAGACAGACATCCCAAAATCGCCGTTATTTTTGCAGATATCTCTGAAACGATACGAGATATGAAAAAAAAAATAAAAAATAAAAATAAACGTAAGAGGGCAAATTTGTAGAGAATTATATCCTCTACAAATTCGGTTATTCAATTTTCGTGTCAGATGAGAGGTTAAGCCGTTATTTTCAATTAAATTTCGAGCTGTCAAAAGACGAACGCAAAGGCCCACTTTTAGTGTTACTACCGTAACCTACAGTGGGCCAAAAGTTTTGTCCCTACATTTAAAAACTACTTAAACGTACTGATGGACAACACACACACACACACACATACAGACACTCACTCACTCACACACACACACACACACACACACACACACACACACACATGCCCGACATGAATCTCCGACGGCGAGCAACCCAGCACTCAGCAGCGAGGGGCCTTAGCGACTCCACCGCAACTACATTTACCGAGGGTCACCGGTTGCTTTAATAACTGACCTTTAGGCACTAACAGATGTATTCACACTACCAGTCTCTCCAAGTCACCTGAACCAGAATGTGGCTTACTGATTTTCAGTGAAGCAACGAGTAACTGATCGCCCACAGTCTGCCTAATGCCTGCACGTTTACATCGATCCGAAGACGCCACTCACTTGGTGCAATCTACACTAATGACCATTAAAATTGCCACACCAAGGAGAAATGCAGATGATAAACGGGTATTCATTCGACAAATATATTATACTAGGACTGACATGTGATTACATTTTCACGCAATTTGGGTGCGTAGATCCTGAGAAATCAGTACCCAAAACAACCACCTCTGGCCGTAATAACGGTCTTGATACGCCTGGGAATTGAGTCAAACAGAGCTTGCGTGGCGTGTATAGGTACAGATTCCCATGCAGCTTCAATACGATATCACAGTTCATCAAGAATGGTGAGAAGTATTGTGACGTGCCAGTTGCTCGGCCACCATTAACATGGAGTTTTCAGTTGGTGAGAGGTCTGGAGAATGTGCTGGCCTGGGCAGCAGTCGAATATTTACCGCATCCAGAAAGGCCCGTACAGGACCTGCAACATGTGGTCGTGCATTATTCTGCTGAAATGTAGGGTTTTGCATGGACCGAATGAGGGGTAGAGCGACGGGTCGTAACACATCTGAAATGTAATGGCCAGTATTCAAGGAGCCGTCGAAGTGCACAAGAGGTGACCCAGACGTGTAACGAATGGCACCCTATATCATCACGCCGAATGATACGCCAGTATAGGGATCACGAATACACGCTTCCAATGTGCGTTCACCGCGATGTCGCCAAACACGGATGTGAGCATCATGATGCTGAAACGAAACGTGGATTCATCCGAAAACATAACGTTTCGCCATCGGTGCTAACCGCAGCCAAGGTCTCCGAGCTGATAGTCCATGCTGCTGCAAACGTCGTCGAACTGTTCGTGCAGATGGTTGTCGTCTTTCCTACGTCCCATTCTGATGACACGGATCGCGACGTGGCTGCACTAACCGTTACAGCCATACGGATAAGATGCCATTCAGCTCGACTGCTAGTGATACGAGACCGTTGGGATCCAGCACGGCGTTCCGTATTGCCGTCCTGAACCCACCGATTCCATGTTCTGCTAACAGTAATTGGATCCCGACCAACGCGAGCAGCAATGTCGCGATACGATAAACCGCAATCTCGATAGGCTACAATCCGACGTTTATCAATGTCGGAAACGTGATGGTATTTATTTCTCCTCCTTACACGAGGCATCACAACAACGTTTCACCACGCAACGTCAGTCAACTACTGTTTATGTATGAGAAATCAGTTGCAAACTTTCCTCACGTCAGCATGTTGTAGGTGTCGCCACCGGCGCCAACATTGTGTGGATACTCTGAAAAGCTAAACATTTGCATATCACAGCGTATTCTTCCTGTCGATTAAATTTCGCGTCTTTAACACGTATTCTTCGTGGTGTAGCAATTTTAATGCCCAGGGGTGTACAAACATGGTTCGTTGTCGCAGAACTCTTGGATATAGCGAATGAAGAGAAGACTGGTTTGCGTCCTCGCCGAAGCGCAAGATGAAATCCCAGTTGCCTGCCTGTCGCGCATCACATCGGCCACCTCGCCGTAACCTCTGACCTTGGTCATTGCATTACTGAGATGACAAGCGCGTCACTGGCTCTTCAAGACGAGTGCTTATGCGTAGCCCAAAGATATAGTGCCTGCGGCAACTGACAATTCGACCTTGTCACGAACTGAGTGCCGAGTCGTGAGATTAACACTATGCATCCTGTGCGGGTTACACGATATCAGCAAGCTTTTATCAACGGTATGAGGGCCGTCAGCTGCGTGTTTACATTTTATATGTTAATTTCTATCAATTTGTATTCCATATTAAGAAACAAACTAAACTAATGGATATACGATGGAAGACAAACAGTCCTTCCTTGTGTTATCCTTTACCTTGTTTATATATATATATCGGTATGTTAGTGCATCTGACTGTTCGAAAGAGGGCATATTTGTTGACATAAACTCTCTCTCTCTCTCTCTCTCTCTCTCTCTCTCTCTCTCTCTCTCTCTCTCTCTTTTCCGTAAAGAGTATCCTGTTGGTTTCTCAAGTGTTATTCCATCCTGCTGTTGAGAACCATATACCAGGAATTTATGTGTGCCATCATTATAAGACACGTCATATCTGGTAAAACTTTCGAATTAAAAATAAAAGTAGATCAGGTCGTATACTTAAGACTGAAATTTAATCGATTACATCTACATCAGGATACTGGGAATGTCCTTTTCCAAAATGTTACGTACTGTAGTGGACGTTTCGAGGGAATATCGGTTAAATAATGTTGTTGCTAAGTTCGAGGCACATATGCTCTTGCCTTCATTTTCTGATATTGAACAAGCAAACTTCATGCAGCTCAGAGACTTTACTCCTATGTTGTTGTTATGGTCTTCAGTCCGGAGACTGGTTTGATGCAGCTCTCCACACTACCCTATCCTGAGCAAGCCTTTTCATCTCCTCATAAGAACGACAACCCACATCCACTTGAATCTGTATACTATACGCGTCTCTTGATCTCCCTCTGCGATTTATACCCCACACACTTCCCTCCAATGCTAAATTTACGATTCCTCGATGTCTAACAATGTGTCCTACCAAGCGATCCCTTCTTTTAGTCAGCGTATGCCAAAAATTCCTTATGTGGCTTAAAACACTAATGGACTTGGGATTATATGATTTTACCAATAATGAAAGAATCAACCGTAATTTATATCAACTTAGTTTCCTGACACTATAAACATTTTACACCTATTACGGTCAATCAAATAGAGAAAATGTTTTTGTTTTTTACATTATTTATCTATTCAAAAACATTCATAATAATTGATCACATCATTGTGATGACGCACAGTTTTACGATTTTTCCTTTTTACGATTGATCTAAAAATTGACTGCTAGTCTGAAAGATATAAAGATGTATACTCGTTCAGAAGAAAATAAATTTGTTCCTTCGTACATACGGTAAGAACAACAACAGCAACAACAAATTGAATGTATTTTCACCACTACGGTGGGCAGAAAATATTTATTATTAGGTAAGTTTCAGATGCATTCTCTAGACACGACAGCGAATATATGGTCGCGACAGATAGTACGATAAACGAAATAGACTGATTATTAGTGCTCATGAATTCAAAGCAAGCAGCACACACGGCGAAACTAGCTGGTACTTATCCTTTGGAGAAATCCTTAACACTCTGATTACATACTTCTAATATGAAGCAGATTATTTCAAACGCTTATGTATCATGATTCTGAATATTTGTTTCCGAGCGGTACAAATCACAGGAACTGTGCAGGTAGGAATTCTAAATTACACTTGATTTCTATCACTTTTCGAAGACATGCTGTTTCAATAAATATGTGAAAACAAATTCAAAAATTTCATATTTTGGAAAAAAATCGGGAATTATTATTGTAGAATAATGAACAACGTATATAACTTACATTTTTCCAAATAAAAGCAGATACATTTTAATGGTGTGCCGTTTATTTTTCTATCTCAATTTATTTATTTTAAATGTTAGACCAAGTTCCAGGATTGCATATTCCACAATAGATCGAAAGGCAAATAACTTTTAAATAATCGATTTTGAGCTATGTTGCATTGATACTGCTAAAGGTGGTAATAATTTTAAGTTTTCCCATTCTCAGTTCCTATAAATTATGTAATCGTCGTAAAAAGGTCAATCTATTACGGTCTGCACCTTTACAACTGAATTTACTACTGGAAAACAGCACGTAGAGCTGCTAAGACCGTCACGCCGGAGGCAGTGCTTTGCATTCACGATATAGACAGTAAACGCCTACCTTTGTGTAAACCACGGCTCAGGCCACTCCCTGTAAAACACAGAAATTCCCTTACATTAGTGAATTGTAACACTGCCCTAGTAGTGTGTCAATGAGTTGAGAATTTGCGTCTGATGGGAGGCGTGCAAGGGTAGGCCGCGCGGTCGTGGTGGTCAGTGTTTTAATGATGAGACCGACGTCCTAGGAATCGGGAGGGTCGTTTTGAATCCCCGATTGGAAAAAAATTTCAACTGTTCCTATTGAGTAACTTCAGTTCCCATTGGCAGCTTGAGTACTGACTCCCTTTGTATATTGACTATAGTTCGCGTTATGTAGGAGGGCTCGTCCGAACTGGGCAACTTCTACCTGTCAGTGATAAACGGAAGACTCCAACTGGGCAACTGTACCCAAAGTGCCCCCTGAGTGGCACGCACTAACTGGGCAACTTTTACCTGCTCCGTTTAGACTGACAGGTACGCACGAACTCAGCAACTCCTGCCTGCTCCTGGCAGACTGCACAATCTCGCAAAATGCTTCCAAATCTAAAGTTACCAAGTGCGCAACCTCTCCCCCTGTTTGTAGAGTTCTTAAGGAATATCGTCAATACTGTGTCAAGAAACAAGATATAAAAAACAATCAAACTATATCCAAATACAAAGATTTTAATACAAATTCCACGTATAAAAATATTAGAAGAAAACAAATGCATTTAGTTTTGGCTCATATTCTGCTCACGACTGCTTGGTATGACACGCACTTTACAGCTTGATTGAAGGGAATATAACCTTGATACTCTCGTGAATGGAGTATTAGAAATCAATACCACTGTCTTTGCATTAAAATACAGTTAGTTGTCTTCCTACATTCATCCTGAACACACTGTATAATTTTCAAATATTTTTCGTTCTTCTTATTTTTTATAAGACTGAATACTAACAGTTTATAAGAGCCACCAGAGTAACTGTGGATCGTGAATAACTGAAGAAAGTGTTTTTTTGCGTACTGAAAAGTATCATCCATCAATATAGTTTCCTGCTAACACAAATACTGTAGATTTGAGTCGGTTGCGAAGACAACATGTCCATTTTCCACGTCATTATTAATAACAAAAGTCCTCGCCTTCTGTAGTTGTCACCTCCATTTGTGACAAAGCAATCTGCATTTCCATCATCGAATTCGGCAGTTTCAGCATACTCTTTAGACGAATGCGAGTAATATTGTTACGAATAAGCCTTACAACCTTCCTTGTTAATGTGTTCAAGGTTGATGGATTGGCATCAACTGCATTTTGTATCAGCTTTGACGATCTTTCAACCAAAGCGTCGCCTTTTGTTTTTAGAGAATAATATATCATTCTCTAGTTTAACAAGTTTTCTGCAAAAGGTTCGTGGTCATGAGTGCCTTTCAAACGCGAAAATATGTGCTCGCTGCCTACTGTAAATAACTTAACAGCACACCGAAAACGTTTACTGCAGCATCGCTATCCAAGTTTTTCTGTTGCTACAACTCTTTGTAAGATTAGAATTTATAACCGTCACAGATCAAATGTGTATTACAGCGATCACTAATAACAGGTTGCAAATCGTGACTTTCTTCGGTATTATTCTCTTCCATGACTAAACTGAAGTACAAAACAAAACACTATGTGATTCTACACAGATGACAGCGAGCTGGTGCCGTTCACAGGATTGACGAGTTCAGTTAGGGCCAGGAACGCCTTGGGTCGGACCGCCCTGCTACCTGCGAGCGGAAGTTGCCCAGTTCGAGTGTGGGATTAACTGTCCTTTCCAGAGTATCCTTCTAATGGCCACTAAAAGTTGCCCAGTTCGGGTCTGCCCATGTAGGAAGGCGCTTCTGCTCACAGAGGTGGAGCGATAGGGAAAGCGTGGAGGGTAGAAGCTACGGCCGAGCTACAACAGTTGAGCCTGAGGAAGAAACATTACTTAATTCGCGGCCCGTCATGGTCATAGAGAATTAATATTGTTGGCTGCCAGTGCGCAGAAGGGTGAAAACTGGGCAGCCCTCAACGTGACGCAGACTATTGTAGATGTCAATTCAAATAACAAGGCAGTCTAGACCGCAATTTCTTTTTTTTTTTTTTTTTTATTTAACCGGTTTCGGTCACCTGCGAGGTACGTCCAGAAAGTAAGTTCCGTTTGGTTATATAAAACAAACGTGTACAGAGAGAGAAAAAACATTTATTGTACAAAAATCTACAACTATTAAACTACTTATCTACATAGCTGCCGAAATTTTGTAGGCACTTGTCATAGCGCGGCACAAGTTTCTGTATGCCTTCTTCATAGAAGGTTGCCGCCTGTGTTTTCAGCCATGTGGTAGCATTTCTTTCAGCTTGTCATCGTTGAAGTGTTGACAGGACAAATTTTAGGTGTAATAAGCAGATTTCCATCAAAAGGTGGTGTTTGTTTCCACGATAGTGCCCGACCTCATGTGGCGAAAGTGACGCAACAACCCTTACGGGAATTTCACAGGGACGTGTTTGATCATCATCCGTACTGCCCGGGCCTCGCTCCTAGCCACTTTCACCTCTTCTTACATCTAAAAATCTGTCATTGGTGGTCAACATTTCAACGATGATGACGAGCTGAAAGAACATGCTACCACATGTCTGAATACACAGGCGGCAATCTTCTATGAAGAAGGCATACAGAAACGTACCACGCTATGACAAGTGCCTACAAAATTTCGGCATCTATGTAGAAAAGTAGTTTAATGGTTGTAGATTTTTTGTACAATAAATATTTTTTCTGTATCTGTACACGTTTGTTTTATATAACCAAACGGAACTTACTTTCTGGACGTACCTTGTACATGACCATCATCAGACCGCAACTGTAATGATACAGAATATATTATCAGAGGGATAAATAATTTCTAAATTGAGTATTTAAAATATGAATAAAACATACCCGAAATGTTTAATGTAGACTGCTATAGAAGTAGCTAGTCATTCTTTAAATACTGGAAGCCGATCGTAGCTTTCTAACACAGCTTAAAGTACATACCACTGGTACTGCACGCACGAAATCGAATTTTGATCAACGTCTCGATGAGTGCAATCGTTCAGAAAGATCTATTTCTATCAACGTGGAAATCTTACACAATGTACCCAAAGGTCAACTACTTAATGCACGTGAACAAATAGAAAACTACACACACACACACACACACACACACACACACACACACACACACACACACCATAAGAATAAAACATTAGATTGCATAAATGTGCAGTTAGATTTCAGAGATAGATATTTCTTTGAATTATTCTAAGATCTGCTATAGATTGGTTACACTTTTCTCCCATCCCCCAATTTCATTTTTCAGTTTAATACACACGGTAAGTTTAGCTTATCATTTCAGCTCTCATTGTCATATATATTTAAACGAATAAGTTCATATTACTCTTCTACCTTATAACTTTGGCATATATTTTATTTTATCTTGCTCTTAGTTTTAAGGAATGGCACTGAGAACCAACACTTCATCAAAAAGGACTTGATTACAGATGTAATACATCCAAATGGAGCAGAAAATCTGGTATTTATTTTAGTTCTGACATACAGACAACAATATTTTAATTTATAATCTGACAATGGTAAAACAGTTCCTCCGAATTATGTTTTTCAAATCATGACAGAACCATAACATGGTTTTCTATGTTTACATATGCTACACATGTCTTTCATATGACTATATATAAGGTAGTTTTAAATCCTTTTATAATTTTTGACCTTATTAACCATTCTATATAATGATTTGGGTGGTGTATATTGGAATCTGTTGTTTTATAACTTCCGTTCGCACTCATATCCGATTGAACGACATTTAAATTAGAGGGTTGGACTTGCAGTGATTAACTCTCGAGCGGCAGCACTGGTGCAAGTATGCTACTACTTTTCTTTAAATGTTCACTGTGTTAGCAGTAATGTAGATGCCGTATTTCCTCTTTAGCTGTTCGTCAATTAAGCCTTAGCAATGATTGAAGTTTCTGGGTTTGTAGTGTACGACTGTGTGCACCCAAAAAAACGGTCTGTTAGGGAGTACGTCACTGGTAGCAGATTTGCACTGCGCTATCTGTGATGTATGTAGATTTGTTTTGTGTTACGTCTACTTTTCCTTGCAAATAGATTTTTGGCAGTTTCTAGTAAATATTTATTGTATAAATTTTCCCCTACATATTAGAATGCACAAAAATTTAAATATTTTCGTAATTAGAACTCTCGATACATTGTTCTGTAGTTTCTCCTGATTAGCTATGCTGCAGCTTCCGTCGATCTCATTTTTAACCCTCTTTAAGCCTTATACAATGCGAAAATGAGTGTTATTCTACTACATAATTTAATTTCCAGTTCTCGTAGACGTGGTATGGATCTAACAGATGAGTCAATAGACTTCTTTCGATAAGTAATGAAGATATTAGTGATTTTTGTTTAGATTCCTCATCAGATCATAAACAGGATACTGTTATTCGAATGTAAATCCTAGTTCCGATCTCAAACAAGATTTCAGGTGCAATGAATCAGATATTGACGACGGTACCACTCTGTGGAGTAAAACGCCATACAAGCAGCACTCCAAAACACTGAAAAAGAATATCATAAAAATCTTCACTGGTTCAAAAGGGAACGCGAAGGGCAGGAGGTCAGAGACGCAAGTTGTATCATTCAAGATAAATAATAATATGATTGATGAGGTAAATATTTGTACTAAGTTCCACTTAACACACAAGAAAGCTGACACTAATCACTTAAGAGACAGGAACTACGGGGAAGTAACGAAAGTGGAAATCATAGTACTGCTCTGTCTAATATACATGATTATTGTCCACTTTCGGAATAATGTTACATTTGTTATATTTATACACCGAAGGTAATTGATGTACTAATTCTGATATTAACAAATGTGATATTTCTACCTGTACATTGACCTATTTTTGTCATTACGATCACTTAGTAGCTATTTACTAGGTTTGTAACACGGAATACACAGTGGTAGCAAATCTGCACCGCGCTGCTGCCGAAGTTATAATTACTGGCGCTGCCGCCCGAGGGTTAAAGGATGACTGAGACCTACTTCTACAGCAGTCGACATTAAACCTTTAGGCAGCTCCAGCTGAAAGAAACTGGTGGCCAACTTTACGGTTATATTTTATTCTTGTTTTGAGTACTCAGTTTAGTTATCCTGTTAGTTATTCTGTATCATTACAATTGTGGTCTGATGATGGTCATGTAGGTGACCGAAACCGACTACCAGTGAAACAAAAGAATTTACGATCAAGACTGTCTTGGTACTTGACTTAATAATTACCTGTAAGATCGCTGTTTTCCATAATGTTCCAAAAAATAATTATTGCAGATGTGGCAGTGAGGGTTGCTTCGAATGAAGCACACCCACTCTGTCAGTCAGTACACAAAGAAGTTCCGAGACCGGGTGCATTACTCTACTGAACTTTCTGTCAGACTTCGGTTCTAATCATATCCACACACCAATAACTTAGGGCCGCTTCTCATTACCATACATTACTCACAGAATGAAAAAAATATGGATTAACGCAGAAATGGAACAAAAGTTCAAACGAAGGCAGGTTATTTTTTAGAGAACTATTGTATTTCAACAACACAATGTTAACGCCGGCAGCGGTGGCCGAGGGGACTGAGGCGATCCAGTCACGGTCTGCACTGCCACTTCGGGCGGGGGTTCGAATCCCCCCTCGGGCATCGATATTTGTGCCGTCCTTAGTATTAGCTAGTTCATAAGTAGTTTGTAAGTTATGGGACTGATGACCCCGTAGTTAAGTCTCATAAGCTATACAAATATTTGAACAATATTAACTATAGGAACCGCTAACTGCTGTGTTATTCTTGTGACTATCAGTTTTTAGATTGTCACATCTTTTGAATTATACACCAAACATCACCCAAAAGTCGTATTACAGCAAAGGGACTTTAATTACTCTAAGGACATAAATAATGCAGTCTTGGGTAACAGAACTGATTTTAGTAGTAACATATCTGTGATTACTTTTAACTGACGAATATCCGACACACAATCTTAAGCATTAATAACCATTACAATTTTTTATTGCTGTTGATATCATACCTTTCGTTCTCCGTTTGTGAATCTGCGTGTCTGTATGTGTATATGCGTTTATAACTTGCAATACACTCGTGCTATGCAACAGAAGTAATGGTGTGACCACAGCAAACTATTGCTATTTAAGAGTTCAGCACCTAAATTAAAAACACTGGTTTATTTAATTATTTTTCATAGCCAAGAGGTTATAATAGAACTTACGGAAAAAGCAAATCTGTAGAGTTTCTAAAAAACAAGGCAGAATCAGGTAATCCGTGTAACTTATCGAAGTACATTATTTTTTTTCTTTCTTCTTTTAATTTCAGAAGAAAAAAATTACCGTACTTCACCCTATCGCTGTCCCATAGTTTCGTGACTGAGAACAGAAGTAGGGAGAAACACACGCCGTCTTTAATGTGCTGCGACAATTTCTCTGTCCTTTTCCTTTAATAAGCTGCCCTGTTAAGTAGAGCAAACTATAACTTGGATATCACTCTTCAATCTATTAGATTTTGAAGAAACCAAGCCTATACATTTCCCCAACACGTATTCATGTTACCTTTGAAAACCCCCAAGAAAAATCAACTCATTAGTTTGACCATCAGCATGTTCAGGCTGACAGTTTATCAGTTACTGATGAAGCTACAATTACGGACTTTTATTTCCTCTGGTATCTGATTTTGCTACGCCCAACTACATTCAAGTTACCTGTGAAAAAACCATGGAAGTTTGTTCATGCATCAACGCGGCTTTAGGAAACATCGATCGTGCAAAACCTAGCCTGCCCTTTTCTCTGATGACACCTTGCGTGATATGGATGTAGGGGAACACGCACTCTGCATATTTATCGAATTTAGAAAGGGCGTCCCTCATGGTGCCGCACCACTGACTGCTAAAGAACTTGAGGGCATATGTAATAGATACCCAAACATGTGAGTGGCTGGAAGACTACTTAATACAAACCAATACGTTGTTCTCGATGGCGAGTGTTCATCAGAGCATCAGAGGGTATAGTATCGCCTGCATTGTCCAGGAAAGTGTCACAGAACCGTTATTACTTTCTATCTATATGAATGATCTAATGAACAGAGCTATTTCAGTCTACGGTTTGTTTTCTGATGATGCCGTGATGTAAAAGAAAATGTTTTAGTATTGGTTGTGGTATGATTGACGGAATTTAGAAAGTGAAACCACGATCTCTTCTTACTCTCTGCAATTATCTGCCGTCAATTTGCCCTCACTACCAGAAACACTGCGAGATTTTCTGCAGTAAGCCGGTGCTTTACACAGAGCCCTTGTTACGCCCGTATTAAATAAGTGGCATTCTTACGCGACCAAGGGGCATTCTGCCTTTGTAACTGAGCCTTAGACTCCGTTTCGAGTGTTTTAGCACTGAGGTGTAACATTTGTGGTATATGAGCTATCCATTTGTGGACAGTGTCACGTCGTTAAAGTTGAGGAATACGGCTGAAGGAAGTCCATCATGGCGGTGTTCTACTAAGGGTGGCAGAGAAATCAATAGGGGGATCACTACCTTCTACATCATCGTGCACTTCCCATTTAGAAAAGCGGATAAGAGCTGGAGAAAGGAGAATGACCCTGTCCTAGCATAGTAGTATGTATTCAGCAGGCCTCAGTTTACCTGCAGAAATGTCTTTATGTCATCAATATGCGTTTCGCCCTGTTATTCAAGCCCGTGACACAGTAAAAATCGGAAAAGTTATAAATTGAAGAAGAAAGTAGATGAATAGTGGGAAAGTCGTGCATTTCCAACCGGTGACACATGTAAACCACGGGTGATATTATTAAAATTTTCCGGGCTATTAGGCCGTGGTCTTGTGGATTTGTTAAAAAACACAACGTTTCGTCTCCATCTGCGGAGGACATTGTCAAGAGGGATCGTGTCACTTTTAACGTGCGATACACATTCTGGCTCGTTACTGACAGCAACCCAATTCTGTTTACGCGTTCTCGCGCGCAGAGGTGTGTCGTTAGATGTTTAGTATATGCGCGCGCAATTCACGGTTGCCGAATTCCGTTGACCATTGTTGATATTGTCCCACGGTGGAAGACTGTGACATCTCTTCTTCAGCACCGGTATCCAGATTTCCTTTAGGTTCACGCCCTCCTGAATCCTATTGAAATTATTGGGGTATTTTGCGCTCTTCTAGTCATTTTTTTTACTGTTCTTTTAGTGCTATCCACGTATACGTCTCTACAGCAACACGGAACCCTGTAAATTCCTGCTTTTTCCAGAGGTTTGCGAGCATCCGTTGCTAATTTCAGGTCATCCTATATCTTGCAAGTAGGTTTCTATATTACGGCGACGTTCCGTTTCGTCAAAATTTACCGTTGCGGCCCGTGACATTCTTAATAAAAGTCAGGAAGACTTTACATTTCACAGGAGCTTTTGATCGTTCTGTATTCTACGTTGCTGTTTCAACGCTCTCCTCATCTCTATGGATGAATGGCCAGAATAAAACATTAGTCAAGTGTTTTAATTCCGCTTCGAGTAGTTCCGGTTCGCAGATATTGCTTGCTCTGTCCGCCAAAGTCTTTATTATGACCCGCTTTTGTTGTGGGTGGGGGTTTGAATACCGGTGCAGATAAAGGTCTGTGTGTGTTGGCTTTAGATAAACTGTATGGCCCAAGCTACCTATCAATTTCTCGAAAAGTGACACGTCAAGAAAATTCAGTTTTCCGTCTTCCTCTTTCAACATGGTAAACTGAATTCTAGGATTTATCCCATTGAGGTGTTGAAGGAAACGATCTAGTTCCTCTCCGCCATCCCTCCACGCAACAATCGTTTCATCTACACATCGAATGCAAAATGTCAGGCTTTTTGTTTGGTGTTTTCAATGCCTGTTTCCAAAATAGTTCAATGAAGAAATTTGTTATAACCGGACTTCAGGGCATCCCCACAGCTACATCATCTGTCTGTTAATAGGAATCATCGTGTCGTTTGAAATAAGTAGTCAGTCGTGAGGCAATGTTTGAACAGATCTTCAATGCCGGGAGGAAAAATAAGATTCAGCTGTTGCAGCACCTCATTGACTGAGACCATATTAAACAGTGATACCCCATCAAAATTAACTGATATGTCCTCTGGATTGACCCATATGTCCCTAAATTTACTTATAAAATGTCTCGAATTCTTGATTTAGGAATCTGAGCGGCACATGTACTGCCGTAATAGTGTTGTCAAGAACTTGGCAATCAATCAAATACGCAAGGCGACGGCACAATAGCCTGAAATATTTTAACATTATTGACATTTTTGGCCTTGAATGTTTACATTTTACAATCGACTGGTGGTGGATTAAAGTAGGAGGGGGCGAGACGCGCTTGACTAAACCAATAAGATTGTATCAAGAAAACGGCAGTTTCATTACGAAAAGCGAATAATCCATTAAACTTAACTCTGTAGGTTAGTAATGAATGTTTTCTGATAGACTAACGACAGTTACTCCAGTTAACAGTTTTATTATCAGTATAGAAGATTTACGTTTGAACACTCCCTATGTATAATTTACTTTCCATTTAATTGTTCCATTTTACTCTGTAAGCCAATTTTACTTTGCGTCCACATTCTCTCCATCGGTCAGTGAACACCCTTAATTTTTTCCTAATTTGCTCGTCCTGTGTGCGACACCATGTGATTGGTTTATATTTTTGTTTTTGCTCCATGGATCATAAGCGTTACTTTAGCAGGTAAGGTGGCTAATGAAGTCTAACGTAGTCGCATATGCCGCTCACGTCGATACCCAGATGGGATAAAACAGTTATCATTACCATACGTTATGAAACAAGCAGTGCTATTATCAGTTCTGTGAACGGCAGCTTTAACATTTTTAACAATTTTTTTGCCTGATTGTTTCCAATACCACAAACTGTTGTAAGTTATAGAGTAATTTAGTGTTTCACACTATAATTGATTTTCATTAAAAAAACACCACAAATGTGTAATATTCTACAATATTTATTGTTGTATGCAAACTAGTTTTCCGCTGTTGGGCCATCATCAGGTACAAAGCTTACTGTAAACAAATGTTATGGCAAACATTTTGCAAGATGCCCGTCAAAGAATCACATAAACAGGCAAAACACAAACCTTATTTAGGAAGGTATAAGAAGAAGTGGCGCGAAATAATTAAGTAGCTAAGAAAAGTGAGCGAGAATTTGTTTGCAGACCGATGGTTTCAAGAAACAATTAGTGACTTCGGAAACTGTTGGAAACAGATGATGAAGAAATGTATGTCACTTGTCAAACTATTCTAAAACAAGTACAATGGTTATTCAAGGTAAACGTTTTTTGTACAAGGTCCTAAATGGAGAAGAAACAGGTAGTTTATTCAAAACAGTTCGGTAGGCCTATTGGTAAACTGAACATATGTAACAAATTATTACAAATAACTTTCAAGAAAATAATTAGACTTAAGAAATGAGATTCTTAGGACATTATATGAAAATGCCATTGTTATTCTCAGAATATTTTTAGTTTTATTTCGTTACAGTACAAAAGGGGGGGGGGGGGGCTAAGTAGTAAACGTAACTGTTAAGTTTTATATTTGTAGCAAACTAGTGACAATAATTTTATGGAGAGGTTAAATAAACACTCTAAATACAAATAAAACAGATAGTAGTGGAGGACAATGGCATGTTAAATTACTATATTGTTTCCAGGAGTAATGCAAAATGAATATGGCAGTTCTTTGACCTGAGCCAAGAATCATTGGCCTAGTGAAGCGTAAGTGTTATATGTTGAGATTTGTAAAATGTTAAAGTGTATGCAGGCGCAAGTGCTACCACTAATATCAAGGCATAAGCAGGTGGGACAAATCGTCTAGGTGGGATTACTGGTTTTATGTGCAGTTAAAAGTGGACAATGCAGGAGTTCTCTTTAATCACTGAGTACCTGACTTGCGCAAGTAAATTTAGGTTTATTGATTGCCATTACTTCTAGGTAGTTCATCTTCTTACCTTTGTGAATATGGTCCAAATCTTCATGTTTTGACTTTGTTTTTACCCTCTTCCATTTCTGATCGTTTGCCGTGTATCAACTTACTTTGTACGTATAGTACAATTTATTTATTTAATTTTATTTATTTTATTTTATTTTATTTTATTTTTATTTTGTGTAAGCAGTAACTTTAAACTATCTGTGTATTTTTCGTCATTAGTTGAGAACGAAACCTTGAAAATAATACCTCAGTCATTAATTTTCGATACGTAACACGCAAAATATGGCGTGCCTCCAAAGAAACACCAATGAGAAATAATATATATGATGATTCTGTTCATATTATACAACATTTTAAAATATGTTTCATCAGAAGAACTTGACTGGTGTTTATTACGTTTTATCTAAACAAGTAAAAATCATAACTCTGACAGTTACTGTGAACTTACATTCAACGAAATTTCTTCGTGTACCAGCTAACCAATAAGCATTATGTTCTGTCTACAACATCCATTTCTCACGAGCTCTTCATTAAAGGTGATAATGTCAGTTAATAAATTTAATTGAACATAACAATTTTGCTATACATAATTATTGGAATGCTCTGTGGCCGTATATTGGTTACAAACTAATATATTTCCACACTTATGGTTTTCACAGATTTGTTGACTTACAGATCTTGTACACCGCAACGTACCCAGTAATAAAAAGAGAGAGTAGGCGACATGAATTTCACAAAGTACGGAGATAATGCACAGTCTCTTGGGACTACACACGGAAAACACCAGCCCCAGGCATTACACAAGCAAAAACCCGAGATATTTACTCTGACACTAGATGTCCTTTGATGTATAGCGTAAAGCAGGGTATTACGGTCATCGTGAAATATAGCTTCAAAAGCAAAGCAGCATCGCCAATGAAATTGCAGCGCGTTCGAGTGAATAATGGGTTCCGTGAACGGCGAAATCACAAATTCTCGCGGCCCGCGTCCACACTTTTGGCCCCGATGCACCGCCGGTCATGTCACACGTCATTAAGCGCTAATTACAGCTCTAACAGCGTAATCGAGGAAGTTATTCAACCATAATTATCTAGTTAACCCTTCATTACTGTAATCAGTTTTACTACGCTGCAGATTTGTGGCGTGAAAGATCAGCCACTAATGCATCATAGTACCGCAGGGACATGCGGTAGGCCAATAAAGATAGCGGATTCGCTTTATTGTTTCTTTGCTCAGGCATCCCGTGCGTGCAACCATTTCTCTGTGAATCCATAATGGTATGTGAATTGTAGGAAATTCATCTAGCTGCTATGTTTGTCTTGCTAGATAGAATTGCGAAGTATCAAATGCTATTGGATACTAGATTATCACAGCGCAGTTGTACCTTACCCAGTTCTGTTATTTACTGTTTCCAGACACCTAAAATTTTTAAAGGTCATCATTTTTGTAGTCCACTGCAGTTTATGATTTTTTCACAATTTTAGTCTCGTCTAATAGTCACTACCAAGTCGTACAGCTACAGATTTTATCGTAATATGTCACACCTTAATATCCACCGAAATGTATTACGTTGGATGGTATTAAATTTCATTATATGTTAAATCGAAACCTTTTAGCAGAACTATTTGATAATGGCCTTTCGTCATGATTATATGAAATAAATGATCACTGCAGTTACTTACTGCTAATTCTGTTATTATTATTACCTAAATCACCCCCAGAAGTTGAATGTTATGCAAACAACTTTTTTGAGCTCTCTCTCTCTTTTTTTTTTTTTTTTTTCTTTTTTCTTTCTAACCGGGGTCCATTCATTGCGTAAAATCTTGTTTACGCTCATCCGACCACTTTGATCTGTATAGGTCTTTTAGGTTGCTCTGTGATAATTTCCTATTTGTCTGCAGGTGTCTCTTTCTAAGACGTCGGCTGGACTTACGTTTGAATTTTTGAGGTCTTTTCGAATTTCATCAAGCCAAGGTATAGAATACTTAAGTGACGTTACATAATCTATTATTCTCTTCGTCAGTCAGTACTGTTTTAGTCTACTGAGATGACCAAACAATTTCATTCTCCTTTTCCTATGTTCAGATTCGATGCCTGAGAACTTTTCCGACACTTTGATTGATTATAGCATATAACCGCTTGGGTATGTCATCTTCCAAGAATTTTCCTGAAGATCCATCTCTCTCTTCTTTTTTCATTTATGCATTTATGCAAATTGATTGGTTTTTTTTATTTTTTTATTTTTTTTTTTTTTTACGGCTTAGTCTTTCTCGTGTATAGAGGATTGTTGGTTTTATGACCACACTGGAGTGTCGACTCTTTCCCTTGTTGCCTTCTTTTGACCCTTTTGATTTTGCCATAGTTTAGTTTTGTAATTCCTGTTTTTGAACAAATGAATTGAGTATGCGCAAATAAAATCAGCAGACCTACGTATATGGAATACAAGACAATAGGTCAACATTTACCAAGAATAACATCCTGAAAGACTAGTGTAATTCTAAAAAACGACAGTAATACACAAACTGTTTATCAATCATATTTATCATTACCTAAAACTCCCGGGATGCGATGCTGTAGTACATACATTAAAGTTATCCTGATATTTCATTTTCGACTGGGAAGACATCTTCCGATGTAGGTGGTGAACTCCAACTAGAGTACGAAGGAGCGCAAAATACAAGGTGCATTTGAAAAGTTCGGTGAATAGTCTCTGAAAACATAGAAAACAAGAGTTACAAACAAAGTACCTTTACTTGCATTCAAATTAATCGCCATTGGGTACAATACACTTCTGACATCTGTCCTGTAGCTGTTGAAAATTTTCAGTGAACGCTTCATGTGGAAGAACTGAGGTCAGGCGTTGTTGGATCTGCGCAAAAGTGAAAAATAGTGCTTACGCTGTCTGTGTTGATCTTCAACTCGTCTGCTATCATACACAGAGACAACGGAATATCAGCGGCAAGTATTCTTCGCACTCATTTGTTGTCTGTGACTGGAATTGTGGGTGGTCACCCCAACCTGACTGATGTTGCTTTTCGTTTATAAAGTAAACCACTCACACACTTTTCGCTCACTTATTCTACAGCATACACTCGCAGTAACATCCCACGTGTCTCCATCGCCAGTACGCCTAATTTGAAACAAAACTTGATGTTAAAGCGTTGCTTCATTTTGCGCTCTATGTTGCAATGACACGAGTTCTCATACTGACCCTTGCAGCTAGGTCGTAACGTGTATCACCGCTTCACTGCAGTTCTTTGCACGATAGGGCCGCTTATTGAAATGTCCCTCATTGTGTGTGCACGGACATCTCATCCTCGCCAGGGAGATTTTTAAAGTATGGAACCATTCATCGAACTTTCCAGTCGCGTATTGTATATAGAACGTAGAGAGTGCGTTAGTGTCAATCACGTGACGTCACCTGTTCTGTAGTCTCTGACATTTTCAATCACCGACTTTTAGTTCCGAGTATGAAAATATTTTGCTAGCACCCACCTACTTAGGGAGACATGACCATCCAAATAAAATAAGAGAAATCAGATCGAAAACGGAACAATTTAGGTGTTCTTTCTTCCCGCGCGCTTTTAGAGAATGGAACGGTAGAGAAAAGTTATGAAAGTGGTTAATGAACCCTCTGCCAGGCACTTAAATGTGATTTGCAGCGTATCTTTGTAGATGTAGATGTAGATATAGCCAACGGTCCGACTAAAAGTGAACGATGCTGTCACTTGACATCCAAATGTTACCATTTCAACATTTTCCACTTTCCTGTTGAAGTTATTGCTATGTTTCAGTCTCAATGGCGTCTATATAGGTACGCGGACAATAATGCTATGTCTTTACAACGTTGCGCGTCTCGCTGAATTTCATTTAGTGATCACGTTTTTGACTAGGCGGTAATTCCTTTTACGTTATACGAGACGAACGTCATCACCTCTTTTTATTTTACCGATATAAATCTATCCACAACAATAGGGAATAATATTAAAACCAGTTGCTGGCAGAGGATATCACTTATCCTTGGAATAATATTTTACTTTCATGGCACGTCTGAGAACAATTTATGAATTAACACTTTCCCAATGCGATGTATGACCTTACTTGTGAATGGAAGGAAAACCTCCGCCTTGGGCTGGTGTTTCTCTGCCAGCGGTGGTCGATCTATCTTCTTGTTAGAATATCCACTCTCCTTGAATGGCAATCGTCCTAGCATTGCGATAGTATTATGAAAGTATGAAACAGTTTTCATACCTATCAGTAAAATAAAAGAATGTTTAAGATCTGCAACAGATACGCGAAATCCTCTGGCTGCACCGAGTGTTAACAAAATTCCTTGTACGAGGGGGAGTTGGAAAATAAATTTACTCTGTGGATTGTGGCCAGAGTTGCGTATGAAAGGAAAAAATATATAATGTGACATTAAAGATAATATCCAATTATGCATTGAGACATTTGTCATGCCGCTTTATAAGCTTCAAAAAACCTTACACGAAAAAATCAGGGCGTGCCATGCGGAAGAAGCAATGCGTCCCAGAAAATAGGGAGTAGTACTTTATCTGGAGACTGGTTTTGTACACCTTTTGGACAGGTGATGAGGGATGTTTCCACTCCATGGATACGCCCTTCGATTGGGACTTGTAATGGTGGACCTAAATCTCATCCCCCGTCACAATCAGAAACAGAAAATCATTGCCATATTCATGGTCGACCTCTACACGATGGTATACCGGTGTCTTGCACGGGTGCTTTCACATGCTTTGTCGTCTTTCACCCATATCCGAAAGGCAAACCGTTGCAGATATACTCCCTTACTCATGCAGTAGGGATATTTTTAAAATGGTTTTGCTCAATTTCACACTTCGTACAATGGGCAAAGAATATTTCCATCAATCAGATGGGCAAGGAAGTCCAACATTGATTAACTTGTGTGTGTATAAGAACAGAAACTTTTTCATAGTGTTGCATGCATGAGGCGAGTAGTACTTATGCTGGACACAGCAGCAGATGTTCTAAAAATAATTATAGAAATATCGTACATGCATGGCGTGCGAGAAATATGTCAAACCATCGTGTTCAAATAAGTTCAGAGAATTCAGCCGCATCAAGTTGTCTTCTTTTCATATTTCGACTGGGAATCATCTAGGCGTCTTCAGAGAAAGTCGGAGACTGACGCTCCAGCACGCGCTTCCTGGCTATGAACAGTGTGTTTAATTTATGTCTGTGGCTGCACGGTCGATGATATCGGAGAAATCTATGTGTTATTATCTGTGCTGTGGCGGCGTGTTTGTAAATTTTTTAAAGAAAGTTTCGGATTCCAAGATTTATCTAAGCTGATGCCGCTGTCTGTTTTAATTAAATTCGTCCCCAAGCGAATTTCAATATTTACTTTCACCACTGAGTCCCAGAAAGATGAAGTAGAGGCTAAAATTTTGACGTTTTCGTACGTCATGCAGTGTCCAATATCAATAGCTCTGCCACTGCCGATTTATTAGGATGTAAGAGACGGGTATACAATGGTGCATCTTTCCTGGACTATACACGTCTGTCCTACGTACGAAAGGCCACATTCACAGGGGATCTTGTAAACTCCGGCCTTCCGGAGCTGCAAATCATCCTTGATAGAACCCAAAAGTGCTGCTGCCTTTGGTGGGGGCCGAAACATTACTTTAACTTTGTGTTTGTTCAGAATCCGCCCGATTTTTGACGATAGGCTCCCAACATATGGCAGAAAAGCCATGGATTTAAAACTTTCTGAATCATCTTCTCTGTTCTTTAGGCTTCATATGTAGTACCTTATGTATCTGCTGTGGAGAGTACCCGTTTGCTTCAAAACCTCTCTCAGGTGTAAAAGATCGTCCTGCAGCCTGCTCTCATCAGCAATGACGTGTGTTCTGAGGACACTCATCGTCTGAGATGGATGATGGCAGCTATTCTCGCGCGGCTATTGGCAGAAACTTGCTGTGTATGCGTATCCCTGAAGTATCTTAAGAGAAGTAGTATCTGGAGTGCAATCATCAATATGCCACCTAGAGGGTACAAAAGTGAGCCGAAATAATCTTTTAAGCTTTTAGCTGTATGTTTCTCGAGTTCATCATCCTTCAACTAGCTTCACTAATTGCAAGCATCATCTATGAACTGGAAGCAACGTAAGGAACACTAAAAACAATATTATTATATCATAATATACAGTTCGTGATATTTTCCGAATTATCGGTAAGGTTTAACTGCTGCCTAGTATTTGGGCTGAAACCTTGATACCTTAAGTTCGGATTTTGCGAGAACCAGACGACTTAGACTCCTTACTGCTGGACGATAATGGTCGACCGTATAGAGCACGAGTGTTTGATGTTTACTTTGAATATTGCACTCATGATGGTGGTCTGCTAGTTCGCCTGATTTGATTCCCAAAGAGCGTGTCTGCGATGCAACAGGATTGAATTATGTGGACAAACATCAACCTTTGTCTAAAACGTGCGAACATTTCTCGATGAATAATGGGTGTATTGGCCTGAACATTACTTATGACACCATTCGCAGATTATCAGGCCTGTATTACTACAAGAGGTAGTTACATCCCATACTGAGCACATTAACCAGCAGTCGAAATGTATTTGCAAACGTGTTAGGCTGGAAAAAATGAATAAAACACTTTTGTCCATTATTGAGCATTTTGCAGTGTTATCCGTCCAGTATTCGTAACATTGTTTCCATTTTAGTGGTATCTGTTTATACTATATTAAGGCAAAAATAAACGCTGCCTTGTAAAATTTCACTTTATTGTTTAGGTTGCAGACACCAGTGCAGTTGACAGAGTTCTTAATTCAATCTGACATAACCTTGGCCTATTTAAGGATTGGAGAGTAGCAGTTGCAAAAAATCTTTTAGTTCATTAGTGGTTTACGTTTCGTCCTTTCCTCTTTACTACTGGATTTCATTGGACATTGTTCTGTACATGGCGTTAACTACGTGTGGTAATTTAATCCTGTTACACTAATGAACCTCGCAGGATACGACGTAACAGCTAATGTCATTATACATTTAAAAGTTCTGACAAAATAAAGGGCTCGGGTTTATGACCTGATGGCGGACTGAATGCTGTTAACAGCTAATGACTATTTTAATGTTTGTAAATCTTATGGGACTTAACTACGGGGTCATCAGTCCCTAAACTTACAAACTACTTATGTACTACTTACGAACTAGGACGGCTCAAATATCCATGCCCGAAGGGGGATTCGAACCCCCGACCGTAGTGGCCGTGTTGACCTTGACTGGAGCGCCTCAGTCACCTCGGCCACCGCGGCCGGCTGTGACTATTTTACTAAAGTATTATAGTATTATTCAGTTCACTGCTAAATTATAATATTCATATTTTGATAGTTTTTACCATTCTTCAGTTTTTATGAGTAAATGACTCACACAACCGAAGCTCAGTATTCCGTATAGATAAGTATCTTTTATACCCACAGTAGCTATAACTACACTAAGATGTATTGGTGACGTCATTGAAAAATTATATTCCCAATCGAAGACCATAAAACGTCTTTTAATTTTGTGGTAACATCTGTACATATTCCGTTTAAACTAATAGGTAATGTCCTTTTATACACTTTACTGCGATTTCGTTACTGATGTGATCATGTAAGATAACACGAAGAAGTGCTAAATACAAAGATTTGGGGACAATGGATTGTCCTCGCCAAGTCAAGCGCATAACCGTACCATCCTTTTCTCGAAGCCGTCCACACCACTATCGACTTACTTGTAACGTCATTATACATGAAGCTAGAAGCGTGAATTTTATATGACGAACCTCCCGTGAAACGTAAACAAATATTTACGTACAAGCCAATTTCCGAACATGTCATCCAAGTGCTGAGATTGTATTCACACCACATAAAATTTTGAGATCTCGTTCATAAAGCAAGATATATGGAACCACGTAACCGACAACTTTGTCTAAAGTGTTAGCCATTTGGTTACCTATCAGTATTCATAGTAACTGTGTTAATATGCGTTCTAAAGCGTCTCGCTGCGGAGCGCGCGGTTGCTCGCCGTGGAGGTTCGAGTCGTCCCTGGGGCATGGGTGTGTGTGTTGTCCTTAGGTTAGTTTACCTATGTTTAAGTAGTTTGTAGGCTACGGACTGATACCACGCAGTTTGGTCCGATAGATTTACAAACATTTTTGTGTTAATATTACACACCTTTATTTCCATAATAAATATAATGACTTAGCAGTCACACCGCAAATAAAAATAAATTTTCGAGAGTTAAGTGAACAGTTCCGTTGGATCTCCGGTGTTCACTTGCGGAGAAAAATACGTAAACTTTCGGGTGTGCCAAATCTGGACGGATTACATTTAAGTAATCTCGGCTTCTATAGTATCACAGTCCAAAAGTTATGGTGCAGTGTTATTGACAATTCTTTATATTTATTAAGGAAATAAAGGTGTTCAATATTGATACAGTCACTGTAAATGTCGGTAGGCCACCAATTAGATCGCAACAAAATTTTCGAATAGCTGCAAATACCAACTTGGTTTTTATGAGGTTTTTTGACTCGCATTTTATACGTTTTATGTTTTTGATGAATTACTGTTTACAGAAGTATATATAATCAGTATCACTGTGTTGAATATGTGTTACATTATTAAAATTTCACGTTCAAATTCATAATGAATCTGGCATTTGCTATCATGCGCATAAACTTCCAAACAACGGAAACTTTGTTCCTCCTGGCATGCTTGCATTCCAAATAACATACCTGTCTTACGGGAAGTCTAAGCAATAAAGTAGTTCGACTGGCTGGAGAAAATGTTTTCTATACCAATCATACCAGATATAAATTTACACCACGATATTTCATAAAAAGGGTAACGTGCTATTAAGTTCTTAGCGTCTGTCAACTCACTACATTAAAATTAAGTATATATCAAAATTAATTAAACATTCATTAGAGTCTGACATAAAGCATTCAAACATCCTTGTACAACAATTAATGTCTGATGAAAAACAAATTTTACCACATTATCTGAATTCCTGAAGTTTAATAGAAATAATAAATGTTTTTGCTCACTCAATAGAATTCTCAAAACTGTGAAACATCTCTGCCAAGGCAAGAAGTTTTCTATTAACCGGCTTTTAAACTAACAAAGTAATAAAAATTCGATTGACGAAAGAAAATGTTCTACGGAGACTTTAAGATTAACTGTGGTGACAAACAATTGCTCAGTACTTGTGACAAAGAAAATATTTCTACACATATTTTCGAATGATATGACGAATTATAGTGCACTGGCTCAATAATCAATCTCATTATTTACAGCCACTGTAAACCAAGCAAAGCATTCGTGTTGTAGTCCTAAGCGACCAAACTCATAGGCCGTCGGTCCCTAGACTTACAAACTACATATTCAATCTTATGCTAAGGACAACGCGCACACCTATTGCCGTGGAAGGACTCGAAGCTCTCAGGAGAGCAACGACACAATCCGGTAGAAAGCACTCAAGACACCTCGGCCATTCCCACGTGACAGCAATTGTGACTTATCGATTCTCCGACAATGATCGAGAATGCTAACGTGAAATATATATGTACACGATATCGGAGTTTCCACCACAAGTACTGGATCACAAGTCTGAACTAGAAAAAAATGCCTTTCAAAATGTTCAAAGGTTTGTAAGTCTATGGCCCTTAAACTACTTTAACTTAAGCTAAGGACAACAAACATAACCCTAAGCCCGATGGAAGACTCGAACCTCCGGCGGAAATGGTCGCCCAGTCCGTTGTACGACGCCGTAGATCAGGTGACCATTGCGCCAAAAATACCTTTGATTCGATTATTCTTATTATTATTATTACGGAAATATATACAGATCCAGAAACGCAATTAATACCCTTATGTCCCTATTAACAAGTGAAAAATTGCATTCACAGAAACTCATGTGCCGGAGTTACGAACACAGTAACTAGAATGGTTTACGAAATTAATAATTATTTCCAATGTTACTAAAAATTGTTGTATTCACCAGATGCGATGGAAACGCGTTTATGAGACATGGTTTATGTATCTATTTACCATATACCGAAATACCGCATCAGGCATGTAAATATTGAAAGGACAAACAATGAGTAACGTGTATTTTCATAAATTGCATATGATCACGACTTTAAATGCAAATGTCATAGCGGCAATAACTGTTTCGCAAATGTAAACATCAGTTCACAGTTCTGTACATAATAATACTTAATACGTATTCACCAACATATGAGTGTTTACTTTCATCAATGTGATTCTGATAAAATCAAATGTAACAAAGTGACTGCTGCCTCATTTGCATAACTACGTATGAATCTAAACATTTTCCGCAGTTCTCGTTGTTGACACGTAAAAATTGATATTTTTCTGGTTTTATAGGGGTGGCGACAGTACTAAATATTAGGTACACATTTCCGACCCACATACTGGTGAAAAGAATACTGCAATCCATTTGGAAATCAGTTATGTTACGAGCATCAGATGACTTGATTAACAATTTAAGATGGCTTACCGAAAACAGGCAACTACCCATTTGCCCTTGAGCAATAAACATCGTGATATACATTCTGACCATCCACTTCCCATCCTATTTCTCTCTCTCTCTCTCTCTCTCTCTCTCTCTCTCTCTCTCTATATATATATATATATATATATATATATATATATATATATATGTGTGTTACGATCGCACTTAGAAAATGAATGGGCATCGTTTAATTCTGGGACTATGGATGTAGAGGAATTGTGGACTAAATTTAAGTGCATTGATAATAAAGGGTTAGAGAAATACGTGCCAGTAAAGACGATTAAGGATGGAAAAGATCCACCGTGGTATAATAATAATGTTAGAAAGCTGCTGAGAAAGCAAAGGTTGTTGCACTCTCGATTCAAAAAAGAACACGCAAATGATGACAGGCAAAAGTTAGTAGAGATTCGTGCGTCTATAAAAAGATCGATGCGTGAAGCATACAATAATTATCACAGCCATACCTTAGCAAAAGATCTTTCCGATAACCCGAAAAAATTCTGGTCCTATGTAAAATCGATAAGCGGGTCAAAGCCCACTGTCCAGTCACTAGTTGATCATTCCGGTGCAGTACTAGAAGAAAGCAAACGGAAAGCTGAAGTTCTAAATTTAACCTTTAAGAAATCTTTCACGCAGGAGGACCGCACAAATATACCATCATTTGATCAACGTACTAATTCCGAAATGGGGGACATAGCAATTGGTATTTCCGGTGTAGAGAAGCAGCTGAGAGAGCTAAATACGAAAAAGTCTGCTGGTCCGGATGGAATACCAGTTCGGTTTTACAAAGACTATTCTGCGGCATTGGCCCCCTACTTAGCTTGCATTTATAGCGAATCTTTAATTCAGCGCAAAGTTCCTAGTGATTGGAAAAAAGCGCAGGTGACTCCCGTGTATAAGAAAGGAAAGAGAACTGACCCATACAATTACAGGCCAATATCGTTGACATCGGTTTCATGTAGAATTTTGGAGCATATTCTCAGTTCGAATATAGTAAATTTCATTGAAACGGAAAAGCTTCTTTCTATGAATCAGCACGGGTTTAGGAAACATCGTTCATGTGAAACTCAGCTTGCCTTTTTCTCACATGACATCTTGTGAGCCATGGACGAAGGGCAACAGGCGGATTGTGTTTTTCTCGACTTCAAAAAGGCGTTCGACACGGTGCCACACTGCAGACTGCTAACGAAGATACGAGCTTATGGAATAGGTTCACGGCGAGTGTTCATCAGAGACGAGTGTATCGTCAGGGCGTGCCCCAGGGGAGTGTGATAGGACCGCTATTATTTTCTATCTATAGAAATGATCTGATGGACAGAGTAAGTTGTAATTTGCGGCTGTTTGCTGATGATGCTGTGGTGTATGGGAGGGTGTCGTCTGTAACTGACTGTAATAGCATACAGGTTGACTTAGACAAAATTTCTAGTTGGTGCGAAGAATGGCAGCTAGCTCTCAATGTAGAAAAATGTAAGGTGATGCGCATGAGTAGAAAAAACAATCCTATAATGTTCGAATACAGCATTAGTAGTGAGCTTCTTGATGCGGTCGCGTCGTTCAAATATCTAGGCGTAACATTGCAGAGCGATATGAAAATGGAACGAGCATGTAAGGACAGTTGTGAGTAAGAAAGACAGCCGACTTCGGTTTATTGGGAGAATTTTGGGAAGATGTACTTCACCTGTAAAGGAGACCGCGTATAAAACGCTTGTACGACCACGTCTTGAGTATTGCTCAAGTATTTGGGACCCGCAGCAGATCGGTTGAAGGAAGACCATAGAGGCGGTTCAGAGGGCGAACAGCTAGATTTGTTACCGGTAGGTTCGACCAATGCGCGAGTGTCACGGAAATGCTCCGGCAACTCAATTGGGGATCGCCGGAAGAAAGACGACGTTCTTTTCGTGAATTTCTGTTAAGTAAATTTAGAGGGCCGGAATTTGAAGCTGAGTGTAGTACGATCTTGCTGCCGCCTACTTACATTTCGCGTAAAGATCACAAAGACAAGATAGAGAAATTAGGGCTCTTACGGAGGCATATAGGCATTCTTTCTTTCCTCGTTCAATTTGGGAGTGGAATAGGAAAGGAAATGCCTAGTAGTGGTACAGTGTACCATCCGCCACGCACCTTACGGTGAATTGCGTTAGTATGTATGTAGATGTAGATGTAGATGTAGATCTATCTATCTGTCCCTTTTTGTTCTCCTTCCGATCCTCCTACTTCTCCTCCTTGCTGTATCCGTCAGGAATTTCTCCATATGATTCCCTTCATTCCGTATTCTGTATTACAAGTTTATTCCAACTTTTCTTTCCTGCCCCTCTCTGTCGCTTTTAATAGCTGATAAGAGCTGAGGAATTAAAACTTAAAAACTTACATCGGATTTTGTACTTGATTTGGGATGCATTCCTTTCAGGCGGTATGCCAGTTCAGCAGAGAAAGGCACCACCACAAAAACAGAAACATTTTATACTGTTGTATATCTTGTCTCGACGTATGATAGACATCTTTTTTCCACCAACAAGCTGAAGTAATATTATTCTAAATGCTTTTCTTTTTTCTCTTCCTGCTTAATGGATGATATTGCATACATTAATTCCATGAGTATAAGTTCTTGTTTGGTTTTGGTAATAACCCAGCACTAACTTCCATATAGGAATATGGGAACTTTTCTATAAAACCTAATTCCTTAATCTTCCTTAGCTATTGTTTCATAGTTATTTGCTGATTAGTCCTGTGCAATTAATAAATCCGCTTCATGTGTAAATATAGATTCTTTATTCGGTAACTAACAGATTCGGGACACAAATCTCATCGTCAGGTGCTGGTTCGAAATAAAAGGTATAGACTTTTGGCTGATTTTGCTGAAAGGTCACTACTTGATGCGGGCCGATCACTTACATGGTCCCGTTTACTGTCGAGTTCAAAGCTCGACATCCTCACTCGACCATGAATTCTCAGCGTGTTTTATGGGGGGGGGGGGGGCTTTAATATGTCTGGGTGGATTATTCGTATATTAAATCAGACAATCTTTTTCCGAAACCCGTCACGACTCACTGAATAATGGATCTATATATTTGCAGCTGGAGAGGATTTCTTCTACACGGATTTCTGTTGACTGTTCCACATACCCAACTGAACCTACCGAGCTTTTATCTACGTGTTTGGTGCAGTCATATGTCATCTGTCAACATAGGTAAATGTTTACTTGTTCTAAAATCTTCAGATTTACAACTATTTTGGCTCTTGTGGGCTCTTCTTCCATCAAGACTTTTGTCTTAGCTTCTCTGTTGAGATTTACACTGTGACCACATATAGCGCCATCTATTGATCAATTATATTATTGTCCTCCTTCTGCCACATGTTTTCATCCTTCTCCAGTTATATTCTGTGCAATTTGACGACAATTACAACTTTAATTACAATCACCCTGTATTTACCTATCCGATGATCTCGATGGAAGGGTGCGTCATCATCCGACACCCCTCCTTGTAGTATGTAACCCTTTTGTCCCCAGGGATCCCCGTTCGCCGGCCGCGGTGGCCGAGGGGGACTGAGGCGCTTCAGTCACGGTCTGCACGGCCACTATGGTCGGGGGTTCGAATCCCCCCCTCGGGCATGGATATTTGTGCCGTCCTTAGGATAAGCTAGTTCATAAGTAGTTTGTAAGTTTAGGGACTGATGACCCCGTAGTTAAGTCCCATAAGCTTAAAAAACATTTGAACATTTTTTTTGATTCCCGTTTGCTGCTGATAAAACCGCTAGCTCTGCCCAGCCTCAGAATTTCCAGTACTGTCCGCGAGTTTGCAGCGTGTAGGCTGACCCGCAGCGCACCGGCAGGGCGTGTGGCTGGCAGCGTTTTAGGCCGGCGTCGGCGCTTCTGGATGCAAAGCGGGAGGGCGGCGGCCGCTGGCGCGGGGTGGCAGCCAAGTTGGCGTCGTCCGGCACACGACCCTAATGGCGGCGATTACCGGCGCAACTTGGGCGCGCACCAACGAGCGCATTGTAAATTAGCAATAAACTTGGCCCGCGGCATTGCTCTTTGGAACTTTCTCCAGCCCGGAGTAATTACGGCGCGGCTAAAAGGTTTAACTTTTAGCGCGCCGCCGCGGGTAGCGACGGCCTCTGGAGCGCCGAGACGCTGACGCTGACGCGCCGTCCAAATTATGCTTATTAGCGTCGCCAAGGCGCCACAGGCGGGCGCGGCGCCTGAGCTGTCCGCTGACGGCGTGGGAAGCGCCAACAGGCCGAAGCGGAGGTGGAAGGCAAGTGTTTCCGAAATGAAGGCCGCCGCTTGCAGGGACGAATACACTCTTCTCTGACTACGTTGATGTTGTGGCGACTGACAGGACTCCGAGACCCAATACGTCATAAACATGCAAACTTCTACTGTCACATTTATTAACATGAGGTTTGAGACCAAGATCGCTTTCTTCATTTAATTACATAACCGGTTTCTGCGTGATAGACGCCATCTTAAAACCTGCACTAATTTTTTGAATGAGTTTACTGCTATTACAAACAATTTTTAACATAGCAAAATGTTGTACACCCACATTGATATGTCATCAAAACAAAATTTACACGTCAATAATAAAATGTCTGAACCCATCTTCTTTAAGGTCTAAGTCAGAGGGCGCTTCAGAATCCAAGTTCAATATGATTGAAGACACGTACAATACTGACTATTAGGTGGGAAACCATAGTCTTGAAACCTTGAGAAAGATGGGTTCAGACATTTTATTATTGCCATGTAAATTTCATTTTGACGACACATCAATGTGAATGTACAACATTTTGTTATGTTAAAAATTGTTGTAATAGCAGTTAACTCATGCAACAAATTACTACAGGTCTCAAGATGGCGTCTAGCACGCAGAAACCGGATATGTAATTAAATGAAAACGATCTTGGCAGAAAATCTCTTATTAAACTTGTGTAGAACGCCCCAATAATGTGTTTCCTTAAGTCACATTTATTAGTCTGATAGGTGATATATACAATTTCTGTAAGGTTCAGCGTTTCTGTTACAGTGTGCATAACGACGAGATCTGGCATGTGTTCTCGTCTGGTTTCTTTCAACTCTTGAATTGGTCTGCATTTCGATTCTTGCACTTTCTGGATGATGTGCTATTCGTTCTGCTAATAAGTACATCATTCGCCGCAAACTGAAACTCCTTCAGTGTTTTTGTTGCCCCATCGGTTCTTTCTGGAACAACAAAAATCACTCTACAATCATTGTAGAAACAGCCAAACAAGTTGCACTTTTAAGATCCTTGATCTAGATTTGCACCAATTAAGGGCACCTTTCATCAGACGATTAACTATTCTATTATTTATTATTTTTATTTTCTTATATCTTTTGGACTTGAGCATATCGCTCATAAGTTTACGTCTCATGCAAAAATTTTAATCTTCTGATGAAGGCACCCTTAGTTGGTGCCGAAATTTAGATCAAGTATCTAAAAAGTGCAACTTGTTGAGCTGTTTCTACAATTATTGTAAATTTAGTACGGTTACTGCAATTTTCGGCAAGACATGTTTAGCCTAAAATTGTGAAAAATCACTCTACAATTGAGACATCCAGAAAAGATGTTAAAATGTTTACTAAGCTTATGGAACTTTACTGCGGGAGATAACACAAAGATCCATGCCCGAGGGAGGATTAGAACCCCGGACGGGGAACGGCCTCGCGCATCGGAGCATAGCGCCACAATGCGCTCGGCCGCTCCGGCCGCGAGCTCATGGGGCCGTTCCCCGTCGGGAGATTGAATCCTCCCTCAGGCAGGGATGTTTGTATTGTCTTTAATCTAAGTTAGTTTAGAAGTAGTTTGTATGTATAGGGACTGATGACCCCGCAGTTATATTCCATAAGCTTGACAAATATTTGAACATTTTGAACTGTCTCATGGCTGTCAATCTGTGGCGTGTTGTGGTCAGAACTTTATCTCTGATCTCGTCAGAGATGATGATGCCCTGTAAGTAGCGCCGCTTTCACCGAGCATGAAGCAAAACAAAGACGAAGCGTAAAGTATTTCAAGTAAAATACAGGTAACTTTGCAACTACATGAGTGTCTAAGAAATACACCTTTAATTGACCTGCATCCTTAGCTGACGGATAGACTAAAAAGTGTTGAATTTCGCCTCCCATTACAAAAATTTAGGGTCTAACGTTTCGTCGATACATGGTGTAAAGAGTGTAAGAGACAACAGAAGGAAACCAAAAAACACTGCTGTTGTACGTAACTTGGGACGTAACAAAAAGGTAGATTATATTATCGTAGTTTCCCGTTTACGGTTTTTTTAAATGTCTCCTGGCGTATTCCCAGTGGTTCTTTTCTATATTCGCGAGGAACAATTTTATCCATACCTTAATTTTATTGTATGTTTCCTTAATCTAACTTGTGCTTCAATAATTGTAATCTCAATTACAACTTCCCCAATCCACATTGTTTTATTTTTTTAAGCGTCCTTCTAAATAGTTCTTTAAGCAATTGTGTATACAACGTTTTACCAGACATTTTGTATCATTTACTAAGTACAAACAGAAACAAATGGCGTCTTTCAATATGGGAATGCTACATTAGTTAATGAACGATGTAGTTATTTTTATTACGTCTCAGCGTACAACACACTTCTGGTTGTGTCGGGACCAGGGTGACACTTTTTATTTATATATGAAAAAATGTCGGAACAAGGCCCCAGGAGTATATGACATACCCTCAGAGCTACTAAAGTCTCTGGGAGAGCCAGCCATGACAAGACTATTTGAACTGGTGTGTAGGATTTATGAGACAGGCGAAATACCCTCAGACTTTAAGAAAAATGTAATAATATCCATTCCAAAGAAATCAGGCGCAGACAGGTGTGAAAATTACAGAACCATCAGTTTGATAAGTCATGGTTGCAAACTTTTAACACGAATTATCTACAGGAGAATGGAAAAGCTGGTAGAAGCCGACCTCGGGGAAGATCGGTTTGGATTCAGGAGGCACATAGGAACCCGGGAGGCAATACTCACTTTACGTCTTATCTTAGAAGATAGATTAAGGAAAGGCAAACCTACATTTTTAGCTTTTGTAGATTTGGAGAAAGCATTTGACAATGTTGACTGGGATACACTCTTTCAAATTCTGAAGTCAGCAGGGGTAAAATATAGGGAAAGGAGAGTTATTTATAACTTGTACAAAAGCCAGACCGCCGTTATTAGACTCGAAGGGCATGAAAGGGAAGCATCAGTTGGGAAGGGAGTACGACAGGGTTGTAGCCTTTCTCCGACGTTATTCAATTTGTACATCGAGCAGGCGGTGAAGGAAAGCAAGGAAAAATTTGGAATAGGGATTAAAGTACAGGGGGAAGAAATAAAAACATTGCGTTTTGCTGATGACATTGTAATTCTGTCAAAGACAGCAAAGGACCTGGAAGAGCAGTTGAATGGAATGGACAGTGTGTTGAAGAGAGCATATAAAATGAACATTAACAAAAGCAAAACAAAAATAATGGAATGCGGTCTTAGAAAATCGGGCGATGCTGAAGGAATTAGATTAGGTAACGAAACAATGAAGGTTGTAGATGAGTTTTGTTACTTGGGTAGTAAAATAACATCTGATGGTCGCAGTACAGAGGATATAAAATGCAGAATGGCAATGGGAAGAAAAGCATTTTTGAAAAAGAGAAATTTGCTGACATCGAATATTAATTTAAGTGTAAGGAAGTCTTTTCTGAAGGCATTTGTGTGGAGTGTTGCCTTGTACGCGAGTGAAACATGGACGATAAGCAATGTGGACAGGAAGAGAATAGAGGCTTTTGAAATGTGGTGTTACAGAAGAATGCTGAAGATTAGGTGGGTAGATCGCATAACCAATGAAGAAGTACTGAACAGAATTGGCGAGAAAAGGAATTTTTGGCATACCCTAGCTAAAAGAAGGGATCGCTTGGTAGGACACATTCTTAGACATCGGGGAATCGTAAATTTAGCATTGGAGGGAAGTGTGTGGGTTAAAAATCGCAGAGGGAGACCAAGAGACACGTATAGTAAGCAGATTCAAGTGGATGTGGGTTGCCGTTCTTATGAGGAGATGAAAAGACTTGCTCAGGATAGAGTAGGGTGGAGAGCTGCATGAAACCAGTCTCCGGACTGAAGACCATAACAACAACAATGAAAAAATAAGGGATCTTTATGTACCTGTACTTTTTATATCACTTTATCGGTCCTATTTATGTACCGATTAATGTCGTTTTCACATTACATCTTCACCTACCTCTAGGTGGCAGCCAGTCATCAGAATTCAGTTTTTGAAATCTAAGCTTCTGTCGTCGTTTCGAGTATTCAACACATTTGTGGGTACGCAGACGGGTGACAGGACTGACGATCGCCGATGTATCTTCTGGGCCATATCCAGCCATTTTTTAAGGCAAGAGCGGAGGCAAGCATTGTGTATGGACATTTAATACCTCGTATTCATGAAAATGGGAAAGACGCCACACAACGACCAAATGAGGAACAGCGCCTTCACACAACTAAAGATGATAAATGGCTTGTAGATACCTGTCATCAATGGGTGAGGTGACGCTAAACCTCTAGTGATTGCGTTTTTACTAAAGAGACTGCACACACCACGCTTGTCCGTCCTTATTTGTAATATTACTGCCCAGCGTGGGAACCTTATCAGGCGTGTTTGACGGAAGCCATCGAGAGAGTCCAGAGAAGGGCTGCCCGTTTCTTATTGCTGAGATACAGAGGAGTCAGCGTCACGGAAAAGATACAGGATCTGCGATGGGAATCAGTACAACAACGACGTTTATCGCTGCTGCGTGGTTTACTTACGAAATTCCAATCACCAACAGTCTCCTCTCAATGTGAAAATATATAGTTGACTGCCACTTACATAGGTTGCAATCATCATCGGAATAAAATACGGCCGCGCGGGAGAAGCCAGAGGTTTGGAGCGCCACGTTATGGATCACGAGGCCTTCCGTGTCGGAGGTTCGAATCCTCCCTCGGTCATGGATGCGTGTGTTACCCTTAGGTTAGTTTAATATAGATTAAGTAGTTTGTAAGACTAGTTACTAATGACCGACGTAGTTTGGTCCCGTAGAATTACAAACATTAGAACATTTTGTTTTGAATAAAATACGAGAAATAAGAGCTGGAACGGAGAGATTCAGGAGTTCGTTCTTCCCGCGTGCTATTCGATAATAGAATGTTAGATGAATGGTATGGAGGTGGTTCGATGAACTCTCTGCCAGGCACTTAAATGTGATTTGCGGAGTATCCCATGTAGATAAACACCAACAAGACCGTTAACACTAGAAGTACCACTTGGGTCATTTTTGACCCATATGGATGTTTCGAGAGCCCTACACGCCATCATATTCTTCGTAACCCAAACCCTTTCGTGACTTTTAATGATTTATAGAGTTGTATAACTGACCAAAATTTCGTCGCTATAAGCCACCAACAAGTATGAAAAATTTATCTGATATACCAATAGTACCGTGTGGGTCATTTTTGACCCATACACGGTTTGACACAATCTTATATCAGCACCGCCAGTTTTTAGATGGGAAATAATTTCTGGCCGTGTCTAGATGATATTCACGAGTTCCTGTACACTTTAGGCCAAAAAAGCAACGATAAATACAAAAAATTCAAAGGTCTGGTGCGGCTTTTGATTTTCTGCGGACTTACGCCATGCCAGTAGCAGTAGTAAGTCACAGACTAACCAAACCTCTGTCTGAGAGGCTACGAATAGTTCTACGACACGACAGCAGATTAACTTGTCGTCCCTACAGAAGTTTCCTGTCTGTGTATCTTTGCCTTTGGTTAAGCGGAGTAGGGTGGCAGCGACCTGAGCTTGTGGCTTACTGTGTCGAGTGTGCGTCATTGAAGCTGCGACTTCAAGACGTCCACGATTTTTTTGATTTTTTTAAATTTTTTTTTCGGTAGAGACTGCTGACTCAAGTGATTCAGTTGTATCAAATGTTGGCAAACATAATCGGAAACATCTGACAGTGATTGACCTCTTGCACAACGTAAATATGTACCTTTCTACCTAAGTGTCTGAATTAGTCCACCGTATGTCTTCTTTTTTCTGTTCTTTATGTGTCGGATTTATTGGTGTCGTTTTTCTGAGTAACGTACACGGTGAGTATCAGGTCAATGGCAACACTGAGAAGAAACTTCCAGAATCTGTGTATTTTCATGATGAATTCAAGGTAGAATTTGGTACAGATGAAAAATATTACAAGACGATAGCGATAGCTACCTGTGCATGTCTTTTGCAACTTTCTTGGCCTTGCAATGATCAGTGCTCACACAGTTTTTAAGTTATGTACCTATATGAAGACTTCAGAGATGAGAATTCTTTCTCAGTGTAGCATATAAGCTTCCTTATATTTCATTAACGTTAGAAATACTATTACTATTCGGATAAATTGTATGTTTTGACTCTGTTCTAACCTTTCTATAAAGTAAACATTGTAAAATTGTTTTGCTTACTTGATTTAATGATTTTTTGATAGAATGTAAAACGAAAATAACACTGAAAATTTACTTTTGACTGTGTACTATTCATTTTAGAGACAAATAATATTTTTGTAGTACATTAGAGTCTTCTGGAATGTAATGTCAACATGTAAAAACACAAAACACCATCCAAATATCAAAAAATGGTAGTTTCGTAATGTCGGTCAAAGGTGACCCACGTGGTACTGCTAGGGGTACGGAAAAAGCCGGTACTTCTAGTGTTAAAACGGAAGAGCATTAAAATTCGCAGAAACCTACAACTTTGAAATTACTCCCTCATGCTAAAAAACAGCACGTCAAGCGAGGACGCAAAAGAAACAGCAGAGACTTATACCAATCCATACGACATTGACAACACAGACAAAATTGGCTACTTTGAAATTACTCCCACAGGCTAAATAGCATCAACGACAGACAGCTTTGAGCCAAAAGCTTCTCACCAATCTAAGTACCATTAATGATGCAATGAAAACTCGATTTTAGCAATTAAATAGCATTAACCTTCACAAGAACTTCAACATCGATCAAAACAAACAAACAAAAAGCGCTGCGAGACGACAAACACTATAACTCAGTACTTGCTACACCACCAATCAGCAGCTTCTTCAACGATCGTAGAACTTGGGAGAGAATAAACTTGCCGTGTGTTTCGCAGAGCACCGCCCTAACGCTGCTCGTCTCGCTGTCAGGATCAGTACCGGCGCCTTACCTCGCAGCTAGGATTACTGAGTCTCCAACAAGTAACCGCAAATCTCCCTGAAACAGGGACCGCGGTCGCAGTAAATCCTTGTTTCCTGGTCGTCCGTCCAAAGGCCTCACTCTAACTTGACTCCCGCTGCTCTCTAACCGCCAGTCTAACCCTTACTGTTACTCTCACCAGATACCTCGCCGTGCCCTGCGAAGATGTCAGCGACATCTTAATACAGTGGATGACAAGGCCACACGTGGCAGAAGAGCAAGATCTCGACTATCGAACGGCGCCAAATGAAAAATTTCGCACAAGAAGCTACAGTGCTCGGAAGAATTGAACTGAACTGCTGACAAATATTTGCTTCACGCACCACGGAAGAAGTTTGTATACGTGGAAGAGATTACAACACACAAATTGACTTTATAATGTAAGGCATATATTTCGGAACACGGCTTTTGACTATAAGATGTATTCATCGACAGGTATGGACTCTGAACGGAACTTACTGGTTGTGAACTGCATACTAAAAAATGAGCTGCAGAAGCCAAGATAAAATGAAGGAAGCAGAGGATGTTATCAGTTTCAGAGAGAGCAGCAGGCAAAGTTTATCCGATAAGGGACAAAGTAAGACAGTAGAATATGAATGGGAATCTTTGAGAGATAAAGTAGTAAAGGCTGCAGGTGATCATACAGGTAGTAGGACAACAGAAGATACTGAATCCAAATGATAAAAGGAGAAAATATGAAAATGCAGCAAGTGAAATAGGTAAAAGGGATACTAGCGACTAAAAAGAGGTTTAATGGGATGTGCAGGCTGGTTAAGAAGGAGTGGCCAGAGGACAAATGCAACTCTGTAGAAGAATTTATAATTAAGGGAAAGATAGATACCAGGTATAAGGAAATGAAAGAGACGTTTGGAGACCAGGGAATATATTGGGGTCCATAGAAGTGATATTAACTTGAAAGCAGTATTGTAGAACTCTAAGTAGAGGATGAGGTACTAGATACCAGACTGTGAGAGAAGTTTAACAGAGAATTGAAAGATTGGCGTGGAAACAATGCCGCGAGAGTGGATAACATTCCCTCTCAACTAATAACATCGTCTAAAGAGCCAGTCATGAAGAAACTGTTCCGTCTGGTGTGCAAGGTGTATTAGTTAGTTTAAATAACTTCAGATATCAGGAAAAACGTAATAATTACAAGGAAAGGAAATGCAGACAATTGTGACGATTACAGAGCTGTCAGTTTAGTATCGGATAGTTGCTAAATACTAACACGAATTATTTACAGTTAAGTGGAAAAACTAGTGGAACCGACATTGGGGAAGAATGTAGGAACACACAAGGCAATATTCACGTTACGACTTATCCTAGATTATAGGTTAAGGGAAGGCAAATCTACTTTTTTAGCGTATGTAGATTTAGAGAAAGCTTTTGAGAGTGTGTATTTGAGTACACTATTTCATTTTCTGAAAGTAGCATGGATAAAGAGTAGGAGACGAAACGTTTCCGGGTGATCAAAAAGTCAGTATAAATTTGGAAACTTAATAAATCACGAAATAATGTAGATAGAGAGGTAAAAAGTGACACACATGCTTGGAATTACATGGGGTTTTATTAGAATGAGATTCGTCGGTCCAAAACACGTTACTCAACCAATCGTCAACTTCCGCCATCTTTTCAAACGCCCACACCGCAAATGCCTGAAGTGGTTTAGGAAAAATCACGGTAAACCTAAATCAGGATGACCGGAGTTGGATTAAAACCCAAACATAAAAATAAAATAAATAAATAAAAAAGTATTGCTATACGCGTGAATGGTACCTTTCAAAGGGCACGGCCGATTTCCTCCCACGTCCTTCCACGAAAATCCGAACGTAAGCTCCGTCTCTAATGACCACGCAGTCGACGGAACGTTTAACGCTAAGCTTCCTTCCTTCCTGCATATCGTAGGCGGGCAGTAACGTGAACAGTCGTTTCGGAAAACACCGATCCGTTAATAATAATGTTTTCCAAATCTGTAGCTGCAAAGAATGATACTGAATGATAAATGTGAGTTTTCATATGAAGCCTTACATCAAAATGGTCCTGACTTTTAGAAAAGCATGAAGTCAAAGCTATTTTGTTTCGTTCTCCACGAGCGAGTCTAAAAAACATTTTACATGTGTCTCATTCCTTGATATATGCTAAAAAAATCCGAAGTTGTAGGTATAATTGTACGGTGGTGTAATAGCAATATTAGTAGGTCATTTTCAGAAACGTGAGTAAATGTTCAAATGTTTGTACAGCTTATGGGACTTAACTACGGGGCCATCAATCCCTAAACATACAAACTACTTATGAACTAGCTAACACTAAGGACGGCATAAATATCCATGCCCGAGGGGGGATTCGTACCTCCGACCGTAGTGGCCGTGTAGACCGTGACTGGAGCGCCTCAGTCCCCTCGGCCACCGCGGCCGGCAAACGTGAGTACCCAAATAATAAATCACTGTTACCGAATTTTACGGCAGAAGGAGTTTCGTCGTATTCATCGACTCAGAAGCGTCATATGACTCAAACGGACTGTTTCAAAGAGCTTTCAGATTATTTCAATTTCATTTCCGTTTTTTGCTTTCAAATTCTGCAGTAAGGGAAGAACCCTATTATGAACATGAAATGGAATAATTAATCTCTTGCGGTGTTTTTTCAGAAAAGAAATACCTTGTTGTACCATATTTTCTGAGTTGTAGAGTTCGTTTACATTTGGTGTAAACTAATTAGTTGTTCAGTGCGAATATGACCACGACACAATAGTATTAACCTGTACCTCATTATGAGGAATACTGTTTCTGAGAACAAACAACAATGCAACATATTTTACTTCCTGTAGCTGAAAAAATCACGAGTAAAGATGTGGAATGATGCTATGACCGTGGCGTTGCAATATGCGACTGTAATTACCGTGTTGAATTTACTAATCCCAGCCTGTGGGATGCTAGGCGGCTTGAACAGAAAATCAACAGCTCCCGTCAGCTGTTTCCATTTAGTTGCTGGCTGCCCTCCGTTGCGAAGCGCTCCCAGCTCGTAAATATTTGGATTATCTGCAACTCCTTCTACCGGTACACATTTTACTGGGTTTCGTTAATGAGGCTGGTCGCGCTAATACCCATTCACTTTTACCCCATGACAGCATCAGAAGCATGCTTGGTTTAAGCAGGAAAAGGAGTCCAGACAAAAATTAATGTACTACTACTTCACGATAAACGTATAATTTAAGGAAATATGCTTCAAATAACACAAAGAATCAAATGAATGTATGCTGAGAGAAAAAGTATGGCTATGTGAACAACATATTTACTCCCTCAGTACTGAAGTGACGATAAATCTCCATTTAAAAACTAAATCCGTCCCTATTTTGTGAAAACACTAATACGATGATGACCCGAGAAATGCGATACATGTTGGAAATTTCTTTTTTCTTCCTTTTTTGTTTGTCGCGATAGATATTGTTTTCTACGTGAAACCATTAAGTTACACCCAAGGTAAAGCAACATCTATGGAAGTCTTGGTCTGCCCTGGATAGGAAAATGGATTAAGGTTGTAGCTCGCTGTAAATGCGAATTCCATGATCCAGTCTCGTTTAAAAATACTCCATTGTATTATTTCCGACACTTTTATATTCGGTGACAGAGTGCGAGTACAATTGTTCATAAAATGTTATAGACTTCACATGAAAAGGTAACAACAGTTGCATTTTACCTATAATTATGTTATTTAATCTTGATCCCAGACTACTCTTAGTTTTTTCTGACGTCACTTTGAAATGGCATTACGTGATATTTGTGTCCAAAGGAAGGTTACACTTGCGCTACAATTTACCACAAAAACAATAGTACCTCTCTCTCTCTCTCTCTCTCTCTCTCTCTCTCTCTCACTCTCTCTCTCTCGCTATATATATATATATATATATATATATATATATATATATATATATATATATATATATATATATTCGTCAAACACAAAAAAAGAAAATATGTTATGTGGACATGTCTCCGGAAACGCTTAATTTTCATGTTAGATCTCATTTTATTACTTCTCTTCAAATCACATTAATCATGGATTGGAAACACACAACAAATCCATACATCAAATGGGCATCTGCCAACTCAGCATTTGTGAACATTGCACTGACTGCAAAACCACCTTCGTGATAAACACTAACCAGTTGATGCTACGTGCTGATGTGCTTGATGCTAGTACTGTAGAGCAATGTGTCGCATGTCAACACAACACTGAAGTCATCAATACCTTCCTTCAATTGGGCCAACTGGCGGTGAATCGAGGAAGTACAGTACATATTAACTAAACAATTGGGTATTTTAACAATTGTCTGCACGAATTATTTCAATTTACATTTAAAGAGAAATACGAAAATGAGCTCTGACATGGAAATTAAGCGTTTTCGGACACATGTACACATATTTTCTTTCTTTGTGTGTGAGGAATGTTTCCTGAAAGTTTGGCTGTACCTTTTTGTAACACCATATAGATATATATAGTGTGTACAAGAATCTGACTACATTGTTTTCTATCACTTCACTGCTGATTCATCTGTAAGGACCGCAGTACGACTGTTATGGAACAGCTTACGATGATTACTTTATCAAGTCTAACTAAAACCATCTAATATCAAACTATCCTTTTCAGTAATCGGAATATTTTATCCGTAGTTCACCGCCATTTAGGCAAGCCCTTTGCATCCCAAAATCATGACGCATTGCATTGTTGTATTTTACAACTGTGAACGGTCGTGGGACTCAGCGTGCATCACCGTTGTGTTTTTACACACACTACACGAAACATCAACGTCTTCTATGTGAATCAGAAGTAAGCTTGAGTGTTGTACACTCCTTCTTACTAGTGCCGCACTTTCTGATTCGGTTGGAGTGCGCCAGTTATAATAACCTATTTTTATCGCAATCTATCTTACGTTTTACATATCAACTATAAAAATATTAATTTTTATACCTTCATTTCTACACCGTGATAAGTGCTAAACGGGCCACGCGGGACAGTTGGCGTGGTATAAGGCACCATGTTTACAGATTGCGAGGTCAACCCACTTCAGAGATTCGAGTCCTCCGTCGTCACGTTTGCGTGTGTGTGTGTGTGTGTGTGTGTGTGTGCTTTAGTGTTTCGTAAGTCTAGCGGCCGATGACCGTTGGTCCCTTAAGTTTACAAACATCAGGACACTTTATTCGTGTTATATATAGTTATTCAGTTTGCCATTCCTGCTATACATAGTTAGTCAGTTTGCCATCTGTCACAATTTTACATTCAGTATAATATTATAGCCCTTCTATTTGTTTGAAAGTAATTACATGAAAAACGTTACTGCCAATAGTTACGGCAATTTTGAGTTATTATGTCGAAAAATGGATGAGACATTGTGGTACCAGCTTGCAATGGAGATTCTGGTCATATTTTTTTTTTAAAAGTGCTAAATTAATTTTTAAAAATATATATCTTTCTTTCTGTATGCACTTCGTACTATCAAGAAGATTCAAGTTCTGGAACAGCATCTCCCGATTTTCCATCTAACATCATTTTACATAGATCGCTATTTCATACACAGTACGTAAAATTACATAAACTAGTTGGAACAGAATGTTTAAATGTTCGTAGACATAACCGATCAAACCGCAAAGGAATAGCTCCCTAGACTTGAATGTTGAAATGCTTGTGGAGCTACTGCACCAAACTACTACTTAACTTCTTAAACTAACTTGCACTAAGGACAAAACACACTCACATCCCCGAGGGAGGACTGGAAGCTCCAGCGCGACGGTCGCCCAGTCCGCAGCGTGACACCTTAGACCACGCGGCATTTTGCGCAACCACTACACTTTCATACTCCTGACTTAAGACAACACACACATCTGTACCCGAGGGAGGACTTCAGCGAAAGCGGGCATAATTGTAGCATTATCCTGAATACCATTAATGGTTCCGTGCAATTCGGTAAGATGTTGGGACATACAGTGCACACACTCATAAAAGTGAACTCAGAATACAGTGTAATGTGGTTATTTTATATTGAAAACATTACCATTAGGCTTGGAATTATGGTCAGTTAACAACTGAATTATCTAATACATGTTTTCTTTGATTTACACTGGCGAAAAGTAGTTATGGTAATCATTTAAGTAATTGGCGTACCGTGCTTCTGTCAGATGAAGCAGAACTGAAACATATAACAGACAAAATTCGGATAATAAGGTAATTTTTGTACTACACTTTCATGTAATATCATTTAAAAAAGATGACAAACAATGCTAAAATTAATCAATATCAAATAATTAATAATGGCTTAATAATTACAATTCCACTGTGGCTTAAGGTATGATACTTATAACCATTTATGAATATCTCAATTAGTTTTCAGTTATCTCTGATTTTTTTCACGTGTACCTTGAGATTAATTGAGATGGATTTCTCGGGGAAGATCAGTTTGGATTTAGGAGAAATGTAGGAACACTAGAGGCAATACTCACATTACGACTTACCTTTGAAGATAGGGTAAGGAAAGGGAAAACTACGTTTTTAGGATTGTCGATTTGGAGAAAGATTTGACAATGTCGACTAGAATACACTCTTCCTAATTCTGAAGGTATCAGGGGTAAAATATAGGGAGCGAGGGGTTATATTCAACCTATACAAAAACCATATGGCGGTTATTAGAGTCGAAGGGCAAGAAAGGGACGCAGAGGTTGGGAACGAAGTAAATCTGTACATTGAGCAGGCTGTAGAGTGATGAAGTGACGTTCTTAGTATAAGTTTAAATGTTATCTTAGATTATCTATAACGATGTACCTTGTTATATCTCTGGAATAAAGTAAGAGTGTGTGTATGTGAAGACGTGTTTCTTTCCTGGGACGGTGTGGGGTAAAAATCGGAGGCCGAGGGACAAATATAGTAAGCAGATTCAAAAGGATGTAGGTTGCCGAACGTATTCTCAGATGAAGATGTACACGACAGGGTAGCGTGGAGAGCTGCATCAAATCAGTCTGCGGACTGAAGACAACAACAACAGCGTTGGGGTAAAGAATCTTTTTCGACGTGCATTGATTTCCAGCCATATTTTACCCTATGACCATTAATACAGATACACAGTCGGAATCCTTTTGTCACTTGTTATTGGCAAGTCATTTATCGAAGACGGTGGAACACAGATACAGACAGTTTTACCTTAGAACAACCAGAAATTAACAACGAATCGAAACGTGTCGCCACAACAAAGCGACAACTACTTAAAACAACTTCACGTTTTTATGATCCGTTGGGATTACTTACGCCAATATCTGTCGTTGCTAAAATATTATTCCAGGAGACATGGACCCGTGGAGTCCAACGGAATGAACTATTACCCACAGACCTCGCACGTGATTGGAGTACCTGGACAGCAAATCTTACTGAACTCGCAAATATCACCATACCTCGATTTATAGGAAGCTCTGGTGATTACACATCACAGATTCACGTATTTTGTGACGCCTCTGAAAAAGCTTACGGCGCGGCATTATACATTACTATTCTTAAAGAGAACGGCAGACATACCAATTTAATGTGCGGTAAATGCAGGCTCGCACCAGTGAAAAGAGTTTCACTTCCACGCCTTGAACTCTTAGCAGCACCCATAGGCACCAGACTCCTGGCATATTTCTGCAAGGCAACGAACTTGTCAACAATGCATGCAACAATGTGGACAGATTCAACCGTAGCACTGGGCTGGATACGGAAAAACCCGAATCATTGGAAGACGTTCGTCTGCAACAGGGTTACAGAAATTCATACAATCACTTCTCCGTACCAATGGAACCATTGCCCTAGCCAACACAATCCAGCAGATATGTTAACAAGGGGTTCCACGCCTAGTAAACTAAAAACCTCTAATCTTTGGTGGCATTCTTGGCTATCCAAGGAGCCGATGCACTGGCCTTGTACTGACGGTACCCACACGGATTCGCAAATCCTTCCGGAAGCACGGACTACCGGTGCACACATTTTAATAGTTGAGTTACCACAGCCAGTAATTGATGTCACGCGGTTCAGCTCGTATTGGAAATTATTACGTGTCGCTGCGCTTGTACTTCGTGTTAAAGACATTCTACTCCATAAATCGAAGTTCACCGGCGAGCTTACGGCAGAAGAGCTCACGTCTGCAAGAAAATATTTAATTAGAGCTTCGTAAGTACAGTCCTTTCCGACCGAGCACAATGCCTTAGACAACAGCGCACCGTTGCCGGACGGTTCCAAAACCAGAGCTTTAAACCCCTTCTTAGACGACGGAATCATACGTGTTGGAGGACGACTTCATTTCACGGCACTTACACGAGAAGAGCAACATCCAATCATCCTGGACGGTGATCACCATTTTACACAACTACTTGTACAACATATGCACGTACATCTCCATCACTTAGGAGTCAGAATTGTTTTGTCTCAAATAAGAACCGAATTCTGGATACTGCGTGCACGTCAAACCATTAAAAAGGTTATCCACCGATGTTTACCGTGTAAAATGGCTAATAGGACCACAGCTCAGGAAATAGAAACTCCACTACCTGCGGATAGAGTGACCCCTTGAAGACCTTTCTATGTCACCGGCATAGACTTTGCTGGTGCGTTATATTCAAAAACATACCATTGAACTAAGAAATGCTACATAGTATTATTTACCTGTGCTACTGCGAGAGCCATACACTTGGAACTAGCTAGCGACATGAACACGGACAAATTCTTATTGGCATTACAGAGATTTGTGGCCAGACGCGGTATTCCACATACCATATATAGCGACAATGCACAGACATTCCACGCTGCAAATAAGGAATTAACGGACCTCTGGCCAGTAATATCGGCAGCAAAGGTACACTACTATCTCGCCCACCACACAATTATATGGAAATTCATTGCACCTCGTGCGGCTTGGTGGGGAGGGTGGTGGGAAAGGATGGCCGTAACTACTAAGAGGTGTTTACGAAAGGTCTTACGACAATCAAGCTTGGACGACGAAGCGTTGCAAACAGTGTTGGCGAACATAGAAGCCGCACTCAACTCTAGACCTTTGACGCAGCACGAGGATAGCGCTTTGGCGCCAGCGCGTTTCCTAGTGGGGGATCGCCTCACTACCTTACCCTCTGGGACACCGCCACGAAGACCTACAAATCTAGCAAAGATGTATAAACTCATACAGAAATTAGTGGAGGACTTCTGGAAACGCTGGAGCCAGGAGTACTTAACTCCGAAGTTACCACGAAGTAAGGCGTCCAAAGGGTTCTACAAGACTGCGCGAGGGAGACCTCGTCCTGTTACAAGAAGATATTTGTCAGCGCCAGTGCTGGAGAAGGGCGCGAGTTGCTGAACTGAAGAAAGGACGGGACGGACTGATACGAACGGTGATACTCGACTTGCCTGATGGACATAAAGTGACCAGGCCGATTCAGCTGGTCGTACCTCTGGAGGTAGACCAGGGTGGGGAGGATGTAGAGTGATGAAGTGACGTTCTTAGTATAAGTTTAAATGTTATCTTAGATTATCTGTAACGATGTACCTTGTTATATCTCTGGAATATAGTAAGAGTGTGTGTATGTGAAGACGTGTTTCCTTCATGGGAAAGACGGTGGATTTAGAGTCCTCCACACAGGCAGTGAAGGAATGGAAGGAGAAATTTGGAGAGGGCATTAAAGTGCAGGAAGAAGAAATAAAAACATTGCGGTTTGCTGATGACATAGTAATTCTGTCAGAGACAGCTAAAGATCTGGAAGAGTAATTGAATGGGATGGACAGTGTCTTGAAAGGAAGATATAAGATGAACAGTAACAAGAGGAAAACGAAGGTAATGGAATGCAATGTCAGATAATCAGGCGATGCTGAAGGAATTAGATTAGGTAATGAGACAATAAAAGTAGTAGATGCATTTTGTTATTTGGGTAGTAAGATACCTTCTGATGGCGGAACTAAAGAAGATAATAAAATGCAGAATGGCTGTGGGAAGAAAAGCGTTTCTAAAGAAGCGAAACCTGTTAACGTCCAATATTAATTTAAATATTACGAAGTCCTTTCTGAAAGCATTTGTCTGGAGTGTAACACTATATATGAGTGAAACGTGGACGATAAGGAGTTCAGATTAAAAGATGATAGAAGCTTTTGAAATGTGGTGCTACAGACGAATGATGAAAATTAGATGGGTAGATCACGTAACTAATGAGGAGGTGCTTAACCGAATTGGGGAGAAAAAGGAGTTTTTGACATATCCTAAGAGTAGGGATAGATTGTTTGGACACATTCTGAAACATCAAGTAATTGTCAACATAGCATTAGAAGGAAGCGTGTGGGGTAAAAATCGTAGAGGGAGGCCGAGGGACAAATATAGTAAGCAGATTCAAAAGGATGTATGTTGCCGAACGTATTCTCAGTTGAAGATGTACACGACAGGGTAGCGTGGAGAGCTGCATCAAATCAGTCTGCGGACTGAAGACAACAACAACAGCGTTGGGGTAAAGAATCTTTTTCGACGTGCATTGATTTCCACCATATTTTACCCTATGACCATTAATACAGATACACAGTCGGAATCCTTTTTATTTGCAAGTCATTTATCGAATATCTGGAAGAATGGAAGATTTCGGTTTCACGCAACGTGTATTCACACAGCAAAAGCTCGGAATTTTTTGTTGATAATGGGATTGGGAAACAATGTATGCCCTTTCGAAGTCACTATACCTCAAATCGCCAGGGGTTACTTAGGGGAATGACGGAAATCTTCCTTCTGGTTGCGGCAGTGGAATTGAACCGCCGTCCTCCTCAATACGAGCCCAGTTAGAAAACTGGGCCACTGCGCCACCTCTTCCGATTGAAAGTCTTCGAAGAACGTGACATGGAGCCTACGGTATAGAAACATTTTTTTGTCTTTGCCTCATTGTAGTGAGATTCCAAAAATTCAAATGTTCAAATGTTTGTATAGTTTATGGGACTTAACTACGGGGTTATTAGTCCCTAAACTTACAAACTACTTATGAACTAACTAATACTAAGAACGGCACAAATATATATGCCAGAGGGGGGATTCGAACCCCCGACTGAGTGGCCGTGCAGACTGGAGCGCCTCAGTTCCCTCGGCCACGGCGGCCGGCAGTGAGATTCCGAACGTCATTTTAGAACAACTAAATTCAATCCAACTGAAAATTCGTTTCATCATGAAGACGCAAAAAGTTAAAAAGATTAGTTTGCAAGGACGAACAAAGCTTGGAAATTCTGTAAATATGGGGCCCAGTCAACGGTTCTGTATCTAAAATCTGATAGATGTCACCATCTGGCTCACCACGAAGGGTCTGAGTGCGTCAAATATTGGTTCACACTCCCAAGGTCAGCTCAGATTTTAGTGGGACGAAATATAATCGCTGCTACTGCCTTACATTAGCTGAGTTTGGCCGGTAAAATAATGTTTATTTATGTTGTTGGTAACGATTTTGAATGTGTTGTTTTCTTATGTTTCCTGTGCGGTGACAACATCTTCTCTGACGGTGCTATAACTGATATCCTGGCCATCAAACGTCGCGGGTCGACAGCTACGGAGCAGGAGAAGATCTTGTTACGGGACACCGTTGCCAACCATCATAACTGAATAAATAAGAAAAACAGAATGATTAGCATTATCACAAAGTTGCTAGTTATGTATATCACCAATAGTTTCAGTTACTATTTTGAGTCTCTACAAGAATGTTCTAAGACTGTGTATATTTTATTATAAAAATTAGTGTGAAGGGAAATAGAACAAAATTTTAGATGAAGTGTTGGTGTGTTGAAGAGAGTAATTTCACATATTTCGACACCCTAAATTTTAAATATTATGCTGCATTATATTTTTGAAGATTATTACAGGATTTATTCAAGACATTATACAGTTTTAGGGACTTACAATCAATTTATATCACGTGGAAACTGTGTGTTCGAGTTTGCGAATCGATCTCTTATTTTACAACTGATTGTTTCGGCGTAAGATCTTGAGAAATAGTCAGCTGAGTTAGTCCATTTTAAGGGCACGTTCCATTAGAAAAGGAGGTAAAGAAATAACACGTTATCAATGAACCGTGCAACGTGTGATAACAGTAGCGAGATGGTGCCTAATTTTATGACCATTAGGCCTTGTTTCTTGGACATTTTTGAGATGTGGTCTAACCACCATCTATTATCAGGATTAGTAAAGTATGAGCTTTATTTTCGTCAAGCGGATGTCTGTCGTGTGTTTGCAATTCAAGTTAGTCACATCCACTGGTAAAAAAAATAAGATGATCAGTTTGGAAAATATGGTTTCCTTATTTGGAAAGAATAAACAAAAATGATTCGACGGCATCCTCTCGATTCTAAACAGATAACAACAATGAGGAAACCGAGATGGTAGTAACAACAGGAATTTCATAAGAGGAGTTCGTGTTGACTTGTGTTTACTTTATGAAATGAATTTAAAAAGCAGTTTGGTTAGTGTACTGAGTAGGCAGTGCAACAAAAACGTGACTCACCCGAAGCTATTGCATAGCCATACGAAGGTTGGGAGCGGAGCATACACAGAGGGAGGTGGCTGCAGCTATTGTAGTGTCCCAAAGAGTAATTACCAGGTACTGCACGCGATACCAGACTATAGGAACTATTAAAAGTCAAGGCCATGATCGTCCGCGGGTAACATCAGCAATAGATGACCATTATCTTCGGTTAACACTCCGTCGAGGCAGGAAACTGAATGCAACTCAGCTGCAATGCTGCCTGAAGGCAGCAACATGACACGTAATAACAGAACAAACAGTCCAAAATCTCTACGCACGTGAGTCTGTGGTGTTTGGCACATTCAAACCTCGACACCGTTTAGCCAGCAGAAACTCGCCGGAGAAACATCAGTAATCTAGTCGTAACAAATGACGCCAGGTACTGATCACAGATGAGAAGAGATTTAGTGTTCTGACGGACAATCGTCGGTTTCCTCGTCTCGAGAGAACGTGGAACAATGAACAATCCTGCATATGTGCATGAAACATCATCACATCGTAGTGGTGGACGAATGATGTGGGCAGGAATCAGTATTGGTGGACGTACGGACCACTATTCGTTCAGAAAAGCGCTTTCCGAGCACATAGGTATAGAGATGATATTTTACGACCTTTTGTAGTGCCTTACGCTGGCGCTATAGGGGCTGGATTCTTTCTGGTGGATGATAACGTTCTTCCCGACGGAGCTTAAATGGTTGATAATATGATTCCTTAATTTCTCCTGGCAAATACCAACTTCGAAATTGTACCATAATTGTAAAACAATCCCTCTCGTTTCCCTCTAATATGGTGTCTGAACTCTTTGAGGGCCAGTACAGTTGCACACTTGCGTGTCACGAAAAGTATGAGGTTGTCAATCAGCTCTTAATCGATATTTGTCAATTATTCCATGGGTTCAATATCCAGTACTGCAAACGTTGTGGGAGGTGCTGATCTGGCTGCAATGCGACTACTAAGTACATTACATACATGTTCAATCGGGTTTAAATCCGGTGAACAAGCTGGCCAGTCCATTCATTCAATTCCCTCAGTTTCAAGCATATTGTGCACCTTCGAAAAACTTACGAGTATTCTGCCAGCTACCAAAACCGACGACGGTCAATATTTCGGCAGGAGACCACCCTGCCATTTTCAAGGCGAAACTGCAGTGAGGAAGCAATGTGCAACGATCTTTAAAACCTCGGATTTCATTGTGTAAACAGGTACAGCAAGCACACAGCGCCGACACGACCAAAATATGAAAACGGCCAGGATATCGATATAAACACCAGTTCTCGACGGATGAGGTCGGATTAGTTTTGTCCCTCTTTTTTTTGACAAGTGTGAGAACAGGACCCCAAGCAGAAGCATCCATCCCTATTCATAAGGTTGTCACCTGGATTTATTTCTATCGCTTCCTTGATAACACAGCCCCAGTACTTGTCACCTGGATTTATTTCTATCGCTTCCTTGATAACATAGTCCCAGTACTTGGAAGCGCATGCCAGAATTTCCGTTTTGTTGTATTCCATAGGGTGACCAGTGTTAAGACAGTGTTCGGCCACAGCAGATTTGTTTGTCTGTTGTAAACGTGTGTGACGATTATGCTCAATAGAACGGTCTTCAACAGTCCTAATAGTTTGATCAACATATGACATGCCACAGCTTCATGGGATACTGTAGACACCTTGCGCAAACCGAGATCATCCTTAATGGATCCAAACAATGCCTTCATTTCAGAAGGTGGACGAAACCCATTTTCCATTGTTTTTACGCAAAATGCGGCCAGTCTTGTTAGAATTGCTGCCAACGTATGGCAGAAGGGCCGCTGACGTGGGTGCCGAGTGTTATTATTACTAGCCCGTTGCACATGTGGTCGACAGAGCAACGCTCTTTTAATCTGCGCCGGCCGCGGTGGCCGAGGGAACTGAGGCGCTTCAGTCACGGTCTGCACGGCCACTACGGTCGGGGGTTCGAATCCCCCCTCGGGCATGGATATTTGTGCCGTCGTTAGTTGTAGGTAGTTCATAAGTAGATTGTAAGTTTAGGGACTGATGACCTCGTAGTTAAGTCCCTTAAGCTTAACAAACATTTGAACATTTTGATTTTTAATCTGCCCTTCACCACAGCCATTCTGTCGCAGAGTTACTTACCTCCAGATGATACAGCTTAGTGGGCAAACTTTCTGACCGGTTTCATCTTTGGCCGTGTCGTGTCAACGCTGTGTGCTTGCTTGCTCGGTGTATGCTGTCTTTCCTTTTACTCATTGAAAACCGAGATTTTAAAGATCGTTGCACATTGCTTCATCGCTGCAGTTTTGCAAAATATCCATGAAGAGCTGATTGACAACCTCATACTGTCCATGCCTAATGGTGCATCGCCATGTAAACCTCAAGTAAAGAATAGAGACAGCAAAATATCGTACTCTATCACACACAAATTGTAACCAACATCTGAATAAAATTCGATATCATATGTATTGTTTTGAGCTGTGTACTTGTCAGAACATTAGGACCGCGGAGGATCAGAGCACCAAGCCTAAGCGTCACACACACTTACATGTTAGAGGAAATCTGCTATTGCAGAACATTATCTTGACGTTGGTCATGCTACAGAAAATAACAACACTGAGATTCTGGAATGCACTTTCAGATATTGCGATATTGGTTTTAAGGAAACAGCCGAAATTAAATTAGTAAATGACCTTATAAACAGCGATCGCGGCTTTTTCTTCTTTGCAACCCCTGCTCTTCCGTTTACCAATAACAGAGGAATTGCTACCTTGGCCGTTTGTAATTAATATTCAGTCTCAATAATTTACGTCCGTCATCTCTGTTACGTGTTTAATGGGCAAAGCATTTTTGCCATTTTTCTGTGAATGCTGTGCAAATTCAACTGTCAATTTCCTATCTCATAAAATTTTAGAATTAAAATTATTTTCTTTTGTAACTGGATGGTCTGCACGAGTCGAAATATCAGTGGTCCTGGAAGACTTGAAACACAGAATACCCGCAATTTTTCAGGAACGATGTTTACACTTGTTTCATAATGGTGAATAAATTTTATCTCCTTGAGGACCGTATAACCATATTGATGAGTGCGATCTTAGATTAAATAGTAATTAGAAGCTTGAATGAAAGTAAGGCAATAAAGGTGAGATAGGAGGAAAGATCTACCACGTTTGTTAATTAACAGAAAACTAAAAGAAATGGGAAATTATAGTTGTTACATTACCAGAGAACATTCAGCTGCACTGTGTGAATATATGATGATAACATTCTCTTGGGTGAAATGTTGCAGAGATAAAATTGTCTCCGGTCGGATCTCTGGGCGGAGACTATTCAGGAGGATGTCTTCATCAGGATGAACAAACCATGCATTCCACGGATAGGAGAGTGGAATGTTCTGTTTCTTAATCTGGTAGGTAAGTTAGAAAATCTGAAAAGACAAATGGGCAGGTTGAAGTTGGATAAGATATTAAAGTTCGATAGCAGGATGAACAGGATTACTGGTCAGATGAGTACAGCGTTCTAAACACAAAATCAGGTTGCTGAAACGCGGAAGTATGTCTGATAATGAATAAGAAAATAGGAATGCGAATAAATTAGTACGAACAGCATAATTTACCATTGTTATAGAGAAAAGATAGACACGAAACCAACACAGACGACAGTAGTAAAAGTTTACATGACAACTGGTTCTGTCCATTATGAGATTGAAAAAAAAAATCTTTGAAATTACTGACTAAATCGTTTCTGACATTTAATGGTGAAGAAATTTTCTCATGGGGAACTGGAAGAAGAGAAGATTCTGATACGACTAAATGAGGAGATCTATTGGTGGGAGACATACTGAGGCAACGAGGTACAGTGTAAGCAAGTTCAAAAGGATATAGATCGCCGTTACACTCAGACATAAAGAGGCTTGCACAGTGTATGGTACCATTGAAAGCTTCATAAAGCTAATCTTTGGACTAAAGACCACAAAAAGATCATACTGGAGCTAATAGCAAATGGTACAAAATCGAGCTAAGGGCAAATTACAGAAATGGTTAATGAATGAAGTGTATTATGTCATTAAAATCTAGAATCTTGGAGCTTGTTCTGCTTGTTGGTGTTTTTTTCCGTTGTGGGAGAAAAATGTGCTGCAGGACAAACGTGTCGAAATGTTGAAATGTTTGTACAGCTGTGGGGCCAAACTGCAATGGTGGTCATTCCATAGGTTAGGAAATAGGCTTGGAAACTACTGAAACTTACACTAAGAATAACACACACATGCCCATGTCCTAAGGAGGAATCGAAACTTCGGCGCGAATTTCGCAGCAAGGTGCTTTAGCGCACACAACCAATCCCGTGCAGAAAAAACATCTCTGGTTGTGGGAAGCTACATGAATGCTCATATATTTTTCTCATTGGTACATTGACATTAAAAAATATTCTTGATTGTATAACCTACTACGACAAAGTTCTTGATAGCCCTATGTATATGGGACGCTTCCCATGTACTTTCGACTACTTGGCTGGTAGAAACCGGAGTTGCGGTGGGTGTTAGTGAGTCAGTGTAGATACGTTTTAGCATGAAAACATTCCACAATATTTATAACATGTGATATTTATCGAAACAAATATGCAGTCACATTAGGCGTTGTAGGAAATGTATCAATTGCAGTATTACAAAGTTTACATTCCAGACACTCTGTGATACTTTAAAGTTATCTTGAGACCGTCGGCAGCCCGTAAAACATCAGCGTCTACTCTGAGCATTGAGGCATTGCGGAGTACAGTAGCACGGTGAGGGCACCCTTCGATGAGAAGACGTACTCTCTAATTAAACGTTGCCGGCTTACACATTAATGCATAGCGTAGGTGATGAGGTAAACACCACATTATCCCGATATCTCTCAAAATTATCTAAATTTTGCTATAAATACGTTTTGTATCAGCCTGTATGCTGTGTGTGTACCTCTGATAGTGGCTGTTTAATGCGATTATAATATCAGCGACTACTTAAACTGTTCGACTTTTAGCTGTGTGGAGTTATCATAACTTCTTTGGCATATAAAAGATGTTAATGACATTCCACAATTGCATTACGAGCGACTTTTTAAAAATAGGAGCCGCGCAATTGTGTCATTTGGAGCAGCTGCCAAGTTTAAAAGCTGATCAGCTGCGAACGGTTGTTATTTGTGCGTACTACTTTTGAGGAAGTTTTTAAAGTATTTATCTCAGTATATAGTACAAATAAAATAAACTTGTACATTTTTATTGTTTCAAATAACTGAAAACCACGCATTAATAGTTTTATTATAGTTCTACCGACCAGACTGATGTCTTCGTATGTGGGTTGCCTCTGTCTGGAGTCCAGGAAGTGGTACTGCAAACAGCGATGTTCTCGACGCAGCGACTGAGACGCTAGTCAGTGGTGGTGCATGATGTCTTCTGTCACGTCTGACACCGAAAACAATATAAATGATTCATTTAGAAGATTAAACATATTACTTTTAAGGTTATCGTACTAATAGTTACTTGAAGCGGTGGCTAGTTCATGGACGGACAAATACACTGAAAGATGAAGGAAACTGGTATAAGCATGGATATGGTAAAACAGAAATATGTAAACACTCAGAATACGGGACGGCAGTCAGCAACGCCTGTATGGAGAAAAGGTGTTTGGCAGAACTGTTACATGTGTTGTTGCAACGACAATGGCAGGTTATCACGATTTAAATATATGAACGTGGTTTTACAGTCGGCGCCAAGAGATGGGACACAATATCTCCGAAGTGACGATGATATGCCGCCGCGGTAGAGTAGCCGAGCGGTCTAAAGCGTCTCGCTGCGGAGCGCGCGGTTGCTCGCCATGGAGGTTCGAGTCCTCCCTGGGGCATGGGTGTGTGTGTTTGTCCTTAGGTTAGTTTACCTAGGTTTAAGTAGTTTGTAAGCTACGGACTGAAGACCACGCAGTTCGGTCCGATAGATTTACAAACATTTGAACATTTTGATGATATGCCGAATATCGGAAATCCAAGAAAATATCAAATCTTCGACGTCGCTGGCGCCGGAAAGAATTCTGATGTTCAAATGTTTGTAAACCTATTGAACCATACTGCTTTATTTACCATGGATCCCTTATATACATTGATTTTACATCGATGACTGGTTTCGTCTCGCTAAAGAGTCATTATCGAATATTTATCAATTAAAACACAAAACTACCGTGAATACACGGTGTCTAACTGTACAATAAATATATAGGTTTTATCCATGTCAGCTACCTTTTGTATCGGTTCAAGAAAGGTAGCAGTCGAAAGTATTGTGTCTCGTTTCCGCCGGTTGTCCTGGGTGTCGGTGGCCGAGTAGAGACCGGCACAGGGAAATAGAATGAATGCATGTGCGGGTACAGAGACTGAGGTGACCAGCCAGTGGGACAGCAGAAACAAGAAACCCTAAGCTAGATTAGAACAAGTTGTATATTTCGTAGAAATAGGATAATACTTAACTTTTACAAAGTTCATGACTGCCAACTAAGTGTACTGCTGAGACATAGGTTAACTACGTAGAGGCCTGTCTACTGATGAGTCCTAGTGCCTGTCGTAATTCCAAGTGACCGATGCAGTTCAGTGGTGGCCACGAGCGGAGTTGCAGCAGAGGGCGCTCGTGGCTGACGTCATAAGAACGCCGCGCCGTGCTTGCATGGCGGCGCGCTGCGAAAGCAAGTGGCGCGCACTTCAGACTTGTGCGACACCACAGAAAAAAAAATCGTTGTAAACAGGAAATGTTTGTCAAGTTGCTACCGTAATTGTACAGACATGGTAAGACACATGTTTCAGATGAGCTGACACCATAGTGGCATCCTATAAATGATATGCACGTCACCAGTCAAGTATGCTTCAACGTCATGTTATTCAACACAATGTACTTTCCTGTCCCACATGGCCAGGGACAGGGTGTCATCACAACAAGCTCTGGAGACGGACTGATACAATAAGCCAGAAATATCTATAAGTTTAACTCCAGGTCTTAGTGTATCTGAGTACTGCAATTCATTGCTCAAGGTTCAATCATCACTTTTTTGTATTGAGGCAAGACATAGGATATCCTAAGTTAATAGACTGTATCAAAAAGGAACAACTTCCTGATGTTCGGCAAAACTTATTTATTCGTTAAAAACGGCTTTCGGCTTCTCAGGCCATCATCAGGTGACAAGTGACTGTACTATACATGTTTTCAAACATTTTACAAAAATGTTACGATTTAGAAAGGGGTTATAACAGAAAATCGACTACTTCACAGGAAAATACATTACAAGTACATATTTATGAAAGTTACTGACATTTAGATAAAAATATGATAAGTATATGTAGAGTATCAAAGTTGACATGATAATTTTGTTGTTGTTGTTGTAATGTTGGAAACTTACACTTATTTCAGTAGAGGTGTAATGGGAAACTGGATTTGATCGTTTAATACTGAACTGGCATCCTGAACCAGATTATTATTGATTTCCAATATTTCCAGTAGTGTCATCTTCCTGCTTTTTTCAGGGGATGTAGTATTTCACAGTATTCATCGTAATCATGGTTTTCTCTGAATCTGCCTTTTTTAACCTCCAGCTTCTCTCGTGTTCTGACAATCTAATAGCTACAGCCCTGCCAGATTGATCAATATGCACTTTCCCACAATGCTTGCACGTGATCCTGTGAACACCACTCTGTGATAGGGGTTGAATTTTGTGCTTACTATTGAATAAATACTTTGAAATGTTGTTTGTGTTGTAAGTACTACAATCAGTCTGATGGGTTCTCCACTTAGTCCCATTCTATCTGAGATCTTTGTGGATCATTTTGAGCAGATTTAGTTACAGAAGGTACCACTGAGGTGCAAAGTTGGGTACTGGTTCAGATATGTGGATGATGTTCTGTGTTTATGGACTAGTACCACCAGACAATTGGATACCTTTTTTACAACATTTAAATTCCCAACACAAGAAATCACTGTGGAACTAGGAGGATCTTCTATAAACAGTTTGGACCTCACTATTGATATCAATACAAAGGAAAAACACTTATTCAGTATTTTGAGAAAATCCATTGTAACAGTTATCCCTGCTAGTTCCCAGAATCCACACAGCCATAAACAAGCAGCTTTCCACTCCATGGTCCATCGACTCATATCTGCTCCATTACCTAATTCTGCATTTCAAACAAAATTACAAACAATCAAATATATAGCATGCAGTAATGGCTGTAGCCTTGCCCTGATTGACAGTATACTGAATAACAAGAAAATCAGAAAAATTATAACACTTTAGTATGCTGGAGAGCAAGGTCAAGTCAGTAGTAAAAAAAACTGGTGTGTCATCCCATATTTAGACAAAATTTCAGAACATTTTAGTAAAAAGTTAAAATCTCGGAATTTCAGACCTGCATATTACAACAGTAATAACGTTTCACAGTATTTATTCAATAGTAAGGACAAAGTTCAACCCGTATCACAGGTGGTGTGTACAAGATCACGTGAAAACGTTGTGGGAAAGTGTATGTTGGTCACTCTGGAAAGGCTGTAGCTATTACATTGTCAGAACACGAGAGAAGCTGAACATATGCTCAGAGAAAACCATGATTGCGATGTACACTGTGAAATCCTAAATCCCCTGAATAAATGCGTAAAAATGACCCTACAGGAAATATTGGAAATCAATAAACATTTGGTTCAGGATGTCAGTTTAGTATTAAACGATCAAATCCAGTTCGCCTTTAGACCACTACTGAAATTACCTTTAGTTTCCAACTTTCCTTATCAATTAAAAAAATTGTAAGTTTTGATACTTTAAATATACTTATATAACTTAATAACTCTCAGAAATATGTATTTGTAATCTACTTTCAAGTGAATAGTCAATTATCTGTGAAAACATCTCTGTAAATCGTAAGATGTTTGTAACATGTATAGTACAGTCAGTTGTCACCTGATGATGGCCTGAGCAACCACGCGCTCCGTAGCAATGCGCCTTAGAGCTCTCGGCCACTCAAACCAGGATGGAAAGAGATCCTGCAAGAACAGGACCTAAGACGACTGAAGAGTATCGTTCACAGTTACAGAAGTGCAGCCATTCCGCAAATTGCTGCGTATTTCAATTCAGGGCCATCAACAATTACTAGCGTGCGCACCATTCAGATGACAGGTGGCACGTACGTCGCATCGTGACTGATCACCTGCATCCATTCATGTCAAATGCGCATTCCGACGGGTCGTGGAAACTGTATGCGACACCGGAACGCAAAAGTCCATAATTGCTATGGAATTGTTTCAGGAGTACTCTTCCGAGTTCAAACACCACCGCCTACCACCATATTCCCCAAGACACGAAAATTATTCAGCATATGGCTTGCAACGTGCTATTCAAAATATATCTCCACCGCTACGTACTCCAAAGGATTTATGACTAGCTCTGCAAGATACATGGTGTCCGTTCCCAACAGCACTATTTTCAGACGTTAGTCGAATCCATGCCGCGTCGTGTTACAGCTCTTCTGTGTAGTCGCGGGGGCCTCAGACGATATTAGGCTTATATACCAGACTCTTTAGGTCCTCATTGTAGTTAATCACAGCTCTCTCAGAATATGGAAACCATGCCTTAGCCTAGTATTGTAAAAGATCTTTGACAAAGATTTATGTCACAGATTTTATCCAACATCTTTGCCGAAACTTCTTCACAGGGGTACATTACACTAGTATAAATTTTTTCTTCATATTTGCTCGGAAAAGACTGCGTTGTAATCAATCGTCCGTATTATAGTACGTAATATAATGTTTGGGAGTGCATTCATTGAAAATAACGAAAAATGGAAAGAATTTTAGGTAAAGCCGTGAATTGCGAGAGTAGATGAAAAGAGCCCACACAAATGTACTTCATGAGCTGCACTGCTAGGACATGATGACCGAACAGTTTAATTAGCCCATAAATATATAAATACATAATCATAATCGATGTTTCCAGAAACCCTAATGCTGTGTAAATAATGAAACACTGAAATAAGTTATGTGTGTACTGTTAAATACAAACTCGTCAGACACTTTATCATAATTAAAAAGGGAGAATATTATGCTTGCATGTGAATCATTGGGGATTATGCGCTGCGAAAGGCATTTTTTAAATTTTATTGCAGTCTGACATTTTTTTACCTGATATTCCGAAAAACAAAATATTCGTATAAATACCTGCACTTGGGGGTTCAATATCAAAATGCATCATTCAAAGCAAGAAAAAAAACGGAGCTAACTAGTGCAGTGTTTCATTTCACAAATCATGAATCCTTTTCCACTGAAGATCGTCCCATTTATATCCACAGAGAAAATCTATTCCAACAAGCAGTAAAATACACGAATCCTACAGTGTAGACCTACGATTTCACGTATTACTTCAGACAAAAGTGAACCAAAATGTTAATCACTTAAGGAGGAATTACGAGGCTAGGTTATAGTGCAAATAAAAACATTTATTTCTCTTATGCATATCCAAATACCCTTTGGTCCATATAATTTCTTTCCTGTCATCATCCACAGTGAGCCACTTAGAATACAACTGACAGCAGTAGCTTTTTCTTTATACGATTCTAACCGTATAAATATGTGGCTTTCTGTTAAGAAATATTCCGTACACTACATACTATGAAACGATCAAACGACACAACAATCACACTTTGACGTTTATTTGTAGGTTAAAATTCACCAAAGCAAGGAAAGACGCATGTATACAAGGGCGAACTTTTATAAAAGCTAGACCTTCGCTCGAACTTTCATCAAATACCTTTTATAAAATAAATATTTTATAAAAGATGACCTAGTACACCGTCAAAGAATTGAACAAAGGGCTTTGACTGTATAATACCGGCTTTAGCACACTACCTCGATCTGTGTGTGAAGTCTATTTATCCGTGCTGGTAATTTACTATGGAATTTTCGACTTATTTGAATTTGTAGGAGAACGCAGCTGAGATACATGCCGGTTGTTTATTTTATGCCTGCTCGTGGTAGAAATCTTCCAGAGGGGAGCCGTAGCTGATATCTCAGAACGCCACTTTAATTAAGTAGCTCATTCACTCCAAACAGCGTGGCCCTATGGGAAGCTCCACTTCAGAAGAGACTCGGAAAATGTCTTTTCCCCCACCTGAGCCAGCGCCTAATAAATCGAGACGTCTCCCGTAATTTCTCTGGAGTGACCGAGCCGTGAGCCTTTACTTAATTTGGTGCGTAACGCCGGAGGTTTGTTCCTTCGCGCTTCTTGTAATCGAGTTGCGGAACTACAAGGGAGCATCCAATCAAGCCGCTTGCCAATATTGGTTTACCGCGCGAACACACTTGGGCCGCGCTCAGTCCGCCCTGGCCCCGCTCTCCACACTGCGGTAGCCAGACTTCTGTGGAACGACGGCATTTGTGCCACCGTGTATATTCAGCTGATGAGCCGGGTCAACTTTGTTAGACAGTCCTCAGCCAGTGGTCACTCATCCAACAGGTTGTCCAGGAAGTAGCATCAAGCAATTGTTCCATTCTCTTTATTCAGGAGGAAAACCACCTGGAGAAACACCGAATGAGAAAACTATCACTGTACGTTATACATAATACAACACCATTTTAACTGTAGGATTTAAGTGGAAGAGTACTGCATAGGCTAAAAGAGTATATTGAAAGTCATTGATCCTATTGACGATTTTTGGGTAAGCACTTTCATTTAAATAAACTGAACTACATTTATTGAGTCCTGACATGGAATTTATATATTTTGAAATCTAAATTTACTACAAATTAGGCTCAAAACTACAAACTCAGGTAGTGCAAAATAAAATAAAGTTTTGTGAAACATGACAAAAACGGCGGTTTAGTTTATTAAGTGAAGATAATATTTTCTTTTTTATTTAAAAATACCAATTAATTCATTAATGTAGTAAAAGCATTACTTAAGAGTATCCAAAACTAACAGATTTTTTATTTTAATTTAGAACTAAAGTGATTACTTTTACGATTTACGAATGTATCTACCATGCTCAATTTTCAAAAGAAATATTAAAGAAAAATTTAATAACTGGTTGAAATAATTACATTAGGTTGAAACACGACACGGTAAAATATTTTAATATCTGTTTCTTTCATTTGATATATCTTTCGCAAAACAGCAGTCATCAGCTGCCTTTTAGTAAAACATATTTATCGTTAATAATTCGTAGCAAAGTATTACAGAGATAAAATTTACAAAATTTTAATTATTCATGGTGTATACATACGGTATTCAAAGACTGTATTTTGCTTTAACTGACTGTTATTAGAATTTTATGTGGCGTATTATAAGGTCTCATATATTATTAATTTTATTTTATTTTTCCAGCCGCGAATTAAAGTTGTATTTATTTATTTATTTTTTTGCTAGCATCTCAAAGAGAGTATACAAAGGTTAATAAATATGGCACAATTGTAGTTAGTATTTTTGTGTTGATGCTACTGTCAAGGGGGATGGGGTTTTGAGAATTATATCAGAAATTTTATCAGGATAGATAAACGATTAAGTTTTCTTTGACAGGGCTTTGCTTAAATTTGGCATTTTACTTTGATCTTTGAGCTGTCTTTTCCTATTTGCAGTGTTACTCACAAGTGATCTAGAATATACGAGATATTACAATATACTACATAAAAATCTAAAAAGTGTCAGCTAAATCAAAATACAGCCTCTGAATACTGCATGTACCATGAAATAACTGGAGGTTAAGTAACACAAAAAAATCCTAAGTGAAATTTATTTAATGTTAAAGTAACGCAGTTCGTTGTGTAATATTAATTATGAATTGACCACATCATAGATAGTTTTATAATACAGTTTGTTAATGAACAATTAGCGACATTCGTTGAGCAAAAGATTTGTTTTTCTGTCAGAAAGCATCTACAATAGAATAATGTCTTCCATTTCTTAAAATACACAATAAAACATCGTCCAAGAATTTAAAAGAAATCTGGAGCAAAAGAAACATTAAATTTCTTGGCTTTGATGTAATACAGTTTTGGTACGGTTCGTTACGAGCGGGACGCCAGAATATTTTTATTGTGTGAGGTTCGAATAGACGAAGAGGTTGAAAAACACTATTCCGAATGCGATCATAATGTTGGTAGTACCCACCAACATAGGGATACATCATCATCATAATCAAATAAGAGAAATCAGATCGAAAACAGAAAGATTTAGATTTTCATTTCCGCTATCTGTTAGAGACCGGTACTGTAGAAAAATGTCATAAAAGTGGTTCGATGAACCCTCTGCCAAGCACCTCAATGTGACTTGCGGAGTATCTTTGTAGATGTAGAAGTAGATGTAGAACAAGGAGATGTTTACTGAGAAAGTCTCATTTCTACCTACTTCTCCTTTCGGAATGCAAATGGCAAACGTTAAGAACGGGAACTCTTGCTCTGTTCAGACCTTGATTTTATCGGCAGTATTGTCGGATCTGACAATAGCCATTCGATATTGTCGTAGTAGCTGACATATCTGGGAGATGACCGCGGTGACAGGACCAGCTACCAGAGATTGTTGTTCTTTTAGAAGCACCCGGGTGCAGACTTGGAGCTTTGACGATAAGTAAAATAACAATAATAATAATAATAACGTAGACGAATATATAAAATTCTAAGATATACTTCGTGGTCCCATTTCTAAGAAAGTTTCTGAATGTTATTGGTCTTACATCCCGTCTGTAATGAATACGCTATCTATAGGATATTAAACCGTAATCGTCTTTCTTCTTCTTGTCTTTCCCTGACAGAATTCCAGAAGGTATCAGTATGAACAGGAAGATGACCGGTCAGAAAAACTTTGACAAATTGTAAATTAAGATCAACGGATGAAGTGGAACCATCAGAAGTAACTACTTGACGACAAAATCTTGTTATGTCATAAAGTGCGATAATCCGAGAGACAAGATGCCTGGATGATAGTAGACAATACTTTTCGTGAATGAAGTGTGATACCTGATAAGGTCTAAAGTTCGGACGGGATGGGGGGGGGGCTAATTTGCTCTAGAATCTTATTGCAATGAGAAATGAAAAAAGGTAATGTCATTCAGCGGCACAGGTAAGGTTCTGGACGTATCTCATGTACCTCAAGTATGTTGTGTTAATGTGTTTCCTGTTACAGGGATTTCTTAATCGTTGCCATATACACAAATTAGCCAAACTGTAATCAGTACGATGAGGATCTTCTTAACTTTCGTAGGTCAGCTCCGCGCGCCACGCTGGCGCGTCTCAGCGGCTTGGCCGCGTACAGTGCGCAGTCGCAAGTCTTGTAACCACAACACCGACGGCCTTGACATCTACGCTAGACGTTATTGCAGTTATCGAGTCTAAGAACCGAACGCCGTGTTCCAATTTTAAGTAGTAACTCCTGTTACAACAAATTTTTATGGGTGTGTTCTAAAAAAGATTGTCTTAGTTAAATTGGTCTTTTACTTCCACCATTTGTTATTCAACCTTGTTCGTTATGAGTTTGATTCGCCACAATTTTTTGCCTGTAGTAGACGTAATGGTATCATCGACAGACAACATGTTTGGAGGACACGGTTTATGACCCGTACTAACGGCTTATAAAACTATTCACATACCATGGGAATTAACTCTTGGGTGGTTTATATTTACGGTCATATTAAATAACTACAATAATTTAATAAAAATAACATTTCTTTCATCCACTAGTGTAAATTATGATCTAACATACGTCAATCTAAAAATTATGTTTCATTACTGTTCCGATATTAAAAATGTTCAAATGTTTGTATAGTCTATGGGACTTAACTACTGGGTCATCAGTCCCTAAACTTACAAACTACTTATGAACTACTTACGAACTAGGACGGCACAAATATCCATGCCCGAGGGGGGATTCGAACCTCCGACCGTAGTGGCCGTGCTGACCGTGACTGGAGCGCCTCAGTCACCTCGGCCACCGCGGCCGGCTGCCGATATTATATGGACACTGTTGAAATTCCCGCGAAGGGGGCGTCCTGAGAGCGCTGCGGCAACTTGAGGCGCTGTGTGACGCGAACGTGACGCCACCTGGTTGTCGCTACTGCTACCTGCGTTTGGGAGTACCTGTCTGTTAGGACTCAGCCTTCGCCGACTACGTGCCCCTGGGCGCAACTCCAAGCTGACAACACAACGCCGCCGCAGCAGAAAAAACACTTGGGCAGTACCGTCACGCACGGAGTGGCTAAGTTGGACTGTGTTTCGATACCAATGGAGTGCATGTAGCAGGTCCATGTTGCGAGAAAAACTTGAGATACTGGTGAAATGACGTTAATGCCCTTGGCACATAACAGTAGGCAAATTGTCAGACTTATTTCAATCGTTGGGATTTCCTGTTATTGGATCTTGTCTTTTAGTTACAAGATTGCGTGACTTACTGAATTTTCTACTGTTTTTGTTACTACTTGTATGTTAGTTACTATTAAGAAAGGAGTGCACTTCCTAAAATTTTGAATTAATCTGGGTAAATTTAGTATAACCCGCAAGCATAGTTGATGTTTTGTCATAACGTGTAATGCAGGAATGGTTCGTACCTTACTGTGTCAAAAGGATATGTTACGTGATTTTTTACAATTGTCTAAGAGTTGTTTCATAACCATCATTTCAGGAAACCGTTTCTTAAAGGTATATTAGTTTAGTTAATTGATTCAATTTAGTTTGGAGTAATAAATATGTGTTACTTAAAGGAATATCACACTCAATCCAACCCAGCCCTTCCATCCGGTTGTGGACCTAAGGATCTGAAAACAGCAGATGCGGCACAAAAGAATTTTTATCAGTCTTACAAACTATTTTTAAGACACATTTTTTGAACGATATTTGACAATTTCTGAAAAATGTGAGCTATATCACTCAAATAGTTGAATAAGATGTATAAAACAACACTTTACATCATTTAAAACTATATGGAACCGACTTATAAGGTAAAAGGATCAATTATTCTTTTTGTTTGACGACTTGAGCAATGTACCTCACGACACTTTGTAACAGTGTGTTTGATGTAGCACTGGTAAAAGAAAGAAGGAAATAAAAAGACACTAATAATTGAGTCGAAACCATTGATGAGATCAATAAAGTATTACTTTATTTTGTGTCAGGAGGGACTCTCATCGACGGAAGTTTCCAGACGTCTCGAATGTTGATGGTACGTGGTACCGATAGAGATGTACAGAAATTATCAATGACTTGTCTCATTATGGCCTCCTAAACGTTACCACAACACCTCATCAGCTCGGAGGAATCCTGAGAGAAATATCGTCATGCTGAATACTGACATTCGTGCAGTGACAGGACGCCGTGTTTCGACTCAAACTGTACACAACAGTCTGCATGAAATATATCTTCACTTACGACATCCGTAACGAAGATCAAAAATGTTCAAAAGTTTGTTAATCTTATGGAACTTAATATGGAGTCATCAATCCCCAAACGTACAAACTACTTATGAACTACCATAAACTAAAGACAACACAAACATCCATGCCCCAGGGGGGGGGGGGGATTCAAAACCCCGACGGGGAACGACCTCACGCATCGGAGCATAGCGCCTCAAAGCGCTCGACCACTCCGTCGTGGCAACGAAGTTCAGTTTTGATACCTAGATAACTTGCAGCCCAGCAGAGTTGGGCCCAACAGGATGTTGAATGGACTCGTCAGAATTGATATCAACTTGTATTCGAAGATGAGTCGCAGTCTGGCCAGCGTGGACGTCTTACAGGGGAACACCAAGTATGGAACAAACGAATTTTGATGGATCGCAGGTATGTTGTGCGGGAACTCCTCCAGACCACCAAGCTAAAAAGAATTTGTTCCAATGTGCCTTGGTTTCCACGAAAATCGAGAGCAAAGTCAATCGCGTATCAGGTATATCTGTACTAAGTCACCGGCCGTACGTGAGTCGGCGTGGTGTAAGTTGCAAGGTGCTCGACTATCACGCAGACGGCCTGAGTTAAAGTCCTGCTCCGAATTTCTTTTTTTATACACTTATCCAACGTTTGATTGTGTGTAATTACATACCTTTTTCCCACTTTATCAATTGTCATTGCAAAGATAAAGTTACATCAAGTCATTACAGTTACATATGAAAGATACGCTACGAATGACTAGCCGACTGGCCGCAGTATAATAATCCGCTGGAATGCGTCAAGTGGGCACACAATAAATTCGACGGTATAACAACAGTGGCCGCGGTGGAGTAGCCGAACGCTCTAAGGCTCCTCGCTGCGGAGCGCGCGGTTGCTCGCTGTCGGAGGTTCGAGTCCTCCTGGGCTTTTGTGTGTGTGTGTGTGTGTGTGTGTGTGTGTGTGTGTGTGTGTGTGTGTGTGTGTGTAAGGTAAGTTTACCTTAGTTTAAGTAGTTTGTAAGCTAAGGACTGATGGCAACGCTGTTTGGTCCGATAGATTTACAAACATTTGAACAACAGTTGGGCTGGGGACTATGAACGCAGTTGGAAAATGCTGCACAAATGTTATAGCTGATAACTAAGACGGTTCATTGATCTTTCAAGTGCCGTAGAAGTATACATCGAAATAATAATAAAATAATCGTCGCGTAATACACAACATAATGAGAAATTAACATGTTTTTATCATGTCCAATTTCTCAAGCATTAACATACGAGTTGCTATGAAAGCTTATAACAATGCGCAATCAATTGTCGTACAAATGTAAAAATAAATAAATAAATAAATAAATAAATAATAAAGAAAAATTGTAATTACCGAGCAGATTTTCGAACTCAGGTTGCCCTGTGTAGCAGCTACGAGCTTTGCTAATTACACCAATGTAACTCACGTACCTCTGGTGGGTTAGTGTAGGTATAGCTGTTACGCGCCGGATTTTGATGTCGATTTTCGTAAAAACTAAGATGCATTTGAACAAATTCTTATAACTTGGAGGTCTGAAGGAGTTCCCGCACAACATACCTGCGACCCATTAAAATTCGTTTGTACCATACTTAGTGTTCCCCTTGTTAGTTACACCGTCCAGCGAGTGCAGTAAGCTGACGACTCCATGATGTTCCGGGGTGGCGTTATGTTTGGTCACCGTGCTCCGTCGATGGTCGTAGAAAGCATTTAAGCGACTATACGGTACAGGGATTGGTCTGTAATTGTAGCGCTCATATGGAAATTTTGTGATTGCGTTCCTTTATGCTAACAACAACCCAATATTGGCAAGCAAGTTCTCCAGTCCCGACCGCCGTCTTACTGCGGAACATTCAAAAGGCTGGTTGTAGACGAGAAGGCGCACGAAAAAGTTTAACAGACGTACTCATAATTGTCGTTGAGGAGTGAGTTTCGACCAACGATATCTTGATAATATATCCCTATGTCCCACGCAGATTATGACCAGGAATTCAAGACAATTAAAACAATACCCACAAATAATGAATTGGATTCCATATCACTGAGAAAATTCTCAACAAAAAACGGAGTAAACAAGCCAGAGCCCTACCGTACCCAGTGATCAACACAGAGACACTGGAAAGGAAATGGTGTAGTCTACCCTTTATAAGGAAAACTTCAAACTGGACAAGAAACATCCTTAAAGCAAACGGCTTCACTGTGTTTTACCATGTCCCATTGATATTAGGGGATGTCTCTTTAATTCTAAAGGTAAACAGCCAGCTGTTACGAAATGTGGAGTGTATAAAATCATATGCAAAGAGTGTCAGTCATGTTGCATTGGGCAGACTGGGGGGTCAATCTGCACTAGACCCAAAGAACACCAAATAAGCTGGAGATTAAGGACGCCATATTCATCTCTTGAGGAAAACTGCGTAAATGCGAACTAAAAGTACATTATACTACACACACAAGAAAAGGGTGCAAAGCTAACTAAGTTAAATGTATTCGAAATTAAAATACAGATGTATGTACCCCACAGCTATCATTAAATGAGCAGACTCGATTGAATTATTCCGCCCTTTTGGATTTTGGATGGTATGACTTTAAATTCTACTCTTAGACATAATTTCATTACACTGTATATTTACCCATGTTATTTAAGTGCTTTGCTGTTGAATTTGGTAATCCATTGTAACTTTGTCAAAATTGTCACAAAGATCGATAGTCGGAGTCTATGAAATGTTAACCTATGGTTGTTTATCATCTTTGGGATCAATAATGAGTTAAGTACAGCACCAATAAAGTTTGTTAAACAGCTCTTATTATTGTATAAGCATACTGCACATTTTGCTTCGTCATATTACATAGAAAATCATAACCAATAAAACACCCACACACCCACACACACTCACACACACACACACACACACACACACACACACACACACACACACACACACACACACACAAACAGTTCAGTTTCAATTAAATACACGAAATATTCGAAACACACACTAATGACGTATATAAATTTCGTAATCATGTGCATATTACTATTACTGGTGAATGCTAAATCTGGAACACAAATTTAGAAGGTCTAGGCTATTGTACAATTTGTCAATTTCTGTTTTCATAAGCAAAAATGAAAACTGAAATAACATTGTTGTATATCTCTAATCCCCTTTCTGTAAACGGTCAGGAAGCAATAGAATCGTGGTGATGCAACACTTTTTATGTATGAGGGATGTTCAAATGAAAAGATACGTCACTGTGGGAATAACAGAAGCCTTTATTCAAAAGTAATCACCAGAGACCTGAGCACAACTATCCCACCGTTTAAGGAGCCGAAGGTTTCACTGTTCCAGGATTCAGTGTTCTCCATTGTGCCCATTATTTAGTCCTGAGAGTTGAAGCAAACAGATGGAACTCAGGTCAACATGTTTGGGCTGTAGGGCGGAAGCTCAAACTGATCCCATCTGAACTCTGCCGGTACACTCTTTGTAGCCCTGGAGACATATGGATGCGCGTTGAGCAGAATCCCTCCCTCACAGATAAATCACAACCGAGACCGTTTGATCTTGATGGACTTGCGTAGGCTACCGAGTGTCTCACAGTTATAGTTTTTTCCGTTCGCGAGGAATTCGAGGACTTCGAAATCGTAGATGAGCATCATCCTCCCGCTGAGGGCTCAGCCTTGAATTATTAAGGGGGAGGTGAGAACGCATGCTTCGCGACCCTACAAGTAGGTTATCCCAAAGCTGCATATACAAATTTAAACCGGTCTGGTAATTAAGGCATTTCGTACCTTTTCATTTAAACACCCATCGTATGTATGTATTAATATGTCGTGCATAGATTGGTAAGTCGTCACGTTGCCACGATAAAAACTCACCTAACGTTGAATAGGTTAGCCAAAATGCAAGAGATCGTCCTTCAGGAAACTGTACGTCAGAACTAATGTCTTTCGTCCCCTTTTATCCAGAATTTCAGAAAATTCGATTTGTTTAGTTTTACAGTATATCTGATAGAAATATATCATAAGCAGGAATTAATTACGAGAAATATTTCGTAAGTTATATCTGGCTGTTATCTATTCATATTCCTGGTCTTTAGGACATTAACTTTGATTGGCTAAATTTGAAAATATGTACCCAGCCGGGATCGAACCCAAATCTACAGCATTCTAGGCAGTTGCGCTGACCTCTACACCACTGGGGACACAGCGATCGCCGCACCTGCACGGAATTATTCAAGTTCACCTCCCATCAGATACAACAACGAGTTTGATTTCTTGTACGCAGGGAAAAGAAGCCAGGTGCAGAGCGACCACACGAATAAGATCACGAGTAATGAAGGGAACACCTTTGGTCACATGAAATATTTATTTTTGTTACTTCTGCAAATCGATTTTGATTATTGAGTGGTCTTCGTCAGTGCTAGAACAGGAACACCTGTGTGTTGCCAGCTATATGGGCCCACAAGGCACCCTGTTCTACCAGTGAAAATGGCCACCCAGTGACCGAAATCTATTTGCGGAAATAAAAACAAAGATTTCATGCGACCAAAGCTGTTCGCTGCATTCCTCATGATTTTAGAAGTTGTTTCTGACTGCAGACTTATTTTGGGTACTGCCGTGCATTAGGATTTTTTTTTTTTTAAAATATCTTCGACGCTTGTCGCTAGCAACCGCTTTCTTTGGCAGCGAGTAGTAATAGCGTGCTATTTTTGATTTTCAATTGTTTTTCTCTCGAGAAATCGGAATTGCATTTCGTCTTTTTTTGTTGTAGCCATCGTACGACACAGACGCAGCTCTTGGATCTCTATAGGCTTACATGTAAGTGTGTGAGCTTAGGGTATAAAAATATCTGGATAATAATTAAGTTTCGTGGAATACCTTTTCTTATTTTGCCATGACCTGTCACTGTCACTACTATTTTTTCAGCAATATCATTAACTTGTAAAATGATGCTTGCACTCGTTGTTGGACTTGTAACAATAATTCGATGGAAGTTTCTGGATGCTATTGAAAGTAACCTTTGTGATTAGATTTTCACTGCAACGCCTGCAAAGAATCTTCACTGTTAAACAATGTTCGATCAATTTCAATAAAAGGTTTTACAAACAAAATCAACTTAGTTCTTATTCACGGTCATTTAGCTCATGCATCCCCCACTTGACAAACATCATCTTACTAAATGCAGTAAGACTATCAAAGTAGGTTCATCTAGTAGGCGACCAACTAAGTTCAGGAAATCTAATATGTCAGGTAAAGTTCGGATTCAAAAAATGTTCAAATGTTTGTAAATCTTATCGAACCAAACTGCGTGGTCATCAGTTCGTAGCTTACAAACCACTTAAATCTAGGTAAACTAACCTAAGGACAACACGCACACCCATGCCCCAAGGAGGACTCGAACCTCCACGGCGAGCAACCGCGCGCTCCGCAGCGAGACGCTTTAGACCGCTCGGGTACTCCACAGCGGCAAGTTCGGATTCCGCCACTTTATTATGTAGTGATGTTTTCTGGTGTTGTCTTTGTTCAAACTATTACGACCGCTGAACAGTGAGTGCGGAATCTTTCATGTTTTGTTCAGTAGATTACTTCTTCATAATTATTTTTCTCCGTAATATTTCAAGACGAATTTTAATAGCGTACCTAACATTAACCCTAACGGCAGCACCAAGAAAGAAAGGAAAGCAGCATTACAGGTGATCGCCGTGTCCCTAGTGGTGTAAGGATCAGCGCAACTGCCTAGGAAGCAGAAGACCCGGCTGCGTATATATTCAACTTCGTCCACTTGCAGTTAATGTCATACATTCCGTGAACATGAAATACATTTCCCTTGTAGCCGCGTTTATACTCTTAAGTCTCTTGCTTCCTCCAAGTCCTCCCCCTAATTCTCAACCTGCCACTTTCACAGCCTTCTATGAATCTGCGATGGTCAGAGTGCGCTACAAGCGTGGAAAAATTCGCATCCCTCCTCTGAGGGAAAGAACCGACGCTCCGGGCGCGTGGCCACCCTTGGCCGTTCAGCCTCATTAGGCCAAAGCCGTGATAATCCGGATAGAGCATGCTCTATTGGGCGCGACATGCATTACCGTATCAGTTTAATCAGCGTCATAACAGCTCGTGGGGCCGCCGTTAACTATCGCGGCTTAGCGCGGCGGCTAATGCGTTATAGATTAGCATAATTGTTGTCAGCTCTTACGGCCGCTCTGCCCGCGGGCACCGGTCAACTGTTCCCCCGGCGCGGCGCTGCCACGGCCCCACACCTAATGAATTTACTTGCTAATTGGTTAATGATACCGAAGTTAGCTATATTTGAGAAACACTGCTGCCCAATGCCAAAAGCTTTTTCTGTCTAGAGCGAATATATTTCAACGACAAAACGTGAGGTTCATAACAGAGACATCTTCTTAAACTGTTAATTCAGATATGTTACTACAATATCACATCAAGATGTGGAACAAAACAGAACTGAATTGATATACTGAAGCGTATGTTTAACCCCTTTTCCACATCATCATGATTGACTGGGATCGGGAACAAATGAACAACCAATTGAATGTACTATTATTCATAGCATTAACTATTTATAAAAGATTTGTTTATTATTAAGAACATTGATCTTGATCAAAAAAAACAGCAATGCAATTACGTAAGCAGAAAGACACACAGCCGCGGTGGAGTAGCCGAGCGGTCTAAACCGTCTCGCTGCGGAGCGCGCGGTTGCTCGCCGTGGAGGTTCGAGTCCTCACTGGGGCATGGGTGTGTGTGTTTGTCCGTAGGTTAGTTTACCTAGGTTTAAGTAGTTTGTAAGCTACGGACTGATGATCACGCAGTTTGGTCCGATAGATTTATAAACATTTGAACATTTCTTTGAAAGACACTCATCAATGTGGTAGTTAAACATCAATCATAATAAACAGTTTCACAAATCTCACCAGTAGCCTCTTCCTCATAGTCAAAATATTTCATGTACATTGTGAAATTTGAAAGAGATAAATTTAAGATAATATGCTAAATTATTGTGTAAATGACCACTAAGTTTCCGTATAGGTCTTAGCTACAAAGTGACAATTTAAATAATTAATAAGTTTAGAAAACATTGTTGCGGGAGTTAGGCGATCATTTATAACTACATATAGTAATTAAACAGTCTAAGATCGAAATATTTTATTTTTAAAATGACGGGTTTCGCGAAGTTTTTGCCATCTTCAGATATAATCCACCATTTAAATGTTGCTGGTGATCTTGAGTAGCGACGTTCAATCACGGTCAATGAGCTGAACGTCCCTGCCGAAAAAGTACAGACCAGACCCACTGAAGCGCTGTTACAAGTAAAGCTCACAAATAATGAAGCGTTTTTAATTGTCCCAAAAAGCAGTTATCTGAGGAAAACTAATAGAAACCATTAAGGGTCCTACACACGATGCGATTTATTGGAGCAATTCGTTGGTCACCCGATAAATTGGGCGGTTCTAGGCGGTACCCGACCAAATTTCCTTGTCGGTCGGTTGGATGTGCCTGACCACCCGATCTCCGATTCCCCCACCACTTCACCCGACAAATTGTATCGTGTGTAGCGCTTCCAGACCAACTTCCATGCCTGAGGTCGTCTGCACAGCAAACAGGTGAAAACAAAAACAGTTCGACAAATAGACACCAGAACAGGGTGGTGCTGCGTGCAGTTGGGTCGGAACGTGTATAGGCTGCTACCAATTGGTTGGTTGGTTGGACATTTTGTTGGTCGTAAGATAAATCGCCGCGTGTGTAGGGGCCTTTACTGAGATATTCGTTGTAGCTTCATTACACCGTTCTGTCGTTCATCTAAGAATCGGACTTGAATTATTGCCTTATTTATTCACGAGAAAGGGGGCTGCCGAAACCGGATTTCCTGAAATGAATTCTCAGTTCCCATTTTCGATGTACATATAAAAATTCCATGGTATGCTCTGGAAATTCACTTCAGTTTCCCACTTCCTCATTTGATTTTCGTACCCTGTTCTTGGTTTGTAAGTTTTTCGTTGTTAATAATTAACGGCTAGTATGGACATGTTGTTGTTGTCGTCTTCAGTCCGGAGTCTGGTTTAATGCAGCTCTCCACCATACTCTATCCTGAGCAAGCATCTTCATCTCATGAGAACGGCACCCTACATCCATTTGAATCTGCTTATTATATTCATCTCTTGGTATTCCTCTGGGATTTTTACCCCACAAACTTCTCTCCAACGCTAAATTCACAGCCGGCCGTAGTGGCCGAGCTGTCTGCGGCGCGCCAGTCACAGTCCGCACGGCCGCTACGGTCGGGGGTTCGAATCACCCCCTCGGGCATGGATGTTTGTATCGTCTTTAGTATAAGGTGGTTCGTAAGTAGTTTGTAAGTTTAGGAACTGATGACCCCGCAGTTAAGTCCCTTAAGCTTAGCAAACATCTATCTTGAGCTAGCCTCTTCATCTCTTCATAAGACCTGCAACCTACATCCATTTGAATCTGATTACTGTATTCATCTCTTGGTCTCCCTCTGCGATTTTTACCCCACACACTTTTCCTTGATGTCTAAGACGATCCATTCTTTTAGTCAAGGTATGCCAAAAATTCCTTTTCACCGCAATCCTGTTCTGTACCTTCTCATGAATTACGCTAGCTACCCACCTAATCTTCGGCATACTTCTGTAGCACCACATTTCAAAAACCTCTGTCCTCTACTTCCGCACAGTTTATCTACAATGTTACACTTCGATACGAGGCAACACACTACACAAATGCCCTCAGAAAGGACTTCCTTACACTTTCATTAATATTCGATGTTATCAAATTTCTCTTTTTCAATATCTCTTTTCTTCCCATTGCCATTCTGCATTTTATATTCTCTGTACTGCGACCATCGCATGTTATTTTACTGCCTCAGTAACAAAACTCATCTACCATCTTTATTGTTTGTTAAATTCCTTCAGGATCGGCCGATTTCCTTACACTGCACTTCAGTACCCTTTCCTTGCTCTTATTAATGTTCATTTTATACCCACCTTTCAACACACTGTCCATTCCATTCAATTACTCTCCCAGGATTTTTGCTGTCTCTGACAAAATTACAATGTCCTTGCAAAACGCAATGTTTTTATTTCTGCACTCTGAACTTTAATTCCTTCACCAAATTTCGTAAATATTACTCTTGTGAACTGGCCATCTTTCACGCTTTGATAAGAAATTGTCTCGTGTTGATTGTTTAAAAATAAACTTGTCTGGTTACATCTGAACTTGGATGCTAAACAAGGATGAAAATGAAATGAAAAATGTTTTGTCGTAAGTGCCAACATTAAATATTTTCGAAGAAATATAACCCTCGAAATTTCGCAATGTCTATATCTGTGCAGTCATATAATCTACTCTGGCAACATTTGGAGCAACTGTTTGGTAGCATAACGGTTAGTTTCTGCACTCACTGGTCATATCCAACACTTTTCTTTTAACTATCTCTTTCTTGGAACAATGTGATAATGTTAAATAGAACGAATTATTGACGATATTAATAATTATTTCATATTTTACTAAAAATATCAGTATTTATATCAAACAGATGCCCTCATAAGGTTTTTTTCAAATAAAGTTAGTTGATTCAGCCATCAAATATTGGAAATATTGTATTTATGATTTCTGACAACCAACAAGAAAACTGTACGTTCATCAACCATATTAAAAAACGACTTCAAATAAAAATCGTTGCGCGTCATATCATCAAAAGCTGTTTCGCAAATGTAAACATCAGCTTACAGCTTTCCTGCTAAAGAGCAGGATACTTAATAAGTGAACCAATACGGTAACAATTATTGTGATGAGTGTTTAGTTATTCAAAATGATTCTCACAAAAATAAATGATGTGACCACTTTCTAATTTCCATTGCTGTTAGCGAGTAAATTTTAAGCATTTGTCATTGTTTGATATATCCAAAAACAAATGTTGTGAAGCTTTTAATATGAAATTCTACAGTGCTATGCTACGCCGTATTTGTAAACCATTTTCAGAAACCAGAGTGTCTGAACAATGTAACACTCTTAGTTAATTTACAGCGGCAAGCGTAACATCATGTCACACGCATCACATTACTCAAATACACAGTTTTAATGGGCTTTCAAATTCTTTGAATTTCATTTCCCTTTTTCCATACAATACTGCGATTCAAGAGGATAAACGTGTTATCACATAATAAACTATTTTAGTCGAGTTACAGAAGTTAGTGAAATAACCTATTATGCTGTCTTGACTTACAGAAATTTTTTATGAACAATTTATTTCGTTTAGATATTCCTTCAGTTTACAAGTAACAGGAATCACGAATATGTGGTTGCAGGCAATATTTCATATCATAAGTCTGACAGTTTGTCTGAATTTTTTTTCTATATTGTTTGTGGTCTGCTTGGTATAAGCAGCATATTTTTCTTTAGTTGTATTGATGTCAGCACTAGCCGGCCGCGGTGGCCGAGGGGACTGAGGCTCTCCAGTCACGGTCTGCACGCCCACTACGGTCGGGGGTTCGAATCCCCCCCTCGGGCATGGATATTTGTGCTGTCCTTAGTCTTAGGTAGTTCATAAGTAGTTTGTAAGCTTAGGGACTGATGACCCCGTAGTTAAGTCCCATAAGTTCTACAAACATTTGAACATTTGTCAGCCTACATTCTGTAGCTACTTAAGTATTGCAGCTCGTAATTAACTGTTTAGCCACTTCAAACAATTTTGTTTGTTGGTATGAATATATTTGTATTCATAAAATATAACATAGCTCTCAACTCATTATTTTACAGATCAAAACGGCTTTAAATGCACATCACAGATTTCACGGAATAACAATTCCCCCGTAAAACACTCTCAGTGGAATCGCAGCTTTTCGCTTCTCTTTCAAAGTTCCGACACATTTTCTGTGGACGGTAGGAAAGGAAACAAGGCAATATTTACCCCTGTGGCTCAATAAACCGTCTGTTATGCTATCGCCGATAAAATAAACGTTCAATCAATGCGCTCTTTAGCGCGAAAATCTGTTTTCAGACGAAATTTGGAGTACTCATTCATGGCGTTGTTTGCCTATTTCAGTTCTGTTCAGTTATCATTCGGAAAAGCAAAGAGCTATATTGTATCGGTGTTTCACAATGAAATGTGTTTTACGACTTGGTTCATCCCAGTAATTTTAATTGTCTTCTGTTAAAGAACAGATGCGTATGCAGCCTTCATACGAGCCACAAAATTACTCACTGATTAGGGCTTAACCACATCGGTACCGTATGTGTTTTACCTTTATTAAAAAATAACCGAATGATACTGCAATACATACTTACTTAAAGGTCGCATTGTTCAAATCTTGATGAATGTTCGCCACATTTCGTTCTATAGGGCAGCAAGCTGTTTCTTAATTGTTGTGGCACTTTGCTCTGTAAAGATTTGCAATTTCTTTTGTGCGCGGTTTTTACGTCCCGCAGTCTTTTAGCTGAAAATTAAAAGTCGATAGAGAATGTACAACTCTCAATCTTTTGTAAATCTTCAGCAGACTTTACAACCAGAAGTCGCGGATAGACACTTGAGACGCGGCTAGTTAAATTTTTATGCACCGTTTATTTTCCTTCTTCTATCGGATGACTTCAACTGAGCCATGTTAACTCTACGTCTGATCTTACTGTCTCTATCCAGCGTTTCCTTGGTCTTCCCCGAGGTCTTCTTAATGTGGGGTTGAAATACTTTTTAGCAGGTCTTTAACTATTCATTCTCATTAAGTGCCCATACCACTGAAGTCTACGTTTCCTTATGATGCTGGTGACAGGAACCTCAATACCAGCTTCTATTCTATTCACCTCAGTCCTAATTTTATCCTGTCTGGTTGTTTCATTCATAGTTCTAATGAATCTCATTTCCACTACCTGGATTCTACTGAAACCTCTGGTTAGTAGGGTACATGTTTCTAAGCCGTATGTAAGGATTGGAACGAAATAGGTATGGTACATGGTTGCTTTTGAATTTTGAGGCATTTTATCATCCCAGAGAAGATTTCTTATTTGACTGTAAAAACTGGATGCTTTCTGTGTTCTGCTGAGTATTTCCTGCTTAACGGTGTTGTCTTTAGAGATCATACTTCCTAGGTATTTGAAATGAGAAACAGATTCTACGTTGGCCCCATCTAGAAATATATTTGATGTTGTTCCTTGCCTGTTGATGGTAATTTCTACTGCCTTTGTTTTACTTATCTTTAGTCCGAAATATTTGAATGTGTTGTCCCAATCATTCAGTTTCCTTTGTGCTTCAGCTTCTGTCTCTCGCCATACCATCAAATCATTGGCAAAAACAAGGGAATTAGGTTCGTTGTCGTTTTTCTTGATAGATTTTATAATTTTGTCCATTACTGTTACAAATAAGAGTGATGATAAGGCACTTGCTTGCTGGACACCTCTCTTTGTTTCGAATCATTCTGATCGTCCGTTGCTTATCTGGACACAGCTATAACACTTTTGGTATAGCATTTTGACTTTATCAGATACTTTGGCACCCTTAGGTTTTCCAAACATTACCATATCTTGCTTCGAGAAACACTGTCATATGCTTTTTCGATGTATACTAATATAATAACAAGATTTCTTCCATATTTCCAGTACTTTTCTGTTAGCATTCTTATTGCAAAAATAAGATCCATAGTACCTCGGTCTTTCCTGAATCCATGTTGTTCTTCCTCAAGCAAGGGTTCAACTACCTTTGCAAGTCTTCCTTATGCGAACTTTTCTAACAACTTCAGTGTGTGGGACAGCAGCGTGATGCCTCTGTAGTTGCCGCCGATTGCCCTTTTTAAACAGAGGGATGCTGACTCCTTTAGTCCAATCTTCTGGAATTTATTTTTCTTTCCAAATCACTGATAACACTCTTGGTCTGGAACCGCAAAGTTCCTGAGTAATGCATGTCTACACTTGTCCAAGCTAACGTCCTCAATGTCCCACCCCCACCCCCCCTCCCCCCACTCCTGCGCGTTACAAATCACGCACTCTTTGAAATACACCTCACCGTTGCTGTATGTTCTGGCATACATTGAAAACGCGGTCATCAAGCATCTGAACGTTGTTAACTTTAATTTTTGAAAGCACTTTTTTGGAAACAGCGATCTTTTGAAAATTTTAATAGTTAAAATAAAACAGTCTGCGATCTAGACTGTCTTATTTTAATTATTGTTAACTTTGGTGGCGTAGACTACTTCCTTTCCTTAAAGTGCCCCCATAATAAAAATTCTAGGGCATTGAGGTCCGGGGATCAGGAGAGCCAAGGTGTGGCGACCTCCGCAACCTATACAGTTGTCCTCAAATGTCAGCGTCTCATGTTCACGCACATTGCGAAGGATGTGTGCTGATGTTCCATATTACATAAACTACATCTGTAGTTATAACTGCCACCACATATCATCCAAAAAGACAAGTAATACATTAAAAATAAATTGATGACAGTCAAAACTGAAAAACGTAAATACTAGCCCGCTCTCACATAATGGCGTTTGTTGATATGAACTCAGATATTTTACTATCACCGCACGGCTCACGCAAGGAAAAATGACGCGGTAGACAAGTGAGGGACGTCTTGCTAAAACACATTCGAATTGTAATTGCTGAAAATACATATAGAGAATTTTTGAAAATTGTTATAAAGGCAGGAAAGTGCCTAAATTTGGAGCAGTGTACGGGCGGTAGGAAAAATAAACTTGAGAAGCGTCTAACAAGATTTAGGAGGGATCTAATCTGAGCAGTGTTACGGTTTTCCAGGCATCTCTATTGTAATGAAAATTCAGACATATTTTGTGAAAATTTTGTCCTCCGAATCTTTTCAATTTATATAGTCTAGATTTTCCCAATTTTTTCCTTTTAAATTGTCACGGTGACAATGGTTGTTGCAAATGAAATGGAGTAACAATATATTGCACAACTGTTGTAGCTTTTGTAATCTGATTTCTATGTGTACTCTATAATTAGTCATAGTTATGGGTCACTACCATTTTTAGTATTGCTGCCTCTTGATTATTGTTAATGTTGGCAAAATCACGAAAAATGAAAAGGGCAATAATTTTGAAACGCATCAACGGAAAATGTATGGAAACTAGTTTTGATAAACTCAACTGACATAAAGGAATGGATTTACTATCGAAAATTTGGGAAGTATTTCAACAGACAGTGAGTTGTTACCTTGACTTCCTCTTTTCGTAGTTGTGGATTCCTGATGGCTGCATTAAATCGGTGAAAGTTCTAGAGACGTTCCCAATGGCGTTTTCTCGGTGTCCTTAGGCTCTCATGTAGTTGATGTTGATAATATTTGTGTGCTTTTTAATCCTGTTATGTTCGGTAACTTTTTTTCTTTCACTAGTCGTTGTAATATGGTCCGGTCTGCTTGATGGAATACGTGGAGTGGAAAAATAATAAGAGCAATTGACAAAGACACAATTTTTATTGGTAAAACTTTGATCTACCCCTAGCCTTGAGAACAACTGCAACTATTCGAGCACAAAATAAGCAAAGTATTTTCAAGTGTGTATTATACATCGGAATGTTAGCCAACCTTGTACCAAAATAAGTGCCATGTAGTTCAACGATATTGGAGCTTTACTTTTTGTCTCACTCTTTGCTCCAAACATCCCCATAATGGTTTTATTATGCTGAGGCAGGGCGATTGTACTGTCCAGGAGAATCTGATAATTTTTTAATGCTTTACAAAGCATGCCTTAAACTCTGTCTTTGTTATGGGCGCATCCTTATTTTGTAATCGGCGGAGTTAGTTAGCAATATGTTAAGCTGTTCGTAGTCGAGAATGGTGAGATATTCGTTCAAACTTATCCAACCACAGAGGGTAATGTGGTATCGACGCTCAAATCATGATGTAAATTCCCTTTCCCTGAATGTAGGAAGTAAGCATCCCATATCGTAATCTTCTTTTGGTATTTTCGTCACACAAACTTGGTTGTCTGTGGGAAGTAGTGATGGGACAACTGACTGTTTTTAAGAACCGATTGGTCAGTCGGTTGTTTTTTCGTTCAGTCGGTTTTTTCAGTCGAATGAAACAACCGAATGAAAATAGTCTCTGTGGCAGTATGAATGTTTTCACTCATTGGCGGGGTTTGAGTGGTTTCAGTCGATGCGAAACAATCGAATGAAACCAGTCTCTGTCGGTTGCAGCTGCTATATGAATGTTTTCACTCATTCAGTTGGTTTGAGTGGTTTCAGTCGATGCGCGACCACCGAATGAAAAACGTCTCTGTCCTTTATATGAATGTTCTCGGCAATGAGTGGTTTCAATTGATGCGATACAACCGAGTGGAAAAAGTCTGTCAGTTTCTACAGTTATATGGATGTTTTTATTAATTCACCGACTTTGTGTGACTTTATTTGCATACTCCTTCAGCCTTTTCGGGTAAAAATGAACCGTTATTCAACATGAATCTTATAAATATAGCAGTGTGTCCGTGTGTGTGTGTTTCTGTTGCATGCAAATCCACAGTTTTGTTACAATCTTGATGAAATTTTGCACAGTTGACCTTTAAAACAAGGCGAAGGTAACTGTGTACAATAAATTTCGTAGGTGCATGGCGGAGGATAATTTAACTACTAACTTCGACAAATCCGTTTGTAATCGAATTTTAGTTATATATTTCACTCTTCACCTTCAAAGAAAGAGAATGGTCACCGTCTACATCTACTTTAGTTCGATGCATGGCAGAAGGTATTCCAGACTTTGACGCCAATATAGAGTTTTATTCCGATCTTGATGAAATTTTGCACACTTGACTTCCAAAAGAAGTGGCAGTTCACTGTTCATCTAAGATTTTGTATGATACATGGCGGAGGGATGGAGTAAACATCCACACCCTTTCACCGATATCCACAGAAATATCTGTGTCAAGAGTGAATAATTATGAAACTTGAGATGAATGTTTTCATATCCTGTTGACGAATACAGACACGCTGAAGATAATTTACAGCACTGATAAATATTGTATGTCTTCTCATACTTCTTCAAATTAGATGGAATTAACAAAAATATTTTTATACAAAATACTTTAAAGAAGGCTTTTTTTACAATACCTAATGTTTTAGTGATCTTCGAATTTGGATCTAGTAAATATGCTCAAAGTTAACATACTTAATTCTGTCCTACTAGAACCTTAGATATGTATGAACAATAAGCCGAAAACCGCACGTTTCTACCTGTTCCCACTTCGGAGATACAGTATGCGAGATTAAACTTGTAGAGATCATTTTGGGACAACCTGTAGTTTCCTCGCTTCTTTATTGACACAGTAAGAAACCGACAACAATGCGCGATGGCACGCACCGCCCGCCAGACACTGTTGTGTGGAGTTTGGCGCGCGCCTGCTGGCGCTGTCAGCAGTGAAAACGCAAGCGAGGCAGCACCCCCTCTCGTGTCCCCGCGGTACTTCGTGGTCATCGGCCACTTATCTTCTACAGATTGTGGGTGTCTGCGAAAGTAATCTAATCGGGCCCAGATGATCGGCGTTTTTGAAGTCTGGAGTTGGCAATTAAAGCGATCGCAGGCCTGCTCCAGCGATATGACATCTAATTAATTACTCGTTGATGGCACCTCAAACAATTTAATCTACAACAAAATATGAATCATTGTTACTATATATTATAAAACGAAATGTTACTTCATTTAGTACATAATTAAATGAACACTGTAACACGTATTTTAACTTTGGCATACCCCTTTTCCATGGCGATATAATGTAGCACTGCTGTACTTATCTGATGTGCATGCTAGTTTCATTCATACAAATAAATGGGTAGCTCTGTAAGCTAAAACACTAATGAGTCGTTTCAGTTGGGATAATGATTACATGATTCAACCGACAGAAAAACTTACACCTGTTTTCACTTGAAAAGAAAGAATGAGTAATTCAGTCAATGTAAAAAACTGCAAAAGTGTCGTACGTTTTCATTCGGTTGCTCCCACAGACTATTTTCATTCGAAAAAAAATAAAAAAAAATAAACGAATATTAATCCAACATAGTAAAACAACGACTGACCGACTGATTGTTTCATTCGGTTGCTCCCTCTGACTGGTTTCACTCAAAAGAACTAACGAAGAGGCCAACGTACTGTGTCAATTTTTTGATTCGGTTGGTCCAATCACTGATTTCACTCAATACAAGGAATGAGTAGTTCAACCGACTGCGTCGATTTTTTCATTCAGTTGATACCACCGACTGGTTTCACTCAAAAGAACGAATGAATAGTCCAACCGACTGAATCCGTTGTTTTATTCGGTTGATTTCACCGACTGGTTTCACTCAGAAGAATGAATGAATAATTCAACCGATACGAGAAACTACAACCGAATGATCGATTTTTTCCAACAACCGAATGAATCGATTGTTTTCATTCGATTGTTCCCATCACTAGTGGGAAGGAATACAAGGTGTTTGATGAACGATGATTCAATCATATTACGAACTCTCTGTAATCAAGTGTTCAAGTTTTATAAACGTGGCACCCCATCTTCGCATATTTGCGTTGGCTTCCGTATTTGCCGGCCGCAGTGGCCGAGCAGTCTGCGGCGTGCCAGTCACGGACTGCACGGCCGCTGCGGTCGGGAGTTCCGTATTTAAGGGTATACCAACGGCACTCCTTCCAAGAATGTTAAGTCACAGTATTACTTCTGGTATCCCGGAACGATATGTTTGACAGCCCGCCAGACCACATGGACTATGACAACAGCCGTTAGGCGGCGCGCACAACCTTCTAGCGCTGCCATCGCCACTAGAGCGCTGCACGCCGTGGCGCGCCTACCGCGCCGGTCATCTGCGCAGAGAGCCGCACTATATAGGGCCCGGAGCCACAGCTCGCTCCTCAGTCTTTTGTTGACTGCGCTCCGTTTACTTTCGATATTTAGTGGTTATCTGGCTTCGTACTCTGCTCTGTCACGGTTCCGATTTGGCTTGCGTTTTGATCTTTGTTTTCGATTAGTTGTTGTTATTGTCGTCTCTGTGGTTTCTCGTTAGCGGCGACGCTTGATCGGTCGGTCGTCGCTAGTCGCTCCCGACCCAGTCCGGTCTTCGGTCACTATAATTGGCGACGAGGTAAAAGGTTCCATCACGTTTCTTGGACGAACGACTTGTGCAACTCGTGGAGCAACAACAACAACAGCTGCTCCTACAGCAACAGCAAACTGATTTGTTACGACAGGAAATTCAACTGTTGGCGGAACGCTTACAGGTTCAGGGTTCCCAACCCGTCCAAGCGGTTGTCACGTCGTCGACGGATTTCCGCCCCCCTGCGTTTCCGCCCTTTAACGACGCCAAAGAGGATTGGGATACTTACAGCGACTGAAACAGCACTTTGCCGCCTTTCAGGTCTCTGATGACGCTCTCCAACGGTCGCTTTTTCTTTCTTGGGCTTCCCCCGAGACGTTTTTCTTACTCAAGAAGTTGGCCCCCCTCTCCAATCCGGTGGCACTGACGTTCGAGGAGATGTGCGCATTGCCTTCGAATTATTATTCCCAACAATTTCACGTTGTCACATCGCGCCTCGCATTCCATCAGTATCACAAACAGCAAGGTCAATCATATCGGTCATGGGTGACAGATTTGCAAGGACTGAGTCGGCGTTGCGAATTCACGTGCTCCAACCCGTCTTGTAAAACCTCCTATGCTGACACTCTCATCTGTGATGTTGTCGTTCAGTTGGCTCCAGATCCAGAAGTGCGGACGGCGGCCCTCAAGCTGGACGACCCCTCTCTGGAGGACATCCTGAAGATTGCACATTCTTTTGAGATTGCACAGGCGGCGAATGAGCGCCTCATGGCTCGTCCTCAGGTAGCGACTGTACAAGCGCCGCAAAGGGGACGTAACGTTCGGAAGGTCTTGCCCCGCCGGCAGCGTCGTGATCCTTCCCTCTCTGACGTGTCCATGGCCTCTGAACGACCGGTCACTTCTCGTCGGCGTAGGCACCGTGGTTTACCGTCCTGTCCCGACTGTTTTACGGCGCACCAACGGGCGGACTGTCCAGACCGCAGGGCCCACTGTAGTCGTTGTGGAAATGACGAGCATCTCCAATCGGTTTGTCGGCAAACGGCAGGACAGTCTTCCCCGACTTCTTATTGGCGTCAGGGGACAGTTCATGAACTGCAGGCTACTGTTCCCCAGGGTGATTCTCCCACTACCAAATTGTTTATTGATCTCAGAATAGCTAACCATGACGTCCGCTTCCAGGTGGACACGGGGGCGACAGTCTCCCTGATGAACCTCCTGACATATGCCCGTCTCGACTAATCAGCATTGGACCTGCCCTCCCGCAGGTTCATAGCATATGGTGAAAGTGCGATCCCTCTGAAAGGTCAGTTTACCACTTTGGCAACTTACAAAACGGTTACACGTCCTGTAACCCTCTTTATGGTCAATAGCCACTAAGCTGGAAACATTTTCGGCCTCGACGCGTTCTCACTGTTTGGGTTCTCCATCTCCGGTGAGGTCCAGGTCATTTCTGACACAGTTCCTTTCCAGGAACTCGACGACCTTTGTGCCTCTTTTGCGTCTCTGTTCGAACCGGGTCCAGGGTGTGCAACCAGTTTTGAGGCACATATTACTTTATGCCTGGATGCGGTGCCTCGTTTCTGCCGTGCACGCCCTCTTCCGGTCTCCCTACGGATGGCGGTAAAACTGGAACTCGACCATCTGCAGGCCGCAGGAGTCATCGAACCTGTCAAAACGAGTGTCTGGGCCGCACCACTGGTAGTGGTCCTTAAGCCCAATGGCGCCCTCCGCCTTTGTGGCGATTTTAAATCCACCATCAATGCCCAGGCACAGGTCGAAACCTACCCAATTCCACGGCAATAGGACCTCCTCACGAAGCTTGTTGGCGGCGAATACTTTTCTAAGATAGACCTGGCTGACGCCTATTTGCAAATCCCGCTCGATGAGGAATCTCAACGAATCGTGGTCATCAATACCCCTTTTGGTCTTTACAAATACAAACGTTTACCTTTTTCTTCGGCTCCAGCCATCTTCCAGAGGTATCTCGAACAATTAACCATGCCTATACCCGGTTGTGCCAACTATCTTGATGATGTCATCGTTACTGGGGCTACACGCCAGGAGCACTTGCATAACCTCCGCACTCTCTTCACCACATTGCGGGACGCCGGGCTCAGGTGCCGCCTCCATAAATGCCAGTTTTTCCAGGAACAGGTCGAATACCTTGGCTATTTGCTCTCCAAAGACGGTATCCAGCCCACAGATCGCAATGTATCGGCGGTCGATGCTCTACCACGCCCTCAAAACCTACAGGAGTTGCAGGTGAACTATTATACAAAGTTCCTCCCACAAGCGGCCCACATTATGCACCCCCTCAACTGTCTCCGGAAGAAAGGTGTGCAATTCCGGTGGTCAGATGCTTGTGAGCATTCCTTTCAACGGCTAAAGCGACTGTTGCGTTCGGCACCCTGCCTTACGCTCTTTTCTCCATCATGTCCCCTTGTTTTGGCAGTGGACGCATCTCCATATGGCATTGGAGCAGTGTTGGCACACCGCAATGATGATGGTACTGAACAACCGATAGCCTATGCGTCCAAGACCCTGACGCCTGCTCAAAAGAACTACTCTCAGATAGAAAAGGAGGCGTTGGCGATCGTCTATGCGGTTAATAAATTCCATGTGTATCTTTTTGGGGCTAAGTTTACCCTCATTACTGACCAAAAACCATTGGACGCTCTATTTGGGCCACACTCTCGGCTCCCAGAACGTACAGCCCAAAGACTCCAGCGTTGGGCTCTATTTTTTAGTTCCTACAATTACACCATTAAGTACAAGCCTACTACACAACACGCCAATGCAGACGCTCTTTCTCGTCTGCCTTCAGGACTTGATCCAGCATTTGACCGACATGAAGTCTCCTGTTTCCCCATTGATCTGGAACGGCAAAATACCTTAGATGGGTTCCCTATCACAGCCACGCGCATTGCTGCAGACACACGCCAGGACCCCCTCTTACGACAGGTCATCCATCATGTACTTCATGGGTGGCCCACTTACTTCCTGAAGTCGACAGCCTCCCAGCTACGTGACTGGTCCCATCTCTCTCGTCGATTGTCTGTCATTGATGGTGTTCTCCTCCTTGATGCTGAGGGCGATACCCACCGCGTGGTTATCCCACCTGCTTTACGCCCTCAGGTTCTGGATTTTCTCCATCGGGGACATTGGGGTATGTCACGTATGAAATCCCTGGCCAGGAGACCCGTTTATTGGCCAGGTCTGAACAAAGACGTTGAGGCCATCGTCCGCAATTGCTCCACTTGTGCTAAGCCCCAGTTTACAGCTACAGCCTTTGAGCAGTTTTGTCATGCAAATGGCATCAAACACCTGTTTAGTCCGCCATTCCACCCAGCCTACAATGGTGCTGCTGTGCGGATGGTGCGGACGTTTAAACAATAAATGCTGAAATCTGTGGGCAACTCCACCACCACAGCAGCCCTCACATTATTCCTGAGTACCTACAGCACTACCCAGGATCGTAGCCCGGCAGAACTCCTCCATGGCCGCCAGTCACGTACCCTTCTCCATCTTTTGGCCCCACAGCCCTCAGAACCAAGGACCCGGTACACTGGGCAATATGCACCAGGTTCCACTGTGTGGGCCCGTTCCTATGGTACGAAGCCCTCATGGGTGCCGGCTACCGTAGTGGCCACTCACGGGCGACGTCTCCTCTCTGTCAACACTCCGAGGGGTTTGGAGCGCCGACATACTTACCAACTTCGCCCTCGTTTCCCTGCATCATCCCAACGAGTAGCACACCCAGACTCAGAGCCCCTGCTATCGCCAGTTCCCCGATCACACGGCTACAATCTGCGCTCTCGGGCATTGTCCAAGGTTCCAGTCGATGCAGACACAGAGATGGCACACTCTCAGCCGTAACGGTGCTCACAGGGCAGATCACCCTCCGACACACCTCAACCACTGGGGCCTCATATGCACCTCGGGGCGGCATCGGCAACCCCAGGGGACACGGGCATGGAAGTAGAGACCTCGCCTTCACAATCACCCTCTCGGCAATCGCCTTCCACACCACCGCATCCTTGTACCTCTACGGAGGCCCCACATCCGTACCTTGATGTAGCGGGATCTCCACCCGTGACACCACTCGTGCCATCGGTCCACCTTCCAAACCACCGTCCTGGGCGCTTCCGTCCTTACGCGCCCATTTCAGGGGGGAGGGATCTGGTATCCCGGAACGATATGTTTGACAGCCCGCCAGACCACATCGACTATGACAGCAGCCGTTAGGCGGCGCGCACAACCTTCTAGCGCTGCCATCGCCACTATAGCGCTGCACGCCGAGGCGCGCCTACCGCGCCGGTCATCTGCGCAGAGAGCCGCACTATATAGGGCCCGGAGCCACAGCTCGCTCCTCAGTCTTGTGTTGACTGCGCTCCGTTTACCTTCGATATTTAGTGGTTATCTGGCTTCGTACTCTGCTCTGTCACGGTTCCGATTTGGCTTGCGTTTTGATCTTTGTTTTCGATTAGTTGTTGTTATTGTCGTCTGTGGTTTCGTGGAGTGTTTCTCGTTAGCGGCGACGCTTGATCGGTCGGTCGTCGCTAGTCGCTCCCGACCCAGTCCGGACTTCGGTCACTATATTACTCAAATGAGAATTGAGTATTGCCGTCTCTTTTGCTATAGGACCTTTATGTTGGTTACCCTAAACGTTCTCAATGTTCATCTGCTGTTGTTAATTAACTTTTCGTTTCGCCATTTTTCCTCTAGCCGATGTCATTGTTTGTAGTAGTGTGTAAAATCTGAGTCTCGTAGATACAGTCGCTGGTGATTCGTTAAAGTGCGCATTCGGTTTCGTCACAGATGCTCTCATCGAGTGATCACTATCGAATTGTCCTATCTGAGTTTCCAGAGGTGATACACATTGTGTATACATCGCTTATGGTTGATTTTAGGACGCATATGGCAGTGTACATAATTAATAAGAGATATGGATATTTTATTTCTCATTGGGAACACAGATACATTGTTTCATATCCGAGAGCAAGAGAGGCAGTGATGTATGCCCACTTTAGTCCAAAAAAACTTGGCAGCTGTAACGAAATATCTTTCGGTTTTAAGTAAATTATATGTGAAAATACATTATTTTAGAGATCATACTTTCTGAGTTCGTATTGTTTTTGTTATACCATGTATATAAATGATTCCAACCAAGTAAATAAATTCTATAATGCTTACTGATGAACAGAATATAAGCAGTACCCCCCCCCCCCCCCCCATTGCTGTAAAAAGGAAAAGAAGGAAATCAGCTGAAAAATGCTCCTATCACACCATAGGTTAAGCATGTTTTTGTATAAGAATTCTGACATGAAAGTGGGAAACCAGCCATTCCTCATTCCCCATTCCTTACCAACAACTTTTGGAACGCGATTTCTCGCAGTTTTATGTTGAAAGAGAATAGCAGAATGTCATGTTGCCAGAGCCAGCCAGAAAGAGAGCGAGTGGAATCAGTGCCAGTGGGAGCGAAAGAGTGTGAGCGTGGCGTGACAGAGGCAGAGGCAGCAAATGCAGACGACACTTCCAAGAATTCAAAGCATTTGGTATATCTCTCCTTGCTCTATTTATTGTTCCTACAATTAAGGTTGATCTTTCTTTCAGTTTTTGGTTACTTTGACTGAAATTAAGTAATCTCTAGTAACATTTCTGCCTTTGTCCAGAAATGCTTAATCAGACGCATCACTAAATAGTCTGTAACCATAACGTTTTGGGATTGTGAAGTATCCTTACCAAGATAAAGCAAACAATTACGTATATATTTGCTTTCAACGTCTACAGGTAACCAGTACTTTTGGCCACACTCGTCGAGCTATGAAAGCAATTTGTGAACGGGCACATATTTTTACTTTGGAAGATCTGCCGGTCTGTCGTTATGTCTGTTCGAGGTTTGTAATGTGTTGTAGTTATCTATTAATTTGTTACAAAACCCAGAAAGCAATTCAAAGCTATCATTCTGTAATCGTAAATCATCTCTGAATGCTTGCGGTACAAACTCTTCCTTTGAATCACCAGAAGGAAGTTCGCCACTATCTGAATCACATCCATAATTATTTGTAACATTGCAAGAATATCATGATCAGATAACTAAGCATTTCATTTCAGACATCACCTCATAATCACGTTAAAAGGCAATGACGAACAATTTCGTACTGATTCCATTTTTGTGATTTGATGTCGCAATACTATGGACGATAGTAAATTATTGCACCACAACATAAAGTCGCCGATATTTCAGAATTAACGAGATGATTACAAGGAATAACAGTAAACAAAATTATAGTTTTACCTGAAGGGGGTCAATATGACCCCACTTCGAGTTAAAGATAAAATGCGTTGTTTTCCAGTTTTTCAGGTCGTGCACGCACAGTTTTGCGGATCTGGATTTGCTCGCTTTATTTCTTCGTGATTCACGCTAGAAGTTCAGACCTGATTGACACAATGGTGCATCCACCATGGTAACGTGCGCAGAGTGTTTTAGTTCCATGTTTCTACACTGGGTGGTACCAGCAGTCGGCAACTTCCAGTACAGTACAATAGCGGCAAGACAGACTTGTTGACAAGGTGTTGATATCCTTGTTTTGACTTGTGAAGGTATCATATCTGACAGCCAGTAGATTTTATATGATCCTGTGATGTTATTGTGTGATTTCTTTCAGACATATTACTGCAATTTTGTGTAGATCATAAAAATTTATAGTGAAGGCCCAAATGAGACAATTGTGTTGGTACAAATTTTTTTTTAATAATTCTGTTTTTGTAATAAATTACTTAATGTATTTTGTATGTTAAACGCCCCTTTCTATATTAATGTCACATCACCCACAATATTTGGTCTGAAAGGGATAATGAAGTACATGACTAATAAATAAGTGTCATGTAAAGAAATGTTGACATAAAAATTCTTCAAAAAACAGCTTGTCACTACACTGACCTCTGTTCCTTTTTTTCTCGAACTTCTATGTTTTCTGACAAGACCATTTGGCCGAGCTCGTCCGGGTCTTTATAGTGACGTATAATTATCGCTTTTTACTTTATTCATTTCGTCTCCGTACGTTTACGAGGCGCGTCCAGAAAGTAAGTTCCGTTTCAATTTATCTCCGCTGCAGCGCTGCGACTGCAGTTTCGCACATGCGTTGTAGACGATGTGTATCAAGGAGAAGAACGTGCGCCCTTTTGAGATCACTGCCAGTTACTTACGCTTTGTTGTGCATGTTTGAAATCAGGTCGGTGATACGGTTTCTGAATGCGAGGAAAGTGAAACCAAGTGAAATTTATCGGCAAATTTGCGATGTTTACGGACCAAATGCGATGAGTGATTCGAAGGTGAGAAGATGGGTCCGACAGTTCAATGGGGGGCGTAGTGATGTGCACGATGAAGAACGAAGTGGGCGTCCAACTTTGGTTACAGAAGAACTGGTTCACGCGATTGATGGCAAGATCCAGGACATCTCAAGTCTTTCCTTGGCGGTCATCACTTCACCAATGACGACGAGGCGAAAGAAACTGTTTCCAACTGGTTGAAGACACAGGCGGCAGATTTCTATGAAGAAGGTATACAAAACCTGGTGCCACGCTATGACAAATGCTTGAAAAATTTCGGCAGATATGTGGAAAAGTAGTTTAACACTTGGAGTCCCAGCCATATATGCGAATCGACTTCTCCCAGTGCCGGCCATTTTTACAATATTTCGTCCTGTTGGTACAGTTTCAGAAATAATCATTAATATATTTATCTTGGTCAGGGATAAACCTTATTATTTCCTCTTCAAATACTTGCCCCGTACATTTCCCTGCTTTGTAAAACTTCATCACAACAATCAAAACAAGAAACGCTGTTTTTGGGTAGGTAAAAAATTGTTTTTTCGTATTATAAACTATTTATTAATAAACATGGCAATTTTTATGTGATTACATACAAATATCATGAATATTAAACATCAGCAAACGGCTTTTAGTGCAAATAGTTCTTTTTTGAGCGGTATAGCTGGAAGCAGGGCTGGACACAAAACCCCACTTTGCATACTGCACACTGGAATGAAGTATCCTTCCTTCTGGCGACTCCTGCTTCTTTCTTGCCCCTCTCTGAGCACACTCTACAAGTCTTTTGAGCCTTCTTCTTCCCTGGTGGAATGGGTATTCTTTCCAGGAAATGTGTTCCCTCCAGTTGTGAAAGCAATTATATTACCTGATCCTGATTCAGCATAAGTTGGATCTTCATCCGTGTCATCCGTGTCATCGCCATCCGATTCATCAAGAATGCGGCGAATCTCGGCGTCGCTCAAAGGCCTACTGCTTGACATGTTGCGTCTAACGCTCGCCCTGATGTCTCACAGTCAACTGACACAAACCCTTGTTTCGTAAAGTGGACAGTTCTGTGGCGCCTCCTTGTGGCAGAGATGTCTACAACAAGGGTTTGCCTCCCTTCTGATAACTGTCGTTCGGATAATGATGCGCGCGAAAGCTAGAATTCGTTTGAGAACAGCCGTCCGTAATATTACGGGCGCGGCAGTTCTCGCAGAGACATAGAGAACGCAATATTTACGGGCGCGGCACTCTTAAGTGTTAAGAGTTGTAGAATTTTGTGCAATAAAAATTTCTTCTGTATCTTTGTACAATTTCATTTTATTACCAAATGCAACTTACTTTCTGGACGCGCTTCGTATAATACAAGACAATTAAGTGGGTCACAGCCCGACAGACACACGCCGCCTCCTGGAAATGGAGAGATGACGTCTGCTGCGAGGGATGGCAGCGCGAAACAGATAACCCTCCTCCGCTTGCCAGACACGTGGCCAACGAGACAGCTGCAAATCGGACAGGCGTCCAATCAGAGATTCCAGCGGGGCCGTCTGCGGGCCACATGCACAACGGGTATCTCCCTCCCCCCTCCCTCTCCCCCTTCCCGCTTCCCTTACCCCCACGTCCCGTTCACGTGTGATGTATGTGCCGCAGCGCAAACAGAGTTAGGGCGCACGCCACTTACATGAGTAATGGGAGGCGGCCGAATAACATATCGATTGCCGCGCGCCGCTGGGACAGCAGCGCCCGGCCCGGTGGGCGGCGTTAATGAACACGTCATCGCCGGCGAGGCGAGGCGAGGCGAGGCGAGGCGGACGGCTGCGACGCCGTGCGTCGGCCAGGCGCGCGACGCCCACCCAGGCTCTGTTTGGCCCACGCCGCGACCGCCGCGCAAATGTTTGCCCTGCGCCGGCGCGCCACTTCGGAAAATAGGCCCACACACACGCGCGCGCGCTCTCACACACGTGTGTACACGCTGATACTATCAGGTTTACGTAGCGACCTCTGATTCACGCCCCAAACACGCGATAACAACTTGTTCCGCGGGGGTGCCGAGTCGAGGAGATGCGTCACCTCTTCTTCACTCCGTCTTAAATTCTCCCGCCTTGCTGGTTCGGCACGTCTTGAGGTTTGCTGTGCTAAATCAGCTCGTACAATAAGACGGCCAGTGTTCGCCATCGGATGATGCAGGAGGCGCATCCAGAAATTAAGTTTGCCTTTTACAACAAATACAACGTTACACAAAAAACTTTATTGGCAACAGATACATCAGTTAAAGTACTGCCTCTCTACTAATAAAAGTGACTATAAAAAGTAAAGCAATAAATATAAGATATCGTGTCTAAAATAATGGAATACTATATCAGGTTGTTTCATCATTCCTTTAATAAGAGAACAGGTCTGTGCTGAATTATTATAAATAAAAAATTGATGAAACCGTTTTGCAAGGTTGCATTTGACAGTCCTGTCATGAGGACGAGGAGATTTCCAGTCAAAAGAACAAACGAGTGTTCATAGAAACAGAGCTTATAATATTTCAACACAGACCTGTTCTCTTGTTACAGGAATGGTGTAACAACCTGATGCAGGAATCCAATAATTTTTTATAATCACTTGTAGTAGTACAGAGTCACTACTCCAGTGTAATTTTGTGGGGCATTTCTCTCTCTCTCTGTCCTTTTTTTTTTTTTTTTTTTTTTTTTTTTTTTTTTTTTTTTTTTTTTTTTTTTTTTTGGCGAATAATAATGTCTCTGGTGATACACAAATACTTGAAAATGGTGAATAAGGAAGTGTTATATGTAATGTAACGACTGCGGCACATAAGTACATGTTTAAATATCTTTATTTAAAGACAATACTAAATAAATAAATTCCCATTCGTACTCTTTACTGACAATTGCTTGTTTTACAGATACAACAATGTTTCGGCAATTTTTTTTTCTATGACATTGTAACTGCCGTTCCAAGACGCGTCAGGTTTCTTCTAGAGTTCCCAACAGTGGTAAGTGTCGTAAATCTCGCAATATTCAAAGTCGTTTTACGTAGCGACCTCTGATTCACGCCCCAAACACGCGATAACAACTTGTTCCGCGGGAGTGCGGAGTCAAGGAGATGCGTCACCTCTTATTCACTCCGTCTTAAATTCTCCCGCGTTGCTGGTTCGGCTCATCTCGAGGTTTGCTGTGCTAAATCAGGTCATCCCCGCCATCGAATGATGTAGGAGGTGCATGCAGAAACTAAGTTTACGACTTTTCCTCTTATAACAAAGGCAACGTTACACAAAAACATTATTGGCAACACATACATAAAAAATGTTAAAATCTTTGTATAGCTTATAGGACTTAAGTACGGGGGCACAGGGGCACATGCCCCCCCCCCTCCCCCAGACTGCCCGACGCAAAATTAGAAAGAGAGAATGAAGAGAGAGAGAGAGAAAAGGGAGAGAGAGAGAGAGAGGGAAAGAGAGGAAGGAAGAAAGAGAGAAAGAGAAAGGGAAGGGAGGAGGAGAGAGAGGGTGAGGAAGAGAAAGAATCTCAACACTAGAATAATTATCTTCTACTTAAAGGCAGCATGAAATTGCGAGTTTAAAATTGCAAAATCCCTGCAATTAACGTAATGTAATTTTCACTTTTTGCGTTATGCTTCCTTTTCATTAAAATTCAAATGTTCAAATGTTTGTAGAGGTTATGGGACTTTACTACGGAGTCATGAGTCCCTAAACTTACAAACTACCTATGAACTAACTAATACTAAGGACTGCACAAATATCCATGTCCGAGGGGGGATTCGAACCCCCGACCGCAGTGGCCGTGCAGACCGTGACTGGACCGCCTCAGTCCCCTCGGCCACCGCGGCAGGCAACACAGACATCAATTAAAGTACTACACTCTACTAATAAAAGTTATTATAAAAAATAAAGTAATAAATATAAAATATCGTGTCCAAAAAATTGAATCCTATATCAGGTTGTTTCATCATTCCTTTAATAGGAGAACAGATCTGTGCTGAATTATTATAATTACAAAATTGATGAAACCGTTTTGCAAGGTTGCATTTGACAGGACAAGCAGATTTTCAGTGAAGAGAACAAACAAGTGATCATAGGAACAGAGATTATAATAATTCAACCCAGACCTGTTCTCTTGTTACAGGCATGATGTAAGAACCTAGTGTAGGAATTCAGTTTATTTTTTATAATCACTTGTAGTAGTTCAGAGTCATTACTTTAGCGTTATTTTGTGTTTTTTTCTTTAGAGGAATAATAATGTTTCTGGTGATACACGAGTACTTGAAAATGGTGACATAACTTCAGTGAAACTAGTTGTACAAAACAAGGAAATGTTATAAATAATGTAACGTCTTTAGTAAAAAAAATACTAAGTAAATTAATTCCCATTCGTACTCCTTACTGAAAATGGCTGGTTTTACAGATACAACATTGTTTCGGCAATTTCTTTCTTTAACATTGTAACTGCCGTTCCAAGACGCGTCAGATTTCTTGTAGTGTTCCCAGCAGTGGTAAATGTAAATCTCGAAATATTCAAACTCGTTTTACGTAGCGACCTCCGAGTCACGCCCCAAACACGCGATAACAACTTGTTCCGCGGGGGTGGCGAGTCGAGGAGATGCATCACCTCTTATTCACTCCGTCTTAAATTCTCCCGTCTTGCTGGCTCGGCACGTCTTGAGGTTTGCTGTGATAAATCAGCTTGTCCAATAAGACGTCCCGTCCCCGCCATCGGATGATGTAGGAGGCGCATCCAGAAACTAAGTTTACCTATCTTTCCTTCATAACAAAGACAGCGTTACACGAAAAACTTTATTGGCAACAGATACATCAATTAAAGTACTTACTCCCTACTAATACAAGTGATTATAAAACATAAAGTAATAAATATAAAATATCGTGTCTAAAATCACGATATCCTATATCAGTTGGTTTCATCATTCCTTTAATAAGAGAACAGGTCTGTGCTGAATTATTATAATTACAGTAGAACCCCTCTTATCCGATATTGAGTGGTCCGTCATTCCGGTTAGTCCGACCCTGCTTAGGCTCGCGCTCCTGTGCCAACTTGTCACTGGACGCCTGTCGGGCCTTTTTTGTGGTGGTTGTCGCTGCAAATATTGTTATACTGTACGCTATTGTGTAGTTTTATCCTTTGTTGGAATTAAAACGTCGTTGTTAGCTTAATTCCGTGTTCTCTACAGTACTTATTACATCCATTGTGGGTATAGTTGTATGTTTTTCAACGTGTCTGGATTCAAATGTAAACACATAACTCTTTCACTAAATGACAAATTAGTAGTGCTACAAAGACTGGACAAAGGAGAATCGCTCCGAAAAAATTGCAAATGAACTGAATGAATTTATTGGAGGAAGAATCAGAAAGACATTGAATCCTATACAGTTATGATTGATGGTGAAAAGAGTCTGAAGAATCGGAAAACATTTTTAAAAAAACCTAAACATCAGCTGCTTGCTCTATGGATGTGGTTTTGTCCAAAAAGAAGGAAAAGAACTCCAATATCCAGGCAATTCTCAAAGAAAAAGTGATAGTTTTGTACAAAAAACTGGAAGCCGAAAGTAAATTTCCTGCCAGTGAAGGCTGGATTGATCGTTGGAAAACTCGTCATGGTGTCCGATTTCTTTCTACAGTAAGTACAGAATAGTACTGTAATTTGTTTGTTGTTTTTCCTTTTAAAACCAATAAATATTATTGTGTGTGTAGACATTGTTTTATTTAATATATTGCTTGATACTGTGTAGGAAACATCTTTTTGATATTGCTGTAGACGTATGTTAGTTCTTAAATCGTTTAACCTTTTTGTACTAAATGTCTTTTTATATTTTTTGCGATAAGTGATATATTTTTCGGCTAATTCGGCCTTTTTCCGTTCCGACTATGGTCACGGTTTCGAAGGTGACGGAATAAGGGTTTCTACTGTACAAAATCGATGAAACCGTTTTGCAATGTTGCATCTGACAGTCCTGTCATGAGGTGAAGCAGCTTTCCAGTCAAGGGCACAAACAAGTGGTCATAGGAACAGAGCTTATAATTCTGCCCAGACCTGTCCTCTTGTTACAGGAATGATGTAGCTACCTGGTGTAGGAATCCAATTTATTTTTAATAATCACTTGTCGCAGTACAGAGTCGCTACTTTAGCTTAATTTGGTGAAGAATTTATTTTTTTTTTTATTTATTTATTTATTTATTTATTTATTTATTTATTTATTTTTTTTTTTTGCGGAACTGTAATGTCTCTTGTGATACAGGAGTACTTCACTGAAATTACTTGTACAAAATAAGGAAATTTTATAAGTAATATAACGACAGTGGCACATAAGTACATTGGTTAAATGTCTTTGTTTCAAAAAAAAAATTGCCAATATTACTCCTTACTGACAATGGCTGGTTTTATAGATACAACAATGTTTCGGCAATTTTTTACTTTAACATTGTAACTGCCCTTCCAAGACGCGTCAGGGTGCTTATAGAGTTCCCAGCAGTGTAAAGTGTCGTAAATCTCGAAATATTGAAACTCGTTTTGCATTGATTATTTGACTTCAATAAATTCTGAATTAGTTGCCGACACTTTGTCGGTAGGACAGTAAACTTAACATTGTTCGATTAAAATGCTGCTTAACGAAGACAAGCCTGGATTACGTTTATATAAATATATATCTCATTGTCACACGACTAGTTTCGACAAATTTCTACACATTTTCAAACGATTATTAATCAAAAACTCTATATGAAAATAAGCACCACATACATCTACAATATTTATGCGCGTCGAAACACTGCTCTACCTTCAGGTCAAACATATATTACTTATGAATTCTACCAAAACATGACGTTAAAAATAAATAATGACACAACTGTAATATTTTTCATGAGAAAGCAGGCAACCACTGCCTGAATTTCGCTTTTGATAACTAGCAGCTGTCTAATACAGTACAGGAGGCATGCAACCAGCGTGTGACTAACTGTAGTTTCAGAAAACCAGTATTTGTCTGAAATACAGTGGCATAAAGCGACTGGATATAGACTACAGACGACTCGTTTATTTATAACCAGCAGTTGTTTCTAATACAATAATATCACATTATCATCATCTATAAGAATCTAAAGCTTTAGCTGCTCCCTCGTTGGAAGATCACTATCCCGTTTTAAATTTTTGATCACATCCACACTCAATTAACAATTTGACAATGTTATGCAGAAAAGTTATAAATATTCAGTTATCATAATACAATAATTGTCACCCTGTACATTCAGTTCCTGAATGAATATAGATACTTGTAAGTACATATACTGCTCGGTATTCATTCTCTTCTAAACTTCTTGCGTCTCAAGTATATTCCTATAACAGCATGAATGCGCCACATTCTCGGGTGTCTGACCTCCTACAATGGACGTCGTAGATATTCAAGTGCCTTTTCGCCTAACTGTAAAGTCTGTTCTTGAAAATTGTCTTAAAACACAAGATCACAAATTCTCTTTACAAATGCGTTTGCTTTCTTTCGTATACAGAACAAGCAATAACGTCATTTTGTACATTTGCTGAGAAATTGAAGAAAAGAAGACTGAAGCTTCATAATTCTCAGTAAGAAGAAACAGGTATGCAGGATGGTCTGGAGCAATCAACAACCTCTTTTAAGATGTGACATGATGTCTTATAATATATATAGAAATTGAGGTGTTTGTGCCTATATTTCACTTTGCAGCCAAAACCACACATCGCATGCGAATAGTGTTTGTATGTGGTACTAGTTATCAGTTGAAAGTTACCGACTTATATAAAATTCTACGTGTAGGCGCCAATATTTTGCTCTTCAGCAAAATCTACACAATGAAAACGAACGATATCCCTGTGTTGTTGTAGAACAAAGTCTCCCGTTGTACACCATAACAGTTGCATGTCGATATCTATAACAGGGTGGAAGATATAGTGGTTGAAATTCAAAATGTTCAAATGTTTGTATAGCTTATGGGACTGAACTACGGGGTTATCAGTCCCTAAACTTACAAACTACTTATGAATTAACTAATACTAAGTACGGCACAAATATCCATGCCCGAGGGAGGATTCGAACCCCCGACCGTAGTGGCCGTGCAGACCGTGACTGGAGCGCTCAGTCCCCTCGGCCACCGCGGCCAGCAGCTTGAAATTCGTCAGCTTATATAAAATTCGGAGTGAAACCAGCGATTACTTTTGACACTATAATTGCAAAGAGGTTATATACAGCGAGCGAAAAATGATGCACATTCTTCAGTTGTTGTTCTGCAACAAGCGTACGAATAAAGAAAAATGGTGCATATTACAGTTTGAAAAGAATAACCACCAAGTAAGTTGCCAAAGCGTAAGAAAGAAATTCCGCGTTTCTTCGATATTCCCTTCCGAGAGAGTGAAATAAGGGATGAACTTTTTCTTTTTTTTCTTTTCTATTTCTTTTTCTTTTTTTCTTTTTTTATTCGATACTCTTGGATATTGAACCATTAAGTGGGTGAAATAAGGGAAAATCTTTTAAGGGCGCCACTAAGACTATTTTGGTGCTAGATATTCTAAAATTTTGATTTGGAACATAAGTTCCTTTTTTTAAATGTGTTTCGAGATGTTCTGAATTCTGCCAATAATAGTGCAATAGATTATGGGAAGTTGTATCAAAATGGGAAAGCATTTTTAAAGCTAAATATATAAAAATTTATATTTATTAGTAGAAACAAGCAATACAAACAATCCAGTCTACGCGTGCGAAATAGCGGGGATTAAGATTGTAGAATTTATTGTGACTGCTGGTGCCTTTGGTCAAAATTCGAGCCGTTGTGATTGCAAAGTATAGAAATAAAATTTTCCAATATAACTGGAATTTATTGGTATGCAGACACATAGTTCCTGCCTGCAGAGTCCCGTTCCATAGAATAAGTGGTGTTGTAGGTATCAAAATGAAGTAACTAAAAATTGGCATCATACTTTAATTATCTGCTACCAGCAGCAGATAACAACAGAGTTGATCTTTCAGGATAATACGCGAAATGGCGACGCAATGTAATAATGTTATTCCGTTGCCATGAAACTATGATTTCCACTACTTACAAAACGACCCACCTCGTACTTCCATCCGTACAACCCGTAGAAGGCTGCCTTGTTAAAACTGTACCTTTCGTAGTCCATCGTAGTCTAATATCTACATCTACATACATACTCTGCAATCCACACAAATATGCGTGGCGAAGGGTACCTGTACTACTTATTACTAGTTGGTAGCTTTTCTGTTCAACTCTCTTACAGAACGAGTTATACAATAATGAAATATGGCCAAGATCGCCAGTAATTATATTTTTATTGCATCAGGTTACCAGTTTCAACGGATATCACTGCATTGAAGATAAAAGTGAAGCAATGAATTAAAATTTGTGATGTGGCCGGGAATGTAACCCGGACATTAATGCGTATTAAGCAGCCGTGTTACCGTTAGACCACCGCACCAATAAAGATTATGGCGCCTCGGAATAGTCTTAAGTACGACTTGCCTCCGCGTCACAAACTTTAATTCAGCTTCTGCGTTCCAAAGATAATGGGCACTACTGCCAAGGCTCTCCATGCAGCGCAACAGCACCTCGGCAATGGACATAGTGGAACAATCCCACTACGATGATATAAATATCAATTGTAATAGTGGCAAACACAGGAGCTGAATTAAAGTTTGTGACGTGGAGGGAAGTCGTACGTAGACTACTACGAGGCGCCTTAATCGTTAGTGTTGCGGTGGTGTAACGGTAAGACGTCTGTCTAGTAAACATGGAGGTCCGGGTTCGATTCCCGGCCGCATCACAAATTTTAATGCATTGCTTCACCTTCAGTGTCGTGGACATATTCGAAACGAATAACCGTCTCAGGGTTTCTTAATTAATATTTAGATGTCACTGCCTTCATAGGACTTCTATGTTCACGTCAGTTTGATTACATCATTTTAAAATTAACGAAACTGACATACGTAATCATGTCCAATGATAGCACATAAATCTGTTGAAACTGGTCACCTAATGTAACAAACATTAAATAATTTGCGATTTTAGACATACTTTATTATTAAAATAATCAATCACATGGCCCCCCAAGTCGCAATGACGAATTATTTGAAGAATATTCAAGACCGGGCCTTCCAAAAATTCTTCCAAGAAATCGACGTCGACCATGCGCATTCCACACGACTGTCCTTATAATACTCTCGTTCTATTTCGTGTCCTTGAGGAGCGTTACGTCAGTATATTTAATTGACTCGACGCTGTCAAGTAGTATACTACTAGTGCTGGTTTCGAACATTACGGTGTTGTTTCTCCTACTCATCTGCATCACCTTACAGTTTTCTAATTTACAGCAAGCTGCCTTTCCTCACACCATCTATAAATTTGTTCCAAGTCATCCTCCATTTTACAACAGTCACTCAATGCCGACACCTTTCTGTACACCAAGGCATCATCGACAAAAAAGCCACAGTTTTGCAACTTACTCTTCCCGTCAGGTTATTTATGTAGACAGAAAATAATGACAAGAATAAGATAATGGCAATTATCTTTGGAACAAAGAAGCTGAATTAAAGTTTGTGTTGTGGAGGGAAATCGTACATAGACTATTCCATGGCGCCTTAATCGTTAGTGGTGTGGTAGTCTAACGGTTAAGACGTCTGCCTAGTAAGCATGGAGGTCCGGGTTCGATTCCCGGCCGCACCACAAATTTTAATTCAATGCTTCACATCTATCAATAATGTCTAGAAAATAATACGGTGCTATCTCACATTCCTGGGGCACTCCTGACTATAACCTAGTCACCGATGAACACTAGCCGTCGAGGACAACGTAATGGGTTCTATTACTTACGTAGTCTTCGAGACACATCCGTATACACATGATTGTAGCTGATGAAGATGTATTGCAAAGCCGTCATAGAATTATTCATTTGCCTTGATGTGTTAACAATACTGAAAAAATTATTTCAATTTTCATATCCTTGTCATTATATACGCCAAGAAACTATCAAGAGCCAATAGCCTGGTTGCTCACGGAGGGAGTGATTTCGCTCCGTGATAATAAGCGTCCACACGTCTCTATGGTCAAGTGAGAGCAGTTTGAGCATCCACTTTACTGCCGGAACATGCAGCTCTGTGACTTACGTCTGTTTGGTCCACCAAAAAAATAATAAATAAATAAATAAATAATAATAATCCCAATGGTAAGAGTTTCAACTCAGATGTCGAACTGAAGGACAGAGTAGAGGACTGGATCTTGTTACAGCAACAGGGATTATGGGAACAGGGAAACTTCGGCTCGTTAAACACTGAGATACTTACGCTCAGGCCTCTACTCTTGAAGAAACACTTCGTTTCGTATCTTTTGATTTCAGCACCTTTCGTAGTTCCCTAAGTTCTACCTCTAGATAACTCCTGCGCTAGACCTGTACCTGTCGCGGTGGATCGCCGTGAAAATTTCTAACTCCTTTAACCTCTCTCTTAAAGGCTACGTACACACATGAATTTGTGTTCACCTGCGGCAAAGCAAAACCGTTCACCGAACAAAAATATATGTGCCGTTAGATGTTCTAGAATTGGTCGAAATTGCATTTCGATGTGTGTAAAGGTTTACGATATAAAAGAGGCGATAGGTTTTTAATTAATCTCCGTTTATAATGATATTTTACGTAACTTCGTGATACAATAAACCTTAGGGTTCTTACAATAGGGTGAATTGGTTATCTATGAAGGTGGTAATAAACAGCTATCATGCCAAAGGCCGCGTCCTGAATGATTCATTCACTTTTTAATTCGACCCCCTCCACCCCCACCCCCCCAAACTACCAGCTAAGGATTAAAATTGGGAGGTAGTGTTGAATTTACACGGAAGGCTTCCTTTACGAAGTGATTTTCCGTAATTCCGATTTTTGTCATTCGCCTTAGAAGTGTTGTTATGCGGGTTGTTGCCGTTTCCCCTTCTGCACAAATCTCTTCATGGCAGAATAAAAATTGCATCCCAAAGTCATCACTTATTTGATCAATGTATTCCAATATTTGTATTCCTGATTTGACTCATTACATCTTACCTTTAGAAACGGGTAAGTTGTTCCTTGACCTTTAAAACATGTCCTGCCATCCAATACCTTCCGCTTGTCAATGTTTTAGATGTGTTTCCTTTTCTGACCATTCTTCGGAGAAACCTTTCATTTGTTATGTTAGTAGAACCCACCTCGGAAGCTAAATACCCGAAGTGCTACCATTATCTTCTGTTTCGGTTATCCCACTGCCTGTAGTACATTTCCGTACACATCTGTGTACATTCACAAAAATTTCTGCCTCTCTTTTTATCCTCTTTAATTTTTTTCCATTACTCGTAGATTTCTCATGCCAAGTCCTTATGCCTTTACTGGTCAACTTTCATATCTTCCTAGCTTCGTTTGTCGTGTGGCATTTTGCTTCCATGGTAGTAAATTCTTAAAACTTCACCCACCTCGTAGTCAGCAACTTTGTAAATTTCCGCTATTTTTCGTGACTTTTCTCTTTATTCTCTTTACTCTAAATGCATGAGCCTTAATGATTATAGTAATGATTGTATTAAACATATCCTCTAATTGTTTTCCACTTTAATTGAGAATAGCAATTCATCACTAAGTTTTATAATTAGATAGAGCTTGATAATTTCCGAAATCCCACACCAATGGGAATGAAATAAATAGGCGATGACTTTTTAACATTGATCTCTAGAACAGAAATTATTCTTGATCCACATTATTTCTTACATTCTAGTCTGAAGTAGGTTAAACAATGCTTTGTTTTTAAACATATGTCATTATTTAGGATATTTCGAATCTATAATTAAGAAAAATGAAATTCGATAAAATTAAACACCTGAGGAAGTGAAACATTGAGTGTGATATTTTCAAAAATAAATCATTTGATAACTCCTAAAGTATTTTTAGGGCTAAATCATCAAAAATTGTATTTGACTTCTCGCTTGGAAATGATTTTATGTATGTTTCAGTGAGTTTGGTATTCATCCTCAACATCGGCGGCAATGTTCAAATGTTTGTAAACCTATTGGAACTAACTGCTGTGATCGTCAGTTCCTAGACTAACAAGCTACTTAAACTAACTTACACTAAGTACTTCACACACACATTAACACACACACACAGGACCGAGGTATGGCCGCGGTGGAGTAGTTTCGCTGCGGAGCGCGCGGTTGCTCGCCGTGGAGGTTCGAGTCCTCCCTGGGGCATGGGTGTGTGTGTTTGTCCTTAGGTTAGTTTACCTAGGTTTAAATCAAATGTTCAAATGTTTGTAGAGTCTATGGGACTTAACTACGGGGTCATCAGTCCCTAAACTTACAAACTACTTATGAACTACTTACAACTAAGGACGGCACAAATATCCATGCCCGAGGGGGGATTCGAACCCCCGACCGTAGTGGCCGTGCGGACCGTGACTGGAGCGCCTCAGTCCCCTCGGCCTCCGCGGCCGGCACCTAGGTTTAAGTAGTTTGTAAGCTACGGACTGATGATCACGCAGTTTGGTCCGATAGATTTACAGATATTTTTTTGACCGAGGTAGGACTAGAACCTGGAACCTCCTGTGGGAACGGCCGCCCAGACTGTAGAATGATGCCTTAGACTAATCGGCTATTCCGCGCGGTTATCATTGGTGAAACTGGGAATTACAATGTATGAAACTATATCATTATGTTAATTCATCTTAAAAGTATATCTGTGCACACCATTCAGTATCCATGAGCGAGGAAGCGGGCGTTTAACTTATATAAATATTTGTATAGTCGCCCACTTCCGTTTCACAGTATGTCATTGGATAAAAAACTGACAACGTCAACCATTGTTCGCGGACAACTAAAAATAGAGATAAAGTATCCTGCGGTCAAACCCACAACGATGTGGTACAGTTTGGTTGCAATAGAGGATTAAAAGGTGCAGTCAGGATTTTGGTACGAGGTTAAGTGAGTAATGATGGACTAATTAGTAGCGTTGAATACATGAGTTGACTAGAACCTGCCAAGAACGTCCACTAACGTAAAACGCATAGGAACAATTTTACATTACCTACTTTCGCGTTATTTAACGGTGTGTATGGGCGTCCGCCGTTGCTAGCTTCTAGCGTCGTATTATGCGCTTCAGTTGTGCGCTGAGTTAATCGGGACCCACTGGCAGTAAAGCCCTATTGATTCGCGGTCTCAGTTGTTCAGCTAAAGCCCTCAAACAGATAGCTCGGTCGCTGTGAATAAGGGCTACACAAGACAGAGGTTTAAGGTGGTCTACCGAACAGACCACCCCACTCCATCTTTAGAGCAGCGTTCTGTAGTGAAGCTAAGAGCCGATGTTGGCCGTCTCCTATAGGAGACGTGGCGTCATATTTTGAGCCTTGCTCGTAAGGGAGATTACAAAAGTATATAAGCTTGTTACTTTGTGTTCTTTGTATAGTGATAAAGCAAATATGTAGAAAATGCTTGATGTCAAGGATGTCAGGTGTAGAGATAATGTCTGCACTCTTAAGAATACACGATATTATTACAAAAATAAGGATGCAAAAATGTGACAATTTCTTACAAGAAACATAATGGAATTAAGACAGTAAACACGTTTTGGAAATTAGGTATTCCGTCGCGAGTGAAACACGTTTCATCTGTGACGAATATTTTGTTAACAACATCACGCTGCGTACTGTGTAAAATCTTTTCTGCCAATGCTTGTACGCTTTGAATGTGGTAATTCCGCAGACTGTCCTCTTTCAAGGTACGGTGAGCTACAGTGTGCGATACACCTACTTGGTGATGCTTCTTGTGCTCTGAGTAGGATCATCCTGGATGAGGTCCAGAACTATTTTCTCAGCTTCCAGTGTACGATCGGCGCGTTGTTCGCCTCTTCCTTCTGTGCAGGATAGTAAAGAGTCAGTATTTCTCAATCTAAGATAGTGAAATATATACTCGTTAGTTTTCTTCTGTCATGATGTAATAAAAGGGGGAATCATATCAGAGTCGGCCGCAGTTGGCAAGCGGTCTGCGGCGCTCCAGTCACATATTGCACGGCCACTACGGTCGGGGGTTTGAATCCCCCCTCGGGCATGGATATTTGTGCCGTACTTAGTATTAGCTAGTTCATAAGTAGTACGTTTAGAGACTGATGACCCCCGTAGTTAAGTCCCATAAGCTCTACAAACATTTGAACATTTGAAGTATATCAGAACAGAGATAAGTTTCGAATATAGACAAAAATTTTTAAAAAAAGTACAGATTACTGTACTTTATTAAAAAGTAAATACATAATAAGTGCGTACAATTAGAGAATTACAGTGACAGGAACCTTTGGTGAACAGTAGCAAATGTCTATCGTGAAGGAAGTCGTCATTGAAGGAAGCATTTGAAATAAATTTGTACGGCTGACCCCGCAACACCATTTGCCTCGCCACCAATTGAATGAATATCGCAGAGTTCAGAAATAGTAAATATCCCTTCTCCTAACAGTAAAACGAGTTGCAATAACGTCTGTCCAAGCGTATTGCAATGGAGCAGCAACGCGTGACATATTTCCCAATGTGTTTACGACTCACGTTCTCGATTTCAATGCAAGCCGTGGGCAATAACAGGAACCGATTGCTTACGTAGGTACACTGCCAAGTGTCTACTTTTCAAAAAAGAAGAAATAATTGTCCTCAACCTTACTAAACACTCAAACATGTTGCTAGACTTTTTTGTCAAGCACACCGACAAGTACTATCTGTATAATTTTGGCGGCCAATACCGTTTACACTAATAATTAAAACAGTTCTTGTCATTCATTATCCGACAAGAGATGAAAAATTCTTTGTTAAATTCTCATGTTTCAAATCTTTTCTATTGTCTTCACAATCTAAGACAAAATAAAAACTAAACATATACTACGTGACATCGTTCACAAACTTTTGATCGTACAATGAATACAATTTACACCCAACAGAATTGTAGACGAGTCAAGTTGTTAACTTTTTCAGTTGCTTCCGCAACACGTCTCCGTTATGAGGAATGCTGTGTTGCACTCTGCGCTTATAGTTTTTATATCTGTTACAAGTAGAATTAGGAGGATGTTAATTGAAGAGTGATTCAATCAGAGAGCTTGGAGAGGAGAGAGGTCATAAGTTTCGATTTTTTTCCTTTTCGTTGGCATATTAAAAGTGGTGAGGAATTAATGTGTCACACCGTAGAAACAATAAGGAAATATAAAAATGAAAGCAGGAAAATAATTTATTTTGAAACTAACGTTAGGTATTAAAACACGGAATACGTAAAACAATGTGGGATGAAATTATGAAAGTCTAAATGCTATATCTCACTTTAGGAGATAATAACTGAAAGACACTGTCTGATACGGAAATTGTGTTTATTGCCAACACAAACTAATCATCTCCTGGAAACAAACTAACAAACTTTTGAAACAAAGGCAAAACAACGAACATCAACTAAAAGTTTTCTTCTTCACCAATTAGGTACAAGCCAGGGAGATAAAGACAGCCTTGTGAGAACTGTCAGGGAGACGTAGCCGGACGACGTATTCCGTTGCGGGAAGTCCTGGAGGCGCGGCGTCGCTGGCAGGAACTCTTCCCCACAATCGTCGGTCGCGATCCCTCAGCAATGGTTCTCGTAGGCGGTCGGAAGTCGTGCTGCATTAGGTCCCCCTAAATAGTCGGCGCGCAGTGATACGTGGCAGTCTCGAGTTTATCTCGCGTGACTGTGCGGAGGAAAATAGTTCCGGTTTGGTGCGTTCTCTGGGGGTGCTCATCGCATCCTCTGGTGACTCCGGAACTGCCGCTGTGGACGCCTCACTGGTATGCATCCATGCGCCACATAACCTGCAATGCGGGTTGTCCTCTGGTCAGGCGAACCACCAGTAAATGACACTAAACGTATAAAGGCTAGTCTACACGATGTTACTAGGTTGCGACACTCGTTTCATGAAATGAGTTGCGCGCAACTGGTTTCTTGTATGTCGGTAGACACGGCGCCAATACTATACACTTCAGTTTCGTTGTTTCGTAATTACCGTAGTCGCCGTAGAATGAAAGTTTTGGTAGCTATAAGAGTTGTGGCGGAGCTATTGTTACTCTGTGTGAAGTCTCTGCATAAGACTAAACATAAAAAGGATAGGGAATGTGTTTGGGTTCGTGACTGGATTAAAAAAGACGTCAGCTCGGTTGGTCAGCGACCTTGCTGAAAGAAACTGTGATCGAAGACCCTAGAAGCTATTTTAATCAACTCAGAATGTCACCAGAGCAGTTTACGTACGTTTTAAACATAGTAATGCAACAAAGAAACCAGATACTGTCATGCGTGAAGCATTGTTACTAGAACTGAAATTACAAATTTCATTACTTTTTTTGTCAAATAGATATTCGTCTATACAGTACCTGTACCGCGTTCCCAAATCCACAATAGCCATAGTTCGTTTGTATGGGTATTTGGAATTGAATGTAGGTAAGTCTGCAATTCACTAATCGTCAACCCATCAATATGTAATTCACGAATAATTGCTTCAAGAGCACTAACACGCCGCTGCTTATTCCTGAAATTTTCAGCGTTAAAATGGCACAAACACCTATGCATCGCATATATGTTCAAAAACCGAATTATTTCTTCCTTTGCCCCCCTTTATGCTGTGTTTTGTTCAGTATTGGTTATCACCTAACCTAAAAACACGCGCAATCAGTTTCGCCAAAGTTGGAAGCTGCCGAAACTGTTTAGTTTCGCCAAAGAGTTGCGCGACTGCCTGCCGCGCATGCGCATTGGCCCTTAGCGCAGTTTCATGCAACCTAGTGTCGTTGTGTAAACTAGCGTTAAGTGTATAAAATAGTGTAGTGATTGTTGAAGAACTAGATATATAGATTACGGTAGTGAGGTTAATTCCTTCTACTTGGTGGTGATGTATGGCGCGTAGTTGTTCCTATATGTACGGAAGCAGTCTGCACGCTGTTCAACTTTGAGTATGAGTGGACGCCCTGTCACTTCTAGGTACGTGCGACCGTCGCTCGGAAGCACCATGCGTCCCGGTGGAGAGCGGAAAAGGCTTTTAAAGTTCTTTATTTCTTCGTTTTTCTTTTATTAAATGCAATGTTAATGAAATCCAACCGCGGCCAGTCCGTAAAGATCTCTACTTCTTTAAGTTTTGTAACCCAGGGGACTTACGGTTCTTTCGTGAGTACGTGCTTGGCGATTACAGGGCTCCGAGCTAGCCGGCCGCGGTGAACGAGAGGACTAAGGCGCTCCAGCCACGGTCTGCACGGCCACTACGGCCGTCCGTAAGTAGTTCATAAGTAGTTTGTACGTTTAGGGACTGATGACCCCGTAGTTAAGTCCCAAGGACTATACAAACATTTGAACATTTTGCTCCGAGCTATTGCAGTCTTTCTTTCTTCTTTCCTTCCCGGACTTCATTTCCTTTCTCTTCCCCTCCTTCCCTAACCCCACTCCTTCCGGTCCCCACTCCTTCCGAAACTACTCAGTTTGGTTCTGCTGTCCCAAACTACCAACAGACTAACGAACCAAGCCTTGTCAGCATATTGCCTTTAGATTCCCCGTCCAACACTTCAAAATACGTATCAGTTGTTTCTACAGCGTGCGTCCAAGTTCTCTAAATGGTGACTTGTTATTGAGAAATGAAGCGTGTTGTTTGAAGCGTCTTTCAAACGTTCTGCTTGTCTACGTACACTTTTGGACGGCCTTGATATTTTAATTTACACAAATCTCCTCTCTCAGTCTGAGACGAGAAATGTTTATCGTCTTAAATACTACAGGAAAACCGGTGTTTTGAAACATAATACCTTTTATGTGACTAATAATGTTCAAATGTTTGTAAATCTATCGGACCAAACTGCGTGGTTCTCAGTCCGTAGCTTACAAACTACTTAAACTTAGGTAAACTAACCTAAGAACAAACACGCACACCCATGCCCCCGGGAGGACTCAAACCTCCGACGGCGAGCAACCGCGCGCTCCGCAGCGAGGCACCTTAGACCGCTCGGCTACTCCACCGCGGCTATGGGACTAAGACCGTCCATGTTTCCTTAAAACTCATGATATCTTGTTTCCTCTCTGTCAAGCATTCTCGTAGCAACGTCCACCTACATCCCCCTACCTTTACCTGAAACTACTATAAGAATTTTGTAAGCACTTGTGTAACACAGTATTTAACGTAATGCCGAGACGGGTTGCGGACGAAACAACAACGTAAACCTCAGCACTTACGTAAAATTCTGTTAAATGTAAATTTCAATCTTTCAAAAGTCAAATTATTGTAAAAATCGAGCTAGTATATGTTTGGTTTTCATTGTGTTTTAAATTCTGATGATGAACCTAACAGAGTGAAACAAATAAATGGAACAAAAACTTTCGCAACTGTTCACGCACAATGGAAGATAACAAAGTGTTTAAAATTAACTTGTATTTGCTCTGGAGCGCCACGTTACGGATCGCGCAGCCCTTCGCGTCGGAGGTTCGAGTCTTCCCTCAGACGCGCTCGCGCGCGCTCGCGCGCGCGCGCGCGCGCGCGCGCGCGCGTGTGTGTGTGTGGTGTAAACGGTATAATCCGGCAATTATACAGGTGGTACATCTCGGTGTACTTGACAAAAGAGTCCTGTAATATGTTTGAGTATTTCCTACGGTTGTTCCGGGAAACAACAGTTTGTCTCAGGATAGTGTTTTTGAAAAATAGACCCTTAGCAATGTACGTACATAAGCAATCTGTTCCTGTTATTGTCCGTTGCGCGTGTTGACATCCCGACCGCGAATCGCAAACACATAGGCAACTATTGGAGATTAGGACACACTATTTACAGAAAGCCCAAGTGTGCAGAAATGTCGTGGTGTCTTGCAAACGTTGGGAACAGAGATTTCTCTATTTCAGACGCAAGAAGATTGACTAAAGAGCCAGACCTTCTTACAGGCATGTTCAAGCCCACTGGATATACAAACAGATCTAAGGTGCCTTCCAGTTTGGACCTTCGCAGGAACAGAAGAGACCTGTAAGCATATTTCCAAAAATATTTATATTTCAAAAGATATTATGTTCGACATCGATTGTTATAGCGTTCTTGGGCTCAGAAGGATGATTTAGGACCGAGGAGACTCGGTGTATGCAAAATTCCTTTTCATTGTGTGAAACATTACACTGGTCAGACAATTATAACCGTCGCACAGTGGAACGAAATCCCCAAAACGTGAAAGAAAACCCGAAAAATGAATTTTCGATAGTCGGAAATTTGATGGGTGGGTTGGTTGGAGGAAGGATTGGAGCATCTCATTCCAGAAGGAGAGATCGCCACCTTCGATACCTGTAGAGTTACGTCAGTTCAAAAGTGACTTTCGTCGAGAGCACACGCAGTGCTGGCAAATTTACTCACGATGTGTGAGTGAATATTTTGGTAGTGAAGAGAAGAAATTCAGTTCTAGAACATGGAAACGTTTGCTACAGGTATACAAAAATGTTAAATAGGTATAAATTTCATGGTCATCTTATTTACATTTTTTCCGAAACCTGTTCAAAACGACCATACTTTGCTGACCTTGTACTTGCAGTTGGCTTATACCGCGGAATTTCAATTCGCAGACTATAGATTGATTAATCATCTGATGAAATTGACAAGAATCAGCTGCCAAAATCTGCCATTTCTGTTGTATAATAACTATCTACAACTGCCCGTGCGTCTAACGTTTCGTAGCACAACATTGTCAATAAAAAACACTTTTCAAGAAAATGTTCACGTGTAAAAACAATAGAAGACGTTCTAAAGAGGCTTCTGGTAACTTCCAAGCCATACGTATCCAGTATTAGAAAACTGCCACAAACAGATGCGAAAAGTTTGCAAGGGAGGCAATAAAACTATTACCGTCCGCTGCAATTCCAGTTACGCCACGATCGCTCATAGAAAATTCCGACATAGATTCTGACTCTGAGAACTTGGGGAGCGATACTCATTCTGATAGTTATGAAACCAATAATTCAATTTTGTATGCATTAGATCATCTTGAAACATATTAAGTTTTAATGTAAGAACGATTATCTTTATTATCTACTTTTATTAATTGTATCGTTAATTATATTATTACATTCCTTAATTGTGTTCTGTCACCGACTTTAAAGATTGTTTCGTTATATTATTGAATTACATTGTGTATGGTATCGAAGAACTTTTTCAAATATATTTTCCGCAAATATTCCGTTATTTATTTACAACAAACAAATCACGTTGGCAGTTTGTTAATTACACAGGTCGACATGTATTTTGGGGTTTGGAAAGTAAGTGGTGTTCTTTACTAAATTTGTACCCCTAAATATGAAAATCATATCAGTTTTTTTCCATCACCCTCAGGTTTTTCTGCACAGCTACCCCCTCCAAACCTACCATTGGCTGCGAAGTCTATGTTATGCAGTGCCCACAACTACAGAAATGTGGCAACGGTGCATTTTTTTGTGTGTGAGGTGAGGCAGAGGGGACTAATGAGCTTGGAGCTGACGTTCCATTATCACCACAGATATCAGTTCACAAATGTTCAAATTTTTGTAGAGCTTATGGGACTTAACTACGGGGTCATCAGTCCCTAACTTACAAACTTCTTATGATCTACCTACTACTAAGGACGGCACAAATATCCAAGCCCGAGGGGGGATTCGAACCCCCGACCGTAATGGCCGTGCAGACCGCGACTGGAGCGCTTCAGTCTCCTCGGCCACCGCGGCCGGCCAGATATCAGTGAGTGAGTGCTACAGCTTCAAGAACGTGCTTTCGCGCTTCGTTGTGAGTGGTGGTATTTCACTGAAGGTGTGTTAAAAATGTCAGGATGGCAGTGTGTGAATAGTCCAGATACATTTTGTTATTTCTGTCGAAATTATGTGATACGTGCAAGGCGTTGACAAATAATAAAATTTGTGCAGAAGTCATATTTGCGCATTTCGGCATGAAGCTCGGCGATCAGAACAAGTCATTTGCTCCACACATTGTGTGCTATACATGTGTGGAGCAGTTAAGGAAATGGAGTGAAGGTAAAATCAAGTGCTTAAACTTCGCAATTCCTATGGTATGGCATGAAAAGAAGAATCATCTTGATGACTGTTACTTCTATATGACGAATGTAACGGGATAAAACGGAAGAAACATGAAAAACATATCGTATCCAAACTTAGATTCGGCAATTAGACCTGTTCCTCATGGCCCAGGGCTACCAATCCCCTCTCCAAAAACATCAGTGGATTCTCTTGAATTCTCTGAACCAGATGTAAGTCAAGAAAGCAGTGAATCCGACTATTCTGAGTGTGGTACCGTTAGTAGCCCAAAACCTCTTACTCAAACAGAACTTGACAATTTGGTGAAAGACTTAGGACTCTCAAAAGATGCAGCACAACTACTGGGATCACGTCTCAGTGAAAATAACTTACTTGAACATGGTACATCATATTCATTGTACAGAAGTTGTGATAAAGATTTCAGGGAATTTTTTGTTGAAGATGGTTTAATGCTGTTTTGCAAAGACATCGCCGAAATAGTCATGAAAATGGGAGCTCAGAAGTATGAGAGTAAGGAATGGAGATTGTTTATAAATTCTTCAAAGCGAAGTTTGAAAGCAGTGTTGCTACATATTGGAAATGACCTAGGATCAATTCCAATTGCATATTCGGTACATTTAAAAGAGACATACAATACCGTGAAAATACTTCTACAAAATGTGAAGTACGAAGAACACCAGTGGCTTGTGTGTGGTGACTTTTAAGTGATTGGCATTCTTCTTGGTCAGCAAGCAGGGTACACTAAGATGCCTTGCTATATGTGTGAATGGGCCATTAGAGCTTATCATGAGCATTGGAGTAGGAGAGAGTGGCCTAAGAGGCAAAATCTGACAGTGGGATCAAAGAACATAGCGAATGAACATTTGGTTAATCCAGATAATATTTTATTGCCTCCACTGCACATCAAATTAGGTCTCATGAAGCAGTATGTTAAAGCACTGGACAAAACAGGAAACTGTTTCCAATACCTATGTAGGAAATTACCAAATCTATCGCCTGCAAAATTGAAAGAAGGGATATTTGTTGGATCAGATATCAGGAAGTTGATGTCTGATGAGCACTGTGACAGTTCTATGACGGAAATAGAACTTCAAGCTTGGAAAAGTTTAAAAAACGTTGTGCATCGTTTCCTTGGCCAGAATAAGCAGCCTGATTACAAGGAAATAGTGGAAGACATGCTACAGTCCTTTAAACAGTTAGGATGCAAGGTCTCTCTAAAACTTCATTTTCTTTGAGAGTTTTCAAGAAAATTTAGCTGACACATTAGAGGAACATGGTGAACGATTTCATCAGGAACGTAAAACTATGGAACATCGTTATCAAGGTCGTTGGGGAATAAACATAATGCATCACATGTGAAGGAGAAGTGACACACAAATGTGGAAAGATATCAAGCATTCATTCACGGGCAAATGAAAACGGAAGTAATACCTCTACCTGCTAAGTGCCCACCATAATATTTGCTTATTATAATTCATATGCCTTTCTTCCAATTCTGTTTTAACCGCTTTACTGTTTAATTTCGTTTCCATTGTCCCGTAATTGCTTTCCAATTTCATTGGGCACAGAGTTAGACAATGGTGAATATGATGATGACAGTGGTGGTGCAAAAACCTGACGTGCTACAGAGAAACAGGCTGCAGATTTGTTATCACCAGGGTCAATTTAGTTAGAAATTAATATTTTCATGCAAACCCCAGACGAAAAGTCAAAATTTGTCGACCTGTGTTATTTGTGTCTAGACACTACAGATATAAGATTCTTCAGTTTCTCCCGGCGTATTTGATAATCAAAATATCCACGGGTGTACTGCCGGTCTATAGTGTCCAACGGGCGCAATATTTCGGCGATCATACATGTCACCATCATCAGGGGAACTGACGGACCGAGCTCCTGGAAACGCACGCTACGGCTGCTCGAAGGGAACTGGGTTCTAGCCCGGTACCGGGCGATTTAAATACCCTCGGCCCGCGAAGCAACCCCTCCGTGGTCCGCGGCCCGCGCCGCGGTCGCGCAGTGGAACCGATTGCGACGGCGTCTGAGATGACGTCGATGTGAGGGCTCTGTCCGCCGTGGTCGTCACTTCGTTACGTTTGCTAGCTTTACTCTTAGTTAACCCAATCGCTGGTACCCAAGCTTTGCTAAGACTATTTTGACTACAGATATACATTATAATTAATAACTTATTCTGGATTTTCTTGGCTCACGTTGCTATATTAGCTTCTCCATTTCTTTATATAATTTTTTCCGCAAATTCGTAATCAGCTACCATAAAATCCCCGTGTGATTATTTTTGTGTGAATTAAAAGTCTTCTTGTGATATTAACCATGTTTTGGTGATTCCGTCTCACTGAGCGTCATAGGGAATGGCTGCGTTGCTTGAGGCGTCATGCTACGAAGTGGACAGTCGTCCCCACCTGTTAGTTTCAGTAGTTTGTAAGACTAGGGACTGATGATCAAAGCAGTTTCATTCTATAAGTTTACAAGCATTTGAACATTAGAACAAGTAGAAACATACCAAATCGATTTACCGAGCAATATCGACACATACGGTTGTTTCAACCAGATTAATATGCGGTGAGTGAGCACAGTCTTTCCGAGGGACATTTATGATGAGAAAGAAATTGTTTCCACTGAGCCTTGCTGTTGGACTGCCTTTTGGAGACAATAGAAATTCGTCTCCCCAATAACGTTAGAAATAGAGACACGGGGTTTCCCTTATCAAAATGTCGAACCCGGTGTTATTAAACACTCGACCAGAAAATAATAATACTCAATAGCGATTTATCTTTCACGCCGGCATCCTCCACTGGGGTGTTGTAGGGCCTCCGCGGCGTATAAAGAGGCCACCGCTCGCGGGTTGAATATCAGCAGTCTTCAGGCAGAAATGGACACTTTAATGTAATGATGCCGGCTCATAGAGATGAAAATTAATCCCGAAAACACGGTGGCAGAGTATTTCACCAAGAAGAGACCGGATATCAGATAAACCTTCAGACTCTACAACAGGAACATACTCTGGAGCCCGCTCGAACGCTATCTTGGAGTGACGATGGAGCGTACCCTCTTCTACAGTTTTCGATCTCCGCAACAAAGCGACCGGGATGGCCAAGGAAATCTTCCCCTTTGTATTTAGTTGGGAACTCCCTATTGGTACGAAAATCCTACTAAACCGACAAATGGTACAAGCTAATTTCCTCTGTGGGAGCACATCCAGGGGAGTGGCTAACCCCGACTATTTCAAGTGCGCCACTTGTGAAAACATGAGATGCCATCAAAGACATTTATGCTACGGCTATAATGTAACTATAATAAAAAAAATATTAACATCTCGCTTATAAATCTATATCTATAAATGTGAATGTCTGTTCGGTGTACGTTTATCACGTCTGAACCATAAGACGTAAAGAGGTAAATATTTGTACAGTTACTAATGTCTACCCGGGGAAGGCCTTAGGCACGTTTTATGGCGATCGAATGGCTATATATATATATATATTAATGTGAATGTCTGTTCGATGTACGCTTATCACGTCTGGACGACAAGACGCAGAGACCTAAATATTTGTACAATTACTAAGGAAGGTTTTAGGCACGCTTTTATAGCGATCTGATAGATATTTAGTAATTTGAAGAATATAAAGCGAAATGCGCAACAATAATTAGTCTTTGAAAAGTATATTTACTCTTTGAAAATGGTTTTATTGGTTTCATTGTTGCTTGATGGTTGATAATGGTAAAAGGCTGGAGTATATTGGGATAGAAAGTTATCGGTGTACATAAAAATCTATGTGTGTGTGTGTGTGTGTGTGTGTGTGTGTGTGTGTGTGTGTGTGTGTGTGTGTGTGTGTGTTGATATTTCGCTCTGGAGCTAACGCAAACGAATGGTCTGTGTGTAATTGCTGTCCGAAGCTCCCGTTGTACACCATAGCACTTCCATGCCTATAGGTATAAGGGGGTGGAAGATATGGTGGATGAAAGTCGTCAAATTATAAAAAAATTCGGACTGAAGGCCAGCGATGACGTTTGCGACTCTATAGCAAGGAGGTTACATACAGCAAAACGTGACGTCACAAACCATATCTTTGGTCTATGCGTGCTGCAATGTCTTCAGCAATTTCTCTGTAAGGATAAGCACACGAATAAGGAAATATAAGAATAAATATATAGCACACTATTGAAAGATAGCTTATCTATCATAAGCAACCAACACGCGAGCGGAGCCGCGGGTTTAAGCTAGTAGTATATAAATGTATGTTGCCCAAGAAATTATTCTCTTCATTCTTGTTCTTCTTGTCAGATTGTCTCATTGTCGGTGTGGTAGGACGTATCTGAGAAATTCTAATTATACATCAGGCGTCCTGAGATGCTTTTGTTTTTATATTAACGGAATCACTTATAAAAATATGTGTAATAATGAAAAATGTGACTAATGTACAAAACATAGGTATTAAAAACAATATGTGTTTCAACTTCAATTAGTGTTGGAACATTTTAATTCATTTTCAAGACATTTTTAGAAAAACTGTTAGCAGTTGTCGCAACGAGCAGCCATCGACCTGGATTGAAGCAGCCTGTAACCATTATATGGTACACATAAAAACAGCAATTAATATAAATCAGAGCCGAGCGGTATCCAAAATAGTAATGATTTATTAATTTTATTTCAGCTCATCTGGGCGCGACAGTGAATTTATATGATTTTTATAAAAACAGTGGTAAATATAATTTAGCGTCAAAGGTATGGTGTAAAGAATTGCAGGTTGTGACGTGTTGTTAATCCTTAACAGTGACTTATATTTCAGATTATCTGGTAAGGGTGAAATAATTATTTAATAATTTTCTGAATAGGCAGATGTTAGAAAGCAATTATAGTGGAATAAAAGTCGAAATACAAACAATTAACTGCATCAGTGACTAATCTTTATTCCCCCACGACGCGTTTCGAGAGCTGACACTCTTATCTTCATGTGGAACAACGGTTTTTTGCTTACATTGATTCTGCCAGGATGCACCCAGTTATTTTGGGTTTCATTGTGCTACAAAACGCATACAAACTCTTATTAATGTCGGTAGGTACAAATATTATAAATTGTGATCGCTTCCATGATTTTTTGACTGACATTTCGCGCTCTTATAACGTAACCTGCTTGCCCACCGTCTAGCTGTACTGCGATCGACAGCAGCATCTCCTTACACCCTTTTCAACCTCTTGTGTATCTTTCCCACTATCTCGTTTTCGCAGCACAGGAATCCAATGACAACACGTTGCTTCTGACGAACGTCAAGTGCAGCAGCCACCTTCAAGACTTGCTGTAACGGCGCAACTCACGGGAACAGGATGAACTAACAAGGGGAGACCGCCAATTGTGAGATTCAGATTCGATTCATACTGCGCATAATGAAAGCTCATGGCGAGAGGTGTAATTTGGCAAAGCACCAAGATGCACTTCTCAGCCGTTGTCGAGAAAATCGAAAATTAAAAAAGCCGTTTCTACGATCTCTACGATTAGTAATATTCTAGAGGCGTGGCGTAGCGGTAAGCGCTCGGGTTGGTAATCCGAAGGTTGCCGGATCGAATCTCGCGGCATGCAAATTATTTTGTTATTTGTTTCTTTGTAATTCAAATATATATATATCGCAGAGTAATAGTTATCATAGAAACATGGAAAGCAGAAAACAGCAAGACATCGAGCACATCTGATAAACGATGCGTTTTTACAAGAACAATTTTTTTTTAATTATCTGTTGGGAAACACACCTGATTGACATTCTGAAAAATTGTTCTATCGTTCGTCAGGTTTGAATTACACTATACGTATTCGTTTCGGAATACCGTTTATACTTCTTCCGTTGTCTGAACGTCGTAAACATTATGAACATAATTATTAAAATATGTCAAATACAACTTTGTTTGCGGAAAACATGATATTCGAAGTTGCCAGTTGCATATAATAAGTTGTTTGAAAGTCGTTTGGCGTGAAAAAACTGGCGACTTCGAACATCAAATGTTATTAATCAAATGTCATTAATTGTCTTCATACATATATGTATGTGTGTGTGTGTGTGTGTGTGTGTGTGTGTGTGTGTGTGTGTGTGTGTGTGTGTGTGTGTATACATTTGAATTACAAAAAACAAATAATAAAAAGTTCCATGCCGCGAGATTCGATCCGGCTACCTTCGTATTACCAACCCGAGCACTGACCACTACGCCACGCCTCTGTACAATTTTACTAATCGCAGAGATCGAAGAGAGTATTTCACCGCAACGGCTTTTTTAATTTTCGATTTTCTCGACAACGGCTGAGAAGTGCATCTTGGTGCTTTGCCAAATTACACCTCATGCCATGAGCTTTCATTATACGCAGTATGAATCGAATCTGAATTTCAAAATTGGCGACCTCCCCTTGTAAAACTTTCAAACTGTATGTTTTTATAAAAAATGTGTGCATTTCTTTTCGAGTGGCCCTCGTATGATCTTAATGCTGCGACAGAATAGCCGTACGCAGTAATGCGCTCTCCTGCAGTGCACGTGGCCGTTCTCCATCGTAGGTTCGATTACTCCCTCTTCTAATGTTCAAATGTTCTAAATCCATCGGACCAAACTGCGTGGTCATCAGTCCGACTTAAACTAAGGTAAACTAACCTAAGAACAACACACACACACACACACACACACACACACACACACACACACACACACCCATGTCCCAGGGAGGACTCGAACCCCGGACGGAGAGCAACCGCGCGCTCCGCAGCAAGGCGCCTGACACCCTTCGGCTACTCCACCGCGGCTTACTCCCTCTGGCATGGGTGTGCGTGAGTGTGTATGTGTTTTTCTTAGGATAGATTAGTTTAAGTACTTTGTAAGTTTAGCACGAAAGGTCCCATAACTTTACAAACATTTGCTAAAATTTTGTGATCTTAATCCTTTTCTGGCTGTGCGGCTATCTGAAAGATGCCTTGTTCAGTGATCCGATTGCGAACTTACACACATTGCGCAACACATTCTGAACGTCACCCCGGAAATACTTCGATCAATTGTGGAAAACGTTGTTTCTCGATTTCAAATATTGTAGGAAACGGTGGCCAGCATATTGAATGTGCTCAGTTTCTTTAACATCTAACACCTTACGCACTGTTGAGCGATCCATTTGTCATTTGCCGGTGACCACTATCGTTCAATTACCACACTAGTTATTTACCTTATACTTATTTATAGATCAAACATCATTCACAGTTATACACCAGGTTATTTATTTACAAAGCAAAGCAAATATTTGAACCTTTAAATGGTTATTAGAAATCGGAATTCAATCAATATCACAGCAACTGATTCAGTAAAATTATTGAACGAATTACATCTAGTAAACTGTAGACCATAATAGACATACACCTAAGCAGAGAGCTATTTAGTAACTGATTCGCGAAATAGTTAAGACGCTGCACATTAAATAAACCCATGGCTTGAACTTATATTTAGAGTTGTTGTAATACCTTTTTTCTACTGTTTTTCTACTAAATTTCAACATTAGATGAATTTATCTCAGACATGTTCATTAGTTGCGTTAGATCAAAATTTTATAACTAATCAAAATGCATTTGGATAAGAATATTAATTCACTCTCTACAAACGAAAGACCGACAAGAACAATTTGCACTTTTAGCAAATTACGAACACAAATTACGCCCCTTGTAGAGACAGCATCAGCCCCACGTAACGTCCGCTTGTCCGGCTGCCAACCGTAGACGCCCACAGGCTGGCGTATTACAAGTAACGAACGCTGACAGAGCGAAATTCTCCACACGGACGATTTAGCAGATGCGGCAGACACAACGATCCATTCAACAACAAACTAAAACAAATCTTAGAACCTAATAACGATTTACACCAAAGTAAAATAAAATAATTTCACAACAGATAGTCGCCCTTTTTTAATTTAGTTACGACGTTTGTTTAACCGTCCTTAACAGTGGCGGTGCGTCCTATGTGTTCATTGGTTCTCTGAATTTCCGAAAAAAGAGCCCGTCGTGAAAAAAATTACACAAATGAAATGAAAAGTGATTTAAAACTGTATTTGTTCGTTTCGTTCTTCCGTCAGACCATTTTATATACACATTCAAAGTATTTTTATCGCTTGAGAAACAATTTACGTCGTGGAGGTAGCACTTACACGAGTCGTAGCGCGGCCGCTTAATATAGGCGGCAGTGGCCGCAGCGTTGCAATGCGCATGCGCTGCTGCGATTCAAATTCTCTTCTGCACCCCATTAATGCAACATATTGGCATCCCAGCGGCAGGGTGGAGAGAGGGGAAACGCCGCTTTTAACATTGGCGTTGGAGCTGGTAGACGTGCCAGCTCCTGGCTATTCGAACTCCGGCGGTTACTCTCGAATGATCCCGAAGCAAAGACAATGCAGCTGCCGCGCACCTCGCCTTGCGCATCGGCAAATCGCCCATTAAAGCAACAGATTTATCAAAAACACATTGTAGTTGGTAAAATATATTGTAACTATAAATTAAAGACGTATCAATTGTAAAAGCTTTTAGAAGATTCGTTCAAAATAATAATGAAGTTACTATTCTCAAGCAAGCAAGAACAGCCGTGTGGTTAGCGACATCGCGTTGCGCTGTCGAATGTAGTAGGTTAAAGACCAACTACAAGCATTTTTTGTGGCTATGTAGACTTTCCCGGCGTATTAAATGATCAAATCCTTCACGGGTTTCCAGCCGGATCATTCTATCATCTGTCCAACTGGCCGCTATCATCAGGTGAGGAAACTAAGTTGCTCTCGCCGTGACTGAGTGAAACTGTGGAACGCCTGGCTCTATATACGCAAGTACAGAGGACGTCAGTTTACTCGTAGCTGCTGACTCATGGCGCCAGAGAAGTTGTAGCGCATCCAGTGGTGGATACTGTCTAAAACGATAGATCGTTATAGATTGTCTTTCGTTGCTATTTGAAGCCGATGTCTTTTTAGGTCTGATAACACAGGATTCCATGAATTACTCAGAAAATAACCACTATCACGATTCACTTGATCAAGCATTTTTTTTACAAATCGAATCTTCTTTTAACAGATTCGAGAACAACAATGACATCTGTATTGTTACTTTGCACCTATCTTTGGACGTGTTATTAAATGTGTCGCGATTTTGAGGATAAATGACATTTACATTCTTTGTTGTAACAAATATTTAGCGGTTTGGAAAGGCCTTTGCGCATACGTAACGTTGGGAGAAGGTGTTGCTTACAGTATCACGCGACCCAAAGGTAGCTTATGTCTTTATCGTAACAGATTCATACTGTTACAGACACTTAAGAATGTAATAAGTTACTTACTGTCTTTCAATGTTCATGTGCACATTCATATGTTTTCGGTGTTTATTATCATATAAAAATGAACAACGTTCAATATCCTTTAGAAACAAATTACTCAGCCTGCAGTTTGGAAGAGAAGTGTGAAATGACGAAGCTTATTAGGCTGACGCCTCAGCTCGAGTTGAAGCAAGAGCAAACGAGCCGAGTTAATACGTTCTGCAGATCTCTTAACGAAAACATATCTAAAGGGCGGAGGGGGCCAAATCGGGGGGCTTTCCCCCAGCGTGTCGCAGAGGTGCGCCATATTCTCTCTTCTCTTTGGACGCCGAGCGGCGGGAGGGGGGGGGCCGAAACATGGAACATTCAAGAGAGGAGGGAGCGGAGGGGGGGGGGGGGGCGGGGTGGCGGTGCCACTATCCACATCCGGCATTCAAAGAAGTGAATCACCAGTCATCTGAAGCACCAGCTGGCTTCCTAAGGTAGTAGAAATTAATGTCTTCAACTCAAATAATTAGAACGGACAACGCAACCTGAAACAACTGCGTAACAGCTTACGACAGTAGGGTCACCAACGAATCATTATCATCATCATCATCATTAGAGACTGATTATGCCTTTCAGCGTTCGGTCTGGAGCGAAGTACCTGTAATAAAATTCGTCCATGATCCTCTATGCAATGCTAACATTGATGCCTCGTCTGATGTTATGCCTTTTACTTCAAAATCATGCTGCACCAAATCTAAGTACTTTCTTCTTGGTCTACTTCGACTCCTCTTACACTCCGCTGCCGAGGTCATGAGTCTCTTAGGTAACCTTGCTTCTCCCATGCGTGTAACATGACCCCACCACCTCAGCCTGTTCGCTCTAACTGCTTCATCTATAGTGTTCATTCCCAGTTTTTCTTTGATTTCCTCATTATGGACACCCTCCTGACATTGTTCCCATCTATTAGTACCTGCAATCATTCTTGCTACTTTCATATCTGCAACCTCTACCTTATGAATAAGGTAACCTGTATCCACCCAACTTTCACTCCCATACACAAAGTGGGTCGAAAGATAGAGCGGTGCACTGCTTAGTCTTGGTACTTACTTCCTTCTTGCAAATGAGAGTAGATCTTAGCTGAGCACTCACTGCATTAGCTTTGCTACACCTCGATTCCAGTTTTTTCGCTATGTTGCCATCCTGTGAGAAAATACATCCCAGGTACTTGAAACTCTCTACCTATTCTAACTTTGTTTCTCCTATCTGGCACTCAATGTGCTTGAATATCTTTCCCACAGACATTACTTTAGTTTTGGAGATGCTGATCTTCATAATTCTTGCACCTCTGATCGAGCTTTGAAATATTTGCAACCTTTAAATCGAATCTGCCATTACAACTAAGTCATCCGCATATGCGAGACTGCTTATTTTGTTTTGACCTATTTTAATCCCGCTCTGCCAGTCTACTGTTTTTAACATATGATCCATGAACAGTACGAACAACAGTGGTGACAGGTTACAGCCTTGTCTTACTCCTGAAACTACCCTGAACCATGAACTTAATTTGCCATTTACTCTAACTGCTGCCTGACAGTCTATGTAAAGCTCTTTAATTGCCTGCAAAGGTTTGCCTCCTATACCATAATCTTGAAGAACTGACAGTAGCTTCCTCCTAGGAACACGGTCATAAGCCTTTTCCAGATCTATAAAACATAGATACAATTCCCAGTTCCACTCATAGGACTTTTCCATTACCTGCCGTAAGCTAAAGATCTGATCCTGACGGCCTCTAAGAGGCCAAAACCATTGTACCTGAAAATCTGACACATCATTGAACGTTTCACCTACATTGAGCAATTCTTCAAAATATTTCCTCCATCTGCTCAAGGCATCCACAGCCATTTTGGAAATGCCTTCTTTTTCTTTTTATAGGCTGCCTTGACTGTCATTCCACCAAGCTGTCTGCTTCTTCTTGCCTTTACACACTACTGTTCCAAGATATTCTTTAGCTACTTCTAGTAGTGTGTTCTGTACTCTGACTGTTCCTCTTCCAGTGACTGTAGATCATTACATTCAACATTCCGAGATCATTGTTATGTATTTGTGCCTAATTTCCTTCTCTTGAAGCTTCTCCACTCTTATCCTTCTACACATGGACCTGACTTTCTGCTATTTTGGCCTCACAAAACCAATTTCACTGCATATTAAATAATGATCAGTATCATCAAATCATCAAAGAAACTCCTGAAAACATGTGTGTCCTTGACTGTCTTCCTGAATTCCTGGTCTGTTATTATACAGTCAATGATAGATCTGGTTCCCCTTCCTTCCCAAGTATAGCGGTGAATGTCCTCATGCTTAAAGAAGGAGTTTGTGATAACTAAGCCCATACTGGAACAGAAATCCAAGAGCTGTTTTCCGTTCCTGTTGGCCTCCATATCCTCTTCAAAGTTACCCATAACCTTCTCATAACCTTCTGTTCGATTTCCTATCCTGGCGTTGAAATCACCCATGAGTAAAACGCTATCCTTATACGTCATTCTAACAACTGCATCACTAAGTGTTTTGTAAAATCTCATCTTGATCTGTCCCTTCACAGGGTGAATACAATGCCACAATCCTAATTTTCTTGCTGGTGATGGCCAAATCTATCCACATCAGTCGTTCATTACGTACCTTATTGCAATTATGCTGGGTTCGATTGCTTTCCTAATGTAAAATCCCACACCCCACTGTACCCTTTCTACTTTGACTCCTGACAGGTAGATCTTGTATTCTCCGACTTCGTCCTCTTTCTCTCCCCTTTCTCTAAACTCACTAACAGGTAAGACATCTAACCCCATTTTACTTGAAGCCTCCGCCAGCTCTACCTTCTTCCCATTGTAATCCCCTTTAATATTAATTGCTCCCCATCTCATTCCGGATCGTTTGGCAAGTCGTATCTGAGAAGTCCCTGGTCTGTCAATTAGAGGTGGGACTCCGTCACCTCCAAAGGTCCGAGGCATTTTACTCTGATTGTTGCCAGCATGATATTGAAGTACCTGGGAAGTAGGTTGCTAGCCTTACTAGCCCAGAGTCCCACTGGGTTTTACCCCTATCGGTTGAGGGACTAACCGGTGGATTTGGTAGTCTTTGCTGTCTGAGCACAAAGGTGGCCACGACTCAGATATGTCCGAGATGCCCAACCTTATTCCAAAGTAACTGTAATCCCAACTGTCAGGATCACTTACTTGGCTACTCATACGTTGCCCGTCGTTCATGAACTAGGACATGACTACAGGAACCCACACCTTGAACCACTCACGAAGGAAAACTTATTTTATTATTTTAGATTTCCTACTATCATCCAAGCAGCCTAGGTCGAACGCCAATTGTTTCGAAGATGCATGCCCTGAGGAATAGTACTGACAACGGCTTTCTTTCAGACTAAACAGGCAAAACAACTGTAACTTAATCACACTGTAAGACAACAAGAGGGCAAATATAACTAAAGGGTCTCAGTTTTGCACAGTATCGCAATCCCAACCAAATTGTAAACCCATTATTTGAATAAGAAAATCAGAAATGGTTCATGTTTCTAGACTGCGTTTCATTTAATAACACATGCCGAGCTGGCAGTTCATCGAAACTTTTACGTGACGTTCGTCACTCAAACTCAGCTTCAAAGAAATTGCAAGATAACTATGTACGACAATGCCACAGTTCTTGGCGATTCAATCCAGTTATACCAAAAACTCACTTCACACACAGTTCGAGTAGTTTCCTTTTAAAAGCATTTACAAAGCAGGGCAGCTTCATGTATGCCTATGACACACTTCACCAGAAATAATGTCATACGCGCTACGTTAATACATAGACCACGGAGAAATTGCAAGAACACCTCTTTCAGTTCACAGCCTGAAGGTATCCTCATTTAACACGTTTGCTGCGTTCACGCTCTGACGCGATGATGCTAGGTGCCACTTCACGCTATGGCGCGTCATCGTATTTTGACAGTATCTTTCCATAGTTTTGAGCCACTGAATGTTTTGGTTTTAGTTTTCAGTTTCTTTGTTATGGTTTTCTTATTTGCATTTGTATTTCTGTGAAAACAAAAAATGAACAATACAAACAGTACATACAAGGTATTTAATAAAACATAGGCTTATTTCTATATCATCAGCAACATAAGTATGAATAATATTAAAACTAAGAAGTATTTTTTATAAACTGGTAACTAATCGAAATAAAATTAAAATAATCAAAAGCTTGCTTGCTTGTTTAGATAATAATCCAATAAATCTATCATGACATCATGAGAAGCGTGTGTGGCTCGTAGCCGGTAATGCAAACGCTGAAATCTGGAATCACGTACGTGTGCCTATCACTTATACTCCTCCCTGAGTGCCTACCAGAGTATACAGCTTTATTAGACGATGCCAGTTTACAACACCCCATAATAGGATGCTAGGTCGCAGCACGCGCCACAGCGTGAGCGGCACCTGACTCAAGTAACGTTTACACGCGCCAGAGCGTGAACGGCAGCGAACGTGTTAAAGCGTAACATCCAAATACGATGGTCACTCCAAAAGAAATGCACACTATTTTTTTAAATACAGATTTTCTTCTTCATGTTTGAAAGTTTAAGAACAATATTTTCAATTCTTCACATAATGCCCATCCCTCTCAACTGCCTTACGCCATCTTGGAACGAGCGCCTGTATACCCGCGCGGTAAAATTCTCGGCCACCACCTTGGCGACCCTGTTTGGCAGCGTGCACAAGGCAGTCATCATCTTCAAACCTTGTCCCACTAAGAGAATCTTTCAGTTTCCCAAAGAGATGATAGTCACATGGAGCCAGGTCAGGACTGTAAGGCGGGTGTTTCAGTGTTGTCCATCCGAGTTTTGTGATCGCTTCCTTGGTTTTTTTGACTGAAATGTATCCGTGCATTGTCGTGCAGCAGCAAAACATCCTCCTTTTGCCGATGTAGTAGAACACGACGCAGTCGAGCTTGAAGTTTCTTCAGCGTCATCACATGTGCTTCAGAATTTATGGTGGTTCCAGGTGGCACGATGTCCCCAAACAAGAGTCCTTTGGAATCGAAAAACATCGTAGCCGTAACTTTTCCAGCTGTAGATGTGATTTAGAATTTTTCACTTCTTTGGTGTATTTACATCAAGCCACTACATTGATTGCTTCTTCGTCTCTGGTGAAAATTGATGGAGGCATCTTTCATCACCTGTCACAATTCTTCTAAGATATTCATCGCCACCATTTCCGTATTGTTCCACAAGTTCGCTGCATACCGTTTTTCGTGTTTGATTGTGAGCTACTATCAACATCCTGGGAACCACCTGGGATAAAACGCTTTTTTAACTCCAACACTTTCAGTATTCTGCAAACAGTTCTTTTGTGTCTCGTTTCCGCCGGTTGTTCTGTGTGTCGGTGGCCGAGTAGTGAGAGACCGACACAGGGAAATAGGATGCACGCGTGTACAGGTACGGAGTTTGAGGTGACCAGTCAGTGGGACAGCAAAAACTAGAAACACTAAGCTAGATTAGAACAAGTTGTATATTTCGTAGACACAGGAGAATACTTATCTTTTACAAAGTTCATGATTGCCAACTAAGTGTACTGCTGAGAGATAGTTGAACTAGGTAATGGCCTGCCTACTGATGAGACCTAGTGCCTGTCCTAATCCCAAGTCTTAAGTGGTGCCTATCTGATTCCCAAGTGACCGATGCAGTCCAGTGGTGGCCATGAGCGGAGTTGCAGCAGAGGGCGCTCGTCGCTGACGTCGTAAGAACGCGGCGCCGTGCGTGCATGGCGGCGCGCGGCGAAAGTACATGGCGCGCACTTCAGACTTGTGCGACACCATAAGTTCCTTCCTCTATTCCACTAATTTATTTACAATTTACAATTACAATAACAATTTAGGTCTGTTACCTGGATAACTAAAACAGACCTTTACAATCAATTATTATACATTACAAGTTGTTTGGTTGTTAGTAATAAGTTAATGACAACTCTAAGTATAATTCCCGCCTCTTAGCAAGCCTCCTGAAGGGAGGCCAGTACCCACCCCTACGACGTGGACGTGGGCGGGGCCTACTTACTAATGTAACCACTGCTACTCGTATTAATTTATTAGATTGTTACATTTACAAAACAAAGTAAATGACACTACTTCTACTAGTGGTGCACTGATTTACACTATCCATCTCCTTTGCACCACTGGATTTCTAGTCTAGATTGGATTTGGAAGGTAGCGAGGCGGTCAACACCAGAGAACTTATTCCAGTGAATTCTCCCTTATACCTTGCTCACGCAAGGCGGGGAAGTCGTCTAATTTTTTGCACATTGTATTGTGTGCAGTACGAGGTCTGCCGCTTTGAGAAGAAGTCTTAATATTGCCGTGCTCCCATTCATCACGTAACCTGCTTGCTCACTGACTAACTGTACTGCGATCGACAGTAACATGTCCATACATCTTTTTCAACATCTTGTGGATGGTGGATGTTCCCCTCTGTCTCGTTTTCACAGCACAGGAATTAAATCACAGCACGTTGCTTCTGAAGAAGTGTAGCAGTACACTTCATCAAGTGCAGCAGCCATCTTGAAAACATGCTGTGACTCTCGGGATCGGTTTGAAAACATGCCTAAAGGATTTATCTATACACTGTAAAACTTTAAAAATGCAGAATTAAAACTGTATTTTTTTTTCTTTTTAAGTGAGCATTTATTTTGGATTGAACTTCGTATTGCAATTTCAACCTCGCAGTGACACCAGAGCTCACCATAATCCTCCACATAGCCGAAAGGCAGTCCAGGTTTCCGCAATATCGTCATGGGCAGGCTTACAGACGTACTACTGCCTTGCTGGCAATAACGGCCGCCATCCGTTTAACTGACACGCACGATCGAAATGCCCGGCGTCTCGACCTTCCGTGCCTCCCGTCCTTCCCACTTCGCTTCAAGCCAGCCATTCCTTCACTTGGGTTGCCACGCCCTCCTTGCCCCCTACACTGGCCGGCCGCTTAAGATAGCGCTACCCGCATCAATCGTGAGCTCGAAACGAGGCAGCATGGCACAACCTCCCCCACTAAAACTGAAAATCACCCTCCTGCAGAAGAAGGGTAGAGGATGAACTCTTCAAAGATTACGTGTCCTGAGTTGCCCTATTCATTTGTGATACGTGCACTTAATTTAATTAGCCTTAGCCAGAAGTACGGCTGTAATAATTAAAGTTTCAAATTAGGCGCATCTGAATTTCTAATGCATACCTGGCAATTAGGATGATGACTTCACACAGGGACAGCGGTAACAGTACATTACAGTGGTGCGACTGATTACTGAAGTCAGATACTTGCAGCTACTAGTTTCCACAAATATCTATCCATTTACAAGTTCTTCGAAACCCCGCCATTTTCCAGCTACTCCTTAAGGGAGCAGCCAAGATTTTAACAAAAATAAAGTTACAAAATTAATGTTATAAGTGAAGGTATAGGTAATTAAACATGGGATGGGGAGAATGAAATTATAAAGCAGAGGTTTCATACTTTAAATCATCATATATTCAATAAAATGAACAAGCAAATAAATGTGGGAAGACCAAATTACGCACACACCTTGTACAATAGTGAATTACATAATAATATTGTTTCTGCCCTTTATAACTATGGAGGTAACGTGGGAGGAATTTTGCAAACACACAATGGATAGATCAGCGCACATTCATTCATTCAAAGCCAAAAACGCGCATAATGCTTGTGGTACATTACTCATGGAGGTTCACTTGCAGCGACTAACGAAGCGTCGGCGGCGTTTTTGACGTGGTGGCTGGTGTCTTGAAGATCAAATTTCAATATGCACTAAACTAACTCATGTTCGGGGAGAGCCAGCGGCATACTATTCTTGAGTACCACGTGGTGTGCGACCATGAGAAATGAATAGAATTTACAAAAGGAATAAATTTATAATAAGCAAGTGAAACACATGCGAGAATTCACATAGAAGAAGGCTAGTATTAATAAAAGCATGGCCGAAGGCCTAAGTAATGACTGTTACGAACACACTTGCTGCAATCGGTCATACAAAACAGGAAAGACGGAATCAAACTAGAAAATCTGAGAAATAATTAGCGTACTCGCGGATACAGACGCGACGGGAAACGTTAGTTAAAGAAACAACAAGAAAATTTAAAGATACAAAGTTTACACAAATGCTGAAGGCCTCACACGAGTATTATAGCTTGAGTAAAACCGGACATAAAATCATCACCGCAATGAAAATGAAAATACTGCACTGAATTGCTCGAGTTCTTTAAATTAAGAAACACTTCGCCTCGCATAGCGCAAGAATTACCCAAGAAAACTATCACTGATAAACCAAGATTGCTTGATCACAAAGAAAGAAAATTCTAATTGCATACCTTCCCCTCAGCATGATTCGACGAAGTTCTTCCACGGTCGCAGCTAGCGTGCAGCCCTAAGGCCAAAACCTCCCCTATCACACACCGGATGTAGAGCGCGCTAGAGACCCACACACAGCGCGTTCAGAGCATAGTGTCTACCAACCCTCTCCTCCTGAGAAAGATAATACCCTCTTCAACGGCTCCGAGAGAGGTCTCATGTCATCTCTTTCGTTCAAGATTAGGTTGGCACCACACTAAGAACACGCCCACCTCGTCATCTTACCAAGTAAGTTAGTCTCTGGCCACCCAGCAGACGCCAGCGCAGACGACAAACGAAGCCATGCGTTCTTAATTAAAGTGAACGAGGTCCTAATGGGCGAGGCGGCGACTGTGAGTCATTGCGCGGCAGTCAGTCAATATTAAAAACACACTTCCACATTCACATGAATACACAAGTTCAATCACACGTGTGGTCACATATATAAACATGGGGCATTGATCATTAATAAACGGAATAAATTATAATATTTTTTCGTGAATATTTAATTAACTTCGAATGGCCCCACAGATAAGTCAAGGGGCATGATATCAGCTGATCTGTGTGAAAAAACTGTTGTAAAGTAACAGCGAAAGCTGTGATCTTCATTCGCAACTATGGGAAACACCAGTTCTTGCTTCATTTCGATGAAGATTTTGGTTTTGAACAATGCAAATGGAAGCAAATACACGGGTTCCCTATATTCCACACCACACCGCAATCTTTACGTTACCATCTACGTTTGAAAGTTCCATCCAGTATTGATTACTGTACGTCCATTATCGGTGGTAGTGATGGTTCACTCACTGCTCAGAAGATTGTTTGGAAAAGAGGGATGTTGTTGAGGTGTCGCACAAGTACAAAGTGCGCGCCACCTACTTTCGCCGCGCGCCGCCAGGCACGCACGGCGCGGCGTTCTCACGACGACAGCCACGAGCGCCCTCTGCGACAACTCCGCTCGTGGCCACCACTGAAGGACATCGTTCACTTCGCACTTCGGACTGAGATAGCAACGAGTTAAGACCTTCGTAATCAGATAGGCACCAGTGAAGACTTTGCTATTGTACAGGCACTAGGCAGGCCTCTAACAACTATGTATCAACATTCTGCAGTACTATGTAAAAGTTAAGTATTGTTACATTCTGTGCAATATATATCTCTTTCTAATTTACTCGAGTGTTTATAGTTTCTGGCTGCTCCCCTCCGTACCTGCACCAGCGTGTCGGTCTCATTCCACTCGGCCACCGACACCTACGACGAGGCTGGGACACAAAAGCGGCGACGAAGTTGGGACACAAAAGTGGCGACGAGGAGTGATAGAACCTTGGACCAGCCCGCTTGCAGCAGCAGTCGGAGCACGCAAAAATTGCTCCCGCCCACCCACCCTTATTATAAGATTTTTGGGGGAACATATTCTGTTACGTATTTTGTGGACTTTTTTGTTGCAGAGCGTCCTCTTTCATATTGCATTTGTGTTTTGTTGTAAGTTACTTGTATGCGCGGCGCCTAATCGGTCAGCATGGCCACTACCCCGAACCCAAACTTAATGGAAATTATTCAGTTACAGTCGGCGCAAATAACACAACTTCTCCAGGCTGTGGCCCAGCTCACAGCGCAAGCAGCTAACCAACAACAACAGCCGCCGCTTCAGCAGCCCACACCAGCCGCCGTACCGCTCCCTACGTTCCGCCAGTACAACGAACGTGAGGAAGAATGGAGCGACTACTTCGCACAGTTTCAAGATCTCGTTGCGGCTCATCAAATTACAGGTCAGACTGTTAAGCATCTTTTATTGTCCGTGGTGGGCCCCAAAACTTTTGTGTTACTGCAGAAACTGTTCCCGCAAGCATCTCCTCGTGATGTAGACTTTGAACAAATAGTAGAGGCACTAAATGCTTATTATGAGAGAAAAGTTCTTATAGCCGCTGCACGGTACCGATTTTTCAGACTGAAAAAATTACCGGAACAGTCACACCAAGAGTGGATTACGGAATTGAAGGGCTTAACCCGCCAATGTAAATTTACTTGCTCTTGTGGACTTTCGTATAGTGACGTTATGTTGAGGGATGCAATTACGCAGAACATTCAGGACCCCAGAATTAGGGCAGCAATTCTGAAACAGTCAGACCCTTCATTAGACAGTGTACTGCAGCTTATAGAAGCGCATGATACTTTTGACTTAGCAGATGTAGAAATGCAAAGCCACAGTGTAAATTCATTGCGCCGCAACGGACGCTTTCCTAGCCGTAGTTCTCAGTATAGCCCTAGTGATTCTTATTTTTCTACCGGCCGTGCTGAACAGACAGTGAACAGTAGCCAGTGTAAAAGTGCGACGCAAAGGTCGCCCCGTAGTGTTAGATACAGTAATTTGAATAACGGGCGCCAACGCTCATTTCAGAAAAATGTACGTAAATCTAGCCCCCAGTGTGTGTCTCGCCACAAGCGTGCTCATTGCCCTAGTCACAACGCAACCTGTTATCAATGTGGCAAATCGGGACATGTGCAGTCTGTGTGTATGCAAATTAAAAACTCAAAGAACGGTGCCTTTCGGAACATTGCTTCGCAAAGTGCGAGAACAGTGCGTGCAGTGAATGTTATACGGGCTGTGGAATTGAACAGTGCTTTCCTTGGATCTCAATTGCAAGAAAGTAATTCTGCGCCTATGGCACAACTATATAGTGCACCACGTAGCAAGCGCCGACGAGCGCGTAAAACAGTGCAACGGAAACGGGTTCGGGACAAGCAAAATGACTATGAACAGTGCATTCCTGTAGTGAAAATAGTGCCTTCTGCAACTGCTCCTTGTAATAGTGCCCAGTACTGTGTAGCTAGTGACACTAGACATCAAGTAGCTACTCAAAAGTGTAGTGCAGTAGTTAGTGACTCTGTAGTAGCCTCGCATAGCGCGGACGCCGATCCGGCGGTAGTGCCATCTAGTGACAGTGTTGTTAATCCGCTGCGTGCCGAGTCTGCGCCGCTTACTTCACTACGCGGCCCGCGCAAGCGCAGTAAACAAACCGTAGCAGACGTTGCCCACATTAGCGCACCTGTCGAGCGCCACAAGCAAAAACTGTTTGTGACTCTCTTCATAGAAAATAAGTCGGTGCCATTTCAGCTTGATACTGGTTCCGCTGTCACATTAATAAATAAAGATACTTATGAACTTCTGGGTTCGCCAAAATTGTCGCCGTCACAGCAAGTGTTAACAGCTTATACAGGTCAAAATATTCCCGTGCTAGGAACGTGTAGCCTGCCCGCCTCTTTTCAAGGTGTAACAAAAACAGTTGCTTTTGTAGTTCTTCAGGCCAAATCGACACAGAACATTTTTGGACTAGATGCTTTTGTCTTGTTTGGTTTATCAATTCAAAGAGATGTGCTTCACATTTCGTCAATAGTGCCTCAGGATAAAATCAATGCATTGTGTGACAAATATAGTGACTTGTTTTCGCCGGAACTAGGTTGTGCAAAAGACTTCGTGGCACATGTAACTTTAAAAGAATCTCCAGTTCCAAAATTTCGTAAAGCTAGACCAGTGCCTATCGCCTTGCGTGATACAGTTGCCGAAGAACTTAAACGTTGGCAAGATAGTGGGGTGATTTCTCCTGTTTCTGCGAGTCAGTGGGCCTCGCCTATAGTAATTATACCCAAGCCGTCAGGAAAACTTCGTCTCTGTGCGGACTTCAAATCAACAGTAAACAGTCAAACAATTGTAGACACTTATCCCCTGCCCAGACCTGACGAACTAATGGACAAATTAGGACAGTCTCGTTTCTTTTCCAAGATTGATTTAGCAGAGGCATACTTACAGATTCCACTTGATGACGAGTCAAAAAAGTTTTTCGTCATTAATACTCACATGGGCCTTTTTCAATTTCAACGCCTACCCTTTGGCAGTTCTTCCGCTCCCGCTATTTTTCAGCGCTTTTTGGAACAGCTGACAGTTTCTGTACCGTGTTGCTCGAACTATTTAGATGACATTGTATATCCGGACGTACAGCTGAAGAACATTTATCAAACCTGGAGTGCCTTTTCAAAGTTTTGACTGCAGCAGGTCTACGTTGCGATAAAGCAAAGTGTTCGTTTTTTCACACTGAAATAGAGTACCTAGGCCATGTGATTAATGCCCAAGGAATCCATCCCTTACAGTCGCATCTTAGAGCAATCAAAGACTTGCCTCCTCCTAAGAATGTGCATGAATTGCAAGCAGTAATGGGAAAGCTGAACTATTATTTCAGGTTTATTCCCAATGCCTCTCAGATTGCAGCTCCACGGCATCACTTACGTAGGAAGAATGTTCCTTTTGTATGGTCTAAAGATTGTCAGGTTGCCTTTGACAAATTAAAGTCTGCACTACTCAGTGATGCATGTTTGATTCCCTTTGACCCACAGAAGCCTGTAGTGCTAGCAGTTGACGCCTCGTCGTACGGTGTGGGCGCTGTAATCTCACATCGTATTGGATGTCACGATCGTCCTATTGCCTTTGCATCCAAGCTACTGACGCCGACGCAACAGAATTACAGTCAGATAGAAAAGGAGGCCTTAGCAATCATTTACGGCGTCGCAAAGTTTCATCGTTATCTCTATGGCAGAAAATTCTATTTGTTGACAGACCACAAGCCTCTCACGTCGTTGTTCTCACACACAAAGCCAATTCCGCCACGTACGGCACAAAAGCTTCAGAGATGGTCCTTGATATTGTCTAATTATCAGTATGATATTTTGTACCGACCTACCACTAAACACGCCAACGCGGACACACTTTCCCGACTTCCGGTTGGCCAGGATGTATCATTTGATTCTTCAGAAATGGCATGTTGTCAGATAGACTCCAGAGATGCTTCCGCTGTCGCAGACTTTCCTTTGAACTCTCGTCGGGTTGCACAGGAAACAGCTGCGGATGCAGACCTAAGTGTGGTAGCACGTTTTGTTCGCTCAGGGTGGCCTGCCAGAGCCAAAGACATTGATCGGCCTCTGGTTCGACGTTATTTTGCACAACGTCATGCATTATCTTTAAGTCAGGGTGTACTGTTGTTGCATACCGACAACGACCAAGCAAGAGTGATTGTTCCTCGTTCCCTGCAACGAGAAGTGTTACGCCTCCTGCATCAAGGACATTGGGGTATTATTAGGAGAAAGCAACTGGCCAGACGTCATTGTACCTGGGTTGGTATGGACGCTCAGATAGAGAGCATGACGTCACAGTGTACTGTTTGTGCGGAGCATCAGGCGGCTCCTCCGCAACGTTTCTCGGACTGGCCACGCCCCAAGGGACCATGGCAACGTTTACACATTGACTTTGCCGGACCTTTCTGGAATACGCAAAATGTTCAAATGTTTGTAAAGTCTATGGGACTTAACTACGGGGCTATCAGTCCCTAAACTTACAAACTACTTATGAACTACTTACGAACTAGGACGGCACAAATATCCATGCCCGAGGGGGGATTCGAACCCCCGACCGTAGTGGCCGTGCGGACCGGGACTGGAGCGCCTTAGTCCCCTCGGCCACCGCGGCCGGCCTGGAATACGCGCTGGTTAATTGTTGTAGACGCTTTCAGCAAGTTTCCTTTTGTGATTGCCATGAACTCAACGACAGCTTCTAGTACAATCAGTGCCTTAACATCAGTGTTTTGCATCGAAGGCTTGCCTGAAACTATCGTCAGTGACAATGGACCTCAGTTTGTTAGTGCGGAATTTCAACAATTTTGTCGTGTGAATGGCATTCAGCATATCACCACCGCACCTTTTCACCCTCAGTCCAATGGTGAAGCAGAACGTTTCGTTCGAACATTCAAGTCTCACATGGAGAAGATGAAAGGTCAGCACTCCAGGCAGCAAGCTCTTCAAATTTTCCTGTCTACGTATCGATGCATGCCACGTGACGGCCCGTCTCCTGCCGAGCTGCTACACGGCCGCCGTCACCGCACTCTCCTTCACCTGCTGCAGCCTTCCACGCACCGAGTCGGTTCGTATGGCGCTACGTGTTTTCAGGTTTCCACGCCGGTGCTGTACAGGGTGTTTGCTGGAAACAAGAAGACATGGTTGCCGCGCACCATTCAACGCGTGCTTGGTCGCAATATGTTTGTTGTACGTTATTCCACAGGGTCGGAGCTGCGGTGCCATGCAAACCAATTGCGCCTGCACAGGCCGCGCGATCCTGTCTCCGGTTTCTTGATTCCAGACCCAGTTCACCGCCAGGGAGCACAGCCACATCGTTCGTCCCCGGACTACGAGATCCCTATGGACGTCGACGTACATCCGACGCAGTCGTCGCCGCCGCTGTTGCCGCCGCAGATGACAGCGTCACCGAGAGGGACTCCGGGACCGTGCGGCCCCCCCCCCCCCCCAGCTTGGGCCACGCACCTCAGAAGAAGATGACCTGCTCCCTCTGGGCGTGGGCGGGCGCCCTTCCCCAGGTTTCGGCGGGTTCCCTGGAGGATCGCAAGGCGGATGCCGGGGCGCGGACGGCGTCTCGATCCCGGCCTCAGCTACGACGCCCGTCCCAGCAGTAACGCCCCCGCCCAGGCCCTCCTCCCAGTGCCGTCGCCGTGGCCCTCAGCCCTACGCCACGACGGCGCGGCGGTTTGGGGGGGAGGGGGTGTGGTGTCGCACAAGTACAAAGTGCGCGCCACCTACTTTCGCCGCGCGCCGCCAGGCACGCACGGCGCGGCGTTCTCACGACGACAGCCACGAGCGCCCTCTGCGACAACTCCGCTCGTGGCCACCACTGAAGGACATCGTTCACTTCGCACTTCGGACTGAGATAGCAACGAGTTAAGACCTTCGTAATCAGATAGGCACCAGTGAAGACTTTGCTATTGTACAGGCACTAGGCAGGCCTCTAACAACTATGTATCAACATTCTGCAGTACTATGTAAAAGTTAAGTATTGTTACATTCTGTGCAATATATATCTCTTTCTAATTTACTCGAGTGTTTATAGTTTCTGGCTGCTCCCCTCCGTACCTGCACCAGCGTGTCGGTCTCATTCCACTCGGCCACCGACACCTACGACGAGGCTGGGACACAAAAGCGGCGACGAAGTTGGGACACAAAAGTTGTAAGTTTGGAATCATAGCTAAAATGACGAATCAGTTTACAGGAATGAACTTGTCAGAAAATGCTGACGTAATTTGATTTATCATACAAGCACATTTCCATTAAAAAATTACGTACATTCTGTATGGTCCATTTGAAGATGTATAACTCAGATATACCTTAATGGCTATATGCAGTTTTTTCAGTTGAAGACTGCATATAAGAAAACCAAGACAATGAACACCGGGTTTGACTGGAAGACAGATGGCGAAGTGGTTGAGAAAGTCGACAGTTTTTTTTAATTTTTTTTTAATTTTGTAGAGAAGATAATTGGTTGGACACAGAGCTACAGTAGGGCAGTAGACAGGGCACAGCTTTTGCAGAAGCTACGGTATCCGGTACTGCGTGTCGTCTTAGTACAGGGTGAGTATTAAAAATTCAAATTCAAATGTTTGTAAATCTATCGGACTCAACTGCTTTATTAGTAGTTCGTAGCTTAAAAACTACTTAAACTAAACTAACCTAAGGACAACACATACACCTATGTCCGAGGGGGGACTCGAATCCCCGATGGAGAAAGGTCGCGCGCACTGCAGCACGGCACTCTATTGCGCACGGCTAATCCATCGCGGCCAGAGTGGGTATGCGATGAAAACAACATTCGGTCAAGAAATTTGTCACGGAGTGCCAAATTGCGTCACTACACAGCAACAGTAAGACATTGTACCGTATATTAGTCAGATACACAAGTTGTATATAAGCTTTTGCTCTCTCTCTCTCTCTCACACACACACACACACACTCCCCCCCCCCCTCTCTCTCTCTCTCTCTCCCACTCACTAACTCTTCACATTACACCTACGTACGCTGATCGTCGGGCCTCTCGTCAAAGAGCATTTCGTGATACAGAGACAAACCACTCACGGTGTCTCGAAAACGTGAGCCACAGATGAGACTTTTGTTAGACAGATGCGACGCCTCAACGGTTATGACGTGGAATTAAAATTGCGATCGTAAATTTCATTAAAAGTGCGTTCGTAAGGAAGCCTTAGAAACAGGACGCTCTGGTCGTCATTGGGACAGAGACAGTCTTGCCCAAAAGTGCAGAAGAAAAGACAAGCTGCCCCCCTTCCCTCAGTCCTTTCCCTCCCATCCCCCCCAAACTCCGGCCACGACATAATGCAAACGACGAGCGCAGAAGTTTGTACGCAACGGGCGTGAGGAAAACTGGACCAGCAGTGAATTCAAGAGATAATAAGACAGAGGCGGAGCGTGAAAAAAAGTTTTAATTTCCCAATTTAATTAAATTTTGGTTTACCTTGCGTCTAATTTAAATGCTCCAGTGTTAAGACTTTTAAATTCCAGGTAAAACACGGGGACTTCTCCAATATAAACTCTGTGAGAGTAAGATAATTGGAAGAAAAGTCTGCTAAAGAAAGAGGAAAGTCACACTGTTCTGCCACCCACTGGCCATTTAATTAAGGCATACTTATACCTTAAAACAAATTTTCCTGAAGGAACAATACAATGCATGAAGCAAAATCTTTCTTAAATTATGCATGTATGTATAAAAGACTTGCGTGTATGTACTGAGAGACTTTCCTCCACTACCTCTACTTGTAATCACTAGTGGTTGTTGTGGTAGGTAGTCCATGAAATGTTGGTAAACAAAAGGGATCAAACTGTTAAGATCAACTGCCCTAGAATTGCGAACTACTTAAACTTGCTTAAACTAACTTACGCTAAGGGCCACACACAAACACACACACACTAAACGCTGCAAAATATGGAGTCATAAATAGGAAATGTTAACGATTGTGAATGCTTTGGTGAGGCGAGTGTCAACAGCCGTAATATATTTCATAAAATGCATTTTTAAAAAACCATCTGCTGTTTATTCAAAACATTATATATCTACCAGTTTCGGTCAATAGACCATCTTCATGGATAAAAAGGTGTCAAAACTTAATGGTAAAATGCATCAAGTAAAATATATCTAGCTGAGACAAACAGGAGTCAGTATAACTAAAAGTGTTAAGATTACTGTGATCATCTTAGATAAAACCTTTCAGTCAAACACAACACTGATAGGTTTTATCTAAGATGACCACTGAAATTTTAACACCTTTAGTTATACTGACACCTGTTTTTCTCAGCTACGTGTATTTTATTTGATGCGTTTTACAATTCAGTTTTAACACCTTTTTATCCTTGAAGATGGACTATTGACCGAAACTGGTAGATATATAAGGTTATGAATAAACAGCAGATGGTTTTTTAGAAATGCATTTTATGTAGTTTAAGATTGTATCTTAAAAGTGAATAACCCCTACATTGTATAATCCTCGAGCACTCGTGTCATTCAGACTTTAATTACTATGTGTCATATCAAATATTTAATTTGATAGTCCTCAATGGGTTTCTGTCACTCTTAATTTAGAGACCCAAAGATAAACTCAAGATACACCCAAAGATAAAAAATTCTCAAACATGTTTGTTTCTTTGTAATGTGATCTACAGTTTTATTATTATACTGATAATATCTTTTACGTATGTAGAATATAAGAGAAATGGGTCGCCAATGATTTCCTTATTCTAGCACAGCTAGATTCCGATCACTCTGTGTTCATTATCAGTGCTTAAAATGCAGATTAGAACTGATTAAGGTATGAATCTTCCTGTTGAAAGTTTACACTTCTGCACTGTCATGGTCATTAGTGGTGGAAATCTACGTCTGCCACGAAAAAGAAAATGTTTGGAACTGATGGCCTTCATTTTCTATCCCTAGAAATAATCGCTGACATCCAAGTTTTAAGCATGTAATCAAACTTCGTGAAGTGTTCTACACAGGACGTTGAAACCAAGAGGAAGATCGAAATGTACGGTGCGTGGACGCTGTTGGACTGATTAGCATCAAAGTTGGCAATTGTATGTATGTTTTCATAGAGAAGGTCCTATAATCCTTAAGCAATCGTATTATGTATGGTTAAGGGTACGTTGCAAATCACTTCGACACAGTTTCCCTGATGACTATCAAAGATAGCAGATATGTGTATTCCGTCATATGCAGGGAGAGAGGGAGATGAACAGAAAGGCAGAAGAGATGTTCAAATGTTTGTATAGCTTATGGGACTTAACTACGGGGTTATCAGTCCCTAAACTTACAAACTACTTATGAACTAAGACTAAGAACGGCACAAATATCCATGCCCGAAAGGGGGATTCGAACCCCCGACCGTAGTGGCCGTGCAGACCGTGACTGGAGCGCCTCAGTCCCCTCGGCCACCGCGGCCGGCCAGAAGAGATGACGACAGGTGATACGTAGGGCGGAGGGGAGAAGATGGACCGAAAGTGAAGACGGGGAATGAACAAAGAAGGGGGGCAGGTGAAAATATCACAGACATGTATATTGAAGAGGACACGGAAGAGGGGTTGGTGGATGCTGGTGGAAGAGATGTGCAGAAGTGGACAAGAGGAGATCTGCTGAGTGATGGAGAAGAAGATGATGGACTAACGGAGTAATTGAGTAAGTAAATAGCCGAGGAACGCGTGGTACGAAGGCTAGTGTTACTACCAAATCGTTGTTATACATATACTTTCGTGCAACGATATTATATCCTTTTTTCCAATCATATGTAGAGATTTTGTTTGTGAAACAGAGATAAATAGAAGTAGGATGAGTTTCCTAATAAACAGTATATCAGATAAATAAATAATCGCATAGCTTAATACGTTGCGATTTCACATGTGAGGCAGAGAAAGTAATGTCACAAAAATAGAATCACCGTAGAGGGCTTACGATGATAATATACTGCCGATGAGACATCCAGAGGGTGGTTTCTATGCGAATGGGAGAAAAAGCGCTCACAAGAATGGCATCCTCGTTCAATACTTCTATATGTGGAATGAAATAGTTGCAACACTGAAGGTTAAATACTGAATACCAAGAACGACAGCAACGTCACAGTGGGTGGTAAAATTGAGAGGCCTAACACCATAAATATGTAGTATAAGGACAAGTAATGAATGATTTGTGAGCTGGGCAACCTGAAGAGCATCTTAATGTTATAATTCCATTACTAATTCCTTATAATACCAGAAAATACTATGTATAAATTCACATCTGAAAGAACCTGGCTAGTTAGTGTTATGATGCAGTAATTTTTCAAGAGATAAATCGAAATTCTTCAGCTCCACTTAATTCACACATTACGCTGACGATTTCTGCGTCATCATTAGTCAATCCCTCGCTGCGGAGCGTTCGACTGCTCCCCGCCGGAGGTTCGTGTCCTCCAAAGGGACTGTACGTTGTCCTCAAGTCAGTTTAAGTATTTTCGAAGCCTAGGGACTGCTAACATCAGTAGTTAAATCATCATAGGTCACTCCATCCCTTCCTTCCATCACCGCGACCTACACCGCATGACCATCCTATACCGTGAACAGAAACCCTCAAATATCTAGGCCTAACCCTCGACTGCTCCCTCTCCTGCAAACCCCACCTTCAATACAAACCATGAAGAAGCCCTCTCCTGCTTCGACCTCCTCAAAATCCTTTCCGGCCAGACATAGGGCCTCAACCCCTCCACCATCCTATTCACCTACCGTTCCATAATGCGTCCTGTCCTCTACTGCTTCCACCCCACTTGGGTTCCTGCTCTCTCTACCCGCTACCAATCCCTCCAGATCCTTGAACGTCACACCCTCCACCTTCCTTACCGCATCCGCTTCCCGTCCCCCCTGCGGATCCTGTACGACCTTATTTCTTTCCCACAACTGTTCAAATTACTAGAAAACCTCCAATACGGATGGATTTCCACCATATGCTTGTCTCCCAACTATTGTTGCATCCCGAAAAAAAATGTTCAAATGTTTGTAAAGCCTATGGGACTCAACTACTGGGCTATCAGTCCCTAAACTTACAAACTACTTATGAACTACTTACGAACTAGGACGGCACAAATATCCATGCCCGAGGGGGGATTCGAACCCCCGACCGTAGTGACCGTGCAGACCGTGACTGAAGCGCCTCAGTCCCCTCGGCCACCGCAGCCGGCGTTGCATCCCGGGCCTCTGCCATGCCGTTATCTTTTTATCCCCCCCTCCCGTCCCTTCACCCTCACACTGTCCACTTCCTCTCTGAGGGTAACTTCGGTCACCTTCCCCTCCTGGATAACTCCCTCCAGCTTGACATCTACCCTTCCTGTCAACATTAGTACATCCCCGTATTTGTATGCACCCTCTCTTTCCCCCTCCCTTCCAACTCCCTCTCACACTTACGTATGGACGAGGTGTGCAAATGAAAGAAACGATTAGTTCACATATATATTTATTACAGAAGGAAGAGATACTCAACTTTTAGTGTTATTTGCTTGTGGTACACTGCTGTCTAATACATAGTTCAATACATCAGTCACTAGTAGAGTTCCGGATTGTGTTAATGAGAGGGCTGGCTCGTTCCGAACTCGATGGTATACTGAACGTAGTCCTCCGCTATGCTACTATCCTGGCTGTCGGTGCGCCGGCACATTTTGGCGAGAACTCTGCTTCTCATTGGTATGCGCACGGTGCAATGCAGAGAGGTACGGGACCTGAGGCGGCCCCAGCAGTCGAAGTACTGTGATGCGAGTTGTATCATCTTATAAAGTGGCGCGGCGACTTGCGCGTACTGCTGGCGTTGTGGCAAATGGCGACACCACAACACTACTCCCCAAATCCCCTCAAACACACACACGCAAGCCTTCTCACCATCGTTGTGTAGTGAGCGTAACAATGGCGGGGAAATGTCTTTCCGTGGTAGTAATCGAAGGATCGATGTTCGAATATGTGCCCAGGGTGCATCTACCGGCCGCGACCCGCCATCCGGCTTGCCCTTGGCACGAAACGAAGGCAGGAAAACGCACCAAAGGCCACACACCCACAGACAGATGCAGGTGCAGGAGCGACGAAGACCAGTGTGCCCAGGGAGACTCCGTAGGCCGCGGCGTCAGAAGGACCCCCGACGCGTTGGCGGACTTCGGTTGACCCACGACGTCCGATGAAGGATTTGGTGATGCTGGAGGCAAGGCGTCCAGCTCCATGGGCTCGGGGTCGAGAAGGCAAGTTGGCCGAACCCTCGACGTCGGATGAGGCGTGGCCGCCACCATCCGAAGAGACAGCGAATTTGTCGACAAATAATCTGTGGTAGCGGCAGCTTTCTGTAGTACTCTAGTACACAAGGGCGAATTTGGTTTCTGTGTCTGCGCTAGATGCCATTTGCAGCCTGCAATAAATACATGTTTGCGCCAAGCCGTCGAATGAAGTTACCGCACTCCCAACGTCTGCGTCCGCCATAGGAACTGAAAATATTCGTTTGCCCGATACTGTGCCTGATTCTGCAGAGCGGTCAGCGTCTATGCTGAGTATTTGAGATGCTGAGTACTTGAGATGCCGTCCATGGAACGACTTCACAAGCGATGATCCGATGCGCGGCTGGGAATGGTAGGTGGCGAGAAAAAGCAAAAGAGCTTGTTCCCGCGTGTGGTGGTATACGAGCTTGGCCATCTACGACTTCAATGTCCGCACAAAACGTTCAGCTTCACCAATGGACTGAGGGTAAAACGGAGAACTCGTCAGATGGCAAATACCGTTGGTTTGGCAAAATTGTGGATCATTGTCCGCCACTATCAGTTCAGGTAGACTCTCAAAAGAAACAAGGGCTCGGAGGGTGCTAAGAGTTGTCGTAGAGTTCATGGGGTCCACGAGGGGAAATATACTGTAAGAGTCCACAATGATTAGTGATCTTGAATTCCTGAATGGACCCGGAAAGTGTAAATGCACGCGGTCCCATGGCGCTAACGGGTGGGTCATTCTGAGAACCATTGAGGAGGGACGGGTTGGTATTTCTCACAAGCTTGTCAACTAGCCGTCATCCTCACTATCTGCGCGTTCATACCGATCCATGGATATGACCAGTTTTTATTTTATGCAGAGCACATGAGTCATCATGATTTACAACTCTGGTAGATAATTTGTCATACAATGTCCGGCTGAAAGTAAAGTTAAAGTACTTTGTAAGTCAAGTGACCACTTTGGCCACTTAGGATTAAAAGAAATTGAAAATTTATGTAAAAAAATGTCTAGGTTTCATCTCAGTCGGATATATTGTTTGGGAAAGCATGGATGACAATCACACATATTATCAGTATTATATATAGAGATCTGACGTGGAAAGTAGTTTAAATACACAGTAAAATCTGCTTGATAGCGCGGCATAGAGTACGCCATAAACATTGAACTACACATCGTAAAAATTATGTCAGGAAGGTGGTTTTTATCTTTTTCTATGGGACTTAACTGCGGGTTGGCCAGTCCTTAAACTTACAAACTGCTCAAGGATTCGAACCCCCGAAACGGCCTCGCGCATCGGAGTATAGCGGTTCAATGCGCTCGGCCACCATACCGCAGCAGGAAGGTGTGATAGATATTTCTCTAAGCAGCAGTTCGTAAAATGATTGAGAAGAGTTCACCGCTCCATGCCACTGAGATATTTCCTGCCTTACAAACTTAAACTCCATACGATCTCAGTTAATGAACCCTTTGCTCCCGCTCACACCCCGGTCCTTCTTCTGCGACACCTCCAATTAGTCGGCCGAATTTTGTTTACGAAACCAGCCAAGCGCACTGAAATTACAGAAAAATACGTCCTTGTATCTGGACTATATTTCACTGAAAGCCTTTGTGTTACACCGTTGACCTATGAAAGAGGATTCAAACGCGTATTTAATTATGAGCGCTGTGGCAGCCTGTTTTTCCGCCATTCAAGTAATTTGAGAAATTTCTGTGCGCAAACACTTTTTCTCGGCAATTTTACTCCGCAAACACAACACGTGTGATGAATGTCTACCCAGCAGAGAGCCACGATAAATTTCAGCATTGGCGGGTGGTCGCTAAGGCAAGGTAAACTGGATCCCGCTACCAATCTGCGCAGGTAAACATCTGCCAAACTCATAAAGACACAGGTGCAGGAACGTTTTGCGCTATTACCGTTTTTGAGCAAGTTAACCACGCAGTGTCTTTTCGGGTCATTATAGTTCGTAATGTGATTTTTCTCGGGAGTCGTATTCATTACGGCTGGATGGGTAGTATCCAATGTGTCACACTATATCTACAACAGTGGCAGTTTTCTTCCTTAGAGATATCCTCAACCATCCGCTTTCATATTTAATAATGGGATCCGAAACAGTGGTTAAATTCAAATTCACCATTTAACAGTCACCGATGACAGGATATCGGGGAATATATGTGTATTATGCTTGTACAAGCTAAGGTTCTGACATAGTCTTACAGAAATCCGCCATCTCGAGGTGCCACATTAATCACAGTCACAGTGCACTAAATGAACAAATTGAATTAATGCATAAGAGCATACTAAATTAGATCTCAGTGATATTTTACATATCCCAAATGTATGTACTTTGTCTTTCCTTCATACATTACTTTTATCGTCATTGAAGCTTCTGCTAGTCCTCTTTTCTTTTGTTTTTTTATTTTGTTTAACGACACTCATTTCCATTCATATATATATATAACGCAAGCCTCCTGTGGTGGCAGTTTGCCAGCAGCTTCAGTGCTGTTCTTCAGCCGATAGTAAGCAACATGTGTAACACGTTTAGTAGCAGTGCCGGTCCATTATTTTAAGAGGAGATTTACAAAAATAGCGCATGATGTAGCAGTTATTCGAAAATTTAATTGTTTCTGACGTCATATCTCCAGAAATATGTGTCGTACCATGATGTAAATTCGAAGGTACATTCAGGGGTATGTGCCAAATGTGTGCAAAGTTTGTCGTAATTAGTGTTAGCAGTAAAGAAACCTCATGCATGATGATGCGGTTTTTCATCAACCAAACTGTTTATGACCTCTTATCTCGTGAACTATGTGTCGAACTGTGATACAGTATCCAAGGAACAATCAGTGGCATGTATGTTTACTGTCTGTGAAATGGCTCGCGAATATACATCATGAACATCGGAAATGTGGTTCAGTGATTAACCTTTTACCTTCATCATTTTGTTGGGATTTTATCGCATGTTCTAAATGCTCTCATTGTCAAATAGTTAACGAATAAAATCACGGCAGCAAGATGGGGCGGTTTTCAATGTTTATGACTTTATATCGTATGAACTATGTATCGTAGGTGGTTTTTGAAACCATAATAAATGATTCACGATCTTAAAGAATATTATTACCAGATTTGGTTGAAATCGTTTCATTAGTTTGGGATCAGATGAAGAATATTATCGTTTTTCACGACTCTCATTCTTTATTACGTCATATCTCCTTACGTATGCGTCGTAGGTTGTTGTTCCCCGACAGCGATTGTTGCGTGATAGTAAGGAATATGTATACCAATTTTGCTTCAGATCGGTCCAGTAGTCAGGAGGAGATGTGGAACATACACACATACCCACATAAACAAATACAATATACAGTGTATTTTATAAGATATATACTACGACTATCACAAGGTGTCTCCATAGTTTTCAGTAAGGGAAACGTCTCTGTTGATTGACACACGTCATATGCCTGCTTCAACAGTTAAGGTAAGTACATGCTTTTCAATACTCTTAGTACTATTTGTCTTCTTTTTTAAAGAATAGGCTATCACCACTAGTGGGTAACATACTTGAAGGTTATAGAGTGAACGAATGGAGTGGCCAGCTTGTTCACCAGACATTAACGAGATTTAATTGCCTAGGCTTCCTCGGCCAGCGTCAGACACAAAAGTTTCTTGGGTAATTGTACTGCTTAATATTCAAATGTTTGTAAATCTATCAGAACAAACTGCGAGGTCATCAGTCCGTAGCTTACAAACTACTTTAACCTATGTAAACTAACCTAAGGACAAACACACACACCCATGCCCCAGGGAGGACTCGAACCTCCAGGGCGAGCAACCGCGCGCTCCGCAGCGAGACGCTTTAGGCCGCTCGGCTACTCCACCGCGGCAATTGTACTGTGTCATCATATAATAACCGACGTTTCGATCAACGTTACAGTGGCCTTCATCAGAGAATACCAGGATGAACGTTACTGTAACGTTGGTCAAATCGTCAGTTATTAAAATAATAGCCTTCTTACATGAAGATGCGTAAAACAACCAGAAAACTTTTATGTCATTAAACCAGATTATGCGTATTTTGGCAGACGCACTGCAGCCAGACAAGCAAGTCCCATTAAAGTTGCAAAGCTCTCTATTGCACTCATGGAAGAATGGCCAAATATTCCTCAAGAACTGATTGAAAACCTCTTACTGTCCTCGCCACAGAGGTGTAGTACTGGCCGGAGAGGAGATCACACGCCATGTTAGAGGGCAACAACGATGGAAGCCCTATGGTGCATCAGTCTCAGAAAACGTCGTATAAACCTAAGTAAAAGTTGAGACAGCAAAATATTTTACTTTATAACACACAAATTACAGATATAACAAATACCTGAATGAAATACGTTACCATATGAATATTGTGTATGATATCTGACCTGACCCCGAATTGGTTTTGGCAGTGTATCCTATTGCTGCTCTTTGACGATGTAAACACCAACGAAAGCAGCACAGTCGACTAGATTAGGGGAACAGTTGGAATTCTGAAGATGGGTATGCGCAATATTCTGTTCTTGGACTCGAAATTATCCCGATTTGACAATCCTTTAGCCTATTCTTCGCCATTTCGGAGCACTGTTGCAGCGTAGAGATCAAATGTTCAAATGTTTGTTAAGCTTATGGGGCTTAACTACGGGGTTATCAGTCCCTAAACTTACAAACTACTTATGAACTACTTACGAACTAGGACGGCACAAATATCCACAACTAAGGGGGGATTCGAACCCCCGACCGTAGTGGCCGTGCAGACCGTGACTGGAGCGCCTCAGTCCCCGCGGCCACCGCGGCAGTCCGCTTCAACTAGAAGTAATTCAATAACACTCCAAATATAAATTTTGAGAGATGGAATATCTAAAACAATTTCTCTTAGCCGGCCGCGGTGGCCGAGGGGACTGCGGCACGCCAGTCACGGTTTGCACGGCCACTACGGTTGGAGGTTCGAATCCGCCCTCGGGCCGTCCTTAGTGTTAGCTAGTTCATAAGTAGTTTGCAAGTTTAGTGTCTAACGACCCCATAGTTAAGTCACATAAGCTATACAAACATTTGAACATTTTATTTTCCTTATACCCGTGTTAAATCCCCTTTATAAATCTTGTAACCATGCAGTATTTCCGCATCAAAACTTCGATGTAATCCAAGCGTCCGCGGGTCAAACGATCTATTTGTAATAATTTGATTTATGATTTTCAATATTTTTAAAATAAAGAGACGTAAACAGAACGTTGGTTTTCACAACAAACTCTATTTGAACACCATAAATACAAATATTCACAATAACAACTTCCATCTCTTTGCAAACGTCTCTTACACATCGACTTTCTTTTTAAAGCCTTTCTATAACTAACTGACATTCATTTTTTATCAAAAGTATATATCAAAAGTAATATTCACTGGATGTGTACCTTTCTCCATGACATTTTACTTCGTCCACTTTGCTGCACTCTCTTTGAGACCGCTCGTCAGTTCTGTACCGTCCGATCGGAAATGGACCCGCGCACAGTATAGGACAGACTCATATCTAAACCTAACATTTCAATCATTTTTAAATAGGAATAACTATTATTTACGACATCCTTTCCTTTCACGGCCCAGTACCCAGTGAAACCAGTAATTTTGCTTGTTTCAACACAAGAGTTAGGGGAGCGTTGCACGTCTACCGCGTAATAAGCATTTACATCAACATACATACTCCGCAAATCACCGTGCGTGGCGGAGGGTACACTCTAACACTACTAAACATTTCTTTTACTATTCCACGTCCAAATAGAACGAGGAAAAAATGAATGCCTATATGCCTCCGTACGAGCCCTAATTTCTCTTATCTTGTCTTTGTGATCATTACGCGAAATGTAAGTAGGCGGCAACAAGATCGTATTACACTCAGCTTCAAACTCCGGCCCTCCAAATTTCCTCAACAGAAATTCACGAAAACAACGCCGTGTTTCCTCCAGCGATCCACATTTGAGTTCCCGGAGCTTTTCTGTGACACTTGCTTATTGGTCTAATTTACTATAACGAACCTAGTTGCTCGCCTCTGAACTGCTTCCAAGACTTTCTTTAAACTGATCTGCTGCAGGTCCCAAACACTTGAGCAATACACAAGACATGGTCTTACACGCTTTTTGTACGCGGCCTCCTTTACAGATGAATTACATATTTCCAAAATTCTCGCAATAAACCGAAGTCGGCTGTCCAGCTTATAACTGTCCTTACATGTTCGTTCCATTTCATATCGCTCTGCAATGTTACGTCCAGATATTTGAAAGACGCGACTGATGCTGTTTTCCAACATTATGGGACTGTTTCTCCTACTCATGCGCATCACCTTACATTTTCTACATTCAGAGCTAGCTGCCATTCTTCGCACCAACTGGAAATTTTGTCTAAGTCATCCTGTATACTATTACAGTCAGTTAACGACAACACCCACCCATACACCACAGCATCATCAGCAAACAGCCGCAACTTACAACTTACTCTGTCCATCAGATCATTTACATAGATATAAAATAATAGCGGTCCTATCACACTCCCCTAGGGCACGCCTGACGATACACTGATGAACACTCGCTGTCGACAACAACGTACTGCGTTCTACTACTTAGGAAGGCTTTCAGCCAGTCACAAATCTGTGAACCTATTCCATATGGTCGTATCTTTGTTAGCAATCTGCAGTGTGACACCGCGTCAAACGCCCGTTTGAAATCGAGAAAAACGCAATCCACCTGATGCCCCTTCACCCATGGCTCACAAGATGTCAAGTGAGAAAAGGGCAAGCTGAGTTTCACACGAAAGATGTTTTCTAAACCCGTGCTGATTCGTAGAAAGAAGCTTTTCCATCTAAAGGAAATTTACTATATTCGAACTGAGAAAATGCTCGAAAAATCTACAAAAATCTCATGTCAACGATATTGGCCTGTAATTATATGGGTCGGTTCTCTTTCTTTTTTATAAACGGGAGTACCTGCGTTTTTTTCCCCTATCACTAGGAACCTTGCGCTGAATTAAAGATTCACGATACATGCAAGCTCTTTGTAAAACCGAACTGGTGTTCCATCTGGACCAGGAGACGTTTGTGTATTTACCTCTCTCACCTGATTCTCTACACCGGAAATACCTATTACTAGGTCCTCCATTTCGGAGTTAGTACGTTTATCAAATTGTGGTAAATTTGTGCGCTTGTCCTCCGTGAAAGATTTCTTAAAGGCTAAATTTACAACAATAATGGCAGAATAGAGCATGCCAACAAATTGCACTTTGTTTAGATACTTGATACAGATTTCGGCAACAACTATCGGTTCCTTCGAAACAAGATTAAATCACATTGGAACTCATGCTAGCCAGAGGCTAGTAAGTCAAGTTTCACAAAACAGTGACTGCCGTACTGCCGTACTGCTCGGTAGCCAACTGCGGCCACAACTGCAATGAGGTGCAGTTGGCTAGGAAACAGTACATCTACACATACATCTACATCTACATGGGATACTCAGCAAATCACATTTAAGTGCCTGCCAGAGCGTTCATCGAACCACCGTTATACTGTTTTATCTCCCATTCCATTCTCAAATAGCGCGCGGGAAGAATGAACACCTGAATCTCTGCGTTCGGGCTCTGATTTCACGTATTTTATTCTGATGATCATTTCTACCTATGTTAGTGGGAGTCAAGAATATATTTTCGCATTCGGAGGAGAATGTCGGCGATTGTAGTTTCGTAAGCAGCCCACGCCGCAGCGATAAGCGCCGTTATTGTAATGATTCCCATCCCAGATCCTGTATCATTTCCGTAACGCAGTCTCCCCTGTATTTTGACAATACGAAACGAGCTGCCCTTCTTTGGACTCTTTCGATGTCCTCCGTCAAACCCAACTGATAAGGATCCTACACTGGGCAGCAATACTCTATAAAAGGACGGACAAGCGTAGTGTACGCAGTTTCTTTAGTAGTTGTGTTGCATCTTTTAAGCGTTCTGCCACTAAAACACAGTCTCCGGTTCACCTTTCCCACGACACTGTCTACGTGTTCTTTCCAATTTAAGTAAGAAGTAATCGTAATTCGTAGGTATTTTGTGGAGTCTACGGCCTTTACATTTGATAGATTTATCATGTAAACAAAGTTTAACGGATTTCTTTTCGTACTCATGTGGACGACTTCACACTTCTCATTATTTAGAGTCAACTGCCAATTTTTACAGCCGGCCGCGGTGGCCGAGGAGACTGAGGCGCTTCAGTCACGGTCTGCACGGTAGCTGCGGTCGGGGGTTCGAATCCCCCCTCGGGCATGGATATTTGTGCCGTCCTTAGTTGTAGGTAGTTCGTAAGTAGTTTGTAAGTTTAAGGACTGATGGCCCCGTAGTCAAGTCCCTTAAGCTTAACAAACATTTGAACATTTTTGAATTTTTACACCATACAGATATATTATTCAAATCGTTCTGCAGTTGGTTTTGATCTTCAGATGATTTTACTAGGCGGTAAATGACGGCGTCATCTGCAAAGAACCTAAGAGAGCTACTTAGATTTCCCCTAAATCGTTTATGTAAATAAGGAACAGCAGAGGACCAATAACACTACCCTGTGGAACGCCCGATATCACCTCTGTTTTAGTCGATGCCTTACCATCGATTACTACGAACTGTGTCCTCTCTGAGAGGAAATCCCCTATCCAGTCGCAAATTTGGGGCGATATACCGTAACTACGCAATTTGATTAAAAGCCGTCGTGAGGTACGGTGTCAAAAGCCTTCTGGAAATCAAGGAATACGGAATTAATTTGCGAACCCTTGTCGATAGTACACATCACTTCATGTGAATAAAAAGCGAGTTGTGTTACGCATGAACGATATTTTCTAAATCCATGTTGACCTTGGTCCAATAGATCATTCTGTTCGAGATAATTCATAATATTTGAATAAAGGATATGTTCTAAGACCCTGCTGCAAATTGAAGTCAATGAAATAGGCCTGTAGTTTAATGGGTTACTCGTACTGCCTTTCTTGAATAGCGGTGTGACCTGTGCAACTTTCCAATCGTTTGGTACATATCCTTCTGTGAGAGAGCGGTTGTATATGGCTGTTAAGTAAGGAGCTATCGCTTCAGCATAATCAGATATAAATCTAATGGGTGTACAATCCGGACCCCAAGACTTGTTCTTGTTAAGTGATTTTAGTTGCTTCACTATTCCGATGACATCTACTTCTACGTTACCCATTACGGCATCTGTTCGTAATTCGAAATCTGGAATATTGGTTTCGTCTTCTTTGGTGAATGAGTTTCAATAGCTATGTTTAGTGACTCTCTTTAGTAGCGCTGTCATCGGCAGGATCGCCATTACGGCAGTCCGAAAACGGCTAGCCACTCTTTTGTGAACTTTTACTAGCCTCTGGCTAGCATGTGTTCCGATGTGATTTATCTTTTGGACTTGAGGATATCGCTCATAAGTTTACGTTACATGTAATAATTTTAATCTTCTGATGAAGGCAACTTTTGTTGGTGCCGAAGTCTAGATAATCTAAACAAAATGCAACTTGTTGTGCTGCTTTATTGGACAATTATTGTAAATTTAGTACCGTTCCTGAAATTTTTGACAAGATATGTTTAAAATCGTTAAAGTTAGAACTTCAGCTTCCCGTTTGCTTTCTTCTATTACTGCCTGGAATGATCAACACGTGACTGGATACTGGGCTTTGACCCGCTTATTGATTTAACATAGGACCAGAATTTTTTCGGGTTCTCGGAAAGATGGTTTGCTAACAAGGGGAACACGAAGTATGGTACCAACGGAATTTGATGGGTCGTAGGTATGTTGGGATGGAATTCCTCCAGACCATCAAGCTAAAATGATTTGCCCGAATGGGCCTTGATTTATAAGAAAATCTAAATTAAATTCGCAGCAAATTACCTCGCGTAACGTGTCTACTTATACGATGGCGGTTACCGCTCAGCGAAACAGCGTGCTGTAATCGGCAAGATACGAGGCTGCCATGCAGGCGACCTGAGTTAAATCCCGACATGGGTAAATTACTTTTCACACCTGTCCGATGATTGTGAATAGTTAAGTATTTTTATAACCATTCTTATGTAAACTTTTGCAGTAAATGGTCAGGATAAAAATATGTAACATTCGCTCAATATGTTATGTATTCTGCGACGATTATTTTATTCATTCTGTTTTTTCAGTGCACACTTTTAAGGCGATTGAAGCATATTTCGAAATCAGTAAACTGTCTTTTGTTAATACCTATAATATTTGGGCAACATTTAATACCTATGTTTACAGTTCCCGACCATGCTGTTTTTATCTCCTCCTATGACGGGTGTTCCCACGTGACGCGTCCCAGTGGTCTATTATGCTACGGCCAGTCGGTTAGTCATTATCAGCGTCTCGTTCATGCGTGCGGCAAGTAGTGCAACGTGCAGAAAAAATGCGCTATGATAGAAGCAGGCCCATCACACGAAACCTCTTCGGAAATGGATGTGTGTGATGAGCAGTCAAAAGGTGGACTCACTAACGCCTTAAAATACGCTGGATGTTTGCTTCGCAATTGGAATCCGCTCACTGACCCACCGCCAAGAATGATATCCGGAACGTCCCTTGCAATGGGCGAAGAGATTACGAATGAAATACTTCACATGTTGGCAGACACACAAGTGGTTCACTTTGAGGAACTCATAGATGTTTTTTGAAATATAAAAAGTAGCAATTACATTTTTTTTAAATTGTTCTGCCGCTAGGTATCGAAGCCGGGTCTCCTGCATGGAAAGCCTACCACCTTGCCGATTACACCACGCTGTCTCGCTGAGTGGTAACCGCCATGTATAAGTAGTGTAATGATACTCGTTTGGTATTGTTAGGTTTGGGCCTTCGTTTATCCAAAAAAATATTTTTGCCTTTATAGTAAATTCATTTCATAGAATCTGTATTAGAAATAAAATGTTTTGATTTCCTATTACGTTCATTTGCTGCTATAGTTTCAAGTCTATGGCTAACTCAGTCAGTTAAAATTTTAGTTAACGGCCCTCAGGTAATACGAGTATCATTACAACACAGCTACATTTAACTTAATGGCCAATTGAACTTTGATTTTTAGTTTTTTGACTAATATTCGACAAATCTATATGGAACCTATCCCTGCAAGTAGTCCGAGTGCAAAAATCTTTATATATGATCTTTAAGTAAAATTCTATTTTGTTACATAGCACTGAAATTACTACATAACATTATTGAATGCAGCTACAAGTTTCTGATATGCTAACTGATCTTACGTAAATGTTTTCAATAAGTTTTTAGTACCACAGATAATTTTCTTTACTGAAATAAAATTGCAATATTCACTTCCCCTTTTACTGAGAGAGCAATTTATATGAAAGACTTTAGCTGTCCACACGTTTCAGTCACACTTTATTTTATCACTTACAAACCTCGAGATTGCCATTGTAGTCCAGAAAGCTGAAAAATAAATTATGTTAAGGTTCTATCAATCTTACGACCTCCAGACCCTGATTTCTAAGATCTGTTACTTTTAAATTTGCCGCGTGATATTCAGCGGCTTATATAATTTTAATCGCTGGCTGCAAGCTGCGACAACTGGTAACGTTTTGGCTGAAACGTCTTACATACATTTTATAAATTTAAGGTCAGGATAATCTAAATTCAAATAATGTAAATGCAGTTTTAAATCCATCAGTATATTTTGATCCGTTTCTAGAATATTGAAATGTTACACCTTTACTATTATTGGTTCCATTGCCACCAGAAAAAAAAACTAACCGCGCTTCTAATAATTCAATGTCTAATAACAAGATGCACAAGCGGTAATAAGCAACAAGAAACAACCAGAAGGAATCCTTTTTTGTATATATATTTTATATTAATTATTTACAGAGATAGTTAAAGATAAATGTTCTCTGCAATTTCTACAGTCTCTGGTTGCAAACGTTGTTCACACTAGTGGCATGTCCAAACAGTTTGTTACTTACAAAGGAAGTTCACTTTTCAAAACTACAGTCAAACATCGGAAGGACATTACAGTAGGCACGTTACGCGTCGTAATTTGCTGCGAATTTGATCTCGATTTGCTTAGAAATCAAGACCCATTGGAATAAATCCCTTTAGGGTGATGGCCTGGAGGAATTCCAACATACCTGCGACCCATCAAATTTCGTTGGTACCAAACTTGGTGCCGTGGCGCGCAACGGCAACAGACAAAAGGGCGCCAGTACAAGCGCCACGACGCAACAGTGTGACCGAGCGCACCTTGCTTAAACCCCGCGCCTCGCCTCAGCTACGTCACGAGGCACGCAGGCCAGCCGTGGCCGAGAGATGTCGCTGGGCCGTTCCCGCCAGGCGCCGGCGCAGTATCAGCGACACCACGGACTACTTGACGTGAGGGAAGTACACACGAAAGCGGCCTATCACAGCACGCCGCGGACCGCCAAGCAGCTTCGAGTGTCTCCTACCGCGCCGCATTAAATACCGGCCCTACAGCCACGTCAAGCGTCCAACATGTGCTTTTTAAGTCACTGTGGCTCCTCGTTTTTAACTGACTACATCCGGTTTTTGTTCATCTGTCAACTGTTTATACCTCCAATTGTCGCCATGTATGTGTCATTGTTTCTCCGTTGATTTTTCGCCTGTCATGTATTTTAAATTTTCATCTCATCAATGTATTTTATTCTCTCGGCTGAAGAGCAGCCTCTGGAGCTGCTGGCAGCCTACTGGTGTAATCGCTGGTGTGGAAATACAATAAAGAAAAAAAAGAAAAAAAAACACGTCAAGGCGTCCTGGACCACGCAGCCGTCGAGGAAAGGAATCGCCGCTGGAAGCCGCTGGAGTCTCTCGGCCGTCGTCTCGCCACGCTGCGCTGCCCAACTCCCGGTCACCGCCCGGCCACCTCTGCTCTCCGCGGAAGGCTACAGCAGGAACGCAGGAACCAAAGGATCGTAAAAATTTCTACCTTTCATTACTCTGCTTTAGGAGCAGCTGCATTGCTTGTGAATATTGGTTGTCAAGTATATTGCAATATTTTCAAGAGAGTTATACTGAAGAAACTGTTATGAGAAGAATTTAAACAAAAACTTCTAAGGAAAATTGTGATTTTATAATTATAAGAAGAATTATTATTTTGATTGTTGCGTGGCTTAGCTCCACTATTTCAGTCAATAAATTGTGTCTTGATAAAACCGCCACGACTTAGTTTGCAAGACACGTCACTTGGTGTTCCCCTTGTAAGATTTGGCTACGGTAATTATTGTACGCTTCGCGATGCGATGTAATGCGATTTAATGCGTCAACCCGATGTGAGAAGAGAACAACAACATCGAGAAGCATTGGTTTTCTGCGCGGCCTCACGTTTGAACGGCAGAGTAGGCGTTCTTTGGGGTTGGCAGCGCCGGGTCGTCACGTGTGCACAGTGGCTGCCGGCTGCCTTGGCCTCTCCGTCACGCCCAGCGCCGCCGGCTGTGATGGGCTGTTTTACGGTCGGCTGGCCCGCCGTGCGCCGTGCGGGGGAGTGCGACGACGGCGCAGACGTCGACGGCGCCCCTCACGCCTGCCTGCGCACCGGCGCCCCCCAGGCGCCCCTGGGACGTCCGCGTCCACGTCTGTCCCGCCCCTGCAGCGGCCAAGACCGCCCCTCCTCACCCCTCACCATACCCACTGGCCGTTACCTGGTCGCCTGCTCCCTACTCCCTGTCCCCGCTCTCATCCGCGTCCTGTCGTTCTGTGCCACTCCTTCTCCGTGATGTTTCCGGGGAACCTGTGTATCGAGTCCGCCACGAATACAATTCAAATAGAAAAGTACGAGGCGTGTTTTTCTTAAGGAAGTGCCTTTTTGAAATTTAACCCTTCCAGACCGGATTTTTTTCAAGTGGAAGGAAATTATTCTTTTTGCTGTATTCCTCTTAATTTAGGTTTTTAATGATTTTAGATGCAAGATTTACGCTGTTGTATGCATCCATTTACTTACTACAACATTGCATATACTGAAAAGCAAGGCTTCTTTTTATGGACTGAAGTAATTAATTTTGCAGAACTAACTTTACTACTAAATAAAATGATCATGCAAAATAATTACTACTACTTTCCAGTTGTACAGTGGAATACAAGTAACCCACAACCTACGTGTTCTTTGGAGTTCACAATCTGGTGCGCAGAGCAACACTGAATACTTGGTATTTTTATAGCGATCTTCCGCAGTTGACAGTAAGTGTGCACGATAAAAAGGTTTAACACTCATAGTTATATACATGTTGTTTCAATTGAGAAAAAAATGTTGTTGATCTATCTTAGACACTGTAAAAATTATGTACACAATTGTAGCAAGAGGGTCTGAAATGGTTAAAAAAAGACCAGCTAAGATATCTCAATAGTTTTATGTTTACATGAAAGTCTGTACCTTAATGTACTTTTCTACAAAATTTCCGTCAATGTTGAGGTACTAGCAAGGGCGGAATAAATTCGGGGTGGGGAGGGCACAGGGGCACGTGCTGCCCGACGAAACATTAGAGAGAGAGAGAAGGAAAAGAGAGAGAAGGGAGAGACTTAGAGATAGAGAGAGAGAGGAAGGAGTGGGGGAGAGAGAGGATGAGGAAGAGAAAGAATCTCAGCGCTAGAATAATTAACTTCTACTGAAGGGCACAATGTCATTGCAATTTTAAAATTGCAAAATCCTTGTATTTAAAATAACGTAATTTGACTTTTTTGTTTCCATTTAATTGCTTCTTGCTCTTTTTTTCAGTAGTTTACGATAAAAATAAATAAAAGTTTTTCATTGTTCCGTGATTTCTTGGGAGATAAATGAGCTATTGTGTATGTTTTACTCATGCGTAAATAAAGGATTTAACTATGTGAAAAACAGTGAATTTCAAGGTCTGCGTTTAGGCTAGCGCGTTCAAGTGTTTTCTATAAACGGTTCATTTCTCTGAATTCTTATCCCTGACAATAAGAGATGGTACTGCCACCCATTATACTTACATTTGAAGGTACACGTTTCAATTTTTGTTATTGGAGCAAATTAGAAATGTCAATGGCACTTTTCCATACATCTGATACAAAGGATTTTCATGGTAGTAGAAATTCTTCTTATAACACAGTGAAATCTAATTTTCAGAACGACATTTTCACTCTACAGCGCAGTGTGCGCTGATATGTAACTTCCTGGCAGATTAAAATTGTGTGTTGTCCTTAGAATGAGTTAGGTTAAATAGTTTGTGAGACTAAGGGCCAAGACCTTATCAGTTTTGTCCCTTCGGATTACAGACATTTGAACATTATTTTTATTTTATTTTTGTTTTATTTATCTGTTTTGGATACCATATGGCAAATGTTTTGGTGCAATCACCGTTATGTCATTTGGCTCATTTAATATCATAATCTTGTGGGCATTATTCTATAAGACTGTTATTTTTTTACCATATTGTACAATTTTTTTGGAATTTTGAAGTGTCAGTCTTATTCAGTCTTATAGTCAAATTATTCTAAAGTTCGTGTTCAGCTGTCGCCAAGTGTTTCAATCCTTTATGATAATGAAGGGTGAAACACGTGTGCCCACACGGCATTCAGGCTCTAAATTCTCTGTTTTTATTATTATTATTATTATGTGGTAAATTTATATTTACACTGTTTAATGTGACAACTACCGTAACAAAATTTATTTATATGTAAATCATGGAGAAGCGCCGTGAAGCGTGCTGGGATAGCTCAATACGTAGAAGGATTTCCCGTTAATAGGAAAGTTCTCAGGTTCATATCACCGCACACTCTTATGCAAAGTGAAAGTTTCATTCTGGAAACATCCCTTAGGTTGCGGCTAAGCCATGCTTCCACCACATCCTTTGTTCCAGGATTGATAGTTCTGCAAGGTTCTCAGGAAAACTTGTGTAGAGTTGGAAAACTATGAGGCGAGATAATGACAGAAGTAAAGTTGTGGGGAAGGACCGTAAAGCGTGCCGGGATAGCTTAGTCGGCAGAGCGCTTGCCCTGGAAAGGAAAAGGTCACAGGTTCGAACCCGGGTTCCGACACACAATTTTAATCTGCCAGTACACATTCGTTCGACTGCAGAATGAAAGTTTTATTCTGGAGTTCAAAAATAGTTTAATAATACAATGAGCTAATGATGAATAACCGCCACCCCTAAAAATAGTTTTGGGGATAATAAAGACCATGATAAAATAAGTAATTCTGAAAAAATTCCAAAAAAACTCTGCACTGTTACAAATTGTCTATACAGTGGAATGTTTCTTAATGAGCATAATTCGCATCTGAGTCTTGCCTGAAATCGAAACACGGGTGAAGGAAAATATATTTAAGTGTCAAAAATCTTGTAAGAATAAGGATAATGTGCCACAATTCGGAAAAAAAAGACAAAACGAACTTTGTCCAATAAAGAAAGTTGTAGAAAAATATTACATCTTTTGCCTTCGAGATTACATCTGTTACATGGGGGAGGGTCGTCAGAACATTGTTTATTTGGCTGAGAGTCAGGAGAATATTTTGACCTGGAAGGGGGGGTCGCATATTTGAAAAGGTTGACGAACACTGTCCTAGAGTAATGTTCGTCAGTTTTTTGCAGTATGATCACGTGTGCACATACACTGTGGCAAGTTGTGCGTAGTTGAACAATCTCAACTTTGATATGGATTATAATAGAACTGGCATTATCGACCACCTGAGCAGGCTAAAGTGAAGTACAGGGGACCCGGACTCGCGTATACCGACGGCAATATCGGGTGGTTCCGTAGAGTTGAATTTCATATAAACGAGAATAGAAAAGAATAAATCGGGTGTGCGTCAAGTAACAAGTGTGGCTACAAAGGCTACTTCTGATTTTGATAATAAGGAACGTTAATTGTGGCGTCCTTACGAAAAACGTTATATGAGAAACGGGAACTAGATCAATCGAAATCTAATTGCAGACGTGACTGTTAAGTTGTGTAGAGTGCATTAAACAGTATTACTTTCATAGTCAGTAACCCGCTCGGTTAGCCGTGTTGTCTAACTTACCACTTTCCGAGACGGGGAGGCTAACCCGCCCCGGTTCGACCCGCCGATGGGTCGGAGTGCCGGCCAGCCTGAAAGTGGTTTTTAGGCGGTTTTCCACATCCCCCTAGGTGAATTCCGGGCTGGTCCCTAAGTCCCGCCTCAGTTACACGATGCGCAAATATTTCGTAACACTTTACACTGTCACACACACATATAACACATTTAGGGTACACATTTTCTCCTGACGGGCATGTAGTGGCGGCAGGAAGGGCATCCGACCACCCTGCAAGTATTAACACTTGCCAAATTCGAGTTAAACACAGTGCCGATCCTACATGTGCGGGACAAGGGACAAAGAGATACAGACAGAAAAACATTGTCAGTAAGATTTCACTAATTAAATGTGGAAATAAGTGTAGAAAGCTAATTGCTCGATTTTGTATTTGTACGTCCATAACCTTCAAACTTTGAAATTATTATTATAAAATTTTTCGATGTTTCTCCAGAATCTGTATGTTAGCAAGATCGTTCATTCGGTACTTAATTAAATAACCAAGGCTCAAAGTATTTCTTTGTTTGTAAATATGCTCGCACGAAATTACCAAGAAAGAAAATTAGGCTGTAATTTGGTGTAAATATCATGTGCTGTGTATTTGCTATAATATCACATTGTATGCCATGTTTTGTAATTATAAACACATATATGTCATTGTTTCAACAATCAGGTTTCAGCAGTGTAATTGTTAACGAAGTATAAATAGGAATGCAATGCATTGCAGACCATGGCGTTAGTGGTGAGGGGTGGGCAAGTTTGTGGACCTCAGTATTACGAGAATTAGATTCAAAACTATGAGTTTGAATACTGTGGGTAGGGTGAAGCTGGGAATTTGTGTCTGACGGGAGGCGTGCAGGTGCGTTGCTCATAGTGTCCCCAGCGGTGTAGTGGTCTGCGCAACTGCCAAGAAAGCGGGAGACCAGGGTTCACAATTTCGGCTTTGCCCATTCGCAGTTGATGTCATATATTCTGTGAACGTGAATGAATAACAACTGCAGGATTAGACGTGACGTCTGTTCTTTCGAAACAGACGCCACATGTGCATTACATTGTAGTGCAGTTATGTTTAAGCTCAAAGTTAGTGCTGTTCAAGTTTATTACGAGTTTCTGTAAGTCGAAGTATTGCGAACAGTCGAGAACTTTCGATAGTGTTAGTCCAATACTGGAAAGAGAGAAGTTAATCTTATGTAAGTGTGTTGTGTATGATGATGTAACAATTTCCACTACTGAATTCATGAAAAGAACTGTTATGACTATAATTTAAAGTAATCTATGGATTCTTCCATGTCAACACTAAACACAGGCGTGCAAGTAGAGTATATTTAATCGTAATTTCACTCTACCTAACCTACTACCAGAATGTTCACATTGTTATCAATGTAAAATTCCGATAGGTAATTTATATTTGAACTAGGAAGGAACGTATAGTTTAATCGGTGAACATGACCCCTACACATCTACATCTACAGCTCTTTATTCACACGAAGTGATGGGTGTTATCGACAAGGGTTCGCAAATCGATTCAGTATTTCTTGATTTCCGGAAAACTTTTGACACCGTACCTCACAAACGGCTTTTAATGAAACTGCGTGGTTATGGTATATCGCCCCAAATTTGCGATTGGATAGGGTCCTTTCTTGTCAGAGAGGACACAGTTCGTAGTAATCGATGGTAAGGCATCGACTAAAACAGAGGTGATATCGGGCGTTCCACAGGGTAGTGTTAATGTTCCTCTGCTGTTCCTCATTTACACAAACGATATAGCGGAAAATCTAAGTAGCTCTCTTAGGTTGTTTGCAGATGACTCCCTCATTTACCGACTAGTAAAATTATCTGAAGATAAAAAAAATTGCAGAACGATCTGAAAAGATATCAGTATGGTGTAAAAATTGGCAATTGACTCTAAATAATGAGAATGAGAAGTCGTCCACATGAGTACGAAATGAAATCCGTTAAACTTTGTTTAAAAGATAAATCAATCAAAGGTGAAGGCCGTAAACTCCACAAAATACCTAGGCATTACTATTACTTCAGACTTAAATTGGAAAGAACACGTAGATAATATCGTGGGATAGGCGAACCAGAGGCTGCGTTTTATTGGCAGAACCCTTAAAACATGCAACAGAACTATAAAAGAAATTGCATACACTGTGCTTGTCCGTCCAATTTTGGAGTATTGCAGCCCAGTGTGGGATCCTTATCAGGTGGCTTTGACGGAGGACATCGAAAGAGTCCAAAGAAGTGCAGCTCGTTTCGTATTGTTACGATACAGGGGAGACAGCTTTACGGAAATGATACAGCTTCTGGGATGGGAATCATTACAGCAACGGCGCTTATCGCTACGGCGTGGGCTACTTACGAAACTCCAATCGCCAACATTCTCAAAAATCAAAAGTTCAAATGTTTGTATAGTTTATGGGACTTAACTACGGGGTCATCAGTCCCTAAACTTACAAACTACTTATGAACTACTTACGAACTAGGACGGCACAAATATCCATGCCCGAGGGAGGATTCGAACCCCCGACCGTAGTGGCCGTGCAGACCGTGACTTGAGCGCCTCAGTCCCCTCGGCCACCGCGGCAGGCGCCAACATTCTCCTCCGAATACTAAAATATATTGTTGACTCGCACTTACATAGGTAGAAATGATCATCAGAATAAAATACGAGTAACAGAGCTCGAACAGAGAGATTCAGGTGTTCTTCCTTCCCACGCGCTATTCGAGAATGGAATGGGAGATAAATAGTATAATGGTGGTTCGATGAACCCTCTGACAGGCACTTGAATGTGATTTGCAGAGTATCCCATGTAGATGTAGATGAAGATGTTCATACATACTCCGCAATCCACCGAAAGCTGCGTGGCGGAGGGTACACTGTACCACTACTAGGCATTTCCTTTCCTATTCCACTCCCAAATAGAACGAGGAAAAAAAAAAGAATGCCTATATTCCTCCGTACGAGCCCTAATTTCTCTTACCTGGTCTTTGTGATGACCACGCGAAATGTAAGTAGGCGGCAGCTTCATATTGCGGCCCTCTAAATTTCAACAACAGAAATTCACGAAGATAACGTCGTCGTTCCTCTAGCGTACCCCAATTGAGTTGCCGGAGAATTTCCGTGACATTCGCGCATTGGTCGAACCTACCAGTAACAAACCTAGCTGCTCTTCTCTGAACTGCTTCTATGTATTCCTTTAAACTGAACTGCCGCGTGTCCCAAACACTTGAGCAATACTCAAGACGTGGTCAAACAATCGTTTTATACGCGATCTCCTTTACAGTTGAAATACAGTCGGTGACAGAATTCGCGTGACCCCTCGCCTAATCGCTATACACAACCGCAAAATTCTGCTGCTTGGTGGGAAGTATATACAGCTAGGCAACACGATCGTACATACTGTCGATTACCCATCTAACACGAAATCTGAGAGGAAAAATGTTATCTTCCAGTATCGCAGCCAGTTGTAACAACATGCGAGCTTTCTATGCGACGTGAAGGCGACTTCGAAAACTGATTTTAGAAACTGCTTTGCGTATTAGCCATAGCGTTTTAAGCTGTTCGCGACCGACTAATTCCTTTCCACATTTCTTTTCTTATAGTTTCAATGAACAAAGACAGCAATTAGAATTGCGATGCTGCAGTCCGTGATTATTTTCAGACGTTACTGACACATTCAAATGGAAAAATTGCATGCATATCATAGAATTAATTCAATTACATGAATGGACTTTGTTATGAAGCTAAGTAGTACATCATGGTGCATCATGTTCCGAGTATCGCTGACGGTTTCCGCCCACTGCCTCGATTGCGCTATAAAGACAACAACCGTTTGGCACCGCAGATCACTGATGGTATTTCCGAGAGTGAAGGTATCGTGTCATTTCCACTGGCTCTCTTTCTGTTCATGTTGCAACTAAGATATCAGCACAAATTTAACAAAGATAAGCCAGCTGTGTCACCACTAATTACAGTTCTCCTCAGATGTTTGGTACTTTTCCATACTCCTTGTCTTATTGAAATGCCTAATATTAAGCATTCGACAACATATTGGGCTATTATAATACCAGATACGATTATGTCAAATGAATGTGCAGAGAAGCAAACAAATGATAAAGATAAGATTATTTATCTCGCCAAATGGCCAACTACTGATCAACGAGCGACAGTTCGACACTGACTCTTTCACATTTTTCTTCTATTTTGAAATATGGCTCATTAAGTTTCTCACGTAACAATAACAAACACACATGATAATTGCCGCGGTGGAGTAGCCGAGCGGTCTAAAGTGCCTCGCTGCGGAGCGCGCGGTTGCTCGCCATGGAGGTTCGAGTCCTCCCTGGGGCATGGGTGTGTGTGTTTGTCCTTAGGTTAGTTTACCTAGGTTTAAGCAGTTTGTAAGCTACGGACTGATGACCATGCAGTTTGGTACGATAGATTTACCGTCATTTGAACATATGATAATTGAGTAACCATCTGTATCGCAATCATTGTGAGGAAAGTATTATTCCGTAACCATGATAATATATTTATAATACTATATGAAACATGTGCAACAGAGAAATGTGTTGCATCGAATGAATTTCTTTAAACTATCGTATCCAACATGTAATTGTATTTTTATTCCTTTTCTTTCAATAACGACGCAAAAACTACTGCAAGCAACATTAGGAATATTAAATCGCTGTGACATTCGTTTATTATAATCCTGTTTCAATCCAGACAGTAGTACTACAACAATAATTCCGAATACTGGCGAGCTCGGTGTTCGTCACTTGGCTTCCCCAGAGGTTAAAGAGATCTTTTGGTGTGAGTTGGTCACTGGTGAGTATCGAAGACGATATGTTTCGCATACTAATAAAAAATATAAACCCGCCAAACCACCCGCACCTAGTAATGCATCATGCAGGAAGTAGACGTCTGAACAATCACCTTAGAATGAAGTCGGTCATCTATTCAAAGAAGCAGGCATTAATTTGATAATGCAAACAGCAAAAACAAGTAGATTGAATAATTTGTAAAATCTCAAACCTAAGAGTCGACTTTTGGTGATTCTCCATCGTAGCAAGATTCTAAAGCTAATTCCTTGGTTTTACAAGCCGCAGCCGTTTATTCTGTAGTAGGACAGCATTACACACTGGTGGGTTTCAGTTACTGTGCAGAATACAAAACATCGGTCTTCGTCAACCGCATGCGTAGTTTCCTGCCACTTATGAATAGGTAGTAGACCTATGTTCCTGCAGAGATTCGATAAATGGCTATGCTATAGTATGTGTGGGTGGCGCCGGCATAATTGCGCAGATGCGTAACACGAGGTCCTAGGATCGATCTGACATTCGCAGCACTTTTATTTTTAATCATGCACTCATTTTCACGGGTTTCAATCCGTATATTTCACATTCGTAACTTTTCCGATCAGTAACAACGTTGGTAGCGAACATAGTATCAAAACGTTTTAACTCTTCATTCAGCCAGTTGAAGTTTTGATAAATGAACGAAATACACAGTCTATTTGCGCCAAATCTTCTGAGCAGATTGTCACTGCCACCAGAAAAATGCAACAGATCGTGTGAGTCATAGCGTAAGTTTTTCCACAGAGAGATAATAAACGTTGGTCATGCAGCTACTGCGAACGGCTGAAAGCATGGGGAAACTACAGCCGTTACTTGTCCCGAGGACATGCAGCTCTACTGTATGAAACTATGATGGTGGCATCCCCTCGGGTAAAATATTCCGGAGGTAAACTAGTCCCCCATTCGGATCTCCGGGCGGGGACTACTCAGGAGAATGTTGTCATCAGGAAAGACAATACTGGCATTCTCCGGATCGGAGCGTGGAATGTTAGATCCCTTTATCGGGTAGGAAAATTAGAAAATTTAAAAAGGGATATGGATAGGTTGAGGTTAGATATAGTGGGGATTAGTGAAGTTCGGTGGCAGGATGAACAGGATTTCTGGTCAGGTGTGTACAGGATTATAAATACAAAATCAGTTGGGGGTATCACAGGAGTAGGACTGATCATGAATAAGAAGATAAGAATGCGGGTAAACTACTATGAGCAGCACAGTGATCGCATTATCATTGTCAAGATAGATACGAAGCCGACACCGACAACAGTAGTACAGGTTTATATGCCAACTAGCTCTGCCGATGATGAGTACACCGAAGAAATATATGAGGAGCTAAAGGAAACTATTCAGATAGTTAAGGGAGAGGAAAACTTAATTGTGATGGGAAACTGGAATTCAGTAGTAGGAAAAGGAAGAGAAGGAAAAATATTAGGTGAATATGAACTGCGCAGAAGGAATGAAAGAGGAAGTCGCCTGGTAGAATTTTGCACGGTACATGATTTAATCGTAACAAACACGTGGTTTAAGAATCACAAAAGAAGGTTGTATACGTGGAAGAGACCAGGAGACACCGGAAGGTATCAGATAGATTTTATAATGGTAAAACATAGATTCCGGAACCAGGTTATAAACTCTAAGACATACCCAGGGGCAGATATAGACTCTGACCATAACTTGTTAGTCATGAACTGTAGGCTGAAACTGAAAAAAATGCAGAAAGGTAGGAAAATAAGAAGATGGGACTTAGATAAATCGAAGGAACATGAAGTTCTGGAGAAATTCAGACGGAAATTTAGGCATCAATTGACAGAAACAGGGGGAAATAAAACAGTAGAATAGGAATGGGTAGCATTGAGAGATGAAATAGTGAAGGCAGCAGAGGACAAAATAGGTAGAAATCCTATCACAGGAAATACTAAATTTAATTGATGAAAGGAGAAAATATAAAAATGCAGTAAATAAAACAGGCAAAATGGAGTACAGACGACTAAGAAATGAGATTGACAGGAAGTGCAAAACGGCTAAGCAGGAGTGCCTAGAAGCCAAATGCAAATCTATAGAAGAATTTATAAGAAGGGGAAAAGTAGATACCGCCTACAGGAAAATAAAAGAGACATTTGGGGACAAGAAAAGCAACTCTACGAATATCAAGAACTCAGATGGGAAACCAGTTCTCAGCAAAGAAGGGAAAGCTGAAAGGTGGAAAGAGTACATAGAGCAGCTCTACAAAGGAAATGAAGAGACGATGTTGTAGGAAGGGAAGAGGAAGTAGATCGAGATGAAATAGGAGAGACTATACTGAGAGATGAATTTGACAGAGCCCTGAAAGACCTAGGTCGGAACAAGGCCCCAGGAGTAAATGACATACCCTCAGAGCTACTGAAGTCTCTGGGAGAGCCAGCCATGACAAAACTATTTGAACTGGTGTGTAGGATGTATGAGACAGGCGAAATACCCTCAGATTTTAAGAAAAATGTAATAATCCCCATTCGAAAGAAAGCAGGCGCCGACAGGTGTGAAAATTACAGAACCATCAGTTTGATAAGTCATGGTTGCAAAAATTTTAACACGAATTATCTACAGGAGAATGGAAACGCTGGTAGAAGTTGACCTCGGGGAAGATCAGTTTGGATTCAGGAAGAACGTAGGAACCCGGGAGGCAATACTCACTTTACGTCTTATCTTAGAAGATAGATTAAGAAAAGGCAAACCTAAATTTTTAGCTTTTGTAGATTTGGAGAAAGCTTTTGACAATATTGACTGGAATACAGTCTTTCAAATTCTGAAGTCAGCAGGGTTAAAATATAGGGAAAGGAGAGTTATTTACAACTTGTACAAAAGCCAGACCGCAGTTATTAGACTCGAAGGGCATGAAAGGGAAGCATCAGTTGGGAAGGGAGTAAGACAGGGTTGCAGCATTTCTCCAATGTTGTTCAATTTGTACACTGAGCAATATATAAAGGAAAGCAAGGAGAAATTTGGTGAAGGAATTAAAGTTCAGGGGGAAGAATTAAAAACATTGCGTTTTGCCGACGACATAGTAATTCTGTCAGAGACAGAAAAGGACCTGGAAGAGCAATTGAACGGAATGGACAATGTGCTGAAAGGTGTTTATAAGATGAACATTAACAAGAGCAAAACTAGGGTAATGGAGTGCAGTCTAAGAAAATCGGGTGATGCTGAAGGAATTAGATTAGGTAACAAATCTATAAAGGAGGTAATGCGTTTTGTTACTTGGGCAGTAAAATAACAAATAAAATGCAGAATGGAAATGGGAAGAAAAGCATGTTTGAAAAAGAGAAATTTGCTAACATCGAATATTAATTTAAGTGTAAGGAAGTCTTTTTTGAAGGCATTTGTGTGGAGTGTTGCCTTGTATGGGAGTGAAACATGGACGATAAGCTGTGCGGACAGGAAGAGGATAGAGGCTTTTGAAATGTGGTGCTACAGAAGAATGCTGAAGATTAGGTGGGTAGATCGCATAACTAATGAAGAGGTACTGAACAGAATTGGTGAGAAAATGGTTTTTTGGCATACCCTAACTAAAAGAAGGGATCGCTTGGTAGGACACATTCTTAGACATCGAGGAATCGTAAATTTAGCATTGGAGGGAAGTGTGTGGGGTAAAAATCGCAGAGGGAGACCAAGAGACGCGTATAGTAAAGATATTCAAGTGGATGTGGGTTGTCGTTCTTATGAGGAGATGAAAAGGCTTGCTAAGGATAGGGTGTTGTGGAGAGCTGCATCAAACCAGTCTCCGGACTGAAGACCATAACAACAACAAGTGCCTACTGGAAAACGTTGCCTTTATGTGGGTTCAAAACTTGATAGCACATACCAAGAGATTAATAGCTACAACGACAATCTCCGAATGCGATTGTCTTGATAAAGGCTAATAATATCCCTTTATACGTTTGCGTGTTGAAAGTCTCAACACTAGGGATCACTGGATGGGTCTCACCTACTTGGCCCAATCCGTGCGAGAAGAAACACGAATACGAAACTTTTAAATTCCTACAATATCTCCCCTGTGTAGGTCATAGGAAAAGAGAAAACTCACGCCAAATGATCCAACTACAGATAGGTGCAATATCAGCTAATATTGAGGCTCACCATTGCTGAAGACGGTGTTTTCGGTGTTGCGAAGTAGCTAAACGATTAGCTTTTGAATGAAACAGCACGGGTTTGAATCCCGTCCCTTCCAAAATACTTTTCTTATATTAACCCTTGTAGTTTTAATTATCAATTATAGCAATTTCAATGCATAGTATATATATTTGGTTTCGTTATAACTAATTTAATAAATTAATATATCTTATTTCATCATTAAATTTTCATAATTCGAAGTATTAAATGAAAATAATATTTCAAAATTGTAGCAGGTATTTATATGCCGAAGTTATATTACATTCCTTAGGGTGTTCATCGCCAAAGAAAATCTCCACACTATGCAGACTTTACCAAAGTATTTTAAGCGAGAAATTTTATCCGAAATATGCTTCGGTGCAAAGCATACTTTATTCAAGTTTTTAAGTAAATAACTTTTCAGTGCTGATTTTTGTGCATACCAAGTGTATGGATGGGAATTGTGGCACTAAACTGATGCTGTAGGATTGAATATGTTTTAATTGAGACACCTCTTGACATCAACGTTCGTGGCACACTGAAACGTTTAAGTAAATTTAAATTTCATAAATAAAAGGTTTACATTGGAAGGGGTAATATGTAATGAACAAAAATGTAAGGACTACTGAGGAATCGAACCTTGACTCCCAACTTTGCACTCCAAGCACTTGTCCATTACGCTAGGCACACTGCTCAAAGACTGGAAGTTAATAAGCACCTTATATAACACCTATTTGTCTGTGAGAAATTTTCGCCACCGTATTCGCTTTCCCTTTAGCCAATTCGGACGGGATATTTTGGGAATGTGAAAGGTCTGTCAACTTCCTTCTCGCAGGGTTTGAACAAAATCTGTGAAAACCATCACGCAATCTACTCTGTCAGTCATAAACATTCTACAGTATAAACCGAAAGACAGAATCGTTGAGTAAATGTCTCTCCCCCCTCCCCAAACCTTGAGGGTTAAAATTCTAGGAGTAGGAACATCCTCATCCATGATCCACGGACTGAGACGCGATATTTTTGTGAAATTCAGTGTCCTGTTACAGCGACAGTCGTAAAAATTGTGGGAATAAAGTTTATGAAGTAGTTTCTGTTAATATTTATAAAGAAACTTTACGCTGTAGCTACGAATGCCTGATCTACGAAACAGCAAAGAATCGAAATCATTAATACGAACGTGTTTCTGACGGCATTTTCACTCGTGAGTGTTCTATGGTTCAAAGGCACATGCGGTAACTTGAGAGTAATTTTGCGAAAAATTTGTAACAAAAAGTGAGGGAGACGTATGTCGACCACGCTACTAAACACCCACATGCAAGGTCTTGGTATTCTGGGGTGTTCATTCTACTATCAATCGCTGTTTTATGTCCTCTGACTTTATTGAAAGCAGTACGGTTTTTTTAATAAATGAAGCATGTCAAGTTACCAAAAAAAGGTGGTCTTATTTTTGTCACCCTGATTTCTTTAATGAACAGTTTCATATTAACAACATACCTAACGCAAGAATCATTTATGAAACGTATGAGACCAACTGAATAACAGTTGGTCAGATTTAGCTGTAGTAGATTGTCGTGTAAGGAAGTTTGTTTACACGCGCTAGCCGTGCTGTGAAGTGCCCTGTTTACTTCCGTTCAAACCTCTGGCCGGCCACAAGCACTGACTGGAGGACGAGACATTCGCTGCGATTGAGCAGGGGCATGACTCGCCTCTTCTCGACTGCCCACTGATGTGTCTGAACCTGTATTATCTTAAATGGACTGTTTGCCTTATGATGCCTGGTTATCCTGATACCGATCTCCTAATGGATTCTCGTTCTATGTTATATTATTGTGCACTGAATTAAAAATTTTATTATTGGATGGTTTCATATAGCTCGCCTGTTAGTTGCCATATTTAGCGGCAATTCTTACATTATTAAACAATGAGTCTATAATAACTTCTTTATATTCGAACAATAACATGTCGTGACGCTGAAAGAAAGGCGTGTATGGTCTATTAAAATTGTATTCTGTTGAATGTGTAACACATTAACCTCGAAGCAACTATCAAATTATATCTTAATAATGACATGGCCGCGGAGGAATGACCGAGCGCATTGAGACGCGACGCTACGATGTGCGAGGCCGTTCCCCTTGGGGGTTCGAATCCGCCCCCTTGGGCATGGATGGTTGTACCGTCTGCAGTATAAGGTTGTTCATAAGTAGTTTGTAAGTTTAGGGACTGATGACCCCGTAGTTAAATCCCATAAGCTTAACAAAAATTTAAACTTTTTTTTTATTTTTTATGACATGGCAGTTACGTAATTGATTTGAACGCCGAGTCTGTTTGTTGGCTTTGACGAGTTTTTAATGTTTTTAATACCATTCCGATAGTCTTAGCTGCAAGTAAAGAACTAACCTTCGGGAAATCTAATAGTGAAACAAAGTACGCTGTTGTATGAACAAAAAATACAAAAGTTTCGGACCTCTGTTATAGTCTCTGTATCTGTTAGCTGGTTCAGAAATGAGTTTTATACACAGCTTCAAGACGAATTGGAAAGTAATCCATTACTCTACGACCCAAGTTATTGGCGCTTACCTTGTATACTATCGATATACCCGGAATATTACTACTATATATCGTACAAAGAGCTTTGCAACCTACTTCTAGAAACCTAACTTCTGACCTGAATAAAAAGACATGTCGTTTATGGCTGCTTACCATCAACAATTGTTACGATAAAGGGTTTCATTGTGTTTTATTTTTTATTTGGCCTTCATCGCCCTTCCAGACGAACCTGCTCCTTCCACAACGCTTTTTTATACTTGCTTTGTCTTCTGTACTATAATTGTTCACAATATGTTACTCATTCCCTAAATTAATGTTTAAAAGTAATACTGTTCTCCCTCATTGAAGAAAAGTACACAATCTTAAAATGAAATCATAGATTAGAACGTTAAAACATACTACATCTGCTTTAAAAGAAATATACTAAAGATGATTGCATTTCGTAGGTGAACTTTTTTTCTATTCTATTGAACCTCGGTGTTTTTCAAACAGTTTGACTCGTTTGTTTTTTTGCCAATGGTAGCCAAACAGTTGGTCCTATGAGTAGCACTCTTATACTATTACATACTAAACCATTATAAATAAATGAACGTCAGTCTGCTAATACTGCTTCCGCAACGATTCGAAGCCTATTGGGTATTCTCGTTTCTTATTATATTGGTGTGGTGTCTGTTATTTCGGGCATATCCGAAGTAACAGACACCATACCAATATAATTTATTACGACTCGCGAATACGGCGTATCTTCAATCACTTCACCGCATATTGCGGTTATACGTTCGACCTCGCACGATATGGGCGCTACAGCCATAGCGTGCAACTCGTGGAAGTATGAGACAGACGCGGGGCAAGCACCGGGATCCACGTGGTTAAGTTCACCGCTGGCCTGAAGCGGGAGACACGGGTTCGATTCCCGTCCCCCTTCATATTTTCACTTGTCGCCATTGTTTAATTTCAATGCCCTAATTCAGCACTACCATTCCTTTCCTTCCTAATTCTTATTCCTTCACCTCGTTCATAAATATTTGCCAGTTCTTGTTTCTTTTTCTTTGGACCTCCTTATCTGCTCTTCTAGGCTGAACTGAACAGATAATTTTTTGATCACATAAATAATTTCCTTAAACGTAGGTATCGGGCGCATATCGTATGCATTTATAAATATAAAACATTATAGTGGACACAATTTATTAGCTAAAATAAGTGGATACTGAAAAACGCTGCCTTTATGTGGGTTCAAAACTTGACAAGCATATACCCAGAGTGTGATAGCTACAACGTCAATCTCCGAATGTGATTGTCTCGACAGAGGCTGATAATTGCCCCTCATGCGTTTGCGTGTTGAAAGTCTCTACACTAGAAATTGCTGGATGGGTCTCACCTACTTGGTCCAAACTGTGCGAGAAGAAACACGAATACGAAACTTTTAAACTCCTACAATATCTTCCCTGTGTAGGCCATAGGAAGAGAGAAAACGCTTGTCAAAAATTTTCCAACTACAGATAGACGCATTATCAGCTAAACTTGAGGATCAACATTGGTGCGTAGTGGCTAAGCGTTTAGCTTTTGAATGAAACAGCACGTGTTCTAAACCCGCCCCTTCCACAATATTTTTCTTATATATGCCTTTACAGTTTTAACTATTAATTATTAATTTTCAGTGCATAATTAATATATACGGTTTCGTTATAACTAATTAAATTAATTAATACGCCTTATTTAATGATTTAATTTTCATAATTCTATGAAGTTTCAGATGAATATAATATTTCCAAATGTTGTAGCAGGTATTTATATATCGAAGTTATATTACATTCCTCAGGGTGTTCATCGATAAAGAAACATAAACTTCACACTATGCAAACCTTATGAAAGTATTCTAAGGAAGTAATTTTATCCGAAATATGCTTCGGCGCAAAACACACTTGATTCATGGTTTAAAGTAAATGACTTTTCACTATTGCTTTTGGTACATACAAAAAGTATCGAATCATTGCGGTGGAAACAAGGGCACTGAACTGATGCCATGAGATTGAATGTGTTTTATTGAGTCTCCTTTCGACGTCCACTTTTGTGGAACACTGAAATGTTTATGTAAATTTAAATTTCATAAATAAAAGGTTAACATTGCGAGTAGTAATACAAAATGAACACGATTCTACGAAGTACCGAGAATCGAAACTGGGCCGCAAATTTTGCAATACAAGCCCTTGTCCACCACGCTACTCACATTTGACGTAGACTGGGATTCAATAAGCAGCTTAGATAACACCTATTTCTATGTGGGAAACTTTAGCGACATATTCGCTTTCCCTTTGGCCAAATCACGCGAGATATTTTTGGGAATCTGAAATGTTTCGTCTGCTTTCTTCTTCTCGCAGAGTTTGAACCAAATCGGTGAAACCCATCCCACGATCTACTTTGGTCATTCATAAACAGTATGCAGTATAAAATTAATGACGTTGGAGTCCTTGAGGGAAATTTCGCACCCCTCCTTGTGAATGAAATTCCAGGACTGAGAACATCCTCGCCTATGGTCCACGGACGGAGATGGATTATGAATGCGAAACGCAGGATCCTCTTACAGCTACAGTCGTAAAAATTATGTGAATAAAGTGAATGGAGTCGTTTGTCTCTTTATAAATAAGCTTTCCGCTTAGCAACGAATGCCAGATCTGCGAAACATCAACGAATGTAAATCATTAATACGAACGTGCTTCTGTCGGTATTTTGAGTCGTGGGTGTTCTGTAGTTGAAAGGCGCATGCGCTAACAGGAGAGTAATTTTGCGACAAATTTAGGACAAAAAGTGTTGAATACGTATGTTGACCACTCAGGCTTCTTAATAAATGAAGCGTGTCGTTACCACAAAAAGGTGGCCAGATGTTATGATACCTGAGTTGTTATTTAGCAGTTTCGTATTACCGGAACACCTAATATAAGAATCATTTTTGAAACGTCTGAGTAAAACTGAATACCATTGGGAAGGCTTGGCTGGAATAGGTTGTCGAGTAAGAAACTTTGTTTATACGCGCTCGCCGTGCTGTGAGTGCCCCGTTTACTTCCGGGAAAACCTCTTGCGGCCCCAAGCACGAGACATTCGCTGCGATTGAGCAGAGTAGAGGAATGCCTCGCCTTCCTCGACTGCTCACGGATGTGGCCGGACCTGTCTTTTCTTATACGGACAGTGCCTTATGAGGCCTGGTTTGCCTCATACCGATCTACTAATGGATTGTCATCCTAGTCTATATGCTTGTGCATTGAATTAAAAACTATATTATTGGTTGGTTTCGGATAGACGTCCTGTTAGTTACTATATTTAGTGGTAATTCTTACATTGCTAAAGAACAAGTGTATAATAACTTTGTTTTAACTTGGAACGTAACAAGTTATAATGCTTTAAAGAAAGGAGTGTGTGTTCTACTAAAAATGTATTCTGTTGAATGTGCAACACATTAAGCTCGAAGTAGCTATCAAATTATATCTGAATGATGACATGGCAGCTACAGATTAATTTGAACATTGAGGTTCTTTGTTGGTTTTAAAAATTTTAATAATTTCGATAGGTTTCGCTGCAAGCAAAGAACTAACCTGCCGGAAATCTGATGGTGTAACAAAGTTTGCTGTTTGTGTGACAAGAAATACAATGAGTTTTGAACCTCTTGTCATGGTCTGTCAGCTGGTTCAGAAGTGCGTTTTGGACACGGCTTCGTAAAGAATTTAAAAGCAATTTTGTGTAAGTTCCATTACATGACGACCAAAGTTGGTGACTATTACCTTCTATACTATCAATATACCGGGAATATTACTACTATATATCGTACAAAGAGCTTTGCAACCTACTTCGAGAGGAAAAAAAAAACACTCGGAAAACCTCCGACCTGAAAGAAAAGAAAAATTCAGATTTCGTTTATGGCTTCTTACCATCAACAATAGTTGTGATAAAGAGTTTAACTTCTGTTTAATTTTGCCTTCATCACCCTTCCTGAACAACGTGCTTCGTCTACAATGCTTTTTTATACTTGTTTCGTCTCCTGTAATATAATTGTTCACAATTTGTTAATCTATTTATTTCCTAAATTAATCTTGAAACCTTGTACTGTTCTTTCTCGTTGAAAAAAATACACAATAATAAAATGAAATCATAAATTACAACGTTACAACATACTGCCTGTGCTTTAAAAGAAATAAGATAAAAATCGTTTCATTTCGTTGGTGAGATCTTGATTCTGTTCTAGCCGGCCGCGGTGGCCGAGGAGACTAAGGCGCTCCAGTCACGGTCTGCACGGTCACTACGGTCGGGGGTTCGAATCCCCCCTCGGGCAAGGATATTTGTGCCGTCCTAGTTCGTAAGTAGTTCATAAGTAGTTTGTAAGTTTAGGGACTGATAACCCCGTAGTTAAGTCCCATAGACTATACAAACATTTGAACATTTTTGATTCTGTTCTAGTGAACGTCAATGTTTCTCAAACTGTTTGAAATCTTAGCTTTTTTGACTATGGTATACAAAATGTGGATCTTATGTGTAGCACTCATACACCGTTACATACTTAACCATTCTAAATAAATAAACTTCTGCTAATGTTGCTCTGAATCACGTATAACCGCCTTCTGCTTCCGCAACGATTCGAAGCTTATTGGGTATTCTCGTTTCTTATTATATTGGTGTGGTGTCTGTTATTTCGGGCTATCCGAAGTAACAGACACCATACCAATATAATTAATTACGACACGCGAAGACGGCTTCAATCACTTCACAGCATATGTAGTCATACGTTCGACCTCGCACGATAAAAGCGCTACAGCCATAGCGTGCAACTCGTGGAAGTTTGAGTTGGACGCGGGGCGAGCACCGGGATACACGTGGTTAAGTTCACCGTTGGCCCGAAGCTGGAGACCCAGGTTCGATTACCGGCCTGCTTCACATTTTCACTTGTCGCCATTATTTAATTTCAATGTCCTAAAGAAGCACTATCGATCCTTTTCTTCAAAATGTTCTAATGTTTGTAGAGTCTATGGGACTTAACTACGGGGTTATCAGTCCCTAAACTTACAAACTACTTATGAACTACTTACAACTAAGGACGGCACAAATATCCATGCCCGAGGGGGGATTCGAACCCCCGACCGTAGTGGCCGTGCGGACCGTGACTGGAGCGCCTCAATCCCCTCGGCCACCGCGGCCGGCGATCCTTTTCTTCCTAATCCTTATTCCGTCACCTACTTCACAATTGCTTACTAGGCAGACTACTCTCCACTAGACCATCGCACCACTAGCGATTAAGGCGCTTCCACGTCACAAACTTTACGTCAGCTTCTGTGTTCCAGAATGTTGGAACAACTGCCAAGGCTCTCCACGCAGCGAAATAGACTAGTAAGCATGGAGGTCTGTGTTCGATCCCCGACCGCATCACAGATTTTAATTCAGTGCTTCACCTTTATCTTTAATGTCTTTGACGTGTTTGAGAAGAAAAAACGTCTCAGGTTTCGTGTGTTTGCTTTTACATTGATGTTCCTTCATAACTATTTGAAAATTCTTGTTTCTTTTTGTTTGGGCCTCTCTATCTCCCCATCTAGGCTGAACTTCCCTCACAAATTACGCCTGCAACGGCGATCTTCTATATTTAAACTTTTCGCAGGTGTTTTAAATACAATTCTGCACAACCATATTTGTTTTAGCGATTGATTAAATTTAGAAAATAAGAACTTCTTCTCTCGGAAAAATAAATATTACGATTCCTGATGAAAATTAGTCTGTGCGTCCAGTTTAAACTTACAGATTTCTGGGGCACGGCCCACCGCCTCACAGCGGCCGGCCAACTAGCTAGCCGGCCAGCCGGCTCAGGACTGCTATGCTTACGTCGGATGACGTGCGCGCCGGGGCCTGTCTTTCTCGTAGGCATCGCTCCACGGCTGCAGACGTAACGCTGACTGGTGAAGCACGAAATTCACTGTCGAGTCGCCACGAGATTTCTCATGTGATTCAGGACTCTTAGAACATTTTGAAACAAAATCCGCTTCGACTGCAATTAACTTTATTTAAAAAAGCACTACCGGTTTCGCGTCCTGTAGACAGGTGCTAAAATTCCTTAGAAAAACATATCTGCTATTTAGCCTTCCCCAGCGTTCACGTTAAATTTAAAACAATCGAAAGCTTAACTTCACGTCCTCATTAAAAAGAATAAAACTTAAAGCGTTTTTCAGTATCCACTTATTTTAGCTAATAAATTGTGTCTACTATAATATTTTATATTTATAAATGCATACGATATGCGCCCGATACCTACGTTTAAGGAAATTATTTATGTGATCAAAAAATTATCTGTTCAGTTCAGCCTAGAAGAGCAGATAAGGAGGTCCAAAGAAAAAGAAACAAGAACTGGCAAATATTTATGAACGAGGTGAAGGAATAAGAATTAGGAAGGAAAGGAATGGTAGTGCTGAATTAGGGCATTGAAATTAAACAATGGCGACAAGTGAAAATATGAAGGGGGACGGGAATCGAACCCGTGTCTCCCGCTTCAGGCCAGCGGTGAACTTAACCACGTGGATCCCGGTGCTTGCCCCGCGTCTGTCTCAAACTTCCACGAGTTGCACGCTATGGCTGTAGCGCCCATATCGTGCGAGGTCGAACGTATAACCGCAATATGCGGTGAAGTGATTGAAGATACGCCGTATTCGCGAGTCGTAATAAATTATATTGGTATGGTGTCTGTTACTTCGGATATGCCCGAAATAACAGACACCACACCAATATAATAAGAAACGAGAATACCCAATAGGCTTCGAATCGTTGCGGAAGCAGTATTAGCAGACTGACGTTCATTTATTTATAATGGTTTAGTATGTAATAGTATAAGAGTGCTACTCATAGGACCAACTGTTTGGCTACCATTGGCAAAAAAACAAACGAGTCAAACTGTTTGAAAAACACCGAGGTTCAATAGAATAGAAAAAAAGTTCACCTACGAAATGCAATCATCTTTAGTATATTTCTTTTAAAGCAGATGTAGTATGTTTTAACGTTCTAATCTATGATTTCATTTTAAGATTGTGTACTTTTCTTCAATGAGGGAGAACAGTATTACTTTTAAACATTAATTTAGGGAATGAGTAACATATTGTGAACAATTATAGTACAGAAGACAAAGCAAGTATAAAAAAGCGTTGTGGAAGGAGCAGGTTCGTCTGGAAGGGCGATGAAGGCCAAATAAAAAATAAAACACAATGAAACCCTTTATCGTAACAATTGTTGATGGTAAGCAGCCATAAACGACATGTCTTTTTATTCAGGTCAGAAGTTAGGTTTCTAGAAGTAGGTTGCAAAGCTCTTTGTACGATATATAGTAGTAATATTCCGGGTATATCGATAGTATACAAGGTAAGCGCCAATAACTTGGGTCGTAGAGTAATGGATTACTTTCCAATTCGTCTTGAAGCTGTGTATAAAACTCATTTCTGAACCAGCTAACAGATACAGAGACTATAACAGAGGTCCGAAACTTTTGTATTTTTTGTTCATACAACAGCGTACTTTGTTTCACTATTAGATTTCCCGAAGGTTAGTTCTTTACTTGCAGCCAAGACTATCGGAATGGTATTAAAAACATTAAAAACTCGTCAAAGCCAACAAACAGACTCGGCGTTCAAATCAATTACGTAACTGCCATGTCATAAAAAATAAAAAAAAAGTTTAAATTTTTGTTAAGCTTATGGGATTTAACTACGGGGTCATCAGTCCCTAAACTTACAAACTACTTATGAACAACCTTATACTGCAGACGGTACAACCATCCATGCCCAAGGGGGCGGATTCGAACCCCCAAGGGGAACGGCCTCGCACATCGTAGCGTCGCGTCTCAATGCGCTCGGTCATTCCTCCGCGGCCATGTCATTATTAAGATATAATTTGATAGTTGCTTCGAGGTTAATGTGTTACACATTCAACAGAATACAATTTTAATAGACCATACACGCCTTTCTTTCAGCGTCACGACATGTTATTGTTCGAATATAAAGAAGTTATTATAGACTCATTGTTTAATAATGTAAGAATTGCCGCTAAATATGGCAACTAACAGGCGAGCTATATGAAACCATCCAATAATAAAATTTTTAATTCAGTGCACAATAATATAACATAGAACGAGAATCCATTAGGAGATCGGTATCAGGATAACCAGGCATCATAAGGCAAACAGTCCATTTAAGATAATACAGGTTCAGACACATCAGTGGGCAGTCGAGAAGAGGCGAGTCATGCCCCTGCTCAATCGCAGCGAATGTCTCGTCCTCCAGTCAGTGCTTGTGGCCGGCCAGAGGTTTGAACGGAAGTAAACAGGGCACTTCACAGCACGGCTAGCGCGTGTAAACAAACTTCCTTACACGACAATCTACTACAGCTAAATCTGACCAACTGTTATTCAGTTGGTCTCATACGTTTCATAAATGATTCTTGCGTTAGGTATGTTGTTAATATGAAACTGTTCATTAAAGAAATCAGGGTGACAAAAATAAGACCACCTTTTTTTGGTAACTTGACATGCTTCATTTATTAAAAAAACCGTACTGCTTTCAATAAAGTCAGAGGACATAAAACAGCGATTGATAGTAGAATGAACACCCCAGAATACCAAGACCTTGCATGTGGGTGTTTAGTAGCGTGGTCGACATACGTCTCCCTCACTTTTTGTTACAAATTTTTCGCAAAATTACTCTCAAGTTACCGCATGTGCCTTTGAACCATAGAACACTCACGAGTGAAAATGCCGTCAGAAACACGTTCGTATTAATGATTTCGATTCTTTGCTGTTTCGTAGATCAGGCATTCGTAGCTACAGCGTAAAGTTTCTTTATAAATATTAACAGAAACTACTTCATAAACTTTATTCCCACAATTTTTACGACTGTCGCTGTAACAGGACACTGAATTTCACAAAAATATCGCGTCTCAGTCCGTGGATCATGGATGAGGATGTTCCTACTCCTAGAATTTTAACCCTCAAGGTTTGGGGAGGGGGGAGAGACATTTACTCAACGATTCTGTCTTTCGGTTTATACTGTAGAATGTTTATGACTGACAGAGTAGATTGCGTGATGGTTTTCACAGATTTTGTTCAAACCCTGCGAGAAGGAAGTTGACAGACCTTTCACATTCCCAAAATATCCCGTCCGAATTGGCTAAAGGGAAAGCGAATACGGTGGCGAAAATTTCTCACAGACAAATAGGTGTTATATAAGGTGCTTATTAACTTCCAGTCTTTGAGCAGTGTGCCTAGCGTAATGGACAAGTGCTTGGAGTGCAAAGTTGGGAGTCAAGGTTCGATTCCTCAGTAGTCCTTACATTTTTGTTCATTACATATTACCCCTTCCAATGTAAACCTTTTATTTATGAAATTTAAATTTACTTAAACGTTTCAGTGTGCCACGAACGTTGATGTCAAGAGGTGTCTCAATTAAAACATATTCAATCCTACAGCATCAGTTTAGTGCCACAATTCCCATCCATACACTTGGTATGCACAAAAATCAGCACTGAAAAGTTATTTACTTAAAAACTTGAATAAAGTATGCTTTGCACCGAAGCATATTTCGGATAAAATTTCTCGCTTAAAATACTTTGGTAAAGTCTGCATAGTGTGGAGATTTTCTTTGGCGATGAACACCCTAAGGAATGTAATATAACTTCGGCATATAAATACCTGCTACAATTTTGAAATATTATTTTCATTTAATACTTCGAATTATGAAAATTTAATGATGAAATAAGATATATTAATTTATTAAATTAGTTATAACGAAACCAAATATATATACTATGCATTGAAATTGCTATAATTGATAATTAAAACTACAAGGGTTAATATAAGAAAAGTATTTTGGAAGGGACGGGATTCAAACCCGTGCTGTTTCATTCAAAAGCTAATCGTTTAGCTACTTCGCAACACCGAAAACACCGTCTTCAGCAATGGTGAGCCTCAATATTAGCTGATATTGCACCTATCTGTAGTTGGATCATTTGGCGTGAGTTTTCTCTTTTCCTATGACCTACACAGGGGAGATATTGTAGGAATTTAAAAGTTTCGTATTCGTGTTTCTTCTCGCACGGATTGGGCCAAGTAGGTGAGACCCATCCAGTGATCCCTAGTGTTGAGACTTTCAACACGCAAACGTATAAAGGGATATTATTAGCCTTTATCAAGACAATCGCATTCGGAGATTGTCGTTGTAGCTATTAATCTCTTGGTATGTGCTATCAAGTTTTGAACCCACATAAAGGCAACGTTTTCCAGTAGGCACTTGTTGTTGTTATGGTCTTCAGTCCGGAGACTGGTTTGATGCAGCTCTCCACAACACCCTATCCTTAGCAAGCCTTTTCATCTCCTCATAAGAACGACAACCCACATCCACTTGAATATCTTTACTATACGCGTCTCTTGGTCTCCCTCTGCGATTTTTACCCCACACACTTCCCTCCAATGCTAAATTTACGATTCCTCGATGTCTAAGAATGTGTCCTACCAAGCGATCCCTTCTTTTAGTTAGGGTATGCCAAAAAACCATTTTCTCACCAATTCTGTTCAGTACCTCTTCATTAGTTATGCGATCTACCCACCTAATCTTCAGCATTCTTCTGTAGCACCACATTTCAAAAGCCTCTATCCTCTTCCTGTCCGCACAGCTTATCGTCCATGTTTCACTCCCATACAAGGCAACACTCCACACAAATGCCTTCAAAAAAGACTTCCTTACACTTAAATTAATATTCGATGTTAGCAAATTTCTCTTTTTCAAACATTCTTTTCTTCCCATTTCCATTCTGCATTTTATTTGTTATTTTACTGCCCAAGTAACAAAACGCATTACCTCCTTTATAGATTTGTTACCTAATCTAATTCCTTCAGCATCACCCGATTTTCTTAGACTGCACTCCATTACCCTAGTTTTGCTCTTGTTAATGTTCATCTTATAAACACCTTTCAGCACATTGTCCATTCCGTTCAATTGCTCTTCCAGGTCCTTTTCTGTCTCTGACAGAATTACTATGTCGTCGGCAAAACGCAATGTTTTTAATTCTTCCCCCTGAACTTTAATTCCTTCACCAAATTTCTCCTTGCTTTCCTTTATATATTGCTCAGTGTACAAATTGAACAACATTGGAGAAATGCTGCAACCCTGTCTTACTCCCTTCCCAACTGATGCTTCCCTTTCATGCCCTTCGAGTCTAATAACTGCGGTCTGGCTTTTGTACAAGTTGTAAATAACTCTCCTTTCCCTATATTTTAACCCTGCTGACTTCAGAATTTGAAAGACTGTATTCCAGTCAATATTGTCAAAAGCTTTCTCCAAATCTACAAAAGCTAAAAATTTAGGTTTGCCTTTTCTTAATCTATCTTCTAAGATAAGACGTAAAGTGAGTATTGCCTCCCGGGTTCCTACGTTCTTCCTGAATCCAAACTGATCTTCCCCGAGGTCAACTTCTACCAGCGTTTCCATTCTCCTGTAGATAATTCGTGTTAAAATTTTTGCAACCATGACTTATCAAACTGATGGTTCTGTAATTTTCACACCTGTCGGCGCCTGCTTTCTTTCGAATGGGGATTATTACATTTTTCTTAAAATCTGAGGGTATTTCGCCTGTCTCATACATCCTACACACCAGTTCAAATAGTTTTGTCATGGCTGGCTCTCCCAGAGACTTCAGTAGCTCTGAGGGTATGTCATTTACTCCTGGGGCCTTGTTCCGACCTAGGTCTTTCAGGGCTCTGTCAAATTCATCTCTCAGTATAGTCTCTCCTATTTCATCTCGATCTACTTCCTCTTCCCTTCCTACAACATCGTCTCTTCATTTCCTTTGTAGAGCTGCTCTATGTACTCTTTCCACCTTTCAGCTTTCCCTTCTTTGCTGAGAACTGGTTTCCCATCTGAGTTCTTGATATTCGTAGAGTTGCTTTTCTTGTCCCCAAATGTCTCTTTTATTTTCCTGTAGGCGGTATCTACTTTTCCCCTTCTTATAAATTCTTCTATAGATTTGCATTTGGCTTCTAGGCACTCCTGCTTAGCCGTTTTGCACTTCCTGTCAATCTCATTTCTTAGTCGTCTGTACTCCATTTTGCCTGTTTTATTTACTGCATTTTTATATTTTCTCCTTTCATCAATTAAATTTAGTATTTCCTGTGATAGGATTTCTACCTATTTTGTCCTCTGCTGCCTTCACTATTTCATCTCTCAATGCTACCCATTCCTATTCTACTGTTTTATTTCCCCCTGTTTCTGTCAATTGATGCCTAAATTTCCGTCTGAATTTCTCCAGAACTTCATGTTCCTTCGATTTATCTAAGTCCCATCTTCTTATTTTCCTACCTTTCTGCATTTTTTTCAGTTTCAGCCTACAGTTCATGACTAACAAGTTATGGTCAGAGTCTATATCTGCCCATGGGTATGTCTTAGAGTTTATAACCTGGTTCCGGAATCTATGTTTTACCATTATAAAATCTATCTGATACCTTCCGGTGTCTCCTGGTCTCTTCCACGTATACAACCTTCTTTTGTGATTCTTAAACCACGTGTTTGTTACGATTAAATCATGTACCGTGCAAAATTCTACCAGGCGACTTCCTCTTTCATTCCTTCTGCGCAGTTCATATTCACCTAATATTTTTCCTTCTCTTCCTTTTCCTACTACTGAATTCCAGTCTCCCATCACAATTAAGTTTTCCTCTCCCTTAACTATCTGAATAGTTTCCTTTAGCTCCTCATATATTTCTTCGGTGTACTCATCATCGGCAGAGCTAGTTGGCATATAAACCTGTACTACTGTTGTCGGTGTTGGCTTCGTATCTATCTTGACAATGATAATGCGATCACTGTGCTGCTCATAGTAGTTTACCCGCTTTCTTATCTTCTTATTCATGATCAGTCCTACTCCTGTGATACTCCCAACTGATTTTGTATTTATAATCCTGTACACACCTGACCAGAAATCCTGTTCATCCTGCCACCGAACTTCACTAATCCCCACTATATCTAACCTCAACCTATCCATATCCCTTTTTAAATTTTCTAATTTTCCTACCCGATAAAGGGATCTAACATTCCACGCTCCGATCCGGAGAATGCCAGTATTGTCTTTCCTGATGACAACATTCTCCTGAGTAGTCCCCGCCCGGAGATCCGAATGGGGGACTAGTTTACCTCCGGAATATTTTACCCGAGGGGATGCCACCATCATAGTTTCATACAGTAGAGCTGCATGTCCTCGGGACAAGTAACGGCTGTAGTTTCCCCATGCTTTCAGCCGTTCGCAGTAGCTGCATGACCAACGTTTATTATCTCTCTGTGGAAAAACTTACGCTATGACTCACACGATCTGTTGCATTTTTCTGGTGGCAGTGACAATCTGCTCAGAAGATTTGACGCAAATAGACTGTGTATTTCGTTCATTTATCAAAACTTCAACTGGCTGAATGAAGAGTTAAAACGTTTTGATACTATGTTCGCTACCAACGTTGTTACTGATCGGAAAAGTTACGAATGTGAAAAATACGGATTGAAACCCGTGAAAATGAGTGCATGATTAAAAATAAAAGTGCTGCGAATGTCAGATCGATCCTAGGACCTCGTGTTACGCATCTGCGCATTTATGCCGGCGCCACCCACACATACTATAGCATAGCCATTTATCGAATCTATGCAGGAACATAGGTCTACTACCTATTCATAAGTGGCAGGAAACTACGCATGCGGTTGACGAAGACCGATGTTTTGTATTCTGCACAGTAACTGAAACCCACCAGTGTGTAATGCTGTCCTACTACAGAATAAACGGCTGCGGCTTGTAAAACCAAGGAATTAGCTTTAGAATCTTGCTACGATGGAGAATCACCAAAAGTCGACTCTTAGGTTTGAGATTTTACAAATTATTCAATCTACTTGTTTTTGCTGTTTGCATTATCAAATTAATGCCTGCTTCTTTGAATAGATGACCGACTTCATTCTAAGGTGATTGTTCAGACGTCTACTTCCTGCATGATGTATTACTAGGTGCGGGTGGTTTGGCGGGTTTATATTTTTTATTAGTATGCGGAACATATCGTCTTCGATACTCGCCAGTGACCAACTCACACCAAAAGATCTCTTTAACCTCTGGGGAAGCCAAGTGAAGAACACCGAGCTCGCCAGTATTCGGAATTATTGTTGTAGTACTACTGTCTGGATTGAAACAGGATTATATTAAACGACTAGGGATTTGAGTGTCACAGCGATTTAATATTCCTAATGTTGTTTGCACGAAAAACGTAGCTTTTGCGTCGTTATTCAAAGAAACGGAATAAAAATACAAATACGTGTTGGATACGATAGTTTAAAGAAATTCATTTGATGCAACACAATTCTCTTTTGCACATGTTTCATAAAGTATTATAAATATATTTTCATGGTTACGGAATAATACTTTCCTCACAATGATTGCGATACAGATTGTTACTCAATTATCATATGATCAAATGACTGTAAATCTATCGTACCAAACTGCGTGGTAATCAGTCCGTAGCTTACAAACTGCTTAAACCTAGGTAAACTAACCTAAGGACAAACACACGCACCCATGCCCCAGGGAGGACTCGAACCTCCACGGCGAGCAACCGCGCGCTCCGCAGCGAGGCGCTTTAGACCGCTCGGCCACACCACCGCGGCAATTATCATGTGTGTTTGTTATTGTTACGTGAGAAACTTAATGAGCCATATTTCAAAATAGAAGAAAAATGTGAAAGAGTCAGTGTCGAACTGTCGCTCGTTGATCAGTAGTTGGCCATTTGGCGAGATAAATAATCTTATCTTTATCATTTGTTTGCTTCTCTGCACATTCATTTGACATAATCGTATCTGGTATTATAATAGCCCAATATGTTGTCGAATGCTTAATATTAGGCATTTCAATAAGACAAGGAGTATGGAAAAGTACCAAACATCTGAGGAGAACTGTAATTAGTGGTGACACAGCTGGCTTATCTTTGTCAAATTTGTGCTGATATCTTAGTTGCAACATGAACCGAAAGAGAGCCAGTGGAAATGAGACGAAACCTTCACTCTCGGAAATACCATCAGTGATTTGCGGCGCCAAACGGTTGTCGTCTTTGTAGCGCAACCGAGGCGGTGGGCGGAAACCGTCAGCGATACTCGGAACATGATGCACCATGATGTAACACTTAGCTTCGTAATTATTCATGTAATTGAATTAATTCTATTATATGCATGCAATTTTTCCATTTGAATGTGTCAGTAACGTCTGAAAATATTCACGGACTGCAGCATCGCAATTCTAATTGCTGTCTTTGTTCATTGAAACTATAAGAAAAGAAATGTGGAAAGGAATTAGTCGGTCGCGAACAGCTTAAAACGCTATGGCTAATACTCAAAGCAGTTTCTAAAATCAGTTTTCGAAGTCGCCTTCACGTCGCGTAGAGAGCACGCATGTTGTTACAACTGGCTGCGATACTGGAAGATAACATTTTTACTCTCAGATTTCGTGTCAGATGGGTAATCGACAGTATGGACGATCGTGTTGCCTAGCTGTATATACTTCCCACCAAGCAGCAGAACTTTGCGGTTGTATATAGCTATTAGGCGAGGTGTCTCGCGAATTCTGTCACCGACTGTACATCTTCCCAGAATTCTCCCAATAATACGAAATCGGCTGTCCGTCTTACTCACAACTGTCCTTACATGTTCGTTCCATTTCTTATCGTTCTGCAATGTTACGCCTAGATATTTGAAAGACGCGACTACATCAAGAAGCTCACTACTAATGCTGTATTTGAAAATTATGGGATTGTTTTTCCTACTCATGCGCATCACCTCAAATTTTTCTACATTGAGAGCTAGCTCCCATTCTTCGCACCAACTAGAAATTTTGTCTAAGTCATCCTGTATGCTATCACAGTTAGTTAAAGGCGACAACCTCCCATAATCCACAGCATCATCAGTAAACAGCCGCAAATTACAACTTACTCTGTCCATCAGATCATTTATATAGATAGAAAATAATAGCGGTCCTATCATACTCCCTTGGGGCACTCCGGACGATAGACTCGTCTCTGACGGACACTCGTAGATGAGAACAACGTACTGCGTTCTATGGCTTAGAAATCTTCCAGCCAGTCACAAATCTGTGAACCTATTTCATGAGCTCGTATCTTCGTTAGCAGTCTGCAGTGTGGCACCGCGTCGAACGCGTTTTTGAAGTAGAGAAAAGGACAATCCGCCAGTTGCCCTTCATCCATGGGTCTCAAGATGTCATGTGAGGAAAGGGCATGATGAGTTTGACATGAACGATGTTTCCTGAACCCGTGGTGATTCACAGAACGAAGCTTTTCCGTTTCAAGGAAATTTATTATATCCCAACTGAGGAACGCTCCAAAATTCTACATGAAACTGATGTCAACGATATTGGCCAAACACTCTCACCCTCCCAACATTCACCATTCTGTGTGGAGACGGTGAACACGCTGGCATAATAAGAACCGCAGCAGGCGCAGGTAAGAGTCAAGCCGTAACAAGAAGCGCAGGTCTGCCTGTGCCTGTGCGGCGCAGACACAGTAGCGCGCTGACATTGAGGGACACCAGGGGGGGGGGGGGGGGACCGAAAGCCAACGCGGGGGCCCCACGACCCGCGGCGGGAAGAAAGACGGCGCGGTGCGGCCTAATGCGAGGCGCGGAATTCAACACGGCTCTAAATTTGGATAATTCGCGGCGCGCGGCCTGATGGGAGCGCGTCACCTGCGCACACAAGCGGCGCAGGATGCATTATGCATGGCCAGTGCCAGCCGGCCGCCACTTCCCTGGGGCGCGGCGCCAGCTCACCAGCCCGTGACGTCACCAGCCCTGACACGGAGCCTCTGTCCTGAGGCAGCAGGGCCGCATGCGGCACCGCGCCTCCGCGCTAGCGAGGTCCTCTCTCTCTCTCTCTCTCTCTCTCTCTCTCTCTTTATCTCTCTCTCCACCTCTCCACAAACGATGTAGAGAGCAAATAGGTTCTCTATCATTGTTGGTCATTAACAATATCAAAGGTCAGGAGTCCGCAAAATCATCGGCAACTCATGTCCAAGTTTCTACATTGGACATTGGTCCGGATTGTATACCCATTAGATTTCTATATGATTATGCTGAAGCGAAAGCACCTTACTTGACAGCCGGATACAACCGCTCTCTCATAGATTGATCTGTACCAAAAGATTGGAAAGTTGCACAGGTCACACCTATATTCAAGAAAGGCAGTAGGATTAACCCACTACTGGCCTATTTCATTGACGTCAATTTGCAGCAGGGTTTTGGAAAATATCTTGTATTCAAATGTTATGAATTATCTCGAACAGAACGATCTATTGACTCAAGGTCAACGCGGATTTAGAAAATATCGTTCATGCGAGACACAACTAGCTCTTTATTCACACAACATATTGGGTGCTATCGACAAGGGTTCGCAAATCTATTCCGTATTTCTTGATTTATAGAAGGTGCATGCCACGTACCTTCACCGCGCGCCGCCATGCACGCACGGCGCTGCGTTCTTACGACGTCAGCCACGAGTGCCTTCTGCTGCAACTCCGCTCGTGGCCACCACTGAACTGCATCGGTCACGTGAAAATAGGACAGGCACTGATTAGGACTCTCATCAGTAGGCAGGCCTCTACCTAGTTAACCTATGTCTCAGCAGTACACTTAGTTGGCAGTCATGAACTTTGTAAAAAGTTTTGGATTTCTAGTTTCTGCTGTCCCACTGGCTGGTCACCTCAGACTCTGTACCTGCACAAGCGTGCATCCTATTTCCCTGTGTCGGTCTCTTTCTACTCGACCACCGACACCCAGGACAACTGGCGGAAACGAGACACAAAAGTGGCGACGAGGATGGGATACAAAAGTGGCGATGATGAGCGATAGAAGAACCTTGGACCAGCCCGCTTGCAGCAGCCAGACAGCAGCAGTCAGAGCACGCAGAAATTGCTCCCACCCACCCACCCTTATTATAAGATTTTGGGGGAACATATTCTGTTACATGTTTTGAGGAAGTTTTTGCTGCAGAGAGATTCCTCTTTCACATTGCATTTGTGTTTTGTTATAAGTTACTTGTATGCGCGGTGCCTAATTGGTCAGCATGGCCACTACCCCGAACCCAATCTTAAAGGAAATTATTCAGTTACAGACGGCGCAAATCACGCAACTACTCCAAGTGGTGTCCCAGTTGACGGCGACTCAACAACAGCCGTCGCATCAGCCGCCCACACCTGCCGCCGCACCGCTCCCTATGTTTCGCCAGTACGATGAACGTGAGGAGGAATGCAGCGATTACTTGGCGCAATTTCAAGAACTCGTCGTGGCTCATCAACTTACAGGAAAGAGAGTGAAGCACCTTTTATTGTCAGTTGTGGGCACCAAGACCTTCGTGTTAATACAGCAACTTTTCCCCTACGTATCTCCTCGTGATCTAGAATTCGATCAAATTGTAGAAGCACTGAATGCTCATTATGAGAGAAAAGTTCTCATAGCTGGGGCGTGGTACCGATTTTTCAGACTGAAAAAATCACCGGCCCAGACCCACCAGCAGTGGATCACTGAGTTGAAGGGCTTAAGCCGCAAATGTAAATTTACTTGCTCTTGAGGACTTTCTTATAGTGACGTTATATTGAGGGATGCAATTACGCAGAACATTCAGGACCCCAGAATTAGGGCAGCGATTCTGAAACAGTCTGACCCCTCTTTAGATACTGTACTGCAGCTTATTGAAGCGCATGATACCTTTGACTTAGCAGATGTAGAAATGCAAAGCCACAGTGTTCATTCAGTGCGCCGTAACGGACGCTTTCCTAGCCGTAGTTCTCAGTCTAGCAGTGATTCTTTAAATTCTACCGGCCGTGCTTAACAGACAGTGAACAGTAGCAAGTGTAAAAGTGCGACACAAAGGTCGCCCCGTCGGGTTAGACAAAGTAATTTGACAAACGGGCGCCGACGTTCTTTGCAGAAAAAAACGTTCATAAATCTTGCCTCCAATGTGTATCTCGCCACAAACGTGCGCAATGCCATAGGCGCAACGCTATTTGTTATCAATGTGGCAAATCGGGAGATGTACAGTGTGTATGCAGAATAAAAATTCTAAGAACGGTACCATTAGAAACAGTGCTTCGCAAAGCGCGAGAACAGTTCATACTGTAAATTTCATACACGCTGTGGACTTGAACAGTGCATTGCTTGAATCTCAAATGCAAGAAAGTTCTTCTGCACCTAATACAACATTATGTAGTGAGCCACGTCGCAAGCGCTGTCGAGCGCGTAAAACTGTGCAACGAAAAAGGGTTTGGGACAAGCAAAATGACTATGTACAGAGCAATCCTGTAGTGAACCTAGTGCCTTCTGCAACTTCTCATTCTAAAAGTGTCCAGTACTGTGTAGCTAGTGACAGTAGAGTTGATGTAGCTACTCAAAGTAATTTTAGTGCAGTAGTTGGTGAATCTATGGTAGGTTCGCAAGCTTGCGTAGAAGCCGATCCGGCGGTAGTGCCATCTAGGGAAATTGTTATTAATCTGCTATGTGCCGATTCTCCGCCGCTTCCTACCGCACACAGCCCACGCATGCACAAGTGCAGCAAAAACTGTGTCAGATGTTGCGCACATTTGCGCACCTGTCGTGCGCCACAATCAATAACTTTTTGTGACTCTTTCTATAGAAAATAAGACTGTTCAATTTCAGCTCGACACTGGTTCCGCTGTCACATTATATATTAAAGACACTTATAAACTTCTGGGTGCGCCAAAATTGTCGCCGTCTCAACAAGTGCTAACAGCCTATACAGGACAAAATATTCCCGTGCTAGGAACCTGTAGCCTGCCAACCTCTTTTCAAGGTCTAACAAAAACAGTTGTTTTTGTAGTTCTTCGGGCCAAATCTACAAAGAACATTTTTGGACTAGATGCATTCGACTTGTTTGGATTATCCATTCAAAGAGATGTGCTTCAAATTTCGTCAGTAGTGCCTCAGGACAAAATCAATGCATTGTGTGAAAAATATAGTGACTTCTTTTCGCCGGAACTTGGTTGTGCAAAAGACTTCGTGACACATGTAACTTTAAAAGAATCTGCATGACCAAAATTTCGTAAAGCTAGACGAGAGCCTATCGCCCTTCATGATAAAGTTGCTGAAGAACTTAAACGTTGGCAGGATAGTGGAGTGATTTCTCCTGTTTCTGCGAGTCAGTTGGCCTCGCCTTTAGTGATTCTAACCAAGCCGACAGGGAAACTTCGTCTCTGTGCGGACTTCAAATCAACAGTGCCCAGTGAACAGTCAAACAATTGTAGACTCATACCCCCTGCCCCGACCTGAGGAACTGATGGACAAATTAAGACAGTCTCGCTTCTTTTCTAAGATTGATTTAGCAGAGGCATACTTACAGATTCCACTTGATGACGAGTCAAAAAAGTTTTTCGTCATTAATACTCACATGGGCCTTTTCGGTTTCAACGCCTACCCTTTGGCAGTTCTTCCGCCCCCGCAATTTTTCAGCGCTTTTTGGAACAGCTGACAGTTTCTGTACCGTGCTGCTCGAACTATTTAGATGATATTGTGGTTTCGGGATGCAAAGTTGAAGAACATTTATCAAACCTGGTGTGCCTTTTCAAAGTGTTGCCTGCAATAGGTCTACGTTGTAATATAGCAAAGTGTGCATTTTTCCAGTCTTAAATAGAGTACCGAGGCTATGTGATTAATGCCCAAGGAATCCATCCCTTCCAGCAACCAAAGACTTGCCTTCTCCTAAGAATGTGCACGAATTGCAAGCAGTAAGGGGAAAGCTTAACTATTATTTCAGATTTATTCCCAAGGCCTCTCAGATTGCAGCTCCACTGCATCACTCACGTGGGAAGAATGTTCCTTTTGTATGGTCTACACATTTCCAGGTTGTCTTTGACAAATTAAAGACTTCACTACTCAGTGATGCATGTTTGATTTCCTTTGACCCACAGAAGCCTGTAGTGCTAGTAGTGGATGTCTCGTCATATGGTCTGGTCGCAGAAATGTCACATCGTATTGGGTCTCACGATCGTCCTATTGCCTTTGCATCCAAGCTATTGACGCCAACGCAACATAATTACAGTCAGATAGAAAAGGAGGCCTTAGCAATCATTTACGGCGTCACAAAGTTTCATCATTATCTCTATGGCAGAAAATTCTATTTGTTGACAGACCACAAGCCTCTCACATCGTTGTTCTCACCCACAAAGCCAATTCCGCCACGAACAGTACAAAAGATTCAGCGATGGTCCTTGATACTGTCAAATTATCAGTATGAGATTTTGTACCGACCTATCACGAAACATGCCAAAGCGGACACACTTTCCCGATTCCAGTTGGCCAGGATGTGTCGTTTGATTCTTCAGAAATGGCATGTTGTCAAATAGACTCCAGAGATGTTTCTGCTGTCGCAGACTTCCCTTTGAACTCTCGTCGGGTAGCACAGGAAACAGCTGCGGATGCTGACCTAAGTATGGTAGCACGTTTTGTTCGCTCAGGGTGCCCTGCCAATGCCAAAGACATTGATCAGCCTCTGGTTCGACTTTATTTTGCACAACATCATGTTTTTTCTTTAAGTCAGGGTGATCTGTTGTTACATACCGACAACGACCAAACAAGAGTGATTGTTCCCCGTTCCCTGCAGCGAAAACTTTTACGCCTCCTGCATCAAGGACATTGGGTTATTGTTATGACAAAGCAACTGGCTAGACGTCATTGCACCAGGATTGGTATGGACGCTCAGATAGAGAACATGACGTCACAGTGTACTGTTCGTGCGGCGCATCAGGTAGCTCCTCCGCAAAGTTTCTCAGACTGGCCACGCCCCAAGGGACCATGGCAACGTTTACATATTGACTTTGCCGGACCTTTCTGGAACACGCGCTGGTTAATTGTTGTGACGCTATCAGCAAGTTTCCTTTCGTGATTGCCATGAACTCAACGACGGTGTCTAGTACAATCAGTGCCTTAACATCAGTGTTTTGCATCGAAGGTTTACCTCAAACTATCGTCAGTGACAATGGACCTCAGTTTGTTAGTGCGCAATTTCAACAGTTTTGTCGTGTGAATGTCATTCAGCATATCACCACCGCACCTTTTCACCCTCAGACCAATGGTGAAGCAGAATGTTTCGTTCGAACATTCAAGTCTCACATGGAAAAGATGAAAGGTCAGCTCACTAGGCAGCAAGCTCCTCACATTTTCCTGTCTACGTATCAGGTATCAGTCCATGCCACGTGACAGCCCGTCTCCTGTCGAGATGCTCCACGCACTCTCCTTCACCTGCTGCAGCCTCTCACGCACCGGGTCGGTTTGTATGGCGCTTCGCATTTTCAGGTTTCTACACCGGTGCCGTACAGGGTGTTTACTGGAAAGAAAAGATGGTTGCCGAGCACCATTCAACTCGTGCTCGGTAGCAATATGTTTGTTGTACGTTCTTTCAAAGGGTCAGAGCTGCGGCGCCACACAAAACCAATTGTGCCTGCACAGGCCGCGCTAACCTGTCTCGGGTTTCTTGATTGCAAACCCAGTTCACCGCCAGGGAGCACAGCCACATCGCTCGCAGGCGGGTCCAGCGTCCCCAGTTTACGAGATCGTCCCTATGGAGATCGTCGCGCCTCTGATGCGGTCGACCCAACCGCCGCTGCCGCCGCAGCTGCCGGCGTCACCGAGAGGGAATCCGCGACCGTGCGTGCCCCCGCTGCCTGGGTCACGCACCTCAGAAGATGACCTGCTCCCTCTGGGCGGAGGTGTGCGCCCTTCCCCTCGTTTTGGGGGTTTCCCAGGGGATCGCAAGGTGGATACCAGGGCGCGGGCGGCATCTCTATCCCAGATTCAGCTACGACGCCCGTCCCACCAGTAACGCCCCCGCCCAGGCCCTCCTCCCAGTGCCGTCACCGTGGCCCTCAGCCCTACGCCACAACGGCGCGGCACTTTGGAGGGGGGGGGGGGTGTCGCACAAGTCGGAAGTGCGCGGGACGTACTTTCGCCACACGCCGCCATGCACGCAGGGCGTTCTTATGAAGTCATGCACGTTCGCCCTCTGCTGCAACTCCGCTCGTGGCCACCACTGAACTGCATCGGTCGCTTGGAAATAGGACAGGCACCGATTAGGACTCTCATCAGTTAGTTGGCAGCCATCAACTTTGTAAAAGATAAGTTTTATCATATTTCTACGAAATATACAACTTGTTTTAATCTAGCTTAGTGTTTCTAGTTTCTGCTGTCCCACTGGCTGGTCACCTCAGACTCTGTACCAGCATAAGCGTGCATCCTATTTCTCTGCGTCGGTATCTCTCTACTCGGCCACAGACACCCATGAAAACCGACGGAAACGAGACACAAAACTCCACATGGGTACGAAAAGAAATCCGATAAACTTTGTTTACAAGATAAATCATCAAAAATGAAGGCCATAAACTCCACAAAATACATAGGAATTACTATTACTTCAAACTTAAATAGGAAGGAACACGTAGATAATGTCGTGGGAAAGGCGAACCAGAGACTGCGTTTTATTGGCAGAACCCTTAAGACATGCAATAGAACTACAAAAGAAACTGCATACACTACGCTTGTCCGTACATTTTTGGAGTATTGCTGCCCAGTGTGGGATCCTTATCAGGTTGGTTTGGCGGAGGACATCGAAAGAGTCCAAAGAAGGGCAGCTCGTTTCCTTTGTCACGATACAGGGGAGGTAGCGTTACGGAAATGATACAGGATCTGGGATGGGCATCATTACAACAACGGCGCTTATCGCTGCGGCGTGGGCTACTTGCAAAACTCCAATCGCCAACGTTCTCCTTCGAATGCGGAAATATATTGTTGACTCCCACTTACAGAGGTAGAAATGATCATCAGAATAAAATACGAGCAATCAGAGCTCGAACAGAGAGATTCAGATGTTCTTTCTTCTGCGTGCTTTTCGAGAATGGAATGGGAGATAAATAGTATAATTGTGTGGTTCGATGAACCCTCTGACAGGCACTTAAATGTGTTTTGCAGAGCAGCCCATGTAGATGTATAAACAGGTAGAAGTTTCCCAACAAGGCTCAACAAGTGTGTGTCAACAACCTGAACAAATCCAGTATTTCCACACACCTCGCTCTGTGTCAACAACCTGAACAAATCCAGTATTTCCACACACCTCGCTCAGCAAAAACATTCAGCTAATGCCATAGAATAGAACCTCATTTACTCCACCTTGCCAATAAAGGAAATGACTGGACCTCCTTAAAGTAATGGAAAACTTTATCAGTATTCATAAAGCTCCAGATGACTTTCTCAAAAACCAGACTTAAATGAGAAACAAATTCTACCTTCAAAATTTCCAAGATATATTAGCTCCAAAGAAATAACTAGACAACCCAATTATCTTCTGGAACTCCCTCCCCCATTTCCCATCCCTTTCTCACAGCCTTATAGCCTGCGTGAATAAGCTTCCTAATGTTAAAGGGACTAAATTGTTAACACCTACATATTGGTAAACTGAACTACGCTACACAAGAATTTAAGTAAACTATACGATAAACAACCAATCCCAGGTCATGTAAATGTAAGGAGAAAAGAACGAAATGTGTTTATTCATTTTCTCCCTAGTATTTAATGTACATGTGTAAAAAGTAACAACCTCTTTATCTCTTGTAAATCAGTTTTAAAAATAAATTCTCCATAATAAGTACAGCCAATTCAATATCTGAAAAAATTCAGAAAGAGATGCACTTCCGTTCATGTAGTTCAACTCTACTTTTGAATTTATGTTCACAATAACTTACTGCTTATGCTTGTGTTATATAGATTCAAAACCAATAATATAATGTGAGTGAAGTCAGGCATATCTTCGAGTGAAGATATTTGCAGCAAGTAACAGTTGTAAATCACTCGTATAGCAGATATAAGATGTTATCTACATAGCAGTACCACTATATTGAACGCAAAGTTTTGATTTTATTCTGGTTTCAAATACTACATTTTCCCTGTAATTGATGAATAAACATGTTAGGAGCCCACTGATGGCTGGTCCCATGGGAAGCCCCTTTGTTGTGACTAAAACTGGTTGTCAAATGTAAAATAATTTTGTTCATGGGCGCGCGTATTTGACGCGTGGCCTACGGCATCGTGCTACGGTCTGAGCAGCCATTCACGCCGGTGGTTCGAGACCTCCCTCGGGGAAAAATATGTGTCTCCTCCTTTGTGTAATTTAGTTCAAGTAGTTCGTAAGTCTAGGGACTTATGACCCCAGCAGCTTGTTTCAACAGGTTTACAAACATTTGAATATTTTTGAGACATTGCAAAATAGAAACTTGCAGGTCGGTGCTTTTTAATAAATTATTTAATACGACAGACCTCTTTCGGCGGGAATACCATTATCAGGTTAAATTGGTAGCTCTTTTCATCATTGTTAGATCGCTGTTTACCTGAACTCTCTAGTTCTTATTTAACAGCAGTATTAGAACTGTTGTTGTTGCAGTTCGTTAAGTAGCTGTATATACATTTTTAAATAACTGTTAAGTTGTCCACATTTGACAGATATTTTGACAGATGTCAGATATATTTATTTTATGTGGGATTTTGGTGATAATGATAATGGTTTCTATTTTGTGGATGCAAATACAGACATGTTTACAGGAACATTATATATACAAAAACTATAGAACCAAACACAACACTGAAAAGTAATTCGAAAATTCAAACACATTATCATACCTATGACATCTCTTATCACATCATTCGACGTCACAAATACGGACACTAACATTCCCACAACAGAAACTATTATCATCACGCAATACCAATTACAACAGCTACATGGCATTCCAATATTGCCCATAAATAATAACGTGCGTTCAAAAATTAATCACAGTACAAAATTATTTTATGTTTGACAACGGGTTCTACTCGTAACAAGAGGGCCTCTCTGAGGGATCAGTAGCCATAATAAATCTAAAACAACACAGGCTAATAGATTAATACCGCTAGTTGTATGACATCTTATATCTCTTAGACACGACACCCAGCCGTATAGAAGAACTCCACAACGTCATAAATACAGTACATTCAAATAAAATATTCACAATTGAAACTGAGACAAATATATTTACACAAAAACTAACACAAGTTTTCTAAATTCGGAATGTTCATCAACACTAGTACAGCCCTTCACAACAATTCAAACCATCATATTTCCCAAAAACTAGCGTGTATCAAATAAACGATGCATAGGCTGAACAGCCGTGGTGAAGTGGCCGAGCGCTGTAAGGCGACTTGCTGCGGAGAGTACGGTTGCTCGCCGTCGGAGCTTCGTCTCTTCCCTCGGGCATGGGTGTGTGTGTTGCACTTAGTGTCAGTTAGTTAAAGTAGTTTGTAAGTCTATAGGGACTGGTTAAAATAACCGTTCGGTGCAATAGGTATCCAAACGTTTGAACATTTGAACAGGCTTAACAAATGTCTTCTCAGTGAAGAAGATTACCAAACTGAGTCGCAAATCATCAAACAAATTTGTGCCGTGCCGCAAGTATATCGTTGATTACGGCTATCGACGTACTCGCGGTGCCTTGGCATTAGAAACCACGGATATTAGAATAGATGGTAGGGGTCACGCACAGGTGAGGGGGCCAGGCTATGTGCTGTGACGTCACGCGGTGACCACAGCCGACACGAACGGCTGCCACGAAAAACTTATCAAACGATTGCAGGAAAACTATTTGGTGAAAAAATTTGATTTTTTTTTACATCATACAGCTCAACATCTCCGCTCGATGAAGGACTGGATTTCTTTTTATTATTCTGCATACTTTTTTGTGCTGTATAAATGAAGTAAATGATTGCAATAAATTTTATGAGTTTGTAGAGGTAAATCCGCATTGCGTAGACTTTGCGTATAATTCATTTTAGATCATAAGTTGCTGCTAATGAATGTTGTGAACATGTCGAAGCAAATAATTATTTCATCTATGAGTTTATTGTTCTAACTTCTTAAATGGTCAACTTCTTTAGTTAATTCATCATTGTCAACGGCAGTGCTCTCTGAGGGGGTTTCGCAATTAATACACCTACTGATTTCCTCAAGGGAATTATTTATACAATTTACGCTGTCATTCTCGTCATTTGTTGTTAACAATAGTACTTGTACTTCTTTTCGGTGGTTTCGTGTTTCTACTCTGACTTCACGGCATTCAGAGGAACCTGTCTTGATTACGTCGATGATTTTATGCATCTTCTAAGCAGGGACCGCATCAGCCTTTAATATACGTTTCAGTGGAAGGTTATAAGTTCAGTTTTCAAGTTTCGAACGTAATCGGACTCTTTAAAATGTTCTGAACATACACGATCAGTATCAGGATTGAGAGCATCTAATCGCTTGTACGCGTGTATCCACTTTAACCTTACTTCTTTATCTCTCGGAAATCTGTGAAATATCGCATTTTATGTCTGCAGGGATAGTACAGCACACAACAGCATAACACACCATCGTCACTAATAAGCCATTACTTATCACTTACAATTACTTAACACATACACAAACTATAAAGAGTGAGTGGGAAACCATTTCTGTGGAGACACACTCATAATAGCAACGCTATGGTCGCGCGGGAAAACTGTGTTGGTCTCCTGGTGAGCCGGCCGCGGTGGCCGAGGGGACTGAGGCGTTCCAGTCACGGTCTGCACGGCCACTACGGTCGGGGGTTCGAATCCCCCCTCGGGCATGGATATTTGTGCCGTCCTTAGTCTTATTTAGTTCATAAGTAGTTTCTAAGTTTAGGGACTGATAACCCCGTAGTTCAGTCCCATAGACTATACAAACATTTGAACATTTTTCTCCTGGTGACGTCAGTGGCGCGGCATACGTGGCCGGCGAGAAACACGAGCCTCAGCGCACACATCATGCCACGTAAGCAAGGCAATTCCGAGCCGGCGGGATCGCTAGCCTATTGGCCGGCCACTGGGGCACACCCCACCGGGCAGCCACTGAACTAGCGATCGTTCCGGCTGGGAACTACCTTGCTTACGTGGCATGACGTCTGCGCTGGGGCCTGTATTTCCCGATGGCCGCGCGCGGCACACGACTGCGCATCCGGCGGTTGACTCCTACCGTATATTCTCAAGGAGGTTAGAATCTCTGGAGATGCCCTAATAATGAAAAAGTGAAGCCAGCAAAATGCGCATTCCGGCATTTGTTTGTGCCCAAAACATTGGTCGTACTATGTAGTAAAGTACTTCTAGTCGTTGAAATATATGTAATATCTAAGTAAACACTCCAGTATGACTACCAATTTAGTGCTTTACGTAGAGACGGTAATATTCACAAAGGATTTTAAGCGAGAAATTCTGGTTGTGGGCACAAAAACATGGTTCCCGTGGCTTCAACCAGTGTCTGTTATCAGCGTAGATAACGCCACCTCCCAATATTCTAACCTCATTGTTCTATTCTAGTATCCGTGTTAGAAACTTTGGAGGGACACGCGCGCAGCGGTGGCGGCGCCGGAGAAGGTATGTGCCGTATTGACAGAAGGCGTGTGTTTGGCCGCCAGTATCGCCGCGTGCCGGAATAGTTGTTGTCGGCCGTTTCGTAGTAAGGGAACGCTGGCCGTTCTCCTCACCGCGTATTTACTGCCTGGTGTAAGTGCATCAACATGTGTGGACATTGTGTTCCGCCTAGTCTGAAGCGTGCTTTCTGAACGATCTGCCTGAGGCGTAAATTTTGTTATAGGTCTTCTGTTAGGGCTGAGCCGAGGGAGGTGGTGCAGTGGTAACACACTGGACTCGCATTCGGAAGGATGGTGGTTCAAATCCACCTCCGGCCATCCAGATTTAGGTTTTCCGTGATTTCCCTAAATCACTCCAGGCAAATGCCGGGATGGTTACTTTGAAAGGGCACGGCCGATTTCCTTCCACCTCCTTACCCACACCTTCCGAGCGTAAGCTCTGTCTCTAATGACCACGCTGTCAACGGGACGTTAGACTCCAAGCTTCCTTCCTTCCTATTAGGGCTGCCTAGTGTAATGTATACTTACGGACCGAGCTGTGCTTTGTGGGGCAGTAGCTGGTCGGTATGGTGACTCGATTAAAGCCTAACAACTTCGTAATAATAACTATTTGTGCGTTGCGTGTACGCCATTGAAGCGGTGACATAAGATTGCTTAAAGTGAATATAGTGGCTGTGACTAACGGGTCGTTATAAGTTTCTGAAGAGGTGCTTAATGCACACTCCGTGAAGCACTGAATGCCGCTGGATTTTACGTCAGCCTGTGAAGTGTACTAATGATTGCAAAGGAGACGATACTTGCTGACAATGGAGTGTATACGCCGGCAGCTGCGCCACACGCTAGGGTGACTGTATATTTTGTTTGTGTTTTCTTAAAATACTTAATGTGTTGCTTGGCGGGCGCTGCAGTGCTGTTGTGATAGAACCAATAAATATTGATTTCAATGCCCCACTCTGAAGCTAAGAGCCTATAACTGTCTTGTACGCCAATGTGTTGAGATTCCATGTGCTTTACCTGCGATTGAACTGTGTTTTCAAGCGGACGTACTGTTAATTGGACTACAGTCACAGTCGTTAGTTAATTTCTGTGACTCTAAGCATAGTGTGTTCTGAAATTTTCATTTTCATTTTTGTTCGTTATTGAAAATGCAGTTCATTTACACTCATTGAGGTTTTTTTTCCCTTGTGGTGTGTACCGAAGTTCCCCGATCCACTCAGTTTTATAGACCAAGTAATTTAAACTTATTCATTATACTGGACTACTAGTGCCTGGAGTTCCATATTCGTTTATGCTCTGTAGGCTGGTTAACCAGAAATTACTCGGTACACCTTTCATATTCATTCATGCTTAAAGACCCAGACAGTCCTACTGGTTCAGTCTTCTTGACTACAAGGTATATGTAAAATCCCAGATACTTTCGTATTTAAAGAGACAGTTAATTCCGATTAAGAGCTATATCGAAATTTTCATTTAGGTTTAGTACATGAATTAATAGTGTATATTAGAATTTGATGTACATTTCCAGTTTGTTGTTTTAGATTTTTAATTGTTCTATTAGCACGGAGATCGTGTGCCTAGGTAATGTTGTTGGAACGACGACTGGTAGCAAGGTGCTGAATTTTCTGGCCGATTCATGTGATCAGCTTGCCGGCCTCAGTGGCCAAGCGGTCTGAGGCGCGCCAGTCACATTCTGCACGGCCACAATGGTCGGGGGTTCGAATACCCCCTCGGGCATGGATACTTGTGCTGTCTTTAGTATTAGCTACTTTATAAGTAGTTTGTAAGTTTAAGGACTGATGACCCCATAGTCAAGTCCCATAAGCTCTACAAACATTTGAACATTTTTGTGATCAGCTTCCTCTGCGGTTAATAAATGAAGGCAGATATGTTGATACTTAACTGGATGCAGTGATAATTTGAAAATTGACATAATTTTTTTTTCTTTCACATAATAGACCTGTATGTAAATATATGTGATCGTGTGTCAGAAATTTATATTATTAATTTAAATTAAATTGCTAAATTTTATTTAGTCTTTGGATGCCTTATACAAGAAAGTTGACATGTTATCAAGTGCGTTGCGCCAGCACCTTACCGCTCTCCTACCACACTGTCCTTAACCTCTCAAAATTGTTGTGGGGATGGTTATGACACAAACTTCATAGAGAAACTGAATCACAAAATTGAAGAGAACACCTAATGCACGTACACCGTCAACAGGCTGATATAGACGCACCAAACGCCAGACCACACACACAGGGCACACACACTGACAACACGTCCGGCCATCTTCAGGTGAGGAGACAAATACTGACGAGCTCATGTGCCCTTATGGTAAGTATACTGGTTCTTGCGCTTGGCAAATGTTCTGGCGTCTTTTTGCGGATACTTTAGGTGGTGACGTGCGCGATACAGCAGATTGTATGTGTTGCTCTCAGTGGTGGAAGAGAAACAGTCTTCTAACCATTACCTAGCTACTGATAACGTCAATTCAACTGTGATCGGATATTAATTATCACGGGTTTCCACTGTTTCTCTACCTGAAATCCGTTGTCAGTGAATACCGTTAACTGGACAGTTCGGATCATTTGTACTCTCTATGCAGGACTACATACATAGGGAACTTCATAAACGACTGCTTTTCTCAGTTGTAAGTCATTTTTAACAGTTTCTACTAAGGCCAATCGCCGGCCGCGGTGGCCGAGGTGACTGAGGCGCTCCAGTCACGGTCAGCACGGCCAATACGGTCGGGGGTACGAATCCCCCCTCGGGCATGGATATTTGTGCCGTCCTAGTTCGTAAGTAGTTCGTAAGTAGTTTGTAAGTTTAGGGACTGATGACCCCGTAGTTAAGTCCCATAAGCTTAACAAACATTTGAACATTTGATATTTTTAAGGCCAATCTCTTCGCTGCCGAGGGGAGATGAAAGCAATCTGACTGTCATGGAGAACACATTTCCGGTAGAAGAAAGGAATTTTGTTCATTTAAAGTCATCAGTGCCCTCTGTGCGTTGTTTCTTGACATTATAGTTGTACACGGCCTTCTTTATTTGTCGACAAGTTAACTCATTCTGTTTAAAAACCTTATATATGTGCACTGATTCTCGGCGGAGGTTTTTCATCGTCTGATATCACTTGCGCCTGATGAATTAAATTACTAAGAACTCTAGTAGTTTGTAAGGGGTGTTGGCAGCTAGACGCCTGCAAACATAGATCTGTGAGCGTAGGCTCAATACACACGAAATGTCAGAATGATTCATCATTTCAACTGTAGACTACCACGTCTTAAAAGGGTAAAATGGCATTTATTTTTTTCAGTCCCCATCGGATACTTGATGTTATTATGCAACTGAACGTTGGTTATCTGTTGTAACATTTACACCAGTGACACGTCGGGCCCGGTGGAAACCGAGGGGTTTCTGGGTTAAAAACCCGGTAGGACCTCGGATTTTTTTCAGTCTAACATTTCACTTCTCAACGATGTGAGGAGTCACCAAAAACGACACATGGTTCGGATTCCAGGTCCCCTTTCCCCAGTTGGATAACTGGGGTAGGCTAGGGACACGCAAGTCGCCAAAGTGGCGTCCAATTGAAAGACTTGCACCAGGCCAATGAGCCACACGAAATTATTACTACCAATGACACAGTATTTCAGTCTGTAACGTAATTCGTGATGTCGTTTTGTGAAAGTTCAAATTGGAACGTGTGTAAGGAAGCGAATTCCGTGGTAGAGCAGCCAAGCGCTCTGAGGCGCCTTGCTGCGGAGCACGTGGTTACCGTCGGAGATTCGAGTCCTCACTCGAGAATGAGTGCAGGTGTGTTGGCCTTACTAAGTTACTGTAATTACTTTGTAAGCCTTGGGACTAATAACCGTAGCAGTTAAGTCCCTTAGACTTATAGGTATTTGAACATTTTGAGGACAGAGAACGAACTTTAAGTCAATGAAATTCGGAAAAAGCTATAGAGAAATAATTTTAAAGCTGGGAAGCAAAATTAATCGAGAATTAGGATGTGTCCTCAGTGTTGTGGTCAAATCAACACAAGAAAGTATCACCACAGATTAAATTGGGATAAAGTTACGTTTTTTCTGAAACATGGGTGAGGTTGAGATGAGATGAGCTGAAACTGAAAACTTACTGCTGATAATTAAATGAATCAGATAATACATTTCCTCCGTAACGAGATACTTGGTTATTACTACGCTTCGTGGAATAAAGTTTCGCGACCGTGAATGGAAATTATCACAATAGGTAAATAAATCGAAGAAATATCGGCCTTCGGAGGAAGAAACACTGAAAAGAAAAAGAAAAGAAGAAGATCGTTATGAAAGGAATGTTGATGAGAGACGAAAAAGGGTTAAATTTAAGTACAGTCGCGAAGCGAGATAATAACGGCTAAGTATCTATTTACTTTCGAACGCGGCTTGCTGTTAACAATGTGAAACGATTAATTAGAAAGTCATTGGTTATTTTTAAATGAGAAATCTAAAAACTGAATTAATATAAAAAGGGGGTTTATTGAAATGAAAAGAAATGCAAAGCCTAGCTCACTCTTACAATAATTACGATTCCTGAAGAGGAAATGCGTCCGATCAGCATCGCAGTGTAGAGACGAAGAGAAAGGCCGCTTCCGTTCTTTTTCCAAGTCAGAGAAAAAATTGACCATGGAAACAAAAGGTGGACAGAGGTAAACTTCAGAGCGAGGAGGATTCGCTGGCAGCAAGCGTCGCAGATAATTCGTGCGAAAATATTTAATGTAATCTTAGAAGCCTACGACATATACATCAACAACTGGTTTCTCCGAAACGAGTTTAGAGTGTATATGGACTATGTAACTATATTTGATAAAATTTGTAACGATTACTAATTTCTTACCATTCTATTTCAGAGTGAAATATTCTTCCGTGACAACAGATTAACCGTTTCAGGCCCAAGGCTGTAGCTGATGTGACATTAATATAGAGAGGGATGTTTAAGATGAAAAATAAATACAGTGAGTCATCACAAAGAGAAATAAATTCATTTTCAAAAATTTTGTGCCCACACTATTGTCTGTTTTAGGCCTTCATTACATCTTTTATGATCTGCACCATCTCATAGTAACAAGCCTTTGAAAGAAATGTCATAATAACATCACAGGATCATATAAAATCAACTGGCTGACATATACGATAGCGTCACACGTCAAAAGAAGAATATCAACACCTGGTCATCCAGTCTTTCTTGCCGCCATTGTAGATGTAGTGGAAGTTGGCCGACTTTGCCGACTGCTGGTGTCACCCAATGTAGAAACATGGAACTAAAACACATTGCGCACGTTACCACAGTCTATCCACGATTTTGTGATCTAGGCTCAAACTTCCTAGCGTGAATCAAAATAAATAAATAAATAAAAATGAAATAAAATAAAATAAAATAAAAAAATAAAGCGAGCAAAACCAGAAAGAGTTAAGAAAATAAAGATAGATTTAAGTTTCAAGACGCAAAGTTCGTAAACTAGAACGGTAGATGATACGATGGCAAGCAACTACTGCGTGAGCTGTTTCAGAAGAGAATGCTACTGCAGATCTGTGACCGTCATTTTTCTTGAAAAATATTTCATATTTGCAGACAAGACTACATTTTCATCTTATTTTCATCTGTCTTTAGAATGCAAAGCTCTGACTTAACTTAGACAGTGTTCTTTGTGACCAATCAGCAGGAAAACAATGTTTAATCATATGTGACCTGGTGCATAAGATTAATTTAAGAAATAAATCTGAATCCGAAATGTCACTACCTAGATGTGCTCTTACCAAGTACCTTTTACATTGTTTCTAATTACCATTTAAAGGTTAAATGCATGTGATACAAAAACGAAGACTGCACCCAAGATATAATTCTTACACATATAAATGGTGTATGGCAGTTATTATCTTTAGGCTAGAGAGTATTGTTCGACGTTTACACAGTTTCTTTCTTTTTCCTACATCTAAAAATCTGGGTTGTTTTGGATGAACTAAGCTATCGTAAACGCATAAACTTTTGGAACTTTTCCACTATCAGTCTTCACAAAATTGTTTCTCATTCTTACATCAACCTGTTAAAGCGCTTTCCATAAAAAAAAGACTGTAAGTATTGATGTTGAAGAAACACTAATGTTTCGTATATATAATGACCAACAAATTTATTTAAACGTTAAATGCCGGCCGCGGTGGCCGAGGGGACTGAGGCCCGTCAGTCATGGTCTGCAAGGTCACTACGGTCGGGGCTTCGAATCCCTCCTCGGGCATGGATATTTGTGCCGTCCTTAGTGTTAGCTAGTTCGTAAGTAGTTTGTACGTTTAGGGGCTGATGACCCCGTAGTTAAGTCCCATAAGCTATACAAACAGTTTTTGAACGTTAAATAACTCTATTTTGAGCCATAATTATTGTTAACAAGGGAAAACTGCCTATTGTGCTGTGCACTGAATATGGCGTTCCAGTCAGCACGCCTGTAAAATGGGGTGGTGTATACTGGGGAGTCCCACAATCGCAATCGAACTGCACGCATTCAAAGATAATGCATTATTACACATAAAAGACTTTTAAATCCTTCTTGTTTCTCAGTTGCAGATCTTTGGTTGTCGTGATTGGTTTGAAATATTTCGCAGCAGAAAGTACTGAGCTGTAACCAATGTCCTTCATGAGAATTGAAACAGGCGCTGCTTCTGCTTCAAAGTACGTCATGTAATTGTTCACAGCAACAAGGTTTCGACATCAAACTGGTAGAATGCTCTTTACATCGATTAGTCTTCCTTCTGACAACTGTTACTCTTATGAGTGACTTTTAAGCTCGGTGGACCAGCCTCTCCGATTGATTCCCCGAATGCTTTACGCACTCACTTTATAAAATCACTTGTTGCTGTTGCCTTTAGCCAGCAGACTAGTTTGATGCAGCTTTCCACGCAACCCTTTCCTGTGCAAGCCGGTTCTTTTTTGAATAAGACTAACCGTTTACTAGCAAGAAATACCCTGCACAGAATACCTAGGAGTGGTGCTAGATAGCCAGCTCAGATACGTACAACACATCAAGACAAAACGCGAGCAAACACACAAGACCATCCACGGACCTTACTCATTTCTCAGCAGCAATGATATGTCACTTCGAACCATATTGAGGCTGTACCAATCAATCATTCTACCTGTGATGCTATACGGTTGCAGCACATGGGGCAAGTGCCACAAACACCAATATCCTACAAACACTACAGAATAGATGTTTAAGGGTTATCCTGAGCCGCGGCGGTGTGGCCGAGCGCGTTGAGGCGCTACGTTACGATGCGCGAGGCTGTTCCCCGTCGGGGGTTGGAATCCCTCTTCGGGCATGGATGTTTGTGCCGTCTTTAGTATAAGCAAGTTTATAAGTAGTTTCTAAGTTTAGGGACTGATGACCCGCAGTTAAGTCCCTGCGCGGTTGCTCGCCGTCGGAAGTTCTCCCTAGGGCATGGGTGTGTGTGTGTGTTCTCCTTAGGTTAGTTTACCCTTGTGTAAGTAGTTTGTAAGCTACGGACTTATGACCACGCAGTTTGGTCAAAAAATGTTCAAATGTTTGTATAGCTTATGGGACTTAACTAGGGGGTCATGTCCCTAAACTTACAAACTACTTATGAACTAGCTAACACTAAGGACGGCACAAATATTCATGCCCGAGGGAGGATTCGAACCCCCGACCGTAGTGGCCGTGCAGACCGTGACTGGTGCGCCGCAGTCCCCTCGGCCACCGCAAATAGGTCCGTTAGATTTACAAACATTTGAACATTATTTTAGTTCCATAAGCTTTACAAACATTTGAACATTATCCTGAGGGCGTCACGCTGGCCAAGAATGCAAACCAAGAATGAGGAGACATCAGTTCCTAGAATATCACAACAGATCCAAGACAGAACACTAAGTTTACTAGACGAAATAGACAACTTAAGGCCCAACATTAGACGAGTAGAGAACGTAGGGGTAGTACATCCCAGACAATGGCAAAGAATAAAAGTGCCTTTGTCAGTTATTTAATAAAATCAATAAAATTATGAAAGGATAAAAGTAGAATACTCATTAGCCCTACCACAATCCACAAGGCGCAGCCAAAAGAATGAGTCTAATTAAAATAGGTGTTTTCAGCAAGTAATATGTGAGCCACGATAAATTTGCATCAATTGTGACTAGTCGTCGTGCCACCTACAGCAGAAATACTGGCAGTGACAGAACCAGTTGTCACCGCAGGGTGGGCGATGCGTCACTCTGCTGCTTGGGCAAGCCACACCTTTATAGATGAGGGACGGCGTCCATCATTCAGAATAACGTTGCCCCTAGCTTTGAAGCCTCTAATCTATACTACCATAAACTACTTATTATGCCACAATAATTATTCAGAGTATTTAGCAAAATAGAGCGAATCCCGTGCCTGACAGTAACAGGCAAAACCTTGCGTTGTAAGCAGGCACAGGCGCTGCGCTAACACGCCACGAGAGAGGGCACGGAAGGGTTTCACGGTGTGGAAACGAAATGGACACCGGTATAGTCTGGAACCCAACAAACTGAGGCACAAAGGCCCACAATATGGACGCCTTGTCTCTACTAACCATCAAGCAAGGATCGCCTATTACTGCACAGTCAATCTAAGTACAATTATGTAAAGAGACATTAAGTTAAACACCGATGCAAAACCCTCTTTACCAATCTGAATCCTCAGCTACGAAATTAAATCGCGGCAGTAATAGTTTTTAAACAACTACTCACATGCTCTAGACTAAGTAAACATACTGATGCTTTAACAAGCCAATTTCTGGAGAACTCGTGTTTAAAATCACACGAACAACGTACCAATAGCGTCCTTAACGCTGACATCCTGCGGAACACTATTTCGTTTTTCAGGTACATGTTGAGGATGTTACAGCAAACCAATATCCCGAAGTATTTCCCTTCCTAAAACACTGCCACTAACACTCAAGGGCACAAACCCGAGATACGGCAGTCAATCCCTTCAAATGAGTACAAATCAAGGGGAAAACGATTTCAATAGAGTACACGGTAGTTCATCAATCTAAGTTGAGTCAGGCCTATAGGTCAGAAGCTTAGCAAATATATAATGCTTTCAAACTAAAACAATCGTCTGATGGAAGAATGAAATCGCCTGGCATGGCAGTTCTTTGAGTACCTCTTGAAATACTGATGGCCAAAGGCTGATGCTCATCGAAGATACTGGAGACAAGAAACGCTCGCATAAAAGAAGAACTGAAAATTTGTACACACTCACGAACAATTGTGAAAAATAATAGATTTTATAGATCGACGTAAACTCAAGTTTTTGGAGTTGAGTCAGATAAAGTGGCAAATCGTTGAAAAACTGATATGTATTATACTTGAGTGGTAAATTAATAAAACACGGAGTTATGTTTGTCTTCCAAAAAGATATAGACAGACTTCAAATATCTTACCGTCAGAATCATCCAGATGAGACTAAGGGCTGGATATGCAGGGCAAACAGTTTTGTAAGTATGTGAACGACAAACATAATGTTCCATGAAATAGATCGAGGATTTCCTTCATGAATATGAAGAACCAATAACAGAGGTGAACACCATCGTAATGAAGATATAAATGTTAAAGTTGGTAAAGAAAGCATTGGATGCGAAAACATTACTTGTTCGCATGTTTATGGAAATAGAAACCTAGGAGGAGAGAACCTGATTCACTTGTGTGTGCGAAAGAACTTAACTATGAAGAACACGTGATATAACAAAATGGAAAGCTATAAAACAACGACATACGGCTGTACGGATGTGATAGCAATTCAAGACTTTGGTAGACTTAATCGCAACCAATAGAAAAGCAGGTAAGTATATGACAGATGATAAAGTCATGCCCAGTGAGTGCCTAGATGACCACCGGGTATTAATTGCTGCCCTAAGAGACGTTCGTGTGCCACCATTTGAACAAAAGATGATGCCAAAAATGAAGACTTGGCTCTTGAAGGACACTGGGAAAAAATGAAAGTAAGAAGGACGAATAACAGCTAAACTACCCAAAATTGAGAGGTGTCGTAGAAAGGTCATTATTCAAAGAAACCCTTCTTATAGAATCCAGGGAAATCCGTAGGAAAATGAGTACCATACCAAAAAAAGACGAAACACATTGGTAAAATTGCACTGCAGTATTGCATAGGGCATATTCAAAAGAAAATTAGAATTGAAAAACAGAAAATATATGGAAGACGTTAATGAAGTAGTAACTGAGCATCTAGCACAGGAATATCGGATAAAGAAACTGAGGATTACTACAAAGATAGAGGAAGACTGTCAGGACAACAAAAAAGTACATACAAACTACTAAAGAGTAAACGAAACGAATATGTAAATATCCCTGCACTGGAAACATACGGTCGTACCGTAACTTAATATGAACAGAGGAAGCGCTCTGGGGTGAAATGAAGAAGTAATCTGACATCCTGGTAAATGGATATGAAGAAAAACAGTAATAAACGTCTGTTGAATAATTATTGAAAGGAGCTGATAACCATAGTACTGAAGTACCATATCTATACAAACATTTGAACATTTGAATTAATGAAGCCCAAGCCAATGGACAAATATTAACACGGCGTGAGGTAGAAACAGCTTTAAAGAACATGTGGAATGTATGATTTCAGCTCAGACATGATCACGGAAGCCGGAGTAACAGGCTTAAATTGGCTATGTAGAGAGTAACGAAGTCATAATCCCTCTGTTCAAAAAACGCAATCAGCGAAATGTGGAAACTGCATATGCATGACGCTGTCATCTCATATGCTGTAGCTGTTAGATAAGGTCATAGAAAAGAAACAATAACAGTAGAACCATTCTAACGTGAAACTTATGCTGTTGAGATATTTACTATACTCTTCCAACTATTTATAGTGTGCAACGGACTGATTAGACTATTTAATGTACCCGAAACTCCTGCAAGGAAGACATCAACAGCATGTCACATAGAAGTCAGAAAGATGCTCGTTGCCTACCTACAATCGGTGAAACCTTATCACTTATGTAAAGATAGACGTAGATGACAACTCTCATAGAAAAAAGTCTTAAAATTAAAACAGTGTAACTAGTGATGATCAGTTTGAGTACTAAATTGATGTCGATAGTTACTGAAAAAAAAAACTGATAGAAAATTCTCGATGTATTTACTTTTACAAAAACTCAAATTAATAAAGATTCTTATAGGTTGACAGGATGGAAGAAACATATAATCAATTTAAACATTAAAATATATCTGTTGAATTGCTGAAGAACCACGCCTACTTGATTTTAAAATTAATTCAGTTTCGTCAGTTTAAGTTCAAATCTGTCGTAATGTCAGAAATATTACGCAGTAGTAAAAACATGTATTTGTTGTTGCTGTTTGGTGCTGGGTGGAGTTGACCTAAAGTGTTTAAACATAATACCGTTAACTGTACTGATGGCTGCAAGCTCTGTCTTCACTGAAATCGTAACTAAATATTGCCTGTCATGATTGACTACATCCAATTGCACTTTCCTTGCATCTTTATGAAGTCAAGAACGACCTACAAATTGGTTATGTACGTCAGTCTCAAACTAACTCATGCACTCGCAAGCGTCAACTAAAGCACTCTATGTTTACACTGGATATGAAGTATCTCAGTCTATGAACAATGCGCAATCCTTAGTACTCTCCACTGGAGAGTCGCTAGGATTTGCTCCACGACAAAGGTGTTCCTTACCGTGCAATACTGTACAGGAGTCTTAATACCTCTCTGCACAATAAATCGGTGAGGGAGCGTCGCACCATTAGCGATGACACACACAGGCAGCGTGAACGAGAGAGTGCGTCTGCTTTAGTTTTCCTTGATCCGCTTGTGTATATCTTCCGATCACATAGGCGATTCCCTGCCAGTGGCTCGCCTGCCAATTGGATAGTGTATCTTAAAATGCCATATGGCTCTCCGACCAGTAGTGAGTCAGCTAATGTCTCATTTAGGAATTTCCTTCCAGATTCGGTGGCACCAGTTGTAACTCGCGTTCCACCTGCATCCTAAAAGTTGCAAGTAAACATGCTTCGTTGAGCATGGCATTGTGTAGCTTTTAACAGGATTTGAAGCGTCCGTATTTCTCTGTGAAGGCCATGGCTTTCTGGCTGTAGACTGCCTAGGGCGAGGCAGTTGGGGTGAGATGATTTCCGCCCAACTCCTAGATCACCGTTGGCTGCCATATGGGCGCCTTGCGAAAAGAAGAACCAGATAGATTCAGAAAAACTAATGTACTTGGATCTTATTTTTCAGTACGAATACCGACAGAAAATTACTGAGAATATAAATAAATCTAGTGGACATATAGAAAGCGTATGATTGTTCCTCAAAGGAAGATACTGTAATGTTGGAAAACCTAGAGGTGCTAAAGTATCTGACAAAGTAACGATGCTATACAAGAATGTCATAGCTGTGTCGACAAAGGTAATGGACAATTACAAGAGCTTGAAACTGAGAGAGGTTTCCAACAAGGAAGAGCCCTATCACTAATCACGTTTGTAACAGTAATTGATAAAATCATAGAATCAATCAAGAAAATAGATAGCAAAATGCTGTATTTTTTCTGATGATTTTATAGTTTGGAGAGGGGCTCAAGCTGAAGCAAGAAACTGAATGACTGTAAAAACACATTCAAAAATTTTAGTCTAAAGATAAGTAAAAGAAAGACAGTGGAAATTAATATCAACAGACGAGGAATAACCCCAAATATATTTGTATAAGGAGGCGGAGTCTTTAATTTTAAAAACCTAGGAAGCATCTCCTCAAATGGCAACACCATTAAGCAAGAATTATTCAGCAGGACACAGAAATCATCCAATTTTACATTCAAATTAGAAATCTTCCCTGGGATGATAAAAAGCCACAATAGCAACCTTGTACCATACCTAGTGTGCACCAATACTTACATATTGTTTAGAAACCTAGGAAGCATTTTCTCAAATGGCAACACCATTAAGCAAGAAGTACTCAGCAGGACACAGAAAGCATCCAATTTTACAGTCAAATTGGGAATCTTCCCTGGGATAAAAAAGCCATAATAGCAACCTTGCACCATACCTAGTTTGCACCAATACTTACATATTGTTTAGAAACATGTATCCTACTTAACAGAGACCACAGAAGAATTCAGGCAATGAAAATGAGATTCATTAAAATTAGGAATCAATCATCTAGATGGAACAGAATTAGGAATGACTTGAATAGAAAAGTAACTGGTACTGAGTGTCCTGTGACCGGTGTGATAAAGAAACTCAGGCTTCAGTGGTATGGACGCATAAATACGTTGAATAATGAAAGACTGGCTACAAACTATTTCAACTGAAATTCGTAGGATGAAGACTACTAGGAACACCAAGAAAACGCTTCTGTAAGACCAGATGTGGAAGAGAGAGGACACAAATGGGAAGGCGTCCTGGAACAGACGATGTATGAAGACATGAGGTGATGGTGACCACTTGTACAGCACACTGTGCAACTGGAGTTGGATGAGGACGATGGTGATGACAAATAACTTATAGACATGTCACTTACACGTAGTGGACAAATGCACAGTGAGTCGTTGGGTGTCTTCCTCACAACAAGGGCGAGTAAACCTGCCTGATGTGCCGCATGCTGTCTCGCCACGCATGGCTGTGACTCCAGCAGTATTGGGACAGGCGGACCGTCCTACGAGAGGTGGTCGACACATAACAACCAAACACTTTGCTGTTCAAACTTGAATTCGGCCAGCAGTGTTACCACTTGGCCACCAGCTGAAGTACTCAAAGGATTGTGCCTATTCAATATACAGCCGGGGTCTCACATCTTCTGACATCCATCTCTTTAGAGAATTCAATCCATGTGATGAAGTATGTGCATGATATGGAAGTTACTGATACAGCCAGAGGAAACGTATGGGTGCTTCCGTTCTGGTGACGTGGGGCTGCAGCATTGAAGGATGCGATTTAAAATTGTGTTTGCAGCAAAAATATTGCGGATTGGGTTCGAATCCTGAATAAATCCAGTATGTCCTAAGTAAAAAATAAATAAATAAATAAATAAATACATAAAAATAACAAGCTTGTCGACGCACTGAAATTCAGCAAAGGTTTCAACATCACGCTCACTGTGTAATTTGATAATGTAGAATATTGGCCAATTTTTATTAGAATCCAGTTCCTCCATCGCCGTTCCTTTCCTTGGTAGGAAGATATCGCCATAAGGTGTCGTATTTCATTATGAATTAAAGGGCGGCTAAATAAACTTACGTTCACAACACGTCTTTCTTTCTCAGTCATTTCTGGGGAAATTCTTGAAGCAGATTTACACGACAACGTTCCGTTGAACTAAGAAGTTGAATAACAAAATTCAGGACATTCGTAATGAACAACACACCATGGTGTGAAACCCGTAGTATTAGCTTTATTAAAATGGATTAAGATTAGCGGCGTACCAGTACTCACAAAGAGATGGTCTGACATGTAACTAACTGGCAGATTAAAAATGCGCGCCTTTCGAGGGCAAAGGAGCCAGGGTCGAGTCCCGGTTCCTGCACACAATTTTTATCTGCCAGTAAGATTCATAGCAGTGCACACTCCGCTGCAGAGTGAAAGTTTCATTATGGTCTGACATGTTTGTCACCAATTTTGGTCGAATTTTACTTGGAATTTCTACACTGACTATAAAGAGGCAAGTTTTTCGCCTCTCTACTTTTTTTGCCATGAACTCAGGACTTTATGAAAAACTGTGAAGGTCAAAGTTGACGATGGAAGATCTTGATCAGTGCTATACGTCGAAAATCGTCTGAAGATTAAGCATTGGTTAAAAACTTTACGACGTTCGAGTAATTATCGTTCTTATGTTTCCATGCCATGGCTTTGGTACTCGTAAACATAAGCTTCTTTCCCAGCGTCGTCGTCAGTCGAGCGGTCCGGCACTAGGACTGCCAAACCTTGGATTCAGCTTCGAACCTCCATCATGGCAAATTTAGTTACATTTTTTCGATGTATTTTATAATATTCTTGTACTTACCTTATTTTGAAGTAATGCATCTGGAAGTCGGATTAATATTCAATTAAGTGTATTATCAGTTTACAGCTGTTACATGTGATACACAGTGAGAATATGAAAATGTTTTCGACACGTGCTCAAAATCTGGAAAGCTCGTCTCCGAACTGTATCAATTCCATCTAGATCATGTACTGATACCCTATGCGCCGAAAAAAAAAAATCTTGATTCTGGATTCATTGGTGGGCAAACCGATATTGGGTAGGTGTAACAATTATCGCTACTATCCGAGTAAACAGCACTTCAGTTGTACATTTAAAATTCTTATTTAATCTTATGAATAAAGAACTGTCTAGAATGCAATAATTTATTTCATTCAATTACTTTCAGACTTATTTAGACCACCTTCAGAAATTTTGACTCCATCGATGTTGTGGAGCTGGCAGGTAACTGGGAGCATTCCAGTGCGTCACTTAATCGCTAAATATACCCATATCTATAAATCGGAAAGGTACGTCCGATTGGCGATTAACAGTACGATTGAGCGCCTATAACAGGGTCTCAGGAAATTTTGCACTGCCAACAACTGATACAAAAGGTGCATCGTGTAAATGTTATTGTTTCTAATTTGGCATGTAGAATTAAATAGAATTTACAAAATGTTCAAATGTTTGTCAAGCTTACGGGACTTAACTACGGGGTCATCAGCCCCTAAACTTACAAACTACTTATCAACAAACTTATACCAAAGACGACATAAACATCCATGCCCGAGGGGGGATTCGAACTGCAGACGCGGGAGGGCAGGCGATCCGCAACGTGGCGCTCCAGACCTCTCGGCTAGTCCCGTGCGACTAGGATTTACAGATGATATTAAACGTGAATTCTCTTAAGATGCCGATAACTGGTACAGTTACCCTAACGCGCTATGAAAGGACTTTTGTCGATAATGATTCTCAACTGACTGTTAAAGTGATACCACCGAAATGCACCTTTCCTTTTGCCAATCCGAAGACTTTTACTTGTTTCGAAAGGTCAAGAATTTTATCGCTTGACTTAGATGAGAGTAAATTTATTAATGATATAGCAGATACCTTGGTCTATAGCACGTTATCCGTGACTGATCGAACGTAGTGTACTTACGTAATATGATATGAAGATGTGGTAAGTATTGTAATTGTGTGATTTAATAACCAGAAGGGTGGGGTGAACCCCTCCCAACCTCTCCCCTTGACAAGTGAAGATTAATATGACACCGGTGAGCTTGAATCACCATTCCCGGAATGAGCCCTACATATTTCCTAATGGAAAGTAAATAGAGGACACTGAAAAATATCGAAGAAGAAATGGAAGTGAGCAACTAAAACCTTAGATATATGAACATTTACGGAAACAATTTTAATGAAGAAGATAGTTGTGAATAATAGTAACAGTGGTAACAATTAAGCAGTTAATAATCGGCAGTTTAGGCATCCCATTTCCCTCTTCCTGTGACTTTTGTTTGTTATTTCTTGTAGATTTCTTCAACAGGATGAGTCTGCTATACGTTTCACCATCTGTCGGATACCCAGAAAGATATGCTGAAACACTGCTTTTTGGTACCGTTCCGTCAGTGATTGAGCAGTTCAATATAAAACTCAATAATAAATTGGAGGATCATAAAATAAAGAATATTATTCCTTTATAAAGCAGAACTGCAGAAAAAGATTTAATTTTAGTAATTAGAAAAATAGTTGCACTTTATGCAGTTGGTAGGATAATTCGTTTTAAAACTTCACGGTACATATCTTTCCTCATGAATTCAATTCATATGCCGCGCTTAACGTAAATCTTCTTTCAAACCGCATAAGCCACCTGTTCGTATTGTATCATCTAACTGAAACGTTTGACAAGGAAAACCACGATATCCGGTAGTAAATACGCTAAAAGTTAATTATTTCAGGATAAAGATAAAACTGTGGCCTTTTGACAACAGACGAAGCCGTTTAAACGGTACTTCCAGTTTCGCACGACAGAAAATTGTGAAGGAAGAAATTTATATGAAGAAACTAGCTGAAAACCCGGCGTTGCCCGGGTATTTATTTATTATTCCTGCCCTTTTTCAGGTATATATTCATTTCTAAAAGGGCTGTGTGTCTTATGGGAATACAATTAGTAGTAGAGAAGTAATAGATTACAACTTGGTGCGTGATGGGGCGGTTTTCCACGAACGTTACTGTATATGTGCTCATATCTCATGAACCACGTGTCCTACTGTGATACAATATAAAAGTTATACTGACCTATATGCGTGTCTACTGTTTGTAAAATATCCTGCGGCTACAATTTACGGTGTACAAATTATAAACTGTAACATCATACCGAATGCCCTAGTTTTACTCCATAAACAGCAGAAAAGTAGTAAGCGAGAAACTTTTTTCCTTTCATCATTTTGCTATGGTTGTTAGCGAGGAAAAGTGTAATAAAGGTTTGAAATTATGTTTAAAGTTATTTGCAAGTCGCTTAGTACTCTCATTATCATTCAGCGCATTTATAAAGTCTCGTCGCATTATGTGACAATGTTTTGCGATTTCTATTGTTTATGACGTCGTATCTTCTGAACCATGTGTCGTATGTGATTCTTAACCCTGCAGTAACTGTTATCTCACGGTGAGGAACGTTTGTACCAAATTTGGTCGAAATCGTTTCAGTGGTATAAAAGAAAATTAGCAGTATTGTCGCTAAATGCATCAGTTTTTCGCGAATCGCATTGTTTACGACCTCATATCTAGTGAAATATATGTATCGTACATGCTTCTTACATATACGGCGACCATCCTAATGGTTTGAAGGTTACGTGTGCAAAATTTCATAAAAATTGGAACAAAACTGTAGATTTGAATGCAACATGCACTCACAAACAAACATTTGGACACTCTGCTTTATGCATTATATTGTCTGTTGCTCTGTCGTGCATGAGCAGTGATAACCAACGCTCTTAAGTAAAACGCGTCGCCGGCCGCGGTGGCCGAGGAGACTGAGGCGCTTCAGTCACGGTCTGCACGGCCACTACGGTCGGGGGTTCGAATCCCCCCTCGGGCATGGATATTTGTGCCGTCCTAGTTCGTAAGTAGTTCATAAGTAGTTTGTAAGTTTAGGGACTGATGACCCCGTAGTTAAGTCCCATAAGCTTTACAAACATTTGATTTTAAAACGCGTCATTTTTTAAATATCAGCTATGACACTGTCTGGAAGTTCAATTTATATCTTATTTATTATTTATGTCTCCATTCACCTTAATGTTGTTTATTGTGAATGCGGAAATCGTTCTTTCCGCCAAATTAAAGTGTGTTAAACCGCAGAACATAATGTTATAAAATCACAAAACATTGTATTATAAGTTGCTGGACCATACGTTCTAAGGCCAGTTTAGAGGGTGACTATAACTATTGCCACCAAGAAAAACTCCGGAAGTATGTTAGGAGCTGAAAATTTTCCGGGAGAAAAGTGGCATGGGACAACGGGGACCAGAATATAACGTAGGTTTTTTGTTACTATGTGGGGTGGCTTCAGACGTATGAAGGTACAATTTGTTTATTTAAAATGGGATGCTATAGCTTGGTGCTTATTTTCTGATCTACGTAGATCTATATCTACATAGATACTCTGCAAATCACATTTAAGTGCCTGAGAGAGGGCTCATTAACCATTTTCATAACGTTTCTCTACCGTTCTATTCTCTAATAGCGCGCGGAAAGATAGAACACCTAAATCGTTCCGTTTTCGAGCTGTTTTCTCTTATTTTATTGGGATGGTCATGTCTCCCTAAGTAGGTCGGTACTAGCAAAATATTTTCGCATTCAGAAGTAAAAGTCGGTGATTGAAACTTCGCAAACATATCACGCCGCAATGAATAACGTCTTTCTTTTAATGATTTACACCCCAATTCGTGCAACATTTCCGTGACGCTTTCCCCCCGGTAACGTGATAAAACACAACGAGCTGCCCTTCTCTGAACCTTCTCAATTTCTTCCGTCAGTCCCACCTGGCGAGGGTCCCACAATGAGCAACAGTACTCCAGGAGAGGACGCACACGTATGATGTAGGCAGTCTCTTTGTTGGAGCTGCTGCGTCTTCGAAGCGTTCTGCCAATGAAACGAAATCTTTGGTTCGCCTTCCCCCCCCCCCCCCCCCCCCCCAAAAAAAAAAAAATCATATTCTGGTCCCCGTTGCACTTTTGTCACGGCAAAATTTTTAGCTGCTATCATACTTGCATACTTTTGAAGTTATTCTTGGTGGCATTAGTTAATGACTCACCATGCATAATATCAGGACTTATGTTGCTTGTACAACCTCTTGACCAGCTACATTATTGCAACCGCCTGAAAGTGAGCATTGCTCCACAACGTGACTCATCTATGCCGAATTCCCTCGTTTCAGCATTTATGTACGTTTATTTCAGCAGAAGGAGGATACGTTGATAACGTTGGCTATTCTTAAGCGCCTGTAAATTCACGAAACGAAACAATAGGTTATAAGCACCTTTTCGTTTCAAATGTCCTTGTATACGTTAAGAGCTGCTGCCAAAATGAAACTGTTGCATCTGTATTTACGAATCTCCCACTTGTAGCAGAAATTGTGTCGGTTGGCCCTAGAAGCATAACAGCATGATATCCGTGTGAGATGTACGCGAGCACATTTTTCGTTTCGAAATTAAACCTCTGTCCTCTGTTATAAATGTCATATTGGCATCAGGCAGAAGGCAGCTATCATTTTTCAGTTAGCAATTCTTTTGTCCTGCGCAGCTTGTAGAACGGATTCAGTAATTTTTCGGTAAAAATTGACATTTAAATATTTATGTCGACCGCTCCTGCCACGCAAGCTCTGCTGAATATTTATGGAAATTGTTGACAGGAGGAAGGACAACATATTGACTTTGTGAATAAATTAATGCACGACGGCAGTATCTCTGGGCCTTTCACTTTCGCAGTCGGCTGTCTCTCGCCCTGTTTAAAAATAAAAGAGGTAGAAAAATATCGTCAGCGCAGCTCAACCCCAGCAACTGTATTTGCGAAAACATCATAGCTACATGTCAGAAATAAAAAAGTCAGCCTTTTTGTCTCGGTTGTTCCACCATGCGAACATATTTGCATGTCACTCTCAACGAGAAATGGTGTTTCATCCTGTAGAACTCGGCAAAGAGACTTTCCTCGTAAAGTCCAAACCAGAAACAGAATTTTATGGCTTGAAAGAGTGATACGTGGAGAAAACAGATGCCATAATAGTTTATTTAAACGTTAATTCTAGGAAAATCAGAGAACACTTCACATAGCTATGTACTGAATATTTCATTGGATCAGGAAAAGTAATAGAGCTTAATCCTTTCAGACTTGGTGTGAAATTTACAGGTCACTGACTTTTTCGGTATTTTATAACACTATACGACTTCGTTTTACTTTGAGACCACTGGCCTGATTAGTGAATATCTGTTGATTTTGGTTTTGTGGTTCTTGCTGCCATCCATCACCAGAATAATGTTTTACAATGTAAAACAGTTAAGAAGACGGATCTATTGCGGTGTGCTTCAGACATGGTATCAGTAGCTTAAGTTATTCATTATAACTCATTTCTGAATTATGAATGTTGTACAAAGTCCACTTTCAGACAGAAATTACTCAATAAAACGCCGTGACATACGTAACTGTTGGCTTCTTATTTCATATCCCTAACAACTATCCAGGTCCGGCGAACAATGTTTTGGACTTTCATGAAATATTTGAAACCAATAATGACGAAGTTTAACTCTGCTGAAGTATGCAATAATAATGGCCTTACGTGTATGAAAAAAAAAATTCAAGAAAATGATTTATTCCATTTTTAAAGTGATTCAGAATAATTATAGAAAGTTACCAAGTTTGTAGATGGTTGGTTCATCGTAATTTGTTTATTAATTATGGTTCCTAACGCAATGAATTTTGCAGTATGGTATGCATTTTGTTCAGAAGAGTGCAAAGAGATTTTCGTCCGCTTTGATTTCGGCAACGTGAACTAGCTTATTTTGGAGCAACATAACAATCATCACTTACGACGTTGTAACTACCCATTAATGTTTAAAATTGATGATTGGCAGGTATACAATATTGAGCATGAGCAACCGTAGTAAACGCTTTCACGCAAAATTAATGAGTGTTGTACTTTCCTTAGTCCAGTTAAGTACAGCAGTTGAGCATGTTTGGTTGTTCGTTTGAAAAATAATGGACCGAACATCATGGATCATCAGTCCCAATTCAACAAGAGATGGATCAGTCAGCCACACGTCCTCTGCCATTCTGTCACTAAGGCTGTAACTGCAAAAGGATGTGTCGATGCAGGATTAAATCCCACGAATGTTCAATGTGATTCATATCTGTCGATCTCTGTGCCTACATTGTTCACCGAAACTGTCCAGAATGTTCTTCATACCAATCTTGAAACAATGCAGCCCAGTTAGAAAGCACATTAGCATCCGTAAAAAATCCAATCTTGTCCAAGACCATGAAGTCCATGAATGGATGAAAATGGTCTCCACGTTGAAGAATGTAAACGATTTTCTCTGAATGATCGGTTCAATTGAATCAGACGACCCAGTTCATGCCGTTAAGGAAAAAATATGTTATGGATCCATTATCAGCTTGCTCAGTGCCATAGTAACAACTTTAGCTTTGTGATATTTGCTACCCTATCATCAGATCTTACTAACTGAAATCGGGACTTATCAGACTAAGCCACGATTCTCCGTGTGAGCAAGTCTGGGACGAACTTGACAGACACATTGCAGCCAGACCAGCACCTCCCACAACGGTTTTATATCTGGATATTACACTCATGGAATACTAGTCAAACATTCCTCACGAGCTGATTGATAATGTCATTCTGTCCAAATGTCGTACTAAATCTCACCCAAATTACAAGTGTAAACAATACTTTAATAAAATATGCTATATGTATATTGTGTATGGTTCCAAAACTGTTTTGATAAGTTTAGTAGTTACTTGAGCAACATTTGCGAGAATATGACAGACAATAGATACGCCAAACAAAATAAAGTTGTATACGAAAATATTAGAACACCTTCCTGAAACACGATGAAGAAACCGACCGTTCAAAACAGCAAACAGCAGATACATCAGTAATTTTTAATGCTGGTATAGGAGAAATCGCACTGCGATGCCCGAATATTTCACATACCAGCATTCAAAGAAAGTCTCTCTCAATATTTCGTCCTGTGCCATTTTTCGGCAGCAAATGGATGTCCAAAACTGCATTCATACATCAATGTATTTCAGAATTCCTGAATTACACTAAGAACTTCCAGTGGTAGTAGATGGCGTCTTGAGGAAGAAAATGAGCATAGAAGCTCACGCCCGGAAACACGATTCAACGATGCTACGGAGAGTGCAAGTTACGGGCACCGGCGGTTGAGGTTAGATATAAGCCTCCAGCAATTCCGACGCTCTGTAGCATCGTTGGATAATGTTTTACGGGCATGAGTTTCTATGCTCATTTTATTTCTCAAGGCGCCTTATGAATTCACTAGAGGTATGTTGCTGTAATTGTGTAATTCTGAAACGCTCTGACATGTGGAACACACATTTATTACTGTCTTCTACGTCCATTTACTACCGGTAATATACTCAGGACGAAATTTTGTGAGAGAAAAATTGCATTGCTGGCCTATGAGGAATCACACTGCGAAGGACGGCCGCTAATTTCGCTTCACCTTGGATCTTGGTAGGAAAGTGCATCGTGCGTTTCACCGAACGTGTCCGTATGGTACTGCTGCTAATACCAGTCACGAAACACTTGTCCTACTATATTCACATTGTAAAGGATTTAAGCAAGAAATCGTTAAAGTCTTTTTCGAGCACTTGACGTTAAGCAGTTCTATGATATTCTAACTCAGATTCACGAATTTAATTTGTATCTTTGCCGAACGTAAGTTGTAGCTGCCTATCAGTCGGATGCCATTAACTTTTATTTAAAAACGCACTACCGGTTTCACGTCCTGTAGACGCATCATCAGGTGCTCTGCAATGTATATAAATGAAGGAGACTTACAAGATCGTCTTTTGAAGTTAAGAAAAAGTATACAATAACATTTCTGACTGTAAAATAAAATTAAATAAACCGTAGAAAAGTACTCACTAAAATTCCTTAGAAAAACATATCTGCCTTTAGCCTTCCCCAGCGTTCACGTAGAAGTTGAAAACGATTAAAGCTTCTTAACTTTTCATCCTCATTAAAAATATAAAACTTGAACGCTGTTGCGTTAGTCATCTTTTTAAAAATATTTTGGGGGTGGAGGGCAGGTGAAACCTATAAAAAAAGCAATATTTTTACAACAGTGTCGTGTATTTACACCGTATTCGACGTGAAAACCGATTGTACTTTTAGTAAAGGGGGAAGGTTCTTTACCGCACCATGTGGAAGCAATGTTGGCACGCCACTGGCCGAGGCAGTACTGGCAACTGAATCACGCGGCCGCTGTCACCAGGATGGCGCTAGCGTCGCTGGAAACCTTACCGTTTCTAAACAAGACGTGAAGGGTGGGGATGACTTTACACTGGTCAAATCCTATGTTTACAGTTTTCTAACAGGGCCCAGACAAAAGTAACCGAATGGAATTCTGAGTAAGATTTCATACTTGAAATGGTTAAAACTGATGAAAAAAATCCAACTGTTTACCTAACATTAATAATATTAAAATACACCACATGAGACAGCATGAGTGTCAAAATAATTGCGATGGGCTCTGCGGATCACACCCCATTCGACACCGAGATATCAGGGAAAACTGCATACCAAACTTAAAAACTGCTCTATAGAAGTAAGCTACCTGTTTAAAAAATCAAAATTTGACAACAGGCTCTTTTGTCTTAGATCTGTCTGTGCATTTAGGGTAGAACCGGGGGATTGTTTAATTGCACGATATACCTCCACCTCTTCTAGAATATTGAGGGTGTTACCTTTGTTCATAATATGCAGTATCTGCATGTTATTTCTAATATCCGTTACTTGGTGACCCGATTCATGTAAATGCTGCTTGACCACTGATTTTGTACTGCTATCGTTAATGTGTTCTTTAAATCGGGTTTTAAAATTTCTTCCCGTCTGGCCTATGTATTTGGCTATACAATTTTTATTTAAATATAAGTTAATTGCAGCTGAAGCGGATTTTTTATCAAAATAAAAACATATGGATGTGGATGCCAGAAATTCAAGATAACATGTTTGAGTATGAGATGTGCTACGCGGAACCTGTCGTTGTAAGCAGTACTAAATTAAATAACTACAAGAAATAGTAACGAACCATAAGCTTTCATTTATTTACATCCACGACTAAGCAAAACACCATAGAGACTGAAGGCTGCGGTGCCCGGATTTTCTGTTAAGCCACAGATGATCATCTTGTGATGGTACAGCTCTGGTATCTTACGAGATTGCTGTATATGTAAACAGTGCCAGTTCACAACAAAAAGTGCACCAAACACAATGAAACATAATAACACGTCGAAAAAAGTAAGTAGCAATACCACAACTCCAATATGACAAGCTGTGAAAACTTACCATTGCCCAATTAAAGCAGATGCAAATTCTGCTATGACATACTAAAATAAAATAAAAAATCCCACGGAAGATGGCACACAAAGTGCCAAACATGTTTGGGTGTTACAACAAAAGAAGGTGTCGTGCATAACACGATTTGACCATAAGTCTTCAGTCACAGAATTTGTAGCTTTTACTAGAAATATTTATTGCATCATATTTCGCAGACTTTTGCACATCACGTTCAATTAGTGCCAACAACCGCGATCAAATCACCCTTTTCCTCAATGCGAGAATCAACGCCACTCCACGCTACTGCAAACTGAACCCATGTCCAGGTTTATAGTGAGCACGGAATCAGAAAGTATCGTTCTTATGAAACACAGCTACCTCTTTACTCATTTATGTCATGAATGCTATCTCTTAGGGATGTCAAACAGATTCCGTGTTTCTAGATAAGCGGAAGGCTTTTGACAGTGTACCTCAAAAGCATCTTCTAATCACATCACATTTACAAGATAAATCAGTCAAAGATACACGCCGTAAATTCAACCAAATACCTAGGAGTAACAATTACGAGCAACTTGAATTGGTTAGAACATAGAGAAAATGTAGTAGGTATGGCAAACCAAAAGTGTTAGCAGAACACAGAACATGCAACAGTTCTACTAAAGAAACTGCGTACAACACACTTATTCGCCCTAATTTGGAATTTTGCACATTGAGGTATCCACACCAGATGGAACTGACGGACGATTTGGAGAAAATTCAGAGAAGGGCCGCCCGTTTTTTATTATCGCGCATTAAAAGAAAGGCGTTATTCGTTGGGACGAGATCTATTTGCGAAATTTCTTATACCAACTTTCTCTTCCGAATGCGAACATATTTTGTTAGCACCCACCTACATACGGAGATTTGATCATCAGAATAAAATGACAGATATCAGATCGAAAACTGAACGAATTATGTGTTCCTTTTTCGCGCGAACTATTAGAGAATGGAACTGTAGGGCAATATCATAAAAGCGGTTCGATAAACCTTCTGCCATGCTCTTCAATGTCACTTGCACAGTATTTATGTAGATCTAGATAGCAAGTGGCCCATTTAAGCCGTCCTCGATTGAGTGTTTTTTAATACCGGCTTCCAGAGGTTTGCTTAACAGTAAAGGAGGCTCCACAGCAACATAATGGAGGTTTTGCTAAACGTAATAGCGGCTCTTGAATGCTGATACTTTTCAGCTATAACTGGACCTACAGCTCATCACTAAAAAACTTGCTTGGCGTAAGAGGGCTGCCGTGTTCACTTCCTGGGCTTGAGAAATTTTTATGTCTAGAAGAATTACGCACCAGGGCTGAAGTATATTAGTTATTTGTTTCAAACCATACCCAAGTGTGACAGCTAATTTTTGAGTCAAAAGTAGTGCTGAAATTCGTGATTCACACCAGTCAATATTAACTACTGTGAAGTCTTTCATTGCAATAAAGAATAATGAACGTAGCAAATTATATTCCTGTAAACGTATGTAATAGACTGGCGGATATTTATTATTGCACTTTTCATAATAAAAATGTTCAAAGGTATGTCCGCCTTGTTGTAAGCATGTAAGCGCCTTTCGATAGTAGCATGGGCACTTACTGAAGCGAAACAACGATTTATTAGTTCTTTTAACTAATCTGATAGATACAATTTCTTGAAGAGTGGCTTGATATATCCCCATACGAATTAATCCAATAGGTTTCAATCAGACTGTCTCGACAGGCATAGAATGCAAGCACCACGACTTAATTAGGCTTCATTGTTGAGATATTAACTAATGCCTCTACAGTAATGGAGCATCGTGCTGGAACCAGATGCACACAACTAAGTGTAATGTGCGAAGCCTTCTAGGAGATACCGAAGATTCAGTAAGAGTATGAGATAGCAGATACGACACTTCGAAAAGAATTTGACGCAGCACTAAAAGATTTGAGTAAAAACGTGGCCCCTGGAGTAGATGATATTCCGTCTGATCTACTGAGACCGTCAAGAGAGCCAGTCATGAAGAAATTGTTCACCTGTCATGCAAGAGGTATGAGACAGGGGAAATGCCTTGCAACTTGAATATCGCAATTCCAGTAAATAAGTAAAGACAAATGTTAAAATTAAAGAACTATGAGTTTAATAACTCATGGTTCCCAAATACTAACACGAATTACTTACAGACGAAGGGAAAAGCGGATTGAATGCGATCTTAGAAAAGAACAGTATCCATTTAGGAGACGTGTAGGATAACTAGAAAGCAGCTTCCGAATCTTTGAATATACAGCAATTTAACAGTTGTGTGTAAATTTATTACACGTACGGTGTAGAAATAGGCCAACAGCGTTTCTTCTTCCTAACTAAACCGAACTATAACATTTAGTATTTTTGCGTTCTAAGTGCATCATATGAACGGCATTTATCGTCACAGACGTTATTTGGCTCTTTTTCAGTATATTTTAGGATGGTGACACTTTTGTACAAACATTAATTTCGGAAGAGTTTCACAACACTTTAGTCTTTCCTTGAGTAGCTGCTGTATTTTCTAATATGTAATTATTTTATAGCATCAAAAATTAATACACAGCTGCCTTGAACGGCTAATGTTAAAAATCGACTGTGGAAATGAAATATCCCAACAGATACATAACGTTAAAATACCGTCATACCTTGTCAATACAGCAACTAGCTACTACCAAACTATTTTAAACCGCGAAGTATGCCATAACGTTTTCTTAAGTAACTGCATCTAGCATTAGCATTAGGGTTTCTACCACGAATATCAGCATTTTAATCCTATAAGCCAAATACTTTACAGTAGTGTGACCTGCTCAAAAGTCAGAAACTGTCGTTAGCCGCGGTGGAGTAGCCGAGCGGTCTGAGGAGACTCGCTGCGGAGCGCGCGGTTGCTCGCCGTCGGAGGTTCGAGTCCTCCCTGGGGCATGCTTGTGTGTGTTGTCCTTAGGTTAGTATACCTAGGTTTAAGTAGTTTGTAAGCTACGGACTGATGGCCACGCGCCGGTCGCGGTGGCCGAGGGGACTGAGGCGCTCCAGTCACGGTCTGCACGGCCACTACGGTCGGGGGTTCGAATCCCCCCTCGGGCATGGATATTTGTGCCGTCCTTAGTCTTAGCCAGTTCATAAGTACTTTGTAAGCTTAGGGACTGATGACCCCGTAGCTAAGTCCCATAAGTTCTACAAACATTTGTACTTTTTTTATGACCACGCAGTTTGGTCCGATAGATTTACAAACATGTGAAACTGTCGTCATCGGGTTCAACTTCACAATGTAGAGCCATTGTGGCTATGTGTCATTCATACACGGAACTATAGACAGTTGTGCAAACCCCTTTCAGTTGTTTTACCGCTATCTAAAGCATATGACCTTTCAATTCTTTGTTACAATTTGCTAATATTAATTTCATGAACAAATATTAGAATTTCAGTGAAGAAATTGATCTGGTGCACCCAATAGTTATTTTACACAATCACAAAATGCTAACTTTTTGAACTTCCTGTCCACCAGTACGGCGTAAAGTAGCTCGTTTACAAGAGCTACCAGTATTGTATAAGCCTGTTATTATTTCATTCAAACCTGTATTGTCTTGACTAACACCCTGTTAAGCAAGAGTAACTTTCTATGAACAAACGTAGCAGGGTAACTTGTATTCCTCAGAAATATAAATTGGAAGAGAGTATTCGTTCTTTTTATTCCTTTCTGAAATTAATTTGTGCAGTTAAACGTTAAACAGCTCCTCACCATCGTGTTTCATATATATACCGCAATAGTCAAACAGTACAGACGAAATGTTCAAATGTTTGTAAAGCTTAAGGGACTTAACAGCGGGGTCACCAGTCCCTAAACTTACAAACGACTTAGGAACTAACTTATATTAACGACAACAAAAACATAAATGCCTGAAGAAGGGTTCCGACCTCCGACACGGGAGGCGCAAGTTTCCGCAAGTTGGCGCTCCAGACCGTTCGGTTACTCCCGCGCGGCATAGTGCAGACGTGACTACTATACAGTACTAGCTATATAACACACGATTTATCTGTTAACAACACTGGTATTTATCTGACGCTTGCCACTACCATGGCGGCCGGCCTGTCTGTAAAAACTGTTAATTTTTTGCCATCAAGAATGTTTCTTGTAATATTAATCATACCAAACAGATCGCTGTTTCTCTCCTTTGACAATGCTGTGTAAATTAATAACTACAGTCTGCTTTAACTATACGTAACGGTAAAGTTTTAGTTACCATTCCGCGGCCTGGTATGATTTTGTTGGCAACATTAACAAAACGGCAGAAAGACGTCGCCAAGATGTTAACATTCTTAGAAATCTACGGAGAATGGCGTGATTAGTGTTCCGTAGAGACAATGAAGTAAATAAACGATGCTGTTCCTGTTCTGTGGGTAACAGGTTCTTGTATGTACCCTCGTGCACTCAGGAAAAGTAATTGCCCTCGCAAAGGAAGACTTCATGACAAAACATATGCGTTGTCACGTGATTGGCTAATGCCAACGTCACATTATTGACAACATAACCACGCAAGGCCGCCAGGGCGAAAAGCAAAATTTAAACGCACGTAACACGTTCTTCTCGTAACAGGATTCGACAATGGACAACTATATGTTAAATTCAAATATTGTGGAAGTATTAGCTCAAATGTAAATCATGTTCATATCAACTAGTAAAGCTTACAATGGCATATCCTATCGTATCAGAAGACGAAAACGTTTTGACGTGAGATGAAGCAACATGGCGGCGTCCGGCTTGTCACAGAGGAAATATATTATAGTGGAGATATTTAGGTTATCCGTCTATGCAACTGATTAATAATAAATTTTATTGCCATATGCATTTCGCCTTTATTCGGAGGCATCAACAGTGGTCTGTAACATATACTTGATTATGTTTTACAATATTTATATTTATGTTTCTTAGTATTTTAGGTTATAATCAGTTACTGATATTTGAATGTTATTACTTACAATATTTCCTTGATCGTGCTCTACATTTGGTGCTGATTGGTGACTTCCAGTTGTTTTCCTTCATTATGTTCCTTTTGCGTTTTTTTTGTTTTCAGCACTTCAAAGCTAGCACCACAAGGCGCAGGCCATTTTGTTTGTCTAGTGTTTTTGTTTTGTTTGGTATTGTCAACTGTTGAATGTGTGTTTGTCGTATCTTTGTTTTTGTCTGTGTCTGTGTCTGTGTCTGTGTGTGTGTGTGTGTGTGTTTTCGATGTAATTGTATAGAGAACTGCACCAGATACTAACGAGTTAATTTATTTATTTATTAAATGACTCCTGCTTGTGAAGGGAGGGAGAGGTAGAGTGAGAGAGAAAGAGGCAGAAAGGGAAAGAGAGACAGAGAGATATAGACAGATAAAGAAAGAAACGTAATTACAAAATACTGTAAAACATAATCATGTATATGTTACAGGCTACTGATGATGCCTTCCAAATAAAGGCGAAATACATATGGCAATAAAATCTATTATTAATCAACAAATAATACATATCCTTGAGACAACATTGTCTCGTTATACTAACGGCATTATATATAAGGAGAGGCATTGAATTAAAATTTGTGCTGTGGCCGGGATTCGACCCGGAACCTCCTACTTACTACGTAGGCGCTTTAGACCACGCTGTGTTAGCTGAGTGGCGTAAAGCTCGTACCTAGTAAGAAGGAGGTCCCAGGTTCGAATCCCGGCCACAGCACAAATTTTAAATCCATGCCTCTCCTTATGTTATTATTAATCAGTTGCAAGACGGATAACCTAAATATTTCCACTATAATATTATACAGTAACTGTGGGAAAAACTTGACGAAAAGGAACTAACAACGTTGTCACAGAGGAAAGTTTCCCAGTCTTGTATTATGTGTCTATGGGAGAGAACAACAGCTTTATACATGAAACTTCCTGGCAGATGAAAGTTGTGTGCCGGAACCGAGACTCGAACCTGGGACCTTTGCCTTTCACGGGCAAGAGCCCTACCGACTGTGCTATCCCGACACGACTCACGATGCCGCCCCACAACTTTACTTCCGCCAGTACTTCGCCTCCTACTTTCCAAACTTCACAGAAGCTCTCCTGCAAACCATGCAAGACTAGCACTCCTGACAGAAAGGATATGGTGGAGACATGGCTTAGCCACAGCCTAAGGGATGTTTCCAGAATGAAACTTTCACTCTGCATCGGAGTGTGCGCTGATATGAAACTTCCTGGCAGATTAAAGTTGTGTGCCGGAACCGGGTCTCGAACCTGGGACCTTTGCCTTTGCCCCGCTGCTAAGTGAATGAAATAAGCGTATCGACATCCACAGCTGCAGAGTGAAAGTTTCATTCCATCTTTATACATCTTTGCCGTCGATTTTCTACACTACTTAGTACATACAGTGTCTCTTCATTATAGCTCCGATGATGGCTGAACGATATACAGCTTAAATGTTAGGAAAAGGAAACAAATGGTTACGACTGAATACCGACAGTTTTATTTATTATTTAAGACTGTTTACCGCTGCAACGGGTCCCTCTCCCCGCAGCTAAGTGAATGAAATAAGCGTATCGACAGCCACGTTGATTCGATTGCCACGGAGTTTCTTGGGACCCTCCGCAGCCACCTCCTTCACGATCAAGGCCATTAGCAGTGTAGGAGGGGTGGGGGGTGGAGGGTTCGCCGGCCGGAGAGATGAATGCGGCGCACGTCCTGCGCCATTGAGAGCCACCCCCTGGCCAGCGCGCCTTCCACAGCCGGAATCGCCTCTGCGCTGCATTCCGCCAGCACTGCCGCCCTCCAATAAGCAGCCAGCAGCCCCCATAAAGACACATGGGCCCGCGAGCCGTCGCGTCCAGAGACGTCAGACGGATTAATGGACAGCGCTGGAGGGGGAGGAGGAGGGGAGGGGTGGTGGCAAAAGTGGGGGGTGGGGGGAAGGAACTGCCGGGCTGCAGCCGGCATCCGCTGACCGCAGGGGACGTGGAAGGCCGGGCTGCCTCTTCATTACGGAGCCCGCAACTTGCCGGACCAACTGCAAACGGCAACAAACTTGGAGCCGTAAGCCCGAGAGATTCTGCAGTCGACATCTACGTCAACATCTACTGGCCGCTCGTCCAACTTAAGGGGCGAAAGTACCGTACTGCTACGATTTACTCAGTTTCTTAATGGTGCGTGTGTAAAGGACGGCTGTCCAATTTCATATGAGCTACGAATTATATCGCTTAGGTCATATAGATAAACCAGAATTTAGAAATTATCCTATCACATCACAAGAAAAGGCGAATATTTTCTTACCACGGTTAAAGACGTAATAGAGGAAATCTAGTTTCTCGACTTATCTGTCAAAACTTAAAGTGGGGGAGAGGCCGATAAGATAAAGACAAGCTTCCCAATTTTTTCATCCCCTTATTTTAGACCAGATGCTTATATGAATACTTCAGACATACCAGTAGAGTTTTGTTTCCAACTGCTGATTTCGCAGTTTTTCTAAATATAACTTTTATGTCGATTAGCCGGCAGCGGTGGCCGAGGGGACTGAGGCGCGCCAGTCACGGTCTGCACGGCCACTACGGTCGGGGGTTCGAATACCCCCTCGGGCATGGGTATTTGTGCCGTCCTAGTTCCTAACTAGTTCATAAGTAGTTTGTAAGTTTATGGACTGATGACCCCGTAGTTAAGTCCCATAGACTATACACACATTTGAACATTTGGCATTATGTGCGGCACAAGCATCATGGGTCCATTTAAGACAGCACGAGCAACCATGAAAAGTACCTAATTTACCACAGTCATAGCTCATTTCACGATGATCCTCATCGTCGTCTTCAGTGTAGATGACTGATATCGAGGAATTAAGGAGTGCCCCATCACATTTTTGTTACATCCTCTCCTCTTGGTCCCCTATTTGTAATTCAATTTTTCCGCTTTTTCTTGTATATTCATTTTTCTTCCGTTTGGGTTCTGTTTGCAATGTTTAAGGAGGGCAACTTTTTCCTCTGCTTCCTCTTCGATGTTGCATACACCACTGCACCATTCTGTACCTCCTGTACAATGGTCTCTGTCTGTTGGTCCTTCATATATTCTTGTCACACACGCTCAATACTGCAAGGCAGTATGTAAAGCTAAGCCGCGGCGGAGCGGCCGAGCGCATTGATGCGCTATGCTTCGATGCGCGACGCCGCTTCCTGTCAGTGGTCTGAATTTTCCCTCGGGCATGGATGTTTGAGCTGTCTTCAGTATGAGTTACTTTGTAGGTAGTTTGTAATTTTACTGACTGACGACCCCGCAGGTAAGTCCTATAAGCTTAACAATCATTTGAACATCTTTGAAAACTCGTTAAAATGATTTACGAATTCTTTGGGGAAGAAGTCGAGTCCTCGTCTTGTACGCCCAGTAAATTCGTCATACATCATTTAAACTGAATGACAACACGTCATCAAATTCTCTTTGGAGTGTAATATGTACATTGAAGAAACAGTTATAGTACATATTGTAGCGCACGTAGAGCGCTGATCGCTACAAAGCAAGACTGATTTGTTGATTTGTGGCGAAAATCGCGTTAAATTAATGATTCGTCATCTTAGACTACTCTTCTTCTTACCCTACCTTCCCCTACGGGACTTATCAAAATGAATATCTGGATTTTACAGCTTTGTAGAATTTATTTCGGGGACCTTCATTCTGGGATCTGTACCACTGTTTGATTCTTATTTTGATGAATGTAATTCAAGCACCTGTGTCGTTGGAACTTTCTTGTGAAATTTTTGTAAAAATGTTATTAAGGCCTTACGCCGTTGTTTGCCTACAAACCATCGATTTTGTTTAAAACTCAAAGATCTAATTTACCCCCTGCAAGCGATTGTTTTGGCATACTTTTGCCCGTAATCCTTTTCTTAAATATGAAGGTACCATGTAGTGTGTCTTACCACTCAAGGATCCTTGTACACAAGCTTGTCTACTCTAAGGCTACCGTATCATTTACCATGACAAAGATCACCATTGCGAACAACTCCTTTTGTCTTGCAACGATACTCCCCTAAAATGGTCAAATGTTTGTTAAGTTATGGACCTAACTGCGTCATCGGCCCTAAACTTACAAACAACTGAAACTAATCAAGGACAACACACACTCCCATGCGGGATGGAGGACTCGAACCTCCGACGAACTCACCATAGCAAAGCGCCTTTCTGCACACGGCTATTCCGCCGGGGCTTCCACTAAATTAAATGTGCCATGTGCCGTATCCCAGCGGAAAAAGTATGAACCTATCCTTTACGCTGAAGCATATCTAAGTCTTTTTTTCTTTTTTTTTTTAAAAAAATCACGATGTGCTACAATATTACTTGGTAAGAAGGCTGAGCGTCGCCTCCTTTTTATATCTTGGTATGCGATTGGTTAAACAACAGTGATTACGACAGTTGGTTTGGCCGCAAAAGGGCAGAGAATGGGAACTGGTTCGCATGGCATTTACTTTCACCAGATCTCAAGCCTTGCGATTTTTACCTTTGGGGGTTTGTAAAGAATTTGGTTTATCTTTAGAAATGTTCACACATAATAACAATGTCATATGTTAACCATATATGTGTCAATGATACTTCATGTAATGATTCAAACCTCTGTTTGACTTAAAACCCATTCACAACGTAGAGCACAGGTATTAAATATGATTTCGCTTTTCTAATATTATGTAATCTATTTTGAATTGCACTAGTAGAAGACAATACGGACCTTTTCAGAGATCCGATTTAATACGTATAAAATATTGTATTATTTCCGAAATAACGTAAACTTTACTCTGTCGCACGTGTATTTTCGTTAATTTACACTATATTCTCAATATCTGTAACCACTGTAGATCTCAGAGCAAATATTTTTACTTAATTATATTTAAGGCACTTTATTTAAATTTCTGGATAGAAATATTAACTTCAAATCATAAACACATGTGTTAACAGCCTTCTTAACCATATATTCACACCTCACAATTGAACTTGTTGATTAAGTATTTAGTTACAATGTTCAGTCCTAAATTTCAAAGATGTTGGCTCTCAGTTTTTCACATATGTAAAAGCGATTGAGCAAGGCGCTCGCGAATCAGTTCAGTTTTACTAGGGCAGTGCGAATCACGTGCTGTTAGTCAGCGCTTCCGTAATCAGCGGCTTTTGTCAATGGAAATGTAAAAATGGCGTGTAGTCTTTCAGTGAATATGTGTTTTATACACGATATTGAACTAAGTTGTTTAAATTAAGTAATTGGCATATTAAAAAGCTGTGTACACTGTATATTTGTTCCACAATAATATTTATTTTGTTGTGCACTAGCTTTCGACTTCTTAGGCCATCTTCAGACAACTTAATACTGCAGATTATCCACATCACACCAGCTGCTGTGTTTCGAGTACAAAAATTTTACAATGATAATTGTCAGTCATAGACTGATTCTTCAGTTCAGTGAGATTCCCAGCGTATGGCGTGTATAAGTATTCCTCAGTAACGTCAGAAAATGTGGCTTTATGATACTGTTACGGCGAACGCGTGAAAGCAAGGGGAAACTACAGCCGTTACTTTTCCCGAGGACATGCAGCTCTACAGAACAAATACACAGAAAGGTAGCAGCAAGACCTACAAAAAATCCTTGGATATCACAGGAAATACCAAACTTAGTTATGAAGGTAGAAATTAAAAAAAAATGCAGTAAATGAAGCAGGTAAAATGAAGGACAGACCACTAAGAGCCTGCCGTGGTGGCATGGATATTTGTGCCGTACTTAGTGTTAGCTAGTTCATAAGTACTTCCTGGAAGATTAAAATTGTGTGCCGGAGCCCGGACTCGAACCTGGGACCTTTGCCTTTCGTGGGCAAGTGCTCTACCGACTGAGCTACCCCGACTAAAGATTCCGCCTCACAACTTTACTTCCGCCAGTACCTCGCCTCCTAGTCTCAAAACTTCACAGAAGCTCTTCTGCGAAACTTGCAAGACTAGCACTCCTGGAAGAAAGGATATGATGGAGACATGGCTTAGCCACAGCCTAAGGGGTGTTCCCGAAATGAAACTTTCACTATGCTGAAAACTTTAACAACATGTGATAGGGCGGGGACACGAAAAATGTTGTGTGAGACAAAGATAAGAGTACAGTAAGGAGATTCAAAAGTACGTGGGATACAGTTCTTATTCGAATATGAAAAGGCCAGAACAGTTACATAATCGCGAACATCTGCGTTCAATCATTCTACGGACTGAAGACAACAACAATAACAGCTCTTAGCAAGTGAACAGTTATTTTTTAACAATTATCATAACCGCAGGGTACATTAGGACTGATTATGGAAGGGTAGTAGAGCCTTCTATATATCTTTCCTTGCAACACTTTATTAATATAAACAAACCAACTATAATATTAACCCTCAAATAGCTAAGAATTTTACGTACACCTTTCAAGTTTCTTAGCTTCAAACAAGAACAATCATAGTATTTTGATCAGTTTGATCACATGTGCGCCGGGACGACACTGCAACTACTTGTTCGTTCGACGAAATGTCTGTTTCAGATGTACCGTGTCGGGCTTCAGGGTCCGATCGTCGTCGAAGCGTCAACGAAAAATAAAAAATAAAAATAATTCCTTGTATTGACTTCTGATCGATTATTCAAATTTCAGTGTCAGGTTCTTGCACAGAGAAAAGAAGCGTTCGATTTATCTATCACCTTTCTATAAAACTGTCACTTTAGATAAGATATTTCAAAGTTCTCTTGTAATATGTCAAAATTAAAATTCCATTGCTATGTATTTTGTTGTCAGCGCAGATATTATAAGTTGCTCTCATTCGTAATCGATCTATATAAAGAGTCGATTTTCTGAATCTCTGTAAATTCTGAAGTACCTACTTCCCTTTTCGGAAGGTTAACTTTCACAAATATAAATATCTTCTCTGAAATTGTAAAGCAAACCTCGACGATGTATAATATTTCAAATAATGTCACTGTGAATATATCTTTTAAAATTTTATAAAAGGTTGAAAGAATAATCTTCAACACACTGTTATAGTTCAAGACGTTATAACATTTTATTGCTCTCACAATATACAGATCATCACTTGGCAAGATCTAAACAAAGACTAAGTTTTGATTCTTTCAGTTTTACAAATCATCTCGGTTAATAATGTCAACCGCAGAGACCAGCATCATTCTGCCTCGTGGCCATCACCCGCGACTTGCAGTGGCCTTATGTTTACTCCTTGAGCTCGGCGCTGAAGATGTTGCTCTCGTAGGTTGAACTGACGTCACAGTACATGAAACATAAGAAACACACAGAACTTTCTTAAGAATCACATAACATAAAGTATTAACACTTAAAACCATTAATCAACATAAACATAAGTATAATAACCTGAAAAACTCAGCTAACATAAGGTAGTAGAGAGACAATAATTCGTCCCACCACACATGCAGTACACAAATTTTCATCAATAGAAAGGAACAATTAAACATTAACAAAATGACAGGCTTGCCATCTCCCGCCCATTCCAAAAACAAAGACAATTATAGTAATAAAATTGACAGACAAATGATTCTTAAATAAAGTTTGTAAAATCTGTAACTGTAACTTTAAGTCATTAACTGGACTATTAAAGTTAAATAACATGCAATAAATTTAGATAATTACACTAACAAATCTTCACTAAGCACCAAAACGTCAAATAATTCTTTAACATTTCGGCCTTAAAGATCGAGAATTCAAGGAACAGACAAATAAACGGGCACAAGCTTGAAGATTGTAAGGTAAACGAAACAGCTAAACAATGGAAACCTGAGGCAAGGAACGGTATCTCCCTAATACAACGATAACTTAACTGAAGATAAGGATGTACTCCAATGGCGGCACGTAGACCTAATGCTGCGACTGAGATACCGCCCGTTGTGTCACAGGGCTGAGTGGCTCCAGAACATGTAACTACAAAAGACCAAGCACATTAAAACTAAGTAAACACAAACAGGTCAATAAAATAACAGACAGAAAAGGTGCCAAGGATGGATAATGATAAACTCTTAATACTAAAACTTTACACACGTGCAAGATAGAATTTGTACCCTAACTACTGTGAAACGGTTTAATAAATAAGTTACCAAATGCACATAGAATGAATGATGAAAGGTGCCCACAAAATATTACCATCAGCCGGTCCTGCGGTTAGAACTCGAACTTTCCAGTGCCCAAGTTCTATCGGATAAACAACCACTGACAGACACTAAATCAAACAGACCAATGACTGCTTCTGCTGATTGGAAGAAGGCGCAAGTGACTCCCGTGTATAAGAAAGGAAAGAGAACTGACCCATACAATTACAGGCCAATATCGTTGACATCGGTTTCATGTAGAATTTTGGAGCATATTCTCAGTTCGAATATAGTAAATTTCCTTGAAAAGGAAAAGCTTCTTTCCATGAATCAGCACGGGTTTAGGAAACATCGTTCATGTGAAACTCTTGCCCTTTTCTCACATGACATCTTGCGAGCCATGGACGAAGGGCAACAGGCGGATTGTGTTTTTCTCGACTTCAAAAAGGCGTTCGACGCGGTTCCACACTGCAGACTGCTAACTAAGATACAAGCTTATGGAATAGGTTCACAGGTTTGTGACTGGCTGGAAAACTTCCTAAGTAATAGAACGCATTACGTTGTTCTCGACGGCGAGTGTTCATCAGAGACGAGTGTATCGTCAGGCGTGCCCTAGGGGAGTGTGATAGGACCGCTATTATTTTCTATCTATATAAATGATCTGATGGACAGAGTAAGTTGTAATTTGCGGCTGTTTGCTGATGATGCTGTTGTGTACGGGAGGGTGTCGTCTGTAACTGACTTAAATAGCATACAGGTTGACTTAGACAAAATTTCTAGTTGGTGCGAAGAATGACAGCTAGCTCTGAATGTATAAAAATGTAAGGTGATGCGCATGAGTAGATAAAACAATCCTATAATGTTCGAATACAGCATTAGTAGTGAGCTTCTTGACGCTGTCGCGTCGTTCAAATATCTAGGCGTAACATTGCAAAGCGATATGAAATGGAACGAGCATGTAAGGACAGTTGTGAGTAAGGCAGACAGCCGACTTCGGTTTATTGGGAGAATTTTGGAAGATGTACTTCACCTGTAAAGGAAACCGCGTATAAAATGCTTGTGCGACCACGTCTTGAGTATTGCTCAAGTATTTGGGACCCGCAGCAGATCAGTTTGAAGGAAGACATAGAGGCGGTTCAGAGGCGAGCAGCTAGATTTGTTACCGGTAGGTTCGACCAATGCGCGAGTGTCACGGAAATGCTCCGGCAACTCAATTGGGGATCGCTGGAAGAAAGACGACGTTCTTTTCGTGAATTTCTGTTAAGTAAATTTAGAGGGCCGGAATTTGAAGCTGAGTGTAGTACGATCTTGCTGCCGCCTACATACATTTCGCGTAAAGATCACAAAGACAAGATAAGAGAAATTAGGGCTCGTACGGAGGCATATAGGCATTCCTTCTTTCCTCGTTCAATTTGGGAGTGGAATAGGAAAGGAAATGCCTAGTAGTGGTACAGTGTACCCTCCGCCACGCACTTTACGGTGAATTGCGGAGTATGTATGTAGATTAGATGTAGATAATAGTTTCACACAAATTTGCATCACATCTTCAGCACAATATACTCCACCAATGTGTGCACTGCAGTAGTGTTTAAATACAACAGAGGCCGCACTAGACAGCACTTTATCAACCTTTGTTGAGCAGCCACAGCTAGCGGCCACAAATGTACAAAAGGTTATTTATAGTTGAACACTAGGCCCTTTCCTCTGAGCTCTAGACCCCAGGCAACAAAACGAGTCCATGACGCCCGGACAAACAGGAACACGCTGCAAAATGAAAATCAAACCACATGGACGGTTACTGTTGGTGTCTCGTAGACATTACGTACTTCCAGATCAAGCTCCCAATCGCGAGTCCTCTCTTCTCACATCACCCGCCAGGGCGCATGATATCAGTGACCAAAGAACTCAGGAAACCAAAGATAAAAGTACTTCGCAGAATCCGAGATATCGAACCCACGGTTCAGCAAGCACCACCTACTATGTATATTTGATTACCGATTTAATAAGCGATAGTGGAAACGTTGAAGAAACTTGCGGTTGGTTGAGTGGGGAAGGGAGTGAGGGAGGGGAGTAGTTGCATGGGTATATTGGAGAAGGAAAATAACAAATAACTATTGAAAAGTGTAGTAATTGCATGCAGCCCATCTCAACTCACAGAGGACGAAAGAAGGTGTATTGGGCAGGGTGAAACACGGCCACTGAATGTGTAGTCTTGTTCCATTTATGAGTTATTCATTAACCTAAAGTGTTTCTGCACCATTAATATCGTCTATTAGTATGTTATTTTTATTCTGCTTATTAATGATCAGTGCCCCATGTTTATATATGTTTCCACCCGTGTGATTGAACATGTGTGTTCATGTGAATGTGGAAGGTTGTTTTTAATATTGAATGACTGCCGTGAAATGGTTTACAGTCGCAGCCTCGAGCTTTGGGGCCTCGTTTATTTTAATTAAGAACGCATAGTTTCGTTTATCGTCTGCTGGGTGGCCAGAGACAAGCTTATTTGGCAAGATGGCGAGGTGGCCGTTTTCTTAGTGTGGTGCCAATCTAATCTTGGACGAAAGAGGTGACAAGAGACCTCTCTGGGAGACGTTGAAGAAAGTATTATCTTCCTCATGTAGAGAGGGTTGGCAGACACTATGCTCTGAACGCGTTCTGTATAGGTTTTTGCGCGCGGTACATCCGATGTGTGGTGGGGAAGGTTTTGGCGTGGCCTTAGGGCTCCACTCTTGCTGCGACTATGTAAGTAAGTACGTTGTGGAATTATGCTGAGGAGAAGGCATTGTGTTTGAACTTTGCTTTCTTTGTGATCAGGCCGTCTTGGTTTATCAGTGCTAGTTATCTTGAGTAATTCTTTCGCTATGCGAGGCGGAGATTTTTTTAATTTGCAGAACTCGAGTAATTCAGTGTGAATTTAGTATTTGCAATTTCATTGTGGTGATGATTTTGTGTCTGGTTTTTCTCAAATTAGAATACTCGTGTGTGGCTTTCAGCCTTTGTGTAAATTTAGTATGTTAAAATTTTCTTGTTGTCTTTTAACTAATGTTTTCGCATCATGTATGTATCGACCAGTATGCTGAATATTTCTCAGATGTTCTAGTTTAATTCCGTCTTTCCTGTCCTGTATGAGCGATTGCACCACATGCTTTTGTAATGGTCGTTACTTCAGCCTTCAGCCGTGCTTTTACCGCTACGAACTTTGTTCTGTATAAATTCTTGCTTATTCGAAATTAATTTCTTTTTGTAAATTCTATTCGCCGTGGTGTCACACACCTTGTCGTACTTGAGAATAGGAAGCCGCTGCCTCCTCAAACATGTGTTAGTTTGGTACATAGTGATTTTTAAATTTGACCTTTAAGACACCCGCTATCTCGTTGAGAACGCTGCCGCCGCTTCAATTGTCACTGCTATGAACTGTCCCCACATAGGTGATGTACCGCAAGCATTATGCTAGTATCTGGCTTGAAATGAATGAATGTGCTTTCATGTATCCATTGTGTGTTTGCAGTTTTCTTTCCACGTTACCTCCATATTTATAGAGAGCAGAAACAATTTTATTACTGGCAGTAACTTTAGGATTTAATTCACTATTGTACAAGGTGTGAGCTTAATTTGGTCTTCCCACATTTATTTGTTATTGCATTAAATATAATTATAATTTCATGCTCCCCATCTCACATTGAATTATCTATTCATTTATTTATTAACATTACATTTGTGTTTGTTAAAACGTTGCCTGCTCCATTAAGGAGTGAGCAGTCAGACAAATCTCCATTGCGCAAATATTGCGGCCACTCGAAAGGTAATTTAAAGTTGCAGTGAGCGTTTTAACTTGTAATCGCAGATCTCAACTGCCCGATATCTTGCTTAAATAATTTAACAGGCCACTTCGAGGGTTGGGATGAGGGGTAAGTGAAAATGTAGCAAACTTGATTTCTCCGTTTTTCCAGATTCATAGACAAAATTTTATTATGTTATATTATACATAGAGATACACGAGCGAGCGCATGCTCGCACGCGCGCGCGCACACACACACACCATCTACTTTATACATGTTATATTACATCGGTGGAAGCGGGGCAGGAAGAAGAAACCGAAACATTGCGGAAGTATGTATACAGCCTGTAGCATAGGTTCACTTGAAAGTTCGGAGTAGTGTTTTCCAGTTATTTCAACTATTTTATTTTGTATACTAAAAAGTAGTATCACATAAAACACAATGATGCATTCAATCCGTATGAACTCATAAAACAAAGTAGGAATTCACTTAACTCTTTCACCAATTTGATAGTTATCTGTTTTTAAGTACACACTGGATTTGCTAGATGCGAAAATATTGTAAATATTTCATCATACAATAAAACAGTATCAAATAAAATGTGCTTGTATCGTGAAGAATGTAAGAATGAGGAAATGCACGAGAGGGGGAGCAGGGTGAAGTGTGATGGAAAATTAAACTACGCAGACATGCAGTTTTCGGTTTCCGCTCAGTGAAACGTCTTTAATGGACAAGAAAATAGAAAACTTCACAATACGATTCTAGGAAGACATAGACTCTGGTTGACTGACTGTATTTATGACCTAAAGAATTATGGCCACTAGGTAATATTTCGCCACATTATCGAATGTAATGTGTGCTTAAAGAAGAAAACTGCCGATTAGGCTAGCCATTTGTTATATTTCTGACTGGACCCATATCAAATAACTATATATGTTTTATGGAATCATATTGAAGATCTAAATGCAATACTGTTTTTATGTAATGTATGTAAATTATTTATGTAAACTGGAGTAAAATAAAAGAGGCACGGAGTATAACTGCGTAACTCTCTCCCTCCTTTAACACTCAAAAACAATTTCACTCCATTCATGCTTCAGGATATATAATTTTCGAAATATTTTGTCGTCGTCTTCCCTACTACCCAAAATAAAACATGACGTCTTTGTACAGCAAATTTTTAGTAAAACGTAATAATATTGTATCTCTTCACTTCCTCCTCACTTCCCCCGCTTTCTCCGATGAGTATTTATTCATCCTTTCTTCGGACCTTGTGACGAGGAAGATATGTTTGCAAGTATTATTCCTTTCAATAGTTGTTTCCTGTCTCATATTCAATTCATTGTAAATCTATGGGACTTAACTGCTTGGTTATTAGTCCCTAGCTTACAAACTTCTTAAACTAATGTAAACGAAGCCTTCCTCGGCCGTTGTCATTGTTCATAAAACTCTTCTGGGTATTGGACCGCATCGTCAATATATCAAATATTTCACCGACGTTTCGGCCACTATTGCTAGCGGTGGGTGTAAACGTAACACCCAGAAGATGGCCACTTGCAATAGTGGCCTAAACGTCGGTGAAATATCTGATATACAGACGATGCGGTCCAATACCCATAAGAGTTCTTAAAATAAGTTCAACTAACCTAAGGACAAACATACCACGATGCCCCAGGGGGAGGAGGTGGCGGGGCTCGAACCCACGACGGCGAATGGCCACGTGCACGGCATCACAGCGCCTCAGTGCGCACGGCTATTCCATTGCGGCTACTTCCCCTCTCCAACGCATTCCTGCCACCGCGGGAAGGTGCAAATAGGGTTGAGGTGGTTGATCCATCTACAGAATAAGAACTAATCGCCTCGTTTCCCAGTAGGTAAATGATTCACTGTTTTTGTGACTATTTTTAACGAAATCATTCCGTAGCCACGTTGTGATGAGTGTTTGGCATTATTTGACTGCTTGTATATGATATTTGTTAAATACCTACAAATTGAAAATGATTTATTAGAATATTGAGTTGAATTATAAAATACCGTTAATAGAAAATGCAGTTATTTCATTACTTTCCCGAAGTAATGAGTGTTACCCAAAGGGGATCTAATGTTGATTCTGCATTTCAGTAACATATTTAATTCTTTTTCAATAAAGTTCTTTAGGTTATTAGGCCGCATCGTCATCGTGTAAGTTCAATCGACGAGTATTGAAAGTGGCAATAAGCCTACGCCTACATGTTTCATTCTGTTCCCCAGAAACTACTTCAACTATGGAATATTGTATCAGTTGTGCGTCTACATTCTTGTTTCCCTGACGGAACTGTCATAACAACTAACATCAAGTCATATAGTAAAACTGAAGTGAAATCTTGCCTCCTGCTTGTAACCTACTATCGGCTCAACTCCCGTAGATCATTTTCAGGTGACCCTATCGTTAGCCGTTTAGTAAAGTCATCGAAACGCCAAAGGCAGTTGCAAAATAAGAAACAGATTTGCATGGTGCGAAAGGTGGCAATTGGCCAAAAACAATAAAACAAATGCTGTCATCAAAAATAGTACGAAACGTAATCCGCTAAATTTCAGTAGCATATCTGAAGGCTGTCAACTCGACTAAATAGCTAGGAATTACGAATAACCATGTTGTGTGAGAGGCAAAAGGAAGACTGACGACGCAACAGACGCAACAGACGCACCAACAAGACGGCCTACTTCACGCTTGTCCGTAAACTTCTGGAGTATTGTTTCGTATAACAGGATCTTTAGCGGAAATAACCAACGAACGACATGTAAAATGTTTCGGCCAAGGCGGATCGTTAAGTAGTATCGTGAACAGTGGGAGAGGGTGCCTCGCCCGTGATCGGTAAGATGGTGTGGAACAGATTGAAATTGGGTCCCTATAGTAAGCTACGTGTTATTCTCTCAGAATTTCAGACACCACCTTTTGTGTGGTGCAGATATTTGTGCAGATGGTAGTAAATCTAGGGGACAAAACTACTGTGGCCATCAGTCCCTAGTGTTACAAACTACTTAAACTAACGTAGAGACAACACACCCACACACGCATGCACACACACACACACACACACACACATACACACACACACACACACAAATGCCCGAAAGAGGATTCGAAACTCCGGCGGTAGCAGCCTCGCGGTCCCTAACAAGGCGCCAGGAACCACTTAATTTTTCCTGCGAAGTCGCACATTACTTTACGAGACGTTGTCATCATAATAGAATAACAGGAATCAGAGCTTCAACGGAAAATATTGTTAGCTATACCTATCGCTTTCGAGAGTGGAACGATAGAAAAATACTATGAAAGCTCATTCAATCTTTCACAGTACCTATCATTAACACGTTATGTAGATGTAACGCTTATGAAATTTCTTTGAGAGAAATGAATCTTGTTTATTAAGAGTTAAGCATGTACAGGACTTTCAGCATTACTTCACGCCACCAATTTACAGTTGTATGAAATCAATAATTCCGCTTTCACTGTTGATTAATGTCTTTGTAGATGAAAAGAAATAGGTCCAGCACGTCACTCCGTTTCAGCGAAGGCTGCTCGTAATCAGCAGAAACAAAGGAATGAACGTAAGTCTTGAATGAGCCTTCGTGTGGGAAAAGCATCCATCTCCCGAAACTGTATTTGTTTTCAAAATTAAAAATTAACTGAGATCATAATTCGTTTAGTTGTTTTACGTCAAACATTTGATTTTAATTTGCGTCTGGTAAATTTTAATTGGCACAAACTCGTTAACTCCGCTCTTGCACGAGCAACATCTTCGTGATGAGTTTTTGAAATTAAATTTTTGCTAAAGGTCTCGATTTAGTCATTCGTATCCAACAGCACGCCAGCAGTTTCAATCATTTAATTATATCCTGCGCTATAACTTATTCATTTCTCGTTGCACATCGATTGCTTGGTGTAAACGTGGTAGCTGTTCATATGGATGTCCGCATTGTTTATTTAACTGATAACATTCGAATGAAAGCTAACCGTTTAAAACACATTTTGTTTACAGGTGGGGCTAGTACTACTAAATATAAATGTCAAAATGACTGTAAATTATGGGTTTTTCTATGTTTATATTCTTCTCATAAAGCCTATTCGATTTTGTAAATAAACTATTTTACTGTAAAAATATATACCTACCAAAATGAACGTCATTAAAAACATGTCCTAAATGTTTTATGAAATATTACCGTCGGTATAGATTAACAACTTTAGAAAGGCAAAAATTTATGACCCATCTACAACCGCCATCGGATCATAGTACATTTACCACCTTTTTTCTTGATCTTATATAATGTAGGGAATGTGATTTTTTGTAAATAAGTCACTTCAGTCGACTGAATATTTTCTTATTTCCGTCGAAATGTAATTAGAACAAATCCTTCAAAATTTGTTCGTAGTATGATTAAAATATATTGTATTTGAATTAAAATAAATCACATAAGTCAGTCTCAGTTGCAAATTTTTCTTCTCATTACTGACGCGTTTCGCCTTTTTAAGGTATCATAAAATTATATAAAAATGAGATGAGCTATTTGTCATCATAAAAACCATCTAGGTAGAATACCTATGGTCATGGTTGTTTAAACGTGTTTTAAATTTTGGTCTGAAACGGGAGGATGAGGGACAATGTAAAGGGCTATACCAAGCTGCTAAATGTGAATGCGTGACATTATGACGAAAATAGTCACTCTATTTTCGTCCGTGAAAGGCAAACATCCCGGTTCGAATCCCGGTTCCGGCATGCACTTTTAACCTGCCACAAAGTCTCGAGAACTATCCCATTTCGTGATTAGAGACAGCTAAATCAGCTAAATGTAAGAAAGACAGATTTTTGAGCAAATGTACATCCGTTATATGCAGTGAATTTTTATATAGAACGTAGTTGGCAACGGCTTTCTACGGCAGAATTAAATAAATCATAAAAATAGCAAAACAGGACCAGCTTGGGACTATGACATGTTCTACAGCCACAGTTTTATTTGCAGCGCAACTATTGTAAGGAAAGAAATATATTGTCATTACATATTATTTTATAACATTGTGATGTGAAACATAGCTTGCAGTTCAGTATTGTAATTGTGTCTTCGAACAGACAGTATTTGTCATTAACGAGAGAAAAGCGAAGGAAGGTCCTGCGTTTTTAATTTGCCTCTGTTTATTTAATACACCTTTGTTAATCTTGAAAGCAAAATCCTTCTTATTGTGGAAAACAATTTGTGTTATATTTGCGCGACGTGTTATAGGAATGCGTGTGAATATTGTACTGAGTGCTGGTGCAATATGAGAGATCCGTCTGTTCCCTGACATCTAGTACGGTAACTAATGGCGCTATGCGTCTGAGATGTACCTCTCACGTATTCTACACACGCTGGAGACTAGAGAGATGGTCACGTTTTTAATAAACAGGGTGTTTCAGGAGGAAAATCACGTACGCACTGCGATGGGTGGTAGACATTTTGGGAGGATGTCATCTGTCCCACCATTTTTCTGTCCACCACAGTACCTAACAACATTCGTTAAGTAAAATCACACTTGTCTTTAAAATAAATATTTGGAATTATGTAGTCTTATGCCCATTCCAGTTCCGTATCTCTCAACGTAGACACATGTTCATTGGCCTTTTCCGATTATTTTGCATATGACGAATCAAATCAGAAATTACGTGGTATTTCAACTTAATCACCTTGTCCATGCACTATAATTGTTGGACTTCGATGATACAGTGAAATCTCTATATACAGGGTGTTTCACTAAGTGTGTTTGCCTCTGTAACTTATAAAATAATAGGTGACGGGAAATTTTAATGCGGTAGGTCAACACAAGAAATGTTACTCTTTCTGCGGAGCTATGAACATAGTTTATTGTATCCTTTTTCAAAGAGTTACAGCACAAGATATATTTTTTTAAATGGAACAATAGTTTTTTCTATCGTGCATTGGATTCGTTGAAACCAGCTGCGTCCAAATCAATTTAAACTACATTCCTATCACTGTTAGTTTGGGAGCTACAACCCTTCAAAGTTTAGGGGGCGGAGGCTACGACAGCGTAGCTGATTGGCTGGTGGTCATGAGACAGTGGGCCGTGCCCCAGGGGATAGCCACTTAGCCAATAAGCTACGCTATCGCAGCCTCCGCCCCCGGAATTTTGAAGGGTTGTAGCGCCCAAACTAACAGTGATAGGAATGTAGTTTGAATTGATTTGGACGCAGCTGGTTTAAACGAATCCAATACACGATAGAAAAAACTATTGTTCCGGTGTTCAAGCTTGGATCGAATGGCATTCGGCATTACGTTTCAATTATGTAATTCTGCACTCCACTCCCATGAACCACAGACATTGCCGAGGTGGGGTGGCTTGCGTGCCTCAACGATACAGATAGCCGTACCGTAGGTGCAACCACAGCGGAGGGGTATCTGTGGAGAGGCCACACAAACGTGTGGTTCCTGAAGAGGGGCAGCAGCCTTTTCAGTAGTTACATGGGCAACAGTCTGGATGATTGACTGAGCTGGCCTTGTAACATCAGCTAATGTTGCTTTGCCACACAGCTACTGCGAACGGCTGAAAGCAAGGGGAAACTACAGCCGTTACCTTTTCCGAGGACATGCAGCTCTACTGTATGAACATATGATGATGGCATCCTCTCGGGTAAAATATTCCTGACGTAAAATAGTCCCCCATTCGGATCTCCGGGCGGGGACTACTCAGGAGGATGTGATCATCAGAAAAGACAATACTGGCATTCTACGGGTCGGAGCGTGGAATGTTACATCCCTTAAACGAGTAGGAAAATTAGAAAATTTAAAAAGGGAAATGGATAGGTTGAAGTTAGATATAGTGGGGATTAGTGAAGTTCGGTGGCAGGATGAACAGGATTTCTGGTCAGATGGGTACAGGATTATAAATACAAAATCAATTGGGGGTATCACAGGAGTAGGATTGATAATGAATAAGAAATTAGGAATACGGGTAAACTACTATGACCAGCACAGTGATCGCATTATCATTGTCAAGATAGATACAGAGCCAACACCGACAACAGTAGTACAGGTTTATATGCCAACTAGCTCTGCCGATGATGATGAAATCGAAGAAATATATGAGGAGCTAAAGGAAATTATTCAGACAATTAAGGGAGAGGAAAACTTAATTGTTATGGGAGACTGGAATTCGGTAGTAGGACAAGGAAGGGAAGGGAAGATAGTAGGTGAATATGGTCTGGGTAAAAGGAATGAAAGAGGAAGCCGCCTGGTTGAATTTTGCACAGAACATAATTTAGTTATAACAAACACCTGGTTTAAAAATCACAAAAGTAGGTTGTATACATGGAAGAGACCAGGAGACACTGGGAGATACCAGATAGATTTTATAATGGTAAGATATAGATTTCGGAACCAGGTTTTAAAGTGTAAGACATACCCAGGGGCAGATATAGACTCTGACCATAACTTGTTGGTTATGAACTGTAGGCTGAAACTGAAGAAACTACAAAAAGGTAGGAAAATAAGGAGATGGGACCTGGATAAATTGAAGGAACCCGAAGTTCTTAAGAATTTCAGAGGGGGCTTTAGGCAACAATTGACAGAAACAGGGGAAAATAAAATAGTTGAGGAGGAATGGGTAAAATTGAGAGATGAAATACTGAAGGCTGCAGACGACAAAATAGGTAGGAAGGCAAGACCTACAAAAAATCCTTGGATATCAAAGGAGATACTAAATGTAATCGATGAAAGGAGAAAATATAAAAATGCAGTAAATGAAACAGGCAAAATGGAGTACAGACGACTAAGAAATGAGATTGATAGGAAGTGCAAAATGGCTAAGCAGGAATGGCTAGAAGGCAAATGTAAGGATGTAGAAGAATGTATAAATAGGGGAAAAATAGATACAGCCTACAGGAAAATAAAAGAAACATTTGGAGATAACAAAAACAGCTCTATGAATATTAAGGACACTGATGGAAAACCAGTTCTCAGCAAAGAAGGGAAAGCTGAAAGGTGGAAAGAGTATATACAGGGGCTCTACAAAGGAAATGAACTTAGAAACAATATTGTAGGAAGGGAAGAGGTGAAGATGCAATAGGAGATACTATACTGAGAGAAGAATTTGACAGAGCCCTGAAAGACCTAAGTCGAAACAAGGCCCCTGGAGTAGATGATATTCCCTCAGAGCTACTGAAGTCTCTGGGAGAACCAGCCATGACAAAATTGTTTCACCTGGTGTGTAAGATGTATGAGACAGGTTATAATCCCCATTCCAAAGAAAGCAGGTGCAGACAGGTGTGAAAACTACAGAACCATCAGTTTAATAAGTCATGGTTGCAAAATATTAACACGAATTATATACATAAGGATGAAAAATCTGGTAGAAGCCGACCTCGGGGAATATCAGTTTGGGTTCAGGAGAAATATAGGAACACGGGAGGCAATACTCACTTTACGGCTTATCCTAGAAGATAGATTAAGAAAAGGCAAACCTACATTTCTAGCTTTTGTAGATTTGGAGAAGGCTTTTGACAATGTTGATTGGAATAAACTCTTTCAAGTTCTGAAGCAAACAGGAGTAAAATATAGGGAGCGTAAGGTTATTTAAACTTGTATAAAAACCAGACAGCGGTTGTCAGAGTTGAAGGGAATGAAAGGGATGCAGAGGTTGGAAAGGGAGTAAGACAGGGTTGTAGCCTTTCTCCAATGTTATTCAATTTGTACATTGAGCAAGCTATAAAGGAAAGCAAGGAGAAATTTGGGGAAGGAATTAAAGTTTAGGGTGAAGAATTAAAAACATTGCGTTTTGTCGACGACATAGTAATTCTGTCAGATACAGCAAAGGACCTGGAAGAGCAATTGAACGGAATGGACAGTGTGCTGAAAAGTGCATATAAGATGAACATTAACAAGAGCAAAACTAGGGTAATGGAGTGCAGTGTAAGAAAATCAGGTGATGCTGAAGGAATTAAATTGTGTAACGAAGCAATAAAGAAGGTAGATGAGTTTTGGTACATGGGCAGTAAAATAACAAATGATGGTCGCAGTACAGATGATATAAAATGCAGAATGGCAATGGGTAGAAAAGCGTTCTTGAAGAAGAGAAATTTGTTAACATCGTACAGGAAGAGGATTGAGGCTTTTGAAATATGGTGCTACAGAAGAGTGCTGAAGATTAGGTAGGTGGATCGCGTAACTAATGAGGAGGTACTGATCAGAATTGGGGAGAAAAGAAATTTCTGGCATACCTTGACTAAAAGAAGGGATAGATTGGTAGGGCACGTTGTTAGACGTCAAGGAATTGTGAATTTAGCGTTGGAGGGAAGTGTGTGGGGTAAAAACCGCAGAGGAAGACCAAGAGATGGCTACACTAAGCAGATTCAGACAGATGTAGGTTTCCGTTCTTATGTGGAGATGAAGAGGCTTGCTCAGGATAGGGTATTGTGGAGAGCTGCATCAAACCAGTCTCCGGACTGAAGACCACAACAACAACAATTCTACACTATTAATACTACGTGCTAGATATTTTACAGACAGCGTACACACATGACACTGACCTCCATAGGTATATCACAGTACGACATGTAGATCTTGGAATGTATGGTCATTAACGTTACCGATTATAAAAAAAATTAATGATGTAAATATATTATCTTTATTCTGCCAACTCCATTCGTAAAACATTTCGCAGTTTAATAATGTTCTCCTCTATGAACCTGAGTAATTGTAATCACAAGTAAGGAGTTATGACGTCATAAGTATTGAGCTACCTGAAAACGAAACTGGGTACGGAGTAGGGTGGAAGGCGATGGGCAGAGGGCGAAGGAGGGGATGAACGAACAAAAGAAGGAGTAAATATAGACCCTGGAAACGACATGTACTAACGCTAGTGAGTTATCAACTAATGATTGTGATGAAAGTAAATTAGCAGTATTCTACCCACATGGCACATAAATTACCCTCCCATCATTGTCGTTCATAGCTTAATCACCACAAACAGCGGTCCATATCCAGTAACTGCATATAATGAGACTATACTTTGAGCGGCAACGAATATTATGTATTGTTTCGATTTTCACCAAAATTGCTGTAGAGGTAATTTTTCTCCTGCTAGGTAGGACGCAAGGTAGCCCCGTTTCCGCTGTTTCGGTGCGAACGATAGCACGACTGGTGTGAGTGAAATGGAGCATGAGAGATAGCGAGGCCGTTGTCGTTGACGCGAATGTGTTTGCCGCTAAACGGTCGCGGCTTTCGTTTTGGATTACGGCTGCGGCATATGACCGTGGAGGTTGGCTCCGCCCGGCACGGCGAGAAATGAAAAGCACTTTGTATTGAATGTTTTCCACGGGGTGGCAGGAGTAAGGGAGCTCCATGCGATGCGAAAACACATCGCACCTGGCAGCTCACGACACGCTGTGTGACAAACGTCTCGTGGGGCGAACGCCCCATCACAACGTTTCTTTCTCTCCTTCTCTCGCAGAATTTCAGTTAGCGCTGGCTGTGCCTCACGTATGTAAACAGCCGATGTGTATAACGGTACATTTGTGGCGTCAGCAGTAACTGTTTCGGGAATATTACAACTGAAGCTAAATTCTTTCTCGACTTCCCTTCGATTTATACACGCGGTCTACTGTTAAAGAAGAGAGAGTTGATTCCTGTTAAAAGAGTACCATGACGCTCAGATGTTGTGAGAAGAGAAAAAAAATTCAAATATATGTGTACAGCGTTGGATTCTCAATTTCACGCAGCTATGGAAGACTTCCATATGCAGAGAGCATAGAAAGGATTCATTCGAACTTCCTAAAATAAATAATACAAGTCCCGATACCATACAGACGCGAATTTCAATGTATAGACATGCATCAATCATCCGTTTAGGCTACTAATGAGTGAATGACCTAGATATTTGAACTTTACGACGTGTTCCTGAAAAAAAATTACAAATGGTATGAAATTTAATTGAAAAATCATTGGAAATCATGGAATGTTCTCATTGGAAAAGACTGGATGAATACAGCATAATTTTCGTTCTATTACATGCAAAAACTACGTTCTCGTACATCTCCATGTTTATAGCGTCATAACTCCTTGATTGTTCCGTTATATAATTTTGTAGGCATGTTCACTGACGTATGTGATACTGTGTAAATCAGTGTTCTTAAACCTTTTCGAATATGCGACCCCTTCCAAGTGAAAGTATTCTGGCGATCCCCCCTCCTTATGAACCGTAACGAAACTATGTTATCTAAAAGGAAACAAATTTAATGTTCTTTCCTTTGCACAACTTTCTTTTAACTTGTTGGACAATGTTGTTTTTTGTGTATTTGTCGCAATGGAGCACATTAACCTGTTTTCACGAGTAAAAAAAATAAAAAAAAAATAATATATATATATATATATATATATATATATATATATATATATATATATATATATATATTGCTTAACTATCGTTTCACATTTCAGGCAACAGACGCAAATATTCTCATTAAGAAAAGTCCCAGTGTATAGGCTATTTTAAAGAAGTAGATTTTTTTCGAATTTTTCACAATTATTTTACAGTGTTCTTTCACCTGTCGATTGCTTTTTGTAAACAGTTTTCAGAACTTGAGCATATAATACCATAACTCACATGTATATATATATATATATATATATATATATATATATATATGTGTGTGTGTGTGTGTGTGTGTGTGTGTGTGTGTGTGTGTGTGTGTGTGTGTGTGTGTGTGTGTGATCTATTTGATTCATAATGAATTCTACATCGTAATTTTAACATTAAAGAAATATCACTTAGTATACGTTTTGGTATTACTGAACCCCTAGTTTTATGGTGCAAGTAGAGCGATCAGCCATTCCACCACGGCAGATTACTGTTTCTTAAACGTCTAAGTATCTATCACATAATATCTTTTGAACTATGAGACAAAGACTGATGAAATTGTTTAGGTACATTTAGTATTATGAAATTGCAAATGTTCGTTTGTCAAAAATTATTTATATTCGGAAGTTCTTGACCGTTTACTTTGCAATACTGACATAAATTTTTATTCAAATACACGAGGGTTTACTACCTATTTCTAATTACCTGTAAACACATAATTTAGTGAGATTCTTACAATGTTTCTTTTCACCAAATTTATGAATGAAAACAATATTTAAAACGCGTACACTGAAACACGCACGTAAAACAGCGCGAGTCAAAATTTAGAAGTATTCGGTAATGAACTTCCGTCGATATAAGATTTTGAACATGGCACTTAACCTTTCTCAAGGTTATACTGATTTTTAAGAGGACATGAGTGGGGGAAAATCGACGTAGTGTGAGAGGAAGAAGGTGGAGAGGAAGAAAAAAATGTTTGTAGAACTTATGGGACTTAACTACGGGGTCATCAGTCCCTAAGCTTACAAACTACTCACGAACTAGCTGACTAAGGACGGCACAAATATCCATGCCCGAGGGGGGATTTGAATCAGACCGTGACTGGAGCGCCTCAGTCCCCTCGGCCACCGCGGCCGGCGGTGGAGAGGAAAAGCGTGATGCAGAGGACAGGAAGGAGAAGAAGGTGGAGATTCACGAAAAGAGAAGGAAGAACGATTGGATGGTCAGAGAGAGTGGGGAGGTGACGGTGTGGAGAAGATTGGGGGGGGGGGGTGGAAGAAAGATGCATAGAGAGATGAGGAAGGAAGATATGGACAAAGATGGGGAAACGGGAAGATGGAAGGCATAGGAAGGAAAGAGATGAGGGGAGAATGGAGGTAGGATGTAAGTGGAACAGTCAATAAGTTGTGAGATTGACGGCATGACGGCCCTTCGGTGCACTTTATCCCACGGGTGGCACCGCGGTACGATGCCATGTTAGTTACACTCTCGTCCCTCCAAGAGACAGTTGGATGCCTACACTGGAAGCATACGTGCGATCGTTGTTGTGAAGGTGAATTGGTTGTGTTGTCCTTGACATGACATAGCTTGAGTAACAGGCAAAATTCACGTTCTGCCAGAAGTTAGGCAAAACCGCTGCCGAAACGTTTGAAATGATGCAGCAGGTGTACAGTGAGGACACATTGAATCGCAGTATTGTGTTCAGGTGGCAACGACGTTTTGTGAAAGGACGAGTTTAGAAGATGAAATGCGAATTGGTCAGGCACGAACAGTTCGAACGGAACGAAAGATCATGAAAGTTTTAACGTTCTTACGTACTATCCGCTTCCAGTTGGTAGACGCTTTCACAGCAGCAGTAGTGGTCAATCGTGATCCTTGTCATACAATTCTAACCGACGACGTCAACATGACTCTTATTACCCACCACAAAGTCCCATAAATCGTGTACCATGACTAACATCACGATCGCATCACGATTTGGGATGACCCCATCAACTGTGCGGACGACGTTTCTCAAACGGATAATAACTGGAGACGAAATATAATATTTTCATTACGATCCGCGACTGATACACAACAAGGCACTTGAAATGCAACGACGTGTGAAACATACAGAGCCCATCCTCCAGTCGTCGTCTCAGAACTTACTGACTGTGCGATATGTGTCCAGCTTCCATTCACAAAGAATTATGAAAATTCACATATTAGAAACGTATATGTCCTCTTTTCCTCCTTTTCCATTTCTAACAACTCAAAGTCACGCGTAATCTGGCACAGCTAGTTAGTCACAGATAGGATGTACCTTTATTTAATGGTGATCGGTTTCGAAAATTTACAAGATAATTTTCTGACCTTTGACTGGATATGGAGACACTGAATGATGACGGTCAATCTTTGCTTATTGGAATCACCAATCATAGTATCCTTCTCCAGCCATGGTTTTCAAGCCGAACTATTAAAGATCAAAACCGGTCACCATTAAATAAATGTGGAAGCAATCAAGAGCGGCCTTTTTTTAAAAATTAATTGCAATTTTTTTTTCATGGATCATACTTATTCCACAGTATATTCTGGAATAAACAACTGCTAAGTTGTCAACATGTTTAAACCGATGCCATAAACCCGTTGGTTTCATATCAGTGTCCATCAGCAAATCTCTCGGTTTACGGTAATTATTATGATGACATTCCATCAAAATTGTATTTTCGCCTAAAATATAGAATTATGTTACAGACTCAAGAAACGTATAGGCTTATTTGACCACAATTCATAGCAAATTGTAATTGAGAATCGCAAAGTAACAATAATTAAACACAAGTGCCCCGGGTCATCAGAGTAAAGTAAGTCAAATTGATATCGCCACAGTGGCAAGAAACATGAGAACGTTCGTAATTCTGAGAGAGTCGTGAAATTATGTGGTATTGGTATGTATTCTTTTGTCGGCATCCGCAGACTCCCATGTCTTATGAAAGGAAAGAAGGTCCGTCGTGGTTTTTATTGAAGTTAGTTTCCTTTGGTCGTGCTCTTTGCTAATATCCACCTTTATTCATAATCAGGCACATGTAATGCATAATGTAATTAGCAGATATTTCTGTGACACAGATACCAAAACTAGGTAACATCGGCAACATCTACATATCGCAGTAGAAGAATTGGTAATTTTCTGTGGGCAACGACACTTGAGATTAGATTCGTATTTTATGTGCTACCATATCGTTCATCCGATAGCGATAACGATTTGCATACCAGACATTAAAAAGAAATAAACCGACACTGTCTACATATGATATCTTACGCTGCTTAGCGGGGGGTACCGTACTCCAGACTTAGAAACCGTTTAACGAAACACCATTAATGTTGGGCGACATACGTAATTTATCATATACAGGGAAGGCAGGAGGTAAAGATGGGGCAGCAGGAGATTGGCATAAAGCAAGGGCGATAATGGTGGAGGCAGGAACATGGGTGGGTGGATACAGGGGTGCTGGCAGAGGAGGAGGATGAGTAGGAGGAAGATGAGGTGGTTGTGGAGTGGGAGGAGGAGGTGGAGGTACGTAGATAGAGAAGGGGGGAGAGGATGGAAGGAGAAAGGAGGAAGGAGTAATTTAAATAAATAAATACACGAATAAATTGAAAACAGAGTAATGACAGATTTTAACTAGCTGATTTAGAGAGACGCCGAAGAGGACTAAGGTGAAATTATAAATTAGGCATGAAGATTGGTGAAATTTCGGGGAAAGAGAGTAACGGGAAAGATTGTAGGATACATAAGATAGTCCCATGAATATTTAGCAATTGTGAAACATCTGTGGGTGCGATAGATTCACATAAAACAGCAATCATACAAAGGTGTTGCGCTATCACACAGTGATTTTATCTGTTACGGAAGAGGTTGCCTGGAATTTGGTACATGTAATACAGATATATATGTGAACTATGTTACGTAATACACGCGTTTCTCCACTAGTAAGGATCGGAATTAGGTAATCAATTAGGTAATGTCACATTCAATCGTACACATTCTATCGTACAATTATCTACCATTTTTCTTTCGTAAAACACGCCTAGTTAAAATTCAGTAGTGGAGAAACAGTTGTTCATTCGTCAGCTGCGTCGCGAAACGGTGCCCGTGCACTTTTGAAAGTGATGGGTAGCAAAGTGAGAAAGAAATGTTGCTGAATGTCAAAAATAGAAATAAGTTTTACAACAGTGACTTCCAAATAAGTATCTAGCCAACAAATAATGTCCCTGAATGTCGTGACAAGTTGTAATGCATCGCTAGTAGTTGTCTGTGGCTCATGTATTACTTACAGTGTATGACACTTCTATTAATAAAGCAATTAATGACCAAAGGCGCTCACTTTTGTTCTACATACAGAAAATACATGTAACTTCACTAGTTAATTGTGGTCTTCTTAATGCGCTTGCAGGTAATTAAATGGCAGTTCGTGGTTTGAAGCAGTTAGAGCATACTCTCATCAGCGTGCCTGAATTTAAAAACGCCATTGTTGTCGGGAACACTGTGTACTGAATGCGTATCATTACCAAACAACTATATTCTTAATACCTGAGTTGTTTATAACTTGTCCCTCAGATCTATTTATCTCACAACGTTTGATTGATTGTTACAAGTCTTTATCTTAGTAAAGCACCGAACCTCGAATAAATGGTAGGCACCGGAATTGCATACTAATATATTTTTCAACAAACTTACTTAATTATATCCATATATGGACATTCCTATGTCTGATTTTAGAAATTTTTCCTGCATGTCGACAAATTGGAGTTTTAAAGCACCAAAATATAAAAAATGAAATAATAATAATAATAATAATAATAATAAATAGAAAGAAAAAGGAAACAACGGAAGTCAGTTGTGAAAATTATGAAATGAGTTGTTCAAAAGCTATTATCCCGTAAATTCGCTCACGCGAGCAAGGAAGTAACTGATCATTAAAATTCCCAAGAATAGCTTAAATCTTAAGATGAGAGTGGGCTGACAAGGAGACAGGTATGTAAAGCTTAATTTGTATTTCACAGAAGATAGTGTGTGATGACTGAGACGTGGAATAATATGGATAAGCGATGGGATAAATGGAGAATCAAAACAAATAACAATCATGTTCAAATGTTTGTAGATCTAAGGGATTTAACTGCTGCGGTTATCAGTCCCTACGCATACATACTACTTAAGCTAATTATGCTGAGGACATTAGGACAACTCACCCACACACCCATGACCTAGGGGGAACTCGAACCTCCGACGGTTCCACAGCAAGGAGCCTTACAGCGCTTGACCACTCCACCGCGGCCAGATAACAACGCTATGATGGTAATATGAAGATGTGACATTGATAATGTTATGAAGTTTCTGTGATGCAGCTGGAGATGGTGATTACGGTGAAGATTACTATGATGATAACGGCAGAAATGATGACCCTCTTCAGTGCATGGCTGAACGTGCTGTTGTTGAGGGAGATGCAGAATGAACGCAAAAGCTCATAGAAACTCTGCCATCCACAACCCTTAGTACCAGTGCCACTTTAAATTCACTTAACTGTCTTTTTTTTTTTTTTTTTTTTTTTTTTTTTTTTTTAAGAAACGGTTTCAGCTATCTTCAACATTATGCAGCTAATAACGCGATTTTCCTGTGACTTTCGGATGACTTGCAATTCTACTTGCTCTTAATCTCATTTTACACTGGGCATATTGAAGCTGTCAGTGTCGTTAAGTCATACAAATATAGTATTTTTGTAACTTGCAAAAATAATTCCAAATTCTTTGCAACAGTGTATATAATTTGATGCAGCACGGTGACTGTGCTGAATAACGAGAGGAAATTCAGTCGCTCATTACACGTTCCCAGGCACATAGGATGTTCAGAGAAAGATTGATAAGTACGTTCTAAGTTCTTTAAGCGAAATATACCTACAGCTACATCTACATAGATACTCTGCAAATCCCACTGAACTGCATGGCAGAGGGTTCATGGAACCACTTTTATAATATTTCTCTATAGTTCCACTCTCTAATACCTCGCGGGAAAAAAGGAACACCGAAATATTTCTGTTTCGGTCTGATATGTCGTATTTTATTATAGGGTAAGGTGGTACAATTTCGATCATTTCAGACAAATGTTATTGTAACTGGAAATGTATTGAGAAAAGATGTAATTTTAGTTATAGCACTTGTTCTTGGATGTTTAACTAATATGTAACAGAAATATTAGACAATTACAAATGTCGGTATAGACACACAAAAAAGTTACAGAAATGAGAAAAATCGATCGAAAATGTACCACACTAGGTACAATTGTGATCACTTGCTAGTAGAATTTTGACTAAGAGCATCTTCCACATAGAAAGCACTTTTTCCGTCAGGCACCAACGCATACTTTGTGGTACCAAACATTGTATTTTGGTTAGAGAATCTAGTCACCCTTAAATAGAAAATTTATAAGAGCTCGTTAGACTAAGTAGCTTCATTTACCTTCTAACGGGAAAAAATTTATCTCTCCCTGGCACAAAGTGGTGTATTCTTGGAAAAGACAGGAACTGTAGAAACCTGCTACGCTACAATGCCACACAACGAGACACTACGAGACTGATAAATGGCTCGAAATTTATGTTGATCAGAATTGTACTTACATCGAATTTGTACCACCTTACCCTAATGGTCATGTCTCTCTATGTAGGTGGGTGCTAACAATATAAGTTCGCATTCTGAAGAGAAAGTTGGTGAAACGAATTTCGCAAATAGATCTCGTCAGAAAAAGTACGCCTTTCTATTAATGATTTCCACCCTAACTCGTCCGTCATTTCTTTAATTCTCTCTCCCCTATATCGCAATAATACAATTCCAGCTGTCCTTCTCTGAATTTTCTCTAAATCGTCTGACAGATCCATCTGGTATGGATCCCACTATGTGCAATATAATTTCTTAGGATTTCTTAGGATTCTCTACCAAATTATGTGACAGGGTTTCGCTGTGTTAACTGTTGTAAGCATTTTTCAATGACATTTACGATAAATTTCTGGTTTCAGTAAAAGATTGCCAGTCTTAGGGATTTCAAATTCAAATGTTCAAATGCTTATTAAGCTTAACGGATTTAACTGCGGGGTCATCAATCCCTAAACTTACAAACTACTTTTGAACTACCTCATACTAAAGACACAAACATCTATGACCGAGGGGGGATTCGAAACCCCGAACGTAGCGGCCGTGCAGAATATGACTGGCGCGCTGCAGACCGCTCGGCCACTGCGGCCGGCCTTAGGGATTTGTTGCGCGTTTAAATTTTGCATGCTTTTTTATTTACTTTTGTAATAGTGATCTAAATTGCTTTGTGTACCGCGGTGGGTCGGCCCCCTCTTTCGTTAATTTGTCTGGTATGAATCTATCAATGATTGTTGATATTGTTTCTTTCAATGTAAGCCACATCAGATCTACACTCACATTCTTAGTTTCTAAAGACGAAATTTTCACTCAGGAAAGGGCGATATTTCTTTCTGCTTTCTTGAATAAATATAATTTTCTTTTAATTTTGGTGTATTTGGAAAGTCTGATATATAGTGAATAGTAATTGTTATGACGAACAATCTTGACCATCGATTTGCACCTGTTGTTAATGTGTTGTGACAACTGCTTTCGTGAAGCGTTCACTAAACGCATTCTGTCAAAGGGTTCGTTTGTGATCTTTGGAGGACGAAATACCAAAGTGGCAACAAAATACTGTAGTTAAAAATGTCTTTAGGTCATCTACCACGAAAGCATTCCACGTCGAAGTAAGGCGTCGTTGATAACTTTCCTTATTGTCATGGTGAAACATTTAACGTTTCGTGTGTAAAATTTGAGTACAAAGACGAATGTGACAAATTAATTCAGCGATAAAAAAGCACCATGGTCAGCTACCAAAAAAGCATTCCGCACCGAAATATCGTATAGTTAATCACTTTCGTAGTTACCACGCTGAAATAAGTATATAATTGTTGCGAGGAACACAGACATATACAAATGACATAATTCTGGCTGACACTATTGCTTCCACACTTTGTGCTGTTTACATGTCATGCATGCTCGATCAAGTACTGTCAAAAACAAATGAAAATATTTTTAAAGAAGATGTAGACACCCAAAAGTGTGATTTATTCAATCACAGGAGCGTCAGAAGTAGAAATATCTCAAAAACAGACCATCACTAGGTAGGAATTAAAGTAATTGTTATGGAGTGTACTTCAAGGGAATTGCAAGATAGATCATCTGAAGCTTCAACCTTGGGGCAGCTAAGTGCCATCAGTCAGACATTTTCTGTGATTATATACAGGCTGAGATCAGAAGAGGCAATATATTTGTCGTTCTATCACTTCGACTTTTCATTTTAATGTTGAACGCACTTCAAATACATTTCAGCAGAAAAATTGTACAGAAAATACACACTGAATACAATATACACTTCAAGCTCAATAACATGACAAGTGTAGTGTCTAGCAAAAATATGACGGCCGAGTTTGCACAGGTTGCTGCAAAGAGTGCTGTATGTCTTGTGTTAGCCACTGTATGAAATTTAAGGTCGTTGAATTGCAGACGGAAATAGTATCAGTACATACAAGTAGTCAAACAGCTGAGTGGAGGCAGTATAAAGTACCGGATTTTTATAAATTCTCTCTTCTGTACCTAACCATACCCGCAAAAATACATTTTTCTAAATATTTAACTCAATGTTATTAATATTTCATTACTTTTATCATTTTATGAACAGTACATATCTTACTTCGAAATACATGTTACTTATAGCGTTAGTTATGCAACATTTGCGATACACGATATAGACTGCTTTGTTAGTATTAGCGATGTGCATGAAGTAAGTATGTTGTTTGAATTTAAATTGTAAATAGAAATTTTTCTCATTAGTCTTCCATTTACTGCTGTCATCTGGATAGAGCTTAAATAATCAGTCAGAAACAATACCTGCAATACGAAACTCATTAATAAAACCGATGGTTTTCTGTCTCTGCGTTATAGAACATGTTTATATTTAAAAGGAAAGTTCACTTTCTCCTCTTCTACAGTAGCCTTTAGACACATTAATACCTTAATGTCTGCAGAACTACTTGTCCTTGTCATTTATCTGCGTGTACTATAATCAGACGATGTTCTATTGAAAGTTGCAACTTTACTCCATTTCTTGATCCATCTGGCCACTTCTTCGGCTTAGTACGCGAACTACGAATGTATGTTTCATCGACATATATGAGAGGTCAACCCTTTTCACGGTACTATTTTATTAAAATAATCGACACATTCCAAAGCACCTTCCTGAAACCTGAGTTTTTCGCCACCTGGTAAATATCAATCATATTAATTGAACTAAAAATTTAGCATATAACTATAACACTGATAAAATAATGTATGTAAAGCCTAACGTTTGAAGTAGGTACCGCAATGAAGAAATACTTCCCTTAAAAGAGATATTTCCTCTTATTACGGGAAATAGTTACTTCTTTGTGGGGCGCTGTTTGTTTGTCACGTAGAAATTCTTTATCAGTCTCCGCACAAATTTTTCATAAAAATCAACTAAATATGAACGTCTTTCTCTTTATTCTGGTTTTTCCTGGAGTAGAGAAACCTGTTATTATTATTATTATTGTCGGAAGTGAAACACAAGTAGTAGCCTGCAATCTTTCATGGAGACTTTTAACGGGATTTTTACCCCCTCTTTTGCCTCTTTCGACATAAATTTAATTACAATGAAGACAATCGCTCGTACCTGGCTATGCAGAACTCTTCCTGCACATATAGCGCTTCGAGACTGTGCTTCCACGCCGTTTATACCGATGCGCTCACTCTGCACTGGCCGGCAGGTAGAACTTGACTTACACGGCCTCACCTTCCGAACGAAGGAATGAACTCGCCCAGCGCTTCGGACGAAACCGCGTATCTGTAGATCGTCCACCGTATCCTGCGCGAACTCTGTCAGACGGCATGTTCATCTAAAGAAAGAACGATATATATACATATATTGAATGTCTGGTCCTGTTCCATTTTTAGTTTTGAACTATAAAAAGGTCTACATTCATTAATGTAAAGTGCTTCCCCACCATTACTTTTGTTTAACTGTACATCAAGTATTTTATTCCTTTATTAATGATCAATGCTACATGTTTATATATGTCCCCACCCGTGTGACTGAACTTGTGTGTTCGTCTGAATGTGGAAGGTTGCTTTTAATATTGAATGCCTGCCGCGCAGCTTCTTACAGTCGCCGCTTCACGCGTTAGACCTCGTTTACTATAGTTAAAAAATCATGGTTTCGTATGTCGTCTGCACTGCCGTCTGCTATGTAGGCAGAGACACTTACTTGACAAGATGGACCAAAGAAGTAACAAAAGACATCTCTCTGGAACAGTAGTAGAAGGAATTATCTCTCTCAGGTAGCGAGGGTTGGTAGACAATAGACTTTGAATGCACCCTAACGCCCGGTATGGCCAGGGAACGCTCTGTGTTTGGCCTTCGGACTCACTCTTGCTGGGCCCACCGATGTATTTCGTAAAAGCATGCTGATGGGATTGCACGCTATTAGAACATTATTTGTGATCAGGCATTCTTGCGTTAATATTGAGTTTTTTTTTTTTTTTTTTTTTTTTTTTTTTTTTTTTTTTTTTTTTTTTTTTTTTTAAGTAATTCTCTCGCTATTCGAGGCGAAGTGTTTCTTATTTTTCAAAACTCGAGTAATTTAGTGTAAATTTAGTATTTGTATTTTCACTCTGGTAATCATTTTTGTGTCTTGTTTTCTCAGAAAACACGTGTGTGGCCTTCAGCCTTTGCGTAAACTTAGTATGTTTGAATTCCTTACTGCTTTTAACTAACGTTTTCGTGTGACATCTGTTTCCACGAGTATGCTAAATTCTCTCTCGAAATTTCTGGATTGATTCCGTGTTTTCTATCTTGGTATGACCGACTGCACAACGTGCTTTCGCAACGGTCATTGCTTTGGCCTTGAACCATGCTCTTTAAAAAGACCAGCTTTCTCCTGTTGAATTCTCATGTGTGCTTTATTTGTTTATTTTAAATTAATTTCTGTTGTAAATTCTATGTAATTCGCCGTGTTAGTACACCACGTGGTACTTAACCCTCGTGCGGCAGCGCCAATTATTATAACTTCAGCAGTAGCGCGGTGCAGATTTGCTACCACTGTGTATTCCGAGTTAAAAACCTAGACTATAGCTACTAAATGATTGTAATGACAAAAATAGGTCAATTTACAAGTAGATGATATTCTTTTTCAGTGGTTTTTAGTGCTGCTTGTATAGCGTTTTACTCCACAGAGTGGCACATTCTTCAATATCAGATTCATTGCGTCTGAAATCTTGTTCGGAATCGGAACTAGGATTTACATTTGAATAATAGTATCCTGTTCATGATCTGATGAGGAATCTAGACAAAAATCACTAATCATTAATTGTAGAAAGAAGTCTATTTCGTCATTTATTAGACCCATACCACGACTACAAGACCTGACGATTAAATTATGCAGTAGAATAACACTAATTTTCACATTGTGTGAGTATTAAAAGGGTTAAAAATGAGATTGAAGGAAACTGCAGCATGGCTAATTAAAAGAAACAAGAGGACAATTTAACGAAAGTTAAACTTCTATTTACGAAATAAATTTAAATTTTTGAGCATCCTAATATGTAGGGTAAAATTTATACAATAAATATTTACTAGAAACTGCCACCAATACATTTGCAATGAAAACGAGATGTAACACAAAACAATTCAAATCTACTTACATGACAGGCAGCATGGTGCAAATCTGCTACCAGTGATGCACTCCCTAAAAAAACGTATTGGGATTGACACTTTCGTGCACAAGAAACTCTGAACCTTCAATGACATCATTGTTAAGGCTTAATCGAGGAATAGCTAAAGCGGAAATACGGCATATCCATTATTACATCACCAGTGAGCATGTAAAGAAAAGTGGTAGCAGATTGCACCAGCGCAGTCGCTCAAGGGTTAAGGATAGTATGCTGCTGCCTCCCTACACATGAGTTTGTTCGTGCATAGTATACTTTTAAATTGTACTTGAAGTCATCTGCCATTTCGTCAAAACGCCGCCGACGCTTCGTTTTGCAACTAACATGAATTGTTCCCGATTGAGTGAGTGTCGCAAGCATTATGCCTGTGTCTGTGAGTGAATGAGTGCGCTGTCTTTATTCACTGTGTATATGAAAATGGCCTCCCATGTTCCTTCCATATTCAGAAAGGGCAGAAACTATTTTATTACAGGTATTAACTTAAAAAATTTAATTTACAGTTGTACAAGATGTGTGCTTCATTGTGCTTATTTGGTTTCGCCTCATTTTTTTGCTTATTTAGTGTTTTGAATAGATAATAATCTAAGGGTATCAAATTTCTGCTTCATAATTTCATGCTCCCTGTCCTATGTTTATTTATCTATTCCTTCTTAGATATTATTTTTGTGTTTGTTGAAACGTTGGCTGCTCCCTTAAGGAGTAGACAGTGAAATAAATTTCCGTTGCGGAAGAACTGTGGCCATTCGCAAAGTAATTTGGAGCAGCAGTGAGCGCTTTAACACTAGAACCGCCGATGGGACATTTTTGTCACGGGGCAATATTTAAATGCCTCCCCTTAGTTTAATTGTTTCAGGAGGTAGGTGTGGCTTTATAACTTTTTATGTTTCCTACCATTTATAACGGAAATCCACTTGCTCTGAGTTACGTAGTTTTCGAGAAAAAACAACAAATACCGTAAACCGTCGATGGGACATTTTTGTCCCATTGTATATACTAAACGTTGCCGATTACTATGCACTTTTAGAGGCTTTTTTTGTTGTCTGCTGCTACAATGCTAATGTACAAAAATGAGTTCGTTGTGTCTGATAATAAAAGTTGGAGGCTTTTATTGTTGTCTGCAACTACAATGCTGATGTGAAACAAAGTCACAATGAATCCAAGTATGGAGTATATGTTGTTGATCAAACAACCCACATAGTGAAAGCTGGTGGAAGAAGGTGGCCAGTTCATACTTTTTATAATATTTAGATTTAGCAGGCATCAATGTTTGGGTAATCTATGTAGAAGTGACAAACACCAAAATAACAAAGACGTGATTTCCCTCTGAAGCTTGCAGATGAACTTGCCAAAGACTATACAGAAACCTCGGTAAGAGCTGTACCAGCTCACGTTGAAGCATCAGAAGTAGGTGGCGGCCGCCGCCGTTGCCAGGTTGGAAAATCATTCAGAGAACGAAAACGTTCATACAAATGTGCGTCGTGTGGCAAATCAGTTTACAAGCAATGTGTTGCTGTACTTTCCTCCGTCTGTGCAGATTGCTAAGTACAGTCTATAGACAATGAAGAAAATTAGGTGTCTAAAAGGAATTAAATGGACTATAATTTTATCTTTGGAAGAGTTATCAAATTGCAGAATGACATTGGACTACGATAATATGTTGATGGTGTATTATGTGTTGTTCTTACTTGTAGAAAATATCATTTTGAACTGAAACCTTCATGCTGTGGCGGGAATTCTATTTAAAAAACTTGATTTCGCTATTAAATAATGAACAATTTTCATGTATTTGCATACTGTGTTGATTTGTGTAAAAATAAAGAAAATGTTCCATACTTACATTGTTACATGAAACCGTTTTGAATTAAATTGTATCTAGCACGTTTGTACATGATATTTAGAATAAAAACAACATAAAGACCATCACAGTTAATATTTCTTACAGAAATAGCGGTCCCTTAAAATTAAAAGTCTAGGAATAAACAGTAATGCATCGATCTGAAATGGGACACTTTTGTGACGGTGACGGTTTTAGGGTGTTAAAAACTCCGGCGGTTCTAGTGTTAACTTGCCTTTTCTGATCTTTAATACCAGAGATCTGTCAAAGAAAAAATCGCACTGACGTGTTTTACGGCCCACTTTAGATTTGTAGCTTTATAAGTTTTTGCAAACATTTTGGACAAATATAATAATCTAAATAATAAAAAAATAATTAATAAGAGTGTCTGAAACCCTTTTAGGAAAGAAACACTGACCTTCAGCGTCACAGTCCAAAGCACTACCGACTACGCTACAGATAACAGTTAGAATATGCGTTCTTTAATTTCATATTATTGATCGCCGTTGTTTACTGGTGATAATATGGCATTTGTAGACACTGGATTATCATTTATCCTACGAACAACGACGTGATTTGTTAATTTTTCAGTGCGCCATTGCTTTGAAATGACAACGTGTAAGTTACAATAAGAAAATCATCAAATACGCAACGCAAGATGGTGTATGTCAGAGAGAGTTCTGGGCGAGGAATGTCACGTGACTTCTGCGAACGGCTGGTTTTCGTTAATTCAATGGAAGGTGTCGAAACTCCGTTATTTTTGCAAATATCTCTCAAACGATACGAGATATGAAAAAACATAAGGGACACAAAGTTGTAGAGAATTTTTTCCTCTACAAATTCGTTTATTCAATTTTCGAGTCAGATGAACGGTTTATTTGCAATTAAAATTACATTACAAACGGCTGTTTTTGGTATTACTAACGTATTTCTTGTCCGAAATATTTAAAAAAAGCGAGGCTCTGGTCTCTGGAAGCAAACAATTATTTCTGTAAAATTTGATGCCGATCGCTTAAACGGTTCGACCTAAAAAAGGGGGAACACGTTACAGCCACACATCTTCAAATCGCCGTTATTATTGCAAATATCTCTGCAACGGTGCAAGATAAGAGGAAACATAACTGAGCGAAGTTGTAGAGAATTTTCACCTCTACCAATTAGGTTATTTAATTATCGTGTCAGATGAATGGTTCGTTTCAAATTAAAATTATTTTACAAACTTCTTTTTTTGGTTTTACTACCTTATTTTTTGTCCGAAAAATTTGAAAAAGGGAGGTTCTGGTCTCTGACGGCCTACAATTACGTCTGTAAAATTTGATGCTGATCGGTTGAACGGTTCGTCTTAAAAACAGGGAACACGTTACGGACAGACAGACAGACATACATCCCAAAATCGCCGTTATTTTTGCAAATATCTCTGAAACGATACGAGATATGAAAAAAAAAAAAACATAAGAGAGCAGAGTTGTAGAGGATTTTCTACTCTACAAATTAGGTTATTCAATTTTCGTGTCAGATGAACGGTTAAGCTATTATTTTCATGTAAATTTAGAGCTGTCAAAAGACGATCGCAAAGGCCCACTTTTAGTGTTACTACCGTAACCTAAAGTGGGACAAAAGTGTTCAACTAATCTTTAATAAACTTGATTGAAAGGTTAGTTATTGTGAATGTTAACTACCAGCTGATGACAATTATTAATGCTGCATTTAACACCAGATTAGTTTTGAATGAGTAGCATTTGAAACAGACCTCCTTTAGCTGGCTCACTATTGCCAAATTTTTGTAGCGACCCTGTTTTTCCTATCTATAGAACAGCCTTACCTTTATTCCACCAACCAACGTACCAGTTTTACGTTGGCTGCTCACTTAAGGAGTAAACAGTGAGATAAATTTCCCTTGCGCAAAAACTGTGGCCATTCGCGAAGTAATTTGGAGTAGCAGAGAGTGTTTTAACTTGCCTTTTCTGATCCCTCACACCAGAGATTGAAACGCAACAATACAGTGCCCAACGCGAGTAATAGCGTGTGTGAACACTGTTAAAATTTACAATATAGAAGATGTGTATGATTTGTTTATTATTTGTGTATGGCATGTAATTCGATTTGTTATTTTATGCAAATAATTTATGTGACGTACTATTGTCAAAATGAGTACATATTACATAGAAGGAAATGATGTAATGTATTGTAGTAGACACTTTGGCTTATCCAGGGCAAAGTTAGCAATATCTCAGTACTATCGCTGAGCGTAGAGTTGTGTAGCGCGAGGCGCGAGAGAATAGTCTCGAAGTGAATGTAACAAAGTCAGATAATAGTAGCAGACCGTAGTAGCGTGGCACCTTATGAAGTGTTGGTACGAGCAGCAATCAGAGCAAGTGGTCATTGGCAAATAATTGGCCTGAACACAGCGTCAATGCATCAAGAGAAATATGTCAAGAGGAACGCTGTATACCCAATGCAAATAATGTTCCGTCGCCAAGAAGATACCATTTTGCTAGAAATTATTAAGTGTGAGCAACAACAGCCAGCTACGCCGCTCCGTCACTGCAAAAGTAAGATCTGCACAACTTACCGTCTTTAGAACTGTATAACTAAGCCAACGTTTAGTTTTTCAGAATGTCAATAGTGAACCAGAGTGCAAGTATTCAGCGTTAAAGAATAATTAACCCAAGTCACTATCTACCAGGTTCCTTATCCACTACCTTTAATTGTCTGAGGCTCAATATGAACCATAAAGACTGGTTGAAATAAACTTTAAAGTAATTATATCAGTATAAAATATTTTGCAATAGTATAAATTTGACAAACAAATTAACAACAGTGCGCAGTTAATAGTAATGAATGTATTGAATGATAAAGAACAGTAATTGTAATCTGAATATTCAGTTTATAAGAGTTAAAAAGTTACGTTGCAAAGTTCAGCCAAAGAACCAAATAGTGTGGTTTTAACAGAGTAATTATTCGATACCATTTAATATGCTACTTTATTGTTAGTTTAATGGGCAACAGTCAAGGTTAAGAGATTAGTTATTAGGAACAATAATTACGTTAATGATTTACAGAAAGAGTAAATTGCTTAATTTAGCAGTCAATAATTTTGTATTAACATTCAACCAGTCAAAATAGATAGAAACACAATTACGGCAGTTTGCGTTAGTGTTGATAGTCAAAGTACAGTCAAAGCTCATTGCAAGCATTATGGTGATGATCTATTTCTTAATGTAGAAGTTGTGCATGCTAACTTTTATTCTACAAATTTCCAGTTCACTACAGTATCTTTATTGGTTGATGCTATTGCATGAGAGAGTTGGATTTGCTGGTTCTGCAATGTTTTATGTTCCCTGGTGTCGTTGCTGCAGTCACTTAACCGGCAGTCTGTGTCTGTGTTGTTTCCAAATTAATCCTTAAATAATTAATTTGCTACTGAACCAAAATTTGTTGCTCGTACAACGAGCTGGAGACCGTATTATCTCACCTAGTTAAAATTGTTCATTCAATTAGAGTTTTGTCCCGGGTGTTACATTTACTACTTTATATAAAAATCCCGCACCAAGCGATCGTCATTGGGAAGTGATTAGTAAAATATCGTTTGTGTGTGTAACCTCCACTACGATATCGGTTTCACCTCCGATAGCTTAATCCGAGTAATTGTTTCATGAGGCACATGGATCATTTTATAGTTTAATCACTAGCGATTATCGGTAGCGTAGGTCGGTTAGGTTACAAGATCTTTCAATAAAAAAATTTAACAAGCTACTTTCAATATACTTGCCTGGTTTTCGGCACCAACCCTTCAAAAACACTGTGCTCGGGAGAGAGCGTACCTGTCGCAGAGGTAGGGGAGGATTCGCTCAAGTGTCGTCACAGTGAGCAGATCGACTTCGCGCCTGGGTGGTGCGGAAGGCAGCCGCGTCGTCACGGCAGAGGCGCGACGGCAGCCGGCGCGTGCGGCCAGCGCCGGTCCGTCTTCATTAACGCGTGGCTGCCTGCTGATCCCTGGAGGCCCGAGGCGCCGCAGCCCCCGGGGCCCTCCAGCAGCCCCTAACTTACTTACCGGCTCGGCCAGCCGCACCCCAACCCCTCCCCACCCTCCTAAATCCCCCCCCACCCTCCTGACCGCTCCACGCTGCGCGCCTTCTCAGCCTGCTCTGCGCTGTTTGAATAATTAACGCCGTACGCTGCTTTCTAACTTTTCGTCCTGACTGCTAACGCTCCTGGACGCTGTAGCTGATGAATTTGGCCCGACTCCAAGTGAGAGCGAAAATATGAGCTCGTGCAACGGGAACGAGACGTCAGCTGCGCAGCAGTTTTATACGTTTGTGTCAAAGAAATTTATTCGGGTTCATACGTTATTACGCAGTACGATGCTTATTGAATTGCTCCTCATATTAATTTAAAATTGTGCTGCTGGATTGTAAAATATAAAACTACTAGGTGACTCGGTGAACTTCGTATCGCCGGCCGCGGTGGCCGAGGAGACTGAGGCGCTCCAGTCACGGTCTGCACGGCGTCTACGGTCGGGGGTTCGAATCCCCACTCGGGCCTGGATATTTGTGACGTCCTTAGTCTTAGTTAGTTCATAAGTGGTTTATAAGTTTAGGGACTGATAACCCCGTAGTTGAGTCCCATAGACTATACAAACATTTGATTTTGAACTTCGTATCACTTACCTCTTAAAACAAACCATATCAATTTAAGTCATGTATTTTAGACGCAGTAGCTTTATAAAGGCATCATCAGACAGTCTTAAGTATCGGCTCGATAGTGGGCGGAAAGAGTGGGCAAATCACGCACACATGTCAAGGTTAATGTTCATGCCACATTCGTGGAAGTTCAGGAAAGGTTTAATCGGTGACGAAATATGGAGAAATTGCGAGGAAAATTTAGATTTAAAACATGTAAAATAATGACTTGGTTGTTGTGTTACTACCAACACAAGAAATGTTCAAATGTTTCTTAAACTTAAAGGACTTAACTGCGGGGTCATCAGTCCCTAAACTTACAAACTACTTATGAACTACCTTATACTAAACACGACACAAACATCAATGCCCGAGGGGGGATTCGAACACCCGACCGTAGCAGCCGTGTACACACTTGGTTCGAATTTTGCGACTTTCCATTTTAACTGTCCCTATTTTTATACTGAAAACTTTTCCAAGGTCATAATGAACAAAATGAAGCATTACCCCTCTCCGTCGTCTGAATAATCAGTTATGTGCTGAATTCAATCAAATACTTTGACAAAAGCACTTTTCCAGTTATCCGGTAGATTTTCCAAAAAATGTATTTCTTACAAACCTTGTCCTGTCAAGCCGAACTCAAGCGATGCTCTTACAACCATGTGACAATTGATTTTTATTCATAGAAAAAATCGCTTTCGGTTTTTCCTATATTTTCCAACTTTCCGGCCGAGTTTTCCAAATTTTTATTTGATGCAAACCTTCCTCTTGCTTCCAACATAAAATGTATAAAATTTTATTGGAATTGGACGAACGGTATTGACAGCTCACTGGAAAAAAGTATTTCAGTTTTTCCCGATTTTCCTCTTTTGCGGACAACTTTTCCATATTTTATCACCGTTTAAACCTTCCTTGGACTTACAAGCCACACCAGTTCCGCCGTTCTCGAGTTTTAGCGAGACTAACGAACAGCAATTCATTTACATATATATAAATATTGTGCTGGTGGATAGTGAAACATATATCTTATTGAAAAAGATTATGACAATCAGGCCGCTTCCTTCTTCAGATACGTAGATAATAACTTATGCGAACTAATACCCAGAATTGTTTTATTCATAACGACACCTGCCGTGGAAACCTAAGCGAACATATATTTTATTGTTTTATGTTTGATTACCTACCAGCAAAAAACGATTTTATATCAGACTATCCAGCATCACAATTAATAGTAGATGCAGTACTTGAATGAGCAGATAAATGTCAACTGTCACAGAGACCTGAAGAAGGCACCCTTGAATTTCGAGATCGGCCCTATTGCCTAAAAACATTTAAACAAGTGATTGCCCTCTTAGCATTTTATTAATTATATTACGATAAAAAGACCGTCCGGTAGTAGGAAAGCAGAATATCACGGGATGTGCGCCTGCGTCAAAATATTTGCACTCAACAAGAATTACACAACGGTGCTGGCCATTCAGTCCCCACAATGTTAACGATACGAAACAGAAATTTCTTATGTACGTGTGAAGTAATACAAAACGGTAGGAGCAGTGTTTTCATTGTTATATGTTTCTGAATTCGAAAATAGCCAACAAAAATCAACTTCGCTTTTAGAAGGTATACAACTTTGTAGATTAAATGCAACTTTGAATTAAGTTACAGGATTAGTACTACATCACTTGATCTACGAAGCAGTAAACTGGAAGTGTTCCAAACTTCATGGAAACTGAATTAATAAAAAGGTTATAGGAAGCTGGAATTGGCACAGTTGAGTACTCGTAATCCCCCCGTAAATGTTAAAAATACTGTACGTCAAAATTTCCTAGATATTCATTTATAGCTTGTTTATTACTTACTATTAGGAGAAAAATTATCAGAAGTATAAATTTTCAACGAACGGAATTATTAATATGTATGACAGTGTAAAATATAGGAGATCAGAAGATGACGTCTCTAAACGTCTGTGAACATCCATAAATAAATAACGTGATCTTGGCTGGACCATTGTAGGAATTATTATTAATTTTGTAAAGTAAAAGAGGGCTTCTGTAGCACGGAGCCTGTGTAAGTAACGGTCAGCGTTGACATGGGCAGTTGACTTCAAGCCAAGATCGCATACCTACCGCTCAGCCACGTGGGAGTAACCGAGCGGTCTGTAGTGCCACGTTACGGATCGCGCGGCCTCCTGCGTCGGAGGTTCGAATCCTCCCTCTGGCATGGATGTGTGAGTTGTCCTTAGGTTAGTGTAACTTAATTTAATTAGTTCGTAAGACTAGGGACTGATGACGAACGTAGTTTGGTTCCATAGGATTAAAAACATCTGAACACCTCTGCGCTGAGCCGAGTGAAGCAGGAATTCTGTTCCGCGGTGCCGAACGTAAGCATTTGAATATCGCACTCTCGCTGTCATACTAATTATTTTAAGACCCTATAAATGACAGCAGTAGATAAAAATTAAGCACACAAACGACAAGAATTGGTTCAAGAGATAAATAAAAGAAGAAATAAACCAATGCCAATTCAAGTGGCGTCGATTCCATAAAGGAAAATTGCGCACTACGACTGTTGGTTATAAAAAGGAAGTATACCGAGTCGCAATGCCTTTGGTGATCTGAGATAATTCTACCTTAACTAGATTTCAGTTTCAAACAGTTATTCGCAGAGCATTTGTGTAAATGACATGTACCTAATAAGCTGATAGTAGCCCATGCCGCCATATGACGTAACTATCATACAGTAAACACTGATGGGATTACGTCGGCTTGGTGTTACTTGCCTTCCAGCTCATTCAACTCTCCAGTATGAAGCGCTGCCGGCTTCAGGGCAACAAAATGCGATCTTCAGACACTACCATCATCTTATAGGCCAAATGTTTTCTGTTACTGTGTGTACACAATCTAATAGACTTACCGGTCGGTGCGCAACTCTATTGATAGACATGCGCTGGAGCGATATACAATTATTTTTCATAACTGATCCAAACATACACTATATAACAAGTAGAGAGAATGTGTGTATGTCACATATGAGAAGTAACCAGGCATTGCATCAGAGGTTGGAAGTTAGGCTTATGTAGCCACCGGTGCCATGACTATTATGCTTCCCGTATATGGTATGCACACAGTGTTTAATAAAAACATTCGCCCACTGTTCAGTAAAGAATGACTTTCAGCGCTGAAACCAGTAGCCTCCAATAAGTTGAAACGAAACAATATATGACAATTTTCTTATCATATGTTAAAGCATGTATTCAGTTTTACCTTACTGCGCTTTCTTTAACTTCTTGTAACGTTTTAACACCCAGATGCTACCATCCGATTGAGTGCATAAAATGCTATAAGATAGGTATCGTAAAATCTAAAAAGATATATAATAATAACAACTAAAAATAAAATTAATCGCCGTCTCTGATACAAGCGTCGTCATTGAACTTCCAATGTGGCAAATACCATAGATTCATTTACGACCCGACCAATTTTGATGGCAAGTTTCTCTGCTATACCACATTATTTGGTCTTTTCGTGATTTACTCGCAATCTATATCAAAATATCAATTAATTGTGTAGTTTCCCTAACTGGGCTCAGCATTATTTTTCAGGGTACGGCCTTAGCGAATATTCAAATGTTTGTTAAGCTTATGGGACTTAACTGCAGGATGATCAGTTCCTAAATTTATAAACTACTTATAAACTAACTTATACTAAAGATAACACAAACATCCATGCCCGAGGGAGGATTCGAACCCCCGATGGGGAACAGCTTCGCGCATCGGTGCATAGCGCCTCTATGCACTCGGCCACTACACCGAGAGTAGGATTAGTGAAACCGAGGTCAGAGAGCTACGGACTGTGTCGCTTCAACCGTCCTATGCATATTAAGCTCAGTACGTACTCAGCTACTATCGTACGGCTAGACGGTGGAACTATGTAGAAGGTGCGTCTGAAAAGTTCGGTGTATGGTCCCATATTTTACAAACCGCGCTGGCGAGGATGATGCACCAGCCCATACGCATTGAGGGACATGTCAGCAAACGCCCCCTATAGTACAAAGCACTGCAGCGAAGCAGCCGTAACCGCAGCAATCGACATAACAGGGTCAGTGCGAGAACTCGTGTAATTGCAACATGGAGCGCAAAATGGTGCAACGCGTTAACATCCAGATTTGTTTCAAGTTATTCAAGATGGCGACTGAGACCCAGAGATGTTAGTACAAGTGTATGGTGTTGAAGCAGTCATGAAAGGGCAGAAAACAATTTTATTAGAGGCAGTAATTTTATGATTTAATTCACTTTTGTACAAGATGTGTGCTTACCTTTGGTCTGCCCAGATATATTTGCGTGGTTTTTTACATAATGGATAATGATTTTAAAGTATCAAAGGTCTGCTTTATGATTTCATGTTCCGCATCCGATGTTTAATTATCTATTCATTTATTTGTGAACATTTTGTGTTGGTTAAAACGTTGCCTGCTCCCTTAAGTAGTGTGCAGTTAGATAAATTTCTTTTGCCCAATTATTGTGGCCACTCGTAAAGTAATTTAGAGCAGCAGTGAGAGTTTTAACTTACATTTGCAGATCTCAACTGCCTCAGATCTTGGGTAGAAAACATAACAAGCTCTTTTCAAATTCATACAAATTTAGGTATTGAATGCGCCTAGCGTTGCCATACGGCAACATCAAATACCTCGTTAACGTCGGTAATGACTTTCCTATAAACTACATTGTGTATTTGTGCCCTGCTGCTACATACTAAAACAAAAATTATAGGAAAACATTAATTTAGGCGCTAATGGGTGTACGAAATGATTACTCTTTCTCGTAATGACACTGCCTATATTATCGTACGGCTCACCGATGTGGATAGACGCACTAGAGCGACAATACAAACGTACCAAAATTAATAGAGTCCAACGGTTAATCAATTTAAAAATGGTTAAAGCTTACAGAACGACATCCAGCGAAGCACTTTGTGTTCTTTCAGGTCTCATGCCTATAACACTTAAGATACAGGAAATAGCTAAATATTATAACCTGGTCAAAACCAAAGACGCCAAACAGACAATCGACATCGCCCTAGAGTACAGAAGCTGGACACACCCAGCAGACTTTACAAGGATAATTGAGAAGGACGTCAGCAAAAGCTACGCTGTTCAAGTATACTCAGATGGAAGCAAATCAGACGACGGAGTGGGTTCGGGGATAGCAATATTTGTTAATAAGAGACTTACTTTCCAGATACAGCTAAAACTGTCTAATGAATGCTCAAACAATCAAGCGGAACAATTTGCCATTGTCAATGCTCTTGAGTTCATAAATAATCTCTCGAATACTGATACAACTGCAGTAATTCACACCGACAGCAGAATTACTTTGGACTCTTTGCGAAATCCGAAGAACCACAACTTGTTGATTGAAGAAATAAGAAGTAATATCAGAAGGTTACAGATACACAACTGGCTGGTGCATTTCGAATGGGTTAAGGCACATCAAGGGATATGGGGAAATGAACTAGCTGACAACCTTGCTAAAAGAGCAGCTCGATCACGACAGTCAACACGCTATAACAAAATACCTACAAGTGCCGTAAAGAAGAAACTTCGAGAAGAGTGTAGGAACAAGTGGGACATTGGTTGGCACAGAACGAAAAACGGGGGAAGCACTAAACCGTATTTTCCTACGATCCGACAACGTTTAATGATTAAACTTCCAATATCTCCGAATTTTACAGATATGCTAACAGGTCATGGGAAACTGAAAGCCTACTATCAGCGGTTCAAAATAATTGAAGACGGAACGTGCACATGTAACAGTGCTGTCCAAACTATTGACCACGTGCTTTTTGACTGCTGCAATTTATTGAAAGAGAGGGACCATCTCAGGAAAAAAATAGCTGCCAAAGGAGGAGGATGGCCCGTCAGTAAATATGACTTAGTACATAAATACACTACTGACTTTTACAATTTTTGTAATTCAATAAGATTTCCTAATGTATAAAACTTTTACAATTCTTGTAATTCATTAAGATTTCCTAATGTATAAAATTGTTTGTTCCTTTGTAAACCATGTCATCTTGTATACTGTACTTGTGTTTGTAAGAACATTTGATGTAACCGCCTGAATCAAACCATCAAACATGTAATATTGCTATGTAATGGGGCATGTTAAATAATAAATAAATAAAAAAATGGCTGACACGTGTCACGCGTCATTACTATTACTGTTTAAAGAACTGAATTGGTTTAAAATGGCAGATTATAGCTGGCTGATGAGAGGTGTTTACTTTAGAAGAGGCATGTGCAAACATCGCCCCACGAGGGCGGACTCCCTCGCCACGCCCCTGCCCCGCGCACTGTGCGCAGCGGCGTGTGGGGCGCAGTAGGGAGCCGCAAGAGGAAGAACGCCGCTACAGTCATGCAGTGTAAAAGTGAATTCTATGCGTCAGGAGTCGAGTTATGGCGGCCGATAAGATTTATTTGATAGGCTTGATTCCATGTTGGAATTGCTGCTCCACGACTGTATTTGATTTGTCCTAAAGAATTACCACAAATTTATTTGATAGTGAACAGAAAAGGTACATGCTCTTTCAAAACCCATTGACTGCAATTTGAATGAACGCTCGTAAATGACAAACATTAAAGGTACTGAAACTTCCTGGCAGATTAAAATTGTGTGCCGGAACCGGGACTCGAACCTGGGACCTTTGCCTTTCGCGGGCAAGCGCTCTACCGACTGAGCTATCCCGACACGACTCACGATACCGCCTCACAACTTTACTTCCGCCAGTAGCTCGTCTCGTCTCTAGGTTCGAGCCCCGGTTCCGGCACACAATTTTAATCTGCCAGGAAGTTTTATATCAGCGCACACTCCACTGCAGAGTGAAAGTTTTATTCTGGAAACATCCCTTAGGCTGTGGCTAAGCCATGTATCCACCATATCCTTTCTTCCAGGAGTGCTAGTCTTGCATGGTACGCAGAAGAGCTTCTGTGAAGTTTGGAAAGTAGGAGACGTGGTACTGGCGGAAGTGAAGATGTGAGGCGGTATCGTGAGTCGTGTCGGGATAGCGCAATCGGTAGAGCGCTTGCCCGCGAAAGGCAAAGGTAACAGGTTCGATTCCCGGTACCGGCACACGATTTTAATCTGCCAGGCAGTTTCATATCAGCGCCCACTGCTGCAGAGTGAAAGTTTCATTCTGGTAGCACAGCGGTAGCGTCACTGTCTACCACACAGGAGGTATGAGTTCGATTCCCGGCAGGGGACTGGGTGTTGTGTGTTGTCCTAATCATCGATCATCATCATTGGCACGTAAGTCGCCCTCGCGGCGTCAAATGAAAATATTTACACTAAGGCGGCCGAACAAACCCGCAAGGTTCTCCCGGCCAAGAAAGCCATACGCTCATTTCATTTCACCGAATTCTTAATATTGTCGTATATTTATCATTACTGCCGACATTGCTGAGATGCTTTGTTGAGCCAAAGAGACGCACTCCAAGCTGAGATATAGAGGCCATTGCAGATATCAGGCTGAAATGGACCTATATAGCTTACGGGAAGTGGAGCTTGCAAAGAACTCTCCAACTGCAGATGTCCTCAGTCACCGTCCCAGAGTAGAGCGTTTCCTTTCGGAGAATAGCACGATAACTTCATACAGCGTGTAGACCCTGTTGTAAGATGTTACATTAGTATTTGGTTGCTAACAGGCACGTCTTAATGTACGTAGCAAAGTTGATACCTGCCCCTGGGAGCAGCAACGTCAGTGGTTGCACGAAGCTAGAGTGAGAGGGTAAATGATGAAAACTGTTAGTTAGCAGCTACCTTCTGTAGGGAGAACGTATGGCGTGGGCAACTGACTTAAAACATTGTTGTTGCTGACCATACTGGGCAGCACGGTGATGTTTGCCTTTCAGGTGAACCATGCTGCTAGAAGTGTAGAGTTTGTTAATGCCATGACAAGTCACATCCCCACCCAGTGAATGGCAGCGGGGACAGTTCTAACACGTGGTTAGGTAGAGGACTCGGGGAGTGGCAAGCCACAAAGTAGATTGTTTAAACATAGCTCGTGCTGCTATCCGTGCTGGAAAATTACTTTTTGCAGTTAAAAAAAACAAGTAGAGTAATCGGTTTTTACGCCGTGGAGCACAGCGTGACCTACCCGAGTAGTAATAAAGTTAATATTTTGTAATCGTTTCAGAGTAACTAGAAAGTAATTGCCTTGCGTGATGGAAGCCAGAATGTTACCGCTGTGACACAGTGGCGGAAAAAGCAATGGCCTTTAAAACCACTGGGTTTTTCGATAGGCCGGCCGCGGTGGCCAAGCGCTCTTCGGCACGTCAGTCACGGTCTGCACGGCCACTGCGGTCGGGGGTTCGAATAACCCCTCGGGCATAGATATTTGTACCGTCCTTAGTATAAGCTAATTCACAAGTAGTTTGTAAGTTTAGGGACTGATCTCCCTGTAGATAAATCCCATTAGCTCTACAAACAATTATTTATTTATTTATTTATTTATTTATTATTTTTTTTTTTTTTTTTTTTTTTTTTTTTTTTTTTTTTTTTTTTTTTTTTTTGGCCGATAGAGCGGAAGATCTCAGACGAGGTGGGGGCCGGATCCGTTTCGTTTGCTACCAGCCTCGTGTAAGTTACACGACAGTCTGTTGTTTCTCTCAGGAATGGGATGCCACTGGGTAGCTGCATCAAGCTGGTCCCTAAGGATTGTAAACACTGGCTTCTGTTGTGACAATCGATGACTCATTTAGCTTTCTTTAAATGATTAGCCTCAGTGTAGTAGTATTAGTAGAGGGGATGCAGTAAATATATTTCAACTTACCCATGAGTTCCCAAAGTCTCTTGAGCAAGAATCCCCTCGAGTCACGAAATCCGCATCTCTCGTAGATGCCTGTAGTCTAATGTTCAAATGTTTGTTAAGCTTATGGGACTTAACTACGGGGTCATCAGTCCCTAAACTTACAAACTACTTATGAACTACTTACGAACTAGGACGGCACAAATATCCATGCCCGGGGGGGGAGATTCGAACCCCCGACCGTAGTGCCCGTGCAGACCGTGACTGGAGCGCCTCAGTCTCTCCTTTCCGCTCGGGACTAGCAGGATGACCGACAACCCCTTTCCCCTTTCCTGTATTACGATACGACAATATGATAACTGCAGGCCAGAAATATTACATTTTAACCACAACACTTTCAGCCGGTGTGAGAGAAACCGCCAGCCGCGGTGGCCGAGGGGTCTTAGGCACTTCAGTCACGGTCTGCACGGCCACTACGGTCGGGGATTCGAATCCTCCACGGGCATGGATATTTGTGCCGTGCTAGTTCGTAAGTAGTTTGTAAGTTTAGGGACTGATGACCCCGTAGTTAAGTCCCATAAGCTGTACAAACATTTGAACATTTTTTGTGAGAGAAACGGACGCAGTTGCGTCTCAGAGAATAGAAGATATTTCACCATTGCTTTTTCCGCCACTGTGTCATGGCGGCTTGCATCACGTAAGACAATTAATTTCTAGTTACCCTGAAACGATTACAAAATATTAACTTTATTACTACTCGGGTGAGTCACGCCGTAGAAGGTACATGGCGTAAAAACCGATTACTCTACTTGTTTTTTAAGTGCAAAAAGTAATTTTCCAGCACGGATAGCCGCACGAGCTCTCGGTAGGTGCAGTGTGGTTTACGAGGCGGCAAGTTAGTGCCATAGGGTGGAAGGGGGTGGGAGGGAGCGCAGACGGCCTAACGATATCGCCCGTCGCCAGAGCCTGTAAAGGCGGCGACGTGGTAAACGGCAGTCTGCGGCCGTGGCGCGCGGTTACGGCGCCATGAAATTAAAAAAGGAAAAAAAAAAAAAAAAATTAACCGGCGCATCGCTGCAATGCTGGGCCACGAACGCAGGCGAGACACTGCGCCACCTATGGCGACTAGCGTGTCTGTGAGGCTGGCAGACTCTCGAAAGGCTAGTCTACAAAATTTCAAATAAGTACATGATTGACTCTCGATAATGTAGTGACGCATGTTGGAGGAGGGGGGGGCAGAGCTGGTCATATATAAGTTCCTGCAGTATTCCGCAGTTGATTTCCACGGCCAGCGGTTCCTGACCCGCCACGACAACTGCCAAGGCAGTGACGTAAGTAAAGAGAAAAAAAAATCGTGTAACAGCAATCTGGTAAAGGTAAAGATTTAAAACTTGGGTTGTTTTACCATATGCTTTCATTGAAAGGGAGTGAATTAGTTTCTTCAACGGGAGTGGTAGATGGTAGTCTGTCTGGAAACTGAGTAAAATTTTGCTCGGCAAGCAGATCCCCCCCCCCCCCCAAAGCCAAGTCCTAGTTACGCCACTGGCCAAGGGTATAACATTTCACATTGTTATTTTTGCACTGAATGATGGAAAGGCTGGTAGAAGGCGACGTTGGGGAAGATCAGTTTGGGTTCAGGAGAAATGTAGGAACTCGGGAGGCAAAACTCACTTTACGGCTTATCTCAGAAGATAGATTAAGAAAAAGGCAAACCTACGTATTTAGCCTTTGTAGATTTGGAGAAGACTTTTGACAATGTTAATTGGAATAAACTCTTAGAACTTTTGATGCAAGCAGGAGTAAAATATAGGTAGCGTAAGGTTATTTACAACTTGTACAAAAACCAGACAGCGGTTGTCAGAGTTGAAGGGCATGAAAGTGGGTGGGAAGGGATTAAGACAGGGTTATAGCCTTTCTCCAATGTTATTCAATTTGTACATTGAGCAGGCTATAAAGGTAAGAAAGGAGAAATTTTGGTGAAGGAATTAAAGTTCAGGGTGAAGGATTAAAAACATTGCGTTTTGCCGACGACATAGTAATTCTGTCAGAGACAGTAAAGGATCTGGAAGAGCAGTTGAACGGAACGGACAATGTGCTAGAAGGTGCATATAACATGAACATTAACAAGAGAAAAACTAGGGTAATGGAGTGCATTCTAAGAAAATCAGGCGATGCTGAAGGAATTAGATTAGGTAACGAAGCAATAAAGGAGGTAGATGTGTTTTGTTACTTGGGCAGTAAAATAAGAACTGATGGTCGCAGTACAGAGGATATAAAATGCAGAATGGCAATGGGTAGAAAAGCGTTCTTTAAAAAGAGAAATTTGTTAACATCAAATATTGATGTAAGCCTAAGGAACTCATTTCTGAAGGTGTTGCCTTGTATGGAAGTGAAACATGGACGATAAACAGTGCAGACAGGAAGAGGATAGAGGCTTTTGTAATGTGGTGCTACAGAAGAATGCTGAAGATTACGTGGGTGGATCGCGTAACTAATGAGGTGCTACTGAACAGAATTGGGGAGAAAATGAATTTCGGGCATACCTTGACAAAAAGAAGGGATCGATTGGTAGGACACATTCTTAGAATCAAGGAATTGTGAATTTAGCGTTGAAGGGAAGTGTGTGGGGTAGAAACCGCAGAGGAAGACCAAGAGATGGATACAGTAAGCAGATTCAAACAGATGTAGGTTGCCGTTCTTATGTGGAGTTAAAGAGGCTTGCTCAGGATAGGGTATTGTGGAGAGCTGCATCAAACCAGTCTCCGGACTGAAGACCACAACAACAACATTATTGCACTGTTTATTGCCATATCATCATCTTCTATACATCATGATTAATATTTGTATTCAATCGGCATGAAGATAGTCTCACAAGCATACTGAAACCGGGTGCCTAAGAACAATTAAAATTTTTCAGAAATCCAAACTGTGTTTTTAAAATATGATCTGATATATGTCTACCTAATTTCTGGTATACAGTGTTTGCGGCGGTTTTGTAAAAAAGTTTAGAATGCCCGGTGGGGTTCAAATGACCATTTTTCAAGCTGGGAATATCTTCGGTGTTTAAAATACTACGTTCCTGCGATTTTCTGGCTTTTAATAGTTTTAGACGATGTTTAATATACCTCAATAATAAGATTTCCTGACATAGTCGTGTTTGGAGGCGATCTGATCGTTTAATAGTTTTCAAAATTAAAAGCCAAGATCGCACATTAATAATTTTATTAAATAACGATCGGTTTCGGTGCACTGTGTACCATCATCTGGTCACATATGTCTTACAAGCTAGTCATTTGTCAAAAATTTAAGGACATGCAAGAAATAACGTAAAAACATAAAAAATAACATACATATGGGAGTAAGAGGAACTTATCCTACCTTGTTAAGAAATTGGGTATAAAATAGCAAGTGCAACAATGCACTTTGTCATTATATAATATTTATTATAATTACATAATATTATCTAATATTTAAGTGCAATGTTGCACTTGTTATTTTATACCCAATTTCTTAACAAGGTAGGATAAGTGCTTTTTAATCCCAAATGTATGTCTTTTTTATGTTTGTACGTTATTTCTTGCATGTCTTTTATATTTTTGACAGATGACCAGCTTATAACACTTATATGACCAGATGATGGTGACACAGTGCACAGAAACCGGTCGTCATTTAATAAATTATTAATGTGTGATCTTGGCTTTTCATTTTGAAAACTACCCCAATTTTATTGATTTTTAATTGCAAATTTTTAATATTTTTACTCGCTTATCATTGGTTCCCGGCGGCGGTAAACTTACCGCTTCTGACATGTAATTTATCCGATTTATTTGGCGCTTCTGTTAGCCAACAATGACCAGTTTCATACATTGTTGCCTACTGTGGCTATTACGCGTTTGTTTGGTGGTACCAGTCAGAAGTTCTCGCCCTCAGCAACTCCAGACTCCATCTATTTTGACTGCTCACAGAGAAGAAGGAACATCTAAAGGAACGAAACGAAGGAATTACAAAGTTGGATCGTGCAACAAAAACAAAACTAGAGACTTTTTTTCATATGTAAAAAAAATCTGCATGTGGTTAGTGTGTGAGTAAGCGGATATGCAAAATGTACACGTGAGTAGTCTAGTAAAGCAGTATGTAATTGTTACAGGCAAAAGTATAATTTATGAACAAATAAGCAATCCTATGAAAACAAAATTTCTGACGTATAGTTATATCATGTTAAACATACTTTGATAATGTAAGCAATTTTATGTGTCAATAATGTGTTGTCATTAATTTTTGACTGATGTAGATTAAACATAAATTTTATCAACTTCAAATAAGAATGTGCCTACATTATTATTATTATCCGTGTAAAAAAAGTAACATCATCATCATGAATGACAATAAATGCTAAATATCTTTACAGTTTTTAAAATAAAGCATTTTAAAATATAATAAAAAACATAATGGTCAACGACCCTCATTGTGCGTTCCAGGGGTAGCTCTAAGCTGGGCGTTCTAGTTTTAATCTGTAAACAGATTGTATTGTGATGTGAACGGTAAGAGAGGGCGTAAGATACCTTAGCATATATCATTCAGTAGTATATTTAAAGTAAATATTCGACAGGAAAGAACAGTCTCAGTTTTAGTTCTAATCTGACAGATCCAGAGATAACAATTTTCAGTGGAGTGGCAGGCTATAATCTCTGGAGAAGTGGAATTACGCCTTTGTGTAATAGAAACTTATCTTACATCAATTTAATGGACATTATCAATTTACTTAGAAGAAATTATTCAATGGTCTACTTAAAAATTTATCACGCCTGTTAACCGTCGATATGCACTACATTAGAATTTAGTGAAATGAGATCTTCGATTGTTGACACAGCAACGGGTAAAAGGAGAGGAAGAGGAAAACAGAAATCTCTGGGACGAACATTAACAGCTAGCCGATTAGAAAAGACCTTCTTTTCACGTTCAGATCTGCTTAGACTGATCCGAACATGCAAATAAGAAATAGGACATTTTAAGTACTTCGGATGCAGCAGATACATTACTAACGAACATAATAATAATTAAACAGTACTGCACCGCGATGAATGATTTACGTCGTTTACCTACGTGGTCCACGAATTGTATCACTGCATAAATGTCTTCGATTACGATAGGACATGAAACTGCAATCCTCCAATATTCGGTTTCGGCAAAAGAACTTAATGCTAGTTTACACGACGACACTACGTTTCAAGAAACTTACCTACTGGTCAGTGCGCATGCGTGACAGGCGTAAGCGCAACTCGTTAGCGAAACTAAACAGTTTCGGCACCTTCGCACCAGGTTCTGACACTAGTTGCGTGAAATGAGTTGCACACAATTGGCTTCGTGCACGAATGTAGATACGGCGCAAAAGCTATAGACTTCAGTTTCGTTGAGTTAGGAGTGCCGTAGTCGTCATAAAATGAAAGTTTTGTGTTAGCTTTCCGGCGGAACTATTACGTCCCTGTGTGAAGTCAATTCATAAGACCAAACATAAAAGACTAAAAACCGTGTTTCGGTTTATGAATACATTTAAAAAAGGATAATAATAATAATAAAAAGTCAGCTCGGTATGTCAGCTACCTCGCTGAAAGAGATTGTTGTTGAAAACCCTACAAAATTATTTTAATCATATTAGAACGTCACCAGAACAGTTTATGTTTTTTAATAGATAGTAATTCAATAAGGAAACAAGATACTATAAAAGATAAAATTTACAGTCCAGATCGCAAAATTTAACAATTCATTAGTTCAGGTAATCTGTTTCGGTCTCTGATGAGATCATCCTCAGATCTACTCGTCTCGCTGTTGATGTGCATGCGATTAGCGCGCGACTGCGCTCATCGCCTGGACAACAACAGCGAGATGACTACGTCTGAGGATCATCTCACCAGAGATCGAAACCGGTTACCTGAACTAATAAATTGTTAAATTTTGCGACCTAGATAGCAGTTTTTATCTTTTAAAACATTACCAGTTCGCTGTCCAAACAAGGAAATTATGTTTCACAAAGTGATAAACATGACACTGCTATGCGTGAAGCATTGTTACCAAAACTGAAATTAAAAATTACGTTTCTCGGCAAGTGGGGATTCATATTCGTCTCTACAGTACCTGATTCATGTTTCGAAACCCGCTACTGGTTAACCAGGAGACTGTGCACAGTAGACTTTACCAGACCGGAACATGGAGAAATACAAAAACTGCTCTAATAATTGATGTAATTCTGCATGTTCAAAAGTATTTACAAAAAATGTTAATGTCAAACCTTGTCACATTTTAAATAAAAAATTACAAAGAATTGAGAATGTAAAAACTGTCCCGTTTCAAACAAATATTCTAAAATGAAAGAATACAGCATAACAGATTTGTGTTAGTTTTTCTTCTGCATACATTTTCTCTTATAAAGTCTGCCAGTTCAAACCACTGGATCCTGGTGTTGTAAACGTGCGCTAACATACACCCAGATATTTTACTAGACTGCATTTTGTGAAGTTCGTTTGTATAGGTACTTCGAACTGAGTGCATTTTAGTCTGAAAATTAGTTATCGTTAACCTATCATTAATTTCACTTCAAGTGGTTGGCAGCACCTAATAAAAATGGCTTCTCCCTTGAACAACCAGTCTCACCTATCTAAGTGTTGTGGTTTTTGCGAAGCAGTTTTTTCAACTTTGTAGTGCTGGATTCCTGTAGCAATGCGATGTCACCCATACTTTCCGGAGCACCTACATGTTCACTGTAAGTATTATCATTGTGACATATATTTTAGCATAAAGTAGAAGCACAACGGTCATTTGAAACATTACTGGCAACATCCGTTCTCCTTTATTTTATTAGTTTGAGGTGGTGGCCCAGTAACCCCGAAAAAGTTTCTAAATTGGGTTAAAGAAATCAGGTGCTTGCGGTATCTGGGCCCACCTATGAGCTATTTTCCCGAAGAACACCCATTTACCCCAGGAGTGGACAAGACACCCACAGGTGCAAACCATACAGTAGTAGTCAATACATCCAAAATCCACCAGTAATAGCTGGTACATCAACAAGGGTATGTCATAAAAGTGTTGAAGAGGTATTGTTAGACATGCTTCAGAATGAGAAAAAAAACTGATAAAAAAGGAAAATACTTGTGACCAATTGTGAGATTATTAAATCAAAAGAACATTAATGAAATAAAAACAGGAAAAAGGAAAACAGGTGGAAGTGAACAGAAAGGTACTCAAAAAAGGCTGCAAGACGAAAGAAGGAAGAAACTGGCAAAGGTGAACATTTCTGAGCCCAATGCCAGCAGCAAACTAAAAAGAAGAAATTTAATAATACTGTTGAACAGAGAAGTGAAGAAAGTGACCAATTTGCTGTATGTGACAGTGACGATGATCATGATTTTATCAGTTATTCCGACGAAGAAATAATTAAATTAGATGTCAAATCAATGCAAGTTGGTGAATATTGTGTTGTGAAATTCTATGGAAAATCAAAAGTAAATTTCAGGCTTTACAGTGCAAAAGTGACAAACCAATCAAATGCTGGATATGGTCATGTCTTTCAAACGACATTTCAAAGCCATGAACTTTATGGAAACAGGAGAAGAGGCCTATATAACCGAAAATGATATAGTAAGAAAGCTGCTCTGATAAAAGGCATGATTAGCCTTACTGATGGTATGTGTGATTTAACGAACATTTTGTAACCTTTTTTTTATTTTACTATTTTTAGCAAGATAAAATAAAATGTTAATAACTGAACTTTGGCTTACTAACTTCACTTGTGTGAATGTAACTCTTGTTTCATAATAAAAGTTAAGTCATTAAAAAATTGTAATTAATTTCACACAAAGACATTCTTTAGAGGTTCAGTTGCATTGTCGATAACTCATCTACAGTGCCACTGAAGTGACTTGTTTTAATTTTCTCATTGAGTTTACATCTTATCCATCAGGCCCAATTACCTCAAATGAGACAACAATAATTAGTATGGAACTAAGACCCCTATGGTCCAGTTATCCCATTCTGTGGGTATCTGTGCCCATTGGGATTTTTTCTTCTTTTTTTTTTTTTTACTTTTCCCCTTCTCAAGATTAAATGTAATGTAAATTAAATTATTAAGTGAGGAACTACGCAATAGCGTTGTAAAATCGTGGCCCAGATGCCCCAACTTATCTTATATGTCCAAAAACCGTTCCCAACTTGATTTTGTATGTTGTGTTTTGGTTATCATCTAACGTAAAATCTCGCACAAACAGTTTCGCCAAAGTCGGGAAGTGCTAATGAGTTGCACATACGCATGCAGTGCGTCTGCACCTGTAGCGCAGTTTTATGAAAGGTAGTGTCGTCGTGTAAACTAGCCTGAAGTTCTCTTGCCGAAACTGAATATAGCAGGATGCAGGTTTCATGTCCGATCGTAAGCGAAGTTATTTATGCAGTGATACAATCCGTGGACCCCGTAGCTTAACGACGTAAGTCATTCGTCGCGGTGCAGTACCGCTTAATTATTATAAAGTTTGTTAGTAATATTACGTGGCGGATCGTACTTCTGTTCCATCCGAAGTACTTATAATTTTCTAATTTTATTTGCAGGTTCGGGTCAGTCTAAGCAGATCTGAACGTGAAAAGGTTTTTTCTAATCGGCTGCCTGTTAATGTTCGCCCCAAAGGTTCCTGTTTTCCTCTTCCTCTCCGTTTACTTATTGCTATGTCAACAATCAAAGATATCATTTCTCTAAATTCTAATCTAGTCCTGTTCGACAATTAACAGGCGTGATATTTTTTATAGTTCATTAAATAATTACTTGTAAATAATTTGTTAATTAATCTCAATTACATTGATGTAAGTTAAGTTTCTGTTGTACGAATGCTTAATTTCACATCGCCAGAGATTATAGCCTTCCACTCCGCTAAAAATTGTTACATTTGGAACGCAATGTTATTCAGTTCGTCAAATTAGAAACAAAATTAAGACCTTTCCTGTCTAATATTTACTTAAAATATACTACCTAAGGATATCTGCCATCGTATCAGATGCCCTCTGATACCGTTCACATGACAACACAGTCTGTTTACAGGTTTCAACTTTTCTACAAAATTACCGTAAACAATTTGTACCGGAGATAAGGTAGGCATGTATCAGATACGTTAAATTACTCATAAAATGCTGGCACCATCGAATCGAAGTTTGAAAGAAGACAAGTCTGAAGTTAAATTCTGGTTTGTAATCGTCCACCCAAAAACGTCAAATCCCACTGATAGTATTTTTAAGAGTTTCACATTCAACATCGGAATATTTTACCACAAAAGCCCTTATCACACTTTTCCATCATGCAACGTTGAATTACATTTAAATTGAGCGTGAAAATTATCCAGTATGATATTCTTTAAATTCTTCATAAATTAAAGTACTGAAATGGCAAAGTTTTCATTAAACACTTTCTTTCACGGTTTTATTGTTCCTTAACACATATTAATACAGAATACACATTTCTTGAACACATGTTGACATTTCAGAAGTTAGCACAGAACAATTTTTCTTTTTACTAAACAGCATACAAATTTCATTGTTGATTGTTAAAAAAATAAATTGGTCACTGAAGAAACTCGGCGCTTCAAGTGTCTTCTTCCAACTGGAAACCGCCGACCAGGATACTGTATAGCCTTGTTGCGTTGACAACTTCCGAGGGCTATAAAGACACCCTTCGCGGACAAGTTTTTGCCGTGTCGCTCATGAAACAAAGAACATTGTTTGACAGAAATATATTTTAAAACAATACTTGCTACATATATTAAATTACGTATAAAATATAAAAGAAACTCACACTGTATCGATAACGCCGGGAAGGCAAGTTGTGACTTCTAAAATATATTCCGAATCACTACATATTGGAGATGGGGCATAATGAGTGAGGCAGTTTGTGTAAGGAAAGAGATTGTGAAGTCGAGGAAAAATAAAAGAAACTCCACGATTGTTTGTCTGGTTTACACACATTCAAATTCTTTCAGCGTGGATAAAATGTAGCTAATCTTGCACAGAAAGCAGACATCAGAGTGGAGTATAGCGACGTAGGAAGGTTGAAGAAAGAAAGGAGTCAAGATGTCGAAGACAGGAGAAGAAATGTATTCTTGTCTATTTGACTGTAATACACTTTTCCTACTTTTGAAGTCAGCAGGGATAAGGAGTAGGAAACGGAAGTTATAATCACCTCGAACAGAAAGTACAAAGCAGTTATAAAGGTGAAAGTGTATGAAATGGAACTACCGGTTGGTAAAGGAGTAAGACAGGGTTGTAACCTATCCCAAATGGTATTTAATCTGCACATTAAGTAAGCTTCAAGGAAAGCACGAGGAAATTTTGGAGTGGATTAAAGTTCATGGAGAGGAAATCAGAATCCTACAGTTTAGCGTTATCATTACGTTTTACCAACAAGTCCCGTCACCAACGTGCTCATTAGAGACATAGTAAAAGCTTAGTTTTTCGGTAAATATAGAGAAAACTTTCGGCCGTACACTTTGAAAACAAAATTCGAGGCATTCACCATGAGTCATTTAGAGAAATTACAGATAACCGAAATACGGATCTGAATCACCGTCTTTCCGAAGGCGAGTCCAGTTTCTTACCACTGGGGCACTTCACTCCGTGGAGACAGCAAAAGATCTGGAAAATAACTGAATTTTGTGGACTATCTAGAAAAGATAGTACAAGATGAACATTGACACGAGTAAAACAAGGGCAATGGAGAGTAGTCAAATCAGGCGGTGCGGATGGGGTTACATTAGAAAAGGAGACAATAAAGATGGAAGATAAGTTTTGTTACTTTGGCGGTAAAATAACTTACAGTTGTCTACGTCTTTCTTTCACTAAACTTCTTGAATCATCATACTCCATCTTTAATAACCTCGCCATCGATGGGGTTTATTTACTGTGTTTGATAGAGAGTTTATGGAATGCACTTACAAGTCAACAGTCGCTCTCTTATTTTATGGTCTGTATTTATTCGTAATTCACAACTAATTTCCGCGAAACTGTCGCCGTCATCAAGTACCTGTACCTCATATTAAATATTTATTATAATTCACTTATTTTGAATTTCTAAATTAAGGCTAATTCAGAAACAGTAAGCATAAGTGTTGGCTTTGTCTACCAAGAGTAATTACAAAAATTAGTAATCCATGTGCTCTAAGTAGTTTTATATTCTTTTTATGACTAAGTTAAGATTCTAGTCTGAGCTGAGCTACTATAGCAATTATAACAAGCTGTTAACTCTTGACAAAATTGTACACATGTTTGTTGTCTGTAGTTCATCTTATTCTACCGGGTAACACCATTTCTCCAATTTTGAGCCAATACGGATAAATGTATGTCAAATTTGTACAAGATTATTTTAGGTTTCCCATGCACCTATCTGGCAATGAGGGAACAGCATCTTAAAATAAGCTAATCATGAGGCAAAGCAGCTCTTTGTTCACATATAAGCCATGAAATATGTTCTGCGGTTAAAAAGAATGGTTATTAAATAATCAGTAATGATTCTCATATACCAAGTCCGTTTCAAGATCACGTATAACAAAATAGTTGTAAGCTCAAAATAGTTTAGATTTTATTTCGAGAAATAGCATATCAACATTAGTAAATTATCATGTAGAATCACATACACTGTTCGTTTAAAATTCCGTAATGGGTTGAAAAAAGTCGATTTCTTAAACTGACACACATTAGCTCTCGGCAAAATTGAAGTCCTGACAATGCGATCATCTACCGAGCAGATTCTAACACTGATGTAAACGATGCACTTTCGCTAACCAGGCAGACCTTACTTCTTCCAAGACGAAATAGAAACTGTCTTCCAGCCTTCCAAGTAGCTCTCCACAGCAAACGTCCAAGTATTTTAATTGATCCAGTCATCTGCCATAGCCACAGTCTCATTGACATACCGTCATCTCTTTTAAAAGTAGCACAGTTCTTGACATCAGAAATTTCTTTTGATGTGGACCACTTACACAATAAATACTAGCTGACCCGCGCGAATAATTCGCTCTCTATCCTGTTCAGTCACAGATTGTATTTGCAACGAATTGTTTTAGTATTTCTAATGTAATTTCGATTTCAGTCATAGCCTCTCTATTGTACATGTTATGTTGAAAACGGTAAAAAAATAATTACATAATGGATGATAATCATGATTCTGTCTAATTATCGACTTTCCGCTTGATCAGTTACAGACAGGAAAAATTTTAACGGAGAAAAAATAGACGCAAGTACTTATGTATAAAAGATAATCAACTTTGAATAGTACTAATGAAATATAATGTGATTACCTGAGAAACATAAAAAAATCAGATATCGATTTTTTCATGTTTATTTTTATTTTTGAAAACTTGTCTATTTTACAAAAGACCTGAGATATCCACGAACTGTGACATGAACTGTTCAAACAGTTTGTCATGCTCAAGCGCAACCATACGCGTAGCCACTCAATGAAATTTAAAATCACTGTAGCTCCTGTCTCCATTAAAACTAAGTAAATTCATTAAATTAAAAGTTGAATAAATTGTTATGCGTTATAATAGTAGCGGTATTTTCCTGTGATGATGAACGCGGAGGTAATTCAGATTATTCGCGCAGTACACAACGCTTGCTTGAACAAAGCGAACAGTTCCAACAGCTATGCGCATCGAGATGTGAAACAGAAATCTCGTCATAAACTACGCTTGCGTAAAGAATCTAAACAAATGCAAGAGCTGTCGTGCCTTTTTGTTAAATTATTTGTATATTTCTCGTCGTTACATCGAAGTGTGTAACCGAAATCGTGTGAAAAACTATGCTTGTATCAAATAACGTCTTTGGCTTGCACTGTGAATCTAAACAAATGCAAGAGCTTGCGTTCCTGTTAGTTACATAGACTGTCAATAGATGGTACCTTATGCATTGCCTTTATATAGGCAGCTCAAACTAATACTCGGTGCGGTGGGTAATGGGAGCAACCGTAAATACATGACCCATTTACGATCGTTCACTGGGTATCAACTTAGATTGTACGAACTTTACAACTTTTTTCATACTGAAGTTTTTTTATTGTTTTTTAATTTTTTTTAATGAAACAATAACTGTAAACCACCTGGTTATTTTTCGCCATTAGTAGAGAATGAAACCTTGAAAATGATACCTCTATCTTTAATGTTGGATAAGTAATACCGATGACATGGCGTACCCAGGAAAAACACCGATGAGGAATAATATAAAAGATGACGATTTTTCAACATGTTCAAATGTTTGTTCAGCTTAAGGGACTTAACGGCGGGGTCATCAGTCCCTAATCTTACAAACTACTTATGAACTAGCTTATACTAAAGACGACACAAACGTCCATGCCCGAGGGGGGATTCGAACCCCCGTCGGGGAGCGGCCTCGCGCATCAGAAAATAGCGCCTCAATGGGCTTGGCCACTCCGCGGCGGCGCTGATTTTACAATCTTTCATAGAAAAGTTATAAATAATCACTCTTATTGCGACTGTTTATCAGTAGTACAAATATGCGAAATAAATAGTCGAGGCAGCATCCATGTGCCTGACCATTCAATCTACACAATATTTACGTAAATTACTGGTAAAATAGGTAAATATATATGAACTAGATACATGAACACGAAGATACGGGATGGATATCACGCTGCTCGCAATTGCTATGGAGGATAAGATGATTTGACTACATTTCATAATAAATTATTGTAATAAGTGTAATAAATCCTTAAATGAATTGGTAAAAATGTGTTTTTTTTAAGATGATAGCTTCAGGGAATGAGCATTCATCTATGGCACAGTATTCCTAAGTTTAGTTTTGTTCTATTCAGATATTTTCTTATTTGCAAATATGGCCGTCTATCAATCCAGTTCTCTGTATTGACCGCCATCTTTGCATATACTGAGAACTGCTCATCCCATTGTTCAGCAATGTCGCTAAGAGATTGGTTTATCAAAGTCCAGGTATCTGCGAAGAACCAGAATGGTCCCCTACCTGGTTGCTGGCAAGCAATGTTCCACGCACGTCTTTAACACACAGAAAGATACTCCAGTATTTCTGTTACCTTACAATACCAAAATTTCGTTTATTATCGAACAAACAAAAGCGTGGGATCGTTGTGTACACCGGTTTTCCTTATAAGTTAGATCTGAAAAACTTTTTATGCTTCTAAGGACACACACAATGAGGCTTCAAGAAGTGACGTACAGGACAGAGGTATCCTGCCACCGACACCAAGAGGAAAGTTAAAAGATTGTTTAAATTCTCATCTGACAGTGAGGTTAGTAGTGAACCTTCACTAGTACTTACGGAGAGTCAGATAGAAAAATTTAGTTTTGTGCCAACAGCTTTACAATATTTTTATTGATTACCCTGTATCGATTTCGCCACTGTCTGCCACCAACAGGAGATTGGAAACATATTGCACATCCGTTATTAAAAGAATTCATTTCTGTCAAATATGGCAACATTAAAATAGAAATTAAAATATGTTCAACTACCAAATTAGTCATCTAATTGAACTGTCAATTGTACACGAATTTCACATTATAAATAATAGCGTATGTGCCATTAATTTTCAACAGAAGATGTACATTGAAGGCATTTTCCACTGAATAATCACAATTATAATTTTAATTTCGATGATGCCTTATTTGGCAGAAACGAACATTTTTAATAATTGATGGACAATTTCTTTGTAGGCTCTTATTGGTGGAAAATTGTGGAAAACTCTATAGGCTAATAAATACGAGGGTAGGAACTTAAATAGTGGCAACTAGTTATTCGCAACCTATACAAAAGCGTTATACGTTTGCACCTGTAACTGTCCCTTAAAGTAGCCACCAGCGTCGTGTAGAACCAACTGCCAGCGATGCGGAAGGCATAGTATATAGTTGGCAGAGCCTGTTCTCTTGATGGTGCGAATGGAGCCATCTACTGCCTGTCGAATCTCTGGAACGGTTCTGAAGCGAATACCACGAAGTGGTTCCTTCATTTTCGGATTCAAATCAAAGTCACATTTGACCGGGGAGTATGGTGGAATGTACAGTACTCGCCAGTCCCATAGATCGAACAGAGCAGTCACATCTTGGTCTGTATGAGCCCGCGCATTGTCGTGCAAAATGATGGGTGGGTTGCGCAGGAAGTGTTGCACTTCTTTCGTAAAGCTGGTCGTAGGTGATGCTCGAAAAACGAACAGTAATACTGTGCATCGACGGTCTGCCGTGGAGGAACGTGATGCATTAGGATAACACGATCAGAGTCCTAAATGATAATCACCACAACGTACACCATACTGGGCATCTTAAAGACCTTGTTGACACTGTTGCGCTGTACGACCTCCGGTACATTCAGTCCTTATCCAACTGCGTTGTTCCTGTTTCGAAATCATAGTGACACCGTTACGTTAGACCGCTCTCTCACAAGTGACGTAACGATACAAAACAAATAAATCACGTCTTTTTCGCAACCAGTGCTCGTCCCCTCTGGTCAGTGGAATAATTTATATAAACCCCTAATATGCATATCGCTGGCCAGAGCGGAGAAGACAGAATCGAATGAATTGATATTCAGCTGCTGTTTACACAGAACATCATCGTATTATTTTAGTGTGACCATCAATTATTATTATTAAAAAATTAATTTCAGTTTAACCATTGTAATTTTTTCATTTATAACTACTTCGCTTTGGTTTCAATATTTTATTAAATTCAGTTGCTTTTTTTTTAATAAATTTGCTGTTAATGTGTACAACAATGTCGGGTAGCCATTACAGTTTCAAATCAATTATTCATGTTTAATTACCTTTCCACCGGGACCCATCATAAAAAACCTAAAACTTTTTCACATTTATTTCGTAGTCCGATGCATTGATACATTTAAATTCAGCGCCATGCGCCCCGTTGAAATATTATTACGTATGACACAAAACGGCCCCGACATTATTACGTACTGTTGGCTACCAATTCTTATTACGGCACCAAGTGTGCTTACTTGTAAACAGCTTAACAATTCCAGAGCCTACAAGAGTGAATTTTCGTATCTGTGTGTCGTAAGTTTTTTATAACGTTGCATGCAAGGACCCGCATTTATTCCAAATTCTACCAGTCATACTATTATTACTAATATTGCCTGTGGTCGAAAAACGACCAATTGCGTTCACAATGGTCACTGGGGGTAAAATTTTACGTATCATGTCGGCAGCCTCGCATGATTGTGTTGGCAACATCAACAACAGGATAGAAAATCTTTGCCCATTCGCTCGAACCACATAGAATGACTCGATTAGTGTATCGTACAGACCATGAAGTAAACAAATAATACTGTTTCTGCTTTATGGTTGACAGGTTCTTGTATGTACCCTTGTCCGCTCGGTAACAATAATTGCCCTCGTAAAGCGAAGGTTCCATGACAAAACATCAGCGTTGTCAAGCGATTGGCTAAAATGAAGACTCACAGGATTCTCACTATTCAGCATCTGTTGCCAACATTATCGTAGGAAGGCGCTGGGATATTTGGTAAACTTTTATCGGAACTGGGAGGTATGAAACGGTATCTTTACGTGTTAAGGAAAATGCCTGACATAATAACAACAAATAAAAACGGAAGTATATACTTCTCATGCCATTTTCGAATTATATAACTTTCATTAGCCTAATATTTGAAATGGAACTACAATTTCGGTGTTCGTATATTTATACAACGCCAAGAAATAATGTTACTTCGATACTGCGATATTCAGAAGTCCAGAGCTGACAACATGTCCACTTCGTAGTTCCACCCGTGCACCGCTACATGCCTCTCCCAGTGCATCATCATTTATATCGGCATTCTCGACTTCGTAGTTCCACCCCATCACCGCTAGATGCCTCTCCCGGCGCATCATCCTTTATATCGGCATTCATATGAAGACATCCATTTCCTTTAACCACTCTTAATCACTGCGAAAATGAAGCATTTGATCGGCACAAGAAAGTAAGTTGAGAACACTCCATGTCTCGATATTCACTTATTTTAATGCGTAATTTTCATACTGCAGATGCGCTGCATTACAGCGTTTTTGATCGAGGCGAATAGCTAATAACTGAGCTGATTGTTGGAGAATGCAGAACTTGATCCAAGCTATAGATAGGAAAATTACTACTTTCTTTTACCACTTTTAATGGCTAAATGCACAATTAATATTTATATTCGTGAAATCTACGACAAAAAATCTTTTGAATTATGTAACTTTCATTGGCCTTCTTGTACGAATAAATTAGTAATCTGTACCACAATTTTCGTGTTAGCGTATTTATATAAAGATTTCATTTCCGTTAGATTTTTCACATTCAGGGTTCATGTTCCCCTTGATCAATATTTATTTTCTCGAAACCCACCAATATCTCACTTCGGTTACGAGAAAAATTATTCAACTTTATTTTGCTGTCCCGATAGTTTACGTAACCCACACGTAGCGTTATAGTGTCTGTGTTTCCATCGATTGTGAGCACGCGGGTGACCTGGGACGGGCGTGACCGTTAGCTCGGAGGTACGGTAGGAATGTCACCAATGTGTGCTATCAGCGAAAATAGTAGATTCCATTGCATTGTGTGTCCACAGTAGTTATGCCACAATTTAAATTCCAACACCTGTAAAATTAATATACTATTGTCAGCGCAATAAATATTTTTCGGAAAAGCATCATCACTTAAAAACAACCTTATTAGTTATCAAGATGAGGATGTTGATAGAAATTCCGCAGATGCCATCTGTGCCTTTTGTAATTATAATTTCTACAACGATTTCAGTGAAAAACGACGACTTTCATCCGGATTCGAAAATTTTGTGATGCAGCTAGTTCAAATCAAATGTTCAAATGTTTGTAAATCTATCGGACCAAACTGCGTGGTCATCAGTCCGTAGCTTACAAACTACTTAAAGTAAGGTAAACTAACCTAAGGACAACAGAAACACCCAAGCCCCGTGGAGGACTCGAACCTCCGCGGCGAGCAACCGTGCGCACCGCAGCGAGGGATGCAGCCACTGGTGAGCGGGAAAGATACGTATGTTCTTCCTGCCTTGATACATGACTGTTGAATATGGTATACGTAATTGTATTTCCCTTATATCTGTGCAAATGTCTTGCAGTTTTTAAAAATTCTAAAGGAATTGACAGTCTTAATTTAAATCTCTTTTTAGGCAATGAGGTTCAAACCAACTTTAAAAAACCGAACTATACATGTTCTCATATTTTCAAACAGGTGCTCTTCTTTTCACTGCAAGCGGTATCAGGGAAACATCCTCGGAAAATTTTCATTCAGCACGCTCTGTATTTTCAGAAATAAAGCGAACCAATTTCCCTTACAACAAACCAGGATAATTTATGTTGTTGTTGTGGTATTTGAGCCGTGCCGGCTCTTTTGTATTCTTCATTTCTTGGTTCTTTTCCTCATTCCCCTTCTTGCAGTTTCTTAATGTCAGCATTTTCTTATTTTGCCTTTTAAGTCATCTGGCGTCCTACCTATTGTCCATGTCATAATGATTGACCCCTGAATTTGACCTTATCTTCTGGTCACATCGCATCACGAACATCGATATTTTGTACCTCGCCGGACTCGCTAAAATGTCAGCTTTTATTTGGTGTATGAATATCACATGTTAGTTGAAAAGGGAACGACACGCGCGGTAATATTTAAAAGAAAGCGTGCTTTTTTCGGCCAATGACGAATTTAAGGATGCATAAAAATCAGACCGTAATTCGGAGAACGTTTTCCTTTGCGCAGTTTAAAGATACAATCTTGATCTATTTACAGACGGAGTTTCGTTATTTTCTGATTACTCGTTTCGTTGCTATAATACAAAACGCAAGAAGCTGCGATTAAGCTTACCGTTGTAGCTATTGAAACGGAGAGGGCACTGATGTTAAGCTTGAACTTTTAATGGTCTCATCGGATGTCATTACTACTATTGTGTTTCCGTGTTTGTCAGTTAAAGAGTTAGGGAAGGAAGTGCGTTAGTGGCCGCAGTATATGCAACGCTATGGCGGAGCGTAGTTGTCACACCAGCGCGCCGTCATTTTTGCAAATCGCCAGAAGCGTCTATTCAACTGTGAAGAACGGCAACACAGCACACTCGAACACGTAGCGCATAGGAGCGATAAAAGGGAATAAATTATGTGATAGATTTATGATCATAACAATATAACAGCTCTGAAAGGCAAGGACATAGCTTGCATTTACACTTTTTGTCTCGTTAATACATATCATCATTAGGCGAACTGCAGCAGTCTACGCCTACCATTATTAGGACAAAATGACTAATCAGAAAATAACCAAACCCGTCTGTAAACAGAACAAGGTTCGATCTTTAAACTGTGCAAAGGAAAACTTTCTACATCTACATCTACATCGATAGTCTGCAAACCACATTAAAGTGCCTGGCAGAGGGTTCATTAACCACTTTCATAACTTTTCTCTACCGTTCCATTCTCTAACAGCGCGCGGGAAGAAAGAACACCTAAATCGTTCCGTTTTCGATCCGATTTCTCTTATTTTATTGGGATGGTCATGTCTCCCTAAGTAGGTGGGTGCTAGCAAAATATTTTCACATTCAGATCTAAAAGTCGCGATTGAAACTTCGCAAACAGATCACGCCGCAATAAATAACGTCTTTCTTTTAGTGATTTCCACCCCAATTCTTGCAACATTTCCGTGATGCTTTCCCCCCCCCCCCCCGTAACGTGATACAACAAAACGAGCTGCCCTTCTCTGAACCTTCTCAATGTCTTCCGTCAGTCCCACCTGGTGAGGGTCCGACAAGAGGCAACAGTACTCCAGGAGAGGACGCACAAGTGTGATGTAGGCAGTCTCTTTGGTGGAGCTGGTGCATCTTCGAAGCGTTCTGCCGATGAAACGTAACCTTTGATTCGCCTTCCCCACAATATTTTCTATGTGTTCTCTCCAGTCAAAGTTGTTCGTAATTGTAATTCCTAGGTATTTGGTAGAATCTACGACCTTAAGGTTTGACCGAGTTATCGCGTAATTAAAGTTCAGCGGATTTCTTTTAATGGTGATGTGTATTACTTCACACTTTTCTTTATTTAGTGTCAATTGCCAATTTTCGCACCATGCAGAAATTTTGTCTAAATCGCTTTGCAGTTGCTTTTGATCCTGAATAAACGACAGCATCATACGCGAACAGTGTAAGGGAGCTATTCAGTTTGTCTCCTAAATCGTTTATAAACACGAGGAAGAGTAATGGACCTATAACGCTTCCCTGTGGAATGCCAGATATCACTTCTGTTTTACTCGATGATTTACCGTACATTACAACGAACTGTGTAGTTGTAGTCTGATTTCTGTGCATCCTTTGATTTGAAGATCGCCGAAAAAAGCCAAAAAAAAAAAAAAAAAAAAAAAAAAAACAGTTCACAGTCAGGGGTCAATCATTATAAAATGGACAGTAAGTGTATGACTGTCTTGTCGGTTCTCTGCCGGTGGCGCTGTACGTGATGTTATGGTCTTTGAGAGCTTCGCGATTGGCCGGCACCGTGACGGCTGGGCAGCCGGACGGCCGGAGTGCGTTGACTGCGGGGTCCCTTCCTGTTTGTTTGTTTATCTTCGCCGCGCTCTCGGCGGCGTACGTGCCTTACGGAGACTAACACCTGTCTCGTACTTGGAGACCACGTAAAACTCGTCGCCGACTGCTTGCTGAACGCGACCTGGAAGGTTGCGCTCGTCCCTGACCTTGCGGCCACTGCTCGTTACATCTGAAGCAGTATTTTCTCTGGAATGTGCTCCATCGAAGTTAACCCTGCGTTACTGGCATCTGGTTTTAACGCTCGCTCCTAACACGCGTATTTCTGGGGGTTTTGAACATTTGTTAGTAACACCCGTCAATTCGATGAGTGCGATTCCAAATCATTCTAACCGTGTACACGTGCTAATTGTTCTTCGAAACGTCACAGCTCACTGACAATTTGAACGTAGCCGTCATGTTTACAGATGTTACTAGGCAAGGGTTAAGGATCCCGAGTCTAGTTTGGTGCCGACCGTGATGATGTCAGGAGTGAGTCTTTCATTGTCATTGTGGAATGCTTGCTTACAAATGGTGCTACCACCGTACTCTATTGCTCACGGCTTGTGAATCTACTTATTGCCTGTGATAATTGTGTCGCATTTATATTTGTGCATTGTCCAATCATTGAACCCCAGTAGTGGCTGGCTTGCTTTCCTAGTCTTCACTGTAGTATTTAAGGTGTCGTTCATGTGTTCATGAACTTTCTTGTTCCGAGCACTTTATTTAAGTAAACTAAATTCTGATATTCCGGTTCCTGCCGTAATAATGGTAGGTACGGATTTAAAATATTTGATTGTATCAGGTTTGTTAGTCTGGAGGTTCGTCTGGCTAGTGCCCCTCCATAGTCAGTTATCTGCCACGTCGCCGTTGTATAGTAGGCAGTGTGTTTTTCCGGTCACCAATAAAGTGGCTGTAGTTTAGCAGTAAAATATCCTGTTAAATTTGTGTCCAATCTGTGACACCCCCCCTCCCTTCCTTCCCTGCTGCTGTTGCTCTGCTGGCCTAGTGTTAGATTTAGCATCATAACTTGCTTCAAAAAATCACTTGAGTATTCACAGAATACATGATAATAACTGCGAATGGGTAAAGCTGAAAATATGTACCCAGTCGACAATCGAACACGGGTCTCCCGCTTTCTAGGCAGTTTCGCTGACCACAAAACTACTGGAGGCTCAGTGACACAAATTTCCAGCTCTATCCTGCCCACAGTACTCAAACTCGTAGACACATTTAACTAATTTCCGTAAGATTAAGATCTCAAAACTTGCCCACCCCTTCCCACTAACCGCAGGATTATTGCCCATCAGTCATAATTATGATTCATTGTAACGGGTTGATGTATTTGAGTGTTATGTTCAGTTTTGCCAAGCGTGTTCTTCACATCTTGTGACGTGTCCTTTAAATTTTAAGCAGATTTAGGGTTAAATGGCTTTCTATACACCTTGTAACGTCTCCTTTAAAATTCGAGCAGGCCGACTGTTGAACTACTCGTGAATGTAGCATTTCTGTTAATTTGATATTAGTCTTTGGTGCAGCTTTCTTAAGAGCAGTCTTTCTGTAAACATAGGCCAAGCCTTCGTGTAATTTCTCATGTACGTTTCCTTTAACATTTTAAGCTGGCCTCTTTCTTGGATTACCTGTTATTTGTGTTTGTATTAATAAGGACTTGCCTTCTTATGCAACAGTTGATACTACTGTTAAGTTAAATTTTGCCGGAGCGTTTGGTATTATACCACCATCCTCTTTATTTTCAGTCGGTCCTAATGTTATATCACCTGTTATTCTAGTCTGTTAGCTTGTTTGCTACTTGTGCAACTGTCTTGATTCTGGCCTCTTGATTGCGTCATAACGATTTCAAGTAACATAACCGGGTACTTACCCTTATAACCAATTTATTGTTAATGTAAATGTTAAGGGCAGCTATATAAAGTGTACCAGTGCACCTTTTAAATGGATAAGCAGGTCCTCCTTTTCCAGATTAATCAAATGCTGTCCCAGCCTGACAAGCTGATGTAGGGCACATCTATATCAGGCTAGTACATATAAAATTTTCTTACTACGTTCCCAGTAAAATAAAGTGTGATTGTGGAGCAGCCCTTCTTTGCCTCCGTACTTGAAGTTCAGTTTATTAATTACCTAAATTTAATAATATTTAACAACAAGCATTAAATAGAAATTTCCAGCGTGTCAGTCTTTAGTCTGCAGACTGGTTTGATGTAACTTACCACGGTACCCTTTTCTGTGCAAGTCTCTTCATCTGAGAATACGAACAGCATACTACATCCTTTTGAATCTGCTTACTGTATACGTCCCTCGGTTTTCCTATAGGTTTTTTTTAGGTAGGATATGCCAGAAACTCGTATTCTCCCCAATTCGGTTAAGCACCTCCTCATTAGTCACGTGATCTACCCATCATTTTCATCAGTCGTGTGTAGCAGCACATTTCAAAAGTTTCTATCACATTTTTGTGTGAACTCCTTATTGGCCACGTTTCATTCTCCAGACAAATGCTTTCGCCGGCCGCGGTGGTCGAGAGGACTGAGGGGCTCCAGTCACGGTCTGCACGGCCACTACGGTCGGGGGTTCGAATCCGCCCTCGGACATGGATATTTGTGCCGTCCTTTGTATTGGAAGTTCGTAAGTAGTTTGTAAGTTTAGGGACTGATGACCCGGTAGTTAAGTCCCATAAGCCATACAAACATTTGAGCAAATGCTTTCAGAAAGGACTTCCTAACTTTTAAATTAATATCGGATGGTAACAAGTTTCGCTTCTTTAGAAACGCTTTTATTCCCATAGCCATTCTGTATATGATATCTTCTTTACTTCAGCCATCAGAAGCTATCTAGCTACCCAAATAACAAAATACATTTACTACTTTTATTGTCTCATTACCTAATCTAATTCCTTCAGCATCGCTTGATTTTCTGACAATACATTCCATTACCATCGTTTTACTCATTGTAATATTATACCTTCCTTTCGAGACACTGTCCATTCCGTTTAATTGCTCTTCCAGGTCGTTGCAAACCGCAAGGATATTTATTCCCTCTCCCTGGACTTTAATCCCCTCTTCAAATTTCTCCTTACATTCCTTCAAAACTTGCTCAATGGACAATTTCTGGAAATATTAATTACGTCTCACCCTTCATTTCCAAACCACAAGGCTGATGAACAGAGAAATTTGGTTGACGTTATTAGAGCCATAAGTTAACAACATTTCTAGCGTTGTAATGTACTTGTGGAATTCGTGTACGCAGGTTGGTTATTATATTGAAGACACAGTGCTTGAATTGAGTGACGCTCTAAGTGGAGAAAGTCATATGCACTTGTGCCGAGTAGGGAACTATTAACGGCGACACAGATGAGTCTGCGCAAGAGTCGTCTGCGGCCATAAGCATTTTGTTAAAAGAGGCAAAGTGGCTGTGCACGGTGGGTGGGAGCGCGCACGTGGAAGGCCTGCAGAAATGACGGGCCTCTTTGCCAGGAGGGCGGCGCCGCCGCTCCAACAGCAGGCCGCGTGCGAGGGTGCGGCTGGCCGCTTGGCAGGAAATTAGTGGGACTGTCTCTGGAGGGGGGGGGGGGGGGGGCGGGGGAGGGAATTTCACAGGGCTGGCGCGCAAAGCAGCAGAGAGGCAGCCAGAAGGGGCAACGGCGCGTGGAGGACAGCGTGTGTTTCAGCTACAGCACTGACACCACTACGCCTACATACTCTGCTAAGCCAAGCATTCTGAGACGACCTAATGCTAAATTAGCAAAAATTGTTATCAAACAAACCAAAATTCACCTTCTAGCAAACTGAGTTTTCAATACAATTTCTATTAAATGAAGCAGCTGGTCGCAGAATTGTGGAAGAATGCCAATAACTGAACTTTTCAGAACCACCGTAACCACATAGTATACATCTTGTAACGTTTCTGATATGTTGCACGCCCCTGACAAAAAAAATCAGTTGCCAACATTACAAAAACGAAATATCGTACACCTAAAATAAAACTTCGCTACCGGACATGTATAATATCACATTTTCACTTTCAGTTTAACATACTATTAGTAAAATGCTTTCAAGAAACAATATGTGGATTTAAACATAACTTTGGCTGTCCATTTTAATACTTTCGTAAATAATAGCTGCAAACCCTAAAAATGCATTACACTTAGTTTCAGAAGTTGCTGAACCTATAAAGATACTAATTTGCATAAAAACAATATTGCATGTTATAACTATTGCAAAACATGATTACATATATACTTTTTGTTTACATAAATTTTTCATGCACGAAAATTAATAATCCTTTTGGTACTAAGAAACTATCTTCGAAATTAACAAAACTACAACAACCATATACAAATCCGTATTGATAAAAAAATAGACCGAAAACTGAAATACATTAAAATTCCATGTCACAATAATAGAACGCCTACACAATATTGGCAGAACAAATATGTGTGCACTTCGAAAACACAAATAACGTAAATAATTTGAGTACTGTAAACACTAGTCAAAGGATGACTTTATATTTGTGTACCACATTAAATAAAAATTTCATGAAACATGTACATGCATTGAGATAGATAGTTAAAGCTTAAATGTAATATTTTAATTTCTGTATTTTGGCATATTTAATGTAAAAGAATATTGGTTAATTGTGAATTATAAAACATTGTCATTAGCCTTATTACGCGGTTACGCTGCAAAAATTTGAGTGCGAGCCATTCTCTAGCACTCGTTTGGTAGTCACAAAGCTGTAAACATCTATGTTATCTGAGGCTATATGTTATCTGAGGCTATATGTTTCTAACATTATAATGTTGCACAACTAAATAAATTTATTTCCATCATGATGGAACTATCATCAAGAATGTCTGTGATTATTTAATTGAATCTCCTGAAGCATATTCTACTATTTTGCTGAATGCTGAGCAACAACAACGCAGATGTCCGTCTTCAAGAACCAAGATAAGTAAAATATTTATGATCGATCTTCCCCATCTAAAGTGAAGTGGATTGCTATAAGACTGTTGAACTGAAATATGTATCCAGTATTTAGGAAACTTCAATTTAAACAGTTAAATGCACATTCCAAAGGAGATGGTTGTCGTTAGAATCTGGATTTCGGAAAATATGCCAGAAGAGTGGAATACAGCTATAACCCACCCAATAAACAAAAAGGGTGATAGATTTGATCCAAACAACTATCGGGGGATTTCCCTCTTTGATGTCACATATAAGATCCGGTCTAAAAATATTTTCACAAGAATTCAGGAACAACTCGACCAAGAACTTAGAGAATATCAAGGAGGATTTAGCCCTGGGAGAAGCTGTCCAGGTCAAATTATCAGCCTTAAGCGGATCATGAAACATCAAAGAGTGAAGAACAAGAAGTTGGTTAAAGAAAGCGTATGACAGTATCCATCGTGAGTCATTACTTAAAATCCTCGCGGAATGTAGATTGCACCTGAAACTCATTAATCTTATTGGACTCACCCTTATGAACACTAAATTGAAAGTTAAACTACGTGAAACATTAGAAATCCGGACAGGACTTCGACAGTGGGATGGTCTCTCACCACTACTATTTAACTGTGCACTGGAGAAAGTCGTGTGAGAATGCAATCAGAAATGCCAGAAATATCAAACTAAATTGTCTCACCTTTGCCAATGATCTAGCGCTGCTCGCAAATAGAGTGGAGGAGGCTACACACCAAATTGAAGAACTCGAAAGAATAGCAGCAAAAGTCGGACTACAGATCTCGTTTGAAAAAACAGAAATGATGCCGTCCTTCAAGGTTGAAACACCAGCCATTACACTGAATTATAATAAACAAATTAAAATTGTAAACAAATTCAAATATCTTGGAGAGGTTATAAGTTTGAATTCAAACGAGAAAATGTCAGCAGAAAGCAGAACAACTAAACTGAAACAAGCGCAACGCATCACTTTGTCAACATACAAAAAGAAATGTCTCTCGATAAATACAAAACTCAAACAGTACCACGCTGTAATTAAACCTGAAGCAACCTGTGCTAGTGAAACACTGTTCAAGATGAACACAAAATCAACAACAGACAAAAGCAGACAGAAGAATCCATAGAACAATAATAAACAAAAAATACCAAGTAGAGGGACAGTGGCGACTATTACCTAACAAGTATACCAAGAAACTGAGTCAGTAATTGACACAATGCGGAAATGGAGAGTTTATTTTTTCTGCCACATTTCCACACTACCAGAAACCAAACTACTGGAACACCTGTTCATCTACTTTTGGAAAAGTAAGACCAAAAGCAGCTGGTTCAAACAAGTTCAAGATGATTTAGATGTGTTAGGCTTGACAAGGCAACAAATTGAAGGCAGAGAAGAGAAGACACGAGTTTTAAAGACATTTACCACACCAAATACACCATAACAGATGAAGAAAGGGTAGCCAGGTCGGAAAGGATGAAGGAGCTTTTGGAGCAGAAGAGGAAAGCCAAATCCACAACTAGGATTAAGACTTAAATGTATATACATTGATTAAAGTGCTCCAATGTCGGCGTAAAATAAGTAAATAAATGAAACTCGGGTAAAGATGGCAAACATGACTAGAAGAACCCACAAATTGGGAAAAGGGTTATTTCAGTTAAGTAAAAAAATTATATCTCGGAAGTAAAAGTGTTAAATTAAAAAGTTTTACGTTTTAAAAATCTGTGTTGGCAACATTTAAGTACAAACAGGTTTCGAGACACACACACATAAACGCTAGAAATCGGATTATGTATAACTCAAGAGTTTTACGACCTTGCTATTTACGGCAAGTTTAGTCCTTAGTAATTCGAAAAATATTTCAAAAATTAAAAGAAGAGAGATATTGATCTTTTAACCATTTAATGCATTACTTTTTATTTGAAGCTATAATAACTACCACGATTATTGTATACTGCGTATACACTGAGAAAGATATTGAATAAAAAAGACCTCATAATTATTACGCACTACTAGCAACAAAAATTTCATGGCTCGTCAGCTACATAGTTTCTCTATTATGTACCCGATGCAGCAAATGTCACTATTAAGCCACTAATCTTTCCAGAAAATAACTAGTAATGCAACAGTTGTATGTGTTTGACTACTCTTACACAGCAAAGGAGGAATACTAAAGTAAACAAACGCACTTGTTAGGAGTATCACTATGTTAAACTGACATACCTTGTCGATAGCATCATGTGAGTAAAGAGCTAGCTGTGTTTCACAAGAATGATACTTTCTGAATCCGCGTTGACTATGGTTTTTTCATAATATTTGAGGAAAGTATATGTTGTAAAAGTCTTCTCCATATCGACGTCAATAATATAGGCCTGTAATTTGCGAGTCACACTTACTGCCTCTCTTCAATATTGGCGCAACCTGTGCAAGTTTCCATTTTTTGGGTACGGGACGTTCGCTGAGCGTGCGGTTGTAAATAACTAGGTATGGGGCTATTGGATCAGCAACAGAAATTAATTGGTGTACAGTCGGGACCATGAAACCTTCTTTTGTTAAGTGATTTTAGTAGTTTTAATACACCAGATATATCAACTGCTGGCAGCTGTTGTTGATACGAATTCTGAAGTATTTGCTTCCTCTTCTTTCTTGAAGGAATTTCGGAAGGCTGTTTAAGCAATTCTGCTTTAAGAATGAAACTTCACTCTGCAGCGGAGTGTGCGCTGATATGAAACTTCCTGGCAGATTAAAACTTCTGTGAAGTTTGGAAAGTAGGAGACGAGGTACTGGCGGAAGTAAAGTTGTGAGGCGGCATCGTGAGTCGTGTCTGGATAGCACAGTCGGTAGTGCGCTTGCGCGCGAAAGGCATAGGTCCCAGGTTCGAGTCCCGGTTGCGGCACACCATTTTAATCTGCCAGGAAGTTTCAGTTCTGCTTTAGCATAACTGTCATCAGTAGCATCACCGTTACTATCGCGTAGTGAAGGTATTTTTTAATATTGATGGCATTTGCTTACCCTATCCTTTTTCTGTGTGACGCATCTTTGCATGAAGGAAATGTTGTGATGGAATTCTTGTTTTGGTTTCAGAAGAGGCACGTGTGGATGATCGAGTTGTCAGGGTCCGGCCACTGGGGGCCGTGGGCAACAATTTCGCAGCACAATATATGCCCAAACAGCTGATGCGCAGAAATCAAAACACGGCGAGTAAGGTCGCTGCAAAAGTTGTCAGAGCCTTGTGTCGTGCTGGACACAAGCCATTAGTTACGTAACTGTGATAGTGACTTGCATTTACGTTTGGTTGCTGTAAGCTAGATGTACACCCTAGTGTTGAACTGATTGTTATCGGCCTGCTTTGAGAAACTCTGAAAACCAACTAACTGTCTCTTATCGCCAGCCACTGCGGACTGGCCGAGTGCTTTGAGGCTCTATGTTACGATGCGCGAGGCCGATCGGGGGTTCGAATCGCCTCTCGGATATGGATGTTTGTGCTGTGTTTAGTATAAGTTAGTTCATCAGTGGTTTGTAAGTTTAGGGACTGATGACACCGCAGTTAAGTTCCATAAGCTTAATAAACATTTCAACATTTGAATTCTTATCGCTAGTTCCTGTGGTTTTCGGAGTCCTCATATTAGTCTTAGTGGCATTTTGCTTCCATGGCTCTTTATTTTTGTGGTTAGCGTGTAGTGTCGATGGCGTTTACTGAAGAGTTTCCATGACTGTATTTAACTTATGGACGGCTTATTTATTATTTGTGTCCTTTTATGCTGCTGTTACCGCTAGGCTGATAAATTTGTTCTCAATTACTTGCAATTTGATTTTCATTGTTATAAAGTGCTGAAAGAATCCTACGAGTTTCCTCATTTGTTTCCTTCTACGTTGCTGTAGATTTAGGGGATTTATCTTTTCTTTCTCTTCTTCCGTTTCCTTGCGTTTGGTCGCTTTAGGATATATCCTTAAGTTTCTTCATAGATGGCGCTATTGCTCTTTGAGTACGACATTCCATCAGTGTCGTTGTTCTCTTAGGCCAAATATATTCAGTGTAGATGCATATTTATGCTCCTCCGGGGTAACACACAAACTTGTCTAGAGTACCTACTCATCTGAATCTACTCCATGAGTGTCAGTTTGCGTAGTACCTTACTGCTCCCTTAGAGTTGTAAATTTGTGTGGCGGTGCCTGTTTTTTTACCAGAGAAAAACTTCACCTTCTTATTCCACAATTTGTCGTGCTTAACCCTCTCATGCACTAATTACCAACTTAAGGCTTACCTTGCGCAGAATTCATCATAATTTATCTAAGAAATTGTTTCATATACCAATTCTCAAAAGAGGGCAGTGAGTACGAAAACTGCTACATTTTACATGGAACATCTATACTAATAATATCAAAGAATACATTATGAGTGTACACTATTTTGTATTTTTGGTACAATTAAATTGTTTCAGGCACTCAGGGCACACAGCAAGTTTACACTTTTCTCAGATGTAACGTGTTTTCCGTCCGCAGTCCCTATCATGACACCTCTTAGCATTGGGATCACCTTACTTGGCTGGCCAATGTTATACCTCATCTAAGCGTTATTCGTTGACTTTCTTTTTTTTTCCGATGTGCAGACAACAACGTGCTTTCATCTGAAGGCCTGCCAATTTCTTGTAATCTCTACTTTCCATTTCTTTGTTAGCCCAACGACTGTCACTGCCGTCAACGAGACATTTAAGCATTCATTATTAGTCCTTATACAAGGTACTTGTGCTTTTAAGGTCACCTCATATATAAAATATGACAGAAATGTCACAAAATTAAAGTGTCCTCATTTGAGGACGCGACGCATGAGAGGGTTAATTTTAATGTTAAACTTAGGTTCCTTAAATTATAATTTCATTGTCTCTTGTAAAGTTTAATATAGAGGTGATCATTTTTTACCTGATTCATGTAATTTAAAATTGCCGCCTTTTTGGCACAATGAGTTATACCTTGAATTATGGTCTTATTCTCTCCTGTAAAGTTTTATGTAGATCTGTTCACAATTTACCTGTTTCTTGTAATATAGCTGAAATAACCATTTCAATGAAAACTGCATTTATTTGAAACTCAGAGTTTCATATTTGTGTATTGCAGTTTTGTTTTATTAAAAGGGGATACATTCTCATTTACAGCTTGTTTCTTTCCTGCTTTAGAGCATTGTACATAGTGTAAAGTAATGCCCACGTTATCTAATATTAATTCACTGTTTATATTGTTCAATATTATAAGTCATTAAAGGTGTTTATAGTCAATATAGCCAAACCGTTTCTGTTCTCCAGTCTTTCCATTGGAATTCATTTATTACAAGATCTAGTTATAACTATGGGAATGAAATTTCTGTTTCAACTCTATTAAATTGTAAATTTTTGGCCTTATACATGTGCTAGTTGACCTGCCATCAGTATCTAGTGCGGTAGCCTGTCTCTAGAACTTGACTGACTATTTTTACACATTTTACTATGCACAAGGACTGATTTGCAAAGATTTTTACCCTGAAATGTTTGGATGTGCACATGGAACAAAACTATTGTGACACTCAGGCTAGATATCAGAAAGCAGTGCACGTTTCAATCCAAGGCTGTTAAGTGGTTCTTAACTTCGCTACTGTGCGTAGAAGATAAAACAGTTTCTGCTAAATCACCTCGCCAGGTATGGGAACGTGGTATTAGGCAGTGTCTCAGTAAAAGAGAAGTGCTGGTCTACTGAGAGGTAAAATTCGCTTCATTATCTTGAATAATCGAAATTACTGATGCAAATAAGATTGACAAATTAAGCAATGGATGATGATAATGGACCGGATTCTACAGTTTATGGTATCTAACTGCAAAGGTAAACAAAATAATTATCATAAACAACACTCATCACCGTTTATGCCACTAGGCAAAACCACAGGAAGCCGCTAATCATTCTGACATAAGCGCACCATTTAATCGTCCCACGATTGCAGACACAGCGTGTCCACCGGAGACAGACTGACAAAGAGTGCCTTTTCATTACTCGGTCAGCCATATGCAGGGTGAGTCATAAATGAGGAAAAATATTTCTTGAAAATTGTCACACACCGAGCTACAAACATAAATTCCGTTTCCACATGTTCTTATGTCAATAAATGACAATGCAATTGAATGGTAAATATTTGGAAATATGAAGTTGACTTTTGGGTGTTACTGTGCACCAATGGAACAAATCGGCCACAGGGCACAAGTTCCTTTCCGTATGCCAACTAGCCACGATACATAATACTGGCTAGCGAAATCGGTACGACATAGATGTGAGTGCTGTCATTGCTCGTAGAGTACGCAGACCATCGCTTGACGCCGCATGCCTCGCCTTCTCGTGAGAGGCTAATCTACCTACAACCCTCGCAAGTGCCCTGTTGCCCTGTCCCCTCGGCCAATGTCGGTGCACAGTAACACCCAAAATCCACTTCATATTTTCACTTTTTTGCCGTTCATTTCATTGTCATTTATTGAAATAGGAACATGCGGAAAACGAATTTATGTTTGTAGCTCAGAGCATGACAATTTGCACGAAACACTTTTCCTCATTTAAGACTCACCCTGTATATCTTTCGATAGTTTCACAAATTTGTGGCTCAGACACACCTGCTCTAAATAGGCAGCGAAAAGCGTCATACCAATGCATCGGTGTCACCTGCTTCATTGCATCCAGTCAATATGAAACTGTCTTAAATATTCATATTACCTGCTGAAAAGTACCTGCAACTCCCAGCGCCCACGTGTCGCATAGTGGGAGAGCCACTCAAGCGTGTCAACACCCAAAGGACGAGCGCTGTTGGAAAACTCCTGTTATCTGTTAAAAGCCCTCAGTCAGTCGACTCCCTGCTGGTCAGTATGGTGCCTTCCCTGTCAGGCAGAAAAAAAGTTCCTTTAGTTCCTTCATGAAAACAAACAGTTTCTGTGCCATACCAGCCTGTTAATATATATATAAAAATATTAATTGAAATAATTTCTGCAATTGCAGTAACTACTGTATGTAATTACCACCACAAATTTCACGCATGAAGCATCGAATTGTACAGAAAAAGTGTGAGTCATGATATAAGTCGGTATTTAATGAATCTTTTCATTTCCCTTTACATCCTCGCAAATTTATTATTGGAGTTTGCCAATGGCAAAGAATCATTATCAAAATCAGCAAAATTTTTCGTTCCATTTATTCAATTTTTTCTGTCACCCTGTACAAACAATATTATTATTTTACGACTTATTTAGTATTACCAACAGGGACGTACATACGGAGGTATTGGAACGAGAGGGTTCAAACCCATGCATAAACATTTTCGTTGTTGTTGTTGTTGTTGCTCGTTCTAAAATTAAAAACTGACAATAATTTGTGAAATGAATATGAGAGACTGTAAATTTTCCAATAAAGAGAGGTAACAGGGTGTATGTAAGCTACCAACTTCAATGACCTACTAACTTTATTACTACATTAAGGCGGCGAACTTGTTCATGAGACAGACAAAACTATTTTTAACTAGTGTGACTAAACGAGAACAAATGTATATCACAACTATATTACTTAAGTGTAAAATTTATACCACAGATGCTGATCATCTGCTCGCACGCATGCCTAAAGTGGCAGCATTGTATAGCAGACAGGTTAAATGCGCATCACAATTTTTCTATTGCACTGTTTTGATTTCCAGTTATTTGTATCAGAAGTATCAGTAAATTCCGGAATTCCGGATAATGTAACATGATGATAATGCGGAATACTAATCTGAATGAACAACTTACAACGGAGACCTCCCCCCTCCCCGACCCTCCTCAAATAGCGCATCGACCATCAGGCGGGTAAGGCTTCAGCTTAGGTGAACATGAGCGAGGAAAATTAATCGTGAAAACTACATTAAGTTACCGGGCTCTCATGTTGCAAGCTCACAACACCAGGACTCTCCAACTTGAAACTCGTCCACATAACGTGTTCCATTTAATTGACTCCCCATGAACAAATGGTGACGAGCTTCAGACATTTTTTTAGTGTAGCAAGACACTCCACTCGCAATATGTGATATAACAAGCATTATATATTGATTTAGTTTTATCTGTATGTAAAATTCTAAGTGTCTGTTGTACATGAGGCCCCAAACGTTTATTAGTGTGTACTGTGATGTGCTCCCACTGGCCCTGGCTTCCACAGAATGAATGAAACTTTGTATGTAAGAAAGTTTAGCATGTTCTAGGCGCACCTCATCTGTTTTGTGTCGTCGTTTCTTTCAAACGCTGGGCGTTGAATGTCTCTGTGCCAACTGCTGAGCTGAACCCAGTCTTGCAAATATTCCTAATGTAGCTTGCTCTTAACCTCCTTGGTTGGGGGTTGGTCAGGTTACCTGCCTGACGAACGGTGACACTCTCTGGGCTCCCCTCCACTACCCCTCTTCTAACGGCTGGGCAGTGGTCAAGAGAGCTATTCATTCGCTTCTTGGTTCCTGGTAGGGTAAGTACCTATGGATTTGGTTCTGCTGTGGCCTCATGGCTCGACTTAGTTCAGGCTCCATAGTCGTACTTACGCCTTTTCGCGAGTTTAATTCCGGGAGTAGCAGCCACACTATGTATAGTAGTGAGATTTTGCTTAATTTCGTACAGGATTGCAAATTTTATGTCGATTTTTGCTGGAATCTGATTCAAAAGCTCTCATGGTGTTTCGTTAGCATAGTTCTTGCACTTTATAACTTTTAAATAATTTCTTCACCTGTTGAAATGTGTTCAGTATCTTTCGCGTTCTTATCATTGAATTGTAATATTTTCGGGGATTCGTGATGCCATACTGTTCGTACTTTGTCGACAGAACATGTGGACGATATCAGACTAAGCCTTAAGCTTTTCCATCATTCAGTGCACATGAGTGGTTAATAATTGTTTAGTTAATTTGCTAATGTATCTCCTAGTGAGTGTTACGTGATAATTTTCCCCCAAAATTGTCCATTCTAACTGATAATCTGTGAACTTGTCGGCCCACGTGTGCGCCGATTAGCGTGTTCCCTGTCGTGGTTATTACCATTAAATAGATCTTTTTCCTCTGTGTAGAAAGAACTGTTGCATGACGTATATCTTGTTTTTAATTTTCATGAAATAGAATTATTTCACTTATCTGAACTTTTTTTACCGAACTTTGGATTGTGCTGTAGCAATCTGTAACCTTGCTTATCTAATAGATATCATTCCTCTGCTCAGAAAGAATGGTTGCACGATATATTTCGCGATCTTATTTTCTTCGAAATTGATTTTCTTAACTTTATGCATCTTTTGTGTTCCGACTTAGTAAAGTGCTGTATTGATCTAACAAATTTAACCTTCTGTAGTTATCTTCACCCTATGCTAAACGAACGCCAGAGCGACCGTTTTTGTATATTATTTAATGAAATCTTGACTTAATGTACAGTTAGTAGTTTTAGTGAAACTTTAACTTCCGTCTGTACACCACACTTTGTGGTCTTAAACCAAGTGCGTTTGTTTCTGATAGTTGATCATGAGCCTAAGCCACTAGCTTGACACGTTGAGGAAGCAAAGTACTATTTCATTGTGCGCGAGTGAACCTTCGATCTACATTCTCCGCTTTGCTTGACTGTCGTTTTGGTGTATTGGTGTCGGGAGCTTGGTAAGTACCTGCATGGCTTGCCGTATGAATCGGTGTGTGAATGTGCTGCAATTCCTCCGTTCCCCCCTATGAAACGTGATCGTAAATTAACCTGTACTCAACTTTGCACATGGGCAATTTTAGGGCCATATTTTGAATAATTTGTAAGGTCGGTTTTTTATTGTAATTGTAAAAAAATGCTCTTCCCCTTGTTTCTCTTGTTTTGAACATTAAATTAATTTGTTAAACTATAATCCTTTTGTGCTAATTTAAATTCTCCCCTCATCATTTATTTTGGATTATTGTTGGATAATTTGTTCATGTATCTTGTGTCTCTGCTCCCTTCTGGAGTAGATAATAGTTGCGTTTCCGTTGCCAACATTTACTTTTGATTTAGGTCCATGTCTGCGGATCATTATTAGTTGTGTGCAGTATCCTCGAAAGATTACAGTAAAGGTAGTCTTTATATTGACGTTCTTAACCATATTTTTCAACCGGGGCAATGATGCCATGGTGGAGATGTGTAATACCGATAAAAACATTTTGTGAAATTGTCACTTGTAGAATGTACGGAATGTAGTAGTTATGAAGTGCCAAAAGCTATGTTTCTGACTTTTGCCCTGTCTTAATCAGCCCTAAATTATAAAATGTATTTTTATTCCAATTTTACATGAAGTACCTGATGCCTTCTAAATATTTAATGCAGAAGAGTGATAAGTATCAATTACAACAGTTGTTGTACAATGTAGATAATGGCGACCCTTCCAGGATAAGTTATTGTCGCTTGGATCCAATTTATAGTACGTGAGAGTCGCGCATAGCATAGTAGAAAATATTTTTGAATTTCTTGTACAGTAACGTAGTTGACAGAGTAGCTGAAGAATACACACAGTGCGGTCGCATGGTATTTGATTTGAAAGGTTTAGTAGATTGGTAACTTTTTGTGTAGCTTAGAATTTTTTGTTTACTTTAGAATTTTTTTGTGTAATTTAGAATTTTTTGTGTACTTTAGAAATTTTTGTGCAGTTTAGAATTTTTGTGTAGTTATAAGGTTTTTCCTTTGCTGGCCGACAGGTGTAAGTTTTGGTTTACCCTGTTGGTAAGTGGGTTGACAGTTTTGTAGATAGGCATTAGTTGTTGGGATTGATTGCTGGGGTGACAGTCACATGTTGACTAGTTTGCAACTTAAGATGTTTCCGTGAGTCCATTACATCTTGACAAATTGGCATCTGAGAACAGGGGAGATGGCGAGATAAACCACTATTTATAGGAGGCTGTATCCTAAAGCCGCTAACCAATATGAGAATTGTGCAACAGTAACCCAGTCATCACTGCTTTAGGCAACTTCAAAAGGGGAAAAACCATATTATAATTGGTACTAAACTGTGGTAGTATAAAACTATTGTTGTTCATATTAATAATCCTGTAATAATGGGATACAGTTTCTATTTACTAACAGTGTGTATTTATTTCAGACTTATTCACTTGAAAAACCAATGCCATAATTAAAGAGAAATAGCCGAAGCCGCACGTACAAGAAGCGAAACGACAACCTGAGCATGCGATGCCTGTTTTGAAAACACTATTCAAAAACAAGGAACCGGAGGCTGATGCGATTGATCTATGCTGTCAGTTACTTAAAAAATAGTAAATAAATAAATAAATAGATGAAATAAATAAAATAAATATATAAACAAAATAATAAAATGGGTGGCCGAAAGAGCTGTTCGTTATTTTGTAATTGTTAGTGTAATAAAGTGTTTTCTATAACATTTATGTTACTCGAAATACTTACGATCTGAACATAAAATTTTAAATTACATTGTGTCTTATATAAACCTTTTATGTTATCGGATACCTAATATGAAAATTTACGCTTTTCAACCATAATGCTGCTTTGTGAATACATAAGACTAGGATTTTAAAAATGACACGGCCTATTATCCAGAATTGCTTTATTCAAAATGACACCGGACGTGGAGGCCTAGAACTTTGCCCTAATTACATACATATATAATTAGGGCCTTAAGGTATTGGCTTCAGGTAAAGTTCAGTTTAAACATTGCATTCAGAAACAATGTAAGTAAATGGCGTCGCGCGATTATGTTGACAACATCAAAACGTTAGAAATTCCTGCCAAGATGTTAATATTAGAAATCCAAACACAGAATGACTTGAAACTTCCTGGCAGATTAAAACTGCGTGCCGGAACCGGGACTCGAACCTGGGACCTCTGCCTTTCGCGGGCAAGCGCACTACCGACTGTGCTATCCCGACACGACTCACGATGCCGCCTCACAACTTTACTTCTGCCAGTACCTAGCCTCCTACTTTCCAAACTTCACAGAAGCTCTCCTGCAAACACGCAAGACTAGCACTCCTGGAAGAAAGGATATGGTGGAGACATGGCTTAGCCACAGCCACAGCCACACAAACATCAACTAGACGCATAAGAGACGTCGTATGTTTACTGCGCCGAACATATATATCACAGGTTGGCTGAGCTGTCGGTAGTGTAGAGGATGTCGCAGCGAATGTAGTAAATAATGTTGTACCGGTGTCCATGCAATTGCACGGCAGTAACCTTACAGAAATAAAAATTAGCCGAATAATAATTAATTCATGGCTGCGTCCGCGACTCTGAAATCCCATGAAAACTGGTTTGATATGTAACTGAAGTAAATCAGCTAAACTCCTAACAATCTTCAATCACGTTTAGTTTATATAAGTAGAAGTTTTAGCACATGGAAAAGACCACAGTTAAAACAACTATGTCCTAAGTATTGTACTCACAGTTAAGTGAAGCTGTTCTGTACATAAAACAAATCTAACCATCTCATTACTCAGCGATGGTTAGTCGGTGCTCACGAATATACAAAGAAGTAAGAAGTACCAGTACACTGGAGTGGGTAAGGCCGCCGATCACTTCCAGTCGTAAGACCAGAAAGATATTGTAGCTCAGCCATGCCTAAATGGTCAATTCCGAAGTTTGATAGGATATGCATTGTTACTTTGTATCACGAGGGACACTCATCAAGAAAAGTTCCCAGATGACTGAGCGACTTTTGTAGACGTGGATGAGGTAGAGAGCACAGTAAATTTCTATGACCTCCATCGCAATAGCCGCAAAGGCTAACACAGCAACAGGCCGTCATGCTAAATATGCTATAGCACATCAAAACAGTTTTTTCATTATATGATTTTTTAAGAAGTTTGACTTAACAATACACCTACCATTAGGAGCCTGTATTTTCTTGGAGCCACATGACGTGTTTCGACTATACGTAATAGACTGCATAACATTCAACTTCCGATACGTTGCGATCCAGCATTGACACCTTCACGTCTATACACCATGCATCGCAGTACAGATGGTCTTAGAAGTGGCATCCAGTGCTATTCACGTATGAGATTCGCGTCTGCCTTCAAGAGACAACTTTCGGAGACATTTTTGGAAGCAGACTAATACCACTGAACGTCTCATCGTGTGCAGAATGGGGCTGATTCCCTGATGTCTTAGGATATTATTATGTGATGCCACTGTACGCCTCTGGTGTTCGTAGAGTTCCATCAAACAGCTATACCGTACATCGATGGCATCCTCCGACGTATAGTACAACCTTATCGGCAGCATTTTGGTGATGTAATTGTGTTAATAGACGGCAAATCTGGCGTTCATCCTGGACATGTTTGAAGCGTGTGCCCTCATGTTAACGACATAGCAAGGTGATCGGTAATATGTTCTGCAGACATATAACCCAGCAAACATACCTGGGGGAGATTGGAAAGGGCTGTTTCTGGAAGAGTCAATCTGGACGAACAGTCCCTTGATGAGCTACTGCACAAAAGAATCAATTCAAATGTTTGTAAATAAAAGGACTTAAAAGTTGGTTATCAGTCCCCAGCCTTAATACCTACTTAAACTAACTTAAATTATACTAAGGACAACACAAACACCCATGTCCAAAAATGAATGTCTGTGAATCTATCGGACCAAACTGCATGGTCATCAGTCACTAGCTTACAAACTAGATAAACCTAGGTAAACTAACCTACGGACAGACACACACACCCATGCCCCAGGGAGGACTCGAACCTCCACGGCGAGCAACCGCGCGCTACGCAGCGAGGTGCTTTAGACCGCTCGGCTACTCCAGCGCGGCCCCATGACCAAAGGACGACTCGAATCCCCGACGGCGAGGAACCATGCACTCCGCAGCAATGCGCCTTAGTACTCTAGGCAACAGCTAGTGGGCAGTCTACCTCGATCTTGTGAGGACATGGTACTGGGTGTTAGCACCAGTGGTATATGCTAAAATCCAGAGCACAAATACAGTACGTCTAATTTCGTACAATTTTTCCATTTCTGTCTTCATGAGCAATAAAAATATCTGAATAGGCGTTTTTGTATAACACTATTCCGATCTCATGTAAGGGATAATGGACCCCTATAATCGTGAAGGTACATCCCTTTTCTAGGCGTTTGCCTTCTTACACAGTTTCACTAGTAACACACCACCTACCATGTCCAGATTAGAAGTTCGCATCTCTACTTCCCTTTTCCACTACCTGCTCTACGTTACTCACCGGTGAAACTTTTCACAGTCTTACATGTGTCTGCTGAATATATGCCCCTAATGGTAGGTAGATTGTTAAATGACACTTATTTACATAAAAACGTAGAATGAATAATACGTTTTGATGGAATACTGCCTATTTGATTGAAACATCATTTTTCATAATACATTATTTATCCATAATTAAGACGCTTACAGTATTTTATTACAAAAAGTAGCTTGCTTTGACATGTATTCGCAAGACCAAAGTTATGCAGGAAAAACCGACGAAATATGCGCTTCCTCTGACAGCGAATATGGCGTTATCATCTCTGTACTGAAAACATCATGGAGCTCGTGTAGCCAGTGTGTAGATGGCTTTTCTCCTTTCTCGTCTGTGCACGCTCAGACGCACTTTGAGGTCATGTGACATGCTTGCTGTTGCCATGCACGTTCCTGAAACCACTACAGCGTCCCGCATCAGTCCCTAAACTTACAAACTACTTATGAACTACTTACGAACTAGGACGGCACAAATATCCATGCCCGAGGGGGGATTCGAACCCCCGACCGTAGTGGCCGTGAAGACCGAGACTGGAGCGCCTTAGTCCCCTCGGCCACCGCGGCCGGCAAGGAAGATTAGGCTTTAACGTACCGTCGACAACGTGGACATTAGAGACCGAGATGACGCCAAGATCTTTGGGTAACGATGGAGAAGGAAATCGTCAGAGACTTTTTTTTTTTTTTTTTTTTTTGAAGAATCATCCCAGCATTTGCCTGACGTGATTTAATGAAATCGCGGAAAGCTTAAGTCTAGGTGGCCGGAGAAGCATTTGTACATTTGAAATGGAGTCCAGTGTGGTACAACTGCTCCACCTCTCTCGGTGTCCATGACAATGAAATCCAAACAAGTCCTCAACTTTCACAGCCATTCAGTGTGAAGACGTGCCCATTTGACACCTAACACACGTGTCACAGAATACAGTCTCTGTAGGGTGGTTTGGGATATGGTTCGTTAAATACAATCAGTAAAATAACACCTTCAGCCATCTACTTTTACTCTCAATTGTGCTGCGTAGTACAGTATTTTATTAGGCCATCTTCATATCCCGTGAACAACACGGTTCTAGTTCTGTAATAGAGCCTGATGATTTTATAAAATTCTGAAACATTAAGCATAATAGAGTGTCAAAAAAGACGCCTGAAAGTATTATGTTATTCGTTTATACACATGTCTTTTCTTCATCATATTGATGACGAGCAAAACAATGTAAGATTGGTTCCTAAGTTATTTATTTGAATTAGGAACGACAGGGACCTATGACGTTTTGTTAGGGTACGCCAGATACTACTTCTATTTTACTCATTAACTTTCTGTCACTTGATTCGAACCGTGAAGTTTCTGACAGGACATAACTAGTACAATGATGAATGATCACGCAGTTTGACAGGATACCACTTTTTCTGAAAATGTGGACATAGGGAATCAACCTGAGAAACTCAGTCTATATCAATTATTACTTAATAGGAATAGAGAGGTAATTGCGTTGCTTCGGAAATGTATTTTCTCAAACCGTCAATATAACATTTTCTTCAATTTAATTCATTCTATATTAGGAATGCTACTGCTTAGCAGTGTCATATATGTGAAACTCTGCTGTTTGTTTCTGTTTTTTAACTTTTTTTAATATATTTTTTAAACAATGCATTTTTCAAGCCCTTATATCCGCCTGTTTTGTCGACCGAGTGATTGTGATTGCTAAGATCGGAGCTCTTACGTCAGTATACTCTGACAGGACCCTACTTTCAATATTATGTTTACCTGAAGACAACTATAACAAGTTATTTAACCTGCATCGCCACACTGGAGATGTTTATATCTATCGTTAACAGGTGTTCTCGATTCAAATTTATATTTTCATTATATTTCCTCATAAAGTAATTTCGGGGAAACGTATCCAGTTATTTTGCTTCTGACACACAAAGTGATTACCAATTAAATGTAACGACTATTTGTGTTGAGAAATCGCTCTCTGCAGTGTTCAAAATAACCCTGACATGCAATTACAATGAAGTAGGGGTGCCCCATGGGCCTGTTCTGAGACCACAGCTGTTTCTCATTTATCGATATGTTTTCTAGTATATTAAGTAATTCTAAGATCTCTATTCTTACTGTTGACACAGTTTCGTAGTACAGGAAGTTCTTAGGATTATTGATGTAGTATCAGTTAAGGAATAATTCATGCCTTTTAGAAAATAAATGTATGCTGAACCTCATTAAAGTCCAGTTTTTACTATTTATAACACATAATTTAACCAAAACTGACGTTTTGATCACACAGATTTGGAATACTATGAGACTGGCTAGTTTAAGTTTCCAGGAGTTCAAGTAAACATATGTAGTGTAGAGCCCAAGTATAGAATCCTGTTCAAAAACTAAATGATGCGTTGTTTACCATTAGAACGGTCTCTGAAATAAGTAATAGTTCAACGCGAAAAGTAGTCTACTCTACTTTCATTCGTTTATGACCCATGGTGTTAATATTTTCTGGCAACTCCTCTTATTCGAATAGGACATTTACTGCGCAGAAATGGGCGGTTATTGGAATATCTCGTGTAGGTTCGGGAACCTTTTGACGACCCCTGTTTTGTCCTCTGGCAATTCTAACACTACTTGTCACTGCATCTTTTCTTTCATGTCAATTTTCTTTTCCTAATATTTGGTTTTTCCCGACAGTTTACAAACTTTTACTTAAGTAAGTCCTAGAAAATAAGTTAATTTCTGTGGCAACGTTGTGAGTTCTTTTTACTGTCCCGAAGGCACGTCGTTTGCATAATATTGTTACACGTTTCACGACAGTGACGTTGTGTTTCTCCTAGTGTATTTCACATATGGTCACATTTTTTTAGATTTACTTTGCTGCGAGAATTCAAAGCAGAGTTTCGAGCACACTATTCTGGAAGTTTGATGAGTTGCGTTCACGCAGATGTTATGAATTTTGTATTCTGTTGCATTTGGTATATTATTTTTCGTTGCTCCTTTAGTATCGTTCTGACGTCTGACGTTGTGAGGTAAATGGATGTATATATTACTGTGATTACTATTTACAATGCGATTACATAAGGAGGTCATTAGTATATTTTAAATGCTCTAAATCGGAGAAATTTTATATGAAGTAACTGGAATCTAATTTTTGTTGCCCATGGAAGCAGTTACAAAGGCAACATGCCCACTGTCGCGGGTTTTAGGACATCAGATATAGATCATCATAGTTTAATCTTTCCCTTGTTTTGTACAATATCGCACTTCCCAACTGCTGTTTGTTATTACCGAGAAGGTGTTTTTTTCCAGTTCATAACAACAAACACGCAGCATACTGCCGTTTATTCAAAATTTAATACGCTTGAGTACTTTTGCAGCACGATATTCCTCAACACCTAGACTTCATCAAGTGGTCGTTCAACCGTCCTAAATAACAGTGACAGACGGTAGTTCCGGAAAAGCACAGGGGCGTTTTAAAGTTGATAAAGAATAATGCGACTTTGCATAAAGTCTGCCGCAAACCCCTCCCTCTCGCACGTTCGTAGCTCTTCCCGGTATCAAGTTTCTTTCTAGTTACTTCCATTCCATTTCAGTACGCGGGCGAAGTTTGTAATGAAAGGCAGAGCAAACTCACACGTAAGTTTGCTCTAAAGAGATAACAACTGAACTACGAATGAATGACCTCCACAGTGTTTAAAGTAAGTTCCAGCACCCTACGTCCCATTATTCTAAGGATTTATCGGTTTTGTTAGTAATAAAATTTACGGCCAGGAAGTCATGTAAATCGTGAAAGTATCTAGCGTGCCACATTTCAGAGAGTAATTTTGGTAAAAATAAGACGAATACTTTATTCTACATTCTCAATAACAAATATTAATTAGCTAGAGAAACGCGACCAAGTTTCGCTGCTGCTGAGTTAGATATGAATCGGAAAGTAAATGAAAAAAATTACAACATAGACGCAGCGAGAATGTATATCAAGCAAACCACTACCCTTCTTTGTGTCTCTGTGGTTGCGTTAAATGGAAGGAATGCATTCTCACAAAATTATATTAAAGCCAGTGGATTTCCCTAATTATAGGCTCGTCCTTCACCTGCACAAAATACAAATCAAATGGCGTAACTAATGCGGAGAATGACGGATAACTGACCTTACGTAAATTTAATTCGCCCATTTATTTCCCAACATCTATTTCGTCCTCCGCCACACTTTTCTCTGTCCATTTCACATTTTCTCGTTCATCTCCTCCTACCTCCCTACCACCTCCTTCTCTATCTACTCCATAGATAGCCATTCACCTTTTTTCACTTTCTTTCCTTCTGTATTCCATCTCCTCCTCTCTCTTCCTCTCTCTTCCTCTCTTACCTCCATTAGTAAGTTTCCTCTTTCCTTCGTCGTTACTATTCAAAAGAAAGTAAAAAATTTATTCATTTTTTGTGTGAACAGTGACAAGTCACCTGAAACTATTACAGAGAAGTAAGTGAAATAACGAAGCCAAAACAAAACGTTATTTACAGACGCCGTTACCACGATGTTTTGAATTTTACTGCTGTAAACATCATGAACCTGGCAAATACAGTTGCTTGGTATTTTTTTGTTAAAGTGAATTATTCCTACAACTGGATTTCTCAACGTATTTTTATTAGCGCGAGTTATTTGTACTATAGCATATTATTAACACGTAGACCAAAATCTGGCAGCCCCGTTCGGGATTGGCATTGTGGTCTGAGGAGTCATATCACGTATTGCTAGGGTGTTTCCCTTGGAGATTCGAGTGTATGTGTGGAGGGGGGGGGGCACACCGCTCCATTCACAAACCAATACTGTAGCGAGGAAGCAATGTGCAACGACGTTTAAAACCTCGGTTCTCAATGACAAAAGAAACACAACACACATGGATCAAGCAAGCACAAAGCACCATCACACGATCAAATATGAAAACCTACAGTAATATCGATAATAAACGATTCCAGCGGGTGAGGTGGCATTAATTTTTCCCCTCTGTTTCTGGACGAGTGAGAGAGTATGGCTGCATGCAGAATTACAACGAAAATCTCCATCCCTATTCAACAGGTTATTCACTAGTATTATTTCAATCGCTTCCTTGATAACACAATAGCTGCAAGTGATTGCCAAAATTTCCGTTATATTCTATCGGGTGACCTACGGCCAAGCAGTGTTCAGCAACAGTAGATTTGTCAGGTAGTTGCAACGTGCGTGACGTTTAGGCTCAATACATCGGTCCTCAACAGCCCTAATTGTTTGACCAACATATGACTTGCCACAGTTGCATGGGATACGTAGACACCGGCCTTGGCAAACTCCAATCATCCTTAACGGACTCTAATAGTGGCTTAATTTTAGGTTGTAGAAACTCGCATTTCGCGTCACATTTACGTAAAATACCGCCAATCATGTTACAAATTCTACCAATATAGGCTATCATTATTAAGATGTTGGACATTTGGTTCATATCGCAACAAAATGTTCAAATGTTTGAAGAACTTATGGGACTTAACTACGGAGTCATCAGTTCCTAACCTTACAAACTTCTTATGAACTGCCTATGACTAAGGACGGCACAAATATCCGTGGCCGAGGGGGGATTCGAACCCCCGACCCTAGTGGCCGTGCAGACCGTGACTGGAGCGCCTCAGTCCCCTCGGCCACCGCAGCCGGCATATCGCAACATACTTTAAATTCTGGTGAAAAGTGAACTCCAGATGGGACAACACGGTAGAATTTTTTCTGGGTCTGAGATGACGTCTTTTCTATGCGCTGAGATACGTAGGACCCACTCCCGCTGAGCTGTGTGGTGACAACTATCAGTCCCCAGATACAAATCTGCGTGAGTTGGCTTCCTATAAACAGCATGTCCCTTCGTGCCATCTACCTTCTCCTAAACCAACACAAGGAACGGAAGGCAACCTTTGTTTTCCATCACCATGGTGAAACGGATGTTACGGTGGATTGAGCTTAGATGCTAAATAATGATTAACTCACTGCCACGACTCCAAATAACAAACGTATCGTGTAGGCCCTATATATCTGGAAAAAAAAAAGCAGGTATCAACGCTGCTAACTCTAATCCAATTTCTTGAAAGTCCTACATGAATAAATTAGCAATTGTAGGTGCCAAGGGAGTGCCCATCGTCATTCCATCTGTGTGTTCATAGTACTGGTCTTTAAATAAGTAGGTGGAAGTCAAGTTATTTAGAAATAAATTCTTTAATTCGGTACCCAACTCAATTAACTGCAACGAATCTTACAGAGGAACCCGATTAAACAGAGGACCACATCAAAACTGACAAAAATATGTTATTCAAATGCACTCGTAGGAAACCTTAATGTGATGCTCACAATTTCCCACAAATGGGCTCAACATACCGGCAAGTTTCTTTGCTACACGATATGTCGGAGCACCAATGTTTCACTCTATGGGTCTAAGAGAACATCATTCCTTACGTATCTAGGAAGGTCATATAACGTAGGAAGTACAGCACAATAAGAACTAAGATTCTTCATACTCTCCAGAGATCAGGAACGTTTCTTAAAGAGAGTATTAGTTATGCTCTCAACACATTTTGTAGGGTCAGCAGCAATCCTGCGGCCGGCCGCGGTGGCCGAGGAGACTGAGGCGCTCCAGTCACGGTCTGCACGGCCACTACGGTCGGGGGTTCGAATCCCCCCTCGGGCATGGATATTTGTGCCGTCTTATTTCGTAAGTAGTTCATCAGTAGTTTGTAAGTTTAGGGACTAATGACCCCGTAGTTAAGTCCCATAAGCTTAACAAACATTTGAACATTTTTGAGCAATCCAGCGTTATGCGGAATTGGAAAGTAAGCACTATATTTTGAGAAGAATCCTGCTTTTTTTAAAGAACAGTACCATTTCTCTTGCACACAGGTAAAATAACAGTACCAGGACCCACACTAAGTGAAATTAAAACATCTGTTGTTTTACTACTCATAGGCGGACGTGCAATAGTCAACACACAAGCTTTCCTCCTAACAGCCTGTTCGACAGAACTAAAATGTTCAAATGTTTTGTAAATCTATCGGACCAAACTGCATGGTCATCAGTCCGTAGCTTACAAACTATTTAAACCTAGGTAAACTATCCTAAGGACAACACACACACACCCATGCCCCAGGGAGGACTCGAACTTCCACGGCGAACAACCGCGCGCTCCGCAGCGAATCGCTTTAGACCGCTCGGCTACTCCACCGCGGCTCGACAGAACTAATAAAATCATCAGATAAGCTCTTAGGCGCAGGTACAAAGTTGAAACCTTTTTCCAGCACGGATAAAGGTGTGCCGTCCAAGGTTTTATGTGTGAGATCAATCACAGATAGTCCATTTGTATAAACATTGTCCGATAAACCGTTCAAACTTCGCTGAATCAACGGATGACAGGTATCCGAAATTTCAGAGGCAATATAAAAAATTAATCCGTGTAACTGGCCACTATTTAAGAACCAACGGCATAAGAAAAATTCATTTAATCGTTATATGCAGGAATGAAATGTAGAATTGTTACTATTTTGTCACAGAATTATTCCCACAAATTGATTAAAACGTGATAATGTGCATGCTACAAAAATACACCTTCGATGTAGCATTTTAGAAAAGTATGGATTTATGAGGAACATATTCTCAAACGTAACAGAACCAGAGAGAAAGGAACTTAGTTTAAAAGTAAACCATTCTCTGACATTGAATTTCCGTTCTTATAACAGCTACTACGATTTAATAAGCGTGTAAAACATGGGGACACCTGATTACTATGATAATAAAAAAAAGTCTCGAGTACGACGACAATACAGTTACCATATGTTTGTGTACCGAAAGCAGTACTGCAAATGAAATAGTTAATATAAGAATTAATTAACTATAAGTGAGATGAAAAGGCATTCTGTTTTAAGTTGGGTAAGGTCACCATAAAGAACTATTATTTACAACAAAATTCTGTAAAATTGAACTGTCCGATAAAAACACATTGAGAATCCAAACTACACTCAGCGCACACAACAGAAATAATAAACTGTGTCAGTGTTTCCCATACTTTTCTTTACTACTGATAGCTGCTCCGTTATGTTTCCACAAGTACTTATCAGCCGCGGTAGCGTACCCAAGTGTTCCAATGCGCATAGCTGCGGTGCGCGCTGCTGCTCGTCATTGGAGGTTCGAGTCCTCCATCGGGAAAGTGTGTATTTATTGTCCATAGCATAAGTTAGTTTTAATAGTTTGTAAGCCTAGGAACATATGACCAGATTAGTGAAGTCCCATAGAATTTTTTTATTTTATTTTGTAGTTTGATATGCAGTTTTGACTGCCTCTCTAAAGCTTAACTCTAGTAACAGTACAAAATTTCCTTAAATCGTTTCGAAGACTGGAGTGGATTTTGCTTCAGAGATGGAAAAATGTTTCCTAAAGACATCTACTGTTCCAAGATTTCTTCAACTGAATATTATTTTGGAACATAATTTGTAGTGAAGGTCAATCTAATTTTTTATTTCTGCAATTCTCGTGGTTTCTTCCTGCGTTTTTCACACCAATGTTAAGTTTCTATTTACATTAATTTTACCACTAATTTTTGTAGTTATGGACGTAAGTCTTTTGTTTAAAAAAAGTAATTTAGACATTTCTTTATTGTACTGTAATGTTAGATACGTTTTTATAAGGATTTCCATTATTTTCCGAGTTAATGAATAAACTTTCGATGAATATACATCTGCTATTAATAATCGCGAAATATCACATATGATTATCTCCGAGTTACTTCTGATGATCACACAACATTACAATTTCACTATTACGGCTCAGCAAAATAACCAGTGGTTATTCGTATTGTTCTAATGTTTGTCTTATTTTATGTTCACTGACTAAACATTATTTAATTTGTACCGGTAAAGTGGTTCTCATCACCAAAAGTAATTGCAGTTACGCAATATTACATCTGTTTAACTGGCCTGAACCTTGTGGGGGGCATAAGTTTGCTCGAGTTTCGCAAATTAACTTTGCCCGTATGGTTATTAATCTTTTTTTTTTTTTTTTTTTTTTTTGCGTGGCGGAACGCCTTGAGACGCTATGATCCGATGCGCGAGGGCGTCACCCGTCGGAGGTTCTCATCCCATCTCGGGCATGGATGTCTGTGCTGTCTTTAGTATAAGTTAGTTTATAAGCTTTATGAAGCGACGTGATCGGCGGTGCCTTTAGTCGCCGTATCATAAGTTAAGTCGACGAAAACAATATAAGCACACCACGTTCTCTTTTGTTTGTAGTTCTTTAATTATCTGGGGTATGAATGCAGATTTTTAAGTAGCCGTAAAACACGCCATGTAAAACTAATAAGTTATCTAACGTTTCCTTAAATTAAAGTCGTTTGCTACACTATAGTGTTTCTCCATTCCATGAGAGCTGGGAAGAGAAGGGTGGTAGGCTTTGCTTCATTTAAGTGGGGGTCCATGATCACAGATAAAATCATAATGTCTTTGTCTTGTACAATCTGATTTTGGGGAAATAATGTGGCCCCAAAGAGGTACGTATTAAAAATCCTTGAAGATAAATTTATTCAGGCTGACGATAGAGACTACGATTTTACATCGTTTGTTTGAATGCCATCTCACAACTGTACGAACTATCGCACTAAAGTTTCCGCTCCATTTGTCACAATTTAAAAATGTCCGAATGACATGTTTCGGGCCTACATTAGCCCATTCTCAAGTTCTTGAATTTTAGAACATATCTGCCCTAAGGTAACGTCAATCGAAAAATGTTTGCGGCATATGACATTCCTCACCGTAAAACATGCTTCTAGTTGGAGGCAGAGTTGTGGATTGCTCAGTCCACAACTGTGCCTCCAACTAGAAACATGTTTTACGGTGAGGAATGTTTATCTGTTGACATGGCACATATGCCGCAAACATTTTACGATTGATGTTACCTTAGGGCAGATACGTTATAAAATTCAATTAATCGAGATACTCTCCATACTAGAATAATGCTCACAATTCACTTCGCTTTTCATTGTTGTATGACCGTGGATGAAACATGAAGTTAATGGTAATGATATATAGAGGAAAAATGATCGGATTCGTAAAATACAAAAGAAATTATTGCTGGTTCTGTAATCAAGCAAGGTATTGTATAAGGATGACTAATAGGGAGTGAAATTTTGAAGACATGCGAAGCGATCATATTGGTGGCTGAACATTAAACTATTATGGACGTCGAGGAGCTGAAAACATTAGAAAATAAATATTTGATGTGGAGGGATTCATTTAAATAAAAGCCAAAGATAGGGGACGATTTTAAATTTAAGTAATATATTTTAACAACAACTTGCATCACAATTACTTACATTGAATGGATACATGAATGGAAGACGTCTGTACAGAACAAAAATAGGCAAGAGAGTGATAAGAACTACGATCGTGGTTCTGTCTTCTCGCTTGTCCGGAAGTAAAAAATGATGAACGAAATTAAGTCAGTTAAATTGGAAGCTAGAGGGAACCGGTGGCGACAAGCACCGCTGATCAAAAAAAGAGAAAAAAAATGAAAATTAATTCTAGTGTTTTGTTACACTTACCCTCTCTGGTTCTGTGTGGGGTAAATGCTTCCTACACAAAGACCTAACAATTTGGATATCATTTCTTTTCTTCCCTTTATGTTTTTTGTTTGAAAGTATCTGTACATTCTTTACATTTGTTTGTTCAGATTTCATATATATAATTTAAGGAAGTCTGTTTCTTTACGAGTTTATTAATGAAATAAAGAATCGTAGCGACGTGACGGTGAGGAAGCCGAGGGCGGCGAGGACAGGTGCGGCGCGCAGCAACGATGACGTCAGACGGTAGCGCGCCGGCGGCGGCAACGCGTGGGTGGCTGGGGCGTGACGCCAGGCGGTAGGCAGAAGCTGATGTCACAGCCAACGGGTGTCCAGACAGGGCGCCTCATGCGTCTTGGACACCACCAGTTTGTACCTTGGTACTGCACGGCATCGACCCTCCCATTTTAGTTAACATGGAAACAAAATCATATACACAAAATTACTCTTTGTTTCTTACAAAGACGTTAGTCTTTCTTCTGAAAGCACATTCTGTCACATGGTAGTGTGTGTCGGTGCGGCCATTTGAGTTTACATTTTGATGTGCTTGAGGCAAGTGTGATGCAAACTGTACGGCTAACGTTCTGACAGGAACTCGTGCCGTTACATAATTTGTCATTAAAAATAGTTTACTTACTATGTACATTTGGTTACATGCATGTGTTCATTTATTCATTCACTATTTACATGTGCCGGCCGCGGTGGCCGCGGAGACTGAGGCGCTGCAGTCACGGTCTGCACGGCCACTACTGTCGGGGGTTCGAATCTCCCCTCGGGCATGGATATTTGTGCCGTCCTTAGTCTTAGCTAGTTCATAAGTAGTTTGTAAGTTTAGGGACTGATGACCCCGCAGTCGAGTCCCATAAGCTATACAAACATTTGAACATTTTTATTTACATGTCAAGTAATTACTTTAAACATATACAAGTTGAGAAAAAAATTTAAAAAATATATTTTCTTATGATGATAATTTCTCAAGTGCCGTAGCACAGACTTTGAATTTAAGAATGTTCATAAAGTGCAGTATCTCAGACCTTGCATTTACAACATGTTTGATTTGTGGGTAGCACAGTCTATTGATCACAGCACACATATATTTGATCTGCGAATGCAGACAGTTTGAAAAACATCATTACTTGTTTGTCTTGTTATTGTATTGAATAGGTTTTATATGTCCACTGTGTTTCATTTTTAGATGCATAAGTTCGCAACGCATACCACCACAGCAGCGGTTGTCGTCAACAATCACGGCCGGGCGGTAGTCGGTCAAGCGCTCTGTCCGTGTCAGTTTGTATTCAAACATTACTACGGTGTGGTCGCGCTCCACCTTCCGACTTGCGTGGATCGTAACGTGTGATTTCTTTCTGTTTGTGCACTATACACCGGATTATAGTCCTCTACAAGATTCACCGCAGCTTGGTACGTACACCTCGAGACTTTAGCGGCAGATCAGCGTTTGGTTTACCGTCCATGCAGTTTATTACACCGTTGTGTGGGGAGTGCACTTAACTATTGTGACTATTACGTATCATGTTCAAGATCACTTTATATAGTCTGTTCACCACGACAATTTATAGGCCCATGAGGTTTTATTTGAACGGCACCAAAGTGCCTTTCAATGCAATTGTGTATAATTTGTCCACAGTACATTGTTTATGCACCACATTGTCTTGGAAAGAACTGGCGAAGTGTCCCGTTCGTCGTTTGGAGTAAAAGGTTTATCGTATCACATGACACTTGTTGTTTATTGGTCACTAAATAATGGTTACTTTCTACCATTATAGTTCGTCACAGTACATTGTTAGGCTTAGTAGCCATTCATTACTGACAGCACAATGAGAGTGTTAGGAATATAGTGGATACTGAAATTCGCAGCTTGGCGTCCCTTCACATCCGTACACTGTTTCCGCGTTTGTTCGTACGTGCGTTGCACTGCGTTATTAGTCATTTCAGTTCGACACACGCACTCGTACGCACTTTCACTGTGTTTGTAAATGTAAATAACCTAAGAACGCTTACAAAATAAATATATTAGTATACCATGTTTTGGTCTGATATTGATATCAACTATGAACGTTTCCGTGATACATTGGTCACGAATTTTAGTTTTTACAGGCAAAATATTTGTTACTTACACAGTTATGCAAATTTTATTTCGATCTGTCTTCAGGTCAGCTTAGAGGGGAACGTTAGTAAAGGGACTTGCTATTTTCAGCACCTGCGGATGTTCTACATTACCAATTTTGCTAACATTTCCTCTCAGGGCATTTATTTACATATTCCATTGGTTTTAAAGTTATCAGTTTCCGTCGTATTTCCTCCCGCGATTTCTTACACAAATTCATAAGTTGTGTATCCTTTTGTATATAAAGAAATTAACCATTAAGTATTCTATAAAAATTAATGTAAGTCTTTGACATCTATAATAAACGTAAACAATTACTATGGAGCTTTGTCACAGGTAAAGTCAGACCAGCAGGCATACTTGGTGCACGATGACTTGCACTAAAGCTTGCGGAAAGATAAAGATTTAAAGATGTGGTCATTATATAAGACAGAGAGAGAGGAAATCATCGCTAAAATAAGTATACACATTGCAAATTCAGCATTACCGTCTAACTACATCAAATACTACTGTTACAATCACAATACAGTTGCAAAGCAAGTATCAAGTTTAAATAAAATCATCGCGGTCTCTCGCTCCTACCTCGCGGTGCCTCTCTGCAATCCATGCGTTCTAGTTACTGTTGTATGACTAGCGTGAAATTTCTGTGTACAATGTGTTAGGGGAAATATCCTGTCAACCTTACGAATGTTCGTGTCATCGTCCCATCCATGTTTGTCAGTGTGCGTGTGTGTCTGTTGGTGTATACACCGTGTCAAAGTAGTCATAGCTCTATATTATGTCTCTCCGAAGCAGGTTATAGTTCCGATTATCTCGATGCAATGACGGCGGCATCAAAGTTTTCGTAGACGGTGCCATCCAGCTGAAAGAGAGAACTTAATCTATTGTTACGTTACTGATGTGTTGATGTAGGCTATAGATTAACATGTAATAGTTTTCTTTTTCTTTACATACATACCTGCATCTTAAAAAAAAGGTGAAAATTATTTTACATAAAAAATAATAGGGCCATTCGTCTACGAATAAAATTCTTCTCATAGCGCAGTAAACTATACCTGATACTACCAGGTGTAGTGTATGTGTGTAAACATGAACAAGTAACCAGGTGATTCTATTTACATCTTCCCATTCCTAGAAGTTCAAGTACTTTCGTTGTTTCCAAAGTCACGTATTGGCTGTTGTACATCACTCTTACAAGTTATCTTTACAAAAGCTAGTTAATCAACAGATAAAATCTTACTTGTACCTGCTATGTGTAGCAAATGTTTGTGCAGAAGATAGCTGTGTTGTGTGTATGTCACAATATTTGTTGCTTTGCCCTACAATGACATTCTTGCAAAAGGGTCCTAATCTAAACTCTTCCATCCACACTCTCACACTTACAAACTAAACCTAAACAATACAAATTCATTACGCAGTAGTGGGTTCCCTAACAAAAATAATCAGAGTGTGCTAGTACCTCCACCCGCATAATAATAATAATAATAATAATAATAATAATAATAATAATAATAATTTCCCAAATACTAACCATAAGAACTTCATCATTTAAAAAAAATCTACATAAATATGAAAAAAAAAGTCATTAATTCAATTGCAACATTACACCACCCGTTGCAAGAAACATTACTTAGGCTCTTTGTTGCACAGTATAAATGTTGATAGTGTTTATCACTATGTCGGTAGTTAGGAGTGATATTTTTCAACCCATGAGTATTACCAACATAACAGTACATCCTAGGAGGCCTTATGGTACACATTAAATCATAGAATCAACTTACTAACATGTATGAAAAAATTGTTGAAATGTCTTGGTCGCAGTTAGATTTATTTCATGACGCGTTTCGAGACATCATCATCAGACTGTGGTACAAAAGAAGAAAATTACATTTTTGGATGTATATAGAACGTAATAATGATATCTATAAGGAGTATATACCATATTAATACATGTATACTTACAAAAGATTTTAAAAAACGATGGGAATTACACCATCTTGGTATAGATTCATGAATACAAATTTAAAATACCATCATGGATGTCTGGTGAAGGTGTTCAACCAGACTTACATGCTCAACTGTGGTGAGAGGGGGGAAACACCGTAACAGGTAACCTAGGCCCCATTCGCCACCAGATGGCGCAGGGTTGGCATTGGAAGTTACGTGAATAAAGCTATACATAAAACATCTTGGGCATACTATACTGTGTGCAGTCATAGAAACTGTGAAAGTTGCGTGAAAAAAAACTACACATAAAACTACACATAAAACAATATACTGTGAGCAGTCATAAAAAATGTGAAAAACATTTCTACGAAAATGTGTTAAGTCATATAAAATATATATATATATATATATAACCGTGAAAGACATTTCTACAAAATGAGTTAAGTCATATAAAATTATACAAAACGCCAATTCAAGCACATCAAAAACCATTAACGGGACAGGGCGCACGACAAGGGAGGCGTGGGAGGGCCAAAGAATAGGATTTGGCGTTGCCAAATACAGCACAGAACACATGACAAATGTTAAAAAATACGCATCCCGGCCACTGCGACGTTACAGTGACACAGCCGCTCATCACAGGCTACAAGCTGAGATTGCAGAATAATCTTTCACAATTACCAGATAGAAAATTATATGAAGGGGCAATATGTCATATAACATTTGTGCCATGATGTCGAGACAACTAACAAAGTCCGACAATATGAGTACAATCAAGGTTTAAAATCGAAACTAATGACAAAATAGGCATTATACAAGTACCATTGAATCACAACAATTTTCGTATAAGTGGTAGGTGGATGAGGTGTGGTGATTTTTTACAAAAATATTACATCTTACATAAAACATAATATATGCTGTAAGATACAATGAACAATAGGACACATGAGACATGTCCAGTGGACAGCTGTGTTGAGGCATACATTAGAATAAGGTACAATTTTAAAGACTATAGTAGTCTCACATATTAGATGAAACATATGTTGTAAGATACAATGACCAATAGGAAATGTGACATATCTAGTGGACAGTTGTGTTGAGGCATACATTTGAATAATTGTGAAAGATTATTCTGCAATCTCAGCTTGTAGCCTGTGATGAGCGGCTGTGTTACTGTAACGTCGCAATGGCCGGGATGCGTATTTTTTAACATTTGTCATGTGTTCTGTGCTGTATTTGGCAACGCAAAATCCTATTCTTTGGCCCTCCCACGCCTCCCTTGTCGTGCGCCCTGTCCCGTTAATGGTTTTTGATGTGCTTGAATTGGCGTTTTGTATAATTTTATATGACTTAACTCATTTTGTAGAAATGTCTTTCACGGTTATATATATTTTTTTTATATGACTTAACACATTTTCGTAGAAATGTCTTTCACATTTTTTATGACTGCTCACAGTATATTGTTTTATGTGTAGTTTTATGTGTAGTTTTTTTTTTTTTTTCACGCAACTTTCACAGTTTCTATGACTGCACACAGTATAGTATGCCCAAGATGTTTTATGTATAGCTTTATTCACGTAACTTCCAATGCCACCCCTGCGCCATCTGGTGGCGAATGGGGCCTAGGTTACCTGTTACGGTGTTTCCCCCCTCTCACCACAGTTGAGCATGTAAGTCTGGTTGAACACCTTCACCAGACATCCATGATGGTATTTTAAATTTGTATTCATGAATCTATACCAAGATGGTGTAATTCCCATCGTTTTTTAAAATCTTTTGTAAGTATACATGTATTAATATGGTATATACTCCTTATAGATATCATTATTACGTTCTATATACATCCAAAAATGTAATTTTCTTCTTTTGTACCACAGTCTGATGATGATGTCTCGAAACGCGTCATGAAATAAAGCTAACTGCGACCAAGATATTTCAACAATTTTTTCATACATGCCAACGTAAGGTCGCGTGTCCAACAAAAATGGATGGTTTTATGAACCAAGTGATAAACAACTTACGAACAATTCATCCATATTTCAGCTTTGACAGCAGCCTGTTTAGCCCATGCGATAGAATAGCTATGTTTGCAATATGTTTCATGTGGTTCTACCTGCATGGGGTACTGGTACGTGTTTATTACACCTGGTTTCTTATTAAACATCTTAAGATTTTTTTTTGTCGGTTGAGTAGTACTGTATGTCACGTCCGTAATTGTCACAGTCGATCCGTTTTGTGGGTACTGTGTGTGTTGCGTCGGTCAGTTAATCGTCATAGTAGACACAGGGACTTTGTGAATGCCATTGTTATTGTTTGGAGGGGCTGCGGATAAAAGTTTTGAGCAGGCTGGCCGTTTACGTTGCCGTAAAAATTACAGTTGCCACCATTACGGGGTTGACCATTGAAATTACCATTGCGCCACTGATTGTTTTTGTTATTAGTAAACTGATTGCTGTTGCTGCTGTTGTTGAAATTCGCTAGATTGAACCTATTGCCTTGTCTGCGGCGATAATAATTTCAGCCATTAGGCTCATTGCGTGGCACATTTCTGCTGTGTACCGCTCGTCAGCTGTTGCAGCTGTTGTTGGCCAGAGGCATTAATAAATGCTGGCTGCTGCAGCTGAGGTGGGTGTGGCATGTTTTGTAAACATTGGGCTGGCGAATAATATGGCACAAGCTGGTTACAGCCATTCTTTTGGTTGTTATGGAAGTTTCCGCTCTTATTATTGTGATTTTTGAAGTTTTTAAAGCCATTTTGATTTGCATGCCCGTTACCAGAGTGTGCACGGCGATCTTCAAAAATTAAATCCAGCTTGTAGACGTAATTTATAGAGCTTTCTAAATTGTGATCGGGAGCGTGTTGTGATTTCCAGTCGCAGGTGTTTCGGCAGTTTGGGCATTATCACCCGAAGCACCAATAGGTTCATCGAAAAATTTTGACTTATTAATATATTTTTCAAAATATTTCGACTACCATTGCGTTAGTTAAATGGTTGTGTATTGTATACTTCCTTCCGCAGGGGCTCTTGTGTAGCAGGGAACCAAAATTTTGTAAGGAATTCCTGTTCAAACTCCTCCAAGGTTTCACAAGTTTTGGAGGCCTGATTTGCTCACATCTTGTACATATTCAGTGATAAAAAGTATCCTTCCCTTTTCTGACCAAGATTCTGTCAAAATATCTTGGAACGATTGAATAAAACCGACAGGATGGACACTCTTACTGTCTCCTGCAAAAATCTGAAACTGATGATGTTTGATCATGTTCTCGTCCATCATTACGTTACTAACATTGATACCGTCAATAGGCAAGGAGGGTGAGTGGTGTGAACTTGATGAAGTTCGTATTACCAGAAGTGTTAAAAGCGGGGGAATGATCACGTGCGTTTTGCATGTCACGCTCTGGGCACGTGCCGGGCCCGCACGCTATTTACATCTGTTTGTTGGTCTTTAAGGTAACAAATTGGTCCGGTTTCCTGTCTGAGGTCCATATGTGTTACTAGTTTTGGTTCTTTAACTAAGGATTTCACCTCGGTCAAGTCATCCTGCATTGCTTTTACGGTAGTACCGTGTTTCTTATATACTTGCTCGGTGACATTACTTATGACAATACTAAGTTCAGAGTCTATTTTCTCGTTAAGCTCCGTTTCTGTTTTCTGCAAGAAATGCACCACTTGATTTTGATTGTCTTTGACAACAGCTTTGGTCTGACTAGTTATTTGTGCGACAGCAACTTCAAAACTCTCGTGTTTTTGCTTAAGCTGTGTTACGTCGCGTGTCAGTGATTCAATAAGCGGTGGAATAGTTTCCACAGTCTGGATTAGGGTGGCAACTTCGCCGACAACAGACGAAATTGTGCCATCAACTGACTGTAAAATTTCTTTAGTGACCTTTCCTTCTGTATCAGCGAATTAACTTTCAATAGTCTGTCCAAAATTTAGTATTTGAGCACTGATTTGCCTGTTAACTTCTTCATATGAAAGTAGGCAAATTTTGTTGCACTCTTTCTAGTTTCACAATTTCCTCCTCTGTCTGCTGTCGTTGCCATTCTACTCGTTCCAGGTGTTGTGTAAGAGTAGAGGACAAAGCAGAAACTTGATTCTTTTGGCCGGCCGCGGTGGCCGAGGAGATTAAGGCGCTCCAGTCACGGTCTGCACGGCCACTACGGTCGGGGGTTCGAATTTCCCCTCGGGCATGGATATTTGTGCCGTCCTAGTTCGTAAGTAGTTCATAAGTAGTTTGTAAGTTTAGGGACTGATGACCCCGTAGTTAAGTCCCATAGACTTTACAAACGTTTGAACATTTGATTCTTTTGATCATTAATCTTCCGTATAAGACTTGCCGACATGGTGGACATCTGTTCGTTCCGTTCATCCATTTGTTTGGAAATTTGTTTGTTTTGGTCATCGATTTGTTGCGTTAAATTCGATGACATGTTTACAAGTAAAGCCTCTAATTTCTTTAGCCAATCATCTGGTGGGTTTTGTGAACTACTCCCGAGTGCAGAAGTGTTATCGGACGCGATAATCGCGGGCCGCAATACTGACATCTGCGGACGGAACTAATTGTTCAATGATACTAACACTTTCTTCTGAATTCATTGCTGGGGTTTGGCTATGGGTTTTGACATACTAATTGCAAATAAAATGAAAGAGATTGAGTTCTATCTATCTTCATTTTTAAATGAATTAATAAGTATCGTACTGTAATGGTGGACTTGATACGAAACGGAGGACAGCGCGTGGAACAAGCGAGAGTCGCCAAGGTAATATTTGCGCACGGAAACCATGTTTGCGCACTTCTAGAACTTTCCCTAACAACGAACTCACTACCTATGGACAAATTGAGAAAAAAGACAATACTGATAAGAGATGCTGAACAGAAATGAGTACACTAGCGACAGATAAGAGAATCTATTGAAGCACCAAATAAGCCAAATTACTGGTCCGTCCTTGCCTGTGCGATGTGGCTTGTTATGCGACGTGACGGCTACAGATAATTCCAAAATTTCAATGACAAAATTTTATGAGTCGGTCTTGCAATCCTGTCCTCTTGTAATTATCATAAGAGATTGGTTCAGCAGTGGCTGGTACAATATTGCAGTTGGAGTACATGAAATGACTTAAGACAAGGCACATACAATGGTGGTATGAACATTTTGTAGCATCATTACGTAAATCTTAATTATTTTCGGACATTAAATATCTCACAAATTTCACGGAGTAGATATTAATGCGAAAAAAGACAATCAGTGTGGCAATAATGATACAAGTATTATTATGTTACCAACATCCGATCCTGTTACATAGGGAGCCAATTATAACGTTACCCTTGCTTTCGTATGATGCCATAAGTTGTTAAAATTGATTCCGTGATTGTAATTTGGACAAAGGATTGATTTGTATCGGAATTTTGATTTGGAACAATATAGTTATAACATACCACAAATTAAGATTTATAAACATTAAGCCAAATATACCGCGGGTTGAATGTTAAAGTCGAGCACCACACAAAGCAACGGCACGTTATAAGACTTACGGAAAGCATCTAGCTGGATCCTATGCTTCATACTGCAGAAGCTGAAAATGTTAATCTCTTCTTATTTAAGATAACATTATTCGAGCTAAACTAATGCTCAGACAGTTCACTTCCCTTTTCATTATTGTATGACCTTAGATGAAACATGAAGTTAATGGTAATGATAGAAAGAGGAAAAAATGATCGGGCTTCGTAAAATACAAAAGAAATGATTGCTGGTTCTGTAATCAAGCAAGGTATTGTGTACGAATGACTAAGATGGAGTGAAATTTTGAAGATATGCGAAGGGATCGTAATGGCATCTGAACATTAAGCTATTGAGGACGTCGAGGAGCTGAAAACATTAGAAAATAAATATTTGACGTGGATGGATTCATTTAAATAAAAGCCAAAGAGATGGGATGATTTTAAATTTAATTAATATATTTTAACACCAACTTGCATCACAATTACGTACATTGCATGGATACATTAATGGAAGACGTCCGTACATAACGAACACAGACAAGAGTGATAAGAACTACGATCGCCGTTCCGACTTGTCCGGAAGTAAAAAAAAAGACGAACGAAATTAAGTCAGTTATATTGCGTATGGTGAACTAGAGCAAACCGGTGGCGATAAGCATCGCCGATAAAGAAATGAGAGAAACAAAAACTGAAACAAAATTTTAGTGTATCGTTACACCGTCGGAGGTTCCAATCCTCCCTTGGGCACGAATGTTTGTGTTATCTTTAGTATAAGTTCTTTTATAAGATGTTTGTAAGTTTAGGAACTGATGACCCCGCAGATAAGTCCCATAAGGTTAACAAACCATTGAACATTTGACAACACACAGACTCATGCCCGAGGAAGGACTCGAACATCCGACGGCGAGCCGTCGCAGCTATGCGCCTTAGAACGCTCGGCCACTCCACCGCGACTTTCGTGTTTCTCTCGTTTCATTACTTATTCAATGATATTCGTTATTACACTAAAGGAGTTGACTGACACGCAATTGTCATGGTTAAACCCACTTTTTTTATGTTACGTTGTATAACTCCGTCCATTTAAGTTATAAATTTGACCCTTTTGTGATCTCTTTGGAAAGCAGTTTTCGACGACTAGGCTGAAGATATTTTCATTAACGCCACGTCATCGAGAATCCCAGCATTTAACGACCCTAATATCATTGCTGAAATTTTATGTATAATGGTGTACTGCAGATTTTTGTTGTTTTACTGAAGAAGCCGAAGAAACTAATGGTTTATAAGCTACCAGGGGCGTAGATAAAGCGGGGGGGGGGGGGCAGGGTGTACGAGGGGGTTCAACTCCCCTCCCCCCCAAGAACTTTTTATTTACTTTTGTTATTTATTTTCACTATTGCTAAAGATAAAACTGAAAATAATTTGTGTAATGAATATGTGAGATAAACTGAAAACTTTGCCAACAAAGAGCTGTACCAGGGTGTCTGTAAGTTGTAATCGATGCTTAGTTGAGATTTGACGTCTCACTTGTTGTAGGGACTCTTTGTCTTGAATGTCTTATGGGAGGCCTTCGTGAGGCCTAGGCAAGCGTCGCGCACAACTTTCACCACAGTAAATCTGGCCTATTAAAAAAATAATTGCTCGGGTAACCACCACCTAACCATCAGTAACAATGAACAAGTGTTGTTATATTCCAACCAGAAACACGCTCCACAGACTGTTTAAAGTACCGCGCGTGGCTTGCCTAACGTGTAACTAAGGCCATAGTGTCTTACGTTTACTACTGCTACCAACTTCAGTGATCTACTAACTTTGTTACTACAGTAGAGTGGCGATCTTGTACGTAACACAGACAAATGTATTTTTTAATGAGTCATGTTCCAATCCTCTCTTTACAAGAAGCAACCTTACCTTCGTCCGACTACTGTAAATACACACTAATAAGTGTCATTTCGTCAAAGTACTCTTACAAAGAAGCGATGTATGTCTATCATCGGAGACGTCACTGTACTTTGTTAATAACTGTCGCCTCTCATCTTGCTCATATTCGTCAGCACCGCAACGTCAGTACGGTAATTTATACCTAAAGACCGATGTGCAGGTGCTGAAGCGTAGGGTAGACCAGGGTAACGGTACAACCTGGGGCAATCGCGTTTGTAACGAACGGTTGGCAGTACGAGTACTCTTGCCGGGGTTCTACCGCCGAGTTAATTCCTGTGGTCGCCGTCCGTGATTGTTGACAGGTATTACTCGTGTGAAAGAAATTGTCAGTTTAGACTTCTCGGATCGAATTTTTGAGCTTGTATTTTACTGAAATAAGTACCTCTATAGGCTGTTAGTGTTTTTTAATACACGTATTAACGTAATCTATATATATGTAGCTTCGCTTTCGTGTCTCTAACCTAATTGTTTCGCAAAATATTTGGTTTTAAATTGAGGTTCTTACCCATATTTTTCAACTGGGGCAATGACGCCATAGTGTAGAATTTAGGCAAAATGAATAATACAGATTCATACATTTTGTGAAATGGGCACTTGCAGACCATAGAGAGTGTGGTAGGTTTGAAGTACCAAAAACTATACCGGTATTTCTGACCGTAGCGGTGTCTTAATCAAGCCTAAATTATAAAATGTATTTTTTTTCCAATTATATATCGACAAGTACTAGAAGCCTTCTAAATGTCTAATACAGAAGAGTGATAAATATAAATTACAACGGGTGTAACACCTACGTAGTACTACTCACTCATCGTGTAGGTTTATCCTTGATTTTAAAATGTATAATGTCATTACACCGGAACCCAGGGTAATGGCGCCACTGCGTATACTTTCACAATATTTTCTTTAACAATGAAACATAACAAAATACATGTCTGAAAAAAATTATAATAAAGTAGTCTTAGCTGGCGAAGCTATGGTATTATTCTCTACGAAAAATACACACCTTTAATAAGGTAAAAAAGAAACTGGTTTTCGTTATGGTGGCGCCTTCCCTATGTGTCATTTGTCTGAAGGCTTTCGATTTTTTTATGATTGCTGGTAACTGACAACTTCTGCCAGATGAGGTAGTGCGGAAGGTATTTCTAATTTACTAATCTCTACAGAGATTACTTTTTCTGTGAAAATTGGGCGTATTCTGTACGTAATGTTAAAATAATTTATAGGAATATAGTTGGGCAACGCCTTCGACAACAGCCAGTATTTCGCCAGGTAAACGCTCGTCATTTTCAAGGTAAGACTGCTCTTCATACAATCTTTTTCAATAACGCTTCATTCTCTTATCGATGTTCGCAAAATTTTGCAAATTAATAGAAAAAATTGCAAGTTTGTTTTATGTGGGGAGGGGGTGGAGGCGGCGTCACAACTTTGGCACCTGTCAACTGTGCGAGGGCACCACAATATAACTCTGGCTCTGACCCCTCCCCCCTCCTCCACCCCAGACGAAAATTTTATCTACGCCCCTGTAAGCAACAGTAGCAGATCAATCGCCAACATTCTCCTCCGAATGCGAAAATATATTGTTGACTCCCACTTACATAGTGTAAGGTAAGCCTTACATTATAACAAGGTCTGAGCTTCATTTTGAAACATTTTATTCGTTTGAACCTGTCTATAGTGAAATATAGTAATTAACTTCTCATGTGACTCGATTAATTATTGTGATGCACCATATATGTAGTTAATTTAACTGGAAACATTTTCTGTCATTTATTAATTATTTGAATTGTCATTGTTTATGTATATTTTGTTTTATTTAATTTGTACAGTGTACGTCTTCTTTATGACTGTGATTACTTGTTATGTTTAATTTGTCAATGTAAAATACTTCTCTGTAAACGAGATTAAATATCGATCTGAATAGTAATCGACCTGGCTCCTTAGATCAGAGACTTTATTGTATAGCAGCGCTCGCCTCGGAGAGAGCAGGCAAGCAGCAGTATCTGCCGCCCCGTGACGTAGATCAGACGTTCGTACCCGGTCCGCGGAGTGCTCAAACAATATAAGTAATAAAGTGGAACAAAGTGAAAGTTATAATTTGTTGTAAGTGCAACGAAATGAAAGTTTATGTGAAAGCAGTGAACATAAGTGAATCAAAATTGATCTTATTGAAACATTTATTCCTTCGTTCTGCTGAGGCAGAAATTCGTTACGTGTTCGGTAACCGTCCCAGACATCCGAAACGCGGTAGCGTCATCGCGGACGCTAACGGTCGCGATTAATTACGCGATTCGCGAAGCATCACGGCAAACTGCTAGCAAGCTGCCAAAGGAGGAGCCACCATCAAAATGATATCTGTATGAATTCGTGTATCATTTATATGACTGCAGAGTACCACGTCGCTGGACTGATAAATAAGATAAGTTAAATGCTATTGGTTGTAATTTACTGTGAACGCATGTTTAATTTTGTTAAAATACAAAATACAAGAACATTAGACAGTATTTTGCTGTCTTATTTGACCAACTATAATTAATGTGACAATCCTCAACAATGCATGAACAATTTTTCTACACAATTTTACAATCAAGTGATTGTCATTAAGATAAGATAACAGACAGTTGACTTAATGAATAATTTTTCTATTTCGTTTTGCACTGAGTTCGACAATAATAGCCACCGCCACATCTATTCTCTAAAGAACGAAACTCGTACTAATGTCGAATGAATAGTATTAATTATGACTGATTTACTTAAATTTCCTTTTTGTTTGAGTGAATTAATTTTATCAGTTACTGACTTTAGTGATTGGACTGCACCCACTTGCCAATCACTTGATTTTTAAAAAAATCCTACTTTTAATTATTTTGTAAATTATCAGTACCATTAGCGTACTAATTAAGTCATACGTATTGCACAGACGGCGTAAGTTAATTTCCGCTATCTGTGTGTGCACAGTCTCTGTAGGAGATTTTGTGAGGAAAGGAAAGGTGAGTGATCTTTTGAAATGTTTGTCAGACAGTCCATAGTATTTGTTGATTATACTGATTGTCTTGCTTAATATTTTCAAAATTTAACTACACCACTTGCATTAATCACGAGTTTAGCGTAACCAACCACGAAATTAAGGTCAGGTATGTTATGTTGCTCAAACATCACAACAACCTCCACTCACACTTTTCTTCAATAAAATAAACACCTTTCACCCAAAATATTACCAACAAAAATTTTCTTTCCTTACAATAGGTAGAAATGATCATCAGAATAAAATACGAGAAATCAGAGCTCGAACAGAATCAGGTGTTCTTTCTTCCCGCGCGCTATTCGAGAATAGAATGGTAGATGAATAGTATAACGGTGGTTCGATGAACCCTCTGCCAGGCACTTAAATGCTATTTGCAGAGTATCCCATGTAGATGTATGAGTCCCGAGATCTGACACAGTGATGCGAAACGGTAACTCCTTTCGAGCTGGGACGGACGGATAAACAATACGAGGAAACAGGCTCGCGCTGGTGTGACAGGGGCGTAGGTGCGTGATGCACTCGGCCATCTGGCCCCCGGCGGGCCGTAATCCCCGTTGACAGCTAATTATTGGCGCACACCCTGGTGACGCTGCAGCGGACGACGAGGGAATATTCGGCGCGTCACGCGGGACAGACGCGCCACAGGGGCGGGGAAGCCCCGCTAAGCCCCGCACCCCGGCCCGCCGACAGGGCTGCCAACTGCCAATAACTACTGCCCCACTGACCCGCGCGACGCGCCCAATCGCATTATCGCATTCTCGGATCCGACACCGCAGTCAAACCACCCTGACCGCTCAAGCAAAGCCGCGTCCGGTACAGCGTCGAGTAGCGGGACTGGCCGGACTAACCAAAATAATTCGCTTAATGCTCTTTGATCCACATAACCTCTCATGAGTCCCCGTTGAAGACCAATTAATATGTAAAAATACTCTATACAAAGGTTGTGACAGAGCAAGTTCAACTCTCCCTCGTCATCTGCTTCTGTGTCTACCTGTTTTATATTTAACTTCCCCCCCCCCCCAAACTCCCATATATTCATTTATAGACATTGACTGTATGCGTATGAGGCTCATTAATAACAGCAAATATGTATACATGGTGTTACTAAAATGTACGGCCAAACTTTCAAGAAACATTCCTCGCACACCAAGAAAGAAAATGTCATGCGGACATGTGTCCATGTTAGAGCTCATTTTATTACTTCTCTTCAAATCACATTAATCATGGAATGGAAACACACAGCAACAGAACGTACCAGCGTGACTTCAAACACTTTGTTACAGGAAATGTTCGAAATGTCCTCCATTAGCGAGGATACATGCATCCACCCTCCGTCGCATGGAATCCCTGATGTGATGATGCAGCCCTGGAGAATGGCGTATTGTATCACAGCCGTCCACAATACGAGCACTAAGAGTCTCTACATTTGCTACCGGGGTTGCGTAGACAAGAGTTTTCAAATGCCCCCATAAATGAAAGTCAAGAGGGTTGAGGTCACGGGAGCGTGGAGGCCATGGAATTGGTCCGCGCCGGCCGCGGTGGCCGAGGGGACTGAGGCACTTCAGTCACGGTCTGCGCGGCCACTACGGTCGGGGGTTCGAATACCCCCTCGGGCATGGATATTTGTGCCGTCCTTAGTTGTAGCTAGTTCATAAGTAGTTTGTAAGTTTAGGGACTGATGGCCCCGTAGTTAAGTCCCATAAACTCTATAAACGTTTGAACGTTTGAATTGGTCCGCCTCTACCAATCCATCGGTCACCGAATCTGTTATTGAGAAGCGTACGAACACATCGACTGAAATGTGCAGGAGCTCCATGGTGCATGAACCACATGTTTTTGTCGTACTTGTAAAGGCACATGTTCTACCAGCACAGGTAGAGTATCCCGTATGAAATCATGATAACGAGCTCCAGTGAGCGTAGGTGGAAGAACATGAGAAATACTAATATGAGCTCTAACATGGAAATTAAGGGTATCCGGACAGATGTCCACATAACATATTTTCTTTCTTTGTGTGTGAGGAAGGTTTCCTGAAAGTTTGGCCGTACCTTTTTGTAACTCCCTGTATATACCTTCCTCAACAAAATTTTGTTATTCAGTATATTCTTTGTTTCAACAGAAACATTCCGATAATCAGTAAAGACAGCGCTGCGGTGAAGTGGCCGAACATTCTAAGGCACCTTGCTACGGAGTGGGCGGTTGCTCGCCGTCTATCGTTCGAGTCCTCCCTCGGGCATGCGTGTGTGTGTGTGTGTGTGTAGTTGGGTGGGTGTGGGCGTGTCTGTTATCCTTAGTGTAAGTTACTTTAAGTAGTTTGCAAGTCTAGGGGCCGATGACTTTAGCATTTTGGTCCAATACATTTACAACAAAAACATTAAATTCAGAAACTGCTGTAATTATGTGATACTATTAATTGATGATATGTCTACGACTTTCTTTGTCATATTTCCAATACTGAAATCAGCATAATTTAATATATTGACCCATATCATTAGGAAGATGACCTAGACTTCTTCATAGTAAAGTATCTGGAACTACCAGAAACTTGTTATCTTGAATAATAATTGTAATTAAAGCCTTATACCAGTACAATTTTTCAGGGCTAATTAAAAGTATAGTTAGATCTGTCAATGTTTTCCTCTTATTTTGGTGTGCCACATGAATTAATTTACGGAATAATTGAAAGTAGTATTATTTTTCATAATTATGTCATTTAGTATTGCTGCCAGTTACAAATAATCGGGGAATGCCAATGCGAAACAATAATGGCTATGTTTGTTTGCAGTGAAGTTCCCTTTGTTTCCGTAGTAGTTTTCTAACTCGATTGTTGTACCTCGGTGGCTCCTTTACATATCTTACGATCCTCCATGGGCCGCGGCGGAGAGGCCGAGCGCATTGAAGCGATATGTTCCGACTTGCGAGGCCGTTCAATGGGTTCGAATCCTTTTCGGGCATGGATGTTTGTGTTGTCTTCAGTATAAGTTAATTCATAAGTAATTTGTAAGTTTAGGGAATGATGACTCCGCAGTTAAGTCCCATAAGCTTATCATAGATATGAATAATTGATTTTGATCTTCCTTAGCACGTACCCGTCTAATGCGTAATGCACGATGGTTTTGAACTTTGTCCTCTGTTCCTCAACACAATCTGTACTTGAGATTAAACTGCTGTGTTGGGTCTTCAGGTAGTCTGAAATCTGTTTTATTGTCACTTTGCTGCGTATATGTGTGGGGACAAATAAGTGATTTCCTATTAAATGGATGTGTCGATGGCTTCAATTATATAGGTACATCCACAATTTCAGGCCAGAATCATCTGAAACAACGCTACGGAATGCAAGGAGGCTATGATAACAAAGAAAGCTAAGGGTATAATTGTTAAAAGGTCCATTATAAATCACAAATAGGTAACGGAAGTCACGGAATTTGAGGTAGGAGAGGCTGAAACCTGCCAGACTCCTTAACAATATGGTGGCCAACTTGGATCCAAATGAGTACTAATTGGGTGGAGGTGTGTCATGGAAATTGATTTCCACTCAGTACATAAGACGTGCATTTAAGTTGCATTCCAGCGACTCTTCATTTATTCATACGCAATATGAAAAACTTAACGTCCCGTCGTAACCGTATTGCAGCTGTAAACATTTTTCACAACGATGTAATCGTTCCATGGCCACTGTGAACGGATCTCTAAGAGCCTGCTTATAACATAAAGTCGCTGATGCTGATGCAACTGCAGCAGGAAGACTGTATTTCATCGTCGGAAAAAGCCGAAAATAGTTAGGAGCCAGGTTACGTCAGTAGGGAGCACGAGAGATGAATGCGAAAATGTCACGAAGGAACTGCAGTGTAACTTTCCCGGAGGTGTCGGTGCTTTGTCTTTCTCAAAGAACATACGTGTAGCCTTTCCAGGCCGTTTTTCACGCCTTGCTGGAAGCAATATTTCTGCATTATAATCATGCACCTGTCACCATCGTAAAATTTGTAACTGAATAGTAAGGATTAGGTCGTCAACGTACTAGAACATTCCCACCATCACTATTTCCATTGAGCTGACTGGTACTTCCTCTCACGATTGTTAAACAGATTCATTGTGACAGTCGATGAAAAGGAAGTCCCATTTATACCATAGTCACACGTGAATATTGCTTGAGAACATGCCACATGCACCCTTTTGTAGTCATCCGTCAGCGTTCACGGCAAAAAGCAGGAGGACAGTTTCCGCATTTTCAGGTTCTCATGAAGGATTGTGTGCACAGATACCATAAAATGCCAACTTTTGTAGGCGACTTGTTCCGCAAACTTTCTACGATCTTCCTAAACAGTATTCTCCACTCTCTCGATCATATCGTCCGGCTGATACAAGGTCGAGTTCGCCTTGGTGTGTTGTCACACGACATTCTGCCGGCCCTCAATTGTCACGTACTGGACACACCCATGATACCATCAACTCATGTCTCACTGAGCCGGCGATGGATTTCAACCGATGGCTCTGCATACAAATGCTGTAGACGATTTTGTGTGTGTGTGTATGTGTGTGTGTGTGTGTGTAAGAATCGGACCACACTATCTGCGCGGCCATCAGTTTCATGTGCCGACCTATGCTATTATCTTTATCACTCTTTCCCCACAACTACGCGGTATTTTGAAATGAACAACCCCTTCCTATCAGAATCCAGTTCTGCAGAAAAAATCTCTGATCATATAACTTGAATGCAGCTTGTATTACTCTATTCTTCGGTGTCCGTTTTCTCAAACATTTTAGATGAAAATCTGGTGATGATGGTTGCAGTGAAAAGTAAAATTCTTAATAGTATCTTATGGTATAATTTGCAAATGTGTTCTTTGTAGTAGCTCACTTAATATTAAAATAGCTGAAGAAAAACCTTGCTTCACTGTCTCCAAGATATTGGAACAACATGGGTGCAGTATAGAACGTTCATAAATTTTACTGCTTCTTCAAAGAAGTTAAAATTGACCAAATATCTATGTGGTATGATAAAGATCACTGAAGCTAAATCAGTGTTACAGATATATAATATTGGTAATAGCCCCATATTTAATTTTTCATCCAGAAAAAAGAGGCAAGAAGATGATTCGGTTCACGGTACAACACCGTGTCTCTGTTGTGTTAAGACATCCGTTAACTGCCTGCTTAATATTCTGATACGACGGTTATTGTTGTTGCAGTTTCACGGGGGACTAAACTGCTAGGTTATAAGTCCCTGTCATACAACGGCAGTGACATATATTTCATAGCCTTTGGCAAAGGACCGAAAGTGTAATAAAGGCTTATGGAGATATGATGATTATTGAGTTGTTGTACGAATGTATTCCTCGTCAGTTAACGTAATTTCTGCGTTACGAAACTTGCGTATTTTGTCGAATCGCGACAAGAGAGGCGCTAGACGTAGTGCTGAGTATGCCCTTGAAACATCGAGAAAAATAATAACATTTATTTCTATTTGGTCTACGCCATACTTCAATAGTTACTGGCGTTAATAGAGTGTAAAAAGCACCAAACTCCTAATTTTACAGGAGGAAGAGAAAAACAGTTTTGCAGACGTATTTTGCATGATGGGACTTCCGTTTTGGTCATATAAAAATTCTTTTGGCCTACAATTCGCCATTGTAACTGTTTCTTAACTATTTAAATCTCTACCTATATAAAAGGTAAATGACACTCATTCACTCACTGACTAAAGACGAAATATCGAAAACTACCACACTTACGAAGCTGACATTTGGCAGGAATGTAGTTTATAGGTAGAAGACGTCGGCTAAGGAACTATTTTCGATAGGACAGAATTAAGGTGCATGGCGGAAAATACTTTTTCTACAGACTAACGAAATCTACAGTTTCATTCCGATATTCACGAAATTTTGCACGCTTGACCTTCAAAACAATAGGAAAGTTTCATACAGTGCATGATGGAGGGTACCTCACCACATAAAAAATAGATCCTCAAACACCTTGGGCTTCCATAACTTCAGAATGGTTCGACTGATTTCAAAATTTTTCTGTATTTATTTGATTTTACTTATTTATTTATTTTATTCTCAGTACAAGGGTTGTATGAAATAAACCTGGAAAATTTGAGAACAAGTGCCTTTTTCAGTGTGACCCTGTGTTTCTATTTCATATAAATCTATAGTTTTCTTCCGATCTTTATGAATTTTTGCACACATGACCGTTAAACCAAGAGAAGGGTCAGTGGGTACATAAATATTTGTACCTTACATGACAGAATACCTGGCAAAAAACTTTGCCGAGAGAGGGAAAGGTGAAAACGAACACAAGTGGGAGAGGTAGAGATGGATGCTGAGAGAAGAGGGAAGGGGAGGTGGACTACGAAAGTGTAGAATAAATAAATACCCAGGCAACGCCGGGTTTATAGCTAGTTAATATATGAATCAGAGTTCCCTTTTTAAGAAATGCATTTCACTTCTATACGGTAAGTTGTCCGTCTTAAACGGAGTGTTCGAATCCATTTTAACGTAAAATGATGTTTCTACATTAGAAGAACATACATCAGCAATAAAAATGAGTTTCTAAATAATCTGCCATGCCCCTTTTTTACAAAAAACGATTCCTTCATCTAAATTTGCAGGGGATGTGAATGAAAACGCCTTCAGTCACATACTATTTCATAAACTAATAAAAATACCCGATTCATTTCGAACCCTGTGGATACGTCATCAGGAGTAAATTTCAGTACAACATTTAGTAGTGCCAATCATTGAAATGATGCCTACGTTCCTGTTGTTAAAGCTCGATATTAGGTTTGCATTTTGTGAAGCAGCTACGAAAAATATTACTAAAGCTGTTGTAAACAATCGTGAAAATCAGTGAAAGTTACTTGAACTTCGTCTTTCATGGATAAATTTTTTGACTGCTCTTCAGTGATTCTTCCGATTGTTTGGGTGAAATTTTCTTCAGTTTATTCATAAAATGTAGATTTAACACCTAACCATAACAAAAGGAACATCGCATCTCCATACCTAAATATAACAGTAAATGTTGAACTGAGATTGGCACCTGACGATAGGATCACTGGGTCTGAAATGCGATGTATAACATTATATTTAAAGGTGTACCCGTGTGTTTGGGGTGTACTACATAAAAATCTAAAGTTTTGTTCGAATATTGATGAAATTTTGCACCCAGACCTCCAAAACAAGAAGAAGGTCACCACTTACATATAGGTTTGTATGATACATGGCTAACGGGGCGTTATTTACGGACTGCGACAAAACTCACAGTTGTGCTCAGAGATTGATGACATTTTGCAAGCTTGACCTCCCCAAGAGGAGTAATGTTACTATCTTTATAACGTTTAATATAGTACATAGAGGAGGACACATTACTTACGGGCTTCGAAGAAATCTACATATTGTATCCGACCTTGATGGAATTTAGCACACTTCAAAACAAGAGGATGATTGCCTACATAAAATTTCGTATGGTACATGGCAGAGGGTATTTTACATACATATATAGAAAATAAAGTACAGTTTTATTCTGGTCTTAAAGAAATTTCATTCACTTGACTATTAGAGGAAGTTCGTAGTGCCGGCCGCGGTGGCCGAGGGGACTGAGGCGCTCCAGTCACGGTCTGCACGGCCACTGCGGTCGGGGGTTCGAATGCCCCCTCGGGCATGGATATTTGTGCCGTCCTTAGTAGTATTTGTGCCTACTTCGTTCATAAGTAGTTTGTAAGTTTAGGACCCCGTAGATAAATTCCATAACCTATACAAACATTTTAAACATTTGAAAATTTGAAGTTCGTAGCCAACACTTTATTTTGTACGATGGATGGCAGATTTTAGCTTACAACAGCTATCATGAAAGTTTGCTCATATGCGTCTTTTCAAGCAGAAAGTTTTTATATATCGCACATTGCCCTCTGATGACAAAAGGCACCTTTAGTGAACATTGACTTTGTTTCAATGACAACCTTAAAAGTTCACGGATGTGAAAGAACTGTAATATCAGGAGGTTGCACTTGGATGGTTTTAGTGGGTTGTGGGATTCCGATGCTTTGAGGTCATGACTCGGAGTTAAACAGCGGTTCCTGTTCAACAGACAAATTTTCTCCAACATTACAATATGTCAGGTTGGCCTTTCCTTGTGTCCTCTTGTACATGTAATATTCCGAGCGTGGCCGGTCGTACGTCACCTTTTTGCGCTAAGTTATTTACACTCAAATTTACACTTGCGTTACTATTTACTCAAAATCATTGTACCACAACATCACGCATTAAATAAATAACAGCATAACGCTGGGTTTTCAACTATTTTAGTAAATAATTTTTGACTAAAGGCATTTACACTCATACCTCCTGAGTACTGAATACAGTCACAGTCATCAGCAGCAAAATACGGATCTAATTACGAGGGTGAGTTAGAAAAAAGTTGAAAAGTGAGGCAGACACGCCAGTACTGCACGTTGTGTAGGGGTATTTCTTTACCACTACGGCACATGCCTCTTGTGGGTTCCAGCAGTTTAAGGAACCAAATAAAGTTACAGCTCAAGAGCGTCACTTATTGGATGCAAATACTGTTACAATAATTCCAAGCCCTAGGCTTTTAAAGCTATCTCGAACGATGGGATAAGTTATGTACAAGTGTTTTCAGCTGAAAAGTAAGGCAATTTTGAGGCTTGTAAACGCAGTACTGCCGTGTCTAACTCAGTTTGAGACTTACTGACTCACCCTCGTACATTTCACTCAGTTACCAAACGAATGTCGGAAACCGACGAGTGCCACATGAGACTCTCATCCACTAACTTCATGATTACGTACCCGCGTTGGAGTAGCGTTACGTTACATATACGCTGTAAGATGAAGCAACATACTCGAAAAAAAAAATTTAAATCTCAGCGTACACTATTACATAGAGGAAGTTTGTAGTTCTACATAGAGTAGTGGCAGACGCGTATGCCATGAACTAATGTATGAGCACTGACAATTTAGTACACCACGCATGCGCAGGAGTGGTCTTAAATGTACCAGTTCAGATCACTTTCTGCATTATACAGCTGAAAATGATCATTTTACTCTGTGCCGAAATGTCGTGGCAGGAAGCACTGTCTCAGTTGTTCAAATGTTTGTAAACCTATTGGAACAGATCGCTAAGGTCATGAGTCCCTAGACTTATAAACTACTTAATTTTACACTAAGGACAGAAATCAAATGTTTGTATAGATGTTCAAATGTTTGTATAGTCTATGGGACTTAACTACGGGGTCATCAGTCCCTAAACTTACAAACTACTTGTAAACTAATACTAAGGACGGCACAAATGTCCATGCCCAACGGGGGACTCGAACCCCCGACAGTAGTGACCGTGCAGACCGTGACTGGAGCGCCTCAGTCCCATCGGCCACCGCGGCCGGCCACTAAGGACAGCACATACAAAAATGCCCGAGGGACGACTCGAAACTCCAGCGGGAGCTGCGGCCCAGTCCGAAGCCTGATGCCTTCGATCACGCGGCTGCACCCGCATGGTCGACTCAGTTCTTGATCTGGCACTTTATACAACCGATCAGACAGTAGTATTAAAGAAAATGCTTAAGTGGAAAAAAGAAAAAAAGAAAAAAAAACCTTCTGCGTGACGCAGAAACTTTCTTATTTTATAGAAACAATAATTTAGTAAAAATCTTAAACGTGGCTGCACACAAGAACGGTAGTTCACAGCATTAGAAGTAACAGCCAACCAGTTGCATATTAAAATTTAATAAGCTTTACCGCGGTTTCGATTGATATAAATCAATCTTCTTCAGAAGATACATGCACCTGTAGTGTTTCAATATATTTCGTAAGAAAACTTTTTCAGATAACATGACACCTGGTGATTCAACGCACCTCAAAGCTCACTAATTGTGACGCACCCATATTTTATACTTATTCAATGTTTGTTAAATCTTTGCCTCTCCCTTTTTTCTTCTTGTCCCTGGGCCACCTACACAAGCGCTGGGCTACTTCCAGCTGGCTCCCAATGATCGACAATAACACGTATTGTGGGATAGGCTTGCAAATTTTGTAGGCTTTATCCTACAAGAGCATATATAGTGGTTTAGAAATAAATGAAAGAAGTTGAAAATAGATTGACCAATATAGGACAATTAATTAATAACGGCTGGCAACGGATAACGCATCTTAAAGTTAAACCAGTGAATGCTATGCAAGAAGGGATACGTCCAGAATAACCTTTTGGTTCTTAAACAAAACAGTGAACAAATCGGATCCTTTAGAAAACTATGCCACCTTTGGTTGTTCATCATTACCTGGTCTCACACGCACAAGATGATTAAAAGTTAATTTTATTTCATGTCACACAAGGGAAACGGGATGGAAGAAAAATGCACCCAACAACATTTAAACACTTTCATGCGCGCATGCACTTGCCTTGTGGCGTATTCTTAGCAACCTAAATACATATTGAGCACCAGCTGGTGCTCAATGGTCATATATTTGGACAGGGCGGTCTTATTAACTAACGACATTTAAGGAATTGGAATTACACTTGCAAGAGGCAGCAATCTGATGAATGGAAAGAGACACGTTACGTGCGCTGCTTCATAATGTGCGAAGTTAATAGTAAACGGGCGTTGGACAAGAATCAAATCTGATCTAATGCGAGTGCACAGAGCTCCCTCAGCATCACACTCAGTAATGTCTCTCAAAGTCGTGGAAATTTAGGAAAATATTACACACGTAGCAATACCAAAAGGAAACACATAAAGATAGCTGTTGGGCATCAGCACAGCCAATCACGAAATTTCAGCGTGGACTTACTACCCATGTGGCTGACTAAACTATCTATCTGACTAAATTGTAAAAATTCCCCATTGAAAGTAATGTGATACGACAGCATTTTTAATACTGAAGCTATTACAAACAAACACCAGAGCAACGGGGCTCATTTACTGTGACTGTGTTCATTGTCTGATACTAATCACGCCAAAAACTAAGTCCAAACCAGATAAAGAAACGTACCCAAAAGTTTTAATAATTCTACAACAAAATGAACATCAACATGAAGATACTGCAAATCCCAACTGGTAAGCATTAAACGAAAGCCAAATCTGTAAGGGGAAAGATTTTATAATGACTTTGAGACTACACCACCTGTGAAACACTGTAGTCACTTTCTGCGCCCATTTCACGTGGAATTTCACGATTAAGAAATTTTCTTTCGTGAAACTTTTGCTTCTACTGATAAAAGCTGCCCTTTGACCGTGGTTTGGAGACACATACCATTAATATCCCGCATTTCTTACCCAAAGCACCCGGAGCAACCACCACAGCGTCCGTCCGTTTCTGACCGGTTCTGCATGGCTACCGGCCACTCCAACGGTCACCCAAAATTCAACCTGCCCGAGAAGGCGCACGCTGATCGAACGTGACCGGCGCGCCCAGAGGGTAAGTTCCATTCACGAATTCGCGATCTTCGACCTGTCCAAGATCGACCGGAGGCTTAGCTTGCGAACTCTTTGCATTACTCACCAACTGTTATCTCTGCTGGCGAAAGCAGAAAACTTACAACCTACTACCACCACCGCATGACTATCCCATCAATTTACAGGGGAGAAAACATGCAAGCACTCTCTCACACACCCTGTAGAGTAAAACAAGGAGTGTGACACGAATAGTTGTTGGAGAAATAAAGTGAAACCAAATTTGCCATCTCCACTTCTACATCAACGCCTGGGTCATATCGCAAGAAAAACCACCGAATAATGTTCAGATAAATTACGTATGTTCAACTGTCAATGAAAAACCACTAAATCAAGTTCATATCAATTAAGTATTGTTTAACTGTTAATACAAATATTAGTTTAAGTGGTCCTGACAAGAGCAAATAAACACACAAAAAATGGCAAACAGGACGGGTAGAGCAATTAGGCGGTACAGCAGTAACGTCTCAAAATTGGCATTTTTTCACTCGGGGATATATCGTATGAAAACCACTGCTTTGTCACCTACTAATCATCAAAATGAACAAAGTGTGGTTAAATATATCGCTGTCAACAACGGGTACCAGTATCACATGATAGATCACATTCTCAGAAAAAAAGCATCCCGGAAATGTTCTACATTAGGTAATGTTCCTTTTTCTTGGAGTAATAAAGATAGCTGGCCGCGGTGGCCGAGGGAATTGAGGCGATCCAGTCAGGGTCTGCAGGACCACTACGGTCGGAGGTTCGAATCCCCTCTCGGGCATGGATATTTGTGCCGTCCTTAGGATTAGCTAGTTCATAAGTAGTTTGTAAGCTTAGGGACTGATGACCCCGTAGTCAAGTACCTTAAGCTATACAAACATTTGAACATTTTGAGCAATAAAAATACTAAATTCATTTCCATCCCATTCTTAGGCAACTTTTCCTAGTGGATCAGACGTCTTCTAATAAAGAATTCCAACTGCATTGTCTCCTTTTCTACATATAACAGTTTGAGGAGACACCTTCTAGATACTGTCGGGAACACTGAAGTTATCTAATTCCGGCGTTTATAGATTAATCAGTAACGACTGTCCCTATTATCGTATTGGCCAAACAGGCAGAGCAGTGAAAGTTAGACATAGAGAACATCTATTGGGACAGAATGGAGAAAATATACGCAACTCCACATTCGCTGAACACCTTTTTATTGCTAACCATATGTCGAAAAGATAGAATACACTTTGGTTTTACGTAGAGAAGACAAGGGCCGAAAACTCGATCTTTGAGAGGAGTTAGAGATTTTTAAACATTTACAATCTAGATATGGTAAGATATTAAATTATATTTCTTAACGACGTTACAGCGTTCAATGAATGAAATAAATCGCTATTCGCGATTAGTTATGTCTTGTGTGTACTAGGTTTAGATGGAATATCAAAGTGCGGCGAATGAAAATATGTGCCCGTCGGGATTCGATCCCGGGATCTCCTGCTTACTAGGCAGACGCGTTGACCACTCCGCCACCGAGGACACAGTGACCAGCCCACTGCAGAGGACTCTTCCCTGCACGTCTCCCGCCACACCCAAATCTCCATTCGCCACGCTGTCTCTTTCCTACACCACAGCCTATTTGTTCTGTAATGCTCGCAACCACAATATTCCCGCATCAGGAACAGACCATGAGGTGTCGAAACTCAGTCAATTGTCTACAGGAGCCCAGCCTCGGCTTTTATAGAATTATAATTTTTGACGATATTACAACGTTCAATGAATTAAATAAATCGCAATTTGCGATCAATTATGGCTTCATTGTACAAGGTATAGTACAGTTTTCATTCGCCGCACTTTGGTATTCTATCTAAGCCTAGTACAGTGAAGCCATAACGGATCGAAAATTGCGATTTATTTCAACATATTAAATGATCAGCTCCATCTCGCGTGCAGACAGTTTTCCGAAGGCTTTAAACCTATATTGTCAAAAAATTTTAACAGTCAACGGTAACCTCTGCAGTGTCATTTCCTCAAAATTCTATTTTATTTCATTTTAAGCTTCCACGGGTTTCCTATTTCCTAATTTCTATTACCATGTATTGACTACTGACGCAGTATTATGTCACTAGGCACCTGCGCCACTTGTCATGTCGACGTCTTGTGGAATCTATGTTACACAGCATACTTTATCATTTTATATGTTTGACATCCCTTTGTTTGAAGAGTACATGTGTACACAGACTGGCGTGTTTAAATTTTCCACAGTAATAATGTAATGTAAGTACATGTTTCCTGTAGTTTAAAATTTGTTGTAATTTTATAGGTAAATATTCTATAGTAATTAATACGGTTGTACGTAGCTTCATTGTTACTTTCTTATTCACTACTAGCTTAGACCCGCAGCTCCGCTCGCGTATTGGTTGATTATGATACATAATGCGCGAAACGTCAAATCTATTTTTTTTAAGGAGATGTATTAAAAGAAATTTCTTTTTTATTGCTTTATTTATTTATTTTTATATTTCCTTATTCGTATGCTTGTCGTTACAGAGAAAGAGCTGAATACATTGTAGCACGCATAGACCAAAGATATGGTCTGTTGCATCACGTTTAGCTGTATGTAACCTCCTTGCTATAGAGTCGCAAACGTCATCGCTGGCCTTCAGTCCTATTATATATATATATATATATATATATATATATATATATATATATATATATATATATATATATATATGTATACGACTGTCAACCACGATATCTCCCACCCTCTTATAGCTATCGGCATGGAACTGCTATAGTGTACAGCGGGAGACTTCGGACAACAATTACAGACCATTCATTTGCGTTCTGTAGGTTTCGCTGCAGAGCGAAATATTAACACAAACACACGTAGAATTTTATATACACCGATAACTTTCCATCCCAGTATACTCCACCCTTTTATCATTTTCAACCCTCAAGCAATAATGCAACAAATAAAACCATTTTCAAAGAGTAAATATAATTTTGAAAGAGTAATTATCGTTCTGCATTTCGCGTTATATTCTTCAAATTACGAAATGTCTATCAGATCGCTATAAAACCGGTCCTAAAACCTTCCTCAGGTATTAATTAGTAACTGTACAAATATTTAAGTCTCTGCCTCTTGTCGTTCGGATAAATAGCTATCCGATCGCCATAAAAACGTGCCTTAAGCCATCCCCGGATAGACATTAGTAACTGTACAAATTTTTAGCTCTATGTCTTGTGGTTCAGACGTGATAAGCGTACACCGAACAGACATTTACATTTATAGATATAGATAGGTCCATGTATCTTCTGAAGAAGATTGATTTATATCAATCGAAACCACGATAAAGTTTATTAAACTTTAATTTGCAACTGGTTGGCTGTTACTTCTACTGCAATACTTTAGTAGATATATACGAAGGGAGAGGTTTCCTTGATACAAATACAGCGCCAATAAGTTATTAAACTATTGTTGGGAAAGACGCTACGTGTTGTCCATCTGCAAAAACTGGACTGCAAGTTTCACGCCGTAGCAGGAGGAAACTCCGTCAGCAGTAATATACGTATTACTGGAGGGCTTTCCCCGCGCCTCACTAAAGACACCGCGGGCGCCTTGCATACAAAGCCCGGCACATAATTAGTCCCTAAGCCTTCCGTTCGCAGGCGTTGTGTCGCTCCCTTCGGGGAGGACAGCGTTTTTATGAGCTGTTCTCCGCCGAGGAAAATTATTTCCTGAAAAGATTTAATGGCTTTATATTTCAACTTGCCCAATTTATAACGCCTTAATTAAGATTTATCTTGTTGCCAGAGTAGCGCCAGAGGTCATTTTATTCTTCTAGTGGACGAGCTTGACCCCCCATCACTAAATCAGGGCTGGCCCGTTGACCTGCAAGACGGTTCCCGGCAAATAATTATTCCGAGTCTCTGGACCCCGGGCGTCCAGTTTAAGAGAATTGTCTGCACTGCGTCACCCCGGGAACCCATCCCCTTCCTAGCACCTTGGCAGCTGTTCACATAATGAGTCACTCTTGACATCTTTTCTCCCCAACTCGTAGTTACTCCTGTCAGTCTGAATTATTTTTAGACGACATTTTTCGAAGTAAATTGGAAAGTGACGAAGGTGTTATTGCTCATCTACGTCTTCTCCAATGTATATCCCATTTTGAAACACTTACTACACTGCTGTAAAGTGCTAACAGAGTACGTGAAATTATTGCATTTGCAAATTACTAGCTCAAATAGTACTAAGGTACGAGGTCTCTAGCCATCCTAAACACCCATATTAGTACACTCAAATCGAACCTTGTTTTATCAAACGTCGATATATCGAACAACTCTTAACATCGATTGTTTTCTTCATTCCCTTGGAAGGGCAAAACTTTGATATTTTGAATGAAACTCCGAATTATATCAAAGGTTTTGGAGGGCTCGAGAAAGGAATATTTTACCTCTGTCTATCGAAGTTAAGTAGGAATTAAATCTTTATATAGAAGTCACATTACAATCCGTATGCTGATTGGTAAAAGCCTTATTCAGATATATTTTTGAAATGATGAAACCTACCTAAAGTATATTGAAATAAATGGACTGCTAAATTAATTGTCAGACTAAGTACAATGTGGAGTAGGATCCCGACCAAAATGCATTTGGTACAAACACTATCATAAACTTTTTGTCATTAATGAATCCTTTTAAAATAATTTATCATGGCCCTATTAAAATTTTTTTTTACAGTAGTTCGTGTGCGAAGTATTTTGTTTAAACATTTACGATATGTAGCGTGCATGTGACTGACTGACTGAAATAAATCAGAATGCGATATAGAAATTTACTGTGTCTGAAAGCATAATTTATATCACCTGCGGGAATCTATTCTGCTCTGTAAAATGTACTTAAATGCATATTCACGTAATAGTGACTTTCATTTTAGACGGTATTGATTATCTTGGAATGAAGCTTTCGTATGAAAACGGTTGTTGCGTATTAAACTTGAGGTTGGGGACCGCTAATCAAGTTTTATCAGATAGTGAAATATTTCAAATGAAAATACTGATCAATTTTGAAAAAGAAGGGACAATTTAAACAAAATCATTGGATTCCGCCATTAAATGGTAGCGGTCGTGATATTGGTAGCAAACAGCAACATTACGGAAGAAGTCGGCGGAATCTAAATTTTACCTTATTGAAACCTTTGAGTAATATATCTGCCGTATTCTGCTGTGATTATGGAAGAGATAACTGGAATATTACTTCGATAAATTGATGCTGGGATTGTTCGTTTCGTTTGCTATCGTTCTATGACCATGTTGAAAATTAGTCATGATAGTCGCCAAAAATTGCAAAATTATCGGACCTCATAAACATCGCCAAGATTTTCCTGCGGGCATTAAAATGCAATAAACCATTCATAATCACGAAATAAATTAAAGTTGCACATAGAATGTTCTAGCACAATCGCGAAGCGAACTGCAACAATACCCAAGCATCACTTTATGAAGTACTGGGTCTGTAATTCTAAAATTAGTGAGAATGCAGAAGGTAAATGAGGAAGATCTTTCAACCTAACTTTGGCGTTACTGAAATCAGTTAAAAAAAAAAAAAAAAAAAAAAAAAAAAAAAAAAAAAAAAAAAAAAAAAAGCTGACACTTACAACTGTTAGGCAAAGTCCACGTCCGGAACACGTCCTCAGTTGTGCCTTGAGAATGGCAGGGTGTCCTCCTGCCGAAATATCGGCGGTTGTCGACGACGTCACCCGGTAGCATACCCGTAAGTTGTTTGGACGTCCTAATACATCGAGGAGAAAACAAGAAGTCCCGATCAGTTCCGCCCTCTTCCTTCAGCTTGTTACAAAAAAGTTGAACGTGATAAATATCAAATGTTTATCGATACGTTGGCAGAGAGAGAGAGCGTAAGTGAGCGACATGCGTCGCACAAGTTATTTTGATAAAAAAATCATTAATCTATTACTACAACCTCAGACGACAATAAGTAATATTCATTAACCATTTTGAGGAGCAGAATCAATGAAAGGATTTTTCTTTCTTTTAGAAGCTAATCGGTATGATTTCTCCTGTACTCAATATTTCTTTGAACACTTATTGTAAATTGAGAGAAAGAGGTTAGGCAACTAACTGCTTGAACGAAACAATGCTGCAAATACAATGAACAACTATTGTTATGTAAGACCAGCGAAGTACATTACCTTGGTTTTTTCAGGGTTATATATATATATATATATATATATATATATATATATATATATATATATAAACAGTAACAAGAAGTGGTCTGGTCTGTCATTCCAATAAACGATAATTCTGAGGTACAATTTCTCTGTGATTGTTCCATGGAACTCGTCACAGCCACTACTGTACAACTGATCTCTACCAACGCTATCGTGCAACTGCATTCTACCAGCACTGCCATGCAACTGCCCACTTTGACAAATATACACCACACCCTGAGAAGTTTGCTACATCACATATCAGAAATAACACAGCATCGAGCTTACACACACGTGTTTAACATCTCTACATATGGTGACCCACTCAACTGTTTCATCCCAGATATCTCTGAAACTACAAGATATATTGAAAAACCACTTTCACGGCCATGAACGTACGGCAGGGGTTTATGGAAGTTGGTAACATGAGTCACTCTAAAACGTGAAGGAACATTATTTTCAACAGAAACTTATACTTTTTTAAATGGATACCCCATATTATTTCTTAAGCAATCGACAGAATGAAAAATCACAAAAAGAATGGCGTCAGTTGCATTGCGATGTGTCTATTACATCCAGGGAAACTGTGAAGCGAAGTTGACGTTTGAAATACATGAGGTGCACTGCTAGTGAGTGTCCGAGGCTCAAGCGTAAGTCTCGCTTTTTGTGATTTTTCATCCTATCGATTGCTTAAGAAATACTATGGGGTATCCATTAAAAAAATAAGTTTTGTAGAAAATATTTGTTCACGTTATAAAGTGTCTGATATTACCTACTTTCATAAGCCCCTGCCGTACGTTCATGACTCTGAAAGTGTTTTTTCAATATCTCTTTGTAGTTTCAGAGGTATCTGAGGTGAAACAGTTGAGTGGGAGACACTGTCTATTTGTGGTACCTCTGGATATCGGAGTGCGCGCGAATATGGGAGTCTCATACCCTCCCTGCCTCTATGCATCACTGAGATCTGGGTCGCTCTGCAGTTCCCATGAATTCCTGCAGGTGCGATTTTAGGCAGCATTTGTTTTGATTCAGTGTGAGTAGAGAGTGAGCATCATGGGCCTAAGCTGAAATGTCTGTCAATTGCTGCAAAGTGAAAGAGAATTGACAAAGTGAGAGCAGGAGTAAGGAAACAGAAAGACAGAACAGCAGAGTTAGGTATGCCAGCAAGCACACTATCGACAATAACGAAGAAAGAGAGCCGTGTGATAACCGCAGATGAAGGTACAGAAAAGAAAAGGTAACGAAAGGTCGAGATTCCTGACTTTGAATAGTGTTTAGTGCATTGGTTCTGGCAACAGAAGAAGAATAATTTCAACAATGTTGCATTTATATTGATAGAAAAGGCAGATTATTTTGCAGCAGTGTTGGGGTAGGAAACATTTCGGGCTAGTAGGGTGCACGTAAGGTAAATTGGCCGGTAGATGCGCAAAGCGAAATATAAACACATACACACACGTAGAATTTTATATACACCGATAACTTTTCATCCGAATATACGCCACCCTTTTCTCATTATCAACCCTCAAGCAACAATGCAAACAATAAAACCATTTTCAAAGAGTAAATATAATTTTCAAAGAGTAATTATTGTTCCGCATTTCGCGGTATATTCTTCAAATTACTAAATATCTATCAGATCGCTATCAAACCGTACCTAAAACCTTCCTCAGGTATAAATTAGTAACTGTACAAATATTTAAGTCTCTGCATCTTGTCGTTCGGACGTGAAAAGCGTACACCGAACAGACATCCTATCGCCATAAAACCGTGCCTAAAGCCTTCCCTCGGTAGACGTTATTAACTGTATAAATTTTTAGCTCTTTATGTCTTGTGGTTCAGACGTGATAAACGTACACCGAACATACAGTCACATTTATAGATATAGATGATGCAGTGTCTTAATGTTCCAGAACAAATTTGTTGCAATGTAGTTAGTGAATTTCATTATCTACTAAACATAAATAAATCCAACGGAAACAGAAACTATATTAAATTATACAGTTTCAAACAAAAGTAACATAGAGCGGGTGCAAGTAATTATGGAAACAGAGGAATGAATGGGTGTAAAGAGGGGGGGGGGGGGTGGAGGGGAAGGAGGAGTAGGAAGTCGTGACAGAGGAAGAGCTATCAAAGTAAAATGTTCAAATATTTGTAAACCAATTGGACCATCGGACCGTAGACTTACAAACTATATAAGTTAACTTACATGTAACACACACACGAATTCCCGAAAGAGGACTCGAACCTGTGTCGGGAGCTTTCACCTAGTCCGTAGCGTGATGCCTTAGACCACGCGGCTACACCCGTGAGGCGAAAGAGGTTGAGGAGAAGGAACAGAAGGAGGCGAGGAGGAGGCAGAGGAGGAGGAGGAGCAGCAGGCAAATACGGATGGACAGAGGATGGAGGATCAGATGGACAGAGAGAGAGGACGGATGAGTGTATGAATTAACAGAGTATTAGAATTAAAACATATCTAAGCAATCCAGTGTTTTTGGCAGCTACTACAGAAGAGGCCTAAGAGGACAGAGATGAGGGCACGAAGTAGGTGTAGAGATAGGGGAGGTGATGGGCAAACAGATTATGGGATAAAGTGGAAGATATTTGTCCGATTCTTATCCATATTTCGCACTTAAGAAGCATTGTAAGATTCGCTGTTTGTTTAAAAATTCATATCAATATCACGTTACCTGCACTCCTGATATTTCTACTAGAAGTGTTAGTGTAAATTGTAAGATCATGTGAACGTACAGTGAAAGTTACAGTTACAGTTACATAAATACGACGAGGATTGTTATAACCAGGCAGCACAGGGTGCTAGAGTGTTGAAAACGTGGTCAAAAAGTGATAATACAAGGTTCTAGATGGGAATTTTGGACTATCAGATTGGCTGCAGCAATGCTGGAACTACTGAATACCGGCTGTGCGGATCACCAGAAGTTCATTTGTTCGGTTATATCTTAGGTCAAATGCGGCTGTTCATTGATAGCGTGCGTGCAGCTGGCTTGATGTTGAAGACAGTTATTTGTGTTTTGTGCAAGTGAAGCCAATACTATCGATATGTATACTGTTCCAGAAGATATTTACTAATGAAAAAAAAAATTTATCTCCATTAAATCATCAATTTCGCTCGTTTATTTTTCAATTAACATACTACAGGAGAATGGACGAGGAAATTGTAAGATGCGCTTACAAACAGAGGTAAGTTATGAATTCCACGACATTCCGCTTTCATTTGCAATGTGTCGGCGAGTATATATTATTGCCTTTGTAAATTAAACTTCAAATTCTTCTACTAGTTGCTACTCTGGCTTTGAGCCACGTTTAAAAAGCAAAAGTCATCTTCAAAAATGAAAATAGAATTAATTAATTAATAGTTGCATTGGTACAATTTAAATTATAATCGAAGTGAGATGCATTGTAAGGAAAAAAATAATTAGAAAAATGATTGAAAATAAAGTTTTTTTTTCCATTTTCGTCTGATCTAGCGTATTCCGGATTCGGATTTTCGATGATCATTATATAATTTTTACAAAATAAATGTTTTTGTATAAAATAATTGTTTGTAATATTGAAACCATCTTCTATCGTATGGTTGGTCCTTTCTTAGAGCTTCCTACTGTTTTGGCATGTATTGTAAGCATTTTCTACATAACTCCTAAATACTGAATTGTATATAAATATAAATCAATCTAAATTAAAATAAATACATAAAAACACAAATAAATAAATAGACCGCCATCTTGGATCAAGCCCCCTTTCTTTAATGTTTGAACTCAAGTCTTCATCAACAACCTCCATAACTCCCTAAGAATTTCCAATACTCTGCGAATTTTCAGCTATCAGTCGATCTTTTTAAAATTATTTATCGGCAAATCATGATTTCGGCCAGTATGTGACCATTATCAATGTCTGTGTTTAACTGTAGATGTTATTAATGTGGAAAAACTCACACCACGCCAAGTATGACAGCCGGCCACTTTTGCCTTTTCAAATCTACATACACACTAGTATGTATATTGGCCAATAAAGAATTTCAAAAAAGATCGACTGATAGCTGAAAGTTCGCGGAGTATTGAAAACATATCACAGTCGTGGAGCTCAAACCATGGAAAGTAACCTGATGAAGTCCCTAAGAATTACTTTTATATGAATAAATTGACTATAGTTTACACAGATCCCGCCATTTTGTATTTTCAAATTTTGAACTCTTTCTTCCTCAGCAACCTTGATAATTCCCTAAATAATACTTGTACTTAAATAAACAGACACTGGTGTACATAGAGCCCACCATCCTGGATCCGCAATCTTGTTTCAGTTTCACTTTTTGATATCATATTTTTAATCAGAATATTCGTAAACCCATGAAAGATAAGTTTGGTATAAATTCAACAACTCCTTAATTTTGACCACCTGTGACCCACTGTGCACCGATATATTTTATTGAAACTCGAAATACAATTTGATATTTAATACACAGCTTCTTTTAAGTGCCTATAAGTCACTATGTGTGCATGTACACCCTGCACTAAAGTACGAGAGCTAAACCCTTTGCTACAAAAAGATTTCGTCGTCATATAAAGAGGATAAGCTGGCGAGAGCCAAATGAATGCAAAGTAGCGTGTCGGAGACAGTGACAGATTCCTCCCCTGAAGAACAGGCATAAAAGTCTGACATTTCTTAACGGTCTTTACAGACGCGCGAAATTCGCGCGCTGGGACGCAGTTGTAAAAACGGAGCTTTGGGCTCGCGCCCCGTGGGGAGGGCCAACTCTGCGAGAGGAAGGGGTGTTGCGATCGACGAAGATTTATGGCCCCCAGGGCAGCGGAGGTGCGGCGGCGCGGCGGCTGCAGGGACCCAGGCAGATGGTCGCCAACGGGCTTCCCGAGCAGCCAGCAGCCGGCTCCTGCTGCACTAGCGCAGATTGGGCCTACTCCATTCACGGTTACACTGACCTATCACTTTTGAACGCCAAAGTAATAATGGTATAATACTATCGATACCACCTAGCGTGGCATGACTGCTACTGACACTCACCACTGTGAGATAGTAAATAAGTCGTAATTTATGGTAGACAGGCCAGTACTGCATTTATTAGCCTCAAATTGCTTTAGTTTTCAGTTGACTCCACGTATAAATTTCAATACTCGTCCCATCTTCGTTTTTGAAGATGAAAAAAAAAAGTCTTATATTTGCTGCAATTGATTTATTTCTCCCAGACGCATTTCGCCTTCTCTTTTCAAGGCATCTTCAGTGGGATCTACAATACAATTTTTTGGTGAGATGTATTGTTTCCAGATTTTAAGCTGTTCACGTTTTTTTATACATATTCCTTGTCTTTTCAGCTATCTTATGTTGTTTCCTCATGTTGCACATTTGTATAACTAACAGAATTTCGCACTTAGGAACACATTTTGGAGGTGTTAAGCAGCCATGATTTACTTTCTGTACTTTCGTGTTTCATTTGTTTTGTTGCCAACATAACGAAATGTATGCTGATTGTTAATCTTTATGTGTAAATAAAATGAAAGAGTAACAACGTTATTTGAAGCAGAAGATTAAGGAGAGATAGAGAGACAAATAGAGGGAGAGTCTCTCTGAATCTCTCTCTCTCTCTCTCTCTCTCTCTCTCTCTCATTTGTGTATGTGTGTGTGTTTGTGAGAGAGAGAGAGAAGAGAGAGAGAGAGAGAGAGAGAGAGAGAGAGAGAGATTAGTCTTATTTCGTGTGTATATGGTTGCAATATCTGCATGAGAGTAGTATAAATTTTGTTCTTTAGTTTATATTTGATTTTCTTGGTATGATTTATGAGTAATGGCGGGGGGTTAATGTGAGTCTGAGGGTTTGGGGTATGTAACTATTCTATCTAGCAGTGTAAATAGTGAATTGTTTGATTTGTTTACTCAACGATTCAGCAGAATTTTTCAGCTTTTGTTTTCTGTATGTGATTATTTTCTTGAAGTGTGAGACGGTGCTATTAAATAATGTTTTAGATTTTGGTAATTATAAGTATCAAAGGTACACTTAAATATACTTCCCCCTTTTTGGGGCCTGTTTTCGTGAACTGACTTTTTCTGTTTTTATGTTATGAATGAAACTGTTAAAGAAAGATACCGCAGACATTTTTTCACAGATTAAAAAAAAAAAAAAAAAAATGTTTCTCTACGACCTTATTAGAATCATTCTAGTGAAGTTAATTAACATTTTGCAGCGACGTGCTTCGTGGAGCTTAATAATGAAAGCTTATAGTGCTGTTGTGGTGGTCTTCAGTCCGGAGACTGGTCAATGCAGCTCTCCACGAAATCCTATCCTGCGAAATCCTCTTCAACTCCACAGAAGAATGGAAACTTACCTCTTTTAGTCAAGGTATGCCAGAAATGTGCCTGGTCAGTACCTCCTAATTAGTTACGCGATTCACCCACCTAATCTTCAGCATTCTTCAGTAACACCACATTTCAAAAGACTCTCATACTAGTAAGACAAAAAAAGCTCATTTTCACACTTCAAGAAAATTATCACATCGAAAATACAAAAGATGAAAAACAAATTATGTTTGATTAAGTAAACATATCATACCATTTACTGTTTACGCTGCTAGATAAAATAGCCCAATCCCTCAGACTCTCAGACCCTTCACAGATCTTTTAAATAAAAACGAAGCTCAACCAAATACCATAATTTCTATCACCGTCATACAGAAATTGCCATTATACACAGAAAAGGAGACTATTCTGTCTCTTGTCTCTCTCTGACACACACACACACACACACACACACACACACACAGAGAGAGAGAGAGAGAGAGAGAGAGAGAGAGAGAGAGAGAGAGAGAGAGAGAGAGAGAGAGGGAGGAAGAGAGTCTCTCTCTCTCTCTCTCTCTCTCTCTCTCTCTCTCTCTCTCTCTCTCCTTATACTTATGCTACTAATAACATTGTTACTCTTTCATTTTGTTCAAAGATTAGCAACCAACATATATTTCTTCATGCTGGCAGCAAAAGAAATGAAAGACACCTCCAAAGTGTGTACAAAAGTGCGAAATTCTGTTAGTTATAAAATTTGCAACATGTGGCCTTGACCAGATCGAGGGAAAGACAAGATATCTGAAAAGACGAAAATGTAAGTAAAAAACTTATTCCTTTACATCTGTTTTTAATCTGGAAATAACACATCTCACAAAGAAATTGTAGTTCCCGCTGAAGATTGCCTTGAAAATAAAAAATAAAAGACAAACGTGTCTGGGAGAAATAAAATCAACTGCACCAAAAACAAGATTTTTTTTTTTTTTTTTTTTTTTTTTTTTTTTTTTTTTTTTTTTTTTTTTTTTTACCTGCGGAATGACGTATTTCGCCGCTTCCTGCGGACGATAATCACCCAAACAAACTTGTTCTTTTAAAGCTGGAGCTTGGAATTTTTGTGCAGCGTTTCCATCCAATAAGTAACCCTCTTGAGCTGTAACTTTATTTGGTTCCTTAACCTGCTGCAACCCACATCACGGATCTGTTGTGACGGTAGCACCCATCACGCATTACTGGTTTACGTAAGTATGCATCCTATTTACTAACTGACCTTCGTAGAATCAGTGAGTGTAATGTCTGCGGGTAGAATAATGGGAAAGAGTCGCGATGTGCCGGATGATCAAAAAGTTAGTATAAATTTGAAAATTTAATAAACCACGGAATAATGTATACAGAGTGGTGAAAATCGACACACATGCTTGGAATGCCATGGGGTTTTACTAGAAAAAAAGAACAAAAAAATGTTGGCAGAAGACGCTTCATCTGATCAGAAAAGCAATAATTAGCATAACAAATTACGTCAGGCGAAGACGATGTTCTTTACAGGAAATGTTTAATATGTTCACCATCATTCCTCGATAATAGCTTTAGTCGAGGAATAATGCTGTGAACAGTACTGTAAAGCATGTCCGGAGTTACGGTGAGGCATTGGCGTCGGATGTTGTCTTTCAGCATTCCTAGAAGTGTCGATCGATCACCATACATTTGCGACTTCAGGTAACCCTAAAGCCAATAATCGCACGGAATGAGGTGTGGGCACCTGGGAGGACAAGCATGACGAAAGTGGTGGCTGAGCACACGATCATCACCAAACGACGCGCCTAGAAATCTTTCACGCATATAGCAATATGGGGTGGAGCACCATGCTACATAAAAGTCGTATGTTCCAGCAGGTGTTTATCAACCAGGCTGGGGATGAAGCGATTCTGCAACATATCGGTGTACGTGTCACTCGTCACGGTAACAGTCACTGACGTTTTGCTGTGCAGTGCCATCTGTCGGGCAGTTTTTTATAGTAAAACCCCATGTCATTCCAAGCATTTGTGTCAATTTTTACCCGTCTATCTTCATTATTCCGTGATTTACTAAGTTTTCAAATTTATACTATTTCTACTTACTTTTTGATAATCCGGTACCTGATTTTCGCGGAGTCTCTGCGCGGAAATTTCGGAAACCACACATCTTTTCAGGGGTTCGCGGAATCCTGTGGTGTCAGTAACAAGTGGTGAAACCCTAGTTAAATCACGTCCAATGAACTTCTCTTTTTTTTTAATCTACAGTAGAGTCGGTTTGAGTCGAGTGGCTAGCCCCTGGGGCACAGCCCACTGTCACATGGCCACCAGCCAGTCAGCTACACTGTCGTAGCCTCCTCCACGAAAACTTTGAATCGTTGTAGTTGCCTTACTAAACGTGATAAAAATGTCATTCAAAATTCTGTGTGCATAGCTGGTGTCAAAAATTCCAGTTGATGATAGAAACAACCATTCATTTTGAAAAACTGTATGTTTGCATAAAAAATACACTTACTAAGTATTTTTACATCTGTTTATTGGCTAACAATACGAGTACTTGACTACCGATACATTTAGTGAAAACCGCACATCAATCGCAAAATCCGTTTCCGCGATATTTGTAATGCAGGTGTTAGGTGATTCACCCTGTATAAACCTATATTTATGAAACGTTTTGCAATGTTTCGTAACGACTTTCCCCACGATAGAATTTATAAAAATTCATTTACGACGCCGAGGTGGAGTAGCCGAGCGGTCTAAGGCGCCTCACTGCGGAGCGCGCGTTGCTCGCCTTCGGAGGTTCGAGTCCTCCCTGGGGCATGGGTGTGTGTTTGTCCTTAGGTTAGTTTATCTTAGCTTAAGTAATTTGTAAGGAACGGACTAATGACCATGCAGTTTGGTCCGATAGATTTACAAACATTTGATTTCATTTACGATATATATTCAGCTTTTCTAGCTTTCTAGCTTTTGTAGATTTGGACAAGGCTTTTGACAATGTTGATTGGAATAAACTCTTTCAAGTTCTGAAGCAAGCAGGAGTAAAATATAGGAAGCGTAAGGTTATTTACAACTTATACAAAAACCAGACAGCGGTTGTCATCGTTGAAGGACATGAAAGGGATGCAGTGGTTGGAAAGGGAGTAAGACAGGGTTGTAGTCTTTCTCCATTGTTATTCAATTTGTACATTGAGTAAGCTATAAAGGAAAGCAAGGAGAAATTTGGAGAAGGAATTAAAGTTCAGGGTGAAGAATTAAAAACATTGAGTTTTGCCGACGACTTAGTAATTCTGTCAGATACAGCAAAGGACCTGGAGGAGGAATTGAACGGAATGGACAGTGTGCTGAAAGGTGCATATAAGATAAACATTAACAAGAGCAAAACTAGGGTAATGGAGTTTAGTGTAAGAAAATCAGGTGATGCTGAAGGAATTATATTGGGAAACGAAGCAATAAAGGAGGTAGATGAGTTTTGTTATTTGGGCAGTAAAATAAATGATTGTCGCAGTACAGACGATATAAAATGCAGAATGGCAATGGGTAGAAAAGCGTTCTTGAAAAAGAGAAATTTGTTAACATCGAATATTGATTTAAGCCTAAGGCAGTCCTTTCTGAAGGCTTTTGTATGGAGTGTTGCCTTGTATGGGAGTGAAACATGGACGATAAACAGTGCGGACAGGAAGAGGATTGAGGCTTTTGAAATATGGTGCTACAGAAGAATGCTGAAGATTAGGTGGGTGGATTGCGTAACAGGTACAGGACAGAATTGGGTAGAAAAGAAATTTCTGGCATACCTTGACTAAAAGAAGGGAGAGATTGGTAGGACACATTCTTAGACATCAAGGAATTGCGTTGGAGGGAAGTGTGTGGGGTAAAAATCTCAGAGGAAGACCAAGAGATGGAAACAGTAAGCAGATTCAGACAGATTGCCGTTCTTATGTGGAGATGAAGAGACTTGCTCAGGATAGGGTATTGTGGAGAGCTGCATCAAACCAGTCTCTGGACTGAAGACCACAACAACAACAACATATATTCGAAAATTGGCACAGAGGAACATTATAGTGCTCTGAAAAAATTCAAGGAATTCGATCAACAACTTTAGAAGATATAACGTTTTGAACATAACACTATACATGAATCTTGGTTGGAGAGAGGTGAAAGAGGAGACACGGGAGAGGATGAATACTGAACCAGAGGAAGAGGGAGGGAGGGAGGAATTGTAGATGCGCACGAAGAAGAGGATGTAAGATTGGATTGACAGGGTTAGGGGGAGGAGGAGATGGACGGAAAGAATGGAAGAGAGCATCAAGAGGAAGAGAGATGGGGTGAAAATGCACAAACAGAGAGGCAATAGGGAACACATGGATCCTGAGATAGTGATGTGATGGAGTGCAGGAGGTGGTCAGTAAGACAGTGTTGAGTGGGGGAAGGAGACTTAGAGTGGATGAGATCTAGTGTAAGAATGCGGTGATAACATGGTGCTGTAGGAGGGGCAGATGGGGGCATGAGACGATCGAAACGAAGACGGGTATAAGAGGTTAAATGGCCATATAAGAAATATGGACAGAGGAGTAGCAAAAGGACAGAGTATGGGAGAAGGTGTGTAGGATGTATGGCTAATTCTTACCCATAAAGTGCAATGAAATAACACATTTTAGAAATATGTCCGCTCTCTTTTATTTTTATTTAGTAACATATAAGCCACAGGAATGTCTGTCCCGGTATAGCTAATTGTTTTATAAAATTGCACCTTTCTAGCTGTCTGATTATAGAAATAAAACACAATTTAAACTCTTATGTGTTTTACTAATACCACAGGCTGACTGTGTTGCCTTGCCGCTTTCGAATGCGGTGCGGCTACCTGCTTGAAGCCACGCCTCAGATGAGGTATTTCCTCATTAACCAACTGCAGTTCTTCGCAGCAAACTTGCCTCCCCTCACGCTGAGCTACGCAGCCCACCTCAAGCCTGCTCCAGCTACCATTCTCCAGGGGCGAAACGGAAAAATGTAATAAGATTACTCGGCCGCTGTTTAATCACATTCCGGAACCAGGGATAAAGTTTCCAATATTGGCTAAAGTTGCCGACGAAGGAGCAGCAAACGCCCTGCACCCTCCACCCTTCCGTTGCGGGCTTTATTCCGTTCTCCGGCTTACAGTGAAGACATAATATTGTTTTGTTGACATTATTCGTAACAAACAAGCGTAATCTCATCGTGCTCCGAGAGGAGCAGCTGGAACTTCACATGCACCTCACTTGCACAGATACTTCAAACAACATTATTCCTTTGTGTTAGAAAACAAAACACGCCTGTAACTGTCAGAAGAACAACACAGTGTTGTGACGATTCCAATAACGCTTAAAGTGAGAACATGTTTAAGATATTTATTTTGTCAATTAAACGGTGGGGTATTGTAACAACCGTATCATATATCTGCTTTCCTTATTTTCTATTTTAGTTGTCAGTTATTTATTTTAAATAGCTCTTTATTCACCCAAAGTGATGGGTGCTATCGACAAAGGTTCGCAAATCGATCCGTATTTCTTGATTTCCAGAAAGCTTTTGACACCGTACCTCACAAACGGCTTTTAATCAAATTGCGTGGTTATGGTATATCGCCCCAAATTTGCGATTGTCTGAGAGGACACAGTTCGTAGTAATCGATGGTAAGGCATCGACTAAAACAGAGGTGATATCGGGCGTTCCACAGGGTTGTGTTATTGGTCCACTGCTGTTCCTTATTTACATAAACGATTTAGGGGAAAATCTAAGTAGCTCCCTTAGGTTGTTTGCAGATGACGCCGTCATTTACCGTCTAGTAAAATCATCGGAAGATCAAAACCAACTGCAAAACGATCTGAATAAGATATCAGTATGGTGTAAAAATTGGCAATTGACTCTAAATAATGAGAAGTGTGAAGTAGTCCACATGAGTATGAAAAGAAATCCGTTAAACTTTGTTTACAACATAAATCAATCAAATGTGAAGGCCGCAAACTCCACAAAATACCTAGGAATTACTATTACTTCAGACATAAACTGGAAAGAACACGTAGATAATATCGTGGGAAAGGCGAACCAGAGACTGCGTTTTATTGGCAGAACCCTTAAAAGATGCAACAGAACTACTAAAGAAACTGCAAACACTGCGCTTGTCCGTCCATTTTTGGAGTATTGCAGCCCAGTGTGGGATCCTTATCAGGTGAGTTTGACGGAGGACGGAGGATAGCGACTACTGCTGGTTTAAATTGCTTTTCACATGGCAAATAATGTATGTCTCACTGCCGAGTTGTCACTTAAAGAAAAATATCAGCTTTTAATCGGAATATAAAAAGAAAATAAGAAACATTGTTCATCCGCTGCCATTAAGATGAATTAATAAAATATATATAATTTCCCTTTTAAATTAAGATTTTTTCGGTATAGCAAGGCACTGTACCTATTAAGATAGCTGATGATATTCACAGAATATACCGGATGATCAAAAAGTCAGTATAAATTTGGAAACTTAATAGAACACGGAATAATGTAGATAGAGAGGTAAAAATTTACACACATGCTTGGAATGACGTGGGGTTTTATTAGAACAAAAAAACGTGCATACACTGTTACCGAAACATTCTACACCTTGTTAATCGAGGGTAAAACCTATGAGCTAAAGGGATTTTCGTACTGAGAGCTTGTTAACTGCTGCGACAGTTATTAATGTTTTTACTCCGTCATGTTTTTTACTGTTTTTTATTTTTGATATATATTTTTTTATTTTGTTATATATTTTTTGTTCTAATGAATCCCTACGTATTTGAAGCATGTGTGTCAATTTTTACTTCTCGATATACATTATTCTGTGATTTATTAAGTTTTCAAATTTATACTGACTTCTTTATCACCCGGTATGACATCAACTGCGAATGGGCTTAGCTGAAAATGTGTGCCCAGCTGGTATTCGAACCCGGGTCTCCTGCTTTCTAGGCAGTTGCACTGACCTATACACCACTGGGGACACAGTGATCACCTCACGTGCAAGGACTAACTAAGCTCGCCTCCCGTTAGACACAAATTGACAGCTTCACCCTGCCCACACTACTCAGACTCGTAGTTTTGAAACTAATTCCCGTAAGAGTAAGGGCCGAAAACTTGCGCACCCCTCCCCACTAACGAAAGGATCATATCTGATAATACTTGGTCACATGAACATCTCCGTCCATCCACCAGAAATCATCTGGCTACAGTAATTAGCGCTAACTGTCCAAAGCCGGCGCCGGTCGCTAGTAAGTTGTAAAACTCTTTCCACGTTAACGCTTTCAGCATTTTTCATTTATTTATGCAATACCAGTTCCGGGTAAGGACCATCATGTGGTGGGAAAAGACACTCCTCAAAACACTTGGGGATCAGGTAAGACATCATACACAACATGTATTATTACTGTACTTCACGCACCATGTATGTCAACACGACATGTTTCGGGACGACATTATCCCATTATCAAGTTATGTAAAACAAGGAAACGTAGAATAATAAGGGCACTATATACAAACGACTGTACCACAAATATTCCAATGAAACACATTAGCTGTGTATGTACATGTCAAAAATAAAACCTTGCTCTATACCATATGTTTCTCAGGTGGCAGCAAGTTGTGCACTAACGGACAGCTGATCCAACTTCAAAGATTGTCCATATGCTTAACCGCTGTCATTGGTGGAAAAGGTATTCTAGTCAGGATACCTAACATTTATTCAAAAATCGGTCACTAAATTAAAGGTTTTCTAGCGTAACTACGCTCTAAATTTTTCAGTGAAGTTAAAAGGAAGAAGTCGATATTTAATACATGCACACACATCAGTGTTTCTCAAGGAGTAGGTTGCTCAAATGTGCCCAGTAAAGGGTTTTAGATAGTTCTATCTTTTCGATGAGCATGCTGCTCTCAACGCACAAAAGATTTCAATTTTTCGAGATTTGATAATATTTAACCTATGTCCTCATAGTGCATGACTTTCAAACTATCATTTATGGAGCCCAAAGAATGTCGTTGAATTTTTAGGTGTTTTGCCACTTTAGATGAGCCATTCTCTCTATTACTGTTCTGTGCTCTTTAAACAGCACCTTAAAAATCCTTTCCAGTTGTCCTATATACTTCATTTCACAATAATTACACTTTATTTGGTACACTCCCGCTTTCCCCATCCAGTTCTCATCTGCATCAATCTTATGCTTCAGCCTATGTTCTAATTTATTGTCTGTTCTAATAGCAATTTAAACGTCCCTGTTTTTAAACAGTCTCGCCAATTAGTAGGAGACGGGTCCCCGGAATGGTATAACCCTATATTTGTGCGAACTGTATATGGTTTTTTTATTTTTTATTTTTTATTTTTTATTTTTTATTTTTTTATTTTTTTTATTTTTTTGTATATGCCTAACTTGAGCTTATTACTGTTGTTCTCAATCTTCAAGTCAAGGTAATTTAGAAACATGTCATGTTGACATACATGTTTTATTATTGACAACTGGTGCGTGAAGTACAGTAATAATTGCGAAACAGTTTTGTGATGGTGACAAAACAGATGAATACACAATATGTGGAGGGTAACGTACTTTATTCAGATACTGGTGATACCGTACAATATTTTGCTGTCTCACCTCTTTATTTGAGCGCGAGGCTCCATCGGGCTACCATAACAGTAAAAAAATTCATTCTCGTTGCCCACATAACACTCTGTGTGATCATGCATAAATGGTTTCGGTGTGCCTGCTAGACGATAGCGAGCGTCTTTGGAGCACGTTTCTCAAGTCGATCAAGGAAGAATGCTTGCACATCGATTACAAACTATCCTCAAGTGGAATCAGTGATCGTGTCGCGCATAAGCAAACAAATGTAATCAGTATCTATAATCACTGGATGCAGGGAGGAATGACCGACCGGAGGAACCGATTGTACCCAACTCATTACCCCATTACAATTACAGACAGTGTTCACATGGCAGCGATTGAACTCTCGGCCACATTAGGAACCAAATTCAGCACTTAGGCTCATTCGCGTACCTTTAGTGGTTCTTATTACAGTCGAGTGCAGTGTCCTCAATGCGTCTATTCTTCTGTTTACCAATACGTCAACGCCACACTTGGACATGACCTACCAAAGGGAAATAAGATTGTTATTTGACATGTTGTCAGGGAGGCGGTCTAAATATTTTAGATTAAGTAGACCACGTCTATAGTCTATAGCCCGAAAATTTATTAACAATGATGACCGGCTTTGGATTCATTTCTGAGTCATCCTCGTATCTGAAAGTAACAGAAGGTATAATATAATTTGTGAACAGTTAAAATATGAAATAACTATGACTTTTTACCTTATAATACATACCAGTTTTCTTATTTATCAATAGTATAACAGTATAACCATCCAATTATCAAATTACAATTTATGGTAGCAAAAACAAAAAGTAATAATAATAACAAAATAAAAAAAAATATCTGATTGGCTGTTGCACATATATGATACTAGTTGGTTAAAAATAATTTTATGAACAGTGACTAAAATTAGGCATTGCTGGTTAAAATTCATAGGCAATGTCTTGTACATGAACCACCTGGTATTTAAAATTACGTTTCTGATTTGTAGCTCCATGAACTGTTGAAGACAAGCAAGCCACATCGTGGCTAACGCCATACTGAAGCAAAGTTAACAAGCTACAAAGTAACTTAATTTCATGATGCATGCCAGGTGGCGTTAATATACTGGCGTATTTTCCAGACTACTAGTTACATCAAACAACCGGCAGATGGCATTAAATTACAGTGTATCGTACTTTTACTTAGTTATACAGTTGCATACCTTCTGTTTTACATATTTTAACAAAATTATAATTTTGTAGGAAATTACATTAATATCATGATTTTCTATTTTTACTAATGGTGTATCTGCATTTTTATGAAGACCTTTGCTATACATTTAGGGTTATGGATATATCCATACGTCAAGCTACTAAGACCCTTGGTTACATATCTGTTTTTCGACAACAGATATGCTTGATCCACAAACTGTACTGAAACCTCAGACTGTATTTTAAGAAAAACTGAATCTAATTATATTTTACTTCATGTGTGACAGGATACTTGACATAACTGTTCACTTCTTTTTATCTAGTATACTTTTAAAAACCTATGTATGAACTTTTTATATGTCTACTGACGATTGTCATGAATTATACTATATGCGCATCTGTATTTTTATACTTTATTGTCAGTCTATAATTTATTTCTAAATTAATGTATATATGGATTCATATTCATCTGCTATTGCTATATACAATATTTACTCGGATTATTTTTCAGAATTGATTCCATATGATCCTTTGTTCATTTAATTTTTTAATAAAAAATTTAATACATGATACAATTAATGCATTCTATGTAATGGCAGTTATTTGTTTTGATCGAATACTGGTGAATTGCTAGACATCTGTAATGTTTATGTGGGTACAATTTTTGTAGATATCTTTGTAAAACAACATTATAGTTTTGTTAAAATATGTAAAACCGAAGGTATGCAACATTATAACTATGTAAAAATACGATACAGTGTAATTTAATGCCGTCTGCCAGTTGTTTGATGTAACTAGTAGTCTGGAAAATACGCCATCTTGTATATTAACGCCACCTGCCATGTATCATGGAACTGTTACTTTTAGATCCAAGGATGATTCAGAAATGAGTTGAAACCGGTCATCATTGTTAATAAATTTCCAGTGATGACTGTATACGTTGTCTACTTCATCAAAGAGCAAATAATTTCAAATATTCATTTATTTTCTAATCCCAATTCAGAATTTGCACTACTATGGTCGGAACGGAGTCTGGAGACACCGTGATTAGAGATCGTTGGACTGTTAACTTTATGCATCGTCATAATGGTCCTGCTTCCGGTATCATGGTTTGAGGTAGTATCGGGTTCCATTCTCTAACACACATTGCCAGTACACTAACTGGACAGCATTACATCTCTGAAGTGTTGGAGTCTATTCTTGCCCTATACATTCGGATATTTCTGATTGCATACCGAAGTAGGATTATGCTATCCACATACGGCACGAAATAACAAGATATTTTCGTTTCTCATCGGACTGCCATGCTCAACCTACTCCGTATCCCTCGCCTGGTCGCACCTACTGAACAAGGATACACCATCCTGTGCCACAAGGGATAAAGTTTAAAAATCTCGTACTTGAACAACACATTCAGAATCTCTATGATACAATCCCAACGCTAGTAGCAGCCGTTATACTTAGCAGCGTCTGCAACTATATTTATTTCGTCATATTTCTCAATCCACAGAGTTAATCGCATTACACTCCAAATCAGTTCGACTATGGTATCTCCGTCAGTTCATGAAGTGCTATTTTAAGCATTTTGGTATGCCAGCAGGGTACATCTACGTAAATGTTCTGTAGATCACATTGAAGGGGATGGCAGTATCTGCATGTACTGTGCACTGCATTGCTCCAAATATTTGACGACACACACATGGTCTTAAAAATGGGTACATTGCAGGTCCTAAGCTAATATGCTAGTAGCATAATGGAACTTCACCCTTGTTGAGGATGCACTTGAAACTTCTTCATGGATGGATAGATGACTTTATGGAAGCAATATCCGTAGAGTGGCGCAATTAGTATAAGTAATGATATTGTTTGGAAAGATACAGGACTGGTCGGCAGTAGATCACAATGAGCGCGTGGAGCAGATGCCAAACAGTCCAGATACAGATTCAACAATTTCAGAATAATTACACACATTAACGATTCAAAAAATAAGTATAATATCTCAAAAATTGTAAATCTTTATGAATACTAAGTATAGATAAATCAAGCTTAAAATATCGAGCTTCAGAATTATCCAGTTTCAACAAACAATGTTTTGGGTGATAGCTTATTGTATCAAGCTAACATCTTGAATATATCAAACTTGTATATAATGATGGAATATAGGTCATCATATTCTCCACAGTATCACTGGATATGTAAACAACTTGATTTTCCTCTCTTATGTTTAATTTAGTGTGCCGATTTATTGAACAATTTCAAAGTTATTTACGTAAATATTGTATCGCATGTGCGGTCAAGCTCATGAAAGCTGGTATATTTATTTAATTTGGTTTTTATGTAATACTATAATTAATAGCAAACTGAAAATTAATGTTATGTTTATTTCAATAATGTTATAGTAGTAAGGAAGTGATTTCAGATAGACAGTTTTTACTGAAAGAAGGAATTTCCTGGATGATAGAAGTGATTCGATCGGGCCGAGTGTTAAGATTTGCGTAGAGCATGGTCACTTCTCGAGACTGTAAATTAGGCGATAACTAGCCCGAGCAGCCGATGTGTATTTATGTTTTTACACAAGAACATTCGAGTGCAGAAATGGTGTACGTGGAAATTAAATGTTTTTGAATTGTTGAAATTTCATGTTGAGTGCTCGTGAAATGTACATAGTTTCTGCGTTTTTTAAAGCTATCATTATTTTGTTGCGGAAAAGTGCCACCAATGGCTAATCGCAAACATTGCAACTTTTAACTATTTTATTCGATTTATAATTAACAATTTATGAATAATAATTTATGATTATATAATTTGTGATTAATGATTCACATCTACTATCAATAACGAACAAATTTGAGTAAAAGAAAGTTTTGTATACACGGAAACGTTTTTATCACTCCCTACGTTACCGCAAGACGAATGGCAGAGTTTATCTTGAACTATTATACGACAGTTTCATTGTTGACCAAGAAATTTGAAAGGTTTTTCGAAATTTTGATACATTTCGACCGTTTCATGGCATTGAAATAGCGGCATAGTTTAAAATTTGGTACTGGGATTCGAACCCGCCTTCGCTACTTCGGGCCATCGATAGCCTTAACCAGTTAGGATGTCAACGCACGCTTCCCATCCAAACTAGTTAGTTCCTCTTGCTCGCAGCCTATATAGGATGTCCACAAGGATTCGAGCTTATTAATGCATCTGCTTTGAAATTGTCAGTAACCTGTTGAGGGAAATGTTCGAAGAGAAAATACACCGTTTGAATAAAGGTATGAATAACTCCATGGAGACATTCCTTAGCTTCCAAAAGTCACGAAAACCTGGCAGAAAAAGGAATAATAGCCAGGTTTTCAGGTAGTAAGAAATACTTTAGGTGCGTTATGCAATCTTATATATTAAAATAATCTACGAAAGTCGGTCGGCCAGACCAAACTACCTGTTTTAAACGAAAGGTATTCATCCACAGATTTGTCATCAAGTATCAGTACATAACTTTTGCCTTCCTTTTAATAAACCCAAACGCGATTTACTTCTGTATATATCATATTTGGATGTTCTTGCTGTAAACTAAAGTCAGTCGTCCAGGCCGTTCTGTACGACCAATTTCCTTCATTTTTGCTTTAAACGACAGGTATTCATTTTCAGATTTGTGATCAAGAATGAGAATTAACGTAAGTCACTCTATCTTTAATTTTTATTCGAACGCGGTATTCTTCTGTCCTTGCACTGAATATTTTAATAGATTTGTTTTACGATATATCGGTTCTAATTAAGGTACGCAGTTCTTTTTGACCTAACAACACTCAGCGGATCAAGCTCTTTCATTCCTGGTATAAATAGTTGCACTGATTGATACTGAAGAAATCTATGCTTGTACAGTCAACTTCAATATCTTCCCAACATTTTTAAACTAAATTCAGTCGGTCAGTCCGTTCTATTCGACCGATATCCTTCATTTTTGCTTTAAACGAAAGGTATTCATTCGCAGATATGTCACCAAGTATCGTAATTAAGTCTCTCTATCCTTTATTTTTATTGAAACGCGTTATCATTCTGTCCCTACATTGAATACATCAATCGGTTTGTCTTACGATACCATCGATTCTAATTAAGATACGCAGTTGTTTTTGACCTTACAATACTCAGCGGATCAAAATCTTTCATTTGAGATTTTAAACAGTTGCATTGATTAATTCTGAAGAACGTAATACTTGAACACTCAAGTTCCATATTTTCCCAAATTTTTCGTAAAGTAAAGTCAGCCGGCCAGGCCGTTCTATCCGACAGATGGTCTTCATTTTTGTTTTAAACGAAAGGTATTCATTCGCAGATTTGTCATAAGCTATCAGAATTAACTTAATGCTCTCCATCCTTTATTTTTATTCAAACGCATTACCCTTCTGTCCTTGCATTGAATATTTTAATGGATTTGTTTTACGTTATCTGCGGTTCTAATTAAGGTACGTAGTTCTTTTTGACCTAACAACACTCGTCGGAACAAGATATTTCATTTGCGCATTGACTGATTCTGAAGAAAGCTGTGCGTGAACATTGAACTTTACTTCAATTTTTTTCCAACTTTTCCGTGATTCCACTAGCAGTGCGAAGTATTCGTACGAGTCCTCTAATATTTTTAATTTGTGGCTTGTACCGCAACATGTAACTATGACCTCCTATGCATCCCGCCACCTGCGATATTAATCTGAAAATCACTGTAGCAGAATTTGGACATATTTGGACGTGCGGAAACGAGGTAACGAGGGCTGATTGCAGGGGAACCTCAAAAAGAACTGCGATCGCCCCAATTTGGATCGGTAATGGCGTTTAAACCGCAGCGCCACGCACAAAGAGCGGGCAGTAATTTCGGGAAATAAAGTTGGGCCGTCTAGTAATGAGACGCCGGGCGCGAATTATGCCCACCTTCCGCGGCTAGCCGCTCCTAGCCCACTAAAACACCGCCGGAAAATGGTGTTAGGGCCACTAATTGGATGAGATTAGCGGTATAAATTGCCGGCTGGCCGCTCCGAATATTAACCACGTGGCGGCCATTACACGCCGCGGACGCCAAGTCTGCCCGTTGCCGTGGAAACGCGATGGATGCCGAGCACGCTAATCCATTAGGCCGGCGGGAGCCCCGCGCAGTAATTGGTAGCGCGGTGATCTCGGTGGGAAAGGTGTTTGACGGCGCGGGTGCGGTCGCAGCGCTGCTGTGCGTCGTCGTGGTTTGTGTGTGTGTGTGTGTGTATGTGTGTCAGGGGAGGATGTGGAAGGGGGCACACACGACCGGACAAGTTGTTGCCATGGTGTTCACGAAGAGAGATTAACCCTTTCATTCCTACATATGAATTGAGCTTTGGAAAAATTAAAATCCAGCGTTTTATGTATTAATACAATGCACTAAACAGAAGAAATGACATCCACTGGGAATGGGTGAAGCTGAAAATGGGTTCCCAGCCAGAATTCGAACCCAGGTCTCCCGCTTTCTAGGCAATTGCGCTGACGGCTGCACCACTGGGGACACAGTGATACCTCCCCTGCAAGGACTGCCTAAGCACGTCTCGCGTCAAGCAAAAATTTCCTTCTTTAACCCGCTAAAAAAAAAAAAACTTATTCTTTTTTTATCTCCAGCGGGGCCGTTTGATATCCGGCCCATAAAGAGGCGCGGTTCTATTCAGCCAATTATCAGACAAGCTGATGGTGGGGTAAAGGGGGGATCCCAATTGCAAATAAGTGGGAGGGGCTTAGCAGCTCCGGCATACGCCTTACAACCAAGGAAAACCTCCCGAAAACCTTGGTCGGAACCGAGGGAGTGGAACCAATTTAATTTATCTCTGGGACGTTGCCCCAGTCTACAAATAGTCATAATGTTTGTTGAACTTATGGGAGTTAACTACGGGGTCATCAGTCCCTAAGCTTACAAACTACTTATGAACTAGCTAAGACTAAGGATGGCACAAATATCCATGCCCGACGGGGGGATTCGAACCCCCGACCGTAGTGGCGGTGCAGACCGTGACTGAAACGCCTCAGTCCCTTCGGCCACCGCGGCCGGCCAGTCTACAAATGGATTATCGGGAGAGCACGAGTGCACTCACGACAATCAAGGATCGGACGCCCGAGCTACTCTCGTAAACTCTTAAAGATCAGCTCGACCAACAGTGGACAAGCTTTCCACCTAGAGGAACCGCACCCGTGAGCAAGGTATCCTCTGCGTCCGACCGAGCTTTACCCTGGTGTTGGAGCCGTTACTCTTACGGGAATTAATACGAAGTGACTAGTTTACTGCGGGCAGGGTACAGCTGGAAATTTGTGTCAAATGGGATGCGTGCTTAGGTAGACCTTGCAGGTGCGGTGATAACTGTGTCCCCAGTGGTGTAGTGGTCAACTTAACTGCCTAGAAAGCGGGAGACCCGGGTTCGAATAACGGTTGGGTACACATTTTAAGCTTCGCCCATTCGTAGTTGATGTCATTTATTCTGTGAATATGAATGAACAACTTCTGCAGGATAAGAAGTTGTCTGCTCTTTCGGAATAGAAGCCACATGTACATCAAAATATGTGTTTAAAAAATTTTTATGTCATGTATTTTATTACTTGGGACGTTATTTTGTTAATAGATGAATGAATAATGAATAATCTTCGCCAAGCACCAAAGACAAGACAATTCACTGCTGAAATAAAATAACGTGAACCTCAATCACGCTCACACTCACAGCCATATACAAACGGCAACGTAACACAGCCTCCTAGACGGATAAAGTAATGCCCCAGAAGTGGCTACACGCCGTACCAAGAGGCAAAATGACGTACTAGTAGCATGTTGTTCATCAACAGCCACGCGACTTTAAATACTGATACACAAAATACGGTAAAAGTCAGCTTATAATACGTTGTTGTCCAGGAACAACGCTGGGAATGAAAGAATTAAATTGTTAAAATAGTCCTTCTGTCAGAATAGTTGCAGGTCAGAATTTTTTATTTCCGACCACTTTAGGTTACGGTAAGAATACTAAAACTGGACGTTTTCGATCGGCTTTTGACAGCTTTAAACTTCTATAAAAATAACGGCTTACCCTTTCATCTGTCACTATAATTAGATAAACGAATTTGTAGATGAGAAAATTCTCTACTACTCTGCTCTCTTTTGTTGTTCTTCATATCTCGCGTCGTTCCAGTGGTATCAGCAAAAAAAAAAAAAAAAAAAAAAAAAAAGCCGGTTATTTGAGCCTGTCTGAGTAGCTCACTTATCGGTTAGTAAAGTCACCAGAAGACCAAAAGCAACTGCAAAATTACTTTGATAAAATATCTGCATGGATCAAGAATAGCAAATGGGCCTTTAATAATGAGAATTGTGAAGTCAGCCATATGACCACTAAAAGAAGCTGTTCGGGCGCTAAAGAGCTTGGTGTCGTGTGCCCACTCCTCCCATATTCTAAGAGAAGCCAGTTAAACTACATTTACACGAGAAATCAATCACAAATACAGGCCGTGAATACAAATAAGTATCCAGGAATAACAATTACAAAGAAGTTGGAATGAACACGTAGAAAATATCGTACGGAAAGCGTCGGCAAAATACCTAGAAAATGCAACAGTTCCACTAAAGAAACAGCCTGCACCACACTTGTGTGTCCTATTTTGGAGTATTTTTGCGCATTGTGGAATCCCTAGCAAGTGGGATTGACGATTTATAGAAAGTACAGAGAAAGGCAGCTCGTTTTGTATTATCGCGTTGTAGCGGAGAGCGCTTCACGGAGATGATGCACGAGTTAGGGTGAAAATCATTAAAAGAAAGGCGTTATTCGTTGCGACAACATCTGAGAAATTTCTTCACCAACTTTTTCTTCCGAATGAGAACATAATTTGCTAGCACCCCCCTACATAGGAAAACATGATAATCAAAATAAAATAAGAAAAATGATATCGGAAACGGAAAAATTACTATGGCACTCAGATGATATTTTAACAAAGAAAGATTATGAAAATCTGGGAGAGGTGTTAAAATAATAGTTTAAAGAAGTAAAAGTTATAAATAAAGGGTATGTTTGTCAAAGCTATACTTAAATGGCGGTATGAAATAATCTCTGTCTGTGAAAATACGGCCAGACATGATATTACGTATTGAGTGCATAGATATTTCGCAGTACTAGAGACGTTATCGTATCGTCCATAATTTTTATTATTGATTTTGTTCGAAATATTTGCAAAAAAATCATAGAGGTATTGGAAAACCTAAAGTGGGCCGTAAAACACACCAAAGCGAATTAATATTAGTATTATGATTCTTTTTCTGTCTTTTTCTTAAGTTTGCAATACTAAAGAGAAAGGAATGTTGTTTTTACGTTTTTACCAGTGCGTTCTACTGATATGAACTCGGCAATATTTCCACATAAATGCGCTATGTGCCCGCTCCGAGGTCAGTAACACACTCTTTGGATTCTTAATGCATTAGTTGCGACGACACAGAGGTTGCTATGAGCAAACTATGGACATTAAGCTCTTATTAAGCTTCGGAAAAGCCCTAGTGAAAAGTCTATAATGATTAAGCATGTGAAGATCGGCGACGCAGATGAAGTCTTGTTTTCGTATAGCTCAGAAGGTTTCGTGACAGTAGTCATTCAGTTGAAGACGAACCCAGTGCTCGTCCCTCGATGCAGACGTGGCTCGTGTAAGGCGAACAGAGCAAGAAGATCGTCATGTAGCTTAGGTGCGATATCAAACACACGTTACTTGATGTGTGTCATGACAGTTTACGCGGGGCTTGAGGAAAACAGAATTTTAATCTAAAACCTGTCCCTCATTCATTAACAGATGAACAGAACGAGAAATTGTTTCCTTATTAGATTCGACTAGATTACAACTTGATTCATATATGAGGAATACTAATCTTCGTAGTAACGTGCATCATGTCAATCAAGTAAAAGTGGTATTTATATGAGATTAATAATCAAAATTAATAATCCAAATATGAAAATCAATCTACTGAGTAGCAGGAGTTTTCATTCATTCATTCTTTCATTGTTCTTTTTCAATGGTCTATCATGTCATGGACAGCAAATATGGTATTCTCTCGCAGAAGTCTGAGAAGTAAAACTCCAGCCGCGGCAATGCCGCCGAGCGTATTGAGGCGCTATGCTCCGATGCGCGAAGCCACTGCTCGTCGGGGGTTCGAATCCCCCCTCGGACATGGATGTTTGTGTCGTCTTTCGTAGAAGCTAATTCACAAGTATTCTAGTTCATCAGTAGTTTGTAAGTTAAGTCCCTTAAGCTTCACATACATTTCAACATTTCATTGAAGTTGACTCCAGTAACCTGCACCCAAAGCAATTTACCTGGTCATTCAGCACCACGTGTCGATCCCCGCCCAGAAGTTTTGTACTTGCCTCAAAAGGACAGACTATTCCACCCAGTTTAGGAAGCTCTCCTAGCCGAGGCGTGGTAAGTCTTAGATGCAACTTATGTTTAGAGAATACTGTAACACAAGGAACATAGAAAAAGAGAGCAATATTTAATCTTATAAAATACTAGTTAATCAAAATATCCACGGTTGTACTGCCGGTCTATAGTGTCCAACGGGCACTATTGACCGGCAGCACACCCTTGGATATTTTGATTATCAAATACGCCGGGAGAAACTCAAGAATCACATCAAAATATTAGTTGTTTACAACACATGTTTAGGTAGAGTTTAAGTCGACGTAAAAGGTTAAGTCATGGTATAATGTGTGCAATCTCTGGGAGTCACATCAGTGTTGTTTTGGTACGATGTATTGTGTTTTTGTCATGTTTCATTGTGCTCAAAGCTGTAGAACTTTAGGGACGCGAGATGGTCGAGAGACGTCCCTACATCAATCAAATCGCTCACGGTCCCTCCGGATACAATGCTGATGATTGAAGTATAACGTCCTGAAACTGCTGTATGAGGAAAACAGTGCCAAAACGGAAAAGATAGCGGCCTATACCACACGTGTGCGTCCTATTTAGTAGTATTGTTGTGCATTTTGGGATCCCCACCAAGTGAGACTGACGAACTATTTGGGGAAAACACAGCGAAGGGCAGCTCGTTTCGTGTTATAGCGAGGGGAGTCACGGAAATGATGCACGAGTTGGGGTGGAAATCATTAAAAGAAAGGCGTTATTCTTTGCGACGATGTCTACTTGCGGAAACTTTTTCACCATTTTTCTGTTCAGAATGAGAACATATATTCTTTTCACCCACCTACATAGGAAGACACGATCATCAAATTTAAATAAGAGAAATGAGATCGAAAACGGAAAGATTTAGGTGTTCCTATAGCCGCAAGCTATTACAGAATGGAACTGTAGAGAAACATCATAGCGAACCATCTGCCATGCACATCAACGTGCCTTGCAGAGTATTTATGTAGATGTTAAGAGAAGAAAAGGGATACAGGAGGAATTTTATTAATATTTGATACAGTTAGGGCTGTAGTCGGGAAAATATTTTTGTACAGTACGGGTAGGCTAGGATAGCAGCTATGGCTAAGTGATGTAAATCCAATTTTTGTACGGAACAAGTGTGTAGCACTTGTATCTGGGATCCGTGTGTACGGTGAACCAATCAAGCTAGGCTACTAGATCGTTCAAGCCGTTACTAAATAAGAAATAAAAGGAAGAACTTATAGTACCTGATGTAGATTCGTAAGTACAAATAGAAATGTGCTACTAGAACAATCTCAACCATCAAATATCAAGTCTGTTTTCTGTTGTTTGGCCTCATGGTAGTCAGAACTTGAATAATTTTTTTTTTTAACATCTAAATTCTATCCACCCCAACATCCGTTTCACAATGGAAGTGTAAATGAAATGTTGCTATCCTTTCCTTGATGTGTTGGTCAGGAGAAAGGCAGACGGTACGTTGGTACATGCTGTTTATAGGAAGCCAACGCATACTGATTTGTATTTGCAAGCTGATAGTTGTCACCACACAGCTCAACATGAAGGGGTTCTTCGAACCTTAGTGCATAGGGCTCACGTCATTTCTGACCCAGAAGTTTGCCCACTGAGTTGTCTCATCTTGAGGTAACTTGTCAATAGAATAGCTACAGGTTAAGGACAGATTAAATGTGCGTTGCGCTATCGACCACATGTGCAACGGGCTAGTGATGATAGCAGAGTCGGCACCCACGTCAGTGGCCTTTCTTCCATACGTTGGCAGCACTTCCAACAACATTGGCCGCATATTGCGAAAAACAATGTAAAATGTGTGTTTCGTCCACCTTCTAAATGTAAGGCACTGTCCGTTAAGAATGATCTCGGTTTGCGCAAGGCGGGGGTCTACCGTATCCCATATAGCTGTGGCGTATGTTGGTCAAATTATTAGGACTGTTGAGGACCGTTGTATTGAAGAAAAACGTCACACACGTTTACAACAGCAAAACAAATCTGATGTGGCCGAAACTGTCTTGACACAGGTCACCCAATGGAATACAACAAAACCGAAATTCTTGCATGCCCTTCCAGCTACCGCGACTATGTTATCAAGGAAGCGATAGAAATAAAACTAGGTGACAACCTTATGAATAGGGATGGAATCTTCTGCTTAAATTCCGCTTGGGATCCTGCTCACTCACTTGTCAAAAGCAGAGGGACAAAACTAATCCGACCTCATCCGTCGAGAACTGATGTTTATTATCGATATTCTGACCGGTTTCATCTTTGGTCGTGCCGGCGCTGTGTGCTAGCTTGATCGGTGTTTGTTGGCTTTCCCGTTTACTCAATGAAAACAGAGATTTTAAAGATCGTTTCACACTGCTTCCTCACCGCAGTTTCGCCTTGAAAATGGCAGGGTGGTCTCCTGCCGAAATATCGGCCGTCGTCGATTTTGATACCTGGCAGCATATCAGTAAGTTTTCTCGATTTCGAAGCAAGTCTGTTTATTTTCAATGTTGAGATATGCCCCCTAATTTTACATTCGCTGTCATCTACACTCAAGACACAAAAAAACTAGTAAAGCCCCGATAGCATGAAATGTTGTAGCACAACATGGTAACGTCTGAAGCAGTGGTGGAGGGAATTGACCATGCATCCTGCAGGGCTGTCCATGAATCCGTAAGAGAACGACCGGGTGGTGATCTCTTTTGAACAGCACGTTGTAAGACACTCCAGATATGCTTAATAATGTTAATGTCTCTGGTGAACCAGCGGAAATGTTAAGACTGAAGAGTGCTCTTGGTGCAATTCTGTAGCAATTGCGGACGACGGAATGTACAATGGACATGGATGGATATAGCTGATCGACGAGGAAGCGTACGTGTCATTTGTCAGAGTTGTATCAAGTTGTATCACGGATCCCATAACCCTGCAACTGCAAATGCCCCACAGCTTGATCAGTTCCCTGGTGGCATGTAGGTTCCATCGGTTCATGGGCTTATATACGTACCCGTACATGTACATCCGCGCAAGAGTCGTTAGGTCAGGAAACATGATTACAGGCATCAACAGTTCAGTGTCGCTGTTGACGGGCTAGATAGGGTGTTCAGCTCCGTGTCGTGCAGTCAAGACGTGTACGCGAGTGGACACTTCACTTCTAAAACCCACATCATTGAAGTTTCGCTGAATGGTTCGCACTCTGACGTTGATGGCCTAGCAATGAAATCCGCTGCAATTTATAGAAGGTTGTGTTTCTGCTACGTTAAACGATTCCATTCATTAGTTATTGGTCCCGTTCTTCCTGTTCGTTATTCGGCGCCGGCCGCGGTGGCCGAGGAGACTGAGGCGCTCCAGTCACGGTCTGCACGGCCACTACGGTCGGGGGTTCGAATCCCCCTCGGGCATGGATATTTGTGCCGTCCTTAGTATAAGGTAGTTGATAAGTAGTTTGTAAGTTTAGGGACTGATGACCCCGTAGTTAAGTCCCATAAGCTTAACAAACATTTGAACATTTCGTTATTCGGCCGCAGAAATGACGGATACTCGTTCTTTTCCACATTCCCGATATTTGTGGTGCATTAGTGAAAAAGTTACAAAAAAAAAAAAAAAAAAAAAAAAATCTTATCGTCACCTCATCTACATGGGATATTCTGCAAATCACATTTATGTGCTTGGCAGAGGGTTCATCGAACCACCGTTATACTATTTATCTCCCATTCCATTCTGGATTAGCGCGCGGGAAGGAAGAACACTTGAATCTCTCCGTTCCATCTCTAATTTCTCGTACTTTATTCAGATGTAACTGGCAGTCAACAATATATTTCCGCATTCGGTGGAGAATGTTGGCGATTGGAGTTTCGCAGCGATAAGCGTCGTTGTTGTAATGATTCCCATCCCACATCTTGTATCATTTCCGTAACGCTTTCTCCCCTGTATCGCGACAATACGAAACGAGCAGCCCTTCTTTGGACTCTTTCGATGTCCTTCGTCAAACCCACATGATAAGGATTCAACACTGGGCAGCAATACTCCAAAAAAGGACTGACAAGTGTAGTGTATGCAGTTTCTTTAGTAGTTCTGTTGCATCTTTTCATGGTTATGCCAATAAAACGCAATCTCTAGTTCGCCTTTCTCACGACATTATCTACGTGTTCTTTCCAGTTTAACTCTGAAGTAATTGTAATTCCTAGCTATTTTGTGGAGTTTATGGCCTTTATATTTGATTGATTTATCTTGTATACAAAGTTTAATGGATTTATTTTCGTACTCATTTGGACGACTTCACACTTCTCATTATTTAGAGTCAATTGCCAATTTTACACCTTAGTGATATCATATTCAGATCGTTCTGCAGTTGGTTTTGATCTTCAGATGATTTTACTAGACGGTAAAAGACGGCGTCACCTGCAAACAACCTAAGAGAGCTACTTAGATTTTCCCCTAAATCGTTTATGTAAATAAGGAACAGCAGAGGCCCAATAACACAACCCTGTGAAACGCCCGATATCACATCCGTTTTAGTCGATGGCTTGCTATCGATAACTACGAACTGTGTTTTCTCTTAAATGAAATCCCCTATCCAGTCGCAAATTTGGGCCGATGTACCACAACCACAGCTCGAAAATACTGTGCCCCATCTTCGTGCGCCGACCGTAGCACCATGTCCAAACTCACTTAATCGTGATAACCTATTGTAGCAGCAGTAATCAATCTATCGGCTGCACCAAAAGCCTGTTGCCTTATATATGCGTTTCCGAAAGCAGCGCCGTCTTCTGGATGTGTGTGTTTTTTTTTTTTTTTTTTTTTTTTTTTTTTTTTTTACGTATTTCTGTATTTGCATACGCATGCCTATAACACTTTCTCTGGCTCTTCGGTGTGTAACATTCATGCAATACTTTAGAGACCGTTACCTTTGCCATGCTTTACCAAGTGGAGGCCAGATTTCCGATTATTTAGTCTTTTGGTTGTTCCTCGATAACCGCTCTTGTGTTCATAAAATCTTTGTATCATACAATGCTTTTCATTGCCAGGATATTATAATGCTTTGTATCACCTAGATCCTTTTCTTGCCAACCTTCTTCAACCAATTGGATTAGTTCTTTGCCATGTGATTGTTGTTTTAGGAGGATATGTGATTTGATGGAAATATTACTGTAATTATTTATCTGTTTCTTTTTTTTTTCAGGGTATAACAATTAAATTTAAATCGGTTTTGATTCACTTCTCCTCACAAGCTTCAATTTCAGTTCAGACATAGAAAACGTATGGTCAATACCTCATTGTCAGATGTAGGAGGCGATTCTTTGTCCATAGATACTGGTAGATGGCATAGCATCGTTTTCATTGCACCAACATCTCTGCAGCTAAACCATTCTTTTGCCGACAGTCACGTGGTAATGTATAAATTTGCCTACGATTATTCAGAGCGTTTTATGTAAATATTATAATTTAAAATGATGGCATTTCTTGAACAGTGTGGAGTTGTTTATTATATATGAAAAGTGTTTGCCAACAGACACGTGGTCCTGTGTAAGAGCCACGCCATGTGTATAGCCGCTCTGTTGTTTTTCCGGTTTGTTAGAATCCATGGTCGAAGAGGCGATCTCTATATTTGCATTACATTCACTTCTATATCTACACTTCAATATCTACACGAACGACCAGCCTATTAGTCCGCCGTCAAGATCTTTCATATATGCTGACGATAGGGCAATAGCTGTTCAGGCATCAAACTACGAGGATATTGAGGAAACACTAAATGAAAACCTAGAAAATCTGACAAACTATTACAATAAGAATCAGCTGAAGCCCAATCCAAGTAAGACCCAGACTTGCCTATTCCATCTTAACAATAGAGAGGCAAAGAGGGAGCTGAATGTTTGGTGGAATGGCACAAGATTAGAACACTGCCCTTCCCCAGTGTACTTAGGAGTTACCCTTGATAGGACACTACCATTTAAGCGCCACATTGAGAAGAGCAAGGCAAAAGTCCAAACACTAAATAACTTACTTGGCAAACTAACAACGTCAAAATGGGGAGGGAGCTAATGCAAAAGTTTTACGTACGACAGCAATGGCGCTCTGTTACTCTGCTGCTGAGTTTGCAAGTCCTGTGTGGGAACGGTCATGTCATGCAAACAAACTGGACCATGTGCTGAATCAGACCTGTAGGCTTATCACTGGCTGTCTCAAACCTACAAGAGTTGAACACCTATACTCATTATCAGGAATCGCTCCACCAAAGGTCCGAAGATCGGTACAGAGCAGCATCGAACGATCAAAACAGCTTAAAAACCAACGTCACCCATTACATGGGTACCAAACTGTACCAAAACGCCTTAAATCAAGAAGCAGTTTTCTACATTCAACGGAACCACTCGCAGACCCACCAAGAACTACCAGAATAAAATTGTGGCGGGAGCAACAAGGACATGCCAACTATGCCGAGGAGGCGCTGCCACCAGGCACAGAACTTGACTGGCAGAGATGGAAGACTCTGAACAGACTGCGGTCTGGAATGGGTAGATGCAACAAGAATTTGCACAAGTGGGGAATCGGTGAAAGTGTTTTGTGTTCGTGCGGAAACATACTGACCATGGACCACCTGCTGGAATGTCCGGAAGTAAATCACCCAAGAGCGTGCACAGCCCAAGACTTGATGACCTGCAACAGTACAGCAATGGCATATATAGACTTCTGGATGAACGAGATATGACGTTGTTCATACTATTCTTGTACATAATTTTCATGTATTATAGGTTATTGTAAAAATGTGTAGACATTATTATTTTACAATTTGTGAATTTATTATTATATACTGTTTGTAGCTCATATATATATATATATATATATATATATATATATATATATATATATATATATATATATATATATATATATATACTTCTATTTTCGAAAATATTTATTTTTTCCTTCGTCGCAGTGAAATGTACCCAGATGACTATGATACTCCCATCTGACGTCAACCTGCAGAAAACAGTTTGTTTCTTTATTAGCTAAATTGTTGGTGAGGTGTGAACTGTGCAGTTTTTAGATGTATCATGTTATTTGTATAGTATGTGACAAACATTTCCTAGTATTTCGCTTCCGTAATTTTTATCGTAAAAAAGTGAACGGGTGACAAAGTACTAAGCAACTGAAAAATTTGATGGTGTAAATGAACTAAAAGCGGGAACTGAAAGTCACTGAAACTAGTCGACAGTGTATATTTCACAACATGTAGGCAAAAATAAGTCTTCTTGGGAAAAGAAGTGCGCATGGTTAGTAGCAAACCTATTTCTAGATAGCATGTATGTGTCTTAAAGCACCGTAATTTATTCCATAATCGCAAACACATACATTGCACAGACCTATGATATATTTTTATGAGTACAAGCACTCCCGTTGAATCACAGTGTTATTTATTTCAGGTCTACATGCAAGAACACGATTTATTTAGATACTGTTGCAGAGCACAGCAGATCTATTGTTCCACAGATGTTTTATTCCTGAAACATGACGAGTTACTCTGCGGCATATTTATAGGGCTTTAGAGCGTGTATCTACTAGCGTATATTTTCATGGTAGTGGATACACCTGAAACAGAAGGTACACAGCCTCACAACACTTCGGCTACGGACAACGTGCACAAGATTACAAGCTATAGGATACCGATAACAGTAACATACATACGTTATCCACTATATTTGCAATGCATCCACGTAAAATATACAAAAACCTTTGTGACATTGTAATTACATTTTTAATCCCGATGAAATGTGGAACCGTCATCAATCAATGCGGAATAGCAGGTTTCGTTTAAAAAGGTATCTGCGTCAAATACAGTGACGTTGTAATTCTAACGTAGATTATATCTACGGTTATTGTTGTCGACGGTATTAAGACAGAATGTCTAGTTCATCAGTTTTAAGCATGGAACGGTTAACTTTGTTACAACAAGATTTGTTATCTAATATTCAAAATACGTAATTCGACGTGGTAAAGGTGAACCAGAGGCTGCGTTTTATTGGCAGAACCCTCAAAATATGCAACAAAACTACTAAAGCGGCCGCATACACTGCGCTTGTCCATCCTTTTGTGAAATATTGATGCCCAGTGTGGGATCCTTATCAGGTGGGTTTGACGGAGGACATCGAAAGAGTCCAAAGAAGGGCAGCTCGTTTTGTATTGTCAGGATACAGGGGAGACAGCGTCACGGAAATGATACAGGTTCTGGGATGGGAATCATTACAACAACGGCGCTTATCGCTGCGACGTGGGCTACTTGCGAAACTCCAATCGCCAACATTCTCCTCCGATTGCGAAAATACATAGTTGACTCCCACTTAAATAAGTAGAAATAATCATCAGAATAAAATACGAGAAATCAAAGCTCGAACAGAGAGATTCAGGTGTTCTTTATTCCTGCGCGCTATTCGAGAATGGAATGGGAGATAAATAGTATAATGGTGGTTCGATGAACCCTCTGCCAGACACTTAAATGTGATTTGCAGAGTATCACATGTAGATGTAGATGTAGAATAACTGTTCACACGTTACAGAAGGATGGAAACTTCATGTTTTTAGAAATTTAATCACACGATGTGTTAATCGCATTCATATTTGGTGCCTGTACTTCTGCAGAAATAGATTGTCTTGATGAAACAAATTGAATTGCTTCTTTAAATTATGCTTTTCAGTCTTATTTCCAACACCTGCATAACAAGCTCTAAATAACTACTTTCATTGTTCAAAGATAACAACAACACGCAGTTCCTTACACATCAGAGTTACACAATAACTGGCTTACCCATCGCCCATCGGTGTATCTATACATACACTAATTTAAAATGCTGATAGTCATCAACGCTTTCATAGAATAACTTTTACTGAATTACAATGGAAACTTGAAACTTACATATATGAAACTGGTTCCACTCCATACTGGTGGCTGGTACAGCAACTGGTTATAAATATATCTCAAAAGTTAGTCTCCGTGGCAAATTTCTTTTTTCTTTTATTTAACGGACTCCTTTCGCACTTTTGAGTCATGTCAGATTATGTAAATATATGGTGAACTATTAGTCACGATCATAAAATAAACCATCTAGGATGATGACTAATAGCCCACCATATATTTAAATAATCTGATGATGCCTCAAAAGGACAAAACGCATCAGTCAAATAAAAATGTTCAAATGTTTATAGAACTTATGGGACTTAATTTCGGGGTCATCAGTCCCTAAGCTTACAAACTACTTACGAACTAGCTAAGACTAAGGACGGCACAAATATCCATGCCCGAAGGGGGATTCGAACCCCCGACCGAAGTGGCCGTGCAGACCGTGACTGGAGCGCCTCAGTCCCCTCGGCCACCGCGGCCGGTATCAGTCAAATAAAGAAAAAGTAATTGCAGCTGAGACTGACTTGAGTCTTACATAAATGATAATTAACAAAATTTATAAATAAATGAATACCGGTGACTTCACTGTGCTGTAGATAACTTTTCATACTGTCATTTTATTGAAATTACATAAAATTAATGTGATTGTTATTACACGATAAAGTAGCTGAAATGCGATACAATATTTTTACTGATACAACAATAAAAGGCTGAACAGAGAGTATCTTAAACTATATGTAGTTTTGCTGTTTGAAAATTCTATGCTTCATTGGTTGATTTTTATTTTTATATTGTTTGATTTACATTAAATTATTGGTCTCCTATTATTGCAGTTACATTTATGATATACATAACGAAACTTCTTACAGTTTAAATAAAGAACAGAATTACTTATTCAGATGATCAACTTTGAAATATAACTTTGCTAAGCCTACTTGTTTTTACAACGATTTAAATAAGATGCATAAACTTTGGGAATGCTCGGTTAACCTTCCTACTATGGGACTGTTAGATAACAAAATGTTGCACATTCAGCTTTTGTAACATATTTCAATTCATGTTCGAGTTTTTTAATTACCAGGTAACTTACCTTTTCAATGAATTAAGTGGAATAGTCAAGTTATTATTTTACGGAAGCCTTTAGGTATCAAGCACCATACTGTAATGTCTTTCGTAAAGAAGAGGCATCGTATACCTCACAAATGTTTCCTCGGTACATATGTATCGAAAATTGCATTGAGGACCTGCTCTACCTTCCACATTAAGAAATGCAGTAGAATACATTATTGTTGGTGCAATACTGTGAGATTATGGACGTAGCTGAACGGAAGACAAGGGGCACAGGAAGTATGCTATCTTTTCCGCTAGAGGGTATACACAGTGAAATATGTAGCTGTGTGTGGTATTAGCATAATGGCTGGCTGCCTCTAAATTTGCTCGCTAAAAACACCTTATATATCTTTTTAAGTCTCTGGACACGATATATGGTTGTTTGTCCTCCGTGTACTGAATTGATACCACTGAAGTTCTTCTGTTTGGTAAAATAGAAGTTTATGCCAATGTTTCGATGAGCCGGCAGGTTTTAAGTAATAAATTATTGCAGCATATGTAATTATATCGAAGTAAATCTACAGCCCGTCTAAAATGCATCCTAGTGATGCAGAACACTGTGCTCATTTCAAATATTTTTGGAGCTAAGTAAGAATTTAAAGGAACTGTTTATGACCATATTCTTGTGCGGTTTTATTCTCTTTTTTCGATGATACTGCTAAGGCAGTCCTGCGGTATATCTTGACATTAAACTCATGCTGTTGTTATTTACCAGTGTCACGTTAATCTCCACCGTTACAAATTCATTCAGTTTGTTTTAAGTGAATCAAGATCTGAGCCGTCATCGCACTGTTTACTGTCCACGTATCGTGCAGTGTCATACGTAGGTGGTGACGAGTCCTCGCTCGAATATCAGATCTTGTAATCTATTATGTTCCAGGTACCTGAGTACAACACAGTGGAATGCTTGTACCTGTTCTGTACAATAACGATTTTCACTTACAACTTTCGTCTGAATTTTTTGTGAAGTGAAGTAGTATGAACATACAGAATAAGTAATTACTTGTAATTGTGTAATTATGACTGGCTTTTTATGCTGCGATAATTTTTTCTGATGATTTCTGTTTATGATTTCAAATGTAAAAGTATTGTTACAGTCAGCCTGTGTTTTGGAACCAAACAATTTTGCAACTGTACTTCCATAAACGCTGGCTTAGTCAGATATATTGATACTGTAGTGCAGAGGAGAACTTTTGGTGTAGGAACATTATCGATGGTAGCTTGAAAGTGTGCAATAAGTCGATATTGTAAGATGATGCAGAGTAGTAACTCGCCGAGATCTGTCGGAGTATGCGGTTCCATTTAACATTGGCATGACGCAGGAAGGATTTTTGGTGGACAAGCTATACTTAATATTTCGTCCTGACACAGCACAAATTGATCTACAGGAGTTAAGATGATCTCTGTGGGTCCAATTATGCTATAAATAAACCGCCTCCAAGTGGGGTTTGTTGTACACCATTGTCCTAAAAAATTGACCAGGCAGGATCCAATCCTTTCAATTATTAATCCGCAGCTACCCTGAGTAATAAGTGACAGTCAAAGAACTAAAACGATTTTAAATTGCCAGTTAAACAGAGAGAACAATGATTTCTGTCTTTATTTGTTATCAGTGGAAACACTGACGAACACTGAACACTGAAAAACAGAAATCACTTACTGTGGTTCATAAATTTTTACTGTAAATTCAGTTGCTATAATTAATTTAAATACAAAACCTTTATTACTGGAAAGTGATGGAGAGTGACGGAATGTAAGGTTTCATGAATTTCAAAAAGTTTTCCTATTGTGACTTTAAGAGCTCCGATCGCGGTGGCGCAATGGTAACACACTGGAGTCGCATTAGGGAAGACGGTATTAAAGATTCACCTCTAGGCATTCAGATTTAGGTTTACCATTATTTACCTACATCACTCCAGGCAAATTCTGAGAGGGTCGTTTCGTAAGGACATGACGATTTCCATCCGCATCCTAACCTAGATAATCCGAGCGTCAGCTCCACCTCTAATGACCAAGCAGTCGACAGGTTGTTAATTTGTTATCTTCCTTAACAATTTTAATCACAATAACAGTTATTTTAGTGTGATTGTATGTAAATAATTAATACTTCACTTACATTACCGTGTGATTGGTAGCGATACTTTATGTAAACTGTAATCTTCCTTCCTTCCTTTGTGAACAGCTACTCAAATAATCGACGAAAGATATAAAATTTACATTGTTGAATATTATCTCAAGCACGGCTTTTTATTGAATTTAAAAAATAAATATTTCTGTAAAACAAATGATTCTCGATGTACTTAATTTTCTGATTCGTCTGTCATAACTAAAAGTTTAGTTCCTTTCACAATTATAACTAGAAATCTATATAGATATTGAATGATCTAACTGAAAAATATTTCAACAGTTTTCCATCTATCAAGTCGAAATCATTTTGTATTTTTCTGCAATTATTCACATTTTCGTGCGATTTGTAGTTTCTTGTACTGTAGTACTTACCATAATCTAACTTCTTCATTTGATTGATTGAAGTTCCGTTCGTGCTTTTTAGAACATTTGATACATTACAAATAGAAACTCATGTCAATGGTGTAATATTCTACAATATTTATTGTTCTTCACAAACTACTGTTGTACGAGTTTTATGGGGACACTTCCCTATATTATCTCTCAACAAATGTTAACCATGTCGCTATAATTGTTCCTACAAAAAAAATTAACAAATGTCATTTGATCTTTATTTTAATTTTATTTTTTTTTTCCAAATTGTCGCTTACTTAGATACTTTGTGCAATACTTAATACTTTCACACTACGTCTTCTTATACCTTCCTATACAACCTTTATCTTTCGTCTATTTATGTGAATCTTTCTTGTATTCTTCTAAAATCTTTGCCATGCCATTCGGTTACAGTAATCTCTGTACCTGATTATGGCGTAACCACTTAGTCAAAATGGTAAATATTGTAGAATATTACACCATTTTTGTGTGCTTTTACGGAGCACAATTACTTTTTTTATCAATGATGTAAATTATCAATTACGTTTTGAGTTTCTGTGCGTAACCTGCTGTTTCCGTGTTCAACAATCCAGTTAATTAATCAATCTGAAATTTAATTTTTACATTCGATTAATTTTCCTTCCCATTTCATTAGTTCACATTCTGAACTGGCGATCATAAAAACAAATTAATTAACGAAATTAATTTTGTATCGTTTATTCCATATTTTGTTCACTTTATTCTATCAACATTTTTCCAATCAATTTATCAAACATTTTACGTGAGTTTACTAATCAACATAGAGTTGGTCATCATGTCGATTCTATTTATCAGGGTATCTCTTCGGATCTGATGCCTGTCCCAGCAGACAGAGTTATTAGGTGCTTGGGTCAATTAATAATTCTTATCAGACGGTAATTGTAGGGGTGCGAGGGTGTTCGTAAAAACTTTCGGTAGGAAAAGTCAGTCTCTACATGATGTGTGCAGAACCTTACCAGATTGTATTTAAAATATAAGTTACAGATATCCATTTCAAGTAGTACGGTATTTAATAGAAGTTACGCTTGGTGACCGCCAGTGGACATGGCAGTAATTTACTTGGTCCGGATTATTCAATCATTTCTTAGCCAAATAATGGAACGAATTTAAAATAAAATGTTAATTACATATTGCATGCGGTATGGCCACTACTGTGTTCGGAACCGAGCTCTTGGAGTGATCCTGGTAAAAATGGTGTGAAACAAATGTTATTGTAAAAACAGAAAACCTATATGATGTGACGGTAAGTCAAGAAATCACAGATATGAATAGGATTCAAAGGAGACGATCGCAGACAATCAGACAGCTGAGCTGGAAATGTAAAAGAACCAATCAGGCGTATAATCTGAAAACGATGGACTGAAATGTAATAAAACAAGTAATTACCAACTTTAATAGTTGTGACACTACAGAATAGTTAAGCGTAACAAAATATAAACTTTTATGAGAAGCTGAGTCATATCTCCAAAAGCAGACAAAGCTCCTGCATTCTGATGAGTTGCAAGTAAGACAGACAGCAGCAGCAAGGGGTGAAACCACACGCAGACGAGAAACGTAAAAATCAGAAAACAGGTAACTGCGACAGGAAACCAAAGATACCGAGACAGAAATGTTCCTTGCTCGCCAGACATTTTGTAACCACAAGTAACTTGTTATCTCATGTAACTGTTAACAAGAATACGTTGTGAAAATGAAGCCAGCAGTAAACAGTCTGTAAAGAGGATATAGCAAAATAACCAGCACAAATTGGCTGGCCAGTGTAAAAGGAAGGCATTACGAGATACTGCTCTGAGTTGAGAGGGCAGATACTGATGTATCTTGCTGCTCACTGGTGGAGAAACAGGATGTCTTCTGACAACGTGGTGTCCTACGGCAAGATGCAATCACGAAGGGTTGCACATTCAAACCTCAGTGCGGTAGTCGATAGGGGGATCTTCAGGGTTCCATTCCTGTTTAGGGCCGGGAATCTGAGGATGCTTATGCCTATCGTTGCGTAGAAAAGAGATTATTGTCTGACTATGCTGCTACTAGCAGGATTTCAGAGACCTCAGGGTCCTCAGAAGCAGCTGTGAGGGTCCAAACAGACCCAGAGAGCTGATGCAGATTCAAGCGAGACATCAGCGCACTCAGTCGCAGAGATCACGACGGTGTCTTCGGTACGCGCGGAAGGGACCCAACCTTGAGTAACTAACGGCGTTGTGACATCGTGGCTCGCTGAAGCAAAAAACGTCAGCGAGAATCCTGAACACTGCAGTTGTGGTGACTAGTCCAGGCTGGCATGTATCTAGATGAGAAAAATATTTTTCGTCACTCTACTGTTATTGATATTCGAGGAATGGATTGCCATATTGGTAAAGTCGAAAACGTGTACCTAGCCGGGGGTCTCCTGCTTTCTAGGCAGTTATGCTGATCATTATAGTACTGGGGACACAGCGATCATTGCACATGGACGGATTACTCAAGCACACTTCACGTCAGAAACAAATTCTCAGATTTACCCTGCCCACTAGTACCCAAAGTTGTAGCTTTGTAAACTGATTCCCGCAATGGTCTAGGAGTACCTCTAACACTGAAGAAGGGATCATTGCTCGGCATCGGCATATATATATATATATATATATATATATATATATTTCCTTACCGTCACCATCCCTCACAAGTACCATATATATTCATGACAAGCAGACTGAACATCAATATGCTCGGAGCATCCTATACAGTAGCTTAAATAACAAAACTAACTCATGAAATCAATCTTTAAATGTCAGAATCGGCTTCATTAGCATTAGCATTAGTGTAAGGAACATCAATATGCTCGGAGCATCCTATACAGTAGCTTAAATAACAAAACTAACTCATGAAATCAATCTTTAAATGTCAGAATCGGCTTCATAAGCATTAGTGTAAGGAACGAAGTCAGTCAATTGGGCAGTAGTTAAACAATATCGACTCATCAATTTAGTCGCTGAGTCAGTAAATACGCTGTGTCTTAAAAGTAAAATAGATTCTTTGGATAGCAATATTGCTGAGAAGATGATGGTTTTAGGTGAACAAATGCCCGCGAAAGTCAAAGGTCCCAGGTTCGAGTCCCGGTTCCGGCACACAATTTTAATCTGCCAGGAAGTTTCGGACGGTAAAATGGTTGCGAAAATAAGCTACTTGGACAAAAATTTCAATAGCATATTATAACATCTAAGGAAGGTAATGACAATCGACATAAAACAAGGAGAAAGAGAAGACGAATGATGCCATGAATAGCCAATTGGTCGAAAGATTCAAATCTAAGTAATTCTAATTAAAGTAATTCTGGAGGAAAGATCTGAAAAGTTTCGTGTAAATGTTGAAAGGAAAGTAACTCTAGATGTTTCTTAATAAACAGGAGGAAGTCCGTAAGGCACTTAGTCAGTCTGCAAAAACTTTGCAGGGACGAATCAAAAAGTTTCATGACAAAACTGAAACGAAAGTAAGGAAAAGACTCAGACGTTAGAAATTAACGTAAACCAAATGCTAGTGGAGATCAAAGAAGATGTGAAAAGTCTGGAAACTCTGAATGGTTACCATTTTTATGTTAGGAAGCATGTACACCAGGCACGTGAGTATCGTGATGAAAAAATGTAATTAAAAACGTGGAATACAACTGTTTGTAACTATGAAAGCATGTAGAGAAGTCATCGGATCTGCGATGCCTGAGGAAGAAAGATTAGAATTGCAACAAACAGAATAAGAGGGACGTGAGGAGCTAGATGTTTCACGCACCGGACAGTTCTTAAACAAATGTGAGGAGGAAACAAACGGGGCGAGGTGTTGCAGTAATTCATTCATGCTCGTCGACCTAGATCGAGCAATGATAGAAACATGTGTTCATATTTCGAAGATCAGTGAGAAATGTTTGAGGACATTAAAGTTCAAATGTAAGGAAGTATGTTAACCGTTCCGAGGGGTAAATTACCTTCCACTGTGCGCAGTTTTGTTGTAGGCGAAAACGTCAATACTGTTTTCATAGAAATTGTGGGTTATAATGACATCAGATAATAGTAACCATAATAGAAACGGGTAGAATAATTAGAACTAGGGTAAAACATTGATTATGTTGTACGGATTGCCAAAGTAGTCAAAGAGGAGTGGAAGAAGTTTAAACCACGGAAGAGGCAACCATAATGCGAGAATTAGTGTTAAAAAATCAAAGAATCGTAACAGTGCATGGGGCAAATGCTGAGGATGGAAATGTGTGGCACAGTCAACAAAGAGGTCACTATCAAAGCAGAATCTGGAAATGCGAATGGGTTCATACAGGAACAATGAGGGTGAAAGCAATGCACGTAGTATTCATAATGAAAGTATTAGGTTAGCGAACGAAATCATGAGTGTATGAGTGTTATTCATACGTGAGAGGATCAAGCGCCGAAAACTAGTGGAGTGGTGCCGATTCTGGCACTGTCGCGGTTCACGAAGGATCCAAATTAATTACCTAACGATGTCGAATGGATAATACAGTGGGTAAAATGTGTTGATGGTTAGCATGTAAAAGAGGAAGGTGAAGACTAAGTTTTGTGATAAACAGTAATGAACTGAGCATTGTGTATTGAACGTTTAGAAGGTGGAGAGCATTCTGAGGTAGATTCTAAGCAATGTAGAAGAAGTTAACAGGCATATAACTTGCTAATATTGAAGAGATTGTTGAAGGGTGGAGAGTGTGGCACATAATGTGTGTTAGCGCATCATGGATTATGACAAACTCGACCACTCGAAGTTCGATTATGCTGCTTTCGTTAAGCGAGTGAAATTATTCAGTGAAGCAAGTGATTATGTTGCATACGAAGTCAATGCATATTAGTACTGTCAGACGAAAGTGATAAAGTTAGTCAGCCTGTTCATTGTTCATGGATTTTATCAGACGCTATTGGAAAAAACTCTTCTTATGTAAAAAAAAAAAAAAAAACATGTAAGAAACGTAAGGTAATATATATGTTGAATTTGAAGGGAAAGAATATCCGTTTGATACCAAGAAGAAAGAATGGTGAAAGGTCAGGAGCAAATCAGTGACGAAATAAGTACTACCGAATCAATAGTATCCGAAACTATGGTAAAAGATGAGGTAAAAGATGCAATAGGCGCAAAAATTACTAGTAAGTTGGATTTACTTTCCGGTCACATGAGACACGTTTCAACATGCTATAGTTCTGAGATCTAAAATTGTGTAATGAGTCTGTCTGATACTAGTAGAATATTGTTAAGCAATGATGATGTTCGTAATAAACCAATTTAAAAAATGGCACTGACATGTTTTACGGCCCACTTAGGCTTTTTTGCAAATATTTCGGACAAAAATAATAACAATGTAAATTTAAAAAATAATGGGCGGTAAGATCACGACTCTACTATTCTGATAATATCTACGCACCCAACACGTAATATTACGTTTGACCGTATCATAACAAAGAGCCAAACGTGTTTGATATTTGACTTTAGCTTTGACAAACATACTCTTCTTTCTTACCTTTTTCTTTTTTAAACTATTATTTTAATATCTCTCCCACATTTTCATTATCTTTTTGCGTTAAAAACTTATCACTTGTTATGCCTTGGTAGTTTGCTCAAAGTTTATTTTCTTTACCTGTACTGGTTACGAATGACTATAGCCTGGAAGAAACATAGCGTAATTTGCCGTTCGTATGAGTGACTATAGCCTTGACGGAACACGGCGTACATTTCGTGCTCGGAAATCAGTCACGTGACATCCCTCGCCCAGAACTCTCTTTTGCATACGCCATCTTGCTTTCTGTATTTGATGATTTTCTTATTATAGCTCAAGCGTTGTCATTTAAAAGAAATGGCGTACTTAAAATTATCAACAAAACATCGTTCTTAGGACAATGAATCATAATCTAATATCTAAAAATGCCATTTCACCAGATAATACCTGCCATCGATGGTAAGAGAATTACGGATTACTCTCGCAGCTGTTCGCCGTAGCGTAATGGCCGACGAATTAGTTTGTGATGTATAAACATGTTAGACGGTGTTTCTAAACTCAACGCGCTAGGTCAGACCGTCGCCAGTGTGGTAGCTCGACGCACTCTGTAACGGGAAAACTGTGTGAACGACGAAACGATCAAACTAGAACAAAACATACCAACGTTGACAAAGTACCGATCAAACGGAAGAACCAATGAAAAGAGAGAAAAAGTAATAGGGTTCAACGCCATCTGTAATTATAAAAATAAGATAAAATAAAATAAAATAAAATAAAATAAAATAAAACCCTGAGTAAAATTCTCAACGAACAACCCAGAACGAATATGAACGAACGACCACAAAGCATCGATCTCCCTGAAGACAGAAAATATAAAAAGAAAAAAAAAATATAACCACCACTGACAATTTTTCCCCTCTTGCTTCCTAAAAGGATTTCGGACACTCTTGATAACTGAACACAACTATATTCTTCAAGATTCCGATTTCTTCAAAGGTAACAGTGCTTTCTCTGAAAAGTGCATTTGTTCTGTTTCGAGAACGTGCCTTGAAATGCATACCAACGAATTGTAAACATAGACTAGGGAAAAACAAAACAGATATATTGTTGCAATGTATACACTTGCCTTCCGTTTCATTAATGAATGACTCTTCTCACAGAAATGTAGGACTTGATTTATATATGAATCCACCAGTATCTGCACGTTGTTTAGAATATTCATTATCACAGTATCCTCCACGTTGTTGTGCAAATGCTTCAGAAGACCACTGTTCAATTCGTTACTACGTATTTCACGGCATGTTCACGAAATAGAACAACCGCACATATTAGAGGAAGCACTCCTTACATGTGCACAATTATAAACATTGCATAACATAGTTATTTTTAAGTAATATGCCCGAAACCAATTTTTTTTTTTTTCAGATGTCTTTCAGCCCACTTACCGGGCGCGCTGAGCTACGGCGCCCGGTACTACAGCTGATACTTAGGTAACGGTTTCTTAATTCTTGTACTATTCATGGCAGTTGTTAACTGCTGATATGGCATTTTAGACACTAGATTATAATTTATACTACAAAGAACAACGTGTTTTTGTTAATTCTTCAGTGCGCCATTGCTTTTAAATGACAATGCGTAAGTTATAGTACGAAAATAAGAAAATACAGCAACCAAGATGGCGTCTGCCAGAGGGAGTTCTAGGAGAGGAATGTCACGTGACATCTCCAAACGCCTGGCTTACGTAAAATCAAATCGCCGTTATTTTTTCAAAAATCTCTGTGACGGTGCGAGTTAATTAAAAGAAAGTAAACATAACAGAGCACAGTTGTAGAGAATATTCTTCTCTACAAATTCGATTATGCTATTATCGTGTCAGATGAACGATTTATTCGCAATTAAAATTACACGTTACGGACAGACGAACGTCGTTAAATCTCCGTTATTCTTGCAGATATCTCTGAAACGATGCAAGACATGAAAAAATAAATAAATAAAAAATAAAAACGTAAGAGATCAGAGTTGTAGAGAATTTTCTTCTCTACAAATGTGGTTATTCAGTTTTCGTTTCAGATGAATTGCAATTACATGATAGACGACTTTTTTTAGCGCTACCAACGTACTTTTTGTTCGAATTATTGGGAGAAAGGGAGGTTATGGTGTCTGACGGCCAGCTATTATGTGTGTAAAATTTGGTGCCGATCGTTTGAACGGTTCGATCTAAAAAGTGGGAACAAGATACGGACAGACAGACGTCGTCAAATCGCCGTTATTCTCGCAGATATCTCTGAAACGATGCAAGATATGGAAAATAAAAAAAATAAAAACAATAAATAAATAAAAACCATAGGAGAGCAAAGTTGTAGAGAATTTTCTTCTCTACAAATATGGTTATTCAGTTTTCGTGTCAGATGAACGGTTTGTTTTAAATTACAATTACATTATTAACGGCCTCTTTTAGCGTTACTAACGTGTATTTTGTCCGTAATATTTCAAAAAGGGATGTTCTGGTCTCTGACGGCCAACTATTATGTCTCTAAAATTTGGTGCCGATCGGTTGAACGGTTCCACTTAAAAAGTGAGAACACGTTTTGGACAGACAAGGCAGACATCCCAAAATATCCGTTATTTTTGCAAATACGCCTGAAACGATACGAAATATGGAAAAAGAGATAAGAGCAAAGTTGTAGAGAATTTCCTCCTCTACAAATTCGGTTATTCACTTTTTTGTCAGATGAATGGTTAAGCCGTTAATTTCATTTAAATTTCGAGCTGTCAAAAGACGAGTGGGCCAAAAAGTAGGATGTCGGACGATAGTAACTGAGCGGCATCGCTCGTCGACTGTGAGCGATCGGCTGACCTTTGATCCAAACCCGTGGTTTGGCCTCTTTGTAGGCGGCAGTGGGTACAAGATTTATACGGCAGTTGCACGATGTATGGCCGCAACGGAGCGGCCGAGAGCATTCAGGCGCTGTGCTAAGATGTGCGAGGCCGTTTCCCGCCGGGGGATCGAATCCCCCCTCGGGAAAATGTTTAAAATGTTTGTAGAGCTTATGGGACTTAACTACTTACGAACTAGCTTATAATAAAGACGGCACGAACATCCATGCCCAAGGGGGGATTCGAGTCCCCGACTGCAGCGGCCGTGCAGACCGTGACTGGCGCGCCGCAGACCGCTCAACCACTGCGGCCGTCCCCCTCGAGCATGGATGTTTGTGCCGTCTTAAGCATAAGCTACTTCATAAGCAGTTTGCAAGTTTAGGGACTGATGACCCCGTAGTGAAGACCCATAAGCTTTACGAACATTTGAACATTTGCGCGGTGGTTGACGATGGGAAGCGGGCTGGGCAGTACGAAAGACGGCTTGGTGTTAAAGTCATGCCGACGCTGTTTACAAGTGACGGTTTCCCTCGGCAGGCTGGTGGTCGCGTGGATGTGCATGCGCTGTCAACACCGAGTCGTGCCGGCCTGGTGGAAATCCTGGTCCGAGTGTGGGCAGCTGTTGGATTTGCAGTCGATGTACTGCTTGAAACCTGCGCGATGCCCGGAGAAGTGTGTGTGTGTGCCGCCTTGACTGTGGCCGTTTACTCGGGGCTAGCGTGCCTCTTCCTTCGGTGGTCTGTGTGTGGAAGTGCCCCGAGACGTCGCTTTTTGATTTTTCGGAGCAGTGGGGACTACATGGGGACGTGTAATTGAGAGTAATAATGGGTGAGCATTGTTTGATTTGACATCCGTTTGACCCCCGGTATTTGTGATTGATATTCATGTTTCAAATCCTTCACGCTCGTTTCGGTGTGGTTTCGTCCGCTTTACGCGAACGCAGTCTGCCTGTGGTCATAAGCTCTGCTGGCTCATTGTCTGCCAATAAATATGTTTAGTTACACAAAAATAACATTGTGCCTTTAGGGAGAGAGCTATTCAAGTAAAAAATAATATTTCAACTAGTCTTAAATTTTGAATCAGTTCTCATTTCTGTAAATGAACGTTTCATGTTCTAGTACAAATGTACTCAGTTCTGTTGAGCGTTTGTTGTAGAGTGCATCACTGCAGAATGTAGACAGTTGATATGAAGGTTTGCGTGTTTAGCTTTATTCACTTAGCCATTCGCTCAGTTGGATATGTTACATGAAAGCTTTATTACCTCTGTTGATTGAACACGCAAATTGTTTTTATTTGCCTTTTAATTTCATGTGCTTTATTTTAGTGATTGAGGAGAGACTTCATGTTCATTCTTGTTAGTATCGAGATAGCAAGATCTGAGACCCATATTTCAAGTCTATAGCTTATTGAGAAATAGGTAATTAGCCACTTACTGTTCCGGTAGCATTTATAATTGCAGAGCTCTCCGAAGGAAACTGTTGTTGTTTACTATCTGTAATCATTATTTTTAGTATTTGTAAAAAAAAAAAAAAATAATAAAATTCAGTTTCCTTTATTTTACTGAGCATTATTGAGGTTCTAGGCGCTGAGCCTGTATAAATATACTCTTCACGCAAGATTGTTTGGGTGTAAATTGTAATTAAGGGTCGGTCTGACTATTAAATATTTGTGACATTATTCTGAAGGAACTCTTTATCCTACTGATACTGATACGTTTCTAAATGAAAGAATACTTGATGACAGGGAATCATGTGCAATCCGAGTATATGTTCCAGTCCTTCCTGAGAATCTATTAGCTGCGTCTTAAAAGCGGCTCAATAATAGTAAAATGTTTACATTGCCCATATCGTTTAATGATTGCATTATGAACCATTCCAACGAAGTTGCGGTTTCTGAAATAAATGGGAGCCGCTGACGTTTGTAACGATCCAGTTTAGACACTTATTGCAAATTTTCATTAGAGAGTTTTTGGTTAAGCGTGAAAGTTTTATGCTTGCTAAACTGTATATGGATTTGAACAGTAACGCATTGTGAAGATAGGAAAAGACGATACGACACAAAAGCTCGACAGCCATGTAGGGAAATTGGGTGGAACTACGAGTGGGTATTGAGCTGTCAGCAGTGGATATTGAGTAACGAGAAAGAGTTCTCGGACTTATAGCCGGGTGGCAGCGTCTTCTAACCGCGACGTCTCGACAACTGAAAGTCGTCATCTTTTCGCGAAGTGCCGACCTTTTGAGGATGCCGAACTACAATCGGCGTCATATTACAAGGCGCTTCCGTGCATAGAGGCGGAGCGATTGAGGAAGCGTTGAGGGGAGGATCTACGGCCGAGTGCTAACTGTTGAGATTGCTGGATAAGCATTGCGTAACTCGCGGCCAGCCAGCGCCTACAGAATGAACATTACTGGCTGCCAGTGCGGTAATGGGAATGCGCACAACGGCTAGAAACTGGGCCGCCTTCGTACGTGACGCCGACTATATATTTATGCGTGCCCCCAATAACTGGTTGCGAGAAGCTGGGTCCACTGGAGACGGCAGGAGGGGTGATGAAAGAGGCGAGAGTACCGCTCGCATCCCCATCAGAGCACTTTGGCCGAGCCTCGCGCACAGGACGGTTCTCAATGCGCTCTCGACGAATTGTGGCTGTGGTCCATGTTGTGGCGTAAAGTCAGCGCCATCTGCCAGACGTAAGAGAACGACCTTGGACTGGAAAGTTGCCCAAGTTACTCCAATATTCAAGATAGGCAATAGGAGTGATCCCCAAAATTACAGGCCTATCTCATTGACGTCGATTTGCAGTAGGATTTTGGAACATATACTTTGTTCGAATATTATGAACTACCTCGAAGAGAACGACCTATTAACCAGTAGTCAACAAGGATTCAGAAAGTATCACTCTTGCGAAACACAGCTTGCCCTTTATTCACGTGAAGTGTTAAGTGCCATTGACAAATGACAATCTCAAATAGATTCCATATTTCTGGATTTCAGGAAGGCTTTTGACACTGTACCCCACAAGCGGCTTCTTATGAAATTGCGTGCTTATGGAATATCTCCCCAATTGTGCGGTTGGATTCACGATTTCCTATCAGAAAGAACGCAGTTCGTTGTAATTGACGGTAAGTCATCGAGTAAAACAGAAGTGATATCTGGCGTTCCAAAGGGAAGCGTTATAGGTCCCCTACTCTTCCTCGTGTTTATAAACTATTTAGGAGACAATTTGAATAGCTCCCTTAGATTGTTCGCGGATGATGCTGTCGTTTATCGGTTAGTGAAGTCAACAGAGGATCAAAAGCAACTGCAAAGCGATTTAGACAAAATTTCCGCATGGTGCGAAAATTGGCATTGACACTAAATAAAGAAAAGTGTGAAGTAATACACATGACCACTAAAAGAAATCCGCTGAACTTCAATTACGCGATAAATCAGTCAAACCTTAAGGTTGTAGATTCTACCAAATACCTAAGAGTTACAATTGCGAACAACTTTGACTGGAGAGAACACATAGAAAATATTGTGGGGAAGGCGAACCAAAGGTTACGTTTCATCGGCAGAACGCTTCGAAGATGCACCTCCTCCACAAAGAGACTGGCTACATCACACTTATGCGTCCTCTCCTGGAGTATTGTTGCCTCTTGTGGGACCCTCACCAGGTTGGATTGACGGAAGACATTGAGAAGGTTCAGAGGAGTGCAACTCGTTTTGTTCTATGACGTTACGGGTGGAAAGCGTCACGGAAATGTTGCACGAATTGGGGTGGAAATCATTAAAAGAAAGACTTTATTCATTGCGGCGTGATCTGTTTGCGAAGTTTCAATCACCGACTTTTAGTTCTGAATGTGAAAATATTTTGCTAGCACCTACCTACTTTAGGGAGACTAAACCATCCCAATAAAATAAGAGAAATCAGATCGAAAACGGAATGATTTAGGTATTCTTTCTTCCCGCGCACTATTAGAGATTGTAACGGTGGAGGAAAGTTATGAAAGTGGTTAACGAGCCCTCTGCCAGGCACTTGAATGTGATTTGCAGAATATCTATGTATACGTAGATGTAGGAGACGGCAGCGATCGACCGAAAGCCAACCGTAAGCAGGCGTCGCGCATCCTGGAGGGAGTAACCGAAGATGCGCGCCTTCTACAAGTGGCTATATCTAGGCCGACATACGTCTGGACGGCCCGTCATTTACCTGTCAGTTACTAGTCAGCTACAAAGTCAGAAACAGGGCAGTACTAAGTCATAACGCGGCTACGAATTTAGCGATAACTACAATTATATATTTTTGACAACGTTACAGCGTCATTGAATGAAGTAAATTGTAATTTGCGATCAGGTATGGCTTCACTGTACTAGGTTTAGATGGAATACCAAAGTGCGGCGAATTAATATTTCTGTCCGGCCGGGATGCGTGCAGGTAAGAGACCTCTGCAGTCGGACTGGTCACTGTGTCCTCGGTGGCGGAGTGGTCAACGCGTCTGCGTAGTAAGTAGGAGATCCCACGTTCGAATCTCGGCCGAGCACAAATTTTCATTCTCCGATCTTTGGTATTCCATCTAAACCTACTATAGTGAAGCCATAACTGATCGCAAATTGCGATATGTTTCATAGCGTTAACTAGGTCACAGGGCAGCTAGCTTCATACGGACGATGCCGTGAGAAGAAACAGCCGTATGTTCTAAAGTTGAGTATTATAATTTTCAGTCAATAAAACTTGTATTATTATTCTTAATAGTTGTTACAGTTGAATCGATTGTTGCACCAGTACCTTTCCTAACAACTAGATCGGGGCGAGTACTCAACTAATGGCAGAAATATTGGAACAACAAAAGGCGACGAGATGACAACAGACCGTGTTTATCAGATTATTCTAGAGATCGTTTTATGACGTTGTCCCAATAGCTGCCGGCTTGGCACAGCACCCTCTCCAGGTCAGAAGTATCTTTCTCTTTGATGCTGCTCTGCTTTAGCAGATTTCACTCTCTGACATATTCTTCACGTCGTTTCGAGATAAATCGATGCATTTTTCCAGTGTGCTGTAAACCGCATTCGCAGGCGGTGCGATATATTCCGGTAATGTTGAGATTGAGTGGGTCTTTTGCTGAGGGAAGCAAGTGTTTCTCCTTGCGCGGCGGTCGGAAGACGGTTTTGATGTTCGATTTTCTTTCAGTAGCCGATTAATGTTGGCTGCCAGCGGTTCCAAATACGAAAGAAAGGCGAGACTCTGCTCTTCCTTCCTTTCTCCTCACGACCTTCCTCTTCTTGAAAGGCCTACTTATTTACGTTCCCGTCTAGCCGTTTTTCCTAAATACCTCTCTTAGGTGTCGCAGTTCTTATGAGAGGGTTTCTTTGTCACGGTTGACGCGTGCTCTGTGTACCAAGGTGATCAGTACTGTATGTCGTTGCGTTGGATCGTAGCAACTGTTTGCATGTTGAAACATGTCTGTGTGTTTCTTTCTGTATCCTGAATGGTCCAGTGTGCAATCCGACCTCTTGCTAATTAACATTGTGTCTTGGCGTCGGTATTTCCCTTATCCCGAAAGGATAACGTTGAAGTTCTGCTGCTGGTACATAACAATCGAAGTATATTTCTTATTTTTAATGACTTCATTTTCTACATCTACATCTACATAAATACTCTTCAGGTCACACTGAAGTCTATAGAAGAGGGTTCATCCAACCGCTTTTATAGTGTTTCTCTAGGCCCACATTTCCATTCTCTAGTACCTCACGGTAATAAGAAATGCCTAAATCTTTCCGTTTTCGATCTAATTTCTAACATTTTATTTTGATGATCATATTTTCCTATGCAGGCGTGTGCTACCAAACTCTGTTCGCATTCAGAAGAGAATGTTGGTGAGAGAAATTTCGCAATTAGGTGTCTCCGCAACTCTTTTCTCTTAATAATGTCCACCCAAAGTCGAGTATCATTTCTGTGACACTGTCACTCCTACTTCGCGATAGTAGAAAACGAGCTGCCCTTCCATGTACTTTATCTAAATCGCTTGTCAGTCTTAAATGGTGGGGATCCCACAATTCGCAGCAATACACCAAAATAGGACGGACAAGTGTAGTGAAGGCAGTTTCTTTAGTAGAACTGTTGCATCTTCTAAGTGTTCTGCTAACGAAACATAGCCTTCGGCTCGCTTTCCCTATGATATTTTCTATGTCTTCTTTCCAATTTGTTTGTAATTGTCACTCCTAGATATTTAGTTCAATTTACGGCCTGTAGCTTTGACTGTTTTATCGAGTCAATGAACTTTAACAGGCTTCTTTTAGAGGTCATATGAATGACTTCCCACTTCGCAATATTAAAGGTCAATTGCCATTTTTTGCACCACGCAGATATAATACCTAAATCATTTTGCATTTGCTGTTGATCTTCTGGTGACTTCACTAACCGATAAGTGACAGCATCATCCGCGAACAGTCTGAGATACTCAGTTTGCCTCCTAAACCGTTTACAAAAATTAGGAACAGTAGGGGCCCTATAAAACTTCCCTGGGGAACGCCAGATAGCACTTCAGTTCTACACGATGACTTTCCGTCATTTATAACGTACTGGGTCCTTCCTGACAAGAGATTACGAGTCCAATCGCACAATTGTGGTGATATTCCATAAGCACTCAGTTTGACTGAAAGAAGCTTGTGATGTACAGTGTCGAAAACCTTACGGAAATCCATGAATAAATCAAATGTTCAAATGTTTGTTAAGCTTATGGGACTTAACTACGGGGTCATCAGTCCCTAAACTTACAAACTACTTATCAACTACCTTATACTAAAGACGGCACAAATATCCATGCCCAAGGGGGGATTCGAACCCCCGACCGTAGTGGCCGTGCAGACCGTGACTGTAGCGCCTCAGTCTCCTCGGCCACCGCGGCCGGCTCCATGAATACCAAAAGTATTTGACATCCCTTGTCGATAGGACTCATCACATCATGTGAGTAAATAGCTAGGTGTATTACACAAGAAACTTCCTGGCAGATTAAAATTGTGTGCCGGAACCGGTACTCGAACATGGGACCTTAGGCTTTCACGGGCAAGAGTGCAGAGTGAAAGTTTCATTTTGGAAACGTCCCTTAGGCTAAGGGTAAGCAATGTCTCCACCATATCCTTTCCTCCAGTAGTGCTACTATTGCAAGGTTCGCAGGAGAGCTTCTGTGAAGTTTGGAAAGTAGGAGGCGAGAAACTGGCGGAATTAAAGTTGTGATGCGGCATAGTGAGTCATGTTAGGATATAGCTCAGTCGGTAGGACCCTTGCCCGCGAAAGGCGAAGGTCCCACGTTCGAGTCCCGGTTCCGGCACACGATTTTAATCTGCCAGGAAGTTTCATATCAGCACACACTCCGCTGCAGAGTGAATTTTTCATTCTGTATTAAGCAAGAATTTCACTTTCATGAATTCGTGTTGACTATGGGTAAATAGGTCGTTCGAGGGAGTTCATAATGTTTGAGGATAGTATGTGATCTAAAATCCTGCTGCAAACCGACGTCAATGATATAGGCCTGTAATTTTTGCGGATCTCTCCTATTGCCTTTCTTGAATATTGGCGTAACCTGGGCAACTTGCCAGTCTTTGGGTACGGAACGAACGAAAAATGTTCAAATGTTTTTAGAGCTTATGGAACATAATACGGATTCATCAGTCCCTAAACTTACAAACTAGTTATGAACTAGCTGTTACTAAGGAAGGCACGAATATCCATGCCCGAGGGGGGGAGAATTCGAACCCCCGACCGTAGTGGCCGTGCAGAACGTAACTGGCGCGCCGAAGACCGCGCGGCCATTGCGGCCGGCACGGAACGTTCGTTCAGCTACGAGTTTGACTTCCCTTATAATATGGAAATGCACGGTAATGTGCGAATTAATTAAGTACATTAAAATATTTTTGGTTGCTTTGTAAACGTAGTTAGTGTAATTTTGACCACATGAAATACCAGTTTGTGTTCTTGAAGGAGGTAATTGAGCAGTTAAGCAACGGTGAAACACGATCCAAAAGTCAACACAGTTTCAGCCGACCAGTTGCATAAAAATGGTTTACATGCACAAATTTTTTACCTAGGTTTCGGCAAAAGTAATTTTGCCTTCTTCAGAAGTATTAAATACGTTTCACATTAAAATAGTTGCTAAATAAAATGTGGCTGACTCCATGTCAATAGAATAAAAAGTAAAATTTAAAACAATGGATCATATGTTGAAAACAGTAGACTGGCAGGGCGGGATTAAAGAGGGTGAAAACAAAATAAGCAGTCTCGCATATGCGGATGACTTAGTTGTAATGGCCGATTCGATTGAAAGTTTGCAAACTAATATTTCAGAGCTCGATGAGAGGTGCAAGGATTATGATATGAAGATCAGCATCTCGAAAACGAAAGTAATGTCTGTGGGAAAGAGATTCAAACAGATTGAGTGCCAAATAGGAGGAACAAAGTTAGAACAGCTAGACAGTTTGAAGTACCTGGGATGTATTTTCTCACAGAATGGCAACATAGCGAAAGAACTGGAATCGAGGTGCAGCAAAGCTAATGCAGTGAGTGCTCAGCTAAGATCTACTCTCTTCTGCAAGAAGGAAGTAAGAACCAAGACTAAGTTAGCAGTGCACCGCTCTATATTTCGACCAACTTTGTTGTATGTGAGTGAAAGTTGGGTGGATACAGGTTACCTTATTCATAAGATAGAGGTTACAGATATGAAAGTAGCAAGAATGATTGCAGGTACCAATAGATGGGAACAATGGCAGCAGGGTGTCCATAATGAGGAAATGAAAGAAAAGCTGGGAATGAACACCATAGTTAAAGCAGTTAGAGCGAACAGACTGAGACGGTGGGGTCATGTTACACGCAAGGGAGAAGCAAGCTTACCTAAGAGACTCATGAGCTCGTCAGTGGAAGGTAAGAGGAGTCGAGGTAGACCAAGAAGAAAGTACTTAGGTTCGGTGCAGAATGATTTTGAAGTGAAAGGCATAACATCAGACGAGGCATCAATGTTAGCATTGAATAGAGGTACTATGCCTCAAAAATGTTCAAATGTTTGTTAAGCTTATGGGACTTAACTACGGGGTCATCAGTCCCTAAACTTAGAAACTACTTATGAACTACTTACGAACTAGGACGGCACAAATATCCATGCCCGAGGGGGGATTCGAACCCCCGACCGTAGTGGCCGTGCTGACCGTGACTGGAGCGCCTCAGTCACCTCGGCCACCGCGGCCGGCTACTATGCCTCAGACCGGACGCTGAAAGTCATAATAATCAGTCTCTAATGATGATGATGATTTAAAACAATGCCTACATCGTAAAATTGTGGAGCACGTCCACACACAGGTCGAATGTAGACATTGTTTTAAATTTTACTTTTTATTCTATTTACATGGAGTCAGCCACATTTTACTTAGCAACTATTTTAATGTGAGCAGTATGTAATACTTGTGAAGAAGGCAAAATTACTTTTGCCGAAACCTAGGTAAAGGTTTGTGCATATAAACCATTTTTATGCAACTGGTCGGCTGAAACTGTGTTCACTTTTGGAGGTAATTGTGTCAGTTCGGGGAGCGCTGAAGGTGCAACTTAAATGGCGCAGTTGCTGCAGCCGCTTCGTGGCTGGTGTAAACGCGCCCAACGATCCGGCGTGGCGCGGCGGTGTGGCAGAAAGTCGTTGGGCGGCCGAGAGAGCGCCGCATTCCATCTCCGCCAGCCGACAGCGGGGCGCATTTCACTTCTGGCGGCCGCCATATTGACAGCTGTGTCAATACCGGCGCCTGTAGCGACGCCCGGCGCGGCAGCTTACCGCCGCGCCGCGAGGGTAACTGGTTTTGGGGAAGCGAGAGTGATTGGCACCTGGCCACATCAGGCGAGCATCTGCCCTTCCCAAATAGTTGCTTTGTCGTTCAGACTAGGAATGAGGAGGCAAACTTCCATACTTTTTTCTTTTTCTGTGTAACTAAAACTAACAACGAAACCTGGCATTGCAAACACGAACTATATGCAATTTAAAATAACATAATATAGCCCAGTACTTTTATCCATAAATATTAAAACTAAAAAAGACTGATTAAGTTGGTACATTACATGCTATCTTATCCATGCTGATATCAAAGTTAATCAACAAAGTTGGTTTACATTTTAGGAGGCGATCCACTTATAATATTGTAAAAAGAGTGACAAAAGTAAACTCACTGTGATAATTATGTTTTATTATAATGACATAGTGCACCTATGCACTGTAAATTGTTATATAACAACTGTTTGACATTACAAGATTATGGCGTTGTAAAATATTTTATTTGACCTGATGATGCTGACATAGTTCAGCGAAACCGGTCGTTGATAATAAAAATTGATGATAAACGATCTTGGCTATTTTATATCTTTTTAATCAACAAATAATACAATTCCTTGAGACAACATTGTTCAGTATACCTAAGGTATTAAACATAAGGAGAGGCACTGAAATAAAAATTTATGATGTGGCCGGGTTTCGAACCTGGAACCTCCTACTTACTAGGTAGGTGCAATAGACCACTCAGCTAACACAACGTTGTAGCCAAAGCAATTACACAGACTGACTTAAAGCATGTCTCCCTCCACACCATTTACTTTAATTCTGCCTCATGTTCCCTCTGAAATGCGTATCAAATTGCCAGGGCTCTCCTACATTGGGAAAATGAAAAATTAAAGTACAAAGCGTGTAGGGAGACGTGCTTTAAGACAGTCGATAAAGTTGCTTTGGCTACAACACTGTGTTAGCTGAGTCAAAGTACACGCAGAACCAAAACGAACAATCACGAGCAACGCCCGCAAAGACAAGATCTACCCATAGAGAGAAAAAAAATGATCTATAGCACCTACCAACTAAGTAGGAGGTCCCAGGTTCGAACCCCGGCCACAGGATAAATTTTCATACAGTGCCTCTCCTTATGTTTAATACCTTTGGTATAACGAGTCAAAGTTTATCAATTGACATGAATCTTGATGAAAAATAAAAACAATGCCACACTGTGTTTTAGTGAACTGGGGTCTATGTATTCAAAGAGTATTATCTAACAAAGATATTAAGAAACACATCAGTTGATGTTATAAAGTTAATAGTAATCTAAAATAATATATTTTTGACTCCATCACAAGATATATCTTTTGTGGCGCGCACGGGGCCCCGAGCCGGAGCAGCCTTTCTTCTGCCCCAGGCTGCTTCACTTTCCCTCCCGGTTTATGCCTTCGCCCGGAGACGGGCATATTTCGTGAGATACGGTGGTTCTTGTTGTGGTTTTTCTTCCTTCGTTCCTTCCTTTCTTACCCTTCGTTTTCTGTCTTTCTCTCCTTGAACTCTCCTAGCCTTCTTCTCCTCATTAGTCTCCGCCTCGGCGTTTGAGACACTTCTTTCCTTCTTTCTCTTCCTTTCCTATCCTCTTCTTCTTTCCTCCCTGTGCGTGTCTGAAGGCCGACCCACGCATTATCGTGCGTAGCAGGTGACGGGGTAACGCGTAATTCCCCGCCCCGGGTAGACAAGTAAGGCACGTACGTACCCCCTGGTAAAGGCCAGGCCCAGGGAGGGGTGATTACCCGAGCTGGTACCTTCCGAACGTGCCGATTGGTCCCTCCGTCAGTTCTCGGGAGGTGTGACCTGAGGTGTGAACAATCACCTAAGGCGGGTAAGCCCTCGGAGAGGGCCCCCACTAGGAAGGAGCGCGCCATCGGAGACGCCGGTAATCACGGGGGACACTTCCGCGATGACTTCCTTATCTTCTTTCGTGACGTTGACCCATAAACGTAAGTTAGACTCGCCTCAGCCTAAAAAGACTCTGCCTAATGTACCTAAATTTCTGGTTGTCTCTCGCACCGACGGAAAGGATTTCAATTCTGTCAATCCTTTCGTTATACAGAAAGGTGTAGATGCAATTGCTGGCCCTGTTAAAACCTGTTCACGTCAGCGAAATGGCACATTGTTGCTGGAAGTGGAAAGTGCCTTCCAAGCCCAAAAACTGATACGTACTACGTTGTTGCACACTTTTCCAGTTAAGGTCGAAGCGCACCGCACACTCAACTCGTCACGGGGGGTAGTCTTCACGAGATCCCTTGACGGGTTGTCTGATGAAGATATCCAATCGTATATGTCCGATCAGGGTGTGACAGCCGTCCACAGGGTCATGAAAAAGGTCGATAACCATCTGACACCGACTCGTACTGTGTTTTTGACGTTTGACAAAGTTGACCTCCCGTCGAAGGTCAAAGCAGGGTATGAAGTCATCTCCGTCCGCCCTTATGTACCTAACCCAACGCGCTGTTTTCAGTGCCACAGGTACAACCATACCCGTGAACATTGCCCAAATGCAGCAAAGTGTGTCACTTGTGGTAGGGACGCCCATGAGGGGGATTGCCCACCTCCGTCCCCTCACTGCCTAAACTGCAACGGTGACCATGCGGCTTCCTCTCGCGACTGCCCTGTATACAAGGATGAGAAGGTAATCCAGCAAATTCGGGTTACGGAGAAGGTATCGACATCTGCCGCTCGTAAGTTGTTGGCGAGTCGAAAGCCCACTGTCCTCCCAGCGGGTACATACAGTAAGGTACTCACCTCAACTCGACCTACCAAGGATTCCAGTACCCAGACATGTGACTTCACTTTCGCTGACACAGTTGTGCGATCCGCCAGCCCGAAGATTGCCCGTTCCACGTCCCCGCTCCCTCTTGCTGCTTCTAGGGTACAGTCTTCGTCAAACTCTAGTAAACCGCGGGCACCTAAACAAGATGCCCGGACCTTGAAAAAGGAACCCGTCCGTGAGGATTTTCTGCGTTCTCAGGCTTCCCAACCGTCAACTGCCTCTTCCCGCCGTCACTCTTCCGGAAGAGCTGACAAGAAAAAGAGTTCCTCTCCTTCCCCGCCGAGGCGTGACCCATCTGTCACGCCGTCCAACAGTTGCCGGCCTCGGCCGTCTTCTGTTTCACCGGGACGCTCCGTTTGCCGGGCGCCCGGCCCTTTACCGGCGGTGGAAACTGCCCCTCCTGATCAACTCAGGGAGGAGGCAGGCGCGTCGGTCGAACCAATGGAACATGACCCTTTGCCCCCAGACAGCGATAGCAGTGCTCCCTCGAAATCCGGTCCTCAGCGGCCGTCGAGATGACCCCGCTCGCTACTTGGTTTTTATCCTTATTTCTTCTCTCATTTTTATCATAGCGCTCCTTCAATGGAACATTCGCGGCATTCGTTCTAATCGGGAGGAGTTAAAACTACTCCTTCGATTGCACTGCCCGCTTCTAGTCTGCCTCCAGGAAACTAAGTTGCGTCCACGTGATCGTGCAGACTTTCCACACTACACCTCTGTGCGGTTCGACCTGCCACCCGTGGAAGGTGTCCCAGCCCATGGAGGGGTTCTGATGCTCCTTCGAGACGACGTCTATTTCCATCCCATTTCCTTGCACACTCACCTACAGGCAGTTGCCGTCCGCATCACCTTATCCACATTTACCTTCTCCCTCTGTAATATATATTCGCCATCGTCATCTGCCCTTACTAGGGCAGATGTGCTAAACCTTGTTGACCAGCTCCCTTCACCTTTCGTGTTGGTAGGCGACTTTAATGCCCACCACCCCCTATGGGGCTCTCCGGCACCTTGTCCGAGAGGCTCCCTTTTGGTGGACATTCTCCACCACCTCGATCTTGTCTGCCTCAACACCGGTTCACCGACCTTCCTTTCTGACACAACACACACTTATTCCCATATAGACCTCGCAATATGCACTCCTCAGCTTGCCGGTCGGTTTGAGTGGTATGCACTTTCTGACACGTACTCGAGTGACCATTTCCCTTGTTTCATCCACTTCCTACATCATTCCCCATCTCCACGTCCCACCAGTTGGAACATTTCTAAAGCCGACTGGGGGCTTTATTCTTCCATGGCTGTTTTTCACAATCAGAATTTTCCCAACTGTGACAGTCAGGTCGAATACCTCACAGAGGTACCTCACTGCTGAACGTTCCATACCTCGTACATCCTCTTCTCCACGTCGTGTCCAGGTCCCTTGGTGGACTGCAGCCTGCCGCGACGCGCTTCGAGCCCGGCGCCGTGCTTTACGCACCTTCCGCCGCCACCCAACTTTGGAGAATTGCATCAATTACAAACGTATGAGAGCGCAGTGCCGTCGTATCATAAACGACAGCAAGAAAGCTTGCTGGACTGCTTTTACTAGTTCTTTTAAGCGTTTTACTCCCTCCACGGTTGTCTGGGGTGGCCTACGCCGTTTGTCCGGCATCAAGGTCCACTCCCCGATTCCTGGCCTGACCGTGGAGAACGCAGTCCTCGTGGACCCAGCTGATGTTTCAAACGCATTGGGTCGTTTCTTTGCGGAGGTTTCGAGCTCTGCCCCTGCCTTTCTCCCTCGCAAACAGGTAGAGGAGGCACGGCCGCCTTCTTTCCGCTCTTTTAATCGTGAAAATTATAACGTCGCCTTCACCATGCAGGAGCTAGATCGTGCTCTCGCCCTGTCCCGGTCTTCTGCTCCCGGGCCCGATTCCATTCATATTGAGATGCTGAAGAACCTCTCTCCTGCGGGCAAGTGCTTTCTTCTTAGTACCTACAATCGCATATGGACTGAAGGTCATGTTCCCACAAGTTGGCGTGAAGCCATTGTTGTCCCCATCCCCAAACCAGGGAAGGACAAACACCTTCCTTCCAGTTATCGCCCCATTTCTCTGACGAGCTGCGTCTGTAAGGTGATGGAACGCATGGTTAACGCTCGGTTGGTCTGGCTCCTCGAATCTCGCCGCCTCCTGACTAATATCCAATGCGGTTTTCGTCGACACCGCTCTGCTGCTGACCACCTCGTTACGTTGTCGACCTTCATTATGAACAACTTTCTAAAGAAGCGTCAAACAGTAGCAGTGTTCTTCGACTTGGAGAAGGCATACGATACCTGTTGGAGAGCGGGCATTCTCCGCACATTGCACACATGGGGCCTTCGGGGCCGCCTTCCTCTTTTCATTCAAGCGTTTTTGGCGGATCGCAAGTTCCGGGTACGGGTGGGCTCTGTTTTGTCAGATACCTTTTGCCAGGAGAATGGGGTACCACAGGGCTCCGTCTTGAGTGTGGCGCTCTTTGCCATTGCAATCAATCCGATCGTAGATTGCCTTTCAGCCGACGTCTCCGGATCTCTTTTTGTTGACGATTTCGCAATTTATTGTAGCGCCCAGCGGACGTGTCTCTTGGAGCGTTCTCTCCAACGCTGTCTTGACCGTCTATATTCCTGGAGCATCGCAAACGGCTTCCGATTCTCCACTGAGAAAACGGTGTGTATCAATTTCTGGAGATACAAGGAATTTCTTCCACCTTCTCTACGTCTCGGCCCTGTTGCTCTCCCTTTCGTGGAGACTACAAAATTCTTGGGACTCATGTTGGATCGGAAACTTTGCTGGTCCACACATGTGTCCTACCTGGCTGCCCGTTGTGCCCGATCCCTTAACGTTCTTCGTGTCCTCAGTGGCACGTCATGGGGAGCGGATCGTACCGTCCTGCTTCACCTTTACCAGGCCATTGTTCAGTCGAAGCTCGACTATGGAAGCCTTGTATACTCTTCAGCACGGCCGTCGATTCTCCGCCGTCTCAACTCTATCCACCATCGTGGATTACGTCTGGCGACCGGTGCATTTTATACCAGCCCTGTTGAAAGTCTGTATGCCGAGGCTGCTGTATTACCCTTGACCAATCGACGTGACATACTCTTGTGTCGGTACGCATGCCGCCTACGGTCGATGCCCAACCATCCATCTTACAGATTATTTTTTGACGACTCACTCGATCGCCAATATCAGTTGTCTGCGATTGCCTTGCTTCCACCGGGAGTTCGGTTTCGCCGCCTGCTACAGCGGCTCGATTTTACCCTTCCTTCCACCCTTCGGTTGAGCGAAAGCCTATTGCCACCGTGGCATCAGGCCCAGGTTCACACACACCTCGAACTTAGTTCGCTCCCCAAGGAGAGCACTCCGGATTTGGTATTCCGCTCGAGGCTTGTCGAACTCCGTTCGCGGTTCGATAATGCCGTATTTATTTACACTGATGGTTCCAAGAGCACTGCCGGTGTCGGATCTGCCTTCGTCGTCGGGGACAACCGTTTCCAATACAAGCTCCCTGACCGGTGCTCGAACTTCACGGCTGAGCTTTTCGCCCTCCACCAGGCCGTTTTGTATACCTGCCGCCACCGCCACCCTTTCTATGCCATATGTTCTGACTCCCTTAGTGCCCTGCAGAGTCTTAAGGACCCTTTCTCGAACCATCCTCTCGTGTACCGGATCCAACGCTCCCTCCAGTTGCTGGGGGATGACAGCTGTCACGTTTCTTTCCTGTGGGTCCCTGGCCATGTGGGTGTGCCCGGGAATGAGGCCGCCGACACAGCAGCCAAGGCAGCAGCTCTTTTGCCTCGCATGGCTACCTTTTGCGTCCCATCGGACGATGTTCAACGGGCTCTTCGCCGGAGTATCGTGTCGCAATGGCACAGTGTGTGGCTTTCACTGTACAACAATAAATTGCGAACTGTCAAACCGATCCCGACCGCTTGGAGGACATCCTCACGCCCCTCTCGGCGGGAGGAGGTCATCCTGGCTCGGTTGCGGATCGGTCATTGCCGTTTCAGCCACCGTCACTTGCTATCCGCCGAACCTGCACCGCTATGCTCCTGCGGTGAACTGCTGACAGTGCGACATGTTTTACTGACTTGTGTTAATTTTAATCATCTCCGTGTAGCCCTTCACTTTCCGTCTACTCTGGAGGAAATTTTAGCTGATGACACACGAGCAGCTGCTCGAGTTTTGCGTTTTATCAACTTGGCCAACTTATCCAAGGATATTTAACTCTTTTAATTGTCTTTTATCTTTCGTTTTTAGCCTCTTGTTGATGTTCTGACAGTCACCATTTTTTTGAGATCATAGCGAATCTACGTTCTTGGCTGGGCGCTAATGACCATAGAAGTTGTGCGCCCTAAAACCACAAAAAAAAAAAAAAAATAAATAAAAAAAAAAAAAATATATATATATATATATATATATATATATATATATATATATATATATATATATATATATATATATATCTTTGATAAGGTGTGATGCTATGTAAACATCATGTAAATAACAGTTTAGACTATGGGGACGATTTTTTGTCAAAGTTTAAAGGTAGGTGAACGAAATACGTATATAAAAACGTTATATAAAAATGTTATCCAGTGACTGAATAGTACACTTACAATCAACTTAAGTAGAGAAATTCTAAGAGTTTTACAACTGAGTGTGCATTTTGTTATAATAAATTTGAATATATGTTTCAATGATCTAAAATGAACGTATCGTGATCTAGTCTAAAATAATCGTGCATGAAGTAGGCATGTAGACCTTAAGCTATATAACACAAATGGGAAAGCATGAAGACGAAAGTGTGCGCACAGTTATGTAGTACGGGGTATATGAAATTCTATTAATGTGGATACAACATCTTAAACATCTAATTAACCAATCCAATCCATACAGTATCGAGTCACAGCAAATAACATAATACAGTTATGTCAAGAACGAAAGCAATTGAATTAGCCATGCAGATCTTGAGCATATAGTACAGTTGATTAAGTCTATATGATAATTATGTATTGGCATATGTCTAACTGTATCTAGTTGTATACAGGAAAAATGATTCATATAGTATGTTCGTAACCATAGAATACCATATGGATGAATAAGGATCATAATACAAGAACAGAGATGTGTGATGGTACAAACATATTGACATCTGGCCATGTAAGTCATAAGCTAATTATACAGGTTAAGTGTAATACAAACGAAAATTAATCAAAATATGCATATAAATTGTTAGTAATAAATAATTAGATTGTTAACAATAATGCATCAGATTGGTTCAGGGATGACAGTTAATAATGCATATGATGATTAAATATTGTCAGTTCGAGTATACGTCAGTCACCTGCAGCAGCGAACCATGTTTTATGTGTTATTATTAGTCTCAATGTACCATGGACTTTTATTCGAATGTAACCGCTTCTGACCTGTTGTTGCATTTACTGTGTACAGTTATTCGCTGTCTGTCAGTGAGGACTTGCATGGCACTAAATCAGTGGTGTCTCACCATTTTATTTTTGACAACACACATTATTGTGTGTCTTTCACTTAACATCAAGAGAACCACCACTGAACATGTAACAACAGACGATTTGAAGTTGCCAGTAGCAATTGTACAACATGTCGAACAGTTGTCTCACCTCCCATTTGCTATTGGTCGGCCATTTGGTAAGCCACGAATTCGACAAGTCTTTTCCTGCACATGTGCACTGTAGTTTTTAATGTAGGCCTGTCACTTGATAATGGCAACAATTATTGCTGAAACTAGTAGTGAAATAAAGTAATTTTGCTTTAAATGTGATCTGGGCTACTCTTCTTTAAGAAGTGTTTCATTCTAAGCATTTAAGACCACTCTCCTACCGTCAAATGTCGGCTGTTATTAAACCAAAATATACGTGATAATATGTATTAGACGAGAGGTATTGATGAAACCAGTAATACAAATTAGAATGGTCACATCACTGACATAATATTGGATTCCATTCATAAGTGTACGTTATGTTTTACAAAATATATTAGAAAGTAGATAACAAAAGAGGAATTACAAATTGGTTGCCGACCGCTGTGGCCGAGGTGATTGAGGCACTCCAGTCATGGTATGCACGGCCACTACGATCGGGGGTTCGAATCCCCCCTCGGGCATGGATATTTGTGCCGTCCTTAGGATTAGCTAGTTCATGAGTAGTTTGTAAGTTTAGGGACTGATGACCCCGTAGTTAAGTCCCATAAGCTATATAAACATTTGAACATTTGCAAATTGGTTTGCGGGAGAGCAGTAGACACACAACTAGTTTAAGAAACCTATCACTGGAGTACAGTATATCGATTACACAAACATCTAATAGACAGAATAGTTTCATATAAGGCTGACACAGGTAAAACATATGGCAGGTTAGCAATATGGTAGAAAACACTAATATATATATATATATATATATATATATATATATATATAAATTGCACATAACCTATCAGAAGAATACACAGTATGTAGACGGTGTTATGCATCAGTAGACCAAGCGCCATTTATTGATGTCTTCTGATGTGTTGAATTTTATTGAGAAACATCATAATGTATTTGGATAAAAATCATAGTCGTCGTCGCAGCAACGGTTGCTATGAGATATTAAAAAATACTAAGTGCCACTTCGCTATCGTTGATTTACAATTTTGCATCACAAGTCAGTATTGATACATTCTGCATGTTTTTCACAATGCTTCGCTTACAAAATATAATTTGTTCTTTATTTAAGTTTCGTTTTCAGTAACGTGACCTCAAAACGTTGTTCCAGGATATGAAAAGCATATGGCTTCCTGTTTGTTGTTGTTGTTGTTGTGGTCTTCATTCCTGAGACTGGTTTGATGCAGATCTGCACAATACCCTATACTGGGCAAGACTCCACATAAGAACGGCAACCTACATCTGTCTGAATCTGATTACTGTTTCCATCTCTTGGTCTTCCTCTGCGGTTTTTACCCCACACACGTCCCTCCAATGCTAAATTCACCATTCCTTGATGTCTAAGAATGTGTCCTACCAATCGATCCCTTCTTTTAGTCATGCCAAAAATTCCTTTCCTCCCCAATTCTGTTCAGTACCTCCTCATGCGATCCACCCACCTAATCTTCAGCATTCTTCTGTAGCACCACATTTCAAAAGCCTCAATCCTCTTCCTGTCCGCACTGTTTATCGTCCATGTTTCACTCCCATATAAGGCAACACTCCACACAAATGCCTTCAGAAAGGACTTCCTTAGGCTTAAATCAATATTCGATGTTAACAAATTTCTCTTTTTCAAGAACGCTTTTCTACCCATTGCCATTCTGCATTTTATATCCTCTTTACTGCGACCATCATTTGTTATTTTACGTCGGCCGCGGTGGCCGAGGAGTCTAAGGCGCTCCAGTCACGGTCTGCACGGCCACTACGGTCGGGGGTTCGAATCCCCCCTCGGGCATGGATATTTGTGCCGTCCTAGTTCATAAGTAGTTTGTAAGTTTAGGGACTGATGACCCCGTAGTTAAGTCCCATAGACTTTACAAACATTTGAACATTTTGAACATTTGATTTGTTATTTTACTGCCCAAGTAACAAAACTCATGTACCTCCTTTATTGTTACGTTACTTAATCTAGTTCCTTCAGCATCATCTGTTTTTCTTAGACTGCACTCCATTACCCTTGTTTTACTCTTGTTAATGTTCATCTTATATGTACCTTTCAGCACACTGTCCATTCCGTTCAACTGCTCTTCCAGGTCCTTTGCTGTCTCTGACAGAGTTACTATGTCATCGGCAAAACGCAATGTTTTTAATTCTCCACCCTGAACTTTAATTCCTTCTCCAAATTTCTCCTTGCTTTTCTTTATAGCTTGCTCAATGTAGAAATTGAATAACATTGGAGAAAGGCTACAACCCTCTCTTACTCCCTTTCCAACCACTGCATCCCTTTCATGCCCTTAAACCCTAACAACTCCTATTTGGTTTTTGTACAAGTTGTAAATAACATTACGCTCCCTATATTTTATTCCTGCTTGCTTCAGAATTTGAAAGAGTTTATTCCAATCAACATTGTCAAAAGCATTCTCCAAATCTACAAAAGCTAGTAATGTAGGTTTGCCCTTCCTTAATCTATCTTCTAGGATAAGCCGTAAACTGAGTATTGCCTCCTGTGTTCCTACATTTCTCCTGAACCCAAACTGATCCTCCCCGAGGGCGGCTTCTACCACCTTTTCCATCCTTCTGTAAATAATTCGTGTTAATATTTTGCAACCCTGACTTACTACACTGATTGTTCTGCAATTTTCAATCCTGTCTGCGCTTGCTTTCTTTGGAATGGGGATTATTACATTTTTCTTAAAGTCTGAGGGTACTTCGCCTGTCTCATACATCTTACACACCAGGTGAAACAGTTTTGTCATGGCTGGTTCTCCCAGAGACTTCAGTTGCTCTGAGGGAATGTCATATATTGCTGGGGCCTTGCTTCGACCTTCAGTGCTCTGTCAAATTCATCTCTCAGTATAGTACCTCCAATTTCATCCTCATCTACTTCTTCCTCCCTTCCTACAACATTGTCTCTAAGTCCACTTCCTTCATAGAGCTTTCCACCTTTCAGCTTTCCCTTCTTTTCTAAGAACTGGTTTTCCATCTGTGTTCTTGATATTCATAGAGCTGTATTTCTTATCTCCAAATATCTCTTTTATTTTCCTGTAAGCTGTATCTATTTCCCCCTATTTATACATTCTTCTACATCCCTGAATTTGCATTCTAGCCACTCCTGCTTAGCCATTTTGCACTTCCTGTCAATCTCATTTCTTAGTCTTCTGTACTCCATTCTGCCCGTTTCATTTACGGCATTTTTATATTTTCTTCTTTCATCGATCAAATCCAGTATGTCCTGTGATAACCAAGGATTTTTTGTAGGTCTTGCCTTCCTACCTATTTTTTCCTCTGCTGCCTTCACTCTTTCATCTCTCAATGCTACCCATTCCTCCTCTACTGTTTTATTTCCACCAGTTTCTGTCAATTGTTGCCTAAAGCACCCTCTGAAATTCTCAAGAACTTCAGGTTCCTTCAGTTTATCCAGGTCCCATCTCCTTATTTTTCTACCTTTCTGCAGTTTTTTCAGTTTCAGCCTACAATTCATGACCAATAAGGTATGGTCAGTGTCTATATCTGCCCCTGGGTGTGGCTTACATTTTAAAACCTGGTTCCGAAATCTATCTTTTACCATTATAAAATCTATCTCCCAGTGTCTCCTGGTCTCTTCCACGTATACAGTCTTCTTTCGTGATTCTTAAACCAGGTGTTTGTTATAACTAAATTATGTTCTGCGCTAAATTCTACCAGGCGGCTTCCTCTTTCATTCATTGTGCCCAGACCATGTTCACCTACTATCTTCCCTTCCCTTCCTTGTCCTACTGTGTTGCTCATAGTAGTTTACCCGCATTCCTATCTTCTTATTCATTATCAGACCCACTCCTGTAATACCCCAACTTCTCTAATCCCCACTATATCTAATTTCAACCTATACATTTCTCTTTTTAAATTTTCTAACTTTCCTGGCGATTAAGGGATCTAATATTCCACGCTCCGATCAAATGTTCAAATGTTTGTTAAGCTTATGGGACTTAACTACGGGGTTATCAGTCCCTAAACTTACAAACTATTTATCAACTAGCTTATCCTAAGAACGGCACAAATATCCATGCCTGAGGGGGGATTCGAACCCCCGACCGCAGTGGCCGTGCAGACCGTGACTGAAGCGCCTCAGTCCCCTCGGCCACCGCGGCCGGCCCACTCTGATCCGTAGAATGCCAGTATTGTCTTTCCTGATGACAACATCTCTGTTCATACAGTAGAGCTGCATGTCCTCAGGAAAAGTAACAGCTGTAGTTTCCCCTTGCTTTCAGACGTTCGCAGTAACTGTGTGGCAAAGCTGATGTTACAAGGCCAGCTCAGTCAATCATACAGATTGTTGCCCCTGTAACTACTGAAAAGGCTGCTGCCCCACTTCAGGAACCACACGTTTGTCTGGCCTCTCCACAGATACCCCTCCGCTGTGGTTGCACCTACGGTACGGCTATCTGTATCGTTTAGGCACGCAAGCCAACCCACCTCGGCAATGTCTGTGGTTCATAGGAGTGGATGGCTTCCTAAGGCTTTATTTTTATAATAGGCCTAATTAACAGTTCAGTTACGTTTAATGAGACCAAAGGACGTTGAAGTCCATTGATGCATAACAGAACTGCAGAAGCAGCAATTAAGCATTAGTAGTGTAATTTTTTCGTGTTGTTTAGCTTTAATTCACCTGTACAAAACAAAAAAAAAAAAACAATATATATATATATATATATATATATATATATATATATATACCCTAATAAAATTTAAAAAAAAATTAAAAAATGGGAAGCTTCACCAATACATACATTTTAAGGGAGCGGTAACTTTGGACGCCATTGTCTCGCTTATGAGATTTTGGCGCATGGTCTAGTTATACATAACACCGTCCATATGTATAATTGCATAAATCTGAACGTGAATGAAACATTCACTCTGCAGCGGGCTGCACGCTGATATGAAACTTCCTGGCAGATTAAAATTGTGAGCCGGAGGCGGGACTCGAACCTGGGACCTTTGCCTTTCGCGCAAAGGCGCTCTACCGACTGAGGTATTCCGGCACGACTCACGATGCCGTCTCACAACTTTACTTCCGCCAGTACCTCGCCTCGTAATTTCCAAACTTCACAGAGGTTCTTCTGCGAAACGTGCATGACTAGCAGTCCTTGAAAGTTTCGCAGAAGAACCCCTGTGAAGTTTGGAAAGTAGTAGGCGAGGTGCTGGCGAAAGTAAAGTTGTGAGGCGGCATCGTGAGTCGTGTCGGGATAGCTCAGTCGGTAGAGCGCTTGCGTACGAAATGCTATAGCAGTCAGCCACTGTGACAATAACTTGAGCAATGACAACGAATACTTGTGTTATAATTTTGTATTTTTATATTCCGACATGTTAAGCTATTAGCTAATCTCTGCTAACGCTTGACAATGGTACATAACCGAAACCGGTAGCATTGAGAATTAATAAAAAAATGTTCAAATGTTTGTTAAGCTTATGGGACTTAAATACAGGGTCATCAGTCCCTAAACTTACAAACTACGTATCAACTAGCTTATGCTAAGGACGGCACAAATATCCATGCCCGAGGGGGGATTCGATCCCCCGACCGTAGTGGCCGTGCAGACCGTGACTGAAGCGCCTCAGTCTCCTCGGCCACCGCGGCCGGCTGAGAATTGTTATCAGCTATGGTCAACATGTCGTTCTGAAATTCTCTTGACTTTCATTCATGGGGGCATTTGAAAGCTCTTGTCTATGCAACCCCGTTACCAAATGTAGAGACTCTTCGTGCTCGTATTGTGGACGGCTGTGATACAATACGCCATTCTCCAGGGCTGCATCAGCGCATCAGGGATTCCATGCGAAGGAGGGTCGATTCATGAATCCTCGCTAACGAAGGACATTTTGAACATTTCCTGTAACAAAGTGTTTGAAGTTACGCTTCTCTTGTTGTGTGTTTCCATTCCATGATTAATGTGATCTTAAGATAAGTAATAAAATTAGCTCTAACATGGAAATTATGCGTTTCTTTCTTTGTGTGTGAGGAATGTTTCCTGAACGTTTGGCCGTATCTTTTTTGTAACCCTGTATATACCAGGTGGAAGTCATGAAGAAAAAGGAATTCGAGCTCTCCTAGCTAAAGCTGCAAGAGCAATTATTAAAGTAATAATCCTCATTTCAAAAGAATGAAGAAAACAATAATAATAATATAATTTCAACTACCAAAATTTAATATTCAAGAAATAAAAATTAAAATAAAACATCACCAATACGATTAGATAAAGCAGTTAATATACCGGCATTATAAGACCTTACATTCTGGTAATAAATAACTAAACAATAAGAAACTAAACCTAATCCATCTCAACCCAATAAGATTTTAATTAAATTTTGATTAATAATTAAAGACCTATTGAAGAAATAAATATTAAAACAATTAAGATAAAACGATTAATATTCTTTTCATTATGCATATAATCATTTCTATAATCTAATATACAAAGCAGAGTATCCGTATATTTGTACGTTTTGTATACAAATCTACAGTTATGTTCCATGTTTTATGAAATTTTATACACGTGAGCTTCAATGCATGAGGACGGTCGCCGTAAGTGTAAGGATCACATACGATATATAGTTCACGAGATATGACATCATAAACAATGAGATGCGCGAAAAACTGCTGCATTTTGCGACAATGCTGCTCATTTTCTCCGAAACCATTGGGCCGATTTCAACCAAATTTAGTACGTACATTCCTTACCGTGAGGTAACAATTGCTGCATGGTTAAGAATCACATACGGCACATGACCAATAGAAAACGCAAAAAATGCTATATAATGCAGCAATACTTTCGAAATACAGTGTATGAGAATGACAAAACTTAGCGATTGCAACAAACTTTAAACATAATTTCAAACCTTTATTAAACTTTTTCTCACTGGCAATCATGGTAAAATGATGAAAGGAAAAAAGTTTCTCCCTTACTACTTTTCCGATGTTTATGGAGTAAAACTACGGCTCTCGGTATGACATTACAATTTATAATTTGAACACTACAAATTGTAGCGACAGGAAATTTTACAGACAGTATACACATATATAGTTGAAGATAGCTTCTAAATTGTATCACATTGCAACACGTAGTTCATGAGATATGAGCACGTAAATAGTAACGTTCATGAAAATCCGTCCCTTCCAGCACCAAGTTTTAATCTATTAATTCTTTAATACTAACTGTATTCCCAAAAGATTTTACAGACATAAAGCCCTTATACAATTGCATATATACCTGAAACATGGCAGGTATAAATAGATAAATACGAGGCGCGTGCAGAAAGTAAGTTCCGTTTGGTTATATAAAACGAACGGGTACAGATAAAGAAAAATTATTGATTGTACAAAAATCTACAACTGTTAAACTACTTTTCACCATAGCTTCCGAAATTTTGTAGGCAATTGTCATAGTATGGCACAAGGTTTTGTGTGCCTTTTTCATAGAATGTTGCCGTCTGTGTATTCAACCATGTGGTAACATGTTGAAGTGTTGTCCACCAAGGACAGATTTTAGGTGTAAGAAGAGGATTACTGTCAAAAGATTTTTTTTTTTTTTTTTTTTTTTTTTTTCCCACGATAGTGCCTGACCTCACACACCGAATGTGACCAAACAATTCTTACGGAAGTTCCAATGGGACCCGTTTGATCATCCTCCATACAGCTCGGTCCTCTCTCCTAGCGACTTTCATTTCTTCTTACACCTAAAATCTGTCCTTGGTGGTCAACACTTCAACGATGATAAAGAGCTGTTACCACATGGTTGAATACACAGGCGGCAACCTTCTGTGAAGGATGCATGCAAAAACTTGTGGCACGCTATGAAAAATGCCAAAAAAATTTCGGAAGTTATGTGGAAAAGTAGTTTAAGAGTTGTAGAATTTTGTAAAATAAAAATTTCTTCTGTATCTGTGTACAATTTCATTTTATTACCAAACGGAGCGTACTTTCTGGACGCGCCTCGTAAATACCCGGGAAAGAGCCGTGTTTTCAGCTATTAGATAACTAAAGAAATAGTTAAATGGGGCGATCTAATTGTTTAATAATGATTTTGCAGCCAAGATCGCATTTTTCATTTATTATGTTACCGGTTTCGGCGTACTCGACGCCATCTTCAGACCTATCGTAATTTACATAATTTCACGACATTTTTATATACTAAAAGAGTACATCCAGGTTGAGACATCGTTAAACATGAAATTAGTAGTCACAAGTAAAAAATATATATCCATCTTGTAATGGTTTTGAAGTGAGGTACTTCAAAGTCTAAGTACAATATTAATTGAAGTCTTAGCTAGTTCGTAAGTAGTTTGTAAGCTTAGGGACTGATGACCCCGTAGTTATGTCCCATAAGTTCTACAAACATTTGAATATTTTTGAACAAAAGACATAAAATTTAAAGAAACAGGTTTGTGGTTATGACATCACAAGTAGGTAGGGTTCAACAGTACTAAATGAGATACCCTGGAATGTAAAGATGTGGCTAAGTCGCCGGCTCGCGGCCACAGTGGCGGCCCCGGCGCTCGCCTCGCCTGGGGCGACTGCGGCGCCGCCTTCATTAATGTCGGCGACCGCAGCGAGCGGCGCGCCGCAGTCGCAGGTTGCGGGGCGGCGGTGGGCGGTGGTGGGCGGCGGCGACACCGCTGGCTGCGCGCTGGCGCGGCGCGGCCGGCCTCGTTAGTGGTCGCTCACGTGACCGCAAACAACAAAGTTCACCGCCGACGTGACGTCACGCCCCGGCGCGCGGCCGCCCGCCGCTGTTTACTGCCCCAATGGACCTGCGGGCCACGTGCGGCGCCAAGGCATGGCAACGCGTCTCTTAATTTACCTAAAGGCGCCAAACCGGCGATGTACACTGTTTTTGTGGCGTTCGGTCCAAAATACGTAGTTACATCTCCGTGTAACTATTGCACCCACATCTACATACATACTCCGCAATCCTTATACGCATTTCCTTTCCTATTCCATTTTCAAATAGAACGAGGAAAAAAGAATTCCTGTATTCCTCCGTACGAGCCCTAATTTCTCTTGTCTTGTCATTGTGATCACGACGCGAAATATAAATAGGCGGCAGCAAGTCGTGCTACACTCAGCTTCAAATTCCGATCCTCTAAATTTCCTCAAACGAAATTCACGGAAAGAACCTCGTCTTTCATCCAGCGATCCCCAATTGCGTTGCCGGGGCATTTCCGTGACACTCGCGCAATGGTCGAACCTACCAGTAACAAACATAGCTACTCGCCTCTGAACTGCTTCTATGTCTTCCTTTAAACTGATCTGCTGCGGGTCCCAAACACTTGAGCAATACTCAAGGCGTGGTCGTACAAGCGTTTTATACGCGATCTCCTTTACAGGTGAAGTACATCTTCCCAAAATTCTCCCAATAAACCGAAGTCGGCTGTCTGCGTTACTCACAACTGTCCTTACATTCTAGTTCCATTTCATATCGTTCTGCAATGTTACGCCTAGATATTTGAACGACGCGACAGCATCAAGAAACTCACTTCTTATGCTGTATTCGAACATTATGGGATTGTTTTTTCTACTCATGCGCATCACCTTACATTTTTCTACATTGAGAGCTAGCTGCCATTCTTCGCACCAACTAGAAATTTTGTCCAAGTCAACCTGTATGCTATTACAGTCAGTTACAGACGACACCCTCCCGTACACCACAGCATCATCAGCAAACAGCCGCAAATTACAACTTACTCTGTCCATCAGATCATTTATATAGATAGAAAATAATAGCGGTCCTATCGCACTCCCCTGGGGCACGCCTGACGATACACTCGTCTCTGATGAACACTCGCCGTCGAGAACAACGTACTGCGTTCTATTACTTAGGAAGTCTTCCAGCCAGTCACAAATCTGTGAACCTACTCCATAAGCTCGTATCTTCGTTAACAGTCTGCAGTGTGGCACCGCGTCGAACGCCTTTTTGAAGTCGAGAGAAACACAATCCGCCTGTTGCCCTTCATCCATGGCTCGCAAGATGTCATGTGAGAAAAGGGCAAGCTCAGTTTCACATGAACGATGTTTCCTAAATCCGTGCTGATTCATGGAAAGAAGCTTTTCCGTTTCAAGGAAATTTACTATATTCGAACTGAGAATATGCTCTAAAATTCTACATGAAACTGATGTCAACGATATTGGCCTGTAATTGTGTAGGTCAGTACATTTATGCGGTCCTCCTGCGTGAAAGATTTCTTAAATGTTAAATTTAGAACTTCAGCTTACCGTTTTCTTTCTTCCATTACTGCCCCGGAATGATCAAAGAGTGACTGAACAGTGGGCTTTGACCCGCTTATCGATTTTACATAGGACCACAATTTTTTCGGGTTCTCGGAAAGATCTTTGGCTAAGGTATGGCTGTGATAATTATTGTATGCTTCGCGCATCGATCTTTTTATAGACGCACGAATCTCTACTAAATTTTGCCTGTCATCATTTGCGTGTTCTTTTTTGAATCGAGAGTGTAACAGCCTTTGCTTTCTCAGCAGCTTTCTAACATTATTATTATACCACGGTGGATCTTTTCCATCCTTAATCGTCTTTACTGGCACATATTTCTCTAACCCTTTATTAACAATGCACTTAAATTTAGTCCACAATTCCTCTACATCCATAGTCTCGGAATTAAACGATGCCCATTCATTTTCTAAGTGCGATCGTAACATTTGCTTGTCGGCTCTTCCCAACAATAACACGCTCCTAGCCTTCTTGATTGGTTTATGAACTTTGGTCACCATCGACGCTATGACGATATCATGATCACTAATTCCTGTCTCTACACAGACATCGTTAATAAGGTCAGGCCTGTTTGTGGCTATAAGATCTAGAATATTTCAATTGCGCGTGGGTTTCCGGTTTAACTTCTCAAGACAGTTTTCGGAGAATGTGTCCGAAAGTAGCTCGCAAGACTGCTTGTCTGTACCGCCTGAAATGTAACTAGCGAGGTTCCAATCTATACTCCTAAGGTTGAAGTCTCCTCCGACTAATATTACATGGCCCGGATAGCTATGCACTACCTGGTGTAGACTTTCTTTGAATGATTCTAAAACTGCTACAACAGCACTGGGGGGCCGGTAAAAACACCCAACTATTAACTTTACTTCTTTTAGACCTGTTATACGTACCCAGATAACTTCAGTTACTTTCGACCTCGATCTCAGTAGAAACAATATCTTTGTCCACAGCGATGAACACTCCTCCTACATTTGTATCAGATCTATCTTTCCGATATACATTCCACGCTTCGCTAAATATTTCTGAACTTGCCATATCATCATGTAGCCAGCTTTCGGTGCCTAAAACTATCTGAGCGCAATAACTTCCATGCAGTGCTGCAAATTCGGGAACTTTGTTTCTAATACTCTGTAAGTTCGCGGCTAATATTTTGATGTTCGAATCTTTGTTCCGAACGCCTGAATTCGCTGTCTGAATGCTGACAGGCGAGTGCTCATCACAGTTAGCACCTAGCCTAAAAAAATCCCCATGTGCACTCCACAAGTACTCTGCTACCCGAGTAGCCGCTTCCTTAGTGTAGTGCACCCCTGATCTATCTAGGAGAACCCTACAATTCCCCACCCGATAACGCAGATCCAGAAATCTGCAGCCATGACTGTCACAGAGTCGGCGAAGCCTCTGGTTCAGACCCTCCACTCGGCTCCAAACCAATCCGATCAATCCTGGGAACAATTCTACAAATCGACAGCTCTCCTTGCACTCCGCGCGTGGAGGCAGCAGCCTTCACCAATTCCGCCAGCTGCTCGTAGGATCTGAGGATGTCCTCAGAACCCAAGCGACAAGCGTCATTGGTGCCGACGTGAGCCACGACTTGCAGTCGACTGCACCCCGCATCCCCGATAGCCGCCGGCAAGGCCGCCTCCACATCTCGGATGAGGCCCCCCGGCAGACACACGTTGGAATTCCTTCCGGATCTCAACGCTATCTGCCTAAGGGGCTCCATCACGCGCCTAACATTGGAGCTCCCAATGACTAACAATCCTCTCCCCCCTTGCACCTGCTGGGACCTTGCTGAAGGAGTGGCCACACGTTCACTCACAGGACTAACGGGCGCGGACGGACATCTAGCCTCCACATTGGCCTTCCGCCTCGCGCGACGCGAACGCCGTACAACCCGCCACTCCCCTTGCGGAGAAGGCGGTTCGACGACGTCCGGTACACCTGAAGGTGCCTCGGTAGCAGGGACAGAGAGCGAAGCATGAGACACCTGAGGTGTCCCACTCGACGCACCAGACTCCCCACCATCGCTGCACCCCGAGACAGCAGCCATAAGACGGCTGACCGTAGACAACAGCACACTCAGCTGTTCGCGAACTGCGGCCAACTCCTCCTATCCATCCTATCGATACAATTAATTACAGAAAGTAGAAAACTAATTAACCAACTTTTATGTAGACTAGTACTCTAATAAAGGCGGCTGGCTGCTGGCTGAACTGTGGTCAGTGGTAACTACACTGTCAAATCAACAAAACTGTGTCCGGCAGTTTTCAAAATAAACAAGAATATCTGTGGAATATACCGTTATCAAACGCGCGAGAAAATAAGATTAGCGCTGTTTACGATGTGGCACTGGAATGACTGATAACGAGCTTTGGTAACGGTCTCTGACTTGTTTTGAAATACACCAGTCAAAGACGAAACCTAACACAACGGTATTTATCAAATACGATAGAATAAACTATTAAAACAGTAGTACAAACGAAACTGCCAAGTACGCGGGAATAAACCTCTTAAAACAGAAGTACTAACGAAATGAACTAGACTGGCAAATTAAATTTGACACAAATTAAATTAAGATACTTAGCGCTGTTTACGATGTGGCACTGGTGGCAGCTGGCACTGGACTTAGGTTAGTTTACCTTAGTTTAAGTAGTTTGTAAGCTACGGACTGATGCCCACGTACTTTGGTCCGATAGAATAACACATATTTGATTTGAACTTCCCTCCAATAGTGAACTGAAATTTTCCCTGATCTATCACATTGTCGTAATTAAACAATGATATAAGAAAAAAAAAACATGAAGACCGCAGGTGGTGATGCGGCAGTTATTTATTGACACGTTTCCACATTGACATCGTCAGAATCTAAAATTTGGGTAAAGTTTCGTACAATTGTACCATGTCACGGGTCCGCTGATGTACAATATTCCTTGTGAGTAATTTTTTTTTTTACTTGAAATCCAATTGAACATTTTATTTTTACACCAAATATCTTCGGCTGCAATTAACTTTTATTTAAAAAAGCACTACCGGTTTCGCGTCCTGTAGACGCACCATCAGGTGCTTAAAATTCGCTAGAAAAACATGTCTGCTATTTAGCCTTCTCCAGCGTTCACGTACTACCTCGGCCAGTGCCGCGCCAACACCACTTCCACATGACACGGTTTCACCTGCCCTCCACCCCCAAAATATTTTAAAAGAGATGACTAACGCAACACCGTTCAATTTTAATATTTTTAACGAGGAAGTAAAGTTAAGAAGCTTTCAATTATTTTAAATTTTACGTGAACGCTGGGGATAGATAAATGGCAGACGTTTTTCTAACGAGTTTTAAGCGCCTCATGCTGCGTCTACAGGACGTGATACCGGTAGTGCTTTTTTAAATTAAAGTTAATTGCCGCTGAAGCCGATTTGGTCTAAAATGAAAACATTTGGCTGCGGATGCCCGAAATTCAAGATAACATGAAACGTTTGTATCACAGGGAGAAGGAAGAATTAAGTGAATAATTGTGTTCATAACCACGGACTATATTTTCACTGTTGTTCTTCTTAATGTCCGAAGTTTCACGCATGCAAGTGCCTTCCTGTTAAGAAAAACCTCGACTTTCGTTTGTTCACCCGCCTCCTCGGTAGTAAACGGCCCAGAATGTGGCATTGTTTACCCTTACTGTCTCGATTCAGCGAATGGAGTATAGTAAATGTGCTTGTATTCTACATGCGCATGGAGTCTCCAGACTCCCTCTTATTCAATGAATTTTATTCTAAATGGTGACGTACGGCAGGGCCTCTATTTCTGTAAGTTCTAGAGACTTGGATGCCTCACATGACGAGACGGCTTAGGTGGTCGAATTTCTCACATCACTGACGCAATTCCAAATCTATATGCACTGACAGCGTCTGTCAGGTGTGGTTATAACAGCAGTGTTCACTTTGGGAGGTTTGTACTTGTAATAAACGAAATGGTGGTGCTGAGTGGTGGTATGAGTCGGGACGGCGGCGTACGGCAACCGACGAGACTAATCGGAATCGGCTTTAAGACCTGTTCATAAAAAAAGAAAAAAAATCTTCGGATTACAACGTCACAGATGAGGGTGCTCAAACATTTTGTGGAAGAGGAGAGAGCTTTCTATCAGCAGCTCGTACCAACATATATGGTCAACACTTTCTCAGTGTGACATATGGAGAGTTTTGGGTAGATTATGCCAACCCCATTCATAATAACATCCGCTTAACTATGGAAGAAGAAAAAGATATCCGTTTCACATTTCTGTATGTTCTTCTTAGACGGAAGAATGCTTGCTCTCTGGGGCACTCAGTTAATCACACTCACTTCTATTGACGTGCTTCGAATTGTCATAATCGGCAAGAAAATAATGTCCTTAAACTTTCGCCACCCATTTGTCCATCCCTTTCAGCATAGCATGAAATAGTACCAAACATATTAACCCATTATGTGGTACCATCTGACACAGTGGCTTACAAAAGGGAACCCATATATTAGTCCGGGTAGCAGCTACTACTGTCCCAAATTTCATTCATCTCTGTCCAGCCATTTCAGTGTGAAGGCGTGAGAAATGAATCAAATAATTGTAAAGCTCCCTCCGCCATGCACCATACTAAGGTAAGATAGTATGCATATAACATTCGCACGAGTGCAGGCAAGGAGTTGACAATTTCTATCGCAATCGGATATACGGTAGTGCCGTGCATAAAATATGAACAAAACGACAGACAAACATTAATTTTATATACTACACTAACACGAGTGAAAACTCGTCTTTGGGCGTTGGCTAAATCACAGATATTACAGGCTGATAAAATCTCAGAGCAAAGTTATCTTTCATATCCACAATTTATAAGTGTCGGCCCGCAAATCAGTGAAGTCAACTCTGAGGTCTGTAGCGACGTCTTGGGGCACTGCGAAACTTAAGCCTCGGTGTATAGAATGTACGCTTTCTCACATTGTGTGTTGGCTGTTCAACTATAGTTGACCAATCAGAGTAGTCACACATGATAACTTTAATTATTTAAAAGACCTCAGAAAAATTAAGAAAATGTTACTGTCAACTGCCGGTTTCTCTATGGCCGTGAAAGCACGGCAATCAATAGTTGTTGTGACTACGTCGACTTTTGTTGAGTAGGCCTACTCGTCCCGGTCTAGTTATCACGAAACGTACTCGAGAAGGATCCTTTGACAACTAAAGCATTGATACAGTTAGTATTATATTTATTGACTGACAATGATAGTACTCAGCTTTATAACATATGTCTGTTTCTTCTTTCTTCTTGCTGCGTCGTCCGTATGACGCTGCGCTGTGACCTAGTTACTGCTAAGTTCGTGACCGCGTTCTGTATTAGTACTGTCCTCTTTCTGTCGTCGTAGCTGCCTAGTAACTGCCCTCAGTTCTCACTAGTGACTGCCCTCGAAGCTCACTGGTAACTGTCGTATTCTTGAATAGTAACTGCCGGGGCGTCCAGACGTATATAGATATAGCCGGTTGTAGAGGGCGCGCATCTTCGGGTACTCCCTCCAGGAGGCGCTGCACCTGCTTGCGATTGGCTTCCGGTCGATCGCTGCCTTCTACACGATTGTTCTCTACGTCTGGTGTGTGGCGCTGACTTTACGCCACAGCAATAGTAATGTCGTGATCTATGTTACCACTAATTGCGACACTAGGTATCTTCCATTTATTGTAAAAAATTTTAATACGACTACCTCTAATATTTCTTTATTGGAGGGTTCGATGAATAACCTGTTACTTGAAAAAGAATGGCGTCAGCCATGTAGTGCTGTTAGTATAGCCTGCACCAGACGCGCTGCGGAAGAACGCTGGATGGAACAAAACCATGTAGTATGATGGAACGCTAATCCTGGTCACAGGCACATCTTTATTGCAAACCATTATAAAAACATCCGTAGAATTACGCATCAAGAAATGTCAGAGGAACCGTGACAGCAAATCTAATCTAATCTGACTACAATTAGATAATGCATGGAACCTCGTCATTACAACGATTTCAGCAAATCTAAAAAGTCAGTGACCTCTCCTCGAGGAGGCAACCTAGATGACAACGGAACTCCACAGTTCCACCAGAAGGGGATCAGACTCAGGGCAGTGTGGCTTGTCTGTCCAAATGAGATGACGCACGCCCACAATTCGCAAAGCGCCCTGTATATTGTCTAACGTAAGACGTATTGGCCAGTCCTGACGATGGGCAGACCCGAACTGGGCAACTTTTAGTGGTCACTAGAAGGGTAATCTGGAAAGGACAGTTAATTCCACAATCGAACTGGGCAACTTCCGCTCGCAGGTAGCAGGATGGTCCGACCCAAGGCGTTCCTGGCCCTAACTATAATTACTCTGTGCCTTAATTGAACTCTTCAGTTCTGTGAGTGACACCAGCTTGCTGAAATCTGTGTAGAATCACATATTGTTCAGTTTTGTACTGAAGTTTAGTCATGTAAACGAATAATACGGCAGAAAGTCACGATTTGCAACCTCTTATTACTGATTGTGGCATTTGATCTGTGAAGGTTATAATTTCAAACCTTACAGAAGAGTTGTAGCAATGGAAGAACGTTGATGGCGATGCTGCGGTAAACGTTTGCGGTGTGTTGTTATTTACATTAGGCAGCGAATACACATTTTTGCGTTTGGAATAACCACAAGACGACAACATCATAAAATTGGCGGATTACATAACTGAAAACTACATTGATGAAGAAGATGCAGTCTTTCCTCAAACGTTCAAATGTTTGTACAACTTATGGGACTTAACTACGGGGTCATCAGTCCCTAAGCTTACAAACTACTTATGAAATAGCTAAGACTAAAGACGGCACAAATATCCATGCCCGAGGGGGGATTCGAACCCCCGACCGTAGTGGCCGTGCTGACCGTGACTGGAGCGCCTCAGTCACCTCGGCCACCGCGGCCGGCGCAGTCTTTCCTCCAAAACGTTTGAGCAGCAGATTGCGTTTCCTTGTGGAGGACGACTAACGCTTGGGAAAGCTTTCATTACCAATTCAATGCTTCATGTGAATCTCCTCACCTAAACATCTTTCAGTTTGTGAAAAGCCTCAAGCATGAACAAACTGATACTTACATAAGAATCAACTCAGAAAAAATTAATGTCACCATCCAAACGGACTCAAAAACCAGGAAGAGGCACGCTTACCTGCAACAGAAACTGGAATTGCTGAAAAATGGTGAAATTTGCAAATTAGACTTTGTAAAGTGCTATTCATATCAAGCAGTCGTGAGCAGAAACTTAGCGAAACTAAATGGATTTGTTTTCTGGAAATATTTTTGTACGTGAAATTTGTAATAAAATATTTGTATTTGTAAATAATTTGGTTTTTCTTTCATATATAGTTCCTCGGCACAGTATTGGCATTATTCCTTAACGACTCTAGAAATACGGTCAGAGGTTGCGCACTTGGTAAGTTTAGATTTGGAAGCATTTTGCGTGATTGTGCAGTCAGTCTGCCAGAAGCAGATGTGAGTTGCCCAGTTCGTGCGTGCCTGCTCAGTCTAGCCGGAGCAGATAAAAGTTGCCTAATTCGGGCGTGTTATTCAGGGGGTAGTTGCCCAGTTCGAGTCTTCCGTCTATCACCAACAGGTAGTAGTTGCCCAGTTGGAACGAGCCCATTGGCCAGTCCTGACGATAGCCTGCAGATGTATGGCAAGCCGAAACACAGTGTGAACTAATAGAGGAGTAACGGCTGCAAGCATGAAATTTCTATGCTCCACTTAGTTGGAAAATCTTAAGAGGTGTCGCGGGACAGAATTGTCAGACCGAATACAGGGCAAGTCTCGAAACTGCGGCGTAGAAAGTTTGCGCACTGTTGGTACCTTGCCGCGGCGAATTGGTCGTTGGCATAGCACGGCCACTAGTTGCCGAGGTTCGAGTCTACCCTCGGGATGGTGGCTGTGTGTGTTGTCCTTAGTATAACTTGACAGCGAGCTACACCGGAAATCGTGGCTCTATTTAATCTCGGTACAGCAGAGTCCCTTCTGGATCTGCACCGGAATTATTTCTTGATTCGCGACAGGTTTATCAGTCTTCGCCCTAATTGTCTCCCTCGTTTTCTACACCTACAAGTCGCAGCTTCTCATCTGCAGACCAAGCACTGGTAATTTACTGCAGCAATTCAGCTACAACATCACTGTCTGTCATCCAAACAGCCAACGACACCAGCAATTTGTAGTAGTTGGAACTTGCTAACACATTATCGTGTTTATTTTCTGTCAGCGTTCAATGAAATGGAATTATTCGGCATTCCTCCAGATCCCCAGCTTTGTCTTTCGCTTAACTTCAAACATGCTCCATTTTGTAAGCATGTATGTCATCCTTGTTTAGCATCTTACGATAATAAATATTCAGATTGTATGAACTATTTTATTTCAGCCACCCTTTCATCATTCTCATTTAATGCAAGCGTAATTTATTGTCATTTTTGGAGGGGATCTTAAACAAAATAGGCAGATAGCTAATTAATGCTCAATGAACTCCCTTCATAGTCAGTGCTTAATGAAATATGTTATTCCAAATACAGTCAGATAGCACACTTCTCTTCAGACGATGAGCACGCCAATTTCCAATTAATTCAAGGTGAAAGAGAGAGTCGTTCATATATCGACCTCTGCAGCAGTACATCTACATTTACATGGGATACTCTGCAAATCAAATTTAAATGCCTGGCAGAGGGTTCATCTAACCACCTTTATACTATTTATCTCCTATTCCATTCTTGAATAGTGCGCGGGGAAAAAGAATACCTAAATCTCTCTTTTCGAGCTATGATTTCTCGTATTTTATTCTGATGATAATTTATACCTATTAATTGGGAGTGAAAAACTTATTTTCGAGTTCGGAGGAGGATGTTAGTGATTCGAGTTTTGTATGTAACCCACGCCGCAGCGATAAGCGCCGTTGTTGTAATGATTCCCATCCTAAATCCTGTATCATTTCCGTAACGCTGTCTCCCCTGTATCGTCACAATATGAAACTAGCTGCCCTTCTTTAAACTATTTCGATATCCTCCGTCAAACCCAACCGATAAGGATCCCACAATGGACAGAAATACTACAAAAATGACGGACAAGTGTAATGTATGCAGTTTCTTTAGTAGTTCTGTTGCATCTTTTAAGGGTTCTGCCGTTAAAACTATGTCTTTGGTTCGCCTTTCGCACTACATTACGTGTTCTTTCCAGTTTAAGTCTGAAGTAAAAGTAATTGCTAGGTATTTTGTGGAGTTCACGGACTTCACTTTTGATTGATTTATCTTGTAAACAAATTTTGGCGGATTTCTTTTCGTACTCATGTGGACGACTTCACACTTCTCATTACTTAGAGTCAATTGCCAATTTTTACACCGTACTGATATCTTATTCAAATCGTTCTGCAGTTGGTTTTGATCTTCCGATGATTTTACTAGACGGTAAATGACGGCATCTTCTGCAATCAACCTAAGAGAGCTGCTTAGACTTTCCCCTAAATCGTTTATATAAACAAGGAACAGCAGAGGAACAATAACACTACCCTGCCTTACCATCGATTACAAGGACCTGTGTAATCTCTGACAGGAAATCACCTATCCAGTCACAAATTTGGGGCGATGTACCATAACTTCCCCATTCATTCACGAACCTTAAACATGAACAAAAAATATGTTCAAATGTTTGTAGCACTTATGGGACTTCACTACGGGGTCATCAGTCCCTAAACTTACAAACTACTTATGAACTAGCTAATACTAAGGACGGCACAAATATCCATGCCTGAGGGGGGATTCGAACCCCCGACTGTAGTGGCCGTGCAGACCGTGACTGAAGCGCCTCAGTCCCCTCGGCCACCGCGGCCGGCTAAATATGAACCTTCTAATGTTTTCGCGCTTAATGAATGAGTCTGAAACGAAGCGTACTGCTGTCCGTTCGGCTGCCCTACGACTTCTAGCAATCCTATCTGCCTCGGATCCCAAGCTGATGAGCAATACTGTTGGGTCGGACGGACGAGTGTTTGGTCACCTACTTTCTTTGTTGACGGACTACTCTTTCTGAAGATTCTTCCAATGAGTCTCAGTCTGGCATCTACCTAACCCACGATTAATTTTATATGGTCTTTCCATTTCGAATCGCACCTTGCTACATTCCACACGTATAAAACACTGTGTACTACATTGTGAGATACACATTCCGTTTTGGCAGTCACAATGTACACAATTTCTTCCTTGAATGAATGTTTGCCTCTTTAGTATCTGTCAAGTGAAGAACATCTCCACAAATACAGGTTGTGTATAAATAAATTCAAATGTTCAAATGTTTGTATAGCTTATGGGACATAACTACGGGGTCATCAGTTCCTAAACTTACAAACTACTTATGAACTAGCTAACACTAAGGACGGCACAAATACCCATGCCCGAAGGGGGGGGGGGAATTCGAACCCCCGACCGTAGCGGCCGTGCGGACCGTGACTGGCGCGCCGCAGTCCCCTCGGCCACCGCGGCCGGCGTATAAATAAATATCGGGGTTTTAACACTTTATAATATTTATTATATTAAACTTACGGTTATAAATGATATGCCAAATGAAAAAACAACTCAAACAGTTTTGATTGGCACTAGTGCGCATGCGCAGTGCGTACTGTTTCCGCCGCAATCCGGTAGACAGCGGTAGTAGCAAAGAACGCAATTAATAAACGGAAAGCGTTTTGCGTTTCGCAGTTTGCAAAGACCGAATTTGTTGTTACTGTGCAACGTGTGTTCCTGCTGAAGTTCGGTTGTGGCTCTCCAAATGAAATGCTCGTATGCCACTTTTGGTCGGGAGATCCCGTCTGGGATTGTTCGACCGCCTACTGCAAGTTTTCATTTGACGTCACTTAGGCGACTTCCGTATAGATGATGATGAAAATGCGATGAGGAAAACACAACACCCAGTCTTCTCCCGGAAATCGAACCTGAGGACACTGCGTAGTAGTCAGTGATGCTGTCCACTGAGCTACGGGGGCGGACTACAAGTGATAATAACATTCGTAGATGGTATCATCAGTTTCAAGATACAGGCTGCCTTTGTAAAGGGAAAAGCAGGGGACAACCCAGAGATACTGAAGAGACTGTTGAGCGATTAAGAGAATCGTTCACTCGAAGCCCACAGAAATCAGTTCGGAAAGCTAGTCGTGAATTTAAAGTTGCTTCTGTGTAGACTGTTTGGAAAGTTTTATGAAAACTACGGGTTTACATGTATTTGAGGCTATAAAGCCGACAGACCATGCATTACGTGTCATCTTCGCAAAAGACAAGTCGTTTCACGTTACTGACGATTTTCTGGATCATGTTGTCTTCAGTGATGAATCGACCTTTCACCTCAACACTCACGATGTGTGCATCTGCTCAGAAAAATCTCACGAGATGGTACAAATGCAACGAAAATCCCTTAAAGTGACTGCTTTTTGTGTCGTATCCCTGCGGAAAGTTAATGGGTCTTCCTTTTTTGGTGGACCTACTGTAACTGGCACTTCTTACCTTGATAAAAATGTAGCCCTCGGTTGTCTGGTGGGAATGTTCTATGGAAATGGCTCCTTGCTACTTGCTCCCCCTGAAGATGTGGCGACCAACACCTCAGCTGAACTTCTGCCGTTGCCTGACCGTGGCTGGCATCGAACTCCGTCTCTTCTAGCAGGGTTTCAGTGCTACTGATATTAGTAATAGGGCAGAAGTGGAGGAGTTACAGACCAAGTAAGCAAACAGGTTTACCAGGTATAATTGTCTGTATTGTCCTTTAAAGCAAAAATAATGTAAGGTATCCTGTTACACATTAAAGACGGTTACTTCTGTAATCAAATATAGAAATAATAACTAGTCTCGTTGCAGGACCAAGACACTATGAAAATTCAGTAAAATCATTCAAACTGAAGTAGCCCAACCCCCAGGTGAGAGAGAGTGCGTTGAGGAACATTAGTATATTTGAGAGTTAACGGAACAGCCCAGGCAGGGGCAACGGCTACAGTCCTATCGGTAACATTCCGAACATTCCATACACTTTCGCCCGTTGATTGGCGAACGCGTTTCCTCGTCCCGGCGGAAACATAACCGATAAATAGCGGACGACTACTGGCTCAACTAGCACTGGCGTAGAACTGCGCACGACTGGGGCGTCGGGAGCGTCTCCCGTCATTTTTGTGTCCGTCACTCCAGGACACTGTATCGCCCCGCCGAGAAGAAGAGGGGCTCCGCAGCCAACCTGACAACGCGCCTTGTGCGCCCGTCCCCCGGCCCGTGCCGGCAGGGTCGGCACCCTGGGCGGTTGGGACACCTAGACTAGCGGTTCTTCAGCCAAACGGCTAAATTGGCCTTTCAAAGTACGCCATATTGCTTCATTTACGTATTAATTAAATGGGAATTGATACATTTATAAATCCTCCGCCAGTAGGGAGTCAAGGTGTCAGCCAAGCCTATAGGGGTTCATTCATGTCCGGGAAAATTCACATTATGCGTTTAAATTGGCAATTAATTTACACTACCTGTACTGGGCCGATCAGCCAGCGACCGATATGATTCTATTCGTAATTTTACCTAAGGCCGAATCACGGGATTAATTTTATTACGGCGCTCTCCCTCACTCTCCGTATGTCACAGTGCTGGACTATCTGTCATTTGCATCTTCCTTCCTTCAGCAGATAGGTAGCCCAAGATGGAAGAAGATGACCCAGAAAACTTTTTTCCAGTAAGATGGTGCGCCATCTCACTGACAGAGCGATGTACACGATTTGTCGACCATCAGTGTACCCTAGCGCTGGATAGGCCGCATGGGCCACAACGACAAGGCTTGCTTTGGTTTACTTCCCGACCTAACGCCATGCGAGTCTTTTCCTTTCGGGCCTCATCAAGGATCGTGTGTACGTGCCTCCGCTACCAGCTGATCCCCCGTGTTGCAATCACAGAAGATACAGTTATCAACGATTGGGAAGAACTCGGCTGTAGACCTGATGTACGCCGTCTGACAAATGGTGCTGTCATTGAACATTTGCTCTTTCATTTCACGTATCATTTATAATTGTAAGTTTAAAATAATGAGAGGTGGTGGCCCTATTTCAGAATTATTTCGTCCATTTTAATTGGACACTATTGCCTGGATTTATTCCGGAAGGAAATCAATAGTATTATCTTGTTTATATTCAATATCTTTCATTTTGTCTTATAATTATCAGAGGATAGCAGTTTGGGATGTTAACATCTGTTCACTATGAGAATGACTCTGTTTTTGATTATTGTAAGTATCGCCGATTGGAAGGCGAGGGGGCGGGGTTCGCTGGTGGCAAGTTCCTTGAAGTAGCTTACAAGGCATTCGGCAGACACCGCCTGGAGGGCGTCTACAGACGGACATATATATTTGGGCTGGGCACGTCTGTAGCTGACCTGAGACCAGGTAGCTAGTTTTGCCGCTACAGTGCTGTATTGTGTTAGGAGGCTCTCCGGTCACGACGCACTGGAAGGGCACTGGAGTACAATGAGCAGAGGCAGTAAACGTTGGGTCGTTCTGGTCTGCACGTGCACCTGAGGTTATGGAACACCAGGGGCGGGCGTCTGAGAATGTTTGTGTAAATTGCCAGATGTGATTTCTGGCGCTCTCGCGACTGGACGCTGGTGTCTGGTCGGAGGTAAAGTCATTTTAGCGTCTGCAGATTCGTTCCAATGGGCCGCAAATTCTATGGATTTCTGAGAAATGCTGGCTTACGTGCAAAATGCAGCGTGGGACAGTTTCGTGTCGAAGGAGCCTGGCGTGTTGAACAATTGGTTTGACCATTAAGCAAAATTTGTGATTGGTTTGATGGGAGGGGCTTGAGAGGAAGATATTTGAGTTGTGAAATTTTTGGTGTTGAGTCAAGCTACTCTGGTCTGGGTCATGCACCTGGCCGGATCGTGCTGTCTTGAAGTCTCTGCCTGGAGCAGTTCTCTTATCCAGTTCGTGGACTTTGAATTATTTCAGTGTGTTTTCTGCACAGTCAGGTGTAAGAGTCCTGCGTGGCTACTGTAGTATCAATTGAAACTTGTAATATTCTGATGTGCGTGTTCGCCAATCGTAATCAGAATTTTTACCATTTCTTGAAAGAACAGTTTTATTTTTCACTATAGTATTGTCGTCGGCTTAACCACCAAAACCTGTTCTACTCCTGTCAGTCCACATTCGCGATCGCTGCTGTTAACACTGCACTGCCATCAGCTGGTCTTCGGCAACTCCAACGCTGTTCTACAGAAAGACGGTAAGGTTGCGCCAACGCATCTGCTGAGGAAGGGGAGTTGAATAGTAGTGGTAAAGTGGGAGTTTATCGTGTGCCAGAGGGGACGTTTTTGCAGATCAAAATAGACTTGAATCGGAGTTGAAGTTTACTTTTTTTAATACTTCGTGGTTTTGCCACTTCCCTCCTGTGACTTAGCTAGTCAAATCCTTTATATTTGTGTAGTAACCTTGAATAACTTATATTTTATGTAAAGTCACCCATTTAGAAATTAATCGTATTTTATTGCCTTTTGTGTGTGTGTATGTGTGTGGCACATGGTCACATTTGTGTTGGATTGGTCAGGCTGTAAAATAGAAACCGTGAATATAGTTTTTATTCAAATTTGTGCTTACCTCATTTCAGTCACCTTTGACTGAAATATTTTGGAGGGAAAAATCTTGTAAAATTCTCGTAAAGATAGGTAGCTCACGGGAAAATATTACAGTTGCACAGAGTGTGCATTATTGCCAATTAGTTATTGACAAATTGAATGCTTGCATGTCGCCACTGCATACAGTTAGCGACAGTCGGTAGTAAATTCACTTTAGGTAATTTTATCCAGTTCTTTTTAATATGTAATAAATAAAAACCACGTACTTTCAATAATAAATATTATATAGCGTTAAAACCCCGATAATCATTTATAAACAACCTGTATTTATAAATAGTATCGATGTTTCATAGTGTAACACTGGCCATTCGCTCAGTGCATGCAGCACTGACATGCTATTCGTCGGACAGCTAGCCTCCGTCTGACACATTTCTGATGACGAGGCCTCTGCTTTCACCCCAATCGATCCCGGTGAAGCGGCGAATTCGGCCTCCGAGGCTAATGACACAATTTCTCATTCCCAACTCGAGGATCATTTGTAACGCACCCGCTGCAATAAGCAACGCCATTCAGATAGCCAAACAGAATAATTAGTGAGCAATTAATCTTCCAGCCAGACCACTCTCTCCTGGCTGTACAGGATGAAGATCTTGTTTGAGTACTTTCCAACATATGGCCGACAAATGTCAAATGAAACTAAAACGATGAGAATTTTTTTATCATCGTAATACACGTTTGCATGTCATATTAATAGTTTAGTAATAAAGTATTCTTAGTCACTTTGCACATTCTCATTTCATCTACAGTACTACTCTCTGAATAATTATAAAGGAATTTGCGTGGTTGCCATCTGCTTATGGTGTTGAAAATTTACTTTTTGAATTCATTTAATTATCTTCTCTGACATGAAGCAGCGAAGTAGCGCTATACTTATCTGTTTCATGAATGAAACTTGCACGGATGATGTGTGTTGGGATTCTACATCTACATCTACATCTACATGGGATACTCTGCAAATCACATTTAAGTGCCTGGCAGAGGGTTCATAGAACCACAATTATACTATTTATCTCCCATTCCATTCTCGAATAGCGCGCGGGAAGAAAGAACACCTGAATCTCTCTGTTCGAGCTCTGATTTCTCTTATTTTATTCTGATGATCATTTCTACCTATGTAAGTGGGAGGCAACAATATATTTTCGCATTCGGAGGACAATGTCGGCGATTGGAGTTTCGCAAGTAGCCCACGCCGCAGCGATAAGCGCCGTTATTGTAATGATTCCCATCCCAGATCCTGGATCATTTCCGTAACGCTGTCTCCCCTGTATCGTGACAATACGAAACGAGCTGCCCTTCTTTGGACTCTTTCAATGTCCTCCGTCAAACCCACCTGATAAGGATCCAACACTGGGCTACAATACTCCAAAAATGGACGGACAAGCGCAGTGTATGCAGTTTCTTTAGTAGTTCTGTTGCATCTTTTAAGGGTTCTGCCAATAAAAGGCAGTCTCTGGTTCGCCTTTCCCACGATATTATCTACGTGTTCTTTCCAGTTTAAGTCTGAAGTAATAGTAATTCCTAGGTATTTTGTGGAGTTTACGGCCTTCACGTTTGATTGATTTATGTTGTAAACAAAGTTTAACGGATTTCTTTTCGTACTCATGTGGACGACTTCACACTTCTCATTATTTAGAGTCAATTGCCAATTTTTACACCATACTGATATCTTATTCAGATCGTTATGCAGTTGGTTTTGATCTTCAGATGATTTTACTAGACGGTAAATGACGGCGTCATCTGCAAACAACCTAAGAGAGCTACTTAGATTTTCCCCTAAATCGTTTATGTAAATAAGGAATAGCAGAAGACCAATAACACTACCCTGTGGAACGCCCGATATCACCTCTGTTTTAGTCGATGCCTTACCATCGATTACTACGAACTGTGTCCTCTCTGACAAGAAATCCCCTATCCAATCGCAAATTTGGGGCGATATACCACAACCACGCAATTTGATTAAAAGCCGTTTCTGAGGTACGGTGTCAAACGCTTTCTGGATGTTTGGATGTTTTAGGGGGACAAAACTGCGAAGGTCATCAGTCCCGCTCTCTGGAAATTAAGAAATACGGTATCGATTTGCGAACCTTTGTCGATAGCACCCATCACTTCGTGTGAATAATGAGCTAGTTGTGTTTCGCATGAACGATATTTTCTAAATCCGTGTTGACCTTGGGTCAATAGATCGTTCTGTTCGAGATAATTCATAATATTTGAATACAGGATATGTTCCAAAACCCTGCTGCAAATTGACGTCAATGAAATAGGCCTGTAGTTTAGTGGGTTACTCCTACTGCCTTTCTTGAATATAGGTGTGACCTGTGCAACTTTCCAATCTTTTGGTACAGATCCTTCTATGAGAGAGCGGTTGTATATGACTGTTAAGTAACGAGCTATCGCTTCAGCATAATCAGATAGAAATCTAATGGGTATACAATCCGGACCAGAAGACTTGTTCTTGTTAAGTGATTTTAGTTGCTACACTACTCCGATGATATCTACTTCTATGTTACTCATTACGGCATCTGTTCGTAATTCGAAATCTGGAATATTGGTTTCGTCTTCTGTGGTGAATGAGTTTCTAAAAGCTAAGTTTAGTAACTCTGCTTTAGTAGCGCTGTCATCGGCAGGATCGCCATTACTATCACGTAGTGAAGGTAATGTTTGTGACTTGCCCTGAGTATATTTAACATATGACCAAAATCTCTTTGGGTTTTCAGTCAAATTACGAGAAAGAGTTTCGTTGTGATAAGTATTGTAGGCATCTCGCATTGAAATCCTCGCTAAATTTCGAGCTTCTGAGTACGATCGCAAATCCTGGGGATTTCCTGTTCGTTTAAATTTAGTATGCCTTTTCCTTTGCTTTTGCAACAGTGTCCTGACCTGTTTTGTGTACCAAGGGGGATCGCCTCCTTCTTTTATTAATTTATTAGGTATAAAACTTTCAATTGCTGTCGATACCACATCTTTGAATTGGAGCCACATCTGGTCTACACCTACGTTTAGTGTTACAAAAGAGTGGAAGCTGTCTTTCAAGAAGCAATGTATTTTGTTTCTATCTGCTTTACTGAACAAATATATTTTGCGTTTATTTTTGGTAACTTTGGAACTTTCGATATTCAATTTCGCTACGACAGCTCTGTGTTCACTAATACCAGTATCCGTTTTGATGCTCGTTATGAGCTCAGGATTATTTGTTGCTAAGAGATCAGGTGTGTTTTCACAACCATTTACAATTCTAGTTGGCTCATGAACTAATTGTTCGAAGTAATTCTCAGAGAATGCGTTGAGTACAATTTCGGACGATGTTTATGCCTACCTGATGATTTGAAAATATAATTTCGCCAACAGATCGAGGGTCAATTAAAATCACCACCTACTATTAACGTGTGAGTCGGATACGATTTTGTAATTAGACTCAGGTTTTCTTTGAACCTTTCTGCTATTGTATCGTCAGAGTCGGGAGGCCGGTAAAAGGAACCGATTATTAACTTCTTGCGATTTTCGGGCACAACCTCTACCCATAATAGCTCGCACGAACTATCAACTTCAACTTCGCTACATGAAATACTACTTTTGACAGCGACAAACACGCCCCCACCTATTTTGTTTAATCTATCCTTTCTGAACACCAATAGATCTTTTGAAAATACTTCTTCTGAACTTATTTCCGGCTTGAGCCAACTTTCGCTGCCTATAATGATGTGTGTTTCGGTGCTTTCTATTAACGCTTGCAGTTCTGGAACTTTCCCGACACAGCTACGACAATTTACAACTGTTATACCGATAGTTTCCGGATCTACATTTCTCCTGTGATCCACCTGAACCCTTAGAGATTGCCCATTTTCTACTTCCCCGAAGCTCTTTATCCTAAAAAACCGCCCAGTCCACGCCACACAGTCCCCGCTACCCTTGTAGCCGCTTCCTGCGTATAGTGGACTCCTGACCTATTCAGCGGAACCCGGAAACCCACCACCCGATGGCGCAAGTCAAGGAATCTGCAGCCTACACGGTCGCAGAACCGTCTGAGCCTCTGATTCAGACCCTCCACTCGGCTCTGTACCAGAGGTCCACAGTCGGTCCTGTCAACTATGCTGCAGATGGTGAGCTCTGCTTTCATCTTGCAAGTAAGACTGGCAGTCTTTACCACTTCAGTTAGCCGCTCGAAACCTGACAGGATCTCTTCAGATCCGAAACGACACACATCATTGGTACCGACGTGAGCCACCACCTGCAGTTGGCTGCACCCCGTACCCTTCATGGCATCCGGGAGGACCCGTTCCACATCTGGAATGACTCCACCCGGGATGCACACGGAGTGCACGTTGGCCTTCTTCCCCTCCTTGGCAGCCATCTCTCTAAGGGGCTCCATCACCCGCCTAACGTTGGAGCTCCCAACTACAAGTAAACCCACCCTCTGTGAAAGCCCGGATCTTGCAGGCTGGGTGGTGACAGGGTGAGAGACACCATCCGACTCAGGAACGTCGCCCTGAGCAGACAGCGCCTCAAACCTGTTCGCAAGACGAACCGGGGAGGCCTCACGATCGGTCCCCCGGAATGTCTTGCGCCTCCTGCCACGCACTGGAGCGACCTTCCACGCAACCACGGGTGGGATGTCTGCCTCACTGCTAGCAGTTTCAGGGTATGTCGCTGCCGCAGGCCGATCGGTGGAGACGACGGGAGTCCGTTCGGTCCCCACCGCCGGCCAACAACAACGACGCCCATCGATCGCAGCTTCCAACTGTGCAACCGAGGTTAACACAGCTTGAAGCTGGGAGCGAAGTGTCACCAGCTCAGACTGCATCCGCACACAGCAGTCACAGTCCCTATTCATGATTACAGTGCCAAAAAAAAAAAAAAAAAAAAAAAAAAAAAAAAAAAAAAAAAAAAAAAAAAAAAAAAAAAAAAAAAAACTACAGTCGCGATGCGTTCAAAGGAAAACTACACTGTTCGTTAGAACGCGGAGGTGAATCCAATACGCACGACAGCTCAGTATAACTTTACAAATTGAGACGAGAAAGTGTAGACGAAAAGCAAAATACTATATGTCGCTTCTAATCAGAAAATAAAGACAGACGACTGTCTCGACGGGTTCACACGGCGGAATAATACACTAACCAGATATTTAACGCGAATATGAATCAAATAAAAACGCGAGCACACAATAAATTTAATGAACTGAAGGGAAAACGCACTGAAAGTAAAAATATGTAGCTTCTAGAGAGAAGCCGGTTACATTTACAACTGATAATTTACTGCTACACCACTGGAGAGGTGTGCTCTGGACGACGTCCGCTGGCCGGCTGGTTGAATGTGAGTGATAAAATTTAACACTAGAATGTGACAATGAAATCACTCTACTCTCGCCCAGTACAAAGCAACACTAGGCCCAACGGATGACCAAAAACACACACACAAATCCAAATTATTCAGTGGTGGATCGGTAACTAACTGACTTAATCATGCCTGAGAGAGCGATTATAGTAAGATGCTTGCTTTATTTTATATTTTTTAAAGTTTCACGTCTCAACTATAGTGGTTTTAATTCTCTTTTGTGTATATTACTTGCTGTAATGTTATAAGGATGATCATTGGTGGGACTGTGTTTGAAATGGATCACAGACCTTCATATTACAGGAAATATATTGAAATTTTTTTCACAAGCTTTAAACTTAATTAATGCCTAGATACATGGCATTCAGATCTGGGCTCTTACTGAGTGTAACTAATACTACGCACACTATTGGGATTCAAGAAACAAAACTCATCTCTCTCTTTCTGTTGCATAATACACTCGTACAAAATGCGATAATAAACATTATAATTTTAATTAATCAAGCGAACAATTGACTGTACAAGTGCGTAAGCGCCATCGAACGGAAAAGGGAAGCTATGTGTGTGTTGCCCTTACTTAAATTTAGTTCAGGCGGTGTGTAAGTCTAGGCACAAACGACACTGACAATTTGGTCCATTACGATTACAAACATTTGAATATTTGAAACTGCTGTTGCATTGTACTTCCAAAATAATCGACAATCCGAGGTCTTACACTCCACATTTTTAGATGAAAGCAAGTCTAGGTCAAAATATTATTGTTAAAATAGCCAAAAAATTGTTGTACAACTAATAAACACTTTTGTAGTACTTGAGGATACACAAAATACTAAACAAATCAGTACTAAACAAATCTATCTATTCAAAAGATCAGATAAAAATTTCCTTCACGCTTTCCTCAGTGGTAGTCTCCAGTCTTTCAAAACTAAAAATGCGAGAGTAGATCAGGTGTGGCTTACGTTCAAAGACATCATATCATTAGCAATCGAGTAATTTATACCAAATACATTGATAGAAGAGTGAGCTGACCCCCGTGGAACACAAAACAGTTCAGAACACTGTTGCAGAAGCAAAGAAAAACACATGCAAAATTTAATCAGACTCAGAATCTCCAAGACTGGCAATATTTTACAGAGACTTGCAATCTAGCGCGTACTTCAATGCGAGAAGCTTATAATAGTTTCCACAACGAAGTCCTGTCTCGTAATCTGGCAGGACATCCAAAAAAATTTTGGTCATATGTGAAGTACACTAGTGGAAAAAACAAACAATACATTAACTACACGATAGCAATGGTAATAATACCGATGAAAGTACTACTAAAGCAGAATTTCGAAACACGGCTAACCGATATACTTTCACAAAACAAGACGAAGTGAACATTCCAGAATTCGTACCAAGAAAAAATGTTCAAATTTTTATATATCTATAGGACCAAACTGCGTGGTCATCAGTCCGTAGCTTACAAACTACTTAAACTAACATAAACTAACCTAAGGACAACACACACACCAATTCCCCAGAGAGCTCTCGAACCTCCGACGGCAAGCAGCCGCGCGCTCCGCAGCGAGGCGCCTTAGACCGCTCGGCTACTCAACCGCGGCAAAGGTAGAATATCCAGGATATGTATTTCCCATGCATTTCTGTACATACCAACGACTCACATGGAAACAAAATGAACAAAACTGTTAAAGTATGCACCACGTTTACACACAGTCGGCTAATATTTATGCTCTGTCTACCTAGTGCAGCTGTAGGTAAACAGCGGCCCTCGGACAGCGTGAAGTACTCCAAGGGGTTTTGTCCGTTCCCCCAAGACAATGCCACAAATCTTCCGACAAACGAGGTTTCCTTCCCCACTCGAACAAAAATTCTACTAGGATAGACGTTATGCGCAAGAACAGTGCCGATTCCATTTCCTGGGACAAAAATGTTCTTGGGGGCAAACCACGTTTAGACTCGACGCAGAGGCTGATGGGATCGCTCCATTTTTCCGCCGAGTATAATAATATGTCGCACACTGCTTTTCCGGTAAACTTTGTGACTTATTTCGGTTTTGTATGTTTGGCAGTGCTATTACGAACCCTTCGAAGAAACACAAATTCAGTGACGAGTGTCGTGTATTTAACGAAGACTGTATAAACAAATACGAGGATAAGTCAATTATTATCCGCAAAGTAGTTATAAAATTTTATTGTAATAAAATACGAAACTTACAAGTACAACATTTTTCGACATAGTCTCCTTGCTTTTCGATGCACTTCGTCCATCGCTCTACAAGCTTCCTTATGCCCTCATAAAAGAAGGTTTTCGGTTGAGCTGCAAGCCAGGAATGCGTCGCTTCCTTCACTGCTTCGTCCGAGTCAAATCGACGACCCCTTAATGCCTCTTTGAGTGAACCAAACAAATCATAGAAGGGGCAAGATCGGGACTATATGAAGGATGATCCAGTACTTCGAATTTGAGTTTATGGAGCGTTCAGCAGTGTGGAAAGCAGTATGCGGACGGGCACTATAGTGCATCTCACTGTAACGTACACTGTTTATTGTTGTGGCCCTTTCACCATAATGTTCCAGTACAGGACCTCGTGCATCCCAATAAACCGTAAGCATCAGTTTTCCTGCGGGCGGTTGGGTCTTGAACTTTTTCTTCCACGGCGAATTTGTATGTTTCCATTCCATACTCTACCGTTTACTCTCCGGCTCGTAATGATGGATCCATGTTTCGTCGCCAGTAATGATTCTGTCTAAGAAGTTGTCCCCTTCGTTACCATAGCGATCCAAATGTTTTTTGCAAATGTCGAGGCGCGTTTGCTTATGCAACTGTGTGAGTTGTTTTGGGACCCATCTTGCACAAACTTTACAAAACCCAAGTCTGTTGTGAATGATTTCGTAGGCAGAACGATGACTATTTTGAAGACGATGAGCCATTTCATCAATGGTTAATCATCCGTCTAAGAGAATCATTTAACGTGATCACTCAATGGTTTCTTTATTTATGGCGGTAAACGGTCGTCCGGATCCTTAATCGTGCTTAACACTCGTGCGACCATTTCGGAATTTTTCAATCCACTCGTACACACTTCGTTGTGGCAAAACACTGCTCCCGTACTGTAATGAAAGTCTTCTATGAATTTCGGCCATGATTAACAGCACGGCAGCGACAACGAAACGAACGTAGCAGCTTGAAAATTTCAAAAACATAACAACAAATAAACAAAGCAAAATATAACTAAATTGCGGATAATAATTAACTGACATGGCTTAGCCACAGCCTAAGGGATGTTTCCAGAATGAAACTTTCACTCTGCAGCGGAGTGAGCGCTGATATGAAACTTCCTGGCAGATTAAAATTGTGTGCCGGAACCGGGACTCGAACCTGGGACCTTTGCCTTTCGCGGGCAAGCGCTCTACCGACTGAGCTACCCCGACACGACTCACGATGCCGCCGCACAACTTCACTTCCGCCAGTACCTCGCCTCCTACTTTCCAAACTTCACAGAAGCTCTCTTGCAAACACGCAAGACTAGCACTCATGGAAGAAAGGATATGGTGGAGACATGGCTTAGCCACAGCTTATGGGATGTTTCCAGAATGAAACTTTCAGGAGTGCTAGTCTTGCATGGTTCGCAGGAAAGCTTCTGTGATGTTTGGAAAGTAGGAGACGTGGTACTGGAAGTAAAGTTCTGAGGCGGCATCGTGAGTCGTGTAGGGATAGCACAGTCGGTAGTGGGCTTGCCCGCGAAAGGCAAAGGTCCCAGGTTCGTGTCCCGGTTCCGGCACACAATTTTAATCTGCCAGGAAGTTTAACATTATAATGATTTGTGAGAATCACGGATGTTGTTGGGAAATCAGATTTTTGCGTAGAATAAAGATACATAATTATTAAAACTTACAGATTGTTGTCAGTGTAGTGAGGGTCATCAAATCCATCCAGGTGATAAAAAAGTTGCATATTCGTGCTGGGCGGAAGTGCAAATACAACTGAAGAGACGGATCACCCTGTGTATCGGTCGCTAGACTGAAGCCACCTGGCTGTGGTTCGAGGGCGCGCTAGGCGTTACGTCGATGCTTGTTGTGGTAGTAACCGACCAATAAACCACGTTAACCATTTTACACAAGTATGTATAGTAATTTCGACTAATGATTATGTGCTAAACTGAAGTCGTGTTGACATCAGGGTTACAATGAAATAAAATGAGATAAAAATGAGAAATTTTTTTAAATAAAAATGCATCATACTGGACTTAAAATAAAACGTTATGGATTACAATTCTGCAAATGCATGGTAATAAAAAACATAAGAACTTATTAAATGCGGGGATAATACCTCAGCTATACAGGGCCATATGACCAAACAAGCGACAAGTCGTGAACTAAAAAGAGTGGTTGGGAAGGGGGAGACATGTTATAGTACTGAATGTTTTAATGGTACACATGCATATTTCTTTAATGTAATTGCATTGCTTGTAGGTAGTCATAATTTGCCAATATTCCATTATGTTTTAAATCCGTCTGATTATTCAGCGTGTTATCAGGTAGCTGTGCAATATATCGTTTTATGTATATTTCCTCAAGTGCGTTCAAAACAGTACCCTTACCTTCAATATGCAAAATGTCGTAATTAGTTTGTAGGCTTGTAATAGAATGTCTATTGTCTTTTAAATGTGCATTTAATGCGGATCTGGAGCTGTTAAAGTTGAGGAGTTCTTTGAATCGTGTATTTGGGTCCTTACTTGACTGTTCCCTGTGTCTGAACCTACTACCAACATTTTGTGGGATGAAAAAAGCTGGAATTAGGTTACTTTTTTTTAAATTTTTTCAGTTGTTTACCTAACTTTTCAGAAAAAAGTCCGTAATATGGAAACCGGCGATAGTTTTTTCTATTTTTGTCATGTGTTGGTGCTAGCGTAGTAGAAAAGGCTTGTGTGCTGGATGTTGCGTTTGTGCTTTTCTTTATTTCTGTGTGGACGAAGTCCGAGCTGTAATCATTTGTGAGGGTGATGTATTCTATTATCTCATATTCCCGTTTGAAAGCTTGGGTTGACAAAGGGACTTCGTGAAGGCGTCGTAGTAACGAGCGAAAAGTTGCTTTTTTGTACTGTAAGGGGTGATTTGATGAGTTGTGTTTGACGGAATCCGTGGTTGATGGTTTGCGGTAAATATCAAATTGAAAATTGCCCTCCCGTAAAGTGACTGACAGGTCTAAGTATGGTATAGTGTTGTTCACACTGTGTTCCACTGTAAATTGAATATTGGGTGTTTTTTCGTTTAGATGGTCAACTGGAGAGTCGCATACAGTGTGTATACTAGAAGTACATCGACCACATACCGTACCCTACATAGTAAGTTTGTGCCGTAGCCTGGGTTTTCTTGTACAAAATCGTACTCAAACTTTGTAAGGAATATGTTAACTAAACAATATGATAATGGTGACCCCATCGCCAGGCCTTGATCTTGCATATAACAATCATTACCAAATTTGAAATAGTTGTACTGCAGAAGAATACTTAATAGCTGCAGTACTTCATTGATTTCCTGGTTATATACATGTGTTCAGGAATAATGATGTTAGTCTTACTTTTGTCTGCCTTAATTATAATTGCGTGTTGGTCATCTAACTTTTTGTTAATGTTACAAAGAATTACTTTATCATCCGGTTCGCCCTTTGTTCTGTGAGTGTCATTTGATTGTAATATCTGGCGTTGTATTATTTTGTTTATTTTTATCGCTGCCTCATTTCGTTGTGCGACTGAACACGAAACACTATATGTAGCAGATAAAGAGTGGGCAACTGAATAATCTATCTGTTTTTGAGTTAACCTCCCATGAATGTTATGTGCTAAATCTTTTCCAAGTAACTGCTTTTCTTGACTATTAAACTGGATGTCTGTTAGGTTACAAACACGGGGGGCAAATTTAAATGTGCACTGTGGATTACGGATTAAATGTTCATTTATTAAAACAATTATCATTTTCTACAGTAAAAAGCGTCTAAAGATGCAACTGTAGGTTACGAAACCGGTTGTGCGGGTCTTCACGACTCCAATAAAAATAACAGCTCAAGTGGACCAAGGACTTTCATTCAGACTCTTACAATTTTAACACCTAATTTTTAACTGTGTGAAAGTTTCTTAACTATGTATCACAAGAAGATGTTAAAAAAAATTTGTCTCAGTTCAGTCTTCTGTTGTATCCCATCACCACTGCAACTAGCTGCAACTAGAACTTACTGATGTGGTGGCAGAGTATACAATGAATTAAATACTTGACTTTTACAAATCTTCGTCTATTAAACAAATTCCACGCATATAGTATTCATGGAGGGAATGAATGGAAGAGAAACTTGGGAATACAACTTCAGCCTCGGAAAAGAGTTTTGATACGGTAGTTGAACACAAAGAGAAGGTAGGCATAATCTGTACATATGTTGACTTATTCGAAAATTTGTTTTGCTGAAATGTCATGAAATATATTGTGACTTATACCACACAACGGTTTTTCACAAAACAGTTTATTAGCACAGGATACGGACACAGAGTATCGACGAACACCTACTTAATTCAAAGTTAAGTTCTTTATATGAAGGCAAGAAAAAATAGACAAGGGATTTCGGCGGCAGCTATGACAACACTTCCTCCAAAGTGTTGCCCCAAAACACAAGTCCATGGACAGGCAGAAATTAGAAGTGCAAATCGCGTTAACAAGAGAGTCGGAGGAGATTGAGGTCGGCTATTTCTGTCGGTCGATGTTTTCTAGGAATGGCCGACCTCTTTGACAGCCGGCCGCGGTGGCCGGGGGGACTGAGGTGCTTCAGTCACGGTCTGCACGGCCACTACGGTCGGGGGGTCGAATCCCCCTTCGGGCATGGATATTTGTGCCGTCCTTAGTTGTAGGTAGTTCATAAGTAGTTTGTAAGTTTAGGGACTGATGACCCCGTAGTTAAGTCCCTTAAGCTTAACAAACATTTGAACATTGACAATTGGTGCTTCCCGCTTAGCGCCTGCTCTGCCGCATCCTGCGATGCACAGAAGTCCGCTGGGTAGTCTGCTCTCTCCCCTGGCATGACAAAATGAGCTTCGCTTAGCCCCGTCTATCCACACAGTTTATAATATTAACTGCCTTATGGGTTGAGGTTGTAGAGGCAAGTTTAACTTTTAGTATTTAATCAGATTCGTAAATAGTTTGCAAGTTATTAATGAGATTAAAGTAGCCAAACATTACGTAAATACTGACTGCAGAGATTATGGTTCATAAATAAACAGGGGAATTAATTTTATTTTTAAATATCTCTGACAATTAAAGAGTATATGTTGGCGGCAGCTACATTATAAAAAGAGACGGGGCCTACCTTCTGGGACATTTGGCCTGCTTTGCTGCAATATAACGGTTTATATTTATAAAGGTATGACACCGTCGTGACGAGGGGTTGGGCTTGTTACGTAATTTGTTCGTGCAGCGGACAGTGCGTTAATTTTTGTTTCAGTATTCAAACGGAGTTACGGGAAAAAAATTTTACGCGGAACAATATGAAACCTCGAAATTAAACATAAAAAAAGAGAAGAAGGAAACGCGATTGCAGGTTCTAAAAAGCCGTTTAATTATTATGGGAACTGATAAGGATTGAAAAATGGTAAAACTTATAACAATCACTGCACGATATCATGTCTACCGTAATGGCGTCGAAACCCACCACACAACTTCAAGGGGAGAAATTATTTAGGCCAGATTCATTACCGGAATGATAAATGAAAATCCGTGATATTAAATTTTTAAATATTTCATGATGTATTTAACTCACAAAACCACTTTACTTACATGCTGGATAAAGGAAACAATAGGAACTGCTATAGATACGTCTGTACTAATCAGAGGCCGAACATAGATGAATCGGAAAGCCGGCCGCGGTGGCCGAGGGGACAGGCGCTCCAGTCACGGTCTGCACGGCCACTACGGTCGGGGGTTCGAATCGCCCCTCGGGCATGGATATTTGTGCCGTCCTTTGTATAAGTTAGTAGATAAGTAGTTTGTAAGTTTAGCGACTGATGACCCCGTAGTTAAGTCCCATAAGCTTAACAAACATTTGAACATTTTTGAATCGGAACGTTGTTCTTTCTCTCGTCAAACAGAAACAAGGGAAGGTCGCTTAAGGTACAGAAAGAGAAAAACGCTCATCGATTAAAATATATCTTAGGTCGTTAATTTTTTGTTGTATCGTTTCAAGTTTCTATTTTGTTGAATGAAGATATTCATTTAATATGGCGTATAGGAAACGAATGTATGTTTTGCGATGGCTAAAGAGGAATTTCAACGTTTGATAGCAACAGATTGTGCCTTTATAAGAACTCTCATCACGAAGTACAGATGGAAGACCTTCCGCGCTCTATGCTTCTGAGTGCCTCGTGATGAACCGAAAGTGCCCACTCAGGAAACTTAGAACCTGACGACAGGAAGATACTGAGGAGAATATTAGAAGCCATAGGAAAGGAAGTCGTTAACTAGAGAATCAGGCACAGTGACGAGCTCTAAGGACAAAAAATGTTCAAATGTTTGTATAGCTTATGGGACTTAACTACGGGGTCATCAGTCCCTAAACTTACAAACTAGCTAATACTAAAGACGGCACAAATATCTATGCCCGAGGGGGAATTCGAACCCCCGACCGCAGTGGCCGTGCAGACCGTGACTGGAGCGCCTCAGTCCCCTCGGCCACCGAGGCCGGCCTCTAAGGACAGCAGGAAGCCATATTCACTTGTATGAGGAAAAGGCGACTGACCTTCTATGGCCACATGACCCGCCTGAATCACTCCAGGCTCACCAAGAAGATCCTCACAGTGATACTCAGGGAAAAAGGCATCGAAAGCCAAGTGGTTCACCTCTGTTAGATCAGAGGAACTGCAGATCCCATTACAGACATATGAGACCCGAAATCAGTACAGACAGAACAGGGAGCCTTCACACTGTCTCTCACAAGCAAGAAGTGTGCAGTCACCACCAGACTAAATGGACGCATGAGAGGAAGCAGACTCACAGCCAGAAGATGAAGGCTTACTGTGCGAATAAAAAGCAGAAGACTCTAGCTGATGTTTTAGCCACGTGGTCCCTAGCAGGCTGAAATGAACTGAAAAAAGACTCTCATCAAGAGGGGTTGTTGGACGAATAGTCTCGAGTCAGATTGAAGTTGTACAAACGATACTTGTTTTCAGATTTTACGTAGTGTACATCACTTTCTCCGTCCTGTTTAACGTTGTACAACAACTACGGTAGACGACGGGCATTATCTGCGACTTCTCGTGCGAAGGAACTCCGACCAGACTGCCACAACGATTAAGAGATGTCATTCTGAAGCGAGTCACGTGTGAGACTAAACCGTATGAAACAGACTCCACTACAATTCTTAGTATTGTAGAGGGGCTTAGAAAGGCCCTTTCGTTAAACCCAGACACTATGGTTCACGGTACAGGCGAGCCTGATATCAACAAAAATAGGTTACGCAAAATTGGTTAGAAGCTCTTTTACGGATGCGAGCCTAATATGTGTGGTATCACATGACCGTTGACAATATGTGCGAAGGAAACCTGACAATGTTGCATACATCAAAATAGCACATCAGTGTGGCGGATTAATGATGTTCTGGGCTGCTATCGTACGAGACTTCGGCCGCCATTGTTGCCAATCATGATGAATTTCAAGTCTCCACAGTACAGCGATACCATCCTCCAATCTATTTTGAACGATTTCATCAGCATTTCAGGCAAGAAATAAAGTTTATGGTCGACAGCTGCGGAGCCCATTGTATAGGCATCATCAACGATTTCATCAGTCGTGCCAGTATTAGGCAATTGGATCGGCTTGCATGGACCCCCTCAACCCATATGAATCCAATTGAAAATACACTGAATGAATTCAAATGAGCGTAGAGTGTGTATCCTGTTCAATCAACGGGACTTGCAGGATTGCCATTGAAGAATAGGCTGAATGAAAGTACCCGTGGTTGAAAGAATTCATGGATAGCATGCCTTTTAGGCGCTAGTTTGAGTTCATGCAAACTTATTTCAATTTGTTTTAGATACTAAATACAAAGGAAGACATTTGTTGGATTTTGTCAATGCACCTCAAAATGTTTTACTTTAAAAAAACGCAGCTCTCCGCATTATAAAATATAAAACTTTTGCTTGTTGGGTGATACAAAGAATTATTGATGTGCTTATGTTTGTGACAATTTTTAAGATGATGACCCATAAAGAAACAGAGTGTGCTTAATCTATTATCGCCGAACGAACTATTAAAAACACCCTGACAATGAGAGGTGCTACAGATTTTAAAAATCGATTCAAGCACAGCATTATGAAGCGTCTTACGTAAAGGTTCTTCAACATTTTTCGATCCTTTGGGTGTTAATCATGTCTTGCATTGTGTCGTCCGGGCCTTTCTAGGAGATATATCTTAATACAAATCTCGGTTTCCATTCCGCTCCATTCATAATAATACGTTATGACGATGGTTGGCAGACATGTTGGAAGCTCGTAACTTTTATTAAAAATGATTTTTTTTTAATTCAAGAAGATTTTATTCGGTTATGCCACATGACACACGCGTATCTCTTCTGCGGTAGGACGTAACACATGACATGCGATTGGTAAAAAACATACGCTAAGCCTTCTACCATTGACTCTCGCATCACTACAGTCTGCCGCTACATTCGAACTGCTACTAACACGTAATAGCGATAAAATGCGATAGAAAAACTATGAACTTTAAGCCAAGATTGTCACTTTTTTTATAACTACTACCGTTTGGTTGATAGAGTGTTCCGTTGGTTTTGGTAGAATATTTGATACATGATCACCAATAAAAACATGACAATGTTGCAATATTAAACAAAATTTATTGTTTAATACAAACTAGTTTTCGGCTGTGACACAATCATCAGGTACGGAGAATACTATAAAGAAACGTCAACGCAAAGGTTTTTAAGACATATGCATCAAATATTCTCATACTAACCAAAAGATAAACGTTGTTAGGAAGTTATATTAAGAAATGCTCCAAATTTATTAATTATTGACTAAGTAGCTAAGAGAAGTAAGTGACAGTTTACTAGCATTACATGCTACTTTAATTTACGCTAATGGCAACACACACACACACACACACACACACACACACACACACACACACATATATATATATATATATATATATATATATATATATATATATATATATATATATATATATATGCCCGAGGAAGGAGTCGAACCTCTGGCGGAAACGGCCGCAACTCCACGACTAGGCACCTCAGACCGCATGGCCAAGAAATTACTGGTACATAGGCAGATACCAACGAACTATTTTACTTCTCGTACCATGTTTCCTGCAGACCATTTTGATAAACACATTAATTTACATCTGAAAAGCGATAGTTGGTCGGGCTGATGCCATCTTGTAATGGCTAAGAAATTGTTTGATTACTGCTGAGGTAACAGCTTTTATGACTGGAAAACGTGCCTCTCTCCACCTCCAGTAGCTCCTAGTAAAGAATTTAGGACTGTGGCGTGTTTCAAAGCAACATTACACTCGTTCATTCGCTATTAACTAGAACAAAGTTGTATTAGTTTACATTGTTTTCTCAAAATGCCAAACCTATTCAGATCTCTACGAACGGCGCGATCCTAATTACAAACGAACGAGAATGGGACAGTTGTTACCTTGTCGTCTGAGGTCTACGGTGACGACACGCGCGGGCTTGGAGTCCCAGACAGCACAAGAGCACAGGGTTCTTTAATGCGCTACTTCTAGTCAAACTAATGCACATCCCGCTGATGTAAATAAACAGTAAATACTGAATCTCTAGGCATATATATAATATCTGACGTGTGATTGTGCTTAGTTAACGATTCATATAGGTACTGCGTTCTATTCCACAATTTTATGACGTCTGAAACATGTGAGTTGCACTGTATTATGTACCTTTAGTGGTTACCACTCAGCAACAATTTGAATTTGCAATTCCTGGTGCAATGCTAAAGTTAACCATACATTTCTGATTTCGGACACTGGCCTTGTAAACCGATACTGATGACAACGTCAATGTTTTACGCCTCTTAATGCCAAATCGACTCTCGAACAGGAACGCAATCTTTTTTGATTAACAGTGCACTCACATTCAGGGCACGAACAAAAACTCACCATGTCATTGAATACGTTTGATAAGGTATCCGATTCATCACTTACTGAAATTTAATTTACGGCTCTCCCTCGTCTCTAATAACTTGTATTCTGATATTTGTTGTGTGACGTTATTCAATTACATGTGAACTAACTGCCATAAGGAGCAATGTTCTCTACTGTTTCATATGGTACCCATTGTGTATAGTCGGACGACTATACTCCACAGGGTTTTGGTGATTAGAGGACCTGCAATGCAGCTACTGTAGTTGGGTTGCATTCAGCAGTGATCCTCTTTTAAAATTTAAAGGTGATAATATATAAACAAACGTCCGTAATCAAGGTCAGCGCTACAGCGTAAGACCTCATGGAATCACTCCAGGTCACTTGAATAGCTCGCAGAGGGCATTCTTTCCTTGTGTGGCTGATTGTCTATTTCAAAGTTCCACAGACACATCCTAAAGACTCCACAAAAGCCTATTTATGCAGTGAGTCTGCACAGCGACCATGTTCCGTAAGTGTTCTGTTTAATGTAACAAATAGGTTCCTCTATAATTTTGCGCCGGGGTTGTCATGATTGTAGTCGTGATACCATTTACGTATATCGATGTTTTCAATGGTTAGACATTTCTGCTCACACAAATATCTTGTTTTTACTTTATTAGATGGATTTCTTAATCTGAGTCTATTTCGACGCAAAGCTAGATTAGCATCATGAATAAGCAAGTCCATGTTCGACTGAATCTTTTGAAATTCTCGAAGCAGTGATGAAGATTTGTGGATATCACATGGATAAATATACAGCAAAATAAAACCAGCACGGAGGTGATGATCTGATAATACCAAATATAAGTCACATAGTACTGTTCAGCTGAACACCTATCAGGTTCATCCACACTGGAGCGCAATAATGAGCAGCTGAAGAAAGCAGCGCTGTTGACGATATTCGCAAGGTATACATCGCAGCGCCCCATGTCGTGTCGCATAAATTTTGAATGATACTATTCTATGTCCTAATTTTGGCAGCAGTGTAAATAAGGTGTTTTGTGAATGAAAGAGTGCGGTCAAGGGTGATACCAAGATATTTTAGAAAATTGTTATGGTTTAGTACAGTTTCATTAAAGAGAACTTGAAGTATAACATCTGCTAAGTGCATTCGGTAGAATTCACTTCCTTCTGTTTTGGTAGTATCAGGCTTCAGTCAGTACTTTTTAAAATACGAACTCGGATGCGCATTAATGGTGTAGTACATAATAACTGACAAAACGTGACCGAGTAAAATAAAATTTATGTCTGGCGTTACACAGTGTTAAAAGTCTCCTACTGTTCGTTCATTTATTAACGATTAAGGTCACCATTACATCTCAATCTTCTTTGCTAGTTAGACTATTGCGCCATGTTTACAAGATAAATCAATCAGATCTTAAGGCCGCAAAATTCACAAAATATCTCGGAATTACTATTACTTCTGACTTAAACTGGAAAGAACACGTAGATAATATCGTGGGAAAGGCGAACAAAGGCTGCGTTTTATTGGCAGAACCCTTAAACGATGCAGAAGAACTACTAAAGAGACTGCATACACTACGTTTGTTCGTCCTTTTGCTGCCCAGTGTGGGATCCTTATCACGGGGTATGACGGAGGACATAAAAAGAGTCCAAAGCAGGGCAGCTCGTTTCGTATTATCAAGATACAGGGGAGACAACGTTACGGAAATGATACAGGATCTGGGATGGGAATCATTACAACAACAGCGCTTATCGCTGCGGCGTGGGCTACATACAAAACTACAATCACCAACATTTTACTCCGAATGCGAAAATATATTGTTGCCTCCCACTTACATAGGTAGAAATGATCATCAGAATAAAATACGAGAAATCAGAGCTCGAACGGAGAGATTCAGTTGTTCTTTCTTCCTGAGCGCTATTCGAGAATGGAATGGGAGATAAATAGTATGATGGTGGTTCGATGAACCCTCTGCCAGGCAATTAAATGTGATTTGTAGAGTATCCTATGTAGATGTAGGTGTTGATGTCTCGCGTTCGAAAGAGACGTTGTTAGCGATATCACTCTAGACAGAAGAACGGATGTCAAGAAAAGAGGGTGATTTACGAAAAATATGAAGTCTCGCCTTGCACCTCCAGGTGCTTAATTACACAAAGAAATACTTTTTCTTCAGCCTTTTGTGATGGATGGTGAGAATATAGAGTTGACTGTCAGCTACTGAACACTGAGTTTCAACTGCTAGAATTACCATTATTTTCTCACGCAGTGAACTACTTATCTGTGAATGGCTGCATGTACCAATGTGTGAGAACGTCCGAACACTAGCTTAATAAAAAGAATTATATAATTTCAACACTGTATATTCTCAATTAGTATTAGTTACACTATAAGCTTATTTCGACTTATTAGTCATCTTCAGGTGTTATGCCTGCAATACATAAGTTTTCATAATATTTAGTATTATGCTACCTACCTAATTTATACAGATGTAAAAGAAATGCTACGTACCACATTCTGTTAATATCACGTAACTTAAAATATTGTGCTGTCATGCAAGATCTTTATCAAGTTACGTATTATATATGACGTCACAATAATATTGAAATGTACAGCATAATAATAAGCTTATAGTGTAATTAATACGAATTAAGAATATACAGTGTTGAAATTATATCATTATTATTATTAAAATGTCGATGTATGTCAACTAACACTGTGGGTCCTGCAAATAACAAGTTAACTAGCTTAATAAGTCAGGCATTCAAACTATTAAGCAGAGGAATACACAGAAAAATGGAAAATATAATATGTAATATGTTAGATGAGTGAAGAGAAATCTAGACACAAAGAACATCTTAGAAAAATAGAAGTAACCTCTAGGAAAATACGGTATGTTATAGGGAAATACGGCTAATATATAGTATGTACAAGAATTAAGGGGGAAAATTGTAAATTCAAGGTCTAGTTACAAGTACTTCAATTCACAAGGATGCCACACATGAAAAAAAGTATACTATATTCCTGCTCAGTGGAGACAGCGAACATGCAATGACGATTTTTCGGGGGTTATAGAAACTGCTGAATATCATCTAAGAATATTGGTTCAAATTCTGATTAGGTATTCTGTATTTATTGCAGCGGGTTCATTTAACCATAATTTCGTATGTAGTCATTTCCTACAGATTTGTTACACACACCTTAGTGCTTGGTTACATTGATCGCGTGGCAAGACAATCATCCATATTCTAAATCTACTCGTACATCTACATAAATACTCCGCTACTCACATTTAAATTTATGGCCGAAGTTAATCAGAGCGCTTTAATGATATATCTCTACGGTTACATTCTCTATTAGCACGAAAAGGAACAGCTGAATCTCTCAGTTTTCGACCTGATCTCCCTTCTTTTATTATGATCATTATGTCTCCCTATATTGGTGGGTGCTAACAAAAAATATTCGCAATCGGAAGAAAAATATGTAAAAAGAAATTTCTCAAATAAACTTCTTCACAACGAATCAAACCTTTCTTTCAGTGATTTACACAACACTGGCATTATTTCTGTATTAAACTCTCCCCTCTATCACTATAATACTTTTTGTATATCATCCGTCAGTAGGCAGAAATACTCCAAAATAGGACGCACAAGTATACTGCAGGGAGTTACTGTAGTAGAATTGTCGCATTTTCTAAATGTTCCGTAAATAAAACGTAGTCTTTCGTTCGCCTTTCCTGCAATATTTTCTATCTGTCCTTTTCAATTTATGTTGTCTATTATTGTAATTCCTTGATATTTAGTTGGATTTGTGGACTTCAAATTTGACTTATTTATCCTATAAACGAAGGTTAACTATTTCTTTTAGTCCTCATACGGATGACTTCACAATTGTGAATTAAATGACAGCGTCATCTGCGAATTCTAAGACAGCTGCTAATAAAGGAATGCCAGATATTACTTCCGGTTTACTCAATGACTTTCCGTCAGTTACTACCTACTATGTCGTTTGTGACAGGAAACCGCCAATCATATCCCACAACTTACTGTGTCATATTCCGTAAGCACGCAATTTGATATGAAAACGCTCTTGAGGTGCAGTGACAAAAGCCTGCCGGATATCGAGATATATGGAACTGATTTGACGTCCTTTGTCGATAGCACTCATTAATTCACGTGAGTTAAGTGCTGGGAATGTTTCATAAGAACAATACTTCCTTAGTATGTGTTAATAAGTAGTTACCCTCGAAGTATTTAACAATATTTTTTAAGTATATGTTCCAAAATCCTGTTGCAAATTGACATCAATGTTATAGGCGTGTAATTGTGCGGATAACTCCACCTTACCAAAGCGAATGAGATTGATATAAACAATTTGTAAGGTCTCGCGAATTGGTACATTCTTATACAAATTTTTAATATCAATTGAAAGTATAAGAGGATTTTCAGGTAAAACAAAATCCTGCAAGATACTTGCCATTTCATTGCTACTCTTCACACTATTTGTGTTGTGAAAAGTATAGAACTTCCTTATTGTGGCTTGACAAAAACTGTTAAGGTAATAATTGGGGCTATAACATCCGGGAACAACGGGACGTATAGGGTTGTTTTCTTTGTGCAACTTTATCTGGGCACGCAAGATAGGCATTTCAGGGTTCATCATAGTAAGTCTTTTTTTTCCATTTTGAGTCCAATACGACATCAGAGCTGTTAATAATGTTCCTAATGTCTTTTGCAAAAGTTAAGAGCGAATTTTTGTCAACTTGTACAATTTCATTCTCTTCTAAGAAGTTTACAGTTTTAGAAATGTAATCAGTATCGTTAATTAATACAATGGACGAACTTTTGTTGGCCGTCGTAACTACCACCTTATTTTCTGTAAGCTTTTCATTAAGGTTCTTAACAGACTTTGATAAATACTGCAAGGGCTGAACGCGACTGCACACTTGAGTAAGCGCTTTAGTGGTTTTAACTGCAATAGTATGATATCCTTATAAATCTTATTCAGAAGTCTCAGCTCTACACTTGAGAAAGTGATATTTGGCACATTTGCAGTTATTTATTAGATAATGAATGCATTATTTTGAATGTTATAAGATTTGAGAACATATACTTGTGAGAATTTTATTTGTCTTTGTTTCATGTATTACGACGGCGCTGCAGCAGTACGCCGTGACGAGTTCTTCGCCGACGTCAGCGAGAAAATGCTGGTCACTCTCTTTGATTTGTCGAAGGTCGGCGCGCTGAAGATGAAGACACTGCCTGCGAACCGCGACTGACAAATTTTTTTCCAATAACAACAATCATTATTAAAGAGATGTAATAGAATGATATTTAAAAAATGATCAGTCCGTTTTTGTAAGGAGTATTGACAAGATGTCAAATTCCAATTGTGAGTTTTTGTGACTGTAATTACGTCACATTTAAATGAATTAAAAAGTTTATAAATGAATTTACGGATGAGTGTACAAGATTACTAAATATCAACTGAAGATACACAAATATTTTTTCTAAAGTTAAAAATTATTTCGATGTGAATTGTTAGTATGTTCAGCACGAATTATGATAAAAGTGTATGTCAAACGTATTTACTAGCAAAAGTTTCACGTTCCTTTAGAGGAAAAGTAAATTATTAGTGTTCATTTAGAGTATTTTATTTTTAGTTCAACAACGTTTTTCTGTCGAATTTGTAATAGTAAGTGGTAAACAAAATCATGTTAGAAAATACTTCACATAGTTGATGAACGTATTTTCTGGAAAAAACGTTACACGTTTTTTTAGAGGAAAAGTAAATTATTAGTGTTTATTTGCCGCACTTTAATTTCAGTTAAATAACGTTTCTCTGTCATTTTTTAATAATAAGCGCTACACAAAATCTGTGTTCCACTCGTGTTACTGTGAAATATCAGTTTCTCAATAAATCATTTACCTTGTCATAAATTGCCAGTCTTTGTAAAATTTCTTTACCGTGTGTGTTTTATTGTCGTATTTTGAACTGAAATAGTGTTACAGCGTTTAGCTTACGATCGTTACACACATCGTTAACAATTGTTTTAACGAAACTAATCCGTCAGTTTAAGTTTTTTTTCTTGTAATGGACGCTCTATATTATATCATCAGCAATCTATAGCATGAAAAATAACTTAAAAATGGACTTAATTGCATCGCAATACGCCTTTTGCATCCAGAGATACTGTGAAGCGAAGTTGACGTTTGAAAAATGTGAAATGCGCACGTCCTGAGAAGCCTTACAGTCATATTGGTATACCGATAAAAGTCGTTTTACCACGGCTGCTGTTGTTCCAGTGATATTTTGGGTGGTCAGCATAAATGGGACACACTGTATATAACACGAGGAGATTTTTTTTTGTTATTTTCATTAATTTAATTTTTTATGATAATGTTGTGGTGATTGGGCAGACAATTCATTATGGAATCGTCATATATATATAGAAAATTACTCATTTATTACGATGAAGCGAAAGATAACTATCTAACCCACCAAAAAATGACTGAAACGTCGATCGTGACATGTTAAATATATTAGTTTAGGCATGAGTATATAGTTTTATTTCAGACTGGTATAACACCATTATCATATATGAATCGTTCCATTTCTTCCTCTCTTCCTACAGGTTATTTTGCATGAATGAATGTGAATTGATGTCTGGTACGTTTTTTTGTATGTTGTTTTACTTAAAACCATGTGTAACAGTGAACGAGCATCGAGATTGCACATAAAAACTAACGTAACCTCTTAAACTTTCAGCTGATTAAAGAATACAATGTCCAACAACGAACAAAAGTCCGCAACGAACCGAAGAAGTTGAAAATAAAGATGACGCAGAATCTTAGCGCATCTGACTGGTAAGAGAGAAGCCTCGGGTTCAAGTCTCATCCAATGAATGAATTTTAATAAGTGTATCATATATAAATAAAACAACTACTAGCATTATATATTCGAAAACCACAGTAAAAGTCACTATTTACTGAAACATTTTATACGACTTCAACCAATGAACGACGTGATGTATGAGGACGTTTTACGTGTGTCATTCAGTAAGATGCATGGCAGTATGTTCAAATATTTGTGGACCTAAATGACGTAACTGCTGAGGACATCAATCCCTAGATTTACAAATTACTTACACTAAATTATGCAATACACAAAACACACTCACATTCCTGATGGAGGACCCAATCCTCCGACGGGAGAGATCTATGGCATGGCTCCTTAAATCGACGGCCGTTCCCATGTGAGTGGGTGATTGGGGTGAACAAAAATCAGCAAATTCGAACAATTACTGCTCTTACGAAAAGCTATTCTGTGACTTAACTTTTACCGAAAGTGTAAAAAGTGTATTTATTGCTTCATAATACGACTAATGCGCTCCTTCGTCATTCAGATTTAATCAATGATCAGTCATAAGGGGAGACGTTCGTTTATCTTTCGAACGGGGCCAGCAAAATACTCAAAGAGATACAGGAATGGCAGAAAAATAGCCTACTCCTATAACGTGACATACGTATTACTACAGTTCGATTCATATTTAGGACATGCGAAAAATTGTCGGTTATGCGAATTGCAGTATTATTTTTCAGCTCGTATTTGTTATTTTCATTAGGAATATATGTTGAGTTATACAAAAACCACGTGGTAACTTTCAGACAACAGATGCCAGCGTAAATTAACTACTTACTGATTATTGTTTGTGGTTCAATGTGATAAAGAGAAATTCACGGTGTATATTTCATTTACGTTCTGTCCTACTTCCTGTTTCAGTGTTACGTGCTGCGTCATTCACAATGTATTTTAAAAGTGGGCGTTTTACTGCCTCTGATTATATTAGCAGAACAATCTTCCGATGAAAGTAATAAAGGCTACTGTAAGGCTTTCCACGCATCCAGTTAATGGAGAAGCAAGTTACAAAGGGACATTCCAGTCCGGCGGAACAAGAACACAGAGACGTGTGCGCCGATATCAACTCTCTGACATTAATTTTCCGCCATTCAAACTGGAGAGACGTTTCACATGTTTGTTTTTGGTTCGTGGAAGTCGCCTTCGGAAAAAGAGCAATCTACATACACAATATGGATACTAGCAGCGCAACCATATTAATCGTGCTGAAAGGGTACAAGGAAATTGTGATATTATTCTGTCGAATGAACAACCAAATTAATGTTTTTCTCATTTGAGTCATCAACAAGCTCCCTGATTATAAATTTCCATGAAATAAGAAAACTACATGTTCTATAGCGAAAAGTTCAGTTATAGAAAGTGACCGGATGTAAGTGGACAAAACAACACTTACTAACTCTTTAAGAGATTTTGGATGTTTCGAAGTATTCAACAGGCACCAGAGGGATAGCAACAAAACGATTGTAACAGAAGATACACTGTACGTAACACATCCATATGCCATCAGAAGGGTGCAATTAGATAAGAAAAAAAGCCAATGCCTTGTCGGCTGCTCGGACAATTTTAAGACGTGAGTGATGACTTTTATTCCATAATGAGCATTTTTTTATTTGTGTATTCAAATCAGTTTTCAGTTTATTGTGCATTCTATAATAGATTTCAATGTCGAAATAATGACAGTCAAATAAATGAATAATAACCAATAATCAAACAACGGATGTATCATTATGTTGAAATAAGTGTAAATTAATTACACACTTTATGCAGATATATATACTGGATTTAGGTTACTACATATTAGATATGGATGTCTTCCGTGGCAATGGTGTGGCGTACACGAATAAAGATATTCTGCATGACCCTATTGTGCGTCGGAACATCGTTACTGTCGATGATCTCATTAATGGATGTTATCTGCTCAGCAATACTTTTGGGCTTATTACTGTACATGTAATTAGGAGTCGCATGTGTTCATATGTGGTCCAATCGAGGCCCATGCCAGTGGCCTCTTAATACCGCGGAGCCAGGTAATCACTCACCTGCTTGGATGGCGTCGAGCTACGTCTTGCATCAACCAGATACTGTCGAAATCAATGGACCACTTTGGGCTGTCGGGATGAAATCATTTTCCACCACATTGATGAACCGTTGGGTATTCACCATGCCATCAAGTAATGTCGGACTGATTATTCCCTGACAGGACACTGCGCATCACACAGATACTCGCAGGGACTCTAGATCGCGAAATGCAGTTTCTCCATCAGTATTTTGCTTATTGACGAACCCGTCAAAATGAAAGTAGGCCTCGTTGCTGAACCATATGCGCACGCTTATAATAATACCCACCACGTCCCGTGCCCACGATTGCAGTTTGAACGAATTAACGAAAACCGTTCACAAGTTATGGCGATTTTATTTCATGTTACAATACGCTTTGCATTATTCCTGTTGACCTGACGTTCCCAGTTTTTACACTATGTCATTAATTTACTTGTAGTGTACTACCATGCGCAAAAATATCCGAACGACCTGAATTGCGTTTCGCCTGATGTGCATGCAACACAACTAACGTACGTGTCTTGCGGGTGCTCTGCTCGCTCCGCGGTATAGTCGTTCGACTATTCATAATGGATCCACTGCAGACAACTGCTCTTTATGACAATCACTCCAGTTGTAAATTAACACAACGATTTTGCAAATTCAAGGAAACACGTTATTAAGTTCTTGACGTTTATTAAATCCAATTTATTACAATGACATATCTTAAGTATTATCATACTTATTACAGTCTCATATAACAAACTCCGTCACATAAAACATTAATTAATTCTTAAACAACATTTAATATTGTTACAAACAACAGATTTTACTATAGTATCGGGAATCCTAAAGTCCTGTAGAAATTCGAAGTACTTTTGTTCTCTAAATAGTTTTCTCACAATTGCGGAACATCGTTCCACTGGCGAGCTGATTTTTATTAACCGATTGTAGAACTAACCAGATAATAAAAACTCAATTAACAGCAGCAAACGCACTATGGAAACATCAATATTAACTGCGTATCACCGACATTTTCTCCGTATTCATACCTGAACAAATATTGTACACATCTTGGAACTTGAATTGATATGACAAACTACCTTGTTCTGGAATCAAACCAACCACCTGTAGCCGTAGCTAACTAAGCAATGCATTCATGTCTTATAGATACTTGATTATGCCTAAGATTGTCACAGCTGACGAAGCATAAAGATGTGTGAAATATTGGAGGTTTCCTCACAAATATCAAAACGCGCAAATCAAATCATATAAAATGCCAATTCCAAAATATTTTTATTTATTTATTTCTTACTGAGCCAGGAACTTAATAATCACCGTTATGTCCCTAATCACAAGTACCCAGACTCAGTTCTGTGTGCGACGTACATACGAGGCTACTCCTGTCGGATGTTCGAGTCCTTCCTCGGTCAGGGGAGTGTGTGTTGTCCTTAGATTAGTTTAAGTAGTTCTAAGCCTAGGGACTGATGACCACAGTAGTATGGTCCCATAGATTTACAAACCTTTGATTTTGAGTTACATACCCGGTATCTAAATGGAAGATAACTAAGTGAAGCCAGATGTTAGTAGTCTAATTATTTCACCAGCAGCGGGACGTTTGAATCTGCAATCAGGATATAATTACGTTATGCGTCACCGGAAATCGAACCCCTAGCCTACCGGTGACCTTTCTAAGTACGAATGGACGTTAAATCTCAAATGTTAACTCAACAGGAATGACGATGCGTGAGCGTCTGACTAGTAACAACAGCACATATCGTTGTTATAATAATAATAATAATAATAATAATAATTTCGTGTGGCTCAGAGTCCTGGTGTGTATCATCCAACTATGCGCCACTTCAGAGACTTGCATGTCCCTAACCTACCCCAATTATCCAACCGGGAAAGGCGACCTACAGTTTAACGTGGAATCCAAACCACGTGTAGTTTATGACACAGATTGCAAAAATCGGTGATCTGACTAGGTTTCGAACCCGCAACCCTTCAGTTACTATTCAAGCGCTTTACCCCAATACCACCGCAACACCTTACCTTGCGTAGATAAGGCACGAAGAGACATTCAAAATAATTTTTTGTTAGTAGTCCAGTGTGCTCTATCTAGGGCGTCAAATGAAATTATGAATATTTTGTGCTGGACCTGGATTCGAATCCATATACGTGCCTTTCGTGGAGACCTAGAGGAGTCGGCAGTCTTGGAGAAAGCAACGAAATGATTCAACTATATAATTCCGAGAGGGTCTAGTGCGAAGAAGAGGAGATCCGAATTAGAATCCCAGTCCAGCACCAAAATTTTTAACGTCTCAAGTTAAATTCAATACGAGACACGTGACCTTATGGACAAGTGGTTTATAAAATAGAATAAAGTTTTGTAATATAAGAAAAGCTTTCTAGCGACAGAGTTACTGGTTGCCGTGTATTCTGCCTGTTACTGGCAACGATAAATCGGCTCTGTCAAAGTTGATAGCGAAATAATTCGGTTTAATACGGATTGTTAACTACGGTGCAACTTGACGTTCTTCACTTGGTGTTACCAGCGGTGAAGTAGCCAGTTAAAAATATACACATGTCAGATCCTCTCCTTGTTATTCCCGTCAGCTGAAGCAGTATGATGTAGTGAAGACTGTTAACCTCTGCTCTTTCTTACCGGGAAGTACGGCATTGGATTATTTGGCTCCATAACAACACTACAACACTTATTGCGCGTGTATGCAATGCATAAGGATTCGAGAATTTACTTGTACTGCGGCTTACATTTCTGTATATGCTTGACCTAAACTGCAACTTCATTGTGTGTTTTACTTGATTTTTGTACTCACTGAAATAAAATTGCCTGATCTTCCAGTACGAGACCTTTCTCTCGTCCTTACCTCTGGTAGTTTTACTTTCTAACAAGAGAAATAAACCCGGTAATTGATTCACAAACGACTAGTTCACGCTGTTAAGAAATTTTGCGAAGGAATTTCATTTCCTCTTAAAACGTACTAAAATTACGTGTGGCTCATTGGCCTGGTGCAAGTCTTTCGACTGCACGCCACTTCGGCGACTTGCGTGTCCCTAGCCTACCCCAGTTATCCAACCGGGGAAATGGGACCTACAGCTTATCGTGAAATCCGAACCACGTGTCGTTTCTGGCGACTCCTCACATCGTTAAGAGGTGAAGGCCGGAATAAAACGCAGACTTAAAAGAAACCCGAGGCCCGACCGGGTATCGAACTCGGGATCCTTCGGTTTCTAGTCAAACGCTTTGCCCCGAGACTACCGGGCCAGACATATCATTTTTCTCATATATCCTTAATAAGAAGAGCTCGTTGTCAGGGTAGGATGAGGTCTGGGCCAGATTAAACTTTTCGTCTGATAGCATAAGTATTTTGCCGTAAGAAGTATCATAAGTTGTGTTTCTGTAGCTATGGAAATCATCAGCTGAAATAAAGACCATAAAGTGCGGTACAGATAAAATGCAAAACGATTATCAACCGAAGGCAGAGCTAATGCTCAAACTGAGGTGTATTTTTTTCCTTGCCTTCCTCGACCGAGTATCGGAGGCGTATGCAAAAATGTATAATGTGTTATGAATACTTGGAACGTTACATTTGCGTTGACTCTTCAAAAAAGAATACTTTGTTTACAACGAATTAAAATTAGTAGGTATGACGGGATTTGAGTCGATTTATGACAGATTACGAATTTACCGTCTTACTCACTACGCAAAGCTTCCATTCGAATACACTTGCCTTACTGACAGGTATAATGTCATACGTGAGGTAACACACTTTCTTAAGAAGATACGATAGCCGGGACAATCTAAATTTTACTTTTAATCTCAGAAACACTGTCAGTATTACTACGTATGAAATTTAGAGACAAAATTCATTTCTACGATATTCGTAATAATACTAGAAACTTGTTTATGAAAGCTTTTTCAGAGCAAGTAGTTGGGAATGAATTTGACTTCTGAGGCAAAGAGTTTCCACATCGTATGGCACTTGCTTCCTCTTGCCTTGTCGATAGGTGCTTACTTGCGAAATGACACAACTCAAAAGCTTTGATAAATGTCGTATTCTTGCACTTTATGAAGAGGGATACAGTATCAGCGCCATTTCCCGTGCTCTAGGATACAGCGAATCCACGATACACCTGTGGGTGAAGAGGATGGCAGATGAAGGCCATGTTAATAGTCATCGTCGCCCCAGACGTCCACGCACTATGACAAAGGAGCAAGGCAATGATATACTCCGCTGCAGTGATGAAGACCCATTCCGCACCAGCACCGAAATTAGGAACGTTCTACAACTACCTGTAAGTAGATAGACCATCCACCGTAGTCTCAACGAGGAAGGAAGATATGGACAAAAATAGGCGATAAAGGAAATGTTGACAGAACAACATAAGACTGCCAGATTAAACTACGTACTGGCATCTGGCATACGTAAGCAAACCAATTTCATTCTGGGAGCAGAGAAGGTATTTTCCACAGCACAAAAGGGTTCTGTTCATGTGTTTCGTCCAACTGGACCGAGATTCGACAGAAAATATGTCCATCAGAGGCAAAGGTGTGGCCGATCTGCTGTCACAGTTTGGAGATGGATGTCGGCAAATGGTTGCGGCATTCTGTGGGAACTGGACCGTCCGCCTACCAGTAATTACTACTGAGAAATACTAGATAACAGAATGCTTCCTTCTGTTTGTGAGACGCTTCCGGAAGGCAGAATAATATTCTAACATGACCGTTCCCCGGACTACACCGCAAATTGTGTGAAACAGTGGTTTCGAGTGAACGGAGACGTTGATGTGTAGGACTGGCCTCCCAAAGATGCTGACCTCAATCCCATACAACACGTGTGGGCAGAGATGGAGAAGATTATTAGCAGCCGAAGACCTACGCCAGCAACGAAGGCAGCGCTATCTGAAGCAGTTCAGGATGCATGGGAAGAGCTGTCGCAGAATAGTGGGTTTGTAAGAAAACTAGTTACCTCTGTTCCCCGGCGGCTAAGTGCAGTTGTAGAGGAGAATGGAAACTGGACACGATACTAAATTATGTTGTCATCAGAGACAAAGCTTTGTTTATATTAAATGGAAGTGTCTTATTTTCTCGGTTATTTTTCTTGGAGATTTACATTATTTCGAAAAAAAGAAAAATTATTTTGTGTTAATTTCAACCCTTCTGTAATAAAGAACTTCATCTTAAATTATTACACGAACTTTAAGAAAACCAGCATGAAAATTAAGAAGGCTTATGACGTCGATGCCAATGAAGGCATCAAAGAAAGAACTATTTACTTTTTTATTAAGTGAATAAGGCATTTTATTTATTAATGTACTGTTTCCACCCCCATGAACCACAGACATTGCCGAGGTGGGGTGGCTTGCGTGCCTCAACGATGCAGATAGCCGTACCGTAGGTGCAACCACAGGGGAGGGGTATCTGTGGAGAGGCCAGACAAACGTGTGGTTCCTGAAGAGGGGCAGCAGCCTTTTCAGTAGTTATAGGGGCAACAGTCTGGATGATTGACTGAGCTGGCCTTGTAACATCAGCTAATGTGGCTTTGCCACACAGCTACTGCGAACGGCTGAAAGCAAGGGGAAACTACAGCCGTTACTTTTCCCGAGGACATGCAGCTCTACTGTATGAAAATATGATGATGGCATCCTCTCGGGTAAAATATTCCGGAGGTAAAATAGTCCCCCATTTGGATCTCCGGGCGGGGACTACTCAGGAGGATGTTGTCATCAGGAAAGACAATACTGGCATTCTACGGGTCGGAGCGTGGAATGTTAGATCGCTTAATAGGGTAGGTAAATTAGAAAATTTAAAAAGGGAAATGGATAGGTTGAAGTTAGATATAGTGGGGATTAGTGAAGTTCGGTGGCAGGATGAACAGGATTTCTGGTCAGGAGAGTACAGGATTATAAGTACAAAATCAGTTGGGGGTATCACAGGAGTAGGACTGATAATGAATAAGAAAATAGGAATGCGGGTAAACTACTATGAGCAGCACAGTGATCGCATTATCATTGTCAAGATAGATACGAAGCCAACACCGACAACAGTAGTACAGGTTTATATGCCAACTAGCTCTGCCAATGATGAGGAGATCGAAGAAATATATGAGGAACTAAACGAAATTATTCAGACAGTTAAGGGAGAGGAAAACTTAATTGTGATGGGAGACTTGAATTCGGTAGTAGGAAAAGGAAGAGAAGGAAAAATAGTAGGTGAATATGGACTGGGCAGGAGGAATGAAAGAGGAAGTCGTCTGGTAGAATTTTGCACGGAACATGATTTAATCGTAACAAACACGTGGTTTAAGAATCACAAAAGAAGGTTGTATACGTGGAAGAGACCAGGAGACACCGGAAGGTATCAGATAGATTTTATAATGGTAAGACACAGATTCCGGAACCAGGTTATAAACTGCAAGACATACCCAGGGGCAGATATAGACTCTGACCATAACTTGTTGGTTATGAACTGTAGGCTGAAGCTGAAAAAACTGCAGAAAGGTAGGAAAATAAGGAGATGGGACTTAGATAAATTGAAGGAAAGTGAAGTTCTGGAGAATTTCAGAGGGAGATTTAGGCAACAGTTGACAGAAACAGGGGGAAATAAAACAGTAGAAGAGGAATGGGAAGCATTGAGAGATGAAATAGTGAAGGCAGCAGAGGAAAAAATAGGTAGAAAGGCAAGACCTACAAAAAATCCTTGGATATCACAGGAAATACTAAATTTAATTGATGAAAGGAGAAAATATAAAAATGCAGTAAATGAAACAGGCAAAATGGAGTACAGACGACTAAAAAATGAGATTGACAGGAAGTGCAAAATGGCTAAGCAGGAGTGGCTAGAAGCCAAATGCAAATCTGTAGAAGAATGTATAACAAGGGGAAAAGTAGATACCGTCTACAGGAAAATAAAAGAGACATTTGGGGACAGGAAAAGCAGCTCTATGAATATTAAGAACTCAGATGGGAAACCAGTTCTCAGCAAAGATGGGAAAGCTGAAAGGTGGAAAGAGTACATAGAGCAGCTCTACAAAGGAAATGAACTTAGAGACGATGTTGTAGGAAGGGAAGAGGAAGTAGATCAAGATGAAGTAGGAGATACTATACTGAGAGATGAATTTGACAGATCCTTGAAAGACCTAGGTCGGAACAAGGCCCCAGGAGTAGATGACATACCCTCAGAGCTACTAAAGTCTCTGGGAGAGCCAGCCATGACAAGACTATTTGAACTGGTATGTAGGATGTATGAGAGAGGCGAAATGCCCTCAGACTTTAAGAAAAATGTAATAATCCCCATTCCAAAGAAATCAGGCGCAGACAGGTGTGAAAATTACAGAACAATCAGTTTGATAAGTCATGGTTGCAAAATTTTAACACGAATTATCTACAGGAGAATGGAAAAGATGGTAGAAGCTGACCTCGGGGAAGATCAGTTTGGATTCAGGAGGAATGTTGGAACCCGGGAGGCAATACTCACTTTACGTCTTATCTTAGAAGATAGATTAAGGAAAGGCAAACCTACATTTTTAGCTTTTGTAGATTTGGAGAAAGCATTTGACAATGTTGACTGGAATACACTCTTTCAAATTCTGAAGTCAGCAGGGGTAAAATATAGGGAAAGGAGAGTTATTTACAACTTGTACAAAAGCCAGACTGCAGTTATTAGACTCGAAGGGCATGAAAGGGAAGCATCAGTTGGGAAGGGAGTAAGACAGGGTTGTAGCCTTTCTCCGATGTTATTCAATTTGTACATCGAACAGGCGATGAAGGAAAGCAAGGAAAAATTTGGAATAGGGATTAAAGTTCAGGGGGAAGAAATAAAAACATTGCGTTTTGCCGACGACATAGTAATTCTGTCAGAGACAGCAAAGGACCTGGAAGAGCAGTTGAATGGAATGGACAGTGTGTTGAAGAGAGCGTATAAAATGAACATTAACAAGAGCAAAACAAAAATAATGGAATGCGGTCTTAGAAAATCAGGCGATGCTGAAGGAATTAGATTAGGTAACGAAACAATGAAGGTAGTAGATGAGTTTTGTTACTTGGGTAGTAAAATAACATGCGATGGTCGCAGTACAACGGATATAAAATGCAGAATGGCAATGGGAAGAAAAGCATTTTTGAAAAAGAGAAATTTGCTAACATCGAATATTAATTTAAGGGTAAAGAAGACTTTTCTGAAGGCATTTGTGTGGAGTGTTGCCTTGTACGGGAGTGAAACATGGACAATAAGCAGTGCGGACAGGAAGAGAATAGAGGCTTTTGAAATGTGGTGCTACAGAAGAATGCTGAAGATTAGGTGGGTAGATTGCATAACTAATGAAAAGGTACTGAACAGAATTGGAGAGAAAAGGAATTTTTGGCATACCTTGACTAAAAGAAGGGATCGCTTGGTAGGACACATTCTTAGACATCGGGGAATCGTAAATTTAGCATTGGAGGGAAGTGTGTGGGGTAAAAATCGCAGAGGGAGACCAAGAGACGCGTATAGTAAGCAGATTCAAGTGGATGTGGGTTGCCGTTCTTATGAGGAGATGAAAAGGCTTGCTCAGGATAGAGTAGGGTGGAGAGCTGCATCAAACCAGTCTCCGGACTGAAGACCATAACACACATAACACTGTTTATTTAGATGTAGGCAGGGTACCAGTAAGGATAAAATCATAATAGATGTGTCATTTTTAAAGGTGTTGAAAGGCCAGCTAGTAGACGCAAACTCGAGCGTTTGGGTCCACTACATCCCCATATTTACTAACTTGCAGTCGAATATAACTCAGTGGTCAAAGCCTACTGTAATTTAATCTTAAAGCCCACTAAAACATCTAAGTAACGCTTTTAGAGTAGACCCTGTTCATATTAACTTGGCGTCCAATACACCTGTTCATCGACTTTGTTGAGTATCACGTAAAATTTACGAAACCAGAAAAGGAGGATTAGGATTTAATATCCTGTCGACGTCGTGGTTATTTGAAATGGAGCCCAAGCTGGGATTGTTTCGTTAAGAATGTGGAAGGAAATTGGCTATGCTTTTGAAAAGGAACGATGTTGCCATTTGCCTAGAATAATTTAAGGAAATCACTTGAAAAACAGTAGGACAAACAGACATGAAAACTATACACTTTCGCCATTGTATCACTGAACAGTCAAAATTCAAATAGTCGAAAACGAAAAGTGAAATACCGAATTTAATACTAATTATACCTGGAGGCTACATAAACCTACATGATACGAAATTAAAAGTCATTTCTACACGTTGCCGTTAAGAGTGATGTTGCCTTTCTATTGAGCACTGAAATCTCAAATAATGATTACTGAATCGAAGTTTTAAAATAATACCAACTTCTGGCCTGTTACCGATCCGGTTTTATGGTAGAAATGACACATAAAAGTAGTAAGGTTTCGTGAAATCACATTATATAGACGTTTCGGTTAAATGGTTTATTTGCAGTACCACTCGTACAACGCTAAACTACAAGGTCACAACATCTAGTTTTACGATCTGGTCAGCAGTGGAAATCAAAACATCTTAGTAATAAAGTCTGTAAATAACATTGCTTCTTGCATTCGTTATTTCGCTTTCTTTATCTGTAAGAGAAGCTTCCTCGCCACCTTCTTATCACATAATCATATGAAGTCCTCAAGTTTTTATTTCCTTAATTCCCAGAATCTATGACGAGCTAAAGAGAGGCAGAAAGGAAGAGGAGACGGTGAGAGAGAGAGAGAAAGGAAGAAGAGAGGGAAGACAGGATGAAAGGAAGTATAGGACGGACAGGATTGCGGGATATACAGAGGGAAGAGGAGGAGCTGGAGGAGGTAGAAGGGGACGAAGAGACAGAGGCAGATCGTAAGAGAGAGAGAGAGAGAGAGAGAGAGAGAGAGAGAGAGAGAATGGGGAATGGTAGACAGAATTCAGAAAGCAAATGCTTTTCTCAAGGGCAACAAGGTATTTGACTGTTCTCTGGTAATCATCTTAAATGGGTGATCATGTCATCTTACGCTCATAACATGAGCTGCGGCGGAATGGCCGAGCGCTCTAAGGCGCCTTGCTGCGGAGCGCGGGGTTGCTCCTGTCGGAAATAGCGTCGCCCCTCGGTATTAGGTTAGTTTAAGCAGTTTGTAAGCCTAGACTGATAACCGCGGCAGTTCAGTCCCAATTATTTACAAACATTTGAACATTTCATAACATGACTTTTTTTCCTCGTCAATTGCAGTATTCTTTAAAAACAAACGGAAATATAATTTGACATCCAGCTAAAACGCTTCTTTTGAGTCATGTGATGCCTGTAAACTCAACCCACATTGTGTACTCCTACTGCTGTAACATGCCGGCCACGGTGGCCGAGGGGACTGAGGCGCTCCAGTCACGGTCTCCACGGCCACTACGGTCGGGGGTTCGAATCCCCCCTCGGGCATGGATATTTGTGCCGTCCTTAGTATAAGGTAGTAGACAAGTAGTTTGTAAGTTTAGGGACTGATGACCCCGTAGTTCAGTCCCATAAGCTTAACAAATAAACAACTGTTGTAACAATCACTAACAGTGGTATATTGTCTGTGCATTCGTCTTTTGGGAAAAGGTCGCTACCAAGCTTATGTGGAACTGATTAAGTCTATTCGAAACTTCGACATTTTTTCTTGGAATATTTTAATTTTGGCACGTAAGCCAAGATAGCTATCCTTTTAATTTCAATCTTCTTTAGCCTAACAAGTTCCGATTTAACTTGACAAATTTCTTTGTAACCAAACAGCACGAGAAAAATGCATAGTAATTTGTGGAAAGTGGCTAGCGCGCAAGATTAAATTGCGTATACACATGAATTAATCGGAATCGGAAATGTAATTACGTAGTAGCGCACTTACCGTGTAATTTTTGCAGTGGCTTTTATAACAGAGTTAATTGAAATGTGAAATGCATTTGGTAGAAAAACGAAGACTTAATCTAAGACGCAATCCATATTTACACACGTTTATGGTGTGTGATAGTTTGTATCTTTGGACTAGAGTCAGTCTGTTGACATAAACAAATATATTTTACTTTAAATGCAACTTTCACCTTTCTTACTTACGGTACGTAAAAATCTGGATTGTTGTCGAGAAACTAAGATACCTTAAGCGCATCAACTTTCGGAAGGTTTTTTCACTATCAGACTTCACATAATTTTCTCCCTTCTTACAAAAAAGTTATAAATGCGTTTTCCATTACAAGTAACTTAATTGTACACAGAAAAAGTCAGGAAAAATTTAGTAACCTTCGCTAACACTGCACTAACACGCATATGGCTTCTTCTTCATCGTGTTGTGTGAAATCACCAGAGCTTAAGCCAATAACAGAGCGTTTTTGATCACGTGACCTAAACTTGAAATTTAATTATATTCATACTATAATTTCAAAATAATAATAAATGTTTTGTAAGAACAACGACGGAAAATTCTATTTGAACATTACAATCATCCAGATTGAAAACAATTCGAACCCAATTTTAAACATAGCATAATAGCCTACTATATATGTCACATTCCAGATTTGGTAACCCATTTCAATGTGTTAGTAGGAAAAGGGGAACAAGATATTATATTCTCATTACACTGATGTATTTTCTCGGTACGTCTATGTTAGCAAGAATACTTTTGCTTACTGTCCCATTCATTTCATACCAGACTGAGCTACAGTAAAGCGTAGCCAGGTTTACCTAGTTAACATGAAAATTTCGAATGTTGGTAAGGCAACAAAATTAGAAGAATGGTGAAATCAATAAAATATTTCGAAATGAAACATAAATCATTTCTTCCGTAAGACCTATGATTGTAAAATCGATCCTACACAGATATTAAAATGCCAAATGAGTAATTAACCCTTTAACTACAGTGAACTTCTACAGACGATCATTGTAATCGGACCTTGTAGAAGGTAGACTGCTGTAATAGCTAGGGAAAAGAAGTCCACTCTGATGAACTTCAGTCTCTAATGACCACTCTGTCGACGGGACGTCAAACGCTAATCTTCCTTCTTGTTTTCGCGTGAACTGGTGCAGTCCTCTGGAGAGAAAGACTTTCCAAGGCAATTTCAAAAACACTCCACCTCTGCAAGGCCATATTATTGTGGTATTTTAAGAAGTCAGCAGTTGTTACAGAGCTAAACGTCGCTCTCTGCGTGACATTCAAGTAAAAGCCGATAAACAACTGCAACGGATGACCATTTGATAAATACAGGACGTATTTTAAGGCGTTAACATCACTTCTCACTCTAAAACAAAATGAAAATGATCGCTTTCCAGTGAGTTAGTCACCGAAAGTGACATCTTTCCAACATTTCAGCGTATTGTAACAATTACATATCGATAATTATTGTCCGCGGTGGGCGTCAGACTAGAACTACGAACAAACTACACCAACTGCGAGATACTATACAGTAATCCCATCTCACGCACTCTGAGGGCAACCTCTTCCTGTTTCTTTCGCACCTCTCTGTTTCTGAGAGACTGGAGATTTCATTCATTAGATGCTTTTCACTTTTATTTAAACAGCATCACCAGCAGTTACACTGTTACTTCATTTTATAGAATGAATTACATATTCTAAACATTACTTTCGCGACTTTTTTTTCTTGTCTCTTATTCCTATCACAAATGCTTCTCCTGTCACTTGTAAGCTTGAATCGAATTATCATTGAAATTGTTCAGATGCTTAATTTTTTCGCGGATGATCTACTTTTCAATCACTGGAAAAGATTTATTTGCACGGTTCGTCTGATTGGAAACTATGTGCTCGAAACTTATGAAATATGTTTGTGAAGTTTGCATTTTGTAATCAGGGAAATTCTATCTTTACATTTCTGCAGTTATGTGTTAGAGGTGGTGCCAACGAAAAAATTCATAAGGAAAATAGTATTCAGGTGTATAACATTAAAATGTATTGTGCAGAAAATGTTAATAACGTCCCGTGATGCTATAGTTAAAGAAATCGATGCTTCTATGCTGGGTATATCTCTTCTCAGTCAACACAGTGGCAGGCTGCGCGCCGCGCCTTCTAAGCCGCTATCTCCGTTAGCGCTAAGGCAGCGCGAGGAACACGGACGCCCAGCAAACATATTCTGCCTGTCGCTAGTCTAATGGAGAAATGGCAACATAGCAGAGTACGCATTCGAGTGGCAGTCGTGGTGGACGAAGGACGTGTGGCGGCCTCGCTGGCGGTCCTGTTGTAAACAACGGCTGTGTCGCGCCCTACAAGGTTAGTCTTAACTGCATCCTTGCGATTGTGGCTTTAGTTAACCCGATTAATAAGACAGAATGAATACGACAAAAGAGATGAGGAAAGACACGATCAAATTTACTTTTGACAGAAACTTTATCAGACCGAAAGCTTATGAGGTTAAACAGTGGTTAACCGAGAAAGTGAAGATTTCAGGGAATGAAGTAATTGGTGTACATTTATCGTTCGTTTCAAATGCTGCTTTTGTTAAGTTGACAAGTCCAGAATTATGTTATGCAATAGTTGATAAGTGTGGCGGTGTTATGAAATTGAACCATTCAGACGGAACAGTGAGTGATGTCATTGTTACTCACGCAGGTTTAGGTATTCGGACAGTGAGGGTTTTTGAGTTACCTTTCGAGATGCCGGCGGAAGAAATAAATTCGGTTCTCAGCCCCTATGGTACCATTCTGTCCAATGTCGCCGAAAAGTGGTCGGAGGCACATATGTTCCCTGTATTGAACGGCGTTCGGCAACTTAAGATGGAACTGCAGAGACACATTCCTTCTTATATCAATGTGCTAGGATATCGGGCTATTGTTATCTATGACGGGCAGCCGCGAACATGTGCTCTGTGTAACTCAACAGAGCACATCCGCAGTGAGTGCGGTAGGAAACGCGTCGCGCAGCTGCCGGCCGCAGAGCCTGTAGTCCCGGGCCAGGCGGTCAGCCTCAGGCTGACTTACGCCGCCGCCACGAACCCACGCCGCTCAGCGGGGCCGTCAACAGCGGGGCAGGAGGACGTCGCGCCGCAACAGCCGCTACCAGGAAACAGCGCGGGGCCGAGCGTGGTCGATGACGAGCGAAGTGGTGAGGCGGGCCGGGCGCATAAGGAAACAGGCGACACACACGGCGTGACTGAGCGTCGCGCTAATCCAGCGCAGGCAAACCTGAACACGATACCAGCAGATTCTGCGTCGAGTCCTCCGGCCTTTCAACGCGAGGAGCCAGGAACTTTAGAACCGGTACCAATGGCTATTGATGACAACCCCAACCAGAGTACAACGACACAAGAAGGTCGCTCACAAACCTGACGAAGTCAAACGTAATACACAGAAGGAAAAGAAATGACACTGAATCTCAATTAAACAACGGAAAGGGACAAAAGCTCAATGTCGACGATCACTATGTCTCTCAAAGTTCTAACTTCGATCAGACGAAGGATCAGATATTACGAGAAAGATCTTCTACGGAATCGACGGACAAGTCACCTGATCTGTCCCCGGTGGCATCGCCGAAGAGGAAACGCAACAAGAAACGTAGACTGGCTCATGAGGCTGCGGAGAAAGTTGCTCCCATCTTAAAGGAGAAATTGAGAAGCATGCGGGACAAAGACAAGAACAAAGCGGACCCAACATCCGCTCACTGCAATGAGTCTTGTATAGGAAGTAGAACAAAAGAAGGAGTCGAATGTACAATGCAGACATCACATACCGAGGCCGACCATCCAATTCGTGACAAAGACGAAGCATCCCTCCTTGGACGAAGTGCTGCAGTGGCAAGATCTGAATGGAGCGAAGATATCAACGACGGTGCCGATGAGGACATGAAAGAGGAAAATTTACCAGAAGAAGATTTATTTTATTAATATAGTGTCCGACAGTGTAACAACAGCACACAAGGTGTACAAAATGAAAGGAGGTACACGGAATGAAAGAAAACTTTTGTCCTTAACGAAGTCTTGTACATTCCTAAATCTCACTTATTCATGGAACAGACATATAATGTGACCACCTTAAACGTAAACAAAATTCAAAGTGAAGTTAAAGTTGCAGCGCTTAAAGATTTTTTATATCAATCAGACACCGATATAGCTTTGCTGCAAGAGGTCAAAGTCAAAAACCTTTATGTGGCTGGTTACCAAGAAATTGTAAACATTGCCCATGAGAGCAGTTGCGGGACTGCAATCCTAGTAAGAGACGGGATCGAAATAACAGACACCGCTCTTTTAGAATCTGGGAGAGGCATAAAATGCAAAATTCTCAATAAAACTTTCATCAATATCTATGCCCCTTCTGGAAACAACGCTAAACTGGAAAGAGCCGCATTTTACAAAACTGGCATTTTACCATTACTTTATAATAACCCTGTTGACTTTTTAATTGGCGGTGACTGGAATTGTGTACTACACGAAAAGGATCAAAGACCGAATTTTAATAAATCCAGAGAACTAGAAGGCCTAGTTAAAAATATGAAATGGAAAGATGCTTGGGAGATAAAGTATCCCACCATTGTCAAGTTTACTTATATCACTAACTCATCTCAAAGTCGGTTAGATAGAATTTACGTATCCTCGACTTTAGAAAATAATGTTCAGGCCATTGAAGTGATACCCGCCATCTTTTCTGACCATCAAGCAGTCAGGTGCAGTATAAGGCTAATGAGACAAAGGACGTACTGGGGGAGGTCGGTATGGAAACTGAATATTAACATGTTGCTAGAAAATTCTCTCGCTGACCACATTGCAGAGACTTGGCGGGCGTCTTTAGGAACACGCTACAAATACAGATCCACTGTGGAATGGTGGAGCGCTGTTGCTAAGAAACGGTTAAGAGGCACGTTGATAGAATACGGAAAAGAGAGGGCGAGGTGGATGCGGCGCACTATAGAGTTTCACTACACATGCTTACGTGAACTCTATGAGCAACCTATGTCACAAGACATCTTACTGCAAATAAAGAGGACCAAAGCCGAACTGATAAAGCTCAAGCGATCACAGATTGACGGTCTGAAAATAAAATCCCACACTCAGACTGTAGTTGAGGAGGAAAATACGTCGATATACCATCTCATCAAACATGCGCAACAAAGGAGAAGAACTTTTCTGGCGTCTCTTCGGGCAGAGGATAAAAGCGTCCTGTCAACTCAAAAAGACATTATCAATGAAGCCTACCGATTTTATACTGCACTCTATACCAAAAATAGTAACGAGGACCAGGTCATCAATGACTTTTTATCTGGATCTGAGCTTCAGGACACCATCACCGACGAGGATAATGAACATATTAACGCAGAAATAAGCGAAGAAGAAGTTTGGGATATAATAAATACTTCCCCTTCAAAAAAGTCACCAGGACCCGATGGTCTGCCTCTCGAGTTTTATAAAGAGTTTTGGCATGTTATAGGCAGCACTTTCACAGACATTATTAACGAAACCTTAAAGGGAGAGGCCGTACCAGCAGATTTAAAACAGTGTTTCACCGTGTTACTTCCCAAAGGCAAGAACACGGAACAAAAGATATTAAGAAAATGAGGCCTATTACTCTAATGAATTCAGACTATAAAATAATAGCTAGAGTTTTGAAAGAGCGACTGCGGCCAGTCCTAGATAAAATAATCGGATCCCACCAGACGTGTCTCCCTGGGCGCATTATTTTGAAGACAGTTAGCGAGTACAGGGACATTGTCGGCATATTTTCAAACTCTTCGGCATATGGCGGTCTTGCATTTGTAGATTTTGCAAAGGCTTTCGATAAAGTTAATCACGACTACCTTTTTAAAACCCTGACGTATTTGGGTGTTAGTGAGAATAATGTGAGGATTTTCTACAACATTTTAAAAGGTATAAAGACGAAAGTAGCTATTAATGATCACTACACTACGGACATTCCCATTGACAATGGAGTACCCCAGGGGAGCCCCTTATCAATGATGCTGTTTGTTGTGGCAATCGAACCACTTTTAAGGAGACTGCATAAGGAATTAGAGGGTATCTTAATATCAGGAATGAAAACAGTTATTAATGCCTACGCCGATGATGTAGGTGTCATAATAAGAAGCACTGATGATGTTAAGAAACTTACGGCTAACTTAAAACTATACTGTAGTGCGACAGGCGCTGAAATAAATGAAAGAAAGAGTGCTTTTTTAAATCTGAGTGGCCTCACAAATATACAGGTCTCTTGGGCACAACGTGTGGAGAATCATACAGCTTTGGGTGTAACCCTATACAGCTGCCCCCTTCAAATGATTGCCGCTAACTGGAAAACAGTATTAGCTAAGATTCGAGGCACCCTTCAATTACACGACATGAGAGATCTAAATCTGAAGAAGAAAGTCAAGATCATAAACTGCGTGGTCCTCATAAAAGCGACATACATAGGGCAGGTTTTGCCTCTTCCAAAACAAATAGCAAAGGCAATCATGACAACGGTATGTCGATATATCTGGCAAGGACAGATTTTTAGAGTACCTTTAGATACAATAACTCTGAAAACAGAAAAGGGTGGACTCGCGCTTACTGACATTCAGCGGAAAACAACAGCATTATTCATAAAAAGGTCCCTGAAACTTATTGACGATCACCCAGTCAGCATAACAGCGCAATTATTCAAATTATTTGAACCTGAAAGCTTGCAGCCGCCAGTCGACATCACCAAAATAAATTATAAACTGAAGTACATTAGACTTTATTATCTCGAATTAAGCTACATGAGGAGTATTGTCTTGGACAGAAAGAAGAGGACCTACCACTATATTATCGAGAGATTAAAATATAAGGAAAACAAAAACAGAATGGAGAATAAGTTTCCAAACAGAAACTGGAAAGTCATTTGGAAAAACATCAGTAATAATTTGCTTCCATTAGAAGTACAGGTAGCGTGGTATAGAGTTATCAACAATATCGTTAGTACCAATGAGAGATTATATGCACTCGGACTTTGCGATACAAACAGATGCCCTAAATGCGACGCTATTGATACCTTGGACCATAGATTCACTTGTTCAGAATACAGTGCAGTATGGCAGGAACTTAGGAAACAAATATCGTTCCTTAAGAGAAGCGACGGGAGAGAAATATCTTTAAATCTTATCTTCTTCCCAGACGAGATGTATTTTCCTGCCCATAAAAATAATGCCATTTTGTGGCTACTGGGGCATTTTATTCATTACGTTATTAACAACAAAGGGACTGGTACTGTCCAGGAATTTAAAGAATTTGAACTACAAGGATATTACAAAATATTCCGGAAAAGAAATTTGAAAAAGAATTATGGAAATATGTTGAAGATTCTCTTCGAGAAAGAGGGTGTAGGATGATTACACAGACAATTAACAATGCAAATAGAGGCATGCCAAAGTAGGGGATCGCTGCTGGGGGTGAAGTACGGTGGGGACTTCGAGGGCCCCGTGGCCGCTACGGTAGCCGTGAAGGCCTCAGCAGAACCCTGAAACAGCATGCTGCAACGGATGGCGGACTGCACTTCTTTTATACCAGAAAAAAACCAGTTTCATAAGCGATCAAGAGAAAACGAAGAAAAAAGAATGATCACAGAATATTTTAATTATTATTATTATTATAATTTATTTAGTTAGGAGATATCTTTCTGTTCATCATATTGCATTAAAAAAAATTTCTTTTTCGTTCATCCAATGTCAAAGAAGAAGAAAGGAAATGCCACAGAAGAGGCTAAAGTGCAAAACTGCCAGTCAACGTTACTTTACCTGTTTATTTTCAGAAATCCCTCATTTCCAAGACGGAAATATGACGACTTCTGCATTTTCTTTTTTTCTATGCTGTCAAAGATGTACATATGGGAAGACTTTTATTTTTAAGTATCGGACAGCAGCAACTATTCTTTATTAAAGGCAGATGAAGCCGACGCCGATGAAGGCGATGTTTGGCGAGCGGAAGGACGGGTTGAAGGGGAGGAAGGAGACCCGAAAAAAAAAAAAAAAAAAAAAAAAAAAGCGGTAAGATGTCTGCATGCTAAGTGTGGAGCCCGGGTTCGATTCCCGGTCGCATCATAAATTTTAATTCAATGCTTCAGATTTATCATTAATGTCTTCGACATATTCGAGAAGAAAATCTGCTTGGAGAGTCTTGGCAGTAGCGGCAATATGCTATGGAGCACAGAAGCTGAATTAAAGTTTGTGACATGAAGGATCTCGTGCTAAGACTATTAAAAAAAAAGAAAAAAAGTACGCTTGGCAACTCTGTGAGCGGAGAGTTACTTCCTGGTAAGCACAGAATTAAGCCGATAAATTCACTTGATTTTTCATGTCATTTCCATTCAATAATCTGAGTGATTTTCACTTAAGGTGTGACATAAAGTTATTAGTTCATATTTTTGGGTCCAGGAAATTCGTTCACACGAAAATTGCAACCAATCTCTTCTTTTAAAGTTACGCCTGATCTGGTCTCCTAACTTGTCGGCCAGTAAGGAGGAACCAAATACCAGAAGTCCTCGCTAGCCTTCGGGTAACGTAGTCGACTGCGAAACGAATGTGCTGTCAACTTTCGATGCCAATCGTGGTGAGAGCAAATATTTTTAGCTCTTCTCTGACAGAGCTATAGGTATCCAGATTGAAAATCAATAGGGAATTCTTAACAAAACTACTCAGTCAAAAGGGGTTTAGCTGTTTCCATTACGGCATTCTCTCATATACTCTGAAAGTGACTTAAATGACTCAGTTGCCGATCGGCCGGCGGGCCGTGCGGACGTCTGCAGTGCTCGCCGCTTGCTGCAGGCTCTCGCTAACTTCGTGCGCGCTTGTGTGTGATTTTGTTGAGAATGGATCCGATGTTTCGTAAATTTACTTTGAAGTTCCGTTTCCCATTCGACTGTCCCCGTCCTAGGATTTACGACTTTGATTATTGGATGCATGAAACCCTTGGTCTTCGTGAAGATGAAGTTCTCGGTATAGGTTACGATTTTCTGAGTAACGAGTACTGCGTAAAACTGCGAAATGACGAAGTCTGTCGCCGAGTTATGAGCAACACGAACGGATCTGCCGTCTACACCGTGGAAGGCAGTGTGGTGTGTACTGCATCGATCTCCTACACTGGTCTGGGATTGCGAAATGTTAGGATTTATAACCTGCCTTTTGAAATGGACGAACAAAGTATCAGACACTCACTAGCTGCTTTTGGTACGGTTTACACAATAACATCGGAATGCTGGAAAAATAACAGGTTCTTTAATGTGGACAACGGTGTGAGAGTGGTAAGAATAGATCTTACGAGTCATGTGCATTCCTTCATCAACGTAAGAGGATTTAAAGCACTAGTAACATACGATGGACAGCCCCGGACCTGTTCGATCTGTAATTCGGCAGCCCACCTGCGTGCAGACTGTCCGCGCAAGCGGCCGTCGCGTCTTGTTTACTCTGGCCGTACCGCGGCGGGCGAGGCTGTCGCCGGCCTCGTGACGTATGCAGCTGTTATGAGCGGCGCGCTCGAACAGGGAAAAATAAACACCGCGCCAGAGTCTCGCTCCGAGGGTCGCGCACCAGCGCCGCACCGCGCCGATGAGGAAATGCTGGACCAGGTGATGCGTGAACTAGAGGACGCACCCGCACCCGTTCGCACTGAATCTGTGACTGTCGACGCACAGGCCGCACTGCAGCCTGGGGCGCACGAAGAGATCCTCTCCGCTACCGTCGGGGAGCAACACGATGAGGATGCGCACGATACTGCTGAGCAGACCGCGTGTATTAGCCACGAGACGGACAGTTCCTCCGCAACCAAAGATGAAAACCTTCGCCCGGCCACACACTTGGACATCGGAAATCCTGAGCCACTTTCGACTTCCTACACGGACACTGTTACTTTGCTACAAGATTGTTCCTCCCAGCCTCCCGTGCCGTCTATAAGTTCCACCTCCCCTTCGAATAAGCCAAAAAAGGCGCAGAAGGAGAAGGTTAAGGCCGAGGACGCACAGTCCCCGCAGAATACGAAAAAGATCCGACTGGCAAAGCCTCTGGACCCGGAACTACGACAGCAACTAAAACTGAAGACTGCAAAGGTTATAGAGAGGCTTAGAGAGGAAGAAACTGGTTCTAAGTCACCTGCAATGGAGAATGGCGGTGGAAGAACGGAGGCGATGGACACGACGGAAAGCGGAGAACCGACGTTCACGGCTCTCGACAAAGTCAGCCATTGCTAGGCCGACGAGGACCCCGGTGGGCGATCGGAGAGGTTGTAGGCGCCATGGCGTTGCGGACGTACAATATTACGTCCCTCAATGTCAACCGAATTTCGAGTCCCACCAAAATCCGGGCTCTGCAGGACTTCCTATACGGAACCTCTGTGGACATTGCTCTGCTTCAGGAGGTCGTCGCTGACATTTCAGTTCCGGGATTCGTCACAATTAGCAATATCAGCAAAGAAGACGCCACTGGTACTGCCATTCTATTTCGTGAAGGTATTTCCATTTCATATACGAGGTTTTTACTCGATGGACGTGGCATTTCTTGTATGTTCAATGACATGTTACTAGTCAACATCTACGCCCCATCTGGCAATAGTCGGCGGCATGAGCGGTCTCACTTCTTTAAAAATGAAGTGCTGCAATTAATCGGCCCTCGTGCGAATAACATTCTTATTGGCGGAGATTTCAAACAGCAATATCTGCCCAGAACTTAAAACATTCATCCAGGGGCTCCACCTTTGCGACACTTGGGACAAACTCCACGGTGATCGTCAAGGCTTTACTCATGTCACCCATTGCTCAGCCAGCCGGATCGACAGAGTTTACGTCTCCCAAGGGCTACGGCAACATGTTGTAAATGATGATATCGCTCCGGTAAGCCTTTCTAATCACTGTGCTTACCAGGTTTACTTCAACTACCAACCTACTCAATTCACCAGAGGTAGAGGATATTGGAAACTCAACGTCGGTTTATTAGGGGATGAAGAACTCGACGAGGAAATTGCGCATGTTTGGCGTCAGGCCTTACGAACTAAATCTCGTTTTCATACAACTCTGGAGTGGTGGGTTACAGTGGCTAAGCCCAGACTTCGGACAACTGTCATGCGTTACGCTCGACAGACGGCTTATTGGCGTAAGCGAACAATAGAAAGCTATTACCAGTGCTTACGGGATTTGTACAAACAATCCACTGGCTCACCCTCTCCGGACAAGGCCCGGCGAATCAGTCAATATAAAGCCAAGATAACAGCGATCCAGCGGAAACAACTGGAGGGACACATCGTACGATCTCAACCAAAGAACGTTGCATCTGAAGAGTCCGCCTCACTATATCATTTACTGCGCACCTTCCGCCGCCGCAACGCTACGTTCATCGATACCATCACGGACAACGAGGGCACTGCTGTTTCAGGCACACGCGGCGTCCTCCAGCAGGCGCACGCTTATCTCACTGAACTCTACCGAAAAGCTCCAGTGGATCCACAAGTCTGCGACACTCTGTCTGGGAAGATTCGCACGCGCCTGACGGCCGAGGACGTTGACGCGCTAGAGGGGCCTTTTACTGTGGATGATATCAAGGATGCGGTCTACGGTGCAGCTCGCAACAAATCTCCAGGGCCTGACGGACTGGCAACGGAATTTTACCAACATTTTTGGCACATACTCGGAGATACTCTGATAGCAATAGCCAATGACCTCCTGATCGTGGACCATGTTCCACCTGCTTTTAAAGAGGGCATTTTAGTTCTCCTTCCCAAGAAAGGAGGCAGCAAAAGGCTGGATAAAATGCGGCCAATCACATTGCTGAATGCTGACCTGAAAATCATGTCACGAGCCGCTAAGTCGCGCTTGCAGTCCGTTCTCCATAAGATCTTAGGAGGGCACCAGTTCAGTGCTGTTCCCGGAAGAAGCGTCATCACCGCCGCCTGCACGTTGCGCGATGTCGTCGCCACCTATGCCCAGAGTAAAGAATCCGCTGCGCTGCTTTTTGTTGACTTTGAAAAGGCCTACGATCGTATCAGCCACGACTTTTTATATGCAACAATGCAGAAACTAGGCTTCGGCATGAGGTTTATGAACGTCATCAAAGGAATTATTGCCGATGCAACATCTCGTCCCATGATAAATGGACATTTAGGTAAACCGGTCAACATTGAACGATCAATCATACAAGGATGCCCTCTGTCTATGGCACTTTATGCCCTGGTCATGGAACCCTTACTGATCACGATCACTGAAGGAATTTCCGGACTCAACATCGGGAGCGCAAGGCAATGCTGTATAGCTTATGCAGACGACCTGTGCATTGGTATATCATCGACTCAAGATATGATGAAAGCTGGGCGGCTCATTCAAGAGTTTTCAGCGGCAACAGGTGCAACATTGAACACCAGGAAGTCAGTTTTGATGCACATTGGGAGCGGCATTACCAACGTTGGCAACATTGACTGGTGCTCTACTAGCAGTGATCATCGGTCTCTTGGAATATATCTTAATAGTAGCCCCGACAAGATGAACACGCGTAATTGGGCTGATATGCTCAACCAGGTTCGGGCTGTACTTTACTCGTTCGGCGATAGACACCTCAATATTGTCCAAAAAGTACAGACGGTGAGACTAACTGTTGCCAGTAAATTCAGCTATCTTGCACAAATTCTCCCAGCCCCAGCGCCCATTGCAGCGAGCATCCAGAGGGCAAGTTGCTGGTTTATAATGAGAGGCAGTTTTTTTAAGGTTAGTTTTGACTCGTTGGTGCTTCCACATACGAGAGGTGGCCTCGACTTAATAGACATCAAAGCACAAAGTAAGGCACTTCTCATAAATCGCTTTCGGAAAATGATAGACAATCCTGAACCCAATGTCGCTCAAACCCTGTTCCATCAGTGGGGTCCACATGACATGGAACCTCCGGTCAATATAACAACCATACCCAGGTCATTTCTGCACGTGCAGCTCTAGAATTTAGTTACATATTCAAGGATGTCAACTCCCGAGCGAGAGCAGCGGTCTTGAATAACAAGACGATATACGGCCATTTAACCGAAACTGCCAGGCGGAACCCTATTGAATTGAAGTATCCCAACCACAAGTGGAACATCATATGGCGAAATATCTTTAACGACGTCTTACCATCGCATGTCCAATCAGTGTGGTACATGATGGCCAATGACAAAATTCCCACGAACGAGAAGCTGCATAAAATTAACCGTAGCCACACCCCAAGATGCGACCTCTGCGGATTTGTGGACTCTTTGCAACGCCGACTGACCTGCGGCCCAGCTAAGACAATCACCGACTACATTTGTAAGAAACTTGCTGTCCTCGATCGAACCACCGAAAGATGCATAGACAAACAGGAGCTGTTGTGGCCTTACAAGCTCAGGTACCCCAGGACTAAAAATAACGCGGTGATCTGGTTTGTTGGCCACACGGCTACTTACGTCATCCAACACCGTAAATCTAGCTTTGTCGAATATTTCGCATATATTGAATGTGAGCACTATAAAATTAAACACACCAGAACCTATTCACAACTATACGAAAATATGTTAAATATTGTCCTAAGACCACCATGATCAGTTCAGCGTCGACATTTTCGTTCTCAGAGTGCTGATTCGAAGCAAAAGTAACTATACAAAGAAGAGCTTCTTCATTTTTTAGTGGACAGCGCTCCGCCTCTAAGAAGTTCGCTCCGAGTCGTTCATCACCTCTCTTGTCGCGGTATAATTGTTTATTTGCCTTTATTCTTCTCATTCTGTAGCGCTACACAGAGCGTTCTCCCAAACCTTATGCCCTCTTGGAGGATAAGGAGGAATACTATTTCTTTTTTCTTCTTACCCACTCCGGCGCTTCTCACTCTAAACATCTCACCGTTTGTTGCTGCCATCAACTACGGACGCGCGCACTGTCAGCTGATAAGCGTGCACTCATCGCTGGAGACATCGTATTCGTAACGGATAAAATTTTCTTTTGCTTTTTACACGCGTCACTGAACGACGGCTCATGAGCGATTTATGCATGGACAAGGCGTGCAGAAGGGTAATTACAAAAAAAGAAAAAAAAAAAAAAAAAAAAAAAAAAAGGTTGTACACCGTGCTGGGATTCATCCATTTCCTTTTCTCGCAACTGGTTCTTTATTAATTTTTATCTCAATGATTTATTTCTCAGCTTTTGTCCTTTTTCCTTCATGGGTATGGGCATTGATCGACCTTCAGTCCTTTTAACTGGTATCCAGGTACTTGTCACATTTCTACTGCGAGTGGCGTTGATATTTTTCATATAGCGTACTGATTTAAGGAATTGGGGGGGGGGGGGTAGTCTCATCGTTTAAAAAAAAAAAAAAAAATGCTCAGGTGGTTTACCGATTCCGTGCGTGTAGAAACCAATTCCTTTAGAGTTAAAGCTATCGCCGAACCATGTTGAAGTCAATTTGTCGAGAAATACATTTTCTTGACGGTTGGACAACTACTTTCAAAAATGAGTAATAAGTCTTAACATGAGACTAGTATAATTTCTGTGTCAGATGCTTGCTTATAGTTATTCATTTCATTGAGCACCAAATTGTCTTAACTGCGTCTAATCGATATGCAAAGTGCAGTTTCCGTTACATTGACGTAGTAGTTTGGAGGATCGGTTGTAGTTTAGAATCTGTCATGTGTGCGTTCGATTGCACCTTATTGGTGTATATTTTTAACTGGCACGATCATGTCTACTGCACCTCTTGTAACACCAAGTTGCGCCGTAGTTAACAATCCGTATTAAACCGAATTATTTCGCTATCAACTTTGACAGAGCCGATTTATCGTTGCCAGTAACAGGCAGAATACACGTCAACCAGTAACTCTGTCGCTAGAAAGCTTTTCTTATATTACAAAACTTTATTCTATTTTATAAACCACTTGTCCTTTAAGGTCACGTGTCTCGTATTGAATTTAACTTGAGACGTTAAAAATTTTGGTGCTGGACTGGGATTCTAATTCGGATCTCCTCTTTTTCGCACTCGACCCTCTCGGAATTATATAGTTGAATCATTTCGTTGCTTTCTCCAAGACTGCCGACTCCTCTAGGTCTCCACGAAAGGCACGTATATGGATTCGAATCCAGGTCCAGCACAAAATATTCATAATTTCATTTGACGCCCTAGATAGAGCACACTGGACTACTAACAAAAAATTATTTTGAATGTCTCTTCGTGCCTTATCTATGCAAGGTAAGGTGTTGCGGTGGTATTGGGGTAAAGCGCTTGAATAGTAACTGAAGGGTTGCGGGTTCGAAACCTAGTCAGATCACCGATTTTTGCAATCTGTGTTTTAACCCAGCATTCACGTCTCAACAATGTGTGTCATAAACTACACGTGGTTTGGATTCCACGTTAAACTGTAGGTCGCCTTTCCCGGTTGGATAATTGGGGTAGGTTAGGGACATGCAAGTCTCTGAAGTGGCGCATAGTTGGATGACACACACCAGGACTCTGAACCACACGAAATTATTATTATGATTATTATTATTATTATTATTATTATTATAACAACGATATGTGCTGTTGTTACTAGTCAGACGCGCACGCATCGTCATTCCTGTTGAGTCAACATTTGAGATTTAACGTCCATTCGTGCTTAGAAAGGTCACCGGTAGGTTAGGGGTTCGATTTCCGGTGACGCATAACGTAATTATATCCTGATTGCAGATTCAAACGTCCCGCTGCTGGTGAAATAATTAGACTACTAACATCTGGCTTCACTTAGTTATCTTCCATTTAGATACCGGGTATGTACGTCGCACACAGAACTGAGTCTGGGTACTTGTGATTAGGGACATAACGGTGATTATTAAGTTCCTGGCTCAGTAAGAAATAAATAAATAAAAATATTTTGGAATTGGCATTTTATATGATTTGATTTGCGCGTTTTGATATTTGTGAGGAAACCTCCAATATTTCACACATCTTTATGCTTCGTCAGCTGTGACAATCTTAGGCATAATCAAGTATCTATAAGACATGAATGCATTGCTTAGTTAGCTACGGTTACAGGTGGTTGGTTTGATTCCAGAACAAGGTAGTTTGTCATATCAATTCAAGTTCCAAGATGTGTACAATATTTGTTCAGGTATGGATACGGAGAAAATGTCGGTGATGCACAGTTAATATTTAAGTTTCCATAGTGCGTTTGCTGCTGTTAATTGAGTTTTTATTATCTGGTTAGTTCTACAATCGGTTAATAAAAATCAGCTCGCCAGTGGAACGATGTTCCGCAATTGTGAGAAAACTATTTAGAGAACAAAAGTACTTCGAATTTCTACAGGACTTTAGGATTTCCGATACTATAGTAAAATCTGTTGTTTGTAACAATATTAAATGTTGTTTAAGAATTAATTAATATTTTATGTGACGGAGTTTGTTATATGAGACTGTAATAAGTATGATAATACTTAAGATATGTCATTGTAATAAATTGGATTTAATAAACGTTAAGAACTTAATAACGTGTTTCCTTGTATTTGCAAAATCTTAGTGTTAATTTGCAACTGGAGTGATTGTCATAAAGAGCAGTTGTCTGCAGTGGATCCATTATGAATAGTCGAACGACTATACGCCGGAGCGAGCAGAGCACCCGCAAGACACGTACGTTAGTTGGGTTGCATGCACATGAGGCGAAACGCAATTCAGGTCGTTCGGATATTTTTGCGCATGGTAGTACACTAGGTCAAGTTTACGTTACGTCAAATTGTATCGAATACATAGTAATACCATGAATTGCAGTTTCACTTATTCTTCTCCAGTTTCTAGATTTTGGGGCAAGCTTCATGAGTGTTGATGACAGACTGCAACCCACGTTTCCCTCATGAAGCTTTAATTAATCTCTCTCTTTGGCCCTTTTCCCGCATATGCAGGATCGGCACTGAGTTAAACGCGGATTTGGAATATGTTAATATTTACAGGGTGGTCGGATGCCCTTCCTGCCCTCAGTAGGAAATGTGTACCCCAAATATCTGTGTATAGTGTGATATGTGTTGGAAAGTGTAAACTGTTCCGAAATATTTGCGAACCTTTTAACTGAGGCGAGGCTTGGGGACCAGCCCGGTATTCACCTAGGGGGATGTGGAAAACCGCCTAAAAACCACATCCAGGCTGCCCGGCACTCCATCCCATTTCATTAATCCGCCTGGCGGATTCGAACCGCGGCCGGTACGCCTCCCCGTCTCAGAAAGCGGTGCGTTAGACCACACGGCTAACCGAGCGGGTTTTTTTAGCTTTAATTACAGTTGAGAGATAATTTTGTACCTCTTTTTACTATAGGTATGTAATTACTTTATTACGATAGGAGGGATATCAGATTCCTTTCAAACCTTCCCCAAAATTTTGTATGTATGTTATCATACGCTTTTTTGTGCCTACAAATATTAAATAAAGGGAATGATATCAAATCTTATCTGTTGCAAGTACATGTATACTCCGCAAATCACTTTTAAGTGCCTGGCAGAGGGTTCACCGAAACAGCTTTATAATATATATCTCCCATTCCATTCTCTCCGTTCGAACTCTGATTTCTCGTATTTTATTTTGATGATGTTTTCTACCTATGTATGTGGCAGTCAACAATATATTTTCCCATTCGGAGGAGAATGATGTCGGAGTTTCGTAAGTAGCTCACGTCGCAACGATAGAAGCCGTTGTTTTAATGACTCCCATCCCAGATCCTTTATCATTTTCGTGATGCTGTCTCCCCTGTATTGTGACAATACAAAACGACTCTTTCGATGTCCTCCGTCAGACCCACTTGATAAGGATCCCACACTGGGCAGCAATTCAAAAAAGGACGGACAGGCGTGGTGTATGCAGTCTCTTTAGTAGTTCTGATGCATGTTTTAAGGGTTCCGCCAATAAAACGCAGTCTCTGGTTCGACTTTCCCACGGCATTATCTACGTTTCTTTCCGGTTTAAGTCTGAAGTAATAGTAATACCCAGGTATTTTGTGGAGTTTACGGCCTTCACGTTTGATTGATTTATCTTGTAAACAAAGTTTAACGTATTTCCTTTAGTACTCATGTGAAACGACTTAACACTTTTCATTATTTAAATTGTCGATTTTTACATCATAGTGATATCTTATTTAGATCGTTTTGCAGTTGGTTTTCATCTTCAGATGATTTTACTTGACCGTTAACTGACAGCGTCATCTGCAAACAACCTAAGGGTGCTGCTTAGATTGTTTCCCAAATTGTTTGTGTAAATAAGGAACAGCAGAGGACCAATAACATTACCCTGTGTAACGCCGGATACCACCTCTGTTTTAGTTGATGCCTTACCATCGATTATTTGTGTCGTCTCTGACAGGAAATTCTCTATTCAGTTGCAAATTCGGGTCGATATACCATAACCGTACAATTTTATTAAAAGCCGTTTGTGAGGTACGGTGTCAATAGCATTCGGGAAATAAAATAATAAGGAATCAATTTCAGAATCCGGGCCGATAGCAATAATTACTTTGTGTGAGTAAAGAGCTAGTTGTGTTAAGCATGAACGACATTTTCTAAATCCGTATTGACTTTGGGTCAATAGATTATTCTGTTCGAGACAATTCATAATATTTGAATACAGGATATGTTCCTAAAACGTGTTGCAAATTGACGTCAATGAAATAGTCATGTAGTTTAGTGCGCTACTCTTACTGCCTTTCTTGATTATAGGTGTGACCTGTGCTACTCTCCAATCTTTTGGTACAGTTCCTTCTTTGAGAGGGCGGTTGAATATGGCTGTTAAGTAAGGAGCTATCGCTTCAGCATAATCACATAGGAATCTAATGGGTATACAATCCAGACCAGAAGACTTGTTCTTGTTTACCGATTTAAGTTGCTTCACTGCTCCGAGAGTATCTACTTCAACGATACTCACTCATTCTGGCATCTGTAATTCGAAATCTGGAATATTGGTTTCGTCTTCTTTGGTGAATGAGTTTTTAAAAGCTGTGTTTAGCAACTCTGCTTTAGTAGCGCTATCATCGGCAGGATCGCCTTTACTATCACGTAGTGAGGGTATTGTTTGTGTTTAGCCTCTAGTACATTTAACGTATGACCTAAATTTCTTTGGGTTCTCAGTCAAATTTCGAGAAAGGGTTTCGTTATGAAAAGTATTGTAGGCATCTAGCATTGAAATCTTCGCTAAATTTCGAGCTTCTGTGTAGGATTACCAATCCTGGGGATTTTGTGTTCATTTAAATTTAGTATGCCTTTTCCTTTGCTTTTGCATCAGTGTCCTGGCCTGTTTTCTGTACCAAGGGGGATCACCTCCTTCTTTTATTAATTTATTTGGTATAAAACTGTCAATTGCTGTCGGTACCATTTCTTTGAATTTGAGCCACATCTGGTCAACACCTACGTTTAGTGTCAGAAACGAGTGGAATCTGTCTTTCAAGAAGCAATGTATTTTATTTCTGCTTTCCTGACCAAATATACTTTTCGTTTATTGTTGGTAACTTTGGGACTTTCGATATTCAATCTCGCTACGACAGCACTGTTTTCACTAATACCTGTATCCGTTTTGATGCTCGTTATGAGCTCAGGATTATTTGTTGCTAAGATATCAAGTGTGTTTTGACATACATTTACCATTCTAGTTGGCTCATGAGCTAACTGTTCGAAGAAACTTTCAGTGATTGTGTTGAGTACAATTTCGCATGATATTTTATGCGTACCTCCTGATTTGAAAAGTATAATTTCGCCAACAGATAGGGGGTAAATTAAAATCACCGCCTACTATTCTTGTGTGAGTCTTGCAATTAGACACAGATTTTCTTTGAACCGTTCTGTCATTGTATCGTCAGAGTCGGAGTGTCGGTAAAAGGAACCAATTATTAACGTTTTACGATATTCTACCTCCACCCATAACAGCTCACAGGAACTATCAACTTCTACTTCACTATATGATAGACTGCTTTTGACGGCGACAAACACGCATATGTCCTTTCTGGACACAGTTACAGCTTTTGCAAATACTTCTGCTGAACGTATTTCTGACTTAAGCCAACTTTCGCTACCTACAATGACATGTGTTTCGGTGCTTTCTATTAACGCTTCGAGTTCTGGTACTTTCCCGACAAAGGTACGACAATTTACAACTGATGTACCGAGGGTTCCTAGATCTATATTTCTCCTCCGTTCGACCTGCTCCGTTTGAACCCATTTACTGTTTTCGCAAAGCCCTCTACTCTAAAATCCCGCCCAGTCCACGCCATACAGTCTCCGCTACCCGTGTAGTCGCTTCCTGCGTGGACTCCTGACCTATTCATTGGAACCCGGAAACTCACCACCCGATGGCGCAAGTCAAGGAGTCTGCAGCCTACATGGTCGCAGAACCGTCTGATTCAGACCCTTCACTCGGCTCTGTGCCAGAGGTCCACAGTCGGTCCTGTCAACCAAGCTGCCTATGGTGAGCTCTGATTTCATCTTTCAAGCAACACATGCAGTCTTTACCACTTCAGATAGCAGCTCAAAACCTGAGATAATCTCGTCAGATCCGAAGCGACACACATCATTGGTACCGACGTGAGCCACCACCTGCAGTTGGCTGCACCCCGTACCCTTCATGGCATCCGGAAGGATCCGTTCCACGTCTGGAATGACCCCACCCAGTATGCATACGGAGTGTACGTTCGCCTGCTTCAACTCCTTGGCAGACATCTTTCTAAGGGGTCCCGCCTAACGTTGGATCTGCCAACTACAAGCAAACCCACCCTCTGTGAAAGCCCGTATCTTGCAGGCTGAGTGGTGACCTTAGGATGAGAGATACCATCCGGCTCAGGAACATTGAACAGATAGCACCTCAAACCTGTTCGCCAGACGAACCGGGGATACCTCACGTTCGATCCCCGAAATATCTTGCGCCTCCTGCCACGCAATGGAGCAACCTCCCACGCAACCACGGGTGGGGTGTCGGCCACATAGCTGGAAGTATCAGGGCATGTCGCTGCCGCAGGTCGATCGGTAGAGACGACGGTAGTCCTTCCCGTCCCCACAGCCGACCAGCAAAGGTTAACACAGCTTGAAATTGGGAGCGAAGGGTCACCAAATCATACTGCATCCGCACACAGCAGTCACAGTCCCTATTCAATTATTACAATGCCGAGAAAACTAAAATTACTTTCGCGATGCACTCAAAGAAAGGCGAAACTGTTTGTTAAAACGCGAATTTGAATCTAATAAGCACGAGAGCACAGTATAAACTTATAAACTTTCAAACTGAAGCAGACAAAAATCAAAATACTATATGTCGTTTCTAATCTGAAGCAGGTTTCACTTACAAAATATGAAGGCGGTGTCTGCTGTAAATCAGCCAGCGGCTAAATATAGTTCACCTACTTGCTCTGGAACTAGGGGTTCCCTCGGTCTTCATTTCCTTAAATTCAGTTTCAAAAAAATGTTTAATAATCGTTCCAAAAAGTTTGATATATCCATTTGTTAAACATATTCCTCCGTTGGTCTTGTATTTCTCTTCATTTCATGCGAATTGTTGATAAAATAAAAATTCCAGTACTCTCGCATGGCTTCGGCATTTAAATATTATTCCAGAAGACATTTGGAAAGTTCGTGTACTTCTTACAATTCCAATAGCCATTCCTGTTTCAAAGGTTATAATTGATTTATTGCTTTTTATTACTATTTAGAAGTCCAGTCAAATGCTACCTTCAATTTCTGTTTCTACTATATAGTTATAAATTGTATTCAAAAATTTTTCCAACTTTCAGTCAGTAGGTCCTTTAAAATATTTTTCAAGTTTATAAAGCAATGTAGTTAATTTCCTGAGATTCATTAGTATTTTTTCACTGTTTTCAATATCTTCCATGCCTCTTAAGTTTCTCACACCTCGAATTATATTAGGCGCCTATTTTAGAATGACAGTGAACGGCGGGGAAGTAATATAAGCGGTAACTTACTTTATTTTATTAACTTGCGTTAAACCCTCATCTTTCTTCCTTCTTCCTCATTTTTCAGTTGTCTGGCATAGAAACATTGGTCAAGGTTTTAAACAGACACTAACAACTCTCATTCTCAAATAGTGATTAATACAACTGTGCTCAGTTGCAGATACACTTCTTTCGACCCTCATTCCCCAAGTTCGTTGGTGGTTTGAATCACGAGGCGATTGTTGGTTGGTTGGGGGTTTTAGGGGGGACTAGACTACTATGGCCAGCAGTCCCCCAAGTGATTGTTGGATGGTTGTAAGTTTGGTTCAGACTGGGTGAGTCGTTTAGAAATATATGTGATATAGTTTACATTCGCGTTTATAATATGTGATGATTGATACACACATTTATGTAATTTTTAAAAGTATCAAATGCATAGCAAAGATGATAGAAAGTTAAGAAAAGGCTGTGAGTGAACAAGCAGGCGCGGACTGTAGGAAGAGAGGGTGAGAACCTCATGCCCTGTGGTCCTTAATGAAAGGAAAGGTTCCTTTTCTCTTCTTTGCTCCGTGTTCGCCCACTGTCACCTGGCTAATTTACTCCAATTCTATTAGGTAAAAGTTACTGTTCCTCCAGCGTCCGGCAATGCCTGCAATCTTGCTACACGCAACAAGCAAAACACCGCAGATGAGCAGAACTGCAGACCTACGACAGGCGCCGAGGCTGCCAGTCAACCTAGAAGTAAATATTGCTGGGCCACCAAGACAACAACAACAACAACAACAACTGTCCGTTAATTTTAGATCTATGTTTTCCAGAGGTCGCCAGTGAAGAAGGAAATTTCCAGCACTTCTAAGCCGGCTATATAAGCTCGACCAGGTACAGCTCACACCCGTTCAGTCGTAGCTGAGTCGCCAGCGTGAGGAGAGGAGCGTCGCGCCGCTGCTGCACTTAGCCGCGTAAACAGCGAGCAACTCTCGCCGGAGATGGCAAATCAAGCTGCGCCAAGGAATCGACGGGGACAGCCACGAAGTGGCGCTCTAGCGGCGTTAGTCCACCTCGCTGCCGAGGTGATGGCCTTGGCAGGCGCGGGTAGAAGGCAACGCCGACGGAGGGCACGGAAGTTTGTGTAGTGCTTCCGCTGCCAAAAGATCGGCCACGTGGCCGGTGACTGCACGATGACGTTTGCGTGTTTGCGCTGCGCGGGCGCACACGACACACGCGACCGCACGCACCCGCAGGACGCCGACAAGCGGTGCGTCAACTGTGGCGGTCCCCATGCCGCCAACTTCCGCCGTTGCCCGTACATTGAAGAATGGCGCACGAAGCAGAAGTCGGGACGTGCGGGGAAGTCGAGGACGGGCACTGCGACGCCGGCCGCGTCCGCGGCCGTCCCGTCCCCTGGTTCTCATGCACCACGTGGGAACGTTCGATGGTCGGCTGGTGGCGACGCCGTCACGTCGGCTGCACAAGTTATTCTGCATCCCGCGGCTGACGGCGCCCTGCTTCGTCTTCAGGCCGCGATGGCGCAGTATCGAACCCCCCTCGACGCCGCGATGCGACGAATTGCGGACCTCGAGCGGGAGTTGAGGCTCGTCAAAGCGACGATTAGCCACATCCCGACCCCGCATGCTGGGGTGCCCTGCAGTTCTACTGATACTGCGACTGAAACCGGTTCCCTCGACTCCGACATGACGGGGAACGCGGGCGCGGCGAAGATGGAGGTGAACGCGCCTCCGGCACGAACTGACGACAAGGCTGCGCCTGAGGGGGCGGCCGCCGCGCACGTGTAGGGAGAGGACGTGTCGGAAGACGACGCGACCTACTTGGAGATGCCGACGAAACTTGATGTCAAACGAGTCCTGCTACGAGTATTGACAAAAATTCGCAACAAGGACAGCGACGACGAAGATCTCCATTACCCGTTCCTATCAGAATCGAAAATACCACGACCACACCCCCCCAAAACCCAGCTAAATTAGCTGAAGAAATACAGCGTCTTATTTGGCGGTTAGTGGGCCGTCAAGGTTTTAACGATTTAAATAATTATCGCGTTTCCACGGAAGAGCAGTTTAAACAGATAGCCCAAATAGCCCAGGAATACTTGGACCTTCGGCGCTCTCGCAAATAGAGTGGCCCCCCACTCCATCTACCTGGGGTGCCTTACAGGTCGAGGGCTGAAGCCCTGGAGGCCCTTACAAGTCAGTCCCGAAAGCTAATGGCAAAATGAGGAAATAAAGTTAGCCTTCCTCACTCCTACATTGCTCCATCAGGGGTTGGAGATCGCTGGAAAGTGATGGTACCCCATTCCACCTTGTTCCACTGAAAAAAACAGGCTCACACCAGATCTTCCTGGCCTACTGGAGGGTTAGAACTCGCCTCCTGAAGAGGGAAGAAAGAAGAACCCTGCGCCGGAACGGAAGATCCATCTCGCCGCGACGGACGGGTACTCGCCTCGTTCTCTTTAGGCCTACCACTGGACTGTCCAGTACTGTAAGGACTATGTCATAGGGCCGTACTTACCAGTGTTAGAGAAGTCTTCTGACGGCGTAGAGCAGAAGAGTGTGGTGTTGTTGTTTTGCGTGCAGAAGTAGCACGGATTGTAGTTCTTTTTGGAGAAATAAAGTTTTGTGTTGTACAAGCAATCACAACAGTTACTCTTACCGTTACTTTGAAGCCGAGTATGCTACTCTGTTACACGATCCACCTACAGCCATCCAGATTTAGTTTCTTCCAAACTTGCCTGAATCAGTCCAGGCAAATGACTGGATGGTTCCTTTGAAGGAGCACCACTGATCTCCTTTCCCATCCTTCGTGACGCGATCCGAGCGTAAGCCGCCCCTCTAATGACCATACTGTCGATGGGGCACTAAAACCCTAAGCTACCTGCCTTCCTTTCTTCCTGCCGTTGCAAGAAGACTATTACGATTGCTCTCTAACCAATCAGAAGAAGATTTACCAGTGGTGTGTGTTGTAAAGTTAGGGTGACCATCATTTTATGGCAGGGTTTAACTAAAGAAACACTTTGGCAAAACCTTAATGACTGTGAGAAGCTGTCTTAACCTCGGTAGCACAGCTGAAGGCTGCAATCGAGGGGCGTCGTTGTTGTTGATCGACCTGCGGCAACGACATGCCCTAATACTGCTAGCAATGAGGCAGACACCCCACCCGTGGTTGCGTGGGAGGTTGCTCCATTGCGTGGCAGCAGGCGGCGCAAGACATTCCGGGGGCCGATCGTGAGGCCTCCCCGGTTCGTCTTGCGAACAGGTTTGAGGCGCTATCTGTTCAGAACAATGTTCCTGAGTCGGATGGTGTCTCTCATCCTCATCTCACAAATGACTAATGCGGACACCAAGGACCTGAAACAGGCCACCTTCCACAAAATAGTGTTACCTTAGGCATGTTGTAAAGTGGCTTGTGGTGTACGAGAGGGTCGCGTAAGTTTACAAGGAGTCTAAGATGATGAATTTTGAATTTCTCCGTTACGTCAACTGCTAGTGCTCATCTAGAGTGCTCTGCAGTCTTGCCTGTATAACTAGAACCGCTTCGTCATTTCGGTTTGTTGAAAGTGGACGCTGTTTCTGTAAAAAAATTTCCTTCAGTTTAAATACGTTTCATGTAAGAAATACTTTTATTTTAATAAATAATAGTTGATTCCTCTTAAACCTTATGGATTTTCTGTTTCTTTAATAATGGTTTAATTAATTTATTCAAGTTTGTATCTAAAATGTCGACTGCGGGTAAGACGACGAATTATGCAGTCGCTAAGATGGCGAGTTCGCACAGGAATCGAGCCATTAAATCCACAGATATTTAGTGATGAAGACTTCACGCCATCATTGACAGCAACATCAATGAAATTCCACCCCAGAACAGATACTCTACCTAAGATATCAGCAAACCTATCTGCAGAATTTGATGCACTATCGGGGCTTACATCTAACTCTGCAACTTACTCTATTTTACCTCCGAATCTGTACCAGGGCTTCCATCTAACCATACACCTACTTCTCTTATATCTCCACTAACCCATGCAGAACTTTGTGCCCCATCAGTGACCTCATCCACCTCTCCACCTCTCCAGATATACCTCTGCTTTCGTCGTGCTCCTTACGCTGCGATCGAAGAAATTTTAGTGCCGGAGTCCACGCTTGGCTTAGTTGAAATCCACTGTACTTGTTTATGAGATTCCGTATTTCTACGGCCTCCTTATATAGACAGTCCCTATCGCGATGTGTCTTCATATTTCAACTTGTGTTTTGTTTCCAAGCAATGTTCAGCAATTGCTGATTTTGTGGGCTGTTCGAGTTCTGTGTGGCGCTTATGCTCTGTGCACCTTTCTTCAATTGATCGAATAGTTTGACCAACATACGATTCCCCGCACTCGCAGGGAAGGTGATAAACTCCCTGTTTCCGGAGTCCCAGATCGTCCTTCACTGTCCCTAGAAGGCATTTAATCTTTGCCGGCGGGCGGTACACGCATTTTATGTTGTGTCGTTGTAAGATTCGCCGATTTTTCCAGATACGTTGCCTACTTATGGAATGTAGACTATCTTTTCCAGCGGATCGTCCTCGGGTGTTGGCTGTGGTGGGCCCTTACGTTTGAAAGCACGTCGAATTTGTCGATCACTATAACCGGTCAGTGGAGGGGGCTGACCGCAGGTACAAAGAGCACAACCGCCGGTACAGCGCCTCAGTCAGCGGGAGTTCAAATGTTCAAATGTTGTAGAGCTTATGGGACTTAACTACGGGGTCATCAGTCCCTAAACTTACAAACTACTTATGAACTACCTTATACTAAAGACGCCACAAACATCAAAGCCCGAGGGTGGATTCGAACCCCCGACGGTGAACTGCCGCGCGCACCGCAACATGGCGTTCCAGTACGCACGGCTAATCCGCCGAGGCTAAGCGAGAGTAACCTGATGATGATGGCACGTTACGCTGTCGAAAATTCGTTCCACAACGATCAATCAAAAACTGTTCAAATGTTTGTATAGTTTATGGGACTTAACTACGGGGTCATCAGTCCCTAAACTTACAAACTACTTATGAACTACTTACGAACTAGGACGGGGATTCGAACCCCAGACCGTAGTGGCCGTGCAGACCGTGACTGGAGGCCTCAGTCTCCTCGGCTACCGCGACCGGCAAAGATCAATCCATCAGGCTGCATGCCCGAAAGACCGGCATTCAGAATATTCACCGGGAAAACCTACGAACACATACGAGAAATGGTACGTTTGCGACTTTTGTGATAAATCGATAACTTTCAATGGAATGTCTCCGTTTTCTAAATAAAATGTTCATTTCGTCATCTTACCTATACCCCAAAGTCATCTTACCCTCCTTGTAGGGTAAGATGACGAATGGTTCTATCACTAACAAAAACAGGCCTATCTATAAAAACGTCAGTTTTAAGAAATGTTCAAGGGCTTGAATCTAAAGGGGATACATTAAGCAATCATTTTACCGTAAATCAAGTATTTGATATTAATATAAGGCTCAAAAAAATATAATTATGCCTTAATGTCGTCATCTTACCCGACTTTCCTCTACATCTACATCTACATCTACATCTATATCTACATCTACATAGATACTCTGCAAATCACATTTAAGTGCCTGGCAGAGGGTTCATTAACCACTTTCATAACTTTTCTCTACCGTTCCATTCTCTAATAGCGCGCGGGAAGAAAGAACACCTAAATCGTTCCGTTTTCGATCTGATTTCTCTTATTTTATTCGGATGGTCATGTCTCCCTAAGTAGGTGGGTGCTAGCAAAATATTTTCACATTCAGAAGTAAAATTCGGTGACTGACACTTCGCAAACAGATCACGCCGCAATGAATAACGTCTTTCTTTTAATGATTTCCAACCCAATTCGTGCAACATTTCCGTGACGCTTCCCCCCCCCCCCCGTAACGTGATAAAACAAAACGAGATGCCCTTCTCTGAACCTTCTCAATGTCTTCCATCAGTCCCATCTGATGAGGGTCCCACAAGGGGCAACAGTACTGCAGGAGAGGACGCACAAGTGTGATGTAGTCAGTCTCTTTGGTGGAGCTGGTGCATCTTCGAAGCGTTCTGCCAATGAAACGTAACCTTTGGTTCGCCTTCTCCAGAATATTTGCCATGTGTTCTCTCCAGTCAAAGTTGTTCGTAATTGTAACTCCTAGGTATTTGGTAGAATTTACGACCTTCAGGTTTGACTGATTTACGTGTAATTGAAGTTCAGCGGATTTCTTTTAGTGGTCATGTGTATTACATCCCACTTTTCTTTATTTAGTGTCAATTGCCAATCTTCGCACCAAGTAGAGATTTTGTCTAAATCGCTTTGCAGTTGTTTTGCTCATATGTAAATATTCCTGTTACCTAGCATTATAAACGATTCTCTCACCATGCGTAGGATTAATCGCCACACCACCTCTATACCCTCATCCAGAAAGGTCTCTTTCGAATTGCGGTACGGCGGGACAAATAGGCAGAGGCACGCAAACAGAGCGGCGCGAGAACTGCAGCAGAGCGGCGCGATTGACAATCGATCAGCTCCGATGCCTTGGCAGGCCGCTCACGTTCCCAAGTAGAAGCCCGCCCGGGTCTGTCCCGCACCACCCAGGGGCGCTACGTGTGTAATCCGGCCAGCGGATCGACCCGAGGTGAATAATACCGCCATTTACGGACGCCGAAACTAAGCCGAGGTCCGCGCAAGTTGCGCCTCCCACTCGTTATTGGAGTTCTGTGTAAATAGCAGCCGGTCGCGCGAGTATCAATGGCGTTTTTCCACGGCGCTAAGCGAGCCGGGATGTACGGCGGCCAGATAACTTCTCCTTTACTGCCGTTATAACTTGGCTCGTAAAGCGCGAGATATGAAGAGACCCACGCCGCCGCAACGTTAACTCTCTCTCTCCTTCTCTCTCACTCACACACACACACACACACACACACACATACACATACAGAAGCATTCTCCTCCATAGCCACAAGGAACCGCTTCCTTCCCCAAGATGTAACGTGACAGTTTCTTCACGTATGTACGTCTCACAAAAGAGGCAGTCAGATTTTCTGGAACATCTTTAAACAACAATTTCCAACCGTAAAATGACGTACTACTTTGCACGTCAGGCACATTCTATCTCCATCAGCACAGTTCATCGCTGAAGGAACGGTTGCTTGGAACGCAGTTTATATCATCTTTCTGCGTAAGTGTACAGACATCTAGTGATTCCCTGGTGGAAGACATACAGGGTGTTTCACAGTGTTTGCCTCTGTAACTTATAAAATAATAGGCGACGGGAAATTTTAATGCGGTAGGCCAACACAAGAAATGTTACACTTTCTGCGGAGCTATGGACATAGTTTATTGCATCATTTTCCAAAGAGTTACAGTATAAAGATATAATTTTTTTTTAATGGAACAATAGTTTTTTTCTAGCGTGCATTGGATTCGTTGAAACCAGTTGCGTCCAAATCAATTTAAACTACATTCCAATCACTGTTAGTTTGGGAGCTACAACCCTTCAAAGGTTAGGGGGCGGAGGCTACGACAGCATAGCTGACTGGCTGGTCGTCATGAGACAGTGGGCCGTGCCCCAGGGGATAGCCACTTGGCAGCAGTCACTTGTTGTTCATCTACGTCTGCATCTACATGTTTAAACTATAATTCGTATTTAAGTGCGTGTAGAAAAATATATTTGTAAAACTACAGGACAAAACTGTAGTGGTTGTTCGTCTACTGAGTTACAAACTATTTTACTGTATTCAAACATTATGAATTATCTCGAACAGAATGATCAATTGACCCAAGGTCAACACGGATGTAGAAAATATCGTTCATGCGAAACACAACAAGTGATGTGTGCTATTCACAATGGTTCTCAAATTGATTCCGTATTTCTTGATTTCCAGAAGGGTTTTGACCCCGTACCTCACAAACTGACGCTGATGCGCCCTATTCAGTCCGACGAGTGTGCATTCACTCCTGTCAGCCTGGCCCAGTAAGTATGACTGAAAGTAGCTGCTGTTCCCTTTTCCCGCCGGCCGCGCTGGCCGAGGCGACTGAGGCGCCCCAGTCAGGTCTGCACGGCCCATACGGTCGGGGTTTGAATCCCCCCCTCGGGCATGGATATTTGTGCCGTCCTTAGGATAAGGTAGTTGATAAGTAGTTTGTAAGTTTAGGGACTGATGACCCCGTAGTTAAGTCCCATAACCTATACAAACACTTGAACATTTTCCCCCCTTTTCCCTTTCTGTCGACACACCGCAATGTTTCTACAGCAACCAAGACTTTGAAAAATTCGCCGCTATACTTCCGCCACAGAGCTGGTGTGCAACATTACTATCTGCCGAAGCATGATTAGGGGAAGCCTGGTGCATATGCTATGGCTACCCCCAAACAAAATGCCTATGTTTCACTTCTGTGATCCTCCACAAAATTGCTAGAATGTCACCTCTATCTTTGACTATGCCAAACCCGAACACGAGGATCGTCGGAGCTTATGAAAAAGCCGGACTAATTGTTGAAGATAGCGCGACGCCATTTATGTTCTGTATATGCCTCCGAAGGACGGCACTACTGCAAATCTGGTATAGATGAGGCCATATGTAGTTAGTCCGAGAGACTGCACTCGTAGAGACTCACAGGTTGCTGTACAGTTTCCAGTGCATGTTCGCAGGAGGCGTGTGCCGAGAGCATGGAATGGAGCATGTTTGGCGCAACTACGACGTCGCCCCTCTGGTTGCCGTTGCGAAGTCGACTCGAACCAGCACTAAGAGACTGGTCTCACTCATGTATCAATGAAATGATTGGGCGATGTGTTTAATTTTCTCGATCTCCAAGTCACAAGAACAGAACAGACCTTGCATATTGGTATCTTTCGTAAACCAGCCGCCACGTACCTAATAATCTCAGACTCTTGTCACCCACAAACGCACACCAATGCTTTCTTTAATTCTATGATTTATAGACAATGAAAAGGGACTAACTCGGAAGATATTATTGAAAAAGAAATTCCAGCGACGTATTTTGTTGTGGTATCACATAAGATCGCGAATCACTTTGAAAAGTTAAATGTAAAATTTCGTTTTCGTACTAAGAATTTGGAAATGTTACTACGTCACAGTATGGATCCAATTCCTGATACATTCTGTAGGGCTGCAGTGTGCAAGATTCCCCGTGCTTCGTGCGACAAATTGTATATTTGACAGACCGGGGGAAAATTCCGTGAACAATGATACACTAGTAATATCAGTGAGTTGGGTGAACATTTACGGGAATACCAACACCATGTATAAACTACTAACGATAGTTGTTCTACATATTGCTAAGATCGGAACCCTCTTTCGACCTCTTACAGGAGATTGAAGTAAGCTTTGGAAAGGAGCCGTGTCTGATAATCAATGTACAGATCTTAGGAAGCCGTAAATAGTTTTTCGAATTTTTCAGTGATATTCTAGTAAATAAAATTGGTTCAGTTAAGTAGTATACCTTTTTTTTTCTTTTTTTTCATACAGATTTTGTTTTCCTACAAAACTATATTATCTTGAATATATTGTATTGTCTTTTGTATAGTTTACCTTAATAATATTATTCTTGGACTAATGGTGATCAGAACGTATGGTGATGCCCACTGATGCAGTTCCCTTCCTGTTTACCTATGATGTACTCGTCGCATACGTGGACAGCTTGTCACTTTTTAACGCTCCACTCTGTACTCTGAGTCGTAAAGTGTTACAAATTGGCTATAGCTACCTATTTTTTTAATTTTGTTGATGTTCAGTGTTACGTTAAAAGCTTGGCTATTCCTGTTTCACTTTTACTTTTTGAAGGTAACAACTTTCAACTCTAACGTTTTAATTTTGTATTTTATCTAGATTATTTGATGGTGGACATCCCCCCAAAAGCGTAAGAGGAATAAAGATTTCAAAACCATCTGCATCATCATCATTTATGCTGGCCAACAGCATTTTAAAGCCATTTTTACATAAACTCATTAATTCCTACAGCGAAATACTGAAACATCTGAGCAGCCAACCACGCACAGTCCAACGATGCGGCCTCTGCCAAATACATTCATTTTCGGATGGGTTGTCTAACCCGTCTCTATGAAAATGTTTGCGTCAATGTCCGACTAACGGCAGGTATGCTCACACGTCAATGATATACATGTATGCGGAAATGGGTAATATTGGATGATTCGTATGAGCATCACATTTTTCGTCACGTAATCTACAAGTATTGTAAAATACACGCGTGAACAATGTTGCGGTCTTTATTAATACGATGCCTCCCACATTCTCCTCTTACAAGCTGTTTGTGAAGTTATCTTCTAGTTAGCTTCGTGTATGAATCGTGTGAGACGATGGCAGATGGCACCACTGAGCTTCAAGTACTGGAAGTCGCACACATTGAAACATCGAGTGAGCTCAGCTAAAAGTTCGATCCGTTCACATCATCCATGCACCGCCGTCGAAGCTGCAGCTCGGAGAAGACAAAAGGCACCCCTGAACTTACGCGAGAGGAAGCCAATTATGCAATTTCATTCCGACGCGCGGGGTGAGCAGAGTTGCCGTTCCTTGTGGCTGTTCGTTGCCGTCGGCAAGTCTGGTGCACAAGCCGCTATTCTTTTGTTTCGTCTTTTTTTTTTCCCTGCCGTTCCTTTCTGGGGACGACCTTCTCCAAGGAAAAACGAGGTTTTTCACAGTCGGTCGAGCATGAAGCTTTTGTTCTCATTAACGGCTGCAGGTCGCTTTCCAACCCTTTAGTGCTCGCTGCGCCGTAATTGAAACAGGAGGGCCCGAAATAATGAGTCCAGTGAAAAGAAAATAACGTTTTAATGTTTTTCTCTACCTAGATAAATGATAGCAGCTGTGAGTTTTACCCGACTTTCCACTCCGTTTTACTATTGTTGAGTTATACAATCGATTTTCTTTCTCATTAAAACCACCTCTCCACAAACATATTTGCTACTGGCACTTTCAGTATTGCATATTTTTCCTTACAGGCCTACTATTGTGTTACGAAATTGCCTGTTAGAAACTGATCTCGCTGTTGGTTTTCCTGCTTTTCAACTTCTCTTGACCAGCCCAAGTAATACACTGTGCAGAAGCAAATTCACATAGTAGTATTGAAAAGTAAGGTACAATAATAGTATTGAGCCGTGCCGGGCTCAGATTTCGTGTGGTCACCTCTTCGCTTCAAATGTTCAAATGTTTGTATAGATTATGGGACTTAACTACGGCGTCATCAGTCCCTAAACTTACAAACTACTTATGAACTAGCTGACACTGAGGACGGCACAATTGTCCATGCCCGAGGGGGGATTCGAATCCCCGACCGTAGTGGCCGTGCAGAGCGTGACTGACGCGCCTCAGTCCCCTCGGCCACCGCGGCCGGCACCTCTTCGCTTTCTGGCGCGTAATTTCTGCTTTGCCCCTTATCGATCTTGTTGTCTGTTTCTTCCGTTGATGGAGCTGCGAGTGACTGCGATTGCCCTATCTTTGCTTCCCCATCGGGTATGACGTGTGAGAGAGACAATTGGTCTGAGAGCAAGGACGGCGGCGCGGCGCACCGGTCTCGGGGAAGGAGATTTCGATAGACGCTGGAGAACGCCAGCGCTGCTTGGAGTGTCTCGGTTTAGCGCAGAGATAGCTGTCGGATGGAACCCGCCGTGCTCCACTGTGTGGATGAGAAGTCGACAGAACCTGCATGTTTGCAGTTCTCCCGGTACTTACTACCCCTTCAGTGCGGTTCCTCGTGCGTAGCCTTAAAATGGTTTCCTGCAGAGTACCGTGTGCTTTTCCCGTCTTGTGGTATCCTGTTTTCTGTAGCCGCCTAGCGTATGGTTTACGCCTTCGTACTGCCCTGTTTCTTTCGTGTGTTTCTTCTACCCCCACTGCCCAAGAATGTATCTTAAAGGGGTCTCTGTTATTATATCGGCCAGGGCTGACACTGTGTGTTTTATCCCTTTCCTTAACGGTGGTTGATTACACCGGTTGTTTAAAAGGGGGCGCACGGAGTTCCTTCAAGTCTCCTAACTGGTGCGGAAGTTAGAGCCTCCTTAAGTGCCTGGTAAGCACTTTCTCTGTCTCATCCCAGTAAAACTTGGTGTCTCCCTGCATAACTTCTTGCAAAGGACGTACCATGTTACAAAATCCTTTTATGAAACGTCGGTAGTGTGACCACAGCCCGAGAAAACTTCTCACATCACGTATGTGCTGAGGAGTTGGAAATGCTGTGACTGCCCTTACTTTATTTGGAGCACTTCTTTGGATGAGGCGGACTCCTGCAATGTGAACACACTTCAACACAGTTGATAGGCGACAGATGTTTTTCAAATGTTTTCAAGATAACGACAATGTCATCTAAATAGCAAAGACACATCGTCGACTTAAGGTGTCGAAGCAAGTTGTCCATCATGCGTTATAATGTAGCCGGAGCACTACATAATCCAAATGGCATTACTTTGAATTTATAGAGGCCGCCAGGTGTAATAAAACTCGTCTTTTCCCTGTCAGTTTCGTCAACCTCGATTTACCAGTAACCTGTCTTCATGTCCATAGGTGAGAAGTATATAGCTCCTTTCAAGCAGTCTAAGGTGTCGTCAATGCGAGGCAATAGGTAGACATCTTTCTCTGTGATTTTGTTCAACCATGTGCTATCCTTCTTCTTTACGAGAACCACCGGAGACGAACAAGGACTCTCAGAAGGTTGAATAATGTCATCGTGCAAAATCTTATCGACTTCCGCCCGAATTATCCGTCTTTCAGCTGGCGACACTCTAATAAGAACGCTGGCTAATTGATGGATGATCCTCAGTATTGATACGGTGCCTTATCGTGGGCCGTTTGGTGTGACTTTTTTCCTGATGGGTTGTGAATGAAACCGAAAATTGGCGTAGTATAGCTAACACCCGCTGGCGTTGTTACTTGGTCAGTCCGAGCCCTATTGGCAGTTCCACGTTTGTTTCCTCCAGCGTGTTGTCTGTACTAACAGAAGAGCATGGGTATTCGTTGATGACGTTGAGCCCACCGTCCTGGATTGGTTCAACTGTTCCGATACACAATCCTTTGAGGATAAGTTGTGACTGCTCGTGACACCGGTAATGCTTATGATAGCTGCTAGTATATAAATTTCTTTTGTGAGCTTAATAATCTTTTTACTATCGACAAGCATTTCACACTTTAACCAGACATCTGTGTTCGTGGCCGGAACACTTCTCATTGTCAACGGTGGAATCGTCACATTGTCAACGGCGAATAACTTCCCTGAAAATATATGACGTGTATCCGTCGAAACGACTTCCTCAATTTGCAGTAAAATCTTCCACAGTTGGGATGCCTGAAGGAATTCCCATCTGAGGATGACAATATGACTACTTTCTATTAAAAAAAAAAAAAAAAAAAAAAAAAAAAAAAAAAAAAAAAAAAAAAAAAATTGAAACGGCTGGATCCTATTGTTGATGGTTATTCTTGCGACACAAGTTCCTGCTGGTTGGACGTACTTCCCATTTGCGACCTTCAGCACAGTTGCTCACGTGTCAAAGTTGTCTTCTTTAGTGTGTGGAGGTAATTATACGACAATACAGAGAAATAAGCTCCTGAATAAACAAGTGCCCGGAGAGGTTGTCCGTCGATTATGACGTCGATGAGATTTCCCGACATCTTAGCGACTGTCGTCCATGGAGGATTTTCATCTGCGGCGGCCTCCCCGCCGTAGATAGTAACCTCAGTTTTAATGGGCGCGGCGGCTAGGAGAGCGGCTGGAACCTCTGTACGGCGACGGTGAACGGCAGCAGCGCGTTGGGAAGAGACCTCGTCCAAGATACGGCGATGGGCTTCTTCCCATATTTCACCTGAACTCATCAGCAGGTTACTGGCTGGGATCTGGGATAGAACTGCTCTGATGGCTTACGTCTTGCAACAACATAATCGTCGAATACTCGCCTTCTCTCTCGGCACATGTGCAGGGCTCCCAAAATGGAAACAGACTGGAGTGTTTTCTTCTGTCAAAGACTGTTCTTCTGCGGGGCGTCACAATTACCGGGGGAGTTGGTTGTGGCCACGTCGGCCGGTTCCTAGGCTGCAGCGTAATGCATTGTAGGGAGAGGCCATCTATCACTACAGGTGCGACTAGCGGAGCGGACAGGAGCTAATGTCTGAAATACCTCTTCCTCATCGGCGTCAGTTTCCTCATGTTTTACAGCGCTTGCGTCCATGACCATTATCTAATGCTCGCTTGGTCCAACAGTTGCAGCAGCCATAAACTGTTGTAATTATTCTCTCTAGCCACAGAGCAAGAAAAAAAAGGTCATGCTGGGTCTTCCACAACGGCCATAGTGACTACATTGGGGAGTCTGTCATACTTCTTTCGTCCAACCCTCTTCTGTTGCATCTCTTCAATCCGCTGGCATCACTTAATGGGCTCTTCTGTCGTAGGGACGTCTTTTATAAGAAGAGCATGGTACATGTCTTCGGCATTGCCCTTCATCAAGTGTTTGATTTTGTCAGCCTCAGTCATATCTGGCTTAACTATGTTACATATGTCCAAAACATTCTGCATGTACGACTTTGTCGGCTCCCCATGTCGTTGGACCCGGTGCTTCAGTTGTACTACCGCTGAGCGGATTTGTCGCTGGCGGTCTTCAAACATCTTCTTCAGTTCCGTCTGGATGTTTCCCAGTCATTCAGCTTCTCTTCGATGTTTTCAAACCATTGCTGGAATGTTCCAGGTAGAAATAAACTTGGCCAAGCACATTGCATGATCCCACCAATAATACCTGGCGACTCGGTCGAACCCTTTTAGCCAATTGTTGGGATCCTGTCCGGCATCTCCAGAGAAAACCGACGGGTGTCCGACGTGCTGCTGGCTTAGTGCTAGTTTCGTGTCCATAGGTCTTCTGATGATACGGACTTTCGGTAAGATGTACTGGGTATAGCCCTCGTATTCTGTTTATAGTCCGTGTAAGCGACGGCTTTTACGTTGCCTAGTAGGAGTCACAATGATGCAGCTGTTGCACAGGTGAAACGGTATGCTGCCGATGTTATGGTGGTGTAAGAGTTTGGTGTGAATGTTCATAGCTCATTAAACATAATATCAGATAAATTAAAGCAAAACACCTAACTCTGCATCGTAATTTGCCTAACTGCAGATTTATTTTAATACCTAACGGGTATTTTTTTTTTCAATACAAATTTAGCATGGATCGCCACTGTGTTTTATATAAAAACACAGAAAAATCAACTGACGTAACCTAACTTTTCGAATGGCTACAAGTTTGGATTTCAAAATGATATACATTTTTTCTAGAAAAATTCTGTGAATCAGTATTAACAAAATAGAACTAATGTTAAGTCAATCTGAGCTAGCAATTTCCCATTATTTGTACACATAAAAAACATAACCCACCAGAATAAGTGAGAGGGTTTTAATGAGGTAAAACAATTCCAAAATAAATGATTGTATTTGACAATAAACGGAATACAGCCTAATAAAAATCAAAGTTTGTGAGCAGTGGTCAATGTCAACAAATACAAATTTCGAACAAGAATTAATAGACCACTTAATACAATTACTTAAACAAGACTGAAATGACTGACCATATCTATAGATAGCGATCATGAATGCAACTAGTTCGCAGTCGAAACAAGTCACGGATTATAAAACAAGATGATTACTAACGGGTTCACTATCAGTGTCTCGAGGTTCCGCAAGCAATATACTATACCCAAATAGGAGTCATTCAGAACTCGCAGCAGCAGAAAGAGCAGTGTCGTTGGCAGTCACCAGGGTCAGCGGTGGGCGGCGCTAAACGTGAAGTACAAACTGCGCGAAAGAAGCGCAGTGGCGATATTTACCTCTGTTGTATGCGCTTGCGGAAGCGACACACGATAAGCAAATAACCATATCTACGGTAAGCAAGAGTAACTGTGGTCGGCGATGCCACACAAGATGCAAGTTCAAAGTATGGTACCAACACACTGAAAAATAATCAAAGTTCCCGACCGACCAAAGCGGTGGAAAATACAAACCCAAACTGAACACTTAGAAAAATTTCGCGACGTGGATTAGCACCACGCCATACGACCTTCCTGATTGCTGGTACTCATACGAGTGCTCCTTTGTCGCAGGTAAAAAAAAAAAAAAAAAAAAAAAAAGGTAGCTGCGAGGACAGTCACAGCCAATGGCGCGCTTTCCCACCAACTAAAGGCACATTCCTTCCCCAACCTGTCGGAGTACCCACGCTTGATCATGTAGTCCATCTAGATTCTTAGAAAATCTGCAATAAAATAATCATCTGCCGCCATGAGGGCACTGATGTATACAGCTCTCTGTGTCCCACCCACTGTGTGGGGTGTACTCTGCTTTCCTTTCTCACCCAGCCTGCTGGTCCCAGCAATATAACTAATGTCCAAATTCTTGGTATTCCGCCAAGTAAACAGACGGGAGATAACGAGTTCCCGTGAAGATCCCGCCTCAGCGCCCGCTGCATTTCGTTAAACCGAGGGCGCCAGACCCGTCGCAGGCAGACAGCCACAACCGCCCATTGTCAAGCTTCCGATGGTGTACGAGTCAGGTAACGTGCAGAACGTGACATACGGTAGTTGAGGACCTCCCCCAAACTTCCTTTGTAGAGAAGGTTGACCGCTCGAGTAACAGTAACGTGGACTCAATCCCTTATGCTCACAGTCAAGTTTCGCCAGCAAGCCAGGCAGCAGAAGAAATGAAATGTAGTTTCTGTAAGAACTTAATTTAATGAAATAAAGCTTAAACACTCATTCCCTTTATCAGAGGTGAACGTACAGGCAATAAGGAGATATAATAGCAATAAAATTAAATACTGATAGATATAATGATATGCAATTAAGTATAACACATGATAGTAGAGAGATGGCAGTAGAAGTCGGAAAAATAACCAACATCTTTCACAGGATACCCGGCACGTCCACCAAACAATGTCGCGTTGAAATGGAAGCAGGCTTGACTTCGGAGGCAGGGTTGTCAACTGAACACAGTACTTACGTTGAAAGCAAGTTTATTGCGAAATGAAACATACACGCAGCACTGACTGCCTTTCGAGCAAGGTGCTCTGCTATTTATACACAGACAGAATATACCAGAAATTAGAACAACAGTTAACATAAGAAACAAGTAGAAATTACAAGTGAACGTAAGAAACATGTAGAACATTCTCGAAATGATAAATACAAAAAATAAATTTTTGCCAGTGGACGGTATTGAATCGACAACCTTCAGCACCGCAATCGGTGATGCTATCCATTGCGCCACGCCGGCAGTCGTATAACTTGTGGTATTGCGGCAGTATTTCTGAACCGTGTACGTTCTTATCCCCGTTAAATTTCCAGTAGTAGCACTTATCTTTGCTGCTGTGCATTTCTCTACCCTCGTTTCCCGCGAGAGGGAGCTTTAGTGGTTTTGGTATCACTACTTTGCCTGCAGCGAAGTGCATATTTGGTGAGTCTAGGAAGATCGTCAACGGGGACAGATGTGGAAAGGGCTGGCCGTTACGATGTTTTGGTGTGGAACGGTTGATAGTGGATTAGTAGTCTTCTACTGATAATTGTGTATCTTGGAACTAGATTCTCCTCGGAATGGTTGCCGTCGCCTTCGTACTCGGCCATTTTCAATTTGCAAGGAATGTTGTCATTATCATAGTTATTTCGAAACGTATGTGCTGGGGCCCGTGCTTGTGGAAAAGACCATCACACAACACAGTAATGAGGTTATATGAACTGTGTTAATTCGGCGGTCTGTAATACCTCTCGCTGATCGTGTAATTTCTACTATGTGTATTTATATGTGAGAAAGTCTAATGGGTATTATGTGTGACGTTGTTGCTCCATAGCGCAGTTAATGTTAAATTCTGAGATTGTACCTCTCAGCAGAATGGCCTAAATAGTTGTCTGATATGTGTCTTTACTCAATTGTAACCTTCATATTATGTTATTCCGCTATGCTGTTAGTCGACATGTGTTATATTCTAATAATTTATTTTATATTTCCAGTGCAGACTATTTAACCTTTCGCGTATCTACCGTCAATGGTTTGGTCGTGTGCAACCGTCAGTACTGCATAATTCTATGTATTAACTTAATCTTTATTGACAATCCCCTCTTTTACTGCTTCGTAAGGCTTGTTGTCTTGGCAATATTTTACTAGTTGACCTCTGTAGCTTATTGTTGTGGTGTGAAGTTGTCATTACTCGAAATAGTTCATCCATATTGTTAGTGGTATTTTGCTTTTATGTAGGTTATCTACGCCTGTACTTCTGATTTCCTGCATGTGAGATACGTTGAGAGCGTTACCCGTAGAGCCGGCTTGTTGGTCCCGCTGGCGTATTATACAGCCGCTTCGTGTTCGTTGACCCACGTTTACGTAAGACGTTCAAATATTCAAATGTTTGTAAATTTCTCGGACCAAACTGCGTGGTCATTAGTCCATAGCTAACAAACTACTTAAACTAAGGTAAACTAGTCTAAGGACAATACACACACACACACACACACACACACACACACACACACACAATGTCCCAGGGAGGTCTCGAACTTCCGACGGCGAGCAACTCCGCTCCGCAGCGAGGCGCCTTAGACCGTTCGGCTACTCCACCGCGACACGTAATACGTCTTACCTGGATTTGCTATAAAGTAAACCTGTCGAGTATTCCTGGTAGAAATGGGGAGGCATTATTTATTAATGTGTTAAACTGTTGGTGTTTGAAACTTCCTGGTAGACTAAAACTGTGTGCCGGAATCGGGACTCGAACCTGCGACCATTGCCTTTCACGGGCAAGGGCTTTATCATTTTTGTTCTTGGCTCAGCTTTTTTTATTACAGAGGACGTTCAGCGCTTTGACCGGTCGTGCTGAGCCAGGACGCCCGGCGGAGCTATCCCCTTCCTCACAACTTTACTTCTTCCAGTACCTCGCCTCCTACTTTCACAGAAGTTCTCCTGCGAATCTTGCCAGACTAGCACTCTTGGAATAAAGGATATGGTGGAGACATGCCTTAGCCGCAGCCTAAGAGATGTTTCCAGATTGCTTTTGCGGTTATCGTAAGTGGTTGATTCATGTTCTCTCCCAAATTGCGGTTTTAAGTGAATGTAAATTTATTATTTGAGTTTTTTATTTGGTATGTTTCATGTAAGATAGATGTGGAGCCACATATTAGATTGTAGCCTGTTTGTGTTATGAGGGAGTGTTTGTTATGCTGCTTTCGTATGAAAATGGTTGTTGGGTATTAAAGTTATGGTTGGGGACCGCAAATGAAATTTTACCAGGTAGTGAAATATTTTTAAATGAGATTACTACGCAATTTTGACAAGGAAGGGACAATTTAAACAAAATTATTGGATTCCGCCATTAAATGGTAGCGGTCGTAATTTCGGTGGCAAATACAACACCAGAAAGCAACATTACAGAAGAAATCGTCGGAATCTCAATTTTACCTTATTGAGAGCTGGTACAAACATTTCGGTCATGTTCTGTAGTAGTTCTAGCTGAGATGACTGGAATATTACTTCGATAAATTGATGCTGGGATTGTGCGTTTCGGTTACTATTGTTCTATGACCGTGTGGAAAATTAATCATGATAGTCGCCAAAATTGCAAAATTATCGGACTTCATAAACATTACGCAGATTTTTCTGCAGGCATTAAAATGTAATAAACCATTCGTAGACACGAAATAAATAAAAGTTACACAGAGAATGTTCTAGTACAATCGCGAAACAAATCGCAACAATACCCGAGCATCACTTTATGAAGCACTGGATCTGCTGAAAATAAATAACTTTAAAATTAGTGAGAATGGGGAAGAGATTGTAAGTAAGTAAGATATTTCAAATTAACTGTGGGGGTTTATTGAAATTAATAAAACAACTAAGCTCACACTTACATGACACGTCCTAGCACCTGAATGAGAAGAAAGAAAAGTAACGAACAGTTCCGCTCTCTCCCTTCAGCTTGTTGCAAAAAAAGTTGAACGTGACAAATGTCATATGTTTATCGTCAGAGAGAGAGCAGAAGTCAGCGACAAGCATCGCACAAGTTATAAAAAAATAATTAATGTATTACTACATGTTGAAGTTTGAACTTGTTTCCTTGTGAGCTATGGATCCATGGAAGGCCACGTTGAAAGGTGGTTTTATTTTAGATCAAAGGACAAACTTTACTTCTGCTGAATCGAATTACCTGTCTACTCAGGTTCTGTGCTACCATCTACTAGGCCCGAGGGGCGCTAGTATTATACGTATATATTGTTCTAGGCCTGTTGGTCTGAAGATTATTATTTTATTGTTTATAGTGCTACCAGCCAAAATGTTAAGCTTAAGGGACTTAACTGTGGGGTTATCTGTCCCTAAACTTACTAACTACTTATGAGCTTCCTTATACTAAAGACGACACAAATATCCATGCCCGAGGGGGGATTCGAACATCCGACCGTAGCGACCGTGCATACTGTGATTGTCGCGCCGCAGACCGCTCGGCCACTGCGGCCGGTTGTTACTAGCCCTATGACTTCTTAATGCCATGTGGATTTCTTAGTAATGTATTTCTATAGTTAATTAGCTGATGTATTCGTAGCTTAGCTCCAGTCTTTATATAGAAGCACGTTAAATTTACGTTAAATTTTGCTGTGTATTCTTACGGCAACAATATTCGTATTTTTTGTATACAAGACTGGCTCAGTCTCATTTGGAAATTTTATGAGTATAATATATATATCTTGGTGTGAATTTACAATAAATTATCTTATAAACTGTGACTAAAATAAATGTTTGTAAAGTTATGGGTCCTAACTGCAGTGGTCATGGTCCCTAAACTTACAAACTACTTAATCTAACTTATCCTAAGGACATCACGAACACCCATGCCCGAAACTGTGACTACAGTGAACAATTGTAGCCACCTGGTTCTAGCCTTCCTTGTTTTGTTCATTGTTATTTCTCCCACTAATAACACAGTTCAATGTCGAAGAAAATGCTAATGTACAGCTGACGGGTCGCACAGAAACCACATCTGCTGTCTGCTCCGGCCGACACTACTTCCAGCGAAGGAGAGACGGTTCCGTACTGATACTACAGCATATTAGCTCTAGCAAGTTGCTTATCGTCCTACCTGTAGTAATTTCACGTCCCTCTACAAGGTAGAATTTGTCCTCAATAATGAATAGCCAGTTTCTTTTAACGTCGTGAGCAATTTTTTTTTAATTTAGTTTATTTTTATTATTATTATTTCATTATTATTATTATTATTATTATTATTATTATTATTATTATTATTATTATTATTACCTCCTTCTCTGCGGTTGTAGTTATACAGTTTGTATAGATCGTTGTCTTGTAACTGTAAATTAGTCTACTTTAAACTGGTCTTAAGTAAATTTACAGCTGCAAAAGTCGGAAACCTAATCTATACTACCTGCATAAATTATTGCTCTTTGCCAGCTAATTCAGTTTATTATTGCCGTATCGTAGCCGTTTTGCCAACAGGATATTTCGACATCGTATCTCAACGTTTTCATAAGCTGTTCCCTGAGACGTTGCCGCGGCGGAATGACCAAGCGCATCGAGGCGTTATGTTCCGATGCGCGAGGCCGTTCCCCGTCGGAGGTTCGAATCTCCCCTCGGGCATGGATATCTGTGTCATCTTTTGTACAAGGTAGTTCATAAGTAGTTTGCAACTTCAGGGACTGATGACCCAGCAGTTAAGTCCCTAAGCATACAAACATTTGAACAATTGAGACTTGCTGTCGAGCCGATCGTGTCCCCTATTTACGGCAAGGCGACGTCGGCTTCATGTGTTGAGTCGTCGTAGTCGACAAATGCGTCTGTTTTCTGGGGTAGTGACCATCCCATGGTGTTACGGGTCGTTTCATGACCAATATGCACAATTCCTGTACTATCGGTAGGACCCTTCTGTAGCTGGCAACCACTGTAGATTGCCATCGTGGCCGTGGTACCCTCGTCCTTCTGGCAGTTCGGTGTGAGCCTGCTGGCTACGCTTCCTTACTCATCATGCTGCTGTGGAGGTGGCGTCTTACGCCCTTTCAGACTGCAGCTATTACTAGTGGCAATCGTCTAGAACCCTCCAAGGTTGTTACTTTAACAACAGATAGCTGAAGGTAATTCCTTACCGTGATGAAAATGCTATGATAATCACAGAGGTAACAAGTAAGTAACGTGTGCCTCATGTGTCAGTTCTTGGACGCAATTGTTTCTTATTTACATAATTGATATGCCTTATACTATAACAGAAGTTTCTAAAATAATTCTGCGTGCTGACGACACCTGAGATGAAGGATGTTGTGTGCAATCTCTCTACAGTTGGACGATAAGTTAGGTAACTGTTCAACTTCCTAGGTGTTCATATAGTACGCTGTCGTGGTAAACATATGTTAGCGATCTTGTTCGAAAGTTAAATGCTTTTTTTTACCTTCAGTACAGTATCTGAACTAAGTTACCAACGCGAAACGTGGTTTACATTCACTTTTGAAGTACAGTGCTATTTTCTGGGTAACTGCTCTGATTCAAATACATATAAATATGTTATTTATTGCGCAGAAACGGGTGGTTCGAGAATATTTAGTGTAACTTCGGAAACCTCTTGGCGACCCCTGATCAGTAACCTGGGAATTCTGATATTGTTCTCCCAATACATATTTTCTGATCTCCCGATACATATTTTCTTTAATATCGCTAATTGTTACTAAATCTGTTACTTTCCAAGTGTTTGTAGCTTTCAATCAGTTAATACCAGAGAGAAAACAAATCTGAATTCTTGACCCCTTGTGCAGAAAGCTTACCAGCCGCATCCAACTTAAATAAATACCCAAAAGAATACGCAAGACTCAGTTGTAATCCATGCACCTTCAGGCCTAAACTAAATACCTTCATAATAGCTTATAAGTTCCCGCCCCTACAACACGGATGAAGTAAAACAATGATCTTAATCAGATAGTAAACAATCTCGATAAGTAAATCGATGATGATATGGAGGTTATAACCGGAATGTAGCTCCACTTTTATTCTCCTTAAAAACAAACGATTAGGGGCAATAAAAATGGAACAATATGATTTTTATTGTAATAAATGCATGAAAAAAGGGTGAGATAAATAATTTGTAAAAAAGAATGATCTTACGATCTCCAGCTCGAAGTAAGAGCAAACATATTTAGTAAAAAGTTAACGAAAAGAATGTTAATACGTGATCTGAATATTGCGTAATCGGGAGGGCAACCAGGGTGGAAAAGACACTTAAACTGCACTTTGTTCACACCAATAAAAGAATGAATACAGCAAGTGAAACTATAGACAACAAGTGGCAAACAGCGCCAAAGCATATCTCACCTTAATACCTGTTGTCAAGCACAGCTTTCAGATGATCAAATAAACGATCAGTTGATCATTTACTAGTTTCAAAATTAAATTTGTAATGAACTTGTTATACCGACGTTTATAACCGCGAAACAGTCCGCAATAACGTAATTGGTTCCGGTAGTGAGGTAGCCAAAGTTGTCGTGGGTGCGATAGTCAGTAGCCTACACAACGGAATGGACAGGGCCAGCAGTGCAGTCACAATGTACTCGCAAATATAGTTAATTCAGAAGCGGACTTCAACAGTCACAATGATACTTTTACAGAAAAGTTTATTTCGTCGGTATAACTCATTAAGTCTGTATGAGGAGGTGTTCCCAGCTAAATGGTCCTAACAAGAAGGCGTCACACACGGAAGTGTCGTCCCGACCCGGGCGCTTGCAGTCCAGCGCTCGCCTACGTGACCTCTCGGATTCTCGTTGACCACGACGGACAGGCGTGGATCCTCATAGCGGCGCCCGTAGAAGGCGCTATAGATCGACTCGCATAGCAAGCGTTAAAATCGATGAAGACGCCACAGAAAGAATAAGTGGACAACAAATGATACTGACAGGTTTTGCAATTGGTTAGTGGATTAATCGTAACAGTTATTCACGTAAATGATTTCGGTTTGTTTGAAATACTACTAGCCATTAAAACTGCTACAACAAGAAGAATTGCAGATGATAAACTGGTATTCATTGGACGAATATATCATACTAGAACTGGCATGTGATTACATTTTCACGCAATTTTAGTGCATAGACGCTGAGATATTAGTACCCAGAACAACCACCTCTGGCCGTAATAACGGCCTTGATACGCCTGGGCATTGAGTCAAACAAAGCTTGGATGGCATGTACAGGTACAGATGCCCATGCAGCTTCAACACGATAACACAGTTCATCAAGAGTAGTGACTGGCGTATTATGACGAGTCAGTTGCTCGGCCACCATTGACCAGACGTTATCAACTGGTCAGAGATATGGAGAATGTGCTGGCCAGCTAGCAAACGAACAATTTCCGTATCCAAAAAGGCCCGTACAGGACCTGCAACATGCGGTCATGCAATATCCTGCTGAAATATAAGGCTTCGCGAGGATCGAATAAAAGGTAGAGCCACGGGTCGTAACACATCTGAAATGTAACGGCCGCTGTTCAAATTGCCGTCGATGCGAACAATAGCTGACCGAGACGTGTAACCAATGGCATCCTATACCATCACGCCTGATGCTACGCCAGTATGTCGATGACAAATACACGCTTCAGATGTGCGTTCACCGCGATGTCGCCAAACATGGATGTGACCATCATGATGCTATGAACAGAACCTGGGTTCATCCGAAAAAATGACGTGCAACCACCTTCGTCGTTGCGTACACCATCGCAGGCGCTCCTGGCTGTGATGCAGCGTGAAGTGTAACCGTAGCCATGGTCTCCGAGCTGATAGTCCATACTGCTGCAAACGTCGTAGAACTGTTCATGCTCATGGTTGTTGACTTGCAAACGTCCCCATCTGTTGACACAGGGATAGAGAATGGCTGCACGATCCGTTACAGCCATGCGGATAAGGTGCATGTCATCTCGACTGCTGGTGATACGAGGCAGTTGGGATCCAGCACGGCGTTCCGTATTGCCCTTCTGAACCCACCGATTCAATATTCTGCGAACAGACATTGGATCATGTCCAACGCGAGCAGCAATGTCGCGATACGACAAACTGCAATCGTGATAGGCTACAATCCGATCTTTATCAATGTTGGAAACGTGATGGTACGCTTTTCTCCTCCTTACACGAGGCATCACAACAACGTTTCACTAGGCAACGCCGGTCAACTGCTGTTTATGAGAAATCAGTTGGAAACTTTCCTCGTGTGAGCACCGGCGCCAACCTTGTGTGAATGCTCTGAAAAGCTAAACATTTGCGTATCACAGCATCTTCTTCCTGTCGGTTAAATTTCGCGTCTGTAGCACGTCATCTTTACGGTGTAGCAATTTTAATGGCCAGAAATGTAGATTATTTAGTTGTTTGACTGTTGGAAGAGAAAAGGAAAATCATAATCAGAAACAGGTCTTAGATATTCTATTAGTGAGATTAGAAGATACATACCCGGTACATAAATTTGAAGTCCTTTCGGAAATGCAGGGTTGTCAACTTTATCCAGCAGTATGTTAGCTTCCTGTAACACAGCCGTTGTTTCCTCAACAAATTGTGTCTTTTCACACTCGGCTTCATTTACTTATCTAACGTGAGTTTTATTGTTGCCCATGCTGTCACTGTAGTAGTGCTTAACTTGCGTTCTAAATGTCCCTTAAAAATATTAAAAATCCAATGTTTCGATACAGTGTCTTTTTTACTACCACTCGACTCGAACATTAAAATATAGCGTTCGGAACGTATAATGCATCACACGCAACCTGTTGAGCTCTGCTGTGGACCGCCTTCGGGCGGAGGATGACACGGCGGCAGATCGGTACCCGATGGGCATTTCTAGTTTTGTGTGGAACGGAGAATGAAAATAAATACTTATTTAACATAGGGTATGATATCAAATTCATGAATTAATACGTCACTTTCCTTCACTTGCTACATCATATACCAGGTGATCAAAAAGTCAGTATAAATTTGAAAACTTAATAAATCACGCAATAATGTAGATAGGGAGGTAAAAATTTGACACACATGCTGGGAATGAGATGGAGTTTTATTAGGGGAAAAAAGTTCAAAAAATGACTTACAGATGGCGCTTCATATGATCAGAGCAAAAGCAATTAGCATAGCAAATTAAGACAAAGCAAAGATGATGTTCTTCACAGGAAATGCTCAATATGTTCACTATCATTCCTCAACAATAGCTGCAGTCGATGAATAATGTTATGAACAGCACTGTAAAGCATGTCCGGAGTATTGGTGAAGAATGGGCGTCGGATGTTATCTTTCAGCATCCCTAGAGACTTCGGTTGATCACGATACAGTTGCGACTTCAGGTAACCTCAAAGCCAATAATCGCACGGACTGAGGTCTGGGGACCTGGGAGGCCAAGCGTAACAAAAGTGGCGGCTGAGCACACGATCATCACCAAACGACGCGCGCAAGAGATCTTTCACGCATGTAGCAATATGGGGTGGAGCCGCCATCCTGCATAAAATTCGTACGTTCCAGCAGGTGTTTATCAGCCAGGCTGGGGATGAAGCGATTCTGTAACATATCGGCGTATCTCTCGCCTGTCACGGTAGCAGTCACTGACCTTTTGATGTCCAGCGTCATCAGTCGGCCGTTATTTGAATTTTATTCTTGTTCTAATAAAACCCCTTGTCATTCCAAGCATGTGTGTCAATTTTTATCTATCTACATTATTACGTGATTTATTCAGTTTTCAAATTTATACTGACTTTTTGATCACCCGGCACTGTCATGACACATCTTCTTATGAGACACTGCATTTCATAAAGTACTACGTATTTTAACAACATTATGCCTGTGTTCCTCAATAAATTATGATTACTGTTGTGGACATATTTCAAATTTTATCGCCACAACGATCCACAACGACGAAATATGTTCTTCCAGAGCTGATACCATGCAAGGATTAACCTGAAATGCAAACTTAAAATGCTACGAAGTATTTCATTGCCTAATATTTTGTGATGATACATAACGCCCATACATATGGGCAAGAAGGAGAGAAGGGGAGAGGAATTTTTTCCCTTGAATTTAAAAGGAAATCACAATTAATTATCTAACTGATTAATCTACGATATATTTACTATCAGTTGATAGACCATAGATAATTCATAAAATGAGATATATAAAATTAATCATAGAGAACAAAAGTAACAGTGGTGCTTTCTTCTGTTTTAGTCATAAGAGTGGAATTAGTCAGTCTTCTTTAATTATCTGAAGTGATGGGAGCAAGCCAAATGTTCAAATGTTTGTATAGCTTATGGTACTTAACTACGGGATCATCAGTCCCTAAACTTACAAACTACTTACGAACTAGCTTACACTAAGGACGGCACAAATATCCATGCCCGAGGGGGGATTCGAACCCCCGACCGTAGTGGCCGTGCAGACCGTGACTGACACGCCGCAGTCTCCTCGGCCACCGCGGCCGGCGGGAACAAGCCAATCTTATAAGAGTTTCATTTTGTAAAAGTTTCGTCTATTAAATTTTCTGGAGTTTTTCTATCAAGAAAGAAGTCTTTCCATTTATTAGTGACGTATTCATGAATAATTGGACAACCGACGGGCCCTGAGTATCCAGAAATAGTAAATTGTCGGTATTCAAGCATGTAATTAATTACCTTCATTTACTAACTTTTGAACCAAATAGTAATAAAATAAGTAAAATACTATATTTATAATAATACTAGCTTAAACCCGCGGCTCAGCTCGCGTGTTGGTTGATTATGATAGATAAGCTATCTCACAGTAGTATGCTATGAGATCAAATCACACGTAAAAATGCACTCGTTTCGAAGAATCCAATCACGAAATTCAACAGCAATGATTGTAATAATATCACAGATCGAACACTCGGTGTAATGCGCGAAACGTCATATCGATTTTTTTAAGAGATGTAGTAAAAGAAATTTCTTTTTTACTGCTTTATTTATTTATTCTTATATTTCCTTATTCGTATGCTTATTCTTACAGAGAAAGAGCTGAAGACATTGTAGCACGCATATACCAAAGATATGGTATGTGGCACCACGTTTCGCTATATGTAACCTCCTTGCTATACAGTCGGAAACGTCATCACTGGCCTTTAGTCCCAATTTTTTTATAATTTGACGAATTTCAACCACTATATCTTCCACCCCCTTATATCTATCGGCATGGAACTGCTATGGTGTACAACGGGAAACTTCTGACAACAATTATACACAGACCATTCGTTTCCGTTCTGTAGTTTTCGCTGCAGAGCGAAATTTTAACACACACAGAGAGAGACGTAGAATTTTATATACACCGATAAATTTTCATCTCTATGTACTCCACCCTTTAACCATTATCAACCCTCAAGCAACAATGCAACCAATAAAATCATTTTCAAAGGGTAAATATAATTTTCAAAGAGTAATTATTGTTCCGCATTTCTTGAAATTACTAAATATCTATAAGATCGCTATAAAACCGTGCCTAAAATTTTCCTCAAGTATAAATTAGTAACTGTAAAAATAGTCAAGTCTCTGTGTCTTTTCGTTCGGACGTGATGAGCGTACACCGAACAGACATTCGCATTAATATGTATAGATAAATAGCTATTCCATCGCCATAAAACTGTGCCTAAAGCCTTCCCCGGGTAAACATTAGTAACTGCAGAATTTTTTAGCTCTGTATGTCTTGCGGTTAAGACGTCATAAACGTACACCGAACAGACATTCACATTTATAGATATAGATAATATAAAAAAATTCGCCAACGAAAGACTAATAATTTAATTTTCATTGTTGTTGTTGTGGTCTTCAGTCCGGAGACTGGATTGATGCAGCTCTCCACAATACCCTATCCTGAGCAAGCCTCTTCATCTCCACATAAGAGCGACAACCTACATCTGTCTGAATCTGCTTACTGTATCCATCTCTTGGTCTTCCCCTGCGATTTTTTCCCCATACACTTCCCTCCAACGCTAAATTCACAATTCCTTGATTTCTAAGAATGTGTCCTACCAATCTATCCCTTCTTTTAGTCAAGGTATGACAGAAATTTCTTTTCTCCCCAATTCTGTTCAGTACCTCCTCATTAGTTACGCGATCCACCCACCTAATCTTCAGCATTCTTCTGTAGCACCATATTTCAAATGCCTCAATCCTCTTCCTGTCCGCACTATTTATCGTCCATGTCTCACTCCCATACAAGGCAATACTCCATACAAATGCCTTCAGAAAGGACTTCCTTAGGTCTAAATCAATATTCGATGTTAACAAATTTCTCTTTTTCAAGAACGCTTTTCTACCCATTGCCATTCTGCATTTTATATCCTCTGTACTGCGACTATCATTTGTTATTTTACTGTCCAAATAACAAAACTCGTCTACCTCCTTTATCGCTTCGTTTCCCAATCTAATTCCTTCAGCATCACCTTATTTTCTTACACTGCACTCCATTACCCTAGTTTTGCTCTTCTTAATGTTCATCTTATATGCACCTTTCAGCACACTGTCCATTCCGTTCAATTGCTCTTCCAGGTCCTTTGCTGTATCTGACAGAATTTCTATGTCGTCGGCAAAACGCAATGTTTTTAATTCTTCACCCTGAACTTTAATTCCTTCTCCAAATTTCTCCTTGCTTTCCTTTATAGGTTGCTCAATGTACAAATTTTCATCATGTATTAATATAATATACGCAATAAATTTGAAATTCTATCTTGTAATTTCAGTACAATTCTGAAGCCTTGTTTTCGCAAAACTACAAGACGGTACCTCTTGCTTCGGACGCCTTCAAATATATTCCGTGCAACGTCGAGTACTGAGGCTAGTTTACAACTGAATTTGTATCAAGTAGGGTAAACAGAGAACCCACCATCGGCAGCCGACAGGAATGTTCGGCGCGGCTGTCTGACAGTTTTCTAATTTTATCACCACAACCTTGAATCACTTTGGGGCCAAAAAATGATCCCAGGCATAGAATATGTATTTCCAGAGCTGATACCATGCGAGGATTAATGTGAAATGCAAACATCAAATGCTACGAAGAATTTTAATGTCTAATATATTGTGATGATACATGAGGCAGGAGATATATGGGTAAAAAGGAGTAGGGAAGAGGACTTTTTCCTTGAATTTAAAAGAAAATCATAATTAATTAGTTAATTGATTAATTTATGACATATTTACTATCAGTTGATAGACCATAGATAATTCATAAAATGAGATATATAAAATTAATCTTAGAGAACAAAAAAAAATAAGGTGGTCCTATGTTTTAGACATTAGTGGAATTAGACAGTCTTGTTTAATTATCTGAAGTGATGGAAGCTAGCCAATCTTGTAAGAGTTTCATTTTGTAAAAGTTTCAAAAAAATGTTCAAAAGTTTGTAAATCTATCGGACCAAACTGCGTCGTCATTAGTCCGGAGCTTACAAACTACTTAAACTAAGTTAAACTAACCTAAGGACAACACACACACACACACACACACACACACCCATGCCCCAGGGAGGACTCGAACCTCCGACGGCGAGCAACCGCGCGCTCCGCAGCGAGGTGTATATGTTTAGTCTATTAAATTTTCTGAAGTTTTTCTCTCAAGAAAGAGGTCTTTTCATTTATTAGTGACGAATTCATTTATAATTGGCCAACCCACGAGCCCTGAGTATCCAGAAATAGTAAATGATCGGTATTCAAGCGTGTAATTAATTACCTTCATTTACTAACTTTTGAACCAAATAGTAATAAAATCACTGAAAGACTATATTTAAAATAATATAAAATAAAAAAATCACCAACGAAAGACTAATAGTTTAATTTTCATTATGTATTAATATAATACACGCAATAAATTTGAAATTCCATCTTGTAATCTCAGTACAATTCTGAAGCCTTGTTTTCGCAAAACTACAAGAGCGTACCTCTTGCTTCTGACGCCCTCATATATATTCCGTGTAACGCCGAGTAGTAAGGCTAGTTTACAACTGAATTCGTATCAAGTAGGGTAAACAGAGAACCTACCGTCGGCAGGCGGCAGGAATATTCGTCGCGGCGCTCCCTCCAGAGTGAGAAGCTAGGCGCGCGGCAGGGGCGCTTCCCGCCGCCACGCCGACAATAATTCTGTGGAGTGCGGCAGCGGTATTTGCCCGGGGCTGGATTATCCGGTGATTCTGATATTCGTTTTATAGATGGCGGCGGCTGCGGCGCGGATTCCCATGAATACAGGATGAGGCACCTTCTTCTTCGTTTAGCGCCGGGGCGGCTCCCGCGCCGCGTTCCGTATGCATCGGGGATCAGCGCGACGCGACGCGATGCAGTGCCGCTGTTTGTCGTCGCGAATGCAACGCGCAGGCCCCGCGCAGACGCAAGTTTGTTTGCGTCTGCTTCCCGCGCCACAGGCCGTATTCTTGTGCCGCGTCTGATAACACTGGTCTGCAGCGAACCGGATCACTGAAAAGTAGTATGTGCTGCTACTTTAACGAATTAAGGTGCGAACGTGAGCGAAACGCATACTCTTCTGTTATCATAAGGCGTGCCTAAGATACTCAAGATAAACAAGTAAAATTATGTGTGATGATTAGCAATAATACAAACTAATTTAACTTCACTTTTCAAAATGCTTACTGTGATTTTGAAATTATTATAAAATAATAAATTTTAATACATCTACAATTTAAGATTACCCGAAATCGTCTGGTCTGGAGGCGATCAATTCGTTTATCAAAGTCGGAAACGTGAAAGTACGCATTTCTTCTCCTTACACGACGCATCACAACAAAGTTTCACTAGCAACGCCGGTCAACTGCTGTTTGTGTATGAGAAACCGGTTGGAAACTTTCCTCACGTCAACACGTTATAGGTGTAGCCACCGGCGTCAACCTTGTGTGAATGCTATGAAAAGCTAATCATTTGCATATCACAGCATGTTCTTCCTGTCGGTTAAATTTCGCGTCTGTAGCACGTCATCTTCGTAGTGTAGAAATTTTAATGACCAGGAGTGTAGATTACTTCGTTGTTTGGCTGTTGGAAGAGAAAAGGAAAATGATAATCAGAAACAGGTCTTAGATATTTTGTTTATACTATCCCTTTCGGAAATGCAGTATTGTCAACTTTATCCAGCTGCCTGTTAGCTTTCTGTTGCACAGCCGTTGTTTCATGAACAAATTGTGTCTTTTCACACTCAGCTTCATTTACTTATCTAATGCGCGAGTTTTATAGTTGCCCATCGTGACACTGTTGAGGTGCTTAACTTCGATTTAAATGTCCCTACCACTTGACGCGAACATTAAAATAAAGCGTTCGGAAACGTATAATGCATCACATGCAACCTGCTTAGCTCTGCTGTGGACCGTAACACCATCTTCACTACCGACCTATATAAGTTTTGAAAAGAAAGAAGGAAGCTTAGTATTTAACGTTCCGTCGACAGAGTGGTCATTAGAGACGGGGCTTACACTTGGACATTTGGCAAAGGATGTGGGAGGAAATCGGCTGTGCCCTTTTGAAAGGAAATCACAGCATTTTCCTGGAGTGGCATAGGGAAAATACGCAGAATCTAAATCTGGATTGCCGAAAGTGGATTTGAACCACCCTCCTGCCGAATGCGAGTCCAGTGTCTTATCACTGACCACCTCGCTCGGTATATAAGTCTTACCTGACCCAAGACGATGAAAGACACAACCCATTGTACAGTTGGTCGTAGAACAAGTAATTGTCATTAAGGACTTCCAAGAGTCTTAACACTGTGGTGGATTCTCAGTCACCCCGATCAATTCGTTTTATAGTTTGCAAATGATAAGCAAAGATCGCAAACTAACAATTTATTAAGTGACGACCGGTTTCGGTGCACTGTGTCACCATCATCTGGTCTTATATATATAATCTGGTCATCTTGTTAAGAATTTGGGTATAAAATAACAAGTGCAACATTGCACTTAGTCACTATATAGTGACTAAGTGCAATGTTACACTTCTTATTTTATATCCAATTTTTTAACAAGATGACCATATTATAATATATATATGACCAGATGATGGTGACACAGTGCACCGAAACCGGTCGTCACTTAATAAATTGTTAGTTTGCGATCTTGGCTTATCACTTAGAAACTATACATCTACAATTATTTATTTACTAGCTGTTAACCCGGCGTTGCCCGGGTGTTTATTTATCCTACACTCTCGTTTATTCGTATGCTTATCCTTACAGAGAAAGAGCTGAAGACATTGTAGCACGCATAGACCAAAGATATTGTCTGTGGCATCACGTTTCGCTGTGTGTACCCTGGCGTCATCGCTGGCCTTCAGTCCGAAATTCTTTATAATTTGACGACTTTCAACCACCATATCTTCCATTCCCTTATAGCTATCGGCATGAAACTGCTATGGTGTACAACGGGAGATTTCAGACATCAATTACACACGGACCATTCGTTTGCGTTCTGTAGTTTTCGCTACAGAGCGAAATGTTATCACACACACACACACACACACACACACACACACATACACACACGTAGAATTTTATATACCCCGATAACTTTCCATCCCAATATACTCCACTCTTATATCATTATCAACCATCAAGCAACAATGCAACCAATAAAACAATTTCCAAGAGTAAATATAATTTTCAAAGAGTAATTATTGTTCCGCATTTCGCGTTACATTCTTCAAATTACTAAATATCTGTCAGATAGCTATATCTACATCTACATCTACATACATACTCCGCAATTCACCGTAAGGTGCGTGGCGGAGGGTACACTGTACCACTACTAGGCATTTCCTTTCCTATTCCACTCCCAAATTGAACGAGGAAAAAAAGAATGCCTATATGCCTCCGTACGAGCCCTAATTTCTCTTATCTTGTCTTTGTGATCTTTACGCGAAATGTAAGTAGGCGGCAGCAAGATCGTACTACACTCAGCTTCAAATTCCGGCCCTCTAAATTTACTTAACAGAAATTCACGAAAAGAGCGTCGTCTTTCTTCCAGCGATCCCCAATTGAGTTGCCGGAGCATTTCCGTGACACTCGCGCATTGGTCGAACCTACCGGTAACAAATCTAGCTGCTCGCCTCTGAACCGCCTCTATGTCTTCTTTCAAACCGATCTGCTGCGGGTCCCAAATACTTGAGCAATACTCAAGACGTGGTCGTACAAGCGTTTTATACGCGGTCTCTTTTACAGGTGAGGTACATCTTCCCAAAATTCTCCCAATAAACCGAAGTCGGCTGTCTGCCTTACTCACAACTGTCCTTACATGCTCGTTCCATTTCATATCGCTCTGCAATGTTACGCCTAGATATTTGAACGACGCGACCGCATCAAGAAGCTCACTACTGATGCTGTATTCGAAAATTATAGGATTGTTTTTTCTACTCATGCGCATCACCTTACATTTTTCTACATTGAGAGCTAGCTGCCATTCTTCGCACCAACTAGAGATTTTGTCTAAGTCAACCTGTATGCTATTACAGTCAGTTACAGACGACACCCTCCCATACACCACAGCATCATCAGCAAACAGCCGCAAATTACAACTTACTCTGTCCATCAGATCATTTATATATATAGAAAATAATAGCGGTCCTATCACACTCCCCTGGGGCACGCCTGACGATACACTCGTCTCTGATGAACACTCGCCGTCGAGAACAACGTACTGCGTTCTATTACTTAGGAAGTCTTCCAGCCAGTCACAAATCTGAGAACCTATTCCATAAGCTCGCATTTTCGTTAGGAGTCTGCAGTGTGGCACCGTGTCGAACGCCTTTTTGAAGTCGAGAAAAACACAATCCGCCTGTTGCCCTTCGTCCATGGCTCGCAAGATGTCATGTGAGAAAAGGGCAAGCTGAGTTTCACATGAACGATGTTTCCTAAACCCGTGCTGATTCATGGAAAGAAGCTTTTCCGTTTCAAGGAAATTTACTATATTCGAACTGAGAATATGCTCCAAAATTCTACATGAAACCGATGTCAACGATATTGGCCTGTAATTGTATGGGTCAGTTCTCTTTCCTTTCTTATACACGGGAGTCACCTGCGCTTTTTTCCAATCACTAGGAACTTTGCGCTGAGTTAAAGATTCGCTGTAAATGCAAGCTAAGTAGGGGGCCAATGCCGCAGAATAGTCTTTGTAAAACCGAACTGGTATTCCATCCGGACCAGCAGACTTTTTCGTATTTAGCTCTCTCAGCTGCTTCTCTACACCGGAAATACCTATTGCTATGTCCCCCATTTCGGAATTAGTACGTTGATCAAATGATGGTATATTTGTGCGGTCCTCCTGCGTGAAAGATTTCTTAAAGGTTAAATTTAGAACTTCAGCTTTCCGTTTGCTTTCTTCTATTACTGCCCCGGAATGATCAACTAGTGACTGGACAGTGGGCTTTGACCCGCTTATCGATTTTACATAGGACCAGAATTTTTTCGGGTTCTCGGAAAGATCTTTTGCTAAGGTATGGCTGTGATAATTATTGTATGCTTCACGCATCGATCTTTTTATAGACGCACGAATCTCTACTAACTTTTGCCTGTCACCATTTGCGTGTTCTTTTTTGAATCGAGAATGCAACAGCCTTTGCTTTCTCAGCAGCTTTCTAACATTATTATTATACCACGGTGGATCTTTTCCATCCTTAATCGTCTTTACTGGCACATATTTCTCTAACCCTTCATTAACAATGCATTTAAATTTAGTCCACAACTCCTCTACATCCATAGTCCCAGAATTAAACGATGCCCATTCATTTTCTAAGTGCGATCGTAACATTTGCTTGTCGGCTTTTCCCAACAAAAACACGCTCCTAGCCTTCTTGACTGGTTTATGAACTTTGGTCACCATCGACGCAATGACGATGTCATGATCACTAATTCCTGTCTCTACACAGACATCGTTAATAAGGTCAGGCCTGTTTGTGGCTATAAGGTCTAGAATATTTCCATTGCGCGTGGGTTGCCGGTTTAACTGCTCAAGACAGTTTTCGGAGAATGTGTCCAAAAGTAGCTCGCAAGACTGCTTGTCTGTACCGCCTGAAATGTAACTAGCGAGGTCCCAATCTATACTCTTAAGGTTGAAGTCACCTCCGACTAATATTGCATGGCCCGGATACCTATGCACTACCTGGTGTAGACTTTCCTTGAATGATTCTAAAACTGCTACAGCAGCACTGGGGGGCCGGTAAAAACAACCAACTATTAACTTTACTTCTTTTAGACCTGTTATGCGTGCCCAGATAACTTCACAATTACTTTCAACCTCGATCTCAGTAGAAACAATATCTTTGTCCACAGCGATGAACACTCCTCCTCCGGTTGTATCAGATCTATCTTTCCGATATACATTCCACGCTTCGCTAAATATTTCTGAACTTTCCACATCATCATTTAGCCAGCTTTCGGTGCCTAAAACTATCTGAGCGCAATAACTTCCATGCAGCGCTGCAAATTCGGGAACTTTGTTTCTAATACTTTGTAAGTTCGCGGCTAATATTTTTATGTTCGAATTTTTATTCCGAACGTGGCCTGAATTCGCTGTTTGAATGCTGACAGTCGAGTGCTCATCAGAGTTAACGCCTAGCCTAAAAAACCCCCATGTGCACTCCACAAGTACTCTGCTACCCGAGTAGCCGCTTCCTTAGTGTAGTGCACCCCTGATCTATCTAGGGGCACCCTACAATTCCCCACCCGATAACGCAGATCCAGAAATCTGCAGCCATGACTGTCACAGAGTCGGCGAAGCCTCTGGTTCAGACCCTCCACTCGGCTCCAAACCAAAGGACCCCGATCAACCCTGGGAACAATGCTGCAAATCGACTAACCGTGACTAAAACCTTCCTCAGGTATAAATTAGTAACTGTACAAATATTTAAGTGTCTGCGTCCTTTCGTTCGGACGTGATAAGCGTACACCGAACAGACCTTCACATTTATAGATATAGACTTATTTACACGAATTGGCCATCCAAGGAGCGCGTTACAAATTCTATTTCAATGATACGTCTGTTCTTAAGGAACAGCCGTTGCTGATGGTCCGCAACTATAAATGTTAAATATATATTCATTACTTCGCAATTTGCGAGAATTCCCGACTTTAGCTGCTCTTCTTCAGATGGTCAATCATTTTGTAACATATGAAAATTTGTGTTACAAAATGATTGAACGACTGCAGCTAAAGTCAGGAATTCTCGCAAATTGCGAAGTAATGAATGTACGAGGCGCGTCCAGAAAGTAAGTTGCGTTTCAATTTATCTCCGCTGCAGCGCTGCGATTGCAGTCCGCACGTGCGTTGTAGACGATGTATATCAAGGAGAAGAAAGTGCGCCATTTGGAGATCGCTATCAGCTACGTACTGTTTGTTGTACTTGTTCAAATGTTTGTATATCTATCGGACCAAACTGCGTGGTCATCAGTCCGTAGCTTACAAACTACTTAAACCTAGGTAAACTAACCTAAGGACAACACACACACCCATGCCCCAGGGAGGACTCGAACCTCCACGGCGAGCAACCGCGCGCTCCGCAGCGAGACGCTTTAGACCGCTCGGCTACTCCACCGCGGCTTGTTGTGCTTGTTTGAAGTGTCAGCGTTGATTGAAAATCACGTAGCCTATGAAATCAGGTCGGTGATTCGGTTTCTGAATGCGAGGAAAGTGAAACCAAGTGAAATTTATCGGGAAATTTGCGATGTTTACGGACCAAATGCGATGAGTGATTCAATGGCGAGAAGATGAGTCTGACAGTTCAATGGCGGACGCAGTGATGTGCACGATGAAGAACGAAGTGAGCGTCCACCTTTGGTTACAGAAGAACTGGTTCACGCGATTGATGAAAAGATCCAGGAAAACCATAGGTTTACAATTAGTGCTCTCGCTACGGACTTCTCTCAAATTTCACGTAAGAAACTGTTTCCAACTGGTTGAAGACACAGGCGGCAGATTTCTATGAAGAAGGTATACAAAACCTGGTGCCACGCTATGACACATGCCTGCAAAATTTCAGCAGTTATGTGGAAAAGTAGTTTAATAATTTTGTGCAATAAAACTTTCTTCTGTATCTGTGTACAATTTCATTTTATTACCAAACGGAACTTACTTTCCGGGCGCGCCTCGTGTATTTAACATTAATAGCTGCGGACCATCAGCAACGTCTGTTCCTTAAGAACAGACGTAGCTTTGTAAATATGTCAACGAAGACAGGCTAAAGATGGTGCAGTATGTCTGTCACCCTTGCGGGAATCACTGCTAAATGCGTGCGAGCACTAAAGGAAGTAGCCAACTGTAAAATATGGAAGTATTGGATTGGCTGGGGAGCGTGTCCGGGTGGCCGACTGGATAAGGCGAACGCTCGGTTTCGAGTCCCGGTCCGGCACAAATTGAAGAAGAGCAGCTAAAGTCGGGAATTCTCGCAAATTGCGAAGTAATGAATGTATATTTAATTCTGTTTCATATTCACTTTCTTCTTTCTTTCTCTTCTCTAGGGCTGCTCTCCTGCCTGTTGCCATTTTTGCCAGATGTTCAGCTGCCAGTTTCCTGTTTGCCTTCGTTCTTGGGGCCTCGAATTTAGTTATTGCCTTTCTGTACTTGTCCCTATTAATCGCGTCCAATTCTGTGAGTTTATGTTCCACGAGGTCTTTCTCTATTCCTTGCAACCAACAGTCGGCTGTTTTCCTCTGTTGAATTAAATTGACGATTTTCTTCGTTGATCAGCTGTCATGCATTCTCACCAGATGACCGAAGAACACAAGCCTTCTCTTTTTCATTTCCGATGTAACTGGTTCAATAAATTGATAGACCTTCTTATTGCTCATCTTTACCCATATTTACCCATATTAAATGGTTTAATAAATTGATAGACCGTCTTATTGTTCATCTTCACCCATGTCCTCTTTCCTTCCCCTCGAGTTCATCTACTAGTCCTTTGTTCTTGAGGGAGAGTTTCTGTTGCATATTGTACTTTTGTTTTTGTCAATGTCTTGTAGTGTAATAACTTCGCATTTGGAGATAAACATTTTTTGTTGTGCCGCTTCATCGTTAAAATCTGCGCCCTCCTGAGATTTGCAACTCGGAGTTTGGCAGCTTTTTTTCTATGCCAGTATCCGTTTTTGTTTCTCGCAAATATCAAAAGTTTTTGACCCTTTCGATGCATCCAAAAATTGTGTGCAATTTGTTGACTTCCTTAAATTTGTTACACATGAATGTAGCTTTTTCTTGTAAACCAAATTTATATGCTTGCTTTGATAAGATTTCTACTTATTTAATTGCATCCGGTATATTCGTAGACAGTAGAGCAATATCGTCTGCAAAACCTAGTGCACGTATCGTAAGCCCTTAGACTGATCCTCCAAAGGAAATTCTCTTCCCTTTTTCTTCTGTGTATTCCGTCAATGTCTCCCGTTCTAGAGTGATGTTGAATACGATTGGGGAAATCCATCCCCTTGTCTGAAACCTGTTTGGAATTTGAATCACTTATGTTCCTTTTCTCTCGTAACCTATTAAACCAATCAGTGCCAAAATTCCACTGTTTTATGTTTACACCCATAGAACTTATTATATACCGGCAATTTTCAATACCTTTGCTAGATATTTATTTGCAACATTTTACAAAAAATGTTCAAATGTTTGTTAAGCTTAAGGGACTTAACTACGGTGTCATCAGTTCCTAAACTTACAAACTACTTATGAACTACCTACAACTAACGACGGCACAAATATCCATGCCCGAGGGGGGAGTCGAACCCCCGACCGTAGTGGCCGTGCCGACCGTGATTGAAGCGCCTACGTCCCCTCGGCCACCGCAGCCGGCGCAATATTTTACATATTTATGGTGCAAATCGGTGTAATTTTTTAAATAAATTATCTGTATATCTCAGCTTAAACGAAACATTTTAATATTTATCTCTGTGTGTTTGTTTGTCGTACTATGAAAAATGTATGAACCAAATACGACGGCACTATGTCACAGACGTACCGAAGAAAATGTACGTAAGTGTCTTCGTTTTTTGGGGCCTCCTGAAAAACCTCGAAATCAGTTATTGTTTCTCTTTACTTGTCCCTTTTGTACTTTTCCGAGAAAATGAATTTCAAGATTAAAGTCATATGTATGAAAGTATACCTACCCAGAATGTTCCAAGACAGTAGTCAGGAACTTCTGTTATCAAGACTTGTAACTACTTTGCCTTTGCTTTGTTTCTTTTATAAGATCCTGCATAGACAGTACACCTCTTGGCAAAGTATGAGATCCATTTCCTTAAAAAATGGGTAGAGTGAATGCACCATCTCTGAAGATTTATGACTGTAACAATGTCACTGTCCGTATGTTTCCATCATTAACAATCACAGCATAGTTTGTAGCAAGCTTGACAACTGTTGATCACGACGATGTTGTCTTGGGCCATCGCGTTCAGAGGCGCATTCGGATTGCGTGTTTTGCCATGGACACATTTCCTTAATAGGTCATGAGTTACATAACTTGGGCTTGACAACATTCATGATACATTCAGGAAGGCATTTTTTGTGGGCCTGCCGGCAGTAATTCATTATTCATCTCCATGAACCTGTGACATTGTGGTGACATATTCAGTATCTCACACAGCCATTTCCATTCTTTCCTTCTGATACCAATATAGTTTAAACCATATCACAGTCACAAAATTGATTCATTGAAGCATTTATATTTTTAGTGGACAAATCAAAACAAATAATTCCATATGCCAACGCTACTGTTCGCCAAAAAGACCAGAGTATACATCAGACATCAGAGCCTCACTGTCTTTGTTTCGAAGATTGCAAATAATAATAATGCGCATCATAATTATGAAGATCCAACTAAGGCAACAGAAAAAGTTGCCACTAGAGGCGTAGACGGAAAACATCAAGCAACATATTTTTTCCCTCATATGAAATGCGAAACTTTGGGGTATAGTTGTCAATAGATTTCACTATTAAACGCACCCAAAATTTAGAAAAAAAATTACAGTTTAGCCCACATTCCGCCTTAACAGAGTGTAACATGCAGAGTTGCGACACTCACAGCTGTGAAAGTTGTCATCAACTGGCAGTTGTTACGACATTAGCGCCCCTGGCGGTGGGAAAAGCGCTGTACTAATAATGTCACTTTATAACAGATTTTCTACGTAATTAACCGAACAATTTCTGTTATTTTAGCGTTTGGAGCAATAGTAAAATAACAATAGACAAAAATAATGCGAAATAAATGTCAAAACAGCCGAATTGGACTGATTCAGTCATATACATAACAAATTATTCCTGAGGCTATATTCACGAGCAAGTGACTTTTAGCAGCTTATTCCGCTGAAAGTAGATACGATTAACATAAATTCCTGTAGTGATCTGACATTACATGACTTGGTATGGAGTCTAATGATTCAACTTTATTTAGAATATCTAGTGTTCAAAGGCATATACTTTTTAGTGCAAATACTTTTGCTTATAAAACGAAGTAGCTAAAAACCTGGTGCTGTCCGGGTATTTACATATTTATTCCTGTCTTCAGTTGGTACTTCTTCTACCCCTTCTCCCAATGTACATGTTATATTTATCGTAAATATATAATAAATATGGCATTAGCGCATAATCGGCAAAATTATAAGTGCAGTATCCAAATAAAGAAAGATAGTAATCAAAATACAAATGAGTTGACCAGGATCTAATTCGGTTTGTCAACCCATTGTCAAATGATACAGAGTTGTCCGTGTGAGAAACATGGACTTTCCAAATCCTCTCCACAGTTTTGTGTAGAGTTCCCTGTGATTTATTAATCGAAGTAGAAAATGCTAGTCTTACTGGAAACTGCAGTCTCCTGTAATTAAAAGACGGATCTGTCGGAAATAATGGTAATTCGTTGGATGTACACACTATAACGTTTCAAGGGCTGCCTGACTTTATTTCAGTATCGATTTATTTATTCTGCATAATTAATCTCTTGTATTTGTTACGATTATTCTGTGTTTATTTCATGAAAATTATTACATATCGATAAGACATATATAATGTTAACAAACACATTATAATCTTTACATTTACGCTTATCATATGTTTTAATTAATAAGAAGGAGCAGCAGTCTCCATTCTCCCTTCTTCTTGGTCTAGTATTCATAGGTTTCGAACACAATAGGGCATTGCTCTTTGTTATGTTTTTCTGAATTGTAATTTCTTTTCGAGCACAGAATGGATGTACGAAATTATTGTAAGTGTATGTTCAGTATTTTCAGAATACATACCACCTAATTTCGTTTAATGAAAATTTGCATTTCTCAATTTTTTTTTATTAAAAAGCCACCTCATTATTCCTTATTGTACAATATATTAATAGTGTGTGAACTTTTCTTACAGATTACCACCGGCCACCATTTTCTTGCAGTGTGGGAAATTAAATGTTGGAACGATGCATAATACTCCATAATTATCTTAGAATTTTTTGTTCCGCACAAAACGTCCCTGAGATATACGCCATTTGATCGAAATTTAACTATTTTTAATTTTTTTGAGCTAACCGTGGACTTATGATAAATTGATGTTTTACGAGTGCATTCCAGCAGTTAGTTTCTGTGCAACGTATAGGTGGTGAGCTGCTCTTCTAGGTGATCAGACAGAATTTAGGCAGGATGCTAAAATTAAATATTTTTGTGCCATTTACCAGCTCCATTAAGTTGCAAAACATTTTTGCAGGCACATTTTTTTAATAAGTGATTTGCAACCCAGCCACTAACTTGAGATATTTCTCCCGCCGTAATTTTAGCGCCCTAATTTTCATTTAAAAAATTACGATCAATTTCAAACTTTGTTTGCTTTCGGTGTAAACTTCCTTTTCGCGGAACATTATTTTCTCAGGCACTACCTTTCTCAGTTTATATCATTACATCGATCCATTAGATTTTATCATTTTAAATAATAAAAAATATTTATTTATTAATATTTTATTATTAATTGTAATTAAAATGCGGATCTGTCGGAAATAATGGGTATTCGCTGGATGTACACAGTTTCATTCTCTTCTTTTCCTTGTAGCTCTATAGAAGTCTATTGCTTTGACCTGCAGACGACTGTGCTTTACAGTTAAAAGTTGGTTCTAGGTTATTAGTAAGCTTTCAGGAATTTTGTAAATCTGATTGCGATTGATGTGCGGTTTTCACAGAATGGATTGGTAGTCTGGGGCTCGTATTTTTAGCCGACAAACAGATTGTAATATTACTCAGAAAGTGTATTTTTTATGCGAACATACAGTTTTGTAAATGAAACAATGGTTGTTTCTATCATCACTGAACTTTTTGACACCAGCGGTGTACAAAGAATTTTGAATGACATTTGTACTACGTTTAGTTTGCCAGCTACAACCGTTGAATGTTTCGGGGGTGGAGGCTGCGAATGGCGTAGTTGACTGGCCGACCCACTGTCTCATGACCACCAGCCAGACAGCTTCGCTGTCGTAACCTCCGCCCCCAAAACTTTGAATCGTTGTAGCTGCCAAACTAAACGTGATAAAAATGTCATTCAAAATTTTTTGCACACAGCTGGTGTCAAAAATCCCAGTGTATGATAGACACAACAATTGTTACATTTGAAAAATTGTACGTTTGCATAAAAATATACTTTCTACGTATTTTTACAATCTGTTTATTGGCTAAAAATACGAGTCCTTGACTACCAATCCATTCTGTGAAAACCGCACATGTATCGCACTTTCCGTTCCGCAATATTTGTGGTCAAGTGTTAGGTGATTCACCTCCTATAATGTTAGGGGGTGCTAAAGCTGTAGTAGTAATTATTGATTGCAAATTAAGTTTCCATTGGAATTCACATTATTTAAGTTTCGGTGAGACCCTACGCGAATCTACCATGTCAGATTAATAAACCTTAAAACGTTTACTTGGTTATTAAGTAATTACAGTTCATTCTACCATATCAAAAACGATACTCAGCTTCTCAACATAACGATGTATGGGGGTTCTGCTGGCTGCAGAATTATTCACCTGGGGCGTCATGGTAGAAATAAATACTTGTAGGTACAATTTTTCACTTTAATTTCCAATCAAACTTCTTCTTATTCCACCAAAACATTACAATTTCATAACGTACACAATGCTACAGAACTTAGGTGATAGTACTTCCATTTTAAAACGCAGACTGACATAGATTCCAGAGCATTTGACAAACGACAAAACTCAAATCCCCCCCCCCCCCCTCCCCCACGCAAGGCGGTGAGGCAAATATATAACTTTGACAATAATGACATTACATTATGCATTGTTCATAACAATTGAATACACTAAGCCGGCCGCGGTGGCCGACGGGACTAAGGCGCTCCAGTCACGGTCTGCACGGCCACTACGGTCGGGGGTTCGAATCCCCCCTCGGGCATGGATATTTGTGCCGTCCTAGTTCGTAAGTAGTTCATAAGCAGTTTGTAAGTTTAGGGACTGATGACCCCGTAGTTAAGTCCCATAGACTATACAAACATTTGAACATTTTTGAATATACTAATTTACAATTAAGGAACACTCAAGTAAAACATTTCGTGTACACAAAAATAATCACAATATAAAATGAAAACTATGCATACAATAATTATAGATGGCGCATATATTTTTAAGTGTTAATCGCGTTACTTTTTATTTTACAACAAACATCAATGTTAAATGTTGTTTAATTTGATAATGAGTACATCAAACATGTTCCTAACATATATTGAACTATCAAATGTCTTGGCAATACTCAAAATAAGTTCAAAATCTCACGTCAGTCAATATATACAAAGAATTAAAATCTTCAACTCTCGACAGTTACATTAACACAATTAGCTGGTCTACACAACATGTTTATGAGCCTGACATATATACAATGCTATTTATTTTCATGTCTTTTTATTTTACCAAAGTTTTTACAATTCCTCTGTTTAGTTATTGAAATAATGTGCAATGACGAGACTATTGTTTATAGAACTGTCTGGAAACGTCATAACCTGCAGAGTTGCCATCTTCCAGCACGGTGCAGTACACTTCATGACCTCCATTTTATTTTGTGTACCCTCTGCACGTCTGCTCAAAGCCTGACGAACCACAAAGTCCGGAATAGTCCACGGACGTGGAGCAGTGTGAGAAGTCCAGAGACGTGTTCGAATGAAGCTGCGCGGAGACAGTGAACTCCTGACCGGACAATGACAGGTGTACATTTGCAGCCTGTGAAGTCGGATGTAGCGCATTCTTTCTGTGCTCCGGCTGTACAGAGAGTCTGTCTCTCAGCTGATTATGGATGCGGCCGCACAAAGCCGTGATTGGGCGCCTGCAGTCCGGCGTGCTGATTGTGTGTATGTGTGTGTGTGTGTGTGTGTGTTTGTAGTACGCGCAGTCCTGCGGCAGACGCCACAGTAGTAAATACAGAAGCGGGTCCACATTTGTGGCAATCTGCAGGCCATTCAGGGCGCCCGGATAAAAGACGAGTGTTTGCGACTGGCCAATAAGCGCACCCGTCCGCCTCTGTGAATTACTGGGCCAGGGGATTTCCCCTCTCGTGCACTGGCCGCGCAGGAACTGGTCGGAGGGGAAAGGGGAAGCCCCTAGAAGGAGGTATGGGTGGGGATGGAGGAGGGGGGGGAGGAGAAGGCGTCGTACCCCACTGACCGGCCGCGCTGCGCGGGTTCACGCACGCGCACTTGCAAACACACACACACACACACACACACACACACACACACAGATACAGACACACACGCGCGCCCGTTCACACGCGAGCTCGCTGCCTGGAGACCACTGCGTCTGAATAGCGCTTGCCGAAGGGATTTTCCACTGCGATGAACAGCGTACGTGCCGCGGCAACTGCTACTGGGGAGGGAGAGAGACAGAGAGAGAGAGAGAGAGAAAGGAAGAGAGAGAGAGAGAGAGAGAGGGTGGGAGGGAGAGAGAACGGTGCCAGTTTTCTTCTGCAGGCCATTACGACGGCTCTGTGGTCTGAGCCTTGCTCTCCCGGCAGACCACAATGGGCCGGGCAGACGTTCGCGTTCTCCCACAAGAAGTATTTCTTCTGAGTGAGACCAGCTGGTAATCGCCTCACAAGTATACACATTTCACAGTACTTGTTTCACTCCCCTTTCAAATCTTAGCTTGAGCCTTGGTCTAATAAGGAAACCACGTGGGTATCGGATTTTGGACTGTTTTGATATTTATGGTACGTGAAGTTAAGAACTTAAATAACAATCAGCCAAAGCCATTCGACGCAACACTCAAAAATTCTCCAGTAGTTTTGCAAGTGTACCAATAATAAAAATAGTTGCAGCGTATTTCAGTATAGCATTCTGGCTTCAAACCATAGAGTCGGAGGATCGATTCTCCTCTATGATAGTTACTTCCTTTTTCTCATTAATACCAAAAAGGAACAACTTTCTGATGTTCTACAAACGTTATTTATTTGTCATAAACCGGCTTTCGGCTTCTCAGGCCATCAGCAGGCAGCAACTAACTGAAGTACACATGTTTTCAAAGATGTTATAAACATGTTATGATTTACGAAGTTATTATCACACTAAATCGACTAGTTCACAGGAAAGTACACTACAAGTACATATTTATGAGAGTTAGTGGCATTTATATAAAAATATGATGAGTAAATGTAAAGGATAAAAACTGACAGGATTATTTTTGTTTAAAAGGTAAGTTGGAAAGTAAAACCTATTTCAGTAGAGGTGTAAAGGGGAAGTGGACCTGATCGTTTAATACTAATTTTGCTCAGGATGCCAGTTTAGTACTAAACAATTAGATCCAGTTACCCATTACACTGAAATAAGTTCTAGTTTCCAACTTCACTTTTCAACAAAAATAATTATGTCAGTTTTTATCCTTTACATATACTTATTATATTTTTATATTAATGTTAATAACTCTCATAAATATATATTTGTAATGCACTTTCCTGTGAAATTGTCGATTTTGTATGATGATATCTTTGTAAATCGTAACATGTTTGTAACATCTTTGAAAACATGTATACTTCAGTTAGTTGTTGCCTTATGATGGCCTGAGAAGCCGAAAGCCGGTTTATGACAAATAAATAACGTTTGCAGAACATCAGAAAGTTGTTCCTTTTTGGTATTATTATCATGTTCTGTCAAGCACCGACGGAAAATTCAATTAATTTTCTTATTTGTCGTTGTGTTCGAAATCAGTTATGTAAAAAAATTTGGGATCTCTATTTCCACGTGCTGTGTCAGTTTTTGTTAATGTGTATGTAGACAAGCTGAACACCTTGTCACGTAAAACGAAGGTTGAGTAGGTTAGTTGCTTGGATAGGCATTAGTAGCTATGGAGATGACTTTCCAAAATCAGCATCGTGTCTCTTCACAAACTGAACAATCAACGACACCCGCAGCAACTAATAGTGAAGCTAATAATGTAAAAAAGTAACCTTTTTAACGAAACCATCATTATTAGCAACTTATTAGAAAAATAGAAAATTATGAAAAACAAAAATACCTGCATTTTTCGTAATATATACCATTAGGTATTAAAATTATGTAAGTATTCGAACGCAACGAAGTAAAAAAAAAAAAAAAATCTGTCTATGCGGGACCCTATTTTTAATTTCTAATACATTCTACAATATACAGTGAACATTAATTATGGCACATTAGGACATATTAAAGACCCTTTACATAGGTACTCTTAATGATACACTCTAATATAAACAATAACAAAAATAAGATGATTTACTGATATTTCGCAATTCAATTTTTATATTCGCAGTGCTCACTCGAACTGTGTGTGGCCGTACTCCACAATTGTATGATGTAGACATGTTTTAAATTTTACTATGACATGGAGTCAGCCACATTTTATTTAAAAACTATTTTAATGTCCGCTAAATGTAATGCTTCTGAAGAAGGCAAAATCACTTTTGCCGAAACCTAAGTCAAGGTTTATGCATGTAAACCATTTTTATGCAACTGGTCGGCTGAAATTTTGTTGACTTAGCATTTAGGCTTTTTCATGACATTTTCAGTTTTATAGCCAACGATAAAACTGATCTTAAATGAGTCCAGGTATGTAAATTAACCTATCCTCGTTCATTTAAATAATATAATAAGCATGTTCCCATATTCGCATTTTTTGGTCCACATACTTGCAAAATTTGTTATATTCGTTCTGCATGTATAGTTTGAAGTAAATGGTGGTCTCTGGTCCGCGATTGTTAATAACGTAGCTGACGTATTTTACCAGTAACCAGTACACTGCGATATTTTTTTCTTGAAGGTATCTTGCATCTGATCTACATAGTATTAACGGAGATATGTATTCAGGTTTAGTTCTTGTCAGGTTTGCTATTTGCACTCCCATCCATTTCAAATTATTTAAGTTTCCCCCACAGGTAAATCTGTGAATAACTATATCAACAAGATTATATCGTTGGCATAGATCTGTTTTGATTTATACTGATTCAGCAGAGTCGTTCGTTGATGGAAATTATGTTATTGACGGCTTTGTACCAAGCTGTTATTACCTTCATGGAGTTGCCTTAAGGTGTAATATTTCTCCATATATCACCCCAGTTCACATTTCTAGACTTTTCCTCTATTTTATTCCTTCTTTCACAATTCTTTCTTTCATTCATAATAGCTGTTGCTGTCACTTGAGCTACACGGGCAGATGCGGCTGCTCTTTTGATAATTGATACTTACTTGTACTTGCAAAACTTCAAAGTCAATTTTTGAGAGTTGTGTGGAATGGCTTTGGTTAATTATTGTTTGAGTTCTGAACTTCACGTACCATAAATATAAAAAAATATCTCAAATCCGATACCCATATTATCTCCATGTAAGACTAGAATATAACACATTTGTTCGACTACTCCGCCCGTCGTGCAGGTAATCTTTATTCAACAAAGATATCAGAGGTAGGACTAAAAAGTATAAATTTTGTCAAAGGAATAAATTCCGGGCGCAACCAGACTCTGTCATCAAAATTTTCAGATGCCAGACATTCAGATCGGTACCAAACTTTGTGTATCAATAGGGTATCAACCAAAACTTGGATATAATTCGTGATATTATGTGCTGCCGTTCTGGATAACGTGCTTAAAAGGGGAGTAATGTAACACCTGTCCTTGTAACACAGGAAAGACATACCTATGAGAGTGCGTCGAGTTGACGTTCAAGGGTCTTGAGTTCAAGTGCTGGTGATGCTATTTTTATCCATATTACCTTGAAATTCATCTACCCGTGTGTTCTATGGGACAACGTGTTCATGACATGTAGACGTGCTGCCAATCTGTAATTTATTATCACCATTAATATTAAGGAGAGACGTTGATGAATTGACCCAAAATGTAAATTTGCCATTGTTTTTATTTGTTAGTACAACTGATGGACAGGAGGTTTCCAAAGTTTCAATGTTAAAATCGCATCCGATGTGCCTAAAAATTAATTAAAAGTGTGACGTTGCCTCCCTGTCACGCCCACGTTTTGAAGCAACACTTCAATGTCAGTGAATAACGATTCTGTGTATTACTTTCACCCAAACATGTGCGGAATACACCTAGAAGGCCGTGATACCCACTGTTTCTTTTTATAGATCATCTTTGACTCAATAGCGTATCTTATAGACAATAACAAACTAGTTGCATAGTTGATGACGAACCAACTTCTGTTTTGCCTTGTGATACTGAAAGAGATTTATAAAAGTGTTCGAGTCTTTCTTCATTCAGTTACGCCACGATCACACAGAGTGTATAAAAACTGGATAAACTGCGTTTGAATATGTTAGTGAATAGAGGACGTGAGAAACAACGACAAACCAGCAATGAGGCTACAACCGATGTGAGAACATCTGTTGAAAATGTGGACTCGTCTCCTAGGAGCTCCAAGCGAAAAATTAGTGACGTGAATGGTGCATACTACACTGATGAATCTCGGTACACTGGATTTAGATTTATTGACCTTGAAACCAAAACCCAGAATCCAAATGGGTCTCTAAATGGACTCGTATGGAAACGATGCACTGAAAATACATTTGCATCTGCTTCAGATGTCAGAATTGCAACTTATGATTTAGTTCTTGCATTTATTGATGGGCACGTCTGGATAATGAAGATATTAAAAAGAATGGGCTTCAAGGTAGAAAAGTTTCCTCAAGACTTCCTGAGAAAGATATACAGCGGGACTTTGCAGCTGAAAAGTCAGTTGAAGACCTCGAAAGGAAATATGACAGACAACAAGAAACCAGAAGAGAAGGCTTGAAGGGAAAGACGATCTAGAGTACAAATGTGGTGCCTTTTGAAGAAGTGACGTAAGGAAAAAACTTAGGTTGAACTTTAAATTAGGTTTTCAAGTTTATGTACCTTATCTTCAGATTTATTTATTTTATTTATTTATTATTTAACATGCCCCATTACATAGTAATATTACATGTTTCTTGGTTTGATTCAGGCGGTTACATCAAATGTTTTTTGCAAACACAAGTACAGTTTATAAGTTGACAGGGTTTGCAAAGGAACAAACAATTTTATACATTAGGAAATCTTATTGAATTACAAAAATTGTAAAAGTCTGTAGTGTATTTATGTACTAAGTCATATTTACTGACGGGCCATCCTCCTCCTTTGGCAGCTATTTATTTCCTGAGATGGTCCCTCGCTTTCAATAAATTGCAGCAGTCAAAAAGCACGTGGTCAATAGTTTGGACAGCACTGTTACATGTGCACTTTCCGTCTTCAATTATTTTGAACCGCTGATAGTAGGCTTTCAGTTTCCCATGACCTGTTAACATAGCTGTAAAATTCGGAGATATTAGAAGTTTAATCATTAAACGTTGTCGGATCGTAGGAAAATACGGTTTAATGCTTCCCCCGTTTTTTGTTCTGTGCCACTCAATGTCCCATTTGTTCCTAACCTCTTCTCGAAGTTTCTTCTTTACGGCACTTGTAGGTATTTTGTTATAGCGTGTTGTTTGCTGTTTTAGCAAGGTTGTCAGCTAGTTCATTTCCCCATATCCCTTGATGTGCCTCAACCCATTCGAAATGCACCAGCCAGTTGTGTGTCTGCAACCTTCTGATTTTACATCTTATTTCTTCAATCAACAAGTTGTGGTTCTTCGGATTTCGCAAAGAGTCGAAAGTAATCCTGCTGTCGGTGTGAATCAGGGCAATTGTATCAGTATCCGAGAGATTATTTATGAACTCAAGATCATTGAGGATGGCAAATTGTTCCGCTTGATTGTTTGAGCATTCATTAGACAGTTTTAGCTGTATCTGATAAGTAAGCCTCTTATTAACAAATATTGCTATCCCCGAACCCACTCCGTCGTCTGATTTGCTTCCATCTGTGTATACTTCAACAGCGCAGCTTTTGCTAGCGTCCTTCTCAAATATCCTTGTACAGTTTGCCGGGTGTGCCCAGCTTCTGTACTCTAGGGCGATGTCTATTGTCTGTTTGGCGTCTTTGGTTTTGACCAGGTTATAATATTTAGCTATTTCCTGCATCTTAAGTGTTATAGAGGCATGAGACCTGATAAAACACAAAGTGCAAGCGGCAAGAGGACTCTCTCCCTTGGTTAGTACAATCAGATCTTCGGAAAAGGCTATAACAAGAGTGTGTCCTGAGTAAGGCAATTTAAGCAAGGAATCATATAATATATTCCAGAAACCTGGTCCGCAAGAAGAACCTTGTGGGCATCCTTTGGTAGCAGATCTTTCTATGAGAAGGTTGTTGACATCCAACGTTGCAGTTCTGTGACTGAAATAGCTACGTGTAAGGTTATACAGATTTGCAGGACAGTTAAACTCACGCAACGTCTTTAAAATACCTGGCCACCAAGCTGCGTCAAAGGCGCCCTCTACATCCAGACTCACCATGATGACACACAATTTAGTTGTGAGACTACTCTCCACAAAATCTTTTACAGCCATTAGCGCGTCAGTCGTACTCGTTTGTGGGGTGAAACCGTACTGGTTCTTGTGCAGAAGATCTCTGGAGCAGACGAAATGCATTATTCGATTTATTAAAAGTTTTCCAGTATCTTCGCTTCAGTGTATAATAGACTTATTGGACGATACTTGTTGATTTATGCGCTCTGTTCCTTTCCAGGCTTAACTATCGGTATTATTTTAGCTCGCTTCCACAGTTTGGGGAAGCATGCCATTTGAAGGCAACAATTGTAGACTGTAGTAACAAATTCAGGAAACATATTAAACACCCTCAGTAGAACTAAACGATTTATGCCATCCTCCCCTGGAGACTTTTTAGGATTCAGCTGCTCCATTACAGTACGAATTTCCTCCGTTGTGAAATTTTTATCCTTTATCTTTATCCTTATCTTCAGATTCTATGATTGCTAGAATTATCAAATTTTGTATACATATTTCTGTTAACCTAATAAACGTTGTCTCGAGTGCAAATTTTGAAATTCTGATTGCAAGCTGAGATATGGAGCAAAGTGCTTGGAATTTTGCATGAATTTAAAATTGTACTTGTAGAATTATAATTAAAAATTTATTAAAATTATATTTGACCTATACCAAAAACCTCATTAGAGAAGCTTAGTAAATATAAAGAGAAGAAACAAAAAAATTTTATGGACATCTCTTGAATACTTTCTGAGAAAAAGGAACATACAATAATTTTTGAAATTAAACCAAATTTCGTTCATAAAAAGTTGAATACATATAATCAAAGGATTTAATATGTAAATGTGTTACTTTCATGTGAAGTGTGGTACGAAATGACATAGCCATACCTCCAAAACAGTGGGTTTGGTGCATTATTTGAATAGTATGTTTCTCTGCAAAGCCAAGCGTTGACGGAAAAAAATCTCATATTTTAACCTCATCATACGGATATGGAATGTTTACGTGAAGAAAGACCGAAAAAATATTGCAGATCAATCAGTTCTAGCCGCGCTTATTCTAAGGCGCCTTGCTACGGATTGAGCAGCCGATTACTATCGGAGGTAGGAGAACTCCCTTGGGAATGGATGTCATGGATGTGTCTCTTGATTTCAGCGTAAAGTAGTTTAAGCAGTTACGATGTCTACGGACCGATGGCCTCAGAAGCCCCAAATCGACATCAGTATATTGCTGGGGACCAGTTAACCACGTAGCCTGCTAGTTTCTGTCTCTTCCTTAGACTCGTTGACAGGAAAATTCTGAACATCCTGAAGGTCATCATCTGTAGTTTTTTGCACGACATACACTAGAATTTCATACTTCATTTGTGGTTTATTGTGTTACATAACTATCGTTTCATCTGTTATTTATGCCCTAAATTTTCGTGAGGGTTCCCTTGGTTTAATACAAATACCATAGTTGTGTCATTGGTGACTGTATCTCGAATATTAGGAAATAGCACTCTCTCTTTTCCGCTAACAGTTGAAATCCTGTCTACTGGGACTAGCGGGCCTTTTGGTACCGACATAATTGTAAGTCACCCTATGGCAATCGCTCCAGTAGGCGAGTATGGATGGACGTTTGGGCAGCACGGTGCTCTGAGGGCAGTTCTCGATTTTCTGAATCTGGAGCCGGTAATTTTAGTTCACCTTATACTAGCAGGCAACAATGGATCGTTTTCTGAGAAGGAAATCAAATGTTCAAATAATGTTAGAGCTTATGGGACTAAACTACAGGGTCATCAATCCCTAAACTTACAAACTACTAATGAATTAGCTTATACTGTAGACGGCACTAACATCCATGCCCGAGGGGGGATTCGAACCCCCTACCGCAGCGGCCGTGCAGACCGTGATTGACACGCCGCACAGACCGCTCGGCCACTGCGGCAGGCTCTGAGAACGGAAGTGAACGATTCTCACATGAACGGCAAACTTTTCACTTGTGTATTATGTAAGTGGAATGAGTGTGACAGAACGAGAGAGAGAGGGGGGGGAGAGAGAAAGAAAGAGCAAGAGAGAGAGAGAGAGAGAGAGAGAGAGAGAGAGAGAGAGAGAGATAGTAAGGTAGAGAAAGAGTAGTATTTGCGCAAAATACCAACTGTCTCTCCCTATTTGTAATATAGGAACAAAGAGAGCTCGCTTGAAATCAAATAACAGTATAAACTACCAATACTGAGTACGCGGTATGACTTCTGGAATTTACCCGTATCGTTGTAGAAAGAGGAGAAAGCTGGTGATTGCAGGAGGAGTTATTTTCGTCACAGTTGTTCTCAAAGCGGTGGATGTTGCCCTTAGGTCGTTTACAGAGGCCACGTTGTGTCTGCTGTATGCACAAACAAAGCCAGCGACGGACCTAACAGTGTAGACAAGTGCGCATGCGTACGGGTCTATGCACAAAGGAGGCTTCATCACAATGCAGACGGTCAGAGTTATTAGCCTCGACCGCCGTTTCTAGTTTCAATGCAGAACCGTGCGCAACAAAGAGAATGCAATTTACGTGTATACACAGCATTCTCATCTTTGTTGTACCTATTGTGTGATGAGAGGTATTGATATTTTGTGCGCAGATCCAGTTCGGTTAAGAGCCTAGCACGTGACGAACGATACTGGTATCGAATAAAGTTTCAAATATGGCTGGTACTACTTTGTATAAACAAGTAGAGAAAAGACGAGTAGTCTCGGTTCGAATCCCCAGAAGTTACTCAAAACTATAATATATAAATTAGTTGCTAAATAGTAAATTCGGTAGTGGAAATATTTGCAATTACTTTTTATGCAGTCTTGAAATCAGGAAATCGTTTGAGATATTTTATTTTGTGAACAGATAATGTGTCTGTACTCATAACTCTAGAGAGCACATCATATCATCTTACCTTTTGTAGGCGAGATATCATCCGTAAAAGTCAAGACTTTAAAATTTATTTTTTCGACCCTAATCCCGTTTAATACCAACTCATTCATAGTTAATCTCCTGTTGAAACCCTTCTTTCTAAATCAGGTGTTATGAACTCACATGTACACAGTGCCCTAGCACTTACTTATGGCAAACAGATCGTTCTATAAAAGCACTGTTTCAAGAACATCTGATCACTAAAAGAGGATGCAATTAAAACTAGATCAACTTTTAATGAAATCTCAGCACTAGCGGACAAAGTCAACACACTCGTGATTCCCTCTAAATCGTACATGTAGCACCCAAGAGGAAGAAATTGACCCTCTTGGAGGAATTTGAAATAACAAAAGTTTCAAACAATCAAAATATTTGAACCTGAATGATTAGATGATAACAAAAAGTCTGATATTTTGTGGTATCACGATGACAGTCTTCAAAAATTTAATTAGTTTTAGTTAGCTATAAGTCACTTTTTTCTCTTCGTGACTCTCTCCACCAGTACCTCTAAAGATTTCATGTTTAATCAGATTACTTTCATTTCGGAGGTACTAGCCAGCCCTCCCCAATCGTTCTCCCACATGTTTATTTCCCCTTTCCCCTCCCTCCCTTCAGCCACACCATCCCACAAACTTATAAACACACAGCCCCACTTCCACAAAAATTTTAGTTTTGGAAATTTTTTGCACTTATAAGTCCCATGCTTTTATTACTACAAGCATTTTCAAATCGCTATTTTATATGTAAGGTATTGTTATTACTGTAAACAATTTTCATTGTATGCAATACGTCTCATTGTTTTCTGCACGGCCACTACGGTCAGGGGTTCAAATCTCTCCTCGGGCATGGAGATTTGTGTCGTCTTTAGTGTAAGGTAGTTCATAAGTAGTTTGTACGCTAAGGGACTGATGACCCCGCATTTAAGTCCCTTAAGCTTCACAAACATTTGAACATTTTGAACATTTCACTGTTTTCTGCTGTTTTGAATCTTTGCCTGCTTGACAATTGTCAGACCAATGTTTGCGAGTAGCAGGGTGCAATGAATTGCCTAACAATATCACTCCGTGCTCCATCATGCTATGGTAAGTCCATACCCTAACCTTGGTCTTAGGCGATTTCATCATTCACTTTCGTATAACTACCTTTCCTTTTTGAATTTCCCTTTTAAATTGACAATCGTGTGATTTCAGTGATTAACGTGTATGGAATTTACTGCCTTTTTAAAGGAAAAAAGTATCATTTACAGATTCAGTCTGAAGATACCTCATGAGCGTCAAACGCCAAAGAGAAAAATAAAAATTTAAATATAGCAGAACGCATTTTCTTTTCATTGAACTGAAATACTGTTGCTGTACCAGTGTGTATAAGAGACCGACTGACTGGTTGGTATGAGGAATTTCTAGCTATCAGGACGTGTTTTTGTCAACGGAGAGGTTTCCCAACGTGTTAATGATTATAGATACGTGTGGCGTCTATTCCGAAAGGACTGACGTCACTTCTGATCCTGCAGTTGTTATTCTTTCATATTCAAAGAATATATGACATCAACTGCGAATGGGCAAAGCTGAAAATGTGTACACAGCCAGGATTCCAATCCGGGTCTCCCGCTTTCTAGACAGTTGCGCTGACTGCTACACCACTGGGGACACAGTAATCACTGCACCTGCAAGGAATACGTAAGCACGCCTCCCGTCAGACACAAATTTCAGTGTGTCTCCAGCGCAACTGCCTAGAAAGCGGGATACCCGGGTTGGAATCCCTGCTGGGCACACATTTTCGCCTTTGCCCATTCGCAATTGATGTCATATATTCTTTGAATATTTGTTAATGATTTCTGGTGCGTCACAAGAGAGTATTATGATACCGTTACTTTTCCAACTACATACGCCTGACACCGTAGGCTTTACTCGGATGATAACTTACATTATATAGACTAGTCACAACGCTGTAGCAAAATGCTACTCGAAATAAAAGAGAAGTAAGAGATAGTGGCATACAAGTAAGCCACTCGCAACTGAGATGATTAAGCAAATTCTGGGAATTTCAATTGTAATTGTGTAAAGTTTGCACCGTCATATGTGCTGCTCATTTTTGTGTGGTGTGTTTACAATGAAAACCTTTAAAACAGCATAAAAAATTGAATAAATTTATCGCAAATATGATGCCAATCTGAATATTTAATTAAATCGTCAATCAACTTAGAATTTAGAATCCCTCTAGGTCTATTATTGTTTACAAAGTTTGTTAACGTCTGCTGGATCATCCGATACAGTAGCTTTCCTCTTTGCTTTCTTACTCTGCGTTTCCTTGTCAGCACAGATTTCCTTCTGTGTTGAATATTACTATGTTGCTGGACAAATAGTGCCAAAATGTGGAAAGCAAATGTTCAAATGTCTGTAGAGCTTATGGGAGTCAACTACGGGGTCATCAGTCCCTAAGCTTACAAACTAATTACAAACTAGCTAAGACTAAGGACGGTACAAATATCCATGCCCGAGGGGGGATTCGAACCCCCGACCGTAGTGGCCGTGCAGTCCGTGACTGGAGCACCTCAGTCCCCTCGGCCACAGCGGGCGGCTGGAGAGCAATAAAGTGCTTAATTATAAAGGCAAGTCTAGGTAGTCCATACTCTTAGACAAGTCAGCAGACAAGCTTGTTAGCCCATTGTCATTATTGAATATTAATTATAAGCTGGTTAATGGGTTACTATTATATGAACGAAAGTAAATTATTACACCACAAAATAGTCGCCGACACTACAGAACGAATGAGATAATTGTAAGGCAGAACAATAAACAAAGTTACAGTTTCATATGAAGGGGTCAGTATGACCGCTCTGTGCGTTAAAGGTAAAACTGGAAACAAATGATAATCAGCATAACGAAAGTACATACCAAATAGGCCGGCCGCAGTGGCCGAGCGGTCTGAGGCATTCCAGTCACGGTCTGCACGACCGCTGCGGTCGGGGGCTCGAATCCCCCCTCGGACATGGATGTTTGTGCCGTCTTTAGTATAAGGTAGTTCATAAGTAGTTTGTAAGTTTAGGGACTGATGAGCCCGTAGTTGAGTCCCATAAGCTGTACAAACATTTGAACGTACCAAATAAATAAATGCCACGAAGAGAAATGTTGCCCTAGTTATTCTTCAAAACGCAGCTATCTCTTAAAAACCGAAAACTGTCTACTCCTATTTGCATTCTACTGTTAAAGTTGTTCGTTTTGTAATTTATAGGCAAATTGTTTAATTTACGGCCTGTAGATTTGAGAGAATTAGCGTGTGATTGAATTTTCACGGATATCTTTTTGTGCTTATATTGATTACTGCACTTTTTTTCGTTATTTATGGCCAATTTACGATTTTCACATCACGAAGATATTTTATTTAAACCGTTTTTTAGTTGCTTTTGATCTATTCACGACTTTTTTTACCGCTAAACGACAGCACTGTCTACGAACGGTTTAAGACACCTGCTAAGATTGTCTGTAAAATCGTTTATAAAGACAAGGAACATTGGAACGATATAACACTTCCATGAGGAACGCCAAATATTATTTCTGTTTTACTAGCTAAATTTCCGTCAGTTACTACGTACTGTGTTTTTCGTGATAGAAAATCGCAAAATCAATTGTATAGTTGTGGAGATATTTCTATAAGCAAGCAGTTGGAGTAGAAGCCGCTGGTAAGGTACAAATTTAAAAAGACGGAATCGATTTGAGATTACTTGGTGATAGCAGTCATCACATTATGTGACTAAAGAGCTAGCTGTGTTTCAAAAGAACGATACTTCCTGAATCGGTGTTGACTATGTTCAAATGTTTGTAAAACTTATGGGACTTAACTACGGGGTCATCACCCCTAAACTTACAAACTACTTATCAACTACCTTATTCTAAGGACGGCACAAATATCCATGCCTGAGGGGGGATTCGAACCCCCGACCGTAGTGGCCGTGCAGACCGTGACTGGAGCGCCTCAGTCCCCTCGGCCACCGCGGCCGGCTGTTGACAATGGGTCAACAGGTTGTTCTATTAGAGGTAGTTCATAAAGTTTGAGGAAAGTATATGTTCTAATATACTGCTGCAAACTGACTTCGTTGATATAGCCCTTGAATTCTGCGCATCACTCCTATTGCCTTTATTAAATATTGGAGTGATTTGCGTAACTTTTCCGTCTTTGGGTACGGATACTTAGCTGTGCGAACTGCTGTATATAACAAGTGTGGTGCTATTGCATCAACATATTCTGAAAGGAATCTATTTGGTATAAAATCTGGATCGAAAGACTTCCTTTTGTTAAGTGCTTTAAGTAGCTTTAATACTCCAGATATGTATACTTCTAAATTACGCATGCTGGCAGCTGTTCTTGAGTCCAGTTGTTATTTGCTCTGTCTGTTTTGGCGAAGGAATTTCGTAAAGGTGTGCTTAGCCATTCTTCATTAGTAGCACTGTCGTAAGTAGCATCACACGTGCTCACGTGCTATCAGTGTGTTCGCGTTTTGCCACTACTACACTTTACTATGAAAGTAGGAAGAATGATTGCAGGCACTAATAGATGGGAACAATGGCAGGAGGGTTTCCATAATGAGGAAATCAAAGAATAACTGGGAATAAAAACCATAGACGAAGCAGTTAGAGCGAACAGACGGAGATGGTGAGGTCGTGTTACACGCATGGGAGAAGCAAGGTTACCTAAGAGACTCATGAGCTCGGCAGTGGAGGGTAAGAGGAGTCGAGGTAGACCAAGAAGAAAGTACTTAGATTCGATGCAGAATGATTTTGAAGTAAAAGGCATAACATCAGACGAGGCATCAATGATAGCATTGAATAGGGGATCGTGGAGGAATTTTATTAGAGGTACTATGCTTCAGACTTAACGCTGAAAGGCAAATCAGTCCCTAATGATGATGATGATGATGATGATGATGATTATACTTTACTACCAAATTACGAGACAGCGTTTCGTTGTGAAAACTATTCTATGCTTCCAACATTTAACTTGAAGTTAAATTTCGAGTTTTTTTTAATGATTGGCAATCTTGCGTCTCTGAATGCAGTTGAAAAATTACATAACTCTACGTTACTTATTTGAGGAGATATGACGTGCTAGACCATTAGACCCATCTTCAGCTTACATTGACGTGCATTATAGCTCGAGAACCAGAAGCAACTGTAATATTTGTCGTTTTCTTAGACAGTATTCACATGTATCACGGATTGTACCTGAAATATTACATCAGACATGTGATAACGTTTTGTTGGAATGGAGTAAAATTGTCTTACATTGATCCAATGGTTAGTAATGAGAGCACTGCGTCACTTCCAAGAAGTTTTGAAGATTATTTCAAACTGTGGTGTCACACAAGTCTAAAGTGCGCGCCACGTACTTTCGCCGCGCGCCGCCATGCACGCACTGCGCGGCGTTCTTAAGACGTCAGCCACGAGCGCCCTCTGCTAGAACTCCGCTCGTGGCCACCACTGAACGACATCGTTCACTTGGGACTGAGATAGGGACCAGGCTATCGGGCAGGCACTAGGCAGGCCTCTAGCTCAACTATGTATCAGCATTCTGCAGTACTGAGCTATGTAAAAGTTCAGTATTACTAAGTCTCTAAGAAATATAGATCTCGTTCTAATTTACTCTAGTGTTTCTAGTTTCTGCTGTCCCACTGGCTGCTCACCTTCGTACCTGCACAAGCGTGCATCCTTTATTCCTGTGTCGGTCTCATTCTACTCGGCCACCGACACCTACGACGGCAACGAGAGACAAAAGCGGCGACGAGGCTGGGACACGAAACAAAGCATTTCTAAACTTCTTCTGTAATATACGGCTAAAGTAAAACATTAACCACTATGTCATTCGTAAGAGGCACAGAGGTTTTACGTAGTTCCAAAAGGAGAATATCATTGTTGATGGTAGTGTTCTTTTAACCTCTGGATCGCGACTGCTGGAGGGTCACGGTACATTCTTTAGGGCACTGCGGTCACAGGCGGAACTAACTGCACCACGTAACAACCAGCACGTTTTCCATAATACAAAAACTTAAACATCAGAAAATTCAAGTATATTTTAATTTAATATTACGTAATTCGTTGTATAATATTAATTTCCGCGGTGGAGTAGTCGAGCGTTTTAAGGCGACTTGCCGCGGAGCAAGCGGTTGCTCACCGTCGGAGTTTCGAGTCCTCCTTGGGGCACGGTGTGTGTGTGTGTGTGTGTGTGTGTGTGTGTGTGTGTGTGTGTGTGTGTGTTGTCCTTAGGTCAGTTTAACTTAGATAAAGTAGTTTGTAAGTCTAGGGGCTGTTGACCATAGCAGTTTTGGCCCAATAGCTTTAGAAACATTTGAACATTTCAATATCAAACAACCAGAATCGTTCATTATTCCTCAGTAATGTAGCTCATGTATATGAAAGATCCGATGGCGAAAGTTCATGCTGCCGAAACCAGTTAACTGTATTAGCAACCTTGGCTGTTTTTCAAATATTGAATGAATTGAACAGATCGCTTCAAATGTTCAAACGTTTGAAGATCTGTGGAACTACTGTGATTATCAGCCCCTAGGCTTCTAAACTACTTACACTAACCTAGGGATAGGACACACACACACACCTATACCCGAGGGAGGAATCGACCTTCCGACGGGAAGCAAACGCGCACTCAGTAGCAAGGCGCCTTTGAGCGTTCGGACAACCCACCGCGGCAAACAGATCCCTCCCAAAGAATGCAAAAATACTATTAATTGTAAAAACTATGATAAATATATCGTTTTAACGAAGAACAAACAAAAAAACTTGAAAACTGGTTTTGGGTCCCACTCGCTAGTGAACTGACAATTTTGGGAAGCCTATCTTTTTATATACAATTTTGTTTCAAGTTAGAGCCTTACTTAACGATGACTTCACTTTTATTATCTGCATGCGAGGCGTTAGATATTCAAGCTATACTCTTCTGCACTGATTCATGTAAAAATATACATTGATTCCCTTAAGAAAAATACACGAAAGTATTTATCCTCTAACGTATAGTTAATTCTTTTCTAAAACAAAGATTCATCAACAGAATGAAAATTAAATTCGCTTTAGGTATCAGAATTAACGTCGAACATTTATTTTATTGAGGCAAATCTTGATTTAGGTTACTGCGGAACCATTACCAATGCTTAAAATGCAGGTCTCAAACACTGATAATGGTCGCTGTACATTAAAATGCAGATATCATATATATATATATATATTCGCGCATTCTGGCTTCGCAGTGCGATTCCTCTCCTGACAACAATGAAAAATGTCTCCCCCAAAATTTCAAGCTGCGCGTATTTCTTCCTGTAAATGAACGTCAAAGACTGAGATGGTTGTGTGTTCCATACGTCATTATGTTTCATAATTACGCCAATAACTTGTAAGCGATGTATTAGGCGTCTGGAGGAGCAAAATGAGCAATATAACCCATGCTCGGAACGTCATTCAACGACTCTACGGAGAGTCCAAGTTACAGGCACCAGCTCCTGCCGCTAGACATCCCCTCCAGCAACTTCGACGTTCTGTAGCGTCATTGGATGATGTTTTCGGGCATGGGTTCCTATGATCACTTTAATCCTCCCACATCCTCTAGAAGTTTGTTGGTGTAATAGTGTAATTCTGAAACACAATGACGTATGGGACACACACCCATTTCAATATTCGACGTCCATTTACTGCAGGAAATATGCGCAGGACGAAATTTTGTGACAGAATTTTTTTTTATTGCTGGCATGTGAGGAATCGCGCTGCGAAGCCCTAATGTGTGAATTTAGGTTCACCCGATATATATATATATATATATATATATATATATATATATATATTTCCTTGTTCATCTTATACATATACAGAACAGTCGCTGAGCACTACAATAGTGAATGAAACAAGATAAAATCGTTGTCTTTGAGTCATACACATACTTGTGTACTGTTAGACGCGAACCACCATAGTGTTTTTATTTGTAAGGTGCTACAGTTTAGCCGGCCGCGGTGGCCGAGGGGACTGAGGCGCTCCAGTCACGGTCTGCACGGCCACTACTGTCGGGGGTTCGAATCCCCCCTCAGGCATGGATATCTGTGCCGTCCTAGTTCGTAAGTAGTTCATAAGTAGTTTGCAAGTTTAGGGACTGATGACCCCATAGCTTTACAAACTTTTTTTTTTTTTGCTACAGTATATAAACCGGTTGAGAAAGTGTATTTTATACAATGGGGATGTTTATTATTAGCACAGACTGCCTTAGTTACGGGCTACAACTAAGTGCTAATCGTAGTATTTCAGTTTTTACAAAACAAACCCACATCTTACACTTTTTACCCCAAATGTCTCATCGTATTTTGAATATAAGCTATGCAGAGCATAGTTTTTGTATCGGTCGTTAACTTCAACGTGCTCTGTAAAAGCGTTTACAATGACATTGTTCTCTCCCGTTTCCGCAAAAAAAAAAAAAAAAAAAAAATAAATAAATAAATAAAAATAAAAAAATAAATAAATAAAGCAAGAGGATTTGTTTTAGAGACACTGCGTTATCACAATTCCTGTGGCGCAAAGCACGTGCCAGAAGGAAACAAAGTGGGGGTACACATTACAGGAGACGCATTGCTGGGCAGCGGCGAGCACGTGCACTCTACCGTCTCGCTGCGGTATTCCCCATCGGTTGCAGGCACTTTAAAACGGCATCTCTGGCGGAGCATCCCGAGGTAAGTCGCGGTTAAGCGGCAACCGAGAGCGGCAATGTGGCCCCCGGGATCGCTTTGACTGAAAGATTCAGCAGCAGCTCCTCGCGGCCGCACTTCAGGGATAATGCAGCTTCTGAGACCGCCGGCTCACAGCCAGCGTCTTGCGCGCTCCCATTCAATTCCTCTTCCTTCTTCCGAACATAGAAACGTACTTACGCGATAAGTCAGCGCCCCTGAGAGGTAGGCACCCGTCTGCTACAAGCATTTCCATCGATCGCCTCTATAACACCGTACGTTCCCACAGCATTCGAAGATTTTAGACGAGATCTTAAGAGATATAAATTCTCACAGCAGTCGGAAACGGTTGTATAGACCCTTTCAGTCGAACCGTCCGCCATAGGCTTAACCCTACACTGCATATATTTTTATTATATATACAGGGTGTTTCACTAGGTGTGTTTGCCTCTGTAACATATAAAGTAATAGGTGACGGGAAATTTTAATGCGGTATGTCAACACAATAAATGTTACACTTTCTGCGGACCTATGAACATAGTTTATTGTATCATTTTCCAAAGAGTTACAGCACAAATATATATATTTTTTAAAAATGGAACAATAGTTTTTTCTATCGTGCATTGGATTCGTTGAAACCAGCTGCGTCCAAATCAATTTAAACTACATTCTTATCACTGTTAGTTTGGAAGCTACAACCCTTCAAAGTTCCGAGGGCGGGGGCTACGACAGCGTAGCTAACTGGCTGGTGGTCATGAGACAGTGGGCCGTGCCCCAGGGGATAGCCACTCGGCCAGTTAGCTACGCTATCGCAGCCTCAACCCCCGGAACTTTGAAGGGTTATAGCTCCCAAACTAACAGTGATAGGAATGTAGTTTAAATTGATTTAGACGCAGCTGGTTTAAACGAATCCAATACACAAAAGAAAAAACTATTGTTCCATTTAAAAATTATATCTTTGTGCTGTAACTCTTTGGAAAATGTAGAATAAACTATGTTCATAGCTCCGCAGAAAGTGTAACATTTCTTGTGTTGACCAACCGCATTAAAATTTCCTGTCACCTATTATTTTATAAGTTACAGAGGCAAACAAACTTCGTGAAACACCCTGTATATACACAGGTTGTTACAAAAAAGTATGTCCAAACTATCAGGAAACATTCCTCACACACAAAGAAAGAAAATATGTTACGTGGTCATGTGTCCGGAAACGCTTAATTTCCATGTTAGAGCTCATTTTAGTATTTCTCTTTAAATGTAAATTGAAATAATTCGCGCAGAGATTTGTCAAAATACCCAATTGTGTCGTGTGGGCTGACGAGAATCCGCATACGCAGTTGTGCAATCACGTCATCAACACAGATTGTCTGTGAACGTTTGGACAGGAATTGTTGGTGATGTCTTTATTGGGCCTCATGTTCTTCCACCTACGCTCACTGGAGCACCTTATCATTATTTCATACTGGTTACTCCACCTGTGCTGCTGGAACATGTGCCTTTACAAGTACGACACAACATGTGGTTCATGCACGTTGGAGCTCCCGCACATTTCAGTTGACATGTTCGTACGCTTCTCAACAATAGATTCGGTGACCGATGGATTGGTAGAGGCGGACCAATTCCATGGCTTCCACCCTCTCCAGACCTTAACCCCCTTGACTTTCACTTACGGTGTCATTTGAAAGCTCTTGTCTACGCAACACCGGTACCAAACGTAGGGACTCTTCGTGCTCTTATTGTGGACGGCTGTGATACAATACGCCATTCTCCAAGGCCGCATCAGCGTATCAGGGATTCCATGCGACGGAGGGTGGATGCATGTATCCTCGCTAACGGAGGACATTTTGAACATTTCCTGTAACAAAGTGTTTGAAGTCACGCTGGCACGTTCTGTTGCTGTGTGTTTCCATTCCATGATTAACGTGATCTGAAGAGAAGTAATAAAATTAGCTCTAACATGGAAATTAAGCGTCTTAGGACACATGTCCACCTAACATATTTTCTTTCTTTGTGTGTGAGGAATGTTTGGCCGGACCTTTTTGTAGCACCCTAGATATATATTGTAGAAAATGTTCATCTATGCAGGGGGAAAATATTGAAAAAAAATATATATAACTCATTTAACAATGTGAAAATCATTATTTACCTCTTGCCATTGTCAGCATTATGCATTTAGACATAAGTCACTCTGCAGGAAAATATTGGTATCTAACATGTTTTCTACTCCGATTGGATCTCTGCAACATCATAAATTTTTTTTACAGTAGTCTTACCAGTTTGTAATTACATTAAAGCTCAACAGTGAGTAAAATCCACTGGAGCGCCCTGTGTTGCATTTCTCCTCAATTCATGACTGCATTGCGTTCTATGGAGGAAACGATTAACTAAATGCTACGACCAGACTCCAATGTATACGATATGCATTGTGTTGCCATCTGTCAATGAGAAGTATGCCTGAAAAAGTAACAAAAATTTGCGTTGCCAAACGGCAACACCATGCAGTGTGGGGTTAATTATTGTTTACATATGGCTACTTATCACTCTTATGTGATGTCTCTTTCCATTAGGAAAAAGAAAGCGCAGTATTTATGTTCCTGTTTTACACATACGTCTAATTCTAGAAGGGCTACACTATTTTATAAAATGTACTTCTTATATTATTTGTACCTTCAACTTATTTTACAGGTTTTGGAGTAAAATGGGTTGTATTGAAAATTCTGTACTAAGTGAAAGAAGTAATTAGTAATTAGGTTGTTAAGACGAGATCGCTAATAAAGTACAATTTATTACTCTCTGGCGGTTTTGATGATTTAAATCTTCACTTAGGAAACATGTTAAATAAAGAGATTCTGTTCGAAATGTAAAATGAATAAAAATGCATAGTCAATAGATTAAAATATACAAATGGATTTTCATATAAGAATAAAAGATAAAATAGATTATATCTTATACTTACGTGAGAAACAGCCATATTTTATCTTGTAATCTAATATGAAGATCAATTTTGGTGAAGTATATTTTAAAATGTTGACCATGCATTTTCATTCATTTCACATTATGGACGACAAACTCTTTAATTGATATGTTCTCCTAAGTGAAAATCTTGTAAGCGTTTCTGAAGATGGTGATGTAAATCATCTAAACCGGTAAAGAGTAATACATGTACTTTATTAGCGATCTTGGCTTAACAAACTAAAGTAGGTTTAGTTTTACTAACATTTACACAGATCGCTTTCCACTGGTGGAACATGCCAAGTTACTATAAAATTAGTAAGCTTTGTAAGCAATTTCTTTTCTTTGTGATATTCGTTCTGATATGATACTTTAATATCTCTGAATAGTAAATATATAGTAGTATTAATCGTCGTAATACCAACGCATTATCCGCAATGCATATTACAAACGGCCTGGTTACTATATCTCCACCCCAAAAACTAAATAAAAATAAATTTGTTAATTGTTGTCCAAAACTTTCAAATGTTTGTAATCTATAGGACTTAAGTACTGCGGTTATCCGTCCTTAGCCTTACAAACTACCTAAACTGGAAAATCCAACAAAATTCTCTATTATTACCGTTATGTGGATGATGCCATTTTATTAGTTAACCAACGGGTGGCAGCGCCAATTATAAAACTTCAGCAGCAGAGCGGTGCAGATTTGCTAACACTGTGTATTCCATGTTACAAACCTAGAATATAGCTACAGAGTGATCGAAATGACTAAAATAGTTTAATGTACAGGTAGAAACATCACATTTGTTAATATCTGAATTAGTATATCCATCACCTTCAGTAAAAAAATGTAAAATTATTCCGAAAGTGGACAATAATCATATATAATAGACCCAGCAGTACTATAATTTCCTCTTTCGTTACTTCCCTGTAGTTCCTGTCTCTGGAGTGATTAGTGTCTGATTTTTTCTGCGTTATGTGGAACTTATTACACATAATTACCGAATCAATAATATTATCATCTATCATAAATAAGAGAGCTTCCGTCTCCGACCTTACGCCCCTTGCGTTGCCTTTTAAGCCAGGAAAGATTTTTATGATATTATTTTTCAGTGCTGCTTTTGGAGTACTGCTTGTATGGCGTTTTACTCCACAGAGTGGTACCGTATTCAGTATCGGATTCATCGCGTCTGAAATCTTGTTCGGGATCGGAACTAGGATTTACATTTGAATAATAGTATCCTGTTCATGATCTGATGAGGAATCTGGACAAAAATCACCAAGATCTTCATTACTTGTCAAAAGAAGTTTATTTCCTCATCTGTTAGACCTATACCACGTCTACTATACCTGAAGATTAAATTATGTAGTAGAAAAACACTCACCTTTGCATTATGTAAAGCTTAAAAAGGGATGAAAATGAGATTGACGGAAACTGCAGCATGGCTAATCAGGCGAAACAAGAGGAAGATTTATCGAGAATTAATCTTCTATTTATGAAATAAATTAAAATTTTTGAGCATTCTAATATGTAGGGTATCATTCATGCTATAAATATTTACTAGAATCTGCTACAAATCCATTTGCAATGAAAACTAGACGTAACACAAAACAATTCAAATCTACTTACATGACAGGCAGCGCGGTGCAAATGCACTCCCTAACAAAACCTTTTTTGGGTGGACACTTAAGTGCACTAGAAACTCAGAACCTACACTGACATCATTCTTAAGGCTTAACTGAGGAATAGCTAAAGCGGAAATACGGCATCTACATTACTGCGCCATCAGTGAACATTTAAAGAAAAGTAGTAGCAGATCTGCTTCAGCGCTGCCGCTCGAGGGTTAAAGGAGACCAAGATGATGTTAACAAAATTGCGCAAAAAGTGAGTGCTATTCATCCAAAAATCAAGTTCACAGTCGAGCACGGAAATAATGAATCCATCAATTACCTGAAGGACTTGAGTCGAAACAAGGCCATTGGAGTAGATGATATTCCGTCTGAACTGCTGATACCGTTAGGAGAGCCAGTCGTCAAAAAATTGTATCACCTGGTATGCAAGATGTATGAGACAGGGGAAATACCCTCCAACTGCAAGAAGAATATCGTAATTCCAATTCCAAAGAAAGCAAGTGTAGACAAGTGTGAAAATTAAAGAACTATCATTTTAATAAGTAATGGTTGCAAAATACTAACACGAATTATTTACAGACGAATGGAAAAACTTGTGGAATCCAAACTCGGGGAAGATCAGTTTGGATTTAGAAGAAATGTAGGAACACGGGAGGCAATACTCAAATTACGAATTATTTTAGAAGATAGGCTCAGGAAAGGGAAACCTACGTATTTAGCATTTGTCGATTTGGAGAAAGCATTTGACAACGTCGACTGGAATACACTCTTTCAAATTCTGAAGATGCCAGGGGTAAAATATAGGGAGCGAAGAGTTATTTTCAACCTATACAAAAACCAGACAGCGTTTATTAGAGTCGAAGGGCAAGAAAGGGACGCAGAGGTTGGGAAGGGAGTAAGACAGGGTTGTAGCCTTTCCCTAATGTAGTTCAATCTGTACGCTGAACAGGCAGTAAAGGAATGAAAGGAGAGGGCATTAAAGTGCACGGAGAAGAAATAAAAACATTGCGGTTTGCCGATGAAATAGTAATTCCGTCAGAGACTGCAAAATATCTGGAAGAGCAATTGAACAGAATGGACGGTGTCTTGAAAGGAAGATAAAAGATGAACATTAACAAGAGGAAAATAAGGTAATGGAATGCAATGTCAGAAAGTCAGGAGATTCTGAAGGAGTTAGGTTAGGTAATGAGACAATAAAAGTAGTAGATGAATTTGTTATTTGGGTAGCAAGATAACTTCTGATGGCCGAAGTAAAGAAGATATAAAATGCAGAATGGCTATGGGAAGAAAAGCATTTCTAAAGAAGCGAAATTTGCTGACATCCAATATTAATTTAAATGTTAGGAAGTCCTTTCTGAAAGCTTTTGTCTGGAGTGTAGCATTGTATGGAAGTGAAACGTGGACGATAAGAAGTTCAGATAAAAAAGATGATCAGAAGCTTTTGAAATGTGGTGCTACAGACGAATGATGAAAATTAGATGAGTATATCACGTAACTAATTAGGAGGTGCTTAACAGAATCGGGGAGAAAAGGAGTTTCTGGCATATCCTGATCAAGAGAAAGGATAGATTAGTTGGACAAATTTTGAGACATCAAGGAATTGTCAGCTTAGCATTAGAAGGAAGCATGTGGGGTAAAAATCGTAGAGGGACACCGACGGACGAATATAGTAAGCAGATTCAAAAGGTTGTAGGTTGCCGAATGTATTCTCAAATGAAGAAACTTGCACAGGACAGGGTAGTGTGGAGAGCTGCATCAAATCAGTCTGCGGACTGTAGACCACAACAACAACAATTACCTCGACATCACAGTAGCAAGAGATGAGGGTAGACATGGCCTTGGTGTATATATGAAACCTACCTGTGCAGACCTGATCATCAATTCAAAATCATGGCATCCGAAAAGAGTAAAGATGGCATATTTTCGTTCAATGGCTAACAGATTATTGAAACTGCCATTAAGCGAACAAGAGAAGAAGAAGAAGAAGAAAGAAATTGCGCCGGCAACGGTGACCGAGGGGACTGAGGCGCTCCAGTCACGGTCTGCACGGCCACTACGGTCGGGGGCTCGAATTCCCCCTCGGGCATGGATATTTGTGCCGTCCTTATTTAGTTCATAAGTGGTTTGTAAGTTTAGGGACTGATGACCCCGAAGCTAAGTCCCATAAGCTATACAAACATTTGATACATTTGGAAAAAATTGCTATCATAAAGCAAGTTGCAGTAAGCAACGGTTACCCAGTTTCAACAATAACTAAGCTACTGCGAAAAATTAACAAACAACTACAACAAAAAACAATGACAGAACGCTCACAAGTGACGTATAAGAAAAAAAAAAAGTTCAAATGTTTGTAAATCTATCGGACCAAACTGCGTGGCCATCAGTCCGCAGCTTACAAACTACTTAAACCTAGGTAAACTAACGTAAGTACAACACACACACCCATGCCCCAGGGAGGACTCGAACCTCCACGGCGAGCAGCCGCGCGCTCTGCAGCGAGACGCCTTAGACCGCTCGGATACTCCACCGCGGCGTAAAAGAAAATAAAATCATCCACATGCCTATGAGCTACAAAGGAAAGGCTTCAGACATCATTGGTAGGCAATTTCGAAACACCAACGATGTCACTCGATTCAGACTGAGACACCGCGTGAACAAAAAATCCTCAAAATTCACGGCAGCAGACGTCTATAAACTTAAATGTGGAAACTATTCAAAAATCTACATTGGTCAGACAGGCGGAACGTTCGAACCACATTATAAAGAGCACTGCTTTCTTCTTAATAATAAAACAGAATTTCGAGAGCACGCGGTTGGATCAATTAATACCCATTTACAAGTGCCACATAGAGAACCAAAAGGACGCCTCCAAACGACACTGGAAGTAATAGAAATTTCCACGCACCGGCTTCGAGAATCTGGAAGTACACTCAATCAACAAAACGATTTCAATAACAGCGCATTAATAAAAAAAAAAAAAAAAAAAAAAAAAAAAAAAAAAAAAAAAAAAAAACTCACACTTTGAAGGCCTCTTGCAACCTTCGTCCTCGACGCAGCACGCCTTGAAGCGGCGGCCCCACTTTCCGGTGGCTGGAGGCGGCAGCGCGTCGGCCCGGACAACGCCCTAGCAGCAGGTCGGCGTGCAGACTGGCTTCCGAACGTACAAGAAAGACTGCGCGCCGCACAACGCCACCAAGTAGCGACCGAAGCAATTAACGCACATACCGTGCTGTTTTACATACATTTTAATATTTTATACCGAACGTTTAATCATTTTAATGATAATTTTAACAAATCTGACGTTTAAAAACTGTTCAGTGTATGACATTTGTAATTTTATACATCTTTGTTTTACACCTTCAATGTTTTAAAACACCGTATGCGTGTTTTAATTTTCTTACTATATTTTTATACTTATATCACATACAGTTTTATAAAATTTATGTCCGGATATATTCAAGAACCCCACTTTTAGGAAAATATTTATGTGACAAACAATTGTTCAATATAAGACCCTAGCTTATTAGGGCTCAAGCCATCCCCTCCAATCCCCCCCCCCCACCTACCCTTTTCCTTTCCACCACCACCTTCAACGAAATTATAAGTACCTACATCAAACTGTAATACCCAGTACCAATTAGTACTCAACCAGACGAGTCGCAGATGCAACTATAAGGTAAAGAAAAATCTATCCATTTGTGTATAAATTTACTATTGTTTAATTAACCCTCAGTAAGTTTAACAAATTGTACATTTTTTTTACTTTTGTTTTTTAGATCTGAAGATGATCCAAGTGATCGACACATATGAAGTACTTAAACTCACACCCCAATGCCCAAGGGAGGAGTAGAACCTACAAGAGGGAACAACCGCGCTAGAGGGTTCGGCAATTCTACAGCGGCTGTTAATTGTTGTTGACTTATGCAAAAAAAACATACTTTTGAAAGGGGTACCATTGTGTATGAATGGTCTTGCACCTGAGATTATTTTTCGGTGGAGTCCGAGCAATACCGACAGTATATGAATACAGTTTATGGCCTAAAACAGGGTCTTCCATGACCACAAAAAACTACAGATTTTGTCATTTATTTTCATCTTTCACTCTCGCATTTCTTTTAAAGACATATTGATAAGTAAATATTGTCCAGAAACAGAAAATTTTAGCCGCGCGAGAGTAGCCGAGAGGACTGAAGCGCCACGTTACGGATCACGCGGTCTCCCGCATCGGGGGTTCAATCCTTCCTAGAGCATGGATGTGTCTCTTCTCCTTAGGGGCCGGCCGCGAGGCCGATGGGACTGAGGCGCTCCAGTCACGGTCTGCACGGCCACTACGGTCGGGGGTTCGAATCCCCCCTCGGGCATGGATATTTGTGCCGTCCTAGTTCGTAAGTAGTTCATAAGTAGTTTGTAAGTTTAGGGACTGATAACTCCGTAGTTAACTCCCATAAACTGTACAAACATTTCTCCTTACGTTAGTTTAACTTAGTTTAAGTAGTTTGTAAGACTAAGGACTGGTGACCAACGTAGTTTCGTCCCATAGAACTACAAACATGTTCGAGAAAATATTAAATATTGCTTTAATTGTGGAAAAGGCGCATCTAACGCTAAAAAGTAACGTTTTGTCGTTAGATAAAAAGTTTTCATCTACGTACATACTCCGCAATCCACCGTAAGGTGCGTGGCGGAGAGTACAGTGTATCACTGTACCTATTCCATTCCCAAATAGAACGAGGAACAAAATAATGCCTTTACGAGCCTTAATATATCTTATCTTGTCTTTGTGATCACTACGCGAAATGTAAATAGGCGGCAGCAAGATCGTACTACCTCTAATTTCCTCAACAGAGATTCACGAAAAGAGCGTCGTCTTTCCTCCAGCGATCCCCAATTGAGTTCATGGAACATTTCCCTTACACTCGCACATTGGTCGAACCTGCCAGTAACAATCCTAGCTGCTCGCCTCTGAACGACTTCCATGTTTTCCTTTAAACTAATATGCTGCGGGGCCCAAACACTTGAGCAATACTTAAGACGTGGTCGTACAAGAGTTTTATAAGCGGTCTCCTTTACAGATTAAGTACATCTTCCTAAAATTCTCCCAATAAGCCGAAGTCGGCTTTCCACCTTACTCACTACTGTCCTTACATGTTCATTCCATTTCATATCGCTCTGCAATGTTACGCCTAGATATTTGAACGACGCGACTGCATCAACGAGTTCACAACTAATGTTGCTTTCGAAGATTATGAGACGGTTTTTCTTACTCATGTGCATCACCTTACAGTTTTCTACATTGAGAGCTAGCTGCCATTTTTTGCACCAACTAGAAATTTTGTCTAATTCATTCTGTATGCCATTACAGTCAATTGCAGACGACCTCCTCCCATACATCACAGCATCAACAGCAAACAGCCGCAAATTACATGTTACCCTGTCCATCAGATCAATTACATTGATAGAAAATAACAGCGGTCCTATCACACTCCCCTGTGGCACGCCTGACGATACATTCGTCTCGAGAACAACGTACTGCGTTCGATTACTTCAGAAGTCTTCCAGCCAGTCACAAATCTGTGAACCTATTTTATTACATACATAGATTCTGGTGAAATACATAATTTAGATATTTATTTCAGACTTATACAATGAGATGTACCTGTACAGATTACGTTACATTCAGAAGATGACACTGCAAGGATAAGGAATATAGTGTGTAATATGAGGACGTACGTATTATCTTGTTCTATCCTCACACAGTTGCGCCCCTCACAATTAGTCGGTACATACACAGTCAAACAATGCTCGCCTTTAGCAACGTTACCGTTTTGCAATTGCAGTACCTCACCGTGTATTTATCGGGAACATCAATACGTGCTAATGAGATGTATGAAATACGGTTCTCCACATTCAAATCACATTTGTCTCTGCAAATGAAAGCAGCGTTACGTTGCTATGACGCACGGCAGCGATCTCTATGCAGGAATCCAATTACGTGTTATCATCCTGAAATACAAACGGGCAAATGCAAATGTATCGACAGCAGTAACGAGCATTAATTTGCTGTAGTTAGGACTTTCCATAATGGCATGTTGGTACCTAGGGAAACGGAAAGTACACAGGTGATATAATTAAAATTGGAGACACAACACCGGGCACGTAGTAGCGAAATAATATTTCAAGGGGCACCGGACATGTTACCTGAATTGCCGCGCACTCGAAGCGTGTAATTATCTTCATAAAGTCGAAGTCTTCTAAGACCTGCCTTGGAATGAGTTTGGTCTGTAAGAGAAACAAAGAACAATTATTTTAGCTAACTATAGGACAGTTTATAGAACATCGTAACTGATTTGCAGATACCAACACCATTGATTACACAGTATTTTACAGGTTATCTATTTTATCAGAAAAATATGTACATATAGAAGTGAAAAGAAACACAATTTTATTGCTTCTTATTGTAGCGTTTAAAACAATTAGAATAGTTACGAAACCTAGACTGTAACAACTAAACAATGTGATCCCAATACTGTTCACAGGCATTTACAAACTGCACCGTTTTTATTAATAGTGATAATTGATTCTGGAGAGAAGCCACCAACTGTAGTGATGAGTTAGAAACCGAAGATGAAGTCCGGTTTCTGAGTCAGTTGCGGTACAAAGATACGTTGGATAGTAATCAATAAATTACCCAAATGACACAGCAACATAAATAGCTCGAGACAATTGAACAAATTGCTAACTTTCGCAGAAATATGAAAATCTCTTGATTTTACGTTGAAAGTCATTAGAAAAATATTCTGTTGAACCAAAACATTATGACAACCTGGGTAGTAGAATGTCTGCTAAAGTTTGCAACCTAATGTAGCAGCTATTTTGCTTATCATGGATTGGACAAGATTTCGGTAGTTCACAGGATGAGAATGAATTTCTGCACATACACGAATACCCTGCAGTTTACCCAAGTCCTTGGAATAAAGTTCAACGAACCACCTTTAGACTGTACGTCCTCTCTCGAAAAACGCCTTGGATAAATTAAAATTCATTGATATTTATTTATCGTTGCAATATCTATAAGGGTGTCTGTTGCTGCGCTGCATACACATACGCGAATAGAACGACGTCTATTGGCCATCTCGACATGCAACATAAGCCCCGCAAACGCTGCACTCGTTCGTTTTAGGCCTTGATAGGGAATTCACCTTTATTATACTGAGACATCGTTGTTATTTCTGACGTCAGACGGAGAAAAAAGATTCAGATCTTTTCTTATTGTAGATTTCATTCATTTGAATACGATTGTAACGGGCCATAGGGCACCTGTAATTATACCGTATTTATTTAATATACCTATTCAATTATAGGCCTGTAAGTGACTTACCTTCAATCAGACTTATCCGATCCTACTAGAGTGAACCCATGCTTGTTTTTGAATATAGTTTTGTAACAGATCAATGAATAGGGAAACCCTCTTTCTCATTCTGAGTAGGACAAAAGTTATATGGAGGAGGTACGTTGAAATAACTGACGAGCTTATGCCAGACTAACTGATCTGTTAACTATAATTTATTAGCTTGAAATATTTAAGCAGTATAATTATATGCTGCTGGTAAAAACTATGGGTATTTAAATTTCTATTAAATGTAATGCTGACTATATTTGATTTATCTGCTATTATGAATGTTCTTCATTCCGTTCTATGCAACGGAGCCCCGTGAGGAGAACATGACATGTGGAAGAAAGAACAGAAAATACTACATGGATGGAATCTCGGTATTAGAACTCCATAAAAGGGTAGCAAATGACTATATTCTGGCCATTGCACAGTCTACCCATCGCCAACACCAGTTTTGCGTTTGTGAAGAACCGCTAGTGCACTTAGTACCTTTCCAAAAAGTGGTATTGTTTGTTCAGTGTGACGAAAACAGCCTGTGATGTTGAAACGTGGAGTGCGCCACTACTTTACGACACGTTTTGTGTGACAAACAATGCTACATGAGGAACAGTGTACATTATTTGTAACTTTTTTATTACTGAACGGAATTTCTACGAACTGAGTAATAATCACGTAATTTTGCCTTCAGTATAAATAAAATAACAGGGAACGGCGACTGGAATTGGCTAAGGAAGGTTATAGGAAAAATGCAGAAGAAGCGGTTGCACAATCTGGTAATCAGGGTGTGACACAAGTCTGGTCACTTTGAGATAGATTTCAATCCCTTAATGACTGAAAAAGTAGAAACAAATTTGCGCTTTAAAAGTTAAGGATTGAGTTTTGTTCTTCTAAATGAACCATTTGTTTAAGAAAATATTTCAGCAGTTACCAGATATGTTTAACAAACAGGATCAAGTGTCGACAAAACAAATAGCTGAGTTAGCAGATAGGGACTGATGACCCCGTAGTTAAGTCCCATAAGCTGTACAGACATTTGAACATTTGAGTTAGCAGAAACGTCGAGCAAAGAGGACTAACTGTTGAGATAACAAGAAGCCAAGTTTGATCAATTAGTACAAAATACAAATGTTTAGCTAGCCGCAGTAGTAGATAAATAAGACAAAATTACTAGTAAGTAAAGTGAGTAATTGTCCAGTAAACAGGACGAGATTACTCAGACTAAGCTTTCGAGCAAAGTGGAGCACGTAACTACTAAAGTTTCTGAAATCAGAGGGAATCAAACTAGTCTGTCAGCATCCGTTGACACACTAACGAAGCGGTCAGATTATATGTCCATCATTGTGAATGATAGATTACAAAAGCAGAAGGAAAACTTCGATAGGCAACTTGCTGCAACGTTTGAACAGAAGGTTTCGACCAAACTCGAACGCCAGTAGCAGTAACTAGATACTAAACTTTCACATCAAATTACTGTGCTAGTCAGAACAGCAGCAGAGGAAGCTGCGACCTCCAATGTAAATGTAACTTCACAAATTGAAGAAATAAGTACTAATATTTCTAAGTAGTAGGATGAAGTACAGCAAGAATTATTTAGTGTCCGACAGGTAATGCAAGATTCGTGCACTTTATCTATAGGACGTCCAAACGAAGTAGTAAGGGAGTTAACAGGTAACGTATCGAACAGACATAATAAACTATCTACCTCGGCGCAGCGAACTGTACCTTATATTGTGGGGGAACACATGCAATATACAATAGCTATGTTGGAGCAAAACATTGTTCGCACAGGCAATGTCAAGGCTTTTCGTCTGAGAAAAGACAGTCAATCAGGAAGTTTTTGTCCGCGTCGGAGGTTCGACTCCTCCATCGGGAATTGATGTGTTTGTTGCCTTTAGGTTAGTTTAACTTAGTTTAAGTAGTTTGTAAGTCCAGGGACTGATGATAAACGTAGTTTGGTCCCATACGATTTACAAACATTTGAAATCTTTGTTCTTACTTTTAATGGCGTGCTGTCTAGTTCGTGAAACGAATTACAAAAAAATATGAATCGCGTGTAGTTCCACTGTGGGCGATGCTTCACTCTGGGCCAAGGAAGCAGGGGGGGAAATAATTACTGGTGAAAAAGTGTGTAGGAACATCTCAGAAAGCAAGCTTTTAACCCGGAACCATTTGCTTAACAGTAAAGGTAACCTGATGAAATACTTTGAAAAGCGTATTAATACAAAACGGCATTGGTCTTGAGTTCATGACACGAGGTTTTTTTTTATTTGGACGCAGCTGGTTTCAACGATTCCAATGCACGATAGAAAAATCTATTGTTCCATTTAAAAAATTATATCTTTGTGCTGTAACTCTTTGGAAAATGATACAATAAACTATGTTCATAGCTCCGCAGAAAGTGTAACTGTTCTTGTGTTGAACTACCGCATTAAAATTTCCCATCACCTATTATTTCATAAGTTACAGAGGCAATCACACATAGTGAAACACGCTGTATATATATCAACAGAAACGTTATTTCTCTGGAAGAGTATTTCTCAATACACGTCTAAGGTTCTACAAAACTACATAGGAAACAAACAACATTTGCGGTCGGCAACGGACCCATGACGCTTTGATTCACATTCCACCATTACCAAGCACTGTCGCTATCTTCCAGCCTCTCATTTTCGACAATTTACTTTACTGACCATACACACAACTTTGAAAAATGGAATAAAAATAGAGCTAAGTAAAAACCCTTAACAAATTATATTACATTTTACGCGTAATATTAAAAATTAATTTATAGGCTTTAAACTGAATTTATTGTTCTTATAATTTTGTTTTATTCCTAACATCATGATTCCCAATGCGCGAAATCTGGGTTCGAATTCCGGTCCTGCCAAAGTTTTCACCTTCACCGTTGAATTTAATTCAGCACCTTGATCCAGCCAGGAAATTAGAATATTTCTAATTCCTAGATTTACGACAACTAAAGTCAACCAATGGCGTATTTTGTTTCCGACATGCCCGAAGTAACAGAAATTAAAATTTGGCTGCTGTACATCTGATTAGATTATAAAAAATGCTAAGGAGAAAACCCCAGAATACAATCACACACACTTCCTTTTGCAGCTTCGTTTTCCTCTGTGCTTTCTTGAAGATGGCAAGTGGCCAAAACTCGTAAATGAAAATGTTACTCTTCGTCGAGACTGCAACTGCAGCATCGCAAGTCGCTTTCAAGACAGAAGTTACAAGTTCGTGTGCCCTACATGTTGCGCATAAAGTCTCGTCTCGGACTTTTTCCCTATAGAAACAAGTTCAAACTCAGATTGTGCTACCCTTCAACGTTAGACGGCTTTCTGCGTACGGAAATTTAGGAAGTGAAAAGTATCTCATTGCGAGGGAAATAAACGTGAAAACAAATATTCATTTTCAGAACTTTGTTGCTTCGGCTAAGTGTGCGTGTCAGTGAATACGCGCACGGACTCGGTCCAATCTATTTTTAATCCTATTTGTCTTTGCCGCCTGCTACTCTTCGACAGAGGCGGTTTTTGCGCGGGCTGCGTTGTTTCCGTTGTTCTGGGCTCCGCTCCTTGTTGCCGCAGCTGTTAATCGTTGCTCGCGAAAACAAAGCGGGGCTCGCGCGCGGCACAATGGCGGCGGCGAGCGCATGGATATCGCGTTGCTCTCTGCGTCTGTGTGGTGCGCCGCGGGAACGCTCCCAGCTGCTCCCCACACGGCCGCATATAACTGTACTCGCACAGAAATCAGATCGCTACGCCACGCACCTCTGACGTCAAAAATGGAAATAAATAAATGAGGCGTGAAACACACTGCAGCCTCTTGTTTTTTCTAGCGTAAGCCCGGCCAAATTCCTCCAAATTACGAGGCGCGTCCAGAAAGTAAGTTCCGTTTGGTAATAAAATGAAATTGTACACAGATACAGTAGAAATTTTTATTGCACAAAATTCTACAACTCTTAAACTACTTTTCCACATAACTGCCGAAATTTTGTAGGCACTTGTCGTAGCGTGCCACAAGTTTTTGCCTACATCCTTCACAGAAGGTTGCCGCATGTGTATTCAACTTTATCATCGTTGAAGTGTTGACCACCAAGGAGAGTTTTTAGGTGTAAGAAGAGATGGAAGTCGCTAGGAGAGAGGTCCGAGCTGTATGGAGGATGATCAAACAGGTACCATTGAAATTTCCGTAAGAATTGTGTGTTCACATTCGGCGTGTCAGGTCAGGCAGTATCGTGGAAAAAAAAAAAAAAAAAAAAAAAAAAAAAAAAAAAAAAAAAAAAAAAAAAAATCTTTTGGCAGTAATACTCTTCTTACACCTAAAATCTGTCCTTGTTGGACAACACTTCAACGATGATGAAGGGCTGAAAGAACATGTTACCACATGCTTGAATACACAGGCGGCAACGTTCTATGGAAAAGGCACACAAAACCATGTACTACGCTATGAAAGTTGCCAACAAAATTTCGGAAGCTATGTATAAAAGTAGTTTAACAGTTGTAGATTTGTGTACAATCAATATTTTTTCTTTATCTGTACCCGTTCGTTTTATATAACCAAACGGAACTTACTTTCTGGACGCGCCTCGTACATCACGACTAATGATGATCGATATTAAAAACATCGATCTTTGCATCGAAGTTAACATCGATTAAACGGATTCAATGTACGTAAACATCGAAGGAAATCATCGATGCCGGAAAACTTCGCTGTTTAAATATGATAATACTCTCTCCGTAAGAAGAGTTGTTTACTTCTATACCTAAAATATCTATGTTTTCGTAAACATTGATGTTTTAGATTCAAATTCAGGTTTTCTGTTCGTTATTCATAATTATTACATGAGAAAAACAGGCCCGCACTACCATTTTATTTCCTCACTAGCTTAAACCCGCAGCTTCGCTCGCGGGTTGGTTGATTATGATAGACAGATAAGCTACCTTTCAGTAGTGTGCTATGAGACTGGTTTTGAAGGATGAAATAAAATACAATACCTTCTTTAGAAACAAACATTTTAATCAACATTCAAATAAATAAATAAAATTATGTGAAGTGCTTAATGATTTACAGTAAATAATACATACATAATTCCTTATAGCCTGTGTTGCAATTTGTATGTTTTAAGAGAAATTAGTTATTTATTCCTATATTTCCTTCGTCGTATGATTTCCTTACAGAGAAAGAGCTGAAGACATTGTAGCACGCATAGACCAAAGATATGGTCTGTGGCCGGCCGTGGTGGCCGAGGGGACTAAGGCGCTCCAGTCACGGTCTGCACGGCCACTTCGGTCGGGGGTTAGAATCTCCCCTCGGGCATGGATATTTGTGCCGTCCTAGTTCGTAAGTAGTTCATACGTAGTTTGTAAGTTTAGGGACTGATGACCCCGTAGTTTAGTCCCATAGACTGTACAAACATTTGAACATTTTTTAATGGTCTGTGGCATTACGTTTCGCTGTATGTAACCTCCTTGCTATAAAGTAACAAACGTCATCGCTGGCCTTCAGTCCGAATTTTTTTATAATTTGACGACTTTCAACCACCATATCTTCCACCCCCTTATAGCTATCGGCATGGAGCTGCTATGGTGTACAACGGGAGACTTCGGACAACAATTACACACAGTCCATTCGTTTGCGTTCTGCAGTTTTCGCTGCAGAGCGAAATATTAACACACACACACACACACACACACACACACACACACACACACACACACACACACACACACACACACGTAGTATCTTATATACACCGACAACTTTCCATCCCAATATACTCCACCCTTTTATCATTATCAACCCTCAAGCAACAATGCAACCAATAAAACCATTTTCCAAGAGTAATTATTGTTCCGCATTTCGCGTTATATTCTCCAAATTACCAAATATCTATCAGATCGATGTAAAACCGTGCCAAAAACATTCCTCAGGAGTTAATTAGTAACTGTACAAATATTTAAGTCTCTGCGTCTTGTCGTTCGGACGTGATATGGGTACATCGAACAGACATTCACATTAATGTATATAGATAAATAACTATCCCATCGCCATAAAACCGTGCCTAAAGCCTTCCACGGGTAGACATTAGTAACTGTACAAATTTTTAGCTCTTTATATCTTGTGGTTCAAACGTGATAAACGTACACCGAACAGACATTCGCATTTATAGATATAGATTAAGATTATTACATGCAATAGACTTCGTCAGTTCACTTAACCTAACAGTTTTATACATTTTATTTTATATATTTAGATTGATATTGGGCAATTCTAAACTTCTAATGAACAGAACCGGTTTGTTAACTAGAAACTGTGTAGCTTTTCCTGGGCGCAGAATATTTTCTCACACACTACTATTAATGGTTTCGAAGTATTTCCAGTACTGACTCTTTGGTGGCATCTGTAAAAGCCAGCAAATGAAAAGTAAATCATTAGCTTTAATTATATACTATCTCATAAAAGCAACAAATTTAAAACGGCATTACAAATATTTCATTACTATGCAAAACATTCAATTCACCTGTATCCAAAGTCGGCGAAACCGAAATAAAGAAGCCTTTACTTTAAGGCGAATAAAGCTAATGTTCACTTTTCAGCAATTTTACATTTTTTTCGCAACACAACCTAGAAAAGAAAAGAAGGAATGACATAGTAAACAAATCCTTGGTGAAATGATTGGTTAGTACAAGATTTAATTTATTTTATTACATTTTAATTACGTTGCCAACAGCACTTCTATAATGAGTGGTGAACTAATGGTTAAGTCCAGCAGTTCTTAGTAAGAAGCATTTATTACAGTAAAACACATTGTTGCGAACAACAAAAGTCTAGCTACTCAGTCAAAGAGGTTCTCCTCATGGCCAGATATAGATCGCAGAGGGGACAAAAGTACACACAATTAATAGAATTAACGATCAAGCCAGAGAAAGAGGATGTGGCATAGCACGAGGATTTTAAGACAGTTTTCCCCACTAAACAGCGATGTTTATCTACAATTGATGATAATCGATCATCCCTAATCAGGACCCTCACTTCCAATACACACATCTTCTGTGTGTCAGACATACTGTCACATACATTTTGTTCAAGAGTAAAGACAAGCATCCATCCCTAGAATAGAGTAGCGTTGGGCAAACGATTATTCTTCAGGGACCGATTCTTTGGATTCAATACCACATTGTGAATCGATCCCTACGATTCGTTCAAGATTCTTTATCGTCTGCACTGGCACGATTCTTACAGAATGCCAAAATGGAGACATATTGGTACTGGATTTTTTTCTTTTTTCTTTTTTTTTCTTTTGTATTTTTTATGTCTTTTGTTGCGTAAAGTTCAGACATAAAATAATAATCAGCCAAAGCCGTTCGATTCAGCTCTCAAAAATTCTCGAGCAAATAGTCTTTGAAGTTTTTCAAGCTCATGTAACTATATATTATGTCACCAATTATTTCTGTTATCGGCGTATCTCATTTGGCAGTGTTGTAGGCTGTGATAATAGAAAACGTAGGCCACGTAGTTCGAATGTTGCTGTAACGTTATAATTGTATTTCATTCTACTCATATACTTAGGCCATTTAAATATAAATTTCATTAAATGTATGGTAATTAACACATATCTAATCGTTATAAAATACTTATATGTAAATTCTTTTAACTTTAAAGATCATAATCCATCTCTAAATACTAAATTTTATTCGAGCTACAAGAAATTCTCGTGTTCGTAAAAAAAAAAAAAAAGAAAAAAAAAAAGAAAAAAAAAAAAGGTTTCTTTGACTAAAATCGGTATCTTTCAGGAAATAAAAACACAAAATCCTAAATAGTAAAAGTCATATTTGGAATGGCGTTAAAAAATTTTAAAACTCAGAGTATGTGATGAATGGCCACGTCTGAAACTAATAACGACAAATCAGCGTCTATTTCGTATACTGTGTTAACCAGAGTGGTCGAAAGCCTTATGTACGACTTAAAGCCGCTTTTTGCTACGAAAATAATCATCTTTTCCAGTTTACACAATATTTCCTGTATTTGTGCACGACATTTGAACGTTTCTTCTTACCTATTAGGTATTGTACAAAGCCTGCATCTCAATCTTAGCCGCCGGCCGCGGTGGCCGAGGTGACTGAGGCGCTCCAGTCACGGTCAGCATAGCCACTACGGTCGGGGGTTCGAATCCCCCCTCGGGCATGGATATTTGTGCCGTCCTAGTTCGTAAGTAGTTCATAAGTAGTTTGTAAGTTTAGGGACTGATGACCCCGTAGTTAAGTCCCATAAGCGTAACAAACATAACAACATCAATCTTAGCTGCTGAAATTATGCATCATCACTGATATCTAAATATCTGTTACGCATACGTACTTGAAAGTGATGTAATTCTGGTGCAATAGAAGAAAAGTAAATTCAATGGCAGCCCGGATTGTGTAGGAACCCCAGCGAGAACAGGATGAGTGAAGAGCTGTCCTCGCGATTAGAGCTTTCGCCTCCCTGGAGAGAGACACCGCTGCGCATTGTCTTCAGGAGAAGAAACTGGCTCATTACTGATGCAGCAAACAGAGGACACAGCCCAAGTTGTGAGTTACTCGTCCGCATGATGAAACGAGATGGCTCTAATCGTTACACGATGGGCTATACTTCAGAACACACCGTTTCCATTCATATGCGTGCGTCTAAAACATACTTACACAGAATATTTATGCCTGACATAAATGTAAACTTGTTTAATTAATCTGATCGCCAGTCAGCCTATTAATATTGTAATGGCAATGAATCACAGTAGACGCCACAGTTGAGTAAGGTTCCTGTACAAGTTGTATAAAAATTCCTTTCATTTTACTTCGTTTTTATATGATACTAGTGACAACACTGTCAAAAGATTTCCCCAAATTTACAAAAGCTATAAATGTAAGTCTGCCTTTTCTTACTCTACCTTCAGAGATATTTCGTGTCTCTGAATTTCTCCTAATTTCAAACTGATCTTCATGGAAGCAGGATTCTACCAGTTCTTCTGTAAATAATAAGTCAATGTTTTGCAACCAAGACACATTACACTAATAGTTTCGTAATATTCACGGCTGTCTGCACCTGACTCCTTTGGAGGTAATACATTTCCATATAGACAACCAGTTCCGCAATTAGACGGCATGGTATAAGAGTACTTGAATGAAATACACGCTGTCCAGAAAGTATGACAGATGATAAAATTAACAACAACGAAACGAAGGTATTGAAAAGTAGTCAAATTGATCATGAGATGATGAGACCGATTAGGAATCAAATGTTAAAAATGTTTGTAAATCTATCTGACCAAACTGCGTGGTCATCAGTCCGTAGCTTACAAACCTAGGTAAACTAACCTAAGAACAAACACACACACCCATGCCCCAGGGAGGACTCGAATCTCCACGGCGAGCAACCGCGCGCTCCGCAGCGAGACGCTTTAGACCGCTCGGCTGCTCCACCGAAGCACAGATTAGGAAACTTTACAATAAAAGTAATAGGTGCGTTATGTTATTTGTGCAGTAAAACACCTATAATGGATTGAGTAATGTAGATCAAAATGCAGGATGGTCAAGGAAAAAATGTGAAAATTATTAAAATGTAATATTAATCGTCGTGTTAGGAAATCTTTTATGAAGGCATTTCTCTGAAATGTATCCCTTTACATGAGTGAAACGTGAACGATAAGCAGCTCCCATCAGTTGGGTAGATCTCGTAACTAATGAGGAGGTGGTGAGCCGAATTCTGATAAAAATAACTTTGTGACACTGCGTGACTAAAAGAAGAATTTGGTTGGTAGGACCCATTCTGAGACTTCATAGAATAAGCAGTTGTAATAGAGGTGTAGGAATCGAAAACCGAAACCACGAGACATCTTCATTAAGCAGGTTCAAAAGGATGTGTGTTACCGTTGCTATTCTGAGATGAAGAGTCTTGTTCAAAATCGAAGGGCCCGGAGAAATGTATCAGGCGAATTGTCCAACTGAAGGTTACAACAACAAAAAGGACAGTTACAAAGCAACACAGAACTATCAATAAATTTGAATCACAGTAAAAAGTGAGGCTCTTTTCCACAACATTTCTCTCAGTTGATAACATTATATCTACACCCTCAGTATTTGATACAATACAGTCTCACCCTTCACCTACAGAAAACACCCTCTACAACTCCTAGTTCCAATCAGGTTATTCCCTTGTGCTTTAAGAGATGGCATCGAATACCTTCTTCTTGTCATCGTTTTCCGTATGTTACTTTCTCCACTGTTCGAGAGGAGAAACTCGATCCTTAATTACGCAGGCCAACATTCTTCTACGGTCCCACATCTCAAACTTTTGATTCTCTTCTGTTCCAGTTTTGCACATTCCGTATAATTTGTTTCCATAAAATGTTGTACTACAAACGTACACTCTAAGAAATTTCTTTCTAAAATTCGTAGACACACACACACACACACACACACACACACACACACACACACACATATATATATATATATATATATATATATATATATATATATATATATATCTTTGCTGCAAGCATAGACTATCCTAATTTAATGTCGTCTGTGCTTTGTACGTCATGTGTTGTTTTTGCTCCCAGGTTCTAAATTCCACTTTATAATCACCACTTTTGATGTTACGATTGAATCTATTTTCATTTTGGATACTTTTATGACTTTTTCTCCGGTTGAGTCTCAATCCGTATACCGTACCCAATTATATTCATTTATTTAACAGTTAATGTTTTTTTTTCCTATCAACGAACACAGCAATGTCAGTAGTGTGTTCTGTATTTGATATACTGTAGTCAGGAATTTTGTCCAACTCTTGAACCCTTCGATTACTTGGCATTACAGTCTTATTGTTCCTTTTCGTTGCTTATACAATGGTCAGAATAATTAGGAAATCAGCTATCTAAGTTCTAAAGTATTGCCATCGGCAGAATGAACTGAAATATTTTTATGTCTCGATTCTACAAAGTAGAGCCAACATCATTACGGCGACAGTCTAGTGGCTATAGAATGTGGTAATAAGATAAAGTTGCTGCGGAGAGGGTTGGTGTTAACTCGTGTTGACTCTACCAAACTAATTACACAAGCAGTTGGGTTCAGGTAGTACAGTGAGCAGGTAGTGCAATTGAACTTTAACGTGACTCTGGCAAGGAAGCCATAGGAAGGTTGAAAGCTGTACAGATAGAGAGGAAGGTGGCTGCAGCTATTGGAGTGTCCCCAAGTGAAATTTCCAGGTGATTTCAGAGAGCAGGAACTGTTTAAAGGAGGCAAGAGATGACCGCTATCTCCGGTTAACAGCCCGTCGAGACAGGGGGCTGAATGCAACTCATCTGTAACGCACGCTCCAGGCAACACAAACAGTGCGCAGTCACCTTCGGGAGTATGGCCTGTACGCACGGATGCCTGTGGTGTGTGACCTATTAAAATCACGATACCCTTTAACCCGCAGAAACTGGTCGGATGAATATCGGATTGGAATCGTAGCGAATGGCGTCGGGTTCTATTCACAGATGAGTCAAGATTTTGTGTTCAGTCGGACAATCGTCGTTCCCTTATCTGGAGAGAACATGGAACTCGGAACAAACCTGTTGATGTCCAGGAAACTTCACCATAAGGTGGACGAAAAGTGTGGCGAATGTACAGACCGCTATGTTTCGCATACTTGGGCGCGGAGCGATCTTTCCAACTAAATTACTATGGGAGAAAGCCAAGATCGCTTATAATCTTTATTCAGGTCATCAGTTTCGACAGACCAAACTGCCATCTTAGGATCTTTCATTTAATTAACACATCATAAAGAAAACCCTTTAGCCGGCCGCGGTGGCCGAGGGAACTGAGGCGCTTCAGTCACGGTCTGCACGGCCACTACGGTCGGGGTTCGAATCCCCCCTCGGTCATCGATATTTGTGCCGTCCTTAGTCTTAGTTAGTTCATAAGTAGTTTGTAAGCTTAGGGACTGATGACCCCGTAGTTAAGTCCCATAAGTTCTACAAACATTTGAACATTATTATTTTGTTGTTGTTGAGAAAACCCTTTAAAAACAATCACTAATATTACTGTGGGATTGCCATAAAACAAAATTTTAAAAAAATATTAGAAGCATAATGATTTAATGTGATGTGGTCAGAATAAGTTAACAAATTTGTTTTAGTTTTGGTGCCTAGCTCCCATAAGCAATGGTGAACCACAGCAGAGCAACAGAATTTTGGGCGCATATTTCCACTGGAATATTATCGTCTGTACCACCTCCGGCAGCTGCATACAACTCTGTTCTGACCTGCTGCTCTAAGGAAACTTAATATGATGACTTTATAAGACAAATATATCACGCTACCGGTGCGAATGACGGCCGCATTGCTAGTGCAAATAGGAAATGAAACTCACAAAGGAATAAGCCAACACAACACCATCCATATATAAGTTCTTAGGCGTCCAAGGCCGTGTCATTTTGAATAAACAATTATGAGTACTAGGCCGCGTCATTTTTAAACATTTAGTAAAAGAATTGCCAACGTTTCCACCACTGTGTGGTGGTCCTTTTCCGGGCGGTTAACTGTTGGATGCTGCTGAATATATACCCTTGTATGCTGTGAATTTTTCCGTTGTCTGATACCGACGTCATACATCTAAGGTGGTGCTAGTTGCTGATTGGCTGTTGCCTTCCTATCAAGTACAAGATTTTGCCTACCAGTCACTTGCCAGGGTATCAAACGTAAGAGCCTACTGATACGCTATTGCCAACCATTCCCCACCTTAGATGTATGACGTCGGTATCAGATAACCGAAAACTTCACAGTATTCAGTGTGAATCATGTAACACTTGCACCGCAACTATTGCGAAAACGGTAAGTGCGATTGATGTGTGGTTTTCACAGAATGGATTGGTAGTCAGGGGCTCGTATTTTTAGCAAACGAACAGATTGTAATATTACTTAGACCGTGTATTTTTATGCAAACATACAGTTTGTTGAATGGAACAATGCCTGTAGACAGTAATAAACTAAAATTAGTGTGCACTATGATATCAATAGTGTTTGATGCAGGATTCTCGCGCAAGTCGTTTACAAGATATCGTCTTGTGAAACGTTCCCACACCGACATCTGCGTGTGCCAGTCAATCCGCATAGTTGCTAGGTACGATGATGTTACGTTTGCTTACAGCGTGCTTGTGTGTTCCTTGAGTGCACTACGGCTAGCTAGTCAGTTAGCGTGTAACAGTCCAAGCGGCAGATCGTGAGTGTACAATGGGTTTTACCACTGCGGAAAAAGCTGAAATGCTCATGGTGTATGGAGAGTGTTGGAGGAATGGCGTTCGTTCTTGTACGGTGTACGCGACAAAATATCCCAATATACGTCACCCATCTCGGCAGTTACTCATAAACCTCTTCGACCATTTACGTGAAAGTGGTAGTGTAACACCGAGACAATGTAATAGAAAGAAACAACTGAAGACAGACGAGGGGAAATTAATGTACTTGCTACTGTTGCAGTTGATCCGTATGTCAGCTCCCGCGCAATCGCACGAGGGAGTGGCATGAGTGAGGCAAGTGCCCTACGCGTTATCCATCGACATAGGTTCCATCCCTATCACATCTCTCTCCATCAAGAGCTACATGGAAACGATTTTGAGAATCGTGTTAGGTTCTGTAGATGGGCTTTACGAAAGGACACTCCAGATGTACCATGTATCTTGTTTAGTGATGAAGCCACATTTATCGATCATGGCCAAGTAAACCGCAGAAACTTGCACTATTGGTCTGCTGACAATCCCTCTTGCTTTCGACTGGTGGACCGTCGGCGTCCATGGAGTGTAAACGTCTGGTGTGGGATATTGAACCAGCAGCTCAAATGCACATATTTAATAGACGGAAAACTGACCACGCAAAAGTATCGCAGCCTTCTCACAGACCATCTTCAACGGTTGCTAGAAGACGTTCCTCTGCAGACTAGGAGGAATCTATGGTACCAACATGATGGCTGTCCAGCCCATAGTGCACGAATTACTACAGCATGTCTTTATGAATTGTTCCCAAATCGATAGATTGGACGCAGAGGACCTGTACCCTGGCCCGCCCGTTCTCTGGATTTGACACCTGTATAATTCTTTCTATGGGGAAAGCTGAAAGATGTTGTTTACAAAGACTTACCAACCACACCCGATGATATGCAACGACGTATTACTGCATCCTATTCAGACATATCCGCTGAAATGCTAGCTCATGTGCAGCGGTCGTTCCATACCAGACTGACAGCGTGTATTTTTGCTACCGGTGGTCATTTTGAACACAACCTGTGATGGACATTTGTCGCGTTACTGGATGGAATCCATGTAATTAGTGTCTGCACATGTGTTGTTCTTTAGTGTGTGTTACCACGGGTATTGTACAAGTGTCGCTGTGGGAACTTTTCAGAAGACGATATCTCATAAACGACTTGCACTAGAAACCTGCAACAAACACTGTTGATATTCTACTACTTTCAGTTTTCTTCAGGCATTGTTGCATTTAAAAAATAAACTGTATGTTTGCATAAAAATACACTTTGTACGTAATATTACATTCTGTTTGTTGGCTAAAAATACAAGCCCCTGACTACGAATCCATTCTGTGAAAACCGCAGATCAATCGCACTTTCCGTTTCCGCAATATTTGCGGTGCAAGTGTTAGGTGATTCACCCTGTATAAAGGTACACATTCAGAAGCATTGTAGCGTCTACCTCTTCCTAATTGTCTGTTGCTGTAACCGTTGCCATTATCGATCCTCCTCTATTGTAGCACGGGTTTCTACTATTTTGTAAATGAAAAAATCATAGCAACAGGAGAAGGCTACAGACAAGAAGTCGGACAATTCATTGAAATACTCTTTGTATTCTGAAAGTAGCATAGAATTACGAGGCAGCCTGTTACATCTTATTAAACGGTTACTGATTCTTGCTGCAGGACAAGACATACAATAGAGAACAAACATCGAAAACAAAACCCATTCAAATAGTTCGACCAGCCTTTAACGAGAAAGAAAGAGAGTGAGTTTCATGAAAATTACCGTTGGTCATGAGAACAGTAGACTGAGCCTGAATAAGTTGCGGCACAAAAAAAAAAAAAAAAAAAAAAAAAAAAAAAAAAAAAAAAAAAAAAAAAAACAGGAAAATCATCTTGGTAATCATCGCACCAGTCGCCAGATATGCAACAGTTGCATATTTATTAAACTAGGGACCGAATGCAATTACTTCACTTTAATCGCGAATACCTGCTCGGTGGAACTGTGAAGTTCCTGTCGGTCAACGAAATATCACCAACACGTAGCATGGCGGCTTCTGCACTATAGGTGATCGCAGACCGGTGCTCCTATGAACTACAAGCATCTGAAACAACTGACGAACTGCGAGCGGCCACGTCGCTCACGCCCGTTTTGTTAACGTGAGTTTCGCACCGCTGATCCTTCCGCCGGCAATACTAGTGACGTGTTACCAACCTGGCCCAGAGTACAGTTAGAGTTCGTTCTGGCCAGCAAGGCCCGGTTTCACGACTCGTAGGGTGGCGGCTTGTCTTGGCAACTCGTCAGAGACGTCGGGAAGAGAAGTGTCCTTCCGCAAAGATGTTGGCTCTCCGGGTTTGAACTTAACGGCTCCGGTAGCCTCTGTGGCTGATCGCCACGGGCCGCGGTGGACTGCGGACGCGCGGTTGCTCGCCGTGGAGGTTCGAGTCCTCCCTGGGGCATGGGTGTGTATGTTTGTCCTTAGGTTAGTTTACCTAAGTTTAAGTAGTTTGTAAGCTACGGACTGATGACCACGCAGTTTGGTCCGATAGAATTACAAACATTAATTAATTAATAAACATGACACGGAAAATTATTTTGCCCCCACCAGATGATGGTCCTCTGGTCAGACAAACAAACGGTAATTTTAGATTGTGGGGGAAAATTGTTTTATATGATTTTATTGGCCATTAATTTTACCAACTTATTGAGTATTAATCGGAACTAACTTTGTAATACTTCAAACGCATCGTCATTTTTCATTAGATTGGAATCCGTCGTCAGAAATTTGGAATTATTTTATTTATGCCCACTCTCTTTTTCCTAATCGCTGGCCATGTGGTTCATGACACCTTTGTGCTGGTCTGGGAAAAGTCTTAGCTCTACAGCATCCAACAGTTAACCGCCCTGAAGAGGACCACTGCACAGTGGTTGAAACGTCGGCAATTATTTTGATAAGCGTTTAAAAAAAATGACGCGACCTAATACCCAGAATTGTTTTATTCAAAACATGTTCATCTTCGCGACGGCGTCATATAGTTCATTATTTGCAGCATTTGCGGTAATGACGTTCGACCCCGTGCGGGAATGGCATATAACGAGTATAAGAGGACATGGACGATAGGGCCCAATTCATTGTAGCGTGAGTCTTGGGGAACTATCCAACAAGTTGAGGCAACCGCTCGCCTGAGCCGAAAGATAAGGTCGTATCCAGGCCTGGCACACACTTCTCACCACTGAATTATTTGAATGTCGTGTAGGAGCTACAGTCATACCTTCCCTTATTCGTATTAGAAGTAGAAACAAAACTTTTATGGTGACATAAGAATTTCCTGGAAGAATTAAGCCGGCCGTGGTGGCCGAGGGGACTGAGGCGCTCCAGTCACTGTCTGCACGGCCACTACGGTCGGGAGTTCGAATCCCCCCTCGGGCATGGATATTTGTGGCGCCCTTAGAATTAGTTAGTTCATAAGTAGTTTGTAAGTTTAGAGACTGATAACCCCGTAGTTAAGTCCCATAAGCTATACAAACATTTGAACATTTGGAAGAATTAAACTGGCCCCAAAATGCGAACATCTCAGGTTCCAGTCTCAGTCCAGCATCCAGTGTTCCGCTGCCAGCAAACTTCACTGTTTTCCCGTAGGCTTATCGAAGCTGTTATTTGGACAATCGTTTTTCGTTTATTTGCATATCAGTCACGGCTGCTCCTTCGAATGAAAATCGGGACCTCGATGGGCAGACGCACCTGCCGCCGTGATGCTGTTACGAGCGGTGTGGGTGATGGGCTTTGTCCGCCGCCTTCGACGGGTCCGCGGCTGCGCATGGAAAATGCATGAGGCGGTCCTGGCGCCGCCACCGGCACGGGCGTTGCGCTTTTGTCCGGCACGGCGCCTGCCCCTTCACTCCCCCCCCCCTTTCCTCACTCCCTCCCACACTCCCTTCTCCCGTGAGACTAGAGAATCCCCAGCGACGAGGAAGCTACCTGCGCCTCTACGCCCCTAGTGGCCAGGATTCGCCCAAGGAGCCACCGGCTTAAGGGAGTGTAACTACTCTCTGGACGGAAGCTACCATTTTTCATTTACTTACGTTGATGCGTTTACAACCGTCACCTGTTAATGTTTTCAGTCGTGCAAGTACAAATAATATGGTGGTCTATTTGCAGTGCTTCCAGTCTTGGTGCGATCTAAAGGTAGATCTGAAAATAATATTTTTTTCAGTATATTTTACGAGGATTGGAACTTATTGTGACAACTATTTATTCGCTAGCGATACGAAAGCGTTACATGTTTGCACCTGTTACTGTCCTTCACAGTAGTTACCATCGTTGTATGGAATCCGTTGCCAGATATGTGAAAAGCGCAGTATAACCTTAGCAGAGCATGTTGTGTTGATAGTGCGCCGGCCGCGGTGGCCGAGGAGACTGAGGCGCTCCAGTCACGGTCTGCACGGCATCGATATTTGTGCCGTCCTAGCTCGTAAGTAGTTCATAAGTAGTTTGTAAGTTTACGGACTGATGACCCCGTAGTTAAGTCCCATAAGCTTAACAAACATTTGAACATTTTTGTTGTTGATAGTGCTACGAAACAAATATCCTTTATCATTTAGCTACACTATAGCAGGTCAGCAACTGGAAGCAGTTAATTCCATAAATTGTCATTAGGAGGGATTTAAAATGGAACGACCATATAAAATCAATCGTCGGTAAAGCAGATACCAGACTTAGATTCATTGGGAGCATTCTAAGGAAATGCAGTCTGAAAACAAAGGAAGTAGGTTACAGTACACTTGCTCGCCCACAGCTTGAATACTGCTCACCGATGTGGGATCCCTACCAGGTGGGATTGATAGAGGAAGTGGAGAAGATCCAATGGAGAGTAGCGCGCTTCGTTACAGGATCATTTGGTAATCGTGAAAGCGTTACGGAGATGATCGCTAAACTCCAGTGGAAGACTCAGCAGGAGAGACGCTCTGTCGCTCGGTACGGGCTTTTGTAGAAGTTTCAAAAAGTAACCTTTACTGAGGAGTCTACCAGTATATTGCTCCCTCCTACGTATATCTCACGAAGAGATCGTGAGGATAAAATCAGAGAGATTAGAGCCCACACAGAGGCATACCGACAATCCTTCTATCCGCGAACAATACGTGACTGGAATAGGAGGGAAAATCGATATTGGCTTGCGGAGTATGGTTCTAGATGTAGATGTAGATGGTGGGAATGGAGCCGTGTACAGCCTGTCAAATCTCTGGAACTGTTCTGAAGCAATTGGTAGTGAAGTGGTTCCTTCATCTTCTGAATCAAAACAAAGTCACAATGACTTACATCCAGGGAGTATGGTGGATGCTACAGTACTTTCGAGCCCTATCGACCAAAAAAGATCTACCACTGGTTGCGCAGCATGCGCCCGCGCATTGTCGTGCAAAATGATGGGTGGGTTTGCGCAGAAAGTGTTGTCACTTTTTCACAAAGCTGGCCTCAGGTGATGTTCGAAAACACAACAGTAATGAAATGCACTGACGGTCTGACATCGAGGAACGTAGTGCGTTTAGATAACACCATCACAATCGTTGAAGGCTTTTACCCAACGTGCCACTGTTTTGTAAGGCAATGCCGATTCCCCACACGCCTCTTGAAGACCATGATGATGCTGTCGTGCTGTACGATCTCTGCCACATTCAATATTGATCCAAATCCGTTGTTCCTATTCCGAGAACATAGTGACACCGTTACGTTGGACCGCTCGGTCACAAGTTTTTGTTCCCCCTAGATTCTTCTCCTAGGTGGTGCGCAAGCAGGTGAAGTAGGACGGGTGAGTCCATTTGCTCGGAGGCAAGGCACCTATGTCAACATAGTGCGCTATCAGCGACAACAGTAGATTCCATTTCATAGTGTATCCACAGCATTGTTGCCACTATTTAAGTTCCAGCCCTCGTATGTAAGTATATTTGCTTAAAATTAATTTCGTTCTTGATAGGTAGCACACAACAAGTTGTTAAATTTTTATGAAACAACACTAAAAGTCAAATAAACTCAAAGGAAATCTTAAATATTGTTACCAATGAAAGTCGAAACAAGGACCGAAGAGTAGATGGTACTTCCTCAGATCTACTGAAGCCTCTAACAGTGCTAGCCATGACTTCATCTAGTGTGTAAGATGTATCTTCAGAGATCAAGAAAAATGTTATTATCCCCTTTCCAAAGAAAGCAGCCGCAACCAGGTATGAAAATTATAGAACAATCAGTTTAATAAGTCATGGTTACGAAATTATAAAAAAATGTTCAAATGTTTATGGGACTTAACTACGGGGTTATCAGTCCCTAAATTTACAAACTACTTATGAACTAGCTAATCCTAAGGACGGCACAAATATCCATGCCCGAGGGGGGATTCGAACCCCCGACCGTAGTGGTCGTGCAGACCGTGACTGGAGCGCCTCAGTCCCCTCGGCCACCGCGGCCAGCCGAAATTATAACACGGGTTATTTACAGAAGAATGGAAACTATGTTAGAAGCTGGTCTCGCGGAAGATCAGTTTCGCTTTAGGAGAATTTTAGTAACACGTGAGGCAATACCGTATAAGATAGATCACGGAAAGGCAAACCTACATTTCTAACTTTTGTAAATTTTGAGAAAGCTTTTGACTCTGCTGATTATAATAAACTGTTCCAAATTCCGAAGTCATCAGGGGTAAAATATAGGGAACGAAAGGTTATTTACAACTTTTACAAAAACCATACAGCAGTTATTAGAGTCGAAAACCACGAAAGGAAAACATTGGTTAGGAAGGGAACAAGACAGGGCTGTGGTCATTCTCCAATGTTATTCAATTTGTGGACTGACCAAGCTGTGAACGAAAGCAAGGAGAAATTTGGAGTAGGATTTGAAGTTTAGGGTGAGAAATAACAACACTGCGTTTCACCAATGATAGTGTAATCCTGTCAGAGACAGCGAAGGACCTGGAAGAGCAATTGAACGGAACGGACAGTGTGTTGAAAAGAGCGTACTTTATTAATAAAAGCAAGTAGTATAGAGTCTCCCGTCTGGAAACCACAATGACATAACAAACAGACCAAAATAAAGCTCAGATGAAGAGACATCCTTTATCTACAGCATGCGAGAAAAAAAGGAGAAATGTCACCGTTAAGATGCCCTTGTAACTTCATGGAATATCCAACGGCTCCAGAATCATGCGGAATAACTACACACGCTGACTCAGTTTGGAACACTGTGTATATCTAACAAACTAATTTAAAACAATCGTACAAGTCTGAGTTTCGTGGGTGTCTTCTCCGCAGTAAGGACGACATTAGTAGAGAAAGAGATAAATAAGGAATGGCTGTTTTCCACAGCACCGCCAACAACTCCTCGCTCCTCTCCCTAGGACCAGTTGCAGTGTCCGTTGTCCGTGCATTTACATCTACTTAGCTATGTGCAATTGTTATATAATCGCCTGGCAGAGGTTTCTTCGAGCCGCGTCCACACTATTTATCTACCAATTTCGTTTCGCATAGCGCGCGGGGAAAACTGAACACTTAAATGTTTCCATTTTAGATATGATCTGCGAAAAATAACGCCTTTTTGTAAATGTATAATTTCCGTAACACTCTCCTTCCTATAGCACGATCATACAAAACGAATTCCTTACCCCTGAAATTGGATGTCCTCTTTGAGGATTTCTCGACGTATTAATTTATTCCGAATCCTTCACTAGTCACACCGCAAAGGATCCCACTGCGCAGTAATACCCCAAAAGAGGAGTGTATGAGTTACACTTCGTTATTTCTACACTACTGACGTATTCGCGAGACATTTTACGTACACTGAGCACATACACCACTGAACATACACCTTCAAAATTATATCGTAGTACTACATAGTATTTGTGAGCTATAACGTCGTGATTGCGTGTAAACAAAAGTATATTGTATAAGGATTATACAATATAGTATATTGGGGTGATCTAGAATTGTTTAATAAGAGATTTGCAGCCAAGATCGCTTTCTTCATTTAATTACATAACCGGTTTCGGCGTGATAAACGCCATCTTCATACCTGTAGTACACCGTGTAAAAATTGTTGTAATAGCAGTGAATTCATGTAAAAAATTACTACAGGTCTGAAGATGGCGTGTAACACGCCAAAACCGGTTATGTAATTAAATAGAGAAAGAAATCTTGGCTGCAAACCTCTTATTTAAAAAATCTGTATTGGACAAAGGTCAATGGTAAGAGGGCCAAGATGATGGTCTAACATAAGAATGGAATAAATGCATACTCATGCAATGCCGGCGGGGGTCACAATCCTACTAATGTTTGGATAAGTTTGCGTCTGGTGGGAATCGTGAACGGACAGTCCGAGGATTCATTATGGTCACTGATTCCCAATAAGGTAGTGTTTAGCACGACTTCCAATCAGATAGGATTCCCAGCTTCTAATTCCGGCTGTCCGCAAAGTTTTAACTGTCCCCGTTGCTTTAAGTGAATACCATCTAGCAGGTAAAATCGTAAATTCCATTGTGCCTATATTTATTTTAGTTGTCATAAATCATTCATTCCCCATTCCCATAGCCCATACTCTCGTATCACAAATAACATTAGCAATTTATGCATTAGTCTATCTGTTAGGGAAGCAGTAATTCTTCTATATTCTGACGTCTGTTGTATCAATATTTACAAGGTTCCACTCAGAGGGCTATCAAAGTGCAGGGCGTTATGTTGGTTTTTCTTTCCGCAACATTGGTAATGAGGGCTACCCAATCTAGTTTCATAAAAATAATTTTTTTCTGTGGCCTTGGGCTGCTGGCTGGTTCATTTTGTGTGGTTGAGAAATTTGAAGGTGCCCCTCAGAATCTTATTCCACTGAACGATGAACTTTGAGATATGTTCATCCCCAAACACCACCGCCACCATAGAAAAGCGGACTATTTATTACGTTTCATTACCACATTAGGAGAACCTGGGATCGCTTTAGTAAGACATCATGTTTCTTGGAGCACATTTCGTTATAATTAAGTTTTGGTTGATGCAGACATCTTCTTGTCGACAATAATATCACTTCATTTAATTCGCAAAATATTTGAGGGTGCTTTTTTGTTTGTCATATCATGAATTTTAGTAATTCGGTCAGTAATGCTCTAAATGGTATAATGAAGCTGCCCTTTTAGATTGAACAGTGTGCTATCTAGAGGTTTCAATAGTAAACCGCCAGCATTGAATTCATATAGATTCAGGACGACTTTAGAATTTGGGGTGAGTTATTCATTTTGAGGCAGTCCGAGGAACGAAGGATGTGCAAACGAAGTTTAAGGAAGTGACAGAAAGCTAGTTTCAAGCACGACAAATCAAGGCGCTACTGCGCATCCGCAGCAACGACGACGAAGAAGCCCGTTTGGAACATTTGCTGGTTGAACGATTTTAGTGCCAATTCTGATAGAATCATCGAGTGTTGCGGTAAATCATCAATTGATCCACGACCTCCTAAATAATACCGATCAGTTATGCAGAGCAACATCAGTTAGTTTTTCAGTTTTTCAGTGTAACTTAACGAAACCATTGCATGAGTATTAAAACTATTCACATAATGAAAATGTATACAATTATAAAACATTGAAGGATATGTTGTCAGTGATTACGGTAACTTATGAAGTAATGACTATTACTTTAAAACGTAAAAATAACAAATCAATATAGTGAAGATGTAGCAAAAAATATTGTTTCCTTGAAGTAGGTGCGTAAAAGAAACTTTTTCCTCATAAAGATATCAATGTAGGTACTTCAAATAAAGTATATTATTCCTAGTTACTGATTAAATGCGTGCTTAGGAAACTTCGAGTGAACATTTACCATAGTCGTTCGTATAGTATTAACAATTCCTACACTGTATCATAAAAGCAGACAACACATCTGATGATGAGCTAAGAGTATCAAATGTTTTAACTTCCCTCAATCCACGATTGATTTGTATACCTGATATTAAGTTTCTCTCTTCGGTTCTCGGGATACAATTACCTTAAAGTATTCCCTCATGTTTACGTCTTTGTTATAGCATAATATTTAATCTGTTAACAAAATACAGGCAATAAAATGAATTACGAGCCCTTAAAATTCATCGACCAGCTGAAACAAGCGAAGAGTGTCTAATATTGTCTCAAATAAATTGACAGACTTTGTGACAGAGGACAGTTAACTGTAATTAATTGATAAAAGCAAATTTATTTTAGAAAACGCACAAAAATAACTTTAATGGTCATCGAGTCGAATAATGCTTGGTCTTGTATAAAGGTTGCATAATGAGTCGTGTCCGCAAACCACCACAATATTGTTATAATAATAGAAATTTTCGCTTGTGGTTATGATATATGTATTTTTTCTAAATGTGGTACGTCGATTTCTTTCGTTTACTGAATGAACATCCTCAGTGCAATTTCAAGTCGAGGTGACTCACGTACACAGATAAATTTTCTTAACAGATAAAATTCATAAACTGTCAGGAGTACATTACGCAATCAACTCAATGTGTTAATAACGTGGAAATAAAATCGGAAAACTGAAATGTTACGATATTGTTTTAATCTTAGGATTTACTTAACATTTCCCTTCACAAAAAATAAGTTTCTTTATCATTTGACGAGACAGTTTTATTCGAGGTCCAACTGATGCAAATATCGCGAAACGTAAACACTGATCAAGTGGATGCTACCTCCTCACTAAACCTCAAACAGTTCTGCGCGTGGGCGAATCTGGCAAGTTGAGCGCTCCAGAAATACTTTTGCACGTAGATTCCAGTACCTCGAGCGCCGCTGCTTAAACTTAATTTCGGCTCTGCGCAACAGCTGCTTAAACGAACATAACACTGTGAGAACAGACTATACTACTGCCTAGATGACCAGATTCAGTGTTGAACAAACACCACAAGATACATATCTCCATTGGTCTGATGATTACGTTTTTGTATGATTTTATGTCCGGAACCCCTAATTTAGTCTCTGTGACCGGTCTGGTTTCAATGTATACCGGTCCGGTCCGTGTAGTTTTTATACATCGTCATTGATGATATATCTCCCCCAACCTCCTCCTCAACTTACAGTTTTGACGATACTCTTATTGAGTTTATTATGCTGGTTTTATTTCTTGCGACTTGTTATTCAAACTTAACACTTAAGGACAATGATTCCTGTTTGCTTTTCCAATATCAGATCACCTAATTGAAGTTTGGTGTTTCAATTACCATAATTAATTGTCAATATCGTTGTTTTCTTTCTATAATAATTACTATAACTCCAGTTAGACAACATAAATATTTTATAACAGCTAATTAATTTCATAGAGTGTTTATCATCTTCAGATGTGAAGTGTACATTGTGCGTCATTTAGTATGTGCGGTACTTTGCCATAGAAGCTTCATTATAATTAATGAGAACGACTCTATGATCTACATAGTAAATAAAACGAACTGTAAAGTATACGACAGATACGAAAATTATCAACATTGACCGATATTAATTATCTGTTGTCAAACATTTGTGGTCGATGACTGGATTTTTAATAATAAAAAAAATATTTCCTGTATTGATAGAATAATTTCGAGGAACAAATCACAACTCACGGATCAGCGAGACATCATTTATGAAAATTGGGATTACACCGCACATTTTGTGCTTCCTTAATATTGTTTCCTTCTTAAGGTTTGCGCCCAAGGTTTTGGAACGAAATATGAATAATTAACTGTTGAGTGTCGTTAGAGCCTACAACCCCTGGGGCCATTAGTTGACACACCAGAAGCTGCCACTCTTTCTTGTTGTTCGTTTCATAAGCAGTTCTCATCGATGTGAATAGCACACACAGTAGATTTCGGCAAGATGTAATCAAAAATGTTCAAATATTTGTAAAACTATGGGACTTAACTACATTTATCATCAATCGCTAGGCTTACAAACTACTGAAACTAAAGAAATGAATTGGTAGTGAAGCTAAAAGCGGGTTAGGTTGTAAAAATTTGTTACTGCAGGTCACACGTCTTGTACAGTTTCTCCTCAATGACGCATTTCAATATTACCATCATCAGATTAGAATTTACAAAAATAAAAACATTTTACATATGACAAATAACAGTAATAGGTGACTTTTCATAATACTAAAAAACTGATGATTTACATTATATCTCCTTCGTAACGTAGCCACACTTACCGAAATACATGAATGTAAGGGAGTTGTTACATACCCATATGTTCGCAGATTACAAACGTGACTCAGTAGGCACAGACGAAGAAAAGTTTGTTTTTTTTGCCAGAAGGTGCCATTATACACCATATAATGGCACAATGAATCACAGGATTATGTATATTAAATATACAGGATGGCTTCAAGTGATCATATTAGATGTAAGAATAAACCAAAGTAAAAAAAAATTAAATGTATCAGTAATTTGACAGATGTTCAACATATGGTGGTTAATTATAGACTTCACGGACAACAACCAAACAGACACAGTAAAATCGACACATTACAAAGTAGAGAAATTGTATATAATCTGTAATAAAACTTGTCACATGAACATCTGCATATATATATATATATATATATATATATATTGTTGTTATGGTCTTCAGTCCGGAGACTGGTTTGATGCAGCTCTCCACCCTACTCTATCCTGAGCAAGCCTTTTCATCTCCTCATAAGAACGGCAACCCACATCCACTTGAATCTGCTTACTATACGCGTTTCTTGCTCTCCCTCTGCGATTTTTACCCCACACACTTCCCTCCAGTGCTAAATTTAAGATTCCCGATGTCTAAGAATGTGTCCTACCAATCGATCCCTTCTTTTAGTCAGGGTATACAAAAAATTCCTTTTCTCACCAATTCTATTCAGTACCTCTTCATTAGTTATGCGATCTACCCACCTAATCTTCAGCATTCTTCTGTAGCACCACATTTCAAAAGCCTCTATTCTCTTCCTGTCCGCACTGCTTATCGTCCATGTTTCACTCCCGTACAAGGCAACACTCCACATAAATGCCTTCAGGAAAGGCTTCCTTACACTTAATATTCGATGTTAACAAATTTCTCTTTTTCAAAAATGCTTTTCTTCCCATACATAGCATGTTATTTAACTACCCAAGTTACTAAACCCATCTACCACCTTCATTGTTTCGTTACCTAATCTAATTCCTTCAGCATCGCCTGATTTTCTAAGACCGCATTCCATTATTTTTGTTTTGCTCTCTTCAACACACTGTCCATTCCATTCAACTGCTCTTCCAGGTCCTTTGCTGTCTCTGACAGAATTACAATGTCATCAGCAAAACGCAATGTTTTTATTTCTTCCCCCTGAACTTTAATCCCTATTCCAAATTTTTCCTTGCTTTCCTTCACCGCCTGCTCGATGTACAAATTGAATAACATCGGAGAAAGGCTACAACCCTCTCTTACTCCCTTCCCAACTGATGCTTCCCTTTCATGCCCTTCGAGTCTAATAACTGTGGTCTGGCTTTTGTACAAGTTGTAAATAATTCTCCTTTCCCTGTATTTTACCGCTGCTGACTTAAGAATTTGAAAGTGTGTATTCCAGTCAACATTGTCAAACGCTTTCTCCACATCTACAAAAGCTAAAAATGTTGGTCTGCCTTTCCTTAATCTGTCTTCTAAGATAAGACGTAAAGTGAGTATTGCCTCTCGGGTTCCTACGTTCCCCCTGAATCCAAACTGATCTTCCCCGAGGTCAGCTTCTACCAGCTTTACCATTCTCCTGTAGATAATTCCTGTTAAAATTTTGAAACCATGACTTATCAAACTGATGGTTCTGTAATTTTCACACCTGTCTGCGCCTGATTTCTTTGGAATAGGGATTATTACATTTTTCTTAAATTCTGAGGGTATTTCGCCTGTCTCATACATTCTGTACACCAGTTCAAATAGTCTTGTCATGGCAGGCTCTCCCAGAGACTTTAGTAGTTCTGAGCGTCATCTACTCCTGGGGCCTTGTTCCGACCTAGGTCTTTCAAGGCTCTGTCAAATTCATCTCTCAGTATAGTATCTCCTATTTCATCTTAATCTACTACCTATTCGTTTCCTACAACATCGTCTCTAAGTTCATTTCCTTTGTAGAGCTCTATGTACTCTATGTACTCTTTCCACCTTTCAGCTTTTCCTTCTTTGCTGAGAACTGGTTTTCCATCTGAGTTCTTGATATTCGTAGAGTTGATTTTCTTGTCCCCAAATGTCTCTTATTTTCCTGTAGGCGGTATCTACTTTCCCCCTTCTTATACATTCTTCTACATCCTTGCATTTGCCTTCTAGCCACTCCTGCTTAGCCATTTTGCACTTCCTGTCAATCTAATTTCTTAGTCGTCTGTAATCCATTTTGCCTGTTTCATTTACTGCATTTTTATATTTTCTCCTTTCATCAATTAAATTTAGTATTTCCTCTGATATCCACGGATTTTTTGTAGGTCTTGCCTTTCTACCTATTTTGTCCTCTGCTGCCTTCACTATTTCATCTCTCAATGCTACCCATTCCTCTTCTACTGTTTTATTTCCCCCTGTTTCTGTCAATTGTTGCCTAAATCTCCCTCTGAAATTCTCCAGATTTCACTTTCCTTCAATTTATCTGTCCCATCTCCTTATTATCCTACCTTTCTGCAGTTTTTCCAGCTTCAGCCTACAGTTCATGACTAACAAGTTATGGTCAGAGTCTATATATGCCCTTGGGTATGTCTTACAGCTTATAACCTGGTTCCAGAATCTATGTCATACCATTATAAAATCTATCTGGTATCTCCCGGTGTCTCCTGGTCTCTTCCACGTATACAACCTTCTTTTTTGATTCTTAAACTATGTGTTTGTTACGATTAAATCATGTTCCATGCAAAATTCTACTAGGCGACTTTCTCTTTCATTCCTCCTGCCCAGTCCATATTCACCTACTATTTTTCCTTCTCTTCCTTTTCCTACTGCCAAATTCCAGTCTCCCATCACAATTAAGTTTTCCTCTCCCTTAACCGTCTGAATAATTTCCTTTAGCTCCTCATATATTTCTTCGATCTCCTCATCATCGGCAGAGCTAGTTGGCATATAAACCTGTACTACTGTTGTCGGTGTTGGCTTCGTATCTATCTTGACAATGATAATGCGATCACTGTGCTGCTCATAGTAGTTTACCCGCATTCCTATTTTCTTATTCATTATCAGTCCTTCTCATGTGATACCCCCAACTGATTTTGTATTTATAATCCTGTATTCACCTGACCATAAATCCATCCTGCCACCAAAATTCACTAATCCCCTCTATCTAATCTAATTTCAATCTATCCATTTCCCTCTTTAAATTTTCTAATTTTCCTACCCGATTGAGGGATCTAACATTCCACGCTCCGATCCGTAGAAAGCCAGTATTGTCTTTCCTGATGATCACATCCTCCTGAGTAGTCCCCGCACGGAGATCCGAATTGGGGACTATTATACATCCGGAATATTTTACCCGAGAGGATGCCATCATCTTTTTTTCATACAGTAGAGCTGCATGTCCTCGGGAAATGTAACGGCTGTAGTTTCCCCTTGCTTTCAGCCGTTCGCAGTAGCTCTGTGGCAAAGCCACATTGGCTGATGTTACAAGGCCAGCTCAGTCAATCATCCAGACTGTTGCCTCTGTAACTACTGAAAAGGCTGCTGCCTCTCTTCAGGAACCACACGTTTGTCTGGCCTCTCCACAGATACCCCTCCGCTGTGGTTGCACCTACTGTACGGCTATCTGTATAGTTGAGGCACGCAAGCCACCCCACCTCGGCAATGTCTGTGGTTCATGGGGGCGGATATATATATATATATATATATATATATATTAGAGGCCATTAAAATTGCTACACTAAGCAGAAATGCAGATGATAAACGGGTATTCATTGGACAAATATATTATACTAGAACATGTGATTACATTTTCACGCAATTTGGTTGCATAGATCCTGAGAAATCAATACCCAGGACAACAACCTCTGACCGTAATAACGGCCTTCATACGCCTGGACATTTTGTCATACAGAGCTTGGATGGCCGGCCGCGGTGGCCGAGGGGACTGAGTCGCTCCAGTCACGGTCTGCACGGCCACTACGGTCGGGGTTCGAATCTCCCCTGGGGCATGGATATTTGTGCCGTTCATAGGATTAGCTAGTTCATAAGTAGTTTGTAAGTTTAGTGACTGATGACCCCATAGTTAAGTCCCATAAGCTATACAAACATTTGAACATTTGATTTTTAGAGCTTGGATGGCGTGTACACGTACAGATGCCCATGCAGCATCAACACGAAACCACAATTCATCAAAAGTAGTTACTGGCGTATTGTGCCGGGCCACTTGCTCGGCCACAATTGACCAGACGTTTTCAATTGTGAAAGATCTGCAGAAGGTGCTGACCAGGGCAGCAATCGAAAGGCCCGTACAGGACCTGCAACATACGGTCGTTCATTAACCTGCTGAAATGTAGGGCTCTGCAGGGATCGAATGAAGGGTAGAGCCACGGGTCGTAACACATCTGAAATGTAACGGCCAAGGTACAAAGTTCCGTAGATGAGAGCAAGAGGTGACCGAGACGTGTATGGCACCCCATACCATCACGCCGAGAGAAATGCCAGTATGGCGATTACGAATACACGCTTCCAATATGTGTTCACCGCGATGTCACCAAATACGGATGCGACCATTATGATCCTGTAATCAGAACCTGGATTCATCCGAAATAGTGACGTGTTGCCATCCGTGCACCCAGGTTCGTCGTTTCGTACACAATCGCAGGCACTCCTGTATGTGATGCAGCGTCATGGGTAACCGCAGCCTTGGTATCCGAGCTGATAGTCCATGCTGCCGCAACCGTCGTCGATCTGTTCGTGTAGATGGTAGTTGTCTTGCAAACGTCCCTGTCTCTTGACTCAGCGATCGATACGATCAGTTATTGCCATGCGGATAATATGAATGTCATCTCGACTGCTAGCGATAGGAGGCCATTGGGATCCAGCACGGCGTTCCGTATTGCCGTCCTGAATCCACCGATTCCATATTCTGCTAACAGACATTGGATCGCGACCAACGCGAGCAGCAATGTCGCGGTACGATAAACCGCAACCGCGATAGGCTAAAATCCGACCTTTATAAAAGTCGGAAACCTGTTGTTGTTGTTGTTGTTGTGGTCTTCAGTTCGCAGACTGGTTTGTTGCATCACTCCACGCTACCCTGACCTGTGCAAGTCTCTTCATCTGAGAATACGTTCGGCAATCTTCATCCTTTTGAATCTGCATACTGTATTCGTCCCTCGGTCTCCCTCTACCCCATACGCTTCCTTCTAATGCTAAATTGAAAATTTCTTGATGTCTCTAAATGTGTCCATCCAATCTATCCCTTCTCTTAGTCAGGATATACCAGAAACTCCTTTTTCCCCGATTCCATGAAGCACCTTCTCATTAGTTACGTGATCCACCCAGCTAATTTTAATCATTCGTCTGCTAGCATCACATTTCAAAAGCTTCTATGATCTTTTTATCCGAAATCCTACACGAGGCATTACAACCACATTTTACCAGTCAGCGCTGGTCAACTGCTGATTATGTATGGGAAATCGGTTCGAAACCTTCCTTATGTCAGCACGTTGTAGGTGTCGCCACCGGCACGAACCTTGTGTGAAGGCACTGAAAAGCTACTCATTTGGATATCACAACATCTTCTTCCTGTCGGTTAAATTTCGCGTCTGTAGCACGTCATCTTCGTGGTGTAGCAAGTTTAATGGCCAGGAGTACATTAAATTACGGAGGTTGGGAAGTGGTGAGAGGGAAAGGGATGGAGGAAGCCCTAATACATGTGTACCTGATGCTGGTATAATAAAGATACAATTTGAGATATCCTCACAGGACTTAAAATTTAAAAAAAAAATGATATAGTACAGAAGCAAAACATATTTCAATTAGAGTCGCAGTAGGGCCCGATCACACTCACGTACATGGAAAACAACTAAAATGTATTGTCGTGCAGAATGAAACAGGAAACAAGATAATATTTCAGTTAAAAATAGAATGGACAGCTCAACAAATCCAGAACATTGTCAGGGGGCGTATTCAAGATTATGATTAGAGCCACTGTTGTCAAGGATAAAATATTTAAATGTCACCCGCAAAGTCTTATATAAGGCATTGTACATCGAGCATGGTGATGGATTAGGTAACCTGCAGAAACACAGTAGCAGTATCCATTACAGTAGGATGCAGGCCACAAACGTTACTTGTAGGGGTATCGCTGCGTTAAGAACAATTCCTGTAAAATATCGAAGAACCGTTTTCTATGTGAAAGGATTTGCTCGTTCAGAACTGCATCTGGGTTTTCATTACAGCATTTATAAATTCCAATACCTTCCACAATATCAAGGTTCAAGCCTTTCGGTTCTATATGAAGAATTTTTAGGCATTTTTCCTTCGCATCTAGCTTGTGATTTTATCGTTGAGAGGACATCACATTGTAGTATTATTTTTAATACAGTATTTCCTAAATCTATAATTAACTACCAAATGTCCAACATCTGTCTACTTACTGATATCTTCCATTTATTTTTATTTTTTATTTTTAAATTATATACGATAATTTCAAGCCATCTTGCGTATTTAGTACACTTAACCTCTTCAGTCCCGAGCACATGTTGGAAATGTAAATGAACTATTTTTATGCTATTTGGTTTATTTTAATGCTAATAACAATAGATTACAGTCCAAAAAGTTTGCAAGCATATTGATTTTTTGTAGTTGGTATCATATACGATACCTCGTAACTTGAGCAGGACAGTTATATGTTACAATAAAAACAGGACGAACAACTGAGCTGCAGCAAGCGCGAAGTCTATAGTACATGATACCACAGACCAGAAAACGTTCAGGTGAGTTGGCGCCCAAGTAAAAAATAAAACCTAGGGGTTTCACATATGATACCTGGGGCCTGAAGAGGATATTCATGAGCGCTATGCCGCCACTATAAGGTGTACAATCCCAACTGCTGTAAAAAAAAAAAAAAAAAAAAAAAAAAAAAAAAAAAAATAATAATAATAATAATAATAATAATAAAAATAAAAAAGAATTGTTCTGGGCCTACTGCAATCACGTTTGCAGGCTGCAAGTATTTGTGTGTGTAACCTGGAAATGATTAATCGGCAGACATAATGTACACTGATGCTGGTTACGCTGCTAATATGCAACTCCTGAGTCATTCCATGTCTAATCGCCTAATTTCGGAACATTTTCTAGCTCGACCAAACTGCTTACAAACACACACACACACACACACACACACACACACACACATATATATATATATATATATATATATATATATATATGCTCGAGGGAGGACTAGAACCTCCGACTGGAGCTCCCGATCATTACGCGACGTGGTGCCCCAAAAGGCCATAGGCCATCCCTACGGGGCTCCAGGGTCGAACCGATATGGTCACGAACCAAGGAGAGGCACTGCAACGTGTGAGCTACTTTTAGCAAAGGCAATCGAGTCGTACGCCTGGTGCCATAGCACATTAACTCCACATTAGAGCGCACAGTCGTGTCGGATATATTCGCCGTACTTCCCTCTCAGATTCGTTATTTCACTCAGTGTGCTTGTCTGTTGTGAGCACTGACAAATGTATACAAACGCCGCTGTTCTCGCTCACTAAGTGAAATTCGACGGCCACTTCGTTACCATGGTGAGTGGAAACTCCTAAAAATTTGTGTTCTAGGTACACCCTTGAAGTTGTGTGTTTTAGAATATTGAATACCCCAACGATTTCCGGAGTGGAATGTCTCACATGTCTAGCTCCACATACTACTCAGTGACGAGTTGCTATAATCCAGTCAGCAACATTTTGTTATAAATCACGGGAGTACAGGATAGGTTATACCAGTCATCCGTATTTTTACACGTCGTCTAGGCGATACAACCGCGATCATTTTCTGTGCTTAACGCAATCTCATTCCATATGTCACCTCTGTGTAAAACGCGAAACATTGATATTAGAAACTGATTAAGACGATTAAGAGCATCATCAAAAAAATTATGATATAATTCGAAAGAAGAATAGCTAATTGCAACAACCTGTGCAGTAATCACCGTACAGTACGAAGCAAACTGTGTGCATATTTCACTTGTCTCACTCTCTACATTAACCTAAAACACTACCTGTTCTACACGCCATTTACTTTCGCTGACCATCTCACCAAAACTCATGCATAAAAGATGTAGCGCTGCAGATACAGAGCGAGAGGCTCTCAGTATTCTACAAACGGCTGCCACTTCCTTCAGCCTCCAACTGAAGAGCTATTTGCGGCCATCTCCTAGCAGGGCCAGAAGAGATCATCTCGCCACGACGTCCAAGCGAAGAGTTTCCATCTGACACCATCAAAGAGGAGAGTGCTTCCCTTTCACCAAATATGAAACAGCTTCGCTTTTCGTCAGATACAAACAAGTCAGCCAGATGTGGCGACCTCCTCTTCGACTAATCCCGAGTTTTGAATAATGGCCACGGCACAACTTTCAATTCTATGCTGCATCGCGTACTCATAATCGCACCTAATATAGACACTATATATATGACTCAGCTGAAGTCAGTTGCTGGAATTTTTTAACTAACGAACTTTATGGGAGGAGTTATTCCTCCTACCTTTGGCTCGTTGCTGTCCGTACACGTATACATTTATTTGTATAAAACTAAACTTTCAAGTTCAAATTTAGGGAATTTTTGACTAAGGCGGCATCTACTAAATAACTGAATACAACTCGAGGGTTGCGTTTTTACTAAAATTGTTTCTTGCTCATTCCATGATTATATCTGGCGAGAACCAATAAATTCTTTAGGGTCTGTCTGATATGATTATCTCGAGCTCCCAATATTGCTAACAGTATAACTATATGAATGTTCGATCATTTGGATATTTTTCCTAAAATATTTTCAGTTAGAGTTCGTTGTTCTATTAAGAAACCAAGAAAGAATGCATTGAAAAATTTCTGAGCTCCGACAACCGTTTCAAGCACATAGGTCAATAAATATTTCAAGAGTCCACCGCGGCGTATTCTGCGGCTATGTTCAACACCTATCGTCCCCCTCGATTTCAATGCACTGCCAACACACGCCTGCCATCAAGATTCAACTGCCATTGACGTCATTCCAGTAATACTCCACCTAATGACTCTCAGTGATTCTCACTCTAGTGTGCAAAAGTTTTTAAATAATAACTGAAATTTCGACATAACGCCATCGTTAGATGCGCACTACGATTTTAATGCAAACATATACTTTATTTTAATTTCCAACATTAACAGTACCCCAAAATCTTACGTTTAAGCAAATTAATATTTTCAACATTAATTTGCTTAAATGTAATATTTTGGGGTACTTAATGTTGGAAATTTTTCAAGTAGATGACACACCCTCAGAGCTACTAAAGTCTCTGGGAGAGCCAACCATGACAAAACTATTTGAACTGGTGTGTAGGATGTATGAGACAGGCGAAACACCCTCATACTTTAAGAAAAATGTAATAATCTCCATTCCAAGGAAAGCAGGCGCAGACAGGTGTGAAAATTACAGAACCATCAGTTTGATAAGTCATGGTTGCAAAAAAATTTTAACACGAATTATCTACAGGAGAATGGAAAAGCTGGTAGAAGCTGACCTCGGGGAAGATCAGTATGGATTCAGGAGGAACGTAGGAACCCGGGAGGCAATACTCACTTTACGTCTTATCTTAGAAGATAGATTAAGGGAAGGTAAACCTCCATTTTTAGCTTTTGTAGATATGGAGAGAGCTTTTGACAATGTTGACTGGAATACACTATTTCAAATTCTGAAGTCAGCTGGGTAAAATACAGGGAAAGGAGAGTTATTTCCAACTTGTACAAAAGCCAGACCGCAGTTATTAGACTCGAAGGGCATGAAAGGGAAGCATCAGTTGGGAAGGGAGTAAGACAGGGTTGTAGTTTCTCCAATGTTGTTCAATTTGTACATTGAGCAAGTTATAAAGGAAATTTGGTGAAGGAATTAATGTTCAGGGGGAAGAATTAAAAACATTGCGTTTTGTCGACGACATAGTAATTCTGTCAGATACAGCAAAGGACCTGGAAAAGCAATTGAACGGAATGGACAGTGTGGTGAAAGGTGCTTATAAGATGAACATTAACAAGAACAAAACTAAGGTAATGGAGTGCAGTGTTAGAAAATCGGGTGATGCTGAAGGAATTAGATTAGGCAACGAAGCAATAAAGGAGGTAGATGAGTTTTGATACTTGGACAGTAAAATAACAAATGATGGTCGCAGTACAGAGGATATAAAATGCAGAATGGCAATGGGAAGAAAAGCATTTTTGAAAAAGAGAAATTTGCTAACATCGAATAATAATTTAAGTGTAAGGAAGTTTTTTCTAAAGGCATTTTTGTGGAGTGTTGCCTTGTATGGAAGTGAAACATGGACGATAAGCTGTGCGGACAGGAAGAGGATTGAGGCTTTTGAAATGTGGTGCTACAGAAGAATGCTGAAGATTAGCTAACTAATGAAGAGGTACTGAACAGAATTGGTGAGAAAAGGAATTTTTGGCATACCCTGACTAAAAGAAGGGATCGCTTCGTAGGACACATTCTTAGACATCGAGGAATAGTAAATTTAGCATTGGAGGGAAGTGTGTGGGGTAAAAACCGCAGAGGGAGACCAAGAAACGCGTATAGTAAACAGATTCAAGTGGATGTGGGTTGTCGTTTTTATGAGGAGATGAAAAAGCTGGCTCAGGTAGGGTATTGTGGAAAGCTGCAGCAAACCAGTCTCCGGACTGAAGACCATAACAACAACAATATTTTCAACAAGAACAATAAATCTTTCGGCCGTCGCACAATGAATATTTAAGTAATCTCTTAGGTAAATTGTTTTACAGGTAGATTTTCCAGACCTCTTTCCAATTCACTGTCCAGAATTAGTGTGCTCATAAATTAAAAAAAATTGTGGCCGATAAACAAATTAATTAGGCTTACACAAAGACAACACATTCAAATGAACAGAAATAATATATTCTAAACAAGTCATAATGTGTGTTTACGGCACATGCAACTTATTACTGCCCCGCTGATTATGTATCTGTTTTGTATTAATTGTTATTAACAAATCATTATAGATTTTCCTTAAAAGTTCATTATTGGACGCAGTATAAAAGTTACAGGTGATATGGTTACACCAAACTTTGCGTCTCAATGAGTCCTTTCATTTGAGCCTTAGCTCATTACTGTAGAACAATTAGTTTAGCCTCTGAAATTTTCCAAGTGAATAATTATTAGTTTTCTGAATAACTTTTGGTATAAAATTAATATAAATGATGTCAACACAGCATGTGAAGCGCGTTGTTCTCCTCTTTCATTTGCCTCTCCGTGCAAGTCTGTCACTTTAATAGTGTCAGCGTTTCTAAAAATAAAGACAATAACATTTTTCGGCGAGAGAAATGGCAGTTGAACATGACGTCTCGTCCGCCACCCGCCGATGGGACACAGGGCGAGGCTTACCTCCTCGCGGCGGCTGATAGCCTGTTAACTCGTCGCAACTTTCGACTCTCCGCTGTCAAACTAGCGTGATTTGCGCTCCAAATGTAGCGACACAATTTCCATTATGCTTTTCAGGAATGCAACACAAAGATCAGAGCTATCACAGTCTTGGTGATAACACGTTCTACAAAAATCACAAGATTGGAATTAGAGCCCTATGGTATGAAAAATAGTTAAATGTACAAATGTTCAGATGTTTGTAAAACCTTTGAGACGAAACTGCTGAGGTACTTTTGCTAAAGACAAAACACACACACACACACACACACACACACACACATACACACATACAACCATGCCCGCGGGAGTAGCCGAGCATTTCGTGACATCTCGTCTCTGACACAGCCAGTATTTCTAGCTTCTGCTGCACGTCTGAGCAGAGAAACAAAAGGGGTTCATTTGCTTTTCCGGGGTATAGATTCTTCCACATATTGCCCGAGTTGATCTGATGTAGCATACGGTGATGTATCCCATATACAATCAAGATACGTCGGTAAAAACACTGTAAAAATAAATACTGTTTCCCAATATCGCAAAAGAATTGTACTTACTATCTTTGAGGATCCACCGTATTCTTGTCGAGTTCTGCAGTGGCAATAGAAATGTTACATCTTATCAGTGGCTAGAAGATGGTACCGTTCTGCTCTTTAACCTGTCGTCATTGATGATAAAATTGTTTCACAGACTTGGTCAAAAAGAGCAACAGTGTTTGTGGAATCCGGAATTTGCCTCCAGCACCAGCATTGTCGGGTTAGAGGCTGGTGAGAGACTGCTGAACTGTTGCTTTTCACAATTTGTATAAAGAATACGCACCAGTTACCTGTTTTTAATGCTCAGTATTACGCTAGAATTTATTCCCATCTTCAGATGCTTTTTTGTTACATATTTGCATTTATTGTGATGTCTCCATTTGTGGTGTTTTGCTTCTTCTGTCATGTGGTTAAGACATGATACTGCTATCGGAGAATAGGTTGAATAATTATATTAGGATGTTATTCCTACATTACTTATATAAATGGTATTTTTAAGCTTCTACGAGTACTTACAGGTATTGTGCCTTGTTCTCTGTACAGATTCTCACTCATATAAAACACATCACTACACTGTTCCTGTAAACAAACATGTTCCCGAATATGGCACAGATTTACAAAGAGTTTGAATACATTCAGAGATGTTTCTTTTTACAGAGTTGGTAATATATTTAAAGATTTTACATTTTTTTCTGAAATATTATTTATATTATTTACGGTTATTGATGTACTGAATGAACTTATATTACTATTTATGTTAGATATTTGAAGCTTTTACCGAAATTTGTTGATGCACTATCCCGTTTGCCATTGTGGATTTTTTCTTCTTGTTTTTTGTGGTGTACAAAAATTTCTAGTTCTTTCATAAAATCCATTGCACGTTACTTTTTGAAATAGTGGGGTATCTTAAGATGATCTTCTATGTTTTGAAATGGATATACAGTGTTTTTTTATAAGTGTTCCTATTGCTGATTTTGAGTAGTGGTTATGTTTGTAGCAGTTGATGTATTCATGATATCTAATTTAAATATTCCTGCCAGTCTGTCCTATATAGTAGTTTGTGCAAGTCTGAGAAATTATCCTGTTCGTTGTTTAAGGTGTGTACTAATTTCTGTTGTTGCGTTTGCTCGACATACTGGCCGTTGACCAGGTTCGGGTGGTACTGGACTCGTCTCCCACAACCACGAACTTACTTTACATTTTCTTGCCCGAATCCATGTCATAGCACATCAGCCCGGTATCGGGCCACGTACAGCTCGTTGTCTCCAGCATTCCACAAATCATCAAGGGAGCAGGTCCTTGGGCAGTTCTTACCCCTCAGGAGATGTTCCATATTCTCTCTCTCCACACAGGTACATCTGATGTCGCTTTCGTCGTTGATTACCCTTTTCACTAGGCGACTCCTGTTCTCAGACGGTTCAGAGACTTCGCGCTTCTCTAGTCCAAGTAATGGTATGTTGCTATGTGTCCCAACATATAGCAGCACAATCTGACGGCAAGAAGGACCTTTGCTGCAAGCCTCACACCGGTGGTTAGTTGTAAGAAGGCGCTCTGATGTCAGCATGACAGAATGTGTTTCAGATATTTTAACTGTTTTTATGTTTGACGTACCACTGGTAAAAGTTAAAAGTTTTATGATTGACGTACCATTTTAAAGTCGTGCACCTTCACGAAATGGAAAGCATAGGACACAAATGACGAGATGATGGTACCCTAAGTGTATCGAAACTGGTCTTCAAAATATAAATTAACTAAGTGCGATCTTTGCATTTCAATACTTCAAAGTACCTTTATTTTTCTATATAATTTCCACGTAGATTGAAACGTTTGTCATATCGCTTTATAGGCTTCAAAAAGACATGCAGGAAAAATCAGGGCGTAGCATACGAAAGAAGCGTCGAACGGCTTGTTTGACGTCAGTATTGCTTCCAAAGGGCCTTCCGTCGAGAGTCTTCTTCAAAGCTGAACGCAGATGGAAGTCACTTGGTGCGAGATCAGGACTGTATTGCGGATGGTGTAGGCGTTCCCAATCGAGAGTTGCCATATAATTTTGCGTTGCCGTCCCCGAGTGTGCTCTCGCATTCACATCCAACTGCACAGTGCCAGATCTAAGAAGGCCAGGCCGTTTTTCCCGAATAATCTCTTCCAATTTCGACAGAGTAGCACAGTACCACGCAGCATTGATGGTTATATCCTCCAAACGTTCCAGCAACCAAACTCCTTGAGCGTCGCACAAAACGGTGAGTAGCACTATACCTGCAGACGGAGTGCTTCTTTCGGACAGGTAATGTTTCCACTCCATAGCCGTTCAACGCTTCTTCCGTATGCAAGACCCAGATTTTTTTTCCTGCGAGGCTTTTAGAAGCTTATAAAGCGGTTCGACAGTTGTCTCAATCTACATTGAAATTATGTAGAAAAGTAATGTCTTATCATGATGCCTCATTCAATTTTTTCCTTTCATACACAACTCTGCCCAAAGTCGATAAGGCACACTTAATTTCCAACTACATCTACATCTACATATATACTCCGCAATTCACCGTAAGGTGCGTGGCGGAGGGTACACTGTACCACTACTAGGCATTTCCTTTCCTATTCCACTCCCTACGAGCCCTAATTTCTCTTATCTTGTCTTTGTGATCTTTACGCGAAGTGTAAGTAGGCGGCAGCAAGATCGTACTACACTCAGCTTCAAATTCCGGCCCTCTAAATTTACTTAACAGAAATTCACGAAAAGAACGTCGTCTTTCTTCTAGCGATCCCCAATTGAGTTGCCGGAGCATTTCCGTGACACTCGCGCATTGGTCGAACTTATCGGTAACAAATCTAACTGCTCGTCTCTGAACCGCCTCTATGTCTTCCTTTAAACTGATCTGCTGCGGGTCCCAAACACTTGAGCAATACTCAAGACCTGGTTGTACAAGCGTTTTATACGCGGTCTCCTTTACAGGTGAAGTACATCTTCCCACAATTCTCCCAATAAACCGAAGTCGGCTGCCCGCCTTACTCACAACTGTCCTTACATGCTCGTTCCATTTCATATTGCTCTGCAATGTTACGCATAGATATTTGAACGACGCGACAGCATCAAGAAGCTCACTACTAATGCTGTATTCGAATATGGCTTGCTCAGGATAGGGTATTGTGGAGAGCTGCATCAAACCAGTCTCCGGACTGAAGACCACAACAACAACACATGTATCACCTACAAAATTTTGCCTCTAAAAACAATAAATTTCAACATCTTCACAAAAATAAAAATAAATACTGACTCTTTACTTCCAAAATAATTGCAAAAAAAAAATCCATATCGATGTGCTAAGGCTGTTACATCACTCCTAGAATAAAGGAATTATTCACCCCAGCCCTGTTTATTTAAAGGCGTTTGTTTATTTTGAACAGAACCAAAAATGGTTCAGCCCACACCTGTGTACTTACGAATGATGTAACAACCGTAGCATACCAATATGTATTTTTATAGTTACTTTCGCAGTACAGAGTCAGTATTTAAGTTAATTTTTGTGACGATGTAGAAAATTCATTGATTTTTAGAGGGCAAATTTTCAGTTGATACATACCGGTAATAATTGAGAATGGTACCAGAGTTTCACCAAAACTAGTTGTACGTAATGAAAGACAAAATAAAATACTGACTGTGGCGTGTGAGTGATTGCTTAAATGTCTCCATTACAAAATATATTTAAAAAAAATACAGAGATATTTCTTGGACCACGGCCAGACAACCCATAATAATGATAAACAATTATTTCATCCAGTCCTGAAAGCCTTCATTGCATGATCCTACATAACCTGCTCGCTGCTACACCAATTCAATTTACATGATACAACACATTCAGAGGTTCTGTCATTTTCGAAGTGTACAGCAGAGGTTATATCCAGAAGGGCGACAACACACAAAAGTAATTTTATCATTTTCCTCGCATAACATATGATGTACTTTTAATCATGTAGCCTTTGTAAAAAGCTTTGTACCTGTAATAAATATTTCGGTAAATCTCCATGCCTTCTTTAGTTGCATTTTGGATGGCAAGCAGGATTATGATGCGCCCAGCTCTGATACAAAAGCCTACAGTGCATGGCCACTGTATTGTAAGCTGAGAGAGAGCACGTTCGTACTAGCGCCTGCACTTCCTCTTCGGCACCTTTTTAAATTCGAGAAATCGTCGCACGCAGTTCGTGCGCGATAATTGCGCAGGTGAATTTAATTATAACCGAAGTGAGCTCGAGGGCGAACGAGTGGCGAGAGGGAGGCGTTGCGTGCGGACGTGTCGCATTCTGGGGGTGTGGTGGCGAAGGATGAGTGGGAGGGGGTGGAGGATCGAGAGAGCCGGTGAGCGGACGGACAGCGGGGAAGCAAGTGGGAGCACGCAATTTAAGAGCACTTAGCGGCAGATTAAATTTTCAGGTCGGCTGGCTGCGGGCGAGGCGCCGCAACATGGCTGGCAGCGCGAGGTGGAGGGAGGGGGTGGGGCTCCACTAATCAGGGTGAGCGCTGCGGTCACCGCGCAAGAATGTGCCGAAGGGGGATCGGCAGTTGCGCCGATTGGTCTCCGGGATTTTTCCTACCCAATTGGTGCGTTGCGTTGGACCTAGTATCCTGCCAGAGAGGAGAATAAAATTCCTAGTGGCCAGTCGCAGAAAACGGTGAGTCTAAAGCCTTTATTACACGGGAAGTGAAAGCTTACGAGATTACCCATGATGCACCGGTCACGCCGTCCGCGCTCAGTATAGACGCGTCCACTTGCACGATCGCTAGTAGACGGAATAGGGTGGATCCCATTCTCACGCGTATGAAAGTGCTTCACGCACGAGCAGACCAAATGGGGAATCCAGCTGACAAACGAAGCCAAGATGGGAATTTGATTAAGAATTACTTGTTCCTGCTCAAAGGAACGTAGTTTTTCGACTCAGTATTTTATGAGTCCACTGGGAGCGGGAGCTGGAGGGTGGGGGTGGGGTACTACTAATCAAAATGTTCAAATGTTTGTTAACTACGGGGTCATCAGTCCCTAAACTTACATACTACTTATGAACTACTTACGAACTAGGACGGCACAAATATCCATGCCCGAGGGGGGATTCGAACCCCCGACCGTAGTGGCCGTGCTGACCGTGACTGGAGCGCCTCAGTCACCTCGGCCACCGCGGCCGGCGTACCACTAATCAGGGTGAGCGCTGCGGTCACCGTGCAAGAATGTGTTGAAGGGGGATCAGCAGGTGCGCCGATTGGTCTCCGGGATTTTTTTCTACCCAACTGGAGCGTTGCGTTGGACCTAGTATCCTCCCAGAGCGGAGAATAAAATTCCTAGTGGCCAGTCGCAGTAGATGGTGAGTATAAAGCCCTTTTTACACGGGAAGTGAGAGCTTACGAGATTACCCATGATGCACCGGTCACGCCGTCCGCGGTCAGTGTAGACGTGTCCTCTTGCACAAGATGCACTCATACGATCGCTAGTAGACGAAAGAGTATGGAACATATTCTCACGCATATGGAAGTGCTTCACGTATGAGCAGACCAAATGGGGAATCCAGCTGACAAACGAAGCCAAGAGCGGGGAATAAATTTCCTAGTGGCCAGTCGCAGCAAGCGGTGAATATAAAGCCTTTTTTACACGCCGAAGTGAGAACTTACGAGATTACCCATGATGCACCGGTCACGCCGTCCGCGTTCAGAGTAGACGCATCCACTTGCACAACATGCACTCATACGATCGCTAGTAGACGGAATAGGATGATCCTATTCTCACGCGTATGGAAGTGCTTCACGCATGCGCAGACCGAATGGAGAATCCAGGTGACAAACGAAGCCAAGTTGGGAAATTGATTAAGAATTACTTGTCTCCTGCTCAAAGGAACGTAGTTTTAAGACTCAGTATTTTATGAGACCGCTCGGAGCGGTAGGTGGAGGGTGGGGGTGAGGTTACACTAATCAGTGTGAGCGCTGTGATCACCGCGCAAGAATTTGCCGAAGGGGGATCAGCAGCTGCGTCAATTGGCCCCCGGGATTTTTCCTACCCAACTTGAGCATTTGCGTTGGACCTAGTATCCTGCCAGAGCGGGGAATAAATTTCCTAGTGGCCAATCTCAGCAAACGGCGAGTCTATAGCCCTTTATACAAGGGAAGTGAGAGCTTACGAGATTACCCATGATGCACCGGTCACGCAGTATGAGGTGTGGACTGGGGCACATCTGCAGGTATAAATAACCATAAACACAAACATGTCCCATCTTGAAAAACATTGTGGAATAATAAGGATGATGAGGCCTCAGCGCTCGAAATGCACTGTGTACCAATAAAACACGATTTTTGTGATTGACGGCCGGTTGGTTTTATTTTACAGAAGTAAAACAGTCACGGAAGAATCACTGTCAACGGACAAAATTAAATTCTTCTAAATCTATTTTACCATGAGACATACAATGAATGTTCATTCACAACCTGCAACACTCGACTTCCTTTCTTATCAGCTTTTTCCAGAACTGTTGCTAATAATATTAATCTTGCCACTGGAACGTACTCGCATTAAGGCAGTGTCGTAAAAGAGCTCTCAATTTTCCTGGCAAAAATCCGTTATATAATTCATAACTTCGATAATTGGAATGACCCCAATTCCGACCTGTCAATTGGCAAGACCAAGCATCGCCAGAAGCACCTCTGAGGATGTCCAGCGCAGCTCTAAGCGAAGACATATTGTTTTTAAGGAGTGCAACTGCTGGAATCCATTTTTATTTATTTATTTATTTTATTTTTTAGTGAAGACATTTGAACAAAGCACTCAAATATTACAGACGCTATTTTACATTTATCTTTTATTATGTACAACTATTTTAGGTGAAATTATATCGCCATTTTCAAGTACTTAGTATCAACTACAAAATTTTGCCTCCAAAAAACAATGAATTTCTACATCTTCACAAAAATAAACTTAAATACTGAATGTTTACTAACTAAAGTTCTTACATCATTCCCGGAGTAAAGGAATTATTCGGACCAGCCCTGTTTATATACAGTTGTTTATTGTGAACATTCTTTACAAATGATGTAACAACCTTAGCTTATCAGTATGGATTTTTATAGTTACTTTCGCAGTACAGAGTCAGTATTTCAGTTAATTTTTTGAAGCTGTAGAAATTCATTGTTTTTTACAGGAAAAATCTTTAGTTGATACATAAGTACTTGAGAATAGTGACAGCATTAACCGAAACTAGTAGTACATAATAAAACACAAAATGAAATAGTGACTGTCGCATGTGAGTGCATTGTTTAAATATCTCCATTACAAAATCAGGGTGAGCGCTGCGGTCACCGCGCAAGAATGTGCCGAAGGGGGATCGCCAGGTTCGCAGATTGGTCGCCGGAATTTTTTCTACCCAACTGGTGCGTTGCGTTGGACCTAGTATCCTGCCAGAGCGGAGAATAAAATTCCTGGTGGCCAGTCGCAGCAAACGGTGAGTTTAAAGCCCTTTTTACACGGGAAGTGAGAGCTTACGAGATTACCCACGATGCACCGGTCACGCCGTCCGCGTTCAGTGTAGACGCGTCCAAATGCACAAGATGCACTCATACGATCGCTAGTAGACGGAATAGGACGGATCCTACTCTCGCGCGTATGAAAGTGCTTCACGCATGAGGAGACCTAATGGGAAATCCAGCTGAGAAACGAAGCCAAGTACGGAATTTGTTTAAGAATGTGTACTTGTCTCCTGTTTAGAGGAACGTAATTTTTCGACTCAGTCGTAAGTATTTTATGAGGTAATACTATTGAGGAATTGCGTTAAAATTTAATATAACCTGTGTACAATCTTTATTAAATACAGAAATATAGCTGTTAATATGAAATCCAAACAAATGTAGAGCAAATGTAAAGAAATTTATCCGTCGGTTCTTGGTAGTACAACATCACACTTACTTAAAAGTAGAATTTTGTGTATGTTCTACACGTTCATTACCGTCATATTCAGACATTAAACTACGTCGAAAACCGTTTATTTAAATAAAAATCAATATGGTGATCTACCACACAACCGTTTTATTCACAGAGGCAACACATTCCCGGCATCTTACACAAAGACGTTGGAGCACATATTTTCACTCACATTTATCTTTGGAAAGCAGCTCTCAAACTATAAGCGTAATTAACAAAGCGTGATAAAATGTTACATGACTACACAATTAAATTCTTACGTTACGTACGAAAGCGTTTCACTGTTTACACAGTGCTTAATACTCGTATGTGAAATAGTGGAAGAGCTTGGCAGTAGATAACATAATTACCACTGACCTTTATCCTGCAAATGTGTGCTTCAAATTACACAATTTGTATAAAGTACCTTTTAATTATTGTCACTAATGAAAATAAATAACATATTAATAATAATATTAACGTAAAGTTTGACAGTTTCAAATATGTTCTGTGACACCAGTCTCTTTGACTCATAAAGAGTCACGTAAACAAATGTTACACATTAACCGAAATATATGGGGATATACTAAAAATTATAAATTGTAAAGACAGATTTATGTGTAGGATTAACAACATATAATAAAACGATTTGAGAATTACACTTTTAAAATGTCCAAAACGAGCGTGCGACTTTTTTTTGCAGTTTAAGCCTGGTGTCAATTTTTTCCAGTTAGGCTTGATACAAAATAAGGGGTATTATGTCAAGTACCACAACATGTCATATCGACGAATGTTGAAATATTCAAATGTTTGTAAAGCCTATGGGACTCAACAACGGGGCAATCAGTCCCTAAACTTACAAACTACTTATGAACTACCTTATATTAAGAACGGCACAAATATCCATGCCCGAGGGGGGATTCGAACCCCCGACCGTAGTGGCCGTGCAGACCGTGACTGAAGCGCCTCAGTCCCCTCGGCCACCGCGGCCGGCACGAATGTTGAATTTTTAGCACACACATGTGTCCACTGTTAGTGCTAACTGACTTACATTTGTACTGTTCCTATCATGTTGAACTACAACACAGTAGTGAAGGTTCAATAATACGAATCCTTATACTAGTTTGAATCTTAAATCCTAGGGATACATATTTATGAAATTGTTTGGATCCACAGAGAAAAACTAAAGGATTTCTGCACATGGCGCTAATAGCATCCCTCTAATTTAAATGGTCATTCATAGTAACATTAAAATTATCCACTGATTTGCTAAATGGTGTTGCCGATAACTTGAAGTTGAGAGAAAGCTAGTTGAATTGATGAATTTTAAGAAAAAGGTTCTGCCCATATATTCACTGAAGAAAGAGATCATCCATCACCTCGGTTATCACATATTTACTGCATGTATTCAGGCATTTAGAGCTGAAGGTTGTCAACATAGAAATTATATTGAGCGATTTCTTTGTGCTGACTAAGTATTAACGACACATAAGGAAAAAAAGTGGTCATAACAATGACCCTTGCGGCACTCATGAACGAACATGTTTCTAGGGCCTATTTACGTATCACATACGAGTAGATAATGATTACTGTTTCCCTTCTGTCATAAAGGACTCAAAAACTATCTGGATGAGGTCAGGTTACCTATGGCTCCACAATTCCAGCTGGCCTCCACTTTCATATGAATTCTGTAAAGATAATCCATATATATACTGCAGTCTGATAAAAGGTAAGACAAGAGGCTAACTGAGGATAAATTATTTGGAAACTCTCGATGATTTCGGGAAAGAAAAAGTCCGCCTGCCCTCCCAGTGAAAGATGAACATAATGTCCCCTGCCACAAACCCATTGTTTACACCGCGATGGATAACAGGATGTTATTTTATTTTGTGCTTTTATTCTGTGGCACGACAATAATTGTACTCACTGTCGTTTACCAATCACAGTTTATGCCTCTAAACGTTCACATCGAACCCCACTGCATCGCAATGGAAACAATGACCACATTTTTCAGATCTTTCATTTTATTAATATATCCATTGTTCATCGACTGATAGAAGTTATTTATGGCTGTGGTCTCTAGTGGGAGGATTACCAACCATGTCATATCGTTAGACATACAACAAACGGGTTCCAATCTGATGACACTATGACATGTTTGGCGTATGGTACCACAGCACGTCCAATTACATACGAATAACTACAAATCCACTGAACACGCGTTCGGAAGCATCTACGAGCAAGATTATTACGGAGGCGGATGGCGTATAGGATAACCAAGCTGTCAGGCGTCGACATTCCACCGAATGGGGTCGATGCTTTATCCGTTGCCAGTTCAGACGACACATTGCTACGGCACCACCGCTGTGGCAGTACGAGAAACACATGTTCTAAGCCGTCCATTACACGTTAAACGCTACTTAGTACGCAAATGTCCTACGTAGCGTGCAAGCAGCTGCATTATCAGCAAAGCAATCGACTAGACGGACCAAGCTCTACGAGATTTGAAGCAACGTTACGTTTTGTCGTTTTCCATTACACGCTAAGCCTATTTTTATATCCTGTTCTGGAGATTGCGTTATTATCCTTTCAGAGAGCCTACTGTTTATGTCGGTGAAACATTTATTCAGTCGGTATCTCTAATACTAATTCTCTCAATTATTTTCAGCAGCAACCTTTCCAAGATTAATGTCGTCTCTCTCCGCTCCTTCTGTGCGAATATTCAAATATTGTAAAAAGATATAAAATAGCCAAGATCGCTTATCACCAATTTTTATTAACGACGACCGGTTTCGCTGAACTATGCCAGCATCATCTGGTCAAATAAAATATTTTACAAGGCCATAATCTTGTAATGTCAAGCAGTTGTTATATAACAATTTACAGTGCATAGGTGCACTATGTCATTATAATAAAACATAATTATTACAGTGATAATTATGTTTTATTATAATGACATAGTGCACCTATGCACTGTAAATTGTTATATAAAAACTGTTTGACATTACAACATTATGGCCTTTTAAAATATTTTATTTGACCAGATGATGCTGACATAGTTCAGCGAAACCGGTCGTCGTTAATAAAAATTGATGATAAGCGATTCTGGCTATTTTATATGTTTTTACAATATTATAAGTGGATCGCCTCCTAAAACGTAAACCAATTCAGAATATTCAAATGTTTGTGAATATAAGAGACTTAACTACTGCTGTTGTTACTATCTAGGCTTAATAACTACTGAGACTAACTTATGGTAAGAACGACACACACACACCCGTTCCAGAGTGAGAACTCGCAATTCCAACGGCGAAAAACCGAATGCTCCGCAGCAAAGTGTCATAGCGCGCTCTGCCACTCCATCGCGGGATACTGTGCGGAAAGGATAGAAAAAACGCCCCCTTGCAAAAACCACGCATTTGCTCTTTTACGTCTGAGAAATATTGAACCTGAAAGACTGTAAACTCTTTCCATCAGATCTATAAAGGGGCAACTTGTTCCGCCTGATCGCCGTATCATCCTCAGCGCGAAGGGGTCATTGGACTCCTCAGAAGCCAGGGCTCATGGCAATTGAGTCGATTTCCGTGACCTGCCCCGCTGTTTCTCAATCATGTAGCTTCTCAATTGTCCTTACAAGGTCTGCGTGCCACTCGCTTGGCAACAGCACTCAGCCAAGACCAACTACAATATATCAGACCTGAAGGCAGCATCCAAGACGGCGGCAATCGTAGGCCAAGCCAAGGCCTCACATTTCGCGTCAGTGGCCGTCTGTGAACAGCATGGAAATTGAATAGCGACTTGTTCCCCTTTATGGTGTAAACTGCTGTGGGAATTTTGAATGTATTTTCATCCTTTCGGTTATACAACCTTCCTTTGAGTTAGACCATAAACACAAATTCACATCTTGTTACATAACAGTACCAACAATTCTATCAAAATAAAAGCTACTCAATGAAAAAAAAAAAAAAAAAAAAAAAAAAAAGCAGTGATTACTCTTTCTGAAAATGCAATCTTCACTAACAACAGGAATAATCTCCCCCTTTGTCCCTCCCTCATTAAGAATATCAAACTTTAACAGCAACCTTATCATGTCTTAACTGCATGACAATCACACTTACCTAGGCGAAAAATAATTCTATGGGAAAAATTTATTTCCATTCCTGAATGAATGAATCAGTTTTTGTATTTAGAAGTTGCTCACACCGTTGCAACACATCTTTCCCACAACTGTATATTGTATTTATATTAAAATTTGTGTGAAAAATTTCCTGTGAAATGACACTGCGCTTAGTCTAATTAATCAAGTAGATATTTCACTGATATGGTGTCAACTATATGCAACAGGGAAAAGGAAGAAACAGGAACAGGTACACACTGAATTATTTTATTTATCAACAATGCTCGGATTTCCACATCACCATAGAGGTACCAAACCTGACGCATTACTCATTATTTTACACGGCGAGTTTCACCTGTAGGCCTAAACCATGTTACATACAAATTATTGGCAGATCATAGCAATGATTTTGTAACACGCTAGTAGTAATCTGAGTGACTGCTGAATTTATTTGCTGCTCAGCTTGGCCTCTTTCCTTTTTGTTATTTTTGCTGCAATGTCTTCATGAGGTTTCCTTTTTTGCTTTTCTAGTGTTCTAGCAATTTCCTTTAAAATGGTCAAAGTCGGGTATATTGTCATTTTCACACCACTTACTGAAACTACATTCATCACGTTGCAAGAATTGCTGAAAACGATCTTCAGGTTTCTTCCTCTCCTTAGAAACTGGTATTGAGTGATTAGATGGTTGATTCGGAAATATGGTAGAATATGCATCATTCGTTAGTTTTGGAATTTTTCGTGGCACACGTATAGGTTCGCCGATTTCCACAGGAAAAATGTCTTCCCTAACCACAAACTTGGGTTCGAAATGCTTAATGCATACCACAGTATTATCGTTCATTTCGAAATTGTTCCTGTGAATTAACTTAATCCATCTGTTCCTTGACGTTGTTTCTTTGGGAAACTTGAATGTTGAGGTATCGTATGTTTTGCCGTAGTTGGACTTACAGCCTGGCACACAACAACTACGACCCATCACACTTTATATCATAAATATCTTACTGTAGATTCTAAGAAACAAATCCTACCGTAGCACTTGAGACGAAATTCGCATCACATCACAAAAATACTACGCACTATACTTCAGTTAATACTCGCAGCACATTCCTAAATACAATGTTACACACGTGTAGGCCTAACGTAAACAGAAGCAGAGTGGTTTGTTTCCCCCACGATTGCCGCCATATTGTCGACTATCGATACCTGCCTTCAGGTCTGAGATATTGTAGTTGGTCTTGACTCAGCAGACTCGGACGATGTGCCATCCAAGTACTAACTCAGCCTCACAGTGCTTAACTTTGATGATCTAGCACTAACCGGTGTAGCCCCTGTGGCAGGCCGTCGGCTGTTACGTCTGAAATAATCATGCCGCTAATTCTTAAAGAAACATTGTTGGTAGGGAAGAGTAAGAAATTCTGGTCATATGTACACTATCGACAAAGCACAATCAATGACTTCATTACAAGATAGTAATGGTGATGCTACTGATGACAGTTCTGCTAAAGCAGAATTGCTTAACACAGGTTTCTGAAATTCCGTCACTAGAGAAAACGAAGCGAATACTCCAGAATTCGTATCAAGAACAGCTGCCAGTATGTGCAATTTAGAAGCAGATACGCCTGGAGTATTAAAACAACTTAAATCACTTAAGAAAAGTATGCCTCCCGGTCCCGACTGTATACCAATTAGGTTCCTTTCAGAGTATGCTGATGCAATACCCCCATATCTATCATACACAACCACTCGCTCATTGTTCGTTCCGTACCCAAAGACTGGAAAATTGCACATGTCACTCCAATATTCAAGCAAGGTAATAGAAGTGATCCGCAAAATTACACGCCTATATCATTGACGTCGGCTTGCAGGAGGATTTTAGAATATATACGTTCCTCAAACATTATGAACCTCGAAGACAACGACCTATTGTCGCATAGTGAAAGGGGATTCAGAAGCTATGGTTGTTGTTAAACTCAACTATTGACAAAGGATGTCAAATAGATTCCGTATTTCTTGATTTCCGGAAGGCTTTTGACACTATACCTCATAAACGCCTTTTAATTAAAAATTGCATGCTTATGGAATATCGTCACAATTGTGCGATTGGAATCATGAATTGCCATGCGGCCTTTTTTTCAGTCCCACTAGTTAAATTCCAATGATTAATTTAGTGTTAAGTGTGCATGACATGTACTTGAATAAACCAGTTTTTGATTTTATTTATTGGAAAAAGACATTAAATAAAGTGTTTTGCATTTATTCGTTAGACGAAATTGGTCTGAATACCTAAATATGTTTCTCTGGCAAGAAGTCGGATGTTATTGTCGTAACTGCACAATATTTCGTCAGCACACCTGGCTGACATCTTCTGATGCGATGGACTCACTGCTAGGTCGTGACCGACGAATTCCTATTTTAAAACATATAAAGAAGGGAACGCCCATGCGATAACGCGCCAAAACCGGTGATCAGTAGCGCACAAGGACTGATTTTGGGAAGTTTCGTTTAAGATGAAGAGTTGTGATACTTCTTTATTTATTTTCAGTTAATTTATTTTACATTAGCAGTTTTAAAAGCTTCTTAGTAATTTTCATTTATTTTATTATTCTGTATCAGATTGTAATAATATTCAGTTTTGTAGATTTTCCGTACTGCACCCATAACCGAAAGAACCAGCTACGCCACCTGTTGAACTGTGAAGTAAACATTTCGACACTTGGGCAGATCTGTCCACATGCGAAGCGCCGCTGCCGACTGCCACAACACCCTTTGTTGGTAGCCGCATCCCGAATTACTTCGTTTGTATGTATGCTGGCCTGTGTTGTCATCTTGTCATGGTCAACCGATAAGACATGTCACTACCGATGCCTCTTCATCCGCAACGCAGTCGTTTTCCTCGGTGGTCATCGTGATTTTAACAGTTTCAATACAGGATCCCATGCTGTGCGGAGTTGGTAGCCGGTTTCCCTGTTGAGCATAATCCAAGAGCTGCGAATTTTCACCTCCTCTTTAATAACATCGTTGCAGTACGAGCAATTAAACGAAATAATTTTGGTGTTTTTGCCCTGTACTGAGGCAGTGTTCAGCCACTGTGTCGTCAATGTTCAACGCATCCGTCCTCCACAGTTTTATCAGACAAAGATCGTTCTTTCCAGAGCCCGGAACATTTATTTTCGTGAAATTGAGCCTATATAGCTTTTTGTTACTAAAACACGAAAATTAGTCAGGGTTTTCATGAAATTTTGATACACAATTGCATTTTTCCTAGAAATAGTTTCAAGATACCTACTTTGCTGAACTGACTAAAGGAGTCGGGGTAGGACTGAAAACGACCTCTACCCAATAACGTGACAGTTTACAGAATTTAGCGTTCCAATATATAAGATTGAGAGCACTTTGTGACTTGAAAAATTTCACAGAAAATTGGATAAATTTATTAATTTTTTCTCACTGAAACTCCCCACAAAGAGAACAGACAAGATTTATGGCATAAGGCATTGTCGATGTTGTGGCATAAATCTGGCCCGCCGGCCGCGGTGGCCGAGGGGACTGAGGCGCTCCAGTCACGGTCTGCACGGCCACTACGGTCGGCGGTTCGAATCCCCCCTCGGGCATGGATATTTGTGCCGTTCTTAGAATTAGTTAGTTCATAAGTAGTTTGTAAGTTTAGGGACTGATGACCCCGTAGTTAAGTCCCATAAGCTATACAAACATTTGAACACATTTTTTTTTAAATCTGCCCCATTAAGCAAAACCTATTTATTACTTCTGCACTGCTCACTGATGTCCTGACAGAATTTATAGACATACTAGCTTAAACCCACAGCACCGCTCGCGTGTTGGTTGTTTATGATAGATAATGCGCGAAACGTCAAATCGATTTTTAAAGATATGTTTTAAAATAAATTTCTTTTTTACTGCTTTATTTATATATTCTTATATTTCCTTGTTCGTATACTTATCCTTACAGAGAAAGATCTGCCTGCATAGACCAAAGATATGGTCTGTGGCATCACGTTTCGCTGTTTGTAACCTCCTTGCTGTAGAATCGCAAACGTCATCGCTGGCCTTCAGTCCGAATTTTTTTATTATTTGACGACTTTCAAATACCATATCTTCCACCCCGTTAAAGCTATCGGCTTGGAACTGCTATGGTGTACAACAGGAGACTTCGAACAACAATTACACACAGACCATTCGATGGCGTTCTGTAGTTTTCGCTGCAGAACGAAATATTAAAACACACACACGTAGAATTTTATATACTCCGATAACTTTCTATCCCAATATACTCCACCCTTTTATCATTGTCAATCGTCAAGCAACAACCAATGAAACCATTTTCAAAGAGTAAATATAATTTTCAAAGAGTAATTATTGTTCCGCATTTCGCGTTATATTCTTCAAATTATCAAATATCTATCAGATGGCTGTAAAACCGTGCCTTAAAACCTTCCTCAGGTAGAAATTAGTAACTGTACAAATATTTAGTCTCTGCGTCTTGTCGTTTGGACGTGATAAGCGTACACCGAACAGACATTCACATTTATAGATATAGATTCTCAAATATCAAGGAACGTACGAGCAAAAATCGTATCAGTGTATCTCATACAGTTCAGGAGGTATGGCGTCATAAAACTAGTTTTCGTGGAAAATAAACAGAGGCAATATATCAGTAGTTAAAACTTCCGGGCTGAGAGGCCGTGGTCGAACAGTAGAAATTTCTTCCCCTAACGTTTCGTCGCCGGCTGCGGGCAACATCTTCTGAGGTGAGTCGACGACTGGCTGCTGGGCCGTGGAGATCCTGCATATATGGAGGGCATAGAGGGCGCCGCCACTCGTCACGTGATGTCAACAGTAAAACTATCTCTGGCTGGCGTCATTACTCTCGATCGAAGGTATTCGATTGTCACGTCTTTGGTACAAAGCAGACCGCCATATCTTGTCTAACTACAAGCCTTCTTTCTTTCTGTTAAAATTATTGTGGTGTTTAAAAATCTCTATAGCCTCTCTATTCATACGTGCATAGTAATGCGATGTCTTAGCTAGCACGCTTGTCTCACTAAATTTTATTTGGTGGTCACCGTTTTCAAAAACATGTTCCGCTACGGCCGATTTGTCCGTGTGTCCCAGTCGACAGTTCCTTTTGTGTTCAGTTAGGCGAGTATTGATACTTCTTTTTGTTGTGCCAATATAAACCTTCCCACAACTACATGGGATCTTATACACACCTGAAGTAGCCAAAGGGTGTCGCGCATCTTTCGTTGATCGTAAGCATTCACTGATCTTTTTGGTGGGTTTGAATATTGTTTCCACTCTAAACTTGGCCAGTACTTTCCCAATGCGGTCCGTGATATTGTGGACGAATGGGAGAAACACTTTCCCCGCCAAAGGTTGTTGTTGGACGTTAGCAGAGATTTGTCTTCTGGGCTGGAGTGCTCGATCTATCTCCTTATCACTGTATCCGTTTTTTTTAAAAATGCGATTCGTAAATGATCGAGTTCCTCTTGCAAATAAGCTGGCTCACAGATTTTATTAGCCCTGTCCACTAATGTTTTAATAACACCTCTCTTCTGCCTGGGATGATGATTCGAATCTTTGTGAAGGTACCGATCGGTGTGCGTATCTTTTCTATATACTTTATGACCCAGAGTCCCATCTGCACGTTTAAACACCACAATAATTTTAACATAAAGGAAGAAGGCTTGAAGTTAGACAAGATATGGCGGTCTGCTTTGTACCAAAGACGTGACAATCGATTACCTTCGATCGAGAGTAATGACGCCAGCCAGAGATAGTTTTACTGTTGACATCACGTGACGAGTGGTGGCGCCCTCTATGCCATCTATATATGCAGGATCTCCACGGCCCAGCAGCCAGTCGTCGACTCACCTCAGAAGATGTTGCCCGCAGCCGGCGACGAAACGTTAGGGGAAGAAATTTCTACTGTTCGACCACGGCCTCTCAGCCCGGAAGTTTTAACTACTGAAGACGCCGGCCGTGAAAGCCTACACGTTATGATTAGAGGCAATATATGCTATCAGTCCACACATCTGAATACCACTTCACTGCACTGCAAAAGGTGGATTCAATAAGGGAATACTATACCATCGCAGGGAGCGGCCTAGTTATGATTGGTGAGTCTCTGAAAGAAGCTTTCTATGTCCTTCAGGGTAATCACTTAAGACGTATATCCATTCGAACCGAACCAGGCGAGATGGCACATTGGTAACCCTCTGGACTCTTATGCTGGACGACATTGGTCTAAATTCATCTCCAGCTTTCCAAATTCAGGCTTTCCGTGATTTCCTAAATCACTCCAGACTGGTTTGACGCATCTCTCCATTCTACCCTGTCTTGTGTAAACCTCTTCATCAGAGAATACGAACTGCAATCTAAATCGTTTTGAATTTGCTTACCGTATTCGTCCCTCGGTTTCCCTATGCGGTTTTTACCTCAACACACTTCCTTCTAATGCAAAGTTCACGATCCTTTGATGGCTCAGAACGTGTCCCATCAACCTATCCATTCTCTTAGGATATAGGATATGCCAGAAAAGCATTTTCTCCCCATTACTTACGTGATCTACCCATCTAATCTTCATAATTCGTCTGTAGGACCACATTTCGTAAGCTTCTATCATCATTTTCTCTGAACTTCCATTCGTCCACGTTTCACTCACATACAATGCTACACTCCCGACAAATACTTTCATAACGCACTTCCTATCACTCCGAGGAGTGTAGCGGAGCGGGCTGTTTGAAATCCGGACCTTAAAGAGTCGCGGTTCCATTCAGCCCATTATCAGACAAGTAGAAAATGGGGCAAAGGGAGAAACCCAGTTGGGATGCAACAATAGTTACAAGAGTGAATATAAGCTATACTTAAACAATTCAACTACGAGAACCAAGAAAAATTGGGTGCGCGTGGTCGTTCGCTGTCGGGGGTTCGAATACCCCCTTGGGCATGGATGTTTGTGTTGTTCTTGCGTTAGTTTACCTTAGTTTAAGCAGTTTGTAAGCTATGGACTAGTGACCAAGTAGTTGAGTCTGATGTATTTGCAAACATTTGAACATTTGATTTGAATTTTCAAATCGGATTAGCTTTAAAGCAAAATACATCTGACTGCAAATGCTTTTTATCTCACAAGACAGTTTAGACAGAGCTTGGCGGAAAGGGAACGGTGATTTAACAGGCGAGGAACCTCACGATTCGCCGTGCAGCCCGCGATTTCAAGTGTGTGTTTCTAGGAATGTGAAGGAATCCCCTGTGGTGGAAGGCGTGGCGACGCCGGGATCTCCGTTTCCTAGAGAAAACGCGGACGGTGGGAAACTTGCTGCTTGCCAAAATTAATAAGTGACGCCCGAGCGCCGAGGGGACTGAGGCACTTCAGACACGGTCTGCACGGCCACTACGGTCGGGGGTTCGATTCCCCCCTCGGGCATGGATATTTGTGCCGTCCTAGTTCGTAAGTAGTTCATAAGTAGTTTATAAGTTTAGGGACTGATGACCCCGGAGTTAAGTCCCATAAGCTTAACAAACATTTGAACATTTTGACCCCCGAGCGCGGCAGAATTGGCGGCCTTGATGGGCCAAGAATGAGCTGTTTTACGTATCAATGCGCGACTCCACACGGAGTGTCGCGCGCTGCCTGGTAATTAAGTCACGCCAAAAGGAAACGACCATTTTGGCAGAAAGCTATGTGGACGAACCAGAGGGCATTGTTTTCGACGTTAACATAGATTTCAGAATTGGGAGAAGGCAGATGGAGAGTACTGAATACTGGTGCGGGGAGGACTGGCGTTTCGACTAGCTTTGAGTATAGACATACTTTTGGCGCGCTCATGTCGTGAGGAGCTAACCTTAACTTGGTATCAGACTACAATCTGAAGGGGGAGGTGGACTTAGTATTCTGAGAGTAGGTTGCACCAAGCATCACCGGCAGTCGGGTGTACTGAGAGCGAATCAGTGCAAGTGCACGTACAATATTTATCATTTCATAACAGAACCCTGACCTGCGGAAATTGAATTTTTGAATCGGTTTTATAATGAGAAGATGACCCTCAGTAGCTATATGTTAGGCTAATTTTAGAAACGTAAGAGTAGGACCTTACACTTTCACAAAAAGTATTTTCAGATAGTAAATCAGTAACTTGCTTTGTCTGATGGCCATAACACATCACACAATAATCTGATCTAATTCGAAAATTAATCGTCAAAATAATGAAAGGAATGGGGAACTGGTAAGCGACTTCAGGTTAAATCAAAACTTGTAACTGTTGATAATTAATTTCATTAATAAGAAAACGCCAAATATCTGCTACATCATTGATCATACAATACCATAATTACAAATAATAAACGTACAGAATTTACCTTTCTCAAAAACAAAAAACAAAAAAACAAAAACAAAAAAAAACGTATTCCCAACTAGTGATACAATTGTATCCATCACAGGGCAGGCTTTCACCCATCCAAAATAATCTAACAAAAATATAACGTACATTGCGGCTGCCTAAGCTACTGACCACCAAATGGCAGACAGCATCTGCCTCACACAAGCTCTTCTCACGAGTGCACCTACAGACTTCCTGACCGCTACTACTGGCAGCGCAACACTCACATCAGAGACAATGCATCCTATTTGGCTTATCGCACAGATTACCAACTTGTCCATATTAGCAAATGAAGTCGTAATGATACATAGATTAATAAAATGAAATCAAAAAGTTGCATAGAAATGGAGCATACGAAATTAAAATTAAAATGTGCCCAAGGCAAAATACCAAATAAAAATCCAGTAAAAATGTGCTCATGGCAGAATATATGTTCCGTACAACGGGGTAACCTCGGCAAGTTTTTTTGCGTATTTGGTGCTCTGTAAAGAGAACTATTAGCGAAAGAACCTTGGATTATGTGTCATCGTAACAGTTAAACCCCTGGTTGTCTTTACTTTAAAAAAAGTATATTGTTCTCACGTCCCCTTACCCCCGTTTTCCCAATCATTTTGTGTCGACGTTGCCCCCGCATAACTGAGCGCAATTTCGTAGTTAAGCTGCTCCAGGATAACTTCGATATAAGAAATGTAAAAATGTCATACACAATCCATCAGATGTAATACAGTCTTAGAGGCCTTAATTACAAACGTAACCTCAACTTAATAAATATTCTGGTGTGTCATGGGAAGTCCCAGTCACTCACTACAATAAGAGTTTTAGTCATTGGCTGTTTATCATCGGCATTCAGCATACATAGACGACTCGGTTTCAGGGATGAGTTTCAGAAATTTTATCAATCAACGTTGTTCTTGGAACCTTGAACTTTTGACTTGCTCTGCATTTGGACATGCCCTTCTTCACTGTTTCAATGGCTTTCTCCATGTTATCTTTTCGTAGTTCAAGTAAGGCCTACCTCCCACCTTCTTTCCGTAGATGCGTGGCATCTTCAAGTTATCTACTTCCTACCTGAAATAAATGGAAAAAACAAAAACAAAATATGTTAAAAGGAACAGTCAAACCAGGTAACACAACTGAGGCCGACTCTCTACGCCACGCCTAACAACCATCGTTTCCCTTCCCGATGTATTTGCAAACCATATACTGGCATATAATCCGACAAGTATTAGAAATTCGGTTGGAATGAATTAATTGGTTTGACCATATTCGCTGCCCAAACCTAGACGATATTGACTGTTACAGTGCCATATGGACCTTGATTTTAATATACTATCTCATCATGTACAATTCTTTTTAATATAAATACTGTTGGGATTGCTTGTCAGTGCCCTTGCTTTGAACCTTGGAAGATACGGTATCAGTTTTTATGAGAAGCTAGAATTCCCAGGATGTTTTGTATTCCAATCACCTGATGATGTGTCTATAAGACAAGAAACCGTGTGTGAAATCCTAAAAGGACTACAACAAAACAGCTGAAGTGAAGAATGGGAATTTAAATCAGTTTTCAACCTTACAGTTATTTTATAAGATTTTAACTGTTTGACTGTTCCTTTTAACATGTATAAGTTGTTTAGCTGTGGATGGCCTAGGTATAAGATTGCATGCAATAAAGTAAACAAACTAAAAAATTGTAATAATCATAGTAAGAAAAATATTATGTATAAACAATTAATACTAAAAATCATAAAACATTAATAGTCAACTATGAAAACACTCGAAAGCTAATTTTATGCAAAAACATGCATCATAATATGCATGACGAAGTTACCCCCACTGTCGAAGTTAACCAGATTTACGATATACCTTTCAAGGGTTGTATTTCAGCCCCATATTATTTTTAAGACGAGTCATCTCCCCTATAAATCTGGCAGTGACATCTCTAGTCCTCCTTGAGCGCCATTTTAGATGAGCAAAATAGTAGTTTTTTGTATATCTAACTTTTTATTTTCCATTACTTTCAGAAACATTTTCCGCTTTACGTAATTCAACGCTGTCACAAGATTAATATACAAACAAACTTCCTCACTTACAAGGAGACGACATGTTATCGAATTTTAGAATTTTTTTGTATTTATGGTACGTGGAGTTCAGAATGTAAATAACAATCAGCCAAAGCCATTCGACGCACCTCTCAAAAATTATCGAAGAAAATCGACTTTCAAGTTTTGTATGTAAACGTAAGTGCCAATCATTAAATACATTGTAGCGTCAGTCTGTGTAGCTCATGCGAAGCCAGGCGCCGTGATTCCGTGCGCCCAGCCAGAGGGCTGAACGCCCTCTGTAGTAAAAAGAAGTAGCTGAGCGAAGAACACATCGAACGACAACGAACAAACAGGATCAGCGACCGCAAGGTACAGAAAAAAAATAATAATAAAGGTGGTAGTGTTCTGGATTTACAACCCAGGGGTCGGTGGTTCGAAGCCTTTTCTGGTACATTTTTTAATTATTTCGTTGTGTTCGAATACTTACAAACTTTCAAAATCTCATGGTGATTTTTACGAAAAGTGCAGGTATTTCTGTTTATTCGTAATTTTCTATTTTTCATAGAAGGTTGTTGATAATAATGTTTTCAATAAAAAAACACAAGTTAAATTTTTTACAGTATTGGCGTTACTATTTGTGAGTCAGTTTGTTAAGAGCTACGACAGTGTTTTTGGAATGTCATCTCAGTAACTACTAATGACTTTCCAAGCAGCTAACCTACTCAACCATCGTTTTACGTGATGACAAGGATTTTTTAGCTCGTCTACATACACGTAAACAAAAACTAGCACAACACGTCCAATTAGAGATCCCTAAATGTTTCATATAACGGAATTTGAAAACGTGAAAAAAAAAGGTCACAGCGGGATTCTAACCACCGACTCTATGGTTGTGAGGCCAGAACGTTACCACATTTATTTATTTATTTTAATTTTGCTCTGACTGTCGCCAGTATGCCAGTAGACTGGCAGGGCGGGATTAAAATAGGTCAAAACAAAATAAGTAGTCTCGCATATGCGGATGACAGTTGTAACGGCTGATTCGATTGAAAGGTTGCAAAATAATATTTCAAAGCTCGATCAGAGGTGCAAGGATTATGATATGAAGATCAGCATCTCCAAATCAAGTAATGTCTGTGGGAAAGAGATTTAAACAGACTGAGTGCGGAATAGGTGCAAAAAATGTTTGTAAATCTATCGGACCAAACTGCGTGGTCATCAATCCGTAGCTTTCAAACTACTTAAACCTAGGTAAACTAACCTAAGGACAACACACACACCCATGCCCTAGGGAGGACTCGAACCTCCACGGCGAGCAACCGCGCGCTCCACAGCAAGACGCTTTAGACCGCTCGGCTACTCCACCGCGGCGCCTAGGATGTATTTTCTCACAGGATGGCAACATAGTGAAAGAACTGGAATCGCGGTGCAGCAAAGATAATGCAGTGAGTGCTCAGCTATGAACTACTCTCTTCTGCAATTAGGAAGTAAGTACAAAGACTAAGTTAGAAGTGCAATGCTCTATCTTTTCACCAACTTTGTTGTATGGGAGTGAGAGTTGGGTAGTTACAGGTTATCTTATTCATATGGTAGAGGTTACAGATATGAAAGTAGCTAGAATGATCGCAGGTACTAATAGATGGTAACAATAGCAGGAGGGTGTCCATAATGAGGAAATCAAAAACTGACAGAGCGAACGGACTGAGATGGTGGAGTCATGTTACACGCATGGGTGAAGCAAGGGTACCTAAGAGACTCATGAGCTCGGCTGCGGAGGGTAAGAGGAGTCGAGGTAAACCAAGAAGAAAGTACTTAGATTCGGTGCAGAATGATTTTGAAGTAAATGGCATCAATGTTAGCATTGATTAGGGGATCATGAAGGAATTTTATTAAAGGTACTATGCTCCAGGCTGAACGTTGAAAGGCATAATCAGTCTCTAATGATGATTATGATGATTTATTTTTTTATTTACTTTTTTTAATTATTTGTCGTGGTTCTTCGGGTAGATCTATGCTCTGCGGTCGTTCGTTTGGTTCGTGCTTGATTGTTCGTTGAATGTGTGGCTCAGTTGTTTTTTTATTACAGTGAGCGTTTAGCCCCCTGACCGGGCGTGCTGAGCCACGGCGTCCGGCACACATGAGCTACACCATCGCATGCTATAACTGTTTTAACTATTAGTACTTACATGTACTTTGCGAAACTTCAAAGTCGAATTTCTTGAGAATTTTTGAGAGTTGCGTGGAATGCTTTTGCCGATTGTTATTTATGTTATGAACTTCACGTACCATAAATACAAAGAAATTCTAAACTCTGATACCTAAGAGTCTCCTTGTGAGAGCACGACGGTCGAATTTCGTGCGTTTCGGGTGGGTTATGGATCAGATGCGCGCTTGCACTTGGTTGGGTCCAATCTGGTGGCGCGCAGTAATCTCCTAGAGCCGCCTGGTCTACCTGCTGCCAGCTGGGGATCTCCCCTCCCCCTCCCCCCTCCCCTAATGAGCACTCGCACTGCCCCGGGTGGGCAGCAGGAAGATTGGTGACGCAACCGGCGGCCTGTTTGCCCGCCCGCTGTACCTCTGGGAAGTTTAAATCGCATTACGCTACTTGACTGCAAATCAATCTTCGGAATCGATCGGCAGGCGTCGGCCGGCCCGCAGCGTCGGCGGCTGTGGGCGATTTTCCCAGAGACCTCACTCTCCCCTCCTGTGCGGGAGGCCTGCAGACCGGCTGTTCTATTGAATCAGTCGCAGAGAATTCCACCGGCGATTCTTATCGGCCAGCACGGGCTCTGAAACAGTGAATTCGTCGGCAGGATTTATGTCCTACAATCGGTTTACAGAAGGACAGCTGTCGGAAGGCAACTCTCGCTGCGGACTTTCTTGTCCGTTTTTCTGGCTACATTCTGGTACTGCCAAGTTATTTTCGTGCTGGCATGAGATATACAAACTGCGGTCTGATCCATTAATCTCCATCTAGTGCCAGACTTCAATATTAATTTTCTTGCAGGGGCAATCTGCTCGAAATATGGGAACCAGCTGCTATTAACTATTCTGTTCCCTCTTTATCCTATGTCTGGTGAATCAACTTATTCCACGCTTCATTTTATTTGGCATTACAGAACACAATGAGCCTCGACCTCTTCAGTAGCATTCCTTCAAACGTTATGTTCTCTACGAGGCGCATCCAGAAAGTAAGTTCCATTTGGTAATAAAATGAAATTGTACACAGATACAGAAGAAATTTTTATTCCTCAAAATTCTACAACTCTTAAACTACTTTTCCCGTTAACTGCCGAAATCTTGCAGGCATTTGTCATAGCGTGGCACCAGGTTTTGTATACCTTCTTCATAGAAATCTGCCACCTGTGTCTTCATGCATCACTGATCGAGAAATTTGGGGGAAGTCCATAGCGAGAGCACTAATTGTAAACCTACGGTTTTCCTGGATCTTGTCATCTTCTGTTACCAAAGGTGGACGCCCACTTCGTTCTTCATCGTGCACATCACTACGCCCGCCATTGAACTGTCGGACCCATCTTCTCACCATCGAACCACTCATCGCATTTGGTCCGTAAACATCGAAAATTTGCCGATAACTTTCACTTCGTTTCACTTTCCTCGCATTCAGAAACCTAATCACCGACCTGATTTCACAAGCGGCGGGGTTTTCATTCAACGCCGACATTTCAAACAAGAACAACAAAGCGTATGTAACTGACAGCGATCTCCAAATGGCGCACGTTCTTCTCCTTGATATTCATCGTCTACAGCGCATGTGCAGAACTGCAATCGCTGCGCTGCAGCGGAGATAAATTGAGACGGAACTTACTTTCTGGACGCGCCTCGTATTTTCCTATCCCGTCTTTGGCTATCCATTTTGGTAATGTGATGGTACACAATGTCCAGTCATCTACGTCGCTCTCAGCCGCATTTTCATCTGGCGAAATACAGATAGCTTTCATTATTTGTCTGTGCATCATGTCATCGTTCACCTTATTTAAATGCCCTAGCCAGCGTGTCCTTTGAGAAGTGTAATTTCCACTACGTCTTTCTCTTGCGTATGATCTCTCAGTTCATGATTCTATCTCAAGCTCCTACCCCCTGCTTACATCACGGGCCCATAAATTTTTCACAGGATTTTCTTTTCTAGTGCCTTTCGGACGTTCGTATCTGCTTCTGCTATCATCCACTTGTCAGAAACGTATGTACCTCCTAGTCGCACAAAAAAATAGTGGTCGTGTTGTCTTATAATTAAATTATTCTTGCCGCGATGGAGTGGCCGACCGGTCTAAGGCGCCTCGCTGCGGAGCTCGCGGTTGCTCGCCGTCGGAGGTTCGAGTCCTCCCTGGGGCATGGGTATGCGTGTTGTCCTTAGGCTAGTTTACCTTAGTTAGTTTGTAAGCTACGGACTAATGACCACGCAGTTTGGTCCGATAGATTTACAAACATTTGATCATTTTTAATCATTCTTGAATGTAATTTGAAAAGTAAGCTCTGATTCTTGGTACTGTTTCTTCTCTAATACTCATTGTCATCAACCAGGTAGCAGCTGACCGCTTTAAAACATTTATCACAAGCCTCCAGATTGTGTCGTATTCTCCTAACCTTATAACTGATCATTAACATATATTTTGTCTTCGTTACGTTTGCGGTCATTCAAATTTTTGCTTCTTTAGCTTTATATATATATTGCTGTTCGTTAGTCTCGCTAAAACTCCAGAACGGCCGAACGGATTTGGCTAATTTTAGTCTTGTAATATTCGGGTAAATCCAGGAAGGTTTAAACGGTGAAAATATATGAAAAAGTTGTCTGGAAATATGGGAAACACTGAAATATCTTTTTCCAGTGAGCTATTAATACCGTTCGTCTAATTGCGATAAAATTTTGTATATTTCATGTTGAAAACAAGAGGAAAGTTCAAATCAAATAAAAAATTGGAAAAGTCGTCCGGAAAGTAGGAAAGGTACTTCTGTAGTTTTGCCATTCTATCCACTTTTTACAAAACGGACAACGCATTGTTAAAAGTTAATCACAACTTCTGAAAAATAGTTAGGAAGTCAAACAGTGAAAAGCTTTTCCAGAGACTATTATTCGATATTTCGCTTTATACACTTAACATCAAAAACTATCTTGAATTACACACTTTCTAAAGTGTCTTATCCGGTACTTCAGCGCTCAAACTATCTCCACACCAGATTTCATCACAATAGATTCAGTGGTTTATGTAATGATATATAGCCAAATCGGTTCAGCCGTTCTCGAGTTTTAGCGGGACTAACGAACAGCAATTTATTTTCATCTATGATAATTCACATACGGATCAGATCGTGTAAAACGAACTTTACTCTTTCAAAGTATATTTATGAACGCAACCAACACAACAACCAAGTCATTATTTTAAATGTTTTAAATCTAAATTTTCCTCGCAATTTTTCCTTATTTTATCACCGTTTACATTTTCCTTGAACTTCAACGCATGTGACATGAACATTATCCTGGGCAGGTGTGCGTGATTTGTCCACTCTTTCCACCCACTATCGAGCCGATACTTAAGACTGTCTTATGATACCTTTATAAAGCTACTGGGTCTAAAATACGTACGATTTAAATTAATATGGTTTATATTAAGAGGTAAGTGATACGAAGTTCACCGGGTCATCTAGTTTCATATACTTCCTTAATGAAAGGTGTTTACAACCGCATATCATCTGCATATACACATTTCCCTTTATTGTTCCTTTCTTTTCTATTTCTTGTATGAGAATATGAAGTGATAAGCTGAACAGAAATGCAGAAATATCACCACACTCCTTAACTCGTGGTGTAAAATTAAAGCACTTTGTCATTTTATAATTCATTTGTATTTCATCATATGTGTACTTCCGAGTTACTTCAACAGCCGAGTCATATATGTCAGATTCTCTCAGTACTTTGTACAAAGGTGCCCTATTAATAACCACAAAAATCCGGCCATACAGTCGCAGTAAGTAGATCAGCAAATTTCACTGGATGTTAAAAATACGAAACAGACCGAAGCAACGTGCAATTCGAGTTTTTTAAAATAATTTCCGTCTTCCCACCACAGATCCAGCATCCAACATGACGCTTAAAATGTTATTGTAACATGATCCATCTGATGATGAACCTGAAAAGGTTTGAAAACCGGTTCATGGAATAAATACCATTTCAAGTAAAAGTGACTGGAGCAGTTTTCTTAAATAATATGAAATAATCGTTTTGAATATGGCAGGCTAATAACATTTCCCCTTCATTTGTCTAATAATACTCAGTTGGACAAAGTACCTTTACTTGGGAGGAAACCACAATAACATTCTTCAAGTATATATTCGTTGTACTTCTTTATCCTTACTTTCAAAACTCCTCATTGTATTATGTATGCTGTAATATTTACAAACTTTTCTCATTTCTTGTACATATTTCTCTTGTGATAGAAAAGCACCTGTCTTTTCACAGGTATCGTCTGACTACGTCATTTTATGCCGTTTATGTCTGTACTCTGCGAATACTTGCACAATGGCGCTGATGTATGGATCTTCTTGCCGCCTTGATTCTCAACAAAGCCTAAGGCTTTAAAAGATTGCATCCACCGTCTTCGTCAAGGGAAACAGACACTGAACTCTAACATTGTAGTGACCTTAAATAGGTCAGGGGCAACTTATGATTGGTCAGTTTCTGATTAATCGGTAACTACGTAATGTTTTCCCGGACAGTCTTAACGTCAGCTCTTATGGTGCCAATACTCCCTTAGTATTGTGGCCGCTGGACGGAATGCCTTTGCTGCTCCTACCGAGCGAGGTGGTGAGGTGGTATGATACTGGACTCACATTCAGGAGAATGGTGGTTCAAACCTGCCTACGGTTTCCGTAATGATCATAAATCGCTCTAGGAAAATGACAGGAAGGTTCCCTGCAAAGGACAAGGCCGATTGTCTTCCCAATCCTTGACAAAACTATCCGACCTTATGTTCCGTCTCTAATAACCACTATGTCGACGGGACGTTAAACCCTCGTTTTTATTATTTTCCTTCCTTCTGCTGGTTCTCTGCATGGAACCCACGTTTCCATGCAGCACTAATATAAGATCCGCTACAATGGTTAAAGCTGCCCTAGCACTTCCTTAATCTTACTGCCTCTGTAATGACGGAATTCCATTACCTGGAGACCTAGAACAAATATTTTGTGTCATCGATGAGAATTTTATGTTCGTTTGTAACGCTGCTCCCAGTTATTGCCGATTTCCTCAGAATCCGATTTTTGATGGACCTTTGGTGATCTATACTGCAGTCGGTAACGATACGGACAGACTAACTGATTTAGTTATTTCGACACTAAAACGGTATGGTAAGAATTCCGTGTATACTGAGGCAGAATATGTCCTTACAATGTCGCAAAAATGAAGTTTTTGAACAAATCCACATAAACGAACGTAACAATCTGTTGAAGAAACAATAATTAGAGTGGAGCGGGGCTAATTCAATAGAGGGGCTACATGAACAATTGTAAACTTTTGCGCTTGCGCCGCAACAACACAAAAGTGGAGAAGCCATTATGTGAGTGTTTCTTGTTATCGGAGCTTTTGTCTATCCAGCTCTATTTCATTTTCTGACTTCAGAAATTGGTAACTTACTGCCAGAGAACAGCCACGGCGGCCCTGAAGGGTCCAGCACTAGCCAAGTGGTCGGTATTTACTACAGATGACCTGCATTAGGTGGAAACCAGTAAAATAAATACATAAATAAATAAAAAAGAAATTGCCTCTGCGACCAAGACTGTTATTCGAATATAGATATCGTCACCGGCGGCAGTGGCAGAGCAGTCTGAGGCGCGCCAGGCACGGTCTGCACGCCCATTACGGTCGGGGGTTCGAATCCCACCTCGGGCATGGATATTTGTGCTGTCTTTAGAATTGACTAGTTGTAAGTTTACGGGCTGAAGAGCCCGTCCCATATTTGAACAGATAATGTCAAGGTAGATCGCTGTTTTTTGCTAGGACAATGTTATCCTAAGTAAGTCTTTCAGTCCCTATTGTATACCAATGACGTTCCTTTCAGAGTATGCTGACGGAATAGCCCCATACTCAGCTATTATACACAACTGCTCGCTCAGCGAATGCTCCGAACACAAAGACTGGAAAATTGCATTCACTCCAATATTCAAGACAGGTAGTAGGAGTGATACGCAGGATTACAGTCCTATATCATTGACGTCGGTTTGCAGCAGGAATTTAGAATATATACTTCCCTCAAGTATTATAAATTACCTCGAAGAGAACGACCTATTGACCCATAGTCAATATAGATTCTGAAAGTATCGTTCTTGTGAAACATAGCTAGCTCGTTACTTACTAGCGAAAAGTGAAATAGGTTCCGTATTTCTAGATTTAAGGAAGGCTTTTGACACTGTACCTCACCAGCGTCTTCTAATCAAATTGCGTACTTTTGGAATATCGCCACAGTTGTGCGATTGGATTCGTGATTTCCTGTCAGAAAGGACACAGTACATTTTAATTGACGGTAAGACATCGAATAGAACCGAGTTGATATCTGGCGTTCCCTAGTATAGTATTATAGGACCCCTATTGTTCCTTAGTTTTACAAACGATTTAGGAGACAATCTGACTAACTCTCTCATACTGTTCACGGTTGAAGTTGTCATTTATCTGTTAGTATAGTCACCAGAAGATGGGAACCAACAGCAAAATTATTTAGATACCTCTATGGTGCAAAAAATGACAATCTACCCTTAATAATAAGTGTGAAGTCATACATATGATTACTAAAACAACATTAAAATTCAACTACGCACAAATCAGTCAAATCTACAGACCATCAGTCCAACTAAATACTTAGGAATAACAATTACGAGCAACTTAAAATTGAAAGAACACACAGAAAATATTGTAGTAAAAGGTAACACAAAACTACGTTTCCTTGGCAGTACATTTAGAAGATACAATAGTTCTACTAAGCGGCCGCAGTGGCCGAGCGGTCTGCGGCGCGCCAGTCACAGTCAGCAAGGACGCTACGGTCGGGGGTTCGAATCCCCCCCTCGGGCATGGATGTTTGCGCCAGTCACAGTCAGCAAGGACGCTACGGTCGGGGGTTCGAATCCCCCCCTCGGGCATGGATGTTTGTGTCGTCTTTAGTATAAGGTAGTTCATAAGTAGTTTAGGGACTGATGACCCCGCAGTTAAGTTCAGTAAGTTTTTTTACCTGCCTACACCAAACTCTGCCCATTTTCTGATCCCCACGAATTGGCACTGACAGATGCTTTAGAGAAAGTTCAGTGAAGGGCAGGTCGTTTTGTATTGCCGTGATAAGGGGGGGGGACAGTCACGAAAATGATGAATGAATTGGGGTGGAAATCATTAAAGAGCATTTTCCTACCACGTGTGTTTATGTGTCTCGCCCACGTTTCTGTCAGCCAATTTTCTGGATATACTTCAGATCTTTATATCTCCTAAATTGCACGTTAGGAATTGTTTCTTCTCCCGAGTGTGTTCGCTATCCTTGGAATTCTTTTTTTTCTGCTGTTTGTAAACAACACGCTTTGAAACACGCGGTTTGTTTTGTTCAAGTGTGATTGGGAGTAGTTGTTATACTTACGTTTGCAGTGCATGTTTACGTGTGTTTTGTTGTGTTTATTGAAGATGACGAAACGTGAAGGCGTTTTCAAGAAACGATAATTTAGAGGAAACAAGTTTAGAAAACTTTCTGTACTAGAGGTTTATTTCGCCTGGCAACGATATTTTTAATTTAAATTTTTCAACAAGTGCATCATCAAGAAGCTCTCACTATTTCAAGAGAGTTACAACAAATTTTCTGCAAGTGACAAGGGGTGCAGTAAATTATTATAAATTGGCGAATATTAAGAGTTTGGTGAGTCACAGAGTGTGGAAATTTGTGAGAGTGCCAGCGGGAGAAAAAGCCTAGCAATTGCTTTGGATTTAATTTGCAGTAAATGCTCAGCTGTGATTTCATTTATGCGTTCTGCAAAACTAGATGCAAGTGGCCCTTATGAAATAAATGTTGGATTAGTTTATGCCTTACGATCCATTTGAAAGGACATGGCTGTGTGGAGAACGTTTCGTTCAGTGATGAAGTTAGATCGCCGCGCGGGAGTAGCCGAGCGGTCTGGAGCGCCACATTTGCTTATCGCGTGGCCTCCCGTGCGGAGGTTCGAATCCTCCCTCGGGCATGGATGTGTGTGTAGTCTTTAGCATAAGTTAGTTCATAAGTAATTTGTAAACTTAGGGACTGATGAACTCGCAGTTAAGTCCCATAAGCTTCACAAACATTTGTACATTTTGAACTTACATCAGCCACCAAATAAATTTGAAACACTTACTGCAATGTTTGAAAAAGCTGTATGTGACGTCAGTGAGGAAAGCTTTAAACTGGCTGGTAGGGAAGCAGTGGAAGATAAAGATCGATGTTCGGATATTGCAGTTGCACTTGATGGAAGTTGGCAGAAAAGAGGACATACTTCCCTGAAAGGAGTAGTGACTGCCACGAGTGTAGACACCAGGAAAGTGTTCAAAAATGTTCAGATGTTTGTAAATCTATCGGACCAAACTGCGTGGTCATCATTCCGTAGCGTACAAACTACTTAAACCTAGGTAAACTAACTTAAGGACAACACAAACAACCATGCCCCAGGGAGGACTCGAACCTCCATGGCGAGCAACCCCGCGCTCCGTAGCGAGACGCTTTAGACCGCTCGGCTACTCCACCGCGGCAGGAAAGTGTTAGATGTGGAGATAATGTCTAAATATTGCAAATGCTGTGAAGTCAATGAACATAAAGAACACAACAGTGTGGCTAATTTTAGGGGAACAAATGGTGATATGGAAGTTCATGGAGTACAAGAACCACTTCATTGCTCTTTAGAAACAAGAGGCATACGGTACAACGATGGTGACAGTAAGGCATACAACAATATGGTTAACTCTAAGCCATATGGAGATGCCATTATTAGCAAATTAGAATGTGTAGGCCATATTCAAAAATGTTTGGGAACAAGACTGAGAAAACTAACTGTTGATATCAGAGGAAAAAAATTAGAAGATGGAAAATTGTTGATCGGGAAGGGTCGGTGAACTAAAAGTGAAATAGAATACTTGCAGGTATACTACGGGCAGGCAATTAGAAGATATAAAGAAAATCGGGAGGCAATGAAGAGATATGTTTGGCCCATATTCTTCCGTAAGTCCCCTACTCATAAAAATCTATATCACGCATTGTGTCCATCAGGAGAAAATTCGTGGTGCTAATACAATAGGGCTCAGGCAACTGGAGGATCTTATTCTCACCAGTATTCTCTTTCTGCTGCACTTATTACAGCAATTAAACCTTTAATGAAATCTTCTCGGGTTAAAAGCCGCGTCACGTGGTTTACTGTCCACGAGCTTACGACACAGAACTACCCTGCCATTGTCAAGTGGATGACTGTCATTTCGCGGCCGCTACCGTGCATATATAGCCGCGCCGCCGCCAGTGACGTCACCGGTGCCCAGTTCCTTGACCATATATGGCAATACTTTGGTCAATCGTACGCCGTGCTCACTTCAATTCCGCAATTACGGGATCCCAAGCCTTACTGAGCTGCAAGCCGTCGTATTTAGACACGAAACTTAAACATCGGTGTTTTCAGAAATTTTGATCTCTGCTGCCTCGTTTATTACGCTGTCCCAGAAGCTGTTGGTCCGTTTAATAAGATATGTCTCGTCTAAATCTACTCGGTGTCCGATTTACAAAACGTGTTCCACCACAGCTGACTTTTCGGAATAATGTAATCAAAAACACCGTTCGTGTTCTATGTATCGCTGTTCAATAGTGCGAACAGTCTGGCCAACATACAACTACCCACACTTACACGGAACTTTATAAATGCCTGGTGTTCTGAGACATAAATCATCCTTCACAGGCTTTATTAGTTGTCGGATCCTTGCTGGAGGCCTGAATATTCTGTCAATTTTATGTCTCTTCAGGATCCTGCTAGCACCACTACTAGCCACTGGACTGCTACGGATGACGACATGGCTCACTTCACGGACTTCAGCATGGACAGCACTACAAAGGACCTACATCAACAGCAATAACAACAAGGTGACACCAACAAACAAGGCGTTAAAGCCTTGACGCTACCAGACACGAAACTTAAACATCGGGAAGAAAACCTGGCCGAACGTAGCAGACGTCGGAAACAGGCACTAGACGGAAATAGAAGAATTAAACAGAAATAATTACACGACTCCGACGATGAGTACGACGACACACCGACATCAGACTTCAACGAAGACACCTTGACCAATACGGGAGGAGACACCATGGAGTGCCAAACTGCTGATGGCGTCAGAGACTAGGAAGAGTTCCGACAAGTCAAAAGTAAGAAGTCGTTGCGGCGCCGGACAACGAAGAAGGTTGCAACAACAGCGCCACAACCCCTGCAAACGTCAAACAAGTTCGACGTTTTAGCAGGACCATCCAATCAGGACACGGCACCGGCAGCTGACATACCGTCAACGACACCACAACAGAGACCACCTAAGATACCACCAATAGTCATCTACGACAGCACAAACCACGTTAAACTGTGCCGAGAACTGAAGGACCAGATTGATGGCGGGCTCAGGGCAGCGTATACGGAAGATGGCGTCAAGTTTTTCGTAGACACCATGGATGACTACAACAAACTTCTCGCCTATTGTAAAACTAGGAAAATACCATTTCATACATACCAGGACAGCAACACCAGAGATTTAAAAGTGGTAGTAAAAGACCTACCACCTACGGTCACTGAGGATGAGGTCAAGCTTGACTTAGAAGATCAAGGTTTCACTATTAGACAGGTACATCAATACAAAAGGAAGAAGCAAAGGAAGTTGTACCCACTACCTGTATATGCAGTTACTCTACCGCAGAATGACAAGACAGACGAAGTATATGGAGTGAAGTACGTACTATCGACAAAGGTGCGAGTCGAGGATTATCGCTCGCGGAACGAGCCCACACAATGTAAAAAATGCCAGAGATGAACGCATACCACCAACTATTGCTGGTTGCCGGTTCGTTGTGTTAAATGTGGGGATATGCACCCCAGCAAAGAGTGCGCGCTTACACAGACCGCGGACCCTAAGTGTGCAAATTGCAACGGACAACATGCAGCTTCATGGAAAGGGTGCCCAGAATATCAAAAGACTTTGAAGAGGTTCCGCGCTCCAATTAAGACACCTGGCAAACAACAAAAGGAAACACCGAAGAACGACACAACCGTCAAGTTGGTTGTGGCAGACACCGCAGGAACAGCATCACCAACTCAGACGATTCAACGGGAACAGGACACAATACACCGACTGCAAGAAGAGCAGACTTACGCATCTGCACTACAAGGACGCAGAAGAGACACCAGCCGAACCAGGGCGCCAAGAGACAGAGACGCAGATGCGGCACTTACAGAAGTCACCACGGTCTTGAAGTTCCTCAGTAGCCAGAATTTTCTTACTAAGCTTGTCACATCTGGCAGGAGAATGCTGGCAGCTAAGGACAAACTATCAAAAATTGTGATACTGGTTGAAACGTTAGCGTTACTGGAAGCAGCCGAGTAACACCATGGAGGTCAATACGACAGATCTGAGAATATGTATCTGGAACGCCACTGGGGTTCGGAACAAGAAAAACGAATTACAGGATTTCATCTTCAGGCACAAGATTGACATTGTGATGTTATCTGAAACCCACTTACGACCGCACCAAACCTTCAAATTAAGAAATATGGTGGGATACCGCACGGACAGACCAGCTAGAGGTGGCGGAACTGCAATTTTCCTCCGTCGGTCGATCACCCACAGACCTATCGATCTACCACAACTTCAAGAACTAGAAGCAACAGCAGTCTCGATCCGGACAGAACTTGGAGAGGTCACTCTAGTAGCTACGTATCTTCGTCCTCGGGCTCAGCTGGTTCCACAAGACCTGGAAAACATCCTTGCGCCTCATGGGAAGACATTTATCGCAGGAGATTGGAAGGCAAAACATCCCACTTGGAATTCCTGAGTAACAAATCCAAGAGACACCCAACTCCACCAGCTGGAACAAGAACTGGAGCTTGAAGTGTGGGGACCAACCGAACCCACACACACACCAAATCTACCGAACCAACGGCCGGACGTATTAGACATCGCTATCATTCAAGGACTCGGGATCGACCCCCGGCTGATTACGGTCAATGACTTGTCGTCAAACCACGACCCGGTCCTTGTAGTACTGCCACGGACAGGGACCATACGCCGGCGCAGGACATATCAGGAGAACAACTGGACACAATTTAAAAGATACTTAAATAACAACATAGACCCAACTATGGCAATACAAACACCACAGCAGATAGACTCTGCCGTAGACGTCTTAATGAAGAAGGTCCGCAAAGCCTATAACTTGTCTCTACTTACGATTCGGAAGAGGCGCACCACATGGAAACATTACCACCGCTGCTAGAAGAACTTCGGCATCAGAAGAACAGGTACAGGAAACTCTGGCAACACACAAGAAATCCAGTGTACCGCAGACAATCCCACCGACTTCAGCGACAACTACGAAGACGACTACAGGAATGGAATATAGAGAGGTGGGAGGATAAAATGTCGAACTTCCTGCTCCAGACGAAAGATGAGTGGCGACTGGTGAAGAACATCAGGGAAAAGCCCACGCCAAAAAGACCGTTGCAAACTCCACAGGGGTTAACGGAAGACCCATTAACCAAAGCTGAAACATTCGTCACCACCTACGAACAACAAACAACCCTGCTACAAGAACAACTAAACCCTGCCCAACGGGAGCATGAGGCCGCTACAGTGCAGATAGTCAATCAGTTCATCACGTCCAATCTCTTCCAAGACTGGCAACACCTAGCGAAGTGCGGAGTATCATCAGGAAATTACATCCCAATAAGACACCAGGAACAGACAAAATCAGCAACCAACACCTCAAAAACCTTCCGAGGAAGCCACTGGTACTGTTGACTAGAATATTCAACGGTTGCATGCTGACACGATACTTTCCTGTGGCATGGAAGCTAGCTAAGGTAGTGCCAATACCTAAACCGAGGAAAGACACGACGCAACCAGCCAACCATCGCCCCATCAGCCTTCTCAGTGGTATGGGGAAGATCTTTGAGAGGGTAATACAAAAGCGGATACTGGAACCACTAGTAGAGGACGGAACTATAAGAGCGGAACAATACGGTTTCCAGAGAAAACTGTCGGCGGAACTCCAATTACATCATCAACCAGACCCGTTTGGCAGAGCACATCACCAGGAACATGAACGTAACCAAAGCAACGGCCGCCGTATTTTTGGATATAGAGAAAGCTTACGACAAGGTGTGGAGGGAACTCCTCATTCGGAAGTTACACGAGCAAACGCCCATACAGGATTGTTACATCAAGCTTATCGCGAGTTATCTTCACGACAGAACTATGATGGTGACAGTGGAGGGGAAGACATCATCAACCAGACCCGCAGCAGCTGGGCTACCCCAAGGTTCGGTGTTATCGCCGATACTGTTTAATATATACGCTAACGACATTCCAACGATGGAAGGAGTGCAAATTGCACAATTCGCCGATGACACGGCTTTTATAACCAGCGGAAGGCATGTTCAAGCTAACATAACACGGCTCCAACGACAACTAGACAGAACTGCTGAATGGTGCAGGCTGAATAAAGTACAACTCAATGCAGCAAAAACCACGGCGATCTATTTCTCCAGGAAACGAGCACAGATGCCAACCAACTTACGACTTCATGGACAGGTCATCCCATGGGGGCGGCGGTCACTTACCTGGGAGTTACCCTCGATAAGCACTTTTTTCTCCACAAACATATTGATAACTTGCGACCTAAGGTCTATGCAATGGCCAAAAACTTAATGCCGTTCTTTCTCAGCGCAGATTTGAATACCAGTACCAAACTGCGACTCTACAAAGCAACAGTGCTATCCAAAATGTTATATGGCAGCTCAGTCTGGGGCCTAGCTAGTGCGACCCAAATCTCAAGACTGCAAGTTATCCAGAATAAGACGTTACGATGGATCCTCAGGACTGGCCGTTACACGAGAAATGTGGACATCCACCAGGAACTCCATATGGACACTCTCATGGAGGCAATTAAGAAGAGAACGACGAAGATACACAATAAAATAAATCATCTTAGGGCAACAGTCCATAACATCCAAACCTTAGGAATGACAGCTCCACGCCCGTGGCATAGGTACAAGGTGCCACGATCGTTAGTTACCTGAACAAAATGTGTTAGTAAGAAGATGTGGTAACGTAATTTACATTGTAACTTTCATGTGAATTTCTCTACAATGAAACTACGTACTAAAATCAAGTGGGGTACCTTACGGACCGACATACTGGCCCTTAGAAGCCTACCCCCAAAGTTTATTGCACAATGAAGTTATCATTAAGCCACATACCTCTGTTATCCCAGAAAGTGTAAGTCGCCAGTTGGCGATGGGACTTAATCTACCTTGTTCAACTGAAAAAAAAAAAAAAAAAAAAAAAAAAAAGCGATCAGGTCCACTACTGAAACGAGAAAGGAGGTAAGCGTACCGAAGGAAGAGATTAAAACCATGTACTCCATTGAACAACGCGTTTTTCTGGTGCTAGAGTACCACAAGTTAGAAGAGAGTCCTACGGCAACAGGAGAAGTTTTCAAGTACGATTTGATGTTCCAAACGGACCCGATGCGAAAACCATTCGTAAGCTCTTCCCAAAATTTCAACGAACAGGCATCGTAACTGATGATCTAGTGGGGCATGTTGGCCGCAAGCAAACCGCAGTTACGCCTGAAAATATCGCCACAGTTTCTGGAATTATTCAGCGAAATCCAATGTCATCCATCCGTAGAATTGCATCTGAGACTGGTCTGAAGCGTTCCAGCACGCAGAAAATACTGAGAAAGAGCCTACACATGTTTCCATTCAAAATTCAAACGCAACAGGCCATACCCGTGCGGACTTTGCAACAAAGGGTTGCCTTTGCTAATCAGATGCTCGCAATGATTGATAGTGAAGGATTTGATGTTGGCTGCATCTGGTTTGCAGATGAAGCACACTTCCACCTGAATGGATACGTGAATAAGCAGAACTGACGATTTTGAGGTTCCGAAGACCCATATTGGTGTTAAGTGAAATCCCTGTATTCTCCTAAAGATAATTTGTGGACTGCAGTATGCAGCAGAGGCATTATTGGCCATTTTTTCATTCGAGAAACGGTCACTGGTGCACGTTACGTTGCAATTTTGGAACAATTTGTTGCCGCGCAGTACGCGTTAGAGGATCGACCAAGTACTGAATGGTTTATGCAAGATTGAGCCCGACCACATCGGACCGAACAAGTGTTTCGCTTTCTTGAGGAATACTTCGGGAATCGAGTCATTGCTTTGGAACATCCCCTAATTTACTGGCCTCCATATTCGCCGGATTTGACTCCCTGTGACTTTTTATTGCGGGGCACAGTGGAAGACATGGTCTACCCGAAGAATCCCGCTACGCTGGACGAACTTGAATCATCGATCTCTGTGGCATGTGAATCCATTTCGGTTGAGACACTACGAAATGTGATGGCGCATTTCATTCTTCGTTTGCGCCCCCTCTGTAGTGCCAATGGTGAACATTTTGAAAACATTGTGATGTGATTGTTGGCAAAGAGTGTTTTTATACGATTATTTCACTAATGTATCCTCATATGAACTGTACAGCGTACAGCGCCATCTGTTATCAGCTTTTGTAACTATTATTTCAAAAATGTCTGTAAATCTATCGGACCATCAGTCCGTACTTACAAACTTCTTAATCCTAGGTAAATTAACGTACGGACAAACACACACACCCATGCCCCAGGGAGGACTCGAGGACTCGAACTTCCACGGCGAGCAACTGCGCGCTCCGCAGCGAGGTGCTTGAGACCGCTCGGCTACTCCACCACGGCAACTATTAATTCAAACTGTTGTATAAACTTCTTACAGCTTTCACAATAAACATACCATTTGCTGCATTCCTCTATCGATCTTTGTTTTCGAGATATTTAATTTTGAAATCAGTGAGCCCTTTCCTGGAGACCCTGTATATACAGCAGACAAAAATTCACTAGGTACTGGTATGCCAGTGAAATAACGTACACGCGCGGAAATCACTAAACGAAGTCACTTTACACACTTACTCGACGCTCTAGCGACAGTATTCCCGCAGACGACAAAATTATCGAGCAAGCGGTATTCTACTTCGCGGTAGCGCACCGCAGATATGAGCGGTGGTTTGAAATGTGGATACGAGGAAGACGGGAGCGCGGCTGGCAGATATTAGGTTCGCAGCGCGGCCGATAGCCGGCGCTGGATGTAAATCGCTGGCGCTGGCGGTTATCTGGCGGCGTTTGTTTCACACCTGCGCGCCGCTTTTATCCCACGCCATTCATCAGAGGCAGCCCAGCACCGCTCCATCAGCAGTGGCGATAGCAGCGCGCGGCCAGAGCGGCCGTTCCCAGCGGAACGAGGAGGCGGCCGTGCCAATGGGCCTCTGAGGCGGCGTCACCTACTGTAAACACCTTGTCTGCGGCCGGCATCTCCCTCGTAATGCCTTCCGCGTTCCCTCCCGCTGTAACCGCTCCTTAGAGCCACATCCCTGGTCCCACGGCGCGCCTTTGACGGGTAGCCGAACTGGCTCTTTCGATAAAAAAATAATTCTCTTGTTCGAATGTCATCTGACGTAGCGATAACAAAACTGTGACATATTGCAGTCCATCGTTCTGACCGACAGTCTGATTTTGATTACTGCAGTCCTGGACATCTAACCTGATGTTTTATCAGTATAGGCCGTATTTTCGTTTAGTAACATTGTAGCGAGTAAGAAAGCGGTGGTGTTGAGGTCGAGGTGTACGTAACAACAATCTAATACAAACGATTTTATTAATTTGTTGACATGCGATTACTGGATCCCCATACATGGTGCGTAGCGTCCAATTAGGCTCACAAAATGCATCGATATCCTTACTAACTTAACCTCTAACAATCAAATGCAGACAAATGTGAAAATCACAGAACTAACAGAGTAATAAGTTATGGTCGCAAAATGCTACTTTGAATGAGTTAAAGACGAATTGAAGAACTAGTAGCGTTCAACATCAATTTCTATTTAAGAAAAATGCATGAACACGCGAGGCAATTCTCACGTAAAAATTTATCTTACACTTAAATGATAGATTTAGGAAAGGTAAACTTATGATTTTAGTTTTTGTACATTTGGAGAAAGATTTTGACAATGCCGACTGGAATACACTCTTTCAAAATTTGAAATTATCGGTGGTAAAATATAGGGAACGGAAAGTTATAAACAACTTGTACAAAACCAGACAGCAATTATCAGATTCTAAGTGCATGAAAGGGACACAATGGTTGGAAAGGGAGTAAGACAAGGTTGTAGCCTTTCCCCAATGTTATCCGATCTACATACTGAGTAAGTTATGAAGGAATTCAATGACTTAAAGTTCAGCGAGAAGAAATAAAACTCTTGTAATCTGCCGACGAAATTAGAATTCTGTCAGAGACAGCGAAAGGAACATCGAAGAAGAACTGAGCGGGGCGGTCAGTGCCTTGAAAGGAGGTTATAAGATGAACATTAACAACAAAACAAGGGTAATGGAAGGTAGTTCCAGAAACTCAGGCGATGCTAAACGTATTAAAGTATGTCATGAGACAACAAAAATAGTAGATGAATTCTGATATTTTAGCAGCAAAATAACTTCTGACGGACGAAGTAAATGAAGATATAAAATGCAGACTGGCCACCGGAAGAGAAGCATTTCTGAAGAAGCGAAATTTGTTAACATCGAAAGTTAATTTCACGTTAAGAAATCCATGCTGAAAGCATTTGGCAATAGTGTAGCAAGGTGCGGCAGTAAAACGTCGACGATCAGTATTTTAGATAAAAATGACAAAAGAACTTGAAATGTCATGCTACAGACGAATGCCGGAAAACTTTAGTAGCTGTTGTAGTTAATCAGAAGGAGCTAAACAGAAATGGGGAAAAAATAAATTTCCGGCATATCTGAACTGAGAGGAAGGATCGATGAGTGGGACACAGTCTGACACATCAATCAATCGTACATTTAAGTTTCGAAGGACAAGGGGGAGGGAGGGGGTGAAATTCGTTGCGGGATACCACGATACGACTACAGTAAACAGGTTCAAAATCAATCTACGTTGCTCTTTTCGGAAATGAATATGGTTTATTAAATAAGGTAGTGTGGAAAGCTCCATCAAAGTACTCTCAAGACTGAAGACCACAACATATTTCCTCTTTTGAGATCGTACACCACAAACAAATTTGATTTAAATGATGTGTTTAAGAAATATTTTCTACTTATGTTACTGGATTCATGATATCTCACGTATCATTCCAGAATGCAGTGGCAGACAAATGGTCTGAAAGGATTTCGATGAACCTCCTGCCAGACACTGAAATGGGAACCATAGAGTACCCATGTAGATGTACCTATACCGATTCGGAGCTGCTGCGTATGTACGGCAACGGTAGATGGAAAAATTGTACTTCTTACTATATCACAATTATTTGTGTTCTTGAAATATCCATGTCCATCAAAATTATCTTCCTAATTATGATGATGAATGATGATGAAGGAATTGCTCTTTGACGAACGTTTAATAAGCAGAAGAGCGTTCTATGATGTTCTATGTTGAACATCATACGCGTAGTGATGCGTACATAAAAAAAAGCAGCTTTGTCGTCTAAGAAGCAGATCCTGTTAAATTAATTAAGGATTTAGATGTTTGCTAAGAGAAGGCTCTGAAAATTGCATGATGATACATATCATGGCGAACAGGTAGCGGTGAAAGAAATTATGGATATTTTTAGGCTGCTCATCCAATAGTAACATTATCGGCTACCTTGAGTAAATGGAGCCTTCAAAACAATCATTACAGTCAACATTAGAAATGAATCCAATGATAAAATACTCTGAGCTTCGAAAAGTCCTGAAGGATGTTTTTTTTCAATTCTTAAACAAGGCTGAACTCAGCAACAGTAGATACAGAATTCTTCTGATGAAAGTCAGCCATCAACTCGTTGCGAAGAATAAAATGAGTTATTATAAACCCTTTGCCTTGGTTTCGAAAATTTTAAGAGATTCTTCTTCAAAAAAGTAACTACACTATTATATTTGATGAAATTGCAAATGATTCAATAGTACAAAAATGGTCTAAACTACATCAACGCCATGAGTAAGATACAGGCCCTTAAATGTGTGAAATGACTACCACACAATCCGTAGTAATGGTGATGCTACTGATTTTCCTTTTTATGGGTTACCAAGCAACCATACAATACCAAATAATTATGTTGGGTTAAATATTTCACTGTTCATTAATAATCGATCTACCTGTCTAAAATGGGACTCAGACTAGTAACAAGAAGTAAATAAGACAACTAAATGTACAACACAAAATTATTTCCAAGCGCGACAGCAGCAGATGCTGTGCCAAACAAAAACTGAACTATAGAACTAATAAGTGGTTTTAGATTGCATTTGAAATAAAATAGAAATGGACGCCTTGATATGCTTAAACGGTGATACTAGACAGACATAACACTAAATAACGTCATTAGTTTAATTTATTAATGCTAAAGAAAGAAACAAAAGAGAAAAGGAGAGAAGAAGGTAAATCTTCTTTTGAATCATTCGAATATGCAAGCAACACGAGAAAAATATTCAAATTATGAAGAGGTGAAGGAAAGTCATTCACTGGGTGTTGAGTATAGTGCCACTTCAAGTAAGTGAGGTATTAAGATATTTTTCCGTAAAGGGTTCATATACCTCACTATAAAATGAAAAATGTTGGACTCAAAGTGTAATACCACCACCAATGTTGTAAAGGGTATAAGAAGATGGTAATCTAACATGTACTGCTCACGTGATGTGTGATCAGAGAGAGTGTGGAAGATGAACGAAAGTGGTCTGAATCCTTGGAGACCAATCACAATATTAAGGGTCCTCGACTGCAGTTAAACAAATCAGACGTACATCGTCAGTGTCCATTGAATGATAGATGGCAATGCAACAAGAAAAAGTAAACGCAACAGTGAAATGTGTTCAGAATGTTAATAAATGTTGTTAATGCTAAAATGGTTGAAATTATTAAATTATTGGAAGAAAACACAGTGCTAAAGAAACCAAAATTTAAATATTATCTAAACTGACTGTTAGGAAGGTAAGTAGTCTAATAAACCAAATTGCAGAATAAGCTCGGGCGAATGAAGTGGGGTACATGGATTCAAGTTCTCGGTATGTGTAATAACTATTTTCACTTAATAATAAAGTGGGGTACATTTATTGAAGTTGGAAGTCTCTGTAACAATCATTTTCAGTTTATTAATAATAGGACCAAACACCAGCTGAGTAATTATTAATTTTATGTCTACGTGCCTGTTTCGTATACTCAAGTGACGTCTAGGTGAACCTCACGTCAATATGGCATCGATAGTAGCAGGTTATGAAACTGTCTTATTTGTTGACGAAACTACGACGTAAAGAGTTTCAAGACACAGAATGGTTTGACAGTAACTTTACTTACCTATTTAACCAACAACTAAGCGGCAACACTTGCATGACAGTGTACTACTGATGTTGTAGGTACGTCAGGTTCATCTAGGAGTCACTAAAGAAACGCAATAAAAGCCAAACCAGGAGTATCATATTAAAACTAATAATTACACAGTAGCTATTACTAATAATAATGCCATTTTCTAATGCAGGCCTTATAGGTAGAAAACATTTTCTAGTAGTCAGACGTGTGATTCACTTCTGAGAGAATCTTCTATTTCGTTACTAAAAAGTCTAAAAGCTTTGACTGAACCCACAATGGAAAATAACACAAATTGTGCCTCTTAGAAGCTAAAACAGCCATGTTCAGGAAAGGACACGTCAACTGTACCTTCTGCTTTTTGCAGAATATAACACATTTTTATTTTAGAAGTATTTACAGGTGGTTTCTCTGTTTTAGTGCACTTACATCCGAAGACATAAACAAATGCGAAATAGTTTTCCTATGCCCTTTGCCGTACAGTAGATTCTAGCCTATATAATACGTCATATCAATATTACTATGCGAACTTTTATCCACTATAGGTTTTACGTGGTACAAAGGGAAACAAAGCGTTACTATATTCGTGCGTGAATACTTTACGTTATAAAATTACGCAGCCTCTTTCGAGATGCCTGCTTGTATTTTTTGTACTGATAACGCCTATTCCAGAGACCGTGCTCTCAAAGTTTTGGGCGTTTCTCAATTTTTTACGACAGATTTCAACGTCAACAAACGATATATGACTACAATTGTCTTCTCAAGAGGAATTGAATGAAGTTATAAAAAGTAAGAGCTACCATAAAGAAAACGTAATTGCATCGGTATGTCAGCCCTAGGTTATGTTGAAAACTGACTTTTGATATGTGTTACCTTTTCGTTCAAATATTTACACGAAATTCCATTGATCACACGGCAGATGTAGCTGAAATATTGTTTTAATATACGTAACACTTGTATGTAATATCTTCTTACCAAGAATTACAAAACATTTCTTACTCATTTACATGATAATGTTTAATTAATGTAGGCTATAGCAGAAAATGTATGTCATTTATTGAAGGGATATGGTTTCGTCAAAACAATCAATGTTTCCGAGTGATTAATTTCACATTCTTACGCAGTACTCTAATACAAATTCAGACGGGCATAGACAACATATATTTCAAACAATAATGAACCACTTGCTACCAACAGAATTGCCAGACTTTTTACTATGCAAACAAACATTTAAACTATTAAACGCTTAATTTCTTCAAATGCTACACATTTTCAGATGAAAACTATGCAAAATACTGCCGTTAAACGTAGTCTCATCAGAGACCCACCAGAACAGATGGAGAGGCCTGTACCATAACCCATATACCTCTGATCCTAATTTGACCATTCATTTTAAGTAACATCAGTATGGGATCCAGGTTTCAGTCGTAATAACCATAAATAACGCAAACTTGTTTTAAAGTCTTTCAGCACAGTTTCCTGCTCTCTTCTCAAGCCATAGTTCATCAAGGGTACAACTCGTGGGGCACATTGAAAGCTGTAAAAGATGTTCCATATCTTGAACTTCACTGCAGTCGCATCTGTTGTCTCTTTCTTTGAAAAACCATTTAACTAATTTGCTTTAATTGGTGCTATGCCTGTTCTGATACAATTCAGTGTTCTCCAGATCTTCTAGCTTCTTGTACTGCCTCTGGGCATTTCTCGTGTTGGAGGCCAGCCCTTCGGGGATTCATTCTGCTCACTGCCGTGGAATATCTTGCATGATTTAAGTCTGCCACGTCCGCATGAGGAATCTTGCAGCGGGTGGCTTTCGTCGAAGGTCTGTTTGTATTTTTCTGTGTATTCATGAGCAGTTCTACGGCAATCAGGAGATGAGAATCCAGCTTCTTTATATATTTTCACAAGTGGTGCGAATTTCATGCATCCTATTGTTAGCCTGCATGTTTGATTTAGGGCTGCGGTGACTCTTTTGGCATCTGTGGATCGGCACTATACACGGCATGCATATTCTGCTATGTAAAAGCAGAGTGCTTGAGCAGTTGTTCGTAATACAGTCAGATTGGATCCCCCTTTACTGCTCGTCGGTTTCCTTAAGATATTGTTCCTGGCAGCAAGTTTTTGGCAGGTCTTTTCGCAGTGATATTTGTAAGTCAATGATCTATCCAGCACGACACCCAGGTATGTTGGTCTGTCCTAATGTTCCAGCTTGCTGTCGTTCCAGGTGTCATTCAGTGTCCTGTTTGCCTGTTATGAGAGAAGGTGGATTTCGCTAACTTGAGCCTTCGAAGGGTTTGGTTTCAGAGAATTATCTTTATATGTAGTATTTATAATATATATTTTTGTAGGGCGTACTGTTCACATACAAAATGATGATTTCGCAATGCAGGTTAAAATTGTGCATCGGGACGGGATTCGAATCTAGGACCTTTGCCTTTCGTGGGCAAGCGCTCTACCTACAAACCGCATTAAAAATGTAAGAACAGGCCACGAATAGTGCCTGGTAGCTGATTCGGGAACCGGCTAGCCAACAAAAGGCAAAGTAATGAATTCGAATTCCCGTCGGGCACAGTGTTGTAATCTTCCAATATATGTCAATTATCATACATACTTAGCAGTTGCACAGCACTGCCAGGCTTACAAGTAAATTCACTGACCATACAGTCAGAAGTGGGTCAAATTATCAACCCTAATCCACGTACGTTTGCTTAGATTCCACCACGTACTACAGAAGCTCACAGTTAGACAATTTTGCAAGTGAAAGCCCCTGCGGACAGGCAGCACCGCGAGACGCAGAGCCTGTAGGAAGGCAGATGCCCCTGCAGGTAGGCAGCTGTGTGAGGCAGACGCTCCTGCAGGTAGGCAGCTGTGTGAGGCAGATGCTCCTGCAGGTACGCAGCTGTGTGAGGCTCATTCGGCCGCCGCAGAGCACTCTCCTAATGGGCGGCCACGGCTGAGCCGGCCGTGTCTCAATTAAAAACGGCCTACCGTCGCCAGAGTGGATGTCGGAACATCTGGCGAACAAAACCCGCAGACAGGAGCGAGCTGGCAACCTGCCACAATCCGCACTCTTCTCCCCACGTAGGCCTTGTTGCTGCTGTTGCAAATGGACAGTAAAAATAGTAACGCACACTAAAGCAGATGAATTCAGAATACAGAGCTCTCCATTGCAAAGCACCTGAATTGACAGGGACTGATTAAAACCAGTGAATGATCAAAGATACAAGGTATGCCACCTAAGGTGTGGCAACATAATTCGAGTTTCTACTAGAACCAAATACCGTTTGATATCTAAAACATAAGAATATTATAACATAAATTATTAATTTAGACATATTTACAGGTATTAGGCAACAGTGGGATAATCCCATGCACATAAATATTTATGAAATATTTGTTATTGTTCGAACTCAGCTGAACAGGTGAACGTCTTTTGTCAAGCAATCAATATCATACGCGTTTAAGGTTCCATATCTGGAAAGTTAAACCCATACAGAGGTCTTCATTACAATGACCTGAAGTAAAGTGACAGCGATTGTCTCCTAAGTCATTTATAAAAATAAGGAAGAATGGGTGTCGTATAACACTTCGGTGTGCAACTCCAGATATCATGGCTGTTCTGCTCGATGACGTACCTTCAACTGAAACGTAAGGTGTCCTTCATGACAAATAATCCCCATTCCAGTCGCACAACTGCGCGATATTCAGTAAGCACGCAGTTTGATTAGAAGACGCTTGTAAGGTACAGTGCAAAAGCCTTCCGCAAATGTAGAAAACCGGAATCTATTTGACAGCCCTTGTCGATAGCACTCATCTAATCATGTAAGTGAACAGCTTCCTTAATCCTTGTTGACTACGGGCCTATAGGTCGTTGTCTTCGAGGTAGTTTCTTTGGTTTGAGGAAACTATATGTTCTAAAATCCTGCTGCAAACCGACGTCATTGATACACGACTGTGACTAATGTAAGCTTCTCGCATTGACATTCGAGCTAAATTTCGGGATTTAATCCATCATCCACAATACAACGCATCATTCTGACTTAGGAGGTTAGAGTAAGGAACATCTGCGAACGAGAACTACTTGACGCGGATTTGAAACATGTGACTATTTCTCAAGAATTGGTCCACTGAAATAAAGAAAGCTCTAAGACCGCCACTTCAAACTTTTAACAATATACAAACTCCATTTAAATTGAACGTTTTTTTGCCCTCCGTTAAAGACGTTACTGACCGCTAAGAGAAAACTCGGAGGAACGGAACATTGCAGTAATATTCAAACCTACACGAAAGATACAGGATCACCTAAAATTAACTAAGAATGCTCGCAAACTACTGGAAAAGGAGGGAGTACACAGCATTCCGTGCAGTTGTGGGGACGATTATATGGGTACCACGTAGAAGGTGCCGGAGTGACAGATCAGCTGTTGCGGAACATTATTTGCAGTGAAGAAATCATCATTGTGAATTTGATTAAATGTTTGTACTGGTAGTACTAGTGGGTACTGTCCCATGCCAGGTCGTAGAGAGAGGCGATTGTAATTGTTAAAAAAAAATCTGAATAGGAAGGAGTAGGGCGTGCAATAAGACGTCCACAATGGGGTGACAGCAAGAACGGATGGCGGCAAATGTCAACGGTGAATGGCGCTTGAATTTTCACACTATGCGACGTTACACCTCTGCTCGGCAGCGCCTCTTTTACAATTTAGTAACAATTTACATTTCTTCAGCTATTCCTCATGCAAAAGCTGCTCTCTGAGGACTCAGTTAAGCTCCCTGTAGGCATGAGGGGGGGGGGGGGATTATTTTGATGATACTGGCCCTCCAAGCAATAACTCGACATCACCATACCGACCGAAAATCAAGGAGTCGATTCCACTTACGTCTACTTCCAGCCAACACAGTCATGTTGTTATTAGAGTGATGTGACGTAGGACAACGGCAGATTAAATACAGTGAATAAGCTAAGGAACAGTGTGACATACGGCGCCGGTAATTACCAGACTACTGAATATAGCACGACACTGTTACCTCATTTTGTGTACATGTTACTTTCATTTGATAGTATTGTTAGGACAGTAAAATAATGTATTAAAAAGTTTTTTGCCCAAGACGTGTCGAAATCCTGAGACTATGGAGCACAGTTATTGATTTAAGAAAAGCAGTTCTCGAAGCTTCTATATGCTTCCATGACAGACAATTGCATATAAATCGTGATGTGGTGTACGTAACTCAATTTTGTAGGCAAAGGACACTGTAACATAATTACCAAATCATTTTTTAGCTCAAGGAACTTTATTGGTGGATAAATCAATTAATTAATAACTATAGACGTTCAATTGACTCTATTTTATGCAAATGCAGATCAATGGTAAACATGAGATATGTTTTACCGAGAACTTCGTCTGTGTCAGGATAGCGACACATAGTTTCCTTCCCTGTGAGCTTTGAGCTCAGTGCTCAACTCGGGAGATGGGGTGACAATGAAACGGTGGTCCAGTATAACAAAACGTTCATCGACATTTCGTGCTTACAATACAGTAGGACGCGAGTGGAGTGTGTGAGTGAGGAGGCTGAGTAGGCGTGCAGCTGATGCCACGATTTTATGTGGCTGACGCTGCCCTCTCGCCACCGTGGCCGTCTGCCGGCCATTTCTGCCTCCGTGTTATGCAAGGTGAGGCACTGCTTAAGCGCCTGCCTGCTCCGCCGTCCTCTCGCTGTCATGCCGGCTCCGCGATGTTGCCTGTACCACGACCGGTAATGGTTGTATAGTGCTGGGTGTGGCCCGGGAGTTGAACCCGAATCTTCTTTCGCCAAATGCTGCTGCTTCGCCCTCCAGACGGTCACAGGAGCGCTTCAGGTAGGGCCGCGTCCTTTTGTCCACAACACGCCCCTGGGTGAGTATCTCGCCTCTTACTGCAGACTTACCGCGCCATGCGTTGGTTCCATGCTCCGCTGCGCCGTTGGTATCAGTTAAATTAGCTCAAATGTCCAAATGTTTGTTAAGCTTAAGGGACTTAACTACGGGGTCATCAGTCCCTAAACTTACAAACTACTTATGAACTACCTACAACTAAGGACAGCACAAATATCCATGTCCGAGGGGGGATTCGAACCCCCGACCGTAGTGGCCGTGCAGATCGTGACTGTTAAATTAGCTCTGACCAACACAACGACCAGCGGATTAACTGGCTGGATTGATCCCCTAAGCCAAGGAGCCATTTTAGTGCAGTGTGATCCGTCACCACCTTAAATTTCCTTCCATATAAGTAGCATCGAAAATACTTAATTCCGTATATAACGCTAAGCAACTCTTTTTCATTTGTTGAATAATTCCGCTCTGCTGTCGTCAACTGCTGAGAGGCATAAGCTATCGGATGTTCCACCCCATCCGCATTTTGTTATAACACTACACCCACCGAATGTCCACTCGCATCACACGAGAAAATGAATTCTTTACTATAGTCCAGATATGCTAAGACTGTGCTCGTCATGAGTTTTTGTTTGGAAAGCTACAACACATTCTGCCGTCCATTCTGCCCCCTTCTTTAGTAACTACGTAAGGGGTCATGCTACATCAGCAAAATTTTTTATATATCGTCGATAATAGCTTTTAAGCCTTGCGAAAGGTTGCACCTCCTTCATGCATTGTGGTATTGGAAAATCTTTAACTGCTTTATCAGACGTGGATGTATCTTAACCCCTTGTTAACTAATCACGTCCCCTAAATAAGTAATCTCCTTCCAAGTGAAATTGCGTTTCTCCAAATTTAGCGTTTACATGGCCTCCCTAAGCCTCTGGAACACTCTACGCAACCGAGTTGCATGATCTTCAATATCCTTTGCGAATACAATTATATCATCTAAATAGGCACAGCATTCCCGCGTCTTCAGTCCTCGCAACGCCCTATCCAGCAATCTCTGGAACATACCAGGAGCGTTTTTCTAACCCAAATAGCATTGTCCCGTATTACCAGTGCCAACCAGGAATGTAAAATGCTGTTTTATGGCTGTCTTCTTCTCCCACCTCCAACGAATGGTAGCCACTGCGCAATTCGATCGCAGAAAAGTACCTACTACTGCTTCTACTGCCAAAACTATTTATATATATTCGGCAGTGGATATATATCTGACACCGTCTGACTATTCAGGTGTCTGTAGTCGCAGAAAAACCTATACCGTTTGGTCCCATCAGTTGACTTCTTAAGCACTGTTACTATGGCAAACCCGCGAAGTCTATCTGCAGATGATCTACCATGAAAGCTTGGAAAGTCACAAATGTTACTATATTCGCACTGTACAGGGAATCTTAAACCTCTATAGTCCCATGCCGTAATTGCTACCCAATAAATTCGTCCAGCAATGGTTGCGAGTGTCGCGCAACCCTATTGGGCTTCTTATAAATCGATGGGCTCTTACCCGTCGGAATTCTATGTTGTGTAATTGTTGTTGCTGGCAAAGGTCTCTGTGTATTGAACAGCTCCTGATATTCATTTAACAAGGCTTCAGTTTCGTCCCTGTAACTTCCTTCTAAATGTACTATTTTCTGGCATATCGTAGTATTATAGGCTGTTGGATTTCACATAGTTTCCCTTTTGGAACAGTCTAAATCATCCTCCTAAAACGTACTGTCGCCAACAATATTCCCTTCTTCAACTATATTCCATACTTTTTTGACCCCATCTACCACCTCAGTATTTACTATGCTTCTCCGTACAAAGCATTGTGTCGTATTTAATTCCACGTTCGCCGCTAGAGGGTCTATTAAACACAACGTAGCAGCAGGTAAGACGGTATGCACATCTGTCCAGAACACCTTCCCTGTACCCAAAGGTACTTTTATCACGCGAACCTATTCTCAATGGCATCGCTTGCAGTTTAGGTATTTCTTCCTTGCCCTTCGGAGAATTTTGCAGCGGCAAGTCCTTTGCAGCTGTGCCACCTAATGGAAACAATACCCCATCAAGTTGCACCGTTTGCTGACCGAGATCGATTATAGCGTGATGTTTATTGAGAAAGTCAGTCCCAGAATTGCGTCATATTTGTCACTTATTCTTGACACTTCTACTGTTTCCTGAAATTGTGTACCATTAACTGAAAACACCAACGTGGTACAGTCTAGTGATCGTACCCCAATACCTCCAACTACACTTAACTTAAACCTCGGAGGGCGACACTCCCTACTTTCAACATACTTGCCGTTGATAATTGAAACAACGGCGTCCGTATTTATTACAAATTTCAACGTCAGATCCCCCGTAGTCCCCAGTATCCAACATTGCGCCTTTGCGTGCGTCTTTACTGCATGGAAGTTTAACGGGAGCCTGAGCGGCGGCTCATGGTCCCCCGATGCCTTTTAACGGCCTCCTCCTGTCACTGTCCTGTCCTGCCCTACAATCCCTACTTTCTGCTTCCTGTTAAAGGACCTTATTTACCACGTCAATCAGTTAACTGTTACGTTTTGACATTAACCCTCCTAATTCTATTTACATAACTTTCCAGCGACTCATTGTGACGCTAGTAATAGTGTTCAATTTTTCCCTATAAAATTTACCACTATTCTGCCTTCGGAGCCTATTTAACAATCTTTTTCTTTTTAATTCGTCAAACGTTAATACATTTCTTAATTCCTCATTGTACAGAACATGCGCTTTAGTCTCCCCTACCACACGTAATTCCGTGTCTGATCAGTGTCTGCCAGCCTGTGCGCTTAAAAGTATTTTTGTGTCTGGCAGAAATTTTCGTGTGTATCCTGTACAAATTAGTATATTTTTTGGTTGAAGTGCAGGGACGTGAACGTTACAAAATCTGTCAGAAGATTATTGAATTCTACCACGGCAAACTACGGACGCATGTTTATAGTGATGTTCGAACTGTGACAAAGACGCGAAGACGCGAATTGTGCGAATTGGGGGTATCTGTGGAGGGGCCAGACAAACGGGTGCTTTCTGAAGAGGGCACCAGCCTTATCAGTAGTTACTGGGGCAACAGTCTGGATGATTGACTGAGCTGGCCTTGTAACATCAGCTAATGTGGCTTTGCCACACAATTACTGCGAACAGCCGTTAATTTTTCCGAGGTCCTGCAGCTCTCTCGGGTAAAATATTTGGGAGGTGAAATAGTCCCCCATTCGGATCTCCGGGCGGGGACAACGCAGGAGGATGTTTATCATCAGTGAAGACAATACTGACATTCTACGGATCGGAGCGTGGAATGTTAGATCCCTTAATCGGGTAGGAAAGTTAGAAAATTTAAAAAGAAAAATGAATAGGTTAAAGTTAGATATATTCTGGGGATTAGTGACGTTAGGTGGAAAGAGGAACAGAATTTCTGGTCAGGTAAGTACAGGATTATAAATAAAAAATCAATTGGGGATATTACAGGATTGGGTCTGAGAATGAATAAGAAAATAGGAATGCGGGTAAGCTACTATGAGCAGCGCAGTGATCGCATTGCCGTATTTAAGACAGATACGAAAACAACACCGCACACAATAGTACAGGTTTATATGCAAAATAGCAATGCCGATGAAGAAGATATAAATGTATGAGGACGTAAAGGAGGTTATTCAGATTATTAAGGAAGCGGAGAACTTAATTGTGATGGGAGACTGGAATTCGGTAGTAGGAAAAGGAAGGGAAGGAAAAATAGTTGGTGAATATGGACTGGGCAAAAGGAATGAAAGAGGAAACCGCATCGTAGAATTTTGCATGGGACATAATTTAATCATAACAATTACCTGGTTTAAGAATCATGAAAGAAGGTTATATACGTGGAACAGACCTGGAGACACCGGAAGGTAACAGATAGATTTTATAATTGTAAGTCATAGATTTCGGAACCAGGTTTTAAACTGTAAGACAACCCAGGGGCAGATACAGACTCTGAACAAAATTTGTTGGTCATGAACTGTAGGCTTAAACTGAATAAAGTGCCAAAAGGTAGGAAAATAAGGAGATGGGACCTGGATACATTGAAGGAACCTGAAGTTCTTGAGACTCTCAGAGGGAGCTTTAAGCAAGAATTGACAGAAACGGGGGGGGGGGGGAATAAAACAGTAGAAGAGGAATGGGTAGCATTGAGAGATGAAATAGTGAAGACAGCAGAGGACATAATAGGTAGAAACGCAAGACCCACAAAATATCCTTGGATATCGCAGGAAATACTAAATCTAATTGATGAAAGAAGAAAATATATAAATGCAGTAAATGAAACAGGCAAAATAGAGTACAGACGACAAAGACGTGAAACTGACAGGAAGTACAAAATAGCTAAGCAGCAGTGGCTAGAAGGCAAATGCAAGACAGTAGAAGAATGTATAAATAGGGGAAAAATAGATACGGCCCACAGAAAAATAAGAGTGATTTGGAGACAAATAAATATAAATAACTTAGATGGAAAACCAGTTCTCAGCAAAGAAGGGAAAGCTGAAAGGTGGAAAGAGTATATAGAGGGGATCTACAAAGGAAATGAACTTACAGGCAATACTGTCATAGGGGAAGAGGAAATAGATTAATATGAAATTGGAGACACTGTACTGAGGGAAGAATTTGACAGAGCCCTGAAACACCTAAGTCGATACAACGCCCCTGGAGTAGATGACATTCCCTCAGAACTACTTAAGTCTCTGGGAGATCCAGCCATGATAAAACTATTTCACCTGGTGCGTAAGATGTATGAGACAGGTGTCATACCATCGGAATTTAAGCAAAATGTAATAATCCCCATTCCAAAGAAAGCAAGTGCAGGCAGGTGTGAAAATTACAGAACCATCAGTGCAATAAGTCATGGTTGCAAAATTTTAACACGAATTATTTACAGAAGGATGGAAAAGCTGGTAGAAGCTGACGATCAGTTTGGATTCAGGAGAAATTAGGAACACGCGAGTTAATACTCACTATACGGTATATCTTAGAAAATAGATTAAGGAAAGGGAAACTTACATTTCTAGCTTTTTTAGATTTTAAGAAAGCTTTTGACAACGTTGATTGGAATACACTCTGTCAAATTCTGAAAACAGCAGGAGTAAATTAGAGGGAACGGAAGGTTATTTACAACTTGTACAAAAAACAGAAAGCAGTTATCAGAGTAGAAGCCCATGAAAGGGATGCAGCGGTTGGGAAGGGTGTAGGCCTAAGACAGGGTTGTAGCCTTTCCCCATTGCTATTCAATTTGTACATTGAGCAAGCTATAGAGGAGAGCAACCAGAAATTTTGAGACGGAATTAAAGTTCATGGAGAAGAAATAAAAACATTGCGTTTTGCCGATGACATTGTAATTCTTTCAGAGACAGCAAAAGACCAGGAAGAGCAGTTGAACGGAATGGACAGTGTACTGAAAGGTGCACACAAGATGGGCAGTAACAAGAGCAAAACATCGGGCAATGCTGAAGGAATTGGGTTAGGTAACTAAACCATATAGCTGGTGGATGAGTTTTCTTACTGGGCAGTAAAGTAACATGCAATGGTCGCAGTACAGCGGATATAAAAGGTAGAATGGCAATTGGAAGAAAAGCGTTTTGAAAAAGAGAGATTTGTTAACATCGAATATCAATTTAAGTGTAAGGAAGTCATTTCTGATGGCTTTTGTGTGGAGTGTTGCATTGTATGGGAGTGAAACATGGACGATAAACAGTGTGAATAGGAAGAGGATAGAAGCTTTTGAAATGTGGTGCTACAGAAGAATGCTAAAGATTAGGTTGGTGGATCGCGTAACAAATGAAGAGTTACTGAATAAAATTAGGGAGAAAAGGAATACCTTGACTAAAAGAAGGGATCGAATGGTAGGACACATTCTTAGACATCAAGGAATCGTAAATTTAGCAATGGAGGGAAGTGTATGGGGTAAAAATCGTAGAGGGAGACCAAGAGGTGAATACAGTAAGCAGATTCAAATTGATGTAGGCTGCAGGTCTTGTGGGGAGATGAAGAGGCTCCCTCAGGATAAAGTAGGGGGAAGAGCTGCATCAAACCTGTCTCCGGACTGAAGACCACAACGACAACAACTGAACTCGGTCAATACTTACCAGGAGTTGCGCCTGTGTAGAGTCATTGACAAAACATTCCGTGAGTGCGTCAATTATTTGTAGAATCGTGTCTGTAGTGATTTGAACTTTTTTAACATTGTTTTTGGGTTTATATTAATTAATTTTGGCGCGGAAGCAAGGACTCCACAGTCGCCATGTAGACTTGAAAAGAGGCCAAACACCTGTCTAGAAATTCAGCTGTCTCTTTATGCTCGTATTGTTGTAGTGTAGCCTGTAATAACTATTTTATTAATTGCAAACTGTGTGCTGGGGTATCTCGAGCTACAATATATCTATATATGTGTATCCTGAAATTTTAGATTAGGAACATGGACATTTTTATAGGAGCACAAATAAAAGGCTCATGGAAGCAAACCCACACGTAAATCTCGTAGTCATGAACAACCGTAAGTTGACCGCCGACCCAGAGTTACATTCTTTAGGCAAGATTCAAAAGTCGGGAGTTGGGGTACTACATGCTCTTTGACAAAATTCAAATGGGTTCCTCTTGTTGCGTTTTTTCTATATTGTCATAAGTTCGCTCATTGAGCGTATCTATAATGCTGTTGTAGTCAAGAATTGTAGTGGTTTCACGTTACCTTTCTAAAAATAACTTTTAATGAATGAGTCGTAATGAAAGAGAATGACATTTGGAATATAATGCTTGGTAACTGCTGATTCGAATCACATGTCCTGCACTGATCTTCGTTAGTGTTATTTCGACCTCAGTTGGTATTTATTACCGATGACAGAGAACACATTTTATTGCAAAGTATTTGACAACTCAATTTTACGACTAACAAAAGTATCCGGGACATTTTATAGGATGTCATCAATCACATAATAATTATTCAGGCCTTTCCCCATCAAATGGTTTTACTTATCCCACTCCTTACGGAACAATTGTCACGAGGTACATTCTGTATGAATCTGCTCTCCAAACATTGTTTACAGTCATTTTTAATATATTAACAAAGAATTTATTTACTGCTTTGTATATAGTTGTCTGTAGTTCTAATACCCACTCCCATGAACCACAGACATTGCCGAGGTGGGGTGGCTTGCGTGCCTCAACAATACAGATAGCCGTACCATAGGTGCAACCACAGCGGAGGGGTATCTGTGGAGAGGCCAGACAAACGTGTGGTTCCTGAAGAGGGGCAGCAGCCTTTTCAGTAGTTACAGGGGCAACAGTCTGGATGATCGACTGAGCTGGTCTTGTAACATCAGCTAATGTGGCTTTGCCACACAGTTACTGCGAACGGCTGAAAGCAAGGGGAAACTACAGCCGTTATTTTTCCCGAGGATATGCAGCTCTACTGTATGAACATATGATGATGGCATCCTCTTGGGTAAAATATTCCGGAGGTAAAATAGTCCCCCATTCGGATCTCCGGGCGGGGACTACTCAGGAGGATGTGATCATCAGGAAAGACAGTACTGGCATTCTACGGATCGGAGCGTGGAATGTTAGATCCCTTAATCGACTAGGAAAATTACAAAATTTAAAACGGGAAATGGATAGGTTGAAGTTAGATATAGTGGGGATTAGTGAAGTTCGGTGGCAGGATGAGCAGGATTTCTGGTCAGGTGAGTATAGGATTATAAATACAAAATCAATTGGGGGTATCACAGGAGTAGGATTGATAATGAATAAGAGAATAGGAAAGCGGGTAAACTACTATGACCAGCACAGTGATCGCATTATCATTGTCAAGATAGATGTGAAGCCAACACCGACAACAGTAGTACAGGGTTATATGCCAACTAGCTCTGCTGATGATGAGGAAATCGAAGAAATATATGAGGAGCTAAAGGGAATTATTCAGACACTTAAGGGAGAGGAAAACTTAATTGTTATGGGCGACTGGAATTCGGTAGTAGGACAAGGAAGGGAAGGTAACATAGTAGGTGAATATGGTCTGGGCAAAAGGAATGAAAGAGGAAGCCGCCTGGTAGAATTTTGCACGGAACATAATTTAGTTATTACAAACACCTGGTTTAAGAATCACAAAAGAAGGTTGTATACATGGAAGAGACCAGGAGAAACCGGAAGATACCAGATAGATTTTATAGTGATAAGACATAGATTTCGGAACCAGGTATTAAACTGTAAGACATACCCAGGGGCAGATATAGACTCTGACCATAACTTGTTGGTTATGAACTGTAGGCTGAAACTGAAGAAACTACAAAAAGGTAGGAAAATAAGGAGATGGGACCTGGATAAATTGAAGGAACCTGAAGTTCTTAAAATTTCAGAGGGAGCTTTAGGCAACAATTGACAGAAACAGGGGAAAATAAAACAGTAGAGGAGGAATGGGTAAAATTGAGAGATGAAATAGTGAAGGCAGCAGAGGACAAAATAGGTAGGAAGGCAAGACCTGCAAAAAATCCTTGGATATCACAGGAGATACTAAATTTAATCGATGAAAGGAGAAAATATAAAAATGCAGTAAATGAAACAGGCAAAAGGGAGTACAGACGACTAAGAAATGAGATTGACAGGAAGTGCAAAACTGCTAAGCAGCAGTGGTTAGAAGGCAAATGCAAGGATGTAGAAGAATGTATAAATAGGGGAAAAATAGATACAGCCTACAGGAAAATAAAAGAAACATTTGGAGATAAGAAAAACAGCTCTATGAATATCAAAAACCAGTTCTCAGCAAAGAAGGGAAAGCTGAAAGGTGGAAAGAGTATATAGAGGGGCTTTACAAAGGAAATGAACTTCGAGACAATATTGTAGGAAGGGAAGAGGATGTAGATGAAGATGAAATAGGAGACACTGTACTGAGAGAAGAATTTGACAGAGCCCTGAAAGACCTAAGTTGAAGAAAGGCCTCTGGAGTAGATGATATTCCCTCAGAGCTACTTAAGTCTTTGGGAGAACCAGCCATGACAAAATTGTTTCACCTGGTGTGTAAGATGTATGAGACAGGTGAAGTACCCTCAGACTTTAAGAAAAATGTTATAATCCCCATTCCAAAGAAAGCAGGTGCAGACAGGTGTGAAAACTACAGAACTATCAGTTTAATAAGTCATGGTTTCAAAATATTAACACGAATTATATACAGAAGGATGGAAAAGCTGGTAGAAGCCGACCTCGGGGACGATCAGTTTGGGTTCAGGAGAAATGTAGGAACACGGGAGGCAATACTCACTTTACGGCTTATCCTAGAAACCTACATTTCTAGCTTTTGTAGATTTGGAGAAGGCTTTTGACAATGTTGATGGGAATAAACTCTTTCAAGTTCTGGAGCAAGCAGGAGTAAAATATAGGGAGCGTAAGGTTATTTACAACTTGTACAAAAACCTGACAGCGGTTATCAGAGTTGAAGGGCATGAAAGGGATGCAGTGGTTGGGAAGGGAGTAAGACAGGGTTGTAGCCTTTCTCCAATGTTATTCAATTTGTACATTTAGCAAGCTCTAAAGGAAAGCAAGGAGAAATTTGGAGAAGGAATTAATGTTCAGGGTGAAGAATTAAAAACATTGCGTTTTGCCGACGACATAGTAAGTCTGTAAGATACAGCAAAGGACCTGGAAGAGCAGTTAGACGGAATGGACAGTGTGCTGAAAGGTGCATATAAGAAGAACATTAACAACAGTAAAACAAGGGTAATGGAGTGCAGTGTAAGAAAATGAGGTGATGCTGAAGTAATTAGATTGGGTAACGAAGCAATAAATGAGGTAGATGAGTTTTGTTACTTCGGCAGTAAAATAACAAATGATGGTCGCAGTACAGAGGATATAAAATGCAGAATGGCAATGGGTAGAAAAGCGTTCTTGAAAAAGAGAAATTTGTTAACATCGAATATTGATTTAAGCCTAAGGAAGTCCTTTCTGAAGGCATTTGTATGGAGTGTTGCCTTGTATTGGAGTGAGTCATGGACGATAAACAGTGCGAACAGGAAGAGCATTGAGGCTTTTAAAATATGGTGCTACAGAAGAATGCTGAAGATTAGGTGGGTGGATCGCGTAACTAATGAGGAGGTACTGAACAGAATTGGGGAGAAAAGAAATTTCTGGCATACCTTGAGTAAAAGAAGGGATAGATTGTTCAAAATGTTCAAATGTTTGTAAAGCTTATGGGACTTAACTCCGGGGTCATCAGTCCCTAAACTTACAAACTACTTATGAACTACTTACGAACTAGGACGGCACAAATATCCATGCCCGAGGGGGGATTCGAACCTCCGACCGTAGTGGCCGTGCAGACCGTGACTGAAGCGCCTCAGTCCCCTCGGCCACCGCGGCCTGCAGGGATAGATTGGTAGGACACATTCTTAGACATCAAGTATTTCTGAATTTAGCGTCCGAGGGAAGTCTTTGGGGTAAAAACCGCAGAGGAAGACCAAGATATGGATACAGTAAGCAGATTCAGACAGATGTAGGTTTCCGTTCTTATGTGGAGATGAAGAGGCTTGCTCAGGATAGGGTATTGTGGAAAACTGCATCAAACCAGTATCCGGACTGAAGACCACAACAACAACAACAGTTCTAATACAAGAAATTTAAAAATTTTGTCTGCAGAAAGATTTTATCCGAGTCGCAGAGCAGTCCTCTCTACACAAGACTTCAGAAGCAAACACTTTACAGCAGAGCCACTGAAGGGAGGCTGTGATTGTCTATTTTTTATTGTGTCTGTGTTAGCTAGTACTGCTAAGCTACAACGTAAAACCAGAGATTACTAATTGTAGTTTCCACATGATGTGACGTCTTGAACTAACAGTTGATATTTATTTATTATTTATTTGTTTTTTCTGTTCCATAGGACCCACTTCAGGAGTAAGACTCCATGGTCATGGAACAAGTCAATACATTAAGTGTTACACAATAATGGTAATAGAAAAATTTTAAGTAGTCCTTTGCACACGACAATCTTAAGACAAAGTGAAAAGAATCAATAAAGAAAAAATAAATTAGCTTAATTGTTTAACTTTTCTAGGAGTTCCTCGACAGAATAAAAGGAGTGAGCCACGAGGTAACTCTTCAATTTAGATTTGAAAGCATGTGGATTTGTGCTAAGATTCTTAAGTTCTTGTGGCAGCTTATTGAAAATGGATGCCGCAGAATACTGCACCCCTTTCTGCACAAGTGTTAAGGTGGTGTGGTGCAAATGTAGATTAGACATCTGTCTAGTATTCACCGAGTGAAAGCTACTAACTCGTGGGAATAAGCTGATATTATTAACAACAAACGACATTAAAGAGAAAACGTATTGTGACGCCAGAGTCAAAATTCCCAGACTACTGAAAAGGGGTCGACATGACGTTCGCGAACTTACACCAGATATTGCTCGAACCGCCCGTTTTTGAGCCAGAAATATCCTTTTTGCATCAGGCGAGTTACCCCAAAAAACAATGCCGTAAGTCATAAGTGAGTGAAAGTAAGCGAAATAGACTACTTTTCGTGTTGAAAAATCACTTATCTCAGATATTGTTCTAATGGTAAATATAGCAGAATTTAGTTTTGGAACAAGATCCTGAACATGGGCTTTCCATGACAGCTTACTGTCTATATGAACACCTAGAAATTTGAACTGTTCAGTCTCACTTATCACATGCCCATTATGTGTAATCATAATGTCAGATTTCGTCAAATTATGTGTTAGAAATTGTAAAAACTGAGTTTTACTGTGATTTAACATCAACTTGTTTTCTATTAGCCATGAACTTATCTCTTGAACTGCATTATTTGATACTGTGTCAATATTACGAGCAACATCCTTCACTACCAAGCTGGTATCATCAGCAAACAAAAATATTTTACAATCACCTGTTATACTCGAAGGCATATCATTTATATAAATAAATGAGGTGGCGGCGCCACCTCATTAAAGAATATAACTCAGATTATTCAGTTAAACTGATATGGAAAAATCAAGTGAATTGGCCAAAATATTAAGGTGTCATAGAGAAATTAACTTGTAGCTCACTTGCTGCTAAATATATTCTAGGTAGTTACCATGTTTCAGTGACAAAACTAACGGGAAGAATCCGTTCCACTATCCCATGCTCAGCCGGGCGTAGAAAAGAAACCATGTCTTGTATATAAAATTCACAGCTACCGAGCACTCTACTACAAACGAATATGTCAACAGATTTTCTGTACTACAGCTTAGTTACTTATAAAACCCTAACGCTCCTATTCTAGGCTGAACATAATTAATCAACTAGAGGACCCGTGCGAATACTTCAGACCGTTAGTGGAATGACAAAAAAGTTAGGGAAATATGTAACTAAAGACGAATGTTCACGGATAGCTTTCTTCAGAATCAATCGATACAAGTGATCAAAATATCCACGGGTGTACTGCCGGTCTATAGTGTCCAACGGGCCCGTTGGACACTATAGACCGGCAGTACACCCGTGGATATTTTGATCATCAAATACGCCGGGAGAAACTGAAGAATCAAATCGATACAAGTGTTTAAACGCGCAAATGAAAGAGCTTGATTCGCTGAGTGTTGTTAGGTCAAATAGAACTGCGTACCTTAATTAGAACCGATGAAATTGTGAAACAAACCGATTAAAATATTCAGTGCAAGGACCGTAGGATATCGAGCTTGAATAAAAATAAGGGATGGAGAGACTTAAGTTAATTCTGATACTCGATGACAAATCTGCGAATGAATACCTTTCGTTTAAAGCAAAAATGAAGGAAATCGGTGGGATAGAACGGCCTGACCGACTGACTTCAGCAAGGAAATCCTCATAAGAAATATATAAAGAAATTGCGTCTGAGTATACAAAAAACGAAGGCGAAAGTTATGTAAATTCTGATACTTGATGACAAATCAGTGGATGAATACCTCTCGTTTCAAACAATAATCAAGGAAATCGTCCGGGTAGTTTGATCTGACCGACTGACTTTAGTTTTCGTAGGTTTTTTTAATAAGTAATTTAACTCTAACATTATTGTTTTTCTTTCCTAAGCAACCATCCACTTTCTAAAACGTTCTTTACCGTGCCAAAACACATTTCAGTTTATCGACCAACTTTTATTGGCGCATTACATTTGTCTGCACTTATTACAAGATACATCAAGAGTAGTTTCGATGCCGCAGGTGATCTCTGCCAAATCACTAATTCTGTTTTTATTTACGAAATACTCGTATTGAGAGTACTTAAATTCTCCTCGTTCTCTACGCAATGCCGAGGATACTAAAGCCATTTATGTCTGTAAACTATCACACTAACAGCGTAATGTCTAATGCAGCAAAGCCACTGACAATAATAATATCCAGAAGACTGTAAAAGAAAATTGAGGATCTGTAGATTTACGATCAGTTATGGTAATGGCTCCAGAGAGGCAGGCTTCTATATCAAAACAGGGTTAAAGAAAAATAATAAACGTTCAACGGATTTGTTGACCTGTAAAAAGCATTCTACAGTGAAAAATTGTGCAAGGTATCAAATTTCTTAGAAAAATAGCAATAAACCGTAGAAGAAGACGATTAATATATTGCAGGTTCAAGAACAAGTAAGTAATAACAGGGGTGGAAAACGGAGACGAAAGTGCTCTGATTAAAAGGAGTGTAAGACTTGAATGCCGGCTTTAGTCCATAGTGTAGTATATAAATATAGAAGAAGCAATGCCAGAAGAAATGAAAGGTTCAAATGTAGGCTACAAATTTAGCATGAAAGGATATCTTTGATATGATTCGCTAATGACAGATTTATCCCAAGTAATACGGAAAAAGTGTAGGACCTGTTGAATTAGCATGTGTAGTCCTAATAGTATAGAAATGAACTGATAGTATATCGCAAGAACACAGACGTAACTAGAAGTATCACAAGCGAAAGATGAAGTTTAGAAAGTCTGCATCGTTCGAGTCAAAATAAACAATGACATACGAAGCAAAGTTGACATAAAAACCGACATAGGTAAGAAAGTCAAGAAGAATGTACTCATGTCAAACATTGGCTTCAATGTGAGGAAACAATTCGGATAATGTACGTTAGAGTACAGCTTTGTATAAAAGTAAAACGTGGACAGTGAGGACAGTGGGAAAAATTAGGGCAGAAGAGAATAAAAAGATTTGAGATATTACGTTATAAAAGAAAATTTTTATGACGGATGAGATGGCGACTGAGCATGTTCTCTGCAGACTCGATGAAGAAAAGTATATAAATAATACAAACACATCAAGAGATATTAGGATTATAGGAGGTTTTTGAATATCTCAGGAATTTGACTCCACGATACTAGGGGATGATATAGTCGTAAGAGTTGTAGAGTAAGTCAAAGATTTTAACACACCCAGAAAACAATTGAGAATAGCAGACTTAAGAGCAACTCTGAAAATGAAATTCTGGCGTTGGAGAGGATTTCGTGGTGGGCCGCATCAAACAGTAGTGGATGACTGAGATTAAACCATGTACCATTAAACAGATATGTCTGTGTTAATCTTTAATAACGTGAAAGATTGGTGTTGGCCGCCTTTCTAATGAACAGAGATAATTTGATAGTAAAACTAAGAAGAAGCACTAACTTTTACCTACTAATTGTCTGCGAATCAGTTATTCGTGGAATTACTGAAGAGAGTTTTATTATTTTTAAGGCATTGAATAACGACGTTTTTGACTTTACTGGTTTGTAGCCTGATGGTTTCACGACCAAGCCGATTTGTATAGGAATTTCATCTCACAATCGATGCGTTTACAGCATGTAGCTTATATACATTTTCTGCAAACAAGTTGCCTATCATGTTACTTTGACGTAGTCAGAAAGGTTTTTACACATTCGAATTTGTATTACAACTTCGAATTATTTTTTTTTTCCAATTGCAACGCATATCTAATACCAAGTTAAGCTAATCAGCTTCTTACTTACTACTGACACAGACTTACTTTCCTTTTTCATGTCCGGAAATTTGTTTCAAAGTCTCTCAGCCCAATGTCAGGCCAAGTCCATTGCTTTGTTCATCAAAGGTACACCTGGTGGGGTAGATGAAACACTGTAGAAGATTTTTCATATCTTGAACTTCATCACAGTGGCATTTTTGTCTCCTTCTTTGGAACCCCATTTGACTAGATTTGCTTTGACTGGCGCTACACCTGTTCTGATACGATTCAGTCTTCTGCAGATCTTCCGGCTTGTTGTACTGCCGCAGGGCATTTCTCGTGAAGCACGGTAGTTCGGGAGTTCATTCAGCTCACTAGCAAGGAATCTCTTGCGGGATTTAAGTCTACTACGTCCACATGAAGAACCATGCAGTGGGTAGCGCTCGTCGAAGGTGTGTATGAATTCTTCTTTGTGATTTTCGAAGTTCTTCAGGATTCAGGAGATGAGAATCCATCTGCTTTATTTATTTTCACAAGTTGTGCGGGTTTCATTCATCATGTTTTTAGCCTGCATATTTCATTTAGGACTGTAGTGAACATTTTTGGCATGTGTCGATCGGGACCATACACGGAATGCATAATCTGCCGTGGAAAAGCATAGTGCTTGAGAAGTTGTTCGTAATACAGTCAGTCTGGCTCCCCATTTACTGTTCCTAAGATTCCTTAAGATATTGTTCCTGGGAGCAACCTATTGGCAAGTATTTTTACAGTGGATTGGGGAAGCCGCGATGGAGTGGCCGAGCGTTCTAAGGTGCCTGGCTGCGGAGCACGCGGCTGCTCGCTGTCGGAGGTTCGAGTCCACCCTCGGGCACGCATGCGTGTGTGTGTGTGTGTGTGTGTGTGTGTGTGTGTGTGTGTGAGTGTGTTTGTTTGTTTGTCCTTAGGTTAGTTTTTGTTTAAGTAGTTTGTACGCCTAGGGACTTATAACCAGTGTAGTTAAGTCCCATAGATTTGCAAACATTTGAACGTTTTTTTGGTTTGAAGAATCACATTTTGGCTTGCGCGATCACTCCCGCCAGAGGTTCGAGTCCTCTGTTGGGCATGGGTGTGTGTGTTCCAACAGTAAGTTATTTTAAGTAGTTTGTAAACCTAGGGACTAATACCTCAATAGTTGAGTCCCATAGATTTACAAAAATTTGATGATTTGAAAACACATGCACAATGTAGACAAACATAACAACATCGTTCCTAGCAAATACGCAAATAGGATGAGGCAAACAGGTGTCGAGTTGGAAACTTTTCACAATTCGATATATCATAAACTAGTCCGACAACAAAATCCACGGGGATTTTAATTTTCACTACGATTCATTTGTTACTATCATAGGCATTGATACATTAAAAAATAGTGTAGGTTTGCACAAAGATGCTATTTGCATCTATCATTAAAATCGATTTATTGGCTAACAGTACAAGTCCTAACCACTAATCCAACCTGTGAAAATGGCGCATCAGTAGTACTTTCAATATCAGCGTACAACAACGTAGCGTACTGTAATTGATGATCGAAACAAACACCAGTCTCAGTGCAGTTATTGTACATGGAGTATGTACAACCACCACGACACTAGCACAGGTCCCCATCAGCGGGAATCCTCTGTCAACGTCTGGGTGCCGCGGTGGAGTAGCCGAGCGGTCTAAAGCGTCTCGCTGCGGAGCGCGCAGTTGCTCGCCGTGGAGGTTCGAGTCCTCCCTGGGGCATGGGTGTGTGTGTTTGTCCTTAGGTTAGTTTACCTAGGTTTAAGTAGTTTGTAAGCTACGGACTGATGACCACGCGGTTTGGTCCGATAGGTTTACAAAAAAAAAAAAAAAAAAAAAAAAAAAAAAAAAAAAAAAAAAAAAAAAAAACAGTAAAAACGGCTGGGTAGCATTCTGAGCGGGGTGATTGAGATCCGGCCCATAACCAGTCGCCTTTCTATTCAGCAAATTATCAGACAAGCTGACAGTGGAGCAAAGAGGAACAACAATTTGGAATAAGTTCCGGCATACGCCTTACAACCAAAGAAAAACACCCGAATACTTCGGTCGTAACATGAAAAGAAACTTATTCTTTTCATTCTCCACTCCGAGGAGTGGTGCGGGCTGTTTGAGATCCGGCCCATAAAGAGTCGCGGTTCTATTCAGCCAATTATCAGACAAGCTGATGGTGGGGCAAAGGGGGGATCCCAACTGGGAATAAGTGGGAGTGGCTTACCAGTTCCGGCATACGCCTTACAACCAAGGAAAACCTCCTGAAAACCTTGGTCGGAACCGGGGGATTGGGACCAATTTAATTTATCTCTGGGACGTTGCACCAAACTAGAAATGGAATATCAATGATCGGACGCCCGAGTTACTCTCGTAATCTCGTGGAGATCAGCCCAACAGTGGACAAGCATTCCCCTAGAGGAACCGCGCCCGTGAGCACGGTATCCTCTACCGTCGTAACATTGCTGCCTCCGCGATTTACTGAACCAGGTTTCTTGGTTTACCTGCGAGATATGCATGTTGCAGTTTTGAACCCTTTCCATTTTCGTACTTAAAAACGGTCTGGTATCACCATTACGGTGCCCCAATCCACTTCGATATTAATGTCTGCGAACACCGTATCAGCTTGCAGTCTCATTATTGGGTTGAAGGGACAGATCTTCTCCACTGGCAAAGCGGTCACCTAAAGCCAAACATCTAAACTTTTGCCTCCGGGGATTATATAAACTCGTCGTGTGCGAATCCATCGATAAAAATAGACAAAGATCTACTAGCGAGATTCAAAGCTCCCGGTCTCCTGGTACAACAGACACAAGATTTCGTTTAGATTGTCCGGCAGAATTACGTGGGACTTTGCCTTGCACGACGTGAAACTGTTGTTAGTCTCTATCGTCCATTAGTATGAGGTACGATGTCGTTATGCGGTATGGACGCTGCGTATATCAGTAACACAATACATTTGTGTTCCCGACCATTGGTACCACGTCTCATTATAATCGGTTGTGAAACTGCTTCAATTTTATCTAACAGGTTTAAAACACCATTATGTATGTATGTTCTACGTTGATTCGATACAATGGTTGTAGTTATAAATCCTGCGTCTGTGGTTTGTAGACCAATTTCTGGTAGCAGATATTAAATTTACATTCGAATATATGCACAGCGTGTGATGCGACACATTTGGAAAGCAGTAATACCCATTTAATAAGTGAAAGCCAGATTCACAGACCACAAACTTCTGTTCTGGTACCATAGCGACGAGAGATAAATAATTAATGTACACAGAAATAATGAGAAATCAACATTGAAGGAAATTTAATCATAACATGAAATGCAATTATCCTACCAACCGCATTTTATCTGTCACATATAACAGTATAATTAACTGAAATATTTGCTGAATATTACAGAAGTTAATGTTTAATTTAACGACTTTTCACCTTTTAATTTCATTATGAGAACAAACGAAATGCTTTAACGAAGTTAAGCAGTTGTTCCACATAAGTTGCAGTTGAATCCTTACGTGCGCGCACACACACACACACACACACACACGCACACACACACACACACACACACACACACACACACAGAGAGAGACACGGAAGTACGATTGTGCCTGTTATATAATAATGGTGAAGGGGAAAGACAGTCACAGGCAACATTTAGTTATAGATGTTGCTTGATCAACTCTCAGTCTTAATGAATGTAATGTTAGGTTGGGACGCAGTTTCATTTGACAAGTGTAATAGTCTCAGTCTTTTTCTGTATCCATAAGTGTGAAATATATCAAACAGCACGGACCTAGTGCCAAACAATGGATTTTACAGTTGTTTAAACATTGCTTAAAAACGTATAAGATCCCTAAGACGTCGAGAAAATCTAAGATAATGGCACCACTGAAACGTGGAAAAGAGGCAGTCTAACTGAAGAACTATCGTCCAATAGCACTACTATGTCATCTGTGCAAACTGTATAAAACAATGATCTTAAATCGCATAACAACCATCGCAGACAAAAGCTCATTTCCCAACAGGGTGGATTCCGACTCAGGAAATCATACACCAGTCAGAAAAATGTTTAAATGTTTGTATAGCTTATGGGACTTAACTAAGGGGTCATCAGTCCCTTATATTACAAACTGCTTATGATCTAGCTAACAATAAGGACGGCACAAACATCCATGCCCAAGGGGGGATTCGAACCCCCGACCGTAGTGGCCGTGCAGACCGTGACTGGCGCGCCTAAGTCCCCTCGGCCACCGCGGCCGGCACACCAATCAGATCCTAGCCCTCACAGAAAACATACAGGAAGGTTTTTAAAATAAACAAATAACAGGTGTATCTTTGGTGAAGTTCTGCATATGATACTGTCAACCATTGAAAAAACTCTACAGCGCATTTAAGAATCATGAGCTCACAAAAATAATTGAAGCTTTCCTACAATACAGACCTACGTATTGCTGGACGGTAGAAAAAGCCGATGACGGCGACAAAAGAACGATCTTGGCCAGGGCAGTGTGTTGGTTCCCCTACTGTTTAACCTGTACACCAATGATCAACCAACACCGCAACATACTACGCATTTTTGTAAGCCGGTGACATGGCCATTATAGCACAAGGAAATAGCTTCGAGGAGGTAGAAGAGAAACTAGAAAGTTCAGTAAATATAATGTTCGATTATTGTAAAAAGCACTCCATCAAACCAAAGCCATCGAAGATTCAAGCTAGTGTTTTCCACCTTCGTTTAAAACAGGAAAACAGGAAGCTGAATGTCACCTGGAATGGCAGCAAGCTGGAACTTCCGTATAAACCAACATATCTGGGTGCCGTGCAGGATAAACCACTGACGTACAAATACCACGGCTCTTGGAGTCCATTGTGAGTTTTTAGTCAGTCAATGTGTGATAGTGTTAGCATCAGAGGATTTGCCAATGCAGAAATGGCCGACATGATCGTGGTGAGCGAAGAGTTTAGGAAGAATGCAGTTCGTTGTTGTACGGTATATGCGGAAACATACTGCAATAGACGTAATCTAAATAGGTAATTATTTATCAATCTCTTCAATCAATTATGTGAATGTCGTAGTGTAATATCTAGACAACGTAAGAGAATAAAACAAGTGACGACAATAGTGAGAGGAATTGTTTTCCTGCCGTTGCAGTTCGTCTACACATTCGTTCCAGCGCAATAGCACGAGCAAGTGGCATTCTCCATGGGCATGACCTGCATCCGTATCACATCTTTCTCCGTCAGGAGCTTCGTCTATACGATTATGAGAATCATGTTATCTTTCTCTCATGGGTATTACGACAGGATACCCCAGATGCATCATGCAACTTATATTACTAGCTATTAAAATTGCTACACCACGAAGATGACGTGCTACAGACGCGAAATTTAGCCGACAGGAAGAAGATGCTGTGATATGCAAATTATTAGCTTTTCAGAGCATTCACACAAGGTTGGCGCCGGTGGCGACACTTAAAACGTGCTGACATGAGGAAAGTTTCCAACCGATTTCTCATACACAAACAGACTAGGGGTAGAAAGCGATTTTAGAAGCAGAACAGTTTATCTTCGTTCTAAAACTAAAATTGTCGGTATAAGCCGCATTTCAGGAGAATAAGTATACAAAATTGAACTGTACTTACATTTATAGGAAGGAAGGTAGGAAGCTTGAAGTTTAACGTCCCATCGACAACGTTGTCATCAGACACGGAGCTTAAGCTCGGAGTGTTTGGAGAAGGATTTGGAAGGAAGTCGGCCGTACACTTTCTCAGGAACCATTTCGGCATTTACCTGGAGTGATTTAGGGAAATGACGGAAAACCTAAATTTGGATGGCCGGAGGTGTATTTGAATCACAGTCCTTTCGAATGCGACTTCAGTGTGTTACCACTACGCCACCTCGCTCGGTTTACATTTATAAATAAAACACCAATTATGTACCAATACGAACGGCAAGGAAGTCTTAGAAGCATCGCATAATTATGAATTTTTGTAAGTTGATTGAAAAAGGTACAGGTTTACAGAAAAGTCTTTCGTTGATTTACTTGCGGAAAGAGACTCTGATTAAAGTTTTATGGAATACTGCTTTCTAGACTTACAAGTCACTTATATGAGCAGGAAATGTGTTGGAGTAGCATTATAAGGTCAGATACACGAACACCGTATAGTTCAAAGCCCATAAACGGGAGGAACTGACATTTAGAAGCTCTTAGGTTGAAATATTGCACTTAAGAGAATCTGTAGCCAACGACATGAAACTCTGGCGCCCTTTTGTTGTGCTTCTACAGCGTTTACGGCAGCACAGATTTTATAGCTCATTTCTTTCGGGGTCACTGTTTCTCTGGTGCTTATAAGTGGACTTTAGGTTGTTGACACTTCATATTTAGTCAACGGTTATGAGATCGCTGCATAAAAAGTTCCTTTTGCCTATAGAATTCGTCTAGACGGTCTTCAACGCATTTTCCACCGTGTCAGTAAGCAGTTAAAAACAGATGTGGTAATGCGTAAGTACGGATGTTTGAAGAAATAAAGCTGCGTTTTATTTCCTCAAACTATATTTGTAAGTATTTCAGCGCAATGTGGCAGTTACTCGGTTACTGGATAAATTTTGTAACTTTACATATGAATCATACCTTGCGATATTTAGTGAGACCTGTGTGGAAGACGGGTGCTATAATAGTACCGTGAACAAGGAACTGAAAATTTTCACGACTGTCACTTGAATTAAACACTACTTGCACATGCAAAATCTGTACTGTTCGATCCATTTCCAGTCATTTAGTTTTTAGTCGAAATATATAAGCCGTTTTGAGGAATTATAAAAATATTTTAATTAATTCACCGAGAAAAAGAAGCCAAAATGTAATGCAAACTCAGCACTGAATAAGTATTTGGTTTCGCGATTTGTTTGATACATTTCTCCATAGTTTCGTATTTTTGTTGTTTTTGTGGTGGTGTACACTCCCACTCCAAGAAAATTGTTTGATGGGGCTTCCCTCACAACCCTAACTCCCTGTCGTTCAAATGTTTGTATAGCTTATGGGACTTAACTACGGGGTTATCAGTCCCTAAACTTACAAACTACTTACGAACTAGCTAACACTAAGGACGGCACAAATATCCATGCCAGAGGGGGGATTCGAACCCTCGACCGTAGTGGCCGTGCAGACCGTGACTGGAGCGCCTCAGTCCCCTCGGCCACTGCGGCCGGCCTAACTCCCTGGAGCCGCAACATCACTTAATAAGAACGGCATCTTCATTTATTTTAACATTTTTACTGGATTCCTCTCTCCGTTTCTTCTCCTACTTTTACCCTCACACTTTGCACCAACTGAAGATCCTTTGATGTTTTAGAACGTGTGTTACTAATCGATCCGTTCTATTAATTGTGATACATCACAGATCTCTTTCCTCCGCATTTATTGCGCAATCTACCTATCTGATCTTCAACATTCTACTGTAGCATCAAATTTTAAAACATTTCGTTATCTTGTACTCCATATCAGTAATGTATCACTCCCGTACAAAAACGAGATTCCAGACCAAGGTCTTCATAAAAATTGTCCCACCAAGTTAATACACGATTTCAACAAATTGTTCAGAAATGCTTCTCTTCTCGTAGTCATTCTGCATTTTATATCTGCAGTATGCTTTATCCATCTTAATTTTCCTACCCTAATAACAAAACTGATCTTTTACTTTTATTGTCCCATTTCCTAATCTAATGCCTTCAGCAACGCCTAATTTTCCTTGACTACATTTCATTACTCACCGTAATGTTAATTTATAATTTTCCTTGTTTTTTTATGTTATTTAATCTTTTCATAAAATTGCAATGTAATTGGCTAACCGCAAAGTTCTATTTCAACTCCCTAAACTTTGATACTGTTTCCAAATTCCTCCTTGCTTTTCTTCACAGTTTGCTCCATTTACAGACTGAATAACATTGGAGTAAGGTTAGAAGTCTGTCTTACTCCCTTCCCTATCACTGCGTCGCTTTAATGCCGTCCGACTACTGCCTATTTTTAGCTATCGTGACAGAACGGGTTTGGAATAAATATAACGTCACTTTCTTTCCCGAGATCGAATTCTACTAGTTTCGTCCTTTATTTTATCTTCAGTATTTTAAACAGTGTATTCCGGCCAACGTTTTCAAAAGTTTTCTCCAAATCTACGGTACCTAGAAACATAGCTTTGTATTCCCCTAACTTGCCTTCTAAGATAGGAGTAGAGTATGTACTTAGTGAAGTATTTCTACATTCCTTCTAAACCCTTACTTATCGTTAATTTTTGTTTGTGTTTGAAACATATATTTTGTTAATTTGATAGTTCTGTAATTTTTATACCTTTACCACTGTCTTTTCTTTGGATATTGGATTTTAAATTTTTCTTCAAATCTGAGGATATTTCCCCCGTCCCATACATCTTGAACACTAGGTCAGACAGTGCTCTTTCGTCGAGGATATGTCGCATACTTGAGAAACGTAGTGTTAATGTTATCTTTCGACCTTTGAAGATTGCAGCCCTAGTCGGTTCTGTAATTGATCATTTGTTTCTTCGGAAAGCAGGTGTATATCATATTCCCTGTGAAAACTGTGGAAATTGTTGTATAGGTCAGACAACTCGCACGAAAGATACACACGTTTGTTACAACCAGACAAGTCAGCTGTGGCAGAAGATTGTTTCAGTACGGGTCACTCAATGAACTACAGTGACGTGAGAATTTTAATAGTAACCTCTTCCTTCTGTGATTCCACTTTTAAGGAAGCAATAGAAATTAGATTAGCAGAAACCTTAGTAAATAGAGTTTCAATTTAGATAAGGTATGGAAACCGCCTCTCAGAGTAACAAAATTTCAGAGAAGTCGTCTCAGTACTACTGCCGCCGAACGTACATCGATAAGCGAATCGAATAGCTGATTGCTTCCACCACGTGAGCGCGCACACTTAAGCGTACATACCTCTTTGCCGCCGACCGACATCTGTGTGACCCGCATGCGCAGTGCCGCCGCGCTGAGACATAAAAGGCCACGCCTGGCACCTTGTCGGCAGTCTTGCGGCTCACCCTGAAGATGGACGGGCGTTACGCAGGCGAAATATTGGAACAAACTGAATTGGCGCGGCTGCATACCGAAATTTACTAGGTCGGACAGTTTCTCCGTTGCTAGTTCTGGCTGGGATATCAGTAATCGCTGTTTCTTCAATATACAATTTATTATAAGTTACCGTTAAAGTCTATCAACCCCTTGGACAAGTCTCACTGCAGCTACATAAAGGTAGTCCGAAACTTTCTGGTGCCTCCTGGTCTCCATGTATACATTCTTTTATGAATCTTAGAAAAAGTGTTTGTGCTTTGTGCAAAATTGTATCACGCAATTTTTTTCTTTCTTTCGTTTTCCACTCGTTATTCATTTCTTATTGTTTCTTCTCATCCTTTTCTTACTACCTACTTATATTTCCAGTACTACAAAGTATTAACTGTATTAACAACATGTTTACCTCATCATATAACTTTCAAATCTCCTCGTCATCGGCTCAACTAGTTGGCATATTAACTTTAACTTCTGTAGTAGGTGTTGGCTTCGGGTCTACCTTGGCAACTACAACGCGTTCACTACGCTGTTCGCCGCGGTGGAGTAGCCGAAAGCACCTCGCTACGGAGCGCGGGGTTGCTGGCCGTGGAGGTTCGAGTCCTTCCTGGGGCGTGGGTGTGTGTGTTTGTCCGTAGTTTAGTTTACCTAGGTTTAAGTAGTTTGTAAGCTACGGACTGGTGAACACGCAGTTTGGTCCGATAGATTTACAGACATTTGAACATTTGAACTATGCTGTTCATAGCAACTTACCCGCAGCCTTGATTTCAAATCCATTATTAGACCTATTCCTGTGTTGCCCATTACTAATGTCTATGTGTTTATAGCAAGTTTTTTGCTTGTTCACAACGTGAAAACACCGCCAATTCACCAACGTAAGTGACAAAAACTTGCTATAAACACATAGACATTTTGTTATAGAAACAGTCGCAACAGTAAAATAAACCAAAACACAAACATGACGTCCTATATTATCGGAAAAGATCCCGATATTTTCAAGCTGACCATTCACACTACACACGTTTTGGTTTGCAGATGACAAACGTCAAGAATACACAATGATGTTTTGTGAGTTAAAGAACCACAAACGCAACTACATGTGATATTAAGGTAGGCCTAGTATACCTATTAAAATAAGAAACGATTTACATTAGTTCTTACAATTATCTGTAATTTCTACACTTACAATCATTTCATTGTTAATGTGACAGACAATATAAAATAAGAATATCCCACTGATGCTGCTACAATGCGAGCGATACATGTTGGGGTGTAACTAAAGACAATTGTGTTTACTCAAGGCGGATCATACCTAAAAAGCAAAATTACAACTTCTCTACATAATTAAATCAATAGACATTTTCCTACAGAGTCACATTTTTCCTGCAGTGAAAAAAGGACATAAACTTCCAAAGTACCACAATATTTATATATGAATGTTAAATTTCAAGAAGTTTCTACATTAGGAGACGTGGAAATTTTCAATTTTGAAGACTTAGGAATTTATTATTGTAAAACAGCATCTGCAATTTAATTATCGAAATGCTGTGTTAATTATAGTAATGACAACATAACTTCTGTCAAAAGTAAAATTATTATGTACATATTTTTTAAAGAATTCAGCAGTTAATTTCTCTTTGTTAATCTTTGTTAATATATCTGAAGGCTACAATAATTATTTCAGAATTATGAATTATCCATAAATTGTAATTTTAGCTTTAATTTGTAACAACATCAAATGATGTAAAGTAAATTCTGTCATTGTTGATGTTATACAAATAGAAGGTGGCTGCACCCGTTAACGATTCTAATTTCCGGTCAATTTTTTATCTAAGATCTACGTTAATTTTGGTGTTAAAATAATTATTCTGGAATTCACTAAAATCACATCTGGTGTCTGTGTGCACTATTTAGCAAGTACGAAATACCCACATACTGACAATTCCGGGCCCCAGGTATATTTTACCCCGAGATCGTCGGATTTGGTCAACTAAAATCAAATTAGTATTTACGTTCACAATTATTTTGTAGTTTCTGCACATTCGTCAGTGGCGATTCGTTATAATTTCCAGATTATTTATTTGATTTCAGTACTAGGGGGACTTTGCAAATTGAAGTTAGCTTGTTCTCATTTCCTATTGTGTAACACTTTTAAAAAGAAAATAGCGACCATTAGATCGACCTTGTGTTGTGGCGTACAGAAACGGTTCGAGAGACCTATCAGGTGGGGACGGAGAAGTGGTGCCTTTGTCAACACGTGCCGGGACAACAAAACACCCTGCTTTGTCGCCGGTAGCAAACCAGGTAAAAACAAGCTAACGAACCAGGAAGCATCTCCCTTATTTAAAAGCTGAATAGGGGAGAAACGTTCACAAAAACGGGCGCACTAGAACTCGCCAGCGGTTCGGTTGCCCTGGTGGGAACACCGGCCGCCGCTCTTCAAACATTTAACTACTCAGTTCCCGCGGTCTTTTAATCAACACAGTTCGCCAGGGGAAGGGGTGAGGGAGGAGAAGAAAATACAGCAGACAAGCTCTCCGCAAATTATTCGTGTAAATACAGTCAGTCTTTTGCTAACGAGCACTCATCCCCACACAAATCATCAGTGTAAATAATAGACGACTTGGCAACCGTGTCTGCATTCACCTACTAAGATTTTTGAAAAGGTAAATAGCCCTCTGGAAAAACCGCAGTTTTACTGGCTAGCCGTACAGCAAACATCTTGACTGGATTTCCCTTGTGTGCATTATTCGAGAGTATTTACTTTGTAGATAACTGACTCTAGAAAAGAATGTAAGGTCTTAATGTGTCACCGACCACTGAAGTAATTACTGACTACTTGAGAGGATAATGATGACATACAAAATTCGTTTTGGCTCCCTGAGTCCTACAACTAATATAATGAAACATTATTTTCCTGTTTTATCGCTTTCTACATCTACATCAACATAAATACTTTGTAAGTCACGTTGAAGTGCATGACAGAGGTTTCATTCAACCGCTTTTATGATATTTCACCACACTTCCATTCTCTAATAGTTCGCGAGAAAAAGGAAAATTTAAATCTATCCGTTTTCGATCAGATTTCTCTTATTTTATTTCGATGATTGTCTTCCTACGTAGGTGGGTACTAACAAAATATGTTCGCAATCGGAAGAAAAAGTTGGTGAAATTTCCCAAGATCTAACTTTTGCATCATTTCCGTGACTCTCTCCCCCTTATAGCGCGATAATACAAAACGAGCTACAAAACTGTTCAAATGTTTGTATAGCTTAAGGGACTTAACTACGGGGTCATCAGTCCCTAAACTTACAAACTACTTATGATCTAGCTTACACTAAGGACGGCATAAATATCCATGCCCGAGAGGGGATTTGAAACCCCGACCGTAGTGGCCGTGCAGACCGTGACTGGAGCGCCTCAGTCCCCTCGGCCACCGCGACCGGCAAAACGAGCTCACACAATGCGCAGTAATACTTCAAAATAAATGTGGTGTATGTAGTTTCTTTAGTAGAATTGTTGGGTCTTCTAGGTGTTCAGCCAACGAAACGTAGTCCTTGGTTCGCATTCCCTATAATATTTTCTGTCTGTTCTTTTCATTTAAGTTTACCGTAATTCTTATTCCTAGGTATTTAGTTGAATTTACGGCTTGTAGATTTGAATGATTTATCGTGTGAATGAAGTTTATCGGATTTCTTTTAGTGGTCATATGGATGACATCACATAATTATTAAGGGTCAATTGCCATTTTTTGTACCATGCTGTTATTTTATCTAAATCATTTTGGAGTTGCTTTTGATCTTCTCTGTACTTTACTAACAATAAATGACAGCATCATCCGCGAACAGTCTAAGAGATCTACTCAGACTGACCTACAAATCGTTTATAAAAAGGGGCCCTATGACACTTCCCTGTGGAGCTCCAGATTTCACATCTGTTTTTCTCGATGGCGTACTGTCAGTTACATTGTACTATGTCCATTCTGACAGGAAATCATGAATCCAATCGCACAATTGTGGCTGTATTCCAAAAGCACGAAATTTGATTAGACGACGCTTGTGAGATACAGCGTCAATAGCCTTCCGGAAATCTAGCAATAAGGAATCCATTTGACTTCCCTTGTCGGTATCACTGACTGCATCATGTAAGTAAAGAGCTAGCTGGGTTTCACCAAAACGATACATTCTGAATCCGTGTTGAGTATGGGTCAATAGGTCGTTCTATTCGAGGTAGTTCATAATATTTGAGGAAAGTATATGTTCCAAAGTCCTGCTGCAGACTGACGTCATTGATGTAGGCCTGTCGCTTTTCTTCAAGATTGGAGTGACTAGTGCTAATTTCCGGTCTTTGAATACGGAACGTTCGCCGAATGAGCGATTGTATATGTTAACTATTATATAGGGGTATTGCATCAGCATACTCTGGAAGGAACCTAATTGGTATATATGGTCAAAACGCACTTTTTTCGCTCACCAGAAAATTCTCAAACATGGCTCTTCTTATGTAATTACACATATTGAAATATCGTGTTCCTACAAACCTGTTTCGGCGCGATTCTCGTAGACTTCAGATCCTCTATTTCTCAATGCTTCTACGAACGGTTACGTACAAAGGGCTGCGCCAAATCTTCTTGAAGAGTTAGTCACAAAAATGATAATTGATATAAGAACCTATATACGAATAAATTTAAGTAACAAAATAACTGAAGAAGATAGTAAACCTGAAAATATGTCACAGGCATCTTACATAATAAACTAGCGCACCCGGCAATGCATCGCGATCGCTAAATCTCTCTAGCCATTCCCTCGCCTCCCTCTTTCTTTTCTTGCTCTTTTTTTTTCCTCGTAGGCCACTATTTCTATTAGCTAGCTAGAAACCAGGTGTGGCACAGGTAACTTTTTATTATTGTTATTATTGCTGTTATTATTGCTGTTATTATTGCTGTTGGTGCATGTGCTTCTTTCTCTGCCCACCATCCTCTTCCTATCCCCTATTCTCCTGTATCAACCTCTGTCCCCTCCTCCTCCACTTCCTCTACCTCCTGCACCGCCTTCGCTACCTGCTCATTCTCCTGCCAGATTCTCAACCACCTCTTTCTATCTCTTCCCATCCACCCACTGTCATTACCTAGCCCCACTCTTTGGCTGACTATCTCCTCCTGTATTCTCTCTCTCCCCTCTACATATATCTGCCATATATAATGGTGATCGATCAAACGATATGGAAGACTGAGGTATACTCCAAGCACTGTATCAAAATCTTATGCAGGCAGTGATATTTCTGTTGTTTTCAAGGTAAAGTGTGTAAAATGTCATGAAGATAGAACTCTAGATTGATGTCAAGTAGGATAGAAAGTATCCTCCACCTTGCTTCATACAAAAAACTTTACTGCAGTAAAATGCCAGATGCCAATGTAATCCGTATTTACAAAAACTTATTTCGATTTTTCAGGGCCATCAAAAGGAACCTATTATAAACGTAGACAATTCAGTGATTCAAGAGCCGTGGTGGAATGGTCGAACTCTCCAAGGCGCCTTGCTCTGGATCGCCCAGTTCCACCCAGTCGGGGGATGGAGTCTTCCCTCAGCCGTGAGTGTGTGTGTGTGCGGGGGGGGGTTGTCCTTAGGTTTGCTTAAGTCATTTGTAAGCCTGATGTTTGTTATTACTTACTTATACTAAAAACAGCACAAACATCCATGCCCGAGGGGGTGGGGCGGGTTTCGAACCCCGACGGGGCCAATGCCCTGTTACAAACTGCCTTGTGGTTGATTCATTGTTTTGTGTACCTTTGTTCAAATAAACATGGACGGATATATGCCAAGGGATGATGCCCAATCCTGCTGGAATATAAATTATCGTACTTGTTCTTCGAGTTGAGGAAATAATCAGTTCTAAACAATTCTTATAAGGTTCCTCCAGTTGCAACTTTAAAGAAAACAGGGACCAAAAACTTAATTGGATGAAACGCCACGGTAAACGTTCACCTGAGGAGAATCACGTACATGCTGAAATGTTCCCTTGGATTCACAGTTCCCCATAAACGGATATTGTGCTGATTGACTTTCCGTTTGTGTGAAATGTTGCTACACGAGTGTTATGGTTTCCCAACACTGCATGCTAGATCGTCCGCGCATGACCCCTTCTAGCAACATCCGGTCATCCATAGGCATTGCGCCGGTAACTGCGCACTAGTGAATTGCTCTGCAAATTGTATTCTGATTGTGCCATCTCTCTGGAGCAGCAGGTCGCCTCTACCGATATCTAGCACGGCCTTGTATTGACTCAGGGCGTTCATACCTATAATTGTCGATTGAGAGCGAGGGGACCACAAGTAGGTTGATATCTACGTCATGAATTTGACCACGCAAAGTCGTGTGTGTTTGCACCGACACTCCCGTATTTTTCCTGTAATTGATCCTTCAATTCCTTTTCTTTTCTTTTTTTCCTCCACGGGAAAGGTGAGTCAGTTGTGCTTTGCCATGCACCGCAGATAGGCTTCCTCATAGATGGCTGTGATCTGGCCGCCACTTTCTATGATAGCGGTCAGTACAGTTTCACTGACCGTGACCCTTGAAATCGAGTACACGTCACTTCATTGTGACCCTTATCTTACCTCCTGTAAAATCCCTTTCAGGTACTCGTATTCAGCCAGTTCATGCAGCCCATTCCGAAAGATTCGGCGGCTTTGCTAGCGGCTGCGGCCGCCGAGGCAACTCGTCAATTTCTCTCGGGGGCCTCTGGTGTGCTGTGGGTGGGACATGGTGGTCGAATTACTACTATCTGCGCTTGGTGCAGTGGCGGTTGCCAGCATCGTTGGCACATTCTTCCAGGTGTTAATGCCTCCCTCATCGGTATCAAAAGGGCCGCATGTATTGTTTCCTGTGGGGCGTTCGTCCATTGAATATTCCCTCACGGTTTCCTGCTCCCTTGATTGGATCATGACCCTTCTTTTTATAGAACTGGTCATCTTGAGCTAGAGAGAGAGAGAGAGAGAGAGAGAGAGAGAGAGAGAGTGGCAAACTGGCCTGTGGCCGCCATAGTTTTACCAGATTGCGCGCGGGACGTGCGATTACATAGCGACCCAAGCAGAAAGGCAGCCACTAAACGACTGAACTGAGCCATCACTTCCACCCATGACACCACAGCTTATCTTCTAGCTTACTAATCAGAACGTGGTTAAAAAAATGCCACTCATCTTAGTTTATACAGGCCTAACAAATTTGTAAGTAAATAAGTTCAAATGTTCAAATGTTTGTAAATCTATCGGACCAAACTGCGTAGCTTACAAACTACTTAAACCTAGGTAATTTAACCTAAGGACAAACACACACACCCATGCCCCAGGGAGGACTCGAACCTCCACGGCAAGCAACCGCGCGCTCCGCAGCGAGACGCTTTAGACCGCTCGGCGTTAATACCATATTCTGCGATGTTCTGGTAATTTCAACAGTTGGCAGTTGATTAATAAGAAAGAGAAATCATGTTATGTAACTCAAAGAAAATAATGCTATTTCATAATTTTATGCCTGAATATCCGTCGAAGTTAGTACAATATTATCCGCCACGATATAACGCATTTTAAGGTATGCTGTAGATCTTGTAAACATTTTCCTATACTGGGAAATACCAAAAACGTCATTCTGCAGATATATAATTATTTCTTAACTCAATGCTGATTCGTTGCAAATTGGTTTAATTAATAACTTTATTACCGGTTTCGGGCGTTCCCCATCGTCAGATACACTTCGGCGAAGACATTTCTTCTTTGTATGCCGAAGTGTATCTGATGATGGGCAATGCCCGAAACCGGTAATAAAGTTATTAATTAAACCAATTTGCAACCAATCAGCATTGAGTTAAGAAATAATTATACATTAAAAATGAACGATTTTAAATCGTCTTTGGAATTCTGCAGATACTTTAGGGACAGAGTATCACAGAAAATCGAAAAACTACCGATATTATCTCTACTGAAACAGCAGAAACAGATTCAAAATAAGTGACTAAATATCTACAATAGTCCCTCCCTCTCTCTCTCTCTTTCTCACGTCACATCCCTTAACCAATTATAGGAATGTGTATATCCAATAATACACAGCCAAGGGGGAAGTGCCATAGCAATGTTAAAACATTTCTTATAACACAACGTATCAGAAACCAGAACCATGAACTAACTAAAATCTAGTAAATACCGTTCAAAAGAAATTACCGGTTATTAGATTCGAACTCGGATACTTCACACTATGAATTCAGTACCCACCAAGCGAGAATTTCACAGGTTGTAGTTCTATTACTGAATTTCATCACTGCCTTTCTTGCTTTATAAGTCGCCTTTACGATTCCCCATTCTCAATTAATTTTCACTGCCCACTTTTCCCGTATTTCCTCATCATATAACTATATTTACCTAGCTTTTTACAACAAACAGAGGAAGACGAACAATGAGCCATTTCTCTTGATTGCGATTAATGAGTATGTAAAACACATTATTAATTACACTCAGTAAATGACTTCAACCCATATATAATCTTAAAAATTGCCGCGAAGTTCTAAGATTATTGTCAACGACCAACGAACACGTTAATTTACGTAAATCGAAACGGCAGAAGACGAGAAAAAGTGGAGCAGTGCCTACCGTAATACAACCTGTATGTAAATGTACACGTCAGAAGCTTTTAATACACAGTACAGTACAGAAACGCACACTGTAGCTATTCACACACATGTAAAGCCCGCCAAATCTGGTAAAAACATGGCGTCCTGGGCTCTCAGCCAATCAGGAGCAGTCTCACGAATGGCTACTCTGCCCCTATACAGGCTCTCTATCTTGAGCGTGGTTCCAGAGTCCTCTATTGTCGTGCTGGTTGTTTCTCCCTTCCTTACATTCCATCGTCTTCCTTTCCTGCTTCTCCCGTATTCTGCGCACTTCCTGCACGTGAGTGTCCTTCGGAACTATTCTACTGATTCCCAGGTTCTCCCCACCGACTTTCCTTCCATATCCGAGTGGAATTTCATGATACAGTGCCTGATAATTTCTTGATCTGTGAAGGGCCCATCGAGATAGCGGTACTTAGCATAAAACTCGGCAGAGAACTTGAGCAATTCTTAATCATTTGTGTTTATGATCTCCTGCTGGATCCTTTCCTGGGCACTGTTAGACCAGTACGTGTCCAGCAATGCTTGGCGGAACTCATCGTAATTTCTGCAAGCCCGGCCGTCCTGCGGATGCGTTCCGCAACGTGCCTCTCCATGTGGCCGCAGATTAGCCGGTATGTTAGAGGCCAGTTGTGTGGTATTGCCTCATCAAATTGCACGATCCATACTGCGGGATGGAGTTTGTAGTAAGTTTCTTTGTAGGGCTGGAAACGCTGCACTGATACGAAGTTTTTCTTCTCGGGGCCTGCTGTTCTCTCTTTCAGCACAGGGCGCGCACCATTGTTGTCGGCTTCCCTCCATGCCGAGTCAGGGTGCGCCTGAAGATGTGTCTCCGTTCGTCGAAGCCTAACACCGTTCGAGTGGGTCTGTCGCTCTGCTTCCTTACAGAAAGTCTGAGCATCGTCTGTGGGTACGGTACTCTCTTGCCACCTACTGCCGCAACTCGCATCGCACGACCTACGTGAATGGTATCAGGGAGATTTCCTCCATATCGCATGGGCTTGTTGTTCACTCGTTAGAGCTTTGAGTCAAAGTAGGCGGTCTTTTTGCCAGTTCTTCAACTTTGCGCTTGACCTCCTCTACTTGTTTACGTTTGTGGTCTGTGCTAACGCTCTCCAAACTTGCTGCTTGAGTGTATCGAGTACGTTCTTTGCATTGGTGACGTCTACTTTGGTCAGTGCACTGATGACAAATTTTCGTGCATTTATGGCCTCGGCCGTGGCGCTTTTCGCCTCCTGCGTTGCCTGGTTGGCTATTGTTTTGCCTGTTTGACAACCTCTGCTACTACCGCTATAAACATCTTCATCTGTGCAATATTGTCGCGCGTACGTCTTTCTGCGGCGTCAGCTTCCCTCAATGCTGTCCTGTACACTATCTGTTTTCTCGTGTTCATTATCTGTTTCCTCCTGTACATCATCTATTTCTGTATCGTTTCTACTATGCACCCTTCTACAGCATCTACTTTCGCCTGTACATTGTCAATGCTATCTTCGTTTCGCTGTCTCTATCAAGGATGTTAGAACAAAGGGAGATGGCATTATCTATGCTAAGCAAATACGTCCGTTGAAACCTGTCCGCCCTCTTGGTCACTTTTGGAATTCTGTTTCTACGTTAAAACTATACGTTAAGTCGACACACTTACTGTTAACGCATTGAACTGACATTCACTGAGACATATGTACTTTCAAACAATATAGTTTGTTGAATAAATAGTAATAAATACTCATTATAATATATTTGAAAACAATTTTAACGGCTAATTTGCAATCTTTTAAGACGCTGTGCAACACGGCAAATTGTCGAACGTGTTATTCCTGTTTTAAGTGACGTAAAACAGTACGTCTAGAATACTAAAACTTGTGAAAACTTAGAAATATGGCGGAGGCAGGCTTCAGCTTTTCAGCGTAAGGGCGTCTCCCTATACTCTAACCTCCTTGGTCTCTATCATGAGCATCTTGCATCTTGCCCACTGGGCGGAGACGCACGTGACTGATCGTCTAGCTGCCGTTTATTGGATCATCACTACGGGTGCTGTTACGCGAAAATCTGTGTTTGCGTTTTGCAGAGCCATCGTCACATCCGTCACTATGTCGACTGTGATGCCGTGCATCTCAATCACTGTCGCTCGAGGTGTCATTACGACTCACCGGACGCGAGCTGTGAATTTCAGGCATCGTTCTCACGTAACATGTCTAACTGTTCACCTCAACCTAATGTCCAATTGAACTACATGGTTCACCTACACCTGATCGTTCCATTTCTGTAGCAAGCCGTGCTTGTAACAACTGTCTTACGAGACGCACCTTACTTCGTGTCAACATAACATGGAACAAACTGTAAATCTAAATCTGCGCCATTGTAGGCGTCCCATTATTACACAACAAGCAACATATAATACATATCCAAAAAACAGTCCTGTCAGCTCCGGTTATGTTACGACACCGAGTGTGCAGTCGTTCAGTTGCCAACTCGCGACTAACACATAAAATGCAACAAAAAATTAAATTGAAAATAGCGTCAGCGACACCGCGCTTTTAACGTCTGTCCACTAATGGACACCCTATGCATAGTTACACGGTAAATTAAATATCCCCCAAAATTTGGACATATGAGAAAAAGATATCATTCAACACCGATTGCAACGCCGTGAATCAACAACCGAATGATTCAGAAATCAATGCCGCGGCAGAGTGGCCAAGCGCACTGAGGCGCTATGCTGCGTTGCGCGAGGCCGCTCGCCGTCGGAGATTCGAATTCCCCCTCGGGCATGGATGTTTGTGTCGTCTTTACCATAAAGTAGTTCATAAGTAGTTTGTAAATTTAGGGACTGATGACCCCACAGTTAAGTCCCTTAACCTTAACGAACATTTGAACAGAAATCACAAACACCTCGAAGAAATAGCTGAAATAAATAATTTATTAGTCGCAGGCGCGCATATAATATTCACTAATCTGACGCTATTTCTAATCCTAATCCTAATGGCTTCCGCGGCATCAGACAACGAAACTGACTGCGTCTCATAAGGGCCAGAAGAACGTAGATCAGGTTACAGGGCCGCCAAATTGTAAAGTTGAGGTGGATTAGGCATCAGGTAGGGTGATTTGTGAGGTGCAAAGGTGTGGGGAATGGAGAGAACAAGGACATGGCAGTCCCCTCCTGACAATTGCTGAAATCCCATTAAAACATTCTCGGTTTACAAGCCTCGTCATATCGGATAAAATCAGGAAATGTGCCCTAAAATAATCTAGTCTCTTGGTAAACAAATACACACCATAAATAATGCCAATACGGAAACTACTGGTTTAGATCAAAGAGAGGAATTAAAAATATGCTTAATTTATTATACAAAAGTCACCTGCATGATAACTGACAAAACAGCAAGAGTTCTTAGAACTTTAAAAGTGTCAAGCAATTCCTTAGATTATAGTCCTTGAATAAACGCAAATATCACACGAATAAATGACTGGTAGGTCCCTACTTCACATGTATAATCGCACAATGGCAAATAGAGGCACGAAGGAGACAACGGTCGTGCTATAAATTACGAGCACTTTCCATACAAAACGGTGTTTCATAAAAACTTTCAAAAAGTAAAAATCCTAACCTTCGCCCAGGTAACCAATTGCAGGGGATACACAACCAAGTACAGCTGAAGGTGTTGTCACTGCAATCGGGACGACGGCGGCGGCGGCGGATTAGATTAGATTCGATTAATACTTGTTCCATAGATCACATATACGACATTTCGTAATGATGTGGAACATGTCAGTTTAGTAAATGTAGTCTACTCTTGACAGTCAACATTTAAGGATTTTAGTACATTTTTTTGTTTTCTTTGTTTTATTTCATTTTTATTTATCTATTTTTTTAAAGTTTTATCTAAAAATTCATCTACATTGTAGAAGTAGTTGCCATTCAGAAATTCCTTTAATTCCTTTCTAAATACTAGTTGACATCCTGTCACACCACACTTTTAATGCTACATGGTTAGTGAATAAAGACTTTGGTGGCAGCATAATTCACCCCTTTCTGAGCCAAAGTTAGATTTAACGTTGAATAGTGAATATCATCCTTTCTCCTAGTGTTGTAGCTATGCACACTGCTATTACATTTGAATGGCGTCTGATGGTTAATAAAAAAAATTCATAAGTGAATATACATATATATTGTGAAGCTACAGTGAAGTTCCCTAGAACCCTAAATAAATGTCTGCAGGATGCTCTTGGGTAGGCTCCAGCAATTCTGATTACATGCTTTTTGCAATGAATACTTTTTTACTCAATGTTGAATGGCCCCAGAATATGATCCCATATGAAAGCAGGGAATGATAATAGGCGTAGTAAGCTTATTTACTGAGGTGTGTAATCACCAAATTTTGCAATGACTCTAATAGTATAAGTAGCTGAACACAAACGTTTCAGGAGAACTTCAATGTGTTTCTTCCTATTCAGTCCCTCATCAATGCAAACACCTAAAAATTTTGAATATTTAACCTTAGCTACAGATTTATGTTCAAAGTCTAAATTTATTAATGGTGTCATGCCATTCACTGTATGGAACGGTATATACTGGGTTTCATCAAGGTTTAATAAAAATCCATTTGTAGAGAAGCACTTAATAACTTTCTGCAAGATATCATTTACAATTTTATCAGTTAATTCCTGTTTGTCAGCAAAAACTACTAGCTTAGCATCTTCGTGAATGTAGAATGGAAAGTCGTTAATATATATTAAGATCAGCAAGGGACCCAAGACCGAACCTTGTTGGACCCCATTTTTGATAATTCCCCAGTTAGAGGAATTAATTATTTCATCTATATCATGTGAATTGCTTATTTCAACTTTCTGCACTATTCCAGTTAAGTATTGGTTGTTGTGCTGCAAATCGTGGTCCAAACGCTAGAAAACTTCTCCAGATGCACAAATGCCATATTCTCATTCTCTGTGTCAACGGTAGTCACAGTCTCGAACAAATCTCGCCAACTCAGATTATGTGTACTAGACACAAGGTTGTCGAGTGTGTAATTGACACCAGAGCTGGTTTAACACTATCAGCGTGTCGGTGCAGCTGATTCAGTCTGGCTGAGCCTGTTCATAAGACTCAGGTCATCGGATACAAATTTCAGACAGTGTCTGAAAAAAAAATGTTCAAATGTTTGTGTAGTCTATGGGACTTAACTACGGGGTCACCAGTCCCTAAACTTACAAACTACTTATGAACTAGCTAAAACTAAGGACGGCACAAATATCCATGCCCGAGGGAGGATTCGAACCCCCGACCGTAGTGGCAGTGTCTGAAAAGTGAATACGAAAGTGCACGAGGCGAATAGGTGGAAAAATAGCCTAAGTCTAAAATACACCCCGGCAAAACACCTAAGTCGATCTGAAAGTACTCGTCGGCTTCCCTAAACGGAGTCCTTCTGGAACTTTGCTTCGTACTCTGCCCGTAAAACGCGAGGCCACACCCTCTAGGCGCCAACTTCCATCCAATAAGCGGGCTCGGTACCGAGATAGTTGCGAAAAACTGTCCACCTGCTCGGCACAGTCCAGTTATCGTGCGAAACACCCATTTAACCATCTGCTGTGATAGTATTCCTTCACGTATCGTTCATTGATCCGAAACTAACTGTATGTCTCCGGCTTGGCTCTGTCGTTCCCAGGGCACCAACGACGCAAACTGCGACGAACCCCTGGTGAGCGCCACGCCGGCACCGACGATTCCCAAAAGGATACTCCATTTACAAAATTTTGGGAGGTCCGACACAAATTTCGGGTGCTTTACTGCACTTTTCTGTGTGTTTCGAAAACACCAGTATAACAACACGCATCCATACCGCCGTGCCTGCGCCGCAATCCTCACTCTGGGCATGTGGCCCCTACGCAGGTATCGCGCAACGTGATTCTCGCTGACCGCCGCCCTCCCGAGGGTGGGGTGAGGCGGCGAAAGCGGTGCACATACCTCGTAAAGTATGGGTTCCTTCCACGAAGGCCCATCTTCCATCTCACAGAGACTCGGAAAGTTCCTCTCCCTCTAGAAAAATGTTCAAATGTTTGTATAGTCTATGGTACTTAACTAAGGGGTCATCAGTCCCTAAACGTACAAACTACTTATGAACTACTTACGAACTAGGACGGCACAAATATCCATGCCCAAGGGGGGATTCGAACCCCCGACCGTAGTGGCCGTGCAGACCGTGACTGGAGCGCCTCAGTCCCCTCGGCCACCGCGGCCGGCCCTCTACCTCTGATGCCACCCAGAAGCGCTTTAAAAACAAGCAGGATTGGTCTCCCTGTGGAACTCCAATAAACAAAAAAATATAGAAATCCAGTAAAAATGAAAATTAAGTGTTGGACAGTTCTCGTCCCTTTCAAGACATAGTGTAAGGTAACCCTTACATCACAACTAGGTATGAGCCTCACTTTGAGAGATTTTGTTCATTTGGACTTGTATGGTGTATATAGGTAGTAATGATGATGTTGTTCAAATGTTTAAATGTTTGTATAGTCTATGGGACTCAACTACGGGGTTATCAGTCCCTAAACTTACAAACTACTTATGAACTAACTAAGACTAAAGACGGCACAAATATCCATGCCCGAGGGGAATTCGAACCCCCGACCGTAGTGGCCGTGCAGACCGTGACTGATGCGCCTCAGTCCCCTCGGCCACCGCGGCCGGCTAATGATGATGCTCTAATGTCATTTAATTAATTATTGTAATGCGTAATCTATGTATGTAATGCAACTATAACCACTTCGTGTCATTTATTTATTATCTGTGTACTGTGTTTGTCTATGTAATTTTTTATTTATTTATTGTACGTTGAATGCTTTCTGTATTTACTGTAATTACTTGTCATGTTTAATTTACGTATGTAAAATATTTCACTGTGAACAAGCTCAAAAAAGTCTATATATACTGTAGTCTAAAAGGCTCCTCAGGTCAGAGACTTTATTGGATAGGAGCGCTCGCCTGTGGGAGAGCAGGGAAGCAGCAGTATCTGCCGCCCCGTGACATAGAACAGACGTTTGTACGCGGTCCGCGGAGTGCTCAAACAATATATGTAACAAAGTGTTATCAAAAGTGAATGTAAAAAGGTGTTAAAAGTGTTATGAAATGAAAAGTATAAAGGAAACCAGTGTTTATGTATATCCAAGTGAAAGATATTGAGCAACTATTCGTTCGTTCGTTTTGCTGAGGCAGATATTCGTTACGTGTTCGGTGTCCGTCCAGACGTTCGAAACGCGGTAGCGTCATCGCGGACGCTAACGTTCGCGAATAATTACACGATTCGCGAAGTATCTCTGCATATTGCTAACAAACTGCTAAAGGAGGAGCCAGCAAAACAATTTCTGTATTAAATGAAAATATTGTAATCTGTATATTCTAAAGGATCCATTGTCGAGCTACAGTGAAGCACATCGCTGGACTAATAATTAAGATAAGGTGGATGTAATTTGTTGTAATCAAAATATAAGAAGTTAGATTATACGTATTCTATCTTATTTGTAACAAGTAGTTACCAACTCTTGCCCAGTAAAACAATCCTCATGAATGTATGTTGAACAAAGTGTCCAGAATCAAACATTTTTAAAGTAACTGATTGAGAAAAAGAAAATTTGACGTAATTGCAAAAGTTAGCAATAAAATACTTAATCACTTCATTGTGACAAGATTTTGATTTTACGTAACAGTAATAGAACTTTGACTTGGTTAATCAATATTTCAACACGATCATTTTTGAGATTGAGAGAGTGAGAGTAGAGACAGTGTTAATTATTTTATTGAGACTGTTTCGCTATATTCGACGATACCTGATCATAGACTGTTGCATGCCAGTGATACGATACTGAACCTATCAATTGTAAAATTAATTCTTGTTGAACATTTCACAAAAATAACTATAGCAATCAAACATCATTATAGTAATAACCTCAGATTTTATGAATAATAGATTTTCAACAATAGTTACCACCGTCAAATTTATCCTATAAAGAGCCAAAATGTTACAATCATTGTATACATTTAGCTACCAAGTATGATTTACGTAAATTTTACTGTTTTCTTAAAATCATTAATTTTTATCAAATACTGACTTCAGTGGTTAGACTGCACCCATTTGACAGCCACTTTGTACTAAATTTATTACTAATACTATTTTCAAAATTATTACTACCACAGGCCCACTAATTAAGCTGTACGCATTGCACATACGCGGTAGTTCATTTTCAACTATCAGTGTGTGCACCTCCGTTGGACATTTGTAAGGAAAAGCTTGTCAGATAGGGCCATAGTTTTCGTTAATCACACTAATTGTTTTACTAATTAATCACACCACTTGCATTGATGACGAGTTTAAAGCAGCCTATCACGAAATTAAGATCAGGTTTGTTACGCTACTCAAACATGAATACGACTGCAACACATTTATTAACACGTAACCAAAATAATTTTCACTTTCCACTCACACCTTCTCGCTTACATTCAAAAACCTAACAAAACCCCTCTTTACTTACAATAGTATATGATATACATATGGTAAAGCATTTAATTCAGATATTGACTACGGCTGAAATTGTGTGTGATACATTTTGCTGTCTCCACTCTTTACTTGAGGCTTACATGGCGTTTACTTAGAACAAGTCACCAAGGGGCTCCCATAATACTGAAAAAGTTATTCTAATTGCCCTCTAATATGGTAAGGCTTCCAGTAAAGTTGCACACCTGGGAGTATGAGGTTGTCAATCAGCTCTTCGCTATTCTTTCATGAGTGGATTATCTAGCTCTGAAACCGGTGGGAGCTGATCTGGCTGCAATTCGTTTGTCAAATGCATCCCACACTTGCTCAATCGGGTTTAAGTCGAACGAGCTGGCAACTCCATTCGTTCATTTCCCACAGCTTCAATCATATTGTGCAGCAGTGCAGCTCTGCGGGGACGAGCGTTATCGGGGACCATCTTCTATGGCATCAGCTTGGGGCACAGAAAAATGTCTACGGGTCTCTTCTCTGTTCCTCTGAGCAGTCAAAGCGCCATTCTGAACGACATACTGGTCCTACGTCCGCTAATACTGACTCCTGCCCACACCATTCCTCCACCACAACGATATGGTAATATTTCCTGCACATAAGCAGTATTGGTTGGTTGGTGATTTGGGACAGGGGGATCTAACCAGCGTAGGTCATCAATCCCCAGTCGGGAGCCGACGTAGTGAGGATAGTAAAGGAGGGAAAGGGAAAGGTATTGCAGCCCAGGTAGGAAAGGAGAAAGACTGCATTAGCTCGGGGATCTGTGTTCGCCACATATGAACTCACGAAAGTATCTTGAGGCCCCAGGGGGTGGGGGGAGCAGTATTGTTCCGTATTCTGTCCAGATGAGCGATTGAAGATTGTCCAGGTAAACACAAAAGCTTGACTCCTCTGTAAACAGAACCTGGCGCCATTCTGTTTGACTCCAATCCTGATGTTCCTCTGCCCAATTTCTGCGGACTAAAGGGTGTCGTGGTTTTAATAAGCCACACTCCATAGTCCTCCGTTCGTAAAAGCCAAATTCCCGAAAACGAATTACTGTACTGTTATTGTCTCCACTCTGTAAAACTGACATGAAGACGTCCAACCATTTTAGTTAGACTTCATAAACTAGATATGTCAACTGATCCCATAATGGTTTTGACCAGTGTACTTCCAGAAAACAGTCAACATGTTCTGCACTCATGCGTGGCCGTCCTTATACGCAAACACTCTTTTTCTGTTAATTTTTTATACCAACGATTGATACACCACGTATCAAGAGTTGGAACACTACTTAATTCGAAATGCACGCTGAACAACTGTATTCGATTCTTCCGTACTCGATAACAAAAAATGCTGCTCATACAGCAGTCGCCACTATTGTATTAACATCGTAAATCGGCACAACAGCTCAACTAGTGGCCAAATAAGCAACCAGACGAAACCTCAGAGCCTGCTAAAATCGACGACCGAGCTTAACATTCCTATTCTTTACAGTAGAGTCCTCAATTTCCAAAGTTGTGTTATTACTTTTGAATCGCTCTACATATTTCGGAATATACTGAGTGTCAATATTTTTAAAGCTCTGCAGACTCCTTCATCATATCGCGCAAAATGTCAATATCGATCTCAGCAGGTCAGTATTATGATGAAATATCAGTGGAGTTTTGTAGCTCATGATGTATTGTCTCAGCGGCACTTCACATTTAACAGTTATACTAGCGAAATTGGATTAGGACGATTTAGATGTGGGGCTAAAATACTGGAAAGTATAGGTATACTTTCTTGTTCCATGACCAAGGATTTCTTTTTTCGGTCATCATGGTAATCAATGTGCTAAGCGTTCACTCAGATTCTGAAAAAATGATTATAGTTTCAACAGCTTGAAAAAGATGATTCAATTATCCGAGTGCTCTGCCTGTGTCAAAACGGAATGTTTTCTGGAAACAGAAACAACTCCTACAGATTAGTAATTTTTCGATTGCATATACCTGTTCTTTTATTTCGTTCATTCGTTTACCTCCATGAGGTAATCTTCTGGCTGTGTTTGATGTCTTCATTGTTTCACACGACGATCTGCTTGTGTTTTGAATCACGCTATTGTTTTATTGTAATACTTTTGAACAATTGTTGACTTCTTATTTCCAAGATTTAGCTTAGATTTTTAAGAGAAATATGTTGAAAACACTGTTTACTGATAGCTCGTGATGAACATTTTGTATATTCTCCTCGTAAATTGGATATAACCTCGAACCCCATCTTTCTCTTTGGTTTGCATAAAGTAATTTTATCGTATCAGTAGCTGCAGTGAATATTCACTTAATTCTGTTAGTACATTACACACGATATCTAGGTTCCGAAATGACCCGAGTCTTTTTATATCTCTAGAAAAATTCATCCCGGGCAATTATTCTTTTATTCCTATGTAACTATTTTAAAATCATTAACTATGTACGTAGTTACAAACATTAAGTTTTGTAGGCCTGCTACTAAGTGCCGTACTTCGCTCTACGTGTTCAGCATCCACATGGTACTTTACCTGACTTGCACAATTAACGTTATGATACTCTAGATATTACTACTAATATTCCACAAACTTCCTAGAGGATAAATAGTCTCCACATCAAAGTTCATTCATCCGTGTTCAACTAAATTATCAAAATGTTTAAATGTCTGTAAATCTATCGGACCAAACTGTGTGGTCATCAGTCCGTAGCTTACAAACTACTTAAACCTAGATAAACTAACCTAAGGACAAACACACACACCCATGCCCCAGGGAGGACTCGAACCTCCACGGCGAGCAACCGCGCGCTCCGCAGCGAGACACTTTAGACCGCTCGGCTACTCCACCGCGGCCAACTAAATTACCAAAATTACACAAAAATGCTAGTATCCCTCATGAACGTAGTAAAACGCTTCTAGAAAAATAAAATCACTAGGTAGTGATAAAGTTTATAGGGAAATTTCTTTTTCCTGGTAAACAGAAAGGCGTAAACTTAGTCCTAAAGGTGTAATTACTTAGGCCGTAACCTCTCGGGAATGTGTCTGTTAATATCTTGCACAGTAAAATATAAGCGCAGCACTTTTCTAAGCGTACTTCCGGACGCGTAAAGTTTATTCCAAGTTATAATCATAAAATGTATCCGCCGGTTGAAAAGAGTGCTCCACTGCAATTTACGTCTCTGGCTGCGCATTTTATTACATAAACTCCGGGAGGGCCCACGTAAATAAAACACAAGTTTAAAGCATGAGAGATGGGTCGTGTATACGGGAAAATAACACACCGGTCTCCAAGGTTAGCAAAGTGAGCGCATATTAATTACGTTCCTTCCGTCAGAAGCTGCATCTGCTAGATGCGCCAGCATTTCCATATCTCTAATGACCCTTTTTAATTACCGTTATGTTAAGAGGGCAGTAGCTATCTGCTGTGCTCTCTACGAATTTGTTATGAGGAAGCTTATATATACGGAACATGAAAGTGAACATTGCCGCGCTTTCCAGCATTTCACCTTTGCTTTAAGTATATTCCAATTGCGACTTTTTTAAATCTTACTTAATCTAGTAACGTTTTTGGCGGACCCAAGTGTTAAGCTATGTAAATTATATCTCTGAACTTCATTCAATTTTTATTACTTCAAATGTTTTTTAATTCGTTTTCTGTTCTTGTTTCTTGTCTGCAATATTTTTGAGTGATAATTAAAAGTTATAAACACATCCTTTCTCTCATTTTATGAACCTTGTACACAAACAATAACCATATTTTTTTTTTTAAATACGGAGTGGAACGCATTTTTAATTTGTGAAGTGCAAAAATGACCGACAACGGCAACGACGCAAATTCACGGCCTACATCAGCATGGGTCGAAGCGGGTATTGCTCGTGTTTCAGTGAAGATTCCGCCCATCTGGAAGAAAAACATAAAGCTATGGTTTCTTCAAATTGAAGCTCAGTTTATCACGTCGGGTTACCAATATGGTTATTGTTTGTGTACAAGGTTCATAAAATGAGAGAAAGGATGTGTTTATACGTTATTTCACTAATCTGGTTGGGCTTCTAGTGTCACAAATTTTTATACAAAGGTACTGCAATGTTTAATGATAATTTTTGATATTAATGTTCAGCAGCAGTTTCCCCAAAACTTGCGTTTCTGTAAGTCATTATCAATAAACGGTGTTCGCTTTTTACATTAACGATTTGATGTAGCCATATATTAAACGTTTCACGTAACACATAACCACTACTAATCAAATCCTCGTCACTGCAACATGACAACTCCAGATGTAAAAGAAGTATACAAAAGACGATTCTCTTTTGAATATACGAAATTGCGGTCTATGAATCACACGAGGAAACTCTAGGATGTTAAACATTAAGGGTCAAATAATTTCGCTATGATTTCACTCTTGAAAAATAGTATTACATATATGTTTGTACATGCAAATATTGATTGACATTGTTAAACCTTAATCTTCTTTTGATTGGCAGTATATTTGTACGCTGCTCAGAACGTGTAAATTAAAAGCGGCCGAAGATAATTATTTCTTGTAGTATTGCAAATTCTTTATCAATATACAGATGTCTAACAAGAAATGCTTAAAGTTATATCACGATAGACAACGAAAAACTTTTGTTTGTGCAGATACGTTGCAGATCAATGCCCAAAGACAAGTGTTATACATCCAGGTTTTAGTGTCTTCACTGACAGATTTATTAATTATAAGTCTGATATCCCACGTTTATCTTAGTACCTACAGATCGGTTTGCAGAATAATAAATATTTTGGAACCTTAGACTAGTGTCATGGTTTTTTTTTTTTTTTTTTTTTTTTTTTTTTTTTTTTTCATGATGTACAAAATACCGAGAATCAACGGAGCAGTTTCTGAAATAAATACTACCATACTCGACAGTAATACGGTCTGTGAAACATCATTCAATCAACTTAAAAATCTGTCTGTCGTAATACAAAAATGGCGAACGTGTTCTTGTTTAAAGGACTCTGTTTGGAAAGAGGGAACCAGTTGCCTCAATCGTAATTCCGCACTCCATGAATTATTGGCCTTGCATAGTTTCGCGATAATTGATTAATCCACCACTATGAAATTAAGTTTCGTCCTTCCTTGTCGATTGTTGAAATATGCTTTAATTTGATGAGTTTGATTCTGCTTGGTTTATTGGACCGGCTCTCTGAAGCCATTTACTACAACTCCGAAAAAAGAATAACGGGATAGGAAACACTGTAAGGCGTACATAATTAATTGTGGCGATGGCCATTGGTGAAAGAATACAATAATAGAAGCAAACACCTTATTCGAAACATGAGTCCAAAAATACAACGTAGATGTTACACATGGATTTCGATGGCCTGGAACTTGAAGTAAACGCACAGTTTGGTCACGAGTCACCATATTAACGTGTGTTTATTTATTTATTTATTTATTTAGCCGGATCAGATTACGTCCATCAGGCCCTTTCTTACATCGCACATACAGTACTTCTTTACATGAGAGTTACTTATAATATAACAATGTTTTAATAGATAAAAAATTAAAAACATAATTTACACAGATTTAATACATGTAAAAGGATGTAAATAAATAGTATTTACTTAACTCTAATAGGATTAATACCATTTGAACGACTGAGGCACTTTCTGCTGCTGCTGATGTTATAATAGAAATAATAATATTGATATTAGCATATATAAGATGTACTTTTGAATATATAAAAACTGGTTAAGGCATGGCGAATTCTGACAGAAGGAAGTTAGGAAAGCTGTATCTGGTGAGAGCAATGGCAATCGGAGACTATCTGGGACAACGAATGGATGTGACGTTGTGACAGGAGCGTAGGGGAATAACGACTGGCGTGATTATTGCTTTAGTAGATAATCCATTAACCGTCGTTTTAAGCTGGCAGTATTATTCAGTTCGCTGATATAGTGAGCTAGATTGTTCCTGTGTCTGGTTCCTGCTACTGTAAAGGATTTTGAGAAAACGCCTGAGTGATGGATAGGGACAGAAAGGTTTTTGCTCTGATAGGAACGGTATTTCTGTAATGTGGATCAGATAAGAGGGTTAAGGTCGAGGAAAGATATGAGGGACAGAGTAGAGGAAACAGAGTGTATGAAAATCTCAGCGCTTGTCAACACAGAGCCAGGATAATTGCTTATAAGATGGTGAAATATGATGAAAGAGACGGATGTTACATATATATATATCGAACGCAGACATTCATTCCCAAGAAAGACCTTGCAAGATAACATCACTGTGATCAATAACTTCAATTACAAGTGTGTGTATAAGTTTCTTTTTAAGATCGAGAGTAAAAAACTTCATGTATCTCTGAACGGCATGAAGATATACTGATTCCTTCCTAAACAGTGCGGCTGTGTGCTCAGTCCAATTTAGTTTGTCGTCTATCATCGCTCCCAGACATTTGGCCGAGGTCGAAAAATAGAGAGCTGTGTCATTTAATATTAATGATGGTAGAGATTCGCTGTATTTGTGGTTAATTAGCCTAGGATGACCTACCAGAATCGCTTGTGTTTTACTTGGATTAAGCTTTAATCCTATATTCTGTGTCCATTTTGATAGTGCGCATGTCAGAATTAAATTCTCAAATGCTGTCTTCAGGTTTTTTGGTTTTGCACTTAGATACAACTCGTGGTCATTGGCATACATGTGGTATTTACAAAAGGACACAATAGATGACACGTCATTCACGTAGAATGAAAAGAGAAGTGGACCTAATACCGAGCCCTGTGGTACACTTGATAGTACCTTTCTCCACTGTGACTTTTCGGTGCCGCATATGACGCACTGAAGACGCGATATCAAGTATGAGGGAAAATTGCACCGCACCTTGACAAAAATTTAGGCTGCTAAGTTGAGCAAGTAAAATATCAGAGTTCACAGTGTCGCAGGCTTTGCTAAAGTCTAAGAAGCACATGATACCTGCTGTCTATCCATTGTCTGCTTCAGGTCGTCTGTTACTTTTATCAAAGCAGATGTTGTGCTACGATATTTGCGAAAATCTGACTGGTGTTCGTCGAGAATGTTATTAATAGTCAAATAGCTGGTTAGCTGATCAGGTACTATATATCTTAGGGCTTTGGATAGCGTCGGAAGAATGCAGATAGGTCGGTAATCAGAGGGTGCTGTGGCAATGTTCTTTTTTGGCAGTGGCTTAACTAGTCCACGTTTCCATACATCAGGAAATACACTTGTGGCTAAGGACTGTTTAAATATATCTGTTATGGTGAGCAGCAGTGTATCAATAATCAGCTTTTACCCTTTGGATAGTGATAACAGCGTCCCCGGTAGATGCTTATGTAATACGCATAATAGATTTACTATTAGATGAATGTTGAGGGGTGTTAGGTGATCTCCCCTTTGGGTTACAAACTTTTTCAGGAAGATAGTTACCTTTCCTACGACGGCATATTCTGCAGTTACTTATGGATCTTCTTATCTCTAAGCAGCTTTGTGCTATATAGTCAAGGTCGCCGTGCAACGGCTGAGCCCTCTAAGACAACTAGAGTGCATGATTGCTCCCCGTCGGAGTATCGAGTTCTCCCAAGCAGACGTGTGCATGTGTTGCCCTTACGGCAGTTTAAGTAGTGTGTAAGCCTCGGGACTTATAACCTCAGTAGTTAAGTTCCATAGTTTTACTAATGTGTACTTTTTGCTTTGTAGTCCATGCGTACTAGGGCACTAGCACATTTTCCTGCAGTTGTAATGTCACACAATTCTTGTGACGGTAGGGTCGACTATGAATATGTCTTAAAGGGCCTTAACCACGGTGTTTGAGATCTACATCTCCAAGGACTGCTAGTGTATGCTCCCATTTCACAACGGTGAGTAATTTATTAATCCAGCACATAAATATTTGTTCAAGTTTGTCATTTCTTTTTTTATCGGTGTAAGACTACTAATTTATAAATATGTGCACCTAGTTGTTAAGATTTGTGAGGTGAACCGAATTTTTTGAAGGAAATTGATCTCATCGATGAAGGCAGTATTTAATGCATATCTGAGAGCGATAGGAGGGCAGTATTAAATTAATACTTGTGCCCGAAACTTGTTACATCTCCTTTAACAGGCAAGGGTGTACCGTTAGACGTAAATGTAACATTCTCACGTGCTGAAGCAGGTATGTTTCTCGATATGATGGGCTACTGTATAAATTTAAATACAACCAGAGTTGTATGTATAGAAAATATCACATTTGCAAATATATTTTTACTGTATATTTCGATATTTAATTCTGAATTTATTTGAGAATCCTAGACGCACATCCGTTATTACCTCGTTTGTAGGCTCACGCTGAACTCTAGCACTTTCATTCATATCAGTTTTCAGAGTTATTTATTATACGCTCAATATGACTGCATATTCCACTTTGAACTGTGACAGTAGCTCTACTGAGACAGTCCATACTTACTTCTTGGAGTATCTCATTTCCGTTCCTGTATCAAGTCGTAATTTACCGTCGTAATCGTAGTCATCAAGGTCTACGTCATCATTATCGTCATCATCATTATCATCGTCATCATCATCGCTGCCACAATCACTCACTCAATACCTCCTACGAATATTGCAATTTATGCTGTTTCATGTTGCTCCTAAAAATTTCCTGGTTGTAATCCATCCTCTTTCCATTGTATCTTATCATGCTCTGCCATCTTGCAATGATGTCCTCATAGTTACAGCACGGCCCGGTGGTCTTGGGGTAAAGTACTTGACTGGAAACCAAACCCAGTCGGACCTCGGATTTTTCAGCATTCACTTTAACCCATCCTTCACCTCTCAACGTTATGAGGAGTCGCCAGAAACACCGCGTTGTTCGGATTCCACTTTAAGCTGTAGGTTCCCTTTCCCCGGTTGGATAGCTGGTGTAGTCTAGGGACGTGCAAGTAGCCGAAGTGGCGTCCAATTGAAAGGCTTCATCAGGCCAATGAACTACACGAAATTATTAACTAGTAACGGAAACAAATTTTAAAGTATATTTAGAAGCTAATGGGAACTACAGGTTTTAAAAACCGATTTGTTTCCCCCCAATCGCACCAGGTCATTTCTATCGCAGTGTGTCGTTGATTTCTTGTCCGTTTCCGTCACTTTAATGATACTTTTTACTGATAACATTATTGTAGTCTTAATAATTTATTTACAAGCCTATTTTCAAACTTAAACAAAAAGAAAACACATATTACTCCACCATGAAGTTTAGAAACAGTCAATAGTTTGCAGAAAAATGTTGTGACTATACATTGCTTAATATTTTATAAGAAATCACATACATTCGACCAACGTCTCTACTGACGCGCTGACCATACCATTCAACCACAGTACTAGCTGATTCATACTTCAAAGGACTAGATAGTAGAAAAACATTATTCAGAACGGCTCAAATTACCATACACTTCACTACAAAGTGATTCCATAATCGAGACCATACTGTATAGTGTAATACCGTATTCAGAGACAGAACTTTATCTTTAGAATTTGAAACATGAAGACGTTTGTAAGTTCAATAAGGAGAAAAATGTCATCAACATCGTTGTTAGTTACATGTTAAGGGGGTCATTAGAAATTATGATCAATTTATATGTTATATATACATGTGGCGTCTGTCCCGAGAGGACAGACGTCACTTCTGATCCTGCAGTTGTTATTATTCAACATTCATAGAATATATGACATCAACTGCGATTGGGCAAAGCTGAAAATGTGTACCCAGCCGGGACTCGAACCCGGGTCTCCTGCTTTCTAGGCAGTTGCGCTGACCTCTACACCACTGGGGACACAGTGATCACAGCACCTGCAAGGACTACCTAAGCACTCCTCCCGTCAGATACAAATTCCCAGCTTCGCCCTGCCCACAGTACTCAAACTCGTAGTTATGAACTAATTCCCGTAAGAGTAAGGGCTTCAAACTTTGCCCACCCCTCCCCACTAACGATAGGATCATTGCCCGTCACCGGCATATTATATATATACATGTGGCGTCTGTCCCGAGAGAACAGACGTCACTTCTGATCCTGCAGTTGTTATTATTCAACATTCATAGAATATATGACATCAACTGCGATTGGGCAAAGCTGAAAATGTGTACCCAGCCGGGACTCGAACCCGGGTCTCCTGCTTTCTAGGCAGTTGCGCTGACCGCTACACCACTGGGGACACAGTGATCACCGCACCTGCAAGGACTAACTAAGCACTCCTCCCGTCAGATACAAATTCCCAGCTTTGCCCTGCCCACAGTACTCGTAGTTATGAACTAATTCCCGTAATATGCCGGTGACGGTCAATGATCCTATCGTTAGTGGGAAGGGGTGGGCAAAGTTTGAAGCCCTTACTCTTACGGGAATTAGTTCATAACTATGAGTTTGAGTACTGTGGGCAGGGCGAAGCTGGGAATTTTTATCTGACGGGAGGAGTGCTTCGGTAGTCCTTGCAGGTGCGGTGATCACTGTGTCCCCAGTGGTCCGCGCAACTGCCTAGAAAACAGGAGACCCGGGTTCGAGTCCCGGCTGGGTACACATTTTCAGCTTTGCCCAATCGCAGTTGATGTCATATATTCTATGAATGTGATATGTTTTAGATAACAGCCTCTACAAGTGTTGATGTATTTCAGATGTATTAGAGAGGATACGATATGCATAACAATTTATAGGTCGACTTTTAACTTTCATGATATGTACATTCTTTCTGAGTAACATAAGGAGACTAATCGGAAGAGCGACATTGGCTTTACAAACGAAAACATTATACATTATGCATTCAATATTTTTAAATTTTACAATTAGTTACCAATTACAAATGTCAATTGTTGCATGAAGTACAACTGTGTAGTGATTATTATTGCAAAATAAATTTCTGGAAACGGAAAAGTTATGTATTGGTCATACAATCCATAATATGATTGTTTTTTCCTGTTAATATATTTTGGATCGAAATCTTTATCGTGTTAATGCTCTTCTTTACCATCTAGACTGTAGAGGAATTTACTGCGAGAGTTTCCTGATTTTGGGTATTATGATAAAGATTCAATACACAATTCTGCAATAAGCTGATGTGTTAATTCACTTTAGTTGCATGGCGCCAAACTGGAAAAGGCTTCTATTCATTACTACATTTCCCCAAAGACAGGCATATTATTTTTTAGTGTGTACTTGTAGAACTTTTTCCCGAGCTTTCAATGATACATACGATGTTGTGAAAAATGATACTTGCATTTTTCTTTCAACAATTCAGCTTAAGCGATTCCAGTATATCAGAGACTCCCCATTTTCGAGTTACAGTTTTTAAATCAATTCTCGGAGCAAGACTGAACAACCAGTTACTCCCTAGTAAAATCCTTTTACAGTTTTTGGCGAGATAAATAATAGATATTTTTAACATGAGTCTGTGAAGAGTCCAATGACAAACAAATAATTATTAATATCTAATACCAAAATTTCAATCAAAGTATAGCCTTGGAACATTATTAGGATTCTAAAAGGTAATTTTCATGAGAATTCCGTAAGTATGAAAATAGTAAAATTTTAAAATATTTTTCATTTTCACTAGAAAGATCTAAATAAAAAATTTATGAAGAAAAGTTACCTTCCTGTTATTGTTATTCCAAAAAATTAATTAATGATTCGAATTAGAAATTGATAGTGTTGGTTACACGGTGTATTTCTATTTAATGTGTTGATCTTGAGTATTCAGGTTATGTAAACCTTAATTCCGACTTAATGTAAAAAGTAACCAAAAATTAAGTGCTATTACGGATATTAGAAATCGGGCATGATACTGCCAATTACAACTGATTCTGATCCGCTATGTATTAATTACGTAAAAGAGTTGAGGTTCGTAATTATGTTGTCGAAACCCTGTAAGGAGAATAGTCCTTTCAACACAGAACCCGAGAGACCTGCAGAAATCTTTTGTCATTGTATGGAACTCACATTCAGAATGAATTACCTGCTGAAAGGACTAGTGGAAATGGTGACAGCGAACTCAAGGAAAGGACAGTAACGATGGCACATTCGACTCTCCAGTATTGCTGGAGTACATGTTGGCAGGTTTCCTGCAGCCTACGATGAGGCTGTATATCTATAAACTCACGCGCTGCTATAAATGTCAGCTTTATGGCTGTACTGAAATTCGTTGAAGTGGCGGAGAACATCCAGGATATGGAGAGATGCAACCAGGAATTCAGTGCAACCTTTCGAAAGTGCCTGTAATACCCCATTGGTACGTCTTCAAGGAGTAATCACTGCTCAGGTTTCTATTAGAGGTAAACGTTTGCCTTCTGTCAATTAGTATTTAAAAATTTGAGCTGTCGAACAGAGCAACGGTCAGAGCTGCAGGTTTACAGAGCAGCAAATTTTTAATTTTATGTGCTCCAAAACTGATTAAAAAGGGATGGAAATCTTGCAAGAATTGAGAAGTTTATGTTGTAGTGGTAAGCGAATAACATAACAACCACTGGAGATTTTTTCCTTCGGTGAGTATTTCAAAATAGTAAAGCTTACTAACTACGTTCTTAGACACTCAAAACCTACCACACTCTTACACAACACTTAAAAATTAACCTACTATGGTAGTAGGTCCCTACAGAATCGAAAATAAAGATAAATAGTAGTAAATTATATATATATATATATATATATATATATATATATATATATATATATATATATATATATGTGTGTGTGTGTGTGTAGGTTTCAGTCCGGAGACACGTTTGACGCATTCTCAACCCTACTTGATCCTGAGGAAGCCTCTTCATCTGTCTGTATTCGATTGTTGTTCTCCTCCAGCGATTTTACACTACACACTTCCCTCCATTGCTAAATTTTATTTCCTCGATGTCTATGAATATGTCCTGAAAATCGCTCTCTTCTTTTAGTCAACGTATGCCAAAAGTTCATTTTCTGAACCAATTCAGTTCAGTACCTCCTGATTAGACATGCGATCTATCCACTTAAATTTCAGCATTGTACTGTACCACCACATATCAACTCTCTATCCTCTCCCTGTCCGAAATATTTGTTGTCACTGTTTCACTCCCACTGAAGGCTACACTCCAGAAAAATCCCATCAGAAATTACTTCCTAACACTTAAGTTGATATTCGCTGTTCATAAATTCCTCTTTTCCGAAACCTCCTCTGATTGCCATTCTGCATATTATACCCTCTGTACTGCGTCCACCACGCGTTATTTTACTGCCCAAGTAACAGAACTCATCTACCACATTTATTGTTGCATTACGTAATCTAATTCCTACCGCACCTCCTGATTTTCTTAGACTGCATCCACTATCCTCGTGTTGCTCGTGTTCATGTTCATCTTATACACACCTTTCAACACACGATCAATTCCATTCAATTTCTCTTCCAGATCCTTTGTTGTCTCTGAGAGAATTACAGTGACATCGGCAAATATGTAATGTTTTTATGTCTTCATCTTGAACTTTAATGTCTACTCGAAATATCTCCTTGCTTTCCTTCACATCTTGCTCAATGTAAAGACTGAATAACATTGGCGAAAGGCTACAACCTTTACTCCCTTCCCCCCTACTGCGTCCCTTTCATGCCCTTAAATTGCAGTCTGGTTTTTGTACAAGTTGTAAATTACGTTCCGTCCTCTATATTTTGCCCCGTCTGATTTCAGAATTTGAAAGAGTCTATTCCAACCAATGTAGTCGAAAGCTTTCTCCAAGTCTGAAAAAGCAGGAAATGAAGGTTTACCTTTTCTTAATCTATCTTGTAAGATAAATCGTAAGAGGAGAATTGACTTACATCTTCCTACATTTCTGCTGATAACTGACTTTCCCCGAGGTCAGCTTCTACCTGCTTTTCTGTCCTTCTGTAATAAATTTGTATTTAAGTGTTGCAAGCATGCCTCGTTAAACAGATGATTCTGTAATTTTCTCACCTGTCTTTACTTGGAATGTGTATAATTCCATTTTTCTTGACGTCTGAGGGTATTTTACATGTGTCATACATATTGCGCAGCCGGTGAAATAGATTCGTCATGGCTGGCTCTCCAGAGAATTCAGCAGCTCTGAGGGGATGTCTTCTATTCCAGGGGCATTGTTTTTGACTAGGGTGTTTCAGTGCTCTGTCAAATTCATCTCTCAGTATACTATCTCTCATTTTATCTTTTCCTACTTCCTCTTACCATCCTACAATATTGTCTCTTAAGTTCATTTCCTTGGTAGAGTCCCTCTACATACTCATTCCACCTTTTCAGATTTTCCTTCTTTGCTCATAACTGGTTTTCCATCTGAGTTCCCCAAATATTTCTTCTATTTTGCAGTAGGTATACATTATTCTACAGACGTGCATTTGCCTTCTATACACACCTGCTCAGCCATTTTGCATTTCCTGTCAATCTTATTTCTTAGTTGTCTGTACTCCGATTTACCTTCCTCATTTACTGGATTTTTATATCGTCTCCTTTCATCAATTAGATTTAGTGTTCCTGCGATATCGAAGGATTTGAAAGTACTGCCTACCTGGTACCTTCTGGGTCTCCTGTTCTCTTCCACATATACAACCTTTTTTCATGATTCTTATACGAAATGTTTGTTATGATTATATTATATTCCGAGCAAAATTCTAGCAGGAGGCCTCCTCTTTCATTCTTTTTCCCCAGTGCATAGTCACCCACACGTTTTCCTTCCCTTCTTTTTCCTACTACCGAATTCCCTTAATTCCCCAAATTGTCTGAATAATTTCCTCTCGTACTTTTCTTCTGTCGGCAGAGCTAGTTAGCATATAAATTTGTACCACTGTGATCAGTGTTGGCTTCGTAACTATCCTGACTACAATAATGCCATCACTGAGCCCCTCATAGTAATTTACACGAATTCCTGTTCTCTTATTCATTATTAGATCTAAATCAGTCAAACCTCAAGGTCGTAAATTCTACTAAATACCTAGGAGTTACAATTACGAACAACTTAGACTGGAGAGAACACATTTGTTCTATCACGTAATGGGAGGAGGGGGGGGGGGGCGTCACGGAAATGTTGCACGAATTGGGGTGGAGATCATTAAAAGAAAGCCGTTATCCATTGCAGCGTGATCTGTTTGCAGAGTTTCAATCACCGACTTTTACTTCTGAATGTAAAAATATTTTGCTAGCACCCACCTACTTAGGGAGACATGACCATCCAAATAAAATAAGAGATATCAGATCATAAACGGAACGATTTAGCTGTTCTTTCTACCCGCGCGCTATTAGAGAATGGAACGGTAGAGAAAAGTTATAAAAGTGGTTAATGAACCCTCTGCCAGGCACTTAAATGAGATTTGCAGAGTATCTATGTAGATGTAGTAGATGTAGACTCCTGTGATACCCCAGATTGATATTGTATCTATAATCCTGTACTCACCTAACCAAACATATTGTTCCTCTTTCCGCCGAACTGCACTAATCCCCACTATATCTAATTTCAACTTATCCCTGTCTAAATTTATTAACCCTGTACCCGATTGAGGTTTCTAACATTCCAAGCTTCGATCCGTAGAATGCCAGTGTTGTCTTTCCGAATGACGACATCCTCCTGAGTAGTCACAGCCCGGAGATAGGAATATTTCAACAAAATATTCGTGGACAACAACTGATGCAACATAAAGTGAATCGACCATGTAGATAACGTTGTTGTGAAGGAGAACCAAACTGCGCTTTGTTGCAGGAAGTAGTTAACACGGCACGAATTCATTAAGAGAGGACATACGCTATATTTGGCCTAATCTCCAAGAGAATCTGTTCGGTATGAAATCATTACCACAATGGATTGACAGAAGACATCTAAAAACTTCACGTAAGAGCAGCTCGTTTCGTATTATTGGGAAGTATTTGTTAAAGCGTCACGGATATAAAATAAATAAAGAAAAAGCATCTTCGTTGTGGCTAGCTCTTCACGAATCTTTAGTCTGATGTGCTGTCCCACGAATACGCAAATATTTACAGTATTTATCATTTACCAACAGAGAGAGAAGTGATTATCCTAATGAAAAAGGAATTCATAGGTCGCACGAATGGAGTGGTGTTCGTTTTTCTGCGCGCTGAGCAATGGGGGAATGGCAGAGAAACATCGAAAAATGATTCGGTTAATTCCCTCCCAGAATTCCACATAGTGATGTAGACATTGTAATCTTGGTGCCGTTCTTCCCTAATATTACAGTACAACTGAATTAGAAAGAATGCCTCTGGAAGAAGTTTGTTGTACAACCTACAACAGTACTGGCAAATGCGTGGTTTTTAATATTGACTGGATCCTATGTGTGTTTTAAAGGTTGGTCGTATGCACATGCTTTAACATTTTAACTAATACTAAAAATGAATTTATAAACAAAAAATTTGTTTGTAGAGCTTATGGGAATTAACTACGGGCTCATCAGCCCCTAAACTTACAAACTACTTATGAACTAGCTAATACTAAGAGGGCACAAATATCCATGCCCGAGAGTGGATTCGAACCCCGGACCATAGTGGTCGTGCAGACTGTGAGTGGCGCGCCGCAGAACACTCGGCCACCGCGGCCGGCGAATTTTAAACCCCATACAATTAATAATATTGCCTATAATCAAATACATGTTGATTAACACGACCAGGAAAGACAAATGACGTCTTATTAAAGTGTAGATTTAAATGAATGTTTGTAACCAATAAACTAAGTAATAAAGTCCGGAAATATCAGCACAAATGTAGAACTTATGAGTACAGAGTATGTATGTCACACCCTTATCCATGAAATGCATACACACCTGGGAAACACTGTTCCTTCACTAATCCCGACGTGAAATATTATTCAAGTCTTTTACATAGTTATTGCAAAGCAAATAGTCTAATCTTTCATTTCGCACTGCTAAGTAAAACTGCAGGAAAAATCACTCTTTCCTCGATTCTTACAAGCGCGAACATTCCAACGTTAGTAATATGAGTTCCTTTCAGAATCTTTGTTAAGGGCTTAAACGGTCTGCCTTTTTCATTCTACTGGCGGAAGTAAAGTTGTGAGGTGGCATCGTGAGTCGTGTCGGGATAGCACAGTCGGTAGTGCGCTTGCCCGCGAGAGGCAAAGGTCCCAGGTTCGAATCCCGGTTCCGGCACGCAATTCTAATCTGCCAGGAAGTTTCATATCAGCGCACACTCCGCTGTAGAGTGAAGTTTCATTCTGGGATCAGTCATTCTACATTACGGAAAGTAACAGGCAATGAAACGGAAGTGATAGTGTTCCTTTATCTTATCCTGCTAGCTATACACAATTTTGGACATGGTTGTGGATATTTATACTGTAAAAGTGTTACATTGAAAGAAGTATTAATAGAGTTTCAACAGAATAAATGTTTCTAACGACTTTTATTATTGCAGTCTGAAAGGAAATAACAATAACATCATCGACCTCCATTAATAATACGTTTTAGTACTAACACTCAACATTATTCAGCTAGTTATAAAATTTTTGTCTAAAAGAGGGTTCCGCCATTTGACTCTATAAATATTTTTCAGTTATACGGTCATAATTTAGGCCAATTGGCCTTTATCAATACATATTTAGATTTCTATTTATGCGATGAAAATGTCCCAGAAAGAAACGAGAACTTTGCCACAGAGTGTACACTGAAGAAATCTAACAATGCAACATGCATGTGACAATCATGCAATTCATAATCAATATAAATTTTTATCCTGTTGATGACAGCATCTAATAGGGAAAACTGTTTGGTATATCGATATGGAAGAATTTACTTACACAATTTCACCACCATTATGGAATCACACAGGAAACCTGTTTGCCTTGTTAATAAATGTTTTGAAACAAGAACTATGTGACGATTTTTTGTCATGATTATGATTTCATTGTTATGGGATCTTTTTCCAGCTATTTTGAGGCCAGTACCAAAACATGTTTCGTAGCCCATAAATCAGGCGTAAATAATATTTTTAAGAATGGAAGCAAACTCTTTTCGCTCTAATTGTAGAACAAAAATAGTTTATCTATCTTAAGTATCGATTGTGGAACAGTTCTAACAAGACGGGGCGGAAGAATTCGTACACAAGGATAATAATTTCTTATTTAGGCCTAGATTTCCTCTGTGAAGACATGAACTATGTACAACATATGGATATAGAACACAGATATTACAAAAGAGCTTACTTTCACACAGGCTCAGAGTCACGTGCAGTTGGCTGCTACCTGTGGCTGTTTTGGGTAGGCACTGCGCAGAGTTTTAATCACACCAACTGCTGCAAGCACGAACTCAAACAGCACAATAACGCTGCTTGTACAGCAGCCATGTTCCTTTTTTTCCAAACTGCAACTCAACCACCGACAGCCTTTTCGCGCTTTAATTAGTGCTAACCCACTTCAGTGATTTTAAGAACATCCTGTCCTTTCATCCTGTTAATGAACGCCATTCATCGCGGCGCTTCCAGAATAATAACGAATTTCGAAGCACCGCACAGTGAGGAAACAATGAAGACAATCTTTAGAAAACTAATTTGAGAGAGAGGCAGACCGGCTGAGAATGAGAAAAATAGCATCAGATGCAGATAACGGCTTTTTCATTTTACTGTGATGCTTCTTTATAGACTACGTACCTGCTTTTTTTTTTCTTTTGACTCGAAGGTGAGCTCTTGAATTTTTTAACATAATGTCGTTCGTGATTCACAATACCTTCCTTACCAGAGATGTACATGAATGTAGGATTTCGTGGCCGAAAATCCCTCCCTGGAGTTTTCTGAGTATTCTCACGACGATCCATAGTTGATCAAATAACCTGAGTAGTTCTTTGAATCTCTTCTACTTCTTTCGTTTGAGTAAGGGTCGCAGATCGACAAAAATTTGCAGATGGAGATGATGAAATGCTATATCTTTGACTCGATCTTCGGGAAAGCCATATCCATCGGTTTACCGGGAATTGATCATATCAAGTGAGGCATATTTTAAGGTGCTATCTTGTACACTTGCTTTATTGTACCTGACCGTGAACTTCGTTTTATGAGTTCTATGTTTTTATCCGATGGTTACAGTGAGAAAAATAGTGTATTAATTCTGTAACAAAGTACAACATTTCTCAAATATTCGCACGTAATTCAAACAGCTGATATTAGGTCCATAACCGATTACAGACGGTGTTTCAGGAGGCATACTAAATATTTTAAGAGGTTGTAGATTAAACGAATTGAAATAAAAAATTGTATAACATGTGTCGAATTTTTATCGGGTACAGAGATACATCTGTTATTATGTAATCAAAATAAACGTAAATCAAATGAAAATGATAGGATTTTCACCTTTGTTTCCGTCGGTTCTTGATAGAAAATCATAGTAATGAATTAAAATCACAATTATTTCTAATTTCTACAAGTTTATTTTTATGTAGTTAACCGGTTTCCGGGTTACAAGGCAGTATTCAAACTTGCATTCAGAGGAGGTTAACTAAACATAAATAAACTTGTAGAACGTACACAAAATTGTGCTTTTTATTCAATATGTTGATTTCCTACCAAGAAACGACGTAAAAATTCGTGAAAATGGCATTTGAATTTGTATGTATAATAGCTGTATCTCTGTACTAAAAAATTGGACACATGATATAGGGCATGTGGCGGACTCTAAATCCACCGCCTTTCCCAGTAAAGAAACTCGTCTTTACATACACACTTACTTTATTCCAGAGATATAACAACAAGGTACATCGTTACAGATAATCTAAGATAACATTTAAACTTATACTAAGAACGACGACACTTCATCACTCTACATCCTCCCCACCCTGGTCTACCTCCAAAGGTACGACCAGCTGAATCGGCCTGGTCACTTTATGTTCGTCAGGCAAGTCGAGTATCACCGTTCGTATCAGTCCGTCCCGTCCTCTCCTCAGTTCAGCAACTCGCGCCTTTCTCCAGCACTGGCGCTGACGAATATCTTCTTGTAACAGGACGAGGTCTCCCTCGCGCAGTCTTGTAGAACCCTTTGGTCGCCTTACTTCGTGGTAACTTCGGAGTCGAGTTAAATACTCCTGGCTCCAGCGTTTCCAGAAGTCCTCCACTAAATTCTGTCTGAGTTTATACATCTTTGCTAGATTTGTAGGTCTTCGTGGCGGTGTCCCAGAGGGTAAGGTCGAGAGTCGATCCCCCACTAGGAAATGCGCTGGCGTCAAAGCGCTATCCTCGTGCTGCGTCAAAGGTCTAGAGTTGAGTGCGGCTTCTATGTTCGCCAACACTGTTTGCAGCGCTTCATCGTCCAAGCTTGATTGCCCTAAGACCTTTCGTAAACACCTCTTAGTAGTTCCGACCATCCTTTCCCACCACCCTCCCCACCAAGCCGCACGAGGTGCAATGAATTTCCATGTAATTGTATGGTGGGCGAGATAGTGGTGTACCTTTGCTGCCGATATTACTGGCCAGATGCCCATTAATTCCTTATTTGCAGTGTGGAATGTCTGTGCATTGTCGCTATATATGGTATGTGGAATACCGCGTCTGGCCACAAATCTCTGTAATGCCAATAAGAATTTGTCCGTGGTCATGTCGCTAGCTAATTCCAAGTGTATGGCTCTCGTAGTAACACAGGTATATAATACTATGTAGCATTTCTTAGTGCAATGGTATGTTTTCGAATATAACGGACCAGCAAAGTCTATGCCGGTGACATCGAAAGGTCTTCCAGGGGTTACTCTATCCGCTGGTAGTGGAGCTTCTATTTCCTGAGCTGTGGTCCTATTAGCCATTTTACATGGTAGACATCGGTGGATAATCTTTTTAATGGTTTGACGTGCACGCAATATCCATAATTCGGTTCTTATATGAGACAAAACAAATCTGACTCCTAACTGATGGAGATGTACGTGCATATGTTGTACAAGTAGTTGTGTAAAATGGTGATCACCGTCCAGGATGGTTGGATGTTGCTCTTCTCGTGTAAGTGCCGAGAAATGTAGTCGTCCTCCAACACGTATGATTCCGTCGTCTAAGAAGGGGTTTAAAGCTCTGGTTTTGGAACCGTCCGGCAACGGTGCGCTGTTGTCTAAGGCATTGTGTTCTGTCGGAAAGGACTGTACTTGCGAAGCTCTAATTAAATATTTTCTTGCAGACGTGAGCTCTTCTGCCGTAAGCTCGCCGGTGAACTTCGATTTATGGAGTAGAATGTCTTTAACACGAAGTACACGCGCAGCGACACGTAATAATTTCCAATACGAGCTGAACCGCGTGACATCAATTACTGGCTGTGGTAACAAATCTATTAAAATGTGTGCACCGGTAGTCCGTGCTTCAGGAAGGATTTGCGAATCCGTGGGGGTACCGTCAGTACAAGGGCAGTGCATCGGCTCCTTGGATAGCCAAGAATGCCACCAAAGATTAGAGGTTTTTAGTTTACTAGGCGTGGAACCTCTTGTTAACATATCTGCTGGATTGTGTTTGCTAGGAAAATGGTTCCATTGGTACGGAGAAGTGATTGTATGAATTTCTGTAACCCTGTTGCAGACGAACGTCTTCCAATGATTCGGGTTTTTCCGTATCCAGCCCAGTGCTACGGTTGAATCTGTCCACATTGTTGCATGCATTGTTGACAAGTTCGTTGCCTTGCAGAAATATGCCAGGAGTCTGTCGCTTATGAGTGGTGCTAAGAGTTCCAGGCGTGGAAGTGAAACTCTTTTCACTGGTGCGAGTCTGCATTTACTGCACATTAAATTGGTATGTCTGCCGTTCTCTTTAAGAATAGTAACGTATAATGCAGCGCCGCGCCATAAGCTTTTTCAGAGGCGTCGCAAAATACGTGAATCTGTGACGTGTAATCACCAGAGCTTCCTATAAATCGAGGTATGGTGATATTTTCGAGTTCAGTAAGAGTTGCTGTCCAGGTGCGAGTTCTGTGGGTAATAGTTCATTCCATTGGAGTCCACTGGTCCATGTCTCCTGGAATAATATTTTAGCAACGACAGATATTGGCATAAGTAATCGCAACGGGTCATAGAAACGTGAAGTTGTTTTAAGTAGTTGTCGCTTTGTTATGGCGACATGTTTCGATACGTCGTTAATTTCTGGTTGTTCTAAAGTAAAACTGTCCGTATCTGTGTTCCATGGAACTCCTAGGACGTGTGTGTTAGATTGAACTTCTCTCTGTTCTGTGCGCCATATTTGCGTCAAGTCTTTGGAGTTGGTTGCCCATTTTGCCATAGGGAGATTGATTTGCTTCATGAGGATGACCAGTTCATAGTAAAGTTGAACGATGTCATTTTCATTGTTAATTCCCGCTACAAAATCGTCCATGTTGGTGTTTTTGTCTACTAATGCGGCTACCAAGGGGAAAATATTCTTATAATTCATTGCTAGTTCTCTTATTGTTGCTGATAACGAAAAGGGACTACAGGTAAGTTCAAAAGGCAGTCGTTTAAATCGGTATATCGTAACTTCTACAGTAGCAAATTGTTGTCCAGAATCGTTGGTCGTAGTCTTATACCAGAAGAATCGCGTCAAATCCCGATCTTCAGTGTGTAGAACTAGCTGGAGGAAAGCTTGCGAGATGTCTGAGGTAATTACGAACGGGTGCAAACGAAAGCGTAAAAGTATTCCCAAAACTACCGGAAGCAGATTGGGGCCCATTTCCAATGTGTCATTCAGTGCTGGGGCGTATTTTTCGTGAGCGGAGGCGTCGAAGACAATTCGCCACTTAATGTTCCCTTGTTTACTTTTACGTACAATGTGGTGTGTTAAGTAAAACGTTTCTGTAACGTCTTGGGATGTTACTTCTTCTACACGTTCTCTAGTGATATAATTTAACATTTCCTTTTCGTAAATCAATTTGAGGGAATAGTCTTGTTCCAATCGTTTCTGTAATGTTTCGAAACGTCTGTGGGCGTTTTCGTAGTTATTAGGCAGTTGGTATCTCGATTTGCGGGGTAACCGTACTACTCGACGGTTATCCTCCAGAGTAAAAGAGTCGTGAAAATTTTGTAATATCGAAGCGTCCTTAGTAGATGTAGCACGGTCGTGTTCTGGCTTTATTCCTATTGCTTCCAAGTCCCAGAAGCTTCGGATGACGTGGTCAAATGTTGGTTCGTCCTGCTGTGTGTCTATAAAATTCACTGTAGTGCAGTTAATTGCAATACTCGCACGATTTCCACTAAGGATCCACCAGAATTGGGAAGGTAGTAAAACAGTTGTTGAGGAAATACGCAAAGGTGCAGTGTCGTTCATGATTCTCCAATAATGCTCTGCCCCTATTAGTATTTCGATTGGTAAGTCTTCGTCCCAGTCGGTAGGGTCGACTAGTTTCAGATTACTTTGTAAACTATATGTTTGTATTTCCTTTGGAACAGTTGGAAGTCGAGTGAAGATGTGTGCGCTTTCAAAAGCGGTGAATGATAACTCGAAGTCGGAGTGAATACTTCGAAGTTTTGCTCGAACAAGTCGTCGAGGACCGGATGTAACGGAATTCATCTCAAAGGCGTTAACCACTAACGGCTTGTTATCAATAGCTTCCAAATTCAAACTGCCTATTAACGAACTGCTGATGAAACTTGACTGGCTGCCACAATCCAAAACGCAGCGGGTGAATTTAGTTTTCCCAGATGGGCCACATATCTGTACACATGCTGTCTGAAGGTAAGTGTATCCTCTAGGAGTCAGTGAAATGCTGCCTACTAAAGTGGATACACTCGACTGTATTTGAGGTGTTGGCCGTTCTATCTCTTTACCGATTGATCTGTGGTGGCACCTTTTACATGCTGAGCAGGAGGCCCGTTGTTTATTCGGGCAGATCTTGGTAGTGTGACCTCGGTTTAAGCAAAGAAAACAACGATTTTTAGCTTTTAATGCCTCAATTCGATCGCGTACACTCGTCGTAATCTTACAGTCCTGAGCCCAGTGGTCTTTTGCTTCACCGAAAACGCAAAATGACTCTCTCACCTCCACATTATTTCATCCTGTCTTTCCAGAAGTTGTTTTGACATTCAAAATAGCAGCGGACGGGGTCGTAAGTAAGGCTGCTTCTACTTCGTCTGATAAGAAATCCATAAGTTTAATAATATCATTTTCCGAAAGCCGCTCCCTCTTCGCGTAAATGATCCATTTCTTACACATGTCGTCAGGGAATGCTCGCAATACCTTTGGCACTAGTATACGGCCGTAGTTATTTACATCTTCTCCTAGTGAGCGGAGTGCTTGAATACGTTTGTTGCAATCTATGAAAGCGGTGTTTAGTGTTTCGGGGGAGACAAAATGTATAGGCTTTAGACCTTCAAGGTAATCTAGATGCGCTTGCACTATACGGTTCTTGTCCCCATACCGTCGTTGGAGTATTCTCTTCGTTTCTTCATATGTTTCTGCAACAACAGCTAAACCTTCTACTAAATGCTTAGGTTCCTCTTCAAGGTAACCACGTAAAAATATGTGTTTGTGCGTGGTAGACAGGGCCAGGTTTTTATCTATTGATTGTTCGAATCGTTCCAAGAACCGTGACCATGACTCAATGTCACCTGAGAAGTGTTAGAGCTTTATTGTCGGAAGTTTTATAGTTGGTGGTAGGACGGTCTGCACGTCGGTGTTGTCATTGGTGATGACATGTGGTACGGGTTGATTGTTCATTCTTCTTGACAGCTTGTAGATCTTGCGTTTAGCGGCATCAATATATTCGTCACACCGTAAAATGTCCGCCTCATATTCCTCGTTAGGTGTCAAGTCGTGTATTTGATCGTCTATCGCTGTTACTTTATTTAAAGTATCTCGTAATCTTTCGGCACAGTATTGGAATTCATCCGTTGTGGTTTTGTTGTCAAAATTATATGTTTCTGTAACAAAACGTGTAATGTTGCCTCGTTCTCGCGCTCTTCTACGTTTTAGGTTCTGCAAACGAGACGAATTGCCGTTCACATTATCAGCTTGAGTTGCGTGTTCGTGGTGCTGTGGCTGAGTTTGTGTGCGCAATTGCGCGTTTTGTTCGCGTAGTGTCGCGAGGTCTCTCTGCTCAATGGTTAATTCCATATTCCTCGATGGTATATCTTCCGTGTGAGTAGCGTGTTCAGCGTTGTGTGCCATTTGATAAATAGTAGTGACAAGGAATTACACAGTTGGTAGAACTGTAGTGTTTTCGCGCCAAGAACAACTGCCGGCGTCAGTGCGCGTGTTTGACTGTTGTTGCCTTGACGACGCGTATTTATATGCACCAATAATAGTATAAACTGGAATATTTGTCTACTGAACCTACTACAGTAATTCCATTCCCTGTTTCAAATCAATCTAGGTGATTGTTGATCAATAAAATGGTAGACTTAGCTGGTAGTGATAGCAGACGTGCTGTCGTATGCGGTGTGTTGGGGCGTAGTTTCAGCTTCCTCCTGGCGTAGAATCTCGATTACAACCCAGGTTTAGTCGATCTGGCGTGTAGATCCCGTAGTTTAGGATCACCCGGCGTATCGGCACCAACTGTGGCGGACTCTAAATCCACCGTCGTTCCCAGGAAGGAAACTCGTCTTTACATACACACTTACTTTATTCCAGAGATATAACAACAAGGTACATCGTTACAGATAATCTAAGATAACATTTAAACTTATACTAAGAACGACGTCACGTCATCGCTCTACAGGGCAGTTCTACATCTTCATCTACATGTACATCCATACTCCGCAAGCCACCTGACGGTGTGTGACGGAGGGTACCTATATCGGTTCTTCCTCCTGTTCCAGTTCCGTGTTGTTCGCAGAAAGAAAGATTGTCGGTATGCCTCAGTTTTTATTCTCATGATCTCTTCGCGAGATATACGTAGGAGGGAGCAAAATACTGCTGGACTTCTCGGTAAAGGTTTGTTCTAGAAACTTTGGAGTTTCATCCAAGTCATTACATAGAACTTTACTTACGAATTCGTTGAACGCCTCTCGCATAGTTCTCCTCACGCTACATTTCGTTTCGTGCAAAATTTTATTGTCTACAAGGCTTTGGCTATGTTTATGTTTGCAGTGAAGCTCCCTTTGCTACCGCAGCAGTTTTCCAACTCCTTTGTTATACCACGGTGGCTCCTTTCCATCTCTTACGATCTTGCTTTCTAATGTAATTAGTCTACACTACCAACTCCTAAAATATTTACTGATCCTACTGAAACATCCTGTTTTGAGACCGGAAAACAATGGTCGGAAATGCAAAATTATTGTATTATACAGATACATAACGTATAACTTCCTAAAGGATGTCACCGCATAACAACCGCGCTGCCCAAAGTAATTGTTCAGAGTAACTACCGACTTTCTGAATGTATGTACTGAGCAACCATTGTCCGAGATCAGCTAATGACCTAATGTTGTTGTTGTGGTCTTCAGTCCGGAGACTGGTTGGGTGCAGCTCTCCACAATACCCTATCCTGAGCAAGCCTCTTCGTCTCCACATAAGAACGGCAACCCACATCTGTCTGAATCTGCTTACTGTATACATCTCGTGGTCTTCCTTTGCGGTTTTCACGCCACACAGTTCCCTCCAACGCTGAAGTCACAATTCCTTGATGTCTAAGAATGTGTCCTACCAATCTATACCTTCTTTTACTCAAGGTATGCCAGAAATTTCTTTTCTCCCCAGTTCTGTTCAGTACCTCCTCATTACTTACGCGATCCATCCACCTAATCTTCAGCATTCTTCTGTAGCACCATATTTCAAAAGCCTCAATCCTCTTCCTGTCCGCACTGTATATCGTCCATGTCGCACTCCCATGCAAGGCAACACTCCTTTACAAATGCCTTCAGAAAGGACTTCCTCAGGCTTAAATCAATATTCGATGTAAACAAATTTCTCTTTTTCAAGAACGCTTTTCAACCCATTGCCATTCTGCATTTTATATCCTCTGTACTGCGACCATCATTTGTTACTTTACTGCCCAAGTAACAAAACTCATCTACCTCCTTTATTGCTTCGTTACCCAATCTAATTCCTTCAGCATCACTTGATTTTCTTAGACTGCACTTCATTACCCTAGTTTTGCTCTTGTTAATGTTCATCTTACATGCACCTTTCAGCACACTGTCCATTCCGTTCAATTGCTCTTCCAGGTACTTTGCTGTATCTGACAGAATTACTATGTCGTCGGCAAAACGCAATGTTTTTAATTCTTCACCCTGAACTTTAATTCCTTCTCCAAATTTCTCCTTGCTTTCCTTTAAAGCTTGCTCAATGTACAAATTGAATAACAATGGAGAAAGACTGCAACCCTGTCTTACTCCCTTTCCAACCACTGCATCCCTTTCATGCCCTTCAACTCTGACAACCGCTGTCTGGTTTTTGTACGCTCCCTATATTTTACTCTTGCTTGCTTCAGAACTTGAAAGATGACCTAATAGAATCTTATTTACTGCCTCACCGTTTGATTGTTCCACATGACCTGGTGTTATGCTTGATTTACTACCACGGTTCTTATTTTTCGCGAAATGACTTGTTTTCAGTACGAAAGTCCTCCAGCGCGATCGCAGTATCTCGCAGCTCTGGGCATTTTCCTCTGCAGTTGCGCCAAACGGTTGGTCTACAAAACCCGCATAGAAACGGATGAAGACTTAATTGCTGAATATAAGCAACTTTATCTGTCCGTATAACGCACATCAGGGGTTTGAAGAGTGCGACAAACCTTTATGCGCCGTTGCTTATGCATAATGAAATTGGCGGTCGCTACATTGAAAAGTTACTGTGAGTTACATTGATGTTATGCGGTGTACATTATGTCCGTTCATATCGCAATAAAAACGCATTATTACCGACTGCTTCTGTATTTCAATATAATCGCTTGTGCACTCATCTCTCCTGTTTCAATTTGACTGAAAAAACGTCAAATACCCCGACGTTAAGCGACATAAAGGGTTTCTCTATTTAAATAATCATGCTGTTTGTGGACTCATACGAAGAACGTATTTTATTTGTTAATTGTTCCATTTTAAAGATGTCATAATACAATTCTTCTGATAAAAGGCCGCCTTGATTGCAAATGCTTTTGAAGCACTTTTCTTTATTGGAGATCTCAGCACAATTTCACATGCATATGAAATGCGATTCGCATTAATATATGAAAAGTCAGATCATGAGAAAAGTATGGAAACAGGCTGCAAATTGTATTTGACTGATAGAACATAATAGTATTGGCGATCAGAAATAAAATTTGTGTCTCATTGCCGTGTACAATCACATTCCTCGCAATAAAATTTTTTTTGGATTTATTGGCTTAAACCTTCAAAATGATGTAATCGGCAATCAAACTTCATATCATTCTATTGTCGATGGTTTTATAATGACTGTAGAGTCAAAACTAGTCACCACTTTGTAATATTCTAAATTATATTGCAGTCTAGGCCTTTATAAAAATTTTAATATAATTTTTAAACATTTAACAATTTTAACAAGACCGTCTTTCGAGAACTGAGAATTCCAGAAGTTTTAAAGTGTTACTAACTTGGTTTCTGAAACAGCAGCAATCATTTTCACTCCTAGAGCCCGTGTTCAGACGTATATTGTCATATGCCTGCAGGACTCTGACCAACAATATTACTTTCACTAGTACTGATAATTCACCATCCAGTGCAATGTAATGTGATTTCTTTAGTCAAATATTTTTCAATAAAATTGCATATCTGCAAATTTTCTACATGTAATCGTAAATTCATTGGAAACAATGTGTCACCCACTATAAGAGCAATGTAGTCGTTAACGAACAATGTAGGTGGTTGACAACTCCACCAGGCAAATTGAGGACTATTTATTTTTCATGTAAGACTTGGCATTGTATTGCAGTGTACTGTTATGTGACAATAGTAATGAGATATGAGCCACTCTGCCTCTATAGCCGTCCATCACTAGTGCATAATATTGGACACAAACTGACCTAACGATTACATACCATTTAATGGTCTATGGGCGTAATGTCAGACGATACGGAAGGCCAAATCATTTAGATCTTGTGTACTAGATATTACAACGATCTGTATATAAATACATCGCTTTTCATGTTTCGGATTGCCTATAACAATATCGTGATTAACGTATGCCGATTCGCTGAAGCGTCACCACCAACTGTCCAAGGAATCATGTAATATGTTCATGCATAGAAAAAAACGCGTAAGATTAAATATGAGGCGCATCCTGCAAATAGGTTTCTGTTTATGAGAGTTGAAACACAGTGGCAACTATTAATTCATAAAACGATGTAAGAGCTTTACATAATTGCACCAGTTACTGTCCCTGAAAGAAGATACTAGTATTGAGTAAAACCTGTTGCTGAGATGTTGTAGGCGTAGTATACCGTAGTATACTGTTCTGTTGATGGTGCGAATGGAGCGGTCTTCTGCCTGTAGAATCTCTGGAACAGTTTTGAAGTGAATGCCACGAAGTGGTACCTTCATCTTAGGAATCAAATCAAAGTCACAAGGACACGTCCGGGTAGCATGGTGGTCGTTACAGGACTTCCCAGTCTCAGTGAACGAAGAGATCGGCCACAGCTTGCGCTGTATACGCCCGCGCATTGTCGTGCAAAATGCTGGCCATTAAAATTGCTACACAAAGAAGAAATGCAGATGCTGAACGGATATTCATTGGACAAATATACTAGAACTGACATGTGATTACATTTTCTCGTAATTAAATATACTAGAACTGACATGTGATTACATTTTCTCGTAATTTGAGGTCATAGATCAAATGTTCAAACGTTTGTAAATCTATCGGACCAAACTTCGTGGTCATGAGTACTACAAACTACTTAAGCCTAGGTAAACTAACCTAAGGACAAACACACACACCCATGCCCCAGGGAGGACTCGAACCTCCACGGCGAGCAACCGCGCGCTCCGCAGCGAGACGCTTTAGACCGCTCGGCTACTCCACCGCGGTGGTCATAGATCCTGAGAAATCAGTACCCATGACAACCTCCTCTGGCCGTAAAAAACGGCCTTGATACGCCTGGGCATTGATTCAAACAGAGCTTGGGTGGCATGTACAGGTACAGATGTCCTTGCAGCTTCAACACGATAAAACAGTTCAACCAGAGTAGTGAGTGACGTATTGTTCCGAGCCAGTTGCTCGGCCACCATTGACAAGACGTTTTCACTTGGTGAGAGATCTGCAGAATATACTGGCCAGGGCAGCAGTCTAACATTTTCCATATCCAGAAAGGCCCGTATTGGAACTGCAACATGTGGTCGTGCATTATCCTACTGAAATATAGTGTTTCGCAGGGATCGAATGAAGGGTAGAGCCACTAGTCGTAACACATCTGAAATGTAACGGCCACTGTTCAAAGTGCCGTCGATGCGAACAAGAAGTGACCGAAACGTGTAACCAATGGCTCCCCATACCATCACGCTGGGTGATATGCCAGTATGGCGATGACGTATACACGTATACATGTGCGTTCACAGCGATGTTGCCAAACACGGATGCGACCATCATGATGCTATAAACAGAACGTGGATTCATTAGAAAAAAATGACGTTTTGTCATTCGTTCACCCAGGTTGCCTACAACATCTCAGGCGCTCCTGTCTGTGATGCAGCGTCAAGGGTAACCGCAGCCATGGTCTCTGAGCTGACAAATGTCGTCGAACTGTTCGTGCAGATGGTTGTTGTCTCTCAAACGTCCCATCTGTTAGGGATCGAGACGTGGCTGCCCGACCTGCAGCGCCGGTTAACTGCTGTATGTGTATGAGAAATCGGTTGGAAAGTTTTCTCATGTCAGCACGTTGTAGGTGTCGCCATCGGATCCATCCTTGTGTGACTACTCTGAAAAGCTAATCATTTGCATATCACAGCAACTTCTTTCTGTCGGTTAAATTTCGCTTCTGTAGCACGTCATCTTCGTGGTGTAGCATTTTTAATGGCCAGGAGATTATGTATAAAAGAAAAGAATTAGGGCTCGAATAGATTCCTTTTCTGTTTGTCCATCGGTAAATCTGAGAGTAGAACAGAAACGAAAATGACTAGCAATGGTACGATGTACCCTCCGTCACGCATCATGCGGTTGATTGTGGAATATCTATGCAGATAAAGTAGTCAACCTACAGAGACCATATAGGTGTATCTCGCCTTGTCAATCGATGTGAAACGGGACGGTAATTGTTGCTGCCTCTGAATACAGGTCCATTTCATGCAATTTCACTGTGATCGTTGTGAATGCAAATACATACAGTGGACATTTGAAATCTGATATCTCGTGAAAGTGCCGCATAACGCTGTTCATGCGTAGTAGGCCAAATAAGGCCGAATGGGGATACAATATGATTGAAAGCGTGATTTTGGCCCCGGCAAGATACAATATTATACCTTCTTCCAAACGATACAAGTCTAACGCACGGACGCACAAATGAGCCATTTAACAGTCAATGTCTGGTACTTGCAGTGAACACGGATGTGGTTCTGTGTTGTAAATGTTTGTCGTGTGGTCACTTTGGCGCCGTTCGTTTATATTACTGCAAAAATACACCATGGTGTTTCGGTTTGGTGTAGCCTTTTCTTCTACAGTTTCATGATTAGTTTGCCTTGAATAATCTCATGTTAACAACACGGCTGCACGCCTACCGTGCTAGTAGAATGAAGCACTTAGGCATTTTGTCACATGTACTACCATGCGCAAAAATATCCGAACGACCTGAATCGCGTTTCGCCTGATGTGCATGCAACCCAACTAACGTACGTGTCTTGCGGGTGCTCTGCTCGCTCCGCGGTATACTCGTTCAACTATTCAAAATGGAGCCACTACAGACAACTGCACTTTATGACAATCATTCCAGATGTAAATTAACACCAAGATTTTGCAAATAAAAGGAAACACGTTATTAAGTTCTTAACGTTTATTAAATCCAATTTATTACAATGACATATCTTAAGTATTGTCAAACATATTACAGTCTAATATAACAAATTCCATCACATAAAACATTAATTAATCCTTAAACAGCATTTAATATTGTTACAAACAACATATTTTACTATAGCAGCGGAAATCCTAAAGTCCTGTAGAAATTCGAAGTACTTTTGTTCTCTAAATCGTTTTCTCAAAATTGAGAAACTGGCGAGCGGATTTTTATTAACCGATTGTTGAACTAACCAGATAATAAAAACTCAATTAACAGCAGCAAACGAACTATGGAAACATCTATATTAACTGCGTATCACCAACATTTTCTCCGTATCCATACCTGAAGAAATATTTGTACACAGCTTTGAACTTGAATTGATATGACAAACTACCTTGTTCTGGAATCAAACCAACCACCTGTAGCTGTAGCTAACCAAGAAATGCATTCATGTCTTATAGATACTTGATTATGCCTAAGATTGTCACAGCTGACGAAACATAAAGATGTGTGAAATACTGTAGATTTCCTCATAAATATCAGAATGCGCAAATCAAATTATATAAAATGCCAATTATTAAAATATTTTTATTTATTTATTTATTTTTTCTGAACCAGGGACTTAATAATCACCGTTATATCCCTAATCACAAGTGCCCAGACTCACTTCGGTGTGGGACTGACATACGAGGCTGCTCCTGTCGGACGTTCGAGTCCTTCCTCGGTTAGGGGTCTGTGTGTTGTCCTTAGATTAGTTTAACTAGTTCTAAGCCTAGCGACTGATGACCACAATAGTTTGGTCCCATAGATTTACATTTGATTTTGAGTTACATACCCGGTATCTAAATGGAAGATAACTAAGTGAAGTCAGATTTTAGTAGTCGAATTATTTCACCAGCAGCGGGATGTTTGAATCTGTAATCAGGATATAATTACGTTATGTGTCACCGGGAATCGAACCCCGAACCTACCGATTTCCTTTCTAAGCACGAATGGACGTTAAATCTCAAATGTTAACTCAACAGGAATGACTATTCGTGCGTGTCTGAGAAGTAAGAAACGTTGTTATAATAATAATAATGAGTGTCCTGGTGCAAGTCATTCAACTGGGGGCCACTTCAGAGACTTGCATGGCCCTAACCTGCCCCAATTACCCAACCGGGAAAGACGACCTATAGTTTAACGTGGAACCCAAACCACGTGTGGTTTATTACGACTCCTCACATTGTTAAGACGTGAATGCTGAGTTAAAATACAGATTGAAAAAGATCGGTGATCTGACTTGGTTTCGAACCCGCGTCCCTTCAGTTACCATTCAAGCGGTTTACCACAAGACCACCGCGACACCCCGCTTTACTTTCATAATGCACGAAGAGACATTCAATATTATTTTTTTACTAGTAGTCCAGTGTGCTCTATCTAGGGCGTCAAATGAAATTATGGATATTTTGTGCAGGACCTGGATTCGAATCCATATACGTGCCTTTCGTGGAGACCTAGAGGAGTCGGCAGTCTCGGAGAAAGCAACGAAGTGATTCAACTATATGATTCCGAGAGGGTCGAGTGAGAAAAAGAGGAGACACGAATTAGAATCCCAGTCCAGCACTTTAATTTTCTCGACTCAAGTTAAATTAAATACGAGACACGTGACCTTAAAGGACCACTGGTTTGTAAAATAAAGTTTTGTAATATAAGAAAAGCTTCCTAGCTACAGAGTTACTGATTGCCGTGTATTCTGCCTGTTACTGACAACGATAAATCCCTCTGTCCGACTTGATAGCGAAATAATTCGGTTTAATACGGATTGTTAACTACGGTGCAACTTGACGATCTTCACTTGGTGTTACCAGAGGTGAAGTAGATATGATCGTGCCAGTTAAAAATATACGCATGTCAGACCCTCTCCTTGTCAGTCGCGTCAGCTGAAGCAGTATGATGTAGTGAAGACTGTTAACCTCTGCTCTTTCTTACATGGAAATATGGCATTTCGATTATTTGGCTCCATAACAACACTACAACATTTATTGCGCGTGTATGCTATGCATATGGATTCGAGAATTTACTTGTACTGTGGCTTACATTTCTGTATATGCTTGACCTAAACTGCAACTTCATTGTTTGTATTACTTGATTTTTGTACTCACTGAAATAAAAATTGCCTGACATTCCAGTACGAGACTTTTCTCTCGTCTTTACCTCCTGGTAGATTTACTTTCTAACCAGAGAAATAAACCCGGTAATTGATTCACAAACGACTAGTTCACGCTGTTAAGAAATTTCGTGAAGGAATTTAATTTCCTCTTAATACGTGCTAAACTTTCGTGTGGCTCATTGGCCTGGTGCATGTCTTTCGATTGGACGCCACTTCGGCTACTTGCGTGTCCCTAGCCTACCCCAGTTATCCACCCGGGGAAAGGGGACCTTCAGCTTATCGTGGAATCCGAACCACGTGTCGTTTCTGGTGACTCCTCACATCGTTGAGAGGTAAAGGCCGGATTAAAACGGAGACTTAAAAAAATCCGGGGTCCGACCGGGTATCGAACTCGCGACACTTTGGTTTCCAGTCAAACGCTTTACCCCGAGACCACCGAAGGGAGTTATTCGTTTTGAAGGGGAACCAGACTCTGGGCCCGACATATCATCTTTCACAAATTTCCTAAATAAGAAAAACTCATTGTCAGGGTAGGATGAGATCTGGGCCAGATTAATATTTTCGCCTGATAGCATAAGTATTTTGCCGTAAGAAGTATCATAAGTTGTGTTTCTGTAGCTATGGAAATCATCAGCTGAAATAAAGACCATAAAGTACGGTACAGATAAAAATGCCAAACGATTATCAACAGAAATCAGAGCTAATGCTCAAATGTAGGTGTATGCAAAAATGTATAATGTGTTATGAATACTTCGAAAGCTACATTTACGTTTACTCTTCAAAAAAGAATACTTTGTTTACAACGAATTAAAATTACTATACATGGCGTGGTTTGGACCGATTTATGACAGATTACCAACTTACCGTCTTACTCACCACGCCATGCTTCCATTCAAATACGCTCTTCTTACTGACTGGTGTAATGGCATACGTGAAATTTAGAGACAAAATTCATTTCCACTATATTCGTAATAATACTTACTAGGAACTTGTTTATGAACGCTTTTTCAGAGCAAGTAGTTGGGAATGAGTTTGATTTCTTAGGCAAAGAAAGTGTTCTCCACGTCGTATGGCACTTTGATTCCTCTTGCCTTGTCCATAGGTGTTTACTTGCGAAATGCCACAAATCAAGAGCTTTGATAAAGGTCGCATTCTTGCACTTTGTGAAGAGGTATACAGTGTCAGCGCCATTTCCCGTGCTCTAGGATACAGCAAATGCACGATACATCTGTGGGTGAAGAGGATTCATATTAACTTGGCGTCCAATACACCTGTTCATCGACTTTGTTGAGTATCACGTAAAATTTACGAAACCAGAAGAGGAGGATTAGGATTTAATATCCTGTCGACGTCGTGGTTATTTGAAATGGAGCACAAGCTCGGATTGTTTCGTTAAGAATGTGGAAGGAAATTGGCTATGCTTTTGAAAAGGAACCATGTTGCCATTTGCCTAGAATAATTTAAGGAAATCACTTGAAAAACAGAAGGACAAACAGACATGGAAACTATACACTTTCGTCATTGTATCACTGTGCAGTCATAATTCAGATAGTAGAAAACGAAAGGTGAAATACCGAATTTAATACTAATTATACCTGGAGGCAACAGAAACTTCCATGATACGAAATTATAAGTCATTTCTACACGATGCCGTTAAGAGGGAAGTTGCCTTTCTATCGAGCACTGAAATCTCCAATAATGATTACTGAATCAAAGTTTTAAAATAATACCAACTTCTGGCCTGTGTACCGATCCGGTTTTATGGTAGAAATGACACATAAAAGTAGTAAGGTTTCGTGAAATCACATTCTATAGACGTTTCGGTTAAATGGTTTATTTGCAGTAACAGTCGTACAACACTAAACTACAATGTCACAACATCTAGTTTTACGATCTGGTCAGCAGTGGAAATCAAAACATCTTAGTAATAAAGTCTGTAAATAACATTGCTTCTTGCATTCGTTATTTCACTTTCTTTATCTGTAAGAGAAGCTTTCTCGTCACCTTCATATCAAATAATCCTATGAAGTCCTTAAGTTTTATTTCCTTAATTCCCAGAATCTACGACGAGGTAAAGAGAGGCAGAAAGGAAGAGGAGATGGAGAGAGAGAGAGAGAGAGAGAGAGAGAGAGAGAGAGAGAGAGAGAGAGGAAGAAGAGATGGAAGACAGGATGAAAGGAAGTATAGGACGGACAGGATTGCGGGATAGACAGAGGAAAGAGGAGGGGCTGGAGGAGGTAGAAGGGGACGAAGAGACATGGGCAGATCGTGTGTGTGTGTGTGTGTGTGTGAGAGAGAGAGAGAGAGAGAGAGAGAGAGAGAGTTAATGGGGAATGGTAGACAGAATGCAGAAAGCAAATGCTTTTCTCAAGGGCAACACGGTATTTGACTGCTCTCTGGTAATCATCTTAAATGGGTGATCATGTCATCTTATGCTCAAAACGTGAGCTGCGGTGGAATGGCCGAGCGCTCTAAGGCGCCTTGCTGCAGAGCGTGCGGTTGCTCCTGTCGGAAATCGCGTTGCCCCTCAGCCATGTTTGTGTGTGTGTGTGTGTGTGTGTGTGTGTGTGTGTGTGTGTGTGCGTGTGTGTGTTGTCCTTACATTACTGTAAGTTATTTTAAGTAGTTTGTAAGCCTAGGGACTGATAACCACGGTAGTTCAGTCCAAAATATTTACAAACATTTCATAACATGACTTGTTTTCCTTGTCAATTGCAGTATTCTTTAAAAACAACCGGAAAAGGAATTCAAATATAATTTGAAATTTAGCTAAAACGCTTCTTTGAGTCATGTGATGCCTGTAAACGCAACCCACATGGTGTGCTCCTACTGTTGTAACATTCACTAACAGTGATATATTGTCTGTGCATTCGTATTTTGGGAAAAGGTCTACAAATATTGCGTAGTGCCGAACTGTACAAATAAATCTTTAAAAATCTAGAAAATATGATTTTGCATGTTCCAAGCAATGATAAAGGCATAAAATGTGGTTTATACTCGCTCTTAGAGATCCTAATCAGATAGCGGTCACTTGGTGTGTTTAATTTTGGGAGGATTACTTTGATGTAAGTAAACACTCCGTACAACAATTATTATTCTATTAGTTCACAACCGGTATTAAGAACCATGCTCTGCAGCCGCAAAGGTGTGTAGTATTATTGTGTACACATCAGTGAAATGATTTTTACATTTGTGAAACAGGTGTTCACGGTATAACACGCCAGAGTTTTATATTTTAAGTCGTTTACAAACATAGTTGGTGAAAGTACAAATTTCATGATGGTTGTCTTTTCAATATTTACGTCGGTGAGGCAGTGTTTCAGTATATGATAAAGACATCAACACTTGGTCTCAAAAAAACTCCTTTTTAGTGCATATAGTGAAACCAACTGGATTTGAACACGGAATGCAAAATTTGTGAACGATACTGGAACCGCATAACTACCAAGCTTATGTGGAGCTGATTAAGTCAATTCAAAACTTCGAAATTTTTTCTTGTAATATTTTAATTTTGGCACGTAAGCCAATATAGTTATCCTTTTAATTTCATCCTTCTTTAGCCTAACAAGTTCCGATTTAACTTGACCATTTTCTTAGTAACCAAACAGCACGAGAAAAATGCATAGTAATTTGTGGAAAGTGGCTAGCGCGCAAGATTAAATTGCATATACACATAAATTAATCGGCACCCGAAATGTAACTACGTAGTAGCACACTTACCGTGTAATTTTTGCAGTGGATTTTATAACAGAGTTAATGTAAATGTGAAATGCATTTGGTAGAAATACGAAGACTTAATCTAAGACGCAAACTATATTTACACACATTTATGGTGTGTAATAGTTTGTATCTTTGGACTAGAGTCAGTCTGTTGACATAAACAAAAATACGTATATTTTACTTTAAATGCAACTTTCACCTTTCTTACTTACGGTACGTAAAAATCTGGGTTGTTGTCGAGAAACTAAGATACCTTAAACGCATCAACTTCCGGGTTTTTTCACTTTCAGACTTCACATAATTTTCTCCCTTCTCACAAAAAAGTTATAAATGCGTTTTCCATCACAAGAAACTTAATTGTACACAGAAAAAGTGAGGAAAAATTTAGTAACCTTCGCTAACACTGCTTTAACACGCATATGGCTTCTTCTTCCTCGTGTTGTGTGAAATCACCAGAAATGACCAGAGCTTAAGCCAATAACAGAGCATTTTTGATCACGTGACCTAAACTTGAAATGTAATTATATTCATTCTATAATTTCAAAATAATAACAAATGTTTTGTGAGAACAACGACGGAAAATTCTACTTCAACATTACAATCATCCAGATTGAAAACAATTCGAACCCTATTTTAAACATAGCATAATAGCCTACTATATATGGCACATTCCAGATTTGGTAAGCCATTTCAATGTGTAAGTAGGAAAAGGAGAACAAAATATTATGTACTGATTAGACATGTATTTTCTCGGTTCGTCTATGTTAGCAAGAATAATTTTGCTAACTGTCCCATTCATTTCATACCAGACTGAGCTACAGTAAAGCGTAGTCAGGTTTACCTAGTTAACATGAAATTTTCGAATGTTGGCAAGGCAAAAAAATTAGAAGTAGTAAGGATGGTGAAATTAATAAAATATTTCGAAATGAAACATAAATCATTTCTTCCATAAGACTTCTGATTATAAAATCGCTCATACACAGATATTAAATGCCAAATGAGTAATTAACCCTTTAACTACAGTGAACTTCTACAGACGTTCATTGTAATTGGGCCTTGCAGAAGGTGGCCTGCTGTAAAAGCTGGGGAAAATAAGTCCCGTCTGATGAACTTCCGTCTCTAATGACCACTCTGTCGACGGGAATTTAAACGCTAATCTTCCTTCTTGTTTTCGCGTGAACTGGTGCAGTCCTCTGGAGGGAAAGTCTTTCCCAGGCGATTTCAAAAACAGTCCACCCCTGCAAGGTCATATTATTGTGGTATTTTAAGAAGTCAGCAGTAGTTACAGAGCTAAACGTCGCTCTCTGCGTGACACTCAAGGAAAAGCCGATAAACAATTGCATCGGGTGACCATTTGATAAACACAGGAATTATTTTAAGGCGTTAATATCACTTCTCATAGACTAAAACAAAATGAAAATGATCGTTCTCCAGTGAATTAGAGTCACCGAAAGTGCTATGTTCTTAACATATCAGCGTATTTTAACAATTACATATCGATAATTATTGTCCGCGGTGGGCGTCAGGCTAGAACTACGAACAAACTATACCAACTGCGAGAAACTATACAGCAATCCCATCTCAGGCACTCTTAAGGTAACCTCTTCCTGTTTCTTTCGCACCTCTCTGTTTCTGGGAGACTGGAAACTGGAGAGTTCATTCATTAGATGTTTTCACTTTTATTTAAACAGCATCACCTGCAGTTATACTGTAATCTTTACGCGTACACCATACTTATCGTCCCTTTCGATTTTATGGAATGAATTACATATTCTAAACTTTACTTTCGCGACTTTTTTTCCTTGTTTCATACTCTTATCATGAATGCTTCTCCTGTCACTTATAAGCTTGAATCTAATTATCATTGAAATTGTACAGATGCTTAATTTTTTCGCAGATGATGAGTCCTATTTTTCAATCATTGGGGAAGATTTATTTGCACGGTTCGTCTGATTGGAAACTATATGCTCGAAACTTATGAAATATGTTTGTGAAGTTTGCATTTTGTGATCAGGGTAATTCTATCTTCACATTTGTGCAGTTATGTGTTAGAGGTGGTGCCAATGAAAAAATTCATAAGGAAAATAGTATTCAGGTATTTAACATTAAAATGTATTGTGCAGAAAATGTTAATAGCGTCTGGTGATGCTATAGTTAAAGAAATACGATTAAGACTTATTGGTCTAGGCTAGGTATTTCTCTTCTCAGTCAACACAGTGGCAGGCTGCGCGCCGCGCCTTCGAAGCCACTATCTCCGTCAGCGCTAAGGCAGCGCGAGGAACACAGACGCCCAGCAAACGTATTCTGCCTGTCGCTAGTCTAATGGAGAATTGGCAACTTTGCAGAGTACGCTTGGCAACTCTGTAAGTGGGAGTTACTTCCTGGTAAGCACAGAATTAAGCTGATAAATTCACTTGACTTTTCATGTCATTTCCATTCAATAATCTGAGTGATTTTCCCCTTAAGGTGTGACATAAAGTTATTAATTCATATTTTTGTGTCCAGGAAATTCGTTCCGAGCGAAAATTGCAACCAATCTCTTCTTTTAAGGTTACGCTTGATCTGTTCTCCTAACTAATCGGCCAGTAAAGAAGAAGCAAGTACCGGAAGTCTTCGTTAGCCTTCGGGTAACGTAGTCGGCTCCGAAACGAAAGTGCTGTCGACTTTCGAAGTCACTCGTGGTGAGAGCAAAAATTTTTAGCTCTTCTCTGACAGAGCTATAGGTATCCAGATTGAAAGTCAATAGGGAATTCTTAACAAAACTACTCAGTCAAAAGGTGTTTAGCTGTTTCCAGGACGGCATTCTCTCATATACCCTGAAAGTGACTTACAATGCTCAGGTGGTTTACCGATTCCGTACGTGTAGAAACCAATTTCTTTCGAGTTAAGGCTGTCACCGAACCACGTTGAAGTCAGTTTGTCCATAAATTCGTTTTCTTGACGGTTGGACAACTACTTCCAAAAATGAGTAAAAAATCATAAGACTAGTATAATTTCTGTGTCAGAAGCGAGCTTATAGTTGATCCTTTCATTGAGCACCAAATTATCTTAACTGCGTCTAGTCAATATGCTAAGCGCAGATTCCATTACGTTGCCGTAGTGTTCTGATGGATAGGTTGTAGTTTAATATCTGTGCGTTCGATTGCGCCCTATAGGTGTATATTATTAACTGGCACGATCATGTATACTTCACCTCTGGTAACACCAAGTGAAGAACGTAAAGTTGCATCGTAGTTAACAATCCGTATTAAACCGAATTATTTCGCTATCAAGTCCAACAGAGCCTATTTATCGTTGCCAGTAACAGGTAGAATACACAGCAATCAGTAACTATGTCGGTAGAAAGCTTTTCTTATATTACAAAACATTATTTTATAAGCTAATGGACCTTTAAGGTCAAGTGTCTCGTATTGAATTTCACTTGAGACCTTAATAATTAGGGTGCTGGACTGGGATTCTAATTCTGATCTCCTCTTTCTCTCACTCGACCCTCTCGGAATCATATAGTTGAATCACTTCGTTGCTTTCTCCGAGACTGCCGACTCCTCTAGGTCTCCACGAAAGTCACGTATATGGATTCGAATCCAGGTCCAGCACCAAATATTCATAATTTCATTTGACGCCCTAGATAGAGCACACTGGACTACTAGTAAAAAAATAATATTGAATGTCTCTTCGTGCATTATGAACGTAAACCAGGATGTTGCGGTGGTCTTGTGGTAAACCGCTTGAATGGTAACTGAAGGGTTGCGGGTTCGAAACCTAGTCAGATCACCGATTTTTTTTCAATCTGTATTTTAACTCAGCATTCACGTCTCAACAATGTGAGGAGTCGTAATAAACCACACGTGGTTTGGATTCCACGTTAAACTGTAGGTCGTCTTTCCCGGTTGGATAATTGGGGCAGGTTAGGGACATGTAAGTCTCTGAAGTGGCGCACAGTTGAATGACTTGCACCAGGACACTCAGCCACACGAAATTATTATTATTATTATTATTATTATTATTATTATAACAACGATAAGTGCCGTTTCTTACTTCTCAGACACGCACGAATAGTCATTCCTGTTGAGTTAACATTTGAGATTTAACGTCCATTCGTGCTTAGAAAGGAAATCGGTAGGTTCGGGGTTCGATTCCCAGTGACGCATAACGTAATTATATCCTGATTACAAATTCAAACATCCCGCTGCTGGTGAAATAATTCGACTACTAACATATGACTTCTCTTAGTTATCTTCCATTTAGATACCGGGTATGTAACTCAAAGTCAAATGTTTGTAAATATATGGGACCAAACTACTGTGGTCATCAGTCCCTAGAACTATTTGAACTAATCTAAGGACAACACACACACCCCTGACCGAGGAAGGACTCGAACCTCCTTCAGGAGCAGCCTCGTATGTCAGTTCCACACAGAAATGAGTCTGGGCACTTGTGATTAGGGACATAACGGTGATTATTAAGTTCCTGGTTCAGTAAAAAATAAATAAATAAAAAAAAATATTTTAATAATTGGCATTTTATATGATTTGATTTGCGCATTCTGATATTTATGAGGAAATCTACAGTATTTCACACATCTTTATGTTTCGTCAGCTGTGACAATCTTAGGCATAATCATGTATCTGTAAGACATGAATGCATTGCTTAGTTAGCTACGGCTACAGGTAGTTGGTTTGATTCCAAAACAAGGTAGTTTGTCATATCAATTCAAGTTCAAAGCTGTGTACAAATATTTCTTCAGGTATGAATACGGAGAAAATGTTGGTGATACGCAGTTAATATAGATGTTTCCATAGTGCGTTTGCTGCTGTTAATTGAGTTTTTATTATCTGGTTAGTTCAACAATCGGGTAATAAAAATCCGCTCACCAGTGGAACGACGTTTCGCAATTGAGACAAAACGATTTACAGTACAAAAGTACTTCGAATTTCTGCAGGACTTTAGGATTTCCGACAGTATAGTCAAATATGTTGTCTGTAACAATATTAAATGTCTTTTAAGGATTAATTAATGTTTTGTGTGACGGAGATTGTTATATGAGACTGTAATATGTTTGACAATATTTAAGATATGTCATTGTAATAAATTGGATTTAATAAACGTTAAGAACTTAATAACGTGTTTCCTTTTATTTGCAAAATCTTGGTGTTCATTTTCATCTGGAATGATTGCCATAAAGCGCAGTTGTCTGTAGTGGCTCCATTTTGAATAGTCGAACGACTATACCGCGGAGCGAGCAGAGCACCCGCAAGACACGTACGTTAGTTGGGTTGCATGCACATCAGGCGTAACGCAATTCAGGTCGTTCGGTTATTTTTGCGCATGGTAGTACATTCGCTCGCTATACCACCTGCTTCTAATTCGCTACGATGTTGTCATATATTTATTTTACTGTTGGAATTGTTGAGAGGCTGTGTATGCCATAGAGACGCATTCCAGGCTGAGAAATAGAGACCATTGCAGATAACAGGCTAAAACAGACACTTTATATCTTACGGGAGGTAGGCACTAAAGAAATCTCCTAGTGAACTGCTGATGCCCTCAGCCACCATCCCAGGGTGGAGATTACCTTTCGGTGAAGATGGGCGTAACTTCATATAACGTCTAGACGCTGTTGTAAGACGTTACATTAGTACTTGGTGACCAAACGCAACGTTTTAACGTACGTAGCAAAGTTGATACTAGTCACTTGGGAACAGCAAAGTCAGTGGTTTCACGAGGCTAGAGTGAGAGGGTAAAGAAGAAAAACTGCAAGTTAACAGCTGCCCTGAGGCCTGGTATAAGGCGAAGCCTAAGGCGTGGCCAACTGACGCAAAACATTGTTGTTGTTGCCCATATTGGGTAGCGTCGTGACGTTTTACTTTCAGCTGAACAATCTTGCTACCAACATGGATTTTGTTAGTGCACAAACAAGCCACCTCCCCACCCGGGGAATGACAGAAGGGACAGGGTTGAAACGTGGTTCGCTAGAGGAGTCAGAGAGAGGGCAAGCCACAATTTAGATTGGTTGAACCAAGCAGCGGCCAATAGGAAATTGTTAACTGTCGGAAAGTGGGGAAAAGAAGTGCGCCCACACCAGCTGTTAAAACCCCCGGTTTTTGGATCAAGGGGGGACTTCTCAATCAGATGAGTCGGGCGCCAGCCCGTGACTATCGCCGTCGGCTTCGGGGTGCTCCACGACAGCCTGTTTCTCGCGGGGAGTGCGTCTGTCTAGGAAATGCTGCTAGGGAACGTAATTACTGGCTTGTGTTGTGGCAAACGATTTATACTTTTTGTTTTTTAGATAACTAACCCAGTGTAGTAGACTTAGTATGGGATGCAATAAATTCAATGCAAGGTACCCAGGAGTTCCATTAAGTTCCTAAACAAGTATCCTCTCGAGTCCCGAAATCCGCAACTCTAGTAGATGCCTGTACTGTCTCTCTGCAATCACTCCTTTCCGCTCGGGATATGCAGATTGACCTTGCTACCTCTTCCCTCTTTCCTATGTAGGACACGACAATGTGTCGGGTACTATTAGGAACAGCAGATGAAACAAACAACAGTTAAGTGCCGCTAATTATACCTTTGAATTCCAATATCTCTTCCCTGAGTTATTACCCTCTGTAGTTCCCTTTAGGACCATGGAAGCCTTTATTTTAAAAACTAGACTACCCGTTTCAGCGTATCAGCCTTCGAGCCCAATGGTCAGTATAACGCAGCAAATAATCCAATTACGCTGTGAAATCAGGATTATCGTCAGTGCGAAGACACTGATATCCGACTATCTTCGTCATGGGGCCTAAAATGTCATAATGAAGCTGTCAACTGCTACCTTAGTAAAGTGGGTCAAAATATACGGCTGAAGCTGTTACATCGTATACAAAACTGAGCATTTAGAGATTTATTTTCTTATGTCTTGACATACATACGAATATCTTGCCCCTTTCCTAATTGTTTTCATATATATATATATATATATATATATATATATATATATATATATATATATTTGAAAATTCTGTGTGTAACCTCCTCATTCGTTATCACATCACCAGCCTTTCAACAGTTTTCTGTAATACAAAACTACAAACATGATGATAAACTTCTCTTCGGATTTTGGCACTGTCAGTGATCGACTGTCACACAGAGTTATACTTCAAACATACATTCTCCGCAGTTTCTTTGGAAGTATCCTATTATTAATATAAGCAAAATCTCGGGCAGCTGATGTCTGCAAATGAAAGTTAAAACGCTCACTGCTGCTCTAAATTGCTTTATGTGTGGCCACAGCACATGTGCTACGGAAGTTTAACTACTCATTCCTTAAGGGAGCAGCAAACGACTTAACAAATACAACATCAAAGTTTAAAAAATATGAATAGATAATTGAACATGGTATGGGGAGTATGAAATCATAAAGCAGAGCTTTGATACTTTAAAATCATAATCTATTCAGAAAAATAACAGGCAAATAAATGTGGTGAGACAAATTAAGCACACACCTTGTACAAAGGTGAATTAAATCATACAACTAGTGCCCGTATCTAAATTGTTTCTGCCCTTTATGAATATGGAGATAACGTGGGGGGAAATTTTCAAACACACAATTGGTAGCTGAAAGCACATTCATTCAGTCACAGACACACACAAAGTTAGGCGGTACATTACAAACTGGAACCCAAGAAAGCAGTGGCGAAACGAAGCGTCGGCGGCGTCTTGACGAGATGGCGAGTGTCTTGATCACAAATTTTACATGTACTATGCACTAAACAAACTCATGTTTGAGGAGGCAGCGACTCACTGTTCTTAAGTACCACGTGGTGTGCAACCACTAAGAATTTCATAACATTTACAAACATAAATTAATTCAGAATAAAAAAAGTACAGCACACGCGAGAATTCGTATAGACGAAAGCCAGTATTAACAAAAGCATGGTTGACGGCCGACATAATGACCGTTACGAAAACACATGGTGCAATAGGTAATACAAGACAGGAAAGACGGAATCAAACAAGAAAATCTGAGAAATATTTAGCATACTCACAGATACAGTAACGATGCGAAAAGTAAGTTAAAACACAAGGAAATTCAAACACACTACGTTTACACAAAGGCTGAAGGTCACACACGTGTATTATATCTTGAGCAAAACCAGAAACACAATCATCACTGGAATTAAAATGCAAATAAAAAATTTACTCTGAATTTACTCCTTCTCTGTAAATTAAGAAAGAATTACTCAAAAACTATCACTGTAAACCAAGAGTGCCTGATTAGTGCTGGTCTGCGGATACGGTTAACTGGCGGATAAATCAAAGGTGCGACTAGTGCGCCACATCCGGTGATCTCCGGTATTAGAGGCGCTAGGCTAATCGGAGGCTGGCTGGAGGAAACGGAGGCGCGACGGAATATCGCTGGCCAGAAGGCGCATCCGACGAGTGCGCTCCACACGGGCATTTCTGGTACTACCGCTTGGCCAAAACAAACGAGGCGGATGTTTTGAACTTGCGGGAACGTGTCCTTTCATATTTTTGTATTACACATAGTAGCAGGTATTTTGAAGATAATTAATGTTTGCAAAATTGTCTTTTGTGACAAGTCTTTATCTGAGGAAAAATTTCATTTTTAATCATAAAATAACGTTTCCAGATATGTTAAAACGTACATATGATGTGTGGTAGTTCTTTGAGAGCGCGGATGACGGTGCCAAAAGGCTATATGTAAGTTGTGTAGACCAATGTACGCTGCCAGTAGACGAACATCTAATCTCCAAGATTATTTTAAAATATTTCATAAAGATTCCTTAGGTACCAAGGGTAAAACAATAAGAATGTAAAGAAAGTGTCGATAAAAAGAAAAAAATAACACGGCAACTTCAAACTTGACACATTTCATTATTTCCACAATGCACCCGTTCGTAATTGTGGAAGACCTGCCGAGGTAGCTGCAAAGCTTTCCTTCGAAATTTTACGTTAAAACTAGTACAAGCAAAGCGAAAAAAAAAAAAAAAACAATGATAAAACAGAAGAAAAATGTTCAAATGTTTGTTAAGCTTACGGGACTTAACTACGGGGTCATCAGTCCCTAAACTTGCAAACTACTTATCAACTACCTTATACTAAGGACGGCACAAATATCCATGCCCGAGGGGGGATTCGAACCCCCGACCGTAGTGGCAGTGCAGACCGTGACTAGAGCGCCTCAGTGCCCTCGGCCATCGCGGCCGGCAAAACAGAAGACTAACACAACTCCGTTCTTTGCCGCGTATATACAGTTTGTCAATTATTTTTGTGGACAGACTATTCGACAAGAGATCTACATTATCTTGCAATGTGATACTTTCGGTTTTAATATTGCTATGTACAGACACTTGTGTCCAGTTATGAGGTCATGACATTACACTGTGTTCACTATCTTCAAATTGGTATCATAAAACAAGAGACAAATTTATATGAAGACGGAACGACACTGTGTATACATTAAAAGATTCGAAAGTTTCTGACTGAAAGCTATAAGAACACAACTTGTGAAATATGTGACATGTACAAATGTATTATCTGAAATAAGAATAAACTTTTGTAGTAATAGTAAGAAAGAAAAAGAAATTTTGAACAATTACGGAGAATTAAAATGTTCGAATTTGTTGGGAAGCAAACACAGGACCTTCTATTCTATAATTTAACACGCTACTACCTGCCCTATGCTGCACGCAACTAAAAGCGTTTAAAGTTTTTATTATAAGACCATCGTGAAACTTTTATCAATAATTGTGCGTTTACTCAACTTTTATTATAACAAACGCGCATTAGAAAAAATCGATTTTGGTTTATGTTTATGGAACTGGAGCCGAGAAACAACATCTTTTCGCGCTACACAAAATACATTGCCAAATCAAACAAATAGGGCAAGATTCATCTCCAAGGCGTGAAATCGCCGCTTTCGGAACAACCGCTTCATTTCCAGCACTATGCCTGATCGCAAAGAAAGTAAAGTCCTAACAGCATGCCTTCCCCTTAGCATGATTCGGTGGAGTACTTGCTTCCACAGTCGTCGGAGCCAGAATGAAGAGTGAAGACTGAGGCTCTAAGGCCTCGGGAATAGCTCCCCCCTCCAAACACCGGATGTAGAGCGCGCTAAAAGCGACGCAGAGTGCGTTCAGAGAATAGTGTTTACCAACCATTGCTACCAGGCCAATTTCCTCTACAACCGCTCCCAGAGAGGTCTCCTGTCACGCCTTTCGTCCAAGATTAGGTTGGTACGACACTAAGAACACGACCACCTCGCCATCTTGCCACGTAAGCTCGTCTCTGGCCACCCAGCAGACGCTAGCGCAGACGACAAACGGAACCATGTGTTCTTAACAACAGCAAAACGAGGCCTAGAGCGGGAGGCGGCTACTGTAAGCCTTTGCGCGGCAGTCAGTCAATATTAAGAGCACACATTCAGATTCACATGAACACACAAGTTCAATCACACGCGTGGAAACATATATAAATGTGGGACAAACATATATATGGCACATTGATCATTAATAAAAATAATAATTAACACATAAAAAGATAGCATTAACGTTGCAGAAACACTTTAGGTTAAAGAATAAATCAAAATGTAACACGACCACACATTCAGTGGATGTGTTTCATCTTCAACAAATTGCCATATTGCAATAGATGCCACAATAAGATTCCCTCTTTAAAAGTACAAGTGCTAAAAGGAATACCAAGATCAGTCTTGAAGAAATACTGAAGATTGAAAATGGTGATCCACGAACGTCTTCAGGCACGGTGTACTTTGACATTCACAACTTTCCGTAAATTGGCTGTATCGCGTAACTTTAACAAATGATGAGGTACCTAAGAAAATTGTGGAGGAAAGAAAGTTGCTGTCCTTCTAAAGGAATGGGTTGATTGGTAGGGCATATTCTGAGATATTAATTTAGTATCAAGGCGAGGTCTGATGAATAAAAATTGCAAAGGTAGACGAGATGACAGTGTTAACATCGAACTGCAAAACTCAGAATCAATTAGTACTCAGCCAGACGAGTTGCGGACGCAACTATAAGATCTGAAGATGATCCAAGTGATCGAAACATGTTATTAAACAATTATATTGCAACTGTTAACGGAAAAAACACATTTAAAAAGTGTTAACTAGGTTCAGTTGGTTGTTCCCTGTGTTACTCGGAGGTTTAGAGGCTTGCTCATGATAGAGCAGCATGAATAGTTGCATCAAACTATCTTCGAAGATCCAAATGATACAAATTATTCACAGTAAAGCAAGATACATATGTTCACAGTTTTCCGGTGCTGAACAGTTGTTGTATAGAACATGTGGCGTCATTTTAATTTTTTGTAAGGCGAGTGTGATCGATGACTGAAACCGGTCGATAAATTTGTGTACACTGTGGCCTTTTACTCAACATATGTTGTATGGTAACTATGGATCTCCAAGGGAATAAACTTTGATTACAAATCTCATTGCTCCACGAATGCGTTGAAGTTACAGGAATTTTAAGAGTTGTTGTTGTGGTCTTCAGTCCGGAGACTGGTTTGATGCAGCTCTCCACAATACCCTATCCTGAGCAAGCCTCTTCATCTCCACATAAGAACGGCAACCTACATTTGTCTGAATCTGCTTACTGTATCCATCTCTTGGTCTTCCTCTGCGATTTTCAACCCACACACCTCCCTCCAATACTAAATTCACAATTCCTTGATGTCTAAGTATTTGTCCTACCAATCTATCCCTTCTTTTAGTCAAGGTATGCCAGAAATTTCTTTTCTCCCCAATTCTGTCCACTACATCCTCATTAGTTACGCGATCCACCCATCTAATCTTCAGCATTCTTCTGTAGCACCACATTTCAAAAGCCTCCATCCTCTTCCTGTCCGCACTGTTTATCGTCCATGTCTCACTCCCATACAAGGCAACACTCCATACAAATGCCTTCAGAAAGGACTTCTTTAGGCTTAAATCAATATTCGATGTTAACAAATTTCTCTTTTTCAAAAACGCCTTTCTACCCATTGCCATTCTGCATTTTATATCCTCTATACTGCGACCATCATTTGTTATTTTACTGCCAAAGTAACAAAACTCATCTACCTCCTTCATTGTTTCATTACCTAATCTAATTCCTTCAGCATCACCTGATTTTCTTACACTGCACTCCATTATCCTAGTTTTACTCTTGTTAATGTTCATCTTATATGCACCTTTCAGCACACTGTCCATTCCGTTCAATTGCTCTTCCAGGTCCTTTGCTGCATCTGACATAATTACTATGTCGTCGGCAAAACGCAATGTTTTTAATTCTTCACCCTGAACTTTAATTCCTTCTCCAAATTTCTCCTTGCTTTCCTTTATAGCTATCTCAATGTACAAATTGAATAACAATGGAGAAAGACTACAACCCTGTCTTACTCCCTTTCCAACCACTGCATCCTTTTCATGCCCTTCAACTCTGACAACCGCTGTCTGGTTTTTGTACAAGTTGTAAATAACCTTACGCTCCCTATATTTTACTCCTGCTTGCTTCAGAACTTGAAACAGTTTATTCCAATCAACATTGTCAAAAGCCTTCTCCAAATCTACAAAAGCTAGAAATGTAGGTTTGCCTTTTCTTAATCTATCTTCTAGGATAAGCCGTAAAGTGAGTATTGCCTCCCGAGTTCCTACATTTCTCCTGAACCCAAACTGATCTTCCCCGAGGTCGGTTTCTACCAGTTTTTCCATCCTTCTGTATATAATTCGTGTTAATATTTTGCAACCATCACTTATTAAACTGATGGTTCTGTAGTTTTCACAACCGTCTGCACCTGCTTTCTTTGGAATGGGAATTATAACATTTTTCTTAAAGTCTGAGGGTACTTCGCCTGTCTCATACATCTTACACACCAGGTGAAACAGGTTTGTCATGGCTGGTTCTCCCAGAGACTTCAGTAGCTCTGAGGGAATATCATCTACTCCAGAAGCCTTGTTTTGACTTAGATCTTTCAGGGCTCTGTCAAATTCTTCTCTCAGTACAGTATCTCCTATTTCATTTTCATCTACATCCTCTTACCTTCCTACAATATTGTCTCGAAGTTCATTTCCTTTGTAGAGCCCCTGTATATACTCTTGAGCTGTTTTTCTTATCTCGAAATGTTTCTTTTATTTTCCTGTAGGCTGTATCTATTTTCCCCTATTTATACATTCTTCTACATCCTTGCATTTGGCTTCTAGCCACTCCTCCTTAGCCATTTTGCACTTCCTGTCAATCTCATTTCTTAGTCGTCTGTACTCCATTTTGCCTGTTTCATTTACTGCATTTTTATATTTTCTCCTTTCATCGATTAATTTAGTATATCCTGTGATATCCAGGGATTTTTTGTAGGTCTTGCCTTCCTGCCTATTTTGGCCTCTGCTACCTTCACTATTTCATCTCTCAATTTTACCCATTCCTTCTCTACTGTTTTATTTTCCCCTGTTTCTGTCAATTGTTGCCTGAAGCTCCCTCTGAAATTCTTAAGAACCTCAGGTTCCTACAATTTATCCAGGTCCCATCTACTTATTTTCCTACCTTTTTGTAGTTTCTTCAGTTTCAGCATACAGTTCACAGCCAACAAGTTATGGTCAGAGTCTATATCTGCCCCTGGGTATGTCTTACATTGTAAAACCTGGTTCCGAAATCTATGTCTTACCATTATAAAATCTATCTGGTATCTCCCGGTGTTTCCTTGTCTCTTCCACGTATACAACTTCTTTTGTGATTCTTGAACCAGGTGTTTGTTATAACTGAATTATGTTCCGTGCAAAATTCTACCAGGCGGCTTCCTCTTTCAATCCTTTTACCCAGACCATATTCCCCTACTACCTTCCCTTCCCTGTCGTACTACCAAATTCCAGTCTCCCATAACAATTAAATTTTCCTCTCCCTTAAGTGTCTGAATAATTTCCTTTAGCTCCTCATATATTACTTCGATTTCCTCATCATCGGCAGAGCTAGTTGGCATATAAACCTGTACTACTGTTGTCGGTGTTGGCTTCGTATCTATCTTGACAATGATAATGCGATCACTGTGCTGGTCATAGTAGTTTACCCGCATTCCTATTTTCTTATTCATTATCAATCCTACTCCTGTGATACCCCCAACTGATTTTGTATTTATAATCCTGTACTCACCTGACCAGAAATCCTGTTCATCCTGCCACCGAACTTCACTAATCCCCACTATATCTAACTTCAACCTATCCATTTCCCTTTTTAAATTTTCTAATTTTCCTACTCTATTAAGAGATCTAACATTCCACGCTCCGACCCGTAGAATGCCAGTATTGTCTTTCCTGATTATCACATCCTCCTGAGTAGTCCCCGCCCGGAGATCCGAATGGGGGACTATTTTACCTCCGGAATATTTTACCCGAGAGGACGCCATCATCATATTTTCATACAGTGGAGCTGCATGTCCTCGGGAAAAGAAACGGCTGTAGTTTCCTCTTGCTTTCAGCCGTTCGCAGTAGCTGTGTGGCAAAGCCACATTAGCTGATGTTACAAGGCCAGCTCAGTCAATCATCCAGACTGTTGCCCCTGTAACTACTGAAAAGGCTGCTGCCCCTCTTCAGGAACCACACGTTTGTCTGGCCTCTCCACAGATATCCCTCCGCTGTGGTTGCACCTACGGTACGGCTATCTGTATCGTTGAGGCACGCAAGCCACCCCCACCTCGGCAATGTCTGTGGTTAATGGGAGTGGATTTTAAGAGTATAAAAAGTAATTCCAGCCTCAAGAAAAAGTCGTATCTGAAACGGTTAGAATATAGTACTGTCATGAATTTTTCCAAGGAAAATATTGTATTCTTTGTAAAAGTAGCGTTGCTGTGATAGGACGACTGCAACGACAGAAACGTCGACCACAGTTCCTTTTTCTAATTAAAAGGAGAAAAAGAAAATAAATGTATAGTAACATTGGCATCGATGGAGCTTCTCTGCCGCTAGACGTGTGTAGCGCAATCTCATAGCCTGTTCAGCGCCGCCAGGCTTCTTTTGTAATTGTTTATGCTAGTGATTGTTTTTGCTAGTACTCTGTCTTGCTTCCATTATTATGATGGCAAGTTCAAGTGCACAATTTCCCGCTGTGAAATTTTCTACTCAAAAAAATTAATAAAATTACTTCGAAAGCTGTTTTAGTGTTGTAAACTATTTACAAATATCACGCTGTGGTACAAGTGTACAAATGTCTTGTTGGATTGTCCTTCTGGCCAAGGGCTTAGTTCCCTCAGATGAGACCATCAATCAAACCGCTTGGAAGTTTTAATAATATTTCGCAACAGTGATTGTCATTAAAAATAATTTAAAAAACGCATCTGCATTCATATACATCCATATCTCTCAGTTTTTGAGTAGAAATGGCACAGTTCCGCTGATCAACACACTTTAATCGCCACTCTTAACGTATGCAAATAATATTGGTTTCATGGATATCTACGGCAAAGCCCCTCTCGAATTATATAACTTTCAAATGTTTGTATAACTTTCGGAGCAAACTGGTAGCTCTTCTTTCCCTAGACTTATGAAATACTTACAATAACATACACTAAAGAGCATATGTCGCGGTGGAGTAGCCGAGCGGTCTAAAGCGTCTCGCTGCGGAGCGCGCGGTTGTTCGCTGTGAAGGTTAGAGTCCTCCCTGGGGCATGGGTGTGTGTGTTTGCCCTTAGGTTAGTTTACCTAGGTTTAAGTTCAAATGTTCAAATGTTTGTATAGTCTATGGGACTTAACTACGGGGTCATCAGTCCCTAAACTTACAAACTACTTATGAACTATTTACGACCTAGGACGGCACAAATATCCATGCCCGAGGGGGGATTCGAACCCCCGACCGTAGTGGCCGTGCAGACCGTGACTGGAGCGCCTCAGTCCCCTCGGCCACCGCGGCCGGCTAGGTTTAAGTAGTTTGTAAGCTACGGACTGATGACCACGCAGTTTGGTCTGATAGATCCACAAACATTTGATTTTAAAGAGCATACACACCCAAGCCCAAGAGAGGACTTAAACCTCCGAGGTCATGCAACCGCGCGCTCCTCATCAAGGCGCCTTACAACGCTCGGCCACTCCATAGCGTTCACTTATTTACACTTCTAACCATTAAAATTGCTGCACCAAGAAGATGACGTGCTACAGACGCGAAATTTCACCGACAGGAAGAAGATGCTGTGATATACAAATGATTAGCTTTCCAGAGCATCCACATAAGGTTGGCGCCGGTGGCGACACCTACAACGTGCTGACATGAGAAAAGTTACCACCCGATTTCTCATACACAGGCATCAGTTGACCGGCGTTGCCTAGTGAAACGTTCCTGTGATGCCTCGTGTATGGAGCAGAAATGCGTACCATCAGGTTTCCACGTTCACGTAAATAGTTGCACTATTATATATTTCTGGATATTTCCCGGTTGTAATCCAAAGAAAAGATTTGGTGTTTGCGTTTGCAGCCACGAGTTTATCTATTTGTCTCCGCGAATACCGTAGTGAATTACAATCACTCCGTTGCAAAAATCACTCCGTTTGTATCGGCGTAAGACAACACATTTAATTTTGCAGTGCAGTTTGAATTATTACGATGTGTAGCAAACTGACCTAGAAACTGCAACTTAACGTTTCAAATTTACGGTATGTCGTGACAATATCAATCTTCGTTAGTGGCAGTACCGTTGTGTCTATTTTATTCGTTATAAAATTATTTGAAGGCCGCTCCAGTAAGAAAGAAACAAGGAGATGGAATTATGCGCGATACTAATAAAATATATTTTTAATTATGAAAAATCGTACTTAAGGGCAATATACGAGGGAAAATCTGATGCGATAAAATACGGTAAATCCGGTTTTCTGGGGGGGGGGGGGGGGGGACTCTCTCGTACACTGTTGAGAATAAGAAACACAGCAAAGCACTCTGGTGCAAATGAATTACCATAAGCAAATTTACACCTAATATCTTTCAGCACCTTTCTTTCCTAAGCAATGTGTGAACTATGTCGTTAATCCTATGGCAGGAGTCGCCAAGTGTGGACTATGTCGTTTGTTATGAATTTATAAATTATCTTGGGTCGCCACCATATTTCTCCAAAATATGGAAAATTAAAATGTTACTGATCAGCTATGATGTGATCATAGATATTTTTGAACATATGATAAATATTTTTCCTACTCTATTGCAATATATCAGTTGTACCAAAGATAAATGTACTTGAAAAACTATTGGTAAACTGTGGAATTTAACTACTCTGTTTCACCTCCAAAATAGTGAAAAAGGAATGTTCTTAAATGAAAGACGATCTGCTCAAAATCAATTTATTATAATTAAACATGTAAAATAAATCAGATTACATTCTAAATAGTAACACTGCTGGAATTATCTTTCTGACACTCTTTCATAAATTACATCACACTTCAAGCATCATTACTCCTGTACCGTAAGTTTTCAAAGTAACTACGAAGTGTAGGTATTAACTACTGAAAGGAGAACCATAGACTTCTAATAAAAAACTTCATTCAAGAAAGATAAAACAATGAAACTACAAGTCATGGTTGTGCAATCAACTTTGCAACAAACTACATACTGTTCAAATTTTTGCTTAGGAGTGAGTCAACAACCGTAATCTATATCTATAAATGTGAATATCTGTTCGGTGTACGTTATCACGTCTGAACCACAAGACATAAAGACATAAAGAGCTAAAAATTTGTACAGTTACTAATGACTACCCGGGAAAGGTTATATATATATATTAATGTGATAGTCTGTTCGGTGTACGCTTATCACCTCCGAACGACAAGACGCAGAAACTTAAATATTTGTACAGTTACTAACTTATACCTGAGGAAGGTTTTAGGCACGGTTTTATAGCTATATGATAGATGCTTAGTAATTTGAAGAATATAACGCGAAATGCGGAACAATAATTACTCTTGGAAAATTATATTTACTCTTTGAAAATGGTTTTATTGGTTGCATTGTTGCTTGAGGGTTGATAATGATAAAAGGGTGGAGTATATTGGGATGGAAACTTATCGTTGTATACAAAATTCTACGTGTGAGTGTGTTAATATGTCACTCTGCAGCGAAAACTACAGAACGCAAACGAATGGTCGGTGTGTAATTGTTTTCGGAAGTCTCCCGTTGTACACCACAGCAGTTCCATTCCGATAGCTGTAAGGGGTTTGAAGATATGGTGGTTGAAAGTCGTCAAATGATTAAAAAAATCGGACTGAAAGCCAGCGATGACGTTTACGACTCTATAGCAAGAACGTTACATACAGCGAAACGTGATGCCACAGACCATATCTTTGGTCTATGCATTCTACAAGGACTTCAAATTCAAATGTTTGTAAATCTTTCGCACCAAACTGCGTTGTCATCAGTCCGTAGCTTACGAACTACTTAAACTTAGGTAAACTAACCTAAAACACTCACACCCATGCCCCAGGGACGAGTCGAACCTCCGACGGCTACAATGTCTTCAGCTCTTTCTCTATTAGGATAATCATACGAATAAGGAAATATGAGAATAAATAAATAAAGCAATAAAAAGGAAATTTATTTTAAAAAAATCGATTTGACGTTTCGCACATTATCTATCATAATCAACCAACAACCGACAGGAGCCGCGGGTTTAAGCTAAAGAAATGCATAGTCAACTATCTTCTATGTTTATCAGTTCAACTCTATAGTTATCAATCAGCCTGGTCGGCCGCGGTGGCCGAGGGGACTGCAGCGCGTCAGTCACGGTCTGCACGGTCACTATAGTCGGGGGGTTCGAATCCATGGATATTTGTGCCGTCCTTAGTGTTAGCTAGTTCATAAGTAGCTTGTAAGTTTAAGGACTGATGACCCCGTAGTTAAGTCCCATAAGCTATACAAACATTTGAACATTTGAACAATCAGCCTGTTTAATTTTACGCTTCTGAAGATGGATAATATCCGAAACTGGTAAAGTTTTAAATACAATAAACAGCTGATAGTTGACTATGCATTTTTTAAACTACATACATTTAAATATAGTATCCGTACATCTTGATGACATCTTTTCACAATGACATAATGTGAGAGATGCCTGACGCATCATATATCTCCTTACAATCAGTATCTGCCGCCACTGCGGACAGTTTTACAAAATGGATCTGCGTCCTTACACTTCCTAAGACAACCGAGAAGAACGGTCGCAGATCGCAGCTTCAGCCAAGCGCGGAAACAATAGATTATATTTCAGGGATGGCCACAACGTGGCTCGCGAGCCACATGTGGCTCTTGCTGTAGTGGTGGCTCTTGATGGAAAAAGTGACTCACACTGATATAACACAAAGGAAGCTTTCTTGTCCAGACCTTCAACTGAGGAACTTTTTTATCGGTTTGGCAGTGGAGCATCGCGCCAGCATATGTTTCATGAAGGTCCTCACTGCGGAAATTGAAAAAACATATCGCTAGAAAAAGAAACAGTACCAAATGAAGTACATCAAAGTAACTCAGCGGACAACAACCACTACATTTAGATATGACATATCTTCCGGATGACATTTTTGGTACAGTTCAGCACTTAAAGTAGCCACTAGTATTCGAATCCAACAGAATAATTACTTTTCTCTGTGCTATAAAAGTATTTAACCCACATAGGGCTGACGTCCTTTCAGAAGGACGAGAATAGCAGCTCATTTTTCATTCTTCTTCATTCAGTGTCGTATTTTATCTCTTTCAGTAGCCTGCTCCCATTGCAGGTCAATTTTAGCTTGTTTTGTTGATTGTGAAGTGGTTGGATACGGCTTCGAAGTTGAGGTTCGTACAGAAGATATTGAGGACTTCCTCGTTGTTGGATCTGTATTTATGGAACATTCTTTAATTTTTGCTATGTTTATATGTATTTTCATTTTAAATGATATTTTAATAACAATGATTCACCATATTCAAATTGTAAAACATTCATTTTGACGTCCTTGCAGAAAGAAGGGCAGTATGACAAAACTAATGTCATGATTGTGAAAAAAATCACTTATAACGATCTTGTGCAGCCATTTGAAGGTAATTAACACAATTAAAAAAACTGAACCCATAATAAGTCCGCTCTATCTGGGATAAGCAAACTTGTGATTTTGTTGGTGTCCTAACAGTTACAATGTTGTCTAGGAAGCGTAAATATTAAGAAGAGAATAGTGTTTAATATTGAATGGGAAGCAGAATTAATTTTTGTAGGGAGAAACAGTAAACCAATATGTCTTTTGTATCAAGTGAAATTGTGATAGTGGTTACGGGAAAGAATTTACTGTTGGTTCTCAGTCGAAGAAAAGTAAATTGTCGTCATTATAAAATCCTATTATTTTATGTGGTTCCGTTCTCAAATAGTATTCAGCTGTTGTTGCCAACTTCAGCACAATGCCTTTCTGAACCGTAACTGAACATCTACCTTGATATTACTTCCAAAATAAAGCCTCGGTCGGCGCAGTGGTCACCCGGCCTTCCCAGTCACCAAAATATAGAAAACAAAAAGAGAGAATGTGTAGCGCGAGTTTGTAGCGTTCCCTTCCCAGTGCAATGCTACAATCTTAATCCCGCTCTGACTCCGTTATTCTTTACGATAAGCATATATGCGAGAAAGGGCTTACAAAATAATTGGAATTATGATTAAAGTTTGTTGTAAATCGCTAAATACTGTCATTATGGGTTGTTAGTTCAGGCAGTCGTTAATAATTTATGAATGTAAACGTCGTGGCAGGTGATCAAGCTTGCTCACATAAACAGGGAAAACGTAAGTGATAACTTTTTTTTCTGCGAGAATAATTTTCTTAAATGTTTGAAATTATGTTTAAGTATACTGGAAGTCGAAGTGTTATTTTCGAGTAATGGATGTGCAATGTTGGAATATTTGAATGCTAACAGCTTCAAGACCAACACCCAGAACTTGTCTTATCGTGTTAACATAAGATTTTCTCTCTTAAAGAGCAGATTTCGATTGCACTTAAAATTTTTAAATTCAGTCAATAATTACACGAAACAGTGAAAAAATCTTTTTGCAACAAAACATAGCGGACGCCGAAAATAGGAATTTTATATTGTAGGGTTGAAACTTGTGGCTCCCTTCTGAACGGATTCCAAAGTGTATTAGATTCCGAGATGGTTTCAACTCTAAGTTTATTCTACTTCTGCTATTTACAATTCTACTATGTCGTATCCAAACTACAGAGTCCGTCTTCAAGGGGCAGCAGGCATGGATCCTATTGAGGGACGTCTTCTGAGGTGATTCTTCTTCTCAGAGATCTTCCGTCTTCGTAATTCGGCATGGTATGCTGGCGGAGTGGTACCATTCTTCAGTCGTCCGCGGCGGCATCTGCAACAGAAGTTGCGAGATTAATTCGTGAACATTCTGTTTATAAACGCCGGCTGCTGATAGGCTTCCCGGCCGACGCGTGTGTTGTGCTGTACTGCTCGTAGCCCAGGCGTTTCCACAGCGAACAGTACAGTAAGTTTGCGTCTTCCAAAGGTCCGGTTAGTGGCCACCCCTGTTATATATCAAGGTACGTGTATATCTTTGGCGTTTACTGCCAACTTAAGAAGGCGTAACAACATAACGTTCAGTTTGTGGCATCTTGGAAACCGTCTTGTGCTACCCTTTTATAGAACACGGTGCATCTGCATCTACATCTACATGGGATACTCTGCAAATCACATTTAAGTACCTGGCAGAGGGTTCATCGAACCACCATTATACTATTTATCTCCCATTCCATTCCCGAATAGCATGCGGTAAGAAAGAACATCTGAATCTCTCCGTTCGAGCTCTGATTTCTCGTATTTTATTCTAATGATCATTTCTACTTATGTAAGTGGGAGTCAACAATATATCTTCGCATTCGGAGGAGAATGTTGGCGTTTGGAGTTTCGTAAGTAGCCCATGCAACAGCGATAAGCGCCGTTGTTATAATGATTCCCATCCCAGATCCTGCACTTCTGTCTTTCTTCCGCGTTTGAGACACGTACGATGTTAGCAAAGAAACGGCCAGCGGCCAGAAATATGAAGTGGCCACAGGCCAGAAATATCACACGCTTGTCAACTTTTTTTCACAGAGGGCGGTAAATTCGAAAGAGAGCGCGCTTGTGACTGCCACTGATGCGCATGCGCCTACGCGCCAGTTTTTGCTATATAGGCGTCGTCGGGAACTAACAGTCTCCAGTGTAACGCACTCACCTGAAGATGGCTGAACGGTTGTCAGCCGAAATATCGCGGCAAGAAGTCGGCGGAATCCGGCTTCCATCCCGAAACTTCATGGAATAAACCTAAAAAAGCTACTTTGATTTTCCCCTACAGGATATAGTGCCACCGTCTAGGGCCTTCCTTATTTTTGTACCTCCGTACAAACCTATTTCAACACCACTGTATTGCAAGGAAAGTATTGTACGCTTTGGGAACACGGCGTTCATGTGCTATGACAAAAATGTCGTTTGTGGTTCCTTTGCTATCTAAAATAATTCCAGATACGGCGCGACCGTCCCCGGACACGGTGCCGCGTCGCTCCCCTTTGTGCAGACCTGTAACGGCCGCCATAACAGGCGGTGTTGCAACCTAACGAGACCGCGAGCGAGGCATAAATTTGTGGCGCCGCAGGCCTGCGGTTGGCTGACGCTCTTTAATCGCGCTGCTGCTGCCGCCGCCAAGTTTCAAGGCGGAACGCGGGGCGGCGCGTGACAAACGGTGCCGAGATACCCCGCCCCTCCCGCCTACCCCCTCCAGAATTAGCCCCGGCTGTGCGGTGGCTGCGGCTCCTCTTTCGCATGCGAAATGCAATCAGCTGAGAGACGGCCGCCCGCTAGCTACGCAAAGCCGGATCGCCGCCGCTCGGGCGCCGATAAAAGCCAAGCACTCTGCCCGCGGGAGTGGGGTAGTGGAGGGAGGGGGGCGGGCGTCTCGCGGACCACTTTGCAGGCCGGAGGAGACAGCGCGGCCCTGGCAGCCCCTTCGGGGAACCCTCTGTCGTTCGTTTTACGCGGCGAGCTGCGCTGAAAATGCCATTCCGCCGAGGCGCGGCGTGCAATCACGGGGCAAAATTCTCCGGAGAAGGGGGGAAAAAAGAAAGCAAAAATAAATCTGAGAGGGAAAACGCGGAGCAGGTTACCGTTTATTTTACGTGTGTTTGCCTTTGTGTCTGCCAGTGAGGATCTTTTAGCCAAAAGATACCCCGTTTCAGTTTAGATTCTGACGTCGTGCTTATACCAGGTGGTTTTTTTCCACCGTGTCCAAACTCGAGAGACTGATCGAGGAGAGGATACAGAGAATAAATTATCTAATAGACGTATGTCCGAAAATGCATTGTTTCCATGCTAAACAACGTCTATTCTATCATTGGTTGGTTGGTTGCTTGTTTTTGAAAGGGGGGGCTAACTGATAAGGTTATCGTCCAATGCAGGACTTACGACGTAGCCATAGAGTAGGTCAATCGCACGGGGGTCGATTCGCACACATTTCCCACTTCCTCGACACGGTTCTCCCTCATTCGACTGCACACGCGAATTTTTTTTTTTTTTTTTAGGAAGGAAGATTAATGTTTGACGTCCCGTCGACAGCGTGGTCATTATAGACGGAGCTTACTGTCGGGACGTTTGGGTAAGGAAATCGACCCTGCCTTGTGAAAGGAACCATCCTGGCATTTGCCTGGAGTGATTTAGGGAAATGACGGAAAGCCTAAATCTGAATGGCCGGAGGTAGATTCGAACCACCATCCTCCCGAATGCGAGTCCAGTGTATTACCACTGCGCCACCTCGCTAGGTACACGCGAATTGATGGCTGAGCTCACACGGGTCGACTCGCAGACGTCTCAAATGTTCAGATGTTTGTAAATCTATGTGACTTAACTACTCCGGTCATCACTACCTAAGGTTATAAAAAACTAACTTGTGCTAAGGACAGTAAATACACCCTTGCCCAAGGGAGGAGTCGAACCTCCGACGGCGAGCAGTAACGCCCTCTGCAGCTAGTTGCCTTGGAACGCTCGGCCACTCCATCGCGAATGGCAGACATCTTGTATTCACGCAGTTTCGAGCGACGCTCGTTTCTCGCGTTCTGCAGTGCATGGGAAAGTTCCAGCATGACGACTAACTGCGGATAAGGCACCTTGCCACGGATTATGCAGCAGCTCCCCGTCGGAAGTATGAGTCCTCCCTCGTGCATGGGTGTGTGTGTTCTTCTTAGAATGAGTTGGTTTCAATTTCAGTAGTTTGTAAGTCTCGGGATCGATGACATCAGATTTTTTATTATTATAAATGCGCACATTGTGCAGCTACATATCACAGCTATATTAGTCCTGCTTGTGTTACAGACATTTGTTTTTTTCTACATTTCTAAATGGTATCATTCAGTGTTCGTTGCACGGTTAACATACACAGTTTTTCATTTGGTTGGTGGAAATTCTTGTTTCGGCAGAAATTGTGGTGGAAACCATCGTTAGCATGTACATGTCGAAGTTCGTAGTTTACCTGTTTACATTCTTCTGTCAGCACGGCGTCAGTTGAACAGAAGTCGCTCCAGATAGAATTTACTTTTCTGTTAATGTTTGGTGCGAGCTTTCTTAGGTTTCGGTGGTTGATAGGAGCATTTGCATTCTGGTGTCTTTTATGAAAGTTTCATTTGTCGAGTGGTAAGCCAGTATTGAAGGAGTCTTTTACAGGGCGAAGCATCTCCTTAATTTTCCTAGGAGGTCGAAAGATCGACTTGATACCATGTCTCTCCAGGACTCTTACTATTATACTTGACGTAGTGCCACAAAAAGGAAGAAAAGCCGTTGGTACCGCATCACGTGAATCTTCAGTATTTTCACGTTTCCTCTTCTTGGAAAACGCTGTCCTTGTGTCCCGTGGACCATAGCCATTCTTCCGGAACACAAGATGGTGAATTTCGTATTCCAAGTGATTCTCGTCTTAAACTGTTTTTGCTCTACATATCAATGTGTTTAGAAAGACTCGTCTGAATTGGGTGATGGAAACTCTGTGTGCTGAGATACAAATCAGTGTGCGTAGGTTTACGGTACACAGAGTGCACGAGACGCCCATCTCATGTACGTTGTATTAAAAACTCCAGAAAAGGCAGCCTTCCTCCCTTTTCCGTCTGGACGTTACACGAAGTGCCCCAGAGCTTCCATGCCATGAGGCCACACCAAGAAAATGTCGTCAACATGACGAAAAAACCAAGATGGGCGTAGGGAAGCTGATTTTAATGCACGTTCCTCCGAAGCATGCTATTGAAGGAGACAACGAAGAACCATAACCATTCCCTCCGTCATTTCGTAAAATTTACCGCCGTACAAGAAGTAGGTGGACGTCATTACAAGACGGAACTACTTTACTTTTAAACTTCTAACAGACACTTAACAAACCAGTAAAGCGGTTTATTATCAGCTAGCAGTCAATAAGTAGTAAACAATGTCAAAGGCCGCAAAGTTAAAATTACTTTCCCTTGTTTCGGCAATAACTACTATTGCCTTCATCAGAAATTATAAAAAAGTCACATAACAAAAGTTACAAGTCAACTGTAAAGCTTACGCCATAAAATTTAAAACAATTTTTAGAAAGAGCTAGCCACTATGGGCAGTACGCCTACACGGAGGCATCAGACCACCACCACGTAGAGAGAAGGCCGCGGCGCTCTCGTGTGACGTCAGGCAGAGTAGGTCGCGCGCGCATAGCTGACTGGCTCGCTGCTTCGGCATAGTGGGGCGTGTCCCAGCGGCTACCCAATCAGCTATGCGCGCGTAGCCTACTCTGCCTGACATCACACGAGAGCGCCGCGGCCTTCTCTCTAGGTGGTGCTGATCAGACTCTGTTGCCTCCGTGCAGGCGTGCCACCCATAGTAGCTCTTTCTAAAAATTTCTTTTAGCTTTTTTAGCTCTTTCAGCTTTATAGCTGAGTTGTAACTTTTATTATGTGACTTGTTTTAATTTATAATTTCTGACGAAGGCAATCGTAGTTATCGCCAAATCCCGGCTAAATAATTTTCACTTTGCGACCGATTGCTGCATTTTTACCCTTTGCCATTGTAACGGTCGCTGACAGTAGCAGAGAATTTTTTTATTTTTTTTTATTTTTTTTAACAATGTATTAATCACCATGGAGACTTAGAGTATGGTGGATCTTCAAGTTGCACAACAACGCTCGTCCCGCAAACAACCAACATCGTGAACCAGTTCCTGTCAAAAAAAAGAGGGTGGTGTAATTTAAAAATCCTCCATACTGGCCAGATCAAAAGCCTCCAGACTTCTTCGTAGTTCGTCGACATTACTCGCTTTGAAAGGGAAATGATTTGACGATATTCCTGACATACAACGAAACATGACGAGGCTTTTCAACACCATCCCAACTTCGTGTAAATTTTCCATAATATGTATTGCACAGTTATGGGAGGTGACTATTTCGAAGGAAGTAAAGTAACTGTAGTTCAGCTACGTGAGTGTTACAGGTCTATTCACTGAACGCTATTGTCAAAGGTGCATATGTTGCATAAAGCTTCGTAGGTAGGGACAGCTGTATAATTCTGTATCCACCGTTACACTTCAGAGTTTCATACGTTCAAGAGACTTATAGATGTGACATGACGTCAAACAGGAGGGAAGCTACCACGATAATTAGTATAATATACTCGAATTGGTCTTGAACAGTAGGCTGAAACTGAAAAAACTGCAGAAACGTAGGAAAATAAGGAGATGGGACTTAGATAAATTGAGGGAACCTGAAGTTCTTCCAGAGAGAGCTTTAGGCAACAATTGCCTGATACGGGAGAATAGCATTGAGAGATGAAATAGTGAAGGCAGCAGAGGACAAAATAGGTAGAAAGGAAAGACTTTCAAACAATCCTTGTATATCACAGGAAATACTAAATTTCATCGATGAAAGGGGAAAATAAAAGAATGCAGTAAAAGAAACAGGCAAAATGGAGTACAGAAGACTAAGAAATGAGACTGACAGTAACTGAAAAATGGCTAAGCAGGAGTGGCTAGAAGCCAAATGTAAATCTGTAGAAGAATGTATAAGAAGGGGAAAAGTAGGTACAGCCCACAGGAAAATAAAAGAGACATTTTGGGACAAGAAAAACAGCTCTATGAATATCAAGAACTCAGATGGAAAACGAGATCTCAGCAAAGAAGGAAAGCTGAATGGTGGAAAGAGTACATAGAAGAGCTCTACAAAGGAATTGAAATTAGAGACAATGTTGTAGGAAGTATAGAGGAAGTAGATCAAGATGAAAAAGATATACTATACTGAGAGATGAATTTGACAGAACCCTGAAAGACCTAGGTCGGAACAATGCCCCGGGAGGAGATGACATTCCCTACTAAAGTCTCTGGGAGAGCCAGACATGACAAAACAGGCGAAATACCCCCAGACTTTAAGAAAAATGTAATAATTCCCATTCCAAAAAAACAGGCGCAGACAGGTGTGAAAATTACAGAACCGTCAGTTTGATAAGACTTGGTTACAAAATTTAAACACGAATTACTTATAGGATAATGGAAAAGCTGGTAGAAGCTGACCTCGGGGAAGATCAGTTTAGATTCAGGAGGAACGTAGGAACCCGGGAGGCAATACTCACTTTACAACTTATCTTAGAATATAGATTAAGGAAAGGCAAACCTACCTTTTTAGCTTTTGTAGATTTGAAGAAAGTTGTTGACAGTTTTGACTGGACTACACTCTTTAAAATTCTGAAAGCAGCAGGAGTAAAATACTGGGAAAGGAGACATGTACGAAAGCCAAACCAAAGTTATTAGACTCGAAGGGCATGAAAGGGAAGCATTAGTTGTAGCCTTTCTCCGATGTTATTCAATTTGTACATCGAGCAGGCGGTGGAGGAAAGCAGGGAAAGATTTCGAATAGGTATTAAAGTTCAGGGTGAAGAAATAAAAACATTGCGTTTTGCTGATGACATTGTAATTTTGTAAGAGACAGCAAATGACCTGGAAGAGCAGTTGAATGAAATGGACAGTGTGTTCAAGAGAGCGTATAAAATGAACATTAACAAGAGCAAAACGAAGGCGATGCTGAAGGATTAGATTAGGTAACGAAACAATGAAGGTGGTAGATGACTTTTGTTACTTGGATAGTAAAATAACATATGACGGTCGCAGTACAGAGGATATAAAATGCAGAATGGCAATGGGAAGAAAAGCATTTTTGAAAAAGAGAATTTTGCTAACATCGAATATTAATTTAAGTGTAAGGAAGTCTTTTCTGAAGGCATTTGTGTGGTGTGTTGCCTTGTACGGGAGTAAAACATTGACGATAAACAGTGGGGACAGGAAGAGAATAGACGATTTTAAAATGTGGTGTTACAGAAGAATGCTGAAGATTAGGTGGGCAGAACGTGTAACTAATGAAGAGGTACTGAACAGAATTGGTGAGAAAAGGAATTTTTGGCATACCTTCTCTAAAAGAAGGGATCGATTGGTAGGACACATTCTTAGACATCTTGTAATCGTAAATTTAGCATTAGAGGAAAGTGTGTGGGTTAAAAATCGCAAAGGAAGACCAAGAGATGCATACAGTAAGCAGATTCAAATGGGTGTGGTTGTCGTTCTTATGAAGAGATGAAAAGGCTTGCTCAGGATAGAGTAGGGTGGAGAGCTGCATCAATCCAGTCTCTGGGCTGAAGACAATAACAACTACATACTCGAATGTACACTTAGAATGCTGAGTTTATCGGAAGATAAAAAGTCATGAACTGGATGCAAAATCAATTTATTAATATAAATGGTGGGCTTCGGCGAAAGCCATCATCAGAATATCTGTCAAGAGAGAGATACAATGTTTACCGTATAAATAATAATAAAAATGGCTACAAAACCAATGGCAACCAGGTTCTGAACACCAGTATCATCGATAAATACCCTGAGATTGGCAATGACTAGTGGACATAAAAGTATAAAGGTGAATAGATGGGGCATAACAGCTTTCAGATAATTGCAGAACGACATGTTGACCATAGCTGTTTATTAATTCTCAATGCTACCGGTAGCATTGAGAATTAATAAACAGCTATGGTCAACATGTCGTGCTGCAATGGACATAAAAGTATTAAGTTGTCCAAATGTTTGAAAACCTTTTGAACCAAACAGCTATGTTCATCAGTCCCTAGACTTACCAACTACTTACACTAATTTACACTAAGGACAAAACACACACACACACACACACACACACAAACACACACACACACTTGTCCGAGGAAGGACGCTTACCTGCGGATGGATCGACCGCCCAATCAGTAGCATGATGTCTTACACCACGCGGCAAATCCCATGCGTCTCAAGTTATTATACGAGGCGCGTCCAGAAAGTAAGTTCCGTTTGGTAATAAAATGAAATTGAACACAGATACAGAAGAAATTTTTATTGCACAAAATTCTACAACTCTTAAACTACTTTTCCACATTACTGCTGAAATTTTGTAGGCACTTGTCATAGCTTGCCACAAGTTTTTGCATGCATCCTTCACAGAAGGTTTCCGCCTGTGTATTCAACCATGTGGTAACAGCTACTTATCATCGTTGAAGTGTTGACCACCAAGGTGTAAGAAGGGATGAAAATTGCTAGGAGAGAGGTCCGAGCTGTATGGAGGATGATCAAACAGGTCCCAATGAAATTTCCGTAAGAATTTTTTGTTCACATTCGGTGTGTGAGGTCAGGCATTATCGTGAAAAAAAAAATCTTTTGACAGTAATCCTCTTCTTGCACCTAAAATCTGTCCTTGGTGAACAACACTTCAACGATGATGACGAGCTGAAAGAACATGTTGCCACATGGTTGAATACACAGGCGGCAACATTCTATGAAAAGGCACACAAAACTATGTTACATGCTATGACAATCGCCTACAAAATTTCGGAAGCTATGTAGAAAAGTAGTTTAACAGTTGCAGAATTTTGTACAATCAATATTTTTTCTGTGTCTGTACCCGTTCGTTTTGTATAACCAAACGGAACTTACTTTCTGGACGCGCCTCGTATTAACAGACATGACCAGACCTTCACTGCATACACCCTGTAGTAGAAAATAAATAAATTCTAGCAACATATGGCACTGCGTGACTGTACAATGGTACACAGTGCCGTCAGTTGAAGGAAAACAATGTAGAAAAACATTTTTTTATTTTATTTTCTAAAGACAGAAATCCAAAATATTAATAATTATGAGGTTTGTGAATAAACAAAGAGATTTTTCCTATTTTATAGAAATACACCTGCTCGCAGCTAATGAAGTCCAAGAGCAAAACGAAATTGAAACACCGTTATAGTACTAACATCACTGCTATCCACGTATAAGAAAATCCAATAACTTACAAAATAATCACAATTTTTTTTTTATTGAGTGTTAGCTGCTGCTGTCTTTGTTTTGTATCTTGAATAATGTCTGCACTATACAGTGCCTACCGGCGTACGTGCCGCTTACTATTTTCATAATACTATTGACTAAGTATGATGTTATTACTGAGAACCTTTAGTACAATCTACTGATGTCTGTCAGTCATCTTTATCTGCTAGAATATAAGATGAAAGTAAACTTCCTGGCAGATTAAAACTGCGTACCCAACCGCGATTCGAACCTGGACACCTTTGCTTGCGCTGTAGCGACTGAGCTATCCAAGCACGTTTCAAAGGCCCGTCCTCACACGTTTACTACCGCCAGCGTTCTTGATATCGTTCGGAAACGGGCTTTACTACCAAACCATACGAGGATGAAACCAAAGAACATAATCCATGAAATCGAGAAATGAAACAAGAATGTGTTTTAATTTAGTGGTACGTCTTTCAGATTACCCTTATGGATAAGGGTCAAGGGTGACCAACAATAATATGTCAATATTGTATAGAGATCAGTGATGAAATTTCAGGAAACCGTGAAAGGCTGCATGATCTCTTCTAACAAGCGAACAGTCTACGCGGTATTAAACGGCACGCTTCCTACCTTCCTTTGTGCCCTAGCTAAACAAATTAAAGAAATATTTATGTGACACCTTAACAGATTACAAGAAAGTTTTATCCTATAGACCGAATGCTTTAAGAAACGTAGAAAGAGGAAGAAAAAAATAATAGAAACCTTCGTCTGTGACCGGGAAATTCCAGTGGCCAGCTGCTTGAAAGAGAAACAAGAAATTTGTGTGCTTTCACTACTATTTATTCTTGTACTCTAAAGAGCCCGAATTTAGTTTGCTTCTCTTGTGACAGTAGTAGCTAGACTTAATAAATTAATGTCATTTGTTAAATTTGAGCTAACTTTGTACTTACGTTAGAATTTAGAATGCACTTAGAATTATAACGACGAAAACAATTTGCTCTCTCAACACAATGAGTAATAAATGTGCTCTATAAAAAAGACAATCGTGCGAAGTTATTTAGAATAAGTCTAATCAGGACTAAATCGGATTTCAAATTGTCAATTCGGCACCACGCCCCCCCCCGCCCCCCCCCCCCCCAATCCCTGCTATAATATGGACACGTATATTTGTAAGCGATTGTAGTACTTCGCTCACTATGGGTGGCTCGTAGTCCTTACCTTGTGTTATAATGTTCTATACGCAATTAGTGAATACTGTCGGGACCGTTGGTCTTGGTTTAGAGCGTTCGACTGAAAACCGGAGGGTCGTGGGTTCGAAATCCAGTCAGACCTCGGAATTTTTCAGTCTACGTTTTAACCCATGCTTCACTTCTCAACGATGTGAGGAGTCGCCAGAAACGACACATGGTTCTGATTCCACGTTAAGCTGAAGGTCGCCTTTCCCCGCTTGGATAACTGGGTTAGGGACACGCAATTCGCCGAAATGGCATCCAGTTGTAAGACTTGCACCAGGCCAATGAGCAACACGAAATTATTATTATTATTATTATTATTATTATTATTATTATTATTTTATACTGAATACTATATATCTAGTTGATCAAATCTGTCTTGTTGATCAGCTGCACTGACTACGATTATTTATTTGATGGATACAAACTAAGACGATATAAATATTTCGTTATATATTTCAGCGCCTGCTATCTGAAATGGTACAGTAATTATTTTCAGTACTTTGGAAAGTCTTCGGTAGATAACATGCAATGCAATGGCTTACATAATGCAGTGGCTTATGTAAGTAAAGAGGGCATTTGTGTCGAGGCAAAGGAAATGTCCAGTTTCTACCCAGACGCGGAGAAAAAAAGAAAGAGTGAGAGAGGGTGCGTGGAGCTGAGGAGGGAAATTAAAAATAAAATTTAGTCTTTAATTTCGTTCACAGATATGTAATCCTAGTACATTCAGAATATTTTGGTACTAAACTTCGACCGAAAATTTCATTATTACATGCTGCCATATGTAATTACCCTTTGTATACTACCAAATTAATTTTCCCTGTTCAGCACACAACACGGAAAACTTAAAACTTGTCTAGATGCAATACAATTGAGTGGAGAAGTCTGAGTAGCGTCGGCTTCTCCAGTTTAATTAATATAGAAATAGGGTGAAGTTTAGCAAAGTTTCCTGGTCTCTCTCAGAAATTTAAGTAGAAGTCAAGTGGTTGTGCAGGCATACCATTTCATTGCACATTCTGAGAGTTCGCGCACGAAATGGTGTCGCAACCTGAGAGTCGAAAGACGGTGCGCCCTATACCGCACTAGAGGCTGCGGAAACGGTTTAACTCTAGCAGTAGTTAATAAAGGACAAATTCAAAAACAGGATAAAATTAAACTAAAAGAATAATAATTAGTTCTTAAATATTATCCAATATTTTGATTCAGCATAGCAAAACTCAAAATATAAGAAACAAAAGTGGACAAAAATTTCGAAGAAAGAAACATTCATCATAATTTTGAAACGAAAAGAAGGGTGAAGAAAATGACTACAAATAAATACTTTAACATAAAAGTGTTCTTATTGTGGTCTTCAGTCCAAAGACTAGTTTGATGATGTGCTCCGATCCTGTGTGTTTACATCCCTGAACAATAACAGAAACCTTCATGATTTTGAATCTGCTTACTGTATTTGCCACTGCGGCGTTTACTTCAAACACCTCCTTCCTGACGATTCCTTTACGTCTCAGAATGTGTCCCTACCAACCGACCCTTTCCTTTAGACTAAATATGTCACAAATTTCTCTCCATTTCCTTTCAATACCCAACTATTCTTCAGTATTCACCTGCACCACCAATCATCAACTTTTGCGATTTTTTTCTGAACTTCCAATGGCCATAATTGCTACACTCCAGAAAAAGAACTTGCTACATTAATATTCTATGTCAACAAATTCCTCATCTTCGTAAGTGCTTTTATTCTTTTGCATTTTACATCTTTTCTACTTTTTCCATCATAAAAGATTTTACTATCGAATAACAAAATTCATCTGCAATTTATATTGCCAGGTTTCCTAATTAATTACTTCAGCATTGCCTGCTTTTCTTAGACTCTGTTATATTACCCTTCATTTGCTCTTGTTAATGTTTATCTTATACCCTCTTTCACGGCACTGTCAATTCCCTTCCATTTCTTTTCCAGGTCCTTTGCTGTCTCTGACAGAATGACAATGCCATCCGCGGACCGTGAAACTTTATTTCTTCTCCCTGGACTTTTGAATTTCCATTCCAAATTCATTCTCAATTTCCTTTAAAGTTTACTCAATATACGGACTGAATAACATTAGGGAAAGGTTATAACCGTGTCATTCTACATCCAAAACACTGCATCCCTTTCATGCCCTTCAACTCTTATAACTTCGGTCTGGTTTCTAACGAGTTGTATATAATTTCATGTTACCTATAATTTACCCGTACTACTTCTCCATTTAGAGAGTGCATTCCATTTATCTCGTTCTCTCTCCAAATCTGCAAAAGCTATAAACGTAGGAGTACCTTTTCTTAACCGTAAGGTAAACATTGACTGGTGTATTCCTATATTTCTCCTAAATCCAAACTGATACACTCCGAGGTCAGATATTACCAAGTTTTCCATTCGTCTGAAAATGATATTCTGAGATGACATCTTTTATCTAACATTTCATTCCACATAGTCATTGTTACGGAACGCAATGTGTCGATTTTATTGCTTTATATTTTCAGTTGGTATATTTTGAAAGGATTCTTTCTTGGCCTTTCCACTCATTACAAACGTGACAGTCACAGCAAAGTGTGACTGGGTTTACCTGATCTTAATGTAATTAGTACGAAATGTTTACATTTCTAAGAGGAAACTTAGCCGGCAGCAAAAACATGCTAACAAAAATATGAAAGTACAGACATAAGTATTAATAGTGGTATTGAAAACCAAAAAGTATGGCAAGTCTCCGCTTTTCAATTTTACATTGTTATGTTGACGATTTGGCTGCAGGAAATATTTGTTGACTGCTCATACACACGATCAAGAAGCGAATTCGTATTTGAAATATCGCGGAGAACCTCTCTCCAACCCACTCTGTTGCAACTTTCTGATGAGTCAGCTCCGAGGTTGTCATCATACGGGATTTTGTTGCAAGTGTCGCCCTTCAACCACAGGCTTAACCCTACACTATCCATTTGTCATGATTTGCATCATACCACATGCCGTAGTGTTTTGAGCTTTATTATCCGAAATCAGTTTTCTGTGACAAAAATCGACAAAATTGAGAGGCTTCTTTCCTTGTCGTGTTGCAGTTTTATTTACATTACGCCCTGAAACAAGCAAAAGCCTTCAAATCCTTTAAGCGGCCCCTACCACCACAACCTAGAGAGAAGGCCCGGAGCTCTCGTGTGACGTCAGGCAGAGTAGGTTGCTCGTGCATAGCTGACTGGCTCGCTGCTTCGGCATAGTGGGCCGTGCCCCAGCGGCTACCCAGTCAGCTATGCACGTGCAACCTACTCTGCCTGACGTCACACGAGAGCGCCGCGGTCTTCTCTCTAGGTGGTGTTGCTCCTGCATGGTCAATAATATTGACAATATTTCCCGGCTGCGTAATAATATTGACGATCTAGGGGTACGATTGAGGAAAAGCGCAATAATATTGAGAACATCAAAAACTTCTGAAATATATTGCGCTGCCTGTAAATATTGTGGTCTGTGGGCAGTATTGACAATATCTTTGACAGATAATCGCGCTATGTTGTTATGTTTGCTGTTCCGTGAGTGAATCTTTGAGCTCCTTATACCAGTTTTTCATCCATCTTCTTTTTTTTCTGCTTGCAAAAAAAGCAACAATAACAGCAACAACATTTTTATCATTCAACATTTCACAGCACAATATTATTGCGCCATATTGTTGCACAATATTATCGCACAATATTATTGAGCACTCTAGGAGAGATTGACAATAATATTGCACAATATTATTGACCGTGTAGAGGCCGCTTTAATTGTTAAAATGTGTTGTAGCGTCACTTTTCTGATGCTTACACCTACAACGTCTCTTATTTTACAGCAGTTCGTTGGTCGGTTGTATTTGTAAATACTAATCCCACCTGAGTGAATATTTCTTGAGAGAGAGTTTAGTCCATAAAACGACAATTCCTCTTTAAGGTGTGATGTGATGTGATGTTGCTCTGCAAAGTAAAATAAATCATCGTTACCGTGTTCTTTCGTTAAAACAGACTAAAACGGTCATCTGACTGAAATGCTTGTTCTGATTGAGGGGATTTCCAAATTATGCACGTTCCGCTTTGAGCATGTTTTACTGTGTATATAAATGTATCATAAATATAAATTATAAAAAATTATGGTAATGCATTTGTTTCGAAATAGGACCTTGGCAGCAGACCCTTTTGATGTTTTATTAGTGCTTTCGTAACAAAAATCTTCACTCCTAGTTTTAGCTATAAAAATTTATTTTTAAAACTAAAATATTATTACTTTTTTATTTTAGGTGTACGTCATTTACTAACTTTTCAATGGCTTCAGTTGATAACTATACGAACATACGCCATGGCTAAGAGAACAACAATAACGGATTTCTTTTGTGTTGGATAAAAGAAAACGCTCAAAAAACGATCGGGAAATTAAAGAAGATGAAACTGCAAGCCCAGTCAATATCTCAAGTGAGGATAATAAGCCAGGTTGCAGTAGTTCAAATACAAAAATTGAATTTCAACAAACTAATCTTCCACTTATGATAATATGGTATAAGGGTAATACGTTAGATTCGTCATGGCTGTTAAAAACCTACGACTTTCTTGCAAACGTTAAACTGGAAAACAAGCGTTCTGGTGTAAAATGTGAAATTTGCTCTAAACATATTCAATAAGCACTGAAATTTTCAAAAAAGGGTACTTTGCCCATTGCTGATGGTGTCCGAAGTGACGGAAAAAATGAATTGGAAAGAATTATTGGCCATTTTGGCAGCGAAGCTCACAAAGCTGCTGACAACCTTAATGAAATAGAAGAGAAATGGATAGCACTATCTGATAAGCACCCTTGGGTTAAAACCCTTAAGTCTTACACTGCAGAGAAAATAACACTACTGACTGAACTAACATTGGATGTGTCTAATGACAGTCGTACAAGGACTCTTTCTGCTCATTCTTGGCCGTCACGATCACTAACAAAGATTTACAGTGACACCCAAATTTCGTCATACAAAGACAATGGTTTGGAATCCGAGTTTTCTCCTCTCACTCCTTCTCCAGCTTTATTGCAGTACAGAAACACTGTAATGTATCGGGAGACGCTTGATGTTTTAGTGGAAGTGATAATGGAAGGTGTGGTCACACAGTTAAAAAACTCGGAATGTTTTTCCATTCAAGTTGATGGCTCCGTAGACAAATACGGAATTGACAACAAGTTCATTACTGCACGGTTCATTACAGAAGATAACGAGATGAAATCTGTGTTTCTAGGTGAAAGCAAATCGCGTGTGCGAGGCACAGAAGGTCTTACGGAATCGGTCAAAGTTTTATTGGAAAATTTAGACCTTGGTGATACAGCAAAAGATAAGTTGACAGGATTGACTACAGATGGAGAGAGTGCTAATACAGGCAAATCCTTCGAATGGAAGAGTACTTAGGAAGAGACTGACTTTGTATTTGGTGTGTGGCTCATCGATTTGACCTAGCCATGTCAGACGTAGAATCAGCAGTCATTGAAGCTCAGCACTTTAAGACAAATTTAAAAGCCGTGGGGACGTTTTATAGGGCATCGGCTTTACGCTTTGAAGAACTTGAAGAGCTTGCTGGGTTAACCAAGAAAACTGTCTACCGCTTTCCAGGAGACTTTGATATGAGGTTCGTAGAACACCTCAATAATTTAGCCAAAGCAGTTTGGAACAACCTTCCAATAATGCAACAACATTGGAGTAATGTTCTTGGAAAGACTGATTCCTCAAAAGTTGAAAAAGCTTCAGCACGTGGGTTTCTACGTTTGTGGGAGACAGGTGGCGAAAAACAGCGACTTAGCAGTCTTATGCTAGATCTTCTGAAACGTCTGGAAAAACTGCAAAAAGATTGTTAGAGGCCATTTGTTGCAATCCCTGCTATTGAAGTATCTAAATAAATATTTGTTGATTCATTATCTTTGATGGAAGAAGACTGTTATCCTGGTGGATATGAAGAAAAGTTGGAAAGATAAGGTGCAAGAGAACTTGAAAGTGACTAATCAGATACGGAAGATCTTCCTAGAAGACGTCAAATAAACCGATTTGTTTCAACAAAGCGACACTGCCCTGCAGCGAGAAGAGAGGTTGTAATGAGCTGCAAAGAGTTTATCTTACAACGGCTTCCCGAAGACCAGAAGGAAATATGCAGTAGGATTAATAGATTATGAAATTCTGAAAATCCTATTGAGCTTGTGAACACAGTTCGTGCAGACGTTGGAGGCCTGTTTGGTAGAGATAAAGTATCAGATTCTACTGATGACGTTGTAGGGTTGTTTGCAGCAGTAAAACTCCCTGCTCCGTCTAGTATGACATCATCTACTGGAAAGCTGTACCACTTTTTGAATGTATCTCAACCTCACTCGATCCTAAGAAAGTTGGCGCAGTCGTATATTTCTCTGACACCGTACAGTGCAGGTACTGAAAGAGCAGTGTCACTACATACGACTTTAAAGTCAAACAAACAATCTGGCCTGTCACGAGAAGCTCTCAACCCTAGAATGCGCATCGCTCTCAAAGGTGTTGGGACAGACTTTTTCAATCCAAGGCCATCCGTGGCGAAGTTCCTAGAGAAGAAAGAAGCTGCCCGATTTTGAACTGTATCAAGACCAAGAGTTTGTAAAAATGTTTTTTTTTTTTTTTTTGCATTTTTTTTTTTTTTTTTTTTTTTTTTTTTTTTTTTTTTTTTTTTGCAAATGACAGTAACCTTTAAATTTGATGTTCTTTGATTCCTTTATTTAGGGGCTTTGTAACTTTTTATCAAAAGATTTTGTAAACCCAGTAATTTAATTCTCCCTTAAAATTTTGTTGTAGGCGTATTTTAAAATATTTCTTGAAAATTGTTTCTTGTGTGCATTAAAACATTTATAAATACGGCAGAAGAATTGTTTTTACATACAATTACATAAGTGAAGGTATTACTATTCAATACTCTTTGAAAGGAAACAGTTACACTAGAATTTTACGTTCTTTAAAGACGTTTTTTGCACGAGCATATCATGACTCATTTTCTTCAGAATTAGGTACTTTTCTTGGATAGCTTAAAATTGTAATTGTGTCTCTTTCCCGTTGGTGTACAGAATTCTCTAGAGCAAAAATACAAATTGAGGGACAATAACGTAATATGAGCCTTTAAGACAAATAATGATTTATTAACTTTTACAGAAAGTGCACAGGATGGTATTTTAAGTAATCATAGTGCTGATATTAACTTAATTTAATACTATTTTCATTTAATAGCCATATCAAATTAAAGTGAACTTATAACAGGTAATGTATTCTATTTAACTACTTAACAAATAAAAGACAACAAAAACAATTGGAAGATTGTTAAACAAATTAGGAGACGTAAATGATTTCTTCAAAGTCCAAATTTAGTATTGTTCCACAAACATTTTTATTTATCATTAAAACATCTATGAATATAAATCTATTAAGGAAAAATTAAGAAGCTTTGATTTTAATAAAAAGGCTTCAAAAACGGTTTTAGGCATCAATATTTTGAAATTTTTCCGGGGGAGGGCCCCCGGTACCCCCGGATCACCTTCCAATATCGCCCAGTGAAAATCCTTTAAAATATGCTCTGCTTCAGCCAATTGGCTTTGAGCGCCGGCTGCGGTAGCAGACTATTGGAGTAAGTCAAATGCGAACGTTGTTCTGCGCATGCGTGCGTCTGGCTGCGCTGTGCACCTCTGCCAGTTCTGTCAGACAACAGCGACCGTTATAGCTATACTGTCCGGTAGCGAACTCACTATTTGGCAACACGGTTGCATTTCGTTTCTTCGACCGGGGCGGTCTCCCAGCCCAGTAGGTATCATCGTGTTTTGACCTGACTGTAATTGCACGACTCTACGGACATTACTTCCGCAAAGTTACACCTTTCATCCTGAATTTTTATCGCAATCTTGCACCTTTGTTTAATTTCAGTCACTGCTACCTCGGTTTATATCACCTTGAAAGGTGTGGCCAAGATCCGACAAAAGTAACAGTTTACGTGATACTTTTTCCAGCAATCGGATGGAAATCCCAGGCCAAAGCGCAGTGTGATTATGTATCGGCATGCAGTAGGTAGATCGTTATTATTTATTTATTTATTTATTTATTCGTTTCCCCTGTCATACCGAGCGCGTAGCAGCTGCTGTTCTGCGGTTAGGTCATACCTATGAGACTGAAACTTTTCTGCGCAATCAGCTTCATTGTGAATACATTGTACTTTAGAGTACTATTCAGCGTATCACCATTTATCCCACACGACCTTGATGTAACCTGGTCGGATAAGAAAGAACTTAGGATGACGCAAGAAGTGACCGATAAGACCTCAAACTGATATAAGTTAATTTTAATGTCTTTTGCAGTTTCCATTTACCCTGAAGGTTTTTGGAAATATTTGTCTACGTTGTGGCGGAGTCACTGTCCTGATAATGTTCCTGAGAGCTTTTGTTGAAAATGTTCAACTGTTTGTAAGCCTATCGGACCAAACTGCTTGGTCATCGGTCCGTAGCTTACAAACTATTTAAACTAAGGTAAATTAACCTACACACACACACCCATGCCCCGGGGAGGACGCGAACCTCCGACGGCGAGCAACCGCGAGTTCCGCAGCGTGGTGCCTTAGACCGCTCGGCAACTCCACCGCGGCGAGAGCGCATGAACTTATGCACTTGAAACAAACGTTTGATGTTTTATTCCCCTTTTGTAGTTTACAGGAAACCTGAATTTGACAACGCCTTCTATTTTGATATTGACCAGCGCCGTTACCGCGTGCTTGTAAGGAGGGATTGGCTTGGGGCAGAAATGCCTTGGTCAGACACTTGATTATTCTGTGGCCTTCCAGTGCCACATCATAGGCGAGCACGTCCTCAGTCAACAGAAAACTGACAGTCAGCAGGCTTCCAGATTGGTCTTTTTCACGTTCATTTTGGCCTCAAGTGTCGGAATATACTCCAACAACTCGTGAATAACGTCGATGCGCACCCAAAAATGATTTTTGTCTAAATCTGACGGTAGTGATACCATATTCTGTTAAACTAAGTATGTGTCAAAAACTTTCTTATGTCACAGCTTCCAAACTAGCAACGGATTTATGCTCCCCTGCTCAATCGCAAATCTAATTAAACTAGTGACTGGGTTGTTGCAATAAAATTGTGGCTCAGATTGACCATAAGTACATCTATTAAGCAAAAAGTAAAAGGAAGGACACAATTATGAGAGGGAACTTCGCAATGGTTGTTACATAAGGCTCGCTTGTATCGTAGACCCAAAGTGACCTGAGCCATTTGTAGCATTCAGATATATATGGCGACGTACGCTTCATCGCGATATATCTAATTAATTAATAGGCAAATGATATGAGATAAAATAAACTGTATATTTATAGATTTGATACATTTTGGTCGCCACTATGTTTTACAAAACATAGAAAATATATTTCTGACGTAACTGAACAGTGGCGTACCAGACCAAGGCCAAGAAATAATAATAATAATAAAATTCTATCATTAAACAGTTTATGAAAAGATAATCAGATCATTCCCCATGCGGCCAATAGAAACAAAATATTTTCCCTCCAAAATGATCTCTGGGGTTAAAGATATAAGGTTATACAAAATTGATAAAAATGACATATATCGGCAAATATGTACAACCTAACCAGATACAATTGTATGTGACTAGGTGTCATACTCTGATTGGAAAAAAATGTAATAAAAAAAGTTCCCCAAATATCTCTAAAAATGAAATATACACTAGTACAAATAAAAATGAAAATTAATTCAAATGACTGGCTGCATCGTTTAGGAATCTATTATTGAAAGTCAATATAGAAATGGATCTCGTCATCTCATTCCACTCCGAGTAAAAAGAAAGAAGATAGCTACAGCAAATGATCCCATTAGAAACAAAGAGCTGAATCCTAACCATGACTGGAGCAGCGCAAGCAAATACTATACCAAACACTTTGTGACGGTCGTAGAACAGAGACTACCGTTCTCGGTGGTGGAGCCTACCTGAGTCCCTGGCTAAAAACTAAAAAACTCATCTCCACAGCGCAGATCCGCCCGAGCACGCGGCTACGCCTTACTCGGCAAAGATCCAATCTCATCGACCTGCATCTCAATCCCAATCAGAATGCACGGCCGGGAGTTGCATACAACAAAAATGAGAAAAAAAGTAGCAACGACAGCCAATCGCGGAGTTTGCCGCCAACGGCTCTTTATCCTCCTCCCAACACACGCAGCTTTCTCACGCCAAGTCACGTTCGCCCGTGCAATACTAGGAAATTCTTTGCGAACTATCACTAGTCGGCATCTTGGCGCCTATTTTTATTACTGCTGGTGACACTGTACTGCTGTGTCATACAGATTTCACTTCTCAGAGACGCGAACTTGAAGCATCCTGCCATTTGTGAAATCGTAAACTATGCTACCTGCTACAGACAGTTTAGGGACGGAAAGAAGGCAGGGCGTCCGGCAACCATCAAACGTTTTTTATTTCCTCTCCTGGTCGCACAGCCAAAGAAACGTCGAGGCGCCCAGACAGGTGCCGGCCGCTCTAAACAGGTACCGCACTGTGCGAGCTCACACCGGAAACCGCAGATAGCCGGCGGCACAGACAAATATATACAGACAGGAAACCTCCGTAAGGGCCCGATCAACGCTCCGGGGTGCGGGGAGGGAGGGTTTCCAGCAGTTCCGTAAGATGTCCCATGATGGCGCTGCGGCCAGAAGCACTCTTTAAACTGGCCAGAGCAGGCGGCAGGTAGCGGCTGCCCCCACCACCACCTCCCCTCAAACGCCAGCAAGCTGAACACAGCCATAGCCTCGTGGCAGAAGGCACAAGCTCTCCCCTCAACCTCCCCTCCACGCTACCCTCTGACATGTGAGAGGCACCCTAAGCCAGTGAACCGCCTGACACCTGCTAGCATCTTACAGAACTACGATGGGAGCGTAGGACAGTGGTTTAGGGTGGGCTGCTTCTCTGTATATGTTACTCTGTGCCGGTGGTTAGTCGTGTCGCCCTGCGAAACCGGCCGGCTCACCCCAATGCAGTATAGGGACCCCTCGGGTGGCCAGATTTATCAGAAACCCTGAAAGGAGCTGGCACCACATCGGATTCCTGTGACCTAGCCGACCGCCCAAGAGCCCTGACCCACGTTGCTCTACAATGCCGACTCGACAGTAAGGAAATAATTTTAAATAAGAAGCACTACATCAAAAAGAATAACTAACTAAACCAATACACCTGAATCCTAATGCAATTCTCCCAACCCATAGCAGAATATAGAAGTCAGGAAACATGTAAAAATAAATTAATTTCATGCAACGAAAATCAAAATTAAGCAACTAAAATAATAAAGAGAGACACATGAAGCGTGAAATAAGAAAATTGAAAGACAAAAATGACCACCACCTTTCACGCTAATAAATGAAACAATCTGTCACTTACTAAACTATCCTGCCTAAGCTTATGAGGTGTCGTCCCCATGTGCAATCATAAAACAAGCAACTACAAGCGTGTGGTTACGTTCACAATGGGCAGTTTGTCAAGTTGACGCCAAAGCTTCTTATCCATTATCAACGGGGATGGCCGTTGACTGGACGGGCGTCGTGCTGTGCTGATACTGCAGTTGTGCCTCATGCGGTGAAAATTGACGCGTAATCAGAATGAGCCCGACAAATACATTCCTCACGGGGAATGTTAAATGACGATCGATCAGAGCTGTTTTACACTAACTACGCTCGATACTCTGTGTCTTTGCCACTGCTATATTGGCTCGCTTTATGCACAAGGAGTTTGTACCAACTGCTAAGATGATTTTTAGACTTCATGGCAGTGCACTAAATGCCCATTTGCGTAAAAAATTAACATGAACTTCTTAAATTGAGAACAATTTGCAAATTCTTCATTATGAGAATAAAAGCACATGTTTAGACATTTCAGAAAGTTTAGAAATTTTTGTCCATAGATACACCTTGAAGGATCAACTGCTTAATGAACAAGTTAGCAGCACATGGGACTGGTTTTTCCAAATTTCCATTTTTAGTAATTAATTTTGAGGTTTTCACTTTATTGGAAAATGTGGTATTTATTATATTTTTGATATTTGTTCAAAATGATGCACTTTATTTTGACTTAGTATCTTGAATAAATGAGGCAACTGCTCAGCCTCTACTCTAACTTACATGTTAGTCATATGATATTGTGCCATAGAATCTTTGTTTTCTAAAATATTTTACATATATATTATCTTTATTTTATATAAATATGTTTATTCTTATTTGGCATTACATAATGACAGTAATTTAAATGACAAATATGAATGCATCAAATCTAAATATATATAATACCGGTATTTAATTTCGGTATGTGAAACTATAAAAATATTTCATTTTTTTATTTTAATAAATCTACTACAAATAGACACGTACTGTGTTCTACACTTGCGAGTGTGGACAGTAGTTATCTATTCCCGCCTTGGCTCCCAATTCTGAGACCAAATAAAACTTCGAAAAATTCACATCAGGCTCGGCAGAATGCAGACGCCAGAACATATTAAGACAATGACGAGCACATCTGACTCTCCCGGACGTAGAGACTAGAATTCTCTCACTTAGAAAACTAACTTCACCGTGCCTGCCTGGCGCTCCGGAATCGCTTTCTCCACTTTCCAGGGGCCAAATCTGAAGCTAGTTCCTTGTTTTGCCCAATGAAATCCTGCAACCATAGCTTGGCGGGAATATGATGTATGAGTACATGCTTTCCGCAAATCAGAATGATGCCCGCGTGTTTCTAGTGCCAAAACTGTAAGCGGGCCTCTCTTCCCACACTGATGAAGAGCAGTGCCATCACCCTCTCTGTCAACATTTAAGTGCTGCCACCGCCTCTTACTCGGAAACGAAAATTCCGTTTGCTAGTCCGATGACGTCACCTAACAGCATCTGGCTGCGTCCACTCCTGGGCATCTGGAGCTATGCCATCCCGGCTTCCCATTCTGGAGAGCCTGCATAGCGACAGAGTGGCCAACCGGCCTGTGTCCGCCATGTTTATACCAGACAGCCTGCGGGACGTGCGTTTTCATAGCGTCTCTGGCAGAAGTGCAGCCACTTGACGACTGAAATTATGCATCAGTTCCACCCATCTTCTAGCTTACTAATCAGTATGTCATTAATGACATCATCTGTGTTTCTACAGGCCTAATAAATTTGTAAGGAAATAAGTATCGTAAAAAAGGTGTATGAGTGTCGGACGTTAATACCATATTTTACGATGTTCTGGTAATTTCTACAGTTGGCACTTGATTAATAAGAAAGAGAGATACTCCCAGTTATGCATCTCAAAGAAAATAATGCTTTTACAAAATTTTCTGTCTGCATACCCATAGCTGAAATTAGTACTATATTATCGCTTTCCGTCCCAATATTATGCCTTTTAAGTGTGCTGTCGATCTTATAACATTTTCCTGCACTTGGTATTACCAAAAAAGTCATTCTTCAGGTACTTTTAGGGACACTGTAACACAAAAAATCGGAAAAGTACCAATACTATCTCTAGTGAAACAGCTGAAACAGACTAAACATAGGTAAGTGAATGTTTACAATGAGTCAATAGTCCCGCGTCTACCCTTTCTCATGTCTCATCCCGTAATGAATTATTATAGGATTGTGAATAGCCAATAATACACAGCCAAGGAGGACGTACCGTAACCATGTTAAAACATACCTTGTAGCACGACATGTCAAAAAGCAGAAACATGAAATAACAAAAATCTAGAAAATGTTGTTTAAAAAAAAAATTTACCACTTACTGCATCCTAACTGGCGACCTTCACATTATTAGTTCAGTACGCAACCACTAAACTATGTGGGAATTTCAGAGGCAGTAGTTCCATTACTGATTTTGATCAGTGCCTTTCTTGCTTTGGGCGGGGATGGGGGGGGGGGCGTCAGAAATTATTTACTTCACACAAGCAGGAATAATTCGTTGGTTTCCATAAGTCGCCTTTACGGTACCCACTTTTCTCTGTTTAACAGTTCACTGTTCCTGTATTTCCTCATTCCTTGCGAGCAAAAGCATCATATAACAATCTTTATTTCGGTTTTTACAGCATTATGTAATACGCATTATTAATTACATTCATTACTGTGGTGTCGCACAAGTCCAAAGTGCGCGCCACCTACTTTCGCCGCGCGCCGCCATGCACGCACGGCGCGGCGTTCTTACGACGTCAGCCACGAGCGCCCTCTGCTACAACTCCGCTCGTGGCCACCACTGAACGACATCGTTCACTTGGGACTGAGATAGGAACCAGCTAACACTTCGGAATCAGACAGGCACCAGTGAAGACTTGGCTATCGGATAGGCACTAGGCAGGCCTCTAGCTCAACTATGTATCAGCATTCTGCAGTACTGAGCTATGTAAAAGTTAAGTATTACTAAGTCTCTAAGAAATATATATCCCTTCTAATTTAGTGTTTCTAGTTGCTGCTGTCCCACTGGCTGGTCACCTCCATACCGCACAAGCGTGCATCCTTTATTCCTGTGTCGGTCTTTCTACTCGGCCACCGACACCTACGACGGAAACAAGACACAAATCGGCGAAGAGGCTGCGACACAAAAATTACGTCACTTCAAACCAACATATGATCTTAAAAATTATCGCGAATTTCTAAGGTTATAGTCAAGGAACACCTAACATCACGGTAATTTACGTAAATAGAACCGGCAAAAGATGTGTAAAGTGGAGCAGTGCCTTTTCTGTCTAGCTACTTTTGTGCATTTTAAATTAGCCATATCGGCTTTGCGGATTCTCTCTTTATCTATTTGCTCCAAGGATTTTGCAGTATTTCCACTACATTGTATGCCCAATAATTCCATAACATCCAATTTTCTAGATACAGCATCATTGAAGCATAAAGTGGCATCACAAACACCAAATTTGAAGGTTGTGATCTGAACAAACACAGTTTTTGGTAACCGGGTCTAAATGACAGAATTTACACATTCATTTAAATTTTGGGTTTTCCCATGAAGACATTCTTCAACAAGGTATCTTTACAAAGGTCTGCAAATATGGGTTTAATTTCATTCATTACTGCTGCAGTTAAAGAATGTTTGTAGTCATATGAGTCTCCTGTACTTGCACCAAGTGTCAGGACCATTTGGGCAAAGAGAGTTTGCTAAGAACTAATACTTTTTTAATAATCTTCTTAACCTGGACCCCATTCTCTTCTGGACATTCCCAATGCACTCTAATTTAGAAATTGTGACATTAGGACCATAGGGGACCAACAAAAATACAAATCAAGACGTACTTCACTCACAACAAACTTCATCAAGTTCAACTAATAACGTTAGAAAACAATAACAAACACGATCGGAACAAATAGTATCGATAGTAGATACAGGGTAGGAAACATTGAAGCGATAAAAACAATAGAAGCATGAAATAATATACAAGGAGTAAAAGAATGCTGTGTGCATTTTCTCCGCATGGCGGAAAACGGAAGGCGTGGCCAGATAGCTCAGAGCGTCAGAAAAACCACCATAAGTCACGGAAAAAATTGTCGGATTTACATAAAACAAAAACTGTTTCACGCAGGAAATACCAGGCATTTCAAATACGATAAAATCTAAAAATCGAAGTTTTGAGCCCAGTTGCCCTGTGTGCCCTTAAGTAGATGTCTGCAGGATGATCGTGGATGGGCTCCAGCAATTATTCTTATTATACGCTTTTGTGCAATGAATACTTTTTTTTTTACTCAATATGTTGCCATGCGAAAGCAGTGAATGAAAATAGGCGTAGTAAGCTAATTTATTGCGATTCTTCTCTCCAAAATTTGCAATAACCCTAACAGCATACGTAGCTGAACTGAAACGTTTCAGCAGAGCGTCTGTGTGTTGCTTCCAATGTAATATCTCATCAATGCACATACCTAAAAAATTCTGAAAATTCTACCTTAGGAACAGACTTCTGTTCAAAGTCTATATTTACTACAGGAGTTGTGCCATTTACTGTGCAGAACTGTATATACGGTGTTTTATCAAAGCGGTTTGCTCCAATAGTTTTACAAACAGTTGAACAATATTTGCACTCTAAAAACGGGCATTGGAAAGCTTGCCAGATGCAGCCAGTAAATAAAAATAATTGAATTTTCGTGTCACATAGCTTCGCTGTACGTCGAGGAGGGATGAGTGACGTCACCCACGGGGCTGGAGCACTGTATAGTACAAGCAGAACTATCCGCCATTTTGAATCCCACGTTGAAGGCGCGCATTTAGAGACTACGGAACACTTACGCTTTTTGATATGCTCTTAAGGCCATTAAATATACTTGCGTAACGCAGAAAATATTACAACATAGATAATTTATTGGCTTACATTTTACTAAAAGAGGCAAGCAACTTAAAGTTAATGATTAGATGGATATTTAGAGATACGATAGATTCACTTACATTCAAATGAAGGCATATATTGCAGTTATAAATATTTACAACACACACAGATAAAATACGTTACAATTATCGTATTTTCTGGTTTATAAATGGTACATCCACATACATTTACGGTAATTAACAGTTGCATTCGGAAACTGTTAGGGAATAATGTTAAATTGCGTATACTGTACTTTCCGTTTGCCCCTCTCTAATGTCTCGCATATTTTACATACACTATATTTCAAAGAAGATTTTAAGCCAAAAATGTGTTTAATAACTTTGAATGTCTAGTTTCGTTGGATAACGACTAAATAAAGTCTCTCTGGTAGTTTTGAGTTTAATAGCTTTCATATACGACTTCTTTCCTGTTCCCATTCAAGTTTTATCATTATAATTTTCCAGACATCCTGTTCACAGCTCGGCTTAGTCCAGCGTATTCCCGTGTTAAGAGACACATTTAAATTAAACAATGAACTAATGCGAAATAATATAATTTAAAAAGTCAGGTGCATTCATGCATCACTTAAAATACAATTAACAGCCCTTGTAATGTATCCTTACTTAGGCTAAACAAAATCAAGAAAAGTAACTATAAACACACTATGTTGTGTTATGTTAACAATCTGTAACGAAATTAAAATGAACCATTGCTTACATGTATAGGCCCATATTTTCATTACTACCTCTCTGTGAGCATAATTATTTCTAATACAAATTGAAAAAAAGGTTTTGTTCTTAACGTTACACAGATAGCTGCACGATTTTGGCGTCTATACTTGGTGTCTGCAATTTACAAGCCACCTTTTACGCCGATTGTGTTTGAAGGAAACCGATAAAACTTATGCAGTAGAAACCATGTCTGCCATTATCTGAGCAGTTTGGAGCTGCACAACCAACAGTTTCACACATTAACACTTTGACTGCCGGCCCTGTAAACTTTGCCATTTCTTAGAATGCCATGTGTTTTTAGCAATATTTAGTATTTTGTATTAGAATAAACAACATTTAAATGCGGTAATAACCTTTTCTGAAAGCCTTGGACTTCTTCTTCCTGATTACCTACTCTCAGTTTCTTTGAATGTTTACTTCCTTTTCCACATATTTTCAAACAATGTCATTTTTTTGGGAAACAGAAAAAAGTTTACGTAAATCATAAAGTTTTTACATCATGCTTGTCGTAGTAGAAAAACTTTTATTCCACTTTCAATAATAGGTCTTTAGGTTAGTTTACCTTAGTTTAAGTAGTTTGTAAGCTATGGACTGATGACCACGCTGTTCGGTCCGATAGATTTACGAACATTTGAACAAAACTTATCCCTTGCGGCCGAATGAAGGGGTGCTGAGACCGTCAATGGACGTATTTACAAACATGAAAAATCAAATTCCGTCAATTGACGGCAGTCTACGGAAATTTTTGTATCGGCAGTAAAAGTGTTAAAATCACAAAGTGTTAGCGGATTGCTGAGCTCGGTATATCCAGTGCTTTACACGGGGCCACTGGCTGCGACCTGCTCGCCTGGAGCCAGCAAGCAACAGCTCTGCCAGCCGCGGGGTTGGCTTGCGGCGTGACGTCAGAGCGCGTGTATTGGCTGCCGCGGGCGTCAGCTGCGGCTGCCCGCCGAGGACGCGCTGAAAGGACGACCCCTCCTGCCTCCTCCCTCCCCTGCCCCACCAGAGCCACCCCACCCACGACACCCACCACCAGCCAGTTCGGCATCTCCCCGACGTAGTTGTTGGCGACTGATGCATTCCTGTCAGAGAGAGAAACATGTTTCCGCGAATGCTCCTCGGTGTACCAGTTCTTACTACTGTGACAGCCATCGTCTTGATCACAACAGACGACGGTTTGTGACTTGAACGAATATGAAATATATTGCAGCTTGTTTGACTCGCAGTTGGTAACGGAGGTTCTTGTCTGAAGACAAAGTTGCTGAGCTTTAGTATATAACAACACATTAGTTTTGCTTAGTTCAAATCAAATGTTTGTAAAGCTTATGGGACTTAACTACGGGGTCATCAGTCCCTAAACTTACAAACTACTTATGAACTACTTACGAACTAGGACGGCACATATATCCATGCCCGAGGGGGGATTCGAACCCCCGACCGTAGTGGCCGTGCAGACCGTGACTGAAGCGCCTCAGTCTCCTCGGCCACCGCGGCCGGCTTTGCTTAGTTCCAAAATGTTTGTAGATGAGTAGTGTTATTTCAGTCAATGCTTACAATGTATGACTTTTACTACACTGAAGGATAGTGTTTTAATTTAACTAAAAGTTCAGAGAAACTCTTCCACCTTTAATACTCAACGACACACAAATACGCTTCTCTCATTCAGCAAAGAACTTAGGAGTAATATTTGATCAGCACTTAGACTGGACAGAGCACACAACGACAGTCTGTAAGAAGGTATATGCATCACTTCATTCACTGCAGAAATACAAAAAAAGCATTTCCTTTACAGCTGAAAAAGAAGCTCGTTGAGACAATAATACTTCCCAATCTAGACTATGTGATGCTATTCTGCAAGGACTATCACACGCAAATTCACGTAGGCTGGAGCTGGCGATGAATTCTTGTATCCGATACATTTGTAACTTACGTTTCTACGACCATATGTCCCGCATACCAGCAGTTATCTTGGCTACGTGCAGATAAGCGTCGAAGCTATCATACACTATGTTTGCTGCATCGCTTTCTCAATCATTGCAAACCTTCATATTTATCCTCAACGATTATATTACTATTTGAACAGCACAGCAGAAACACACGATCTCACCAAAATAAAAATCTCTCTCTACCTTCACATAACATTGCAATCTTCTCTAAATCATTTTCTGTATCGTGAACACGTCTGTGGAATAATCTTCCTCAAAAGTTAAGAGAGATAAAATCAATTCAAAACTTTAAAAGACAGCTAAGGGTTCACCTTCTGTCACAATATCCATCTTTTTCTCCACTTATCTGTCTGTAGCCCACTGTTGTCATTTCCTCCTCCCCCCTCCCCCCTCGCATAAATGTTCCCCTCTCCTTTCGTCAGCAGAGATCTCTATTCATATATATATCTCTACTTCCTCACATCCATTGGCACAGTCATTTTTCAATCTTCTCCTCTTTCACTATTTTCCCCCTTCTGTTTATATTAAACTTAATTCAAACATGTTAAACATCTATCTCCATGTAAGTATCTCTTGTTATTATTAGTATTACTTTGATTTTTGTGTTATTATTATCATTATTATTATTAGTATTATCATATATTGTTATTATTTAATATTATTAATGCAGTGTTTTTTGTAATTAAATCCTTTGTTTATGTTGTTCCTGGTCAGATGTAAGAGAGGGCCCTATGGCCCTAATCTGATCAGGTTAAATAACCAAATAGATAAAAAATAAAAAAGGCGGTACTTGGTTTTGAATTGAACTATCTTCCCATTTTTATTACTTGTGAGTATCTCACATCTGCAGGGTCCAGTATGCTTAGGTTCTGGTAGTTTTATGCTATTAAAATACATTGAATGCCCTTACTGCTCTACAGAGGTCGAGTATTTCATGTATTTGAAGATCACCGTAGTTCCCATTTTTAGAGTGACTTAATATTAAACCATCGTTGCGATATTAATGTACAGGACTTTATTTTCATTACCAGTGGACACATTCTATTACAGTGACTCCATTGTACAGCGTAATTGTTTCTTTTATATGATTTATCTGTTTTTACTTAATATATGTTGCTCTTATGGAACAAATATAAACTTGTTTGTTAAATTTCAATGCAATGGTATGGCTGAACCTGTTTAATGTTTTCTATCCATGTAGGGGCCTGAAGATGGTACAACAGATGTACCGAAACTAGTCCCCTAAATAAAATTATAACGTGAACAGCCGTTGGAAAATTTTTTGCAGGAACTGAACTGACCAACCGACCTCCCAATACTATCCACAAGAATGGATACACATAAACTTGAAAATTGCTACATATTGGGAAATAAAAATCCAACTTTCCATTTTATTTTTGGGAATACAAGGGCACTTGACTGTCGATATTTCCTTATTAATTCACACTATTTTTTTGTTTCTATTATTATAAATGGTAATGCTAATTGGAAAGCGAAATAGTCTAACAGTGTGTTTACAATCACATACAACCTCTGACTATACATTACGGTTAGTAGTCCTGTAACATTTGCGTAGATGAACTATGAACTAGAGTTCATCTCATTTACAGACACTGTGAACTATTTATTGCAAGGACGCTGCTTTTTAATAAATTATGCAATTCGACAGCCCTGTTTCGGCGTGAATGTAATTGGTAGTTCTTCTATATCGCTGTTTATCTGTTCTGTTTGGTCTGTTCGATTCTTATTCAACAGATGTATTAGAACTGTTGTTGATGTAGAAAACTTTATGTATCTGTTTATATATTATTTTTTAACAATTTCTCAAAATATCTATCACATATCGACTACGTAAGAATTATTTTTAACAAAGGATAGAAAAAAAGCTACCATCCATAAAGAATTGCTATAGCAACAGTTCTAACTCTTTCTCTTTGGAGCGGTCCCCGCACATGCAGGGACCGCTCTTTGCTAAATTCGGATTTGACACATGTTAATAGTTGCGGGATGGCCGGATGGGATGCCCTTCCTATCGCCACCCCATGCTCCCCCGGTACGAAATGTGTACCACAAATGTCTGCATACTGCGTATAGTTTTATGTGTCAAACTGTAAGGTGTTACGAAGTGTTTGTGAATCATGTAACTGAGGCGATCCTTTGGGAACAACCCGGTATTCACCCAGAGGGATGTGGAAAACGGCCTAAAAACCACATCCAGACTCGGCGGCACTCCGACCCCCTTCTTAATCTGCCGGACGGATTCGAACTGCTGCCGGCACGCCTCCCCGTCTCCGAAAACGGTGCGTTAGGCCACATAAATAACCGAGCAGGTACAATAGCAACCTTTCTAATACTCCTGTTAAATAAGAACCATACATAATAGATAAACAGAGATCTTACAAGCATAAGAACAGCTACCAATTTTACCCATCGATGACATTCAGGTCGAAACAAAGCTGTCGAAGTAAATAGTTTATTAAAACTCAGCGTCTTTAAATGACGCAACGGGCCCAGGAGATTACAAATGGTAGATTTTCTCTCCTCCGGAATAGTCATCTCCAATACACTATACACTGCTGAGATTTGCGGTAAAAGTCCTGAAAACTTTACACGAAGTCTTCCTATGGGGTGGAGTCCAAAATCTTCAACACGTTTCGTTGTATGTCAGGAATATTGACAAATTTATTTCCTTTAAAAGAGAGTTTTATGCAGGGAACAGAAAGAAGTATGGAACACTGAGATCTAGCGACTATGATGGATGTGCATGTTGCACGATAGCTCTCACCCATAAGCCAATAACGTAAACAGTTTCTGACAGCAATGGAGTGGTGCATCTTAAGCATCAACCGTTAATCGATGGATCTCAATCCTCCAGACTCTTTCCTATTCCCTCGAATCAAACTCAAATTGAAACGAAGGAGATGATATTCCTAACATACTGCGAAACGTGAAGAGGCTTTTGAACACCATCACAAAGGAAGACTTTGTGCCACGTTTTCAGGACAGAGCTCCGCGGTGCATAATTATGGGAGTTGACTATTTCGAAGGAAAGTAAGGTAAACGTAGTTAATGGTTCATCTACGTCAATTTTTCCGGACTATTCACCATACTTTATTGTCAGAGATTGTGGAGTTCACTTTTGTCTTGTGTATCGGTTCTGTGCTCGGATGACATACACTTACGATTAGTGCTGAATTAGAAAACATGACGACCTGTTTTATGAAACCAAAGGTAAGGCTATTAGCGAATAACATGCTTTTCAGGCAATTTTTATGGGGCACATAAAATCGATTATATGATAGAAATTATTATTTTAAACTGAAAGGTAATTCTAGGTGCCTTTGTCGCTCAAAAATGTTCATCACTTAGCAGACCACTAGAATTTACAAGGAAGAGGAGAAATGTCAATGGTACGTCTACAAGTCACGGTAAACGTTTTCTCAGGTTCCTGCTTAATCACACATTCTGGAACAGAGAGCCACCGATGACTTTGTCAGACTGAAGAATGTAAACTTCATTCGTAGGTATTTTTATTCACAGCAATTTAAGCTACCGTTTTAGCTATTTGTACAACTACACTCTAGGATATCGCAGCATATTCGAAAGAAAACCAACTGTCAAATACTACAAAGTTAAAATGTGCGTGGGTGTTACTTTAATATTATCGTTCCAAAATCTGTTCGTAATATATAAACATGAAACAAATATTTTGCTTTTCCGGGACTCGAACATAAATTTTCAATATCTTACTTTCACATTCATTCATTCTAACAAAAACACATTCACAGTTGGAGCAGCTTATTTTCTAACTAGCTAAACCCGACCATGCTTCGCTGTGGCTCACTCTCATATGAAATAAATAGAATAGTAAATACTGTAACTCATGTGAACACAGAAAAACCGAGAGAATTCTTCAATCATATCAATATCGTTTGTTAAGATACTGTGCTTATGTAAAACGAAAGTTATAAGAAATATAGGTTCACAGATACTCATTGTTTTAAACCCATGAAAGATATTACATTTTTTGTCGTTCGTTTTCCGTACAAACATACAGATCAGTGTACCAACTTTGAACCATGTGAAATTCACCTTAGGAAGAAGCTGTTGTTTTCTACATTCTTTGCATTTATTTCCCATTCGCTATGTCCATCTCCCACTCTCCTCTTCACCCTGCCTCTACCTAATCCTCGGCGTCTGTACATCACTCCCTTTCCTTCCATCCATCTTCAATCTCCTCTATCTAACTCTATGCACGTATCGTCTTTTCGCTCGTCGTACCTATATAAAATGAAGAAATTGAAAATTAGGGAATTGCTTCAAATTAAGTGTTGTCTGCTGAAAATTATCACAAAGTTACTGTTACATAAAATTAAATGAAATAACAACGGCCATAACAATGTTTTGTTCAGAATTCGTTTCTATGGTGATTGATTTCCACTGACAATATCATGATCGATCTCACTGAAAATTAACCATTAAACAAGAATGTATCTAAAATGCGTTTCCACGGAAAGTTGTTACTTTAGTGTCACATTTTTATCATAGCACCTGACCGGTACGGAAGGCAGAAGTTGGTACCACTTTAATTGTCGACACTCACTTATTTGACAGCTGAATAATTTAAAGCGTGATCAGAGCTGTAGATATGAAAACATTTGCTTTCTTTTATCTTTCTTAATGGCTACTTATAAACATGATATTCGTTTTTCACGCATCTGGGACAAAGCGCCTTTTGAATTGTATAAGTTTCTTTCGCCTCCTTGTATAATTATAATCGAAAATGGATACGTCATTTTTCATGTTCTTGTATTTGTATAATGATTTCGGTAAAACTGCACTTGCGGCAGCGGCTGATGTCGTCTTTGACTGGTGTATTTCAAAACAAGTCAGAGACCGTTACTAAAGTTCGTTATCAGTCAGTCCAGTGCCAGCTGCCACCAGTGCCATATCGTAAACAGCGCTAAGTATCTTAATTTAATTTGTGTCAAATTTATTTTGCCAGTCTAGTTCATTTCGTTAGTACTTCTGTTTTAAGAGGTTTATTCCCGCTTACTTTTTCGTTTGTACTACTGTTTTAATAGTTTATTCTATTGTATTTGATAAATACCGTTGTGTTTAGTTTTCGTCTTTGACTGGTGTATTTCAAAACAAGTCAGAGACTGTTACTAAAGTTCGTTATCAGTCAGTCCAGTGCCAGCTGCCACCAGTGCCATATCGTAAACAGCGCTAAGTATCTTAATTTAATTTGTGTCAAATTTATTTTGCCAGTCTAGTTCATTTCGTTAGTACTTCTGTTTTAAGAGGTTTATTCCCGCTTACTTTTTCGTTTGTACTACTGTTTTAATAGTTTATTCTATTGTATTTGATAAATACCGTTGTGTTTAGTTTTCGTCTTTGACTGGTGTATTTCAAAACAAGTCAGAGACCGTTACTAAAGCTCGTTATCAGTCAGTCCAGTGCCAGATGCCACCAGTGCAACATCGTAAACAGCGCTACGCTTATTTTCTCGCGCGTTTGATAACGGTGTATTCCACAGATATTCTTGTTTATTTTGAAAACTGCCGAACTCAGTTTTGTTAATTTGACAGTGTAGTTACCACTGACCACAATTCAGTCAGCAGCCAGCCGCCTTTATTAACTAGGCTACTTAAAAGTTGATTGATTAGTTTCCTACTTTCTGCAATTAATTGTATCGATAGGATGCATAGGATGTGTGCCTGCTGTGTACGGACGCAGGAGGAGTTGGCCGCAGTTCGCGAACAGCTGAGCGTGCTTTTGGCTACGGTCAGCCGTCTTCAGGCTGCTGTCTCGGGGTGCAGCGATGTTGGGGAGTCTGGTGCGTCGAGTGGGACACCTCAGGTGTCTTATGCTTCGCTCTCTGTCCCTGCTACCGAGGCACCTTCAGGTGTACCGGACGTCGTCAAACCGCCTTCTCCGCAAGGGGAGTGGCGGGTTGTACGGCGTTCGCGTAGTTCGAGGAGGAAAGCCAATGTGGAGGCTGGACGTCCGACCGCGCCCGTTCGTCCTGTGAGTGAACGTGTGGCCACCCCTTCAGCAGGGTCCGAGCAGGTGGACGGGGGGAGGGGATTATTAGTTATTGGGAGCTCCAATATTAGGCGCGTGATGGAGCCCCTTAGGCAGATAGCGTCGTGATCCGGAAGGAATTCCAACGTGCACTCGGTGTGTCTACCGGGGGGCCTCATCCGAGATGTGGAGGCGGCCTTGCCGGCGGCTGTCGACGGTGCGGGGTGCAGTCGACTGCAAGTCGTGGCTCACGTCGGCACCAATGACGCTTGTCGCTTGGGTTCTGAGGACATCCTCAGGTCCTACGAGCGGCTGGCGGAGTTGGTGAAGGCTGCTGCATCCGCGCGCAGGGTGCAAGCAGAGCTGTCGATTTGTAGCATTGTTCCCAGGGTTGATCGGGGTCCTTTGGTTTGAAGCCGAGTGGAGGGTCTGAACCAGAGGCTTCGCCGACTCTGTGACAGTCATGGCTGCAGATTTCTGGATCTGCGTTATCGGGTGGGGCATTGTAGAGCGCCCCTAGATAGATCAGGGCTGCACTACACTAAGGAAGCGGCTACTCGGGTAGCAGAGTACTTGTGGAGTGCACATGGGGATTTTTTAGGCTAGGTGCTAACTGTCATGACCACTCGCCTGTCAGCATTCAGACAGCGAATTCAGGCGTTCGGAACAAAAATTCGAACATCAAAATATTAGCCGCGAACTTACAGAGTATTAGAAACAAAGTTCCCGAATTTGCAGCACTGCATGGAAGTTATTGCGCTCAGATAGTTTCAGGCACCGAAAGCTGGCTAAATGATGATGTGGCAAGTTCAGAAATATTTAGCGAATCGTGGAATGTATCGCGGAAAGATAGATCTGATACAACTGGAGCATAGCTGTGCACAAAGATATTGTTTCTACTGAGATAGAGGCTGAAAGTAACTGTGAAGTTATCTGGGCACGTATAACAGGTCTAAAAGAAGTAAATAGTTGGGTGTTTTTACCGGCCCCCCAGTGCTGCTGTAGCAGTTTTAGAATCATTCAAAGAAAATCTACACCAGGTAGTGCATAGGGCCATGTAATATTAGTCGGAGGAGACTTCAACCTTAAGAGTATAGATTGGGACCTCGCTAGTTACATTTCAGGCGGTACAGACAAGCGGTCTTGCGAGCTACTTTTGGACACATTCTCCGAAAACTGTCTTGAGCAGTTAAACCGGAGACTCACGCGCAATGGAAATATTCTAGATCTTATAGCCACAAACAGGCCTGACCTTATTAACGATGTCTGTGTAGAGACAGGAATTATGGATCATGATATCGTCATAGCGTCGATGGTGACCAAAGTTCATAAACCAATCAAGAAGGCTAGGAGCGTGTTTTTGTTGGGAATAACAGATAAGCAAATGTTACGATCGCACTTAGAAAATGAATGGGCATCGTTTAATTCCGGGACTATGGATGTAGAGGAATTGTGGACTAAATTTAAGTGCATTGTTAATAAAGAGTTAGAGAAATGTGCCAGTAAGGATGGAAAAGATCCACCGTGGTATAATAATAATGTTAAAAAGCTGCTAAGAAAGCAAAAGCTGTTGCACTCTCGATTCAAAAAATAACACGCAAATGATGACAGGCAAAAGTTAGTAGAGATTCGTGCGTCTATAAAAAGATCGATGCGCGAAGCATACAATAATTATCACAGCCATACCTTAGCTAAAGATCTTTCCGAGAACCCGAAGAAATTCTGGTCCTATGTAAAATCGATAAGCGGGTCAAAGCCCACTGTTCAGTCACTCGTTGATCATTCCGGGGCAGTAATAGAAGAAAACAAACGTAAACCTGAAGTTCTAAATTTAACCTTTAAGAAATCTTTCACGCAGGAGGACCGCACAAATGTGCCATCATTTGATCAAAGTACTAATTCAGAAATGGGGGACATAGCACTAGGTATTTCCGGTGTAGAGAAGCAGCTGAAAGAGCTAAATACGAAAAAGTCTTCTGGTCCGGATGGAATACCAGTTCGGTTTTACAAAGCCCTACTTAGTTTGCATTTATCGCGAATCTTTAATTCAGCGCAAAGTTCCTAGAGATTGGAAAAAAAGCGCAGGTGACTCCCGTTTATAAGAAAGGAAAGAGAACTGACCCACACAATTACAGGCCAATTTCGTTGACATCAGTTTCATGTAGAATTTTACAGCATATTCTCAGTTCGAATAGAGTAAATTTTCTTGAAACGGAAAAGCTTCTTTCCATGAATCAGCAAGCGTTTAGGAAACATCGTTCATATGAAACTCAGCTTGCCCTTTTCTCACATGACACCTTGCGAGCCATGGACGAAGGGCAACAGGCGGATTGTGTTTTTCTCGACTTCAAAAAGGCATTCGACGCTGTGCCACACTGCAGACTGGTAACGAAGATACAAGCTTATGGAATAGGTTCACAGATTTGTGACTGGCTGGAAGACTTCCTAAGTAATAGAACGCAGTACGTTGTTCTCGACGGCGAATGTTCATCAGAGACGAGTGTATCGTCAGGCGTGCCCCAGGGCAGTGTCATAGGACCGCTATTATTTTCTATCTATATAAATGATCTGATGGACAGAGTAAGTTGTAATTTTTTGCTGTTTTCTGATGGTGTATGGGAGGGTGTCGTCTGTAAGTGACTGTAATAGCATACAGGATGACTTAGACAAAATTTCTAGTTGGTGCGAAGAATGGCAGCTAGCTCTCAATGTAGAAAAATGTAAGGTGATGCGCATGAGTAGAAAAAACAATCCTATAATGTTCGAATACAGCATTAGTAGTGAGCTTCTTGATGCTGTCGCGTCGTTCAAATATCTAGGCGTAACATTAGAGAGCGATATGAAATGGAACGAACATGTAAGGACAGTTGTGAGTAAGGCGGACAGCCGACTTCGGTTTATTGGGAGAATTTTGGAAAGATGTACTTCACCTGCAAAGGAAACCGCCCATAAAATGCTTGTACGACCACGTCTTGAGTATTGCTCAAGTGTTTGGGACGCGCAGCAGATCGGTTTGAAGGACGACATAGAGGCGGTTCAGAGGCGAGCAGCTAGATTTGTTACCGGTAGGTTCGACCAATGCGCGAGTGTCACGGAAATTCTCCGGCAACTCAATTGGGAATTGCTGGAAGAAAGACGACGATCTTTTCGTGAATTTCTGTTAAGTAAATTTAGAGGGCCGGAATTTGAAGCTGAGTGTAGTACGATCTTGCTGTCGCCTACTTACATTTCGCGTAAAGATCACAAAGACAAGATAAGAGAAATTAGGGCTCGTACGTAGGCATATAGGCTTTCTTTTTATCCTCGTTCAATTTGGGAGTGGAATAGGAAAGGAAATGCCTAGTAGTGGTACAGTGTACCCTCCGCCACGCACCTTACGGTGAATTGCGGAGTATGTATGTAGATGTAGATGTAGATCTCAGCAACATTTCTCCAGGCAACGACGGTCAACTGCTGTTTGTGTATGAGAAATCGGTTGGAAACTTTCCTCGTCAGCACGTTGGAGGTGTCTCCTCCGGCACCAAACTAACGTGAATGTTTTGAAAAGCTAATCATTTGCATATCCCAGAATCTTCTTCCTATCGGTCAAATTTCGCGTCTTTACCACGTCACTTTCGTGATGTAACAATTTTAATGGCCTGGAGTGTATATAAAGGGGAAAGGACACTAATTCACTCACTCACTCACTGAAAACGAAATGTCGACAACTACCTTACCTATGAAGCTGAAATTTGGCACGAATGTTGTAGAAGATGTCAGCCAAGAAAGGATTTTGCAATAGGGCTGATAGTTCCGGAGATATGACGTCATAAACAATGAAATCTTCCCCTTCTTTTGGCACGTGGTAGTGTGAATTTATCAGTCCACTATTTCGACTTGCAACAAACTTTAAACGTAGTTTATAACTTTTAGGAAACTTTTTCTCGCTGTCACACCAGTAAAATGTTGAAAGGAAAAAAGTACTTTTTCGGCGTTCATGCATTAAAATTACGGCATGTAGCATGACGTTACTATTTATTACTCGTACACTATTAATTGCATTCACAAGAAATGTTACAGACAGTATACACACATACCACTGAACGTACCTTCGAAATTTTATTATAGTGCGACACAGGGTTAACGAGATATGAGTCATAAACAATGAGATGCGAGAAAAACCGCTATACTACGCGACAATATTGCATATTTCCTGCTAAACCACTGCACCCATTTCAACCAAATTTGATACACATATTCCTTACCGTGAGGTAACAGTTACTGCAGGGTTAACAATGACATACGACGCACGGTTCATGAGATATGACGTAATAAACAATAGAAATTGCAAAAACTGCCACACAACGCGACGAGACTGTATTCATACATTACATGAGAATGAGAGTACCGTACTTAGCGACTTGCAACAAACTTTTGTTATATTTTTTGTCTCTGACAACCAGAGGAAAATGTTGAAAGGAAGAAAGTTTCTCACTTACTACTTTTCCGCTGTTCATGGAGTAAAACTACGGCATTCGGTATAACGTTACAGTTTATTATTTTTACACTCCAAATTGCAACCGCAGGAAATTTTATAGACAGTATACACATACACAGCTGAATGTACCTTCGAAGCTGTATCGCAGTATTCGATACATATTTTCTGAGACATGACCACATAAACAGTAATGTTCATGGAAAACCGCCCCATCACACACCAAGTTTTAATGTATTACTTCCTTACTACTAATTGCATTCGCAACAGATTTTAGAGACATATAGCAGTTATGCAGTTGAATATATACCTGAAAATTATACATTTTTAGAACATATAACTCAATAAATATTGGATTGTATATGTCATTTATATTTTGATTAGTATCTTTGTTTGGATACTACACTTAACTATTATGTACATTATGTAAGTCAGCCTTATTTCATAAAATATTCTCCCGTAAATATAATATGATTTTAGAAGAAAAAGGAGACTGACACAGAGAGAGAGAGAGAGAGAGAGAGAGAAGGGATATCAGATGTACTAACTCAAGTCTGGAAGAAATAAATAAATACCCGAGCAACGCTGTGTTTTCAGCTAATTGTATGATAAAGTTACGACTGTATAAAATTAAGTAGGCAGTATGGGCACCAGGCAGATGTTTTCGTGTAGCTGTGCTGTTACACATCAATCAGTTCTCTGATAGCAGCAGTATGTATAAGTCCTTGTAACTGTGTACGGCACGTATCTGTGTGTAGCATTACTTGTCGTGGTCTAATATGTGTTTCCGTTTGTACTACACCGGAGTACCTATTGTTTCAATAGGAGCAGTGCAAGGTTTGCTACGAATGAACTTATAAAAGTTTTGAAGGAGATTTGCATTCTTGACCCTGTGTGTGTCCCGCAGTTTGCAACTTCAGCACTCCTTACTGCTTCAGTCCAAACTCTTCCAAACCAGTAAATGGAGAGGAAGCATCCAATAAACATCGAAGAAACTCTATTTGTTGTATTAGTTGTCCGCCAATCAATCACATCTATGGGTGCTTTCTGATCTCACTCAGCTTATGAAGTCTGACGATTAATGTTGTTTACTAAGATACACTATTAATTCTGTGCCTTTTTTTCCCAAGACGCTCAGCGTTTCCCGGAACTACTCATGGCACCGCAGTCCTAGCTATATGTGTATGACGTCATCTCGTACACCTCAAGCTCCACCGGCGAACAAAGCCAAAAAAGATTACCTCGAACAAAGGAAAGGAAAACAATAATATTTGAAAATAGAGGTAATTTGTTTATTAAATTTTAATAATTCCTCCCGCTTAATCGTTCCTTGAAACGTAGTTGTTTATTACTGTGGGACAAATTTAAAGGCACTGACGTGACTCCAGTTTACCGTTTCCAGCAGTAGTAAATCAAAAACCTTTGTACCCTTACAACATGCCATACTACATTGTGCAAACGTGTAGGGCCTGAAACACACGGAATAACGTTTAAACGCTTTTATGGTCTGTATCATACAGTAGATGTTCAAAAACAAAAGTAACTTGAACTGTTCAATTTTACTGCAAAGTTTTCTAAAAAGAAATTTTTTCAATGTTTTTAGATCTATGCGAGTTAAATGATGTTAAAGTCCCTAGGCTTCACCTAACCTAAGGATAGCACACAATCCCATGCCCGAGGGAGGACTTGACCCTCCATTGGGAGCAACCGCACTCACCGCAGCAAGGCACCTTAGAGCGCTCGGCTATTCCACAGTGGCATAGTTTTCTGCATTTTAGTTCTGAATATGGCTCAGTAATGTGGCGAAATACAGTCTCTAATCACTGATCTTGAACGTAAGACACTATACCATGTGCTTTAAAGTACTCGGTCTAAAACAAGGAAATCATTCTACTGGAAAACGAAAGCTTTAACCTCATCTACGTAATTTGGTAAGTACCTGACACCACGAAATGTCCATGATTCAAGGAATTTAAAGTACATGGCATATCACAATTTTTCTACAAACAATTCTATGCAATTTGTGCAGAAGCCAGTCAGACTTGCAAAAGTCAAAGGATATGAAATGCTCGGAAGGAGTGAGCCTTGAAGTCATTCCCCAATATCATTCAATCCGTACATCGACTAAACTGTGAAAAAAGCAAGAAAAATTTTGGAATGGAGATTAAACGTCAAGGGGAAGTAATAGAAACGTTGCTGTTTGTAAAAGACATCCTTATTTTGCAGCAAAGGATATGGAAGAACAGTTGGACGGAATGTACAGTGTTTTTAAAGGAAGGTAAATGATAAACATGAAAAAGAGTAAAACAAGGGTAATGAATTGTAGTTGAATTAAATGGTTGGTTAGTTGGTTTTTGGAAGGGACTAAACTTGAATTAAATCATGCGATGCTTTTCGAATTACATTAAGGAACGAGGTAGTGAAAGTAGTAGGTTAGTTTTGTTCTTTGGGAAGTTAGATAAGTTATCATCGCCGGTGAAGAGGTTATGCAAAATGCAGAACGGTAAAGTGAAGAAAAGTATTTATAAAGGAGAGAAATCATTTAAAATTAAATATTAATGGACGTGTTAGGATTTATTTATTATAGGCGAGTGAAACGTTGGCAACAATGATTAATACCTAATAAAAAGAGCGTTTAAACGTCCATTTACGATCATATACTAATGAAACAATAGGCAATCACAGGATCGCTCATTGAAAAATTCTATACGTCAATGGATTAAATTTCTTGAGACATTTACAAAGTAATCACGATGTTGCTCCTGATATATCCACAGCCTTCCTAATTGGATATCTTTTTAATACCGCCATTCGATACGTTTTATATGAAACGTGGCTCTCGACTGTCAATACCAGCTGCAAAAAATCATTATCACATTCAACAACATCACATTTATGTTTCCATGTTTTGCATATTACAGTCAGATTTATCTCGTCTGGAACACATACATAAACTGTAACCAACAGCGCTTTGATTTCAATTTCTATTTTACCTGTTTGGCAGCCGGCTCATTTTTTCCAGGTAATTAATGTCTCATCCCCCGAACCGGTATCGATATTCAGTCGAGCCTTATTTGTCCAATTAAAATTTAATATTATTAAGCTTTCTGCATTTATTTAAGGCAAAATTAGCAGTTTCTATTTCTCTGCTGAAAATCCATAACGACTAGAATTGAGTGCTGGACTGACACTCAGATTCGCTATTTATACAGGGAAGTCAGGTCCTCCATTTACTTTTCAAAGAAATAGGATTCAAGAAATAACTGCAAAATATTAATCCATTACTCGACACCTTACACGAGTTGGAACATTCTTGAACGAGGTACGAGGTGCTTATTGTTAAAACAGTACTTAGTAATACTCAGCATCCATCTGGCTTAGTGCCCAAGATATTGGACTTAAATAAACACATAATGTTATCATTCTGCACAAAAAAAATAACGGAAGTAGACAGCCTCTACCTTGAAAACAAAGTAATGATATTGGAGGGCAGGAGAACCCAGAACTCACAAAATATGTGTGTTAACCCTTTGAGGCACAGAACATAAAACCACTGAATATCATGAGGAAATTGATTGAAATCTTTCAAATACGCTATAAGGAAATGAAAATACCATTTTATTATTATTATTATTGACATTTGCTTAAATTTTAAAGGGTGGCTTCAATTGATACCACTATGGCAAATAATAACAATGCTTGCAATATACAAATATGAAAACACACGACATACCATGAATAGCCTCAAAAAAACTACTTATGAAAAAGAATAAAACAATTCCTGTCAACTGACAAAAAATGCCTACACCACATGTTTCAAAATGCCATCTGGATCTATGAGAAACTCTTTCGTACTACAGTACATATAGTCCGCGCGGGGTTAGCCGGAGGTCTGGAGCACCACGTTGCGGATCGCGCGGCCTCCCGCGTCGGAGGTTCGAATCCTCCCTTGGGCCTACATGTTTGTGTTGCCTATAGTATAAGATAGATCATAAGTAGTTCGTACGTTTAGGGACTGATGACCCCCCCTCCCCAGTTAAGTCCCATAAGGTTCACAAACATTTGAATATTTGAGTACGTGCGTTTTGGAGGACCATGCAGCAGCATGTGTTCTGCTTCAGACTTCCTCTTCTCCATGGGCACCTGTGGTTTGAATCTCTTTGGGGCTGTTGGCTACAGGGTGGACCTGTTAAACCGTTCATCTTTCTGGTACCTAGTATACCAGCTACAACACTCGTTCTAAATTCTTTGACTCTTACATATTTATCGCTGTTTCACAATGTGTACAAAATAAATGAATTTGCAACAGATACGTCTAAAAAGTAGCAAAAAAATAATAGCCCGACCTTTTCGCTGTTTTTATGAATTGAATTGAAAGATATAACATGTCAGCTTTGTCAACATTGTCCATATTCGCATGGATGCCTTAGATATGGCGGGACACGCAATTTTCTGTATACTGCCATTAGCCTTCTTTCTGTTTACAACAGATACATCATCTGGAGAATTGATGGTTGATAAGATCAGAGTGCATTTTTTTTTCGTTTTATACAGGCTATTCCATTATTCCTTACTGACCAATCAGAAACCCCTCTACTACGTTTGTTATCATTCTTCAATTGTGACAAGCCTTTGCGATTACATATGACGGTCCCACAACTAGGCTGACCATGTTGTTCTACTAATGGCACACAAGAACAGTCGCCCCATATGAAGCCACCAGGCAAATGCGGGTATTGTGATAACTATGTAAATTGTTGTGTGTAGTTGTATACTTCAGAGTATATATACATCATTTTCTCAAATAAATAACTTACGTATGCTCGAGAAATATTTACTGTAGTATAGTGTGAAAGTAGCCTGTTAAATTATTTAAGTAAGATCGCGGGCAGTTGAGATCTTCAAAAGCAAGTTAAAAGGCTCACTGCTGCTCTAAATTACTTTGCGAGTGGCTACAGTACTTGTGCAAATGAAATTTATCCAACTGCTCACTCCTTAGGGAAGCAGCCAACGTTTTAACAAACACAAATAACACATATAAAAACGAATATATAATTAAACAAGGGACAGAGAGCATGAAATTATAAAACAGATGTTCCATTCTTTAGATCATTATCTATTCAGTAAATTGAACTAGCAAATAAATGTAGGGAGACAAAATTAAGCACATTAAAGTACACAATTTGTACAAAAGTGAATTAAATCATGAAGTTACTGCCCACAGTGAAATTTTTTCTGCCCTTTATGAATATGGAGGTAACATGGGAGAAAGCTTGCAAATACACAGTGGATAGGAAAAGCACATTCATTCACTCACAGACACACGCATAATGCTTGCGACACATTACTCATGTAGCAACTCTTGATAGCAGTGGCAAAACGAAGCATCGACGGCATATTGATGAGCCAGCGGGTGTCTTGAAGCACTGTTACAAACACACTATGCACCAAACGAACTTATGTTTGGGGAGGAGGCAGTAGCATACTGTTCTTAAGTACCATGTGGCAGTGAATTACATAGAATTTACAAAGAAATTAATTTAGAATTGGCAAGTAAAGCACGTGCAAGAATTCATATAGAAGAAAGCTAATAACAGTAAAAGCATGGCTTAAAGCCAAAGTAATCACCATTACAAAAGCATGTGGTGCAGTCAGTCATACCCGGATAGGAACGACAGAATCCAACCAGAAAATCTGAGAAAAATTTAGCATATTCATGGATACAGACACAACATGAAAATGTTGGTCTTTAAAATGCATACCTTAAGCACCTGGGTAGTAGGCCTAGAAAAAAAAAATGAGTTACATAGAAGATGACGAAGAGCTCCTTGCTCTTTCGTGCTTTACAGCCGATGTTTACTTGATATTTTTTCTTGTTGTGGTCCATAGTATCACCTCCCAAAATATGGAAAGCTATAGTGGAATCAAAATTAAAAAAAGTGCTCATGCTGTCACTCATAACAAGTGGCATTAACGGTCTGCAACTTGTAGAATATAATGTCAAGAAACCGTAATTGCCAAACTTGTAAAATGAAATTTATCCCAAAAATTAAAGATTTGGGTATAGACAGTTGAAATTGGTGATTTGTTAAATAGTGTACCTCATATATTATGTTAGTATTTAGAAAAGCTGATGTTCTCATTTCAACTTCAGCACTTTAAATCACATTTGGGACTGATGACCTAGCAGTTTATTCCCCTCTAAACAATAACAACAACAAATCACAGCATTACTTGATCTATAGGTGTGTAAAGTAACGAAGTGTCAACCACCTATGAAGTAATTATAATTTTTCAGAGGAAACAGAATAACAACGATAGGTAGTGATGGATGATCATAGCGATTGTATGTAGTAACATCCATATCAATAACAGTGAAAAGATACCAATGTGTAAATGTCTTTAGCCGTTGTAGGATGATCATAGCGATTGTATTTAGTAACATCCATATCAATAACAGTGAAAAGATACCAATGTGTAAATGTCTTTAGCCGTTGTAGCAACAATGATACGTAAATTTATGGGTTGGGTAAAAGAAGTGGGCAAATGTTGTACCTAACAATTTCCATTGTCCGTGCATAAATATTTACTATTGGAGGACAAATTTATTTTACAAATTTGAAATTTCGTTTTTTTTTTTTTTTTTTTTTTTTTGCATTGTGCTCTACAGTGCATATGCTTAATGTGTGGTACGAATCACATGAGAATATTTCAACCAACCATTCATTAACACCACTATGATCTTTCTTTTTCGTTTTCTTCTTTTTACCAATTGTTCAAACCCAAGCCGTACCTATCTTTAACATTAATGTGTCAATATTAGAGTATGTACATACATTGTACTATCTCATTATTTATTCACTGTATTTCTATCCTACCATAATGGCTTATCAAATTTTGTTCCTTCAACTATAGATCCAGAAGACGATGTCATGGCCTTATCTGATGTGCATTTCCCTTTTCCTACGTAAAACTTGATCTAGTACATTCACTATAAATCCCTTGGAAGAATATCGCTTTTATAGTCGTTCACCCGCTATTAGACGTTAATTATTGCCTGACGAAAAATACGGGTTCTGTTTATTTTGAATAATTCCTACCAAAAGTTACACACTTCATAGAGTACTCGACTACGAGAGCCAAGAATTTCTTCGAAATTGCTTCATTTGATACTATACCTTTAGTATCTAACTTTCTAGCTAGTAAAATGAAGAGCAGCAAGCATTTAGAAGTTTCTTTTCAGGCAGGAACTGTTGGTAATCTGAGAACAAATGAAAGTTTCCCTATTTTTCATCACGATATTCAACATTCGTTTTGTCATTTTCCGATTCTTCATCGACGTTCGTACGTTCATACAATCAATACTAATTATGAGTTAGGTAGGGAATAAAACTCCACTAAAATTAATTTAATACCTAACTTGCTGTACAGCAAATTTTCGAAGCGAAAATTTCAATTTCTATCTTTCCGCACTTTGATTTATACCTCGATGCACACTCTTCTATTTGATTTCCAATTTCCGCCCCTTTCACGATATGAAATGGAATGTCGGTTGCATCGGACTGCGAGAAATTATTGTCCATCGCAACACACGTGGAGTAATTATTTATTGCAGAGTTCGAATCGCTCTTTTTGCAGCCTTATGCCCCACGTGCATCATCGGCTGCGCTTCGTAGTAAAGCGAAAAGTCGTTTAATCACGGCAAAAAAAAATATAATTTGCCCTTCGCCGAAATTAAACAGAACGTTATAATTTACACGCGTATCTCTTCACACATAATTCAATATGTGCTGACCGCAAACAGAAACGTGACCCATCAAAGGGTTTACACACGGCGATTATATTTCTCTGTGTGAAACATAAATGCATGACGCATCGCTTTGTTCGTCTCCAATGCAGATAACAACTCCAGTAGCTACAATACAGCAGCAACCGAGAGAGAAGTCTGTCGTAAATTCGATGCTCCAGTACTTTTATAACTGTTTATACAAGAGAAACTGGTATACGAGTAACATTAAAACGAAAAGAATTATGTGATGGGGAACACAAATATATTGCAGGCCACAGTTAATTGTAATTTTCTTTTTCTCTTTTAATACTTCACATGTAATGCATAACCAGTGTCGACATACTACGACGTCATTCTCAAGTGCTAAACAGAAAGAAAGTTTTATAAAAATATAAGATACATTTACGACTATGAAAACAGTCGGAAGAAATAAAACCAACAGTTGTTTTTCCATCAAGTTGTACACTAGCCTCTGCTTTACATTGGACAGTCCTGTTCAAACTAAAAATATAAAATGAAAAATTGTGGATTATCCTTCATCCTATTATTCGACTGGTAATGCTTCGTCATAAATATTCTAAAATTCCCCTCTTTATTTATTTATATTTATAAAACTGAATAAAAGTCAATAGTAGTAACATTGTTGCAATGTAGGAAAATAGTCAAGCAACTATCGAATTGACGATAGTTGCTTGACCATTTTCCTGAATTAGAACAATGTTACTGCCAAGTAATTTTAATTTTTGACTTTTATTCAGCTTTATAAATATAAATTGGGGAATTTTAGAATATTAAAGACGATGCATTACCAGTTGAATAATAGAGGGTAGGATAATACACAATTTTTAATTTTATTTTTTTAGTCAAACAGGACTGACCACTCTAAAGCACAGGCTACTCTACAACTTGGTCGAAAAACAATAGTCTGCCAGAATGATAACCACAGGATCAAGTTTTATAACTTTCTTCTGACCATTTTCATAATTGTAATGTATCTTATACCACATTTCTGTCTTAACTTTATATTTTTATAAATCTTCCTTATTGTGGAGCACCACCGGTAGTGACGTCATTGGTACTCAGTACCACACCATTCAATGTAGTGTCAAAAAAGTCGTATGATGCATTTTAATATCGTGTCGTAAATTTTTCACTTATAAGGGCAGAAAATCCACACGGCATGGATTCATCATGTAATTTTTAAGTCACTTTTCAGGAAAATTTGGCCTAAATTAATGTTTGTAGAGCTTATGGGACTTAACTATGGGATCATCAGTCCCTAAACTTACAAACTACTTATGAACTAGCTTATACTAAAGACGGAACAGACATCCATGCCAGAGGGGGGATTCGAACCCCCGACCGCAGCGGCCGTGCAGAGGGTGACTTGCACGCCGCAGACCGCTCGGCCACTGCGGCCGGGCTAAATTAAGACATACGACTTGTTGATCTAATATTGACCCTTAGGTTAATACTGATACAAAGTGATTTTGATTTTCACAGCTATAATTAAATAAATAAACTCCCTGATAGTGGCACAAGACGATGAAACTTGTTTTGGTAGAAAGTAAAAACACTGTAATGCTTTTGACCTCTCTCTCTGTTCGCCTACTCTAAATATCCAGATGTATGTAAATCTAAAGAACTACATTGGTCATCAGTCCCTGACTTGTAAACTACTTAACCTAACTTAAAGTAACTTTCGCTAAGAACAACAAACACCCAAGTCCGAGGGAGGACTCGAATTTCAGACAGCGAGCAACCTTGCTCTATGCATGACGGTCCCTTGGAACGTTCATCCACTCCACCGCAGCTCTCCTACTCTAACACGCACTGTTGAGTGTGGTTTGTGCGTTGATCTTCATGCTCTGAACACTACCACATTTAGCAGAATTGATCGAGACAACAAGCTTTTGAGTTCAATTATATATTTTTGACGACGTTACAGCGATCAATGAATGAAAGATATCGCAATTTGTGATCAGTTATGGCTTCACTGTACTAGGTTTAGATGGAATACCAAAGTGCGGCGAATGAAAATTTGTGCTCGGCTGGGATTCGAACCCTGGATCTCCTGCTTACTAGGCAGACGCGTTAACCACTTCGCCACCGAGATCACAGTGACCAGCCCGACTGCAGAAGACTCTTCCCTGCACATCTCCCGCCACACCAAAACCTCCATTCTCCACGCTGTCTCTTTCCTAGAGTCCTCTGCAGTCCAGCTGGTCACTGTGTCCTCGATGGCGAAGTGGTCAACGCGTCTGCCTAGTAAGCAGGAGACCCGGTTTCGAATCCCGGCCGGGCACAAATTTTCATTCACCTCACTTTGGTAATCCATCTAAACCTAGTACAGTGAAGCCATAACTGATCCGCTTATTCAGCTTTATAGTAAAATTTGGATGACACGAAGCATTTCCTTTTCATTCCGTTTTTAAAACCAGCGAAAGACCGCATTGACTCCGGTAATTATCGCAGCATTAGCCTAACACGTGATGTAGGAATGATTTTGGAGCGTATGGACAATCGTTGCTTAGTACGTGCCCTCGAGAACAAGTTCGTTCACACTGCGGGTTCAGGAGGTGTCGCTCGACTCGATAACCTAATACTCCTCATAAGTGATGGATTAGAGGACCCAATTCATTCCACGAAATAATAATAATAATAAAAACAGAATGGAGTCACCATCAGCTTTCACAGTGACTTGATAACTAATTGAGTCCATGGATTCATGGGGGCCGGCCGCGGTGGCCGAGGTGACTGAGGCGCTCCAGTCACGGTCAGCACGGCCACTACGGTCGGGGGTTCGAATCCCCCCTCGAGCATGGATATTTGTGCCGTCCTAGTTTGTAAGTAGTTGATAAGTAGTTTGTGAGTTTAGGGACTGATGACCCCGTAGTTAAGTCCCATAAGCTTAACAAACATTTGAACATTTGATTCATGGGGTCTGCATCCCTGCCGTCAGCACTTCCCAACCTGAATCAGGATTTATTTCATGAAGCCGCAGCTATGCAGTCGTCCATATTCCAAGAAATGCTGTCACAAAACCGGTACTGCACGTATCATCGTGCTGAATAAATCTACTCCAATAAATTTGCTTTGTAGGTATGTTCCGCCTTGAGCAAACAGAATTGTTTTAAGTTTCTCCCACACATGATTCGCTGGTGTTGCAGCATCATCAGTGCAATATTTATTTTATACTGTCTGTCAAATGAACAATGAAATGATTGCTACTTTTTGTACATTAAGTGTAGAAACTACAGATAATTGTGAAACTAATGTAAATAGTTTCTTACTTTTATAGATATACTAGGCCTACCTTAAAACCATATGCAGTTGTGTTTGTGGTTCTTTAGCTTACAAAACATGACTGTGTATTTTTGACAGTTTGTCATCTGCAAACCAAATCGTGTTTAGTTAGGGTGAATGGTTAGCTTGTAAATATCGGGATTTTTTTACGAAAATATAGAACGTCATTTTTGTGTTTTGGTTTATTTTACTGCTGCGACTGTTTCTATTACAAAATGTCTAAGAGTTTATAGCAAGTTTTTGTCACTTACTTTGGTGAATTTACGGTGTTTTCACAAGCACTGTGGCACTTTAACTTCACTCAATGTTTATGTTATGAAAGTGAAGATGGTGAGCAGTTGAATTATTTGTAAGCAATCAAAGAGATTCAAGAGCTATTCAAACCTCAAGATATTTTACCCGACACAATAACAATGTAATCCGTTGATCAGCGGTAACACTGACTGTTAAAGAAATCGATACAGTGATCAACTGAATGAATATTGAAATAATTTATACTCCGAAATCAGATAAGGTAGATCCTTTATTACAGATTTCAAAATTGTTTTATAGCTAACAAAATTATTATTATTATTATTATTTTGTGTGTAATATTGCCATGAAAAAAAAATTGTAAGATGTGGATCATTTTTTCTTCTTTGTCAGCAAATCTGAAGATGCTCTCGAGCGGTCTAAAGCGTATCGCTGCGGAGCGCGCGGTTGCTCGCCGTGGAGGTTCGAGTCCTCCCTGGGTCATGGGTTTGTGTGTTGTCCTCAGGTTAGTTTACCTAGGCTTAAGTAGTTTGTAAGCTACGGGCTGATTACCACGCAGTTTGGTCCGATAGATTGACAAACATTTGAACATTTTGCTCTAACCTGGCGAAACGCGTCATGTCAATAAAAGTTGTTGCAACCAAGACATTCTTTTATTCAAGAGTTCGACTTAGCACGGTTGCTGTACCACACCACGCAGAAATGGAATGGGAAGAATGTGTTATTTCCAGCCTAAGTTAATCGTAACTGTATATTCTAGGTATTTTGTTGAATTTACGGCCTGTATATTTACCGTGTAAATGAAGTGCTCTCATGGATGGATGGCTTCACACTTTTCATTGTTTACGATCAGTTACCGCATTTTGCATCATTTAGAAATGTTATCCAAATCAGTATGCAGCTGATTTCAACTTCTGGTGACTTTACTAACCGGTAAACGACAGCGTCATCCGCGAACAGTCTAAGAGAGCTGTAGTTTAGCCGTGCGCACTGGGGCGCCGTGCCCGGGTGCACGCGGCTGTCGCAGTCGGGGGCTCGACTCCCACTCGGGCATGGGTGTTTGTATTGTCCTTAGGTTAGTTTACCTTGGTTTAAGCAGGTTTTAAGCTCCTGACTAATAACCGATAGATTTACAAGCGACAGATATCACTTCCATTTTACTGAATTGCTTTCCGTCAATTATAGTGTACTGTCCTTTCGGAAAGGAAAACGCGAATCCAGTCGCAGAACTGTGGCGATATTCCATAAGCATGCAATTTGATTAGAAGAGCTTGGCGTGCAGAATGGAGTGGACCGCCGTTCCCGCCGGAGGTTCGAGTCCTGTCAGTTACTTCACGTAATTTGCAGGTCTAGGAACTGATAACAATAAAAGTTTGGCCCAAAAGGTGTAAAATAAGCACAGAAGAAGCTTGTGAGATACAGAGTCAAAAGCCTTCGGGAAATATGGAATCGATTTCTTGTCCCTTGTCGATAACGCTCATCACTTCTTGTGAGTAAAGAGCTAGCTGTGTTTCACAAGAACGATGCTTTCTTAATTCGTATTGGTTGTGGGCCAATAGGTGATTATCCTCGAGGTTGTTTATAAGGTCTGAGGAAATTATACGTTCTAAAATCCTGCTGCAACCGGCTTCAATGTTGTACGCCTGTAAATTTACGGATAACTCCTCTTGCCTTTCTTGAATGTTGGAGTTATCTGTGTAACTTTCCAGTCTTTGGATGCGAATCTTTCACTGAGCCAGCGGTTGCGTATGATAATTAGGTATGGACGTATTGCATCAGCATACTATGAAAGCGTCTTAATTGGTATTCAATCTGGACCGAGAGACTTTGTTAAGTGATTTAAGTTGCTTTAATACTCCAAAAATAACAACTCCTAAAACGAAGCAAGCTGGCGGTTGTTCTTGATAAGAATTCTGGAGCATTCGCTTTGTGAAACGTTTTCGGAAAGCTGTGTTGAGAAATTTAGCTGTAGAAGAGCTGGCATACATAGCATCAACATTGCTCTGATCTATATCCTGAAACCAGTCGTATGCGATTGCGTACCTCTGAATTTAAGCTTGATCGGATGTATTCAGCAAGTGGAAATGACAGAAACAATTGCGGCTGTCGCACAAAGACTTTCTATGCCATGCTATTAGCGAACGCTCTTAATTTTTTTGCTGGGTGCAATAGCCCATTACAGCCAAATTTTATCGCATTGTCCTAACGGATATGTTAGTCGTAAGATCTACATTGACATTTGCAGCTATTTCACCCAGTGATCCTTGCCTTGTATGTTGTCCTAAAACACGTAGGCAAACATCGCTTGCTGGTTGTCAAGTATAAGCCGTCATCTTCTTTGTTGCCCGTGGTGATTGGTACTGCCTGAAATTTCGAATTCTGCAAACATTCTTGACGTTGTGTATGTCGTGAGATGTCCTCCCATTTTATTTGTTTCAGTGATACACTTGAACAACACTGTTTAAATTGTGTCATTAGTGTAAACGTGTCATGCCTCCAAAGTCTTTATATGTAGGAAAAATTAAATTACTGTAATTAATTGTATAAAATATTATTACCAATGTTATTGTTTTGGTATAAATAATAGTAAGCAACACTTCTCTCGGTCATGTCTAGATTGAGAAAAAATATCTCGTAACAGATACACAACTTTAGTATAAGCGTCGTTAGACTGTTTTATTAAATGCTATCTAAGGTGTCACGTAATTCACTCATCTTAGGGCGCGATGGTATTTTATAAATGGGAGGACACATGTCAAGACAGCAAATTTTTTATTCTATTTATTGACGATGACCGTTGTGTCATCATGTAGTCTCATTGACATGACTGTTTGTGTCATCATCTAGTCTCATTGACAAAAACTGCTTATAACAATACTCCACATAAAAACTGCTAGTTGTACTGGTTGATATTTATATATAAAATCTAGTGTTGGTGGGTAGTCAGATATAAAATAGATAGCTCGTCAAAGTTAAAACTGTAAAATCCATATAGAATAATGACCACCATAGTACACCTGTTGGTTGAGCGCCATGTCAACCAGACATGTCTACGCGGCAAGTTTAAAACTGCAATTTAATTAAATCAGGGATGGACGGTAATCAGTTCTGAGAGGAATTAACGATTGAGTATGGATGAAATAATTTACAAATTATTCTGCTAGTATTTTTTACCACATAAGTAGCCTTATAAAGCACAGATGTACCACCAAATAACAATTGTGATTTTATTGAATTAGTAATTTCACTCGCTGAAACTTAATAATAAACAACGAATCAGTTATTTTATTATGGTATTTTTACTTACTTGAGATCAGTGTTATTTAAAATTCAGGAATAGAAAGCATCATTTCTGCAATTAGTTTCCGAACAGTGCTGAACAGACTTTTGGTTCAGAGATATTACTAATGTAACTCACCCACCAGTTGTCAGTAATAAAATTCTATATGTCATTACGACATGTTTCCGGACGACATTGTCCCATAATCAAATTCTACTATAAAACTTATCTGCCGCTAGACAATATCATTAAACATAATAATAGCCGCTTATGTACTTCGCCAAAAACAAATCGTCGAGCTGAATCACATATTCATCGGGTGGCACAAAGGATGGATGGATAGGTCTTCAGCACTGTATGGCACGAAGTTGTGCACTAACTCAGCTTTGTGCCACCCGATGAATATGTGATTCTGCTCGACGACTTGCTTTCGACGAAGTACATAAGCAGCTATTATTATGTTTAATGATATTGCCTAGCTGCAGATACGTTTTATGGTAGAACTTGATAACAGGATAATGACATCTCAAAACATGTTGTGATGACATATAAAATTTTATTATCCACAACTGGTGTAGACCAGATGTGGCTCAAATTCAAAGAAGTGGTATCGACAGCAATTGACAGTTTTATACCAAATAAAAGAAGGAGGCGATCCCCCTTGGTACACAAAACAGATCAGGACACTGATGCAAAAGCAAAGGAAAAGGCAATCTAAATATAAACAAACACAAAATCCCCAGAATTGGCGATCCTACACAGAATCTCGAAATTTAGCGAGGATGTCAATGCCAGATGCCTACAATACTTATCACAACAAAAATCTTACCCGAAATTTGACTGAAAACCCAAAGAGATTTTGGTCATATGATAAATATACTAGGGGCAAAACACAAACAATGTGTGATAGTAATGGCGATCCTGACGATGACAGCGCTACTAATGCAGAGTTACTAAACATAGCTTTTAGAAACTCATTCACCAAAGAAGATGAAACCAATATTCCAGATTTCGAATTACGAACAGAGGCCGCAACGTGGAAGTAGATATTATCGGAGTACTGCAGCAACTAAAATCACATAACAGAACAAGTCTTCTGGTCCGGACTGTACACCCATTACATTTCTATCTGATTATGCTGAAACGATATCGCCTTACTTAACAGCCATATACAACCGCTCTCTCAAAGAAGGATCTGTACCAAAAGATTGGATTGTTGCACAGGTCACACCTATATTCAAGAAAGGCAGTAAGAGTAATCCACTAAACTACGGGCCTATTTCATAGACGTCAATTTGCAGCAGGGTTTTGGAACATATCCTCTATTCAAATATTATGAATTACCTCGAACAGAATGTTCAATTGACCCAAGGTCAACATGGATTTAGAAAATATCGTTCATGCGAAACACAATTAGCTCTTTATTCACAAGAAGTGATGGGCGCTATCGACAAAGGTTCGCTAATGTATTACGTATTTCTTGATTTCCGGAAGGCTTCTGATACCGTACATCACAAACGGCTTTTAATCAAATTGCGTGGTTATGGTATATAGCCCCAAATTTGCGATTGGATAGGGGATTTCATGTCAGAGAGGACACAGTTCGTAGTAATCGATGATAAGGCATCGACTAAAACAGAGGTGATATCGGGCGTTCCACAGGGTAGTGTTATTTGTCCTCTGCTGCTCCTTATTTACATAAACGATTTAGGCGAAAATCTGAATAGCTCTCTTAGGTTGTCTGCAGATGACGCCGTTATTTACCGTCTAGTAAAATCATCTGAAGATCAAAACCACTGTAGAAGGATCTGAATATCACTATGGTATAAAAATTGGCAATTTACTCTAAATAATGAGAAGTGTGAAGTCGTCCACATGAGTACGAAAAGATATCCGTTAAATTTTGTTTAGAAGATAAATCAATCAAAATACCTAGGAATTACCATTACTTCAGACTTAAACTGGAAAGAACACGTACATAATGTCGTGGGAAAGGCGAACCAGAGAGTGTATTTTATCGGTAGAACCCTTAAGAGATGCAACAGAACTACAAAAGAAACTGCATAAACTACGTTTGTCCGTCCATTTTTGGAGTATTGCTGCCCAGTGTGGGATCCTTATCAGGTGGGTTTGACGGAGGACATCGAAAGAGTCCAGAGAAGGGCAGCTGGTTTCGTATTGTTACGATACAGGGGAGACAGCGTTACGGAAATGATACAGGATTTGAGATGGGCATCATTACGAAAATAGCGCTTATCGCTGCGGCATGGGCTACTTACGAAACTCCAATCGCCAACATTCTCCTTCGAATGCAAAAATATATTGTTGCCTCCCACTTACATAGGTAGAAATGATCATCAGAATAAAATACGAGAAATCAGAGCTCGAACGGAGAGATTCAGGTGTTCTTTCTTCCCGCGCACTATTCGAGAATGGAATGGGAGAGCCGGCCGCGGTGGCCGAGGGGATTGAGGTGCTCCAGTTACGGTCTGCATGGCCACTACGGTCGGGGGTTCGAATCCCTCCTCGGGCATGGATATTTGTGCCGTCCTTAGTCTTAGTTAGTTCATAAGTAGTTTGTAAGCTTAGGGGCTGATGACCCCGTAGTTAAGTCCCATACATTCTACAAACATTTGAACATTTGATTTGGAATGGGAGATAAATAGTATAATGGTGGTTCGATGAACCCTCTGCCAGGCACTTAAATGTGATTTGCAGAATATCCCATTTAGATGTAGATGTAGGTTCGTGAGTGAAACAGTTGTACGATGACGTCAAAACAGATGGTTAAGAAATATTCTCACAGTTAAAAAGTAGGATAGTAATATAAAAATACTTGAGCATCTAATATTATTCTAAATACTCGGTCAGTGCAATAATTAACAAAATAGAATTTACGAATGAGTTCTTCAGATCCATCAGTTCACATTCACCGATCTGTTACGAAAGAAATCGAAGCCGTCGCAATAGTTAATTCACTAACGATTTCCGAAATGGAATGATCCATGTATCTTTCCAACTGTCATTCACCGCTTAAACTATGTAAATTCCCGTTTTGTGGCCGTCTGTTATGTTGGTAAAATTTTCGGCTGAAACGCCGGAGAATAAATGTCAGGTGTGCGAATGCATCGCTATGTTTACATTGTGTACGCGATGCTGTTGTTATCTGTATCTGTGCGTATCTCTGTCCGTAGCTCTTCTCTGTGTAGCCGGTGATATTTTGATAGCGCGACTGCCGCTACCATCAGCTCCGTTAATCGAAAGTTTGCAGGCCGTACTCTGCTGCAATATACGGGCTTTATTGTGGGTGTTGTCCGATATTTTGAGCGCTATTGCTTCGTTTATTACGGTGCAACAGAAACCGTCGATCCAGGTAATAACAGAAGTCCCTTCGAATGCAGCTCGCTGTCTATTTTCCAGTGCAGTCACTTTTTCGGGGTGGCGTAGCCGAAAACAGCTTTCACTACTGTGCACACTCTGACCGATACAGATTTGAGCACACTTCTATATCGCTGATATCCAACTACTTGCTGTGACGAGTTAGCTAACCCAGTTCCGAAGAGTTGTCATAAGCAGTTGTCCACTCTACATTGAACTTTGCAATCCATTTCCTTCATTGGCACTTATTAAATCTACATCTCTCCATCTCGTTTTTTTTTTTTTTTTTTTTTTTTTTTTTTCTAAAAACATGCTATAGTTATCGGAGAATAAATAAGACATAAGGCTATCTCGCATAAAGTCGAAAATGCAGTATCCAAACAAAAAAAGATACTAATCAAAATACAAGTGACATACAAAATGCCTACGATCTCATGTTCTAGAATTGCATAATTTTTCAGTTATATATTCATTTTCATAAGTGCTGTATGTCTGTAAAATCTCTTGCGAATACAATTAATACCAAAGAAGTCATAGATTAAAACTTGGTGGATGATGGTGCGATTTTCCAAGAACGTTACTGTTTATGTGTTCATATCTCATGAACTACGTGTCGTACTGTGATACAATTTAGAAGGTACACTCAACTACATGCTTGTATAGTGTCTGTAAAATTTCCTGCGGCTACAATTTATAGCCGGCCGCGGTTGCCGAGGGGACTGAGGCGCTTCAGTCACGGTCTGCACGGCCACTACGGTCGGGGGTTCGAATTCCCCCTCGGGCATGGATATTTGTGCCGTCCTTAGTTGTAGGTAGTTCATAAGTAGTTTGTAAGTTTAGGGACTGATGACCCCGTAGTTAAGTCCCTTAAGCTTAACAAACATTTGAACCATTTGAACATTACAATTTATAGTGTATAAATTACTAGTTTAAACCCGCGGCTCCACTCGCCTGTTGGCTAATTATATTTCATTATTCGTATGCTTATCCTTACAGAGAAAGAGCTGAAGACATTGTGTATGTCTGTGATTGTAGCACGCATAGACCAAAGATTGATTGATTGATTGGTTGGTGATACAGGGCGCTTAACATCGAGGTCATCAGCGCCCGTGCTCAAACTTGAACGGATGGAAGAAATATGACGCATGTCGGATGGACTTGCGAAATATAAAAGCACACCTACAGTTGTAGGAATAGCTTAAAACAACTCTTAAAAGGACTAAAACTGAGGATAAAACATTGACATATATGTGGCCTGGCGACTACTTAAAAATAAAGGGTGATCGGTCCACTCTAACACACTTTAAAATCGCACACCCAGTAGACCAAAGATACGGTCTATGGCATCACTTTTCACTGTATGTAACCTCCTTGCTATAGAATCGCAAACGTCATCGCTGACCTTCAGTCAGAATTTTTTAATAATTTGACTTCGATCCCCTTATAGCTATCGGCATGGAACTGCTATGGTGTACAACGGGAGACTTTGGACAACAATTACACACAGACCAATCGTTTGCGTTCTGTAGTTTTCGCTGCAGAGCGAAATATTAACGCTCACACAGACACGTGGAATTTTTATATACATTGATAAATTTCCATCCCCATACACTCCACCCTTTTATTATCAACCGTCAAGCAACAATGCAATCAATAAAACCATTTTCAGAGAAATATAATTTTCAAAGAGTAATTATTGTTCCGCATTTCGCGTTATACTCTTAAAATTACGAAATATCTATCAGATCGCTATAAAACCGTGCCTAAAACCTTCCTCGGGTATAAATTAGTAAGTGTACAAATATTTAAGTCTCTGCGTTTTGTCGTTCGGACGTGGTAAGCGTACACCGAACAGGCATTCACGATAATATATATATATAGATAAATAGCTATCCGATCGCCATAAAACCGTGCCTAAAGCCTTCACCGGGTAGACATTAGTAACTGTACAAATTGTTAGCTCTTTATGTCTTGTGGTTCAGACGTGATAAACGTACACCGAACAGACATTCACATTTACAGATATAGATAAATTGTAGCGTAATACCGAATGCGGAAAAGTAGTAAGCTAGAAACATTTTTTCTTTCATCATTTTGCTATGGCTGTCAGCAAGAAAAAGTTTAATAATGTTTTGAAATTATGTTTAAAGTTTGTTACAAGTCGCTAAGTACTCTCATTCTCATATAGCGTATTTATAAATTCTTGCCACACATTGTGTGACAGTTTTTTCTATTTGTTATTGTTTATAACGTTGTATCTCTGAACCATGTTTCGTGGATGATTCTTAACCCTGCAGCAATTGTTACCTCGCGGTAAGGAATGAGTCTACTTATTTGGTTGAAATCGGTCCAGTGGTTTATGAGGAAATGAGCAGCATTGTCACTAAATGCAGCAGTTTTTCGCGTATCTCATTGTTTATGACGTTATATCTCGGGAACTATGTATCGTACGTGATTCTTACACTTACGGCGATCGTGTGCCAAGTTTCATAAATATTGGAACAAAACTGTATATTTGTATACAACACGTACATACAAACATACGGACACTATTCTTTATAGAAGATTACGGGATTCGGTCCCATCTGACACATTGGAACAAAACTGTAAATTTGTACGCAACACTTACACTCAAACACACAATCATACGGACACTCCTCTTTATAGATTAGAAAGTTACGCGTTTCGAATCCCTCTCGGGCATGGAGGTTTGTGTCGTCTTTAGTATAAGGTAGTTCACAACTGTTACCAGCTGGCAGCAGAACAGCCAGGACAGCCCAGCCCAGCCGAGTCCAGCACTGGTCACATGGGCTACATTTTGTGACGAAGATTACCTACATAAAGCCGAAACCGGTGAATTTTTGCGATCAAGACTGTATTTTTTTTATATTAATCATATCAAATAGATCGCTGTTTCTCTCCTTTGACAATGTTGTCTAAATTAATTACAATATTTTTCTGATTTGTAGTAAAACTGTAATGACAGTAGTATTTACCGATTTAATTTATAACATTAATTGTAAAACGCATTTGGAATTATTTTCCTTTTTTAAAGTAAAAAGAACTTAAATATTAATTAGCTGTAATAGTCATTTTATAAATAAGGTTATTCAGGGCAAAACTGAAAATATTTCATAGCATTAATTTTATTTAAAAATTTTTATAACTTTTAGACAAATAATGAAAACTGTTTTAATTTTAAATGAAATAAACAAAAAATTATCAGAGGTAGAATCGAACCTCAGTCGATCCTTTGGCAGTTCAGGACGGTACTGGATAAGCTATGTCGCCATCCGGCAATGTAACTTCATGGCCAGTACATAAGATTCTCATGAGTTCAGCGTAACATTACAGCCTTTTTCCTCCAGCGACGTACTCTATTAACATGTGAAGTCTCTTGCAAAACTGAATTTTCCAGACCTGGAGGTCTTGTCGTAAGTAAATACAAATACTAAAGTTACATGTTCTAAACTGGCTGTGGTCTGTAAAACTGATAGCAGGGAAACTAGACCGACAGATGGCACTACCATAGGCAAGGACACAGTGATCAAGGAATGTAAATCATAGAATGATTTAAATGTGGGACACATTGGGTACTACAGAAGTAGGTATAATTATTGTAAATATATTATTGACACAAGGTTCATAATAGTCAAATGGAAGTCTTTGGAGGGAAGGTGACGTTCTTTTCGAGAAACACTTTTGGAGAAATTTAAAGGGCCGGAATTTGAGGCGAACTGCAGAAGGATTCTACTGCCGCCAACCTACGTTTCGCGTAAAGAATACAAAGATAAGATCAGGGCTCGTACTGATGCATGTAAGCATTTACTTTTCCCTCGCTCTATATAGGAGTGGAAAAGCAAATAAAGTAACCAGTAGTGATACTGAGTACCCTCCACCAGGTGCCTCTGGATGGGTGCGGAGTAAATATGTAGATGTACCGTACCATTTTCACGTCAAATGGCCGACAACAAGAAGATGCAAGCGCATACTGATTCACATCATGTCCCGAGCCCAGCCGTGCAATTGGTTCGTACTAACGCAAACAGGTACGATGAATAATTTCATATATTACCTAGGCTTCCACGGCCAGAGACAGATGACATAACAGTTTTCTGAGTGTTGTACCGCGTCATGATGTAAGAAGGCTATTACTTTAATAACCGACGTTTCGGCCAACGTTACAGTGGCCTTTATCTGGGTATACTGATGTCACCTGGTTGTTCCTATACTTTATATTTACTTTCAATTAGACATTACGTCATAATTTTGAAAATTAATGATGTTATTGCCGGCCGCGGTGGCCGAGGGGACTGAGGCGCTTCAGTCACGGTCTGCACGGCCACTACGGTCGGGGGATTCGAATTCCCCCCTCGGGCATGGATATTTGTGCCGTCATTAGTTGTAGGTAGTTCATAAGTAGTTTGTAAGTTTAGGGACTGATGACCCCGTAGTCCCATGGACTATACAAACATTTCAACATTTGAATGATGTTATTGGTGGTTTTTGGAGGAAGAATGGAAACTTTATTATGAGAGGATGCTGAGGTGGAGGGAGTGGGGGTTATCTGTTGCCTATTGCTTCCTGCATAGAGAGACATGATTGGTGGTCATCATCGAATGAGGTGAGGGCTTCCGTTTCTCTCCTGCTGGCTGTGGGCCGCGCGGCGGTAGTTGCTTGCTGGTGACGCTAGCGCGTTGTGTTGTCAGTGCGGCCTATTTCGCTATGATGGGTGGTTGCCAAGAGGGGACAAGCTTCTAGTCCATCTTCTCTGTTCATGTTATTACGATGTTTTACAATTTCTATGGCTTCCCTTATCTTGCGTATGTAAAAAACGTCACAGATCGGATTGCAAAACATCTTCGCAGGGTTGGTGTCCAGCCTTTCTTCTATAGTAGTCACAAGATCCAGGATGTACTTGGCTCCACAAAGGACAAGATAGAGGCACTGCACGCAGCAAGAGTTTACAAGGTGGAATGCGAGTTTGGGGAAGTATAGAAAGGTGAGACAGGGAGGGCAGTGGCAACGCGCATACGCGAACATGAACGCTACATTCGTTTAGGCCAACACAATAAATCTGCAGTAGCCGAACACCAGCAAGATTGCAGCAGAAAGATAAAATTTAACGATGCCAGAATACTCGCCAAACAACCAGGGATGGTTAAACGGAGGATAAGGGAAGCCATCGAAATTGTAAATCATTCTAATAACATGAAAAGAGAAGATGGACTCACAGCCATCACAGCGAAATAGGCCGCACTGATAACACAACACGCGAGCGTCACTAGTAAGCAACTACCGCTGCGCGGCCCACGGCCAGCAGGAGAGAAACGCAAGCCCTCACCTCATTCGCTGATGACCACCAATCATGTCTCGCTATGCAAGAAGCAATAGGCAACGGCCAACCCCCACTCCCTCCACCTCAGCACCCTATCATCATAAAGTTTCCATTCTTCCGCCAAAAAACACCAATAACATCGTTAATTTTCAAAATTATGAAGTATAGTAACAATCAGCTCACATCAGTATACCCAGATGGGGGCCACTGTAACGTTGGCCGAAGTTATTAAAGTAATAGCCTTCTTACATCATGACGCGGTACAACACCCAAGTAAACTTGTAAGAGTACACTTGTCGCTGTATCTTACAGTTTGATTTAACGTAATGTATATATTGTCTTAAATTTGTTTATTTCATGTATTTTTCATTTCTTGTATGCTAGATATATTTCTTATGTAACGACATTGCCTATATTGACTCATTTAGTGTAAATATGTACTGTATGTGTAAACCCGCATGAATGCACGGACATTATTATGCTGTAAGTTGGCAATGCGCCAGAGAAAATGTTGAACCTGTTGTAAAGACTGTCTTTGGTACAGAAGTAGTAGCTGTGAGTGTCGCGCTGCTGAAGCAGTCGCGGAGCGGACTCGCTATAGTAAACACATAAATGTTTTGTTGATGTTGCAGAGGCACGGTAGGCGCAGTGTGGCGCGAGTTTAATGCAATTGCAATAAGCCTGAGAGACGTACTGTTTAATGTATTGAAGGAAGTGCGAAACAAGTTTATTTATACTCGAAAGTGATCAGTGTAATCTTTTTTCATGTGTGCAAGAAAAGTAATTGTTTGATTACCAAGTCTATTGTCACCGAGAGTGATCGTTGTTGTAATCACGGAGATTAGAAGGTGTATCGAGGTGATATCAATGCAGACGAGCTGAACAAAGAGTTGTCGATAAAAATAATTTGAACCAGCAGTAAGAGTACCTATTGTAATCATATATGTCTTGTATGGACTTCACGACGAAGACGACGAAAGCCGATGAGTACTTTTGTAACATTTTATTTTGTATGCATGTAAATGTAGTGTCTACCCAATCAGAATTTTGGTTCAATTATACATGACTTATTTTGAAACCAGTCTTAATTTTGTAAGTAGTTGTAGTCACCCCATTATCACCATTATAGATTATGTTGATTATGCAAGCCTGTACATTGACTAACAAGTTCAACCATTTTCAAAGTAATTACGATCAGTTTTAAAGAAATTGCTAGACGAGTTAAAGAATTGATAAACGTGTTACAACCACAGAGACTAGTAATTAAAGTGCAGTGCTGTTCTAAGTTTTGCAACCAATTATTATGTCAAAGCTTTTAACTTGCTAGAGAGTTTGCACGTAAAGTAAAGTTGGTTTCATTTATGTAGAAAGTAACCAGGCTAACAGTAGTCAAAATATTATAGTTGATTAACCAGACTTGACGGAAGTAATTTTTTTATGAAATACGTTAAACGCCAAACTCTGCTCAACCAGTTACACGCGTACGCTACTCAGGCCCTGGAACTAATTAAAAAAAATAGTTCACGTAAAGTTTTATAAGGAACTTGAATGCTTTAAACAATATTATTAAAATTATTGGGAACTTTGTAGTATTTGTGAAGGTCATTGCACCACGGAGTTTCACAATACTGAGCTATTATCATTGCAATCAGAGTCTATCAGCTATTACGATTTTTATTGTAACACGAACACGCCATCACCACTACATGAATTCTGACACATTTATTAGTTAAGTTGTGCTGTTCGTGAATCATAAGAGGTGCTAGTTGGAGGCTGTAGTCAATGCTAAGTCAGATAGGGTTAAGCTTAATTAATTACCACAGTGACTGTTTCAAGTTAAGTAATATCATTTTTTATTTATTCAAAATTTTAACTTTCAGTGCGAAAGTGTTGTTGCGACCCATTAGTTGTGATTTTCTGCAACATTCAATAACGAAATTATTATTACGCATTCTGAATTTTGAGATTTTTTGACGACCTCCAACAGGCCACCTTCTTACAAACTATTATCTACTTTCATATAGTTCAACAAATGTCAGTCTGTACGTAGATGAACCACGATGTATGCGACATGGTTGTACTGACGCGTCATCAAGTTGTGCCCCCCGGAGCAGGTCAGAAGCCGTGCCTCTGGCCACCACACGCAGCGAGGGGCTTCATCGAGCCAGCGGCGATCCATCCTGCTGCCAGCAGCAGCAGCAGCAGCAGTGCTGTATTCGAACTGCGAGCATTACACGGCAGCGCGTTTAACCTGCGCGTTTGTCAAATAAAGCGTCGCTGCTCCTCTGTTCAAATTAATGCCCTATATCATCGGTACTAAATGACACTGCCGCGAGGTCGTTTATTTTTACTGCAGTTTGCTCATTCATCTTACTTATACGTGCCCATTTTTCCTGAATAAATGCGGTTAATGTCTCCAATACCGTTTTGAAGGTCGTGGTGGTACCGTCCGTTTAATTTCTGTTATCGTACTTAAGTTTTGCTGCCACCCTAAACAGTAAGCACGTGATCTATGGCTCATATTGCTTGCCGGATTCGCAGACCACCCTCGGGAATTTTTTTTTTATTTTTATTTATTTATTTTTCCCAAGAGCTGAAAGTACTTCTGATGTGTGAATTACATGATTCTAAGTACAGTTCTATTGTTTCTTAGTAAGAATGTATTGTGAAAATTTTCTAAATAGATTCTGCGTCTAAGAAAACCCAAAGAATGTGTTTATTCATATCCATGGAACGTATGACATTAACTGGGAATGAGTAAAGTTGAAAAAGTGTACCCAGGTGGGATTCTATGCAGGGTTGTCCTGCTTGCTAGGCAGTGGCTTTGACCTCTAACCACTGGGGACACAACGATCACAAGGAAGGGTTTCAGTACTGTCACGTTGCTTTCCAACAGTAAAAGGACAACGTAACCTTGTTAATTTTAATAGTTTCTTCGTAGGTTATCGAATGAATAACTTGTGGCTAAAAGAAATATTCTGTTACTTGGTTGTGTGAGGCCTGTAGCAGGGGGGGAAACACGCATTCAGAGCTAACGGCGACCGGTGGCGAGCACAAGGGTGGCTCTGTTATTCGGAGGGTCAGCGGTTCCCGGAAGACGCCTTACGGCCGAAGGCCACAGCAGGTAGGACTGAGGTGTGAGCCTTCCAAATATCTGGCTGGCACCACCGACGCTGGTGTCGTCAAGGCAGGCTCGTCTGGAGCAACACAATATCTCTCCATAGCCGGTGCTTTTTGCCGGCCGCGGTGGCGGAGAGGACTGAGGCGCTCCAGTCACGGTCTGCACGGCCACTACGGTCGGGGTTTCGAATCCCCCCTCGGGCATGGATATTTGTGCCGTTCTTAGGATAAGCTAGTTGATAAGTAGTTTGTAAGTTTAAGGACTGATGACCCCCTAGTTAAGTCCCATAAGCTCTACAAACATTTGAACATTTTGGTGCTTTGCGAAGGGAGAGCTGGGACGTCTGGCACCGAGATGGTGAACACCAGGGTGGCACTTGCTAGCACATTGTACGTCTCTGGCGCAAAGCTTGCAAGCTCCCGAATTATACAATAGTGATGGAGTTTGGCAGTTTGCTGGGAACAACTTGCTGGCCGTGTTATCGAAGGTGCCTGAAGGCCATCCGCCGCTACCGTGAGAACGCTGGACGGAAGGGCGAGGCCCGACCGGTGGAAACGCGGGAAAGCTGGCCATTGGCTGCTGTTTTTATAGTAAGAGGGTTCGGCTGTCTGACTCCCGAACGCAAGCCGTGATTGGCCATACCTTGCTCCAAAACTTCTACTAATTGCACTGAGTATTGGCAAGCCGATAGCAAGGTCAGCCTCCCTGATGTTAGACGCACCGACGCGCTAATTGTGATTGTCACAGTTCTGTTGTCATCTCTGCCTACAGTACATTCGTGCTTCACACGTAAATTGTCTGTAGTGACACGACACAGCCGAACGAGTGAGATCGTAGGCACTAAGATGCGCCAGGGTCGTAGTAGGCTGATATTATTTAAATACTGCTTCTGGAATACCAAGCTGAATTATCTCCGGGTCTGAGACTCGCAGCTATCGACACTCGCAGCCGCCGCCCAGCCGTCGTGTTGCTGATATCGCCAGCCGACACAGTTTGATTCAGTATCGCGTGCATTTGCTAGTGTTTCGAGGGGTGCTCACGTTTTCGGACTATTGTAAACGTTAGTTAAACTCACAGTAATCTGGTATCGGAATATTTCTCTCGATAACGCTACGGTGTCCAGTTAAATGTGGGTTGTCACTAGTGTTTAGAAGTAAATACAATTGTCTTCGACTCGCTGTATGAATGTATATTTTTTTGTAAAAAAAAGGTAAGGTTCGTTAAATTTGATCTGTGTTGAATTGTATGTGAACTTTTGCTCTGACGTTCATTTGACTTCAGAGAATAATACGAGTCAAAACAAATTTCTTTACTCAAATCATTCAAATTAGATAGCCCCTCCTTACATAATTTTGGATGGGATTTATTACTTGAAAATTTGATGGTGGGTCAGCCACGCCTATGTCAAGTGAACAAACCATTTGCATTCTCCATTTACATACCGCCCTTCCTCTCCCCTATCTTAACCTTTTATTTTGCAACACACCCACCATAACGATACCTTTCAACAACAATGACATGGTTACTAAAGTACGCCCCCAGTCAGAAACAAATTATGAACTTTTCCCTACCCACTATCACTCAATTTCGCGGTTTTTCAAACTGATTCACGTAGAGTAAGCGCATAGGAGCACCTCCGGACTGAAGAGAGGATCATTGCCCGTCATCTCAATATTGTATAAGAAACTGTATATATTTCGTTGCCTAACGTAATAAGCAGCTTCATTCTTAATTACACTTCGTGAATTGCCACGATAGGTAATGTAGAGTTTATAGCGTCAGTTATTCAGATTTCTTATTCACTATGATCATCCTTTTGATTCTGACAGGTCGAAATCTAAGTTCCTCTCTGACCGTCTAAAATTAAAGTGCATGAAATAAGCATCTTTTTGACGTTGCTGCTCTTTCAATTTGCGTGCTTTCTTAAAATAAATGTTTAGGAAGTTCCATAACATGCAAGATATTTAAATCTTTTCGAGATAGTTCTTGTACTGCCTTCAGTGACATAATTTTTTGATCAATTGTGGAAATTATTGCAATAAATTGGCGTTTGAAATTCATATTAAGTTATATACCTTCATTAAAGGTATTCGATTATTAATTGCTTTACGTATTTACTTCGCTGTACGTGTCACTTAACTGGCATACGAATATCGTCTCTCATAAAAAAAAAAAACATACAATAGATGTTTCTTAACGCATACCTTCCACAGCAGAAGTGCAAGATCACATGTAGAAGCAAGACGGTTCTTCTGGAATCTATGAAAGTGTCTGTTAAACAACTATGTCGTAAACTGTTACCTAACTAGTTACCATCTACCAACATTAATAACGAAAGTGTCAATATCAGACATCTTTCTTTTAAGTTGTTTAACTGCTGAGGTCATCGGTCCCTAGACTTTCACACACTACTTAAATTAAGTAATGCTAAGGACAACATACAGACATAGCACTCGAACCTCCGGTGGAAGCGGCTGTGCAATATATGAAATAGTGCCTCAGACCACGCGGCCATAATGGAAATAACGACTTGACAAACGCACGTAACATAGTAACGTAAGAACAAATATAATGGCATGGCAGTTGCAGAATTTTGAACTTTGTAGAAACGATGAGTATTACTGTACTCTTTGGAATTCCTACCATTAGAAATGCAATATTGTTATACCACTATTTGCTGTAAGATTGCCTATTCTTTATATTTACTATGGAAATAAGGTTGTCGAATGTTCATACAGTTGCTATTATTGTTGGTAGGTAACTAATTATTAACAATTAATCATATAGTCGTTCTCGTAGATACTAACTAAAATAGACGCCTTACTTTTGCGTGTGAGCTCACAACTTTCTTGTAGGTAGTCCTTTTCTTCTTCTTCGGAATTAGTTTTTCTACGTCAGCTACAGATTTTCTTGAAAGCCATTACTTCTCTTCTGCTTTTTCTCAGCGGCTTTGAAGTAACAGTGTTTGAAAAGTCTGGACTGTAAAGGTGAAAGAAGCATGCAGTTCTATAACAAAATTCTGGCTCTGATAGCCAAGTGAAAGAAGCTTGTCTTTACTACCTTTCTTATTGGAAAAGCACTTAATTAATTGACGATACCCATCCATGGATTTTAAATAAAATAATAAATCGTGGAAACGGAAACGCGGGTTAGTTTTCTCCCGTCCAGAAGGGAGCAAGAGACAAGATATTTTATCTGACTACACAGCATTTACAAAATATATAGTGTGGGAAAATTGTAATTAGGACAAAGGGTTAGCGTTTAACAGAATAATTTATTGTACAAGGCATAAACAACAAAGGGGGAGAGACCACTTTAAATATAACACACACCTTACAAGAGAATCCACATTTAGGCTATATAAAATTGTATGGCCCTAAAACTGCCCACCAGCTAAAGTATTACTAGCTTAATTAATAATGAGGGGAGAAGGGAGGAATTGATAAACATTCTCACAAAGAAAAATGCGCCAAGCCATGCAAGTTCTTACCAGCACCGAACACAAAAACAACAACGCCAGCGGCAGGGCGCGGTATGGAACGGCAGGTTCACTTGCGAACCAATAAAATAAAACTTTGCTCCGTAGCGTATGGTCTTGTGGTTTAGGCTCAGGGTAGCTATCAGCGGGAACAAGCACACGTGATAGAAATCCACGCGATATAGTATAAGCTTCCAGAAAAATTCAAGATATATATTAAATAGGAAAATTCGCCAAATAATACTTAGAAACGGTTGTTCTGGTGTTCGTTTTGCGCAGGGGAAGAGAACTACGGAATGGTAAAGGTTTCAGGTCAAAACAGTACTCTACAAGGTCGGATCTTAGAATCCCAAAAATAAAAAATAAAATTAAATAAAATTAAATAAAAAATAAAAATAATTTTAGCAAGTAAAACCGCGAGGTAGGTCATATAACCATTCGTTTTACTCAGTGGAATGATATCTAGCTAGTAAGCGAGGTTACAGAATTCTACAGTACTTTCCGGTGTGGATCACAAAAAATATGGAAAAGGTAAAAATTACAATTTCGAAGAAAATAAAAGCGTGATATATGTCATGTAACGATTCATTCTACTCAAGGGAAGAAGAGATATCTAATAGGAATGACTACGGTATAAAACACGCTATTTGCCATACACGTGGGGCAGCGAGTACGGAAGTTACGCCGGCCGCGGTGGCCGAGGAGGCTGAGGCGCTTCAGTCACGGTCTGCACGGCCACTACGGTCGGGGGGTCGAATCCCCCCTCGGGCATGGATATTTGTGCCGTCCTTAGTTGTAGGTAGTTCATAAGTAGTTTGTAAGTTTAGGGACTGATGACCCCGTAGTTAAGTCCCTTAAGCTTAACAAACATTTGAACATTTGAACGGAAGTTACAAGTTTAGAAGTACCAAAATTCGGGGAGAATTACCACGTTACATGTACCAGAAATCACAACATCTAAGCAACGTTCTAGTTAACAACTCGTGTGCTTAGAGTGATGGAGTAAGCTGAGGACTTTACTTCATATCGTCCATGTGTTCTATGGACAAAGGGCAGACACCGGAAGTATCGAAAAGTTCCGGAAAAACATCAAATTTACCGACCAAATAAAAATGAAAAACATTTTAAAATGTTTAAACATAGGAAGGAAGGAAGGACTACAGTCGGGATTCCGTTAAAAACACTATTAAGACCGCAGTATCAAACTTCGGCAAAAATCATAATGAAATTAGCAATCCAAAACAAAATTAAATAAAATCTCACCGATACGCATTGTGGTGACGTTATAGCCAAAATTAGAGGAAGTTAGCAGAGAACTCGAGTCAAATCAGAGCCTATAACCATATGAATTTAGTGGAAGAGAAACAAGTGGGTCTCACAGACCCAGCCCGACCGTTCCAGGGTTAAAAATTGTTACAATCTTTAAAGCAAATAATAATAACAATAGGGAGGCTCGAGCCTTCGTAATCCACATGATAGTCAAGCACGTTACTATCTCTGCTATTTCGCCCTACTGATATACACTGCTCATTTACTTTTAGGTAAGGTAATTATGTCCTGTATTTAAAAATTTAGAGTCCTTTTCCTCGGTATTTTCTGGATAGTACGCCTTAAAACGTCTATACAAACACGCGACTTCGCATGTTTGTATACTACAAACATATGAAGTCTAATCCCAAACTGAATTTCCTAGATGGGAGACTTTCATTGTTAGAAGGTGAGTCATCAGAACGGGTTTACTTAAAAGGGGGCTAGCCAGAATACTTTCACTTAGAAGGGCGTCATTATTTTTAATTGTAAGACCGGTCAATAGAATATTTTTTTCTTTGAAAGGAGGCCAGAAGAATATTATAACTTGGAAGTGAGGTCGTGAGAACATGTTTACTTAGAAGGGAAATTCCCCATCACACTCAGTCAAATTCAATGGTAGTATGGCGCATTGAATAGCCTATCGAAACCTGATCACAAATCAAGTATGAAAAGAGGGAGAAAGTGTGTGGAACTGTGAAAAAAGAAGAAAAACAGAAACAGTTAACGTCGAATTTAAAATATATAAAACTAGAGGTAAGAACTTTCAGCAAGAGTGTCGTGCTCCTGAGGTTATGGCAATGAACTGCGAAGCTGAAAGTCTCTGGTTCAGACCTTCCGAAGCGCATATTTTTTTCTTGTTCGCAAAATTATGACCTATCCGTTGATTGATTGTTTGCTGTACCAGTTTTGTACCTGTGTAGGAAATGATCATACCAATGTTGGACAATCATTCAATGCCTTAAGGAAATTTCTTGATATTGTTACACAAGCTATATTTGCTGGATTCACATTGTCCGTGGAATATGTAACTGGTAATCAAAAAGTCAGTATAAATTTGAAAACTTAATAAAGCACGGAATAATGTAGATAGAGAGGTAAAAATTTACAGACATGCTTGGAATGACATGGGGTTATATTAGAACAAAGAAAAAAAATGTTCAAAAAATGTACTACAGATGGCGCTTCATCTGATCAAAAAAGCAATAATTAGCATAAGAAATTAAGACAAAGCAAAGATGATGTTCTTTACAGGAAATGCTCAATATGTTCACCATCATTCCTCAGCAATAGCTGTAGTCGAGGAATAATAATGTGAACAGCACTGTAAAGCATGTCCGGAGTTATGGTGAGGCATTTTCGTCGGATATTGTCTTTCAGCATTCCTAGAGATGTCTGTCGATCACGATACACTTGCGACTTCAGGTAACCCCAAAGTCAATAATCTCACGGACTGAGGTCTGGGGACCTGGCAAGCCAAGCATGACGAAAGTGTCGGCTGAGCACACGACGCACGCAAGAGATCTTTCACGCATCTAGCAATATGGCGTGGAGCGCCATCCTGCATAAAAATCGCACGTTCCAGCAGGTGTTTATCAGACAGGCTGGGGATGATGAGATTCTGTAACATATCGGCGTACGTCACACTCGTCACGGTATTAGTTACAAAACCAGAATCACGCAGTACCTCGAAGACATTTTTTTATTTTTATTTATTTACTTACTTATTTATTTATTTATTTTTGTTCTAATAAAACCCCATGTCATTTCAAGCATGTGTGTCAGTTTTTACCTCTCTACCTACATTATTCCGTGCTTTATTAAGTTTTCAAATTCATACTGACCTTTCGATCACCCGGTATTTATTACACTCTCGTCCTAAGTCACTAACAGTCGTCTGCTAGCCTGTGAACATCCTCAACAAGAATTCTTTCTACGCCGTGCACAGTCGTCAACTGACGTTGTGAGTTCAGTGGTTTGTTTCGTGTAGCGTCCCCAGACTACGGCATGGTTGCCTACTGCTTCCAGTGGCCGCAATTACTTGCTGGTTTGTGTTCTAAATCGTCTATTTTCACCGGTATTTGACACTGCGATTACAAGACAATGAGCCTTTATTTTGATATAGTTCCCACCCATCTATTTGTTGTTTTGATACGTGACAGTAATATGTTCTTACTACATGACTCATATTCAGTAGCCAATGTCTATATGAAAATTGCCAATGCTACAAATTGATAACAGAGACGTCAATGAAACGACGGTAAGTTCATAATGCAATGACACAAACGAAATAAAAATATTGTTCTGGAAAGGGATTTGAGCTAGGGATGTTTTGTTTTGTATTCCAACACCACAACCTTAGAACAAGAATATATTTGTTGCAGCTGCTTCCTTAGTGTGTGCATATCATACGTTTGGAGTGTACAGTTTTTATTTTCTTTTTTTCATTTTTCTACGAGGTGCGACAATACAATGAGATTGACGTGAAAAACGTTGCTCGCCGTTTTAGTCAGGTGGCATAACAGTAGACTGGGATGCCACCCATCTGCTTTGACCCATGACGTCATCAGCTTGTCGGAAAACCAGTATACGCAATATCTTAATGCTTCTGTATTGTAAATACAAATAATCCTTTAACCACTCTTAATCACTGCGAAAATGAAGTTTTTGAACGGCACAAGAAAGTGAGTTGGGAGCACTCCATGTTTCGATATTCACTGATTTTAATACGTTATTTTAATACTGCAGATGCACTGCATTACAGCGTCTTTGGTCGAGACGAATAGCCAGTCAGTGAGCTGATTGTTGGAGAATGTAGAACTTGATCCAAGCTGTAGATAAGAAAATTTCTACAACTTTTACCACTTTTAATGGCTAAATGGAAACACAGTATTTATATTCGTGAAATCCAGGACAAAGAATCTTTCGAATTACGTAACTTTCATTGGCCTTCTTCTACGAATAAATTAGTAATCTGTACCACAATTTTCGTGTTAGCGCATTTATATAATGATTCTGGCTACCGCCTTCTAAATAAAAATATTCTGGTGAACCCTCTTCAGACAAGGGAAATTTCCCATCACACCCCCTTCAGATTTAGTGAAACGATAACACGATGGGTAGTTTCGTATAAACTGAATACAGACCAAGTACGTAAACAGGTGCGATAATAAAGAAATGAAACTGATTTTCTTTGCAACATGTGGCAAACATGCAGGCTTGCGTAGACACAATACCTTTGACCTTGGTCTAAAAGCTGATTCTAGTCCAAGCGGCACAACGATGCAACTACTCAGTCGTGAGTTGTGCTGTAATAAGTTAACATTTGTTTGTGTCACTCGTCACAGAAATGGAACCGCATAATATTGCGCAACTGTATGCAACTCCTTTTCGCGTTAAATTGGGTGAAAATGCGACGAAAACTTACGGTAAACTGCAGAAGGCTTTTGGAGCGGAACTTAGGACAAGAGCTCAAGATTTTCGTTGGCAGAAAATGTGTAGTGAAAGCAGAACGAATGTTGAAGGCTGCCGTGGACGACCATCAACACTTGGCCAGTGTGCGTGAACTCGTATGATCTGATCGAAGATTATAAGTGAAAATGATTGCAGAAGAACTGAACATCAATCGAGATACGGCTTGTCTAAGAATAACTGAAGATCTTGGTATGAGAAAGATTTGGGCAAAAATGGTGCTGAATAATCTCACACCACAACAGCAAAAAACATGGGAAAATGAGGCAGCCGATCTGTTAGAGCAAACGGAAATCAATTCAGAATTGTTGAGCCGTGTTATCACTGGTGATGCATTTTTTTCAGTACAATTCAGAGACAAAACGCCAAAGTTTGCAATGATGCTCAAAGGGATAGACCAGACCAAAAAAAGCTTGCATGTCAAAGTCAAAAGTGAAATGGATGCTTGTGTGCTTCTCTGATTCCAAGGAAATTGTTCATAAAGAGTGGGTGCCTCGTGGACAAACAGTTAACCAATATTGCTACAAAGATATTTTAGAAAGACTTCGTAAAAGAGTTATTTGTGTCCATGCCACCATTGATGAAAACTGGATTCTGCATCGCGATAATGCGTCATCCCACACTGCTCTGTCAGTACAGCAATTTTTAACCTCAAACCAAATTTCAGTACTACCACAGCCACCTGATTCACCAGATATCGCTCCATGCGACTTTTTTCTATTTCCAAGAGTCAAAACGGCGGTCTAGGGGACACCATTTTCAAACAACACAAGATGTCCAAAAAACTGTGATGAGGGTCTTGGCGGATATTACAGAAGATTAGTTCCAGAAATGTTACCATTAATGGCAGAAGCGCTGGAAAAAGTGTGTACAGTCAGAAGGGAACTACTTTGATGGAGGCAACACTAAACTTGACTGGCTCACCTGTAGATGGGGATACTGTCCGACTGCTTTGACCCGTGACATCATCGCAGCGTGGTAGTTTTGAGGTGCGTGCGACCGCTGGCGCGAAGCGGGAGACCCGGGTTCGATTCCGGTCTGTCTCACATTTTCACTTGTCGCCATTGCTTAATATCAATGCCCAAATGCGGCCACTGGCAATCCTTACTTTCCTATCTTTCTTCCTTCCCTTCCTTTAACAATCGTTTGCAAATACAATGATAATGTTTGCAACAGATGCTGAATAGTGAGAATCCTGTGAGTCTTCGTTTTAGCCAATCACTTGACAACGCTGATGTTTTCTCATGGAATCTTCGCTTTACGAGGGCAATTATTTTTAGTGAGCGGACGAGGGTACATATAAGAACCTGTCAATCATAAAGCAGGAACAGCATTATTTGTTTACTTCGTGGTCTGTAGGACTCGAACCTCCACGGTGAGCAACCACGCGCTCCGCAGCGAGGCGCGTTAGACTGCTCGGCTACACCACCGCGGGTATGATACACTAATCGAGTCATACTATGTGGTCCGAACAAATGGGCAACGATTTTCTATCATGTTGTTGATGTTGCCAACATAATCACGCGAGTCCGCCGACTTGACGCGTAAAATTTTACGCCCCGTGACCATTGTAAAAAGAATTGGTCGATTTTGGACCACAGGAGGTGGCAGTAGGGTATTCGAAAAGGTTGAGAAAGACTGAGTTGGACGATAAATATACGGATGGCCTTCCAACCAGAATATTCACCTTGGCCAAACTAACGCAAAACGGCCGTTCAAATGCTTCATTTTCGCTGTGATTAAGAGTAGTTAAAGGAAATGGATATTTTCATATGAATGCCGATGTAAAGGATGATACGCCGGGAGAGGCATCTAGCGGTGCTCGGGTGGAACTACGAAGCCGAGAATGTCGATATAAATGATGATGCGCCGGGAGAGGCACGTAGCGGGGCACGGGTGGAACTACGAAGTCGACATGTTGTCAGCTCTGGAATTCTGAATATCGCAGTATCGAAATTACATTTCTTGGCGTAGTATAAATATACGAACACCGAAATTGTAGTTCCATTTCAAATATTAGGCTAATGAAAGTCACATAAATCGAAAATGGCATGAGAAGTATATACTTCCGTTTTTATTTGTTGTTATTGTGTCAGACATTTTCAAAATCAAATGTTTGTATAGATTATGGGACTTAACTAAGGGGTCATCAGTCCCTAAACTTACAAACTACTTATGAACTAGCTAACACTAAGGATGGCACAAATATCCATGCCCAAGGGAGGAAATCTAACCCCCGACCGTAGTGGCCGTGCAGACCGTGACTGGCGCGCATCAGTCCCCTCGGCCACCGCGGTCGGCAGGCATTTTCCTTAACACGTAAAAGATACCGTTTCATACCTCCCAGTGCGGGTTAAATTTTACCAAATATCCCAACGGCCTCCTATGATGTTGGCAAAAGATGCTGAATAGTGAGAATACTGTGAGTCTTCATTTTAGCCAATCGCTTGACAACGCTGATGTTGTCTCATGGAATCTTCGCTTTACGAGGACAATTACTTTTAGTGAGCAGACGAGGGTACATACAAGAACCTGTCAACCATAAAGCAGGAACAGCATTATTTGTTTACTTCGTGGTCTGTACGATACACTAATCGAGTCATTCTATGTGGTTCGAACAAATGGGCAAAGGTTTCCTATCGTGTTGTTGATGTTGCCGACATAATCACGCGATGCCGCCGACATGACACGTAAAATTTTAACCCCAGTGACCATTGTAAACACAATTCTTGACCACAGGTGGTGGCAGTAGCGTATCCGAAAAGGTTGAGAAAGTCAGAGTTGGACGATAAATACACGGATGGTCTTCCAACCCGAATATTCACCTTGGCCAAACTAACGCATACGGCCGTTCAAATGCTTCATTTTCGCTGTGATTAAGAATGGTTAAAGGAAATGGATGTTTTCATATGAATGCCGATATAAAGGATGATGCGCCGGGAGACATCTAGCGGTGCTCGGCCTAACTACGAAGTCGAGAATGCCAATATAAATGATGATGCGCCGGGAGAGGCACGTAGCGGGGCACGGGTGGAACTACGAAGTCGTCATGTTGTCAGCTCTGGAATTCTGAATATCGCAGTATCGAAATAACATTATTTCCTGGCGTCGTATAAATATAGGAACACCGAAATTGTAGTTCCATATTAGGCTAATGAAAGTTATATAACTCGAAAATGCTATGAGAAGTATATACTTCCGTGTTTATTTGTTGTTATTGTGTCAGGCATTTTCCTTAACATGTAAAGGATACCGTTTCATACCTCCCAGTGCCGGTTAAATTTTACCAAATATCCCATCGGCCTCCTATGTTAATAACTATTGTATTTCGGACGTCCGAAAGAACAGACACCACACCAATACAATAAACGCGACGACGGCGTTAGCTTCGGTTATTTAACCGCAGATGCAGTCATATGTCCGACCTCGCACGGGAATCCATAATGGCGAGTTAATACGGCATGGACGATAGGGGCGCTACAAACATAGCGTGCGACATGTGGGAATCTGAGACGGACGGGAGTAGAGCACGGGTGGCCAAGTGGTTAAGGCGACCGCTGGCCCGAAGCGGGACACCCGGGTTCGATTCCCGGTCCGGCTCACATTTTCGCTTGTCGCCATTGCTTAACATCAATGCCCAAATGCGGCCACTGTCAGTCTTTCTTTCTATCCTTCTACCTTCCTTTCCTTTAACAATCGTTTGCAAATCCTATGATAATGTTTGCAACCGATGCTGAATAGTGAGTATCCTGTGAGTCTCCATTTTAGCCAGTCTCTTGACAACGCTGATGTTTTCTCATGGAATCTTCGCTTTACGAGGGCAATTATTTTTAGTGAGTGGACGAGGGTACATACAAGAACCTGTCAACCTTAAAGCAGGAACAGCATTATTTGTTTACTTCATGGTTTGTACGATACACTCAAAAATGTTCAAATGTTTGTAAATATATCGGTCCAAACTGCATGGTCATCCGTCCATAGCTTACAAACTACTTAAACCTAGATAAACTAACCTCAGGACAACACACGCACCCATGCCCCAGGGAGGACTCGAACCTCCACGGTGAGCAACCACGCGCTCCGCAGCGAGGCGCGTTAGACTGCTCGGCTACACCACCGCGGGTATGATACACTAATCGAGTCATACTATGTGGTCCGAACAAATGGGCAACGATTTTCTATCATGTTGTTGATGTTGCCAATATAACCACGCGAGGCCGCCGACATGACACGTAAAATTTTACCTCCCCCGTGACCGTTGTAAACACAATTGGTCGATTTTCGACCACAGGAGGTGGCAGTAGCATATTCGAAAAGGTTGAGAAAGACTGAGTTGGACGATAAATACACGGATGGTCTTCCAAACCGAATATTCACCTTGGCCAAACTAACGCAAAACGGCCGTTCAAATGCTTCATTTTCGCTGTGATTAAGAGTAGTTAAAGGAAATGGATATTTTCATATGAATGCCGATGTAAAGGATGATACGCCGGGAGAGGCATCTAGCGGTGCTCGGGTGGAACTACGAAGCCGAGAATGTCGATATAAATGATGATGCGCCGGGAGAGGCACGTAGCGGGGCACGGGTGGAACTACGAAGTCGACATGTTGTCAGCTCTGGAATTCTGAATATCGCAGTATCGAAATTACATTTCTTGGCGTAGTATAAATATACGAACACCGAAATTGTAGTTCCATTTCAAATATTAGGCTAATGAAAGTCACATAAATCGAAAATGGCATGAGAAGTATATACTTCCGTTTTTATTTGTTGTTATTGTGTCAGACATTTTCAAAATCAAATGTTTGTATAGATTATGGGACTTAACTAAGGGGTCATCAGTCCCTAAACTTACAAACTACTTATGAACTAGCTAACACTAAGGATGGCACAAATATCCATGCCCAAGGGAGGAAATCTAACCCCCGACCGTAGTGGCCGTGCAGACCGTGACTGGCGCGCATCAGTCCCCTCGGCCACCGCGGTCGGCAGGCATTTTCCTTAACACGTAAAAGATACCGTTTCATACCTCCCAGTGCGGGTTAAATTTTACCAAATATCCCAACGGCCTCCTATGATGTTGGCAAAAGATGCTGAATAGTGAGAATACTGTGAGTCTTCATTTTAGCCAATCGCTTGACAACGCTGATGTTGTCTCATGGAATCTTCGCTTTACGAGGACAATTACTTTTAGTGAGCAGACGAGGGTACATACAAGAACCTGTCAACCATAAAGCAGGAACAGCATTATTTGTTTACTTCGTGGTCTGTACGATACACTAATCGAGTCATTCTATGTGGTTCGAACAAATGGGCAAAGGTTTCCTATCGTGTTGTTGATGTTGCCGTCATAATCACGCGATGCCGCCGACATGACACGTAAAATTTTAACCCCAGTGACCATTGTAAACACAATTCTTGACCACAGGAGGTGGCAGTAGCGTATCGGAAAAGGTTGAGAAAGTCAGAGTTGGACGATAAATACACGGATGGTCTTCCAACCCGAATATTCACCTTGGCCAAACTAACGCAATACGGCCGTTCAAATGCTTCATTTTCGCTGTGATTAAGAATGGTTAAAGGAAATGGATGTTTTCATATGAATGCCGATATAAAGGATGATGCGCCGGGAGACATCTAGCGGTGCTCGGCCTAACTACGAAGTCGAGAATGCCAATATAAATGATGATGCGCCGGGAGAGGCACGTAGCGGGGCACGGGTGGAACTACGAAGTCGTCATGTTGTCAGCTCTGGAATTCTGAATATCGCAGTATCGAAATAACATTATTTCCTGGCGTCGTATAAATATAGGAACACCGAAATTGTAGTTCCATATTAGGCTAATGAAAGTTATATAACTCGAAAATGCTATGAGAAGTATATACTTCCGTGTTTATTTGTTGTTATTGTGTCAGGCATTTTCCTTAACATGTAAAGGATACCGTTTCATACCTCCCAGTGCCGGTTAAATTTTACCAAATATCCCATCGGCCTCCTATGTTAATAACTATTGTATTTCGGACGTCCGAAAGAACAGACACCACACCAATACAATAAACGCGACGACGGCGTTAGCTTCGGTTATTTAACCGCAGATGCAGTCATATGTCCGACCTCGCACGGGAATCCATAATGGCGAGTTAATACGGCATGGACGATAGGGGCGCTACAAACATAGCGTGCGACATGTGGGAATCTGAGACGGACGGGAGTAGAGCACGGGTGGCCAAGTGGTTAAGGCGACCGCTGGCCCGAAGCGGGACACCCGGGTTCGATTCCCGGTCCGGCTCACATTTTCGCTTGTCGCCATTGCTTAACATCAATGCCCAAATGCGGCCACTGTCAGTCTTTCTTTCTATCCTTCTACCTTCCTTTCCTTTAACAATCGTTTGCAAATCCTATGATAATGTTTGCAACCGATGCTGAATAGTGAGTATCCTGTGAGTCTCCATTTTAGCCAGTCTCTTGACAACGCTGATGTTTTCTCATGGAATCTTCGCTTTACGAGGGCAATTATTTTTAGTGAGTGGACGAGGGTACATACAAGAACCTGTCAACCTTAAAGCAGGAACAGCATTATTTGTTTACTTCATGGTTTGTACGATACACTCAAAAATGTTCAAATGTTTGTAAATATATCGGTCCAAACTGCATGGTCATCCGTCCATAGCTTACAAACTACTTAAACCTAGATAAACTAACCTCAGGACAACACACGCACCCATGCCCCAGGGAGGACTCGAACCTCCACGGTGAGCAACCACGCGCTCCGCAGCGAGGCGCGTTAGACTGCTCGGCTACACCACCGCGGGTATGATACACTAATCGAGTCATACTATGTGGTCCGAACAAATGGGCAACGATTTTCTATCATGTTGTTGATGTTGCCAATATAACCACGCGAGGCCGCCGACATGACACGTAAAATTTTACCTCCCCCGTGACCGTTGTAAACACAATTGGTCGAACTTCGACCACAGGAGGTGGCAGTAGCATATTCGAAAAGGTTGAGAAAGACTGAGTTGGACGATAAATACACGGATGGTCTTCCAAACCGAATATTCACCTTGACCAAACTAACGCAATACGGCCAGTCCGGTAGGCAGTAATGGACCACAGCCCAGAGTCGGCGGTTCCGCAGTGAGATTAATGCCAGAGCGGCGGTCGCGTTTGTCTCGTTTTGCAGGTGCTTACGCCTTATACACCGGGCCTCACCTCGCCTCGAGTGTGGTGTGCACAGCGGCGCCATAAATTCGGCACTAGTTGAGATGTATGGGCCCTTTAGACGCGGACGGGGCGCGCAGTCGCGAGTGTTTCGACGCGCCCAAACAAAGGCACGCCGCCAGAGACGTAATCAAACCGGAGGCGCGCAGCGAGCAGCTAATGAGTTAGAAACTCTGCTAAGGGAAATTAGCACAAGTAAGACTGTTAGCCTAATTAGTCCTGGGGGCGCCGTTCCCCGCGCACCGCGGCAGCTAACTTCTTATCCGAGAATTATTGGCGGTCCGGGAGCCGAACACGCAATTGCTCACCTGGGATTTCGGCTCGGCCTTCGTCGCTCACTTATCTCACCGGTGTCTACAACAGGTTTCCCGTTCCACGGCCACCGTAATAGGTATCGCACGAATTGCCCTCTTTCCTGCCACATTTCGTGTTCACAATCGACTACATTTTTCACCGAAAAGCTTTCGTAATAATATGTGATATTGGCAATGTGTCATATCTAACATTAATGTATAAAATGCCTAAAATGGAACGTCAGTGTATTAAATCACTGACATTTCATTTTTTCCTGGGTATTTTATACTTTGCTGATTGTCTGCAGGCAAGGTTTTATCCCTTCAATGCTAGGCTTTTTATTTTAAGCTATAAAAACTACCACTATTAATACATAGGGAGTATATATACAGGGTGTTACAAATAGGTACGGCCAAACTTACAGGAAACATTCCTCACACCCAAAGAAAGACAATATGTTATGTAGACATGTCTTCGGAAACGCTTAATTTTCATGTTAGAGCTGATTTTAGTACGCATGAGGCTTCATTCCAACGTGATCAAATTGTAAATTTTCACAATCAATATGTGTGGGCTGACGAGCATCCGCATGCAATTGTGCACTCACGTCATCAACACAGATTTTCTGTGAACTTTTACGCAGGAATTGTTGGTGATGTCTTGATTGGGCCTCATGTCCTTCCACCTACGCTCACTGGAGCACGTTAACATGATTTCATACGGGTTACTCTATCTGTGCTGCTAGAACATGTGCCTTTACAAGTACGACACAACATGTGGTTCATGCACGATGGAGCTCCTGCACATTTCAGTCGACGTGTTCGTACGCTTCTCAACAACTGTTTCGGTGACCGATGGATTGGTAGGGGTGGACCAATTCCACGCTCTCCTGACCTCAACCCTCTTGAATTTCATTTATGGGGGCATTTGAAAACTCTTGTCTACGCAACCCTGGTACCAAATGTAAAGACTCTACATTGTGGACGGCTGTGATACAATACGCCATTCTCCAGGGCTGCATCAGCGCATCAGGGATTCCATGCGACGAAGGGTGGATGCATGTATCCTAGCTAACGGAGGTCATTTTGAACATTTCTTGTAACAAAGTGTTTTGAAGTCACGGTGGTACTTTCTGTTGCTGTGTGTTTCCATTCCATGATTAATGTGATTTGAAGAGAAGTAATAAAATGAGCTCTAACATGGAAATTAGGCGTTTCCGGATACTTGTCCACATAACATATTTTCTTTCTTTGTGTGTGAGGAATGTTTTCTGAAAGTTTGGTCGTACCTTTTTTAACACCCTGTATATAGTAAATATGTAAAAAAAAAATCGTTAAAATTATTATGCATTAATAGCAACCAACCGCTCATAGCTGGTCAGCTATTTAGTGCTTCAATGATGTACCCGATGTGTAAATGTCACTACTGTAGCGCTGATCTTTTCGTAAAGTAACTCTAAATGCAACGGCAGTATGTGATTGAATATTTCTACATGCTAAAGTAAACGAACGCATGTTACGAGTACCTCTATGCAGCTAACAGTCGAAGTGTTTCAGTAGCATTTCTGCGACGTGCTTCTTTGAAAAGGTAACACTATTTATATAAGCTGCTACAAATAAATTTGTGGTAAAATTTTGATCAGTTTGAGAGATAATGGAAGAAATTAGGTATGTAGCTGATCAGCTACACTATGCATTAAAGGGTTATAATACTCTGAACCCCTCCATTTGTTTCCCGCCACCATGGCTTGTGTCGACGCTTGGGTCTTTAGGAGCCTTCTACATATTTGTTTACCGATTATTATTCTTTTTTCGCTGTCCCTTCCCAGTGTGGTGACTTCTCGACAAACTACAGCCTCATCTAAATGAATTTCTTATGTTATGGACCAGGCACATGTTTTGTCTGCTTACAAGAAATTACCGAAGCTCTTGGAATATGTCGAAATTGTGACGGGAATGTTCATGCCATTTGTGGATATTGTCTTAAAGAAGATGACGGCGACGTGTAAGAAGAGATTAAAGTTGCTTGGAGCAAGGTCCAGACTGTATGGAGGATGACCAGATGACTATTACGCCAATTTCACTGGGACGTAACATTTTATGTAAATAAATTTTGAAAAATATAATTGATTCGGGAACTGGAACAAGGCCATTTAGTAAAAACTGGCTGTAGTATCCACAGGACATAGTATCATACCATTTGTGATCCTAATTAATCCACACCATACAGAAACAGGGAAAACTGTATCGGTAAAATAGGTTGTAATATATTTATGTTGTACTGCATTGATCATACGATCATATAGCGTGCACAAACGAAACTGATTTAATTTTTTTTTCTTTGGCTGAATAGGACCGCGACTCTTTATGGGCCGGATCTCAAAGAGCCCGCTTCACTCCTCGGAGTGGAGATTGAAAACAATAAGTTTCTAACAAAAGAAATTTAAGGGGCCGTTACAATTGGGATATACATTACAAATAAAACATGGAGATTTTAATTAGAAGAATATAAAGTTCTTAAAATGGAGTGAAACATTAATTTTTTTAGAAATGAAACATTGATGTATTTAAAAACACTAAAATTGCGATGAAGATGATTAAAACAAACTGATGGAGATGCGGAGGTACATTACATAAACACAGAGGATAAAATAACAGTTGGTGGCGGCTATGGGTTGTCCGCTCGCTGCTGTTGAATAAAATCAACAACACGAAGAGACACTCATGACAGTTAAAAATGTCGGCTACGGACTGGCCGTTCACTGTTGTTAAACGATGTACTAAAAGACACCATATTTGACGAACCACACACACCTAAGCTGAGGCGTTGACTATGGGTTGGCTGTGCACTGTACGTTATAAAAAGTAACACACACATTAAAAGGTTTCACATATGGCGGAGCACTCACGAGACTATAAGTGAAATGTGGGGGAAAAGGTAATGAGGGGAATTAGAGGGGAGGGAGGGACCACAGGACCGTTGAGGGAAGGACTGGAGGGAGGATGTAATTTTTTTTTTTTTATGTTCAAATGTTTGTATAGTCTATGGGACTTAACTACGGGGTCATCAGTCCTTAAACTTACAAACTACTTATTAACTACTTACGAACTAGGACGGCACAAATATCCATGCCCGAGGTGGGATTCGAACCCCCGACCGTAGTGGCCGTGCAGACCGTGACTGGAGCGCCTTAGTCCCCTCGGCCACCGCGGCCGGCGGAGGATGTCCCAGGAAGCCAGGGGAAAGGAGGGGAGGGGTGGAGGCGGATGGACAGTTGGGTGGAATGAGCATAGGAGAATCAGTCGAGGAGGAAGGGGGAATGGTTGTGGCCCTCACGGAGAGGATAGGAAGACGGAGCAAGGGGAAGGATCACAGCTAGCAGGAAGGGTAGATGTCTGGTCTTGGTGCATAATCCAGTAGGGGGAGGATACGGAAGTTGCCACGAGAAAGGATACGGAGAGTGGACAGGATACAGTGGCGGAGACGCGGCAATGGGCTAGGTGCTGAGAGGAGGGGATGGACTAGAGGTTTACGCTGATCTAACTTGAAGGATAGGTAATGAAAGCAATACAGAAGACGAGATGGGGGAAAGGAGATCGTAGACGATAAGCGTGGGGAAGGGGGAAGGCGAGGCGGAGGGTATGGCACTATGATGTCTCCACGGATTTGTAGAAGGTTTGGTGGTGAGGGGTGGGGCAAAGCTGGATGGACTACACAGGAGATGGGACGGATTTTAATATTTTTTAATTAAAATTATATCTGCGAGGCTTGTCGCTAGCATCCGTTCTCTCTGCCAGTAAATCTCTGATTATTTTGTTTCATAAGAGACTTTCAATTTTTTTGAACGAGCTGGAGAGAAAACGGAATCGCTCGTCGTCTTTCGTCTTCTTGCTGTCGAATAGATCATACGTCTCTCTTTTGGTCTCTCCACATTGACTATGTAAATGTGAGCATATAATTTGTTAATTGTAATAAATACCACAGTTCAACTCCAATTAATATTTAGTATAAAAAAATTCTTTCCCCATTTTTATTATTATTTTTTTTTTTTTAATCTTTGTTTCCAGCATAATTCGTTAAAAGATGCGTGGCCATTGTAAATTGCTTCGCGATTGCGGAAGAACATACCAGACGCGAATTCGTCTTACGCACATTTTGTGTTGAATTTTGTTTCAATGCCTGCAGTAATACTTCTTTTCTTTAAACGAAGTCCGATAATTTTGCAATTTTAAATACTAATCGTAATTGGAATTAAACACGAACTGTAGTATTCGAATCTTATGTACCCAAGCATCAGTTTACAGTAAAGAAGAAATTTATTATTCCGTACAGGTGAGATGACTCCAATCTGTATTATCCTACCAGGTAAAAGTCGGATTCCACCACTTTCTTTTGTAATGATGCTTTCTGGTGTTGTCTTTATCCCAACTACCATTGCCGCTAAATACTGGTGGCGGAGTCTTACATGTTTTTCTCAGTGTCTCTATGTTTTTAAAATTAATATTCATTGCAATATTTCACAGTTTATTAATTTTCAATAACGATACTTTAATCTTGACGACAACACCAGCTAAGAAGAAAAAGTATCATAATAGGATGAAGGGTTTCAAGGTATCAAGGAAAGTGGAAGTATATAGATCCCAGGTTCGTCCAACAAGGAGTTTCAGAAGACAGAACAGGAGCAGGCTTTCTCTTGGATAGTGAAGAGGTGGGCAATCCAGGAGAGGGTGCGATCAACAGTGAGGCTAACGTACAGTCGGTGACAGAATTCGCGAGACCCCTCGCCTAATCGCTATACACAACCGCAAAGTTCTGCTGCTTGGTGGGAAGTATATACAGCTAGGCAACACGATCGTACATACTGTCGATTACCCATCTGACACGAAATCTGAGAGGAAAAATGTTATCTTCCAGTATCGCAGCCAGTTGCAACAACACGCGTGCTTTCTATGCGACGTGAAGGCGACTTCGAAAACTGATTTTAGTAACTGCTTTGCGTATTAGCCATAGCGTTTTAAGCTGTTCGCGACCGACAAATTCCTTTCGACATTTCTTTTCTTATAGTTTCAATGAACAAAGACAGCAATTAGAATTGAGATGCTGCAGTCCGTGAATATTGTCGGACGTTACTGACACATTCAAATGGAAAAATTGCATGCATATCATAGAATTAATTCAATTACATGAATGGACTTTGTTATGAAGCTATGTGTTACATCACGGTGCATCATGTTCCGAGTATCGCTGACGGTTTCCGCCCACCGCCACGGTTGCGCTATAAAGACGACAACCGTTTGGCGCCGCAGATCACTGATGGTATTTCTGAGATTGAAGGTATCGTGTCATTTCCACTGGTACTCTTTCGGTTTATTATTCCGTAACCATGAAAATATATTGAAAATACTACATGAAACATGTGCAACAGAGAATTGTGTTGCATCAAATGAATTTCTTTAAACTATCGTATCCAACACATAATTGTATTTTTATTCCGTTTCTTTCAATAACGACGCAAAAGCTACGTTTTTCGTGCAAGCAACATTAGGAATATTAAATCGCTGTGACATTCAAATCCGTAGTCGCTTAATATAATCAAATGTTCAAATGTTTGTAGAGTCTATGGGACTTAACTACGGGGTCATCAGTTCCTAAACTTAAAAACTACTTATGAACCTCCTACGAACTAGGACGGCACAAATATCCATGCCCGAGGGGGGATTCGAACTCCCGACCGTAGTGGCCGTGCAGACATAATATAATCCTGTTTCAATCCAGACAGTAGTACAACAACAAGAATTCCGAATACTTGCGAGCTCGGTGTTCGCCACTTGGCTTCCCCAGAGGTTAAAGTGATCTTTAGGTGAGAGTTGGTCACTGGCGAGTATCGAAGACGATATGTTTCGCATACTAATCAAAAATATAAACCCGCCAAACCACCCGCACCTAGTAATACATCATGCAGGAAGTAGACGTCTGAACAATCACCTTAGAATGAAGTCGGTCATCTATTCAAAGAAGCAGGCATTAATTTGATAATGCAAACAGCACAAACAAGTAGATTGAATAATTTGTAAAATCTCAAACCTAAGAGTCGACTTTTGGTGATTCTCCATCGTAGCAATTAGAGGAGTGAAAGATTCTAAAGGTAATTCCTTTGTTTTAGAAGCCGCAGCCGTTTATTCTGTAGTAGGACAGCATTACACACCGGTGAGTTTCAGTTACTGTGCAGAATACAAAACCACGGTTTTTCGTCAAAAGCGTGCGTAGTTTCCTGCCACTTATGAATAGGTAGTAGACCTATGTTCCTGCAGAGATTCGATAAACGGCTATGATATAGTATGTGTGGGTGGCGCCGGCATAAATGCGCAGATGCGTAACACGAGGTCCTAGGATCGATCTGACACCCGCAGCACTTTTATTTTTAATTATTCTCTCATTTTCACGAGTTTCAATCCGTATTTTTCACATACGTAACTTTTCTGCTCAGTAACAACTTTGGTAGCGAATATAGTATCAAAAAGTTTTAACTATTCATTCAGACAGTTGATATGATAACAAAGAGAAGTTTTGAATGAATGAACGAAATAGACAGTCTATTTGGGTCAGTTGTTCTGAGCCGATTGACACTAAATGTTCAAATGTTTGTAGAACTTGTGGGACTTAACTACGGGGTCATCAGTCCCAAAGCTTACAAACTACTTATGAACTAGCTAAGCCTAAGGACGGACAAAAATATTCATGCCCGAAGGGGGATTCGAACCCCCGACCGTAGTGGCCGTGCAGACCGTTACTGGAGCGCCTCAGTCCACTCGGCCACCGCGGCCAGCTGATTGACACTGCCACCAGAAAAATGCAACAGATCGTGTGAGTCATAGCGTAAGTTTTTCCACAGACAGATAATAAACGTTGGTTTCAGGACACCTATCGTATGAATTTATAAATATCAAACAATATAGTAGTCACAATTTATTAGCTGAAATAATTGCATACTGGAAAACGTTGCCTTTATTTGGGTTCAAAACTTGATAAGCACATACCGAGAGTTTAATTGCTACAACGACAATCCCCGAATGCGATTGTCTTGACAAAGGCTAAAAATATCCCCTTATACGTAAGCATGTTGAAAATCTCAACCCTAGGGATCGCTGGATGGGTCTCACCTACTTGGCGCAATCTGTGCGAGAAGAAACAGGAATATGAACCTTTTAAATTCCTACACTATCTCCCCTGTGTAGGCCATAGGAAAAGAGAAAACTCACGCCAAATGATCCAACTACAGATAGGTGCAATATCAGCTAATATTGAGGCTCACCATTGCTGATGAGGGTGTTTTCGGTGTTGCGAAGTAGTTAAACAATTAGCTTTTGAATGAAACAGCACGGGTTTGAATCCCGTCCCTCCCAAAATACTTTTCTTATATTAACCCTTGTAGTTTTAATTATCAATTATAAAAATTTCAATGCACAGTATATATATGTGATTTCGTTATAACTAATTTAATTAATTAATATATCTTATTTCATCATTTAATTTTCATAATTCGATGGAGTACTAAATGAAAATAATATTTCAAAAATTGTAGCACGTATTTATATGCCGATGTAATATTACATTCCTTAGGGTGTTCATCGTCAAAGAAAATCTCTACACTATGCAGACTTTACCAAAGTATTTTAAGCGAGAAATTTTATCCGACATATGCTTCGGTGCAAAGCATACTTTATTCAAGTTTTTAAGTGAATAACTTTTCAAGGTTGATTTTCGTGCATACCAAGTGTATGGATGGGAATTGTGGCACTGAACTGATGCTGTAGGATTGAATGTGTTTTAATTGAGACACCTCGTGACATCAACGTCCGTGGCACACTGAAACGTTTAAGTAAATTTAAATTTCATAAATAAAAGGTTTACATTGCGAGGGGTAATATGAAATGAACAAAAATCTATGGAGTACCGGGGAATCGAACCTTGACATCCAACTTTGCACTCCAAGCACTTGTCCACTACGCTAGGCACACTCCTCAAATGCTGGAACTTAATAAGCAGCTTATATAACACCTATTTGTATGTGAGAAATTTTCGCCACCGTATTCGCTTTCCCTTTAGCCAACTCGGACGGGATATTTTGGGAATTTGAAAGGTTTGTCAACTTCCTTCTCGCAGGGTTTGAACAAAATCTTTGAAAACCATCCCGCAATCTACTCTGTCAGTCATAAACATTTTACAGTATAAACTGAAAGACAGAATCGTTGAGGAAATGTCTGCCCCCCCCCCTCCCCAATCCTTGAGGGTTAAAATTCTAGGAGTAGGAACATCCTAATCCATGATCCACGGACTGAGACGCGATATTTTTGTGAAATTCAGTGTCCTGTTACAGCGACATTCGTAAAAATTGTGGGAATAAAGTTTATGAAGTAGTTTCTGTTAGTATTTATAAAGAAACTTTATGCTGTAGCTACGAATGCCTGATCTACGATACAGCAACGAATCTAAATCATTAATACGAACGTGTTTCTGACGGCATTTTGACTCGTGAGTGTTCTATAGTTCAAAGGCACATGCGGTAACTTGAGAGTAATTTTGCGAAAAATTTGTAACAAAAAGTGAGGGAGACGTATGTCGACCACGCTACTAAACACCCACATGCAAGGTCTTGGTATTCTGGGGTGTTCATTCTACTATCAATCGCTGTTTTATGTCCTCTGACTTTATTGAAAGCAGTACGGTTTTTTTAATAAATGAAGCATGTCAAGTTACCAAAAAAAGGTGGTCTTATTTTTGTCACCCTGATTTCTTTAATGAACAGTTTCATATTAACAACATACCTAACGCAAGAATCATTTATGAAACGTCTGAGACCAACTGAATAACAGTTGGTAAGATTTAGCTGTAGTAGATTGTCGTGTAAGGAAGTTTGTTTACACGCGCAGCCGTGCTGTGAAGTGCCCCGTTTACTTCCGTTCAAACCTCTGGCCGGCCACAAGCACTGACTGGAGGACGAGACATTCGCTGCGATTGAGCAAAGGCATGCCACGCCTCTTCTCGACTGCCCACTGATGTGTCTGAACCTGTGTTTTCTTAAATGGACTGTTTGCCTTATGATGCCTGGTGCCTGTTAGTTGCCATATTTAGCGGCAATTCTTACATTATTAAACAATAAGTCTATAATAACTTTTTTATATTTAAATATTAACATGTCGTGATGCTGACAAAAAGGCGTGTATGGTCTTTTAAAATTGTATTCTGTTGAATGTCTACCACATTAACCTCGAAGCAACTATCAAATTATATCTTAATAATGACATGGCCGCAGAGGAATGGCCGAACGCATTGAGGCGCTACGCTGTGCGAGGGCGTTCCCCTCGGGGGTTCGAACCCCCCCCCCCCCCCCCCTCCTTGGGCATGGATGTTTGTACCGCCTGCAGTATAAGGTTGTTCATAAGTAGTTTGTAAGTTTAGGGACTGATGACCCCGCAGTTAAATCCCATAAGCTTAACAAAAATTTAAACTTTCTGTTTGTTGGTTTTGAGGAGTTTTTAATGTTCTTAATACCATTTCGATAGTCTTAGCTGCAAGCAAAGAACTAACCTTCGGGAAATCTAATGGTGAAACAAAGTACGCTGTTGTATGAACAAAAAATACAAAAGTTTCGAACCTCTGTTATAGTCTCTGTATCTGTTAGCTGGTTCACAAGTGAGTTTTATACACAGCTTGAAGACGAATTTGAAAGTAATGTATAAAATCCATTACTCCACGACCCAAGTTATTGGCGCTTACCTTGTATACTATCGATATACCCGGAATATTACTACTATATATCGTACAAAGAGCTTTGCAAGCTACTTCGGGTAACCTACTGGAAACCTCTGACCTGAATAAAAAGACATGTCGTTTATGGCTGCTTACCATCAACAATAGTTATGATAAAGGGTTTCATTGTGTTTTATTTTTTATTTGGCCTTCATCGCCCTTCCAGACGAACCTGCTCCTTCCACAACGCTTTTTTAAACTTGCTTCGTCTTCTGTACTATAATTGTTCACAATATGTTATTCATTCCCTAAATTAATGTTTTAAAGTAATACTGTTCTCCCTCATTGAAAAAAAAGTACACAATATTAAAATGAAATCATAGATTAGAACGTTAAAACATACTATATCTGCTTTAAAAGAAATATACTAAAATGATTGCATTTCGTAGGTGAATTTTATTTCTATTGTATTGAACATGGGTGTTTCTCAAACAGTTTGACTCGTTTGTTTTTTTGCCAATGGTAGCCAAACAGTGGGTCCCATGAGTAGCACTCTTATACTGTTACATACTAAACCATTATAAATAAATGAACGTCTTCTGCTAATACTAATCAATATAATTAATTACGACTCGCGAAGACGGAGTTTCTTCAATCACTTCACCGCATATGCGGTCATACGTTCGACGTCGCACGATATGGGCGCTACAGCCATAGCGTGCAACCTGTGGAAGTTTGAGACAGACGCGGGGCGAGCACAGGTAGCCCCGTGGTTAAGTTCACCGCTGGCCCGAAGCGGGAGACACGGGTTCGATTCCCGTCCCGCTTCATATTTTCACTTATCGCCATTGTTTGATTTCAATGCCCTAATTCTTATTCCTTCAACACGTTCATAAATATTTGCCAATACTTGTTTCTTTTTCTTTGGACCTCCTTATCTGCTCTTCTAGGCTGAACTGAACTTCGCTCCCAAATTACGCCTTCATCGGCAATCTTGTACTCTAAACTTTTTGCAGATGTTTAGATGTTTAAAATACAGTTCTGCACATCCATATTTTATTATTACTATTATTGAATCTAGAAACTGAATAGTTCTTCTCACGGAAAAATAAAAATTATTATTACGAATCCTGATGAAAATTAGTTTTATACGTACAGTTTAAACTTACAACTGTCCATTAAAATAAAAGTAAATAACTCTTCTTTATAAGAAATAAATTCTCTGACTGCTTAAAAAACGAAGCAAACAAATCAAGAACTCAAATCAAAATGTTCAAATATTTGTAGAGGTTATGGACTTACGTACCGGGTCATCAGACCTTAAACTTACAACCTATTTATGAACTAGCTAATACTAAGGACGGCACAAATATCCATGCCCAAGGGGGAATTCGAACCCCCGACCGTAGTGGTAGTACAGACCCTGACTGGCGTGCCGCAGACCGCTCGGCCATTGCGGCCGGCCAAGAAATTCTACTAATACTGTTCAACATCCCGTATATCCTCCTTCAGCCTCAAAGACGGCTCGAAGTCCGCCGGGCAGAGAAACCCTCAACTCTAATCACGTAACATGGACATTCAAGTAATTGGTTCCAAGAGTTTTGCCTCGGTCGGTTTCGCGCCAACACCGCTTCCACATGGCACGGTTTCACCTGCCCTCCACCCCTCAGATTCGTGTCAGTGTATTAATACAGTGATACGAACGCTGATGTAGTAGGACAGCATTACACACCGTGGGTTTCAGCTACTACGCAAATACAAAACCACGGTTTTTCGTCAAAAGGGTGCGTGGTTTTCAGATAAGGTCTGCCGCTTCTGAATAGGTAGTAGGCCTGTTTTTCCACAAAAGTTCGAAAAACGGCTATGCTACAGTATGTGTTGGTGGCGCCGGCGTAAATGCGCAGATGCGTAAGACGAGGTCCTAGGATACTCGCAGCAGGTTTGCTTTTTTAATATCCACTCATTTGCACGAGTACACGAGAAGACAAGCTGCAAGCCGTATATTTCACATTTCTGCCCAGTAAGAATTTTTGAAGCGAATTTAGTATCAAAGAGTTTTAACTCTACACTCAGCCAGTTCATATGACGACTTATAATAACAAAGAGAACTTTTGGATGAATGAACGAAATAGTCTATTTGCGTGCAGATGTTCTGAGCAGATTATTACTGCCACAGAAAATGCAACAGAAATCCTATGAGTCACAGCGAAAATTTTTTCCACAGACAGATAATTTTTTGATCTTGTTTCTAAATAAATAATTTCCTTAAATGTAGGTATCCGGCGCATATCGTATGCATTTATAAATTTAAAACATTATAGTAGCCACAATTTATTAGCTGAAATAAGTGGATACTGAAAAACGCTGCCTTTATGTGGGTTCAAAGCTTGACAAGCGCATACCAAGAGTGTAATAGCTACAACGACAATCTCCGAATGCGATTGTCTCGACAGAGGCTGATAATTGCCCCTCATGCATTTGCGTGTTGAAAGTCTCAACACTAGAGATCGCTGGATGGGTCTCACCTACTTGGCCCAAACTGTGCGATAAGAAACACGAACACGAAACCTTTAAATTCCTACAATATCTCCCCTGTGTAGGCCACAGGAAGAGAGAAAACGCTTGTCAAAAATTTTCCAACTACAGATAGACACATTATCAGCTAATTTTGAGGATCAGCATTGGTGCCTAGTGGCTAAGCATTTAGCTTTTGAATGAAACAGCACGGGTTCGAAAACCGCCCCTTCCAAAATATTTTTCTTTTGTTAGCCTTTGCAGTTTTAACTATTAATTATGAATTTTCAGTGCATAATTAATATATACTGTTTGGTTTCAACTAATTAAATTAATTAATGCTCCTTATTTAATCATTAAATTTTCATAATTCTATGAAGTTTCAGTTGAAAATAATATTTCCAAATGTTGTAGCAGGTATTTATGTATCGAAGTTATATTACATTCCTTAGGGTGTCCATCGACAAAGAAACATAAACTATGCAAACTTTATGAAAGTATTTTAAGGAAGTAATTTTATCCGAAATATGCTTCGGCGCAAAACACACTTGATTCAATGTTTAAACGACTTTTCACTATTGCGTTTGGTACATACAAAATGTATCGAATTATTGCGGTGGAAACAGGGGCACTGAACTGCTGCCATGCGATTGAATGTGTTTTAATTGAGTCTCCTTTCGACGTCAACTTTTGTGGAACACTGAAATGTTTATGTAAATTTAAATTTCATAAATAAAAGGTTAACATTGCTAGTAGTAATACAAAATGAACACAATTCTACGAAGTACCGAGAATAGAAACTGGGCTGCAAATTTTGCAATACAAGCCCTTGTCCACCACGCTACTCACATTTGACGTAGACTGGAACTCAATTAGCAGCTTAGATAACACCTATTTCTATGTGGGAAACTTTTGCAACCGTATTCGCTTTCCCTTTGGCCAAATCGCGCGAGATATTTTTGGGAAATTGAAATGTTTCGTCTGCTTTCTTCTTCTCCCAGAGTTTGAACCAAATCGGTGAAACCCATCTCGCGATCTACTTTGATCATTCATAAACAGTATGCAGTATAAAATAAATGACGTTGGAGTCCTTGACAGAAAGTTCGCACCCCTCCTTGTGAATGAAATTCCAGGACTGAGAACATCCTCGCCTATGGTCCACGGACGGAGATGCATTATGAATGCGAAACGCAGGGTCCTCTTACAGCTACAATCGTAAAAATTGTGAGAATAAAGTGAATGGAGTCGTTTGTCTCTTTATAAAGAAGCTTTCCGCTGTAGCAACGAATGCCAGATCTGCGAAACAGCAACGAATCTAAATCATTAATACGAACGCGTTTCTGTCGGTATTTTGAGTCGTGGGTGTTCTGTAGTTGAAAGGCACATGCGCTAACAGGAGAGTAATTTTGCGACAAATTTAGGACAGAAAGTGTTGGATACGTATGTTGACCACTCAGGCTTCTTAACAAATGATATGACACCCTGAGTTGATATTTAGCAGTTTCGTATTACCGGCACACCTAATACAAGAATCATTTTTGAAACGTCTGAGGCAAACTGAATACCATTGTGAAGGTTTAGCTGGAGTAGGTTGTCGAGTAAGAAACTTTGTTTATACGCGCTCGCCGTGCTGCGAGTGCCCCGTTTACTTCCGCGTAAACCTCTTGCGGCCCCAAGCACGAGACATTCGCTGCGATTGAGCAGAGTAGAGGAATGCCTCGCCTTTCCTCGACTGCTCACGGATGTGGCCGGACCTGTCTTTCTTATACGGACAGTGCCTTATGAGGCCTGATTTGCCTCATACCGGTCTACTAATGGCTTGTCGTGCTAGTCTATATGGTTGTGCATTGAATTAAAAACTATATTATTGGTTGGTTTCGGATAGACGTCCTGTTAGTTACTATATTTAGTGATAATTCTTACATTGCTAAACAACAAGTGTATAATAACTTTGTTTTAACTTGGAACAGTAACAAGTTATGTTGCTTTAAAAAAGGAGTGTGTGTTCTACTAAAAATGTATTCTGTTGAATGTGCAACACATTAAGCTCGAACTAGTTTTCGAATTATATCTGAATGATGACATGGCAGTTACAGATTGATTTGAACATTGAGGTTGCTTGTCGGTTTTAAAATTTTATTTGAATAATTTCGATAGGTTTCGCTGCAAGCAAAAAACTAACCTGCCGGAAATCTGATGGTGTAAGAAAGTTTGTTGTTTCTGTGACAAGAAATACAATAAGTTTGAACCTCTTGCCATGGTCTGTCAGCTGGTTCAGAATTGCGTTTTGGACACGGCTTCAAAAAGAATTTAAAAGCAATTTCGTGTATGTTCCAGTACGTGACGACCAAAGTTGGTGACGATTACCTTCTACACTATCGATATACCGGAAATATTACTACTATATATCGTACAAAGAGCTTCGCAACCAACTTCTAGAAAAAAAAAAACACTCGGAAAACTTCCGACCTGAAAGGAAAAATAAATTCAGATATCGTTTATGGCTTCTTACCATCAACAATAGTTGTGATAAAGAGTTTAACTTCCGCTGAATTTTTTTTAATTTTGCCTTCATCACCCTTCCTGACCAACGTGCTTCGTCCACAATGCTTTTTTATACTTGTTTCGTCTCCTGTACTATAATTGTCCACAATTTGTAAATTTATGTATTCCCTAAATTAATCTTGAAACGTTATACTGTTATTTCTCGTTCAAAAAATACACAATAATAAAATGAAATCATAAATTACAACGTTAAAACATACTGCATGTGCTTTAAAAGAAATAAACTAAAAATCGTTTCATTTCGTTGGTGAGATCTTGATTCTGTTCTAGTGAACCTCAGTGTTTCTCAAACTATTTGAAACCTTTGCTTTTTTGACTATGGTATACAAAAGGTGGATCTTATGAGTAGCACTATTACACCGTTACATACTTAACCATTCTAAATAAATAAACTTCTCCTGCTAATGTTGCTCTGAATCACGTATAAGCGCCTTCTGCTTCCGCAACGATTCGAAGCCCTTTTGGGTGCTCTCGTTTCTTATTATATTATTATATTGGTGTGGTGCCTGTTATTTCGGGCTATCCGAAGTAACAGACACCATACCAATATAATTAATTACGACACGCGAAGACGGCGTTTCTTCAATCACTTCACAGCATATGTAGTCATACGTTCGACCTCGCACGATAGGGGCGCTACAGCCATAGCGTGCAACGTGTGGAACTTTGAGACGGACGCGGGACGAACACCGAGATGCACGTGGTTAAGTTCACCGCTGGCCCGAAGCTGGAGACCCAGGTTCGATTACCGGCCTGCTTCACATTTTCACTTGTCGCCATTGTTTAATTTCAATGTCCTAATGCAGCACTGTCGATCCTTTTCTTCCTAATCCTTATTCCGTCACCTACTTCACAATTGCTTACTAGGCTGACTACTCTCCACTAGACTATCGCACCACTAGCGATTAAGGCGCCTCCACGTCACAAACTATACTTCCGTTTCTGTGTTCCAAAGAATGTTGGAACAACTGCCAAGGCTCTTCACGCAGCAAAATAGACTGGTAAGCATGGAGGTCTGTGTTCGATCCCCGACCGCATCACAAATTTTAATTCAGTGCCTCACCTTCATCTTTAATGTCTTTGACATGTTTGAGAAGAAAAACCGTCTCAGATTTCGTGTATTTGCTTTCACATTGATATTCCTTCATAACTATTTGAAAATACTTGTTTCTTTTTGTTTGGGCCACTCTATCTCCCCTTCTAGGCTGAACTTTGGAATTTGTCGGTCGCGAACAGCTTAAAACGCTATGGCTAATACGCAAAGAAGTTACTAAAATCAGTTTTCGAAGTATTAGTACGAACTACAATGGTCACCTGCGTTTTATAGTATTTATAGACAGGATCTACTGGTTGCACCAAAATGTCTGAATATAAAAATTATGGAATGGCTGCAGTTAGAGTCTGCACAGGATAAGATGGACAATGTGCAGAGACGAGTTTTCGTCTGTAGCACTGGGCGAGTTCTTTCTTTCATCGGTAGGGGAGGCCGTGTCAGTCCACATCTGCCGCCTGCCAGCCGGTCCATCAAGTGAGCGCATCGAGTGAGACTCCCAGTCTGATCCTCCGTGCAGGCATGCAGCCCAGAGTGGCCAGCTGTTGGTAAAACATTTTTTTTTTAGTTTTGCAAGCTTTACAGTTGAGTTGTAACTTTTATTATGTCCGCGGAGATGGTAGCGATTCGTTGTCTAGCTTGTTTAACTTAGACTCTTGAACTTAAGATTCATTTTTCGGAATATTTTTTCCGATAGTGCGCGGAAATGTGTTCTAGTTTTTCAGTCCAGTGATTTACAACAGATAAGCACGGTGTATGTGTTACTAGTTGCAGTTTGATAACGGCCTGGTATATTCGAACCTTTTGTGATTATGTGGTGGTGTACGAACTCTGTGTAAATTCTTTCTGGTTTTGTGGGGCCAGATTTCTAACAGACGATATGTTCATTTTTGTACAATGTATGTAAAATCCTTCTTGTCGTTTCCTTCCATGACTGATATGTGTTCCATATGGTTGGTTCTTGGAAAAAAGCCTTCAGCTTTCACTATTGTTTGTTCGTTGCCCATCAGGCAGTAACTATGTGTGTATCCTTCTGATTTCTACTAACACTTTGCGATTTTCTCTCCATGACCATTTTAATTTTGCTGTTTTTTCTCCAAACTTGTAGTATGCACTCAGTCTTTGTCAGTAATTCTCTCCGAGCCTTGTATATGCTCCTTCAATAGCTTGGTAAGAAATTATATGTATTTCTAAGGGTTGCATGCCGTAGTTTGTATTCTCACTTTTCTGGATTTGTTATTATTTGTTATTATTTCACTTCTCCGTCTCTGTAATCGCTCCCTATCGCATGTAGCTGCTTTTCATTCGCTTCCTTATTTAATTCTAAACATTTCTATGGGTTGCATGCCGTAGTTTTTATTTTTTTCCGACTTTGTAATCATTTCACTTTTCCGCGTTTTGAAACTGGACTCCTCCCGTCTCTGTGAACGCTTCCAGTCGCCTGTTGTTGCATTTTAGTAGCTTCCTTATGAAATTCTACGCTGTTCTAGGGGTTGCATACCGAAGTAAAATTTCTTTATTTTTCGGAAATTGAATTTACACATTTTTATCGGTTTTCGGAACCACGTGGGTCCGAACTCCGACTTCAGGGGTTTGCAGCTATTCACCTGAATTCACGCCACTTCTCATAAAACCAGTGCCAAGATAGTTTACGTAAGAGTCCGCCGTGATTTTTTGTAATGAATCCGATTTTTAACCAATTCACCTTCAGTAGAGTACGATCATATACCGTAGCTGTGTGTCGCCGTTAGCGTGTTTGCTCGCGGTCTAATCTAATTACAACTTAACTTTGCTATATTCACGCACGATCTCGAATCAGGCACGACAGATCAGAGCCGTCTTCGGAGTTTTATTGGATATTGTGTTGTGTGGTACCTCCGGGTTGCTGATTTTCGCCCACGATAGCGGCGCCTGCTTCTGCCTCGTTTCAGCAAGCTGATTTTGGTGAGTTTCGCTGTTTCATTGCGTGTTTGTGAGCGAGTGAGTGTCGTTTGTAAATCCTCCCCGCAGTAGCGTTAAGTTCTGAATAATTTATGTTAAATTCAGTGCTGGGCATCGTAAGTATTAGATCATGTAAATGGGATGTATTTTTTACTATATTATCGAAATTCGTTCCCCATTTTGCATGCGTTCGACCTGAATAAACAAGTTAAGTTTCGTATAATTTTGACTTGCCTATACTTTGTAGTTTTCGAGCACCTTCCCCCTTTTATTTAATATTGTTTTTCACTAGTGCTGAGAACAAGCTCAGATGCATTATTATTATTATTTTTTATTTTATTTATTTATTTATTTTTTTTTTAAGTTCCGTTGCGCCATAAAGGTTTTTCTTAGCCACTTTTATGAAATAACTTTAATTGTGATGGCTTGTTTATTAATTTCTGTGTGTAATTTCGTGTGAGTTGCTTCGTATATTGGCCACTGTATCGTTAATGGAGTAATTTGAACCAAGTCAGTTCTCAATTTGGCCCAGGGGACAAGGTTTTGCAGCTGGGAGTAGCCGGTAGTTCACACGGACCTTTTGCTAATTTTACTGCTAAAATTAAGCTTTTCTATAGAGGCAAAGGTGGTATTATGGGCTAGTGGTTGCAATATGGGCTAGCTTAATATCTGACTAACAAGCCCGTACATTCTGGCGGCAACCTCAGTAAATAGTAATAGCTAGTTCGTAGAAACGCCACAGAATGCGCTGCCACAGTCAGTTAGGTGGAATGTTAGTGGTGAGCTGTTTCGTGATTTTTCTCATTTCAAAACTTTTAAAGGTAAGAAATTACAGTTATAACTAATTATAACTAATTAACTAATTAACTAATTATTATATAAATATTTAGCACTCTAATGCTCCTGAAGTTGGTTAATTAAAGTATGTTTATAACGGATAGCGACGTTTCACTTTCCAAGAGGGCTAGGGTGGTAATATGGACAATCGCTGTGGTGGTTATATGGGCTACCCACTGCAGTAGCCCATATTACAACCCCTCCAAATATTGTGTGGGTTTCTGTTTCAGATGCCTCGTAAAGTGCTGAATCCGCGAAAGAAAAATAAATCTAGGCAATGTTGGAATCGGGATAACATGACATCTGCGATTAAAGCAGTTTCAGAAAAGACAATGGGGTTTTTAAAAGCTTTAAAACCGTTTTCTGTACCACGAACGACTTTGGAAAGGCTAGTTCATCTTGGCATACCAGCTGAAGAAGCTGCATCTAGGAAGTTGGGGAGGAAACCAATTATGTCTAGTGAAATGGAAAATGAAAAGAAAGGAGGAAAAAGAAGTGAACAAAAAAAGGAATATCGAAAGTGATTCTGTAAAAGGGACTACGAAGAATGTGAGATGTTAGCCAAGTGTTGACAAAAGAAAGAAACAATGAATAAAAAGCAAAACTCCATCAGTGAAGCGAAAATTGACCATCGACCTATAATCATCATCCGAGAGTTTAGAGGAGGGATCGATAGATCCTGGGGAGTCAGTTCTAGAGCCCACTGTTGGTGTTGAAAAGCCTGGAGACGACGATGCTACCTGCCTTTTTTGTGAGGAATTATATTCCCAAGACACTAAAGGAGCGCTATGGATCCAGTGCCTCATGTGCGACATGTGGGCACGCAACGAGTGTGCTGGCTGTGAAACGGAACATTATATTTGTGATTTATGCCAACCCTAAATGAACAACTTATGATAAACATGTTCCTGTATAAAGGGTTTGCTATTTTACAATTACTCTAAAAAGTCTACAGGAAATAATATTGACTTTTTTGTGTGTTTACAGCCCATATTACCACCACATTTACATTTTTTCACAATATGTCAATTTTGTAAACACGTTTAAATATTAAAGTTGCATAATGATTTAAACTAAAACATATGTGTTTGGCTTTTTTATAACACCATAAAGATTATTTTTTTAGGTTTTTTGCAAATTTCACTGACAATTTTGGAACTTATGGTTTAAAAATAAAGTGGTAGCCCATAATACCACCTTTTCCTCAGTAAACTCTAATCTGGGTACCTAATAACAGAATTAAGCTTTTATTTCGTACATTGGCCCACTTTTAAGCTTTACAGTTGAGTTGTAACTTTTATTATGTGACTTGTTTTAATTTTTAATTTCTGATGAAGGAAATCATAGTTATTGCCAAAACCAGGTTAAAGAATACTACTTTTGCGACCTAGCGCGACATTTTTATCGTTTGACATTAAGTATTCAGAAAAAGGTATTTTTGATGTTATGGCTATGTATGGAGGAGAGGATTTATAAAACTGCGACAGAAAGTGGAGCGTAGGCTTCAGTGTAGAGCGGCGCTTCGCTTCCCCTCCAACGCTGCCCTCTTCCCCTCACTGCTCCGGCCGCTACCCCCACCACTACCGCTCTCTCCACGCTTGTCCAGCCGTTTTTGCACATACCGGCCAATTTATCCTGCCTCCTCTCTACCTGTTTGTGAAACGAGTCATTAGGCCGCGTTCAGACATGCGGGAATCGCGCCGCTTAAACCGCGCGGTCTGAACCGAAAAATAACGGCCTGTGTGTTCAGACGGGTGCTGTCCGACCACGGTTAGCAAGCGGCTGCCGTTCGCAGTGTGTAGCAGGAATTGACAGAGTCAAAATGGAAGTCGAGGAAGAAATATTGTTCAATCTGGTTGCTTAAAAGAAGGAGAGCAAGGCACTACTGGGTGCATCCTATACTAACGAAAAGTACTTGGGCTCGATCAAACACATTGAAACGTGTCCATAAAAAATATTTTTGTAAGAAAATGTCTAATATTGTGCATCCTGTTTTGTGTCGAGTAACTTGCTTGCAAGAAAATGTATAATATCACTTCTACTCTGTGTATCGATATGTGTACTTAACTCTGTGAAGTTTCATCTTTGGCAAATATCATGTATTGCATAGCATTGTAGCTCGTGCTGAGAGAGAGAAGCTCTTGTGGTTCAGCTCGCTTAGAGAGCGGTTGAGTTGTGTGTATGGCTCCGATGTAGAGCAGAGGCTGCTGTGCCAGCAAGTCGATTTGATTGTATTTGGAATATATATTGTATCGTATTGTAACACCGCTGGAATGAAGGTAATTGCATTTGATGTCATTAGGAAGAAGTTGTATTATGTAGGTAATGTAATGCTGATTATTAATAATAAGTAACAAAGTTGACCTTTCTTTCCTGTTTCATTTACGTAGTTAGAAGATTAACCTACTTCCTTCATTTGATAATTAGTTATTAGTGGATTTAAAGTGCAGTATTGACTTTGATAATATTGTTGAACAGATTTCGTTATTGGTGCCATAGTAAATGATAGTTAATTGACTATGATACTAAATTTCAATAATCAGAAACTGATCTGCATAAAATTCTCACAGTCAAACATTAAGAAAGTGGTTTGTGGTTTTTTAATATCTTTCTCGCAGTCAAAATTTTTGAGTTTAGTCAGTTTCTGCTTCAAATGGTGACATGCCACAGTTGTTTTGTGTTTAAAATATCCGTTGCGCACATAATCAGTTTAATGCACTGTTTCTTATTTAATAGTATATACATCAATATCAGGGCCATAATTAAACCAAATTGCTGTGTTAATGAACAATTTGTTGTCTGATTTAACGATAGGTTCAACATCCACAACACACACCCAGCTTTTAACATATACACCAAAATCGTATGAGAGATAATGTAAAGATCCTTTATTGCACTAGTGATACTCCCGCATCTGTAAAACTCTGCAGTCGTCCGTTAGAGGCCTCTGCGTGTGCCATGCCGCATTGCACTTTGACCTGTCGGTTCGCCAGTAGGAACGGTGCAGTGTGCCTGCGAAGTTGCGTTTTGTGATGTTATTTGTTTGGTGAAACGTCAGATGGTGCGGCGATTGGTAATCAATCCTGCTAATGTATTGCGATTAATTGAGATGAAGTTACAAAGAACTCTTCTTCGTGAAGATATTAGTGTAGAAGACGAATCATTTGCATGCTTTCTTGTATCTGTTATGGTACAGAAATATGAGCATAAGTTAGATACTGTTGTTACAAACTCATAATCATGATAATAGGGATGATAATGACAAATAACACATTGAAAGCGGTAGTGCTGCGGGAAGAGGCGATGGAAGCAGTGGCAGTGAATATCAACAGTCTTCCGAGAAGAAGGTTAAAGTTGCAACTATCATCACGGTTTTTCATGACAATTCGCTAGAGAACATGTACAATGATCATTACAGAAGTTATAGTTAAGATATCTGCATTACATATGGTGTTTACAATTACATCTACAGTGCTATCTAGAGCATAGTTGCAGAGCTTTGCAGAAAAACGACACCCACCAGCACATTGAGGTGTAGGTAGAGATCCTGTGACCAAACGTTCATACAGCCCGTGTACCTTCCTTGTAAGTGATCAGCTCGTACCTGGCCAATTCGTAACACTATATCCTACATTAAGCATGTATGGAGAAAAATTATTTGACTGTTGAGAATGGCAGTAAATTCTTTTGATGAGCTACTTCAGTTAGTCTGGGAAGATATTTCAAGTTCGAAAAAATCACACGGGACGAAAATATGATTCTATGTAAATTCAGTTTTGTTCAATTAACACCTAAGCGCACTTACCAAAAATATTCTTCTTTTCCAACGTATCTTCATCGTTTCCAAATACAGGGAGAGTCACCTAACGTTACCGCTGGAAGTATTTCGTAAACCACATTAAATACTGACGAACCGATTCCACAGACCGAACGTGAGGAGAGGGACTAGTGTAATAGGTTAATAAAAACCATAAAAATGCACAGAAGTTTGTTTTTAACAGAAACCTACTTTTTTAATGAAGTCCGTTAGTTTTGTTAGCACATCTGAACATATAAACAAATACGTAATTAGTGGCGTTTGCTGCATTGTAAAATGTTAATTACATCCGGAGATACTGTAACCTAAAGTTGACGCTTGAAACCTCCGACGTCCAGTTGCGTGTTGTAACAAACACGGGCCACGGTCGGCGAGCAGCATATGAAGTACCCCAAGGAGCTGTACTTCTATGTTAGTGTCTGTATCATTAACCTTATCTTTTTCATTCTTGATGATCATAGTGTAAAGTCACAGCTGGGTCCACCTAACCCTCGATGGGCGAAGGTGCCGTTATATTCTATTTGCTGTTTAATTAATCCTTAATAATTGTTCCAATGATATAACTGTGTCGGGTGCGGACAATTATTGGGTTGATACATAACAATAAACTTTGTTAACTTCCTTTATTACGGAACGGCAATTGTTAATAACTTTTTCCTTAAATACACTGATTAAATAACCACGTGCCACTACGATAATGCATACAAATCCACACTGAAACATTTCAATACTCAATTACAGCCGAAACCCATATGCGATACGACTGATGAGCAAAACTTTAGCCACCGCTAAACGCGGGTTATGGACGCACTGCCAACGTGCTACTGTCTCGCTCTGCGGTCGGCGGGAGACTGACGCACACCGGCCAACAAACAAGAAACGTTCAAATCTAAGCATTGTCGCCCAGCAGCTATCGCTGCACGCCAACGATAACTACTGTTCGACGAAAACGTACCAAAGAGTTTACTAAGCTAAAACCCTGTATCCTCACAATAGCCCTAAAGTCTTATGTCATTCTTCAGTAGTCTCAACTTCTCGCTGGAGTAGACTCACGTGTATTTCCGTGTAGCGCTTGATCCACAGTAAACTTCAAAATTCTGTCACCATAATGGTTCGCCTTCATATTCCAACCTTCTGGACGATTTTCCACTTCGAGGTTAGGTTTCTCCGTGTCGAAATCAGCCATCGCTATATCGTGGCAGAAGTCACACGTGATACGAGGCAACGTGTTATCTCCACTTGCCGGTAACCACGCAAACTGCCAACGACCGCACCACCGCATGACCGCGCGGTTGTCGAGTTTTCCGCGGCCAACAGCGGCGCACGCTCACCCGCGCGGCGAAGCGGCGATCCGTGCGTTGTCCGCCGTTGACTGACTGACTGAGCTGCAGGCTAGAGGCTCAGTAGTTGTGCACATGGCGCGCCGAAGGAGAGCGCGCGGCGCTAGCGCCCTCAAATTTCAACACCCAGTTCGCTATACTGAAGCGATGTATCGCTTTCTATTCTGGTTTAAAAACAATTTCACAATGTTGGCTACATTTCGTACGCAGTAATGTATAACCTAAAGTTAACCAAACGAAAAGTAGTCAGCTGTGATGTCGCACAAGTCCAAAGTGCGCGCCACCTACTTTCGCCGCGCGCCGCCATGTACGCACGGCGCGGCGTTCTTACAACGTCAGCCACGAGCGCCCTCTGCTGCAACTCCGCTCGTGGCCAACACTGAACGACTTCGTTCACTTGGGACTGAGATAGGAACCAGTTAACACTTAAGAATCAGATAGGCACCAGTGCAGACATGGCTATCGGATAGGCACTAGGCAGGCCTTTAGCTCAACTATGTATCAGCATACTGAACTATGTACTGAACTATGTAAAAGTTAAGTATTGTAAAAATTCTGTGCAATATATATTTCGTTCTAATTTAGTGTTTCTAGTTTCTGCTGTCCCACTGGCTGCTCACCTTCGTACCTGCACAAGCGTGCGTTCTTTATTCCTGTGTCGGTCTGTCTACTCGGCCACCGACACCTACGACGGAAACGAGACACAAAAGCGGCGACGAGGCTGGGACACAAGATCAGCGACTATATTTTTCACTGAAAAAGCTTCAAATGTTATGCGATAGGTTAACTGGAAGTTAAGTATCGTAATAACTATGGGAAAAACAGACACTCTGTTATGAAGCTGTTATGTTTGTCTGCAAGATGTGCAAAACTCAGTGGGGTAGGACAATTAGTATCCTAAGAATCGAGTGAGAAGTATCTAAGTTAAGGAAAACGCACAAAACCGGGAGAGGTGTTTTTGTTTTTTTTTTTTTTTTTTTTTTTTTTTTGGTCATGTATTGGCATCAGCCGGCGCGCGGTTGGCTGCGCACTGTGGCCACCACCAGCTGCCATCGCGCCGTTGCAGCGCGCGCGGTCCGACCGCTGCGAGTTAAGCGGCCGAGCAGCTAGCGGGGAGCCGTTCACTATGGCCGTACCCTAAGGGACTACAGGAATTGGCAGCCGATCACCCGCCAACCGCCGCGGGAGACGGCCAGTGCGTTGTTGTCCTTAACCCTTTCACTCCGGCGCCGTGACTGTTGCGCCGTGCGCTGTGGACGAGCGCCAGTCGCGCCCGGCCGTGCCCGCTGTACGGCGCATCTTCCGCACTCCCCAAGGCGCTACTCTGTCCTGCTTTCACACTCTCAGTGTTGTTGCAATTATTGGACTTTATACTATATATTTATTACGAAAAATTCATTTGGAATAGAAACAGTTTTCTTCCTTCTTTCAGATAATCCGCGTAATTTTTTCGTAAATTCTAAAAGGTCCAAGTTTTTGATTCAGCTCTGATGGGGTGTGAACTTTATTATTATAAACGCGTATTTTGCTTGTTAAATAATATTTATTTACAATTGCTTTACGTTTAATTATAGTATCATTACATTCCGAGAATATCATTTCACTGCGTTACATTTCAAAAATTCTTTTTGTGTGTGGTAAATCTCGAAGCAGGGAAAGGCGCAAAGTGTCGTATTGCATTCCTTACAACAAGTTTTAGTCAACTTCCGCTTCTTCTGCGCTCTACAGACAACGCAAGTTCTGTAGCTGCTCCACTCATCAGGTAGGTGAGGCCCTGCTGTCAGTCTCGACGGACATTCTGATGTTTTTCCTCCGCTCGATCTTCTTTTTACCACTTTATATTTTTCCAGTATTTCCTGTATGAGTTAGCATACTTAATGTCTCTTATCAATTTATTATGGAAGCAGTATGCGTTGAAAAGCGACATGTACATGATGTGAATGAACATTTTGCGATACCATTTAGTGGATTTTCTCATGCTTTCCACAGTCTTTATTACCATGTCTCTTTTATCGGCAGAACCCATTGATTTATTGTAGTCTAATACTGCTGAAGGTTTCAATTGCTTCTCGCCTGTCTGACGATCCATCTTCGATGTTTCCACCATTTCTGCAGAGTGGACTGTTGAAAGCATATATACATCTTTTTGTCACGCCATTTCACTGCCAACAGATATTCTGATGCAGAACGGAAAGTAAGTTCTCCTTTCTTTAGTTTCTCAGACACGTTAGGCATATCTTTTCTTGTGTGCCTGACTGTACCACAAGCATTTTTGCCCGGTCATACAACCAACAAAAAAGGGTAGGACTTGTGTACCAACTGTCACAGTACAGTGTGTGTCCCTTCTGCAAATATGGCTCTACCAATGTCGCTACAACATTTCCTGAGATACTGAGATCAAAGTTCTCAATATCCGTATGTGAGACACAGTAGACAATAAAATCTAAAATATAAATTGTCTGAAAGTCGCAAATAATTAATATCTTTATTCCAAAACGGCTACGCTTAGCAGATATATACTACTTGGTATTTAGCCTGCCTTTGAATAAAACAAGACTTTCATCTATGCCTAATTTTTCATAAAGATAGAAATTTTCCTTATATTGTTTTCTGAAGTGGTCAATTACTGGTATTAGCTTATACAAATAGTCACTGTCGTGAGGCTCTTCGTTATTGGTGAAATGTAAAAACCGCAAGATATGTTGAAATCGGTCTCTAGGAAGCAGTTTAGAAAATATTGGTGTATGAACTTCCACACAGGTCGAGCGTGGTGAAGCGGAGAAATATGACGCGAGGCGGAACTGCTACAACAGTCCACCGGCTGGGCGGCACAGGCAGCACTCGACTGCTGCAGCAGTCCACCGGCTGTCGAGCACATTCGCTCCCGACTTCTGCAGAAGTTCACCGTAGCGAAAGGGTTAATGAAACCTGCGCGGGCACCGCGCTATTCTGTAACCGAGCGATCATCGCCGTGTGGGAACACGGACTTAGAGGGAATGGCTGTCAATCTGTTAGGGATGGAAGAAACGAAAACATTTTTGTATCATTTATATCGTCCTGTTACCGTGCTTGATCTGTATTCAGCTTCCACTAAATCTAAGGGGGCGGGTGGAGGACGGGGCGTGCGCTGAGAAGTTTCCCTGGTAAGTAAACTTTGTTTACCGTAATGGAGCTGCAGTTTGAACGGACTGAGTGCCACTACTGGTGCGTAGTGCAGTGCTCGATACGTGTGGCAGCGAGGGCTGCTCTTCTTTCAATAAAAATTCCACTAAATCTAAGGGGGCGGGTGGAGGACGGGGCGTACACTGAGAAGTTTCCCTGGTAAGTAAACTTTGTTTACCGTAATGGAGCTGCAGTTTGAATGGACTGAGTGCCACTACTGGTGCGTAGTGCAGTGCTCGATACGTGTGGCAGCGCGGTCTGCTCTTCTTTCAATAAAAGTTCCACTTAATCTAAGGGGGCGGGTGGAGGACGGGGCGTACGCTGAGAAGTTTCCCTGGTAAGTAAACTTTGTTTACCGTAATGGAGCTGCAGTTTGAATGGACTGAGTGCCACTACTGGTGCGTAGTGCAGTGCTCGATACGTGTGGCAGCGCGGGCTGCTCTTCTTTCAATAAAAATTCCACTAAATCTAAGGGGGCGGGTGGAGGACGGGGCGTACGCTGAGAAGTTTCCCTGGTAAGTAAACTTTGTTTACCGTAATGGAGCTGCAGTTTGAATGGACTGAGTGCCACTACTGGTGCGTAGTGCAGTGCTCGATACGTGTGGCAGCGCGGTCTGCTCTTCTTTCAATAAAAATTCCACTAAATCTAAGGGGGCGGGTGGAGGACGGGGCGTACGCTGAGAAGTTTCCCTGGTAAGTAAACTTTGTTTACCGTAATGGAGCTGCAATTTGAATGGACTGAGTGCCACTACTGGTGCGTAGTGCAGTGCTCAATACGTGTGGCAGCGTGGTCTGCTCTTCTTTCAATAAAAATTCCACTTAATCTAAGGGGGCGGGTGGAGGACGGGGCGTACGCTGAGAAGTTTCCCTGGTAAGTAAACTTTGTTTACCGTAATAGAGCTGCAGTTTGAATGGACTGAGTGCCACTACTGGTGCGTAGTGCAGTGCTCGATACGTGTGGCAGCGCGGGCTGCTCTTCTTTCAATACAAATTCCACTTAATCTAAGGGGGCGGGTGGAGGACGGGGCGTACGCTGAGAAGTTTCCCTGGTAAGTAAACTTTGTTTACCGTAATGGAGCTGCAGTTTGAATGGACTGAGTGCCACAACTGGTGCGTAGTGCAGTGCTCGATACGTGTGGCAGCGCGGGCTGCTCTTCTTTCAATAAAAATTCCACTAAATCTAAGGGGGCGGGTGGAGGACGGGGCGTACGCTGAGAAGTTTCCCTGGTAAGTAAACTTTGTTTACCGTAATGGAGCTGCAGTTTGAATGGACTGAGTGCCACTACTGGTGCGTACTGCAGTGCTCGATACATGTGGCAGCGCGGTCTGCTCTTCTTTCAATAAAAATTCCACTTAATCTAAGGGGGCGGGTGGAGGACGGGGAGTACGCTGAGAAGTTTCCCTGGTAAGTAAACTTTGTTTACCGTAATGGAGCAGCAGTTTGAATGGACTGAGTGCCACTACTGGTGCGTAGTGCAGTGCTCAATACGTGTGGCAGCGCGGGCTGCTCTTCTTTCAATAAAAATTCCACTAAATCTAAGGGGGCGGGTGGAGGACGGGGCGTACGCTGAGAAGTTTCCCTGGTAAGTAAACTTTGTTTACCGTAATGGAGCTGCAGTTTGAATGGACTGAGTGCCACTACTGGTGCATAGTGCAGTGCTCGATACGTGTGGCAGCGCGGGCTGCTCTTCTTTCAATAAAAATTCCACTTAATCTAAGGGGGCGGGTGGAGGACGGGGCGTACGCTGAGAAGTTTCCCTGGTAAGTAAACTTTGTTTACCGTAATGGAGCTGCAGTTTGAATGGACTGAGTGCCACTACTGGTGCGTAGTGCAGTGCTCGATACGTGTGGCAGCGCGGGCTGCTCTTCTTTCAATAAAAATTCCACTAAATCTAAGGGGGCGGGTGGAGGACGGGGCGTACGCTGAGAAGTTTCCCTGGTAAGTAAACTTTGTTTACCGTAATGCAGCTGCAGTTTGAATGGACTGAGTGCCACTACTGGTGCATAGTGCAGTGCTCGATACGTGTGGCAGCGCGGGCTGCTCTTCTTTCAATAAAAATTCCACTAAATCTAAGGGGGCGGGTGGAGGACGGGGCGTACGCTGAGAAGTTTCCCTGGTAAGTAAACTTTGTTTACCGTAATGGAGCTGCAGTTTGAATGGACTGAGTGCCACTACTGGTGCGTAGTGCAGTGCTCGATACGTGTGGCAGCACGGGCTGCTCTTCTTTCAATAAAAATTCCACTTAATCTAAGGGGGCGGGTGGAGGACAGGTCGTACGCTGAGAAGTTTCCCTGGTAAGTAAACTTTGTTTACCGTAATGCAGCTGCAGTTTGAATGGACTGAGTGCCACTACTGGTGCGTAGTGCAGTGCTCGATACGTGTGGCAGCGCGGTCTGCTCTTCTTTCAATAAAAATTCCACTAAACCTAAGGGGGCGGGTGGAGGACGGGGCGTACGCTGAGAAGTTTCCCTGGTAAGTAAACTTTGTTTACCGTAATGGAGCTGCAGTTTGAATGGACTGAGTGCCACTACTGGTGCGTAGTGCAGTGCTCGATACGTGTGGCAGCGCGGGCTGCTCTTCTTTCAATAAAAATTCCACTAAATAAGGGGGCGGGTGGAGGACGGGGCGTACGCTGAGAAGTTTCCCTGGTAAGTAAACTTTGTTTACCGTAATGCAGCTGCAGTTTGAATGGAATGAGTGCCACTACTGGTGCGTAGTGCAGTGCTCGATACGTGTGGCAGCGCGGGCTGCTCTTCTTTCAATAAAAATTCCACTAAATCTAAGGGGGCGGGTGGAGGACGGGGCGTACGCTGAGAAGTTTCCCTGGTAAGTAAACTTTGTTTACCGTAATGGAGCTGCAGTTTGAATGGACTGAGTGCCACTACTGGTGCGTAGTGCAGTGCTCGATACGTGTGGCAGCGCGGGCTGCTCTTTTTTCAATAAAAATTCCACTAAATCTAAGGGGGCGGGTGGAGGACGGGGCGTACGCTGAGAAGTTTCCCTGGTAAGTAAACTTTGTTTACCGTAATGGAACTGCAGTTTGAATGGACTGAGTGCCACTACTGGTGCGTAGTGCAGTGCTCGATACGTGTGGCAGCGCGGGCCGCTCTTCTTTCCGCTTGGCCGGGCCTTCAGTAATTCCATTAGCCCGGCGCGGCGCCTGGTCCCAGCGCGCCGCAGCGGCCGCCTACCGCCTACCGCCGGCATGCTGCTTGTTGCTGCACAGGCCGGAACAACACAGCGCTACACAGTGCTGGCGTAATTATCGCAACACAGGCATCGCCGCTCGCGACCCCGCTCAGTCAACAGCGCCGCCCTGCCGTAACGTCTCTTCCAACGCAGCGTAACCGCGACATGCTACACATCCCCTCGTGCCGTACGCGGGACTGTTATATTGGGGGGTGGCAGTTACTGGGTGTTCAGGCCATAGCTAAAATATTTCTACAAGACCAACCGAAGCAGTCACGCGGGTGAAACGGATACAGCGACTTCGGGTAAGAGGGATCTTCGTTCATTACCCTTCTTTTAATCAAGATGCAACTGCTTTTGCTTTCTCAGCTTTTTTCGAATATTACTATTATACCAAGGTGGATCTTTCCCATCCTTAATCCCGTTTGTCGGCACATACTTTCCACAGCGGTGGCCGAGGGGATTGAGGCGCTCCAGTCACAGTCTGCACGGCCACTACGATCGGGGGTTCGAATCCCTCGGGCGTGGGTATTTGTGCCGTCCTTAGTTTTAGCTAGTTCATAAGTATTTCGTAAGCTTAGGGACTGATGACCCCGTAGTTAAGTCCCATAAGTTCTACAAACATTTGAACATCTGAACTTCCCACAGCTCTTTTCTTACATTTTATTTAAATTTTGCCCATTATTCCTCTACGTCCATTCATTAAGTGGGACGCTAAGAATTGCTTAGCTGATCTTTCTAGCACACACACACACATTCCTAGGCTTCTTGACCGCTATTACGACAACGTGATCACAACCGCTGTCTCTACAGCGACATCACTGGCAAGTTCTGTCCTATTTGTACCTATAATGTCAAAATAAAAAATAAAAACATCCATTTGGTTTTAACTAACGATTTAACTCAGAGCAGTGATGGTAAAACGTACTCAACAATACTTCACAAGACTGCTTATCTGTATCCCAAGTAGTAAAACCATTGACGTCCCGTTCTGTTCAAATGTTCAAATGTTTGTATAGTCTATGGGACTTAACTACGGGGTCATCAGTCCCTAAACTTACAAACTACTTATGAACTACTTACGAACTAGGACGGCACAAATATCCATGCCCGAGGGGGGATTCGAACCCCCGACCGTAGTGGCCGTGCAGACCATGACTGGAGCGCCTTAGTCCCCTCGGCCACCGCGTCCCGTTCTGTACTCGTTAATTAATAAAGCATGGTCCGGATACCTTGATGTACTGATTGTAAACTTTCTTTGAATGACTCTAACACTGCAACTGTACAACCTGATGGTCGGGAAAAAAAGTTCCCAACTTAATTTCTCCTGTACCTGTTAAACGTATCCAGATAAAGTCACACTCACTCTCGACTTCGAGCTCAGTAGAAGGAATATTTTTGTGAACTAACACCCCTCCCCCCCCCCTTCCGATCGTTACTGATCTATCCGTGCAATATACATTCCATTCATCCCTGAATATTTCAGAGCTGCCAACTTCAGTATTCAGCCAATTGTCAGTCCCGACGATTATTCGCTCGCGACAAGTTTCCTACATTGCATTAATTCGGGAACTTTGTTTCTAATCACATATTTTTGGAAACATTTATGTTTCACTTTTTGAGGTAAAGCACTCATTTAAATTTATATGGAGAAACAGTTTACAGTGCAACAATTTTATTTCATTCTAGTTTCGGTTCTTCTTTTGGACTATCTTTAGGAATTGTAACTCCTCAGTGACGCACTGAAAGGCTCCCAGTTACCTGACACCTCCACGACATCAATGGAGTTACAGTTCCCGAAGACTGTCAAAAAGAAGGACCGAAACTAGTCGAATAAAATAAAATTGTTACACTCTAAACTATTTTCTAATGCTTTGAAAACTTACTGTTAATATTTCGACACTTTAAGAGTCCTTCTGAATGCGATCTTGTTTCCCTGTTAGTATATCGATAGATAGACGAGTGTTCATCAGAACTATCGCCTAGCCTAAAAAGAAAAAAAAAAAAGAAAACGAAACATGTGCACTCCACAAATACTCTTCTACCCGTGTAGCGGCTTCCTTTGTGTAGTGCACACCTAACCTATCAAGAAGATTCCTACAGTTCCGTATCTGATAACGCAGGTCAAGAAATCTGCAGCCATGACTGTTGCTGAGACGACGAAGCCTTTAGACGAGACCCTCCACTCGGCTCCATACAAAGGACTTCGATCTAATCTGGGAACAAGACTGCAAATTGAAAGCCCTGCTGAAGGACTGCAGGATGAACGGTCGATGCCACACGGCAGCCTCTACATCAGCCCTCATCCTCACCCTGCGAATCAACTGCGTCCGGTACACGTGAAGGTGACGGGGCAGCAGAGACCGTGGGCGACACACGCGACACCTCAGGTGCCCCTTGAGACACTACAAACTCTCGGATAAACTCTAGTCTCCGATACCGCTTTGACCAATGACGTCACATATAACGTCGTACATAATCGAGAGATACTACGAACACATGTTTACCACAACAAGGTACCGGTAGTTAGATTTCATCTAAATAGGTCAAATCTACTTAATGATATTACCGCTTGAAAATACATTTAATAATTAGGTAATTTTAATGAAAGCTTGCACTCGAAGTAATATATTTATGTCGAACATACAACTGTAAATCCATTGAGTGTTTCTGTACCGGACACGCGCCCTCACGTACTAAAAAAAAAAAAAAAAAAAAAAAAAAAAAAAAGAGTTCTTTTCCTAATAAATTTAATACTACACCCAAAGAATTTAATGACTACTACGAGCAATCATTTTGAGATCAAACATATGTTGATGGGAACTACCACACTTTACTTCGTTTGGTTGTGTAGCCATCTTCCGCAGCAGCTGTTAAAATTGATTATAAGAGATAATCCGTCTTATGCTGACTGCAATAAAGAGATTTGTTTTACACCGGATGCGTTTCGCTTTTTATTTTAAAAGCATCTTCTGTGGTCTGTAAATGATACAAAATGTTTGTACAGTTTGTTTTCGATACATAGATTAAAAACAGTTATTAAAAATCTTTGTGCACGATAGGACTATATGTTTTTAACTTTATATTTGGTCTACTAACGGTGTTGTTCTCTTCTTTACATCTCACTGCTGTTTCTCCGTCTTGTTGGCTGGAGTTTGTTTCTTTATGGTTTCTTTATGTTTTCCGGCTGTATACAGCACTTTACGCCTGGGATTAGATATAATTTTGGCGAACAGGACGATCAGATGATTTTTCAGATGAGTAAATGCAGGTTTACTTGGGTTTTGGTGTGTGGGGGGGGGGTGGAGACGAGGATATCACCATTTGTGTTTTTGTGAAAGGGGGGGAGTTGACCTCAGAGTGTTTATTTTTATGTTAGGTGGTCAATAAGCTTGAAAAGTGTGTTGTTTGCTACATTAGTTTGGTCATTTATGAGATGAGATGTTATGAGATTTGTGAGATGTTCAAGAAAACTATCATATCCAAAAACAATAGCAGATAACATATATATAATCCCACTGACTCACTCTTACTATCTCTCAATCACACACACTCACATACACGTGAATTAAATTGTATTTATGTATATAAATACAAATATATAATGTTGGCAACACTCACAGACCACACGAAAAACAAATGAACAGACAAAAACAACATAGCCATACAGTAGTGAAGTATAAACAAATCGAAAGGCATTCCATTTAAAACAAAGTGTCATGCAATCTGGAGGCAGTCGAAATAAGTGAAGTGAACTGGGTGATGTGCTGTTATGAAACGGAAAAAGCCACAAAAACAGGTGAAAATTGCTGTACACAGCCGAAAAACACAAGCTATAAAGAAACCAACTCCAGCCAACAAGACGGAGAAACAGCAGTGAGATTTAAAGAAGAGAACAACACCGTAGACCAAATATCAAGTTAAAAACACATAGACCTAACGTGCACAAAGTTTTTTAATAACTGTTTTAATCTATGTATCGAAAACAAACTGTACAAACATTTTGTATCATTTACAGACCACAGAAGATGCTTTTAAAATAAAAAAAAAAACGAAACGCGTCTGGTGTAAAACAAATCTCTTTATTGCAGTCAGCATAAGAGGATTACCTCTTATAATCAGTTTTACTACAATTCACCAAAATATCGGATATTTGAATCATGTTTTTCTATATCACCTCCGGTACACTACAGAGATGCTTCCACCCTTACACAACCATTATACTGCATATCAGTATGTGACACCTTGGCTTTACAGTGACCATATCATTTACTCGTTTTGTCTGCAAAACAAAATACCAGACACAACACCCCACATTCCTCGTTTTCCTTTTTCCTATCATCTGAAAGTTTCTCTGCATACAGATCCTGCGACGCATTTGTACCTTCGGCAGCCACTAGCTCTATTCTCCTCTACAACGTACTTTCACCATGTTGGCTTACTTTATGATTCCTCGATCCCTGCCGTAGCACCCAAATAACACTCCAAACAGTGAAGACAGTACTTTCGAAAATTAAGTTAGTGAATAAGAAACACAGTACAGTGTTGTGAGAAATAAAATAAAATAAATAAATAAATAAAATTAAAAAAAAAAAAAAAAAAAAAAAAAAAAAAAAAAACATTCTCCACTACGTTGCAGGAAATTACAACTGCATCACCGACCTAACAAAGGAACATAAACGTTGTATCTCTGCCTGCGAACTTTAAACTATTAGATGCACAACCACACCCATCAAACGTAGCAGCTAGTAATAAAACACACCAGGCACATCTGAGAATCCATTAGCGCGCCTCGCATGTGAGCCACTTGACGCTAAGCGCGCAAATTACGCAGCAGTTAACTGCCTCAGGGCGACGGCGAGGCGTGCGAGTGCAGTAGGAGCTGGGCCAAGTAAAGTGGAGACATTAGCGCTAGTAAATTATGTCTGGATCCACCCCACAGAGGCGCCGACTTTTGAAATCAGTGTGGTTGCTTTATACCACGGTTCAGAAATGTTCGAAACCAACCCTCCTGAAAATCATTGAAACGTGTCCATAAAAAATTATTTTTGTAAGAAAATGTCTAATATTGTGCCCCCTGTTTTGTATCGAGTAACTTGCTTGCAAGAAAATGTATAATATCGCTTCTACTGTATGTACCGATGTAACTCTGTGAAGTTTCATCTTTGGCAAAGATCATGTATTGCATAGCATTGTAGCTCGCGCTGAGAGAGAGTAGGACTTGTGGTTCAGCTCGCTTAGAGAGCGGTTGTGTGTATGGCTCCGATGTAGAGCAGAGGCTGCTTTGCCAGCAAGTCAAAAGTTATATTATGTAGGTAATGTAATGCTGATTATTAATAACAAGTAACAAAGTTGACCTTTCTTTCCTGTTTCATTTACGTAGTTAGAAAATTAACTTACTTCCTTCATTTGATAATTAGTTATTGGTGGATTTAAAGTGCAGTATTGATTTTAATAATATTGTTGAACAGATTTCGTTATTGGTGCCATAGTAAATGATAGTTGATTGACTATGATACTAAATTTCAATAATCAGAAACTGATCTGCATAAAATTCACACAGTCAAGGATTAAGAAAGTGGTTTGTGGTTTTTTAATATCTTTCTCGCAGTCAAAAGTTTTGAGCATAGTCAGTGTCTGTTTTAAATGGTGACTTGTCACAGTTGTTTTGTTTAAAATATCCGTTGCGCACATAATCAGTTTAATGCACTGTTTCTTATTCAATAGTATATACATCAAGATCAGGGCCATAATTAAACCAAATAGCTGTGTTAATGAACAATTTGTTGTCTGATTTAACGATAGGTTCAACATCCACAACACACACACAGCTTTTATCATGTTCTGCATTTTTGAATGAGCAATACTTGATAAAAGTAAATAGGCACTTGTCTGGCCTTTTAAAGATAGAAGGAAGAAGGAGGAGGAAGAAAAGGCATTAGGACACTACAATAAAGCGATCTAATTGGCCGAAGTGGATATTTCGATATAAGTAACACCCCAAAACGTCTACACGACCAATGAAATAATTTTTCACTGTACATTTGTGCGAGGCTATTCCTTCTGACAAAAGCGTTTGGTAGAACACCGTCACCAAAGTTTGAAGAAATCTTTGAAATATTTTGAGATTTTAATCCTGACATCAATTTTTTTATGTATATAATTGTCAAAATTTTTTGGTCAGTTCCAAGCAAGAGCTGTATACTTCATCAAAACTTTCATCACTTTGAGATAACTTCATGCCATCTTTGACAGTATTAATATAATCCAAGGTTTTTTTTAGCCTGAGAGAAAAGCATTGAAAATGTAAACCGAATCTATAATTTTAATAACAAGGGAAGTCACAAAGATAAATGAAAAACGATTAACTTTAGCATCAGCATCAGATTCTTCAAGCTAAATTCCTGAAGAATACAATTGAATGTTCATAAATACGTACACCTGAAAGGTGAAAAGGACCGACGTGCTTCAGTATGAATAAAGGTAGCTTAGTGGCTAAAAGACGGACATTCATTACTACTCGCTTGGGGACCCGCGTACAAAACATCATTTCTTTCAAGTATGAAATTTCGTCTGTCGCTCTTTTTTTTTTTTTTTTTTTTTTTAATTTATACAATTTTGTTTTCCTCCTCAATTTTATGTGGGTGTTCAGCACCCACAAAAAATTCCTTGAGGGGTGCACGAGCCCCGGAGCACCCACGGAGCCGTCGCCCCTGCCACCCCAAATGAAAATGCAGCTCTTGTTTCGATAAATCTGCACTTATAGCAATAAGGAGGTACGTAGGGAGATTTCGGACATATTTGTAAACCCCCTCGCACCCAGCCACCCGCCCACAAACAAACACTGGTGTTCCACAAAGTTGGAAGTCGTTATTTTTTGACCTCTTAACCTTTTAATTTATTTGTACGAAGTATGTACAATGTGAAAAAAATCTTAAATAAAATTTCGAACCCCATCTATCACGAAAAACAACGAAGATTCTACTTAAGAAAATTGAGAAACAATGCAGTGCTGTGAGGAATAAAAAACAAATCTTTCACTCTATTGCAGGGAATCACAACGCCATCACCCACCTGACACGAGGAACATAAGCATTGTATATCTGCCTGCAAACTTTATTTGACGCACAACCATACTCAGAAACCGTAACAGCTAGTAATAAAACACGTAATGAACACGTCAGAATACATTTAATACATTAGATGGCGAATAACGTCAACTATTTTACGTTGATATTATGTCTCTTCAAAAATATCCAACACTTCGACAGAGAAATAAATGCAGTTCAGACGTAGAATTATTTTGATTCTCTCAACTGGCATAAAAACATAGACGTCTAATCCTAGTTTGCTAACATCAAAGTATTTGACATACAACTGTAACACGCACACCCCACAGCTGAAATGTTAACAACATTATCCAACAGATCATTCACATACGATATAAATTTAATTCTCCATTACACTCATAATATATGTGCAAATATTTAATACAGTAGTTAGACGAATAAACGAGAATTATTTCATATGGTTGCCAGTATGTAAGTGTCCTTAGGCTTTATGACATTCCTCTAGTTACCCAGCGCAGAAACCAATGTATGAAGCGTAATGTATCCGGCTGTTGCAGTATGTACGTTACAGTTTATGTTCCCTTTGGCACGAATAACATAGCAGACGAAGTCTTTGGACCTACAGTTATTGAACATTTCGTCATTATATTAACGATTTCAGTTTATTAAATGGAAACATAATTTCAACACACGTTTTTCAAGCGTTTCATAATTTAGCTCACAGGTATTATACTCGTTGCCTAGAGACATGTGCACATACGCTAAACAGTTTATATTTTCTAATTTTTTCACTTTCAGGTCTAATTGAAGTTTAGGTTATGATAATCGGTTAATGCATTTGTGTATTCGAGAACACTACATTTAGATCCTACGGGATCCTACGGGATCTAAATGTAGTGTTGTAGTGTTAAATCTCTATAGTCACAATTTAGTTCTTCGTTACACACGATATTTATCAGGTCTAAGATAATCATTTAAATGATGTACACGTGCAAGTAACTTACCTGCGTCAATATATTCAAATGCAGTTCAACATGGTATGAAATGAATAAAATGGTCCCTGACAATTCGTGATAGGTTCAGTTAGAATTCCCACAATAACTTTAACCCAATTTAAATTAGATCTGTGTTCCAATTCGAAACGCCCTCTTTCCATTAACGACAAGCATCGATTGTAACGTACTATTTCTATACAATGCCATACCAAAGCTCGCTATTTACGACACTAAAGCTCTTTACAATTAGATAATGAAATAAATTAAAGCAAACTGTACACGTTTTACCTAAGCTTCCGAGTAAGTCAAAAACAACTGTTATTACAAATGCAGAAATTTTGCTTTTTTTTCTGGCTACATAGAGCAAAAGCAATTATATTATTTACCCTCCTTGCTGGTCCTCCCGTAATTACTATGACCTACCTTAAATTCAACTTTCCACAATAATTTAAAATTCAAGCTTCTCGTTATTATTAAATCCAGACATTTGTCCCAAAAATAATAAAAATATTATTTAAAATACAAACAAAATACAAACTTTTACACCCAGGACCATCCGATGTACTGCAGTACTTTTGTAAATTTCTTCTCTGACCTGTGGGAGTTTCAGTTTGAAAACAGGTTTATAGATGCATTCGCTACATTTCGTACTCTAAATAGCCCCACTACCTCCCAGTCTGTTCATATTATAAGCATATTTCTCAGAGTTAATGCAACGCAAACGGCTCGCGCCTCTCATACTGCACTGTGAAATGCTTGTACTCAACACACACGCAATGTAAGCGCAGGATATAATTACGACAGTCGTTATTAACACTTACATGTCAAAAATATAGTTAACGGTAATATGTATGTAGACATATACATTCACAGTCGATGACTATTAATTTTGCTATTACAACAGGTAGAATGCATATGTATCTACAGCGAACTTCTTATTGTAACCTATATACTAATATTTGTTACATGTCTATGTCTAGTTATGCCTGGAAAGCGGATTAATATCAGATGGTAGAAAAAATTCCGAAACGTGTCATATTGAAGTTATGCTATGACTGAAATGTAACTCGTTTCTTGCGACCTGTTTAGCTTATTTTAGTAATACCAATTAATTTCATTATGGCCGCCTACCTGTTACTATATTCACATTTACATTTCGTTTCGCTGTTACCTCCCACGGATGATACAAGCTTCATTGTATTACCAGTGCAGTACTAAAATTATCGTTCCACCATTTGGCCTTGTAAACCGATACTGACCGATACTTCGATAACTTACTTGCCTTTATGCCTATTCATTTCTCTATCAGACATGCAAGCTTTGTTTGGTTAACACTATGTTCTAGATCTAAACTAATAACAGCATATATCAAATATTAGAAAACTCGTTATTAGACATAAAATTTGGCCTCACATTTGTAAATTAAACTTTATTATATTGTAGAAAGAAATAAAAAAGCCAAGGTCGCAGATCATTAATTTTTATTTAAGACGACCGGTTTCGCTGAACTATGTCAGCATCATCTGGTCCAATAAAATCATTTTACAAGGCCATAATCTTGTAATGTCAATCAGTTGCTATATAACATAATTTACAGTGCATAGGTGCACTATGTCATTATAATAAAACATAATTATCACAGCCTTGTAAAATGATTTTATTGGACCAGATGATCCTGACATAGTTCAGCGAAACCGGTAACCGGTCGTCTTAAATAAAAATTGATGATCAGCGATCTTGGCTTTTTTATTTCTTTCAACAATATAATAAAGTTTAATTTACAAATGTGAGGCCAAGTTTTATGTCTAATAACGAGTTTTCTAATATTTGATATATGCTGTTATTAGTTTAGATCTGGACTGACTGAGTGGTGTTCCGTAGTAGTTCGTTGCGGTCCCCTTGACTGTAGTGTAACGATTGTATTGCAGAGGGTAGAGAGGACCTGTGACACAGCTATGCTATGTTAGTTGCATACCATAAACTGTGGTCTAGACATTGAAATTCAAGGGTGACCCACTTTTATGCTGTGTGTTGTACCATGATTGTATTGTCTTATAACGCTCATGTAATCATATGTTAATTTGTAAATTAAAGAGCTTTGTACAAACCATAGAGAAGAATCCTTTGAACAGATGTACTATTTAATCGAAAATTATCTGCCTTTATTTGAGTTTAAAAGATAAATCATCTACTCTGATTATTATACAGGATGTCCCAGCTATCTGGCTCACCCAAAATATTGAAACATTCTAAACCGAAATCACATGTGTCTTTTAACACAAACTTATGTTTTCTTAAAATGGACACCCTATATCATTTCTTCAGCAATCTATAGCATGACAAATCACATACACAATGGCGTTGATTGTATCACAATACGTCAATTACATCCGGAGATATTGCGAAGTGAAGTTGACACTTGAAATACAGGAAATTAGCGGACGTCCTGATACTCAGGCGGGAATCCCATGCTGCTGAAGACGTCTGCTAGCGAAGCGTTTCCCGTATTTCAATCGTCAACTTCGCTTCGCAATATCTCCGGATGTAATTGACGTATTGCGATGCCACCAACGCCATCGTGTATGTGATTTGTTATGCTATAGATTGCTGAAGAAACGGTATCCATTAAAAAAACATAATTTTGTCTTAAAAAACACATATGCTTTCAAAATATGTACATTCATGAGCCACAGACGTACATAGCTACGCTAGATGAGCCATATTGAATTTTTAAAATCTGATTTCAGATTCAGCGACTTTAACCCAGATAGTGGGGAATTACAATACAAACTAAACTTTACCTAAAACGGAAGGAGGAGATTCGAAGAAGTGGAATACGCCGCTGTACACGAATTTGTAACTACAAGTATGAAAAACTAAGCCACCATTCTCGTTCTTCTGTAAGGACGCCAGTGCTATCTGGGATAAGTATCACTATATTAAATAGAATACACAGTTCAAAAATATAGATTCACACCGTGTTCCATGGGCAGTATTTCAGTATTTTACCCACAAGGTGACTCACGGTTCTTTCGTGAATACGTTCTTAGTGACCACGGTGTCCCAAACTAATGCAGTCTTTCTGCCTTCTTTCCTTCGTGGACTACATTTCCCCTCCCCTCCTTTCCTACCATCACCCTTTCCCCTCCACACCGGGAATCTGATGAGCTAGGCAGTTTACTCCTCTTGTCCCAAACCAACAAACAACCATGGGTAGTATTGAACGACCGCGGCAATATAAAGGTTATTTTCCCCTGAAATACATAAAAATTAAAACAAAAACGCACTGCGTGTTTTACGGCCCAGTTTAGATTTCTAGTTTTATAAGTTTTTGCAAAATAATAATGTAAACAATAAAAAATTAATTAATAATAGTGTCTGAAATCCTTTTAGGAAAAAAACATTTAAGTAGTGGAGGGTTTTGAACCACTGACCTTCGGCGTTACAGTCCAACGCATTGCCCACTACGCTACGGCCAACTCTTAGACGTTGCGTCCTTACATTTCATACTATTGATGGCCTTTGTTAACTGATGTTAATATGGCATTTGTAGACACTAGATTATCATTTATCGTACGAAGAACGACGTGTTTTTGTTGATTCTTCAGTGCGCCATTAGTTTGAAATGACAACGTGTAAGTTAAAATAAGAAAATCATCAAGTACGCAACGCAAAATGGCTTATGCCAGAGAGAGTTCTGGGCAAGGAGTGTCACGTGACATCTGCGAACGGCTGGTTTTAGTTAATTCTATGGAGGATGTCAAAACTGTTATTTTTGCAAATATCTTTCAAATGATACGAGATATGAAAGAAACATAAGGGAACAAAGCTGTAGAGAATCTTCTCCTCTACAAATTCGGTTATTCAATTTTAGCGTCAGATTAACGGTTTATATGCAATTAAAATTACATTACAAACGGCCTTTTTTTGGCATTACTAACGTATTTCTTGCCCGACATATTTGAAAAAGCGAGGTTCTGGTCTCTGGTAGCCAACAATTGTGTCTGTAAAATTTGGTGCAGATCGGTTGAACGGTTCGACCTAAAAAGTGGGACCACGTTACAGCCAGACAGACATCGTCAAATCACCGTTATTTTTGAAAATATCTCTGCAACGATGTAAGATATGAAAAAAACACAATAGAACGAAATTGTAAAGAATTTTCCCCTCTACCAATTAGGTTATTCAATTTTCGTGTCAGATGAACGGTTCGTTTGCAATTGAAATTATATTACAAACGGCTTTTTTGGCATTACTACCGTATTTTTTGTACGAAAAATTTGAAAAACTGATGTTATGGTCTCTGTCGGCCTACAATTATGCCTGTAAAATTTGGTGTTTATCGGTTGAACGGTTCGTCTTAAAAACGGGGAACACGTTACGGACAGACAGACAGACGGACAGACAGATAGACATCCCAAAATCGCCGTTATTTTTGCAAATATCTCTGAAACGATACAAAATATGAAAAAAACATAAGAGAGCAAAGTTGTAGAGAATTTTCTCGTCTACAAACTTGGTTATTCAATTTTCGTGTCAGGTGAATGGTTAAGCCGTTATTTTTATTTAAATTTCGAGCTGTCAAAAGACGATCGCAAAGGCCCACTTTTAGTGTTACTACCGTAACCTAAAGTGGGCCAATACGAGTTTCTTAATTACCCTTCCTTTTGATATTTTAATAGATTCTACTTTGATTAAATCAAAACTATTTCTTGTTCCCAAAAAATTAGTCACTAATTTTCATCCCCCCTTCAATACAACCAGGCCGATTTTCGTCGTTTATCAAAAAATACTTGGATGTTTGTGTGTGTTTACAACCGCTGTATAAAAGAGTGAACATCCGTAGTTTTGTCTGTGAACATATAACGAAGCATCCTGTGCTTTTAATGGATACATTACTCCGGCAACTACTCCAGCGAATCGACCAAACAGCGCACGGAGCAGACGCCGCAGCCGCACCCTACTGCGTAAGCGTCGCGTATTGTCCCGACAGGCGTGGCGAGGGCGTGTACTGTGCGCCCTGATTTAGTTTAGCCGGCCTTTGTAGAGCCGTCTGTTCTCCACGGCGCTGTAGCGCGAAATTCCTGCAGCGCAAGCGCCCTATTGCAATATCGCGCTCCTGAGCTGCGAGTGTATTGTATTCCGGGCCCCGCACCAAAGGAGATTTCCGCGCAAAAAGGAGCTTATCGGGCCCGCGGGCAGCATGCACAGGCGCTCCGTGTGAGAGCTAACGCAGTTTGTGGCCGTCCGCTAACCTGCCTTGTTCTCGCAAGCGCAAAAATTAATTTTAGATTTTCTTATCCTTTCACGTATCAACTACAGGGAGTTTCCGTAACAGCGTGCAAAAATGTAAGAGGGCGTAAGCCCGTTTTACACGATCCACTTTCTTGCGTAAATCGACTACTCGAAACGTGGACGGATTTTCTGCCGTCTTGTAAATCAGGAGCCACTACGGCGCGACTATGACGTCAATAATCTTTCCATTGTGCCTAGTGTGGAGGTCTAAATTTTCGAAGAAGCAGCAGCTGCATTGTCCAGCAGAAGAAGCGAGATAGTTTTGTAAACAACGAAGGCATGTAGTAAGTAAAATGCGGGGCATTAAAATTGCTACACCAAAAAAAAAAAAAAAAAAAAAAAAAAAAAAAAAAAAAAAAAAAAAAAAAAAGCAGATGATAAACGACTATTCATTGGACAAATATATTATACTAGAAGTGACATGTGATTACATTTTCATGCAATTTCGGTGCGTAGATCCTGAGAAATCATTACCCAGAACAACCACCTCTCGCCGTAATAACGGCCTTTATACCCCTGGGCTGTGAGTCAGAGCTTGTATGGCGTATACAGGTGGAGATGCCCATGCTGCTTCAACACGATTCCACAGTTAGAGTAGTGACTGGCGTATTGTGACGAGCACCATTGGTCAGACAATTTTAATTGATGAAAGATCTGGTGAATGTGCTGGCCAGGGCAGCAGTCGAACACTTTCCGTATCCAGAAAGGCCCGTACATAACCTGCAACATGCGGTCGTGCATTGTCCTGCTGAAATGTAAGGCTTTGCAGGGATCGAATGGAGGGTAGATCCACGGATCATATTACATCTGAAATGTAACGGCCACTGTTCAAAGTGCCGTCGATGCGAAGAGGTGACCGTGACGTGCAACCAATGGCACCCCATACCATCACGCCGGTTGATATGCCAGTATGGTGATGACGAATACACGGTTACAATTTGCGTTCATCGCGATGTCGCCAGTCACGGATGTGACCATCATGATGCTGTAAACATAACCTTTTTGCCATTCGTGCACCCAGGTTCGTCGTTGCGTACACCATCGCCAGCACTCTGTCATGCAGCGTCAAGGGTAACCTCAGCCATGGTCTCCGAGCTGATAGTTCACGCTGCTGCAAACGTTGTCGAACTGATGGTGCAGATAGCTGTAGTCTTGCAGACGTACCAACCTGTTGACTCAGGGATCGAGACATCGCTGCACGATCCGTTACAGCCATGCGGATAAGATGCCTGTCATCTCGACTGCTAGTGATACAAGGCCGTTAGGATCCGGCACGGCGTTCCTTATTGCCCTCCTGAACCCACCGACTCCATATTCTGCTAACAGTCATTGGATCGCGACCAACGCGAGCAGCAATGTCGCGATACGATAAACCTCAATCGCGATAGGCTACAATCCGACCTTGATCAAAGTCGGAAACCTGATGGTACGCATTCCTCCTCCTTACATAAGGCATCACAATAACGTTTCATCAGAAAACGGTTGGAAACTTTCCTCATATCAGCACGTTGAGGTGTTGCCGTTGGCACCAACCTTGTGTGAATGCTCTGAAATGCTAATCACTTGCATATCACAGCATCTTCTTTCTGTCGGTTAAATTTCGCGTCTGTAGCACGTGATCTTCGTGGTGTAGCAATTTTAATGGACAGGAGTGTAATATAGCAGGAATAAAAATCTAGAGAGCCATAACTGGCATATTTACTTCACGTTTTGCATCGAAATAATCCAACTCATGTTCATTATGGATTACTTTTTTTTTTTTTTTTTTTTTTTTTTTTTTTTTTTTTTTTTTTTTTTTTTTTTTTTTTTTTGTAGAAATAGAGTGGACGAAAGAAACCGTTAAGGCTCTTATTTCGGCTTATTAAGAGAAGAGAGCCCTCGTCGATACAGAAAATTATTTATATCACAATAAGGTCATTTTAAACGCCTCTAGTATGATTTATGATCTTTGTGTGTTACGGTGACTGCACATACTCATTGGAAACATCATATATTTTCTAGAATGCGCGGAAAGAAATGCTCAAAGTAGTGGCAGTTTGCCCGAAAGTTAGGAATGAACATTGTAAACCTACATTTGGCATTCTGCGGTCACATTACGGCGCGGAGTTAAAAAAAATCGCCAGAGCGAAATGAGTGGGTGTTCTACAGCAGATGTTTACCATCATATAGTGTGGTGATTTTAACTTATGGGCTTATTGAGGGACTACATTTCCCCAAGAGAGGGGCATAGTAATATCCCCATTCCTCCTTATCGTCTTTGCAATCACGATAGCATCCAAAGGCTTCTCTTCTTGCCTCAGCGCTCTTTCTTTTTGCCTTCCTACAAAACGGCGGCGATTACTATCGTTGGTGCATCCAATGCCACAAGATTTCCATCCATTTCCCCGTGTTCGATAAAAGGTTGCGATTAAAACGCAAATCAGCACACGTAGTATTTGACGACAACCACAGTGCAAAGACCGCACAGCAGACAACACACATACGAATTTCGAAGCTATCGTCTAAACGCAAACGACCAAGCAAAACAAATGAAACGAGGAACCACCACGAGCGCCGCAGTCGACACACCCGGTTCGAGTAGTCAACCGAAACAAGAAATTAGCTCGTTTAAAAGGAGCTACAGAGGATACTCGATTGAAAAATTTGATATAGGGAACCTGGGTGAGAGCAGCCAGCTTAGGAAGATGTTAGTAATACGATCACATTACTGTTCCTTTTTCAGTACATCAGTTACTGACACGATGAACCTACCATTTCATCCTTCGATCAAACCCATATTTTTCGTATTACATTTTTTGGAAGGGGTGGGAAGTACTTTCTACGCTTAAAACTGTAACATCGCCGATAGAAAGAAAGAAATATGTGTGCATTCTTACTACTCTACAAGCGTACCGAGTTTCAAAAAATTTCGTGATTAACACATAGGTTTACGTATCACTACCTAATTTCGTAATTAAAAGCGGAGTTTCCATAAAAGCCTGCAAAATTGTTACAGAAATAAATAATTCTCCGGTGAACAATTTGTTATCAGAGAAGTCGGTTTACAGAGATATGGAAGTAAACTTCTATGCCGCTATGTCTCGCATTACTGTTTCCCAGCTGTTTAACAACTAACATGCGTACAAGTTTACAAATACTGCGCACTTTATTTACTTGTACAATCGTTACTTCCGGCACACGGCACACGTACGGCGTTATTTTTTGGGATAACTCGACTGAAACAAAAAGGATATTTTTGGATCAGAAACGGGCGGTTAGAGCAATATGTGGTGTATGTTCACGAACTTCATTTCGACACCTTTTCAGTAGTCTGGGATTTTGACACAGGCGTCACAATTCGTTTTTTCTTTAATGTCGTTTGTTGTTAACAATATCAGCTTATTCCCACGAGTTAGTAGCTTTCACTCTGTGAGTACTAGTCGAATCTGCATTTGCATCACACCACCTTGACGCTTGTACAGAAAGATGTGCCGTATTCTGCAGCATCTATTTTCAATAAGCTGCCACAAGAACTAAAGAATCTTATCACTAACCCACACGCTTTCAAATCTAAATTGAAGAGTTACCTCATGGCTCACTCCTTTTATTCTGTCGAGGAACTCCTAGAAAAATTAAGCAATTAAGCTAATTCATTTATTTTTTCTTTATTGATTCTTTTCACTTAGTCTTAAGAGTGTCGTGTGCGTAGGACTACTTAAAACTTTTCTATTACCATTCTTGTGTTAAAATTCATGTATTGACTTGTTCCATGACCATGGAGTCTTACTCCTCAATTAGGTCCTGCGGAACAGAAAACCATATTATTATTATTATTATTATTACACAATTTTAATCTGCCAAGAAGTTTCATATCAGCGCACACTTTGCTTCAGAGTGAAAGTTTCATTCTGGAAACATCTCTTAGGCTGTGGCTAATCTATGTCTCCACCATATCCTTTCTTCCAGGAGTGCTAGTCTTGCACGTTTGGCAGGAGAACGTCTGTGAAGTTTGGAAAGTAGGAGGTGAGGTACTGCAGAAAGTAAAGTTGTAGGGATAGCTCAGTGGTAGAGCGCTGGCCCGCTAAAGGAAAAGCTCCCAGTTCGCGTCCCGGTTCCGGCATACAATTTTAATCTGCCAGAAGTTTCATATCAGCGCACACTCAGCTGCAGAGTGCAAGTTTCATTCAAGCCAGAGTTAGTTTTTTTTTTTTTTTTTTTTTTCCAAGGTGCGTCTTAAATGTGTTTACCGAAGTCACGCTTGCATTTAGGACCGGCCGCGATGGCCGAGCAGTCTGCGGCGCGGCAGTCACGTTCTGCACGGCCACTACGATCGGGGGTTCGAATACCCTCCTCGGGTATGGATATTTGTGCCGCATTTAGTATTAGCTAGTTCATAAGTTGTTTGTAAGTTTAGGGACTGATGACCCCATAGTTAAATCCCATAATCTCTACAAACATTTGAATATTTGAGTACACAACGTAAACAAGGAAGAATCAGACTGCAATGGCGTCGGTACGTAGACAACAGATGTAGGTGACCAGTGCGCATGCGCAGAACGCCGATTGCGGCGCAGCGGCCGCGGAATGACAAAACGGTCCTTACTTAAAAAACCTACCTCGCACTTATACTAACTTAAAGTAACTCATGCTGAGGACAATGTAAACACCCATGCTTGAGGGAGGACTCGAACCCCGACGGCGAACGGCCGCGCGCACCGCCGCTGGTCGCCTTAGCTCACACGGCTATTCTACCGCGATCCTCCAACATTTTATATAGATGGATGAAAATACCAGCAGCTGTGTTTAAAATTTTTATTAAATTCTGTGCAAAATAACAGCTGCTGATATTTTCGGCCATCTATATAATCAAACCAGCTGCCTCCCAAACCATCCACTATGGAGAGAATTAAACTCCAACTTTTTAGTTCTTTGGTAAAGTGACAATATAACTACGTACATTATATATTTATATGGTATGTAAAGGGGACTCTTTAGATCGGGTTTTACAAAGTAACCCATATCCGAAATGGTCATGACGCTATCAGAGCAAACGATGTGAAACTAACCACATCTACCGCAAGGTTTTGTTTTTAGTATTTTTGGAGGAGGTACTATGTGCCGAGGAAAGGAAAAAGATTGCTTGTTAATGTGGTCTCTAATAGGCATATCTTAAGGGCTATGAGCACTGACCAGTGGAAGAGAAGTGTTCCACAGTACTGAAGGTGAAGAACGTTCATAGTGCTTAGATATTCAAGGTAACTGGTAATTTGTTTTCTTAATTTGGACCATAGTAACTTCTCCCGTAATATAGAAAGCTAAGTACTTGCGTTATAAAAGATTACTTCCATACAATTAGTGTCGAAAAGTGGCGATAACATCACTGGGTGTCATTTCCGGACATAGGTTTCTGTGTAAGAATTGATCTAATAACTCCCCTTTACATCCTTTCGAAGTGTTTCAGTTTGACTGACATGTACCATATACAACCACAGACATACTAATATTGCTATGTTAGATAATCCTTCTTCCATCTCTGTCCATCGCGTTCTAATCTTCTTTCTTCCCATCATAGTTTTGCTTTCATGCTGCTCAATACATACGACAGCACGCCTTCAGAATGCTGCGTCCTATAATTGGGCTGTATAAAGTTGAAAGTTACGTACAGTGGAGTATTAGGAAAGTGTCTGTTAAATGTGCTGCGAACGGAATTGGTAGTAAAGTCGTAATAAATTACAACTCCATGCGTGATGGGTTGGTTTTTAATGTATTTAATTTTTTATGAACTCATTTATTCTACACTCTCTCTCGTACTATAATGTAATTTCGAAGTTATATTCAGTGGTATATGTTCATACTGTACTTATTATAAGGACGTTTCTCGTGAACGAAACTGATTATCACCTTGTATGTCTTGACGTATGTGTCGTAATATGATATAAATTGGAAGGTAATAGAGTATGTGGTTACTGTCTGCAGAATATATCGCGAATCAAATTAGTTGTGTATAAGTAACAAATCGTAAATTCATGCGAAATGCGGTAGTTTTACTGCATGAACAGTGGAAAACTGCAATCTCTGGTAATAAAGTTCCAACAGTCCTGTAACATTAACGCAGGTGAACTATTACCACAGTTACTTTACTGCCCTTCCACTATGTTCTACAACTAAGCGACTCTGAGCTCTGCGATGCATTTTCAAGCGTTGCACGAAGTCTTCCTTTGGGATGGTTTTCAAAAGCCTCGTCACGTTCCATTGGATGTCATGAATTGCGTCAAACCTCTTTCCTATCAAAGCGAGTCTGAGTCGAGGGAATTGGTCGAAGGAGGATTGAGGTCCGGTGAGTGTGCACCATCCCCTTGTTTGTCAGGAACCGTTTGACGATATTGGCTTGTGTATGGGTTAGCGTTGTTCTGCAACTTGGACATCAACCATAGTCGCCGCATCAGAATTTACCAGACTTTTTCCTATTCCCTAGCCACAAACTCGCTTTGAAAGGAAAGAGATTTGACAATATTTCTGACGTCCAACGAAACGTGACGAACATTCCAATCGGGTTTTTTGGTTCGTTATCAGTCCCCCGGTGGGGAGAAGGAGTGCGGATAGGAAAGGAGGGGACGGGGAAAGGAAATGCAGTCCGGGAAGTAAAGCAGAAAGGAAGACTGCATTAGCTCGGGGCCCCGTGCTCGCTACACACGTACTCACGAAAGAACCGTGAGCCCAATAAGGGGGACGAACGTTCCAAAGGAAGACTTTGTGCGATGAATTGCTCAAATGTTCGTTTGTAAAGCTTATGGGAACTACGGGGTCATCAGTTCCTAAACTTACAAACGGCTTATGAACTAACTTATACTAAAGACAAGACAAACATCGATGCCCGAGGGAGGATTCGAACCTCCGACGCGGAAGCGCGGAAGGCCGCGCGATGAATTGTATGGGAGGTGACTATAAACAGGATGTTTCTAAATGATTCCGGGGGGGGGGGGGGTAGAGGATGGCTTCAGGAAGAGAATGAGGTAGGGAACACATGTCCGGAAACGTCACCCAAGGGCGCTACCGAGCGTCAAAGTTATAGGTGCTGGCGGTGTCTACATTTATTGCTCCTCTCAATTTCCTTGCATTTAAGGTACCCATACGTTAAATGCAGGGTGTTACAAACAGGAAATATTCAGGAAACATTCCTCACACACAAAGAAAGAAAATATGTTATGTGGACATGTGTCCGGAAACGTATAATTTCCATGTTAGAGCTCATTTTATTACTTCTCTTCAAATCACATTAATCATGGAATGGAAACACACAGCAACAGAACGTACCAGTATAACTTCAAACACTTTGTTACAGGAAATGTTCAAAATGGCCTCCGTTAGCGAGGATACATGCATCCACCCTCCGTCGGATGGAATCCCTGATGCAGCCCTGGAGAATGGCGTACTGTATCACAGCCGTCCACAATACGAGCACGTAGAGTCTCTACATTTGGTACCCGGATTGCGTAGACAAGAGCATTTAAATGCCCCCATAAATGAACCAATCCATCGGTCACCGAATCTGTTGCTGAGAAGTGTACGAACACGTTGGCTGAAATGTGCAGGAGCTCCATCGTGCATGAACCACATGTTGTGTCGCACTTGTAAAGGCACATGTTCTGGCAGCACAGGTAGAGTATCCCGTATGAAATCATGATAACGTGCTTCAGTGAGCGTAGATGGAAGAACATGAGGCCCAATGAAGACATCACCAACAATTCCTGCCCAAACGTTCACAGAAAATTTGTGTTGATGACGTGAATCGAGGAAGTACAGTACATACTAACGAACAAATTGGGTATTTTGACACTTGTCTGCACGAATTATTTCAATTTACATTTAATGAGAAATACTAAAATGAGCTCTAACATGGAAATTAAGCGTTTCCGGACACAATTCCACATAACATATTTTCTTTCTTTGTGTGTGAGTTGTGTTTCTGAAAGTTTGGCCGAACCTTTTTGTAACACCCTGTATAATAAAAGTGTCGACATCACGAGGAATCTACCGTTATTCATATCATGTGACCCATCGCTGTATACTCCAGCAGAGTACAAATGTAACATGGTACCTCTGTCATTCACTGTCAGTTACATCCATTACAATATGCTATAGCGTACAACATCGGCGATTGTGTTGGAGGTTTTGAAAGGCAATAAACAATGGGGAGAAGCCCACATACGTCACCATCAGCCATCACGGCAAGAGATCACGGCATTCATAGGGCCTGTCCGTACAGCTGCACTGAACGACGCCTTCGCTTCCCGAGAGATGGCCTAGCGGCAGACGCCGGCACGTATAATTCTCACGCTCGGTACTGCCGGTTCGTGACGTTTCCGGACACGAGTTTTCTACCTCATTTTTTTCTTCAAGCCATCCTCTACCACGAAGTTTGTCGGTATCATTTAGAAACACCCTGTATATGAAGGCATCCGTAGTTCATAGTTCATCTACATTACAGGACCACTCACCGAACTTTATTGTCAAAGGTTGTACTACGCGGTAAACGTATTCCATTTCATCAGTTGACTGGGGTGTCAGCGGGTGGAGGTTTCATAAAGATTAGAAATTGTATGTAACGTTTGTTGAAAGTTACTAATTGTTGTCAATCGCAAATAGTGGATGAGTAACGCTCCATTTTAACGCGTCGAATGATGCGGCAGTTTTCCGCGACCCTCGTTACCTACGACGGCATATATCCCGAGTTACGTGCCGTGTGTGCATCTATTCCCACAGCTTTTATTTCCTGACGGTAAACATATACCAAATATTGTAGTGTTCCGTAGACTAGGAGGAGTTCTTGAAAACTGTAGCACGATATTGCAGCATGTCACTAATTTCACTGCTTACGACGTCGTATCTCTTCATCTACATGTAATATCTACATCTACATAGATACTCTGCAAATCACATTCAAGTGCCTGGCAGAGGGTTCATTAACCACTTTCATAACTTTCCTCTACCGTTCCATTCTCTAATAGCGCGCGGGAAGAAAGAACACCTAAATCGTTCTGTTTTCGATCTGATTTCTCTTATTTTATTGGGATGGTCATGTCTCCCTAAGTAGGTGGGTGCTAGCAAAGTATTTTCACATTCAGAAGTAAAAGTAGGTGATTGAAACTTCGCAAACAGATCACGCCGCAATGAATAACGTCTTTCTTTTAATGATTTCCACCCCAATTCGTGCAACATTTCCGTGACGCTTCCCCCCCCCCCCGCCGTAACGTGATAGAACAAAACGAACTGCCATTCTCTGAACCTTCTAAATGTCTTCCGTCAATACCACCTGGTGAGGGTCCCACAAGGCCCAACAGTACTCCAGGAGAGGACGCACAAGTGTGATGTAGCCAGTCTCTTTGGTGGAGCTGGTGCATCTTCGAGGCGTTCTGCCGATGAAACGTAACCTTTGGTTCGCCTTCCCCACAATATTTTCTATGTGTTCTCTCCAGTCAAAGTTGTTCGTAATTGTAACTCCTACGTATTTGGTAGAATCTAAGACCTTAAGGTTTGACTGATTTATCGCGTAATTGAAGTTCAGCGGATTTCTTTTAGTGGTCATGTGTATTACTTCACACTTTTCTTTATTTAGTGTCAATTGCCAATTTTCGCACCGTGCAGAAATTTTGTCTAAATCGCTTTGCAGTTGCATTTGATTCTCTGTTGACTTCACTAATCGATAAACGACAGCATCATCCGCGAACAATCTAAGGGAGCTATTCAGATTGTCTCCTAAATCGTTTATAAACACGAGAAAGAGTAGGGGACCTATAACGCTTCCCTGTGGAACGCCAGATATCACTTCTGTTTTACTCGATGATGTTCTTTCTGATAGAAAATCGTGAATCCAAGCGCACAATTGGGGAGATATTCCATAAGCACGCAATTTCATAAGAAGCCGCTTGTGGGATACAGTATCAAAAGCCTTCCTGAAATCCAGAAATATGGAATCGATTTGAGCCGGCCGCGGTGGCCGAGGAGACTGAGGCGCTCCAGTCACGGTCTGCACTGCCTCTACGGTCGGGGGTTCGAATCCCCCCTCGGGCATGGATATTTGTGCCGTCCTAGTTCGTAAGTAGTTCATAAGTAGTTTGTAAGTTTACGGACTGATGACCTCGTAGTTAAGTCCCATAAACTATACAAACATTTTGAATCGATTTGAGATCCCTTGTCGATGGCACTTAACACTTAATGTGAATAAAGGGCAAGCTGTGTTTCGCAAGAGCGATACTTTCTGAATCCGTGTTGACTACATCTACATCTACATCTACATAGATACTCTGCAAATCACATTTAAGTGCCTGGCAGAGGGTTCATTAACCACATTCATAACTTTTCTCTACCGTTCCATTCTCTAATAGCGCGCGGGAAGAAAGAACACCTAAATCGTTCCGTTTTCGATCTGATTTCTCTTATTTTATTGGGATGGTCATGTCTCCCTAAGTAGGTGGGTGCTAGCAAAGTATTTTCACATTCAGAACTAAAAGTCGGTGATTGAAACTTCGTAAACAGATCACGCCGCAATGAATAACGTCTTTCTTTTAATGATTTCCACCCCAATTCGTGCAACATTTCCGTGACGCTTTCCCCCCCGTAACGTGATAAAACAAAACGAGCTGCCCTTCTCTGAACCTTCTCAATATCTTCCGTCAGTCCCACCTGGTGAGGGTCCCACAAGGGGCAACAGTACTCCAAGAGAGGACGCACAAGTGTGATGTAGGCAGTCTCTTTGTTGGAGCTGGTGCATCGTCTAAGCGTTCTGCCAATGAAACGTAACCTTTGGTTCGCCTTCCCCACAATATTTTCTATGTGTTCTCTCCAGTCAAAGTTGTTCGTAATTGTAACTCCTACGTATTTGGTAGAATTTACGACCTTAAGGTTTGACTGATTTATCGCGTAATTGAAGTTCAGCGGATTTCTTTTAGTGGTCATGTGTATTACTTCACACTTTTCTTTATTTAATGTCAATTGCCAATTTTCGCACCAAGTAGAAATTTTGTCTAAATCGCTTTGCAGTTGCTTTTGATCCTCTGTTGACTTCACTAACCGATAAACGACAGCATCATCCGCGAACAGTCTAAGGGAGCTATTCAGATTATCTCCTAAATCGTTTATAAACACGAGGAAGAGTAGGGGACCAATAACGCTTCCCTGTGGAACGCCAGATATCACTTCTGTTTTACTCGATGACTTACCGTCAATTACAACGAACTGTGTCCTTTCTGATAGGAAATCGTGAATCCAATCGCACAATTGGGGAGATATTCCATAAGCACGCAATTTCATTAGAAGCCGCTTGTGGGGTACAGTATAAAAAGCCTTCCGGAAATCCAGAAATATGGAATCGATTTGAGATCCCTTGTCGATGGCACTTAACACTTCATGTGAATAAAGGGCAAGCTGTGTTTCGCAAGAGCGATATTTTCTGAATCCGTGCTGACTATTGGTTAATAGGTCGTTCTCTTCGAGGTAGTACATAATATTCGAACAAAGTATATGTTCCAAAATCCTACTGCAAATCGACGTCAATGAGATAGGCCTGTAATTTTGGGGATCACTCCTATTGCCTTTCTTGAATATTGGAGTAATTTGGGCAACTTTCCAGTCTTTGGGTACGGATCTTTCGCTGAGTGATCGGTTGTAAATTATAGCTAAGTACGGAGCTATTGCATCAGCATACTCTGAGAGGAATCTAGTTGGTATACAATCTGGCCCGAAAGATTTATTTTTGTTTAGTGACTTAAGTTGTTTTACTACTCCAGGAACATCTACTTCTAAGTTTCGCATGCTGGCAGCTGTTCTTGGATTGAATACTGGAGTGTTCACTTCGTCTTCTTTGGTTCTTACCCCCATAGCCATCGGCCCATGATAGCAAGGACATTATGTACGGAATTTATTTACACCCAGTAGTTTAGGAAGAGATTCGTATAACACACACAAGTATATATTTTCATTTTGAGTAAAAAAATTCTGGATATTAGGCCGCGTCATTTTTTAAAACACTTAGCAAATGAATTGCCGACGTTTCGACCACTGTGCAGTGGTGCTCTTCAGGGCAGTTAACTGTTGGATGTTGCTGAATGTATACCCTTATATACTGTGAATTTTTCGGTTATCTAATACCGACGTCATGCATCTAATATGGTGATTGGCTGGCAGTAGCGTATCAGCAGGCTGTTACGTTTTCTACCCAGTGAGTGATTGGTAGGCAAAATCTTATGTCTGATTGGAAGGCAACAGCCAATCAGCAGCTAGTATCCAGCGGATGGCATTTTCTGCTGCGAACGTTTACGTTGCGCGTCAGTCCTACTGTGGCCGCTGTTTATACTGCAGAGCCCGGGTCAAGTGGAGCCTCTGGCTGGTGCACACACGCGGTCCGCTGGGCAGGGATTGCCGGCAGCCACGTCGAAGGCAACTTGTAGCCATCCTCCCTATTCATGTTGTTAGGTCGTTTAATTATTTCGATAGCTTCTCTTATTTTGCGTTGTTGCATCTACGGTTCCCGAGCAAGTACGCGAGGTTCTCGGAAGTTAATAGTACCGCCGCATTCCTTTTGGTTCCGCCACTGCTGACTTGTTGACTTGTCCCAATCAAATATTTTTATTATATAACTGGCGAACGAGGCAATGATTCTCAGTTGTTAAATATGCATGGGAATTCGATATACATCCTACGGTGCTTCCTTAATCTCTCTGGCTATAACTTCTCCCATCAGTACGCCTACATTTTACCGTCCTCTGTGTCTTCAAAAGTTTCCCCATACATTCGATAACCGTAAACTCATGGTTGCTCGAATATTTATCTATTCTAATATTGAGTACGTCCATGCATTCCTCCTCCTCTTTCTGTCTAATACCTCCGTTATCTACCTACCTGTGTCTGCTTCTCCTCCTCCATCACCTCCTCTTCTTCCTTATCCTCTTCTACCTCCCCTGTCACTATTCATCAGTCCCTGCCACAGCTCCCCCGCTCTCCTCCATCGCTTCTTGTCACCTCCCTTTCTTCATCTCCTTCTTCCGCTGTATATTAAAAATTATATAAATAACTGCTAAATTTTGTAGTGATCGCTCAAACTGTGTCGAAGTCTGGAGCAAGGTACCCTCCGACAGACACAGTACGATATCTCAGCTTCTGTTGCTTTGAAGGTCGAATGTACGAAATTTCATCAAGATTGGAATGAAACTGTTGTAAAGTGATGTAGCAGTGGCGGCTGGTGCTTGAGATGAATGGGGTTCAATTCGTTGAGTGCCGGAACTTGACAGTGGCCACCCCCTCCCCCATCTCCAGCTCGGCGCAACATTTCTACCCCCCCCCTCCCAACCCTCCGCTCGGGGTGCAAACAGCGCCACTTTTTGCCCCCCCCCCCCCTCCTTTAGATATATTGTCGTTAAAAGATCTATCGTGCTTGCTTCAACTCGAGCCGAGGCGTCGGCGTACAAAGCTCCTTTTTCACACTTTTGTTCCAAGCTTAAAGCTGAGTAATTTGTTTCTAAAAGATACTTAACGTTGTTCACGTTTCTTTGATAATAAACACCAAGAACATATGAATATGCACATAAACACAGTAACTGATTACACTGTTAAGTGACTGTAACAAAATGAATTTATTACGATGAAGAAACAATGTACCGCCGGGTCACGTGACAGTGTAAGCAGCAGCCCCTCATAATCTTACGCATGCGCAAAGGCTGCTCTCCACCACATCTTTTCAAACACTTAAAAATATTTGTTACAACAAAGAGTATGAATATCATTTACCCTCATAATCGGGACACATTTGCTGAAACGTCCAAAGATATGTGGCAGTTAGGAATACATTGTTGGTCCCGTATCTGTTAAAGAGAAGATTGGGTTTTAAAAAATTGCTTGCAGTCTCTAATCCACAACCTAATCCTAACCTTTGACAACGCAGTCCAATGGCGATAACCACACGGCTATTCTTACTAGGGTGGAGAGTAGTGACTATTATTCATTAGCGGATCTTCTGAAGGCTTTCACAGTTGATGAGTCTTTAATTTATAGTTATATTTTACCAAATATGGTGTTTTCGATGAATATTTAATGTGTCAAAATTGCCTTCATCGAGGATATGCGCATGCACAAGGCGAGGTGAGCAGTAGCTCCATTGTCTTGCTTCGGGACCATTCATGCGCAACCGCCAGAGCTCGACTAGCCAGAAGCTGGTGTCTCTACCAGCTCCAACGCCAATGTTTGGCGCTTCCCCTCGTCCCTCCCTGCCGAGGGAGCACCCAAATGCTGCCCCCAGGGGGTTCATAAGAGAATTTGAACCTCAACCGCGCATGCGCATTGCAACGCTGCGGGCACTGCCACCTATATTAAGCGGCCGCGCTACGATTCGTATATGTGCTGACTCCGCGGCGTAAAACGTTTCTCATGCCATAAAAATACTTCGAATGTACATATAGAATTATCTGCTACAAGAACGAAGAATGGCAGATCAAAAACGCTTTTTATTTTATTTATTTATTTACTTTTTTTGCGACGAGCTTTTTTTCAGGGGTTTACTGAACCAGTGAACCTTAGGACGCGCCGCCATTGTGATGTTGTTCCTCTTGTTTTCAAACTAAAGTGTTCCATATTTTATCGGAATGGAAGAAACGCTGTGGAGGCAAAAATAAAGTACTCCGAAGTGACGATGCCAATACGAAATTACCAAATCCGACGCATCTATTCTTCAGCTGTTCCTTTGGGTTTCCATTATATATAAAGTCCAGTTGTAATCAATAATATAGTAAGAACAGTTTACAACTCACCGCAAAGACGTGGCGACGAGCTGCGACAGGCACATACAAAAGACACACACATACAACACTTTCAGCTATCGCCATGGCATTCTTCAGAAAATAAAACACTCACGCAATCACATAGGCACACAACACAGTCATACAACCATCACCTCCGGCTACCGCACTTCGCATCACGCTCTGCGGCGAATCAGGAACGGAAGGGGAGGGGAGAGCGTATTGGAAGGTTACGTCACGGTGCTGGGGATGGGCTAGATGGGAATAACGAGATGCAGCTTAGGAATCGATTCGGGATGCGGGTGAGGGGAGAAAAATAAAATAAAATACACAAAATCAAATAATAAAATAAAATATATACAAAATGCGTGCACACTGCAAGTACACAACGCCGCATACACACACACACACACACACACACACCACACGCACAAACACACACACACGATCGCACATTCACACACCACTCAAAATAGGTGAGGTTTGGGGTACAGAGGTAAGAACTGTAAGATATGGACAAGAAAGGAAGTTATCGTAGGTTGAGGCCTGGTTGATTTTGGGATCGGAGAATGTATTGTAGGAATAACTCCCGTCTGTGCAGTTCAGAAAAGCTGTTGGTGGATGGGAGGATCCAGATGGCCTGAAGCAGCCATTGTGAAGCAGCCATTGAAATCAAGCATATGCTCCGCTGCATGCTGTGCCACAGGGTGGCGGTGGCCATTCATGCCAATATAGAAAGCTGTACAGTGTTTGCAGCACAGTTGGTAAATTACGTGGCTGCTTTCACAGGTGGCCCGGTCTCTGATAGGGTAGGATAAGCCTGTGACAGGACTTGAATAGGAAGTGCTGGGTGGGTATAATGGACATATAACCCTTCTATTAAAGAGAACAAAGAAAAAAAGAAACATGAATTACTGAAATCCGCCAAGCCATATCCGAGTTTTAGCGAGACTAATACACATCAACCTATTTATATATATGCAATGGGATAAATTTCGCTGGAAACGTGAAATTATTCCTCACAAGCACACATTTTTTCTTGCTCTTTTTTGTGGGATATTTTTTTACGTTTTCAGCAAAGTTCGCCCGCTTCATACACATCTCCAAACATAGCTCATTTCCTTTCCTGCCCTACAAACAAAAAATCCGGCGAACTATGAGTGACCTCTCAGCGTTACAACTTGCTTCACTGTCCGGAGCCGTTCCCCGCAGAGTAGCCCACTTGCGCCAGAACAGACGCTTAAACAATTCTGCGCCCGTCGCGAGCCTCGTTATTCGTGGGTTCCCGGAGCTCTCGGTACTTGGGCCACTTTCGGCAGGGACCCTCCACCCGGCCGGCGGTCTGGAGGGAAATAAATGTTTGCAGCGGAATCTGCATTGAGATTTGGCAAGTGGCGCCGCCGCGATTGTTCCCCCGGGCGCCGTGGCGCGGCGCTGCCGGCAGATATCCGCCTTAACAACTTGCGAGCGGCCTTCCAAACTTATGAATATGATAATTACCGCGCCGCGACCTTTTGCTCGCGAGAGCGCATCTCCTCAGACATCCAGGGGAGCGTTCCAGCCGCGGCTGTGCGCTTACAATTTATTCCACTTTAATGCTCAAGATCGTTTTCTTCCAACCGTTAACTGCCAGTTTGTAGCTGTTGCTCTATTTAAGTAGCCATCTCTTCCGCCGATGATCCGACTAAGCAGCTCCAAATGAGGCTCATAACATTTGGGGAGTGTCTCTGAATAGACTCACAGTACTTTTATATTCCCAATCTGCGTTAACTCTTGTTTCTTCCCTTTCTAAAGATTTCTCCTTACCTGTCTTAGAAGTTCTTGCTGTTTTAAACTTTTGTCGCTGGTTATCGTCTTATTTTGCCTATTTGCTCTTATCATTATTGAAACCGATGCAAAAACTGTAACCGAATTGTATGTATAAATGAATATATCATAGCGCAGGCTTCACGAGTATGTGTTTTTTTATTTATTTATTATTTAACATGCCCCATTACATATTAATATTACATGTTTGATGGTTAGATCCAGGCGATTACATCAAATATTTTTGCAAACACAAGTACAGTATATAAGTTGACAAGGTTTACAAAGGAACAAACAATTTTATACATCAGGAAATCTTATGGAATTAAAAAAATTGTAAAAGTCTGTAGTGAATTTATGTACTAAGTCATATTTACTGACGGGCCATCCTCCTCCTTTGGCAGCTATTTTTTTTTCCTGAGATAGTCCTTCCCTTTCAATAAATTGTAGCAGTCAAAAAGCACGTGGTCAAGAGTTTGGACAGCAGTGTTACATGTGCACGTTCCGTCTTCAATTATTTTTAACCGCTGATAGTAGGCTTTCAGTTTCCCATGACCTGTTAACATAGCTGTAAAATTCTGAGATATTGGAAGTTTAATCAGTAAGCGTTGTCGGGTCGTAGCAAAATACGGTTTAGTGCTTCCCACGTTTTTTGTTCTGTGCCACTCAATGTCCCATTTGTTCCTAAACTCTTCTCGAAGTTTCTTCTTTACGGCACTTGAAGGTATTTTGCTGTAGCGTAGTGGGACGAAAATTGACGATCTCCACTTCCCTATATCAGCCCTGTTTTATTGGATACTAGCTTAAACCCTCGGCTCCGCACTCGTGTTGGTTGATTACGGTAGTTAATGCGCGAAACGTCATATCGATTTTTTTAAAGAGATGTATTCAAAGAAATTTATTTTTTACTGCTGTATTTATTTATTCTTATATTTCCTTATTCCTATGCTTATCCTTACAGAGAAAGAGCTGAAGACATTGTAGCACGCATAGACCAAAGATATGGTCTGTGACATCAAGTTTCGCTGTAAGTAACCTCCTTGCTATAGAGTCGCAAACGTCATCGCTGCCCTTCAGTCCGAATTTTTTATAATTTGACGACTTTCAACCACCATATCTTCCACCCCCGTATAGCTATTGACATGGAACTGCTATGGTGTACAACGGTAGACTTCGGACAACAATTAAACACAGACCATTTGTTTGCGTTCTGTAGTTTTCGCTGCAGAGCGAAATATTAACACACACACACACACACACACACACACACACACACACATAGAATTTTATACACACCGATAACTTTCCGTCCCAATATATTCCACCCTTTTATCATTATCAACCCTCAAGCAACAATGCAACGAATAAACCCATTTTCAAAGAGTAAGTCAGACATTCACATTAATATATATATAACAATCCGATCGCCATAAAACCATGCCTAAAGCCTTCCCCGGATAGACATTAGTAACTGTATAAATTTTAGCTCTTTATGTCTTGTGGTTCAGACGTGATAAACGTACACCGAACAGACATTCACATTTATAGATATAGATAAAGGAAAATCTGTTTACACTGAAATATTATGAAATTGTACATATTTATTTTGTGTATAAATATTTAATGAGATTATTAAAATGTTTTTGTTTGTTTTCTGTATGTTTCATGTACGATCAAGGCGCCGCAATGAAGAAGGGCAGCGTCGTCGCCGCCGCAGCCAACATTACAGCAGACGGCCACTATTAGAATTTAACCAACGGCTACGGGACTACGAATCCGGCTGCGCCTTCTCTATTGTCGCGGGTCGATCGTTTTAAAGAAAGAAGATTATGTTCATTACATTGGTACAGTAGTTCATCACCTGTCGTACTGAATATATGTTTCTTACAAGCAGTTCTGATTTGTACTTGTACTACTTCAGACGACAATAAACGAATATTGCATTGAAAAGTATTGCAAGTGTGTTACAAAGATTTATTTCATGTATGATCTATATTACTGGAAGACTAATTTGATTTATGGAGAAGTTTTACTTTATTTGAGAAAATATTTAATATAATTGTGGAGTCTGATTTTGACTTATATTCGACTGTGACAAGAACTTATATTGGTTGTGAATGTAGAACGTCGAGTTTAGCTGGCGGTGAATTTTAATGTTAACAGCGAATCGTAGTTACTGTGTTAGACTTTGAGCTAAATTTCAGTAACGGTTACAGAACAACTTTCCATCCCCTGCTGATACAAGAAACTGATATTTTATGCAAGAACTATTTTAAAAAAATTCTGATTCTTACTGTGGTACGGGAACTTCGGAACGAAGTCAATAAAAATTTCATGGTTAACTTTCAACAGTTGGTGTTGCTAAGGAGCAATAAACTACAAGTGAAAAACTACCTAGCAACTAACTGAAACTAACGAAGGTGAATTATTTTTCAGAAATAAGATTCATATACGGACTTTAGCATTCCAGTATGGAATTGAATTACAGATTTACCATCACCCTTACCCTTTCCACATCAAGCGCCGCTGCTCTGCTGCAGCTCCGGTGGAGTGGAGCACTCGAGACATTCACATAAGTCGCTGTTGTTGCAGTGGAAGGACAGGAACTTGCAAATCATTGATTAAGGAGGGAAAGGAAGAAGGATTAGGAAGGAAAGGATTGACAGAGGCTCCATTAGGGCAGTGAAATTAAAAAATGGCGACAAGTGAAAATTTGAGCCTAGTTGGGAATCGATCCCGGCTCTTCCACTTTAGGCCAGCGGTCGCCGTAACCATTGGGCTACGTGTGCTAGCCTCCCCTCCTCAAATTCCCACAAGTCTCACGCTATGGCTATAGCGCCCCTATCGCCCATGCCCTTTTACATTCGCCGTTACGAATTCCCGTGTGAGGCGAACGTATGACCGAATGTTATGATATTAAAGGATGTAGTTTGGCAGGAAACTAAGAGTACAGCTTTCTTGGTAACTGTAAACTAAGAGTACAGTTTTCTTGGTAACTGTAAATCGATGTAGTGTTTCTGAACTGTAAATTGGGACGCTACGCGCCAGACACCCCCCCCCCCCCCCAAAAAAAGAAAAAGAAAAAAAAATCCTTCTTATTTAACCTATACCTAACCTTCTTAAGCCTATGCTACAGATAATGATTTTTTTTTTTAATTTACGAATACAAAGTTTGCGGTAGCTTTTTTTTTTTTTTTTAAATATTCGATTTTCGCCCTTTATTAATTTACTGAGTGGACAATGGTACATACGACAACCTATATGCCATAAAGCAGGAATAGAATTAATTATTTACAATCAGCTTGATTTTACAATGTCGCTTGTCAAAAGTAATTTCTCAATATAGGTACTGAAACGACTAGAGTATATTTACGTACTGAGCTGTGAATGGGTTAAAATATTTCGGAGCTATACGCAACAATTGCGGCTTCCTTCGAAATCCTTTATCTTCTGTTCTTAGGGAATTGTGTGTTTTCACCCGCAACATATGTGCATCGGCGCGATTAAATGTGGTATCGGCGAAAGAAATTACTGTTTTTTAACTTCGCGGTGTAATAATAATAATAATAATAATAACGCTTCTTCACGATCGGATACAACGTACCACTACAAGCATGAAAGTTCAATAGCAGAACGCAAACACTGCAACAAATGGTGAAATCCAGGTGTACCAATCAAGAAAACTACTTATGGCGGCTTCTAACGATACTTTGTGGAACTTCCTGAAGATTTGCTGCGGAATCTAGGTAACAGATCCCGAAAACTGGAAAAAAATGCGGCATGCATTCGAGTAAATACGGTAACAGGGGAGTCGTCTTATACGCCTGATATGTGCTTAAACTATAAAATTTCGATGAAAATTTTTACCTCGTCTTATCTGAAGGTCGTCTTATCTGCGGAAATATACGGTATGTTTGGCAAAACTGTAATCGACGGGTTACTACCTGCTGTGCACGGAATTAAGCCTCAAAGTTCACTTGATTTTTACCGGCCGCGGTGGCCGAGGGGACTAAGGCGCTTTAGTCACGGTCTGCACGGCCACTACGGTCGGGGGTTCGAATCCCCCCCTCGGTCATGGATATTTGTGCCGTCCTAGTTCGTAAGTTGTTCATAAGTAGTTTGTAAGTTTAGGGACTGATGACCCCGTAATTAAGTCCCATAGACTATACAAACATTTGAACATTTTTTTTTCACATGATTTTTTCTGTCATTTCCATTGAGTAATCTGAATTATTATCGCCTGAGGTGTAGCAAAATATTGTAAATTTACGGTTTTCATTCCAGGAAAGTCACTGCACATGGAAATCGCAACGAATCTCGTACTTTAAATAGCAGGTTACCAGTTCTACCCACTATTGACATCGTAAGAGGAAGCCAAGCCGCATTCCTCTTCACTACTTCTGTAGTAACGAACTGACCTGTAAAAAGGCGACTGTTATGGTTCGCGGTTCCAATCTCGCTGACTGTAATGTTTTTATTCCTTCTGTGAAAGACTTACAAGCAGTCAGATCAAACATACTGAAGGACATCGTGTCATTTGAAGGTCATACATATTCTCAACTAGTTGCTCGTGAGTAACTTAAATTTTTAATGTCATTTTGTGTTAAATAATAAGTACGGTATGTTACTTTGAACAAGCAATCACGAATACGACGAACGTACTACGTCCATTACCTATCTGATGTAATAATAAGAGTGTTAACATTTCAGGTATGTCATTTCTTGTAATAAATGCGAGCTTACAAGCCTTAAGGACAGTCTTAAATGTGATAAGGTGTTCCCTGATATTTGTAGTATCGTGGTATAACTTTACATCTTGAGTTATTGCTATACAGAGCAGTGGATTCTAGTTGTGACTTGTTGGAATAACTTTCAATAGTCAAACGACTGTACCGAGGAGCGTTTAGAGCAACCTCAAGACAGGTGCGTTAGTTGTGTTGCATATGAATCAGGAGAAATGCAATTCACATCGTTCGGATACTTTTGAGCACGACTGTACGTCCTTTTGATCTTGCTTACTGTATTCGTATCTCTCTCTTATTTTTACCCTACACCGTTCACTCCAGTGTTTAATTGACAATTCCTTGATGTCTTAGAATGTGTCCCATCAATCGATACCTTTTCTTAATCAACATAAGACAAATATTTCTCTTCTCCCCAATCCTTTTAAGCAGCCCCAGTTACCCATCCAGTCTTTAGCATTCGTCTGTAGCTCCACATTTCAAATGCTTTACCACTGCTTCTGCACTCCTTATCGCCCACGTCAAAATCTCTTACAATGCTACACTCAAGACAAATACTTTCAGGAAGGAGTTCCTAACACTGATGTCAATAAAATTCGCTTTTTCATAACTCGTTTTCTTTCCATAGCCATCCTTCGTTTTATATCTTCTTTACTTTGGCAATCAAAAGTAATTTTGCCACCCAAATAACAACACTAATCTACTACTTTTATTGTCTCATTACCTATTCTAATTTCTTCAGCATCGTCTGATTTTCGTAGACTACATTCAATTAACCTTGTTTTGTTCTTGTTAATGCTCACCTTATAACCTGCTTTCAAGACACTGTCAATTCCGTTCAATTGCTCTTCTAGGTCTAATGCATTCTCTGATAACTACAATGTCATCGGCAAAACAGCAAAGTATTTTATTTCTTCTCAATGAAATTTAATTCCTTGGAATAGTTTGACACAATCAACTTTATCGTTGCTGTCCTGATGAAATTTTACACAACCTACAAAATAAGAGTAACATCGCTGACATTTTACAATTTCGTAAAAAGTCATTACGAAGGGTACTGTGCAACACACTTGACAGGATTTTGCACACTTGATCTTCAAAACAAGAAGAACTGTATATATAAAAATACATCTGGTGCTTGGCACAGGATACTTATCTTACTGAATCGATGCGAATGTACAGCATTAATCCGATCAATGACGAAATTTTGCCCACCTGGCCATCAAAAGAAGAGACAGATCACACCTCACTACAGACTTGCCACCAATTAGCAGGAGATTTGGCTTTGTATATACGTATGTTTCGACGGAGATCTTTATAATCCTCATTCGACCGCTTGGCGCATAGCAAAGCTTATCTTGCAGAAGACTTTCACTGATCGCTACGAAAATTACAGATGTGAGTTTTCATAGGGGGAGGAGGAAATACACTGAGGGTTGAATAGAGAGAGATCGAGGAGATGGAGAGACAGGGGCCGGAGAGAAAGAAGTGGTAGGGTAGCGGAACATGAACAGAGAAAGGGAAGAAGATGTGGACTCAAATGACAGTATAGAATAGATAAATACTCAGAAAAAGCCGGGTTTTCAGTTAGCTGTGTATCGCAGTTTTTAAGACAGCTACTGCAAGCTACTGAATAAATTTGCAGATTAACAAGCAAGTTATATTGATCTTACACAAGGTTTCGACGATATTTATATATATGTATGTGTGTGTGTGTGTGTGTGTGTGTGTGTGTGTGTGTGTGTGGGCGTACTATGCCGCTCAAGTCTTAGAATAATTGTATGGTAGTTTTTAGCTGGAATTTTTAAGTCTTTAGGTGTTACAATCATACATCATTGGCTGGGATTCGAAATTTTCTTATGTCCTCCGACTATTGTGCTCTATGGCCCGCAGCAGGCACTGTACTCCACCAGGAACGTCAAATCTTGCCGAGGTAGATTATTATTAAGGATTTTGGCCTCTGTTCTTTAGGACATCTTCGAAAGAACCGACGCTGCAGTTGTTAATTGTTATACCACTTTTAATATTGCCAAGTATCTTTTCATACATTTTATTCCACAAGTTGAGCGATATATCTCCCGACATATTGAACACACTGTACGTGGTGTAAGTCGGATAAAAAATTTATTTCCTTCTGAAGAAGACACACAGGAGTAGTGTCCAAACGTTGGTTAAGAGGAATATAAATATTACCTTCAATTGAAAATGTTCAAATGATTGTAAATCTAGCGGACAATACTGCAGTGGTCATTAGTTCCTAGAGTTTCTGGTGTTGTTATCTTCAGTCCGTAGAAATTCAAAAATGTTCAAATGTTTGTTAAGCTTATGGGACTTAACTACGGGGTCATCAGTCCTTAAACTTACAAACTACCTATCAACTACCTTATACTAAGGACGCCACAAATATCGATGCCCGAGGGGGGATTCGATCCCCCGACCGTAGTCAGTCCGTAGACTGGTTTTATACAGCTCTCCACGCTACGCTGTCATGTGTAAGCCTTTTCATCTGAGAATAAGAACGACAACCTACATCCCTTTGATTCTACTTGCTGTATTCGTCCCTCGGTCTCCCTCTACGATTTTTACCCCACATACTTCCTTCTAATGCAACGTAGACGATTCCTTGTGTCTCAGAAAGTGTCCCACCAACCTATCCCTTCTCTTAGTCATAAATACCTTTGCTCCCCATTTCTCTTGAGAACCTCCTCATTAGTTATGTGATCTATCTCTCTAATCATCATCATTCGTCTGTAGCACCACATTTCAAAAGTTTCTATCATATTTCGGTCTGAACTCCTTATCGTCCAAGTTTCACTACGATACAAAGCTACATTCAAGACAAATACTTTCAGAAAGGACTTCCTAATATTTAAACTAACATTGCATGTCAACAAATTTCGCTTCTTCAGAAATGACTGTCTTCCCATAGGCATTCTGCATTTTATACATTCTTTACTTCGACCATCAGAAGTTATTTTGCTACCCAAATTACAAAACTCATCTACTACTTTTATTGTCTCATTACCTAGTCCAATTTCTTATTCATCGACAGATTTTCGGACACTTACTTTCCATTACCCTCGTTTTATTCTTGTTAATATTCATCTTATATCTTCCTTTCAACGCACTGTCCATTCCTTTTCATTAATTTTCCAGGTCCTTTGTTGTCTGACAGAATTACGGTCATCAATAAGCTGAAATTTTTTTATTTCTACTCCTTGAACTTTAATACCTTCTTCAAATTTTCCTTGCTTTCCTTCACAACACCTTGCTGAATGCACGGATTGAAAGACACTGCAGAAAGGCTACAACCCCGACTTAGTCCCTTTCCAACCACTGCATTCCTTTCATGTCCAACGACAATTATAACTTGTGACTGGATTTTGTACAAGTTGAATATAACACTTCAGCTCCTATACGTTAGCCCTGATGCCTTCAGAATCGAAAGAAGAGTATATTTCAATGAACGTCGTCAAAAGCTTTCTCCAGATCCAAAAATGCTAAAAATGTAGGTTTGTCTTTCCTTAACATATCTGCACTAGCTTTTTTAGGAATTGGAATTACTATATTATTCTTGAAGTTGCGTGGTATTTCCGCTGTACATACATCTTGCATACCAGGTGGAACAATTCTTCATGAGTGGCTCTCCTAACGATATCAGCAGTTCAGACAATATCCTCTAGGGTCATTGTTTCTACTCGAGTCTTTTAGTCTATGCAAAATTCTTCTCGCAGTATCTTATCTCCTACCTCATCTTCCTCTAGTTCGTCTTCCATTTCTCGAATACTGCCTTCAAGCTTATTTCCTTTGTATAAGCTGTCTATATGTTCCTTCGAGCTTTCCCTTCTTTGCTGAATAGTGATTTTCCATCTGAGTTCTTCACCTTGATGCCGTTTCTTTTCTAGTCTCCAGATCTCTCTTTCCTTTTCTTCTAGACACTTACAAACTATGGTAGCATCTCCTCCCTGCAGAGGTTCTTGATGTGCGGTCTGATATGTTCCTGGCGTATTTCTAATTTAAAGAGTTCTCGGGTGTTCGGTCGGGTCATTTCGTAATTTCTCCACGATATTTCGGCAAAGAGAGGTGCCGCGAACGTAAACGCCACACAGAACAACGTCAGTACTTGAAATTAGCCGTGGCAAACCTTAAGAACTGACCATACTATGGATTATGAGAACACTAGAATTTTAGAGCAGTCCTCCTCGTTCTGGGATTGCGCAAACAAAGAGGCCATTTAAATCAGGGTAAAAGATAAATTAATAAAGATAGTGGCCTACAGCTAACTCAGGCATTGAATCCTGCTCTGGACCTAGTCAAGAAGAAGCGTCCCCGACCTGTGACCTCCGCACCCGACGGCGACGGCACAAGTACTGGAGAAGCCAGCACTGCAGCCCACCCCCTCCCCCACCATCGCCTCCAGCGGCCACGCTGACCACCAGCGCGGGGGAGGAGGGGGTAACGCCTATATATATGACACTGACAGGAAAATCACGGTATTCGTCAGGGACCACCTGAAGATGGCAACTTGTCGGTTTGCCGAAATATCGTGGAGAAATTACGACATGACCCGACCGAACACCCGAGAACTCTTTATATTAAAGTTACAAACTACTTAAACTGAAAACGAAGCACATACACGCATACCCGAGTGTTCAAATGTTTGTTAAGCTTATGGGACTTAACTATGGAGTCATCAGTCCCTAAACTTACAAACTACTTACGAACTACCTTATACTAAGGACGGCACAAATATCCATGCCCGAGGGGGGATTCAAACCCCCGACCGTAGTAGCCGTGCAGACCGTGACTGGAGCGCCTCAGTCCCCACGGCCACCACGGCCGGCATACTCGAGTGAGGACTCGAGTCTCTGACGGTAAGCAGGCGCGTACTCCGCAACAAGGGCCTTAGAGCGCACGGTCGTTCCCACGCGGCTTACCTGCAAATACTTGGGTGTGTACTAGTTAATCTGTTACAAGCGTTGCCATTCTGTGGGCACACAGTGCCGCTGCGGCGTCCTCCCCATCCCACTGACAAGCGCCCTGGTTGCTTTAACGTTAGCCCGGCCAGTGGAGCACTAAGTGCGCCTTACCGGCGGCACCGCGCCTGCCCGGTATACGCAGCCGCTACACCCTGTGATCAGCCCCTGATGTATAGGCCGCGCCGCGCCACAGCGTCCATAGGGCTGCCCCGTCTCTGAAAAGCTGCCCGCGGCCGCTCACACCTCCCTACCTCCTTACAAAGGGTCCCGCCCCTCCACGCCTCTCTGATCACCACGATGTCGACGGGACGTTAAACCCTAATCTGTCTTACCTGCTCACCCACACCGAAGTCCTGGCCATAGCAATACTAACACATTTTTAATATTAACTAGCGACCCGCCCGGAACCGCACGGATGGAATTTATATTCTACAGGGCGAGTCACGTGGCTTTCCCCTAGTGTTTAAGCCAGAAAATAAAGCAACGCAAAAACATGCAAAACATCGAAATTTATATAATTTACACATATTGCGGGATGCGAACTGTTTCTATGTTAATTTTATGTTACTGCCAAGATTGTATATTCAGACCTTTACTTTGATTTACCGGTTTGGGCGGATCTTGCCGCCATCATCAGAACTAAAATAATCACAAAGAAAAGCACCTGCGTCGCTAACGTGCAGCAAAATCAACATTGCAATGCTGCTTACATACCTGTCAAAAAGTGATTGCCCAACTATTCTGCATACTTCCACAGTCTAACATGCCAGTCGAGCAATTTTTGTTACCCACCGCGACAGCAGTGCACAAAGCGGCCAGTAGGGGACATTACACAGTTGGCGGTATTTCATGCGTTTTACGTCGGGTTACTCGTTGCGCACATTCGTTTTCGTTATGTTTTCCGGAAAGGGAAACGCTTTTAGAGCAATAAAATGTAGCAACAACCAGAAAAAGTATACCTCATTGGTCAGTTTTCAAATTTCCTAAGGACACTGAGAGGTATGTAACAATCATTCTGCTGAAAAGTTTCCGTTACGATTCACCTGAAAATTGCATACATTTAGATATAATAGTGGTTGTTTGACCTTTTTAGGAGAAGAAAATGGCTCATATCGTATACAGAAAACTAATGTACTACAGTCTGGATGTCCAAAGAAGGCCTAAGATATAAAGTAACATTCTGAAACTTTGGACCTAAGCCTATATTTTAGTCAAAAATGCGGAAAAATAATATGAAAACCAGCTAGGAAGATAAGCAAATACCCAATATTTGTAGAAAATATTTACACCAAACTCAAATCAGGTAATCAGTGGTCATACTCTTCCTTTTTTTCGGGAATATGAATGTAAACGTAAAGAGGACAGTTCGTAAACATTCATCTGAGTTTTCTACGTATTTCAACTGTTAGTTGGAATCATCTCATTCGACACAGAACAATAAGAAAGATGAAAGTTGTTCTAAAAACTAAAACACGAAAGGAAAGGTAATTGTTCGTCATACTTTGTAGCTACACGGTACGCTTCTTAGGCTTACATTACTTCCGTTTCAATGGGGAAAGCTGCAAAAATATTCGGAGCCACATGTTTCTGCGTGAGGAGGTTTTAGGTTTCATCATCTGTTTTAGTTCCACTACTGTTTATTTATGCATCATTTGTTTCGTCTGATATTAGACTAAAACCTTGCATCTAAAATAAAATTACTGTATCGTGAATTACGTAGAAAAGGGTGTGAGCATAAAGTGTTTTTCATACGATATATATATATGACGATAACAGGCGGCTCCCTTGCTCACGCTTGGAGCGCTAGTGTCGTCTTAGCTGTCAGGCGGTAACAGATTTTACACCGTGAGTGTCGCGACTGGTATGTTAGACTGTGATACTTCTGTCTATGGTTCGTGTTGCGGGTTTGTCAGTTAAGTAAAAAATTGTTTGTTGGCTGATAAAATGTACGAAGTGTTCCCCGGCAACATCTCTCACTATAGACATGCGACTCCTTGGCGTGTTACTCTCAGGCCTCATCACATTCAACTGCGCGAACACGCAATGTGTTCACGCGCCGACAGCTATCTAAATGATCACTAGAGGGCGTACTTGGGCCGGGATATTTCTCATAATTACATATACAGGGTATTTCAATAAGTGTGTTTGCCTCTATAACTTACAAAATAACAGGTGACGGGAAATTTTAATGCGGTAGATCAACACAAGAAATGTTACACTTTCTACGGAGCTATGAACTTAGTTTATTGTATCATTTTCCAAAGAGTTACAGCACAAAGATATAATTTTTTAAATGGAACAATAGTTTTTTCTATCGTGCATTGGATTCGTTGAAACCAGTTGCGTCCAAATCAATTTAAACTACATTCTTATCACTGTTAGTTTGGGAGATACAACCCTTAAAAGTTTCAGGGGCAGATACCACACGCTGTACATAATACATGGCTGTGTGGTGGGTGATGGATGTTATGGCGGTGGGAAGTTGATTTACATGAGATGTTAAAATGTGTGTTCATGTTCCTCAATGCATAATGCAATGCGCCGTCGAAAGGATCTGCGGAAGAGATGTAATATCACCAGTCTGACGGAGCGACATGCATCCTCGATGCGCCGTTTTAGATCATCTGGGGATGTGGGCTCAGTGACATAAACACGATCCTTTAGATATCCCCACAAAAAGAAATCTACTGCTGTTAAATCGGGCGACCTTGCGGGCCATGAATGAGGACCATGGCGCCCCAACCATTTTCCTGCAAACCTGTTGTTTAGTTCTTCCGCAACAGCACGAGCAGAATGGGCTTGGTGACCATGGTGCTGCATCCACATATAGTCGGCAGTCTAACAGCGCATCGAGGAAGCTCCTCGCTCCGTGACACCGGCGACGTTACAACTCGGCCGCACCACATTTAGAAGGCGCATTGCATTATGCGCAGCGTTTGTGGTATCTGCTCCTTAAACTTTGAAGGGTTGAAGCTCCCAAACTGTGATAGGAATGTAGTTTAAATTGATTTGGGCGCAGCTGGTTTCAACGAATCCAATGCACGATAGAAAAAATTATTGTTCCATTTAAAAAATTATATCTTTGTGCTGTAACTCTTTGGAAAATGATACAATAAACTATGATCATAGCTCCGCAGAAAGTGTAACAATTCTTGTGTTGCCCTACCGCATTAAAACTTCCCGTCACCTATTATTTTATAAGTTACAGAGGCAAACACAGTGATACACCCTGTATATGTCGGCTATGGTACTTCTCGCGCGGGCGGGGAATTGAGGGTTGTTGACCTTACAGAAAATTCAACATCTTCAAATGTTTGTAGAGCTTATGGGACTTAACTACGGGGTCATCAGTCCCTAAACTTACAAACTAATTATCAACTAGCTAATACTAAGGACGACACAAATATCTATGCCCGAGGGGGAATTAGAGCCCCCGACTGTAGTGACCGTGCAGACCGTGACTGGCGCGCCGCAGTCCCCTCGGCCACCGCGGTCGACTGACCTTACAGTACATCATCAAACATGCTGAATAAATTATTATCTACTGTTTCCTGCTGCATGTTGAGCACATAATAAAAAACTTAAGGAACTTTACGTCTTTGAGGAGTCATTGAATATTAGAAACAGCCAAGAGTTAGCCAATCTCCTTAAGAAAATAGAAGTGGCAGAAGACACTATGTTGGTCTCTTTCGATCTTAAGAACCTACATACCGACTGAAATAATGTACTGAAAACATTAAAGCTAATTTAATTAAGCACCAGAAAATTTCAATGGCAGAGACGATTGAACTGATAGAGGTTTTGGAAATGTCGCAATCTTTTCATTATTTCCAATTTAATTACAAATTTTATTATCAAGATAAAGGCTTAGAAAGGTAAAGCAGTCAACAATCTGAAGATTGATATGAACACCACAGTGCTTTACTTGGCGTGGTCCTGTCTGGAGGTGGTATGCCGTTGCCTTCTCTGACCTTCGAACTGACTTATCCAGCCAGTTATAGGTTCCGAACCACGGTGCTTTTCGGTATTTTTCACATCAGCAACACTGCCAGAGGTGAAAGAAGTGGAAAGTGACAGATAAAAATCCCAGGACCTGGCGGGGATCGAACCCACGTCCTTCAGAGTTGTAGTCTGGCACTCTACCACTGCCGGTACTTTAGCTGATATTTTTGTGAGCCACCTAGAAAGAAAATTTTTCGATAAACATCAAAATCATAAGAATAGTACTGTATATTATAAAAGGTATGTCGATGACATCGTTTCTCTAATTAAAGGTGTCAAAGATGATGTTGAGTGTTATCTAAGAGATCTGAACGACATGCATAAAAAAAGATTCACAGTAGAGCTGGAAACCGATAACTGTCTAAACTTTCTGAATCTAACGATAGGTAAATCGCGGGGTAAACATATCTTTCAAATCTATAGGAAACCCTCCTCTACAGATATGGTAATTAATGCCAATTCGTCGCATCCAATTAGATATAAAAGGGCATATTTTTATTCGATGCTGCATTGGCTTGTAAATCTCTCACTGGAGTAGACAGCTGTTGATAACGAAATTGCGGTAAGACATTGCCGGTAAGAATGGCTATAGTGCTAATTTAATTGATGAAATGTAAAGCAAGGTAAAAAGTAGTAGACAGAACAAGGATAAGGTTAAAACCAATAAAACCATGAAATATTACGGTCCCATTTGAGGCAAAATACAGAGGTATTTCCGTAAAACTAATATTAAAGTGGCTTTTAGTACGACTAATAATCTGCAAACAAAACTGCACCACAGAGTAGGGACAAGCGGGGGGAAGTACGGAAAATCGGGTGTGTACAAACTACATTCATCAGACCATAAATATCTTCATAATGCTCCAAAAGGAAAAATATTACATATTTTAGAACGTATGCATATATATAAACATTTTAAACACCAAGGGAAAAATGTGCTCAACGATCAACTGCAAACAGTAGATAATAATTTCTTCAGCATTTTTTACCATGTAAGATCAACAACCCCCCCCCCCCCCCCACTTCCGCCCGCGCGAGAAGTAGCATAGCCGACATAAATATGTAATTATGAGAAATATCACGAATAACTGTCGGCGCTTGAACACATCGCGTGCTAGTGCAATTGAATGTGATGAGGCCTAAGAATAACAGCCAAGAAGACGCATGTCTATAGTGATTGGTATTGTGCGGTAAACACTGTGTACATTGTATCATCTGACAAACCCACAACACGAGCCACAATCACCTTTCGACAGGTATGTAAGCAGCATTTTAGAATGTTTACACTTTAAGATTTTTAGCGGTTGCTGCACGTTAGCGTCGTGATTATTTAAGTTCTGATGATGGTGGCAAGATCCGCCGAAACAGGTAAATCCAAGTAAAGGTCTGAATACTCGATCTTCGCAGTAACATAAAATTTATCGAAATTTATATTTGTGAAAAATATGAAAATTTTATATATTAAACTATTAATGGTGGGTTTTAAAAGTGAAATGTATTTATACTGAATTGATGTTAATAGTAATCTGCAAAATTTAATTTTATTATTGTTGCCTTTTTAAATCTTATACATCTATAGATCCACTCTTTAAATATCTACACTACACTAAAGTGCAAGTATTGATTTACTTATTTTTTTACTGCCGTATATTATATCACATTAGAATACATCGGTTTTATGCATAATGCCTATTGAGAATAAAATTCTTTGTGAGGTAGGCCTTCCATATTAATCATTATAGGTTTCATAAGGTTGATTTCCGTTTTTATTTTGTTCATACAACTAAACCTTCGCTCACACTCAGTCGTGTGCAGGAGAATACTGGAGGCGTAATTTATGTGATTTGCATATTGCTACTTTCTTTCTTCGATTTTCAGTTTTACTGTGATTGTTAGCTGGTTCCCTTTTCTTTGTCAAAAGAAATTTATTCCTCGCTTCTTAGCGTTTAACAAAGGTTATTTTAAAGCTCGTCGCATTCTACGACATCGAGTAGCATGATGCAATAAAAGCGACTGTGACTTAAATCCTGCGAATTTACCCCCGATTACTGGAGATTATTTCTTAGGAAATTTGGAACAAAAAGTGGAAATACAGTAATGGGACCGAGCGGTCTAAAGCGCCTTGTAGCGCAGCTTGCGGTTGCTCGCCGTCGGATGTTCGAGTCCTCCCTCGGGCATGCTTGTGTGTGTATTCCTCAGGTTAGTTTAAGTAGTTTAAAAGCCTCGGGACCGATGACCAAAGAATTGAGGTCCAATAGATTTACAGACATTTGAACAGTAAGGGGATCGGACTTATAATTAAGGATCTACAACAGAGTTCCGAATTATGTCGTGGTGCATGGAGAGCTACAGTTGTGTTCACACGACACACGATCGCTCTTAGGTAGATAATTGAAGCGAGTGGTACGTTTGTATAACAGCCACATTGTTGATACTTCAGTTACTGTTTACCGTTATTGCCTCCTGTGTAGGCCTACAGTACACATTGAGATGCCTTAGGAATTTTCATGTCAGGAGTATGGAGATAGGGTGTATATTTCGGGCTTTTGTGCTGCTAATGCGAAACTTGTTAAAGATAAAGGTGAAGCAATGAATAAAAATTTTGTGATGCGTCTAGGAATCGAACCCGGACCTCCAGGCTTACTGGGCAGGCGTCATGTTTGAGACGAAAAACCGTCTCAGGGTTTGTGAATTTCTGTTTACCTTGATATCGAAACTTTTTGTTGCCGAATATCACCGTTGGTGTCTTATTCGTAGGATTCTGAGTGCCAAAACATTTAGTGGAACATATCGAACACTGGAAGAATCTGGTATTCGTATTCACTCCGAAAGACATCGGGACGTTCAAGAAGAGGAAAACATTCTTAATTCAGTACAGCACAGACCTCGTTCAAGACGCCTAACTACCCGGTGAACGTTGCACAATCTAAGGTATGTAGGATTCTTCATGATAATGAACTGTACCTTTTCACATACAGAAATTTCACTGTTAAGGACCACATAATTTTGCCTACAGTTTGCACTTTTGTAGCTCGTTAAATGTAAATGGGCAACTCTATCGCTTCATTAATGATCAGTGATTAGGCAACATTTACAAGAGATGGCATCAACAACATGGATAACACCTATGTCTGTGCAGACAAAAATCTCCATGCCACTGTAGCATCTCAATTTCAACGCAGTTTCAGTATTAACGTCTTGTGTGGTGTTATGTGTGACCAGTTACGGTCGCCATTTATTTTCCTGGGAAATTTAAATGGTCCAATGTAACGCACCTTTTTGCGGGAAGACTTACCGCTGCTTCTTGAAGATGTTCCTCTGGAAACAAGACGCCAAATGTACGTCCAATATGACGAGGCATCTGCACACTTCCACCTCAGCTTACCTTAATAACATTGATGGATAAGTCGCGGGGGCCCTTTTAACTGGCCTATCAGATCCGCAGATTTAACACCCCCTCATAATACTGCATGTGCGATGGATGAAAGACATCGTGTACGAAATTAAGATAGAAATACGAAAAGAATTTATACGACCCATTTTCGATGCTCCAAGTCAATGAGCAATGAACATGTGAAATCAAGAAATACTACTGGCGCGGTTCACTCCCGTGAGAATCTATGCCTTCAAAGAAGGGAGAAAATTTGCACACTTTCTTTAAATCCACTATCAATACAAGAGACTGCAAAAAATTGTTTAATTAATTATTACGTGCATTTCTGATAGTGAAATCCTACAATACGTTTTTGCTGCCATTTTCCTGGGTTCTTCTATTACTGCAGATCCCTAATTATGGATCTGATTCCATTACGTTATTTCCATATTTTGTTCCAAATAACCTAAGTGATGCCCTCCAGAAACCGGGGAAAAATCTCGTCATCACACTTCGTATCTTCAAAAATCCATGTGTGTGTGTATTGTATTATATTCGTTACTACGTTCTACGTAACGTTATTAAAGAAGTCCATATTCTGCTTATACAATCCTCAGCATAGTTAATCTATATTTAGACACTAATAGGTGTATTTAAAAGTTTATTTGCCGATTGCGTAAATATTGTTGACTGGGGATCAAATCTGACTTCAGAAATTATGTTCAGGGCTCCGCCGAGCTGGTTCAACGACAATCTGAGACAGCACGGAAGATGCTTGGGAACACCTCTAAAATAGGCTATCAAGATGATTATCGAGCCACAACCGCAGATATTAATCGATATATCGAATGTTTTATGGAAGAAAGTAAACGAAGAAAGAAGCTACTTTGAAACTTCTCCCAAAACGAAAAATATTTACATTTAGAAATAGTTTTGAGGTGATGTAAGGGCACAATAGACAGGAAAATAAACGGATAAAGTAACTACTGCCTAGGAGGTAAAGGCGTGAACAGAAGTATCTATTGCTTTTAATTCGTACAATAACGGAACGGATCGTGTCTCGAACAGTTTTAAACTACTTAATGAAAATGTTATGAAAAGGACCACGAAAACCCGTAGTATGAACAGATACTATTTTTACACAATTATTACGGTACATTTCATCTTTCAGTAAGCCCTGCACATTCAAAAACAATAATAAGAAATAATACTGTTGCCGAACAGTAGACTACAATGCTCTGAGACCTAACGCTTAAGAAATGCAGGAATCATGTTATGATACTGTTTTTATAATTATCTTTTATGTCTTAAGCAGTAAAGAAAACCTGTGATGACATAAGTAGATTCGAACACGATAACCGTGCCGCGGGGAGTGGCTGAGCGCATTGAGGCGCTATGCTCCGATACGCGAGGCCGTTTCCCTTCGGGGGTCAGAATCCTCCCTAGGGCATGGATGTTTGTGCTCTCTTTAGTAGAGGTTAGTTCATAAGTAGTTTGTAAGTGTAGGGACTGATGAACCAGTAGTTAGGTCCCATAGGATTAACAAACATTTGAACGAAAACCGTTATACCAGACTCTACGACGCCATCACTGAGCCACCTTCATGTCCGCCTGTTTAGTCTTCTTTAACAGTATATCCATAAAAGCGTTGACGTGTTGTAATAATAACTCTGCATGCACCTTCACGTGATGATCAGTAGACCTCGGATTTCAGGTAAAAACCCAATTTATTACTCATTACACAAAGCTAAATAAAATTCTACAGGCACAAATTACATCAATTTATGATGGAAAATTCTAGTTTTATAACACCTAAAAACACCTGTTGTTGATGCGGTCTTCAGTCCGCAGACTGGTTTGATGCAGCTCTCCACGCTACCCTGCCCTGTGCAAGTCTCTTCGTCTGAGAATATATTCGGCAACCTACATCCTTTTGAATCTGCTTACTGTATTCGTCCCTCGGTCTCCCTCTACGATTTTTACCCCACACACTTCCTTCTAATGATTAGTTGACAATTCCTTGATGTCTCAGAATGGGTCCAACCAATCTATCCCTTCTCTTAGTCAGGATATGCCAGAAACTCCTTTTCTCCCCGATTCGCTTAAGCACCTCCTCATTAGTTACGTTATCTACCCACCTAATTTTCATCATTCGTCTGTAGCACCACATTTCATAAGTTTTTATCGTCTTTTTATCTGAACTACTAATTGTCCACGTTTCTCTCCCATACAATGCTACACTCCAGACAAATGTTTTCAGAAAGGACTTTCTAACATTTAAATTAATATTGGATGTTAACAAGTTTCACTTCTTTAGAAACGCTTTTCTTCCCATAGCCATTCTGCATTTTATATCCTCTTTACCTCGTCGATCAGAAGTTATCTTGCTACCCAATTAACAAAATTCATCTGCTACTTTTATTGTCTCATTACCTAATCTAATTCCTTCAGCATCGCTTGATTTTCTGACATTTCATTCCATTACCTTCGTTTTACTCTTGTTAATGTACATCTTATATCTTCCTTTCAAGACAATGTCCATTCCATTCAATTGCTCTTCAAGATCTTTTGCGGTCTCTGACAGAATTACTATGTCATCGGCTAACCGCAATGTTTTTATTTCTTCTCCCTCTCCAAATTTCTCCTTCTATTCCTTCACTGCCTGTTCAATGTACAGATTGAACAACATTGGGAAAAGGCTACAACCCTGTCTTACTCTATTCCCAACATCTGCGTCCCTTTCTTGCCCTTCGACTCTAATAACCGCTTCCTATATTTTACCCCTGATACCTTCAGAATTTGGAAGAGTGTATTCCAGTCGACATTGTCAAAAGCTTTCTCCAAATCGACAAACGCTAAAAACGTAGGTTTCCCTTTCCTTAGCCTATCTTCTAAGATAAGTCGTAATGTGAGTATTGCCTTCCGTGTTCCTACATTTCTCCTAAATCCAAACTGATCTTCCCCGAGGTCGGATTCCACAACTTTTTCCATTCGGCTGTAAATAATTCGTGTTAGTATTTTGCACCCATAACTTATTAAACTGATATTACTGTAATTTTCATACCTATCTGCACTTGCTTTCTTTGTAATTGGAATTATGATATTCTTCTTGAAGTCGGAGAGTATTTCCCCTGTCTCATACATCTTGCATACCAGGTGATATAATTTTTGACGACTGCCTCTCCTAACGACATCAGCAGTTCAGACTGAATATCTTCTACTCCAGGGGCCTTGTTTCGACTCAAGTCCTTCAGCGCTCTGTCAAATTCTTCTCGCAGTATCATATCTCCTATCTCATCTTTCTCCACTTCGTCTTCCATTTCCAGAATACTGCCTTCAAGTTTATTTCCTTTGTATAGGGCCTCTATATATTCCTTCCACAGTTCAGCTTTCCCCTCTTTGCTTAGTACTGGTTTTCCGTCTGAATTCCAGATATCCATACAGCTGCTTTTCTTGTCTCCAAATATCTCTTTTATTTTCCTGTAGGCAGTATCTATCTTTACCCTAGTTATGCATTCTTCTACGGTTCTGCATTTGTCCTCTAGCCATCCTGCTTAGCCAGTCTGCACTTCCTGTCAATCTCATTTTTCAGACGTTTGTACTCCCTTTTTAGTGTTTCACTTGCTGAATTCTTATACTTTCTCCTCTCATCAATTAAGTTCAGTATATCCTGTATATCCTATTAGGCCTTGTCCTTCTGCCTATATAGTCCTCTGCTGCCTTCACTACCCTATATCTCAGAGCTAACCATTCTTCTTCTACTGTATTACTTTCCTCCGTTTCAGCCAATCCTTGCCTAATGCTCTCTCTGAAACTCTCAAGCACCTCTGGTTCCTTCAATTTGTCCAGGTTCCACCTCCTAACCCTTCTACCTTTCTGCAGTCTCTTAAATTTTAATCTACAGTTCAGAATCAATAAGTTATGCTCAGAGTCTATATCTGCCCAGGATAAGTCTTACAGTTTAGAACCTGGTTTCTAAATCTATTCCTTACCATTATAATGTCAATCTGGTACCTTCCAGTGTCTCCTGGTCTCTTCCAGGTATACAGCCTTCTTTCATGGTGATTAAACCAAGTTTTGGTTGTGCTCTGCGCAAATTTCTACTAAGCGATCTCCTCTTTCATTCCTTTTTCCCAGTCCATATCCACATACCACCTTTTCTTCTCTTCCCTTTTCTACTACCGAGTTCCAGTCCCCCATCACAATCAAGTTTTCGTCTCCCTTAACTTTCTGAATGATTTCTTTTACCTCCTCATACATTTTTTCGATATCCTCATCATCGGCCATGCTAGTTGGCATATAAATTTGCACTACTGTAATCTGTGTTGGCTTCGTGTCTATCTTTACTACAATAATGCGTTCACTATGCTGTACATAGTAACTTACCCGCATTCCTATTTTCTTATTCATTATCAGACCTACTCCTGCGTTACCACCAACTGATTTTGTATTGGTAACCCTGTACTCACCTGACCAGAAATCCTGTTCATCCTGCCACGGAATTTCACTTATCCCCACCAAATCTAACTTTAACCAATCCATTTCTCTTTTCAAATTTTCTAGCTTACCTACGCGATTAAGGGTTAGAACATTCCACACTTCGACCCGTAGAATACCTGTTTTGTTTTTCTTGATGACGACATCCTCCTGAGTAGTCCCCGCCCGGAGATCCGATTGGGGGACTATTTGACCTCCGGAATATTTTACCCAAGAAGACGCCATCATAATACAGCGATACAGTAGAGCTGCGTGTCCTCAGGAGAAGTAACGACTGTAGTTTCCCCTTGCTTTCAGCCGTTCGCAGTAAATGCATGGCAGAGCCATGTTAGCTGATGTTACAAGGCCAGCTCATTCAATCATCCAGACTACTGAAAAGGCTGCTGCCCCTCTTCAGGAACCACACGTTCGTCTGGCCTCTCCGCAGATATCCCTCCACTGTGGGTAAAAATCGTAAAGTGTTTCAATGCTATTAATTTTTCTAAGTCTGCAACAGTAAATTAGTACCTTAACTTATACGAACAAAGTAAGTAACGTATTTCCTCATTTCGCCAACATCTCACTTTACACTTTTCTGCAACTTATTTTTATTCATTATTTGAAGAAATAGCAGTTAATATAATCTCTAATGAATTAACAAAATTGAGAGCAATTACATCTGGCCTCGGAGTAGCTATTAAGGGAAGCTCAGTAAAAACGACTGGTGACGCTAAAGTATTACAGGAGTGAGTTCTTGAAAATTATAATGACACTGATCTAATCAATCTGCCATTATAATCCAATAGACGATATTTAACTAAAATGTACCCTACCTGTCTTAGACACGATAAAGCTTCACGTGAAATACAGCGCAATATTTAATCTACTACCTTGCTTAAAGGCTAGAAAATTAGGTTAGCACTTCGTCAAAGCAAAACCTCACTCCCGGCCGATGTGCTCGTGAAAGCTTTGACGTAGAAGAGTTTTTTTAGCTCTGTAGGCGAGTCTCTCTTTAAAACCACTTTTCGAAGAACATAATGACTAGTAAATTCAGTAATCCAATTTGATAGCAGAAATGTAGTACGTTCCTGAGTTATTACAGGAACACTCAATGACAGTGCATTCCGTCAACATCGATATCATTGTTGTTCTACCGACAAGGAAATGGCCGGGGCATAAACAGGATAATCGTCATTGCTACAAACACCAAGCGTTTGTCCCAGATCCCAACCGCAAATTTTGGGAGCCTTCCATAATTTTGCTACGAAACATTCACATAGTCTTCAAAGTATCTGTTTTCATTAGAGGTCTTCCTGTGTCTCTGTTCCCGCGTTTGTATCAAGCTCATATGTATGCTAGTGAATGCTTTTGTCTGCCTATAACACTCCCCTCACTAACCGGTTGATTAATCCTGTTACAGATTAATGATAAAATTGACCCGTGTGTTGCCTACAAAATAAAGTTGGACATGGCTATCTTTACCGAAAAATTATTGTGCAAGCAAAAGTCAACTAGTGAGGGAATGCTGCCACAACGAACTACCACACCAGATAGCCCGTTCCTCCTACTCTACTAATAGAACTGATTTAATTATGGAACAATCTCATTCTCACACGTATGTATTGCAAATTATAGGACGTAACAAACAATGAAACAGTAAAAAACATTAATAAATTAACACGGTCGCCAGCCCAAAGGGGCACTCAGGGTGTGTTGTAATTAACCACGACAATTATGAATGGGTAATCACACACGTTAGTGTTGCACAACAGAAGGTTGGCAAACACTTCTGCTTTTACGAAAAATGATGCTTTGGTTCTATGAGTTTGTAACAAGAAAGAAAGTAAACCACGTAATTATCATTTGATTAAACTGGATTAGTTCGGAAACAGTGTTGGATCGGAGACCATTGTTGCACTAAATTATCAACGTCCCCTCACTAACACTCACCTGCATGAGTTTTACACAGTAGGCTGCAAAACACTCGGTTGGCAGAATAATTAATGTTAATATTACCAGGAAGAAATTACTCAAAATGACTGGCAAGTAGATCACAGATGGACAACGCCGAAATACGAACCAACATAGTAAATCAACTTTACACATAAATTTTACACCAATGAAATATTATATAGTAATGAACCAATTAATTTAGATTTAATATATAATTTTGTTTAGTTACTTAATTGTACATTTTTAAAGGAAGCAATTATTTATGTCCAAAATTGTAATATGTTGAAATTAGCATTAAAATTCAAACTTTAATTATTTAAATTTTATAGTTTGGCACTGAATTTAATATTCTTTTCGCTTTTCAACGACGCTCGGAAAACTTCTGGAAAGGACAGGACCCTAGTAGGTAACAATGTCTTGGACAATGACGTAGTAAAAGTTCTTTAAAAATTTTTGTTATTATTAAGAAAAAAAGTTTCTAAAGCACAAAAACTGGGTAATGCCTTACAAAATGTCTAAACTCTGTGTGGCCAGAAGTTATTGGAGCGATCTTACGTTGGGTCCTCGTTGTTGAAGAGAAGGATGCGCCGACTCCGACAACGCTGCAGGTCACAATAGAGGCACAGGTCCAATCCAGTGATCAATTTGAGAGCGAAATCTTGACATATTCATATGCACTACCGTGTGCCCCCGCTCATATTGGAAACATGTGCGCTAATTACGGAACTCCGCCAACAAGGCCTGGTAATTGCTAAGGGCGTGGCGCTGCACGCTCCCGCGCACTTGCTAGCGTCCGAACTGTTCAAAAGACAGAGGTCGACTCCTCTCTCCGACTCCACAGCTACCACTACTGCTCCCTCTTTGTGGCCCCAAAGAACACATACCACACTCACCAAAGATGTTTCCTACTTCCCTATCTGCGATTATCCATATAATAAATTGTGGTGTCGCACAAGTCCAAAGTGCGCACCACCTACTTTCGCCGCACGCCGCCATGCACGCACGGCGCGTCGTTCTTATGACGTCAGCCACGACCGCCCTCTGCTGCAACTCCGCTCGTGGCCACCACTGAACGATATTGTTCACTTGGGACTGAGATAGGAACCAGCTAACACTTCGGAATCAGATAGGCACCAGTGAAGACTTGGCTATCAGACAGGCACTAGGCAGGCCTCTAGCTCAACTATTTATCAGCATTCTGCCGTACTGAACTATGTAAAAGTATTGTATAAATTCTGTGCAATATATATCTCGTTCTAATTTACTCTAGTGTTTCTAGTTTCTGCTGTCCCACTGGCTGCTCACCTTCGTACCTGCACAAGCGTGCGTCCTTTATTCCTGTGTCGGTCTGTCTACTCGGCCACCGATACCTACGACGGAAACGAGACACAAAAGAGGCGACGAGGCTGGGACACAAAATAAATTACATAAATTCACATAAACAAACAAAACAAAACTACAATATTCATCAGTTATGGTAAAAGCTATAACAGTACCTACATACATTTAAAATATTTGAAACACACATCTGGATGCTAACGTCACATGCCGCGCTTATTCAGCCGTGTGTCTGTTGTTCTTCTGAGGGAGCAGATGCACATTTGGACACGAGTCACACCAATGGGGGAAAAATAAAATAAAATAAATCCAACTTTGCTCCAGGACGATAATTATCCACGAATTTGGACAATAGAGCAGCATTTATTTTCAGGTTTTACGTTTTTATGTAGTTTGGATTGTGGCGTTTTCAAATACATGAAGACGCTATGAATCAGTTCTCCTTCTAGATAGTGACAAAAAGAAACTTTTTACACTCTTACTTTTATAATTAATTTACTACCGAAAGGCATCTTACAAATAACACTACACCAGTTTCATTCCATTCCGACACCCTTCGAATTTGTTGGAGTCGCAACAGTTGGAGATATAACAAAAATACGTTTCATAATTCCTATGGTTAATACTATACAACACACCTTTAAGCATTCTGAAATGTTTCCATACCCTTCAGCCAAATTACAATGTTGGGAACGGAAAAATTTTAAGTGTAGTAAATCTACTACTGATTGAACCATATATGATAACGGCAGATCTCGAAGACGCAGTAGTCTAAAGTACGTCCCTATACCGCTATAAGCGCGCTATTTCCGTCATATGATGCTTGTAATACATAGCGATAATGTTCTTTGCAATTTCATTGTGCGCCCATAAAAGGCGGACTTCCGAAGGATTTAACTTAAACAAAAAGGTCACGTTGTTTGTAGAGGTTGGGAATAACCATCGTAGAGATTCAGAAACGCTATTCCTGTTTTCTTTTCTTATGACCTTCCTTTTAAATTGGTTGTTGTTTATTTTGCTTCGTTTCTTTTGTTCTTTTTGATATTATACTTAACATCTACTTTGTTATTTTACATTTTCTGTATTATGTTTGATACTTAATGCAATAATAGACACAATAACATTAATTTTTTTTAGGTGGCAATGTACAGGCGTGGTGTACTTTGAAAAAAAATCATTCTTGTGCCAGAGCTGTAAAATACTATTATTTGTTATGGTCGATCGGTTTCGGTAATTGCTGCCATCAACAGCAGATCAACAAAATATTTTACATCAAAGACAAAACATAATATTTTTACTGAGTACAGCATTGTCGAATTTACAATAAATATTGCGATCGTTTAAAAAAAAAAAAAAAAAAAAAAAAAAAAAAAAAAAAAAAAAAAAAAAACTTGCATTTTTCATCATGCAGTAAGTATTCCTTCTTTTAATCCTCAACTATTACTACCATTAATAATACTCAGTAAACATGTTATTTTGTTGATGTATTTTTTTGATTCCGATTGGGTGGCAGAAATTGCTCTGGCAGAAAAATGATTATTTCAAAATAATATCTTTAGTATAAACTTCGCCAATATTAAATGTCCATTAGTTATAATGTCACCACCGTCAAAGCTCTCAAGTCCTCCAAATGTATTCAAAGAACCAATACAAACGATTGCTGCAGTAAGCTATCCGCAACCTGCTTGATAAGTTTCAATGCCCTCTATACAAAAATTCAGAGTAGCTCCTCCAAACACGAAAGGACCGTCACGTACATCCTTAGATCCTATTCCTTTAGTTTTTTAAAGGAATTCACCGCCATTTGACTGAAATATTTGTTTATTTCCACAACCAGGTTTCGACCTTAGAACATTATTAAGTTACAAAACTTAGAGAAAATCTGACTGAAGAGTTTTATCATCATTTCCTAACATTAGTTCTTTGATGTATACATTGTTCACTTACTTTTATACTTTGACAGATAATTGTTGTTGTTACACATTTTTATTGTTTTCATAATCCATCCTGTTATTTTCATAATGTTTACATACTGCTTTCTGTAACATGTCGCCATGACACCTTGTCAAAGATATAACCTATGATGGTTGCCTAAGATATATCATTTTCACACCATGTATACTTTGATCATCGCTAATTTTATCTGCTATTGATAGGTGGGACTTTACTAGGCATGGCCTGCACCTCAATAGGAAAGGGAAGGGAAAGCTGGCTGGGTTGATAGGAAAATCTATAAGGGGGGACACTGCAACTCTTGGGAGTACCTCTTTTTTAGGATAAGTTCAGTGTCCAATGAGAAGCCCAGACAGGCAGGTAATAAAGCTGTTAAAATATCACAAGATCCTAACAATAGTAAATTAAAAAATAATGTTTGTATTTTTCATCAAAATATTGGGGTTTAAAGAATAAAGTAGATGAGCTCCTGATTTGTTTAGAAACTATAGAAGCTGACAATGTAATAGATATACTATGCCTGTCTGAGCATCACATTATCACTGATATGAACAAAGTTAATATTAGTGGGTATAAACTAGCAGCACATGTAAGTAGAGAAAAGAAGGTGTGGGGAGGAGTTGCCATTTATGTCAAAAATTGTCACAGTGTAAAAAATTTAGAAACAATGAAATTTTGTATAGAGCAACACATAGAAGCATGTGCCTGTGAGCTTAAACTGAAGGGCAGTTCTTTTATAATTGTCACAGTGTATAGGCCCCCCTCAGGAAACTTTCATTTATTCCTGGAATACTTGGATGCCTTGTTGTGCTATCTGTCAGATAGGGGGAAGCAAATTATTATCTGTGGGGATTTCAATGTTGATTCACTGCACGAGTGTAATAAGAAGAATGGCCTGGAAGTCTTACTCGGTTCTTTCAATTTGACATCTGTTATTGATTTTCCTACTCGGGTGGTAAAGAACAGCAGCACACTGATAGACAATTTTTTTATAGACCAAGATAGGTTTAACAGCATTAGTGCATCTCCTGTTGAGAATGGTCTTTCTGATCATGGTGCACAGCTAGTTACATTATATGATATAGCTCCTTTCTGTAATTTGAATCAGTCCTCCAAAGTTGTTCGTACAATTAATGAATCGACAATTAGAAATTTCACGGAAAGTCTTCAGCAGTTAGATTGGGATGAAGTCTACAAGGAATCTGATGCTAATTTAAAATACAATTTATTTCATGATACTTTTGTAAGGGTATTTGATAACTGTTCCCCCAAGAAATTAGTCAAATTTAATTGTAAGGAACCAAGCAAAAAACCATGGCTCACCAAAGTTATAAAAATATCTTGTAACCGGAAAAGGGAACTGTATCTGACAGCAAGAGAGAGTAGTGACCCAGAAATACTCAACTATTATAAAAACTACTGTTCTGTATTAAGGAAAGTTATTAAAAAATCCAAAAGAATGTGCATCATGTCTGAGATTAGTACATCAAATAATAAAATCAAAACAATCTGGAATATTATAACAAAGGAGACAGGGCAACCAAGAACACAGGAAGACAGCATTACCATCAAAGTGAATGAAAAAATTACAAACAAAAAGTCAGAAGTTGAAAACACTTTTAATGATTATTTTTTAAATGTTGTGGAGAATATAGGATCCACATGTTCATTAGAAGAAGCTAGGCAGTTAATGGAACAGGGCATACCTAGACAGTATGATACAATGGAAATCCCACCCACCTCTCAAACTGAAATTAAGAAATTAATAAACTCTCTCAAGAATAAAAGCTCTCATGGCATTGATGGCATATCCAGCAGGGTATTAAAAGCTTGTTCCCAATAAATATGTAGGATTCTTAGCCACATTTGTAATAGCTAACTGGAGCAGGGTATTTTCCCAGATAGACTGAAATATGCTATTGTCAAACCACTTCATAAAAAAGGTGATACATTGGATGTCAACAACTACCGCCCAATCTCACTTCTGACTGCTCTATCAAAAATTCTTGAAAAAGTAATGTATTCCAGAGTAACTTCATATATTAATAAAAATAAAGTTCTAACAAAATGTCAGTTTGGTTTCCAGAAAGGTTTTTCAACAGAAAATGCAATACACATTTTCACTAATGAAATATTAAATGCTCTGGATAACCGTAAATCACCCGTTGGGATTTTTTGTGATCTATCAAAGGCCTTTGATTGTGTTAACCATGGAATTCTTCTAGATAAGCTTAAGTACTGTGGTATGAGTGGGAAAGTGCACAAATGGTTTAAATCATACCTAACTGGAAGAGTTCAGAAAGTTGATATAAGTAATTCACATAATATACAAAAAACAGCCGAGTCCTCAAACTGGGGAACTATCAAGCATGGGGTGCCACAGGGTTCGGTACTGGGACCTTTGCTGTTCTTCATATATATTAATGATTTGCCTTTCTATATTCATAAAGATGCCTAGCTAGTTCTCTTTGCTGATGATACAAGTATAGCTATCACACCCGAATCACAGGAATTAACTGATGAAATCGTCAATGAAGTATTTCAGAGAATTATTAGGTGGTTCTCTGTAAATGGACTCTCTTTAAATTTTGAAAAAACACAGTATATTCAGTTTCACACAATAAATGGCATCACACCATTAATTAATATTGACTTCAACCAGAAATCTATAGCTAAGGTAGAATATTCAAAATTGTTAGGTTTATGCATTGATGAGGGGTTGAATTGGAAGAAACACATTGAAGATCTGCTGAAACGTTTGAGCTCAGCTACTTATGCTATTAGGGTGATTGCAAACTTTGGTGATGTACAACTCAGCAAACTAGCATACTATGCCTATTTTCATTCTCTGCTTTCTTATGGCATCAGATTCTGGGGCAATTCATCATTTAGTAAGAAAGTATTCATTGCCCAAAAGCGGGTCATCAGAATAATTGCTGGAGCCCACCCAAGATCATCCTGCAGACATTTGTTTAAGGATCTAGGAATCTTTACAGTAGCTTCACAATATATATATTCACTTATGAAATTTGTTATTAACAATCCAACTGAATTCAAATGTAACAGCAGTGTGCATAGCTACAACACTAGGAGAAAGGGTGACATACACTATTCAAGGTTAAATTTAGCTCTGTCACAGAAAGGGGTTAATTATTCTGCCACAAAAGTCTTTGGTCACTTACCTAGTAGTATCAAAATTCAGACAGATAGCCAACTAGCATTTAAAAATAAATTAAGAGCATTTCTGAATGGCAATTCCTTCTACACATTAGATGAATTTCTAGATAAAAGTTAGAACTTTAGGAGAAACTTAAAAATAAAAAAAATAAAAATCAAATATTAAGTGTCATGTAATATTATGTATAGACACACTTCATTTAACTGACACGTTCCACATCATTACGAAGCATCGTATTCATGATCTATGGAACAAGTATTAATCTAATCTAATCTAATCTAATCTCATTGACTGATGTGTTCAGTGGTAGTGTTAGGTTCTCTTGTAATAGACCTTGGTTCACCATCACACAACCTGGCATTGATTTTATGTTTTTAATCAAGACGTGATGCCTAGTGACGTCTTATTTATTTTTATTGTGTGACATGCATGTCAGTATCCATAAGTAGGCATATAATGCACCTGTTTAATCAGTCTGTCTAATTCGTAAGTACTTACTATATGAAACTACTGGGTTATATTATGTATTTTAATTCAGCTTGTGTACAATTCTGTTTCTGTAATTTTATTTAATGGTCTTCCGTGAAGATGGTTTATAACCGAAATCGGTAGAAGTTTGAAAAATAATAAACAGCTGATGGTTTAAAGTATGCATTTCCTCATTTGATAATGGTCGAAAACTGGTTGTGGAAATAAACAATTATTTTAGTTAAATGGCAGTGAATTCCTTTAAAACGTTTTACATGACTGATTCCCAAGTTACATATAAAATCATATTCCTTTAGTCTTGATAGTATTCTTCTCAGTAGAATCACTGCTATTAAAAGAAACATTTTCAACCGCTTCATATCCAGTAATTGGAGAGCGCCTCCTGCGATGCAAATAACGTGGTATCTTGTAAGCCGTACAATACAGTTGCCTGTGCACCAGTATCGGCCAAACAGGTAGCGCGACAGCTGCTTATAAACGCTCGGTTATCATTCCCTACCACCGAAAGTCAGATTCCTGGAAAACTTCGTCACGTTTCTAGTGAAACTAAGGAGCATGACAAGATGGCGGCCTCAATATTTCAGGCAACCATATTGCTCACCAAATATCTTCTTTCAATAGCAGTGCTCCCAAAATTAACACTCTTTTATCAATAACAAAGAAGTGCTGCATTCACATATGCATTGTACACCACGCATATCTGATTATTGCAAAATTTACAAGATGTATCACTATTTAAAAACAATAATCAGGTTTTTCTGTGAAGTATCCGCTCTTGAACCACGCTTATGGTGGATAGCTTGCCTACAGCGGTATATACGGAAACCCACAACCTACATCCCAGTACTGCCACTTTGGGATGTACCTTTATCGTACATGGTCGACTTTATCCTTAAATATACTACCAGTTTTACTACACATTAAATTTTGTGGTAACGGAAACATTTCGAAATATAGCAACATGTTTAAAGATGTGATTGGACGGTTATTAAGTATAGCAGCAACCAAAGAAATTATGTTTCGACATTTTTGTGATATATCCTACTCGTTCTATGGTACGTGCTCAGAAAGATAACAATCGCGTTTTCTTTAGGAGGGTTTATACCACTTCAGCTGCTGCATGGGCACATACAAAGATATAAAAGTCTCATTTTGAGATAGGCCGCAAACTATTGGAAGTTTATGGAAATCGGCAAGTGTCACTTGAGTAGTATTAGTTGTCATTACAATGTGGGGCCTTCCGTTTGTGGAAGATCATATTATCAGTATTGAATTTGTGTATCCCTCAATTATCATAACCATTTTAACATTACTTGACATTACCGGTTTATTCTTCAAAAATGAAACGTCAAGACCGCGAATTAATAATTTATTGGATTATGACCGGTTTCGGAGGACTGTGCCCCCACCATCTGCTCATCTTATTAAAAAATGAATATAATAAGATGCTAAAATAATACGATGATCAGCTTATAAAATTTATATGAACAGATGATGGTGGCACAGTCCTCCATAAACGGTCGTCAGTCAGTAAATTATTAATTCGCGATCTTGGCGTTTCATTTTTGAAGAATATAATAACAAATTTAATTGCATACACAGTGTAATTTAGTAAAGATAGTTAACCTCCCAGATTTTCCCGTACCAGATTATATTTACGTCCTTTGCGCACCACGTTTGTCAAGCGAAGAAAAGTCTTCTTGCTGTGAAAGTTGGTGGTAGCACGTACATATTCTTGAGCATGTTCCCAATAAAATGTTAAAATGAGAGTTTCATTATTCATTTTATATAAAGATGCAGATTAGGTACATTCTTTGCTATTTGCTGTCGTTGTGCGTCTGTAGCCTCCACGTCTGCCTCCTACGACGCCGACGTTGTGCCCGCCATTTGCGGCGACCCGAGGCCTACGAGAAAGACAGGCCCCAGCACAGTCGTCATGCCACGTAAGCAAGTTAGTTCCGAGCCAGCGCAATCACTAGCCGATTGGCCGGCGGCTGGGGTACTGCCCACTGCGTCACAGCGGGCAGCCACTGAGCTAGCGATCGCGCCGGCTCGGAACTACGTTGCTTACGTGGAATGACGACTGCGCTGGGGCCTGTCTTTCTCGTAGGCCACGCGGCAACCCCACTTTCGTCAGCGAAGAAGAAAGATCGCATGAGGCATGCTGCAGTCGAGGGATCCGATATACGGCTTCTCACAGCGCAAGCTGCGGATGCACACAGAAACGAAAGTACCACCCCGCAAACAGCTTGTTTCCGCAATGATTCAATGCTTTAATGTCTTCGTCAGCTCACTTATCAGATGTAAAATTCACCGCCCAGAATGACAGCCTCGATTCAAAGTGTCAGATTAAACGCTGCATTAACCAAAATAAATACAGAGGCAAAACAGCAGTTTGCAAAAAAGGTAGAAACTTAATTCACGGCTGTATCAGCAATGCAAATATTTGGTGGCTGTTATTAAAGTCTTCAGAATAGCCTTCAAGGCCCACCCTGAGGGACTTTCAAAGCAATTAGTATCTCAAGCGCAGGGATTAAGGCGCAGGGTGAGATTATTGACCAAGTTCTCAGGTATAATAAATGGCCTTTTGATGGAGATGAGGACAAGATAGCGGGAGTAGAAGGCCTAGTACGTTCGATTGCTTAACAAGCAGACAACCAACGAGCTAATTTTAAGTCACTAAATGAGTGGCTAACTGAGACTGTGGTGTCGGATCACACAAAAGGTTTGTTTGACACTGAAACTAGAATTCTCACTGATGAGGAAGTAACTGATATAGTGCTATAGCGTAAAATGTTGCAGTACACTACAGCATGCTCGGAAAAGTATTAGTAAATAAAGGCATGATAGTGAATAAGTTTTTGAGTGCTCTGACAAAGCGACAAATTCCCGAAATTGGTGCGGATTAGAATCAAAACCCTTTACACAGATAGTTCTGGCTGCAAGAACCGCTTGGATCAGAATGATACAAAACAGCACAATAAATTCAACAGGAAACCTCTAGCCTGGGGACTCCATTGATGTCAACATTATTTATTCATTTTTTCATTCATACCCCTGATAGGAGGGGTGTGGTCATGGACAACCTGCAGCCATTTGCTCCCTTATATTCACTCATTTTGTATTCACTTATTTTGTTCTTAGAGTTTTGGATCCCTATTACATCTATTATCTGTACTGCGCACATAGTATATTTTACTGCCCAAGAAACAACACTCAGCCGTGACGGATTAATCGCGCTGCTGCGGTGCGCGCGGCTGATCGCTGTCGGGCGTTCGAGTGCCCCCTTGGGCATGGGTGTGATTGTTGTCCTTAGCTTAGTTTAACTTAGTTTATGTAGTAAGCTACGGACTAATGACCACGCGTTTGAGTCCGATAGACTTACAAATATTTGAACATTTTTGAAACAACACTCATCAACCACCTTTATTGTTTCGTTACCAAATCTTATTCCTTCAGCATTGCCTGATTTTTCTTACATTAGATTTCGTTACCTTTGTTTTACTCTTGTTAATGTTCATCTTGTACTCTCCTTTGAAGACTATGTCAATTCCGTCCAATTGCTCGCCCAGGTCCTTTGTTATCCGTGACAGAATTACAATGCCATCGCCTAATTTCTCCTTGCTTTCATTCACATCTTGCTCAGTGTACAGACAACGACGTTGGAGAAAGGCTAAAACCCTGTCTAACTCCCTTCCCAAGCAACAGTAACTTTTCATGTGTTTCGACACTTATAGGCCTAACTGCTGTCTTGTTTCTGTACACGTTTTAAATAACCTTCCGTTTCATTTTTGTACCCCTGCTGACCTCATCGTTGCCCAAAGCTTTCTCCAAATATGCAAAAGCTAGAAATATAGATTTGCCTTTACTTAATCCATCTTCTAAGCTAGGTCGTAAAGTCAGCATTGCTTCATGATTTCTCACATTTCTCTTACATCCAAACTGATCATACAGCTATCATACAGGTCAGCTTCAGTCAGCTTTCTATTCTTCTGTAAATAAAATGTGTTAGAATTTTTCAATCGTAACTTAGTGAAGTAATAGCCTCGGCTGCACAGTGGTAGTGTGCCAGACTACAAATCCAAAGGTCGCGGGTTCGATCCCCGACAGGTCCTAGGATTTTTATCTATCACTTTCCACTTCTTTTCCCTCTGGCAGTATTGCTCATGTGAAAAATACCGAGTAGCACCGTGGTTCGGAACCCACATTAAACTGTAGGTCTCCCTATAACTGGCTGGGTAAGTCAGTTCGAAGGTCGGAGGAAGGCAATGGCACACCACCTCCAAACAGGACCATGCCTAGTAAAGCACTGTGGTGTTCAAACCAATCTTCGGATTGTTGCCTGCTTTACCTTTTACCTAGTTCTGTAATTTTCAAACCTGTCTCCGCCTGCTTTCTTTGGTATTTATTACATTTTTCTTGAAGTCTGAAGGCTATTCCAACTATTTCACACATCTTGTATATCAGGTGCAATTTTGTCATGGCTGGCTCTCCCAACGATTTCAGTATCTCTGAGGGAATGTCGTCTATTCCACGGTCTTCTAATAATGTCCTTCAGTGCTCTCTCACATTCTTCTCTCAGTATAGTACCTCCCATCACATCATCGTCTTATTCCTATTCCAATTCTATGATATTGTCTTCCTTTTTGAAGCCACTTTATATAATCTTTCAAACTTTCCCTACTTTGCACATAACTGGTTTTTTCCCTCTGAGTTCTTCACATTCATTCAGCTGCTCTTCTCCCCCAATGTCTCTTTTATTTTCTCCTAGTTATACATTCTTCTACAGAACAGCACTTGCCCTCCAGCCACTCCTGCTTAGCCACTTAGCATTTCCTAAAAATCTTACATTTTTAATAATCTGTACACTATTTTACCTTCTTCCTTTACTGCATTTTTTATATTTTCTTCTTTCATCAATTCGGTATTTCCTGAGATAACCAAGGATTTTTTGTAGGTTTTCTCTTCATACCTATTTGATTCTCTGCTACCTTTATTATTTCATCTACAAAAGCTATTCAGTCTGAGGGTAGCACTGCTATTTCAAAATTACTTTTTACACATTTTGGACATTGTTTGTTGGATTAGTTCCTGTGAGATATCAGTGGTATTCTGTTGTTTACAGTTAAACTGAAACTTCCTGGCAGATTAAAATTGTGTGCCGGAACCGGGACTCGAACCTGGGACCTTTGCCATGTCTCCACCGTATCCTTTCTTCCAGGAGTGCTAGTCTTGCATGGTTCGTAGGAGAGCTTCTGTGAAGTTTGGAAAGTAGGAGATGAGGTACTGGCGGAAGTAAAGTTGTGAGGCAGCATCGTGAGTCGTGTCGGGATAGCACAGTCGGTAGTGCGCTTGCCCGCGAAAGGGAAAGGTACCAGTTTCGAGTCCCGGTTCCGGCACACAATTTTAATCTGCCAGGAAGTTTCATATCAGCGCACACTCCGCTGCAGAGTGAAAGTTTCATTCTGGAACCATCCCTTAGGCTGTGGCTAAGCCATGTCTCCACCATATCCTTTCTTCCAGGAGTGCTAGTCTTGCATGGTTCGCAGGAGAGCTTCTATGAAGTTTGGAAAGTAGGAGGCTTGGTACTGGCGGAAGTAAAGTTATGAGGCAGCATCGTGAGTCGTGTCGGTATAGCACAGTCGGTAGTGCGCTTGCCCGCGAAAGGCAAAGGTCCCAGGTTTGAGTCCCGGTTCCGGCACACAATTTTAATCTGCCAGGAAGTTTCAGGAAGTTTCATATCAGCGCGCACTCCGCTGCAGAGTGAAAGTTTCATTCTACAGTTAAACTCTTTCATTTTGTAAATGTCACAGGATAGGCGTGTGGGTTGTATGACCTTTTTTTTCACTGGGAGTATTATTGAGTACTTATTATTGTGAGCCTCGCCACTGGGAAGTTGTTTTCCAAGGCGGAGGCCGCTGGCACTGCCGCTAGCAGGCAATTTGAGGTCCCGTTACGGGGCGGGCGTAGTTGCGGAGAATTCTCAGAAGGAGGGATCATAGGCAAGTGCCGACGCCACCCCCGGAGAGTGAAGGGCGACTAGCACCGCCCGGGGCACCCAGTTTAATGCCTAGTTTACACGACGATCGGAAGTTCACAAGAAAGATAACTGTCTGCTGCAGCGCTCTAAGCGTACAAACTTGGTACTAATGATGTGCGATCATACAGACTTGGTTGCGTTAACACGATATACTTCCGTCTACACATGTGATTACAACTAGCAGCAGCACATGTGCGAAAATACGTACTGTTTCTATACGTGGATTGTCAACTTCACTTTTCGATGCACTCAGAATTATTTTCAGTTCTTTCCCACAATTTGTTATAACAGTTTAGGCTTACCTGCTTTCTGGTAAATTTCTCTACCTTTCAATTAAAACTGATCTTTCTATCCTGTTTTCTTTTGTGTATTGCCATAATTGTTTCAATTGACACATCAACTGTGACCAAGCTAGAAATATTTCCAATACATCTCAAATGAATGTGCTTCATAGTTTTTAAATCTATTTCAATTTCACAACGAAACAAATTCTAGAAAAGAACTTATCAGAAAAAGATGTGCAATTTTAGCCAGAGACTGCATTCACCCTGTTTATTAATTAACGTAAATTAAGCGATCTACCAGTATAATGTGCAGTACGTTGTACAGTCAGTAAGTTCTGAGACTGAACCCATGACGATCCTGTGGTGCACTTGTCGCCTTGGTATGGTACCATGTCAGTCTCTTGTCCCTGTAAGAGTCAGTTGAGTGCATGCACTGTAAGCAGACGTAAGATCATTGTTGTGACGGTGAGTTAAATGCGTCAGTCGGACCTTGACATGTCACAATTTGAGTAAGGGACAAACACAATCTCCTCCCAGAAATTTGGCAAAACCGTTGCCGAAACGTCTGAAATTATGTAGCAGGTGTATGGTGAGGACGCTATGAGTTGCAGTGTTGTGTTTGGGTGGCATCGATGTTTTGTGCAAGGACGGAACAGTTTGTAAGGTGATGTGCGTATAGGTCTACAACGAGCAGTTCAAACGGGACACCATATCCAGGAAGTAGCATCGTCGGTGCCCTCTAATCGCTCCCAGTCTGTAGACGCTCTCGTAGCAGCAGTTGGGGTCAGCCATGGTACTTGCCAGAACATTCTGGCGGACTACCACAATATGTCTCGTTTTACCCAGTTCAATGTGCCACGAATCCTATCGCAAGACCAAAGTGATGATAGCATGATGATTTGTGGTGACATCGTTTGTGCGGACGATGATCCATCGTTTCTCAGTCGGATAATAATTGGATACGAAAGTAGTGTTTACTTTGCAATCCGCTACTGAAACGACAATCACCCACCAGGAATGAGGCAGCGAGTGCAACTTACAGGTTTGTGTGGTTGCCTATCCTCCAGGCGTTAAGTGTCAGAACTTATTGATCTGTACCACTGTATTACCTAAAGACAGTAATATTGCGCAATTTAATATTACACAATTTAATGATTACACAGGGATTACTGGCAGTCGAGAAGTCCCCTCAGACTAGTTGCCGTTACTCGAGATATCCCAACCTAAGAACGGTTAAACCAGAACTTGCGAGCCGAAATTTATCCTAATGGAGCCTTTGCTAAGGTTGGTGACAAATCCCTAATTCTGCTGTCTGACGCATTGTGACATGCGCAGTCCTTAAGCCACGTTCAGGCAAACAACTAATGGCGTGCAGCAGCTAGTTTCATACTGAAGTTGTAGTTCAGTAGTAAGTGTGAACTTCCTGGTTTTAGTAGCACCACTTAACCCTCGAGCAACAGCGCCGGTGCAAATATGCCACCACTTTTCTGTAAATGTTCACTGTTGTCGCAATAATGGAGATGCCATATTTCCCCTTTAGCTATTCCTCAATTAAGCCTTAACAGTGATGTCAGTGAAGGTTCTGAGTTTCTAGTACATGGCTGTGTCCACCTAAAAAAAGTTTTGTTATGGAGTTCATCACCGGTAGCAGGTTCGCAGCGCGCTGACTCTCATGTAAGTAATTTTGAATTGTTTTGTGTTACATCTAGTTTTCCTTGCAAATGGATTTGTGGCAGTTTCTATTAAACATTTATTGTATAAAGTTTACCCTACATGTTAGAATGATCAAAAATTTAAATTTCGTAAATAGAACTCTCGATAAATTGTCTCTCCTAATTATGCATGCTGTAGTTTCGTCAATCTTATTTGTAATCTTTTTTTAAGCTTTACATAATGCGAAAATGAGTGTTATTCTACCACATTATTTAATCTTCACATCTCGCAGACGCGGTATGGGTCTATCAGATGAGGAAATAGAATTCTTTTGGCAAGTAATGAAGATCTTTGTGATTTTTGTCTAGATTCCTTATGAGATCATGAACAGAATACTATTATTCAAATGTAAATCATAGTTCCGATCCCGAACAAGATTTCAGAATCTAATAGAGGCAAAGGTGGTATTATGGGCTAGTGGTTGCAATATGGGCTATCTTAATGTCTGACTAAAAAGCCCGCGTATTCTAACGGCAACCTCAGTAAATAGTAGTAGCTAGTTCGTACAAACGCCACAGAATGCGCTGCCTCAGTCAGTTACATGGAATGTTAGTGGTGAGGTTTTTCGTGATTTTTCTCACTTCAAAATTTTGAAAGGTAAGAAATTACAGTTATATTAGACGTACTGCCAATGCGTAGATAGCTCTTACCTTCTTAAGTACATATTATATAAATATTTAGCTTTCTAATGCTCCTGAAGTTGGTTAATTAAAGTTTGTTTATAACGCATAGCGACGTTTCACTTTTCAAGAGGGCTAGGATGGTAATATGGACAATCGCTGTGGTGGTAATATGGGCTACCCACTGCACTAGCCCATATTACAATCCCTACAAATACTGTGTGGTTTTCTGTTTCAGATGTCTCGTAAAGTCCTGAATCCACGAAAGAAAAATAAATCTAGGCAATGTTGGAATCGGGATAACATGACGCCTGCGATTAAAGCAGTTTCAGGAAATTCAATGGGGTTTTTAGAAGCTTCATAACAGTTTTCTGTACCACGATCGACTTTGCAAAGTTTTCTGTTTCAGCTGTCTCGTAAAATCCTGAATCCACGAAAGAAAAATAAATCTAGGCAATGTTGGAATCGGGGTAACATGACATCTGCGATTAAAGCAGTTTCAGGAAATTCAATGGGGTTTCTAGAAGCTTCATAACAGTTTTCTGTACCACGATCGACTTTGCAAAGGCTAGTTCATCTTGGCGTACTAGATGAAGAAGCTGCGTCTAGGAAGTTGGGGAGGAAACCAATTATGTCTAGCGAATCTGAACTTGTACATTAATTGCTGATAATGGAAGTAAAATTTATGGACTGACAAGAAACGATGTTACAAGTTTGGCTTATCAGTTGTGCATCATAAACGGAGGAAGCTTTCAACAACAAAACCAACCTTGCTACCTCAAGAGAACCAGCCTGATAACACAGAAGGCTCGCCCCAGTCTTGTATTGGTCCACACAAGGCTCACACCAACGACCAGAGCCACCACACACACCATGTGCCAAAGACCTAGCAGAAGCTAGCCCTAGCAGTGCGTCCCATGTTCCAATACGAAACATTAAGACTTCACCAAAGGTCATTTTGCCTGTTCCAAAAAATAAGAAAAAGACAACAAACAAAGGACCTAAGCCAGGAAAGGCAGCTGTAATTACATCATCACCCTACAAAATCTATTTGGAGAAGCTCAAAAAAAGAATGAAGAAAAGGAAGCTGATAAAATAGGAAAATGGAAAGAAAGGAGGAAAAAGAAGAGGAAAAGAAAAGGAAGATCGAAAGTGATGACGTAACAGGAAACACGAAGAATGTGAGATGTGATCCAGGTGTTGACAAAAGAAAGAAACAAGGAATAAAAAGCAAAACTCCATGAGTGAAGTTGACCATCGGCCTAAAATCATCATCGAGAGTTCAGAGGAGGGATCGATAGATTCTGGGGAGTCAGTTCTAGAGCCCAGTGTTGGTGGAGATGACGATGCTACCTGCCGTTTTTGTGAGGAGTTATATTCCCAAGACACTGAAGGAGAGGTATTGATCCAGTGCCTAATGTGCGAGATGTGGGCGCACAATGAGTGTGCTGTTGTGAAACTGACCACTATATTTGTGATTTCTGCCAACCCTAAATGAACAACTTACCATAAACATGTCCCAGTATAAAGGGTTTGCTATTTTCCAATTACTCTCAAAAATCGACAGAAAATATTGACTATTTTGCGTGTTTATAGGGTAGCCCATATTACCACTAAATTTACATTTTTTCACAATACGTCAATTTTGTAAACATGTTTCCATATTAAAGTTGCATAATGATTTAAACTAAAACATATGTGATTTGCTTTTTTATAACATCATAAAGATTTTTTTTTTTGAGGTTTTCAGCAAATTTCACTGACAATTTTGGAATTTATGGTTTTAAAATAAAGTGGTAGCCCATAATACCACCTTTTCCTCTATTGAAGACGGTACCACTCTGTGGAGTAAAACGCCATACAAGTAGCACTCCAAAACTCTGAAAAAGAATATCAGAAAAGTCTTCCCTGGTTCAAAAGGAAACGCAAGAGGCGTGAGGTCAGAGACGCAAGCTCTCTCATTCATGATAGATGATAATACGATTCATCAGGTAATTATGTGTACTAAGTTCCACATAACATAGAAAAAAGCTGACACTAATTACTCAAGAGACAGGAATTACGGGGAAGTAGCGAAAGAGGAAATGATAGTACTGCTGGGTCTATTATACTTGATTATTGTCCACTTTCGGAATAATATTTCATTTGTTATATTTATACACCAAAGGTAATTGTACTAATTCGAATATTAACAAATGTGATATTTCTACCAGTACAGTAAACTGTTTTAGTCATTACGATCGCTTAGTAGCTATATACCAGGTTTGTAACATGGAACACACAGTGATAGTAAATCTGCACCGCGCTGCTGCTGAAGTTATAATTATTGGCGCTGCCGCCCGAGAGTTAAGAGGCGTTACTTTTCCACGCAACTGTTGTTGTTGGTTGGTTGTACTTTGTTTCGCCACTTTCTTCCCCCTCCACTAAATATCGAAATTCGACATCCACCTCGCAAGGTATTTCGAACCATTTTACTTTGTAGCAGTGTGCTTGCGTTCGAGGTTTACGTGTTGGCGTCTTTGTTTGCGGCTAAATTGCCGAATCAATTAAAAAAACACTTCGTTTGCTTGTGGAACAAAGTGTAACGATCGTTTGGCCGCGAATGAAATCAACCATGCAAATCGCGAACAGCCGAGACTGCGGACGCCTTGTTGAAAACTGCACAACTAAACAGTATTTGTGAAGTTCCTTGTGAACGATAGCTCACAGTACAACTGTAGAAAGATACGCGTTGTTGTATCGATTTAGCTTCTTGTATGAACCCGGCTTTAGACAGATCTATGAACTTTCATGTGGTAGATATGAGTGCTCCACTACTGTAGCTGTCACGAACTTTACAGTTTTAATTAGCATGTTTTCGCAGTTAAAGTAAAGTAACCACGAACGGTTTGCTTTCCGAACGCTAGGCGTGATGAAGTTAAATATGTTTTTTTCTGCAGTTCTTTCTGTTGCCCCTGCATGGGGTCAGTTGTTCGTTCTCTTGTCTAAAAGGTAATTTCACTGATCTCTCTACATACACGCTCTCTCATTAGGACCTGGACGAGGTAACAGAACACTCGTGTACTTTGAATATTCGCTTTCCTTTTGTCTTGCCCTGCAGGAAAACGTTTTCAGAGCTCTGTTTTACTTTGTGTTTTCAACAGTATTTTGAAGTGTAACAGGCGACCTCACATTGCCATGAATTATTTAGGATCATAACTGTGATCTTCAACTGACATGGTCTATAGTTTTTCCTTGTTGATACCAATATTATTTTATTAAATAATAGAAAATAAAACGGAAACATATTGCTAGACGAGAAGGCAAGCAATGCTCGGCCTGCTCATAGCAGCAGAAGACATGCAGATAAATCTACCTGTTAACTGGGAAGCGGAAGTTTGTTAAGTCTATTAATTTTTGAATTAATCCATCCCTTGTAAGGAAAAGAAGAAGAGTTGGTGTTTCGGTTATTCAAATTATTTTTTTTTATTTCTACATACATACTACGCAATTCTCCGTAAGGCGCGTGGCGGAGGGTACACTGTACCACTACTAGGAATTTAATTTCCTATTCCACTCCCAAATGGAACGAGGAAAAAAAGAATGCCCATATGCCTCCGTACGAGTCCTAATTTCTCTTATCTTGTCTTTGTGATCTTTACGCGAAATGTAAGTAGGCGGCAGCAAGATCGTACTACACTCAGCTTCAAATTCCGGCCCTCTATATTTACTTAACAGAAATTCACGAAAAGAACGTCGTCTTTCTTCCCCAATTGAGTTGCCGGAGCATTTCCGTGGCACTCGCGCATTGGTCGAACCTACCGGTAACAAATCTAGCTCTATGTCTTCCTTTAAACTGATCTGCTGCAGGTCGCAAACACTTGAGCAATACTCAAGACGTGGTCGTACAAGCGTTTTATACGCGGTCTCCTTTACAGGTGAAGTACATCCTCCCAAAATTCTCCCAATAAACCGAAGTCGGCTGTCCACCTTACTCACAACTGTCCTTACATGTTCGTTCCATTTCATATCGCTCTGCAATGTTACGCCTATGTTTGATAAGTAAACGTGTATTGTGTGTAATAATGGTTGTGTAACGCAACTGACCTCATCTTAATATCGTTGTTAGCTACTGTTAAACTCGGAAATAAAATGTCAAGTGAATGTAATTAAATTTTGATTAATTTGCAAACCAATTAATGTAATTAACAAAGCTATGGCCCGATCTGTCAACTTCACAAACACACCAGACAGCTGAAAATAAGTCTACCGCGTAGGTGCAATGCATTTTTTATGTGATTTGTACGCGTATGATAGCAATAAGTTTGAATAATTACTTTCTATGATAATCAATGTGACGTGGTTGATAGGTTAGCGCAAACCAACCACTAATCCCAACACTTTATAAATAGCACTTCTTTTGGTAAAATTGCAAGTTAAGCTTTGAAAATGTTTGCATTCGTTCATTTTTTTTCATAGTGATTGGTTCTGGTAAGATAGATTTTGGCGGTGCCAAGAACTGTTCAACTCTGTTTTCAGTGAGCCTCTAACCATTAAGTTATGAAATTAATAAACTTTGTATTGTTATTATTTTGAAATAATGTTTGATCAATATTAATGATTATCAAAGTTTTATCATAATTCACTTCCTGATCATGAATAGGTATTGTAAAAATGGCATCTGCCATTACAAGTTCAAGTGCAGTTAAGTTAATCAAAATTCACAGTCAAAATAATTATTCATTACTGAATCTGTATTCAAGTTATCTCTCTCTTTCTCTCTCTCTCCCTCTCTCTCTACAGGACTAATTATTTCAAACTTTAGGCTTGATTGTTCTATTATTTTTAGTGTGCTTTGTTACTTAGATTAAGAATGGGGTTACTGCTCATTACAAAACGGGAAGTTACATAACTTTAACTTTATATTTGAAAATATTCAATTCGGCAAGCAAAGTTACATTTAACATTAATTACAAATATTTTGTCATGCATGTACAATTGCTTCTTATCTCAGTTAATTGTCCAGCGATGTCTATTACAATTTCATTGACAGTGGTTTCTCTCCAATGCAATCATCAGCTCACAAGATTTCTCTTTTACACTGAATAATCTCTTTCCTCCTCGTTACGCAGCTTAACAGCAAAATGATTTACTTTCGTGTACCGAGTATTTATCCGTGACCGTTAGCCTCCGCAACAACTCTATACCCGTTTCGCATGACACGACGGAAACCGATTATGAACGCACTTATTCTGCCTTGAGCTGGACGAACGAATAGCTTGTTTATTTAATATATTTCACTTATTTCACTTTTAACACTTGTGATTGTAATACTTTTCACTTTCAAAATAATACTGTTTCATTATCAATTTAGTTGTTCGACATTAGCTACATTATCTTTCCAAATACACTCAGAGCAGAGAAACTATTGTCCAATCGAATTCGAATGCTGCAAGAATACCAGCTGCATTAATCAATGTATTTCACAGGAACTCCATTATATCTGTTTGGACAGTAATCAAAGTCATATATTGTGCATTTAGTTAGCTACATTTCCAAATCAAATCACAGCCACACAAGACAGTTATAGAACAAGATATGTTTCAAGTAACTTTGTATTAAGTAATTGTGTACCTTAGTGGAAGAAGTTCAGAGTTTATTTATTAATGCATTTGAAATCAAAATTATGAGGTAGCAAAAGAACATTTCGCAACCTTCATCTATGTTTCTTTGTAAGAAAACAAAAGAATACGAAACTAGTCTCTGCGGAGCTGGTCGCAGACTGTGTTATCTCTGACGGGCCCACACGTTTGCACTCCAGAAATAAACCTAGACTTATTGTATGAAAACAACCTTGTACGCACTGGAAACCGTAGTCTCTAATTATAATGTCATTCTGCGTCTAAAATGATGAAGATGAGGATGCATTACTCCACGCTAATTAGCAGACATGAACACGATTCGTGTACGACAAAGCTCATTTCCTACTTTCGGTACGCTGCGTCATTAGAGAAATACAACGGTGCTCACTATACAGCCAGTCATGTCGCACAAACCGGGCAGAGCAGTAGGCGGAAGCAGAAAGCATTCTGAAGAGTTTCAAGTGAGACGGGCCAGTGGCACGTTGCGACACTACGCACGGGAGAAAAAAGACAAACTCATCAGAGAAAAGAGTGCGACAGGAAACCAAAGGAAGTGAAACAACGATGTGCGTTGCCTCGCGAACATTTTGTAACTCCACGTAACACATAAGAACAATTAGTGGAGACTGACTTCAGCAGTAAGTCTGTCAAGTGGATATAGCAAAACTAAGTAGCACAGGTTCGTTCATTACAAACCGAGGTTAACGTCACAATCTCCGGCTCTTGTAGCATGAGGCCACTTTGTCACACCTCACAAACGGCTTTTAATGAGTGTGTTTATGGGAGGCCGCCCCAGATTTTTGACTGGATAAGGGATTTCCTGTCAGAGAGGACACAGTTTGTAGTAATCGATGGTAAGGTATCGACTAAAACAGAGGTGATATCCGGCGTTCCGCAGGGCAGTGTTAATGGTCCTCTGCTGTTCCTTATCTTCATAAACGATTTGGGAGAAAATCAGAGCAGCTGTATTATGATGCTTCCAGATGACACCGTCATTTGTCGTCTAGTAAAGTCATCTGAAGATCAAAACAAACTGCAGAACGATCTAAATAAGATATCACTATGGTGTAAAAATTGGCAATTGACTCTACATAATGAGAAGTGTGAACTCATCCACATGAGTACGAAAATAAACCTTGTTTAGAAGATAATTCAGTTGGGTGTGAAGGCCGTAAACTCAACTAAATACCTAGGAATTACTATTACATCAGACTTAAACTGGAAAGAATATGTAGATAATGTCGTAGGAAAGGCGAACCAGACACTGCGTTTTATTGGCAGAAAGCTTAAAAGATGCAACAGAACTACTAAAGTGACTGCATACTCTACGCTTGTCCGTCCGCATTTGGAGTATTGCTGCCCATTGTGAAATCCTTATCAAGCGATTTGAGGGCAGCTCGTTTTGTATTGTCACAGTACAGAGGAGACAGCCTCACGGAAATGATACAGGATCTGGGATGGGAATCATTACAACAACGGCGGTTATCGCTGCGGTGTGATGTATTTACGAAACTCCAATCACCAACATTTTCCTCCGAATTCGAAAATGTATTGTTGACTCCCACCTACATCTATATAGATACTCTGCAAATCACATTTAAGTCCCTGGCAGAGGGATCATTAACCACTTTCATAATTTTTCTCTTCTGTTCCATTCTCTAATAGCGCGCAGGAAGAAAGAACACCTAAATCGTTTCGTTGTCGATCTCTCTTATTTAATTGGGATGGTCATGTCTCCCTAAGAAGGTGGGTGCTAGCAAAATATTTTCACATTCATAAGTTCAAGTCGGTGATTGAAACTTCGCAAACAGATCACGTCGCAATAAATAACTCTTTTATGATTTCCATCCCAATTCGTGCAACATTTCTGTGACGCTTTCCCCCATGTAACGTGATAATACAAAACGAGCTACCCTTCTCTGAACCTTCTCATTATCTTCCGTCAGTCCCACCTGGTGAGGGTCCCACAAGGGGCAACAGTACTCCAGGAGAGGACGCACAACTGTGATGTAGGCAGTCTCTTTGGTGGAGCTGGTGCATCTTCGAAGCGTTCTGCCAATGAAACGTAATCTTTGGTTCGCCTTCCCCACAGTATTTTCTAATTGTTCTCTCCACTCTAAGGTAGAAATGATCAGAATAAAAAACGAGAAATCAGAGCTCGAACGGAGGGATTCAGATGTTCTTTCTTCCCGCGTGCTATTCGAAAATGGAATGGGAGATAAGTAGTATAAGGTGGTTTGATGATCCCTCTGCCAGGCACTTAAATGTGATTTGCAGAGTATCCCATGTAGATGTAGATGTAAAGGGAGGGCAGGTCCATGTACCCCATTCGGTTCTATGATTACGATACTGTGAGTCTGTTCCTAGATGATCCAGCACAGGCTTGTGTAAATTTCAGAGTCTTTGAGGTTCTGGTCTCTAGTCGAGAGGGAATATGCTTACGTCTTTTGCCACTCACTTATGGTGAATCTGGTTGTCTTCCCACAACACGGCGTCTTCCGACAACACAACATAACACAACACGGACGTCGATGACAGGGCCAGCGTGTTCCCATTTCTGTTCAACGCTAGGCATCTGAGAGTGCTAACTCTTATCTTCGGATAGGGAGGAGAATATCTATGGGCCATGCGGCTACACGGCTACCAGTAGCAGTGACTTCCGAGGATGGCTTCTCAGAGGTCAAAGTAGCAACCGGGTGGGAGAGTATACCAAGACACGTATTGCGGAATCATACGAGACGCCAGTCTTCCCCTTATCAGCAACCACGCGTCAGTACGTCAACACTGAGCCAAAGCAACACCACCTAGAGACAAGGCCTCACAACAGGCCGTGCTACGTCACATTGACCAGGCCGCGGCTACCAGCTGAATGACTGGCCGATGGAGCACGTCCACCGCCTCGTAACGGCTAGCCATTCAGCTGGCGGTCTGGTAAGTGTGACGTAGCACGACCTGTTATGAGGCTTTGTCTCTAGGAGGTGTTGACCAAAGGCGGCGCCGTGACGTCACGACTAGCTGACTGACATCAGGATCCTGAACGCTGCTGTATTGATGACAAGTCAAGGCTGGCTTGTACCAAGCAGAACATTTCTGGAGAATAAATATATCTTGGTTTTGATCATTGTTTTCTTAGCGCCAAAGATGCTCATAGGTAACATCTCTAATGCCGACATGTAGACTGAACCTCTACGGCGCTAGGCGTATCCTGCATTTGTTGTCAGAAGGATGTTCATCGCTGGTCGGGGGGGGGGGGGAGGGAGGGGGGGGCTACTTGTGTTTCTCCGTTCTCTTCAGCTGACATAATTTAGTGGATACCCAAAGAGATTGCCGCTTGCTTATTTCTTCAGGAAGATTCAGAATGCGACATACTTTTTGTGGTGACTCTAAGTGTGAAAATAAACCGAAAGGGTACTACGAATCTGCGTCCGAGTTCAAATTGTTACCGACCTGGAGTGGATTGAAGATTGCACACAGCCAGAAATGATCATGACTGATGCATCCTGCAAGAGGTGCCTTATCCAATTGGGTACGCCTGAAGCTGTTGTCACGGTGCGACGCCACAGTGCTGTCATCTGTAGGAGAACCACCACACCGCGAAGGAGTCATCTGTCTCAACATTGTTCTGTGCATCCGGCATTTCGGTAAGAAATATATATGTCTTCATAATCTTTCATGGGTGTGTGTAGTTTTCAACCAACTGCAGTTCAGAAATTGATAATCAGACACTCTCCAACGGGAAAAATTGTCTACAGTGGGTATGCACTGTGTGAAGAGTAGAAACTCTAAAAGTTCACCAACCTAACGTCTTTTATAGATGTTCCCACGCAGATGATAGCACGCAGGTCGGAGTTCTTGAATGAGGCTGAAATTGCTAAACTATTGGCAGGAACTGATCTAATTATGGAATAAAACTGTGGTAGTTCGGAATGTCAACTGATTGTATTTAAAGTAAGCAGAAAATCAGTAAACTGCATCATAATAACCACCAGACACACATTTTCTTAACTGAATGTAATTATGAAGTTATTTAGCCTTGATCTACGATGATTAAACATAGTCTTATGACCGCCTATATATCCATGTTACTCCACCGAGTGCGCGTACTGGGCCGGCCGCGGTGACCGAGGGGACTGAGGCACTCCAGTCACGGTCTGCACGGCCACTACGGTCGGGGGTTCTAATCCCCCCTCGGGCATGGATATTTGTGCCGTCCTTAGTTGTAGGTAGTTCATAAGAAGTTTGTAAGTTTAGGGACTGATGACCCCGTAGTTAAGACCCTTAAGCTTAACAAACATTTGAACATTTGCGCATACTGAAGTCACATGTTACTCTTCCGAGTGCCTGTTGTGAACTGAAGAGTGGCGGCTCGATGCAAGACTGCCTTCTTTCCGCAATTTGGTGCCAAACAAATTATTTGTTTTGTTTACAGAACTACCAATTATTAATATGTTTTACCTACGCAGGCCATAGCTTAGCTTTGAGGGATTTTTATGAACTGAGTTTGACATTGAATATATTATTAGTTTATTAAATATTAATAAAATATGACTGCGTTTTGACGCGTGACCGCCAATGCTACAGATAATCGGCGTCCAGTGCATGCCGCTCGGGGACTTCCCTAGAATTCGGGGAGATTTGCCAGTGCTCTTTCCCATGAGAACCCGACCTGTCGTGGTTCTCACTACCTTTTACCATCTGTCACCTACTGGTCCTAACCGGCTGCACTGAAGCAATACTTCGATGGCTTTAATCCAGAAATATTACAACTCGTTCATGGGTCTCTTTCGGTATATTTCAACTTCTTCAATCGATTACTTTAGAACTCCGCGGCAATTTTTAGGATTATATGTTGGTTTGAAGTGATTTACCGAGTGTAACTAATAATGCGTTTTACGTAATAATTAAGCGCAATCAAAAGAAATGGCTCGTAGTTCCTCTCCCTCTGTTGGCTATAGAAGACGAAGTAAAGATTGTTATATGAAGGTATGAGGAAATACGGGAAAAGTGGGCAGTGAAAATTAACTAAGAAAGTGTAAACCGTAAAGGCGACTTATAAAGCAAGATAGGCATTATGAAATTCAGTAATAGAACTTCTGCCTGTAAAAGTCCCGCGTGGTAAAGGATGCGAGTTCGAACCCGATAAGCGGTAATTTCTATAAACAGTATTTGCTAGCTTTTTGAAAGTTCATGGTTCTGGTTTTTGCTACTAGGTATGTTTTAACATTGCAACGACACCTCCCTCTTGGCTATTATTGGCTATTCACACTCCTATAATTGGTTACGGAATGTGACATGAGAAAGACAGGGCGGCGGGGCTATTGACTCATTGTAGGTATTCTGTTACCTATTTTGAGTCTGTTTCTTCTGTTTCACTTGAGATACTATCGGTATTTTACCGATTTTCTGTGATACTCTATTTCTAAAAGTATCTACAGAATGACGTTTTTAGTATTTCCCAGTGTAGGAAAATGATATAAAATCGACAGTCCGGCCGCGGTGGCCGATGGGACTAAGGCGCTCCAGTCACTGTCTGCACTGCCACTACGGTCGGGGGTTCGACTCACCCCTAGGTCATGGATATTTGTGCCGTCCTTAGGATAAGCTAGTTGATAAGTATTTTGTAAGTTTAGGGACCGATGACCCCGTAGTTAAGTCCCATAAGCTGTACAAACATTTAAAAATAAAATAAAATAAATCGACAACACGCTTAAAGTGCATTATATCGGGACGGAAAGTGTACTAATTTCGACGATTGATATTCAGACTGAACAATCTGAAATAGCATTATTTCCTTTGAGATACATAACATGTAGTATCTCTCTTTCTTATTAATCAACTGCCAACATCGTAAAATAATGGTATTAACATTCGACAATCATAGAAACTGTTTCATGAGACTCCTTTCCTTACAAATTTATTAGGCTGGTATGAACATAGATGAATTGCATTTGTTTTAACCACGTACTGATTAGTAAACCAGAATATGTCATGGATGTAAGTGATGGCTTATTTCAGTCGTTAAGTGGCTACATTTTTTCTTGGGTCGCTATGTAAGTGCACGTGCCGCGCGCAGTCTGGTAAAAACATGGCTACAACAAGCCGGGTAGCTACTATCTCCTTATATGGGCTCTCTAGCCTGTCACGGTGTCTAATGGCTATTGCGGTTTCTGATATGGAGTACCTAGCATCAGGTGACAGAACAATGCACCTAATATGAAAAACGTTTGTTTTTGGGCGTGTTCGAATACTTTTGATCACGTATTGTAAAACTACAGGAGTTCGGCTTGCGCGGGCCACCAGGTATGGTCACGTCAGTTTTGAATATTTTGTACGGCACCCATATAAGTCGTGGTTTTCTATAAAATATCAAAATTACCACAGTCTATAATTTTAGATTGTGCATAAGAGACCTACCGTATTTGAACCGTAATGAATAAGACAACTACACTCCTGCCCATTACAGTTGCTACACCACGAAGATGGCGTGCTACAGACGCAATTTAACCGACAGGAAGAAGATGCTGTGATATGCAAATGATTAGCTTTTCGGAGCATTCACACAAGGTTGGCGCCGGTGGCGACATCAACAACGTGCTGACATGAGGAAAGTTTCCAACCGATTTCTCATACACAAACAGCAGTTGACCGGCGTTGTCTGGTGAAACGTTATTGTAATGTTGTGACGCCACGTGTAAGAAGGAGAAATACGTAGCATCACGTTTCCGACCTTGATAGAGGTCGGATTGTAGCCTAACGCGATTGAGGTTTATCGTATCACGAAATTGCCGCTCAAATTGAGAGCGATATATGGAATTGGTGGGTTCAGGGGGACAAAACGAAACGCCTTGTCGGATCCTAAAGGCCTCGTAGCCACTAGCAGTCGAGATGACACGCATCTTATCCGCATGGCCGTAACGGATCTTGCAGCCACGTCTCGATCCCTTAGTCAACAGATGGGGACGTTTGCAAGACAACAACCATCTGCACGATCAGTTCGACGACGTTTGCAGAAGCGTGGACTATCAGTTCGGAGACCATGGCTGCGGTTACCCTTGACGCTGCATCACAGACAGGAGTGCTGGCGATGGTGTACGCAACGACAACCCTGGGTGCACGAATGGCAAAACCGTCATTTTTTCGGATGAATCCAGATTCCGTTTACAGCATCATCATGATCGCAGCCGTTTTTGCCCACATCGCTGAGAACGCACATTAGAAACGTGTATTCGTCACCGCCATACTGGTGTATCACCCGGCGTGATGGTATGGAGTGCCATTGGTTACTTGTCTCGGTCACCTCTTGTTCGCATCGACGGCACTTTCAACAGTGCCCATTATATTTCAGATGTGTTACGTCCCGTGTCTCTACCCTTCATTCGATCCCTGCGAAACCCTACATTTCAGCAGGATAATGCTGCAGGTTCTGTACGGACCTCTTTGGATACGTAAAATGTTCGACTGCTTCCCTGACAAGCACATTCTCCAGATCTCTCTCCAATTGAAAACGTCTGGTCAATGCTGGCCGAGCAACTGGCTCGTCACAATACGCCAGTCGCTACTCGAACTGTGGTATCGTATTGAAGCTGCATGGACATCTCTACCTGTACTCGGCATCCAAGCTCTGTTTGACTCAAAGCCCAGGGGTATCAAGGCTTTTATTACGGCTAGAGGTGGTTGTTCTGGGTAATGATTTCTCAGGATCTAAGGCCCCAAATTTCGTGAAAATGTAGTCACATGTCCAATGAATACCTGTTTATCATCTGCATTTCCTTTTGGTGTAGCAATTTTAATGGCCAGTAGTATATTTTAGAGTCAGAGTACCCCAGGCGGAAAATTCGAAACGGAAACGCGAATTCAATTACGTTAACTAACGCCTACGACCATACGGTGGTAAAGCTTTTGTGGCGTTTGCCACTGGAACGCAGGCAGAATAAAGCTGACAACGGATGTCGGTGCGTGGGAAATAACTGCGGTGTACGCGAGGCGAAACCGATGCGCGTGTGCCGCCGGCGATTGTTCGGCACGAACAGGTACTGGCGTGAAGGTAAATTGACAAACGGAACGCGGGTGAAACAAATGAAACAGAACACGGTGGTAGGGAGCGCGGCAGAGGGCGCTGCTGGTTGCGCAGACCGGCCTCAAGGGATGTGCGGCTTGTATTCGCGTCAGATGCAAAAGTATTAAAATGATGTCCAAGTCTGTAACAATAAAATAGGTCAATTCGTACAGTTGTTATAGTAGACAGGACGATGTCATATGTATTTTGCTGTTGATTGATTCTTTCCAGTATTTATTTATATTTCGAGACGTTTGGCCATTTTTTCTGTTGTCACCTAGCACTTCTAGCGTTCATGGTGTAGTGGGACGGATTATTATCTCGAACATATCGATATCTACCAGGATATAAAGGAACTTCATCTGTGACTATAGCAACGTGTAAAACACGAACTTCCTTTTGACAGTTTGCACTATGAATGAACTTTGACATATTTTATTAAGAGTGACAATTTAAAGAAGTTATAACATCACATGCTTCTTAAATCCACGCAAGATTTTTTTTCCCTTTTTTCCTCTTAAATTTCATAATACAGGAAGTTTTACCTGAATTTTTTTTCTTTTTTGGTTGACGAGCGGACGACTTGCGGATTACGATGTCTTACACGGCCACATCAAAGTTGTTATTCAGTCTTACTAACGCAAGAAGAAGTCGTATCGCCGCACTGGTGATGTTAAGCAGTTATTTCGGGGTCGTCACTATTGAAAAGTAGTTTTAAACCTGTCTTCATACCTATATAGTGCGACTGTTAAACATTCACCAAAAGAAAGAAAATGTTTTGAACTTTGTGTTACGCAACTTTTAATGTTGTTCGCGCGTAGGTAGTGACGCGACAATGAAATGAAGCGATTTATGGAGCTGCATAGGATCCGTAAAGTCGTGGTACTATTTTAACCGGTCACAGAAGGATGGCGAAACAGCTTATTTTGATGCCAACTGATGATGAAATATGCGCCCCACAGAGACGTAGCGTATGTTCCTCTTGTTACTGTAATAACATTGAAGAAGTAGGTCGAACCTACCGAATCTCATGCAACACGAAAGAATAGAACCCAAATCATTAAAGGCTTTATTCTTCCTACACACTAACAATAAGCACCATTACTCTACATTCAGGTACTCTTATTTTTTACGGAAAACTACATGCTACTTGCAATGGTATAAGTGAATTAACTTACGCAAAGCAACGATTGAGTGTGGTGCTCTAAATATTATAGGATTCTTTACTGGACAACAGAGAAGCAGCGCAAAATGTCCCTACTTCCATTACTCGTGAAACAATCGCGTATGTGATTTTCACTGGTTTAGAAAAGAGTAGCTAGAATAAATCAGGATTCAGGAGAAAAGAGTACCACCACATCAAGTTTCGTGAAAGAAGATCAACTCATTCTGCCACCTGTTCACCAAAATCTAGGAATAATGAAGGAAATACTGAAGGGACTGATGGAAGATGGTCAATTTATTAATTTCATCTATCAGAAATAGTACTTTATATATACTGCTACACTAAAAGAAATAATATTTTTGGACGTCGGGAATTTAATGACAGACTATCGTTTTGCTTGTTTTATGACTTTTGAGAAATGAAAAGGGCAGGAATCAACACACGGTGTGAGGAGGGGTGGAGAGAGGGGGAGGAATAAAAAACATCCAGATTGCATGAATTTTTGGAATACTGTTGACGGCTATGAACAATTTAGTTTTAAGTAAATATAAAGCTGCATTTGCTTCATAATCATCTCAAATTTTACCCACCAAAATTGTGAGGTTCAAGAAGCGATTCAAACAGGACATAAAAGAGAAAAAAAGCCGTCATCGGGAGAAGTGGAAATTTGTGGTGTTAGAAGACAATTGCTGACCTTTAAATAGGGACAACATGTAATACGTGGCTATCTCAAAGATCACACTTCACGTGAAATAGATTGTGAGTATAAATGTGTTTCCTGGACTAATCATGTGCCAGAACTAACGTACTTTGAAGGAAAATACAGTAAGCACACTGTCTTGCTTAATTATTTCACGTTAAGATAGTAGTTATTGTTACCTTTTTGCGATTAATTTCCCTGTACTGATCTCATGGATTAAATAAATATTTAAAATAAATTTCTTTTAAATCTATGCGTGTTCATGAAATCTGACTTCAAATTGTAAACAGGGAGCAAAAATATACAAAAATCATCCACATAAAATAAAAGCTTTCAAAAGAAATAAAACTCTGTAGTTCCGTATGATTCTTACGTGATTCAACGGTCTCTCTATGGGTCTGTATAGCACAGATGATGCATTTTCTCCACGTCGCATCAGATCGCAGGCGTTGTTTTTAATTATATTTCTTACCAACAACGCTATTGGGACGTTGATTGTGCACGTTTATAGGCATACGTAGCGGGTATTCTTGAAATATTAACCCATAACTATAGGAACAAACAGCTACATTTCACAAACGCAGACATCTAAGAGAACGCAAGATCCAAATCGTGGTTTATTAACCCAGCCACAGAACAACGACAAACTTCTTCTGACAAAGAATGTACGATTTTCTCAGTGAAGAGGAGAACTTGGAGGCTAATCCCAGGAGGATGGAAGGAGCGTGCTCTCGGGGAAAGTTGGCCGAACATAATTCTCGAAACGATGTAGGAGAGGTTGGAATCCCTACTGCGGCAATTTCGACCGTACGTCGATTGTCTAGGGCTAGTAGGCGTATGAGCTGGCCCAGAGCGCCAGTGGAGAACTGCCGATGAGCGGACCCGTTTCGATATGACGACTGTAGCCGGAGCGCAGAAGTACAGCTGAGGATCTTTCCTCCCAGCGAGAGGAAGATCTCTGGCCGAATTTGCTCCGCCGTCTAGCGGAAGGAAGAAAGCAAGCTTAAACATGCTATCGACAGCGTGGTCATTATAGACGAAAAGTCTAGTTATTACGATATGGCCGCCGGCCGCGGTGGCCGAGGAGACTGAGGCGCTCCAGTCACGATCCGCACGGCCAGTACGGTCGGGGGTTCGAATCCCCCATCGGGCATGGATATTTGTGCCGTCCTTAGTCTTAGCTAGTTCATAAGTAGTTTGTAAGCTTAGGGTCTGATGACCCCGTAGTTAAGTCCCATAAGTTGTACAAACATTTGAACATTTGATTTTTTTTTTAACGATATGGCCGCAGGCGCGAAAGGAATTCCTCTGGATCGACTCCTCGCTAGTATATTTGACTGCAGTACGTCTCTGTCGGAAGGGTTGGAATATGTTAGTATACAGCAAGGACTATATAGGAGAGGTCTGGTCACGCTACCGTGATCCTTTGCGATGGCAGCCATTTTGGTTCTAAATTGCTGCTGTAGGACACTGTATTCGGATAATGTTTGTGACTAGAAAGTGTTAGTTGCATAATGAAGCGAATGTAAATTTGCGACGGAGTATACAGGTTAAGAAGAATGTTGCTGTATCCATTGTCATTGCAATGTACGAGGTGCGTCCAGAAAATAAGTTCTGTTTCAATTTATATCCACTGCAGCGCTACGACTGTAGTTCCGCACATGCGCTGTAGACGATGTGTATCAAGGAGAAGAGCGTGCGCCATTTGGAGATCGCTGTCAGTAACGACGCTTTGTTGTGCTTGTTTGAAATGTCGGCGTTGACTGAAAATCAATGAATGCGAGGAAAGTGAAACCAATTGAAATTTATCGGCAAATTTGTGATGTTATCGGACCAAATGCGACGAGTGATTCGATGGTGAGAAGAGGGTCCAACAGTTCAATGGCGGGCGTAGTGATGTGCACGTGTGGGCGTCCACCTTTGGTTATAGAAGAATTGGTACACGAGATTGATGACATGATCCAGGACATCTCAAGTCTTTCCTTGGCGGTCATCACTTCAGCAATGACGACGAGCTGAAAGAAACTGTTTCCAACTGGTTGAAGACACAGTCGGCTGATTTCTGTGAAGAAGGTATACAAAACCTGGTGCCAAGCTATGAAAAATGCCTGCAAAATTTCAGCAGTTATGTGGAAACGTAGTTTAAGAGTTGTAGAATTTTGTGCAATAAAAATTTCTTCTGTATCCGTGTACAATTTCATTTTATTACCAAACGGAACTTACTTTCTGGACGCGCCTCGTATATGTGATGTGACTAACGATACAACCACCATTGTAAGGAAAAAAGTAGCATCTTCATAAACAAAATTCAACTTTACCTCAGTCGTATCTATGTAATATGAAGCTGACATGTTTTCTTCTAATGTATATATTCAAAATTCAAATGTTCAAATGTTTGTAGAGCTTGTGGGACTAATACTGCGGGGTCATCAGTCCCTAAATTTACAAACTACTTATGAATTAGCTTATACTAAAGTCGGCACAAACATCCATGAACGAGGGGGGAATCGAACCCCCGACCGCAGCGGCCGTTCAGACTGTGACTGACACGCCATAGACCGCTCGGCCACTGCGGCCGGCGATGTATATATTCTTTTCCAGTCAAGTTTTAATTCGTCAAGTTTGTTGTGTTGAACTATTTGAGAACAGAATCTTATATGGAATGTTGGCTTGCATTCAAATGGCGTGTGCGTTTCCAATTACGTAAATGGAAGACATTTCAAGATACTGGATCTGTATCAGACAAACGTAGGGCAGATCCTACTGTTTTAACTGAAATTAAGTTGGAAAAGGTAGGAGAGATAATGGAAGACGTCCAAGAAAGTCGTAGCACCAAGTGAGAAATTACGAAACTGAAATATATTTATGTAAACAAAATGTATTACTTTCAGTTATAATGACTCTGATTACGGTAATTAATGTAGTTAACCATATTCATTATTTGGTGAAACGTTCACTGATGAAAGTATTTATAAAAATTCTAGCAATTATCTACGAAAGTTACATTACATTTATATTGGATGATCGTTGTTAATAAACATAAAATTAACACAATTAACATGTTATGAAAGCATTTTTGAGCAAGAGATTTTCTCCGAAAAGTGCGTCAGGGCAAAGAATATTTAATTGGTCACCCAAAGGTGCCTAATTTTCTCTTATACTGAAACGGCAAATCTTCCATGAGAGTTTTCTCTATTCCTACGGCCCATTCAGGCAAGATATTTTAGGAATTTAAATGGTTCATCTAGCCGGTTTTACTCACACAATTTTAGCCAAATCTGTGAGAATCATCTTGTATCCTCATCTGGCAATACTAAGCAATATAGACGTTTCGAATTATCAGTATTTTAAATACTAAACGTAAGAATATAATTTCTGACTCAAACGGTACGCGAAATGGAAGTAGAATAATAATAATGTACGAAATATACTTTCTGTCCTAGCGATTCAGTGCACCGTCGTCTGCTGTAGAACCAAAATGGTGGCTCCGTAAGGAGCGTTGGTGTCCAGACCTGTCCTATAAAGACCTTGGTATACAGTTGTGTCAATGTAAGTATCCAGATTGGTTCAAAATGTTCAACTGTTTGTAGAGCTTATGGGACTGAACTATGAGTCATCAGTCCCTAAACTTACAAACTACTTATAAACTAGCTTATACTAAAGACGGCACAAACATCCATGCCCGAGGGGGGATTCGAACCCCCGACCGCAACGGCCGTGCAGACCGTGACTGGCACGCCGCAGACCTGTCGGCCACCGCGGCCGGCTCCCAGATTGCTCATTCATACAATAAATGCGTAATATTCATCAACATCTGTTGTATGGCCTTCAAAGTAGGCCCATAACGAAATAATATACTTGCTCAAAGGAATAACCCTGCCTGGAGGGTGCGTTGCAGCAGAGTTTCAGTTAATCTGCTGTCTCGTCGGGCTGTTAGCCGGAGATAACGGTCATCTCTTGCTGACGTTACCGTGGACGACTTTGGCCTTGCCTTCTTATGACGGTTGCAGTTGTCTGAAATTGCGTCCATGTCCTGGAAATTGCACTTTGGGGCACTCCAATAGCTGCCACCACCTCCCTCTGTATTAGTTCTGCTTCTATCCTTACTACGGCTCTGCATGTCATAGGTTCGAGTAAGTCACGATGGGTTTTGGATTACACCATCTGCTCGCTATACTACCTGACCTCAACTGATTTTGTAATTTGTTTGGTAGTGTAAACACAAGTCAACCTTTGTAGCAACTTTCTGGCATTACCTCTGCCTCGGTTGCCGTAATGTTGTGGTCTCCACTCCGTAGAATCGACAGAAAGACGTCCAACAACTTTAATCCATTATGCAGTTGACAGTACCTGAGAACCTAGGTAAATCAACTGACCTCCTAATTGTTTTGACCCCGTATGAACTCTTGAAGCCGCTCGGGATTGGCCGCACGGTCTGGGGAATAGTTTAACGGATTGCGTGGATGTTCTCGTCGGAGATTCGAGTCCTCTCTCGACCGTGGGTGTGTGTTGTCCTTAGCGTAAGTAAATTTTCAAGGCAGTGAAGCTGATATAACCTCCCTGGTTAATGAATTTAACAGCCTTCATCCAAAACTATCCTACACATATGAATCAATGGATGTGCAGGGAATTTTGAACTATCTTGACATGTCTCTGCAGTTGGTGAAAAATAAAATACAGTTCAACATTTTTAGGAAGCCAACAACGAGTGCTTCACTAATTCACTCGTCTTCTTGTCATCCTAGAAGTTATAAGCTAAGCTTTTTCAGATCTGCTATAACACGTATTTTAGAGCTCCCCCTTTCTTATGAATCAATAAATAATGAGGTTAATATCCTCTGCCATATTGCCCATAAAATGGTTACAGCCCATCTGTGGTACACCAGATGTCTAGAGAGCGTGCCAGGTTTAAAAAAGAGCAGAGGCATACCGCGGCCGCGAAGTTAGGAACTTTTACATATAATATAGCCAAACTGTTTCGTAATACCAATGTACAACTTGTATTTTTTTGTGGAACAAATATTCTAGAAATTCTACCACACAGCGAGCAACCTATCAAACAGCCACACGCAGCTTAGGGTGTTTATACACTTAAATGTGTAGACTGTCCAGCTGAGTATGTGGGACAGACAGGGAGGGCATTCAAAACATGATTCAATGAACATCTGTTAACAAAAAAGGGGCAAATAAAGAAATACTCTCCTTTTTCCGAGCAGTTAAAGGCTTCTGGGCATCAAGCTCCCACCCTAGACAATTTAGAAATTTTGCATTATGCCCAAAAACCACGGAAGTTAAGCATCGTGGAAGAATTTGAGATATCTAAGCAGGTTTATTTTAAACATCCTAGACTTCTAAACGATCAGCTGACTTCAAGAGACCAAACATTTTTCGATACTTTTACTCAAATTTTTAAGGAATATCTCTGTTATATACCTTGGCATCCTTGCAAATTTGATTCATGTGATATTCGTATTTTATGTAAATGGTGTCCATATTTTAGATTAACAACCGTTATCCGTCCGACCCAAAACCTATAATGTTGTGGACACTTAGCTTTATTGGCGGTTACTCGCAGTACAAATTTAAACGCTGCCTCAGGTGGTACTAGTACCTATACTGACGCAAGTCGTATTAATATGTTTACGACATAAGGTACAGGGACATCATACAAGGTAAATGTTGCAATATCCATTCAGTTACACAATGTATCAGTCTGTTTTCAACGGTCAATGTTACCGGATATCAATGTTTACATATTATTGTCTCTGTAAGATATCCTATGACCGTATTTTAATGTAATCACCCTCTACCACATTATCACAATTTCTTATAAACAGTTTCAGATTGAAATTGTGTGCCGGAACCGGGACTCAAACCTGGGACCTTTGCCTTACGCGGGTAAGCGCACTACCGCGCTTGCCCGCGAAAGGCAAAGGTCCCAGGCTCGAGTCCCGGTTCCGGCACACAATTTTAATCTTCCGGGAAGTTTCATATCAGCGCACACTCAGCTGCAGAGTGAAAAGTTTCATTCCAGTTTCAGATTGGTTTGTAGCTAAAAATTTTCGAAATATTGTCATGTAAATATTGTAGGTTCTGTCTCATTTTTCTTCTTAGTCAGATATCTGAAGATGCCGTAACCAGGCGAAACGCGTCATTGAAATGAAACATATTTGAAATCAAGACGTTCTTTTATTCAAGAATATAAATAAATTTAAGTAATTTGTAAGTTTGTGAACCAGTGACCCTAGCAGTTTCCTCCCTTATGTTTAAGAACATCTGAACTTTTTTGACATTTGTTGTTGTTGTTTAGAGGGGACTAGACTGCGTGGTCATCAGTCCCTTTTGACATTTGACTACTGAAAGAGACAGTCGCCTCATAGCTCTTAATTTTAGCTCTTTAGGGGCTACATTAACTCGATTTTTCCCCATTTGTTCGATAATACATCCACAAAATAATGTTCAAATATTTCTAAACCTTATGGACCATGAAACTTCCTGGCAGATTAAAATTGTGTGCCGGAACCGGGACTCGAACCTAGGACCTTTGCCTTTCGCGGGCAAGCGCACTACCGACTGTGCTATCCCAACACGACTCACGATGCCGCCTCACAACTTTACTTCCGCCAGTAGCTCGCCTCCTACTTTCCCGCGTAAGGCAAAGGTCGCAGATTCGAGTCCCGGTTCCAGCACACAATTTTAATCTGCCAGGAAGTTTCATATCAGCGCACACTCCGCTGTAGAGTGAAAGTTTCATTCTTATGGACCATATTTCTGAGATCAGTGGTCCTGAGACATGGCGCCTCAGAAAGCGTGTCCATTCCCGCGCGGCGTACCTCCTTCCGAAGTATGGATAGCAAAGTGCTTGTAGTAAATCATTAGCTGCAGAGTAATGAATTTTTATAATAAATCTTAGCATTATTGGGTGATATTTCCAGACATGGGTTCCAACATAAAATATTATCTACTAAGCCCACTTTACTAACCCTCGAATGTTTTTGGTGTACTTTATAAACACCCTGTATTAATTTTGTAAAATATGTCTGAATCATTTCATTTAATTTGCGATATCCTTTTGTTGTCCGATAGGAGGTGCTATTCTATACAGGGCAGCACAACTTCCTAGAGACCAGGGCATCTTGCATGAAAGGCTAACACAGTTTGTGCGATCAGTTCTTCGTCTGTCGCGATAGGTGACTTGTAAACAACAGATTTCAGGTCTCACCCAGAAAAAAATGTCAACGGACATCATGTAGGAGCAATGTGAAGACCATGGCACCAGGTCAACACGGATTTAGAAAATATAGTTCATGCGAAACACAACTAGCTCTTTATTCACACGAAGTGATGGGTTCTATCGACAAGGGTTCGCATATCGATTCCGTATTTCTTGATTTCCAGAAGGCTTTTGGCACCGTGCCTCACAAACGGTTTTTGATCAAATTGCGTGGTTATGGTATATCGTCCCAAATTTGCGATTGGATAGGCGATTTCCTGTCAGAGGACACAGTTCGTAGTAATCGATGGTAAGACATCGACTAAAACAGAGGTGATATCGGGCGTTCCACAGGGTAGTGTTATTGGTCCTCTGCTGTTCCTTATTTACATAAACGATTTAGGGGAAAAATCTAAGTAGCTCTCTTAGGTTGTTTGCAGATGACGTCTTCATTTACCGTCTGTAAAATCATCTTAATATCAAAACCAACTGCAGAACGATCTGCATATGATACACTATGGTGCAAAAATTGGAAATTTACTCTAAATAATGAGAAGTGTGAAGTCGTCCACATGAGTACGAAAAGTAATCCTTTAAACTTTGTTTACAAGATAATCAAAATTGAAGGCCGTAAACTCCACAAAATACCTAGGAATTACCATTAGTTCAGACTTAAATTGGAAAGAACACATAGATAATGTCGTGGGAAAGGCGAACCAGAGACTGAGTTTTATTGGCAGAACCCGTAAAACATGCAACAGAACTACAAAAGAAACTGCATATTTCTGCCCAGTGTGGGATCCTTATCAGGTGGGTTTGACGGAGGACATCGGAAGAGTCAAAATAAGGGCAGCTCGTTTCGTATTGTCACGATACAGGGGAGACAGCGTTGCGGAAATGATTCAAAATCTGAGAAGGGAATCATTACAACAACGGCGCTTATCGCTGCGGCATGAGCTACTTACGAAACTCCAATCACCAACATTCTCCTCCGAATGCTAAAATATATTGTTGACTCGCTCTTACATAGGTAGAAATGACCATCAGAATAAAATACGAGACATCAGAGCTCGAACGGAGAGATTCGGGTGTTCTTTCTCCTCGCGCGCTATTCGAGAATGGAAAGGAAATAAATAGTATAATGGTGGTTCGATGAACCAGGCACTTAAATGTGATTTGCATAGTATCGCATGTAGATGTAGATGATGTAGATGTAGCACACCGTGTACTTCAATTTTCGCCAACGGTTTCATTCATATGATTTAGGACACTATCATCGAAAGGGCAAGATGCGCCATAATGTTTCTAACGCATTCCATATCGCACTTTCAATAACTTTGACAGAATTTCGCGTACAAACGGTAGGCCGTCGGTGGAACAGGTGTGGATGAATCAGATTGCCGTTTGCCAAGCTAGGCCAGCGTTGACATCATGCGCTTTTTGTGACTACGAGCAATGGTGGCGTGCGAATGTTCTTGCGTGAACATATGTACATAGTAGCTGTTGAACAGACCTTCCCTTCCCTTTTAAAGGATGACGCATCCGTACGAAGTAGCAACACAGTTTGAAAAAAGAAAAGAAAAGCTGACATAACTCAATTAGAGGGATCGACTATCGACTGGGAGAAGGGCTTGAAGGGTGAGGCTTGAACGTACTGGAGTCAGTGGGGCTGCAGATCATCGTCCTTACACTCGTGCCAAATTGTGGAACTGCTTACATCCATTTATCATGCAACATACCGTTAGGATGCTGCGGGCGTGTTTTCAATAGTGCTAACGCCTTTTCTTCAAATTGCGCTTAAAGGAATTGCCGAAATCCTTTTGGTCGTCTTGTTGGCACATTTCTCCTGTATACTTATAAACGTATATACTTATAAAGTTATATACTTGTAAACAGCGTCAGACAGTGTAAATGTAATTACTCATCTCCAAGCGCTTAAAATGCTACATAAGACATGCGGTAATGGACTTTATCAGAAACACGTGGGTTTGAGTTCTACAATGTAATATAAAGCGGTCGAGAGATGGAAGATTAGTGTCGGCCATCGACGTCTTCAACGGATCTTAGCACCGTTACTGCAGAGGAAGTGTTAACATAATGGTCGTTTAAGTCTGCGTTAGATGATCGCTGAAATTTCTGTCCGACTAATAATTCATAGTGTTTGGACATGAAACACGTTGGCGCTCGACTAGTGTAGAGAGACTTGAATGGTCAGCGAGAGCTCTGTCGTATAAAAATGACGGAACGAGTCTATTCTGACCTCCCATTCATAAAACGCATTGTAATTGGCGATGGAACATGAATTTACGAGTCTGACATGCAAACCAGTCAGCAAGCTTCGGAAGCCATTTTCCAACTGACACAAGACCGCAATAAGCACGTGAAAGTCGATCAGAAGTGAAGGTCATAGTGACAGTTTTTTTTAGTATACTGCGGTGTTGTACACGCGGAATTCTTGCCGTAGGTGAGAAAGAAGGTAAATAATATTGAGCCTTATGCGGCGTTTTAGATAGCAAATTCTTCTATAGGGAACATACTTGTAGAAGTACAACACCTGGACTTAGTGCCGCGATAACGCATCCAGTGGTGGTTTTTTTTTTTTTTTTCTTTCAAAATTTAAGCAATTTTATCTGACAGCCACCGTATTCCCCTGATATGGCTCCAGCCGAGAGTTGTTGTTTTCTTTTTTCATCTTCCCCCCCCCCCCTTTTCAAAACACCTTACCGCTATGAGGCACCTTTTCACGTCGTCAGGTGACATAAAGGAGAATTGGCAGTGCGTACTCAACTCGATTTAAAAAATTCCTTTGAGTAAGTGTATTATTTCAGACAACTGGAACTGTTATAAAAAGGCAAGGCCAAAGTCGTCTACGGGTAACATCACCAAGAGATGACCGTTCTGTCCGGTTAACAACCCGTCGAAACAGCAGATTAACTGAAACTCTGCTGCAACGCACCCTCCAGGTAGCAACAGGACGTCCAATATCAACAAAAACAGTCCGAAATCGCCTTTGGCACTGTGACCTCTACGCACCGAGGTCTATAGTTTGTGTCCCATTAAGAGCACGACACCGTTTAGCCATCACAAACTGGCCGGTGGAACATCAGAATTGAAGTCGTAACGAATGGCGCCGGCCTCTGTTCTCGGTTCACACATGTTGTGTTCAATTGCACAATAGTCGTTCCCTGATTTAGAGAGAACGTGGATCTCGGAATAATCCTTCTAATGTGCAGGAAACATCCCCATTCGATGGTGGTGGACTAATTGTGTGGGTATGAATAAGTATTGGCGGGCGTACGGACCTCTACGTCATTCACAATGGAGCTTTGATTGCTCAGAAGCATAGGAACCACTGCCTTCGATCTTTTATTGCGCCCTGTGCTGCTGCTATAGGAGATGGGTTCCTTCTGCCGGACAACGCTCGTCTCCAAAGAGCTGCACTGGCGAAGAACATGCTTGAAGCTGAGGCTATTGATGGAATGGAGTGGCCAGCTTCTTTACCGATCATAAACTTGATTAATCAGACCTGGGATGCAATTAGCAAATACAGCCAGACCAGCACCTCCCACAACGTTAGCAGAGCTGGATATTGCACTCATGGAAGAATGGCGAAATACTCCTCAAGAGCTGAGTAATAACCTCGTACTGTCCATGGCACGCAGGTGTGCAACTGCATGGCCGTCCGAGGTGATCATGCTCCATATTAGAGGATAACGAGAGTGATTTCTTCACTATTACAGTAGCCCCAATGTGCCTCACTTTAAGAGAACGCCATGTAAGCCTTGTGTGTGTGTGTGTGTCTGTATTTGAGAGACCATGTTTATTGTACATTTTTTGGGATTCATACTTCCTTTCCCCCGAAGGACGAAAAGCAAAGAACTTTCAATAAAAGAGATTTTATTCATACATTCAAGTGTAATAAGTACTCTTTGAGTCCTTGAATGACATAACCATAAATTGATATGTATGTAAAAATCGTCATCCTAATCAAATCTGCTTGTAACTACTTCCCCAATGGTGTCTAGTGGCCTCGTAAAATGGCCTAGTGGTCTAATGCGTCATGCTACGGACTGGGCAGCCGTTCGCGCCGGAGGTTCAAGTTCTCCCTCGGGCTTGATTATGTGTGTGTGTGTGTGTGTGTGTGTGTGTGTGTGTGTGTGTTTTGTCCTTAGTGTAAGTTAGTTAAAGTAGTTTGTAAGTGACGACGATATGAATTTGGTCCAATATTTTGTGCAAACATTTGATATTTTGGCGTCTAGTGTCCACAGATAACGCCCGTTTGTCTCCTGTAACAAACAGAACTATTTGTTGTTGTTATTGTCGTTTTAAGGAGACTGAACATCTACGTCATCAGTCCACAAAGGATTTTTATAGGGCAATTTAACAAGGCCATTCGGTAGAGTGGCCGCATATTACCGTAGTGCGTTATTCGCTCTATCAATTTGTATTAAGAAAGACGGTAAAAAACGAAACGCAGCCAGGCCTACAGCAGCCACAGCCCCGCTCCGGCCCTTATCCACTGCTACTGCTACTGCTATGCAGCAACGCTGGCGAAATTCAGGTTATTCACCAAGTTTTACTGTCCATTTTATTGCACAGTGACAAACGTAAGACCGTACTGGACTAATTTGGGATTGCTACATCTAATGATCATGTAACAATTGATTTACTTGTAAAGGGAAACACCTTCCCTTCATAATGTCATCGCAGAATGGAGATAACAAGCAGGAATCCTATGGGCTGAGTCACGATAGTAATAGCAAGAACGAAATTGCCAGTATGTGCAGAAACACCAGAGAAAAATACACCTTACGACTCTCATGAGAGACACCCTGTACATACTGGTCAGGGCTTTCAGAAACGAGTGAGTACAGAATCCATGTCAGAATATGCCATCCAGCGACTGTGAAAGAACAGACTTCTACCATAAGCTCTTTGCTGTCCGTTATTTGGGAGGAGGTACCAAGGACCACAAGCTGTAAGTTTATCTTCTGTATTCTAACCGTACGTGATTCTCTGTAAGTATAATAGTTGTTTTATTATAGGGCCACCAATCACGTCGTTTAAATGACAAACCAGCTAAACAATATATACCAAAGTGAAAAGCCGAGTTTTAATATTTTACTTTAAATGACATAAACCGGCCGCGGCGGTATTAGCCATGCGTACTGGGGCCGTCGGGGTTTCGAATCCCCCCTGGAGCATGGGTGTTCGTGTTGTCATTAGGTTAATTTAACTTAGTTTAAGTAGTTTGTAAGCTATGGGCTAATAACCACGCAGTTGAGTCCAATAGATTTACAAACATGTGATTTTCTTTTTTTTTTTTTTTTTTACATAAACTGGATGGTCAACCGTTTTTATTTCTGACGTACTGAAGGAAGTTGTTAACGGTCTGAGATGACCATTAAACCACGTTTTTCAACCTAGGAATTATATGCAAAACATTGTAAGTAATATAAAAGATAATTATGCAATAACTAGCCTACTAGCTTACAAAAATTCCCATTTAGCTTTCCAATACGCAAATTGTTTGGATTTTTTGCTATTTTAATAGCTAACATTTGAATGTAAATATTCAATGTTTTGTAAAGTAATTGCACTTGAAGATGCAACTATGAAGTTGCGAAACCGGTTGTGCGGCTCTCCACGACCCAAAAAAACCTAAGTGAACCAACGGCCTTTCACTCAGACAACTCCAATTTTAATTTTACTGTGTGAAAGTTCCTTAACTATGTACAAAATACAATAGTTCACATGAGCTTCTAACCGTGTATCTTTGATAATCTGAACAGCTCTCTTAGACTGTTCGCGGATGATGCTGTCGTTTATCGGTTAGTGAAGTTAACAGAGGATCAAAAGCAACTGCAAAGCGATTTAGACAAAATTTCTGCATGGTGCAAAAATTGGCAATTGACACTAAATAAAGAAAAGTGAAGTAATACACATGACCACTAAAATAAATTCGTTGAACTTCAATTACGAGATAAATCAGTCAAACCTTAAGTCTTAAATTCTACTAAATACCTAGGAGTTACAATTACGAACAACTTAGACTGGAGAGAACACATAGAAAATCTTATGGGGAAGGTGAACCAAAGATTACGTTTCACTGGCAGAACGCTTCGAAGATGCTCATCAAAGAGGTTGCCTACATCACACTTGTGCGTCCTCTCCTGGAGACTGTTGCCCATTGTGGGACCCTCACCAGGTGGGACTTACGGAAGATATTGAGAAGGTTTTGTTCTATCACGTGACGGGGGGAAAGCGTCACGGAAATGTTGCACGAATTGGAGTGCAAAACATTAAAAGAAAGACGTTATTCATTGAGACGTGATCTGTTTGCGAAGTGTCAATCACCGACTTTTACTTCTGAATGTAAAAATATTTTGCTAGCGCCCACCTAGTTAGGGAGACGTGACCACCCCAATAAAATAAGAGCAATCAGAACGAAAACGGAACGAGTTAGGTGTTCTTTCTTCCCGCGCGCTATTAGAGAATGGAACGGTAGAGAAAAGTTATGAAAGTGGTTAATGAACCCTCTGCCAGGCACTTAAATGTGATTTGCAGAGTATCTATGTAGATGTAGATGTACATGCAGATGGATCAACTGCAGATGGTTATTAAGGTATGCATTATGCCAACCCCGCAATTTACTAGACATTTTTCTTATGTTTCGTTCCAAATTACCTCCTCCTAAAGTATGGAAAACAAAATGCTTCCAGTGTGACCTTACCATTACAAATTATACGTGACTGAACAACCAACTCAAACAGTCTAAGTGTTCGTGCGCATTCTCATTTTCTAGTTCCTACCTTCAGTTAGAAGCGCTAGTAGTCAGTATAGTAACAGTGCTCTCGAATCTAAACAGAGTACACTGTTCCAGTGCTTTGAATCTGTGAAATAGTGACGTTGTAATATCTTACGTTAGCATCTGCGTACGTATAATCGTGTTCTTATTTTGCGCTTTGCGTCGTTTGAAAGTACTTCATGAATAATTGATTACTTTAATAAATAAATAATGGAGAACTATAACGTCACTTATGCTTGAAAAGAAGATTCATAGGTGAGCTATATTTCTTTTCGGAACGAGTGTTTCTACCAGATTTCATGTAGTGAATAAATTGCGCTGCTGCAGGCAGTACTTCTCGTGTTTGACTCTTGTATATACAGTTTACCATTTTGTGCTAACTGATTACATAAGCTGTACGGATAAGAGTGCTTTTATCAGACGCCTCGAATCTGTTGCATTGACACCTTTATTTATCTGTCTGCAGTTGTACAATTTATTCATTAAATGGAATGTGGTTTCGAATAAAATATAACTTGCGTATGTATTTTATACAACTCATCTATTGGTTTGTTGTGAGAGTGCGGTTTATTTCAAGTGTACACTATTTGGTAATAATATTATAGTATACGGAACATGTAGCGGTCATTTTATATGAAATAAATGGTTATATGGGATTTTAAAGCTGCTAGATACTTTTGAAAATTCTTGTGTCTCTTTGTTTACTTGCTTTTTAATTTCGTAAAAATGCAAGCTGTGAACTTTATTCTGTTCTCATATTTTCAATATTGTGATACGTTATCATAACAATCTGTGTATGCTCTGCTAACGCTTGATAATTGTCAAACGACCGAAACTGGTAACATTCAGCTAAATTAATAAACAGCTTATGGTCAAATATAATGAATTTTCATTTTATTTAAATTACGGTACACGAAAGCAACCACTACAAACGATATTAGACAATTCAGAAAATTAAATTCTTTGCGTCATGACTTCGTATTCCACAATACTGCTTCCAGATCACCACTGGAAGGCAACTGGGGAGCAGAAAGCAAAGATTGAATATGTAACTAGACTACAAGTGTGTTACGTACTAATTTTCATTGTACTCCTCCAAATGGTAAGGACATCCATAGATGATATCATCAGTTTGAAGATACAAGCTGAATTTCAAAGGGAAGAGAAGCGGAGGACCAAGTATGATAGAACAACGTGTCGAATGAGTAAAAGATCCTTTCGCGCATTGCTCCCAGATATCTTTTCTGAGGGCTAGTCGTGATTTAGTAATTCCAGTTATGTGTGTAGATTTATTCGGAGCCTCTTACCATTACGCCCTTACCATTTTCAGTGGTTACAATCGTTTAAACGTTTGGTTCTAACTATGTAAACAATATGTTGCTGCATACCGGTAATAATTTTCTAGAGAGGGCCGTCATCAGTGATAATACGACGTTTCACGCAATTGGACTTGTGAACACTCATAATGTGCATGTGTTGAAGTCAGAAAAACCCCACTAGATGCTAAAGGTGCAACTATCCTTCATTAATTTAAATGTATTTTTGTGCCATATAAGTGTAAGACCCTGCAACTGATGTTTTACAACAGTGTGTCTTTACTCAATTACATCAAGTTGAACCATACAACTTTATTAGTCAGCTAGATGGTGCGTACGAGTATTTTCCCTGATGGACTGAAATATGCTTTGTTAAATCATTCCACAAAAAAGGGTATACGTCTGATGTCAACAACTACCGCACGATCTCACTTCTGACAGCCTTATCCAAAATTCTTGAAAAAGTAATGTATTCTAGGGTGGCTTCAGACATATAAGAAAATATAGTTCTAACAAAATGGCAGTTTGGTTTTCAAAAAGGCTTTTCAACAGACAATGCTGTATGTGCTTTCACTAATGAAATCTTAAGCGCTCTGAATAAACGGACATCACCCCTTGGAATTTTTTGTGATCTCTCAAAGGCTTCTGATTGTGTAAATCAGGGAATTCTTCTAGATAAGTTTAAGTATTGTGGTATGAATGGGGCAGTACGCAAATGTTTAATATCATAACTAACAGGAAGAGTGCAGAAAGTTAAAATAAGTAGTTCACATAATATGCAAAAAAAAAAAAAAAAAAAAAAAAAAAAAAAAAAAAAAAAAAAAAACAGCTGAATCCTCAAACTGGGGAATAATCAATGGTGGTGTGCCACAAGGTTCAGTCTTGGTTCCTTTGCTGTTCTTAATATATATTAATGACTTGCAATTCTATATGCACGAAGATTCAAAGCTGGTTGTCTTTGCTGATGATACAAATATAGTAATCAAACCTGACAAACAAGAACCAACTGTTGAAATTTTAAACAACGTCTTTCACATAACCATTTAGTGGTTCTCTGCAAATGGACCATCATTAAATTTTGATAAAACACAGTATATACAGTTAGCAACAATAAATGAAATGACACCATTAATAAATACACACCTTGATCAGAAATCTGTATCTAAGAATATTCCAGATTTTAGCTGTATGCACTGATTAGGGGGTTGAACTGGAAAAAACACATTGAAAATCTGCTAAAAGTTTCAGTTTAGCTACTTATGCTATTAGGGTCATTGCAAATTTTGTTGATATACATCTCAATAAAGTAGCTTACTATGCCTGTTTCAATTCTCTGCTTTCGTATGGCACCATATTCTGGGTAATTCATCTTTGAGTAAGAAAAAAGTATTCATTGTACAAAAGCGTGTAATCGGATTGCTGGAGCCCATCCAAGATCATCCAGCAGACATTTATTGAAAGAAATAGGGATCTTGACAGTAGCTTCACAGTATATACGTTCACTTATGAAATTTGTTATTACTAATCCGATTGAATTCAAATTCAATAGCAGTTTCCATAGCTACGACACTAGGAGAAAGAATGATATTCACTATTCAAGGTAAAATCTAGCTTTGGCACAGAAAGGGGTGCATTATGCTGCCACAAGTCTTTGGTTATTTACCAAATATCACTAAAAGTCTGAGATATAGCCATTTTTTACATTAAATGAATTTCTGAATGACTACTCCTTTTACTCATTAGATTAATCTTTAGATATAAATTAGTAAATCTTCAAAAAAACAGGGCAATGTAATATTTTGTATAATGTATTACGAACTGTCGTAAGTACCATTCTAATCTAACTGGCATGCCTTCGTACATGATTGATTAAACAGCGTTGTTCCTGACCTCCAGGGGCCGGATTAAAGAGCTTGTTTTGAATGGTATCCATGTTCATCAGATCAGAACGCTGAGCAAGGTATGGGACAAACTGGGCTGTCGATGTGAGCCGTGTGACGAAGGGTGCTCACACTGAGCCGTTGTAGGACACTCTGTTTAAGGGACTGCACAGTATAGCTGATTAGCTATGTACTTTACTTTTCCCGTTATCTCTCAAACTGATCAAAATTTTACCACAAATTCATTTGTAGCTGCTTGTATAGATAGTGTTACATATGCTAGTAGCTCGTCCTAGAAATTATAAATTGTACAGTGCAGCTGATTCATTTCTGCAGGTTAGCTGCAGTGAGTTACTCCTAACATGTGCGTTTGTTTACTTTAGCATTCCTCTTTTTCCATGTAAAAGTAGTGAATCACATACTGCTGTTGCAGTATGAGTTACTTTCTGAAAAGATGAAAGGCACAATAGTGACATTTACTGTCTCGCGGACATCATGGAAGCACTATACAGGGTGTCATAAATGAGGAAAACTGTTCCCTGCAAATTGTCACACACTGAGCTAAGAACATAAATTCGTTTTCCACATGTTCTTATCTCAATAAATGACAATGCAATTGAATGGTAAAAATTTGGTAATATGAAGTGGATTTTTGGGTGTTTCTGTGCACCGACACTGGCCTAGGGGACAGATCGACAATAGGGCACAAATTCCTTTCCCAATGCCAACTAGCCACGATACGCAACACCGCTCAGCGTAAACGATACAAGATAGACGTAAGTGCTGTCATTGTTGGCAGTGTCAGGCAGACCATCGTTTGACGCCGCATGCCTCGCCTTCTCGTGAGCGGTTAGACTACCTGAAACACTCACATCTTGTGCCCTGCTGCCTGTCTGTCCCTAGGACCATTGTTGGCGCACAGTAACATCCAAATGTTCACGTCATATTTCCAAATTTTTACCACTGAATTGCAGTGTGATTTATTGACATAGGAACATGCAGAAAACGAATTTATGTTTGTAGCTCAGTGTGTGACAGTTTACACGAAATATGACTCACCCTGTATATCTGACCAGCTAGAAACTTTTTGTTGCTAGTAGTGCATAATAATGACTCACCCTGTATAGCTGACCAGCTAGAAACTTTTTGTTGCTAGTAGTGCATAATAATTTTAAGGATATTTTTTAATATTTTTCTCACTATGTACGCACTGTACATTGATCGTGGTAGTGTTTATGAACACTGCTGTTTAGAAAAATCTATTCTTTGATCCATTTCCTCTGCCCTTCCACGAATTTCTCAAGTCAACCTTAATCATAACTGAGGTACCAGGTACCATCCCCAATTGGACACATCTGTTTATATAAAAATGAATTGCGGTTCAATGTGTTTTTGATTGATTTCAGTACTATTACTACTATTTGCACGTCAGAGGTGGTATTTCTTTTTTTGTTTTGTTTTGTTCATTATGGTCTTGGAAAAGTTTTCAGTAAAAAAAATAATAGGGACAGCTAAAAAGGAAAGTCACAAAATTCTAACCAAGGTCCTTTTTCAATGTGTTTCTAAATGTACTCAACAATATAAAATGAGAACTGTTCATCCGATTGCGATAAACTTTTGATCATTTGACGTTCAACGAAAGATGAACGTTCTTATGAACTAAAAAAACTGAAAATTCGCGAGAAAGTGAAAGAGGTTTTTGCAATGGGATATCAATATCATTCTTCTGATTGCATATTTGACGTTCAAAGCAAGAGTAACGTTCTCATGAAATAAAAATTAGGAAAATTTTCCTGGAAAATTGGAAAATTAAAAAAAATTTGAAATATATAATTCTGCGTAATATCAATACTATTAATCTGAATGCGATAAAATTTTGCACATTCGACGTTCAAGCGAGAGGAAGGTCTGAATGAAGTAAAAGTTTGGAATGGTTAGCCGGAAAATAGGAAAATTTGTGGAAAACTGAAAGAGCTCTTTTCTTTGGGATAGCAATATCATTCGTACGATTGCGATAAAACTTTGCACATTTGACGGTCGAAGCAAGAGTACATACATATTAGCAAATGCGAATCATTGCCGGGTCCACTAGATGACCGGTGAACTTCGTATCACTTACCTCTTAATATAAACCATATTAATTTAAATCATACGTATTTTAGACCCAGTAGCTTTATAAAGGCATCATCAGATAGTCCAAGTATCGGCTCGATACTGGGAGGAAAGTGTGGGCAAATCACGCACACATGTCCAGGATAATGTTCATGTCACATTCGTAGAAGTTCAGGGAAGGTTTAAACGGTGATAAAATACGTAAAAATTGTGAAGAAAATTTGATTTAAAACATGTAAAATAATGACTTGGTTGTTGTGTTGGGTGCGTTTAGAAATATTCTGCCGGCCGCGGTGGCCGAGGTGACTGGGGCGCTCCCGTCACGGTCTGCACGGCCACTACGCTCGGGCGTTCGAATCCCCCCTCGGGCATGGATATTTGTGCCGTCCTTAGTATAAGTTAGTAAATTAGTAATTTGTAAATTTAGGGATTGATGACCCCGTAGTTAAGTCCCATAAGCTTAACAAACATTTGAATATTTTTAGAAATATTCTTTGAAATAGTAAAGTCCGCTTTACACGATCTGAAGCCGTATATGAACTGTGAAAGATTCAAATGAATTGCTGTTCGTTTATTACCGTTATATGACATGAACATTATCCTGGACATGTGTGTGTGTGATTTGCTCACTGTTTACACCCACTATCCAGCAGATACTTAAGACCATCCGATGATGCCTTTACAAAGCTATTGAGTCTAAAATAAATATGATTTATGTTAATATGGTTTATTTTACGAGGTAAGTGATACGAAGTTCACCGGCTCATCTAGTGTTCATTAAATTTCAGTGTCTGCCGTGAGGGACCCTACACGTCATCGTTGGATTTGTTGGACCCTCGTTGCTCCAGGAAGTGTAGACGGCGTCGGCCTGTGGCGGCTGCTGCCGCGGCGCCTGTATTAGCCTGTATAATAGAATCCGTGCGAGGAATGCCTGCGCAGGTGAGCGGTGGGCACGTCACGCCCTCCTCTCCCTCCGGGAGGTGAGGTGAGGAGCGGAGTCTATTCTCGCGGCCGCTGGGCCGTGCTGCGGAGGGATATTGCCCACCACAAAGAGCTGGCCTGCGCCCGAAGCCTTCCTGCACATCTGAATAAGCCGCACACACCGAATACCGACAGCGCGGCTTCCCGGCAACGCGCGATTCGAGACATTGCTTTACGGCAGGACAATTTTTTTAATTTTTTTTTTTATTTTTTTTTTATTTTTTTTTTTTTGTGGTTTCAGTGCGCACAACTGCTGTGGTCATTAGCGCCCAATGGAATGCAGTGTAAGAAAATGAGGTGATGCTGAAGGAATTAGATTGGGAAACGAAGCAATAAAGGAGGTAGATGAGTTTTGTTACTTGGGTAGTAAAATAACAAATGATGGTCGCAGTACAGAGGATATAAAATGCAGAATGGCGCAAAGGGTAGAAAAGCGTTTTTGAAAAAGAGAAATTTGTTAACATCGAATATTGATTTAAGCCAAAGGAAGTCCTTTCTGAAGGCATTTGTGTGGAGTGTTGCCTTGTATGGGAGTGAGACATGGACGATAAACTGCGGACAGGAAGAGGATTGAGGCTTTTGAAATATGGTGCTACAGAAGAATGCTGAAGATTAGGTGGGTGGATCGCGTAACTAATGAGGAGGTACTGAACAGAATTGGGGAGAAAAGAAATTTCTGGCATACCTTGACTAAAAGAAGGGATAGATTGGTAGGAGACATTCTTAGACATCAAGGAATTGTGAATTTAGCTTTGTAGGGAAGTGTGTGGGGTAAAAATCGCAGAGGAAGACCAAGAGATGGATACAGTAAGCAGATCCAGACAGATGTAGGTTGCCGTTCTTATGTTGAGATGAAGAGGCTTGCTCAGGACAGGGTATTGTGGGGAGCTGCATCAAACCACTCTCCGGACTGAAGACCACAACAACACAACAACTACCCATAGTAAAATAGAACCGGGGTTAGAACTTAAATGGCTTTCGCCATATTTGCACGATGTATAAAAAGTAAAACTCTGTTAACAGAATACGGGTTATCAGCTAAAATATCAGACAATTCTAATGGTAAACATAGATCATGACGGAGACGATTAAAAAACGGACATTGCACTAAAAGATGGTTCACAGTAAAAGGTTCATCACAGTGCTCACATAAGGGAGCAGGACCACCACGTAGTAAATACTGGTGGCTATAACGGCCAATACGAAGCCGGGCCAGAACAATCTCCTCTCGGCGGGAGGGTCGAGATGACGTTGACCCGAGATGAGGCACAGGTATAATGGCTCGCAATTTGTTCCCTGACAGGGATGACCAGTGTAAATACCAACGGAAGATAAAACACTGGGAGACACCAGGTCATCAGAGCTAGTAGAAAAGGTAGATAGCCGAGGAAGGAGAACTGCCTCCTTGGCAGCCGTATCCGCAGACTCATTCCCCAACACTCCCACGTGGCCAGGGACCCACAGAAACGTCACAGTAGTTCCGCTCGTTGAAAGAGAAGTAAGGCAATTGCGGATGCTTTATACGAGGGAATGGGCCGGATATAGCGTGCGAAGGCTCAACAGAGCACTCAGAGAGTCCGAGCAAATGACACTCTTATTGAGCGAGTTTCTCCGGACGTATTGGGTTGCTTGATATAATGCATACAGCTCAGCTGTAAAGATGGAACTCCACTCAGGAAGACGATATTTAAAAGAGACGTTGCCAAGTACAAAGGCACACCCAACACCCTGGTCTGTCTTTGACGACAGGACTGTGTGACCTCCTGATATCTGCACCTGTTAACACTAGATCCGCACTTGAGGCATAGTTTGTGACTAGTACCGTCCCATGTAATTCGTGTCACACCATCTTAAGAATTTTTCTGTTGTTACATGGTATCGTATTGTTATGGTACACTTGATATCGTATTCTGATGCGACACGTGACAATGTTTGTAGAGCTTATGGGACTTAACTACGGGGTCATCAGTCCTTAAACTTACTAACTACTTACGAACTAGCTACAACTAAGGACGTCACAAATATCCATGCCCGAGGGGGGGATTCGAACCCCCGACCGTAGTAGCCGTGCAGACCGTGACTTAAGCGCCGCAGTCCCCTCGGCCACCGCGGCCGGCGACACGTGACGCATAATGTCGAAAGTTCTATCGTAATATCTCGTAACAGAAGACAATGGTCGACATTATGTTTCAGGATTTAATATGCTATTTCATTTCACTTCATCTACATCTACATACGTACTCCGCAATTCACCGTAAGGTGCGTGGCGGAGGGTACACTGTACCACTACTAGGCATTTCCTTTCCTATTCCACTCCCAAACTGAACGAGGAAAAAAAGAATGCCTATATGCCTCCGTACGAGCCCTAATTTCTCTTATCTTGTCTTTGTGATCTTTACGCGAAATGTAAGTAGGCGGCAGCAAGATCGTACTACACTCAGCTTCAAATTCCAGCCCTCTAAATTTCCTCAACAGAAATTCACGGAAAGAACGTCGTCTTTCTTCCAGCAATCCCCAATTGAGTTGCCGCAGCATTTCCGTGACACTCGCGCATTGGTCGAACCTACCGGTAACAAATCTAGCTGCTCGTCTCTGAACCGCCTCTATGTCTTCCTTTAAACTGATCTGCTGCGGGTCCCAAACACTTGAGCAATACTCAAGACGTGGTCGTACAACCGTTATCCGCGGTCTCCTTTACAGGTGAAGTACATCTTCCCAAAATTCTCCCAATAAACCGAAGTCGGCTGTCCGCCTTACTCACAACTGTCCGTACATGCTCGTTCCATTTCATATCGCTCTGCAATGTTACGACGCGACAGCATCAAGAAGCTCACTACTAATGCTGTATTCCAACATTATGGGATTGTTTGGGATTGTTTTTTCTACTCATGCGCATCACCTTACATTTTTCTACATTGAGAGCTATCTGCCATTCTTCGCACCAACTAGAAATTTTGTCTAAGTCGTATGCTATTACAGTCAGTTACAAACGACACCCTCCCATACACCACAGTATTATCAGCAAACAGCCGCAAATTGCAACTTACTCTGTCCATCAGATCATTTATATAGATAGAAAATAATAGCGGTCCTATCACACTCCCCTGGGGCACGCCTGACGATACACTCGTCTCTGATGAACACTCGCCGTCGAGAATAACGTACTGCGTTCTATTACTTAGGAAGTCTTCCAGCCAGTCACAAATCTGTGAACCTATTCCATAAGCTCGTATCTTCGTTAGCAGTCTGCAGTGTGGCACCGCGTCGAAGGGCTTTTTGAAGTCGAAAAAAACACAATCCGCCTGTTGCCCTTCGTCCATGGCTCGCAAGATGTCATGTGAGAAAAGGGCAAGCTGAGTTTCACATGAACGATGTTTCCTAAACCCGTGCTGATTCATGGAAAGAATTTCATATGACTCACTAGTTAATGTAACATTATGCATTATGTCAAGTAATGTTGTCTCATACATGATTTCATGTCATATAACGTGACACTTGTCATAAAGTAACCCACCGTCGCTTCCCTAACGTCATACACTATTGCACAGTAAAATTGAGTATCGATGCGTCACTTCTCAACGATACCTCTTCGTCTCTGTTCTTGACTATGTACTAGCCCTTCGATTTCATATGACAGAAGTATTTTCATTGTGTTAACTGTTTGTGTTCGATGAGGTGTATTACTAACTAAATGTTCAGTTACTTCCTGGCAGATTAAAATTGTGTGCCGGAACCGGGACTCGAACCTGGGACCTTCGCCTTTCGCGGGCAAGCGCTCTACCGACTGGGCTACCCCGACACGACTCACGATGCCGCTTCACAACTTTACATCCGCCAGTACCTCGCCTCCTACTTTCCAAACTTCACAGAAGCTCTCTTGCAAACACGCAAGACTAGCACTCCTGGAAGAAAGGGTATGGTGGAGACATGGCTTAGCCACAGCCTAAGGGATGTTTCCAGAATGAAACTTTCACTCTGCAGCGGAATGTGCGCTGATATGAAACTTCCTGAAGTTTGGAAAGTAGGAGGCGAGGTACTGGCGGAAGTAAAGTTGTGAAGCGGCATCGTGAGTCGTGTCGGGGTAGCTCAGTCGGTAGAGCGCTTGCCCGCGAAAGGCAAAGGTCCCAGGTTCGGGTCCCGGTACCGGCACACAATTTTAATCTGCCAGGAAGTTTCATATCAGCTCACACTCCGCTGCAGATTGAAAGTTTCATTCTGGAAACATCCCTTAGGCTGTGGCTAAGCCATGTCTCCACCATATCGTTTCTTCCAGGAGTGCTAGTCTTGCGTGTTTGCAAGAGAGCTTCTGTGAAGTTTGGAAAGTAGGAGGCGAGGTACCGGCGGAAGTAAATTTGTGAAGCGGCATCGTGAGTCGTGTCGGGGTAACTCAGTCAGTAGAGCGCTTGCCCGCGAAAGGCAAAGGTCCCAGGTTCGAGTCCCGGTTCCGGCACACAAATTTAATCTGCCAGGAAGTTTCATATTAGCGGACACTCCGCTGCAGAGTGGAAGTTTCATTCTGGAAATGTTCAGTTGTTTGTAAACCAATTGGACCAACCCCGTGCTATGGTAATCGGTCCCAACTCCCTAACTTCTTAAGTTAACTTACACTAGGAAAAACACGTACACCCACGCCTGAGGGAAGAACCTAACTTCAGGCGGGAACAGCCGCACAATTTGTAGTACGATGACGCAGCGATTTCGCACGGCTATGACTAGTTCGTAAGTGAAATTAAGAAATGATAAATTCATAATTTAAACTGATTAAATCATCCACTTTAACCTTGTTTTACTACATTCATATAAGGCAATTAAGACTAGTAAAGGTAAGTTACCGTGGTTTTTAACCACAAAATAAATGCCTGTAATCAATTGCACTAAATATTGAGCTAGTAAGCCACATACAATTTTTTTTTTTTTTTTTTTTTTACATTATAAATGTTTTGCTAAAGTTGAAAACTGATATTTTCTTCTTTTTTTCATGTCATCATCAACGCAAATGTTTAATATTTCTCCACTTATATATATATATATATATATATATATATATATATATATATATATATATATATATATATATATATTGGAATTGCCGCGGCGGAGAGGCCAAGCGCATTGAGGCGCCATGTTCCAATATGCGAGGCCGTTCCCCGCCTGGGGTTCGAGTCCCTCCTCGAGCATGGATGTTTGTGTCGTCTTTAGTATAAGGTAGCTCATAAGTAGTTTGCAAGTTTAGAGACTGATGATCCCGCAGTGAAGTCCTTTAAGCTTGACAAACTTTTTTTTCACTTTAAAATTCATGGCAGAGGGTTAGTCGAACAGATTTTATATATTTCTCTCCATTTTCATAGCTCGCTGGAAAAGGAACACTTAAATCTTTCTGTTTTCGACGTGATTACTCTTACTTTATTATGATGATCGTCTTTCTCTACGTAGGTGGGTGTTAACAAAATATGTTCGCTTTAGGAAGAGAATACTGGTAAAATAAATTTTGCATATAGATCATGTCACAAGAAAATTAAAGTCGCCACCTAATACTAATGACAGCTTCGGGAACGTGTTTGAATTTTGAACCAAGCTTTCCTTTGACATTTCTGCACTCGATTTGTCTGAATAAGAGCGTCGGTAAAAAGAACCGATTATTAATCTGTTTCCGTTTTCTGGTATTGCCTCTACCCATACCAACTTACAAGCTTGAAAAAGTCACAAGAGCAATCTACTTATATTTCGCTAAAGGATAAACCGCCTGTAACAGAAATAAATACGCCGCCACCTATTTGTTTGTGATAACAATTGTGCTCTTTGTATAAATTTCAGCTACACTTATCTCCGTGTTTAACAAATTTCCGTACGAGTAAAGATTTTTGATTCAGTACTTTCTATTAGCTACGAAGACAATTTACAACTTTTAGACCAATGGTATTTGCATCTGTGTTCGTTCTATCTTTGACGTGTATGCTTTGAGATTGAAACCCTTTGTGGGTGTTCCCGACGCCCTCTAACCGAAAAAGTTGCCCTGCTAATGTTTCTATACAAAATTTCAAGTTTATTCGACAAGTATTTAAACTGTTTCTAATGTTCATTCACTGCACACTTTAGACACCCCTTTTTCGACAACTCAGTATTCTGTAATCATTCTTACATAAAATCCTCACAATGACGAAAACTATCAGTTGTTACTACAGATTCTGATATAATGCATGTAGAAGAACTTCCTTTTACGTAATATGTGATGAATACACTTCCTTTAGTGTTAATAATCACCAGACTGTATATAGGCAAGTAAGATATTGTATATTAATAACTTGGTAGAATATCATTAGTTGATCGAATGCTTTAAATAATAACTGTAAGTTTTAAATTGGTATGTTAGTCATCTATTATATCGAATGTAGAAATGTTTATGTGTTTTAAAAATACATATAAATCGTACACTTTTTAGAAATAATTTATTGCATATTAAGATGTTACATGCATAACATAATCACATCGAGACACCATCTAGCGGCCATTGGTTTATTTAATTGAATGGTCACTGGTCTCTATCTGCATATTGCAAGGGCTGTGATACCTTCCGTAAGATGTTCCACCACTTCATCCAATCTGTATCTCTCACACAGTATATCCATTAATTTCAAATTCTTATCGCGCCTCCGGACATAAAAAGACAGATTCTTCATTTCTTGGATTACTCTAACAGTTCAGGTTTCTTTTAGTCCCTTCTGCCATTCTTCAGCGATATAACTTTTAAACTATATGACTCACACAGGAGATCTGGTGCCTTCATTTTCATGAGCCACCTGATATGAAACATCAGATTCTTCATGTCTCACAATGTTGCACTTTTCAGAAATCTTGAGGCTGATCAGTCACTCTTTAAGTGTATAACTCTCAAACGGCATGAGTCCCATAGGAGATCCTTTCTGGTTCCTTCACTTTAATGCGCCACCTGACATAATACATGAGGTTCTTCATGTCTCGGAATGCAGAATTCTTAAGGCCCTTCTGCCATTCTTCCGGGGTGTACCTCACACTGCATGACTCACACGCAAATTCACTATGGTGCAGCCACTTCCAACACCACCTGACATGGCACATCAGATTCTTCCTCCTTTTGAATACTGTTACGTTTCAGATGTTTTCAGACTTTTCAGGCATTCTTAAAAGGTGTACCTCACAAAATACATTACACCCACAACAGTACCATCGTGGTGCTTCGAATCCCTGCGCCACGTGACGCATATCACCAGATTCTTCTTATATTGTAATACTGTAACGGTTCAATTTGTTCAATCACTTCAACAACTCTTATGGGGTGTAGCTCACAAGTGTTATAACGCACACAGAAAAATTTCCCTTCTTCCAGCAAATGCCAGCAAACATGCCGAATGATCTGGCAATTATATATCGACGAGGTGTCAGTTAACGTCGATATCTCTGGTCCCTCGTGGCTCACGAGTGACTGTAGCGCGGCGTGAGCCTGTGGACGCGACCACCGTGGGGGCGCACCACCACCTTGGCCCCCAGTCTCTCTGCGCAGCACCTCCTACACACCCTGCGGCGGCGAGGCACAGGAGGGATGTCTTCCTCCTCTACAGTCGCTGGCGGCGCGTGGATCTCCGCCGTGGTGAACACCAGCCAGCCATCGTTCACCTGCACAGAGAAAACGTACTCTTGTGACACCTGACACCAACATTAGACTAATTACACAGATAATACTCGGCAAAGTGTACTACGGTAGCAGAGACCTAATCTCCCAGCACCAACTAATGTTGTGCATTGTGGCAGGATTCTAAGAATAAGTAATTTGTATCTAACCCAGCGGTACGTAATAGTTCCAGAATACGTGCAAAATCGCCATTTGGGGACAAAGGTGCAAAATTTGTGTACAGTTTAACACTGTAAAATATATCGCTGGAGAGTTATTTAAGATGTAGTATTGGTAATAGCAGCGTTCTTCCAATACGAACAAGAGCGTGTTGTGTCTCAGTCGGTTCTTCAACGACATCGCGATGACAGTAAATAATTACTCCATTTACAGGAGTGATATATATTTAGTACCACGTATAGACTGACAAGATCACGAGTTTTTCGTCATTAAAAATACGAGATTCAACTCGTTAGGCGACTTTGAAGTGTTCGGTAGTGAAGTGAAAGATAATTCAATTGGCAGAGGACATGTGACGTTAGCAAGGAAACGTATTTCTCATTTGCTCTGATTCCAGAAATGCTTCAAAGGTTTTTCTGAAATTGAACTCGGCAGCGTTAAAGCGCCCGTAACTTGCCTGAAACCACCTAGCGTTCGGAATGCAGTCTGGCGAATGAGAGTAATGACAAACGAACCGATGAAGGAGTTAAATGAATCTCAGAGTAAAATGATTATCTAGTCACTAGAAACTACTGAGAACAAGCAAAAATGATATAGTGAAAAACTTCCCAGAAATATTGTAAACTACCAAACAGACAGGAAAAATAAATTATTCTACCTTTTTAAGAAAATATGTAGCCGATGAATGAAGTAAACCTAAAAAAAGATTGCTGAGGAAAAAAAATTGTCCCGACGGTGATAATTCTTTTATAAATATAAAATACGTTCCTTGAGCAGAGGAACAAAATTTTATGAAATGTGCATCTGAAACTCAATATCATTAGTGAAAACTGGTATAGAAGAAATCGGTAGGTTTCAGATGAATGGTCGAACAAGACTGCTGTGAAATGAACTCATAATAAATGAGTAGTTTATGTGAACAACAATAGGCGACAGGCATAAATCACCAAATAATGAGATGTGTTACATCAAGGGAAAATATCCAGAGTGATTTTTTCGGATGACAGTAATCTATTGACAGGGAGCTACTCTCCAAGACATACGGTTGGTTCTAAATGATGTCATACAGTAGGCCTTAAAATCACTGTAAAGTCTTATGAGAAAGGTGACTGCCTAATATTTAACTACAATTAATTGCATCTGATGCCGCTAGATGATGTGATCCAAAGCTACTTGTTCATCAGGTAAGCCACTACAAATTTACCACAAAAGCTTAATACAAGATAGAGAAACGCAGAATTAAGTTTCTGCCTTACCTTATCGACATAGATGCAGTAGTCGTGGTCAGCAACAGGCGGTGGTTGGGTCTTCTTCGCCAGCATTGCCAACAGGACGAACTCGTCCTCTTCAGAGCGCAAACGCCACCGGCAGGCGCCCATCCTCTGTGGCAGACAAGTTTCCACCGTCACAAATCATTCATACGTCACTTCCCACTTTTACCAGAAAGTTATCTAAAGTCTATAATGTGTTTACATATCTTAATCACTCCATAGATTAACAATTATTCTGCTATTACAATTGTGAAAATCGCCAGCCTTGTAGTTTACTCTAAATGTATCAAAATGTGTGAACATCTCTGGGTAGTTATTGACAGTGTTATGAGATATCACGTACGCGAGACTACCGCCATCTATACCTGTCCGTCAGTATCTAATACCTCTGTAAGTTCACGTATAGGCCAATGAAGACTGAATGTTATTTTTCACCACAATTACATAAAATTAGAGTGATACATCTTCCGTCGTTTATATCTGTATTACTTGTAAAGTACGTGGACGGCGATTTAAAGTCAACAGCAACCAAATTAGGAAAAAATTTACCAACATACTCTAAATTAATCTTATCTTAATGTTTGGAGTAACAAAAGATCCGTAAGTAGCAGTCACAATTAACCCAGAGAAATTAAATTACTACCAACTCTTAATGTTCAATCTTTGTCTTGTCAATATTAATTATTTCTATATGATGGTTAATGTTAGTCAGAACAGATTCTAAAGGGTAGACTTTATTCGAATCTGAAGGCAAGCAAAAGGCAAGTCCCTCACAAATTTATAGAAAAGTACGACAAGAAGTTATTATTTCATAATAGTCTTATTGTAACCATAAGTAATCAAGATAGGGATACTAAATCCAACAGGCAATACAGTTATCAGTGATGTGACTTGGTTCGTTGTTTTGTGTAGCAGAAAATGGCAACCCTAAAACCTTGTTCGTGTCATTTCTCATAATAGATTCGAAGGTCCTTACCTCTGGTTTCCCAACCAGGTCTTCGTCAACGAAATCCTCGAAAGAGGATTCACGTGACCGCCTCCCAAACCGGAGGCAGAACGAGCGGAGCAGCTTCCGGAACATCTGCGAAGAGAAAATAAATATCACGTCAAGTGGTGACCTGAGCTTGCGTATTAATGGCATAAAATGGCAGAGGAAGAAGTTTAAACTATTGGTAAATCACAGACTTTCGAATGAGATTAAGATGTTTGCCTTACGGTGAGATTTTATCCAAAAGATGTGGCTAAGAACTCAATAAAAAATGAAAAGGTAAATAAATTTTAAAAAAATGAATCAGTACTGAAGAATTTAGCGATATGTTCACACAGTTCACGAATAATGTGTAACCGGTAGCCAAAGCAGCAGTACTTTCCACAGGATTATATTAATTAATCAAAGGCTTAATATCAGTGGTCCTAGGGCACAGTGTTGAATGCATCACATAAAGAGTGAGCGGTTCCACTGTATAGTCCGATATTTGTACCAGCGATATAAGTGATATCATAAAGCAGGTGCATCGTTTATTTTACCCACGTCATTCGCTTTTCTTTAACTCTCACTGTTCTTCACGCCAACTGATAGCGTAAGTCCAGTAACGTTTCACATATTTATTCTTTCTTCACATTTTCATTTTTTGCTTACTAATTTAAAAACGGTGATTTTCTGCCCACCGTTGTCCGTTTCGCCCGACATGGACATGTTTCTGTCAGTTCCCATCTTTGGTGTTTGACGCATACACTTCTTAATCGTATGATAACCTTCGAAAACGATAATCCTTATATTTGCACTAACTATTCGGCTGGCCTAAATGTCAATCCTTTACGTGGCTACGAGAAATCACCGATTATTTAATTAGATAAACGTGAACGAGGATGAATAGCTACGTCAATCAGGTAAGTGATACAAAACATGTCTCAAAGGGAAGAAAAGACCTTTCACTTAGTGTTTTACTTCACCTATATGCAGACAGTTGTATAACTATAATAAGTCAGCAACTTTTGATGAAATTTAATACAGACTTAACTACGTGACTGTATGTTTCGTCTACAAGAAAAAGATATGATGTAACGAACTAGCAAAAATGTTGTTCCTAATGACTTGGACGTCATTTCAAACTTATGCCAAGGAAGAATTTAAAATATCTGTAAATTATGTAGAGGATAACGTCCGAAGATTCCTGACCCTGTTATCCATTATGAAGTTCCCTCTCTCCCCCTCTCTCTCTCTCTCTCTCTCTCTCTCTCTCTCTCTCTCTCTCTCTCTCTCTCTCTCTGTCTGTCTGTCTGTGACAAGTTCTTAGTTCCAGAATACTATAGCGAGTTGCAGGACTGTTGGAGAGACTGACATTTGATCATGAATGTTCATAATTGTAATGTAATTCCCGTAAACTGTTGAAGATTTCTATTGAATTTCGGTTACGCTGTGCGTGGTAAATTACTAGACATTGTACCTTCTTTTAAATCATGAAGAAGTAATGATTCGGAGCGAAATGAAGTGAAACCACCACATAAAATCAATTATAAGAAAAGGCTACTTAAGGTTTAGATTCACAGGTACAAAGTTGGGAAATGTACTTAATTCAAATACTATGTGCACTACCAAAGTTTGATGAAGCAACTCCTATTATTATTCTCTACCTGGGACTCTATCGTGGCTTTATTAATACGAGGAGAGACAGAAGATCCAGGGAAAAGCGTCATGTATGTATATGCTCGACACCTCAATCGATCAGAGGTGTTACAAAGAGACTTAGAAAGTCCAAGGGCGTCATGCATCTCAGAAAGTTTTATTGTAATAATTCAGTTGAGTCCTCTTTGGAAACACCGACATTGCCGCAGTAGCCCGGCTTGTGCTCCTCAGCTAAACAGAAAACCATTCTTTAGAATAAATCCATGTGGAGGTATATCTGTAGAGATGGCAGACAACGTGTGGTTTCTGAAAAGTGGCAGCAGCTACTTCAGTATTCGAAGTCTTGATAATGTACTGATTTGGGATTGTAACTTCAGTTACAAAAGAGTGACTTGAATGGCTGAAAGCAAGTGTAAACTAAAGACGATCCTTTTTCCGAGGATATGCAGCTCTACTATATGGGTGATCGATGTTGGCATCTTCTTTGATAATATACCTCATTCAGACCTCTGTGCGGAGTCTAATAAAGAGGAAGTAGTGATCGCAAAAACGGATGAGAGCGTGGAACAAGTTATCCTTTAAAGGAGTATGTGAGTTACAAGTTTCCCATTTTCATCGACTTCTTCTTCCGTTTCTAATTGTTTTCTTGACGCTTCAATATGTTAGTTATTTGCAGAGATATTGATATTGCACGAGGTAAAATATTGTAAAGAAAAACAGCTATTTACAGGAACGAGGAATGCACTCTGCAGTGTGGTGTGTTCTAATATTAAACTTCGTGTCGCATTAAAACTGTGTACCGGTACCGGAATTCGCAACTGCGACCTTTTCCTTTTGCAGGCAAAAGTCCTACCGAGCTATTCCGGCACGATTCACGTTCCGTCCTCACACTTTACTTTCGGCAGTGCCTCACCTCCCTCTTAGATTCTGGAAACATCCGATACGCTGTGTCCATCCATGACTACTTTATGACGTCTGCTAGGAGAAGTAAAGCTGAGAAGACGGGCCCTGAAGCGTATCGAGATAACTCTGTCGGCAGAGAGATTGCTCTCGAAAGACGAAGGTCCCAAACTCGACTCTAGGTTCCGATACAAAGATTTAATCCGCAGGAAGTTTCAGCTTTTTACAAGTCACCTGAAATGATTACGTATTCTTAATTGATCATTGGAATACAGTAGATACTTAAATATTTTTCTATATTGTTGATGTTGTGTTGGGACGAACACAGATCACATCCATGACTACTCCAATATTTTAATCATTTAGTTAACGTTGTTCTAGTTTACATTTAAAAGCAGAATTTTCTCGGACGTGGCACCATGCGCTTCAACTTCACTTTCAATAAAGTTTTTTTTTCTTTTTTTGGGGGCGGGGGGGGGGGGTGTGGGGGGCTTAACTACGGGATCATCAGTCCCTAAACTTACAAACTACTTAAGAACTACCTTATACTAAGGACGGCACAAATATCCATGCCCGAGAGGGGATTCGAACCCACGACCGTAGTGGCCGTGCAGACCGTGACTGGAGCGCCTCAGTCCCCGCGGTCACCGCGGCCGGATTTTTCAATAACGTTTTTTACTGGCATTGTAAAAACGTTTCCTAACTTTCAGCCGCTATGCACGCCCATTCGATTGATTGTTTCCTTCTCTTTAGCAGTTGCTTTACTCTAAATATACAATCATTACATGAATTTCCTTTTTCTAAACCGATAAGAAAATTGCTCATAAATAACTGTTACATATATGAAATAGTTAAAGGTGAATGTTCCTCGTAGTGTGTACGTGGGTCACGAAACTATCTTGTTCCTGACGCTCCGTCTACAGTTGCACTGAATAACTCCAGATATGTTCCTGGTTCCTCCATTTATTACCGACAGACTAGTGTCGATATTTATCAGCATGTCATGAGCGGCAACTAACATTTCTGACTTAGCTATGGACGAAATGTTAGGAAGGAAAACGTTCGTTGTACGACAACGGCACAACCTAGAAAGTACGTCAACATCAAATAAAACCGGCCGTGAAAGACTTCATTGCATGCTCTTAAGGTTCATATTCTCTTTTTAATGTAATTAAGTTCAAAATGTTTAAATGTTTGTTAGGCTTATGGAAACTTAGTGGGATGATCATCACTCCCTAAACTTACTAACTACTTATAAACTAGCTTATACTAAGGACAACACAAACATCCATGCTCTAGTGATGATTTGAATCCCCGACGGGGACCGGTATCACGCCTCGGAGCATAGCGGCTCAATGAGCTCGGTCACTCCGCCGCGGCTGTAATTAACACTCACACAACGTGATAAATAATAAGACAAGAATAACTAGGTATCAAAGAGGTGAGGTACAAATAGGCCGACCCGAAAATTTAATTTAGGATGGATTTGCTGTGAAAAATAAACAGCCATAAAGTTGTCACTGTACGTGCCACTAATCAGTACTAATGGAATGTTTATCTTAGATTAAAGTGATTATAAATTTTTACATATTACATACTGGGAAATAAAATGCGAACTTCATTAGTGAAGGTAATGTATTTCTATGGCTGGTAAATCTACGCATATATTGGTCGCGGATTACTCCCATTTTTCTTAACCATCAACAAAAAAGGAAAAAAAAAACAATTTAAGAAAACTGCTCCAGTCACTTTTGCTTGAAATGATATTTATTCCATGAACCGGTTTTAAAACCTTTTCAGGTTCATCATCAGATGGATCATGTTACAATAACATTTTAAGCGTCATGTTGGATGCTGGCTCTGTGGTGGATAGACGGAAATTATTTTAAAAAACTCAAATTGCACGTTGCTTAGGTCTGTTTTGTATTTGGAAGATTCCGTGAAATTTGCTGATCTACTTACTGCGACTGTATGGCCGGATTTTTGTGGTTAATTTCCATTTCTTGCGTCTTCTTTTGTTTAAGTCACAGTAACACATCACTTTTTCTGTTGGGTTCTAACTGTACTATAAACAACACTTTATACCAGCGTCCAACATGTGCTTTTACAGCTGCTGTTATTTACAAACGTCTTAATTCGAAAATTAACCACAAAAATACGGCCATACAGTCGCAGTAAGCAGATCAGCAAATTTCACGGAATCTTACAATTACAAAACAGACCTAAGTTATTTTTTTTAAATAATTTCCGTCTTCCCACCACAGAGCCAGCATCCAACATGACGCTTAAAATGTTATTGTAACATGATCCATCTGATGATGAACCTGAAAAGGTTTGCAAACCGGTTCATGGAATAAATATCATTGCAAGTAAAAGTGACTGGAGCAGTTTTCTTAAATAATATTGAAAATAAGTCACGGGTTCTGAAACATCCGTAATGGATAATCTGAATAAGAAAACAATTGTATTCGTATAGCTGCTGAGTCACATGGCATTAAATAAACAATCTCGTTAACCTACATCTCATCACGAAGTACCGTAAGTAAACTTACATACTATCACTACTTAACAGCGTCGAAACATTACTGCTAAATAAGTTGTGGAATAGAAACAATATACCTATCAGAATTAATAGTACGCTGAAACATTATACGTTACAAAATGTGAAACTATGCCTCAATATTTTGCAATACAACAGTCAATGCCTCAGCAACCATTCGGTACATGTTACTATCCGGCTCGACGTCTCGATGAAACTATAATCGTCTTCTTTTGACGTTAAGTCCACGGCGATCGGGAGATGTCAGTTACAGTGGACATCACAACGAAAACGACATTAATGAACTCCCTTCCTGCTATGGTAGATAACTGTTCCCATCTAACACTCGGGAAGGCCCATGTTGTAGCAGAAGAAACAGTAAATTGCATGTTTACACATATAAATGTTGAGTAACGCTGAACAAAATGAATAATCTGAATAACCTACGCGGCTTCACCACACATACCGATGAAGTTTCGCGATACCACAATATAATGAAGACGCATCGTCAGTCACTCCACATAAAAAGGAAGCAAAATGGAACAAAATTCATGGAACACTAGCTCACAGATAGTGGTTTGAAACTACAGCCAAAATTTGTGAAGATCTACAATCTTCGACAAGCGATCGGCTTGGATCACTAGAACGAATCAGGTTTTCCGATACTATCTACTTGGTACGATGGGAATTCTAACTAAAAGTAATTACATTCGATTTGACTTGTGAGCCACAGTGATCGGCAGATGTCGAAAATAGTGGACATCAACAGCAAACGAAATTGACGTGAGTCAACGATAATCTAGAGAGGATATTGACTGGCCGCTTACCGTTCCTAGCAGCCACGCACCCAGATGTCTTTGGATGTTCTTTTCTTCGATCTGAAGTCGGTTCACAAGAACAATTAGCCTTCAGATATACGTTCAATAAGGTGGTCACTCAATAACAAGAACAAAGAATCGCTCAAGACAAATCAGCAAGACAGAGAATATGTTTTCGAAGCACGATTTGCAATCGCAATGTTACTAGGCAACGGCACACTTAATATCGTGCAGTACTACATTGTTGTTACATTCGTTACGCACATAAGCTGAATAGCGGTAATCGCTTGTGCCTGAACCACAACGCGTTATGGACTATATGCAATACTTTATTGACATATTAAGATCGTCCTTGCTGTAAACTAAAAGCAGTAGGTCAGACCGTTCTGTTCGACCGATTTCCTTTATATTTACTTTAAACGAAAGGTATTAATATTTGTAAGTTATTCTACTCCATTTCCTTGTCGGTTTGGAAAAGGTAAATTACTGTGATTATGGTATTTTTAATCAGTTAATAAAGAGAAGGAAAGATTTAACCTAAGGGGCGTACATAAAGACTTAATGTTAGGTAAAGCCATTACAATGCCAGTCAACACACATTGAAAATTATGTTATATGGCATCGCGTCACATTCACAGAAAGTTCTTCTTGTAATCGAAAATAGGAATAAAGTGTCTAAATAATTATCATAACATCATGCAAATGATCTGTCATCGTCCCATTACAACATCCATAAGAGTGAGAAAATATTTAAGGTTCAGTTACGAATACATAATACGAGGCGTGTTTTATAAGTAAGTACCGTTTTTAAATTAAAAAAGGACGTGCTAAGGTATCTCAATAATTTATTGTCAATACTTTATTGACATATTAAGATCGTATCTGCCTAACTTTCTTGTCATCTCATATATTACAAGAATCTGACTAAACTACCCAGTCGATTTCTTTCATTTTTGTTTTAAACGAAAGGAATTCATCCACAGATTTATCGGCAATTATCAGAATTTACATAACTCTCACCTTCCTTTTTCTACGCTCAAACGCGATTTCCGTCTCTATATTTCTTTTGGGGAAGTCCTTGCTGTAAACTAAAAGCAGTTGGTCAGACCATTCTGTTCGACCGATTTCCTTCATATTTGCTTTAAACGAAAGGTATTAATATTTGTAACAGTTATTTCTGATCCATTTTCTTGTCGGCTTGGAAAAGGTAAATTACTGTGATTGTAGTATTTTTAGAGTAAATCAGTTAATAAAGAGAAGGAAATATTTAACCTAAGGGACGTACATGAAGACTTAATGTTAGGTAAAGTCATTACAATGACATACATTGAAAATTATATTGTATGGCATCGCGTCACATTCACAGAAAGTTCTGCTTGTCATCGAAAATAGGAATAAAGTGTCTAAATAATTATCATTACATGGAGTTGTCATGCAAATGGTCTGTAATCGTCCCATTACATCATCCATAACAGTGAGAAATATTTAAGGATCAGTTAAGAATACATAATACGAGGCGTGTTTCATAAGTAATTACCGTTTTTAAATTAAAAAAGACATGCTAAGATATCTCAATAATTTTATTTTCATATGAAAGCCTGTACTTTAATCAACTTTTCTACGTAATTTCCGTCAATATTGAGGCACTTGTAATAACGTTGTACCAGATTTTGAATACCCTCCTCATAGAAAACTGCCGCCTGACTTGTTAACCACTGCATCACAACTGTTTTGACTTCGTCATCGTCTTGTTCGGTCACAATTCCATACAAAACACTACGAGAAACATTAGGAAAGTCATCCAGCAAGGAGCAAATCGTAAAGCGTCTTTTTTCTCTCACCTTATTGTCCACTTCGTGCATCATACCTTCATTGAAGATGTGCGGCCATCTTTAAATTCACTCACCCACTTTCTTACGATTCCATCACTCATAATGTTTTCTCCGTAATTTGCACAGATCTCACGATGAATATCAATCGCTTTTAGGCCGTTCGAACTAAGAAATCTTATAACAGCCCCTATTTCACAGTCGGCGGGACTCACGATTATCGATATTAAACACTCAGTGCACAACGTAAACAAGAAAGAATCAGAATGTAATGGCGTTAGTGTCTAGACAATATATGCATAAAATCATTGAGATATCTTACCGCGTCTATCATTAAATTCATAGCAGTACTTAAAAAAAAAAAAAAAAAAAAAAAAAAAAACGCCTCGTACTTTAGGCAATTTGGAAATAGCTGAAACTTCCTGAGGATTAAAACTGTGTGCCGTTAATTATATTCGAATCCGGGACCTTTGCCTTTCACTGGCAAGCTCTACACCGACTAAGCTATGTCGCCACGATTCACAGTCTGTCTTGACAGATTTAGTTCCGCCAGTATCGCGCTTCCTAGTTTCCAAATATCACAGAAGTTTTCCCGAAAATATTGCAGTACTTGTATTCGTTGAAGAAAGGATATGGTGGAGACATGGTATAATCACAGCCTAGGGGATGTTTCCAGAATCTAAGTAGGAGGCGAGGCTTAGGCGGATGTAAATCTCCACAGATATCCCTCCACAATGATTTCTTCTTCTGAATAGTTACTTGTGTAGCTGAGGACACAAGCCTACCTACTACCACAATGTCGGTGGTTCCCAGAGAGGACTCACCAGAATTTGTGTAATGAAACTCTCTGAGTTGCATGTTACCCTTCTTATAGCGTCTCCTTTCAGAGCCGCTTTGTAACACACCTGGACCAATTAAGCTGTTCGGTAGATAATACGTGCCACCCTTTGCTTGGATGTTCTTACTCTCTTTTTATTAATGAAGTCACCATAGAGTCCCAGGTAGAGAATTATATTAGTAATTTGTTCACCAAGCTTTCATAGTACACTTACTATTTAAATGAAGCACATTTCCAGCATTCTACCAGTGAACCTCAGCCTTCCATATCCTTTTCTTATAATGGCTTTTTGTGCTGGTCTCACGTAAAAGCTCCGAATCATTACTCATACACTGTTTACAAATAGTTAGGTCAGTAGATCTCTTCACCAGCTTACGGGCGTTACTTTACGATTATTAAGGTTCACGATCAACTGCCAGTTCCTCCAACAGTCCTGAAATTCCCGATGCTATTCTGCAACTAATAATAATAATTTCGTCTGATCATTGGCCTGGTGCAAGTCTTTCAATTGGACGCCACTTCGGCGACTTGCGTGTTCCTAGCCTACCCCAGTTATCCATCCGGGGAAAAGGGGACCTACAGCTTAACGTGGAATCCGAACTGAGACCATGACAAAACGAGAGAAAGAACTTCATATTGCTGAACAGGCTCAGGTAGCTTCGGACACTGTCCTCTACTTCAGTTACAGAAATTTTAAATTCTGGTTTGGTGTAAGTTTGAAATTGCGTCCAATGATGGGTCTTAAGAGAAATATCTTTGCACGTTCGTTATTCAGCACTACATACGTTTCTCTCGTAGAGGAAACATGCAGGAACATAGTTAAATCCAACTAAATTTGCTCAGAAGTTGGTCACTTGTTACATTTATGCAACAGTCTGCATAGAGTCCGCAGTACAGTACGTGGTGAAAAGTCTTGTCTTCTCAACAGCAGCACCGAGTACTTTCGTAATACGTGTCGTTTCACTCACCCGATCAACGTTGGTACAGCTCTATGTCTACGTTTATCTTCTGAATTAAATAATCCGTGATTTTTGGTAGCCAAATTATGGGATGAAGTTTAAGCCAACTGAATAGTTAGTACAAATATAACGATTATCATTTCTGACGTTTTGCATATGATTTAGAAGTTTGCCCGTCAAACATCAAGACTAGTAACTCAGGGCAACATATCGATGTCGGTCGAAGCTGAAACGACTATGCAGCTAATAAAACATTTTAAAACTAGTAACCAAGTTGTGTTTGGAATATGTAATGAAGGAATAAATATGTGAAATGTTCCTGCACTTCCGGGATTGCCGGCCACGGTGGCCACGGGGACTGAGGCGCTCCAGTCACGGTCTGCACGGCCACTACGGTCGGGGGTTCGAATCCCCCCTCGGGCATGGACTCTGTACAAGGTATTTCGTAAGTAGTTTGAAAGTTTATGGACTGATGACCCCGTAGTTAAGTCCCATAAGCTTAACAAACATTTGAAAATTTTCATTTCTTCCGGGATTAGTTGACATGAAGACTGAAAGCACGTGTAAACTAAGTACGTTCCTTTTTCCGAAGATATGCAGCTCTACTATCTCGGTGATCGATGTTGGCATTTTCTTTGGTAATATACCTCATTCAGACCCCTGTACGGAGTCTGGTCAGGAGCAAGTAGTGATCGCAAAAACGGATGGGAGCGTGGAACAAGTTCTCCTTTAAAAGACTATGAAACTACAAGTTTAGAACCTCCTCTCTCTTTCTCATCGACTTCCTCTTCCGTTTCTAATACGTTTTCTTGGCGCTTCAATATTTAAGTTATTTGCAGAAAATTGATATTGCACGAGGTAAAATATAGTAATGAAAGAAAGCTATTTACAGGAACGAGGTATGCACTCTGCAGTAGGGTGTGTTCTGATATGAATCTTTCTGTCACATTAAAATTGTGTACTGGGACCGGGATTCGAAACTGCGACCTTTTCCTTTCGCGGGCAAGAGTCCCACCGACTGAGCTATTCCAGCACGAATCACGATCCGTCCTCACACTTTACTTTCGCCAGTGTCTCATCGCCCATTTAGATTCTGGAAACATTCGACACGCTGTGGCTATGCCATGACTCTATGATGCCTTCTAGGAGTGCAAGTCCTGCAAGGTTCGCTGGAGAATCATCATAAAGTCTGGAAATAGGAGGCGAAATACTGGCAGAAGTAGAGCTGAGAAGACGGAGCGTGAAGCGTAACGAGATTACTCTGTCAGCAGAGAGATAGCTCACGAAAGACGAAGGTTCCAAACTCGACTCTAAGTTCCGGCACAAAGATTTAGTCCGCAGGAAGTTTCAGCTTTTTACAAGTTACCTGAAATTATTACGTATTCTTAATTGATCATTGGAATACAGTAAATACTTAAATATTTCTCTATGTTGTTGATGTTGTGTTGGGACGAAGACAGAGCACATCCATGACAACTTCATGCTAATCATTTAGTTCACGTTGTTTCAGTTTACATTTAGAAGCAGAACTTTCTCTATATGTGACACGATGCGCTTCAACTTAATTTTCAGTAATGTTTGTTTACTGGCATTGTAAAAACTTTTCCTAACATTCAGTCACTTTGCACGCCCATTCGATTGATTCTTTCCTTCCCTTTAGCAGTTGATTTATTCTAAATATACCTTCATTACATGAATTTCCTTTTTCTAAACCAATAAAAACATTCTCATAAATAACTGTTACATATATGAAATACGTAAGATGAATGTTCCTCGTAGTGTGTACGTGGGTCACGAAACTATCTTGTTTCTGACGCTCCGTCTACTGCTGCACTAAGTAACTCCAAAGGTGAAATTCGCACAAGTGACGACCTCATAAACCGTGACTGTGGCTATAATCTTAGCAAAGCTTGGGAACCAGCGATTGGGTTAATTAAGAGTAAATCTAGCAAACGTAACGAAGTGACGACCACGACGGACAGAGCCCTCACACCGACGTCATTTCAGACGCCGTCGCAATCGGTTCCACTGCGCGGCCGCGGCGCGGGGCGCGGACCGCGGAGGGGTCGCTCCGCAGGCCGAGGGTTTTTAAATGGCCCGCTACCGGGCTAGAACCCAGTTCTCTTCGAGCAGCCGTAGCGTGCGGATCTCCGTGCCGTCGCGTTTCGAGGAGCTCAGTTCGTCAGTTCACCTGACGATGGCGACATGTATGAACGCCGAAATATTGTGCCCCTTGGACACTATAGACCGGCAGTACACCCGTGGAAATTTTGATCCCCAAAGGTGTTCCTAGTTCCTCCATTTCTTATCGACAGACTTGTGTCGGTATGTATCAGCATGTCATGAGCGGCAACTGACATTTCTGACCTAGCTATGGACGAAAAGTTAGGAAGGAAAACGTTCGTTGTATTACAACACAACCTAGAAAGTACGTCAACATCTAATAAAACCGGCCGTGAAAGTCTACATTGCATGCTCTTAAGCTTCATATGCTCTTTTTAATGTAATTATGTTCAAATGTTTGTTAGGCTTATGGAAACTTAGCGGGATGATCATCACTCCCTAAACTTACAAACTACTTATAAACTAGCTTATACTAAGGACAAGACAAACATCCATGCTCAAGTGACGATTCGAATCCCCGACAGGGACCGGTATCACGCATCGGAGCATAGCGGCTCAATGAGCTCGGTCACTCCGCCGCGGCTGTAATTAAGTAACACTCACACAACGTGATAAATAATAAGACAAGAATAACTAGGTGTCAAAGAGGTGAGGCAGAAATAGGGTGAAACGCAAATTTCATTTAGGATGGATTTGCTGTGAAAAATGAACAGCCATAAAGTTGTCACTGTACATGTCACTAATCAGTACTAGTGGAATGTTTATCTTACATTAAAGTGATTATAAATTTTTACATATTACATTCGGGGAGATAAGATGCGCACTTCATTAGTGAAGGTAATGTATTTCTATGGCTGGTAAATCTACGCATATATTGGTCACGAATTACTCCCATTTTTCTTAACCATGAACAAAAAAGGAAAAAAAAAAACAATTTAAGAAAACTGCTCCAGTCACTTTTGCTTGAAATGATATTTATTCCATGAATCGGTTTTCAAACCTTTTCAGGTTCATCATCAGATGGATCATGTTACAATAACATTTTAAGCGTCATGTTGGATGCTGGCTCTGTGGTGGGAAGACGAAAATTATTTTAAAAAACTCGAAATGCACGTTGCTTAGGTCTGTTTTGTATTTGGAAGATTCCGTGAAATTTGCTGATCTACTTACTGCGACTGTATGGCCGGATTTTTGTGGTTAATTTCCATTTCTTGCGTCTTCTTTTGTTTAAGTCACAGTAACACATCACTTTTTCTGTTGGGTTCTAACTGTACTATAAACAACACTTTACCAGCGTCCAACATGTGCTTTTACAGCTGCTGTTATTTACAAACGTCTTAATTCGAAAATTAACCACAAAAATACGGCCATACAGTCGCAGTAAGTAGTTCAGCAAATATCACGGAATCTTACAATTACAAAACAGACCTAAGCAACGTGCAATTCGAGTTTTTTTTTTTTTTTTTTTTTTTTTTTTTTAAATAATTTCCGTCTTCCCATCACAGAGCCAGCATCCAACATGACGCTTAAAATGTAACATGATCCATCTGATGATGAACCTGAAAAGGTTTGAAAACCGGTTCATTAAATAAATATCATTTCAAGTAAAAGTGACTGGAGCTGTTTTCTTAAATAATATTGAAAGTAAGTCACGGGTTCTGAAACATCCGTAATGGATAATCTAAATTAAAAAAAACAATTGTATTCTTATAGCTGCTGAGTCACATGGCATTAAATAAACAATCTCGTTAACCTACATCTCATCACGAAGTACCGTAGCCGCGGTGGAGTAGCCGAGCGGTCTAAAGCGTCTCGCTGCGGAGCGCGCGGTTGCTCGCCGTGGAGGTTCGAGTCCTCCCTGGGGCATGGGTGTGTGTGTTTGTCCTTAGGTTAGTTTACCTAGGTTTAAGTAGTTTGTAAGCTACGGACTGATGACCACGCAGTTTGGTCCGATAGATTTACAGACATTTGAATTTTTGAAGTACCGTAAGTAAACTTACATACTATCACCACTTAACAGCGTCGAAACATTACTGCTAAATAAGTTGTGGAATAGAAACAACATACCTATCAGAATTAATAGTACGCTGAAACATTATAAGTTACAAAATATGAAACTATGCCTCAATATTTTGCAATACAACAGTCGTTGTCTCAACAACCATTCGGTACATGTTACTATCCAGCTCGACGTCTCCATGAAACTATAATCGTCTTCTTTTGACGTTAAGTCCACGGCGATCAGGAGATGTCAGTTACAGTGACATCACAACGAAAACGTCATTAATGAACTCCCTTCCTCCTATGGTAGATAACTGTTTTCATCTAACATTCGGGAAGGCCCTTGTTGTAGCAGAAGCAACAGCCCTGCGCTAGGCCAGACGCGGCAGCTTCGTCCTCTCGGGAAAGATAAGTAATTTAGATTGTAATAAGGCTTAGTTTTACACTGATAAGTAATTAAATACATTTATTAGAGTCCTGTCCTAGCTTACAGTTAAAGGTTTCACTTTCCCTTGCGTAGTTTTTCATTTATCGCGAAAAGTCCATACAGCAGTGTTACAGCCGTAGGTGTCGTTTACGTTCTTGCACAGCAAATCTAAATAAACTGGTTTATTAGTTCTCTTGCCTTTATTACAAGTTAAGTACATCTTATCCCTTCATTGCTTCTCACTTATTATTCACGTAGAGTTGATTAAGATTTTATTTGCTGTCCCAGAAACTTCGCATTTCCTTTGTTTACATTCGGAGACTAGGCCAAATTTTCAGAGTACACAGATTTAGCGTTAACACGTAGTAGAAGTTGCTTTTACGTCACTGTACGACTAAGTATTTACATATATTAGTGCCCTATTCAACTTTAGTGCTCCTTTATATCTGTATCTAATTTAATTCTTTCCGTTTTCATCTAGCTTAATACAGGAAACAACCATGAGTGCTAAGTGTTTGAGCTGCCGTAGGAAAGTTAGTTCAGGGGTTCTATGCAGCTGTTGTGACAGTTGGTTTCACTGGGGAGAATGTAGTGGCGTAGGTATTGGGGAAGCAAAGGAGACTCTTCCATTCTTGTGCAGGGTTTGTTCAAGGGATTAGAAAATAGAGGAACAAGAGGGGAAAATCAGAGCCCTTCAGGCTGAATTAGATAGTGTTAGAGAAGAACTGTCAAGGTTAAGGGGGGAGGTGGGTAACCAGAGGTGGGAAGTGGTAGCAGGGAACAGTGGCCTCAGTAAGAGTACAGTGTGTGACAGTTTCATCATTGGCACAAAAAATAGGTTTGCCTTGCTGCCACAGTCTAACGAGGAAGAGCCTCCAGTAGATGTAGGTGTAATTAAGGAGCAACAGCAACAGCAAGGAGCCTCAGTAAGAGTACAATGTGTGACAGTTTCATCAATGGCACAAACAATAGGTTTGCCTTGCTGTCACAGTCTAACGAGGAAGAGCCTCCAGTAGATGTAGGTGTAATTAAGGAGCAACAGAATTTCATTAGGAAACCAAAGTTTTCAAAAAAAGTAGAAAGTAGGAGGAAAATTCTGTTGCTAGGTAGCAGCCACGGGAGAGGTGTGGGCCAAATTGTGCAGGAAAAATTAGGTGACAGGTACCAGGTCACAAACTTTTTTAAGCCCAGTGCAGGTGGTAGAGGAATTAGTTTCATTGTGCAAAGGGTTTACTAAGGAGGATCATGTTGTGATAGTGGGTGGTGTGGGAAACAGTATTGATAGGGATCAGGGCTACAGTATTGAGTGTGACCTGGTGAAAATAGCATTTGCAGCAAACCATACGAATGTTCGGATGGTGCCTGCCTTCATGCGGTATGATCAGCCTCGGTTGAACAGCTCTGTAAGGAGGGTCAACATGGAGTTAGATCAGCTGCGCAGGGCGGCCACTCTGTCGGACATTGGTTTGGTCGCTGTTGATGCTATTGATAGGTGGGACTTTACTAGGCATGGCCTGCACCTCAATAGGAAAGGGAAGGGAAAACTGGCTGGGTTGATAGGAAAATCTATAAGGGGGGACACTGCAACTCTTGGGAGTACCTCTTTTTTAGGATAAGTTCAGTGTCCAATGAGGAGCCCAGACAGGCAGGTAATAAAGCTGTTAAAATATCACAAGATTCTAACAATAGTAAATTAAAAAATAATGTTTGTATTTTTCATCAAAATATTGGGGGTTTAAAGAATAAAGTAGATGAGCTCCTGATTTGTTTAGAAACTATAGAAGCTGACAATGTAATAGATATACTATGCCTGTCTGAGCATCACATTATCACTGACATGAATAAAGTTAATATTAGTGGGTATAAACTAGCAGCACATGTAAGTAGAGAAAAGAAGGTGTGGGGAGGAGTTGCCATTTATGTCAAAAATTGTCACAGTGTAAAAAATTTAGAAACAAAAAATTTTTGTATAGAGCAACACATAGAAGCATGTGCCTGTGAGCTTAAACTGAAGGGCGGTTCTTTTATAATTGTCACAGTGTATAGGCCCCCATCAGAAAACTTTCATTTATTCCTGGAATACTTGGATGCCTTGTTGTGCTATCTGTCAGATAGGGGGAAGCAAATTATTATCTGTGGGGATTTCAATGTTGATTCACTGCAAGAGTGTAATAAGAAGAATGACCTGGAAGTCTTACTCGGTTCTTTTAATTTGACATCTGTTATTGATTTTCCTACTCGGGTAGTAAAGAACAGCAGCACACTGATAGACAATTTTTTTATAGACCAAGATAGGTTTAACAACATTAGTGCATCTCCTGTTGAGAATGGTCTTTCTGATCATGGTGCACAGCTAGTTACATTATATGATATAGCTCATTTCTGTAATTTGAATCAGTCCTCCAAAGTTGTTCGTACAATTAATGAATCGACAATTAGAAATTTCACGGAAAGTCTTCAGCAGTTAGATTGGGATGAAGTCTACAAGGAACCTGATGCTAATTTAAAATACAATTTATTTCATGATACTTTTGTAAGGGTATTTGATAACTGTTTCCCCAAGAAATTAGTCAAATTTAATTGTAAGGAACCAAGCAAAAAACCATGGCTCACCAAAGGTATAAAAATATCTTGTAAACGGAAAAGGGAACTGTATCTGACAGCAAGAGAGAGTAGTGACCCAGAAATACTCAACTATTATAAAAACTACTGTTCTGTATTAAGGAAAGTTATTAAAAAATCCAAAAGCATGTGCATCATGTCTGAGATTAGTACATCAAATAATAAAATTAAAACAGTCTGGAATATTATAACAAGGGAGACAGAGCAACCAAGAACACAGGAAGACAGCATTACCATCAAAGTGAATGAAAAAATTACAAACAAAAAGTCAGAAGTTGAAAACAGTTTTAATAATTATTTTTTAAATGTTGTGGAGAATATAGGATCCAAATGTTCATTAGAAGAAGCTAGGCAGTTAATGGAACAGGGCATACCTAGACAGTATGATACAATGGAAATCCCACCCACCTCTCAAACTGAAATTAAGAAATTAATAAACTCTCTCAAGAGTAAAAGCTCTCATGGCATTGATGGCATATCCAGCAGGGTATTAAAAGCTTGTTCCCAAGAAATATGTAGGATTCTTAGCCACATTTGTAATAGCTCACTGGAGCAGGGTATTTTCCCTGATAGACTGAAATATGCTATTGTCAAACCACTTCATAAAAAAGGTGATACATTGGATGTCAACAACTACCGCCCAATCTCACTTCTGACTGCTCTATCAAAAATTCTTGAAAAAGTAATGTATTCCAGAGTAACTTCATATATTAATAAAAATAAAGTTCTAACAAAATGTCAGTTTGGTTTCCAGAGAGGTTTTTCAACAGAAAATGCAATACACATTTTCACTAATGAAATATTAAATGCTCTGGATAACCGTAAATCACCCGTTGGGATTTTTTGTGATCTATCAAAGGCCTTTGATTGTGTTAACCATGGAATTCTTCTAGATAAGCTTAAGTACTGTGGTATGAGTGGGAAAGTGCAACTTCAACCAGAAATCTATAGCTAAGGTAGAATATTCAAAATTTTTAGGTTTATGCATTGATGAGGGGTTGAATTGGAAGACACACATTGAAGATCTGCTGAAACGCTTGAGCTCAGCTACTTATGCTATTAGGGTGATTGCAAACTTTGGTGATGTACAACTCAGCAAACTAGCATACTATGCCTATTTTCATTCTCTGCTTTCTTATGGCATCATATTCTGGGGCAATTCATCATTTAGTATGAAAGTATTCATTTCCCAAAAGCGGGTCATCAGAATAATTGCTGGAGCCCACCCAAGGTCACCCTGCAGACATTTGTTTAAGGATCTAGGAATCTTTACAGTAGCTTCACAATATATATATTCACTTATGAAATTTGTTATTAACAATCCAACTGAATTCAAATGTAACAGCAGTGTGCATAGCTACAACACTAGGAGAAAGGGTGACATACACTATTCAAGGTTAAATTTAGCTCTGTCACAGAAAGGGGTTAATTATTCTGCCACAAAAGTCTTTGGTCACTTACCTAGTAGTATCAAAATTCTGACAGATGGCCAACAAGCATTTAAAAATAAATTAAGAGAATTTCTGAATGGCAATTCCTTCTACACATTAGATGAATTTCTAGATAAAAGTTAGAACTTTAGGAATAACTTAATAAAAAAATATTTAAAAAAATTTTAAAAAAATTAAATATTGAGTGTCATGTAATATTATGTACAGACACACTTCATTTAACTGACACGTTCCACATCATTACGAAGTGTCGTATTCATGATCTATGGAACAAGTATTAATCTAATCTAATCTAAACTGCGTGTTTACACATATAAATGTTGAGTAACGCTGAACAAAATGAATAATCTGAACAACCTACACGGTTTCACTAAACATAACGATGAATTTTCGCGACACCACAATATAATGAAGACGCATCGTCAGTCAGTCTACATAAAAAGGAAGCAAAATGGAACTAAATTCATAGAACACTAGCTCACAGATAGTGATATGAAACTACAGCCAAAATTTGTTAAGATCTACAATCAGCGTCAAGCGATCGGCTTGGATCACTAGAACTAATCAGGTTTTCCGATACTATCTACTTGGTACGATTGTAAATTAACCTAAAAGTAATTACATTCGATTTGACTTGTGAGCCAAAGTGATCGACAGATGTCGAAAATAGTGGACATCAACAGCAAACGAAATTGACGTGAGTCAACGATAATCTAGAGAGGATACTGACTGGCCACTTACCGTTCCTAGCAGCCACGCACCCAGATGTCTTCGTATGTTCTTTTCTTCGATCTGAAGTCGGTTCACAAGAACAATTAGCCTTCAGATATACGTTCAATAAGGTGGTCACTTAATAACAAGAACAAAGAATCGCTCAAGACAAATCAGCAAGACAGAGAATATGTTTTCGAAGCACGATTTGCAATCGCAATGTTACTAGGCAACGGCACACTTAACATCGTGCAGTACTACATTGTTGTCACATTCGTTACGCACATAAGCTGAATAGCGGTAATCGCTTATGCCTGAACCACAACGCGTTATGGACTATACGTAATACTTTACTGACATATTAAGAACGTATCTGCCTATCTTTCTTGTCATCTCATATATTACAAGAATCTGACCAAACTACCCAGCCGATTTCCTTCATTTTTTTTTTTTTTTAACGAAAGGAATTCATCCACAGATTTATCGTCAATTATCAGAATTTACATAACTCTCGCCTTCCTTTTTCTACACTCAAACGCTATTTCCGTCTGTATATTTCTTTTGGGGAAGTCCTTGCTGCAAACTAAAAGCAGTCGGTCAGACCGTTCTGTTCGACCGATTTCCTTCATATTTGCTTTAAACGAAAGGTATTAATATTTGTAACAGTTATTTCTGATCCATTTCCTTGTCGGTTTGGAAAAGGTAAATTACTGTGATTATGGTGTTTTTAGAGTAAATCAGTTAATAAAGAGAAGGAAAGATTTAACCTAAGGGACGTACATAAAGACTTAATGTTAGGTAAAGTCATTACAATGACACACATTGAAAATTATATTGTATGGCGTCACATTCACAAAACGTTCTGCTCGTAATCGAAAATAGGAATAAAGTTTCTAAATAATTATCATTACATGGAGTTGTCATGCAAATGGCCTGTAATCGTCCCATTACAACATCCATAACAGTGAGAAATACATAATACATAATACATAATAACGAGGCGTGTTTTATAAGTAAGTACCGTTTTTAAATTAAAAAAACATGCTAAGATATCTCGATAATTTTATCGTCACATTACTGTACTTTAATCAACTTTTCTACATAATTTCCGTCAATATTGAGGCACTTGTAATAACGTTGTACCAGTTTTTGAATACCCTCCTCATAGAAAACTGCCGCCTGACTTTTTAACCACTGAATCACAACTGTTTTGACTTCGTCATCGTCTTTTTTGGTCACAATTCAATACAAAACACTACGAAAAACATTAGGAAAGTCATCCAGCAAGGAGCAAATCGTAAAGCGTCTTTTTTCTCTCACCTTATTGTCCACACTTTATCAGTTGATTTATTCTAAATATACCATCATTACATGAATTTCCTTTTTCTAAACCAATAAAAAAATTCTCATAAATAACTGTTACATATATGAAATACTTAAAGGTGAATGGTCCTCGTAGTGTGTACGTGGGTTACGAAACTATCTTGTTTTTGACGCTCCGTCTACGGCTGCACTGAGTAACTCCAAAGGTGATCCCAGTTCCTCCATTTCTTACCGACAGACTTGTGTCGGTATGTATCAGCATCTCATGAGCGGCAACTAACATTTTTGACCTACCTATGGACGAAATGTTAGGAAGGAAAACGTTCGTTGTATTACAACAACACAACCTAGAAAGTACGTCAACATCTAATAAAACCGGCCGTGAAAGTCTACATTGCATGCTCTTAAGGTTCATATGCTCTTTTTAATGTAATTAAGTTCAAAATGTTCAAATGTTTGTTAGGCTTATGGAAAAAAATGTTCAAATGTTTGTTAAGCTTATGGGACTTAACTACGGGGTCATCAGTCCCTAAACTTACAAACTAATTATGAACTATCTTATACTAAAGACGGCACAAATATCCATGCCCGAGGGGGGATTCGAACCCCCGACCGTAGTGGCCCTTATGGAAACTTAGCGGGATGATCATCACTCCCTGAACTTACAAACTACTTATAAACTAGCTTATACTAAGGACAAGACAAACATCCATGCTCAAGTGACGATTCGAATCACCAGTCGATGCCTCAACAACCATTCGGTACATGTTACTATCCGGCTCGACGTCTCGATGAAACTATAATCGTCTTCTTTTGACGTTAAGTCCACAGCGATCAGGAGATGTCAGTTACAGTGGACATCACAACGAAAACGACATTAATGAACTCCCTTCCTGCTATGGTAGATAACTGTTTTCATCTAACACTAGGGAAGGCCCATGTTGTAGCAGAAGCAACAGTAAATTGCATGTTTACAGATATAAATGTTGAGTAACACTGAACAAAATGAATAATCTGAATAACTTACACGGTTTCACCACACATAAAGATGAAGTTTCGCGACACCACAATATAATGAAGACGCATCGTCAGTCAGTCCACGTAAAAAGGAAGCAAAATGGAACAAAATTCATAGAACACTAGCTCACAGATAGTGATATGAAACTACAGCCAAAATTTGTTAAGATCTACAATCAGCGTCAAGCGATCGGCTTGGATCACTAGAACTAATCAGGTTTTCCGATACTATCTACTTGGTACGATTGGAAATCTAACTAAAAGTAATTACATTCGATTTGACTTGTGAACCACAGTGATCGGCAGATGTGGAAAATAGTGGGCATCAACAGCAAACGAAATTGACGTAAGTCAACTATAATCTAGAGAAGATATTGACTGGCCACTTACCGTTCCTAGCAGCCACGCACCCAGATGTCTTTGGATGTTCTTTTCTTCGATCTGAAGTCGGTTCACAAGAACAATTAGCCTTCAGATATACGTTCAATAAGGTGGACACTTAATAACAAGAACAAAGAATCGCTCAAGACAAATCAGCAAGACAGAGAATATGTTTTCGAAGCACGATTTGCAATCGCAATGTTACTAGGCAACGGCACACTCAATATCGTGCAGTACTACATTGTTGTCACATTCGTTACGCACATAAGCTGAATAGCGGTAATCGTTTGTGCCTGAACCACAACGCGCTATGGACTACAAGTAATACTTTATTGACATATTAAGATCGTATCTGCCTATCTTTCTTCTCATATATATTACAAGAATCTGACCAAACTACCCAGCCGATTTCCTTCATTTTTGTTTTAAACGAAAGGAATTCATCCACAGATTTATCGTCAATTATCAGAATTTACATAACTCTCGCCTTCCTTTTTCTATACTCAAATGCGATTTCCGTCTGTATATTTCTTTTGGGGAAGTCCTTGCTGTAAACTAAAAGCAGTCGGTCAGACCGTTCTGTTCGACCGATTTCCTTCATATTTGCTTTAAACGAAAGGTATTAATATTTGTAACAGTTATTTCTGATCCATTTCCTTGTCGGTTTGGAAAAGGTAAATTACTGTGATTATGGTGTTTTTAGAGTAAATCAGTTAATAAAGAGAATGAAAGATTTAACCTAAGGGACATACATAAAGACTTAATGTTAGGTAAAGTCATTACAATGACACACATTGAAAATTATATTGTATGGCGTCACATTCACAAAACGTTCTGCTCGTAATCGAAAATAGGTATGAAGTGTCTAAATAATTATCATTGCATGGAGTTGTCATGCAAATGGTCTGTAATCGTCCCATATTTAAGGATCAGTTACGAATACATAATACCAGTCGAGTTTTATAAGTAAGTACCGTTTTTAAATTAAATAAAGTCATGCTAAGTATCTCAATAATTTTATCTTCACATGACTGTACTTTAATCAACTTTTCTACATAATTTCCGTCAATATTGAGGCACTTGTAATAACGTTGTACCAGTTTTTGAATACCCTCCTCATAGAAAACTGCCGCCTGACTTTTTAACCACTGCATCACAACTGTTTTGACTTCGTCATCGTCTTGTTCGGTCACAAAGCCATACAAAACACTAGGAGAAACATTAGGAAAGTCATCCAGCAAGGAGCAAATCGTAAAGCGTCTTTTTTCTCTCACCTTATTGTCCACTTCGTGCATCAAACTTGCATTAAATATGTGCGGCCATCTCTAAATTCTCTCAGCCACTTTCTTACCATTCCATCAGTCATAATGTTTTCTCCGTAATCTGCACAGATCTCACGATGAATATCGATCGCTTTTAGGCCTTTAGAATTAAGAAATCTTATAACAGCCCGTATTTCACGATTATCGATCTTAAACATCAACACACGACGTAAACAAGAAAGAATCAGAATGTAACGGCGTTAGTGTGTAGACAATATATGTAGGTAGCTATCTCAGCGCGTCTGTCATTAATTTCATAAGGGTAATTTAAAAAAATAATAAATAAAACACGCCTCGTACTTAAGGCAATTTGGAAATAACTGAATCTTCCTGAGGATTAAAACTGTGTGCCGTTAATTATATTCGAATCCGGGACCTTTGCCTTTCGCGGGCAAGCTCTACACCGACTAAGCTATGTCGCCACGATTCACAGTCTGTCTTGACAGATTTAGTTCGGCCAGTATCCCGCCTCCTAGTTTCCAAATATCACAGACGTTTTCCCGAAAATATTGCAGTACTTGTATTCGTAGAAGAAAGGATATGGTGGAGACATGGTATAACCACAGCCTAGGGGATGTTCCCAGAATCTACGTAGGAGGTGAGGCATTGGCGGAAGTAAAGATATGAACAAGTACCGGGGAACGTGCCGGAATAGATCAGAGAACATGGAGCTTATGCGAAATAAAGGAAGGTCTCGGGTTCGAATCCCGGTTCAGACACATAGTTTTGATCCGACAGGAGGTCTCATATCAGCGCACACTCCACCGCAGAGTTATTGCTGAAAAGAGCTGTTTTTCATTACTATATTTTTCCTCGTGCGATATCAATATCTCTGTAAATAACTGACATATTAAGGCAACAAGAAACAATTATTTTAGAAACGGAAGTAAATGAAGGTAAGTGAGGAGAAACTAAACTTGTAAGTTACATACCCCATTAATGGGTAACTTGATCCACGCTCCTAACCGTAGAATGCCAGATTTGTTTTCGTGATCACGACATTCTCCAGATTAGTCTCCAGACGGAGATCTGAACGGGAGACCGTTTAACTCCGAGATATTTTACCCGAGAAGACACAACATCAAAATGTTCAAATGTTTGTATAGCTTATGGGACTTACCTACGGGGTCATCAATCCCTAAACTTACAAACTACTTATAAACTACCTAACACTAAGGACGGCACAAATATCCATGTCCGAGGGGGGATTCGAACCCCCGACCGTAGTGGCCGTGCAGACCGTAACTAGAGCGCCTCATTCCCCTCAGCCACCGCGGCCGGCGACACAACATAAATGACGCATACAGTTGAGCCGTAAATCCTAGGGAAAAGTAACGACTTCACGTTCCCCTTGATTTACAAGCCCATATCAGTAAATAACTCTGATTACAAATATTGAAAAGGCTTCTGCCGGTCTTATAAAACCACACTTCGTCTGTACTCTCCACAGATACCCCTCCACAATTATTTCTTCTTCTGAATAGTTATTTGCGTAGCTGAGAACACAAGCCTCCGTAGTAACTGATGACCTACGTAGTTTTGACCCCTAAAACATCCAAACAACATCAACTACTACTGCTACAATGTCGGTGGTCCTAGCGAGGACACGCCCGAATTTGTGTAATGAAACTCTCTCAGTTGCATGATACCATTCTTGTAGAGTCTCCCACTTATTCTCAATTGGGATCCCCCCTTCGTCCCACTATCAGCTTGTCTGATAATTGGCTGAATAGAACCGAGACTCTATATGGACCGGATCTCAAACACCCCGCTCCACTTCTCGGAGTGAGAATGAAAAGAATAAGGGGTGTTGGTCACTTGTTACATTTAAGCAGCAGTCTGCATAGAGCCCGCAGTACAGTACGTGGTGAAAAGTCTTGTCTTCTCAACAGCAGCACTGAGTACTTTCGTGATACGTGTCGTTTCACTCACCCGATCCACGTTGGTACAGCTCTATGTCCACGTTTATTTCCTGAATTAAATAATCCGTGATTTTTGGTAGCCAAATTATGGGATGAAGTTTAAGCCAGCTGAATAGTTAGTGTAAATATAACGATTATCATTTCTGAGGTTCTGCATATGATTTAGAAGTTTGCCCATCAAATATCAAGACTAGTAACTCAGGGCAACATATCGATGTCGGCCGAAGCTGAAACGACTATGCCACTAATCGCACATTTTAAAACAAGTAACAGAGGCGTGTTTGGAATATGTATAGAAGGAATAAATATGTGAAATGTTCCTGTACTTCCTGGATTAGTTGATGTGAAGAACAGGTAAAGTTGAAGAAAACGTATGATGTGGGTAAGCTAAACGATGCACCTGCTCTGTGATATCTCATTCGAAAATATGTGCTTTTCCAACAATTTACACTTTTAACTCTGCCATTTCATTTCGTTAATACGCAAGCTCAGGTCACCACTTAACGTGATTTTTACTTTCTCTTCTAGATGTTCCGTAAGCTGCTGCGCTCGTTCTGCCTCCGGTTTGGGAGGCGGCCATGTGGATCCTCTTCCGAGGATTTCGTGGACGAAGACCTGGTTGGAAAACCAGAGATAAGGGCCGTCGAATGTGTTGTCAGTAAATGTCGATATCTGTGGTCCCTCGAGGCTCATGAGTGACTGTAGCGCGGCGTGAGCCTGTGGACGCGACCACCGTAGAGGCGAACCATAACCTTCGCCCTCAGTCTCTCTGCGCAGCACCTCCTACAAACCCTGTGGCGGCGAGGCACAGGAGGGATGTCTTCCTCCTCTACAGTCGCTGGAGGCGTGTGGCTCTCCACCGTGGTGAACACCAGCCAGCCATCGTTCACCTGCACAGAGAAAAAAAATACTCTTTAACACCATACTCAACAGTAGTGAAGATTAATTACACAGATAACTCCGGGTAAAGTGTACAGTATCAGAGAAATAATCACCCAGCACCGACGATACTTGTCCAGTATGGTAGTGCTCTAACAATATGTAATTTGTATCTAACCCAACTGTACGTCATATTGCTAGATGGCATGCGAAGTAATAAGTCGTAATTCTTCGGACAGAAGATGCTAAATTTCGGTACAATTTAAGACTGTAAAATTAATTGACGGATACCTATTTATGTAGTAGTACTGGTAATAGTACCGTTCTCCAAATGTTCAAATGTTTGTAGAACTTATGGGACTTAACTACGGGGTCATCAGTCCCGAAGCTTACAAACTACTTATGAACTAGCTAAGACTAAGGACGACACAAATATCCATGCCCGACGGGAGATTCGAACCCCCGACCGTAGTGGCCGTGCAGATCGTGACTGAAGCGCCTCAGTCCCCTCGGCCACCGCGACCGGCTACCGTTCTCCCAATAAAGAATAAGAGCTAGTGGTGTATAAGACGGGTCTTCAACGACATCGCGATGACAGTAAGTAAATACTATCTTTTTATGACATTTACATGAATGGTATATATTTAGTACCATGTAGAAATTGACAAGGTCACGTGTTTTCACTCACTGATTCTGCCCGTTAGACTACTTTGAAGTGCTTGATAGTGAATTAAAAGGTACTGCAACTGGCACAGAACATTTGACGTTACGAAGGAAACATATTTTTTATTTGTGGTGATTCCAGAAATGCTTCTGAAAGAGAGCTCAGCAACGGAGAGCGTCCCCATAATGCCTGAAACCGCCAAAGACCGGGAAAAAGACAACTGTATGGAATGCAGCTGGGTGCATGAGAATAGTGGCAAAGGGGTCATGAAGTAGTTAAATGAATTTCAGAATAAAAGATTATCTAGTCACTAGAAACTACTGAGGAGAAGCAACTATGCTGAAAGTGATATGCCATAAAGATTGCAAACCAAAAAACAGGCAACAAAAAGGAATTCTCTTAGCTTTAACCAATATATTATGATTATGAATGAAGCAAACGTAAAAGAATGTGGCTCAGGCAACGATATCGTACCTCACAGAGATCACACTTTTACAAATATAAAATGTATCCCTAAACCGGAAGAATAAATTTCGTCAAATAGCAAAGAAATGTATTTAATACGCAAAGCGAAATCAGTAACACAATGTTCAATGTTTGTTGGTATTCGTAGACATGTTGTTGTTGTGGTCTTCCATCCGGAGATTCGTTTAATTCAGCTCTCCACAATACCGTATCCTCAGCAAGTTCGTACAGCAGAGTGGCATGTCCTCGGGAAAAGTAACGGCTGTAGTTTCCCCTTGCCTTCAGCCGTTTGTAGTAACTGTGTGGCAAAGCCACATTAGCTGATGTTACAAGGCCAGCTCAGTCAATAATCCAGACTGTCGCCCCTGTAACTACTGAAAAGGCTGCTGCCCATCTTCAGGAACCACGCGTTTGTCTGGCCTCTCCACAGATACTCCTCCGCTGTGGTTGCACCTACGGTACGGCTATCTGTATCGTTGAGGCACGCAAGCCACGCCACCTCGTCAATGTCTGTGGTTCATGGGAGTGATCGTAGACATATGACTGCTTAATACTTTCACAGACGTTCGCTTCCTTGTTGTACTACGCCATACTTATTATGCAGCAGCGGTGTTTATTAGTTCTTTTGTGCACTACAGCGCCTGTATCGCTTGTTTGCTGTACTACGCAATCCATACTTCAACCATAATCTATATCTAAACAATTTCACTGATTCCATTTATATGAAACGAAGTTGCTCCATGCAAATCCGTGAAGCAGTTTAGGAGATTAAGTATTTCTAATAGATGAACAGTTACTGTAAACATTAAAGATTGCGATGTATCTTTTTTTTTTTTTTTCGTGATCTGATTTTGATGAAATCATGCCTATATGTTACCCCAATCGTAGCTCAAATTTCCTGTGAAAACCGCATGAAGATGTGTCAGTAGTTTTTGTTTTTTAATACGAAACATCCGACGGCGAGGTTATTTAAAACATTGGACTATGGATCAGTTAGCTGCAGCTGTGGATGTTCACAATCACGTGTCCATATTGGTAGTTTTGTATACGTTTGTTATTCTTACTGGAGCAATTATAATATTCGTTTCTGTATCACACGTGCAGTTTATAAAATTCATGACCACTATATCGTACAACCCTAGTATTTATTTTCTTTGGCTACCCTTAGAACATTTTATCCAAGGTCGATCAACTATGTCCGATAACTTATTACAGCAATACCATTTCCATAAGAGGAACTGTAATTTGAAGTAACACTACTGGCTTATGTTTGTTAAATTTATGCTGATATCTTAGTTGCAACATCAACCGAAAGAGAACTAATAGAAATAACATATAGGAAGATGTCTTCACTCTCGAAAATACCATCAGCGATATGCCGCGCCTAACGGTTGTCGTCTTTTTAGCGCTACCGAAGCGGTGGGCGGAAACTGTCACGCGATCGCTCCGAACATCATGGTCCGCTGTGACCCTTATCGCTTCGTAACAAAGTGTTTAGAACAGGATCTGTTTTGTCTGCTTGCTCAACGAATAAGTGTTGTAGCGTGACTCCAACTAATGTCCGGTGTAGCACCCACTAGTCATTTGTAGACTTCCACTTGTGTGATGAAGGTTGCTTTAAGTAGTGGCTAATATCTATAATTTGCTTCCTGTCTTGTTATTGAATTAATTCAGTATTACAATATCCACGAACTGCAGCATTTTAATTCTTACTGCCGATCCAATGACCTTCACAGTCACAGACCAACGCGTTGCCCACTACACTACAGTTAACAGTTGGGAGAAGTGTCCTTTAATGTCATACCTCGATGGCTGTGTTTAACTGATGCTAATATGGCATTTGCAGGCGCTAGATTATCATTTATCGTACGAATAACGAGGTGTTTTTGTTAATTATTCAGTGCGCCATTGCTTTGAAATGACAATGTGTGAGTTACAATAAGAAAATCATCAAATACGCAACGCTAGATGGTGTATGCCAGAGAGAGTTTTGGGCGAGGAATGTCACGTGACATCTGCGAACGGCTGGTTTTCGTTCATTCAATGGAGGGTGTCAAAACTCCATTATTTTGCAAATATTTCTCAAACGATACGAGATATGAAAAGAGTATAACAGAACAAAGTTGTAGAGAATTTTCTCCTCTACAAATTCGTTTATTCAATTTTCGCATCAGATGAACGGTTTATTTGCAATTAAAATTACATTAAAAACGGCTTTTTTTATTACTCACGTATTTCTTGTCCGAAATATTTCAAAAAAGCGAGGTTCTGGTCTCTGGTAGCCAACAATTATGTCTGTAAAATTTGGTGCCGATCGATTGAACGGTTCGACCTAAAAACTGGCAACACGTTACAGCCAGATAGACATCGTCAAATCGCCGTAACTTTTGCAAATATCTCTGAAACGGTGCAAGATATGAAAAAACATAATACAGTGAAGTTGTAGAGAATTTTCCCGTCTACCAATTAGGTTTTTTTCAATTTTCGTGGGAGGTGAACTGTTCGTTTGCAATTACAATTATACTACAAACGTATTTTTTTATATTACTACCGTATGTTTTGTTCGAAAAATTTGAAAAAGGGAGGTTCTTGTCTCCGGCGGCCTACAATTATGCCCGTAAAATTTGGTATTGAACGGTTCGTCTTAAAAACAGGACACACGTTACAGACAGACATCCCAAAATCGCTGTTATTTTTGCAAATATCTCTGAAACGACACAAGATATGAAAAAAAAACACAAGAGGGCAAAGTTTTAGAGAATTTTCTCCTCTACAAATGCGGTTATCCAGTTTTCGTGTCAAATAAATAGTTAAGCCGATAATTTCATTTAAATTTCGAGCTGTCAAAAGACGATCGCAAAGGCCCACTTTTAGTGTTCCTACCGTAACTTAAAGTGGGCCAAAAGTTAATAATACAGTCGCAGACCTCATGTCAATGCACGTAATATGGATAAATTTATAAATATTATTGGTTGCCACTGCGGTAACGGATGGGGATGTGCAGAATGGCTGAAAAACGAGCCGCCTTCCAATGTGACGCGGACTATAGTGTGTCACGACTCATAGTAATGACGTTACAACATGCCATTAGGAAATTTAGTAGAACACCGACACTTCACGGTGTAGTACGCGAGGCACTAAACACACAGTTTCGTGTTTACAAATAAGCCGGAAAAACCTCGTGTCCCTCCCCACGATGCCACGACGCACACGCGGTGCTCAGGTGACACTGACACGTGCCAGCCACATAACTCATCGACTGCTGCTTGATCTAGTGGACAAACTATGAACTCCTGCGGTTATCTTACAGCCGCCAGCCATATGGTGCGGTGAAAAACACCTTTCAGCGACCGTAAAAGCAGCTCCCGTACGGGATACGGGCGCCGTCCACACGGCCGAAACTTGCGTGCCCGTATGGCGTACGGGCGTAGTGTTGAATGTGTTAATAATATAGTCGCAGACCTCATATCAATTCACGTAATATGGATAAATTTGTAAATATTATTGGCTACCATTGCGGTAATGGTTGGGATGTGCAAAATGGATGAAAACCGAGTTGCCTTCCTATGTGACGCGGACTATAGTGTGTCACGACTCATAGTAATGATGTGACAACATGCCATTAGGAAATTTTACAGAACACCGACACTTCATGGTATAGTACGCGAGGCACAAAACACACATATTCACAAAATATATGACATCAACTGCGATTGGGCAAAGCTGAAAATGTGTACCCAGCCGGGATTCGAACCCGGGTCTCCTGCTTTCTAGGGGTGGGCAAGTTTGAAGCCCTTACTCTTATGGGAATTAGTTTCGTAACTACGAGTTGGAGTACTGTGGGCAGGGTGAAGCTGGGAATTTGACGCCGCGGTGTAGTAGCCGAGCGGTCTAAAGCACCTCGCTGCGGAGCGCGCGGTTGCTCGCCGTGGAGGTTCGAGTCCTCCCTGGGGCACAGGTGTGTGTGTTTGTCCGTAGGTTAGTTTACCTAAGTTTAAGTAGTTTGTAAGCTACGGAGTGATGACCACGCAGTTTGGTCCGATAGAATTACAAACATTTGAACCTTTTTTTTTTTTTTTTTTTTTTTTTTTTTTTGTACCTGATGGGAGGCGTGCTTTGGTAGTCATTGCAGGTGCGGTGATCACTGTGTCCCCAATGGTGTAGGGGTCAGCGCAACTGCCTAGAAAGCAGGAGACCCGGGTTCGAATCCCGGCTGGGTACACATTTTCAGCTTTGCCCAATCGCAGTTGATATTCTGTGAATATTAAAGTATAACAACTGCAGGATCAGAAGTGACGTCTGTTCTTTCGGAACAGACGCCACATGTATATACAAAGCACACAGTTTCGTCTTTACAACTAAGCCGGAAAAAAAACCTCGTGTGCCCTCCCCACAATGTCACGAAGCACACTCGGCGTTCAGGTGACACTGGTAATACCGACACGTGCCAGCATTATTTTGCTTTGTGTCCCGCTCAAACAGCGCCGAATAAAAGCGCCGAACCGCGTACACCGTCGAAGGGGAAGGCGGGGCCGGAGTCGGCGGGGCTTTCGCTTTGAGCCGGGGGTATCCGACACGCCACAAATTCTGTCGCTGCTATTCATTAAGGGCGGGCAATTTACTCGCGGCTCTGCAGAAAGAATGGCCGTGTAGCGCAGGGGGCGTGCGCGCCCGCCGCTATCTATCAAGCCGCAACCGGCTGGCCGCACCGCGCCACGCCGCACTGTGCCCGCTTTTTGCTCGCGTTTTTGTTTTGAAGCCGGCAGGGCGCAGCGCCGCGATCGACCCCGATCCACCGGCGGCTGGCGGCTGGCGGACTCTGTTTTTGCTGAGCCCGGCTGATGGATGTCGGCGGTTGGAATGTCCATTACACGCGATTTGTCCGCGTCCCTGTTGTGTCGGCCCACGCTCTACCGCCTGTCGCCGCCGCCACGCGCGGGTGCCGACACCTTGACGAACATCTGCCAGTGCTGGAGTCCAGGCAACAGCCACCCCACGGCTATTGACCCACTGTAGGTTGGTAACACTTAAAGGATAGTCTACACGATTACACTAGGTTGCGACACTCGTTTCATGAAATGAGTTGCGCGCAACTGGTTTCTTGTATGTCTGTAGACACGGCGCCAATTCTATACATTTCAGTTTCGTCGTTTTGTTCAAATCAAATGTTTGTATAGTCTATGGGAGTTAACTACGGGATCATCAGTCCCTAAACTTACAAACTACTTATGAACTACTTACGAACTAGGACGGCACAAATATCTATGCCCGAGGGGGGATTCGAACTCCCGACCGTAGTGGCCGTGCAGACCGTGAGTGGAGCGCCTCAGTCCCCTCGGCCACCGCGGCCGGCTCGTCGTTTTGTAAGTACCGTAGTCGCCGTAGAATGAAAGTTTTCGTAGCTATAAGAGTTGTGGCGGAGCTATTGTTACTCTGTGTGAAGTCTCTGCATAAGACTAAACATAAAAATTAAGGAACCTGTTTGGGTTCGTGACTGGATTAAAAAAAAAGACATCAGCTCGGTTGGCCAGCGACCTTGCTGAACGAAACTGTGATCGAAGGCCCTAGAAGCTATTTTAATCAACTCAGCATGTCACCAGAGCAGTTTACGTTCTTTTTAAACATAGTTAGTAATGCAACAAAGAAATAAGATACTGTTATGCGTGAAGCATTGTTACTAGAACTGAAATTACAAATTGCATTCCTTTTTTTGTCAAATAGATATTCGTCTATACAGTACCTGTACCACAGAATAAGGAGTATACAGAAAGGAAACTCCCGCTGCAGTCTGTCGTCCAAAATTTAACGCGCATGCGCGGAATCGGCCATCTTGAAAAGCAGTAAACGTGTGATCACTCCCTACTCTGTGACGTGGTAATGCGCCGTCTTTGTTTGTTAAATGTGTATTTTAACAGCCTGAATCGCATAAAAGTAAACAAGTACTTGGTACAGTGCAGTGAAAAGAAAGAACTGTGTGTCAGTAGTTGGAGCTGTTCCGTTTCTATTATGAGCAGCAATAAAAGAAAAGACGGCCGATGGTGTTCAGCACCTAATTGCCGCAATAATTCTAATACAAATAAGGATGTAAGTTTCTTCACCTTCCCAAAACATGCTGAGCAGTAAGTGAACGTCGCTATATGTGCTGTGAAAGTTAAATGTTATCAGTTTCGAATGAGAGCAATGTGTGCATAATTATTAAAAGTACCCTTGCTTCTTCTCTTGACGATAACTCTCGCTATTGCTGTTGCTACAGCAGTTCAACAGCATCGAAATGTTGAAGTACATTTATATTTTATAAGTTTAACGTTGCAGGGAATAATATAAAACGAATGACAAAGAATAGTGCGTAAGTAGGCAGGTAAAATTTAACTTACGACATTGGAGGCGTAGCGTGCTAATGCTGGCAACGAATGCGCTTCTGATACTCAAAGAAATAGATTAAGGGGAATAATTATTTTATGCTGTTCCTGCTCTGTCGTTGACAGATTCCTCTATATGCCCTTTTCCGATCAGTAAATTAATGATACTCCAAAAGCAAATACAACTTTTATATATGTCCAGACGTCTGTGTAATCACGTTGTACTGCTTAGTCTGACTCAATATTTTGTGCGAATTTATTCATGTCAAATGAAACCTGGCAGATGTAAAGTCACTTTCTTGTTTATAACTAATTTCCCAAACAGTACTCCGCGTTATTTGGGATTTTTCTAGAGGTAAGCACCAAATAAAACAATCATCGATTCCACCGTACATTTTCGTAGTTGTATTAAAATTTAGACCTATTTTTTTTTCGTTGGATTACAATTAGGTGCAAGAAGAGGGCGCAAAACAGATGAGAGCATAATGAAAAGCCGTTTCCTTTCGTAAAAGTCGGTGAGATTAGCTGCACTTCGTAAACAGTCCATTTCCAGCAAAAGTACTAAGTGGCTATAGTTCGGCGTTTACTGCTTTTCAATATGGCGTCGAGCGCAACGCTTGGTAACATACAGATCAAAGACGCCGCCCCCAGCTTTCCCTTCTGTATACTCTCTATTCTGTGCCTGTACCGCGTTCCCAAATCCACAATAGCCATAGTTCGTAGAGCACTAACACGCCGCTGCTTATTCCTGAAATTTTCAGCATTAAAATGCAACAAACACCTATGCATCGCATTTATGTTCAAAAACCGAATTATTTCTTCCTTTCCCCCCTTTATGCTGTGTTTTGTTCAGTATTGGTTATCACCTAACCTAAAAACACGCGCAATCAGTTTCGCCAAAGTTGGAAGCTGCCGAAACTGTTTAGTTTCGCCAAAGAGATGCACGACTGCCTACCGCGCATGCGCACTGGCCATTAGCGCAGTTTCATGAAACCTAGTGTCGTCGTGTAAACTGGCTTTAAGGCTAGTCTACACGACGACACCAGGTTGCGACCCTCGTCGCGTGAAATGAATTGCACGAAACTGGTTTCCTGTATGTCTGTAGACACGTCACCGAAACTATACCCTTTGGTTTCGTTGTTTTGGAGTGCCGCAGTCGTCGTAAAATGAAAGTTTTGGCAGCTGTAAGAGCTGCAGCGGAGCTATTACTGCTCTGTGCGAAGTCACTTCATAAATGCTAGTTTACACGACGACACTACGTTTCATGAAACTGCGCTACTGGCCATTGCGCATGCGCGGCAGGCGTTCGCGCAACTCGTTGCCGAAACTAAACAGTTTCGGCACCTTCCAACTTTGATGAAACTGATTGCGCGTGTTTAGGTTAGGTTATAACCAATACAGAACAAAACACAACATAAAGGAGGGTACAGAAGAAATAATTCGGTTTTTGGAACATATATGCGATAAATAGGTGTTTGTGCGATTTTAAGCAGCTGCGTGTTAGTGCTCTTGAAGCAGTTATTCGTGAATTAAATATTGATGGCTTGACGATTTGTGAATTGCAGACTAAAATACATTCAATTCCAAATAATTATACAAACGAACTATGACAATTGTGGATTTCGAAACACGGTACAGGTACTGCAGAGACGAATATCTACTTGACCAGAAACGTAATGCAATTTGTAATTTCAGTTCTGGTAACAATGCTTCACGCATAACAGTATCTTGTTTCTTTACTGCATTACTAACTCTGTTTCAAAGGATCGTAAATTGCTCTGGTGACATTCTAACTTGACTAAATTGGCTTCTAGCGTCTTCAATTACAATTACAATTTCTTTCAGCAAGGTCGCTAAGCAACCGAGCTGACGACTTTTTTAAATCCAGTCACAAGCCCACACACGTTTTTTTTATTCTTTTTATGTTTCGTTTTATGCAGTGACTTCACACAGAGAAGCAATAGCTCTGCCACAACTCTTACAGATACCAAAACTTTCATTCTACGGCGACTACGGCACTCACAAACCAACGAAACTGAAGTGTATAGTATTGGCGCCGTGTCTACAGACATACACGAAACCAGTTGCCCGCAATGCATTTCCTAAAACGAGTGTCGCAACCTGGTGTCGTCGTGTAGACTAGCCCTAAGGCTAAACATAAAAAGACTAAGAAACGTATTTCCGTTGTTAAATGGAAGACGCCAGTTCGGTTGATCTCCGGCCTTGCTGAAAGAGACTGTGGTTGAAAACCCTACAAATTATTTTAATTATCTTAAAATGTCACCAGAGCATTTTACTTTTTTTTTTTCAAATATAGCAATGCAATATGGAAACAAGATACTCTTATGCGTATAGAATTGTCACCAGAACTGAAATTAAAAATTACATAACGTTTCTCGTCAAGTGTGGATTCATATTCGTTTCTGCAGATCCAGCATCGTGTTCCGAAATCCACAATTGCTTAACCAGGAAAAAGTGAACAATATGTTTAAAAGTACTTACATAAAAAAGATGAATGTAAACCCCTGTCACGTTTTAAATAAATATTTACAAAGAATTGTAAATGTAAAAGCTGTCACGTTTTAAACAAATAATGTTAAATAAAAGAATTCGGCTTAACAGATTTGTGTAGCCTATTCTTCTGTGTAGAATTTTCCTTAAAAAAGTCTGCAAGTTCAAACCACGTGATCTTGGTTTTGTTATCTTGCGCTGATCAACATCCATTTTTCACAGTTCCTTTGTACAGGTATTTTGAATTGAATGTATCATAGTACACCAATTAGCTACCGATCACCCATCAATATTTAATTCACGAATGATTGCTTCAAGAGCACCAACACGCCGCTACTTATTCCAGAAAGCTTTTAAAAGCTCGCAAATACCTATGCATCAGATATATGTCCAAATACCGAACAATTTCTTCCTTTCCCCACTTCATTTTGTGATTTGGTTATCACCTAACCTAAAAACTCGCGCAAACAGTTTCGCCAAAGTTGGTAGGAGCCGAAACTGTTTTAGTTTCGCCAACGAGTTGCGCGTACGCTTGCCGCGCATGCGCACTGGCCAGAAGTGCAGTTTCATTAAACGTAGTGTCGTTGTGTAAACTAGCCTTTAAGGCCGTTTCACACCTCGGTCACACCATGTCACGTGACGTCACGTGACAGACGTCACGTGACACGTGCAATTCACACCGCCACCGACGTATGTGAGCTATCAGGACATCGTTCCTGCTCTAGTCAGTTCAGTTGAAACAGGTAACATGGCAGGTGGTTCGTGATGCGACAGCGAGTTTACTAAAAGTGTGCCTCGGTTGGGTGATGGCGTAAGTAGTTCGAGTAGTGATGAGGAAGACATGCTGTTGTACTAGGTTACAAACCGAACGCACTGGGTACACCCCATCAATCAGAGACGGGAACAGTGCGGCGAGTATAATCTGATGTAGGACTTCGAGCTAGATGATTACAGATTCACAACATACTTTCGGCTTTCTAAACATGAGTTTGAAGAGGTATTAACACTGATAAATAACGATATTAGTAAAAAAGACACCAACTACAGGAGATCTATTTCCAGCAGAGAGAGACTGGCTCTTTGCCTAAGGTAAGTTTACTAATACTGTATGCAATTTACTTTTTTGAAGTCGTACTGCAATCTGTACATAATTTTGGTAAAAAAAATAAACATTTAAACAATTATTGATTTCCTTTGAATATTAGCATCTATTTTCATTTAATTTTCTTTACGTCAAAACCAAATACTTTTTTGGTGTAAAGGAAAAATAAATTGACAGTTAATGGTAGTGGCTGCCGAGTTCGATTTTTCCTCTAATTCCTAAACGTTCATTAAACTGTCCTCCTATGACCATCAACCAAAAGTAATTCTCTACAAAGCCGGCCGCGGTGACGAGGGGACTGAGGCGCTCCAGTCACGGTCTGCACGGCCATTACGGTCGGGGGTTCGAATCCCCCCTCGGGCATGGATATTTGTGCCGTCCTTAGTCTTAGGTAGTTCATAAGTAGTTTGTAAGCTTAGGGACTGATGACCCCGTATTTAAGTCCCATACGTTCTACAAACATTTTAACATTTTTTGAATTCTCTACAAAATATTGATGTTACGAGTTAAAACACGAAACTGAGCGACAGTGTGTGAAGTGGTCATGCGCGCGGCAGTGTAGTGGGCCACTGCGCATGCCCAAGGCAGTGTAGCGGGCCAGTGCGCATGCGCGAGGCCACAGACGTCGACAGACGTTTGGAAAGGATTGCTGATGATGATAATTGGCGTTTTAGGGCGCTCAAGAAAGGATCGCTCGCGAAGCGATCCCGCAGATTCGTCTGTCTACGTCTGCGGCGTCTCTGAGACTCTGCGAGGTCGGTAGGAATTACACTATTTAAAACTATGGAAACGGATCTTTTGAAAAATCTGTCACGTTACTGGCCCGCTAGCCCGCCGCGCGCATGACCACACCTGCCGCACAGTTTCGTGCTGTATTGCTATTTTTGTTATTTGTTACGTAGCAGCTAATTCAAGCCGTCAGAATGCGTCCACTTCTGTGGAATACAGATTTGGACGAGTTTATATGTTCGAAACAAATTTTACCAAAATTATAAACCACCTACATAGCGCTAATCTTTCTCTGCTGGAAATAAACCTCCTTTAGTTGGCGTCTTTCAAAAAAATGTTTTTTAAAGCTTATGGGACTTAACTACGGAGTCAACAGTCCCAAAACTTACCAACTAATTATGAACTAGCTAATACTAAGGACGGCACAAATATCCTTGCCTGAGGGGGGATTCTAACCCCCGACCGTAGTCGGCCGTGCAGACCGTGACTGGCGCGCCGCAGTCCCCTCGACGACCGCGATCGGCGGCGTCTTTCGTACTAATATCGTTACTTTTCAACGTTACGATCTCTTCATACTCAGGTTTAAATAGCAGAAAGTATGTTGTGGGTCTGTCATCATCTAGCTCCAAGTCCTAAATCAGATGATGATACTGCGTTTTATTGGCAGAACCCTTAAAAGATGCAATAGAACTACTAAAGAAACTGCATACACTACGTTCACTATGCTTGTTCGTCCTTTTTTGGAGTATTGCTGGCAAGTCTGCGATCCTTATCAGGTGGGTTTGACGGAGGACATTGAAAGAGTCCAAAGAAGGGCAGCTCGTTTTGTATTCTCACAGTACAGGGGAGACAGCGTCCGGAAAATAAACAGGATGTGGGATGGGAATCATTATAACAACGGCGTTTATTGCTGCGGCGTGGACTACTTACGAAACTCTAATCGCCAAAATTTTCCTCCGAATGCGAAAATATATTGTTCACTTCCACTTACGTAGGTAGATATTATCATCAGAATAAAATACGAGAAATGAGAACTCAAATAGAGAGAGTCAGGTGTTTTTCTTACCGGGCGGTATTCGAGAATGGAATGGGAGATAAATAGTATAAAGGTGGTTCAATGAACCCTCTGCCAGGCCCTTAAATGTGATTTGCAGAGTATGCCATGTAGATGTAGATGTAGATACTCGCTCCACTGTTCCCGTCATTTGTTGATGGGTTGCACCCAGTGCGTTCGGTTTGTAACCGAGTACAGCAGCCGGCCGCGGTGACCGAGGGGACTGAGGCGCTTCAGTCACGGTCTGCAGGGCACCACAGTCGGGGGTTCGAATCCCCCCTCGGGCATGGATATTTGTGCCGTCCTAGTTCGTAAGTAGTTCATAAATAGTTTTAAAGTTAGGGACTGATGACTTCGTAGTTGAGTCCCGTAAGATTTACAAACATTGGAACATTTTTCGAGTACAGCAGCATGAGTTCCTCTTCACTACTCGAACTACTATCGCAATCATGCAACCAAGGTACATTTTTAGTAAACCTGCTATCGCATCACGAACAACTTGCCTTGTTACTTCCTTCAACTGAACCGACTGTCAGAGCAGAAACTATACCCCGGTATTTGACAGACGTCGGTGGCGGTGTGAACTGCACATGTCACTTGACATCTATCACGTTACGTAACATGACAGATTTTTGAAAAGATCTGTTTCCATAGTTTATATGGTGTAATTCACATCGACCTCGCAGAGCCTCACAGACGCCGCAGACAAATCTGCAGGATCGCTCCGAGACCGATCTTTTCAAAACGTCTGTCCACGTCTGTGGCCCCGCGCATGCGCACTAGCCCGCTAGCCCGCCGCACGCATGACCACACCTGCCGCGCAGTTTCGTGCTGTAACTCGTTACCAGAAGCTGTTTTGCTATTTTTGTTATTTCTTATGGAGCAGTTAATTGAAGCCCTCAGAACGCGTCTACTGCTGTGAAATACAGATTTGGAGGAGTTTATATGTTTGAATTAAATTTTACCAAAATTATAAACCATCTACTTAGCGTCAATCTTTCTCTTCTGGTACCAGACCTCTTGTAGTTGGGGTCTTTTTTACTAATATCGTTACTTATTAACGTTAAGATCTCTTCATACTCAGGTTTAGATAGCCGTAAGTATGTTGTGAATCTGTCATCATCTAGCTCCAAGTTCTCCATCAGATGATGGTAGTCACCAAACGATTCTCGTCTTTGGCTGCTGTGGTACATTTCTCGAACTACTATCGTCGTCTCCAACCAAGGTACATTTTTAGTAAATGCGCTATCGCATCACGAACCACTTGTAATGTTACCTGCTTCAATTGAACGACTGACAGACCAGAAACGATGCCCCAGTCTTGACTGCAGAATGCTGATACATAGATTCGATAGAGGCCTGCCTACTGATGACTCCTAGTGCCTGTCCGGTAGCCAAGTCTTAACTGGTGCCTATCTAATTCCCAAGTGAACGATGCAGCAGTCGTGGCTGTGTGAACTGCACCTCTGTCACGCGACGTCTATCACGTTACGTAACGTGACATAGTGTGACCGCAGTGTGAAACGGCCTCAAAACGGGGCCTAGTTCGTTGGTCCTTTTTACAGCTCCAAATTTAATTGCAAATCACCGTTAAATGCAAGGGTGATCATATCTAAACTTAAACTTTCAAAACTCTGTAAAAATATAACACCACTAGTCTTACTGGCGTCAAAATGCAACGAAATATCGTGGCTCAAGGGGGAAAACGAGTGGCATACGAAAAATAAATACAGACAAACCTGAATATAGTGAACCTGTCGAGAAGACAAAATGATTTCGATATATTGAGGGTTTGATATAATGAGGTGTTCCAGAAAAAAATCATGATTTTTTTTATTAGTGTACTCAGTGTGAAGGATCCTCTGGAGTTTTGCAGTGCTGCCAACAAGGACATTGGAAAATCTTATTATTCTAGTAATATGTACAACTTTGAACATGGCTGATTAACAGCAACTGTAAACCAATTTTTTTAACAATTTTGTATATCAGCCAACCGATTGCATGATTTTTAGGTTCTTGACCTAGGTCTAGGTTTCGTTGCCACTATGGACAACTTTATCAGTAGAATAAAAACAGTTACATGAAACAGATGACGTAAAAAATATTACGTTGATTATTCATGTCGATTACAATAAAAATTAGCATTCTGGCCATACAAATAACACAAGCAGGATTGCTCAGATCGTTTACAACAAAAATTAGCATTGTGGTCATACAAACAACACCAGTATGGAGTTATTTTTATTGTAATCTACCTGAGCAATCCTGCTCGTAATATTTTTGACGTCATATGTTTCATGTAACTGTTTTTATTCTTCTGGTGAAATGGCAACGAAACCTAGCTCAAGCACCTAAAAATTATGCAACCAGTTGGCTGATAAACAAAATTGTTAAAATAAACTAGTAATATTGTGGTGTCGCGCAAGTATAAAGTGCGCACCACGTACTTTCACCGCGCGCCGCCATGCACGCACGGCGTGGCGTACTTACGACGTCAGCCACGAGCGCCCTCTGCTGCAACTCCGCTCATGGCCACGACTGCTGCATCGTTCACTTGGGAATCAGATAGGCACCAGTTAAGACTTGGCTACCGGACAGGCACTAGGAGTCATCAGTAGGCAGGCCTCTATCGAATCTATGTATCAGCATTCTGCAGTCAAGAACTATGTAAAAGTTAAGTATTACTATGAAATATATATCTCGTTCTAATTTACTCTGGTGTTTCTAGTTTCTGCTGTCCCACTGGCTGCTCACCTCTTTATCTGCACAATCATGTACCCTTTATTCCTGTGTCGGTCTATTTCTACTCGGCCACCGACACCCAGGACAACCGGCGGACGAGACACAAAAGTGGCGACGAGGCTGGGTCACAAAAAATATAAATCACAGAATAGTTAATGAACAATAAGCTGTTTGTACTTGGATTAAGGGTTCTGGTAACTGTTATAAAATTACAGTTGTTCGAGACTTGGATGTATTATTACAAAAATAAATAAATGTTGTGTCCTTGAGCTTTTTCATTTATCAAAAAACAAAAAAATAAACAAAGCATAGAGTTAGGTATCTTACCAGCAGCAGTTTGAATTTAAAGTTAGTGAACTTGACAATCAGTAATGATTTCAGTTGGCAGCACTGTACACTCAAGTGAATCGAATTTGTTATATGCTCTCTAGGAATATGGCTGCCATAAAACATGGCGGACAAGATGGGTGGCCTCTTAGTTTTACTAGAGACCAGGCGCTGTGTTGCAGTATCGCCAGGCTGATAAGCAGTACGCAGCTGCCAGCTTATCAGTAGAGATGGCGTCAGTCGCCGTCGAGCACCGGCAAGATCAGCAGCACGAGCGGCAGCACTGGAGAGCATTCCACGATATAGGAGCAGGTATCCCTTGGATGCATAACAGGGGACTTTTGGACCCGGCAACCTTTCTTCCTCTCGGTAAAATGCATAAAAAATAGTTTTCTTCAGTTGCTGTTCAGTGTAATCTTTGGAAATACAATTTATTTTCTCCTGAAAGTTTTTCTTCCTACGTCAGTCAAATTAATTATTTTCCATTGTTAATTTTGTACTTCTACACATCTAATGCATGTCAGTGGTCCCTAAGACCCCTCAGCAAAACCCGCATTTCAAATATTTAATTTGCTACTAATTCGGATGCAGCGTTATTGTTGGCAATGTGACTTACTGGCAACAATTACCACATCAGCACAGTCACTCCCATTGTTGAGAAATAAGAAGTACTGTGGAAGATAGACCTGCACATTATTCTGAAACGTGTTTTTCATTTGGTTCAAGTAATTTTATGCAATCATGAGTGCATATTCGTAAGCGGAATGATTTTGCCATGCGTTCTTTCCCCTACTCGAAGGATGGATACTTTATTACGGGTGAGAGGCAAACTAACTTTATCTGAAGTCAGGTCAAGCGACAGAAACTTTGAATCAATAGTTTCTGAATAGCCTGAAGACGAAGCTGTCTTTGATCAAGAAGACAACAGTGATTCAGACTCTTTTGGTACCGAGAATTATGAATCCACGTCTTCTAGTCTCACAAGTGAAGGAAGCAGTGAAGATTCAGATGAGAGAAGTTACAGAAGTGCTAATTTCCTTATCGGTCGTGATGGAACTCAATGGAGTAAAACACCACCACCAATGAACAGAATTCGAGCAAACAATATTATGAAGATTCCACCTGGTCCAGTAAAAGGTACTGTAACTGTCTCTCCTAAGAAAAAGAACTGGCACAATGTTACCTGTGAGGAAATGAATGCATTTTTTGGTCTTCTCATTATTGCTGGTGTTGGTAGAAACTGGGATGTGTCTATCAGAGAGTTATTTCACGATATTTTTGCTAACTCGACATGTTTAGCGACATTTTCAGTAAATAGATTTGAAGATATACGAAGGGCTTTGAGATTCGATGACAAACGGACCAGCGAGGCCAGAAGGAAGAGTGACAACATGGCACCATTTTGCTACCTTTGGGAACTTTTCATAGAAAACTGCCGACAAAGAATGCATCCGAATGAAACTATGACTATAGATAAACAGCTTGTTCCCTTCAGAGGCCGTTGCAAGATCATTCGATATATTCCCAGCAAACCAGGGAAGTATGGAATAAAAATATTTTGTCTTTGCGATTCCTTAACGTCATATGCTAGAGATGGTTTGGTTTATACTGAAAAGATCCCAAGCAGACATGACAAATGAATTTTGCTTCTACTACAGTAAATGCACTAACAAAGACTCTGAGAGGAACCGCAAAAAACATTACAATGGATGATTTTTTTACAAATGTTCCATTGTTTGAAGAACTACTGAAAGATAACAGCAGTAGGAACTTTGAGACAAAACAAAAAATAAATTCCACAGGAAATTAAGGCTTCCAAGTCAAGAGAAGTTTTCTCATCAACGTTTGGGTTCAAAGACGACTTGACAATTGTAAGTTATGTATCTAAAAGAACAAAAGTGTCATATTGCTTAACTCTTTGCATCACAGCGCTGCAGTAGAAGAAGGTCGTAAAAAGAAACCTGAAATAGTATTGTTCTATAATCAAACTAAATCAGGAGTCGATTCCCTTGACCAGAAAACGCGTACATACACTTGCAAAATACAATCAAGAAGATGGCCTTTCGTCTTGTGAACAAATGTAATGGGTGCTCTGTGCTTATTTACTCAGCAGCATCCATACTACCATGAAGGCAGATCTGATAAACGACGACTTTTTCTCAAAGAATTAGGGCAAGAACTGATACATCCACATATGGACAATAGGGTTAACAATCCACGCCTCCAAAAAAGTGTTCTACAAGCCATGGCACGTTGTGGAGTTACTCGCCAACAGGCAGTCGTTCAAGAAATTGGAATATCTCCAAAAAGAAGATGCTTCATGTGTCCACATCGTTTAGAGAGAAAAACAAGCCAAACATCCTAAAAGTGTGCAAAAACATTTACAAGAACATAGTACAGTTGTTTGTAAAGATTTTTTTTCTTTAATCACGATATGAAAAGTTGTATTCACCAAAAAAGATTTTTTGTAATTTTATCTCAGGAATGTATATGTTGTAAATGATATTGTATTTCATATGACAGTAAAATAAATGTCTCAATACGACATGAAGTATACTTGATTCATTCTGTGTTACAAAATCTATCATCGTTTGAAAAAAGTACGTTATTCTGTATGATTTGTTCTAGTTATAAAGTAGTGGTCTACCAGACCCCTCTTATGCATTCTTGTCAATCCAACCACCCATACATCCAAGGGGTATAGGCGTGCACGCCCTTCTGTGTACAAGGCAATTGATGATATTGAAATCAAAGCCTCAAGTGGATTAGGACGACAGTTGATGCTTCAAGGTCCTTCTGTTTTTCATGGTTGTGTATTCAGTTTCACCGTTACTAGTTTGGATACTGCAGGGCATGGTAATGGATGGATTACAGCAGCTATAGTACGTTACAACGCTACTACAGTGAAAGCTGTAGCAGGTTTTTGCTCAACCCCGGCTGATGGATGTCGGCAGTTGGAATGTTCATTACAAGAAATTTGTCCGCGGCCCTGATGTGTACGCTCACGCTCTACCGCTTGTCGCCACCGCCACGCGGGGCTGGGACTGTCAGACACCTTGACGCACATCTGCCCGTGCTGTAGTTCCGACAACAGTCAAACTGTCACCCCATGGCTATTGGCCCACTGTAAGATATTAACACTAAAACTGGGCCGTATTCGAGGGTCCTTTGATAGCTCCGAATTTAATTGCAATTAACCGTTCACTTGAGACGAAGCCCATTTCCGTCGCACGGGACATGTCAATACACAGAATTGTCCAATACGGCTGATAGGAATGGCAGTTGGATACAAAGAATAATGAAATGTGGCGGCTGGGTTGGTTACCAAAGATAGTCGTCACTTGCTGCATAACAGATTTACTATTATAAAATCCTTAAAATGAATGTATAAAATTTCTTTATAATCTCTTAAAATAAGAAAATAAATTTTACATGCAACTAACAAGTAAAATCAAAACAATCAAGAGCCCAATTTGACTTTGTCAATCTTAATTACGGACCAGGAGCCTTAGCTGTATATCTTGCAACGAAAAATAATACCATCAGCTATGTTCAATATATTTATTTAGCAACCAGTTTCGACGGTCAATGCCGTCATCTTCAGACCCTTAAAATACGAAACCTGCATATTGCTGGATTACTGTCAATATAAATGGTATCCCACATTCGTCCAATATTACAGCAACAAGGAACAAGAGTCCCTGTTGATCCTTGTTATAATATAGGACGAATGTGCGATACCATTTATATTGACAGTAATCCAGCAATATGCAGGTTTCTTATTTTAAGGGTCTGAAGATGACGCATTGACCGTTGAAACTGGTTGCTAAGTAAATATATTGAACACAGCTGATGGTATTATTTTTCGTTACATCAAAAGCCCAAGCTGACTTTGACCAATTCTAGGTTTACAGTACATGAACGGCTTCTGCCTTACACTGAAATTGGACAAATTTTAGCCTTAAATATTGAACAGGCGGTAATTCCAAGTGACAATACACAACAAACTGATTCCAAAACATTTCCGAAAAAAAAAGTTGGATATACAGCTCAAGGCACCAAATAGAACTGAATTAAGAGCATTATAAAATTACTAAAAATACAGGCAGTGGCAAAGCAGGTACAAGCAATAAATGTGGGTTGAACAATTTATAATTTAACAATTCTACAAGTGTAGAACTAATTATAAGTAAAAAGGTAGATTACATTAAATAGGTAACAACAATTTCCTTTGAAAGTGAGGTTAACTCACAAGCCCATTTATTAAAGGGCCAAAGCATAACAGAGAAGTAGATACTACTACGCAAGACTGCCGCTACCAAGGTAAACAACAGAAGGAAACAGTTACACCTTAAGGCTGGAAGGCTAATCGCGCTTACCGTAAGATGTTAAACAAACAAGATGGCGTAACCCACTTGAATAAATACATTAAAAATCCCAACAGTAAATCAAACAAGGGTGCTATAAATTTCTTAAGTCAATAATTTTAAAACAATACTAAGCAGATAGCGAGGAACAATTTCACTCTCTTAATTACATTAGGCCCTAACTAACTTAGGTTTCTGCATACACGCACTTGCAGTTAATAAATATAATGAATTAAAATATCACCAAGACAGTAGCACTTACAGAAACCGATCGGAAAATGTACAAAGTAACATACACTAAGAATTGAAACAGTTCAATTTTGGGTGGTATATATTCCACAACAAGTTAACAACAGCTCCAGTTTCTTGGCACAAATTTAATAAAAAGTTTCCATTAAAACACAACACCTCAGGTCACTTGACACAGGAGTGGCACAAGTTAGTGCTAACGACTTGGTAACGACGGCAACAATGGAAAGATTACCCGAGGAATAGCACAGATGAAATTTTAAGTTATGAAAGAGACTGCCAAAATTACAACTACAGGTGGTCAGGGAACACCACGCAGAAGGAAAAGCACACTGCCTGGAATAACACTTGTACTCCGAATAGTTAACGGAGCAACAAGCGGACACTCACCTGATAAATTCCCCAGTGACATGAAGCGTTAAATTGTATTCAATGGTCCTTTAATAGCTCCAAATTTAATTGCAAATAACCGTTTATTGGAGTCGAATTGAATGTAAGGCTGACTGTAACTAAACTTTCAAAATGCTGTAAAAATAACACCACTGGTCTTAATTATGTCAAATTGCAACTGAATATAATCGGTCAAGGAGGAAAACATATTTCAGACGAAAAATAAGAACACGCGAACCTCCATATACTAGAGGGAAGACAAAATGAATTCGATAATCGAGGGTTCGATATAACGAGCTGTTCCAGAAAAAAATACGATTTTTTTATTAGTGTACTTATTCTGAACGATCCTCTCCACTCATCAGAACTTTTGTTATTTACACTGGCACTTTCCCCACTCATTTTTCGGAAAATAAAGCTATGCCTTTTCCTGAAATTTTCAAGCCATCCATTACTCACTCCAAACGTATCGTATCCCAACGATGCAGCAAAATAATCTGCGTTTTCTTTCCAAGTCCACCAACGTTCACATTATTATTCGTCTGTTGCCGGATCAATGTACTAAACACCGTTCTAAATCTGAAAACGCAGCCTTTCGTTGTCCTTTACGATCTGCCCCTTCATCTGCGATTATCCAGTGGTCTTCACTCTTCATTGTGTTGACAATGTAATTGCCGGAATCCCAATCTCAGCTATGCCCTTTTTCTTTACTCCTGCCGTCACTTCGTCAATTAACTTTCGCTTTTCACCATTTGACAGACATTTCCGCTTTGACCCATGGCTGGCACTCGCAGCTCACCCTGAATCAAAACAAACGCTGCCTAAAATCACACCTACATAGATGTCGTGTGAACTGCAGAGCGACCCTGATATCAACGTTGAATGGAGGCAGCGAGAGAAAGGCACTGCCTTATTTTCGCGCACTTCGATATACTGACGTAGCACAAAAAGACTTCGATGCATAGAGGTGACCACGATATACGAGGCGCGTCCAGAAAGTGAGTTCCGTTTGGTAATAAAATGAAATTGTACACATATACAGAAGAAATTTTTATTGTACAAAATTCTACAACTCTTAAACTACTTTTCCACATAACTGCCGAAATTTTGTAGGCACTTGTCATAACGTGCCACAAGTTTTTGCATGCATCCTTCACCATGTGGTAACAGCTCTTTATCATCGTTGAAGTGTTGACCAAGGACAGATTTTAGGTGTAAGAAGAGATGAAAGTCGCTAGGAGAGAGGTCCGAGCTCTATGGAGGATGATCAAACAGGCCCCTTTGAAATTTCCGTAAGAATTGTTTGGTCACATTCGGTGTAAGAGGTCAGGCATTATCACGAAAAAAAAAAAAAAAAAAAAAAAAAAAAAAAAAAAACTTTTGACACTAATCCTCTTCTTACACCTGAAATCTGTCCTTGATGGACAACACTTTAACGATGATGACGAGCTGAAACAAAATGTTACCACATGGTTGAATACACAGGTGACAACATTCTATGAAAAAGGCACACAAAACCTTGTGCCATGCTATGACAATTGCCTACAAAATTTCGGAAGCTATGTAGAAAAGTAGTTTAACAGTTGTAGATTTTTGTACAATAAATATTTTTTCTGTATCTGTACCCGTCCGTTTTGTGTAACCAGACGGAACTTACTTTCTGGACGCGCCTCGAACATTTTCTCCGCTGAACTACGATATTCAGAGATAAAAGTACCCTTCAAGAGCCGTCAAAAAAATTCGATATAATGGAGGGTTTTATTCGAAACGTCAAGGTTTTGGGCTTCCAGAGGAAGGAATATTTATTTATTTATTTTCGTAGTGTGAAAATTGATCAATAGATGGCGTTGTATGTGTCGAATCTCGAAACGAAAATACCTGTCCTGCGCACGAACAAAAGAAAAAAGTTTCAAATGTTTATATATCAATGGGTCTTAACTACTGTGGTTATTACTATGTATGCTCACTTAAACTAACCTAAGGACAAGACACACATCCCTGTGACCGACTGAGGACTCGAACCTCCGACGGGGAGCAACCGTGCGCTCCGGAGCAAGGCCCCTTGGAGCGCTCGGCCATTCCATCTCAGCTTCGTACGAACCGTTGGTATAAACAGGCCGAGTGCTCGGCTTTTCCTCATGTCGCGTGTGAGACGTTCGCCATGGCTGTGTCTATGCAGGATCGCGCTCTGTTTCTAAGGTTGTTTTACAAGAATGATGACTGAGCACGAGTCGCTCTGCAAAAGTTCCGGAAAAAATTTAAAGTTCCTAAAGTTAAGGGACCTAACTGCGGTGGTCATCGGTCCCTAAACTTACAAACTATTTAAAGTAACTTATCCTAAGAACAAAACACACATACACACACACACAAATCCGAGGGAGCACTCGAACCTCAGAAGGAGAACAACCGCGCGCACGGCAGCAAGGCGTATTAGCGCGCACAGCTATTCCGCCTCGCCAGTTCCGGCCACTGAAGGGTTTGAAAAACAATCATTGGTCATATTACCACCGTGGGTCTGGACAAATGATTCGGAAATTCGAAACGACGGGTTCGATTGTTTTGCAACCTGATGGAGAAAACGAACTGATTCGACGTCAGTGGAACAAGTGTCCGCAGCAATGCAGGAGGAGCCGATTCGTTGTGTCGACCCGTTAGTACACGGGGAATTGTCCGCACATTGGACAAACCTGTGAGTATGGTGCGTAAAATCTAAGAAACATCTTTCTTTGCTATCCATTCAAAATTACCCACACATGTGCAGGAGTTGCTTGCTGCTGACCAGCCACCAAGAGACTTTTGCTCTAGAATTTCTCGCTCGCGTTGAAGTGGACGATCAATGGTCGTGGAAGATTTTGTGGAGAGACAAAGCTCACTTCCATCGCACACGACATGTTACTACACGAAATTGTCGAATATCGCCAATAGAAAAACCACACGAAAATCGACCAGTAGCGCTTCATCCTGAAAAGGTCGCTGTGTGGTGCGGGCTTACGGCATCATTTTTCAAACAGCAAAATTTTTCGAAGAGACAGATGCTTCCGGTCTTATTACCATTACCGTCACTGATTAGCGCTATGAGTGTCTTTTGGGCATCCAAACATTCCAGCACTCCAACAGTGTGGATGTGTGGATGGAATCATTTTTAGGCAAGGTGGCGCATCTCCACCCATTGCAAATCCAGTTAATCTGCTGCTGAAGCTCCATTTCGGAAATGTTTGTATTATCAGCTACCATTTCCCTACAGCCTGCCCGTCCCAATTACATGATCTTAATCATTCTGAAAATCAAATGTTTGTAAACCTATCGGACCAAACTGCGTGGTCATCAGTCCGTAGCTTACAAACTACTTAAACTAAGGTAAACTAACGTACGGACAACACACACACCCACGCCCCAGGGAGGACTCGAACCTCCACGGCGAGCAACCGCGCGCTCCGCAGCGAGACGCTTTAGACCGCTCGGCTACTCCACCGTGGCAATCCTTCTGACTTCTGGCTGTGCGGCTATCTGAACGACGTTGTGTTTAGTGTTCTGATTTGGCTGCATTTAAGGCACGCACTGCGCAACACATCCCGGAAAAACTTCGATCATTTGTGGAACATGTTTCCCAATTTCAACTTGTTGCAGAAAAACTGTTTGTCCGCATATTGAATATAATTTTCGCCACTCGCGCGGCAATAAAAAATTCGATTTGATTTTATGGGTGATTTTTATGCATTTTTGGCTTCAGGACCGATGTTATTGATGTTTTGTGCGAATTTTGGCTTCAGGGCAGTTACTAATTGATTCTTCCCATCCGATGTGATATATATTACCGCAGTGAATGGGCTTACATAACTAACAGTAAGACATCTACCGACCAAGGCAATCAGTAGTACATTCTGCTTAACGTGTAACTAACAACTTAGGCATTGTTTGTGACTCATTTGTCACTTGTAGTCGACCAGTTTCACGGTATGATGCTCACAGCGCCATTTATTTATCAGTTTTCACAGTAATTATTTTTCTGCTGCCATAAATGTTCCTCCTTCGCCGATAATTGAGTTATTTTTACAGCTTTTTGAAAGTTTAATTATAATGAACCAGTATTATGTAAGAAACCAAAGAAATTAGTTAGCGTCGAAATTTTGTTCCTTGAACATAGACGCATCATTTGGTGCAAAAAGCCATAAAAACGTAATGCGTAATACGCCTCTGATGACAGAAGAATACTGCGTTTATTGCAGAAAAGAAGGCACTTGAGAGGTTTCTGTAATCAACAGTTGGGAAGCTTTGTGTGAATGATGGCTACACTACCGCCACCTGTTTGTTTGTTATTGTTTGTTGCTGTTTACTCTCAGTGTCTATTCAGTACAGTGTCGCAACGTGAATCTTGTTTTGCTTAGCTGTGTTCATTACTACTTTCTATTTTTTGTATGAACTAGTATGTGTTGTGATTGTTTTGCGTTTTTGTGGTTGTAAGTGGTAAGTAATGTTTGTAAGTCATGTCTCTTTCAGAAAATGAAGGACCTGAATCTAAAAGAAGGCGTGAAGTGATCCATCAGAGTTCGTACAAGAGTAATAAGAAACATGATGTAAGACTAACAGGAGATGGCTATGTCAGCTAGACTATGACAAAATGATGGATGACCTAAAGAAACTTTTATTTACTTGATTACGAAGAGTTCTACAACAGCCTTTTCAAGTGGCCGAACACAGACAGACACATACGTAACCTTTCCGAAGGGTTAGTTTGTTTCACTTTTAATGCACAGAAGAGTGCACTTTGTTTCATTCTTTGGCACTGGAGTCATTAGGTTCCTCTTTCTTTAATTTTCCTTAATTTACAGATGGTATAATGTAGGCTGGGTTAAAGGGGAGGTTGGAGACCCAGAGAGAAAAAAAATGGACGAATCAAGCTTCTCACTTTGATTCAACCATACTTTAGAGTAGGAGACTTATGTTTAATTTTTTAACTGTATTCAGTTTTGTAAAAATACATATTACATCAAATTTTATCTTAATAAAACATATTTTTGCATTTCTAAAAATGGCAACCTAAAATATTTATGTTAATTGCAGAAACCTGTGAAGTACCAAATTAAAGAAAAAAAATCCTCTCTGTTAAAGTATTTCTGATATTAAGTATTAAAAAAATTGATACATCCTCTCAAAAAAATTAGTTTTTTAACAAATCAGGATTTTTCCTTGTTTTATTCTTTCTTTCTCGTAATTTTAACATTTTTTCTTGGCGGATTTCTAAAATAATGGATTCGAATGATAAAACGTATTTTTACAGGAGGATGTTATCTAAAAATATGCTTTGTTATATTTATTCAATATCTCGAGCCGTTCGAGATATTTGCAAAAATAACGGCGATGTGACACTCTGTTTACTATGTAACGTGTTCCTACTTTTTAGGTCACGTCCGTCAACCGATCTGCACCAAACTCTACACGCGTATTCGTGGGCATTTCATAGTTTTTCACAATGCTGATCAATTCTTGTTCAGTTGGATGCCTCGCTTTTGCCTAATTATATGAGAGATTTTACAAAAATTCTCAACCGGACGTTGACTAGACAGGATTTTGGTTAAAAATAATTCAAATGTTCAAATATAAAGGACATAACTACCTCGGTTATCTGTGCCAAGGCTTACAAACTACTTAAACTAAACTTTTTTAAAATCAACTACAGCTCTCAGTCGCAAATTACAATTGAATGCAACCCAAGTTTCAGTGTCGCAAAGGACGCCTTCTTCAGACAATAGGTTAAAAATTACATGTCAACTCAAAGAAATTAAAAACCATAAAATTAAATACCATAAAATAGGAACAAAAGGAAACAGTCGATAGGGGCTGCATTCAGTCAACCATCACAGCCACTAGCGACTGTTTGCTGCTGTTCCTATTTAATGATTTGACTATCTGCGTACGGCAGATATGGTTTTTAATTTTTAACGTTTTCACCTCCTATTGTCTGAATAAGATGTCCTTTGCGCACTGAAACCTGGGTTACATTCAATTGTAACTTGCTGTTGAGGACTATAGTTGCTTTAAAAAAAGTATAATATAGTACAGTCTCTGACCAACAACCACGCATACAGTATTACTTAAACTACCTTATGATAAGGACAACACACACACACACACACACACACACACACACATATCCCCGAAAGAGGACTCGAACATCCGACGGAGAGCAACAGCGCACTCTGCGGCAAGGCGCCATAGAAGACTTCGCCATACCACCACGGCTGTTTAGAAGAATCACTAAGTGTGGACTTACCGAACAAAAAGAACGACGATTTACAAGTTGTAATTTTTAAAAATAGGAAGCAATTTACAGAAATCCAATTTAAAAAAAAAAAAAAAAAAAAAAAAAAAAAAAAAAAAAAAAAAAAAAAAAAAAAAAACCTTGAATCTTGTGAGGAAACAGTTCAGTTATTGGCGCGGGAAGTATCGCATCCCTATGTGCTCTGTCTGGACCAACCTGTACCGAACTATTCCAGTCACATATTGTTCGCAAAAAGAAAGATTGTCGGTATGCCTCTGTGTGGGCTCTAATGTCTCTCATTTTATCTTCATGATCTCTTCACGAGATATGCGTAGGAGGGAGAAATATACTGCTAGACTCCTCGGTAAAGTATGTTCTCCAAACTTCGACAAAAGCCCGTACCGAGCGTCAGAGTGTCTCTCGTGCAGAGTCTTCCACTGGAGTTTATCGAAATCTCCCTAACTCTTTCACGATTACTAAATGATCCTGTAACAAAGCGCGCTGCTCTCCGTTGGATCTGTTCTACTTCCTCTATCAACCTAACCTGGTACGGATCCCACACCGGTGAGCAGTGCCCCGCGTATTGGAGCGCTGTGTTGCGACCGTCCGCTGTTGGGGGTTCGATTCCTCCCTCGGGCATGGGTGTTTGTGTTGTCCTTAGTTTAGTTTAGGTTAAGTAGTTTGTAAGCTAGGGACTAATAACCAAGCTGTTGAGTACCATAGATTTACAAACATTTGAACATTTGGTGAGCAGTATTCAAGCTGTCGGCCAACAAGTTTACTGTATCCTACTTCCTTTGTTTTCGGACTGGATTTCCTTAGAATTCTCCTAATGAATCTAAGTCTAGCATCTGCTTTACCGACGATTGATTTTATATGGACGTTCCATTTAGTCACTCCTAATGCCTACTGCCAGATAATTTATGGAATTAACTGCTTCCAGTTGCTGACTTGCTATAGTGTAGCTAAATGAAACAGGATCTTTCTTTCTGTGTATTCGCAGCACATGTCTACATACAGATTCATTACTACTCCCTGCACCATGCGTCAATACGATGTAGATCCTCCTGCATTTCAATACAATTTTCCATCATTACAACCTCTCTATATACTATAGCATAATCCACAAAAAGTCTCAGTGAACTTCAGATGTTATCCACAATGTCATCTATATATATTGTAAACAGCAACGGACCTACGACACTCCCTGTGGCATACCTAACATCACTCTTACTTCGGAAGACTTCTCTCCGTTGAGAATGCGATGCTGCATTCTGTTCTCTAGGAACTCCTCAATCCAATCACACAATTGCTCTGATAGCCCATATGCTCTTACTTTGCTCATTAAACATCCGTGGGGAACTGTATCCAACTGTATCCAACACAGCATCTACCGGAAAACCCGTGTATATGGCCCTCTGAGTCTCGTGGGCGAATAACGCGAGCTGGGTTTCACACGATCGCCTTTTTCGAAACCCATGCTGATTCCTACAGAGCAGATTTGTAGTCTCCAGATATGACATTATACTCGAACATAATACATGTTTCAAATTCTACAACTGACCGACGTTAGAGATATAGGCCTATAGTTCTGCACATCTGTTCGACGTCCCTTCTTATAAACGGGGGTGACCTGCGCCATTTTCCAATCTTTCAGAATGCTACGCTCTTCTAGAGACTTACGGTACACCACTGCAAGCAGGGGGAGGGGGGGAGGGCAAGTTCCTTCGCATACTCTGTGTAAAAACGAACTGGTATCTCATCTGGTCCTGCGGCCTTTCCTGTTTTGAGCAATTTTGTTTCTCTATCCCTCTGTCAATTATTTCGATATCTTCCATTTTTTAATCTGTGTGGCAATCTAGAGAAGGAACTATAGGACAATCTTCCTCTGTGAAACAGCTTTGGAAAAAGTCATTTAGTAATTCAACCTTTTGAGTGCCATTCTGTGTTTTAATGCCATTTTCGTCACAGAGTGTCTGGAGATTTTGTTTTGATCCACCTACCGCCTTGACAAAGATCAAAATTTCTTAGGATTTTCAGCCAACTCAGTACATATAACTTTACTTTCTAACTCGTTGAACGCCTCTCTCATAGCCCTCCTCGCGCTACATTTCGCTTCGTTTAATTTTTGTTTGTCTACAAGGCTTTAGCTATGTTTATGTTTGCAGTGAAGTTCCCTCTGGTTCCGTAGCTGTTTTCTAATTCGGTTGTTGTACCATGGTGGCTCATCTAATGAATATTGTACGATAACTTTGACCACTGTTCCTCAACACTATCAGTACTTGAGATAAAACTTCTGTGTTGAGCCGTCAAATACTCTGAAATCCTGTTTTTGTCACTTTTTCCGAACAGAAAAATCTTACTACATTCTTAATATTTCTATTTATGGCTGAAATTATCGATGCTGTAACCGCTTCATGATCGCTGATTCCCTGTTCTGCGTTGTTTCGAATAGTTCGGGTCTGTTTGTCACCAGAAGGTCTAATATGTTGTCGACACGAGTTAGTTCTGTGTTTAACTGCTCAAGGTAATTTTCAGATAATCCACTCAATTTCACTGGACTCTTTGTCCTTGCCACCCGTCATAAACCTTTGGTTCTCTCAGTCTATATCCGGTAAATTAACATCACCTCCCAAAACTATAACATGATCGGGAAATCTACTTGAAATAATTTCCAAATTTTCCTTCAGGTGTTCTGCCACAACAGCTGCTGAGCCAGGAGGTCTATAGAACCATCCAATTACCATGTTCGAGCCTGCTTTAACCTACACTCAAATTATTTTACACTTCGGATCTCCGTCTATTTCCTTCGGTACTAGTGAACTTTTTATCGCTATATATAACTTTCTATTCTTAGTTCTACCATGTATCACCCATTTATAACTTAATAAGTTACAATTTTTCTCCTTTCCCAAGTTTCCCATACTCTCAGTTATGTCTTCCAGAATTTTGTTCCCATGTCAAGTATTCAATTACTGAATGAAACTCTAATAACATACGTTATTCACGCAGCTTAGTTTCAAGTATTTCAATTTTGTATTATCCTATTTTTCAGTCGTAATCACAAGTGTATCTAATATAATATCTGCTGGGTGTAATGAATTTCATTTCTTTCATTGATGGGGCGAAACTCCTGCTATTCACTTCAGATTTCTATAACTGTGTGACTGATTGGAAAATGCCTTAAAACATCCGAAACCGGTGATAAAGGAAAAAAAAGAAAAAAGAAAAGAAAGGAAAAGAAACACCTTATATGCTACTTCAATTGGTAATTATAGAAAATCGGTTATAGTAATAGATCTTAAAATAATTGAACCTCATAATTGTAATGGACATTCTGGAGGACCATTAACATTTTAAAGTTTAATCACTTTCATGCAATTTTATAGTGGCAGTCAGAATTCCATCAAGAAAAAAGGCACTTTTCCACAAACAGCCCTTTTTGCCGATTGTGATACGTATCTTGATAAATAATGCAACTACTGATATCGTGATACATAGATACTCAGGATGCTCCCGCGAAAAATTAACACCGACAACCTTTGAGAACAGGTTCCTACCACAACAAGAAAAACATTGCATTGTTTATTTCGTTAAAATATGGAAAATGGGGTCCCTGCACAATATATTGTACCAATAAGGAGGAAAAATTCTGTGTTGACATTCTTCATGACCGGGAGGTCTAAAACAGTACACGTGAAAAGCTCTCCAGACGTTTATAAATTACTAATTTGCATCGTTTCCGATATATCGGTAGCTAAAAATTTGACCACGCGTGAATGTCCGTTTGGTCTGGAATGCCACGTTACGGTTCGAGTTCTCCCTCGCATGGTGCCTGTGTCATCCTTACTATGTTTAAGCCGGCCGCAGTGGTCGAGCGGTCTGCGGCACGCCAGTCACAGTCTGCACGGCCGCTACCGTCGGGGGTTCGAATACCCCCTCCCCCACCTCTGGCATGGGTGTTTGGGTCGTCTTTAGTATAAGGTAGTTCATAAGTAGTTTGCAAGTTTAGGGAGTGATGACCCCCCCCCCCCCCCAGTAAAGTCCCTTAAGCTTAACAGACATTTGAAACTACGTTTAGGTAGTTTGTAAATCTAGCGACCATTGGCCACAGAAGTTTGATCCCTTAGGATTACAAACATTTGAACATTTGGTAAGTAAGTTTCAATTCATCTCATATTTGTCGAAGACGTGTCGGGATATTCATCACTACAATAGAAAAAAATATATTCTTTTCAACAAACATGATGTCTTTTTAGTTCATATGCACGACTGGAAGAAACACACACACACACACACACACACATACACGCACACGCGCGCACGCGTACAGTAGAAATGAGGGACCGATATGAAAGTGAACAGAATTTGTCGCTCGGTATTTCAGTTCAAAGTTTTCCCCAAGGTATCGTGCTTGTATGACGTTTGTGCGTTGATATAAATCGCTCCGCTGGTCTCACATATACATCCACAATTTAATTGAAAAGGTCTGTGAAATTCTTCATCCCGAAAAAGACGGACCATAAGCAAATATAATTTATTTTCCTCCCTTCCCTCTTTCCAATTTTCTTTATGTTGTTACTCCTTCTCTTTCTGTTGAACCTGTTCCCGGGAAAGACCGCTGTTTCTGATGTGGTTAAAGGTCTCTGGCTGTTATTGATATTACGATGAGGGTCTATTAATTCAGTTTGACAGTATTCTTAAATTGAAACTGCAGTATCACAAAGTCAGTGTCCTCATTGTCGCATGTGGTGAATTGAAGTCAGATGTGAAGCGTACTCTAATATGTGTCATTTGGTGGTCATGAATTGTAGTAAGATGACCTCGTCAGCCTTACTACCAACTGGCGATAACGCTGCCACATACAGTCGTTCTTAACGAGAAAAATCAATTGTCTCACAAAAGAGCAGTACGCTACAGCAATTGAAATTACTCTCTCTTCCCTCTGCAGTTATTTAATATTTTGCAGCTATAGTTTCATCAGTTCACAAAGGGACACAGTTATTCCACATTATATGAATATTAAAATTAATTTAATTCGCAAAAATTAAACTCATTTGTTTTATTTATGAAAAAAGCATTACATTTGAATAATAAAATTGCGGTGGTAAATTTAATGAATTTGTTTATATCACTGAATAATTAATGACTTTAAAGAAAGAATTACATAAAAACTGTACGCACATATTCCAAACCATGGAGTTCTACATCGTATGTATGTCTTATAAAACAAGTTTTTTATTAGCAAGTAAAACTTACTAATAAAAACTTCACTTTATATATACCTCTGAGTGCAAGAAAAAGAATCTTCCGATTACTCATATTTTTACTCTCTGTATTAAAACATTCTGTGGCTGTATAGGCGGAGAGTTCCCAAGCATCCTCACACGTACAATATCTTCACTTTCCAGAGCTTCCAAGATCTCAGCGGTCCTCTGTGATCGGCCGTTGTCGTCTATAAAATATCGCTATCTCATACTACCCTAAACAGACGGACATTTTTCCTCAATTTCTTTATTTTCGTTGTTCTATAACGCGCAAAGATACAGGATTATCATGTATAAGTCCAGATATTTTTAAATATAGGAATTCGACATTGCGACTTGAGGGCGATCTAATTGATTATTACAATAATAAAATATGGTCAAGATCGCTACATATTTTATTTTTATCACATTAGGTTACCAGTTTCAACACATTTAACTGCTATAAACGGATCTGCAAATACATGTAAATATTGCACAAAACTTCCTGTAGAGTGACATGACATGTAATTATTTTGGAACATTTCTTTGTATTTTAGAGATTTATTGGTAGAGCCACACTTCCTGCAACGGAACATGGAATGTACGTAGAATGACACTGGATATTATATTGAATGTGACGGCAAAGATATTGTTACACTGAATCATACACCTTGTGTTACAGTGTGTTGACGCTGCCTGTTAGAGACTGTAATGCTGTTGGTTCTTTCATTATATGTTGAGATTTGTAAGTGGAATTACACTTGTATTCTGATGCACATGGATGTATACACGCTGGAATTGGCCAACATATTATGCTTTGTACCCAAAACAAACATTTTATGGTAAATAGCGAGTCTGACACTGTTATGAAAACATTGAAAAGATCCTTTTGTATAGATCCAACAGCTTAATGTAAAGAGGAATCTATGACAGTATTCAAATGTTACGACGATGAGCTCCACCTGGTACATGGCTATGCTGATAGTGATTCATGTCAGACGTGTATTTAACATACGTGTTAATGGAATTTTATCACTGTTTTAAAATAATGTTGAACTGTTTGTGTTTTAATGCTCATATGCCAGTAATGGTAGTGACGAGATGTTTTAATTTTAAAATTATCAAATGACACTGACACGAGATGGATTAGCAAGTTTAATATGTATTATGATGGACATGTCACTCTGACATTTCTACAGGATGCAATGTTTACATGTATTTGCAGGTCCGATAATGACAGTTAAATCTGTTGAAACCGGTCACCTGATGTAATAAAAATACAGTAATTAGCGAACTTGGCCATATTTTATTATTGCAATTTTTATAAGTGGTGCCTTAATTTGAGTAGATATCAGAGTATTGCTTCTTTTTTCGATATGTTGCAGAGTTCTACTACATACAAAAATAAATAAATGAAAATGGACTGCAAGTGAACTACGCCTGCTCACATAGATTTCCTCTGAGTTTCATCGCATTCCCACTTCTAATGCCCAAGATGTCAAACGTCGTTCGCCTTTACTCCCTATTTCGATGATTATAGTATTTTACTTTTAATAACTACTTTTAAAAATCTTCAAATAACAAGACACCTTTATAAAATAATAGGACAGTTCGTGCTGAAAAGGCGCTATCAGCGGATTTTTCATTAAGTCAATTCCGTCCGTCACAATTTACAATTCCTAAATTTCTTCGTACTTTCACCGCCCTATACCCTCATCATGTTATCTTGTTTGTATGCACAACATCTGAGGAGCCAAGATGTATCCTACCTCTTCAGGGTGTAACACTGTTGTTCTATTGACTGTTTCCAACCTGAAAAATCTTTAGGTGTCGTCGTTCGAGCACAGAAGTAGCACTCAGGTCGTAGGTCCGTAGTTTTTGAACGAGGCTGGAAATCCCTAATTAGTTTTGAAGGCCAAGGCTCCTGATTTAACTAAATGGGTTCATCATTCCCATTTCGGAATGACATATGTTTTCCTTCTTATTTGGTTAATCACTTACAGCCGGAAATAAAACATTACATTCTTCAGAAAAGCGTAACGAAAAACTACACAAAATTCAATAAGAATTTTTCCAATAGACAAACACAAATCTAACTAATTCTATTCAGATTTACATTGCATAACTGCCTGCAATCTGCTTCAGGAGTCCGTAGTAGTGTCTCCGCTAAAATTCTCCAACTCAGCCATACGACTGCCCTGTGATCTGCGTCTTGTCCAAAACGACTCAACATTCAAAGGGAATCTCAAAACGACAGCATAGCCTCCATTGTTACGCTCATCTCATGTCTTTCTTTCTTCTTTCCATCATAACTTTGGATCTTACCATTCTTCTTCTTTTTCTCCAACCAATCTACCTCTTCTATATCTCCTTCAACCCGTTATATCGTCTTATGTCTCCACTAGATGTGAATAACTCACAATCTGCAAGAACATAAGGAAACAATTCCTAAATGGCAATAGGACTGACGTTTGTAATATAAAACATGCTTAGTATCTTTCACAAAGAAATTATTATTATTACTACTTTTGATTGTTATAATAGTCTTTATATTATTGTTACAACTATAATCTTTAATTTTTAACTTTAACACTTCAGTTACACGTGATATATGTGTAATGTACCACACAAATTGTTCAATCTAAGTAAGTCTGAAGTCCCTAATCTTACCAAGTAAATGCATAAATAAATTAATTAATCTGCACAGCCCCTCTAAGATTTCGTCGTATATTCCTTTGCTTTGCCGAACCGTACTGCTTCAACTACGAGGGTGGTTTGGTACATCTGGTAAATTTGTATGAAAGAGCGGGAAGGTCACAGTAGTTGGTAAGCATGATATTTCCGCGGATATTACAGAAAGTTTCGAACGGCAGCTGTTTTTAATTGATTGTTGTTAGCCAGCTGAAGTTGCAACTGCGCAGTAAATTCCTGAGGATGGAGAAAAACGAATTTCCTACGGTCATTAGACATTTTCATTTAATGGGTTGGAAAGCTGTATAGATCAAATCCGAGTTCGATGAGGTCCAGATGGGTTCTGCACCAACATTGAAGATCATTTACTTTTTGATCAATGAGATTAAACATGGTGGGAGAAGCACAAAAGATGGAGCACGCTCCGGTCAGTCCGTTGAATTCACCACACAGGAAACCATCGATAAGGTGCATGATATGGTAGTGAAAGATCGAAATTTAAAAGTTCGCGAAATAGCTAACATTGTAGGCATCTCAACTGGACGGTTGCATTACATCCTCCAAGAAAAACTGGCCATGAAGAAGCTCTGTGTGCGGATGGGTGCCGCGCCTGCTCACTTTGGACCGAAAACGGGAGCGAAAGAACATTTCTACTCAGAATCTCACGCTGTTCACGCGCAATCCACACGACGTTTTGCGCAGATTCGTAACTGTGGATGAAACTTGGATCATCCATTGCACTCCACAGACCAAACAACAATCCAAACTATGGACAATGTTTCGTCATCTGGAAAGGTGATGGCCACTACCTTCTGGGATTCCCAGGTTATCATCCTGATAGATTATTTGGAAAAAAGAAGATCCATAACTGTAACCTATTATGCTGCTCTGCTGGGTCGTTTGAAACAGCAACTAACTGCAAAACGTCCAAGATTGGCACGTAAGAAAGTGCTGTTTCATCAGGACAATGCTCCAGCCTACACAGCAGCTATCGCAATGGCAAACGTGCACGATTTGGGATTCGAATTGGATCCTCACCCACCCGATTCATCAGACATGACTTCGGTCAGTGGCGCAGCCACGGAGGGGAAGGGGGCGACTAATGGGGCACCTCCCAAAAAATTTTTAATTTCATAATTTTTTATTGTTTTCATTTTTTTATTTTTTAAACATGTAGGAACCAGAAATCTGATATAGTACACACGTAATGAATCACAACGTAACTATAATTTGCCAAGCACAAGTGAACGTGACAGTGTGTCGCCAGCGTGATGCCACCCCTGAGAACGTGTGCTGCTGTTTTTGTGAGCGGTTTTAATGTCGCCGCAAACAGCTTTGATGCTGCCGCTATTGTCACTGCTATTCCGATATTTCATATGGGGCGACCCGCTGCTTAGCAGGTCAGCGGCGCCACCGGTTGGAATCTTATGCAAGCCGCCAAAAACTACTAACAAGAATACTCTTTGGCTAGTAACATAGCAGCTGCTTCATAATTTTATGAGCTGACTAGATGAAAACCCGGCGTTGCCGGGGTATTTATTTATTCCTGCAATTTTTCAGGCGTATAAGGGCTGTGTCTGTAAAATCTCTTGGGAATACAATTAGTAGTATAGAAGTAATAGATTAAAACTTTGTGCGTGATGGGGCGGTTTTCCATGAACGTTACTGTTTTTCTGCTCATATCTCATGAACTACCTGTCGTACTGTGATACAATTTAGAAGGTACGTATATACGTGTATACTGTTTGTAAAATTTCCTGCAGCTACAATTTGTAGTGTAGAAATTATAAATTGTAACGTCGTACAGAATGCCGTAGTTTTAGTCCATAAACAACGGAAAGTTACTGTTTAGGTGCTCATATCTCATGAACTACGTGTGGGAATGTGATATAATTTATATGCTACATTCAACTATATCTTTGTATACTGTCTATAAACTTTCCTGTCGCTACAATTTGTATTAATCAAATTATAAATTGTAACGTCATACCGAGAGCCGGTTTTACTCCATAAACAGCGAAAACGTAGTAAGCGAGAAACTTTTTTCCTTTCATCATTTTACTGTGGTCGCCAGCGAGAAAAAAGGTTTGAAATTATGTTTAAAGTTTGTTGCAAGTTGCTAAATAACGTCATTCTCATACAGTGTATTTCGAAAGTCTTCCGCATTATATGACATTTTTGCTATTTCTATTGGTTATGACGTAATATCTTTTGAACCATATGCCGTATGTGATTCTTAACCATGCAGAAATTGTTGCCTCACGGTAAGGAATGTGTGTACCAAATTTGGTTAAATAGGTCCAATGGTTTAGGAGAAAATGAGCAGCATTGTCGCAAAATGCAGCAGTTTTTCGCGCATCTCATTGTTTATGACGTCATATCTCGAAAACTATATAACGTATGTGATTATTACACTTACGGTGACCACGTTTCTAAATCTACATCTACATCTACATAGATACTCTGCAAATCACATTCAAGTGCCTGGCAGAGGGTTCATTAACCACTTTCATAACTTTTCTCTACCGTTCTATTTTCTAATAACGCGCGGGAAGAAAGAACACCTAAATCGTTCCGTTTTCGATCTGATTTCTCTTATTTTATTGGGATGGTCATGTCTCCCTAAGTAGGTGGGTGCTAGCAAAATTTTTTCACATTCAGAACTAAAAATCGGCGATTGAAACTTCGCAAACACATCACGCCGCAATGAATAACGTCTTTCTTTTAATGATTTCCACCCCAATTCGTGCAACATTTCCGTGACTCTTTCCCCCCGGTAACGTGATAGAACAAAACGAGCTGCCCTTCTTTGAACCTTCTCAATGTCTTCCGTCAATCCCACCTGGTGAGGGTCCCACAAGTGGCAACAGTACTCCAGGAGAGGACGCACAAGTGCTATATAGCCAGTCTCTTTGGTGGAGCTGGTGCATCTTCGAAGCGTTCTGCCGATGAAACGTAACCTTTGGTTCGCCTTCCCCACAATATTTTCTATGTGTTCTCTCCAGTCAAAGTTGTTCGTAATTGTAACTCCTAGATATTTGGTAGAATCTACGACCTTAAGGTTTGACTTATTTACCGCGTAACTGATTTCTTGTAGTGGTCATGTGTATTACTTCACACTTTTCTTTATTTAGTGTCAATTGCCAATTTTCGCACCATGCAGAAATTTTGTCTAAATCGCTTTGTAGTTGCTTTTGATCCTCTGTTGACTTCACTAACCGATAAACGACAGCATCATCCGAGAAAAATCTAAGGGAGCTATTGAGATTGTCTCTTAAATCGTTTATAAACACGAGGAAGAGTAGGGGACCTATAACGCTTCCCTGTGGAACGCCAGATATCACTTCTGTTTTACTCGATGACTTACCGCCAATTACAACGAACTGTGTTCTTTCTGGTAGGAAATCGTGAATCCAACCGCACAATTGAGGAGATATTCCATATGCACGCAATTTCATAAGAAGCCGCTTGTGGGGTACAGTGTCAAAAGCCTTCCTGAAATCCAGAAATATGGAATCGATTTGAGATCCCTTGTCGATGGCACTTAACACTTCATGTGAATAAAGGGCAAGCTGTGTTTCGCAAGAGTGATACTTTCTGAATCCGTGTTGACTATGGGTTAATAGGTCGTTCTCTTCGAGGTAGTTCATAATATTCGAACAAAGTATATGTTCCAAAATCCTACTGCAAATCTACGTCAATGAGATAGGCCTGTAATTTTGGGGATCACTCCTATTGCCTTTCTTGAATATTGGAGTAACTTGGGCAACTTTCCAGTCTTTGGGTACGGATCTTTCGATAAGTGATCGGTTGTAAATGATAGCTAAGTACGGAGCTATTGCATCAGCATACTCTGAGAGGAATCTAGTTGGTATACAATCTGGCCCGGAAGATTTATTTTTGTTTAGTGACTTAAGTTGTTTTACTACTCCAGGAACATCTACTTCTAAGTTTCGCATGCTGGCAGCTGTTCTTGGATTTAATACTGGAGTGTTCACTTCGTCTTATTTGGTGAATGAATTTCGGAAAGCTGTGTCTAGTAATTCTGCCTTAGCAGTACTGTCATCGGTAGTATTACCATAGCTATCGCGTAGTGAAGGTATTGTTTGTGTTTTGCCGCTAGTGTACTTCACATATGACCAGAATTTATTTGGATTTTCTGCAAGATTACAAAACAGGATTTCGTTGTGGTAACTACTATAGGCTTCTCGCATTGAAGTCCGCACTAGGTTGCGAGTTTCAGTAAAAGATTGACAGTCTTGTGGATTCTGTGTCTTTTTTTTTAAATTTTGCATGCATTTTTCTTTGTTTCTGCAACAGTGATCTGACCTGTTTTGTGTACCACGGGGGGTCAGCCCACTCTTTTATTAATTTATTTGGTATAAATCTCTCGATTACTACTGATGTTATGTCTTTGAAAGTAAGCCACAACTGATCTACACTCGCATTTTTAGTTTTGAAAGACTGGAGACTATCACTCAGGAAAGCGTGAAGCGAATTTTTATCTGCATTATTGAATAGATATAATTGCGTTTATTTTTGGTGCATTTGGGCATTTCGACATTCAGTCTCGCTACTACAACTCGATGTTCGCTAATTCCACTCGTTTTATTTCTTGTGCAATTGTGTTCATAGTATAATTGGTTAAATTATAAAAAGTGTAAAAATAAGCCATAGATTGAGTAATTCAGTAGGCTTTGTTTTTAAAAAGTTACTCCCCCCTCCCCCCAGAACCAAATCCTGGTTGCGACACTTGCTCCGAGTGACTTCTTATTCCCAAACCTGAATATTTGGCTTCGTGGGGAGATATTTTCATGCAATGAGCAAGTATCCGCAGCTGTGACAGACTGAATTATCTCGAACGATCTATTGAGCCAAGGCCAAAACGGATTTAGAAAATATCGTTCATGTTAAACACAACTAGCTCTTTATTCACACGAAGTGATGGGTGCTATCGACAAGGGTTCGCAAATCGACTCCGTATTTCTTGATTTCCAGAAGTCTTTTGACAACGTGCCTCACAAACGGCTTTTAATCAAATTGCGTGGTTATGGTATAGCGCCCCAAATTTGCGACTGGATATGGGATTTCCTGTCAGAGAGGACACAGTTCGTAGTAATCAATGGTAAGGCATCGACTAAACCAGAGATGATATCAGGCGTTCCTCAGGGTAGTGTTATTGGTCCTCTGCTGTTCCTTGTTGACATAAACGATTTAGGGGAAAATCTGAGTAGCTGTCTTAGGTTGTTTGCAGATGACGCCGTCATTTACCGTCTAGTAAAATCATCTGAAGGTCAAAACGAACTGCAGAACGATCTGAATAAGATATCACTATGGTGTAAAACTGGTTATTGACTCTAAATAATGAGAAGTGTGAAGTCGCCCACATGAGTCGAAAGAAATCCGTTAAACTTTGTTTACAAGATAAATCAATCAAAAGTGAAGGCCGTAATCTCCACAAAATACCTAGGAATTACTATTACTTCAGACTTAACCTGAAAAGAACACGTAGATAATGTCGTGGGAAAGGCGAACCAGGGACTGTGTTTTGTTGGCAGAACCCTTAAAAGATGCAACAGAACTACAAAAGAAACTGCATATACTACGCTTGTCCGTCCATTCTTGGAGTATTGCTGTCCAGTGTGAGATCCTTATCAGTTGGGTTTGACGGAGGACGTCGAAAGAGTGCAAAGAAGGGCAGATCGTTTCTTATTGTCACGATGCGGGGGAGACAGCGTTATGGAAATGATACGGGATCTGGGATGGGAATCATTACAACGGCGCTTATCGCTGCCGTGTGGTCTACTTACGAAACTCCAATCGCCAACATTCTCCTCCGAATGCGAAAATATATTGTAGACTCTCGCTTACATAGATAGAAATGATCATCAGAATACAATACGGGAAATCAGAGCTCGAAGGAAGAGATTCAGGTGTTCTTTCTTCCCGCGCGTTATTGGAGAATGGAATGGGAGATAAATAGTATAATTGTGGTTCGATGAACCCTCTGCCAGGCACTTAAATGTGATTTGCAGAGTATCCCATGTAGATGTAGATGTAGACTGTCATGGGACGTCACGGTGCCGCGGATGGTTGAAACGCGCGCCAGAGGTCGCCCGCGGGACCTCCTTGGGGGCGCTGCAGTGGAAGGAGGTGCCACCACGAGACGTGAAGGTGAGGAGACCAAGCCCGAGGCGGAGTCTGGTGTTTGGAAGCAGAGTGAACAGCCGGCAGTTTTGGAGCTACCGAGGGGGAACGGCCGCTGCAGATCCAAATGCACGCCGTAACGGACTACATCGGGAGGAGTTGCCCGGAAGAAGACACTACCCGAGGTCTATACTGCAGGACGCAGTGTGCCACAAGTCTGTTTTACCGTGGCCTTTCTATTAAAGGAGTTTTGTAGACTGCGAAGTTTGCCGGTGTGTACTGTAGTTAGAGTCCTACACATGAGTTTAGTTGGTTGTAGTTGTTACAGTGCTATTACGAGTAATTTGAAAGACGCTCACTTGTCAAAAGGTGGTTATGCAGTGGTATTGGAGCTAATTTCACTGGCACTGCATACGTTGCGTCATATAAATGGGCACTTGGCTCGATAGTTGTCTTCAAATTGCGAGTCCACAACTAATTGAGTGTCTTGCTTTGATGTTTGTAATAAATACTCGTGGCTGATATTGATTCTGGATATTATTTGAAATTGGTCCGCACACCGTAAGTTACGTGCATTCAAAATTGTATATCGAACTGATAATTTTGCAGAATCTGGTAACCTTATCTTTACGCGTCTAACAAGGAAATAACTTGGGCTCGAACAAACACATATACACCAAAATCGTATGGGAGATAATGTAAAGATCCCTTATTGCACTAGTGATACTCCTACATCTGCAAAGTTAGAGGCCTCTGCGTGTGCCATGCCGCATTGCACTTTGATCTGTTGGTTCGACAATAGGGACGGTGCAATGTGCCTCCGAAGTTGCGTTTTGTGACGTTATTTGTGTGGTGAAGCGTCAGATGGAGCGCCGATTGCTAACCAATCCTGCTAATGTATTGCGATTAGTTGAGATGAAGTTACGAAGAACCCTTCTTCGTGAAGATGGTATTAGTGTAGAAGATGAATTGCATGCTTTCTCGTATATTTCTTAATGGTACAGAAATATGAGCATAAGTTAGATACTGTTGTTACAAACCCATAATAATGATAATAGGGATGATAATGACGAACAACTCATTGCAAGCGGTAGTACTACGTTAAGTGCGGAAAGAGGTGATGGAAGCAGAGGCAGTGAATACCAACAGTCTTTCGGGAAGAAGGTTAAATTTGCAACTATCATCACGGCTTTTGATGACAATTCGCTAGAGAATATGTACGATGATTATTACATAAGTTAAGATATGTGCATTACGTATGGCGTCTACAATTTCATCTACAGTGCTATATAGAGCATGGTTGCAGAGATTTGCAGAAAAACGACACCCACCAGCACATTGAGGTGTACGTAGAGATCCTGTAACCAAACGTTCATACAGATATGTTTGTTCAAGCCCATGTACTTTCCTTGTAAGTGCTAGAGTGTGGACAAATAATCTTATTACAGGGTTATGGTCGTTTCCTACTTTAGTGCTCTTATTTATTTTTAAAAACAAAAAACATATATATGTATACATAAAAAATTAAAATGAACACTGCCCCTTGTACATTTGTTGACAAATTAAAGTGCTTGCCTTGTTGGTTCAGTTGGTTTTCTTATATTAAAGATCGTATTGTACAGCAGGAAGGTACTATGGTACAATTATAAATATGTGTTTCTTAATTAACAGAAGGGATTTAACGACTCATTGTGTGGATTGAATATAAACTATTAACCTTTAGGAAAGTGCTACGTTGAATAAAATTGTTATTACTTTGGCTATAATGGAAGTCCAAAGATTTGTTTAAAATTAAAAATAAAATTAATTTTACGAGCGGTAGAAGACTCTCACCGCTCAACCCAGTCATACCACTCCCTCCACCGGTGCAATTTTGCAGAGTTTGACAAAGCCTACTTTGATGATGGGTTGAAAAAATTGAAAACTCGCTGGACCAAGTAGCCTTGCAAGGATACTACGTCGAGAAATAAAGTGACTTTCCACCTTTGGATCAATTTTTATTCCACTTTTACGTTGCTTATCAAACCGCCCTCGTATTGCATGAAATGGCTTTCGTGGTGTCAGTGCGGTCATAGCAACAACTAGGCTCTCCCTAGGATGTTGATAGCCGGATGGGTTCCCGTAGCGATGCCTCGGAGTTCCCCTCGGCCATCCGACTGGTCGTAGCGGAGCCACTAGCTGGAAGCTTCCATCACGTTGCGAGTGAGTTTTCAGCAGAAAAACACGGCTCCGTAATGTTTACGGCTCGCAACAAAACAAGTGGGCGGTAGGTTAAATGGCGGCCGCATTTTTATGACGAGGCGGCCGCTGCGTCAGCTTCCTAGCACCGTAAATGTTTGTGACGCGAAGCGAAGCGCAAAAAACTATGTCCGCCTCCGCTTTGTTACGTAACACACGGTAAATAACGGTCAGCGCAATGTTAAAACTTTCACAAGTTTAGCGGTACACAGGTCTTCGGTTTCCGCAGTTTTGCTGAGCGGTCACATGTCCGCTGAGGTTTTCCCCTGCGGCAAATAACGGTTCTCGCAGATTCAGAGAGAAATAACGCAGTTTTATACACTACGTATAAAGTGTGTCAACTGCTACCGGCTTCGCAAACATACTTGTTTGTGCCTCTACAATATAGGATATTCAATCGGTTACCCTCGGAGATAACACAATTCGTCTGCAATGGCAAATTGAATAATCGTAATCTTATATACATACTAGCTGCTAAGCCCGGTACGTCCCGGGTAAATATGCATTTTTCCAGTCTCATATCAGAAACTACAATAAATGTTCAAATGTTTGTAAATCTATTGGACCAAACTGCGTCGTCATCAGTTCGTAGCTTACTAAAATAAAAATTCTGAAAAGATTTCATCTTCATGTATTCATGAAAACAGCTTAGATATTATGAAACAGTAAAACAATGAAATATACATAACGTACAAAATTATAAGTGCAGTATCCGAAGAAAGAAAAATAGTAATAAAATACAAATGATGTATAACATTAATTTAATTCAAAACTTTACTATAGGTTTCTACCTTACTGTCTGTCCATTTAAGTTTCGTTCTCATGCAGATCAATACTTCCAAAATCATATATCCTTGACTATCTGTCCATAAAAGTCTCGATCAGCGGCATGGCCTAATGTAATTACGTGACGTGAAGCGGCAGTGTTGGCAACAGTCGCTGTGGATGCTGGGATCAATGGCGGCACACAATGTTTACAAGATGTGAAAATGAATGTGTTACCATTACGTTTGAATGATTTTATTTTCGAAATGAATCACAGCGTTCAAATATAGAAGATCGCACACTACAAAACTACGTTTCTGCACTGTCTTTCTGTTCAGATGTAACACTGTTGTTATGTAAATCGAAATATGTGTGTGTCTGTCTCTCAAATGATACGAATTACAATATTTTTTCAACGTTCATAATTTGGTAAAACGCTTGCAACAATTTAATCTGTGCTCTTCGGTTCCTGCCTAACCACTTCCTTTAATATCATGACATATTCGTATAAATCATAACATTCACTCACAAAAATTGAAGCTGTACACTTCGTTTCCTGCCTAAGCACAACTCTTAAAATCATGACATATTTGAAAAAATAATAATATTCGTCTATGTACCCATGTACAGTCAGTAACTGAATTAACGTACACGCCATAGGCTACTCGAAATGTACTACGTTGCCAACCTAACACTGCTACGAACGCACCGCGATGCTACCCACGCCGCTGATCGAGACTTCAGCCGTATCTGTCCTACAGTAATATAATTTTTCATATTTGTAGAATGCAACATCAGGGAACTATCTGCGATGAATAAACAGTGAATGAATGAAGTCTCGTAAATCACGCGTCGCGTGATGGGAAACTTGTTGTGAATCATTGTTTACGACGTCATATAACTTGAACTATGTGTCGTAGGTAGTTTTAAACCACACAGCGATTGTTGTCCGATAGTAATCAGTCTGTGTACCAAGTTTAGTTAAAATTGGGCCATTATTTTAGGAGTAGATGTGGAATAATAGCGTTTCATGTAGCAGTTATTCGGAAATTTCATTGTTTATGACGTCATATGTTCTGAAATGTGTCTCCCTATCATGTAAATTCGAAGGTACATTCATTGGTGTATGTGAATGGTGAATGGTGTCAGTAGTAAAGGCGTAATAAATCGAAACCTCATGCATGGTAATGCGGTTTTCCATGAAACAAATTGTTTATGAACTATATGTCGAACTGTGATATATGGTATCGAAAGAAAACTCTGTGGTATCTATGTGTACCGTCTGTGAATTGTCTCGCGAACACAGTTTACAGTGTAGAAGTAACAACTTGTAACGTCATGCCAAATGCCGAAGATATACATCATGAACATCACAAAAGTAGAAAGCGATAAACGTTTTTCTTCCATCATTTTGTAACGGTTGTTAGCAGGAAAAAGTTTCCTAACCATTTCAAATTATGTTCAAAGTTTATTGCAAGTCGCTAAGTGCTCCCATTGTCAATACGAATAAAATCACGCTATCACGCGCCGCAAGATGGGACAGTTTTCATTGTTTATGACGTGATATCTCATGTACTATGAACCGTAGGTTATTTTTGCAACCATAGCAAATGATTACGGACCTTAAAGAATATTTGTACCAAATTTGGTTGAAATTAGTCCATTAGTTTACGAGCAGATATAACATATTATCGCATGATGCGGCCAGTTTTTCACGACTGTCATTGTTTGTGACGTCTTATCTCCTTACGTTTGTAGCGTAGATGGTTCTTACCCCGACAGCGATTGTTGCCTGACAGTATGCAACATGTGTACCTAATTCAAATCGGTCGAGTGCTTTAGGAGGACATGTGGAACATACTTACATACATACACACATACAGCCTATTTTATAAGATGTATAGATTACGAGGGAGAGTTTAAAAATAATTTTCCCGTGTCGACTGTCGTCAGAGTTGCGTATGAAAGGAAAAAAATAGAATGAGACGTTAAAGATATATCTTTATTTTTCTACTTAATTTACAAGCACATTGTGAGACATACCGCTTTATAAGCTTTAAAAAGCCTTCCTGGAAAAAATCAGGGCGTTGAACGGTTTGTTTGACGTCAGCATTGTTTCCGCCGAGAGTCTTCTTCAAATCTCAAAACGGATGGAAGTCACTTGGTGCGAGATACGGACTGTATGGCGGATGGCGTTGGCGCTCCCAACCAAGAGTTGCAATATGGTTTTACGTTACCGTCGCCTAGTGTGGTCTCGCACAATCACCCAACAGCGGACCTCCTGAGTAGACCAGGTCGCTTTTTCGAAATCACCTCTTTCAATTTCGATAGAGTGACACAGTACCGCTCAGCATTGATGGTTGCATCCTCCGAAAAGTCCAGCAACAAAGCACCTTCGGCGTCCCAGAAAACGGTGAGTAGCACTTTACGTGCAGACGGAGTGCCCTTCAACTTCTTTCGGACAGGTGATGACGGAAGATTCCACTTCGTAGCCGTCAAACGCTTCTTCCTTCTGCAACGCAAAAATGTTCAAATGTTTGTTAAGCTTATGGGACTTAACTACGGGGTCATCAGTCCCTAAACTTACAAACTACTTATGAACTACTTACGAACTAGGACGGCACAAATATCCATGCCCGAGGGGGGATTCGAACCCCCGACCGTAGTGGCCGTGCTGACCGTGACTGGAGCGCCTCAGTCACCTCGGCCACCGCGGCCGGCTTCTGCAACGCCCTGATTTATTCCTGGACGGATTTCTGAAGCTTATAATGCGGCTTGACAAATGTATCAATGTAGGTACTTGGAAATTATGTAGAAAAATAAAGATATGTCTTTCTTTAATGTCACATTGTAGTTTTTTTTTCCTTTTGACTTTTGACGACATGATATAAAATTTAACCTAAGATACAGGATGTGATCAGCAAGGAAATATTTTATTTTATTTTTTTATACATGGTAGCGTATGAAACAGTCTAAAATGCAATCTACATTAAAATTTGAAAGATTTACAGTTTAGTGTTGACCTCTACAACATTATGCAAAGAGTTTCAGAAAGAGTAAACATTACAAAAAATATATAGCGAAAATACATAAGTAGGAGACATGATTTCTAAAATGAATAATATTCATTACATTAAGAATACAGAAAACAAGTCATGTGCGCCCTCTGTCAAACCAATCAGTAACTTAATGCAAGAGTTGTCGTAGCTCTCAAAAATGTTCAAATGTTTGTAAATCTATCGGATCAAACTGCGTGGTCATCAATCCCTAGCTTACAAACTACTTAAATCTAGGTAAACTAACCTAAGGACAACACACACACCCATGCCCCAGGGAGGACTCGAACCTCCACGGCGAACAACCGCGCGCTCCGCAGCGAGACGCTTTAGACCGCTCGGCCACTCCACCGCGGCGTCGTAGCTCTCTGAGCAAATACGACATTTGAAATGTATCTTCAGTACAGAACAACTCTTGCATTAAGTTACTGATTGGTTTGACAGAGGGCGCACATGGCTTGTTTTCTGTATTCTTAATGTAATGAATATTATTCCTTTTAGAAATCATTTCTCCTACTTGTGTATTTCCGTTGTTATATTTTTCGTAATGTTTACTCTTTGTGACACTCTTTGCATAATGTCGTAGAGGGCAACACTATAAACTGTAAATCTTTCAAATTTTAATGTAGATTGCATTTGAGACTGTTTTATACGCTACCATGTATAAAAAAAGTAACAAAATAAAGAAAATCTTATTTCCTTGCTGACCACATCCTGTATCTCAGGTTAAATTTTATATCATGTCGTCCAAAAAGTATGACTTATTGTAACTTAAATTTTGTATAGAGGGCGCTGGGTGCTATCCGCACACACACAGCTAGGTTTGTTAGCTAAGAAGTCAGTTTATGTTTGACATTCTACTTATGTACTGCCTACTTGATGTTAATATGCAAAGTGCAAGTTTTTGTGGGCCCACAGGGCTTGGATTCACGGTATGACACTGTATGGTATTTCTTCTCTTCATATTGTGATAGCCTATACGTCCGAATGTTGTCAATTAGGTTTTTTAATTTTTGTATGACTTCTAGAAGCTGATTTTGTGTTCTTTTGACCTTTTTTTTTTTTTTTTTTGCAGCACTGAGGATGGTCAGACACTAACCGAAATCGATCTGTATTGTATATAATAAATAAGCTGGTTCTTCCAATTTCAATAATTTTAATGTGGTCGCTCTGCACCAGATTCCGTATGAAGACGCTTACATGTCATGGCCGGCCGCGGTGACCGAGGTGACTGAGGCGCTCCAGTCACGGTTAGCACGGCCACTACGGTCGGGGGTTCGAATCCCCCCTAGGGCATGGATATTTGTGCCGTCCTAGTTCGTAAGTAGTTCATAAGTAGTTTGTAAGTTTAGGGACTGATGACCCCGTAGTTAAGTCCCATAAGCTTAACAAACATTTGAATTTTGAACATGTCATGTATGTCATGTATGACATGTATGTCAACCTTCGTGGTGATCAGTGAAGCCCAGTAAACGTTTACTGTGGCTATGGCAAGGTTCACTTTGGCACGCTACATATAAAATCCCTCTCCATTGAACCGTGGAGGTTCGCGTTTTCGTCTCTCTCACCAGAGTATCTCTGCTGCTTCGATAGATCGATGGATGGTTCCTTCGAGAGGGGGACTGAGCTCTGGAGTAGCAGTTGGTGTTCGCTTGCCTGGCAATGAGCATTCGAATGAATGAGAATGTTGTTGTCCAGTAGCTGTACTGGTTATGCGGCAATTAATGCTTGGCTCCGATTGCGTTTACTGTTACATGTGGAATGTGGGGTTCTTATAGCCATGATGTGTTTGCACCAGTCGTAGCCTAAGTGCATGTTCTGTGGACGGTTTATATTTTATGATCTATTCCTTAATAAAATTGTTTGTTCACAAAAGTATCTGTTATGTGGCGAAACCTAAAAATTTGCACGACGTGAAACTGCTGTTGTGGTACGTCCGAATATTGTCAATTACGTTTCCCAATTTTTGTATGAGTCCTAGAGGCTGACTTTATGTTCCTTTGACTTTTTTGCAGCACTGAGGATGGTCAGACACTGACCGGAATCGATCTGTATTGTATATAAAAAAATAAAGATTTCAATACGGCCAAAGCTGGTTCTACCAATCTTTATATATATATATATATATATATATATATATATATATATATATATATATATTACACAGGAGGATGATTAGATGAACTGAAGAGGCGGAATGAACGAGAGAGGAGATGGAAAGGGGGTGGGGCGGGCTGGAAATAAGTTGAGGGGATGGAGGAGATGGGCGGCAAGATGAGAAACGAAGAGATGGACAGAGAGAGAGAGAGAATTGGAGGGGAGACGGACTGCGAGAGTGTGGAATAAATAAATACCCAGGCAAAGCTCGGTTTTCTGCTAATGAGTAGGTATAATTTTTCCCCCTGCTTTCATTTCCGTCGAAATCGAATCGGAGTGAGATTGCTCGGCATTACTGAGCGGGAGTGCAGCTGTGCAGAGCACCTGCCCCTGTTTGGGGGGTGTCTGTAGCTAATCACAGTCTGGAGCCCTGGTGGGCGGACATGGAGCTCGGCATTAGCAGCAGTATCGGTTTGCGCCGCTAATGCCGGCTCAGGCAGCTCGTATATCAAAGCGACGGCTCGTCGCAGCTCCGACCGCGGCCGAGGGCGACCCGAAGCTAAACGTCCTGCGGGGAGCCGGGCTCCCTGCCGCGAACGTCTCGCTATCGCTGCGTTTAAACACAGCTCTGGACCAATGATCTGTATACAAACTGGATGTATAACTCTGGTGTCTGAGCATAGAACTGCAGCGTGCCTGCACGTTCATATGTTTTGCACACGATTTCGCACTGTCTGCCATATTTAAATTTGGCAAACGAGTTTCCATCACTTATTACATAACAAAGAATTGCTTGCTTACCTCTTGATTTGGAATTTAATTAATTATTGTATGTACTAAGCTGATATGGGAGCGGAATCGAAATATATTTTCTTCTCTTTTCCTTGTAATGAGTCTTAGCAGCCATGTTGGAATTTGGCAAGAAACTAAATATGAACATCTATGGCTGGCACGCTAAGACAACAGAAGTTCAACATCCAGAGTGTATAGAGATCAATGCTCTGGACGCAGAAAATGTTATCCTGGCAGGCTTGTATCGTATTTGAGAATAGACAAGAAAAATAAAAGAATCGTTATGACTACACCGCGGATTCTTAGGTAGAAATCTATTCTCTTCCCGAGTACCTTGTTTGCAAATCAATTTGTACTTTTTTTTCGGAAAACCTGTTGAATTTTCCTCGTTCTTGTTCTCCCACTTCAACTGTGCTTCATTGATTTTATTTTCCACTTCCTCCAGAAAAGTAAGATTCTAGTCGATAGATCTACCTGAGCCTTATAATTCGTAACCATCTGTCGCCATAAATGTACACTTGGCTCTGCTATAAGCCACCCCCCCCCCCCCCCGAACTGAGGGATCTTCGTTTTGTGTTGCATATTTCAAAACCAGAAGCACTTTTTACATCAACGCCATTTGAATATTGCACCTTCAACACAGTGTTGGCAAAGTGTGCGCCTATTTGTTCTTCAGTCTTTGGCCTTTGCTTTGAACAAATTATCTCTTGGTGGCGTAGCCGGGCGTTTCATGACAAACGGAAACTGAAAAAGTGAATTTTACAGGATCAAAAGCAACTGCAAAGCGATTTAGATAAAATTTTTACACGATACCAAAATTGGCAATTGACGCTAAATAAAGAAATGTGTGAAGTAATAAACATGACCACTAAAAGAAATCCGCTGAACTTCAGTTACGTGATAAATCAGTCAAACCTTAAGCTCGTTAATTGTACCAAATACAGCTGCCATTTATTCACATGAAGTGATAACTGCCATCGACAAGGGATCTTAAATCGATTCCATATTTCTGGATTTCCAGAAGGCTTTTGACACTGTGCCTCACAATTAGCTTCTAATGAAATTGCATACTTATGGAATATCGCCCCAATTGTGTGATTGGATTCATGATTTCCTATCAGAAAGAACACAGTTCATAGTAATTGACGGTAAGTCATCGAGTAAAGCAGAAGTGATAATTGGCGTTCCCCAGGGAAGCATTATAGGTCCCCTACTCTGCCTTGTGTTTATAAACGATTTAGGAGACAATCTGAATAGCTCCCTTAGACTGTTCGCGGATGATGCTGTCGTTTATCGGTTAGTGATCAACAGAGGATCATAAGCAAATGCAAACAGATACAGACAAAATTCTACATAGTGCAAAAATTTGGAATTACCACTAAATAATGAAAAGTGTGAAGTAATACACATGACCACGAAAAGAAATCCGCTGAACTTCAATTACGCGATAAATCAGCCAAACCTTAAGGTTGTAAATTCTACCAAATACCTAGGAGTTACAATTACGAACAACGTAGACTGGAGAGAACACATATAAAATATTGAGGGGAAAGCGAACCAATGATTACGTTGCATTGGAAGAACGCTTCCAAGATGCAACAACTCCACCAAAAAGAGACTGCCCACATCTCACTTGTGCGTCCTCTCCTGGAGTACTGTTGCCCATTGTGGGACCCTCACCAGGTGGGACTGACGGAAGACATTGAGAAGGTTCAGAAAGGGCAGCTCGTTTTGTTTGAGCAATTTTGTGCCATATTCCCGCCAGCGAAGAGGGAATTCTGGGTGTATTCCATCCGGCCCAAGTGCGCTTCCAAAGTTCTTCAACGCTTCTCTGATTTCAGTAGTGTTGGAGGAATATTGATCCAAAGGTGTAATGTTTGTCTTAAGGGCTCAGGTATTGTTCTTGTGTGGAATGCTTGGGGCTCTGGATACTTCCTGTATGTGGTCGCAAACCTGTTACTTCCCCCCCCCCCCCCCCCAGTTTTTGAAGAAGACACCAGGCCTTTCTACTCATGAAGTAGAGTGACCAACGGTTTGAATCCAAGTTTCTCGCCGTGCATGGTCTAGGCTGCATGTCGTCTGCAATAAAACTTTCCTCTCAAGGAATTAGCTCTCACACGTTTGTCCCGTCCTGGTATATATTGCTTGCGGAACCCCCTTGGGACAGCAGCTTTTGCTGCACTTTTGACGGCATCTATAAATCTGTCAGTTATTGGTTGTTGGGTGGATCCATCCCAAGAACACGTCCAGTCTCTCCGCGTAGACATTCCATTTTGTCTTAGTGAAATTCCATCTTGGTCGTTGTATAGTTATTAGTGGTATCTTGGTTCCAATTTCAATTAGGCTCGGTCGATGTTGGCAGTGAGGGAAGTACGCATCTTTTGATGCTAAGTAGTATTTGGTTATTATCAGTCGTCACATGAGCAGAGATCGGGGTTGTGTTCCTTTTTCCAGGCTGCTAATCTGTATGTTCCTCGGTTCTTTCAAAAACTAATAACAGAATGTTAGTTTCTGTCCAGTTAATAAGAGCCTCGCCATTAGCATCACATGTTATGCACTTCCACAGGAGGTGGTGGCAATTGCCCACATGTATGGCTGGGTGTGAAAGGGAGGGCAAGATTTGTTGAGACCAGGTAGTGCTTGATGGTTTGTACACCTTATTAATCAACAGGTCTCTTGTCTTGATATCAACTTCATGTGTGTCTCCGTGTATCATTGCTGAAAACAGGTGGGCATCTTCAGTCGCTTATGTGACACGCCGGCACGCCTTAGGCACGATACTAGGTTGCGCCAATTAGATTGCAGACTGGGATCATCCCTCTCCTTTTAAGTTCTTCTTCGGCTTTAACGCGGATTTCCTGAACTGCAACAACGTCGATGTTATGATCACGTAAAATCTTACTTAGTACTTGTCATTTAGCCCAGCTTATTCCTTCCATATTGATGTGACATGATAGTGGTAATAGTAATGGTAATAGTCTTGATGTGAAGCGTTTGACTCTCATGTGAAAGGCTATAGGTTTCGTACCTGGTGGAGTAAATAAATTTTCTTTTAAAACTTTCATTTTATCCGAGCCTACAACAACTCTCTTTGATGTGAGGAGTTATCGGAAAAGGTGTGTGGCACCTGATTAGAGAATGAAGAATTAAGTAAATATATGGCTATTTACTTTCTAATACGTGGCGATATCGGAATTTGTGGTTACTTTATACGATATGCTAGAGTTAATAATAAAATACGGACCTGCAAGCAAACCATTGCAGTTCATTTCTCAGATCGGTAAAGTCGCCTAACCAAGTATTCCACATTGACAGAGATGAACACTTCTCTATCTGAGTAATGATTAGAGATTTTTTCATCGGTAAGATGTAGCTTATATTGCTGAATATGGAACCAAAACCAATGACGTCTACAACCTATCTTGTCAAAAGTATTTTGTTGTTTTTTTTACGAATTTGTCATTATTTTAAAGGATATGTTAATGCAGGAGTACATGTTTATGAATAGGAACCTAAGAGTACAGCATAAATTGCCTCGAGCGATCCCAACTCATACAGTCTGGGCCTATATTTTGCTTGTCAAAAGTAGGCACTTTTTTTTCAAATATGTCATATTTTTATATTGAGTGATTAGGCATGAATCAACAAACAGTAGAGCTTAAATTGCTGCGATCAACGAGTAGCAATGATAACTACAGTCTAGCTTGCCATTAGTACTTTCTTAGTTTTTTACTTTAACGATGTTGACGTAAACCGATCAATTAAGCCAATAGTCGACATTTTATGCCAGTGTTACGTCACGCTGACTACACGATCGCCTAACTTTAGGTGACAATATTACACAAAGATTATATACCAAAAAAATGTAATATAGACCCATAGAGTAGAAATATCTCTGGAGTGAGAATTCAGATGAGCATAACTGATGTTATGTTCTCAAAATTAAGCTGTAATTGGCACAAATATAACTCGCGACAAATATACTGACAGCACCATTTATCTCAGCCATCCAGTGATGTGTATGTCGGCTGACCTTCTGTAGCTTCCAAATGTGTGTGAGGTCTTATGCGACCAAACTGCATGGTTATCAGTCGCTAGACTTACACACTAATTACTTCACTAATTTAAACTAACTTACGCTAAGGACAACACAAACACCCAAGCCCTAGGGAGGATTTGAACGCATGACCGTAGCGGCCGTGCAGACTGTGACTGGCGTGCCACAGCAGCCGGCGTTTCGAAATGTTCACGCTCGTTGGCAATTGTCCACATATTTAAAAAAAGCAATAAATAATGGATGTGAATATAGTGTTGATCTCTAAGCAGTGTTGTGCGCTATTGACTGTTAATACTATTTACAAAAATGAGCGAAGAGGCTGTTCTTAGTCCTCTTAGTGACGGGCTATCACATGTCGTGTTACTTCTGCCATCAGTTGTCTGCTCAGGGAAAAAGAGGTGGGGCTTGTTACAGCATCAGTTCCGATCGTGATCAGTAGAATTAATCCTGGCTTAAGGTTGAGAACATGCGCAGAACGCAATGAGGTATTTTTACTTTACGGTCGAAGGGTCGAAACCACAGACCAAAGATAGCATAGTGCCACAGACCAGTGATTTCTATACAAACTGGATTTGAAACTCTGATGTCCGAGACAAGGCTAATAAATATAAGGTTGGGCAGTAAGCGCTCTGCTCTGCCATTGCCTGGCGCTGTGACGTCACTGTGGGACTGCGAGCTCCCAAGCGGCCTGCACAGGCGTAGTCCGCTACGGAACGAAATGAGTATTTGTGTTAAGTTTTTAACTAAAACTATTGTTTGTACCTTAGATTCAAAGTGCTATAATGCTGTACAATATTGCAGTTAAGACTGCTGAGTCATATTCTATCGTAGATTTGCGCGTAACGTAACACTAACATATCAGATCACTAACATATCAACAATGTCTATAATATCTTGATATGTCGCAGAAGTGCTCAATATGTAAGTTAAGCACTCAAAACGACACTTCACTGCAAATCCTCAGAAATGTGTCCATAAATAAGTCCAAATTAACAAGATAGTCTAACAGGTTATCTACACAGATCACTACTTTGTTGAGAAGACAAAAAATTTATTTGAACCACAGTCAAAAACACAAAAGTCACTTGCAATTACAATTCTTTTACACTGTGTATACTCATACCATACATAGTATCTAGGTTTCACTGCTGGTGCTACTACCACCGGTACTACCAATACAGTACACATTTTCTTTCTGCCTTTGGAATTTGCCAACAGGGTTTTTATACCATTCAATAAGGCGGCTACGTCACGTTTCGTCTTGTCGTGTGACATCACGTGACGTTCAATTTTCACTTAAAAGTTTCTATTAAGATTATTTTAGTTTTTTAAATAGGAAATATACTTCAAATTACAATCCAAATCATCTTTTGAGTGTTTACTAAAGATTTTTTATAAAAATGAAATTGAAAGTAACAGTTACAACTGCTACACACTTTTCTTTTAAAGGTATTTAATTTTCAAATAACAGATATTTATGTAATTGCATTATTATTTGATTCTTTGTGCCTTATAATGGTTTTTATACAAAATAACATTTTAGAAGCAAGTTACAATCACTACGTACAAATGCTGATAAGATCGCCTTGTAAGTACACGATCATTGGCACAGTTCTTATGACAAATCAAAACAAACGTCAATCTCATACAAGCCTTGCCTGTGATTTTCGAATACAAAAATATACTTAACATTTATGTCCAATTTAAGGTAAGTTTAACCCATACAGATAACTGAGGTAGTTACAGTTCACGTAAAACACGCGAATATTTTCGTGCTTTTCTTACGTTACTAATATTGAAAGTTCCTATGAATCGTAACAGACTGCTGACTTTAAAAGAACAGGAATATTTTAATACAATCTTATCAAAATACATTAAAATAAGCACATAAGTGTTTCAAAGTACGATTTAGATGAAAGAAAGGAAAGGAAATTTCCTAGCAATTTTCTGTCTCCAGTGAAGGGCCAAGTAGTGTTTTAAATATACAAAATCTTTGCGTCAATCGTCTTGTAATGCTGAAGGATAATAACTCTCTAGAGCTCTTTTATGTGCTTAGAGATTCTTATGTCGTGTATTTATTTACTTAGTTGCAGATGACACACTGATATTCGCACTACTGCTGCATGACGGTACTGCGTCTGCCTTAAGCACTTCTGTGGCAAATTAAGCTATTCAGACTGCAAATCACATAATCGATTTCTTTGAAAGGCTGGGAGCGTATTCGAGAATGTGCAATGCTTACAGTGACATTCCTATAGCATTTGGAGAGCCACACTTACGTTAACGTTTCATCTCGAGGAAAAATATGAAACTTTATTTCAGTTCTTTTCCTGTTCAGACACTGGGAATACAACCCATAATAGCACAGCCTGGCATTGTACAAATAATAATAGAAGTATTTCAAAGAATTGCAGCAGAAACAATAGCACGCACGAACTCAGTAAAGATGTCACGGTACTTACTCCCTGTACTATAAACATACGCAACAAGCACTCGGGAATTAAATATATTTTCCACTGTAAATGTTTTACTTCCAAAGTTTGAAGCAAAACAAACTATTCAAGCAAATACAGAAGAAACGGTAAAACACACATACAAATGTTAGCATCCATCTCTGCACTTTGTGTTGCTTCTAGGTATCCCACAGTGACATCATGCGCAGAACGGCGAAACGCGTTTCCTACTGCGCATCGCTTACTGCGCCCCAGTAATAAATATGTCTGAGCATAGAACTTGCCAAGAAGGTTCTCCTTGGTGCTTGCAAATTCTAATGTTTTCCCACTTTTCTGCATTGTTCGCAATGTTTATATTTAGCATACGAATTTGCTTCGTGTATAACGTGACGAAGAATTGCTTGGTTACTTCTTGATTTGAAATTTATGTGAATACGCAATGTAACAGACTAATATCGGAGCGGAACTGATCGTAAATTCTTTTCATTTTCTTGTAATAGTTCATATCAGATATAGTTCAATTTTGCAAGGAACTAAATAGGAACATCTATGGCTTGCAAGCTCATACAGTTAAAGTTTAATACCCAGGTAGGGTAGAGATCTAAGCCACAGACATGCATTGCCTATACGACCATGGGTTATACGTCTGTGTATCGGCTTGGCGTAAAGTCAAAGATTCTTTGTCAATATTGGACGTATGTATCGAGAAAATTAGTGTAATATCGGTGCCAGTGCGAGAGCCAGCGTGCTGAAGTTAAATAATTTTGGACAAATATTCTGTCTCGAAGAAAATTACTGCAATATCTTTGTTGGTTGAGTACCATGCAGAGAGTACGGGTTGATCCTGAAAATGCAAAAAATGAATAAATGAATAAAACAAATACACATTCCATTCAATAATGAGTATCTTTACGAGATATTTCTAGTCAAAACTAAATTTGTAATTATTAATAGAGCTTATGTACATTGCGACAGTTTCCAATTGTATAGCGTATGATATTACCATACACAAAAGTCAGGGACTAAGTTTAAATAATGCATGAGTAGCATTGCTTTTTTATTGTCCACATACGGACAAGAAATAGTGGCGCTTTTCAGGCGACTATCGGGGAGGTTTACATTTTATTAACGCCGACGTCAGTAATATCAAAACCCAGAATACAATGGACTTATAAATACGGACCAAGTTTACCAAAAATCGTTACATGAAAGCCTCTGAGGAAAATAAAAAAAGTGGGAGAGAGTGGGTTTTAAGAAAATCCTTAACTGACGTACAACAAATGTCCCTCGGAAAGATAAAAAAGAGAGGGACTACCTATAAAAAGAAATGACATCCAAACGCAGCTGTTTGAATAAAGAAAAATGGAGTATGATATACTGGGACCATTACGTCGACGAATGAGAATCTAAACATACGAATTGTTCATGGTAATTCAAAGAAAGACTTAGGAAACAGGAAAACCATTTAAAGTGAGAGAAACGAAAGTTACCCACATAATAGAGAAAGGTAGTAACATAGGCTGTTTTTTGAATATTCAGAAAGACTACTATCGATGTAGATAACATCAGACTGCAACATTTCGGGTTCTGGATTGCATAATTCAGATCTTGTGCAACGAAAAGTATATAGGAATACAGTGTTTTGAAAAAATCATAAGCCAATTTGGCAGTATTTATATATTTCAGTGGGCACCATGCAGACATAAATCAAGCAAAAACTCCATGCTGGTTCTGATATCATGCATGAAATGTGCAATGGGTAAGGCTGCGAATAGCTTTATGGAAATCGCAAAGAATGGAAAATATGTATCAGCTACTGTAAAAAGTTAAACAGAATTTGGGCACCAAATAATATTTTGAAGAATGTCATTAAAAACTTTCCTACTTCATTCGAAACCTTTCCAAAGTTTCTTGAAGAAAATTTCTTCTTAACTCAGTTGAAATTGTCTCAAAACTGTATACTGCACACCCACACAGAAGAATGAATTATGGTTTCGATATTGATGGTGAAGGTGCAGTATTAGTCCTATAGACCTTCCTTAAATGTGAACTACTGGTTTGTGTTGTACAAAAATGTGGATACTGAAGTGCGGAACTAACACAGCGTGCACTTCACTGCAAGTTCACTATATACTAATGCCAAAATGTGTTTATTGGCCAAAAGCACTTCCAACTGGAGCCCACAATGATGAAAAAGAAATGTCTTATCTATTTAAATAATTATTATTACGGCAGTCACATTTGATTTTTTTCTCACGAACGAAATTATTTTTCGTTGTAATTCTTTTAAGTTATAAATATACTGATTCTAGGAACAAGATTATTTGCTAATCGTCGCAGAATAAAATATGTAAAATACTGCAACGTAACGTCTAAGACATCGACGTCAAGTCCACTGTATGTTGGCGTTTGTGTCAACACTTGTAACTTGCAACGTTCTCGGATTGCCGAAGGATGAAGACGAAAGATTCCCAAAAGCGGGAGACCCGGGGTCGAGTCCCGGTCCGTCACAAATTTTCAGGTGCCAGAAAACAACAAACCGCCTGAGAAGAGCAGCTGAAGGCGTGAGTTTTCGTAAATTACAAACTGACGTCTGTTTATTGGTATTATGTATATGGTGTCTTCTTTTCTAACATGCCTGAAAAGAACATACATCATATAAATAATTGTATATCTGCCCCAACAGGCAGGCGTCAATGCGGATGCATTAATATGCTCGATCCCTTGCGGGAATCCAGTTTAGGCCGTGAGCAAGTGGAATCAAATGGGCAGGGGGCACTACTATCGTAGTGTGCTACATGGTGAGAGTTTGGGTTGGAAGGGAAGCGTGCCTGGATAGCCTAATCGTCAAGGCTACCGCTGGCCCAAAGCAAATAATCCGGGTTCGATTCCCGGTCCAGTACAAATTTTCATCTTTGCCCTTGAATTTATTTCTGTGCCCTGAAACGCTCGAAATGTTTAAATATTTAGAATTCGTGTTTATTGAATAAACACTGTCTTTCGCTGTAATTCACAAACTTAATTAACAGAATTTCATTTTCATACTCGTATGAAAATTTAACTAACTGAGGAGAGTCCTGATTTTTGCTACACACAACGTAGTTTTCCGAGCTACGGTGACGACTTTGCTTATTTCTACTCCATATTTCGAGTTCTACATCTGCATGGGATACTCTGCAAATCACATTCAAGTGCCTGGCAGAGGGTTCATTGAACCACCATTATACTATTTATCTCCCATTCCACTCTTGAATAGCGCTCGGTAAGAAAGAACACCTGAATCTCTCCGTTCGATCTCTGATTTCTCGTATTTTATTCTGACGGTCATTTCTACCTATGTAAGTGGGAGTCAGCAATATATTTTCGCATTCGGAGGAGAATGTTGGCGATTGGAGTTCCGTAAGTAGCCGACGCCGCAGCGATAAGCGCCGTTGCTGTAATGATTCCCATCCCAGATCCTGTATCATTTCCGTAACGCTGTCTCCTTTGTATCGTGACAATACGAAACGAACTGCCCTTCTCTGGACTCTTTCGATGTCCTCCGTCAAACCCATTCGATAAGGATCCCACACTGGGCAGCAATACTCCAAGAATGGACGAACAAGCGTAGTATATGCAGTTTCTTTTGTAGTTCTGTTGCATCTTTCAAGGGTTCTGCCAATAAAACGCAGTCTCTGGTTCGCCTTTCCCAAGACATTATCTATGTGTTGTTACCAGTTTGCGTCTTAAGTAATAGTAATTTCCAGGTATTTTGTGGAGTTTAAGGCCCACACTTTTTATTGATTTATCTTGTAAACAAAGTTTAACGGATTTCTTTTCGTACTCATGTGGACGACTTCACACTTCACATTATTTAGAGTCAATTGCCAATTTCTACACCATAGTGCAGATCGTTCTTCAGATGACCTAACTAGACGGTAAATGACGGCGTCTTCTGCAAACAACCTATCGGGCTACTTAGATTTTCCCCTAAATAGTTTATGTAAATAAGGAACAGCAGAGGACCAATAACACTACCCTGTGGAACGCCCGATATCACCTCTGTTTTAGTCGATGCCTTGCCATCGATTACTACGAACTGTGTCCTCTCTGACAATAAATTCGCTATCCAACCGCAAATTTGGGGCGATATACTATAATCACGCAATTTGATTAAAAGCCGTTTGTGAGGTACCGTGTCAAAAGCCTTCTGTAAATCAAGAAATACGGAATCGATTTGCGAACCTTTGTCGATCGCTTAGTTCTAGGAATTGCGAATCTGAGTGACGAAATATTAAACGCCAGTGAGCGTCGAAAAACCAAGTGAAAACGGAAGCACTGCAGAGAATAGTTTTCAGTGTGTTCTTTCAGTTTGACATCGAGCTTCTGTGTTTCAAGTTGACCAACCTTATTTTCGCTTCGAAGCGGAAGCTAAATGGAAAGACAGGAAATGTGCCGTTAGCTCTTTCGCGGAGAGTGAAACGAAATGGTATTCACATCTGCTGAAAGTAGAAGTAATTCTGGAAATACGTCGTACGCTACCATGAATAGCAAGGGATGTGTACGCTGTAAAAAAAGGGACGAAAAAGGCAGTTAATGAAAGAGCAGTTTCTGTGAAGTGTGGTCGGTCGTGCATTGTTTTCCGGGACACCTTTTGTCTCGTGTATACTCTGTTCTGAATGACAATTCCACTGTATCGCATTAGCTGTTTCGTGAGCTCTTTTCATTTGCTGCGCTTCGCTAACAATATGGCATAAAGTTTCGTTCAAAATTCTATGCTCGCATCCATGTGAAATGCGGTCCATCTGCTTCCGACCATCTAGATTAAAGTTTTCCATTATCACTCCTGAAAAAAGGGTGAGATAGTTCCTTTGAAAGGGCACAGCCGATTTACTTCCCCATCCTTAACGAAACAATCAGAGCCTGTGCTCCGTCTCTAATAACCATGCTTTCGACGGGAAATTAAACGATAATGTTCCTTCCTCTTTCGTTCAATATACTGGTGTTATACTGTTAGTAGTTTACTTGCTTCAGTAAATAATACAATATTCATATGTCACATAGCATTAATCTACTGGTGTAAATTAACACGTAATGCACCAGCTAATGAGTACGAAAAGGAATCCACTATACTGTTACGACCCACTTAAAATGGAGGGAACACATAAAAATGTTAAGGAGAAGGCGAAGCAAAGACTGCATTTTATTGGCAGAACACTTAGAAGATGCTACAGTAACTAAGAGACTGCATACATTACGCTTTTAGAACTCGTTTTGCCTCTTTTAGGGCATTGCTGCATGGCACGGGCTTTTTATCAAGTGAGGCAACGAAAGAATACACAGGACAGCTCGTATTATATTAGCGTGATACAGCGGAGAGTGCCATAGAATCAAAAATTGTAGTGGCTATCACTACACGCGTTGCGGTGAGATCTACTAAAAAGTTGCGATCACTGACTTTTATCACAGAACGCAAAAATATTGAAAGGAACAGGGCAGTGTGGAAGGAGAGTAGTAAGGTGCTGGCACAACGCAATTGATAACGTGTCAGTTTCCTTTTATTTGGCATCCCAAGACTGAATAAAATTTAGCAATTTCATTTCATTTAACAATATCAATTTCTGACAAACGATCACACACATTTACATTCAGGTCTACTATAGTAAACAAAACAATTATGCACAATATCCAAATTACCACTGCATCCAGTTAAGCCGAAACACATCTGCCTTCACTTATTACCCGCAGCAGAATCTGACCACAAGAATCAGCCAGAACATTCAGCACGTTTCTACCAATCGTCGTTCCAACAACATTACCTAGTCGCACGATCACTGTTTGTAATCGGAATTAACTGTCTCATTAAATACGAAAGGATCTGAAATCTGGGATACACCTTGAAGTCAAGAACAATGAACCAATAAGATTAACTGGGTCTTTAAGCACCAATGGATAAAAATAGTGGATATACACTACAGTTAAAGGTGTACCGAGCAGGTCCTAGTTAACCGATCCATACAGCCTAAAAGGACATGAACCTCGAGACACTAGTACATTAGTATACTGAGCAAGTTAAAATTACTCGGTCTATAAAGCTGAATGGATGTGGAAACTTTGCTACTGCCTCTTCAAGCATAAACGAATATGAAAATGAAACTATCAATAAAATTCTTCTGGGTATGAAACCGCGTCGTCATTTTATAAATTCCACCAACGTTTCGGCCACTGTTGCAGGCGGCCTTCATCAGGGTCTGTGTCTGTGTCTGACACAGTCAGACAGAGACCCTGATGAAGGCCGCCTGCAACAGTGGCCGAAACGTTGGTGGAATTTATAAAATGACGACGCGGTTTCATACCCAGAAGAATTTTATGGATAGTGACAACAGCCGCGGAAGCCTACGTTTGCATGAAAATGAAAATTTCAAATGACACTATGCTTAGAGTCACAGAAATTAACTAATATGACTATAGGCCAATGAACAGAACCTCCGCTTGAAGCAACAGTTCAATCGCCGAGTAAAGCACTAGGAATCTCAACATATTGGCGTGCAAGACGGGTACAGGCTCTTAGCTTCAGAGTCGGGCATCGAAACCAGTAATTATTGGTACTGTCACAATAGCAATCCAGCGACCGACAAGTAACACGTTAAGTATTTTAAGTAAATACAAAAAATTCAGTCACTTTAGCGTGTGGCGCAGTCGCTGGCATACACACCCCATCGTCAGTAAGTGTCAATGACTCTTTTACATTCATTAAAACACTTCAGCTGACGTAAAAACCAACGGACTTCAGTGGTTCACGGAGTGTAGATTAAGCAATCCTTAAGACAGTACAATGTCTCGTGCAGCATTAAATTAATTCGACATCATCACATAAAACTTAGAACGACAATCAGTCACAGCCAATAACTTCACTTTAAGTAATTTTATGCCACCGCTCAAATGATGTACACGCACAAATAGTTATCGTTACAATGTTATTAGGCTTTAGTCAAGTCACCAAACCGACCAGCTACTGCCGCACAAAATACAGATCGGTCCTTAAGCGTGCCTTACAGTAGTGTGTCCTAATAGAAGAGCTTTAAGAAAGTTTACGCCTCAGGCAGATCGTTCAGAAAGCAAGTTTCACACTTCGCGGAACACAATGTCCACACATATTGGTGCACTTACACCAGGCAGTAAATAGGCGGTGAGCAGAACGTCCAGCGTTCCCTTACTACGAAAAGACCGACAGCAACTCATCCGGCATGCGGCGATACTCGCGGCCAAACACACGCCTCCATTCCATTCGACTCTCTCTCTCTCTCTCTCTCTCTCTCTCTCTCTCTCTCTCTCTCTCCGGCACCACCACCTCTGCGCGATGTGTCCCTCCAAAGTTCCTAATGTCAAGGCACCGCGAGTATATCGGTACTCGAGATCAACGATATACTCGCGGCAACCGCACAAATATGTTGTTAATTGCCACCTACGTAGGGAGAAATTATCATCAAAACAAAGACCTCGAACTGAGAGATTAAGGCGTTCTTTCTTCCCCCGTGATATTCGTTTCTGGAATGGAAGATAAATGATCTGAAAGTAGTTCTATGAATCCTCTGTCAGGCACTTAAATGTGATTTGCAGAGTGCGAGCGTGAAGGTCGGGGTGAGAGTTTAAAATAGAGAAAGTTTAATTTTTAAAACTCACAACCACCAGCTGCGAACCAAATTCCTAAACATGCAAAAACACTGGAACTGTGATTGCAACTGTTTGACTCGTTTTCTAGGGGATGATATCACACGTTCGCAGCTTTCCTTCCCTGCATATGATTAACAAAACAAATTCATAATAAAATAAAGTTCATGAGAGAAAAGGGTGTACTAACTACTATTTTTGAAAACACGTGAAAGTTCACTTTATGTTGTTTATTTCACAATCTTAGAACCCTGTGGCTGATACGTCTGTACGTCGACACATTTATCAAATAAAGTTATAGCTCATGAGCCCCCAGACAAAAATGAATATTTGTCGCAAATTGTTTTAACACTATGTGGTTGTCTCAAACACCGTTTATGTTCATGCCTATGCGACGACACGTGTTACATTAAAAAATCACAGTCACTTTAATTCAATGCGATACACACCTTGTTCCACCAGCTAAATATTCACAACAAACAGTAGCACTCGATTCAACTTGGTGCAGTCTACGACGAGCAACCACACGTAGCGATTGCCACACACAAATCTAAAGTCTCCACCTCGAGAGCCACATGCCGACTGCTTGCAGAGCGACGCCGCCCGGCCAGCTCCCCATGTGCTCCCACCTCGTCACTTCCTGCCCTCGCGCCGTGCGCGCCAAAAGCTCAACCGCCGGGGTTTTTTCCCCTACGTCATCAACTTCCTCATGTGAGCTGTTCTAACCGATTTGCCAACGTACAGCGCTCAGCCAATACATTTCTAAAACTTTACTTAAAATCAAAATAATTACACTACACATTAAACAAATATTTTCTTACGTTTTTATATTAGTATAAACATCCTTTGTACTATTTATTATAATCGTGCAATTTCTTATATCACAGATAAGTGATTTAACTGAATATTTCAAGGTAAAATACACAAGATTAATTGAAAATAAAATGAGAAATAGTTAATATATTATTTTTATAAACAAACATTGCCATGCTAGTTGTGTAACTGTCTTGTATTCATTGATAATTTATTACTTTTCATTGTCAATTAAACATATTACGTCAGATGTGACTATATCAGCTAATGTATTGTTTATTTGTCAACAGGCTATTTTGTAATGAGGGCCTTAAAGGTTCCTAACTGCATCGTATTACTTCAAATTCAAGTAGTATTAGAATATTTTATTTCACGCTGTGCACTGCACTGCACCTGGCACTCGCCATTGTTCCTCTCTCCCCTCACCGGAAACGAACCTGGAAAATCCTAAGCTGGAACAAGCCACCAACGTCGGCCTATTCGCTGGCCTCCCATCAGCTACAAGCACACAGCAAATCTCAACGTGGAGAATTACTACCTACGGCCTAACTATAAATGTTGTCACACAACTGCGTATATACATTGCTACCATAATTAATAAGATTATAATTGTGTAACATTTAGTGCATTAGCATGGTCAATGTTTGCAGTGAACATCATTCTGTTTAATTATCAAATGCTATTAATTACCAGTATTTCTATTGGGCGGTAATCTTACAAGAGTAAAGATGTAGATGTAGATAAAGGGAAAAAAGAGAAAGGACAAGTTTTCGGAACACAGGTCCTTCTTCAGGTGGGAGAGAAGGGAATAAAACAGGATGGGTACTGAAGGGAAAGGTAATTCACGACCTAGGTCATTAGGATGGTGTTTGAGGAGTGTGAAAGTGAGACATACTGCATATTAGTACTGAGCCAAGCCAGAAAGGATATATATAACCAATCCTGTTAATCAAAAACATTTTAGACACCCCCCCCCCCCTCCTACACCCCTCAGCATCATTCAGTTCACTCATCTTTTCTTCTGTTTACTGCTTGATCTTTCCTCTTTGGTTTTATATATATATATATATATATATATATATATATATATATATATATATATATATATATATATATATACTAATATGCAGTATCTCTGACTTGCACACTCCCCAAACACCATCCTCATGACCTAGGTCGTGAATTACTTTTTCCCTTCCGTTCCCATCCTGTTTTCTTCCCTTCTCTCCCACCTGAGGAAGGAACTGTGTTCCGAACGTTTGTCCTTTCTCGTCCTTTCTCCTTTCTTTCTTTTTCTTCATTTGTGTCACTATTGGCGATACAGCACAAAGGTATGTACTGGCCATCCAGTATACCTCTTTTGAAAAATAATTTGTCGCCTCTGAGGAGATTTTTCATCGTTAATCGAATAGATGTAGATAAAGTTAGACAGGGAGGTGTAGATTTCACGTATCCCAGGTATCCCAGAGTTACATATCAGTATACATACAGTGCTTTATATATGAGTTTTTAAAATGTTTACAACTTGCATCTAAATAAGAGTTGAAGAATGCTACATCACCCATACACAGATGGCGCTTATGTCCTTTTCCATTCCAATATTATAAATCGCGACTGTAGCAGCAGGAAGCCTATCGGGCCAAAAAGATTAAAAGAAAGATAATAAATAAATAAATGAAATTTAAAAAAAGAAAATGCATTCATGAAAACAGAGCACGTCGTATGAAGAAACAAACTGATGTTTTGTGTGGCTCACTGTACGTATGTTACTATTCCAATTAAACCATATACTCCACACTTTTACACCAAGTCTTATTACAGTCTTAAAAAGAAAAATTTTAACTACCGTCGACCATATACGAATAAACAAGTTAGCCGGCCGCGGTGGCCGAGGGGACTGAAGCACTCCAGTCACGGTCTGCGCGGCCACTGCGGTCGGGGGTTCGAATCCCCCCTCGGGCATGGATATTTGTGCCGTCCTTAGTCTTAGTTAGTTCATAAGTAGTTCGTAAGTTTAGGGACTGATGACCCCGTAGTTAAGTCCCATAGACTATACAAACATTTGATTTGAAACAAGTTATTTAACTCTATTATTACACGATACGAAGATAGCTTATAGAAAGTTATTTGATGTTAAATCCATATTATAAGCTATCCTCTGTGAACTTTAGTTATCTTGATAAAAAGAAACTAGAGTTAAATTTATATATTTTAATAATTTGGAAGTGAAAATGTTCATTTCTATCAAATTGATGTAACAATTCAAATTTGTATGCAAACGGTTTTATTCTCATGTAATTACTGTATTAAGTAGTGATGAAACATTGGTATGTTAATTGTGCAGTTGTGTCCAGACCTCCTTGTTAACAATGCAAGATTTTTTCTGTAGTATTTCTTCATAAAACATGCGTTATAGGTTGGAAATTATCCCCATGAACCACAAACTGCCGTGATGGGGTGGCTTGCAACGATACAGATTGTCGTACCATAGTTGCAACAACAGCGGAAGGGTATCTATGGAGAGGCCAGACAAACGTGTGTTTCCTGAAGAGGTGCAGCAGACTTTTCAGTAGTTACAGTGGCAACAGCCTGGATGATTGAATGAGCTGGCCTTGTAACATCAGCTAATGTGGTTTTGACACACAGTTACTGTGAACGAGTGAAAGCAAGGGGAAACTAGAGTCGTTACTTCTCCCGATGACATGCAGCTCTACTGTATGAATACATGATGATGCTCTCGAGTAAAATATTCCGGAGGTAAAATAGTCCCCCATTCGGATCTCTGAGCGGGAACTACTCAGAAGGATGTCGTTATCAGGAAAGACAACAGTAGCATTCTACGGATCGGAGCGTGGAACCATGGAGCGTGGAGACACGGAAAGGTTTTATAATGGTAGGACATAGAATTCGGAACCAGGTTTTAAACTGTAAGACATCCTGGGGCAGATATAGACTATGCCCATATCTTATTGGTTATAAACTTCAGACTGAAAGTAAAGAAACTGCAGAAAGGAAGTAATTTTATTACATTTATTACATTAACTGCAGGATTCCACGCCTTGTCCAAATTAAAATTATTATCTCTGTTTATTAAATTATCAGATATTCTAATTTCTACTGCTTCTTTAAAAATTGCTTCCCAAAATGAAGATATAGGTGTTAAAATCTTCACATCACTGTAATTCATTGAATGCCCTTTATCTAAACAATGTTCTGCTACAGCTGATTTGTCTGGCCGTAATAAACAAGTGTATCTTCGGTGTTCCACACATCTTTCGTGGACAGTATGGGTTGTCTGTCCTATATATGAACATTCGCAATTTCCACAAGGTATCTGATACACACCAGATTTTCTAAGCAACAGATCATCTTTCACAGATCCGGCTAATGCTGCGATCTTCATAGGTGGCCGGAAGATTACTTTAACTTGATGTTTTTGGAGAATTCTACCGATCTTTGAAGAAAGAGCGCCCACGTAGGGCAAGAATGCTCTCTATCTGACGCTATCTTCTTCCTCCAGGTCATCTATTTGCATTCTCGGTTTAACACTGAATGCTCTGCGAATCTGTTGTTGGGAATATCCATTCGCTTTGAAGATGTCCTTGAGGTGTGTGAGCTCTTTTTCCAAGTTCTCGTCATCCGATATACAGTGTGCTCTGTGCACCAACGTTTTAAGAACGCCTGCAGTTTGTGAAGGATGGTGGCAGCTGCTGGCGTGTAAATACAGATCTGTGTGCGTCGGTTTGCGATACACAGCGTGTCCTAGTGTGCTATCAATTTTACGGCAAAGGAGAACGTCCAAGAAAGGAAGGCAGCCATCCTTTTCTATTTCCATAGTAAATTTAATACTATCGTGGATGGAATTTAAATGGTGAAGAAATCGATGTAATTCATCCTTTCCGTGAGGCCGTACTACAAACGTGTCGTCTACGTACCTCCAGAATGTAGGTTTAAAACTTGCAGAGTCCAATACTTTGTCCTCAAAGTCTTCCATAAAGAAGTTAGCCACCAGAGGGGAGAGGGGACTTCCCATGGCGACTCCGTCAATCTGCTCATAAAATTCCCCCTGAAACTGAAAATAGGATGACCGCAGTACGTGCTCAAATAAGGTAGTGATGTCCTCGTCAAAGTGTTGGCCAATAAGAGACAAAGAATCATTTATAGGTACCTTGGTAAATAACGATACCACGTCGAAACTCACCAACACATCCGTACTATTAAGCCTGATGTTCTTAAGCCTCTGAATAAAATCTATAGAATTACGAATGTGGTGACTACATTTTCCCACTAATGGTTTTAATTGTGAAGCCAAATACTTGGCAGAAAGGTACGTTGGTGAACCAATAGTGCTAGTTATTGGACGCATTGTCAGATCCTCTAGACGCTCGTCCTTATCTAATTTATGGACTTTAGGAAGCCCTTAAAATCTCGGTGGTACTGCCCCTCGCACTTTTAAACTTCTTGTAACTTCCTCTTAGGCTGTCTCCACCACATCCTTTTTTCCAGGGGTGATAGTCCTCCAACGTTCGGAGGAGAACTTCTGTGAAGTTTGGAAAGTAAGAGGCGACGTACTGGCAGAAGTAAAGTTGTGTAGACGGACTTTGAAGCGTGCCTTGATAGTTCAGATGGTAGAGCGCTTGCCCGCGAGAGGCAAAGGTCCGAAGTTCGAATGCCGGTTCCGTCAGACAATCTGCCAGGAATTTTCAGACAGCATTTATTAGAGTCAAATTACTTGAAAGGGAAGCTTTAGTTGGGACACGAGTAATTATTCAGTTTGTTCATTGAACAGGCTGTGAAAGAAAGCCGCGGTGGAGTAGCCGAGCGGTCTAAGGCACCTCGCTGCGGAGCGTGCGGTTGCTCGCTGTCGGAGGTTCGAATCCTCCTTGGGCATTGTCCTTAGGTTTAATTTACTTTAAGTAGTTTGTAAGCTACGTACTGATGACCACGCAGTTTGGTCCGATAGATTTACAAACATTTGAATTTTTTTGTGACAGAAAGCAAGAAGGAATTTAGAGAAGGAATTAAAGCTCAGTATGAAGAAATAAAAACTTTGTGGTTTGCCAGTGACACTGTAATTCTGTCAGAGACATCAAAGGATCACGAGGATCAGGTGAACAGGATGGACAGAGTGTTGAAATGGACGTATTAGTTTAACAAGATCAAAACTAGAGTAATTGAATGAAATCTAAGAAAATCAGGTGATGCTGAAGGAATTAGATTAGGTAACGAAACAATAAAGGTGGTAGTGACTTTTGTTGCTTCGGCAGTAAAATAACATAATTTTATTATGGTCGCATTACCGGATGTAAAATGCAGAATGACAATGGGAAAGAAAGCAGTTTTGAAAAATAAAACTTTGATAAGTTCTCTTGCTCAGGATACAGTAAGGTAGAGACCATCAAACTGGTCTTGGGACTGAAGATCACAACAGAGGCTAAGAATTCATAACAAAAACATAAGCACTAAAAATTCTTATTGGTAAAAAGATACATGTAGTTGCGAAAATACTGAATAACAGTAATAAACACCAATAGATAGGTCTACATATGAATCGCAAACGGAAAGTGCGATTGATGTGCGATTTTCACAGAATGGATTGGTAGTCAAGGACTCTTATTGTTAGCTAATAAACAGATTGTAAAAGTACCTAGAAAGCGTATTTTGTATGTAAACATACAATTTTTCAAGTGGAACAATGGTTGTTTCTATCATGCACTGGAATTTTTGACACCGGCTATGTACATAAACTTTTGAATGACATTTTTATCACGTTTATTTTGGCAGCTGCGACTATTCAAAATTTTGGGGGCGGAGGCTTCGACAGCGTAGCTGACTGGCTGTTTGTCATGAGACAGTGGGCCGTTCTTCAGAGGCTAGCCACTCGGTCAGTCACCTACGCTAGCGCAGCCTCCACCCCCGAAAATTTGAACGATTGTAGCTGCCAGAATAAACGTGATAACAATGTCATTCAAAATTCTTTGTACTCAGTTGGAGTTAAAAATTCCAGTGCATGATAAAGCAACCATAGTTCCATTGAAAAAACTGTATGTTCGCATAAACATACAGTTTCTAAGTAATATTACGATCTGTTTGTTGGCTAAAAATACGAGCACCTGACTACCAACCCAGTCTGTGAAAACCGTACTTTGCGTTTCCGCAACATTTGCGGTGCTAGAGTAAGGTAACGTACCTTGAGATATATATAATATATATATATATATATATATATATATATATATATATATATATATATATATATATCAACACACACACAAGATATATTATATGGGGGGCTAAATAAATGAGGTATATTGGGAAATACGTTGTGTTTCTGATTTGAGATGTGGTTCCATTCAACCACCTTTACCGCTGTACTGTTGTTAAACGTAACCTAATATTCATATTTTGGAAATTTATGTTTTATATGTTTTATATTAATTTGGAAACTGTAATGCCCTGAGCAGTCGTCACCTGTTTCAAATATAGAAACATCGACACTGTGACGCCAGTTTGGATAACTACTGACATTGGAACAGAGCATCGAATCTCAGGTCAGTTACACGTTAAGCACGCATAGAAGAGGTGCAGGGGGAAAATTTATAAATGAGAAACACATACTCTATTTCTGTGTTCTGAATAAACGAGCATTTCAAACGATGCTCTGCCGTATTTGCCAGATAAAGTACGCCATAATGTGCTCATATATAACATTGTTAGACTATGGTGTTGAGTAATTTTTTTCAGATATGCATATTGGTATGTAAAAAATGGTCAATTGATTTTGAGGCAAGAAGGCATAATTGCTCAAAAAATCCCACACAAGCATCGGTGAATACAGGTATAATTGTTACTCGGTTTTATCTCTGATTACTTTGTTATTGACATGACACTTTTTATGTAATACTGAGCTCTTTGGGAGATGAAAATACACAACTGGAAGATTATATACCTACAATCAAAAGTATTCAGACACCTGGCTGAAAATCACTTAAAAGGTCGTGACGCCCTCCATCGGTAATGCTGACATAATATTTGGAGTAGATTCTCACGCAGTTTGGGATTCCTGTGAGATGGTCTGAATGGATGCTTGCCTATTACACTGTACAACCAACTTCAACTGCCAGCGGTCGCTGTCAGTCAACAGACTAGGTCGACCTGTACGCTTTCGTGTTGTAGGTGCCCTTTCACGTTTCCCCTTCACTATCACATCAGAAATAGTGGACCTACAGATGTTTAGGACTGTGGAAATCTCGCGTAGTGATTTCTGACACAACTGACACGAAATCGCCTGCCTACGTTCGAAGTCCATGAGTTCCGCTGAACGCCCCATTATGCTTTTTCACGATGTCTAGTGACTACTGAGGTCAATGTTATGGAGTACCTGGCAGCAGATGGCAGTCCAATCCACCTAATACGAAAAACGAATGTTTTTGCTGGTGTTCAAATGTTCAAATGTTTGTATAGCTTATGGGACTTAACTTCGGGGTCATCAGTCCCTAAACTTACAATTTATGAACTAAGACTAAGGACGGCACAAATATCCATGCCCGAGGGGGTATTCGAATCCCCGACCGTAGTGGCCGTGCAGACCGTGACTGAAGCGCCTCAGTCCCCTCGGCCACCGGGCTTTGCTGGTGTCCACATATTATTTATCACATAGTGTATATACAAAGATCTCACATAAAATGTTGCAAGTATCACCTAGGCACAACTGTAGGCCTGCTCATTTTAACATATTCCACGAAGTTCTGGTGTTGCTTATTTCGTGTCTTTTGGCCCTAAGAAATTCTGCAGTTGTTCGGCTTTTAAGACAGTTCCATAAGAAAAAAGCCGGCATGAGGTAGATGTGATGAGCATGTGCAGTGCCACATATATTTTATTTGCGTTAATTGGTTACCAGTGAATCTCACTGCAAGCTGTATAGAAGCGTTTTAGTGGGACACGTTGCTTAATCTTGCTGATAATAAGCGCCTGAAAGTTCGATGTCATCCTTCACAAACGTATTGAACATGTACGGAAACTGTGGTATCTACGTGACGTATCAAAGAAATTGAGCCAACCGCCGTGGGAGCTGACACCGCGAACCACAATCCGACCTTTCCATCGTAATGTTCGCAGGTAACACTGAGATGTACACCAGCCCAGTGTGTTGTTACCTGACAGTTGGCACCACTCGTCATATGTAAAACAAGATGTGCAGAGTATGTTTTCGAGTTAAATAAGGAACTCCTGAAACCATCGGCAAATGTTCAAATGTTTGTTGAGCTTAAGGGAGTTAACCGCGGGGATCATCAGTCCCTAAACTTACCAACTACTTAGGAACTACCTTATAATAAATACGGCACAAATATCGATGCCCGAGGGGCGATTCTAAACCTCGAGGAGGTACAGCCTCGAGCTCGTAGCATAGCGCCTCAATGCGCTCGGCCTCTCGGCCGCGGCCAACCATCGACAATGTCGCTTTCTTTTCCAAGATCTGTTTCCTAAAATATCTGCATTCTGAGTACCTCAAATTCGAATGTTTGTATATCCTATGGGACTTAACTACGGGGTTATCAGTCCCTAAACTTACAAACTACTTATGAACTACTTACGAACTAGGACGGCACAAATATCCATGCCCGAGGGGGTATTCGAACCCCCGACCACAGTGGCCGTGCAGACCGTGACTGGAGCGCCTCAGTCCCCTCGGCCACCGCGGCCGGCTGAGTACCTCTACAGCGGCAATTTGCAGCTGACATGACGCATACCATACTGCTGGCTCTGTCGTCGCAAGCATTTCCTTGGAGAGTTCTGCAAGTGTCTTACAACATTTTTGTGACCTCTGGAGTAGATGATGGGGTCTGTGACTATTTAGGATTGTCACTGTTAAGTACACCAGTTATCTCCAGCTTCCTGCCAGTCCTTGAAATTATTGCCTTTAGAACAGTGCCAGCTGAAGAACTAGTGAGGTGGTGGAGAGGGGGCGGGGGTAAACCGGGGAATGGAGGGGGACAGTAACAAGTTTATGCCCCGGTTGCGAAACGTCGCACTAGCGCACACTGAAGTCTCTCCGAATGCCAGTTCTGTTATGACCAACTACTTTATGTAGGATACCAGCAGGATTTCTCAATTCAAATCCGAGGTATAAGTGTGCCAGCTATAGCCTGCGAACGAATCATTAATTTGCATGTTATTGTCACACTCTTAGACGTTACCAACCACTATCAATAAGGCTACGAACGAATTATCACAATCCGAGCTGGACAAGGGATCTTTGGCGTGACGTCACGAGTGCTGGACTGCTGTGCACATCGCTCTCGATTTTTTATATAATTTTAGGATTAATATAATTATTTTAATTGTTATTTCGTGACAATATTCAATCTAGAGGTGTTCTAGTAAAGGATCGTTAGTTATTTTAGCGTTTGTTGTGCCGTAATTGCTTTAAGTGGTGTTATTTGTGTTCGCGTGTGCGCCGGCATCGACGTCTTACCGCTTTGTTTACATCTGGTGGCGAGTGGTTCCAGCCGTAGCGGTCTCCGAAAGCTAAGTTCCAATAAGTGTTTGTGTATTGTAGTTAAATTATTAAAGTTTTAGATTTCAGGAGGTGTTATCGCGCTAGTTGTTTATTAACTTTAGTACTTTTCAACAGGTGACTTGCTGTTTTTAACGTAGTTGAGGTTGGGAAACTTTAAGTTGCAGTATTTGATAACTCTTGTACTCTCACAGTGTTTAGTTATTTTATTAGTGACGCTTGAATTTGAACTTGTTTGTACAAGCAACAGTGTAAAGTTTCTCTGGGAGTGTTATTTGCTCTTTTCTGATACTATTAGTTGTTGTTACTTGATTTGTAAAGACTGAGGTTTGTTGATTGCTGTAGTTAAGAGGTACTTTCTACTTATTTTGTAGAAACTTAACTTCATAACGTAGACGTCTAGTTTTTCTTAACAAATTATTGTAAAATTTTACCATGAGTGAAAAGTGTGGGCTCTGTCGTAGGGTCGTGCGTAGTGGGCTGCAGTGTGGGATTTGTAGTAAGTATTTTCATGGGGGGGAGTGCAGTGGGGAAGACAGTGGGCATTGTGGTGAGGTTCTCTCCTGGAACTGTAGGATTTGCAGCAGGAATAAGTTGATAGAGGAGCAGGAGCGTTTGGTCTGCGCCCTTCAGGTGCAGTTGAAAAACGCTGAAGAGGAACTAGGTAGGTTGAGGAGGGGAAGGGGGGCTGGGGAATGGGAACTGGCAGTTGGCAAGAAGGTAGCTAGGAGAAGGTATTCAGATAGCTTTACATTGCAAGTTGCAAATAGGTTTGACCAACTGTCAGAGTTGAGTGGAGATGAACCTCCTGTAGCTGTAGGTGTAGGAAGTACGCAGCAGACCTCAGCTTTTGGTAAGCCGAAATCTGTAGAGAGCTCTCTTAGGAAGAAGAAGGTTCTGCTGCTAGGTAGTTCTCATGGCAGAGGTGTTGGCCAACAGTTGCAGGAAGTACTTGGGAGTGAGTACCAGGTCACCAGCATAGTGAAGCCTAGTGCAGGGTTAGCTCAGGTCACTTGTAACATAGGGGACTTATGTAGGAATTTTTCAAAAGAGGATCAGGTAGTTATAGTGGGTGGGGCCGGGAATAGTCTTGATAGGGACGGGGAATATGATATAGGTGGTGATCTGGAAAGGATAGCAACTGAAACTGGTGGCACGAATGTGCATTTCGTGCAGCTGTTTCAGCGTCATGATAGGCCTTGTCTTAATACGGCTGTCAGCCGTGTTAACATGGGGCTTGAGAAGGCGCTGATGACGGAGGGCATGGATCACATTGCAGTGGTGCCAGTTGAGACTATCCAAAGGTCGGATTTTACTAGGCACGGTCTGCACCTCAATAGGTTTGGGAAGGGGAGGTTGGCAAAGCTCATAGGTGACAGTGTAGTAGGGGGTGGGGGTTTCACTCATGGAAAAATTCCTGTAGTAGTTGGTGTTAGGGCTGCACCTTTTTTAGACTGAAGACAGCTGATAGATATTCCTGCTTAAAGCCCTCTAAGAAATGAACCACCTTTGACAAAGTCTAAGAATATAAGTAATAAGGGAATTACTGTTTTTCATCAAAATATACAGGGTATCAGAGATAAAGTTAATGAAATGCTTATTGATACTGATTCTGACATTATTGGAATTTCAGAGCACTTTTTAAGTGGTGTGACAATTAAGAGACTTCCTTTGCCAGGATACAGGTTAGCTGCCTTCTACTCTAGGAGTTCCTTGCAGTGTGGGGGAGTGGCCATGTATGTAAAAAAAAACGATTTTTCATCGGAGTCAATCGATTTTTCTAAACACTGCACAGAACAGATATTTGAATGTTGTGCAGGAGTTGTTAATGTTAATGGAACTAAACTAGTAATAGTTATTTACAGATCCCCTGACTCAGATTTTAAAATGTTTCTGCCCAAGCTGGAATTGGTTCTGGGTTCACTGTATAGGAAGTATAAAAATTTAATTGTGTGTGGAGATTTCAACATTAATTGTGTAGGTGATAGCTCAAGGAAAAGTCAGCTGTTAGATCTATTTAATTCCTATAACAGTATTTTTTCCAACGAGAGTGCAAGGAAATAGCAGTTCTACCATTGACAATATTTTTGTTCATTCTTCATTATTAGAGGGGCACTCTGTCAGCAGAGAATAGTAAATGGCCTATCAGACCACGATGCCCAACTTTTAATTCTAAAAAGTATTTGTTCTCAAACAAATGTTAAACTTAAATATCAACTACTCAGAAAAGTTAATCCAGTTGCAATTGAGACCTTTTTAAGCCTAATTAAGGAACAAGAATGGCAGGATGTTTATAGTGCTGATAATGCAGATGATAAATATAATGCTTTTCTGAACACATTTATTATGCTGTTTGAAAGTTGCTTTCCGCTAGAACGCTCAAAACAGGGTACTTCCAGTAACAGACAGCCAGGGTGGCTGACAAAGGGGATAAGAGTATCATGTAGAACTAAGCGGGAGTTGTATCAAAATATTAGAAGCAGTCAGAATGAAGATGCAGTAGCTCATTACAAACAGTACTGTAAGGTTCTGAAAAATGTAATTAAGAATGCAAAAAGTATGTGGTACGCAAAAAGAATAGCAAACTCTCGGGATAAAATTAAAACTATCTGGTCAGTCGTGAAGGAAGTGTCTGGTCAGGATCAGCAGGTAGAAGATATAACGTCAGTGCGTAGTAGGAATGTTTCTGTTACTGACAAGTTAGATATATGTGCAATATTCAATAATCACTTTCTGAATATAGTAGAGGAACTAAACAAAACTCTAGTTTCTACAGGTAATCATATTACGTTTTTAGAAAATGCGTTTCCGAGGCTGTTACCTGAAATGATCCTTCATGATACTTCCATAGGTGAGATTGAGTCAATAATTAAATCACTAAAGACTAAGGACTCTTGTGGATATGATGGGGTATCTAGCAGAATTCTAAAGTACTGTTCTCCATATGTTAGCCCAGTACTAAGCCATATCTGTAATTTTTCCTTTCAGAATGGTCAGTTTCCTAACAGGTTAAAGTACTCAGTGATGAAACCGCTTTATAAAAAAGGAGAAAGGGATAATGTAGACAACTATAGACCTATTTCTATGCCATCGGTTTTTTCCAAAGTTATTGAAAAGGCTGTATATTCAAGATTAATTGATCATTTCAGTTCACATAATTTCCTGTCAAACGTACAGTTTGGTTTTAGAAGTGGTTTAACGACTGAAAACGCTATATTTTCGTTTCTCTGTGAGGCACTTGATGGGTTAAATAAGAGACTACGGACATTAGGCGTCTTCTTTGATTTAACAAAAGCGTTTGATTGTGTTGACCACAAAATATTGTTGCAGAAGTTGGAACATTATGGAATACGGGGAGTAGCCCACAACTGGTTCACCTCTTACTTTAATAATAGACAACAGAAGGTAATTCTCCGCAGTGTAGAAAATGGCTATGACGTGCAATCCCAATGGGGCACAATTAAGTATGGGGTGCCCCAGGGGTCTGTTTTGGGACCATTGCTGTTTCTTATTTATATAAATGATATGCCTTCGAGTATAACAGGTGATTGTAAAATATTTTTGTTTGCTGATGATACCAGTTTGGTAGTGAAGGATGTTGCTCGTAATATTGACACAGTATCAAATAATGCAGTTCAAGAGATAAGTTCATGGCTAATAGAAAACAAGTTGATGTTAAATCACAGTAAAACTCAGTTTTTACAATTTCTAACACATAATTTGACGAAATCTGACATTATGATTACACATAATGGGCATGTGATAAGTGAGACTGAACAGTTCAAATTTCTAGGTGTTCATATAGACAGTAAGCTGTCATTGAAAGCCCATGTTCAGGATCTTGTTCCAAAACTAAATTCTGCTATATTTACCATTAGAACAATATCTGAGATAAGTGATTTTTCAACACGAAAAGTAGTCTATTTTGCTTACTTTCACTCACTTATGACGTACGGCATTGTTTTTTGGGGTAAGTCGCCTGATGCAAAAAGGATATTTCTGGCTCAAAAACGGGCGGTTCGAGCAATATCTGGTGTAAGTTCGCGAACGTCATGTCGACCCCTTTTCAGTAGTCTGGGAATTTTGACTCTGGCGTCACAATACGTTTTTTCTTTAATGTCGTTTGTTGTTAATAATATCAGCTTATTCCCACGAGTTAGTAGCTTTCACTCGGTGAATACTAGACAGATGTCTAATCTGCATTTGCACCACACCACCTTAACACTTGTGCAGAAAGGGGTGCAGTATTCTGCGGCATCCATTTTCAATAAGCTGCCACAAGAACTTAAGAATCTTAGCACTAATCCACATGCTTTCAAATCTAAACTGAAGAGTTACCTCGTGGCTCACTCCTTTTATTCTGTCGAGGAACTCCTAGAAAAGTTAAACAATTAAGCTAATTCATTTTTTCTTTATTGATTCTTTTAACTTTGTCTTAAGATTGTCGTGTGCAAAGGAATACTTAAATTTTTTCTATTACCATTCTTGTGTAACAATGTATTGACTTGTTCCATGACCATGGAGTCTTACTCCTCAAGTGGGTCCTATGGAACAGAAAAAAACAAAAAACAAAAAAACAAAAAAAAACAAAGGGCGGGGCGCGAATAATCAGCAATCAAAATGAAAATAACGGGAGATATTGATTCTGTTCAGATCATATAAGCCATTTTCCCGTTTATAGGATCTTTCGGAGGAAAATTCTGACCCATTAAAACAAGAGCAGCCATATGGAAATTGGTAAGGGTGGAGGGAGAAGACACGTGGGGGTATGATAAGAAAGTTCCTAACCTTGTTTAAAGCTTACTCTTGTCACTACCGTCTTCTAAATACACTTTCGAATATTATAATTAGTACTACTTTAGAATTTTCTAATTTACTGAAGACTTACTGTTGAAACAGTGCGTATTAAGTACGGGTTAAATGATTATATTTGAGAGAATATATCAAGTGACACTGAGGTACCATATGAGTTCATCCATGTAGAATCACTGCTATTAGGACGTGGTGTAGGCTCAACGGTTGGCAACGCATGCGCTGATTCTGGCATCCATTCAATCATACGGATGTTGAATAAAATCTCGGGACGCATTATTCGATGGTTGCTCGAGCACTTCACCCAAGACACTGCAAGAGTTGTCGGTCGACGAGTCGCTCGTGTTATTTGTCGTCCCTTCATCTCTCACAAACCCTCGATTAGAGACATCTGCACAGGTCATGCTGGCAAGGGATGTTGTTACACGTCTTGCAGAGCAGATTTTTCAGGAGCAGAGTGTGTACGAGCAATAACCTCTAGGAACAAAGGGTCACTTTCCTGTTTCAAGAACAGCAAAGTAACGGGTCTTACAATACTATGCACATACCGAGTCCCGGTCGGCGTTCCCTCAACACGCCAAACCATAAGCCCAGGTGTGTGGGCAGTGCGTCTTGCAGGAATGTACTGTGCGAGAGAGTGCTCGTCGCTTCTACATCGTACGCGTAAAAGTTCATCATTTACGTGCAGGCAGAGTCTTCTTCCAGTGTAAAGACCAATGGCCACCATTCCAAGTGATCCCCTGACGGCAATAGTCGAGCCATGTACCTCGATGCTCTAGCGTGAGTAGAAGAAGAACCGATAGTGCCAATGCTAGTAACTGGTAACCGTGTGGACTCTTTATGTGCTCAAAAAAATGTTCAAACGTTTGTAAATCTATCGGACCAAACTGCGTGGTCAGCAGTCCGTAGCTTACAAACTACTTAAACTAAGGTAAGCTAACCTAAGGGCAACACACACACCCATGCCCCAGGGAGGACTCGAACCTACGACGGCGATCTTATGTGCTCACAAACCGTCTTATATGAGCCGTGCTAGCTGCACGGACTGCATCTGCCGACATCACATCATATAGATGCAGTGATTTTCCCCCCAAATATTATTTTTCTTTCCCTGTTACTTTGGGGGCGGGAGTGCGTACAATTTCTCTTAAATTTTGGCATAAACAGATTAAGACCCGAAAGTGACACAAAGACAAACTTCCACTAAACAATAAGAAAAAAAGGGACGTGATTTCTTTTTATTTAGTTTATCTGTTACGAATATTTCAGAACCCTGTAAAGGGCTAGCCCCTCTTGCGGATATACTCTTGCATTACACAGGTAGAATTAGGCATTATATCGATATTCGAAGTCCTTGCGGGTTTCCTGCCGGATAATAAAATCAAACCAATTCAATATTTCGACGGTGCAACTGACCGTCATTTTCAGGAAACCGTTGCTAATGAGTTCCACTGAATAGTACAACTGTCCGTTATCTTCAGGAAAGCGCTGCTGCTGAATCCCGCTGAATACTCAGCAGCAGCGGTTTCTTGAAGATGACGGACAGTTGTACCATCGAAATATTGAATCGGTTTGATTTTATTATCCGGCAGAAAACCAGCAGAGACTTCGAAAATTTGTCACGCCGAGAAAGCCTATGAAGTTACATTTTACCGATAGTTGGCGTAGCGAGCGCAGTGAGTCGGTTGTTAGTGGTCTGGAAGTGGTACAGCTCGAGTGTGGAGTGTCGGCGGGAGTGTAAGTCACGTAATCGAGTAATAAGAGTGATGAAAGTCCGTTCACTGTGCGTATTTCGGGCTGGGTTTATCCCCAGCGCCGTGGGTCCATTTTCTTACCATTTGTGCCGATCGTAACTATGTGAGAAGATTTCCGCGCCGCGAAGCGTGTCAACCGCGCCGGCTACAAACCACATGGAATGCAGTGAGGCATTGTTGTGCAGTAGTGATATAAAAGTAATAAATGGCGTGTGAAGACTAATATTGGCAACCTGTGTAAATTACCGTTATTAGACAGTGCGGTGAAGGCCGTGATTGCCTCGCATATTTGTGATTATTGACATATAAAAGTAGTTACAGTTCGCAGTTGTGTCTATTGTTATTATTGACAAACTATGAAACCTTAAGATAACTGTTTATCAGCAGCAAATTAATTACTAGTGAAAGCTATTCCCGAAACTGACTTAACGATAGCCCATATCCTATGGAGAAGGTCATAGTTGTCAGTAATTGGATTGCTATTCGACGTCAGACTGACATCGACATTTTCGGGAATATTTCAACTCGTAACTGTTAATTTCAATATGATTTAAGAAAAAATGCGACCAGTCACTTTCACTTGAAATGATGTTGTTTATTCCATTAACGAAAGAACAAATGCACAATTACTTTATCTACATCTAAATACCTATTCCTTCTGTTCTACAATAATAAAATAATCATATTCCTGCTGTTACTTAAACACAACTAGTAGAACCTAGTGTTTACTAATATTCTAGGACACATTAGTGAATGAATAATTATAAGCAATAGTACTAATTTTATTCTTATCCTTTTAACTGAGTGATGACCTCGCAGCTATGTCCCATAAGGTTTACAAACATTTGTAACGTGCACCATCAGCAGATGAACATAAAAAAGGTTAACGGAATAAACAGCATCATTTCAAGTGAAAGTGAGTGGTTGCATTTAACTCAAATCATATTGACTTCCTTTTGTCGAATCACCAAATTAAACGCAAAGAATTTTGTATGAAGGGCAAACACAGGTAAAATATCTATACATAGTTAAGACACTTTCAACACAGTTAAAATTAGGTCTTACAGTTGACGTTGTCTGAGTGAAAGGCCCTGATCCACTTGAGCTGTTTTTTTTTTTTATTGGTACTGTAGAGACTTGCACAATCGGTTTCACAACTTAAAGTTGCATCTTCGGGTGGTTTTTAAAATCAGTTGACCGTGGGTTCATGTCATTTTAAGTAAAAGTATTGAAAAATCGGCAATTAGTTTGGTAAAAAATGTGTATGGGCCACCAGACATGGCGATTTGTCACTTGTCACCTCAGTCGTGTCCGCACTTCCACCCAGCACAAATGTTTCAATCTTTGTATAGCTTATGGGACTTAGCTACGGGGTCATCAGTCCCTAAAGTTACAAACTACTTATGAACTAGCTAACACTAAGGACGGTACAAACATCCATGCCCAAGGGGGGATTCGAGCCCCCGACCGCAGCTGCCGTGCAGACCGTGACTGGCACGCTGCAGACCGCTCGGCCATTGCGGCCGGCTCCACCCAGTACGGAAATGCAACTTTTCACCACCTTGATGGAGCTTATGAACCTCATTATATTGACGAGTATCTGGCCACCCATCACGTCGCCTAATGACAAACAGGCTAAACAATTTTCACCAAACAGATTGCCGACTTTTCAATACTTTTACTTAAATTGACACAAACCCACGGTCAACTGATTTTATGTTTGACGAATAGAGAGAAGGTGCTTGCGGTGGGACCTCACTATCATTAATCTCCGTTATTCACACACACACACACACACACACACAGAGAGAGAGAGAGAGAGAGAGAGAGAGAGAGAGAGAGAGAGAGAGAGAGAGAGAGAGAGAGAGAGAGAGAGAGTTACAAAATGGTGCGGCCAAACTTTCAGGAAACATTCCTCACACACAAAGAAAGAAAATATGTGGACATGTGTCCGGAAACGCTTAATTCCCGTGTTAGAGCTCATTTTATTACTTCTCTTCAAATCACATTAATAATGGAATGGAAACACAGAGCAACAGAACGTACTAGAGTGACTTCACTTTGTTACAGGAAATGTTCAAAATGTCCTTCGTTAGCAAGGATACATACATCCACTTTCCGTCGCATGGAATCCCTGGTGCGCTGATGCAGCCCTGGAGAATGGCGTATTGTATCACAGCCGTCCACAATAAGAGCACGAAGAGTCTCTACATTTGGTACCAGGGTTGCGTAGACAAGAGCTTTCAAGAGGGTTGAGGTCAGGAGAGCGTGGCGGCCATGGAATTGGTCCGCCTGTACCAATCCACCGGTCACCGAATCTGTTGTTGAGAAGCGTACGAACACGTCGACTGGAATGTGCAGAAGCTCCATCGTGCATGAACCACATGTTGTGTCGTACTTGTAAAGCCACATGTTCTAGCAGCGCAGGTAGAGTATCCCGTATGAAATCGTGATAACGTGCTCCAGTGAGCGTAGGTGGAGGAACATGAGGCCCAATCAAGACATCACCAACAATTCCTGCCCAAAGGTTCACAAAAAATTTGTGTTGATGACGTGAATCGAGTACATACTAACGAAACAATCGGGTATTTTGACAATTGCCTGCACGAATTATTTCAATTTACATTTAAAGAGAAATACTAAAATGAGCTCTAACATGGAAATTAAGCGTTTCCGGACACACACACACACACACACACATATATATATATATATATATATATATATATATATATATATATATATATATATATATATATATATATACGGTGGAGTAGCCGAGCGGTCTAAAGCGTCTCGCTACGGAGCGCGCGGTTGCTCGCCGTGGAGGTTCGAGTCTTCCCTGGGGTATGGGTGTGTGTGGTATCCTTAGGTTAGTTTACCTAGGTTTAAGTAGTTGTTAACCTACGGACATTTGATTTGAAAACATTTAAAATGCACCTGAAGATACAACTTTAAATTGTGAAACCGGTTGCGCGAGTCTGAAAAACACCAGTAAAAAAGAATAAAAATAAAAAAAATACACACACACAGCTCAAGTGGATCACGGCCTTCCATTCAGACAACTTCAATTTATAACACCTAATTTTAATTGTGTGTCTTAATTATGTACCAAATTAAACACTTCAGTGCCGTTACAGAATAGACATGGCGTGATGAATGTGGCAGCATGATACGAGGACCACCTCTTGCGGAAAAACTCGGCTAGCAGGCTTTTATTAACTGCAAAATTATGAAGTGGCAAAAAGTTTGCTAGGTGGCCGCTTGAAGAAGCCTAACTGTGAGGAAAGAGACAAGTGTCGGGGACAGTTGACGGTGTCCAGCCGGCGCGCGACAACAGGCGGTGTGGCGGTGGCTGCGCTTCCCTGCCTCTCTCTGTCTCTGTCTCTCTCTACCAGCAGCACACATACAATAGAGGCCGCCGCCGCTGGCGCTGACAGTTGGCAAACTAAGCGCCGCCATCTGTGTCCGGCCGACTCGCCACACACAGAGGGCCAAGCGCCACCAGTGCCAGTTCTCTTCCACTGCTAGAATCTCACACAACCTCCACCTCATTGTGGACCCAATTTCTCCATACCTTCTACCAATGGCGACAGATCCTCATACAAGGGAAGGGAAAGGGAACATCCAAAGCGGCAGGAGAGAACAAGATTGTACTTCACAGGTTGAGAGGTGTGACGTTTCTGGCTTCTGACAACCAAGTATCGCTCTTGTGAAACACAGTTTGCCCTTTATTGACGTGAAGTGATAAGTGCCATCGACAAGGGATCTCAAATCGATTCCATATTTCTGGATTTCCGGAAGGCTTTCGACACTGTACCGCACAAGCCGATTATAATTAAATTGCCTGCTTATGGAATATTTCCCCCAATTGTGCGATTGGATTCACGATTTCCTATCAGAAAAGACACAGTTCGTTGCAATTGACGGTAAGTCATGGAGTAAAACAGAAGTGATATCTGGCGTTCCCCAGGGAAGCGTTATAGGTCCCCTACTCTTCCTTGTGTTTATAAACGATTTAGGAGACAATCTGAATACCTACCTTAGACTGTTTGCGGATGATGATGAAGTCAACAGAGGATCAAAAGCAACTGCAAAGCGATTTAGACAAAATTTCTACATGGTGCGAAAATTGGCAATTGACACTAAATAAAGAAAAGTGTGAATACACATGACAACTAAAAGAAATCCGCTGAACTTCAATTACGCTATCAGTCAAACCTTAACGTCGTAAATTCTACTAATACCTAGGAGTTACAACTACGAACGACTTAGACTGGAGAGAACACATAGAAAATATTGTGGGGAAGGCAAACCAAAGATTACGTTTCATTGGCAGAACGCTTCGAAGATACGCCAGCTCCACCAAAGAGACACTTGTGTGTCCTCTTCTGGAGTACAGTTGCCCCTTGTGGGATCCTTACCAGCGTACACATCCCTTGCTATTCATGGTAGCGTACGACATATTTCCAGAATTACTTCTACTTTCAGCAGATGTGAATACCATTTCGTTTCACTCTCCGCGAAAGAGCTAACGGCACATTTCCTGTCTTTCCATTTAGCTTCCGCTTCGAAGCGAAAGTAAGGTTGGTCACCTTGAAACACAGAAGCTCGATGTCAAACTGAAAGGACACACTGAAAACTATTCTCTGCAGTGCTTCCGTTTTCACTTGGTTTTTCGACGCTCACTGGTGTGTAATATTTCGTACCTCAGATTCGCAATTCCTAGAACTATGCGATCGACAAGGGTTCACAAATTAATTCCGTATTTCTTGATTTCCAGAAGGATTTGACACCGTACCTCACAAACGGTTTTTAATAAAATTGCTTGGTTATGGTATATCGCCCCAAATTTACGACTGGATAGGAGATTTCTTGTCAGAGGGGACAAATTTCGTAGTAATCTATGGTAAGGCATCGACAAAAACAGAGGTAATAGCGGGCGTTCCAAAGGGTAGTGTTATTGGTCCTCTGCTGTTCCTTATTTACGTAACCGATATATGGGAAAATCTAAGTAGCTCTCTTAGGCTATTTGCAGGTGACGCCGCCATTTACCGTCTAGTAAAATCATCTGAAGATCAAAACCAATTGCAAAACGATCTGATTAAAATATCACTATGGTGTAAAAATTGGCAATTGACTCCAAATAATGAGATGTGTGAAGTTGTCCACATGAGTACGAAATACGTTAAACTTTATTTTCAAGATAAATCAATCAAAAGCGAAGGCCGTAAACTCCAAAAATACCTAGGAATTACTATTAATTCAGACGTAAATTGGAAATGTCGTGGTAAAGGCGGACCAGAGACTGCGTTTTATTGGCAGAACCCTTAAAAGATGCGTCAGAACTACTAAAGAAACTGCATGCACTACGCTTGTCCGTCTTTTTGTGGAGTATTGCTGTCCAGTGTGTGATCCTTATCAGGTGGATTTGACGGAGGACATCGAAAGAGTCCAAAGAAGGGCAGGTCGTTTCGTATTGTCACGATGCAGGGGAGACAGCGTTTCAGCGTTACGGAAATGATACAGGATCTGGGATGTGAATCATTACAATAACGGCGCTTATCGCTGCCGCGTGAGTTATTTATGAAACTCCAATCGCCAACATTCTCCTCCGTGTGCGAAAATATATTGTTGTCTCCCATGTACGTAGGTATAAATGATCATCACAATAAAATACGAGAAATCAGAGCTCGAACGGAGAGATTCAGGGGTTCTTTCTTCCAGCGCGCTATTCGAGAATTTAATGGGAGATAAAATAGTATAACGGTGGTTCGATGAACTCTCTGCCAGGCACTTAAATGTGATTTGCAGAGTATCCCATGTAGATGTAGATGTAGTAGTCACCTGCGTTGTGTAAACCTGTGGCCAGCGACTTGGCAGGCGTAGTATACGGTTAGCACATCACCTGTTCTGTTGATGGTGCGAATGGAGCGGTCACTGTGTGTATGCACTCCATCAGCCAGCTGACATTTTACACAATGTTATGGTAATTGTATAGCCACGACAATAAAACATTTTCAGCTTCGTAGTAGTGGGTTAATAATTAACGGTACATTTTTTCCATATTAGGAGTAAAATTTCATTTACCAGCAATTATCACCGATACAACTAATGTTAATTCATTCTTTCCTCTAATTTATTGGCCAGAACGCCCCATGCAAGCATTTCCAACACAAAACCTATCTTACCTGGACGACTTCCTCGACAGTACCCTTTTGCAGTCACGAGATAATTTCATAAATTCACACAAAGGCAAAATTGATTCTAATATTGTGATCCAAAACGTCTTAAAAGTGAAAGCTGAGTATAACACTAAAATTATAACATTGGGAACAGGTATCTCTGGAAGATTATTCTTAATACTTCTGCTTCGTACAGTTTTCTGGTATTTGAGACGAAGGAAACATCAAAGTAATAACATACCACTTCATCAGATCCCAGTTAATTGGATAGCAAACTCTTAATTTATTTATTTCTATAAATGCTTTTTAGGATTAGTGTAATACTTTATTATACTTTAAGAATTAGTAAACAGATCAATTTCGTGACAATATGTTGTAGTTCAGATAATTTAAGGACTCAATGACTCAACCACAGTGTGGCTCAAGAATATCAGTTATTTTATGTAGGATTGTAATGCTACTGTAAATAATAATGTAGTTAGCATATAACTATAATAACCTTGTAATGAACATTATGTGGTAATTGTCTTTGTTGATACTAAACAAGTAAATGCATAAAATAACAAGAGAAACAATAACAAAATAACAATAACAAAATAATAAGAGAAAATGTATTGCAATAGAATGCAGAATGACATGTAACACCAATATATTTATTCTTCTTCTAATCATTTTTTAGACTTGTTACATTTGTTATTATGCTGTAACGTTGTACTACGAAACTTCTAAGAAGGCAGAGACTTATTACTGAAGTAGAACTGTTCTCAACTAACTAGCTGTGAAGTATGTTCAAAATGTTCAAATGTGGTCATCAGTCCCTAAACTTACAAACTACTTATGAACTAGCTAAGACTAAGGACGGCACAAATATCCATGCCCCAGGGGGGATTCGAACCCCCGACCGTAGTGGCCGTGCAGACCGTGACTGGAGCGCCTCAGTCCCCACGGCCACCGCGGCCGGCGTGAAGTATGTGAAATTGTTCAGTTTTCATTGCTTTTATCGTGATTTTACCATTTTAAAGCCGGCCGCGGTGGCCGGGACGAATTTTTACGAAGGGTGGAAGTGCAATAATGTGTGTAAATAAATTAATGAAATAAAATGCAATAATAAATGAAAGTGAAATAAAAGTGAGAGCTTAGTTCAGTTCAGTCAGGCACGGCCGAGTAATACAGCACATTTACGCCGCATTCCGACAGTGTCAAATCTCTGGAACAGTTCTGAAGCGAATGCCACGAAATGGTTCTTTTATTTTCGGAATCAAATCAAACTCACCAGGACTCAATTCCGGAGAGTATGATGATTGGTACAGTACTTCCCAGTTTCATAAACCGAACAGCCACGGCTTGCGCTGTATACGCTCGCGCATTGTCGTGCAAAATTATGGTTTGATTTCGCAGGACGTGTTGCCGCTTCTTTCACAAAGCTGGTCGCAGGTGATGCTCCAAAAACACAGTAAATATCTGCACTGACGGGCTGCCGTGGAAGAGCATAATGCGTTAGGATAACACCACCACAGTCGTACACGAGAATCACCTTAACATTCACCATATAGGGGCTTTGGCGCAATTTCGTCTTTCGCGGCGACGCGTAATGACGCCATTCTTTGGATTGGAGTTTCAGTTTTGGCTCGTACGATGTGGACCATGTCTCATTTAATGTTACGATACGGCGTAAGAAAGCCTCTCCTTCGCGTTCATTGCGATCCAAGTGCTTCTGAGCAACGTCGTAACGCATCCATTTCTGAATTTCCGTCAATTCATGTGGAACCCATCGTGATGCAATTTTTCGCATGCACAGGCGTTACTTCAGGATGCTTAGCACAGTCGTATATGCTAATTCGGTTTCGTGGGCGAGCTCAGGTATCGTCTGGCGTCGATCACTGTCCACGAACACGTTAACAGTGTGTTCTTCTTCTTCAGAGATGCTAGGACTACCTGCCCAATACATGTCTGCCAGTTTGCCGACTTTCGATCAAGACTTTTACCCAACGTGCCACTGTTATGTACGACAATGGCGATTCCCCGCTCGCTCGGGTATTTATTTATTTATTCCTGCCATTTTGCAGGTATCTATTCATTTGTATAAGGGCTGTATGTCTGTAAAATCTCTTGGGAATACAATTTGTAAGAAAGCAGTAATAGATTAAAACTTAGTGCGTGATGGAGCGATTTTCCATGAACGTTCCTGTTTATGTGCTCATATGCCATGAATTACGTGTCGTACTGTGATACAGTTTAGAAGGTACACTCAACTATATGCGTGTATACGGTCTGTAAAATTTCCTGCGCCAATAATTTCTGGTGTAGAAATTATAAATTGTAACTTCATACTGAAAGCCGTAGTTTTAGTCCGTGAACAGCGGAACGTTACTGTTTATGTGGTCATATCTCGCAAACTACGTGTCGTACTGTGATACAAATTAAAAGGCACATTCAACTATATGTGTGTATACTGTGTGAAAAATTTCCTGCGGCTACAATTTGTAGTGTAGAAATTATAAACCGTAACGTCATACCGTATGCCGTAGTTTTGTTCCATGAACGGCGGAAAAGTAGTAAGCGAGAAACTTTTTGCCTTTCATTATTTTGATGTGGTAGTCAGCGAAAAAAAGTTAAATAAAAGATTGAAATTATGTTTAAAATTGGTTGCAAGTCGCTAAGAACTGTCATTCTCATATACTGCATTCATAAACTTTCGTCGCATTATGTGGCAGTTTCTTGCAACTCTCGTTTATGACGTTATATCTCCTGAGCCATATGTCGTATGCCGGTCTTACGCCTACAGCAATTATCTCACGTAAGGAATATGTGTATCAAATTTGGTTGAAATCGGTCCATTGGTTTAGGATAAAATGAACAGCATTGTCGCTTAATGCAGCATTTTTTTCGCGCATCTCATTGTTTATGACGTCGTATTTCCTGAACAACGTGTCGTACGTGATTCTTACTCTTACGGCGATCGTCCTCATGGATTGAAGCATACATGTACAAAATTTCATAAAGTTTGAATGCAACACCTACAAACACGTACAAACATAGGGACACTCTGCTTTACATATTAGATTACTGGCGACATTGCTGAGAGTCTGTGTGAAGCCAAAGGGACGCACTCCATGCTGAGAAATCATCGCAGATAACAGGATTTAATGGACCCGTATAGCTTACTGGATGTGGACGATAAAGAAATCTCCGTGTGAACTACAGATGTCCTCAGCGACCGTGCCAGCGTAGAGGGTTTCCTTTCGGAGAATAGCAAGGTACTTCATACAGCGTCTAGACACTGTTATAAGATGTTGCATTAGTACTTGGTTGCCAACAGGCACGGCTCAATGTACAGTTGACAGAATTCGCGAGATCCTTCCCCTAGTCGCTACACACAATCGCAATGTTATGTTGCCTGTTTGGAAGTATAAACAGCTAGGGGACACGATCGTACTTACTGTCAGATACACGCATATCTGACACGAAATCTGAGAGGAAAACAGTTATCTTCCAGTATCGCAACCCGTGGTAACAAACGGATTTTAGAAACTGCTTTGCGTTTTTGCGATAGTGTTTGAAGCTATTCGCGACCGACACATTGCTTTCCACATTTCTTTTCTTATAGTTTCAGTGAACGAAGACAGCAATACCAATTGAGATGCTGCAGTTCGTGTTGTCGGACATTACTGACTCATTCGAATGAATATGTGCATGCCTAACATAGAATTAATTGAATTACAAGACAGGAAGCCACTAATTAAAGTAACCTTAATCACATAAGTGCAAGACGACAAATGTCTAGTGGATGCTACACCGGCACATTTCATTTTTATATATCAGTATAAAATTCTTATTTAAGATGCGCGTATAAGCTGCACAACTACATAAATTTAGTTCCCATCTACATTGTGTAGTAGCCGAACTGGAGTCACTATCACTTCTTTCCCTGTAGATTGATTGGAAGACACCTTCCGATTGCTGTTTCGTTGTTCGCCCTCCAACGGAGCAATTGGTTCGTAATCGAAGTCTTCGCAGGATAAAGAGTGTCCATTCGACAGGGACAGTCTTTGCCCCTGCAGGTAGACCTGCCCGCAACACAACGTTCAGGATTTTCCTCCTGGAGAATCTCTGAGGCTTCGAAACCCAGGTAAGTTTAACTATATCCCGGAATTTGCATTTGCAGATTAGTTTTCCACGTATGGACACATTTTTGCGGCTATATTTTTTAGAATATTAATTTGCGTTGAAATGAGAAGGTGCAAAAAATTTGCATTTGCAAATTAGTTTTCGACGAATACGCTCAAACATTTGTAACGGGATTTTTTTTAAATATCAGCTAATTTTTCTACCAGTAAGCAGAAATGTTTGAAGTGGTTGACGACCACAGACTGATTGAGGTGGTAACGTTTACGCCGCAGTAATTAAATTTATGTTATTTGAAAGTGTTTAATTTTTGCAGTAATTCGAAACAAAACTTTTTTCAGTGAGCGAACATTTTGGAACCACAGTGGCGACAGGATTTTCGGAATAAAACGTCTTTCACTCGATTAACATTTGTGATTCTTGAGTTTCTCCCAGTGTATTTGATAATCAAATTATCCACGGGTGTACTGGCGGTCTACTCTGTAGATCGGCAGTACATCCGTGGATATTTTGACGATTAACATATATTTCCGGTTAACTGCCCTGCAATGAGACCCACAGGATTGGCACTGTTGTCCCTCGGGCACTGTTGTGTGTTTGGGTGTTGTCCTCAGCGTAAGTTATTACAAGTAGTTTTTGAAGTATGGACTGATGACGTCAGCAATTTGGTCCCTTGGGCTTACAAACATCTGCACACCAAGTTACCAAGAATTTAAATGCAGTATCCAATACGAAACAGTAAATTAGAGATACAAAATATATGTAATTAAGGCACTAACGTTAAGGGAGTCTTATGGTAATCGGCGAAATGGGTAGGGGTGCTAAGTTAGCATTGTGCTTCGTTACTAGTGTGTGGATACGTTGTAAATTTGCCTCTGGCGGAAGGCATGTAACGGCAGCCCGTGCGGGAGTATCTTCCTTGGCGTAGCGGTCCGTAAGCAAAAAAGACCCGGGTTCGAGTCCCGGCGGGGCACAAATATACAGTTTTCCCCCATTGATGTATTTTAGTTCCCACTGGCAGCTAATGCCGTAAATTACTTCGCATACCTTAGAAATGGGTCAAAACCCACTACGTATAATTAGCAGGGCTTGAAACGTTCCGTCATCTGCGCTATTTGTAACCTGTTTGTGGACGTGTTACGGACAATGTGTGACCATATAAGAAAAGTAATAATACTCAACACACATTCAGTTGTTAATTTCTCAGATATTTGGAAACAGATTTGAAGTAGCAGATGTGCGCAAACAATTTTCGACCTAAATAATTAATGAGACAGGTAATGACATATATATGAACTACTGAGCTAACAGGTATACTTGCATTGACGTATACGGAAAATTAGTATTATAAGCGGTGATACAAAAGTATTGCTATTACAGATATGGTGTCGTAATCATATGGTGTCGGAATAAAACGTCTTTCACCCGATTAACATATGTGATTCTTGAGTTTCTCCCAGTGTATTTGATAATCAAAATATTGCCTCTAATAGGCAAATGATAATTCCTACAAAAATACGTCAGATCCCCTGCGAGAATACAGTTAAAGCTGCAAACAAAAGGAAATAATTGGCAAGGGGCACTAAAGTTGTAATGTTGTTGAGACTTTGGGCAGGACAGCAAACTTGTCTGGATAGCCTAAATCAATGTTTCTCATTCGTTCTGAATCCCCACTGAAATAAAAATATTCTGTCGAACATCCTCCCCTCCCCAAACCTCCACCCACGGAGCGAAAAACAACCTTGGGTAGGATCTGAAGTGCTGCGAATTGTTTAAATGTTTTTCCTTTATCTGAAACAAATTTCTTGTAAAAAACGAAAAGAAAATAAAATGAGAGAGAGAGAGTATTATAAATTACATGATAAATTTTAGAGTATTATACATTACAGGATAAATTTTACAGTATTTTTCGGACCGGAACATGTCCTATTTGTGAAATAAATTTTTGTTTTGCATGTGCATCTCGCATTTCAGCTCGTTAACTAAGGTCCCGCTGTACAGTCATTTCGTCGTTTGTTCGAATCTCTTAAAATTACACATTGCATCTTGTTCATATCACAATTCATTAGTTCGTTCATTCGCCGTTAAGACAGGCTACTTATTAAGAAACAAACTACAATTTACAATGATTTCCTTTGAATTTGACCTGTGTCATTGAATCGCCGATACGTTGGCACTTACAAGGAGAGGATCTGATATGTGTATCACCTATTTCGATCGAATATTGAATATAAAGAGAAATTTGTTTCGGCTTTTTGTTGTACAAAATGTTCAAATGTTTGTTAAGCTTATGGTCAACAGTCTCCAAACCTACAAACTCCTTATAAACGAACTTGTACTAAAGACAGCAGAAACATCCATCCCCAATTGAGGATTCCAACCCCCGACGGGGAATGGCCTAGCGCATTGGGGCATAGTGCTTCAATGCGCTTGGCCACTCCGCCGCGGCTCTGCTAGACACTCAGTAGTTTTTGAAAAATGAAGGTCAAAGTCAATGATGCAAAATCGCATTTACAATGCAATATATCGACAGATAGTCTGAAGATGATTATTTTTTACTAATACATACAGGGTCAATAGTTTTGATTTTATTTGATTTTCTCAGGGAAGCCAAAACAGTCTTGGTCCAACCCGCCACTGCCCGCACCGAAACTAAGTTTATTGTGCGGTATCGCTCCCTGTATATCTAGTAAAGCCAACCAACGCCCTTGAACAGTGCAAGGAGTCCCTTTACCAGTTCTTTATTAGAAACAATTTCTTCGGGTCTGGTTGTCCCAAAGGTTCTGTGCCTTTTACTCTCCAATGCAATGCATTCGAAGATTAAATGTGATGCAGTTTCATCACAGTCATCACAGATCCTACATTCAGGGTCCTCTTCTGTTATTCCCATTGTACGTAGGTGTTTTTTGAAATTCCCATGGCCTGTCAGCAATCCAACCATGAGTCTAATCTCTCTCCTGTTCAGGCCCAGGATTCCAGAGCTTCTTTTAAAACATGGCTTTGGCATCATTACCTTGCCATGTTTATGTTGATAGACTTTGGTCCAATATTCTACGTGCTGTCTTCTGAGCCAGTTACGTAGCTCCAATTTTTCATTGCCTTGGTGATTGTCAGGACAGGTTCCGGTCCAATAAATGGAGACTCTGCCCCCATCCTGGCTAATCTGTCGGCATGTTCGTTGCCACTGATCCCCGAGTGGCCAGGGACCCACAATAGGTTTACTCTATTGCTTTCACTTAGCTCCACCAGAACCCTGTAACATTCTGCAACAATTTTAGACCTTGTTGCAGGAGCTGCCAGTGATCTCAGGGCTGCCTGGCTGTCTGAATAGATACAGATGCTGCGATTCTCCTCCACACACGCCCTGATGGCAGTGGGATAATAGGTAAAACGTTCAAATAATTAACGTGTTTGTGTTTCTATGGTGAAGCATGGGTAATCGTAATCATGAGCGACGACCCGAGCGTCGCCGCCGGGCGGTCCAGGGCTCGGACTGTCCGACTGATGATCCACGTTCCAATCTCCATGATAGCCATTAATTGTTAGATTATTTTTCGATGTATTCGATAGTATTGTCATATTTATTATTCCGTTTCTTCCCTTTTTTTCAATTACAGCATCTGGAAGTGTGGTTAACACTCAGTTGAGTGTATTATCTGTTCACTGCTTTTTTATTTGTGATACTGCGAAAACAATAACAAACTTCTAAACTTTACTAATAGACGTCTATTCGTCAGAGTTCTCACAGCCAGTGGTATGAAACTTATCATAAAAACAACCGAAACAAAGATATTTCTAATATGTGCAGAGAAATAAATTTTGCTTGCTACTGGATTCATGGCATAGCCAAACCGACAGGACTTTTCTCGATTGATGCTCAACTGACCTACACTGTAAAGTGAAAAGTGATCTCACCGAAATGCACCTTTCTTTGAGAACCTTGTGACGGTTACTCGCTTCGTCAGCTGAAGAATTTTATGGCAAGCATTCAAAATCACGCCAAATTACACCAGTGCAGAGCAATTCATGCCTAGCCCCTTAATAAGTTGTGTGCACCTGTCTTTCAAGATATGTTTTCAAGATATAATTTTTCTACACTTGGTACGCAACGCAATTATCTGATATAAATGAGGTTCGTTTTCCACGAACGATATCTCGACCAACATGTGAATGTGCCAATATATCGTTAGTGCGTCGTGCGTAGTGTGAGAAATATTTGTGTTTTGGTTGTTATTACTTTCACCCTACGGTCTGTGAGGACGCTGACGAATAGACGACCTTTATTTGAAATTACGTAATACTATAATTTAGAAGTGTTTTTTTTTTTTTTTTTATTTGTTGAGAATATATACTCCAAGATCGGTTGTTAAATATTTTATTTTAGACAACCGGTTTCGACAAATTTTTCGTCCTCAGATCTCTACATTTAAATAAAAAGCACTCATATGACACGGTGCTTGATGTCTATGTTATGAAAATCACATACATATTGTTATAACGTAGACGTCGAGCACCGTATCATTTGAAGTTCTATTTTTTTTTTTTTTTTTTTAATGTAGAGATCTGAAGGTGAAAACTAAGATTGTCAAAACCGGTTATCTAAAATAAAATATTTAAAAAGTGATCTTGCCACATATATATTCCCAACAAGAAACAATTTCGCAAAAATGTGAATCATATACAACAGTTTCTTTTATCTATTCCTTACTTTTATTGTTTTTGCATTGTTTACCACAAACAGATAATACATTTAATTAAATATTAATCACACTTTCCGATGCTCTCCTTCAAAATAAAGCAAGTATAGGTATTAGAAATATGACAATATTATCGAATACATCGAACAAAAATCTAACAAAATTTGCCATTATGGAGGTTCGAACATAGAGCCACAGTTTGACAATCCAAGCCCTGGACCGCTCGACCGGCAACAGTGCTCGTAAAGTATCTCATGTATACCAGTGCCCAAGCTACAGCATTAAAACACAAAAACGATAATTACTCGAACGTCATTAACTTCTGATCTCATACACAGGGAGGTCCGTTGATAGTAACCGGCCGAAATATCTCACGCAATAAGCATCAAACGAAAAAACTACAAAGAACAAAACTTTTCTAGATTGAAGGGGCAAACAAATGGTGCTATGGTTCGCCCAATAGATGGCGCTGCCATAGGTCTACTGCATTTTTTAAAATAGGTACCCCCACTTTTTCTTACATATTCGTCTAGTACGTAAATAAATATGAATGTTTTACTTGGAACACTTTTGTAGCTTTGTGGTAGATGGCGCTGTAGCGTTCACAGAAATATTGCTCACAATTTTAGAGAACACTGGGTAACAGGTGCGTTTTTTAAATTAAAACACAGAACGTAGGTAAGTTTGAACTTTATTTCGGTTGTTCCAATGTGATACATGTACTTTTGTGAAATTATCATAAACTATGAGAACGCATGCTGTGACTGCGTGATTACCTGTAATTACCTCATGACTTAAATAAATGCTCAAAATAAATGCTCTTCAACTTCAATTCATTTGGCAATACGCATAACGAAATTCCTCTCAACAGCGAGTAGTTCGCCTTCAGTAATTTTCTTACGTGCATTGTCAATGCGCTGACGCATGTTTCCAGGCACTGTCGGTGAATCACGATAACAAATATCCTTCAATTTTCCTCACAGAAAGAAATCCGGAGATGTAAGATCCGGTGAACGTGCGGGCTATGGTATGGTGCTTCTATGACCATTCCACCTGTCATTAAATATTCCATTTAAGACCGCTTCAACTGCACGCGAACCATGTGCCGGATATCCATCATGTTGAAAGTACATCGCCATTCTGTCATTTCTTGAAACATGTTGTAGTAAAGCTATAGAACATTACGTAAGAAATCAGCATACATTGCACCATTTAGATTGCCATCGATAAAATAGGACCAATTATCCTTCCTCCCATAATGCCGCAGCATACATTAACCCGCCAAGGTCGCTTATGTTACACTTGTCGCAGCCAACGTGGATTTTCCGTTGCCCAATATTGCATATTATGCCGGTTTACGTTACCTCTGTTATTGAATGACGCTTCGCCATAAACAGAAGTGTGAAAACAATCTGTCATCGTCCCGTAATTTGTTTTGTGGCCAGTGGCAAAACTGTACACGACATTCAAATTCTTCGCCATGCCAATCCTGGTGCATAGAAATAATATGGTACGAGTGAAATTTATGTTGATGTAGAATTCTCAACGCCGACTTTTTTGAGATTCCCGATTCTCGCTCATTATGTCTGCTACTGAGGTGCAGAATAGCAGCAACTGCAGCTAAAACACTTACTTGGCCGTTATCATTTGTTGCAGGTCGTGGTTGACATTTCACTTGTGGCTGAACACTTCCTGACTCTTTAAATAACGTAACTTTCCAACGAAAGGTCTGGACACTTGGATGATGTCTTCCAGGATAACGATCAACATACATAGCACAGGCCCATTGGAAATTTTGATCACAATAGCCATATCGACCTTTTCTGCAATTCGTAAACGGTAAACGTATCACGAAGCAAATAACGTCCGCACTGGCGAAATGTTACGTGATACAACGTACTTATACGTTAGTGACTAATACAGCGCCATCTATCAGAAAGCGAAAAAAGTGTTCCACATAAAACAATCATATTTATTTACGTAATAGACGAATATGTAATAAAAAATGGGGGCACCTATTTTCTTTAAATGCAGTTGATATCCGTTTGACCTATGGCAGTGCCATCTAGCGGGTCAACCACAGCGCCATCTGTTTTCCCCCTTCAAGCTAGAAAAGTTTTGTTCTTTGTAGTTTTCTCGTTTGATGTATACTTCGTGAGATATTTGGCCCGCTCACAATCAATGGACCACCCCGTATATGAGTAAACAGGATTTCTGACGATCTTCGATGTATAGCATTGAGCTTTGCAAACGCGATTCCTCTACCATCAACTTTGACACGTGTTCTAGCTCTGAGCGTTCGGTGGGAGCTTGGTTGACGTTCTTACTACAAAATAAATAAACCTGATCTTATAACTTCACGAACAACAAAAAATAACGATAATAATACGCCAGAAAGGAGCCAAAAACTCACGACAGGAGGGGGAGGGAGAGCAATTAGTTAAGGCGACCTATGGTCGAAAGCCATTTAATTTATTTCAGTACCCTGTAACCTTTGAGATTCCTTAATGTTTCTGATTCGTGAAAAGTCTACGTTTGAAAGTTTCGCTGCAGCGTATATGGGAAGTAGCGCGACCGATTGGAGTTAACACGATGGACGAAACAAAGTCTGTAAGTCAGTGCTGGCCACAAAACCGGCCCTCCTCCTCGCCTGACTGCACACTTGCTCCATCGCGCAGCAGTGCTGTCTGAGTGTAATCTTTGCAGAGTCGCCATTGAGACAACAGAACCCTCGCGGACGGTTCAGAATACCAGCTTTTATACTAGGTTTCATATTACGGCATAATAGGAAATTCCAAAAATAAGCTATATATCGGAAATAGCGTTATACTAGTGCGAAACGAAAAATAAATATCTTTGATCATAGAATGAAGGCCTTCACGGCAGGTGTCGTCATTACTTAAAGCTTCCGGGCTGAGATGTCGTGGTCCATACATAAAACTTTCCCCTGACGTTTCGCCCTCGTCTGCGGAAGGCATCCTCGGAGGTAAAGTGGCGTACTGCAACGAGAGCGCGAGTGAGCGTCGTATATATAGGCAAAACAGAGGGCGCTGCTGTCAGTCACGTGGTGTCGGCTGTGCTCTGGTCTCTGCTATTGCCAACCTCCTCGATTGAAATTAATCGATTGTCATGCTGTTGCTGCAGTGTTGACATCCATATCTTATCAAGTCTGAGACCTTCTTCTTTTTTGTTAAAATTATTTCGATGTTTAAAAATCTCAATGGCCTCTCTGTACAAACGCGCATAGTAATGCGACGTCTTGCTATGACGGACGTCTTGTTAAATTTTATTTCGAGGTCACCTTCTTCATACACGTGTTCCGCTACAGCCGATTTATCAGTATGTCCGAGGCGGCAGTTCCTTTTGTGTTCGCCCAGGCGAGTGTTGACACTTCTTTTAGTAGTACCTATATAAACTTTTCCACAACTGCAGGGGATTTTATAGACACCAGGGGGTGTCGCATATCTTTTGCAGATCTTAAAAATTCATTTATTTTCGTGGTTGGTCTGAAAACAGTTTCCACATCGTACTTGTTTAAAATTTTTCCAATACGATCAGTGACCTTACTGATAAATGGTAGAAAAACTTTCCCGTTGGATTGTTGTCGTTCCTCGTCCGTCCTGGTTGTCAGTCTAGGGCGTAGTGCACGATCTATCTCCCTGTCTGAATAGCCATTCTTCTTAAATGTCACTCTGAGATGTTCAATCTCATCGTCTAAGTGCGATGGTTCACAAATCTTGTGGGCCCTGTCTACTAATGTCTTAATCACGCCTCTTTTTGAATCTTTTTGAAGATAACGATCAGTATGTGTGTCTTTTCTATAGACCTTATGACCCGATGATCCGTCCTCTCGTTTAATAAGTCACATCTAAAAAGTTCAGTTGACCATTGGTTTCCTTTTCCATAGAAATTGAATTCTAGGATTGATGCTGTTCAGATGTAACAGGAAGGCATCCAGCTCCTCTTCGCCGTGTGCCCATATAACAAATGAATCGTCAACATAACGATACCATTTGGCTGGTATTTTTATGGCTGTCGGCAGTGACCGTTGTTCAAAGTTCTCCGTGAACAAGTTAGCAACAGCCGGACTAAGAGGAGTGTCCATGGCCACTCCGTCAATCTGTTCATAAAAACATACTTATACTGCAAGTAAGTTGTTGTGAGACAGTGTTTGAATAGTGCCACAATGTTACTAGGAAAAATATCCGCTATGCTTGCGATAGCTTCGTTCACCGGGATCATGTAAACGACACCACATAAAAACTGACCAGGATGTCATCAGGGTCCACACTTAATTCCTTTATATTATCGATAAAGTGACATGAATTCTTAATGTGGCTATCAGTTCCGCCGACATATGGTTGCAGCAACGAGGCAAGGTGTCCAGCTACCTCATGGGTGGGAGACCCTATTGCACTGACTATAGGTCTCAGAGGAACCAGCTGTTTATGCTCCTTCGGTAACCGATAGTCTGGGCGAGTAAGCTTCTGTTTTGTAGAGATGCTTCTTGTCGTCTGAAGATAAAGAAGACGCTTTAACCAACTGGTTCGTCATTTTTAGAATCTTCGATGTCGGATCCTTCTGAAGTTGTTTGTAATTGATGGGATCCAAAATGTCCACGATCTCTTCATGATAATCTTCACTCTTCATTAGGACGGTAGCGTTGCCCTTGTCTGCAGATAGTACGATGATGTTTTCATCTGCGTTGACGTCCCTCTGTGCCTTCCTTTGTGCCTGTGACAAATTACTTGTAGGTGGCTTACTTATAACGTCAGCGGACTGCCGTGGAATCTGACGGATCCCTGCCTCAATATTTGCCACAATATCTTCGGTAGGAACCTTTCGAGGCGTCACTGCAAAATTTCCACCATTTGCAAGTACCGAAACTTCGTCTGCAGTCAAACCTTTATCTGACTAGTTAACAACCGTCCGAGAAATATCCTCCATTGTGCCCACCAAGTTCTTCCGTAAGCTATAAAACTACCTCTTTTGTCTATTCCCTGCAATTTCAGCACTTGCTTCCATAGTTCTGAAAATAAGATTGTCAATCTTATTCCAGTCATCACACTACATAGTATTACTAAGCAGAAGATGAAGTTGAAATAGCTTACTGTTGGTTTCCGCCAGTGCTCGCCGCGTCTGGTGTATCCTCTCTCGTAACATTGCTGATTCCATACGACTGTAAATGTGATGAGATTGTGCCGAGCGGAACGTCATCTTCACTTTCAAAAATTTCGAAACTGTTGGCGTGTCCCTGCAGCGTAACAAGAAGGTGACTTCTTCTTGCGCATGCTCTCGAAGCGCCGAACCGATGTTGACATATCCTCCCCGTAGAGGCGTTTGATCATAGAATGAAGGTTTTCACGGCAGTTGTCGTCATTACTTAAAGCTTCCGGGCTGAGATGCCGTGGTCCATACATAAAACTTTCCCCTTACGTTTCGCCCTCGACTGCGGACGGCATCCTCGGAGGTAAAGCGGCGTACTGCAGACCAACCACGAAAATAAATGAATTTTTAAGATCTGCAGAAGATAAGCGACACCCCCTGGCTACACCAGGTGTCTATATAATCCCCTGCAGTTGTGGACAAGTTTATATAGGTACAACTAAAAGAAGTGTCAACACTCGTCTGAGCGAACACAAAAGAAACTGCCGCCTCGGACATACTGATAAATCGGCTGTAGCGGAACACGTGTATGAAGAAGTTGACCACGAAATAAAATTTAACAAGACGTCCGTCATAGCAAGACGTCGCATTACTATGCGCGTTTGTACAGAGAGGCCATTGAGATTTTTAAACATAGACATAATTTTAACAAAATAGAAAAAGGTTCAAACTTGATAAGATATGGCTGTCACACTTGTTGCCTTCCGCAGACGAGGGCGAAACGTCAGGGGAAAGTTTTATGTATGGACCACGGCATCTCATCCCGGAAGCTTTAAGTAATGACTAATATCTTTGTTTTGCAAATCCCTCATAGTAGCAACTTTGAGCGAGCCACATTGTTCCATATAAAACTCATACGTTTTAACTAAAGTACAGAAAGAGTGGCGAACCTCCACTTTAAAATACCTTGACCTCACCCTCGATCGGTGCCTGTCCTCGACCCCACATGTTCGCACCTTCTGTCACAAAGCCATCTCCCGCCTCAAACTCCTCAACGGCCAGACATGGGGTCGCAACCCTTCCACCAGTCTCTACACCTATCGATCCCTCATGCGTCCTGTCATTTGCAGTTCCAATCCCGCCTGGATTTCCGGTCCCCTTACCTATTACAAGACCCTCCAGAAATTTTGTCGATCTGTTTTGAATATCACTTGTGGTTCCCTCATAAATACCAGAGCACCTTTGAGCACCTTTATATCCATGCTACACCTTAGGAACATTTTGCCTGGACGCCTTAATTCTCCCATAGTCACCAATGTTAAATGGTATTGTAAAGGGTATAATGTCTAATTCCGCTACTACAGTTATTACATATTGGAAACATGCAGTATCATTGTTAATCTTCTCAAATTTTTTACTGATATCCAATATGCCACCCTCATAAACTACAGACAATGTCGAGGTGGGATGGCTTGCCTGCCTTAAAGATACAAATAGCCGTGCCTTAGGTGCAACCACAGCGGAGTGGTATCTGTGGAGAGGCCAGACAAACGTGTGGTTCCTGAAGAGGGGCAACAGCCTTTTCAGTAGTTACAGGGGCAACAGTCTGTATGATTCACTGAGCTGGCCTTGTAACATCAGCTAATATGGCTTTGTCATACGGTTACTGCGAACGGCTGAAAGCAAGGGGAAACTACAGTCGTTACTTCTCCCGAGGACATGCAGCTCTACTGTATGAATATATGATGATGGCATTCTCGGGTAAAATATTCCGGAAGTAAAATAGTCCCCCATTCAGATCTCATGAGAATGTCGTAATGAGGAAAGACAACACTGACATTCTACGGACCGGAGCGTGGAATGTTAGATGCCTTAATCGGGTAGGGAGGTTAGAAAATGTAAAGTTCGGTGGAAAGAGGAACGCGATTTCTGGTCAGATGAGTAAAGGCTTATAAATACAAAATCAGTTGGGGGTATTACAGGAGTAGGTCTAACAATGAATAAGAAAATATGAATGTGGGTAAACTACTATGAGCAGCACAGTGACCGCATTATCATTGTCAAGATAGATCAGCACCGACCACAGTAGTACAACTAACTCTGCTAATGATGATGAGATCGAAAAAATTTATGAAGACGTAAAATAAACTATTCAGACAATTAAGGGAAAGGAAAACTTAATTGTGATGGGGGACTGGAATTTGGTAGTAGGAAAATATAATTTCAGCAGAGGAATAAAAGATGTTATTACCTAAGATAGTAGCGGACAATCAACCATGAAATAAAGGAATGTATGAGTAATGACCAGTATTTCACAGAAAAAAAAATACACCACTGGCTCGTAAACTGAAACCATACTAGTAACCTTCCTCGTTTTATTTCCTTATACCAACCATAAGCCACGCAAAAACCGTACTACGCCAATTTTTAAAATTTGATACCATCTTCCTCAATTAATAGTCACATAGCACAATGTACATAGTCCTATATCTTCTCGTAATAAATAACTGGTACAGGCATATTCATCTAATCTCTTATTGTTGTTGTTATGGTCTTTAGTGCGGAGACTGGTTTGATGCAGCAGTCCACCCTACTCTATCCTGAGCAAGCATCTTTATCTCCTCATAAGAAAGGCAGCTCACATCCATTTGAATCTGCGTACTATATTCTCCTCTTGCTCTGCGATTTTTCCCCACACACTTCCCTCCAATGCTAAATTGATTTCTTGATGTCTAAGATTCCTTCTTTTAGTCAAGGTATGCCAAAAATTCCTTATCTTCCCAATTCTGTTCAGCACCGCTTCATCAGTTACGCTATCTACCCGCCTAATCTTTAGTATTCTTCTATAGTACCACATTTCAAAAGCCTCTATCCTCTTCCTGTCTGAACTATTTATGGTCCAAGTTTCACTCCTCTACACGTAAACACTCCGCACAAATGCCTTCAGGAAAGTCTTTCTTACACTAAAACTAATATTTGATGTTAACAAATTCTCTTTTCTACCCATTGCCATTCTGAATTTTAAATCCTCTGTACTGCGACCGTCGTATGTTACTTTACTACACAAGTAACAAAATTCATCTAGCACCTTTATTGTTCGTTACCTAATCTATTTCTTTCAGCATCGCTTGATTTTCTAAGACTGCATTCCAATACCTTAGTTTTGGTCTTGTTAATGTTCACTATACACGCTCTCTTCAACACACTGTCCATTCTATTCAGCCGCGCGAGAGTAGCTGGACGGTCTGGAGCGCCACGTTAACGATCGCGCGGCATACCGCGTCGGAAGTTCGGATCCTCCCTCGGGAATGGATGGTTGTGTTGTCCTTAGGTTAGTTTAACTTAGTTTAAGTATTTTGTAAGACTAGTGACTAATGGTCCCGCAGGATTAAAAACATTTGACCATTTCAACATTCCATTCAACTTATCTTCAAGATCCTTTGCTGTCGCTGACAGAATTACAAAGACATGAGCACAGCGCAATGTTTTTTATTTCTTCACCCTAAACTTTAATCCCTATTAAAAAAATTTCCGTGCTTTCGATGTACAAATTGGATAACATTGGAGAAAGGCTACAACCCTGTCTTACTCCCTTCCCAACCAGAGCTTCCCTTTCATGCCCTTCGACTCAAATGAACGCTGTCTGGCTTTTGTACAAGTCGTAAATAACCCTTCGTTCCCTGTATTTTACTCCTGCTGACTTCAGAAGGTGAAAGAGTGTAATCCGATCAACATTGTCAAAAGCTTTCTCCAAATCTACAAAAGCGAGAAATGTAGGTTTGCCTTTCTTTAATCTATCTTCTAAGACAAGTCGTAAAGTGAGTATTGCCTCTAGCTTTCCAACGTTCTTCCAGAATCCAAACTGATCGTCCCCGAAGTCTGCTTCTACAAGCTTCTCCATTCTCCCGTAAATAATACGTTTCAAAATTTTCCAACCATGACTTATCAAACTGATGATTCTGTAATTTTCATACCTGTCTGCTCCTGATTTCTTTGGATTGGGGATAATTACGGTTTTCTTAAAAGTCATCTTATACACCAGGTGAAATAGTTTTTCATGGCCAGCTCTCCAAGAGACTTCAGTAGCTGGGAATGTCATCTACTCCCGGGTCTTGTTCTGACCTAGGTCTTTCAGGGCGCTGTCAAATCCATCTCTCAGTATAGGACGTAGTATCTCCTATTTCATCTACATCTACTTCCTCTTCCCTTCTTACAACACTGTCTCTAAGTTCATTTCACTTTATATGCTCTATGTACTTTCCACCTTTCAGGTTCTGTTTTTCTTGTCCCCGAACGTCTCTTTTATGTTCCTTTCTCCTTGTTATACATTCTTTTATATACTTTCATTCGGCTTAGCCACTCCTGCTTAACCATTTTGCACTTCCTGTCAATCTCATTTCTTAGTCGCCTGTACTCCATTTTGCTTGCTTCATTTACTGCATTTTTATATTTTCTCCTTTTATCAATTAAATTTAGTATTTCCTATTATGTCCATGTGTTTTTGTAGGGCTTATCGCTTTACCTATTTGTTCCTCTGCTGTCTTCACTATTTCATCTGTTTTATTTACCCCCGTTGCTGTCAATTATTGCCTAAAGTTCCCTCTGAAATTCTCAAGAACTTCAGGTTCCTTCAATTTATCCTGGTCCTATCTCCTTCGTTTCCTACCTTTCTGCAGTTTTTATTTATTTTTATTTATTTATTTTTTTTTTTTCAATTGTAGTCTATAGTTCATGACTAATGGCCAGAGTCTATATCTGCCCCTGGGTATGTCTTACAGATTAAAACCTCTATGTCTTAGCATTATAAAATCTGTCTGTACCTCCCAGTATCTCCTGGCCTCTTCCACGAATACGACCTTCTTTCTTGATTCTTAAACCAATTGTTTGTTATGACTAAATCATGTTCCGTGCAAAATTCTGCCAGGCGGCTTCCTCTTTCATTTCTATTCCCAGTCCATATTCACCTACTATTTTTTCTTCCCTTCCTTTTCCTACTACCGAATTCCATTCCCCATCACAATTGAGTTATCGTCTCCCATAACTGACTAAATAATATCCTTTAACTCATACATTTCTTATCTCTTCATCATCGGCAGAGCTAGTAGGTCTATAAACCTGTACTATTTCGGTTGGTGTTGGCTTCGTTTCTATCTTGACTATGAGAATGCGATCACTGTGCTGCTCATAGTAGTTGACACGCGTTCCTTTTTTATTATTCATTGTTAGAACTACTCCTGTGATATCCCCGACTGATTTTGTATTTATAATCCTGTACTCACACGACCTGAAATCCTGTTCCTCTTTTCACCGAACTTCACTAATCCCCACTATATCTAACTTCAACCTATCCATTTGCCTTTTTAAATTTTCTATGCTTCCTACGCGATTAAGGGATCTAACATTCCACGCTCCGATCCATAGAATGCCACTATTGTCTTTCCTGATGACGACATGATCCTGAGTAGTACCCGCCCGGAGATCCGAATTGGGAACTATTATACCCGAGAGGATGGCATCATCATGTTTTCAGACAATAGAACTGCATGTTCAAATGTTCAAATGTTTGTTAAGCTTATGGGACTTAACTACGGGGTCATCAGTCCCTAAACTTACAAACTACTTATGAACTACTTACGAACTAGGACGGCACAAATATCCATGCCCGAGGGGGGATTCGAACCCCCGACCGTAGTGGCCGTGCTGACCGTGACTGGAGCGCCTCAATCACCTCGGCCACCGCGGCCGGCAACTGCATGTTCTCGGGAAAAGTAACGGCTGTAGTTTCCCCTCGTTTTGAGCCGTACGCATATTAGTATTAAAAAGGTACCTCTTCACATTAACCTAACACAAGTACAGGCAAACATCACTTCCAACTGCTAATCTTTTGGTACACATACCAAGATTCACCATACGTCAAAGAAAACTCACATCCAAAAATAAAGCCATAAAACTGTTCACAAACCGAATTTCACTTCTTCAAAATGTTGATATAAATTATAGATCACATCTTCATTGAACTTTAATTACACCAAAATTGCAACAGCATAGAGGATGCCAAAACTGAAAGCAATGATCTTCAGTATATTACCAAATTGCTCCCTGTATTATCTCCTACATATAATTACTCTGGTCATAAAAAAATTTAATTAACAATCACAACAGAAAACATGAGCCCAAAGATGTAAAGGGATATACAAAAGTATATGACAGTATAACATCTAAGTTACTCATTCTCTTGCAAAAATATGCAAAGATGCTGAGCTTTAATCTGAACCAAATTGTTTTATGAGTCAAGCTTTTCCAGTATAACATTTCCACACAACTTCCATGCCTATTATAAAGTGTCACCCACCATGACAATAATACGGCATCAGATGGGCAATGTAGATGCTCACCATTCCAGAAAACACACAGCGTACTCTAACACATAATCTACTAAATAAAATTAAACCAAGCAGAAACAAGTTACCAAAATACAACATATAGCTTCATTGATTAACCCTTGTTGCTCAGTGCTCAGAAAAAGTAGCAACACAGAACATTTTATCTTACTCCTCATATACTTCCAATAATTAAATGTAACACATTTCACAGATAATAAATAGACAACGAATGGAATACACGCTACATAAATGCAGCATTTGTAACCGCCGGCAATATGTACACTTTAATGAGCCGTAGCAATCAAATTCTTACATAAAAAAGTGGGGGCTGCTTATAGCAAAAATTGTGAAAAATTTGTGAGGTTGGCTTTAATGTCATAAGTGGTAAGCAGTCATACTGTGGAGAAATATGATTAATTGTCAGAGTGTGCAGAGAAAGAGAATTACGAATATTAGATTACATTAATACTTGTTGCAATGATCATGAATACGAGATATCATGATGATATGTAACGTGCCAGTACAGTAAAAGATGACGTTGCATGGCATACATTTTTATTTATTTGTTTATTTTTATTTTCTAAAATGACTAATTTCTATATAAAAATTCATCTACTGAGTTGTCATTCAGAAATTCTTTCAATTTGTTTTTAATGCCGCTTGGCTATCTGTCAGATATTTAATGTTATTTGTTAAGTGAACAAAGACTTTTGAGGCAGCACAATAGACCCCCTTCTGTGCCAAAGTTTGATTTAATCGTGAATAATGCAAATCGTCCTTTCTGCTACTGTTGTAGCTATGCACATTATTACTTTTGAATTTGGTTTAGTCATTAATAACAAACTTCATAAGAAAATATATATATATTGTGAAGCTACTGTGATGATCTCTAGATCCTTAAATAAGTATCTGAAAGATGATCTAGGGTGTGCTTCAGAAATTATTCTAATTACACACTTTCGTGCAATGAATACTTTATTGCTCAATGATGAATTATTCCAAAATATGATGCCATGTGAAAGGTGTGATTAGTAAGTTAATTTACTGAGATGATTGTCGCCAAAATATGCAATAACACTAATGGTTGCTGATCTTAGACATTTCAGTAGATCATGAGAGTATTGCTTCCAATTCAAATTCTCATCAATAAACACAGGTGAAACCTTTGATTTCTACCTTAGTTACAGTCTTGCGTTGAGAGACTAGATTTATTCAAGTTGTGTTGCCTTTTACCGTGTGGATCTGTTTCTACTGCGTTTTTACAAAATTTCAAAAAATGTTCAAATGTTTGTAGAACTTATGGGACTTAACTACGGGGTCATCAGTCCCTAAGTTTACAAACTACTTATGAACTAGCTAAGACTAAGGACGGCACAAATATCCATGCCCGAGGGCGGATTCGAACCCCGTCCGTAGTGGCCGTGCAGACCGTGACTGGAACGCCTCAGTCCCCTCGGCCACCGCGGCCGGCTACAAAATTTAATAATACTGTTTCCTAGGTTACTTGCTGGTTGCAGTAACACTGTTGGTAGAGTGTAAACTATAAGTTTTGTCATATACTCCACGTTTGTCACAATTCCCTATTTCAGACTGTTGTTGAATAACGTCAAAGGTGTACAGAAATAATCACATTCTCAGCAACATCAGTCTATAGTACAATAGATTTAGAAGGATCATTCACGTTAATGGACAAAGAACAGAGTAGAAGTAAGTACAGTATGGTCATTTACATTATTTAAAGTAACAGGTATGGAAGATTGATGTGCAGTTATAATTACATTGTCTGTGGCATTAGACTCTTGTACATCAAATGTGGGTAACAGGGGCAACATCTTTCGGATTTGCCCTCGTAGAAGACGTTAGTCTAACAAAAAGATTTTTTTTTTCTTTTAACCCATTCCAGCCTAGTGGTTTCAGCTTGAAATCATGTTTCACTATGCATGCTTTTCCGGCCCAATGCTTCCTTCGGGAAACAACCGCCACAAATTTATTGCTGGTTACATCTATCTTCAGCGCTTGCAGTATCGAAGCGGTTGTTGTCGCATAAAAGTTTTATTTGTATAGCGCTGCGTCGAGTACAAGTGCTTTCGACCCAGACTTCACAATAAAATTAGGTTGTGACATCTATACAGCTGATAACTGGAATTTCAGGTATTGTATTTTCTTATACACCATTTTATGATATTTTGAAAATGTTTTTATTGATAACTATAATGTAAATTTTAGTTTTTACAAAAATGTTGGTGGTTACAGAATGAAACCAGTAGGACGTAACGACCTTCAATAACGGTAAATCTTCAGCTTGCTCTTACTTTTATTCTTTAGAGCATCTCAGTAGGATAATATACTACCATCAAGAGTAATGCAGCAATTCAGAGCTTGTGACCTTAGCACAAATATTCTTATAACACTTGCTGAAATTCTAATTTATAGTCAACTGCTTCGGATATTGGAAGCGAATCAGACGAAATTGATGGACAACTTCGACTTCTTTCAACTGATGAGACTGTAGATGAATCTGAAGAGGTTTACAATGAAGGTGTGATGTAAGTTACTCTTTAAGTTAATACTGGTAACAATGACGACTATGTGATGTGTGTGAGGACATTACATCACTAAAATAGCATACTGAATGGGCGCAACAGATACTGTCAAATGGAACAATTCAATTTTCAAAGGAATATGGTTCAATCATCCCTTCTTACAAATCAAGCCCCACTGAAAACTGTCATAATAGCCCAGTGGTTTCATTATGAAACCACCTAGAATATTTTATTGTGAAATACAAATTTTGTTGTTATTACAATATATTATTCCTATTTAGGACAGAAAAAGTATATTGAAAATCGGACTTAAAGTCCTGGTAGAGGTAGGCAGCCATTATTAATATGACAACACAAAGGATTCTAAAAAAGCTGATTGGCTGCGGTAATGAAGGAGTTGTAAATGTTGTAAAATCCTTTATTTTTCTCTTTACGCTTGACGCGTTTCGGGCACAGCCCGTCATCGGAGCGCCTGGTGACAAAGTACAGGATACAGTATATATAGGTAAAAATAGTTACAAGGGCCAAAATTTTAAAAAAATATAATAATAAATAAAAAAAACAATATCTAGCATTTACAATTGGGGAGAAAAGGAATTTCTGGCATACCTTGAGTAAAATAAGGAAACGATTAGTAGGACACATTTTTAGACCTCAAGGAATTGTGAAATTAGCGTTGGAGGTAAGTGCGTGGGGTAAAAATCGCAGAGGGAGACCAAGAGATGAATATAATAAGCAAATTCAAATGGATGTAGGGTGCCGTTCTTATGAGGAGATGAAGAGGCTTGCTCAGGATAGATTAGGTTGGAGAGCTGAATCAAACCAGTCTCCGGACTGAAGACAACAACAACAACAATGACAGTGTTTTTTTTTAATTTTTTTATTTTCGTCTTTGTAACTATTTTTACCATATATACTGTATCCTGTACTTTGTCTCCAGGCGCGCCGATGACGGGCTGGGCTCGAAACGCGTCAGTGTAAAGAGAAAAATAAGGGATTCTACAATATCTACAACTCCTTCATCGCTGCAGCCAATCAGCTTTTTTAGAATCCTCTGTGTTGTCACAGAAAAAGTATATTTTGGAAGAAACTGTTATAGTTTTCTTCCTATGTTTATCCATGCTCCTCAAAAAGGGTTAAAAAAGCAACATACTACTCTTTATTTAAGAACCGCTCGTTTGGCGCACTCATTCTGTGTAGAAGTGGCGCTCCGCTAAGCTTTGATCTCCATTTCCGTGTCCGCGCTGAGTAAACAGGTGTGGTCTCGCGGTAGAGTGTGGCAGCGCAGTGCGAGCTGAAAGTGAACTGTGTGCGCGCCAGCTGCGGGTCGTCAGGCTGCGAGAACAGCCGGCAGCGGGAGGCGGCGAGCAAGTGGCACGGTGGTGACACAAAGCGCCCGCGAGGCCTGGCGGCGGCGGCGGCGACGACAAACAGGACCGTCTTATCTGCACCGTGGCTGCGGGCAGCAACGCCACCAGTGTGTCCGACCGACCTACTGGCCGCGGAAAGGCCGAGGCACGCCCAAGCAACAACCTCGCTGAGGAGTACCTCACTTGTTACTATAAAGGCTGTTTATAAATGAACATTGGGGTTTAATGCATTATAACCTATATCTATAAATGTGAATGTCTGTTCGGTGTGCGCTTATCACGTCTGAACCACAGGACATAAAGAGCTAAAAATTTGTACAGTTACTAATGTCTACCCGGGGAAGGCTTTAGGCACGGTTTTATGGCGATTGGCTGGCTATTTATCTATATATATATTAATGTGAATGTCTGTTCGGTGTACGCTTATCACGTCCGAACGACAAGATGCAGAGACTTAAATATTTGTACAGTTACTTATTTAAACGTGAGGAAGGTTTTAGGCACGTTTTATAGCGATCTGATAGATATTTAGTAATTTGAAGAATATAACGCGAAATGCGGAACAATAATTAATCTTTGAAAATTATATTTACTCTTTGAAAATGGTTTTATTGTTGCTTGAGGGTTGATAATGATAAAAGGGTGGAGTCTATTAGGATGGAAAGTTATCTGTGTATATACAATTCTACGTGTGTGTGTTAATATTTCGCTCTGCAGCTAAAACTACAGAACGCAAACGAATGGTCTGTAAGTAATTGTTGTCCGAAGACTTCTGTTTTACACCATAGCAGTTCCATGCCGATAGCTATAAGGAAGTGGAAGATACGGTGGTTGAAAGTCGTAAAATTATTTTAAAAAATCGGACTGAAGGCCAGCGATGACGTTTGCGACTCTATAGCAAGGAAATTACATACAGCGAAACGTGATGTCACAGACCATATCTTTCGTCTATGCGTGCTACAATGTCTTCAGCTTTTTTTCTGTAAGGATAAGCATACGAATAAGGAAATATAAGAATAAATAAATAAAGCAGAAAAAAAGAAATTTCTTTTAATACATATCTTTAAAAAACATCGATTTGACGTTTCACGCATTATCTATCATAATCAACCAACACGCGAGCGGAGCCGCAGGTTTAAGATAGTATTCATTATATTAAACTTACACTACTGGACTTTACAATTGCTGTACCGAGAAGAAATGCAGATTATAAACGGGTATTCATTTGACAAATATATTATACTAGAACTGACATGTGATTACATTTTCACGCAACGTGGGTGCATGATCCTGAGAAATCAGTATCCAGGACAACCACCTCTGGCCGTAATAACGGCCTTGATACGCCTCGCCATTGGGTCAAGCAGACATTGGATGGCGTGTACAGGTACAGATGCCCATGCAGCTTTAACACGATATCACAGTTCATCAAGAGTAGTAACTGGCGTATTGTATCGAGCCAGTTGCTCGGCCACCATTGACCCGACTTTTCAATTGGTGAGAGATCTGGAGAATGTGCTGGCCAGGGCAGCAGTTGAAAATTTACGTATCCAGAAAGCCACATACAGGACCTGCAACATGCGGTCGTGCATTATCCTGCTGAAATGTAGGGTTTCACCAGTATGGTGATGAAGAATATACGCTTCCGTTCACCGCGATGTCGCCAAACACGGGTGCGACCATCATGATGCTGTAAACAGAACCTGGATTCATCCCAAAAAAATGACGTTTTGCCATTCGTGCACACAGGTTCGTCGTTGCGTATACCACCGCAGGCGCTCCTGTCTGTGATGCCGCGTCTAGGTTAACCGCAGTCATGGTCTCCGAGCTGATAGTCCATGCTGCTGCAAACGTCATCGAACTGTTCGTGCAGATAGTTGTTGACTTACAAATGTAACCATCTGTTGACTCGGGGATCGAGACGTGGCTGCACGATCCGTTACAACCATGCGGATAAGATGCCTGTCATCTCGACTGCTAGTGATACGAGGCCGTTTGGATCCAGCACGGCGTTCCGTATTGTCCTCCTGAACTCACCGATTCAATATTCTGCTCACAGTCATTGGATCGCGACCAACGCGAGCAGCAGTGTCGCGATACGATAAACCGCAATCGCGATAGGCTACAATCCGACCTTTATGAAAGTGATGGTACGCATTTCTCCTCCTTACACGAGGCATCACAGCAACTTTTCACCTGGCAACGCCTGTCAACTGCTGTTTGTGTATGAGAAATCGGTTGGAAACTTTCCTCATGTCAGTACGTTGTAGTTGTCGCCACCGTCGCCAGCCTTGTGTGAATTCTCTGATAAGCTAATCATTTGCGTATCACAGCATCTTCTTCCTGTCGGTTAAATTTTGCGTTTGCAGCACGTCATCTTCGTGGTGTAGCAATTTTAATGGCCAGGAGAGTATAACTGATATGTCAAATGAAAGAGCATCTCAAACACTTTTGCCAAGAAATTTATAAATGTTCAATGTGAGCACCATTTGTCACACGACACACATTATACCAAGTGCTTCCCAAACGTTTAGAAGTGTGTCTTTAGTGATTGTAGGAACAGCTGATTCAATCATCGTCATCATCATCATCATCATCATCGTCATCTCAGCCTTTTTGCACGTCATGTGGGTTCTTCTCTTCCAGAAAAGTCTGTCCAGTGCTTCTTTCTGAGCCATCCTTTCTCTCGTAGGTCCCCTGCTACCTTGTCTTTCCATTTAATTTTCGGTCTCCCTCTTCTCCTTGAACTTCTCCCCATATAGTACTCCCCTCTTCTCTGTACATGTCCATTCTATTTTAGCCTACTTTCTTGTTTCTTCTTCACTATGGGCCGCACTTTCATTGTATTCGTACCTTAGTCTATCCTTTCGTGTGACCCCACTCACTCACCTTAACATTCTTATTTTTGCCACTTCCATCTTTTTCCCTTGGGCTTTTGTAAGTGGCCAAGTTTCTGCACTGTAGAGCATCGCACGCCTCACCACAGACTTGTAAAGCTTTCCTTTCATTCTACAGCTAAACTTCTTATCACACAGAACTCCGCTCAGCTTCCTCCAGTTTATCTGTGTGCTGTATTTCGACCACCAATCCTCCTTCACTTGCATGTAAGAGCCCAGGTATTTAAATTTCTTTAATAGATCTTTGGCATCCTTTGTACACATATACTCTGTTTTCACCCTGCTAATTCTCATTTCCCTTTCCTCTAGTGCCTCCTGGGTGGGTTCACAGATTACAATATCATCGGCAAGCTGCTTCAATCCGGTATCTTAATTCAGTGAGGACAACTGGTAGAGGAGGCACGTACACACGATCCTTGATGAAAAAAAAATCGCATGGCGTTAGGTCGGTTGGATGTAGAGGCCAGCCGGCCGCGGTGGCCGAGCGTTCTGCGGCGCGTCAGTCACAGTCTGCACGGCCACTACGGTCGGGGGTTCGAATCCCCCCTCGGGCATGGATATTTGTGCCGTCCTTAGTGTTAGCTAGTTCATAAGTAGGTTGTAAGTTTAGGGACTGATGACCCTGTAGTTAAGTCCCATAAGCTACACAAACATTTTTGTAGGGGCCATACGAAGCAAGCCCTACCATTGGGCTTCTCGAGGCCTATCCAGCGCTACGGGACAGTGACGTTCAACCAATTGCGTACTTCGCAATGCCAGTGAGGTGCGCACCACCTTGCTGGAGAATGAAATTCTTTGGCTCATCTTCTTCCAACTGAGGAAAAAGCCATTGCTCTAGTGCAGTGTTTTTCACCCTGTGGGTCGCGACACCCTTGGGGGTGCGAAGTCTTGCTCTGGGGGTCGCGGTCGCAGCAGGATGCAGTAGTGGCGTGTTCGATAGCAAACGAAAGTTTCGTGACGATCAGCTACTGTGGTAAAAATGCTACAATGAAGTGATAAGGTTTCATGAAAGTCGCTAACTTAACAAGTAATCCGCAGATGAAAAATTGGGTTTGTTATGACGTGTTTCGTGTAGCCCTTAATGAGACATCAAAAGTGTACCAGATATAGAATGTTCCTTTGGCACTTTTGATTTCTGATGATAGGTCTACTAAAACGCGGAACTCTCGAAACTCGCAATCTTTTTGTATGACTTTATCGCATGTTCATATATTTTTATGTCAAAAAAAAATCACTAAATTAAAATTCTTTTTAATCGCCGCGGTGGAGTGGTCGAGCGGTCTTAGGCGCCTTGATGCGGAGCTCGTTGTTGCTTGCCGTCGGAAGTTCAAGTCCTCCCTTGGGCATGGGTTTGTGTGTTGTCCGTAGGGTAGTTTCACTTAGATTAAGTAGTTCATAAGCCTTGGGACTAATAATCAAAGAAGGTAAATCCCGGAGATTTACAAATTTTTTAATATGATTTGAATTTCATTTTTAATCAATACGTAACAATACCTTGTTACTGCTGGATCATAGTAGTTTGCAGCTGGTAACGACTTTTCATTGCAGTATCATTTTTAATCAAGTAATAACAATACCATCTTATTATCACATCATACTAGATTCCGTTTAAAGGTTTTCAAAATCATTTCGAAGAAATTCAAGAAGTTATGTTTCATCTTTGACTGTTTCATACTGGCACATGACAACAAGTCGACACATATGTCATCATAAGAAGTGCCAGTAACAGCAGTTTCACCCAAAAAGAAAGGCCCATAAACTTTCCGCCGTGATATGGCACAAAAAACAGTCACTTCAGGAAAATCTTGTTGCATTTGGATCATCTCGTTAGGATTTTCTGAGACCCAGATGCGCACATTGTGAGTGTTAACATGTCCACTAGAGAGAAAGGTCGATTCATCACTGACGACATGATCCAGAAAATCGTCATCGTCATGAAACAACATGTCGTTAGCGAAGTTGACACGTAATCCGTGATCTATCGGCTTTAGAACCTGTAATAACTGTAAATGGTAAGGATGTAGATGTATGCGTTTTCTTAAATCTTTCCAAACAGTCGACACAGGAACTCGTAATTCACGACTAGCCTTTCGCTCTGTTTACTTTGCGACTCTCTCACTCGCTTAAGAATCTCTTTACTAAGTCTTGGTTGTCCTGTACTCTTCCCTTTACAAAGGTAACCGGTATCTTGAAACTGATGATTCCGTCTACTAATGTTATTCTCACTTGGAGGAACATAGCAGAATTTCAACCGGAACGCACGTTGCACAGTAACAACAGACTTGGTCTTTGCAAACAGCAAAACAAAAAACGCTTTCCGTTCACAAGTCGTCATCTTTCCTACTATTGCGACAAAACATTCCGCGCTGCGCATGCGTACTGCTGCCAACTTACTTACTTCAACGTAAGAATAAAACTGATGTAATAATAATAATAATATGGTTTTCGTTCCGCAGTGCCTATTGAGGAGTAAGACTCTATGGTAATGGAATAGGTCAATACATTAATTTTAACACAAGAATGGTAATAGAAAATTTTTAAGTAGTCCTATGCACACGACATTCTTAAGACTAAGTGAAAAGAATCAATACAAAGAAAAAAATAAATTAGCTTAATTGCTTAATTTTTCTAGGAGTTACTCGACAGAATAAAAGGAGTGAGCCATGAGGTAACTCTTCAATTTAGATTTGAAAGCGTGTGGGTTAGTGCTAAGATTCTTTAGCTCCTGTGGCAGCTTATTGAAAATGGATGCTGCAGAATACTGCACACCTTTCTGTACAAGTGTCAAGGTGGTGTGATGCAAATGTAGGTTCGACTTCTGTCTACTAGTCACCGAGTGAAAGCTCCTAACTCGTGAGAATAATCTGATATTATTAACAACAAATGACATTAAAGAAAAACAGTATTGTGACGCCAGTGTCAAACTTCGCAGGCTACTGAAAAGAGTCGACATTAAGTTCGTGTAACTACGCCACATATTGCTGGAACCGCCCGTTTCTGAGCCAAAAAATATCCTTTTTGTTTCAATCGAGTTACCGCAAAAAATAACGCCGTACGTCATAAGTGAGTGAAAGTAAGCGTAGTAGACTACTTTTCGTGTTGACAAATTACTTATTTCAGATACTGTTCTAATGGTAAAATGTTCAAATGTTCAAATGTTTGTATAGCTTATGGGACTTAACTACGGGGTCATCAGTCCCTAAACTTACAAACTACTTATGAACTACTTACGAACTAGGACGGCACAAATATCCATGCCCGAGGGGGGATTCGAACCCCCGACCGTAGTGGCCGTGTAGACCGTGACTGGAGCGCCTCAGTCCCCTCGGCCACCGCGGCCGGCTAATGGTAAAAGAAGCAGAATTTAGTTCTGAAAGAAGCTCCTGAACATGGGCTTTCCACGACAGCTTACTGTCTATCCGAACACCTAGAAATTTAAACTGTTCAGTCTCACTTCCACCCCCATGAACCACAGACATTGCCGAGGTGGGGTGGCTTGCGTGCCTCAACGATGCAGATAGCCATACCGTAGGTGCAACCACAGAGGAGGGGTATTTGTGGAGAGGCCAGACAAACGTGTGGTTCCTGAAGAGGGGCAGCAGCCTTTTCAGTAGTTACAGGGGCAACAGTCTGGATGATTGACTGAGCTGGCCTTGTAACATCAGCTAATGTGGCTTTGCCACACAGTTACTGCGAACGGCTGAAAGCAAGGGGAAACTACAACCGCTACTTTTCCCGAGGACATGCAGCTCTACTGTATGAACATATGATGATGGCATCCTCTCGGGTAAAATATTCCGGAGGTAAAATAGTCCCCCATTCGCATCTCCGGGCGGGGACTACTCAGGAGGATGTTGTCATCAGGAAAGACAATACTGGCATTCTACGGATCGGAGCGTGGAATGTTAGATCCCTTAATCGGGTAGGAAAATTAGAAAATTTAAAAAGGGAAATGTATAGGTTGAAGTTAGATATAGTGGGGATTAGTGAAGTTCGGTGGCAGGATGAACAGGATTTCTGGTCAGGTGAGTACAGGATTATAAATACAAAATCAGTTGGGGGTATCACAGGAGTAGGACTGATAATGAATAAGAAAATAGGAAAGCGGGTAAACTACTATGAGCAGCACAGTGATCGCATTATCATTGTCAAGATAGATACGAAGCCAACACCGACAACAGTAGTACAGGTTTATATGCCAACTAGCTCTGCCGATGATGAAGAGATCAAAGAAATATATGAGGAGCTAGAGGAAATTATTCAGAAATTATTCAGGAAACTTAATTGTGATGGGAGACTGGAATTCGGTAGTAGGAAAAGGAAGAGAAGGAAAAATAGTAGGTGAATATGGACTGGGCAGGAGGAATGAAAGAGGAAGTCGCCTGGTAGAATTTTGCACGGAACATGATTTAATCGTAACAAACACGTGGTTTAAGAATCACAAAAGAAGGTTGTATACGTGGAAGAGACCAGGAGACACAGGAAGGTATCAGATAGATTTTATAATGGTAAGACATAGATTTCGGAACCAGGTCCTAAACTGCAAGACATACCCAGGGGCAGATATAGACTCCGACCATAACTTGTTAGTCATGAACTGTAGGCTGAAACTGAAAAAACTGCAGAAAGGTAGGAAAATAAGGAGATGGGACTTGGATAAATTGGAGGAAAGTGAAGGTCTGGAGAAATTCAGAGGGAGATTTAGGCAACAATTGACAGAAACAGGGGGAAATAAAACAGTAGAAGAGGAATGGGTAGCATTGAGAGACGAAATAGTGAGGGCAGCAGAGGACAAAATAGGTAGGAAGGCAAGACCAACAAAAAATCCTTGGATATCACAGGAAATACTAAATTTAATAGATGAAAGGAGAAAATATAAAAATGCAGTAAATGAAACAGGCAAAATGGAGTACAGACGACTAAAAAATTAGATTGACAGGAAGTGTAAAATGGCTAAGCAGGAGTGGCTAGAAGCCAAATGAAAATCCGTAGAAGAATGTATAAGAAGGGGAAAAGTAGATACCGCCTACAGGAAAATAAAGGAGACGTTTGGGGACAGGAAGGGCAGCTCTACGAATATCAAGAACTCGGATGGGAAACCAGTTCTCAGCAAAGAAGGGAAAGCTGAAAGGTGGAAAGAGTACATAGAGCAACTCTACAAAGGAAATGAACTGAGAGACGATGTTGTAGGAAGGGAAGAGGAAGTAGATGAAGATGAAATAGGAGATACTATACTGAGAGATGAATTTGACAGAGCCTTGAAAGACCTAGGTCGGAACAAGGCCCCAGGAGTAGATGACATACCCGCAGAGCTATTAAAGTCTCTGGGAAAGCCAGCCATGACAAAACTATTTGAACTGGTGTGTAGGATGTACGAGACAGGCGAAATACCCTCAGACTTTAAGAAAATTGTAATAATCTCCATTCCAAAGAAATCAGGCGCAGACAGGTGTGAAAATTACAGAACCATCAGTTTGATAAGTCATGGTTGCAAAATTTTAACACGAATTATCTACAGGAGAATGGAAAAGCTGGTAGAAGCTGACCTCGGGGAAGATCAGTTTGGATTCAGGAGGAACGTAGGAACCCGGGAGGCAATACTCACTTTACGTCTTATCTTAGAAGATAGATTAAGGAAAGGCAAGCCTACATTTTTAGCTTTTGTAGATTTGGAGAAAGCCTTTGACAATGTTGACTGGAATACACTCTTTCAAATTCTGAAAGCAGGGGTAAAATATAGGGAAAGGAGAGTTATTTACAACTTGTACAAAAGCCAGACCGCAGTTATTAGACTCGAAGGGCATGAAAGGGAAGCATCAGTTGGGAAGGGAGTAAGACAGGGTTGTAGCCTTTCTCCGATGTTATTCAATTTGTACATCGAGCAAGCGGTGAAGGAAAGCAAGGAAAAATTTGGAATAGGGATTAAAGTTCAGGGGGATGAAATAAAAACATTGCGTTTTGCTGATGATATTGTAATTCTATCAGAGACAGTAAAGGACCTGGAAGAGCAGTTGAATGGAATGGACAGTGTGTTGAAGAGAGCGTATAAAATGAACATTAACAAGAGCAAAACAAAAATAATGGAATGCGGTCTTAGAAAATCAGGCGATGGTGAAGGAATTAGATTAGGTAACGAAACAATGAAGGTGGTAGATGAGTTTTGTTACTTGGGTAGTAAAATAACATCCGATGGTCGTAGTACAGAGGATACAAAATGCAGAATGGCAATGGGAAGAAGAGCATTTTTGAAAAAGAGAAATTTGCTAACATCGAATATTAATTTAAGTGTAAGGAAGTCTTTTCTGAAGGCATTTGTGTGGAGTGTTGCCTTGTATGGGAGTGAAACATGGACAATAAGCAGTGCGGACAGGAAGAAAATAGAGGCTTTTGAAATGTGGTGCTACAGAAGAATGCTGAAGATTAGGTGGGTAGACCGCATAACTAATGAAGAGGTACTGAACAGAATTGGTGATCAAAGTAATTTTTGGCATACCTTGACTAAAAGAAGGGATCGCTTGGTAGGACACATTCTTAGACATCGGGGAATCGTAAATTTAGCATTGGAGGGAAGTGTGTGGGGTAAAAATCGCAGAGGGAGACCAAGATACGCGTATAGTAAGCAGATTCAAATAGATGTGGGTTGCCGTTCTTATGAGGAGATGAAAAGGCTTGCTCAGGATAAAGTAGGGTGGAGAGCTGCTTCAAACCAGTCTCCGGACTGAAGACCATAACAACAACAACAGTCTCACTTATCATATGCACATTACGTGTAATCAAAATGTCAAACACAGGTTCAGTATATCCACCCAACAAAGAACGAATTTCACGAGGAATTACATATCGGTACCTTTCCGACTTTACCTATCTGCAGGTGTTGACTAAGCTGTATTGGTCAAACACGACATTCATGTATAGATCTGTGAAAAAGAAATGTGGCTCGGTGTAATTTTAGGGTCGAACCGTAGAGTCGCGCAGGATAAGGTGGACAATGCTCAGAGACGAGGTTTCGTCAGAAGAGCCTTACGGGTTCCTTCCTTCGTTTAGAAGGGGAGGCCGCGTCAGTCCACTTCCGCCTGCCGGCCAGTGAGCTAGGAGCTTCCAGCGCTCGCTCACTGCTCCGGCTGCTAACCCCACCACTATCCCTCTCCTCATGCTTGCCTAGCCGTCTGCACATCTACCGGCCAATTCATCATGCTTGCATTCTACTCGTCTGCTTTCATACTTCTGGCCATTAAAATTGCTACACCACGAAGATGACGTGCTACAGACGCGAAATTCAACCGACAGGAAGAAGATGCTGTGTTATGCAAATGATTAGCTTTTCAGAGCATTCACACAAGGTTGGCGCCGGTGGCGACATTTACAACGTGCTGACATGAGGAAAGTTTCCAACCGATTTCTCATAGACAAACAGCATTTGAGCAGCGTTGTCTGGTGGAATGTTAATGTGATGCAACGTCTTAAGGAGGAGAAATGCGTACCCTCACGTTTCCGACTTTGATAAAGATCGGATTGTAGCCTATCGCTATTGCGGTTTTTCGTATCGCGACATTGCTGCTCGCGTTGCTCGCGATCCAATGACATCAGAATATGGAATCGGTGGGTTCAGAAGGGCAATACGGAACGCCTTGCTGTATCCCACCGCCGTTGTATCACTAGCAGTTGAGATGACAGGCATCTTATCCGCATGGCTGTAACGGATCATGCAGTCACGTTTCGATCCCTGAGTCAACAGATGGGGACGTGTGCAAACAACAATGAACAACACGAACAGTTCGACGACTTTTTCAGAAGCATGGACCATCAGCTCGAAGACCGTGGCTGCGGTTACCCTTAACGCTGCATCACTGACAGGAGCGCCTGCGATGGCGTACGCAGCGACGAACCTGGGTGCACGAATGACAAAACGTCATTTTTCAGATGAATCCAGGTTCTGTTTACAGCGTCATGATGATGGCATCCGTGTTTGGCAACATGGGGGTGACGCACATTGGAAGCGTGTATTCGTCGTCGCCATACTGGCGTATCACCCGGCGTGATGGTATGGGGGGTTACACGTCTCTTTGATCTCTGGTTGCATCGACGGCACTTTGAACAGTGGCCGTTACATTTCAGATGTGTTACGACCCGTGGCTCTACCCTTCATTCGATCTCTGCGAAACCCCTCATTTCAGCAGGATAATGCACGACCGCATGTTGCAGGTCCTGTACGGGCCTTTCTCGATACGGAAAATGTTCGACTGCTGCCCTGGCCAACACTTTCTGCAGATCCCTCACCAATTGAAAAGTCTGGTCAACGTTGGGCGAGCAAATGACTCGTCACAATACGCCAGTCACTACTCTTGAGAAACTGTGGTATCGTGTTGAAGCTGCATGAGCATCTGTACCTGTACACGCCATCCAAGCTCTGTTTGACTCAATGCCCAGGCGTATCAAGGCCGTTACTACGGCCAGAGGCGGTTGTTCCGGGTACTGATTTCTCAGGATCTATTGCACCTAAATTGCGTTAAATTGTAATGACATGTCCTAGTATAATATATTTGTCCAATGAATACCCGTTTATCATCTGCATTTCTTCTTAGTGTAGCAAGTTTAATGGCCAGTAGTGTATAATAGCTGCAAATATTACCTTGTGCCTGTGAGCCTACAAACACTCTATCAAAACGAAGTCAAAATATTTAAACATTCCCACCGTTTCAGGGCAATGAAATAAATCCAATGACAGAGATGAAAATTTGTGAAGGACCAGGATTCAAACCCGGTTATCCCGCTTTGGGGCAACGGTCACCTTAAGCAATTAGGCTATCCAGCCACTCTTCTCTTCGAACCCAAATTCTCATCTTCTAGCACACTACGATCGTCATGACATCTGCCCATCTGATTCCACTTGCTCGCAACCTATACTGGACTCCTGCAATGGATCGAGCGTATTAATGCGTCAGCATTGAAAATGTCGATTGCTTGTTGGGGCAGATATACAATTATTTATGTGGTGTCTATTCTTTTCCGACATGTCCAAAAAGAACGGACACCATATAAATAACTCCACCAGTTGTCTAATATTTGTCAAATGCCGCTGAAATAAAAAAGAGATATAAATTATTACAGCCTTCTCAAATCATGTAGGATACTTGTTTTAACCAAAACCATATATTGAACTACTATAAGTGATCCTAAAGAAACAAAAATAATAAATTAGATATAAACCTTTTAAAATTATCAAAACGCATGAATTAACCGTGTTACGAGAATGGTAGGAAAATCCACAACTACTTAATCATCGACGATGCTGAGACACTAAGTCCATTTCGCAATCACACAATACGAAATAATAGGCAGTTAAAAAACGTTCAAATCTTACTATGACAAATTTAATATCAATACTCGACACCCTCGTGTAAATTGACATGCACTGCTCAGTTTCAATTCCGTAATGTAATCGGAAGAAGTTAAGTACTTACACTAGCGCTCATTAGCCCCTGCCAACGTAAGTCCCGACACCGTGGTCATTTGCCGTGCAGATTTTAACACTGTCACAAACGAAGCACTTCAGCTTACCAGACTAGTTCTCCTGGTCTCTCATCGACTGATTGCTTCCGCTTCATAAGTACATTTGTCTTACTTAACTTTGATCACTTCCACACTAACTTAACATTTTACAGTGTTAAATAAAAACTTCATACAAATTCAGTCACCTTTTGGCTTTTTTTTTCAGCAGTACAAAAACGTATTATATAAATAAATGAACAAGACAGCCTTCATGAGCTGTCCGGACACTTCTAAACAATATTTACGTAAAATTAATGGCAAAATAGACAGATGTTCATTAAATAGTTACAGGTACATGAGGACAAGAGGTTAACAACATGCTACTTCCAATTGCTAAGTTACTGTGGAAGATACTGTATATCGCAATACATTTTTAAAAGAGGTCTAATCTTATGTATTAAAGGAATCTACGAAAACTAAAGTCAGCCGCCCAGACTAAACTACCCGGCCGATTTCGTTTATTTATTTAAACGAAAGGTATTCATCCACAGATTTGTCATCCGTTATTATAATTTGCATAACTCTCACCTTCCTTTTTTGTATACTCAAATGCGGTTTCCTTCTGTATATTTCCTATGGGGATATCGTTGCTGTAAACTAAAGTCAGTCGGTCAGACCGTTCTATATGATCGATTTACTTCATTTTTTCTTTAAACGAAAGATATTCATTCACAGACTAGTCATCAAGTATCAGAATTAACTTAAGTCTCTCTATCCTTCATTTTCATTCAAACGCGGCATCCTTCCTTCCTTGCATTGAATATATTAATCGGTTTGGTTTACGGTGTATTCGGTTCTAATTAAGTTGCGCAATTCTTTTTGATCTAACAACACTCGGCAGATCGTGGTCTTTCATTTACGCTTTTAAAAACTTACATTGATTCTGAAGAAAGCTGTGCGTGAACATTTAACTTTACTTGCATTTTTTCCAAATAAAGTCACTCGATCATGTCGTTCTATCTAACCGATTTCCATCATTTTTGCTTTGAACGAAAGGTATTAATCCACAGATTTGTCATTAAGTATCATAATTTACATAGCTTTGCCTTCCTTTTTCTATACTCAAACGCGATTTCCTTGTGTATATTTGTTACGGGGATGTCGTTGCTATAAAGTAAAGTCAGTCGGTCAGGACGTTCTATCCGACCGATTTCCTTCATTTTTGTTTTAAACGAAAGGTATTCATTCGCAAATTTGTTATCAAGTATCAAAATTAACTTGAGTGTCGCCATTCTTTATTTTCATTCAATCGCGATATTCTCAAGTGAATAGATAAAGGTATGTTACTTTCAAGGTGATAAGCTTAATAAGAGACATTCTCTGTCTCATACGACCAGCTATCACTATTGGTGAATATGCACATAGATAACGTTTCTGGAGGTGTTTTTCTCTGTTGATCAATTTTCACACAAAGTTTACCGATAACTGTAATGCGTTTTCCCGATGGCGTGAAACTGTGTATGTTTCTATGTGCTTTAGCTCAGAAACGGAGGTATCGGGTCCACACTTTTTTTTAATTCTAGTAGAATGTAAATTAATATTCAATGTGTCGGTGGCCAGAGAGTCACATATAACAGATAGATTCTTGAGTAACAGAATCGATCCATCAGAGTTTTGCTGAACGATGCGTATTGAGTAAAAATATAAAATAAAACAAACAAACTTAAATGGCAGACTCCAACATAAAACATTCAAAGAAAGATTTATATTCCTCGTTTTAATAGGATACATAAAAATGAATCATGATTACTTCATTTTCTTCTATATTTGCAGTAAATAAATTTGCTTGTCTGTTATACACAACTAGTCTTATCCATCATCAGTAAACTTTAAGAACAATGTAAGTAAGTTTACGGAATGTAATATTGTCTCATTCGTTAGAGATAGTAATAAAAACTACACATTCCGTGAAGCAAATTTTTCAATATTTGGTTACCAAATAAGTACTGAAATATACGAGAAATGTTTAGAGAACGTTATAAGTTGGCATGTTTCTACATGCTCATACATACATAGATTCAACATCGCAATGTGTTTCCCAGAAGCTACCAACATTAATTTCTTTTATCGCACTCTGCACAAATCTAATTGCAAGTGCTAATCGAGACAAAATTCCTTAAAAGGGGAAGTCCCGAAAATTAGTTAAGGGTCGCGGACCTGACGGAATTCCATTAAGGTTCCATTCCGAGGGTGCAAGGCAATTGCCTCGCCCCTAATGGAAATTTTTGCACCTAATAAGAAGACTGAAGGACACATTGTAATTGGAAAGTCTTGTCGCTCACACTAACGTTTAAAGATCAATAAACGTAAGTCTGTATTCAGCTCAACAGGCGTCGCGTTACAATCTCGTGCCACCTATAGCATACAAAATAATATTAAACAGCATTTCATAAACATTTTGTGAATGTTATGGTAGCCTTGGAAAACATACATCTGAATATAGATTCGTGAATTTTTGGAACCATACTCTAATTGATAGCCATGAGGTACAAAGAAAGTAAGACACTGGATTCCTGTGCTCTAAAGGAAGCTCCGCATCCAGCTGAAATGTTATCAATAGTTTCAGAGTTTCTCTCAAACACTTCACTCAGCTGATATTTCACCTTTCTGGTGGCCATGAATATACTTTATTCGGCCAGCACTTCGTTCCAAACAATACTTACTATATAGGTCTCGCCTCTTATATATGAAAAAGTATGTTTGTATGTTTGTCTCCAATGCTTTCCTAAACCATTCATCCATCTGCGACGAAACTTTCATAAGTTGTTTTCGCCTAAAAATCAAAGGGTTTGGCACACACTATAGGATATATTGCGTCATAAACAATGAGCACCCACGTGAAAATACCCAGATGTTTTCATCCACTATTATAACCAAAGATAATGATGTACTCGACAAAGATATTCCTATCTGCTTTTCCCACCCTTTCCACCCCATACCACCTACCATAGGTCATATGTTATACCTGTTATTCAACTTTATTCACCCTATAATATAGAGAACTTAAAGAGGCAACGAACTATACCTGGCCACGTCACAAGTCACTAAGCGCTCACATACACGAACAAAAATTCCAAAGATATTACTCTACAATCGATATGCAAGTTCTTACATGAAAAGTTGACGACCTTGAGTGGCGTTACCTTGGGAAGCTAAATCGCAGAATCGTCCTAGTTGTAATACTAGACTGGAACGATGGCGCAACAATAACCAAAGATAATAATTTACGTTATTTTCTTTGGTTATTACCCATCGTCCTAGTCTAGTTTTAAAACTAGGACTATTCCGAGATTTAGGTTTTTAAGGTCACGCAGCTCAAGGTCGTCTACTTTTCATGTAGGAACGTGCATATCGATTGTAGAGTAATATCTTTGGATTTTTTGTTCGTGTATGAGAGCACTTAGTGACTTTGTGACGTGGCCGGGTCATAGTTCGTTGCCTCTAGAAGTTCTCGTTGTTCGGCTGGCTGAAATATCATGGGGCAAAACTAGTCTACTACTAATAATATAGGCGACACGTAGAATTACAGTTCAGTGACACTTTAATGAATTATTAATGCCCAGTTGTCCCCATTTATGGCCAGCGTACAAGTCGCATTAATAACAGTTACCACAACCCAATACGCACATTCCACACGTCAATAATACAAAAGTTCGAGTAGTACATTTAGTGTGTCACAAATACGAAGAATTTGATTTTAATCATAACGGTAGATACACTTTTCACACGACTATCACTGATGAACGTCTACATAATTGTTTTAATCGGAAATCAAAGTGACGTGGATTGTGCCTGAGATACAACACATACTGGCGTGAATTGTGCCTCCTAAAAAAGATGAAACATGACTCATTTACAGGGCGCGAAAGCATCCTATTTATATCACTGGAACAATGACACTGAATATTACTTATTGTTAATAAGGTAAATTTAACTCATTACAATGGAAAAGTTAACAATTACAAGCAACTGGCTGTAGTAATACGGAGCGTAAATAACACTAAGTAAATTGGTATATAAAATCTGTATTATAATAACAGTATTTCACCTATAAATACATTTAAATATGTGTCTCAACAATAATTTCTGAATAAACAGTAATTATATGGAAACTAATGAGGGCAACACATATATATTTAATTTTATTTTTATTTTGAAAAGAACAAAACAGACAAAAAAAGGAGCCTCTCATGAATGAAAATGTTTTGATGCCGGCCGCGGTGGCCGAGGGGACTGAGACGCTCCAGTCACGGTCAGCACGGCCACTACGGTCGGGGGTTCGAATCCCCCCTCGGGCATGGATATTTGTGCCGTCCTTAGTCTTAGTTAGTTCATAAGTAGTTTGTAAGTTTAGGGACTGATGACCCCGTAGTTAAGTCCCATAGACTTTACAAACATTTGAACATTTGTTGTTTTGATACCTCTCAGAACTTAATGGGAGATTAGGGTAAACAATCACTTCATAATAAACTGAAAGCCAACATAGACTCCGTGCTAAATATTCAAATTAGAAATTTCTTCATACAGTTTTAATATATATATAACTTACATTCGCCAGAAGTATGGGGGTGGGGGTGACGTTACCACAGGGGTACATATTTTTACTTTCTGTATATTCATGTATATATTAATTAATTAAAGGTAAAAAAAGCAAATTTTAATGTATTTTCATCAAAGAGATTTCATTTGTAATGTCAACAGTGTAAAAATTACTTTCAGATGTTAATGAATAGAACAGGCGAAGGAAGGTTAGTTAGAGACAGTCTATTTTTTGCACTCGCCAGTAGTAGTAGAGAATGTAAAAAGTGCAAATGTACAAAACTCTCGAACGGCTACGAAAAAACATACTACTACTACTACTTATTTTGTGAAACATAATAATATATACTTTAAAATTATGAGAAAAGAATGTAATTAGTTTCATCAGAGATACTAATTAGCCTAATATATGACTTACAACAATACGTCTCTTGCATGAACAAATTAATATTTGCTAATTAAACAAACTTCATTACATTTAAATATGTGCCTCAACAATAATTGTGGAATAAAGAGTAATTACATGGAAACTAATGAAGGGAAAACATTCCTAACATTACTTGTGAAACATAATAATACATTCTTTAAAATTATGAAAAAAGAATGTAATTAGTTTCATCAAAGATACTAATTAGCCTAATATATGACTTACAACAATACGCCTCTTGCATGAACTAATATTTGCTAATTAAACAAACTTATCCGACGTCAAATAGTAGATAATAACTTCATCTAGTCACGTTAGAAAAAGAGAATAACAAAAGTTTTGAAAAAAATAATAGACTAATTACATTCATACATATTATTATGCAACACTGGTATCTGGATGTTCAGTAATGCAAGCAGATGGAAATAACTCCCAACACGCTTCCTTACAACTTGCAACAAACTTTACATGTAATTTCAATTCATTGCCAAAAAAAATTCCTCTCCGACACTCCACACAAGATGATGAAAGGAAAAAGTGTATCGGTTACTACAGTGTCGTTGTGCATGCTGTAAAACTATCGCATCAGGCTTACTTTTAAATGTATTACTTCATTACTACTAACTATCTGCAACATTTATTACATACAGGGTCGAAGTAAGTCATTAAATATGCCGGAAAATTTATATCACAGTTAGACATATAGTTCAGGAGGTATGATGTCATGAACACTGCGATGCTTGAAACGTTGCCGCGTCAGGCATGACGTTTACAACCACTGACAATGAAGACCTGTAACGTTAAGGTAGATGAAAAATGTACTAGAGTTACCTTACTGAGCATCGAAATAGTCACCTCCCATAACTATGCACTGTTGAGCTGTGTGATACATAACCTGGAAACTTTGCAAGAATTTTACTTTGGTATGGTGGTCAAAACCTTGTCACATTTTGTTGGATGTCAGGAACATCGTCAAATATCCTTCGTTTCAAAGTGAGTTTGCGAAGTAGTCTGGAGGATTGAGATCGGGCGACTATGGTGGATGTTCAAGTTGCAGCAACCCCTTCCTTGCCAGGAACTGTTTGACGATAGTGGCTGAGTGTGTGGACGAGAGATGTCGTGTAACTTTAACATAATCGTGGGATCTCAACCCTCCAGACATCATTTCATTACCTTCACTCAAGCTCGCTTTGAAAGGAAAGAGATACGTCAATCTCCTGACGCCTCTTAACGCAGATCTTCAATTTATAGACACGATGCTGGTATGTCCCTTGCCTATTATCCACCTTACGGCGTTATCGCCGATTCCCGTACGAGGTCCAGCACAGTATTCGTCTGCAATTAAAGGAACATTAGCCGTCATCGCTTTAATCATACATATGTGGTGTCTGTTCTTTCAAACAACTTCGAAAAAAGAGACACTAGATTATGTTATTATCTATTTTCAATTAAGATAATGGAGAAGGGCACTACGAGAGAAACGTGTAGATGGGTGGACAATTTGCGTCTGACGAGAGCCGTATTACGGTAGTCCTTGCAATTGTAGTAAACATTGTGTCAGGATGGCGTAGTGGACAGCGCATCTGCCTACTGAGCAGAAGATTGTAGTTCGAATCCCGGCTCGGGCCAAATTTTCAACTTTCCCCATTAATTTCAAAGTCCAGTGGGAGATAAAGTCGTAAATTCTTTTGAGTTTTAATTTTTTGCTTTTTGGCCAGGATTTCGATACTGATATTTCACTGTGCAGGTGCAGAGACTAGCCTAATTAGCCATAACGGGCGGACTTAGCAGCACACCACCTGCTGGCATGGAAACCATGCTGGATATGCCCCCATTACACCTTTAAGTTAACAAGGACCACATGGGTATCAGATTTTAAATTTCTTTTTCATATATATGTTTATGGAACGTGAAGTTCAGAACTGAAACAACAATCAGCCGAAGCCATTCCACGCAACTCTCGTGAAAATCGACTTTAAAGTTTTGCAAGTAAGTGTAACTGCCAATCATTAAATGAAATGCAGCAGATGTCGGTGTAGCTCAGGTGGTAGCGTTATGGCTTTACAACCTTAGGGTCGGAGGTTCGAATGCTGTTTATTTCTTTTTTTAACTTGTATCCATTATGGAAGTGTGGAACCTGCAACTGTGTTGATTAAAGAAATCAGAAAATAACAGAAACCAGTTACCTTTCTTACGTAGTTTTCGAACTACCTGACAGTTCATCTTCAGGCGTTATACATGTTTTATATGTTGTTTACAATATTGTGGAACTCGTTTGGCTGTGGTGAGATAGAAAGGTGACTGGTTGCAGTTATTTTCTGATTTCTTTATTTTTTATTTATTTTTGTGATTCATTACTTAAAATTTTTTAATATCTAATGATAATTTACATCGCTTCCCTATTAGTTGACGACGGTAGTCTTTGACTGTTCAGCTTGTGAAGAGCTACGACATTATTTTGATAATTCATCTTCTACTAATGGCTTTCCAAGCAGTTAACCTACTCAACCATCGTTCTACGTAACAACAAGGTTGCAGCTCGTCTACATACACAAAAACAAAAACTGACGCAACACGTGGAATTAGAGATCCCAAAATGTTTTATGTAACTAAATAAGAAAACGAAAAAAATATGTCACACTGGGATTCGAAAAACTGACTCTACGGGTGTGCTGAGTTACACCGACAGATGCTGCAACTGTTTGGTACTACGAAAAACTTCAAAGTTGATTTTCTCGATAATTTTTGAGAGTTGCGTCGAAAGAGTTTGGCTCATTGTTATTTAAGTTCCGAACTTCACGTATTATAATACAAAAAAATTCAAGAATCCTACACCCCTGTGGTCTCTTTGTAAGATGGAGACACCGGTAGTTCATACAGGCTGAAATCTGGAAAAAACTGGATCTCACTGGGATATCCAGAATCACACACTAAAATAGTGAGTGAAGTAAATATAGGAAAGGTTAGGGAAATGCCGGCTGACTATAACCCCATATTGCTTCAAGAAGCCTCTCAATATAATAATTGGAAGTAGGGAGCAGAGGGAAGAAACAGTTCGACACCGGACTTGGGGCATAGTTTGCTTCATTGACGAGCCGAAATCAGACCAAGGCGTTGGGGCCGGGATATACGGGGTGCAGCCAAGACTGGAAGGTATTATCTCTCTACGCAAACTGGCCTCAGTATTCCAGGCCGAAATCACTGCCATCAGGGCGTGTGTGTGGAGGAGAACTTGCGAAGGTGCTACAAAGACCGCAGCCAGCCAAGCAGCACTGAAATCACTGGCAGCTCTGCAACAAGATCTAAAATTGTTATAAAATGTCACAGGGTTCTGGTGGAGCTAGGGGAAGACAATAGGATAAATCTACTGTGGGTCCGTGGCCATTCTGTGATTAGCGGCAATGAAGAAGCCGACAGATTAGCCAGTATTGGGGTAGAAACTCCATTTATTGGACCGGAACCTATCCTGACAATCACTAAGGCAAGAATCAAATTTGAGCTACGTAACTGGCTTAAAAGACAGCATGTGGAATATTGGACCAAAGTCTACAAACATAACCATGGTAAGGTAATGATGCCTAAGCCATGTTTTAAAAGAAGCTCTGTAATCCTGGGCTTGAAGAGGAAGGAGATTAAAGTCATGGTTGGATTGATGATAGGCCATTGGAACTTAAAAAAATGGGAATAACAGAAGAGGACCCTAGGATCTTTGATGACGGCAAAGTATGCACCTAGTCTTCGAATGCATTGCATTAGAGTGCAAGAGGCACAGAACATTCGGGACAACCAGACACGAAGAGTCTAATAAAGAACTGGTAAAGGGACTCCTAGCACTGTTTAAGAACATCGATTGACTTTACTAGATATACAGGGAGCGATACCGCACAATAAACTCAGTGGCGTGTTGGACCAAAACTGTTTTGGCTTCCCTGGTGAAATCAATCAATCAATCACTGCGCAACATTGAATTCCTTAGTGTCTTTGTGTCCCAAACATGGTTGAGTCGCTGCATTGTTACCGATTTTAAGAATAATTTCAAACTTTTCCATTTTTTCCGCTTATATGACTATACGAGGATGGTTTCAAAAGTTCTCTGAATCGTCAAGTGATGCCAGCGCTAGCGCAACGAGTTGTTCAAGTGATATCCACTGGACTGTTGCCTGTAAACTCGTGCCACGTCAGAGCTTTTGTTAGAGAGCTGACGTGGTGATTTCATCAGTGATGAAGTACTTCGTAAAGAAAGGCATGACAACAAATAACATTCATGCCGATTTCCAAAATACACTTCGTATTCAACTTTTACCCAATGCGAAATGAATTTGGACGGGATCGCTTAGATGATGATCCGAGCAGTGGGCGGCCAAGGTGTGTCACTAATCCAGAAATCATTGAAAAATTGCACAAAATGATCATGGAGGATCGCCGATTGAAAGTGCGAGAAATTACTAACGCTTCCCAGATGTCATCTGAAAGGATATATCACATTTTTACTGAAGAATTAGAAATGAAAAAATTATATGCAAGACGGGTGCCGCGACTCTTGACGCTCTATCGAAAACGCTTGAAAATAGACATATCGGAACAATATAATTACGTAGGCTTCCACGGCCAGAGTCAGATGACATAAAAGTTTTCTGGGTATGGTACCACGTCATGATGTAAGGCTATTACTTAAATAACCAGTAATAGCCTTACATCATGACGCGGTACCATACCCAAAAAACTTTTATATCGGAACAATGTTTGACGAGAGAAGAGACGAGTTAGGAGAAACGAACAAGATTTTTTGCGCCGGTTTGTGACCACAGATGAAAGTTGGGTGCACTACTATACCCCTGAGAAAAAACAACAGTCAAAACTGTGGAAAAACGCTGATAATCCGCCATCAAAGAAAGCTAAGACAACTCTTTCGGCTGGAAATGTGATAGCATCAGTTTCCGAGGGTTGAAGAGGGGTTCTGTTTCTTCCCACTGGGCAAAAAATTACTGGTGAATTCTATGCTAACCTCCTGGACAAATTGCAACCAAAGAAACGAGAAAAAAGGCCAGGTTTAGCAAGGAAGAAAGTCATCTTTCATCAAGACCATACGAGAAAAAAGGCCAGGTTTAGCAAGGAAGAAAGTCATCTTTCATCAAGACCATACGCGCCCTCACACATCTACCGTCACCATGGCAAAATTGCAAAACTAAGTTAAGAATTGTTGCCACACCCAACTTATTCCCTGATGCAGCTCCGTCAGAATTCCATCTCTTTCTAAAACTGAACATTTTTCTTGGTGGACGAAGAGTCACTTCAAACAAACAACTGATAGCTGGAGCACATTATTTTGCAGACTTGGAAGAAACTCATGTTTCAAGATGGAATAATGGTACCAGAGCATCGTTGGAACAACTTCATTAACCTACGAGACTACATAGAAAAATAAAAAAAAAAGAGTTTCAGCAATGTAAGTACTATTTTCTATTAGGTTCCGAGAAATTTTCGAACATCCCTCGTACATGTATATAGGTGGTCGAAAACAGAATGAAAAGTTGGTGAGGGTGGTGCAGGGTAGAATGCGATGGGAAACAACTGTTAATAAAAAATTATAGCTTCCATAATGACGGATTTAATTGGCATTGAAGTTAGGCAATAAGGTTGTTGAACAATTCAGATATCTTACACACAACTCTTTTTATTTTTTTGTCTTCAACTAACCAAAGAAGAACGCATTCAGTAATTCTGCCAGCGGTAGGCTACTTGAATTTGATAGAGCCAAGTCCTTAGTGGTTAACTTCAATGTCAAATGAATCGGAAATGGCACAACGTAAAGATTTTTTTTTAACAATTATTTCTCAGCTCAGTCAACTCTTCAACACCTGTACAAGCTTTTCATACTTTCTCAACGCTCTGTACATTGGAGTTATATATATACTATTTTGGTTGTTATTCAATTGACCTTGCGGTTATACGGAAATTACACGTTAATGAAAGCCACTAATCCTTGTAATACTGTTTGCAGAGTAGAAAAGTAATCAAAGAGTTAACCTAATTATCAACAATGCCCAATAATTAATCACTTCTCTGATACGAGCTTAAAAATCAGCTTGCAAATGCCCCTTTTAGCAATACACAAAACAAAGGTCTATTCAAGTCGCCAGCAGGCGGCACGTTCTACATACCTTCGTGTGTAGAATAAAAGATAGAATCGCTGCCAGTACTGTACAGCCCTATCGAATTTAAAAAGCGACGCCAAGGGATTGGCTGAGTACGCTCCAATTATTGCTTAAAAGTTTAATAATCACTATTCAGCGAAAGATGAAACTACTGTAACAGGCAAAGAAGTAGTGCACTGAGTTTTTTATTTATGCTTATGCTTTGTAACTGACAGCATTCAAAGCTTACGTCTCTTTTTGTTGTATGTATTTCCCATTTCTCTTAGGTCCTGCGTACCTGAATAAAATGTTCAAATGTTTGTAAATCTATCGGAACAAACTGCGTGGTCATTAGTCCGTAGCTTATAAACTACTTAAACTAAGGTAAACTAACCTAAGGACAACACACACCCATGCCCTAGGGAGGACTCGAACCTCCGACGGCGAGCAACCGCGCACTCCGCAGCGAGTCGCCTTAGACCGCTCGGCTACTCCACCGCGGCCTTACCTGAACACGCCTTGATGCATCTGCTGCTATCCGAGACAACTTCATTGGAGAGTCCTTTCAAGAGGAGAGTCCTTTCCAATGCTGTCTTTACCGTTTACCCATGTAGTCAGCGTTATTCAGTTTAATGATGCCAAAATAATGATTCTCTAAAAGGTGCAATGTCATCCAACACAGCAGTATAGCACCAAACACCGTGCATATCGCCATCATTTCGCAGTTTGCTAGATTATCTGACTGGTCAATAAATTGAATATTTTGTCTACACGAAGAATTACATATTTTGCCTCCTAGATATACCAACAGTTTTGTTAACGACCGTCTCCAGATTTTAGTCTGATAAAACAGTGACGGTCGTTTCACATGAACGACCCAGAATTCTGAGGGACACGCACTTTTCATATCTTGGAACACTTCTGCACGAGAGATAAGACGCGATGCAAAACCTGTCCTCTGCTTTCGCGGTGTCTTCATTAGTAAACGCAGCAGCGCCACCTAAGAGATTTCCTAGTAATGAGGAAAGTTGGCGACCTCATTAACCGAGACACTATCAGGAGTTTTCACCGGCACATTACCCAGAAACAGTGAGCAGAGATTGCAAAGAAATAATGAAAAGGGCAAAGAAGTAGGGAAAGCTTCCCCATGAGCGTTGCAAAGGACATTGTTAGCGCCCTAGGAATGCGTGCAAACTGCCACATTCAAATTCAGGTGAATGGACTGTATAAGACCGCTTAATGTTCCATTCACGTCGTGAAAGGCATAGCAGAATTGCAAGTTTCTTCTCAAATTTTCTGGAGAAAAATAGCCACCAATGAGATGCACAAAATGCCTGGTAATTCGGGTGTATTTTCGAAGAGTTAATGTATTGCTAAAGTCACGACCGAGCTATAAATAAGATCAAATTGAGCAGTACTCATTTACTATCTGAACAAAATATGAAAGTAACGGAGAATTGAGTGCTAGTTCGTTAGTCTGAAATAGTGAATTAATAGGAGAGAAGCAGATATACAAATGGCCGTCACGTTTCGTCACATCGAAATTACGTTCCAAACGTAAAAAAGTGACATAAATACAGAACTATAGTAATAATTTCTTTGTTGAGGATATGGCACGATTTCTATCATAGTACAGCTGGCACTTAGCAATTTATTGACGGGCAGCAGTTGCTAAACCCTTATTAACAGGGGCCAACACAAATCCAATGATCCAATAATAAATACAGTTGGGAGAACCACACCACAGAACTGCACAAACGGCTTAACAAATCTGTATTTACAATTCGAGTTTTATGAGACATAAAAATTATAAAGCTTGTATATTTTGCTTACTTTCATTCCATAATGTCATGTGATATAATATTTTGAGATATCTCTCCAAGTCAAGCAAACGTTTTCAAAGTTCACAAGCGCGTAATACTTATTAATAGTAAATTCATGAACATTCTATATAAACCTCTTCAAAGAAATGGGTATAATAATTATTGCCCCTCAGTATACTTACTCCATAATGAAATTTGTCTTAAATAATATATCCCTCTTCTAACAAACAACTCAGTTCATACATGCAATACTAGAAACAAAACCGATCTACATAAGAACTTAAAAGCAGTTACTTTAGTTCAGAAAGGGATCCACTACTCAGTAACACACAATTTCAATAATTTTCCAGCAACCATAAAAAATTTAGCTACAAATAAAGGTCAGTTTAAGAGGAGTCTTAAAGACTTACTAGTGGCAAACTCTTTCTACTCCATTGACGAATTATGTATTGTATGTATTCATACTGTTATTTTTTTTTTATTATTTTTTTCTGTTGAAGGGGGGTGTAATGACTGTAGAAGTTAGTTCGGATTCTGAGAAACTTTTAATAGTTATACTTCAAAAAGTGGGAAAAAAGTGGTGCAAACTGTCCAGAAGACAAAGTAAAACAATACGCTAACTAAACAATAGATATTATATTTGATTAAATAAAAATTAATCTGTCATTCGTATGTGAAATAAGATGATCTCCATAACAAAAGTTGAAAGTTCATATGAAATCAGAAAATTGTTCGTTGAAGCACTATAATGTTTTGGTCATGTAATAGGTCGCGTTCATTGTCATACACTGAATACAAGGTGATTTTCAGATGAATAAAAATCACATTGTTAGCTTGTTCTGTAAGTAAGTTTCGTCCACAGAAGTAAATAGATACTACCCTACGTCAGTCCTCACATCAATTTATAAAATGTTCTTGACGTCAATCTACTGCAGACTTTTCACCCAATCGTGTACTAATGAAACATGTTTGACATTGCAAAGGACTTCTCTAGTGGCAACTCTACTTCAACCGCTTAGAAAAAAGCCCGATCACAAAACACATAGTTTATGCCATTTCGATGCGAAACGTAGCACGCTGAACAAATGATATTTTAATATACGGATTCAAAGCCACAAGATAGCAATATCACATGAGATAAATTATACGCAATTCAATAACGTCAGCGTACAATTACATGTTCAGTTAACTGTGCTGCAAGCCCTCCATTTCAAGCTATTCTAGCAGCGCGAAAGGCATACATCCTACACAGCTTGTTAGTGCTTATATTAATCCTCGAGTTGCAGCTGCAAGACATCTATGACGTGTAAAAACAAAGCGGAGGAGGTACGTGATCGTTATTTCATCATCAGACTTTGTAATTTGAAATTAGTTTTCTGCAGCCAAATATAAGACTTTGTTACGATATGCTTGTGGAAAGTGTGACACATACCACTGCATTTCCCAACCTTTTTATATTTGTGAAACACATATTCTGTAAAAAATAATAATTACATAAGCACAGATAAATACTCAGTAATATACTGCCATAAACATATCGCAAATGATCCAAAACTTTCACATCAAATATTGCGGAGATGAAAAAAGTTGTTGATGTGTGATTATCACAGGATGCATTGATAGTCAGAAGCTCGACCAAATAGAAAGTATATTTTCTTGTGGAAAGATACAAATCTTTAAAAATGTCTCTAAGAAACAAAATTAAGGTAAATTAATCAGTGGTGTTCGTTGTGGGAGATATCATACTATCAAACGTTTTCAATCCGATATCTATATTTTTAAGAACACAGTCTTAATCGCAAGAGAATTTTTATTGTTCTTAGGCAACCGGTTTCTGCCTGCTTGTGAGACCATCTTCGGGCCCAACGCAAGCTGCCTAGTTGCTATGTGCGATGGTGTTATGCTTGCTTACATCCTGCTTGTTTGTTCCTTGAGTGCATTCCTTGAGTGCTGATGATGATTTCGTATGGCATTTTTGGCCGTTAGACCCCAACTGGCATCGTGTACCTAGTGCACAACCCTTATGTGGCGCCACTTCGGCGACTTGCGCGTCGATGATGATGACGACGACACAAGACCCAGTCCCCAAGTGGGCAAAACCTCCGACCCGACCGGGAATCGAACCCGGGCCATCGCGTGGTATTTTACCACGCTGTCCATTGGACTACGGAGGCAGATAGGCAGACAGTGTGTGATATTCCAAGCAGTAGGCTGTGAGTGAATAATGTAGGAAAAGCCGTTATGCTCATGGTGAATGGGGAGTGTAGGAAGCAAGTAGTTCGTGCTTGTGCGGTGTACGCGAAAACATTACCTGCCGCGGTGGAGTAGCCGAGCGGTCTAAAGCGTCTCTCTGCGGAGCGCGCGGTTGCTCGCCTTGGAGGTTCGAGTCCTCCCTGGGGCATGGGTGTGTGTGTTTGTCCTTAGGTTAGTTTACCTAGGTTTAAGTAGTTTGTAAGCTACGGACTGATGACCGTGCAGTTTGGTCCGATAGATTTACAAACATTTGAACATTTGAAAACATTACCGACGTCACTCATCATTGAAATTATTTATCAACCTTTATAAACAGTTACGTGAGTGTGGTGGTGTAACACAATAGAAACACTGGAAAATTCCTAAGTAGCATGGAAGAAAAAGAAGTGGGGTGTAGCTCCAAGTTCGACACCTGCGCTACAACCAACTATGGACGCAGAGGAAGTATATAGGAGGACTCATGTCCTGCACACCGGAACTCCAGCGTTCCTAGGGAAGACACCTACCTGCCGGTAGGCCAGGAGTCAGCGCACATCACGACCACACGACAACCGTCAACGTGGTCCAGTATGAAGATGATGCGAGACAGCAATTAGGGTGGGGACGGAGAACGACCAGTCCAGACGTGTGACTCTCTCATTTACACGTTCCACCGTACTTCCGTAAGGTTCCACAAGAAAAGGCGATGCAGAGGGGTCGCCTTCCTCCGCACGCCGAGCTAGTGCGGACGCAGCCGCACTGTCAGCGCACAGTACGGCAGGAGGCTGCTGACGCCATCGACCCGGTCGCCTGGAGTACGCAGCAATGTGTACCACTTCAGAATAAATGCTTTACCGAACACTATTCTTTCATTATGCCAACGGCGGCACCTGGACCGTCCCTAACTCTTCCTGCAGGGCATGCCGTGGCGGTTAGCAGTCAGACCTCCTGACAAATAACCCGCTCTCCAACACCACCCGAGTGCGCGCACACAAAGGGGTGCGCCAGCAACAGCTCGACCTCCTTGCAAGTGTCAGAGGAGACATAGCACAAAACTGCTATAACTGCGATCCCCAACTACCAGAGCCACGAAGATGGTGCCAAGTAACGTAAAACATAAATGTTGCAGTGACGTTTAGACTTCAGCTGAACGCTGTTGCCACCTTACTTCGAGTTTGTTAATGTCAATCCCAGAGCACCTCTATCTACAGAGTAAGATATGGGACAGTACAAAAAACTAGTTGGCCAGAAGCGCTATGGAAGATACAGAACTTAACGTCGGATTGGCTAATGTCAAAAAATTGCAGGTCGGACGGTCGTTCCCACCGCAAATAGATCATCAACAGTACAACCCCTGCCTTTTGAAATTCAGATCCTCAGTCAGACTTGGAAGACAACAACTCCTTGTCACCTACTACCATCATCGGATGCTCAGTAAGTCTGTTTTCTCAGTTGGAGTGCCACTGTTCATGCCTGTTTCATTTTACTGCTCAAATGATTGTCTGTACAGCGTTGTTCATAAGGGTTCCTTTTGGTGGTTTCCCTCCCCTGCAAAACACCCTGAAATTTCTGTTGTAGCGTCCTAGCCTTTTCTGCTACTATAAATAATGTTGTTTCAATGCAGTAGTGTTGTCCAGTTGTCTGCCTTTTGTGCAAGGAGGACTCCCGAAAATCAACTTATCTAGCAGGTGCCTACAGACAGTGATTGGTTCCACATATACCATTGTCTTCTGCAGTTGCTTCTATCACTCGGAAACTGCAGATTGAGCTGAAACCTTTACGTTCCTCTTTTATAAGCCTGCATACGAACTGCTACAATCACTTTTAACCGAGGATTTGCAGCTTGGTAGATGTAAAATGTAATGATGGACGTCGCTTAATTTCTATCTATATAAAAGTGATAGGACACACTTTAACTTACTCATTCACTAAACACGAATTCTCGGATACTACTTCATCTATGAAGATAAAATTTGGTAAGAATGTAGTTCATGCCAAATTTTATCTTCATAGTTCATAACTCCACTCCCATGAACCACAGACATTGCCGAGGGGGGGGGGTGGCTTGCGTGCCTCAACGATAGAGATAGCCGTACCGTAGGTGCAACCACAGCGGAGGGGTATGGGGTATCTGTGGAGAGGCCAGACAAACGTGTGGTTCCTGAAGAGGGGCAGCAGCCTTTTCAGTAGTTACAGGGGCAACAGTGTGGATGATTAACTGAGCTGGCCTTGTAACATCAGCTAATGTGGCTTTGCCACACAGTTACTGCGAACGGCTGAAAGCAAGGGGAAACTACAGCCGTTATTTTTCCCGAGGACATGCAGCTCTACTGTATGAACATATGATGATGGCATCCTCTGGGTAAAATATTCCGGAGGTAAAATAGTCCCCCATTCGGATCTCCGGGCGGGGACAACTCAGGAGGATGTGATCATCAGGAAAGACAATACTGGCATTCTACGGGTCGGAGAGTGGAATGTTAGATCCCTTAATCGAGTAGGAAAATTAGAAAATTTAAAAAGGGAAATGGATAGGTTGAAGTTAGATATAGTGGGGATCAGTGAAGTTCGGTGGCAGGATGAACAGGATTTCTGGTCAGGTGAGTATAGGATTATAAATACAAAATCAATTGGGGGTATCACAGGAGTAGGATTGATAATGAATAAGAAAATAGGAATGAGGGTAAACTATTATGACCAGCACAGTGATCGCATCATCGTTGTCAAGATAGATACGAAGCCAACACCGACAACAGTAGTACAGGTTTATATGCCAACTAGCTCTGCCGATGATGAGGAAATCGAAGAAATATATGAGGAGCTAAAGGGAATTATTCAGACAATTAAGAGAGAGGAAAACTTAATTGTTATGGGAGACTGGAATTCGGTAGTAGGACAAGGAAGGGAAGATAGTAGGAGAATATGGCCTGGGCAAAGGGAACGAAAGAGGAAGCCGCCTGGTAGAATTTTGCACAGAACATAATTTAGTTATTACAAACACTTGGTTTAAGAATCACAAAAGAAGGTTGTATACGTGGAAGAGACCAGGAGACACCGGGAGATACCAGATAGATTTTATAATGGTAAGACATAGATTTCGGAACCAGGTTTTAAAGTGTAGGACATACCCAGGGGCAGATATAGACTCTGACCATAACTTGTTGGTTATGAACTGTAGGCCGAAACTGAAGAAACTACAAAAAGGTAGGAAAATAAGGAGATGGGACCTGGATAAATTGAAGGAACCTGAAGTTCTTAAGAGTTTCAGAGGGAGCTTTAGGCTACAATTGACAGAAACAGGGGAAAATAAAACAGTAGAGGAGGAATGGGTAAAATTGAGAGATGAAATAGTGAAGGTAGCAGAGGACAAAATAGGTAGGAAGGAAAGACCTACAAAAAATCCTTGGATATCACAGGAGATACTAACTTTAATCGATGAAAGGAGAAAATATAAAAATGCAGTAAATGAAACAGGCAAAAAGGAGTACAGACGACTTAGAAATGAGATCGACAGGAAGTGCAAAATGACTAAGAAGGAGTGGCTAGAAGGGAAATGCAAGGATTTAGAAGAATGTATAAATAGGGGAAAAATAGATACAGCCTACAGGAAAACAAAAGAAACATTTAGAGATAAGAAAAACAGCTCTATGAATATCAAGGACACTGATGGAAAACCAGTTCTCAGCAAATAAGGGGAAGCTGAAAGGTGGAAAGAGTATATAGAGGGGCTCTACAAAGGAAATGAAAATCGAGACAATATTGTTGGAAGGGAAGAGGATGTAGATGAAGATGAAATTGGAGATACTGTACTGAGAGAAGAATTTGACAGAGCACTGAAAGACCTAAGTCGAAACAAAACCCCTGGAGTAGATGATATTCCCTCAGAGCTATTGAAGTCTCTGGGAGAACCAGCCATGACAAAATTGTTTCACCTGGTGTGTAAGATGTATGAGACAGGTGAAGTACCCTCAGACTTTAAGAAAAATGTTATAATCCCCATTCCAAAGAAAGCAGGTGCAGACATGTGTGAAAACTACAGAACAATCAGTTTAATAAGTCATGGTTGCAAAATATTAACGCGAATTATATACAGATGGATGGAAAAACTGGTAGAAGCCGACCTCGGGGAAGATCAGTTTGGGTTCAGGAGAAATGTAGGAACACGGGAGGCAATACTCACTTTACGGCTTATCCTAGAAGATAGATTAAGAAAAGGCAAATCTACATTTCTAGCTTTTGTAGATTTGGAGAAGGCTTTTGACAATGTTGATTGGAATAAACTCTTTCAAGTTCTGAATTAAGCAGGAGTAAAATATAGGGAGCGTAAGGTTATTTACAACTTGTACAAAAATCAGACAGCGGTTATCAGAATTGAAGGGCATGAAAGGGATGCAATGGTTGGGAAGGGAGTAAGACAGGGTTGTAGCCTTTCCCCAATGTTATTCAATTTGTACATTGAGGAATCTATAAAGGAAAGCAAGGAGAAATTTGGAGAAGGAATTAAAGTTCAGGGTGAAAAATTAAAAACTTTGCGTTTTGCCGACGACATAGTAATTCTGTCAGATACAGCAAAGGACCTGGAAGAGCAGTTAAATGGAATGGACAGTGTTCTGAAAGGTGCCTATACGATGAAGATTAACAAGAGCAAAACTAGGGTAATGGAGTGCAGTGTAAGAATATCAGGTGATGCTGAAGGAATTAGATTGGGTAACGAAGCAATAAAGGAGGTAGATGAGTTTTGTTACTTGGGCAGTAAAATAACAAATGATGGTCGCAGTACAGAGGATATAAAATGCAGAATGGCAATGGGTAGAAAAGCGTTCTTGAAAAAGAGAAATTTGTTAACATCGAATATTGCTTTAAGCCTAAGGAAGTCCTTTTTGAAGGCATTTGTATGGAGTGTTGCCTTGTATGGGAGTGAGGCATGGACGATAAACAATGCGGACAGGAAGAGGATTGAGGCTTTTTAAATATGGTGCTACAGAAGAATGCTGATGATTAGGTGGGTGGATCGCGTAACTAATGAGGAGGTACTGAACAGAATTGGGGAGAAACGAAATCTCTGGCATACCTTGACTAAAAGAAGGGATAGATTGGTAGGACACATTCTTAGACATCAAGGAATTGTGAATTTAGCGATGGAGGGAAGTGTTTGGGGTAAAAACCGCAGAGGAAGACCAAGAGATGGATACAGTAAGCAGATTCAGACAGATGTAGGTTGCCTTTCTTATGTGGAGATGAAGAGGCTGGCTCAGGATAGGGTATTGTGGAGAGCTGCATCAAACCAGTCTCCGGACTGAAGACAACAACAACAACAACAACAGCTCATAACTCTGCCTGGGATCTGCCTTCCAACAGCCACTGCCGATCCCAAGCCCGGATAAAGGAGGAGGGTTGGGCATTGAGCTAATAACCCAATCATGTAAAAATATCTTTGTTACGAAACACAAACTTACCTCGGACATGGATGGATACACTAGAATACGAAAACTGCAAAGGAAAAAGGGCTTATGATTTAGAAATTTTAATTTTGGATCTTGGAATGTCCAGAGCCCTATATAGACCAGGAACCATCGAGACTGTGGTCTCAGAAATTAGCCGATATCAACTGGACCTGGTGGCACTGCAAGAGACAAGATGGCTGGGTGAGGGAACTCACAAAGAGGACGGATACGTACTACGCTACCGTGGATATTTGGATAACACGAATTCAGCACTAGTTTTGTAATACATGACAAAGCAGCAAATTCGGTCAAAGAATTCAAAGCTGTTAACAAGAGAATAACCTACATACACTACTGGCCATTAAAACTGTTACACCAAGAAGAAATGTAGATTATAAACGGGTATTCATTGGGCAAACATATTATACTAGCTGAAAATCCGTCATTGCCCGGATATTTGTTTAGTTATTCCAGCCTTCAGTTGGTACTTCTCCCATCCCTTCTCTATCTCACTGTGAATCTCTTTCTTCTTTTAAAAGCATTTATGGGAAAATATTTTAAGAAATAAGGCAGTCTTGAATAACATACAAAATTATAAGTGCAGTATCCAAACAAAGAAAGATAGTAATTAAATTCCAAATGATATATATAATGCGTACCATCTCGTATTTATTGTTTTATATGTTGTCCAATTTTTCAGGTACATATTCATTTGTAGATGTGCTATATGTCTGTAAAATCTGTTGCGAACACAATTAGTAGTAAAGAAGTAACAGATTAAAACGGGTGCGTGATGGGGCAGGAAAGTAGTAACCGAGAAACGTTTTTCCTTTCATCATTTTACTGTGGTTGTCAGTGAAAACTGATATAATAAAGGTTTGAATTACGTTTAAAGGTGGTTGCAAGTCGCTAAATACCAGCATTCTCATACAGTGTATAAATAAAGTGTCGTCGCATTATGTGGCATTTTTTGCGATTCCTATTGTTTATGACGTCATGTACCATGAATAGTGGGTCGTGTGTGATTCTTAACCCTGCAGAAACTGTTACCTCACGGTAAGGAATTTGTGTATTAAATTTGGTTGAAATCGGTCCAGTGGTTTAGAGGAAATATGCAATATTGTCGCGTGATGCAGCAGTTTTTCTTGCATCTCATTGTTTATGACTTCATACCTTGTGAACTATCGTACTATGATAAAATTTCGAACTTACGTTCAGTGGTATGTGTTTAGGCTGTCTGTAACATTTCTCGCGAATACAATTAATAGCGTACGAGAAATAAATTGTAACGTCAAGCCAAATGCTGTAATTTTACAGCGTGAACTTTTTTCCTTTCATCATTTTGCTGGGGTAGTCAGCGAGTAAAAATTTCCTAAAAGTTCAAAATTATGTTTAAAGTTAGTTGCAAGCCGCTAAGTGCTCTCCTTCTCAAACAGTGTACTGATAAAGTCACACTATCACGTGCCGCAAGACGGGGAAGTTTTCATTGTTTATGACGTCGTATCTCCTGAACTATCAGCCATATAACAAAATACTTTCTTAACTGACGTCTTCTGCCTATAAACTACATTCCTGCCAAATTTCAACTTTATAGGCGAAGTAGTTTTCAAGGTTTCGTGTTTAGTCAGTGAGTGAGTGTGTGAATGAGTGTCCTTTCGCTTTTATATAGCTAGATACTATAACTGACATGTAATTACATTTTCACGCAATTTGGGTGCATAGATCTCGAGAAATCAGTTCAAATGTTTGTAGAACTTATGGGACTTAACTACGGGGTTATCAGTCCCTAAACTTACAAATTACTTATGAACTACCTAAGACTATGGACGGCACAAATATCCATGCCCGAGGGGGGATTCGAACCCCCGACCGTAGTGGCCGTGCAGACCGTGACTGGAGCGCCTCAATCCACTCGGCCACCGCGGCCGGCGAGAAATCAGTACCCAGAACAAACACCTCTGACCGTAATAATGGCCTTGATACGCCTGGGCATTGATTCAAACAGAGCCTGGATAGCGTGCACAGGTACAAATGCCCATGCAGCTTCAACGCGATACCACAGTTCATCAAGAATAGTCATTGGCGTACTGTGACAAGCAAGTTGCTCGGCCACCATTGACCAGACGTTTTCGATTGGTAAGAGATCAGGAGAATGTGCTGGCTAGGGCATCAGTCGAACATTTTCCGTATCCAGAAAGGCCCGTACAGGACCTGCAACATGCGGGCTGAGATGTAGGGTTTCTCAGTGTCTTAACACATCTGAAATGTAACAGCCACTGTTCAAAGTGCCGTCGATGCGAATTAGAGGTGACAGAGACCTGTAGCCAGTGGCAACCCATACCGTGAGTCAGGTGATACGCCAGTATGGCGATGACGAATACATGCTTCTAATGTGCGTTCACCGCGATGCCGCCTAACCGGATTCAACCATCATGATGCTGTAAACAGAACCTGGGTTCATCCGAAAAAATGCCATTCGTGCACCCAAGTTCGTCGTTGCGTACACCATCGCAGGCGCTACTGTCTGTAACTTCAATTTTAGATAACGGAGAATGGAGGAGGAGGACTAATGAGGAAATCTACCTTCTGATGCGACAGCCAAATATCTTACAGAAGATAAAGAGCAAGAGAATACAGTGAGTTGGCCATGTAGCCCAGAGGAAGACAACTTCAGGCGGTGTGACGTGTGAGCAGGAATAGCAGGAACTTCCAGGTTAGAGTCCCGGTTCCGGCACACAATGTTAATCTGCCAGGAAGTTTCTTATCAGCGCACACTCCACTGCAGAGTAAAAGTTTCATTGTAAAGCCTTGGCTGTTAATCCTACTCTCTCTGAAGAATATGTGCAAATTGTGGAAGCTCTTGGTAACCAGTTTGAGTCCAGGTTTGATAATGTGGAAATACTGTCTATTGTGTGTGTCAACTCTTTTCAACACCGTTTTAGTGGATGTTAACAATTTTCCTAGCAGGTATTAAATGGAACTGTTAAATTTACAATGTGACGATTTATCGAATGAAAAATATAAACATCATGAAGGTTCAGCAGATTTTTCTAAGAATTGTCCTCAAAACAGAAATTCGAGTTTGTATGCTTTTGCTTCACGGATATTGTGTATGTTCGGTTCGACGTATGTGTGTCAACAATTCTTTTCTATTATGAAATTGGCAAAGTCCCGATAGCGAAACACCTTCCAAATCACAACCTAACAGGCAGTGTTCGATTAAAAATAACTCAAACTTTGCATCCTAACATTGAAAAATTAACCAGAGGAAAACGAAATGCAAAATATCGGAAAACGTCTACTTAAACTGTACAGCTCTGCTCTAAATTGTAAAGAAAATTGTATTATGTTCCAGTCTCTTTGCTTTATAACAGTGTTATAATGTTCTCATTATACAGATGTAATCTGAGTCTATTATTTAATTAAACCAATATGTTTTAAAATTAAGATATCGTAGACCTCACTGTATTCTTCACACCAGATTTGTACCCTGTGTTTCCTAAATTGCTGCACGCCACCCGCTGCATTCTACTTCTCCGTGGCAGTAGTAGAGAGCGCCTGACGTCACAAGGAAAGTGAGCTGACCGTGTGACGTCAGTGAGTAGGCAGAGCGGCCTGTGCTGACGTCACACCCCCTCTGCTTGTCCTCCCCTGATGTAGCCCGTATGCCAGAAGGAAGACAGGCAAAGATGGCACTAGAAGGAAAACCAAACACCTCATTGGACGACCAAGGCAGCGCTGGATGGACGAACTGGTGAAGGACCTGGCAGCCCTGGGAATTGATTTGAAGACAGCTGGAGCAACCTGGGGCAAAACAGGAGGGAAGGAGGCAATTTGTGGAAGCAGCGCGTGATCTGCAGGGCCTGTGATCGCTGGATTGATTGACTGATGTAGTTCACAGGTAGAAAATGTCAGCAATGAAAGGGTTTTGCAATAGGTCCGATAGTTCAGCAGATATGACGTCATAAACAATGAAAATTACCCTGTCTTGCGGCACTATTTGAGAAGAAGAGCACTGAGCGACTTGGAACAAACTTTAAACATAATTTCAAACCATTAGTAAACTTTTTCTCACTGACAACCCCAGAAAAATGATGAAAGAAGAAAAGTATGTCGCTTACTACTTTTTCGGCGTTCATGCAGAAAAATTACGGCATTTGGCATGACGTTACAATTTTATTCGTACACTATTAATTGTATTCGCCAGAAATGATACAGACAGGATACACACAAACCACTGAAAGTACGTTCGAAATTTTATCATAGTACGACACACAGTTCTTGAGATATAGAGTAATAAACAATTAGATTCATGAAAAACCGTCTCATCACGCAGGACGTTTTTATTTTTTACGTCTTTCCTATTAACTCTATACCCGACGTATTTTGCAGACATTTTACGTATAAACCACTGGATTAACCTTCGAAGTAATATCGTATTACGACATACAGTTCAGGTGCTATGATGTTTAAGATAATGAAATGCATGAAAATTCGCCCTAATAAAAATGAGTTTGTAATTTACTACGTCTTTACTACAAAATCCATTTACAACACTTTTCTCAGGCAGTTTCCTAATATTCAACTCTACGAACCTGGTAAATAATATTTTTGTAGGAAACATAATTCAGGAGATATTACGTCACAAACGTGAAATCCGTAAATAGGCACTGCATTATGTTTTGTTAAGTATTATGTTTTATTAAGTCTACGATGTTATCCAAGACCTACTTCACAATCTTTAATGTTGAGAGCCCAATAACTAAAAATTAATATTAATTTCCATTTAGTATCCTTTTTGTATCATTCTGTTTGCTTTCTGCATACAACCATCTTTCTAAACTCTCCATGTTGACCATCACTTCACGAGTGATTTTTTGTCAGGTTCACAGTAACTAATAATATGCGATTGTGCATAATGGCACTTTCGTTATTAACCTGAGAAAACCAGGGCAACGTTGGGTTTTCAGCTAGTGAAGTATGATTTCAGTCTTTGTATCACTGTATTAAAACGACACTAGTGGTAGAAGTGCGAATCGTTGCGTTATTGGTAGGTGTCCCTCATGGGTCAGCTGTTTTAAACATTTATTGGTTACATAATTAAATTCTTAAACTTTTAAACGGAATTTAATCATGTAAAATTCTACCACGAAAGTACAGAGATTCACTTACATGTGCTCACAAAAAAGCAAACATTCAATACCGTGGCACTGGAGCGTACGTTTGGATTTCTGACAATGTGTGTACTTCTGCTAGAAATAGAGCGCATGCTCATTGTGAATGCTGTTTCCAGTTTCGTGTGCTCGACACATCGATCAGTTTAAAGGTGAGTGCATTTCTTTCCCTTATTTTACATAGCACTCCGTCCGGGAATTTCCAGATCTGTTATTCTATAACAGGTAGTTTCATGGAAGCTTAGTTCAACTCATGCCTGGTTTAGTTCTCATATAAGAGACTTACCCCAGGCTATGTGCAGCAGCAGTGCATTGGACTGCGTTTTGAGCGCTGGGAGCGATGTATGAAGTACGTGCGTGGTATGGTGTGTGGGCAGAAATCTCACTGCCCGTATTACAGGCGACCACGCGGGACCCTTGATGGTCAACAGTGGTCAGCGTAGCACATCGGCGTATGCTTGGAGTCACGGTCACGGTCCGTTTGTAACATGAGCGTCCGATTGCCGTTGCATAGCACGAATTATTGTATTGTCCTTATTTGCGTTTGTCCAGCATGAGAATAGACGAACACGATTAGATTAGGTCAGAGATTAGATTAATACTTGTTCCACAGATCATGAAAAATGTGGAATATGTCAGTTTAGTAAAAAAAAACTATATACGTATATTAGGGGAGACCGGGGCACGTTTTCCACAATTTTACATTTTTATTTCTGTACTTCTTATTTTTATTGATTTTACGGTAAACAGCGGAGCATTATATTTCCTACACCTTTATTTACAGTTTTGTACTGATATTTTTGAAAATAGTAAATACTCTTCGTAGCAAATGGTTTTGTCTGACCATGTTGCGTTGGAAAATTTGCCCCGTATGCGGGGCAAGTTTTCCAGCTTACTTAAAATGTACAGGGGCAAATATACCAATTATACTTTCAATGTTAAAACAGAGATAATTATCTTGATTTCACTGAATACGTACTTTTATCATGAATTTACAATAAATTAGAAAAGAGGATAGTTAAAAATAGCCACATCAAATGAAAATAACTGCTATTTAATGGTTTTACAAAATATGTGCCTTAAATATTTTACAAATACAGACCTTTTTAACAATACTTACACTGATTGTCTGAATCGCAATGTAAGCAAACAAAAAATACAACATTCCCTTGCGTACAGTCTGCATGCGCCCATTTCTTTCATTTCGTCCACTGTACCCACTTTTCATTTGCTTTAGACTTGGCGTAAGACTTGAAGCAATAAGGAAAATGTGCCCCGTATGCTCTCGGAAAACATGCTCCGTCGCCATATTCGGAACTATAACACTACGTCTATCAGTAACAGTGTAAGCTATTTACAAAACAAATGCACAGTTACGTGAAGAAAGAAACCCACTTTTAAGTGCGTGCAATGTCAAAATAATAAGTCTAACACCAGAATGTCTATTTTAAGTTTCAATAAAAACGTGAAAGTTTACTCACATTTGCAAAAATGATGAAAACAGCCCTGCCGACATTGTGACTGCTGGTACAACACTGAAACTTTCGTAAATGAAGCGTGCTTTGTTGCTACGTCCTACAGTATCGCCGGTGATAACATCTAGCGGTTTGTTTCGAAAATAAACGGATTTGAAAACTTGCCCCTATGGAAAATGTGCCCCGGTCTCCCCTACTTTTTTACCTTATTTACTCATTTATTTATTGTAAAACTGATAGTTTCTATGTAAATATTCATCTAGGGAGTAGAAGCAGTTGTCATTCGGAAATTCTTTCAATTTGTTTTTAAATGCCGGTTTTCTATCTGTCACACATTTCGTGTCATTTACTAAGTGACCAAAGACTTTTGTGGCAACATAATTCACCCCTTCTCTGCCAAAGTTTGATTTAATCTTGAATAGTGCAGATCATTCTTTCTCCTAGTTTGAATTGCGTTGGGTTATTAATACCAAATTTCATGAAAAAATATAGACATTGTGAAGCTACTGTGAAGATCCGTAGATTCTTAAATATGATCTTGGGTGGGCTCCGAAAAGCCGGCCGTGGTAGCCGAACGGTCTGCAGCGCGCCAGTCCCCCTGCACAGGCACTACAGTCGAGGATATTTGCGTCGTCCTTAGTATTAGCTACTTCATGAGTAGTTTGTAGATTTAGGGACTTATAACACCGTAGTTAAGTCCCATAAGCTCTACAAACATATGATTTTTGGCTCCAAAAATTCTAATTACACGCTTTTGTGCAATGAATACGTTTTTGTTCAGTTACCACAAAATATGGTGCCCTATGAAAGCGGTAGCTGAAAATAGGCATAGTAAGCTAATTTATTTAGATTATTGTCACAAAAATATGGAATAACCCTCATAACATAACTTGACGAACACTAATGTTTCAGTAAATTGTCAATGTGTCCCTTCCAATCAAATTTCTCGCCAATGCACATACCTAAAAACTTTCAATATTCTACCTTAGCTACATACTTTTGTTCTTAGAGTACATTTATTAAGCCTTTAGTTCCCAAATTATTTCCATAAGTGCTAGACTTCTTATGAATACTATATTGGGCTAAGAATCCATACATAAAATCATAGTTTAAATCTTGAAAGCGAGAGTTTAGCCTACGGGTATAAAAAAAATAGTGGGAACTGTTGTTCTCACAGAACTTTGCAGTAACTGGCCTTGATAATTTAAAAAATTGTGTATCCTTTATTTTTAGTACAAAAAGCATATTTAAAATTTGATTTACTTTTATATTATTTCATATTTTCCATTGAGTTCACTAAGGTGATGTACTATGGAACTTAGAGAAGCATTGTCCTCTTTTCTTTGTTTTTGGTGCTACATTGGCGGCACGTTCTTTTTGTAGTACTTTTTGTTGGCAAATGAGTTCCAACTTTCGCCAGACGAACTTCGTTTGCAACTCCAGACACGCCTCTTTTTGGTGTCTGAAAATGAACGGCCATTCGTCTTCGCTTACGACTTGAGAAGCCGGAGATGCGCTGCCTTGCCAAATGCAATCTAAATGTTAGCTGGTCTGCTTCTATAACTTCCACATAATGTAGACATTGACAACTGCCAAATATATGAGAAAGAAAAATAGTCTGTGTCACCACTTCCATGAACGACGACCTACAGCATACCGTTCTCGCAGCTGATCAAATCGATCCACCCTCCCGTTATTTTATTGTACTCTGCCACAGCCAATGGATAGAATAATTCACTTCTGCTTCCATCTTTTGTTAAAAATCTGAAAAGCGTTTGATGACTCAAAATCTTCATGAGAGTCAGCTTCGACATCTGAATCTTCTACATCTTCTGGTAAAGTGTACAAAATTCTCAAAACATCTTCGGGCATGAATCCAGACATTCTAAACAATAAGAAACAATAACTACAATGCCGATTACACTGCCATACACACTGCACTTAAAACACGTTCATTGGCAAACAGTTCTCACTAACTTACCTTGTAATATTTATGTAAATTTCATTGATATCCAGGAAATATAAAAGAATATTATCTCCCCCGTAAATATAAAAGTAGACAATTACAACACAAGTCACTTCACACGAAAAAAGGAAAGCGCACTATACAAAAAAATGCTTTTATGGTCGAAACAGCAGGTTGTTTTCCTGCTAAAACTGCGCTTCCGCATTGACTAACTAACAATGTAGAAATACAACCACTTCCGCGCGCAGTTGACAATCTCTATGTACTTAGCACAACCTAACAGAGATGGTAATACAAGTTAGAAGTGGGAACACACATTTTATAGTGAAAACAAATAAGTGGGAGCTATAGTTCCCACTGTTGACTAAAGGGTTAACGGTGTCATGCCATGGCGCGGCGGAGCGACTGAGCGTATTGAAGCGCTATGCTACGATGCGCGAGGCCGTTCCCCGTCAGGGGTTCGAATCCCCCATCGGGCATGGATGTTTGTGTTGTCTTTAGTATAGGGTAGTTCATAAGTAGTTTGTAAGTTTAGGGACTGTTGACCCCACAGTTAAGTCCCATAAGCTTTACAGACATTTCAACATTTTGTCATGCCATTTACGGTATGGAACTTTATACATTGCACATTGCTTTTCATCAAAATTTAATAACAGTCCATTTGCAGAGAACCACTTAATTATTTTCTTAAAGACATTACTTACAATATCGTCAGATAATTCTTGTTAGGAAACATTTCTGGAGAAACAGTGATCTTAATGAAATGATGTCTTTTTAAATACAGTTTTGATCAAAAGATTTTTATTGTTCTTGGGCAATTGGTTTCACTCTGCTTGTGAGACTATCTTCAGGCTGACTCCAATACAATAATATTACAAAATTAAGGAGGATTACAGAAGATATTATGGTAATAAACAGTAAAATAACAATTATGTCAAATGTGTTATACCCATGGCAGCCGATTGCGGGCGGGTAAGGAATCGATCGAACCGTTGGCCATGGAAATCAACTGCGGCATACTGCAGTAAGAACATATATGATTGACCCTCAATGGCGTAATGCGGCATGTACGGGGAGGGGCGGAGCTTGCCATATATATGCTCGACTGTTACTGCAGTATTCCGCAGCTGATTTCCACGGGCATCGGTTCCAGACCCGCCCACAATCGGCTACCATGGGTATAACATTTCACATTGTTGTTATTTTACTGTTATACCATAATGTCATCTTCTGTACATTCTCCTTAATATTTGTAATATTACTGTATTGCAGTCGGCCTGAAGTTGCTCTCACAAGCAGACTGAAACCAATTGCCAAAGAACAACAGAAAATTATGTTGTGATCAAGACTGTGTTTTTAAAAAGTATAATTTTTGTTTGTCAGGTGTGATTACTATACTTTTACCATAAGCAAAAACAACTTGTTTCGTATCATTACGAATACAGAACGGCAAATCAATAAAGTATATCAAGAACAGAAAAGTTCTCTAGACCGAACCCTATGGGACCCCATTCGTGATAGCTCCCCAGTTTGAGGACTCAATTGATTTTTGTAGTTTACATGAACCACATATTGCAACTTTCTGTTTAAGTATGTAATAAATTATTTGTGCACTGTCCCATAAATTCCACAATGTTTACGGTTATCCAGAAGAATTCCATGTGCATTTAATATTCTGTGCATTTAATATTTGATCAGTGAAAGCATGTGTTGAATAGCCTTGCTGAAAATCAAACTGATAGTTGGTTACTAGCTTGGTACACGAGGTGTCAAATAGGAGAGAATTTGATTAAAAATCTAATTTTATACAAATGTGCTCCAAAAATCTAATATGTGAAGAAACTGAAAGAAAAATAGATTTCTATATTTATAGTCAGTAAATAATTTATAACTTTCAAATTCTTCATCAATCATCGAGCACTCAGTTTATATCTCTCAATAAGATACGTTGATTGAACTACTTACATATTCGATTGCTATAACCATTGAACATTAAGAGAAATTTTAATTTAAGAAACAACTAAAGTCAGGATATCTATTTAACAAACTCGAATATACTTACAGCATGGCAATACATGATCTCAGCGATTACAATTTGATTTGTTTGGGGCCCGCAGTGTTAAAAATGTCTTTTAATTACATATTAAAGTTTTAATCCAAGGCACTGCTATGAATATTTGATAGCTTTTATTGGCACATTGTTGTTGGCACAATAAGCTTATTTCGGGTATTAAACGCCATCCTCAGGACTTGTGAGTAGTATGTCTATTTTCAACATCGTTGGAAATCGATGTGTCAAATGACCTACACTGTTCTTCTATTTTATATTTACGTCTATTCATGACTGGATCTTCATTTTCAGCAATTAAAGGTCTTCGCACACGCACAATTTAGATATTAACATTTTAATTGTATACTGTTGTTGACTTACGGTACTTTTCAATACATTTGCCCACAATTGAAATTTCATTGAAGATGCGTGAATTATTATTATTGCGGTGGTTGCGAAGCGCAGGGTTTCCCCATTGCCACTATTTAATGAGAAGACTGTCAAGGAAAGTAACAAGAAAATTGGAAAGGGAATTAAACTTCAGGGAGAAGAAATAAGAACTTAGCTATTTATCGTGGACGTTGTATGTTAGAGATAGCAAAGGGCCTGGAAAATCAGTTGAACTGAATGAATAATATCTTTAAGGGAGGGTATAAATGAACATTAACAGGAACTAAACAGAGATAAAGGAATGTACACCAATAAAAGCAGGTGATTCTGATGGAATTCGATAAGGAAGCGAGACATTTAAGGTAGTATATGAGTTTTGTTATTTCGGCAGTAAAATAATTTATGATGGCTGGAGTAGCCAAAATATAAAACGCAGAATGGCAATGGCAAGAAAAGCATTTCTGGAAAACAGAACATTGTTGACACTAAATATGATATTAAAGTGTTCAAACGTCTTTTCTAAAGAAATTTGTCTTGAGAAGCATTGAACAGCAGCGACACATGGACGATAAGGAGTTTAGACGAGTAGAGAACAGGTGCTTATGAAATTTGATTTTTCAGAAGAATTCTGAAAATTTAGTAGGAAATCGCGTAACAAATGAAGAGACAGACTTGTGATGAAAAGAAATCTGTGACATATCTTGACTAAAATAAGAAATCGATTGGTTGGAAACATCAAGGAACAGTTAATATAGCGTTAAAAGAAAGTGTTGGGGTAAAGGCGTAGCGGCAAACCACGAGATGAATACACTAAGCATGTTCCAATCGATGCGGGGTACCATTGTTATACTCAGATGTGGTTTGCACAGGATAGAGTAGCGTGAAGAGTTGCATCAATGGAAACAGAAGCAAAATCCTATGAAACTGATGCACAACTTACAATTTTGCCGTGAACAGTGAAGGTGACACGAGAAAAAATAATTCTCACAACTGAAAACAGATACTTCTATTGTCAAACTTTCATTTGCCGCTAAATTATCCTATAATTATTTTATACAGCTTGAATACGTAACACTTGCACTGCAAATATTGCGGAAACAGAAACTGCGATTGATGTGCGGTTTTCACAGACTGGAATGGTAGTCAGGGGCACATATTTTAGCCATCAAGCTGATTGTTATATTCCTTAGAAAGTGTAATTTTTATGGAACATAGAGTTTTTTAAATGGAAGAAAGGTTGTTTCTATCATTCACTGAAATTTTTGACACCAGCTGTGTACAAAGTATTTTGATTGACTTTTTATGACGTTTAGTTTCGCAGCTAAAACTGTTCAAAGTTTCGGGATCGGAGGCTGTGATAGCGTAGCTGACGGGTCGAGTGGCTAGCCCCTGGGGCACGGACCACTGTCTCATTACCACCAGCTAGTGAGCTACGCTGTCATAGCCTCCGCCCACAAAACTTTGAGTAGTTGTAGCTGCCAAACTAAACGTGATAAAAATGTCATTCGAAATTCTTTGTACATAGCTGGTGTCAAAAATTCCAGTGCGTGATAGAAATTACCGTTGTTCCATTTGAAAAATTGTATGTTTTCATAAAAATACACTTTCTGGGTATTTTTACAATCTGTTTATTGGCTACCAATACGAGTCCTTGACTACCAATCCATTCTGTGAAAACCGCACATCAATTGCACTTTCCGTTTCCGCAATACTTGTAGTGCAAGTGTTAGGTGATTCACCCTGTATACATTTATACCACAGAATTTCACAACTCAATTAGCAGTGTAAATAGAACTTAAATCAAATCTATGCAAAAACGGTTGTATGAATGAACTTATGATCATAAGATGCACTTACGTGACGCCAATGAGCACGCTTACGTAATTAGGAATGACAAAAGTTGAAGTATGGCGTAAACGTTTTGGAAAGGATAAAATAGTACTGGAGGGAATTGGCACCATGAATCCTGACCACAAATCTGTAAGAGTGCAAGTGGGTGGTAATCTCTTCTGAAAAGCACGCTATAGTGCATGCCTGTTCTGCCAATAACATTTTCAGGATGCCAGCAGAGGTATTTATACTGAGTAGAGTGTTCCTCTTTTATAATTCTGGATTTCAATTTACATGTAGATTGAGAAACCCTGAGACGGTTTTTCGTCTCTAATATGTCCAAGACATTAAAGATAAACGTGAAGCAATGAATTAAAATTTGTGGGGCGGCCGGGAATCGAAACCGGACCTCCATGCTTACTAGACAGGCGTCTTACCATTAGACATGTAGACCGTTAGATATTTATATCATCTTAGCAGGAATGTTCCACTATGTCCATTGTCGAGGTGCTATTCCGCTGCATGGAGAGCCTTGGCAGTAGTGACAGTTATCTTTGGAACACAGAAGCAAAATTAAAATTTTTGAAGTGGAGGGAAGTCGCATTTAGACTATTCCGAGTTGCCTTCTTCGTTAGAGGTGCGGTGGTCTAACTGTAGTCAGTACGGCTTCGTCAGCCAAGTGAAGCGGACGCGCAGCGTGTTCCCTGCCCGCAGCGCGAGCGCAGTCCACTTGTTTACATACACCGGCCGGCACTAGCGTGCGCCGTAGTGTAGCACGATCATGGCGAACCAGTACAGGAAATCAACACTGAAATTTGCTTTCCGGAACGACTTTGCTAGACCACGAGCGCTTGACGTCGAGCGGTTTTTGAGGGAAGAGGCCAAGATCCCGGCTGCAGATATTGTCGGCATCCACTTCTCGATCCTGAGTAATACGGTCTTCGTAAAACTTATTAACGACGCCACCTGTGACAAAGTTCTTCGTGAAATGAACCCGAGACTCCGATTCTGCCATCCAGACGGAAATGTCGGCAACGTTGAAGTTGACCACGCTGGACTGGGACTGCGGACTATACGAATATTCGAACTACCGTTCGAACTACCGGCGGCAGACGTCGTGGCAGCGCTACGCCCTTTACGGCACGGTGCACGAACACGTGGCAGAAAAATGGACCCAATTCAAGACCTACCCAGTCCTAAACGGAGTACGCCAAGTTCGTATTGAACTTCGTCGGCATGTGCCATCGTACCTAGTGATCGGAGGATGCCGACCAGTAATCCTTTACGACGGCCAACCTAAGACATGTTCTGGTTGCGGCGAGGAAGGACACCTACGTTCCGAATGCCTCCAGCGCAGAATCACACAACTGCCACCGAAAGAAGTGGAACCTACGCCGATACCGACTATCCTTCCAGTGACTTATGCTGCGGCCCTTACGAAGTCCCCGTCTGTCCAGACACAATCACCAACCATTACGGAACCAGAACAATGCCCTTTGGACACCAGTGCGGTAGATCCGTCAGCCTTGCCTGCGACAGAGATATCTACAACGTCATCGATGCCACTGAACACAGAAGAACCCACCAACAACAGGGCGGTAGTCGAATCTCTTATCGTACCCACCGCAGCATTTGTACCAGCGAGACGTGATTCGGTGCCATCTTCCGACACGGAAGGTCATATACGAAAGCAGCGTTCGCCGCAACGCCGGAAGTGCCGCCGTAAGAACGTGTCTGATCAAGGCAGCTCCTACTCGCAGGAGGGGGAAGAACCGATACCGCAGGACACCAACGACGAGGCTGACACCATTGCCACTGACCATGCCCCTGAGGAACAGACGGTGGGACAGGCGGCAACCAATCAACAGTCTACCGAAATGAACACTGATCGTCTGGAAGGTTCCAGTGCTGGCTGTGAAGCCGTGCGAACCCTTCCTATGAACCAACACGACCTTATGGAACATGAACAGACTTCTGCGTCCACATCATGGGCAGATGAAGTCATGACCGAGCTTGACCCAAACCTGGGGCCATCAAAGGCCCCGCCACACCATTCAGTTTGATCAGCACGAAGAAATTTGCGGCCGTCGGAGGATGACGTCACTAATGACGACCGTCCGTACCATCCATCGCCATGGATACCTCCGCCCAACCACCGCATAGTCAGGCCTATCGCTTGTCTACGATAAACATTACTACCATCCGATCCCCAGCTAAGATACAACTTCTGAAGAACACAATAAGAGCAGCAGACGTTGACTTCGCTTTTCTGCAGGAAGTAAGGACGAACGCACTCCCGGAATTTTATGGTTATGTAACCTACATGACACAGGGCGACAGCGGTGTGGCGATTTTAGTGCGTGACAGTATTGCCGTCACTGACATCACGTACCTCCCTTCTGATCGAGGAATAGCGGTGACGGCACTTGACACCCGATTTATCAATGTTTATGCACCGTCAGGCAACTCCCGAAGGCGCGACAGTGCCAGATTCTACTCTACAGAGGTCGCCCCACTGTTCCTAGGTCGGTACGAACACATTGTCTTAGCCGGTGACTTTAATTGCGTCCTTCACCCTAAGGATCAAATCCCAAACTATACCCCCTGCCCCGAGTTGGGTAAGGTAATTCAAGATCTTCAGTTGTGCGATACATGGGAAATGTTCATGGTCACAGACCTGGATATACATTTCTTACCAGTCATTCAGCGACCGACTGGATCGTTTATATGTGTGTCAAAGTCTTACAAACGGAGTCGTGGACGCTGAACAGTGGCCACAGGCTCATTCGGACCATAGCGCGTATATCTGCACGTTACGTCTTCATCGTCAAGACGTCTGGCGTAGTAACGGCTTGTGGAAACTGAACGTCTCACATCTTCAAGACCCAGACTGCCGAGAGAGGGTAACCGCAACGTGGGACACCTGCGAACGGCGCCATTCGCGATACTCCACTACGTTGGAATGGTGGCTGTTCTGCGCTAAACCGGCAATCCGTAGGACACTGATGCAGTTTGGCAAGGACACGGCGGCGTGGCACCGGCAGACCTTAGATTTCTACTACGCGACGCTTAAGGACCTTGACGCCTTACCTCCATCACAAGAAACCCAACAAGAACGAAGCCGAATCAAGGCCCACATACTATCGTTAACGAAGCGCCGTTTAGAAGGAGCGGAAGTCCGCTGTCGAAGACATGATCTAACAACGGCAGAGGCACCCACCATGCACCATATTACGGCGGACAAGCGCCGACAGCGCCAACGGGTCATCACACGCCTTGTGACTCAAGACGGTCGCACCTGCACAACCCAAGCGACAATAGTGAAAGCCATGGAGAACCACTACAACCATCTTTACCGGGAAGGGACTGCAGATGAAGAGGCCACTGCAGAAGTATTTCAGGAAGTATCACGAACAATCTACATCACCGCAAAAAGAACACTAACAGAGGACATCACGTCTGAAGAAGTGGAGGACACCTTACACAAGAGTGCAATTCACAAGTCTGCGGGGCCTGATGGAATCCCAGTTGAATTCTATCGGTCCTTCCGGGAACTAATGATGCCTCGCTGGGTCACCATGTTCCGCGAGCTTATGTCACCAGGCTGCACCATACCCCCTTCATTCGTCGAAGGACTTCTCATTCTGATTCACAAGAAAAAAGCAGGAAGTTCAGTCAACGACTATCGCCCACTTACGATGTTGAATGCTGATTACAAGATATTTGCCAGGCTTTTAGCAGGCCGCATTAAGACGACATTGCCGATGGTTCTTGCCCCAGAACAGACGTCTCATGGAGGGGAAGCCAACATACAGATGGCCACCGGAGACTGCAGGGACTTAATAGCGATCGCGTCAGCGTGCCGCCTGAGAGTGGCGATCGTCTCCATTGATTTTGAACGGGCGTTCGATAGAGTACAACATACATTTCTCCTACGGGTGATGGAACGGATGGGATTTCCTCCGAGTTTCATCGACATTCTGCGGCGTCTTTTGATCGTCGGTAGCTCTAAAGTCCAGGTCAATGGAAGGACGGTTGGCCCGATACCCATTAAAAGGTCCATACGACAAGGTTGTCCCCTTTCCACCTACCTTTATGCGATCGCGCTAGAACCACTCCTTGCAGGTCTCAACCACCAGCTGTCTGGCATCACATTGAGGGGTGTCACTCTTCGCTACAGGGCTTACGCCGATGACCTACTACTGCTGGTTCGCTCAGCAGGTGAAGTACGAAGAGTGCTAAGTTGGATAGAGCGATACGGGCAAGCCGCTGGCAGCCTTCTGAACATCAACAAGTCGGCGGCTTTGGACATCGGACGCGGTCTCGGACCCGACGCTGTCGCCCCACTCCCGACAGTTACTAAACTGAAATATTTGGGTGTCACATTTACGAAGGACGTGCGGGGATCCGCCGCGATAAACTACCGGCGGATACTGCAGCTCATACGAGTAATGGTGCGCCAGAACCTACTCAGGGAACTAAATCACCTGCAACGTGTGGAATATCTGAACCTCTATGTGGCATCAAAACTCAACCACGTGGCACAGGTTCTCCCCTTACTCGTACAGATAGGCCAGAGGATACAGGCGGCATTCGGCTATTACCTGCCTCTAGGACAGTTATTTAAAGTAAGTTATGACACACTCACCCTCCCATTAAGCGGTGGAGGGTTGGGACTGGTAAACGTCCGAGCACGGGCAGCCGCCCTCTACATCAACAATATGAGGAAACGATGGACCAGCCAATACCCCTCCCTCACGGGTCGGCTACTGGAGGTCCTGATGCCAGTGTCTCCACTTCCGCCAGTGCCGGTGGCGCACGTCGCAGAACAGCTCAGTCATGTGTCGACCTTCATCATCGACTATAGTTATATGATCTCACGTCTCCCCGCAACACGTCCACCAACGGCTAAAGACTTCTACCACAATCTTCTGCGGGCTGTTCCGCGTAACGTAATAGAAGCCAAGTATCCAACTGTGCAATGGTCACGGATGTGGAAAACTGTACAGCACACTTTCCTGCCCACACAAGCGCGCTCGACTTGGTATATATATATATATATATATATATATATATATCGTATGGTATAATGTCAGCTACATATAATACTTTAGTAAGATATACTAGTGTCTAGTTAATAAGATAAAACATATCTCTGTCACAGAGCCAAGTCCAACTCCTTTAACCACTGGACAGCTTCCTGACTGACAGTTCGGTCATCCCTCCTGAGAATGATCGTAATGGGCAATTAGTAATTATATGGGTCATCGTTTGAATGTCTGCTCCACAGTCACATGACTGGTCGTTTGTCTGTCCCCATTTGAATTTCCAATAGTTACAGCGACCAACACCAGTTCGGAAACGGTTGATCAAAGACCATTCTCTCCTGGGAAGGTCCATTCCTTGGAGCTGCTTAGAGGGATCGTCTATCCAGATGCTGTTTTTTCCATTAAACGAATCCCAAATTCTTGCCCAGTTTGATTTAGGTGAGAAGCCACTCTCATGTAGTTGCACAGCTGTTTTAAGAGGTGGTTTACGTGATTTCAGCCGGCTGACCGGTGGTGGAAGGTCTTTCAGGATAGGAAGCTCAGGAGTGGACAAGATCTTATAATACTCTCTCATTAAGGCTTCCTTCCGTCTTAGATCAGGGGGAACGATGTTGCATAATATTGGGAGCCATTGAAGTGGTGTAGCCATCAGAGTGCCACTGATCAATCTCATTGCTCTATTTAATTGTACATCAATGTCTCTCACATGAGCACTGTTGAGCCAGACAGGAGAACAGTATTCAGCTGCAGAGTAAACTAGGGACAAAGCTGTTGTACGCAAGACCTTAGCACTGGCTCCCCAAGATGATCCTGCTAAGTGCTGCAATATGTTATTCCTAGTTTTAACTTTGTCTGATGTTTTATGAAGGAGGTACTTAAAAGTAAGAGATCTATCCAAGATTACTCCCAGGTATTTTGGATGTTCATTATGTTCAAGTTGAACACCATCGAACGAGATATTAAGTTTATAGTCGGCCATCCTATTATTGAGATGGAAACAAGATACTTCCGTTTTATTTGGGTTTGGCTTTAGTTTCCACATTGCGAAGTAATTTCTGAGGAGAGCTAGGTCAGATGTTAAAGTAGTTTCCGTCACATGGATGTCTCTGTGTTGTGACGCTATGGCAATGTCATCGGCATAAATGAATTTTCTAGATTGCGTAGCTGGAAGATCAGCGGTGTAAACATTAAAAAGAATGGGAGCAAGAACCGAACCCTGGGGGAGGCCATCGTGAAGCTGTCTAAACCCACTTTCTGTGTTGCCGAGATAGATCTTGATCAGGCGACCACTTAGCATTGAGTTCACAAGTCGCAATAAAATAGGACAAGGAATGAGATTGTAAAGCTTCACTAGGAGGCCCTTCTTCCACACGGTATCATAAGCTGCCGAGAGATCCAGAAAAGCAACGGAAGTGGTACACTTCTTTTCGAAACCAGTCTCAATGAAAGATGTCAGTGCTAGGACCTGGTCACAGCAATTACGGCCTTGTTTGAAACCAGCTTGTTCAACAGGGATACTAGCAGTGAGAATGGGAACAATACGATTGTAGATGAGTCTCTCGAGCAGCTTGTAACATACACTGAGAAGTGCAATTGGGCGGTAGCTATCTGCACGTTCGGCTGCTTTACCAGGCTTCAAAACAGCTATTACTTTAGATCTCTTAAAAGCTTTTGGTAGAGAGCTGTCTTTAAGAATGTTATTGAATAAATTTAGAAGCCACAATCGGGTCTTGAGTCCAGCATGTTTAATAAATTCTGGGAAAATATCATCTATACCGGCAGCTTTCCCAGTCTTCATATCAGAGATAGCCACATGCAGTTCGTCTAAGCAAAAAGGTTTTGATACTTCCAGGGGAGCCTGCTGGCATTTCTTAATTTCATTTAGTTTATAGGATATTAATCTGTCAAACTGTTGCCGTTTTGACTTGGATAGTGCTACGATTCGTTTGGCTATGTCGGAAGGATCAGGATGTGTGGGAGGAAGTTTTTTCTCGGATACACTGGTAGACAAGTCGTCAACAAAAAATTTGCGACGAGACACCGACTCCACAGTATCGGACGAATAGACTCTCCACTCTGTCCTGACTGCCAGCTACCGGACACCGATGAACATCGCCTCACGAGAGCGTCGATGTCCGGCGTTTGGAGGCTGACCCAAAAGATCATCGCGTGTTATCTTCGCGTCACATCGGAAATGATTGAACCACGAAGCCTGCTGAGTCCGGACGATAATTACTTTCCCCCTGAAAAATATCATGCGAGCACATGGATCAAGGCAATGACAATCGACTACGTCTTCGGCGGAGGAGAGAAGGCATGCCTTGACTACTGGTACTATCTACAAGACGCACACAGTGTACTCGAACGCACACCGAGATACCGAAAACTCTTCGCGAATTATTTACGAAGTGTTTCCATCAACCCACCACAAAGTTGGGGAGTACCAAACTACTTTTGACGTCTTACGAAGAAGAACAGATGAGACTGCTGATGGGAAGTGCCAACCATGAAACCACAAACGGTACGAAATTGCAGACTAAATACGTGGTGCTGCTGCAGCAACGAGGCATGCACCGATAGAGGAAAGTCCCATACCACCATATGTGAAGGAAGATGCTTAATTTTCAAGATTTCTTTGTCCCGCTTTTTTTTTTCATTAAATCTGCACGTATGATGGAAAAGTTATTTTGTTATCATCCCGTAATATCATTACTATTGTTTCTTTTATATGTCAAACATACTTGTTTTCTAATCATTAAAAAAATGTGGCCCAACAGATCAATGGTATCTGTTCAATGCTAGGAGAAGACATGCTTTGACGATTTGGCAGTGTCCATAGTGGAGTAATCTGCAGAAAATGCGGTCTCCCGAAAACAATTTTTTTCCTTCCTTTTCTTATTGTTTTTATCGCCAGTCTACGCTATTGTCTACTACTACTCATTAATTTCATTTCAACAGTAGCTCGTCATGGAAAAGACGGTTTTACTTTGTTCATACTACACAATAATAATAAAAGAGTTTAAGAAGAAACAAATGAAGTTGCAAATATCCCTTAGAACCCAAAAAAAACTGTAAGACGTCTGCCTAGTAAGTATGGAGGACAGGGTTCGATTCCCAGCGGCAACACAATTTTTAATTCATTGCTTCACGTTTATCTATAATTCTGGATGTGTTGCTTGTCGCATTGTCGAGTATTCTTGGAGCCACACTGCAGCAATTGTTTTCTCTCTTATCACATGTGGCGCGTCGCATTGTCCTGCTGGAGTTACCCACGTCCGTCGGAATGCACAATGGGCATCAATGCACGCATGTGATCAGCCAGGATCCATACATACGTGTCACCTATCAGAGGTCCCATACCATTCCTACTGCACACGCCCCACAGCATTACACAGCTTCCACCAGCTTGGACAGTTACCTGCTTACATGCTGGGTCCGTAGATTCATTCTCCTGCCCGCATACGGCTACCGTAAACGAGCCTCGTCACATCAGGCAGCGTGTTTCCATTCATCAACAGTCCAAGTCGGCATCGAAGGCCCAGGCAAGTCGTAAAGCTTTGTGTCATCAAGGGTACACAAGTGGGTCTTCGGTTCCCAAAGATTCTATGAGATAATGATTCTATGGCCCAACATAGAATTCCAGAGCAATTTTAGAAAGGGCTGCACGTCTGTCAAGTTCAGCGATTCTCTCCAGTCGTAGTGTATGTCCAGTCTTCGTTGCTCCCATTGTTGCAGGATTCTCCATCCGGCCGCAGCTATGTCAGAGATTTGATGTTTCACTGGACTCCCGATATTCACGGTGCACACGTGAAATGGTCGTGAGAGAAAGTCCCCACCTCATCGCTACCTCGGAGAAGCTGTGTCCTAGCTATAACACCATATAGGAAACATACAAAGTACAAATAAAATAAAATAATATATAAATAAAGAATTACAATACACATAATAAATAAATGACAGAAAATGTTCACAGTTAAGTTACCTACATACATTGTGCATCACGATAATTAAGTCACATAAGAAGTTAGTTACTACAAATTCACTATAAACAGGTTAAAACGAATAATATGTTCAAAATTAAGCTCATTTCTCGTTATAATGTAAGGCTTACCTTAAGGGTTACCTTACAGAGCGTTTATAAGTATACTATTTGATAAAAAGTATCTGAGCCGTCCCGGCTCCTGTTTCTTCGATTGACCCTGTCCTTGATTTAATTACTGTCGTAAGTACCGTCGATCTCTCTGTGTGCGTGCACCGCTCGTGAAGCTGTTTGATCTATCGCGCGTCAATTGTCTTTATCTACATGTACATAGATACTCTGCAAATCACATTCAAGAGCCTGGCAGAAGGTTTATTAACCACTTTCATAACTTTTCTCTACCGTCCCATTCTCTAATAGCGCGCGGGAAGAAAGAACACCTAAATCGTTCCGTTTTCGATCTGATTTCTCTTATTTTATTGGGGTGGTCTGTCTCCCTAAGTAGGTGGGTGCTAGCAAAATATTTTCACATTCAGAACTAAAAGTCGGTGATTGAAACTTCGCAAACAGATCACGCCACAATGAATAACGTCTTTCTTTTAATGATTTCCACCCCAATTCGTGCAACATTTCAGTGAGGCTTCCCCCCCCCCCGTAACGTGATAGAACAAAACGAGCTGCCCTTCTCTGAACCTTTTCAATGTCCTCCATCAATCCCACCTGATGAGGGTCCCACAAGGGGCAACAGTACTCCAGGAGAGGACGCACAAGTATGATGTACCCAGTCTCTTTGGTGGAGCTGGTGCATCTTCGAAGCGTTCTGCCGATGAAACGTAACCTTTGGTTCGCCTTCCCCACAATATTTTCTATGTGTTCTATGTGTGATGTAGCCAGTCTCTTTGGTGGAGCAGGTGCATCTTCGAAGCGTTCTGCCGATGAAACGTAACCTTTGGTTCGCCTTCCCCACAATATTTTCTGTGTGTTCTCTCGAGTCAAAGTTGTTCGTAATTGTAACTCCTAGGTATTTGGTAGAATCTACGACCTTAAGGTTTGACTGATTTATCGCGTAATTGAACTTCAGCGGATTTCTTTTAGTGGTCATGTGTATTACTTCACACTTTTCTTTATTTAGTGTCAATTGCCAATTTTCGCACCATGCAGAAATTTTGTCTAAATCGCTTTGCAGTTGCATTTGATCCTTTGTTGACTTCACTAACCGATAAACGACAGCACCATCCGCGAACAATCTAAGGGAGCTATTCAGATTGTCTCCTAAATCGTTTATTAACACGAGGAAGAGTAGGGTACCTATAACGCTTCCCTGTGGAACGCCAGATATCACTTCTGTTCTGACTGGTATTTTACTTGCCGCGGGTGGCACCGAGACAGTTGCAGAGCGGACAGGGTATCAGGCAGTAAGTTTGATACGATGCGTGGCATCGCCAGGGTCGAGATATTTTGATTAAGGGGCCGTTTGTGGCCGGTCCCGGCGTGTGCATCGAAGTTGTTCTGGGTGGAACTCTGTCTGTCCGTGGGGAGCCCCTAGCGGCCGTGGGACACCGCGTCCGTCCGTCGCCAAGTGTCGGAGCTGTCAGCAACTGGTAGAGTACCCCGCACTCAGCCCCGGCTGCTCCTGGCGTCGTTCCAGCCGCTTTTCATATGACATGTATGAAATGTTTCCGGGCGTTGGTTGACACCCTCCTCCTGCACCACCGCGAGGTTGCCTGCACTTGTCGTTGAGTAAGGAATAAATGACTGATACAGTCCTGTTCCGCAAATTTGTGTGTGTCAGTTTGTCAGGATCGGTCGTCGTTGTCCAGGGGCCGTCGTTTCCTGTGTCTACGTCGTTAGTTGTTTATTCATGTGTTATACCGCACTTTTAGTTCTGTTCAATTGAATTATACTTTTCTCTTTGGTCTGAGTAGCAAGTACTTTATATACATTAACTTGGTTAACGTAACCGGGGAATTTATCTGCTTTGTGCCTCTCTGATGGCTCGCATCTGCACAGGTGGTAGTTGTATAGCTTTGTTTTTCTTTTTTTATCTTCTCATTGCAGACATTTTCCCTCCGTGAAGCATCACCCCCCCCCCCCCCAGGCGGTTGTAATTTGCCGTTATATCCGTTTGTGTAAGCCCCTTTGTGTCAGAGCTGTAGTTCTTGTTGACCGTTTGGCACCTTATTCATCTCATTCCTGCTTTGAGTCAGCTCATCTGGTTTACCTGTGTGGGTGTATTACATTAACGAGTAGCCACCTCCCCACCATTAGTGTGATTTTGATGACTAAGCTGAGCTGTTACCATTTAAATTGCAGGGCTGATTTGTAATTTTATTGTGTGTTGTTTTATTGGCCTTCCGCCTATTGATATCATTGAGCACAGTTTTCTGCTTATGCCTCTGTAATAAAACTCAGAATTTACTTAAAATCTGAGCTCGTCTTTTTATTTTTAAAGGGCTGTGTTCACTTATATGTTGTATCCCCACTTTAGTGTGATTTTGATAATTAATCTGAGCTGTTCTCATTTAAACGGTAGTGGTCATTTGTAAATAACATTGTATTTACAAAGCTTCCTTTTCTTTAAAATTTTCCACTTTTGCTTAAATTGCTGGAATCATTGTGCTTTTTATTTTATTTAAAAGAATTGCTGTAATAAATTTGGAGCCTTACTAACTTATCAAAAAATTACTTCTCTCAACTTGGCATTCTGCCTTGTAAAAACAAATGGAACCTGAACTGACTATGCTTGCTTAACTTCAGCCACCAACTATCCACCGCTCCCACAAGCTACCCTCTCAGTATCCGGACACCCTTAAAAAACATACGTTTTTGGAAATAGGTGCTTTGTGCTGCCACCTACTGCCACGCACACCCTGTCAGCGACCTCAGTAGTCATGAGACACCGTGAGAGAGCAGAATGGTGTGAACCGAGGAACTCACTAACTTCGAACGTTGTCTGGTGATTGGATGACACTTGTGTCAGATATCTGTACATGACATTTCCACACTCCTTATGATCTCTAGGTCCATTGTTTCTGATGTGATAGTGATATGGAAACACAAAGAGACACGTCCAGCACGACAGCGTACAGGCCGACCTCCTCTGTTGACTGACAGAGACTGTCGTACAGAATAATAGGCAGCTATCTATCCAGATTATCGCACAGGAATTTTAAACTACATCAGGACCCACTACCAGTACTATGACACGTGGGAGGTCGAATGGTTGCCCATGACACACACAAGACAATGACAAACGATGCCTCGCTTGCTGTAAGCATTGGACGATTGAAAAGTGGAGAAAAGTTGTGATGAATCTACTGTATGACTGCCACTCGTGTAATACTTCAAAACCGTTTATTAGAATATAAACAAAAAAGTCAGTACACCTCTGACTGCATGTTAAGGATACACAAGCACAAAGAGACACAATATTAAAGGTCCACTGGTTTACAGTTCCAATACGTTACAATTCCAGTTAATCAATCCCGGACGTCAATGTGGCGACCTACAGTTCGTCCGTCCCCACAGTCGGCGGCGGTGCTGCGGAACCCGATGGCGACCTTGGCGGCGCGGGTGGGAGGCTGAGCGGCGGCGACGGCTAGGCTGTGCTCATCCTTAAAAATGCACGCGGAAGGATATTTGCCTCCCCTAACTCCATGATCATGTGTTCGGCGGTCGAGAGTAGGTCCCGTTTAACTGCGCCATCAGGGAGTGCTGCTAGCGCGGCTTGGGCACTGCTATAGACACGTGTATTGCTCGCCTAGCTGTCCGGCAACCCGCGGAGTCTTCGTATTATGCGTGTTGCCGCTGACGGAGGCGGACAAAACAAGTTGTGTATAGTGTCGAATCACGATACACAAGGTGGCGAACTGATGACAGGGTGTATGTATTACGAATGCCCCGTGAACGTTATCTTCCAGCGTGTGTAATGCCAACAGTAAAATTCGGAGGTGGCGATGTTATCGTGTGATTGTACTTACCACGGAGGGGTCTTGCACCCCATGTTGTTTTGCATGGTACTATCACAGCACAGGCCTACGTTGATGTTTAAGCACCCTTTTTCTTCCCAGTTTTGAAGAGCAATTCGTGAATGGAGATTGAATCTTACAACACGAGTGGTTACGCGACAATAAAATCTCTGTAATGGATTGACCTGCACAGAGACCTGACTAGGATCTTATAAAACACCTTTGCTATGTTTTGAAACCCCGACTTACATCCATAGCTCTCCTCAGCGCAGCATTCCGAGAAGAATGGCTGCCATTCCCCAAGAAACATCCAGCACCAGATTGAACGTATACCTGTCATCAAAACTAAGGATGAGTCAACACCATATTGAATTCCAACATTGCCTACGGAGGGCGCCACGAACTTGCAACACAGGTGTCCGGATACTTTTTATTACATAATTTAGGTCCCATCAGTCGCGGCTGGTGCTTCAGATGTCTGGGAGATCACTTCTTTCAGTGTCGGGTCTATAATATTTCCGAAGTATTTCGGGAAGACTTTCTAAACTCATTTCGAGCCGTACACCATTAAACTGTATCTCATTTACAAGGGCTGCGAAGTAATCAATCTCATTTGACCAATTACAACGTAACCGCTTGACTGGTTTAGACCAGAAAAGTTTATAGTCCTCCCAGTGTTCTGCGCGGTGCACTTAGAGCATTACGTTGTTATCTCGCGGTTTGGTGTAACTTCTGGAAACTCCACAACTGGAATCGCTATAATACAGCAATCTCTCGATCATGCCGAATACTAGCAGCTGAACTCAATTACGGCGTACGCTATTGACTTGTAATTAAGCAGAGCAACACCAGGTAAGTTTCAAAGGTAATTTGCATAATGGTGTAAAAGGAGTCTCTTACGATGAAGAGACAACCTACCTTTGAGTCACGTGACACTGCAAGCAGCACCCCCTCCTATCTGTACGTATACGCAAACGCTGCTCTCCCCCATGTCTTTTCAAAATTAAATATTATTATATTCACATCAACTGCGAATGGGAAAAGCTGAAATTGTGTACCCAGCCGGGATTCGAACCCGAGTCTCCAGCTTTCTAGGCAGTTGCGCTGACCCCTACACCACTGGGGACACAGTGAACACCGCACCTGCAAGGACTACCTCAGCACGCCTCCAGTCAAATACGAATTCCCAGCTCTACCCTCCCCACAGTACTCAAACTCGTAGTTTTGAAACTAATTCCCATAAGAAGAAGCGCCTCAAACTTGCCCACCCCTCACCACTAACTAAAGGATCATTGCCCGTCACCGGCATATTATATGTATACATGTGGCGTCTGTTCAGAAGGAACAGACGTCACTTCTGATCCTGCAGTTGTTATCATATATATTATCTCTCATCTGTGTTTTTTGTGGGACCGCCATATCTTCCGCATTACTTACCCAGAATTAATGATTGAGGTGTCATTTTCAATGTTTCTTTCTCCACTAATGACGAAAAATTCACACATAGTTTAAAGTTATTATTTTCACAAAAAACTTTATTTTGCAAAAAAAAATTCTGTTTGTACCATCTAAGTTGATACTCGGCGAACGATCGTAAATGGGACATGTATTTACGGTTGCTCCCATCAGCCACCGCACCGTGTACAATTATGTTCATTAGAAATCCTAATCAGTGATTAATTAATGGTACAAGATTAGTGGTGACTCACATAGGCGAGTACATCATCACTATTAAATTCATTGACTGCGGTAAAACTGTGCTAATACCCCGCATTAACCTCACACCTTCTGATACAACCATGCCTTTCCAAATGATAAGAGGACAATTCCCAATAAAAGTAGCCACTGCTATGACCATAAATAAATCACAAGTTCAGACGCTTCAAGAACAGAATTATATTTGCCAGAACCTGTTTTTCGCATGGACGTGGCTTCTTCACGAGTTCGCTCATTCAGTGATATTTATGTTTGCGCTAAAGACACATTATAACTATTAACAATTTTTTCAAACAAGTTTTGTAAAATAAAAAAGTTTTCAAAAAATAAAATAAACATGAAAAAGTCTATGTCTGATTTTTTATATGTTTTACAGTTAATCATATTGTATTTAATTGCATGATTTTTTACAATAAGACTGATATTTTTTACTACTGTAAAAAGTTCATTATACTTTTTACATATTTACTACTTTTTCCCCATTACTATCTTACCTCTGTGGATGATCAGGTTGAAGTGCGAATTATTCGCACGGGATATCTAGATTCCTTCACATTCACAGAACATATGAGATCAACTGCGAATAGGAAAAGCTGAAAAGGTGTACCCAGCCGGTTTCGAACCTGGGTCTCCCGCTGTCTAAGTTGTTGCGCTGACCACTACATCACTGGGGACACAGTAATCACCGCACCTGCAAGGACTACCTAAGCACGCCTCCCGCCAGAGACAAACTCCCAGCTTCGTTAGTAGGGAGGGTAGAGCAAGTTTGACGCCCTTACTCTTAAGGGAATTAAACTACGAGTTTGAGTACTGTGGGCAGGGTAGAGCTGGGAATTTGTATCTGGTGGAAGACGTGCTTAGGTAGTCCTTGCAGGGTCGGTGATCAATGTGTTCCCAGTGGTGTAGGGGTCAGCGCAACTGCCTAGAAAGTAGGAGACCCGGATTTGAATCCCGGCTGGATGCACATTTTCAGCTGTGCCCATTCGCAGTTGATGTCATATATTCTGTGAATATGTAAAAATAACAACTGCAGGATCATAAATAACGTCTTTCGCAACAGACGCCACATGTATATGTAGTTAAATATTTGTTGCAACAAAAAGTATAAATCGCGAACATTCGCAAAAACGTCCAAATGTATGTGGCAATAACAATACAAAAGTCATTGACGTTTTCGTATCTTTTAAAAAGTTTATTGGGTTAAAAAGATTGCTTTGAGTCAGGCTCGAAACCGCTACCTTTGACCCGGCAGCACGATACCGCTAACCAAACGGGTATTCTTGTTGATTTTATTATTATTATTATTATTCATGATGGGATCTGTTATAGTTGATGCCTCTTTAATAGATAAAATATTTTACCAAATATGACGTGTTTTTCATGAAACTTCATTCCGCCAAAAACAAATATGAAATGCGAACGTTGCCTACATGGAGGATTTACGCATGCGCAAAGCGAGGAGCGCAGTATCTCCATTGTCTTTGCTACGGGACTATTCGTGCTTACCGAGTATCCAGGAGCTGGCGTCTCTACCAGCTCCGAGGCCAATGTTAAAAGCGGCGTTTCCCCTCGCCCCTCCCTGCCGCGGGACCACCCATATGCTACGTCCAAGGGTTTCAGGAGAGAAATAAACCTCAGCTATCCATGCACATTGCAACACTGCGGCAACTGCTGCCTATATTAGGCGGCCGTGCTACGACTCGTATTCGTGCTTTCGCCACGACGTAAAACGTTTCTCATGCGATAACAATAATTTGAATGTTCATATAAAACTATCTGATAGGACGCGACGCCACTGCGACCCATGTTAAAAATTTCTTAAGACGGACCTTTTGAAGTGTATTATTACTTTCGCATTAAGCGTGTGGCTTTAGCCGCGGTGGCGTAGCCGAGCGGTCTAAAGCGTCTGACTGCGGAGCGCGCTGTTGCTCACCGTGGAGGTTCGAGTCCTCCCTGGAGCATGGATGTGTGTGTTTGTCCTTAGGTTAGTTTAGGTAGATTTAAGTAGTTTGTAAGCTACGGACTGATGATCACGCAGTTTGGTCCGATAGATTTACAAACATTTGAACATTTTTGTGTGATCTCACATGCAACCACGGACAAATTCGAACACGGCCAGGAGATTTCGCTGCAGGGGAGAACAGAATCTCCCGCGAACTGCCGCGCCACGCTACTGTGCACGCGTTGCTTCGCAACGGAATTCTCCCCCGCGGCGGTCGGACAACCGACCGTCACATTCATTTGTTATCCGCGTCACGATCCCATCAGCGCGGACCGCTCGAGCTTAGCGGCGGCAGATGGCGGCAAACGAATTTTGTCTCTCATCGCGGCGAACGCTCGCCATCGATGCACACATCGACACGGCGCCGCTAATCGATCACGCATTGGCCGTGCGGGGTATTTGTCCAGTGGCTTCGGTTGACCCTGCTTTTGCCGGTAAAGTGGGACGGCTCTAAATCTGGATAAGCGACGAGCGACTGTTTCTCTCTCTCTCTCTCTCTCTCTCTCTCTCTCTCTCTCTCTCTCTTTCTCTCCTTCTTCTCTCTCTCTTTATCTCTATCTGTCTCTCTCAGCCGCAGGAGAGAGTAGTGCAAACACAGCGCGCCCCTCCCCCCGCTTCCCGGACAGGTGTTTGAAGTCCAGCTCGTCTGTGTAATTAGCACGCACACACCTTTCAGGGCAGTCTCCGTGGTCAGCAGCGGCGCGACTTAGGATTACAGGCTCTGTCCGCCTGTGCCCGCGGCAGCCGGAAGGCGCTTATTCAGCCTAACGAGTATAAAGCCACAAAGTGTGCAGCACTGCCGTCAATCGCGACGAGCAGCGCTAAGGTACACACCGACTACCGAATTCGAGTAATTCTAACGGCACCAATTGACGAGTAGGCGGCTGAGCAAAAAATGTTCAAATGTTTGTAGAGCTTATGGGACTTAACTACGGAGTCATCAGTCCCCAAACTTCTCCCAGCGTATTATCTCCCGTTGGTATTTACATTGGTCATCGCTGTCAGGGAACAAATTGAGAGCTATTAAACCTGTACCTGATCTCTGGTCAACGTCATCTCGACCTTACCGCCGAGAGGAGATTGTTCTGGCCCGGCTTCGTATTGGCCACTGCCGTCATAGCCACCAGTAATTACTACGTGGTAATCCTGCTCCCTTATGTGAGCACTGTGATGAACCTTTTACTGTGAACCATCTTTTAGTGCAATGTCCGTTTTTTAATCGTCTCCGTCATGATCTATGTTTACCATTTGAAATGTCTGTTATTTTAGCTGATGACCCGCATTCTGTTAACAGAGTTTTACTTTTTATACATCGTGCAAATATGGCGAAAGCCATTTAAGTTCCAACCCCGGTTCGATTTTACTATGGGCAGTGTTGGGCGCTAATGACCTCAGCAGTTGTGCGCCCTAAAAACACAAAAATAATAATAATAATAATAATTTAAAAAAAATGAAATTTAAAAAAAAAATAAAAAGTCCTTAAACTTACAAACTACTTATGAACTAGCTTATACTAAAGACCGCACAAACATTCATGCCCGAGGGGGGATTCGAACCCCCGACCGCAGCGGCCGTGCAGACTGTGACTGGCACGCCGCAGACCGCTCGGCCACCGCGGCCGGCTGCGACTGAGCATCTAATGATATGTTGCAAAGTATACCGAATAAATTAAGTTTAATGGAAATTGACCAATACTGCGTACTATGCACGTGCAAAACTGAACTTCTAAAAACCGGACAATGTGGTGAGTACGATCACTGAGGTAAGCCTTAGAAAACATTAATATGCGCAACGGACACGCCCGGGAAATAGGGGAAAACACGAACACTAAAATTTATGGTCCTCTCGAAAGTCCTCCCAAAGGGTACAAAGAAACTGATTAACTTGAATAATGAAAGGGGGGAAACAATCTGACTGCGGTACAGATAAATAAAATATACCTCTTGCTTGCAGTGGCCAAACCACTCCACTTTTGCAGAACATCTGAAAGAATATAACCACCAACCCACCACAATAGAAAAATACATGAAGGTAATTAGAATACATAAAGAAAAAAGTCTCCTAATATTACAAGAAAATTATCACATATATAAAACAAAAGCTGAGAAAAATTGCTACTAAATGAGTAAATAAATCTGACCAGTCAATCATTGTTCTCACTGATTGACCATATGATAGACACAAATACCAACACATAATCACAATCCAATCCTCCCCCCCCACACACACACACACAAACAAACAAAAAACACAAAACATACACACACACACACACACACACACACACACACACACACACACTAACTCGCAACTAACTGCTCTCTCGCTGCCAGGCCGCTTACTCTACAATCGAACTTCCACTTATAGTTTATATCTGTGGCCAGTTTACAAAATTCACTACGTAAATAACTCATGTACAATGCATAATGACAAACACTATAAATAACAAATAATAATACAACCGTTCAAGTACTGTATGACCACTATTATGGCCTAAATATTACAGAAAACCAACTATGTCGGGACCATAGGGACCTTACAATGTCTCAAAGACGTCGTCAGACTGGAATTCGAATCCAGGGCCTGTGGCGTCCCCTGGAGAAATGACGTGAACCCTGCAGTACTCGCGCGACTTTTGACATCGACAGAAGTCGTGCGGAGACTAGCAGTCCGCATGACATTAAATAACACTGTTCGACAAGGGTCATTTTTCTAATATGGAAATATGTGTTTCCAAAGGATTTTCTTGTGAGAAACTCAAATCCGAAACCAGAAATTATTTATCAGGCACAATATTTAGTTATGCGAAGATAAATGTCTAAAGTAACTGATAGTTTAATTTTGAAAAATATGCTGCAATTAATTAAGTATAAAGACCATAAGTGGAAAATATATGGTGACTTGAAAATAGTTGCAATGACATTGAGAAAGCAACAAGGCTACACGAAATATGGATGTTTTCTGTGTGAATGGGACAGTCGTGACAGATATTCCCACTATAAAACAAAGCTTTTGACCTCAAAGGAGCTGGAAAGAGGGGGGCGAAAAAATTTACAGAATGAGAAATTGGTAGCCAGTGAAGATATTCTTCTGCCACCTCTTCACATCAAACTAGGCCTTTTTAAACAGTTTGTAAAGGACATGAATCAATCTGAACAAGGGTTTACGTATCTTCCAGCAAAAATGAAGGAAGGCTGTTTGTGAGCTCCCAAATTAGAGAAATTCAAAAAGGCCCACATTTTGAAGAATGCCTTTCACCCAAAGGAAAACATGCATGCCTCTCCTTTAAGACTGTAACCGAAAACGTTCTGGGAAGAAAAAGAGCTAAAAACTATGAACAATTGGTTCAAGAAATAATAAATGTATATAGGGATTTAGGCTGTAACATGTCAATCGCATTTCCTAGATTCACTTCTAAACTATTTTCCTGAGAGCTATAGCGATGTTTCCGACGTACAAGGTGAAAGGTTCCATCATGACATAATGTTCTTGCAAATGCATTATGAAGAGAAATTGAGGCCTGCAATGCTTGTCTACTACTGCTGGAACATCATTCAAGAGGACACCATTACTCAAAAGAAGAAGAAAATAAAATCGTAATCATCGCTTTTTATTATTCACAGCATAGATATACAAATAGAACATTGCCTATAATGCTATGCCTGACACGGAAAAACTAATTACAGATTTGAATTTCTGAGGTTTGTTTCCAGATGAATCATGTGTGAAACAACCCCCACCCCCGGCACCCACCCCCCCCCCCCCAAAAAAAAATCTTTTTCCTTTTTCTTTCAGAACGGTTTAATTTTAGTAGCAAGAGTCGACACAGCAATGAAGAGTATGACATTTACTGTGTTTGCCTTATAACTTTTTACGTCAATATCTTTGACAGAGATGTAAATTCTGTCCAACTTCACTGAAATACTAAGTTTCGTAATATGCTACACATTTTGCATTGCGTGAAAAAAATTCTTATTTGTAACGTAAACAGGATGAAATGCACACTCTAATTACTACAGTTTCAGAGTTTGTACAATACAGTCACATTCTTCCCTTTTTGAATTTTCAGTACAAACGATACTTTTGCCCTCCAAATAGAGATGATAATTTGCTTCATTTGCAACAACTGTCATAGTATGAATAACGTCCTCTCTGTGTGTTAGACCGCAGTAACCACCTTTCTGGTTCTTTCTGTCGCTGGGTGAAAAACTACAAAAAAGTGCGTTGCATATTGAGGAATTCTACTGCAGCCTTTTTCATGTAGATCCATAGCGCATTAAAAAGAGAAGAAAACGCAAATAAAAGAAATATATAAAATGAACCTGAAACTCAACAATAATAGGAGATGCTATGGGAAACAGGTATAAAATCCATTAAGACACATATAAAGAGAGTGGTGGGAAACCAAGTGCTAACACGTTTGAAGAATTATACACACTTCTAAATCAAATTCAAGCGTGCTTAAATTTTCGACCTATTACCAAACTTCCTGATAATCCAGACGATTTTCATACCTTACTCCTAGCCGTTTCCTTGTCGGTGAAGTCTTGACAGTAGTCCCAGAACCAGGCTTGCTTCCGGAGCCATCATGCAGGTTGTCGCGATGGCAGCTCATCCAGCAATGTAAGCAGCACGAGCGGAAGCGATGGTCACACGACTACTTGTCACAGCTGCAGCAGAGAACTAAATGGACGTCAGCGAAAGACAATCTGCAACCGAGTACAGCGGTTCTCGTGAGAGAAGACAACTTGCCACCTCGCGTGTGGCGGTCTGGAATCATTGTTTGCACTCACCCTGGTCCTGACGGTTTGGTGCGAGTGGTTTCAGTGCGCAAAAAGAAAAAAGAAAGAAAGGAAAGGAAAAAATTATTTTCATTCTCCATTCCGAGAAGTGGAGCGAGCTGTTTGAGATCCGGCCCATAAAGAGACGCGGTTCTATTCAGCCAATTATCAGGCAATCTGGTAGTGGGTTTAGTGGAACGGATTATTGTCTCCATTACTATCTTATGTAACCTCAGTTTCGCTGTTTATATTTTATGTTTTTAAATGATTTTATGTAAATGTTTCATTTTATGTGATTCTTAAAAGAGTTTCGTATGTTTCTTGTGTTTCATGTGCTGTGACGTCGATTAAACCTACGAGAGCAACATCTTCGACGCCGAGCTCAAGGAATAAACATCTGGCCACTTTAAGTCGCGGGTCGACGGCCACGAGGCAAGAAGATGCTGGTCTCTGCGGTTATCTTTACGGATATTGACATTATAATAGAAACTTTCGTGGAAAATCAAAAAGATTATAAAATCAGTCTCTATGTAACTGTCGTTGAGTCATGATATGTATTGTGAGAGCAATAAATGTAATTGTGTCTCGTAAGTTAACCAAGTGTCAACGATAATTACTTTGATATTTATAGAAATTTTACAAGAAATATATTCATTTATAGGAACTGAAGAATTATTTACTGTCAAACTATTTTACAATTTGAAACAAGACATTTACGGAAAGTTATTTTGTTTGACAGATAAAGCAAGAAGACTTTTATCAATTTTTAGTATTTTAATAAATCGATCTTATATAGCAATCTATCATTAGTGAACAGGACTTGTAATATCTGTCTCTATAGCAACGAGAACAACTACGAACTTCTGTTGTTCTATTTGTGTTGTTTCACGGGAAACGTAGACTTTAGTGTTCATTACCATTCAACAACTAATTGAACTTGTGTTTCTTTCATGTATAGAACAATCTATATTATGGAAATAACGGCTGACCAACGACGCGAATTATATGTAATGCCGATAGTCGCGCGGGACTCTCAGTCCGCAACTGTTGAGCATTCCAGCAATGCTCCTCTGATCCACGTGAAACAACGGAGTAACGTTCTGGCGGCCACGGTGGCCGAGCGGTCTGCGGCGCGCCAGTCACAGTCTGCACAGCCGCTACGGTCTGGGGTCTGAATCCGTCCTCGGGCATGGATGTTTGTGTTGGCTTTAGTATAAGGTAGTTCATAAGTAGTACCGAGCGAGGTGGCGCAGTGGTAACACACTGGACTCGCATTCGGAAGGATGGTGGTTCAAGTTCACCTCCGGCCATCCAGATTTAGGTTTTCCGTGATTTCTCTAAATCACTCCAGGCAAATGCCGGGATGGTTCCTTTGAAAGGGTAGGGCTGATTTCCTTCCGCATCCTTACCCAAACACTCCAAGCGTAAGCTCCGTCACTAATGACCACACTGTCGACAGGACGTTAAACTCCAAGCTTCCTTCATAAGTAGTTTATAAGTTTAGGGACTGATGACCCCGCAGTTAGGTCCCTTACACTTAACAACAACAACGTTTGAGTAACGAACTACTTCTCAATGTGTAATTTTTAGGTGCTCCGAGATGAAAAGGAAAGTGAAAAATACATCCGTACGGACTCCAAACAATGTTAAGATAGATCAATGTTGTCGATAGAAAGAGCTAATGAGTATCAGGTAAATAATGTTGTTGATGGAAGACTAATCTTTCGTCAAAATGAAGAGACTCAATACTGTTATAAACTGAAGGAAGATTCAAGATAAAGTAATATCGGGAGAAATAATGAAGTTAACATCACAACCTGGAAACAGGTGAACTTTACATGAGAAAAAACATCAGAAGTAAAAGTTATAAGAAGAGAGGCGACCGAACTACTGAAATTATTGGCCAATTATAATGTTTATTTCAATTAAAACTGATATCACAATGATGATGAGCGTCTCAAGTTATAAGAAGAGAGATGCTTTACCTACAAGAATAAGGACTGGAGCCAAACTGCATCATAAAATTCTGTTGTTAATGAAGATTGATGATAAAGCATTCCTGGTCACGCCTTCAGAAATAATTGATGAAACTTCGTCAGTATATAGTGCCATCATTTCAAGAAGAAATGTAAAGAGTACATCTTGTTGAGAGAAATGAACATTAAATGTCACTTCTTGAGAAATCAAATATGAAATTTCATATGTACACCAGTCAATATGTCCTACAAAGATATTCAAGAGGTAGGACGCCATGTCAAGAAAGAAGAATTTTAATATTTCACCTCTGTTGCAACCGCACGGAGGGCAGCTTTTAAGGACATTTTGCTACCGGTTGGTCAACCGCCACCAGAGGGGGAAGCTGAATGCTGACTGAAGACACCGAGACATCATCACTTCTGAAAATAGCTATAGTTGCTTGTTAAAAAGGGAAATTTTTTAATACTTCATATGTAATTTACAACCAGTTTCGATGGACTATGGCATCATTTTCAAGTGTTCCACAGTAAAGAAATGTTTTATAAAAGTACAAAGTAAAGACAAAAATTAAGATACATTACAATTTTGGAAATGGTCAGAAGAGTGTTATAACATATGATCTTATATGTATCGTTTTGGCCAGCAGCTGTTTTAGGACCTAGTTGTACAAAAGCCTGTGCTTGAGAGAGATGGTCAGTCCAATTCAATCTAAAAATAAAATAAATTGTGCACTAATCTTTCTTTCTAATATTTAATTGGTATACACAGTCCTTAAAAAAATAACCTCCCCTTTTTATATATATTTATAAAACTGGATAAGAGTCAAAAATTTCAAATTACCTAAAGGCATATTGTTCCAATCAAGGAAAATAGTCAAGCAACTTTCGTCACATTGATAGTTCTGTGTTAGGAACTCCATATGTCTATCTGTAATAAAGTACAAAGTACTATTTAAAGTGCTGAGAGTAACTAATATAACTCATTTAAGCATGTGAATTTACTCTCATACCTGAGCAAGCTGAACATACATTCAAAATTAATTGCAACACAGTGTAAAACTATACGGTGTTCAGCTCATAGGTAATACCTTTCATTGGTAACGGTTAGTAGAAGACTGATCAGCTAATTTGCAGCTATACCTCATATTTACAATATAAGCCACCAGATAGCACCATCGTTCTACAAGCTTTTGTTTAAAATGTATTTCTGCTTTTAAGCCTTAGATGGCACTCCTTTACAGTTTTAATCCATGTTTACGGTTGTGCCTTAAAACTATTATTTCTGTGTGCACATACATTCACAAATCGTTAACAGTGAGAAGATAAATTCATCCCGCCAATGTCAAGAAAACATGTAAACACCAATCGAGGACACACATTTTACTAATTGCATGAAATATTGCAAACACGAACATAGAACACCCAACAACCCTCTCCCTCTTCCACAAACCGCTGTTCCGCACTATTATATAATTCTTGTAATAATTTGTGCACAATATCTTTGCAATCCCTTGTTGATGGCAGACACTGAAGAAACCAGTGCCGGCCGCGGTGGCCGCGGGGACTAAGGCGCTTCAGTCATGGTCTGCACGGCCACTACGGTCGGGGTTTCGAATCCCCCCTCGGGCATGGATATTTGTGCCGTCCTAGTTCGTAAGTAGTTCATAAGTAGTTTGTAAGTTTAGGGACTGATGACCCCGTAGTTAAGTCCCATAGACTATACAAACATATGAAACATTTTTAGAAACCAGTGGAGGTTAAATAAATAAAAATATTGTGCAGCTGTTCGCGTAAGGATGATTCTTTCTAAATACGTTGAGGCTGTAGATAACCACTTGAAAACAATATCACTGTCATATAAGAAGCCTTCGCTCAGTCAACTGTCAAACACACGGAGGAAGGTCACTCAGAACAGTGACCCTACATCTACACCACAATCCACCCAAAGGTGCATGGCCGAGGGTACCTAGTACCTCTTTGGAGTATGAGAGACCACTCATTTCACCGATCACCTACGACCGTCACAGAACAAAGCGTATAATACACCGCAAGATAACGCCAAAAATTTTGCACGTTAATTGCGGAGTGCGGTCGCGTTTCACAAAGTACGTTCGCGGTCTCGCGGGCATTTACCCCGTGCTAGGTAAGTATGCATAACCTATCCACTAGATGGCAGGAGCTGACATTTTTGCTGACCGTGCTAACTGGTCAGTAACAGACCGTCAGTGCAGGTAAGGAGTGCGCATGGTATCATAAAGCCTTTGCGATGCTAGAGAAGTATATTCTGACTCTACTGTATTTGTGTGTGAGTGACATAGTGAACTGGAAGTGGACATTTCCAACTTGTTTTTCTGTAGTTTTGTTCATATCGTGCTCAACGAGAATAGACGCATACAAGGTGTTAGTGTTTTTACACCAGATTGAATTACCGTCTACAAATGTTCAAATGTCTGTAAATCTATCGGACCAAACTGCGTGGTCATCAGTCCGTAGCTTACAAACTACTTAAACCTAGGTAAACTAACCTACGGACAAACACACACTCCCATGCCCCAGGAAGGACTCGAATCTCCACGGGGAGCAACCGCGCACTCCGCAGCGAGGTGCTTTAGACTGCTCGGCTACTCCACCGCGGCGAATTACCATCTTCATCACTTGAATTATATGAAGAAGAGAGATACATTGCTAACGCTACGTTCGGTTTGATCAAGAAACTTGAAGATGCCTCACACATCCTGGAGGATGACGATCTGGTGCAGTTGCTTTCCGAGGATATTAATGATGTCGAACATCCATTCCACCTGGCGCAACGGGGCTTGTTCAACCTTCTGATCTACACTCCTATCTCCAGTTTTTGGGCGTGTTTCAAACGTTCAAATGTTTGTAAATCTAAGGGACATCACTACGTTGGTCATCAGTCTCTAGGCTTACAAACTACACTAACTTAAAGTAACTTATGCTGAAGACAACAGAAACACCCATGCCCGAAGGATAGCTCGAACCACCGACGCCGAAAGGCCGCGTGCACCGCAGTAAGGCGCCATAGTGTGCTCAGCTATTCTGCCGTGGCTAAGCGGGTTTCTTCGATAACATTGAACATTGATATGCTCTAGTCCGTAGTCAGTTAAGTGCTGCCGCGTGGGAGTAGCCGAGCGGTCTGGAGCGCCACGTTGCGGACCGCGCGGCCTCCCGCGTCGGAGGTCCGAATCCTCCCTCTGGCATGGATGTTTGTGTCGTCTTTAGTATTAGTTGATAACTAGTTTGTAAGTTTAGGGCCTGATGACCCCGTAGTTAAGTCCCATAAGCTTTACAAACATTTGTACATTTTGATTTAAGTACTCCCACATTCAACAACAAGATCAAGCAAGTCTGGAAGGAAGCTAACTTTCCATTTGCAAGTGACGCTTTTAACTGTCCTGACACTGTTATTTGGCGTACGGAAGATTCAAATTGTTCAACACCGAACTGCAGAAGTGCATCAATTATCCAGTGCGAATATTGTCGCTTGCATTTGTGTTTAACAGATTTCAATACCAAGACCCATAAACATGCTTCATAATTGGTACACACACCTAAAAATAATAAATCAATAATATTATGTTACACTGGTGCCTGTATTTACTAACCTATTAATTACTAGATAAGTATTTACAAGGCTGACTAACAAGTATAAACAGCGTTATGGACTGCTTAAGTTGGTGCAGTAATTACTATTAATGATTACACCTCAAGTTTCCATTGTGATTGAAGGGTTTGGGCCAAGAAGCCCGTAGCTCCACATTTTCCAGATTGTGGCAAATAAAAGGAAACGTTGTAAAAATTCAGTTTCCACCGAATCCTAGAAATAGTCAGTCTTGCGTTAGGGTATTTGGTATCTAATAATACGCACCAGAATACACACATATGCATGCTCTCAGATACGTGCAATGGATTTTTGAATTTTGAAGCTGCTTTCTTTTTGCTCCAAATTGAATGAAAAAATCTTTGTAGGATCAGTTTCTCCATAATTAACCGTATTTCAGTTGGAAATAATTTATTAATAAAGAAAGTACAACGTTATTGGCATAATAAATCAGTCCAGTTCTTAATCAGTCTCCACTTCAGTTTCTTAATGATTCTCCATTAAATTTCTGGGATGCAGCCGCGCAAAATCCGCTTCTTCCACTGATATTTCGGCCGCGTACCGTCCGACCATCTTCAGAGTGAGTTCAAGACTGTCAACGAGGTGCTCGGCGCGGTCTTAAAAGCCTGATCGCGGCGGAAATGCGCGTGCGCATCACAGATGCAGGGTTTACTGCTTATCGAAATACTCATAAGCGTCGCCTCCCCCCCCCCCACCCCCCACCCCTCCCCGTGGCGGAAGCGCTCCGGTGTTCACCTATCGATATATGCACGGCGGCGGCAACACCTTTACGTCTTCTCTGCGATTTCAGTACTCCAAGTGCAAGATTCCAAGCTTTGTCTAAATTAAGACCTTTATTCTGTTTATTAAGTTGTCGGCCAGTCTAATTTCAAAAGCGTCCTTAAATGTAGCATCCCAAAACGAAGATATGTGTCAAAATCCTGACATATTTATAGGTCATGGAATGACCAGGTTCTGTGCAATGGTCAGCCATAGCTGACTTGTCTGGCTGTAATAGGCGAATATATCTTCTGTTTTCAACGCATCTCTCGTGGACAGGGCGTGTTGTCTGGCCTATATATGAATTACCACAATTTCCGCATGGGATCTGGTACACACCTAGCTTGCGAAGCAACAAATCATCCTTTACTGACCCGAGTAAGGCTGAAAACTTCCCAGGTGGCCGGAAGATAACTTTAACATGATGTTTGTGGAGAATGCTGCTTATATTTGACGAAAGAGTGCCTACGTAAAGTAAGAAGGCTCTTGATTTGTAACTATTATTTCTCTTTCGTCAAAGATAAGCCGCATTCTCATCAAACATCATCTTAATCTTTCAGTCACCTGTGAAGTTTTCAGCCTTACTCTGGTTAGTAAAGGATGATTTGTTGCTTCGCAAGTCAGGTTAGTACCACATCCCATGCGGAAATTGTGATAATTCATATATAGGCCAGAAAACACGCACTGTCCACGAAAGATGCGTTGAACACAGAATATATACTCACCTATTACAGCCAGACAAGTCAGCTGTGGCTGAACACCGCATAAAAACTGGTCATTCCATGAACTATAGTGATGTGAAGATTTTGACACTTATATCTTCGTTTTGGGGCGCTATATTTAAGGGTTATTGTTGTTTTGGAGGGTTTAAAGGGGACTAAACTGCTGGGTTATCAGTCTCTATATTTAAGGAAGCTCTTGAAATTAGACCGGCCGACAGCTTAATAAACAGGATAAAGGTCTTAATTTAGACAAAGTTTGGAATCCTGCATTTGGAGTACTGGAATTACAGAGAAGACGTCAAGGTGTTGCCGCCGCCGAGCATATATCGATAAGTGAACACCGGAGCGCTTCCGCCACGGGGAGCGCACGCGTGCAAGTATTTCGATATGCAGTAAACCAGCATCTGTGACGTTCACACGCATTGCCGCCGTGGTCTTGCTTATAAGACCGCGCCCACCACCTCTTCGACTGTGAAGATGACCGGACGGTGCGTGGGCGAAATATCAGTAGAAGAAGTGGATTTTGCGTGGCTGAACTATACATTACGCCGTGAAAAGTTGAAAATGCACATCTTCTCAGGATTCTTTGAAGTATTACTTCGAAACTGGTCGTAAAACCACATTTCGTTTCGCCCGACATTCTGGCTAGTTCTTTGACTTCTTGTTTGATCTTTAAGTGGGAGGAGATAATCATAAGCTTAATGAAGGTAGTCCCTTTTTATGAGACTCGCAGCTCCTTTGTTGCAAATTTTCGTATTATTGAAGACAGTCATACCTATAGTCGCACTGTATTCAATAATCCATTTACTGATGTATGACTGTTCAAAGTCGAGCGAGGCATTTTTCTTCCACTCATGCTCTTGTATTGCTTTCCGTCCTGTTCCATTCCCATTGCTCCTTGTGCCAACCTTTTTTCCTCTTCAGTGGCCCAACAACTACTTCTTTGCTTCTTGGATCTTCTTCTGAATCAGTAGACGTTTCATACTGACCTGGTTCGTAGTTTTACGGAGAGTTACAATTAAACAGTCCTTCGTCTTCTGATTAACTCATATTGACAGAAACCATGAAATCAAAAGACGATAAAGCCACAAAACATAGTAAACCTGATGATAAATATCCCTCATCGGTCTGCTGAACACCACGTAACATGACCTCATTCCTACTATCGTTTGGGGGAAGAACTAGGCTACTCCTAGAGCTGCCTCCGTTTTTACGCAAACTCGGAGTACAGGCAGCTCTTCATCTTATGGATTTCTCTGGAACTAGCGGGTGGAACTGCCTCCTTCTTTCGCCAAACGAAGCGTATTTTTTTCTGTACGTGATAGGATAATCAACTCAATACAGGCAACAAATGGAGCTGCCTCCTTCTTGCACCAAACCCCTCGGTTAGTACCATTTCAGCATCCGTAAGATAGGTTTCGAATATAGGAGTACCTTGTTAATGTTAACATGTACACCTTGCACAAGATATAGAATACTGCACCGTGTTTGTGTCATTTTGTAAAACCCCTGTAATCAGTTACTGGTAACTTAAAACAATGATATTTGGTGCCTTGCTCAGCTGTCCAACGTGGTTAGCACCCTTCTGCGTCGTGGTTAATACCGTCTGTTGGGTTAGTTCTCTAGCCATTCGTCCGTTTGGTCGGCGGTACATGAGCGGCAACCCGCATTTCTCATCCGATGTGTGTGTAGTGTATCTTGCAGGCAATCTGCCTCGCCACTCCATATCCATCCGCATTGAAGATAGTCGTGTGTGCCCAACAGGGCTTGTTTAGTGCGCAGTCAGTTGTTTCTGACATGTTCGAAAGAACACACACAATTAGGCGACTTAGCAAGTTACAAGTTCATGGTTAAAAGGATACTCGTTCAACTTGGCTGCTAAGGCTACTGAACTAGAAACTTTATGCCGAATTAGAACCCTAAGGGCCGGTTCGTACATCTCTCGTTAATCTTCTCGTTAGTAAACTAGATGGTGCCTTTAACGTCCAGTTAAATGTGTTCGTTAAGTGCATTGCGTTTTTCATTGCCAGATACACTTCTCGTTTGCTAACCTGGAGAAAATATGATATTGTTACGCCACAAACATTGTGACAGGGAACTGTGTTAGGATCTTGGTTTGCTCACTTTAGCAAGACGGAATAAGATCAGCAGCCGTTAGTAGAAAATGCTCACCCGCCTTGCGTGATGATGGCAGCCGCTGCGTCGGCAAGTTGGAAAGTCTAACGTCAGCGAACTGTGTGGGAGTGAAATGGCTGTCAGACAGAGACGCAGCTAGTATACATTTCATAACTACACGTAACTCTGTGATGGGATAGAGCACTTCACAATAACAGTCCTTGCATCGCTTCCAGGCATCGCGGCGCGGCGCGGGCACTACCATCATACGAAACACCAAGGTCGCAACTCGAAGGCGACGCCACCTACTGCTGTAGCGCCTGTCGATCTAGCGCCTTCATCAAACTTATGTATGTTATGGACTAAAATGTGTCTACTGTAATTCTGTTTGACTAGCGTCCCTTGGCGCTCCACCAAGTTCCACGCCTCATCCTGGCCTAAAGCTGGGAACACACCGCTCGGCCCCAGCAATATATTTCGACTATGGTGGCAAGAGAAACAAATGAAACTGCCATCTGAATAAACAGCTGTTCGCCATATTTCACTAGCAGGGAAGAAGTTAGTCGTTAATTAGCGCTAATAAAAAATATAAATAAATAAAGTAAATAAAAAACTTTATTCTTTTCATTCTCCACTCCGAGGTGTGAAGCGGGCTGTTTGAGATCCAGCCCATACAGAATCGCGGTTCTATTCAGCCAATTATCAGACAAGCTGATAGTGGGGATAAGGGGCAGGGGCTTACCAGTTCCGGCATACGCCTTACAACCAAGGAAACCCTCCCGAAAACCTTGGTCTGAACAGGGGGATTGGGACCAATTTATCTCTGGACTATGCCCCAGACTAAAGATGGATTATCGGAGGAGCCGAGTGCACAAAGATCGGACGCCCGAGTTACTCTGGTAAACTCGTAGAGATCAGCTCGATAAAAAGTGGACAAGCGTCTCCCTAGAGGAAAGATAAGGATACAGGCCAGTGCCAGTGTCACCTCCCAAACAGCTTTCCAAGCAGACGTTTTTCAGACACCAACGAAGTCCCCTATGGCAATGAACATATTGTCAAGTGCATACTACCTTAATGAAAGCAATAAATCGCACATAGGCAAAAGTGCACTGTTCCTGTAGATCGGAGAAAGAAATTACATTTATGGCCTTACACTAGGCGCAACAAGTATAATACTGAATTAACAAGCTTGCAGACAGTATTGTTTTCTGTTTTCTATTACGACAGAACTACAAAATACGTATGTCTGTTGAACTCTTCAGATGGTCGTGGAGTTTTTCATGCAGCGTTTCCACAGTGGCCTTTCGAAGACGAAATCGCGTAACAAATTCTGCATCATCCCAACATTCAAAACGATTTGGAAGAACATAAATACGTCTAGGACGCCTTATTGGGGCAGTGACCTATAGATCGTGCAAAATATTGACATCCTCTTCATTGTCAATCACATCTCTTATTCCAGATATGTTCATGATACCTATTCTAACTTAACTAGTCGTTACCTTTAAGTTTGAATTTTGACATCGCAACAGTAATTTTAAGGTTATGTTACGTATCTGCAATGTATAAAACTCATATAATCATGGGGAGAGAAATATGACGATAACATTTTCCAAAAGCTATTTTCCACACTATTTTTTTATACGTTTAGTGCTTCTGTTACTTTGTTCGATAAACAGGTCTTTATCACGTGAATATATTGTTGATTTTTAACGCTTTGGAATCCTGCGATTTTCTTATAGATTCTCATTAAACTGGTCGATAGCAGTGTACGAGCAGAACTCTACTCGTCAAATAAATAGCCAGTTTGAGGACTTTTAACGTCAGTTTAACTGATAACAACACATTGACAAACGCAATTCTCCGCTAACGACAAGTTAAAATCTTAACTGGAACTTAAAGAGACATTGACAAACCGGTTCTAAATGTCCCATTTATCGTATACGTTTCCCTTAACCGCCACTCACATACTTCCGTTCTATCCGAATCCTCAATTTGCTGTACATTATTACTGTATATTGCCCCTCTTGCTTGCGATTGCATTTCGCACTGACATTGTCATATACAGTTATTAAAACAGTATGTGGTGTTTGTTACTTTGAAGATGACTAAAATAACACAGATGAACAGTATAAACATGAGTGTATGGGCACAGGCCAGTGTCTTCAATTGCGGGACATATCTTCGTTCGATCACTGGGGGCGATACAGTTCGGCTACGAACAAAGGAGGCAATGAACGGCTTTGAGGAGCACTTGGGACTTTGACTCGGATGATAAGCGAGTCTAGATAGGAAGTTTCACTTGCGACACTGTGTGGGTAAGATGTATTTATGCCGGCCGCGGAGGCCGAGGAGACAGCGGCGCTTCAGTCACGGTCTGCCCGGCCACTACGGTCGGGGGTTCGAATCACCCCTCGGGCATGGATATTTGTGACGTCCTTAGTTGTAGCTAGTTCATAAGTAGTTTGTAAGTTTAGGGACTGATGACTCCGTAGTTAAGTCCCATAATTTAAAATAAATAAATAAAGACGTATTTACTTCTGCACTACAGGAGGTTTAGTGCGTAGTTCCTAGTTGATGTTTTTTTTTTTTTTTTTTTTTTTTTTCTTGTATGTGTGTTTGATAGTGGTTTTACCGTTGTATTTCACCACTGGCACCTCTGTAAAAGCATGATCGATTCAGTTTGACTTGAAAACGAAATATGTTGGGGAAATACAACACGTAATTGTCATTATTACACAGTTTACTAATTGAAGCATGAATGGTTTATCTTGCGACCTTCCTATCGGTACTCACCAATAATAATTGGGCAATACATAACTCAGGGTAGTAAAACGTTTATGGCTCGTTGTTCATAGGGGTGACTTATGTATGTCACCTTCTATACCCCAAAAAGCTAACCAATCTGTTTAAACAAGATCAATAATTAATCTGTAGTTTAGCCAGTCTATCAATCTGCATATAATGACGTAAAAATACATTTAAACAAATATAAATTAAACCTCTTAATAACAAACAAAATGGATTGTAAGATAAAGAAGTGATTTACTCAAGAAGTAATTCTTTATAAATGAAGTTTATTACTCATTTTGGACATGAAAATGCGGAGGTGGTTCTACTTTATACATCGGTAAAAAGCTGAATATTTCTCCAACGATTGTTCATGAGAGGCACAATACACACGCACTCGAGAGTAAAAGTTCCAAATTATCACTCGTAAATTAGTGAAATCCATCGAACATTGCAGGTCCAAATTAATCCGCGATTGAGTACAGTATTTCTAATAAAACACAGTTTGTCATCACACAAGTACACGATTGCTGAATTATCACAGTTCCACAGCCCTACTACCGTGCGTATTTTCCCTCTTTTCACCAGAGACTAAGTTCTTCAGTCACAGTCCACTCATGCCTATCTCTTCAAATCACAAGTTCGTAACGCGGCTTCAGACCGCCCAGCGTCACAACCTTTCACCATCACGTCCGAGTTACGAGTCCCTTCCCAAGCGTTCAAAAGCATGCTCTCCCTGCTCCCAAAACTGAATACCTCCCTGGAATAAGGATATAACCCACAAATTTTCGAAAAGTATCTTGTCAGTGCAGTGGGAATAGAATGTATCTGCATGCCTCTATGCTGTGGTGCCATCTTGTGTCATACATTTGAACATCAAGCTGGTTTACAACCAGCTGAACTTTTCTCTCCATGGAATAAGGATGGAACATCCGTCAATATGGCGGATAGTGCCTGTGTTTGTTCATCACCATGTGTAATAAATGTTCAAATGTTTTTAGAGCTTATGGGACTTAACTACGGGGTCATCAGTCCCTAAACTTACAAACTACTTATGAACTACTTAATACTAAATATCCATGCCCGAGGGGGGATTCGAACCCCCGACCGTAGTGACCGTGCAGACCGTGACTGACGCGCCTCAGTCAGCTCGGCCACCGTGGCCGGCGTGTAATAAATCATTTAAATAAAAGCCGTAGGCGAAAAATAAATATGAATGGAAAGATGTGAAAAGGAAGTGTATAAAGCAGAGTGGAAAAGAATGCAACACGGAAAGGCACTGTAAAAGTTGCAAAGAAGACAGAAACAGAGGTAAGTGGAATAAGGATGCAACATCTTCAAACTATGTTTTAGAAGCTTCAGGTTTATTCCTGTAAGACCCTTACGGGAATAACTCTCTCTGCGAAAAGCAGTATATATGTCGTGTACAAGTATTAAGGTCTCTCGTCCAAAAGAATTCAAAATAACCGAGGCTGTGGCTTAAAATTACAAAAGATAATCTATTTTCTGTTCACATGAAGAAATCACAGGGTATTTTACAGCCACGGTGTGTATATACTTAACGCCAGAAGAAACGATAAGGACAGTCTGTCTCTCCCTCTATAAGTATTATTCCTGAATCACTGGTGCCTTTATATGAGGATTCACTGCCAATTACCGATGAAAAGAAGAAGACCTTCTACACATGTGCAGCTACATCCCAAATGGTCAGCACTCTCATTTCTACTTGAATTTGTAGACTTACAACTAGCAGTCGACAGACAGCATTAGAGTTTAACAATGTGACTTTTTGAATATTGTTTCAGCATACCAATGCCACTTCAAAATAATTACATAATGAGACCTGCAAACCATAATAACATTGTAAAATCATGCTTAAAATGAAGTTTCAAACCACATCTATATTCTGAAATATTTTGTTGTCATAGTATTTTCTTGACACCTTCATTCACATTGTTATTTTCTTTATTATTATAATATTACTTTCTTTAATTTTAATACTAAGTTGATGTACATATGTCTCTTATTTTACAAGTAAGAAATACTCCAAAATATATTCCTGATCATACATCCTTGTATCACTTTTAATTATTACGTTATTTGTAAAACCTTAAATGACAACAATAAATATTGTTTTTAATAGCTGAACACATTAACACCTGCATATGCAACGAGTTCCAATAGGCCCACAAATAATTTTCCTCTCTCCTGAAAACTTACTGATTTAATGGTTACATCCTTATTTCAGGGAGGTATTCAATTGTATCCTCCCGTGCATCCAAACGCCTCATCTTTAAAATTTCCCTTCGAAAATATTATACATTTGAATAGCACTGACATAAATTCTTCGACCACCTCCCGACAAATGTTGTTTGCATTTGACAAACAAATATATATTTAACAATACTAAAAACTGTTGAGACTGAAGGTCTTTGCTCAGATAGCTATTAAGTGTGGCAACTCACTGTTCAAATATACTGCCACCGTCGAAATATAGTTACATAATTAATATTTATCATGCAGATATATTCAGTTCTTGTCCAGCAACACATATAATTGTTTAGATATAAATTATCTGCTGCATATCTACTATTTTTAGTCGGCCATGAAATATTAAGTGGCAGTCTACAATACAAAACGAACGTTACTAAGAATAATATTAAATATAATAAAATACATATATAAATTTAATGCTCTTTGCTTGGTTTATGTTTTGTGTTTCTGTGGTGGAATCTATGTTATGACACAAGAATATAACTACCTCAACGAAAATCAGAACAAGAGAGTAAAATAAAATTTATTGAAAGAATACAGAAAAAACGTGGTACGTCTTTTAAGAAAGATAGTGTGGTGCAATGCTGCCCATTTGCTTCAAAACTGTTACTGATAAACACTACATATCAATAATTGTAAGTTATAACATTATTATTATAGTACTGAAATTTATCGGCTTTTTATCTGTAAGGGATATTGAAATTGTAATTACGGTCTTTGATTCTCATAAGTCTCCTGATTATGGATTTTTAGAATAATGTGTGTGGCTACTTTGTATTTCAGTTGCAATCTGCGAGAGCCGCGCTCGTTTCCCGTTTCCGAGCAGATTCGGACAATCCTAACTAACTGTATTCCGTTCACTAGGTCCAAACTGTTAGCCGGCCGGCTGGGGAACCCAACAGCCTCACAAAAATTGCCTTTCACATGGAAACAATCAGCTTCCCCTTGTATCTGCAATGTCACAACCTGTTTACTACGATGCACTGCATATGACCAAAGTTTATTGTTTTAAATCGTACAAGTACTGACATAGCCATTAAAAATTCACAATTACCAATTAGCGAAAAATTATGGTGTCATACGTACTGGAGTACAATAAATGATTTTATACGTTTTAGTACCACTAAAAGACCCTAATTATAGATTCATTTTAATATAAGTAACTAGTTTAATTTCCGCTGCTTCGCACGCGTAGACTGGATGGTCTGCATTGGTTGTTTCTACTTCTAAATATAAATTCTCGTAGATTCAGCTTTAAAAATGCTTTTCTAATCAAGTATTTTGATACAACTTGCCAACTCCTATTGTAACATTGATGGCAGATTCAAAACACAACGAAACACTTTTTTTTTAATTTTAACCATGGTTCCAAATCCAAAATTTCACATTTCTAGCATCGAAATAGTCTTACTAGCACCATTAAAAGATTTCCTCTTAAAAATATCGAAACACGTATTTTTAAAATTCCAATCAAAAATCTAAATCCGAAGTTTTGTATTTCTTGCTTCAAATTTGCCTTAATGGTAACTATCTTCAAAAAACCGTTCATCCGCTATTTCACCCCTTGAGGAATGGGAATACAGAAAAATCGCTGATGCCTACAATTTAAGATAACGTATACAAATTTCAAGTTTCTATTGTCTGTAGATTCACTTTCCAGTGCCATTTTCTATATTTTAGAAACGGATCGAGAATACGAAGTGTTTTCTTAAGCTTTGGCGTTTATATACTTTTCTAACTGCAATATTCACTTAATGAAGAATGTACATCACGTTTCGACTGTGACGTTTCGCTATATATAACGTCTTATATTATAGTATCAAAAGTCGTCGCTGGTCTTCAGCCTGAATTTTATATAAACTGACGACTTTCAACCCCTGTATCTTCCACCGTCGTACAGCTATCGACACGGAACTGCTATGCTGTACAACGGAAGACTTTGTACTACAACAACACATAGAGATCGTTCGTCTCAATTGTGTAGTTTTTGCTAAAGAAAAAAATATTGACACCCACACGTAGAATTTTATAGAAGTCGGTAACTTTCAACTCCCATATCTACCTCCCATTATCGTTATCAACCCTCTACCACCATAGTGCACAATGGGAGACTATACCTACTACCACATACAAACACCATTTGTTTGCAATGTGTAATTATGACTGCAGAGTGAAATATAGGCACAAACACCTCAATTTTTATATACAGGGTGTTTCACTAAGTGTGTTTGCCTCTGTAACTTATAAAATAATAGGTGACGGGAAATTTTAATGCGGTAGGTCAACACAAGAAATGTTACACTTTCTGCGGAGCTATGAACATAGTTTATTTTATCATTTTCCAAAGAGTTACAGCACAAAGATATAATCTTTTAAATGGAACAATAGTTTTTTCTATCGTGCATCGGATTCGTTGAAATCAGCTGCGTCCAAATCAATTTAAACTGCATTCCTATCACTGTTACTTTGGGAGCTACAAACCTTGAACGTTTCAGAGGCAGATACCACACGTTGTACATAATAGATGGCTGTGTGGTAGGGTTGGGGTGCCATGGTCCTAATACATGGCCCGCAAGGTCGCCCGATTTAACACCAGTAGATTTCTTTTTGTGGGGATATCTAAAGCATCGTGTTTATGTCACTGAGCCCACATCCCCAGATGATCTAAAACGGCGCATCGAGGACGCGTGTCGCTCCGTCACACCGTCGATGTTTACATCTCGTCCGCAGATCCTTTCGACGGCGCAACGCATTAGGCATTGAGGAACATGGACACACATTTGAACATCTCATGTAAATCAACTTCCCACCGCCATAACATCCATCACCCACCACACAGCCATGTATTATGTATAGTGTGTGGTATCTGCCCCTGAAACTTTGAAGAGTTGTAGCTGCCAAACGAACAGTGATAGGAATGTAGTTTAAATTGATTTGGACGCAGCTGGTTTCAACGATTCCAATGCACGATAGAAAAAACTATTGTTCCATTAAAAAATTATATCTTTGTGCTTTAACTCTTTGGAAAATGATACAATAAATTATGTTCATAACTCCACAGAAAGTGTAACATTTCTTATGTTGACCTACCACATTAAAATATCCCGTCACCTATTATTTTATAAGTTACAGAGGCAAACACAGTGAAACACCCTATATATATATCAGCATGGTCTTGATTATCTCCCTGTCGAAATCTGTGGCTAAATTTCCAGGTGTTAAATGCAGAAGGCGTGGAGGTGAAAATACTATGTTTTTCGCCTTTCTTTCACCGCCACTTTTTCAAAGCACTGTTGCCAAACAGCGCCACAAATCACGTCCCGAGCAGCTATACGTCTGCCGCGGTGTAGCGCGGGCGTTATGAATTGTGCATGTCTCCGCGCAGACAGTACCTGCGGAGCTCCAAGGCCAGAGACGGGCGGGCGCGCAATGAAATGGTGCTTTACCACCGCTCCGGGGCGCCGAGGAGGGCGCTACGTCACGCCGACGCCGGCGTAATCTGGCTAGCGGCGGCGGCGGCGGCGGAAGAAGCGGACAAACCGGATCAGCGAGATGAAGCGCCCGCTGTGATTGATGTCCGCGCCTCGCAGCCGCTAACGAAATTTTAAAAGCGCCGCCGGGGAGCCCGGCCTAGCCTGGCCTGGCCTGCAGTGCTAGCGCCACGGCGGCCGTGGGCGTCTTCCGCTAACACCAGGCCGTCCGTGGCGCAGAACGTGGTCACCACGCCTCTATAGCGAGCGTCACCGGCTGAACGTTCGTCAGGGATAGAGCTCCTAAAAACACAGGCTGGCGTATCCGCCATTTTCATTCCTGCGAATGCTAAACACGCACTTTATACAGGGTGTCCAGAAAAGGGCTACCTGATTTCAAAATTAAATATCTCTAAAACAAAGATCTATAGAGGAGTGCAGTAAACGATATGTTTATTGTGAAATCTGTAAGACGTTTCCCCAGCAGTTTGAAATAATAGTTACAAAATCTGCTAACAGATGGCTCTGTACGCTGTACAGCTCATATCAGCATACATAAGTGAAATAATCGTATGAAAACACTCTTTGCAAACAATCACATCACAATGCTTTCCAAATGTTCACCATTGGCACTACAGAGGTGGCGCAAACGAAGAATGAAATTCGCAATCACATTTCGTAGTGTCTCAACCGAAATGGATTCACATGCCATAGAGATCGCCGATTCAAGCTCGACCAGCGTGGCGGGGTGCTTCGGGGAGACCACGTCTTTCAGTGTGCCCCACAAAAAAGGTCACAGAGAGTCAAATCCGCCGAATATGGAGGCCAATCCATGCCTGCGCCAGTAAATTTGGGATATTCCAAAGCAATGACTCCATTCCCGAAGTATTTCTCAAGAATGCGAAACATTTGTTCGGTCCGATGTAGTCGGGCTCCATCTTGCATAAACCATTCAGTACCTGGCCTATCCTCTAACGCTTGCTGTGTGGCGACAAATTGTTCCAAAATTGCAACGTAACGTGCACCAGTGACCGTTTCACGAATGAAAAAAGGGCCAATAATGCCTGTGCTACATACTGCAACCCACACAGTAACTTTAGGAGAATAGTGGGCTTTCGCTTCACACCAATATAGCTTTTCGGAACCTCAAAATCGCCAGTTCTGCTTATTCAGGTATCCATTCAGGTGGAAGTGTGCTTCAAGTGTAAACTAGATGCAGCCAACATCAAATCCTTCACTATCAATCATTGTCGGCATCTGATCAGCAAAGGCAACCCTTTGTTGCACAGCTCGTACGGGTATGACCTGATGCGTTTGAATTTTGAATGGAAACATGTGTAGGCTCTTTCTCAGTATTTTCTGCGTGCTGGAACGCTTCAAACCAGTCTCAGATGCAATTCTACGGGCGGATGACGTGGATTTCGCTGAATAATTCCAGAAACTGTGGCGATACTTTCAGGCGTAACTGCGGTTTGCTTGTGGCCAACATGCCCCACTAGATCATCAATTACGCTGCCTGTTCGTTGAAATTTTGCGAAGAGCGTACGAACATTAAATCGCGCTTGAAAACTTCGCTTGTTGCCGTAGGACTCTCTTTTAATCTATGGTACTCTAGCACCAGAAAAACGCGTTGTTCAATTGAGTACATGGTTTTAATCTCTTTCTTCGGTACGCTAACCTCCTTTCACGTTTTAATAGTGGAACTGATCGCTCTGGGCTTCGGATCACTATTTATACTAGGCATTACGTATGGCGACTACAGCGCCATCTGTTAGCAGCTTTTGTAACTATTATTCCCAACTGCTGTATAAACTTCTTAAAGCTTTCACAATAAACATACCGTTTACTGCATTCCTCTATCGATCTTTGTTTTCCAGATATTTAATTTTGAAATCAGGGAGTCTTTGTCCGGACACCCTGTACGAACAGTGTTGTTTTATTTAAATTTAGTGAAATATTTTACAAGTGTCCGGCATAGAGCCTTAGATCGTGCTACTTTGAGGTTGCATTCCGCTCTTGTTTACATCGATATGTCGATTAGACACAAAAATCTCGCATTCTATTTACATATTGCTGCTTCTGTCCAAATATAGAAAAAAGAGTAAGAAACGTATATTTCTGTGATAAAAATCGCATGCTATATTTAATGCTGCCGAAACTGGTCATATAGATAAAAATTTTAAGTGATCTTGGCTTTTATTTGAATAATGACTGTCAATATACGAGGTTTGTTTGCCGTCTTGCCGTAAGTGTTTTTTGTCTGCTGTGACAAATTCACCACATCGGACTTTTGTACTCAAATTGCTGAAAGTTCTTCTATTATGTTACTGAGAAAATTTCAGAATGTATTACAAACACTAAAACTAAAGAGAATATTAGTGTACAGGATCTAAAGTTTACTGTCGTAGAGGCACACGGTGTCGATGTTGGCGACAACCTTTAAATGCTATTTGAAAACCTAATCGTATACAATGTGTTGACCATGAAATAAATAAATAATTCTGTTCCTTCTCTAAAGTTGATAAGTTTTCGTATGTAACAGTACCCTTGTCTTGTCATCTTGTCAGTAATTTAATAATCCTTATGAAGCAATCATTTCGTTGCCAACGTCAGCACACTACGCCGCCGCAGCCGTAAGTGAAATTTACCCAGTATTCTTTGCCAGTTATGTTACATCCTCTTATAGATAAGCGTCAATATTGGCATTTACTTATAAGAAATTGAATTGAGGGTCAATTTTGTGATGAAACATCAGGTACCGTACTACTCTGTCAAACTGCATACTACAAGTTATGATGCTAAAACTTCTATTACCACAAACAGCATTCAACGGTAGTTGCCTGTATCAGCACAGTACGCTGCCACAGCCGTAACGAAACTTTTTGCACAGCATATTTATATTTTCCGTTTTAGTGTTTGTAATACTTTCTCGCAATAACGTAACAGAAGTATCTTCAAACAATTTGTGCAATGTCAGTACAAAACTTTTTGATGAGTCGTATTTCTCAATATATTATATAAGACACACATATTATGCTCTAAAAACAGTATGTTCTGGGATGCTTTGCTGTAATATATTTTGCGGCTGCTAATTCCCTATAGGCAGCTTCTCTGTTAAGAGGTATTACTTTCAGAAGAGCTAAACAAAACCGTAAGATCAAATATCACAAACGTTTTTTACTATTAAATATTGCTAAAATCAAAATAATAACTATTTACTTACAATACATAACTGTGAGCTCGGTTCGGGTTCCCAGTTTTTGCGCCGACATTTAATGATCCATTTTTTCTTCTCTTATAATCTCTCGGGAAACTAAACGTTCTGTAGCCACCTCTGGAATGATTTGAGCAGTTTACGTCAACACAACCATCCATAATGTCGTGCTAAAGTGCCGTGACGTAAATCCTGTAGCACTGCAGTGTGTTTAACTTACGAGCCACGAGAATGAAAATGGCTGATGCGTCAGCTCGTTCTTATAGGAGCCTTAGTCAGGGAGGGAGACGAAACTTGAACAGTGTTCTACATCTACAGCTACATCTACCAATTACGAACAGTTGAAATCACTCCATATTTTGAGGCGCCGGCACAACAACCGTAATAGATTATTTGTTTAAAAAAATTCTAATGGGAGCAACTTTTCAAAACGCATTATGTCCACTGGTGGACAAAATTGAGTTTGCTATGAAATCTGGTATTTTATTACCCGCTCTACACACTCCTGTAATCAGATTGTTTCAAAACGCATTTTAACACTTCCAAAAAGAGCGCTGAAAAGTAGCAAATGCATAAAATAGCATTTTGTCCTCTGTTGTGATTGAATGAAACCGCATTAAGGCCAACAGATGTTTTTATTTTTTTTTTATTAAACTTTGTTGGCTGCAATTTAAGACTTGTGGAATAAATCTAAACCGTTTAACTGACCAACAACGATCAGTTAATATTCGTTGTCAGTATTACGGCATTGTTGTGTATAAACGTTTATCGTTCTCTCTGTAGACCTACAGAAGTCAGTGGAACAAGAAAACGAACAAATAAAAAAGGAAATTAGAGAATGAAAAAAGGTAAGAGTAAAGATCAATAAAAGTACTGTTATTGCAAAGCTATGCAAATTAATCTATTGGTAGTTACCTTATAATCTCTTGTAATTTTTAATTGTGAGATATCGGGAAAGACTGGGAAATGTCTTATTTCAAGGAACTAAGTACAATTTTGAGGCCTGTAGATGGAATCAGTGATTTCAAAAGGATTCATTTGAAAAATATGTGGTAGGTGACAGGATAAATGACGTGAAAATCAAAACGCACATCACCCTAACCTGAAGATCCTTCAAAGCCCTCCTTTACCTTAGATAAAAGTGGATACAGTTTTAACAAAGTATCAGATATCTTGATGAAGTTGAAACTAAAATAAAGACAATATGGAAAAACTACTAAGTCTCAGATTTGGAAACACCTGGAGAGAAAAACTTGAATTTTTCACTCAGACTACCAGTCTTCCATATAATGAACTTATTGCCCAAGTTACTGTTTGTTTAAAAGAGGAGCCTGTTCTAGGAAAAATATTGTAATCTTTTTTGTTGTAAATGAAGTAAATTTTCGTTTTTGTTCTACGTTAGGTCTTAAAATGTTTGACTGAATACCATAAACATTACAAATAATAAAAAGTATTTTTAATAGTTCTATATCACTGAAAACTAACCAAAACGCATTATGTTCAAAATAGCATACATTAAAAGGCAAATTACCCCACAGAACCCAACAAAACACATTTTGTCCAGCACTTAACTGCTCGTAGCACGCGTTAACGCGTTATTTTCATTAAATTCCGAGTTGTCAAAAGGCGATCGCAAAGGCCCACTTTTAGTGTTCTACCATAACCATATATTCAGTTTGTACAAAAACCAGACTGCGATCATTAGAGTCGAAGTGCGTGAAAGGAACGCAGAGGTTGAGAAGGGAGTAAGACATGGTTGCAGCCTTCCCCCCAAGTTGTTCAAACTGTACATTGAGCAAGCAGTGTAGGAATGCAAGGTGAAATGTGGAGAGGAAATTAACTTCAGGCAGAAGAAATAAAAACTTTGTTGTTTGCCGATGACATAGTATTTCTGTCAGAGACCGCAAAGGATCTGGAAGAGCAATAGAATGGAATGGACAGTGTCTTGAAAGGAGGGTATAAGATGAACATTAACAAGGAAAAAAACAAGGATAATGGAATGTAGCGTCTGAAAATCTGGCGATGTTGAAGGAATTAGATTAGGTAAGACAATAAAAGTAGTAGATGGGTTTTGTTATTTGGGTAGCAAAATATCTTCTGATGGCCGAAGTAGAGAAGATATAAAATGCAGAATGGCTATGGGAAGACAAGCGTTTCTGAAGAAGCGAAACTTGTTAACATCAGTATTAATTTAAATGAAAGTAAGTTCTTTCTGGAGTGTAGCATTGTGTGGGAGTGAAACGTGGACGATAAGGAGTTCAGAAAAGAAAATGATAGAAGCTTCTGAAATGTGGTGCTGCAGACGATTGATGAAGATTAGATGGATAGATCACGTAACTGATGAGGAGGTGCTTAACCGAATCGGGGAGAAAAGGAGTTTCTGGCATATCCAGACTAAGAGAAGAGATAGGTTGGTGGGACACATTCTGAGACATCAAGGAATCGTCAACTTAGCATTAGAAGGAGTGTTCAAATGTTTGTATAGTCTATGGGACTTAACTACGGGGTCATCAGTCCCTAAACTTACAAACTACTTATGAACTACTTACGAACTAGGACGGCACAAATATCCATGCCCGAGGGGGGATACGAACCACCGACCGTAGTGGCCGTGCAGACCGTGACTGGTGCGCCTTAGCCTCCTCGGTCACCGCGGTCAGCATAAGGAAGTGTGTGGGGTAAAAATTGTAGAGGGAGACAGAGTGACGAATACAGTAAGCAGATTTAATAGGATGTAGGTTGCCGAAATTATTCTCAGACGATGAGACTTGCACAGTACAGGGTAGCGTGGAGAGCTGCATCAAACCAGTCTGGGTACTGAAGAACAAAACAACAATGAGCCGTGAGCTCGTTCTGTTCGAAATCCGTACCCCGATTTGTGTTTGTTTCTCCTCTTAACCGTGGTGGCGCTACCTCCGTTGGTGTTTCCGTCGGCCGCCGGGACGCGACGGACAGGAGAGTGGGTCTGTGAGAGCCGAAGCGGACGCTTGGGCCGGCTCCGTGATCGTTCTCAGCTCGGACGTGGACGCCGAGCTGGTTTTTGGGTGGTGTCGCCGGCTGTTTTCTGCTTTGGAGTTAAGTTCGACTTCGCTGCTGCGTTAGTTACGTGTTTTGAAATGTCTCGCCTCCCATGCGAGAACGATCTTGAATTGGTATATTGAGGGAAACGAGCGGAATTTATTTGGCGTTTTGCCCTTCTGCGGCTTGGTTGCCACCCCCAGGCGTAGTCGGAACTTAGGGTTTGGCCCTTTTCCCTCTCGTCGGCGAGTTGTAGTTTGCACCCTTCTGTTCGTGTCTTTTCTGAGTGGTCTGGTGACTATCCTCACATGTGGCAGTGACGCTAGCCCACGGCCTTTGAGGAAGTTTGGTTTCAACTGTTTATCGCCTCCTTCCCTATGTCAGCCGTGACGATCCTCTCCCTATGAAGGTGCTCATGTGTTACGATTATTGATTTAAAGATTGTTGTTGTATCACTGTTTAGCAAACTTGTAACAGAAGCTTTACCAGATGTGTGTAAATGTGCTCTGGCCAGTATAAACGACACTGTTCAGTTACTCTGTTGATGGTTTTGGTATAATTGTATATTAACCCAAAGGGGCCGCGGTGGAGTAGCCTAGCGGTTTAACGCGCCTCGCTGCGGAGCGCGCGGTTGCTCGCCGTCGGAGGTATTAAACCTCCCTGGGGCATAGGTGTGTGTGTTGTCCTTAGGTTAGTTTACCTTCGTTTAGGTAGTTCGTAAGCTACGAACTGATGACCATGCAGTTTGGTCCGATACATTTACAAAGAATTGAACATTTGAACATTAACCCAAAGCCTTTTAATTGTCTAGTTTTGCCCAAAGTTTTTAAAAGTATTTTTATTGTGAAAATTTCCATATTTGAGGTGCCCCATAGGTTTTTTTTATATTTTTTAAATAAATATAAAGGGTCTATTAGTTTAATCTATCTATGGTTACTGTGTGCATCTTTCGGGCAAGAACACTGTAATTGGAGTCATGTTTATTACAAATGGTCATTTATGTTATGTGGTGAGGTTTGATTCTAAATTGCACAGGGTGCTCTGGCCAGTGTTTAAGAGGCACGGTTCAATTACGCTGTTGGTGTTTGCTTGCATAATTACCTGAGCTAAACTTGTTGGCGCCACTGTTAATAGGCTGTAAACTTTCTCTCTTTACGTAACGTGCTCTGCCTACTATTTTAAAAGGCGCTATTTAATTACCCTGCTCATTGTGAAACTTCCGGAACTGACTTGTGTCGTATATATATATATATATATATATATATATATATATATATATATATATATATATATCAGTAGATTGTAACTGTAGTCTCATTTATTGCAAATGGTCATTTACGTTATATGGTGAGGTTTCATTTTAAATTGCACATTCTGCTCTGACCAATGTTCAGAAGCACGGTTCAGTTACACTGCTGGTGTTGTATACTTGCCTGAGCAAAGCCTGTAGCGCCCACTGTTATTTATATCTGGTGTTACTGCCTTTCCTATTCCTCGCTCTTTCTTTCTTTTAAAAATGGTTAATCTTGTTGTAATATTTGTTTTATTTATATCATCTGTTATTTTTAAAGGCAAATAATTGTTCCCTTCTTCCTTTAAATTTAGAGGACCTTCTTATTGTATTGTGCTGAGCATCTGTATGTTTATCTGTTCATGCGAGCTGTTATCTGATGTTAAGCGTGATGTTAAATTTTGCCCTTGCTAATAAATTCTCCAGTCTTCCATCAAACATAATTCAAACAAGTAAATAAAACAATTTTCTAATGTTTATCTTTATAGAAAGATTGCAACAGAGTCAAAATATATAATTTAAGCGACTAGTAATAGTATTTTTACCTTTACTGACCTATAAGGTAAGTATGGAGTATTTTAAAAAGAGTCTAAAATGCAACATGTTTTCGTGCTTATTGCAATCAAGGGACTAAAATATTAGAACAAACAATTCCAGTCTATAATTGTTTGTAAATATTTAGGAACAAATAGTTGATAGTATTTTTCAATCTGGGGTGGACTCACAGTTCACACATTGGACAAGAGTTTTGGATTGGCAGCTTTTGACTGCATTGGTATTTTGATGAACATGTTCATCAGTGATACCCTCCTGTGTCCAGTATCTGTGTCCTTTTATTAAAGGGATTAAAATCCCATTTATCAAAAAACAACATCTATAACCAATAAACTCCACCTCGTGCTATCACTGCTTGGAACTAAAATGACGACAAAAGCTCTTACTGCAGCGGAAGTTAATGCGCGTGCCCGTCTATATCCAAGTGCCCTAACCCCGTCCTTCTGCCCTCTAGTGCCTGCAGCAAGTTGCTCAATTTACGAAGATAAGTCGATAATTCAAAAACCCCTCTGTTAACCGTGTGGTCTAACGCACCGCATTCCGAGACGAGAAGCGCACCGTCCACGGTTCGAATCCACTCGACGGATTAACAAAGGTGTGGGTCGGAGTGCCAGACAGCCTGGGTGTGGTTTTTTAGTCGGTTTTGCACATCCTACTAAGTGAATGCCGGGCTGCTCCCATAATGTCCGCCTCAGTTATACGATTAGCAAACATTTCAAAACACTTTCACACAGATAACACTGTACGCAGACATTTGGGGGTACACATTTCCTCCTATGGGCATTGGGTACCGATAGGAAGGGCATCCGACCACCCCGTAAATATTAACACTAGAAGTACCACGGGGGTTGTTTTGACCCATATAGGTGTTTCGAGAGCCCTACCCGCCACCATTATCAACGTAGGACAAAACCCTCTTGTAACTTTTAATCATTTATAGAGTTGTATAACTTACAAAAATTTCATCACTCTAGGCCACCGAGAAGTATGAGAAATTTATCTGCTATACCAGTCGTACCATGTGGATCATTTTTGACCCATACACAGTTTAGCACAATCTGATATCAGAAACGCCGGTTCTTAGACGGGAAATAATTTCTGGGCATCTCCCGACGTTATTCGTGAGATGTTAGAGTATTTTAAGACAGTTTAAGCCAAAAATAACGAGAAATATGAAAAATTTTGTGGTCGGGTGAAGCGTTATGTCAATGCGTCATTCGGATTTCTGTAGACTGGCGCCATGCAGACCTATGAAATGACAGAGGGAAGTCACAGAATAATCACATCTCTGTCTGAGGCACTTACAACAATTATATGACACGACAGTAGATGTAAGGCATGCCGTCCTTACAGAAGTTTACTGTCTTTGCATGTTTTCCTATGGTCAAGCCGAGTGATTCAGTCATTCTGGGTGACAACGACGTGAGCTTTTGGTTTATTGCGGTGAGTTTGCGTCATTGAAGCTACGATCGCAAGGCGATGCGGTCTCACGAATGCCGAGATCCTCTACCATCGACGTTTCATCGATGAAATAAAGTGACGAATCCGGTAGTGAGACGATTGAAGAGGAGGACGACGGCTTTGTTCTAGTGGAAACTGCTGACTCAAATGGTTCAGATGTACCAAATGATGGGAAAACAGAATGTGAAACACCTGACAGTGATTTACCTCTTGGACGACGTAAACCTGTACCATTCTACCTAAGTTGTTGAACTTGTAAGCACACAGTCTGCTGTACGTCTTTCTTTGTTCTGTTGTTCAGGTGTCATGGGTGTCATTCTGAGTAACATGCATGTTGTATGTCAGTCAATGACAGTAATGAGAAGAAACGTCCAGAATTTGTGTACATTTATAATGAATCCAAGGGTGGAATTGATGTAGCTCATGGCAGGACATTACAAACTGGCAGCCAACAACGGCCTGTGCATCTCTTTTACAACATTCTTGATCTTGCAATGATCAATACTCGCACAATTTTTAAATTATGTACAGGTAAGGAGCTTCGCGGCAAGAACTCATTCTCAGAGTAGCAGATGAGATTTCCCCCTCCCCCCCCCCAACTGCAAATGACAAAGAGCATTTGGCAACGAAAATGTCTAAAATGCAAATAGAAGGCATTGTCAGAAACATGTTCCCTACAAACAACAACAGGGGAATGACACATCAAACTTATATTTCAACTCCAGCAAGTATGTGTGCAAAAGCTGCCAAACCAAAACTCTTGTCCAATGTGTGAACTGTGAGTCCACCACCATATTAAAAAATACTATCACCTATTTGTTCCTAAATATTTACAAACACTTATAGACTGGAACTGTTGGTCCTTATATTTTAGTCCCTTGATTGCAATAAGCACGAAAACATGTTGTATTTTAGACTCTACTTAAAATACTCGATATTTACTTATGTCAGTAAAGGTAAAAATACTATTACTAGTCGCATAAATTGTATGTTTTGATTCTGTTTCAATCTTTTTATAAAGATAAACATTGTAAAATTGTTTACTAATTTTTCTGAATTATATTTGATGGAAGACTGTAGAATTTATATTGTTCGGTTACAACATCATTTCTTATCGAGACCACATCTCAATACCAACTCCAAAAACAGATTAAACTTTTTTTTTAAATCTCTCATTTACATTTTAATATATTCACTGTTAATGTTTTAAAAAAAAATACCAATCGCGGCCCGCAACAGCAGCCAATGTCTTCAAGTTCAGCGCGCCGACCTTCGGTTAAACAACGATAGCGACCAGCATTTTCTCGCTGACGTCGGCGGAGAACCCGTCATCGCGTACTGCTGCAGCACCGTTATTAGACCTGAAACAAAGAAAGGGGAAAAAAATTCACACATGTATAATTTCTGCAACATTTGAATCAAACTTTCATTCTGCAGCGGAGTGTGCGCTGATATGAAACTTCCTGGCAGATTAAAACTGTGTGCCAGAGTCGTGACTCGAATCCGTGACCTTTGCCTTTCGCGGACAAGTGCTCTACCACTGAGCTATTCTGACACGACTCACGGTTGCACCCCACAACTCCAATTCTGCCAGTTTGGAAAGTAGGAGGCGAGGTATTGGCCGAAATGGAGTTGTGGGGCGGCATCGTGAGTCGTGTCGAGATATCTCAGTGGTAGAGCACTTGTCCGCGAAAGGCAAAGGTTCCGGGTTCGAGCCCAGTTCAGGCACATAATTTTAATCTGCCAGGAAGTTTCATATCAGCGCACACTCCGCTGCAGACTGAAGGTTTCATTCTGGAAGCCGGCCGCGGTGGCCGAGGGGACTGCGGCGCGCCAGTCACGGTCTGCACGACCACTACGGTCGGGGGTTCGAATACCCCCTCGGGCATGGATATTTGTGCCGTCCTTAGTGTTAGCTAGTTCGTAAGTAGTCTGTAAGTTTAGGGACTAATGACCCCGTAGTTAAGTCCCAAAAGCTATACAAACATTTTCATTCTGGAAACTTCCCTTAGGCTGTGGCTAAGCCATGTCTCTAGCATACATTTTCTTCCAGGAGTGCTAAAGTTTCACAGGAGAACTTCTGTGAAGTTTGGAAAGTAGGAGGCACTGGCAGAGTTGGAGTTGTGGGGTGGCAACGTGAGTCGTGTCGGGATAGCTCAGTGGTAGAGCGCTTGCCCGAAAAAAGGCAAAGGTCGCAGGTTCGAGACCCGGTTCCGGCACACAATTTTAACCTGCCGGGGAGTTAATATATTCTTTAATTAATCACTAAATAACTGCGAAATTGAGCTTTATGAGAAAATTAGTAGACAGTTAAATACATGTCCCACAACAAAATGCGGTACTTCTAGTGTTAACACGGCAAATCCTGATCCTGTATGTGCAGGAAGATGGCAAAAGAGAAAGAACTTGATGACTCAAAAGCTAGAAATGTGAGAACATGGTTAGCAAGAGAATCAGAGACTAGGTGGGAGTGGTGTGGAGAGAACAGCAGCGGACCCTCGGGTTGAAACGTCCGCTCGCGCCCCCCCCCCCCCCCCCCCCACACACACACACGGCGGCACTCGGCCAAGGTGTATCCTGGGCTGGGCTCACCTCTGCCAACACGGCGCTATCCGGCCACTTGAGCGGCTGTCCGTCTGCTCCCCAGTCGGCCCACGTATTCCATTACCGCGGGGCGCAGATTGGCCGCGCTGGCGGCTATACTCTCAGCGCCGGCTACTCGCCTGAAGAGACTGCCTCGCCCTGCCCGTCTTGTGCGCCGCCGGCAACTGCTTGTCGGAGGGACGCCTTTTGTGTGCGCGCGGCCGCCGTGTGTGCGGTGCCGACTGCGCTGGTCTACCTCCTCTCTGTGGGGACTCCACCGGAGGGATTCATAGTGCCTCTGTCAACTCACACACACACCACATAGCACTGTCGCTATTGACTCACGGTGGCTACAGAATACGGACGGCGACGGGAAGCTATCTTCAGGACTGGCGCCTTCTACCGTCACTAACCCGCTCTACATGATGAGGAGTTCATTAACAAGATTTAGGGAAGACAAATAAGGGTTTTCATCAACGTTATGAGATCCACTATTAAATGTAAGAAGGAGACTTCATGAGTAACGGACTTTAAAATTTCTTGATATTTATTGTACGTGAAGTTCAGATGTTCAATGACAATCAAAGACATTCGATAGACTTCATATAGAAAAGTGCCTAAATCGTATATTTTACTTCAATACTAGTGCCTTCTACCGATATTAACCCGCTCTACATGAGGAGGATTACATTAACAAATTTAGGAAGACAAATGAGGCTTTCTTCTACGTTGTGAAATCCACTATTAAATCTAACAAGGAGACCTCATGAGTAGCGGACTTTAGAATTTCTTGATATTTATGGTACGTGAAGTTCAGAAGTTCAATGACAATCAAAGACATTCGATAGACTTCATATAGAAAAATGCTGAGATCGCATATTTTACTTCAATACTTCAGGGCATGTGCCTTCTACCGAAACTAACCAGCTATACATAACGAGGAGTACATTAACAAGATTTAGGAAGACAAATAAGGGCTTTCTTCTCCGTTATGAAATCCGCTATAGCCGGCCGCGGTGGCCGGGGTGACTGAGGCGCTCCAGTCACGGTCAGCACGGCCACTGCGGTCGGGGGTTCGAGTCCCCCCTCGGGCATGGATATTTGTGCCGTCCTAGTTCGTAAGTATTTCGTAAGTAGTTTGTAAGTTTAGGGACTGATGACCCCGTAGTTAAGTCCCATAAGCTTAACAAACATTTGAACATTTGAAATCCGCTATTAAATCTAACAAGACCACATGCGTAGGGGACTTTAGAATTTCTTGATATTTATGGTACGTGAAAGTTCAGAAGTTCAATGACAATCAAAGATATTCGATATTCATATAGAAAAATGCCTAGATCGCATATTTTACTTCAATACTTCAGGACTGGTGCCTTCTACCGACACTAACCCGCTATACATGATGAGGAGTACATTAACAAGATTTAGAAAGACAAATAAGGCTTCTTCTACGTTATGAAATCCGCTATTAAATCTAACAAGGAGACCACATGAGTAGCGGACTTTAGAATTTCTTGATATTTATGGTACGTGAAGTTCAGAAGTTCAATGACAATCAAAGACATTCGATAGATTTCATATATAAAAATACCTAGATCACATATTTTACTTCAGTACTTCAGGACTGGTGTCTTCTACCGAGACTAACCCGCTCTACATGATAAGGTGTACATTAACAACATTTAGGAACACAAATAAGGCTTTCTTCTACGTTATGAAATCCGCTATTAAAACTAACAAGACCACATGAGTAGCGGACTTTAGAATTTCTTGATACTTATGGTGCGTGAAGTTCAGAAGTTCAATGACAATCAAAGACATTCGATAGACTTCATATACAAAAATGCCCAGATCGCATATTTTATTTCAATACTTCAGGACTGGTGCCTTCTACCGAGACTAACTCCCTCTACATGATGAGGAGTACATCAACAAGATTTAGGGAAGACAAATAAGGGATTTCTTCTACGTTATGAAATCCGCTATTAAATATAACAAGGAGACCACCTGAGTAGCGGACTTTAGAATTTCTTGATATTTATGGTACGTGAAGTTCAGAACTTAAATAACAATCAGACAAAGCCATTCGACACAACTCTCAAAAATTCCCGAGGAAATTGACTTTGAATTTTTGAAAAATACACCTTAAGTACCAACAACTAAAACATTTGCTGCATCTGTAGGTGTAGCTCAGGTAGAGGCGTTGTGGCCTCTCAGCCATAGAGTTGGAGGTTCCAATCTCGCTGTGAAATATTTTTTTTACTTTCCGAATTCAGTTATATAAAACATTTTGGGGTCTCTAATTCCATACGTGCTGTCAGTTTTTGTTGATGTGTCCACAATCCGAAGATTGGTATGAACATCATCGTGCTTTACTAGGCTTGGTCCTGTTTGGAGGTGGTATGCCGTTGCCTTCCTCCGACCTCCGAACTCACTTACCCAGTCAATTATAGGGGGACCTACAGTTTAACGTGGGTTCCGAAACTCCGTACTTTTCACATGAGCAATACTGCCAGACGTAAAAGAAGTGGAAAGTGAGAGATAAAATTCCTATGACCTGGCAGGGATCGAACCCACAACCTTCGCATTCATAGGCTGGCACTCTACCACTGTGCAATCTTGGCATATATCAGAGGCAGATAAATAAGATTGTAAAACATACAAAGCAATGAGATATACGGAATTTCGGAATATAATTATGTTGTCTTGCGAAAGAATACACAGAATTTATGCACGGAACAAACAAAATAAGATCAAACTGTCTCTGCCCAGAAGCAGGCCACAGCTACTGCACTTTCCTGTGCCTTTAACAACTACTCCTTACTGGAACATGGCAGCATGAGCACTCACGCAGATGTTTTCTAGTCTATACCTCTCCACATTCACAAAGTGGTGATTCTTGCATGTATCCCCATGTAGCAAGGTTACCGTTAGTTTTACCAAAACCTACTTTTAATCTGCTCAGCGACTTCCATGTGGTCCAGTCCAAATGGTGTCCGGCTAGCAGGCATTCTGTTGGTATTACCCCTGGCAGAAGATGGCTAATTTTGGTTGCCCACAGTTCTTCTCTGGCTTTGTTCGCGGATGTTTTAAGTGGAGAAGTTGACCGTAGAAAGCTATTTCTAGATTTCAATCTATATCTTGGAGGAGTCTGTCCATGCAGTGGGTGTAGGTCATTTTCTTCCACTTCCTTTCTTTCAGCGTTTGCATCTACCTCCAGGCGTATTTCAGGGGGAGCAATGCCTGCCAAGTAGTACAGTTTTTCAGTGGGTGTTGGTTTCAGACAACCTGTAATTAGCCTTGCAATTTCATTAAGAGCCACGACCACTTCTTTTGCATGGGTAGATTTCTGCCAGACAGGGCAGGCACATTCACCAGCGGAGAAACAGACTGCCATTGCAGAAGTGCGGACTACCTAGAGTTTGGCACCCCAATTATTACCAATGAGCCTCCAGATTAAGTTGTTTCGGACTGCCACCTTGCGTTTAGTGTTAAGGCAGAGCTGTCGATAGGTTAGCGACCTGTCTAAGGTAATTCCAAGGTATTTGGGAGTAAAACAATGCTCCAGTTCAGTTCCTTCCCCAATCACTTTCAGTTTCCTTGCTGCCTGCCGAAGGTGAAAAGCACACACCTGAGACGGAAGGAAGGAAGGAATCTTAGGGTTTGACGTCCCGTCGACAGCGTGATCATTAGAGACGGAGCTAACGGTCGGATTTTTAGGTAACGATGAGGGAAGGAAATCGGCCGTGCCCTTTCAAAGGAACCATCCCGGCATTTGCCTGGAGTGATTTACGGAAATCACGGAAAACCTAAATCTGAATGACCGGAGGTGGATTTGAACCACCTTCCGAATACACCTGAGACGAGCTAAAAACCTTGTTGTCACGTAAAACGATGTTTGGGTAGGTTAGCTGCTTTGAAGGCCATTAATAGCTACGGAGATGACTTTCCAAAACCAGTGTCGTAGCTCTTCACAAACTGAACAATCATAGACTACCGTCGTCAACTACTAGTTAAGCCAGTACTGTAAAAATGTAACTTATGTTTGTTTGATTGAAATCATCATTCTTAACACCCTTCATAAAAACAGAAAATTACGAATAAACAAAATTACGTGTACTCTTCGTAAAAATTATCATTGGATATTAAAATTGTGTAAGTATTGGAACGCAAAGAAAAAAAAAAGAAAAATAAATATCTGTTACTGCAGGATTCGAACCACCAACCATATAGTTTGATAGCCAGAACGCTACCAGCTACACTACAACGGCAGATACTGCATTTCATGTAATGAATGATACGGGTACCTGCAAAACTTCAAATTCGATTTTCTCGATAATTTTTGAGAGTTTTGTCGAATGGCTTTGGCTGATTGTTATTTCAGTTCTGAACTTAACGTACCATAAACATAAAAAAATCAATACCCATGTTGAATCCTTTTAAGCCTACGTAATATTAAGGCTGTTTTCTTTCATTTCTATATTGTATCCTTCATAAAGTGTTTGGGTCTGTTTTGACGCAGAAGGATTTTTGATGGGCGGATCAAAAACTAAGTTGCAATAACTTGCCGCTGGAGCCTGCTGTATGTCGCACTCTTGGGAAAAGCGGTGAAAAAGACACGCAGGACGGTTGCTGTGGTTGTTCGCTGTGTTTTGTGTGACTAGCCGGCTAAAAGCAATGGTGCGACAACTGGAGGTGCGAACAACAATCCCATTTCTATGGGCCAAACGGGTGAATTGCACGGACATTCATAGTGAAAGCCAGTGACGCAGACAGGATTTGGTTCTGGGGGAGGGGCCTCATGTTTAAAAATAAAGCCTACTGAATTTATTAAAGGTAAAGGGTTCTTCGCTATCAGAAATATAAGAAGCTCGCCGATGCTATAACTGTTTAACATCAGACTATGTGTAAAAATTTTTGTTCCTTGTTTTTGGCGGCCTTCATAACACTCGGTGGCGGTTTAGACCTATATATTTACAAACATTTGAACGTTTTGGACCTTTTTCGTGTTCTGGAAAGCAAAATGAATTACGCTTGTAGTATCGAAAGCCACGGCCAAAGCATGCATTGCAATGGGCTGAACCGCCAGTCTCTCTTTCAACAAGTTTGGCGAGCTTGCCGCCAATGGTCCACGCAAATGCTGCAGTTACACGTTCCTAAGTGCAACCTGGTTTAAAATTCATTATCATCATCACATCATCATCATTACTCATAATGCCTTTCAGCGTTCATTCTAGAGCATAGTCTACCAGGATCCACTCTTCAATGCTAACACTGATGCCTCGTCTGATGTTCAACCAGTTTAAGCCATTCCTGGCTGAATGCAAGTACTTTCCCCCTGGTCTACTTCGACTCTGCTGAATCCACGAGTGTCTTAGGTAACTTTGCGACTCCCATGCTTCTAACTTGACCCCATCATCTCAGCCTGTTCCCTCTATCTGCTTCAGTATGGTGATCATTCCCAGTTATTCTTTGATGTCCTAAGTGTCGATACCCTCCTGTTATTGTTCCCATGTGTTAGTACCTGCAATCATCTTTACTACCTTCATACCTATAACTTCAACATTATTAATAAGGTGACCTGTATCCACTCAGCTTTCACTCCCATACAACAAAGTTGGTCGAAGGATAAAGCGGTGCACTGCTTAGTTTTGATACTGACTATCTGCTTGTAGAAGAGAATACATCGTAGCTGAGTACTCACTTCATTAGCTTTGCTACTCCTTGATTCCAGTGAGAAAATGCTTGAAACTGTCCATGTGCTCTTTTTTTTTTTTTCTCTTATTTGGCACTTAAACTGTTTAAGTCTCTTTCCTATACACATTATTTTCGTTTTGGAGATGCTGATCTTTGTATCATTATCCTTACACCTCTGATCTAGATCTAAAATATTAGTTTGCAACCTTTCAATCGAATATGCCATCACAACTAAGTCATCCGCATATGCGAAACTGGTTGTTTTCACCTTTTTAATCTCACTGCAAGTTTATTGTTTTCAACATAGGATCCATAAATAGTATGAACAACAGTGGTGATACTCCCATGAACCATGAACTGCATTTACTGTCTACTCTAACTGCTGCCTTACTATCTATGCTATGAACTTTAATTGCCTACATAAGTTTGCTTCCTAGTCCATTATCTTAAGAGGCTGACAATAGCTTCTTCCTATGAACACGGCCATAAGCCTTTTGTAGATCTACAAAACATAGATACAATTCCCTTTTCCATTTATCTGCTGTAAGCTAAATATCTGAACCCGACAGCCTCTAATAGACGCAAACCCACACTGAGTATCATCCAGATTGTCTTCAATAAACTTGCACTCTCCTTTCAATAATACCTGAGAATATTATATCCACAACACTAATTAAGGAGGAGTACTCACAACCGATTCACCTCTTACTTTAATAATAGGCAGCAGAAGCTAATTCTCCAGAGTGTTGAAAATGGCTGTGACATATGATCACAATGGGGACCAGTTAAGTGTAGGATGCACCCGGGATCTGTTCTAGGATCGCTACTGTTTCTTATTTATGTACATGATATGCCTTCGAGTATGACAGGTAATTGTAAAATACTTTCGTTTCCTGATGATATTCTTTGTAATAGGCCTACTGACGAAATATTAAATAATGCAGTTCAAGTGATAAATTCATAAATTGTACAAAATAAACATGCTAAATGAAGAGCAACTAATCAAAACGTATAATATCCGTTAATTCAAATCTTCATGGAGAAGCAAAAAACTGATATCTGCTAAACTACTCAATAAAATTTTAAGCTGTTTTCACAGATCCGTTTTGGGGTACTGAGGTAGAATATACGTTGCAAGAGATCAATTTTTTTTTTCTTTTTATTTTATTTTTTTAGTTTGGTTAGAAAATCTATCATTATTTCGGAAAATACACGTTTTGATCCGTCATATAGGACATTGCACGTTTTGATGCGTTTTTAGTAACATACCTTCATTACTTCACATTAACTTTCATATTTAAACGTGTTATCTTATATTAGACATTCGCACTTCACATGACTTGTATCATTTATAATAAGGAATGCTACAAAGCTTTACATTACTGTGAAAGACTGGATCAACATAACAATTTGTTACAGGCAGAATAATATAGGGTACAGTAAATTTACTACATTTTGTCCATTCCAGGTTCTTCATGTAAGCAATCACAATCACTATGTTAAGGAGTGAAGCTGCTGCATGGAACTTCTAAAGCCGACACGAAAAAATTAAGTTGGTTTTTCTTCTTTCCGAAGTGTGCCAGTTTCCATTTCTCGTTTTGATTTTTTCTTCATTCTTTCTCTTGACCCACGATCTATACCATCCTTCCCAACAACCACACATCCCTTTTTATAAATACACAGAAACCACAACACTCTACTGCCGCTGTGCATTGCTAACAATAACGATTTGGCTCAAGTAGTGCCAAACAATGCCAGAAGGCGACAACGCCGTATAATGCTTTGAAGTACTGTAAGCCCTGACACTTGTAAAACTCGACAGTATTGCCAAATTAAAGGAAAGGGAAGCAAACTGAAACGTAAATGGTGGACATTATACGTTCTTATTCATTCAGTGATGTGGACAATATATGATTGGTTTTAACCATACATTTTCAACATACTATTTCAGTGTTAAAATATACAAATAGATTAAATCTGTATGCAGGAGCGTGTAAAGCACATAAAATACCTCCGAAAACCATATCAAACTCAATTTTGTCTGGAAGTGGACAATTAGTTGCTCCCCAAATCACAATAAAACTCAGTTTTTACAATTTCTAACACACAATTCAACAAAAGCTGTCATTTTGATTACACATAATGGGACTGAACTGTTCAAATTTCTAGGTGTAGAGATATATAGTAAGCTGTCCAAGCCCATGTTCAGGATCTTGTTCAAAAACTAAATTTTGCTTTATTTACCATGATAACAGTATTTGAAATAAGTGATTTTTCTACACGAAAAGTTGTCTACTATGCTTACTTTCGTTCATTTACGTTGTATGGTGTTATTTTTGGGTAACTCTACTGATTCAGAAAGGATATTTTTGGCTCAGAAACAGGTGGTTCGAGCAATATGTGGTGTAAGTACACGTGGCCGAGGGGACTAAGGCGCTCCAGTCTGCACGGCCACTACGGTCGGGGGTTCGAATCCCCCCTCGGACATGGATATTTGTGCCGTCCTAGTTCGTAAGTAGTTGATAAGTAGTTTGTAAGTTTAGGGACTGATGACCCTGTAGTTAAGTCCCATAGACTATACAAACATTTTTTTGTAAGTACACGAATGTTGTCTGGGACTTCTGACATTGGCGTCACAATACAGGTTTCCTTTAATGTCGTTCGTTGTTAACAATATCAGCTTATTCCCACGAGTTATCAGTTTTAACACCTCCTTGACTATTTTGCAGAAATGTGTGCAGTATTCTGCTGCATCAATTTTTAATAAGCTGTCACACGAACTCAAGACTCTCAATACTAACCCACGCACTTTCAAGTCTAAATTGAAGTTACCTCTTGGTCCTTTTGCATTGTCATGAAACCCCTGCAAAAATTAGAAAATTAAGCCAATTCCTTTGTTTTGTTATTGATTGTTTTTACTTGTGCTTACGTTTGTCACATGCATATGACCACTTAAAGGTTTTCTATTACCACTCTTGTGTTAAAATTTCATGTACTAACTTGTTCCATAAAAATGGAGTCTTTCTCCTCAATTAGGTACTGTGGAACAGAAAAATTTATTATTATTATCTCTGTAGTTGACACAATCTAGCTTGCATGTAAAATGGTGTGATTACTGCTTTCCTCCAGTCAGACGGAACCTGTCCCGACTCCCACGCCATTTCAGTTATCATGTGTCACAAATAAAATTAAATTGCTGGAAAGGTAAACGAATTCGGTCAGATCCAGAGGGCTCAGCGCCTGGTGTAAGAAACTCCGCACACATGGAGCACCCTTAACTCCGCACACTGCCGGCAGCAGCCCTTCGGAATTGGGCCCTTCGCACATCTGAAGCAAATTACGCGCGACGCGTGTGGCCGAAGGCCCTAATGGTGGTGCGGGGTGCGGGCCCTCGAGCCGGCCATAAAACAAGCTGCAGTGCGGCGGCCGCGGGGAGTCGGTAGGGAGTCGGTTGGGAGTCGGTCAGGAGTCAGTCGGGAGGCTGATCAGGGAGCGAGCGGGAGCCGCAGGGCTGGCCGGTCCCAGCTGGCCGCCATCTGTCTTGCGCTTTCCGCTCCATTTGGCTGCCCCGCGCCACACTGTGGCCGTCCGGCACAGCCGCGCTGCCCCGTGCTGCCTGCGCCCACCACAGCTCTCCGTCTCTCCACTCACTCACTCACTCTCTCTACTCACTCACTCACTCTCGCTCTCTCCTCACCCTCCGCTCTTCCTCTCAGTATTCCAACTGATACACACACCTCTCCCCCACTCCGACAGACCTCAAACTAGGGATGGTAGTTGTAGCTGAAACATCTGGATGGGTTTTTGGTTATACTGTTTTTTTCTTGTTTTTCTTTTTCTTTTATTTTTTAGTTGAACCCTCCTGTAAACACCACTCATTATAACCTCTATTATAAATAACCGATCTTATTGCAAAGTGGAAAAATGTTAACACTTCCTCAAACTTAAGCACTTCATTTTTCTTCAAGATATGTAAAATCATAACATCTACATGTATACATATACTACAAAATACACCACAAGGTGCGTGTCGGAGGGCACACTGTACCACTTACCATTTCCTTCCCTACTCCACTCCCAAACAGAATGAGGGAAAAAGAATGTCTATATGCCTCTGTACGATCCTTAATTTCTCTTGTCTTCTTGATCTTTGTGCAATATGTTGAAAGGAGTACGCAAAATAATTTTCACTTAATTTTGCATGTCATACAGCCTTGAGCATGTTTTGTTAAAAAAAAACCTAAGCTATAATTCTGTAGAAACCAAATTTATGTAATATTTTGTACCATTTCACTAATCGATATGACATACTGTACTTATTTTCATATCTTTGCTGTAAAACAAAGACTTTGTTTTGATCTTTGGAGTGTCTTGCACTGGCAGTTTTTGCGTAGAAGGAGTCGGTGTGTGACCTTCGTGAAGGCGAGTCGATGTCTGATTATGGTAGAGTAGTAGTCGTGAAACTGTCGGGTTAGTCTGTCTGTGTGTTAGACTCGAAGAGTAAAAAAATTCAGAGAGTTTTGAAGAAACGCAGCCAAGTCTGCAGATTGAAATTTTTGTATGGAAATTAACCTGTTTCAAATAAGGTAAACTTGTACATTTCTGTTGTTATGTATGGTAGCCTGTATTTGAACTTTTGTAATTGGTGTTTGTCTTTTTGCTAATGAATACTGTTTAGTGCAACTTGCATTTATCATTTAACCCTGAGTCATTTTACCAGTTCCTCGTTCCTTTCACCAATCTGAATTGCTATCTGTTCTGATCATTGTGTGTTATGATAGTGTTGCATAATTATTGTGTTCATAAATTTATGTGCTAATTAGAACAGTTCAGTGTAGGGATTTTGTCATGATAAATTGGACTATTAATGAGAGCAGGAAGTAGTTTGTTCATAAATGCAGTAAAGTTCATAGTTAGAGATTTTCTCAGTCTTTAAAAAACTTCAAATTACTAAGTCAGTTAATGTTTGTAACAGTTAAAGTGATTTGTCTGATCAGAAGAGAAGTAGATCACGTAAAGAGATGAGAAATATTTGCAGTGAGTGAGACTTGAAACCTTACCAGATTTGTAGGACATTTCTTATTACGCTGAATCAGTATGTTAACTTTTGTACAGATAGGCACATTATCAATTGCAGTTATTTTGATATCCAATTAATATCAAATACCTTCGTTTGACTTCCTGTTTATTCAAGCAACAAAATTATCACTGAAGTTGCGCGCTCTCTTTTTGTTGGCTCTCGCAGTCTAATTGTGCATGTATAGTCTGGCTACTGGTATATGGTACACGCTAACAGATCTGAACTTTTCATTTGCTTACATTGTCTCCCACACACGAGATTAATGTGTGGACCAATTACGAGTTTTAATTACTGTCAACTTATTAACTACTGTACAATTTAAAGTGTTATCCGTTGCGCATCAAACAAAACCACATTTACGTAAGACCATTGAATTCCATAGTTGCAATTTATTCTAACAGGGCAAAGGAAGGTACTAAGTCTCATTGCTTAGGCAAATTATTTTGTAACCATAAACGCAACAGAACATTTATTTGTGTATTTTAGCAGGGACGGTCTCTCAACACAAATAGTGACATGCTCGCCCCAGTTTTAGCATCCTTTCAAACACACACACACACACACACACACAAAATGTCTGTATAGTCTATGGGACTTAACTATGGGGTCATCAGTCCCTAAACTTACAAACTACTTATGAACTAACTAACACTAAGGACGGTACAAATATCCATGCTCGAGGGGGGGTTCGAACCCCCGACCGTAATGGCCGTGCAGACCGTGACTGGAGCGCCTCAGTCTCCTCGGCCACCGCGGCCGGCACACACACACACACACACACACACACACACACACACACACACACTACTTTTAATGTAAGTAGGAGGCAGCAAGACCTTTCTGCAGTCAGCATTTAGGACCGCAGCGCTCTCCAGCGCCAGTTGCGGGCTGAAAAGTATATCATTGTGTTTACAAAGATGGATGTGCGTAATTACACGGTATCGTCAAAAAAAAAAAAAAAAAAAAAAAAAAAAAAAAAAAAAAAAAAAAAAAAAAAGGAAAAGAAACTTTCTTATGCTTGCACGTGGCATGCAATACTCTTACAAATATATATATATATATATATATATATATATATATATATATATATATATATATATATATATATATATATATATATGGCGTTCAATTCTTATATATATATATCACAACCAGGTTTCAGCCTTAGGCCATTCCAAGTACTGTATTGCTGTTTTAGCTGCTTTTGTGGTGGATTTGATTTTGATGTAATTGGGGTAGACTTCCTTCTTTCTACATTTCTTATTGAATTTTATTCTTTCTATTACCTTGATTAATGTAATCTTCATTCGTTGACAGTGAAGCACATTCCCATATGCCTGTCTATGCAAACAAATTATGATTTTGTGTATATCTGGAGTCTCAGTCAAATTAATACAGATTGAACCGAAACGCAAGACAGCACAATTTCACTGTGTCTATGCTCAGGCAAAGCTAAAGGCTTTCAAATGGAAGAAATTTTAGTACAAATATTCCACCTAAGGCATTAGGATAAGACAGTGCGGAAAAGCTTAATACATTTGAAGTTATGTTCGGTTTACTTGGAAGAACTTTGGGAAGAAAACAAAGAAAAGAATCAGAAGAGACAATCTGTGATATTACTTATGACTGTATATTATTGCAGTATATGGCTAATAACACAACAATCACATATTCAGTCGATAACATTGTTGAGATATAGAAGGTACTATACTAAAATAGTTTAACGTAAGGTGTGGAAGCAGTTCAGAGGCGCAGCTAAGGCCCATAAGCTTAACAAACATTTGAAATTCGCATTGAGTAACTGTTGCAGTTCTAACAGCGGCCTCTCAGTTCCCTGGACGGAAACCGAATAATTCAATTCGCTGTCCGACTGTTATGGTTCTTCATGTACCAAATACAATAGTGACCCGGATCATCCCGCTTCAGTCAAATACGTAGTATATCAAAGCTAAACATATGAGTCTGAGGGAGTTTCTGCAATCGCCATATGAATAAAATTCTTGAATATTCGTCTGCAGATCGCTTTTATTTTCTAGAACATGACCGGTTTCGGGACTGCTGCCCATCTTCAGATCTGTTAACAAATGTTACAATTGATTGTAAGCTACTATTTATAACGAATAATATCCAAAAAGTTAATGGAAAAAATATGAAAAAACATACCGATTCTATGATGTTACAGAGTAACCTGTCGCATGATGAACAAGTGTTCACGGTCGTTACTAAAATACAGTAGCCTCCTGAGGCTTTATAATGTGCTTCCATTTATCTGATGGTGGATACATTTTCGTTAAAATTATTCTCAATAAGTCATTATTGACTTACATTTAAAACCATTTCTAAAGTCAAGTTGTAAAACAGCAGCCACGGTACAAAATAGCACTTACAATCGAGATACATTAAATGTGAAACTATAAGAGGATTTTGAAATAAGGTAACATTGGATTCTGAATACATATTAAAATATTCAAGTAAGTTATAAATTTTTTTTAACTTCGTTGAATATTAAAACATTTTATAACAATTTCTCAAAACTGCTTTAAAAAATATTGTGGACATTTTTATTATAGTCGACATGATAGACTGGAGAGTGTCCGCAACTGCACTGTGTTATTTTGAATGTGTTTATTTCCGTCAACAGTTGCAATGTAATTGTTTAATTACATGTTTCGATCACTTGGATCATCTTCAGATCTTATAGGTGCGTCCGCAACTCGTCTGGCTGAGTACTCATCTGAAGATGATCCAAATGATCGAAAAATGTAATTAAACAATTATATTGCAACTGTTGACGGAAATAAACACATTTAAAATTTTGGACATTGTCTTCTGTTCCGCCTGCGGATGAGGCTTCAGTGTGTCAGGCAGCAGCAGCAGATGATCCAAATGATCGAAAAATGTAATTAAACAATTATATTGCAACTGTTGACGGAAATAAACACATTTAAAATTTTGGACATTGTCTTCTGTTCCGCCTGCGGATGAGGCTTCAGTGTGTCAGGCAGCAGCAGCGTCGCCGAGGTCTCCTCCGCCTCGCCGTGTCCCATTCACCGCCCCAGTGTGCTAAGGGCCGCCGTAGCTGGTGTTAGCCGGCGCGTTCCATTCCACGCAAGGCTACAAAATGTCTTTAAATATTTCAAAATAGTTTTTATGCCTTTTCGAGAGATTGTTATAAAAAGCGTTAATATTTAACAATGTTCCAAGATTTTTTTATAACTTATTACAATATTTACTTAAAATATTTTTAATATGTATTCAGAACCCAATGTTATCTTATTACAAAGTGCTCTTATAGTTTCACAGTTAATGTAATTCCCTCCGCCTCGCCTACCGCATCCGGCTTCTTTCCCTCACGCGGATCCTGTATGACTTCATCCCGTTTCCCCATGTCCAATACCTAGAACATATCCGTATCCTCTACACCAACCCTATCCACACCGACACTGGGCCTCTGCCACGCCTCTACCGCTGTATATCCCCCTCCCTTCATCAGTACACCCTCCATATCCTTTGCAAGGGTAACTTCCGCCGCCTCCCCCTCCCTGATGACAACCTCCGTCCTGACATGTACCCGTCCTACCAACCTTGATCGCACCCCGTAGATGTAGAGCGCCCTCTCCCCCCTCACCCCCCCCCCTCTCTCCTCCCTACCCTGGAGTCCCTACCGCCTCTTCCCCCGCCTTTTCCTCCTCCCCCGCGCTTCCATCCTTCCCCCACCGCGCGGGGGCCAGGATCGACAGTTTTAACAGTGCTACGATCAGTGTTGCGTGCAGTGGTCCAAAGAAGTGTGTGTTTTTTTTATCTGCGTCCACCGCTAACAAACAAGTGTCGCACCGAGTGTTTTAATTAGTGTCTCCGTGTACTCGCCGTCCTGTGTTATTGTCGTACTATATGGTTTTTATGTCACCGTGGCCCCCCGTTTTTAACTGACTAAATGTGATTTTAATCATCTGTCAACTGTTTGTACTCCGAATTGTCACCTTGTCTATGTCACTATTTCTCCGTTGTTTTATCGCCTGTCATATATTTTAATTGTCATCACATCCATGTATTTTATTCTCTCGGCTGAAAAGTAGCTACTGCCAGGGTACTGGCTGTAATCGCTGGTTTGAAAACACGATAAACGGGAAAAAAAGTATCTCAATTGTAAGTGCTATTTTACACCTTGACTTTAGAAATGATTTTATATATAAATGAATAATCACTTATTCTGAATAATTTTAACGAAAATGAATCCATAAATCAGATAAATGGAAGCACATTATATAAAGCCTCAGGAGGCTACTGTATTTTAGTAACGACTGTGAACATTAGTTCATCACGCGACAGGTTACTCTGTAACTTCATAGATTTAGTATGTTTTTTTCATATTTTTTTCCATTAATTATTTGGATATTATACGTTGTAAATAGTAGCTTACAATCAACTGTAGCATTTGTTAACAGATCTGAAGATGGGCAGCTGTCCCGAAACTGGCCATTTTCTAGAAAATAAAAGCGATCTGCAGACAGATATTCGAGAATTTTAAATACGTAATAGTTAGCTCAGAATCGGTTTTCTTTCCGAGGCCGTGATCTTGCCGTGTGAAGCAATAGGGTGCTCATTTGCGGGCAGTAGTTGGAGAGGTGGAGGGCTGGATAACGCGGCTGGCGAGCCCCGCAGATGAGCACGCGCCGCTGCGGCGCAGTGATGTATCGCCGCTGCCAGCCACTCGCTCCAGCCACTGCTCGTTCTATCTCGTCGCGGATAACACAGCGTCGGGCCGACCAATTTCCCGCCTGTTGATACGGCGATTCCCGGCCCCCTGTTACGTCACTCACCGACTGCCAGCGCTCGAGGGCCTGTCGAGCGCGCGCCCGCGGGCCTACGTCAGCGAGCTAAATAACGCTACTTTGGCGCGCGAGAGGTAAATAACTGGGGCAGTATATCGATGCTTCCTGGTCACGAAACAGCTGTACTACATATGTTATTTCCATCTCCCGAGGCAATAACTGAGCAGTTGATTGTGGCGACTCGTTCGATTATTTCGGATATCCTTTCTTATCTGTATCATAGCTTCTTATGCGTTTAGCCGGCAGCTGACACGCAGCAAACGCCACCTTCATGATTCGTAAATGAAACCGACTTCAAATGCTCAAATGTTTGTAAATCTATCGGACCAAACTTCGTGGTCATCAGTCCGTAGCTTACAAACTACTTAAACTAAGGTAAACTAACCTAAGGACAAAAACACACATCCATGCCTCAGGGAGGACTTGAACCTCCGACGGCGAGCAACCGCGCGCATCACAGCCAGGCGCCCTAGACCGCTCGGCTACTCCACCGCTGTAACGGACTTCTGATTAGAAGCGATATATAGGGTGAATATAAATTCGCGCACTCGGGCTTTGTAGCGTGATTCCTCACCTGCCAACAATGAAAAATGTCTCCCACAAAATTTCATCGTGCGCATAATTCCGCCAGTAAATGGACGTCAAAGACTGAGATGGCTGTGTGTTCCATACATTATATGTCTTTCAAAATTACACCGACAAACTTGTAATGGATGTATTAGGCCTCTTGAGCAGCAAAATGGGCATGGAAACCAATGCCCGGAAACGCCATTCAACGACGCTACGGAGAGTCCAAGATACAGGCACCAGCTCCTGCCGCTAGACATACCCTCCAGCAACTCGACGCTCTGTAGCGTCATTGGATGTTTCCAGGCATGAGTTTATATGCTCACTTTCTTTCCTCAAGACACCTCCCACATCCCCTAGACGTTTGTTGGTGTAGTAGTGTAATTCTGAAACACACTGACGTATGGGACACACACTCATCTCAATCTGTGACGTCCATTTACTTCCGGAAATATGCGCAGGACGAAATTTTGTGAGAGACATTTTATATTGCTAGCACCCTGTAAATTATTTTGATTTTTGTCTGCGCGTTTTCGTGCATATTAGATTCAAATTCACGTTTTAAGAAACAGTACAGTCATATTAGATTCAAATTCACGTTTTAAGAAACAGTATAGTCTTTCTTTGAGCGCATCGTGACAGTAGTTTGTTTTGTTTTCTCGCTACTGAAATCGTGATTGTGACTGCTGTGTGCGGATGCAGTAAGAGTTTGCTGAACAGATAGCGCCTCAAACCTGTTCGCATGACATACCGGGGAAGCCTCACGATCTGTCACTTCGCTCCCAGCTTCAAGCTGCGTTAACCTCGGTTTCACTGCTGGAGGTTGCGATCGACGGGCGTCGTTGTTGGTCGGTAGTGGGAACCGAACGGACTCCCGTCATCCCCACCGACCAGCCTGCGGCAGCGACATGCCCTGGTTCTGTCAGAAATGTGGCAGACAGCCCACCCGCGATTGCGTGGGAGGTTGCTCCAGTGCGTGGCAGACGGCGCAATACATTCCGTGGGACTGATCGTGAGGCTTCCCCGGTATGTCATGCGACCAGGTTTGAGCCGCTATCTGTTCAGCAAAACGATCTTGAGCCGGATGGTGTGGCTCATCCTGAAGTCACCACCCAGCCTGCACTCAGGTTCTGAGCAGCTATCTGAAGTGTTCAAGCCGGCCGCAGAGGCTCCGGTCGGGGCTTCGAATCCCCCCCCCCCTCGGAAATGGATGTTTGTGTCGTCTTTAGTTTAAGATAGTTACTAAGTATTTTGTAAGTTTAAGGACTGATGACTCCGCAGTTACGTCCCTTCAGCTTAACAAACATTTGAACATTTTGGAGTGTTCAAGACAGCCAGTCTTGCTTGCGAGATGAAAGCAGAGCTCACCATCTGCAGCATATTTCACAGGACCGACTGTGGACCTCTGTATCAGCCGAGTGGAGCATCTGAATCACAGGCTCAGAAGGTTCTTCGATCATATGGGCTGCAAATTCCTCGACTTGCGCCATCGGGTGCTGGGGTTTCGGGTTTCGCTGAATAGGTCAGGAGTCCACTACACGCAAGAAGCGGCTACATGGGTAGCGGGAGCTGTATGGCATGGATTGTGCGGTTTTTTTAGGTTACAGAGCCTCGGGAACACACAGAAAGGGTCTAAATCTCAAAGGATACAGTTCAAAGATAGGACGAACACAGATCTAAAAACTACTGGCTAAACAGTTTGAAATAGTCCTGGCTGTGTTGCGAAAGTACCAGAACTCCAGACACTAACAGAAAGTACTGAATCTCAAATCATTATAGGTTCCGAAAGCTGAATAAGGCCAGAGATAAGTTCATCTGAAATTTTTAAAAAGGGGCCAATGGTATTCAGGAAAGACAGAGTGAATAAAATAAGCGGTAGAGTATATATTGCTGTCACAGGAGGTTTGCCCTGTAGCAAAACTGAAGTAATTGCGCCTATGAGTTGGTATGGGTAGAGGTTATACCTGACAACCGAAATAAATTAGTAATTGGTTCTTTTTATCGACCCCCTGAGTCAGACAAATCGATTGCAGAAATGTTCAGAGAAAGCTTGGATCAAATTTCAAAAACGTACCCAAAGCATACAATTTCAATTGTTGACGACTTTAATTTATCCTATATGTTGACAAAAATACATATTCAAAACTGGAGTAAACATAAAACATCGCCCGAAATTGTAGTGAACGCATTCTCCGAAAATTATCTCGAGCCATTAGTTGACGAACCTACTGCAATAGTAAATGGTTGTGAGCACATACTTGACCTCCTAACAACAAATAATCCGGAGCTAATAAAGAGCATCAAAACAGACACAGGAATTAGTGAACACAGAGTTGTCGTAGCGAGACAATATCGGACTTGACAAATCCACCGAAATAAAAAGAAAATTCTATTTATTTTAAAGCTGATAGAAACTTGATTAACGCTTTCCTGAGTGAAACTTTCCTATCTTTCGAAAGTAAGAATGTGAGTGTAGATCAGATGTGGCTTACATTCAAAGAAATAATATCGACAACCATTGAGAGATTCATACCAAATAAATTAGCAAAAGAGGGAACCGACCCGCCGTGGTAAACAAAACAGGTTATATCACTGTTACAAAAGCAAAGAAAAAAGCATGAAAAATTTAGACGCACTAAAAATTCCCAAAACTGGCTGAAACTAAAAATTTATGAAATAATTCTCAATTTGCGATCAGTTGTGGCTTCAGTGTACTAGGTTTAGATGGAATAGCAAATTGCGGCGAATGAAAATTCGTGCCCGGCCGGGGTTCGAATCGCAACATTACGTAAAAATTAATTTAATGTCATGAGGATTCCTTCAAGGGATTGGTAAATGGCTTTCAGATTTAAGCATTTAAATTCTTACTCCTTCTATCCCAAACAAGCAAGCTTTGCTTAAAGACAACAAGTCATCCTCCAAAAGTTACTGATCAGTCCCACTCAATAGACGCCCCATCACATGCGGTTGCCTTTTCAGATAAAGTACAGTTTAATATTAATTCGATGGTTTAGAATAGGCAGCTACGGCTAACCTCTCAATTACAGAGCTAGAACCAGTTTCATTCCAGCGAACCACTGTCGGCAAGTAAACCTGAGCAGGTTCGTGCACATGCCAATTCTACACTACTGGCCATTAAAATTGCTACGCCAAGAAGAAATCCGGATGATAAACGGGTATTCATTGGACAAATATATTAAACTAGAACTGACATGTGATTACATTTTCGCTCAATTTGTGTGCATAGATCCTGAGAAATCAGTACCCAGAACAACCACCTCTGGCCGTAATAACGGCCTTGACACGCCTAGGAATTGAGTGAAACAGAGCTTGGATGGCGTGTACAGGTACAGATGCCCATGCAGCTTCCACACGATACCACAGTTCATGAAGATTAGTGATTGGCGTATTGTGACGAGCCAGTTGCTCGGCCACCATTGACCAGAAGTTTTCAATTGGTGAGAGATCTCGAGAACAGAGACGTGCAGCAGGCCTGCGCTACCCGGCCGGGTCCGTATGCACGCTTCCCGGGCGGGCCTGGCCACGCGCTGCCCGGCCTGCCGGCATGAGCCGCATCGGACGGTGCCTGGCAGCGCGGGTACCCGAACACCCGCCTACCCGCCGAGCCCCGGCCCGCCCGGCCGCCCGTGCCGCTCTGCTGCTAGCCGGGGCACGCGCCCGCCGGCCACAACGCTCTTAGCGGGAAATACACTATTTCAAATGTTCAAATGTTTGTATAGCTTATGGCACTTAACTACGGGGTCATCAGTCCTTAAACTTACAAACTACTTATCAACTAGAATGAAACTTTCACTTTGCAGCGGAGTGTGCGCTGATATGAAATTTCCTGGCAGATTAAAATTGTGGGTAATTGTGAAGAACGCTTGCATGGGTGCACGTTTCGATAAATCTCGAACACGAGACCACACTTCGATATATGGTGCATTTCGATATATTCCAAGCAGGCGACAGAATGTGATTTGTTGATGTGCGAAACAGTGATCATTTTAAGTGGAAGTTAGGTTAGGTGCAGGTTAAACAAGAATACGCGCCTTGCTAATAACATGGGCAACAGACTTCGCAATTCTACCGTCCCGAAACGGAGATTCGGGCGCTACGCGCCCTCACATACTAAAAAAAAAACTTTTTGTTTAACCTATACCTAACCTTTCTCTTAAAATTATCACTGTTTCGTACATCAATAAATCAGATTCTCCCGCCTGCTTGGAACATATCAAAATCCATCATATATCGAAGTGTAGTCGCACTTTCGAGATTTATCGAAACCGGCGTCCGTGCAAACGTTCTTCACAATTACCAAATTGTGTGCCGGAACCGCCCCTCGAAGCTGGGACCTTTGCCTTTCGCGGACAAGCACTCTACCGATTAAGCTATCCCGACACGACTCACGATGCGGCCTCACAACTTTACTTCTGCCAGTACCTCACCTCCTACTTTCCAATCTTCACAGTCATGTCTCCACCATAGCTCAGTCGGTAGAGCGCTTGCCCGCGAAAGGCAATGGTCCCAGGTTCGAGTTCCGGTTCCGGGGCACAATTTTAATCTGCCAGGAAGTTTCATACTTATGAACTAGCTAACACTAAGAACGGCACAAATATCCATGCCCGAGGGGGGATTCGAACCCCAAACCGTAGTGGCCGTGCAGACCGTGACTGCCGCGCCGCAGTCCCCTCGACCACCGCGGCCGGCGGAAATCCACTATTCAGATTTTCACGCTGCAAAGACTGTTCACGGTACACACGACCACCCCACATCGGTTTATGAACTTAGGTTTTCCTTACAAGCTTTACTTTGGATGTGAAAAAATTAAATACCTACCTTTTCATTACGCATGAGTTTTTCGTTTCATAATGCTTCTCACTCGATTCTGAAGAATCTGCGTGGTTAAAAAATCTGATTTTTGGACATCTGATACTACAGCATCTTAGCTTTCTAACGAAGCATTCAACTTTTCATAATTCGTAACTATCGTTTTAAAATGACGCTATTAGTGAAGTATGTGCACGTAATTTACAAATCGTGTATTGAAGAAGTTAGATAGAGGGCAGTTTACTGAGCTATGCATTTTACACCATATATCACCGCGATTGAAATAGAGCTGTCTCATTTCACGAGTAATTGCGAGTTAATGAGCAGCATCAGTGCTGCGATAGCAAATATGTGTATTCAGCGCGTGTTCGAACAGCGTTTCTGTGGACATTTCGCTGAATTGCTTGATGTATCCTTGCTGAAAGAAAAAAGATTGGATTGTTATGTTCAGTTGCAACGAGCGCGTGATCGAACAGCGTTTCTGTGGACATTTCGCTGAATTGCTTGATGTATCCTTGCTGAAAGAAAAAAGATTGGATTGTTATGTTAAGTTGCAATCGAGGTCCCTAGAAACGATTAACTGGTAGTATCTTGGAAGGTTGAGCTTACGCTCAACCACTCCAAGGGAAGTAAACTAATTACTGTCCATTGTTATTTTATTTTATATTTTCCTCTTTTTTCTTTGTCTAGAGGTAGTCGATACCCCGAGGGAAACACCACTATTCGAGAGGTGACATTCAAGGTCGCAATCGTCAGTTTTGTATCGATGGACAGAGTGCATGTAGCTTGAAAAGACTTGTAATTTTTCCTCACTGACTGAATTATCAGTCCTCTATCAGTTGCAAGGAAGGGGGGAAAAAAGGCGTGCGCATAAACGCATCTGGTATAAGCAGACAGGAGACGTCCGATTTTTTGCTGCAGAAGCAAAACGGTAGCCGTATCTGCTCGCGTTAGCCGGCTCCGGCATGTTTGTAGGTAGTTTCATAATTTGCTCAGTATTTACTTACACAGTGTTTCACTATCACTTCGTATTGAACCAAATGATGGCTCTAACTTAAAGAAGAAGATGATTCCTTAAATCTCTTCAGGTCCTTGTTGCTGGTAAATCTACATATTGTCATGTATGTGGCAAACAAATTATATACCCTACACTGATGTGACACTATTTAATTTTATTGATGGTTGTCCTAATTGTCTAGCTGAAATTATGCCAAGATAAAGAGAAGATTTAGAAAAAAGAGAAAAGAAAAAAGAAAAACAGTAGTTTGCGTAATGAATTACAATTTCAGTCAAAATCTGTTTCAATAATCTCAATGACTTGCTGGTGCAAATCATCTCACTTTAGAAGAAAATGTCAAGAACATAATTGAAGAACTTTTCTAGGGGCTTGAAAAACGTTCAAAGGGTAGGCCCCTTCCTTGTCTAGTAATAGCAATGGGATTCGCAATCTCTTGGAAGGAGCAATAGTTTTAGAATCAACATAACTGCAAATTAATACTAAGTAGCTTCTGGAAACGTACAGTAACTTTAAGTCACATAAATCTTTGCATTGCTAAGAGATAACACATTATTACATGTGTCGTCCACATACAGGGTGTTTCACTGTCTTTGCCTCTGTAATTTATAAAATTATAGGTGACGGGAAATTTTAATGCGGTAGGTCAACACAAGAAATGTTACACTTTCTGCGGAGCTATGAACATAATTTATTTTATCATTTTCCATAGAGTTACAGCACAAAGATATGATTTTTTAAATGGAACAATAGTTTTTCTATCGTGCATCGGATTCGTTTAAATCATCTGCGTCCAAATCATTTTAAACTACATTTCTATCACTGTTAGTTTGGGAGCTACAACCCTTCAAAGTTTCAGGGGCAGATACCACACGCTGTACATAATACATGGCTGTGTGGTGGGTGATGGATGTTATGGCGGGGGAAGTTGATTTACATTATATGTTCAAATGTCTGTCCATGTTCCTCAATGCATAATGCAATGCTCCGTCGAAAGGATCTGCGGACGAGATGTAACATCGCCGGTGTGACGGAGGTATATGGGTCCTCGGTGCACCGTTTTAGATCATCTGGGGATGTGGGCTCAGTGACATAAACACGATCCTTTAGATACCACCACAAAAAGAAGTTTTAAATCGGACGACCTTGAGGGCCATGAATGAGGACCATGGCGCCCCAACCCGACCACACAGCCATGTATTATGTACAGCGTGTGGTATATGCCCCTGAAACTTTGAAGGGTTGTAGCTCCCAAACTACCAGTGATAGGAATGTAGTTTAAATTGATTTGGACGCAGCTGGTTTCAACTAGTGGTTCATCGTGTGGGTTCCTGTAGTCATGTCCTAGTTCGTGAACCATGGGCAACGTATGAGTGGCCAAGTAAGTGGTCCTGATAGCTGGGATACCAGTTACTTTGGGCATAATAAGGTTGGGCATCTCGCACATATTCTGAGTCGTCGCCACCTTTGTGCTCAGACGGCAAAGACTACCAAATCCACCGGTTAGTCCCTCAAACGTTAGGGGTAAAACCCAGTGGGGCCCTGGGTAAGTAAGGCTAGCAACCTGCTTCCCAGGTACTTCAATATCATGCTGTCAACTATCAAAGCAAAATGCCTCGGACCTTTGGAGGTGATGGAGTCCCACCTCTAATTGACAGACCAGGGTCTCCTCAGATACTTGGCAAACGATCTGGAATGAGATGGGGAGCTATTAATATCAATGGGGATTACAATGGGAAGAAGGTAGAGCTGGCGGAGGCTTCAAGTAAGATGGGGTTAGATGTTTTAGCTGTTAGTGATGTTAGAGTAAGGGGAGAGAAAGAGGACGAAGTCGGAGACTACAAGGCCTACCTGTCAGGAGTCAAAGTAGGAAAAGCACAGGAAAGCAATCGAATCCAGCATAATTGGAATAAGGTATGTAAATGAACAACTGATGTGGATAGATTTGGCCATCTCCAGTAAGAAAATGGGATTGTGGCAGTGTATTCACACTGTGAAGGGTCAGATCAAGATGAGATGGACAGATTTTACAACGCACTTAGTGATGTAGTTGTTAGAGTGAAGGATAAGAATAGTGTTTTACTCATGGTTGATTTCAAAGCCAGGATAGGAAATCGAACAGAAGGTTATGAAAATGTTATGGGTAGAAGATATGGAGGCCAACAGGAACGGAAAACAGCTCTTGGATTTCTGTTCCAGTATGGGCTTAGTTATCACAAACTCCTTCTAAAGAAGGAGGACATTCACCGCTATAGGTGGGAAGGAAGGGGAACCAGATCTATCATTGACTATATAATAACAGACCAGGAATTCAGGAAGACAGTCAAGGACACACGTGTTTTCAGGGGGTTCTTTGATGATACTGACCATCATTTAATCTGCAGTGAAATTGGTTTTGTGAGGCCAAAAGAGCAGAAAGTCAGATCCATGTGTAGAAGGATAAGAGTGGAGAAGCTTCAAGACAAGGAAATTAGGCACAAATACATAACAATGATCTCGGAAAGGTACCAGTTAGTTGAATGCAATGATTTACAGTCAATGGAAGAGGAATGGTCAAGGTACAGGGACACACTGCTGGACCAGCTAGAGAATGTCTTGGAACTGTAGTGTGTAAAGGCAGGAAGAAGCAGACAGCCTGGCGAATGACACAGTCAAGGCAGCCTGTAAAAAGAACAAGAAGGCATATCAAATATGGCTCCATACTAGAAATCAGGCAGACAGAGAAAGTTATGTTGAAAAAAGAAACAAAGCCAAACGGATAATTGCAGAATCCAAGCAGAAATCATGGGAAGTCTTTGGAAACAAGCTAGAATCTCTGGGCCAAGCCGCGGGAAAACCATTTTGGAGCGTAATTAGCAATCTTCGAAAGGGAGGGAAGAAGGAATTAATAAGTGTTTTGGACAGGTCAGGAAAGCTACTAGTCAATCCTGTGGATGCCTTGGGCAGATGGAGGGAATATTTTGACGAATTGCTCAACGTAGGTGAAACGTTCAATGATGTATCAGATTTTCAGGTAGAATGGCATAGGAACGACGATGGAAACAGGATCTCATTTGAGGAAGTGGAGAAAATAGTCAGTAGATTACAGAGCAATAAAGCGACTGGGGTGGATGAAATTAAGCAGGAACTCGTCAAATACAGTGGAATATCAGGTCTCAAATAGTTACACAGGATAATTGAAAAGGCGTGGGAATCGGGACAGGTTCTGTCTGACTGGACGAAAGCGCTAATCATGCCAATTTTCAGACATGGAAAGAGAAAAGATTGCAACAACTATCGAGGTATCTCTTTAATTAGGGTTGTAGGCAAAATATTCTCAGGTATTGTTGAAAGGAGAGTGCGAGTATTAATTGAGGACAAGTTAGATGAAAATCAGTGTGGGTTTAGGCCTCTTAGAGGCTGTCAGGACCAGATCTTTAGCTTACGGCAAGTAATGGAAAAGTGCTATGAGTGGAACAGGGAATTGTATCTATGTTTCATAGATCTGGAAAAGGCTTATGACTGTCTTCCTAGGAGGAAGCTACTGTCAGTTCTACAAGATTATGGTATAGGAGGCAAACTTCTGCAGGCAATTAAAGGGCTTTACGTAGACTGTCAGGCAGCAGTTAGAGTAGATGGCAAATTAAGCTCATGGTTCAGGGTAGTTTCAGGGGTAAGACAAGGCTGTAACCTGTCACCACTGTTGTTCATACTGTTCATGGATCATATGTTGAAAACAGTAGACTGGCAGGGTGGGATTAAAGTAGGTGAAAACAAAATAAGCAGTCTTGCATATGCGGATGACTTAGTTGTAATGGCCGATCCGATTGAAAGGTTGCAAACTAATATTTCAGAGCTCCATCAGAGGTGCAAGGATTATGATATGAAGATCAGCATCTCCAAAACGAAAGTAATGTCTGTGGAAAAGATATTCAAACAGATTGAGTGCCAAATAGAAGGAACAAAGAACAGGTAGACAGTTTCAAGTACCTGGGACGTATTTTCTCACAGGATGGCAACATAGCGAAAGAACTGAAATCGAGGTGCAGCAAAGCTAATGCAGTGAGTGCGCAGCTAAGATCTACTCTTTCCTGCAAGAAGGAAGTAAATACCAAGACTAAGTTAGCAGTGCACCACTCTATCTTTCGATCAACTTTGTTGTATGGGAGTGAAAGTTGAGTGGATACAGGTTACCTTGTTCATAAGGTAGAGGTTACAGATATGAAAGTAGCAAGAATGATTGCAGGTACCAATAGATGGGAACAATGGCAGGAGGGTGTCCATAATGAGGAAATCAAAGAAAAGCTGGTAATAAATACCATAGATGATGCAGTTAGAACGAACAGAGATGGTGGGGTCATGTTACCCGCATGGGAGAAGCAAGGTTACCTAAGAGACTCATGAGCTCGTCAGCTGAGGGTAAGAGGAGTCGAGGTAGACCAAGAAGAAGGTACTTAGATTCGGTGCAGAATGATTTTAAAGTAAAAGGCATCAATTTTAGCATTGAATAGGGGATCATGGACGAATTTTATTAGAGGTACTATGCTCCAGACTGAACGCTGAAAGGCATAATCAGTCTCTGATGATGATTATGGTTTCAACGAATCCAATTCGCGATAGAAAAAACTATTGTTCCATTTAAAAAATTATATCTTTGTGCTGTAACTCTTTGGAAAATGATACAATAAACTATGTTCATAGCTCCGCAGAAAGAGTAACATTTCTTGTGTTGACCTACTGCATTAAAATTTCCCGTCACCTATTATTTTATAAGTTACAGAGGCAGACACACAGTGAAACACCCTGTATATGTGCGAAAAGACTTTCACCTCTAAGACTTACGAGTAAAGTACTTGGGCTCGAACAAACACATATATACCAAAATCGTATGAGAGATAATGTAAAGGTCCCTTATTGCACTAGTGATACTCCCGCATCTGCAAAACTCTGCAGTCGTCCGTTAGATGCCTCTGCGTGTGCCTTGCCACATTGCACTTTGACCTGTCGGTTCGCTAGTAGCGACGGTGCAGTGTGCAGTGTGCCTCCGAAGTCGCGTTTTGTGACGTTATTTTTGTGGTGAAGCGTTAGATGGGGCGGCGATTGGCAATCAATTCTGCTAATGTATTGTGATTGGTTGAGATGAAGTTAGGAAGATGGTATTAGTGTAGAAGATGAATCATTCGCATGCTTTCTCGTATCTGTTATGATACAGAAAAACGAGCATAAGTTAGATATTGTTGTAACACGTAATGATGATAATGTTGTTGTTGTTGTTATGGTCTTGTCCGGAGACTGGTTTGATGCAGCTCTCCGCAATACCCTATCCTGAGCAAGCCTTTTCATTTCCTCATAAGAACGACAACCCACATCCGCTTGAATCTGTTTACTATACGAGTCTCTTGGTCTCCCTCTGCGATTTTTACCCCACACACTTCCCTCCAATGCTAAATTTACGATTCCTCGATGTCTAAGAATGTGTCCTACCAAGCGATCCCTTCTTTTAGTCAGGGTATGCCAAAAATTCCTTTTCTCACCAATTCTGTTCAGTACCTCTTCATAAGTTATGCGATCTACCCACCTAATCTTCAGCATTCTTCTGTAGCACCACATTTCAAAAGCCTCTATCCTTTTCCTGTCCGCACAGCTTATCGTCCATGTTTCACTCCCATACAAGGCAACATTCCACACAAATGCCTTCAGAAAAGACTTCCTTACACTTAAATTAATATTCGATGTTAGCAAATTTCTCTTTTTCAAAAATGCTTTTCTTCCCATTGCCATTCTTCATTTTATATCCTCTGTACTGCGACCATCATTTGTTATTTTACTGCCCAAGTAACAAAACTCATCTACCTCCTTTATTGCTTCGTTACCTAATCTAATTCCTTCAGCATCACCAGATTTTCTTATACTGTACTCCATTACCCTTGTTTTGCTCTTGTTAATGTTCACCTTATAAGCACCTTTCAGCACACTGTCCATTCCGTTCAGTTGCTCTTCCAGGTCCTTTGCTGTATCTGACAGAATTATTATGTCGTCGGCAAAACGCAATGTTTTTAATTCTTCCCCCTGAACTTTGATTCCTTCGCCAAATTTCTCTTTGCTTTTCTTTATAGCTCGCTCAATGTAAAAATTGAACAACATTTGGAGAAAGGCTACAACCCCTACTGCCTTCCTTACTGATGCTTCCCTTTCATGCCCTTCGAGTCTAATAACTGCGGTCTGGCTTTTGTACAGGTTGTAAATAGCTCTCCTTTCCCTGTATTTTACCCCTGCTGACTTCATAATTTGAAAGAGTTTATTCCAATCAACATTGTCAAAAGCCTTCTCCAAATCTACAAAAGCAAAAAAGGTAGGTTTGCATTTCCTTAATCTATCTTCTAAGATAAGACGTAAAGTGAGTGTTGCCTCCCGGGTTCCTACGTTCCTTCTGAATCCAAACTGATCTTCCCCGAGGTCAGCTTCTACCAGCTTTTCCATTCTCCTGTAGATAATTCGTGTTAAAATTTTGCAACCATGACTTATCAAACTGATGGTTCTGTAATTTTCGCACCTTTCTGCGCATGCTTCCTTTGGAATGGGGATTATTACATTTTTCTTAAAGTCTGAGGGTATTTCACCTGTCTCTACATCCTACACACCAGTTCAAATAGTTTTGTCATGGTTGGCTCTCCCAGAGACTTTAGTAGCTCTGAGGGTATGTCATCTACTCCTGGAGCCTTGTTCTGACCTAGGCCTTTCAGGGCTCTGTCAAATTCATTTCTCAGTATAGTATCTCCATCTTCATCTACATCCTCTTCCCTTCCTACAATATTGTCTCGAAGTTCATTTCCTTTGTAGAGCTGCTCTATGTTTTCACCTTTCAGCTTTCCCTTCTTTGCTGAGAACTGGTTTCCCATCTGAGTTCTTGATATTCGTAGAGTTGCTTTTCTTGTCCCCAAATGTCTCTTTTATTTTCCTGTAGGCGGTATCTACTTTTCCCCTTCTTATACATTCTTCTACAGATTTGTATTTGACTTCTAGCCACTCCTGCTTAGCCATTTTGCACTTCCTGTCAATCTCATTTCTTAGTCGTCCGTACTCCATTTTGCCTGTTTCATTTACTGCATTTTTATATTTTCTCCTTTCATCAATAAAATTTAGTATTTCCTGTGATATCCAAGAATTTTTGTAGGTCTTGCATTTCTACCTATTTTGTCCTCTGCTGCCTTCACTATTTCATCTCTCAATGCTACCCATTCCTCTTCTACTGTTTTATTTCCCCCTGTTTCTGTCGATGCCTAAATCTCCCTCTGAATTTCTCCAGAACTTCACGTTCCTTCAATTTATCTAAGTCCCATCTCCTTATTTTCCTACCTTTCTGCAGTTTTTTTCAGTTTCAGCCTACAGTTCATGACTAACAAGTTATGGTCAGAGTCTATATCTGCCCCTTGGTATGTCTTATAGTTTATCACCTGGTTCCGGAATCTACGTTTTACCTTTATAAAATCTATCTGATACCTTCCGGTGTCTCCTGGTCTCTTCCACGTATACAACCTTCTTTTGTGATTCTTAAACCACGTGTTTGTTACGATTAAATCATGTTCAGTGCAAAATTCTACCAGGCGACTTCCTCTTTCATTCCTTCTGCCCAGTCCATATTCACCTACTATTTTTCCTTCTCTTCCTTTTCCTACTACCGAATTCCAGTCTCCCATCACAATTACGTTTTCCTCTCTCTTAACTGTCTGAATAATTTCCTTTAGCTCCTCATATATTTCTTCGATCTCCTCATCACTACTGTTGTCGGTGTTGGCTTCGTATCTATCTTGACAATGATAATGCGATCGCTGTGCTGCTCATAGTAGTTTACCCGCATTCCTATCTTCTCATTCATTATCAGTCCTACGCCTGTGATACCCCCAACTGATTTTCTATTTATAATCCTGTTCATCCTGCCATCGAACTTCACTAATCCCCACTATATCTAACCTCAACCTATCCATTTCCCTTTTTCAATTTTCTAATTTTCCTACCCGATTAAGGGATCTAACATTCCACGCTCCGACTCGTAGAATGCCAGTATTGTCTTTCCTGATGATAACATCCTCTTGAGTAGTCCCCGCCCGAAGATCCGAATGGGGGACTATTTTACCTCCGGGATATTTTACCCGAGAGGATGCCATCATCATATTTTCAAACAGTAGAGCTGCATGCCCTCGGGAAAAGTAACGGCTGTAGTATCCCCTTGCTTTCAGCCATTCGCAGTAACTGCATGGCAAAGCCACATTAGCTGATGTTACAAGGCCAGCTCAGTCAATCATCCAGACTGTTGCCCCTGTAACTACTGAAAAGGCTGCTGCCCCTCTTCAGGAACCACACGTTTGTGTGGCCTCTCCGCAGATACCCCTCCGCTGTGGTTGAACCTACGGTACGGCTATCTGCATCGTTGAGGCACGCAAGCCACCCCACCTCGGCAATGTCTGTGGTTCATGGGGGTGATGATAATAGGGATGATAATGACGAACAACTCATTGCAAGCGGTAGTGCTACGGTAAGTGCGGGAGGAGGCGATGGAAGCAGTGGCAGTGAATACCAACAGTCTTCCGAGAAGAAGGTTAAAGTTGCAACTATCATCATGACTTTTTATGACAATAAGATAGAGAACATGTACGATGATTATTACATAAGTTATAGTTAAGCTATCTGCATTACGTATGTCGCCTACAATTACATCTACAGTGCTGTCTAGAGCATGATTGCAAAGTTTTGCATAAAATCGACACCCACCAGCACAATGAGGTGTACTTAAAGATGCTGTAAGCAAACTTTCATATAGAATGTTTCTTCGAGCCCAAGTACTTTCCTTGTTAGATTCAAAATAAATACAGAAACACACTTCTCGTTGAAAGTAGCCTGAGACTCGCTTGAACGTCTGTGAATCCAAATTCAAAATTTATGAGCCAAGCATATCAGGAGGAACCTTCTCACTGAATTCCACAAAAAAGTTTAGCCTCCCATAACGAAAGGTTAACAGACAGGTGTAAAATTAATATTGTATACTGCACCTCCCCAGTATGAAAAAACCTGCATCTGCTCTTTTGAAATGAAACCACTGAAGCGTAAACTACACAAACCATTAGCACTTTTAAACCCTCCGCATGAAAATCAGTTACTTGTACGTACCAGCAAGAAACCTTTTTTTGTCTATTATTCTTGTATTTCAGTTTATTTCATTTTAATAAGGTGGAGTTTGACACTACTGTTATCTGGTAATAGGACGAAAACGTTTAAGAACCACTGGGCGTAGGAATAAAAAAAAAAAAAAAATAACCTCTACATAACAACACAGCTTTACGATAAAGCCTAATTGTCTTTTAGCCGAAAATATGGTTTACAATTGAAAGCTGAAGTAATGAACGACGATTAGAAAGTTTCTTGCTTTAAGTAGCGTCTACTCCTTCAACACTGGTATGATCTGCACTGTTCGGTCTTTATTTCAGACATAACGATAATGTATAAATTGCTACGTAGGTAATCAAAAATGTGCGCGCTGCCTACGCTCTGATTAAAACAACGTCTTACGCAGCGCTGAATTCCAGCGCTTGCAGCGCCGTCTGTAGCACTGTGGCACGGGCCCGACTGGTACCCGCTCGCCCGGCGAGTGTCGGGACTCGACGGCGCACCGCAGCTCGCTCGCTCTGCACGCAGTGCAGTGGGGCTCCACTAGACTACCCGCGGTGCGGGCAGCAGAGCGCAGCGGCCGGACGCAGGCGACCTCGGTCGGGTAAATGAGGCACGCTGCACGGCTCTGTTGGCCAGGGCAGCAGTCGAATATTTTCCGTAGCCAGAAAGGCCCGTACAGGACCTGCAACATGCGGTTGTGCATTATCCTGCTGAAATGTAGGGTTTCGTAGGGATCGAAAAAAACTTAACTGCCACTGTTCAAAGTGACGTCGATGCGAACAAGGGGTGATCGAGACACGTAACCAATGGCAACCCATACCATTACGCCGGGTGATGCACCAGTATGGCGGTGACGAATCCACGCTTGCAACGTACGTTCACCGCGATGTCGCCAAACACGGATGCGACCATCATGATGCTGTAAACAGAACCTGGATTCACCCGAAAAAATGACGTTTAGTCATTCGTGCACCCAGGTTCGTCGTTGCGTACACCGTCGCAGGCGCTCCTGTCTGTGATGCAGCGTCTAGGGTTACCGCAGCCATGGTCTCCGATCTGATAGTCCATGTTGCTGCAAACGTCGTCGAACTGTTCGTGCAGATGGATGTTGTCTTGTAAACGACCCCAACTGTTGACTCATGGATCGAGACGTGGCTGCACGACCCGTTACAGCCATTAGGATAAGATGCCTGTCATCTCGACTGCTAGTGATACGAGGCCGTTAGGATCCAGCACGGCGTTCCGTATTGCCCTCGTGAACACACCGATGTCATATTCAGCTAACAGTCATTGGATCGCGACCAACGCGAGCAATTTCGCGATACGATAAACCGCAATCGCGATAGGCTACATTCAGACCTTTATCAAAGTCGGAAACGTGATGGTACGCATTTCTCCTCCTTACACGAGGTATCACAACAACGTTTCACCAGGCAACGACGGTGAACTGCTGTCTGTGTATGAGAAATCGGTTGGAATCTTTCCTCATGTCAGGACGTTGTAGGTGTCGCCACCGGCGCCAACCTTGTGTGAATGCTCTGAAAAGCTAATCATTTGCTTATCACAGTATCTTCTTCCTGTCGGTTAAATTTCGCGTCTGTAGCACGTCATCTTCGTGGTGTAGCAATTTTAATGGCCAGGAATGTAACAAGCCTAAACTCCAGGGGCTGTCACTGATAATCTATACTGAACACTTCCATAATACGGCCTGTTTGCGGCACAACACAAACAATAGTTACAGCTAGAAAAGGGGACTACGCTGCACGATATGTGCACTTATGGAGTAGTAACTTGACAGATGCCCGTAGTTAATTTTGTTTTCTGCAGACTCTAGCAGGAACAGCCAAGCATGAGAAAAGGAAACAATACGAGTCAGACACGCCACACTGCAGACATCACACTGGCTTCACCACTCCACTCCAAGCACACGGCAAAGTCCTCGGCAGCCTCTTGTCTACTACACCTGCTCTCTCTCTCTCTCTCTCTCTCTCTCTCTCTCTTTCTCTCTCTCTCTCTCTCTCTCTCTCTCTTCTCTCTCTCTCTCTCTCTCTTCTCTCTCTCTCTCTCTCTCTCTCTCTCTCTCTCTCTCTCTCTCTGTCTCTCTTCCAGGCCCCGACTGCTGGCGTCCATGTTGGCCTCTTGTGCCGCCCACCCTCCGTCACTTAGACTGGCCTCCTTCGACCGCAATGCGCTCTCCTCAAATCTCAGCCTCAGCACTTACTCGGCAGATACTTTCTTCAATGACTCAATTTCTACAAGAGAGCCACCACGTCTCAGACATTGACATTAAACTTACTTAGAGACAAAGTAGTTTAATTGTTATTGATTATTACCTGTTTTCAGCATATCTTATTCTAATTTTCCATGGTAGGACGGCGATCTATTTACTTTGAAGTATTAAAATGCCAAGATCGCAAATATTGATTTATTTTCCGGACGACCGGTTTCGATACAATTAGGGTATTATCATCTGGTCAGTGACGAAAGGTAGGTACTTTCAGTTACAGTTGATTGAAATATAATAATATCAAATACAGTAATAATGCAACAAGTTAGTACACACAACTCATACTTTGTGTCCTAGGTTTCGCCGGCCGCGGTGGCCGAGGGGACTGAGGCGCTTCAGTCACGGTCTGCACGGCCACTACGGTCGGGGGTTCGAATCCCCCCTCGGGCATGGATATTTGTGCCGTCCTAGTTCGTAAGTAGTTCATAAGTAGTTTGTAAGTTTAGGGACTGATGACCCCGTAGTTGAGTCCCATAGGCTTTACAAACATTTGAACATTTGTCCTAGGTTTCGTTTTGTCAGGGCAAAATGGTACGTCAATCATAAAACATTTAACATTGTCCTTTGGTACGTCACACATAATTTACAAATCAGCCTTTCCGTGAACATCAGATGTTATATAAACTTATCCAATGTAAAAGTATTTTAAACGTTGACACACACTAAAATTTTACACTATGTAGCAATCTTTTTATATTTTCACTGATCTTGGCTCGTTTTTAATTTACTTATGAAGTATTTTCATTATGTGTGTAACCCCTATACGTGTTGTTTGCAGTATATGTCAAGAAATATATGGGTATATATTTTAAGGTTATTGCTCAGGATCATAATACATTGTTAAAAAAATAAAAAATAAAAATAAAATAAATTTTAAAAAATTTGCTACAGAGATGCCTTCTATAGGCAACCTAGACATTGAGTAACACAGCATTGTACTTGTGTTCATAGGTTACTTTTGTTAAATGACTTTGGAATGACACATATTAATTTGTACGTTCTTATATAATGTGTGGTTTAATACTTTATGGCCATGTAAATAAATTACTCTTGAAAGTCGAATACCTCAATCCCCCCTCCTCCTAATGGTTTCACCTAGACCCTGAGATAATCAAACAATTAAAATTTATCTTGTGTATCTAATTTCTAAACATTTTATATTCTGTGTTCCCTGATGTACTGTTTTAGTATAATGTATAGGTAGCAATACGTATGTTTTAAATTCATATATGTAATTACGTTGGATCATATATATCAGTTCACATATGTAATTACGTGTAATCACAGGTGCCTATTGCTTTTATGGCCGAATTTTACTTTGAAATCAGTATCACCTATGTATCTCTTTCTTGGCAAGTATGTTGTGAAGTAGGATAGGTTTCTTTAAATGCATTAGTATCTTAGCAAATAATCGTTGGTAGTAAGCGTATACAAGATGACACATAACAGCACACTCTGGCGGCAATAGTATCTTTGCTGCAAGCCTGACACCGCTAATTAGTTGTAAGAAGGCGCTCTGTCAACATGACATAATGGAGAATGTGTTTTAAGTATTTTAACCGTTTTATGTGTGACGCACCATTGGTCAATGTTAAACGTTTTATGATTGTGTCATGTGCCTCCACAAAACGAAAACGTAGGACAAAAGGTATAAGTTGTGTGTTTGAACTTGTTGCATTATTGCTGTATTTGATATTATTATATTTCAAACAACTGTAATTGAATGTACCTCCCTTTCTTCAGTGATAGATTATAATACCCTGAGTGTATCGAAACCGGTGTCAGGAAAAATAAATCAATATTTGCGATTTTGGCATTTTAATACTTCAAAATATTCTAATATAGTCAACTATCTGAGGTGCATGATTCAACCAATGAGCCCTGCTATAAACATGGCGATATGATTGTAAGATCATCATCATCATCACTTCAAGTATTCACGTAGTTAGATCCATCTCTTTCTAGGTCGTCTAGTATCTCTCCTTCCCAAGGGTCTGTAGTTGTTCACCACGACTGGAATTCTCTCTTCATTCGTTCTTCCGAGGTGTTGTCTCCATTTTCCCTGTATTCATCAATATTTAAGCTGTAGATTCCTAATTCTGCCCTAATGTCATCATTTTTATGTGGTCTCTCCTTGTGTAACCTTTGACTGTTCTTAAAAACCTCGTTTTTGCTGACTGTATCTTATTTTTATCTCTTTTTCTTTCAATCCAGGATTCACTTCCATAAAGGAGCATAGGCACTGGTATTGTTTTATATGATTTCAATTTTGTGTCTTTGCTGACATTATATCTTAAAACTTTGTTTATAGTTTCAAATATATGTTGAAATTTGTCGGTTTTCTTTTCTAAGTCCTTCTCTGTGTCCACAATTATGTCACTGCCCAAATAACTGAAACTGGAGATATGCTCAAGTGAGATCGAACTGGTAATTTACTGTAGTGGGCCACAACCTATGGTTTAGTGGCTGATATTTTTAAATTGTGTGTTTTCTTCCCATCTCGTACAACTTATACACAGAGCATTCTAGGTTTGCTTCTGTATTTTGTAATACAATCACATCGTCTGCAAACAGCATAACATTTAGATGGTAGTTCCTTTTCAACTGTATACCTTCATTTCCTTCCTCCTTCTTCCAGTTTTTTATGAGGTCATCAATATAGATGTTAAAAAGAGTTAATTACATGCTGTATCCCTCTCTGATGCCTTGATTTATTGTTATTTTATCTGTTATAGAACTGCCTGTGTTTATGATTATTTTTGCACCCTCATACAGACTTTTGATTACTTGTATAAGATGTATGGGGTACCTTCGCTTTTCCATTATTGCCCAGAGTCTACTTCTGATGATGGAGTCGAATGCTTTCTCAAAGTCGATAAAAGCTACATGTGTCTCTTGTCGTTGTTCTAAAATTCTTTTAATCCTAAAAATATTGTCTCCTTATGAGCATCCTTTCTTGAACCCGCTTTACTCTTCTCCGAAACATTCATCTATTATTATTTTCCATTAGCTAAGTCTGACATTAATTCCACTTACTTGTGTCAAGTTTCTCCTCTTTTCTTTCCTATCGTCTCCTTTGGCCAACTCTTGCCCTTTCGGCCCCTTAGGTATTACGTTTCTAGACCTGAGTATGTCTTTCATTTTCCTCTCCACTCTCTACCCTCCAATTAGGGTTTTGTAATTGGCAGAAGATTTAAAGGCTGAGAGGCGGCAGTTCCGCCATTAAACTTACCTAGCGACAGGCTGGTAACCTGTTTTGGGGAAAAAGAAACAAACTCGAATTCTCCACGGGAAAAGGCTGAATGGATCATTTGGGCAAACTAATGTAAGATTAACGTTCCTTACACCTGCTACCAGTCACTTTATTTGCTTATGTTTAACAAAATGATACGCGTTTCGAACATATTCTTCTGATACTTGTCGCTGTTTACGTACAAAGAATTACATTGTTATCTTAAACTATTCTAATGACAAATTTGTTATTATTCGTCGTTGCGTCGGTAGTTGTGGGTTGATGGGAGAAGAAGTGGGGGAGGGACAGTATATGAGCATAAACTGCAGTGTATTGATGTCTTCTGCTGGTCTTATAATTTTTTTCATCACCTGAGTGGGAAACAGATTTGAATCAATTGTTATGATATAATTATCGTGCGATTCAGTTTTGTTACATTCGGTTGCTAACTTACGATTTTCCGGATTCATAATTTCATCTGTGTGCCTGGTGCATTGATGAGGATGCTGCATGTTATTTCACTGGTGCACAAATTTTTGTTGTAACACACGAAATACACGCACGCACACACACACACACACACACACACACACACACATACAAAAATTCAAATGATTGTAAAGGTATGGGACCAAACTGCACCGGTCATCACTCCCTAGACTAACTACTTAAAGGAACTTATGCGAAGGACAAGAGACACACCCAAGCCACATGGAGGACTCGAACCTCCGACGTTGAGCAGACGCGCACTCCATAGCAAGGCACCATAGAGCGCACGGCCACTTTTGCGCGGCACACACACACACACACACACACACACACACATACAGATGAAATGTTCACATAGGTCTGTCTGTGTGTTACAAAAAAACTTAATGAATAGTGCACCAGCGGAATAACATACAGCAGTTTCACCAAAATACCAGAAATTCAAATTAAATCATGGAACGAGGGAATCGTAAGTGAATAACTGAATGTAATGAATCACACGATAATTATACCACAGTATATGCTGAACACCTCTCTGATGTGATGTAAATCACAATCGACATCCTGGCCAACAGAAGACATTACTGCACTTTAGTTTATTGCCATCCACTGCTGAAATTTCCCAGCTACCACTCCAATAACAAATAGTAACAAATGTGACATTACGTAATCTAAGTAATGTAAACAGCGCCTGAGGAGAAGAAGAACATTGTGTTAATCATAAGCAAATAAAGGACTGGTAGCAGAAATAGCGATTGCTAATTGTTTCGCACAGTTACGGTTACAAAAGTTGAGTATTAAAGATGCAATTATTTATGAATAGAGGAAAGCAGAATGATGTACCTCGTGCTACCATCTTCTCAATACATTGTTATTCATGGTCATGTAAAGCTAAGAACTGAGATTGTGGACAGCTTATTGCGGCTCACTGGCAATCTCCAACGATTGGTGTGTGGGCACTGCGGATCGCATGGGCTGTGAGAGACAGTCGCGAAGCATGTTGCTTATTGGACACCCCAATTTATACTCGGCCTTCTCTCTCCACATGTGAAGCGAGCAATATCCGATGGCAGCCATGTCGCGGTTAGCGGCGGCGGTGAGGGCGGCGGGGTCAGGGCTGCCAACAATGACGCTTATTAGCTGTCTTCCTTTAAACACAGTGTTGATAACTGGATGGGTCACGACTGGAGCTGAAATAATTACAGCTCTTTGTAGGAAATGCAGTTTTTGCATTTTGTAGAATTTATCAAGCAGTTGCCTTCTATAATCTTTAAATTCAGTCTTTTTTGCACTCAATCCAACGGGCAAGAAAACATACGGAAATATACCGTCAGTGAACACCGTCTCTACGACCTTTATAGAAAAGTAGACAATAAGAAAAAACAATAACATTGTCGTGAGCGGGGCGTGTGTAGTAGGAATTTCGGCTGCTAGGCATTATCTGTATCTACATATGTACTCTGCAAATCACATTTAACTACCTGACAGTTTATCGAAACACTTTCGTTCCATTCTCATTGCGAGTTCAATAAGCCCTGTGTTTTCGACCTGCCTTGTTCTGTTCATCTACAGTTATTCTTTTTACTGGCGCTATTTCCTTCTTATCTCGCCGGCCGCGGTGGCCGAGGGGACTGAGGCGCTTCAGTCACGGTCTGCACGGCCACTACGGTCGGGGGTTCGAATCCCCCCTCGGGCATGGATATTTGTGCCGTCCTAGTTCGTAAGTAGTTCATAAGTAGTTTGTAAGTTTAGGGACTGATGACCCCGTAGTTAAGTCCCATAAGATTTACAAACATTTGAACATTTTGAACATCCTTCTTATCTCTCTCTCTCTCTCTCTCTCTCTCTCTCTCTCTCTCTCTCTCTCTCTCTCTCTCTATCTATCTCTCTCTCTCTGATAAGTTTATGTGAACAACGTGCAACTTAGAAATCTTTTTCTTCATTCTCGGTAAAAATGTCGCTGAAACTGTTTCAATCTTAAAAAACCTTCTCAAGATGACGCTATGGTGAAAATACAAGTGAAGGAGTAGTTTTCTCGATTTAAAAATGTCGACTTGACGACTGATGACAGCCTTCTGGACGTCCATCAACTACTCACAGACCGTCTGCAGAGAATTGATCACAGTTAAGTGGGTTATCTTGGGGCTCGGTTCCGTGAATTTGTGGCAGACAGGAAAGTAGTTCTTCCAACACGACAACGCACCTGCACACACAGCCATCCCACACAAGGTTTGCCTAAAAATTTCAAGGTTCTAATGTTCCGCTTCCCCACGCACCTTATCGCATGACCTGACGTTTTTCTTAATTCCATGCATGAAAAGGGACATAAAAGGAGACCGATATGACAACATTGAGAAACAACGAGAGAAAGCTCTGAGCTGTTTCAAAAGATTACAAAAAAAATTTCGAACAGTGGAAGCACCGGTAGGATGAATGTATTAGTTATAACGGAGAATATTTTAAGGATATAAGATTGCTTTGTAGACAATTTGAGAATATATATCTTTTAAAAACTCATTCCGGTTTTTTGACCCACTTTGGGTTACGGTAGTAATACTAAAAGTGGGCCATTCGCTCGCCTTTTCACAGTCCGAAATTAAAATAACGGTTTATCCATTCATCTGACATGAGAATTGAATAAACTAATTTGTAGAGGAGAAAATTCTCTACAACTTTGCTTTCTTCTTATCTCACATCGTTTCAGAGATATTTCCTTACAACGGTCATTTGACTTTGTCCGGCTGTCTGTAATGTCTTCCCACTTTTTAGGCCACGCCTTTCAAACGATCGGCACCAAATTGCATAGACTTAATTGTTGGCCGCCAGCAGTGGCGTAGCGTGGAGGGTGCCAGGGGGGGGGGAGCATGGCCCCGGGTTGCATATATTTAGGGGTCGCAGAGCTGGGTCTTACTCGGCGATATAAAGTATACTACCTATAAAGGAGACTTGAAAGACAAAGATTTGTCTGGAAATTACAACGTGTTTTTATTAGGTTGCATTGAGATATATTTTAACCTCTCCTAACACATTTTATTGTATAAGTTTATATATATATATATATATATATATATATATATATATATATATGGTGTCTGTTCTTTCGGACATGTCCGAAAGAACAGACGCCACTTTTGATCCTGCATCCTATTCATATTCAGGGAATGTATGACATTAACTGCGAATGGGTAAAGTTGAAAATGTGTACCCAGCCGGGATTCCAACCCGGGTCTCCTGCTTTTTTGAGTTCCAGTGGGCAGGGAAAAGTTGCAAATTTGTATTTCACGAGAGGCGTGCTTGAGTAATTCCGTGCAGGTATAGTGATCGCTGTGTCCCCAATGGTGTAGGGGTCAGCGCAACGGCCTAGAAAGCAGGACATCTGGGTTCGAATTCCGGCTGGGTACACATTTTCAACATTAGCCATTTGCAGTTAATGTCACACATTCCGTGAATATGAATTTTTAAATGTGCTAAGAAAAATACTTACTACTTCTAAATGCGTCAATCTAGTTGAAATCAGTTCGCTTTAATATTCATTCCTTGTCCAAAATAATCTGTAAAATGGAATGTATTTTCAGGGAGTCTTCACAGAGGTCATCTATTTTTTTTATTTTTTTATTATTTAACATGCCCCATTACATAGTAATAATACATGTTTGATTGTTAGATTCAGGCTGTTACATCAGGTATTTTTGCAAACACAAGTACAGTACATCAGTTATTTATTCAGTTTGGTTAAAAAACAAGGTAAGAGGTTTCCAGAATTTTATTTCGCAAACACAGATTGGGAAAATGTACACGACAGATTTGATGTCAATATTTAATGTAAATATATTTTGTAAGGTAGCCTAGTTCGGAATAAAAGAATTCCAAAACAAATTCATTTCTTTCTTAGGGCAACCGCTCCTAAACATAGCAGTTCCTGCCAGAATTTGGTGACACAGGGATGTCCGGAATAATAGCTTCAATTGCTTTCTAATCGCTCGTGTGTGATGTGGACAAAGACAGTGACCGATTGCAGGCACGAGGCAACACCGGTGAAGTGTCTGGTCGACCGTAAGAAATTATGTATATAAAGCGAAAGAAGTTCACAAAGAATCAAGGTTATTACATTCTTATAAACCAAAGATTCTTAAATTTTTTATCAATACCGCAAGTTTATTTGATTTCGTTGCTTTCTAGGACATTAGAGGCGAATGAATTCAGAACGTGGTCATCATGGTACACAAATTTCGTTCGGTCTTGGAAAGGGGCCGAAAGTTTCAAGGCGACCGATCACGAAAAGCGGGATGTCCTGGTTCGAGTTGCAGCCTTGCAAAAATTTTCGTATGTCTCCTCCAGGTAGTACATCTATAGGATTATGACTTAATGACGTTGTGACGCCCCCTGCCATGGTTTCGCACATCCGCGAGATCTTCCGATGTCCTCGGCCCTGCGCTCCAGGTAATGTGAGACGCACTCTACTTAGTTACAAAAAGTAATCTTCGCTACATCACTGTCGATAAAGGAACAGTTAATTCAGTTTTCATTGGTGGCTCTATAAATACTTAACGGGTCGCCTTAATTCTGTAGATAAGGTAATTTCGTCACAACTACTTCGTCACTTTGCCCTAGCTACAGACAAATCTGTTTCTCTCAGTGGAAAACCTTCAAAACGATTAGCTGTATAAACTAACACATGGATACCCGCGTAAGATCTGCTGTGAACCCAGAAAACTGAACTATGTGGCCAACGGGTGTATTGTAGAACTTAATTTAGTTGATTTGAAAATGGACTAAAAGATCTGAAACTGGTAAGCCTACAAAATGGACTGTGATTGTTCACATGCAGACTCATGTAATGGGCACTACTGACAAGAAACTTTTATAGGGTAAGGTGGTACAATTTTGATCATTTGGGACAAATGTTATTGTAACTGCAAATATATTGAGAAAAGATGTAATTTTTATTATAGCACTTGTTCTTGGGTGTTTAACTAATATGTAACAGAAATATTAGACAATTACAAATGTCGGTATAGACACATAAAAAAGCTACAGAATTGAGAAAAATCGATCGAAAATGTACCAAACTAGGTACAATTGTGATCACTCCCTAGTAGCATTTTGACTAAGGGCATCTTCCACATAAAAAGCACTTTTTCCATCAGGCACCAACGCATAGTTCGTTCTACCAAACATTGCATTTTGGGTAGAGAATCTAGTCGCCCTTAAATAGAAAATTTATAACAGCTCGTTAGACTAAGTAGCTTCACTTACCTCCTAAGGTGAAAAAATTTATTTCTCCTTCTTTCACGTCACAAACTTGAATTCAGTTTCTGTGTTCCATAGAACATTGCCACTACTGCTAAGGCTCTCCATTCAGCGGAATACCAACTCGGCAATGGACATACTGGAACATTCCTGTTTTTAAGATGATATATCAATGTAAATACAAATAAACAATCCCTGAGACGGATTTTCGCCTAGAATATGTATCATTAATGTGTTTGACATATTAATATCTTTCATTAATGTCTTTGACATTTTAGAGACGAAAATCCGTCTCAGAGATTATTTGTATTTACATTGATATTTATATCACCTTAAAAACAAGAATGTTCCAATATGTTCATTGCCGAGGTGCTATTCCGAGGTTGAAAAATACTGCTGTAGAACTAGAAATTGCCTTTATTTAACAATAGAACATGTCAAGTTTGCCTTTTGCAGTCTCGTCTTGTGGATGTAATATTCCGAGCGTGGCCTGTCGTACGGTATCTGGAAAACACGCCTGCTGTAAGCGAATCGCTCAGGCCTCGGTTGAAAAGCGCCAGCCGGCCGCGGTGGCCGAGGTGACTGAGGCGCTCCAGTCACGGTCAGCACGGCCACTGCGGTCGGGGGTTCGAATCCCCCCTCGGGCATGGATATTTGTGCCGTCCTAGTTTGTAAGTAGTTTGTAAGTTTAGGGACTGATGACCCCGTAGTTAAGTCCCATAAGCTTAACAAACATTTGTAATTTTTGTTTGAAAAGCGCCACTAAAACGAGCGGCAGGTCTGATGTCAGGCAATCGCAGAGTGTGTACTGCGGCCCGTCTGTGTTGGACGGTGACGCGACGTTAGGCGTCGGTGAGGACGGCAGCGAGGCCTACGAGAAAGACAGGCCCCAGCGCATTCGTCATGCCACGTAAGCAAGGTGGTTCAGAGCCGGCGCGATCGCTAGCCGATTGGCCGGCCTCTGGGACACGGCCCACTGTGTCATAGCGGGCAGCCACTGAGCTAGCGATCGCGCCGGCTCGGAATTACCTTGCTGACGACTGCGCTGGGGCCTGTCTTTCTCGTAAGCCACGGACGGCAGCAAGTGACGTCTGCGGCGCGGACAGCTCTGTAACGCGTGTCCGCTGTGGTCGCGCTGTCTCGCGAGGCCCGGGTAGTCTCGCTCGCGGCTTGCACGGCGGCATTAAGGCCGTGTCCTACGTGAGCGACAAAAGCGAGCGACAGCGCGCGACATATTCAAGCGACAAATCTCGACCGCATGTAGGTCTGTCCTATGTGAGCGACATCTGGAGCGTTCCGCATCAGACGCGACAACGGGCGACGTTTGAGATTCAAACCTGCCTGAATCTTGTCGTTGTCACATGGGCTTCGAAGTGTCGAGTTTCATCACCTTTAAAAATAAGTAGACTCACTTATGGCGCTGCTGTCGCCGTATAATTTGAATCTTCGGCCGGCCGCCATGGTAGTGGCAAGCGTCAGATAAATGTGAGTGTTGTTAGCAGGTACATCGTATATTATATAGCTACTGCGGTATATATACTCAGTAGTCACGACTGTATTGTTTGACTGTTGCAGTATGCATGAAGCATTTAACTTCATAAATCGATTTTTAACGAGGGATTAAAAATAACGAATACTGTCTTCCCATTTATATTTCTCAGGAATACAACTAACTATCCCTAATACTTGACTCCAGGCTCTTAGTCAAGACAATATAGGATTTTGAATGACGTAAATAACAGCCTTTTACGATACTGGTATATATATATATATATATATATATATATATATATATATATATATATATATATATTGTATGTAATATATTAAAGAAATAGGTATCTAAAAACCTTCCCTCGTTACAGTGCAACGTGGTGACAAATTTGGAGCTCAATCGGTGAATAACTTTGTGAGATTTTCAAACACACACAAACCAACACAACATTTTTAATAATGATTTTGCAGCGAAGATCGCATTTTTCATTTATTATGTTACCGTTTTCGGCGTGCTCGACGCCATCTTCAGACCAGTCGTAATTTACATAACTTCACGTCATTTTAAATACTAAAAGAGTAAATCCAGGTTGAGGCATCACCAAACATAAAAATAGTAGTCACAAATAAAATATATACCTCCATCTTCTATTGGTTCTGAAGGGAGGCACTTTAAAATCTTAGAAAATGAAAAATGCGATCTTGGCTGCAAAATCATTATTAAACAATTATAGATTGCCCCGTCGAACTATGAGTTCCTTATATAACAACATTTTTATATATAGAGATAGATAACCGAATATCACATTAGGTGGAACTGCTCTGCAAGTTGTGGATAACTTCTTCTATCTCGGATCTACTATCGAATCAAATATGTCTTTAATAATGAGAGTGATGCTCGCATTGGTGAAGTTGCGACAACTTTTGGCTCCCTACACCTGTTTGGAAAGACAACAAACTTGCTTCGAATATCAAAATTCCCGTCTATCAAACTTGTGTCATCAACAGCCTTCTGTGTGCATCGGAAACATGGACTAATTATGCCAAACAAGAACGTCGACTTAATGCTTTCCACATGCGGTGTCTGAGATCCATCCTTGGAGTAACCTGGAAGGACCGAAGCAATAGTCTAAAACTGACTGCAACAGTGTTTCAGCTATCTTGAAGCATAGATGACTCCGCTATCTGGGACACATACGCCTTATGGACCCTGAGACTACTACGTGACGTAATGCTTGGAGAGGTTTCTATAGTCAAAAGACCCGTAGGACGTCCTTTATTGAGGGAAGGTCTCCTGTAAGCGAGATATGGAGACTTTTGGCATCAACACTAACAGGTGGGAAGCACGGGCTAGCATGAGACAAGAATGACGTCAAAATATACCATCCGTAATCACGAAAGCTTGGGAGAGAGATTAAGGAAGATAAAGCTTCGGAATCCTACCGCTGGTCCTCTCTCATCAACTAAATATAGTTGTGGCAAATGGGGCAAGAGATGCCGTGCTGCCATTGGCGTGATAAGCCATACGAAATAACTACACAGGCACTGCAACAATCATCTGCCAAGATGTTGTGGCCAATATTGATCATTTTTTGCAACCATTTTGGACAACAATAATAAAATATAAATAATAATAAATTATGGATTATACGATTACGACTCTACTATTGTGATAATATTTATGCACTGAACGCGTAGTATTATCTTTGTCCTCATTTTAACAAAAAGTCAAAATTATTAATTTTGTAAAATTTTATATTTAGCTTTCAGAAACATACTCTTTTTTTGACCCTTTATCTATTTAAACTAGTATTGTAATATTTCTCCTATACGTTAAGTATTTTTTCCTTTAAAATAATACAACCCGTCTTGCCGTAGTAGTTTTTCCTCTTTTTCAAGTTTATTTTCTTTGCCTGTACTGGTTTACGTAAAATCAAGTGACAGTGTCAAATCGCAGTTATCTTTGCAAATATCTCTGAAACGATGCCAGTTATGGAGATAACATAGCAGAGAGAATTGTATTCTCTACAAACAAGTTTATTCAATTTTCGTCTCAGATGAACGCTTAAGGCGTTATTTGCAATTAAATTTCCTGCTGTCAATAGGCCATCACAAAAGGCCTATTTTTAGTGTTACTAATCTACTTTTTGTCCGAAATATTTGACAAAGGGAGGTTCTGGCCACTGGCGGCCCATTTGCGCCCCCCCCCCCCCGTATTTTCGGAACTTAACAACAATAAAAATTGAGACTTTGGACATAAGTAACAATATTGTTTATCAAAATAAAATAGGGACGCTGCAATTTATTTCTCCTAAATAATTTATGTTCCTTCTATTTTTTTCATCTAAAAATAAATCTTGACTGAAAAGGGAAAACTTTGTAACATGAAATTTATGAGCCTTCAGAGCTTTCATGGCAGTAAGTTACGGTATTCTGAATAAGTCGGGTGAATACTTTCACATGTCTCGTTGTGTGGCATTGTAGCGTCGCAGGTTTCTACAGCTCCTCCTGTCTTTTCCAAGAATCCGTCTCAGGGATTGTTTATTTGTATTTACATTGATATATCATCTTAAAAACAGGAATGTTCCAGTATGTCCATTGCCGAGTTGGTATTCCGCTGAATGGAGAGCCTTAGCAGTAGTGGCAATGTTCTATGGAACACAGAAACTGAATTCAAGTTTGTGACGTGAAAGAAATCATGTTTAGACTATTCCGAGGCCCCTCAATCGCTAGTGATGCGATGGGTTAGCGGTAAGACGTCTGCCTAGTAAGCATGGAGGTCCGGGTTCGATTACAGGTAGCATCAAAAATTTTAAATCAATGCTTCATATTTATAATTAATGTCTGACATATTCGAGACGAAAACCCGTCTCAGGGATTGTTTATTTGTACTTACAAAAAAAATACTTATTGCAAACCGAGCATTGCGAATTGCAGGGAAGACGCAGAATCTAGTTATCGTCGCTAAGCAATTTCTTAGTCTAATGTGCATTTGTAAAGATTTTTATTTTTTCGAATTTCTCAAAATTACTGACCGCATCTTGTTAATGTAACTATCGATTGATTCCTGCAGATTTTTTGTGTCTTTTCGTTTTTTCATTGTTAAATTGTGTATTTATTATGATAAACAAGGATACGCTACATAATTTTAATATAAGTTTTAATTTTATTACGTCTATGATTTGTATTTTGGAACCCTAGACATGCACTGGGCGAGTTGCATCTTGATGCATCTTCATCCTGATTTGACGGCGACCCCCTGAACAATGACACTTTCCGCGGCGGAGCGGCCAAGCGCATTGATGCGCTATGCTACGATGCGCGAGGTCGTTCCCCCTCGGGCATGGATGTTTATGCTGTCTTTATGAACTAGCTTTACTAAGTAGTTTGTACGTTTAGGGACTGATGACCAAGCAGTTGGGTCCCAGAAGCTTTACAAACATTTAACATTTGAACAACAACACTTTGCCACCCCCTGGGGGTGACGACCTAAGGGTGCAAAACAGTGTTCTACAGGAACCGCTGTTTAACTTCAGTAACCACCTCTCCACAGCCCACAAAAATAAAACAATAAAGCACCCCGTTTTTTATACAGGAGAAACGCCATACCGTCTTATGCTCGAGGATGCTGTGAAACCGGTCTCTTTTATGTTACGAAAATGAACAAAGCGCTGGTAAAATAAACGTCATAACAGAACCTAGAAAATAGACAAATGTACAAATATGGATGTTCTCTTGCACACTCACGGTTTCGTCAACATTCATAAGATTTGTGTGTCCTGTCTCCATTTAAAGCAAATTTCTCCAGTGTAAAGAAATCAGAAAATAACAGCAACCAGTCACCTTTCTTACATATTTATTTACCACGACCGGTTTCGAACTGCCTGTCAGTTCATCAGGCGGTATACATGTTTTGTATGTTGCTCATAACATTGTGGAACTCGTTTGGCTGTGGTGAGATAGAAAATTACCTGTGAGCTTTGTCTTTGGCACTAAATTACAATATTTACAAGTTTGAATGAACAAATAGAACTGGGAAACAACTCTTTCTACAAAAATTTTAAAGACTCTTCAAACCTGAGAAAATCAAACACACATACACAACGGAGTTGGAAGGAGCGCTTCTATTATACACCACTGGGCTGGATACTGCTACGCTTAAGTACAAACATTGCATAGAACTATTTACACAAGTATTCTTCTTCTTTTTTTACATTTTTTACTACCACTTCATGTTAAGATAGTGTAGATGATTGAGAATAAGAACATCTTGTCAGACAGATACTACCAAAATATTCCAGAGTGAATTAAGCATCCATTGGGTTGGAAGGATAGGATATTTGCCCTTGAGTGCCTAAACCCGTCTATCATTACTGTGTTTTTTTATTGTAAATATATATACACATACTTTGTTCGAATTGCTTATACTAGTACTATAAGTAAGTAGATAATTATAAGCAGACAGAAAACACTACTGTTGTTCGACATTGGCATAAGTGTTTATTGGAAGGAAGAAGGAAGATTAGTGTTTAACGCCCCGTCGACAGCGTGGTCATTAGAGGCGGAGCTTACTGACTAGAGTTTTAAATCTAAATGTCTTATGACTATTGACAACTATTTGAACCAGAAAAACGTTTTCTTTAAGAACTTCCCTTCTTGTTAGACAATATCAATCTGTAAAAGCACAAAAAAGGCTCTTACCAAGAAATGGCAACAAGCAACAAGTATTATTCGAAAATATCTCAATGTTGACTAGGAGGTTTGTCGACCCTTATCACAGATATTACCTAACGTCATCATTTGTGTTTGACTGGTATCGTCAGATAACTTTGATCAGCCTGGACAGCGATATTATAGTTGAATTAGCAAATCAAGATCCGACCACCAATAAGGCAAAGACATTTGTTTCACTCTGGAAAATTCTCATGTAATCTGCAGGTAAGTTGGCCAGTTTTCTCAGTGTCGATGGAATTTTATGTTTTGAGACGCAAGTGTCGTTGCTTGCAGAACCCGTAGTATTTGCTAACGTGTATGACATCCTCGTGGGATTATACGTTCAGATAAATGTCAGCGTCTTATTAAGAAGGCTGCTGTGCCGCAGACATTACATTTTCTTTTTAATTAGCTGAGATTACTCTGGTAAATATTCGAGACCGCAGCTCTGCCTCCAGTTCTTTCTCGTTCGCGAATTTTGCCTCTCACTCACTGGAAGTGAAATAAAGTTTCCCAGTTCCCAGAGCTCAAATATTTGTCGTCCTTTCCCTCTTTCGGCAAAACTCTCCGTGAGGTCTTCTTACGGTTAGTAATAAAACAAATACCGTCTCCGCATACAGTTCCCCACCGTGTTCCTTTCACAGGAACTCCAGTTGTCTGAGTGCAGGATTAGAAGAGCGGTGTCTCCCAATACGCTTTATTTTAGGTTTTAAAATGGATAGAGAGATTAAAAGGATTGTTTACTGTCACTGGTTTCAGAGAGATTTCCTCATCTTGTGAGCAGCGGAGATAACGAGATTGCTACTTGTTATCATGTAGGTATCTGTCACAAATCTTCATAGATGAAATAATTTATTTTCAATGTCAAGAAAATATAGTTTCAGTATATTTGAATTTTAAATAAAAACTGAAGTTATATTTCATGTTTGTAATATTCTCACATACGCTAACTTCTCGGAAAACAAGGAATCGTATCACATAATATACTTAAGAATAATTACAGTTTAAATTAAACTAGAATTATGTTTAGAGCATATCTTTATTTTAATTTTTTTTTAAATGAAACCACCACCCACTGAAATATAACTTCTGGTTAAGATCGAATTTTTGGTAAAAAAAAAAAAAAAAAGACAAAGAGAAATTATGCAGATTATTTACAATCGTGGAAGTATGTGCCGAGTAAGAATTTCTAATAAATGTTTAGATAGTAAATCATTCCGCGAACCCAGAAGTAATATCCCATATGAGATATTTTTACCTCACTCAAAATAATCATTTATGAAATTATAAGTTTATCTATATTCTTCAAACCAAAGTCGATGTCTCTGACACAAGCGCATGAAAGTAATTATTGGAGACAAATTGTATATTATAACACAAATATTCCCGCTAGATCAAATTTAATTTATTCCGCTAGCGGAAATATAATATCTCAGGGATGTAATTGTGCTCGTCTAAAGACATGATTTTAAATCAAAAGTTCATTGAATCCGACCTCCAGTAATCAAGCCTTTTTCGTATGACCATGGCAAAATACTTTCCTAAAAACAAATCTGTAAACCATATATTAATGAAATTTGAACTAGGCAAAGGAATTATCAAAGTAAATAAGGCAAACGTACTCAAGTTTCGTAATTAGAAATACGACTCCATAAAAAAAAAGAAAAATACTTACAGAGTCTAACCAGCCTCATAAATAGCTAGAAAGGAAGTAAGTGAAAACACACAACACTGCCGGCAAAAGCAAATAGTATGTTTTCTTTTTGTTGCAGATATAACAGTACTGCCCCTCTTCCTAATATCTGCGGTAGTTTATAGAATTTCGATTAATATTTAAATAAATTCAAAGATAAAATTCATATCATTTAGTAAAAGGTCACATAAATTAAGAAAAAAACATATTTTTATACTTCCATCAAATTATACCAGCTATTCTGTGAGACTGACACAAAATTTTTACTCCACGACGTCCCGTCATGTATAGACCTCATTGACATCGGATCAAGAAAACAATAAAAGATATTGTAATTTTAAACGTTTTCAGTAAGTCTCGTATCTGTTGATCTATTAGAAACCTCTTATCGCAAATCCTACGCCACTAATTTGCATGGGGTTTTCACTGGTTGCTTAAGAATATAGTGCGGTTAGATAAAGGCTTCATCAAAATCGGATCAGATAAAGTGAAGACAATATACGATTAATCTAAATATTTGTCTAAAAGCTATTTTGTGTGTGTCTTCATGTACAGACTAATCTCTAAAACTGTTTTACGAACTTTCTTGGGGTTTCACAGATAAATTGAGAGTAGCTTAGGGCAACATATAGGCTCAAGGTATGAAAAGATATCGTAATTGGCAGTTTCATGAACGTTACGAAAATAAGCTTTATTAAGTTATGAATGGACTTTATTTAATTTTCTTTTCTATTTGCAAATTACTGTAAATTTATTCAGGTATTTTCTATGTAGAGTTGGAAGACGCAGAATGCAAATGGTTTTATGGAAAGTGTTAATTTTAAAACATACTAACTTTCCCTTAAAATTTATAGCATAAACGACTGGCGATCTGTATCAAGTTGTTCGGGCTATCGAGCAAAACTTTGTGTCATTTACTACGAAATACTAACATTAACGTTTTGTAACAACCTTTACTTGCATAATGTGTAATTTTTCATGGTTCCATTCTTTGGCATCAGTTTAACTTCAACTGTTAAAAAGATTATTTAAGAAAGAACAGTCGTTATTTTCTTGTTAAGTACATTCATCGTTTGACGAGTGTTGGAACAGCAATTGCAATGTTAATGTGTAATAATGATGTTTCCTTCAGCTATATATATATGCGAGGGACTCAGTTGTGCAGTTCACGATCTTCAGGTCCGTATGTCAAATAAATACATTTTTCAACAAACTATACAAAACGTAGCATTAAAATATTGATATCATACGAACGTATACCTTATCATTTAATATTTATGTACTAATGTTCTTTGTAAACGGCTTCCCTGACTTTCACGTCATCCCATATGATATATGCTACATATAACACACGTTTTTTTAAATTTGGTGCTACAGAAGAATGCTGAATATTACGAAGAGGTAGTGAAGAGAACTGGGGAGAAAAGGAATTTTTGGCACACCTTGATCAAAAGAGGGTATCGATTGGTAGGGCACATTCAAAGACATCAAGGAATCGTAAATTTAGTGTTGGCGGGAAAAGTGTGGGTGAAAAATTGCACAGGGAGACCAAGAGACGAATATAGTAAGCAGATTCAGATGGATGTTCTTATGAAGAGATGGCTTGCTCAGTCTAGAGTAGGGTGGAGAGCTGCATCAAACCAGTCTCCAGAACGAAGATCACAACAACAATACACCTGACACCTAGATAAGAATTCGTTATCGGAGTGATAAAGGTGTACAAATATTTACTCCTTTATGAGATTACACTTTGTTGCATAGACGAAACTTATTTCATTTTATTTTTCATAGTTATAGTACACCACAGTCCAGTCTTAATAACTGCCTTACTTGGACGAAGTGTGGGATACATCGCGTGTAACAACATGTAACCTTTTTACAAAACTTTACCAACATATTCTAATAATATTAACTGTAAATGTTCTGCTACACTTCAACGGAATAAAATGCTCAACAAACCTATGTAGCTTCGGTAAAATTTATTTGGCTCTAAAGAAGTACTTACATATTTGACACATTAGAGACAGTATCGGTGGTGGATGTCACTATGTTAGTAACCAGTCGTAAAAAATAAGTCATAAATAAAGCTAAGCGAATTTGTTACTTTCCGTGTTTGTGCACTTTTATATTTACAGTTTTCTTCTTTTAAGCATATCAGTTTTGTACTTGTCAACATCTTTATCGTCATGCCTCTTTGCTAGTCTTCTGGTCTGCTCATTGGTTCTCAGAAATATTCTCCTTGTATTGAAGGTTTCTACCTGAATCGAACTTCAGGTCGGGCGCGATACTGAAGTATCGACTGAAAAATGTGTTTGTATGTCTCAGACAACCCATGCTTAATTTGATGTATGATGTGGTATTAACTTTTGCCATTTAATAACAGAAAAATTGCCATTACTTTTTATGAAGTACAGAATCTCCATTAAGAAGAGAGAACTCTCTTCTCTCTCCTTGTGTTTCATTGTAGTAGCCTCTTCTCACAACGTACGTAAATATCTCTTTGCTTGATTGCTTGTTTTCTAGTGGCCTCCTTGAGCTGTTAAGTAATAAACAAATTTCAACAATCCATAATTGTAATTTAAATGTATTACATAACGGATTGTTCAAAGACATGATATACGCACAAAAAAACTACGTTTCTTAAATGAACGTACTTTAAATTGAAATGAGAATCAGCTTTTGATTCACCCATGCAGCACACATAAAGTGAAACACGTGTGCTTCTTTCGGTTTCCAGGGAAGCGAAACGTTCATCTCGACATGCAGTTAAAGTGTTAGCGAATAATTCAAAATATTGATCAGGTGCTTCTATGGTCGCCTTTCTACAGAAGAACGCAGAACGAAGTTGTCTGTCTTGACAAAGATTTTAATATTTCGCCGCGTTTATGTTTTCGCTGTTGTTCATGGTCCTAACGGCTTGAGACCTTACTCCGAACGACGTGTAACAAAATTGTGATGAAGATACAAAGAAAATTACGACGTTTGTTTTTGTTTGCCAGTGGACATAGAATTAAATCAGTGGGGAAAGTTGAAAATTTGTGCCGACTGCGCCAGTGGGACACAGCGAACAAGGTGGCCGCGCTCTCTACCCAAGCACGTCACCCGTCAGACGCAAACTCTTATCTTGCACACACACTACTGACTGAATGCAGTGCCCCTGCCTCATTATTCGCGACATTTAACCGATTTCCGAACCTGGTGTACATCCGCACTGAAGAAACGATCATTTGTCGTTTCGCCTCAATTGTTGATGTTATTGTGGTCTTCAGTCCGCAGGCTAGTTTGATGCAGCTCTACACGCTACCCTGCCCTGTGCAAGTCTCTTCATCTAAGAATATGAACGGAAGTCTCCATCCTTTTGAATCTGCTTATTGTATTCGTCCCACGGTCTCCTCTACGATTATGACCCCACACACTTCCTTCTAATGCTAAGTTGCCGATTCCTTCATGTCTCAGAATGTGTCCCACCAAAATCACCCTTCTATTAGAATATGCCAGTAACTCCTTTTCTCTCCAATTCTGTCCAGCACCTCCTCATTAGCTATGTGATCTACACATCTGAACTACATCATTCGGCGCTAGCACCACATTTCGAAAGCTTCTATCATATTTTTGTATGAGCTCCTTATTGTCCACGTTTCATTCCCGTACAATGCTACACTCCAGACAAATACTTTCAGGAAGGACTTCCTAACATTTAAAAAAATATAAAATAATCACGTGAAAGACAGCTCTTCGGTGGCAGAATTTTTGGTAAATATTTACTTTAAAATGGTTTTGGCTTCGCTAGGGCAGCCTCCATCAGAAGCAAAACAGTTTTTTACCTGCATTTACAATTCTTTTTCTGAGGTCCTTATATTTAGAAACTGCCTTAGACGCCTGATCAGGCACAAATTGTACAATTTTAAACATGGCTGTTAAAGACAGCAATCGTTCGTCAAAATATAAAATAATCACTTGAGAAACATCTCTTCGGTTGTAGAAGTTTTGGTAAAATACTTACTTGATCGTGGTTTCGGCTTCTCTACGGGAGCCTTCATCAGAAGTAAAACAGATTTTTCCTTGTATTTACAATTCTTTTTCTGAAGTCCTTATATTTAGAAAGAGCCTTAGAAGGCTGAGCAGGCAGAAATCGTACAATTTTAAACAGGGCTGTTAAAGACAGTAAGTTTATTGTCTGGAAAGAGTTCAGAAACTGTGATTCATGGCGACCGTGACAGGACCCAAACCTACAATTTGTTCTCTTATTACAGGAATTATGTAGGAATCCATTCGTTTACACAGGATATTTTACTTTTATTTTTTATAATGACTTGTATTAGTACAGACTCAGCACTGTAGTTTAATTTCGTGAAGAGTTTATTTTTTTTATTTTTTTATTTATTTTAGAGGATAAAAAAATTCTCTGGTGATACAAATGTTCAAATGTTTGTATAGCTTATGGGACTTAACTATGGGGTTATCAGTCCCTAAACTTAGAAACTACTTATGATGTAGCTAATCCTAAGGACGGCACAATTATCCATGCCCGAGGGGGGATACGAACCCCCGACCGTAGTGGCCGTGCAGATCGTGAGTGGAGCGCCTCAGTCCCCTCGGCCACCGCGGCTGGCTCTGGTGATACAGAAGTACTTGAAAATGGGGACATAGCTTCACTGAAATTAGTTGTACAAAATAAAGAAATGTTACAAGTAATATAGCGACTGTGGCACGTAAGTACATTATTTCAGTGTCATCATTTTAATAAAACAACCCTCAAATATTTCGTATGATGCGCCACAGTTCCACTATTCATTTAACTCGCCTCTGTTATCGATCGTAACAAGTGGCTCTAACTTTCTCTTTCCCTCCTGCAACTGTGATCGGTTAGAGCAGGAGCACCGCACACACATAAATAGCGCGTCAGCTTAGCCACGCGGCTTAAGCTGCCGCGACGGCCCGCCGTCTGCTGACCAGATATGCAGATGTGTCGCTGCCAGGCGCCGTGCCTCTTGATATTAACCGCCCGCCCAATTGTCACGCTCCCGGGGGCTTTGCTTTGCTCGCGTAATTACAGCGGAGCCGATAACAGGCGGAAGGAGGGGCGGAGGGCGGAGCGGGGGTGGGAGGGGGGGGAGGGGAGATCTGGCAAGGGCTGCGCTGGTGAGATGAAGCGTCGGCGATGTGCCGAGCCGAGCGGATCTGGCGGCGTCCCGAGGGGCGGCGAGCTCAGCCGAAGCTAACCGACGCGCTCCCCGCGGGTCCCCTAACAGCAAACACGATGGGGGCGGTCGTTGACTCGTGCAAGCCACGTGGCCGCTCCTGCGTGTCTCCGCAGCGAACGGGGATTACCACCTCCAGTCCATGACCTGCATCAGCCACCCTCGCTTGTAGTGGCATCAGGAGGCGCCACTTGCCGCAAATCTTGAAGGGGAGGCTATAGAGTGCTTAGAGTGACAACGGAAACTCCGCATCGCACCCGTTTTAGATTTAATGGTAACCTGGCCTAGTGGATAAAGATAAAGCAGCCGTCAATCGGAAGATTTCTTTGCATGCCACAGCGCTTTACTAGGCATGGTACAGTCTGAGATGGCATAGTGTTGTCTTCAACCACCCTTTGAACTGGCGTATACAGCTAGTTATTGGGTCCCCTCCTGCGTGTCTCCGCAGCGAACGAGGATTACTGAGTCCAGTCCATGACCTGCATCAGCCACCCTCGCTTGTAGCGGCATCAGGAGGCTCCACTTGCCGCAAATCTTGAAGGGGAGGCTACACAGTGCTTAGCCTGACAGCGGAAACTCCGCATCACACCCATTTTAGATTTAATGGTAGCCTGGCCTAGTGGTTAATCGTAAAGCAGCCATCAATCCGAAGATTTGTTTACACACCACAGTGCTTTACTAGGCATGGTACAGTCTGAGATGGTATGGAGTTGCCTTCAACCGCCCTTTTAGCTGGCCTACATAGCTAGTTATTGGACAACTGGGCATTTTTCACATCAACAACATTGTCAGAGTATGTAGGAACAAGGATACCAACAGAAACATTTATTATTTCACAACCAGTTTCGGCATTCCTTCAGGTTCCTATATCGGAGTACTATATGCATTAAATAGGGGTCGAAACTGTTTGAGTGGATTTCTAGCTCTCAGTAAGAAATGTCGCTGGCTCGTGCAAGCCACGTGGTCCCCTCCTGCGTGTCTCCGCAGAGAACGAGGATTACCGGCTCCAGTCCATGACCTGCATCAGCCACCCTCGCTTGTAGTGGCATCCACTTGCCGCAAATCTTGAAGGGGAGGCTACACAGTGCTTAGCTTGACAACGGAAACTCCGCATCGCACCCGTTTTCGATTTAATGTTAGTGGATAAAGGTAAACCAGCCGTCAATCCGAAGATTTGTTTGCACACCACAGTACTTTACTAGGCATGGTACAGTCTGAGACGGTATGGCGTTGCCTTCAACCGCCCTTTTAACTGGCGTACACAGCTGGTTATTGGACAACTGGGCATTTTTCACATCAACAACATTGTCAGAGTATGTAGGAAGAAGGGTACCAACAAAAAAATTTATTCTTTCACAACCAGTTTCGGCATTCCATTATGCTATCTTCAGGTGCCTATATCGGAGTACTATATCCATTAAATAGGGATCGAAACTGTTTGCGTGGATTTCTAGCTCTCAGTAAGAACCAACAACAACAACTGTGACACAGTATACCCATTAAATAGGGATCGAAACTGGTTTCGATCCCTATTTAATGGATATAGTACTCCGATATAGGCACCTGAAGATCGCATAATGGAATGCCGAAACTGGTTGTGAAAGAATAAATGTTTCTGTTAAACAGCTACTCTATCCTGAGCAAGCCTCTTCATTTCCTCATAAGAGTGGCACCACACATCAATCTGAAGTTGCTTACTGTATTCGTCTCTTGGTCTCCCTCTGCGATTTTTACCCCACACACTTCCCTCCAGTGCTAAATTCAGAATTCCTTGATGTATAAGAATGTGTCTTAGCAATCTGTCCCTTATTTTAGTCAAGATAAGCCAAAAATTACTTTTCTCCCTAATTCTGTTCAGTATCTCTTCATTAGCTACTCTATCTACCCTCTCCACCATAATCTTTACCATTATTCTGGAACACCACATTTCAAAAGCTTCTATATTCTTTCTGTCTGAACCATTTATCGTCCATTTTTCACTTCCGTACAAAGCAAGAGAAGACTGAATGAAAAAAAAGCAAGGAATAGAACGGAAAGACAAGAAAAAAACTGATTAAATGTACAGAGCTGCAGAGTATATAATAATGAAACAACCATGAAAAATTACTACTCAAGGAATCCTAAACAAGTGGGGAAAGATAACCCAGAATACTGAAGAAAACAAAGATGTTTGGAGTGCATACGCAAAAGATCTATATGATTCTGTAGCTGATCACGAAGGATTTATCTTAGAGGAGGAACAAGAATGTGATAAAATTAATAGGGATTAAAATAGAAAAATAGGAAGTGGAGAAGGCGATCGAGGATCTCAAGGAAAGGAAAGAAACGGGTTGTGACCAAATACCGGCAGAAGCACCGAAGGCCTTAGGGAATGGGGCTATAACCAGAAATACAAATCTGATCAACAGAATACATGGCACAGGTATCTAGCCTGCAGACCTTCTACAGACGATAATGGTTCCCCTACCAAAGAAATGCAATGCCAAACAATGCAATGATTATAGGTGAATTAGTTTTATATGCAATGTTACCAAAATTATGACGAGATTAGTGTTGAGAAGAATAGACATGAAAATATAGGAGAATATGGGAAAAGATCAGTTTGGATTTAAAAAAGGAAGAGGAACAAGAGATGCAATTGTGTGTCTGAAGATATTAGCATCCAGGTTTTTAAAAGTAAATAGAGAAGTATATGTTTGTTTTGTCGACTGGGAAAAAGCATTTGATGGAATTGGCCGGTGTATGCTGCTGAAAATTCTGAAAAATACTGGTATTGATTGGAAGGATAGAGACCGATAAAAAAACTCTATATGAGACAGGAAGAAGTGGTTCGAATAGATGTAGATGAAACTGAATAGGTGGCTATTGGAAAAGGTGTGAGACAGGGTTGTTGTATGTCAACAGAATTTTTTTTAAATAAATGTTGAAAAACTAATTAACAAGGCTATAGAAAAAAACAAAAGGACTTGTATTGGGAGGAGAAAGAATAAAAACTACAAAGTATGCAGATGATATTATTGCACTAGTAGAAACAGAAGAAGAACACCAAGTAATGATGGAGAATATTGTAAGGATGAGTGAAGAATTCGTAATGAAAGTAAACATCGATGAAACCAAAGTGTTGAAAATAAGAATAGAAGATGACACAATCAATGTATCATTAGATGGGAGAAAATGCAACAAGTTCAACCATTCCAATATCTGCGAAGAAGTGAGACGCCGAATATACATAGGAAAGAATGCATTTGATAGAGTGAAAGATTTACTGACAGCCAGGAACATTCCCATCTCTGGAAGAGGATCGCCAAATGTTTTGTGTGGACCGTTGTGTATTATGGTTCTGAAAGGTGGACAGTCAGAAAGAACAAAAAATTTTGAAAATTTTGAAATATGGCTATGGATAAGAATGAAGAATATGAAATGGACTGGCAGAATGAGAAATGGGGAGGTATTGAGAAGGGTAAAAGACGAAAGGAACTGCATGAGGATGATACAGAATAGGAAAACATCTTGGGTGGGACACATATTAGGCACGAATTGTCTACTGAAGAGGATAATTGAGAGAAAATAGAAGAGAAAAGAGGGAGAGAAAGAAGAAGGTTTTGAGTGCTAACAGATGTGAAGAAAGGAAGAAGTTACAAGCAACTGAAGGAGGTGCCCAGGGCAGAAAGATGCGGAGGATGTCCAGTTGATACCTGTTTGAGAACAGATTTACTGAAAGAACAAATCAAGGCAACCTGCACACAAATGCTTACAGCAAAGATTTACTTATGCTTAAATTAATAATCGATGATAACAATTTTCTCTTTTTAAAAAACGCTTATCTTCCCTTTGCTTTCTGTATTTTGTAACCTCTGTACTGCGACCGTCGTATGTTATTTTACTGCCCAGATAACAAATCTCATCCGCCACCTTTTTTCTACTTCTGATACCAAATGAAGTAGAGTTCTGACACCTAATGAGGTAACCTTTGTTAAGACCCTTCTGACATCAAATGAAGATGCCTCTTGAAGGAGAGTTCTGTTACCGCTTTGCTAAAGAATGAACACTTAACAACAACTGTAAATGCATTGCCCTATTGGCAAGCATTAACTACAAGGTGATATTTTATAGTCACGATATAATTTTTGCAAAGAATCTTACCAACACGTGGGTTGTGGGATCTTTTCCTTAGCTTGGGTATAAGGCGTAAATGAAACAGCATTTACACAAAATAAATTCATTTTACCATACATTATTCTTACTCCGAACTGGATGGCTCGGCGAGTGTTGGCGGCGGCAGTAAGGTACACGGTAGCTATGAGGCATGTTGCAGTGTAGGCCTGGATTCAGGCCTGGGTAGAAGTTGTAATGACCAAGTGTTTGCCTTAACAACACATATTGAAAGTGGATACGAGAAGAAATTTGTAAGCATAACTGCGTTCTTGGATGTATCCGCCGCCTATGACACCGTATGGCGAGAAGGCCATCTCTTGAAATTTGTGAGCATCATTCAGTGTCAGAAACTCACGAACCTACTTAGCAACATGCGCTAAGCAACAGACTATTCCAGATCTACTCTGATAACGATAGAAGCAAGGTCTTCAAGTTAAATGACGGATTACCCCAAGGATCTGGATTGGTCCCTCTCCTTTTCAATTTATATATCTATGACCTGCCAGCCACTTCCTCAAGGAAATTCATATATGCTGATGACATCTGTTTGGTAACACAAAGCCCTAGTTTCACAACTACTGAATGTACATTAACTGCCGACATGGAAATTCTGAACACACACTTCAGGAAATGGTGCCTCCGCCTAAACCTTCAGAAAACTGTCACTTCAGCATTTCACCTACGAAATCGGCATTCTAACTATAAACCAGAAGTAAAACTCAGAGGACAAACCTTGCAGAACTGCAGCATACTGAAGTACCTTGGAGTAACACTCGACAGATCCCTAACTTTCCATCAACACCTCTCCAACGTGGCTGCTAAAGTGAAGACCCGAAATAATATCATCCAGAAGCTTGCTGGTACCTCCTGGGGTTGCAGTGCTCAAACCCTACGGTGAACTGCTTTGGCATTGTCATACTCTGTCGCTGAAAATTGTTGTCCAACTTGGATCAACAGTGTTCACACTATGAAAATAGATGTGCAACTCAACCAGACAATGTGACTTATCACGGGTTGCATACATAGCACTCAAACTGCTTGGCTACCAGTTTTAAGTGACATCCAACCTCCAGCTCTACGTAGATCAGATGCTCTCCTGAATATCTGGAGGAACATTCAGAAGAACCCCCAGCTACCCATGCACAGCGATACATCAACAGCAGAACACCAGCGTTTGAAGTCAAGAACACCATCTTGGAAAATTGCACATCATCTTGATGTTACCAACTTCGACTGTTGAAAAGCTACTGGGAAGAATCGTCAGTGCTCAACGTCATCAGGTTGAAAACCCTTCAGTGCGAGTTCCAGGTTTCACACTCCCCAGTCGCCAGTGGAGAAACATAAACCGCATCCGAACAGGACAAGGGAACTGCGGATATCTACAGCACAAATGGGGCTGGGTAACATCTCCCGAGTGTGATTGTAGACTGCCCTACAAACAATAAACCATATTGTAGGTGAATGCCCGAAACGAACCTTTTGGGGATCAATAAATGACATCCACCAAGCATTACCTGAAGGGCTCAACTGGATTACCTGTTTGGACTTAGAATTCTAAGAACTTGTGTAATGTGTACATAATTCATTATAACACTGTACATATGATCCTATACATACAGGGTGTTTCACTTAGTGTGTTTACCTCTGTAACTTATAAAATAATAGGTGACGGGAAATTTTAATGCAGTAGGTCAACACAAGAAATGTTACACTTTCTGCGGAGCTATGAACATAGTTTATTGTATCATTTTCCACAGAGTTACAGCACAAAGATATAATTTTTTAAATGGAATAATAGTTTTTTTCTGTCGTGCATTGGAATCGTTGAAACCAGCTGCGACCAAATCAATTTAAACTACATTCCTATCACTGTTAGTTTAGGAGCTACAAGCCTTCAAAGTTTCAGGGGCAGATGACACACGCTGTACATAATACATGGCTGTGTGGTGGGGCTGGATGTTATGGCGGTGGGAAGTTGATTTACATGAGATGTTCAAATGTGTGTCGATGTTCCTTAATTGCATAATGCAATGCGCCGTCGAAAGGATCTGCGTACGAGATGTAACATCGCCGGTGTGACGGAGCGACATGCGCCCTCGATGCGCCGTTTCAGATCATCTGAGGATGTGGGCTCGGTGACATAAACACGATCCTTTAGATATCCCCACAAAAAGAAATCTACTGGTGTTAAATCGGGCGACCTTGTGGACCATGAATGAGGACCATGGCGCCCCAACCATCTTCCTGCAAACCTGTTGTTTAATTCTTCCACAACAGCATACGCAGAATGGGCTGGGTGACCAACGTTCTGCATCCACATATGGACTTTCGTGTGTAGACACAAATGTTCAAGACCACCCAAACTGTCGGCTATAAAAGCGCGATATAACTCACCTGTCAGTGTACCTGGGAAGTATTGTGGACCGATGATTTCATCCCCAAGGTTTCCACACCACACGTTAATAGATCACCTACGTTGACGGTCGACAGGTCGCACCCACCGAGGATTGTCTGCGGCCCAGTAGTACATCTTATGGGGATTAACTGCACCATAATTTGTAAACGTGGACTCATCAGAGAACATAACAGTTTGTAAAGACTCCAGCGTGAATGTCACTCTTGCACGGAAATCGATCCCATGCAGCTCCTGGGTCAGTGACAGGCGGTACGAGTGAAACCTGTGGCCGTGTACTATACGCCACACAGATGTGAGACTGACACCAGCGACTGCAGCAACGGCTCGTAAGCTGACATTGAGGATCGTGGTGTTGTACAGCTAAAACAAACACCTCCGTCTCCTCACTTCTTGCAGGTCTTCGTCTGTTACTGTGGCGCATTACCAAGGTGCCTGTTTCCCGAAGTCGTTGTTCGGCACGTAAGAACGTAATGGCTGCCGGGGCTCTTCGCCTAGGATATCTTACGGCATACGCCGTGGCTGCTTCAGTGGCATCGTGTCGGCACTCGCCGAGCATCAGCAACATGTCAACGTACTCGTTATTCGTGTATGCCATCGTCATCCGATGTCAGTAACTGTGGTATATTGAGCCCCGGTTGTTTGTGTGGCTCCAGCTGTCGGGTATACGGCCGTGTGCGGCGACACTGGCAGTCTAACAGCGCATCGAGGAAGCTTCTCGCTCCGTGACACCAGCGACGTTACAACTCGACCGCACCACATTTAGAAGGCGCATTGCATTATGGGCAGCGTTTGTGGTATCTGCCCCTGAAACTTTGAAGAGTTGTAGCTCCCAAACTAACAGTGATAGGAATGTAATTTAAATTGATTTGGACGCAGCTGGTTACAACGATTCCAATGCACGATAGAAAAAACTATTGTTCCGTTTAAAAAATTATATCTTTGTGCTGTAACTCTGTGGAAAATGATACAATAAACTATGTTCATAGCTCCGCAGAAAGTGTAACATTTCCTGTGTTGACATACCGCATTAAAATTTCCTGTCACCTATTATTTTATAAGTTACAGAGGCAAACACACTTAGTGAAACATTCTATATATTGTCCTTGTCATAGATATCTTACAATGTATATAATTAGAAATGTGTAATTGAACCATGCTCTGTATCATCATTTGATAAATAAATTCGTCCAAAACAGTTGTGTCGTGCTTCGACCAGAGATAGCGGCGCGGCATAGAGGCAGTGCGTCCTTGGCCTGGGGTCGAATTGACGGCATTCGTCCTGCAAGGCTTGGAGTGGCAGAACCTTTGACGGAAGTCACTTGTGACGTCCAGACCGCATCCTATCGTTCTGGTCAGTCATCCTGGGTGAGTATTTCGGTTGTTCTTGATCTTCTTCCCGAACGCTGTTACTGGCGACCTATTCTTTCATCTCCTTTCTTAAACTCCGGTGGCTGATCATGACTCAAACTCCTACTGTTGCTGCTAATACAGCTACTGCCAATACTGACGATACTAACGCTATTTCTTCTTGGTCGCGGTATTTATTTGATGGACTTGGCTGGAGGTGAACCACTTCAGGGTCGTTGTCTCTTGTGTCACGTTGTTCAGTTTCTAGAAAGATCGATCGTCACATTGCTCTGGAGGTCAATATACTAGGTTACTAGCTTCTGGTCACGTTGCTTCGAGAAGTTAGAGCAGGTCACGTTTGATAGTTTGTGGTTTCACGTGAGGTGGTTGGTCGATTGCCTGATCGCCGAATCAACAGCTTCCGCATGTGGGGAGAGCGATGGACTCTTTGTCGAGTTCCGCCACACGTGAATAGTCGGTGAGACAATAGCCTGATGAAGCTGCTGCGTTAGGCGATCGATGGACTGTCGGAATGAGGTCGCAGGTCTCGCCTGTGCCTCTGAACTGAACTAATTTCTCATTTTTACTTCACATGTTATTCACATTTCATTTACTATAGAATTTTATTTCACTAATATTTATGTACACACTTCACTGCAGGCAACACCTAATCTAAATCCTCCAGCATCTCCCAGTTTTCTTAGACTGCATTGCATTAACCTTGTTTTCATCTTGTTAATGTTCCTTTCAACACACTGTCTATTCCGGTCAAATGCTCTTCTAGGTCCCTTTCTGTCTCTGACAGAATTATGATGTCATCGGCAAAACGCAATGATTTTATTTCTTCACCCTGAACTTTAATTCCTTCTCCAAATTCTCCTTGCTTTTTTTCTACACCTTGCTCAATGTAAAATTGAATAAGACTGGAAACCGTGTCTTACTCCCTTCGTAATCAATACTTCCCTTTCAGGGCCTTCAACTCTAACTACTTCTGTCTGATTTTTGTACAAGTTGTAAATAACTTTTCGTTCACTACATTTTATCCTTGCTGACTTCATAATCTGAAAGAGTGTATTTCAGTGTACATTACCAAAAGCTTTCTATAAATCTGCAAATGCCTTCCTTAATCTAATATAAGTCTTAAGCTGAGTATTTCCTTCCGTTTTCGTACATTTCTCCTAAATCCAAACTGATGTTCCCCGAGGTCTGCTTATACCAGACATTCCATTCTTCTGTAAATAATTCGTGTTAAAGTTACGCAAACATGTCTTATTAAACTGATGGTTCTGTAACTTTCACACCTGCCTTCACCTGCTTTCTTTGAAATGGGAATTATTACATTTTCTTGAAGTCTGAGGGTACTTCCGAATGTCTCGTACATCTTACACACCAGGTGAGATAGTTTTGTCATGTCTAGCTCTCCCAGAGACTTCATAGTTCTTTTATACATACCAGAGAGGAAAATACAGTTACATTTTGAACGTGATCTTTTACTACGCGACAAGGGAAATACGCTTCTGCTACGTCTGTACTTGTTGCGAGTGGATAAAGCATAGGAAACCTCCAACTCAGCTCCAAACGGTTGCAGTGGAAAAGCGACTACGAATATTAAATTGCCTTGAATGGAAGAGGATGGAGGGCCAAATATTATACGCTGGGAATGCTACGAATTGAAACTCACCGGAGAGTCGTGTTGTGCTGACGATTGCGACACTTTGAATTGTATAAATACGCTGCAATTTTAGGTCTGGAAGCTGCATACCATATTTTACTACAATAGGGTAATATTGTCAACAGGTCCTTTGAAATTTCTAATTATTCTATTTATGATTTCCATTTTTGTAAATGACAATAAATGTGTTTATTGCAATCGTCTAATGATGTCTGTAGTTACTGAGAACTGAATTTTCCACACTTCACCATATAGAGAGCTACTTAACCAGAATTTGAGTTGCGAGCTCTAATTGTGATACTTTGTCTAATACAACTGAAGTAAAAATCAGTCCTATTAATTCATGTATAGATGTAATTGAACTACGGAACCATAAACTCCTGGAGTTTTCTAATGACTACTGATGTAAAAGTAATGCTCTTATTTCTTATTACTTGATGGATGACTCGAATAGAAATTTTAAAGCAAAGTATTATCTAAGTTTAGTAACGACGACAGATACTCTACACTTCAACTCCTTCTATCTAGTAGACTTTAACAATTTACGTATAAATCTTTTGTATTTCTTCTGACGTTTGTCATGATTTGTACAAGTGGCGCATTTGCATTTTTATGCACACCTTTGGCTATACATGTAGATAGACCTTGTTACAGATGTATCCATATCTCAATCTACTAAGACCCTTGGTTACATATCTACCTATTCCTCGACTACAGATGAGCTTGATCCACAAATTGTACTGAAACCTCCGGCCTTATTTTAAGAAAATTTGATTGTAAATTTATGTTGTGCCGTGCTTGACTGGATATTTGACATAATAACTATTCATTTCTTTCTGTCTAGTAAACTTTTAACAATTTATGTATAAACCTTTTGTATGTCTACTGACGATTGTTATGAATTGTACTAGGTGTACGTCTGCATTGTTATACTTTTTGTCTGGCTTAGATTTTTTTTTTTTTTTTAATTTATGAGTATATGTATTGATATTCATCTGCCATTGCTATGTACAACTTTTATTCGCGCAGTTTCCAGAATTGATTCCATATTATCCTTTGTTCATTTAATTTTTTAAAACATAACACAATAAATACATTTTATGTAATGGCTGTTGTTTTGATCGAATACTAGTGAATTCCTAGACATCGTTAATGTTTATGATAGTATAATTTTTGTAGATATCGTTGTAAAATATGTTGTCAAATTTTTTAAAATCATGATATTAATGTAATTTCCTACAAGATTGTAATTTTGTAAAAACTTAATGTATAAAACCCTTATCTTACTTAGCGAGTATTCTGGCATCGTTAACTTTTATCTTTCCGCTGCAATCTTGCTGCTTGTTGCTATACGTCCCCACACTCTCATTCCACCTTGTATAATCCTCTATCTTGTCCTTTGTGAAGCAAAGCACATCCTAGATCTTATGGCTACTATAGAAGACAAGCTGAACACCAACCCAATATGTGAAGTTTATATACGGTAAGCAAGCTGCTGACTATATATTGATTTCCTATCGCAGTTTCTTTTATTTGTATCCATGGCGGTGTGGATCACTTTGTGTTTGTAGCTATTGGCCAGATATGTTCGTAGTTGTTGTCTTCATCGCTTAGGCGCCGCATGAGAATTGCCAGAGAGCGGATGACAGATTTCTTCTGTGCTGGATGGCGGTTGGATTGGGCTTGCAGATACCTGTCAGTATGCCTAGGCTTCCGATATATCCTGTGCCCAAGTGTCGTCTTTCTCGATTTCTAATGTAAACTGGATCTTCTTTTATACTGACGCGACCACCTTTCGTGAAATCTGGTGGTGAATTTCCCATTGCATTGGCGTGTCCGTGATGGCTAACGCTACCGTCTGAGAAAAGCGGAACGTGTGGTTTCGAGTTCGCGTCCGGTACTAATTTTCATACGCCACCTATAAATTCTTCTGATGAAGCTGAAGTAATTGGCAATCCATCTCTTGTACGGTTAGTAAAAGTTTTGGTATTTGTGAAGAGTTCCGAAAATCTACTTCAGCAGCCCACAGACTGGAAGTGTCGTAACAGGACTTCTTTCCTGCGAAGCGCAACTGCCCCAGAAACCGTAAAGGCGAGTGCTGAGAGGTAGGACGTTATTTTTATCCGCGGCAGAAAACATTTAGTGGGCTATGGGAAGCCGCAACGTATTTACTGCTGTGGCGAGCAATGGCGCGAGCCAGCGCCGCAGGAAGACGTTCCCTTTTTTACGACGCCGCAGCCCTCTCTACTCACCCAGTACGCTCGTGGCTTTATAGCTCCGACACTCCAGTTGTTATGATTTCCTAGACAGGCCGCGGCGCGAAGTACGTGCGGAGAACTCGAACTTCATAGTGGCGGCTCACTGTCATAGTTGATTGGCCGAGGGGAGAGATCGGTGAAATATGAACCCGGTCGTAAAAATATCGCGGGGGACTGGAAATTTGTCTCGTAACATATCATGACATGCTGAATTAAGTAGATGAATTTAATTTTCTAGGCGATTTTTTTTTTAATTTTGATTATTGAATTTGTCAAATTCGTACGTCGTGTTGTTGCTTATCACTGAATGTAAAGGTCAAACAGTTGTTAGTCTGAAGATTGCTCACCATAAAGCTTTACTAGGCATGGTTCTGTTGAAAGTGGTATGCCGTTGTCTTCCTCCTACCGTTGAACTGACTTAGTTAACATAAATTGTGTAAATTTACTGCTCATTTCATTGTTTTTTATTACTTTTTCAATCTCTACCTTAATGTTCCTTTGTTAATGTTTTAGTGTTCATTCAACTGTTCATCTTACTGTCGATTTACTATATCTTTCACTGGCTCTTCATATAGTATTGTGTTACCGAGCCTTTTTAAAATTCCACTGCATCCACATTGTAGTGGACTTTTTTTTACAGTATAACTGTATACTTCTTTTGTAACTAATGCCCTTAAATGTTGATATAAGCTGTTTGTTGTTTCGGCTTCCCATCTGGAGAAGTGTCATCGTCTAATGTACCTTTGATGTCCTAGTGTTTATGTAATATCATAAATAAATGAACTGACTTACACGGCAAGTTTTAGGGGAACTACAGTTTAACACAGTCAAAGAGCTGCGAGGATCATACCACAGAACTGCTGAAGCGGCTTAACAAGTCCCTGTTTCATATGCGAATGTTGCCAGACAAATGAGATATAAAAATAAAAGAGCTGGACTGTTTTGCGTACTTTTACTCCATAATATCGTACGGGATCATTTTCAGGGCAAGCTAAACTTTTCACAGCCCAAAAACGTCCGATACGAATCATTTGCGGTGTTAACTTAGGAACGTCCTCCAGATGGCTATTTAAGAAACGGTGGACACTAACTACTGCTTCCCAATACATTTATTCCCTAACTGTTACTAAAAATTAACTCAGTTCTTAGGATCGATACTAGAAACAAGAATAACTTCGACGTTGATTTAAAGTCACTTACTGTGGCTCAGAAAGATGTTCAGTATTCAGCAATAAACATTTCCAACAACATGCCAGCAGTCATAAAAATTTAACACACCATAAAGTTCCGTTTGAAAAGAAACGAAAAGATTTATTTATTTTTTTTTTTTTTTTTTTTTTTTTGTGGCCAACTTGTTCTCCTCCACTGCTTAATTTCTTAGAAGAAGTGATTGATGTGTGTTATTGTATATAAATGTGAATATTGTGTTCAGTTGATTTCTATGTGATCATTGTAAATAATAATAGTTAAAAATGTGCTTAACCATTATCGTATACAGTAGTATATTTTTTAGTATGTGCTAATATGTTGTATGTTCTTCAAAATGTACATATTCTTAAGATTTTTTTCTGACTGATTCCAAATCCATAACGGCACTTACATTTGAGATCTGTGAAAGGTACATTAATACATGTGGTCTCATTTTGTAAGTATTTATTGTGTATCTTGTTTTCTGACATGCTCTACATCCAAGATAATCTCCTTAATTTGGATTAACTGGAACGAAAAATACATCTACTCTAATCTAAGAAATTTATTACAGGTGACCAGGAATTGAACCCGGTATCTTTGGACTTGGTGTCCAATTGATGATGTGCCACTTCTTCTTCTTCTATTCTTCGGGTAGCTCGGTTCCTTACGGCCGTGTTGGGTTGCTTGTTCTATGCCGAGCATTGAGTTCTTTTGGCTCAGTTCGTTATTGGAGGAAGCATCCATCCCTCTGACCGCGTCGCCCACCACTGAGCCACCGAAGCACAACACGGAATGTATTAAAAAACTTTTGATCCAAACAGGCTTAATACTGACTAGGAAGTAGCATTAAGTATGCCGGCCATTCTGATTAAAATTTGAAATATAGTGACTTTTTATAACACTGCATAGGTACGAAAGTGGTGGATGAACTATAAAACCTATTTTTTAATAGGCGACAAGAATGTAGCGTAAAATAGAATTACTGCGACATTGTGCAATGTTTGGCCCCATAAGAAGGAAAAATTAAAATGAAGACTTGATAAGTATTTTTAGACTGCAATATTTATGTTCAATTTACCTGTTTCTTCGCATTAGCTCCGCACATGTGAGAATAATACGTAGTTATATCAAAATAACCCGACACGCTAAATTAAACAAGAGTTTTTCAACCTCTTCGAATGTAAAGACATTCTGGTGATCCCGTCCCCCTCCTGCCGAACCGCATAATTTTACACCGCGATTCCACCTTGGACGTCGTCCAGTGCACACCTGCCTAACGACAGTATATTTTCAGTTGTAAGTGTAACCGGCTTCTCTCTAGAAGCTACATATTTTGACTTTTCTGTGCGCTTTTCCTTCAGTTCATTAAATTTATCGTGTGCTCGCGTTTTTATTTGATTCATATTCACGTTACATATCTCGTTAGTGTATTATTCCGCCTTGTGAATCGCGTCGCGAGAGTCGTCTGTCTTTGTTTTCTGATTAGAAGCGACATATAGTATTTTGATTTTTGTCTGCGCGTTTTCGTTTCAGTTTGTAAATGTATACTGTGCTCCCGTGCATATTAGATTCAAATCCGCGTTTGGTATTCCTTTGAGCGCATCGCGACTGTTGTTTTTTGTTTTCTCAGCACTGTAAAATTGAATAGGGACTGTGACTGCTGTGTGCGGATACAGTCTGAGCTGGTGACACTTCGCTCGCAGGTTCAAGCTGTGTTAACCTCGGTTGCACAGCTGTAGGCTGCGTTCGAAGGGCGTCGTTGTTGTTGGCCGGCAGTGGGGACTGAATGGACTCCCGTCGTCTCCACCGATCGGCCTGCGCCATCGACATGCCCTGATACTGGTAGCAGTGAGGCAGAAACCCCACCCGTGGTTGCGTGTGAGGTTGCTCTAGTGCGTGAAACGAAGCGCAAGACATTCTGGGGAACCGATCGTGAGGCCTCCCCGGTTCGTCTTGCGAACAGGTTTGAGGCGCTATCTGTTCGCGACAACGTTCCTATGTTGGATGGTGTCTCTCATCCTGAGGTCACCACCCAGCCTGCAAGATCCGGACTTTCACAGAGGGTGGGTTTGCTTGTATATGGAAGCTCCAACGTTAGGCGGGTGATGGATCCCCTTAGAGGGATGGCTGCCAAGGAGGGGAAGAAGGCCAACGTGCACTCCGTGTGCATACCGGTTGGAGTCATTCCAGATGTGGAATGAGTCCTTCCGGATGCCATGATGGGTACGGGGTGCAGCCAACTGCAGTTGGTGGCTCACGTTGGTACCAATGATTTGTGTCGCTTCGGATCTGAAGAGATTCTCTCAGGTTTAGAGCGGCTATCTGAAGTGGTAAAGACTGCCAGTCTTGCTTGCAAGATGAAAGCAGAGCTCACCATCTGCAGCATAGCTGACAGGACCGACTGTGGACCTCTGGTACAGAGCCGAGTGGAGGGTCTGAATCAGAGGCTCAGACGGTTCCTCATTGTTAACAGATTGTATCATAAAACTCTCTAAGTTTTGGTGAATTAAGAATTAATCTTAAGTAAGGAATTACGTATTTTTAAAATGAAATATATTTCACTTTTCGTAGCCCTTTCTTGTATTACGGAACCCCTAGTATTCATAGATGAATTGACTGGTTGTTGTAAGGTGCAGCTGCTGCCTCCTTTGACCTGTAGCCCACGAACAGAGACGTATTTCTTCCAATCCCCCAACAATGAAACACCTAAAAAATTTGAATATTCTACCTCAGCTACAGATTTCTGTTGAAAGTCTATATTATTTTATTAAAGGTGTCATACCGTTTACTTTATGAAACTGTATATACTGGGTTTTATCAAAGTGTAATGAGAGTCCATTGTATAGACCACTTAATAATTATCTGAAAGACATCCTTTATAAATTCATTAGTTAATTCCCGTTGTTATGGGTGATAGCTAAAAGATAAAAACAGCAAAGGACCCAAGACCGAACCTTTAGGACCCCATTTTTGATAGCCCCACCCCCAGTTATCTCTTTCTTGCACGTTATGTGAACTGTTTATTTCAGTTTTCTGCACTCTCCCAGATAATTATGATTTAAACCATTCGTTCAGTGTCCCACAATACTTACGCTTATCTAGAAGAATTCTATGGTTTACATAATCAAAAGCCTTTGAAAGATCACAAAAAATCCCAGTGGTTGATGTCCGATTATTCACAGCATTTTATATTTCATTAGTGAAAGTATATATAGCATTTTCTGTTGATAAGGTTTTCTGAAAACTAAACTTAAATTTTACTAATATGTGAAGCTACTCGAGAATACACTACTTTTTTCAAAAATTTTAGATAAAACTGTCAAAATTGATATTAGACGGTAGTTTTTGACGTCGGACGCCACTCCTTTTTTATGCAATGCTTTAACGACAGCATATTTCAGTCTATCAGGGAAAATACCCTGCTTTAGAGAGCTATTACATATGTGGCTAAAAATCATACTTATCTCTTGGGAACCAGCTTTTAATACCGTGTCGGAAATGCCATCAATTCCATGTGTGCTTTTACTCTTGAGAGTGTTTATTATTATCCTGATTTCCGATGGAGGTGGATGGAATTTCAGTTGTATCAAATTGTGTAGGTATGACCTCTTCCATTAACTGCCTTGCTATTTCTAATGAACATTTAGATCCTATTTCCTCCACAATTTTAAAAGATGATCTTTAAAAATGTTTTCAACTTCTGACTTTTTGTTAGTAAACTTTTCATTTGCTTTGATGGTAATTCCCTCTTCCAGTGCTCTTGGTTGCCCTGTCTCCCTTTCAATAATATTCCAAATTGTTTTAATTTTATTATCAGAGGGACTAATCTCAGACATGATGCACATGCTTTTGGATTTTTTAATAACTGTTCTTAATGTAACACAGTAGTTTTTGTAATATTTGATTGCTTCTGGGTCATTACTCTTTCTTGCAGGTAGATACAGTTCCCTTTTCCAGTTACAAAATATATTTGTTCCTTTAGTAAGCCATAGTTTTTTTTCTTTCAAATACCCTTACAAATGTATCATAAAATAAGTTATATTTTTAATTAGAAACAGGTTCCTTATCACCCTTATCCCAGTCTAACTGCTTTAGACTTTCTCTGAACTTTCTAGTTGTTAAATTTTAATTGAGCGCACAACTCTGGAGGACTGTTTCGAATTACTGAACGGAGCTATGTCATATACTGTAACTAGCTGTGCTCCATGATCGGAACGATCAAACAGGACAAGCATTTACGTTGTTAAACTTATCTTGGTCTATAAAAAATTTATCTATAATGTGCTGCTCTCCTTGACTACCCGAGTAGGAAACTCAATACGAATGTCAAACCAAAGGAGCCAAATAAGACTTCCAGGTCATTCTTCCTGTCACACACATTCATTGAATCAACACTGACATCATCACAAATATTAATTTGCTTCCCCCTTATCTGACAGATAGCACAACAAGGCATCCAAGATTTCCAGAAATAACTGTTAATTTCCTGAAGGGGACATATACACCGTTAAAATTATAAGAGAGTCATCATTGAGTTTAAGCTGATAGGCACATGCTTCAGTATTTTACTCTACACAAAACGTTTTTGTTTCTAAATCTATTACACAGTGATGGCTTTTGACATATACGGCAACTCCTCCTTTTACTTCATCATCTCTACTTACATGTGCAGCTTGTTTATGTCCAATAACATTCACCTTTCCCATGATGCTAAAAAATGCACAGTACATCTATTACATTATCAGTTTCTATATGATCTGAATAAACCAGAAACTAAAGCTCATCTATTTTATTCTTTAATCCAAAAATGTTTAAATGTTTGTTAAGCTTATGGGACTTCGAGGTCATCAGTCCCTAAACTTACAAACTACTTATGATCTACCTTATACTAAAGACAACACACCCATGCCCGAGAGAGGATTCGAACCTCCGTCACGGGAGACCGTGCGATCCGTAACGTGGCGCTCCAGACCGCTCGATTACTCCCGCGCAGCTATTCTTTAATCCCCCTACATTCTTGTGAAAAATGCTAACATTATTTTTTACTTTACTTTTGTAATTTTTTAACTTCTTTAGCACCTGTCTGACTGAGCTTCTCACTGGACACTGAGCCTAAAAAAAGAGGTACTTCCATGAATTGCAGTGTCCACCCTTAAGGATTTTGCTATCAACGCAGCGAGATGCAGGCCAGGTCTAGTGAAATCCCATCTACCAATAGCATCAATAGGAAAAAACCCATGCCTGACAGAGTAGCCACCCTAAGCAGCTGATCAATCTTCATATTGACCATGAAACATCAGGACCATGGAGGAACTCGTGCCCACATGAGATGAAAATTTTGAAGGGGAACTGGAATTCGTTAAAAGGAAAAGGAAGTAAAAATAGTGGAGAAAATAAAAGGAACCCGCCTGATAGAATTTTCCAGAAACATAATTTAATCATAATAAACACTTGGTTTAAGAAACATGAAAGAAGCTTGTATACGTGGAAAAGACCCGGAGACACTGGAAGGTACCAGACTGATTTTATAATGATACCACATACAAATGGAAACCAGGTTTTAAACTGTAAGACATATCCTGCGGCAGATGTAGACTTTGCCCATGTGTTATTAGTCATGAACTGTAAACTGAAACTGAAAAAACCGCAGAAAGGTAGGAAAATAAAGGTTTGGGACATGGATAAGAAGAAACCTGAAGTTCTTGAGAATTTCAGAGGGAACTTTAGGCAACAATTGACAGAATCTGGAGAAAATAAAACAGTAGAAGAGGAATGGATAGCTTTGAGAGATGAAATACTGATGGCAACAGAGTACTAAATAGGTACAGAGGCAAGACCTACAAAAAATCCTTGGATATCATAGGAGATACTAAATCTAATTGATGAAAGGGAAAACTATAAAAATGCAGTAAATGAAACAATAAAAATGGAATACAGAAGACTAAGAAATGAGATTGACACGAAGTGCAAAATTGCTAAGCAGAAATGGCTAGAAGGCAAATGCAAGTCTGTAGAAGAATGTCTAACTAGGGGTACAATAGGTACCGTCTACAGGAAAATAAAAGAGACATTTGGAGACAAGACAAATAGCTGTTTGAATATCAAGAACACAGACGGAAAACCAGTTCTCAGCAAAGAAGGGAAAACTGGAAGATGGAAAGAGTATGAAGAGGGCCTCTACAAAGGAAATGAACTTAGAGACAGTATTGAAGGAAGGAAGAGGAAGTAGATGAAATAGGAGATACTATATAGAGAGTTGAATTGGACAGAGCACCGAAAGACGTAAGCCAAAACAAGACCCCTGGAATGGACGACATTCCCTCAGAACTAATGAAGTCTCTGGGAGAGCCAGCCATGACAGAAATATTTTACCTCGTTCATAAAATGGTTGAGACAGGAGAAATTCCCCCAGACTTTAATAAAAATAATTCCAAAAAAATCAGACACAGCAAGTGTGAAAATTACAGAATCATCAGTATTAAATTATTGTTGTAAAATTTTAAGACGAATTATGTACAGAAGGATGTAAAGCTACTAGAAGCTGACCACGAAGAAGTTCAGTTTGGATCCAGGAGAAATGTAGGAACACGGAAGGCAATACTCACTTTACGATTTACCTTAGAAGATAGGTTAAGGATAGGCATACCTACATTTCTAACTTTTGTAGATCTGGAGTAAGCTTTGACAATGTTAATTAGAATACACTCTTTCAAATTCTGAAGTCTGCAGGGGTTTGAGCAGCATCGTAAAGCACCCATTTCTGCATTTATGTCAATTCATGCGGAACTCATCGTAATGCAATTTTTCGCGTTACCAGGCGTTCCATCAGAAAACAAAAATGTTTGTTTGTAAATCTATCGGACCAAACTGCGTGGTCATCAGTCCTTAGCTTACAAACTACTTAAACTAAAGAAAACTAACCTAAGGACAAACACACACCACCCATGCCCCAGGGAGGACTCGAACCTCCACGGCGAGCAACCGCGCGCTCCGCAGCGAGGCGCCTTAGACCGCTCGGCTACTCCACCGCGGCGGCGTTACTTCAGAATGCCAAGCACAATCATATACGCTAATCCGGTATCGCGGGCGAGCTCACAAATCGTCTGGCGTCGATCATTGACCACTAACGCGACATCAATATGCACTTCTTCTTCAGATACTCTAGGATACGTGTCTCCCACAGATTACCGACCTTCGTTGAAGGCTTTTACCCAACGTGCCACTGTTCTGAATGCCGATTCCCCGCACGCCGCGGCGGAGAGGCCGAGCGCATTGAGGCGCTATGCTACGATGCGCGAGGCTGTTTCCCGTCGGGGGTTCGAATCTCCCCTAGGGCATGGATGTTTGTGCCGTCTTAAGTATAAGTTAGTTCATAAGTAGTTTGTAAGTTTAGGGACTGATGACCCTGTAGTCAAGTCCCGTAAGCTATACAAACATGTGAATATTTTGATTCCCCGCACGCTTCTTGAAGACCTCGATGACGTCGAGCTGTACGACCTCTGGCACATTCAGTTTTGATCCAACTCCGTTGTTCCTGTTTCGAAAACATAGTGATGCCGTTACGTTGACCGCTCGGTTACAATTGACTGTGTATGTCCCTCGATGTGCGCACGCTGGTGACATGAGACGGGTGAGTCGATTTGCTCGGAGCTAAGGTAGGTACGTCAACAATGTGCGCTATCAGCGACAACAGTTTAATCCATTGCATAGTGTTTCCACCATTTAAGTTCCAGCACTCGTATCAATCGCAGAAAATCAAATGAAGGTATCACTCAGACGTCCGGAGTGATGCTAGAAGTGAAGCCAGTGCAAACTTTACTTGTTGGAACTTGAAATGAAATTGAAGTGCATAACAGAGGCTTCATCGAACCACTTTTACGATATTTCTCTATAGTTCCACTCTCTAACAGCTCGAGGGAAAAAGGAACACCTAAATATTTATGTTCCCTTATTTTATTATGATGGTCATGTCCCTCTATGTAGGTGGGCGCTAACAATATTTGTTCGCATTCTGAAGAGAAAATTTGTGAGAGAAATGTCGCAAATAGATATCGCCGCAACAAATAACGCCTTTCTTTTAATAATTTCCACCCCAACTCGTGCAACATTTCGGTAACACACACTCTTCTACATGGCGATAGTACAAAACTAGCTGCCCTTCTCTGAATTTTCTCTAAATCGTCTGTCAGTCCCACCTGCTGTGGATCCCACAATGTGCAGCAATACTCCAAAAGAACACGCACTACAGTAGTGTACGCAGTTTCTTTAGTAGAGCTGTTGCATCTTCTAAGTGTTCTGAAAATGAAACGTAGTCTTTGGTTCGCCTTTCCTACCAGATTTTCTATGTGTTCTTTCCATTTTAAGTTCTTCTAAATTGTTACTTCTAGGTATTTATTTGAAGTTACGGCCTCTAGGTTTGACTGATTTATCGTGTAACTGACGTTTAACGGATTGCTTTTAATGGTCATATGGATGACCTCACACTTATCATTATTAAGGGTCAATTGCCGGTTTTTGCACCATGTAGATATCTCATCTAAATCATTTTGCAGGTACTTTTGATCTTCTGATGACTTCACTAACCGATAAATGAAAGCATCATCCGCGAACAGTCTAAATGAGCTACTCAGATTGTCTCCTACATCGTTTATGAAAATAAAGAACAGTAGGGGCCCTATAACACTTTCCTGGGTAACGCCAGATACCACTTATGTTACACTCGATAACTTTCCGTTAATTACAACGTACTGTCTCCTTTCTGACAGGAAATCAGGAATCCAGTCGCACAACTGTGGCGATATTCCATAAGCACGCAATTTGATTTGAAGACACTTGTGTGGTACACTGTCAAAAAAAGCCATCCATAAATACAGAATCTGTTTGACATCCCTTATCGATAGCACTCATCACATCATGTGAGTAAAGAGCTGGCTGTTTTTCACAAGAACGATACTTTCTGAATCCGTGTTGACTATGGGACAATAGGTCGTTCTCTTCGACGTAGTTCATAATATTTGAGGAAAGTCAATGACATAGGCCTGTAATTTTGCGGATCACTCCTATTGCCTTTCTTGAATATTGGAATGACCTGTGCAACTTTCCAGTCCTTAGGTACACAACATTCGCTAAGCGAGTGGTTATATATGTAATAATTAGGTATTGGGCTATTGCATCAGCATACTCTGAAAGGAACCTAATTGGTATACGGTTATATATAATAATTGGGTACTGGGCTATTGCATCAACATACTCTGAAAGGAACCTAACTGGTACACAGTGGGGACCGGGAGACTTACTTTTGTTAAGTGGTTGTTTTAATACACCAGGGATATTCACTTATAAATTACGCATGGTGGGAGCTTTTCTTTATAGGAATTCTGGAGTATTTGCTTCGTCTTCTCTACTGAAGGAAATTCGGAAAGCTATGTTAAGCAATTCTGCTTTAGCAGAACTGACATCAGTAGCATCTCCATTTCTATCGTGTAATGAAGATATTGTTTGTGTTTTGCCGCTAGTATACTTTACATACGACCATAGTTTCTTAAGATTCTCAACCAAATTAGGTGACAGGGTTTCGTTGTCGTAACTTTTGTAAGCTTCTCTCGTTGAAATTCCAGCTAAATTTCTAGTTTCAGTAAAAGATTGCGAGTTATGAGGATTTTTTGTGCGTTTAAACGGCGAGCAGCTCCTCATAGGTCACATATATTGTATTTTATTTTACGACCAATGATGTTTTTTTTACAGGGATAACTAGGTGCTAGGTTTTCGATAAACTGAACCTATACAGAAGTATACTATGTTACTCACATCAGAAAATTGTGGTTTCCATAAGAGATCGTTGCCTCTGTCAATAATATGGCCTTTTTTTATTGCCGTTGCTTGTTCCGATGTGCGCTGCTGCTCTCCGTCGGAGGTTCGACTCTTCCCTCTGGCATGCGTGTGTGTCTTGTTCTTAGCATAAGTTAGTTTAAGTAGGGAGTGATGGCCACCATAATTATCTCCCATAGCTTTACAAACAATTGAATTTTGTATTGCTGGTGTAACTATGTATTTTCTTTAATATTACGAATTACTTTTGCATTAACGTATTTGACAGCTAATGTCATTTGGCTGAAACAGTTTTCGTTTCTTTGTTGTTACGTAGGGATCTTTATACTGGGTTCATGATAAGGAACCAAGTGACTGAAATCCTAGTTCTTAAATTTTGTGTTAGGTGTTATATAGCTCCCCTACATCAGGTCAATGCTTACATTAACATTTAAATAGCCTGTGCTTAGTTTCCTTCACTATCTTCGTTATTTTCCAATTTGTGCACGACGCTTCTGTGCGCTTCGCAGAACATAAAATACTGAGCATCCTATTCAAGAAAACTGTCTTCACACCCTCCTCTTTCTAAATTAAAACAAAAATGTTAATGCGTTGACTGCCAATCATCATATCGAACCCGTCAGAAATGCGATAACTTCCTTGTACTGTTTGAACTTTCCCCTGGTATCCTCCATGTTGGGCTAAAATTATGCATTTATTTAATCTCTTTCACAGCATCTTCCTAGCCAGCAACGTGAATCACTCAATTAACGTAATTCCCTCTTTCAAACGCTAGTGATTGTGTGGAGTATAATTGGAAGCTTCCCGCTGTACTGAATAGCACCTGATTAGCGTATTTTTCTTAGTTTCTCTACGAAACTACTTTAACGAATTAAGCGCACCTCTCAACCTTTAACACTGATGTTACCAAATCAGTGGCTATCATTGCTACATCAAAAGAGCCTTCAGGTCTTTCATTATTCTTTCATAAACATAGTTACGGAAATATTTGTAAATTACTTAACATCATTGTCTTCAAAAGATTTTATTTTAAAAGAGATTGAGGTAATAATTGCGGCTGAAATGCTGCTCACCCATTCACCCTGTATATTACTGTTTGTGTGACCGACTTAAGACTGAAACCTAAAAGCGCAGGGTGGACATTTTGATGACAATGAAAACACGTATATGACGCGTTCCTGTTGGAAGAAAGAATGGAGTAAACGGCGGTGCATGGAAGAATCTTTCTGCAGAGCTTGTAGTGGAAGATCTATACAACATTGTCGAAATTTGACGAGAATCGCAGCGATGAAAATGGAAGAAAATACTCCTTTTTGGACTCAATATTGTCAAATCTATTAGTATTGGAGACAGACTGCTTGTTACACTAACAAGTAGACCACATTGATATGGGATTTCTGCAACCACCCAAAGCAATTTTACACATCACTCACAAATTCTCGAATTTTGGAATTTTCTTAGCAACTTTAATTACATACAAAATCAGCAGAGTCTCTGACAGTCGTCGTCACGTATCGCTAGCGTTGAAATTTATTTATTATTCCATTTCTTTCTTCCTTTTTTAAAGTTTTGTTAAAATACCTAAATATTTAAATATAAAATTCATCAAAAATGTGGTAATTAAAACATATCTAATTGTAATGTTTATAAAATTGTTTGTTAATATGAAACAATGTAATCACAGTTACAAATATGCTACATATTATCATATTACGTGTTAATAATTATGGTTTCAATTGAAAAACATCCCACATTACATTTTTTTGGAGCAATACTGGAAAACTCTTCAAAAAGTTGACAAACAGAGGACAACCCTTTTCAATTTAATAGTGAAGTGCATTCTGTAAATAATGTTAGTCGTGACACTTTTATTTATCTGAACCATCATTTTTAACATCTTTTCATAAAGTACTGAATTTAATAATAATCAAAACATTACCACATATTTGATTAATTTCAGATTTAATGGTGTAGTATTTGAACACAAAGAAAAAATTCAAAAAAATAAAAAGAACCGTCGTGATCTGTACCACGAAGCCCTAGGTTGAGATTCCTAGGTTGAGAGTCCAAAACTATACCCGAGAAGCCTCAGCGATTGTAAATTCACTGGGCTTTTTCGGAATAATTATCTTCTTGGAAAATTTTTAAAGTGGCTTGATAGTTTTTGGTGAAGCAGTCAATTTTACGTTTTTTCCCTTTTTTCTGTCATATTTCTGATATTCGAATGTCTAAGACAGCACTGTGTCTCCTAAGTGACAATTTTTTTCTTCAAATATTAATGCTATATAAAATGTAAACCCCTTTTTTATATGCCCCTTGTTGTGTTGCAGTATTTAAGGCAACAACTTCAGATATGGGCTGGCTGCTCGTGATGTTCTTATACGATGATGAAAGATACTACTCTCTGAAACACGCTTCGGTGACAAATTATGTCTCACAACATGCAGCGTCCTGAGTTCTTTCTTTTTTTGTGTGTAAGAGTACGTTTGTAATATATTCCGAAGGTGTGATAACGTAATTATCTGTGAAATACCGCATACAGTATAGCCGCTAAGCACTCTCCATGCACTCTCAGCTCTCCCGACAGCGCCGATGCAGACTTTCTTGGTTGAGACTGCTGCAGCCTCCCACGCACCGAGTCGGTTCGTATGGCGCTTCGCGTTTTCAAGTTTCGACGCCGGTGCTATGCAGGGTGTTTGCTGGAAACAAGAAGAGATGGTTACCGGGCACCATTCAGTACGTGCTCGGTCGCAATATGTATGTTGTACGTTCTTCCACAGAGTCGGAGTTGCGGCGCCACGCAAACCAATTGCGCCTGCACAGGCCGCGCGATCCTGTCTCGGGTTTCTTGATTCCAGACCCAGTTCACCGCCAGGGAGCACAGCCACATCTTTCGCCGACGGGTCCAGCGTCCCCGGACTACAAGATCGTCCCGATGGAGATCGACGCGCCTCCGTTGCCGCCGCGGCCGCGGCTGACAGCGTCACCGAGAGAGACTCCGGGACCGTGCGTGCCCCCGCCGCCTGGGCCACGCACCTCAAAAGAAGATGACCTGCTCCCTCTGGGCGGAGGCGTGCACCCTTCCCCTCGTTTTGGTGGGTTTCCCGGGAGATCGCAAGGTGGATACCGGGGCGCGGACGGCGTCTCGATCCCAGCCTCTGCTACGATGCCCGTCCCACCAGTAACGCCCTCGCCCAGGCCCTCCTGCGGTGACGCACAAGTATGAAGTGCACGCACGGCGCGGCGTTCTTACGACGTCAGCCACGAGCGCTCTCTCTGCAACTCCGCTCGTGGCCCCGACTGCTGCATCGTTCACTTGGAATCAGACAGGCACCAGTTAAGACTTGGCTATCGGATAGGAACTAGGAATCATCAGTAGGCAGGCCTCTATCTAATCTATGTATCAGCATTCTGCAGTCAAGAACTATGTAAAAGTATTACTAAGTCTCTATGAAATATATATCTCGTTATAATTTACTCTAGTGTTTCTAGTTTCTGCTGTCCCACTGGCTGGTCACCTCCATGCCTGCACACGCGTGCATCCTTTATTCCTGTGTCGGTCTCTTTCTACTCGGCCACCGACACCTACGACAATCGGCGTACGAGACACAAAAGCGGCGACGAGGCTGGGACACAAAAGAGACCTTCTGCGAGCAGCTGTCGAGTGGCCATAGTTGGCGATTACACGAGATATCGAAACTCGGAGAGAGTGACTGAGATCTTGCCCCTCTCTCTGAGACTGCCGGCGAGCTGACTCTCGGCGCAGTTTACAGGGCATGTATAAATAACAAATGCTCTCTGAGAGTCGAAATCTCTCACGTGTACAGGGCACACCTCGGGGAGGTCAACGATGATATGGGGTTAAGAAAACCGGGTATTTACAAGATACACGAATAGGATAAAAAGTATCGTGACACCTGGCTGAAAATGACTTACAAGTTCTTAGCGCTCTCCATAGGTAATTCTGCAATTCAGTAAGGTGTTATCCCATCCTTACCCGTGATGACAGCTTCCACTCTCGCAGGCATACGTTCCAATAGTGACTGGAATGTGTCTTGGCAAATGGCAGCCCATTCTTCATGGAGTGCTGCACTGAAGATAAGTATCGATGTAGGTCGGTGAGGCCTGGCACGAAGTCATCTTTCCAAAGCATCCCAAAGGTGTTCTCTAGGATTCAAGTCAGGACTCTGTTCAGATCATTACAGGGATGTTATGTCGCGTAAACACTCCACCATAGGCCGTGCGTTATAACGGGTTCTCGATCGTGTTGAAAGGTGCAATCACCATCCCCGAATGGCTCTTCGACAGTGGGAAGCAAATAGGTGCTTGAAACATCAATGTAGGCGTATTCTGTGATTAGTGCCACGAAAACCAGCAAGGAGTGCAAGCTCCCACTTCCATGTAAGAAACGACCACACCACTCCGAATTTTATTGTTGGCACTACACACGCTGGCAGATGACGTTGAGTGATCATTCGCCATACCCAGACCCTGCCATCGGATCGCCACATTGTGTACCGTGATCATCACTCCACATAACGTTTCTCCACTTTTCAATCGTCCAATGTTACACCAGGCGTCGTTTGGCATTGACCTGCGTGATGTGTGGCTTATTGACAGCAGCTCGACCGCAAAATCCAAGTTTTCTGAGCTTCCGACTATTTTCCATAGTACTTGGAGTGGACCCTGATGCAGTTTGGAATTCCTGTATGAATGGATAGATGCCTGCCTATTACACTGTACGACACTCTTCAACTGTCAGTGGCCAATATCAGTAAATAGACGAGGTCGGCTTTACGTGACCACGTTTTCACTTCACTGACACTTCAGAAACAGTGGACCTAGGGATGTTTTGGAGTGTAGAAAATTCGCGTACAGACTTCTGACACAAGTTGCATCCAATCACCTGACCACGTTCGGAATCCATGAGTTCTGCGGAGCGCCCCATTATATTTTCTCACGAAGTCTAATGACTACTGAGGTCGCTGATGTGGAATACGTGGTAGTAGGCGGCAGCACAATGCACCTAATATGAAAATGGTATATTTTGAGAATGTCCACTTTTGATCACATAGTGTAAATGTGAGTGCGTTGACATAAGATGTAAGGAGCATCAAAAACATACTAGGCTACCACAGGCCACGAAACGGCTATAGCAGAACACTTACCGGAACTAGATATGATAAAACCAGGTACTTTTGATAGTATAATGGATTGAGATCAAGATGTCGGAGAGCCTGAATAAACTGCCGCGGCGGATTCGCTGCGCGTGTTGGAGCGCCGTGCTGCGGTGCGCGCAGCCATTCGTCGTCGGGGGTTCGAATCCCCTCTCGGGCATGCATGTTTGTGTCGTCTTTAGTATAATATAGTTCATAAGTAGTTTGTATGTTTAAGGACTGATGACACCGCAGTTACGTCCCTTAAGCTTTACAAACATTCGAACATTTTTTTAATTAACCGGGAAGCAGGGCAGAGTACGGCATGGAATATAGCTTTGGAACTGCTACATAAACAACGGAAGAAAGCTCCCTTCTGCACACAACCAGGGAGAGAACAACAATGGCTTACGCCATGAGTAATTGTGTACAATAAATGGGAAAGGATGTAAGTGCCACAAACTAAAATTTTCAGTATTGAAATAAATTTGTCTTAAATATTGGATGATTGTATTAATTTTATGAAAAAAAATGTATATATCTAAATACCTCTACAAAACATGAAAACAGTTTTCTTATGAATATGTATAAAGGAAACAAAACTTATATAGAAAAGAAGTAAGTGCCATCCTTTGATTTTCTGGAAAACTTTGTAAGTGCCTTACTAAGTTTTTGAAAAGGATGTAAGTCGAAGATTTGTGATAAAAGAAGATAGTATGTCCATTGTAGTTTTGAGAATATTTAATAACTTTACATATAATTTTACTCTTTCAGTGCTAGGCTAATATAAAATGGTAGAAAATAAAGTGTTGGAAGGTCTTTTGAAGCAAAGTTTTTTGTCTTCAGTTTATTCCGCTTCTTCTCTCTTTGGTAAGTACAAGCTGTTTTTGTTCACTGCTTATGTTTGTACACTTGTACTTAGAGGAGCAACTTGCCTGTTCTGCTGGTAGTTGTTTTGCTGGTATCTCTTTCCCACGACTGTTAATGTACGGCTGGCCCTTTTCTCTTGCTTCACGTCTCTTACATACAGTCACCTTCTTCCTAACCGGTTTGTCCATTATCTGGTTGGTACACTAAATACACAGCCGAAGCTCTCTCCAAAACACACACGTGGAAAGACAGAAATCACTGCTGTGTCAACCATCTGTCACCAACTGAAGCAACTGTGTAGCTTAGGCACATACATCATGGCGGTGCTAGTTTTGATTTGATTTGATTTGATTTTTCCAGGGAAACCAAAACAGTCTTGGTCCAACACGCCACTATCCGCACCGAAACTAAGTTTATTGTGCGGTATCGCTCCCTGTATATCTAGTAAAGCCAACCAATGAACAGTGCAAGGAGTCCCTTTACCAGTTGTTTATTAGACACAATTTCTTCGGGTCTGATTGTCCCAAATGTTCTGTGCATTTTACTCTCCAATGCAATGCATTCTAAGATTAGATGTGATGCAGTTTCATCACCGTCATCACAGACCCTACATTTAGGGTCCTCTTCTGTTATGCTAGTTACATTCCTTGCCATCTCAGCCCCGGTGGAACTTGCACAGTACAGCCATCTTCGAACGGCTCTTGAAACTAGTAGGACTTTTTCTGGCACTAGCAATCTTTCTCGTTTCATTACGCTTGGCTTTATACAATCCCTTTCACTAAAAAATATTTTTTTAATTTTTGGCACTTACATCCTTTTCCATTTTTTCTACTCAATTGCTGCGGCGTAAACGGGAGTAACACGCCACCACCACAGGAGCCTGACGCGCCGAGGAGCGTACCTAGCAGGCGCACAGCGAACTCTGCAGACGTGGACGGTGGCATGGCCCACCACCACCCTAGATTCTACTAAATACCTAGGAGTTACAATTACGAACAACTTTGACTGGAGAGAACACATAGAAAATATTGTGGGGAAGGCGAATCAAAGGTTAAGTTTCATCGGCAGAACGCTTAGAAGATGCACCAGCTCCACCAAAGAGACTGCCTACATCACACTTGTGCGTCCTCTCCTGGAGTACTGTTGCTCCTTGTGGGTCCCTCACCAGGTGGGACTGACGGAAGAAATTGAGAAGGTTCAGAGAAGGGCAGCTCGTTTTGTTCTATCACGTTACGGGGGAGAAAGCGTCACGGAAATGTTGCACGAATTGGGGTGGAAATCATTAAAAGAAAGACGTTATTCATTGCGGCGTGATCTGTTTGCAAAGTTTCAATCACCGACTTTTAGTTCTGAATGTCAAAATATTTTGCTAGCACCCACCTGCTTAGGGAGACAGGATCATCCCAATGAAATAAGAGAAATCAGATCGAAAACGGAACGATTTAGGTGTTCTTTCTTCCCGCGCGCTATTAGAGAATGGAACGGTAGAGAAAAGTTATGAAAGTGGTTAATGAACCCTCTTCCAGGCACTTGAATGTGATTTTCAGAGTATCTATGTAGATGTAGATGTAGAGAAGGCTCTCGTGTGACGTCATGCCGAGTAGGTAGCGCGCGCATAGGTGAATGGCTCGCTGCTTCGGCGTAGTAGGCCGTGCCCCTGTGGCTGCCCAGTCAGCTATGCGCGCGCAAAACCTACTCTGCCTGACGTCACACGAGAACGCCGCGGCCTTCTCTCTAGGTGGTGTTGTATGGCCACGAAAGGAATCTGCAGCGGTCTCTAACAGCAGAAGTGTCGTCCCGATAGTGCTCCTGGCAGGCGGGGATCGACTACGGAACACAATACGACCGCTATTGTGCGCAATCAGCTTGGACGAACAACGGAATACATTTGACAGAGGCCGACACCGGGCACGGATAGCATAGAAAACACGGACCAGCCGTTCGGCCATAAGTATGGGACACAGCTTGTCGACCAGTCTCAAGGCACACCTGATGAAATATCGAGTTGGGAAGACGCGGACCACCGGCAGTACCCCCTATTCTACGATATAGCAGTGAGCTGACTGTTCATGGCTATGGAAAAAGATGATGTAATCGATAGCAGCTGAATTCAGGTGGTGTTGGGTTTCTCCTTATCCCTGATACAGTTCCAGTAGAATAACGTGTATCCCATCACTTAATAGCTTATTGTGAGGAAAGCTTGTTGAAACGGTAATTAAAAACAATCACAAGCAAATTTACCATGAATGGAAAACGAGGGAGTAAACCTTGCATATTGTTTTGAACAGGATTCGAATGTGCTATAAAACGGGAGTTTTCATATTAATACACAACGTTGTGTCCCCCTACGCTGCAGGAGGGTTGACCATTTGCAATATTGATGTCCCATTTACTAATTTTAACTCGTCATCTAGATCTTTTCTTTAGTATTTTAAAGGTTCCACTGCGATTAAAATCCAGAGTGAAAGGATATTAATGATTATATTCACAAACAACATTGGTCTTTATCTTCTTTCTCTTTTGGCATGTTCCCGCACCTGCAGAGTCCGCTTTGTTATTTCTGATTTGGCGTTGTTAATATTTACAGGGTGGCCGGATGCCCTTCCTGTCACCACCCCATGCCCCCCCCCCCAGGAGGCATGTGTGAAAAGTGTTAAATGTTACGAATGTTTGCGAATCGTGTAACTGAGGCGGGACTTGGGGACCAGCCAGGTATTGAAGTAGGGGGATGTAGAAAACCACCTAAAAACCACATACAGGCTGGCCGGCATGCCGAAACCCTTCGTTAATCCGCTGGGCGGTTTCGAACCGGGGCTGGTACCCCTCCTCGTCTTGGAAAGTGGTGCGATAGACCACACGGCTAACAGAGTGGTTTCACAGACAACATAGGTATTCTCAGCAAAAGTGCAGAAATAGATCCCCTGATGAATGGAATTACTTTTATGTGTTCGGAATATGGATTGAGAGTAAAAAGAAGAAGTATCAAATTAACGTGCAGTAATAGAATGGCCTTAGCAATAAAATTATTAAAACTGGCGACCACGTAGGACAGTCGACAAAACACTGTTCGCACGGAAAATGCCTAAGAGCCAAATCAATTATTCTAGCCGTGTAAAACCACGCTGCAATTTGTGGCAACACTACAGTTTCTTAATGTCCCTTTTGCGCTATACTGACCGCGTACGAGGTGCAGTCAATAAGTTCTGAGACTGGAGGATAGGCACCCAATGGACTGGGTACGTTGTACAAGCTGCCTTGATCCAGAAGACTGATTGTCGTTTCAGTTGCGGATCGTAAAAGGAACACCATGTTTCTTCATCAGTTATTATCCGTTTTTGTAAAAGCCGGATCACCGCCCGCACAACTTTTGAAGTCTCCACAAATCGTCACACCATCATCCGTTGGTCTTGCGATAGGATTCGTGGCACAATGTGCTGGGTAACACGAGACGTGTTGCGGTCGTCCGTCAGACTTTTGTGGCAAGTACCATGGCTGACCCCTACTGCTGACGCGAGAGCGTCTGCCGATTGGGAGCAGTTAGCACGCACCAACGTTGTATCTTCCTGTCTCTTGTGTTCCGTTGGAACTGTTCGTGGCCGATCATTACGAACATAATCTCCCAGACTGTCTCGTCATAGCACAAAATTCGGTGCCACTTGAATACAACGCTGCGACTCAATTCGTCTTCACCGTACACCTGCTGCATCATTTCAAACGTTTCGGCAGCGGTTTTGCCTAACTTCTAAGATGATATTTGCCCGTTGATCAAACTGTGACACGTGAATGTCACAACAATGACCTACGTCTGCTTCCACTGCATGCACTCAGCTGTCTCTTCAGAGACACGGTGCCATACCGCGGCGCCACCTATGGACAATAGTGCATCACAGTAGGTTAGATTAGGATTAATACATGTTCCATAGATCATTTCGTAATTATGTGGAACGTGTCTATACATGACAATCAATATTTTAAGGATTTTTTTTATTTTCATTTTTTGTTTCTATTTTTATGGTTTTATTTATTTATTATTATTATTATTTTATTTTAAGTTTTATCTAAAATTCTTCTATAGCGGAGAAGGAGTTGTTGCCATTTAGATATTCTTTTAATTTCTTTTTTAAATACTAGTTGGGTATCTACTTGCTACTTGGTAAGGGACCGAAGACTTTTGTGGCAGCATAATTCACCCCTTTCTGTGCCAAAGTTCTAACCTTGAATGTCGCGGTGGAGTAGCCGAGCAGTCTAAAGCGTCTCGCTGCGAAGCGCGCGGTTGGTCGCCGTGGAGGTTCGAGTCCTCCCTGGGGCATGGGTGTGTGTGTTTGTCCTTAGGTTAGTTTACCTAGGTTTAAGTAGTTTGTAAGCTACGGACTGATGACCACGCAGTTTGGTCCGATAGATTTACAAACATTTGACCTTGAATAGTGAAAATCACCCTTTCTCATATATATATATATATATATATATATATATATATATATATATATATATATATATATATATATATTGTGAAGCTACAGTGAAGAACCCTAAATCACTAAATAAATGTCCGCGGATATTCTTGGGTGGGCTCCAGCAATTATTCTGATTACATGCTTTTGTGTTCAAATGTTTGTAAAGCGTCATTAGTCCCTACACTTACTAACTACTCATGAACTAACTTATAATAAAGACAGCACAAAAATCCATGCCCGGAATGGAGGATTCGAACCCCCGAGGGAAAAAGGCCTCGCTCATCGCAGCATAGCGCGTCAATGCGCTCGGCCACTCCGTCGCGGCACGCTTTTTACTCAATGTTGAATTGCCCCAGAATATGATCCCATATGAATGCAGTGAATGAAAATAGGCATAGTAAGCTACTATTTATTGAGACGTATAACACCAAATTTTGCAATGACCCTGTAGATGAAAAACGTTTCAGCAGATCTTCAATGTGTTTCTCTAGTTCAATCCCTCGTCAATGCAAACACCTAAAATTTTTGAATATTCTACATTAGCTACAGATTTATGTTCAGAGTCCAAATTTATTAATGGTGTCATGTCATTTACTGTATATACTGGGCTTTATCGAAGTTTAGTGAGAGTCCATTTGTATAGAACCACTTAATACTTTTCTGAAATGTATCATTTACAATTCATTAGTTAATTCCTGTACGTCAGGCGTGACAGCTATATTTTTATCATCAGCAAAAAGAACTAGCTTAGCATCTTCGTGAATGTTGCTACTGCATGTGATGAGAAAAATCCTATCACTGCTCTCTCTCTCTCTCTACTCTACTTTTCTATTCCCGTTATGCCATTTTCTGCAGATTTTGATATTATTCTATACTCTTCTTTCGTTTTCACTCCACTGCTCTGCTCCGTTCGTTATTATATCTAAGTCAAATACCTAACAAATATAGCTGACCGAGGGCACTGTAGGTGCAAGATAATTTGGACGTTCGCTTATACGCCATCTGGTAAGTGAAACAGAACTGCGGCTTGTATGTATGTAAAAATTAGTCATAGGTATACTACCTACACATTGCAATATACGTGAAGAAAAATGAAGAGTTGTGCAGCGTTTAACTGCACGAATTAATTAAAGAAAAGATTGAATCGTGCCTTCCATAGGTGTGGGGATATATTTAGATGTTTAATATTAGCCAACGGGCTTTAACTCTCAAACGGAGTTCCAACTTCTGTGTTTCATAAAGGGTATTGTGCGGTCGAAAAGGGAACCGCTTTTATTTAGCCACGAAGAGTTTTCTGTTTCATGTTCTTTTATTTAGCCACGAAGAGTTTTCTGTTTCATGTTCATTTATAAATCGAATATTTGTATATGTAACAATACAGAACGTACATTTAACAAAAAAACTCGAATAAATCACAAAAGGAAAACTAAGTTTACGCAACGCTGCATAATACTGAACTTAAATAAAAAAAATATTAATCAGATTAGTTTTTTGTGTTGCAAATAACAAGAAACAGTAACAGTTTTCCACATTGTAAAAACACAGTGTATGAGAAACAAGCAGCATATAATGAACTGACGCCTGATACACAATTTATCACATATGTTTCGTTTTTAAGTAAGGTCTCCTTTAGCAATCTGGAAGACTACATCAGACATATTTCCAGTTGGTTTCTTTCCATCTAACACAGAGCACATCTTTTCTTCCATGAATCTAGTTAGGGTGTATGTGTTTTTTGCGAGTAATTCTTCAGATCTCGTGATACTGCAATTACTAGTTCTTTTAGTAGACTGACATACATGAATGACATTATAAATGAAAAAAAACTCAATCTATCCTAAAATGCTTAGTTGTTAAATAAACTTTGACCATATGGAAAGCTAAAACAGTGACGTCGTCGTTGGGTCAACAATAAAGTTTTGTGAAATTCCAGCATGCAACCCAGAAACATCCTTACTGTTTACGTTATTTCAAAACAGCGTAAGTACTATGTACGTTGTTTTTTACTGACGACTAGTTTCACACTGGCGTGAACCCATTCTCAAATCCTCCAAGACAGTGTCGTCTTTAACATACAAGAACGAATACCACGAAATTTACAAAAACAAAATGTAGATGCCTGACGTAATTAGGGGTAATGCTTTTAGTTCCTGTAAATTTGATGATATGCCGTCTTTTATGTTAAAGGTGACAGTGACTCAGAGGGCGTGAGGATGGGCTCAGGACAGCCCGAAACTAGTCGTATCGAAAAGGGCCTCACCGTTTCCTATTTATATAAATGATATGCCTTTGAGTATAACAGGTGATTGTAATATATTTTTGTTTGTTGATAATACCAGCTTCGTAGTGAAAGACGTTGTTTGTAATATTGACACAGTATCAAATAATGCAGTTCAAGACATATGTCCTAGGCTTGTAGAAAATAAATTGTTAAATCACAGGAAAACTCAGTTTTTAAAATTTCTAAAACATAATTTGACGAAAGCTGACATTTTGATTACACATAATGGGCATATTATAAGTGAGACTGAACAGTTAATTCTTTTAGGTGTTCAGATAGTAAGTTGTCGTGGAAAGCCCATGTTCAGTATATTGTTCAAAAACTAAATTCTGCTTCATTTTCCATTAGAACAGTATCTGAAATAAGTTATTTTTCAACACGAAAAGTACCCTACCATGCTTACTTTCATCCACTTATGATGTACGGCGTTATTTTTTGGGGTACCTCGACTGATACAAAAAGCATATTTTTGGCTCATAAACGTGGCGTAAGTTCGCGAACGTCGTGACGACCTTTTTTCAGTAGTCTGGGAATTCTTACATACGTCGCAATACGTATTTTCTTTAATGTCGTTTGTTGTTATCAGTATCAGCTTACTCCCATGAGTTAGCAGTTTTCACTTGTTGAATACTAGACAGGAATCGTGTCTACATTTTGATCACACCTTCTTGACTCTTGTGCAGAAAGATGTGTAGTATTTTGCATTCATTTTCAATAAGCTGTCACAAGAACTCAAGAATCTTAGTACAAACCCACTCGCTTTCAAATCTAAATTGAATAGTTACCTCATGGCTCATTCCTTTTATTCTGTCGAAGAACTCCTGAAAAAACTAAAAAATTAATCTAATTCCTTTCATTCATTATTGATTCTTTTTACTTAAGATTAAGATTGTCGTGTTTGTAGGACTACTTTAAGATTTTATATTACCATACTTGTGTTAAACTTCATGTACTGACTTGTTTCATGTCTTACTCCTTATAAAATCATATTATTATTATACTGCGATTGAGGGTTAAAAGGAAGGAAGGAAGCTTAGGGTTTAACGTCGCGTCGACAACTTGGTCATTAGAGACGGGACTAACGCTCGGAGTTTTGGATAAGGATGGGGAATGAAATCGACCGTGCCCTTCGAAAGGCACCATCCCGGCATTTGCCTGGAGTGAATTAGGGAAATCACGGAAAATCTAAATTTGGATGGCCGGAGGTGGATTTGAACCACCGTCCTCCCGAATGCGAGTCCAGTGCGTTACCACTGCGCCACCTCGATCGGTGAGGGTTAAAAGTCATAGCACTTATGTTTTCAGAAGGGACAAACCACTAAATTTCATTATTTCTTTTAAGAGTTGGTGTTATTTTTGACAGCCATGGTAAACATGAGGACTGGTAACTGTTTGTATATAAATTAAATTTCTGTTTTCGCCAGGTCCTAGGATTTTTATCTGTCTCTTTCCACTTCTTTCACCTCTGGCAGTATTGCTCATGTGAAAAATACTGAGTAGCACCTTAGTTCGGAACCCACGTTAAACTGTAGGTCCCCCTATAACTGGCTGGGTAAGTCAGTTTGAACGTCGGAGGAAGGCAACGGCACACCACCTCCAAACAGGACCATGCCTAGTAAACCACTGTGGTGTTCAAACCAATCTTCGGATTATTGACTGCTTTACCTTTACCTTTTTAGGTATATATTTAAATGAACATTATCTTTGTGGCATAACTCAACGACATAACACCAAAATGTCCAAATTTCCAACAGTCCGCTGTTTGCAGTAGACTAGTTACGAGGCTGTGAGTCCTCGATCTATTTCGAGCCTCTGTATTTCCATTTTTATTCTATCTTTTCCAGCAGTTTCAAGCTTCTGACGATACGTAGTATGTTATCACTTGGTTGGTTTCCCCGCCGCTTGGTTATTCTAGTGCTCTCAGTCGCGCTCGTCCCGGTCACCTATCTCCTACTTCTGCGCTGGCTACGGTAGCGCCTGCCGCTTCCCTGGCGTACCTTTTGTCAGCGTTTGCCAACTCTGCGCCGGCGAGTTTGTCTTGCGCCCCAGTGAAGTCGCGTCAGCACTGCGAGAGCCTGCAAGTTCCGTGACGCGGAAGCAAAGGGAGAAGGTGTGCCGACGGTGACTCTAGCAACCAGTCTGTTACCGCTAGAGTACGCTCGTATTTTACGAATACCGGCTTTGACACTTTATTTCTTCCTTCAGTTTTAAGTCTAAGTTGTTCGCACCTCCTTCTGTTTTTCTATTTTTCTACGTCAATCTTCAAAGACTGAAGTAAAAAATGTAACGCTCTCTAGGGCTACGTAAGTTTATTGAGGAACTAGCGTTATTTATCATAATTGCCGGGCTATTCATTTAATCCTTTCTTATGTTCGTCCATATCTTTCTACTCTATCCATTACAGTTTCGTTTCCGTGCAATCCAATCTACACGTCATATCTCCTGGGCTGTATGTCCCACAATAAATTTTCCATCTTCCTATAGTGGAATATTAAAAAACTGTCTGCGTAATGTGTTTCGGATGGAGTTCGTTGTAAAGACGTAATAAACAGCAATCCCATGCGTATTTCCATGCATTTCATTTTTTCGCATTATATTTACGTAACTACGTAGGTAATATGACATAATCAAAATTACTAAAAATTTCCGGGCTATTATGCCGTGGTCTAGTGGATTTATTGTCGAAACCCAAAGTTTCGTCCCTGACTGCGGAGGACATTCTCAAGGGGGATCTTAGCACTTTCAATGTCCGATACACACCCTGGCTCGCTACTGACTGAAGCCAAACTCCGTTTGGTGTGTATCGGACTTCCTTAGGTTGTGTATCGGACATTGAAAGTGCTACGATCCCCCTTGAGAATGTTCTCCGCAGTCGGGGACGAAACGTTGGGTTTCGACAATAAATCCACTAGACCACGGCATAATAGCCCGGAACTTTTTAGTAATTTTGACCATTCCGGCCGTGAAAGTTTACATTTTACAATATGACATAATGTGAAAGGAACATTCGGTGGAATAAGTGCTTACTGTCTGCAAGATATGTCACAAGTAGAGTTAGTAGGAAAGTAATAAGTCAAACATCACGCGTAATTGGGTGGTGTTTCATTAACCAGATTATGACCTCATATCTCATGAACTGTATGCCGCACTGCAACATAAATTTGAAAATATGTTCAGTGCTATGTGAGTTTAGCAAAATGTCTCGTGAATACAATCAGTAATGTAGAAGTAATAAATTATAGTATCATGCTGAATGCTGTAGTTTTACTGCACGATTAGAGGGAAAGCAGTAAATGAGATTCTAAGCAAGAAAAAGTTTCATATTTGTTTGAAGTAGCGTGTGAAATTTCTTGCAAGTCGCTAAGTGCTCTCATTCTTAAATACTGGTTACATAATGGAGCAGGTTTTTGGGACTCTCGTTGTTTATGACCTCATATCTCCTGTATGAATTAAGCAATTTGTGAACTGCCCTATTAATAAAACAGTGCTAAAGCTTATTTAGAATATTCAGCAGGAGATACCGGGTTCGAATCCCGGCCGGGCACAAATTCTTATTCGCCACACGTTGGTATTTCATCTAAACCTAGTACAGTGAAATCTTAAGTGATCGCAAATTGCGATTTATTTCATTATTTAGAATAATTCAATGATTTAAACAATCAGTAACCTTTAGGTTTTGTTTGAGATCTTTCAATGGCTTTTGATTGTGTAAATCACGGTATTATTCTGGATAAGCTTAAGCATTGTGGTATTAGTAGGGCAGTGCAAAAATGGTTTAGTTCATACTTCACAGGAATAGTGCAGAAAGTTGATGTAATTTGTTCAGGTAAACTGCAAAAATCAGCTGAAGCCTCAAATTGGGAAGCTCTCAAGAAAGAAATTCCAGAGGGTTCGATCTTGGGTCCTTTGCTATTCTTGATATATATTAATGATTTGCCATACCATATATTCACAGTGATTCAAAGCTAGTTCTTTTTGCTGATATTGATGATGATTTCATGTGGCATTTTTGACCGTTAGACCCCAGCAGAGATCGGCCTGCAAGTCTTTTACGTGACGCCACTAGGGCGACTTGATGATGAGGACAACACAACACTCAGTCCACTAGACTACGGAGGCGGACATTTTTCCGTTGATACAAATATAGTAATTACTGTTGACAAACAAGGCTTAAAAGATGAAACTGTAAATACTTTTTTTATTCAGAAAATTATTAAGTGGATTTTTATAAAACTTTGATACATACAGTTCCATACGGTAATTGGCATGACACCGTTAATAAATAGTCTCTGGACAGAAGTCTGTAGCTAAGGTAGAATATACAAAGTTTTGAGTTTGGTGCATTGATGTGAAATTCAATTGAAAGCAACACACTGATGATCTACTGAATTGTTTGAGTTCAACAAAATATGCTCTTACGATTACTGAAAATTTTGGTGACAAACATCTCAGTGTATTGGCTTGCTATGCCTATTTTCATTCATTGCTTTCATATGGCATCATATTTTGGGGTGATTCAACACTGAGGAAAAAAGTATTCATTACACAAAAACGTGTAATTAGAATAATTTCTGGAACACACTCAACATTACATAGCAGACAATTCAGGGATTATCACAGTAGCTTGGTTGGAACTTAAATAGTGACAACACTGCTGTGGAGACATTATGCAATGTAATCTACTATTGTCACTGATTGCACAAGTTGTTGTTGACATACCTACCTTACCTCCCAGCAAATGGACTAGCCCGACACACGTCACTGGCGTGCGCAAATCGAGGGAAACACACTTCAGAGCGAATGGTGATTTCTTGATGTTGAAGAAAATGTGTATTACGTTTCGTTGATATGGGTCCATTACGTTAGGAAGAGTTGAGTAACACCGTGGTGCAATGTTTATGAGATTATATGTCCAGCACTCTGTATCGTAGGTGTGTCTTAAACCCACAGTGGTTGTGGCTGTTGGCTGATACGAAGGAATATGTGTATCACGTTTGGTTGGAATTCGTCCAGTAGTTTAGGATGACTCCACACACACACAAACACACACACACACACACACACACACACACACACACACACAAATATATATAACAAGTACAAAGGAATTTACAACATTTGGGATTAGGGGCACTGAATTAAATGAGTAGGAAAAGTGGAAAATTTGTGCCAGGCCGGGATTGAAATCCGTGTCTCCTTAATAGTCAGTGGCACTGTTCCTACGCACCTGGATACAGTGGGTAAAACAACTGCATCGACTATCCTAGGAAGCCTTCCGTCAGAAGGCAAATTCCAACTTATTAGACACTTGTGGTGTGGCGCCCCTAGCCACTTAACTTTCACCACTAGCCGATTCTTGTAAGATTTCGAATCCCGATGTGACATAAATTTTCAAGACTGATTTTATTCACTACCCACTGGGAGCTTCTGTAACTGTACTTGTATCTTGATTCGTAAATTTGCAGGATAAAAAATACTGCTTGTTCCTTCGGACATGTCTAATACAACAGACACCGCATGTGTATGCAATTTAACATGAAGGTGGCCAGTGATCCATAATTTAGTACGGTTGCTCAACTCGCGCACACTATGGTGGTAATTGGCGAGATGCCGCGAGTATTGATGAAATGGGCGGGAGGACTATGTCAGACGCAGTGGAGTGACCGAGCACTGCTCGCCGTCGGAGGTTCGAGTCCTCGCTCGGGCATGGATGTATGTGTGTGTGTGTGTGTGTGTGTTGTTCTTAGCGTAAATTAGTTGAAATAGTTTGTAACTCTAGGGACCGATGACCGAAGTAGTTAATTCTCTTAGATTTACAAACAATTGAGCATTTGAACACTACGTCAGATGTGTGTGGGTAAGATGATAACTAGTGTCTGATGGTGTGCTAGGGCGTGGTTACCATTCGGGCAAGGTGGCACACTGGACAGCGCTATTGACTTGTAAGACGGAGGGCCTTCCTCGCTGATTCAGTTCTGTGTCCACTGGCAGTTAATGTATATTATCAGATTCACTATGGATCCAAAATGTTATCTGTTCCTTAAGACAAGCCCGATAGAAGAGACGCAAAACACACTTGCGCTTGCACAGAAACACCCACCCACACACACACACACACACACACACACACACACTGACCGAAACAATTAGGGGATCAGTCGAGAGATATGCAGGTTTTAAAGTACTGTCACCAACGGAATGAACTAAAATGGTTCGACGTATCCCTCTCGGTTCTGCGAAGTGGAGACAACAATAACAGTAACCGAGGTAGGGGTGATACGATATTTGAAATATCTAGCAGAGTGTAGTAACAGATAGTTGCTGCAGAAGGAGTTGCTGTTGACTAGTGTTTCCTCTATCAAACGAATTACACAAGCAGTTGGGTTCAAATAGTGTAGTGAACTGATAGTGCAATGCAACAACAACGTGACTTACCCGAAGCTATGTCATGGACAACCATAGGAGGATTGGAAGCGGGACACAGAGGGAGACGGATGCAGCTATTGGTCCCCAAGTGCAGCTTCTAGGACCGGGACGCGACTTCCGACAACAGGAACCGTTAAAACAAGGCAAGGTCAAGGTCGTCCACGCTTAACATCAGCAAGAGGTGACCGTTATCTCCGATTAACAGCCCGCCTAGAAGGGAAGCTAAATGTAACTAAGCAGCAGCGCCCCCTCCAGGGAGCAACAGGATGCGTAATATCAAAACAAAGTCCGAAATCGCCTTTGGGAATGTGGTTACTACGCCCGGATACCTATGATGTGTGACCCATTACAACCACGACAGCGCTTAGCCCACAGAAGCTGGGCGGTGGAACATCAGAATTCGAGTGGTAACGAATAGCGCCGGTTTCTGTTCACAGATAAGATTTTGTGTTCAGCCGGACAATCATAGTTTCCTCATTTGGAGAGAACGTGGAATTCGGAACATCGTGCATATGTGCAGGAAATATCACCATATCATTGTGATGGCGAATGGTATGGGCAGGAGACAGTATTGGCGTACGTAGGGACCTCTATGTCTTCAGAATTGCGCTTTGAGTGCTCAAGGATAAAGAGACGATTTCATTCGACGTTTCGTTCTACGCCTACGCTGGTGCCATACGAGATACGCTCCTTCTGGTGGATAAGAACGTTCGTCCCCGCAGAGCTGCACCGGTGGACAAAATGCTCGAAGCTGAGTGAATTGAACGAATGCATTGGTCAGCTTGTTCACCGGACGTGAACCAGACTACGGTTGCAGAGCTGCATATTGCACTCGTGAAAGAATGGCCAACTATCCCTCAAGAGCTGATTGATTATTCATACTGTCCATGCTCCTCAGGTGCACAACTATTCTGGCCGTCGGATGCAATCACACCCCACAGTAGACGGCAACGAGAATTACTATTTCATTAATAGGTAATCGCACGGTGTCTCCCTCTAAGTATACGCCAAGGAAACCTCAAGTAAGGAGTCAGGGCAGCAAACTATCGTACTGTATCAAACACAAATTACAATTGCCGCAATACAATTAAAGATGCGACCAAGAGTGAGTAATGGGAAGTAGTGTGCAGTAAGAATTTGGGCAAGACGGGAAGGATATCCGGTTGGCGTAATTAGTTGAAGCAACCGCTGGCTCGAAGTGGGAAATTTTGGTTCGAATCCCTTCTCAGCACAAATTTCCATCTTAAACACTGAATCTATCTCTGTTCCCTCTAACAGCAGATATATTTTAATATTTTGAATTCGTAAACATCGACAGCATGTAGAATCCCATACAGCCAAAAGCTAGTATCATTACTGCCCAAGAAGTGAGATCCATCACACCATTTGGTAAATAGAAACAAGGGAGAGAGGGCGCGTAAAATTCCACAGAAAATTAATATTTTCATTTGAAAATCTTGACGCATCATTTCAATCCCCTACTCCCACGCAATATATTCTTTTTTTTCTTTCTTTCTTTTTAAATTTTAGTGATAGTGGTAAGCATGTTATGAGCTACGCAAAAACTCTCGTTTTTTGACAGTATGGCGCAGGTAAACTGAAAGGTTGGACACCCCTGGAGTAGAGATGTCTGTAAGTAGAAGCGCAATAGCCGTCTCTAACGCAAGAATTGTTATTGTTACAACCAGACTCACATGTAAACAACAACCAATTTGTTCCTCTAGTCGGTGCAGTCTGAAACAAGAAATATAACTGTCACAACGTGTGGCCACACAAGTCCGAGGCCACAACTCACAAACACAAACACTTCTTATCGTTTTGGAGAGCACGATCCTCCGAGACGACCGCCGATGAGACTGCCGCTGGTGATTTTTTTTTCCTTTATTGTTATTTTTACGCCGACTGGAGTCGGCAGGCTGGCAGCAGCATCAGGCGCTGCTCTTCAGCCGAGTGTACATGTACATGATAGTGAGAGATAAAATAAACAACGTCACGAAGGTAAAAACAAGGAGTGTAAAAACATGGTGCGAAGGAAAACATTGAAGTCTTATACACCGGACACTGGAGACAATAATGCAGGTTTAAAACACATGAACATGAGAGAGATTGACACATAAACAGTTAAAAACAGTATGTGCCACGGTGGCGAGAAAATCACATTGAGGAACATCACTGGACACACGAAGAAGTAACACGACGACACAGGTGAAGAGGAGACGTGTTGCAACGCACTGTAAATGTACACTGAGACATAGATGCACTTGACACTAGACGACACTGGTGTTAAAATGCGTCACTGCAGCCCCCGCAGGGCAAGGAGAGGGGGAGGTGAGGAAGTGCGGGGGAAGGTTGAAAAGAGAGAGAGAGAGAGGGGGGGGTAGGGGAGAGGAAAGACGGGTGCGATTGAGACTCCAGGTGGGGAGGGGGGGAGGCCAAGCGGGGAGGGGGAGGAGGAGGGGACGGAAAGAGGGGGCCGCTGATGCTACGGGGATGGGATCAGAGTTGATATGAGGGGTATATTTCGGGACGAAGGGCATCATTCGGTAGGGGAAGCGTGCGGAAGTTGCCTTGGGAGAGGACATGTAACGTGTGTAGGTGGAGAGAGGGAGGAATGCAGTGGTGCAGGCGTGGCAGAGGCCCAGGGGTGGCGAGGATGGGGTAAACGAGTGGGTTGCGGGAATCGATTTTGCGGGTGACATACAGGATTCGGAGGTGTTCAAGGTGTTGAAGGAGGCGAGGAAAGGGGATGAGGTCGTAGAGGATCCGCGAAGGGGAGGGGAGTCGGATACGGTAGGCGAGGCGGAGGGCGTGGCGTTCAAGGATTTGAAGGGTCTGATAAAAGGTGGGAGGAGCGGATACCCAGGCGGGGTGGAAGGAGCAGAGGATGGGGCGCATGACGGATTTATATGTGTGGAGGATGGTGGAAGGGCTTAATCCCCACGTCCGGCCAGTGAGCAGTTTGAGGAGGTTGAGGCGGGACATGGCTTTTTCTCGTATGGATTTGAGGTGGGGTGTCCAGGAAAGGTGTCTGTCAAGGGTGAGGCCAAGGTACTTGAGGGTGGGGGTGTGGCGAATGGGACGGGCTTGGAGGGTGAGGTAGAGGTCGGGGATGCGGAAGGAGCGGGTGGTACGACCTATAATGATCGCCTGGGATTTCTCAGGGTTGACGGAGAGGAGCCACCGGTTGCACCAAGCAGCGAACTCGGTGAGGTGAGATTGGAGCAAAACTTGGGATCGGGCAAGGGAGGGGTCGAGGGCTAGGAAGGCGGTGTCATCAGCATATTGGAAGAGATGGACGGGAGGCTGAGGTTGGGGCATGTCGGCAGAGTGTATAAGAGGGGAGAGGACAGATCCTTGGGGCACCCCGTCAGAGGAGTAAAACAAGCGGGAGTTGGAATTGCAAACAGTGACATAGGATAGGCGGTTGATGAGAAAGGATGCGATGAGGCGGACATAGTTAATAGGAAGGGCATAGAGTTGGAGTTTGAAAAGGAGGCCAGAATGCCAGACATGGTCATAGGCTTTTTCAATGTCAAGGGATACAAATATGGCGGAGCGACGGGAATTGAGCTGGACGGATAGGAGGTGGATGAGGCGAAGGAGCTGGTCTTCGGCAGAGAAGGATGGTCGGAAGCCACATTGGAAAGAAGGAAGGAGCTGATGCTGTCGGAGGTGTTGGTGGATACGACGGGAGATGATGGATTCTAGGACATTGCTAAAAACGGAGGTGAGACTGATGGGACGGTAGGAAGAGGCTTGGGACGGGGGTTTGTTGGGTTTGGGGAACATGAGGATGTGGGACATTTTCCACAGACGAGGATAGAAACCGGTATATAGGACAGTATTGTAGAGGGTGGCAAGGACGGTGTGGAAGGAGAGGGGACAGGCACGGAGGTGCCTGTAGGTGAGCCGGTCGTGACCAAGTGTAGCTATGATGTCTTGTGCTGTAATAGGTGTGTTTAAATTGGAGGGAGGAATGTGCTCCAAGTACTCGAAGCCGGGGGCGAGCGGGGGAGAGGAGGTGTCAGTACGCTCATGGACGTCAGGAAAGAGGGAGTAATCAAAATGAGGATTATCAGGAAGGGAGAAGACTTCAGATAGGTAAGTGGCAAAGTGTTCAGCCTTACTGGCGTTGTCGGGAAAGGGATGGTTATCATGGATTAGCGGGTAGTAGGGGGAGGAGTGACGGCCAGTAAGGCGATTGAAGGCCTTCCAGTACTTTGAGGAGTTAATGGGGAGAGAGTAGTTAAGGCGGGTGCATGTCTGTCGCCAGTCCCGGCGTTTTTTCGCGGACAAAAGGTTTCTAATGTGACGTTGGATTTGCCGGTGGCGTGTGAGTGTGTCCCAGTCCCGGGTCCGGAGGTACGAGCGGTAGAGGCGTCGGGATTCTCTGAGGAGGAGGACGGCCTGTGGAGGCAGGGTAGGACTGTGTGGGTATATCGTTTTGGTAGGGATGTGGGCTTCAACCGCGTCAACAAGGGTTTGCTGGAGAAAGGTGGAGGCGTGGTTGATGTCTTCGGGTGTGCGGAGGGGAAGGGGGTGGCTGCCGACCGAGGTATCTATGGATCGACCGTAGGCATTCCAGTCGGCACGGGAGTAGTCGTGAATGAGTTTGGGAGGAGGCCTAGGACAGGGAGCTCGGGCAGGGCGGGGGCGGTGGTCAAGGGTGAGCAGGACAGGGGTGTGGTCACTGCCTATAAGGTCGAGGACGTCTGCCGTGATGCGCCCAAGGAGGTTAGGAGACGCCAAGACGACGTCGGGGGTGGTATTGCTTTCGGGCCGGGTTGGGCGAGGGAGGGGTAGGATACCGCCCCGGAGCGAGGTGGTGACAAACTGATGCCACCGCCGGAGTTCAGCAGGTGGATGGGAAGAGAGGTTTAGGTCAGCGGCGACCATATAGGTCGTGTAGGTTCGGTCGATGTGAGATAGGAAGTCATATGGGAGAGGGGAGGTGCTGCGGATGTAGATGGTGGCGAGGGTGATGGCGAGGGAAGGGAGGAAGAGACTAAGGATCATATGTTCTGTTGGATCATTGAGGAGCGGGTGTAGCTGGACAGGGTGGTGATGGATGGCCGATCGCCACTCCGCCTCTGGCCAAGGGAGGGGGGCCATCAGTGCGATGAAGGAGGTAAGGATTGGTGCTGATGGGACGGCGGGGTTGGAGGAAGGTTTCATTTAAGAGGAAGGCGTCCACGCAGTCTTGGAAAAGGGTATGCATGAAGAGGTTCTTGTTGGCTGGGAGAGACTGGACATTATAGTAGAGGAGACTGCCATAGTGGTGGAGGGGGGGTACGGGAGGTGTGACGGGAAAAGGGGGAGCAGGTGTGCTTAAACTTGGGCTTCGAGGCGGGAAAAAGCGAAGTGGGAGTGGACGCGGGAGAAGGTGGCAAAGGTTTCGAGGTGAAACACTGACCGTGCGGCCAGTGCAATCTGTTGAAGGGTGTGAGGGCGTTGGAAAGGATGGATGTTTGCAAGGACCGTGGTTACAAACCGGATGACGTCTTCAGCAGTGGGGGGGAGGGAGCAAGGAGTTGTTGGGGTGCATGGGCGGGTCGACTGGGCGAATGGGGACGGTGAGTTCGGGGATGGTGGGGGCCGGGACGGATTTACACTTGTAGGAATATGTGGGATGGGGTCCGCCACAGGTGTTGCAGGTGGGAGGGGAGGCAAGATTGGGACAATGCTTGTGGAGTTGAGGAGACTTGCAGTGAGGACACGTGGGGGGGTTGCGGCAGTTCTGTGTCAGGTGGTCGTTGTAGACGAGACACCTGGCACAGCGGTATGATTGAGGTGGGGAACAGGAGGGCTCCACCTTGTGGCGGCGGTCGTAGATTAGGGCCTCCTGAAGGAAAAGGTGGTCGAGGGATGATGCGGACTCCGTGAAGATCCGCATCAGGTAGGTTGGGCCAGTGGCACTGAAGATCCGCTTGGCAGAGCGGATGGTGATATCGGGCATGGCGTTGAGGTGTCCCAGCACCTCTTCCTCTGTGATCAGCGGGCTGAGCTTCGTGATCACAGCGGGTGAGAGAGGGTGGTCGACGGGAAGGAGGCGGTTGACGAGCTGTAGATGTGGTATAATAGGGGGTGAGGGTAGCATTATGACCAAAGTGGATTCGTGGAAGGCATTGTAGGATGTCAGTGTGGAGGGTGGGGCTGTGGGACTAGAGAAGGACGGTGTCTTGGCGGGGGATGATTTGTGCAAGAGGGACGTTGGGGTTAGTATTTCCGGATCTCAAGGGAGATGATTTTGTTATCCAGGAAACGTGCATCGGGACGGGAGAGGACGTAGGAGTAGAGGTCGGGTTGCATGTTGGCGGGTATGGGGGCAGTGTCCACGTGGTCAGACAGAGGTGGAGGGGGAGGGGAAGGAGGGGGAGGAGCCATCTTGGGTAATGTCGGAGTAGGGTCTGCGCTACCACGTTTCCATGGCTTCTTGGGCTTGGCGCCCGTGGAGGAGGAGGCAGAGGCGTCAGAGGAAGGGGCAGGAGAAATGGAGACAGGGTTTAGAGGGATGACAGTAGGTTGGTGTGGGGGCAGAAAGGACGGTGGGGGCGATTGTGGCGTGTCAGCCACCGTGGCGCGGCGATGTTCATTGCGAGCGGGGGTTAGAGCTGGGAATTCATGGGGCGACGTCAGTGGTGTGTAGACTGGTGGAGGAGGGACTTGGAATGCGGAGGTGAAAGACATGAGGACGGACAAAGGAACTGCCGGTTGGGGGAGGGAAGCGACACTCCAGGTAGTGGTGGTGGAGGCCTGAGATGGGGAGGTATAATAGGTGGACATAGTCGTTGATGATGGGTGGGACATATTACCAGACTGAAAAATGCACGGCGTCGAGAATGATGATGACAATGAAGATGAAGAGGCGTCGGCGGCGGCACCAGGCTTGAGGTGGTGGTGGCGGCGGCGGAGGTGGTAGGGGCAGGCTCGAGGTGGTGGTGACGGCGGCGGTGGCGGAGGCGGCGGCGTCGGCGGCGGCGGTGGCGGCGGCGGCGGCGACTGCTGGCTGGCGGCGCCGGCGGCAGGCTGGAGGTGGTGGTGGCGGCGGCGGCGGCGGTAGGGGCAGGCTCGAGGTGGTAGTGGCGGCGGCGGCGGAGGCGGCGGTGGCGGCAGCGGCAGGCTCGAGGTGGTGGTGGCGGCGGCAGAGGCGGTAGGGGCAGGCTCGAGGTGGTGGTGGCGGCGGTGGCGGCGGCGGCAGCGACTGCTGGCTGGCGGCGGCGGCGGCAGGCTCGAGCTGGTGGTGGCGGCGGCGGAGGCGGTAGGGGCAGGCTCGAGGTGGTGGTGGCGGCGGCGGCGGAGGCGGCGGCGGCGGCGGTGGTGGCGGCGGTGGCGGCGGCGGCGGCGACTGCTGGCTGGCGGCGGCGGCGGTAGGCTCGAGGTGGTGGTGGCGGCGGCGGAGGCGGTAGGGGCAGGCTCGAGGTGGTGGTGGCGGCGTCGGAGGCGGTAGGGGCAGGCTCGAGGTGGTGGTGGCGGCGGCGGCGGAGGCGGAGGCGGCGGCGGCGGCGCATGAAGATGGTGAATACGCAGTCCACTGAAACGTGGTATCTAGACGACGACGCCACTCGGCTGATAACCCGTGAAGATTTCATAAGAAAACTAAAAAATGTTCGAATATCTGTGGGACTTAACTTCTTTAGTTGTTAGTCCCTAGGCTAACTAAGTTAAACTAACCTAACAGAAACACCCATGCCTCAGGAAGGGCTCGAATTTCCGACAGCGAGAAACCGCGCGCTCCCAGACGCCTTAGACCACTTTGCCACTCCACTGCGGACAGGAGAACTATTTAAATCCTTGAAGCGATTTCTCATTTTTGCGAGACTAGCGCACAGCAATTGATTTTTCTATATATAACAATTTTCTATGTCTTTGTATCTGTTGACGGAGACTACCTTGGCTACAAGTCTCCCGTGTTTTAGGCACTTGTTAGGGACAGGTTTAGTCGTTTTTTAAGGCCAAATTTATTGCTATAATCGGACGTTTTCATGTTTTTGCCAAATATGGGAGCTCTTTTTCGCAGTTCGATATAGGATGTTCATATCCACAGAATATATTCATTAGCATGTTCTGCAGAAATGATTAGTATTTGAACGTTGTCGGCCTGTGGATTCAAGCTCACCATTGATATCACGTCGCAACGCCACTTACTCGCCCCGTAAACCAAAGGTAATGGATCAGAGTGGCTTGACCAGACCTTCAGGATGCTTCGCAGTCTTATGCATGAACCGTATCTTCAAATCCGTGAGTTCGAAACAGGGCGCATTATTGTCATGAGCGAATATCATGCACCCACCGGGAAAATTGTTACTCGTGTCACACGAAGTGTTTCGCCAGGATAACGGGTGTGGGAAAAGTGGTTTAAAAAGGGCGTAGTAGGCAATGAGACAGACCTTCATCTTTTCACCACTTGGTGTAACCAGCGGCTCCTACCCATAAATACACAAAAAAATAAAATACAATAAAGTTCCAATTTTTTGTAAATCTAACGGACCAAACTGCATGGTCACCAGTCCGTAGGTAAACTAACCTAAGGACAAACACACACACCCAAGACCCAGGGAGGACTCGAACCTACGACGGCGAGCAACCGCACGCTCAGCAGTGAGGCGCCTTAGACCACTCGGCTACTCCACCGCAGCTCCTGCCAAAACCCAGGCGATTATCGTAGGCCCTACCACCCCCTCCTTCTGTCCCCGTAATTTCTATCTCCCCCTCCATAACCGTCCCATCCGCTTCACCCCCAAAGTACTTAGGCCTTACTGTTGATCCCACCTCCATAACATGCAAGAAAAAGCCCGTTCTCCTCAAACTTTTTCTTGGCCGAACCTGGGGCCTAAACCCTTCCACCGCACTCTATACATCTACATCCACCCCATCCTTTGCCTCTCCCATCCTGCCTGGGTCTCTGCTCCCCCTCCCCCCAAACCGTTCCATAAATCCCTTGAGGTCCTTGAACGAAACATCCTCCGCCTCGCCTTCCGTACCCCTACTACCCCCACTTTACCAAAGCGACCCCTGTATGACCTCACCCCCTTCCCTCGCAAATGTCCGCCTAAGATTTTTATATTACCGTAACCGTAACGTTTTCTGCTTGTCTGTACCTAGTTGTTTGAAAGTAAAAGTGATAGCAGGTTTCTCTCAACTAGTAGCTAACTGCTTTAACATTCTAATGCCTTTTCAGGCTGGCGATCGTATAAATATTATTTAGTAAACTGATAAATTCTTATAAGTTATGCTTGCTCTTCTTATATTAATTACATGCCTGTGGGAGCTGTGTTTTCCCATGGTAGATGCAGGGTTAAATTTAAAAAAAAATTAAAAAAACGGGTGGTGACCTTACATTCACTTCTGATAGAGAGCCATAGTGTAACAGGCACAGGGGTTAAGGATGACTGGTAGTGTTACATACGGTAAGGTAACAAAATGTTCGTATGTCACCAGTTATTATACAGCCGATTCATGTTCTTGAATGTTTCGTTGCCTCTTAGCTGTTTATCTTAAAATTTACATAAACTTCTCCACTAATATTTTTCACTACTGTAGTGGTCCCTATGATAAATGTGCAGTGCCTTTTCATTGCTGTAGACTTATCTGGTGATGATGTTATCTATATCTATAAATGTGAATGTCTGTCCGGTGTAATTTTATCACGTCTGAACCACAAGACATAAAGAGCTAAAAATTAGTACAGTTACTAATGCCTACCCGGGGAAGGCTTTAGGCAAGGTTTTATGGCGATCGGATAGCTATTTATCTATATATATTAATGTGAACATCTGGTCGGTGTACGCTTATCACGTCCAAACGACAAGACGCAGAGACTTAAATATTTGTACAGTTACTAATTTATTCCTGAGTAACGTTTTATGCGCGGTTTTATAGCGATCTGATAGATATTTAGTAATTTGAAGAATATAACGCGAAATGCGGAACAATAATTACTCTTTGAAAATTATATTTACTCTTTGAAAATGGTTTTATTGGTTGCATTGTTCCTTGAGGGTTGATAATGATAAAAGGGTGGAGTATATTGGGATGGAAAGTTATCGGTGTATATAAAATTACACGTGTGGGTGTGTTAATATTTCGCTCTGCAGCGAAAACTACAGAACGCAAACGAATGGTGTGTATATAATTGTTGTCCGAAGTCTCCCGTTGTACACCATAGCAGTTCCATGCCGACAGCTATAAGGGGGTGCAAGATATGGTGGTTGAAAGTCGTCAAATTATTAAAAAAATTCGGACTGAAGGCCAGCGATGACGTTTGCGACTCTATAGCAAGGAGTTTACGTACAGTGAAACGTGGTGCCACAGATCATATCTTTGGTCTATGCATGCTACAATGTCTTCAGCTCTTTCTCTGTATGGATAAGCATACGAATAAGAAAATATAAGAATAAATAAATAAAGCTGTAAAAAAGAATTTTTTTCATACATCTCTTTAAAAAAATCGATTTCACGTTTCGCGCATTACATCAAGTGATCCATCTGTGATATTACTACAATCATTATTGTTGACTTTCGTGATTGGATTCTTCGAAACGAGTGCATTTTTACCTGTGATTTCTTATATATTCTCTGATAAATGTAACATGTTTTTAGAAAAAAAGTAGATGGACAGAGAGAGAGAGAGAGTGGATAGGAAAAGTACTAACTCAAGGTTCGAAAAAATAAATAAATACCCGGACAACGCCGAGTTTTCAGCTAGTAATAAAATAAAGGCGAAAAAATTGTGCAAACTACTACTTAATATTCTATAAAAATTTCGCGTTAGCACTCTAGAACTTGTGTCACACTTAATCATTCATAATCCTTGTCTGGAGACAGCCTTCCAACCCCTCTGCCGAGTCCCATCAAGCCTGCCCTGCGGAATGAATTCATCCGCCATCAGCTCCTCCCGAAACACCCGTTTATCGGCGGCCGTAGTCTTAATGGCGGTGATAAAAGCTACCACCGCGATTTTATGCTCCTCCGCAAAGCTAGTACGCGATTTTACGTCCCCCTGCAGTGAATTACGGCAATAATCCCTCATTATCCGGCGGAACTTGGCCCATAATATTTTGACGATTGGTTTTGTGTGGAACAAACGCCAGTGCTGCCAATCAGGGAGTACCATCTCCATTCTCGGCAGATTACTTCGCAGTTAACTACCGACTACATCAAGAAGTCTCTGCCGTTCCGCTCTTTCTGACTGCTTCGACTGTCAGCTATACAGCTGAATATTTGCTTCGGGGTTGTAAAGGAAGCAGTCGCTTGGACAGATCTTATTCCGCTTTCACAAAGAAGAGTTTGCAATAAAGAAGCAACTGACAGAAATAGAAACCAACGCACATTTACGTCAACAAAACCGAAAAACTTTCAGGGCTCCACCCAACAAATACCAAACAAGCATGAAGTATATTACAATATTGGGACAAACAAATAATTAACATTTCTGCGTAACTCGTATAAAGTAATTAAACTGAAAGAGAGGCATTGAATTAAAATTTGTGCCACGGATGGGATTCGAACCCCTGACTTCCTAATTACTAGGCAAGCTCTAGCCAATTTTATTTTTAAGGAATAAACTTTAATTTTTTTACGTATATGATCTTTAAATTCTTGAAAAACTAATAATTACACTCCACCTTATCCTTAAACAAGTCTCAAAATCACTGCACTGTGTATCTTGTAGATTCAACTAAATGTTCAAATGTTTGTTAAGCTTATGGGACTTAACTACGGGGTCATCAGTCCCTAAACTTACAAACTTCTTATCAACTACCTAATACTAAGGACGGCACTAATATCCATGCCCGAGGGGGGATTCGAACCCCCGACCGTAGTGGCCGTGCAGACCGTGACTGGAGCGCCTCAGTTCCCTCGGCCACCGCGGCCGGCGTAGATTCAAATGAAGCAATCAATTTTGATTAGACTCCTTCTTCTTGTTTCAGTAATTCATATACACTCTTGATAGTCTCCCTTTACTTATCCAAACTCATCAGTCTTGATTTAAAAGACAGTTAAAAATCTCTGCAAATTTTGGTTATATTTATAATGCTTACTCAGAGAAAAATGCTCTCCATTGATAAGCTGTATGTAGTCATCTAAATTAGGATTTGTCTTTTTAATTTCATAAAATACATACTGTGCAATTATGCTTTAAATTAGGAAATAAAATTATAGTATGGCTGAAGTCCGAGGTCTATTCATAATATACCCCAACCGGTGAAAAGCAGAACATTTCGGTCCTAGTGCAAAGACAAGGCGAATACAATGCAAAAGAACTACACTAAACTGAACTCCGTCCGACAGGCCTCAAGAGGCCCAATGGGTACTGACCGGCCGCCGTGCCATCCTCTGCCCGAAGGCGTCAAAGGATGCGGTATGGAGGGGGGCTTTGTCAGCGCCCCCGCACTCCCGGCCGTTATGTCAGTCTTCGTGACCGGAGCCGCTACTTCTCGATCAAGTAGCTCCTCAGTTGGCCTCACAAGGGCTGAGCGCACCCCGCTTGCCAACAGCACTCGGTAGGCAAGGACGGTAACCCATCCAAGCGCTAACCAAGCCCGACAGTACAAGGGGAACTGTATAAGGGGAGAGATTGACAGATCAGCTGTTGCTGAACATGTTTTTCAACCAGAGGACCACCTTATTCAATTTGATAAGATTCAGGTTTTATCAGTCACAAATGGATACCTCGAAAGTCTGTACAGAGAGACTATAGAACTTATAAAACACCCCAATAATTTCAGTAGGATGGAGTAGAGCGTGAAAGTAAATGAAATGTGGATTGAATAAAAATGTAACAGTCTTTCACCATGGCAATCGGCATATCAAATGCATCTGACATCCAAAAGTGCCACGATCCCCCTTGAAAATGTCCTCCGCAGTCGGGGACGAAACATTGGGTTTTCATAATAAATCCACAAGACCACGGCATAGTAGCCCGGAAATTTTTAGTAATTTTGACCTTTCCGGCTGTGAAAGTTTACATTTCACCTTAAATATTTGAGTACAGATGAGCCATTGTGCGAATGTATATTTTGTGAGAGGGTGTACTAACGCTTATTTCTGCCTTATTGAATCCATCATTGGTGGTAGAAGCGGGACAGTGGCTGGTCAAGAGTCTGAAGGAACTGAGATACCAACAGCCGTATGTATAATAAAATATTGTTGTAGAAAGATATAAAAAAGCCAAGATCGCTGATCATCATTTTTTATTTAAGACGACCGGTTTCGCTGAACTATGTCAGCATCATCTGATCCAATAAAATCATTTTACAAGGCCATAATCTTGTAATGTCAATCAGTTGCTATATAACAGCTATAAAGCAACTGATTGACATTACAAGATTATGGCCTTGTAAAATGATTTTATTGGACCAGATGATGTTGACATAGTTCAACGAAATCGGCCGTCTTAAATAAAAATTGATGATCAGCGATCTTGGACTTTTTATATCTTTCTACAATATCATAATTGGATCGCCTACTAGCACAAAAACAAACTCAATAAAATATTGTATAACAACCTGTTTCAACATTCCATTATGCCCTCTTCAGGTCCCTAAATCGGAGCATAATATCCAAAAGTAGTTATACTAAAACTGGATTCGTGGACTTCTTTCACACTTACAGTAGTCTAGCACGGGACGTCCGTCCTCTCGGGCCTCCAAGCTAACTCTAGCACTGTAATGGAATGCCGAAACTGGTTGTGACACAATAAATATTTTACGAGGCGCGTCCAGAAAGTAAGCTCCGTTTCAATTTATCTCCGCTGCAGCGCTGCGATTGCAGTTCCGCACATGCGCTGTAGACGATGTGTATCAAGGAGAAGAACGTGTGCCATTTGGAGATCGCTGTCAATTATGTACGCTTGGTTGTGCTTGTTTGAAATGTCGGCGTTGATTGAAAATCCCGCCGCCTGTGAAATCAGGTCGCTGATTCGGATTCTGAATGCGAGGAAAGTGAAATCAAGTGAAATTTATCGGAAAATTCTCGATGTTTACGGACCAAATGCGATGAGTGATTCGACTGTGAGAAGATGGGTCCGACAGTCCAATGGCGGGCGTAGTAATGTGCACGGTGAAGAACGAAGTGGGCGTCCACCTTCGGTTACAGAAGAACTGGTTCACGCGATTGATGACAAGATCCAGGAAAACCGTAGGTTTACAATTAGTGCTCTCGCTATGGATCTCCCCCAAATTTCAGGATCACTGATGCATGAAATTGTTACCAAACAACAGGCGGCAGATTTCTGTGAAGAAGGTATACAAAACCTGGTGCCACGCTATGACAAATGACTGCAAAATTTCGGCAGTTACGTGGAAAAGTAGTTTAAGAGTTGTAGAATTTTGTGCAATCCAGCCCTGATTGATGGAATTTTACACAAAAACAAAAGAAGAAAATTATAGCCCTCCTCTATGCTCCTTCTGACTTCCACTCCAATGAATGCAGGAAATGGTGTACAATACCATACATAGGACCAATGTCACAACAAGTATCTAAACCACTGAAATCCTGCAACTACAGGGTTTCCTACCACATGAAAAACACCACAGCTCAGTGCATCATGATCACTGATCACTGCTATCAAAGACAAGACTCCTTTACTGGACAACAGTGGTGTATATAAAATTACTTGTAAAGATTGCAATAAGTTTTATATTGGTCAGTCAGGCAGAAGCATAGCAACTAGACTAGCTGAACATGAACGCAGCTGGAGACTACAGAATCAGGAGTCCACATTTGCTGAGCATGTACTGAGTGAGGGCCATAGCTACCAGCCACTGTTTCAAGTCCTTCGCTTAGCAAACAACGGCCAAAAACTTAACTTATTGGAAGCTCTTGAAATCAATAAACACCTAGCCCATAGCCCTGATCTAGTATTAAATGACCAAACACAACTAAACAGTTCACCCCTATTGGATTTCACTTAATACATCCCTGAGTCACATTACCTCCTACCCTGTCAGTTCCAGTCTCTTCATACATTTCCTAATGGTACAGTCAAGTACCTAAGTTTTCCATCAACTCCCACACTGGCAGTTCCATTCCTCCATTACAAAAAACCTTAAATGTAGACCTAGCATTTTATTTATTTTATTCAAAAAACTGGATTCCTTGTTTACCCCCACAGTTCCAAACTCCTGTGTATTTATTTATTATGATTTATTTTTAACCTTTGAAAATTTGGTCCCAGTGTAGCTGACAACATAATATTCATTTTCATCTACCTGAATTTTTAGAATATTAATTTAATTAGACAGATTTGTTTAGTTTAATGTAATGCAGTAACTATTCAGTTTAAGTTCTTGATTCCACTCCAAACCTGGCCTTACAACTGTCATATGTAACACCATCTATAATTATAGTGCACAATTATCAACAAGGCACTTATATATATATATATATATAATCAGCATTATCAGTTTGTTTGTAATAGTAGGTAGTTTCAGTTCCCAGGTTATATTCAAATTTATTCCTTGTTTTATCCTCCACACATTGTATATTCTAGTATTACTGTTTAGTTTTTAAGTTGATAACTGTAATAACACAATGTCAAAGAAGTGTTATACTATGTATGTCGATCTAAGTGGAGTCATTTGTCATCTCTTCCCATACTGTATCTAAACAAAGTAACCTCTTTGACACAGCAGTAAATACTCTGAAGATGGCCTAATAAGCCGAAAACCGGTTAAGTAACAAAAATAAACTTGTAGAACACACACAAAATTGTGTTTTTTTTTTTTTAATTTATTTATGTTCTACCAAGAAGCGACGGAAGAAATCAGACAAAAAAAAAAAAAAAAAAAAAAAAAAAAAAAAAAAAAAAAAAAAGACAATAAAAATTTCCTCTGTATCTGTGTACAATTTCATTTTATTACCAAACGGAACTTACTTTCTGGACGCGCCTCGTATTATACATACGGCTGTTGGTATCTCAGTTCCTTCAGACTTATTTCTGCCAGTGCAGTTCGGCAGCTCCTGGAGAGCAGGACTCTCGTGCCACAGCAAGTACGGCGCCTGCCTCTACTCGCCCACCTGCCCTCCCTCCTGGACGGCGCACCCCTAAACGCCTGCCTCTTTCACAGAGGCGTAGAGAGAGAGAGACGTCTGTGAGCGAGCATGTAGCTCTCCAGCCCGGCGCTGCTCGGCGTGTATTGTTTTGGGCTGCTGGCGCGGCGCGCGGCGGCTGGAATGCAATCTGGAAGAGAGGAGCGGGGTGGCGGAATGCCACCCCCTACCCCCACACACCCCCTCCCCCATACGTCTTCCTCCGGCGGCCGCCCGCCTGCATCTCCGCGCCGCAGTCGTCAGCTTTGGCGCGCGGCCATCGCTCACGTGTGCCAGTGATGCATCACTCCCCACTCCGCGCCGGCTCGGACGCGCTGCGCCAATGCCACTCTCTGTCTGTCCCGAAAATATGTCGGCCGTCCAGTTTCTATTTCTTCGGTATATATATAAAAACGCCGCCAGGCACGTCTCTCGACAGGGCATCCATCCGCAGGCGAACTGCTCCGCAAAGTTAAAAAACAGGAAATACGAGCTGCAAGCTCGCACAGCCGCGTCGAAATGACAGTGAATATTCTCAGTTGTACGAGGCGCGTTCAGAAAGTAAGTTCCGTTTGGTAATAAAATGAAATTGTACACAGATACAAAAGAAAATTTTATTCCACAAAATGCTACAACTCTTAAACTACTTTTCCACATGTTGTTGTGGTCTTCAGTCCGGAGACTGGTTTGATGCAGCTCTCCACAATACCCTATCCTGAGCAAGCCTCTTCATCTCCACATAAGAACGGCAACCTACATCTGTCTGAATCTGCTTACTGTATCCATCTCTTGGTCTTCCTCTGCGGTTTTTACCCCACACACTTCCCTCCAACGCTAAATTCACAATCCCTTGATGTTTAAGAATGTGCCCTACCAATCTATCCCTTCTTTTAGTCAAGGTATGCCAGAAATTTCTTTTCTCCCCAATTCTCTTCAGTACCTCCTCATTAGTTACGCGATCCACCCACCTAATCTTCAGCATTCTTCTGTAGCACCATATTTCAAAAGCCTCAGTCCTCTTCCTGTCCGCACTGTTTATCGTCCATGGTTCACTCCCATACAAGGCAACACTCCATACAAATGCCTTCAGAAAGGACTTCCTTAGGCTTAAATCAATATTCGATGTTAACAAATTTCTATTTTTCAAGAACACTTTTCTATCCATTGCCATTCTGCATTTTATATCCTCTGTACTGCGACCATCATTTGATATTTTACTGCCCAAGTAACAGAACTTATCTACCTCCTTTAATAACTGCCGAAATAACTGCCGAATTGTCATACCGTGGCACCAGGTTTTGTATACCTTCTTCATAGAAATCTGCCGCTTGTGTATTCAACCATGTGGTAACAGCTCTTTATCATCGTTGAAGTGTTGGCCACCAAGGACAGATTTTAGGTGTAAGAAGAGATGAAAGTCGCTAGGAGAGAGGTCCGAGCTGTATGGAGGCTGATCAAACAGGTCCCATTGAAATTTCCGTAAGAATTGTTTGGTCACATTCGGTCTGTGAGGTCAGGCATTATAGTGAAAAAAAATCTTTTGACAGTAATCCTCTTCTTACATCTAAAATCTGTCCTTGGTGGACAACACTTCAACGATGATGACGAGCTGAAAGAACATGTTACCACATGGTTGAATACACAGGCGGCAACATTTTATGAAAAAAGCACACAAAACCTTGCGCCATGTTATGACAATTGTCTACAAAATTTCGGAAGCTACGTAGAAAAGTAGTTTAACAGTTGTAGATTTTTGTACAATCAATATTTTTTCTGTATCTGTACCCGTTCATTTTACATAACCAAACGGAACTTACTTTTTTTTTTTTTACGCTTGTCCGGCGAATGTCTGTGTATAATTATATTCCTTACTGCAAAGATAAAGTTATATCAGGTAATTACACTTACATGTGAACGATATGCTACAAATGACTACCCGCTTGGCCGCAGCATAATAGCCGCTGAGACGCGTCAAGTGGACACACATTGCATTCGAAAGTGTAACACTGGGAGGCCGGGGAATGTAAATGTTACAGCTGATAACTACAGACGGTTTACTGATTTTTAAGTCACCGTAAAAGTATGTTTCGAAGTAAGGAATAAAATAAAATAATCGTGCAGAATACATATTGAGCAGGTAACATAAGCTATTATCATGACCAATTACTCAAGCATTAACATAAGAGCGGCTATTAAAGCGTATACTTAAGCGCAATCAGTCGTCGTATAAGTAAAAAAAATTGGTTCTAACCAAGATTTGAACTTGGGTCGTATGCGCGACAGGCTACTGCCTTGCTAATTACACCATGCAGGCTCACGTGCTCCTGACGATTCAGTACATGTATAGGTGTTACGCGCTGGACTTTGATCGTGATTTTTGTGGAAACCAAGACGCATTGGAACAAATCCTTTTAGCTTGGTGGTCTGGAGGAGTTCCCCCACAATATACCTGCGTCTCATCAAAATTCGTTGGTACCATACTTGGTGTTCCCCTTGTTAGTTACCCGTACTCGCCTCTCGTCTGTCTCAAAGTCCATACGTCGCACGCTATGGCTGTAGCGCCAGTACCGTCCGTGCCCTCATACACTCACCATTACAGATTCCCGTGCGAAGTCGAACGTATGACCGCATCTGCGGTGAAGTAAATGAATCAAACTGCCCGAAAGTACAGATACCACACCAATATATACGTATTTACACGCGAAGATGGCATTAGCTTCAATTACTTCACCGCAGATGCAGTCATACATTCGACTTCGCACAGGAATCCGTAATGGCTAGGCGAAGAGGGCATGGATGGTAGGAGCGCTACAGCCATGGCCTGCGACTTGTGGAAATTTGAGACGGACGGGAGGTGAGCACGGATAGCCAAGTGGTTAAGGCGGCCGCTGGCCCAAAGCGGAAGACCTAGGTTCGACTCCCAGCCCGGCTCACATTTTCACTTGTCGCCATTAATTTCTATGCCCTAACGCTAGTCTTGTGTAGTTCGCGAACGAACTAGTCCGGAAGAGCGCTCCCACAGGTAAACTACGCGAACTAGTTCGCAGATCCCTCGCCTCTTAGTTCGTCCGCTCCTTTTCCGAAGACTGACGGGGAACAGCGAGAGGACGCGAAAGCGCGCAGAATCGCGTGATTCCCTTCTGCCAGTTACTATCATTTCGAGCTGAGATGCAGCTCAGCTGTAGTTTCATAGTTCACTGCCACAATTATTTTTTTTTTTTTAGGTATGGTGTAAAGAAGTAAAGAGAACTCAAAACTTAACATCGTTTGTATTTATATGCGAGAAATTATGCATCAATCATTTTCTCTCGCCCTCTAAATAACTGGTTTATTTGCTTAAGTATTTGATGTCTAATTGCCCAAAAATACGGGTAACAGCACACGATTGGGCAATATTGATCGTTATATAAGAAAGGTGTCGTAACAAAAGAAAGAGCTATTTTAGTAGCGGTAGCAAAAGCCAAAAAGAGCGGACGAACTAAAAAGAGCGACCTACTTCGCGGCCGAACTGCGAACTAAAAGGAGAGCTACTGGTCACGAACTAAAATATGCGCGTTCGGTCGCGAACTAAAATATGCGCGATCGTTCGCGAACTAAAATATGCGCCATCGTTCGCGAACTAAAATATGCGCGATCGGTCGCGATCTAAAATATGTGCAATCCGTCGCGAACTAAAACATGCGTTACCGGTAGCGAACTATTATGCCAAACGTATCTCGCTTCTTAGTTCGTTGGATTCTTTTCCGAAGACCGACGGGCAATAGCGAGAGGGCGCGCAGCAGAATTAAAAATCACGTGTTTGCCTTTTGCTGATGAGAGCCTTTTCGAGGTGAGCGTCTGCCCGCTAGATTACTTAGGTCAGTGCTACAAAATTTTTGTTTTGAAGTATTCTGCACTTTACAATATCTGACTAATAAATTCCATGATGCCAAGATATAGAGATATCTCTAAACTTAAACGCGAGAAATTATTCACGAACTGTTTTTTTTTATTTTTATTTATTTATATATATATATATATATATATATATATATATATTTAATTTTTTTTTTTTTTTTTTTTCGTTAGCGGCACAAGCAGCAAGCGCGTGAAGCAGCTCAGTCGTCACTGGGAGCGGGCCAACTAAAAGAACGAACTCTCCCGATCACGAACTATTATGCGCAAGTCTACCTAAGGCAGCCACTGTCAATTCTTTCCTTCCTAATCCTTCTTCCTTCTCCTCCTTCATTAATAATTTGCAAATGCAATATGGCTGAGTAGCAGATGTGATATCGGGTGTTCCACGGGGTAGTGTTATTGATCCTCTGCTTATTTACATAAAAGATTTAGGGGAAAATCTAAGCGGCTCTCTTAGGTCGTTTGCAGATGACGCCGTCATTTACAGTCTAGTAAAATCATCTGAAGATCAAAACCAACTGCAGAACGATCTGAATATCACTATGGTGTAAAAGTTGGCAATTGACTCTAAATCATGAGAAGTGTGAAGTCGTCCACATGAGTACGAAACGAAGTCCGTTAAACTTTGTTTACAAGATAAATCAGTCAAATGTGAAGACCGTAAACTCCACCTAATAGCTAGGAATTACTATTACTTCAGACTTAAACTGGAAAGAGCACATAGATAATGTCGTGGGAAAGGCGAACCAGAGACTGCGTTTTATTGGCAGAACCCTTAAAAGATGCAACATAACTACTAAAGAAACTGCATACACAACGCTTGTCCGTCCTTTTTTTGGAATATTGCTGCCCAGTGTGGAATCCTTATCAGGTGGTTTTGACGGAGAGTCCAAAGTAGGGCAGTTCGTTTCGTATTGTCGCGATACAGGGGAGACGGCGTTACGGAAATGGTACAGGATCTGGAATGGGAATTGGGAATCTTTAGAACAACGGCGCTTATCGCTGCGGCGTGATCTCCTTACGAAACTCCAATCGCCAACATTCTCCTCCGAATGGCAATATATATTGTTACTCCCAATTACATAGGTAGAAATGATCATCAGAATAAAATACGAGAAATCTGAGCTCGAACGGAGAGATTCAGATGTTCTTTCTTCCCGCGCACTATTCGAGAATGGAATGAGAGATAAAATAGTATAACGGTGGTTCGATAGACCTCTGCCAGGCACTTAAATGTCATTTGCAGAGTATCCCATGTAGATGTAGATATAACACATACACAACCAACTTCACTGCCTAGTCTGTAAAATGTTTTTAAAAATTTATATTTAATCCTTTTTTATTGTTTATTTTATTCTAGCAAAGGCTGGCTTTCTTATTGAAGAACTATTGCAATTTGATGTTCTTTCTCGTGCAGTTGTTAATTTTTACGAGTAAAGAGGCTGTGCATTCTTTTCTGTCGTATTGCGTGATTTAGAACACATGCCGCTTCTCGTTGTCTGTGGTCTTACGTGCATGCCCATGTTTTACCGGATTCCCAATATTCACGTTGCACTCGTGAAATGATAGTACGTGAAAATCCCCAATTCACCGACGCATCGGAGATACTGTGGTCCATCTCTGGTGTGCCGACTATAACTCCACGTTAAAACTTATTTAAATCGTGATCTGTCACTAGCACTAACCGACCTAACGCCTGCGCCAGATACCTGTTGTCTCATATTAGGAAACTGACCGGCAGCAACTGGGGAGCACACCAACAGGTCCTCCGCACATCTGCCCTTACTTTGTGCTTCTCCGCAGCTGAATATACAGTACCTGTATGCCAGAACTCCAGCCATGTCAAACAGGTAAATATAGCCCTAAATGTAACAGGACGAATTGTAATCGCCTTCGAGTAACCCCTGTTGACAAAATCTACCACCTCTAGACATCCGAAGCAGAACAGCAGCTGAAACGGAAACAAAGAAGCAGGAGACGGACCATAGGCACCCCCTGTTTGGAAGCGAACATCTTCCACCGAGACTCAAGTCGAGAAAAGATTCCCCTCGACAACGCAACCAATCCAGGCCATAGAATACAACTCTGGCGTAGCTCATCATCAGAGCATCAGAGAAATGCATTGGGACAACTCCAAGGAAGAACTTGCTACAGGTCATCACCTCCCTTACTAGACATGGATAGAACTCAATACACGGAGAACTGGACTCCATTGGTGCAAGGAGAACATAAAGAAATGGGGATAAATCTCAGGGGACGAACTGTATGAGGTGGTGAACCTCACGACCATCAGCACCTACTCAACTGCAGTAAACTATCGGAACTTGTTTCCATTGACGATTTGATTATCTACAATGATAAGGCAGTAACCTGTGTAGCGGAATTCTAGGCAGCACATGGAATTTAAGTATGCACATATTCTCTGTAATCCTTGTAATATATACACTACTGGCCATTAAAATTGCTACACCAAGAAGAAATCCAGATGATAAACGGGCATTCATTGTACAAATATTTTACTCTGGAACTGACATGTGATTACATTTTCACGCAATTTGGGTGCATAGATCCTGACAAATCGGTACCAACAACAACCACCTCTGGCCGTAATAACGGCCTTGATACGCCTGGGCCTCGAGTCAAACAAAGCTTAGATGGCGTGTATGGGTTCAGATGCCCATGCAGCTTCAACACGATACCACAGTTCATCAAGAGTAGTGACGCGTATTGTGACGAGGCAGTTGCTCTGCCACCATTGACCAGACGTTTTCAGTTGAGAGATCTGGAGAGTGTGCTGGCCGGGGCAGCAGTCGAACATTTTCCGTATTCAGAAAGACCTATACAGGACCTGCAACAGGCGGTCGTGCATTAGCCTGCTGAAATGTTAAGTTTTTCGCAGGTATCGAACGAAGGGTAGAGCCACGGATCGTAACACATCTGAAATGAACGGCCACTGTTCAAAGTGCCGTCGATGCGAACAAGAGGTGACCGAGACGTGTAGCCAACGGCATTCCATACCATCACGCCGGGTGATACGCCAGTATGGCGATGACGAATACACGCTTACAATGTGCGTTCACCGCGATGTCGCCAAACACGGATGCGATCAACATGATGCTGTAAACAGAACTTGAATTCCTCCGAAAACATTAGGTTTTGCCATTTGTGCATCCAGGTTCGTCGTTGCGTACACCATCGCAGGCGCTCCTGTCTGTGATGCAGCGTAAAGGGTAACCGTAGCCATGGTCTCCGAGCTGATAGTCCATGCTGCTGCAAACGTCGTCGAACTGTTTGTGCAGATGATTGTTGTCTTGCAGACGTTCCCATCTGTTGACTCAGGGATCGAGACATGGCTGCACGATCCATTACAGTCATGCGGATAAGATGCCTGTCATCTCGACTGCTAGTGATACGAGGCCTTTGGGATCCAGCACGGCGTTCCGTATTGCTTTCCTGAACCCACCGATTCCATATTCTGCTAACCGTCATTGGGTTGCGACCAACGCGAGCAGCAATGTCGCGATACGATATACCGCAATCGCGATAGGCTACAATCCGATCTTTATCAATGTCGGAAACGTGATGGTATGCATTTCTCCTCTTTACACGAAGCTTCACAACAACGTTTAACCATGCAACGCCGGCAGCTGCTGTTTGTGCATGAGAAATCGGTTGGAAACTTTCCTCATTTCAGCACGTTGTAGGTGTCGCCACCGGCGCCAACCTTGTGTGAATGCTCTGAAAAGCTAAGCATTTGCATATCACATCAACTTCTTCCTGTCGGTTAAATTTCGCGTCTGTAGCACGTCATATTCGTGGTGTAGCAATTTTAATGGCCAGGAGTGTATGTCTGATACGCTATGTGCGATATGCGATATGTTACATACAATATGTTATGTTCTGGCCACGAATAAATGAATGAATAAATACAGGCGTTGGCCCACAGGGCCGTCCTCTGAGTGTTTTCATAACCACGCCCATACTTCTTTCTTTGGTTCAAAATCACAGTCGCTGCAATGGACAAAATTGACTAAATAATATATTTTAATTTGCCCCTGTTCTAGTTTTATCAAACAGGTGATTTACTTTCTAGGAAACATGAACTCAAATCCTGCGGTTACAAAACTTCAATGTAAGAGGCACAACTGCCCATATATTATTATACTGCAAAGATAAAAGAGATTTATTAAGCAACAGCAAGGTTTATAAAATCACTTGTAATGGGTGCAACAACTTTTACATTGGACAAACAGGCAAGGCTATAGAACTAGCTTTACTGAACACTGGACATCTCTCCCGGTAAATGGGGAGAGACGACCATACCATCATCAGGGTTAGATCGCCACCCTAAAAGAGCTCTGTTATCGAATCCGCAATCCACATCTAGATCGATCGACTCCACTTCAGCAGACAAATGTGACTACAAATCTCCTCGTAGACAAACGACTTCACCTCTACCAGGACCTTCTACAAGACTAAGAAGAAGAAGAACGCGTTGGATGCGGGGAGTAAAACAAAACCTGTGATCGGATTGTGATTGTGTGTATCAGGTTTAACCGTTGGTTACATGACTCCTACGCAGCATATGTAGATGTGTGCAATCCATGTGGCGATGCCCTCTTAGAAACAAAATCTAAGCCTATACACTGAAACAGCGTGCTTATAAATTAAGCATACCTCCAAAGTGAACTAAATTAATAACTGTGGTGCTATCTGTTATTTTCTGCATAAAATTGGTATGTTCCAACGATTAATAAAAATTTAGAAGGAATCAAAGATTTGACAGTGTTTTTTACAAATGAGGCTCCGTTTATAATATGGAAAACTCCTGGATGAAATACTAGACTTATTAAGTTTTTATTCTGCCAAGATTACCACTTTTAAAAACTAATCATATACAGCAATTTTATCTATAGTTGTGGAAATAAATTTTGTCTTAGGGCAAAGTTTCCAAGCAATTTCTGTTATTAGGATTTTCTGTTTTTCATGCAAACACTTTCATAGGTGGTCTGGCTCTGCTAAATATCTAAATGTTGGTTTTATAGCATTTAGCAAAACTGAAAAAAGCCCCATAAATAGATAATACAAGAGAATGAAGATTGAGAAGGGGTCCTGGTCCTGTGCAAGCTACTACAAATTATTAATTTTTCCGCACTTGGAAGTGGAATTGGAATATGATATTTTGTAAATGAAATGTCAATATCATGTAGTAAATATGGAAAACTCCTGGATGAAATACTAGACTTATTAAGTTTTTATTCTGCCAAGATTACCACTTTTAAAAACTAATCCTATACAGCAATTTTATCCATAGTTGTGGAAATAAATTTTGTCTTAGGGCAAAGTTTCCAAGCAATTTCTGTTATTAGGATTTTCTGTTTTTCATGCAAACACTTTCATAGGTGGTCTGGCTCTGCTAAATATCTAAATGTTGGTTTTATAGCATTTAGCAAAACTGAAAAAAGCCCCATAAATAGATAATACAAGAGAATGAAGATTGAGAAGGGGTCCTGGTCCTGTGCAAGCTACTACAAATTATTAATTTTTCCGCACTTGGAAGTGGAATTGGAATATGATATTTTGTAAATGAAATGTCAATATCATGTAGTAAATGAAGAGCCAATAAAATTTTGCATAAATTTGGTTATTTTCATGTACATTCCCCACTTAACTGAATCAACTAGTGCTATGCTAGGAGGATAAAAAAACTACATTGATATGATGGCCGAAAATTGATTTCTAAATCTGAACCTGCATATCTTTTATGTGGATTCTTCCGTCGCTCTTTGATACAACAATTCTAAATTTCCGGTTAAAACAAATCAACTGTTTTTGTTCTTCTGATTTTTTATTCTCTTCGAACTAATTTTCGGTTTATTGGGCGATCAACACGAAACAACTAATAGCGTTGACAACAAACGCTAGTTCTTTGATTTTCAAACATTACTCAAAGATGTTCATAAACACAAGATCTTAAGTTACGGAATTCGTTGAGAAGTTTATACTTTCTTCTCGCGTTACGGATAGTGTTCAACAAACTCGATTATGCTGCTTTAAATTCGTGATATTATTTTACAATTAGTGGTACAATTTCTGTACTTTTGTTGTGCACCGGACATTATGGTACATATATTGTGGTGCATTTGAATATGGTATACTTTACTACACTCCATTATAGTTTCCCCCTCAGGGGCTCAGAACTAATTTGCTGAGTACGGGCTTGGCGAACCTGGGGTTCTGAGCCGTGGGTTGTGTCGTACCAACAGCTCTGTGCGTGCTTCAACGACCATCGTTCGGCGCGACGGTGAAACGCTGAACGCTGTACGTTTCAGAGCCCGGGGATCTTGGCTTAATCGCCCGGATCACGAGGACGGTACAAACCTCAATTTAAAAAAAAAAAATCTCAATCTCAAGGTGTGCTACGTGCCGAGGAGATGCATGGCTGTTGAGGTTGAACAGCTGCTAGCGAGCAACCTCTGAGGAACCTGCCGCACCTCAGTTGTATAAGGCTTAGAGAGGGAGAAACGACTACAGTGCTGCAGAGTATGATCCCCAAACGTTCCCTTCCCTGACTACACCATGGGAGGAACGTCGGGCAAGACAGAAGGGTGAGGCTTATGCCCCTAAATATCTTGTCTGTAGCCGTAGTGATGGAGAATCATTCAAGAATACGAAGCCCTTGTTTTTCGTCGAGAACTTGGAAGACAAGTTCGGTGAGGTTGAAGGAATGTCACAGATGCGCTCTGGGTCAGTCCTAATAACGACGTCATACCCAGCCCAGTCACGGGCCTTGCTTGCCTGTGACAAGCTGGGTGATGTTTTCGTAACGATAACCCCACACAAGACCTTGAATATGGTCCAGGGGATAATATCTCATAAAGATCTGTTGCTGCAGTCTGAAGAACTCCGTGCCAACTTGGAACGTCGGGGAGTACATTTTATTCGGTGAGTCCATAGGGGTCCGAAGGACAACAAGGTCGCCACCGGTGCCTTTATCTTGGCCTTTGAGGGTGATTCAATGCCTGAGAAAGTCAAGGTGATGACCTACCGATGTGACGTAAAGCCCTACGTTCCTCCCCCTATGCGTTGTTTTAAGTGCTGGAGGTTTGGACATTTGTTCTCCCGATGTGATGCCAATCCAACATGTTGGGAGTGCGGACGTGCAGTCCATTCGAACGTCCCTTGTACCCCTCCTTCAGTATGTGTAAACTGCGGCCTTAATCATTCCCCTTGCTCACCTATGTGCTCTGTTCTGCAGCAAGAGCGGAAGATTATGGAAACGCAAAACGCAAGTACCAGAAGCTCCATCCTGTACATCTGACCACTTCCTATGCTGCAGCAGCGTCACCGTCATCTACAGTGCCTCGTCTACCACGTACTGAACTATTGCCAGTGGGATCCCACTCCCAATCAACTACTCCTGCCCCCTTAGCAGCAGGGGGCATTTCCTCTTCGGTGGCTCTCACTCTTTTCACAGTGGGAGCAACAACCGCTCAAACATTGGGGACACCAGTCCCCACCTCTAAGTCGGAGAAGGAGAAGACTTCTCCGGCCCCTCTCGCTCGGAAGGGGTCTCTTGGGACGCTCCCTTCTGAGGCTTTTCCTCACGGCAAAGAGGATCCCAGCAAATTGCTGCAGGATCCCCTTGTTGCTGACCGTAGGGCCTCCTGCTCTTCATCAGCCCCCGAGATCGTGCCTGAGAAGCCCTCCCGGCCCTTAAAAGCTAAGGGCCAGCGAGAGGCTAAGAAAAAGACCGCAAAGAAAAAAGAAACCTTGGTGGCTCCAAAGCCACAGATACCCACATCCTCTGGTTCAGAGGATGAAGCCAAGATCCTCGCTTCCCCCGAGGATCTTGCAATTACTGATCCACTAGAACCTGTGGATCATAGCACTACTGACGCTGAGCACAAGGCAGAAGGCGATGAAATGGAATAACCTGCCCCTCAGCTATTATTTATGGCTTCTCAGCTAGGAGACACAGTTCTTCTACAATGGAATTGCTGCGGTTTCTTCAACCGCATAGTTGAGTTGCAGCAGTTGTTGTGCCGCAGCCCAGTGTTTTGTCTAGCACTGCAGGAAACATGGTTTCCTGTTCAGAGGACCCCAGCCCTTCGCGACTATCGGGACTATTACCGTAACCGGGCTACATGCGATAGAGCTTCAGGTGGTGTCGATGCTTACGTCCATGCAACTGTCCCTAGTGCTGCTGTGCCTCTCCAAACGACCCTAGAGGCAGTAGCTGTTCGCATCCGGGCGGGACAAGAATTCACCGTCTGTTCCATTTACCTTCCCCCGGATGCAGCCATCTCCATTACTGACGTTGCTACAGTGATAGTGCAACTGCCCCCACCATTTCTCCTCTTGGGGGATTTTAACGCCCACCACCCATTGTGGGGTGGTGTGCAGACGACGGTTCGTGGTAGGGACGTCGAGACGTCTATTAAACACTGGGGCTCCCACGCATTTCTTCGTGGCGCGAGGCACCTACTCGGCAATCGACCTCTCTCTATGTAGTCCGAGTCTGCTCCCACATTTTCGCTGGAGGACCCACGATGACCTTTGCGGCAGCGACCATTTTCCGATCCTTGTGTCGCACCTGCACTTCCAACCTGCAGGTATCCTACTTGGATGGTCCCTCCGTCGAGCTAATTGGCAGGAGTACACCTCCACTGCTACTTTTCCTGTACCAGTGCCTGCCAATGTGGACGTGGCAGTTTGTCAAGTCACTACTGCTATCGTTTCCGCCGCTGAGGCCACTATTCCCACCACTTCTGGCACCCCTCGGTGCAAGTCTCTGCGCTGATGGACGCCATAGATCGTTGCAACCATTTGGGATCGTCGACGGACAACCTGATAGCCTTCAAATGGCTTCGCGCCCCAGCTCGACAGCTCATTCGCCAGAGGAAGTAGGACAGCTGGGAGAGGTATGTCGCCAGCATCGGCTCTCATGCTTCACCATCTCAGGTGTGGTCCCAAATTAGACGCCTCTTTGGGTACCGCACGTCAGCAGCAATCCCCAGCTTACAGATCCAGGGTACTGTATGAACCGACGTCACTGCTATTGATGAGCATATGGCGGAGCATTATGCTCGCAATTCCGCAACTGCAGCATACAGTGCAGACTTCTGTGCACTGAAAGAGCGGGTAGAACAGCGACGACTGTCGTTTCACATGCGCCAAGCAGAATCGTACAACTCTGCTTTCAGCGAATGGTAATTCGAAACTGCCCTTGCCGCATGCCCCGATACCACTGCGGCACCGGACAGGATACACAGCCAGTTCATCCAGCACCTTTCCGTGGAGTTTCAACACCAGCTTTTCGCCCTGTTTAACCGTTTAAGGGCGGAGGGAGCTTTCCCGTCACAATGGCGAGAAAGCATCATTATTCCAGTGATCAAACCTGGTGCTGATCAACAGGTGGCTGATAGTTACCGCCCAATCAACCTCACCAACGTTCTGTGCAAGCTATTCGAACGAATGGTGAGCTGGCGGCTTATGTGGATACTTGAACATCGAGGTCTGTTGCCCCACATCAGGGGGGTTTCCGCCAAGGCCACTCCACTGTTGATAACTTAGTGGCTCTGGAGTCTGCCATTCTTACGGCATTTAGCAGGCGTGAGCACCTTGTTGCCGTATTTTTCGATCTGAGAAAGGCATATGACACCACTTGGCGCCACCATATTCTGGCTACACTGCACGGTTGGGGCTTGAGGGGAACGCTCCCATTTTTTATTCAAAACTTTCTTTCCTTCTGATCTTTTTGGGTACAGGTTGGCACTTCCCTCAGCTCCCCCCACGTCCAGGAGGTGTCCCACAGGGCTCCGTCCTTAGTGTCCCCCTCTTTTTAATTGCCATCAATGGACTTGCTGAAGCAGTGGAGTCATTGGTTTCTTCCTCCTTGTTCGCTGATGACTTCTTCTTATGCTTCAGCTCAGTTAGCATCGGCGTAGCTGAACGGCGGCTGCAGGGTGCCATCTGAAAGGCCCACTCATGGGCCTCTACCCACGGATTCCAGTTCTCCGCACAGAAAACCCGCGTGATGCATTTCTGTCGCCGTCGGGTAGTTCACTCTGAATGCTCTATCTGGGTGGTGAACTGCTTCAGGTCGAGGACACCCATCGCTTTCTGGGCATGGTTTTCGATGCCCAACTGACTTGGGTGCCACCCCTTTGTCAGCTGAGACAGAAGTGTTGGCGGCACTTAAATATTCTCCAGTGCCTCAGCCATACCGCTTAGGGAGCAGCCCATTCCACCTCCTTCAGCTCTACAAGGCTCTTATTCAATTGTGGCTTGACTACAGGAGCTTGGTTTATGACTCAGCAGCCCCATCTGCGATGCAGGTCTTAGACCCCATTCACCACGCTGGTGTGCGTCTCGCGGCGGGGCTTTTCGCACCAGTCCAATACCGAGTCTCCTAGCCAAAGCTGGGGTTCCCCCTCTGCGGTATCGCTGGCAATGGTTGTTGGTGTGTTACATTGCCCAGGTACATGCTTCACCCCACCATCCAAACCACAGGCTTCTCTTCCCACTTTCTGCACTCCCTTCTCCATGACGTCGGCCCAGGTCACGTCTTCCGACTGTGCTCCGTGTCCGTTCCCTTCTCTCCTAACTTGGTTCCCTTCCTCTCCCTCCTCCTTTCCATTACTCCCCCCCCCCCCCGTATATCCCCTGGACAATTCCTCGCAAGGAGCTTCGGTTGGATTTGTCCCGGGATTTGAAATCCTCTATTCCACCACTGATTCTCCGTCATCGGTTCAAAGCACTGTTTGACATATTTAACGGTGCAACCATTATTTACATGGACGGTTCTCTAGTCGATGGTCGTGCCGCATATGCCTTTGTCTGTGGTGGTCACATCGAACAGCGATCATTGCCTTGTGGAAGCAGCATCTTCACTGCGGAATGCCGGTATTTTGAGAGCTCTTGAACACCTCTCCCCAGGGGGTCGTTTGTCATCTGCAGCGACTCCATGAGTGGCTTACAGGCCCCTGAGCAGTTTCTCCCCAAACACAATGAGGTGCAAGCAATTCAAGATGCTGTCTTCGCCCTTGGCGAGTCAAACCGTTCTGTCGCTTTTGTCTGGACGCCGGGCCACATAGTTATACCAGGCAATGAACGTGTCGATGAGCTGGCCAAGCAGGCCACCACTTCACGGCCCCTGGATAATGGCCTCCTCGTCTCAGACCTCCAATCCCAGTTCACTCGCGAGGTCCTTGGGGGTTTGGAATTCTGAATGGGCAGACTCGAGCGACCCCAATAAGCTCCGTGTTGTCAAGCCATCTACCGCTGTGTGGAAGACCTCACTGAGGAGTTCTCGCAGGGAGTCGGTTGTCCTTTGCCGGCTCCGTATAGGCCATACTTGGCTCACGCATGGTCACCTTTTGCTTCGTGAGGACCCTCCTCAGTATCGATGTAATGCCTCTTTGACAGTTACGCACATCTTACTTGAATGCCGCAATTTAGTCGAAAAGCGACGACATTTTAATATCACTGACGCTTTGCAGCTTGCTTTAGCCAACAATGCCTCCGTGGTTCATTCTGTTTTAAGTTTTATCCGTGAGTGTGGATTTTACAAGCCCATTTAAAGTTTGTGTGTGTTTGTCATTACTCTATCCTCCATCTGCCTTAGTCTTCTAGGTAGATGTTTTTAATGTGTTCCAGGGTGGCTGGATGTGTTACTTATATTTCTGTGATCACCCAGCAACAACACTCTTGTACTGTTTCTGCCCTTTTATCTCTTCTTCGTTTTAACTTGTATCCCTTCTTCATAGTTACCTGTTCCTTTTAAACTGTGACATGTTAACACCTTTACTTAGGAACGCTTAACACAATGTTTTATCTTCCAGAATGGAACAAGGGACTGATAACCATTGCAGTTTAGTCACTTCGAAAAACCAGCAACAACAACAACATTATAGTTTTACAATTTTTATATTGTTTCTACATTAGGTTTTTTCAGGTTGAACAAGAAAGGTGAAGTTGCTGTGAATTGGTGTATCAGTATTTTAAATGTTTGTGGTATAAAATGTGAATGAGATGAAGGTCTGATGGTTAATATGTTCTGAGGTAAGTGCTTGCTGAACTGTATTATGTGAAACTTAATAACAGGGACGTTGTCAGCTGTAGTTAGTCATTTAGGACGAGATGAGTATTTTTGACTAGACGTTTATTTCCAGTGCTTGAAATAGGTTACGTTTCTTACGTTTATTGTTTATATGTAGAACTTTGTGTGTGAATTTGATATATGTCCTTCCTCCAGTATGTGAGTTGCAAATGTAGAGGCTGACTTTTATAATCTCCAACTACGCTCGTGTTCAGTAAATCTAGTTTCTATAGCCTTGCCTGTTTGTCCAATTACCCATTACAAGTGATTTTATAAGCCCCACTGATGCTTAATAAATCTCTTTTATCTTCGTAGTATAATAATATATGAGATGTTGTGCCTCTTACAGATTGAGTGCCAAATAGGAGGAACAAAGTTAGAACAGGTAGACAGTTTCAAGTACCTGGGATGTATTTTCTCACAGGATAGCAACACAGTGAAAGAACTGGAATCGAGGTGCACAGAGCTAATGCACTGAGTGCTCAGCTAAGATCTACTCTCTTCTGCTAGAAATAAGTAAGTACCAAGACTAAGTTAGCAGTGCAGCGCTGTATCTTTCGACCAACTTTGTTGTACGGGAGTGAAAGTTGGGTGGATACAGGTTACCTTATTCATAAGGTAGAGGTTACAGGTATGAAAGTAGCAAGAATGATTGCAGGTACTAATAGAATGGCAGGAGGGTGTCCATAATGAGGAAATCAAAGAAAAACTGGGAATGAACATAGATGAAGCAGTTAGAGCGAACAGGCAGAGATGGTGGGGTCATGTTACACGTATGGGAGAAGCAAGGTTACCTAAGAGACCCATGAGCTCGGCAGCGGGGGGTAAGAGGAGTCGAGGACTCGAGGTAGACCAAGAAGAAAGTACTTAGATTCGGCGCAGAATGATTTTGAAGTAAAAGGCATAACATCAGACGAGGCATCAATGTTAGCGTTGAATAGGGGATCATGGAGGAATTTTATTAGAGGTACTATGCTCCAGACTGAACGCTGAAAGGCATAATCAGTCTCTAATGACGATGTCGATGAGAAAAGATTTGCTGCGGCTGACATTACTGCCAATAAATTTGAACAGCAGGTCAACCAAAGAATACAAGCAAAGAAAGAACTGCTTGAGGATGGAGTACGCTTATGACTTGCACGAGTTCACACAGAGACGTTAAACCTAATACAAACACTGTCGAATATTTTTCCCGTAACTTACATGTTGTACCTTTACGTACCTTTTTCTCAAAAACTAACGGAATCAAGAGTAATTTTACATATGACTAGTCAGTACTATAGCGAAAAATTCTGTTCAAAGAATTTTCCTTTAATTCATACATTTTCTTATGATTCCTTGAAAAATTTGTTGTAAAATATATAGTTACCGAGATAGATGTTCAGTATTTTTTTTTTTTCAGATTACCGGTTTCGACAAAATTAGTTGTTTAACTTCAGATTTGCAACTCTACATTTAAAATAAAAAAATAGCACCTCTCAGTACATTATTTACAAAGAACGATTTAGATCGCCCCTATGCTTTGAACAATTTCAAGCATATACAACACATAATTATATTGTTGAAAAAATGACTTGTTAATTAGGTAAATAAGTAGAGGGTTATTAAACATGAAAATTTACGTACTTTGGCATATAACATTTCTTTGCTTCAAATTTCGTTTGATTATCTTAAAAAATTAACTTTTTATACTAAATTTGTAAAAGTATTGCAGTTTCGCTTACGTCTCCACTAAAGACGTTCTGCGTTACCGTTTTATTTATTTTTATTTCCTCCTTATTGGTTTCATATATACGGGGATATGCCCTTTATTCTGCCTATTTTAAAATTATTCCTTGCGCGGTTAAATATTTTATTACACTGAGACAGAGAAAGTTTGATCGTCTGCCTAATACCGGGACTAAATACGAAGCGAGTACATGTATTCGTATATAGTTTTCGGCTTACACTCTAACCATCAAGTTACCCAAAACACGATTGTTATATTTTTTGCTCTTATTTGTATAAACTTTTTGAGCATTTTGAACTTGTTTCTATGCAGATGTAGTGGCTAAAGTGCCACCACTAGTTGGTTAAAAAAAATTACCATTAGAGATGAAGTGACCTCCATAACGACACGACTCTACAGCTGTGGCTCTCCTAAAGAACTTTTGGCCTACTAACACTAAATGTGGGTTTTGCGATCGCCTTTTGACAGCTCGAAATTTTAATGAAAATAATTGCTTAACCGTTGATCTGACACGAAAATTGAATAAACGAATTTGTAGAGAAATCAAATCTCTACAACTCTGCTAAGTTTCTTTCTTTTTTTTTCTTTTTTTTTTTTTTTTTCATACATCGCGTCGTTTCATAAACATTTGCAAAAATAACAGCAATTTGACACTGTCAATTTAAAAGTTCAAATGTTTGTAAATCTATTTGACTCAAGTGCGTGGTCATCAGTCCGTAACTTACAAACTACTTAAACTAAGGTAAACTAACTTAAGGACAACACAAACGCCCGTGTCAGAGGTGGGACTCGAACCCCCGACGGCGAACGGCCGCGCGCACCGTAGCACGGCGCTCCAGTACTCACGGCTAATCCGTCACTGTTGTCTGTCTGTAAAGAGTTCTCTGCTTTTAGGTCACTCCGTTCGACCGATCGGCACCAAATTTGACAGACGTAATTGCCGTCACCAGCGACCCGAATCTCCCTTTTCTCAAATATTTCGGACAAGAAATAGTTTAGTTACACAAAAAATAAGCCGTCTGTGATGGCCTTTTAACAGAAGGAAATTAATTGCCAACAACGCATTAACCGTTTATCTGAGACGAAAATTGATTGAATTATTTATAGAGGAGAAAATTATCAACAACTTTTCTCTGTTATGTTACTTCCATAAGTCGCACCGTTGCAAAGATTTTTATTATTATTATTATTATTATTATTATTATTATTATTATTATTATATTTTATTTATTTTTTAATACCGCCGATTGGACACTGTCACTTGATTTTACGTAAACCAGTACATGCAAACAAAATACCGGGTGATCAAAAAGTCAGTATAAATTTGAAAACTTAATAAATCACGGATAATGTAGATAGAGACGTAAAAATTGACACACATGCTTGGGATGACATGGTGTCTCATTAGGAGAAAAATAAAACAACAACAACAAGAGAAAGGTCCAAAAATGGCCGTCAGATGGCGCTTCATCTGATCAGAGAAGCAATAATTAGAATAATAAATTAAGACAAAGCAAAAATGATGTTCTTTACAGGAAAAGCTCAATATGTTCACCATCATTCTTCAACAATAGCTGTAGTCGAGGAATAATGTTTTGAACAGCACTGTAAAGCATGAAAGCATGTCCGGAGTTATGGTGAGGCATCCCTAGAGATGTCGATCGATCACGATGCACTTGCTACTTCAGGTAATCCCAAAGCCAATAATCGCACGGACTGAGGTCTGGGGACCTGGGAGGCCAAACATGACGAAAGTGGTGGCTGAGCACACGATCATCACCAAACGACACGCGAAATAGATCTTTCACGCGTCTAGCAATAGGGGTGGAGCGCCATCCTGCTTAAAAATCGTACGTTCCAGCAGGTGTTTATCAGCCAACTGGGGATGATGCGATTCTGTAACATATCGGCGTACCTCTCACCCAACACGGTAGTAGTCACTGACGTTTTGCTGTCCAGCATCTGTTGGACATTTTTTGAACTTTTTTTTGTTCTAATAAAACCCCATGTCATTCCAAGCATGTGTGTCAATTTTTACCTCTCTATTTACATTATACCCTGATTCAATAAGTTTTCAAATTTATACTGACTTTTTGATCACCTGGTAAACTTAAAAAGGCAAAACTGGTGATAATACTTCAACGGAAAAAGATAATGAAAATACTGGAGAGATATTAAAATAGTTTAAAGACGTAAAAGCTAAACTCAAATCTAATATATAAAGCAGATTGTCCGTATGTGTGTACGTGTTGCATACATATCTACAGTTTTGTTCCAATCTTTATGAAATTTTGTACACGTAAGCTTCAATCCATGAGGACGGTCGCCGTAAGTGTAAGAATCACTTACGATACATAGTTGACGAGGTATGACGTCATAAACAATGAGATGCGCGAAAAACTGCTGCTTTTTGCGACAATGCTGCTCATTTTCTCCTAAACCATTGGACCGATTTCAACCAAATTTGGTACACATATTCCTTACCGTGAGGTAAAAATTGCTGCATGGTTAAGAATCACATACGGCACATGGTTCAAAAGATATTACGTCATAACCAATAGAAATCGTAAAAAATGCATACACGCATATATTTGAGTGTATCTTCTAAATTGCATCACAGTACGACACGTAGTTCATGAGATATGAGCACATAAACAGTAACGATTATGGAAAACTGCCCCATCACGCACTAAGGCAGGAATATATAAATAAATACATACCTGGGCAAGGCCGGGTTTTCAGCTAGTATTAAATAATTATGGCTGTTTGTTTAACATACTGTCAGAGATAATATTACGTGTTGAGTGCATAGATATTATCACAATAGTAGAGTCGTTGTTGTTGTTTGGATATTTTAAGGGGACAAAATTACGGAGGTCATCAGTCCCCTAGTAGAGTCGTAATCGTATCGTCTGTTTTTTTATTATTATTTATATTTTTCAATAATGATTTTGCAGCCAAGATCACATTTTTCATTTATTATGTCACCGGTTTCGGCGTGCTCGACGCCATCTTCAGACCTGTCGTAATTTACATAACTTCACGACATTTTTATACACTAAAAGAGTACATATTTAGTATATAAAAATGTCGTGAAGTTATGTAAATTACGACAGGTCTGAAGATGGCCGACTTTATATAGATATATATATATATATATAAAGTCATCAATCCGAAGATTGGTTTTAACACCACAGTACTTTACCAGGCATGGTCCTGTTTGGAGATGGTACGCCGTTGCCTTCCTCCGACCTTCGAACTGACTTACCCAGCCAGTTATAGGGGGACCTACAGTTTAACGTGGGTTCCGAACCACGGTGCTACTCGGTATTTTTCACATGAGCAACACTGCCAGAGGTGAAAGAAGTGGAAAGTGACAGATAAAAAACCTAGGACCTGGCGGGGATCGAAACCGGGACCTTTGGATTTGTAGTCTGGCACGCTACCACTGTGCAACCGAGGCGCATTATATATATATAATTGTAGCGACAGGAAATTTTACAGATAGTATACACATATATTTTGAATGTAGCTTCTAAATTGCATCACAATACGACACGTAGTTCATGATATATATATATATATATATATATATATATATATATATATATATATATATATATATATATATATATATACTAAAAGAGTACATATTTAGTATATAAAAATGTCGTGAAGTTATGTAAATTACGACAGGTCTCAATATGGCGTCGAGCACGCCGAAACCGGTAACATAATAAATGAAAAATGCTATCTTGGCTGCAAAATCATTATTGAACAATTATAGATCGCCCCATTGAACTATGAGTTCCTTATATTTATATTTTTTGTCAGAAATGTTTGTAAAAAAAAAAAGAATGTAACCCTACAGGAAACCTAAAGTGTGTCGTAAAACACGCCACTGCGATTTTTTCTTTTTTTACGATACACTGAGATATCGTTGATGAGACCGAAGATTTGGCTGGGAGTGAACACGGACGGAGCGCGCTGGCGCTATTTACGCCAGTGCTGCTCTCTGGTGGGGAGATAGCGCGCGACGTCGGGGACAGGTTTCCGCGGAAGACGCGCGGGCCATCCATCTTGGGCCGCGGCGCTCGGCGGCTGGGCGCCTGCGGGCCACTTATCTGAAATAAACATCGCTACACGGCGCCGAGTACACCACTTGCCGCGGCGCCGGGCTGATGAAAATGGACCGCCCGCAGGCGCGGACACTGCCGGCCTGAGAGGCTCCCGTCTGCGGTATCGGCCGCTGGCGGCTGGCGGCTGGCGGCTCCATCACTCTCCCAGACACTCCGCGGCCTCGCCCCCTGCCCCCTGTCTACACATCCGGAAACACACACAAGGCGTTCAGGTTCACGACGTTTTCGCAATGTGTCACAAAGAGCCTCTCGATAGTTCGAGGTGCACGGGAGCGGCACCACAACGAATTATCGAAAACTCTATCCAAATTTATGTCAGAAACAGAAATAAAAGTCCGGGGTAACAATTATATGGTACTAGCTGTATACCCGGCGTTGCCTTGGTGTTTATCCTACACTCTCGTAGTCGACATCCCCTTCAAATGTTTCAAATGTTTGTATAGCTTATGGGACTTAACTGCGGAGTCATCAGTCCCTAAACTTACAAGCTGCTTATGAACTACCTTTTACTAAAGACGACACAAACATCCATGCCCGAGGGGGGATTCGAACCCCCGACAAAAATGGCCGTGCAGACCGAGACTGGCGCGCCGCAGTCCCCTCGGCCACCACGGGCGGCACATCCCCTCCCCCAACCCCTCCTCGCTCTCTGCATCCACCTATTTCTCGTTCCCTCCTTTCCCTCTCTCGGCAAAGTTTTCTACAAGGTACCCTCTGTCCTGTACCATTCAAACTTTTTGTACCAAGTGATCTTCCTCTTGGTTTAAAGGTCATGTGTGCAACAATTCAGAAAGATTGGAGCAAAACTATGCAATTTGGAAAAGTCCGTAAGTTACGTACTCTCCACAATACACCGAACGAAATTTTATACAGACATTCATCTTGTTTTCAAGGTAGTTTGCAAAATTTTATCAGTATCGGAACAAAACTACAGATTTCTACACAGTCACATTGGCACAGGATCTCATTGAAAAACGCACTTTGTTCTTCTCAAATTTTGCAGTTTTATTTTATACAACCCTTGTTCTAAGAATAACGAATAAAAAAAGAAAAGAAAAGAAAAGAAAAGAAAAGAAAAGAAAAGAAAAGAAAAGAAAAGAAAAGAAAAGAAAAGAAAAGAAAAGAAAAGAAAAGAAAAGAAAAGAAAAGAAAAGAAAAGAAAAGAAAAGAAAAGAAAAGAAAAGAAAAGAAAGGATCTGTGAAATCAGTCGAGCCTTTCTCAAGTTATGGCGAGACCAAGGTATTTAGGGATCCATTTTTTATGCTGCAAAGTGACCTCCCCCATGCACCGTACGAAACTTAGAGGTAGACCTTCCTCTTGTTTTGAAGGTCAAGCGCGCGAAATGTCGTGAAATAACTGTAGATTTCGTGAGTCTGTAGGAGAAGTATGCTCCGCCATGCACCTATTACAAAATACTTTCTTAGCTGACGTTTTGTACCTATAAACTGCATTCCTGCCAAATTTCAGCTTCATTGTTGAAGTAGTTTCCGAGATTTCGTGTTTAGTCAATGAGTGAGTGAGTGTCCTTTCGCTTTTATATTGATAGAGATTCCAAATGTGGCATTAAGTCACTAATGTGGTATGTACCCATTTTTCAGTTTTAGTTATTATATAGTGCTATTAGGGACGCTGCAGAAATTCAAAGGAGGTTGGTGCAGCTATTCATTTACTGACGAGTTTCATAATAATCATCGTCAGAATCTAAGCCTGGAGTGAAGTTTCATACAATACCCATAGTTCAGCAGGGCGATGACGTTATACGGTTAGTATGAAACTTTACCTCAGGCTTATATTCTGACGATGATTTTTTGAAACGCGTCAATAAATGAACAGTCGCATCACCACCTGTGGCCTTTCTATTTCTACATCGTCCCTAATAGCACTGTCTAATAATTAAAATTATACGGTAATTTCGGGATAGACGACCGTATGAGAGAAGGGCCAACGCATGTAAATCTTCCACAATTCGCTGTACAGCGATGGCGGTCAGTTGAGTGTGAGTATGTAATGTCAAAGTTTCTTATTCTTCCGTTTGTGTCTTTACATTAAAAAGTAAATAATTTTCTTGATTTCAGCTGTCAGTATACTTTAAAATTATGTCATATGTCACAACATTTCGACTTAAACATCGGTTGTGAGTAGCGACGGAAGTTTATATACATAGTGGCAACACTGCTGTGGAGACACTATGCAATGGAATCTACTATTGTCACTGATAGCACAAGTTGTTGACGTACGGTACCTCCGAGCAAATCAACTCACCCGTCCCACGTCACCGGCGTGCGCACTATCGAGAGAAACACAGTCACTTGTGAGCGAGAGGTCTAACTTAACGGTGTCAATCGATGAGACATGAGCCACATCATACTAGTCGAAACTGAAACGCCACTCCAACGTCATTATGTATCCCCTCGAAGTCCGGGGGGCGTTGCTGACTGGCCGAGTGGCTATCCCCTGGGGCACGGCCCATTGTCTCATGACCACCAGCCAGTCAGCTAAGCTGTCGTAGCCTCCGCCCCCTAAACTTTGAAGGGTTGTAGCTCCCAAACTAACAGTGATAGGAATGTAGTTTAAATTGATTTGGACGCAGCTGGTTTAAACGAATCCAATACGCGATAAAAAAAAACTATTGTTCCATTTAAAAAATTATATCTTTGTGCTGTAACTCTTTGTTCATAGCTCCGCAGAAAGTGTAACATTTCTTGTGTTGATCTACCGCATTAAAATTTCCCGTCACCTATTATTTTATAAGTTACAGAGGCAAACACACTTAGTGAAACACCCTGATTTTATATGTAGAGTTTGAAAGCTGACAGAGTGGTGCCTGTTATATTGGCATCCAGGATAGCAGTCAAAACATAGCCAGTGAGAAACAGTGAGACATTTATACAGCGGGCCTTCTTTGCGACTGTGTTCCATTTGCTTCGTTAGCGGACACAGCAGGGGGACTTCGTGACAAAGGAGGGCGTGCTGTTTATCCCGAATCTTTCAAATAAGTGAAACAACTAATTTAGCAGCGACGACGCTCCTCGTTTTAATTTTTAATTGCCAGAACAAAAGATGAAAAGACGACAACCCGCTGCCTCAAACCCCTTCACAGACACAAATGTCGAGATGTGACTTCCTTAATAGCCTCTATGTTACTGTTTTGCGCCTAAAAGAATTCCACATGTTTGTAAATGTGTGTACTGCACTGAAGCGTTTATAATCCATGTGTAATGTTTGCGATACTAATTAACATAGAGGGAGGGCATTGGTTTCAGTAATGATATAGGCCAGTGGTCGGCAATTGAGGACCGCGGAAGACCAAAAACTGGACCGCTAAAAGTATTTTCAAAGTGTAAGTTACATACTACAATTATTTATAAATAATAATAATAATAATAATTTTCCTGTAGATAACACTGACCTACGTGGACATGGGGAATTAATATTTGATTTGGTTCAAAGTGTATCATCATTCCGTCGCAAGCTGGTTCTTTAAAAGAGACGTTTTAAGACTCTTCATTTTGCAACAATTTTTGAATATAAAAATAATCCTAAAATAAAAGTTTCCCTAAGTTTCAGACATTTCCATATTATCAAATTTCTTGGTAGATCTGAAGAAGGTATTTGCAGTAAGATTCAAAGACTTTTCACAAACAGAAAAGTTGTCACGACTTTTAAAATCACCTTTTGAGATTTCTCCTGTAGCTGAATAGACGGCTGTGGCTGCGAAGTTGTTCCAGCTTTCAAAGCCTACACTCCAAATGGAGATAATACACATGCAGGAAGACAATTCCTTGCAAACTTATAAAATTGTATCTACTGAAGAATTTTGGAGCCAACTTGTGCCGGAAGAATTGCAAAACATTAGCTACCTGGCTGTTATATTTGGCTCCAAATACATCAGTAAAAATTCATTTTCAAAAATGAATTTCTTGGAGGATGATTATCGTTTAAGACTAACGGTGAATCACTTTAAAGACATTATTCCCATAAGCAGCTCCGCACGTGAACATAACTTTAAGAACCTGCTCAAGATCACAAATGTAATTTCTCCCATACATTTTCTAATACATATACGCACTTTCTTTTTTTTTTGTATTTCATACTTAAGTACTGAAAATTAAAATAAAAAAGTATGTATAATGTATGACCTGTTACTGGACTTTCCAATAAAAGTTTTATCCATTTTATTCCATACTTTTTGTGAGTGAAAATAAAAATAAATAGCCAATAATATAAGTTTTCCTGGATTGTTTATACATTATTACTTTACAGCTATTTTATTTCATATTATTTAGTGAGTGAAAATTAAAAGTTTAGTAAGGAACATGCGGTTTTACATCTGGACCTCGAAAAAATTTTTCAAAAGTATCCGGACACATCTAACATTACTTTCCGACCTCTGGTATAGGCTCATAGTATAGGCCTACAAAAGCTGTACGTACTGTACATATACAATGGTCAAAACAATCAGGGGATCAGGTGTATTATCACATATAATATACAAATGGAAATGTATTTTAATCAGATATTGGTTTCAATTTTAATTTGCGCATAATACAGTACGATATATTGCTGTCTCTTGAGGCTTAATGGCGTTTACTTAGAGCGAGGCACCATGGGGCTACCATAATAGCGTAAACGTTATTCTCGTTGCCTTCTAATATGGTGTGTGATCACTTCGGACGACCACCCACTTGCGTGACATGTACGGTATGAGGTTATCAGTCAGCTGACGTCGTTATGGTAGGTGCTGGTCTGACTGCAATGTGTCTGCCAAGTGTGCAACCCACACATGTTCAATCGGGTTTAAGTCCGGCGAACAAGCTGACCTCTCCATTCGTTCACTTCCCTCAGCTTTAAGCAAGTTGTTCACCAGTGCAGCTCTGTGAGGACGAGCGTTATCTTCCACCAGAAGATACCCATCTCCTGTGGCACCAGCGCAAGGCACAACAAAAGGTCGAAAGATCTCGTCTTTATACCTCTCAGCCATCAAAGCGTCATTCTGAACGACATAGAGGTCCGTACGTCCTCCAATACTGATCTGCCCACACATAATATGATGATGTTTTCTGCACATAAGCAGTGTTGTTCGGAGTTCCACATTCTCTCCGGATGAGGAACGACGATTTTCCGATTTAAAACAAAATCTTATGTGTCTATACAGAACACCGCTTGGACGGTGTGTTGCACTTGAATTGCATTCAGCCTCCTGTCTCGACGGGCCGTTAACCGCAGATAACAGTCATCTCCTGCTGATGTTACACGCGGCGTCTGCCTAGTAAGCAAGAGGTCCTGGGTTCGAATCCTGGCCGCGGCATAAATTTCAATTCCTTGCCTCTACTTTCATTTAAAATCTTTAATAGATATCGAGACAAAATATGTCACCGGGTAAGATCGTTTATTTTATATTTACTTAAGATGCAGTCCCAACCCAGCAGAAAAATTAAATCACAGCGTAGAGGCATCATATAAGGTAAAAGTCTTTAAACATAAAAATAAGTTACGTCTGTTCGTAAACTCTCCACGTTCAGTGTCAGAATTTTTTTGCCAGAGTAATAGCTGGTTTATTTCAGACACATTTATGCCCTGTGAGATACACTTACCCTACTCCCTATTTTGTTTTTGTTCGTTCCTTTCATCCCTCGTCTACTGTTGTAAACTGTTGATTCGTATGGTAGTATTGTTTAGAGCGTCGAAATGCACAGTTTGTTTGCAGATCATCTGTGTTTCGTAAGTGAGGTGTATTGCTTATTGTAATCAATTAGTGCATTACTCGTTTTTAAATTTCATTTTTGGAGTCGGAATGGAATCGTGTGTGCAAGTCACAGATTGAAGCATCAGAATTTGTGAAGAAAATGTCAAAAGTTATTTCGTACTTTACAAAAGAAGAAGACTCCGTTGAACTGTTAGGAAATTTATAACGAACCAGAATCTCCCAAACCTGTGCGTACTTCTTCTATGGGAGGTTGAAAAGTTCCCATGAATCCGAAATTATTTTGAAGCAAGAATGTATAGCTGAGACGATGTTGAATTCTTACGTTAAGCTAGGCAGTCGTAACACCTAAATCGGTAGCAATACTGACAGTGAAGGTGAAATAGTGAAGTCTCCAGTACTGGAGACTGCAAAATCGTTAACAACGAATTGGTGCAACAGTGTTTAGCGAAAGATTTAGATTATTTTAGAAATAATTTAGATGGCCTAAGTAAATCTGAACGTCTCTACAAACCACAAAAAAGGTACGTACCAAAAAAAATTGTTCTTTTAAAAATCTACTAAATGGAAGGAAAAAAGTAAGGAAAATGGTAGACGTTTTCCAAATCTACAGGAAATTTATTTTGTATTTTCTGTAAATTATTCAACAATAGTATGAACTTATGTAATTTCAGCCTGTGGATTTTCTGACTGGAATAAGGAGGAAGAAAAGTTACTTCTAATGACAAAAGCGCTTATCATTAACAAAATTCAGTGACGTGGCTTATACAAACGAAGCACGAGGGGCGAATCGATAGTGAACTGCAGCATATGATCAAAACTGAAGAAAATTACTGCAAGAAGTACTTCGCCGCGTGGTACAAGTCGTTCACCATTTGGCTTTACAAGGACTTCCTTTTCATGGTGATAACAAAATTTTTGGATCCGCAGATAAACCACAAACAAATAAAAAAGAGAGAAAATATAAGGAATTAATCGATTTTATCTGACCATTAATAAAGAATATTGTGAAGTATGAAACTCAAGAGATTTTAGCGGAAACATCAACACTGCGTGAGAAATATCTTTCTGAAATTGTTCATTTTAATGGCTATCTGAAGTGTTCTCTCAACAGCCGCTGTTCCGATTCTTATGCCACGTGTTTGTTGATCATTTCTGACTGGCAATGTTCTTAAATTATCACTGATCTCATTTCCTAGTTTCTGCGAAAACCTAATATTTCATAGCAGTGGAAATTTTAGGAATAAATATTACTAGTTTTTAACTTTATTTTAATTATTTAAAAACAAAATAACACTACTACAGAAAGTAGTTTCACCGGTTTTTTACTCACTGAATACAACCGACACCACATAAATAGGAAAACAAATGGTTATTCAGAACTAAAATACAGGGTCCTGCATTGTTAGATTTATTAAAACCATGAAGTTATTAAATTTACCATCTATTTTGTCAACCATAATAACATCGGATATCGTATAAAACAAGATTAAATGTATCTTATCTTTTCATACGATTTAATCCTCGTAAATATTAATAATAAACGAAAATATACTTACATATGAGAAGTAACGACGAATATCATTTTTATCGTAATACCTTGAAAGCCGCGGTGGAATGGCCGAGCGCTCGAAGGCGCCTTCCTGCGGAGCACTCCATCGGGCATAGGTGCGTGTGAATGTATTGTCCTTAGATTAGTTTAAGTACTTTGCACGCTTGCAGACTGATAACCACGGTAGTTAAGTTCCACAAATTTACAAACATTTGAACATACCTTGAAAAATATTAATAAGAAAATGCTCTTAATATTTATGTAGCAAGGATTCACGAATATTTTTTTGTGCCGTGATAGATTAGAAATAATAATGCATACTCTGAGTTTAAATCATTAGTGGATTTGTCATTAATGACTTATTTTGTTATTCTCAAAATTAAATCTAAAATTGATTATTATTCAATGCTCGCATGTGATCTCGTTTATATTCCATTACTTTAAATAGTAATTTGAGCTGAAACTCATGACTTGTATTTTATCAGTCATGTGCTTTTACATATTTTCAGATTTACAATAAACTATTTCGTAGTTGATATTCCTACCAAGTAATAGGCTATTTCATATTGATTATTTACTTTTCATGAAAGTTAGATAATCCACTGTGTACAGCCAGAGCTTTACAAACTGGGTGTCGCGACACCCTGGGGTGTCGCGTAGTATTACCAAGGGTGTCGCGAGACTAACAAATTTAGACTCTAAACAAAAAAACTTGTCATAAAATAACACAAAATATCCTTCTCTTCATACTGCCCTGAAGACTCGCCTGCAGCTAATCATCCTTCTCTACATTCAGTGCACCACAGATCACGTATTAAAGGAATGCTCGGTCACTCGATAATCTGGACCTAAGTTATAGGGATTCGCGATTATCCGGATTGTCAACCGCGAGTAAATATCTTTGTTGTCTGGTCTGAGCATGTGCAACATTGCCCGTTGGAACTACACAGCGTTTCCCATACCATCTGTGTTCCACGCATTTCATTACTGTTTGAGTTAGACAGCGAGCATTTATTTATTATTAGGCTTAGACAGCGAATGTTTCAATCTTTAATTGAGATAGGCCGTTGCCAATCGCTAAGCTGCTAGGCCGTGTGCCACGTGTGATTAAAAATGTCAAAGCACAATATTGTTTCTGTTCCGTTGTTTTGAATAAACGCCTAACATTACGTGTTAATCCTAGAAAGGTAACTATGAGAATGCATCTAGAGTTAATAATACAAATCACCGTTTTATGCCTAGATTCAGTTATCCGGATTTCCGATTATCCGAATGTTTTCTCAGTCCATTTAATAAAGTCTCATTGTATTTGCTTCATTTAACGTCAAGTAATGGCACTAGATGTCTCTCTTGTGCTGTAGTATAATGTCGCGCTCTAGCGGCCTATGTCTTAACGAGCTTTTCGAGTGGCAATAATGGATTAATGTTCCATGTTTCGTTTGTGACATGCCATTAGTTTACTTCGTTCAGTGTGATACAGTTTACAGATGTCAATAGAAATGAATAAATTTATTGTGAGAAAGAGGCCTTCGGCAGTGTATGAAACGTCAGATGCAGAGCACCAGTGAAGAAATGTAGCTGGAACATCGCAAGATACAGAACAACAATCACAAGGTGTGTCTACAACCTCTGTTTCTTCCGTTCCATCGTGCACTAGTACGAAGACAAAAGGGAGGCTGCATAATGAAGACTACTTAAAATTGGGGTTTACCTGGTGTGGCGATGAAGACTGTTCTACGCTGGAATACGTGATATGTGGTGCAAAGCTTTCGAATGCAAGCATGGTACCGATAAATTGCTGCGCCATATTTCAACAAAACACAGTCATTACAGGCAAAAAGTGTTGACTATTTCAAAGATATTTTACGACAAAAGAATCGTCGAAGTTCTTTATTTACTAAGAAATTTAAGACCTCTGATAAAGCTCAAGAGGCTAGTTATCTTGTTGCTGAGATTGTTGCTAAAAGTACGTTACCTCATGTAGTTGTAGAGAAAGCCATCATTCCATCTTGCTTTGCTATAGTGAAAACAATGTTTGGCCCTGCATATGAATGTGAAGTGAAAAAAATTCTCTTGGCTGATAATACAGTTGGAAGACGTATTCAGGATATGTCTGAAAACATTGAACATTTTGTCAAAACTCGTGCTGGTGAAATAAATTTAATGTTCACAATTCAACTAGATGAATCAACTGATGTAAGGGGCCTAGCTCACCTCGTTGCTTTTATCCGTTTCGTTGATGAAGGAAAAATAGTTGAACAGTACCTCTGTTGCAAGGAAATTCCCTTAACTACAAATGACATCAACACGTTTGAAGTAATAAATGGATACATGGAGAAAATGAATTTCTCGTGGAAGAATTGTGTCGGCATATGCACAGACGGTGCCCCTTCAGTGACAGGTTCCATAAAAGGATTCGTCACACTGGTGAAACAACGAAACGAAAACTTGATTATTACGCACTGCTTTCTCCATAGAGAAGCACTCCGCTGGCTCTCCAGAGTCAGGATACTTTATTTCCGTCCCCCCCCCCCCCCGTTAGAACCATCTAAATTCTACCATATGTATTTACATTAGTGAAAGGGTGTCGCGCAAAACTGTTAGCTATAAAAGGGTGTCACCATGCGGGAAAGTTTGGAAAGCATTGGTGTACACAGATATGCCTCGTGGATCATTGTTTAAGTTTTCACTGTTGTTTCTATGTTTGTAAATATAAGGGACTTAACTACGTTTGTCATCAGTCTTCACTGTTGTTTAAAAAAATTACAGTTTCTATTTAGTACGTTTAGTTCAGATAATTGGTTGGTAACTGTGTTTGAATATCGCTGTAGGTCTAATATGTTACATATCAGCCTGTCACAGTTATCGATGACCTTTGCTCGGTCGGTAGTACGTCTGTTATTGTGGATTGCGACACCTCCAACCCAATCAACAATTCACGATACATCCTGCTTGAACGTGTCAAGCCGAATTACTGCACCGCCACCTAAATCGAAACTCCAATACGTCGGGTACCGACCACCGTAACCCTTCGATCGGCGTCATCTCACGACAGCACTGCATGTTACACACAACACTTGCACAAACACGTCTCAGTGTATGTCCCACACGTCAGCAGCTGGCGCAGGGAGAGTGTGGCGCACATGCAACAGACTGGCACCAACTGTGCCGCACTATCCCATGACTTTTGCTAAGCCAGTGTAGCTGGCGAGTTACACTCTTCATAAACGTATGAGGACCGCAACTGCGGACCATGAGATGCCGTCGAACTAGAGCTCCTAAATACCCAGGCTGAATCGTCCGCCATGTTTTCCCCAACATGATTAGAATCGCGTTGCACTAACAGCGTAGAGGCGCATGCCCTGTCATCTTTCACACACGATTTCGCAAAAACATATTTGTAGAAATCTTTATATTTCAGCATTGTGACGAAATGCTCATCATTCCGTTAAGAGTCATAGTTAATAAGATATTGGCTTCGAAATAAGAGACTGCGATAAGTTAGGAAAAGTTTGCAGTAAAAAATAGAGGCTGCTATTATATTTCGTTTGATACATGTTGCACCATATGTGCGGATGAAACTTTCCTAATGGACTGAATTTTATTTTCGACTTAGGAGGAGATCTTTACCTTTCACGCATACCGCTAAACTTTATTTTATTTAGCGATCTCATTTCAGATGGCGATAAGGCCAGAATCAATCACTGCGTATTTCATACAGGGTTAGAGGTATCAAAACGCTATTTTGACAAATGATAACATGCAAAGAGGGGAGTATTTTGCCACATGGTTACTACGCAAAACTTCATTAACTGTCACGTTATTCGAGGAAATACATAGTTGTAGAATGAAAAAGAGTAAAGTTAGTGTTTTATTATTCGATTTGCAGATATTCCTTCGTCACTCACAAATGTTTATTTCTTTGCTTCTTGTCCATTGTGTTTCAGAGCTACTAGTCAGTTTCGAAAACCTAATAGGAGTTACATTTCCTTCAGTTTAAAACCTAACAGTAACAGATCGTAAGTTACTAGATCTGATGAGGATTTTATGTGAGAACGTTTGAAAATGACTGATAGCAAGGATCTCTTCACTAGCTAACTAACTGCTTGTTCCCATTTCCTCACATAATAAAGCAATCTGTATTGAGATATTTATAATGTCCTTTTCATATAATTGAAAAATTGAAATTTCATATTACATAGAGACACAGCACTTTTGTAGTGTACAACTATTAACTTTAATGGGTTAAAATAAGTCAGTACCAGCATTTTCAAGTATGGCTGTTATGCAGTAACATGTGCCTTATTACTAGGAGTTCTAATACGGAAGACGTGTTACTACTAGATGGGCGGGCGGATCCCAGTGCGTCATATTTAACTGACATTATCTCAAGATATACATTTCTCACAGAGTTTCTGTTTGGAGAGGATGAAAATTTGATGTATTTTGAACATTTCATTCGCTTAATGTGTTCACCTAACTTCACAGAAAAAATTCCGTAACGTCGTCAGAAAGTGCCTGGTCGTAAACTATCAGCATATGCTGTCCAATAGATTTCGGGAATGCAGCCGCGTAACATTCACTTCTTCTGCTGATATTTCGGCCGCGTACCTTCCGGCCATCTTCAGAGTGAGTCGAAGACTGTCGACGAGGTGCCGGGCGCGGCCTTATAAGCCTGATCGCGGTGGCAATGCGCGTGCGCGTCACAGATGCTGGTATACTGCATATCGAAGTACTCACACGCGTGCGCCCCCCGTGGCGGAAGTGCTCCGGTGTTCACTTATCGATATACACTCGGCGGCGGCAACATCTTCACGTCTTCTCTGTGATTTCAATACTCCAAGTGCAGGGTTCCAAGCTTCGTCTAAATTAAAACCTTTATCTCTGTTTAATAAGTTGTTGGCCAGTCTAATTTCAACAGCTTCCTTAAATATAGCATCCCAAAACGAAGATATGGGTGTCAAAATCTTCACATCGCTATAGTTCATTGAATGACCAGTTTCTATGCAATGTTCAGCCACAGCTGACTTGTCTGGCTGTGTTCAATGCATCTCTCGTGGACAGTGCGTATTGTCTGGCCTATATATGAATTATCACAATTTCCGCAAGGGATCTGGTACACACCTGACTTGCGAAGCAACAAATCATCCTTCACTGACCCTAGTAAGGCTGCAATCTTCACTGGTGGCCGGAAGATAACCTTAACACGATGTTTGTCGAGAATGCGGCTTATCTTTTACGAAAGAGCGCCCACGTAAGGTAAGAAGGCTCTTGATCTATAACTATTATTTTCGTCTTCTTCTTCCACGTCTCGTGCTTGCATTCTTTGACTCACATCGAATGCTCTGCGAATCTGTTGCTGCGAATATCCATTTGCTTTGAAAATGCTCTTCAGGTGTGTGAGCTCTTCCTGCAAGTTGTCATCGTCTGATACACAATGTGCTCTGTGCACCAATGTCTTAAGGACCCCTGCGGTTTGTGAGGGATGATGGCAGCTACTGGCATGTAAATACAGATTCGTGTGGGTTGGTTTCCGATATACTGCATGTCCCAATGTATCATCAGCTTTTCGACGAACAAGTACATCCAAAAAAGGGAGGCAGCCATCTTTTTCCATTTCCATAGTAAATTTGATATTAGCGTGGATGGAGTTCAGATGGTCAAGAAATCGATGTAACTCATCCTTCCCGTGAGGCCAAACTATAAACGTGTCATCCACGTATCTCCAGAAGACCGTTGGTTTAAAACTTGCCGAGTCCAGAGCCTTGTCCTCGAAGTCTTCCATGAAGAAATTCGCTACCAGAGGGGATAGGGGGCTTCCCATAGCAACTCCGTCAATCTGCTCATAAAAGTCACCATTAAACTGGAAATAAGATGACGTCAGTACATGTTCAAATAAGGCGGTGATATCCTTGTCAAAATGTTGGCCAATTAGAGAAAGAGAATCCTGTACAGGTACCTTGGTATATAGTGATACCACGTCGAAACTCACCAGTACATCTGTACTATTACGCCTGAGGTGGCTGAGTCTTTGAATAAAATCTACAGAATTCCGGATATGGTGACTACAATTTCCTACCAATGGCTTTAATAGTGAAGCCAAATACTTCGCAGAAAGGTAGGCAGGTGAACCAATTGTGCTTGTTATTGGTCGCATAGGCAGATCCTCCAGACGCTCATCCTTATCCAGTTTGTGGACTTTAGGAAGCCCATAAAATCTCGGTGGTACAGCACCTCGCACTTTTAAACGTCTTATAACTTCAGGTTCTACTGACGAAGCGTTCAGTAAGGCAGCAGTCCTTATCGTCACCTTGCTAGTTGGGTCTTTGTTGATCTTCCGGTACGCGTCAGAACTTAATAAACCATAGATCTTTTCATTGTAGTCTTCCCGAGGCAGCAGGACGGTGGCGTTGCCTTTGTCAGCACGTAAAACTACTGTGTCTGTGTCCTCACGGAGTTTTCGTATGGCTAACCTCTCTTCTCTAGATATGTTACTTCTTTGTGGACGATACTTTATAATTGCTCGACAGCTTTCACGTCTGATTTCTTTAGCTGAATCTTCTGATAGTGGACGGACAGCTTCTTCAATAGCACTAATGAAAGATGGTATTGGCAAGGTCTTTGGAGTGGGGGCAAAATTTAGCCCTTTACTTAAGACAGAGACAGTGGCTTCGTCCAGATTCTTTCCCGTCAAATTTATAACAGGGCGTCGAACAACAGAATCCACCTGATTGTCTTGTTGTAGTCACATCACGAATCCAATCAGATTTGGTCCATGTCGTGCCATCAACCCAATTCCAAGAGTCAGGAGATAAAACAGCTGTCATCTTTAAATGTACGTGATATGGGTCTTCTGATACACTGTCCAACTTTCTACGAGTGAAACGAATCCTTTCTTTAACAATAGCAGAGCCAGCTTTATATAAAATTCTGTTAACTGTAGTATTCTTAACAAAAAGGTACGCGGCCGAAATATCAGCAGAAGAAGTGAATTTTACGCGGCTGCATTCCCGAAATCTATTGGACTGTACATTACGCCGTGAAAAGTTGAAAATGCACATCAGCATATGTTGTTTATAAATTATTGCCATAAATAAAACTAAAAAGAAAATGTAGTGTAGTTCTTAACGAAGAAATTGATGAAAATTCCACGTTGATACAGTGAATAGTTAGCGAGTGTGAGCGAGTTGATTGGAACGTGAGATAACGAGTGAGCTAGTCCGGAACGTGGCAACTCCTACAGCTTGGGGAAAAAATGGCGAATAGTTCAGCTTGGGTTTATAGGAGCCTTACGTTGGACGGCCACGTCACCCTCTGATAGCGTCGACATTTATCTGTGGTGCGGAACTGTACGGATTCAGCACGCAATTTCTCCGGCCTTTGTCAGTTGTCGGGGGTTCGAATCCCCCCTCGGGCATGGATATTTGTGCCGTCCTAGTTCGTAAGTAGTTCATACGTAGTTTGTAAGTTTAGGGACTGATGACCCCGTAGTTAAGTCCCATAAGCTTTACAAACATTTGAACATTTTTTTGAGACGCTACGTCTTTCAACTACACTGCACAACAGAATTAAAGGAACACTCTGTAATGTTGGTCCTTTGCGACTTTGAATTTTAGCTCTGACTTCGATTTTTCTATGTAATTGCACGGAAGGAATGGCGCCCTGTAACGTCATCCTCGGATCGGCTACGCTTCAATCAACACTGTGTAAACTATTGAGATGAAAAGGCCAAAGCTCGGAATTTCATGTTAATGTGGGTTAATGACAATACAATGGCACCAAATTTCTCCAAAATATTGCCCAAAGCAAAAGTGTACATCGCCCACAATAAAAAGGTCATCCGTCGGCTTTAATAAATAGCTTGTTGAGTACAGTTATGGAAAGGTCTGCTAATGACTTTTTCATGGACACTAATAAATGATTTAAAGCCAAATCATTGACATTAGAATTTGACAAGACTTATTATATGTAAGAGGTTTCCAGCCAGCTTGTAGATAAAGTATGAAGAAGAGCAGATAAAAGAATTGACAGTATTAAATTCCTGGGATTGCACAACCCCAGAATGATCAACGAATGAGTAAATAGAGGCCTTTTATTTGGCTTGCCGATTTTACATAAGACCATAGTTCCTTTGGATCCCCGGCAATATCTTTCGCTAAATTATGATGAGGGTAGTTTTGGAAGCTTCGCACATCGATTTTTTTTATAGATGCGCGAATTTCTACTAACGTTTGACTGATTTGATTTGCTCGACTTTTTTCGAACCGAGAGTGCAACTCTGTGAGCCTTTACGCAAAACTCTCCTTGCATTGTGTCTTTTGCAAAAAAGATGCTTAAGGGCATAGTTCAGCAACCAGTACTTGAGCTGTTACTACAATTTTATCAAGCTTCGAGCTTATTATTCTTCTAATTAATTTAAATATTCATTTTATGTATTTCAAGACTGTATTTTAAAAAATGTCATATCATTTGAAAATGATGACAGGACCGTTGAAACTTATTTTTCTAAATAATTTAAATATTCATTTTAAGCATTTTGCATGTAAAAAATGCTGTATTATTTGAAAATGATGGCAGAATCGTTGAAACTAGCGCTGACAAATAAAAATAAAAATTAGGCAATAACGAGAGGGAACAAGGTTTAGAAAGAATGAAGAAATATTAGATACAATGAAAACAACATCCAAAGAAGAGATTGATATAACGTACCCGAAAGAGGATGAAACGAAACTGTGTATTTGACCACATTTACCATACATCTTTAACAATCAAAAATTCTCTGACAGTCGCAATTCTCAACCGTAAAAAATGTCGTGTGACAAAATCTATTTATAACCCGGGAAAAACGAAGCTGTAATTTTCTGCGGTGATACCACCGTTGAGTTTATGCCGAGAAGCAAGGCGTGAAAAATAATGCTTTCGTAGACTCCAATATTCTTAAAATCGGTCTATCACCAAATTTACAAAAAATGTCAAATGTTCGTAAATATAAGGGACTTAACTACGTTGGTCATCAGTTCCTAGGCTTACAAACTACTTACACTAACTTACAGTAACTTATGCTAAGGACAACACAAACACCCATGCCCGAGGGAGGGCTCGAATCCCCGACGGCGAACGGTCGCATGAACCACAGAAGGGCGTCTCAGTGTACACGGCTATTCTGTCGCGGCACCAAATTTACACTTGAGAATTTGAGGGAATATACGATTTCGAAATCCGAATGCTATGTTCACTGTAGTGTTTACGTGCCGGAATCTGTATTGCCACTCGTCGAACACAGATGAATTGTGTAAGTCTGTTGTATCAGTTCTGCACTCAGCACCTTCTTAGGTTTTTTTAATTATATTGGTTCAAGGAGAGATTATTATAAATCGAAAATCCACGTGAGATTTTTCCTGACTTCCGTCAGATCACGTGCATTGTGGGAAATATCTACGAAGTTAAAACTTCCTGGCAGATTAAAATTGTGTGCCGCAACCGGGACACAATCTTAAATTGCCAGGAAGTTTCATATCAGAGCACACTCCGCTACAGAGTGAAAGTTTCATTCTGAAGTACAAAGTTGTCATTGGTCAAGCATTATTGTAATCTCTACCTATTTAAAAGCGAAAGGAAATTCATTCACTCACTCACTCATTCACTGACTCACTCACTCACTGACTAAACACGAAATCTCGAAAACTACTTCACCTAAAAATATAGTTTATAGGAAGAAGACGTCAGCTAAGGAAGTATTTTGCTATATGGCCGGTTGTTAAGGAGATATGACGTCACAAACAATGAAAAATTCCCCGTCTTACGGCACGTGATAGTGTGACTTTATCAATCCACTATTTGAGGAGAGCAGTTAGCGACTTGCAACAAACTTTGAACATAATTTCAACCCTTTAAGAAACTTTTTCTCGCTGACAACCCCAGCAAAATGATGAAAGGAGAAACGTTCGTCACTTACTACTTTTTCGGCGTTCATACAGTAAAATTACGGCATTTGGCATGACCTTACAATTTATTTCTAGTACACTATTAACTGTATTCGCTAGAAATGTTACATACAGTATACGCACAAACCACTGAACGTACTTTCGAAATTTTATGATTGTGAGTGTCGTCTTTAGTATAAGGTAGTTCATAAGTAGCTTGTAAGTTTAGGGACTGATGACCCCGTAGTTAAGTCCCTTAAGCTTAACAAACATTTGAACATTGAACTCGCTCACTCATTGATTAAACACGAAATCTCTAATACTACTGCACCTACGAAGCTGACATTTTGCCGGTATGTAGTTTATAGGTAGAAGACGTCAGCTAAGAAAGTATTTTGCATAGGCCAGAATTAAGGTGCAAGGTGGAGGATACTTTTCCTACAGACTGACGAAATCTACAGTTTCATTCCGAGCTTCACGAAATTTTGCACATTTGACCCTCAAAACAAGAGGAAGATAACCGTCCACCTAAAGTTTCATACGGTGCATGGGGGAGGCTACCTTGGAGCATAAAAATGGATCCCTAAATACCTTGATCGCGGCATAACTTGAGAACGGCTCGACCGATTTCACAGATCTTTTTTTCTTTTTCTTTATCCTCAGAACGAGAAAACTGAAAAATTTGAGTACAACAAAGTGTGTTTTTCAATGTGACGCTGTCTTTCTATTGCATACAAATGTATAGATTTGTTCCGATATTGATGAAATTTTTCACACTTGACCTTTGACGTTAAAAACAAAAGGAACGTCACTGTCTGTATAAAATTACCGTCGGTGCATTGTGGAGGGTACTTAACTTTGGGACTTTGACAAAATACATAGTTTTGCTTCGACCTTGATGAATTTTTGCACACATGACCTTTAAACCAAGAGGAAGGTCACTAGGTACCTAAATGTTTGTATGGTACATAACAGAGTGTACTTTGCCGAGAGAAGGAAAGGTGAAAACAGAGAGATGGGAGAGAAGGAGATGGGTACACAGAGAGGATGGAAGGGGAGGTGGACTACGAGAGTGTAGAATAAATTAATACCCGGGAAACGCCGGGTTTACAGCTATTCAAGCATATTGGTCGCTTTTAATACCTGGAAATATTCCAGATGGGTAATACATTGAGCGTTTCACCTGATGCTCTAAAGTAGAGAAATTAAGAACATTCTTTCGGAGAAGGGGTTAATATTGCGGGGACATCGATACCTAAGGCGGGAATAGCATATCTGAGCTAGGCAATACATACCCTCTTTGGTGCAGAGTCCTGAGCTCCTTCGTGTGTTCTATAGGATACTCCTGTATAGACGCTCTCCTACAATCTCTTGTAATAAACAGCTATACATATTTCTCTCGTGTATCCTGTTGATGATGATGAACGTGTGGCGTAGATGGCAGTTAGACCCCAAGAGGGTCGTGTTCAGCCTGCCTGGTACAAGTCTTTTTAGCTTGCGTATCAATTATGATAAGTACGACACAACAATCATCTCCGAGCAGAGAATAACTCAGACCCGACCGGGAATCGAACCCATCACGCTGTCCACTAGACTACGTCACGGGAGCGCATCTCTTCCCACAATGTGCTGCACTACCAGAGTAAAGTTCATAGGTTCGAATCCCTTCAGGTAATAAGAATTTTTCACTGTTATTTTTATCAATAACTTTATTCATTGTTGATATTCAATTAGTTTTTATTTTGTTACCTATCTTTTGCCACATAGTATTTATCTTTTTATTAAGTTCATTATTTCCCAACCATTTTATAGTTTTAATCGTTTTATTAATTTCAATATTTGCGAAACATTTTATAGTTTTAAAAAATCGATCTAACTCATTCTTTTTTGAGTTTTTATTGTCACTAGCAAGTGATTCTAAACGAGAGCATGTTCCAAATAGAGAGAGTGTGTACAATAATTTACAAATTGTTTCTCGAACGTATTATGAAATGGAGCATTATCAAAAACGATAACACGTCTTGCAGTTAAGCCTGTCCTAAGTTCGAATCTTAGAAAATTTTTACTGTCCTTTTCTGCGTGGATAGTCCAAATTATGAGAAGTGAATCCGTTATCACACCCACATACTACCTATACGCACAGCATTAAAGTCCAACTGCCACATTTATCCGGCAGTATTCCCCATACTTTGTCACTTTGACAGCCGGCAGCGGTGGCCGAGGGGAGCCGGGCGCCGTTGCTCAGCGCGCCCGGTCAGGGGGCTGAACGCCCTCTGTAATAAAAAAGCTGAGCCAACCAATCAACGAACAACCACTAACGAATTGAACGAACGACCGCGAACCAAATATCTACCAGATGAAAAAAAAAGGGGGGAGTGAGGCGCTCCAGTCACGGTCTGCACGGCCACTACGGTCGGGTAGTTAAATTCCATTAAAATTAAAAATCGGTTAAAATAGATGATGTATCCAGAGGCCTCCAACGTGTACTGTACAGCATTGCATACACTGCTCACAGTACACGTTGTAGTCCTGTGGATGCATCATCTATTTTAACCAATTTTAAATTTTAATGTAATTATGTATTAACAGTGGAGAACGTACAGATTTTATTAGTCATTTGGTTCATGCAGTGTATTATTACGGTTGGAATAAGGCCAACGGTTTGAACATGGACGATTAAGTCCGAAACTAGTTACCAACTCCTAAATAGTGCAACTGTGACGGAAAAATAAATTGTTTTCAAATCTTTATAAGTTTTTCGCCTACCGCGTTGTTTTACAACAACCGTATTCACATTTATATTTCTTGCTACAAGTAAGTACATTCACACATTTGAAGACGTGCTGTTTAATGCACATTAATTAATCCATGTTATTTACGTGTGTAATTTTTTACTATAAGCTTCTGATCGGTACGAGACGAGTCTGGAGACCGTCGGACTGTTGGCTTACGCATCGCCATACTGATCATGCATCCGGCATTACGATTTGGAATGTAACTGGATTCCACTCACACATCCCGCCCTCCCTCCACCGCAACCCCTCCTACCCACCCTCAACCGGAGATCTGCCGGCACACTACAGCATTGCATACACTGCTCAAAACAGTCAGGGGATCAAGTGAGATATCATACACAATATACATATGCTAACGTATTTTCTTCAGATATTCGTTACAATAGTAATTTGCGAAACAGCTCTATGAATATCAAGATCACAGATGGAAAACCAGTTCTCAGCAAGAAGGGAAAGCTGAAAGGTGGAAAGAGTATATAGAGAGGCTCTAAGAAGGAAATTATAGGAAGGGGAGAAGAAGTAGATGAGGATGAAATAGGAGATACTATACTGACAAGGAAAGTACTGGGGCTCGAACAAACACATATACACGAAAATCGTATGAGAGATAATGTAAAGATCCCTTATTGCACTAGTGATACTCCCGCATCTGCAAAATTCTGCAGTCGTCCGTTATATGCCTCTGCGTGTGCCATGCAGCATTGCACTTTGACCTGTCGGTTCGCCAGTAGGGACGGTGTACTGTGCATTTTGTGATGTTATTGGTGTGGTGAAGCGTCAGATGGGGCGGCGATTGCTAATCAATCCTGCTAATGTATTGCGATTAGTTGAGATGAAGTTACGAAGAACCCTTCTTCGTGAAGATGGTATTAGTGTAGAAGATGAATCATTTGCATGCTTTATCGTATCTATGGTACATAAATATGAGCATAAGTTAAATAATGTTGTTACAAACGCATAGGGTTGATAACGACGAACAACTCATTGCAAGCGGTAGTGCTACGGTAAGTGCGGGAAGAGGCGATGGAAGCAGTGGCAGTGAATACCAACAGTCTTTGGCGAAGAAGGTTAAAGTTGCAACTATCATCACGGCTTTTGATGACAATTCTCTAGAGAACATGTACGATGATTATTACATAAGTTATAGTTAAGATATCTGCATTACGTATGGCGTCTACAATTACATCTACAGTGCTATCTAGAGCATGGTAGCAGAGCTTTGCAGAAAAACGACACCCACCAGCGCATTGAGGTGTACGTCGAGATCCTGTAACCAAACGTTCATACAGATATGTTTGTTCGAGCCTATGTACTTTCCTTGTGAGAGATGAATTTGACAGAGCACTGAAAGACCTAAGTCGAAACAAGGCCCCTGGAGTAAATGACATTCCCTCAGAGCTACTGAAGTCTCTGGGAGAACCAGCCATGACAAAACTGTTTCACCTGGTGTGTAAGATGTATCAGACAGGCGAAGTACTCTCAGTCTTTAAGAAAAATTTTATAATCCCCATTCCAAAGAAAGCAGGCGCAAACAGGTGTGAAAACTACAAAAACCAGCAGTTTAATAAGTCATGGTTGCAAAATATTAACACGAATTATTTACAGAAGGATGGAAAAGCTGGTAGAAGCCGGGAAAGATCAGTTTGGGTTCAGGAGAAATGTAGGAACAAGACAGGCAATACTCACTTTACAGCTTATTCTAGATATAGATTAAGAAAAGGTAAACCTACATATCTAGCTTTTGTAGATTTGGAGAAGGCTTTTGACGATGTTGATTCTAATAAACTATTTCAAGTTCTGAAGCAAGCAGGAGTAAAATATAGGGAGCGTAAGGTTATTTACAACTTGTACAAAAACCAGACAGCGGTTGTCAGAGTTGAAGGGCATGAAAGGAATGTAGTGGTAGCCTTAATCCAATGTTATTCTATTTCTACATTGAGCAAGCTATAAAGGAAAGCAAGGAGAAATTTGAAGAAGGAATTAAAGTTCAGGGGGAAGAATTAAAAACATTGCGTTTTCTGTCAGAGACAGCAAAGGACTTGGAAGAGCAGCTGAACGGAATAGACAGTGTGCTGAAAGGTGCATATGAGATAACATTAACAAGAGCAAAACTACGGTAATGGAGTGCACTCTAAGAAAATCAAGTGATGCTTAAGGAAATAGATTAGATAACGAAACAATAAAGGAGGTAGATGAGTTTTGTTACTTGGGCAGTAAAATAACAAATGATGGTCGCAGTACAGAGGATAAAAAAGGCAGAATGCCAATGGGTAGAAAAGCATTCTTGAAAAAGAGAAATTTGCTAACATCGAATATTGATTTAAGCCTAAGAAAGTCCTTTCTGAAGGCATTTGTGTGGAATGACGCCTTGTAAAGCAGTGAAACATGCACGATAAACAGTGCGGACAGGAAGAGGATAGAGGCTTTTGAAATGTGGTGCTACAGAAGAATGCTGAAGATTTGATGGGTGGATCGCGTAACTAATGAGGAGGTACTGAACAGAATTGGGGAGAAAAGGAATTTCTGGCATACCTTGAGTAAAAGAAGAGATCGATTGGTAGGACACATTCTTAGACATTATGGAATTGTGAATTTAGCTTTGGAGGGAAGTGTGTGGGGTAAAAACCACAGATTCAGATTTAGGTTGCCGTTCTTATGTGGATTTGAAGAGGCTTGCTCAGGATAGGGTATTGTAGAGAGCTGCATCAAACCAGTCTCCGGTCTGAAGACCACAACAACAACAACAGTAATTTGCGAGTGATGCAGTGCAATATTTTGCTATCTCAACTATTTACTTGAGGTTCACAAGGTGTTTACTTTGAGCGAGGTACCATGGGAGTACCGTAATAGTGAAAATGTCGTTCTCGTTCTCGTGTAATATGATGTGTGATCACCCCAGACGGCCAGTAGAGTTACACACCTGCTTGGCATGGGCAGTATCAGGTTATAAATTAGCTCTTGTGGGATATTTGGCCATTCTTCCCATGAGTGTAACAACCAGCTCTGCAACAGCTGAGGAAGGTGATGGTCAGGGTGCAATGCGTCAGCCAAGTGCTTCAAATTGCTGTCTGTCTGCTTCAACGCAACTGCTAAGAAGTATATAAGACTGCTAACAAGTATTGGTTGCATTTTTCCCATTGAGCTCAAAGATAATCTATAGTACTGTGTATTATGAAGTTGTGCCGCTCGACGTCATGTCAGTGAAAGTATAGCTGCGAAGCTCTACCTGTTTGTCACTATTATGTTCTTTCAAAAAATTTAACATTCTGAAATTTCTAATCGTTTTTACTAGTTGCTTTCGTAGAAACTAACTCATATACAACGGGAACTATCTGTTCTGAAAATTTGAATACTATTTACAAAATATTCGAAATATGTAATTTAACGCACACCTGTAACGAAACAGTAGAAAAAGACGAAAGTTATGTAAAACGCACACTTAAGTTATATTTTGATTCAGACGTAGTATTTCTCCCATATTACATTTAATGAATAAAATACGCTGTTGTAGACAAATAAATAAAGATTAATAACGACAGATTCGAGACGTTTGATATAAGCTTGATATGTAGTCTGTGAGGTCAAACGGAAATCAGTATAGACAGGAGGCAAATCTAAAACTGAACACAAGAAATATCGTCTAGAGCTGTGCAATTAATTCATTAAACGAAATATGAAACTTACATATGGATCTAAACTCTACATTCTTTCAAGAATAATGGGTTTCACTGTTTTTTTTATTTTATTTTTTTTTTTTTATTGCTGACTGCAAATAACGATATATCTTCGTTTCACACGCGTTTCGCTTTTAGTTATAAAGTTTCTTCAGTGTTTCTGTACAGGTATACAATGGATTGTACACATCGTTTTGTTTGTTTAGGTTAGAAACAGTTTCAGTCTATCTTTGCACCTTAAGAGTTTATAAAACTTATGTATAACAATTTACTTACAGTTTTGTTCTGTCTCCCATACTTCCTACTTTTTTTTCTCTTTTCTTGTTGGCTGGGTATATCACTTACAATCGTACTCGGCATCTTTTGTTGAACCTTCCCGCTATTCTGTGAAGTGGTGGTGTATGTCAAATGAAAAAGAAGAAAAAAACAAACAAAGAGATATGTACAATCCATTGTATACCTTTACAGAAACACTGAAGTTGCTTTATAAATAAAAGTGAAAATATTTATTGTTATTTGCAGTCAGAAAAAGACAATCAAACCCATTATTATTGATTAAAACTGCTGCTGCAGAAGACGGCCTCACAAACAAACATTGTCTACATCCTTTTGACTTCTCTACAACTATAAGCGAGACAAAGTGTACCATTATATATTTATTAAAGAAATCAATCTTTCATAACTTCTTATCATAGGACACAAGGGTCATAACAACAACAGACCCTAACGATTTTCACAGATCATAACCACTACAGTTGTGTATCCAGTGATAATAATTGAGATCAATGGTTTTCCCATAACGTTTATTGGCAGTTTATACTGCAGTTGTTGCTTAACTGTCATCTCATCATCTACATAGCAATTCCGCCTTCCTTAGGTAGCTTCTGCTTCCAATCTTTTAATCAAAGTCGTACCATATGTTTCTTGTGAAAGTCACCAACAAAACGAGGACGGCTATTGGGCAATTTTAAAATAGAATCTGTCATATTTGTAACCTTTTGGTAAGAAATATTCTTAAATAATGCACTGTTTTATTCCTTATTCACTCCAGCAGCGTGATTTTTATTAGAATTTTTTAGAATTTATTAGAATTTCAGAAAGAGTTCCATTTTAGTAATATTAATAATTAAAGATTTTTATGTCACTCTGACAGCAAACGAATTATACTTTCTTGGCTCTTTAGTTTGTTGTTTAGCCTACATCTTCTAGTTTTCAGTGACAGTTCTTTTCCAGACCTTTTAATTTGGAAAGCATTTCCTCCCTTCTGTTTGAATTCCAGCGTCAGTAACTGTACTTAATGGCACAATTGTGTCGGTTTCTTCGTTAGAGTATGCACTTCTTTTGAGTTTACGACACAGATGATTATCTGGAGTCTACTTTTCAATTTGACGCCTAAATACTGCTGGTACTGGTTTTTTATGGAGAGGATAATTTCAAAAAATGTTCAAATGTTTGTATAGTCTATGGGACTTAACTACGGGGTCATCAGTCCCTAAACTTACAAACTACGTATGAACTACTTACGAACTAGGACGGCACAAATATCCATGCCCGAGGGGGATTCGAACCCCCGACCGTAGTGGCCTTGTAGACCGTGACTGGAGCGCCTCAGTCTCCTCGGCCACCGCGGCTGGCAGGATAATTTCAAAACCTGATGGGAATGCTGCCTATTTTGAGAGTATCTCTCTTCGAATGAGATTTTTATCTGCATCGATAAAGTGTTGATTACAAACCACTGATGAATTTCACAGTGTATTTGGCTTGAAGGTTTCTATAGAAATAACAGGTAACCAGGTTTTTCTAAGGCTATTTCGACCGAAAATTAGCGTTAACTAACGCGGCAAATTTTTCCTTTTTGATTGTTACATATCTACACACAGCAGTAAGGCATCTGTAAGGAATAAGGATTGTATTTTAGATTATTATGGTCCCAGAAGCATAGTATCAACGAATTTTTATTGCAAATATTGAAATCTAGCAATAGCACACACAATTGCTTTTCAAATGCAAGTAATACAATAACACTTTCATTATTATACGTAACCTGTTTACCTTACCATAGATTTTTTTTAATAAAAAGAAAGAAATTGCCGTGAGTGATAATCTTTAAGCACAATAAACGCAAAAATCATTTATTATAGATTCATCATTTACAGCTTACATGACCACATATGACTTTGGGAGTAACAATTTGAAAGTTCGGGAAAACCTAGGCATAGCCCGCTAGCGTATAGGCTAGTACTAGAAGCCAAGGCAACAGTAGGTGCATGGCGCACGAGTGGCAGAGACTGTGACTTCTACCGACACGCTCAAACACATATGATCCCGGAAAGCAAAATGTTTGTATAGCTTATGGGACTTAACTACGGGGTCATCAGTCCCTAAACTTACAAACTACTTATGACCTACTTACGAACTAGGACGGCACAAATATCCATGCCCGAGGGGGGATTCGAACCCCCGACCGTAGTGGCCGTGCAGACCGTGACTGGCGCGCCTCAGTCTCCTCGGCCACCGCGGCCGGCTCCCGGAAAGCGTCGAGGTAGCATACTAGCGGGCTATGTCCGTAGCAAAGTATGCAGAGCCTCTTTCAATGCTGAGGCCTGTAGCAGCGATTACAGTGGAGTCAACACTCAATACTGATTTCGTAATCCCCGTCAACTCACGTGGGGGCTCTATTTTCAGTCATGTGATCTTTGTACAATTTGTTATTCCCACATAAATTTTGCTGCGATTTCTCCGGTCTTTCATGGTGCTACATTATTGATAGCCAGCAGTTTATAACCCCTAACGCTCCCATAGGAATCGTGAGGACAAGATTAAATATACAGCGTGCTCGGAGACATTTAATCATTCTTCCGGTGGTGAATGGAAGGGAGAAAAAAAATTAATAACTGCAGATCCCATGCGAGAACTTTTTTCCACACAAGCCGACATATCATTTGGCTCCCCACCGTCTCATATATTTTTCCACACAAACGATATAATAATCGCGTTTCTCCCTCTCCTACCCCACCCCTCGTTTTTCCTCCCTCTCTTACACATTATGTGCTGTTCCTTAGCCGCGGTGGAGTAGCCGAACGGTAACACACGTGTTCGTATTCGACAGCAGTTTAATCCGCGCCCGGTCATCCTGACTAAATCAAATGTTCAATGTTTGTTAAGCTTAAGGGATTTAACTGCAGGGTCATCAGTCCCTAAACTTACAAACTACTTATGAACTACCTTATACTAAAGACGACCGAGGGGCGAATCGAACCCCCGACCGTAGCGGGCTGTTACTGGCGAGCCGCAGACCGTTCGGCCACTGCGACCGGTCCTGACTAAATCACTCCAGGCAAATGCCGGGATGGTACCTCTCCTCATCCCTGAACCTATGCCCCCTAAAGACCACCATGTCGACTGGATGTTAATCCCTAATGTTCTTCCCTTCTCCTTGGTTGTTGCTGTGGTCTTCAGCCCGCTGACTGATTTGATGCAGCTATCCACGCTACACTGTCCTGCGCAAGTCTCTTCATTTGAGAATACTTAATGCAACCTACATCCACTTGGACATGATTACTGTATTCATCTCTCGGTCTCCATCTACGATTTTCACCCCACACACCTCCCTCTACTGCTAAATACACAGTTCCTTTATGTCTCAGAATGTGTCCCACCAATCTATCCTCTTAGCTAAGATATGCCAGAAATTTCTTTCCTCCACAATTCTGTTTGGTACCTCATTAGTTACGCGATTTACCCATCTAATCTTCAGCATTCGTCTGTAGTAGCACATATCAGAAGCTTCTCTCATCTTTCTCTTGGAATTCCTTATCGTCCATGTTTGACTCCCATACAATTCTATAGTCCAGACAAACGCTTTCAGAAATTTTGTAACATTTAATTTAATATTAGATGTCAACAAATTTCGCTTCTTCAGAAATTCTTTCCTTCCCATAGCCATTCTAGAATTAGAAACTACTCGAACTAAAGTACAGTAAGGACAACACACAAACACACACATACATTTCCGAGGGAAGACTCGAACCTCCGGCGGGAACGGCCGTCCTGTCAACACCACCTGGAAGACAATGCCTCAAAACTGGCCGTGCCTACGTCACACTTACAGGCCGCGGCCGCCATATGACTGGTCGGCCGCTATGCGGCATTGGGCGTGCCCCAGCAGACAGCCTGTGAGCTGGCGGCCGCGGCCTGTAAGTGGGACGCAGGCACGGCCAGTTGCGCGGCCAACGGGAAATACAGGCCCTAGGAGCGCGCGCCACGTAACTTGGCGGGTGAGGTGTGGATGCGCAGAAGCACGGGTAGGCCTACGTCACGCCACGTGACCTGCTGGCCAATAGCCGTCAGTCAGCCGTTGTGCACGCTCGAGTTCGTGTCGTACTGTGCGGAGCGACAACTGGTTTTGGCACAAACAGGATTCATACCTGAAAATTCATATTTAAGTCATCAAAGACGAAGCATTCAGAAGACTACCATTCTGAAATGACTTACGCAGTCTTCAGTCAGTGGTTTACAAGTCAACTGCTTCCATACCTGGCCGAGAATTCTGTTATCGTTATGGAGTGCACTCTGTGCAAGTGAACAGAGCTCCTACTTCGAATACCAGAAAGGACGAAGTTATTTCGCGGCTAACATCTAATGGAATTCCTCACAGTGCGTCAGAAACCAGGGCAAAATTACTCATGCTTGTAAATGCATACAAGCCCAAATACCGCACTTACGCGATAGATGGACAGCACGGTCACTGGGTGGCAATAAATCACGAACTGTGAAACACGTTGCTTTGATCAGTAAGCACTTGCTTGATGGGCATCAGTCTACGAAGACTGAACATGTGTCGCTTGTAACGTTTTTAGATAGTCTCCTTGTCTTGTACAATGCCAAACATATACAATTATTCTATCATTCCATGTGATATGTCACTTAAGTCATTGATAAAGTATTTTAATAACTGCTTCGAAAAATCCAGATTTCAAGATATAATAAACGGAAAAATCTAAAATTCTTCAATTTCTCATTTATCACTTTTTTATCTTCACAATTAATTTACTTTGGATTCGTAATCTGTCGTGAACGTGTAATGTGGTTTTTCAGATTGATTTCCCTAGAAGAACTGTGTATATAATTTACAGATATTTCGTGTTAATCGACTAAGCTACGAAATGAATTTCTGTGCCGCTCAGAAAATTATGCCCTGCCATGTAAACATGATAGGTACAAGAGAAAGAGACTCATAAATACTCGCCACGGTGGAGTAGCCGAGCGGTCTAAGGCACCTCGCTGCGGAGCGCGCGGTTGCTCGCCGTGGAGGTTCGAGTCCTCCCTGGGGCATGGGTGTGTGTGTTTGTCCGTAGGTTAGTTTACCTAGGTTTAAGTAGTTTGTAAGCTACGGACTGATGACCATGCAGTTTGGTCCGATAGATTTACAGACATTTGAACATTTTTTTTCATAAATACTCGTAAATGAGCCACAGTTTTCCCAACAATCAAACGAGCGTTGTTTTTCTGCATTACACTTTTCATACAGCCGTGTGTGTGTTCAAGACTCGCAGCTTGACATTTCCTTGCGCTTGTATGCGGCCTTAACTAAAGCTAAGCGGCAGTCAGCAGCTGACGCACAGTCCGGCTACGCTGCAACAGCAGCTCCCCCCACCACTACACAGCTACCTGCGCAGCAGAGCCAGTCCACCCGCCAAGTTACGTGGCGCGCGCTCTAGCGCAGACGTCATGCCACGTAAGCAAGGTAGTTCCAGCCAGAGCGATCGCTAGCTTAGTGGCTGCCCGCTATGAGGCAGTGGGCAGTGCCCCAGCGGCCGGCCAATCGGCTGGCGATCGCGCCGGCTCGGAACTATCTTGCTTATGGGGCATGATGTGTGCGCTGAGGCCTCACAACCAGTCCGTGTCACGTCACACCTATAGGCTGCCGTCTCAAGCTCACTGGTTGGCCGCTGGAGCACAGCCCACTGCCTCATAGCTTCAGCCAGTGAGCTTGGGAGGGCAGCCTATAGGTGTGACGTGGTGCAGACTTGTTGTGAGGCCTTGTATGTAGACGGTGTTGGCTGAGGCCTGTCTTTCTCGCCGGCTACGGGCCAGTTGTGAGACCTTGTCTTCTAGGTGGTGTTGGCCCAGTCCGCAGCATGACATCATAACCACGCGGCCTTTTCGCGTGGCTAGTCTTTCGTCCGAAAGGCCTTCATCTAAAATAAACACATAAACACACATTCATCAAACACAAATACACGTGACAACTGTGTCTGGAGTCTGCGGTGCCTAGTGTAATGGTCGTGGAGATAAGAATAAAGGGAGATGGCGCTACATATCCTAGCCGTAGTATGCAATGAAGCCATTGCCGCCATAACACTCCGACCAAAACTTTGACAGTGTGTTATAGCTGTGTCAGTATTTACAGTCGCTAATTGCATCATATTCGCATGTAACGTCCCCAAACTGGTTGTTTCAAGTTTTAGTTTAAAATAAAATCTCAGAAAACGAAAAAAATTCGCAATTATTCTGTTTAAAAATAGTTGTTACTACAAATTAGTAATCACAAACATGTGGCCGGCCGCGGTGGCCGAGGGGACTGAGGCGCTCCAGTCACGGTCTGCACGGCCACTACGGTCGGGGGTTCGAATCTCCCCCTCGGGCATGGATATTTGTGCCGTCCTTAGAATTAGTTCACAAGTAGTTTGTAAGTTCAGGGACTGATGATCCCGTAGTTAAGTCCCCATAAGCTATACAAACATTTGAACATCTTTGAACAAACTTGGGTTCTTTCTTTAGCTAACCTGAAGATCGTCAGATAAAATAATTCGATTGAGTGAACCAACGCCAGATTTACGAGCGCGCTGAGGATATCTTTTCTTTGTGTAGCAGTTTTCATTAACATTGAAACTAGGTTTTGCTTTCGAAATCATTAACTTAATAAAAAACAAATTTATATTTTATTCCTTATTCATTCGTAATAGTATGTTAAGTGGGGAAAATAGCTTTCATCTTTAGGATATCGAAAATCATAAGAGAAAAATACGCTACATAACAAATAAAGATATTGTATAGGTTCGTTCACAATAAAAGTGGTAAAATCACACGTTAGCGAGGCAATTTATACATGAAATTGTATTTCTTTTTTTTCGCGTCACAATCAGAACGATTCGTAGACATAAACATCACACAAGTCACCATAACATTGCAAAATCATTCCAAAAACGAGCGACAAGTATGCGCAAAGAAGGTAAATACAGCAGTGTTTTGGTCGGATCAAGATGGCTACCCTTGGCCTTACAGCTGTGGCGTCAGAGCGCCCCCGTTTTACCTCCGTGGTAATGGTTGTTTCAGTGTATAAGTGTTTGTTTCTGTTTTCGAAGAACGCTTTTCGCTGAAAGCTTAAAATATTCAGCAATATTTTCATTGTGCGTATCTCCTAGTCAGTTCCTCCTCTATTTGGAGAGTCTTAGTGTGTCGATTACACTAAAGATTTAAATTATTAAAATCGGTCAATATCAGCCAAAGTGCTGAGAATCAATGTTTTGATGCCCCTGGGTTTGGTACCAGGTTCCGTGTTCTGGATTAGTTACGTTGTAAGTTGAGAGTGGTATCAGTTCGTACTTTTTTTTTTTTTTTTTTTTTTTTTTTGTGATTTAGCTGTGTTGGCAACCAACCTGCCCATATGCGCCTGGGTTAATCTACTTACGACAAATGGGTTATGCATATGAGATAAATTGTGGAAAAACAATAAATAGAGTAGGGTGTTACTTTCTGAATTATGGCGCTACGTGGATTGCGGCTGCAGATAAAATATCGATGTAAATTTTGTCCCCTATATATCGATAACAAGTTGCAAAAACGGAATGCATATATTTTTATTTTATATAATATTTTTCGTGTTTTTCAATAAATATTTGACATTGTACTTTCGAAACTGTAATAGAACATAAATTTACTTTCAGTGTGTGAAGGAGTGTTACTAATTTTTGAGTTTTCATCACGTCCAGTATTAAACATTGACTGTGTGATGCAAGTATAGGTGGAACAAAATAATTCGATTGCAATGACGGATGGTGGTGTGAATGTAATAACAATATTTCCGATGTGAATAAACAGCACACAAGTTGCATTAAAGAACAATTTTCAGCGCAGCGCAGCAGAAACAGTAGTTAAATGACGAAAAAATCTAAATGATAAGACTGGTGAAGTATTTATTGCAAGGACGCTGCTTTCCAATAAATTATTTATTTAGGCAGGCCTGTTTCGGCGTGAATACCATCGTCAGATTAACGGTAAAGTACATAGGTAAGTTTACTATTTAATTTAACAGGATAGATGTAACTCGGAAACATATACTTTATACACATATAGGTAGCTCTTCTTATCTTTATAAGACCGTCGTCTAACTGTTCTGTTTGGTTCTTAATTAACTGATGTATTAAAACTGTTTCTGTTGTGGTTCTTTATTATGTTGTTGATATGTGGCAGCTAGTTTGACAGATGTGTCTGCGATATTACAAGGTTACATGCAGTTATTTCTATGCTATTATCTAGAGCATATCTGGTCTTCATTGGTACGTGAAGAGTATAAATTATATTTAAGCACTTTTATGTGATTGATTGGCCATGTATTAGTTTGTGGAATTAATTCTGGTGTAATTTTGTTGTGTTTGAGGATGGTAACAATTTAAGTCGTTTTAATCGTAATTGTATGTTTTCCATTAATTACTTATAACTTCGTGTCAATTAAATCTCTGACGTGTTTGTAAATTCCGTCTATCTCTTTGGTAGGATGGTACTAATAAAATTTTCCAAGTAACGCTTCTGCTGCATCTCGAGTGGTTAATTTAAAATTTGTTCAGTGCGAACTTGGGTGTATAAATAAATTTCAACATCTTCAAGAATGTTCATTGTTGCTCCCTTTTGCGAGATATGCAGAACTTCCATGGCCTGCTCTATATCGTCTGCTATTTGTTAACCTCGAATATTAATTTAAGTCTAAGGAAGTCCTTTCTGAAAGCATTTGTGTGGAGTGTTGCCTTGTATTGGAGTGAAACATGGACGATAAGCAGTGTGGACAGGAAGAGGATAGAGGCTTTTGAAATGTGGTGCTACCGAAGAATGCTGAAGATTAGGTAGGTGGATCGCATAACTAATGAGGAGGTACTGAACAGAATTGGGGAGGAAAGGAATTTCTGGCATACTTTAACTAAAAGAAGGGATCGATTGGTAGGACACATTCTTAGACATCAAGGAATCGTGAATTTAGCATTGGAGGGAAGTGTGTTGGGTAAAAACCGCAGAGGAAGGCCAAGAGATGGATACAGTAAGCAGATTCAGACAGATGTAGGTTGCCGTTCTTATGCCGAGGCTTGCCCAGGATAGGGTATTGTGGAGAGTTGCATCAAACCAGTCTCCGGACTGAAGACCAACAACAACAACAATGGGTTGTTCTCTCTTCAAGTGCTGAAAGAAAGTCGACTGGCTGCTGTCGCTATCCCAGAAAATTATAAATAAATAAGACTGGGAGAAGCTGACGTAATCGCCGCTCGGCGCTGCCAACAGAAACTGCAACTGCAGTGTATACCTTCACCACGTACTTTTCAGACTACAGCTCTTAGGTCGCTGACAGAAATAAATAAATACCCAGACAATGATGTAAAGTGTTCCGGACAAATTCAATATGTAAGAAACCAAAAGACGGGCTCATCATACACCCTTTACTGCATCATGCAGCTGCCATTTTTAGCAAAGTAGTTTTATTCAACGTACATCGTTTTCCTTTCACGCAATTGTATTCGTCGTGGATATGTTATTATTTTTCTTTCATAATTCGATACTTTATTTCGATATATCGAAAGCAGAATTGTTTTCAAATATAGATATTTGGGAACACCAGACATTTTTAAATTATTAACAGTCCTAAATACAAATAAGGAAATATTCAACATCACAATTTATGTGCTCAGTGCGGATACTATTATGTTAGTAATAATAATAAACAGGGTGGTCCATTGATAGTGACACTCACATTGTTAGTGACACACTCCGCTGCAGAGTGAAAGTTTCATTCTGGAAACATCCCTTAGGCTGTGGCTAAGCCATGTCACCACCATATCCTTTCTTCCGGGAGTGCTAGTCTTGCATGGTTCGCAGGAGAGCTTCTGTGAAGTTTGGAAAGTAGGAGGCGAGGTACTGGCGGAAGTAAAGTTGTGAGGCGGCATCGCGAGCCGTGTCGGGATAGCACAGTCGGTAGTGCGCTTGCCCGCGAAAGGCAAAGGTCCCAGGTTCGAGTCCCGGTTCCGGCACACAATTTTAATCTGCCAGGAAGTTTCATATCAGCGCACACTCCGCTGCAGAGTGAAAGTTTCATTTTGGTCGTACCTTGTATAAGTACCCTGTATAAGTAGGTCTTTTTTTTTTATTGAGATTGTCCTCATTACAGAGGTTTACCTCCAACATACTAATACGCCCAGAAATGAATACACATAGTATATAAGGTTTTACACTAATTATTCACTATATTTCTCCACGTGTGTCTATCTTGTGTGTCCTCTTCTTCTGCGCCCAGTCTATTCATTGAGAGCTGTACATTTTTGATCCAGGTGGTCACCGGTCGTCCTCTTCTTCTTCTCCCCACAGGTTGCCACTCCAGTACCATCTTCGGTATTCTGTTGTCCTCCATTCTTCTTACATACCCGTACCACCGTAATTTCTTTCTATCCATCACCTCATCTATTCTGTTTATTAATTCCATCCTCTTTATTATTTCGGTGTTTCTTCTTTTTTCTTTCCTGGAAATTCTGGCCGATCTTCTCCAGAAATCCATCTCTAAAGCTTGTAGTTTTTTAGTGTGCTTCTGGTTTATGGTCCAGGTTTCCGCTCCGTACAGAACTGCACTCTCAAATATAGATTTATATATGATTTTTTTTTTTTTTTTTTGTTCTTTCATTACGTTTCTGCTCCATAGGACTGAGTTGAGCATTCCAATGACCTTTCTTCCACTGCTAATTCTTTTATTAATATCTGAGTCGGATTTTCCCTCAGTTTCTAAAATGGACCCCAAATAACAGAAAGTGATAACATTTTTTATTTTCTTTCCCTCTATGCGTAGTTCATGTGGATCATTAGTCAAGTATTCTGTTTTTTGATAATTAATCTTCAGACCCCAATTTTTGTATGCTATTGCTAGTTGATTACACATGTAGTTTGCAACATCCCCGTCTTGTGCTATGACGACTTGATCGTCAGCAAATAATAAATGATGTAGATAAACTCCATCTCTGATTTCTAGTCCCATACTATTACATTTCTGTGACCACGTTATCTATATAGATTTTGAATAATGTTGGTGACATGGGACAGCCTTGCAACAGACCTTTGCTTGTTCTAAATTTCTGTGAACGTGTATTACCAATTTTCACTTGGCAGATATTATCTTTATATATCTGTTCTATTATTTTAATTAAAGAAGTATTTATGTTTGCCATATGTAGTGCTCTCCAGAGTAGTTTCCTTGGAACAGGATCATACGCTTTTTTCTAGATCTGTAAAAATAAGTCCAACATTTTTCGATTTTTCTCTATGTTTCTCCAAAATCTGTCGTAATGTGAAAATATGGTCTACACATGATCTACCAGCTGTGAAACCGCGTTGTTCTTGTTGGGTTCTAAAATTTTTTTCCAGTTTATTTTTAATTATTTTCCCAAAAATCCTCATTAGTGTGTTTGTAACACAAATTCCTCGATAGTTCGAGCAAATTTTGCGATCCCCTTTCTTAAATATGGTACTAATATAACCCAGGAGATGATCTCCTTAGGTACAGAATCTCCATGTAACATTTTATTGAATAACTGCAAAATCAGTTTTACAATTTTGTCACCACCGTACTTCAGAAACTCTATATTGATATTCCCTGGTCCAGGTGATTTACCATTCTTCCCTGTCCTTAATACCTGAAGTACTTCACTTTCTGAAATTAGGATCTCATCATCATGATGTTGATTTTCTTCCACTGTTCCTTCCTCTAGATATTCTTCTCTGTCCTCATTCAATAATTTTTTGAAATATTCTTCCCACTCCTTTCGTGTTACCAGTTGAAGATTGGATTTGCCTTTTGTATCTTGTCGAAGCGCTTTTAATACTGACCATGCTTCTTTCGCTCTCCCAAACCCAGTTTACTATTAACGTTGGCACATGTTCTTTCCCATGCTTCATTCTTTGCTAACCTTATTTTCTTTTCCACTTCATTCTTTTTTTCCTTGTATTTAGATCTTGTTCCTTCAGATTTATCATTTAGGTCTTACAACACTAAATTTAAAGTTTATCGTTCACTTTTGTGAACATCTACCACCGTTGTTGTTTATTTGGAACTACTACGCGCAAATGGTGCTTTATTTTTGACGCCTCTTGACGTTCCGTCCATTGGCTACACACTTGAATTTTTGAAGTTGTGAGCCGTCAGTGACGTTGCCGACGGTGTGAATCCAGCCTGCGCCGCGAACATTCCCGCCGACAGAGCGCGCGATCGAAGCCTCTTCTCCGCGGCAGTGGGCTCACACGCGGCCGTGACGTCATCCGCACTGTGGCCACAGCCGACAATGGGGTGATGTGTATGCCCGGGGCCCCGCCATCGGCAGCCGGCTGCCCCTGGCGGCTAGGCGGTCTGCGGCCCCGGTGCCCTTCTTTACGGGACTTGCAGGGAGTTGGCCGGCTACTTACGAAGTTCCGCGCGCACCACTCACCATTGTTCCGCGGCCCAACTTCTTGATAAATAGAGGCGCGCCTTTCCTCAAGTGCCCCGCCGGATATACGGCCAATTTTTACCGCTCGCTGTTCCGATAGCGCCGCTATTCACAGTTTTGCCGGAAAGAAGAGAAGCGCGGAGCGGCCTCTGGGGGCGAGTTGCGAAGGAAAAAAAGAAAAGAAAATGCCACCGGGAGATCTCATTTTGCGAGCAGCCACGTTCGAGGTGAAATCTGACTGTTGGGACTACTTTTTGGATATCTTTTCTCGCGGGAAACGCAGTAGCAAATCCGTTCAAACATTCAGATATTTGTAAACCTATGGGGACCGTTTGCTGTGGTCCTTAGACTTACAAACTACTTAAACCTATCATAAGGATTACAAGCACACACAAACACACACACACCCGAGGGGTATTCCCGCGCGAAAAGAAATCATTGTTACAGATCAGGGGATTTTTTCGCAATTTTGGGGAAATATATTTTTTGATGGGAACTTTTGGGGAAACAGCAGCCTAGGAAAACTTTCTGGGGAAAAAAGTTTCACTACTTAATGCCTCTGGAATTTCAGTTCTAACAGTATGTAGCATATATTCTTGATTCGATTGTTCCCCCCCCTCTCTCTCTCTCTCTCTTTCTGTCTCTCTCTCTCTCTCTCTCTCTCTCTCTCTCTCTCTCTCTCTCTTTAAATCAACCGATACATCTTTCCTTTTGTGGATTTTACATCGATGGCTGCAAGTTATTTATAGCAGTGTGACATACTGACGTGATGTGTTTTAACTTTACTATAATGCTAGGCAACTGCATTTTATGCTGTTGCCAAAAACCGATTTCTTGCGTCTTCTATTTTCTAAGTAATGTTTAAAAAAACCAACAATTGCTAATTGTAATTGAATGTCTCAGGCTGTTAATTTTATATCTGGTTACAGAGGAGAGGCAAAACGTTATAACTGGCAATGATTTGCTTATTATTATTATCCTGCAAGTTTCATGCACTTTGAGTGCATACTTTAATATATATATATATATATATATATATATATATATATATATATATATATATAACAGTCTGAAACATTCCATTACAATTAGCAATTGTTGGTTTTTTTTAATACTTAGGAGATAGAAGACGCAAGAAATTTGTTTTTGGTAACAGCATAAAATGCAGTTGCCTAGCATTATAGTCAAGTTAAAACATATATGTCATGGTCCAGTTTCAGAGATTATGTAATGTCTATTGAAAGTATTAACCTGGAATTTAGTTTCAAAAAAACAGTTGTTGGTATTGGCGAAATTTATATTTTGTATTCAAAACATATTTATATACTGCTGCCGTAATTGTGCATTTGTCATCTATTTACTGGTATTTACAAAATAAAATTTTACTTTTTTGTGCTATGTTATTTTGATATGTTTAGTAATTGCATGAACCTGAATATACAGTTCCATCTCTGCAATGCTAACGTTAGATTCTAGTTTGATGGAGTTGTTATATTTCAGGTATTTGAGGAAAAGCTGTCAAAATCGTGTTATTTTTTAGTTTTTTAATTTTTTTTTTTTTTTTTTTTGTTTTTTTAAAATTTTGAAAATTCCATCTGGCGACCCTGGCTACAGAGGAGAGGCAAAATACGTTATAACTGGTAATGATTTCGCTGCATTAATGTAATATTTAGTCATAACTTATTAATTGCTTACTATTATTATCCCACAAGTTTCATGCACTTTGAGTGCATACTTTAAGAGTCGCCCAGCGGACGTGGTCCAGAGCACACCTCTCCAGTAGCGTAGCAGTAATTTATCAGTTGTAAGTGTAACCGGCTTCTCTCTAGAAGCTACATATTTTTACTTTTCAGTGCGTTTTCCCTTGAGTGCATTAAATTTATTGGGTGCTCGCGTTTTTGTTTGATTCCTATTCGCGTTAAATATCTGGTTAGTGTATTATTCCGCCGTGTGAATCGCGTCGCGACAGTCGTCTGTCTTTGTTTTGAAACAGTTACCGTTTGTTTACTCCAGTCAGTCGCCCAGCGGACGTGGTCCAGAGCACACCTCTCCAGTAGCGTAGCAGTAATTTATCAGTTGTAAGTGTAACCGGCTTCTCTCTAGAAGCTACATATTTTTACTTTTCAGTGCGTTTTCCCTTGCTTGAGTGCATTAAATTTATTGGGTGCTCGCGTTTTTGTTTGATTCCTATTCGCGTTAAATATCTGGTTAGTGTATTATTCCGCCGTGTGAATCGCGTCGCGACAGTCGTCTGTCTTTGTTTTGAAACAGTTACCGTTCGTTTACTCCAGTCAGTCGCCCAGCGGACGTGGTCCAGAGCACACCTCTCCAGTAGCGTAGCAGTAATTTATCAGTTGTAAGTGTAACCGGCTTCTCTCTAGAAGCTACATATTTTTACTTTTCAGTGCGTTTTCCCTTGAGTGCATTAAATTTATTGGGTGCTCGCGTTTTTGTTTGATTCCTATTCGCGTTAAATATCTGGTTAGTGTATTATTCCGCCGTGTGAATCGCGTCGCGACAGTCGTCTGTCTTTATTTTCTGATTAGAAGCGACATATAGTATTTTGATTTTCGTCTACACTTTCTCGTCTCAATTTGTAAAGTTATACTGTGCTGTCGTGCGTATTGGATTCACATCCGCGTTCTAACGAACAGTTTAGTTTGAACGCATCACGACTGTAGTTTTTGCTTTTGTTGGCATTGTAATCATGAATAGGGACTGTGACTGCTGTATGCGGATGCAGTCTGAGCTGGTGACACTTCGCTCCCAGCTTCAAGCTGTGTTAACCTCGGTTGCACAGTTGGAAGCTGCGATCGATGGGCGTCGTTGTTGTTGGCCGGCGGTGGGGACCGAACGGACTCCCGTCGTCTCCACCGATCGGCCTGCGGCAGCGACATGCCCTGAAACTGCTAGCAGTGAGGCAGACATCCCACCCGTGGTTGCGTGGGAGGTTGCTCCAGTGCGTGGCAGGAGGCGCAAGACATTCCGGGGGACCGATCGTGAGACCTCCCCGGTTCGTCTTGCGAACAGGTTTGAGGCGCTGTCTGCTCAGGACGACGTTCCTGAGTCGGATGGTGTCTCTCACCCTGTCACCACCCAGCCTGCAAGATCCGGGCTTTCACAGAGGGTGGGTTTACTTGTAGTTGGGAGCTCCAACGTTAGGCGGGTGATGGAGCCCCTTAGAGAGATGGCTGCCAAGGAGGGGAAGAAGGCCAACGTGCACTCCGTGTGCATACCGGGTGGAGTCATTCCAGATGTGGAACGGGTCCTCCCGGATGCCATGAAGGGTACGGGGTGCAGCCAACTGCAGGTGGTGGCTCACGTCGGTACCAATGATGTGTGTCGTTTCGGATCTGAAGAGATCCTCTCAGGTTTCGAGCGGCTAACTGAAGTGGTAAAGACTGTCAGTCTTGCTTGCAAGATGAAAGCAGAGCTCACCATCTGCAGCATAGTTGACAGGACCGACTGTGGACCTCTGATACAGAGCCGAGTGGAGGGTCTGAATCAGAGGCTCAGACGGTTCTGCGACCGTGTAGGCTGCAGATTCCTTGACTTGCGCCATCGGGTGGTGGGTTTCCGGGTTCCGCTGAATAGGTCAGGAGTCCACTACACGCAGGAAGCGGCTACACGGGTAGCGGGGGCTGTGTGGCGTGGACTGGGCGATTTTTTAGGATAAAGAGCTTCGGGGAAATAGAAAATGGGCAATCTCAAAGGGTTCAGGTGGATCACAGGAGAAATGTAGATCCGGAAACTATCGGTATAACAGTTGTAAATTGTCGTAGCTGTGTCGGGAAAGTTCCAGAACTGCAAGTGTTAATAGAAAGCACCGAAACACACATCATTATAGGCAGCGAAAGTTGGCTCAAGCCGGAAATAAGTTCAGAAGAAGTATTTTCAAAAGATCTAACGATATTCAGAAAGGATAGATTAAACAAAATAGGTGGTGGCGTGTTTGTCGCCGTCAAAAGTAGTATTTCATGTAGCGAAGTTGAAGTTGATAGTTCGTGCGAGCTATTATGGGTAGAGGTTGTACCCAAAAATCGTAAGAAGTTAATAATCGGTTCCTTTTACCGGCCTCCCGACTCTGACGATACAATAGCAGAAAGGTTCAAAGAAAACCTGAGTCTAATTACAAAAACGTACCCGACTCACACGATAATAGTAGGTGGTGATTTTAATTTACCCTCGATCTGTTGGCGAAATTATATTTTCAAATCAGGAGGTAGGCATAAAACATCGTCCGAAATTGTACTCAACGCATTCTCTGAGAATTACTTCGAACAAGTAGTTCATGAGCCAACTAGAATTGTAAATGGATGTGAAAACACACTTGATCTCTTAGCAACAAATAATCCTGAGCTCATAATGAGCATCAAAACGGATACAGGTATTAGTGAACACAGAGCTGTAGTAGCGAAATTGAATATCGAAAGTCCCAAAGTTACCAAAAATAAACGCAAAGTATATTTGTTCAGGAAAGCAGATAGAAACAAAATACATTGCTTCTTGAAAGACAGCTTCCACTCGTTTCTAACACTAAACGTAGGTGTAGACCAGATGTGGCTAAAATTCAAAGAAGTGGTATCGACAGCAATTGAAAGTTTTATACCTAATAAATTAATAAAAGAAGGAGGCGATCCCCCTTGGTACACAAAACAGGTCAGGACACTGTTGCAAAAGCAAAGGAAAAGGCATACTAAATTTAAACGAACACGAAATCCCCAGGATTTGCGATTGTACTCAGAAGCTCGAAATTTAGCGAGGATTTCAATGCGAGATGCCTACAACATTTATCACAACGAAACTCTTTCTCGTAATTTGACTGAAAACCCAAAGAGATTTTGGTCATATGTTAAATATACTCGGGGAAAGTCACAAACAATACCATCACTACGTGATAGTAATGGCGATCCTGCCGATGACAGCGCTACTAAAGCAGAGTTACTAAACTTAGCTTTTAGAAACTCATTCACTAAAGAAGACGAAACCAATATTCCAGATTTCGAATTACGAACAGATGCCGTAATGAATAACATAGAAGTAGATATCATCGGAGTAGTGCAGCAACTAAAATCACTTAATAAGAACAAGTCTTCTGGTCCGGATTGTATACCCATTAGATTTCTATCTGATTATGCTGAAGCGATAGCTCCTTACTTAACAGTCATATACAACCGCTCTCTCATAGAAGGATCTGTACCAAAAGATTGGAAAGTTGCACAGGTCACACCTATATTCAAGAAAGGCAGTAGGAGTAACCCACTAAACTACAGGCCTATTTCATTGACGTCAATTTGCAGCAGGGTTTTGGAACATATCCTGTATTCAAATATTATGAATTATCTCGAACAGAACGATCTTTTGACCCAAGGTCAACACGGATTTAGAAAATATCGTTCATGCGAAACACAACTAGCTCTATATTCACACGAAGTGATGGGTGCTATCGACAAAGGTTCGCAAATCGATTCCGTATTTCTTGATTTCCAGAAAGCTTTTGACACCGTACCTCACAAACGGCTTTTAATCAAATTGCGTGGTTATGGTATATCGCCCCAAATTTGCAATTGGATAGGGGATTTCTTGTCTGAGAGGACACAGTTCGTGGTAATCGATGGTAAGGCATCGACTAAAACAGAGGTGATATCGGGCGTTCCACAAGGTAGTGTTATTGGTCCTCTGCTATTCCTTATTTACATAAACGATTTAGGGAAAAATCTAAGTAGCTCTCTTAGGTTGTTTGCAGATGACGCCGTCATTTACCGTCTAGTAAAATCATCTGAAGATCAAAACCAACTGCAGAACGATCTGAATAAGATATCAGTATGGTGTAAAAATTGGCAATTGACTCTAAATAATGAGAAGTGTGAAGTCGTCCACATGAGTACGAAAAGAAATCCGTTAAACTTTGTTTACAACATAAATCAATCAAATGTGAAGGCCGTAAACTCCACAAAATACCTAGGAATTACTATTACTTCAGACTTAAACTGGAAAGAACACGTAGATAATATCGTGGGAAAGGCGAACCAGAGACTGCGTTTTATTGGCAGAATCCTTAAAAGATGCAACAGAACTACTAAAGAAACTGCATACACTGCGCTTGTCCGTCCATTTTTGGAGTATTGCAGCCCAGTGTGGGATCCTTATCAGGTGGGCATGACGGAGGACATCGAGAGAGTCCAAAGAAGGGCAGCTCGTTTTGTATTGTCACGATACAGGGGAGACAGCGTTACGGAAATGATACAGGATCTGGGATGGGAATCATTAGAACAACGGCGCTTATCCCTGAGGCGTGGGTTACTTGCGAAACTCCAATCGCCAACATTCTCCTCCGAATGCGAAAATATATTGTTGACTCCCACTTAGATAGGTAGAAATGATCATCAGAATAAAATAAGAGAAATCAGAGCTCGAACAGAGAGATTCAGGTGTTCTTTCTTCCCGCGCGCTATTCGAGAATGGAATGGGAGATAAATAGTATAATTGTGGTTCGATGAACCCTCTGCCAGGCACTTAAATGTGATTTGCAGAGTATCCCATGTAGATGTAGATGTAGATGTAGAATAGATATTCTTGAACTTGGGATATTTTTCACTGCATGGTAAAGCCACACACGTTACAGGAAGAAAAATATTTCAATTACACTTTCGACATCCTAAAATGGTTTGTGGCATAGAATTATCAATAAAACATCATAATCTTTGGAAATAAAAAACATAATGTAAACAATCTATAATGAAAAAGAAATTTTTTAACAATATTGTCTCTTCTTATCCTCCTGATTCATCGCTGTTCCTTCGGGTTGGGAATAACGTGTTAGTGATGAATGAAAGGCTGCACTCTGGTGATGGTACTTTACCAAGCGTTTCAGATTTTCCTTTTCTGATTTTATGGGCAGTGTTGTTGTATAACCCCAGAGTGCTGAAAGTGATCTGCTGGGAAGGATCTTTCGTCAAAGTATATATTAAATCTGTTCCTCTCACTGTTTATGCAACTGCTACTTATCCTGGATATTTGTGTGACTATTTAAATATTTTATACTTACAAACATAAAATTTGTTTTTCAAATGTGAACGCGGACCTATCCACTGCAGTGCTGTTTATGTGGATTTCTTTTCATATTGACGTTTGACCAGCGGGTTAAGCCCAAGCCTTTAATTTTTATGTATGACTAATGATGTTTACCATCATGTATTTTACTAAGTAATGCAATATTGCTGACCGTTAGTATTCTGATGACGCGCCAAAAGCGAGAAACGCGTTAATAAACAGTATTAATTTGCAACAGAGACTGTTATTATTACAAAAATTACAAAAACAGAAAATTCATGACCTCTGCTTCTTACTAAGATTTTGTAGTACTGGCTTAAATGATGTCTGTAAAATATACGGAGAATATATAAATATTTAAATAGTTCCTCTACGAAGTACTGAAAACTGAATGTGATTTCCCAAGATTTAGGGAATGGAAAAACTACCAAGTCCACGGACTTGGGATGTTCTTTCAATCATTTGTAAATATTTTGTGCCATTTTAAGAGGGCGTGAAAATTTCTTCTTGGCCGGGACATATCTCTAGGCATGTATGGGCTATTACATTTAAAATCGAACAAAAAAAGAGAAAATTGACCTCGTATTTTTTAAATAATTAATATTTTCTACATTTGTCAATTAATGTAAAAGAAAACAAGTGTCATGAAGTTATCCCTTGAATGATTACTATTTTTCGGGTTGAAATTCGGTGACGTTAGCGTCATTTTCAGAACGTGACACTTTTTGTTGTGTAACTCAAGAATCTCATAGCAGGTTTCAGTGAACTACGGTTCATTTTGAAGATGAATATCCAAATTTGATGTAGGTATATAACAATAATATGACAGCAATTAATCGTTGTTGTAAAAACCCATTTTTCATTTATTAAAATAAATGCGTTATTCATAAGGATGAAACTTACAGTCTTGAACTTCTTCGTTTCTTTGGATGCCATCTCACAACTGTATGAACTATCGCACTAAAGTTTCCGCTCCATTTGTCACAATGTAAAAATGTGCGAACGACTGGTTTCGGGCCTACATTAGCCCATTCTCAAGTTCTAAAAAGAAGAAAGCCAAGGAAAACGTAAATTAAAACGGAAACACTAAAACCTTAAATACGATCCAAGTCAATATAACAAAGTATGTTCATCCTAGACTGGCTTACCTTGAATTCTAAACCATATCTGCCATAAGGCAACGTCTCAGTATAACATGCTAGTTGGTGGCACAGTTGTGGACTGCTAACTATCTGCTCTGCTATATCAGAGATAGACCAAACGCTACCCACTACCAAAGATAATCCTATCATATTGCTACTATCGAAAGTAAAACCGTCTAAAAACACAATTTAAAATGTCTCCAAAAATCTTCTAACAGTAAATCAGCCAACCCCAACCCAATGCGAGGGGAAGTTTCACTGTTTATCGAGAAGGACATTACCAAAATGAGACCAGAAATGTCCTTTAGACAATTCCGTCTGTTCACTTAATATGCTATTCGGTTCTTTGCTTAACGCACAAAAAATTTCAACCTCCTGCAGGCTAGACAGCAACCATCCCTTATCATCATAATATATTGTCCTCATACTGTTATTAATAATGCCCAACGAATGCCGTTCATTTTTAAAAATTTTTTTAAATGCTTCGCCACAGCCGAAGAGCCATTCTCAACGTTGTTATGCTCTTTAAATCGAATTTTAAAATTCCTACCAGTCTGTCCCACGTATTTCATTTCACAATCTAAACATGTAACTTCATATACTCCAGCTTTACCCGCCCAGTTGTCTCCTAATCAACATTGTGTTTCAACCTCTGTTCTAATCTGTTGTCGGCCCTAAAAGGGACATTTCTGGTCTCATTTTGGTAATTTCCTTCTCGATAAACAGTGAAACTTCTTCTCGCATTGGGTTGGGGTTGGCTGATTTACTGTTAGAAGGTTTTTGGAGACATTTTAAATTGTGTTTTTAGACGGTTTTACTTTCGATAGTAGCAATATGATAGGATTATCTTTGGTAGTGGGTAGCGTTTGGTCTATCTCTGATATAGCAGAGCAGATAGTTAGCAGTCCACAACTGTGCCACCAACTAGCATGTTATACTGAGACGTTGCCTTATGGCAGATATGGTTTAGAATTCAAGGTAAGCCAGTCTAGGATGAACATACTTTGTTATATTGACTTGGATCGTATTTAAGGTTTTAGTGTTTCCGTTTTAATTTACGTTTTCCTTGGCTTTCTTCTTTTTAGAACTTGAGAATGGGCTAATGTAGGCCCGAAACCAGTCGTTCGCACATTTTTACATTGGGACAAATGGAGCGGAAACTTTAGTGCGATCTTGAACTTCTGTTTATTTCACGTTGGTTTCCGTTTTAAGTATTATGGAGTCCCTTATCCCCAACGTGTAAAAATTAATTAAGTAATAAATACGCAGGCTCTGACTTCACTAACAAACTAGACTATCCATATTTATGGAATGTATGACATTAACTGTGAAATGGATAAAGCTGAAACGCAGTCAGGTTCCGAACCCTGGTCTCCTGCTTCCTGTGATCACCATACCACTGGGAACACAGCGACCAACCCCCCCCCCCCCCCTGGACGGATTACCTAAGTACGCCTCTCATTAGATACAAATTCTTAACTTTACGCTGCCTACTGTCACTCAAACTCGTAGCTTCGTAAACTGATTCTCGTAGGAGTAAGAGCCTACGAGTGCCTCCGCACTGACGATAGGACCATTGCCTATCATCGGTAAATTGCGTCTGTTCTTTCCGATAAATACTTTTCAAATATGTTCAAATGTTTCTAAACTTATGGGCCCCCACTACTTTGGTCATCGGCCAACTTACAACTTGTACAAAAGCCAGACTGCAGTTATTAGACTCGAAGAGCGTGAAAGGGAAGCATTAGTTGGGAAAGGAGTAAGTCAGAGTTAAAGCCTTTCTCCAGTGTTATTCAATTTGTACATCGAGGAGGCGGTGAAGGAAAGCAAGGAAAAATTTGGAATAGGGATTAAAGTTCAGGGTGAAGAAATCAAAACATTGCATTTTTCTGATGACACTGTAATTCTGAAAGAGACAGCAAAGGAACTGGAAGAGCAGTTGAATGGACAGTGGGTTGAAGAGAGCAAAACAAACATAATGGAATGCAGTCTTAGAAAATAAGGCGATGCTGAAGGAATTAGATTAGGTGACGAAAAAATAAAGGAGTTAGATGAGTTTTTTTTTTTTTTTTTTTTTTTTTGTTTTTTTTTTTTTTTTTTTTTTTACTTGGGGAGTAAAATAACATATTACGGTCGCAATACAGAGGATATAAAATGCAGAATGGCAATGGGAAGAAGACCATTTTTGAAAAAGAGAAATTTGCTAACATCGAATATTAATTAAAGTGTAAGGAAGTCTTTTCTGAAGGCATTTGAATGGAGTGTTGTCTTGTACTGGAGTGAAACATGGACGATAAACAGTGCGGACAGGAAGAGAATAGAAGCTTTTGAAATGTGGTGCTACAGAAGAATGCTGAAGATTAGGTGGGTAGATCGCGTAACTAATGAAGAGGTACTGAAAATAATTGGCGAGAAAAGGAATGTTTGGTATACCTTGATTAAAAGAAGGGATCGCTTGGTAGAATATATTCTTAGTCATCGAGGAATCGTAAATTTAGCATTGGAGGGAAGTGTGTGGGGTAAAAATCACATAGGGAGACCGAGAGACGCGTATAGTAAGCAGATTCAAGTGGATGTTGGTGGCCGTTCTTATGAGGAGATGAAAAGGCTTGCTCAGGATAGGATCAAACCAGTCTCCGGACTGAAGACCACAACAACAACATAAACTAACTTAAACCTATTCTAAGTAACAACACATACACTCATGCCCGACAGCTTAATTCCCGCTGCTTCGCACCCGTAGACTGGTTAGTTTCTACTTCTAAATATAATTTTCCATTGATTTAGCTTTAAAAATACTTTCCTAATTAACTATTTTGATACAACTTGCCACCCTCTATTGCACCATTGAAGGCAGAATTCAAAACATACCGAAATAATTTTGGCCCACTTTAGGTTACGGTAGTAACACTAAAAGTGGGCCTTTGCGATCGTCTTTTGACAGCTCGAAATTTAAATGAAAATAACGGCTTAACTATTCATCTGACACGAAAACTGAATAACCGAATTTGTAGAGGAGAAAATTCTTTACAACTTTGCTCTATTTTTTTCAAATCTCTTAGCGTTTCAGAGATATCTGCAAAAATAACGGCGATTTTGGGATGTCTGTCTGTCCATAACGTGTTCACTGTTTTTAAGACGAACCGTTCAACCGACCAGCACCAAATTTTACAGACATAATTGCAGGCCGCCAGAGACCAGAACCACCCTTTTTCAAATTTTCCGGACAAAAAATACGGTAGTAATACCAAAAAAATCCGTTTGTACTATAATTGTAATTGCAAACGAACCGTTCATCTGTCGCGAAAATTGAATAACCTAATTGGTAGAGGGGAAAATTCTCTACAACTTGCTCGATTATGTCTTTTTTTATTTCTTGTAACATTTCACAGATATTTGCAAAAATAACGGTGATTTGATGATGTCTGTCTGTCTATAACGTGTTCCCACTTTTTAGGTCGAACCGTTCAACGGATCGGCACCAAATTTTACAGATATAATTGTTGGTCACCAGAGACCAGAACCTTGCTTTTTCAAATATTTCGAACAAGAAATACGGTAGTAATGCCAAAAAAGTCGTTTGTAATGTAATTTTAATTGCAAATAAACCGTTCATCTGTCGCGAAAATTGAATAACCGAATTTTTAGAGGAGAAAATTCTCTACAACTTTGTTCCCTTATGTTGTTTTTTTTTTTCATATCTCGTATCGTTTGAAAGATATTTGCAAAAATAACGGAGATTTGTTCCCTTATGTTGTTTTTTTTTCATATCTCGTATCGTTTGAAAGATATTTGCAAAAATAACGGAGATTTGACACCCTCCATTGAATTAAGGAAAACCAGCCGTTCGCAGATGTCACGTGACATTCCTCGCCCAGAACTTTCTGGCATACGCCATCTTGCGTTGCGTATTTGATGATTTTCTTATTGTAACTCACACATTGTCATTTCAAAGCAATGGCGCACTGAAGAAGTAACAAAAACAAGTCGTCCTTCGTACGATATATGATAATCTAGTGTCTACAAATGCCATATTAGCATCAGTTAACAACAGCCGTCAATAGTATGAGATATAAGAGCCAAACTTCCGATTGATGGCCGTAGCGTAGTGGGCAAGGCGTTGTACTGTGATGTTCAAGACCAGTGGTTCGGAACCCGTAGCTACTTACCACCCCCATGAACCACAGACATTGCCGAGGTGGGGTGGCTTGCGTGCCTCAACGATGCAGATAGCCGTACCGTAGGTGCAACCACAGCGGAGGGGTATCTGTGGAGAGGCCAGACAAACGTGTGGTTCCTGAAGAGGGGCAGCAGCCTTTTCAGTAGTTACAGGGGCAACAGTCTGGATGATTGACTGAGCTGGCCTTGTAACATCAGCTAATGTGGCTTTGCCACACGGTTACTGAGAACGGCTGAAAGCAAGGGGAAACTACAGCCGTTACTTTTCCCGAGGACATGCAGCTCTACTGTATGAAAATATGATGATGGCATCCTATCGGGTGAAATATTCCGGAGGTAAAATAGTCCTCCCCCATTCGGATCTCCGGGCGGGGACTACTCAGGAGGATGTTATCATCAGGAAAGACAATACTGGCATTCTACGGATCGGAGCGTGGAATGTTAGATCCCTTAATCGGGTAGCAAAAATTAGAAAATTTAAAAAGGGAAATGGATAGGTTGAATTAGATATAGTGGGGATTAGTGATGTTCGGTGGCAGGATGAACAGGATTTCTGGTCAGGTGAGTACAGGATTATAAATACAGAATCAATTGGGGGTATCACAGGAGTAGGACTGATAATGAATAAGAAAATAGGAATGCGGGTAAACTACTATGAGCAGCACAGTGATCGCATTATCATTGTCAAGATAGATACGAAGCCAACACCGACAACGGTAGTACAGGTTTATATGCCAACTAGCTCTGCCGATGATGAGGAGATCGAAGAAATATATGAGGAGATCGAAGAAATATATGAGGAGCTAAAGGAAATTATTCAGACAGTTAAAGGAGAGGAAAACTTAATTGTGATGGGAGACTGGAATTCGGTAGTAAGAAAAGGAAGAGAAGGAAAAATAGTAGGTGAATATGGACTGGGCAGGAGGAATGAAAGAGGAAGTCGCCTGGTAGAATTTTGCACGGAACATGATTTAATCGTAACAAACACGTGGTTTAAGAATCACAAAAGAAGGTTGTATACATGGAAGAGACCAGGAGACACCGGAAGATATCAGATAGATTTTATAATGATAAAACATAGATTCCGGAATCAGGTTATTAACTGTAAGACATACCCAGGGGCAGATATAGACTCTGACCATAACTTGTTAGTCATGAACTGTATGCTGAAACTGAAAAAACTGCAGAAAGGTAGGAAAATAAGGAGATGGGACCTAGATAAATTGAAGGACCGTGAAGTTCTGGTGAATTTCAGAGGGAGATTTAGGCAACAATTGACAGAAACAGGGGGAAATAAAACAGTAGAAGAGGAATGGGTAGCATTGAGAGATGAAATAGTGAAGGCAGCAGAGGACAAAATAGGTAGAAAGGCAAGACCTGCAAAAAATCCTTGGATAACACAGGAAATACTAAATTTAATTGATGAAAGGAGAAAATATAAAAATGCAGTAAATGAAACAGGCAAAATGGAGTACAGATAACTAAGAAATGAGATTGATAGGAAGTGCAAAATGGCTAAGCAGGAGTGGCTAGAAGCCAAATGCAAATCTGTAGAAGAATGTATATGAAGGGGAAAAGTAGATACCGCCTACAGGAAAATCAGAGAGACATTTGAGGACAAGAAAAGCAATTCTACAAATATCAAGAACTCAGATGGGAAACCAGTTCTCAGCAAAGAAGGGAAGGCTGAAAGGTGGAAAGAGTACATAGAGCAGCTCTACAAAGGAAATGAACTGAGAGACGATGTTGTAGGAAGGGAAGAGGAAGTAGATCAAGATGAAATAGGAGATATTATACTTAGAGATGAATTTGACAGAGCCCTGAAAGACCTAGGTCGGAACAAGGCCCCAGGAGTAGATGACATACCCTCAGAGCTACTAAAGTCTCTGGGAGAGCCAGCCATGACAAAACTATTTGAACTGGTGTGTAGGATGTATGAGACAGGCGAAATTCCCTCAGACTTTAAGAAAAATGTAATAATCTCCATTCCAAAGAAATCAGGTGCAGACAGGTGTGAAAATTACAGAACCATCAGTTTGATAAGTCATGGTTGCAAAATTTTAACACGAATTATCTACAGGAGAATGGAAAAGCTGGTAGAAGCTGACCTAGGGGAAGATCAGTTTGGATTCAGGAGGAACGTAGGAACCCGAGAGGCAATACTCCCTTTACGTCTTATCTTAGAAGATAGATTAAGGAAAGGCAAATCTACATTTTTAGCCTTTGTAGATTTGGAGAAAGCGTTTGACAATGTTGACTGGACTACACTCTTTCAAATTCTGAAGTCAGCAGGGGTAAAATACAGGAAAGGAGAGTTATCTACAACTTGTACAAAAGCCAGACCGCAGTTATTAGACTCGAAGGGCATGAAAGGGAAGCATCAGTTGGGAAGGGAGTAAGACAGGGTTGTAGCCTTTCTCCGATGTTATTCAATTTGTACACTGAGCAGGCGATGAAGGAAAGCAAGGAAAATTTTGGAATACGGATTAAAGTTCAGGGGGAAGAAATAAAAACATTGCGTTTTGCTGGTGACATTGTAATTCTGTCACAGACAGCGAACGACCTGGAAGAGCAGTTGAATGGAATGGACAGTGTGTTGAAGAGAGCGTACAAAATGAACATTAACAAGAGCAAAACAAAAATAATGGAATGCGGTCTTAGAAAATCAGGCGATGGTGAAGGAATTAGATTAGGTAACGAAACAATGAAGGTGGTAGATGAGTTTTGTTACTTGGGTAGTAAAATAACATGCGATGGTCGCAGTACAGAGGATATAAAATGCAGAATGGCAATGGGAAGAAAAGCGTTTTTGAAAAAGAGAAATTTGCTAACGTCGAATATTAATTTAAGTGTAAGGAAGTCTTTTCTGAAGGCATTTGTGTGGAGTGTTGCCTTGTACGGGAGTGAAACATGGACGATAAGCAATGCGGACAGGAAGAGAATAGAGGCTTTTGAAATGTGGTGCTACAGAAGAATGTTGAAGATTAGGTGGGTAGATCACATAACTAATGAAGAGGTACCGAACAGAATTGGCGAGAAAAGGAGTTTTTGGCATACCCTGACTAAAAGAAGGTATCCCTTGGTAGGACACATTCTTAGACCTCGATGAATCGTAAATTTAGCATTGGAGGGAAGTGTGTGGGGTAAAAATCGCAGAGGGAGGCCAAGAGATGCGTATAGTAAGCAGATTCAAATAGATTTGGGTTGTCGTTCTTATGAGGAGATGAAAAGGCTTGCTCAGAATAGAGTAGGGTGGAGAGCTGCATCAAACCAGTCTCCGGACTGAAGACCATAACAACAGCTACTTAAATTTTTCTTTCCTAAAAGGGTTTCAGACACTCTTATTTTTAATTCTAGCCATGAGTCCAAATCCAAATTTTCGCACTTCTAGCATCAAAACAGTCTTAAAAGATTTTCCCTTATTACACCTGCTTAATGGTTGAATTTCCAAAGATATTGAAACAATTGTTTTTAAAATTCCAATCAAAAATCTAAATGCGAAGTTTTGTATATCTTGCTTCAAAATTCCCTTAACAGCAACGTATTTTCAAAAAACCGTTCATGCTCTTTTTCACCCCCTTAGGGATGGGAATATCGAAAAATCGCTGATGCCTACAGCGTAAGATAAACAACGTCTATAAATTTCAAGTTTCTATTGTCTGTAGATTCACTTTTTCAGCTCCGTTCTCTGTCTTTTAGAAAAAGGATCGAGAACGCTAAATTTCGTTCTTACGCTTTGGCAACTTTCATGGTAGTTTTACTTTTCAAACTGTAATATGCTCTTATTTTTCTTTATTCGTAAGCTTGTTGCAGGAAAACAACAGAAGAATGTGCATCACGTTTCGCTGTATAGTATAACCTCTTTGCTATAATAGTGTCGAAAGTTATCGCTGATCTTCAGTCCGAATGTTATATAAGCTGACGACTTTCAACCACTATATCTTCCGCCCTCTTATAGCTATTGACGTGGAACTGCTATGGTGCACAACGGGAGACTTTGTACTACAACACAGAGAGATCGTTCGTCTTCATTGAGTAGTTTTTCTTGAATAGCAACATATTGACACCCACACGTAGAATTTTATATAAGTCGGTAACTTTCAACTCCCATATCTTCCACCTCCTTATCGTTAACAAACCTCTACCGCCGTAGTGCACAATGGGAGACTGACACGTACTACCACATACAAACACTAAGGGTTTGCGATGTGCAATTTTGGCTGCAGAGTGTAATATAGGCACAAACATCTCAATTTTTATATATGTTATAAGATTTTTACACGCGAAGATGGCGTTAGCTTCACATAATTCGCCGCAGGTGCGGTATACGTTCGACCTCCCACGGGAATCCGTAATGGCAATTGTAAGAGGGCATGGACGGTAGGGGCGCTACAGTCAAAGCGTGCGACTTGTGGAAGTTTGAGACTGCCCGTAGACGAGAACGGGTAGCCATGGGTTAAGGCGACTGCTGGCCCGAAGCGGGGGACTCGGGTTCGATTCCCGACCCGGCTTATACTTTCACTCGTCACCATTGTTTAATTCCAATAGCCTAATTCAGCCACTGTCAATTCTTTCCTTCCTCATCCGTTTCCTTCCTCTCCTTCATAACAAAGAAATTATCAGCATTACATGCCAGTGAACACTGAATTATTTCAATGGGGAAAGTTGAGTAATTGTAACCAGCTGGGATTCGACCCCGGGTCCTCCTGATTAATAGTCAGTTGTGCTGACCACTACGCCAATGGGATACAGTGATTACCACGGCTGCACTAACTACCTAAGCACGCCTATCATCAGATGCAAATTTTGAACTTATTTCGACACTGTTAACGTAGTGCTCTTGCTCATTTTTCGCTCATTACTCGCGCCACACACACACACGGCTAAAAATGCCAATGATCCTTTCATCAATGCGGATGCACAGCGGCTCAACAGTTCCGGCGGAAAAAAGCGCCTGACGTAGCCGCAACCGAAACAACACAAAGGTTGACATGGTTGCCGAAGCTTAAGGCGAACGACTCGGAGAAAACAAATAAACAGCAATGATTTAATGATCGCCATTGCTCAATCCTTCGTAACCCCATTTACCAACAGTTTTTTTTTCAATTATTTATGGAGCGTCTTTCACGATCCGCCTCCCAGCTGGAACGTTCAAAATATGAGACGTTAATGTGATGTTCTTGTTGATACGAGTCCTGAACGAACTGAAAACGGAACCTTCGGAACCTCTACAAAAATTATCGAGATGACAAGTTTGGATGTTCCCCCACTGTAGGTGCGCGAAGAACTGCATAGATAGAACAAGACATATAAAAAAAAAAAAAAAAAAAAAAAAAAAAAAAAAAAAAAAAATTCTTGCAAATAATCCTTCCCATTCCCTATAATTTCCTCCTATACCTTGGTGTATCTAGGTTAGTTTTTTTTTTTCAGGGCAAAAGTGGCGGTGGCACGTAAGCCCCTTTATTTATTTTTTTGGTATTAAAATTTTCCTCACCATGGAGAGGGAAAAAAAGTGTCCGACCAATGAAGACCTATTCGAACTGAAAGATACAATGCCTATCGAGAGGACCGATCCTCTCTCCGACTTCTGAAACTACCCACGGACTTTCTTGGTTTTACCTGCTTGCCATTGGATTACTGACCTCGCCTGCCTCCGGACTGCGGCTACTAAACACACACCCTTATGCGCCTGTATTCTGGACCAGTGAGAAACTTTTCCATATCATGGATAGTGAACAGTGTTACCAGTTCGAATTTAGAGATAATTTGTGTTTCCTGACTTGGTACTGCATAAATCTACAGTTGCATTTCTGCCAATTGACATTTTACTTGCTAAACTTTCTAATCCAAATTTCTCTACAGGTGATATTCAATGGTTTCACTCATACCTCACTACCCGTAAACAGTGTGTAATAATTGCAAAAATTAGGTCACAATGGAGGGATGCTATATCAGGGGTTCCCCAAGGATCTGTACTGGGGCCTTTACTATTCTCACTATATGTAAATGATGTGTCCACTGTTCTGTTCCACTGTAAATATTATCTACACGCTGATGACCTTCAGTTATATCTGAGTGTAAGTTCCAAAAACCTAAGCACAGCCATCCAGAATGTAATGCGAAATTACTTCCACGATCAAGATGGGCACATAGCTTGGGCTTGAAACTGTATCCATTAAAAACGCAGGCAAACTTAGTGGCCCAAAAACAAATTCATCATTCCACAGCTCAGAGAAACTCTTCCACATTTAATACTCAACGATTCATAAATACGCTTTTCTCATTCAGCAAAGAACCTAGGAGTAATATTTGATCAGCACTTGGACTGGATAGAGCACATAACCACAGACTGTAAGAAGGTACGTGTGTCAATGCATTCACTGCAGAAATACAAAAAAGCATTTCCTTTACAGCTGAAAAAGAAGCTCGTTGAGACACTAATACTTCCCATCCTAGATTATGGTGATGCTATTCTGCAAGGACTGTCACACGAAAATCACATAGGCTACAGCTGGCGATGAATTCTTGTGTCCGATACATTTGTAACCTACGTTTCTACGACCATATCAGTCCCGCATACAAGCAGTTATCTTGGCTACGTGCAGATAAGCGTCGAACCTATCATACATTATGTTTGCTGCATCGCTTCCTCAATCATTGCAAACCTTCTTACTTATCCTCAATGATTATACTACTATCTGAACAGCACAGCAGAAACACACGCTCTCACGAAAATAAAACTCTCTCTGTACTATCACATAACACTGCAATCTACCGCCGGCCGCGATGGCCGAGGGGACTGTGGCGCTTCAGTCGCGGTCTGCACGGCCACTGCGGTCGGTGGTTCGAATCCCCCCTCGAGCATGGATATTTGTGCCGTCTTTAGTTGTAGGTAGTTCATAAGTAGTTTGTAAGTTTAGGGACTGATGACCCCTTAGTTAAGTCCCATACGCTCTACAAACATTTCAACATTTGATTTAGGGACAGTGTGAGAAGCACTCTTAGACTGTTCGCAGATAATGTCATCAGCGGTTGGTAAAGTCGCTAAAAGATCAAAAGCAATTACAAAATGTTTTATATAATATATCTCCACAGTGCAAAAATTGGCTATTTACCCTAAACAATGAAAGGTGTGAAGTTATCCAAATGAGCACTAAAAGAAATCCGTTAAACATGCGTTACACGATAAATCAGTCAAATCTACAGGCCATAAATTCAACTAAATACCTACGAATAATAATTACGAATAACTTAAATTGGAAAGAACAAACGGAAAATATTGTAGGGTAGGCGAACCTGAGACAACGCTTCATTGTCAGAACACTTAGAAGACGAAAGAGTTCTACTAAAGTAACTGCCCTCCCTACACTTGTGCGTCCTATTTTGAAGTATTGCTGCGCATTGTGGAATCCCCCTTAAGTGGCACTAACGGAGGATATATAGAAAGTTCAGAGAACGGCCTCTCGTTTTCTACCATCGTCATTGCGACGAGATTTATTTGCGAAATTTCTTTCGCCAACTTCCGCTTCCAAATGCGAAAATATTTTGCGAGCACCCACGTATATAGGGAGACAAGATCATCTTTAAAAAAATAACATAAATTAAAACGAAATCGGAAGGCTTTTTTGCACATGCTATTAGAGAATGGAACGATATATAAATATCATGAAAGCGGTTCGATGAACCATCTGCCATGCACTTCGCGGAGTATTTAACTACTCGCCCTTAAGATTAATACACCAAGAATAAATGTGGATGATAAACAGGTATTCAGTGGACAAATATATTATACTAGAACTGACATGTGATTGCATTTTCACGCAATTTGGGTGCATAGATCCTGAGAAATCAGTACCCAGAACAACCACCTCTGGCCGTAATAACGGCCTTGATACGCCTGGGCATTGAGTCAAACAGAGCTTGTATGGCATGTACAGGAACAGATGCCCATGCAGCTTCAACACAGTTCATCAAGAGTAGTGACTGGCGTATTGTGACGGGCCAGTTGCTCGGCCACCATTGACCAGACGTTTGCAATTGGTGAGAGATTTGGAGGACGTGCTGCCAGGGCAGCAGTCGAACATTTTCCGTATCCAGAAAAGCCCGTACAAGACCTGCAACATGCGATCGTGCATCATCCTGCTGAAATGTAGGGTTTCACAGGGATCGAATGAAGGGTAGAGCCACGGGTCTTAACACATCTGAAATTTAAAGGCCACTGTTCAAAGTGCCGTCGATGCCAACAAGAGGTGACCGAGACGTGTAACCAATGGCACCCCATACCATCACGCCGAGTGATACGCCGGTATTGAAATGAATACACGCTTCAAATGTGCGTTCACCGCGATCTGGCCAAACACGGATGCGACCATCATGATGCTGTTTACGTTTTGCCATTCGTGCATCCAGGTTCGTCGTTGCGTACACCGTCACAGGCACTCCAATCTGTGATGCAGCGTGAAGGGTAACCGCAGCCATGGTCTCCGAACTGATAGTCCATGCTGCTGCAAACGTCATCGAACTGATAGTCCATGCTGCTGCAAACGTCATCGAACTGTTGGTGCAGATGGTTGTTGTCATGCAAACGTCCCCATCTGTTGACTCAGGGATCGAGACGTGGCTGCACGGTCCGTTACAGCCACGCGGATAAGATTCCTCCTGAACCCACCGATTCCATATTCTGCTAACAGTCATTGGATTGCGATCAACGCGAGCAGCAATGTCGCTATACTATAAACCGCAATCGCGATAGGCTACAATCCGACCTTTATCAAAGTCGGAAACGTGATGGTACGCATTTGTCCTCCTTACACGAGGCGAAATAACGTTTCACCAGGTAACGCCGGTCGACGGCTGTTTGTGTCTGTGAAATCGGTTGGAAACTTTCCTCATGTCAGCTCGTTGTAGGTGTCTGCATCGGCGCCAACCTTGTGTAACTGCTCTGAAAAGGTAATCATTTGCATATCGCAGCATCTTGTTCCTGTCGGTTAAATTTCGAGTCTGTAGCTCGTCATCTTCGTGGTGTATCAATCTAAATGGCCAGGAATGTATGTAGATGATCTATATAACATGTGACATATCATTGCCGTCGGTGTTCTGCTCGGGGCGGCGCCACCAGCTGAGTCTAGGTAACAGCAACTGTGATGGGCGACGCATGCGCCGTGTACGCTTCAGAGGCCAATATAGGACGGCGAAATCAGTTTTGTCATGATCCAATAGAAATCCCAAAACAGACTAAATCTACAAACAGGTCGAACTTGGGAATTACAGCCGCCCACTGTCCTTCACACAAACAAATATCTGATCCGTCCTATATGATGCTATGCTAATGCATGAATGCCCCACCCAATTTCCATAAATCTCTCCATATCGTCTAGTGCTATGCATTCAACATCACCTTTAATATCAGAGGTTATTCTATAAAGGTTGGGCCCAAAGCGAAACGAGCTGGTATTGCCCGTTGAAATGACGTCAGCAGAACTGCCATCGAGGGGCGCGTAGCGGCCCTGCGCTGTCACATATAACACCATTAAACACACAAAAGTTAACTGTTTACGCATTGATTATTGCAGTTACATACTTCGTTAAATCCTTCCGACAGCCGAAGAATGCCACTGACGTGATTTTCGCCTCATTGATGCCGCTGCTTTCTCTTTCTTCAGCTTCATGTTGATCTAGCGCACTGGAATAAAAATTCGGGTCCGTAAGAACATTTCAATGACCTCCGGCGCCACGCGAGGATATTTCTGCGAAATTACGTCGGATAATCTCTTAGAAAATATTTTTTTTCCTTTTGAAAGTGTGTCACTTCCGTTAATCTCATTGAACAGCAGCTCAATCTCTGAGATCCGTCGCATCCACTCGTCAGACGGTACTAACAAACCTCATTGTGGTAGAAATTCTATCCAACCCATTTTCCATTTTGGAGGAGGACAAAGTAGTTCATTTGGCGACAACCCCAGTGAAGTGTCATATTTCGCAGCACGGCGTGCAGTGTAGCCTGCCAGATAACTGAATCCTTCAGCTGGGCATTCAATGTCTGTCACAGTGGAAGGTGTAGACGGTGCAGCATAACCAAAACTTCTAGATCTCTGCTTCCCCATCTAACATGGCGATTGCTTCAGACATATCCGGCAAAATTCCACACAGAAGACTAGATGACAGGAATTGTTAAGAGTCTTTGTTATTTCTCACAGACAAAGTATTAGACAGTGGAATGTCTTGGGCATTCTTTCCCAAAAGCAACAAACGCAGCTGAGGTTTTACTTCTTTAGGAGGAGTATGCTGATAGAAATGGCCAACACCTCTAATCTTTGAAAACAAATTTTAAGGCTGTCTTGTATCATCCGTGCTGTTAATATATAATTAATGCCTAGAGATAAAAGGTCAGAATGGAGGCCAAATAAAGAATTAATTGACATTAAGAGTCCTTTCTGAAAAGGTAACAGCTGCCTTCCGTTTCGAATCTGCATTGTTTCATAGCACAAATACATTTTGCTGAGAATAATTTTTCGGAGCTGCTCGTTTGTTCCATAGGCACTTGCTAATGTCTTTTTGTCAACGATTCTGCGAGAATTTAAAATGTCAAACGAATCATTAAAACTTTGGAAGAACTCTGCTGTTTGCTCTTCTTCTGGCCAAAAAAAGTAAGGAATTGCCTGCGCAGTTGTTTTAGAAAATAGCTGCAGAGCAAGACGTACACATTTGCGCTCTCTATCTTTGGCAGTCAAGTGAAACTGTGACAGTTTTGAGCATATTTTAATGTCCACGTTGTCTAATGACAGCAGTTTCTCTATTGCTTCCTTTGTACTTACTTTCCCAATGGAAAGGTTTAAATCATCATCAAGAAAGTGGTTTCGAAGTAATTCATACAAGTGAGGGACATCTGGAAATTTCACACATTTCACACAATTTCGCATCCAGTGGATGCGGGAAACATGAATTAAAATGATAAATATGCAGTTCGTTCCAGACATATCGATTTTTCGGCCCAAGGTCAGAAACGACTGCAACAAGATAACCAATATTATGCAGCGAGAACACTATATAATTAAGCAAAGCCGCTGTAATTTGAGTCTCAAAGTCATAAAATATCGGCTATTTTCATCCTGAACAAAGTCCAGGAACCATAACAACAAGTACGTTTCTATGTGGGCCTACAACACGGTCTTCCACTTCATCAAATGTTACACTTCCATCGACGTTCATTTCGTCAAAAGGCCACACACACACACACACACCTGCTCTATCTCAGAAAATGAGCGTCCTTTCGCTTTCATCAAATGTAGAACATCACTTAGAACTCCAGAGCGGCAGTGGAACGAACGCTAAGACCATCTCTTTACTGTTGAAATTACAAGCAGTGTAAAATGGAGTTTGTTCCTTACAAAGGTATAACACTTCCTAGAGGTAGCGCGAATTGTCACTGCTTTGCATATGTCCTCTCTTTTCCACTTGGCTTGCTTATTCCCAGAGAGCAAACAGCTGATCTGGGTTTCAGAGAATATGTTCTTTAAGATATCCTTCACTTTAATTGACATTGTATTACTCTCTTAGCCTGCGACGAAAGACCTTCAGTTTCTCTGTCAAAAGTCTAAATGTTCAAATGTTTGTAGAGCTTGACTGCGGGGTCATCAGTGCCTAAACTTACAAACTACTTATGAACTAGCTAATACTAAGTACGGCACAAATATCCATGCCCGAAGGGGCATTCGAATGTTCAAATGTTCAAATGTTTGTTAAGCTTGTGGGACATAACTACGGGGTCATCAGTCCCTAAACTTACAAACTACTTATGAACTACTTACGAACTAGTACGGCACAAATATCCATGCCCGAGGGGGGATTCGAACCCCCGACCGTAGTGGCCGTGCAGACCGTGACTGGAGCGCCTCAGTCCCCTCGGCCACCGCGGCCGGCTTATTCTCTCTCTAACCCTAGTGTGCTTCCGCACCTCTACCTACTACCCTCCACTTGCACACCTTAACGAAATTTCAACTGCCTTCCTCTCCCGAATCGCGAACTATACCTGACATTTACTCATCCTACCTACTCCGAAGTGCCGGCCGCGGTGGCCGAGGGGACTAAGGCGTTCCAGTCACGGTCTGCACGGTCACTACGGTCGGGGGTTCGAATGCCCCCTCGGGCATGGATATTTGTGCCGTCCTAGTTCGTAAGTAGTTCATAAGTAGTTTGTAAGTTTAGGGACTGATGACCCCGTAGTTAAGTCCCATAGACTATACAAACATTTGTTAACAAACAACTCCGAAGTCTATCCCACCCATTGATTCCCCACTCTTTCCTGAGCTGCCGCCTCATACTCTTCCAACACACTTCCTCTCTTCCCCTCTCACTTTCAGACCCTTTCCTTCACAATTTATAAATCCCAGTACCAGCCATTCCTCTCTCCCTGTACGCTGATAGCCACTTCTCTTTCATCACCGCCTTGCACCAATCCCTCATCATCAGCACCACTCTCCACTCACTAGCAGACCTACCAGTTGCTTTGTGGCTGTAAGGATGTGAAGCCACCTATAGCTGGGGAAGCAGGTATGATGTGCTTGCCACACAACTGGAGTAGGTCCCCAGGTGCTATGGAATAAACTGAATAGGCTGCTCCGGACCAATGCTAGTAATAAGGAGATACTGCCCAATATACTGAACAGGCAGTCCATGAGTTGATCCTCCTGCAATAGTAGGTGATCGCTGAATACTGAATAGGAGATCCATGGAGCTACCGAATAAACTGGGATGCTACCGAATAAACTGCATAGATAGTCTCAGACGGAAAGCGTCCTACGGTGATTGGTCAGGGCCATCGTTAGATAAGTCGACCACGTTCTTTCACCTGTGATTAACTAGTAACTGAGAGCCAGAGCTTAAGGACCAACCACGTTGTAACCTCGTCCACAAGGTGATCAGTACGAAAATCTGAAAAGCTGCTTGCTAGATAGAAAGGGGTGAGCTACGCAAAGACTTCAGCACGGTAGAGGTATCGCGTCGGCGGTTTAGACCGGTTATTCGTCACATTGAGTGGGGGGAGTTCCATTGAAACTAGTAGTGTGGTGGGTAAACACCACGCGACCAAGCGATACTCGTTGGGATAGCCGTCAGAGGTGTCAGGTTATGCCGTGGCATGATCTAGTACCCCAACCCAGAGTGTTAAACTTCCTGACCAGACCTTGTGGTGGAAGAACGACGAGACGGTCCGACAATGTCCCAGGGGTGAGACATTTACCCACAAAACTCTTGGGGACTATCCAATCCCATAGATTGCATAACAGACGTTGACCGGTATGTATCAGAGGTGTGGTAGAGGCTTCGCAAAATAGCATCCTCGAGCAGTAACTCGTCTTTGTGGTAAGAGGAATCTTTCCAAAACGAGTACCCTAGATGGGGAGAAGTCGTTCGAGATGTGGGCCACACGTGGCCTGAGCACCTCCCTTTCTCAACCATCCCAGTGAATGTGTTTGGTATTACGTCCACTTTCTCGCCAAACGTGCTGCAGTTCCATTGTTAACAGTGTTCTTCAAGTGTACCAGCGTACAAGTGTTCAAAAGTTTCATTTTTTTACTAGCTTAACACCCTCTGCTTCGCATGCGTAGGCTGGTTGGTCTGCACCACTTGTTTCTCCCTCTTAATATAATTTTTCATAGATATAGTTTAAGTACTATCATAATGAAATGTTGTGATACTACTTGTAGCCGCAGCAGAATGGCCGTGCGTATTGAGGCACCATGCTGCGGCGCGCGCTGCTGTTCGCCATCGGGGTTCGATTCGCCCCTCGGGCATGGGTGTTTGTGTTGTCCTTAGCATAAATTAGTCTAAGTTAGTTTAATTAATTTGTAAGCCTTAGGGACTGATGACACCGTAGTTAAATCTCTTGAGATTTACGAACATTTGATTTTACTACTTGTAACCCCCTATGGCACTCCTTAATAGTTGAATATCGAAAAATACCGCAACATGTGTCTTTTAAATTTCAACCAAGTGTGCAAATATCATTTTTTTGTAATTCTGGGTTCAAAAATGGCTTAGTAGCAACGTATTTTCGAAAACGTTTTATCCGATATTTCACCCCTAAATGATTAATTTTCTAAAAATACCGAAACATGGTTGGTTTTTTTTTTTTTTTTCTTTTTAAATTCTGACCAAGGAAAAATATACCAATTCATGTAATTGTAGCTTCAAAATTGCCTTAATGGCGAACGATTTTCGAAAAACATCCCCTCTCCAATGTAGCCCCCTTGATGGCTGAAATTCCAAAAATACCGAAACACGTGTATTTTTGATCCTGATTTAGAGTCCACATCCTAAGTTTCGTAGTTCTAGCTTGAAATTTAAGTTAACAGCAACATATTTTTGAAAAATCAATTTTTGCATTCGTTATTTCACCCCCTTATTGGTCGAATTTCCAAAAATACCGAAACACGTGTCTTTTAAATTCGAAACCCGAACCCAAATCCTAAAATTTGTAGGCTAGTTCTAACTTCAAAATTGCCTAAACAGCAACAGATTTTCGATAAACATCCCTTCTCCCTTTATGTTTGAATTTCAAAAAATGCCGAAACGCGAGTCATTTAAATTCGAACCCTGATTTAAAATCCGAAATTTTGAAGTTCTAGCTTCAAAATTGCCTAAATAGTAACGAATTTTCAAAAAACGTTTCATCCTCTATTTCACCGCTTTACGGACGGAATATCGAAAAATCGTTCTTAAATGACACCTACAGTCCGTCAGGACATTGCCTTTTATACATAGAGATAACTGTTCTATCCGTTTCCAAATGTTTAAATGTTTTTTTTTAAGCTTATGGGACTTAACTACGGGGTCATCAGTCCCTAAAATTACAGACTACTTACGAACTACCTTATACTAAGGACGGCACAAATATCCATGCCCGAGGGGGGATTCGAACCCCCGACCGTAGTGGCCGTGCAGACGCGGCCACCGCGGCCGGCTATCCGTTTCCCATGTGTCATTTTATCTCTTTTTTTTATGCCTGAAGACAGAAAGTGTCTCTTTTTCTTCCAATCCTGTCACCTTTTAAGTATTTTTAAGTTCAAATAATATATGTCACCTGAATTTATGGCGAGAATTTTCTTCTTTGTCTGTTGCCTGAAGAGTTGGTTGACTGTACCGCTGCCAGCAGCCACCGCACCCCATGGGGATGAAATGACAATAAAGAGAGTGGAAAATCTTTGGCATCAGTTTCAGTGGGACTCAGAACCAGCGGCGTTACTTTTAAGATAGCGGACAGATTATCACCGAAATATTGAATAGTTTTGATTGTATTATCAGGCAAATCTGAATAGATTGTGAAGAATAGTGACTGCTCTTTCGAATATGATCGAATATGTCTGGCAATTGCTGGCCTCTGACCGAAATGTGGAATGACACAGAATGTTCTCCGGTGGCAGACGAAGATGTTAAGTGGCAGCGATGTGTCTGACGTTAACATGGAGAGCCTCCCTTACATTGAACAGACGTTTACACGCTATCCAACAAAGACTGGGTCTTTGACACAACTGATTGCCCTATAAATCTAGGTGTTGCACGATTTCAGCAAACGGCTAAATGGTGTTCAAACCAATCTTCAGTTTATATATACATATGGCGTCTATTCCGAAAGAACAGACGTCACTTCTGATCCTGCAGTCGTTATTGTTTTCATATTCACAGAATATATGACTTCAACTGCGAATGGGCAAAGCTGAAAATGTGTACCCAGCCGGGATTCGAAGCCGGGTCTCCTGCTTTCTAGGCAGCTGCGCTGACCACTACAACACTGGGGATACAGCGATCGCCTCACCTGCAAGGACACGCCTCCCGTCAGCTTTGCCCATTCGCAGTTGAAGTCATATATTCTGTGAATATGAAAACAATAACAACTGCAGGATCAGAAGTGACGTCTGTTCTTTCGGAATAGACGCCACATGTATATATATAATATGCCAGTGACAGACAATGATCCTTTCGTTAGTGGGGAGGAATATGAAATCTTCAGATTGTTCACTGCCGCTCACATTACATCTCATGTAGACAGAAAAGACGGAAGAGCCTCTTTCAAATCCATCAGGCGGTGCTAACTGCGTCTCAAAGCAAAATGCAGCATCTCCGTGACCGTCACAATGATCACATCAGACGCTCTCTGCACCCCTCGTATACCCTATGAGACAGGCAACAGCACTAAACACACAGCACGAAGCGCGTGATGGAGCGTCAGTCTTCGACTCTCTCTGAAGATGGCTGAACGGTTCTCAGCCGAAATATTAGAAGAAGTAAACTTTATGTGGCTGCACACCCGAAACGTCTTTGAACAGACACAAATGTACTTCGAAGGATTTACACTGCTGAGATACCTGTTACGGCCTTCGTTTAAAGCACTATGTTGGCAACAACAAAGCTTATATCTTTGGAGACTGTTGGTGACATATCGTTGGTTGCGCCTGTTGGGCGCGAGTGCAGTCGAGAGTTAGCGTCTGGAGTGGGTAGTCGAGAGTTGATGTTGGATTGGTATGGTTCGCTATGGAGCACGGTTGAACGGAAGCACATTTCACCCTAATGTTTTAAGTAAAACTGAACTTCAAGATTAATGGACTGTAATTAACTCAATATTTTCAGATATTAATATAGATGAAAACTTATAAATTGCCTTGCCTACACTCAAGAAAAGGTATATCTTGTTTTCTAATTATTATTATGCTTTCCACTGTTGATTGGCTCGTACTTGACAGTCTTAAACAACTAAATATGTTATTGCGATAAGATTCAGTATTTAATTAAAAGTTTTTGATGTAATTTAAATATCTTTATAATATTTTATTTGATTCCTGAATAATAGGCACATAGTTTTCATTATTTTATCCATACAGTGAAAGATAGAGAGGGCACAGGCGTTTCCCAACAGAGAACACGTTATTTCTTTTCATTTATAAAATAATCTTTTCTTAAAACATCATTTTGCATTTCTACTCGTTAAATTTTTGTAGTGATGAGTAACATATTCGTTACTTATGGCTCTATTGCAGTTGGTGATTATTGTTCGTAATCATTAATGTCATCTTCTCTGTAGCGCAGGGCCAATTCAGTATTCATTCCCGCTAGTGACAGTCGCCCGGTAAACGACGTGTCAGCGGCCGAGTTGTCATGACAACGCCCTCTACGGCACGGGCGGCAGGCTCAGTTGCGCGGTTTGTGCATATTGAACGATGCCGTTGCCGCGCGACGCGTTTCAGGTCTCCAGCCAATCGTAGAAGGCGCTGAGCCTGGCGTAGCCAGTCTCTGTAGGCTCCCAGGCCGTCTCGGCGAAGAATTGTAGCGATCTTGGCTCCTGAGCAGAAAAACTTATCAAACGATCTTAAGAAAACTATTCAGTGACAAAAACTGATTCTATTTTATGTTTTCAGCTTGATATATTTGCCACACTTACTATACTGCACATAACGATCGTAAAAAAACTTCACGAAATTTTAAAGAGTCTGCAGACATTATTTTTAGGTCATACATTATTGCGGATGATATGTAGCCAACATTTGAAATATTATCTAAAGTTGAGATTAGAATGATAGCTCTTCCCATTTTCGAGATATTGGTATTTATATCCCACGGGTGGATAGAGCCATGTTCCGACTGTTCATCGAGCGTTTTGTTTTCGTAGAATACATCACACTTTACAAAATTTCAGGATATACAACAATTTTTTTTTTTTTTTTTTTTTTTTTTTTTTTTTTTTTTTTTTTTTTTTTTTTTTTTTCAAAGTATACCAGGTGAACCTTCACGTATTTTCTCATATGACTGACAATCGAAATGTTCTTATTCGCACTCACATAAAGCAACGAATTCGTTTATTTATTGTTCTTTTATTTCTCTAGGGAATGATCTACTTTTTTGCTTCTAATAGCTTTTAATATATCAAATAATAATGCAGTGGAGTAGTCCATGTTACGTTTTATGATATTATATGGGTGCTGTTGTTTCACAATTATTTCAGTGTACAACGAAGCCTTTTATCTATTATGGCTACATCATTGTTCATTTGTGAGATTCCGAACAAAGAGAATTTCGATAGGTTTCTCCACGCTAGTATATTTAGTGCGACCAAGCAGTAGTTGTACTAAAGAAACTGCCTATTCTACGTTTCCCCGAACTATTGTGGAGTGTTGCTGCGCATTGTGGGTGCCTCACCAAATGAGACTGACAAAGGATATAGACAAAGTTCAGAGAAGAATAGCTCGTTTTGTATTACCACAGAGGAGAAAGTGTCGCGGCAATGATGCACGAGTTGGGATAGAAATCATTAAAATAAATACATTATTTATTGCGGTGAGGGCTATTTGCAAAATTTCTTTCAGCTACTTCCTCGAAATGCAAACATATTTCGTTAGCACCCACCTTTTTCCGACACGCTATTAGAAAATAAAAAGGAAGAAAAATCTGCCATGCACTTAAATGTGATTTTTCAGAGCAAATATGTAGATGTCGCATGTTCATGACTTTCCAGTTACTGCAAGCCACATCGATTTCAGTCTATTACTATCGTCAGTAGCTGGCTTTCACCTACTGTCTTTAAACCCATTTTGCTTCCATTACCAATTTGACCATTGCCAGATGTCTTACATGTCGTATCAAATAATATCCTCTTTTAATCAGGCTGTGCAACAATTCTTTCTCGAATCTGATCCAGTAGTTCTTATCCACATAAAGGTGTTATTTGTTGCGGCGAGACCTATTTGCGAAATTTCTTTCACCAATTTTCTCTTCCGAATGTGAAGATTTTTTGTTAGCAGCCACCTACAAAGAGAGACATGGTCATCATAATAAAATAAGAGAAATCAGATCGAAAATAAGAGAGATTTAGGTGTTCCTTTTTCCCGCGAGGTATTAGAGAATGGAACTATAGAGTTGTTTTTGTAGTCTTCAGTCCGCAGTCAGCTCTCCACGCTACACTGTCCTATGCAAGTATCTTCATCTGAGAATACGGCAACCTACATCCTTTTGAATCTGCTTACTGTATTCGTCACTCGGTTTCCCTCTACGATTTCTACCCACACACTTCCTTCTATTGCTAAGTTGACGATTCCTTGATGTCTCAGAATGTGTCCCACCAACCTATCCCTTCTCTTAGTCACGATATGCCAGAAACTCCTTTTCTCCCCAATTCTGTTGAGCACCTCCTCATTAGTTACGTGATCTATCCATGTTATCTTTATCACTCGTCTGTACCATCACATTTCGAAAGCTTCTATAATCTCTATGTCTGAAATCCTTATCGTTCACGTTTCGCTCCAATACAATGCCACACTCCAAACAAATGCTATCAGAAAGGATTTCCTAACATTCACGCTAATATTGGATGTCAACAAATTTCGCTCCTTCAGAAACGCTTTTCTTCCCATAGCTATTCTGCATTTTATACCTCCTTTACTTCGGCCAGCACAAGTTATTTTGTTACCCAAATAACAAAACTCATCTACTACTTTTATTGTCTCATTACCCAATCTAATTCCTTCACGCATAGCCTGATTTTCTCACACTACATTGCATTACCCTCGTTTTACTCTTATTAATGTTCATCTTATATCTTCTTTTCAAGACACTGTCCATTCTGTTTAATTACTCTTCCAGGTCTTTCGCTATTTCTGACAGAATTACTATGTCGTCAGCAAACCGTAAGATTTTTATTCCCTTTCCCTGGATTTTATTTTATTCCTTCACAGCTTGCTCAATGTACAGAAGAAACAATATTGGGGAAAGGCTGCAACCCTGTCTTACTCCCTTCCCAACAAATGCGACCCTTTCATGTCCTTCTACTCTAATAACTGCTGTCTGGTTTTTGTACAAGTTAAATATGGTTCTTCGATCTCTTGAAATCATTACAACAACGGCGCTTATCGTTGCGGCGTGGGCTACTTACGAAACTCCAATCGCTAACATTCTCCTCCGAATGCGAAAATATATTGATGACTCCCACTTACATAGGTAGAAATTATCATCAGAATAAAATACGGGAAATTAGAGCTCGAACGGAGATATTCAGGTGTTCTTTCTTCCAGCGCGCTATTCGATAATGGAATGGGAGATAAATAATTTGACGGTGGTTCGATGAATCCTCTGCCAGGCACTTACGTCTGTTTTGCAGAGTATCCTATGTAGGAGTAGATTTAGTTGTAGATGTACCCTTTCTACCTTCAGAATTTGAAAGAGTGTATTCCAGTCAACATTGTCAAAAGCTTTCTCCATATCCACAAATGCTAAAAACGTAGGTTTTCCTTTTCTTAGCCTATCTCCTAAGATTAGTCGTAATGTGAGTATTGCCTCGCGTGTTCCTACATTCCTTCTAAATCCAAACTGATCTTCCCCAAGGTCGGATTCCACCAGTTTTCCTATTCGTCTGTAAATAATTCGTGGTAGTATTTTGCAACCAGGAGTTATTAAACTGATAGTTCTGTAATTTCCACATTTGTCTGCACTTGCTTTCTTAGGAATTGGAATCACTATATTCTTCTTAAAGTATGAGGGTATTTCCCCTGTCTCATACATCTTGCCTACCAGGAGGAACGATTTCTTCACAACTGCCTCTTCAAAAAAGATGTTCAAATGTCTGTAAATCTATCGGACCAAACTGCGTGGTAATCAGTCCGTAGCTTACAAACTGCTTAAACCTAGGTAAACTAACCTAAGGACAAACACACACTCCAATGCCCCACGGAGTATTCGAACCTCCACGTCGAGCAACCGCGCGCTCCGCAGCGAGGTACTTTAGACCGCTCGGCTACTCCACCGCGGCGCAACTGGCTCTCCTAACGATAATAGCAGTTCAGACGGAATGTCATCTACTCCAGGGACCTTGTCTCTACTCAAATATTTTAGTGCTCTGTCAAATTATTCTCACAGTATCGTATCTCCTATCTCATCTTCCTCTACTTCGTCTTCCATTTCTAGAATACTGCCTTCAAGTTTAAATCCATTGTACAGGCCCTCTATACAGGGTGTTACAAAAAGGGACGGCCAAACTTTCAGGAAACATTCCTCACACACAAAGAAAGAAAATATGTTATCTGGACATGTGTCCGGAAACGCTTAATATCCATGTTAGAGCTCATTTTAGTATTTCTTTTTAAATGTAAATTGAAATAATTCGTGCATACAATTGTCAAATTACCCAACTGTTTCGTTAGTATCCGCACGCAATTGTGCAATCACGTCATCATCACAGATTTTCTGTGAACGTTTGGGCAGGAATTGTTGGTGATGTCTTGATTGGGCCTCATGTTCTTCCACCTACGCTCACTGGAGTACGTTATCATGATTTCATACGGGATACTCTACCTGTGCTTCTAGAACATGTGCCTTTTCAAGTACGACACAACATATGGTTCATGCACGTTGGAGCTCCTGCACATTTCAGTCGACGTGTTCGTACGCTTCTCAACAACAGATTCTGTGACCGATGAATTGGTAGAGGCGGACCAATTCCATGGCCTCCACGCTCTCCTGACCTCAACCCTCTTGACTTTCATTTATGGCGACATTTGAAAGCTCTTGTCTACGTAACCCCGGTACCAAATGTAGAGACTCTTCGTGCTCGTATTGTGGACGGCTGTGATACAATTCGCCATTCTCCAGGGCTGTATCAGCGCATCAGGGATTCCATGCGACGGAGGGTGGATGCATGTATCCTCGCTAACGGAGGACATTTTGAAGTCACGCTGGTACGTTCTGTTGCTGTGTGTTTCCATCCCATGATTAATTTGATTTGAAGAGAAGTAATAAAATGAGCTCTAACATGGAAATTAAACGTTTCCGGACACATGTCCAGATAACATATTTTCTTTCTTTGTATGTGAGGAATGTTTCCTGAAAGTTTGGCCGTGCCTTTTTGTAACACCCTGTATATTCCTTCCATCTTTCAACTTTCCCTTCTTTGCTTAATACTGGTTTGGCATCTGAGTTCTTGATATTCATACCGCTGCTTTTCTAGACTCCAAACGTTTATTTTCCTGAATGAAACTATTGGTGATTGATAAGGATAATTGAAAAGGCGTGGGAATCGGGACAGGTTCCGCCAGACTGGACGAAAGCGGTAATTACGCCAATTTTCAAACATGGAAACAGAAAAGATTGCAACAACTATCGAGGTATCTCTTTAATTAGCGTTGTAGTCAAAATTTTCTCAGGTGTTGTTGAAAGAAGAGTGCGACTATTAATTGAGGACAAGTTAGATGAAAATCAGTGTGGGTTTAGGCCTCTTAGAGGTTGTCAGGACCAGATCTTTAGCTTACGGCAGGTAATGGAAAAATGCTATGAGTGGAATAGGGAATTGTATCTACGTTTCATAGATCTGGAAAAGGCTTATGACCGTGTTCCTAGGAGGGAGCTACTGTCAGTTCTTCAAGATTATGGTATAGGAGGCAAACTTCAACAGGCAATTAAAGGGCTTGACGTAGACTGTCAGGCAGCAGTTAGAGTAGATGGTAAATTAAGCTCATGGTTCAGGGTAGTTTCAGGGGTAAGACAAGGCTGTAACCTGTCACCACTGTTGTTCATACTATTCATGGATCATATGTTGAAAATAGTAGAATAGCAGGGCGGGATTAAAGTACGTGAAAACAAAATAAGCAGTCTCGCATATGCGGATGACCTAGTTGTAATGGCCGATCCGATTGAAAGGTTGCAGACTAATATTTCAGAGCTCGATCAAAGGATTATGGTATGAAGATCAGCATCTCCAAAACGAAAGTAATGTCTGTGGGAAAGAGATTCAAACAGATTGAGTGCCAAAAAGGAGGAACAAAGTTAGAACAGGTAGACAGTTTCAAGTACCTGGGATGTATTTTCTCACAGGATGGCAACATAGCGAAAGAACTGGAATCGAGGTGCAGCAAAGCTAATGCAGTGAGTGCTTAGCTAAGATCTACTCTCTTCAGCAAGAAGGAAGTAAGTACCAAGACTGAGTTACCAGTGCACCGCTCTATCTTTCGACCAACTTTGTTGTATGGGAGTGAAAGTGGATGGATACAGGTTACCTTATTCATAAGATAGAGGTTACAGATATGAAAGTAGCAAGAATGATTGCAGGTACCAATAGATGGGAACAATGGCAGGAGTGTGTCCATAATGAGGAAATGAAAGAAAATATGGGAATGAACACCATAGATGAAGCAGTTAGAGCGAACAGACTGAGATGGTGGGGTCATGTTACACGCATGGGAGAAGCAATGTTACCTAAGATACTCATGAGCTCGTCAGCGGAGGGTAAGAGGAGTCGAGGTAGACCAAGAAGAAAGTACTTAGATTCGGTGCAGAATGAATGCATAACATCAGACGAGGCATCAATGTTAGCATTGAATAGGGGATCAAGAAGGAATTTTATTACAGGTACTATCCTCCAGACTGAACGCTGAAAGGCATAATCAGTCTCAAATGATGATGATGATGATGTCTTGATTGGGCCTCATGTTCTTCCACCTACGCTCACTAGAGCACGTCATCATTTCATACGGGATACTCTACATGTGCTGCTAGAACATGTGCCTTTACAGGTACGGCACAACATGTGGTTCATGCATGTTGGAGCTCCTGCACATTTTAAGTCGACGTGTTCGTACGCTTCTCAACAACAGATTCGGTGACCGATGGATTGGTACAGGCGGACCAATTCCATGGCCTCCACGCTCTCCTGACCTCAACCCTCTTGACTTTCATTTATGGCGACATTTGAAAGCTCTTGTCTACGCAACCCCGGTACCAAATGTAAAAACTCTTCGTACTCGTATTGTGGACGGCTGTGATACAATTCGCCATTTTCCAGGGCTGCATCAGCGCATCAGGGATTTCATGCGACGGAGGGTGGATGCATGTATCCTTGCTAACGGAGGACATTTTGAACATTTCCTGTAACAAAGTGTTTTAAGTCACGCTGGTACGTTCTGTTGCTGTGTTTCCATTGCATGATTAATGTGATTTGAAGAGAAGTAATAAAATGACCTCTAACATGGAAATTAAACGTTTCCGGACACATGTCCACATAACATATTTTCTTTCTTTGTGTGTGAGGAATGTTTTCTGAAAGGTTGGCCGTACCTTTTTGTAACACCCTGTATATTCCTTCCACCTTTCAACTTTCCCTTCTTCGCTTAATACTGGTTTTCCATACCGCTGCTTTTCTAGGCTCCAAATGTCTCTTTTATTTTCGTGTATGAAACTATAGAGAAATATCATAATATTGGTTCGATGAACCCTCTGCTATGCACTTGTAGAGTATCCATGTAGGTATAGATGTAGATGTAGAAGAAATCTGTGGTGAAAAGTTTAAATGGGACACCCTGTATATAAGATTTTCGGGAAGGAAGCTAACGAATGAAAATAGAGCGCTCTATAACCGTCGTCAATTAATCAACTCTAATTGCATGACTACATTTTTTTTACTGCTGCATTTGAAAGTTTATAGGTCTCTTTCTGCTGCCCTCAACTCGCTTGTCGTTTGCGCATCGATCGACGTTACTGTTGGGGAAGAGGCAGACGACGTCCCATAAAAAGCGCTTAATGATAGGCCGTAGAGACGAGGCGCCATCTCGCGCCGCTGTTCTTTTTCCGCGCCGCAGCGAACTTCTCGCGTCTCATCTCTTTTCATGCCGTCGCTCTGCGGTCTGGCAGATAAGGCGGAATGACGCGGACAGCTTTGTTTCGCGGCGCAGCTTTTGTTCTGAGCCGTGCTCAGAATTTCATAATGAGACGCCGCGCCGTCGGGAACCCGTACGCTTCGCTTACACCTCTGACACATCCCGTGGAAGCGCTGAAACTCTCTCTCTGTTCGCGGACTGTTCTCGAATTTTATTTTTATCACGCTATTTTATGAGTTGCAGGTACAAATATTGCAAAGGACGCGACTGCACGACTTGGGGTTACCAGATTTTTGGAGAGCAAAATGAGGACACTTTCAGCATTTTAGGATGAAAAATGATGACACTTTCCATATTTAAAGATGAAATCGCACTGACGTGTTTTACGGCCCGCTTTAGATTTATAGTTTTATAAGTTTTTGCAAACATTTTGGATCAAAATAATAATCTAAATAATAATTAATTAATTAATAAGAGTGTCTGAAACCCTTTTAGGGGAAAAAATTAGGTAGTGGCGGGTTTCGAACCACCGACCTTTTTGCGTCACAGTGCAGCACCTTGCCCACTACGCTACGGCTGTAAATCAAAACAGGAGTTCTTTAATCTCCTACTATTGATGGCCGTTGTTAACTGATGTTAATATGGCATTTGTAGACATTAGATTATCATTTATCGTACGAAGGACGATGTGTGTTTGTTAATTCCTCAGTGTGCCGTTGCTTTGAAATGACAACGTGTAAGTTACGATAAGAAAATCATCAAATAAGCGAGGAATGTCACGTAACCTCTCCGAACGGAAGGTGTCAAATCTCCGTTATTTTTGCAAATATGTCTCAAACGATACGAGATATGAAAAAAACAACATGAGGGATGATTAGGTAGTACTGCTGTGAAGCTGGTTAGGTCGCAGATTCTTTGTTATTGGTCACAGACTGTTTTTGTATGTATATTGAAGAACATCTTCCATCTGTTCACGTGTGCACATGGCACGGAAGAGATGCTAATCTGATGATGGTAATTCCGAAACGCGTCATTTTTGAGAGTACGCTGTACATGAAGTGTGACCAATAACAAAGAATACAACTTGCAGGAAATTGCAAATGAAGATATAAGTCCAATTAATCTGTGCCTCAGAACATTTCTGAAGCATAGTCTTCATCCTGCAACATTTCATTATCTTCAAGCTTCCTCTTGGTTTTCCTTTTTAGCACTTCTTGCTTCTTTGGTAACTTGAAGAGCGAATCTTTCAGATTCATGCACCCGTTGTCTGTCACACGCAAGCAATTAATCTTCCATATTGTTTTCAGAAAAGTCTTAACCTTAATTTAAGATGAAAAACAAAAAATCGATTTTAAAAAGATTGACGAGCAAGTTACCTTAATAGTTATGAACTTCAGTGCAGAGACAAGGAACAATACAGTTAATTATGTGCTGTTTGCTAATTTTCTGCGGTTATGACTAATAAATTAGATGGCATCCCATCATCTTTAGCTCATCATTTAATAGAAAACTACACAAAACAGTTCCTAGCCAACTGCAGCCTCAAGAGCAAGAACCAACGACGTGCGTGCTGTTTTCTGCACGGGGACGACATGTTGGTGAGATAACTTTTAGAACTGATACATACTACTCGGAGCAGTAGTGGCAACTTGCCACCTCACGTGTTCCGTATTCTTGTTACAACCGAGAACGGGTTCACGGTGTACATAGTGATATGGAGGAGGTTCAATTATAAGAAAATTAAGAAGAGAATAGATAGGGATGTTCGTCTATGGTGAAAGTAGGGAGTAGCTCTCGCAATTCTAAAAACGAGTCAAAGTTGAACTCCAACCATACCTAAATAACCTTTTATTTTTTCTTATAGCCGCCGTAACGTTCGCCATGACTCTCTCAATGGAGGATCACGCTCTGCTTCTAAGACTATTTTACATTAATGATAACAGTGCACAAGTATTTCTGCAGAATCTCCGGAAAATGGAGGGTTTGAAAAAGGCGTTGGTCCGATGATTGTCGTGGAGAAAATTATTCGGAAATTCGAAAAGACAGGTTCCTTTGGTGTGTAATCTGGTACAGGAAGGAAAATAATTGATTCGACGTCAGTGGAACAAGTAGCCGCAGCAATGCAGTAAGAGTCGAGTGATTGTGTGCAAACGTGTAGTGCACGGAGAATTGCCCGAACATTGGACAAACATGTGAAAACGGTGCATAAAATCTTACGAAACATCCTTCTTTGTATCCGTTCAAAAACTACCCAAGAGCTGCCAGCAGGAGAAAACTGTTCATTTGGAATATCTTGCTCGCATGGAAGTAGATGATGAAGGGCCCTGGAATATTTTTTAGACAGATTAAGCCCACTTCTCTCTGACAGGATATGTCAATACACAGAATTGTCAAATATGAGTAACAGAAAGTTCACACACACATCAACCAGCACCGCTTCACCCTGAAAAGGTCACTGTGTAGTGCGAGTTTACGGAAATCTACATCTACATGGGATACTCTACAAGTCACATTTAAGTGCCTGGCAGAGGGTTCATCGAACCACCTTTATACCATTTATCTCCCATTCCCTTCTCGAATATCGCGCGGGAAGAAAGAACACCTGAATCTCTCCGTTCAAGCTCTGATTTCTCGTATTTTATTCTGATGATTATTTCTACCTATGTAAGTGGGAGTCAACAATATATTTTCGCATTCGAATGAGAATGTTGGTGATTGGAGTTTCGTAAGCAGCCCACGCCCTAGCGATAAGCGCCGTTGTAATGATTCCCATCGCAGATCCTATCTCACTTCCGTAACGCTGTCTCCCCTGTATCGTGACAATACAAAACGAGCTCCCCTTCTTTGGACTCGTTCGATGTCCTCCGTCAAACCCACCTGATAAGGATCCCACACTGGGCAATAATACGCCATAAAAGGACGGACAAGCGTAGTGTATGCAGTTTCTTTAGTAGTTCTGTTGCATCTTTTAAGGGTTCTGCCGCCAATAAAACGCTGTCTCTGGTTCGCCTTTCCCACAACATTAACTACGTATTCTTTCCAGTTTAAGTCTGAAGTAATAGTAATTCCTAGGTATTTTGTGGAGTTTACGGACTCACTTTTGATTGATTTATCTTGTAAACATAGTTTAACTGATTTCTTTTCGAACTCATGTGGGCGACTTCACACTTCTCATTATTTAGAGTCAATTGCCAATTTTTACACCACAGTAATATCTTAATCAGATCGTTCTGCAGTTGGTTTTGATCTTCAGATGATTTTACTAGACGGTACATGACAGCGTCATTTGCAAACAACATAAGATAGCTATTTAGATTTTCTCCCAAATCCTTTATGTAAATAAAGAACAGCAGAGGACCAATGACACTACCCTATGGAACGCTCGATGTCACCTCTGTTTTAGTCGATGCTTTACCATCGATTACTACAGACTGTGTCCTCTCTGAAAAGGAAACCGCGTATCCAGTCGCAAATTTGAGGCGATATACCATAACCACGCAATTTGATTAAAAGCGTTTGTGAGGTGCGGTGTCAAAAGCCTTCTGGAAATCAAGAAATACGGAATTAATTCGTGAACCCTTGTCGATATCACTCATCACTTCGTGTGAGTAAAGAGCTAGTTCTTCTAAATCCGTGTTGACCTTGGGTCAATAGATCATTCTTTTCGAGATAATTCATAATATTTGAATACAGGATATGTTCCAAAACCCTGCTGCAAATTGACGTCAATGCAATAGGCCTGTAGTTTAGTGGGTTACTCCTACTGTCTTTCTTGAATATAGGTGTGACCTGTGCAACTTTCCCATCTTATCATAAGGTCATATTTTCCGAAGAGACAGGTGCTTCCGGTAATGTTGCCTGTGCCGTCACTGGTAAGCGCTATGTGTGTCTATTGCGCAATCACTTCATTCCAGCTCTCGAACAGCATGAATGTGTGGACGGGAACATTTTTATGCAAGAAGGCGCACTTTAGCACGTCGCAAATCCACTTCAGCAGCTGCTGAAGCACCATTTCGTAAATGCTAGGATTATCAGCCGCTATTACCCCACATCTTGGCCGTCCCGATCACTGATCTTAATCCGTGTGAGCCGGCCGCGGTGGCCGAGGAGACTGAGGCGCGTCAGTCACGATCTGCACGGCCACTACGGTCGGGGGTTCGAATCCCCCCTCGGGCATGGATATTTGTGCCGTCCTTAGTGTAAGGTAGTTCATAAGTATTTTGTAAGTTTAGGCACTGATGACCCCGTAGTTAAGTCCCATAAGCTATACAAACATTTGAATCCGTGTGACTTTTGGCTGTGGGGCTCTCTGAAAGATGTGTTCAGTGTTCGTATTACGAACTTTTCTGCATTAAAGGCACGCACTGCGCAACACATTCTTAAGTGATCCCGGAAACACTTCGATGACTTGTGGAACATGCTGTTTCTCGATTTCAACAGTGGACAGCATATTGAATATGTTTTGCGCCAGTAACACGGAAATTAAAAGTCCGATCTGATTTTGATTGATGCTTTTTATGAGGTTTTTGGCCTCAGGACAAGTAAGAGCTGCTTTTTCCCATCCGATGTGATATGATCTTGCCGAGGTGGATGGGCTTACACACCATTACACCCATTACACACCATTACACTCGTGCACACTGAGTAGTACAGTTCCCCTAACGTCTTACACCTTAGGCATTGTTTTATGATTCATTTTTCATTTTCAGTCGACCATAATTAAATGTTGATTCTTACGGCGCCATCAAATGTTCAAATGTTTGTAATGTTATGGGACCAGTCTTATGTAGTCTTACATACTACTTAAACTATGTTAAACTAACCTAAGGACAACACACGCATCCAGGCCCGAGGGAGGATTCGAACCTCCGACGCGGGAGGCCGCGCGATCCGTAACGCGGCGCTCCAGACCGCTCGGCGACTCCCGCCCGGCCGCCATCTATTGATCAGTTTTCACACTATTTATTTTTCTTCTGCTATAAGTTTCCTCTTACTCCGATTCCAATTTGACGTCATTCTGACCTCTGGTGTTATTTGTACAGCGTTTTGAAAATTTAAATATAATCATCCTGTACATGAAAAGTGTATTGTTCGAGCAAACATACATTTTTATATGGAACAAAGCCTATTGACATTAACAGAATAACAATAGGGTAAATTAGAATGTCAGTTGTGTCTGTTGTAAGACTGTAGTGCCATTGGTTTACGAAATATCGTAATGTGAAAAGTTGCCAATCCCACACGTGTTTTCCCCATGCAACCTGCGTAGTTGCTAGGTATGTTTGCTTACACCGTGTTTGTGTGTTCTTTGAATGAATCGCGACTATGCTTGTCAGTTATTGTGTGACAGTCCAAACAGTAGTTTGTGAGTGGATGATGGGATTTACCACTGCAGAAAATATATACGTGTTCATGTTGTATGGAGAGTGTAGGAAGACTATATTTCTTGCTTGTACGGTGTATGCGGAAACATACCCCAATATAAGCCACCCATCTTGTAATTATTTACCAACCTGTTCAAAATGTTCAAATGTTTGTTAAGCTTATGGGACTTAACTACAAACTACAAACTTACAAACTACTTATGAACTACTTACAAATTAGGACGGCACAAATATCCATGCCCGAGGGGGGATTCGAACCCCCGACCGTAGTGGCCGTGCTGACCGTGACTGGAGCGCCTCAGTCACCTCGGCCACCGCGGCCGGCTTACCAACCTGTAACCAGGTACGTGAATGTGGTAGTTTAACAACTAGACAACGTAAGAGAAGGAGACAAATGACAGAATTGGGGGAAATTAATGTTTTGGCTGCTATTGCAGCAGATCCTCACGTTAGTTCCCGCTCAATCGAGGAAATGGCATGAATCAGGCAAGTGTTACGCATTATCCATCGACATCGGTTCCGTCCGTACCACATATCTCTCCATCAAGAGCTGCTTGGAAACGATTACGAGAATCGTATTACCTTCTGTACATGGGTATTACGATGCGTCAAGTATCTTATTTCGTGATGAGGCCACACTTACCAACCATAGTCAGGTAAACCGCCAAGACATGCTGTATGGGTCTGTTGACAGTCCCGTTGACTCTGTCAGGTGGTTTGGGATAATTAACCATCAGCTCATAGGCCCATTTTTGAAAGACGGTGCAGTGACCGTGCAGAAGTATCGCAACCTCTTAACAGACCATCTGCCACAGTTACAGGAGGCGTACCCCTGCAGGCTAGGAGAAACCTGTGGTACCAATATGATGGCTGTCCAGCGCATAGTACATGGATTACTACGGCATGTCATCCGGAGTTGTTTACAAATCATTAGATTGGATGCAGAGAACCTGTACCTTGGCCGCCCGGTTCTCCGGATTTGACACATGTAAACGTTTGTTCTGTGGGGAAAGCTGAAATACGTTGTCTACAAAGATATACCAACTTTTTTTATTTAGTGTATGGCTTATAGAATTGTATACTGAGTACATACAATCTATATCTATAAATGTGAATGTCTGTTCGGTGTACGTTTATCACGTCTGAACCACAAGACATAAAGAGCAAAAAATTTGTACAGTGACTAATGTCTACCCGGGGAAGACTTTAGGCACGGTTTTATGGCGATCGAATAGCTATTTATCTATATACATTAATGTGAAATGTTCAAATGTTTGTATAGCTTATGGGACTTAACTACGGGGTCATTAGTCCCAAAACTTACAAACTACTTATGAACTAACTACTACTAAGGACGGCACAAGTATCCATGCCCGAGGTGGGATTCGTATCCCCGACCGTAGTGGCCGTGCAGACCGTGACTGGAGCACCTCAGTCCCCTCGGCCACCGTGGCCGGCCATTAATGTGAATGTCTGTTAGGTGTACGCTTATCACTTCCGAACAACAAGACACAAAGACTTAAATATTTGTACAGTTACTAATTTATACCTGAGGAAGGTTTTTGGCACGGTTTTATAGCGATCTGATAGATATTTAGAAATTTGAAGAATATAACGTGAAATGCGGAAAAATAATTATTATTTGAAACTTATATTTACTTTTTGAAAATGGTTTTATTGCTTGCACTGTTGCTGGAGGGTTGATAATGATAAAAGGGTGGAGTATATTGGGATGGAAAGTTGTCGGCGTATATAAAATTCTACGTGTTTGTATGTTAATATTTCGCTTTGCAGCGAAAACTACAGAACGCAACCGGATGGTGTGTGTGTAATTGTTGTCCGAAGTCTCTCGTTGTACACCATAGTGCCGATAGTTAAAAGGGGGGTGGAAGATATGGCGGTTGAAAGTTGTAAAATTATTTTAAAAAATTCGGACTGAAGGTCAACGATGACGTTTGCGACTCTATAACAAGGAGGTTACATACAGCGAAACGTGATGCCACAGACCTATCTTTGTTCTCTACGTGCTACAATGTCTTCAGCTCTTTCTCTGTAAGGATAAGCATACGAATGAGGAAATATAAGAATAAATAAACAGCACACTACTGAAAGTCAGCTTATCTATCAATCAACCAATACGCGAGCGGAGCCGCGGGTTTAAGCTAGTAATTTATATAAACATGATATGATTACAAGGAGATATGGATGAGTTCACAAGTACGTAAAATAAATAAAGAGAGCTGTAGAGCGGCAGCAAAGGAAGCTTCTTTCCTCGTCATAGTTGGATATCGAGAGATTCCAACCAGTTAATTGCTGCAGGCATTGCGTCTACAAACTCTTTCCAAGTACCCATGATTTGTCTTATTGGGCAGTTGTGTAGAATGTCCTCCAGTGTTTGTACCGATGTTCCGCAGTCGTATTGGCCATCGTCGGTAATTCTCCACTTGTGCAGCGTTGCTTGGCCAGTTCTGGTCCGTTTAAGAAAACTCCATATTTTTCTTGGTAGGCTTGCACCCGGAAGTTGGATGGTCGGGTCTATATTGCCTACATTCTTGTGGCTGTGGAAGGACGCCCACTGATTTGTCTTTTAGACTGGGGTTGGTTAGCCAGTGCTTACCCACATTGGTTCTATAGATTTTCGTCGGGTGCGTGATACGTTATTCAATGTTCCGTGAACAAGTCTCTGGGTCGTTTGAGTTTCATCCATTCATGTGTTACTGCTTGTTGTCGTAGATTTGGAGGAGCAATATTGGCGAGTACTGACAGGCAAGGTGTTGGTGTGGATTTAAGAGTTCCTGTCACGATCATCATAGCATCATTCAGATGGACCTATTTTGTTGACATGGCTACTTCTGTTCCAAATGGGAGAACAGTATTCGGCGACAGAATACACAAGTGCTTGTGCTGTGTTTCTTAAGGTGTTTGCGTTAGATCCCCAGCTAACACCAGCCAGTTTCTTAAGTATTTTATTTGTTGACTTTAGCTTCTGTTCTGTTAGTTCTAAGTGTTTCCTAAATGTCAGGGATCTGTCGAGAGTCACACCCAAATATTTGGGGTGTCGAGAATGCCGTTTTATATATATATATATATATATATATATATATATATATATATATATATATATATATATATATATAGATTATTTCTCAATTTACCATTCTGTTGGATATGTGGAATGAACTGACTTCTGTTTTATTATGATTCGGACAAAGTCTCCACTTTTTGTAATACTGATTGAGTTTTTCTAGGTCGTTGGTTAGTGCTTCCTCACCTTCTTCAAATATGTTGCTTTGAGTTGCAATCGCTAGGTAATCAGCGTAACTAAACTTTACAGTCAATGGTAACTATGTCGCCGATGTAAAAGTTGAATAAAAGCGGGGCCAGAACCGAGCCCTGCGGAAGCCCATTTTTTATAGTACAGGATTTACTTGTGTCATCTCCTATGTGAACATTAAAAGTGCGGTTTTTTTATATTAATTTATTAATGTAGTGATTTTTGAACTTGGAAGTTTGATTTAACTTGTACAGTAATCCATACAGCCATACGATGTCTTAAGTAGCTGTGAGGTCAATAAATGCCACTGAGACATACCAACTAATCCCGATGATATGCAACGATGCATTACTGCAGACTGCTGGGGTATCTCCCCTTAAATGCTAATGCTTTCCATACCAGATTGCAAGCGTGTATTGCCGCTGCCTGTGGTCATTTTGAACACTATAACTTAGCTTGTTACCACCGATAGTCACGCACAAAAAAAGACGCAAATGAAAACGAAAATAAACTGAGACTATCTTTCGAAAATATTTTCCTTCGCCACGTACGAGAAAAGGGAAGACAAAAAGGGACGAATGGAAAGGTTATGAGTAACAAAGAAAAAGTTCAAATATTTGTAAATCTGTGGGACTTAAACTGCTGTGGTTATCAATCCCTAGGCTTACGAATTTCTTAAAGTAACTTAAGGACAAAACACACACACACACACACACACAAACAAACAAACAAACAAACAAACAAAAGACTCGGGAGCGGACTCGAAACTTCGACGGGAAGCAACCGAGCGCTACGCAGCGAGGAGCTTAGAGTGCTCGGCCAATCCACCGCGGCTTATGAATAACCTTCAATTAATATCCGTTATTACGGATACTAGTCACTTTATTGCTTTTATTTAATTTGAAACATTGCGACGCGTTTCGACCATATTGTGCTCATCTTCAGGCGCTATTCATACAGAAAAATTACTTAGATTAATATACAATAAACTATTCTAATGTTACATTTGTTGTTCTTGCTTTTTTAGGGTTGTATATGGGTTTTCTTCGGGGGGGGAGGGGGGAGGGGAAGTGGATGGTCATAAAAAGATGTTCAGCGATATCTTCTGCTGCTGGTCCTCTTGGTGGTTGTGAATTATATCGCCACCTGTATGGGATGTAGATAGGTTTGCATCAGATATCGTGATGAATTTATAGTGTTATTCAATTTCATTACACTTCGTTGCTCACTTACGATTTTTCCGTTCCGTTCCTATGTTTTTGATGCACTGCTGAAGCTGCTGCATTATATTAAATTACACACTAGTTTATCATATAACACGTGTAAACACACACTCACACAGGAAAAGCTATGCATATACACTTAAACATTCTATCTGCAAAACAAATTGTCCGATGTAATGTTTGTATCAGTGTCAAAAATGTTCAAATGTTTGTAATTCTATAGGACCAAACTACTTTGGTCATACGTCCCTAGATTTACAATCTACTTAAATTAACCTAAGGAAAACACACACATCCCTGCCCGAGGGAGGATTCGAACATCCGACGCGGGAGGTCTCGAGATCCGTAACGTAGCGCTCGAGACCGCTCGGCTACTCCCGCGCGGCGTATCAGTGTCGATTATCGCATATGCAGCGATATTTTCGATGCTGCCTGCTGTTGTTTTGTATTCGGTCCTTTTGCGGCTCGAGTTTTAGGTGATTATTTCTAAGCTGCCTTTCTACATCTATATATTTACTCTGCAAATCACATTTAAACGTCTGGCAGAGGATTTTACAAACCACTTTGAGACTGTATCAACCATTTCATTCACTAATAGCGCGCAAAAAAAAGGGGAAAAAAAGAAACACTTAAATCTTTCGGTTTTGATCTGTTTCTCTTATTTTATTGTGAAAATCATCTCTTCCTATGTAGTTGGGTGCTAAAGAGATACATTCGCATTCCAAAGAGAAAGTTGGTGGATAAAAATACAGCAAATACATCTCGCCGCAACGAATAACACCTTTCTTTTAATGATTTCCACCAAAGTGAAGAACACCATTGTTGTAGTGATTCCGACTCCTGTATCATTTCCGTGACACTCGCTCCCCTGTATAGCTATAATACGAAACGAGCTACTCTTCTCTAAACTTTTTCCATATTCTGTGTCAGTCCCAAACTGAGCAACGAAACATCAGAATAGTACCGACAAGTGTAGTTCAGGCAGTTTCTGTAGTACAACAAATGTCAACAAAAAGCAGCTGTGATTCGCCTTCCCAACAATATTTGCTGTGTGTTCTTTCCAATTAAATTTTTTGGTATTTGTAATTCCTAACTATTTATTTGATTTTTTTACCTTTAGATTTATTGATCTTTCTTGTAAATGAAGTTTAGCGGATTTATTTTAGTGCTCTTTATTTAGGGTCAAATGACAATTTTCCCACCTTTAGATATGTAAATAGTTTTGAAGTTGTTTTTGATCATGTGGTGACTATACTAACCGATTAACGGTCTAAGGAGAGCTACTCAGATTGTCTCATAAATCTTGATATACACTGGTCAGAACAGTTAGGGGATCAGGTTAGATATAATATACAACATACAAATGGTATTTTATTCAGATATTGGTTACAATTCCAATTTGTGCGTGATACAGTACGATATTTTGCTGTCTTGACTCTTTACTTGAGGTTTACATGGCGTTTACTTAGAGCGAGGCACTATGGCGCTACCATAATAGTGAAAAAGTCATTCTAGTTTCTCCCTAATATGGTGTGTGATCACCTCGGACGACGAGTAAAGTTGCACATCTGTATGGCAAGGACAGTATGACGTTATGAATCAACTATTTCTAGTGCAATATTCAATATTCGTTGTGGGAGATGCTGGTCTGGATGCAATGCTTCTACCAAGTGCATACCAGACATGTTCAATCGGGTTAAAGTCCGCTGAACAACCTGGCCACACTCCATTCGTTCAATTCCCTCAGCTTCAAACACGTTGTCCACCAACGCAGCTTTGTGGGGGTGTATGTTATCATTCACCAAAAGGAACCCATATCCTATGGCATCAGCATAGGGTACTAATAAAGGTCGAAAGATCTCACCTCTATACCTCTGAGCAGTCAAAGTGCCATTCTAAACGACATAGAGGATCCGTACTACCACCAATACTGACTCCTGTCCACACAATTCGTCCACTATCTTGATATGGTGATGCACATAAGGAGGATTGTTCCGAGTTCCACGTTCTCTCCACATGAGGGAACGACAATTGTTCCACTGAACAGAAATTCTTGACTCATTGTCAACAGAAACCGGCGCCATTCGTTATGACTGCAATCCTGATGTTCTTCAGCCCAGTCTCTGCGAGTTGAACGGTGCCGTGGTTTTAATGGGACACACACCAAAGGCTTCCGAACTTAGAGGCCACATTACCGAAGGCCAATTCGGACTGTTTGTGTTGATACGGTGCGTCCTTTTGCAGCCTGAAGGGTGCATTGTAGTTGAGTTGCATTCAGCCTCCTGGGCTGATATTACCCGTGGACGACCTTGGCCTTGCCTTCCTTTGACGGCTCCTGTTGTCTTAAATCGCATCCAGTTCCTAGGAATTGCAATTTTGGACACTCCAATAGCTGCAACCACCTCCCCACTTCCAACCCTCCTATGGCTATCCATTCCATAGCTTCGGGCAAGTCACGCTGTTGTTGCATTGCACTACTTCGTCACTACACTATCGGAATCCAATTGTTTGTGTAATTCGTTTGATAGAGTAGACCTAAATCAACAGCAACCCCCTCTCCAGCAACATTCTGTCAGTACCGCTCTCTCGGTTACTGTAATGATGTTCACTCCGTAGAACCGACAGAAAGTCGTCGAACCATTTTAGTTAATTCTGCCGATGACAATACTTCAGAAACTAGATATCTCAGCTGATCCCCTAACTGGTTTGACCAGTGTATATAAAAATCCCTTGTCAAGAACTTTGTCCGCAATGAACTCCGAAACTACTTAACTGATTTTATTGAAATTTTGCACGGTCTGTGTAATTTGGTCGAACTTAAAAGATAATATAGTTTTTATCTCGATTAATAAACTAAATAGTATTTTATTCCAAATTAAATGTTTGCATCTCGTTGGGTAAGTATCCAATAATTTGCAGTATTTTGTAACTTGAGGTCTGTGCTAGCGGCAAAGTGCTCGGCTGAAGTGTGGAAGGTAGCGGATTCGAAACGCGCTGGGATCACGGAATTTTACACTTTGAGTTTTAACCTAGCCTTCACAACGATATGAGAACCCTCCAGAATCAACACGCGTTTTTGATTCCACGCAAAACAGTAGACCCCATTCTTCCCGTTGTATAACATGTTAGGCGCCAAAGTAGCGTCCAGTCGAAAGACTTAAACCAGGTCACCTAGCAATAAGAAATTACTATGTTCGTTGTAGGACGTTTTCTTGCTGCTACCATTTATTTTAAATTGTGTTGTTGTTGTGGTCTTCAGTCCTGAGACTGGTTAGATGCAGCTCTCCACAATACCCTATCCAGAGCAAACCATCTAAACTCCACATAAGAACATCAACCTACGTCTGTCTGAATCTGCTTACTGTATCCATCTCTTGGTCTTCTGCGGTTTTTACCCCAAACACTTCCCCCCAATGCTAAATTTACGATTCCTTGATGTCTAAGAATGTGTCCTACCAATCGATCCCTTCTTTTAGTCAAGGTATGCCAAAAATTCCTTTTCTCCCCAATTTTGTTCAGTACCTCCTCATTAGTTACGCGATCCAGCCACCTAATCTTCAGCATTCTTCTGTATTTCAAAAGCCTCTAACGTCTTCCTGTCCGCACTGTTTATCGTCCATGTTTCACTCCCATACAAGGCAACACTCCAAGCAAATGCCTTCAGAAATGACTTCCTTAGGCTTAAATCAATATTCGATGTTAAATTTCTCTTTTTCAAGAACGATTTTCTACCCATTGCCATTCTGCATTTTATATCCTCTGTATTACAACCATCATTTGTTATTTTACTGCCCAAGTAACAAAACTTATCTACCTCCTTATTGTTTCGTTACCTAATCTAATTCCTTGAGCATCACATGATTTTCTTAGACTGCACTCCATTACCCTTGATTTACACTTGTTAATGTTCATCTTAAATGCACCTTTCAGCACACTGTCCATTCCATTGAACTGCTCTTCCAGGTCCTTTGCTGTCTCTGACAGAATTACAAAGTCATTGGCAAAAAGCAATGTTTTTATTTCTTCACCCTGAACTTTAATTCCTTCTCCAAATTTCTCCTTGCTTTCTTTTATAGCTTGCTCAATGTACAAACTGAATAACACTGGAGAAAGGCTACAACCCTGTCTTACTCCCTTCCCAACCACTGCATCCCTTTCATGCCCTTCAACTCTGACAACCGTTGTCTGGTTTTTGTACATGTTGTAAATAACCTTACGCTCCCTATATTTTACTCCTGCTTGCTTCAGAACTTGAAAGATTTTATTCCAATCAACATTGTCAAAGGCCTTCTCCAAATCTACAAAAGCTAGAACTGTAGGTTTGCCTTTCCTTAATCTATCTTCTAGAATGAGCCGTAAAGAGAGTATTGCCTCCCGTGTTTGTACATTTCTCCTGAACCAAACTGATCTTTCCCGAGGTCGGCTTTTCCATCCTTCTGTAAATAATTCGTGTTAATATTTTGTAACAATACCTTATTAAACCGATGGTTCTGTAGTTTTCATACCTGTCTGCTCCTGCTTTCTGTGGAATGGATATTATTACATTTGTCTTAAAGTCTGAGGGTACTTCGCCTGTCTCATACATCTTACACACCAGGTGAAACAGTTTTGTCATGGCTGGTTCTCCCAGAGACTTCAGTAGCTCTGAGGGAATATCATCTACTCCAGGGGCCTTGTTTCGATTTAGTGCTTTCAGTGCTCTCTCAAATTCATCTCTCATTATAGTATCTCCTATTTCATCCTCAACTACTTCTTCTCTCCTTCCTACAATTTACCTCTAAGGCACATCCGACACCTTCATTGGTCTCAGAGCCATCTGTATTGACGAAGATGGAGTTATCAAGCCATGCACGAAGTTCAACAAACCTCAAGCGGTAAACCACATCCAGAGTACTCTCCTTCAGGAGTGAGCCGAGTTCACGGTGAACGCGAACTTGAGCCTGAAGCCAAGGTGGCGCTGGGCTCTCGTCTATTTGAAAGGTGGAATGGAGGGTGAAATCGAGTTGCTGAAGCAAGCAACGAAAACGGACTCCAGGAAGGAACAGGGCAGTCACAGACAGCCCATAGTGGCTATCGAGGGAGTCATTGAAGACTGAGGGATATGAAGGGTAGTTGCGCATCGACAGCAGATGGCATGTGTACCAACAAAGCAATAGGTCGTGCCGATAGGTCAAAGGTAATTCAGCAGCTTCGGCATAGAGGCTTTCAACAAGGCTGGTGTAAAATGCTCCTATCGCCACGTGTAAACCCCAATGGTGGATCGAGGTAAGACGCGTAAAATGGACGGCCGGACAGAAGACTACACGAAGCTCCCATAATCCAGCTTTGATGTGACAATGGACTGATAAAGGTGAAGCAGGATAGTATGACCCGCACCCTATGATGTACCACTAAGAACACGGAGAACATTAATGGAGCGAGTACAGCACAAAGCCAGAGAAGACACATGTGTAGACCAGCTAAGTTTCCTATCCAGCGTTAGCCCTAAAAATTTCGTTGTCTCCACAAATGGAAAAGCAACGGGGCAGAGATGTAGGGATGGTGGAAGACACTCTTTGTATCTCCAGAAGTTGATGCAAACTATTTTCTAATGGGAGAAATGGAGCCATTTGCGACACTCCAAGCAATGCTGAAGACGATGCTCCAGGAGACACAGTCTCTGAGCACTGCAGTAAATCGTAAAGTCGTCCACAAACAGGGAGCCTGAAACATCAGTCGGAAGGCAATCCATTATGGGGTTGATTGCAATGGCGAAAAGTGCTATGCTCAAAACAGAGCCCTGTGGCACCCCTTCTCATGGTGAAAGATGTCTGACAAAACAGAGCCCATTCATACTCTGAACATTCGATCTGTTAAAAAAGGCACGAATAACGAGAGGGAGGAGGCCGTGAAGACTCCATATACGCATGGTGCGAGGAATGCCCACCTGCCAACAGGTGTCGTAAGCCTTCTCCAAATCGAAGAACACAGCCACCATCTGGTGCTCTCACAAAAATTTATAACGAATGTCAATAAGGTAGCGAGGTGATCAATAGCAGAGTGATACCTTCTAAACCCACATTGGACATTGTGAGAAGGTGTTGAGATTTGAGTAGCCAAACCAACTGAGCCTTAACCATGTGTATCATTACCTTACAGATACAGCTGGTCCGGGAAATGGGGCGATAACTGGAAGGATGATGTTTGTCCTTCCCCGGTTTAGGTATGGGGGACAACAATTACTTCACGCCAGCTCGTGTGAACTTCACATTCAGTCCAGATGCGATTGTAGGTGCGAAGAAGAAAGATTTACCTGCAGGGGAGAGGTTCAGCATCTGAATATGAATGGCATCGGGCCCTTGGAGCAGAGGACCAGGACAGGGCGATAGCACGTTCTAGCTCCTGCATGGTGAAGGTGGCATAACTGTCATGATTCGGAGATTTAAAAGAAGGCAGTCGTGCCTCCTCTGCCTGTTTTGGGGGAAGGCAGGCAGGGTCGTAATGAGCGGAGCTCGAGACCTCAGCGAAAGATCGGCCTAAGACATTGGATATGCCAACAGGGTCCACGAAGACTTCATTTGCGATGTTAAGGTTGGGGATTGGGAATGGACCTTAGTGCCAGATAATCGGCATATGATACCCCCAGACGACAGACGAAGGAGTAAATCTGTTGAATGAACTCGTGAAAACAGTCTAGCAGGTGTTTTTTTTTTTTTTTTTTTTTTTTTTTTTTTTTTTTTTTTTTAATGACACGACGACGTTGCGCTCGCAGTCATTTGTAAATGATAGAATTCTCCAAGGTAAGCCGGCGTTGAAATATACGTAGAGCACGTCGCCGGGCTCGAATAGCGTCGCTACATGCTGCATTCCATCAACTGGGATCCTACGTAAAGAGGAGGAATTTCGAAGTATGGAATTTTCGACGGCGGCGAGAATAATGTCTGAGGTATTTGACCTGACTGTCATGGCTGGGAAAATTCTGATCATAGAAAACCGCCATGGAAGAATAGAACCTCCAGTCGGCTTTGGAGCTGTTTCGACTGGTGGAACATGGAGACGTGGAATGATGGAGTAGAAAAATTAAACAAGGGAAATGGTCGCTCGAATACCTATCAGACAGACGCGCTATCTGAATAGTACATTAGAGGCCTGCACCTCGCTCAGTTGCTCCCTCGAATCGCGATACATGTCGTTCTATGACCGTTCGACAGGTGTCAGTACTGCAGCTTGCGACAAGACGTGTAACTTCACTCAACTTCCTCCACACTCGACTGGACCAACCTTACACATTGCCCGCTCCCCAGTCACCCACCACAGCGCAGTGTCGTGTGAACTTGAGTCCAAGGCAAGTGTCAGGAAAAAACTAGACGCTAGAGAATACATCCTGGCTGCGAAAGGTGGTGGTCGTAGCAGTGTTTGGGAGAAAGTTTCCTTAGTGACACGTAAGGATGGTCATTGTGTTGGCTACGTCTTATTTGCCAGGTGCTCGGCTCTTCTGTCTTACGGGTCTATGATGACACACATCTGCAAAACACGGCAAGGTGCAAGTCATGAACTGGTACCGGCTGCAGTGAAAGACTTACGAAAAAGCGCTTAGATATGTGCGCCAGGGTCCTCCGTCCATTTACATTAATATCTGGTGCAGGTTTTCGTTCTTTATGTCAGGAGCTGGTAAATGTCGGTTCCGAATGTGGACATTGGCCGCATCCTGCGACAGTGGCACGAAATATTGAACAACAGGCCGATGAAATACCAGCGAGTATAATGCCCGCATTGTACAGGCCACAGAAGTAAATGCATGTGCATGTACAGCGGATTTGTGGACCGATCCATATAGGAAAAGGTTTTACCTATCTGTTGCTGCACATTTTATTGCTCAAGATTGGACACTGAAAAACATCTCATTTCTCAGAGACGAAAAAATCTGGGAAATTTATTATGCGCCTTATTGAGGAAACACATTGCAATCCTTTGAACATTATGCATGCTAGACACATCGTTTGAATAAAGTGCTGAAACACGTGTTCAATGACGAACATTTGAAGACTGAGGTTACAGTAGTTTATTACACCATTAATGCCATCAAAAACACCGCCCGTTACATGAAGGGGAAAAAAAGCCTGAAGCAACAAACGGAGACGAGGCGGAATAGCTTATTTAGAATGCTACAGTCTGTAGTTAGCCAATAAGACAAAATCATGGAGATGCGGCAAAGAGCGTCTCTGAAAAACTAAATGGTTACAACGAAACTGCTAATGAGCTCGTAACATATTTGAAGCATTTCAAAGAAGCAACTGACGTGCTCGAAGGCGAGCAGTATCCTGCAATTCAGTTTGTTGTGTTATGGTTGCAGAAATTGAAAAGTCGTTGCAAAGCAGGGCCTGACGTCACAGAGGTACGTATCTTTTACTTATTGCTAATCCTGTTTTCCTCTTTATTATGCGGTGTGTGTCCAGCGAATGCAAATTATAGTAAGTGGCAAGCACCAGTAGTAATGTTACTGGTATTTAGCGATATGGCACAACTGTCGTATTATCTTATGTTACTCTAGGTGCTACGAGTGCTCAAAGAGCATTGTCTCCGTCTCATGGAAGAGAAAGTGGAACTTCAGACGTTGCACAGAATAGCAACATACGTGGCACTCCCTTCAACAACTAAAAATGATGTCCATTAGAGAGAGGAATGAGACGTTAAACGCTGTGCGTCAAATGTGATGAAATATCGGTTCCAAGTAAGCAGGAATAAATGTATGAGGTACTTTGAAATTGTTTCCTTTCTTGGGTGCTTCGAAAGCTGTTCTCTCGATCCAGTTGAACTAGCCATTCAAGTTAGTATTTTGTAATGTGTGCCCATAGGTTACTTTACCATACAGATTATTTTACGTGATTAATATAAAGTTCCTGTGCTAAGATCATTTACTAAATGAGTTTTCCATGTTTCTTTCTTGTTCCAATTTTGTGGGCTGTTATTGACTGTTTGGTGATAGGTGTTACTTGCCGTCTTAACTAGAAAATGATTGTATTTTATATCCATTCCTCTTATCCCTCTCACATCCTGGAATACTTTGTCCGTCTTTATTTTGATATTAAATACTCCGATATCGATGTACATTCGTTAGGTTAGGTTTGTGCAACTCTCTCTGCTGCACCCCGTTACTATATATTCCCATAGCATTTTGGCACTGTGAGTGGTTGCTGCCTCTCTATAAAGAACGCATGCAAGGTTTTGTGCAATATATGGGATCCGCGCTTTCTTCCGTCGTCAGGGGCATATGCCGGTCTAATACTCATATATCCGCTACCTATTTTAAATCCTCTTGTTCCAATTGCTTACTTTACACAGCTGTAGGAATTTATGGTGCTCCTGCGGTTTCAGTGAGATCTGTGTTATATTTATTTAGGGTCGACTGAAGAATGTCACCCGGGTGCACCAGCCAAAAGAATGAAGTGCATGTTTTCGTAATGGCTGGACGGTGAAATGCAAGAGGCGCAATCCACCAATGAGTTGGACCTTTATTTAACACAAATTGATGGTGATGACCACGATCCACTTGAATGGTGGAAAGCAACAGTACTCTTCTTTCTAAGCTAGCTGTATTAGCGAAAAGAATATTCTGTGCGCCCGCCTCAAATGTAGCTAGTGGTGAATGCACTTACAGTGCAGTTTTTTTTCTGTCTTTCTTTTATCATTTCATTCCCACCCTAGAGGTGGATGGGCGGGCTGCTAGAGGACGTCTTGATTGCTCTATTCAGCCATAGAGGTTCTTTATGCTATTTTGGCACTATTAATTCATTGTCATTGGGAGGATATTGTTTGGAGTGGGGGGGGGGGTAAAGTTTGTCCCAACTGGTAATACTCTGTGGGCATGGGGGACAGCTACGGTATTCACCTTACAGCCAACAGGAAACCTGGGCCAGAGCTGCTGGTGGTTGTTTTCTACCACCTCTTGTGGTTGTGGTATTGTTTCTTCCACTGTCTTCTTCTCAATCTTTCTTCATGTCTCTTGTGGAAAGTCATGCCGGTCCTCTTCTCCATTATTCGGCCGGTTTCTCTGGTCGTCGGTCTTTTCTTCAAAAAGAATGTCTAGGTGCTACAGTCGCTCGTTGCTTCGCGTATTCTTCAGTTCAGTTCTGCTGGTGCAGCAGTGCAGGGCGGTTGTCGTTGCAAAGTACTCTTCAGTTATGGCACTGGTGGGAAAAGCCATTTGTGCCTGATCAGGAGCAAATTTGTCATGTACCCTGTTCTAATAGCAGAAAGAGCAAGTTGTCGTTTGCGTGCTCAGCCAACCCGACTGAGCAGAAATGGAGAAGAAGATGCCAAAACAGAGAAGGCCAGCATTCCCTCTCCCTTTCTTCATCCAGTACCGGGGCGAGAATTGGATGGAAATGCTCGACCTGCTCGGTGCAACGGTGAAGAATGAAGTCAGCTTCACAAATGAAGACGACAACATGCTGGTAAAGGTGCGTGTGCAGACCTGGGACGACTATGAAGCCCTGTCCCCTCTGCTGGAGGAATACAGGAGATGGCAACCAAGAAGAAGTTGTCAGTCAAGGCCTTGCTGAATGGTCTGCCTTGGCTGTGTAACGAGGAAATGGTCTGCACCTGGCTAATGCAAGCCAACTTCAGCAATGTGTCAGTCAAGTTGCACAATAGGACCAACGAGAAGAAGCCACAGCTCTTCATCCTGGCCCTGCACTTGGATGGCGACAGACAGCGGACGAAGAAGGGAAGCCAAGTTTTCGAGTTGCACAAGCTCCTTGGCTTCCCCATGCAGAAAGAACCTCTTCCAGCCGGCCTCAATCCAGCACCACAGTGCTACAAGTGCCAGGAGGAGGGGCATGTGGTAAAACACTGCCCCAAGTGCATCAAGTGTACTGTCGACGTGCACCCGCTGCACCCAGCTGATGTGGTGTGTTTGCGTCTGTGTAAATGTGTGGGTGTGTGTGTATTTGTTTATGTTCTTTTTCTTCCCCCAAGGTAAGTCTTTCCTCTTCCGGGATTGGATTGGCTCCTTACCCCCTTCCTTAAAACCCCCATCATTTCCTTTTCCCTCTCCTTCCCTTCTGCCTGAAGGAGCAACTGGGTTGCGAAAGCTTGCGTGTGTGCTATATATATATATATAGAGAGAGAGAGAGAGAGAGAGAGAGAGAGAGAGAGAGAGAGAGGAAAAACTATTCATATACACAAACATTGTGAGAAATTCCTAGCAGGAAAAATATATATATAAAAAATAGATGAAGATTACTTACCAAGCGAAGGAGCACAGGAAGTGATAGTAGCACAAATAAATTAATTAATTCACACACACACACACACACACACACACACACACACACACACACACACACACAAACGCTAGCATTCGCAGCCTAGCTGCTTCTTCAGGCAAAAGGGAAGGAGAGGGAAAAGGAAATGATGAGGGTTTTAAGGGAGTCATTCCAATCCCGGGACAGGAAAGACTTACCTTGGGGGAAAAAAAGAAGGGTAAACAAATGCACACACACCCACAGATTTACAAAGACGCAAGCACACCTAGGCAGACATACTGTAGATGTCTGCCTAGGTGTGCTTGCGTTTGTGTGTGTGTGTGTGTGTGTGTGTGTGTGTGTGTGAATTTATTAAATTATTTGTGCTATCACTTCCTGTGCTCCTTCACCTGTTAAGTAATCATGATACGAATATTATGGAGGAGAAATTCCTAGCAGGAAAAAAAAAAAAAAAAAAATATATATATATATATATATATATATAAATAGATGATCAGTTACCAGGCGAAGAAGCACAGGTAGTGATAGTAGCACAAATTAATAAATTCACAATAATAATATAGTGAGGACAGTTTACAACTCACCGCAAAGACGTGGTGACGAGCTGTGACAGGCACATACAAAAGACACACGCATACAACACATTCAGCTATCGGCCATGGCCTTCTTCAGAAAATAGAACACTCACGCAATCACACAGGCACACAACACAGTCATACAACCATCACCTCCGACTGCCGCAGAGTCTGTGAAGGAAGTGGTTGGTATACTTGATGTGGGAAGATAGATTTTGGGGGTAGGTCCTCACTATATTAATTCCAACCTGGACTTTCCATTATTATATTTTAATAAATTCACACACACACACACACACACACACACACACACACACAAATGCAAGCACACCTTGGCAGAAATCCTGTAGAAAGCAAAGAAGTTGGACAGAGATACCACTTGAGGCAGAGGCTCTGTCCAGAGAATCGAGGCAAAGATGTTCAAGATGGTGGGTGGGAATTTGAATTTAGTAGAGGTTGAGACCAGGTGGGTAACGGGAAGAGAGAATATGCTGAAGGGCAAGTTCACATCTCCGGAGTTCTGAAAGACTGGTGTCAGTGGGAAGTATCCAGATAACCCGGACAGTGTAACATTGTGCCAAGATCTGCTGGCCATGCACCAAGGCGTGTTTAGCCACAGGGAAATGCTCATTACCAACAAACACTGTCTGCCTGTGACCGTTCATGCGAATGGACAGTTTGTTGCTGGTCATTCCCACATAGAACACTTCACAGTGCAGCCATGTCAGTATGTCAGTTGGTAAATCACGGGGGAACTATCAAAAGTGGCTCTGTCCTTGATCGCGTACACCTGCCAGGTTACGGGACTGGAGTAAGTGGTGGTGGAAGGATGCATAGGGCAGGTTTTACAATGGGCAGTAACAATGGTAGGAGCCAGAAGGTAGGAAAGGTGGTTTGGGGATTTCATAGGGATGGACTACGAGATTACGGAGGTTAGGTGGGCGGCGGAAAGACACTCTCGGTGGAGTGGGAAGGATGTCATGAAGGATGGATCTCATTTCGGGGCAGGATTTAAGGAAGTCATATCCTTGCTGGAGAGCCACATTCAGAGTCCGCTCCAGTTCCGGAAAGTATCCGGGGACAAGAAGGGTAATTCCGGGGTTCTTCTGTTGAAGGTTCTGAATTTGGTGGAATGAGGAAGTGGCTCTGGCATTTTGCTGCTGTACCAGATCAGGAGGACAGTTGAGGAATATGAAAGCTGTTATTAGGTTATTGGTGTACTGGTTCAGAGATTCGGGACTGGAGCAGACATGTTTGCCACAAAGACCTAAGCTGTAGGGAAGGGAATGTTTGATGTGGAATGGATGGCAGCTGTCATAATGCAGGTACTGTTGTTTATTGGTAGGTTTGATATGGACGGATGTGTGAAGTTGTCCGTTGGACAGATGGAGGTCGACATCGAGGAAAGTGGCATGGGATTTGGAATAGGACCAGGTTAATTTGATGCGACCAAAGGAGTTGAGGTTGAAGGGGAAATTTGGGAGTTGTTCTTCACTGTGAGTCCAGATCATGAAGATGTCATCAATGAATCTATACCAAACTTTGGGTTGACAGGCTTGGGTATCCAGGAAGGCTTCCTCTAAGCGTCCCATGAATAAGTTTGCGTACGAGGGGGCCATCCTGGTTCCCATGGCTGTTCCCTTTAGTTGTTGGTATGTCTGGCCCTCAAAAGTGAAGTAGTTGTAAGCTAGGATGAAGCTGGCTAGGGTATTAAGGAAAGAGGTTTTAGGTAGGGAAGTGGGTGGTCGGTGTGAAAGGAAATACTCCATCGCAGCGAGGCCCTGGGCAAGTGGGATATTTGTGTATAAGGAAGTGGCATCAATGGTTACAAGGATGGTTTCCGAAGGTAACAGGCTGGGTAAGGATTTCAGGCATTCGAGGAAGTGGTTAGTGTCTTTGATGAAGGATGGGGGACTGCACATGATGGGTTGAAGGTGTTGGTCTATGTAGGCAGAGATTCGTTTGGTAGGGGCTCTGAATGTGGCTCTCCAGCAAGGATACGACTTCCTTACATCCTGCCCCAAAATGACATCCATCCTTCATGACATTCTTCCCACTCCACCAAGAGTGTCTTTCCGCCACCCACCTAAAATCCATAACCTCCTAGTCCATCCCTATGAAATCCCCAAACCACCTTTCCTACCTTCTGGCTCCTACCCTTGTAACCGCCCCCTTTGTAAAACCTGCCCTATGCATCCTTCCACCACCACTTACTCCAGTCCCGTAACCCGGAAGGTGTACACGATCAAGGGCAGAGCCACTTGCGATAGCACCCATGTGATTTACCAACTGACATGCCTGCACTGTGAAGTGTTCTGTGTGGGAATGACCAGCAACAAATTGTCCATTCGCATGAACGGTCACAGGCAGACAGAGTTTGTTGGTAATGAGGATCACCCTGTGGCTAACACGCCTTGGTGCACGGCCAGTACATCTTGGCACAGTGTTACACCGTCCGGGTTATCTGAATACTTCTCACCGACACCAATCTTTCAGAACTCCAGAGATGGGGACTTGCCCTTCAGCATATTCTCTCTTCCCACTGCCCACCTGGTCTCAACCTCCGCTAAATTCAAATTCCCACCCACCATCTTTAACATCTTTGCCTCGGTTCTCTGGACAGGACTTCTACATTGAGTGGTATCTCTGTCCGACTTCTTTGCTTCCTTCAGTATGTCTGCCTACGTGTGTTTGCGTTTGTGTTGGTGTGTGTGTGTGTGTGTGTGTCACCTCCAAGCTATATGTTGAGCCGTGATAGGGGGAAAAAAACTGCCTCATATACACGTTAACTTAGCTTTCAGCCACTAGCTTTCATCTGGAACAAGACGTATACCATAATTCATACGATCATACAGGCACACTTACAGGGACAGAGCTATAATCTCCAGCTGGCGTGTACCGCGTTTTATATATTCATGACACAAAACTTAATCTTCAACAAATTTGTGAATCTGAAGTAATGTAGAATGAAAATAATGGTACAGATATGAAGCGATATAAATTGATTAACAGACAAATTACTATCAAGAAAATTCTTCTGGGTATGAGACCGCACTGTCAATCTTTATGAAATTGACCGACTTTTTGCCACTGTTGCAAGCAGTCTTCTTCAGGGTATTTGGCTGCTGAATGATGGCCTGTTCTTATATAATAATGCAAATAATGGTTACAGGAGGAGATGGGGCAATGTTGGGTATTATTTATTTGTATTTACAATATTTCAGGTTACTGCCGATTGGTGTTTACGTGGATTATTTTTCTTGCCATTCGTGGTTGTATTTTTTGTTTGTCTCATTAATGGAAATATACACCATCAATTGGCATTTGCATTGTTCCTTGCCACTGGCTTAAGTAGGCTAATGGAAGGAGTGGGCAGCAGTTGTGGAGCTTCGTTTACTAGTGAACTGGTGCGGGCGCCTGTGAGCCAGCACTCCATGTACCTACAGTGCAGTTGTCTCCCGCTCGCCTGGGTGAACTGCTTTGCACACACTGTCATCTTGTATCACTGTCACCACTGGCAGCCAGGATTACTTAAGTCTGTACCCCTCTTTTTATTAATGTTGGCAAGTCATTATTTCAATGGCTTCTCTGATCATCTTTCTCATCCGAAAAGTTTGTTTTGCCAGGAAAGAAGTTGTTTCCCACAAACATCTTAATGTTCTGCCACTGCCGACTTGCTGTGCTGTCCAAGTCGGATATACTGTTGATGTTCAGAAATTCTAGTCCGTATCTGTAGTCTAGTCTCACCTACATATACCAGACCACACCAGCAACTGATTTTGTGGACACCACCATTATTCAATTTGTCTACTGCACCTTTTGTGGTGCCAAGTTCATACTTTTATCTTGTTGTTGCTCCTGTAGATTGGCTTGATGCCTGCCTGTCAAAGAATTTTGTTAACACATTCAATGACCCCTTGTATGTGTGCTAATTGGGCAATTTTTTTAAATTTCATTTCAATTTTTTTTTATTTTTGCTTCTCCTGTTCTTCCCTTCATTTTTCAACATTAACAGAACAATCTCTTTCATCCCATAGCCATTGGCCATAAAGGTGGATTTAAGACTTTTTACTTCCCTCCTAAGGTGTATGGCATCGCTGAACCTATGGGCCCTCAAAGCTAAAGTGTAAATAGCAGATTTCTAATGCATTGGGTGATCAGACAAGCCATTGAAAGAGCCAGGTGACCTACCAACACGAATAGAGAAGATGGGTCAAACTGTTATTTGTGCCTTTCTACAGCTCATCAAACATCTCTGTGGTGAGTAAGCAACCTATCCTTCTCAAAAATAAAATGTATATAAAACAACATTAATTTAGAAATATCATAAATTAACACCTCGATGAACTGATGTATGACAAAGCTTAACTACTGTACAAAAATAAATGTAATGAAGATAATGTTTACACACTTATTACTCATTTACAAATGTAAATAATTTAGGCCAACTTCATATAACCTACACAAAATACTTTTAATGTGCAATGAAAACTTTACAGAAATTATATGTATAAACCCAATGAGGATGGCACCTAAGTGGTGAAACATGTCCGGATGAAAAATTACAAAAAAGGTGTCTTATGTAAGGTGGAATTAATCTCCAGTTTATCAATAACAAATCTGACAGTACAAGCACTAGTTCTGACTGGCATGGCAGAAGTATTTTTGACAAAAAAATAAACAAACAAATCAGGAATCCTCAAAAATGAGTTCATCAATTTTCCCTCATTATCTCAAGTATCTGGTGACTATAATCAATAAGATTAAATATTTCCTCGTTGTTGCCACAAAAAATGAAGTAATTGTGCTCTAGTCAGGCTGTTCTAATCGACAGATTTCCTTCACTTTTGCTTTAAACAAAAAAGTATCTCAAGTATCTGGTGACTATAATCAATAAGATTAAATATTTCCTCGTTGTTGCCACAAAAAATGAAGTAATTGTGCTCTAGTCAGGCTGTTCTAATCGACAGATTTCCTTCACTTTTGCTTTAAACAAAAAAGTATTTATTTGCAGATTTGTCATCAAGTATCAGAATTAAGTCTCTCCATGCATTCTTTAATTAAACATGGTATCCTTCTGTCCTTACACTGAATATTTTAATCGGTTTGTTTTACGATATCTGCAGTTCTAATTAAAGTATGCAGTTCTTTTTGACCGAACAACACTCAGCAGAACAATCCCTTTCACTTGCACTTTCAAACACTTGCTTTGATTGATTCTGACGAAAGCAATGCGTGAACATTCAACTTTACTTCCATTTTTCCCAGGCTTTTTTGTCATTCTACTAACAGTACGAAATATTTGCCGGATCCAGTTGGTTAATATTGATTTAGATTTAATTACACTGAGAGTTTCAAAATTCCCAGTGCCACTTACCTGCCAAGTGGTTACATGGACATTTTTGAAAGACTATACGAAGAAAATATAAAGCTGTAACAATGATTAACTGAAAGTGCTTTAACACAATGACTTTCATTCAAGCCTTTTGCAGCAAGACCCTGTTCCTTATAAACTGCTGATTGTATTGATGTAACATTTCATTGAAATTTTTGGTAAATCAAGACTAATAACTACTGTCAACAGGTATTAAGTTACTGAAGTGTGGAGGAATTGTCTGAGTTTAATTTGGAAATGCAGTAAGGAAGTCAAGAAGTAAACAGTTAATTACAGTTCTAAAATAATGCATACAACTGGACTCTTCCAAACTGGTTAAACAGTTCAGTTTAGAAGTATCACACAGCAAAATAAACTAACATTTGCCTCTTTTCTTGACTATTAGAAAAATTCAATAAAACCAATGTGATTATCATAGAATGAAAGTTACACCAAGGAGGTTAAAATAAAGGAGAGGGGATGTTATCTATGCCGAGCACATAACATCACTTGAAGCCTGTCTGCCATCTTGGTAAGTTATGGAATGCTACTTCACCATTAAAACTATGCATCCAGTCAACACTTACTGTTAATGCACTGAATTGACAGCTGGTACAAAGTAGGACATACCTTCAAACAATATAATTTCTTTAAAAAATTCTCATCATAAGGTAATTGAAAAATTAATTTTAATGCTAGTTTTCACTCTTTTGACACATTGCATGTCATGGCAAAATTGCTGTTATAAGTGACATAAAACATCAGCTCTGCATTATGAACACTTAGCAATATAGCAGATACAGGCTTAACTTTTTCAGCATAAGGATGTCTCCCTGTATTCTAACCACCTTGGGTTACATTAATGAAAAACAAAGAATGTTTATAGTTTTCTTAAATAAAAAAGAACTTTATTGGTAATGCAGATCAATGTGAACTGAAAGTGAGCAAATTAATGTGTTAAATATTTTGTACAAAAGCAAATGATAGGTCAATAATGCAACAATTCAGGCAATTAATGAACAAATTATTTGTTTAAAACAGTTATGCCTTTATAACAGCTGCAGCTGCTTAGATAAAAAAAGGAATGTCTTTTTAATCTTCATCATTCTGGGCACCTGCCGGAGGTGCTTTTGGACCACCAGCCCTCTTTGCCATTATAATTTGATCAACTTTCAGGATAGTACACGCTGCATTCGTTGCATACTTCAGACCCCACATTTTTGTGAGATACAGATCAATGATCCCTGCTTCGGCCACATCTATAACCGCAGCACCTTCACCCTGTATTAAAAAAAAGCAGACACTGAAAACTACAATAAATCTTATCAAGAAAAACAATTTTTTGCTACTTGCTTCACTAATTATTTCACATACCTTTATTAATAATCCATACTAGCATTACTGACAAAGATGATATCAACCATAACGGTACAACTGTGAAGGTATTATAAACAGATGCCGCAGTACACATTTGCAACATAAAATGCTTTGAGGCCGATTCCATTAAGTAATATGAAGTGACTGCAATACTTACCTTAGCTCGGTACTTACAATAAGAATGCAGAAAGATTTTAATAAAATTCCTTTTTCAGGCAAGAGAGGAGGGAGAAGAAAGGAAGTAGAGGGAAAGTGGATTTATTTTACTCACAACCAAGAAATGAGGTAAAGATGGAGTAAAGAGTGTTGGGTGTACTGACCTGAAGTAAATACCAGCAAGCCACAGTTTTATGAGGAGGGGAAAAAATTGCATCTCTAAGCAGATTTTCTTTCAGATTAATCAAATATACAGTTAATATGTGTTGTACATCTCTAGTCTTTCAGTGTGTTTCATTCTCTCTGAACATGAGTGTGTATACGGTGAAAGTGCAGTTGATGAGAGAATTGCAAGTGAACAAAATTTTCTTGTGACTTGTGAAAGTCAGCATCACAGTCAGGAGCGTAGTGTACTCACATCATGGTGCGGCAATTTAGGCAGTGGTCCTGGGGCACACTGGGACAAAGAAGTGCGACTCAGTTGTTAGTTTACATACATCAAGAGAGAGAGCCTCATTCCAAGGAAAAATATGATGAAATATTTAATTTTCATCCTGCAGCATGTACCATTTAAATGGTCAATGTTTTAAACAATTAGTATATTTTAAATAAATCATGCAGCATGTTGGAATGTCGTACTGACACGTTCTTAACAAAAGAGAAATCTCCATTCAAAATTATCAATGCTTCAAATGATTAGTGCTTTATATTAAACAATGGGGCTCGATAGGTGGATTGCATTGTAAAAAATGACACATTCAGTAATGCCATAGGACAATTACTTTTCACTCAACTTTGCACATTTAACCCTTTGAGTGCTGCACCTGTGTGTCCGGCTGGCCGAGTCAGGTATGCCGTTGCGGCGCCTAATCCGTCTACCTGCGCTGCCTGCCATCTCCAAGGACTGTTGTCTGTGCCTGGAGCTGTCCGTTGAGCAGTCAACGCCCTGGCTTGACAATTTCTGCAACCAGGGCGCCCACGACAGTCTTGTGGTCATTGTGCTCGCTGACATTACAAATAAGCGCAGTATATCTGGATACTTCTTCCATAGCTTTGAATCTGGAAATAATTGCTCGGCAGACATAATGTACACTGAAACTGCTTACACTGCTAATGTGTAACTCCTGAGTCATTCCATGTCAAATCACTTAATTTCTGAACATTTTCCAGCTCAACCATAACAGGAAATTTTATGTGAACATTCTAACATGCCCCTAATGCACATTGGTAAATTTTAAAACTGACAGATATAATCAGTTGTTTGATGCCATGCGCGACTTTGTACAGGAAGAGCATGAATTCCTGACAACTGAGCCATTATTACTCTGGCAATATTTTGTTGAAAGATATGAAACTTTGTTATCATGTACAACTACATATGTTCTCATAGGAATAATACTGAAAATAATTTTACCCAATGTGATTTTTCATCTGCGAACTCTTCAAAATTTTTCTCATTAGTTTACTTTTAGTTTGATGTAGCACAGTAATTATAGGGAATAATGAATAGAATGTGAGATCATTATTGAGCGAATATATCACACTATAAGATGTAAAAAAAAATGAAAATTTCTCATTGAACTAGGTTTTTTTTTTTTTTTTTTCAGAATTAGCTGATAAATATTCTAAGCACTCTGAACACTGTGGCGATCAGCATGTAAGCAGCAGCCCTGAGCAGCTATTGATATCTGCAGGTCCACGAGCAGTGAAACCGGTTGCAGCATACGCCTTCTTTAGGGCTCAGGTACCAGCCAGGCCACAAAGGAAATGGTGTCTGCAGGGCCCACGGGAAATATCACCGCCATTGCAAACGGTGTCCGCATGCCCCACTGCAAGGTGGAGCGCCACAGCATACCATGTCCAAGGGTTAATGGATTGTCCTGCCGTAACAACTGACACTGACAGACAATAACTCATAAAGACAACAAACCTAGCAGTGATTATAAATAGTTGCTGTGACCATCCTTGGTAAGTGATGCAGACTTCAGCTAATAATTTCTTTCAAAGTAATGTCAGCTGATCAAATCATAATAAGAGTAGGAATACACAAAATATTCTTCAAAACAGATTGATTGGCTGGCCAGTACTTACCTTAGTTCTGTACCGCTGATAGTAACACAAAAAAAGAAAAAGGTCGAAAAATTAGGACTAGCTTTTGGAACTGGGTTCCTTCATCAGGTAGGAGAGGAGGGAATAAAAAGGAACAGGGAACAGAAGGGGAAGGTTATTCACTACCTAAGCCATGAGGTGAGGATGGTTGATGTGTCAGGATTATGGAACGCAGATACTAAGACTTCCACAATCCGGACACCTCACCCATCACCACCTTATGGCCTAGGTCGTGAATAACATTCCCCTGTTTTGTAATCTGGTTGTTACTTTTACTGAGGAATTATTAAGCTAATCTGCTGTTGTTTTCTTCATGTTGTTTATAGTCTATCAGCAGTACAGAACTAAGGTAAGTACTAGACAGCCAATCTCTCACACATGAAGAGTACTTTATCATCTCATCGGAGAATTTCCATTAGTAATGAAATACACAAAATATGTTACGCAGAGTAGTAGTTTCTTTCCGAGACTATAAACAACATGAAGATAACAACAACAGATTAGCTTAATAATTCCTCGGTAAAAGTAACAACCAGGTTACAAAAAATAAATAATTACTGAATAAATGGCAAAAAGTTTGTTTACTGTGTACAGCAGACTATCAATAATTGATATTTTACAGTCCGACACACTCGGTAGTCCAACACTGTGCGCACACACACACACACACACACACACACACACACACACACACACACACACACACACAATGTGGCAAGCATGTCCACATTTTGTACAGTCATTTGTAATGTTGTATATGGCAGTCTGCATCATCTGCTGAAATAGTTGACTGTCTAACAGTAGCACTAAAAAGCAGTTTTAGTGTCTCTGCTCAAATAATGCTGTGTGTTTCAGGCTGTATATGTGGACAAGAAGAAAAAAAATTACTCAATTTCCCAGTTAAAAATACAATTTTTTCCTAAATAAATATTCTTGTCCCAGATGAAATACATATTTTCCTGTTTTCCTTTGTAAGTCATTTCCCTCTGATAGAGACCCCCCCCCCCCCCGCCCGCTATGTGTAGATGTTGATAATGGTGTAGAAAAATTGATGGAAAATAAGAGCCAATTAAGAGTCAAGTCGAGACAGCCAAGGATATGTTTTTCACTACAGTTTTGTAATTACAGCTCTTGTTCATTTCAATTTTTTCATGATGACACATGGTATTTATGATTCCCTGTGTTTTTAAGTATGTTATTGATTTTTCAGTATTTTATTGAGTTAAGATCCAATAGAACAGTTTTTATTATGCTATCACATTTACACTGTTCTTTCTAAAATTATTTTTCTGTTTTCTTCACGTGAGTTTTGAGTTTAGTGTGTTGTTATGGATGAACATAACACACACAAAAGTACATTACATGTAGTTATTTACGAACTCCTGATTGGCTATCTTCACTTTGTAGTGTTACAAAATAAACTACATTTTCCTTCTGGATCAACTTGAGTTGATCAAGGCATTAATTTGCATACGAGCAGCCTAGCAATGCAGTAGCTACTGCGAGGATCTGTCTTTGTTGCAGATATGACAAGCAGTCGGTCACTGCACAGTGAATGCTAGGAGGAAGTGGAGAGAATTCACAGAATAGACTAGATATAAACTCTGTGCTTATTATCCTTTGTTTCAATTATTGCTGTTGATCTGTTAATGTTGGAAGTTCTGTAGAAGCAGATGCATGTATTCAACTTGGCTTTGTAGTAACGGCCAATAAGAAGCAAAGTGAAGAATTTCCAAGACTTATGTTTTGTGAGAAATTATTTACTTACTGTTTTCACTCTCATGTTGAATATATAAATGGAGAAGACAAGTGATTGCCTCGGTGGTGTAAGAGTTCGAAGAAGTTTGGGGGCACAGAATAGCTGGACCTCATTTTATTACTAATTTTTACTACAGAGATAAATGAGTGACTAGAACAAGATTTTAATAGCTGCATGCACAGAACTTATGTCCATTTTCCCTGTTTAATACTGAGCAAATTGGTATCTAAGGGAAATGAGGTGCAGTTGCAGACACCCGTAGGGCTCTTTACACCAAGGTCGCCGTGCAACAACACAACATGTCGTTTTTAAGGATAATTATACTTTTTCCCCCATTGTTATTGCATAGTTTGTAATCTATCTAGGAAAGAAATAAATAAATATGGTAAACCAACTTTGAAGGGTCATCTTTTTTAAAGTGTGCTATTCTTTTAATACATTCTTGGATTGTTTTTATTATCTTTAAACAAAGTTATATAATATTTTTGAGAAGGATAGGTTGCTTACTCACCACAGAGATGTCCTTCTGCAAGCCAGAGACGACGGTCATGTCTATGTGACTGAGTGTGTGTGTGTGTGTGTGTGTGTGTGTGTGTGTGTGTGTGTGTGTGTAACTGACAAAGGTCTAAAAGGCTGAAATTAAAAATGTTGTTGTCTATTATTTGTACCAATCTGAGGCTCATCGGATGTCTCTATGGTGAGTAAGCAACCTATCCTCCTCAAAAATATTATCGAATCCTTCCTGGAATTTTCAAAGTTATCATAAATAATAGAAGGAGTAAATCAACAGATTTCAGCATAGTTAATGGAGCCGAGTGGTCAACAGACATGCAAGTTGAACTGAAAATATTGCATGAACCTTGCATCTTTCAGTTCGTGCTTCCACCAAAGTATGGACCTTCCCAGCCACCACCTAGCCATCCCCTGGCTTCCCACCTATACAAAACTTGAAGGAAGAAAAAAAATGCCATGCACATCTTAGAGAACAATTAAACTGTCTGTCTATAATTCCCGTACAATCTAACTGGCCAATCTAACATTGGGAAAAAAATTTAGATGTATTCTGGTATTCTGTTAGGTTTGAAGGATTACTTCATTAGAGATCTTAGCAGTGTATTCTATCTTGCTTATGTGCTGCTGATCACTAGTTGTTCCCTTTATTAGTTCTATTACTTATATTCTACCAAAGACAAATCTCATACCTTTTTATGGTTGTTCAATAAACTAAATGTTTCAGTAACCCTGTGACCACAGTGTTCAATGCTTAGACCAATCCTGTTCTAGTGCTTAAAGTGAGGAAAGGAACCTAATAAGTCCACCAGGTAACTGCTGGCCCAAGTTTGTGTAATATTAATTTTTTAACAATAAAAAGCTCTTACCAAAGCTTTTTTTTAATTTTTAGTTTCAATTAGCATTCAGCAATAAATGTGAAGTACAGCAGCATACCTCAATACTAAGCACTATATCATTCATCAAGAAAAGGAAAAGTATTTAGTAGTTTAATTACCTCAATGTCAAAGCCAAAGTTCTTCTTTCCTTCTTCATGTGCTGCATACAGTTTTGAAACAACTTCATTTGACTTCACTCCTGAATTTTCTGCAAGACATTTTACGAATGTTTCCAGTGCAGTAGCAAACTTTTTAATGGCGTATTGCTCCAAGCCTGGCCGTGTTTCAGCAAAGGAGGCTATCTGGCGTGCAAGTTCTATTTCTGTTGCTCCTGCACCAGGAACAAATCTTCCATCCTAAAAGGTCAAAGTTAAAAATTATTTTTCTAACTACATCAATTTATTGCAATACTGTTTCTTTTAATTAATAAAAAACCTCAACAAGATAAGATACTTTATTGTCACATAACATGTTTTTATACAATCGTTGGTGACTCGTCAAGTCTTTAACCTAAATTGTTACATTGATTTATGCATTAAAGTAAATATGTAGTGTATACATTATGAATTATAGGAAACAACAAATTTCATTATAAATGTTTCACACCTCAAAATATTTAACAATAAAACTTCATACACCTAAATGAAGCAGGCCTACAGATGTACAGAATGGTATGCTTTTGCCATTGTGCCTTCAGGGCTCCAGTAGTATGTTCATCTTCCTTTAAGTAGGAAGTCCAAGGTTCGAATCTCGGCCTTGGAAGAAATATTAATTTTATGCTTCAGTCTATATTCATTAATCACTGATAAATCATATTATATCTGTCTCAGGAATGCACAATTATTTGATCTTTTTGAAGCTGTTTAAGATTGAGCTCTGTGACACAGAATCTCAAGTGGTGCTTACAGAAGGCATAGGATCAACGATTATTCCTTTCTCATTGTAACGTAAAACAAGCCAATATCATCTGTACAAGAAAACAAGAGAGAGAGAGAGAGAGAGAGAGAGAGAGAGAGAGAGAGAGAGAGAGTGTGTGTGTGTCCTCTTTCCTTCAAGCAGTTAGTAATGTCATTTTGAGAAGGATAAAATGCTACATTCATATCATTCTGATACAATGTGCTACAATCTGCACTGCAGTTGCGGTGTGGCACCGATTATTGCGTCACTTGATTCCGGATTATCCACCAGAAGCCACCTGCCATGCCCAGCACAGTCTCAGCTGCACCGCATCGCAGGCAGATTCTTCATATACGGCAGGAACACAGGCATGAAACTCAGTACGCGTCTTAGAGCACTGATGGTTACTTCTGACTTACTGTATGTGTTTCTGTTTAATACACAAATGATGTGTTGCAAGTTACAACACATTTGTCAATGAGTTGAGTACTAATCTCCATATGTTCTACACTGCCATTTGTTTCTACCACTACTGTCGATAACAAGTCTGAGGTACAGACTATTCTTGAACAACTACACACCTTCACGGCTGCTATCATGACTTCAACAACTACACGCACTGCCTACGCGGGCATCCACGCTATCGGTATTTCTGCCTCCTTTTCCTCAGTAGGACAATTCTGCCGAAGACTGGGAAGGACACAGACACCAATTTCTGTAAGACTTTGTTGTGGATTTCTCCTTATGTATGCCAGCTGGTGCTGATACAGAAACCAGTACCACTCTCCTTTGATGAAATGTGTCAGTTGTCTTATGGATATTACTGCAAATGCACACATGTCGTGACAGCACGTGCTGAGTTCTATCGTCGTTGCAAAAAGCCCCACCGGGCCAATCAAGTTTGGGTGGCTGAGCTACAGGGACTCAGTTGTGACAGCTTGTTTGTTAACGATGCACATCAGGATTCTTATGCTGATTCTATGGTCTGTGATACCATCACTCAGCTGGCTCCCATCCAGGTGTGCAAACATTCCTTACAGTTTGAAATTTCATTGTTGGCTGAGGTTTTGAACACTGATCAAACTTCTGAGGTCTCTCTCTCTCTCTCTCTCTCTCTCTCTCTCTCTCTCTCTCTCTCTCTCTCTCTGCTGGCAATTAGAGGGATGGTGTGACACTGGTGGGGTGTATCCTGTTAATTCACAAGGCAGGGATGATGTGATGGCAGTTCAAACAGCCCCAGCAGGACACAGGACAGCAGTGCACCACGTAACAGTAACAACTCCAACCACATCAACAGTCCCATTCAATGCTCCTCTTGTTTTGTGTAACGTGATAGTCACGTGTCCTAAGCACTGTGAAGTAAGTTTAAGTAGCAGTGTGCCGCTTCCAACTTCCTGCAGTAGACATGGACATTAAATGCTTATCTCCCACACGAATCCAAGTACTTTCTCCTTGGTCTACTTCAACTCCTTTTGCCCTTTACTGCTGATCCACGAGTCTCTTAAGCCCCGTTTACACCGAAGCGAACACGAGCGAACATAGGCAAATGCGCATTCGACAGGAATTCAACTGCGCGCACACGAATTGGCTTGTACTTGGGAATAAGCATACACAGTTTGTTGCATATGCTAGCACTGAAGCGGAGATGACGCGAACTTCCTTTCATGGTTCGCTCTGAATCTGACACCCAGCAGATCACAGGCAAACATTTGCGAGTTCGAGGTGCGCATAGCGTTTACACCAGAGCGAATTCTCGTTCGCTGCTGCTCGTTCGCTTGTGTTTCCTTTGGTGTAAACGGGACTTTAGGAAACCTTGCTTCTCCCATGCATGTAAAATAATCCCACCATCTAAGCCTGTTCACACTAATTGCTTCATCTATGGTGTTCATTCTCAGTTTTTCCTTGCTTTCCTCATTATGAATACCCTCCTGCCATTTTTCCCATCTATTAGTACCTGCAATCATCCTTGCCACTTTCATATCTGTAACCTCAACCTAATTAATATGGTAACCTGTATCCACCCAACTTTCAATCCCATGCAACAAAGTTGATCAAAAGATAGGTCAGTGCACTGGTAACTTAGTCTTAATACTTATTTCCTTCTTGGCGAAGAAGGTAGATCGTAATTGAGCATTTTCTGCATTAGCTTTACTACACCTTGATTCCTGTTCTTTCATTATGTTGCAATCCTATAAGAAAATACATCCTGTGCGCCTACTAGAAAATACATCCTGTGCAACTATTAGAAAATACATCCTGGGCACCTTCTCTAACTTTGTTCCACCCACTTGGCACACCTTCTGGAAATTCTGATCTTCATACGGTAATACTTAGACCTCTGATCTAGCTTTGAGATATTAGATTGTAACATTTCAATCAAATCATCACAATTTAGTCATCTACATATGTGAGACTGCTTATTTTGTATTCACCTATTTTAATCTCGGCATGCTAGTCTACTGTTTTTAACGTATGATCCATAAACTGCATGAACAACAGTGGTGACACCTGAAACTACCTTGAACCATGAGCTCAATTTCCATCAACCCCAACTGCTGCCTGATAATCTATGTAAAGACCTTTAATTTACTGCAGAAGTTTGCCTCCTATTCCATATCTTGAATTGACAATAGGTTCCTCCTAGGAACATGGTCATAAGCCTTTTCTAGATCTACAAAACATAGATACAATCCCCTGTTCCACTCATAGCATTTCACCATTATCTGCATAATGTAAAAATCTGGTCTTGACAGCCTCTAAGTGGCCTAAACCCTCACTGATTTTCATCTAACTTATCTTCAATTAATACTTGCACTCTCCTTTCAACAATACCCAATAATTTTTCGCCCACAATGGTAAATGTAGTTGATCAATCTTTTCTGTTGCCATGCTTGAAAATTGGTGTTATTACTGCTTTTGTCCTGTCAGACGCAACCTATCTCAACTCCCATGTCATTTTAATTATCCTGTGTAACCATTTGAGACCTGACATCCACTGTATGTGATGAGTTCCAACTTAATTTTATCTATCCCATCTGCTTTATTCTGCTGCCATCTTTTGACCATTCTCACCACTTCCTCAAATGTGATCCTGTTTCCAACACCATTCCTATTCCATCGTACATCGAAATCTGAAGAATTACGCACCTTTCACCTACACTGAGCAACTCTTCAAAATATTCCCACCAACTGGTCAAGACATCCACAGGATTACTACCAGCTTTCCTGAACTGCCCTAAACACATTCAATTCATTCTCCCATCCCTTTGAAGACTGCTAATTATGTCCCAGAATGGTTTTTCCACAGTTCAAGCCAAAGTTTCTAATGTATTTAAAAAGTCTTCCTGTGATTTCTGCTTGGAATCTGCAATTATCTGTTTGACTTTGTTTCTTTCTTACACACAATTTTTTCTGTATGCCAGAGTTCTAGTATGGAGCCATTTTTGAAAAACCTTTTACCTTTTTACAGGCTTCCTTGACTGTGTCATTCCACCAATCTGTCTGCTTCTTCCTGCCCTTACACACTACTGTTCGAAGACATTCTGTAGTCACTTGTAGTAGTGTCCCTGTACCTTATCCCTTCTTCCAATCACTGTAAACTACTACACATTCAACCAACTGGTACCTTTCGGAATCATCTTAATATATTTGTGCCTGATTTCCTTGCCCTGAAGCTTCTCCATTCTTATTCTTCTGTATATAGTCCTGACTTTCAGCACTCACAAAACCAATTTCACTGCAGATTAAAAAATGACCAGTGTCATCAAAGAACACTCTGAAAACAAGGGTGTCCCTGACTGCCTTATTGAATTCCAGATCTGTTGCTGTATAGTCAATACAGATCTGGTTCCCCTACCTTCCCAAGTATACCAGTGAATTTTCTTATGCTTAAAAAAGGAGTTTGTTAAAACTAAACCCATACTGGCATAGAAATCCAAGAGCTGTTTTCTGTTCCTGTTGGCCCCCATATCCTCTCCGAACTTACCCATAACTAGGGACAGGAAAAATTTGTTTTAACGATAACGCGAATTCGGGTGTTTTTAAGAAAATAAGGCGAATTCGGCTGTTTTTAAGAAAATAAGGCAAATTCGGCAGTTTTTAAGAAAATAAGGCAAATTCGGCAGTTTTTAAGAACAAGCACACTGGTACTTTTCAACAGAAGTCAGTTCTTGGAGCTACAGGCAACCTAGACCAACCACTTCAACACATTATTTTTATTATAATAAATTATCCCTCTGACACATGAATTAGTCAGCACTTCATGTCACTGTCTCCCCACACTTTTCCTAACATCAGTGAACAAACATCCTATTTCAAGTAATCTCAGTGACAAAAGCTGCTGCAGCCGAACAGTACTGATACCACCAAATTTGCACCATAAAGGAGACAGATAACTTATAAGTTACTCATTTTGAAATACATATAATGCATTTGGAATTGAGACATCCTAAAATAGATGTACCATGTCTAAAAATACCATTAAAAGGAAAGTAATAATGAGATTCCACTGTAAATTATTATAGGCAGTTTATCATGTATTTCCTGCAGTCATACACTTGCTATTAACGAAGCGACTAGATTATCAGGAAACTGACTCCCATCATCTGAATTACAGTGATATGGAGAACATCTCCTTGCAGTGTTAGAGTTTTAAATAGCACAGTCAATACTAAATTCGCAGACATATGTCACCAAAGTCTGTTCAATTTTCTCTCTTTGAGTCTGCAGAAAGTACTTTTTCTTTGAAATTACTAACACTCTTCGAGCTATTGTTACTTCGTCGCATGTATTAGGGATGACAGTAAAAGATCTATTTAAATAACAGTACAGGAATCACATTCGTGAATCACAATTAACTGAAGTAATAGGAAGTCAACTTACCCTCGTGATTCCCTTGAAGGTATTCACACCATCATCCACTGCACGTTCTATATCATCCATATAATTGTCTGTGGAGCCACGAATAACAATGGTGGCAATTCGAGATTCCCTTCCTTCTAGCTTAAATACAACTACTGAAGTATCTCCAAGTTCATCAACATACACATTATCAGCATACCCCAGTTCTTCTTTAGTTGGAGCTGTCTGTAAGAGGGAAACAAAACTTTTGTACATCAAATGTCTCAATTCATGTTAAAGTCATGTTAGCATCAATGAAGAACTATCTTAAATACTAGCATGATGAAAAAGAAAACGAATGCTCATGAATAATACTTAACCCATTAATAGCCAATTTTTATTTATTATTTATTTATTTATTTATTTAATTTCCTGATAAATTCTGTTTATTTTTGTAAGAGACTTCAACCAGACACACCAGTTTTATTTATAGAATATGTTTTTCAAAAGTATATATATATCACTTTAAAACATGTAATAAAAGAATATTTATGATAATAAATGAATAATATTTTTGAGAAGGATAGGTTGCTTACTCACCAGAGATGTCCAATGAGCTGCAGATAGGTACAAGTAATAGACAACAACAATATAGCTTTCAGCCTTTCAGGCCTTTGTCAGTTAGACACACACACACACACACACACACACACACACACACACGACACGACACGACACGACACGACACGACACGACCACTGTCTCCAGCCGCTGTGGCCGATCTCCGCTACCAAGCACAGTATCCTAGGCAGAAGCAACCAGTGGTGGGGGTGAGGAGGTGGCAAGGAGAGAGAAGCAGGACAGGAGGGGAGGATGTGCGATACAGGTGGGAGATGTGCGACACAGGTGGGGGAATCCGCCAGTGATGTCTGACGGACAGTGCGGAAGAAAGGGAAAGAAAGGGAAGGGAATGAAACGTGTGGCGGGATGGGAGACGAATGTGAGGATAGAGTGGCAGGGAGAGGAAGGGGAAGGTGGTAGAGGCAGGAATTAGTGAAGGTTTAGGCCTGAGAGGTTGCGGGAGCGTAGGATATGTTATAGGGAGAGTTCCCATCTGCACAATTTAGAAAAGCTGGTGTTAATGGGGAGGATCCATATGGCACAGGCTGTGTAGCAGTCATTGAAGTGAGTCACATGATGCAGTGCTGCATGCTCTGCAACAGGATGGTCTAGCTGTCTCCTGGCCACAGTATGAGGATGGCCATTCATTCACATAGATAGCTGGGTGCTAGTCATACCCACATAGAAAGCTGCACAGTGGTTGAAGCTCAGTTTGTAGGTAACATGACTGCTTTCACAGGTTGCCCTGCCTTTTAGGGAATAGGAAAATCCAGTGGCAGGACTGGAGTAGGTGGTGATGGGTGGTGGATAGGACAGGTTTTACATCTAGGTCTACTGCAGGGGTATGAGCCCCACGGGGTAAGGGACTGGGAACAGGGATGGAGTAAGGATGGACAAGGATATTACCTAGGTTTGGTGGATGGTGGAATACCACTGTAGGAGGGGGTGGGGAGGATATTTGGTATGATATTTCTCATTTTGGGGGAGGATGAAAGCCAGTCAAAAGTCAAAACCCTGGCGGAGAACTTTGTTAACTTCTCCAGTCCTGGGTGGTACTGGGTCACAAGAGGAGTGCTCCTTTGTGGCCGGATGGTGGGTGTGGGGCAGTTGGAGGGTGACTGGACAGACAGGGCCCGTGAGATCTGTTTCTGACAAGGTTTGGAGGGTAATTGCGGTCAGTGAAGGCTTCAGTGAGGCGTTTGGCATATTTGGAGAGGGACTGCTTTTCACTGCATATGCGATGACCACAGATGGCTAGGTAGAACGGAAGGGACTTTTTGGTGTGGAATGGGTGGCAGCTGTCAAAATGGAGGTTTTGTTGATGGTTGGTAGGTTTGATGTGGACAGAGGCCATCTTTGAGGAACAGGTCAACATCGAGGAAGGTGGCACATGTTGGGTTGAGAAGGACGGAAGGTGGCACATGTTGGGTTGAGAAGGACTAGGTGAAGTGAATGGAGGAGAAGGTATTGATGTTTTGAAGGAATGTGGATAGTGTGTCCTCACCTTCAGTCCAGAGTATGAAGATATCATCAATGAATCTGAACCAGATGAGGGGTTTGGGATTCTGGGTAGTCAGGAAGAATTCCTCTAGATGGCCCATGAACAGGTTGGAATAGGAGGGTGCCATACAGGTGCTCACGGCTGTACCGCAAATTTGTTTGTAGATTATGCCTTCAAAGGAGAAGTAATTGCGGGTGAGGATATAGTTGGTCAAGACAACTAAGAAGGAGGTTGCGGGCTTGCAGTCGGTAGGACGTTGTGAAAGGTAGTGTTCAACAGTGGCAAGGCCATGAGCATTGGTAATGTTGGTGTACAGGGAGGCGGCATCAACTGTGACAAACATGGTGCCAGGTGGTAAAGGAACAGGAACTGTGGAGAGTCGGTGGAGGTAATGGTTGGTATCTTTGATATATGAGAGTAATTTGTGGGTAATAGGCTGAAGGTGTTGGTCTACGAGAGCAGAGATTCTCTCAGTGGCAGCACCATAACCGGCCACAATGGGACATCCAGGGTGGTTGGGTTTGTGAACTTTAGGGAGCATGTAGAAGGTAGGGTTGCAGGGTGTAGGAGTGATGAGGAGAGAGATTGACTCTGAGGAGAGGTCTTGGGATGGTCCTGAGGATTTGAGGAGGGACTGGAGATCCTGTTGAATTTTCGGAGCGGGATCATTGTGGCGGGGTGTGTAGGATGAAGAATCAGACAGTTGGCGGAGACCTTCTGTGACATAGTCCTTGCAGTCTAAAACCACAGTGGTGGAGCCTTTGGCAGCAGGTAGGATTATAAGGTCATGATCAGTTCTGAGGTGGTAAATAGTATTTCTTTCTGAGGGTGTGAGAGTTGTATACATTTTGAGGGATTTGAGAAAAGCTGATGAGGCCAGGTTAGGAAATTCTTAAAAGTGAGAAGGGGATGATTTGGGGGCAGTGTGGGTGGATCTTAACTGGATGGAAGAGTTAACTGGGTCAGGCAGGGTTCAATATTGGTTTTGGTATGTGTCTGAATGGTGGGGTTGGTGGCAAAATGGTGTTTCCATTGTAAGGATCGGGAGAGAGGGGGCAAAAGGTTGGGCCTTTGGAAAGGACTGACACGTCAATGAGTGAGACCTTTTGAGGAGAGGTTCATGACTGTCTGTTTAGGTTGTGGATTTTGTGTGGTTGTGTGGGGGAGTTTCTGAGGGTGTGGTAAAAGTAAAAGGTCTGCTAGGCAAGGTTTGTCGGCTATGAGGGGCTGTGGGGTATGTCTGGAGGTTGTTGAAGGGGTGGATAATGGTAACCCAAGGCGGGAGTAGGAGGTGAAAAGGTTGGAGAGTTTTTTTGAAGTGGTGTAGTGACTGCTGCACTAGCACTTGGAGGGCAAGAATATCGGTCTGGGAGATGGGATGCAGTATTTGGGGTTGCAGAGGAGGAGAATTTTTCGTAAGGAGGTGAGGTGCTGCAAGGCTGTTTGGCATGGTTTTGATGGTTTTGTAGGATTAGGTTAGTGAGTGCTATGGAATGACAAAATCTGAACAGGTGGAGGTCATTGTGGAGGGAGGGATTACAGCCTGAAATGGGTAATTTAATGGTTAAGCCTTTTGGGGGGGATACCATGAGCTACGCAGCAACGTAGGAACAGGATGTGGGACTGAGTTTTGGCTAAGGACAGGGAAACTATTCTGTATTGGCGCAGATAGAAGGGGCAAGGATCCATGGTGGGGTATTCAAACGGATTAAATTCACACTAGATCACTCTGCAAGTTCATGAAAATGCCTCAACGTGAATGTTAAGGTCCGCAAATAGAGCAAAAAGATTGCAAAAATTGCGTGAAAAATGCATTGAACACATAGGAATGCGTGATAATACCATGGGAAAGGGTGAAAAACAGGTGGGAGTGCAAGGAAAACTCTTAGGAATTTGTATGGAATTCGTGGGAATCTGGAAAACTGCAGGAATACATAGGAAACTCTTAAGAATACGATCAAAAAGGCAGTAAATTTGCTTAAAACATTATGCAGGGAAAATAAGAAGCAGGATGTAATGGATGGAAACTGTAAGTGGGACCGGTAACGGAATAAACATAAAATCTGGAAATGGAAAATATGTGGGTGAGAGCAAATTAGAAATGGAATGCGGTACTAACAATTGGAGCAGTCATGTAGGTAATTGTGAGTGGACGGGACTGTTGATATTCGTTTTTCTAGAATATTAAAACAAGGAAAGAAGGAAAAGAATGGACATAAAACAAAGAAATGTGTTAGAAAATAGTAATGAAGGAAAACAGCACAGGGTTGTGGGATAGAAGATAGCCATTAGGCAAAATCAAACAATGGAAATTCCAGGAAGAATTCAATAATATTTTTGAGAAGGATAGGTTGCTTACTCACCACAGAGATGTCCAATGAGCCACAGATAGGTACAAATAATATACAACAACATTATAGCTTTCAGCCTTTTGGGCCTTCGACAGACACACACACACACACACACACACACACACACACACACACCTCTCTCTCTCTCTCTCTCACACAGACACAACCGCCATCTCTGGCCGCTGTAGTCGATCTGCGCTACCCAGCATCCTACGCGGAAGCAACCAGTGGTGGGGGTGAGGAGGTGGCAAGGAGAGAGAAGCAGGAGAGGGGGGGGGGGAGGATGTGCAACACAGGCAGAGGAATATGACAGTGCTGTCTGGGAATGGGAGATGAATGCAAGGATAGAGTGTGGCACCTACAGTGGTATTCTGCTGCCCACCAAAGCTGCGTAATATCCTTGTCCATCCCTATTCCATCCCTGCTTCCAATCCCTTACCCCATGGCTCATACCCCTGCAATAAACCTAGATGTAAAACCTGTCCTATCCACCATCCCACCAACACCACCTACTCCAGTCCTGTCACTGGAATTTCCTATACTATAAAAGCAGGGCAACCTGTGAAAGCAGTCATGTTATCTACAAATTGAGCTGCAACCACTGTGCAGCTTTCTATGTGGGCATGACTAGCACCAGATATCTATCCGAATGAATGACCATCACCATCCTGTTGCAGGACATACAGCGCTGCATAATGTGACTCACTTCAATGACTTCTATACAGCCTGTGCCATATGGATCCTCCCCACTAACACCAGCTTTTCTAAATTGTGCAGACGGGAACTCTCCCTACAACATATCCTACACTCCTGCAACCCCCAAGGCCAAAACCTTCCCTAATTCCTGCCTCTATCATCTTCCCCTCCCTCTCCCTGCCACACACTATCCTTACATTCGTCTCCCATCCCGCCAAAGTTTCATTCCCTTCCCTTTCTTCCACACTGTCTACCAGACAGCACTGGCGTATTCCCCCCACCCGTGTCGCACACCCCCCCCCCTCCTCTCCTGCTTCCCTCTCCTTGCCACCTCCTCACCCCCACCACTGGTTCCTTCTGCCTAGGATGCTGTGCTGGAGATCGGCCACAGTGGCTGGAGACTGTGGTCGTGTGTGTGTGTGTGTGTGTGTGTGTGTGTGTGTGTGTGTGTGTGTGTGTGTGTGTGTGTGTGATGAAGGCCTAAAAGGCTAAAAGCTATAATGTTGTTGTCTATTTTTTGTACCTATCTACAGCTCAGATGATGAACTGTATGAATGAAAAACTTTTACATAACTACAGCCTCTTCTCAAATGGAGTAATGTTATCAAACTAGTGCTGAGTACTGCTTCAAATCTGAGCAGTAATGTTTCAGATTAAACAAGATACAGAAGCTTGACATATGAGTAACAAATCATCTTATGATTTTCTCAGTTTGTCCTAAAAATTTGAAGCAATTACAGTTACTGTTTGCTTGACGTACTAGGGTAACTGAACCCCACCACACCCCAACCAAAGAACTTATTTTCTAATATTAATTGTAATAAATGGAATGTCCAGATTGAAAGTCAACAATATAATGAGGATGTTTATAACTCACCACATACGTCAAGATGTGACAGGCACATAATGAAAGACAATGACACACAAATTCACCTTACAATGTATCATGATGACATGCTGAAACAGTGGAGTGTATATTTCATGGTCTAGTTTCACTGCACACTGTCCATCCGTTCTGCTGTGGTAAGGACATCAGCTCTTCACAACTACCCATGTGTTCTTAGAAATTCAATTACTTCCAATGAACTTTGTCATAAACTGTTTCTTCTTCAGATACTGAAATGGACTTTACACATCCATGCAATGTCTAGGCCTTTACACAACATAACGTTATCCTTGCCATATTTGCAGTTCTTTCTCTCTGAAAGGTTTTTCTCCAATTTCACCATTTATTGTCAGTCTCGTCAAATTTCCTATGTTCACAATATTAATTTGCCCTCATTTTTGTATTAGCATATTTACATTTTTCACACGTATTACACTTCATGAAACCATGTTCATGGGGAAAACAATGATATACCTAACTGGCATATTGACCATGGTATGGTTTTCACCTTTATGTACAGTGTTTATAATTGTTTGAGTTTATTAAAATACATATTTTGCATTTTGTTGTTTGCAGTAAGCACCAAGATGACTTGCAATACGGTGGCTGATGGAAGCATCCCATCAATAACTGTATCAAGTGTCAGTTTATGTGGGTAGTAGTTTTTCATGCTTTGCAAGAGGCATTTCGAGAATTTATTCTTATTGTGAGGTGCAAATATTTATGCAAGTGTTGTTTGTAGCATTTTATAAACCGATTATGATGGATTGCTTCTGTATGTTTTTCTGCACATTGAAGGGGACACAGTATGTTACAAACTCAAAAAGACAATTACTACAGTGTGAGGTGCTGATCCTAAGCAAATGTCACAAAAATACTTGCGTATATATTTGCACTTGAGAATGTAAATAAATTCTTGCACATTGTTGTGTAAAAAAATGAAAGAAACAAAACTTATGGAACTTGTGCAATGTTTCATTACTTAAATAATGAATGCCAGTTAAAGGCTTGCTGATGTCAATTATGTTGAATGAAATTACATAAAAAGTTTCTACTTCCTACAGAGTTACCAGTTCCAATTCAGCTTGGCACTTAAAAATAGTACAAAATTCAAACAATCTTTATCACACAATGAATAAACTTCCTGGGGAGTATTTTGCTGCCTATTATGTAGGTTTATCATACATATACAACAAAACAAATATAGTCAGCAAATTTTACTCTTTAAAATGTTATTTACTGTATTTTACAACATTTTCTTTGAAAAGTGTAAAAACAGGGTTCTACTGTATTCTTCATGATTGACAGTTTTCTGCTATTACAGATGGACCATGTATCGCTAAGGGTGGTTGTTCAGTCAGCAATTCATGAAGACATTCTTGGTCTTTTGCATACAGATGACTAGGGCATCTTCGGCATGAAGACTCTGGCCCATGGGCTTTAAATGTGGCCAGGTTTCAATGACATCGCACATCTCATATCACACACCTCATTGCCCCCTGCCCCCCCCTTTTTTTTTAGTGCACCAGACATCAAGCTTATTCTTCAAAAGAGATAAGTACTGGCCAGCCAGTCTAACTTTTTGCTGTACCGCACATAGTCACACGCAGAAAGAAAAAAGGATGAAAATATAACAAGCTTTCGGAACTGAGTTCCTTCTTCATTTTCATCCTTTTTTCCTGTCTGCATGTGACTATTGGCGGTACAGCAAAAAGGTAAGTACTGGCCAGCCAATTATCTCTTTTGAAAAATAATTTGTGATCAGAGTCAGTTCAGCTATGAACTTCCTTGTGACAGAACACTATCCGTGAAAGGGTAGAGAGACATTCACAATGTTGCAATCAGTTAAATGTGCAACACACAGTTGCCTCAACAATGGATGGACAATTGACAGACCAATTCTGTATTTGCTTTCAAGAACCTAGTGGAAAGTTTGAAGCCAGTGCCTCAAGGGAAATAGAAACGCGTTACCCTCCCAATGTCATCATCAATACAAGTGAGAGTGGGAAGAAGATGCGATAATGTCTGAATATTTTTTTCTGTCAGTTTTGAATACGCATTTGTCAAGAAAGTCATTAGTACTTCATGACTCCTTGTTTGGACATAAAGATGAACAGTACTACTGGAAGCATCTGGTGGAGAACATTCAGATTTAAAATTCATTCCTCCTAAAACTACAAAATATGCACAACCTCTGGGTGTGTATTTCTTCAGGCAATATAAAGTGTAAGCCAAGAGAATAATATGCATTATTAAACTACTTTCCAATAATATACAGTCAAAATTGCATGACAGTCTTTATCATGAATATGCATTCTGTCATTTACATTGAATTATCTGCAGTAGTATATAGCCCAATGATTCATTACGCTTGGCAGTTGGTGAACCAGTGTACAACTTCTAAAGTGTCACTGATGTGGTGTTCAACACTGATATTATACAATGTGAAATATGCCATGTGATCAACTTGCATTTCTTCACTAAGTTTTGCAGTCATTCATATTACTTTGAGCATTTTATTGACATTCCTCATTTACAAAAACAATTAAGATTTCTCCATCACATACGGCATCTACAGTGCTATCTAGAGCATGATTGCATAGTTTTGCAGAAAAACACCACCCATCAGTGCATTGAGAGGTACATAATGGACCTGTCACCAAATGTTTGTTCAAGCCCAAGTACTTTCCTTTTAAGTCCTTTATTCTGCATACCATTGCTATTGATTAGTGTCTCCTGTAGGTCTGTTAGTGCTCATAGTACTACTCTTAAGAAGTTACTTCACATATTTTTGAATTATGATGCCATTATTTTTTATAATGAATGATTTCTAATCTACTGAATTACATTCTCAGAAATGAGGCAAGAGCGCTTTATATTGCAACAGAACAACGCGAAAAGTAAAGAAACACAAAACTTACCAGTCTAGGCAGAGCTGTGGCACCAACTGTTTTGCAAACTCTTCTAATGTCCCATTTGCTGGATAATTTAACTGCCATCATATTGTACTTATTAATGTAATGAAGTGCCATGTCTCCAAACTTTCCTCCACTTACAATAACATCAGCACCAGCATCAGCAATGGCTTTAATTTGATTTTCTAATAAATTTTCTTCACCTCTGCTGAACTGCATTAACTCGTCAGCTGATTTGATGAGTACAGTGCCCTTAAATAAAAAGTACAATGGAAACAAAGTTTAACTTCTGAATTATGTAGAGACCACAATTTTCTTTATAGATGCAAACAAATTCATCAGAAAACTAACTTATGAACACACTCTTATAAAGAATGAAACTTTATGATGTAATGCTGTAACACAGGGAAATGTATCACCTAAAAAAAAAATAATAATAATAAAATAAAAAACAAATAAAGGCACCAACATTCTCTCTTAAATGTAGATACAGTTTTTTACATCAGATTTATATTCTACATTCAACAAATGAAGTAACGATTCTTTCAGTCTGACATATTATGGACTAAAGGTAAAAATCAATATGGGAATTTTTATACTGTAGTTAGAGATGGCAACAATCAATGTACTACTGGAAACTTGCAGAAATATTGTTGATATACAATACTGTTGAGATATCAGCAATTTAGAAATATTTCCTTGTATTGAATTTTTATGCTTATATATAATATAAGGGTACTAAATATAAGTAATCTCAGTTGTCTTACACATCTTGTCGGATTCCACAAACGGAAAATTCATTAAACATTTCTGGTTTCACATTACACTTAAGCTCACCTGATGCCATCCAATTGTTCCCTTTGTACCACAGCAAAAAGTTCTATATGCAGTAACAAGAGTAGGGAATGTAACAGCATAAGGAAAAAAAAAAGAGGCAATCTTTCAGAAACAGTGGCAACTCCTCTCGACAGAAACATTAAAGAAAAGAAGCTACTGTTTGTAAATTTGTTTTTATATTTTTTGGGAAGTTTTCCCCTTGTTGCTGCATAGTGAGTAAATCTTTAACTGTATCAAATTATACTTTATTTTGGAAAAATAATTACTTTCATTATGGAAATGATAGAGAGCTACTCTTGACAGAGGATGCATGAAGTTAAAGACAGGAGCTATGAAAACTACTGCTAAAATATTAATATTTCGGAGAAAGACATTCTTCCAAAACATTCAAAGAACTCTGCCTGCAAGTCCACTTTCTCTGGCCACTTGAATACAATTTTAGGTCCTACACTCATAAATGTCCAGTAACTATATTAGTTCCTGAAGTAGTCCATTATGTGCATTTCCTCTTTATCTTAATCCAATGAGTTGGTAATTTCCCTATTTGTTTGAGACAAATCAGGCTTCTCTAGTCTAATAATCAAGTCTGTGGTGTATGTAACTTGTATGCTTGAAGTCAATGAAGTGACACATTACACCTCCCTTTTGTTTACTGTGCGAGTTCTACGTAAGTTGGTGCAGCTACTTTTGACTCAAAAGCAAAGTGTGAAGACGCCATAAAAAGAAAATAACAATTACTTCACCTTCGAGAACAAGACCTACAAATAAATTAGGGGGACAGCTATGGGAACTAGGATGGCCTCTTTCTATTCCAATTTCTTCATGGGCCACACGGAAAAGGCAGTCCTTAAGATGCAGCATTTGCACCCCTGGCTTGATATAGATTCATAGATGACATCTTTGTCGTCTAGACTCATGGTGAAAAAACTCTTCTGAACTTCCTTCAAGACCTCAACTTCTCCTGCAACCTAAAATTCACCTAGTCCTCCTCCAGAATTCAAGCAGTCTTCCTTGATGTTGACCCTCACCTTGTTGAATTCCACATCCACTCATCAGTCTATATTAAACCCACAGACAAACAGCAGTACCTCAATTTTGATAGCTACCACCCCTTCCATATCAAACGATCCCTTCCCTACAGCCTAGTCATCTGCGGCAAACTTATCTGCTCCATTGACAAATCCCTCATCACCTACAACAACCTGTCCAATGCTTTCCTCTCCTGCAACTACTCTACATTGTCCACATGCAGATCTCCAGAGCAGTCCATTCCTCCCGTTCCAGCAATGATGTTCCTAATATCAGAGCATCAGAAGCAACCTCTTGGTTAGCCAGTACCATCTCAGCCTGTAATACCTCAACAAATTGCTCCATGAGGACTGACTTTTTCTCAAGACATGACATGAAATGAGATCATTGCTTTGAAGTATCCGCCCCACACATCGCCCATAATCACCTCATGACCTAGGTTGTGAGTAACCTTTCTCTTCTGTTCCCTGCTTACTCCTTCTTTTGTCCATTTCCACTTGATGAAGGAACTCCATTCTGAAAGTTAGTGTCCTCTTTCGCTCCCCCCCCCCCCCTCCCTCTCTCTCTCTCTCTCTCTCTCTCTCTCTCTCTCTCTCTCTCTCTCTCTCTCTCTCTCTGTGATTGTGTGTGTGTGTGTGTGTGTGTGTGTGTGTGTGTGTGGTTTTTTTTAACAATGGGTGCTGCAGACTGTCAGAAAAAGACCAGCTAGATGGTACTGCTATGTAGACAATACCTTTGCTTTTTTATGGACATATGGTATACAGGAATTGGTTGCCTTCCTGTTACATCTGAACAGCATAAATCTGAAAATTCAATTCAACATGGAGATAGTAATGAGCAACTCAATTTTTTAGACATGTCTGTGATCACATGACAGAACAATACATTGGGCCACAGGGTGTCCAGAAAAGAAACACACACTGACCATTATCTGCATAAAGAGTCTGACCACCAACTGAGGCAAAAAAAGAGGTGTGATAAAAAAAGGCATACAAAATATGTGAACCAGTATACTTGGAAGATGAGATGAAACACCTTCGATGGACATTCAAGAAGAACAGCTACTAAAAAAACACGGAGACAGATTGAGCATTTCAACCTAGGAAGACAACCGGGATCAACCACGAATGTCACCAGCCCAAGGGAAAGTTTTTCTTCCATTTATTAATAATATCACAAATCACATTGGGAAAGTATTATGAAAATATGATGTGGAAACTGTTTTTAGACCTACTAGGAAAATTAAAGAATGCGTAAGATCAGCAAAAGATTAACGACATCCTCTGACTACACCAGGTGTTTATAAAATTATTTGCAGCTGTGGACAGATTTACATTGGAACAACAAAAAGAAGTGTTAACACCCATCTGAACAAACATTAAAGGAACTGCCGCCTAGGACGTACTGATAAATCGGCCGTAGCGGAACACGTTTATCAAGAAGTTGGGCACAAAATAAAATTGAACAAGACGAATGTCGTAGCAAAGACATCACATTGTCATGCATGTATCTACAGAGAGGCCATAGAGATTATCAAACACCAAAATAATTTTAACGGGAAAGAGGAAGGTGTTAAACAAAATTTGAATGTCAACAATGCAGTGATAAAATGACGATTATTTTCAATCAAAAATGTTGCCAATATCAGAGATCATACAGCAGACGTCGCATGATTGACAGTGGCACTCTCTGGATGGCCTGTATATACAGCGGTCACTGAGTTCTCTTGCAGTTTACCACTACACCTCCGAGGATGCCTCCTGCAGTTGAGGCTAAATATCAGGAGAAAGTTTTGTGTGTGGATCACGGCATTTCAGCCTAGAAGTTTCAAGTTATGACAACTCCTGCTGTGAAAGCTTTCATTGGCTTCAGCAGGAAGTTGAATTATTAGAAAAAATTTAGGTCACTGAATAATTTATGGAATTCTAGGAATTACAAAACAATAATAAAATTCAGGAAACTTACATGATGTAGCTAATGAGAAGACTTTATTTAGTATCAAACGTGAGGCAGCAGATTAACTAGAAAGTATCCAAATATTTGTGGGTTAGATCAACAAGTTGTATCCATGAAGTAGATAAGGGTTTATATACAAACTGAAGGCACAACTGACAAAGATTTTTTTAGAGGGAGATGGATTGAATATAAAAGTAGTCAAGGAAGAAACTGACAATATTGGAATTTAAAGTTCAGAACACATTAAGCAAAAATATAGTGAACATATGAGTGATGGAAGATGTAAAAAGAACAAAGAATTGAAATTGGCAAGTGGTCCTTACTTTGCCTATCTGAGGAAGGAAAAAAGGTACCAAATGTTAAGCTGAGTATAGTTCTAAGTGTAAACTAAGAGAAAATAATCCCTTTGTTTAAAGAAACATTTGAAATATCTATAATCTATGCATGGTAAAATAATCATATTACTACATACATACATTATAAATTACGCATATGCAACTACAGAAGTTGCAGACAAAATCACTGAAGAGTGTAAGCAATAATTTGCCCGCAGTTTATTAATGTGTTGTACATACACATATGTAACTCCACACATCACAGATGTCACTAGTGTCACCACTGTCTTTCCACTAAGTATACCATGTACTTCGATTGGTAAAAAGGGAGCTCAGACGGTCTCTGCTAAGGAATAACAAAAATTGATCTTGACTTACATTCTATAAAAACAGTATCTCTCTCTCTTTCAAATAGCAGCTAATATTAACTCGTGTATTGTGTGCTCAAAAAGGAAAAAATAAAAGAAAACCAAAATTTCAGTAAAAAAAGAAATATTTACCTTAGTTTCAGTCTGCATGATGTCCACTGCACATGTAAATACAGCTACTTTGGCTGGCGATTTTTTCAAGACATCACTGTCAACTGTACGTTTAAATACCATCCCTTGTACAACATCTGAGTTTTGCAGTCCGGAACCCTATAACAATAACATATAAGAAAATGCTGTTCCTTTTAATAAGTATTCGTATTTAGTCGTAAATAACTCAACTCACCAAAATCTTGCAGACTCTGATATTGTCGACGTTGAAGGTAGTCTTTTCAGGAACATTTGACACTGAAAATTACAAAACTTAAGTCAGTAAATAAGTACCTAAAAGGAAATATACTAGTTCTCATAACACAAGTGCAAACTATTTCAAAAACTGGTTTTCAATAGTTGTTAGAATTATTTACCATTTCATTTTTTTAGTCAGATGTTCAAAACAAACAAAAGATTATAATATTGTGAGTCATCGGACCTTTCCAGTGGCTCAGTTGAATGTATGATTTAGTGGGTTATCTACTGGATCAGATTGTGCAAGTCCGTCAGTATTTTCAACAATAATGTTGACTGAACACATTTTATGATAGCATTATGAGCTGAGAACATAGAACTTTCTGATTGTTTTAATTGCAAATTTACACCAAATTTAAGAATGTTATGTGACCAGAATAAAGTTTAACGCATTCATAATCAACGATTATACAACATATGTAATACACATTGAGTATTTAATATCAAATTCTGAATTATACTTTTACAAAATGGAAAGGCATGGAAGAGTATTTCACCTTGCTAATCTGTAATTGACTTTTTTTTCTCACTAACAATAATATCAGAAGGAACTACTTCAAATTTAATATTTTACACTTAACTTGCACTTTTTTCCTTTCATTTTGCTGGGCAAGGGCTTTTGTTCTCTCTCATGAAAGATTCACAAGAAATAATCTGAAGTTTACCTGTAATTCAAGAATCCTGAACATATCATGCATTATGAATTAAAGAAATTCAGTTCTCTGCTACGTAATAACTTGGGGATACTATGTTAACCATTCAAGGCAACAACAGTGCCTTTGAAATACTACGAAATTGTGGCAAACACAATAACTAAGATGTTCTCATATTTCAGTACAATAAGCATACAGAAAAATTGTATTTTGTAATCTACCATACATAAACCCAATTAGTGGTTTGAACCAATGTGATGGATTGCTCACATGTGTCAATGTGCTCATTAACATTACAAGCTTAAAGTATGATTTCAGTAACATTAGCATCATGGTAAAGCTTTGACAGTCAATCTTACCTCTGAAGATTGCACATATAGTATTCAGTTTGGAAATTGTATGTTACTGTTATTACAGAAGCAATTTGAAGAGTGAAGAGTTGAGAACACACAGCTGCCTTTAATAACAATGCACACTCAGTGTTGCAATAGGTCAAGTTTTTTTTCTTTCATTTTGTTTTCAGCATACAAATATGTTAAGCATAACTCTAAAGCAAAATAGAACAACAGATGATTTACGTCCAAAAAGTGTAGTGCCATAAACACATAAGCAATAAAAATGAATTAATAAAATTAGGTTCTTGGTCGCAGCCATGAACATCCTGGCCTTATCCCTAATAAAATTATCAGAAACACAGAAAAGTAAAATGAGAAAGGCAGAAAGGAGATTTGAACCCTGTTCCTCCAGCATGTGACTCAAATATAGTCTCTATTAAGTAAAAAAACACACACACACACACACACACACACACACACACACACACACACACACACACACACACACACACACACACACAGAGAGAGAGAGAGAGAGAGAGAGAGAGAGAGAGAGAGAGAGAGAGAGAGAGAGAGAGAGAGAGAGAGAGAGAGATTTTGTGTATATACATTATAGAAAGAAACTTTCCTGGTAGGATAAATATGTATAAAAAAAATTTAAATCGGATAACTTACCCTAAGCACAGGATCGTCGACAGATACAAATAAAAACACACATACAAGCTTTCGCCACCGCTGGTAGCTTTTTCAGGAAAAGAGTAAGGAAGGAGGGGATAAATGGAAGGATACGGGTTTTAAGGGAGTGGATGAGGAGTCATTCCAATCCCAAGAGTGGAAGGACTTCCATAGGGGGGAAAAAAGGAAGGTAAACACACACACACACACACACACACACACACACACACACACACACACACACACAAACAAACATATACACATGCAAACACAGCTAGGCAGACATTTGTAGAAATATATAAATAGAACTTACCGCAAGCCTTTGTTATTAACTTTGTAAGGAAATCTTCATTTCCATACTGTTTGCTCATAATTGCTGGCTTAATACCTCTAGCTGTATCTTCCTCTTTTCTAAAATCCTTAATTTCATAACATGTTAGGGTTGGTAAGATTTCTAATGCTTTTTCTAAAGCAACTTCATATCCATCTACAATTTCTGATGGAGTCAAGCCCTGTAAACAATTAACATTTTTTTATCAAATATGTTCTGATATGTGATTGCTAGAACTGTAGACAAATGAAAATTTTGAATATTGTAGAACTTTTGTGAGTTTTAATACTATCATTAGTTTTGGTATAAAATGTTTTCAACCTTTGCTAAGCTCATATAGTAAGCAATGAAATTTGATTTTGAAATAAAAGCCATCTCTCTTGCACAGTTGTTTATTGCTGCTTAATGAGATGTTTCACTTTAAAAGCAGGACATTATCAGAATGTAACACAAAAATTACTAAACAGTTAGAACAAGTTAGGACAGTGAAACAGATTTGCGTAAAAATGAAAATCTTACAAGGCACTCACTCTTCATGGTGTGATACCAATTATTGGCTTTATGGCATACATAGTTGCATATACATCTTATAAACATTTCAATGCCATGACACCTAAGAATGGTGACATTCTAAGGTTGTTTTCCTTTTTGCATGTCTCTCTCCAGCATAAAATAAGTCCCTCTTTTCTCTGTTTAGTAATTCTTGTATTATATTTGTCACTTAGATAATTTGATTATACCCTGCTGTTAGGGCAAAATCCACCATTAATCATTAATAAACATCTCTGCAATCAAGACAGCTTTTATTTCAAACCATCAGTTGTTTGGAGTTAAAGTAAACATGGTGGAGGAAGATGGGGAAGCCTACAAACATCACCTTCACCAGCACTTTAAAGCTTTTCATGTTGAGGACACAGAGGTAGGTAATGCTCTTTTTAAATCATGGATCTCCCCCACATTTTTTCCCCTGTTGTGCAAACTGGCTTCATTGGAGGACTATTCCTCTCTGTCATTTAATGCTTGTCCTCATATTATTGCCACCATACACATTGTATCAGATAGGATAGGTCGAGTTTTATCAGTGAAAGAAGCAGCCCCATCCATCTTATCAAGCCTGGGTTACGACACTGCACACCCTTAGTCACAGGTGCCAGTTTGTCACAGAAAAATCAAAAGAATTGTATGCTCACATCATGGTTTGCGACAACATAGTTCGTTTGGCCCCAGATAGGGAAGTCAATTGCACAATCATACAAAGTCCCTCATGTTGCCGAATAGCAACTTTAAGTATGATGCGAGATCAAGGCAGTGCAGGACAGGTTGACTGCATCCATGAAGGATAATGTCATGGTGATGCAAGCCGGCCATTACGGCCGCTCCCACACGGTGTGTAAACGATGTTCTGATGCTGGCTTCTGTTATCATCCTACACAGTGTTACACCAAACATGAAAGGTCAGAGTCTCCGCAGAGTTGTGCCATCTGACGCAAATTTTAAAAAATCACAACATTTGCCGTTCAAGGGTACAGGTCTAAGCCTTAGAGGAACTCGACATAGATATTCAGCAAATATCTTCATTGCACATTGTCCCAAATGACAATTCAAATAAGCTCTTTATTGAGGTTTCAATTTCGTTGCACCAACTCCACTTTTAAGTAAATATGGGCACGGCAGTTTCCTTGCTGATTTCACAAATGTACTCAGACCTGGGATCTCCACTATTATTACCAGGCAACAGGACCTCTGTCATGGTGGTTAAAGGTGCACCTCCATGCTTGGCCAATTAATTATTGATGTAACATATACATCAGTAACTCAGCCTATTACCTTCATTTTCGTCAGTGAAGCTAGTTCAGCTAACCTTCTCGGGTTTGGTGCTTTTTAGGATTTTTGATTTTCGATCTCTGACACAGTACAGTTGGTTTCAGTAAACATTCCGTATCAATCATTGGAATCCCTGTACTCCGAATTTCCAAGACATCTTTGCGGACAGATTGGAGTGTATTTCAGACTTTGACACTCACATTACATTGAAGCCAGTGGCCTGCCCACAATTTTTACATGCTAGACAGATTCCCCTAGCCCTCCAGTCCCAAGTCAAGTTTCGATCAGCTCACAGCCATTGGGATGGCAGCCAGAATTTTGTCTAATGAATGGGCCACATCTCTCGTCATCATCAAGAAAATCTCCAGTAAACAGTAAACTGTGTCTTTGTGGTTATTTTAGGGCACCGTTAATTCTCAGTCTGTGGCACGCCTGCCACACACACACACACACACACACACACACACACACACACACACACACACACACAATTAGCAAAAGGCCAATTTTTCTCTAAACTATCTTTCTGGGGCTTATCACCAAATACCCCACAATGAGGACTCCACACATCATCAAGACAGCATTTGGACTATTAATACCAGCTGCTATTGGTCAGGTTTGCTGGCATTCCTGCAATCCTTCACATTATTTGGAGCAGACCACATCAACAATCCCTCACTGCTTCTACTACCTAGATGGTATAATTGTTACTGGACTCGCCACAAGGGAACACCTGCACAACCTCTGGACACACTTCCAATAATTCATATCTGTGCACTTACATTGCAATCTAAAGGAAACTGAAGTTCTTACAACCGTCCCTCCAGTATTTCAGCCACATCATCTCTTGGCAAGGTATCTGGCTGATGAAGGGCATGGTCCAATCAACCACAGAGCTGTCACGTCTTCTATGTTGCACAAATTGTAAGCTGTTTTAGGCAAAATTGCATATAACCACTGCTTCATTCCCAGTGCTTCTGCCAGTACACATCCTCTGTACCATCCTCTGCAGAACAGTGTTCCTTTCAGCTGTCTTCATTGTGCGAGTGCACTTTCACCACACTGAATGACTGCCTCAGGTCAGCACCATGTTTAGTAACTTACGATCCTAACAAACTGTTGACCCTGGCTGTAGATGCTTGTCTAAGGTGGGAGTAGTCCTTGCCCATTGCAACACAGACTTGGACCTTGCCTTCTCATACTAGTGCCAGCATTTCCACCAGATACAGCAGTCTGGGCCCTTCGGTTTGATCATCAACTTCATTGGATACTGCCTGTCGTCAAGCGGCAGTGTCGTCTAGTGGCAGAAGAGCCTCTGGGCTTACAGACAGAGGACTGGGAGGTCAGACATCATAACTGCATATCTTGTGAACCCCCCCCCCCCCCCCAAGCCTGCCAGCAGCCACATCTCCTCCTCCGCCGCCACCAATGTCATATTGGATGTTATCTAAAAGTAACATTGTAATTAAAGATTATAAAATAATTCAGGTTAACAATAGCTAGTGAGAAGTGAGCACATTCCTCATGTGTGTGTTTAAATCCCATGGTTTACTGCATACTCATCTGGAAATAATCCATTCAGATGTTACCCTTAAAATTTTATTATAATAATATTTTAAAGATTATTATGCTTGATTGATTTGATGCTTATCAAACACTAACTTCATTACACATCTGCTAAAGAAGATGCATATTTAGTTACGCTGCTATCTGCTACAACTTTTCTTTGTTAATATTACAGCTACTGAAAATGCTATTGTATTTACAGTTAACAAAAAAGTCTAAGGCCATTCTTTCTAGGTATTGGGTTCATTTTTATCACTGATACTGAACTATGTTTCGCAAGTTAAGAGGTTTTCTATGTATATCTGATGATTGCAAGTGTTTAAACATTGCAATAAATATTGTTAGCAGTCTGGACGGATTTATTTATATTGACAAAAATTATGATTAATATTTCTTTATCTTAATCTCTTCTTACTTACAGATGAATCTTATGACAAAGCAGCATCAACAAGGATTTCAAAAATTTGTTCAGAGAAGACCATTTGCTGGCAAAATAAGTGAACTGATAATACTCTGATAAGATATCTCTCTGCATGTAAGAATACTTCAGACTTCTCCATACAACAGCCTGTCACAAAACTAGACAATAGTCTTGCGATCAAAATTTAAATGTGTTCATAATTAATAATTTGTTTTCAGCCAGGTATCGATGACATATAAATTCCATCACTATCGTGTAGTCATTTGTTAAAGAAAAACTGTTGACTTTGAATCTAAGAATAAAGAAATGATACAGTGGCAAACTAAATCGGTAACTATTTAAGTTATTGACTCAAAGGAAAGAATTATAGAATGTCGCTTTGATGCAAAAGACAAGTCAATTGTGGCACTCCTGGTGGCTAGCATGGATGGTTTGAGATTTAAAGGGACTAAACGACTACGGTTGTCAGTCCCTTGTTCCATTCATAGAGAAAACAATAAAAATCACTACAATGTTGTATAAAACGATGTGTTAAAATTCACCAAGCAAAGAGTTTAACACATCAAGAAATAAAAGAATCAAAGTGAAAACCGGTAAAAGAAGATACAGGTGGAAAGAAGATACCAGAGAGTCTTGGCAGAGTGACCACAGAAATAAAAGTAGAACATCCGGCCACTCTATTACACAATAAAACCACCTACCTAACAGTATTAGGCAAGTGGAAAACAGAGACTGGACAATCAAGAAATGTCATAGGATGATACAATCCACTGGCATGAATAATATTAAAAACTATCAACCATAGAGGCATCGTCTCCTAACAACAAGCTCAGGACGACAACAGGGAGATTAACAAGCCACCTCTGGGCGGCTAGGTTAGGGCAATCCACCAGAATGTTGGCTATTGATAAATGAGCGCTGCTGCAGCACTGAGGTGGGTCCTTGCAACGGATAAGGTGACCGTGTGTGAGCCAAGTATGGCCAATGCGGAGCTGGCAGAGTCCTTGCGAGGGGTCCGCATAGAGGACCTCCAGCACCCGTAATTTGTTGGGGATCTGTAGGGTGCACCATTCTGTATCCCAAAAACTGTGGGCTCAATTTCACAGAATTTAATGTAGGTCAGTAGAGGGTATACCGACCTCAAGAAGAGGTTAAGTGGTGACCTCTTTGGCTAATCTGTCTAAGTTAATTTCCTGCAATCCTGATGTGCCCTGGAGTCCAGATAAAGACTTCTGTCCGCCCATGTTGTTCAACGGCATAGAGGGACTGTTGGATGGCTATTACCAAAGGATGGCATGGGAAGCATTGGTCAGGAGCTCTAAGTCTGCTGAGGGAGTCACTGCAGATGACGTAGGACTCCCCAGCAGTGGTCAAGTGCACATAAGATGCTACTAACTCCGCAGCGAAGACACTACAGCCAGCCGGCAAGGAGCGCAATTTGTTATGGTTGGTTGGTTGGATGTTTAAGGGGGACAAAACTGCAATGGTCATCAGTTCCCCATTCCATCACTAAGTGTCACAAGTAAAACCATGGACACGAAAGAAAAGTTGGAAGGGCAATGGGACGACATATGTCCAAACTTTCAGCACTGGAAGCATCTCATAAGAGGAGGGATTTAAGGTTTCACATCACACTGGTAGCACATCACCTTCACCTTCTCCAACAGTGTATCGCCTTCAAAGGCTAAGATGAAGGCACAAGTGGCAACCCTGTTATCTTTCAGACCCCCTATGGACGTGTCGGACAAAGTGAACACCCTGGCGCTCGAGGTTGGCATGCAGCTCCTCATCGGAGATCCCTGAGAAAGATAATGCCTTGGACCAGATTCAGTGACTTGTGCAGCGTAATGTTTACCGCAACATCTCCCAGCTTGTCGCAAGCAAGCAATGTCCGCGACTCAGCAGAGGATGCGATCAACACGGAACCATTATGCATTTTGGAGACGGACTCCATCTCTCCAAACTTCTGTTCCAGATGGTCCACGAAGAACTGAGACTTCACTGTCGTAAATGTTTCCCAACAGTCCATGTACAAGCCAAACCTTGGTGAATATGACTCGTTTCTGTTAGCAGCCCTAAATTCCTCCCATGGCATGAGTAAGGAAGGGAATGATTTGGGGTCATACGAAGTGATACTGAACGTCCCACACTTAGAGACGGTGGTTAAACACCCACCAGCATCACTCTGGGGCCTTTTCACGGAGTTCCCACGAGAAGCTAGGAAAGTAACGGTCCACCCAGGCAGGGCCCCACTTGCCTGGGTCAGCCTTACACAACTGAGGTGCGGCAGGTTCCTCAGAGGTTGCTAGCTAGCGACTGTTCAATCTCAACAGCCATGCATCTCCTCAGCATGTAGCACACCTTGAGATTGAGCGTTTCTTTTTTTTTGAGGTCCTCAGAACCTGGGTGATTAAGCTAAGATCCCCAAGCTCTGAAACATGCAACATTCCACCGTTGTGCCGAACGATGGTCGTTGAAGCACGCACCGACCTTATGGTGTAGCAGACTGCTGGTGCGACACAGTCCACGGTTCAGGACCCTGGGTTTGCCAAGCCCATACTCAGCCAATTAATGCTGAGTCCCTGAGGGGAATTCGTTTTGCTCTGCATGCGTGTAAGCGTAGCCAACACAACCACCCACCATCAAGCCATCAGTGTAAATCACTTCTGAGACCCGTGACACATCAAGGAGAGAGAAGAATTGGCAACGAATGATCTCTGGGTGAACTGAGAGTTTGGGGGATTGTGAAATTTTGAGGCGAAGGTGGGGCCAGTAGACACACCATGGTGGAGTACAAGACTGGAACTGGAAGAGGGGAGGTAGTGGCAAAGATTCCAGTTAACTGAGGAGAATTGGGCACAAACACCAACTGTCGTACCCGACCTTCGCCGACGTTGAGGGATAGGTAGTGGCCTGACTGGGAAAAGGAGACAATGGTTGGGGTGATGAGGCAAGCCACAAACATGAGTGATATAGTTACACAGCAGCTGCTGGCACCTGGTTTGTAGTGGTAGGAATTCCAGCTTCTGCAAGTAGACTATTAACAGGGTAGTTCGGTAAGCTCCTGTTGCGAACCGAACCCCACAATGGTTGACTGGGTCCAGCATCTGCAGGGCTGAAGGTGATGCTGAACCATATGCAATGCTTCCGTAGTCCAATTGTGACAAAACAAAAGCCTTGTAACAATGTAGCAGAGTACAACGGACTGTTCCCCAAGTAGTATGACTAAGACAGCGAAGAGGATTCAGGTGCTGCCAGCACTTCTGTTTAAGCTGATGAATGTGAGGGAGCCACGTTAGCCGGTCGTCAAATACTAGCCCCAAGAAACGATGTGTTTTCACCACATTGAGCAAGTGGCCATCTATGGAAAGCTCAGGATGAGGAGGGACTGTCCGACACCGGAGAAGTGCATAACGCAGGTCTTGGCAGCAGAGAATTTAAACCCATGAGCGAGGACCTATGTCTTCACCTTACGTATGGCTCCCTGCAGCTGGTGTTCAGCAACACGTATACTGCAAGAGCTAAAATGAGCATACAAAGGGTTGGATATTGATGAAGCTACCGCAGCTGCTAGACCATTTATTGCCACTAAAAACAGAGGAACACTCAGTACACAGCCCTGGGGTACCCCATTCTCCTGTACATGCAAAGAGCTACAAGAGGCACCAACTTGTACAAGAAAGGTACGCAATGATAAAAAATTCCGAATAAAAATGGGAAGCAAGCCGCGGAGACCCCACCCATGTAATTTAGTAAAGATGTGATGACTTCAGGTCTTGTTGTAGGTATTATATAAGTCAAAAAAGATGGCCATCAGGTGTTGACGTCAATAGAAGGCTGACCGTATGGCAACCTCCACCTCTCTGCCGGAGAAACAACAACCCTCTCCGGCACCCCTCGTTCAGAAGGGGTCCCTTGAGACACTCCATTCCAAGGGTTCCGCCAGTGTCGCTGCTGACACAAGCCAGCGGCAGGCACAATCTAAGGCTGCTGGACGCAGGGCCTCATGCTCCTCAGTCCCGGCGGCTGAGTCTGAGAAGCCCGCCCTGCCAGCGAAGCCCCCGAGGGACAAGAAGCATCGGAGGAAAAAAAGCTGAAATGACGAGTCGAAGGATATCACAGTGCTCCTGTGCCACCACCCCACTCCACCTCGACCTATGGGGACAAGGTGGAGATTCTAGCTTCCCCTGAGACCTCACTTTCGGGGACATCCCAGAAACAATGGATGCTGAGCCAGAAAAATGTCAGCGAATTTGAGTGACGCTGAGTTGTAATTTGCCCTCTCGTATCATTCATGTCTTCCCATTTATCGGACAGCATCATCCTCCAGTGGAATTGCAGCGGTTTTTCCCCCACCTAGCTGAGCTACTACAACTTTCACGCATAATGCCTGCTTATCCACAGCTGAGCACCCCTTGCGGAAACAACCCTGGCATGGAGTTAGGAGACCCGTGGACTCAAGGAGCCAGCACAATCGTCTACTCACCATACAATCTAGCAATTTGCAAAGAATGTTGGTAAGGCTGATTGGTCAGTAGCTGTTCAACTCATGCAGGTGTTTACCAGGTTTGATTACTGGAACTATCAGACTCTCTCGCCACTGTGACGGGAATGTACCAGAACTCCAGATGTGATTGAAGATAGCCAGAATGTTACGCTGAGACTCGGTGACAGGTGTTATGGATGCGATCTGACCCAGGGGCTGTGTCAGGGCATTGTGCAAGGGCACTGAGGAATTCCCATTCACTGAATGGAACATTGTACAGTTCTCTGTGGCGAGTTGAGAAGGATAATCGCTGTCTTTCCTCCCGCTCTTTCAGGGCGTGAAAGGCCCTTGGGTAGGTCGTAGACACAGAACTGAGCGTAGTGCTCAGCAAACAATTCAGCAACTGCATCTGGCTCTGTGCAAATTGCTCCATTCACGAAAATCCTGGGCACACTAAGAGGAGACATCTTCACCCACATCTTATCTCCACCCACATCTTATCTTCATCCACACCTGAGATGGAAATAGAAAATAGACGTTTATTAACTAAGTTTGATATAGAAACGGCAAATACATTACTAGGTTTACATTAATGATTCACAATCACACAAATAACAGTCGACTTTGGCAGCTTCCAAAAGCTATTATGTCCATGATGGATTTGTTGCTCAGGCAACTTCCAGAGACCAATTTTTATTTACAATTACAATAACAATTTAGGTCTGTTACCTGGATAACTAAAACAGACCTTTACAATCAATTACTATATATTACAAATTGTTTGGTTGTTAGTAATAAGTTAATGACAACTAAGTATAATTCCCGCCTCTTAGCAAGCCTCCTGAAGGGAGGCCAGTACCCATCCCTACGACGTGGATGTGGGTGGGGCCTACTTACTAACATAACCATTGCTACTCATTAATTTATTAGATTGTTACATTTACAAAACAAAGTAAATTACACTACTTCTACTAGTGGTGCACTGATTTACACTATCCATCTCCTTTGCACCACTGGATTTCTAGTCTACATTGGATTTGGAAGGTAACGAGGCAGCCAGCACCAGAGAACTTATTCCAGTGACTTCTCCCTTATACCTTGCTCACGCAAGGCGGGGAAGTCGTCCAGCTCTTCACTCCTTGCCTCAACTAACCTTCCGGTCATATTCGGTTCCATCCGTTGTGCCAAACCGACGTTAGCCAGCCAGACGCCAGGGATGGTGATGTCAATCCGGTTTTACGTACGCAGTATATTGCTGCCAGTGTATGCCTCAGAGGCATGCACGGCTTTTCTCTCCTGTTGTTTCGCAGCAGACTATCCTCGATAGATCTGCTGTGCGTGGGTTGATACTTTCTCAGTTAGTATAATGAGAATCTCTACTAACTCATCATTCCTTATTATTTCATAGATGTCCCTGGTGTCTTGTCTCTCTACAGAGGCAACTGGTGCGTGTACTGGGCACTCTAAGATTACGTGTTTTGGGCTGCCTATCTCAGCACCACATTCACAAACTGCATCAGGCCATTTCCCTATTCAGTGCAAGTGCACCGGGTAGGGTCCGTGACCTTTTAAAAAGTGCACTAATCCTTTAGATGGAAGAAATTTTAACTTCATCCTTTCTCTCACTGATGGTAGGAAGGAGTGTACACGCCTGGCTGTTTCAGATGAATCCCAGTCCCGTTGCCAAATATCGTTAATGGCTTCGTTAATTTCTCTTATTTTCACAGACCCTCCCAATTATCCTTTCTACTTGAATGCAGTCGTGTCTTTTCAACCAATAGACCGCCTCCCTTTTCCTGATTATTAAATCAATAGGGTAAAGCCCCATAATCACCGTGAGCCCATCCGTAGGTGTGGTCCCAAAAGCCCCAACCAATCTAATTATGATATTCCTTTGCACTCTTTTGACAACCAATGAGGGCCTGACCAGTCTGAGCCTATGAGCCCAGGAGCTCGCACTGTAGCCCATAATCAAGGCGAGTAAACTGTTATGATACAATTTGGTTACACTTGGAGGCAGATGGAACCTCCTCTGTCCTATTGAAATTATTTTGTTATACAATGCTATGGTTTTATTTGCAACTCGCTCGATATGAGCATCAAAGTGGAGTCTCTGGTCGAGATAGACACCCAGGTATCTGGCAACTGTTTGCCAGCCAATTCTTTCGCCTGCAAGTCTTATGATTGGGTCTCTTTGCAAATTTCCTTTGAAGAGCATGTAATTGGACTTTCCCGGTGCAACTGATAGTTTTACCTTGTTGCACCAGCTCTGAATTATTTCCGTGGCCACAGAGGCTCTGTCCTCCATCTGACGTCTTGAGTTCAATTGAACCAGAATGAGAAGATCATCAACATAGGCTACTGCCCCCCGTATCCCCACCTCTTGCTGAAAGTTGTTCAGCAGCGGCTCCATATTTATATCCCAGAAAACTGGGCCAAGAATGGAGCCCTGAGGGCAACCCTTGCTTATCCTCTTCGAGACGGTTCCACCTGGTGACAACAGCTCCACAAGTCTCTCCTCGCAGTAGGCTCTCAGACAACCATATAGTGAGCCGGGACACTCCATTTCCCTTAAGCGGGAAAAGAGTGCCGGCCACCAAAGGTTGTCGAAAGCCCCCGCTATATCAATCATGATTCCGGTAACATATGTACATTCTGATGAGTGGACAAGCCTGGTCACCTGATTTATGGCGTCCTCCGTGGACTTGCCCCTCCGGAAGCCATACTGCCACTCATTCAGACCTGAGATGGAGAAGTACGTGATCTAATGGTAAACACAAACCTTTCCCAACACTCCTGTTTGTGTCGTCTAATCAACTGTTGGTGGCGGGCAGAAAGCCGTTTAAAAGTGATGAGATTCTCTATAGATGTGCGCCACTTGTGATGCTGCAGAGCTCGCCTGCGCTCTCTAATCACCTCCGCAATCTCCAGCGACCACCAGGGGTCTGTCCTCTGCTGGATGGATCCCAAAACGAGAGGTATTGCACACTCAGCCGCAGAAACAATGGCTGAGGTTGCGCTGTCAATTACCGCATCTATGTTGGAGTGCGTAGGTGAACCAACCATGGCGAAGAAGTAAAAACATCCCAATTAGCTTTAGTCATTGCCCATCTGGGCAGGCGTTCTGGGGTCCAATGCGGGGGTAATGACAAGAAAATTGGGAAAGGGTCACTACCACACAAATCATCATGTAAACTCCAGTGGATAGAGGGGAAGAGGCTAAGGGCTACACACTGAAAGGTCGATGGCCGAGTGGGTACCATGTACCACACATAAATGAGTGGGGGCACCATTATTCAAAAGGCAGAGGTTGAGTTGAGATAGCAATGACTCGACATCTCTACCATGGCCAGTAGTCATGGTACCACCCCACAAGAGGTTATGGGCGTTGAAATCGCCCAATACCAGGTAAGGTGGGGGTAGTTGAGCAATCAGTGCAGCCATGACATGTTGTAGGACTTCATCAGGAGAGAGGAAGTCACTGCAGATGGTAATCTCCATTGCAGCCCTTACCCTGACAGCAACGACTTCCAAAGGCGTCTGTAGTTGAACAGCTGTAAACAGAGGAAAGAATGTAGCTGCATACTCCACCTGACACCCTATCACAGTCTGCACGGTTCCTATAACAATTCCTGTAACCACGTAAGGCAGGGGTGGGCACCATGGGAAACCAAGTTTCTTGCAGGGCAATGCAAAAGGCAGGTGAAGTGCTGAGGAGTTGGCGTAGCTCAGCTAAGTGGGGGAAAAAACCACCGCAATTCCACTGGAGGATGATATTGTTATTGGCGTTAAAGGCCATGAATGAAAAGATAAAAGAAGAAGGTTATTCCATAGATTCACCTGCTGCTGCTGATTGCGAATCTACCGAATCCAAGTTCATCGACTTTGGGGAGTCAGTAAGGGCGAGATCCTCAGATGCCGCGAGTATCTCTACCCATCTTCTGAATGAGGGTAGCTGTGGCTGTTGAGCCACTACAGAGTCCTTTTTCTTCTACTTCTTTACTTTTCCCTCTCGCTGATCCTTCAGTTTGAGGGGCTGGGAAGGCTTCTCGGAAGTGGCGTCAGGTGTGGAAGAAGAGTGAGAAGCCATTTGACCAGCAGGTAATATGTATCACTGGGATTCCTCCCCTCTACTCCTTGTACCCACAGCTTAGTAATCTGCCACAAATTTTAGCCTTCAATCATAGAGGTTGTAAAACCTTTGATCAAGAATGCAGGAAATTTTGCCACACAACTACCTCTATATACCACAATAGATAGTGGTCTGTCTATTAGATGTTAAATTTTAATAATGTTAACAACCACTACTTAGAAAGAAATTTTGTTGTCTCTATAACAAAGTTACTGATGCAAAACAGCAGTATGGCTATAAACCAGTGTTACCTAAGTAATTGAAGATTTTCACAGTGGTCACTGAAATTACTTTTCTTACACCAACTTATCTGTAGACAAATCATTTACACTCATTTATACATTTTATGATACCATAAGTACAGTTTCATAAACTCACCATCCTCAGCAAATCCTCTGCTGCTTCTAAAAGAGCACCTGAAAGAATAATTACAAAATTGGTGCCATCTCCAACTTCTTGTTCTTGCATTTGTGAAGCAAGTATCATTAATTTAGCAGCTGGATGCTCCACTTCCAACTCCCTTATTATTGTAGCTGCATCATTTGTAACAAACAGTTTTTCTATGTGATTTATCACCATCTTATTCATGCCATTTGGACCATACGCAGTTCTTACTGTTTGTGAGAACTGTTTGCATGCATTTATATTTCGATAAACAGCTTCTTCCAGTCCAGAAAAATACTGAAAATTAAGAAAAGAATTGTAAGCAACACCATATGAAATGTGGAGTGTAGGCACTACAAATCATAACTGAGTACACAAAAATACACTAAGTCAATGAAAGACACGAGATAGCAAAATGCACAGATACAGATGGTGATATTATCAGCTACACAACGTACAGAAGTGCAGCGTATTAGTGGATCTGTCATTTGTACTCCAGTGATACATGTGAAAATGTTTCAGACATGACTATGGCCAAACTACAGGAAATAAAATGACTTTGAATGCATAATGGTTATGGAGCTGGGCACAGTGGACATTCCATTTTGGAAATTGCTAGAGAATTTAATATTCCAAGATTCAGTTGTCAAGACTGTACTGAGAATACCAAATTCCAGTTATTACGCCTCAGACAATGACCAATGGGCTGCACTTCATGACAAAGACCACAAGTGTTTCCATAAGTTGTTACCAGTAACAGACTATGTGAAATAACCACAGAAATCAATGTGGGACATACAAAGAATGTATATCAGCTGGAACAGTTTGGCATAATTTGGTGTTACTGACTGCCACTCACTGGAAATGATTATTGATCAGCTATTTGGATACCATTTGCAACCATTCAGGGACTTCATGATCCCAAACAATGACAGAATTTTTATGAATGGCAATATATTGTCAGTGGGTCAGAATTGTTCACCAATTGTTCGAAGATCATTGTTGACAGTTCCAGTGAATTTTTGGCCACTCAGATTGCTTGGCATGAATACCACTGAACATTCATGGTTAATAATCTAATGGTCAGTTTACACATAAAATTGTGTATTCACTGAACTTTCACAATTATGGCTGGCTATAGCATGGCTCACTATTCCTGTAGAGCAGTTCCAGTAACTTGTCGAGTACATACCACTAAGGGTGAGCTATGAGCGCGCTCGAGAAACAGTCGACGCTAAGGCAAATTATCGAGAAATTCTCGCGCACTCTCGAGAAGTTGTCGACCACGCTGCACTCTCTGGAAGCTGAGCGAAACTACTCTACAAGCAATCACTGAATTAGAGTAGTCGGAATAGTTGTCTTCAGTACCTATGAGGAAGAATTTGTACTTTACATGTTGGTGTGAAGTATAAGGCTCTTTTATTTGTATTTAAAATGTAGTAGTAGTAGTTGTTGTTGTTGTTTTAGATTGTTTCGCAGAAGACAAAAACTGTAGGATTATTATTAATTAAAAGACACATCTCACACGAAACAAAAATATTCTTACAAAAGAAATTAGTAGTAGAATGTTTCTCATGAAAAGCAGCTGCTGCCAGCCTGCCGAAACCTGATTTGAAGACACAATAAAGAAATGTTTCTCAGACAATCCTCAGGAATGGGAAACTGATATTATCGACAAAGAAAAAATCTATTCTCTTCTTGTATTTTATGTACGTATCTGTCGGTACTTACAATTAGTATTAAACCTTGGCTGAAGAGCAGCCTGAACGGTGCTGCCAAACCACCCTCCAATAGGAGGAATTGAAATTATTACAAGGAAAAAATCCTCAAAAATCATAGAACTGTTAAAAAACATGTATCTCACATGAAACAAAACTTAATTTTTTTACAAAACACAAGTATGCATTTCACATGTATTTATACTTCAACAAGTAAGAAATGCTATGTATATATCACTCAAAACTCCTCACATAGATATACTTATTGTAGGATAGAAAAAAATAGGCAGAGATTCGGTTTTAGCCACCCTTAAGTACGTACAAATGTTTTGTTTCTGTCCTTATGACTTCATCTTAAAGCTCTGGTACTTTCTCAACATAGCTACCACAATTAAAAACTATAATACTGACTGTTGGTTATTCTATCCTCATACTGATCGAAAGTTTGGATAGTGTTAATTTTGATACAGGTTCTTTTTATCAGAGCCAAATTAAAGTTTTCTGTTACTGGCAGACTGTTTCCGGTGCTATACAACCTTTTTATCGAATTTCCTTCTAAAGTAGTTTGAATAGATAACAAACATACATAGTTGAGTATTTTGTTTGACTTGCACTAATAGAAGAATGCCCTGTGTGTGTGTGTACATATGTTTGATTGCTAGATACATATTGTGTCTTTAAATGTCTTATCACACCTGTTGTATTTTATGCTACATTACAGAGCTTTCAAGACTATTGCAAAATACATTATTTCCATCCTCCACAAAGTAGTAGCTCCGTGACTTTGGTTTTCGTGTGTTCGTATTTGAAAGACAATCACAGCAGGTTCGGGCATTGCCAGTCAGCCTCGGTAGTCAGTGGTGTGGCGCAGTGTCCCAGTCAAACGGCGCACAGCGGCACACGCCTCTTCTCGCGAGCTTCTCGAGCACCAGTAGCTTGAGAAATTCTCATTGCGCTCGAGTTGCCACGCCTCAAACTCCCATCCCTACATAACACATCGAGTTATTCGATTTCTCTGGGAAAAAGTCCGATACATTAGGAGGAATCCAGCTTTCCAAAGGAAAGTACCCATTGAACCCTCTCAGATTTAGTATTAAATGCCCTAATAGATAGTCCATCAAAACCTAAAACATCTAAACAGGAAGAAGGTGTACCAAAGTATGAAAAAGGATGTAAAATAGAAAAGTGAATGGTCCCAGCTAAAGATTTGTGAAATCTAGTAAAATGGCATAGCAGACATCACGTAGTTACGCAAAATTTTGAATTATCTATCCTGTCTTTCATGGTGTCATGTCATTGTGACTGTGAGGTGTAAGAAAGGGCACCATTAATTATTGTGCACAAATATCACACTACGACTTGTAGTGTTAAAAGATAAACAACATTTTCCTCCCTCCTGGATCGATTTGAGATTATCAAAGCATTACATTGTATTAGAGAACCTTAGCAAAGCAGTGGCTACTGCAAGAATCTATCTTTGTTGCAGACTCGACCAGCAGTTGGCAACTGCACAGTGGACACTAGGAGAAGACAACTAAATTCCATAGATTGTGAAACAGCTTTTGTCTTCATTCTTAATTACATCAGTGTCAAGAGCAGTTGTATGTTTGAATAGTTTATTACTAATTTGTCAGTTGTATTATGACAAAAAATGAGAGTATTTCTGAAAGAAACTTCACTGTCCCAAGAAATTATTCAACAAATGGGTCTCTCTCACCAATAATTTATGAATGGAGACTGCATCTGATTGCCTTCAAGGCATAACTTTCAGATGATTAGAGGCACAGCATAGCTGGGCCTCCTTTATTATTACTATTTTATGTAAAAAATTACACATACCAACATTTTCTTAGCTGTACATGAGTCTGATGTACATTTTCATCATCATAGTCAAGATAGATACAAAACCAACAACGACCACAGTGGTACAAGTTTATATTCCCACTAGCTTTGCCGCACAATTAGAAGACTGGTATGAGGAGGTAAAAGAAATTATTCAAACAATTAAGGGAGAGGAAAACTCAATTGCAATGGGAGACTGGAATTCGGTAGTAGGAAAAGAAAGGAAAGGAAAAATAGTAGGTGAATATGGACTGGGCAAAAGGAATGAAAGAGGAGGTTGTCTGGTAGAATTTTGCAGGGAACACAATATAACCATAACAAACACCTGGTTTAAGAATCACGAAAGAAGGTTGTATACATGGAAGAGACCAGAAGACACCAAGAGGTACCAGATAGATTTTATAATGGTAAGAAAGATTTCGGAACCAGGTTTAAACTGTAAAACATACTCAGGGGCAGATATAGACTCTGACCATAACTTATTGGTCATGAACTGTAGGCTGAAACTGAAAAACTGCAGAAAGGTACGAAAGTAAGGAGATGGAACCTGGATAAAATGAAGAACCTGAAGTTCTTGAGAATTTCAGAGGGAGTTTCAGGCAACAATTGACAGAAACTGTGGGAAATAAAACAGTAGAAAAAGAATGTGTAGCATTGAGAAATGAAATAGTAATGTCAGGAGAGGACAAAATATGTAGGTAGAAAGGCAAAATCTGCCAAAAATCCTTGGATATCACAGGAAATACTAAATTTGATTGATGAAGGGAGAAAATACAAAAATGCAGAAAATGAAACAGGCAAACTGGAGAACAGACAACTAAGAGATTGCAGGAAGTGTAACAGATAACCAGGAATGGCTAGAAGGTAAATGCAAGTCAGTATAAGAATGTATAAATAGGGGGGAAAATAGATACCACCTACAGAAAAATAAAAAACATTTGGAGACAAGAAAAACAGCTGTATGAATATAAAGAACTCAGATTGAAAACCAGTTCTCAGCAAAGAAGGGAAAGCTGAAAGGTGGAAAGAGTATATAGAGGGGCTCTACAAAGCAAATGAACTTAGAGACAATATTGTAGGTAGGGCAGAGGATGTAGATGAAGATGAAATAGGAGATAGGCCTACTATACTGAGAGAAGAATTTTGCAGACCACTGATAGACCTAAGTCGAAACAAGGCCTCTGCAGTGGACGACATTCCCTCAGAACTACTGAAGTCTCTGGGAGAGCCAGCCATGACAAAACTATTTCACCTGGTGTGTAAGATGTATGAGACAGAGGAAATACTCTCAGACTTTAAGAAAAATGTAGTAACTGCCATTCCAAAGAAAGCAGATGCAGACAAGAGTGAAAATTACAGAACCATCAGTTTAATAAGTCATGGTTGCAAAATATTAACACAAATTATTTACAGAAAGATGGAAAAGCTGGTAGTAGCCAACCTTGGGGAAGATGCAGGAGAAATGTAGGTATTCTGAAGGCAATCCTCACTTTACGACTTATCTTAGAAGATAGATTAAGGAAAGGCAAACCTACATTTCTGGCTTTAGTTGATTTGGAAAAAGCTTTTGATAATGTCGATTAGAATACACTCTTTCAGATCTAGATATCAGCAGGAGTAAAATCTGTGGCTTGGTTATAAAAGGGCCAATGTCAAAAATCTTAGTTAATATTTTCTGAAAAATATTAACAGTATATTTGGGGCTCACATCTTAAAATCCCAGTATCCCTCATCCTATGTGGCTTAGACATTGGCTGTTTTAAAACCACATGAAACTAAGGTGTACACCAATAAAACCACTTTTCATAAATACTGATATTGGCTCTTTTAGAAGCAAGGTTATTTACAACTTGTACAAAAAACCAGACAGCAGTTATCAAAGTTGAAGGGCATGAAAGGGATGCAGTGGTTGGGAAGGGTATAAGACAGAGTTGCCTTTCTCCAATGTTGTTCAATTTGTACATTGAGCAATCTATAAAGAAAAGCAACGATAAATTTGGAGGAGGAGTTAAAGTTCAGGGTGAAGAAATAAAAATGTTGTGTTTTGCCAATGACATTGTAATTCTGTCAGAGACAGCAAAGGACCTGCAGGAGAAATTGAACAGAATGGACAGGAGCATATAAGATGAACATTAACAAGAGCAATACAAGGCTAATGGATTGCAGCCTTACAAAATCAGGTGATGCTGAAGGAATTAAATTAGGTAGTGAAACAAAGGTGGTAGATGAGTTTTGTTACTTGGGCAGTAAAATAACATGCAACGGTCGCAGTACAGAGGATATAAAAAGCAGAATGGCAATTGGAAGAAAAGCGTTTTTGAAAAAGAGAAATTTGTTAACAACGAATATTAATTTAAGCATAAGGAAGTCCTTTCTGAAGGCATTTGCGTGGAGTGGAGAGTGAAACATGGACGATAAACAGTGCGGACAGGAAGAGGCTAGAGGCTTTTTAAATGTGGTGTTACAGAAGAATGCTGAAGATTAGGTGGCTGGATCATGTAACTAATGAGGAGATATTGAACAGAGTTGGAGAGAAAAGGTATTTCTGGCATTCCTTGACTAAAAGAAGGCATCACCTGGTAGCACACTTTCTTAAGACAGCAAGGACTTGTGAATTTAGCGTGGAGGGAAGTGTGTGGGGTAAAAGTCAGAGAGGGAGACCAAGAGATGAATATAGTAAGCAAATTCATATGGATGTAGGTTGTCGTTCTTATGAGGAGATGAAGAGGCTTGCTCAGGATAGAGTAAGGTGGAGAGCTGCATCAAACCAGTCTCTGGACTGAAGACCACAAGAACAACAGTCTACATATAAAAAGCTATGATGTTTTAATTTAAGTGATTTTTACATGTAGTCTAAGTTCTGTTTCGCAATCTTGGCATTTCACTTTCGAAGAATATTAAACAATCAGATCGCCTCCAAAACCTGCTGCCAGGTAATGTCAATAGTCCGTATATGTCTATACTTTTTCTTGATAAAATCATCACAACAATAAACAGGGAAGTTCCTACAGTCAATCATCATACTGTTTTGTGACAACTGTTCAGAACAGTTCAAAAATAAATTTGTTCTATCCTTGCTACATGAAACAAACAGCATGACTTAAACAGTAACCAAATATAAAAATATATATGAATGTAAGTAATTACAACTTGTAAAGTCTATATAACATTGCCATATTAATGTATTTTCATGTAAAACTCACTTTGTTCTCTGTAATAGGTGGCTTAAGAAAATGGGCAAAGCCCGAAACTAGTCAGCATTTCAAATAAAGCATCTTTGGTGCATATATAAAAATGTCTTTTCTACAAATGTGATTATGGTGTGGAAATGGAGTGGAATTGTTTTGCCAGCAGCCATGGCAAAGGATCTGTGGTTGGGATTGGTGGCAATGTGAAGTGCAGTGTTTGGATGGCTGTAAAATCTAGAAGAATTAGCCTATTGTCCCGTCAGCAGAACGTTTCCATGCATACATTAGAAAGCATGTGAATGGTATAATAACTACATATGTTGACAACAAAGTTCTTCAAAATGATTTGACATTTAAGGAAAGATAGGATCATGTGTGCTCCATACCAGAAACAGAGATGTCCTCACTTCATGCCATTTGACAAGAAGCATTTGTTGAAATCCTATCTATGTCAGAGGAAAAGAACATCATTATTTGTGCTCTGGAGGTATAAAAACTATGTAAGTGCAAGTAAAAGGCTGCACTAAACTACTCTGATTGTGAAGTAGAGAAAGAGGTGAATGCAGAACTGTTTGTATTAGACCTAGTTCAAGTTGCTCCTGAATGTAATAAACAAGAAAAGAACACACCACTCAAAACAATTATGGGATCAGTTGAGATATATAAGGCAATGTATTTTATTCAAGTATTGGTTAAAATTGTAATTTGTGTGATACAGTGATATATTTTGCTGGCTCAACTCTTTACTTGAGATTTGTGTGGTGTTTACTTAGAGCGAAGCACCATTGGTTACCATAATAGTGAAAACGTAATTCTCATTACCCTCTAAAATGGTGCATGATCACCTCTGACAGCCAGAACAGTGGCCCACCTGCATGGCATGGGCAGTATGAGGGATATTTGGCAATTATCTGTAAGTGCAATAGCCAGCTCTGCAACCATTGTAGGAGGCGCCGGTCTGGCTGCAATGCATCTGCCAGGTGCATCCCCTGACATGCTCAAATGGGTTTAAGTCTGGGGAACAATCTGGCCATTCCATTCATTCCTATTTCCTCAGCTCCAAGCACATTGTTCACCAATGCAGCTCTGTGGGGATGTACGTTATCGTCTACCAGAAGGAACCCATCTCCTAAGGCATCAGCGTAGGGTACTACAAAAGGTCAAAGGATCTCATCTCTATAGCTTTTAGCAGTCAAGGCACCATTCTGTACACAATAGAGGTCCATAAATCTGACAATACTGACTCCTGCCCACACCATCCGTCCACCCACTGTGATGTTGGCTGCATATAAATGGGATTGTTCACAGTTTCTCCAGATGAGAGGACGACGACTGTATTGACTCATCTGTGAACAGAACCCAGCACCATTTGTTATGACTCCAATCCTGATGTTCCTCCACCCAGTTTCTGCGGTCTAAACAGTGTCGTCGTCTAATGGGGCACACTATAGTCATTCATGAGAACAGGCCACATTTCCGGAGGCGAATTCTGACAGTGTTGATATTGCGTGTCATGTTGTCGCCTGGAGGGTATGTTGCAGCTGAATTGCCTTCATCCTCATATCTTGATAGGCTGTTAACCAGAAATAATGGTCATCTCTTGCTGATGTTACCGGTGGACGACTTACGCCTTGCCTTCTTCAACAGTTCCCGTTGCTTGAAATTGTGTCCAGGCTCTGGAAATTACACTTTGGGACACTCCAATAGCTGCAGCCACCTCCATCTCTATCGCGCTTCCATTGTCTCCACTCCATAGAACCAGTTTGACAAAAAGACGTCAAACCAATTCTGTTCATTCTGCCGATGACTATTCTGAAGTAGCTAGTTACCCGATTCCCTTATTGATTTGACCAATTAATTAGAATGAAACCAGAAAGATTTTTATGAATTTTTGGCAGAAACATTATTCTGAGAAGTTGGTTTAATACAATTCATTTACTCTATTTCTCACGTAACTTTGAAATATGTAACTTCGGCTTTTTCAGAACACTGAATTAATAGCCTAATCTTATTAGTAAAAATACCCTCAAAGATAATAATGCAAACAAAACTCAAATTCATAAGAATGATTTAGTATGACACCTGATACATCTTTATATGCCTATATCGTGTTAAATATTAGAATTACTTGATCCGCAATATAAATGTGTTCTTTACTTGTACCAGTACCTTAGATTTATGTCATCAGTCTTGAAGTGCAAATAACACTCATTTCTTAAATTCACCTTGTGTCCATTTCAAGTAATACCAATTACACTATTACTTCCAGAAATATACAACATATATAAAATTACTCATATTTGTCATCAAAACAAATCCAATAGCCAGTTTTACTAGTTCATGCAATTTATATTGATCATCTCATTTTAAATAACAATTTCGAGCTCTGTTTTACAAATGTAAAGCAAATTACAATGGAATGTCTGTTATACCTGTATCACATTTATAACACGTGAACTTGTATTTTTGTATACTATCTTGTGTCAGTCATACTATTAACACAAAAGCATATATATCAGACTTCACGACAATATATTATAAGTTTCATATCATTGTTCACTGGTCGGAGAGCACCGGTAGTGTAAAGGAACAGTGACGTCTCTCTCTATGAAATTTCTACGCAAATAACGTATAACGTCTGAATTCTGTGTGTTTAGTTGTTAATATCTCTAATATTAGATTTCGCAAAAAAAAAAAAAAAAAAAAAAAAAACCCCTAGTCATAAATAAAATATTCTCTAGCGGCTATTCCACAATTCAAGTGAATCAATACGTCACAGCAGGAGCAACACCATACTGGCATTTGCCTGGAGTGCGTCAGGAAAATTACCAAACTGGTCGAGGCTGGGTCTGAACCACAGGCCTCCCGGGCGCGAGTCCAGCGTGTTGCCCTGCGTCAACTCCTAACCTTGTTCTATGCAGTTTCGAAATAACAGATGAAGCGAGTAGCGTTTATTTTACACGCAAAAATCACCGACAAACTTTACATCAATGACACTATACAATTCCAACATGTGACAGTTATGGACTAGGAATTTTAATGGCAATGTTGAAGCCAAACTTTGTCTTCTGCAGTTTAACTGCAACAACGTGAATTCTGTGAGCTTTTGAAGATGGCATCGAAAGATATAAGTTAACACACACACAAAACGGTCATTCAACAGCATTTAAACTGGTCGTTTTGGAGTTTGTTGATACACTACATAAACGTGTTATGAAGCAACCGAACTATACAGCAAATCCACATATCGTTTATGAGCTTACACATCATTTTGCACAACATTCGTCCTCGAATAAGCCACATGTTTATGCAACTAAATCACTGGAGTAACAACGCTAGTTTTCTGCTAACGATGATACTTCTAGAAAAAACATTCGTTCAGAAAACACTTACTCTAGCTCCATCTTTAAGCATTTGCGCCATTCCTGGCGCTTTGGGGACATGTAATGCCATGTTTAAATAATAAATACAATAAACAACGTGATACTACACTATTATTGCCGTAAATGGCAATTCACGGCACCAAACACGCTTCTGACACAGAACCACGCTGATACACTTGCAAAGATTTTAGTCGAAAGTTATCACACACAAGCGAGAAAGAACACAAACTAAACTCACATTGCTAGTCACAGAGTTTTTACAGGCAAGAATTTATTGCACAAGCATTCCATCACCAACACTCCAGTAAGTGCTAATTTATTTATTTATTGGCCCTGTGAATCTAGGACTGCACAGAGTGCGATAGATGTTGGACCATTTCTACATACATCACAATAACTAACAGTAAATTTACATTATAATTTTTTTCACTCTATACTTCTCATAACATTGATCATTGTTTTACAAGAAGTCGAAGGATGTGATGTGTATTTCTTTGATTTGTGTGTCTAATTAACTTAAACAGAGATAAACGGGTCTGTTATGTTTTTTAAGTTGTTATAGCTCTGTACATTTTTCGAGATACAGAAGATGATATATAAACCACCTAGGTGGGACGCTAATCTAAACTTTGCCTTTATGGCGTATAAATTATACAGACAAACCTTACTTGTCGTTTGTTGGATTACGTAAGACAATCAGTACTGGCTCTGGAGTGTGAGAGGATTGCTATAACATGTACACATCTGTCATTATTCGATTAGTATTGAGCCTCATGCTGCATTTTCACATCTGCCGAATCCTCCTCTACATCTCACATCCTCGTACTGCAACGTATTCTAAATGGCTAAGTGTTCAGTGTGTTGGTTACCGATACTTGAAACATGAGGGATTCACCTGCTGTTGAAAGTTCGAGCTTGTCATGTAATTGCTGTAACGACTTAGAACTTATCGTATAGGATGTATCGGGATTTTTCACGGCCATAGGGATGTTAGGGTGTACAACAAGATGTGGTTAGCGTTAGAAGACTTGTACAATAACGTACTTGGTTTGATTTTAAATGGTTCTTAGTATAGAATGGTTACAAGAAAAGCATATTTCGCCTACTTCCGGGTACTAGGTAAGGATCCGGTGGTTTTGATGTGAAGTACTCTGGTCTCTGGCTTGTTTGGCCTAAAAAATGGTAGATGTTGGTCTTTTGTGTTGTAATCCCATGGTTTTACTGAGAAATTTTCCAATCTGCGGGTCGCTTTTTCACGATGCGCGAAGCAAGGTATAAGCATCTTAGGATTCTTCCTTCTGTGGAATGAGCCCATTGTATAGAGATCACTGAATGAGCCTTTTATCCTTCCGGTATACAGTGTCTTACAAAATGGTACGGCCAAACTTTCAGGAAACATTCCTCACACACAAAGAAAGAAAATAATGTTATTCGGACAAGTGTCCGGAAACGCTTAATTTTCTTGTTAGAGCTCATTTTAGTATTTCTCTTTAAATTTAAATAATTCGTGCAGACCATTTTCAAAATACCCAATTGTTTTGTTAGTATGTACTGTACTTCCTCGATTCAATGCCAATTGGCCCAGTTGAAGGAAAGTAATGTTGACTTCCATTCTCGTATTGTGGACGGGTGTGATACAATACGCCATTCTCCAGGGCTGCATCACCGCATCAGGGTTTCCATGCGACGGAGTGTGTATGCTTGTACCCTCGTTAACGGAGTACATTTTCAACATTTCCTGTAACAAAGTGTTTGAAGTCACGCTGGTACGGTCTGTTGCTGTGTGTTTCCATTCCATATTTAGTGTGATTTGAGAAGTAATAAAATGAGCTCAAACATGGAAATTAAGCGTTTCTTGACACATGTCCACATAACATATTTTCTTTCTTTGTGTATGAGGAATGTTTCCTGAAAGTTTGGCCATACCTTTTTGTAACACCCTGTATATAGACAACGCCATCTAGATACAAGGCCTGTGCGCTGCAGGGCTATGTGCAAGGGCTGGCTCACGTAGCCGCTGAAAGTGTCCCCGGCCCACTGCCGCTGTGACGTCATGCAGATACATGCTCTGAGTCGCGTGGCAGTGCAAAGCTATAACTACTGTTTTAACAGTGATTGTTTTCAGTATGTCTTATGCGTGATTTTTAACTGAAGGCAAATAACTGAAATATCAGCAGTTAAGGTAAAAATGAATTTAATGTTAAATATGCGATACATATATTGTATAATAATCTTAATGCTACTTATTCCCCTACTTCGACCATTTGCTCATTTTTTTTATTACTTTAAACTTATTTTACTCGAGAACTACTGAACGTATCATGATGCAGTTTGTTTTAAATTGCAGAACTCAGAAAGATCTAAACAAAAGTCTGCGAGAGCATATGTCTAACTTACGACGGGGGCATATTTACGGGTTTTATCTCCAAAGGCGATGGCACCGGATGGCTTCAGACTACATAGATAGTAATTTTGAGAGATCTATACAAGTTAGACATATGATCTTTTGGACTTGTATTTAGATCTATAAAAGCTCTACAATTTAAAAGAAACCGCATCACGATACGTTCATTAGTTCTCGAGTTAAAGAAGTTTAAAGATTAGCCGTGCAAAGCCGAGGCCTGTGAAAGTAACAATTATCGTTTTATTTCAAGAAATTTGTACAACACCTTTACACATTATATACGTAACTCATTACATCGAGCCGGCCGCAATGGCCGAGCGGTCTGCAGCGCGCCAGTCATAGTCTTCCTGGACGCTACGATCAGGGGTTCGAATCCCCCCTTGGGCATGGATGTTTGTGTCGTCCTTAGGTTAGTTTAATTTTAAGTAATTTGTAAGACTAGGGAGTGATGACCAATGTAGTTTGGTCCCATAGAATTACAAACATTTGAAAATTTCTAAATAAAAAACGTGTTTGGGTTTGTGACTGGATTAAAAAAAAGACGACAGCTCGGTTGCTCAGTGACACTGCTGAAAGAAATTGTGATTGAAGACCCTAGACGTTATTTTAATCAATTTAGAGCAGTTCACATTCCTTTTAAACGGAGTTAGTAAGGCAATAAAGAAACAAGATATTATTATGTATGAATCATTGTTACCAGAACGGAAATTACAAATTGCACTACGTTTCTTGTGAAATTGACATTCGTCTCAACAGTACCTGTATCATGTTCCGAAATTCACAATTGTCATAGTTCGTTTGTATAGGTATTTCGAATTGAATGTATTTTTAGTCTGCAATTCACTAATCGTCAATGCAACAATATTTAATTCACGAATAATTGCTTCAAGAGCACTAAACACACCACTGCTTATTCCTGAAATTTTCATCGATAAAATCCCACAAAAACGTATGCATCGCATATATATTCAAAACCCGAATTTTTTCTTCCGTTCCCCCCTTTATGTTCTATTTTGTTCTGTATTGGTTCCAATGTAACCTAAAAACACGCACAATCAGTTTCGCCTAAGTTGGAAGGTGCCAAATCTCTTTAGTTTCGCCAACAAGTTGCACGAACACCTGCCATGTATGCCGCACTGACCAGTAGTGCAGTTTCATTAAACGTAGTGTCGTCATGTAACCTAGCCTTTAAAAAGGTGTCTTCACACTGAAAGCCAACTCCAACAAACAAAAACTTGTGACAGTTGTCAGTCTAGAAAACTTGAAACAGTTGTGAATTTGGCAAACGTTCAACTGTTACAAAGTGTTGTAAACAGTTTCAAACACTAGCAAACACACATTCACGGTTTTTCTTTTAATAATCGTCTGTACAATAGCATTCCTTGAAAATAAGGAAAAATTAAAACAATTGTAGGTGGAACAGTGGATAGCGAGAGGAAGAGGTAAAAAGTGCTGCCACAAAGGTTCTGCACTGCGAGGAGATAATCAGGAAAATTGTTTGAGAATGGACGAGCAAATGGACGAGACAAATAGTTCAAATGTTCAAATGTTTGTTAAGCTTATGGGACTTAACTACGGGGTCATTAGTCCCTAAACTTACAAACTACTTATCAACTAGCTTATCCTAAGGACGGCACAAATATCCATGCCCGAGGGGGGATTCGAACCCCCGACCGTAGTGGCCGTGCGGACCGTGACTGGAGCGCCTCAGTCCCCTCGGCCACCGCGGCCGGCAGACAAATAGTTTGCTTGTCTTATCACTACTCTTGGCTGGCAGTACACAGTCCTTGTATCTAGGTGGCGTTGATATAGACTGATTTACGAAGTGTCTGCTGTAGATCATAAGATAAGTGATACTGCTTCTGTAGAGAGATCAGTGTGTGATGAGGAGCACTCAAACGTCGATGTGATGACCTAAAATATGTAATACTTTGCATCTGAAACAGCTGTTTGTTGTAAAGACATAACCTTTCGAGTAGAGGCCAATTCACACTGTCCGTCATGTCAACGTCACGTCATGGCACCATCACACCAAGTTGCATTCACACTGCCCATCATTGTCACGTCAATTTGCCTATCCCAATAAGCGATTTTGAAGGCAAGATTATGAGTGGCGATCTGTTATGTAGAAAGTCATAGTTTAATACTGGAATTGAGGGAACAACAGTGCTAAATGTTACTGATGGCCAAAGAAAACTTTGCAAGGTGTGTTTCTGGCCAACTTAGTGTGGTAAAGTACTGGGAACTGAAACAATATTTCAAAACATCGACGTCTATTTTTAAGCGATAAAATAAACATATGGACACATCAAACAATATTTATAAGAGCATAAATAGAGCCTGTTTATTTATCCATTATGATTTGCCCGCTGACATTGTTAATACCGTCGTAAATAATCGAATTTTTGTTTTTCATTAGCACTGACTTTTTCATTTAATATTTTATTTAATGACAAAAGCGTCATCAAATTACAGTGTTATTCAAATAAACAGTTTGCTTCAGTCTTTTCTGTTAAAATATTACGAAACATAAACCATTTTTCAGTTTCAGATATTCGACCTCGCTTTTAGGAGGACACTCAAAAATATTTAAGTTGTCATAAAACAATTTGAATTTAATGCTAAAACAAAGTATAACAATAAAATAAAGATTAATAAGACACATTTGCATATGAACTGCGTAATCATCAAATGTTGTTGTTGTGGTCTTCAGTCCGGAAACTGGTTTGATGCAGCTCTCCACAATACCCTATCCTGAGCAAGCCTCTTCATCTCCACATAAGAACGGCAACCTACATCTGTCTGAATCTGCTTACTGTATCCATCTCTTGGTCTTCCACTGCGATTTTTACCGCACACACTTCCCTCCAACGCTAAATTCACAATTCCTTGATGTCTAAGAATGTGTCCTATACCAATCTATCCCTTCTTTTAGTCAAGGTATGCCAGAAATTTCTTTTCTCCCCAATTCTGTTCAGTACCTCCTCATTAGTTACGCGATCCGCCCACCTAATCTTCAGCATTATTCTGTAGCACCAAATTTCAAAAGCCTCAATCCTCTTCCTGTCCGCACTGTTTATCGTCCACGTTTCACTCCCATAAAAGGCAACACTCCATACAAATGCCTTCAGAAAGGACTTCCTTAGGCTTAAATCACTATTCGATGTTAACAAATTTCTCTTTTTCAAGAACGCTTTTCTACCCATTGCCATTCTGCATTTTATATCCTCTGTACTGCGACCATCGTTTGTTATTTTACTGCCCAAGTAACAAAACTCATCTACCTCCTTTATTGCTTCGTTTCCCAATCTAATTCTTTCAGCATCGCCTGATTTTCTTACACTGCACTCCATTATCCTAGTTTTGTTCTTGTTAATGTTCATCTTATATGCACCTTTCAGCCTACTGTCCATTCCGTTCCAGGTCCTTTGCTGTATCTGACAGAATTACTATGTCGTCGGCAAAACGCAATGTTTTTAATTATTCATCCTGAACTTTAATTCTGTCTCCAAATTTCTCCTTGCTTTCCTTTATAGCTTGCTCAATGTACAAATTGAATAATAATGGAGAAAGACTACAACCCTGTCTTACTCCCTTTCTAACCACTGCATCCCTTTCTTGCCCTTAAACTCTGACAACCGCTGTCTGGTTTTTGTACAAGTTGTAAATAACCTTACGCTCCCTATATTTGACTTCTGCTTGCTTCAGAACATGAAAGAATTTATTCCAATCAACATTGTCAAAAGCCTTCTCCAAATCTACAAAAGCTAGAAAGATAGGTTTGCCTTTTCTTAATCTATCTTCTATAATAAGCCGTAAAGTGAGTATTGCCTCCCGTGTTCCTACATTTCTCCTGAACCCAAACTGATCTTCCCCTGAGGTCGGCTTCTACCAGCTCTTCCATCGTCAAATACAACTTGAAAATCGCGTGACGAAAATAGATTAACTTCCTATGTTAGCAGACGACCGTTCTGTAAAAACATTCTTCTCGAGAAAACTTGACGTGATGTTGACGTGACGTGATGGTCCAGTGATGCACAGTGCGAAGGCCTCCAATAGAAATACATCGTGGATTGTTGTGACAGACGGTGATGTGACGTTACGTCAGTGCGAATTGGTCTTAGAACGTTTCAGGTCCGTGGAGCTAGGGGAAAATACAATGTAACTAGAATGAATTGATCAGGGTAAATGTTCGCTTGACTGGTGTGAAGATTAGCAATCAGATTATTGGTAGAAGAAAAAATGCACTGTAATAGTTAGGGTGATGGTTTTGCATGCATGTTCAATTTGCTGTTGTGTCGAGTAGGCTGCTGGTATGCACAATCCTTCTCTTATTTTGCCCTGGAGACGACAATGTTGGAGTCCTACACTGCGAAATACATGGTTGAAACATTGAATAATTATTTGATATGTTGTGAAGCATATGTGTCACAAATTGTAGATGTACACGTAGATACATTGTATAATGGCTGTGCTATTGTTGTGGCGTATTTAATTGGTTTTTACTGGTGTTTACATTACAAAGGAATGCATCTCGGTAGAGAAGTGGAGAGGCTTATGATGGTAAATTATTGTTCTTCAGTCAAGAATCAAAGTGTTTGATAAATCTCCGATAGTTTGGAGGCTTAAAGTTGGCTAGTTGCAACAAATAGACTGTGTGTGTCGACAGGTTGCACACATGTTTAATCTTGACAGGACTGCTTGCGGCAGTCAGATGCTATATTAGATTGATTAGGGGTGGAATGCGACGCAGTAGGGTTACTCTAAGCCTTGTTGAAGTGGGAATGACTGTTATCGGGAGTTAGTAGACAGGATGTTTATGATAAGGATGACTGTAAGAATAATACAATCACTTAGCTGAGCTTGGTTCTTGCTATGAACTCTTATGAAGGATGTTGTAAGTTAGTTAGGTCAGAACTTCAGTAAAAATTTGTCATAGCTGATGTTGCTCTGTTATGTTAGGCTCTAAAGTAATTAAGTTGGAAGTATGGTCATTTGGTTATAAAATTGGTTAAAATTATTCTAATAAATCGAAGCGTTTTCTATTTGATATGTTAGTGGACCATCATCTTTTATTTTGGGTACTTAAATGTCAATTACATGTCTAGGATCGAAAGAAGATGTGATAGGTTGTTGTTACATGTTGTGGATGTCAGTTGTATGGAATTGTTTATCAGTAGTTTTGATGAACATATGATGTGAGTCATCATTAGGTCTGTTCGTTTTTGTAACTTACTTCACTTTCATCACTGGAGATCTGCATCGTCCAAGTACTGATTTGAATAATTATCTTCGAAAGCTACAGCTCGTTTGCTAGTAGTGTTTACGGTAAGGATGCTGACAATTCGGTAGTGTTTTTGGTATTTAATTAGGTCGATTTTGGTTAGAATATAATGCACTGGAGCTCTGGACGACTTGATAAGAGAAACGACTTGGTGTTGATGTGTAGATTGGGCTTTTTTGGTAAACTGTCCTTTGTGTTGTCGATTTTTTGGTGTTAATATCAACGTTTATGGATAGTAATTAATGCATCTTGGTAGCGTAGTGGAGAGGCTTGTGATGGTAAATTATTGTTCTTCAGTCAAGAATCAAAGTGTTTGATAAATCTCCGATAGTTTGGTGACTTAAGCCCTTTTTAAACGACCAACGAAATTGGACAAGAAAGATAACAGTCTACTGAAGCGCTCCTAGCGTACTAGCACCGAACTACAAGCTCATACATGATCTTGCGGCTGCGCGTTTAAACGATTAACGTAAACGTAGAGTAAACGCTACTAGCGAGTGTTTTGAAGTCTAGTTTGTTGTTGTTTTTCGGGGCCGATATGAGTTCAATGCCTGCAACTTTAGCAATTGCAACGGCTGCGTTTGCATTGGCTGTCGTTGCTAGAAGAAGAATACAACGCCGAAGAAAAAACAGATGCTGGATGCGACCGTGGCTTCAGAGAAGAGAGGAAGAAAACCGCGACGCATATAGCATGGCAATGAACGAATTAATGCCGGAGGATCCTAATAACTTCCGCAATTATTTTCGTATGAATGCTGCATGCTTTAACAAGTTATTGGCATACGTCGAAGTAAGGCTTCAGCATCAAAATACTGTAATGAGAGAAAGTATTTCGCCCAGTCGGAGGTATGAATATGAATCGCTTGCATCTTCATGTAATGGGAGTATCATACAGCCATTTCATGTAACTTTTAATTTGCAGACTTGCAGTTACACTGCGGTTTCTGGCGACTGGAGAAACCTACAAAAGTCTCTCATTTGCCCACCGAATCTCTGTTCCCAGTATATCAAACATTGTAGTTGAAGTTTGTGAAGCAATCTGTTGCTGTATGAGAGATATATATCTTAAGGTAAGTTCAACACATCGAAAATAGTGGTGCTGGGTAACAGTGAACCACACATTTGTTGCTTTAAAGTAGTGTGTGATGTTTATATCTTTACTTACTCCCTAAATTGACACTTTTGTTCTGCTTAAAACTTTATGATCACGTATAAGATGAACTGCTTGACATTTTGAAAACAAAATTATGACAATGTGGCATTTCATAGACACACTCCAATGTTTATTTCAAGATTTAATCTCGACTGTAAATAATTTTTTTTAAAAGTTTTCTTTTCCTTGCATTTGGCACTAGGTGGCCTTGTACCTTGGGCCAAAGCCTGTACCTAGAACATCTAATCAAGTTTTACTTTCTGTAACAGTACATTAGGGAAAGGCATTTCATAAAATGTAACAAAGTTACTTTTCAAACATACTTTAATTTGGGCCAAAACATTGTAAGAAAAATGTCACTATAATTTCTGGAAATTATCTTAACCTGCTGTGATCAAATGCTTTACAAGTGAGAATATGAGATGATTTAAAGCTCTTACTGTCTCATCCCCCCCCCCCCCCTCAATTGCTGCTGCTTCAATGAATGCTGCAAAGTCAGGTTTTTGACCTCTTCATACTCTGCTTTGTGGTCTCTAAAGATATGAAAGTTTAACCTGATATATGTCTGTATTTATACATGTGACAATATATTAATTTTTGTGGTTTAAACTTGCTCGCACCTATAAGCCTAACAATGTAATCTGAAAGAAGAACAATGGAAGTAGTGTAATGAAAAACTTAAAAGAAACGAATAGCTGACTTTTTGGCTAATAATGTCGTGAACTTAAAAGATTCGTATAGTTATTGTCATTTGCTGTGAAAATTATGACAATGTGGCATTTCATAGACACACTCCAGTGTTTATTTCAGGATTTAAACTCTACTAAATATTATTTAAGTTTTCTTTTCCTTGCATTTGGCCCTAGGCACAAGGTGGCCTTGTACCTCGGGCCAAAGCCTGTACCTAGAACCACTGAATGTTTGTTGGCAACGTACTTAGGGCCATGGCTTTAAGTACAAAAGCTAACAATAAATCATAAACACTATTTATTGTAGAAACGAAGTGTAGATATGTGAAGAAATAGTGCTTTAAATTCTGAATTTAGTGGTCAACACCGAAATGGTGATAATGCGTACTGCCGGAGAAAAAAATTCAGAAATAAAGACTTGAAATTTTATTTCAGCAACATGAAGAGATTTTCACCCCTCTAAATGCATGCCTACTTCCCTCAAGTTGTTAATTGGCCCATTTTTGGTACAGCTGCTAACCGAGAACCAATTAAGTAAATATCCCTTAATTATTTTCCAAACTATGTATGTGGCCCTAACATACCTGGAGTTCGGCTTTTCTGGGGTGCTATTAGGAACACTTTTCTTACCTGTTTTTCTTGTATGCTGAGCTGCTTCATGAAGAGGCCACATTTTCTTCATTAATATTGGGTACCAACTTAAAAACATACTGACAGGAGTATTAAGAATCATTGTATATATTAATCTGCCTTGCCTGCTGATATTAAATATCAGTAATTCCTGATACAATTCAGTCACTGCACACTCATTATTTTAAAAGTAATTAATGACACAGGTGATTGTCATAGGCATATATCACACTTTTCAGAGAGAGAAAAGTGTCTACATCCTTACTTTGCTTGGATTATTTGTGAATATTGCCTTCTAGGAATTGACATTAAGTACAGGGCACACTTGGCCAAGAGGTCAGATTCAAAACCAAAGTTGCACATTATAATTTTTGCTACTTACAGTAACATACAATCGGTGATATGTTTTGCCTTTCATAAATATTGGTGTTTGTTACAGGCCCCTGATACAAGTTGCAAATGGTTGCAGATTGCAAGAGAATTTGAAGAGTTATGGCAATTTCCAAACTGCATAGGTATGTTTTAGAAATTGCTTCATGTTGGTTTACTTTTTACAAGTTGTATTGTGGGAAGTTGCAGATAACATTCATTACATCATCTTGTTGAATAACTTTTTCAGGTGCAATGGATGGTAAACATATTGCCTTTTCTCCACCAACGAAATAGGGCCGGTTCTAAATTCGCTACTAGTAGGTTCACTGCGCATGCGCGAGCTAGTAGCTGTCTGCTCCAGTCTCCGCTCCGGTAATCCGCCATTTTCGTATCGTATTTTGTATTTTGTGAAAGCCTATAAATTTTTCGTCGCTGAAAGGAACTTTCTGGTGAAGTGAGTGTGTTGTATTTTTGGTAAATATTGTCATGAAAGTGTTTAAACGTCTCTAAATTGCATAATTATTTAATGATGCGCTAATGTGAAATCACTACTGCTGTTGTAGTCATGGAGTGGAACAAAACAGCTATAACTGTCCTAATAGAAGCGTATAGTGAAGAGCCAGCTCTGTTCGACGTAGGACATACGCTATACCATAATAAGGTACGTATTTTAGTAACAAACTCGTAAGTATTCGTCAGTAAGCTTTAAGTTATAACAGCATCATTTACGTTGTTACAGCATGCCAGAAAGGAAAAGTTGCTTGCAGTGGCAAAAAAAGTATCTGTCGTTTTGCCTGGCGTCACTGGCGATGACTGCAAAATCAAATTCAATTCACTACGGTCACACTATGGGGCTGAAGTGAAGAAGATAAAGTCTAGTGAAATGTCTGGTTGTAGCTCAACATGTGTTTACAAACCTGGGGTGTGGTGGTTCAAGTATATGTCCTTCTTGAAGGACCACATCACTCCTAGGAGATCTTGTTCTAATGTAGAACGAAAGCCGGTAAGTACGGTGCTGATATATTCCTTTTGAGCTTTATTTTTTTCGTGGTAGCATGTAACAATGTCATATTTTACTTACCTTGACAAACTTGGTTTTTCCTTTTGTGAATTTGTCATGGCTTTCCAATGAACTTAAAGATATATCACGTCAGTACAACTGCATATGAATATTTTTTTATATAATGGAATTGTAAAATTTCTCATAGGCCTATTGTAGAGAGCATGGCTGTCTATTTTTCTCAATACTGTTTGCAAACAACTATTGATTTGTACATATATTTGCTTATGAAGGAGAGTAACAGTGTTACTCACTTGAAGTCTCATGCTTGAACTAGAATTATGTTTGATGATAATTTTAGTACTTACTTCCAACATGATTACTCTGATTAATGAATATTTTACGATTACTCAGCGTCATGCTGTTTAGACCTACTGAATGGTTTTGCTTCAGAGCACCATTTACTTATGTGATTTGAGGTTTTCAATGAAACAAAGTTATTAATTATTTATATCTTTAAATAAAAAAACCACTGAAAACACTGGGTGTTGCTCAATACCATTGTGTGCAGAGATATTTGTTGTTGACATCGAAAAGAGACTATACACAATAATGACACTCTACATTAATTATGAAACTGAATATATTGAAAGTAATAAATTAAAATTCTTTGCAAAGTATGCCTTTTTAAATGGAGACTATCTTGATACATTTTGGTGAATAGAACATTCCATAATGTACCGGTACTAAGTACTTGTTTTGTTTTTCCATCAATGCCATGTGCCAAATCACACATTTTATTTTATACATATAAACTATTTCATGTACTTGGATCTCAACCGTTTGTTTCTCTCCAGGCAATTCAGTCCTCGTCCGACTATGGAGAGGTATCACTGAACACCTCTGCAGACCAAAGTGAACTACAAGAAGTGATTTGTGTAAGTAATACATTTTGAATATCACAAGTTTCTAATCTAAAAGTGCATTAAATGGTAATTAACCTTTGTGTGTTAAGTGGTACGGTGGTTCTGGATTCTTAATGTTATTGACGTGTTTCATATGTCCTGCTGGTCTGTCCTATGTATAGAGCATCACAACTGTTAAAATTTAGATGTTCAATAAGTTTTGGTTGCATCAGTGCTCTGTCTTTTTTTAGGCAATTATCTAATGAGTTATGGCCTTGATATGCAGCTAAAGTCTCGATCAGCGGCATAGGTAGCGAAGCGGTGCGTCTGTAGCAGTGTAAGGTTGGCAATTGTAAGCCTTTTACCTTATGAACATTGAAAAAATTGTTGTAATTTGTATCATTTGAGAGACAGGCACACGCATATTTCGATTTACATAACAAAGTGTTACCGTACACCTGAACAGGAAGACAGTGCATGTGGAGAAATGTAGTTTTGTAGTGTGCGATCTTCTACATTCGAATGCTGCGATTCATTTCCAAAATAAAATTATTCAAACATGATGTTAACACATTCATACTCACATCTTGTAAAAATTGTGTGCCGCCATTCGTCTCAGCATCCACGACTGTTGCCAACACTGCCGCTTTATGTCACGTAATTATATAAGGCCATGCTTCTGATCGAGACTTTTACCTTGATATTCTATTTATATTCCTTGTTTCTTTAGAGTGTTTCCAATGCTGTGTGTCAGTTTATTTGCATAAGTATATGTGTATTAGGTTTTTTGTTTAGTTTGTGTTTTGTGGCCCACTTGTGAGTGTTCAGAGTTCTCATTTATTTATTTTCGTTTGGATTCCTGTATTCAGTTTTATAATAATGATATCTTGGTGTTCATTACTCTTTGCTGTTCTACTTATTATGCCTAGCTCCTTGTTGTAATTGTTTGTCGAGTGATATTGAGTTTAATCTGTGTGACGTGTGAGAGCCGATTACTTTTGGGCAGGTAGAAGTCTGGTATAAAGATATGTCTAAAGTTCCTAGTACTTTTTCTATAGATTCTTAATGAGTGCAGAATATTATTCTTTATAGTTGATATTTTCAGGAAATTCATTTGGCTTGTTTCTTCCTTCTCTACAGTGAACTTTGTTCTTGAGTGTTGAATTCATGTCTGGTGTCAATTGGAAGTCCAGGATATGAACCATCGGCTTTGACCAATAACGTCATATCACAGTTATAAGACAATAGTTTGTTTACAAGTTCTAATAGTGTGGTATGTAATCAGAGTATTTGTTGTCTACAATACTTAAATATTACGATGACATCCTATGTTTATATTCATTGATAGTGTTTGGTTTGCTAGTTGGTATATCTACGTAGGATGTTTTGTGACACTTACTTCAGTCATGACGTCGGATGTTCTGATGTCACAGGTCAAAGCCGATGTGTTGTATCTGTCTTCAAATTATGCCTATTTCTGTGTGTAGTTGGTCTTCCATTTTCTGGTTCGTTTATCAAGCATAGGATATCAGTGTATTTCCACCAGTATATTATTCAGTATTTAGGTGGAATTGCTTCTTCAAATATTCTTTTTTTCTCATGAAAAGTTTAGCTAACTATCTTTTGGAATTGGAGATCCCATTGGTAGCCCTTCTACTTGTAGGTAAAACTCTTTTTATTCAATTAAAATTAATTTTGCTGTATGATAAGGTGTAGGAGCGTACTTATGTTACATATTGTTGTGGTAACTGATTGAACGTTTATTGGTGTAGTTCTGTTATCTTGATTGCTACTCATTTTCACTATCATTATTGCACTGCCCATAATTGTTTTTGCCGTATCAGACATATTTCTTGTGATCGTGACTGAGTTCTTCATTATTTGCTCCGCATTTCTTATGTCTTTTTGTGCTTTATACTGTTGTGTGAGTACATTTAGCATATGTCTGGCAAGGGTGTACATATGTGCATGCTCTTCTATAATTAACAATGGATAAATGGTACAACCCTTCTTGCCGGACTCCAGTGGTTATGTTGGCACCAATGGTAATAGTGGCAGCTCAGATGACCAATAAATGTTTTGACTTGACAACTTTCATTAAAATGATCTTTTCTTTTTTTCTGAGCAGAAAAGGGTACATACAAGAACCTGCCGACCATAGAGCAGGTACAGTATTGATTTTGCTGCGAGTGAAATGAGCAGTAATAATATTTACTGAGTAACTCGTGCAAAATATTAACACAATTCTACACTTCATTATTCATCAGTTGCCAACATAAGCACTGGAGCTCGACGAGAAGCGTTGTAAAGTTTTACTGTTAGCAATTGCTCTGATTGTGTTGTTTATTTCCTGAAGCTTTGGTTGTCTCCAGAGTTTTGGTGCATTACATTACATATGTGTCATACAAGCTTTTTGTCTGACATCTAGTATGTACTGTACAGTGTTTTTCAATTTTGTGTGGAATCTATCTGTTGGGTCTGCCTCTAAGTTTTGTTATTTTATTTTGTGCAATGACTCCTTTATTCTTCCTTGTCCATAAGGACCACTGAGCTTCCTTTGCCTGCTTCAGTTATGTTTCCTGTATGTAGTTTTTTCCGGCGGTTTTAGTTTATGTAGTTAACTATCTTGTTTTATTGTGTTGTATCAATGATGTTTTTAATGTCTGTTCCAGTTAATTCTCTTGTTAGGCCTCGGTATGTTGTGCTTGTTTAATTTTCCAGTTCTTGAGGTGGTGTATATTCAGTTTTTATTATCACATTTTCTATACAATATTCATTCATTTTTGTGTGTAGTGTTTTAGACCTTTTTGTTGGAGTAGTGTTTCATCATCAGTAACCTTGGTGTCTGAGAGGTTTACAAGACAGGGGTAGAATTGGGGTGTGTGTGTGTGTGTGTGTGTGTGTGTGTGTGTGTGTGTGTGTCTCCATTAGTGCATTTAGTTTCTAAAGTAGTCTACAGTTGCAAAAGCATGGTAACCTAACATATACAGAGTGCATTATATTCTGTTTACATAATAAAGCAGTGTGCAGTTTTCCAGCTGTAAAGCATTGGGGGGATGGATTCTTAAGTAATGTACAATATTCGTTTATTTGACAGTAATGTTATATCTTCCCTATCTGTATCTCTCTCTTGCTGTGAGTGCGAGATATTCACAACTTGCAATTTCTTTATTACAGTTAGAATCAGCTGATTCTCCGCTTTCTGCTGAAAGTAATGGGGCAGAATTGTTAGAGGAATCAGTATCTGTCAATGTAAGTAACTCCTTTAAAATTGTGTACCTTACAATATTTAGCATAATTGAAGTTCGCAGTACAACCTGTCAGCTTTGACCAGTGCTGTCATAGGCGAGTGAAACGGGATATGCTATGCAGATATACCAACTCTCAAAACAAATACTGTCAATGAATATAAACATACGGGATGAAATCATAATACTTATGTGTTTTAGAATATCAAAAATCTGTGATTAAAATTGCACAGGTCCTGGCATGAAAATTCTCGCCTTTGGTGCTCACTTCAGAAGGGGGAGGTGGGGAGGAACACCCTCAATATATTATGATTTTGTATAGGTCTATATAATCTGTGTTCTGCTTGTAAATAAACCCGTTGTCTTTAACTCAGATATGTCATTGGTCAAAGCCGATTGGTTGTATCGCACACTTCAGTTGAAGTGTATTTTAATATTCACATTCGGTCTTTGTGTGGCATTTTATTTACATATTTTTTACTTTTGGGTATTCAGTTGTATTATTATCATCATCATCATCATCTACATTAGCTCTGTGAGGGATGTAACAGGCTGTCAAATGCCCATGGCTGACTAAAATAAAGGTTTATTAGTTTAAAAGTGTACTTCCAACGTTACACCCCAATCACAGTTTTCATTTATAACACAGAAAATTTGCAGCCATGAGCAACAATGGCCTGCCCATACCACAATGACAGTGCTTGCTAGTAAGATCTGACAAGATGGTGGTAAACACCAATATTATAAGCACATGCTCAGAAGTAGATGCAAAGCTAAAAATGCAATCAGACAAAAAGTTGTTATTGATTGGAAAGATCAATTTCATTTAAGTTGACAACCCAATAAATTTCATGGTATTGTTGGAAATTTACCACAGTGAGTAATCATCCCAAAAATTCATTGGGCATAATTTAAATTCTGTATAAGTTGTAACAAGTCTTATACCAACAGCAACAATATAAAATATGCATGTTTTAGTTCTAAGTTTAGATAGGTAGTAAATTTTTTACTATTATTTTATGCATATTTCTCTTTGGATTTTTCAGATGAGCCCACAGCCCATTGAAAGCGAGTTGGTAGAGCAGCCCCCACAAAGAGGGCCCTACAGCAAGAAATTGAAGCGGCAGAGGAAAGAAGACGATCTATTTCAATCAGCTATTAATGTGCTGACTTCAATTGGTAGCCAGGTACACAGTACCCCTACCTCTTCTACACCACAAACAGTTACCTTTGGTCAATACATAGATTCCTTGTTGAGCAAAATGGACAATTACCCACGTATCCAGTCCAAGGTGAAATGGGGAATGCTGGAAGTATACAAGGAAGGAGAGGAGGAAATTTATAACACTGACAATACATAAAAAAGTGAAGTGTATATTTACAATGTACAAACAAGTGTAATGACAATAAAAAATGTTCAGTGACAAATTTTTTTTTTATTTATCTCACAGCCATGGTCCAAGCCCAAACAAGTTTCAATGCATTTACATGTGGGCTCTGTTCGCCGTGTCAATAATTATATCTTTTTACGGATTCCCACTGCCATGGTACATACCCAATAGTATTGAAAAAATTACAGAATTTCTCTCTCACTTCTCTAGCACTTAATGAAGTTCTATTGCCCCTTTGTGTCGCAATGCCTTGCAATGTTGGGTCTGCACGCCAAAGGCCCTCCTCTATTGTACACTGTTCAGTGTCTTCAGTGTCAGTGTATGCCAGGTAAGTAGAGCTTGTTTCATCAATTAAAAAATTGTGTAGGATACAAACTGTTTCCACAATACGTTCAACTTTTTCCACTGGCAAACGTATGACGCTCAGTAGAATTCGGAAGCGATTTGCCAAGATGCCAAAAGCATTCTCTGCTGTACGTCGAGCTCTCGCCAACCTGTAATTGAATATCTTCTGTTTAAGTGTTTCACATTCCCTGTAAGGTTTCATCACATACGGTAGCAGTCTAAAAGCATCATCTGCTACAATGACATGAGGGGTGGTTAAATCTGAATCCTGCAGCAGCTTCTCTCCTGGCACATTGAGTGAATTGTTTTTTAGTGCTCCACTCAGTTTGCTGTTGGCAAAAACCCCACCATCACTAACTCTCCCATTGCAGCCTATATCTGTAAGTGTGAAGCGATACCGAGCATCTACAACGGCAAGCAGCACAATACTATGAAACTTCTTGTAGTTGTAGTAGACACTCCCAGCACTTCTTGGTGGAGAAAAGGCAATATGTTTACCATCCATTGCACCTGAAAAAGTTATTCAACAAGATGATGTAATGAATGTTATCTGCAACTTCCCACAATACAACTTGTAAAAAGTAAACCAACATGAAGCAATTTCTAAAACATACCTATGCAGTTTGGAAATTGCCATAACTCTTCAAATTCTCTTGCAATCTGCAACCATTTGCAACTTGTATCAGGGGCCTGTAACAAACACCAATATTTATGAAAGGCAAAACATATCACCGATTGTATGTTACTGTAAGTAGCAAAAATTATAATGTGCAACTTTGGTTTTGAATCTGACCTCTTGGCCAAGTGTGCCCTGTACTTAATGTCAATTCCTAGAAGGCAATATTCACAAATAATCCAAGCAAAGTAAGGATGTAGACACTTTTCTCTCTCTGAAAAGTGTGATATATGCCTATGACAATCACCTGTGTCATTAATTACTTTTAAAATAATGAGTGTGCAGTGACTGAATTGTATCAGGAATTACTGATATTTAATATCAGCAGGCAAGGCAGATTAATATATACAATGATTCTTAATACTCCTGTCAGTATGTTTTTAAGTTGGTACCCAATATTAATGAAGAAAATGTGGCCTCTTCATGAAGCAGCTCAGCATACAAGAAAAACAGGTAAGAAAAGTGTTCCTAATAGCACCCCAGAAAAGCCGAACTCCAGGTATGTTAGGGCCACATACATAGTTTGGAAAATAATTAAGGGATATTTACTTAATTGGTTCTCGGTTAGCAGCTGTACCAAAAATGGGCCAATTAACAACTTGAGGGAAGTAGGCATGCATTTAGAGGGGTGAAAATCTCTTCATGTTGCTGAAATAAAATTTCAAGTCTTTATTTCTGAATTTTTTTCTCCGGCAGTACGCATTATCACCATTTCGGTGTTGACCACTAAATTCAGAATTTAAAGCACTATTTCTTCACATATCTACACTTCGTTTCTACAATAAATAGTGTTTATGATTTATTGTTAGCTTTTGTACTTAAAGCCATGGCCCTAAGTACGTTGCCAACAAACATTCAGTGGTTCTAGGTACAGGCTTTGGCCCGAGGTACAAGGCCACCTTGTGCCTAGGGCCAAATGCAAGGAAAAGAAAACTTAAATAATATTTAGTAGAGTTTAAATCCTGAAATAAACACTGGAGTGTGTCTATGAAATGCCACATTGTCATAATTTTCACAGCAAATGACAATAACTATACGAATCTTTTAAGTTCACGACATTATTAGCCAAAAAGTCAGCTATTCGTTTCTTTTAAGTTTTTCATTACACTACTTCCATTGTTCTTCTTTCAGATTACATTGTTAGGCTTATAGGTGCGAGCAAGTTTAAACCACAAAAATTAATATATTGTCACATGTATAAATACAGACATATATCAGGTTAAACTTTCATATCTTTAGAGACCACAAAGCAGAGTATGAAGAGGTCAAAAACCTGACTTTGCAGCATTCATTGAAGCAGCAGCAATTGAGGGGGGGGGGGGGGGGGGATGAGACAGTAAGAGCTTTAAATCATCTCATATTCTCACTTGTAAAGCATTTGATCACAGCAGGTTAAGATAATTTCCAGAAATTATAGTGACATTTTTCTTACAATGTTTTGGCCCAAATTAAAGTATGTTTGAAAAGTAACTTTGTTACATTTTATGAAATGCCTTTCCCTAATGTACTGTTACAGAAAGTAAAACTTGATTAGATGTTCTAGGTACAGGCTTTGGCCCAAGGTACAAGGCCACCTAGTGCCAAATGCAAGGAAAAGAAAACTTTTAAAAAAAATTATTTACAGTCGAGATTAAATCTTGAAATAAACATTGGAGTGTGTCTATGAAATGCCACATTGTCATAATTTTGTTTTCAAAATGTCAAGCAGTTCATCTTATACGTGATCATAAAGTTTTAAGCAGAACAAAAGTGTCAATTTAGGGAGTAAGTAAAGATATAAACATCACACACTACTTTAAAGCAACAAATGTGTGGTTCACTGTTACCCAGCACCACTATTTTCGATGTGTTGAACTTACCTTAAGATATATATCTCTCATACAGCAACAGATTGCTTCACAAACTTCAACTACAATGTTTGATATACTGGGAACAGAGATTCGGTGGGCAAATGAGAGACTTTTGTAGGTTTCTCCAGTCGCCAGAAACCGCAGTGTAACTGCAAGTCTGCAAATTAAAAGTTACATGAAATGGCTGTATGATACTCCCATTACATGAAGATGCAAGCGATTCATATTCATACCTCCGACTGGGCGAAATACTTTCTCTCATTACAGTATTTTGATGCTGAAGCCTTACTTCGACGTATGCCAATAACTTGTTAAAGCATGCAGCATTCATACGAAAATAATTGCGGAAGTTATTAGGATCCTCCGGCATTAATTCGTTCATTGCCATGCTATATGCGTCGCGGTTTTCTTCCTCTCTTCTCTGAAGCCACGGTCGCATCCAGCATCTGTTTTTTCTTCGGCGTTGTATTCTTCTTCTAGCAACGACAGCCAATGCAAACGCAGCCGTTGCAATTGCTAAAGTTGCAGGCATTGAACTCATATCGGCCCCGAAAAACAACAACAAACTAGACTTCAAAACACTCGCTAGTAGCGTTTACTCTACGTTTACGTTAATCGTTTAAACGCGCAGCCGCAAGATCATGTATGAGCTTGTAGTTCGGTGCTAGTACGCTAGGAGCGCTTCAGTAGACTGTTATCTTTCTTGTCCAATTTCGTTGGTCGTTTAAAAAGGGCTTTATCGCTACGATTATCCCGAGTCGATACTAGCGCGATCATACTAGTCGAGCCGTTCAAACGACTGACGGCCGCCATTAACGCATCTTGTTATCAATCTATTACAAGATCGTTGATCGTTTAAAACGGGCTTTAGGCTGATTAGTACAAACTACGCGCAAAGTTATCAATCGTTGGAAGGTGTGGTTGTTTTGAAGCTTTTTTAATTGTCTATGTGGAGTTTAAAAAATGAATTGGTCACTTTAGCACAGAAAAATGAACTTGGTTTTGGTATGCATATACATCTTTCCTAGTAATCTGTAATGTTACATGATATGACAATGTGGAGCACAAAAATCATGGTAGCTGATAGTTGAAATTCTTAGTTCGTGTGGAGAGCTCCTTTGGTCTGAAAGAATACTCACAGAAGAATATTTACAGAAGACGTAGGAGGACTTGTTGAGGCAAAGGCGGTTAAAATAAGGGGAGATGGCACTACTATGAAAAGCTTATCTGTCGATTGAAGCCAGTCCGCCATCTTGTGGAGTCAACGAAATATGATATTTTAACCTCCTTGTATGATTCAGATTAAAGCATTGTGTGGTTTTTCCCCTATTAACTTTCATACATTTAAGTAACTGTCGTTTCTGGTACATTTTTGATATAATACCATGTTGCAATGGTTTTACGTTCGTTTATCAGGTGTAATGAATACTATAGCGACTGAACTTTTTCCGCACAGGTAGCTGTTTAAATGTCTTCTGGGGCGTTCGATTAACGGTATTTGACATGTTGTAAAGAATCGTTTGCATTGTAACAGATTTTTTAGATGGATATCCACAGAATGTAGAAGTAAACTACCCGAATTGTTGGAAGGTGCAGAACTGGACATTAAGTGGATTACAGGATGACTGCAAACTTAGCTGTCGTAATACTGATGTTAGACAGCGACACCTCCATCTAAGGAAACATAACAGGGTATACGAGAGAGAATAAAATGTTCAAATGTTTGTATAGCTTATGGGACTTAACTACGGGGTCATCAGTCCCTAAACTTACAAACTACTTATGAACTAGCTAATTCTAAGGACGGTACAAATATCCATGCCCGAGGGGGGATTCGAACCCCTGACCGCAGTGGACGTGCAGACCGTGACTGGAGCGCCTCAGTCCCTTCGGCCACTGCAGCCGGCGAGAGAGAGAATATTACATTTCGGAACTTGATAATTTTAAGAGCGGGCCGTAAAGTGCAGTTGGTATGATTTCTAAGAGAGAGCAGGTTGTCTTTCTGGGCAGGAGGTCTGATAAGATCGCTTGCAGATCTAAATTTCGACTCATTCCTTCCAGGTTTACGGCGTTTGAGTGACAGAGCGGTTTTAGGTGTATGTTAGCTTTTGAGATGGGATGTCGACAGTGGCCTCTGTTGTCGGGCACTCAGCTGGGTCGAGTTCCATTAAATAAATGCAGCGTGCGCTATCCTCAAAAAACAAGTGTGTGTGTGCAGAGGTCTTGCGTGGAAGGTTTTGATCATTTGGGTATGTAGCTCAGATGTTTTGAGAGACGATGCTCAAAACGGTATGATATTTTGTTTAAACAGTTAGTATATGTTTGTTTTATGCAGCCTGCCGAGAAAATACTGTGTTCGTGATCACACTGGCGATCGAGATAAGTTAGTGATAAGTGTTTAAACAAGGATATCTCACACCGTTTCCGAGAGAAATAGTTAAGGAAGTTGTGTTACACGTCTAGAGTGTTTGACACTCAGGTTTGGGGATGATCGTTACCGTTACATTACGTTCGTTGGCTGTTGCTAGCATCGTCTATACAGTTATTTTACCCATGCGAACCGATGGAACATTAATCCTAAAATGCACGAATTCGGGTAGAGCTCATTACAAGAAGGGTCTTTTGACACACACAACCTCTAAGTACATGGCTCTTGGTGAGGAATTGTGTGTTCGGAAGGTTTGTAACTATATTTATTTACATTTGTTACTCTATCGAAGTGCTGGATCATTTTACGACGTAATTGGTTGGGTGTCACGTTTGTTTATCGGTTGTAACGAGTGGCATTAGCAGAAGACGCGGTGTTAACCATATATGAGACACCTAACCGCTATGCTATCTCGATTCACTTCTCCATTAACATCTAAGCAGAAGAACACAAACTTGCTTAAAGTCTGGTTCGATGTATTAAACTGTATGTAACGACGTAATGTCCTAATTAAAACACAGGGTGTTGCACTTATAGTCTGATTTAAACTAGTTGTCACTTGACAGGCAGCGGGCCGCACGGCTCCCGCCAGCCATAAACCAATGGGTGGCCGGCGTGGTCCGCTGCCACTGTGTTGCCAGTTCCGTTCCGCTGCGCGCTTCCCAAGGCATGTGGCAGCCAGTCCTCGGTGAGCCATTGTAGACGTGCGACTGACAGATTTCTGTAAATTAGGTTCACGTGCTTTACGATGTGCGACGAAAGTAGTCGAAAGAGAGGAAGACCGAGGCTGCACTCACCTCGGAAACTTCCAAAAGTGGCGGACACGGCGTTGTTATACGGAGTCAGGCGCGTGAATACGTGTGTTCTCTGAGGGAGTATTTTGAGAGATAGAGGGACGCAGGAGGGCTTCTTGCTCCTTTGCATAAAGTGGTGGAGCGAACTGCAGCTGCTCTGCAAATCAGCGAACGATCAGTGATCAGGATCTGCAAGGAGAAATTCGCTAAAGAAGACGCAGGTGAATCATCGAAGTTGGAGGCACCTGGGAAGAAGAGTCGGCTCGAGAAAAGAGTAACAAAACTAGACTCTCTTCGGGAAGATGCGATTCGGCGGCATATATACGCATTTTATTCGAGGAAGGAGTATCTGACACTCAAAAAACTACATGCTACTCTCGTAGCAGTGGACCTGTTTGAAGGCTGTAAATCGTCTTTGTTACGAATCGTGAAAATGTTAGGTTTTCGCTATAAATCTATTTCTGGAAGAAAGTTGTTAATGGAACGGCAAGATATTGCAGCTTGGCGATGCCGCTTTCTTAGAGAATTAGTAGCGAATAATTTTGACGATATCGTTTGGCTTGATGAGACATGGGTGAATGCAGGACACACTTTAAAAAAAAGGTTGGACGGACGATACCATCAACGGTAGTATGGCAGCCCCGATAGGCAGAGGAAAGAGAATAATTGTAGTGCATGCCGGAAATTCAAAAGGTTTCATCCCGAATTGTCAACTTTTATTCAGTTCAAAGAAGACCTCCGACTACCACGAAGAGATGAACCACAATACTTTCGTGAAATGGTTTAAAGACTCTGTGCTTCAAAACTTAACGAAGACATCTATAATTATTATGGATAACGCTCCATACCAATTCAGCTATCCAGGACAAGGCACCGACAAAGGCAACGAAGAAAAACGAGATTGTTTGCTGGCTACTGAAACGTAAGATACAGTTCGACGGCAATTTGACAAGGGCGGAATTATTAGAACTTGTATCACAACACAAACCAAAGAATCCCATTTACATTGTGGTTGAAGTAGCCAAAAAATACGGGCATAAAGTGCTCAGATTGCCTCCCTACCATTGCCACTTTAACGCAATAGAGCTGATTTGGGCACAGGTTAAACAGCATATTGCTGTAGAAAATAGAAAATTTACATTAACTGAAGTGGAACGACTGTTGAAAGAGGCAGTTGAAAAGGTGACACCAGAAGACTGGCGAAAAGGTAGTGCATCATGTGAAAGGAGTGATTCAGGAAGCCTGGAAGAATGAAGGTGTCTTACAACAATGCGTGGAAGACTTAATAATATCCGTCAATACAAGCAGCGACACAGATAGCTCCAGTGACTCTGAATTAAGCGGTGTTTTCTCGTTGTCTGATTAGTGTATAGTGTATGTATTGCCTGCAAATAATGTGTTTGTGAATTTATTTAGTCTAACATCTCATTCTTGTTGTGAGACTAAAAATTACTGTTCAGCCAGCTCCCGTCACCTTCGTATGGTAAGTTACACTGCATTTTAATTAAAATTTATTTTTGTAGACACTAAGATGTTATTCAATGTGTGTAATAAATAGTTTTCGTGATCTGCAATGAAAAGAAGGAAGGAAGGAAGCTTAGGGTTTAACGTCCCGTCGAAAGCGTGGTCATTAGAGACAGAATGAAAAGAAGGAAAATTTTTCTGACGCGAAAATATCTTACTTCAACAGCTCATGTAAAACCGGCGCTAAGTAAAATAAAGAAAATATTTTTTTGTGCTTTGAAGTATCACTGAGATTGATACTGTTTGTAAATTTCAAAATTTTGTAGGAACTAGAGATTTTAAACATCATTCTTGCTACGAGTTCAATATTGACATAGATGCGTAAAAACGTAGTTTTCAGAAATTTATACACCGGAAACGCAATGCACTACGAAAACATTTAAAGATTCGTTGCCAAGGGTTTTACTTTAGCAATGAATGAAAAAAAAAATGTTTTGAGACCAATAGTTTTTAAGGTATGAAGTGATAAGTTTGAAGCTGTTAGCGAACTAGAAAAATTTTAATAGTTTCAAACAAATTAACGTAGCTCTTGCCCTAATTAAAATCAAGGATAGATTTTTGACGTACTGTGAGACTTTATAGATACCTACATCGTGTGCGAATTTGAAATTTTTTACTCGATTCTTGTAGAAGATAGAGGCTTTAAAGCGTTTTTGTATCTCCGCGTGGAGCGATGCACTGTGACGACTGCCGCCAGCCAGTACTTGACGTGTCAACGCTGCAGCTTTGGCCCGCAAACGTCAAGTGACAACTAATTTAAATCAGACTATAATTATTGGGATCGGTGGTCGATGGCCTGGTAGCTGACAGGGTCAATTACTTTACGAAGCACTCGTGTTATTCTAGGTAATTGTACTGTCCGAAGTATGCAACAGTTGGATCCTGTAAAATTATTTTCGGGGATGCTGGGGCGGTAATCTTTAGGACCGTCTGTGCCGGTGGCGGAAGCGAAGCCAGGGCCGCGGGCGGAAGGTTAAAATTAATTTGATATGCAAAAATTCATCGGGGGTTGCGGCCGGTGACTCGCGCTATGCGTGTGAGCGCGTCATATCTATTTCGGTCGCTTGAGCAACTATTGACCGACCGTTTGTGGTCGTAGTTATGTGCTTTCTCTTCCTTAAGATGTAGTTAATATTACGCACCAAACTCTTAAACATTTATGAAACAAAATTAGACCATGTAAGTACGAATCTCTTGGAGGTGGGGGCGGGGGGCGTTTAATTTGATATGCAAATTTAATAAAATTAATCAGGCTATTGAGCGTCTGCTGGGGGTGAAGGGGTGGGGGAGAGTAACGGTTCTATGGCGGCTCGGAGGCGGCTGGCAGGCGTGGGGGGGGGGGGGGGGGGGTGGGGGGGGAGGTGGCGTCAGTCTGGCAGGGGTGGACAGGTCTGGTCCTGTCGGAGGTGCTGCCAGTCTGGCGACGTCGGGGGTTTTCCCCAAAGGCGGCTTGGAGGCGGGTTTTTCCGGCCGCCATCTTGAATTTTGCCGCCATACCAACAAAACATTACTACAGTCCAGCATTTCATTTTGTGTTATGTGTGACATATTTACACACGGAATTACTAGAGCTGCATAAATGATCATCTAATACACTGTCAAGATTTCCCAAAAGAGATAACAAGTCTAAGAAATTGCCACGGTTTGCTGACTCTTGTTTTTCATTGTGAGCTAACTCATTGGGAGCTATCTCATTAGTTCCACCAAACAATAAGCATTCTACTATTTTGTTTATTATACGCCTGTTCTTTGTAACTAATTAATTATGTTTCTGTATTGACATTTTATACACCGAATTAATCTGAACAGCAATGTTAATTGTGCCAAACATTTTATATTTCCAAACATTTTATAAATGAAGTCCACTTTCCTCATGTTTCTTACTTCGTTCATTTAAATGCTTTAGATCCTTGGAGCCAACTGTTGTCCACTATCCCCACCACCAAACAACACACAGTAGAAATGAAACAATTTTTTCTTCACTCACAGTTAGCCAAGACTTTTTACAGCACTATGAACAGCAGTAAGTTTCTTCCTCTTTCTGTCGAGTTGAGACATCAAGAAATCTTCTGGTTGATGTGTGACTAATTGCTTGATTTCTAGCTTCCCTACCATAATAACTGAAAGGGCATTCTGAAGAATCTACTTTATTCATTTTTTACTCAATTTACGAACATTCAAGTTGCAACGACACAGCTCCAGAATACGTTTTGACGTAGGTGCTAAGGGCCCAGGGTCGCCGGCTCTAAACTGCGAACCTGCCAGCAGGTGCATGAGGGGACGGGCAGTGGGAGCCGGTTTCACTGCGGCCAGCTTCGCCAGGCTCCCAAACGGTAGGCCCAGTTTACACGATTATCGCGCTAGTAATGAACAGATCATGTTGCGCGCCACCTAGCGACCTAAACTCGGAACTACTAGCATTTCGTGAGCAAAGACGGCGTTTCGTACTAGCTAATACGCTTTAGGACAGGTTCTAAATTTGCTAGTAGTGAAGCGCGCGCGCATGGGCAGAAGTGAATTCGTTGTGTGGTTTTCATGTTTATGTGTGGAAATAGCCACATCCTTACCGTCATTGCTTGCTTTGTTGGAGTGATACGTCTTGCATCAGAAAAGTATAGATTTTAATGAATTTTGAATACGTCTTGTTGATTAACTTCGTTTTTTTTTTTTAATTATATAATTTTTAGCATGTCAGAAAGTCAGCTGAACATAATCTCGAAAGTGTGATGCTAAAAGCAACGCAACATTTAGTTGACTGAGGTTCCACTATGGATTGGAAACTGAAATTGCTGTGCAGGCTTCAACAGCAATATTTGTAAGTCAGTACAGAAATTATTTGTGCAAATCTAGGCTTTCGAAAGATTCTACTGTCACCAGAAACCGCAATGGTACAGCGAACCTGCAAAAAAATAATTCAGGAAGTAACTGACACACAAGTTTAACATAGCTGAAAGTGTAACTCAAGTGTAAAAAGCATTCCGTACCTTCAGCTTAGCGAAATTCTTTCTCTCTCTCTCTCTCTCTCTCTCTCTCTCTCTCTCTCTCTCTCTCATCGCCGTATTTTTGTCCTTGGACGAACGAAAGTAACTTGCTAAAACACTCAGCACTTAATATTCGTAAAAAAAATTATGTGAATTCATTGAGGTCCTCTGGTATGAGTTACTTCATTATCTGCATGCAGTTCACATCTCATTCTTCCTCTCACCCAAGGACCCATCCAACAACTTCTTCTTCTCTGTAGTGTTCTAACAAACATTGCCACAGCTCCGATAACGGCCGACATTGTAAGCTTCTTAAGTTGAATATTCATCAGCTATGACATACACCTAAACGTGAATAATCCACGTATACAGACAGTAATAAGCCCGCTGCTGTTAGTTGTAATCAGACGTGTAGATAGAAGTTTATCGTATTGACGCAACCAAACCAGTATGATCACACGTCATTAGTACCCAGTTAGTACGCTTGGAGCGCTGCAGCAGACATATTTCTTGTGAACTTTCGATCGTCGTGTAAACTAGGCATTAGCGGGGGGGGGGGGGGGGCAGGAGGGGGATGGGAAACAGCTCTGTGCGTCTGCAGGGGCAGTTAAGGGCCAGCCGCCGCTGGCCCTCGGCTGTCGGCATGTTTGCTTAACGTGGAGAGGTGTGTGTGTGTGTGTGTGTGTGTGTGTGTGTGTGTGTGTGTGTGTGTGTGTGTGTGTGTGTGTGTGTGGGTGGGATGGGGGGGTGGTTCCAACGGGCGGGCCCTCAGCTATGCCGCGGCGATAGGCTAGAGAAACCATTTGATCACGTCATTGTAAATTGAGTTAGGATGTTAAGGGGATCATGTCACACCCCGTTTGATATAATACTGCAAAAGTATATCACAAATTTTCTGCTGGTCCCTTTAGAATGAGCCACCCGTTACAATGAGTCAACCACATTAAACAGTGAAAAGTTCAATAATTTACCACAAAATAAAACACTACATTTACCAAAAATACTGTCAAACCATGTGCGCCGGATGGGAATGGCTGTGTGATCTGCGGCGCAATGACGCAGAGTACGCGGGTACTCCCACTAGAGGTTTGAGTCCTCCCTCAGCGTGTGTGTGTGTGTGTGTGTGTGTGTGTGTTGTCCTTAGAATGAGTTAGGTTAAATAGTTTGTGAGGCTAGGGACCGAAATCTTAGCAGTTTCGTCCCTTCGGATTACAAACATTTGAACTTTCTTTTTATTTTATTTATTTATTTATTTTTGATGCCATATGGCCTAGGTGCTGATACAATCATCATTACGTCATTTGGCTCATTTAGTATCATAATCCTGTGGGCATCATTGTACAAAACTTATTTTTCGATCATATTGTACGTTTTTGATTGAATTTTAAAGTGGTCAGTCTTATAGTCCAACTATTCCAAAGTTCATGTTCAGCTGTTGGCAAGTCTTTCATCCTTTATGATAATTGAAGGGCCGCGACGGAGAGGCTGAGCGCATTGAGGCGCTATGCTTTGATGCCCAAGACCGTCTGCGTCGGGGTTGAATCTCCCCCTCGGACATGGATGTTTGTGTCGTCTTTAGTATAAGCTAGTTCATAAGAAGTTTGTAAGTTTAGGGACTGATGACCCCACAGTTCAGTCCCATAAGCTTTACAAACATTTGAATATTTTGATAATAGAGAGTGAAAGAAGTGTGCCCACAGTTCAATGCGGTGCATTCACGCTCTAAATTCTGAGTTTTTTTTATTTTGTGGTGAATTTAGTAACTGTTTAATGTGACAACGACTGTAATAAAATTTATTTCAAATATGTATATTAGTGTGTGTTTTAAAATTAGTGTCACAACAAAGCCCTTAAGGACATGTTCCACCCTCCTCAGCCTTGTGCCTCCTCCTCCCCCTCCCCCAAGAACAAATTCTGTATCCGCCACTGAATATGGGGTTCTTGATTTCTTTGTGATCAATAGCGATTTTTGGAAATCGTATCGTTTATCTGGAGTGTCGAGTGAGTATACTACAGCTTTGTCATCGGAATTGTAGTTTTAAGTAGAAGATAGCTCGCATATTGGATAGATTGAAACTCTTGTTTGATCTGAGGTGCTCCATGAATATAACCGTTTCTCGGATATGTATCTGGTATTAGTTGAGAAGACGCTGTTTTGAAGAAGAATGAACAAGTTGCAATGCAGGCTGACGGAAATCAGTTTTCTCTCTCAGTTAAAAGTATTTGATCGTTTCAGGGTGGGTGATTCATTTTTTCGTAATATTGTAAAAAGATATAAAATAGCCAAGATCGCTTATCATCAATTTTTATTAACGACGACCGGTTTCGCTGAACTATGTCAGCATCATCAGGTCAAATAAAATATTTTACAAGGCCATAATCTTGTAATGTCAATGCCTTGTAAAATATTTTATTTGGCCTGATGATGCTGACATAGTTCAGCGAAACCGGTCGTCGTTAATAAAAATGGATGATAAGCGATCTTGGTTATTTTATATCTTTTTACAATATTATAAGTGGATCGCCTCCTGAAACGTAAACCAACGTTTTCGTAATACTTCTAACACACTCAGCCCTAGAGTTTAAATGGGTGGAAGACTCGTTACAGTACAGAGTGCGAGAATGTGTGCTGGTTGCTAATAGGAGTGTTCGCAGTGTCTAATATTGTAACATTAGATGATTGCTGGAGAGAAGAGTATTAAATTTCAGTGTGTTTCGGAAATGAATAATAATTAGGTACGACGTGTAACGCGAGAGCGTTTCGATCTGTAGTTAACGTCAAACTAAGGAGATATCGTTCTACAGTGTTGTAAATACTTGGAACATTTCGAAAAGAATTTATTGCAGTGTCTAATAATATTGCGATTGGGTACAGCGCAAAATCTAGTTCGATTGTGTGGTATTATTCCCGTGTGTGATTAGTGCACGCTCTTTATTACAGCGATAAAGTCTGTGATAGTTCGAAGACTTTTACTTGGAATAGTTTGCACCAATAGAGAACGTGTGTGTGTTTCTTAAAGGAAGGTTTGTAGCGACCATTTAAAGTAATATATTATTTTCTCGTCTCTTATGTCTAATGGTTGTGTGAATTTGTATCTATGGAAGTGGAATGGGTACAGGAATGATCTTGATGACTAAGTTACGGTTGGAGGATAGTAACAGCTTTGTACCGGTGTTTAATTGCTCTGACGCAAGGTGTGTCTATACGGCCGCAATGGAGATCGAGCTGCATTCACGTTACTGATACGCGTTTTTATTTTTAAAACGGGTCATTTACAGGACGCGATTCCGATTGCATCTGTCAGCTTTGGCCTATGACGTCATCGCTGCGCGGTAATTTAGAGGTCAGGGCGCGTTGTAGTGCATTGACGAAATCCAAGCCCATGAAGTCGAAAAATGTTCAATTGTTTGTATATCTATCAGACCAAACTGCGTGGTCATCAGTCCGTAGCTTACAAACTACTTAAACCTAGGTTAACTAACCTACGGACAAACACGCACACACACCCATGCCCCAGGGAGGACTCGAACCTCCACGGCGAGCAACTGCGCGCTCCGCAGCGAGGTGCTTTAGACCGCTCGGCTACTCCACGGCGGCCCATGAAGTTGAACATCACTAGTAAAGAGACGGCGGCCATTCGTGACCTGAGGGAGTGCCCTGAAATTGTTGTCTTACCGGCTGACAAAGGCAATAGTACGGTTGTTGTCTCCCATAAGGACTACACTGAAAAGATGCAGAGCCTGCTAAATAACGATTCCTACCGGAAGGTCAGCGTTGACCCTACAAAGAAGATAGAGAAAAAGACGAGGGCGCTTCTCGAGGATGCGGATTTACCGGAGGGTGTCGCCAAGAAACTGCTACCTCAAGGTCAGGTACCGCCAAGACTTTATGGACTCCCTAAGGTTCAGAAAGTTGCGGATGCCGTTACGCCCCATTGTCAGTAACATCAGAGCATCTACATATTTGTAGGCCAAATACTTGACAGGAATATTAAGCCCTTGTGTGGGTAAATGCCCTCATCACATCCGTAATTCCATAGATTTTGTTAAACCCTTAACAGCTTCAGGCTGGATGAGTCAAATATGGTGAGTTTTGACGTCGTTTCGTTGTCTTGACCTCCACGTATTTTCTTTTCAATGGTGAATACTACGAACAAACAGAGGGAGTCGCCATGGGTAGCCCACTCTTCCTGTGGTAGCAAATTTGTACATGGAGAATTTCGAGGAGGAAGCCTTGGCATCATCTGAATGGAAACCTATTTGCTTTTTTCCGTTACGTGGACAATACTTTCGTCATCTGGCCACATGGTATGGATCAACTCCTTCACTTCCTTACTCATCTGCATACACCCCAACATTGAATTCACTATGGAGACTGAAACTGAGGGTAAATTGCCGTTCCTTGACGTCTTGGTCAAGAGAAGAGCTGATGGCACCCTGGTCATGGTGTGTATTGGAAGACAACACACACTGATCTGTATTTACACGCAGACAGCTGTCACCACTCTTTACAGAGGAATGGCGTACTTAAAACTCTAGTACATAGGGTGCGTACTATCTCTGATGCAGAGAGTCTACCCCAGGAATTGGAACACCTTAGAACTGTATTCAGAAAGGGGGAAAAAAAAAAAAAAAAAAAAAAAAAAAAAAAAAAAAAAAAAAAAAAAAAAAAAAAAAAAGGGTACTCAGAGTGGCAGATTCAGCGGGCTCTCCGCCCAACCTATGGAAATGGATGAAAACATGAGGGAGGAAGTAAGCACTGCGTTTATTCCATATACTGGCGCACTCTGGGGGAAGGTCGCCCGCATTTTGAAGAAACACCAGGTTGGAACTGTCTTGTCCGCCAAATAAAATTCGTGCACTGGTGGGGAGTGCCAAAGTTGATCTCGGTTTGAGGAAAGTCAGCGTGTACCGGATTCCGTGTCTGTGTGGCAAGTCACATATTGGACAGACGATGCGTACCATCGAGGATCGATACGTTGAACACCAGAGGCATACACGATTGATGTATCCGAGCAAATCGGTGGTCGCTGAACATTGTCGGAGAATAATGCAATGGAGTATAAATACACTAGGATTCTTGTACAGACGTCGAGATACTGGGACTGCGTCATTAGAGAGGCCATTGATATTCACACTTGTGACGACCTCATAAACCGTGACTGTGGCTATAATCTTAGCAAAGCTTGGGAACCAGCAATTGGGTTAATTAAGAGTAAATCTAGCAAACGAAACTTAGTGACGACCATGGCGGACAGAGCCCTCACATCGACATCATCTCAGACGCCGTTGCAATCGGTTCCACTGCGCGACCGCTACCGGGCTAGAATCCAATTTCCTTCGAGCCGCCGTAGCGTGCGGATCTCCGTGCCGGCGCATTTCCAGGAGCACAGTCTGTCAGTTCACCTGATTATGGCGACATGTATGATCACCGAAATATTGTGCCCATTGGACACTATAGCCTGGCAGTACACCCGTGGATATTTTGATTATCAAATACACCGGAAGAAACTCAAGAATCACAAGAAGAATTTTGGTTGAAGATAAGCATGATTCGCCGCAGTCACTGTTTTCGAGATTTCTCTTTTCGCGCACATTCCCCTCAAGAGGACCACAGTACGAGGAATTGTCATCGTCACATATTATGCATTTCTTGGATGTATCGATATGAGTGGTTGCCTCTCAGATCACTTGGATATGTATGTAATATAGATGTTTTCTTTGAGGGAGAATGATTAAAATAATAATTAAGCGTTATGATATTTTATTTAAAGATTTAGCAATGTTTATCAATAGGATTGTAATATTTGTTTTATGTGCCCTCTTGAGAGGGCACTGTGCGTGTGTTCGTGCTGACCTGTAGGGGAGAACGATTTGTTGTCAGCTTTCACTACAGGCTTGGACAACTTTAACTGCTACTGTCACGTGATTTTTGATACCTTATTGTGCTACATGTTTAGCAGCTCTTTCTGTTGTATAGGTTAAGTATGCCCTCCGTTCCCTGTGGCCATCTTGGCGTGTATTTGTGCCACCTCCGCTGCGAAGTTTCTCTGCCAACAAGGGCCTCACCTGTCCGATTCGGACTGCAGTCCGTTGTGTCGAGGCCCGACGCCCCTTGAAGTCGTCGCTGCCGCCACCGCTGCTGTCCTGCCCCAGAAGATGCCGTCCACTGCCTTACTGGCTCAAAACGCGCACTCACTCACCCTCTCCGCCAGCTTGACCAGCCCCTTCCTGATAATGCCAGTAAGGCTGATCACTTTACCTCTTACCTCTCTGATGTCTTCTCCATCCCTGACAATTGTAACTTTGATTATTCCTCGTTTCCAGTTGTCCATGAAATAACAGACGTCTCCATCCCACCCCTAGCTCCTGGCTTCCAATACCTGGACCACATCACCCTTTCAGATGACAACACTCCAGTCAGTGCACACGACATACAGTTGATACTGTGCACCAAACGAAACACCTCTCCCGGCCGCAATCGCATCACCTACCACTACCTCAAGGAATGTCCCCTCCCTTTCCTCGCCACCCCTGCTACCCTCTATACTACCAGCCTCTACACTGCTACCCCCCACCAGTGGAAAATCTCCAGAGTTCTCATGTTCTTTAAACCCAACAAAATCCCCTCTGAGGCTTCCTCCTACCATCCCATTTGCCTCACCCCAGTGTTCAGCAAGGTCTTTAAATCCATCCTATCCTGTCGAATCCATCACCACCTCCTCCCTGACACCCAAAGTGGCTTTCAGCCTTCCTTCTCTGATGATGACCAGGTCCTTTGCCTTACCCAACTCCTTTCGCTCCAGCTAAATTCCTGTCGTGCCACCATCTTCGTGTCTTTTGACCTTGAACAGTCAAAGTCAGGTCTGGCATTCTGGCCTGCTCTTCAAACTCCACACCTATGCTCTTCCCGTCAACCTTGTCCAGGTCATTGCCTCCTTCCTCACCAACCGCCCCACTTATGTTACCGTCCACAACACCAACTCCCGTCTTTTCTATCCTTCTGATGGCGTGCCCCAAGGTTCAGTCTCCCCTCCTTTATCTCCTGTATTCCTCCATATGCATAAGCCCCCCCCCCCCAATACACCTTTCCAGTATGCTGATGACACCGCTTTCCTTGCCTTAGCTCCCACCCTCGCCTGCTCCAAGAACACCTTAACCTTTTCACCACTTGGTGCAACCAGTGGCTCCTATCAATCAATCCTAACCAAAACCCAGACCATAATTGTAGGTCGTACCACTCCTTCCTTCCATCCCTGTGATTCCTATCTCACCCTCCATTGCTATCCCATCCGCCTCACCCTTACCCTAAAGTACCAGGGCCTCACTATTGATCACACCTTATCCTGGACTGCACCATCAAACAAAAAGCCTACTCCTACCCCCTTAAACTCCTTGTTGGCCAAACATGGGGCCTAAACCTCTCCAGAGTCCTCTATACCTACAAATCCCTCATCCACCATATCCTCTGTGTAGTCCATCCAGCCAGGATCTCCGCCCCCCCCCCCCCAATCCTCCTATAAATCCCTGGAGATAGTCAAGTGCTATGCGTTCCACCTCCCCTTCCATATTCTCCTGTATACCCCCCTCCCCCATGCGAATCTTCTACCATCTCATTCCTTTTCTCTGCCTCATTCCCTTTATTGAACATCTCTGCCTCCATTAAATATCCCACAAATTACACCCGCCCAATCCTCTAGTCCATCCCCTACTCTTGGCAACCGGTCCATTGCCATGCCTACATCACTGTATCCCTCCTGCTCTACACCTATCCACACTCTGGATCCTTTCCATGGGCAACTGCACCCTACTCCTCCAAGATGATGCCTTCCTACCAGCTGTGATCATACCCCTAGCTCCCTCTCCCCGTCCTCTCCCTGAGAGCCCCGACTATCCCTCCATTACTTCCCTCCTGCCTCTTCTCCCCTCCTCTTTCCACCCTGTTGTTGCTTCAGCTCCTCCCCTCACCTACCCCCCTCCCCACCAAAAACTCCCTTTCATGCAGCCTAGCCCACCTGTGGTCGTCGCATCTGCAGTGACAAGCAGTCCCTCTCCAGATATGCCAAATGCGTCACTGAAGCCTTTTTTGACCAAACTTACCTTCCAAACCTTGTCCAGAAACAGACCTCGTGGGCCCTGTCTGTCCAGTCACCCACCACCTCCCCCACACCCACTGTCTGGCCAATACCACCCAGGAATGGAACAATTGAACCAGATTCTCTGCCAAGGTTTCAACTACCTTTCATCCTATCCTGAAATGAGAAATACCCTACCCAATATCCTCCCCTCCCCCCCCCCCTTTCAGTGCTATTCCGCTACCCACCAAATTATGCAATATCCTTGTCCATCCCTACTCAAACCCTACACGCAATCCCTTACCTCATGGCTAATATCCCTGAAATAGATCTAGATGGAAAACCTGTCCTATTCACCATCCCATCACTACCAACTCTAGTCCCGTCACAGACATTTCTATCCCATAAAGGGCAGGACAAGCTGTGAAAGCAGCTATGTCCTCTACAAATTGAGCTTCAACCACTGTGCAGCCTTCAACATGGGCATGACTAGCACCAAGCTGTCTATCCGGACAAATGGCCATCGCCAAACAGTGGTCAGGAGACAGCTAGACCCTCCTGTTGCTACACAGCCTGTACCAGATGCAGGTCATTCCATGTGAAATCAACACACTGATTCTTTTTAATCTCTTTTTAGATTCAAAGATTTTGATGACACTTGGTATACCTGGTTTCTCTATATAGTTAAGAATGAAAAACATTAAAACCATTTTCTGTCAATTCATTAAAAATTGTTACACCCGGGAATACTAAATTGCAGTTTTCCCTGGAATTTTCTGAATTGCGCATATAGGTACTCTCCCTACAATACATCTCACGTTCCCGCAATCCCCCCGGCCCTAAACCTTCGCTAGATCCTGCCTCACCACCCTTTTTCCCTACCCACACACTATCCTTACATACATCCCCCATCCTGCCCCACATTTCAGTCCCTTCCCACCCTCCTGCCCAGTCCAATCAGGTAACACGGGCTGTTTCGTGCAGCTCCTCCTCCCGTCTTGCTTCCCCCTCTGTGCCACTTCGCCCCCCTCCCCCCCACCACCAGTTGCTCTCGCAATCTGGCCACAGCAGCTGGATATGGGCGGTCATGTGTGTGTGTGTGAGTGTGTGTGTATTTCTCTCTGAGTGCCAAAACCTTAACAGCCAAGAGCTATCAAGTTTGTTAATAACTTTCCGCAACTCATTGGATGGCCTGTGGTGAGTAAGCAGCCTACCCTTCATGAAAATATTATTGAATCCTTCCTGAAAATTCCATTGTTTCATTTTGGCTAACAGCCATTCTTCTATCACACAATCCTTTGCTGTTTTCCTGTTCTCTAACACATTCCTTTACTTAATGTATATTTTTCTTTCCTTGTTTTTATACCATACCATTCATACCCTCTGACATTCTAGAGTCCATCAACAATCCCGTCCACTCACAACAATTACCTACATGACCACTCCAATTGTCATTACGCACTCCATCCTCAAATTTGCTTCCACCAACATATTTTGCATTTCCAAATTTTCTTCCACCCACATATTACACATTAACATTTCTTGTGCCAGTCACACTTCCTAGATTCCATCCAAAAATCCTGATTGTCATTATCCTTGCATAAAGTTTTATGCAAATTTCCCGCATATTTGACCGTTATTCACGAAGTTTTGACAGTTTTCACACATTCCTACAAGTTTTCCATATATTCCTACTGTTTTCCAGATTCCTACAAGATTTCCATGAATTCCTACAAGTTTTTCATGCTTTCTCACATTCCTACGTGTTATGCATTTCTCACGCGATTTTCGAAGTATTTTCTTCCCTCCTCGAGTAGAGGCTTATTTGTGGTCTTGTGTTTCTGGGCACGATTTAGAGGATTTTTATCTGTTTTAATACCTTAGCAATGGATCCTTGCACCTTCTATCTACGCCAATACAGAAACATTTTCCATATCCTTAGCCAGAACAGTCTCACATCCCAGTCCTGCATTGCTGCCTAGCTAATGGTACCCCCCCCCCCCCCCCAAATGGCCTAATCATTAAATTATCCATTTCTGGCTACATCTTCACCCACAATTACTTCTCCTTTGAAGGCATAACCTACAAACAAATTTACGGCACAGCCATGGGTACCCGTATGGTATCTTCCTATGCCAACTTGTTCATGGGCCACCTAGAGCAATCCTTCCTGACTACCCAGAATACCAAACCGCTCATATGTTTCAGATTCACTGATCATATCTTCATAATGTGGACTGAAGGTGAGGACACATTATCCACATTCCTTCAAAATCTCAACACCTTCTCCTCTATTTGCTTCACCTGGTCCTACTCAACCCAAGAAGCCACCTTCCTTGATGTTGAGCAACACCTCAACGATAGCGTTATCAGTACCTCCGTCTACATTAAACCTATCAACAATACCTCCATTTTGACAGCTGCCACCCATTCTAAACCTAAACATCCCCTCCATACAGCATACCCGCCCATGATCACCTTATCTGCAGTAACAAGCAGTCCCTCTCCAAATTTGCCAAACACCTCACCGAGGGCTTCACTGACTGAAATTACCCTCACAAACCTTGTCCAGAAAAAGATCTCGTAGGCCCTGTCTGTGCAGTCACCCACGACCTCCCACACACCTGCCGTCCAGCCACAAACGATTACCCCTCTAGTTACCCAATACCACCCAGGACTAGAGCAGTTAAACCACATTCGTCACCACGGTTTCAACTACCTTTAATCTTGTACTGAAATACCCAACCCAGTATCCTCCCTTCCTTGTCCATCCCTGCTCCCAATCCCTTGCCCCATGGCTCATATCCCTGCACTAGAACTAGATGCAAAACCTGTCCTCACCACCACCTACTCCAGTCCTGTCACAGCCATTTACTATCCCATAAATGGCAGGGCAATCTGTGAAAGCAGTCTTGTTATCTACAAACTGAGCTGCAACTGTGCAGCCTTCTACATGGGCATGACTAGCACCAAGCTGTTTATCTGGATGAATGTCCATCGCCAAACTGTGACTATGAGACAGCTAGACCATCCTGTTACAGAGCATGCAGTGCTGCATAACGTGATTCACTTCGATGACTGTGCCATATGGATCCTCCTCACAAATACCAGCTTTTCTGAATTGTGCAGGTGGGAACTCTCCCTACAATACATCCTACACAATACATCACCCTTCCCTGCCCACACACTATCCTTACATACATCTACCATTCCACCACACATTTCAGTCCCTTCCCATCCATCTGCCCGGTTGTAAACGGTGTTGGTAGGAGAGACGTAATAACTTGTAATGTAATGCCAAATGCCATAGATATACATCATGAACATTGGAAAAGTATCACTGTAAATAGAAATTTATAAACCCTGAGATTAATTAAAATTTGAGATGCGGCCGGCTATGGAACTCTGACCTCCATGCTTACTAGGCAGATGTCTTACCACTAGACGACCGCACCACTAACTTAAATAAGGTTTGTGAAGTGGAGGGAAGTTGTACTTACACTATTCCGAGGCACCTTAATCGATAGTGGTGCGGTGGTCTAGCGGTAAGACGTCTGCCTAGTAAGAATGGAAGTCCGGGTTCGATTCCCGGTTGCATCACAAATTTTAATTCAATGCTTCACCTTTATCATTGGAAAAGTAGTAAGCAATAAACTTTTTTCCTTTAACCATTTTTTTTGGGTTGTCTTTGAGAAAAAGTTTCATAAACATTTGAAATTGTGTTTAAATTTTATTGCAAGTCGCTAAGTGGTCTCGTTCTCAAACAGTTGACACACAAAACCACGTGTCGCAAGTTGGGGCAGTTTTCATTGTTTATGATGTGATATTCTATAAGGATACTTGCTAGCAGAAAATGGAAAACGCTATTACTATTTATTCAATATGATCAAATTTTATGAAATTTCTCTTGGTTTAAGGAGTTCCAAGCTTGAAACATAGCTGTCCTCATTGAAGAAAACTTCTTATTATAATGTGCTGAAGTACATTTTTTCCCTTTGTCAATATACAATACATGTGAATATGTAGATAAATTACAATAACTTACCTGACAATTTCCTATCTAAGGTGTTATATGGTGTTAAAACAGTTTTTTTAACCACCCTACTATATTTTTTAAACTCACAATGTAGAGATGAATTAAGTCAATCTCAATTTTTTTCCTATTCTAAGGTGATTTCTTTAAATATTTCTTGCCTGAATTTGAGTTTCATCTAAGAAGACTTTTATAATATTTTAGTTTCTGACAAAGTAACTGTGGATTCTGAACTACCAAAATCAAATTATAGGAATCTTAATTTTTAAATTATTTCTCCACTTAATATTTGTAGTGGCTCTAAACAGCTTTGTGATACAATGAGTTTGCATTCCACTGGTATTCCACAAATTCATGAAGAACAAACTTTTATAGGGCCTGTAATGTTATAACTTTAGCCACAGTAACACCTAAAAAGAGTATTTTTTTGAATACCAAGCATTCGATTTCATAGTAGACTAACTGATGGTGATTTATTATTCTTATTTTATTATTATTTTTTTCAACCGCAACAATTATGTTTCTTATACAAGAAGAAAAAGGATACATCTTGGCGGAAGACGTGGTAAGGTGTATTCAATTCCCAGTAAGTGAAAAAGAAGGATATCTAGAACAACAAGGAATAAACAGTAAGAAAATCCAAGCAATTGACCCATGTACAAAGATCCTTGAAGGTTTTAACTGTTCATTGTTTTGTCAAACTACATGTTTAACAGTGTAGCATACAGCATGAAAACTTTCCATGTCAGGCATATATGAATCACTTTCATAACCAACTTTGAGCCTGAAAAGTAAACTATGGTCATAAGAGTATGAAATGATGGCTGACAAGCACAAAAAGAAAGTAATGGTCTTCTTCACTGTAAATTTATGCTACTCCAAGATGAATGGCAAGAGATCCAAATGAGTGGGAGGGAGGGGGAGACAAACATAGGTAACAGCAGGCTCTAGTACTTCAAAAGCTTCCTCTGCATTTCACTGGATGGGGAACAAATATGTAAATGAAAACTACAAACATATTTAGACAAAACTGTCACGTTTAAAATAATTCCAGCAGAACATAAATACATTTATGTTATCTGGCGTTCAGGTAACAAATATTTTAACAGCAATGTGAACAGATAAGAAATTCATCATGCATGCATAACCTTTCACTCACACTTTCATATCTTCAGTCACACATGCCTGTTACTTTCACAATCACAGAATCACTTTCCTCAGAAAATTCTGTTAACGAAAATGAACAGAATTCACAGCACTGTATCACATCACATTTCTTCCATACACACAGTCTGCTCCTAAAATGTTCCTTGAAAATATTTCAAGTTTTATTGATGCCTCCACAGAGTGTCCTTTCAGTCAGCGAAATAGACGAGCAAAATCTCGTAGTGCATGTGAAACTGCTTTCGCACCTTCCGCTCTGTAACAAGATACAAAAATATTATCCTGCTACATCACAAAATGATACTAAAGAAAGAATATATGTGAATCTCTTCAGAAAGATAACACAGATTTTAAACAATTAGAACTAGTTGTCTTGCAAATTAGAACATTTGCATGTGCCTTACCTTGTCAAAGAACGATGGAAATCGAGAAGCTGTTTGGGTGTTGCAGTAACACTACCACCTGGATTATGCATGGGAAGAGCCTTGACTGCCTCTTCTAACCACTGACCAACAGCCTGATGACAAAGAACAGTGAAATTTATGAAACACGTGACTTCTTATTCTAACAGCTTTGTGAATGTTGTCTAAGAGACAGTATGCAGGTACCAAACCAAGTGAGAGGCAGTTATTGGCAAAAGTTCATATATTTTGGAAGAAAAATATCAACAAATTTTACAAATAATAAGCTTTAGGCTACCATTTAATGAACAAAATATTCATCCAACTGTTTCAATTAAGAGGTTCAAGCAAATAGAGCAAACCATGTCATTTTCAACAACAATAAGTTTTCATATATACAGTAGAACCTCGTTTTTACACTTTTCAGGGGACTTCAGTGAAATGGTGTAAAATGCAGGAAAATGTAAAATGCAGGAAATAATGTTTTAAATGGCAAAATATGCTTACTGGATCAGCCTTGCATTTTCGTAGTTTATGTGTGATATATGTACAGTTGATTATACAATAAAGGTTATCCAAATTTTTACTATTTTAAGTGCCAGGCAAAACTGGTAATTTTGTGGGAAGTAGAAATTTTTGACGTAATTTCATTCATTATAATCGAGGATGCCGTTATTTTGAGCGCCAGACAGAACTGGTAATTTTATAGGAAGTGGAAATTTTTGACGTAATTTCAGTCATTATAATCGAGGACGCCACTGCTGGGCTATAACACATCTTCAAAATTACCTGAACCGCTTCGATAGATATCGTTTGGACGCCGCTGCCAGGCTATGTAACACATCTTCAATATTACTGCCTTTTACTGGAATTAATTATTTACATGTTAAAACTCCTACAGTTCCGTTCTCTTTGTATTTTTCGATGTTTCACACGACAATATTCCAGAATTTATTCGCGTTCTCGAGTACAAACATATGCATAAGTACTTTTGTAACGTTTGCATAGGAGCGGCATCTCTCACTATTATCGCTTTTTTGAGGTTGTGGGAATTATGATACCCAACTTTGACAGATAAAGTTCTTTATTAATCAGAAATGTGTATCACAAAAACAACACAACTATTTATTCTCACTTCAACAAAGCAACTGGTTCTGATTGTTTGAGTACGTCCAGCCGCTCTGGCAAAGAAGCTAGCGGAAAGACGAACTACACCACCACAAATCAGTGTTATTCTCTTGTTAACAAACCGTTCTGTTTGTCTGAGTACATGCCAGGCGCTCTGCCAAAGAAGCTGGTGAAAAGAAGAACTACATTGCCAAAAATGGCGCGTCTTTAAGTCAACAACGAAACGCGAAATATACATTTGAATAAACGCAAAGTGTCATAAAAATCGAATGCGAATAATTTTTAAGCTCTATACTTTAAGGGGAAAGCCATGCTAGTGTCAATTTATGTACATTACGTCATTTTTCTTCATGAACATGCTTTCGAAAAGTGTAAAACGCGGGAAAAGCTTAAATATATTAATGCAAAAACGAGGGCGAATTAACATTGTAAACATAGGAAATTTGACGGGACCGACAAAAAATGGTGTAAATGGCGGGAAAACGTAAAAACCGAGAATTTAAAAACGAGGTTTTACTGTATATGAATGACCTACTAAATAATGTTAAAATTTCCAAGAGGATTTTCACAAGGAAGATGCTGTTGTACACAGTGTTTAATCATATGACTATGGAACTAGGTTTATTACTGGAAGCAATTACTTCCACAAAAATATGCATACAGTATAATCTGAAGTGGAACAAGGACATAAAATTAATTGTGGATAAGGTACATGCCAGACAGATTCGTGGAAACAATCATCTGGAAACTTAGTCTATCAAGAAAAAAGGCATTAGTATGGCATCTGAAACAGATAAAGCTGATAAGGAGAGTAATGAATCTTATTACAGGTTTATTTCCCAAGTGCCAAATTATCACAGAGATATTCAGCCAATTCCAGTGGCAGATGCTGCAAGAGAGGTATTCATAATCAAGGAGTCATCTATTGCTTAAGTTTGCACAGTGGACATTGCTGAAAGAGTCAACAATATATTGTTTTCCCCAACGTAAAGACCAGCTTTACCCACATGCAGTTGATGTCATACATTCTGTGAATATGAAAGAATAACAACTGCAGGATCAGAAGTGACGTCTATTCTTTTGGAACAGATGCCACTTGTGTATTTATAATATGCCGGTGACGGGCAATGATCTTTTCGTTACTGGGGAAAGGGGGGCAGGGGACAATTTTGTGGCTCTTAAACTTATGGGAATTTGTTTCTGAAACTACAAGTTTCAGTACTGTGGGCAGATCAGAGCAGGGAATTTGTGTCTGATGGGAGTTGTGCTTATGTAGACCTTACAGGTCTGGTGATCACTGTGTCCCTAGTGGTGTAGTGGTTAGCACAATTGCCTAGAAAGCAGGAGACCTGGGTTCGAATCCTGGCTGGACACACATTTTCAGCTTTGCTCACACGCAGTTGATGTCATATATTCTGTGAATTTGAAAGAATAACAACTGCATGATCAGAAGTGATGTCTGTTCTTTGGGAACAGACGCTACATGCATATATATGGACCTTGTTGATCAAATCAAATTCAAACCCATACAAAGGTTTACCAGCATCTTTCGGCTAGCCATTTGCAATTAAACACTAGTACAGAAAGTGTCCTCCAGCACACACCTTAACTGGTTTGTGGTGTAAAGGTAAAGATGTTTAAGTGCATGGTCTTGTGGGGAGATGAAAGTATAAAATCTTCTCGGGCCTCCAACCATGTCAGGTGGTAGAATCCCACGAGCTTTTGGCCAAGCTGTCCATCGTCATTGTTAAGTAGTAAATGACTGCTGCATCATCATAGCCTTGCCGTTATATAACTGCACTGCTGGCTATGATGTCACTGGAGCTAGCAGCCTCACCATATATGGTAATGTTTACAGCCTGAGTTGGTTGTGTCCACTTTTGGCTGGTGGCTGGCTGATTTTTGAAAATCAATTATTGATCATACTCATTTTATAAGAAACAATAAACTGAACTGTATGACTACAGCTCATTTTTATAACCAGACTTGCCAGAAGATCCCCCCCCCCCCCAAACAATATTCCCCAATTTCCAGACACAGTTTTCACATTTTTCTCTGGCATATTTTGAGATCTGAAGGGTATTAAATACATAAAATGGCAAAATTTGTTTACAAAGATAAACTACTCTGGTTGATGGAAAGCAGTACACATTGACAGAGATCGTTATCGTGTTTCACACGATGCCTTTTGTGACATCATTTCACGTCTATTCTTTTGGAACAGATGCCACTTGTGTATTTATAATATGCCGGTGACGGGCAATGATCTTTTCGTTACTGGGGAAAGGGGGGCAGGGGACAATTTTGTGGCTCTTAAACTTATGGGAATTTGTTTCTGAAACTACAAGTTTCAGTACTGTGGGCAGATCAGAGCAGGGAATTTGTGTCTGATGGGAGTTGTGCTTATGTAGACCTTACAGGTCTGGTGATCACTGTGTCCCTAGTGGTGTAGTGGTTAGCACAATTGCCTAGAAAGCAGGAGACCTGGGTTCGAATCCTGGCTGGACACACATTTTCAGCTTTGCTCACACGCAGTTGATGTCATATATTCTGTGAATTTGAAAGAATAACAACTGCATGATCAGAAGTGATGTCTGTTCTTTGGGAACAGACGCTACATGCATATATATGGACCTTGTTGATCAAATCAAATTCAAACCCATACAAAGGTTTACCAGCATCTTTCGGCTAGCCATTTGCAATTAAACACTAGTACAGAAAGTGTCCTCCAGCACACACCTTAACTGGTTTGTGGTGTAAAGGTAAAGATGTTTAAGTGCATGGTCTTGTGGGGAGATGAAAGTATAAAATCTTCTCGGGCCTCCAACCATGTCAGGTGGTAGAATCCCACGAGCTTTTGGCCAAGCTGTCCATCGTCATTGTTAAGTAGTAAATGACTGCTGCATCATCATAGCCTTGCCGTTATATAACTGCACTGCTGGCTATGATGTCACTGGAGCTAGCAGCCTCACCATATATGGTAATGTTTACAGCCTGAGTTGGTTGTGTCCACTTTTGGCTGGTGGCTGGCTGATTTTTGAAAATCAATTATTGATCATACTCATTTTATAAGAAACAATAAACTGAACTGTATGACTACAGCTCATTTTTATAACCAGACTTGCCAGAAGATCCCCCCCCCCCCCCCCAAACAATATTCCCCAATTTCCAGACACAGTTTTCACATTTTTCTCTGGCATATTTTGAGATCTGAAGGGTATTAAATACATAAAATGGCAAAATTTGTTTACAAAGATAAACTACTCTGGTTGATGGAAAGCAGTACACATTGACAGAGATCGTTATCGTGTTTCACACGATGCCTTTTGTGACATCATTTCACATGTCATCAGAGGGAAAAAACCCTCCAACTGGTCAAAAAAGGACCTGTCATCAAGTACCTGCAGCATTGCAAGTGCCATGGATTTATCCCAGAGCAGGGTTAGGAGCCTTGACAAATATTAGCAACTTCATCCATTAACATCTCCAGAGAGTGCAGGCATCAGGTCTGGCTGATTTTGCTGCATGTACCGATTCCAACGTTCCATAATTTCCTTGGATCTTTCCTTTGTACAATACTGCTGTCACATTAATTTCCCTTGTATAGCCCCTCTATATATTCCTTCCATCTTATTGCTTAATACTGATTTCCTATCTGAGCTCTGGTTATCCATATGCGGGTCATTCCACGTGAAATCAACACACTGATTAAAAAAGATATCCACAGATTTTGATGACACTTGGGATGCATGGTGTCCCTATGTAGTTAAGAATGAAAACATTAAAACAATTTTTTGCCAATTCATTAAAAATTGTTACACTGCAGAATGGTAAATTGCTGTTCTCCCTGGAACCAGACAAAGGTACACACCTAGAAAATATGTAATTTTAAAGCTCTTCAGATGGGCTTTTGTTTGGTATGCAACAATGTTGTTTTAATTTTTTTTAAATGCTTAAAAATAAATGTAAAATTTTGAAAGGTGGGATGGGGAGGGGGCGGGAAGAGGAAAACATTCCTGAATATTCCTGGTCGGGAAATTATTATAAAAAAATAAAGATGGTTTAACTTACCAGGCAAAAAGGCACCAGTTCGTAAAGAAAAGGATGTGGGTTTTAAGTGAGTGGGTGAGGAGTCATTCCAATCCCAGGAAGAGGAAGGACTTACCTTAGGGGAAAAAGAACAGGTAAACACACACACACACACACACACACACACACACACACACACACACACACGCACGCACACACACACACACACACACACACACACAACACAGACATATGTAAACTGCCTAGAGGTTGGACAGAGATGCCATTCAAGGCAGTGGCTCTGTTCAGAGATCAGAGGCAAAGATGTTGTTGAATGTTGTTGAATGGTGGGCGGGAATTTGAAATTAACCGAAGTTGAGACCTGGTGAGCAACGGTAAGAGAGAGTATGTTGAAGCCCAAGTTCCCACCTTCAGAGTTCGAAAGGTTTGTGTCGGTGGGAAGTACACAAATAACCTGGACAGTGCTACACTGTGCCAAGATGTGCTGGCTGTGTACATAAAGCCCACATAAAAGGCTTCACAGTGCAGGAAAGTCAATTGGAAAATCACATGGGTGCTGTCGCAAGAGGCTCTGCCCTTAATCTTGTACAACTTCCTGACTTGCCTGCACTTTGAAGCCTTTTATGTGGGAAGGACCTGCAACAAACTGTCCTCATTATCAACAAACACTGTCTGTCGCTCATGCGAGGACTGGCCGCTGTACGGTGCTGGCTGCACTACCTCGCTGCACCCTGCTGGCTGCGCGGCGTTTTGAGAGAGGCACTGGCCAGCCGTGAACTTCGCCTCAGTTGTCTGCTTACTGTGCTCGCGAACATGTTTATGTCTCCGGATGATACTAATAGATAGACGAGAGTGGGTGTGAATAGACTTAGCTTGTGCTGGACTTCGATGGGACGGTTCAGGATCCTAACGACACTTTTATCTGGCGTAACGTGCATAGGTGGGTTATTAGTCATAACAGGTATCAAGGAGAGGTTTTGGGGGTTAACAGGAACGGAAAACAGCTCTTGCATTTCTGTGCCAATATTGGCTTAGTTATCAAACTTCAGGGACAAACATGTTTTCAGAGGATTCTATGATGACACTGAGCCTTATTTAATTTGCAGTGAAATTGGAATTTGAGGCCAAATGTGCAAAATGTCAAGTCCCTATGTAAGAGTGGAGATAAGGAAATCGGGCACAAATACACAACAATTATCTCAGAACGGTACCAGTTTGTTGAATGCAGTCATTTACAGTCATTTGGAGAGAAATGGACAAAGTACAGGGAACACTACTAGAAGTGGCCAGAGAATGTCTTAGAACATTAAAAGGAAGGCAGGAAGAAGCAAGGACACAGTCGAGGGAAGAGAAATTGTTTCAAAAATGGCTCCATACTAGAACTCTGGCAGAAAGAGAAAATTATGCTGAAGAAAGAAACAAAATGAAATAGGTTATTGTAGATTCCAAACAGACATCACGGGAAACAGGTAATAAACTGCAGAGCAGGCCATGGGAATACCATTCTGGGACATAATTAGCAGTCTTCAAAGGGAAGGGAAGCAAGAATTGACATGTGTTTTGGAGAGTTCAGGAAAGCCAGTAATGAATCCTGTGAATGCCTGGCCAGATGAAGGGAATATTTTAAAGAGTTGCTCAATGTAGGTGAAAGGTCCAATAATTCTTCAGATTTCTATGCACAATGGCATAGGAAAGACGATGGAAACAGGATAACATGTGAGGAAGTGGAGAGAGTAGTCAATAGATTGCAGTGCAATAAAGTGGCTGGGGTAGATGAAATTAAGTTGGATCTCATCAAATACAGAGGACTGTCAGGTCTCAAATGGTTGCACAGGATAATGGAAAAGGCACAGGAATTGGCACATGTTCGTTCTGACTGCATGAAATCAGTAATCACACCAGTTGACATGCATAGAAACAGAAAAGATTGTAACAACTGCAAGAGGTATCTTTAATTAGCACTGTGGATAAAATATTCTCAGGTATTGTTGAAAGGAGAGTGGGAGTATTAGTTGAAGACAAGTTGGATGTAGCATGTTTTAATAAAAAATTGAAAATTTAATGATTAACAAATTTATTGTGAATAGACAAGCAAACTGTTTTTCATTCTTAACTATGCAGGGACACATCAACATCTAAGAGGTTAAGGTAAATTTTCATTCAAAATTGTTTGGATCTGACATGGAATGAAGCATGCTTATCATGCCTCCAAACCATCTCTTGATTTCCTGTAGGTGGTATCTACCTTCTTGTAATACATTCTTCTATGGACTTGCATTTGTCCTCTAGCCATTCCTGCTTAGTCAATTAACACTTTATGTTACCTTCAGTCAACTGTATTCCCTTTCAGCTGCTTCATTTGCTGAGCTTTTATATTTTCTTCATTCATCAATTAATTTCAGCATCACCTGTGTTATCCAAGGAGTTCTACAAGGGCTTGTCCTTCCGCCTATTTGGTCTTCTGCGGCCTTTACTATTTCCTTTCTCAAAGCTACCTACTCTTCTTCTACAGCATAACTTTTCTTTATTTCACTCAGTTGCTGCCTAATGATCCCTCCAAAACTGTCGACAGCCTGAAGTACTTCAATTTCTCCACAAACCATCTCCTTACTTTTCTATATTTTTCCAAACTTTCTCAAGTTTTGGTCTACAGTGCATAACCAAAAAGTTATGGTCAGATTCCATAACTGCCCCTGGATATGTCTTAATAGTGTAAACCCAGGATCAATTGAAACAATCTGGGGTCACTTACCCTCTTCCACACTATTCTACCAGGCAACGTCCACTATAATTCATTTTTCCCAGTCTATATTCACCTACTATTTTTCCTTCTCTTCCTTTACCTCAGGCTGTTCCAGCTCATGTGCTCACCCGTGAGCTAGGGAGTGCTCACTTGCTCGCGGGGCACCACTTCTCAGCTGTGAGCTGTTGTCACGTGGGGCACACGGCTACAGCGAGCGTATGTGCAAGTGAAGCAGCCAGATGGGCTGTGATGTCATGAGAAACTGACAGCTACATTCCCATTCCCGCAATGGGCACAATTGTTTCTGAAACAGCTATAACTGAGCCTGCCAGTTTTCTACATGGAAATGCGGGATGTGTGACACCAGTTAAATCCTCAGTAATAATATTATTGATTGATTTTCTCAGGGAAGCCAAAACAGTCTTTGTCCAACCCGCCACTGCCCGCACCGAAAGTAAGTTTATTGTGTGGTATCGCTCCCTGTATAACTAGTAAAGCCAACCAATGCCCTTGAACAGTGCAAGGAGTCCCTTTACCAGTTCTTTATTAGACACAATTTCTTCGGGTCTGGTTGTCCCAAATGTTTTGTGCCTTTTACTCTCCAATGCAATGCATTCGAAGATTAGATGCGATGCAGTTTCATCACCGTCATCACAGATACTACATTTAGGGTCCTCTTCTATTATTCCCATTGTATGTAGGTGTTTTTTGAAATTCCCATGGCCTGTCAGCAATCCAACCATGAGTCTAATCTCTCTCTTGTTCAGGCTCAGGATTGCAGAGCTGTTTTTAAACCATGGCTTTGGCACCATGATCTTGCCATGTTTTTGTTGATAGACTTTGGTCCAATATTCTACATGCTGTCTTCTGAGCCAGGTACGTAGCTCCAATCTGATCATTGCCTTGGTGATTCTCAGGACAGGTTCCAGTCCAATAAATGGAGTCTCTGCCCCCATCCTGGCTAATCTGTCGGCATGTTTGTTGCCACTGATCCCTGGGTGGCCAGGGACCCACAATAGGTTCACCCTATTCCTTTCCCCTAGCTCCACCAGAACCCTAATAATATTATTTCTTTCATTATTATAATTAATGAAAAAGCTCTGTGGTCCTCTACATCAGTGATGTGGTTTCATGACAAATTTCATAACATGTTTATGGTGGCGGAACGAACACAAGGAACATTTCTTATCAAGTGTATAACAAAGTCTCCCGTTATTTTTTAAATGAAAGAATCATCTATTTTAAAGTTGTTCACTGATTAATCACACTGAACCACATCCTAGTTTCCACCATTTTAATCATTAATATGGCAATGCTCGCAGAGCAGCCTGTTGGAACAGCCTGCTTTACCTTACAATTGAATTCCAGTCCCCCATTACCATCACATTTTTCTCTCCCTTAATTGTCTGAGTAACTTCTTTAATTTCATTATAAAGTTTTTCAATTTGCTAATCATCCGCAGAGCTAACTAGCATATAAACTCTTTCTACTGTGGTGGGTGTTGACATCCTGTCTAACTGTGTTATGATAATGCGTTCACTATGCTGTTCATAGTAGCTTAACCACATCCCTATTTTCTTATTATTAGATGTATCCTGCATTACCCCCAACTGATTTCATATTTATAGCTCTGTACTCGCCTGACCAGAAATCCTGTTCATCTTGCCAATGAATTGCACTGTTGTTGTTGTGATCTTCAGTCCGGAGACTGGTTTGATGCAGCTCTCCACAATACCCTATCCTGAGCAAGCCTCTTCATCTCCACATAAGAACGGCAACCTACATCTGTCTGAATCTGCTTACAGTTCCCACAATTTCGAATTTCAACTGACCCATTTCCCATTTCAATTTTTTTTCTAACTTACCTACCTGATTAACAGATTGAATGTTCTATGTTCTGATCCATAGAAGACCTGTTTTTATTTTCTGGGTGGTGACACCCACTTGAGTATCCCCACACCTAGAGATCCAATTAGGATAACCAACTACCATAGTTTCATTTACTGGAAAAGCTATTTTAGCTTATGTTGCTAGACTATGTCAATTAATCATCTAGACCAGCTATTTGCAACCTATGGGCCACGACCCAGAAGTGGGTCACAGGCAGCCTGGCACTGGACCACGAATGTCCGTCGAGAGGTGAAGACAATATGAAAACTTTCAGCAGGTTCACGGGTTTCACTCACCAGTTGTCAAGGTCACCTTTAAAAAATGACATACGACTTAAATGTGCTATAGACCATGTATCAATCTTCACTACTGTGAAGATAAGAATCAATCAAATGTTGGAAAATGTGAAAGAAGCTGTCATTACTGCTTTGAAACAAAGTAAATATTTTTTGCTGCAGCTTGATGACAGTACAGACGTTGCTGGCCAGGCTTATTTGTTAGCTTTTGGTCATTTTGAGTGAAACAATAATATTGAAGAAGAACTGTTGTTGTGCAAGTCTTTATCGACAAGAACAACTGGCTAAGAGATTTTCAAATGTATGGACAGATTCATGAAAGAAAATGACGTAGATTGGTCAAAATGCATAGGTTTGACAACCGATGGGGCATGTTCTAAATTGCCAAATTTATTAAATCAAGCCCAAAGAATTAGAGGATTACAGTGGCTGTCAAAAGGTAAAGTATTGTTTGAATTCTGTGACAAATTGAGGGTGTTTTTTTGTTTGTAACTTAAAGTTTTACTTATTTTCACTACCTGGTTTCAGCCATAGGCCATTTTCATGTGCTATGATAAAAGTTGTCAGCACTCTAAAATGGCCTAAGGCCGAAACCAGGTAGTGAAAATAAATGAAACTTCAGTCAAATGGCGGTCAGCTCTTTTAAAAAAAATTTTATGACTGAGGCTCTTGACCTCTACAAAATCATAACCTATTTTTGTGTCTTTTGGTGCCTTATTCGGGGCCTTGCAAATATTTTTATGCACTGGTTAGGTCGCAGAGCAGGAAAGGTTGGGAACCGCTTATCTAGACTGCTGCCCCTCTTCAGGAACCACAAATTTGTATGGATAATATAGTGAGGACAGATTACTACTCACCGCAAAGACGTGGCGACGAGCTGCGACAGGCACATACAAAAGACACACACATACAACACATTCAGCTATCGGCCATGGCCTTCTTCAGAAATAGAGCACTCACGCAATCACACAGGCACACAACACAGTCATACAACCATCACCTCCGACTGCCACACTTCGAATCACGCTCTGCAGCGAATCGGGGACGGGAGGGGAGGGGAGGGGGAGGGGCTAGAAAGGTTACGTCACGGTGGTGGGGATGTGTTAGATGGGAATAACGAGATGCAGCTTAGGAATGGAGTGGGGAGGCGGGTGAGGGGAGAAAATAAAATAAAATAAAGTAAAGTAAAATAGAGTAAAATAATTCATGTACACTGCAAGTGCACAAGACCACACACACACACACACACACACACACACACACACACACGATCACACATTCACACACCACTCAAATCAGGCGAGGTTTGGGATACAGAGGTAGGAACTGTAAGGTACGGAAAATATATATATATATATTTTGTGTGTTTGTGTGTGATTTATTTGTTTCTCTCGACGAGCCGGTCCTTTTGGTAAGTCATCTCTTTTCTATTTTTATTTTTATATACACACACACACACACACACACACACACACACACACACACACTATATATATATATATATATATATATATAGGGAAGTTATCGTAGGTTGAGGCCTGGTTGATTTCGGGATCGGAGAATGTATTGTAGGGATAACTCCCATCTGTGCAGTTCAGAAAAGCTGGTGGTGGATGGGAGGATCCAGATGGCCCGGCCACAATAGGGCGTCCAGGATTATTAGGTTTGTGGATTTTGGGGAGCATGTAAAAGGTGGGTGTGCGGGGTGCTGCTGGGGTGAGGAGGGAGATGGATTCAGGCTGGTTACTGTGCGCCTACCGAACGAATTTCAGCCCTAGTTGACCAACACCTCCAACCTATTGTCCAAAATCTACCTTCCCACATCAAGGATACCAACCACTTCCTTCACCGACTCTCCACCATTCCCACCCCTTTGCCTCCTGGATCTTTACTTGTCACAGTGGATGCCACCTCCCTATACACCAACATCCCACATGCCCATGGCCTTGCCGCTCTGGAACACTACCTCTCCCAACGTCCCTCTGAACGCAAGCCTGATACCTCATTCCTCATAACCCTTACCAATTTCATCCTACTTAACAACTACTTTTCCTTTGAGGGGAAAGTTTACCATCAAATCCAAGGCACAGCCATGGGCACCCGCATGGCACCCTCCTATGCCAACCTGTTCATGGGCCGTCTGGAGGAATCCTTCCTAGCATCCCAAAACCTCAAGCCTCTGGCCTGGTTCCGGTTCATTGATGATATTTTCATGATCTGGACTCACGGCCAGGACACCCTATCCTCCTTTCTTCAGAACCTCAATTCCTTCTCTCCCATCCACTTCACCTGGTCTTCCTCAACCAACCATGCCACATTCCTGGATGTCAACCTCCACCTCACTGATGGCTCCATCCACACTTCCATCCATATTAAACCTACCAACCACCAACAGTACCTACATTTTGACAGTTGCCATCCCTTCCACGTCAAAAAATCCCTCCCTTACAGCCTGGCCACCCGTGGACGGCATATCTGCAGTGACAAGAATTCCCTTTCTGAATATGCTGCAGGTCTCACAAAGGCCTTCACAAACAAACTACCCCACAGACCTAGTCCGCAAACAAATCTCCCGTACCATATCCTCACACACCCCAAATCCTCTTCCTAACACTAGTAACCATCCACAAAAGAGCACTCCCCTTGTCACCCAGTACTACCCTGGTCTCGAACAACTAAATTCCATCCTTCGCCAAGGTTTTGATTTTCTATCCTCATGCCCTGAAATGAGAGACATCCTGCCCAAGATCCTTCCCACCCCTCCTAAAGTGGTGTTCCGTCGCCCTCCCAACCTTCACAACATCCTAGTTCATCCTTATGCCACCCCGAAACCCAGCTCACTGCCACAGGGATCATATCCTTGTGGAAGACCCCGCTGCAAGACCTGTCCAATCCACCCACCCAGCACTTCCTATTCCAGTCCTGTCACAGGCTTATCCTACCCTATCAGAGGCCGGGCCACTTGTGAAAGCAGCCACGTAATTTACCAACTGTGCTGCAAGCACTGTACAGCTTTCTATATTGGCATGACCACCAACCAGCTGTCCATTAGGATGAATGGCCACCGCCAAACTGTGGCCAAAAACAAGGTGGACCACCCTGTGGCACAGCATGCAGCGGAGCACATGCTTGATTTCAATGGCTGCTTCACAACCCGGGCCATCTGGATCCTCCCATCCACCACCAGCTTTTCTGAACTGCACAGATGGGAGTTATCCCTACAATACATTCTCCGATCCCGAAATCAACCAGGCCTCAACCTACGATAACTTCCCTATATATGTGTGTGTGTGTGTGTGTGTGTGTGTGTGTGTGTGTGTGTGTGTGTGTGTGTGTATATATATATATATATATATATATATATATATAAAAATAAAAATAGAAAAGAGATGACTTACCAAAAGGACCGGCTCGTCGAGAGAAACAAATAAATCACACACAAACACACAAAATATATATATATATATTTTCCGTACCTTACAGTTCCTACCTCTGTATCCCAAACCTCGCCTGATTTGAGTGGTGTGTGAATGTGTGATTGTGTGTGTGTATATGTGTATGTGTGTGTGTGTGTGTGTGTGTGTGTGTGTGTGTGTGGTCTTGTGCACTTGCAGTGTACATGAATTATTTTACTCTATTTTACTTTACTTTATTTTATTTTATTTTCTCCCCTCACCCGCCTCCCCACTCCATTCCTAAGCTGCATCTCGTTATTCCCATCTAACACATCCCCACCACCGTGACGTAACCTTTCTAGCCCCTCCCCCTCCCCTCCCCTCCCGTCCCCGATTCGCTGCAGAGCGTGATTCGAAGTGTGGCAGTCAGAGGTGATGGTTGTATGACTGTGTTGTGTGATTGTGTGATTGCGTGAGTGCTCTATTTCTGAAGAAGGCCATGGCCGATAGCTGAATGTGTTGTATGTGTGTGTCTTTTGTATGTGCCTGTCGCAGCTCGTCGCCACGTCTTTGCGGTGAGTAGTAATCTGTCCTCACTATATTATTTATTCCAACCTGGACTTTCCATTATTATAAATTTGTATGGCCTATACAAAGGTACCCTTCCAATGTGGCTGCACTTCAGTACAGATCACACACTTTTACATGACCTCTGAGAGTAGAATGCTGGGAGCAGAAGTTTACATTCAGCTTGTAGCGCATGGCTGTTAGAAATAGAGCAGCTTGTTTCTCCCAGTGCAGTCAGCTTACAGCGTATAAGGAAACAGTGTGTAATGGGTTAAAGTGGTGCAGAAGGAACAAGAAATTGCTTAATGTTTGAATGATCTAAAACAGGATCTTATATCTAGGAAATATGAATATTTTTAAGCAATGCGTTTCTGCCTCTTTTCATTGTTGCAGCACTTAATAACAATCAGATTTACATTTCTCATACCACTTACAATAACAGCCTTCCTTTTTGTCACAGGGGTCATAAGGGTATATGCACTTATTTTTGCAAATGAGGTGGAAGACAACAATAAATACCTTGCACAAATCAACATTACATTGAGAATGGCTACAGTGCACAATGCTGTTATGATGTTAAGGTTGGAGACTAACACTAGGCTGACCAGAAATTCCAGTTTTGCCGGAACAATCCCGGTTTTCACATAAATGACGGGTGTCCGACAAAATTGGTTTTTAGTCAAGAAACGAAATGCATGCAATAGTATTTCTCATTTAACATAATATTTGTGAGACACGAGTTTGCTAGAAGTAGATCACTACATAAATATATGTCTAGCTTTGATTTCATTGTAGCAATCTCCCTAAGAGGACTCATGTTCAGGATTCTCTAGGGGTTTTTCTCAGTATGGTGTTCCTCTGTCTGCTTTCAATGAGAATTCATTATTAGACGAGTATGAACATATTGAGGACAAAATGGAAGAGCATACTGTAGTGGAGCATTGTACACTACTGGTTCCTACCTCAACCCAAGATATTCAAATAGTTTATTTTATTAGGAGTTTAGCACTGTGTGAGCAAATACTGCAAGACGGAATTTATTTCTGCAGGTTTTGACATATGATCATGGGCTCACTTGTATGGAGTAAAAGGACTCCAAAGTACCATGGAAGAAAGAAGCTCTGTAACCTCTGAGATTAATTATCATTTGTTTTATATGAGTAGTAATGATTATTATTAATTGAATTACCATTTGGAATACATAAGAACTCATCATGTCAAGCTAATGTAGCAGATTAGTTCTGAATGTAATAAAGTTATTTACAACCTTAAAGAAGAGTTCATCTCTGATCAGTAAAACTAAGGAGTCAATTTCCAAGTGTTCTTATAATTTTATGAAGACAACTTTCAGAGAGTCGGATCTTCAGATATTATTTCCTTTAACACAAGGCACTGACTACCCGGACCTTGTGGAAGGAACATCTTAACTTTTATATTCGTACTTAAGGACTAATCATGCTGTCAAAATCCTGAAGAAAACACAAGGTACAATATGAAATTTTGCCTAATGAAAAAAGGGCCTGTAGAAGAAAGATGAAATGCAGTATTTGTGATATTCCTTGAGAAAATAAACATTTTTGCATTATGTCTGCCAGGTAAAACTGGTACAGCAGAAAGAATTTTCAGTTTGATTAAGCTTTTGGCATGATGAAAAATGTCGTTCTAGATTTGATACAATGAAAGATACGACTATCATAACTGAAAACACATTTCAATTTATCTTGTACAGTATTTTATGGACGTTTTCTTTCCAACAAGAAACTGCTGGAGTCAATTTATTTGTCTGATAAATACAGCAAAGGTAAATCCTAGGTTGAAATGTAAAATTTATAAATGATTACAGTACCTAAAATCTACAGAAAATATATCCAACCTATTATAATAAAAAGTTTATATATAAACTAGTTTTCTTTCTGAAGAGATGAATTTTATTCTTGTCCACATACCTATAATTTCATTTTAAATTCGCAAAATGAAGATAGTTTCAGTGTATTGGTTTTTCATTTGGTGCATCATCATAGGCCAATTACCAATTTCAAAACATCATGATAACTGACAAACATACTGTGTGGGAACTATAACTTGGCTGGCACATGAACACCCCAGTTCTGATGGGTAGCAGTCTGGAGTGTTCACCCTGTACTGATTTGCAGGTGTTTGTTGCCATTTATGAGACTGTGATGCCTACTTGTAGCCAGCATGGGCTGGGATTGTTGTTCACTTTGTCACTGAGCCCAGGTGATGATTGTTTTGTTGCAGCATTTCCTATGCATTTTTTCCTTCTTCATTATTTAACATGTAAATACGAATAATAAACTAAACCTCATTAACACAATGTATCTGAATGAAAATTGCAGTGTCATTCACATTGCTACTTTCAAGGAAGCTTTAAACACGCAATTGTGTTGCCTACACTGTGTTTCTATTGAAAATAGAAGTGGGGCATGTCCCCTCCCCCCTTTCCCTGCACCCAAACACAAGTGTCCTGGTATTTTCTCTTTACAATATCGTCAGCCTTATCTTAACTCTCTTCCTAGTTTTGTCCTGTTGCTAGTTTCTGTCCTCAGTGAATGTAAAAGGTAAAGAATCATAGAACAGAAAGATAAAAAAAGAGTAAGATAAGGCTTTTTTTATTCTATAGTAATAAAGACAGTACTTTTCTGACATGCTAGGTGTAGCTAAAGTAGCTTAAAATTGTTAAGGATGTTTTTAGCACAGGCTGCAGTTGAATTGCATCTCTGGCACTGTGCACAGGCCATACACAACGGAGCCACTACCAGCATATTTGTCCCCTCCTTTCCTGTGCTGTAATCAGAAGTATTCATTAAATACTGGAAAATTGCAGAGTGCCTACAATTTCCACAGTCTATTTTTTTTTTTTTTTTTAACTGCTGATATTTAGGGGATCTATATCAGGTATTACAAACAAAGGCTATTCAAGATATTGCCAATGGTCGTGTATTTATTTTGTTGTTGTTTTAAGTGTCAGCATGTCAGAGTGCCTTGCATAGGATCTGTCATCAGCTCTCAGTTCTGTCACAAACTTTTCTTTAATGGACAGCCTACAAGTGCATGTACTCAGATTTGCGAGTTCTAAAGAGGAGCTACTCGGCTGAAAAGTTGAACTCCAATGTGTGCTGATCCTCCATAGTGCATCCTAACGCAAAGAAAAACAGGGTGGCTAATTGGAAATGAATGCTGATTTGAACATGTTTGTAGGAACTTGAAAGGTGTCATGTGATTCAAGAGAACTTATTGGAAGAATTGTCTTTAGGGACAAAACTACAAATATTTGTCATTATCTTAAATATTGACCCAAAACAGCTTAAGAAAAATTAAATGATCGTATGGCTTTTCGTGGCCGTGATATCTCCAGAGGAGACCACATTTTGAATAAAACAATTCTGGGCAAACAAGAGACTGTGTTTTATTGGCAGAAACCTTAAAAGATGCAACAGAACTACTAAAGAAACTGCATACACTAGGCTTTTCTGTCCTTTTTGGAGTATTGCTGCCCAGTGTGGCATCCTTATTAGGTGGGTTTGACAAGAGGACATCAAAAGAATCGAAAGAAGGGCAGCTTGTTTTGTATTGTCACGATACAGGGGAGACAGCGTCACAGAAATGATACAGGATCTGGGTTGGAAATCATTACAATGGCACTTATCTCTACGGCGGGGGCTACTTACAAAACTTACATTGCCAACATTCTCCTCCGAATGTGAAAATATATTCTTGACTCCCACTTACATAGGTAGAAATGATCATCAGAATAAAATACGAGAAATCAGAGCTCAAACGGAGAGATTCAGGTGTTCTTTCTGCCCGCGCACTACTCGAGAATGGAATAGGAGATAAATAGTATAAAGGTGTGCAGTGGTCTATACATCGGCAATCAATTTGCTAAGCATTTAAAAAATGACATGGCCTAATACCCAGAATTGTTTTATTCAAAACGACACCGGCCGTAGAATCCTACGAACTACGAACTTATGATGACCACATTGCCAAAATTTTGGTTTCTGTTTGCTGGAAAACACCACAATAGTATTCACACTGAAGTTGTCAGTTGCTGTTAACAATAATGTAACAAAAGTAATTATTAAAAATACATGTACTTACTGTCCTGTCGCTGTGCATTAATTCCATGATAACATCAGCAACATCAGAGAGCATGTAGGAATGCAAGTAGAAGACACAAGCATGGATTAAGTTAGTAATGAGAGTCTGCCCATGTTCACGGATGATACCTTCAACAAGGTCTTTTCGTATTTTGAAATCTGCTTCCTCCTGTAAAGCAATAATATTTATACTTATATCATACCAACTGCAAAAAGGAAGTGGCAATTGTCATTGGGCAGTATGGTGAGCCTTGATGACGACAGAGAGAGAAGGTGAGGGGGAGACACATGAAGGTATTCATATCTCTTATAAAGCTAGCACATGCACACATGCTTACCTAGTTTACAGTTTCCAATTCTATCCTCTGTTGATCAAACCACACTTTATTTATTTATTATTATTTTTTCATTATATTGGCTGTCGCTGAACGCAATAAAATTACACTTGCTTTTTACATACCAACAGCTGTGTTGCTCAAAGAAAAACCAGTCCATACCTGAATTTGGCACATATAGATATAGGGATTGGAATTTCCTTTATACACTGAAGTTTTGTTTTTAACTTAGGAACCTCATGTTTTAATTTAAATATATACATCACTAGTAATTCTGTGTAAGAACTTCATAAACCTAAATGAGACAATTTTCTAAATCTTATTGTTACAAAATTGGGGCATATAATGGGTGTTTACAAAATTGGGGCATATAATGGGTGTGGCAGAACCAACTTAGTAGTTTTTGAGAAATATATATATAATGTTTGTGTTTATGTGTGTGTGTGTGTGTATTTGTTTACCCCCCCCCCCCCCCCCCCCAAGGTAAGTCTTTCCCCTCCCGGGACTGGAATGGCTCCTTACCCACTCCTTTAAAACCCTCACCATTTCCTTTTCCCTCTCCTTCCCTTCTGCCTGAAGAAGCAGCTAGGCTGCGAAAGCTAGCGTTTGTTTGTGTTTGTGTGTGTGTGTGTGTGTGTGTGTGTGTGTGTGTGTGTGTGTGTGTTTTATTTATTTGTGACTATCACTACCTGTGCTCTTTCGCCTGGTAAGTAAACTTCATCTACTTTATATTTATAGAAGGAGACTTTCCTGGTGGAAAAATGTGTGTAAAAAATAAAGATTGTTTGACTTATCCAAAGCACAGGCTCATTGATAGATGGAAAAGAGAAGGAAGGAGGGGGAAAAAGGGAAGGATGCGGGTTTTAATGAGTGGATGAGGAGTCATTCCAATCCCAGGAGTGGAAGGACTTACCTTAAGGGAAGGTAAACACACACACACACACACACACACACACACACACACACACACACACACACCAAAGTGTCAGTTGCCAATACTGGCTGTAAACATCCCCCACCCAAACAGTCTTCTTTTTTCACTGTTTTATTTGAATTTGTTTGAATGTAACTGCAAGGACAAAATAAGCACTTATTAGAACTCTTAATGCACAGTATAAAATTAAATACTTTTAAGAAACATACAAACCCTGTACTCATTCAGCCCAAAATTGACTTTTTCTTTTTGAGAAAAGTGATTTTGAGACATCCAGTTTCTTTAAGGGGTGATTTGGGGAGGCTGAGAGGCTTATACAGTCAGCAGGTAAAAATATTTGAGCATTTGTAATTTCTTTCTTTGGGGATATTTGAAGGAACAGTGAACACACAAGTGTTCAGACAAGTACAGCTTACATACACATGGACATTTTTTTCTGAACCTTGCAGCTAGTTTCCAGGCACAATGGCCATGTGTATTCAAGTTCTCCTTGGAAGGAGGAATTCAACCAATAGCTTAATATTTTAGATCCTCCCCCCCCCCCTTACTGTGCCTGTCTGCAACTCAGTGCTTCCTATACATGGTGAATAGCAATTCATCACTTACTGTTACTCCATCCAGGACTTTACAATGTTTAACTTGATATGAAAACATATGAAAAACAGTGTAATTAATTCACTCTTTACAGTTTAACTATTTCACTGTGTCTTACCTCTCTAGCCCTTCCAGAGTGTATCAGATCAAAGAAAAACTTCATTACAGAGGCATTAGCATCTCTATGATCTAAAGTGCAGGCAAGTAATGCACATTGCAAAATAGATGATAATGTTGCACTTTGCAGAAATGCCACTGGTGCTCTCTGCAAGAACCTGCAATGTAAAATGTGGAACAAATTGTTACTAATAAAGCTATATAAGACTGATAAGTATTGAGAAATCCACATCTAGTATGGATTTAATTACTTCAATTAAATATACTTACATGACTAATTCAAATAAATGACTTTGAAACAAAAGTATTACTCTGGGATTGCATTGGTATGAGGTAGGCAATACAAAGAATAAGAATGACAGAAAACAGAAATAGAAAATGTATTCAAAACAGTAAAGCTGTTATCACTTCATAGGCTAGTCTGAGCACTATAATGCTAATAAGAGCTATTGTATTAAAAGTGGTACACTATTGTCTTCTTCCTCTCTTTGGACTGAGTTACCCAACCAATTATATGAGAACTTTAACATGTGCAACTCAGCATTTTTCAACTAACTGATGTTGTCAGAAGTGAAAAGTCACAGAAAAAAATTACTATGACTGTCCAGTATCCATTGCCTGGCACATTACAAATGATTCAAATGGGAAACATCACTACATCTTAGCATAAACAATTGTATAACACAAAAGTGAAATTTTCTGTGGTAAAAATTACGAATTTTCATGAGGAGATGTGATATTAGCCGAAGAAGACGCTCTTTGCTTGGTCTTTTTAATTCTTTTCCCGAGACAATTCCAGATCACTGGTGAAAACTCTTTAAAGAAGGTAAATATTTCATTCTTACTACTGTACTCTTAAATACCTTTAAACAAAAGCTGTGAGATAGCAATATACACACACATGCAGATGGTGAAAGTACCAAGTACAGAAGGTACAAAAGGGCAGTTGATTGTCACAGTTGTCATTTATATTCGTCATTTGTGTGAAAAGGTTAATGACCTTATTATAGCTACAGAATGGATCCATCATTCTTTAAATGTGGATGGTTGGTCGAGCTAGAGGCACGAGACATTCTATTTTAAGCATCATATCCCATGTTTGAAAGCATTAAGAGTGTGCTAAAAAGACCGAATTTCAGGCAGTTATCTCAGCACAGAAAACAAAGGGGCCAACAGCTTGTAGTTAGTGACAGAGCAGTGGTGCTTGCATGGAGTTGTCAATGTCAACGATCACGCAACACTGCATGAGAAAACCTGAGAAATCTATGTGGGACATATGGTGAACATATCCACAAGGACATTGCAGCACAATTTGGCATTAATTGACTATCACACCTGAAGATGAATCGAGTACCTTTGTTAACAGCACTAAAGCTCTTTATAGTGAAAGTATGGTTATCCTGTTTTGCACTACTTGCTGCCGTTTCCACAATTGCATGAAATCGAGTCACATGGTGTTTTCCACATTGGTCCTAAACACTGCTTGGGCACTACAGGAAGTAATGCGCATTTCATCTCACTTTGCATAACGCCAGTGTTGTGCTTTCGGCTGTACTGTAAGAACCAAGAAGAAACGGAAACTTTCTAGGCTTCCTTTCACATTCATAAATACAGTGAGTCTGATGTATTCAATCATTAATGAAATACAATTGTTATGGCCAAAGATTCTTTTATCAAATTATCCTTTTCTGTCACTTAAAATTTGGACATTCAGACTGAATATTGTGCTCCACCTTATCAATATATGAGGACAATTTACAACTCACCGCAAAGACGTGGCGACGAGCTGCGACAGGCACATACGAAAGACACACACATACAACACTTTCAGCTATCGGCCATGGCCTTCTTCAGAAAATAGAACACTCACACAATCACACAACACAGTCATACACCATCACCTCCGGCTGCCGCACTTCAGCTGGAGGTGATGGTTGTATGACTGTGTTGTGTGATAAAGAACATTGTGAACTATTCCAGCTAATGATCTGGTCAAATAGATTGCAATCCCATTTAACATTTATGGACATAATCCAGAATTCAGCTTGTGTACAAAATCCTCTGCCAGTAACACTTTCCTAATTTTGAACAGCTGTAGAGACAACATTGCTCAAAATTCCGACTTGAGTCCATGTCACATAGAGTTAGTGCACTTTGCCAGCCAAAAGGGGGCCTGACATATTAGGAGGTATCCAATAACTTTTTCCACCTCGGTTCAAGTGTTTCACAAATTCAGACATTTAATGGATGCAATTCCAGTGATGCTAAGTGAATTCTTCCACTCATGCAACATAAGTCTAGTGTTTCTTTACTAAATTTCTTGGCACTGCAGAATAGAAATATTTGTTTATGATCTACTGTTTCAGTGGGGTCTTAACAGAAGCTTAATCTGTCAAAATGTAATCTCTACTACTTCTGTTTTGCACTTTTTTTCTATGTCTTTTAGACCAGTCAAATTAAGATATTAAAAATCACAAAATGTGGCATAGTTCTGATTGTTTTACACATTGTTAGGACCAGTCAGGGTAGTGTGAGCATAGAAAAGCCTGTGCTTAAATGTATCTTGAAAAAAGGCAACCAGTCGCTTGATTAATATATAAGAAACTGGCAAAATTTGACTACGTTACTTATTGCCACTTAGCTCAAACTATCCATTTTCCAACATTAGTCACTTTGTGTACCACTGCCACCTTATTCTCCTTCCCAGTCACACAAGTTTCAAGAGAAAAATGATAGCAGGTGAGCACCTATATAGGCCTTCTAATTTTAACCTTAAGAGTGTTTTTGTGAACTGTATATAGGAGGAAGCAATACATTGGTCGATTATTTAAGACTTGTCACATGTCCACTCTTGAAAATCTGACAGAAATCATAAGATGATGGAACAAGCACCCAGCAATAGAGTTGCTTATCACCTCCACAACACTTGCACACTAGCAAAAATTTCAAGTACTTTTCCAACAAGTGTTTTGTATTTACTATTTTATGGAACATTGTTCCTAAAGAAAAGAGCAGCAATCTAAAAATTTGGAATAATATGATAATTGAAGCAGTCAAGATCACATATATTATTTTGTTTTCTTGTGATGTCCGGTTTCGACCTACATGGAACACTGCAGTGTTGCTCCACAAGAGATGGGCCAGCTTCTCACCAAGGACACGATCTGATGATGATCCATGTAGATCGAAACATGTTATCATAATAATATAAAATATTATATGTGATCTTGACTGGTTCAATTAATACGTAATTGTTTTGTGAACTACTACTATTGTTGACTAACAACACTTTCCGAGGATTCTTCTAATGAGTGTCTGTCTGGCATCTGCCTTACCCACATTTATTTAATCTGCTTGTTTCACTTTAAACCTATGCCCACTTCCCACTTATAGCGATTGTTCTGCAATTATATAGTCATGCAATAAAAATCTTTCTTTCTACACCCTCACAATGTTACATTTGTTTATGTTCAATTCCCCTCCCCCTCTCTTTCTCTCTCTCTCAAGCATTGATATGCTGCTGACTTTACAACATTTCATTACTATTTTCCAGTGATGCCACTTTTTTATGTACCACAGCATTGTCCGCAAAAAGCCTCAACGAACTTCTGACATTATCAACTAAGCCATTAACACATACTAGCTATACCCAGCAACACTTTTCTGTAACTCAGTCCAATGTGAAATGAATAGGAAACTAATTACAAATATTCTTCTAAATATAGACAGACAATGAAAGCACACCAATCAAATCACTACCATGTTATGCATTGCCATGGCTGTGTGGAATGAAATGAAAGTTAGAAAAACTTGTATTGGAAAATCATTTATTGTACATCCAGTAGATTTACAATTTTTTGTATATTTTCCGCATGAAGATCAGATGGTTTACCAACTCTGAAGGATGCAATGTATAATTGGCCTTGAGAAAAGCAGTTATATTGATATGCTATCCGTAACTATTCATCCTCTCTCTCTCTCTCTCTCTCTCTCTCTCTCTCTCTCTCTCTCTCTCTCTCTCTCTCTCTTGTCCATCACTCAGCACCTTCATACGTGCATTCTCCCTCCTCTCTCTGACCATATCATCTTCCTCCCTCTCTCATTCCATCTGCTTACCCCTCACCACAGCTATTCAAAATTACAAAATTAAAAATATGAACTTCAAAATTTGTGAAAATAGTCATAAGTGACAAGAAAGTTGCTATGATGTTTTCATTTCCACTGCTTACATCTTCAACCTAGCAGCTGTAGAATGTGAGTTACTTTTGAGTGTCATTTCTACCATAACATCTGACCCGTGCAAAGGTCACCTTTAATCTGATAACTCATCCAAATTATTTCACCATCAAAATGCCTACACCTTCAATGTTCGGCCTAGCATTGCAATACACATTTCAATTAGACTTTGGAATTTCATTACCAATGACATCTGGTTACAGCCAGTTTTCCCTCGCTAGTACTGCAAAAGTATTGTGTCTGTTACTAAGCGAGAGCAGTTCTGGGACCTTCTAAATATTGCTTAAACCTCGTTAGTGGGCTTTATGATGTCACCGGCTCAGCACGCTGAGAGTGTGGGCTTGCCGACGCAGGTCGCCTGCCTTTGCCACGCCAGGTGCTACCCGCAACAGACTCTCGAGCTGTGTTGTCGGTTACACGGAACCTGTGGAAGCCGATGGGTCGGGTTGGCGGATGCAACAGGTACAGTGGGCCGAGCTGCCAGGCCCATGGGTACGGCGAGCTTGGCAAGCTCGCCGTACCAGTGGGCCCGTCTTGGCGAGACGAGCTGAACTTGCGACTGTTATAGAAGACTCCCAGATACAAGTATGCATGGTAATTATCTATGTGGCTACTTCATCTTTATTCATACAGTGCTTGTGTATTAGTGACAGGCTTTATTCCAAACTTTATGAAATGTTCACTCGTCACTTTCAAAACAACAGGAAGGTCACTCTTTGCAAGATTCATGTAGTAAAAGGCAGAGGGTCATTCAGTTACAGAATTCCTTACAGTCTACATTTTTATCACCTTGATTAAATTTTGCACACTTGCTGATCAAAACTAGGGAAAGGTCACTGTCTACATAAGATTCGTGTGATACATGGAGGAGAGTATTTCATTTACAAATTTTCTAAAATCTAAAGTTTTACAGTATAGTCCCCAAAACTCTGTGCTCGGTAACCCGGCAGCCCGGACAACTCTGCCACACCCCCTGGAATTATTCCATGCTCTCAGAACGCAGGATAGAATTGAAATCTTAGCGCACAGCAGTTACCACATATTTTATGTATGGGCCCAGGCAGAATCTTTTCTTGTGCCACGTACGCTCCATACAAGAGTCCTTTGAGTTTCAATATTACAGTATATAGATGGGTTTTCATACTAAAAACAATCGTGATAAAACTAAGGGAGTAAATTCCTTTTTACAATGTTGTTTAAAATCAGCTTAGACATGATGGACGAATAATGAATTCGCTTACAGCAGGCTGTGGCAGAGCACATTGAGGTGCTATGCTCAGATACCAGAGGCCATTCCCCGTAGAGGGTTCAAATCCCCCTTCGGGCATGGATGTTTGTGTCATATTTAGTATAAGGTATTTCCAGTGATCTCGATACTAACTGGATGAATAAATTTGGTGTCTGAGCATAGAATTGCAGCGTGCCTGCACATTCATATGTTTAGCACACGATTTCGCACTGTCCACCATGTTTAAATTCGGCAAACGAGTTTCCATTAGTTATTATATGATAAAGAATTGATTGCTTACCTCTTGATTTGGAATTTAATTCAATATTCGATTTTGTAAGCTGATATCGAAGCGGAATCGAAACATATTTTCTTCTATTTTTCTTTAAATGCTACTTAGCAGCCATGTTTGAATTTAGCAAGAAACTAAATATCAATATCTATGGCTGGCATGGTAAGACAGCTGCAGTTCAACATCCAGAGTGTATAGAGATCAATGGGTAGTTCATAAGTAGTTTGAAAGTTTAGGGGCTGATGACCTCGCACTTAAGTCCCTTAAGCTTAACAAACAACATTTGAGCGTACAGCAGATAAAAATGATACACATGTGACGCGGCCGCGTGCCCTCTTCTGCTGTCTGCCTACCGCCTTTGTATTTTCTTAACCGCATTCTGTGAAGTCCATGTGAGTGTAAGTAATGAATATAATTTGTAAGATATTGTCTTAAATTTATTTTGTGTTACTGTATTCCATCATTTGTATTGTGTTCTAAAGTAACAATAGCGAGTATTTTATAATAACAAAAAAAAAAAAAAAATTTCCTATTCTTTTTTAACACCGTTCCCGATAATCTGGCATTTTCACAAACTCGACCAACCTACGGTCCACATTAGACTGAGTTTTCGAGACTCTATTATATTACGATCTCTAATAAATTTTCCGCACTGGACATTCAAAACAAGGGGAAGGTCAGTGTATACAAAAGATTCTTGTGCTACATGGTGGAGGGTACTTCACTCATGAATTCTCCAAAATCTAGAGTTTTATCAGCTATCTGCGAAACTGAAGTTATTACATCACAAAACAACATTTTTATTTTTATTCTGTACTACTTTATTTAAAAAAAAAAAAAATGTATTAATAGAAAACTTATTATGCATTCGCTCTAGTTATTCTTTAGTAATATTACAGTATCCTCCCCCCCCCTCCCCCATTTCACATTTTTCAGTCCATAGTGTACAGCAATTAGTGAGAATAAATATTCCTTCAGTAAAAAACCGTCTTGATTGTAATCAACATGGTTTTTTACTGAAGGAATATTTCACATTTTCCTTTACAGAAATATATTAAAAACGATTGCACCCTTTTTTGCAAACGTGCTGCTGCATTGTTTGGCTGTGAAACAATAGCTTTATATTCTTATTATTCATTTCATTTGATTTTCTGTTGAAGAATGCGTTAACAGAATGTATTGTTGAAATGGCAATTATAAGGTGAATGGGTAATACTTTGGCAGTACGAGCTTTAGTATCCCCTGCAAAGAGGTGTGTTGGAGAAGTTTTGTCCTACGTGTACAGTGCACAACCGAGCAGCATAGTGGCTGACCAGGCCAAATGCAAAATGAGGCGGGCGGCACAGCACAGTCTAAACGGGCTGCGACGCTAAGCTGATGCCACATGCACCTGCGCCGGGCTGCATGTCGCTGCAGGTAAGGCACAGCGTCCAGCACCGCAGGTAGGTAGAAAGGCGGGGACTTGGCAAGCAGCCTGCCATACACTATGTGTTGAAAGTGCCACTATTATTGGCTGTTCGAAATGGTCCAATGTTTGTAAACCTATTGGACAATACTGATTTGGTCATCAGTCCACAGACTTACAAACTACTTAAACCAACTTACACTGAGGCTCTCATTGTCAACATATGCTCCATAAATAATATGATAGGTTACAGCCCTGGCTTACCCCTGGAACTACCCTGACTATCTACCTAATTGACCTTGATCTGCCTGCAAAAGTCTGCCTCCTATTCCACAATCTTGTAGAATTAACAACAGCTTCCTCCTAGAGAGTAATAAGTCTTTTCTAGATCTATGAACCATAAACACAATTCCCTCTTCCACTTGTAGCACTTCTCCATCCTCTGCCATAAGCTGAACATAATAATCTTTAAGAGGTCGAAATCCACACTGATTTCCATACAGTTTGTTTCCAATTAATACATGTACTTTCCTTTCAGCAATACCTATGAATATTTTGCCCAAGAGATATGTCTGTAGTTGTTACAATGTTTACTGTTTCCTGGCTTGAAAATTGGTGTGATTACTGCATTCCTCTCAACAGATGGAACCTGTTCATCTTGGCTACCACTGCTGAGTCATTGCACTGCAATCTATTGACCACTCTCTAAATTTCCACAAATGTGATCCTGTTTCCATGATCATTCCTATTCCACTGTACAATGGGGAACAAAAAGTTTAATCGCCCCAAATAATTTTAAGTCCAAGAACAGAGCATTGCACATGCTTAAGTTCATAAGCGTGAGTGCTGCCAATTCCAGCGGTCTGTGCAGCTTCAGCTTGCTGTCTACATTGTCAAATAAAAGCAATAAAATAGTTAAGATACAGTATATTCATTGACCTTTAACTCATATATCATTTATTTTGGAAAACATTATTCGAGCATGTAGAAACAGTTGAGGTATAAGAATTCACATGTGTACATTTACTACAACGAACTGCTTCTCAGATGTTTCATTGGGTGAGTGAATAGGCTGAGGGTTTTTCAACGCAAAGGGGGTGTGTTCAAATCCCACTGGACTCAATTTATTATTTTCTTTTAGACATCTTGCAGGTAATATTTAAAATATTAATTTGCTAAAAATTGTGCAGTCGTATGCTTTTCTAGGCTTTTAGAAGATTCTCTTTGATAATAATCTAATCTTTAATCAGAAGGCAAGTGTTCATAGTAATAATACTGAAAATGGATGTATTTTGTTTGTAATTACTTCGACCACCATGTGGTGTTTCTGTAGTTTTCAGCTAAGAGAAATGTTTCAGCTGAATAGCATATGTCATAGGTCTACTTCAAAATGGCTGAACACATACTTGCTCTCTATGAAAACGGTGTTGGTAAATCTGAGGCATGATGTCATTATGGCGTTGACGATTCCACAGCAAAGAGATGGATCAGGCAATTCAGAGATAATGGTGAGGTAAGAGACCTCAAATACATGGAAGACCACAAGTATCTATTCAAAGAGAAGACGATGAATTGGTCAGAGCTGTCCCTTTCTCAAACATCTGGGAACTAGGGAGAGCTTCTCATTTCCCGGGCTCGTTGAAAACTGCTCTCAGACAATTAAAAGACTATGGAATCAGGTCCTGTCATGCTCCCATTAAAGAACCACATCTGATGATCAAGTCATGGACAGACTGGCAATTGTGAATTCCTGAGAAAATGTCAATTGGAGGAAAGTCATTTTCACAGATGAGTGCACAATTTAGTCTGCAAGCAGAGCTCCTGTTCTTGTTTACCACACATCTCGGCAACAATATGACACTCACTCCATGGCTACATGTGCTGGAAGCGGGTGCATAATTGTGAAATTTTGGGCCAGCGGTCTTATTTGGGTGCAAGAACGTTAGAATGAATCCAATACAAGTTCAATTCAGCATGCTATGAACATTTCTTTGAAAACTTAATCATTCCTTGAGCTTGACTTTGGTACCCCGAAGGATGTCTCATTGACCAACATGATAATCATCCATTGCACACCCGCATTAGGATTCAGAGCTGGTTCCAAAGGAGAGAGAATATTATTCAGTGTCCACCATGGCCTCCAATATCATCTGATCTGAATCCCATAGAGAACACACACACACACACACACACACACACACACACACACACACACACACCAATGCAGACATTTGTATGTATATGTGTGTGTTTACCTTTCCTTTTTCCTCCTAAGGTAAGTCCTTCCACTCCCGGGATTGGAATGACTCCTCATCCACTCCCTTAAAACCAGCATCATTTCCTTTTCTCCCCCCTTCCTTTCTCTTTTCTTGATGAAGTGGCAAACGGGTGCGAAAACTTGAACTCTTGTGTTTGTATGTGATTTTATTTGTGTATCTGTCAACGAGACTGTGCTTTTAGTAAGTTAAACCATCTCTATTTTTAAACACACACACACACACACACACACACACACACACACACACACACACACACACACACTTAACAGTTGTTAATTGACCTCCTAGTGAGAGGTGCCAGAGAAGAAGTGGCCCCAACCATCAAGGTAGCAGGTGAACTCTGGTGGCCCTGAGGGCCCACAGTAGTTGGTGCAAGTTTCATGAGCATCATCCCTGAAGAAGGCGGCAATGATGCGCTCCACATTTTTCTTTGCCTCTGTGTATGACAGTTTATCCAGAGTCTTACATTACATAATCTTCCTCTCTTTGTGTAGGACGGTACAATCCAGCGAGCAAGGAGGATGGTGCAGGCCACAGTTGATGTAAATTGGAGGTGGGACACAAGAAGCACCTGAATGTAACAGGCACCCACAATCTCTACATGTAGTGTTGGAATTACAGCATAAAGACATGCTTGAATTTCCAGCACTTTAAACAATGCATAGGGAGAGGAACGTAAGGCTTCATATCACATCACTATTTCATAACCTTGACCCCTTTCAGGCCAATAATCACCTTCAATTGCCATGATGAATGTGCCTGTGGCAACCCCTTACGTTCTTTGTAGTTCAGTAGGGTTACACCTAAAAATTAGACAAATCAGAAATAATTGCTACAAAAGGTTTTATTGTTTTAATGGCTTAATTTGTTGCCCAATATGACTATCCTAGGTTTTCACCCTCAGTGGAGTTGTGCATAAATGGTGGAGGGCAAAAGGGTACCTGAAAAACGGGTGTTTTTAGGTTTTGTGATTATATCTCATAAATTAGTCACAATATCGAAAACATAGTGGAATTAAAAGTTGTAGGGTATGAAATTCTACACTGAATGAGCCCATCCGCATACCACCCGTTTCCATACTAGTGCTCTTCAAAATTGGACCAATTTTTTCATGTCCATGAAAAATTTTTGTTTTAACCTCTATTTTTTTGTAATATCGTTGAAACTAACAATCTATAAAAAATGTGGTTCATGAGAAAGTTATAGAGGAATAAATTCTGCATTTGATGAGACCAAAAGTAAATAGACCATCCATTTCTGTATGACTATAAGTTTGTACTTTCAGTGCTACGCATATACGGTACTTCACATTTACAAATCTAGCTTTCTAGATCAGTTTTATGCAGAAGTCTCAAAAATAACATTATCATGAGTAAAGTTTTAACAGTAATTTATTTATTTTTTCTCAAATTCATGGGTAAATTCCGTGACAAGAAATTTAAGGTCAACTTTGGAAATCCCTTATTAAATGGCAAAGCCACTTTACATCTTGTTATTCTGCCTTTGTGAATTTTTTCCATCTGGCAAGACAGTGTATCAATGACAAAACTATATTTTTTATTGTTCCTCAGGTAATGGCCCAGAAACTTACCTCCAAAAAATCAGAACACTACCTTTGACCAAATTTGGAGGCAAATATATTTATATTGGTAAAAATATACGTAAAAAATAGATGAAGAACACTTACCAGGCGAAGGGGCACAGGCAGTAATAGCAACAAATAAACACACAGACACACACACACTCAAAAATGCTAGCTTTCGCAGCCTAGCTGCTTCATCAGGCAGAAGGGAAGGAGAGGGAAAAGGAAATGATGAGGGATTTAAGGAAGGGGGTAAGGAGCCATTCCAATCCCGGGACAGGAAAGACTTACCTTGGGGGAAAAATGGAAGGTAAATAAATGCACATACACCCACACATTTACACAGACACAAGTACACTTAGGCAGACATACTGTAGAACTGTTACTGTACAGTTCTACTGTTCTACTGTTACTGTACATACACCCACACATTTACACAGACACAAGTACACTTAGGCAGACATACTGTAGAACTGTTACTGTACAGTTCTACAGTATGTCTGCCTAAGTGTACTTGTGTCTGTGTAAATGTGTGGGTGTATGTGCATTTATTTACCTTCCATTTTTCCCCCAAGGTAAGTCTTTCCTGTCCCGGGATTGGAATGGCTCCTTACCCCCTTCCTTAAATCCCTCATCATTCCCTTTTCCCTCTCCTTCCCTTCTGCCTGATGAAGCAGCTAGGCTGCGAAAGCTAGCATTTTTGAGTGTGTGTGTGTGTGTGTGTTTATTTGTTGCTATTACTGCCTGTGCCCCTTCACCTGGTAAGTGTTCTTCATCTATTTTTTACGTATATTTTTTTCCTGTTAGGAATTTTTCCTCTATAATATTCGTATATTGGTAAAAAGTTTTATTTGAATTTAGAATGCACCATTAGGAAGAGCAGCTCTCGCTTTACTAGAATATTGTGCATAATGTGAGTGTGTAGAATTTTGGAGCTTATTCTCAGTTCAAATATAGTAAATTTCCTTGAAACGGAAAAGCTTCTTTCCATGAATCAGCACGGGTTTAGGAAACATCGTTCATGCGAAACTCAGCTTGCCCTTTTCTCACATGACATCTTGCGAGCCATGGACGAAGGGCAACAGGCGGATTGTGTTTTTCTCGACTTCAAAAAGGCGTTCGACACGGTGCCACACTGCAGACTGCTAACGAAGATACGAGCTTATGGAATAGGTTCACAGATTTGTGACTGGCTGGAAGACTTCCTAAGTAATAGAACGCAGTACGTTGTTCTTGACAGTGAGTGCTCATCAGAGACGAGTGTATCGTCAGGCGTGCCCCTGGGGAGTGTGATAGGACCGCTATTATTTTCTATCTATATAAATGATCTGATGAACAGAGTAAGTTGTAATTTGCGGCTGTTTGCTGATGATGCTGTGGTGTATGGGAGGGTGTCGTCTGTAACTGACTGTAATAGCATACAGGTTGACTTAGACAAAATTTCTAGTTGGTGCGAAGAATGGCAGCTAGCTCTCAATGTAGAAAAATGTAAGGTGATGCGCATGAGTAGAAAAAACAATCCTATAATGTTCGAATACAGCATCAGTAGTGAGCTTCTTGATGCGGTCGCGTCGTTCAAATATCTAGGCGTAACATTGCAGAGCGATATGAAATGGAACGAGCATGTAAGGACAGTTGTGAGTAAGGCAGACAGCCGACTTCGGTTTATTGGGAGAATTTTGGGAAGATGTACTTCACCTGTAAAGGAGACCGCGTATAAAACGCTTGTACGACCACGTCTTGAGTATTGCTCAAGTATTTGGGACCTGCAGCAGATCGGTTTGAAGGAAGACATAGAGGCGGTTCAGAGGCGAGCAGCTAGATTTGTTACCGGTAGGTTCGACCAATGCGCGAGTGTCTCGGAAATGCTCCGGCAACTCAATTGGGGATCGCTGGAAGAAAGACGACGTTCTTTTCGTGAATTTCTGTTAAGTAAATTTAGAGGGCCGGAATTTGAAGCTGAGTGTAGTACGATCTTGCTGCCGCCTACTTACATTTCGCGTAAAGATCACAAAGACAAGATAAGAGAAATTAGGGCTCTTACGGAGGCATATAGGCATTCTTTTTTTCCTCGTTCAATTTGGGAGTGGAATAGGAAAGGAAATGCCTAGTAGTGGTACGGTGTACCCTCCGCCACGCACCTTACGGTGAATTGCGGAGTATGTATGTAGATGTAGATGTAGATGTGCCGTTATCACGTGGCAGCTTCCAGCGGCCGCCCACTAGGCAACACAGTTTATTGCCCTGTCAGGGCACCTGGCATCACTCGCAGATAAAAGGACAGGTCTGACCCAGGTAAAAGCTTTTTCTGGCTGGGTCTCGCCAGATCCCACCTTTCTTCCAGCAAAGATGCACACCAAATGACACAGTTATTTACCCATAGTGAAAGTTCACTATTTAGAATGTGATTTTTCCAACCCTTTTTTACTTCTGCAACAGGTTAAATGGAAATCTGTAGCTCAATCGCTTCATGATGTTCAATGATTAAGCAACCTTTACAAGAGATGGCATCAACAACATGCATGTCTGGGCAGGAGACAATCCCCATGCCACGGTAGTATCTTAAAGGTGATGACTACGAGTCAGGAACAGTTCCTTTCCAATGACAGAAATGAAGCACATCTCATTAGCTTGCTTATTTCGAGGCGTGAAGATGAAGGCTTCTCAGTAAAGTAAGCTAATGAAGACGCAGACCTCCCGATTGTTGCCACAGCGCTTTGAGGTATCACAGGTACATGAGCTGGTTGTGGTAGTTGGTGAGAATACGGACCCTCTTGTCATGATCAATGCCCTAGCCACACCATCAGCAAATATACATGTCTTGAAACCTGGAAGAGGAAAGACCTCACCAGAAGTATTTGGTTCCAACAATTTGAAAATGCGAAACATCAGAAGGCCACTCATATTTCTCCACACCGTAAGTGGAAGTGACACAACTTCAGCACTCTTCAGTCAGGGCAAGAAGAAGGTGGTCAATCTACTGGTCAAAAATAAATGTCTTCTGGAAGATATCAAACCTTTCTTCAAACATTACACTCAAGCTGAAGCTATTGCCGAAGCTGATCAACAACCATTTATAGAGATAGTGTTGGAAACAAATTAGACAAATTGCAATTGACCTGTTATCAAAAGCGATTGTGAAATCCAGATTCAACCTAGCATCCCTACCACCACCGCCGGAAGCAACCCACCAGCATTGCTTGAGGACCTACTTACATAGGACACCAGATGGATCCGCTCCAAGGAACAGCTCCACAGTCTCTTCCCTCAACAATGGCTGTACAGGTAGATGTGGGTGTCTTAAGGCTGGTAATAAGTGCTCATTAATTTGTGTCAACAGCAAGGGTAACTCATGCGCTAACTCCCTCCAACCCGATGAAACTGACAAACCAGATGTTGTTGTAGATCTGGACTGTATATATGAGGTGATGAAAATTACCGATTTCAAGAAGCTGAGTGATGGGGCGACAGACTGAAATTACAGACTTTGAGGAGCTGAGTAGTGCAACGACAGTCAAACATCGACATGTGTGAAATTTGTGTATGTACCTACTTTTATCACTATTTAATTTCAAGAAGTGTGTGTCTCTTCCTGTCTCCTACATATCAGTTGAATGGATATCACTATATTACATATGTAAAACTTTTTAAATATTATATTTCCAACATCACAACATTTTATTATTTTATTCTATTATTATATTAAGTACAAGACAATGGGTTGTTATAGTTCTGTATTTAAAATAGTGTAGATAATAATTATTGATGAACTATATTTGAAACAGTCTTCATTGATTATGAGACATGGTACAACTTTTATGAGGAGCTGTACACAAATGGGTGGTCCAATAGATTCACTTTTGGTTTCATCCAATGTAGAATTTATCACTCTATATCTTTTTTATGAACCACATTATTGATAGGTGGGTTAGTACAATGATATTACCAAAAAACAGGTTAAAACGAAAATTTTTCATTAACTTGTAAAATTGGTCCAATTTTGAAGAGCAGTAGTATGGAAACGAGTGGTCCAAAAAATATGTAGATGGTCTCATTCAATGCAGAATTTCGTGCCCTACAACTTTCAATTCCAATATGTTTTTGATATTGTGAGTCATTTACAAGATATAATCACAAAACTGAAAAATAGCCCTTTCAGGTAAATTTTTGCCCCCCACCATTTATGCACACCCCCGCCGAGGGGGAAAACCTCTAGCCATACTAGGACACAAACGGATCCATTAAATCAATAAAACCTTTTGTAGCAATTATTTCTGATTTGAATGCTAATTCTACTGGACTATTGTAGATACACTGGACAAAGTGTACAACTCACTGCTCCAAGTTGGCATGTAACTGCAGGAGAAGATCACAGTGGAAAATAATCCCCTGGACCATGATGAGGCTCTAATGTAGAGTGGGAGAGATGGAAACATTGCCCACCTTGTCACAAATGAGAAGCACTTGTGACAGGGCAGGAGATGCTGCCAATATCACAACCTGCCAATTTCCCATTTTAGTCTTGCCAGCCACTTCTCCAAATCTGTCTTCAAGGTGCTCCACAAAGGAAAAAGGGTTTGTGGACATAGAAGATTTCCCATCAGTTCGGGAACACACAAGAAATTTGGGCGAGTATGGCTTATCTTGATCTCTGGCTTGACATTCCTCCCTTGGTGTAGCCATGGAGGGGAACGATTTGGTGATGGTTGTATTTCTCTGCATTAAAGGCATTCTTTCAACACTAAGAGATGGCAGCAGCCAAGCAACAACCAGCATTCCAGACTGACTGCTTCATTTCAAGTCATCCGCCCTGATGACACCCACTCTGACCAGGGGCTTCCTCACAGGAACCATCCAGACACAGCGGAGATACCTGGGACAACCACTTCCAGGAATGCTGATATCACAGATATATGGACATCTATTCTTTGGCATGTGTGTAGAGTTTGCAGCTCAGGCTTCAGCGGTGTGATCCCTGTTTGTCGATGGGCTATGGTCAAGAGCGTACATGACGACCCCCACAACGTCCAGTCTCTAATGGGTTCCTAATGTTTTTATGCACAGTAAAATCATGTCACACCAAGGAAAGTGTCCTTCCTCAAATGATCCACACTTCTGCTGAATTTGGGCACAGGGAGAACACACACAGAGTGACCATGTCTACATGGCGAAAAGTATGAAGACTCCCGTTAGTTGCCTCTTATGACAGGCAAGAATATCTCTAACCCATCCCAACTCCCGAACCCCCAGAGAGATCTCACAACAGAAAAATTGACTATTTTAGTTACTATTAATTGAGACAGAAAAACAAAATACAGTAGAACATCCATTTTTACATTTTTCAAAGAGCTTAAGAAAAGAAAATGGTGTAAAATGTGGGAGACAACGTCTTAAACAGTAAAATATGCTTACTGAATCAGCCTTGCATTTTCTTAGTTTATTTGGCATATATGTATGTAATAGGCACCAAAATACTCGCCAGGAAGTTTATATATATTATGGTCAAATTTCTTTGCTTTTTACAAATGTCTGCCTTGGTGTGTTTGCACGGGCGCGCGCGCGTGTGTGTGTGTGTGTGTGTGTGTGTGTGTGTGTGTGTGTGTGTGTGTGTGTGTGTGTGTGTGCGCGTGTGCGTTTTTTTACATTTCCTTTTTTCCCTTAAGGTAAGTCCTTCGAATCCCAGAATTGGAATGACTCCTCATCCACTCCCTTAAAACCTGCATCCTTCCTTTTCCCCCCTCCTTCTTTCCTCTTTTCCTGATTAAGCAACAAATGGTTGCGAAAGCTTGAATTTTTGTGTTTGTATTTTTATTTGTGTATCTGTCAATGAGCCTGTGCTTTTGGTAAGTTAAACAATCTCAAGTTTCACACACACACACACACACACACACACACACACACACACACACACCAAGGCAGACATTTGTAGCTAGTTTAATTCAGCATTTTTTCCCCAATTTTTTTTTTTTTTTTTTTTAAGTGCAAGGAAGGATCTTATGAGGAGAAACGGCATAAAAACTACAAGGAAAATAATAAAAACAACACTTTTACTTCTACTGTATTTTAAATGAACCCACTTTTCCAGTTGCTTACTTTTACTACAAGGAAGTGTTTATTGTAGTAAAAATGTGATTTGCTACTTCTCTACCCACATAGTGATGATAGATATGTACTGACCTTGCACATAATCTGAAAAAGTCATCCACAGTATCAGGGTGATTCTTCATTCCATTGGCTTCTTGAAGTATTGTGAATGTAGGACCAAGGAATGCTTGAAGCATGTCCAATAAACCCTGCACACATCCTGGTTCAGATGCATATTCATCTACTAATATACTTCCTAAATATAGAAAGCAACTATGTTGGTATACCTGGTACAGCATCACAATCTGCAATAAATTACACGTCTATTAGTAATAAAGAAAAATTTGAATGAATGAAAGACTCAACCAATTTTTATTACATTCTAATTCTGCTTCTACTGCATTATTTATGTTAATCCAGGGAGGAAACGAAAGTATGTATTGTAAGTTATGCTTAATGTATGTACTGACCACCTGTCTGAAACATAATAATATAAGGAAAAAGTGGTAATAAAATGCCTTCAAAAGTTAAAAATAATGATGGAATAAACAAAAGGAGTATACCTCAATACAAGTAAGTGTACAAATTTCTTCCGAGACAACTAGCAAGTAATTAATCAGAGTAAAAATTCTAAACCAAACTAGGAAGAGTAAATTAATTAGAAAATTGGGAAATGTACATTACAATAATAAAATTATGTCCAACCCAGTGTGTGGTACATCAACCAGTGAAATTATGTTTTCAACTAAAAGCTTTCTTGATTGCACAATATTACAATAATAAGGTTAAGGAGGTACACAAGATGAATTTAACCAGTTACAAAATGAAAATTATACTTGGCAAAAAACCTTACAATTTAAAGAACACATTTGGCTAAACAGAAAAAATTATGGTAAGCTAAGAAAGCAAAACAAATTAGATATGAAATGAAAACAACAAGAACTATTAGGGTGAAATTCATGTTGAGCGAATTCAAATTACATAATATACTGAATTACACAAAACGACTCATAAATGTCTTCCAGAAATTTCATTTGTCAAGATAGTCTACAGTATTTCAAAAGTAATGACAAAATTTTAATGAAACTTCTCTGTTTCAGAAATAATGCCTGATGAGGTGCCTAAAACTATTAGAGCTACGAAGAAAGTAAACAATTTGAGGTGATGATGCAATAGAACATTTTTTGCCTAGTGGAAATGACACAAAATATTCATTTAGAATGGAAAATCCAATTGGAATGTCACTAATGGATGATAGATAACAACTCACCGTTACGAAGGTCAATGAGATTCTGACAGACACAAACATAGATAATAGATGATTACATTCACATTGTGGATGACAGACACGAAAATAGATAATCACATTCACATTGTGAAGCTTTTTTCACAATTAAAACACGTTAGCAGCCCTTGAATATGACACTGACTCAATGTAAAATTGTTAATCTTACATCATCAATTACATTTATGTTGTTGTTGTTGTGGTCTTCAGTCCGGAGACTAGTTTGATGCAGCTCTCCACAATACCCTATCCTGAGCAAGCCTCTTCATCTCCACATAAGAGTGACAACCTACATCTGTCTGAATCTGCTTACTGTATCCACCTCTTGGTCTTCCCCTGCGATTTTTCCCCATACACTTCCCTCCAACGCTAAATTCACAATTCCTTGATGTCTAAGATTGTGTCCTACCAATCTATCCCTTCTTTTAGTCAAGGTATGCCAGAAATTCATTTTCTCCCCAATTCTGTTCAGTAACTCCTCATTAGTTACGCGATCCACCCACCTAATCTTCAGCATTCTTCTGTAGCACCATATTTCAAAAGCCTCAATCCTCTTCCTGTCCGCACTGTTTATCGTCCACGTTTCACTCCCATAAAAGGCAACACTCCATACAAATGCCTTCAGAAAGGACTTCCTTAGGCTTAAATCAATATTCGATGTTAACAAATTTCTCTTTTTCAAGAACGCTTTTCTACCCATTGCCATTCTGCATTTTATATCCTCTGTACTGCGACCATCATTTGTTATTTTACTGCCCAAGTAACAAAACTTATCTACCTCCTTTATTTTTTCATTACCTAATCTAATTTCTTCAGCATCACCTGATTTTCTTACACTGCCCTCCATTACCCTAGTTTTGCTCTTGTTAATGTTCATCTTATATGCACCTTTCAGCCTACTGTCCATTCCGTTCCAGGTCCTTTGCTGTATCTGACAGAATTACTATGTCGTCGGAAAAACGCAATGTTTTTAATTCTTCCCCCTGAACTTTAATTCCTTCTCCAAATTTGTCCTTGCTTTCCTTTATAGCTTGCTCAATGTACAAATTGAATAACATAGGAGAAAGGCTACAACCCTGTCTTACTCCCTTTTCAACCACTGCATCCCTTTCATGCCCTTCAACTCTGACAATCGCTGTCTGGTTCTTGTACAAGTTGTAAATAACCTTACGTTCCCTATATTTTACTCCTGCTTGCTTCAGAACTTGAAAGAGTTTATTCCAATCAACACTGTCAAAAGCCTTCTCCAAATCTACAAAAGCTAGAAATGTAGGTTTGCCTTTTCCTAATCTATCTTCTAGGATAAGCCGTAAAGTGAGTATTGCCTCCCGTGTTCCTACATTTCTCCTGAACCCAAACTGATCTTCCCCGAGGTCGGCTTCTACCAGCTTTTCCATCCTCCTGTACATAATTCGCGTTAATATTTCGCAACCATGACTTATTAAACTGATGGTTCTGTAGTTTTCACACCTGTCTGCACCTGCTTTCTTAGGGATGGGGATTATGACATTTTTCTTAGTCTGAGGGTATTTCACCTCTCTCATACATCTTACACACCAGGTGAAACAATTTTGTCATGGCTGGTTCTCCCAGAGACTTCAGTAGTTCTGAGGGAATATCATCTACTCCAGGGGCCTTGTTTCGAATTAGGTCTTTCAGGACTCTGTCAAATTCTTCTCTCAGTACAGTATCTCCTATTTCATCTTCATCTACATCCTCTTTCCTTCCTACAATATTGTCTCGAAGTTCATTTCCTTTGTAGAGCCCCTCTATATACTCTTTCCACCTTTCAGCTTTCCCTTCTTTGCTGACAACTGGTTTTCCATCAGTGTCCTTGATATTCATAGAGCTGTTTTTCTTATCTCCAAATGTTTCTTTTATTTTCCTGTAGGCTGTATCTATTTTCCCCTATTTATACATTCTTCTACATCCTTGCATTTGCCTTCTAGCCACTCCTGCTTAGCCATTTTGCACTTCCTGTCAATCTCATTTCTTAGTCGTCTGTACTCCATTTTGCCTGTTTAATTTACTGCATTTTTATATTTTCTCTTTTCATCGATTAAATTTTGTATCTCCTGTGATATCCAAGGATTTTTTGAAGGTCTTTCCTTCCTACCTATTTTGTCCTCTGCTACCTTCACTATTTCATCTCTCAATTTTACCCATTCCTCCTCTACTGTTTTATTTCCCCCCGTTTCTGTCAATTGTTGCCTGAAGCTCCCTCTGAAATTCTTAAGAACCTCAGGTTCCTTCAATTTATCCAGGACCCATCTCCTTATTTAACTACCTTTTTGTAGTTTCTTTAGTTTCAGCCTACAGTTCATAACCAACAAGTTATATCTGCTCCTGGGTATGTCTTACACTGTAGAACCTGGTTCCGAAATCTATGTCTTACCATTATAAAATCTATCTGGTATCTTCCGGTGTCTCCTGGTCTCTTCCACGTATACAACCTTATTTTGTGATTCTTGAACCAGGTGTTTGTTATAACTAAATTATGTTCTGTGCAAAATTCTACCAGGCGGCTTCCTCTTTCATTACTTTTGCCCAGATTATATTCACCTAGTATCCTCCCTTCCCTTCCTTGTCCTACTACCGAATTCCAGTCTCCCATAACAATTAAGTCTTTATGATAAAAGGAAATTCAGATCTGAAAAATGGCCGCATGTTACATCAGTATATTCACAGCAACAATAGAGAAACTTTTCATGGTTAAGCTAGGAACCATACATCTTATGAACCAAACTTTAAATAATGATGACGTATAATGTTTCTTCAAAAATTTCAACAACTAATGAGATAACTGAAGAGGAAAAATTTGAAAGAAAGTCTGACAATCAATTACAATAAGGCTTAAAGTCATGTACAAGAGGCACTGTATAAATTAACAATGAAATCCTAAAATTCATCGATTATTTTTGTACTCATAAAAGTCGATGTGCAAGGCTGACTATGGAAAACTCTGGAAAGAAACCAAAAAGTGAAAATGGCCCTTAATCTTTTCATTCTCTAGTGTTTTGGAAATGAAGATTCCAATGTGCTTGAAACAGAACAGACGCCTTATTTCTAGTTTTGATATAATAATAATAATAATAATAATAATAGGTTTCAACTAATTATACAGATGATTGCAGAGCTGCACTCAGACACATAAGAAAGAAAATCACATTCACCAACTTAAGTTTTTAGCCATAGTCTTCATCAGAAAAAGGGAGCATACTCATACAGGCAGATCTTGTGCACCTGACTGCCTTCTATTACCACTGCAGCTCAACTGCTGCCTAAACAGTGTGATATGTGTCAGTCAGACATACCGTATTTACTCAAGTAATTTGCACACTTTTTTTGGAAGAAAAATATGGCAATGACTAGGTTTGGAATTCAAACTTTAAACACTTCTAAGTCTAATTCGACCAAACAAGGCGTTTAATTAATTTTTGAAACAAATGCACACTGTTAACAGATGTGAGAGTTGTAGGTTTCAATAATCATACGGCTCAAAAAAAAAAAAAAAAAAAAAAAAAAAAAAAAAAAAAAAAAAAAAAAAAGGGGGGGGGGGGTCATTATTTTACCAATGTCTGTGCGATAGTTAAGCGGGTATTGTTGAAGGGTTTCAGTTTTAAAAATAACATGCAAATGCACTATTATGATTAAACTTACATATACAATAATTTATAGTGATGTTAACAGATTGAGTTACTTTGGAGAAAAATGGTGTCCTACACATACAATAAAAATACTTTTACCTGTACTTCTAGAATAAACAAACACAAATAATTTTAAAATTGGCAAAAGGAGAAAACAATGCTAGCAACCATACAATGAATGTTTAATTTATTTAATTAAATGAAAAACAGACAAATACAGAAACGAATAAAAAACTAACTGTGTGTAAAATCATATTTACCTGTTTTACAAGAGGCTCTAAAAGATGAGCAGACTGTTTGCCAACACACCGAACTGCAAACCTTAAACATCTGCAACACCTCTCCATTACACGAATATCAGCCTGGTATTTATTGCAAGTGTTAGAGAGTACTGGCCATACCTACAAAATAAAATTTCAATGAAAATATATTGCCCTGGAAACAAATATGTATCTTAATATTGATAATACAAGATTCAAAATGTTATGTACAGTATGAAAATACATGATTTAGTTGCTCCATTCCTGGAGTTTTACTATGCCATGAAAGGAGTGCTAATTTTTGGCCAAGGAGAGTGCACGTTGAATGTGGGATGCGAGTGGAGAGAGAAGTCACAAGATATCTGCTCCTGGGAAAGCTGATGAAGCATCAATAAGATCTTTGGTATATTTGGGTAGGTGACTGCCTCTCACGATAGATGTGACAAGCATGAGTGGTTAGACTGTACTGAAAGGACTTCCTGATACTGAATGGATGGCAGCTGTTGAAGTGCAGGTAATACTGGTGTTCATATCCTGTCAGTTGCAGAGGAAATTGGGATATAAGAAAGAGTTACTGAATATGAAAGGGCGGGGAGAAGAGAAGAAAAGAAAAGAAAGGGGGTACTTAATGGGGAGATGTGGGGACTCGAAGAACGGGTGACCAGGGTAAGGGAGAAGAAAGCTGCAGAGACACAGCATAAAAAGGGGAAGTGGGGGCATACTGATCACACAGAGGGCATTGTTTTTAGTCCTTACAAAAAAGTAGAAACAAATTACAAACATGGCTAAGAAACGCGTTATTGAAAAAAAATTTCATGCACGCCACATATGGTCGCTTGTCCACATAATGGAAGATTTCATGAACCAAGTGATCAACATTAGCTTGACAATAAGTGGTCCCACTGGATCTAAAATATGAGTAAATACACTGCTGTCCAACCAAAACAGAGCAAGGACCAGAGTTATCACAGCCATATTGATTTGGGATGTAACACATTGAATGAAGATCAAATGATTTAAAATACAGTCCCTTGCAAAGCGGGGATGATGATGATGAATATAGCCACTATTACTGGCTATAACTGCTGCTACATGCCTTGACACTGAATAAAAGATCTAGAGGTAGTGTTGGGGTACAGCAGTCCATGCTACTTCCACTTATTGCCAAAGTTGATCTGGTGTAGCAGGAGGTAGTGTATCCCAAGCCAATTATTCCACAAGCATCAAGAGAATCAGATAACAGGAAGGCCAAGTGGACAATCAAATCGAATGGGCGATGAATAATTCTTGTGGTGTTTTAACCACTTGATGCAAACTGGAGGCTGAGAACGTTTTATTCAATGTTATAGATGCAAGGCTCTGAATTCTTACATAGCTTTTATATCCTTTCAGAAAAACAGAAATTTGAATAAAAAGTTTGTAATCAGACATATTGATACACTTCTGAAATGGTGTAGAAAGTTTTACTCAAGAGATTAAGAAGTTTTATTTTCAGCAGATGTATAAAGATAATATTTGCCAAGTGAAAATTGGTAATACACTTTCACAGAAATTTAGAACAAGCAAAGGTCTGTTGCAAGGCTGTCCCATGTCACCAACATTATTCAAAATCTATATAGATATTTGTCTGAGAAAGTGGTCACAAAAATGTAATAGTATGGGACTAGAAATCAGAGATGGAGTTTATCTACATCATTTATTATTTGCTGACGATCAAGTCGTCATAGCACAAGACGGGGAAGATGCAAACTACATGTGTAATCAACTAGCAATAGCATACAAAAATTGGGGTCTGAAGATTAATTATCAAAAAACAGAATACTTGAGTAATGATCCACATGAACTACGCATAGAGGGAAAGAAAATAAAAAAAGTTAACACTTTCTGTTATTTGGGGTCCATTTTAGAAACTGAGGGAAAATCCGACTCAGAGATTAATAAAAGAATTAGCAGTGGAAGAAAGGTAATTGGAATGCTCAACTCAGTCCTATGGAGCAGAAACGTGATGAACAGAACAAAAAAAATAATATATAAATCTATATTTGAGAGTGCAGTTCTGTACGGAGCGGAAACCTGGACCATAAACCAGAAGCACAGTAAGAAACTACAAGCCGTAGAGATGGATTTCTGGAGAAGATTGGCCAGAATTTCCAGGAAAGAAAAAAATGAGAAACACCGAAATAATAAAGAGGATGGGAATAATAGAAAGAATAGATGAGGTGATGGACAGGAAGAAATTACGGTGGTACGGGCATGTAAGAAGAATGGAGGACAGCAGAATACCGAAGATGGTACTAGAGTGGCAACCTGTGGGGAGAAGAAGAAGAGGACGACCGGTGACCACCTGGATCAAAAATGTACAGCTCTCAATGAATAGACTGGGTGCAGAAGAAGAGGACTCATAAGATAGACACACGTGGAGAAATATAGTGAATAATTAGTGTAAAACCTTACGTACTATGTGTATTCATTTCTGGGCGTATTAGTATGTTGGAGGTAAACCTCTGTAATGAGGACAATCTCAATAATAATAAATAATTTCCTAACCCAAAATGTATGTAGGAAGTGATGAAATATTACTATGCAGCATTTAAATATTAAGAGACATCTGCATCGAAAACTTTATATTATGCCTCCTGGTTGTAGAATGTTAAGCAGATACAGTTCAGAGATGTTATGCCTGCTAATCAGTGTACCAGCAATGCATATTTTGGAGAGAGGAGAGGGGTGAGTGTAATTCAATGTCATTTGAAACCTTAATACGAAGTAAAAAACCAGTAGTGTGTACAGGGCAACAGTCTCTCACCATGAGTCTGCAGATTCTATTGCCATTATTGTAGTGGTTCAGATAGAATGAGAATTCGCCTGTAAAAACAATGTTGTCCTAAAGCCATCATTTATTGCAACATTGCCACTGTAAACACTTGTGTTTTTGACTCAGTGTAAAGTACACACAGCAATGGCCACCTTTTGGGCAGTCCAGCCTGCTGCAAATGACATCATTAAGTGGAGACACTGTTTGGTTGTGCAACAGGTCCAACAGGTCGACTTTGTTGTGACTGTTTGATGTGGCTGAGTGATTCGTCACTGTCATACGCATAATATACCTGTCATAGTGTAGTGATGTGAGGTGGATGCAGTCGAACCCGTTGGTTCATTGTTCACTCTGGCATTCTCCGATTACAGATACACACTGCAGTTGTTTGGTTATATCAAAGCCATCACTGATTTCTCTGAAGGATAATCCGCAATCCTTATGAGTAACTATTATTCCTCAGTCAAACTCCGAAATATACTCTATGGATTTGCAAAGTTTGCAAAATACTGATGTCCTGAAACTATTAATCACTCATTTGATATAAATGCAGCAAGCCACAGTTTCAAGTTTGGAAACAGGAGGTTTCCACTTGTGGCTACATCTGGTGAATTGGGTGGATGTAAAACCAACTCAAACCACTGTCATCACAAATGTGTGGGATGGTACATTAGCCTGCTGAAAGAACCCTCCCATGTCAACCTCCCCTTTAACATTACCAGATGAAAAAATGGTGTGTGCCACCTTCAGTGCACTTCCACAAACTTTTGTCCATGGTTCATTGTTTTGACAGTCACTTGTTTCTGTCATGTAATGATGGACACAGGTTTCTTCAAATATTAGAAATCAATCTATTAGATCTTGTGAACTATGACTGAAAAAGGCCAGACATTGTGTTGAAATATTGTGCCAGATGCACTTTTTGTTGACAGAGTAATCACTGCAACCAAATAGCTCACAGCTTCTTCATAAGCAATTCTCTGTGTAGAATTAGCAATACCAAAAAAAATTATTCAGGAGCCTTGCATTACCATACCATGGAGTTTGTCAGTGGTTTCCTTCATGTTGACATCAAATGGATGGCCAGTGAAAGCTTCGCCTTCAGTATTTTCATGACTAAATTGGATTCATTAATCCAGAAGTAAATGGTCTTCAATGATTGTGTTGACTACACATGTACTTCATCCAATTGATTTGATCTGTGTGGCAATCCAACCCTCCAAATCAAAATGTTTAATAATAGCATACAACTATTTCCTCGATTTTTAATTGCAGTCGACAGATGGCTGTCAACAACAAACTGCATGTTGTACATTGTTGGAATTGTTTATTTCATCCTTTGAATAAATCTGATAACCAATGATGGCATATGACAGGAATGTCCCACTGTTTCATAGACATATACCAGACTGTTCAAACCACCCTTCTATGGTACGCATTGCCAGTAATTAGGCCAGCAGCCAGGGCTGTCACAAACCTTAACTGCCGCCCCGTGCGAGATGCAAAATTTCCGCACCCTCATGTAAAAAACTCATTAAAGTTAAAATCAGTTATTTTTTATGACAGTTCTGTTTTGAAAGCAAAAAGCTTCTGGTAAATTTCTGTATAGTATAATTATTTCAGTATGTCACACACTTTCATTTGCTTCATTGTCAAACGGATCATATATTGTTCCAGAGACCAAAAGGATCAGAAATTTAAAATAAATTACATCATTTGTATTGCCTGTCAACAGTGTGTGTGTGTGTGTGTGTGTGTGTGTAAGCTGGAAATTTGGGTCTGGCACAAATGTGCTGGGGTAGTCGGTGCAGACGTGACCACTGTGTTCAGATGGTGTAGTGGACTTCGTGACTGCCTGGTAAGCCTGTAACTTGGTTTTGAAAAATGGCCTAGCAAGACTGTTCATGTTTACCCATTTATTTAAATCAAAGCTTAGTGGCAGCTTAAGCAGAAAATAACTTTGTGTCTAAATTTAATAAAGGCAGACTTCATAATTAGGTTGAATTTTGATGCAAATAGTTTGAATTTTGAATCTTTTCTTAATACTGTTAAAGGATCCAAATTTGTTGGCTCAGCAAAATCCACAGCCAAGTATGAGTGAGAACATATAAATTAAATACAAATTAAATATCTGCCAGTAGTGTTAAGGCTCTGTATGAAGATAATTTGAAAAAATAAAAGTAACATTTTAATTTATAAAACTTATTTCTAATGTCAACAATTCAAAAATCTTCTTCCAGGTATCTTACTTTTCCAATTTGAAATAAAATGTTTGTTAACCTATTGGACCACACTGCTATGGTCTTCAGTTCCTAGACTTACAAACTACTTAAAATAAGTTAAACTAACCTAAGGACAAAGGACAACACACACACACACACACACACACACACACACACACACACACACACACATACCAGGGAGGACTCTAATCTCCGACAGCGAGCAACCGTGCGTTCTGTAGCGAGGCACCTTAGGATGCTAGGTCACTCCACTGCAGCCTTCCAATCTGGTAAGTGTATTTGTACTGAACACTTTCCTATTACATCAGTTACAGTGTATAATATTGTAGAGTGCCTCTCTTTCCAAGATTAGGAAAAGCAATAAAATTGCATCTGATCAATCTTAATTTCTTCGGCCAACTGTCAACACCATTTCTGTTATTTTATTCGTAAAATGGCTACAAAAATAAAAATAAGGGAACACTGAAATAAATAGCTTCCATAGCCAGTAATCACACAAACACCAGAATGACTACTCTCAAAACAGAGAAATGAGCTGTCAGTGAATTCCCCTCGGCTTCTCTCCCTTGCCCTGTCCAACAGTGACGGCAGACCAGCCAATGCGTCCGGCGCTGCCCCGCTGATGTGCTCCTCTGTATGACCCCACATTTTCAACATGCCATGCACCGGCCCTGCCAGCAGCCATTCAATTCCTAATACTTCATGGCTGGTGGCAATGACAATCTTTGCGGTATCTGTGACCTTATCTTTAAACAGTGTGATTCAAAGGTCACATGTTGCCTGTTTTGTCAGGACATACCTCAAAACAGAGGATGTCTGTTTATATAGCAAGCTTGTTCTCCTGGTTTCTCACCCATTGAGAACATTAAGGCCATGAAATAAGCTCACCACCTCTAGCCAGCTATTATAAGTGATTAAGCCTGGGAAGAGTTCAAGCAGAATGCAAGGATGTACCCAAATCTGTCACTCAAGCTTTGTTATGCCAAGCCATTGCTGTTGCCAATGACCGCCAAATCTGCTTATTTTTGCACTCTGAATATTGCAAATTTATTCAAACAACGTGAAGTCCAGGTTATCTCTCTCTCTCTCTCTCTCTCTCTCTCTCTCTCTCTCTCTCTCTCACACACACACACACACACAAGTTACGTTCAATTACACCAACAACTCATGCACAGCCATCACACCTCATTCTTTAATCATGTATCCTTCCCACAATAGCGTGTATGTAGAACAGGTAATATTTTAGAAGTTTGGTATTATTCCTGATGGTGCAGTATGAAAGAAAACAACTTATATATAAATTAACACTACATAATTCAAATTTATCCCTTACCTCTGTGATTACACTTTGACAAGGATGAACTTCTCCATTTTCTACTACTGGTTTGGTGTGCCTGAAGATGGCTGCCAGCCTATCAAGCCATAGAACTGGATCAGTTTTTGTTCCTTTTTCAGTCTTCACATCATTCTGCATCAGAAGTTTGACATAAAAATAAGACTCTGTCTAGGATAACATAAAAGGCAAATAAATAGCAGCACTGAAAATATGAATGAAGGTACCCATCCCAATGCATGTTTACATTTATTCTCACTAATAAACGCAAATGAAAGAGATTTTAAAATTCAAACTAGTGTGACAAAAGCTTCATTTTCAGATCTTTTTCTGCTGAACGGCAGGCAGTAGTGCCAGCGCTCAAAAACAATACATGTATTGTGACTTTCCCAACGAGTATCTCGCATATAAACTCCTCAAGTTTCCAGTTGAATGATACTGTGCACTTCCCACAATATTTCGTCAATGAAACTGCTTGACATCTTCATATGCTTGTTGCTGTACGACGTTTCTGATGGTAATCATTTGATGGCGTGGTCCCATGGAATAGAGATGTTACCTAGGTCTCTCCTGAATCTGAACTCATTTCATTCAAATATTCAGTTTGCCTTGGAGGTGCAAAAAGACTGCAATTGATCACAACTAGATATTATGGTTAGAATAAAACCTGACAGTACTCTGGGACACAGCATCTACTGCAAAGCAACTCACAGAGAGATATATTTGCAGGCCACAAGCAGTCATCACCTTGCACAACATGGTAGGGTCTCTCTCTCTCTCTCTCTCTCTCTCTCTCTCTCTCTCTCTCTATCATATAGAGCACATGTTGTCTCGGGTACTGGCAGTCTGCCAGGTGAACTACAACACTAAGAACGTTATTTTAGAAGAATTACTATTTGATCTCAAATATTGTAATGCCTTTCAATTAAGTGAGCTCATTGCAGAGATGTTAATGAAGATGAGACACCCACTGCCGAGGTGTTCTTGCCATATTTTGGTGGCTTGTCTTCAACACTAGAAAGGATCCTCATAAGACACTACATCAAATATATTTTTCATCCACCGCAAAAACTGAGGAATCTGTTGTGCTCAGTCAAATATTAACTTGGCCTTAGAGTGCGGCATATATAAGATCCCATACAAAAGTGGAATACATTATACAAGGCAGACATATCTAACTGTGCAAGAGCATTCTGTTGTCCAACATCATTCATGCCTGGAGCAACCCAACAAATCAGATGTAGAGCAGCATTGTCCAAACATGATGCATGGTATGTTTTATAACAAAACACATTTATCCTCGGTGTCATTATTTTGGGATGGTGTTTTCATGAGGCCATACATATCAACAGGGATGGAGGTTTCCAACTGAACATGGCTTGGAATCTAATACTGGCTGCCATTAAATTGAATGAAGAGAAATTAAAAACTCCAACATCACTTAAGCTATCAGTCATTAGCCTTCTTCAGAAAAGAGAACATTCACATAGTCACACTTAACAGACAAACAGCTGTCACATCTGTCAAGGCTAGTGGCCGATAGCTTAAGTGGCGCGCGCGCGCGCGCGCTGTGTGTGTGTGTGTGTGTGTGTGTGTGTGTGTGTGTGTGTGTGTGTGTGTGTTTTATGTGCATGTTGCAAATCTTATGTCTTTGTGGACGCTGGGCAATAGTTCAAATTTTAACAACAGGAGCATTTGGTAGCACAGTCACTGTCCACGGAACATTTGAGGATGACACCTCCTTGGCTCACAGCAGAGGGCATTATTAGAGCAGCTGTCATCGAACTCTGAATGCCTTCGCATGCATGCATGTTTCCTGCTTCTTGCATGATAAAAATATTGACACTGCCTGCTATTAGCAACAGTTGTGTCTTACAGAGAGAACAGCAACCAGCACCAGAAGATGTACATATATTATCCAAAGGCAAACCCGAGAAATTTATATACAAGTATTGTATCCGAGTGCAACTTATAATGCAATTAGTAAAACACTGAGAATCAAACTCCACTCAAAAGTGAGAATTATCAAGAATTGAAGTTATCATGTTCACATTTGATAATTAGGTAATGGGAATATGAACAGTCCTCAAAACTGTTCCAGACAAGTCATCCATAAAATTATACATTACAACTTATGCAAAACTAGATTGATCAAACCGCCAGGTCCTGAGAAAAATCATTCACGACACACAATTACCCTGATTTTTAATCAAAGAATGAAATGCTAACAATATTTCTGATTTCATTAAAGCTTGTGTATAACTAATTTCTTCAAAGTAGAGTGTTACAGACACACATATCTGCATTTAGTTCAACTTGTCTTATGATTTGGGGGGGGGGGGGGGGGGGGAAGAAAGGATAAGAGATACGTGTTGGAAACAAGAACAGGTATTCATCCCCCCACCACCACCACCACCACCACCACCACCACCTACTACCATTAACAACCTTCCACTCTATGACCCTTGAGTGAACTAAAACTAAAATCAAAGACTAATGTCACTGTCTTCATCCCCTTTTCCCACTCTTGCTTTATCACTGCCTCCTTTTCAACCAATTTCACACACTGCTTTTGCCTCTCTCATTTTTTTATATTTCTCATTGCCACTGTATCTTTCATTCTCAATTCACTTTATTGTGTTTCTCTTCATCCACCATTACCTTCTCTTCACACATGTCTGTTTGGATAGTTTTCTGTGAATTGTGAACCCTAAACTGAAAAACTTTAGCATGTTCATATAGAGGACGGGGAAAATGGACAACTTTTCCACATTTGCAATCAGTGGTCTGCTGGAGCCCAATATGTATTCTCTGTTGTATCAACTACTGGGGAGTGTGGCAGCAGCAGGCACTCAAACATTGATGTGGACGCAGGACCAAAATTATAATAGCTATACCGACTAATAGAACAAAAGAAAATTCTTAACTTCGCCTGGCTTGGAGAGGGGCTACAATTAAATTACCAACTGACAAACAAACTCCAATAGGGGCATTTTCAGCTGGATCCCCAATTTTCTCTATTAAAGCAGATTACAGAACATTAATTTAAAAGGTTATTACAGTTTTGAGATTTTATTTACACACTTCGACACATTTACATACTTCAACATGTGTACACAACAACAAAAAATACATATAATATATATGGTTAATGTGAAATGGTCTTTTTCTCACAGAAAAATCACTTTACACTATCTTACATAAAATTCAGAATATATTCAGGTTACAGCTATAGATTGCAAAAAACAAACTGGGGGTGTCTGATTTGTGAAAATAAAGAATTACAAATGAAAAGATATTTTTTAAGCAGCTTATGTCACATGGTTGTAGTATTGAATAATTTGTCAGTTGAGGTAGAGTGATGGGCTCATTATACAATGACAACATGTTAACATTTTATTGGTGAAAAAATTGTTACAAAGACAGTTTCATGAGATCAGAACCCTTTCAAACAATCCAAAACCCTTGCCATTCATTCGATGGGCATAATGTGCATATTTTACATGCATAAGAATGGTGTTAATTATATTATGGATTTCAATAAATAATAATAACTATTTTTTTTTTTTTTTTTTTTGCTTTTCTCATGAACCATCCATGAACAGATGGTGCTTTTATAGTTTAAAGCCTACCCTAGACTACACCTAATGCACAAAAATGAACAATTTTCACAGTTCACCTCGGAAGGTGTGTATTTTTTTTTTTTTTTTTTTTTTTTATTTGACCCTTTACTGTAGAATATCTTCAGTGAATTTGTTCCTCCAATACGTATACAAATTTTCATTTATCTCCAATATCAATAAAACCCGAGGTACAGCACCTCCAAAGAATTATCTTTGTGCAAGTGCCATTTTGAAACATACTGGTAGAGTGCACAATCCTGTAAACAAAAATGTTCCAGATTTTTCCCTTTGAAATCTGGCTTTAGGGGACGAATGACTCAGGGTAACCACAAATAAGGATTTTAATCATGTTATAGAAACCGCTACAATACAAAAGCAATTAACTGTGGAAGAAATTCAACATCTACAGGGACCACAGCCTCCACATTACTTTCCAATGTCAATCTCTCAAAAAATATCAGCGGTCACAATGTGCCACTTGCGACATCCTTATTCTATCCTGTAATCTGGCTTTATACAATTTTTATTGCTAAGCTTGGGAAAGGAATTTACAATAGATACTTCAAGTTAATGTTGCTATGGATATTTATTGAATATAGAGCTCCTGGAAGATACAGTTCAAAACTGTGCAGCACATATTTTCTGTGGATTTCTCCTAACTGGCTCATAAATGTGGCTTCATTTTTGTTACCATCTAAAGGAGTCCACTACAAGTGCAAAGGTTGATATTTCTGTACTTACAGCTCTCTGAAACCAGAATCTGGATTGCTTATCAACTTGTGACAGATACTTCACCCCAAAACAGTTTTACTTTCACAATTGCAATTATATATTAGGTGATGTCAATTCAGTGTCTACTATCAAAAGTGTAGCTCACCATTTAGTGCTGCATAAATAAGTTAATTTTTTTGTTTGGTAAATTCGTAACAGTGACAATATTGCACAAGGTGACGGTGGCTTAATAACAGGGTAACAAATTCTGTAAGAGGTATCTAAACTCACTGTGAATCAATATACAGGGAAACAAGAAGTCCGCAACCACAGAGATAATCACAGGAACAAATACAGCATATAGGCAGTGTGGGAGGTGTGAAATGCAAGATGAGATTTGAACTAGTTTAAATGTATGTCAGAACTGCCCCACCTAACTTATTGCCATCAACAGGTAAATACATCTGGAAATTAAAACTGTATATTTATTGAACCCTTTTATTGCACTACCAGTTTTGGTGCCATCTTCAGGACATGTACAAACTGATAAAAACAAGAAGCTTAAACTACAGTGTACATCTCTAATGTACAACAAATGTCATAATAAAAAATAAATAAAAAGCAAGATTCAAATGCATCATTGGAAAGTAAAAGAAGATTATGGAATATAATAAAATTTTCATGTCCATGTAGCTTCTAGTAATGACAGTATCATATAAACATAGCAACATGCATAGTGGACATAATATAATGGAACATCATGAAGGCACAAAACCATTTTCAAATAATAATATGGAGCAATAGGAAAATTAAGGTGGTGATGCAGTTGGAGTATCATGGTGTAAAATAGGTGCAAAGGAATGCTACTGCTGTTTTTATCAAGTTGTACAAGGGCCTGAACATTGTGTAACAAGGCACTGAAATAGGTAATGCAATAAAAGTGTTCAATAAATATATGGTTGTAGGATACATGTTCTTTGAAAATCTTAAGATACAGTTGTAGAGGTTAACACTTCTGTTAACAGATCTGCCCTCACAACACTTCAAATGCATCTTGAATGTCATGTGCATACAATATTCTGCTGCATTACCCGTGTTACCTTATCTGCCTGCACTGCAATCTCTGCTGACACAAATACAAAGTTCCTTCCTTCTGAAGAGGCCACAGCCTTGGGTCATGACAGTCGATTCTGAACCAGAGAGTATATGGTAGTCAAATGTCAGACACCACTCCAAATGCTGGTATTGGACACAATATTGCTAGGGGAGCACTCAGTAGGGGGGGGGGGGGGGGGAAATAGTACTAAAAATGAACAAATAGTAACAGCCAACAATGTGACTATGTTTGGGAAAATGGATGAGGCATTGACGGATCAACAACATGCACCCTATCTGAAGGGCTCTCCAGGACTGGTCAAGGGGGAAAACTGACACACTGGGACAGCCTGCCTCTAAGCGCACAGGCCCGTACCAGATATTTAATATTACCCCAGTACACCAGATGCAACAAGAATGGGGTGGTGGGGGAGCACCCAACAGGATTGCTACTCTGTAGCAAACATGAGAGCACTCTTGGCAATGCTAGGCTGATCATGGAGGAGATAATATTTACACCAATCCACATCCACACTCGTAAAACATGATCTGGCTAACCCACCTGAACAGTCAAAATAATTTTTCAGGAAAGATCAGCGGCCATCGTGGGTAATACTTCATGTGAAAAGAAAATCTTAAGACTTTATATAAACAGTAAATCAAACAGGGTTTGCTGCAAGATGTAGCCTCCTTCACTTCAAATTCTGAATGAGGCTTCCTCAACACACTTGCTCAGTATTTGCATGATGGGCAGTGCAATGGTTATTATTGAGCAATAATTAGGAAGAGGGTACAACTGCTAACAAGTTAAATTGGAAGAACAGCATAATAATAAATAAAAAAAGAACAGCTGCTTGTGTTTGTGGATGACGAGAAGCCTTTAAGGTACGACCGCACTGAGCCGAACTGCATTGCAGCGGAGTGGCGCGGCCAAATATTCTCTGCATGAAATCTAATGGGGCAGCACGCACTAGGCAGCAGTGGGACTGCACTGTGCAGCATTGCGCGGCAACTTTGACCAACCTTAGCAACTCTACTGTGCCGCGTCGCGTAGTTCCGTTGCCGCTAGTGGGATATGGCAAGTGTTGCGACACTGCTAGTCATCCCATCGTAACTCTTTTGCAAGCGAAACAAAAAATTTGTTTACAACGATGGCTTTGGAAGATAAAAAGGAATAGTAGTTAATTCAAATGAAACAGAGGAAAAATGAACTTTTTATTTACTACAATAACATTAAATTAACACTTTATAAAACTCAACAAAGAATTTATGCGTACCTGACACAATAAGAAATTAACACAAGTGAAGCTAAGGGAAAGGAAAATGAAATTGTTCGACACAATCTGTCAATGACTTGAACAAACCACACCCGATGTTCAATGGGACTACGCAGTAGTCAACTGTCTGTACATTAGTCAAACGATCTTCCTTTCTACAAAGTTATCTATAACACTGTCAACTCACTAAACCTGAGGAAAGTGTTAGTTCCAACAGGCAAGTTGATACTGCAAATGTGCTTACCAACAAATACCATTGTTGCAGTAGACACGATGATGTGACACCAGTCAGCTATCTCTAGATTTGCACAATCTGTCACCAGGGCGATTCAGCATTGAACTCCAGAATTATCACCCCATCAGCAAATACAGCAAAGAGAAGTCACTGCTCAGTAGACAGCACCCTGAGCACCCATCACTATTGTGGCAGACACCAGCTCTCCATGCCAGTGTCCTCGGTTTTCCCACCTGAACGGCCAAAACCACCAATCATATAAAAGTTAGTAAACTTATCCCAATGGCATGAAAGTACCACGTTTAACTTCTTTCCTTGGGATGAGCTCAGCAGAGCTTCAATCAGGGCATAATCTACAGTCAGAGTTTAAAACAGAAATTTCCGTCTGACTTAAGGTGATGAAATTGGAACGTTGTTCAACACACACTGTTTCCCTGTGTGTAAAAGACACGTCTTGTGCTATGTTCCCACACAGCGGTAGCAGGATCACCTTCCAGAATAGTGAACACTAACTAGATGTCACCAGCCATCAGGTAGCCTTTGACATAAGGAGCCCACAAGGTGCTACCAAGGTATTGTTATCTTTGGTTCAGAAAATTCCTTTTGAACAGACACTTTACAGTTCCCAGTGACTCTCCACAATAACAGGTAGAATATTTAATCATTTTAATTAGCAGTGTTCCTGACAGATGGCTATACAGAGGGACATTACCCCCAACACTTTGGAAAATGGAAGTCCTGGAAAATCACATCTTTCTGCAAGCATGTTCCCCCTTAATGGAAGTGAGCCAAGTTCGGACAGGACAACCACTTCAATTCTTTACAGCTGATGTGATGAGAATCAAACAGAAATCAATGTCTAATAAAGGGAGTGAATTAAGATTACAAAAAAAGCTGAGAGTGTGGGCATAACAATGAAGGATGGCCAATCAGGCAGCTTGTAACCTTGCAACATGCACATCAACCAAACTGATTCCTTCCACGAATGATAGCTAGCCAACTGACTTCAAACATAGGTAACAGAGGCAACTAGACAAAAGAACCATTTGACTGTGGAAGGGGAATTCTAATTTCTTATATGTCTTCCCTTATATGCCTGACCCATCAACACTGCCCAAAGCCTGACCCCTCAACACTTACATTTTCTTTCGTTGTGCTTTAAATCCAGTTTCTAGCATTAAAGAACTTAATACCCCCCCCCCCCCCCAAAATAAAGATTTTTGACTTACCTAAAGTACAGGCTCGTCGATAGGAACACCAAACACACACAAAAACACACAACCATTCGAGCTTTCGCCACCAGTGGTGGCTTCTTCGGGAAAAAGAGGGAGGAAGGAGAGGAGAAAGGGAAGGATACTGGTTTTAAGGAAGTGGAAAAGGAGCCATTCCAATCCCAGGAGTGGAAGGACTTACCTTAGGGGACAAAAAGGAAGGTAAACAAATACACACACACTCACACATATCCACATCCAAACATACCTAGGCAGTGGATGTGGATATGTGTGAGTGTGTGTGTATTTGTTTACCTTCCTTTTTGTCCCCTAAGGTAAGTCCTTCCACTCCTGGGATTGGAATGGCTTCTTTTCCACTTCCTTAAAACCCGTATCCTTCCCTTTCTCCTCTCCTTCCTCCCTCTTTTTCCCGAAGAAGCCACCACTGGAAAGATTGAATGGTTGTGTGTTTTTGTGTGTGTTTGGTGTTCCTATCGACAAGCCTGTACTTTAGGAAAGTCAAAAATCTTTATTTTATACCATTTTCCCACCTGGAAGGTCTCCTTCTATTATATATATATATATATATATATATATATATATATATAAAATAGACGAAGATTACTCACCAGGCGAAGGAGCACAGGTGTGACAGCATCACAAATAAAAAAATGAACACACACACACACACACACACACACACACACACACACACACACACACAATCGCAAGCTTTCGCAACCCAGTTGCGTCTTCAGGCAGTAGGGAAGGAGAGGGAAAAGGAAATGATGAGGGTTTTAAGGAAGGGGGTAAGGAGCCATTCCAATCCCGGGAGAGGAAAGACTTACCTTGGGGGGAAAAAATGGAGGGTAAACAAATGCACACATGCCCACAAATTCACACAGACACAAGTACACCTAGGCAGACATACTGTAGAAAGCAAAGAATGACCTTTCAATCATCATTCTCCCTGCCGACAAGGGATCCACGACCGTGGTACTTGATCGGCGGGAGTATGTGGCTGAGGGACTGCACCAGCTTTCAGACAGCACTACCTACAAAGTCTGTCAAGACGACCCCATTCCTGATGTCCAGGCAGAGATTCAGGGAATTCTCAGATCCTTAGGCCCCCTACAAAACCTTTCACCCGAGTCCATCAAACTCATGACCCCACCGACACCCCGCACCCTTACCTTCTACCTACTTCCTAAGATTCACAAACCTAATCATCCAGGCCGGCCGATTGTGGCCGGTTACCAAGCCCCCACAGAACGAATCTCTGCCTACATAGACCAACACCTTCAACCCATCATGTGCAGTCTCCCATCCTTCATCAAAGACACCAACCACTTCCTCGATCGCCTGAAGTCCTTACCCAGCCTCCTGAAACCATCCTTGTAACCATCAATGCCACTTCCTTATACACAAATATCCCACATGCCCAGGGCCTCGCTGCGGTGGAGTATTTCCTTTCACGCCGACCACCCACTTCCCTACCTAAAACCTCTTTCCTTAATACCCTAGCCAGCTTCATCCTAACCCACAACTTCTTCACCTTTGAGGGCCAGACATACCAACAACTAAAGGGAACAGCCATGGGAACCAGGATGGCCCCCTCGTATGCAAACATATTCATGGGACGCTTAGAGGAAGCCTTCCTGGATACCCAAGCCTGTCAACCCAAAGTTTGGTACAGATTCATTGATGACATCTTCATGATCTGGACCAACAGTGAAGAAGAACTCCAGAATTTCCTCTCCAACCTCAACTCCTTTGGTCCCATCAAATTCACCTGATCCTATTCCAAATCCCATGCCACGTTCCTCGATGTTGACCTCCACCTGTCCAATGGCCAACTTCACACATCCGTCCACATCAAACCTACCAACAAACAACAGTACCTCCATTATGACAGCTGTCATCCATTCCATATCAAACGTTCCCTTCCCTACAGCTTAGGTCTTCATGGCAAAAGAGTCTGCTCCAGTCCCGAATCCCTGAACCAGTACACCAATAACCTAGTAACAGCTTTCACATCCGGCAGCTATCCTCCTGATCTGGTTCAGAAGCAAATTACCAGAGCCACCTCCTCATCCCCCCAAATCCAGAACCTTTCACCGAAGAACCCCAGAAGTGCCCCTTTTGTCACCGGATACTTTCCGGGACTGGAGCGGACTCTGAATGTGGCTCTCCAGCAGGGATACAACTTCCTTAAATCCTGCCCCGAAATGAGATCCATCCTTAATGACATCCTTCCCACTCCACCAAGAGTGTCGTTCCGCCGCCCACCTAACCTTCGTAAACTCCTAGTCCATCCCTATCAAATCCCCAAACCACCTTCCCTACCCTCTGGCTCCTACCCATGCAACCACCCCCGTTGTAAAACCTGCCCTATGCACCCTTCCACCACCACTTACTCCAGTCCAGTAACCCGGAAGGTGTACACGATCAAGGGCAGAGCCACTTGCGATAGCACCCATGTGATTTACCAACTGACATGCCTGCACTGTGAAGCGTTCTATGTGGGAATAACCAGCAACAAACTGTCCATTCGCATGAACGGTCACAGGCAGACAGCGTTTGTTGGTAATGAGGATCACCCTGTGGCTAAACATGCCTTGGTGCATGGCCAGCACATCTTGGCACAGTGTTACACTGTCCGGGTTATCTGGATACTTCCCACCGACACCAATCCTTCAGAACTCCGGAGATGGGAACTAGCCCTTCAGCATATTCTCTCTTCCCATTACCCACCTGGTCTCAACCTCCACCAAAATTGAATTCCCACCTACCATCTTAACATCTTGCCTTGGTTCTCTAGACAGAGCCTCTGCCTCAAGTGGCATCTCTGTCTAACTTCTAACTTCTTTGCTTTCTACAGTTCTACAGTGTGTCTGCCTAAGTGTACTTGCGTCTGTGTAAATGTGTGGGTGTGTGTGTTTTTGTTTACCCTCTTTTTTTCCCCCCAAGGTAAGTCTTTCCTGTCCCGGGATTGGAATGACTCCCTATCCACTCCCTTGAAACCCTCATCATTTCCTTTTCCCTCTCCTTCCCTTCTGCCTGACGAAGCAGCTAGGCTGCGAAAGCTTGTATGTGTGTTTGTGTGTGATTTTATTTGTTTCTATCGACGAGCCGGTCCTTTTGGTAAGTCATCTGTTTTCTATTATATATATATATATATATATATATATATATATATATATATATATATATACGTAAAAAATAGATGAAGAACACTTACCAGGCGAAGGGGCACAGGCAGTAATAGTAACAAATAAACACACAGACACACACACACACTCAAAAATGCTAGCTTTCGCAGCCTAGCTGCTTCATCAGGCAGAAGGGAAGGAGAGGGAAAAGGAAATGATGAGGGATTTAAGGAAGGGGGTAAGGAGCCATTCCAATCCCGGGACAGGAAAGACTTACCTTGGGGGAAAAAATGGAAGGTAAATAAATGCACATACACCCACACATTTACACAGACACAAGTACACTTAGGCAGACATACTGTAGAACTGTAGAAAGAAAAGAAGTTAGAAGTTATATATATATATATATATATATATATATATATATATATATATATATATATATATATATATTATATATTATAGAAGGAGACCTTCCAGGTAGGAAAATGGTATAAAATAAAGATTTTTGACTTACCTAAAGTACAGGATGGTCGATAGGAACACTAAACACACACAAAAACACACAACCATTCGAGCTTTCGCCACCAGTGGTGGCTTCTTCGGGAAAAAGAGGGAGGAAGGAGAGGAGAAAGGGAAGGATACGGGTTTTAAGGAAGTGGAAAAGGAGCCATTCCAATCCCAGGAGTGGAAGGACTTACCTTAGGGGACAAAAAGTGTGAGTGTGTGTGTATTTGTTTACCTTCCTTTTTGTCCCCTAAGGTAAGTCCTTCCACTCCTGGGATTGGAATGGCTCCTTTTCCACTTCCTTAAAACCCGTATCCTTCCCTTTCTCCTCTCCTTCCTCCCTCTTTTTCCCGAAGAAGCCACCACTGGTGGCGAAAGCTCGAATGGTTGTGTGTTTTTGTGTGTGTTTAGTGTTCCTATCGACCAGCCTGTACTTTAGGTAAGTCAAAAATCTTTATTTTATACTATATATATATATATATATATATATATATATATATATATATATATATATATATATATATATATAGTGAACCTTGCTACACTACATGGTACTTCCTCAGTTTGTTTCTCTATCAAATGGTTCATATCCTTGTGATCATCTTTCGCATTAAACACCTTCTACTGTTACATACTGACACTTATCTTACTGGGAAAATGTCTAATTCACGCACTGTCTAGATTGTAACCCTAAAGAATGCGCAATCTGCATGTTAAGTACTTTTCGCAGTTATTAAATGTTTTTGTGGCAATAACGAGTACTCACATGTGGAATAAACGCGAATTTCTGTCTGAATGTCCTGCCTGTCTCTCATGGAATGCCTGATATGTCACTATAAAATTATTTAACATTTACACATCCTATTTTATAAGAATCTATTTTTCTAACTCCCAAAATATCTACTCATCTTTTCAGGTTTTATTTTTCCTTTCTAGAACTTCATTATGAAATTATTTTTTATTTCATCACAGTGATACAGTTTGTAATAGAGTGAAAAAAAGTTTCTTATTATCTTTTATAACCTATAAACAACATGTGTTTCAATATGTTTCATACAGATTTCTTTTAAGGGGAGGGGGTCTTATAAATTTGTTGAGATTTAAAATAAAAATCTAAATGAAATCTTCATTTCTTAAATTTTACTGTAATATTGTAATTTGGGATCCACTGCAGAAGGCTTTAGATAGCTGTGATAGAGTAGTAATTCTTTTTAAACACATGTATTTGAGATAACAGATTATTTGGGTTTAAGATTCCCTTGGGATTTGAAATTTGGCACGTTTTATTTAAGATTTGGTAAAATTGGGATTCAACCCATCTTTAAAAGAAACTATTCTAGTTATTTTTACTATAAAACACTTTCAGCATGACCTAAAGGCAGGTGTCCATTAGCAAGAAAACTTCATCAAGCTGCTTTGATGGGGAAACACCTTCAGCAAATCAACTTCCCCAATTTTCGTCAACTCGCAGTAGTAGTTTTCGCAAGAAAGCGGATATAGTCTCATTCAACTTATAGCAACCACTTGCAGAACTTGCCAGTTGGTGAAAGTTTTTATTCAACTTGCAGAAGTTTTGTATAGCATTTACGAACTGAAAATGTCAGTAACGATGACAAAAATCATATGGAATTGTGAGAAAAAGCAGCTGTTGATAGAGACATTTGAGTGCTTTCCTGAATTGTGGGATACAAAACATGTGGTTTTGAAAAACAGAATAAGAAAACAGCCCGATCTCACTGCAGCTTTCGGAACAACAGATGCTGAAATATGAAAAAATTTTCATAATTTGCATACACAACATGGACAAGAATGAAATAAAATGTGGACAAATTGCAGATTACATTTATACTGGCAAGTGGGAGTATTTGGAGTCAATGAAGTTCATGTTTCCTCTCATTTTAAATCATTAAGTGATGTTTCTTGAAAACTAAAACACATATCTCTGCTCCAATCTCTTCACCAAGTCACTTCCTTTTCTATTGAACTTTTGTTCGTCACATTTTTTTTTCATTATTAATAATAAATATAACAATGTTAGTAGTTGCTCTTATTTTTGTGCATGACATTGTAAACTTGCACTTTCTTATCTCACAATGTTACCCTGGGGGAATATTTCTGCAAGTACTTGCAGAAGTTACTTGCTATTGGACACACTTCGTACGATGCAATTTTCACACACGGGCCCATTATCACTTATTCTGATTACAGCAATATCAGAAGGCCATTAACGTTTACTTCCTCTACAACATGTACCTCATTCCTGTCATCTCTTTGGTGTCTGTCACACATATCTAATTATCAATTTTCTCTCATTTTTATGATCTTCAGCTTCCTTTTCTTTCCTTGGATACTATTTCTCCATTTCACACAACAACAATGCTCCAGTTTGTCAACGGACCTCATTGTCTCATCTATTTTGTTATATTTTCAAATGCTTTTACTGTACATTAATGAAGTTCTGAAACAACACACTAGCAAAGGTATAATCTTTTCTTTTTCTGTGTGCCTTCTCCCAACTTTTATAACATTTTCTCCATTCAAACTTAATTCTGCAAACCCTGTTTGAGATCAACAATTTATGCCTTATTTAGGCTTCTTTCTTAATTAATGGGAATAGTAAAGATAAGCCGCTCAGCGCATAATTTTGTGGTAATGGTTCTTCTTGTGGAACAATAACATATTCAACATTTTCACTAGACAGAGGCAAGTTACATTTAGTTACACCATTTTTATATTCCACTCAAGTTTCCCAATATCATATTAATGGCTTATCAAGTAATTACATACCTCAACTAACTGACACAAAGGATTAATCTGAAAGAAACAGATTTGTTTCATGGCTTGCTGTATTTGATCTGGAGGCATTCGGCCCAAAATCACCGAAACACCTGCAAGATAATATTATATGTAAGACAGAATACAGTATCTTTGACACTAAAATTAAGGTAAGAAACAATATCAGTCCAATTGTTTAATTGGAAACAAATGGGAAGTGAGTGAGTTCAAGTACAGGCTCTATTGTAAACAGGAAGCTTAAATCATTAATCTGACAGAATGGTTGAAATACGAACAGAACTGGAATCATTCAAATGTACACATCAAGACTGTAACATTCTGAAAATATTGAACAATCCAATGAAGGATATACAGAAGCTAACAAACAACAGTCAAAAAGTTGGGTAAGAACTGAAGATGAATTCTTCATGGAGAAACTTTGGGTGTAAAATCAGAAATGATAGGTCATATGTAGTACAATACACTAATAATAATAAAAAAAAAAAAGGGTTTGGCACTAACACAACTGTTAAGAAAACAAATTTAAGCCATCCATATACACACTATCAACAATTAATGAGAAATTTATGATTTTCATTAGTGGCTATTTCTACTTTGCTATTTATCTTTAATGAATCACTGGCAATAATTGGAGGCACTTATTATTGTCTAAGGTAGCAAACTGGTGAGGTGCATTGTTTCAGTGAGCGTGCATGCATTCTTGTGATGTACTTCTATCATCGGTTCATTTAAAATATATTGCAAGCAAGACAATTTTTCCTCACAATTATTGTTATACAATTATGAATGTTCTCATCGACCAAACTGATTACAGAAAGTTTTATTTTTTATTAATTTAGGAAGAATTGAGGATAACGAGTATCTGCTGCAGTGGTTAGACAAAGCGCTTAATAATGAAGAAAGTAGTGATCCAAAGTCAATCTGTGATACAACAAATTTGTATAGTGGAAAATTTGGTTTGCAATGAAGTGATGAACTTCTACATCGACACAGAAGAGTATGAACATCTCTACACATTACTGTTCAGTGTTTTCTGGGCTGGACATGTGAAGCAAAAAATGCCAAGAGTTTATGTCATAAATATTTATTTACACTGTTTACGCTCAAACATTACAACTTTACATTATACTATATACACCTTACTGCCAACAATCTGACTTTTAGTCAGCACATGTTTAATGGAGAAAAAACAATTTTGCGCGCGCGCGCGCGCGCGCGTGCGTGCGTGCGTGCGTGCGTGGGTGTGTGTGTGCGTGGGTGTGTGTGTGTGTGTGTGTGTGTGTGTGTGTGTGTGTGTGTGTGTGTGGCAGAGGGTGAACAATGGCTCAAACATGCTCATTGGAAGTTTTTATAGACCTCCTAGCTCAGCAGCAGTAGTGATGGAATATCTGTGGGAAAACTTGGAAAACATATCCATAGGTTTCCTAGTCATGTTATAGTTTTAGATGGAGATTTAAACTTACTGTATACTGACTGAAAGACATACGTGTTTATGACAGGTGGCAGGGACAAAAAAATTTAGTAATATTGTTCGTAGTGATGAATCTGAAAATTACCTTGAGCAGTCAAACCGAGAGCTGACTCATGGAAATAATCTGATTCACCTGCTGATGACAAATAGACCCAAACGTTTCGATTCAGTTAGCGTAGATACGGCCGGCCATTACAATGAATAAAGCTGTAAATAGAAATATCATGCAAAGTATGAAGTTGCTATTTTGGTAAAAATGAAAAGGGCCAAATTTCTGAGTACTTGACTGCTCAACACGGTAGTTTTGTCTCTAAGGCCATGTCCTACATGATCAACAAAAGCAAACAACAGTGTGCAACACTGCAGCTGCAACTGGCGACACGGCCATGTGTTCTACGTGAGTACATCATCATCTCACTATAAGATGGCCACTAGAACCGATCAGCTGTTTCTGAAATTTGGCAACCGTAAACTGTAGAATAATGATAGCTCTAGAGTAAGGCAATAAATTTTATTTACTTTAGCAAATAAGGTGTAAAAAGAGTGCTGTGCATTAAAGTTACAAAGTGGGGAATGTTCGTGGACTATTTCATTCATAACTTCAAATACGAAAATAGACCCTGAAGAACATTAGCAAAAATCTTCAAAAATACAATGATGAGTACAGATACTTTTGACTATGTCATTAAGGAGTTTTCCTTCAGTGACTACGAACCATAAACAACTGAAGTATGAAATGAGTCTTATTGGAAACAACATTAAATCATTTAATTCTGGCTGGTTCTGCTGATGTTCGGTGTAGTACAGAGCTAATAAGTTGTAAGTTTTGCTGTTGCTGGTTCGATTCCCGTTCAATCATATACTTTTACTCCTGTAACTACAACCCTTTCACCTGTTATTTGTTCAAAGTTGTCTTCTCTTTACAAAGCACCACAAAATTATTTAAAGTTATTAGCAATATAGTTTAATTGCAAACATGCAAATCTCACTGTACCAAACACATTAAATTTCTAATGAAACATTATATGAAGATATTTTTCTCATAAATGTAATGTTACAAGCATCTCGTTTGACATCATAGTGTGTTATCTCTCTCTCTCTCTCTCTCTCTCTCTCTCTCTCTCTCTCTCTCTCTCTCTCTCTCTCCCCCCCTCTCCCCCCCCTCTCTCTCTCTCCCTGGAGTAAGTTTGTTGTTATTGCAAATGCATAAAGCACAGAAATGGGAGTAATTGTCCAAAACACGTTCACCAGTTGGTTGGTTGGTTTTCAGTTTTAGGGGGACAAAACTGCGGAGGTCATCTGTCCCAAAGCTGAGGAACCTGATGGCTCAATACCAACCAGAGATCATAAAATGTTAAGCTGATAACTAGCACAGACTCATGGACAGCCTGTTTAGCAAGCCTTTCGGCGCATTTGTTGCCCGGGATACCAACATGATCCACAGACCAGAGGAACACCACTGACCAACCGCACCTGTCATCTGTGAATGACCACCAGCTCCATAGGATAAACACTGCAGCCATCCTGCAGAGAGTGCTGTTCGATATAGCCGCCATGAGTGTATGCAAAGGCAATGTGGTCCCTGAGCAGTGAACCATCAATGTAGGCCAGGTCATATCAGGCGAACTAAACTACAACAGCAAAAACCTGCCGGCAGGTGCGCCTCAGAGGTAACAGAGTCTTTGGGTCCATGGGCCAAGTCCAGCCAAGCATGCGGCCTTGGCATCTCAAAATTTGACTGAAAACCCAAAGATATTTTGGTCACTTGTCAGATACACTAGAGGCAAAACACAAACAATACCCTCACTATGTCATAGAAATGGTGATCCCGCCATTGATAAGGCTACTAAAGCAAAGTTACTAAACACATCTTTTCGAAACTCATTCACCAAAGAAGACAAAACCAATATTCCAGATTTCGAATTACACTACTGGCCATTGAAATTGCTACACCAAGAAGAAATGCAGATGAAAAACAGATATTCATTGGACAAAAATATTATACTAGAAATGACATGCGATTAAATTTTCATGCAATTTGGGTGCATAGAGCCTGAGAAATCAGTACGCACAATAACCACATCTGGCCGTAATAATGCCATGTACAGGTACAGATGCCCATGCAGCTTCAACACGATACCACATTTCATCAAGATGATGGTTCTGTAATTTTCACACCTGTCTGCGCCTGATTTCTTTGGAATGGGGATTATAACATTTTTCTTAATGTCTGAGAGAACTTCGCCTGTCTCATGCATCTTACACACCAGGTGAAACAGTTTTGTCATGGCTGGTTCTCCCAGAGACTTCAGTAGCTCTGAGGGAATGTCATCTACTCCAGGGGCCTTGTTTCGTCTTAGGTCTTTCAGTGCTCTGTCAAATTCATCTCTCAGTACAGTATCTCCTATTTCATCCTCATCTACTTCTTCCTCCCTTGCTACAACATTGTCTCTAAGTTCATTTCCTTTGTAGAGCCCCTCTATATACTCTTTCCACCTTTCAGCTTTCCCTTCTGTGCTGAGAACTGGTTTTCCATCTGTGTTCTTGATATTCATAGAGCTGTTTTTCTTATCTCCAAAAATCTCTTATTTTCCTGTAAGTTGTATATATTTTTCCCCTGTTTATACATTCTTCTACATCCTTGCATTTGTATTCTAGCCACTCCTGCTTAGCATTTTGCACTTCCTGTCAATCTCATTTCTTAGTCTTCTGTATTCCATTCCGCCCGTTTCATTTACTGCATTTCTATATTTCCTCCTTTCATCAATAAAATCCAGTATGTCCTGTGATATCCAAGGATTTTTTGTAGGTCTCGCCATCCTACCTATTTTGTCCTCTGCTGCCTTCACTATTTCATCTCTCAATGCTACCCATTCCTCCTCTACTGTTTTATTTTCCCCTGTTTCTGTCAATTGTTGCCTAAAGCTCCCTCTGAAATTCTTACGAACCTCAGGTTCCTTCAATTTATCCAGGTCCCATCTCCTTATTTTCCTACCTTTTTGTAGTTTCTTTAGTTTCATCCTACAGTTCATAACCAACAAGTTATGGTCAGAGTTTATATCTGCCCCTGGGTATGTCTTGCAGTTTAAAACCTGGTTCCGAAATCTATGTCTTACCATTATAAAATCTATCAGTTATCTCCCAGTGCCTCCTGGTCCTTTCCACGTATACAACCTTCTTTTGTGATTCTTGAACCACGCGTTTGTTATAACTAAATTATGTTCCGCGCAAAATTCTACCAGGCGGCTTCCTCTTTCATTCCTTTTGCCCAGACCATATTCACCTACTATCTTCCCTTCCCTTCCTTGTCCTATAAAAATACGGAATCAATTTGAGATCCCTTATGAATAGCACTCATCACTTCGTGTGAGTACAGAGCTAGTTGTGTTTCACATGAACAATATTTTCTAAATCCGTGTTAACTTTGGGTCTGTAGATCAGTCTGTTAAAGACAATTCATAAAATTTGAATACAGGGCATGTTCCAAAACGCTGCTGCAAATTGACATCAATGAAATAGACCTGTAGTTTAGTAGGATACTCCTACTGCCTTTTTTAAATATTAGTGTGACCTGTGCAACTTTCCAGTCTTTTGGTACAGATCCTTCATTGAGTGAGCAGTTGTATATGGCTGTTATGTTAGGAGCTATTGCATCAGCATAATGCAATAGAAATCTATTGGGTATACCGTCCTGACCAGAAGACTTGTTCTTGTTAAGGTATTTAAGTTGCTTCACTGCTACGAGGATATCTACTTCTATGTTACTTATTCTGGCCACTGTACACTCTTGGCCATTAAAATTGCTACACCATGATGATAATGTGCTACAGGCGCGAAATTTAACCGACAGGAAGAAGATGCTGTGATATGCAAATGATTAGCTTTTCAGAGCATTCACACAAGGTTGGCACCAGTGGCGACACCTACAACGTGCTGATTTGAGGAAAGTTTCCAACTGATTTCTCATACACAAACAGCAGTTGAGCGGCATTGCCTGGTGAAATGTTGTTGTGATCCCTCGCGTAAGGAGGAGAAATGCGTACCATCATGTTTCTGACTTTCATGAAGGTCAGATTGTAGCCTATCGCGATTGTGGTTTATCGTATCACGACATTGCTGCTCGCGTTGGTCGCGATCCAATGACTATTAGCAAAATGTGGAATCGATGGGTTCAGGAGAGCAATACGGATTGCTGTGCTGGATCCCAATGGCCTTGTATCACTAGCAGTCAAGTTGACGCATCTTATCTGCATGGCTACCCTTCATTCGATCCCTGCGAAACCTTACATTTCAGCAGGATAATGCACACCCACATGTTTCAGGTCCTGTACTGGCCTTTCTGGATACGGAACATGTTCGACTGCTGCCCTGGCTTGCACATTCTCCAGATCTCTCACCAATTGAAAAGTCTGGTCAATTGTGGCCAAGCAACTGGCTCATCACAATACGCCGGTGCAAAATATTAACACGAATTATTTACAGAAGGATGGAAAAGCTGGTAGAAGCCGACCTCGGGGAGGATCAGTTTGGGTTCAGGAGAAATGTAGGAACATGGGAGGCAATACTCACTTTACGGCTTATCCTAGAAGATAGATTAAGAAAAGGCAAACCTACATTTCTAGATTTTGTAGATTTGGAGAAGGCTTTTGACAATGTTGATTGGAATAAACTCCTTCAAGTTCTGAAGCAAGCAGGAGTAAGGGAGCGTAAGGTTATTTACAACTTGTACAAAAACCAGACAACAGTTGTTAGATTTGAAGGGCATGAAAAGGATGCAGTGGTTGGGAAGGGAGTAAGACAGGGCTGTAGCCTTTCTCCAATGTTATTCAATTTGTACATTGAGCAAGCTATAAAGGAAAGCAAGGAGAAATATGGAGACGGAATTAAAGTTCAGGGGGAAGAATTAAAAACATTGCGTTTTGCCGACGACATAGTAATTCTGTCAGAGACAGTAAAGGACCTGGAAGAGCAGTTGAACGGAATGGACAGTGTGCTGAAAGGTGCATATATGATGAACATTAACAAGAGTAAAACAAGGGTAAAGGAGTGCAGTCTAAGAAAATCAGGTGATGCTGAAGGAATTAGGAAACGAAGCAATAAAGGAGGTAGATGAGTTTTGTTACTTGGGCAGTAAAATAACAAATGATGGTCGAAGTACAGAGGATATAAAATGCAGAATGGCAATGGGTAGAAAAGCGTTCTTGAAAAAGAGAAATTTGTAACCTCGAATATTGATTTAAGCCTAAGGAAGTCCTTTCTGAAGGCATTTATGTGGAGTGTTGCCTTGTATGGGAGTGAGACATGGACGATAAACAGTGCGGACAGGAAGAGGATTGAGGCTTTTGAAATATGGTGCTACAGAAGAATGCTGAAGATTAGTTGGGTGGATCGCGTAACTAATGAGGAGGTACTGAACAGAATTGGGGAAGAAAGGAATTTCTGACATATCTTGACTAAAAGAAGGGATTGATTGGTAGGACACATTCTTAGACATCAAGGAATCGTGAATTTAGCATTGGAGAGAAGTGTGTGGGGTAAAAACCGCAGAGGAAGACCAAGAGATGGATTCAGTAAGCAGGATCAGACAGATGTAGGTTGCTATTCTTATGTGGAGTTAAAGAGGCTTGCTCAGTATTGGTTATTGTGGAGAGCTGCATCAAACCAGTCTCCGGACTGAAGACCACAACAACAACATTTCTATATTTCCAGAAGGCTTTTGACACCATACCTTACAAATGGCTTTTAATCAAATTGCGTGGTTATGGAATATTGCCCCAGATTTGTGACTGGATAGGGGATTTCCTCTCAGAGAGGAAACAGTTAGTAGTAATCGATGGTAACGCATAGACTAAAACAGAGGTGATATCCGGCATTCCACAGGGTTGTGTTATTGGTCCTCTGCTGTTTCTTATCTACATAAACGACTTGGGAGAATACCTGATCAGCTCTCTTAGGTTTTTTGCACATGATGCCATCATTTATTGTCTAGTACCGAGTGAGGTGGCTTAGTGGTGACACTGGACTCGCATTCGGAAAGATGGTGGTTAAAATCCACCGCTGCCCATTCAGATTTAGGTTTTCCATAATTTCCCTAAATCATTCCAGGCAAATGCTGGGATGTTTCCTTTCAAAGGACATGGCCGATTTCCTTCCCCATCCTTACTCAAAACTCCAAGCGTTAACTCAGTCTCTAATCAACAAGTTGTCGATGAGATGATAAACCCTAAGCTTCCTTGCTTCCATTTACTGCCTAGTAAAGTCACCTGAAGATCAAAACCAACTACAGAATGATCTAAATAAGACATCAGTATTATGTAAAAATTAGCAGCTGACTCTAAATAATGAGAAGTGTGAAATCATCCACATGAGTACGGGAAAAAAAACTGTTAAACTTTATTTACAAGATAAATCAATAAATGTGAAGTCCGTAAACTCCACTAAAGACCTAGAAATTACTATTACATCAGACTTAAAATGAAAAGAACACATATATAATGTCTTAGGAAAGGCGTACCAGAGATTGTGTTTTATTGGCATAACACTTGAAAGCTGCAACAGAACTACTGAAGAAACTGCATACACCACGCTTGTCCATTCACATTTGGAGTATTGCTGCTCAGTGTGGGATCCTTATCAAGTGGGTTTGATGGAAGCCATCGAAAGAGTCCAAAGAAGGGCAGCCCGTTTTGTATTGTCACAATACAGGGGAGACAGCGTCACAGAAATGATACAGGATCTGGGATGGAATCATTACAACAACAGTGTTTATCGCTGCGGTATGGTCTATGTACGAAACTCCGCGGGCGCTGATAACCTCGCTGTTGAGCGCCCTAAAACGCCAATCATCATCATCACGAAACTCCAATCGGCAACATTCTCTTCGGAATGTAAGAATATATTGTTGACTGCTATCTATGGAGTAGAAATGATCATTGGATTAAAATACGAGAAATCGGAGATCGGACAGGGCAATTCGGATGTTCTTTCTTCCCACGCGTTATTCAGGGATGCAATGGTAAATGAATAGTATAAAGGTGGTTCGATGAACCCTCTGTCAGGCACTTAAATGTGATTTGTATTCATGTAGATGTAGATGCATAAATCATGGAGGTGTACGTGCACGGGCCCAATATGGAGATGGAAGAGTGAAAAACTCAAATTCAACAAGGGACCGAACGCAAAGGCAACTGTATGACTTGATCTGGGTCGTTATCGTTGGGGGACTGACAATCACGTCAGAGAATAGCAGACGATGCTTCGGGTGGCCAGGTGAGCTATCCACATGGGCTGCATAGGCTGTGAGCAGTTTGTGGCGGGCCCGCAAAGTTGGAACCCCTACTTCCACAGGTAAACTGTTCACAGGGCTCGTATGGAAGGCACCTGTCAAAATTGTGAACCCCATAATTGTGAATGGGGTCCAGCAGGCACAATGTCGAAGGTAACGCAGAACCATAGGCAAAGCACCCAAAATAGATGGGACTGCACCAGTACTTTGTATAGCCACAACATAGTGAAGTGATCAGCACCCCAGGTCGTATGACCCAGGTGGCAGAGAGCGTTTTTGAGGGGAAGCCATGTCAGCTGACAGTCAAAGAATAGTCCTAAAAACTGATGAATATCCACTACCTCTAATAGGTGGTTGCCGAGTTACCGTTTGGACTGGGGGTGAACTGTCTGATGCTGACAGAAGTGCGTAACACTTGTCTTGGCAGCAGGAAACTGTAAGCCATGGGCAATTGTCCAGGACTGCACCTTCTGAATGGCTCCCTGTCATCTGAGTTCTGCAACTTGGGTGTTGCAGAAGCTAAAAAAGATACAAAAGTCATCAGCATAGAGGAAAGGGGATACTGACGACCCAAATGCTGTTGATAAACCATTAATGGCCATTAAAAATAACGGAATCAATATATATAAAAATCGGGTGTGAGCCCCGGAGACCGCACCCAGGTTTGACCACCAGGATGATGATGCTTTCCAGCCACTGCGATGGGAAAAAACCATCACACCAGATGCAGTTGAAGGGAGCAAGGAGATTGCACTGGCTCTCCGCTGAGAGGTGTGTCAGCATTTGGCTACGGTTGCTATCAGGCCCAGAGGCCGTGTTGGGACATTGTTTTAACAGCACTCAGGAACTCCCACTCACTAAATGGCACATTAAATGCCTCAGAGCGGCAAGTGGTAAAGGAAAGGGGTTTGTGTTCTACCCGCACCTTAAATGCACAGAAGGCCAGTTCATAATTCACAGAGCGTAATGCTCAACAAAGATCTTAAGATTCGGATCTACTCAAATACTTTCTGTCGATTAAAACATATTGTGTTCTGTCCGACAGGAAATCACGAAAACAATCGAGCAACTGTAACGGTATTCCATAAGCACGCAGTTTGATTAGAAGACGCTTGTGAGGTACATAATCGAAAGCCTTATGGAAATCTAGAAATATGGATTCTATTTGACATCCCTTGTCTATAGCACTCATCACATCATGAATGATACAGATATATCTTATGGTAAAAGATGTGTATATATTTACTTGATAATAAACTCGTGTGTTACAGCTAAAATGAAGTGGTGAGAAGTCTTGCTTCCATTATTAGTCACGTCGGAACTGATTTACTTTGTTAAGTAAAACTAATCCTTAACAGCTACTCTAAATTTACATACATACTCCAGAATCCACTGTAAGGTGTATGGCAGAAGGTACCTCATACCACTTCGAGTTATTACCTTTCCTTATTGCTTTAGATGACAATTAACAGCTGCTAAAAAATGCATTTTAATCATAAGCTGTTTTATTAAAATTGTATTATCTAACAGTTTCAAAAATTCCCACAATGCTACTGGAGCTGTTTATATGTTTATTTTATATATGACGTTACACATACCACATCTTAACCTGAACTGATTTATGGACCATCACTGTTATAAGTAAAATCATGGTTTCTTATTACGTATTTCCCTAATCTGTTTTAAAACTTGTATCCTGTGATGATGGTGCATGACTAAAACAAGTAGATAATAAAATTTTATTAAAACAGCTTCTGGTTAAATTGCATTTTATTTAATTCTGTTTCACTTGCAAACAGATAAAGAAAAAACAACAAATGCCTATATGCCTTTGTAGGAGCCTTAATTTCTCTCACCCCTGTGTCTTCATGCAAAATGTAAGTTGGGGGCAGTAGTTTGTTCTGCAGTCAGCTTCACATTCCAACCCTCTACATTTGCACAAAGTGCTTCTTGAAAAGAACATCAGCTTTCATTCAGTGATTCCCATTTCAGTTGCTATAACATCTCTGCAACACACTTGCATTGATCGAACTTACCAGTAACAAACCTTGCAGCCCATCTCTGAATATCTATATTGCACATGTGATATAATGCATGCTGAGCTCCGTGGAGTCATATTTGAAAGAAATGAGATCATCCCTCCAAACTACTCTGTGCACACCACCCAGAGTAGCCTTTTGGTGTCGAGCAACCACTGCAAAATCCTTGTCAAACCTTCCAACAATCTGTTATCACCCTCCCTACATGAAGGTCCCTACCACTGTAACAGACCCGGCAAAACCTGTCCGATGCATATACTGTGTGTGTGTGTGTGTGTGTGTGTGTGTGTGTGTGTGTGTGTGTGTGTTTCTGTCTCTCCCTTTTTTACAATTATACTGTAATCAAGTTAGCTACTGATTAATTAATCTATTTCCTGCCTTGTAAAACTGTCATGAAATATTGTATAAAAGCTCTTAGTCCATTAAGCCCACTTTTTGGACAGCTAGAAGCAATCTTAACAGATTTATCACTCCCAATAATGTCATAATTGCCTATATCATAAGCTGTAAGAGCACTTTAGCAAACAGATACCATATTTGCTTGAATATAGGCTGGGCCTCCCCCCCCCCCCCCAAATTTTGGCTTGGAGAATCGTGGTGCGGCCTATTATTGAGATTCCGTTCACCCCCTCCCTCCCACCTTTCCTATGAGTCATTAGTTCCAAAAATTACAAGCTCATGTTTATTTTGGTTTGAGAAATGTAATAATCTACATAGTCTTAAAAAAATAATAATAATATTAATGGCACAGTAAATGTTTCATAGAACTGCACCTATGTTTTTGTAGACATTCACAGAAACGGCACGGCAATACATGACAGTTGATGTTTCAATATAAATCAAATGGTGTCTCCTGCAACACAGCCAACCATAGCAGATGACTGTTTTTAACACCTTTGTGCGTCCTTAAATAAAAGGAGTAACTAACACACACACACTTTCTAAGCACAGAAATGATTTTAATTTCATGTGGCCAATGAAGCTAATCTTCATGATAAAGGTTTAGTGTGGTTCGCGGAAGTTCTTACCGTGACGTTTACGTTGGTAACGCCTACCTCGAGTGGTGATGGGAGGGATGGCGGAACAACTGATTTGTGTAGCTAATACTGGAGTTCAAATGCTACATTTTAAAATAACATATTTTATCACGACCAGATTCATTGCTATGACATTCGTTGGGATAATTTTTACGAAATGGTGTACATGGAGCTCGAGGTTATTTTGAAACCTTACAATTGAATCATTTCTTTGTATTAGAAAAACACAGTTCCTGTTTTGATTTATGAAGTCAAGCAAGTGTCTTTTTAGATTGGGATATTTACATTTTTGCCCTCGAAATGCGTGACTCTTCGAACATTTTAATAGTTTGCCCTCACTTACACACTAGCAACAAAATATTTTTCATCAACGTCAAATTTACATCCAGCTTCCCACTTTCCACGTTCCTTACTGTGACTGGGCAACCTGATGCTTACATTTGGCGGTGTAACTCTTATGTTCTTTTCCCACTACCACTTATAAGCCAAAACATTGTGAGAAGCACACACACACACACACACACACACACACACACACACACCGAAAAGCTCGATATTTCTGCAGCACACATCTACGCTATACAACACTTGAAACGCACAGTAACATGCCTCGGTTCGTCCTCCCCTCACTTTGAGCAATGCCTGTCCTTTCTCTTTCTTATTTGTTGATTTACAGTTTTCCATATTTGTTTTGAATTTGTAGAAGAGAGGACATGATTTCATTAACATTGTGTTTCAGATTACAAGAAAGTTTGATTAGACAAAAAAGTAAGTAAATGGGGGGGGGGGGGGGGGGAAGACTGCTGCCTGTACTCTAATTTTTTCCCCCCCCCTATAACCTCATGTCAAAAGTTTAGGTGCGACCTATATTCGCATGCGGTCTATATTCACACAAATATGGTATGTAACTGGTCATTTGGAAGTTGACAACATAAGGGCGGTATTGCATGACACACCGAATATGTACAAATTGGGTCTAGATGGCCTGCGCCCTAAAAAGGCTGAAGCTACGCTTTTAGCATGGTTAGGAAAGGTCCTATTCTGCTGTGGATTTGCGCATGTGCATTAGAGGTGGCATATCTGCGCATGCAGGGTTTTTTGCTAGTTACTTCTTCATTCAGCAGACAACTCATTTCCCCTACTCCCTAGGGTACGAGCTATTGAACATTTTTTGGTGAGGTGGTCACTTTATTGGCAAATTCTGCAGAAACAAATATGTCGTCCATGTCTGAAATACTGTGAAACGTAAATATGGGTGATTATTTGCTTGTACCAACATGACACAAACCAACAGATCAGTGTATAATTTTGTATAGGCCTAACCATATTGTAATTTCTAGCTTGCTGCAGGAGGAGAACACAAATATAAACATTTGCTTGTACAAGCTTGACATAAAACTAATTAGGTCATCAATATATTTAATTAGTATGAAATTACAACCTAGCTACCCAAGAAAAACAATCAGTTACTGAGTATAGCGGAAACCTTCGAATTAAAATTTATACTAACGCTGGGATATGGTAAGAGACTAAAAACTTGATATTAACTCGTGTAAATATTATTTTCTTGTAACAGGCTCAAAATGAACTAGTGTACTCTCGATAATTCGTAGGTGGATAATTCACGTTACGGCTAATTCGCGGCTGTCAACAGTCACGTGACTTCAATTTCCTGTTTTCGCCACAAAGCAGCGCTGGCATCGCATCACGTGACACGGCTACTTTCCTGTTGGCTTTTGGCGTCCATGACACACTTTCTCGTGCACGTCGATAACTTATTGAACAATACTTGAAATTTTAAAATTTTATTGATTTGACAAATAACCCATAATATTAAGTACCGGTAATAGTAAAAAATATTTTTTTCTCCGACAAAGTTTTTTTTTTTTTCGAAATGTTACGACATTTGATATTGAAACTAGCTACTCGGATTTATGAGTTGGCAGCATTGGATGGATGTATACTTATGCTGTATTGTATTTTATATTGTTGTGAGAAGTTCTACACTACTAAATTTTTCTTGAAAATTGTGGCAGTGAAAAATATAGCATGAGTGTTCATGATATAAAATATAAAAGGTTGACTGTTCGTAAAAAAAAATTATAAATATTTCTGCCCAGTTACAGATGTTGTTAGTGATTCCTACAAGCACTAACTACACAGACTTCTGCCAAGCAGAAAACAATCCTTCATCTGTTTTCAAATATCGTCATGTTGGTTAATTTTACATTATAAAAGTAGCACTTCTGGGTACTTTTTCTTAAAATGCGTGTTTTGCAAATATCTTTAATGCTATGTTCCATTTAACCTCCAAACGTTCTTACTATGGAAGATAAAATACGAAATCCGTCGTGTCATACACTACCTGGATGTACTACAGTACTTCAATAATGTAAAGCGTTATCATCTCCTCTGTGTGTGTCTTCGCAGTAACGAAAACGTTTTGTTATGAAATGTCATGTTTTTTGACTGTAACTACTTAACTGAGCGGAGAACCTGTCAACCATAGAGCAGAACAGCATTATTTATTTCTTTTATGGTCTGTACGAAATAGTAATCAAATTATTCCAAATCTTCCTTTTACGAGGGCAATTACTTTTACTGAGCGGACAAGGGCACAGTTCATTCCTGTTCCACGCCAAAATGTGTCTCAACTCTCATGTAATGTATTTTCTGATGTGTTGCTTTCAATGCCTTGTAATGTTGTACTGGAACTCTGTCCTCTGATGTGTTAACATCAGCACGTGCCCTCCGTTTGCATTTGTTGAAAAAAGAATGTCACAATGCGTAATTTCACTTTCAGAGTTCGCTTGGCTCTCGCGCCGTATTTTACGAATTTCTTTTTTCTACTTCCATATTACAAAAACATTTTGTCTTTGTGCTACACCGCATTAAAGATCTCCAAAAAAACGAACTGTTTTCATGGCTTATTTGTGTCGTACACTGTCCAGTAGTGCTACTTCGATTATTTAAACTGTTACCTGCCAATTGGAGTGCACGGAAGTCACATAATTTTACAGCACCATCTACACTTCAGTTAATTTGTGATTTTCGATAATTCACGGAAGCTGAAGGATTAATTATTGCGAATTATCGGGGGTACACTGTATTTAGTCCATTAGACTGTACAATCATAACAAAATTCTGAAGTTCACTGCACGAAAGAAAGGTAAATACAAGTTTTTGGTTGTACCAACATGAAATAAAATGAACAGCTTAGTTCATAACTCCATATTCATAATATAATTGCATGCAACATACACAAGATAACATCAACTGCTTAATAAACAAAATATTAATAAGAGCAAATAACAGCATGACAAAAAGATAAAATAGGCCTCGGAACGAATAAACAACACGTCAACAGCCCCTCACTTCCAAATATGTTGTTTTGAGGCACTAGAGCGGACTTGTGCATGTTAGGTCTGTTGTGTAATAGGACAGGAGTAAACGGCAGTTACAGACTTATATGCCTGAGGCACTGGTGCAGACTCGTATACGATAGGTATGTCGTGTAATACCACCTTTATAGCACTTTACGTCATGGCAAATCCCAAGAATGTGTAAAGGAAAAACATTAAATTAAAAAATTATGTACTGTCATTTTTCATGATAAATCAACCATTTGTAAGAATATATTTAATTATTCTGTTGACTGAAAAGAAAGTAGATTAAAAATGCAGATTTAAAAAAATAAAATACCACAACAAACCTTTGAGAAGACCTATAGCTGCTTCATTGGATATACTAAATGTATCTAGACTCTGAATAATCTGTACAAGTCCATTGAAATGGACAGCCATGTGATCTCGGCAAGAGCTGCATATATTCTGTAGGGCACTTGCAGCTGCTGTTGCCAACTGTGGCTGTTGTAGGCAAAAAAGAAGGAAGTTGAGGATAGGTTCTGAAACAAACAGTCAAACAAATAAAAAAATAAAAATCACAGACATCAGTTAAATAGAGTAACATGTAAAACTGTCCCACTAGGAACATTCTAATAAGAATAAATATTCTATTTCTCTATGCTAAGTGGCTTATACATTTTAGTCAAGAAGAAATAACTTATTAATCTTCCAACACTCCAATTCATTTTAGTAATTTAAATTAAAAACTGATTTAATAATTTAACTTTTTTTTACATTTTCTAATTTCAGGCAAAAAATCATTGGTCGAGGTTTGTTAACTGTATTTCAACAGTGAACTGTCAAAATGTAATACTATAATCATACTTGGTATCTCAAAATATCAAACTGGGAGAACAACACAATTTATTACTTGAACAATCCATAGCCATCACCCGCCTAATCCTTAACCTACACATCAACTCCGCCAATGAACACACCTGTCAACTCCTATCCCTAATCAAAATCCTCAACCTTTCCTCTCCCACATCCACACCTGCAGTTCAGAACATCCTCCTCCAGGCCAACCGCAAATTAGAAAATGCCACCCACCACCTCAAAAAACTATCCAATCTCCTGGTCACCCACCTCCGGAAAGGCAATACTCTCTCCCTCAATAACCTCTCCAATAAACCTCAACCTCCTCTTATTGCACACAAACCAAGTCTCTCCCATCTACTCAATCTCCCACTCCCAACACCTCTCCCCCCCAAACCTCAAAACTCTAACCCACACAATCCGGAACCACAACATCCCAATTCAGTAGTCAACCTCTCCTCCAAACCTCTCTCCCAATCTGAAACCTCTGTCCTATCCAAAGGCCTCACCTTTAGCCCCACTCCCAAATTCAACCAAACAGACCTTACCAAAGATTTACTTTCCTATACTCTTAGTCTTTGCTAGAGACACCACTTTGCCATGAAGAAATATAATCCTACTCCTAATGAACCAGCTCCCTAAGACATCATTCAATTTGAACCTAGAACAGTTCCATCCTCCGTCACAGTGAGATCCACCTACTCTTCCTCAAAATCACCCTCTTCAAACCTTCCAGGAATTCCTTACTTCCAACCTTGCCTCTCACTCTTTCCTGAGAAACCTTAATCCTCCTCCCAACATTACCACAGCTGAATTCCGAGCTATCCGTGATCTGAAGGCTGACCATTCCTTCGTCATTCTCACAGCTGACAAGGGATCCACGACAGTGGTACTTGATCGGCGGGAGTATGTGGCAGAGGGACTGCGTCAGCTTTCAGATAATACCACATATAAAGTTTTTCAAGGCGATCCCATTCCTGATGTCCAGGCAGAGCTTCAAGGAATCCTCAAAACCTTAGGCCCCCTACAAAACCTTTCACCTGACTCCATTAACCTCATGACCCCACCGACACCCCGCAGCCCCACCTTCTACCTACTTCCCAAAATTCACAAACCCAATCATTCCGGATGCCCCATTGTGGCCATCGCCTGAAATCCTTACCCAGCCTGTTACCTCCTAAAACCATCCTTGAAACCATTGATGCCACTTCCTTATACACAAATATCCCACATGCCCAGGGCCTCGCTGCGGTGGAGTATTTCCTTTCACGCCGACCACCCACTTCCCCACTTATAACCTCTTTCCTTAATACCCTAGCCAGCTGCATCCTAACCACAACTTCTTCACCTTTGAGTGCCAGACATACCAACAACTAAAGGGAACAGCCATGGGAACAAGGATGGCCCCCTCGTACGCAAACATATTCAAGGGACGCTTAGAGGAAGCTTTCCTGGATACCCAAGCCTGTGAACCCAAAGTTTGGTACACATTCATTGACGACATCTTCATGATCTGGACTCACAGTGAAGAAGAACTCCAGAATTTCCTCTCCAACGTCAACTCCTTTAGTCCCATCAAATTCACCTGGTCCTATTCCAAATCCCATACCACTTTCATTGATGTCGACCTCCATCTGTCCAACGTCCAACTTCACACATCTGTCCACATCAAACCTACCAATAAACAACAGTACCTCCATTATGACAGCTGACATCCATTCCACATCGAACATTCCCTTCCCTACAGCTTAGGTCTTCGTGGCAAAAGTGCTTGCATTTGTGTATATGTGTGGGGGTGTGTGTATTTGTTGTGCAAGATTTTCTGCATCAAGTTTTAAGTTTTGTCCGCGGATGGGCAATGGTGCTTGTAACCAATATGTGATCTCTCATACACGGGAATGGTCCATTGTCTTTTGCAAGAAGTTTCCCAGTACACCAATAACCTAATAACAGCTTTCACATCCCGCAGCTAACTTCCTGATCTGGTACAGAAGCAAATTGCCAGAGCCACTTCCTTATCCCCCTAAATTCAGAACCTTCAACAGAAGAACCCCAGAAGTGCCCCTCTTGTCACCGGATACTTTCCGGGACTGGAGCAGACTCTGAATGTGGCTCTCCAGCAAAGATACAACTTCCTTAAATCCTGCCCCGAACTGAGACCCATCCTTAATGACATGCTTCCCACTCCACCAAGAGTGTCTTTCCGATACCAACCTAACCTCCGTAATCTCTTAGTCTATCCCTATGAAATCCCCAAACCACCTTCCCTATCTTCTAGCTCCTACCCTTGTAACCACCCCCATTCTAAAACCTGCCCTATGCACCATTCCACTACCACTTACTCCAGTCCCGTAATCCGGAAGGTGTACACAATCAAGGGCAGAGCCACTTGCGATAGTTCCCACGTGATTTACCAACTGACATGCCTGCACTGTGAAGCGTTCTATGTGGGAATGACACTACAAGCATAATTTGCCAATGTAGTAGTTTCTTTAGATTTTGTGGCATTATTTTCTTCATACACAAGGAAAACTACTTACATACGGTAATAGGAGGGTGTGAATATGTGATATTAAGGAGAAGAGTTAGCAAATTCTTATGCGGGACTTTGTAAATGGATTGATGTTTACTGCAAAGAGGTCTGGCAAACCACTACAAAGGAGCAACGAGCTCAGATGAAGAAGAAGAAGAAAACAAAAAACAGCAAAACCTGTATCAGTGAACGCTGTATGACATGACAGTTTTGGTGCACTGCTAGATTATGAGCCAAAAGCAAAATATAGACTTTGTCTTCACAGGTACTTTACTATAAAACATAGAAATTCTGGGACTGTTCTGCACTTTGTACCAAAAACAAGTTACTTTCAGACATTTCACATGAAATAGAGCAAAATACAATTTTTTTTTTTTACAAACTCAGGAACAACATTGTAGAATTTATATTGCAGCAACCATGCTTGTTTTTTGGCAGTGTTTATTACTGAGACGCTGGATGGCTGGCACCAGTAAGTTCTGCCCTGATTTATCGCTGGTGGAGTATATCGTTGTTCTTGTATCACATCTCTGCTGCCGGTGGTCTTCCTTAGCGGTGGCAGAGGGCTGGTGGGGAGTCTGGTGCTTGCTACGGGCGGGTGGCGGTCAGCGGCGAGTTGGGCCAATCAACGCGCTGGCTGGTTCTGTCGGTTGTTGTGCAGACAGACAGTGTGGGAGTGTCCGATGGCGGCAAATCGATTACCGATCGCAGTTCTGTATTGACAGAGCTAACCAGAGTGGAACTCATGCTGTGTGTCTTCAACAACTCAAATGGATTTTCCATGGTGAGCTCCCGCGCAGTGTGAGAACCTTGTGTCCAACCTGCAGTCCCGCACCCACTCAAATTCCTAGCCCGGTAGCCGTGTCCGGCTTCCTGTTAACTGTCAGGCCGACATTGCGAACCTTGAGTCTGTTAAACAGTGGTGTTACGCAAATGCCGTGATTCTATAGCTAATTCCATTTGTGTTTATGCCGGTGAAATCTGGTAACTGTTGCCCGCACATATGTATCTGGAAGGTTTTGTTATGTAGTAACTGCTTAATTAGTTCATGTACGTATTGAAGTTGAGCAATTGCTGCCCACATATCTTGTTATATTTGAAGGAAACTGCGTCCGGTTAGTCTTATTTTATGTGGGTAACTGAATTGATTTGAGTTGACACTAGTGATAACCATCAGTACTTGTTATCGTGCAGCTGAATTCGGGTGCACTGAACCGTGTGTGTTATGGCAGCATGTAGGGTATATTCCTCTTATATCATTAGGAGTGTCCTGTTGATGGTGAACTAGAGACTTTGGACCTTCATGTACTGTGTGTGTTTGACTGCCTTAAGGCTGTGTTCAGAACGATTATTGAAGTCATAGGTGTTTAACTGGTGTTTTATGTTTATATGAAAGTTACCTAGCAGATTTCTGGCGCCTGTTGTGAATATGTTTCAGAGCCACGCTGTGTTTGGAGGGCGACTGGAGGAGGCGTAAAGGGGAGGGCCGGCTAGACGTCGTACTCAGCTAAATCTCAATTGCCACTGGCCTCTGCAAATTCTGACGCATGCGGTGCTTCAACAATGCCGTCCAGAGTGCAAGTTGAGTAGTTAAATTTGAATACGTTGTACTGACCAACTAACTAGCCCCCCCCCCTCCCCTTCCTGCTAGTCACCCTCCAGGTCCACTCATGTATTATTACCCAAGTTATATAGACGTTAGATATCTAACTGATTCTAGCCGATAGATTTCAAGCCCAAATTAAAGGGGCGATTGTTTCTGTGATATTTACTCATTGTCTTTAATGTGTGCAGGACTCTTAAGCCCAGCTTAAAGGGGCAACAATTTGTGTTCTTTCTGCTTACTTGTTGATTTTATTTAGGGTTCCTCCAGCCCGAATTAACCCTTTCGTGGTTTTTACTCATTTTTTAGAATATCTTAAGTTGTCTCAGCTGTTACGGAGTCTGATTTGGGTCAGGATTACAAATATGACACTCAAAAAATTGTAGCACATTCCATTTTTCCCTAAAAAAAAAAAAAAAAAAAAAAAAAAAAAAAAAAAAAAAAAAAAAAAAAAAAAAAAAAAAAGAGGTGGGACACATACGTCCCACAGATCATTTCTGGCACCGATTTACCTAAGACTTTTTAAAATAATTTCTAAAGTTATCCCAACTGTCATAGGGTCTAAACAAGTATATGATTCAAAAATTTTTAATGCACACCATATTTAAAAAATAAAATAAAATAAATTAAAAAAACCGAGAGAGCTGTCTCACAGCTTCTATAATAGAAAATGCAGATAATAGTAAACCACATACCATGTTTTATTAGCGTAAAAATTTACAGAAAAACAGTTTTTCTTTGAAATATGAGTACTATAATATCAAAACATAAAGGCACTATAGGGCTACACAATGGTCACTGGGACACATGCGTCCCACTAATTGTAAATTCACTGAAAAAAAAATTTTGAAGTAAAATGTGTTTTATAAAGTGTAATTGTTGCTTGTAAACTTCTAAGAAACATAAAATAGGAAATATACTTACTTCGGACATTTTCGGTAGCAAGAAAACGACGAAAACCGATTCAAGGCAGAATAAACAATGGTTACGGCACGAAAATTCATGCGGCAGCCCATATAAACAGTCAGTCTTCTACAATTTAAGAATTTCAGTGCCTCGATTTTTTTCCGCATTCTGAAGGGCCAACAACAGATAGCAGCACTATGCAGAATTACGCAACTCACCACCTTGTTGTACAAATGAGGTCTGAAGTTAGTGGGACGTATATGTACCAACAACCACAAAAGGGTTAAAAGTGCGTGATTTTCTAATTCATGTTGTGCCAAACCTTTTATCGTTTGTTTATGTTAAAGATCAGAGGCCTGATTTAAAGGGTCGTTTTACTTGCTTTGAATTGGAATTGGTATGTGTAATTTAAACCTTTCTTTTAATGAATTGTAAATAAAGGAATAACTATTGCAAGCATTGACTACCTACGTAATCCTCCCCCCCCCTTTCCAGAGTTAATTCCACTTCCACCGCCTCAATTACATTAAAGAAACTATATTTCAAGAGAAAAAAAAAATCATGTAAAATTATTCTCATGCTGTTAACATCTAACATAAGTAATTTAATATTTATTTCTTCATGTGATTCCAATGTGGGTCAAATAAAGGGTTAAAAAGAGACTCAGTATTTTTTTAAGTGCTGTTGCACAAGATCTGTAGCAGGATATTAAACAAATATTTTGGAAACATACATACCTAAAGACTGTGGGTGTTTTTCTATCCATTCACACAACTCTCCAAGAAGTAAGACTGACGTATGCCTTACAGCGATGTGTGTGGTTTGTGGCAAATTCAAAATGGCTTCCACCACTTTTGGCACAACATCATTCTCTTCCCTGTAATGAGAAACTACAAGCATTTTATTTGAAGTTCGACTCTCATAAACTATCAGACATAAAAATGTAGTTTTTATCTTTACTTTTCCTTGAATAAAAATTACATTAAGCATATTACAAAAAATTACTAATTTAAAATCTCATATCTAAACCTCAAAATTTCTATAGTCACTGTGATTAGAGTAACAAATTGCAATCTCTGACAGTTGTTGGCTGTTTTGCCAAAATTACTGAATGGCTGTATTTTGTTAGTTGTAACATCATACTATTGAGAAGTGATAAAACATAAGTGACCTTGACAAAAACAGAAGACACAATCTTCGCAATTAAAAAGAGAAAGGTTTGAATTTTGGATTTTGTATGGCAAAAAGTAGTGATTACAAGCTTCCAGTAACAATACAGTATGTATTGTTATGAGTGGAATCATTTCCTACCCGCAGTTTAGGAAAGAGGGTTGATTCCATAGACTTCAAAAAGAGTGACATCATTAATTGCAATTTCTATTTCACCATCACAAATGACTGCTACTAGCAACTCTTAATCTTATAATTAGTCTTTCCACCATTTCTTCGAGTGCACTTTCTCATTGCCAGGGCTCTTCCAAGATGGGTCACGAATGTCTGACAATACTGTCGATGCCTCAAACAATCAATATTCATCATCTTTTAAATAAAAACTTTTATATTGCTTTGCAACATATTTGAGCCCAACAATTTAAATTTCATTACAATTGAAATATCGTGGAAGATGAACAATTCTTTAACAATTGTCTTCTGAAATTCTGTCAGTTTCATAAACAATATTACACAATTTGTACTCTTTCACAATTTCACTGTCAAATGAAAGCTTGCCATTCTTCTCTAGCCATTCCACTATGTCACTCTTCCTTCTGCTGTATGTAGATGCTTTGGTTTAATGACACGGATGTGCATTATACAATACAATAAAGGAGTTCTTTTCTATGTGCGAAGACTCCTTAAATTTCCTTGCCGACGTTCTCGATTAATGATGGAAATTCTCCTCAGAGATGATAAATTATTTTTCAAAAGAGATAGATTGGCTGACCAGTACTTACCTTTGTGCTGTACTGCCGATAGTGACACAAATGAAGAAAAAGAAAAAAGGGGGAAAAAAAGGCAAGCTTTCGGAACACAGTTGCTTCTCCAGGTGGGAGAGAAGGGAAGAAAAAGGATAGGAACAGAAGGAAAAGGTAATTCATGACCTAGGTCATGAGGGTGGTGTTTGAGGAGTGTAGAAGTCAGAGGAGGAAGGAATCTTAGGGTTTAACGTCCCGTTGACAGCTTGGTCATTAGACACGGAGCTTACGCTCGGATTTTTCGACGAGCATGGGGAAAGGAAATCGGCCGTGCCCTTAGAAAGGAACCATCCTGGAATTTGCCTGGAGTGATTTAGGGATATCACGGAAAACCTAAATCTGGATGACCGGAGGTGGATTTGAACAAACATCCTTCCGAATACAAGTCCAGTGTGTTACCACTGCACCACCTCGCTCGGTTGGAAGTCAGAGATACTACATATTAGTACTGAGCCAAGCCAGAGAGGATATATATAACCAAAGAGGAAAGATCAAGCAGTAAAGAGAAGAGAAGATGAGAAGTGAATGATGCTGAGCGGTGTAGGAGGGGCGGGGGGTTGTCTATAATGTTTTTCATTAGCAGGGAAATATGGAGGGGGGGGAAACACACACACACACACACACACACACACACACACACACACACACACACACACACACACACACACACACACACAGAGAGAGAGAGAGAGAGAGAGAGAGAGAGAGAGAGAGAGAGAGAGAGAGAGAGGGGGGGGGGGGGAGGGAGAGAGAGAGAGAGGAGAGGGAGAGGGAGAGAGGGGGGGGGCGGTAAGGAAGGGATAATGAATAAGTGAGCTGAGGATGGAGGAAGGGGAAGGGTTAGCGTAGATTTAGGCCAGGGGGGTGGCGGGAGGAGAGGATATGTTAGAGGGCAATTTCCCACCTCCGTCGCTTTGAGGGACTGGTGTTAGTAGGTAGTATCCAAATGGCATGTGTAGTGTAACACGTGCCAAGGTCCCTGGAGTCATGATGGAGGGCATGTTCTGCCACAGGATATTGAGTGTCCCCCAGGCGAACAGTCCGTCTGTGACCATTTATCTGCTCAGCCAATTTGTTAGTAGTCATACCAGCATAAAAAGCTGCACAGTGGACACATGTCAGTTGCTATATGAGATGTGTTGTCTTGCATGTGGCCCTCCCTCGAATCGGGTAGGTTTTTCCTGTTGTGGGGCTGGAGTATGTGGTAGTGGGAGGATGCATTGGACAGGTTTTGCAGCGGGATTGGTTGCAGGGATAGGAACCATTAAGCAGGGAGAGTAGTTTTGGGATGTCGTAAGCTTGGACGAGAATGTTGCGGAGGATGAGAGGATGGTGGAAGGCTATTTGGGTGGTGTGGAACAGTCTGGAGTGATGATCTCATTTCAGGACATGACTTGAGGAAGTCATAGCTCTGCCTGAAAAATTTGTTGAGGCATTCCAGGCCAAGATGGTAGTGGGTGTCTAAGGGGGTGCTTCAGGTTGGTCTGGGGTTAGTAACATTGTTGTTGGAAAGAGAGGAATGGACAGCTCGAGAGATATGCATGTGGACGAGGTCTGTAGGGTAGTTTCAGGAGAGGAAAGCATTGGATAGACATCGTTGATGGTGAGGGATTCGTTGCTGGAGCAGATACGTTTCCCATGGATGCCCAGGCTGTAGGGAAGGGATCGTATAATATGGAAGGGATGGCAGCTGTCAAAGTGGAGGTACTGTTGCTTGTTTGTGGGTTTAATATGGACTGAGGTGTGGATGTGGGACTCAGCAAGATGAAGGTCAACATCAAGGAAGGTGGCTTGAGTTTTAGAGAAGAACCAGGTGAATTTTAGGTTGGAGAAGCAGTTAAGGTCGTGAAGAAAGTTCAGAAGGGTTTCTTCACCCCGAGTCCAGACCAGAAACATATCATCTATGAATCTATACCAAACCAGGGGAGGCAATTTCTGTGTCTTAAGGAATGCCTCTTCCATGCAGCCTATGAAGAGGTGGGCATAGGAAGGGGCCATCCTGGTACCCATAGCTGTCCCCCTGATATGTTTGTAGGTCCAGTCCTCAAAGGTGAAGTACAGTAAAAGTCCCTTGTCACACTTCTTAATTTCATCCTCATCCATAATTACTTCACCTTTGAGGACCGGACCTACAAACAAATCAGGGGGACAGCTATGGGTACCAGGATGGCCCCTTCCTATGCCCACCTCTTCATGAGCTGCATGGAAGAAGCATTCCTTAATACACAGAAGTTGCCTCCCCGGTTTGGTATAAATTCATAGATGATATCTTTGTGGTCTGTAGCCACGGTGAAGATACCCTTCTGAACTTCCTTCACAACCTTAACTCCTTCTCCAAACTAAAATTCACCTGGTCCTTCTCAAATTCAAGCCACCCTCCTTGATGATGACCTTCACCTTGCTGAGTCCCACATCTACACCTCAATCCATATTAAACCCACAAACAAGCAACAGTACCTCCACTTTGACAGCTGCCATCCCTTCCATATTAAACAATTCCTTCCCTAAAGCCTCGGCATCCGTAGGAAACCTATGTGCTACAGTAACAAATCCCTCACCACCTACGACAACAATCTATCCAATGCTATCCTCTCCCGCAACTACCCTACAGACTTTGCCCACAAGCATATCTCCCGAGCTGTCTATTCCTATCCTTCCAACAACAATGTTCCTAAACCCAGAAGCACACCCTTAGTCACCCAGTACCATCCTGGCCTGGAATGCCTCAACAAATTCTTCAGGCAGGGCTATGACTTTCTCAAGTCATGTCCTGAGATGAAATCATCACTCCAAACTCTTCTTCCCACACCACACACAGTAGTCTTCCGCCATCCTCTCAACGTCTGCAACATCCTCGTCCAACCTTACAACATCCCAAAAATACCCTCCCTACTTAATGGTTCCTATCCCTGCAACCAATCCCACTGCAAAACCTGTCCAATGCATCCTCCCACCAGCACATACTCCAGCCCCACAACAGGAAAAACCTACCAGATTCAAGTCAGGGCCACATGCAAGATAACACACGTTATATCAACTGACGTGTCCACTGTGCAGCCTTTTATTTTGGTATGACTACTAACAAATTAGCTGAGCGAATGAATGGTCACAGACGGACTGTTCGCCTGGGGGACTTCCAATATCCTGTGGAAGAACATGCCCTCCATCATGACTCCAGGGACCTTGGCATGTGTTACACCACATGTGCCATTTAGATAGTACCAATTAACACCAGTCCCTCAGAGCTACGGAGGTGGGAACTTGTCCTCCAACATACCCTCTCCTCCCGCCATCCCCCTGGCCTAAATCTACGTTAACCCTTCGCCTTCCTCCATCCTCAGCTCACCTATTCATTATCCCTTCCTCACCCCCCCCCCCTCTCCCTCCCTCTCTCTCTCTCTCTCTCTCTCTCTCTCTCTCTCTCTCTCTCTCTCTCTCTCTCTCTCTCTCTGTGTGTGTGTGTGTGTGTGTGTGTGTGTCCATCTTTCCCTGCTAATGAAAAACATTTTAGACAACCCCCACCCCTCCTACACCACTCAACATCATTCAGTTCTCACCTTCTCTTCTCTTTACTGCTTGATCTTTCCTCTTTGGTTATATATATACTCTCTGGCTCGGCTCAGTACTAATATGCAGTATCTCTGACTTCCACACTCCTCAAACACCACCCTCATGACCTAGGACGTGAATTACCTTTCCCCTCTGTTCCTATCCTGTTTCCTTCCCTTCTCTCCCACCTGAAGAAGGTACTGTGTTCCGAAAACATTTCCTTTTTTAGTCCAGTAAATTGGTGCTCAAAACAGCCTGTTTTGTAACAAAATTCTGAAAGTTTTTCTCAACGGTTCTGTATGTTTTTGGGGGGCTCTGAATTCGAATTTCAATTTTGCTGCCTCGCAGGTTGGCTTCACAACAAAAAACTCAAAAAACCTCAAAATTTTCACACTTTTTTCGGTTTCTTGCTTATATCTCGAAAACTATGCGTTTCTCGAAGGTGTTCATTCCGAGCAAAATTAAAGTAGACAAAATTTCCTACAAAATGCACTACTCATGTTTGATTTTCTGAGGAGCAGTATAGGCGCTAGAACTCAATGAAAAATAGCAAATTTTGGGCCCTTCTGCGAAAACATAAAATACGCACAATTGCACGCCCTACAACTCGAGAAATATACATGTTATCAACAAAAGCCCTACACCACTTGAAAGTACATTAAATTTCCTACAAGGGGCGTCTATAATATTCCATTTTCTCATAATGGGGGCAAGCACCAAACAGAAAATTACGAGCAATGCTTTCTGCGCTCTATAGTGTAACGCCCCCTCCCACATACCTTTCCCTCGCTAGCGCAACATTTTCGATGTATTACACTGAAAAGTGATGTTTTGAATGGATTAAAGATAAAGTATGTTTAAAAAAAATCATCATCTGATCTTATCTTGCGGTAGTTTAGTCAGGTCAGAGTTGCCAATGTGTTGTGGTCGAATCTTTAAAGCTGCAATTATTTTTTTTTACTTTTCTGTGTCATGTTTTTATTGTATTTGCATGCATAATGTCTCGTGCAGAAAGTGTAGTTTGTGACAAACTGTTAGAAGATGGGACACAGAGGAGTGTTGTGAGAGAAAAGGGTTTGATAACTTTCATTCAAGCCAGTAAGAAGAGACAGGATGGTAAGTTTCTAATATTTAAGAGGAACACTGAAATTGAGGTTCATGAAAAATGCAGGATGAATTACGTGACAGGAAAGTCTATTGCTGCTTATTTAAAGAGGGCTCAAGGAAATCCTGAATCAAAACCGTTATGTTCAATTATACCTGAGTTTGCCTTTAAAACTCACTGTTCCTTACCTGGAGAGGAGATGCCTCTGGATTACGCCAAGATACAAATAAAAAAGCCCCCCTCAAAACGTAATTTGTTATACCCTGTGAGGAAATTAGCCGTTAGAGAAAAAGTGCTCACACTGGCGAGAAACGTAAATAATGAATATGGGTGCAGTGTAGTACGACGTGTAGAGACCAGTTACTGATTTGGTAGCAGCTGATGCACAGTACCATTTTCTGTGCATGAGAATTTTACACCAGGCTCCACCGACTCTTCATGGAGTTCGCTGACCCCCTGGAGGTGAGGTGGAAGATGCTATGCAAGCAATTTACTGTTTTCTAGACAACAACGAGGAATGTCAATTCACCATGGAAGAATTGATGGAGCAGATTGAATGTGATTCCCGTCCATATCAGAGCACTATCAGAGGACACCTGCTTCAGAAGTATGGCGATGACATTTTAATTATGACAAGCAAACCTTACATTTTATGTTTCAAAGCCAATGGACACAAAATCATTAATGAATCCTGGTATCGAGATATTCAGAGGCTACCAGAGAAAGAAGAAAAGCATGCCATAATTGAAGCAGCAGCTGCCATAAGACATAAGATCGCAAGTATACAATGTGACTGAATACCCCGCTTCAGAAAGGTTTCTAGAGGAAACTGAGGATGTCATTCCTGAGACTCTTCGAGTTTTCATGGACGCTGTGGTGCTGAGCAAAAAGCGAGGGGATCTAGAGAAATGGAAGCCAAATCAGCAGCCATTGCACATTGTATAATTAGTGCTGTGAGACCTGCGTCATTCCTCTCACCACTTCTCCTACAACTTATATCTTGCAAATGCACGACGGATTGCCATGGTCAGTGTGGGTGCAGGCGAGCAGGACTTTTCTGCACGAAACTGTGCCAGCAATGTGAAGGATTGTGCTCAAATATTGGCGACACTTTGAATACAAAAGACGAAGAGGACTTGGACGAGCCACTTGCAACACCACTGTCTGAAGCAGCTGAGGTGACATAAGGTATTAAATCATAATAATATTTTGCAGCACCATGCGTCTTTATTAATCAATTTTTCTCTGTCATAATATTAAATCATTCAATTACATTTTTCAGTTGAAGATCAACCACTGACTATTCAGCCTAGACTCTGCAAAGCCCCTGATAGTTTACCTAGAGTTTCCATTGCTCGAGATACTTTATCTGGACCTTCACATGACCAAGAAACATTGCCTGTGCCGAAGACACCCAAATGGAGACGAATAAAATAACTGTGCATATAACATCAGTAGAGGTATTTCTTCATGCAAGTTATCTCTACACAACTTATTTGTCTTTTGTACCATATTGTTACACCAAAGGCACTCTTTTTTTTCCAGATGGAAAACCTATAGGAAAGAGATGACCCAATCCTGAACTCATGATTCACTCATTTCATGATATACATGTACTTCATGTTACTATGTAACTTCAGCATTCTGTTCAATGGCTTGTACCTAATGTGATCTAAATATAATAAATATAATTTGATAATGTTTTTTTCAAAGATGCTTTCTCTTTAATTCATTCAAAACATCACTTTTCAGTGCAACACATCGAAAATATAGCGCCAGCGACAGATAGGCAGGTGGGAGGGAGCGTTACATTATAGGGCACAGAAAGCATTGCTCGTAATTTTCTTTTTGGTGCTTTCTCCCATTACGAGAAAATGGAATATTATAGACGTACCTTGAAGGAAATGTAATGTACTTTCACGTGGTGTAGGGATTTTGTTGATAATATGTATATTTCTTGAGTTGTAGGGCGTGCAACTGTGCTTTTTTAATGTTTTCACAGAAGGGCCCAAAATTTGTTATTTTTCATTGAGTTCTAGCGCCTATAGTGCTCATCAGAAAATCAAACATGAGTAGTGCATTTTGTAGGAAATTTTGTCTACTTGAATTTTGATCGGAATGAACCCTTTCGAAAAACGCATAGTTTTCGAGATATAAGCAAGAAACCAAAAAAAGTGTGAAAATTTTGAGGTTTTTTGAGTTTTTTGTCGTGAAGCCGACCTCCTGCGAGGCAGCAAACTTGAAATTCAAATTCAGAGCACCCAAAAACATGTGGAAACATTGAGAAAAAACTTTAGGAATTTTGTTACGGAAAAACTACCATTTGACTGGGCCATTTGTTTCTCTCTCTCTCTTTTTTTTTTTTTTTTTTTTTTTTTTTACTTATATCCAGTGTGTCTGCAAAGTTAGGTTGGAGTTTTAATTGGTCACAGATAAGCAACGAGAAGAAAGGAAATTGAAACCTTCGCCAAATGAAAAAAAAATGAATAAATAAATAAATAAAAACTGTCCATGTTTATATAAAGTAATTTCCACTTTCCACTGTTGTGCCCACACAAGTAATGATGCTACAATGAAATGAAGCTAATTACGTAGCTGCAGCTGTTCTATATATACATATATATTCCGCAATCCACCCAAATGTGCATGGCAGAGGTTATTCAGTACTATTACTATATACCTGCTTTTCTGTTCCACTGCCATGTAGAACAAAGGAAAAAAGAATGCTTCTATTCACCTTTATAAGACCTAATCTCTCTGATCTTATCTTTGTGTCAGGACATTTGAATAAATATGTGGAAGGTGTAGAATGAAGTTCAGTGTGTTCTGTGGCTTGATAAATATGAATCCATGAAACCTGTTCAGCGTCTATCAATTTGTGTACAATCTAGTTCCATCTCATAAAAATAATAATTAAATGGAGGTTTCAGCAGTTAACGAAAACTGGCAGTTTGTTGGCTCAAAAAGATTTTTTACTAAGCCTTCTATTAGTGATGAACGAGTATAAGCTATAGTGGACACTATCCAAGGAGCCCAATGAAATCTGACCATACCCTTACACAAAAACCATATGTTTGTAAACCTAAGGGGTCAAACTGCTGAAGTCATTGGTCCTCAGTCATAAGAAGTACTTTAACTAAGATGTGCGAAGGACTACACACACCACCCATGCCTGAGGGAAGAGTCTAACCTCTGGCGAGATCAGAAATTCAATCTGTGATGTGGTGTATTAGACTGAGCAGCTATTCCCATTCAACGAAGGACACTAGAGTTACTGAGCTATAGGTGGGAGGAAAAATAAAAGAATCATGTAAGGAATAAAAATTATCATATAACAATTTTGATATGTTCACAACTTGTGATCTAATTAAGTTACAACACTGAAAAAAGTTCAATTGAAAGTTTTTTAGTGGGCTTTTCGTAAGAAATAAAATACAATTAGTTGGAAAGATATATATCATTTTTAAATGAAGACATAATAATTGAATTTAATAAATTCTGAAAACTGCATTATTAAATTTCACAAAATATATATCATAAGGGATCAGTATCTAAAGTAACTTTAATTTTATTATGGTAACTTAATACATGTTTGAAAAGAAATTTACATATACAGGTTGTATACGTGGACAAGAACAGAAGATTCCCCACATTTTCCCTGGATTTCCCCAGGTAAAACTTATAGTTTTTCCCAAGTCTAAATACACTTTTTTGGGAGTGAAATACACGTTCTCCTGGGGAAATGCTGTTTCTGTTTTAAGTACAATATAGTTGGCTTGGGGCAGTAACATTTATAAATTCTTATGCGTAGAACTTCTCAGCGATAAAAAGCACTTACAATGTCAGCATGATTTTTTTTTTAGGAGCTGTAGATATTGGTAAGGGCCAGACAATTGATGGCAAGTAAGACCAGTCAATTATGAGTCAGGTGGAAACTACCAGTGAGAAAGAATTTTCTTCTCCACTACTACTGTTTTGTAAATGCTGCTCACATAGATTTCAGCTTTTTATCATTTATTTTATTTTGTAGAATAGTTTGCTGTTTTGTAAGAGTATGTCAAAAATGTGTGTATGTTGTTACACTGGAACGCACTGGAACAGTTTTAACTGCTTGTCAGAAATATTTCTCTGTTCTTCAAATGTGTCACGATTTTAGAGTACCATAAGCCTAAATTGTTTTGCGTGAAGCTAATTAAACAATGAAATTATGACCAGAATGTGTAATTATTTACACTCTTGTGACTGGCTACTTTATTTCCCACAATTTTCAAGGTTAATTATACTATTAGCCACCAGTATATTTGTGATCTAGCTATTAAAGAACTCAAAGAAATGTGATAAACTAACCCCGAATCTTTGTCTTTTTTTTATTGATATATCTTAAGAGATTACACAAATACAAATATGCCCCCACCCCCCTTTTTTTTTAATAACAGCATAAATGGCTCGACTTTAGTGCTCTAAAATTATTTAAGTGCTGGTCACAAAAGTGTTAGGTTTCAAATGGGAGTCTAACAGTTCGAGATTTAAGAAATTTATAGCACAATCTATTAAGGTAACTGATTTTGCGTAAAAAAGTATTTAGTCTGAAAGAATGCTTCTCAAAGTACTATTTGCAATTTTTACCCATGACTTGCTAGCAACGTAAACAGGCAAGACATCATGCTCATTGAAAGCAGTTGGTTATGAAGTATTGCATACTCTTCATTTTAACACCTCTGACATATGCAATCAGCAAACGCTTGTTGGCTAATCGCAAGATGTTTTGTTGTAAATGGCAAATTTTCTTTAGAAGTAATGAATTATTTTTGTGTTATTCTCCCATTTATGTTTCATTGCTACAGTATTGTTCTGCAGTAGCAGGCACAAGTGAATTTTACCAGCCAAAAAAAAAAAAAAAAAAAAAAAAAAAAAATTTAACTGATTACTTAAACAATGGAAAATTCCAAAGTATTTCCTGGATGAAAAAATTCCCGGGTTTTTCCCGGATCTCACGATTGTCCCTGTGCATATAAACCGCGATATAAAGCCTATTTTGCTGTGTATTATTGTACAGCTAAATGTAAACATCAAAATAAACTAGGTTGATATTAGACCAAAAAAAATGTACATATGTATTAGTACTGTTAATTTAACAAAATAGGTGAATAACATTTAAGTTATTTATTAGTTCTTGCTATTTAGTGAGATGATTCGGACGAGTCCAATTCATTGTGCCTCTAACCAAGCAACTCATTTGCACATAACCATTTTTGCATGGGGCTATGTATATTTTCACCCTGTATAAGTTTCATGATTCAAGACTGCCTTTAATTCCCTTTTTCTTATGAAGAAATGTGTGCATGACTGGGCACTGGGAAAGATATTGACAATCCATGAGGATGTTTCTGATCCTTTTCCTGATTTTTTCCAACTTCGCAATTCCACCACCAGCATTCTTTGATGCTATCAAATAATTTTGATCACTGTCAACAGCTGAGTTTTAATATCTGAATACACTTCTTGGTTTTTTTAGTTCTTGCTGTGGGAAATAAAAGCATGAAGTTTTTGTAGCTTATAATTGTGCAGCATTTTTCAAATCTCTCTGGAAGTTTCAGTTCTTCATTTTTGTGATCTTCCATAGTTGCATATTTGGAACTGATCTTTGGTGAACAAAATATTTTACAAGTGTCAAGATTTCATCAGATCATTGTTGCGTTGCTCGAGCAGCCAATTGCTTGACTGTTTTCTTTCAATCATCCACAACGTTGGTAGTGATCATTCTTTCAATGAATCTGAAGTAATAGTTCTATTCTGTATACTGCAGCTGGAACAATGCGTCTATTAACAAGGGATGCAAATCATTTAGAACCAGATGTGTCTAAGAGTGACAGTGATGTACCAGTAAAAACAGCTCATTTTAGTGACACATTTGACTGGAAGATCATTATTTACGAATGTTTGTGCTGGCGTTCAATGCCTCAGCTTCTGGACGCAAGTGTTTTGTCATTTTTCAAGATATTTTTAATGGAAGAACTGAAGAAATTTGTAGCACATGAAACCAACAGATTTTCTGCATATATGATGGCTAATATACCAGAATCAGAGGATTATTGTTTCTCCAAAAGGAAAGAAACTGATTTTGAGGAACTGTGGTCCATCATTGCTTTTTTTATGTTTATGACTCGTGTGAAAAAGCTGAAAAATAATTAATACTGGCTTACAGACAGACTCTTGAACACACTCATTTTTGGCAAAATTATATCCAGAGTCCGTTTTCTGATAGTTCTATGAATGCTCTACTTCAATGAAAAGTCTTACAGCAATGAAAGAGGTATATTATTTAAAATTAGGTATGTTTATGATAAGATTTGCACAATATTTTGCAGCCAAAAATCTGCACTGATGAAAGCCTCTTCTTGTTCAAAGGGCGATTATCCTGCAAGCAGCATACTCCCTCCAAGAAAGTAGATTTGGAATAAGAACCATTTGTGCTATGACACTGCCAGATGGATTATAGCGTAGACTTCACTGTTTACAAAGGAACAGATACTGAAACCAACTTCCACAATCTGAGGAAAAGTGCCGACAAAGTTGCAAAATTGATGAAACCTTTGTTACAGTCAGTTTCACCTACTAAGGTGTCCCAGTTTTCAGCCGTTCTGCACATCCCACTCCATTACCGCAATGACAGCCAATAATGTTCATTCTGTAGGCGTGTGGCTGGCCACAAGTTATGCAATGTTTCTCCTGCAGGCACAACTGTTGGTGCTTAGCCAAAGCTCCTCCCCTCCATGCTTACCCTATCGCTCCACCTCTATGCGCAGAAGGACCTTCTTATATGATGCCAGCTATAGAAAGGGGACATAACTATAATGATAACTGGTATTCAAGCCCAGACCTGTTCCTCTAGCTTCATAACCAAGGAACAAATGCTTGTGGCACTGTTTATAAAAACAGACGCAACTTGCCAAAATGTCAGAATGATGAAATGGCGTAACGAAAGAAGTGTGAATCTGACCACCTGTAATACTACAGAAATGACTGTGATGGAAAAGACAAATAGAAAGACAAAAGAAAGATTAAGGAAACCACAATGTGTAGAACATTACAACAAGAATATGGGTACTGTTTAGCACAGTGACACGCTGCTGAGTTCAGTGCAATCAGTATGGGAGATTCAACTGACACAAAAATTTATTTCTCTGTATACTGTATCTGTGAATTTTAAGTGCCCATACTCTCCTCAGAGCATACAAGGACAAAAAATAAAACAAGTGGAATTTCATTTGTGGCTGATAAGAGAGCTTGTTCAAACTTACACTCAAGAACAGAGGACAGCTGCCAGAGGAAGGCACTCTGGAGACAAGACTTCTCTAATATTTACTGGGAGGAATTTTCCAAAACCCATTGAAATGGAAAAATAAGAGGGAAGGAATCTTAGGGTTTAACGAAATGGAAAAATAAACAAAATGTATGCGCATGGATTGGAGTGCAATTTGCTCATAGCAGAAAGTGCGCCGAGAAAAGAGATATGAATGAAGAGCATGCAACACACCACTGTGTGTGGTGCCTCGATTTGAGGATATCACAAAAAAACTGTCTATAATCACTCAGAAAAGAAGACATGACACTGATAATATTCTAAACATGACAACATTGGTCATGTTCAACCAACTTCAAAACAATGCTGAGATATAATCAAGTCTATGACATGAGATGCAATAATTTGCACGAAATTTACTCACTATGGGAAAGACGTACATAAATAGAACTTTAGAGAGCCTTGTGTTGTTGGGTTACTTCATGCCAAGTTTCACTCTGTCATACTTCTAGTCCCTGATATATAAGAAGGTTAACTTTTTTTCAAATGCAGAATTTTTTCTGGTTACTTTGCTTAACATTTTCTGGCCGAATATGGATCATAAAACTGTTTTCTTTATTTCTTAACAACATAATAAGGATAGCTTACAACGCACCACAAAAGAGCTGTAACAAACACTCTTACGTATAACAATTAAGCTATCGGTCATTGGCCTTCATAAGAAGAGCATATTTACACAATCACACTTCACAGACAAACAACCATTATCTTCAGCTGCCACACTCTGAATCATTCTCTGTGGTGAGGGGATATGAGGAGTGGGGAGAGTGGGGGGGACAGGAAGGTTGGGTGTGTAGAAAAGTGGGTTATCATAGGTTGAAGCCTGGATAATTCTGGGATCAGACAGTGTACTATAAGGATAACTCCCATCTACGTAATTCCAAAAAGCTGGTGGTGTGGTGGTGAAGGATGAGAGAATCCAAAAGGCCTGTGTAGTGAAGCAGCCATTGAAATCTAGCCCACATATGACCAGCTACATACATGCTCCGTAAAGCCGTCCTCATACAGGACGTGTTGTCCGAACGTGGTGCACACTAGACATGCTGACTATCTAGCTACAGCACGCTCTGAAATGACCTGCTAAATCTCATACAACATGATGCTCATTGTGTTTTGCAACCGCAGCGCTCTCCAGCGCCCATTGCAGGCTGGCGCATAGACCATTGTGTTTACAACGATAGATGTGCGCAAAATTACACGGTATCTGTGAATGGCAGAAAAAAACCGAATACTACAGCTTTCTTATGCTTGCACGTTGCATGAAATACTCTTCAGAAATTGTAATTTTTTTCTTCTAGAAACACAAAGACGGTACATTAACTGAAAGCATGTGATAACAAATTGTACGGCCACATCACTTTTGGCAAATATCATAAAAAACTGTAAACGGTGAAATCCATCATCTGCACCAGCAGCACTTGTCTTTCTATCTTATATTCCTATTTTTCATGTTCTACATATTCTGCATATCCAAATGTTTACTTTGGCAGTCCTTCGAAGATAATATTTCTGCCTGATACATTCTAATTGTTCATACATGTGGGACAACGCCTCAGCTCGACAATGTTTGTTGTGATAATTTTTGCTTTTATTATTGTACATAAACACTTTTGCTCTTTTACTTTACCTGCTTCCATAACCACACTCTCTGTGCACTGTGAAACTGAACTATTCCAGCACTGTACTGAACTGCAACAGAATTCAAACACCGTCACAAAAACCGAATGACGTTGGGTACTGTCTCGAAAATTATTGGTACTTGTGCCCTTGTATGAAATACTCAACAAGTTCTCTCACGGACAGAGTTCGTTCATGTTTGTAGTAAATAACGTCGAATACTGGATATTATAATTCTATTAAGTTAACAAATAAATTACATAAACCTGAATTAAACCAAATCATTAAAAAAAGAATTCCGAGAGTGTAGATGCAAACCTGTTATTTACAACTCTTTTCCTCCATAGCTCTTTAACGCTAACCACCAAGCTAATCCATTGTCTTAAAAAGAAACAACAACGATTATCGTATATTACAGTTAAATTAATAAGGAATACACAGAAACATTAAGGAAACAAAAAAGGAAAAAATAATTTTTTTTTTTTAGAAGTACGGGGTCACAAACCCAGATTACTTGCAACTTCTGCTCCGAAACTTGGGGCACTATCAACTATGCTATTTCTCCTTGGGAGACTTAGTGCCGTATTTGTGGTATACTACGTACCTAAAACATGTTGTAATATCTTATTTATCTGTGACTCTCCTTTGATAGAATGACGAATCGTAGCATTGGATCGATATTATTTCATGGTGTACAAATCATAACACTGACTAATGTAAATATGATATCCTCTAAAGCTACGAATATATAGTTTCTGGTAATTTATTGTCACAAATCATACCTAAAATGGCATTCTTCAATTTTCTGGTGCTTTAAAACGATTATATTTATATGTCGTACGCTACAATGAAAGAAGGCACAAAATACGGAGTTCTGTTTGCAATATGGCGGATCAAAAGTTCTGCTTGTCAAGTGAAAAGCAGGTCAGGTCCCTTTTCATTGGCCACATTCCACTCCACGAAGCAAAAATCTAACATGCTAGATCCTTCATTCCACACTTCGCGCAGGGCAGTGGAATGTGGAATTCCACGCTCCAACGGCACCACATTCTTCAACACGTGCATTTCCACTTCCCGTGAGAGGACGGCATAAGGCCATGTTGTATTCATCCCAACGCAATCTTCCTTTTCCCTCCCTCCAGTACCCTCCTCTGCCCTCACTGCAGAGCATGATTCTAATACGGTAGCTGGAGAAGATGGTTGTATGACCGTGAAGTGTCTCTTTGTTGATTGTGTCAACGCTCTCTCTTCTGACAAAGGCTAATAGCCAATAGCTTAAGAGTTGTATATAAGTGTCTTTGTTACGTGCCTGCGTCTTTGCGTCTATGCTTATTGTGTTGTTGAATTCCAACCTGGACGTTCCATTATTAGTTTCTTTATTATTCTTAAGAGAAAGCATATAGTTGTACAAAATGTCTAAATTTCATTTATTTTAACGAAATATTGCCCAAGATATAACACCTCAAAGTCACAAGAAATTCACACTCTTTATGTGCAACATTGGGCATAAAATCAAACAAGTGACTATATCTCAACCAGAATTACTTCGACAATTATTTTTAAACTCTACCAATGTTGATAGAGGACATGTGTGAATGTTCATACTTTTTTTGTGAAATCAGTGACAGAGTCAAGTGGGTAAATGTTCCAAAATTTGGCGATTTCATGTGGAATGACCCACAAGCAGTTTTAATGCACATGTCTCTCTGTCCAGTAATTCATCTGCAGATTCAGTAACACAGAGAAAGTATCCAGCTCCACTGTGTGTCCGTGTTAACACTTAGAAGGCAAGTTACAACAACTCTGGCTCCAGAACTATTCAGCCCAGGTTGAGGTTGGCCAAGTAGCATGCTCAACCACAGATTACAGTCTGTGGGACACCCATTAGTGCATGTACCAGGATTAGGTTGCTTAAAGAGTGTGCTCAACCCTGCCAGCAGGATGCACGGCTGTGGCAGCCAGTGTTATACACTAGACTATGGCCTATAAACATTTTCTTGTTTAGTCAAGTTGTAGCATTAAATTCTTTCCTACCTAGTTCAAATAACTACTAACTCAGAAACCCAATCTATCCGTCTAATCTGCAACATTTGGGGAGGGGAGGGGGGGAGGGCAAAACAACTTTAGTGTCAAAGTTGTTTTTGTGTTTCTTACATTTTTCTCAATGTCTTCTATGGCATTAGCCCATATCGCTAAAACAATAGAGAATGTACTGTACTTTAATAAGCGTGGAAGTTGAACTACACATACAACATGGATACTGACAGATTTCCAGATGCATTGGTGATTGTCTTATAATGAGGAGCAACTCCATGAATTGTACTGCAATGCTCTAGGCAATATTAAGATAGAGAAAAGTGTGGGGTAGGAGAAAGTAAAATGTATTACTGTTAAAATGATTAATAAAACACTTGAAGTTCCACAATTACTTATCTTATATATGTACTAATCAAGGAACAACAATATGACATTTCACTGATTTCACTGAACTGGCATCGATTACTTTAGACATGAGCATAACATATAAAAATATTTAACGATATTGCATAGTCACAAGTATGGTTTTCAATCATATACAAGGTTTTGCAAAGCTTTCACTTACACAAACAAAACATAAAAATTGATAACTGTTTAACACAGAAAAAAGTAACTTACGGGAGAATATTCTTAGCGACAGACTGCATAACAAACAAAGCTGCTTCACTTGAATCCCAGGTTACACCGGGTCTTTGAAGACTTAGGAACATTTGTCGGAAACAATTTGAAGATCCTACAATGAATACGACATCCTTGATCAGTTCTGACACTTTCACTCGGAAATCAGAAAATTCATCTGCATCATCCAGTAGACCTTCCTGAAATTTATCAGTATAATATATCATAAATCAAGCATAGGTTAAGAGTAATGATAAATACACAATTGAAAGAAGATGAAAATTGGATGTAGTATTTAGAATCACCCCCCCCCTCTCTCTCTCAAAAGAAAACCCCCATCAGACAAAGTAAACAGATGAATCACGTCAGACATAAGTATCAGCATCATGAACATACCTCCCATTGTACATCCACTACAAGATATATGCATCCTATACACTTTTATGCAAAGCAGTTCTTTTTATATACACAACTCAACAAGTAACAGCACTTTCATTTTTACGAGACACTTTTTCTCTACTAGTCCATACTTCCGACATCATCTCTCCATGGAAAACACATCCCCAAGAAAACCTATCCAATCTTACAAAACACACAATACATAACAATCTTAAACATAAATAAATTAATTAACAGTCCTGCAAACTCTAATTCAGCAATCTGTAATACATGCTCATCAGAAACAACACGAGAAGAGTACAGACATTCTACATAAACAACAGTGTTGTAACCTGTCACTTTCCAAGATAGTTGTAGAGTTTTTAGAGAATCTGTTTGCCAAAATTTTTGTTCCTGCAATACCAACTAGGTTTTAACATAAATCTCACTGGCTCATTATCACAGTCATGTAAATTCTCCTCCAAGTCCTTAAATATCCAACACAGACTGAGCTAGTTCAGTGTAGTTCTGTAATACTTAATTTTTGGAACGATTCTTTTTATACTCTACACTTTCCTTATCATTCTAACTAATATACATTTTATATATTGTTTGCTATAACCAATTCTGGTCCATCAAAACCCCCTTGATTTCTATATGTTTGCTTACAGTGAACTAATATGGTCATATTAATTAGGTCACACACTGAAGCTTTATGTGGTGAGGGATTATATAGGGGTGGATAGCAATCTTTTTATACCAGTGGGTAAGCAACAATTTGTAAACAGTTTTTATGATTGGCAGTTAAGTAAGTAGAAATACTTTTGTAAGCAAAACAATGGAAATTACAGAAGGATTCAACAATATTTTTGAGAAAGATAGGTTGCCACTCACCACAGAGATATCTGATGATCTGCAGAAAGGCACACACACAACAGAATGCAACTTGTTTAAATACCTTTCACCCATTATGGATTCCATTTGTCAGAGAACACACACACACACACACACACACACACACACACACACACACCATATCTCTGGCTGCTGCAACCAGTCTGTGGGAGACATCACGCCCAAGGTGAAAGCAACCAGTAGTGGGGGTGAGGAAATGGCATGGAGAGGGAAACAGGAAGGGAGGGAAGGGATGCACAGTGGGGTGGGGGAATAAGCCAGTGCTGTCTGATGTACAGGAAGGAAGGGAAGAGGAGGGGAGGGGAGGGTGGTGAGAGCAGGAAATGGTGAAGGTTTAAGCCTGTGTGATTGTGGAAGCATAGCATATATTGTAGTGAGAGTTCCCACCTGTGCAATTCAGGAAATTGGATATCTGTTGGGAGTACCCATAAGGCACAGGCCGTGTAGCTGTATTAAAGTTAGCCACATCACGTAGGGCTGCATGCTCTACAACAGGATGGTCCAGTGTCTCCTGGCCACAGTTTGACAATGACCATTCATTCGGACTGACAGCTAGTTGCTGGTCATGTCCACATAAAAAGCTGCACATTGGTTGCAGCTCAGCTTGTGGATAACATGACTGTTATCCCATAAAAGGCAGGGCAACCTGTGAAATCAGTCATGTTATCTACAAACTGAGCCACAACCACTGTGCAGCTTTGTGGATTCTCTGCAAGACTAGAATCTCATAACCATCATCCTCAGAGTTTAGAAACCTTTACAGCCGTGGGAAATTTCATTTTCTGAGGTTTTTATCAAATTACAAAATGAACTGTTATGCAACATTTATAGATATTTTGTAGAAACATCTTGATCAGTGTTACAAATCATCGTGGAATTCCACTAAGTGTAGTGGAATTTTTTGACACTTGTGGATAAGTACCAAAATTCTAAAATAGTTAAAAACATAGTACAGTTTAACTTCAATTGGCTGAATCTTTTAAGTTTTTCTTCTTCAAATGTTCACATTTTTGTAGAGCTTATGGGACTTAACTACGGGGTCACAGTCCCTAAACTTACAAACTATTTATGAACTAGCTTGTACTAAGGACAGCACAAATATCCATGCCCGAGCGGGGATTCGAACCCCCGACCATAGTGGCCATGCAGAACGTGATTGGCGCGCCTCTGACTGTTCAGCCACCGTTTATGTATTGTGGATGTTGCACACATTTTAATCAGTACACTTTCATGTACTTTTGAATCAGAATGATCTGACAGCCTATTAAGATGTCAAAATACTGTAGAATACCACAAAAAGTTTTCTATTGATATTAACAATGGGAACTATGAAATATAGCCACTAATTAATAAATCAGATGATGGAAATGTATTAGTATAGCAATTTATTACAAGAAGTCATGTGATTTGGGTAGAGTAATGATGAAGGTATAAGGCTACTATATAATGTAAGCTATAGCTGGCTGTTCAACACACAAGAAAAATAATAAATGTAGGAGCAAACTTGTCCAAGACTAGAAAATAATTACTGTACTTTCCAAAGTGGTTAAGTGAAGAAATTTAAGGAACATTGAAACATTACAGACGTAAAGTCAATAAATTACCTTGCAAATAGATTCCTTATACCTTCACAAGTTGAAGGAGAAAAATACCTGTTGCATCAAACTGCATTTACTACATTGATAGAGACCCTGAGAATGATCCACAGTGATGATCACTCCCATTGTTGGTGTCCCTCAAATGGCCCAACTATAAATGGAATATGCTTGTTTGTAGTTTAAGTTCTTAATTTGGTGTGTGTATTGTCATTAATTTATGGAGGTTACTCATTCCATGCACATTTCCTACTTTTCTGAGTGTGTTTTAAATAGCAAAATATTTGAATTGTATATTTTTAAATGGGCATCAGTCAGCAATTTGATAATTTTTAGTTTACCATTTATTTAAGTACTTCGTATATAGATGCACCAACTGACACTACAAGGGCTACAGTGCCTCAGTTAGTGTGTGTTTAATGAGATACTGAAAAAGTGTTTTTTTTAATTTTTTTTTATTTTTTTAGAGGAATCAGTCAATCACTCCTGTCCCTTAAAAAACACACTAATCAACAGTTTTGACTCATGTCCCTGCAAATGTAACATAGGTGGCAGCACAAACCAATGTTGCTCACCTGTAATGCTTTCTAACCACATCACTAGGTAAGCATTACTGTTGGTGTTGAGAATCAAACAATATGATGCAATTGTTTGTACTGCTGTTTTTTGTTGTCCTTATTTTCCAAGCTGTTAAATGTGCATGGCATTATATATTGGCATTACTGTTTACTGAGTACCTTATCATACAACTATTAAGTTATTACTTTTACTCGACATTCATCAGAGAATTTTAATTATAAATTTGGAAGGCCACAAATAATATGTAGATAGGAAATAACTCACCTAAAGACGAACATTGAGCAGGCGACAGACACAAATAAAAGACGTACACACACACACACACACACACACACACACACACACACACACACACACACAAAATTCTAAATTTTCATCAGAAAGAGCACACTAATCCAAACATTACATTAGAAATCCAGTCTCTTGTCAAAAATTTTATTATATTAAATAAAAATGTGAAGAAATATGCAAATAAGTACTACTTTTTAGATCTACATAGTTTTTTTGATTTCCCAAAAATGTGTGTTACGTGACTTATGCCCATTTAAAAATATGCAATTTACTTGTCTTTTTTTGTGTTCCAACAGAAGAATTTTACAGCTGGTTGTAAATTATATTCAGTAATGTTGCAGAATTTGAGAATGTTCATGGTGGATACAAGAAAAAAATTCCGTAAGTAGCGAAATGTTAGGCCTACTTTTCATGTTCTGTTAACAAACTGTTTTTCAATCTAAAAACAAAACGAACTGTAGATTTCTATTATTACAGACCACTGAAGGTGTTTTACTGTCAATAAAACGAAACGCATCTGGTGAGAAAAATAGCATTTTTATTGTAGTTGCAAAGACGGACAAACACTGCTATTCATTATTTTATTCATTTTGATAGTTCTACCTTTTTTCCCTTTCTCTGTAAACTTCTTGTAAGATAAATCACACAATATAATGTACCATGCTGGTAACTACAGCACTGTTGTTATACTAGACTAGCTTCACCGCTGCCTTCACTCTAGCTCCACATAAATGTGTAATGATAATACAGTCTTTTTAGCACAGCTCCTTTGGCTTAACATGTGAGTACTTAGTTTTATAGTTTAGGTCAGTAAAAAAAAAAAAAAAAAAAAAAAAAAAAAAAAAAAAAAATGGAAGAATTATTGACAGTTACAGCTTAAACATAAAAAAGAGAGCAATATCTGAATATGTATCATATTCATTTTTTAAAGGCTTATCATGTTCCGGCTCAGGATACCTGAAAGTACATAGCGTGTAAAAGGAAAGGGAAAGAGGGGCGGGGGGAGAAGAATGAGGCTGCCAGAGGCAGTGATCCAATATTACCTCACTTCAGTATACATTAATACAATTGGTGTGTGAGTAAGTGACAAGATTTAGATGGCTCTGTCATGTCTAGAACACCCACCAGAGTGTATTCATGATATTAATACCCTGTTGTGAAATTGGTACCTGTCATCTGTCGTGAGTCGGTGAAGCAAGACTTCACTATGAAGCACCCACAATGCCTCGCAGGCATATTGGATGACCTATACACGAAATGAATGCATTTAACAAGGACTGCATTGTTGGGTTCCATGAAATGGGGTGGTTGATCATGCAATTGATAGTAATGTGGGCTATTTAAATGTCAGGTGGCCTATGTTGGACTCACTGGGCACATGAGGGCACCCAGTCATTAAGTACAGGTTCGAGTGGACCAAGAAATACCACCCCCAGAGCAGGACTGTCATATGGTGATCCAAGCAATGTGGGAACCCATTGACTGCTGGAGACCCTACAACATTCCACGAGTTCCTACACTGTTTCTGGACAACTGGTACATGTCATATTGGGGTTTTTGCATGCCATGTGACGGTTGCCATTGACAGCTGAAGACTGCCAGTGTTTGTGAGTAGTGCCATACCCTGGAGACATGGATAGAGGGCAAACTATGTCTCATTATGTTCAGTGATTAGTCCCACTTCTCCCTAAGTTCTGATGATGATCATATTTGGGTTTGGCAGTTTCAAGAGCACATCCTGCCAATACTGTGGAGAGGAACATCATCATTGTGCCTGGAGCCATAAGATATGCATTCAGGTCAGTTTTAGTTGTGGTCTGGCAGACATTGATGGAACAGTGATATGTAACACACTTGTGTGTCTGCATACCCTAACCATAATGGAACACCTTTGGAACGTGTTCCAACCAGATAATGCACTTCTACACACAGCATGTGTGTGTACTGACTGCCTATAGTATGTCGAAGTCCCCTGTATCCAAAAAGATCCACGAACCTCTTGTGATCATTGATCATGTCTGGGATGAAGAACCAAGCCACAAGATCTGGAGGGTCAGTTGCAACAACTGTGTACAAACGTGCCTATGTTGTCTGGCACCATTTTGGACCACATAAGGGCTGTACTGCAACCACAAGAGGTGCGAAACCCCACTAATTCAATGTCAAAATTCCACCTGTTAACCACCAACAGCCTTGTCCCTTTCATCCCACAAGGAATCAAACAGTAATAAATGGTATTTCATCATGGGTAGTTTTGTTCACTTCCAACCATTCATTCTAGGCATCTCACTTTTGTTATAAGGCAGTGTAATGCTATAAGAACTTTCAAGCATTCTGCATCAAGAAAAATAAATTCTGTGTCAGCTTCCATAGCACTAATAAGATAAAACAATGGACAAAAGTATTCATTAATGATTTTACTATTTACAAACAAATGAATATTTTATTCAGTCTTCTTCACCTATAACTTTCAAAAGAAAACTGACTTGTCCAATCATGTCGGACTATAGAACAATGACAGCACTCGCATCGGGTCAAATGCATAATAATGTCAGGTGCATGCGTATAAGGGGTCACATCCTGTGCCCATAACTACTAAATGTCTCACTAGTAAAACCAAAGATTATTTATTTTTAAGATGTGAGTCACCGAACATATCAAGTTTTGTCACTCCTATGGAGCTAGTACCCGGTGTGCCCTCTCCCCTTACCTTTTTGCTGTTTGCAACACCATGGGTGGTGCCCTTTAGTCTTCCACATGGGTATGCCCCCTTGTGGTAACTGATTGAGAATTGGAGAGGCATAAAGGTGGACAGTAACAGAACATCAGTTTGGTATGAAGAGTGGTTGCTTCATGTGGTTGACAACAAGTTTACACCTTCCACTTACTTCTACATGGGCCTTTCAACCATTGTAATTTTTTTTTTTTTAATGAATTTAGTAACACCACTTCAGAATTAGCGTATAGCATTTTGTTACATTCATTAAGTCTATGCTCAAACAATTCAGAAGGTTACTTACATGGTCTGGCTCCATCTGACAGTGTCTGCATAAAGCTTCAATTAGCCTTTCTACATATGGTTTAAATAACAAAGTAACTGAATCATTATTTTTCTGGTACAGTTCTTCAGACAAACGATACCATAAATTAAATGTTATCTCTGCCACCTGCAAAAGCAATTTACAAATTTTTATTAATTCTACTTGTGTTAAGCATACATATATAACAATATGGGAGAAAATGTTTTCACTGGAACTTGTTATCTTCTAGCATTGTTCTCCCTACCATGTTCATGCTGCAAGTCGGACATTGCTAAGATGCATGTTATACACCCAACAGGACCTCCTTACTACAGATCAATTGGAATAAAAGGGACAACTAAACAGTGGCGCAGCCACAGGAGGGGCTCATGGGGCTGACACCACCCCCCCCTCCCTGGCACCACCCTAAGATTTTTTAATTTTATTATGGTTTTTTTTTATTTATTTTTATTTTTTCAAACACACCGACACCAGAAATTTGAAGTAGTACACATGTAATAAATCACAATGTAACTGTAATTTGTCAAGCACAAGTGAACGTGACTCTGGGTAGCCAACATGATGCCGCCACTGAGAATGTGTGCTGCCATTTCTGTGGGCAGTTTTAATACCACCGCGACCAGGTTGGAAGCTGCCACTGCTATGCTGAAGTTACAAGCTGATTTTTCTTAAAGTGGTGAGCCGCTGCTTACCAGGTCAGCGCTGCCTCCGAGTGGAATCTTATGAACAACAATAGTGTTATTTTAGTTATATTTTTACACATACAACTCATTTTAATTAAACTGTAAAGACCTTTCTTCTGGCTAGTAACATACAAGCTGCTTAATTATTTTAAGAGCTGATTCGTACTTTCGTTGCGTATATAGCACCAGTCGTTCCACAGTTTCAATCAGTCACGGTGAGAGCAGCTTAGCTTCCTCACCTGATGATGGTGACCAGTCGGACCACAGAAATATTGTGTACAGCTATCAGTATGATCTGGCTGGAAACCCAAGAAGAATTTGATCTGATTATATACACTTCATTTCCACCACATTGCTCCTCTTCCACTTTCAAAATAATGCAAGCCTACTCATTTTATTTCTTGTGCAATTGTGTTCGTAGTATAATTAATTAAATTATAAAAAGTGTAAAAATAAGTCATAGATTAATAAATTTAATGTACTATATTTTTTTTAAATAATTAGCCCTCCCTCCCCCCCAATTCCCTTGACCAAATCCTGGCTGCAACTCTGCAACTAATCAAGTCTCAAATTCATTGACTCAAGAATGCACAAGAACTTCAAGAAAAAGCTTCAAATTTTATGGTTTGTAGAAAGAGAAGGGCATTTAGTAAAAAAAGTATATCCCAATCAATTCTGGAAAACTGTTCCACTACATGGTGACAGTTAATGTGCATGCAGCAGCAGTTAATGTGTTATCAACTATCTTACATGCCCGTGCTTCGCAACAGTTGTTAAAGATGGACTTGTGTACATCATGGATTTTTTTAGGGTTCCAACCCTAGGTCAGCAAAAACAATCCTTGTCGGATCGCTCTGTCAATAAACTCAGTTCTCCTAGCCAAGATGTCTAATTTATGTAGAAGTCACTGTCGAAAACGATGAATGTTCATAAAGTTTTTCATACAGAAAGTAAATTAACCTGAGTTCTTACTGCGAAACAATGTAAATTCAATGTTAGGTTGTGTTCATGAAGTAAAGACTGTGGTGTGTAACTGTGTGTTTGGCGTAAACTTCTGAAAATACTTCTATCGCTGAGATGAGAAATAGTAGTAGTAGTAGTAGTAATAATAATAATAATAATAACAGTGCTATGGTTCTATGGTGTAGTGTTGTATATCTCTCACAGCAAGTGTTTTTGAAGTATGTTGCAATGTTGCACTGGGGACAATGTAGTTATTCTGTATGCAGTGCTCCCTGTTATCAAAAACACGACAAATGCTGAAAGTCTGGTAATTCAATCAACAGGGCAGTTCACATCTGTTTAAATAGACGTCATGATGGTGTCAATGTGCGATACAGTAAATCTAGGTAATCGTTCAAGGAATGGTGTCAGCTCATCATCTGTATAGAACTTGACGTTCCAGTAAATTGTCTTGACTGTGTTAGCAGAATCGGCCACTCTTTCAGCTAATACATGTCCCTAGGTTTTGCAGTGATTACTTCGTAAAGCACGAAGTTTAAACCGAACTTGTGTAATAGAACTGTATATTCAGAAGTTGGATTAGAACTCTTAAGTGCAATTGTCTCTGCAAAAGAAAATGTCTTTTTCTATCTTAATGTAGTCTGCACCAAAAGTAAGTAATTAGAAATATTAATCACAATATTGTACTGAACAATTATGATGGCAGAGAGGTTTCTGATGAGTTTGTCACTCGGTTGTGTGTATTATCTTTAGTGGCAGGCATAGAGCAGAAATATCTCTGGAGTGAGAATCTAGATGCGCAGCACGCAGGACAGATTTTGTGTCCGCAACATTAAGATGGAAATGTCACGTGGTATTGGGAAAAATTTACTTATCACCGACTTTATCTTGGTCCTTTTTTGTTCGGTGAAGACGGATGACTATGTGTAAATGGCCCTTTCAGTGACGCTTCCTGAACTTTCTTGGTGCTTCTGTGACATTTATTTAGATATTATTTCTGTTATGAGGTTGCTCTACGAAAAGGAGGTGGAGCTTCTTTGCAGCCAATGCGGTACAAACCAATCTTAAGTGTAAATAAAAGTGTAAAAAGAATGGATTTGTCTCAATATCACATTGTAATTCCACCATAATGTTGAGATGGTGCACAGAACACAATACTTACTCCACAGATATTTCTACTCTATGTACAATTTAGTGGTTATACCTGCCGTAAGATGCACTTCTTTTCTTTCCATGAGATTGCAAAGCATATGGGATACGACTAGGAAGAAAAATTTTTTTTTTGCGTATCCTACCTGGGTTAAATTGTACTTGCAGTGGCAGCATTTTAGTTTGCTACCATTGGCAACAAACTATTCGCTTTAGGAGGATGATTAATTTACTGACAAGAACAGCATAAATTATTTATTTCATCGTAAACGTAAAAAATTTTTCCTCCTCATTGTGCGTGACATGAGTTTTGAAAAGGCATTCAACGGCCTTAGCCAAAATCAGCACACTACGCCGCCGTCGTAAGTAAAATTGTAGTGTATTACACCATAGTTATGGAAATGGAAAAAATGCAGCAATGCCATAATTGGTTATTTGGTGTACTATGTAACTAACATCGCCTCACTTTGTCCTTTCCTGTACTATGGTGTTTTCAAGACATTTCTTAACAGAACGCACTCAAACGGTAATGAGGATACACTGAAATCAGAAGGGTATTTACATAAATTAGATTATACTTGCAAAGAATTCTTATCAAAATTAGAGCATCGATAGACGCAAAAGAATGTCATTATGTTTTAAATTCAAATTTTCCCTGTCAAAAAAAAGCAAAGAAATGTCGTTAAGCTGTGAATATACAATGTGTAATCAGCAACTCGCTGTTCAATGTTAGTTTGTATTTGCAAAGAACAGATGGCGGCTCTTAATTCAAAATACTTCTGTTACTAAGTGTATACGCACAACACAATCATGCATTGTTTCTTTGCAGCACTACAAAACCAACAGCAGCTTTAGTCATTCATTGCTGTTCTATAGCATAACCATCAAAAAGAAATAAAATATTTAAAAAATGCAGCAGTGCCAACTATTAGTTCTCTGGCGCACTACATAACTAACAGGGCCACTATTTGTTCTGTACTGTACTACACTGTTTTCTAAACAGAATGGACTCAAAATGTAACGAGTAACAACAAGGTTAAGTACGCACCGAAATCAAAAAGGAATCTACATAAATTCGTGTTCCTTGCAAAGAAATCTTAGTAAACGAAATCACCAAGAGATGCGAAGCAACGTAGATATTTTTTTAATTAAAATGATACCCGCAGAAAGATGACTCTTTTTCTTTCCATGGCATCGCAAGGCATGTGGGATACAGCTAGTAAAACAACTATTGATTTCTGTTGGTTGGTTGGTTTGATGTTTTAGGGGGACAAAACTGCGGAGGTCATCAGTCCCCCATTCCATCAAAGGGTGAGATAAGTTTGGGAACACTGAAAAATTCGCCCAGAGTTAAAACTGCTATGGGAGGAAAACCCCACTCAATCAATAAAATGTCAACAAATTCGACAAGGGACAACATGGCAGGAGACGACACGAAAGGAGACAATCACATGGAAACAGAAAACAAGTTGTGTCATACCTGGGTTACATTTTACTTCCAGTGACAGTGGTTTAGTGTGTTAACATTGGCAACGAAATATTCACTTTAGGGGTATCATTAATTTATTTATCGGAACAATATTAATTACTTATTTCATTATCAACACAAAGAATTATTCCCCTTATTGTACGTGACTGATTTTTCAAAAAGGATCCAACGACTTTTGCCATCATCAATACACTATACAGCTGCCGTAACAAAAACCGTAGGCCTTGTTTCAGTGTATTACACCTTAGTTATGAGAATAAAAAAACGTAGCATTGCCATATATTGCTTATTCGGTATACTATGTAAGTAACAGCGTCTCTATCGGGTCTTTGCTATACTATGCTGCAATTTAAGCATAGCGTGCACCAGAAACTACAAATTAAGATATCTTTTCTTCCCCTGATCCAATTTTGATGAAATGACACTTATATGTTGCCACAAGGTACTTCCAGTTGACCTATGAAACCCCATGAAAGTTCGTATAGTACCCTTAGAGATTTGCTGAACTACAGCATACTTATTGTGGTGTCGCACAAGTACAAAGTGCGCGCCACCTGCTTTTGCCGCGCGCCGCCATGCACGCACGGCGCGGCGTTCTCACGACGACAGCCACGAGCGCCCTCTGCGACAACTCCGCTCGTGGCCACCACTGAAGGACATCGTTCACTTCACACTTCGGACTGAGATAGCAACGAGTTAGGACCTTCGTAATCAGATAGGCACCAGTGAAGACTTTGCTATTGTACAGGCACTAGGCAGGCCTCTAACAACTATGTATCAACATTCTGCAGTACTATGTAAAAGTTAAGTATTGTTACATTCTGTGCAATATATATATCTCTTTCTAATTTACTCGAGTGTTTATAGTTTCTGGCTGCTCCCCTCCGTACCGGCACCAGCGTGCTATCTTTGTTCCTGTGTCTGTATCGTTCCACTCGGCCACCGACACCTATGACGAGGCTGGGACACAAAAGCGGCGACGAAGTCGGGACACAAAAGTGGCGACGAGGAGTGATAGAACCTTGGACCAGCCTATTTGCAGCAGCCTTGCAGCAGCCAGACAGCAGCAGTCGGAGCACGCAGAAATTGCTCCCGCCCACCCACCCTTATTATAAGATTTTTGGGGGAACATTTTCAGTTACGTGTTTGTGGACTTTTTTGTTGCAGAGCGAGCCCTCCTTTCATATTGCATTTGTGTTTTGTTATAATTTACTTGTATGCGCGGCGCCTAATCGGTCAGCATGGCCACTACCCCGAACCCAAACTTAATGGAAATTATTCAGTTACAGACGGCGCAAATAACGCAACTCCTCCAAGCGGTGTCCCAGCTCACAGCGCAGGCAGCTAACCAACAACAACAGCCGCCGCTTCAGCAGCCCACACCTGCCGCTGCACCTCTTCCTACGTTTCGCCAGTACAACGAACGTGAGGAAGAATGGAGTGACTACTTCGCACAGTTTCAAGAACTCGTCGCGGCTCATCAAATTACAGGTCAGAAAGTGAAGCATCTGTTATTATCTGTAGTGGGCCCCCAGACCTTCGTATTATTGCAAAAACTATTCCCTCACGCATCTCCTCGTGATGTAGACTTTGAACAAATAGTAGAGGCACTAAATGCTCATTATGAGAGAAAAGTTCTCGTAGATGCGGCTCGGTACCGATTTTTCAGACTTAAAAAATTACCGCAGCAGTCACACCAAGAGTGGATTACGGAATTGAAGGGCTTAACCCGCCAATGTAAATTTACTTGCTCTTGTGGACTTTCGTATAGTGACGTTATGTTGAGGGATGCGATTACGCAGAACATTCAGGACCCCAGAATTAGAGCAGCAATTCTAAAACAATCTGACCCTTCATTAGACAGTGTACTGCAGCTTATAGACGCACGATACTTTTGACTTAGCAGATGTAGAAATGCAAAGCCACAGTGTAAATTCAGTGCGCCGCAACGGACGCTTTCCTAGCCGTAGTTCGCATTCTAGCCCTAGTGATTCTTATTTTTCTACCAGTCGTGCTGAACAGACAGTGAACAGTAGCCAGTGTAAAAGTGCGACACAAAGGTCGCCCCGTCGTGTTAGAAACAGATTTGAATAACGGGCACCAACGCTCATTTCAGAAAAATGTACGTAAATCTTGCCCCCAGTGTGTGTCTCGCCACAAGCGTGCTCATTGCCCTAGTCGCAACGCAACCTGTTATCAATGTGGCAAATCGGGACATGTGCAGTCTGTGTGTATGCAAATTAAAAACTCAAAGAACAGTAACGTTAGAAACGGTGCTTCGCAAAGTGCGAGAACAGTTCATTCTGTAAATGTTGTACGGGCTGTGGAATTGAACAGTGCTTTCCTTGGATCTCAAATTCAAGAAAGTAGTTCTGCGCCTATGGCAAAACTATATAGTGCACCACGTAGCAAGCGCCAACGAGCGCGTAAAACAGTGCAACGGAAACGGGTTCGGGACAAGTAAAATGACTATGAACAGTGCATTCCTGTAGTGAAAATAGTGCCTTCTGCAACTGCTCCTTGTAATAGTGCCCAGTACTGCGTAGCTAGTGACAGTAGACATCAAGTAGCTACTCAAAAGTGTAGTGCAGTAGTTAGTGACTCTGTAGTAGCCTCGCATTGCGCGGACGCCGAACCGGCGGTAGTGTCATCTAGTGACAGTGTTGTTAATCCGCTGCGTGCCGAGTCTGCGCCGCTTCCTTCACTACGCGGCCCGCGCAAGCGCAGTAAACAAACCGTAGCAGACGTTGCCCACATTCGCGCACCTGTCAAGTGCCGCAAGCAAAAACTTTTTGTGAATCTTTCCATTGACAATAAGACTGTGCAATTTCAGCTCGACACTGGTTCCGCTGTTACCTCAATTAATAAAGATACTTATGAACTTCTGGGTTCGCCAAAATTATCGCTGTGTCAACAAGTGTTAACAGCTTATACAGGTCAAAATATTCCCGTGCTAGGAACGTGTAGCCTGCCTGCCTCTTTTCAAGGTGTTATGAAAACAGTTGCTTTTGTAGTTCTTCGGGCCAAATCGACACAGAACATTTTTGGACTAGATGCGTTTGACTTGTTTGGTTTATCAATTCAAAGAGATGTGCTTCAGATTTCGTCAGTAGTGCCTCAGGACAAAATCAATGCTTTATGTGACAAATATAGTGACCTGTTTTCGCCGGAACTAGGTTGTGCATAAGACTTCGTGGCACATGTAACTTTAAAAGAATCTGCAGTTCCAAAATTTCGTAAAGCTAGACCAGTGCCTATCGCCTTGCGTGTTACAGTTGCCGAAGAACTTAAACGTTGGCAAGATGGTGGGGTGATTTCTCCTGTTTCTGCGAGTCAGTGGGCCTCGCCTATAGTAATTATACCCAAGCCGTCAGGAAAACTTCGTCTCTGTGCGGACTTCAAATCAACAGTGAACAGTCAAACAATTGTAGACACTTACCCTCTGCCCAGACCTGAGGAACTGATGGACAAATTAGGACAGTCTCGTTTCTTTTCTAAGATTGATTTAGCAGAGGCATACTTACAGATTCCACTTGATGACGAGTCAAAAAAATTTTTCGTCATTAATACTCACATGGGCCTTTTTCAATTTCAACGCCTACCCTTTGGCAGTTCTTCTGCCCCTGCTATTTTTCAGCGTTTTTTGGAACAGCTGACAGTTTCTGTACCGTGTTGTTCGAACTATTTAGATGATATTGTGGTATCCGGACGTACAGTTGAAGAACATTTAGCAAACCTGGAGTGCCTTTTCAAAGTTTTGACTGCAGCAGGTCTACGTTGGAATAAAGCAAAGTGTTCGTTTTTTCAAACTGAAATAGAGTACCTAGGCCATGTGATTAATGCCCAAGGAATACATCCCTTACAGTCACATCTTCGAGCAATCAAAGACTTGCCTCCTCCTAAGAATGTGCACGAACTGCAAGCAGTAATGGGAAAGCTGAACTATTATTTCAGGTTTATTCCCAATGCCTCTCAGATTGCAGCTCCACTGCATCACTTACGTAGGAAGAATGTTCCTTTTGTATGGTCCAAAGATTGTCAGGTTCCCTTTGACAAACTAAAGTCTGCACTACTCAGTGATGCATGTTTGATTCCCTTTGACCCACAGAAGCCTGTAGTGCTAGCAGTTGACGCCTCGTCGTACGGTGTGGGTGCGGTTCTGTCACATCGTATTGGATGTCATGATCGTCCTATTGTCTTTGCATCCAAGCTACTGACGCCGACGCAACAGAATTACAGTCAGATAGAAAAGGAGGCCTTAGCAATCATTTACGGCGTCTCAAAGTTTCATCATTATCTGTATGGCAGAAAATTCTATTTGTTGACAGACCACAAGCCTCTCACATCGTTGTTCTCACCCACAAAGCCAATTCCGCCACGAACGGCACAAAAGCTTCAGAGATGGTCCTTGATATTGTCAAATTATCAGTATGAGATTTTGTACCGACCTACCACTAAACATGCCAACGCGGACACACTTTCCCGACTTCCGGTTGGCCAGGATGTATCATTTGATTCTTCAGAAATGGCATGTTGTCAGATAGACTCCAGAGATGCTTCCGCTGTCGCAGACTTTCCTTTGAACTCTCGTCGGGTTGCACAGGAAACAGCTGCGGATGCAGACCTAAGTGTGGTAGCACGTTTTGTTCGCTCAGGGTGGCCTGCAAGAGCCAAAGACATTGATCGGCCTCTGGTTCGACGTTATTTTGCACAACGTCATGCATTATCTTTAAGTCAGGGTGTACTGTTGTTGCATACCGACAACGACCAAGCAAGAGTGATTGTTCCTCGTTCCCTGCAATGAGAAGTGTTACGCCTCCTGCATCAAGGACATTGGGGCATTGTTATGACAAAGCAACTGGCCAGACGTCATTGTACCTGGGTTGGTATGGACGCTCAGATAGAGAGCATGACATCACAGTGTACAGTTTGTGCGGAGCATCAGGCGGCTCCTCCACAGCGTTTCTCAGACTGGCCACGCCCCAAGGGACCATGGCAACGTTTACATATTGACTTTGCCGGACCTTTCTGGAATACGCGCTGGTTAATTGTTGTAGACGCTTTCAGCAAGTTTCCTTTTGTGATTGCCATGAACTCAACGACAGCGTCTAGTACAATCAGTGCCTTAACGTCAGTGTTTTGCATCGAAGGTTTGCCTGAAACTATCGTCAGTGACAATGGACCACAGTTTGTTAGTGCGGAATTTCAACAGTTTTGTCGTGTGAATGGCATTCAGCATATTACCACTGCACCTTTTCACCCTCAGTCCAATGGTGAAGCAGAACGTTTTGTTCGAACATTCAAGTCTCACATGGAGAAGATGAAAGGTCAGCACTCCAGGCAGCAAGCTCTTCAAATTTTCCTGTCTACGTATCGATGCATGCCACGTGACGGCCCGTCTCCTGCCGAGCTGCTACACGGCCGCCGTCACCGCACTCTCCTTCACCTGCTGCAGTCTCCCACGCACCGAGTCGGTTCGTATGGCGCTACGCGTTTTCAGGTTTCTACGCCGGTGCTGTACAGGGTGTTTGCTGGAAACAAGAAGACATGGTTGCCGGGCACCATTCAGCGCGTGCTCGGTAGCAATATGTATGTTGTATGTTCTTCCACAGGGTCGGAGCTGCGGCACCACGCAAACCAATTGCGCTTGCACAGGCCGCGCGATCCTGTCTCCAGTTTCTTGATTCCAGACCCAGTTCACCGCCAGGGAGCACAACCACATCGTTCGTCCCCGGACTACGAGATCCCTATGGACGTCGACACACCTCCGCCGCAGTCGTCGCCGCCGCAGATGACAGCGTCACCGAGAGGGACTCCGGGACCGTGCGGGCCCCCCCAGCTTGGGCCACGCACCTCAGAAGAAGATGACTGCTCCCTCTGGGCGGGGGCGGGCGCCCTTACCCAGGTTTCGGCGGGTTCCCTGGAGGATCTCAAGGCAGATGCCGGGGCGCGGACGGCGTCTCGATCCCGGCCTCAGCTACGACGCCCGTCCCACCAGTAACGCCCCCGCCCAGGCCCTCCTCCCAGTGCCGTCGCCGTGGCCCTCAGCCCTACGCCACGACGGCGCGGCGGTTTGGGGGGGAGGGGTGTGGTGTCGCACAAGTACAAAGTGCGCGCCACCTGCTTTCGCCGCGCGCCGCCATGCACGCACGGCGCGGCGTTCTCACGACGACAGCCACGAGCGCCCTCTGCGACAACTCCGCTCATGGCCACCACTGAAGGACATCGTTCACTTCGCACTTCGGACTGAGATAGCAACGAGTTAGGACCTTCGTAATCAGATAGGCACCAGTGAAGACTTTGCTATTGTACAGGCACTAGGCAGGCCTCTAACAACTATGTATCAACATTCTGCAGTACTATGTAAAAGTTAAGTATTGTTACATTCTGTGCAATATATATATCTCTTTCTAATTTACTCGAGTGTTTATAGTTTCTGGCTGCTCCCCTCCGTACCGGCACCAGCGTGCTATCTTTGTTCCTGCGTCGGTATCTTTCCACTCGGCCACCGACACCTACGACGAGGCTGGGACACAAAAGCGGCGACGAAGTCGGGACACAAAACTTATAAGCATAATACACACATAAAACTTCAAATAACGATATCTTTCCTTCCTCTGATGTGACTTTGATGAAATGAAGCCTACATTTCTCTCCAAACTATTCTCAATTTACCAGTGGAAACCTATGAAAGTTCGTGTAGTACTTTTGGAGATTATCCTCAACAAATAGACATTCATGACGGCTTTTAAACAAATGATTAAATTAGGATATCTTTATTTTCTCTGATCCTATATTAATTATTGAAGCCTTTATGCAACTCCACGATATGCTCAAGTTAAGTGTGAAAACCCCATGCAAATTCGTGAAGTACTTTTCAATATAAGAGATTTTTAATAGTTAAAGAAATGGACCTGACAATTACTGAAAACTTTTAAAATTACGATATCTTATCTCCCCATGATCTGATTTTGATAAAATTATTCCTATATGGTGATCCAAACTTTTCTCATGGTTCCTGTGAAAACCGAATGAAGATTCGTCCAGTAGTTTTAAAGACTGAAGTGAACAGCTACAGGCCTACATTTACAGATTTATTATTATAAATTAATCATTAATCGTTAATTTATAATCTGAACAGTTACTGAAATGGATAAAATACTTCATATTTATTATTAGTATAGATAGTGTGCACCTCGGTTGTACAGTGGTAGAGTGCCAGACTACAAATCCAAAGGTCGCGGGTTCGATCCCCGCCAGGTCCTAGGATTTTTACCTGTCACTTTCCACTTCTTTCACCTCTGGCAGTATTGCTCATGAGAAAAATACCTATTAGCACCGTGGTTCGGAACCGACACTAAACTGTGGGTCCCCCTATAATTGGCTGGGTAAGTCAGTTCGAAGGTCGGAGGAAGGCAATGGCGTACCACCTCCAAACAGGACCATGCCATGCCTTTCGGATTGTCGACTGCTTTTTAGTAAGTTTTAACATACTTCCTGGTAATATAGCGGTGTTCATTTTGTTTCTAACCTTGAATATATGTTGCAAACTACAAGAGCTGGGTAAAAATTACCAAAACTATTATCTTTCTTTAAATGGATTTACTTGTAGTTACAATGGTTCCCCATTATTTATACACTATTGTTTCAAATGTTCAGAATTTTCCTAATACCATTTGTGTTAACTATTTCAGTTGATATCCCATACTTATCCTTTTACAGGACAGATAATGTGATCTCTGGGGTTGTAGCAGATCTTTTGCAGTGGTCTTTTCACTTTGGCAAGTGACTGTGCCTGGTGGATATTCCAGAATCTTCCATTGTAAGGAGATACTGTCAATCAACTCATATATATGAGAAAAATAATAGTTCTCATTACTTTTATCCAGCCCTTGTATTAAGTAACAATTACACAAATATACAATAGTTTGTAAGCTATATTTTAAACTCATACAAATAAGTCCAAGTACAATACTGTCAAAAGAGAGAAGGAACATATACATGAAGGTTAAATAATTTTATCAAGAATAATTGGATTACTATTTTCTTATTACTTCTATTAATACTGCTACTGCTACTACCACTACAGTGGAACTTCATTTTACGTTCTTCAAGACTTTACGCCAGAAATTCTTAGCCCTGTGAAAACCCCGTAAGATCATTGCCAAAAATTCCCCTATTTTACATTTCTGTCTAGTAAGGTTAACCTCGATTCTACATTCTTACTTGACGTCTTCATCTTTTGTTCCCCCCCCCCCCCCAACTTACATTTGATGAGAATGAAACAAGAAACAGATGGTTTGCACAGTCTATGGTGACAGAGTTTAGCAGTACACGAAATCAGCCATGAACAGTATTCGTGTAGCACAACTGTCATCTAATGGGAGAACAATATATTAGCAGATGCAGTTCTTAACTCCCTTGCATGGATAGTTTCGGTGTTTCAGTGTAAGCGTGCAAGGGATACAGCAGTAAGCTTTATAAACATCACGTCTGATTTGATTGCTCATTTACTTTATTTCAGTACGCCAGCAATGAGGAACTGGCAATGATTACATACTTGGTGAGATAGTTTTATCACAAAATGAGAACATTACAAGTTAAAATCAAACAATGGAAATACCTTGAAGGATTCAACAATATTTTGGAAAGGATAGGCTGCTATTCACCGCAGAGATGCCCAATGACCTGCAGAAAGGCACACATAACAGTAACACAAAAATAAAAATATAGCTTTTGACAGTTAAGCCTTCGTTTGCCAGAGAATACAGACACACACACACACACACACACACACACACACACACACACACACACACACACACCCCAACCAACCAACCAACCCAACCCAACCCAACCGCCATCTCCGGCTGTTGCAGCCAGACTGCAACAAACAGCACAACCCAGGCGAAGGAAACCAGTGGTGGGGGTGAGGAAGCAGCATGGAGAGAGAAGCAGGAAGGCAGGAAAGGGATGCCAGTGGGGATGGAGCAATACGTCAGCGCTGTCTTACAAATAGGAAGGGCATGGTGTATGTGGTGGAAAGGGAGATATTCATATACTGGAGTGTGGGCAGGGACTAAAAAAGGTTTAGGCCTGGGGAACTGTGGGAGTATATGATGTATTGTAGGGAAGTTCCCATCTGTGCAGTTCAGACAAGTTGGTGTTTGAGGGGAACATCCATATGTCACAGGGTGTGTTGCATTCATTGAAGTGAGCCACATCATGCAGTGCTGCATGTTCTGCAACAGTATGGTCCAGCTGTCTCCTTGCCACAGTTTGAAGATGGCCATACTGCACAGTATTTGCAACCGAGTTTGTATACAACATGACTGCTATCACAGGTTGCCCTGCCTGCCATGGGATAGGAAATGCCTGTGATGGGACAGGCGTAGGTGGTGGTGGTGGTGGTGGTGGATAGGACAGGTTTTGCATCTATGTCTATTGCTGGGATATGAGCCATGGGGGCAAAAGGGTTGGGAGCAAAAATGGAGTAGGGACGGAGAAGGAAATTATGTAGGTTTGGTGGATGGCGGAATACTGCTGTAGGAGGGGTGGGGGTGGAGAGGATTTTGGGTAGGGTATTTCGATTTCAGGGCAGGATGAAAAGTAATCACAACCCTGGTGGAGAGAATGGTTTAACTGCTCCAGTCCTGGGTGGTATTGGGTGACGAGAGGGGATACTCCATTGTGGACATACAGTGAGTGTGGGGGAGGTGGCTGGTGACTGGACAGACAGGGCCGTGGTATCTGTTTCTGGATAAGGTTTGGCGAGTAATTGCGGTCAGTGAAGGCCTCAGTGAGGCATTTGGCATATTCAAAAAGAGATTACTTGTCACTGCAGATGCGACGACAATGGGTGGCTAGACTGTATGGAAGGAACTTTTTGGTGTGGAATGGGTGGCAACTGTCGCAATGGAGGTATTGTTGATGCTTGATGTGGACGGAGGTACTGATAAGGCCACTTTTGAGGTGGAGATCAATGTCGAGGAAGGTGGCTCATGTTGAGTAGGACCATGTGATGTGAACTGATGAGAAGGTGTTGAGGTTTTGAAGAAATGTGGATAGTGAGTCCTCACCTTCAGTCCAGATTATGAAGAGATCATTAATAAATGTGAACCAGATGAGGGTGTTTGGGATTCTGGGTAGTCAGAAAGGATTCCTCTAGATGGCCCATGGACAGGTTGGCATAGGAAGGTGCAATATGACTGCCCGTGGCTGTGCCACAAATTTGTTTGTAGGTGATGCTTTCAAAAGAGAACTAATTGTAGGACGTAGATGGTCAAGGTAACGAGAAAGGAGGTTGCAGGTTTGGAGTCAGTAGGGCATTGTGAAAAGTAGTGTTGAACAATGGCAAGGCATGGGCAATGAGAATGTTGGTGTAGATGGAGGTGACATCTACAGTCATAAGCATGGTTCCAGATGGTAAAGGAATGCCAACTGTGGAGAGACAGTGGAGGAAATGGTTAGTGTTTTTTATATAAGAGTGTAGGTTCTGGATGATAATTCAAAGGAGATTCACGGCTCATATCCCTGCAATAGACCTAAATGCAAAATCTGTCCCACCACCACCTACTCCTGTCCCATCACAGGCATTTCCTATCCCATAAAAGGCAGGGAAACCTGTGATAGCAGACATATTGTATACAAACACATCTGCAAATACTGTGCAGCTTTCTAGGAGGGCATGACCAGCAACAAACTGTCTGTTCAGATGAATGACCATCGTCATACTGTGGCAAGGAGACAGCTGGACCATTCTGTTGCAGAGCATGCAGCACTGCATGATGTGGCTCACTTCAATGGCTGCTACACAGCCTGTGCCATATGGATCCTCTCCCATAAACACCAACTTGTCTAAATTGTGCAGATGAAAATTTTCCTTACAATATATCCTACGTTCCCACAATCCCCCCCAGGCCTAAACCTTCACTAGTTCCTCTACCCACCACTCTCCTCTCCTCTTCCTATCCCTACCCACACTCCAGCTTACACATGTCTACCTTTGTGCCACATACTCCAGTCTCTATCTGTTGACGTATTGCTCCATCCCCACCGGCATCCCTTCCCTGCCTTCCTGCTTCCCTCTCCAAGCTGCTTCCTCACCCCCACCACTGATTGCTCTTGCTTCAGCCGTGCTATGTGTTGCAGTCTGGCCGCAACAGCCGAAGAAGGCGGTTGGGTTTGTCTGTGTGTGTGTTCTCTGGCGGATGAAGGCTTAACAGATGAAAGCTATATTTTTATTTTTGTGTTTCTGTTATGTGTAAGTTTGAACTTAATGTTGGCTAAACAATAAACAGGATCTTCAGAAACGCCACCACATGGTGTAAAATGGACATTTATTTTGCTAGTACAGTTGGTAATCTAGTAAACAGAAATGTTTGCAATAATGCACTGCATTTTTGGTGCACCTTATTATTATTATTATTATTATTATTAATTTTTTTTTTACGATGTAGTAGATGGTCCATATTACGAGGAAGTTGTACGACTTTAATGAACCTCTGATAATGTAGTACAATGCTCCTCTATTTGTATCTTGCATTTTGCCAATGAAAACTACAATGTGTGGCACATTTGTTCATTTTTTTCTCAGTAGATAAAATTTTTAAAACTGCCGAAACCATAAAGAAACTTCTGACAAAATAAATAAATAAATCCCCACAGGTAATTAAAGACAGAGCATTCATTGTTATATATATCGTCATTATGAGCGTCTGAGAGTTGTCCAAGTAAAATTTTTGTTTCAGATATGAACAATAATTTAAACAAAAAATGCTGACCAATTTTGCTAGAAGAAAATATTCATACTACAGCCAGTTGAGGTTAATACAGGGACTCGTGCACATTTGGAATTTCAGTGACGCCTTTAAATACTATTGTGAAGAAACATGAAGACATTGAAAGGAACTTATACCTTTGCAAATCATCTTCTAAAAACAGGAAATCAATGAAGTCACCATCACTTTAATCAATTTTCGTGACTTGGTCCAAGCAAGACTTCCAGCAAATGTTGCCATAGACGGCACTATCTTGAGAGTAAAGGCCGTATAAATTACTGTCCAGTTCAAGTTGGCAATTTTAATTTCTGAGCATTCAATTGCTGGACAGATCTCACAAAAAACACATGTTTTAACATATCATTCGTAGTTGTAACTTGTCAGGGAAACAGCTCAATTACCTTGTACCCAGGTATAAATTTCAATTTTTGATGAGTTTTTACTTGCTGTCATATTTCTCTGATTTCTAAGACTAGATGATAAATTCATAACTTCTAATTCTTGTATAAACATAGTAATGTACGCTACAGTTTCCTAGGGCCAACATCAATCTCGGAAATGTCTTCCTATTGCTCTTAGATTCACTAGCCACTTCACATAACCAATGCTATGTTAATTTCACATAACCAATGTGGGCAAAAATATGAAATGAATTTCTAGCACTGAAATTCAAGTTCTTTGCTTTCTACAGTATGTCTGCCTAGGTGTGCTTGCGTTTGTGTGTGTGTATATATTAAGATGAAAAATACCTAGCAGGAAAAAAAAAAAAACTTAGACAAAGATTACTCACCAGGCGAAGGAGCACAGGTGTGACAGCATCACAAATGAATGATGACAGTGTCTGCCAAGGTGTACTTGTGTCTGTGTGAATGTGTGGGTGTGTGTGCATTTGTTTACCCTCCATTTTTCCCCCAAGGTAAGTCTTTCCTCTCCCGGGATTGGAATGGCTCCTTACCCCCTTCCTTAAAACCCTCATAATTTCCTTTTCCCTCTCCTTCCCTTCTGCCTGAAGAAGCAGATAGGCTACAAAAGCTAGCATTTGTTTACCCTCCATTTTTCCCCCAAGGTAAGTCTTTCCTCTCCCGGGATTGGAATGGCTCCTTACCCCCTTCCTTAAAACCCTCATAATTTCCTTTTCCCTCTCCTTCCCTTCTGCCTGAAGAAGCAGATAGGCTACAAAAGCTAGCATTTGTGCGTGCGTGTGTGCGTGCGTGCGTGCGTGCGTGTGTGTGTGTGTGTGTGTGTGCGCGCGCGCGCGTGCGTGCGTGCGTGCACGAATTTATTAATTTATTTGTGCTACTATCACTACCTGTGCTCCTTCACCTGGTAAGTAATCTTCATATATTATATATATATAGAGTTACCCAAAGGACAGGCTCGTCAACAGACACAAATAAAATCACACACACAAGCTTTTGCAACCGTTGGTCGCTTCTTCAGGAAAAGAGGAAGAAAGGAGAGGAGAAAGGGAAGGATATGGGTTTTAAGGAAGTTGAAAAGGAGTCATTCCAATCCCAGGAGTGGAAGGCTTACCTTAGGGGAAAAAAAGAAAGGTAAACAAATACATACACACTCGCACATATGCAAATGCAAACACACCTAGAAAGACATTTCTAAAAAGCAAAGAAGTTGGACAGAGATACCACTTGAGGCAGAGGCTCTGTCCACAGAACCAAGGCAAAGATGCTAAAGATGGTGGTCGGGAATTTTAATTTAGCGGAGATTGACACCAGGTGGGCAACAGGGGGAGAGAATAACCTGAAGAGCAAGTTCCCGTCTCCGGAGTTCTGAAAGGTTGGCATCAGTGGGAAGTATCCAGATAACTCGGACGGTGTAACACTGCGCCAAAATATGCTGGCCGTGCACCAAGGCATGTTTAGCCACAGGGTGATCTTCATTACCAACAAACACTGTCTGCCTGTGACTATTCATGCGAATGGACAGTTTGTTGCTGGTCATTACCACATAGAACGCTTCACAGTGGAGGCATGTCAGTTGGTAAATCACATGGCTACTATCGCAAGTGGCTCTGCCCTTAATCGTGTACACCTTCCGGGTTACTGGATTGGAGTGAGTGGTGGTGCATAGGGCAGGTTTTACAATGGGGGCGTTTGCATGGGTAGGAGCCAGAGGGTAGGGAAGGTGGTTTGGGGATTTCATAGAGATGGACTAGGAGGTTACGGAGGTTATGTGGGCAGCGGAAAGACACTCTTGGTGGAGTGGGAAGGATGTCATTAAGAAAGAATTTCATTAGGCACAGGATTTAAGGAAGTTGTATCCCTGCTGGAGAGGCACATTCAGAGTCCGCTCCAGTCCCGGAAAGAAGGGTAATTCTGGGGTTCTTCTGTTGAAGGTTCTGAATTTGGAGGGATGAGGAAGTGGCTCAGGCAATTTGCTTCTGAACCAGATCAGGAGGATGGATGCGGGACGTAAAAGCTGACATTAGGTTATTGGTGTACTGGTTCACAGATTCGGGACTGGAGCAGACTCTTTTGCCACGAAGACCTAAGCTGTAGGGAAGGGAATGTTCGATGTAGAATGGATGGCAGCTGTCATATTGGAGGTACTGTTGTTTGTTGGTTGGTTTGATGTGGACGGATGTGTGAAGTTGGCCGTTGGACAGATGGAGGTCGACATCGAGGAAAGTGGAATGGGATTTGGAATAGGACCAGGTGAATTTGATGGGACCAAAGGAGTTGACGTTGGAGAGGAAATTCTGGAGTTCTTCTTCACTGTGAGTCCAGATCATGAAGATGTCATCAATGAATGTGTACCAAACTTTGGGTTCACAGGCTTGGGTATCCAGGAAGGCTTCCTCTAAGCGTTCCATGAATATGTTTGCGTACGAGGGGGCCATCCTGGTTCCCATGGCTGTTCCCTTTAGTTGTTGGTATGTCTGGCCCTCAAAGATGAAGAAGTTGTGGGTTAGGATGAAGCTGGCTAGGGTATTAAGGAAAGAGGTTTTAGGAGGTTTTAGGTAGGGAAGTGAGTGGTCAGCGTGAAGGGAAATACTCCATCGCAGCGAGGCCCAGGGCATGTGGGATATTTGAGTATAAGGAAGTGACAACAATGGTTACAAGGATGGTTTTAGGAGGTAACAGGCTGGGTAAGGATTTCAGGCGATCGAGGAAGTGGTTGGTGTCACATGATGTGTTGAAGGTGTTGGTCTATGTAGGCAGAGATTTGTTCTGTGGGGGCTTGGTTACCTGCCACAATCGGCCGACCTGGATGATTAGGTTTGTTAATCTTAGGAAGTAGGTAGAAGGTAGGGGGGTGTGGGGTGTCTGTGGGGTCATGAGTTTGATGGACTCAGGTGAAAGGTTTTGTAGGGGGCCTAAGGATCTGAGAATTCCCTGAAGCTCTTCCTGAACATCAGGAATGGGGTCGTCTTGAAAGACTTTTCAAATAGTGTTGTCTGAAAGCTGATGCAGTCCCTCAAACACATACTCCCGCCGAACAAGTACCACGGTCGTGGATCCTTGTCGGCGGGGAGAATGATGATGGAATGGTCAGCCTTCAGATCATGGATAGCTCTGAATTCAGATGCGGTAATGTTGGGAGTAGGATTAATGTTTTTCAGGAAGGACTCAGAGGCAAGGTTGGAAGTAAGGAATTTCTGGAAGGTTTGAAGGGGGTGATTTTGAGGAAGAGCGGGTGGGTCTCGCTGTGATGGAGGACGGAACTGTTCCAGGCAGGGTTCAATTTGAATGATGTCTTGGGGAACTGTATCATCAGGAGTATAGGATAGTAGGACTTTGACAAGGGCTGCTTGGATGAATTTGGGAGTGGGACTAAAGGTGAGACCTTTGGATAGGATGGAGGTTTCAGATTGGGAGAGAGGTTTAGAGGAGAGGTTGATTACTGAATTGGAATGCTGTGGTTCCAGATTGTGTGAATTGCTGTTCCAATTTGAGGTTGGCCTGTAAAAGGATGTTCTTAACTGTAGGTGGGGACGTGGGAGTGGAAAGGTTGAGGTTTTGATCAGGGATAGGAGTTGACACGTGCGTTCATTAGCGGAGTTGAGGTATAGGTTAAGGATCAGGCAGGTGAGGGCTGTGGATTGTTCTGTTTGGAACCTTTCACCTGAGTCCATCAAACTCATGACCCCACCGACACCCTGCACCCCTACCATCTACCTACTTCCTAAGATTCACAAACCGAATCATCCAGGCTGGCCGATTGTGGCCGGTTACCAAGACCCCACAGAATGAATCTCTGCCTACATAGACCAACACCTTCAGCCCATCATGTGCAGTCCTCCATCCTTCATCAAAGACACCAACCACTTCCTCGATCACCTGAAATCCTTTCCCAGTCTGTTACCTCCTGAAACCATCCTTGTAACCATTGATGCCACTTCCTTATACAAAAATATTCCACATGCCCAGGGCCTCGCTGTGATGGAGTATTTCCTTTCACGCTGAGCACCTCTTTCCTTAATACCCTAGCCAGCTGCATCCTAACCCACAACTTCTTCATCTTTGAGAGCCAGACATACCAACAACTAAAGGGAACAGCCATGGGAACCAGGATGGCCCCCTGGTACACAAACTTATTTATGGGACGCTTAGAGGAAGCCTTCATGGATACCCAAGCCTGTCAACCCAAAGTTTGGTACAGATTCATTGATGACATCTTCATGATCTGGACTCAAAGTGAAGAAGAACTCCGGAATTTACTCTCCAACCTTAACTCCTTTGGTCCCATCAAATTCATCTGGTCCTATTCCAAATCCCATGCCACTTTCCTCGATGTCGACCTCCATCTGTCCAACGGCCAGCTTCACACATCCGTCCACATCAAACCAACCAACAAACAACAGTATCTCAACTATGACAGCTGCCATCAAATCCACATCGAACATTCCCTTCCCTACAGCTTAGGTCTTCGTGGCAAAAGAGTCTGCTCCAGTCCCGAATCTCTGAACCAGTATACCAATAACAGCTTTCACATCCCGCAGCCATCCTCCTGATCTGGTTCAGAAGCAAATTACCAGAGCCACATCCTCATTCCCCAAATCCAGAACCTTCCACTGAAGAACCCCAGAAGTGACCCTTTTGTCACCGGATACTTTCCGGGACTGGAGCGGACTCTGAATGTGCCTCTCCAGCAAGGATATGACTTCCTTAAATCCTGCACCAAAATGATATCCATCCTTAATGACATCCTTCCCACTCCACCAAGAGTGTCTTTCCACCACCCATCTAACCTTCGTATCCTCCTAGTCAATCCCTATGAAATCCCCAAACCACATGCCTCGCCCCCTGGCTCCTGCCCTATGCACCCTTCCACCACCACTTACTTCAGTCCATTAACCCAGAAGGTGTACACGATCAAGGGCAGAGCCACTTGCGATAGCAGCCATGTGATTTACCAACTGACATGCCTGCACTGTGAAGCGTTCTATGTGGGAATGACCAGCAACAAACTGTCCATTCACATGAACGGTCACAGGCAGACAGTATTTGTTGGTAATGAAGATCATCCTATGGCTGAAAACGCCCTGGTGCACGGCCAGTACATCTTGGTGCAGTGTTACACCGTCCAGGTTATCTGGATACTTCCCACCAACACCAACCTTTCAGAACTCCAGAGATGGGAACTTGCCCTTCAGCTTACTCTCTCCTCCCGTTGTCCACCTGGTCTCAACCTCCGCTAAATTCAAATTCCCGCCCACCTTCTTTAGCATCTTTGCCTCAATTCTGTGGACAGAGCCTCTGCCTCAAGTGGTATCTCTGTCCAACTTCTTTGCTTTTTACGAATGTCTTTCTATGTGTTTGCGTTTGCATATGTGCGAGTGTGTGTGTATTTGTTTACCTTTCTTTTTTTTCCCCTAAGGTACATCCTTCCACTCCTGGGATTGGAATGACTTCTTTTCCACTTCCTTAAAACCCATATCCTTCCCTTCCTCTCCTTTATCCTCTTTTCCTGAAGAAGCAACCAACAGTTGCGGAAGCTTGTATGTGTGTTTGTGTGTGATTTTATTTGTGTCTGTCGACGAGCATGTCCTGTGGGTAAGTCATCCGTTTTCTATTTTTTATATTTGTAATTCCACCAGGAATGTTTCCTTCTATCATTTTTGTTTCAAAAAATAATATCTATATCCGCGAGACCCCACGATAACTGACTGCCAGCGTGGTGCAAGGGACAGCGTCACCTATTGCGGTGCTGAAGGTCGCCGGGTCAACCCCATCCACCGCCAAAAATGTATTTCTCTGTAATTAACATTTCCAGAATGTTCTACATGTTTCTTATGTTTACTTGTAATTTCTACTTGTTTCTTATGTTAACTATTCTTATAATTTCTGTAAATACTGTCTGTGTATAAATAGCAGAGCACTCTGCCCGATAGGCGGTCAGTGTTGGGTGTATGGTCAGTTTGCAATAAACCTGCTTTCAGTATGAGTGCTTTGTTCAGTTCACAACCCCGCCTTTGAAGTCAAGCCTGCTGCCTTTCAACGCGACAATATGAACACCATTTTTGTGAAATATGTTGTTTTGAAGTATTATAAAGGTGTGAACCCATGAGTTTCACTTTTAAACTTAGAAAATTAGTTAACCATCATGTGAGGTATATAATTTTTAAATTTACACTTTTTGGAAAAAATCAATTTTAAATTTTGATTAAATCTGAAATCTGATTTTCATCTCAAACACATAATGTATCATATTTATCAGAGAAAAACACTTAAAAATTTAGCAAAATAATTTCCCCATCATCTGTTTTTAAGTAAACCATATGTGAAGAAACTGTCTTAAACATCTTACCTCGTAATCATGATGGCCTACACATGTCAAAACAAGATCCAAAATCTTCAGAGCAAAATGAGGTTTATTGTTGCAACTACCATTCACTATCTTCTCTAAAAATGATTCTGCCAATTCTGTGAATATTCTGCAATAGTTCATGGACCTGTGGAGGTAAATCAGAACATTAACTTCTATTAAGAAGCAGTATTTATACAAGTAGTTAGACAAGAATACAAAATCGGCCAATTAAGTCAAACGAAAAAATGAGAATGGTTTTGCATAAATGTGGATAGAGTGTCCTGGTCTTCAGTCCAGATTACGAAAATATCATCAATGAATCTGAATGAGATGTGTTGTTTAGGATTCTGTGTTGTCAGGATGGATTCCTCTAAATGGCCCAAGAACAGTCTGGCACAGAAAGGTGCCATATGGGTGCCCATGACTGTACCTCAAATTTGTTTGTAGGTGATGTCTTCAAAGTAGTAGTAGTACTTAATTCTCCCATACAGCCTAGCCACCAGTGGTCTTCACATCTGCAGTGACAAGCAGTCCATCTCCAAATATGCGAAATACCTCACTAAGGCCTAAACTGAACGTAATTATCCTCCCAACCTTGTCTAGAAACAGATCTCACATGCCCAGTTTGTCCACTCACTCACTGTCCAGCCACAAAGAAGCATCCCTCTTGTGACCTTGTACCACCCAGAACTGGAGCAGTTAAACCAAATTATCTGCCAGCATTTTGACTACCTTTTGTTCTGCGTTGAAATGAAAAATACCCTACCCGAAGTCCTCCCCACCACTCCTACATTGGTATTCTGCTGCACACCAAACCTACATAATATCCTTGTTCATCGCACTTCATCCCTGCTCCCAACCTCTTTCCCCATGGTTCATATCCCTGCTATAGAGCTAGATGAGTTGAGGTTGAAGAGGAAATTCTGGAGTTGTTCTTCACTGTGAGTCCATATCATGAAGATGTCATCAATGAATCTATACAGGCTTGGGAATCCAGGAAGGCTTCTCTAAGCGTCCCTTAACTTAGTTTGCGTACAAGGGGGCCATCCTGGTTCCCACGGCTGTTCCCTTTAGTTGTTGGTATGTCTGGCCCTCAAAAGTGAAGAAGTTGTGCGTTAGCATGAAGCTGGCTAGGGTATTAAGGAAAGAGGTTTTCATTGCAGCGAGGCCCTGGGCATGTGGGTTATTTGTGTATAAGGAAGTGGCATCAATGGTTACAGGATGGTTTCTGGAGGTAACAGCCTGGGTAAGGATTTCAGGTGATCGAGGAACTGGTTGGTGTCTTTGATGAAGGATGGGAGACTGCACATGATGGGTTGAAGGTGTTGGTCCATGTAGGCAGAGATTCGTTCTGTAGGGGCTTCGTAATTGGCCACAATGGGGGGGCCAGGAAGATTGGGTTTGTGAATCTTGGGAAGTAGGTATAAGCTAGGGGTGCGGGGTGTTGGTATGTTCATGAGGTTAATGGAGTCAGGTGAAAGGTTTTGTAGGGGGCCTAAGGTTTTGAGGATTCCTTGAAGCCCTGCCTGGACATCAGGAATGGGATTGCCTTGACAAACTTTATATGTGGTACTATCTGAAAGCCGATGCAGTACCTAAGCACATAATCCTGCCGATCAAGTACCACGGTCGTGGATCCCTTGTCGGCTGGTAGAATGACGATGGAATGGTCAGCCTTCATATCACGAATGCTCGGGATTCAGCTGCGATAATATTGGGAGTAGGATTAAGATTTCTCAGGAAAGACTGAGAGGCAAGGTTGGAAGTAAGGAATTCCTGGAAGGTTTGAATAAGGTGATTTTGAAGAAGAGGGGGTGGGTCCCACTGTGACGGAGGATGAAACTGTTCTAGGCAGGGTTCAATTTGAATTATGTCTTGGGGAGCTGGATTGTTAGGAGTAGGATTATTTTTCTTCTTGGCAAAGTGATATCTCCAGCAAAGACTACGAGTCTAGGATAGTAAATCTTTGACAAGGGCTGTTTGGTTGAATTTGGGAGTGGGGCTAAAGGTGAGGCCTTTGGATAGGACAGAAGTTTCAAATTGGGAGAGAGGTTTAGAAGAGAGGTAGACTACTGAATTGGAATGCTGTGGTTCCGGATTGTGTGAATTAGGATTTAAAGGTTTGGGGGGAGTGGAGCTTTAAGTGGGAGATTGAGTAAATGGGAGAGACTGGGTTTCTGTGCAATAAGAGGAGCTTGAGGTTTATTGGAGAGGTTGTTGAGGGAGAGTGTATTGCCTTTCCGGAGATGGATAACAAGGAGTTGGGATAGTTTTTTGAGGTGGAGGGTGGCATGCTGTTCCAATTGCGGTTGCCCTGTAAGAGGATGTTCTGAAATGTGGATGTGTATGTGGGAGTGGAAAGGTTGAGGATTTTGATTAGGGATAGGAGTTGACAGGTGTGTTCATTGATACAAAAATAAATAAAAACAAACACACAAACGACTTACCGTGGGGGGAAAAAAGGTAGGTAAACACACACACACACACACACACACACACACACACACACACACACACACACACCAGGGCAGACATATATACACACAGATTGGGGGAGAAGGATGCAGGTTTTAAGGGAATGGATGAGGAGTCATTTCAATCCCGGGAATGGAAGGACTTACATCAGGGGAAAAAAGAAAAGGTAAACAAACACACCCACACACATACAAATGCAAACACACAAAGGCAGACATTAGTAGAAAGCAAAGAAGTTGGACAGAGATACCAGTAGAGGCAGAGGCTCTGTCCCGAGAACGGAGGCAAAGATGTTATAGAATGGTGGGTGGAAATTTGAATGTAGCAGAGATTGAAACCAGGTGGGCAACAGGAAGAGAGAATATGCTGAAGGGCAAGTTCCCATCTCCAGAGTTTTGAAAGATTGGTGTCGATGGGAAGTATCCAGACGGTGTAACACTGTGCCAAGATGTGCTGCCAGTGCACAAAGGCAGATGATTGACCAGACTGGGTCCTCCTACTTCTCATCGAAAATATATTTTAAGGACACTGAACTAGAATGAACTCTGTGGATACTCAGAGTAAAGAGATGTTAAAGTGAAAGTGGAGGTATTGATGGTGTTTTGTTTTGTAATTACAGTAGAACCTCGTTTCTACGCTTTTCAGGGGACTTCAGTGAAATGGTGTAAAATGCAGGAAAATGTAAAATGCAGGAAATAATGTTTTAAATGGTAAAATATGCTTACTGGATCAGCCTTGCATTTTCGTAGTTTATGTGTGATATATGTACATAATAGACATCTAAATACTCGCCAGGGAGTTGATTATACAATAAAGGTTATCCAAATTTTTACTATTTTAAGCGCCAGGAAAAACTGGTAATTTTATGGGAAGTGAAATTACGTCAAAAATTTCTATTCATTATAATCGAGGACACCGCTATTTTAAGTGCCAGGCAGAACTGGTAATTGTATGGGAAGTGGAAATTTTTGACGTAATTTCAGTCATTATAATCGAGGATGCCGCTATTTTGAGCACCAGGCAGACTGGTAATGTTATGGGAAGTAGAAATTTTTGACGTAGGCCTAATTTCATTCATTATAATCAAGGATGCCGCTATTTTAAGCGACAGGCAGAACTGTTAATTTTATGGGAAGTGGAAATTTTTGACGTAATTTCATTCATTATAATTGAGGACGCCACTGCTGGGCTATAACACATCTTCAAAATTACCTGAACCGCTTCGATAGATATCGTTTGGACGCCGCTGCCAGGCTATGTAACACATCTTCAAAATTACTGCCTTTTACCGGAATTAATTATTTACATAGTAAAACACCTACAGTTCCGTTAGTTTTGTATTTTTCGATTTTTCACACGACAATATTCGAGAATTTATTCGCGTTCTCGAGTACAAACATATGCATAAGTATTTTTGTGACATTTGCATGGGATCGGCATCTCTCACTATTATCGCTTTTTTGAGGTTGTGGGTATTATAATACCCAACTGTGACAGATAAAGTGCTTTATTAACCAGAAATATGTATCACAAAAACAATGCAACTATTTATTCTCACTTCAACAAAGCAACTGGTTCTGATTGTTTAAATACTCGCCAGCCGCTCTGGCAAAGAAGCTAGCGGAAAGTCGAACTACACCGCCACAAATCAGCGTTATTCTCTCATTCGTTAACAAACCATTCTGTTTGTCTGAGTACATGTCAGGCGCTCTGCCAAAGAAGCTGGTGAAAAGAAGAACTACATTGCCACAAATCGACGCGTCTTTAAGTCAACAAAGAAATGCAAAATATATGTTTGAATAAACGCAAAGTGTCAAGAAACTCGAATGCGAATAATTTTTAAGCGCTATACTTTAAGGGGAAAGCCATGCTAGTGTCAATGTATGTACATTACGTCATTTTTCTCCACAAACATGCTTTCAAAAAGTGTAAAATGCAGGAAAAGCATAAATATGTTAATGCAAAAATGAGGGTGAATTAACATTGTAAACATAGGAAATTTGATGGGACCGACAAAAAATGGTGTAAATGGCGGAAAAACGTAAAAACCGAGAATTTAAAAACGAGGTTTCACTGTAGTTACTAGAGTTGACCTGAACTGTTATCATGTTCTAAGATTGTCTCAGGAATGTGTGTAATTATATCTGGATGTAAGAGTGTAAACCAGATAGTTGAATTTATTGGTGATGTACAAAGGGTACAATAAACCCCTGTTATTGTTCAAATATAAACAAACTGTTTCCTGATTTAAATAACGAGATAAAGTTGAACTGTGATACTTTCTCTCTTCTGACCTTAACTTACATAGAGAAGAAGTCTGATTGACCTCAATTTTGGAAATAACTGTTATTAGAGGCACTGAGTATCAGGACCTCTACATATATATACTACAATAAACAACACACGAAAAACATGATTAATTATGTGATGGGATTCTGGAATATGTAGAATCATACGGTCACAGCACAAAGTTTACCCTGTAAAGAAACTGGGCAACATAAAGTTTGTGTCAAGTGCTAATACGGAACAATAAGGATGTGCAATCATGGAAGTACTCCAATTATAAAGGATGTATTATTTCTCTGTGTTTATTACGGATATCTAAGAAGCTATGCAGGAAATTAATAATAAATAAAATGCATCAAGGTATGTGACTCAATTTCAGAATTAAAAAACATAAACGATAATATTTACTGATAGCATTTCTGTTCTTTATGAAACTGAGGCAGAATGGACAGTCTATTCGGCATACAGTATGGACTGAGAATAAACAAAAGAAACATTGAAGAATAGGAGTGCTGAACTGAATCATGAGATATGGCATTAGAGTACAATACTGAAAATAAACATACCGATAAAATAAGAAACGAGGCAGCTCTCAAAAGAACTGTCAAGGAAAGAATACATGGAAAACTATAAGAGCTAGGATGATAGGATATGTGTGGTCAGTGAGTAACATTTATGCTCCTACCGTGAGCTGAAAAAAAAAAAAAAAAAAAAAAAAAAAAAGGGAAGAAACGAGTTTAGACAATATAACATCATCTCTTCTCACCGATCTTTTGATTAATTTGATGGAATCTTACTGCTTACAAGGCATGTTGCTTCCATGAAGCCTGTAGGTTAGCACTCCTTCCCTCCCCACCCTCCTTCCTACTAGTCTTTGAAAGTAATTTTTATTTAGTTTATCCTTCATTCAAATCCTTTCACAACAATAACAGAAATTTTCACTTGGTGGTTATGATATAAAATAATTATTTAAAAGTATAGCATATCAATTTTGTTCACTGGATGAACATTCTAAGCGCAGTGTCAAGTCTAGATCACTCATGTATACCACATAAAAAAATTAACAGATAAAATACATTAAAAAAAAAGGCCTGTGTGATGTTCATTGCATGTTAGATGGATGAATATGTAATGCACATCCAACAGGTCTTTTCATGTATTTTAACTGTTAAAAAAAATGTCTTGTACACGAGTCCCCAGGACTTGAAAACTGCACTGAGGATTTTGATTCAATGAACGAAATTGATGTACTATACTTTATTGTGGTGGTTTCAGCACATGACTCATTATGGAGTCTTCATACCCAAAAATCATTTTCTACCTACACTGTTCTTTCACATCAGTACTTGTGCAACAGTTGTTAGTTTCAGAGAGGAGAAAGTAAGGACAGAGGGTGAGGTAGGAGGAAGGGAAGGGCATCATTCTGTGACACCAAATCTTGCAAACCGATTGACATATAAGAATTACATCTTTTATCGAGATATTAAAGGTAGCAATGAATTAAGATTTAAAGTAGAGCAATGAATTTCAACTTTTGCAACAAGTTCTAAAAATATATTTTTGAAACCTATGTCAAAAATAAAGAAAAGGTAGAACATGTAACTATGGCAGTACTCAGCCAGAAGAACTTGCTGCTCTTTCACTGCCGCAAACATGTCTTTGGCTCTGTTCTAAGGAAACTGTGCTCTCAATATTACAATATTTCAATAATACCGACACTTACTTTCTTGTTATTGGACAAAATTTTATGTAGCAACGAACAATTTCCTTTTGAGAGTGAAAACAATGTCTCACAGTCCGTTATACACAAATTTTAGCTGTATAAAGTTTTACGAAGTGATAACTGAAGCATATGAGCACTAGTTAACAACCACCTGGTCACCAGGATGAAAGGCCAAACTACGCAGGTCTATAGCAAGTAGTCGTGCAAAACATAAAACCAGTAACTTATGTAAACGTTAGTCCTAGGAGATCAGTAAATGTTGTGTGTTCAGTCATTGATTTGGAGAGAGAAATAATAAAAAACACTTGGAAATTTATTTCCTAGCATTGCATTTTATATGCAGCTCAGTACAACCTGCTCAATTTCAATGCCTACTTCACATAGATCCTTGTCCCTAACAAGACTACCTCTGAAATATATAGTTGAGCACAACCAGTGTTACTATTATCTACTGACTTCAATTCTGCATGTCCATTGGCTCACACCCACCTTAAGAACCAAACACTAACCATTCTGTACTCAAATCATTTTCCCTGCAGTCTCCCTTTCCTCTGATCTGTTTACATCTTCACAATCTAATCCTCCGCATCATTTATCATTGTGCGCTGCACAAAACTAAATGGTGTCTTACCAGTGCAGCATTCCACACATGTGCCATCTCTGTCCTGGTCATCAGTTACCTTTTTTTAACCCTCCTTTCTGCCCATTCCTCATTACTACCCCTCATGCAAGCCACACCTGAAACAATCTTTCACTGCAGCCCAGTTATAGTGTACTTAACCAACACAAAGTAACACTATAGGCTTTGTAATCTGACAAAATTTTCAAAATCATTTATCTGTCTTTCAATGATTCAATGCTTCTATTCTGAAGTTATTTGTTAAACTTACTCCAAAGTTCTTTTTTATTTTTCATCAGGTGTTTTGACTATTAGAAACCAATCCCAGATGACATCAGTTTAGATTTCAGAGAAACGAAGCAAAATATCATGCATTACTGACCACACTACTTATCTTAGTAGAAGATATGATTAACGAATTGTAAACAAAGTTATTGCAGAGAAAGATAAGGCTTTTGATATGTTAACTGGAACACACACTTTGAAATTCTGGATGTATTAGGAATGAAACAATTCATAGAGTGGAAAATCATTTACATCTTGCAAAAAACAAGACTGAAGTTAAGAAGAATCAAATAACAGGAAAAGAAGGCAACAGTTGAGAAGTGAGTGAGGCGCAGCTGTAGCACATCCTCAATGTACTTTATTCATTACATTACACAACCATACCACTGACATACAGGAATTTCAGTTTACCTGCAACATAGAGATTTTTGTCAGACAACAACGAACCTAGTAGAACAATTGATCAGAAATGATTGTGACTTGTAAAGAAATTATAATATGAACAACTAAAGTTGAACATGACTGATGGAATGCAACCAAAAGAAATCTGAAAATGCCAAGAGGATCAGAAAAGAAAAAGAGGCTAATATTATTAAAGGGGTTCTGCTATTTGGGCAGTAAAAAAAAACAGATGCTGGTCCTAGTAGAGAAGATACATAAAGCAGACCTGTAAGAGAAAGAAAAAAATTTTCTGAAAAAAGAGAAATAGATGAACATAGTAATAATATGTAGACAGGGAACAACTCGCTGTAAAGACGAACATTGAACCACCAACAGACACAAATAAACCACACACACACACACACACACACACACACACACACACACAAATTTTCAGCTGTGGCCTTCCTCAGAAAAAGAACACTCATCCACACAATCACTCAGGCACACTCATCCACACGTCAGCCATCTCTGGCCGCCCAAAGTCTGTGTGTTGGGCGACCAGAGATGGCTGACGTGTGAGGATGAGTGTGCCCGAGTGATTGGGTGGATGAGTGTTCTCTTTCTGAGGAAGGCCGTGGCTGACAATTAAGAATTGTGTTTGTTTGTGTGTCTTATTTGTGTCTGTCGGCGTCTCTACAGTGAGTTGTTTCCTATCTACATATTATTATTAACATTCCTTACTGGACCTTCCATTGTTGTTATAGATCAACATAAAAGGAGCCTTTTTTGAAAGCATTTTTGTGGAGTTTAAGGCTTTTAAGTAAATGAAACGTATAGAAGAAAGGAAATACAAACTTATTAAATGTGGTGCCGTAGAATAATACTGAAAATAAGATATGGTAGTTAATGAAAAGATATGGTATCGAACTGGATAGCAAAGGTCTTTACAGCACAATTTGACTAAAGAAATTGCTGATAAGATACATCCAAAGCCCAAGGGATGATTAATTTAGTAAAGCAGGATAGTCTGTGGAGTAAAAATTTTTGACAGATATGAAGGTGGTAAGCAGGTTCCAATGAGTGTAGGTTGCAGTACTTTAGCAGAGAGTAAGACACTTTCACAGAATAGGCTAATCTGAATACCTCTTCAAATCAATAATTGGATCAATAACAGAGACAAGAAGGGCGATGTACGTGAAATTTGCTAACAATTGGCCACACAGTCATTATTTTTAGATGTAAGTGGAACAAAATCTTTACCATGGAAGTTGTTGTGAAATAGTATTATTATGCATGGAGAAAGTAGAGTGATGATTTTAAAGACTACTTCAAACAATTTCCGAAAGAGAAATAACAGTAAAGAGTTACATAAACTTTCTGGTCACTAAGAGTCTACCACGGAGAACATTACATAACCAGAACAATGAAGTATCATTTGAACCGAAAGTTTAATGTCCTCCTTGCTTTTGAGAGTCAAAATGATTGTTTTAAACCATTTTAATACATCAACCAGTTACATTTAAATACTTCAAGAGTACAGGAGACCACTCACCATAAAACAACAGCATCAAGTGAAAATGTGAAAACAAAAACTATTATCCACTTAACAGAAGTATTCTGGTTAGGCCTGGCAATACACAAGAAACTTAACTAGCATACTCTATCTTATTCTAACAAACCCAAGGAAATGTCAAACTAGCATAGACATGTGACTCTTGAAAAACTATCACTTACTACTCCAAAAGAACAATCTATTTGGAACACTGATTATTGGCTACTACTTCAAACTTTTCACTATAAAAGTGATGGTTATTTTCGTTTCAAATACTACTTTGGGGGGAAAAAAAATTGCAACCACATTAACAACAAAACTGTGCTTACACACTATTAATCTAAGGACCTTCAGTAAAGATGATAAACAGTGCCAACATTGATATTACATTATTACTGTGACAGAAGCAGTGCCGTAATTTTGTAATCCGAGTTAATTAGAAATAGCTCATGCACTCCAAAAACAAAAACTACTTCATAATCCTAAAGTTACGTTCACAAATAGTGGGTCCTGGACAACAAAAACTATGGTATTCTTAATTTTTTCATTCTATTGTATATCAAATTCAGTCAAACTAGTGAAAACAAATATAAGTTTTCAAAAATCAAAATAAATATAACCAACTTTTCTTGATCTTCATGGGCAACTGACAGGTGAAAACTCTCTTCCAGGGCCATCACACTTGAAAATAGTTGTAGTTCTAATGTTTGCTGATTATTATTGTCTTCCAGGCACTGTAATAATGCACACACACAGTCTGTGGCAGCTTCATGAACTGCTGGAACTGCCTGCAAACAGAAATGGACCATGAATTCTTTGTAGAAGCAGAACAAATAGTGATAATTACTGCAACATATCAGTTTTCACAAACTTCAATTCAGCTGCAATTCAGAAGAGAATATCAGTTTTTGAATTGCCAATAAAGATCTGCACACACTAATTTCAAAATATCCAACAATGAATTTATGTTTTACTTAACGGTGTTCTTTAATTGGGCAGTTCTTCTCTATCCAAATTAGCATAAGAAAGATTAAGAATCAGTAACAAATAATCACTGTACAGCTTATAATTTGATTGGCCCACAACTACAAGAAAACAAACAAACAAGGCCTTGTAAGATCACTTTCATTTACAACTACTGAGTTTGGGTAACAGTTCATGAAATTATGGCACCTATAGCCAGAAGGCTGTTATCAAGGTCATCCTTTAATATACTGTTGCTACAGAAGATGTCCAGGAAACTATTAACTACTAGCCCTTTTGTTATTATGTCCAGGAAACTATTAACTTCTAGCCCTTTTGTTATTCTGAGTCAAGTATATAATTAGACGTAGAAACACTACAATCATTACAAATATATATCAAAATATAAACACTTTTCTGAAGTAAGGAGCTGGCGTAATATATCCTTCATCTATATTCTTCCATCTTTGGAGGCCTAGCCATTTACATAAGCTGTACAGGCCAGGGTCCTTTTTTAGATACAGCTCTGAAAGAATCTACAATTATTACAGCTACCACATTAAGAAAGAATTGCGATGCACAGAGGGAGGGTGTTGGAGCAAAATACAGTAGCAGCAGGCAGAGACAAAACCCAATGGTTTCATTCTGCTGTATCTCTCTGTGGTGTAGAATTAGGGGTGCCAGAATAGTGTAGCAATACTGCAAAACAACTGCAGTATTCATTATGATGAAAATGGAAAAATTAAGAAAACTAAGTATTAAGTTAATAGGCAGAAAGGGTTTTCATGTAATTATACCCAAGCAATGTCAGTTACCACAAGAAAGAACAACCCAAGTGCATGGGGTAGGACGAAGAAGAGTGCTCTGAACCACTGCTATAATGTTCTCCGTCTCAGTTTGCACACCTCTCTAGAATTACGAAACCAATACATTTAATGGATTGTGGCAGTGGTAACTAGAGGCTCTCTTGTTGTTTAAGTGGCTGCATTTCAATATTCTAGCACTGTGTATGTAAAGCCTGCATATATTGTATGGGAACAGCACTTCCGCACAATACTAACTACAGAGCTGCCATATGTTGAAAATCATTCAGATAACTACAGGACTCATCCGTTTAGCCCAAAAACACCTTTGATTACCTTGATCATCTTTGGTTAAAAACTGCATATTAGCAAGGGATCTAAATTGCTGCTGAGCTTTCTACAGATTACAAATATATTAACACAGTGAAATGCCTAAAATGTGAAAATTTATGCTAAAATCAAAAACTGGGAATTCCAGGAAGGATACAAAACATTTTGGGGAAGGACAGGTTGCTACTCACAACAGAGACATTATTCCTGGAATTTCCATTGTTTGATTTTGCCTAACAGCCATTCTTTTATTCCATAACCTAGTGCTGTTTTCCTTTGTTACTATTCTCTAATATTTCTATACTCATTAAGTTGTATTCTGTTATTTGTGCCTCTCCGCAGCTCATCAGACATCTCTCTGGTGAGCAGCATCCTATCCTTCTCAAAAATATATGTTAAGTAACATTAATTGTTTCACATGGGGCAAACCTACTTTGACTTGGCTGAAATGCAGACAGGAGGACAGCTGTTGGAACATTGTGCTTGTAACTTTCTTTTAGCAATGTGCATTCCCTACTGGCACACAGATTTTTGTATTTGTACACACTTTGTGCAGTTCTCTGGTTGCTCACATACATGATCTTACATTCCCCTGTGTAATTTTGTGTACTTTGCCATTATTTTGCGTGCTTTGGCATAATTTTGTGTGCTTGGCCATGTTTCTGTGTGCTTGTGTGCACATTTTTGCGTTCCTGCGGCATATTTTGGATGTGGAGGCACCTCTTCCCAAACTTCAGGCTTCCCTAATACTATCTCTCCCATCAATTTCCTTTTTCCTTACACCATCCCTGCCCCAATGGACCCCTGCTCCATCCAGCTGCACTAGTTCAGAAAATTATCCCTTTCCCTGGCCAAAGCCAACCCCAAACCATATTCCTAAAATGCTCCCTACATCATAGAATCCCTCCCAATGCTCTAATCATAAAAATTCCATTCTCAGGATTCTCCTTCCGCAGTGACCTGCATCTTTTCACATTCCACCAAATTCTTATCCCTCACGAACTTAGTTCTAAAAAATCATCCTCCATGGCTCATAAATCCCTCAGCTCTCTCCTCTCCCTCCATAAGATATTATCATCTCTCAAACTGAATCCTTTGCTCTCCAGCCGAATTACATTGGGATTTATTCCCATATGCTTATATTACTGAACCTCTCAATACCACTGTTGCATAATAATAGATATGAATGTGATTAGTCTATCACCATTTTCCTTTCCAAAACTTTTGTTATTCTTTTTTTTATAACATAACTAGCTGAAGTAATTTTCTATTACTTGGTGTCACAGAAGTTTATATAATTAGCAAAGATTAATTAGTTCATACAAGAAGCATATTATTGTAGTTCCGATTGTATGCTAAATAGTATTTCTATTAAGGCTAATAAGTTCAATTCTCATAATATTAAAATAGCTATTACTGTGTTTCACAATTAATGTTACGAACATTTTGCCCTCATTAGTTCCGTATAATTAATTATTAAAGTATTGTTGACAACCCTATTAAATTTTTGTACATGAAACACAATTAACATAACAGATTTATATATCAACTATTATATGCCCTTGCTTCGCAACAGTTATTAAAGAGGGGCCTGTGTATATCATGGTTTTTTAGGGTTCCGAACCTAGGTCAGCAAAAACAGAATCCTTGTTGGATCGCTCTATCAATAAACTCGGTTCTCCTAACCAAGATGGCAAATCTAGAAGTCATTGTCGAAAACAATGAATGTTCATGAAGTTTTTCACACAAAAAGTGAAATTAATTTAAGTCCATACTCCGGAACAATGTAAATTCCATGCTAGGTTGTGTTCATAAAGTTAAGACTGCGATGTACAATTGTCTCTGCATAAACTTCTGAAAACACTTCTATTGTTGAGATGAGAAATAGTGATGATGATGATAATAATAATAATAAAAATAATAACAGCACCATGTATCAGTTCTATGGTGTAGTACTGAACTGCATATATCTCACAGTAAGTGTATGCTGAAGTATTAGTATGTTGCAGTGGAGACAATATAGTTATTCTGTATGCAGTGCTCCCTATTATCGAAAACTCGACAAATGCTGAAAGTCTTGTAATTCAATCAACATAACAGTTCATGTCTGTTTAAATAATGTGTGATACAGTAAGTCTGGGTAATCGTTAAAGGAATGGCGTCAGCTCATCGTCTGTAGAGAACTTTCTGTTCCAGTGTATTGTCTTGACTGTGTTAGCAGAATCGGCCACTCTTTCAGCTAATACATGTCCCCAGGTCCTGCAGTGATTACTTGATAAAGCCTGAAGTTGAAATCGACCTTGTGCAATAGAACTATATATTCAGAAATCTGATTATAACTCTAAGAACAATTGTCTCTGCAAAATAAGATGCCTTTCTCTATTTTAATGTAGTCCGCACCAAAAGTAAGTAATTAAAAATTTTAATATTGTACTGAACAATTATAAAAGCAGAGAGGGTTCTGAAGATTTTGTCGCTCGAGTGCGCATATTCTCTCTAGAGGCAGGAACAGAGCAGAAATATCTCTGGAGTGAGCATTCAGATGCACAGAAAAAATTTTTTGTGTCCTCAACATTATGGTGGAAATGTCACGTGATATTGGGGAAAAAATCTACTCATCATTGATGTTATCTTGGTCCTATTTGTTCAGTTAAGACGCATGACTGTGTGTCTAGTGACACTTCCTCAACTTTCTGATGGCTCCTGAGACACTTATTTACATATTATTTCATGTTATGTGGTTCTCTGCAAAAAGGAGGTGGGGCTTATTTGCAACCAATGCAATACCAACCAGTCATAAGAGCAAATAAATGTGTGGAAAGATTGGATTTGTCTCAATATTGCAGGGTAATTCCAGCTTATGTTGAGAAGATGCACAGAACGCAATGCTCAATCCATAGATATTTCCACTCTATGTACAATTTAGTGGTTATACCCATTGAAAGATGCACTTCTTTTCTTTCCATGACATTGCAAAACAGCTAGGAAGAAAAAAAAATTGTGTATGTCCTACCTGGATTGAATTTTACTTGCAGCGGCAGCAGTTTAATTTGCTATCGTTGGCAATGAACTATTTGCTTTAGGGGGATGATTAATTTACTGAACAGAACAGCTTAAATTATTTATTTCATTGGAAATATAAAGACTTATTCCCCTCATTCTATGTGACTGATTTTTGAAAAAGCATTCACCGGCCATTGCCAACTTCAGCACACAACGCTGCTGCCATAAGTAAAATTGTACCTCTTCTTGTAGTGTATTACACCACAGCTATAAGAATAAATAAATAAATTAATTAATTAAAAAATTTAAAAAAACGCACACACAACACCATAATTAATTATTTGGTGAACTATGTAACTAACGTCAGCTCACTTTGCCCTTTCTTGTACTATGGCGTTTTCGAGGCATTCCTAAATGGAACAGACTCAACATGTAATGAGGATACACTATGCACAACATGAGCATGTATTGTTTCTTTGCAGCACTACAAAACCAACAGCATCTTTAGTGGTTTGTTGCTGTGCTACTGCATAACCATCAGAAAGAAACAAAAAAAATTAAAAAAATGCAGCAGTGACGACAATTAATTCTTTCGTGCACTACGTAACTAACAGGGACTCTATTTGTTCTGAACTATACTACACCGTTTTCTAAACAGAATGAACTCAAGATGTAATAAGTATGCACTGAAATCAGTAAGGAAACTACATAAATTCATGTTTCCTTGCAAAGAATACTTAGTAAATGAAAACATGGATAGACATGAGTTAACATTGTAATGTTTTAAATTCAAATGATACATGCAGAAAGAAACACTTTTTTCTTTCCAAGGATTTTGTGTTGTGCCTTGTTTAAATTTTAATTGCAGTGGCAGCGGTTTAGTATGTTAATGTTGGCTACGAAATATTCACTTTAGGGGATCATTAATTTACTGATTGGAATAACATTAATTGTTTATTTCATTATCAACACAAAGAATTATTCTCACTGTACGTTACTGATTTTTCAAAAAGGTTTCAACGGCTGTTGCCAACATCAATACACTACACTGCTGCCGTAAGGAAAATCATAGCCCTTGTTTCACTGTATTACACCACAGACTTAGTTATGTGAATAAAAAATGTAGCATCGCCATTTATTAGTTATTTGCTATACTATGAAAGTAACAGCGCCTCTTTCAGATCTTTGCTAAACTACGCTGCAATTCAAGCGTAGCAAACACCACAAACTACACATTACAATATCTTTCCTTCCTCTGATCTGATTTTGATGAAATGAAGTCTATGTTACTCTCCAAACTATTCTCAATTTACCGGTGGAAACCCATGAAAGTTCGTGTAGTACTTTTGGAGATTATCCTCAACAAATTGACATACACGATGACTTTTAAACAAATGATTATATTATGATATCTTTATTTTCTCTGATCCGATATTAATTATTGAAGCCTTTATGTAACTGCACAATATGCTCAATTTATGTGTGAAACCCCCATGAAAATTCGTCAAGTAGTTTTGGAGATGAATGTGTTCAAAGAGACAGACAGACAGACATTACGGTTGTAGATAAAAAAAAATTCAATTCACGATATTCTTTTTTACCGTGATCCGATTTTTATGAAACAAAGTCCATATGTTGTCCAGAGTTACGGTAAAGTTACCTGTGAAAACCCCCATGGAAATTCGTGAAGTAATTTTGGAGATAAGAGGTTTTTTAATAGCTGAACAAACACACACGGCGGTTACCAAAAACACTTAAAATTACGGTATATTTTGTTTTCGTGATCCGATTTTCATAAAATTATGCAAATATATTGACCCAAACTTTTCTCATGTTTCCTGTGAAAACCGCATCAAGATTCATCCAGTAGTTTTGAAGAATCAAGTGAACAGCGACAGGCCAACAGTTACAGATTTATTATTAGTATAGATTTACTCAGTATTATTTATGCTATCTTTTACTATAGCCAGTTGTATGTAATTGTTAAATTGTCCATTACAATTGATTTAATGTACATAATTAACAATATGTAATTTTCAGTCATTGTTTGGAAAATATAAGTAGGATGCTTTCGCGCCATATAAATGAGTATTGTTTCATCCCTGATCCGAGGCACAATCCACGCCAGTAGAGACTCTAATTTGAACAATTATGCACAAGTTCACCAGTGTTAGTCATGTGGAAAGTGTTTCTACCGTTATTCTGTGCCACACTGTATACCTCGGGCTTTTGTATTCCACGCACAAATGTCATGTGGATCCCTACTTGTCACAGTGGACGCCATCTCCCTACACACCAACATCCCACATACCCATGGCCTTGCCACTCTCCCAACATCCCTCTGAATTCAAGCCCAATACCTCATAGCCCTCACCAACTTTATCCTAACTACTTTTCCTTTAAGGGGAAGGTTTACAATCAAATTTGTGATACAGCCATGGGCACTCATATGGCACCCTCCTATGCAAACCAGTTTATGGGCTGTCTGGAGGAACCTTCCTAGGATCTCAAAACCCCAAACTCTGGCCTGGTTCAAATTTATTGATGACATTTTCATGGTCTGGACTCAGGGCCAGAACACCCTATCCTCCTTCCTTCAATACCTCTACTCTTTCTTTCCCATCTACTTACCTGGTCTTCATGCCACATTCATAGATGTCATCCTCCACCTCACTGATGGCGCCATCCACACTTCTGCCCATATTTCACCTACCAACCACAAACAGTATCTACACTTCAACAGTTGCCATTCCTTCCATATCAAAAGATCCCTCCCTTACAACCTGGCCACCCATGGACAGAGTATCTGCAGTGACAACAACTCCCTTTCTCAATATGCTGAGGGACTCACAAAGACCTTCACAGACAGAACCTACCCCACAGCCCTGTCCGCAAACAGATCTCCCATGCCATATCCCCACATATCCCAAATCCTCCCTCTACCACCAGTAACCATCCCCAAAAGGGCGCTCCTCTTGTCAACCAGTGCTAGCCTAGACTCTAAGAACTAAACTGCATCCTTTGCCAAGGCTTTGATTTTCTGTCTTCATGCCCAGAAATTAGAGACATCCTGCCCAAGGTCCTTCCCAACTCTCTTAAAGTGGTGTTCCATCGCCCTCCCTACCTCCAAAACACCCTAGTCCATATCTCTGTAGAAGACCCCGCTGCAGGACCTGTCTAATCCACCCACCCAGCACTTACTATTCCAGTCCTGTCACTAGCTTATCCTACCTTATCAGAGGCCGGGCCACATGTGAAAGCAACCAACAGTACCTACAACTGTGTTGTAATCAATGTGCAGCTTCCTATATTGGCATGACCACTAACCAGCTGTCCATTAGGATGAATGGCCACTGCCAAACTCTCGCCAAAAACAAGGTAGACCACCCTATGGCACAGCATGAAGCAGAGCACATGCCCAATTTCAATGGCTGCTTCACAACTCAGCCATCTGGATCCTCCCACCCGCCACCACCAGCACCAGCACCACCAAGCGCGTGCACACACACACACTATGCTGCATCCATCACCATTACACAACCTTCCTATCCTCCCCCCCCCCCACCTCTATTTCCACACTACAGAGTGTGATGCAGCGTGCAGAAGCCAGAGCTGATGGTTGTGTGACTGTGTGATAGTGGGAATGTTGTATTTTCTGAAGAAGGACATGACCGATAGCTAAAGTGTTGTAATGTGTGTGTGTGTGTGTGTGTGTGTGTGTGTGTGTGTGTGTGTGTGTGTGTGTGTGTTTTGTGCTTTTAGGGAGCACAACTCCTCAGGTCATTAGCACCCAGATCGGAACAGAGATTCTCTACATCTCGAAAAATTTATAACTGACAGATAGAGTATCAAGGGAAAGTTAAAAATGAGAGATAAAAACAATTAGAAGGGTTAAATATCCTTTGATAAATTGGCCATGTTGATAAAACGCAAAACTCTAGCAGCTGCTCGTGTGTCATCAGCTAAAAGTTCCTCCAGTGTAGACGGAAAGTGAAGGGCTACACGGAGATGATGAAAATTTACAAAAGACAGTAAAACATGACGCACCATCAGCAATTCACCGCAGGAGCACAGTGCTGTAGGGTTGGCGGTTAGCAAATGACGGTGGCTGAATTGGCAGTGACCGATCCGCAACGGGGCCAGGATGACCTCCTCTCGCTGAGAGGGGCACGAGGAGGTCCTCCAAGCGGTCGGGATCAGTTTTACAGTTCTCAATTTATTGTCGTGGAGTGAGAACCACGCACTGTGCCAGGACGACACAATACTCCGGCAAAGAGCCCGTTGAACATCGTCTGACGGGACGCAAAAAGTAGCCATGCAAGGCAAAAGAGCTGCTGCCTTGGCTGCTACGTCGGCGGTCTCGTTGCCGGGCACACCCACATGGCCAGGGACCCACAAAAAAGAAATGTGACAGCTGTTATCTGCTAGCAACTGGAGGGAGCGTTGGATTCGATATACGAGAGGATGGGTCGAGAACGGCTGCTTAAGACTCTGCAGGGCACTGAGGGAGTCAGAGCAGATGGCATAAAAAGGATGGCGGTGGCCGACATATAAAACACCCTGGTAGAGGGCAAAAAGCTCAGCCGTGAAATTCGAGCACCGGTCAGGGAGCTTGTATTGGAAAAGGTTGTCCCCAACAATGAAGGCAGATCCGACACCGTGCTCTTAGAACCATCAGTGTAGGTAAATATGGCATTATCGAACCGCGAACTGTGTTCGACAAGCCTCGAGCGGTATACCAAATCTGAAGGGCTTTCCTTGGGGAGCGAACTAAGTTCACGGTGGGTGTGAACCTGGGCCTGATGCCACGGTGGCAACGGGCTCTCGCTCAACCGAAAGGTGGAAGGAAGGGTAAAATCGTGCCGCTGAAGCAGGCAGCGAAACCGAACTCCAGGTGGAAGCAAGGCTATCGCAGACAACCAATATTGTCGATCAAGTGAGTCATCAAAGAATAACGGGTAAGATGGATGGTTGGGCATCGACAGCAGTTGGTATGCGTACCAACACAAGAGTATGTCACGCCACGAGGTCAAGGGTAATACAGCAGCTTCGGCATAAAGGCTTTCAACAGGGCTGGTATAACATGCACCGGTCGATAAGCGTAATCCCTGATGGTGAATGGAGTTGAGACGGCGGAGAATGGATGGCCGTGCAGAGGAGTATACAAAGCTTCCGTAGTCGACCTTTGACTGAACAATAGCCTGGTAAAAGTGAAGCAGGACGGTACGATCCACTCCCCATGATGTGCCACTGAGGACACGAAGAACATTAAGGGATCATGCACAACGGGCAGCCAGGTAGGACACATGTGGGGACCAGGACAGTTTCCGATTCAACATTAGCCCCAAGAATTTTGTTGTCTCCACGAATGGGAGAGCAACAGGGCCGAGACGTAGAGATGGTGGAAGAAATTCCTTGTATCTCCAGAAGTTTATACACACCGTTTTGTCAGTAGAGAATCTGAAGCCGTTCGCAATGATCCAGGAATAGAGGCGGTCAAGACAGCAGTGAAGACAACGCTCCAGGAGACAAGTCCGCTGGGCGCTGCAATAAATTGCAAAATCGTCTACAAAAAGGGTTCGGCAAACGTCGGCTGAAAGGCAATCTACGATCGGATTGATTGCAAAGGCAAAGAGAGCCACACTCAAGACGGAGCCCTGTGACACCCCGTTCTCCTGAAGAAAGGTGTCTGACAAAACAGAGCCCACCCGTACCCAGAACTTGCGATCCGCCAAAAACGCTTGAATAATAAGAGCGAGGTGGCCATGAAGGCCCCATGTGTGCAATGTGCAGAGAATGCCCGCTCTCCAACAGGTATTGTATGCTTTCTCCAAGTAGAAGAACACTGCTACTGTTTGATGCTTCCTTAGAAAGTTATTCATAATGAAGGTCGACAAGGTAACGAGGTGATCAGCAGCAGAGCAGTGTTGATGAAAACCACATTGGACATTAGTCAGGAGGTGTCGAGATTCGAGGAGCCAGACCAACCGAGAGTTAACCATGTGTTCCATCACCTTACAGACACAGCTCATCAGAGAAATGGGGCGATAACTGGAAGGAAAATGTTTGTCCTATCCTGGTTTGGGGATGGGACAACAATGGTTTCACGACAACTTGTGGGAACCTGACCTTCAGTCAATTATAGGTACTAAGAAGGAAACACTTGCCCGCAGGAGAGAGGTTCTTCAGCATCTCAATATGGATGGAATCGGGCCCGGGAGCAGAAGATCGGGACAGGGCGAGAGCACGGTCTAGCTCCTGCATGGTGAAGGAGACATTATAATTTTCACGATTAAAAGAGTGTAAAGAAGGCGGCCGTGCCTCCTCTACCTGTTTGCGAGGGAGGAAGCCAGGGTGGTAACGGGCAGAGCTCGAAACCTCCGCAAAGGGAGTGGACCTTGATGCCGGATAAACGGCGTAGGCCACCCCCAACAACCGTGGAGTGAGTAAAGTGGTTAAAAGAACTAGTAAAAGCAGTCCAGCAAGCTATTTTGATGTCGTTTATAACACGACAACATTGTGCTCTCAGTCGTTTATAATTTATACAATTCTCCAACGTTGGGTGGTGGTGGAAGGTGCATAAAACACGTCGCCGGGCTCTAAGAGCGTCGCGGCAGGCTGCAGTCCACCAAGGGACCGGGACACGATGTGAAGAAGAGGATGTACGAGGTTTGGAATGTTTGGCAGTGGTGAGAATAACTTCTGTCAGGTATTTGACCTGGCTGTCACAGCTGGGAAAATTCTGATCGTGAAAAACAGCCATGGAAGAATAAAGCCCCCAGTCGGCTTTAGAGATGTTCCAACTGGTGGGACGAGGAGATGGGTAATGATGCAGGAAGTGGATGACACAAGGGAAATGGTCACTCGAGTACATGTCAGAAAGTGCACACCACTCTAACAGATGTGCAAGCTGAGGAGTGCATATCGCGAGGTCTTTGTGGGAATAAGTATGTGTTGTGTCAGAAAGGAATGTCGGTGCACCGGTGTTGAAGCAAACAAGATTGAGGTGGTGGAAAAGGTCCATTAAGAGGGAGCCTCTCGTACAAGGTGCTGGAGAGCCCCATAGGGGATGGTGGGCATTAAAGTCACCTACCAACACGAAAGGTGAAGGGAGCCGGTCAATGAGGTGTAGCACATCTGCCCTAGTAAGGGCAGATGACGATGGCGATTAGATATTACAGAGGGAAAAGGTAAATGTGGATAGAGTGAGGTGGACGGCAACTGCCTATAGGTGAGTATGCAATGAAATGGGATGGTAATAGACATCTCGAATGAGCATCAGAACCCCTCCATGGGCTGGGGTACCTTCCACAGGTGGCAGGTCGAAACGCACAAAGGTGTAGTGGGGGAAGCCCGCATGATCACATGGACGTAACTTAGTTTCTTGGAAACAGACAAGAAGCGGGCAGTGCAATCGATGGAGTAGTTTTAATTCTTCCTGATTGGAACGAATGCTGCGAATATTCCATTGAAGGAGCACCATGATAAAAAAAAATGAGAGAAGAAAAGAAGATAAAAAGGAACAAGCAAGCGGGGTCACCTCGACGGCCGCTGAGGACCGGACTTCGAGGGAGCACTGCTATCGCCAACTAGGGGCAAAGGGTTGTGTTCCATAGGTTCGACCGACGTCTCTGCCACCTCCCTGAGTTGATCAGGAGGGGCAGCTTTCACTGCCGGTAAAGGGCCGGGAGACGGAGCGTCCCGGTGAAACAGAAGACGGCCGAGGCTGGCAACTGTTGGATGGCGTGACCAAAGATTCACGCCGCGGTGGGGAAGGGGGGAGGGCTGTTCTTTTTGTGAGCCTTCTTAGAGGCATGACAGGTAGAAGAAGCGGTTGACAATTGAGAAGACGGAGTCTTGAGGAAATCTTCATGAACCGGTTCTTTTTTTGAACTCCGGGCAGCAGATTTGGGTGCCCGGGATGTGTGGGAACTGGTAGACGAATGCACTGTAGAACGGGCAGAAGGGATCGGAGAGGCAGAACAAGCAGTTTGCGGGCTAGCCGACCTGACAACAGTGTCACAGAAGGTTGAATCTCAGGTCTGAATGCCTACCTCCTTAGTTGGTCGAGGGGAGGTGAGGACCTGGCTGTAAGTACCTGATGGGAGTACAGCGGACTTCCTACTCGCTAATAACTTTCGAGCAGCATAGGTCGAGACCTTTTCCTTGATCTGAATCTCCTGGATGACCCGCTCTTTTTATAAAAGGGGCAGTCCCCTGAAGTAGCAGCATGGTCACCCATGCAATTAATGCAGCGAGGGGATGGAGGTAGACATTCACCCTCATGGGCGTCCCTGCCACAGGTGGTGCACTTGGCTGCATTAGGACAAGATTTACTGGTATGATTATATCTCTGGCAATGGAAGCAGCGCATAGGATTGGGTATATACAGGCGGACAGAAATGACTTCGTAGCCCGCTTTCACCTTAGATGGTAGGTCAACCCTGGCGAAAGTCAAGAAGATAGCGTCGGCACGAGGTCATTGTTAACCTTTCTCATCACGCGATGAACAGCTGTAACTCCCTGATCGGACATATAGGTAAGTATATCCTCGTCCGATAACCCATCCAGGGATCTTGTGAAGACTACCCCCCGCGAAGAGTTGAGGGTGCAGTGAGCCTCCACTTTTACAGGGAAAGTATGCACAAGTGTAGCCCGAAGTAACTTCTATGCCTGGAACGCATTCTCAATTTCAAGCAACAAGGTCCCATTGCGCTGCCTGGAGCAGTTCTTCAAGGGACCTGCGATCGCATCAACACCCTTCTGAAAAGGGCGGGTCGAGGACAAGGAGAAAGAACGAGGGAAAGGCTATAGAACAGGAAAGGAAGAGGACCAAGAGAAGGAGAAGTCTGAGAGGAAGCAAAAAAAGAAACCTTGGACCGACTGAAAACGCCTGTCTCCGGGCGAACGCACAAACCGGGGGATAGAGGGAAGCGGCCAGGGACAGCCCCGTGCGCGCCACACACGTACCCACAAAAGAGCTGTGGGCCCTCTGTGTGTGTGTGTGTGTGTGTGTGTGTGTGTGTGTGTGTGTGTGTGTGTACACTTCAGGAACAGATTTGAATCTGAATCTGTGCCGATGAGCAAGACATTCAATGGTTCTAGCTGTGCCTCAATTTCTGCTAGCTGCACTTTTCCTGATGCACAACACAACCCGGCTGACTTATGTTTGCATTTGAGTGCATGACAATGGGAACATTCTTTGTTCATATCACTACTCCACACTTTTGGATGAGTGGAATATGCAATATCTGGTTTGTACTCAAATGCGAGACGAAGGAATGAAGATTTTTTGTTGTTGTGGTTTTAGGGCGCACAACTGCTGAGGTCATTAGCGCCCAACACTGCCCATAGTAAAATCGTAACGGGGTTAGAACTTAAAATGGCTTTCGCCATATTTGCACAATGTATAAAAAGTAAAAGTAAAAGCAGAATGCAGATCATCAGCTAAAATATCAGACCTTTCAAATAGTAAACGTAGATCATGACGGAGACGATTAAAAAATGGACATTGCACTAAAAGATGGTACACAGTAAAAGGTTCATTACAGTGCTCACATAAGGGAGCAGGATCACCACGAAGAAAATACTGGTGGCTATAACGGCAGTGGCCAATACGAAGCCGGGCCAGAACAATCTCCTCTCGACGAGAGGGTCGAGATGACATTGACCAGAGATCAGGCACGGGTTTAATGGCTCGCAATTTGTTCCCTGACAGGGATGACCAATGTAAAAACCAACGGAAGATAAAACGCTGGGAGACACCAGGTCATCAGAGCTAGTAGAAAAGGTAGATAGCCAAGAAAGGAGAATTGCCTCCTTGGCAGCCGTATCCGCAGACTCATTCCCCAACACTCCCATGTGGCCAGAGGCCTACAGAAACGTCACAGTAGTTCCGCTCGCTGAAAGAGAGGTAAGTTAATTGCGGATTCTTTGTACCGGGGGAAGGACAGCGTGCAAAGGCTCAACAGAACACTCAGATAGTCTGAGCAAATGACAGTCTTATTGAGCGAGTTTCGCCGGACGTATTGGATGGCTTGATATAATGCATACAGCTCAGCTGTAAAAATGGAACTCCACTCAGGGAGACGATATTTAAAGGAGGTGTTGCCAAGTACAAAGGCACACCCAACACCCTTGTCTGTCTTTGAGCCATCAGTGTAGATGAACAAATTGTCATCAAATTTGAACCAAAGTGGGAGAAATTCTCTCCGGTAAACAAAACTAGGTGTGGAGTCCTTTGAAAAAGAATGAAGGTCCGAGTTAACAGAGACTTCCGAGGCTTCGCCACAGTGGAGAGATGCCCTCTCCAGTTGAGTAAATAGCAGGCATTTTAACATTGAACTGGCCAAGTAATGAACGCAAGCGTACTCCCGGTGGTAGCAGAGCAGACAGGCTCACGGCGAAGAGACCGTCAAGTGAGTCATTAAAGAAAACTGCATACATCGGGTGTCCTCACATAGATGACAAACGGCTAAGCAGGAGTTCCCGATGGTAAGAAAGGCGTAGTTCAGCGGCCTCAGCATAGAGGCTCTGAACGGGGCTAGTGTAAAACGATCCCATCGCCAGACGGATCCCTTGGTGGTGGATTGTGTTAAGGCGGCGCAGTATGGACGGTCAAGCAGAAGAATAAATGATGCTTCCATAGTCCAGTTTGGACTGAACTATGGTGTGATACAGATGGAGGAGAGTAGACCGATCAGCTCCTCACCAGGTGCCACTTAACACCTGCAGCACATTGAGAGAGCACGTACAATGAGCTGCCAAAAGAGACATGTGGGGAGACCAACTTAGCTTCCTGTCGAAAACAAGTCCCAAGAACATTGTGGTCTCCACAAATGGAAGTACTATGGGGCCCAGACAAAGGGACGGGGGAAGGAACTCCTTCCGCCGCCAGAAATTCATGCAGACTGTCTTGTCAGCCGAGAATCGAAAGCCAGTGTCCATACTCCACGTATGGAGAGTGTCTAGGCACCGGTGAAGGCACCACTCCAGGAGACCCATTTGCTCAGAGCTGCTGTAGATCGCGAAGTCGTCGACAAAGAGGGACGCTGACACTCCCCCGAGCCCTGGGGGATTCTCCTGAATAAAAGTGATCGATAACACCGAACCAACACGCACTTTAAAAACAAGGTCTGTTAAAATTTCCCGGATAAAAATTGGCAGACGACCCCGAAAACCCCATGAATGCAGAGTGCGGAGGATGCCCATCTTCCAACAGGTGCCGTATGCCTTTTCCAGATCAAAGAACACCGCTACTGTCTGGCGCTTCCATAAAAAGTTATTCATTACTGAAGTAGATAGGGCAGCAAGATGATCCACTGCAGAACGGTGCTTGTGAAACCCACATTGGACATTATAAAGGAGATGTCGCGTTTCAAGCCACCATACCAGGCGCCCGTGAATCATGCGTTCCATCACCTTGCATACGCTACTGGTGAGGAAAATGGGGGGGGGGGGGGGGGGGTAGCTGGAAGGGAGAAATTCGTCCTTCCCAGGCTTTGGTATGGGAATGACTATTGCTTCACGCCAGCATCGCGAAAAAGGTGCCTTCTATCCATATGTGGTTGAAGGTGGCCAGTAGGAAGTGCAAGCTCGTTGGTGAAAGGTGTTGCGACATCGCTACATGAATGCCATCTGGTCCTGGAGCGGAGGACCGCGAAGACGAGAGTGCATGGTGGAGCTCTTGCACAGTAAACTCGGTATTGTAGCATTCACGGTTCTGAGAGGTAAAGGGCAATAGAGTCATCTCCACAGTCCGTTTCCTAGCGAGGAGAGCGTCAGTTTAGTATAAAGAGCTAGAGACCTCTGCAAAATGTCGAACCAGTTCGTTGGCTATTTGTGGCGTTTACAGTCGCGAAAGAGGCGATGACAATAGGCCCGCAGCCATTTGTATCGGCATAGTTGTGGAGCGTGGACCGTTGTTTGAAGGTTCTAAGGACACGTCACCATTCTCGCCGAGCGTCACGGCATTCCACGGTCCACCACGGGACAAGGGGACGATGTAGTCTTATAAGGGATGTAACATTCCGCGGCTGTGAGAATAACTGTGGTAATGTGTTCCACTTGGTCGTCTATACTAGGATATTGATGAGTACCAAAATCCGCCAGCGACGAGTAGAGCTCCCAGTCCACTTTGGTTATCTGCCAGCGGTGTGGATGCTCAAGTGTGTCAGGCATCATTAGGTGAATTACACACGGAAAATGATCGATCAAATGTGTGTCTGAGAGAACAGACAAGTCAAGACGTCGTGCCAGCTGAGCAGTGCAGGTAGATAGATCTATATGGCTGAAAGTGTTTGTGGAGTCCGAAAGATAAGTTGGTTCACCAGTGTTAAGGCAGATGAGCTAAAGGTGGTTCAGTATATCTGCCAGGAGGGAGCCCTGTGGACATGATCGTGGGAAGCCCCAAATGGGGTGGTGGGCATTGAAATCGCCCACCAACATAAAAGGACGCGGAAGCTGGTCAATAAGATCTAGAAGATCAGATCTAGGGATGGAAAAGGAGGAAGGAGTGTAAATATTGCACAGTGTGAAGATAAATCCAGGAAGGTTTATCCGGACAGCAACAGCTTGTAGTGGAGTACACAAAGGGAAGAGTGTACTGTGTACGTCATCCCGAATGAGCAACATTACACCCCCGTGGGCTGGAATTCCTGCCACAGGAGAAAGGTCAAAGCGAACGGCAGTTCTGCATGGGAAAGTAATTAGAGTACCAGGGAGCAATTTTGTCCTGTAGAGAGAAGATAATTGGGTGATATGTTCACGTTAAAAGCTGCAGTTCAGTCCCATTCGACCGGATACCACAAATGTTCCATTGAAGAATATACATAGTAGGATAAAAAGAGATGGAGGTGGACATCAGCCCAACGAAGGCGGCAGGCCACAATGCGAATGTGCAAAACTGGTGATGCCTGAGATGGGAGGGTCTTGCTCCATATTCTCAGAGGTGACCACAGCAGCCGCGTGAGGGTGGTCGGCAGCCCCATCTTTGGCTGATGCACCTGGAGAGACTATAGGCTTTCAGGGGATGCCATCGTCGCATTGTGAGGTAGAAGGAGTGGGGAAGTTTTCCCCCTACTTGACTTCTTGGAGCCCTGGTGAAGCTCCTTGATAGGCTCAGATGTTTTGGAAGGGGTGCGGAGGAAATCCTCGCGCGAATGCTCCTTCTTAGACTTACGGGTCTCGATCTGTGGTTTCACAGCTGAAGATGAAGATTTGGAAGAGGTATTCACGCCATTGTCGATGTAGACTGTTTGACGACTGCAGTAGTAAACTGTAGGTCACATGTCTGTGTGGCCAAAGCCCGTGTTGATGTAGGCGCTGCAACTACAGTACTGTAGTTACCACGCGGTGGGGTCTTAGGCTTACGACTAGCGTACATCTTATGTGCAACTTTTATTGGAACCTTTTCCTTGACACGTATTTCCTGTATGGTCCATTCATCGGCAAACACGGGATATTCCAAGGAGGAGGCAGCATGATTCCCGTTACAACTGATGCAATGGGGGGACGGTGGTGGACAATTCCCCTCATGTGCACCTTTACCACAGGTGACACATGTTACCAGGTTCTTGGACGACTCACTTGTGTGATTAAACCGATGGCACTGGTAACACCGAGTAGGGTTAGGGATATAAGGTCGTACTGTGACTACCTCATATCCTGCCTTGATCTTCGGCGGCAGAGCCACTCGGTCGAAGATCAGGAACACTGTGCGAGTGGAGACTAAAACATTGTTCTCTTTTTTCATCACTTGGTGTACTGTGATGATGCCTTGCGCTGCCAGATATTCCTTTAGTTCATCCTCATTCAGACCGTCCAAACTGGCCGAGTATACTACCCCTCGGGAATAACTGAGGGTTGGATGAAGCTCAACACGAACCGGGTAGCTATGGAGCAAATTAGCCTTGTGCAGCCGTTGTGGCTGGGAGCCACTTTCTGTTTCCAACAGTAGTGTTCCATTATGCAGGCAGTTGCAGGTCTTAACTGGGCCGGCAATGGCATCAACCCCTTTCTGAATGATAAATGGGTTTACCGAACAGTAGGATTGTCCTTCCTAAGTACGGGTAACCACAAGGAACTTAGATGTCGATTGTAAATGCTTCTGTTCAGATACACTGTTATCCAATACGTCAACTTCCAGAGACTCTTTAAATTTCCTTTTTTTTTAATAAAAACCATCGTGGATGTATCCCCCACAATTGCCAGTGTCTTCGATGGCACGCTCCTTCCTGCTGGGGGCCCCCAACGGAAGCACACCTGCCTTGGGTGATTGTTCCCTCCCCAGGTCACACGTCCAGATCTACAGACAGAGGCACCAATCAGCGAATCGGAAAGGTATCAACGCAGGCAATCATCTCTCCCTGGACCTGGCCTTAACCAGGGGGTACACACGCACCCTACATGCCAGCCCAGGTCTGGGACTTGTGCATTACCCAGTCACCCATATGGGTGGCATTCAGGTATGTACAGGGAGGAGGAAGAAAGAATAGTAAAAGGAGAAGCCTCAAACGCTAATGCGGAGGCAAAGAAAGAAGTGAAAGAAGGGCTCTATCCAAAATCTTTTGTACTTCAGTTCCCCGAAGGATGCACAGACTCGGTCCCCAAGAGAGGAGAAAAGGGCAGTAGGAGAAGCGTCATGTAGCACGGAAAAGAAAGCGTGTCACAAAGGCTGGGGCACGTGCTCGCCACGCACGTACTCACCATAGAGCGGTGAGCCCCTTGGGAGGACGGATGAAGCTGATGTAAATGCTCGATGTACTTATTGGCAACGTTGGTCATTCACTTTGCGTGTGTTAACTAGGAACCAGCAGGTTTATCTCCCTTCTGATTTTTGTCGTTTCTGTTCAGCTCATGCCTCTTGTGATAGAGAAGCACATATTGGCACATGCACACTTGCTTTGATTTGTTTGTCTGTTCTTTCAGCTCTAGTATTTCACATGTTTTTTTGCATATTTCGTAAGACGGCTCAAATGGGACCCCTTGCTTCTTGCTGGCAGTATTCATTGTAACACACACACACACACACACACACACACACACACACACACACACACACACACACTCAGACAGACAGAGAGAATATTTTCGTATTTCTTGATGAAAAAAATATAACACTGATAATGTATGTGTTTTTATAATCATAAAGCTTTTATTTATTTATTATAAATTCACTGCATTGAGATACAAAACAAATGCAGAACAAAATGTCGAATAATGTCTCTCTTGCCAGTCAACCTCTCTGGCGAGTTATCTGTGGCTGCATGCGCATAGGCATGGAGCGAGAGCTAAAGAGGCTGAAGCAAGCACTGAATGTTATACAGCTGAAATATGAGAAGAAATTAATTTTATGTGGCTACATTACCAAAATTTAATGAAGCAACATTTCGTTATACCATTAATTGAATTTTCCGTCAGTGCGTGACAGAACATTATATTATGAAGAAGGAAACATTCCTGATGTTCTGTAACAAGTTGTTACCTGATGAGGGCCTAAGAAGTTGAAAGCTGATTTGTAACCAAATACATAATTTTGCAGAACATCAGGAATTTTTCCCTTTTTCATAACAACATTTGTTGAAAGAATGCAGAGTTTGGCAGCGATAACATTCAATAAAATACTCTCGGGTGGTTTCTAACCCATGAAGTTGAAAAATTCTAAAAAAACTCATGGATGTGGACACCCTAATCAACTAGCAGTATGAAATATATTTTATGGCCTATCCTCATACCTACCAAACACACACTCAAAATTTCATAAAATTCAGTTGAGTATGAACACAAACACCATGACACGAGATTTCTGCTGGTAATCATAATTACAAATATTCAGTTTACTGGGATTCCTAAGGAGATCCCATTTACAAGTCATTTACATGCAGTGGGGTCGCTTCCAGACAAACATTGAGAGCCCTCAAGAACAACATACTTATTTAATTTAACAAGTTTAGTATAGTGGACTGATGGCAGAAGGTGCACTGATCAGGGGGGAAACAACACTGGATTGCTATATGAATCCTTCATTATGTAATGAGGCAATTTTGGAAATTGTCACAAACTACACAGCGGTTTGGCTCCAAAGAATTCCTTTATCAATAGATTTCTTGGATTCCAACTCATTAGAGCCCAGCACCTTCAACTTTCAACCATTAGACCGCATTAGATTTGGTCACAACATAGTTGAGCACCCATCCATATAAACAACTAATTTTGTTTCAGTTCCTGATCGCATTGACACGTGGCAACACCACTGGTAACCGCACAGGAGACAAAGAAAATACAGTTGTTCTCACTGGAAGGCTCGTCATCCTGCCACTATCCATTTGAAAGCAACTCCAGTTTGCATACATAACAATGAGATTTGGACACACTGTCGGTATTGGCATGTGCTACTTGTCAGCAGTCATCAGCAGTAAACATCTAAAGATGGACGGCTGTCTTTACGAAACAATGGAAGATTTACACAACATGATCCTGTATCAGACCACAAGACTGTATATTTAACAGACCACCTCGAAAAGTCACAAGTGTAGACATTTATCAACACACAACACATGGAAAAAGTGAATAAAATTATCTTACCTGGTGGTTAGTTAGCACATGAAATGCATGCGCTACAACCATATTCTCGGCTACATCTGGCAGCGTGATAGCCTGGACAGATACCCATGAAGTGAAACACCGGAGAATTCTTATATGAATCTGAGAATTCTCACCACTATTCGACAGGCACACTTTCTGTTACAAAGAGAAAGAGAGAATATTAATTATTGGACCACACTGTATCATTCAAAAGAGACATTTCTGATAATACATAAAATAGTTGAAAAAGTTATTTCTGTAAATAAGTACACAGATGGGGAGCTCAAATAATATAAAGTTTATTTCAATTTTTGACAGAATGCAACATAACCTTTACTATTATTCCCAATGTCTTTTAATGAAACAGTATAGGCATTTCTACATGGAGCAAATGATAACCATATGGAGCTTCTGAGATATACATATTAGTTTATTTTACATAAACTACTGCAGTACTACAATTGAATAGCACTCAAATCCCATGTCATTACTTGACTAATTTGTAGGTAAATAATACCAAATCTACTCTCCTTGTCGAACACATTGCTTTCAAGTAAATCGTTTTATTGAAACGGACTATAAATAGATCAAGATTACTGGCAATAAAAGACAGTCTTAAATAGCAGCCATCCTGGACATTTTTTCTAATGGTCCTTGACAGATGATAAAGCTTTCAAAGAGGCTTGCTGTGCTGCTGACAGGCATAAAAATAGATAATCACATTCATTGGCCATGGCCTTCATCAGAAAAAGAAACACATACATTCACGCAATCACTCTGACAACTATATACAAATAACTGCCACGTTAGACCACTCCAGGGCCACAAACATCTAAGACTGTGAGTGAGGTGGGGAGTGGAAGGGGAAAGGATGCCGGGTAAAGGTGCGGATCGAAATTCCACATTGAATGATGGATTGTAAAGGCTTTGATAGGCGGGAATTTCAATTGAGGCAATGAATGCAGTGAAGGAAAGGGGCTGGAATGGATAAAAGGGAGGTGTAGAGGAGTGTGGGGAGGATTTGAAATGATAAAAATAATAAGAAAAAATAAAAATAGATAAACATAAATAAAAAGTAAGTAATTAAGGGGATACTTTTTCTTTTTATGTTTTTCTTTTTTTAGTTTTCTTCCTTATTATTTTTATCATTTCAAATCCTCCCACGCCCTCCCCACACTCCTCTACACTTCCCTTTTATCCTTTCCTGCCCCTTCCCTTCACTGCATTTATAATCTCAAATGAAATTCCAACCTATTAAAGCGTTTAAAATCCATCATGCAATGCGGAACTTTCCATCCCCACCTACATACGGCACCCTTCCCCCTCCCCTCCCCACCTCACTCACAGTCTAGACACTTCTGATGCTGGAGTAGGCGGACATGGTGATTACGTGTATAGTTATCTGAGTGAAAGGCAATGACCAAAAATTAAATTTGTGTATGTGCTTATCTATTTTCATGCCTGTCAACAGCTCAGCGAACCTCTTTACGTGAATTTTTACCTATCCTCCATTATTGGTACTCCTATCAGATTTTCCACTGTTAAAATTTTGAATACAAAATCCTGTAGATTGGTAATCTTACACAGAAGCTCAAATGAGACTGTCAGAAAACCCAAAAAAGCATCCGGTTATGGGTGAAGTATACAAGGACAAGACACAAACATTACCTTCAACATGCAATAGAAACGGTGATGCTCAGAATGACAGTGGTGCGTTATTAAACACAGTTTCTCACATTTCTTCACTAATGACAACTAAGTCAACATTCCAGATTCCAAATTAAGAACAGCTGACAACACAAATATCCTGAGGAGTGTAAAGCAAGAACAAATTGGTAAATAAGTCTTCCAGCCGAGACTGTATACCAATTAGCTTCCTGTCTAAGTTTGATGCTGCGATAGCTCCATACTTATCATCATATATAACCGCTCGTTCAACAAAGGATCTGTACCCAAATGGTAGAAAGCTGCACAGGTCACACCAATATTCAAGAAGTGCAAACGGAGTAATTCACTAAATTACAAGCCTGTATCTCTGACATCAATTTGCAACAAGGTTTTTAGAACATATACGGAGTACAAAAATGGACACCCTGCAACTGGTGGCAGTTTCCTTTTTAACTTATGAACCACAGTTGCTGCCATGGATAAAATATTCAATTATGAATTAACCTTGAACGTAATATTCTACTGACCCGTGGTTAACATGTATTTAGCAAATATTGTTCTTGTGAAATGCAACTACCTCTTTGTTAACACAAAGAGATGAGTGATATCAAAAAGGGATCTCAAAATTGATTACATATTACTATACTTCCAGAACCCTTTGACACCGTACCCCACAAACAACTTAAATTGCATAGTTATGGAATATCTTCTCTGATTTGGGATTGGATTGGAATTTCCTGTCAGAGAAGATACAGTTCATATTAACTGACGAAATAGCATAGACTAAAGCAGCTGATATCTGGCTTTGCCCAGGTTAATGTAATAGGTCCTCTGTTGTTCCTTATCAATAAAAATTATGTTTGCAGACGATGGTGTTTATTATCTAGTAAAGTCATCAGAAGGTCACTACCAACAGCGAAACAAATATTAGTGTGAAAATTGGCAATTGGTTCTAAATAATGAAAACAGTGCAGTTGTCCACAGGTATTAAAATAGTCCATTAAAATTAATTTACATGATAAATCAATCAAACTTGAAAGCTTTGATTCACCTAAATACCTATGAATAACTTTTAAATTTGAAAGAATACACATGAAAAATTGTGGCAAAGGTGAACCAAAACTTAAAGATGCAACAAAACTACTAACTCAAGTGCCTGATTGCACCACACTTATGTCCTCATTTGGACTACTGTGGAGTGTGGGGTAAAAAGAAGGGTAGCTCATTTTCTATTATCGCAAAACACAGGAGAGAGTGACATGGAAATGATATCTGAGTTAGAGTGGGAATCATTACAACGAGGGCAGTTTTTGATGCAGCAAGATATACTTACAAAATTTCGAATGTCAATTTGCTGTTGAGAAAACGTTTTCTTGACTCCAACCTACATAAAAGGAAAAAATCCATCCTCATAATACAATAGGTTAGATCAGAACAAGAATGGAGAGATTTAGGTGTTCTTTCTTCTCACGTGCTGTTTAAGAATGAAATGGTAGATAAATGCTGTAAAAGTGGTTCAATGAATCCTCTGCCAAGAACTTCATTGTGATTTGCCATGCAGATTTAAATGTAAGCAACTGTTTGTGTAACAACATTTATTCCTACCCACGTGTTTTTGGAAATCATCCAGAAAGAAAAAAATATTCTTTTATTATTTTTTAATTTTATTCTTACATTGATTACACTAGTATTCAGTCATGTAATTCAGCAACTTATCTGATCATAAATAAAGTGAGTTGGAAATTTTTGTTTGGATAGATTCTTATAACAATGCCACGAGTATATTACAGCTTGCATAGTTTTAAATGAAATATTGTACATTCAAAAGAAAGAAAACATAACTCTCATTAAAGAAAAAAAACCAAAGAATTTAACAGCTTGTCAACATTATATAAACTGTATCCATACTGAAAGGCTCACTTTCAAAACACTGCACAAAAAGAACCACAAGGCCGAATGACTGCTGCAGATTTGAATTGGATATAATTCACAAAGGGGGGAAACACAATGGCATAAACAAAAATTTATATGTCTAATTCCCAAATTATCAATTGAGGGCACTGTAAGGGGTGTAAGAAAAGTGGGTGACAACAAATAATGTCCACATTATGCGTAGGGTGTTATACTGTTAGTGGAAAGCAAGGTCGTACCACATTGGATGGAAAGAAAAGTGTCCTTGGGCCAAAAGCCGCAGAAAATACAAGTAATGTAAAACTTGTTTAGCGTCACTGGACTTGCTTAAGTCATGTCCAATATAGTTTCGACCATTTTCCACTAGAAGTTGAAACCAATAAACTGCATGTTCCACAACAAACCATAGTGTTTCAGAGGTCGCTGTGTGAATATGTTGCATAATATGCAACTTTAATTCAGCCAAATTCACTATGTGACTCCACAACCAGAAGTTACACAGATTGATGTCCAGTGACCTCAACGGCCAAGCTATAGGATGATAATGGCATTTGGGAAATGGCTTTTCAGGAATTATTTCATTGGCTTTGCGATGTGTGGATGTGCTCCATCATACATGAAAACAATACTATCCATACAACCATGCTGTTAAACACTTGGAATGACATGGTTGCATATAAGATTTTTATGCTGGTTACCAGTGACAGTACAGGTAAGAGGACCTGCAGGAGTCATCTACTTAAAAGAAATTGGTTCTACAATAAAGGTTGCTATGAGCTCACACCACACAATTACCTTTGCAACTGGATACTGTGTTTCCCATGTCCTGCAGTTTTGGGTATGGACATGGCATTTAAGGGGCTTCAGCTGTCCACAAAATGTTCCATGGGCAACTAATTGTAGAGCGAATGTGTGTTTCACTAGCGGGTCAGCAGGAAGCAACTACTGCAGATGCATAATTTTATACAGATAGCAATACAGAATATGGCATAGAATTTTACATACCATGATCTGAGGCATTTCTAATGATAGGACAATTCACGTGCACTGCAGTCTTGCACATCAGTGCTCATCCTTTCCTCTACCGCTATGGCTACATCTTCTACAGACGAAGGAATTGATTTCCTTCCTCTACCTCATTGTACTTGAAACAATCCTGTTTCTTCGAACTTCACCATATTCTTCACAGCCTTTGCAGTCACTGGACCATAACCTTGTCTTGTGTTCTTTAATGATCAATATTTCCTTAAGGCTGCAACTACAATCACTGTTCTAGTAAAATAGCTTCACAAGCAGAGCTCTATCCTGCATTGGGAGACCAACGACAATATGCAATAGGAGGCAAGTAACCCAAAACCTGCATGTTAATGCCAAATGAAATGTCCCGAGATTTGCATTGCAAGCCACTTACAGCATCATCTATCAATAGAGTTACAAACTATTTTTTACCTTATTATTATTATTTGTATTTTTTGTGTATGCCATCGCATTTCCCCCTTTGTTAAGTATGATCAGTTCAAATCTGCAGACATTCTGCCATGTGATTCCTTCTACAAAGCATTTTTTTTTTTTTTTTTTTTTAATTTGGGCTTCGGTTATGGACACCCTGTATATATTTCTACCTACTTCAGCTAGGCTTGGATGAAGAAGGAAACCAGTTGTGGCATCATTCACGGATACAAGCCATCATTTGCACAGAATAATTCTGTTACTCCACATAAACATGAGATCAGAGTGTATGGGCAAGGGATCGATCCTTGTTCCTACAGAGCACCAGTCCAGTCTCTAACACTACATTACTGGACTGTATATTAGAGAAAGTTGGGAACAAAACAGAACCAGCTCCAAGTAAGGTTTCAATTCATGTGTCACTTCCATACCAACTATCTTAACTTTACACAATTTACCAGTTTTCTATGGGCAGTCTGCTTCATTCTGAACAGTATGGACATGCTGTCACAGCATAATGTAAAACAACTAAAATAGTTCACATTTTAGTAAAGTTGCAATGGTTACACTTAGGGCATGAAGAGTTTGTGTTGGAGGTGGGCTAATCCTATGTATTGCACATCAACCAAATTATTAAAATCAACTCTCAACTGTGATTCCTAAACATAAACTGTAAAATTTTATTTTAATTACTTCCTTCAAAGACTTACCTAAAAAGTATGTACAAAATACAACAAAGACAGATAAAGAAGAAGTACTCACCAAAAGTAGTGATCACGATCTAAGATCCAGTCATCTGTCACAGTCAGTCCAATCGCAATCCTTACTTTTGGTGAGTATGGACTCTTTATCTAACTTTAAGATAGCCGATAAGTTTTTATATTCTTGTTACAAATTTAAATTTATATTAAGGAACACTGAACTGACATGTTCCTTGGTTGAAATTATCATTTCAATGGAGAGGAGGAAACATGACGACCATTTAAATACTTGGCATCTGAAAAGAAATAATACTTTTCTATAATCACCTCTTTTTCAAAACAATTTTTTTTTTTTCATAATTTTTTATTCCTTAAGACCACCCCACCCCCTCACTGCTCTGCTTTGCCGAAGCACATGAAAGTAAATTAGAGTAATTGCTCAACATCCTTTAAAAAAACCTGGTTTATTGTCTTTCATATATCAGATTAGTCCTGCATTCAGGATTTTGGTATGTAAGTTACAGGCTTATACCACTATAGTTCTTACATTTATTTTCATATATAAAAACAGTTATAAAAATAAATGTAGGAATTGCAAAGGCATAATCCACATGGATTCAGCCTTTAACTTACATGCCAAAATCCTGAGAGGAAGACTATTGAAATATCATGGAAAAAACTAAGAACAATAAACCTGTTTTAGTTAAAGATCAACTACAATTGACAATACTTTTACACTATAAGTCGTAGACACTGCTGAAAATTTAATAGGGAGACGTACCTTGCTTTTCTAGTGTTTAGAGAAGAATTTGATTATGTAATCACTGAAATACCATGGAATATATGACTAAACAAAATTATTCCTCTCACTTCATAAATAAATAAACAAAGAAATTGTTATAAATGCGGGAAATATCATCTCCAAGAAACTGAACTGATGTGGCAAGGATGCTATATTTCTCAGACATGTAATTGATAAATTGAAACATATTGAATAAAAAGGGAATATGTTTCAATCACGACACTATACTAGATGTAATTTTCTTTGCAGATGACCTAAATAACAGCAGAGAATGAAGACGACTTTCAGATAGTGATGTTTAAGTTGCATCAGATAGTGTTTAAGGTGCATCTTCTTTGTTTCTTTAACTTCAGAGTAATAGTTTTCACTTGAATTACATCATTCCTATTTACTACCCTAACTTTTCCCCATGCTGGTGAACTTTTCTGTCCCAACAGGAAGGTGGTGATTTGTTCCAGGCAGTATGTTGCACTACAGTGTCCACGAAGTTTACTCACTATCTCAGCTCTATACCTTTCCTTACATTCCAACATCAAAACTTGTGCAACAGAATGAAATAACAGCTCCTACTTTTTCAGCAGAAGAGTATTGTCAAATGTAATCTGAATATTTTTATCTATAAATTACAAGTGTTGTCCTTGTTTTGAGAAAATGGACGTAGTCTGAAGACATGACTGAAAGTTACCCATGCCTTCAGACTCCATTACAATTCTGTATAAATACAAAGTTTAATTAAGAAGCTGAATAATTAAACGAATCCTATAACCAAAATGACAAAAAAGAACAATGAACAGAGCAACCTTGGCTTGCCCAACTCTGCAAAAAAATAATTGCAGTGTATATCCAGAATGCTAGAAGGAAATTATAGTAACTACAACGTCCTGCCCCTTTTCCATGGCTTTGATATATTTATATTAGTATTTAAACTATTTTGCTTATATTTTGAATTACTTTATTCCGTTTTGAACGAAGGAGCTAAAGTAATAATTATCAACATAATACACGTAACACTGATGACGATAGGGCAACAAATAATTAAAGATGACACTAAACAAGAATGAAAAGTGAATACTAATTGTAAACACAAGACATAAAAGCAGTGTATATGCATACTGACAGAACATAGTAAAATGCAATGTTTCAGAGCACTTCATTATATCTGAACAAATTAGTGTGTGGCACATGATAAGAAAGAATGATTTCTTTCCCTTCATTGCATTGATTATTATACACTGCAAACATTAAGGTTGCAATCAATGAGCAAAATTTGTTCAATGATTTATATTTCATGAAGGCCATAAGCAGGGATTTACCCATTACAACATTTGATTTGTCAGTGTGTGTAAACAATGATAGCAAATCAGTACTCCAGTGGCAAGTAACAACAATTAAATTAAAATTATCTGTTGGTTGATACCTGTCACTTGCTGCTAGTGTTGCCACTATAGTACTGGTAGGTTCGACCAATGCGCGAGTGTCACAGAAATGCTCCGCAAACTCGCTGAGACAACGTTCTTTTCGAGAAATTCTGTTTAGGGAATTTAGAGGGCAAAAACTTGAAGCTGGCTGCATAACGATCTTGTTGCCGCCAACTCACATTTCACGTGAAGATCACAAAGACAAAATAAGAGAAATTAGGGCTAACTTGTCTGCCAGTTCATTTCCTGTGATCCCGACATGCCCTAGAGTCCAGATAAATACTACCGACCATCTGCGTTGTTGAGTGACATAGAGGGACTCCTGTATGGCTATGGTGTGGGAAGCATTGGTCAAGATCTCATAGTCCGCTGAGGGAGTCGCTGCAGATGACGTAGGACTCCCCTGCAGTGAAGATACGAATATGGTTAAGAGCACGATAGATGGCTACTACCAGCGCAGTGAAGACACTGCAGTCAGCCGGCAATGAGTGCAATTCATTATGCCCTGCATGCGTGTATGTGTAGCCAACATGACCACCCACCATGGAGCCATCACTTCTGAGCCCCGTGAAACATTCAGGATAGATCAGAATTGGCGGCCAATGGCTTCTAGGTGAGATGAGGTTTTGGGGTGCTGTGACAATTCCAAGCAAAGGCGTAACCGACGGATACTCCATGGTGGATTACGAGATTGGAACTGGAAGATAGAAGGTAACGGAGTAGATTCCAGTTCACTAAGCAGCAAACGGACACGGATGCCAACTGTCATCCCCGATCTTGGCCGCTGTTGTGGAGTGGTAAGTGGCCTGACTGGAAAAAGGAGACGACGGTTGGGGTGATGGGACAAGCCACAAATATGAGCAATATAATTGCAAAGCAGCTGTTGACACCTGGTTCATAATGGCGAAACTCCAGCTTCCGCAAGGAGACTATTGACAGGGTTGATTCTGAAAGCTTCTGTCACCAGCCGAACACCACAATGGTGGATTGGGCCCAGCATCTGCATGGCTGGAGGCGATGCTGAACCATAGGGAATGCTCCCGTAGTCCAACCGCGATAAAACGAGAGCCTTATAACAATGTAGCAGAGTACGGCGGTCTGCTCCCCAAGTAATATTGCTAAGGCAGCACTTCTGGTTGAGCTCACGGAAATGAGGAAGCCATGTCAGCCGGTCGTCAAACATTAGCCACAAGAAACGATGCGTTTCCACCACACTGAGCAGGCGGACACCTGCGTAAAGCTCGGGATGTGGATGGACTGTCCGAGGCCGGCAGAAGTGCATAATGCAGGTCTTGGCAGCACAGAACTGAAACCCATGGGCGAGGGCCCTTGTCTGTGCCTTGCATATGGCTCCCTGCAGCTGTCGTTCAGCAGCACCTATACTGCAAGAGCTAAAATCTAAACAGAAGTCATCAGCATCTAAAGAGGTGGAGACTGATAAACCGACTGCTGCCGCTAGACCATTTATCGCCACTAAAATTAGAGGAACACTCAGTACAGAGCCCTGGGGTACACCATTCTCCCGTACATGCAAAGAGCTACAAGAGGCACCAACTTGTACAAGAAACGTAAGCAAAGATAAAAAAAATTGGATAAAAATGGGAAGAGAGCCCCGGAGACCCCACCCATGTAATGTAGTAAGGATGAGATGTCTCCAGGTCTTGTCATAGGCCTTAGATAAGTCAAAGAAAACTGCCACCAGGTGCTGGCGGCGAGAGAAGGCTGTCCATAAGGCGGACTCAAGGTGGAGCAGGTTATCCACAGCTGAATGCCCCTTTCGGAAACCACCCTGGCATGGAGATAGGAGACCCCTGGACTCAAGGAGCCAGCACAATCGTTGACTCACCATACACTCCAGCAATTTGCAAAGAACATTGGTGAGGCTGATTGGTCAGTAGCTGTTCAACTCATGTGGTCGTTTACCAGGTTTGATCACCGGGACTATCAGACTCTCTCGCCACTGTGACGGGAATGTACAACTCCAGATGTGATTGAAGATAGCCAGAATGTCATGCTGAGACTCGGGTGACAGGTGTTTCAGTATCTGATTATGGACACGATCTGGCCCAGGGGCTGTGTCAGAGCAGTGTGCCAGGGCAGTGAGGAATTCCCATTCGCTGAATGGAGCAGTGTACAGTTCTCTACAGCGAGTCGAGAAGAATAAGAGCTGTCTTTCCTCCTGCTCGTTCAGGGCACAAAAGGCCCCTGCGTAGGCCGCAGATGCAGAACTCTGAGCGTAGTGCTCAGCAAACAGTTCAGCAACTGCATCTGGGTCTGTGCTAACTGCTTCATTCAGGGAAATCCCAGGCACACTATGGGGAGACTAGTAGCCATACACACATCTGATATTCACCCACACCTGGGATGGAGATGTACATGATCCAATGGTAAATACATACCTTTCCCAACACTCCTGTTTGTGTCGTCTAATCAACTGTCGGGCTTGGGCACGAAGCCATTTAAAAGCGATGAGGTTCTCCGTAGATGGATGTAGCTTGTGGCGCTGCAGAGCTCGCCTGCGCTATCTAATTGCCTCAGCAATCTCCGGCTACCACCAGGGCACTGTCCGCCGCCGGGCGGATCCCGAAGAGTGAGGGATTGCACGATCAGCCTCAGCTATAATGGTTAAGGTAACACTGTTAATTACCACATCTATATTCGAGTGTGTAGGAGAACCAACCGTGGCAGCAGAAGTAAAAGCGTCCCAATCAACCTTATTCAGCACCCATCGTGGCAGGCGATCTGGGGCCCAACGCGGGGGTAGTGACAAGAAAATCAGAAAGTGATCACTACCACACAAATCATTGTGTTCACTCCAGTGGATAGAGGGGAAGAGGCTAGGGCTACTCACTGAAAGGTCAATGGCCGAGTACGTACCATACGCCACACTACAATGTGTGGGGGCAGCATTGTTTAAAAGGCAGAGGTCTAGATGAGATGTCAGTGACTCGACATCTCTACCACAGCTAGTAAGCATGGTACCACCCCACAATTTGTTAAGGGCGTTGAAATCATCCAATAGCAGGTATGGTGGGGGTAGTTGTGCTATCAGTGCAGCCAGGACATGTTGTGGGACTTCACCATCAGGAGGGAGTTAGGCATTGCAGATGGTAATGTCCACTGCAGCCCTTAGCCTGACAGATACAGCTTCCAAACGCGTTCGTAGTGGAACAGCTGTGCTGTAGACAGAGGTAAGGACGTAGGTGCATACTCCACCTGACGCCCTATCACAGTCTGCATGGTTCCTATAATAACCCCTATAGCCACGTAAGGCAGGGGTGCGCATCACAGGAAACCAAGTTTCTTGCAGGGCGATGCAATAGGCAGTGAAGTGCTGAGGAGTTGGCGTAGCTCAGCTAAGCAGGGGGGAAACTACCGCAATTCCACTGGAGGATGGTGTTATTGGCTTTAAAGGCCTTGAGTGGAACAGTTACTCCATAGGTTCAGTTGTTACCACCAATTTTGAACCTACCCAATCCAAGATCATTGACTCTGGGGAGTCGATGAGGGCGAGATCCTCAGGTGAGCCAGGAGGAAATTGTACCACAAGTACAACACCAAAGTATAGTATTCTTTTGATCTGTAATGAAAGTACATGTGAACAAATCACTTCTTTAGTTGCAGACGTTGTTTATATCCTTACTAGTTACAGGCCACCTCCTTCTACATCCCATAAATATAAAACTGGCGACAAAGCTTTCAGACTTGAGTGTGTTAATCATTTCCCTTTCAGGCTGAAGTGTGAAGAATTTTGTTATAGTGTGCTTGTGGAATTTTTTTTGTTTTGTTTTTTTGTTTCAGGTGGTACACTACATTACTTTCTAGATTTACTGTATTAGTTGTGTTAGATAATCACGGTGCCACCCCTGTGACTAACCCTCTTGCCGCCTACACTGCTGCAGCTAATCCATTGGTTGTGCCTCCGCTGCTATCTACACTGCCAAATGATCTAACGAGAATTCTTCAGTTTCAGATACCAGTTAATCCACCAACGTACAAGCATAATGATGACTTTCACTGAAGGCCAAAAACAAACTGCTGCAGCTGCGGGCGACACACAACAGCAAACAATCGTGGCACAATTGTCTGCCACACAATCTGCAATCTTGCCATCATTCCGACAACTGGATGACAAAATACAGTGCTGGATGGAATACATAGCACAATTTCGGAGCCACATTGCAGGACATCAAAAACACGGTACTGTGCTGCTTTCTTATTTCTTGTCTCAAGTGGGTGTGAACATTAGTGCTGTGTCAAACGTTTCCCCACAAGTCGCCCAGAACAAGTGCCGTTTGAGAAATTAGTGCAGACGATTACTAATCACTATGAACAGATAGTGAATGTCGTGACAGCTAGATTTCAGTTCTATAATTGTCGTAGTGAGGCAGGACAATCTTATATGCAAGGCTTAACTATTAAATGTAAATTTTGTTGTGACTGGCAAGTACTATTCCGATTTAATGATATGTGATGTATTTACTAGGAATGTGTCAAGACTCTCGTATCTGTGAAGAAATCTTTTCCCAGCATAAAGAATGTTCCATAAAGTTTTGGGATTGCAGCCGGATTCTGTTGACTTCTTGTTGCGATAATTTGGGCTGACAACCGTTCGGCTATCTTCAGGTGCATGTGTTCCACAGGAGATTGTTAGTCCTTGACAAAGCCTTCAGAGCAAAAATGGCCAAAGAGGTGCATGGGCATCAATGGCCATCACATGTGTGCCCTTTTCGAATTTACCGCCCCCTGCAAAAAACAGTCCACACGTGGCATGCAGGTGCCTGCGCGAAGTTGCAACTAAATGTCTGCCATCTATCGGAATGCGCACATACTGCATAGGGTGGAAATCCAGTACATTTCCACCCTCTGTCAGAATGTGCACTCAGTACATTAATTGTCAAATGTATAAAATTTTAATTGTCACTAGCAGTGTTGTCCTGATAAAATGTTTCCTCAAAGATGATAGCTTTGCCACAATAGCAAGATATTCTGTAAATTCTGGCTTTCCTCAATCCCACATCATTCTTACTGAGCTGAGAAGAACTGTCATGTTTTCTGCAACATCTGAATTCGATCCACAAGAATATCCAGTCCACGATGGAAACTGAAAAGGACGGCTGCTTACCATTTCTTCATGTCAGTCAGTGGGAAAGTGGACAAGAACTTTGAGCATTCCATTTACCGGAAACCCACACATATGGACATATATTTCCAAGTGTCCATTCCACACCAAAAACTGACTGTCCAGCCACAAAGGAGCACCCCTCTTGTGACCCAGTACTGCCCAGGACTGGAGCAGTTAAACCACATTCTCCGCCAGAGTTTTAAATACCTTTCATCCTGCCCTGAAATGACAAGTACCCTACCCGATATCCTCCCCACACCCCCTACAGTGGTATTCTGTCCCCCACCAAAACTTCATAATATTCTTGTCCATCCCTGCTCCCAACCCCTTGTCCCATGGCTCATATCCCTGCAATAGACGTAGATGCAAAACATGTCCTATCCATCATTCCACCATCACCTTCTCCAGTACAGTCACAGCCATTTCCTATCCCATAAATGGCAAGGCAACCTGTGAAAGCAGTTGTGGTATCTACAAACTGAGTTGCAACCAGTGTGCAGCTTTCTATATTGGTATGACCAGCACCAAGCTGTCTATCGTGATGAATGGTCACCGTCAAACTGTGGCCAGGAGACAGCTAGACCATCCTGTTGCAGAGCATGTAGTGCTGCATAATGCTGGTTCACTTCAATGACTGCTACACAGCCTGAGGCATACAGATCCTCCCCATAAACACCAGATTTTCTGAATTCTGCAGGTGGGAACTCTCCCTACAATATATCCTAAGCTCACATAACCCCCCAGGCCTAAACCTTCACAACGTCCCTGCCTCCACCGCCCCCCCCCCCTTTTCCCTTCCCTTCCCTTCCCTTCCCTTCCCTTCCCTGCTCACACACTATCCTTACATACATCTCCCATTGCGGCATACATTTCAGTCCTTTCCTTTTCTTCCACCTGGCTGTCAGACAGCACTGGCATATTCTACACCCATGCCGTGCGTCTCTCCCCTCCCCTCCTGCTTCCCTGTCTTTGCCACTTCCTCAACCCCACCACTGGTTGATCTCGCCTCAGCTGTGCTGAGTCACGCAGACTGGCCACAGCAGCCAGAGATGGTTGTCATGTCTGTGTGCACGTGTGTGTCTCTCCAACCAATGAAGTCCTTAATGGTTGAAAGCTATCAAGTTGAATTCCGTTATTTGTGCCTTTCTGCAGCTCAACAGATGTCTCTGTGATGAGTAAGCAACCCATCCTCCTAAAAATATTGTTGAATACTTCCTGTAATTTTCGTAATTTGATTAGAAGACGCTCATGGGGTACAGTGTCAAAAGCCTTCTGGAAGTCTAAAATATGGAATCTATTTGAGATCCCTTCTTGATGCCACTGATAACTTCATGTGAGTAAACAGCTAGCTGTGTTTCACAACGATATTTCTCAGTCCATGTTGACTATGGGTCAAGAGATCACTACCTCTTGAAGGTAGTTCATAATGTTTGAGGAAAGTGTGTGTTCTAAAATCCTGCTCCAAACCAAGATCAATTACATAGGCCTATAACTTTGTGGACTTCTATTGCCTTTCTTGAATATTGGACTGCAACTTTCCAGTCTTCGGGTATGGATCAATCGCTGAGCGAGTGATTGTGTACGATGGCTCGGAATGGGGCTATTGCATCAGCATACTCTGAAAGGAATCTAATTGGTATACAATCGCGACCAGTGGACTTACTTTTGTTAAGTGATTTAAGTTGCTTTAATAGTCCAAGAATATTTACTCCAAGTCATGCATGCTGACAGCTGTTCTTGATTCAAATTTTGGAGTATTTGCCTTATCCTCACTGGTGAAAGAATTTCTGAAAGCCTTTTTTACCAATTCTGCTTTAGCACAATGTCGTCTGTAGCATCACCATTGCAATTGTGTTTTGCAGCTAGTATACTTTACATATGACCAGAATTTATTAGGATTTTCCACCACATTACGTGTCAGGGTTTTCGTGTGAAAACTATTTTAAGTTTCTTGCACTGAAGTTTGAGCTAAATTTTCAGTTTCTGTAAAAGATTGTTAGTCTTGGAGATTTTGTGTCTGTTTAAATTTTGAATTATTTTTTCTTTGCCTTTGCAAGACTGATGTAATCTGTTTTGTGTACCACAGTAGGTCTGCCCCCTACTTTGTTAACTTGTTTGGTATAAATCTGTCAATGGTTGTCGATATTATTTCTTTGAATGTGTGCCACATCTGAGCTACATTCACATTGCTAGTTTCGAAAGACTGGAGATTCTCTCTCAGTAATGCATTAATCTAATTTTTATATGTTTTTTTGAAGCGAAAATTATAAAAGAAACTTTCCTGATGGGATAACAAATATAAAAAATGGAAAACTGATGACTTACCCACAGGACAGGCTCGTTGACAGACACAAATAAAATCACACACAAGCACACATACAAGCTTTCGCAACCGTTGGTTGCTTCTTCAAGAAAAGAGGAACAAAGGAGAGGAGAAAGGGCAGGATATGGGTTTTAAGGAAGTGAAAAAGGAGTCATTCCAATCCCAGGAGTGGGAGGACTTACCAGATTTTTTTTGCTAAGAAGTATGTTTTCACAACCATTTACTAGTCTACTTGGTTCATGAACTAATTGCTGAAGATAATTTTTGGAGAATGCATTCAGTACAATTTCAAAAGATGTTTTATGCTTTCCTCCAGTTTTAAACCTGTATTTTTGCCAACATATTGAGGGTAAGTTAAAAGTGTCAATTAAAATTTTATGCTTTGGGTATCGTTCTGAAATCTGATCCAAGATTTCTTTGATCATTTCTGCAATCCAACTGAGTCAGTGGGTCAGTAAAAAGAATCAATTATTAATTTATTCTGGTAGTCAGGAGTAATGTCTACCCACAGCAGCTCACAGGATCTATCTACTTAATATTTGCTACAAGATAAACCACTTGTGACAACAATAAATACACCACCAACTGTTTTATTGATCTATCCTTTCTGAACACAGTTTGTTCCTTGCAAAAATTTCACGTGAACTTATCTCTGGCTTTAGCCAGCTTTCATTACCAATAATGATTTGATCTTCAGTACTTTCTATTAGCGCTAGGAGTTCTGGTACTCTCCCCACATGGCTATGACAATTAACTGCTATCAGTCCAATGGTGTTTATATCTGTGTTTGTCCTATATCTGACCTGTACCCTTTGAGACTGAACCCTTTCTTCGTGTGTTCCCAAGGCCCTCTAACCTAAAAAAAAAAAAAAAAAAGCCCACTCCACACCACACAGCTCCCAGCTCCGTGTAGCCGCTTCCTGCATGTAGTGGATTCCTGATCTATTCAGCAGAGCCCAGAACCCCTACCACTCTACGCAGCAAGTCAAAGAATCTGCAGCCTATATGTTCGCAAAATCGTCTCAGCCTCTAATACAGCCATCCACTTGGTCTGCGCCAGAGGTCCACAGTCAGTCCTGTCAACTATACTGCAGATGCTGAGCTCTCCTTTCGTCCTGCTAGCAAGACTGGCAGTCTTTACCGCTTCAGATAGCCACTCAAGACTGGACATAATCCCTTCCTATCCACAGTGATCCACATGGTTGGTACTGATGTGAGTCACCACCTGCAGTTGGCTGGACTCCGTACTCTTCATGACATCTGGAAGGAACCATTCCACATCTAAAATGACACCTGGTATGCACACGGAGTGCACATTTGCCTCCATCCCCTCCACACCACCAATATTCCTACTAAGGGGCTCATCTAACCACCTGTAGTTGGAGCTCTGAACTACAAGCAAACCCACCTTCTGTGATAGCCCAGATCTTGCAGGCTGGAAGGTGATCTCAGGCACCATCCACCTCAGGAACATATTCTGACAAAGACAGCAACGCATATCCGTTGGTAAGATTAACTGAGCAGGCGTCACGATCGGTCAAAAATGTTCAAGTCTTTGTAAAGCCAAGGGACTTAACTGCTGCAGTTATCAGTCCCTAAGCTTACAAACTACTTTAACTTATGCTACGGACAACACATACCCAGGCAAGAGCAAGTACTTGAACCTCCAATGGCAAGAAACGCTGCACCTTACAATGCTTGGCCACTCCACCCAGCTACAATCAGGCTTTCACTGCCTGCCACACACTGGGGCAGCCTCCCACGTGACCAAGGGTGGACAGTCTGCCTAATTGTGAGCAGTGATGGGGCTCATCGAAGCCACAGGCTGATCGATGGACATGCCAGACATCCATTCAGTTTCAATGGCCGGCCAACTGCGGTGGTACCGCAGCCTCCAGCTATGCAACTGAAGTTAACATAGCTTGAAACTAATTTGCTTGCATCTGCACACAGCAGTCACAGTCCCTATCCATGACTACAGTATCCAGAAAAACAAAAGACTAAAAAGGTCCAGTGTAGACTCTAGAGCAGTGTTTTTCACCCAGTGGGTTGTGACCCACAAGGGGGTCGCAAAGTTTTTCTCGGGTGGTCATGGTTACAGGAGGAAGAACATGCACCATAAAATAACTAGAGGTTCAGTAATAAGAAAACATATGTCTAGCTCAAATATATTAAAAGTTAAAATTATGGAGTTCCTTGAAAATATCACAGTCATTAAGCAAAATATATTGTTATGTCACAAATCATTATAAAAGATATTAAAAAACACTTTCCAACAATTAATTATTCTTTTTTGTCTTTGTTCTTTCATTCTCCTGGTGGGGCAGGCTGCCAGCACCTGAGGTGCTGTTTAGCCAACAGCATTTAAATAATATTAAAAAGAAAAGAAACAATATAAAGGACTACAAAACATGAGAATACAAAAACATAAACATGGCGAAAAATGAAGGAACCATGCTGCGTGAAATGGAGTGACGAAAGTTAAAACACAAATGTGATAAAACTGCAAAACACAACACTGTAGCGCTGATGGACATGGACATTTAAAATACAATGGCATCAAATGCAGGATGGCCGTTCAGTTTTGTTAAAATGTACTGCACTCCAACAGAACACAGATGATGCACACGCAGATGTATTAAATGAATATGAGGAATGATGGAGATGGAGTGAAGTGAGGAGAGAAAGAGGGGTGGAAGGGAGCAGAAGAAGGCAACATATGTGGAGGAGGGGGGGGGTCGAAGAGGAGAATGAGGTGGAAGAGGGGATGGCCACAGTGCCATAGGGAGAAGGAGGGGGGGGATGTTCCAGGAAGCTAGATGGAATGGAACGGGAGAGGGGGGAGACTGGAGGGACCAGGTAGAGAGTAGGGATGAAGGAGGGGAACAGGCCCCCTCAGGGGAGTAGCAGAGTGAATGGAGGAAGAGGGGAGGATAAGAGCTGGTACAAAGGGTAGATATTTGGGTGGAGAGGATTGTCAGGGAAAGGAGGGTGGACAGGTGGAGGATGGGAGCCATACAGTGATAATGGTGCAGCAACAGACCAGGATCAATGAGTAGGATGGAGAATAGGATGATGGGATCTAGTTTATAGTATAGCAAATGGTGCCGAAGGTGTTCAAAGAAACGGACAAGGCGGAGGAAGGGGATGAGGTCATAGAGGAGCCATGCGGGGGATGGAATAATTTAAAAGAAAGCTGTAGCCAAATAGATGATTACGTTTGTTTCCTTTGAGATAACATAGTTGTGTTACAGTTCGTGATGGTGATTGGGGTGGGGTCGCCAGAATATTTTTAATTCAAAATGGGTGAAAAACACTGTTCTAGGGTAACTAAGGTAAACAAAGACGACTAGTGCAAGTACGACTGTTGTGATAAAGGAGACAAAATACACAACTATCAAACTAACACTAATTTAGTAATACCAAAGAGTTGTCCTATTAAGTCCTAAAACAAGTAACATAGTTAAGAAATAAAACTGACGAGGTTACAAGAAAATGAAAATAGCTGGCTGAACTTTTGTGCAGTCTCGGTACTGCCTGTTTCTAGCTAACAGTCGTAATTCAACTGTAACTCTATTTGAAACAACAGAAGACGGTCGTGATTCACACGGCGAAAGCATACTTAATGCAATTCTGAATCTAATATACATGCAAGCGAACAATATATTTGTAAAAACTGACTCAAGAACCACACAAGGGTCATCAGGCCCTTGTTCCTAACTTAAGAAGTATTGGACATACAAATACTTTAACAGTCAGCACCCAGGGGGGAAACCCACAAGGCGTACAGAGTGGCAATGAACACTACTTTGACAATATAGAAGGAAACAACAGAGGGGAATAGAGCAAGTGGTTAACTTAACCATGAATTACTAACAACAGGATACTGTGGCTGGCTGATCACAATGATACTAAGGGATGAGGCTGTCACTTTGGACATACTAAAATCATCCAGACAAAAGCAGGAGAAACAATAAATGGGGCCAAGATTAAAATTGCTGGAGGGGTGGGGACCTGAGAGATCAGACTAACATACCAACCACTAAATGAAATGATAAAAAAAACCACCTGTGCATAAAAAACACAGTCAGCCCTAGAAGCAATGTCACAAGAACTAAAGAACACACTGCAGGTACACTGAAGGACTGCTGCAAGGGGGTAAAATGAGACAGTTCAACAGATTGTGGACCACTGTTAAGAGAGCGCCATAGCAACACCTGGGAGGGTCCTCTCGACAATTTGGTGGCTGTGTGTTACCCAGGTATGGCCAATACATAGGCAAGCCAATCAGGGAGTCACTACAAATAACAAAAAGACTTCCCAGGGCAAGCTTCAAGATGTTCAAAAGCATGAGGAATAGAGACCAGCTCCACGGTAAAAACACTACTCTCCTGAAGCCAGGAAACTGTTGGCATGGACTACTTCTGCACCAAAGAATGTGTCAATAAGTGACAGGAACTGGCAACGAAGATGTATTTGATAAACAGATACTTTTGAGTTTCGGGACAAACACTTGCAAAGCTGCAAGTAAGGAATGCACCACAAACATGGACAGCAATCAGGAGAACCAACCAGGGCTGCAGCAACTGGGAGTGCAGCAACTGGAAAAAGAAACCTGTGATTCTGGTGGTGGGGCAAGGCACGAACATGAGCAACATATGAATTAGGCAGCTGTTGCTGGCAGAACCATAGGGGAGGGACCCCAACTTCAATAAGGAGGCTTGCTGCTGGGCTCATGCAAAAAGTGCCCATCGCTAGCCGAATACTACTATGGAGAACTGAGTTGAGGACCTGCAATGCTGAAGGGGCTGCAGAATCGTTCACCAAACCCCATAGTCGAAGTGTGATTGCTTCTCTTCTGCTCTCAGTTTATTCTTGTTGTCGAGCAGCTATACTTAAGAGTTTGTAGTACAACATTTACAACATTTGGAGTTGCTCCAAAACTTGTGCTAATTGCGCTGAGTATTGGCAAGCCGAGAGCAAGGTCAGCCCGCCTGATATTAGACACACCAACGCGCTAATTGTGATTGTCACAGTTCTGGTGGCATATCTGCCTACAGTACATTCGTGTTTCACATGTAAACTGTCTGTAGTGGCACGACATAGCCGAATGAGTGGGATTGTAGCCCAGGGTTGAAGTTGGCTGATATTAGTTGAATATTGCTTCTGGAATAGGAAGCTGAATTATCTCTGGGTCTGCGACTTGCTGCTATTGACACTCGCAGCTGCCGCCCAGTCGTTGTGTTGCTGACATCGCCAGCCAGCACAGTTTTGGTACAGTAACACATGCATTGCTAGTTTTTCAGGGGGTATTCAAGTTTCGGACTGTTGAAAAAGTTAATTAAATTCACAGAAATCTGGTATCGGAATATTCCTCTCAATTACGCCACTGTTTCCAGTTAAATGTGGTTTGTCACAATGTGTTTAGAATTAATTACAATTTTCTTTCACTTACCAGTCACTTGCTGTAGGAGTGTTTATATTGTTTTGTAAATTTGTATAATTTGTTATGTGCTCAACTGTATGTGTATCTTGCTTTCAACTCTGACGTTCATTTGACTTCAGAGAAAAAAACTAGTCAAAACAAATTTCTTTACTCAAATTAGTTAACCCCCCTTTGCACAATTTTGGATGGGTTTTATTATTTGGAAACTAGAGGATAAATTAATTACATGTTTGATGGTGGGACAGCCACGCCTATGCTTTAATATCAAGTGAACAAACCATTTGCATACCATCCTTCCTCCCCCTTACCTTAACCTTTATTTCCAACACACCCACATAAATATACCTTTCAAGGCTGAGAGGTTTGTTAACTATCGATCACCAGTGGATCTGTGTCAGATTTCATCACTGGGATGGTGATGTCGTCCTGCCATTGGGACAGACAGATACACTCTGTCCACAAACTACTGAATAAGGTGTGCAGTTGGCACTGAAGTACAATGAGAGATGGCAGAGGAATTAGCTGTGGGCACAATCCGGCTCCAGAGAGGTATTGTGGTACATAGCAAGGGCACTTTTGAAACTCCAACTCATTAAATGATACATTGTAAGTTTCCCAGTGACATGTACAAAACAACAAACACATACTCTTGATCCACTCTTTAAGAGCTGCACTCAACAGAACTACAAGCATGGTGCTCTGCCATAAGCTCAATAATAGCAGTTGGGTCGGATGAGGAGACACGGGATTCCCACTGGTGGGCAAAAGCCAAAAAGGCACCAGCCGAAGTTGTAACCATACTCGAGAAGGGGAGGCACATGAACCAATGGTGACAACTTACCTCTACAGCAGTCCTCGATCAGTCACCGAGCTCGGGCCTGGAGCCGTCTGAAGGCAATCAGATGCTCCACAGAAAGATGACACTGAGGTGCCCACCGATGTTCTCGGATATCGTCAACAATCTCCGGTGTCCACCAAGGCACCGACTTACACCAGAGTGAGCCAGAGGGACAGAGGCTAGTTGCTTCGGCAGTGGAAACACCATATCAACATCAGTGAGAAGGCTAAAAGGCAGGCGGTCTGCAGGTTGCAACTGCCAAAACTACAGAAGTACAGGAAAGTGGTCACTACCACAAAAGTTGTCATTGACTCTCCAGCTGAGATACGGGAAAAGGCTCAGGCTACAAAGATATAGTTCAATGGCTGAAAATGTGCAGTGCATCATCCTAAAATCCATAGGAGCACCAATGTTCAGAATGCCAATGTCATACTGTGTCAATAGGGTCTCAACATTCCAACCGCAGCCCAAGGTCTGGGAGTTGGAAGTCCCCAAAAAGGAGGAATGGTGGGGGAAGTTGGGCAAACAGAGCAGCCAGATCATGGCCGGTGTCATTTTGGAAAAAAAAAAAAAAAAAAAAAAAAAAAAAATTCTGGCTATTAGGCTGCATAATTTTAACTGAGAAGAAGACCACTGCACAGTGGTCGAAACATAGGCAATGCATTTGCTAAGTATTTAAAAATAACGCGGCCTAATATCCAGATTTGTTTTATTCAAACAGTTCTGTTTTATATTAGCGCCAAATTCTGATCTCAGATCTGCCCTACATTTGTGAAGTAGAAATTCAAGAATTATTTTTTAAATTGAAAACTCCAGTTGCCACTAAACTGCTCCTGTTTGCTGAAAGTACACTGATAACATGCTTATTGTTTTGGTATCATATATCTCGTGCACTAACAGTGCACTTAACAGTTCCTTGTTATTAATAGCACTAAATTCTTATCTCAGATTGGCACTACATAAATGAAGCAGGTTGTTCATTTTTTGAATTAAATTCTTTAGTTGCCCCCTTAGCTGCTAGCAAGTCCTGTTCCCTGGAAGTACATTGGTAACATGCTTTTTGGTAAGACGTCATATACATCTTCTGCACTAACAGAGAACTTAACAGTTCTGTGTTCATATTAGCTTTAAACTCAGTCATTCTTCCTTACCAAACTAAAAACTCTTCCTACAGGAGAATTACTGTGTGGCGCCAGAAGAATAGCCATTATAAGCTTAGAGACAGGTACTTTCTAATTCCTGAAGCATCAGTGAGTTTCGATAGTCAAAAAAGAAAAAAACATTTTTAGCCATGTCATTAGTATTATCATAATTACTGAAGGAGATTCGTAATTATTAAAATTGATTTGTAATGGTTGGCATCTACGGGAATTTGAATTGCAGCAATGAATACAGTGAAGGGAAGGGGCGGGAAAGGATAAAAGGGAGGTGTAGAGAAGTGTGGGATTTGAAATGATAATAATAATAAGGAAAAACAATGTTAGGGGGGAAAAACGGATAAAAGAAAGTTGGGGGGGGGGGGGAGGAAAAAAACAAAATTAGGGGGGGGGGAAAAACAAAGTTAGGGAAAAATAGGAAAAATAAAGTTACGAAAAGTAGGAAAAAATAAACTGGAATGATTGCAACAGAGTTGGTATATCACATGGCTGCTTTCACAGGTGGCTCAGCCTCTGATGGGGTAGGATAAGCCTTTGACGGGACTGAAATAGAAAGTGATGGGTGGGTGGATTGGGCAGGTTTTGCAAAGCAGCTGTCCTTCAGAATGAATGGCCACCGTCAAAATTTGGCAAAAATGTTAGACCAGCATGCAGCTGAGCACAGCACTCTGAATTTCAATGGTTGCTTTGTTGTGGCGTAAAGTCAGCGCCACACGCCAGACGTAAGAGAACAATCATGGAGAAGGCAGCGATCAACCGAAAGCCAATCACAAGCAGGCGCCGCTCATCCTGGAGGGAGTAACCGACGATGCGCGCCCTCTACAAGCGGCTATATCTAGGCTGACATACGTCTGACGGCCCGGCAGTTACTGGTTAGAGCTCCGGCAGTTACTGGTTAGAACTCCGGCAGTTACTATTCAGAACTCAGGCAGTTACTAGGCAGCTACAAAGTCAGAAATAGGACAGTACTAAGTTAGAACGTGGCAGTCATTAGGTCTCAGCACAGCTAGCATCATACAGACGACGACACCAGAAGCAAGAAGAAACAGACATATGTTCTAAAGTTGAGTATTATAACTTTCAGTCAATAAAACTTTTATTATTAATCTGAATAGTTGTTACAGTTGACATCAATTACTGCATCAGAACCTTTCCTGACAACTAGACTGGGACGAAGGAAACAACGAAAGGGGACTAGGTCACAACATGCTTCACTACCCGAGCCATCTGGATCCTCCACTCCACCACCAGCTCTTCTGAACGGCACAGATCCTATGGTCCTGTAACCATCCTGGCCACAACCAAAAATAACTTCCCATCCCTGCAGTTTATGCCTAACATCTCCCCCCCCCCTTCTCTTCTTACCCCACCCATTATCCCGTATCCATGTCTTCCTTACAACTGTGTATCAACACTTACAGTATCCCCGTAATTTATTACTTCTATTTTTTTTTTTTTTTTTTTTTTTTTTATCTATCAAGCAATGCTGAACTTTCCATCCCCACCTTTACCCAGCATCCTTCCCCCTCCACTCCCTACCTCACTCACAGTCTAGCTTGTGTTGCTGGTGTGGCCGGACATGATAGCTGTGTTGTATAGCTGTCTGCGTGAATGTATGAGTTTCTTTTTCTGACGAAGGCCATGGTCAAAAATTTACGTTGTGTGAATGTGATTATCTATTTTCGTGTGTCAGCTGCTCAGAGAAACTCGCTATGGTGAGTTGTTACCTAACCTCCATTATTGATAATTCTGTAATTTTGATTCACAAAGAATGCAACAATGGCTAGAATAATTCTTCTAGATGTACATGCAATAATTTTTTTTTTTAAATTTTCATTCTCTGGGGCCTGCAGTGTGGAGTATTTCTTTGATTGACATAAATTTAAAAAATAGCTTTCATAGTCACTGTCCACATGAACACTGCAATAGTTTCTTTCAAAACATACAAATGTTTTATCACAAAATTCCTCTCGGGATCTCTCCTTTCCCTTGTTCAACATGGGTGGCAGGCCTGCCACTTTGTCTCAGCCCTACTGAAGAGTCGCCCCGCATGGCCGCACATTTCCCATGTGCCTTGCACCAGCACGGACTCTTACAACTGTCCTCCTAAAACCTCTCCCTGTGAAAATATAAAAAATAAAATAAATCCGTGTATGCTAATTTGTGGAGACAGGAGAAACCATTTTCAGAGATATCCAACATCCATCACCACTTTGTCATTCATGTTGTGGAACCCTGTACAGAGCTTCAGGTTTCATACCACTTGTGTGTAGCATTGCATGCTAACACTTGTCCAAATGTTGATACATATAACATTGTGGTGTGCCATGCACAGAACTATGTTGTGGTCAAAAAACATGTGATACGTTCATGCATGCACACTTCAGAGAATGGGTGCATGAATTTGCTTAGTTTTATCGCTTGACTGAAACCAATTCTGCCAAAGAAACAGCTATGTCAAATACATAACTGTTTCGCAGTGCATGTGCTAGCTTGTGAGATGGACACTTGTGATGAATGTATCTGCAGAAACTTGCAAGCCGAGTGAATAACTGACTCCACTGAGGGCTAATGTTAATGATGAGATGTGGTCTAAAGATATTGCCTATGGCCATCGAATGGAGTGGTTCATGATATCAGCACTGAATGAAAAATTCTCAGGTCTCAGACTGCATGAAATGGTTACAACTCAATGAGATTTCAGACAAGCACTCCTTGGCCATTGTAAAGTGCTATGACCGCTTAGTTGCTGCTGGTTAACCCTTGCATACACCAGCTGCCAGCTGTGACACCAATGGTGCTCACGGCATCACCAGATATGGCCATGAAATGGCTCAGCTACCAATGTGTCCACTTCTACATTGTGGTTGCTGAATTCGGGCCTTGCTGAGCTGCACACCAACATCTGTAGCGAGATTGTTCTCAGTGATTTTTAATTTCTATTGCATCATTAATGGCACAATCTCAGAAACTGTTAGTGCAAGCCACAACAGAGGAATCATCAAATCTGTTGAACAAATCAACCAAAATTGTCTACTACCCGATAACCGTACAGAATCTTGCTGGGAGTACAAATTGCTACTAAATCTGAAATGGAAAAAGTAAATTGAGAAACAATCACTATGTGGACAGTGTAAATGTGAACATGTCATTGGCTATCTGAATGACAATCCCGATAAGCTGCCTTCACTTTCCACCATTCATTGTGCCACTACCAACATGCAGGGTTAACTGAAGCACAGAATACCACTCTTTTCTTTGACCTATGACACCGACTTCTTGTGTGAAGTCATCGCTGCATGGTTTGTAGTTACAGGTAGCGTGTTGTATACTGTTGTGGCACCACTTTGATGGTAGATGTTGATAATATGTTTGGGTATGATGTCGAATATGCGTTCACTTAGTTACTGTTCATCGTTGCTAACAGACAGTGTGATTAGAGTTCTGTGGTTAGTTTCAGGAAGAAAGTGTGATTATATTTTCTATTGTGTTTATTATCATTTATTTGTTTTTTTGGCTTCTCTCAATTATTATTCACCCCCCCTCCCAACACCAATCGTACAGGGGGAAATTTGGGATAGGAGATTAACTGTTGAAATGTGCAATGGCGGACAGAAAGATTACCCAGACCGAATAATTTAAAGTCCAATCTCATAAGTGCAGGTGTTGCCAACTCCAGCAATCTGTGCAGCTTCAGCTTGCTGTTTTACATCATCAAATAGAAGCAATACAATAGTTAAGATACTGTATATGTCGAGATTCATTGCACCTTAATTCACACATTTAATTTGGAAAACATTATTTGTGCACGTAGAAACAGTTGAGGTATAAGAATTTCACATGGGTACATTTATTGTAATGAACCACTTCACACACATGTATCATTGTGCCAGTGGACAGGCTGATGGTTTATAAAATGCAATGGGTGATTGTTCAAATCCCATTGGAGTCCATTAATTTTTCAGACATCTTGCAGGTAATATTTTAAATATTAATTCACTAAACATTATGCAGTTGTAGGCTTTTCTAGGTTTTTAGAACATTCTTTTTTATAATAACCTAATCTTTAATCAGATAGGCAAGTATTCATAGTAATAATTTTGAAAATGGATGTATTTTGTTTGTAGTATGTATGGATTCCACATTTTTTAAAACATTTTCCATTTTGTAAGAGCCTAATCTTTAAACAATGAGAAAATGGGACTATTCAACCATTATGCTAACAAGAAAAATCAGGTACCTCATTGATAGAGTGTCAGCCTTCCTGGTTAAGTGATGTGCATCGGATCTGATGCCACCAAAGCCTTTACTTTGTGTGTGTGTGTGTGTGTGTGTGTGTGTGTGTGTGTTTTTCTACTTTTTCATTGCGATACAAATGCTTTAGTTACTTTGTTATTAAATTATATTAGTTTTACTTTTCTCAGTATTCTCCTTAGTATATAACTAATTACAGTTTGTCAATCTATATCTATTAATGTGAATGTCTGTCCGGAGTATGTTTATCACGTCTGAACTACAAGACAAAGAGCTAAAAATTTGTACAGTTACTAATGTCTACACGGGAAAGGCTTTAGGCACAGTTTTATAATGATCAGATAGGTATTTATCTATATATAATAATGTGAATGTCTGTTCAGTGTACGCTTATTACGTCCGAACGACAAGACGCAGAGACTTAAATATTTGTATAGTAACTAATTTATACCTGACGAAGTTTTTAGGCACGGTTTTATAGCAATCTGTAAGATATTTAGTAATTTGAAGAATATAACTCGAAATGCGGAACAATAATTACTCTTGGAAAAATTTATTTACTCTTTGAAATTGTTGCACTGTTGCTTGAGGGTTGATAATGATAAAAGGGTGGAGTATATTGGGATGGAAAGTTATCAGTGTATATAAAATTCTCTCTCTGTGTGTGTGTGTGTGTGTGTGTGTGTGTGTGTGTGTGTGTGAATATATCGCTCTGCAGCAAAAACTACAGAACGCAAATGAATGGTCTGTGTGTAATTGTTGTCCGAAGTTTCCCGTTGTACACCATAGCAGTTCCAGGCCAATCGCTATAAGGGAGTGGAAGATATGGTGCTTGAAAGTCATCATATTATATAAAAATTCGGATTGAAGGCCAGCAATGATGTTTGCTACTCTATAGCAATGAGTTTACATACAGCGAAATGTGATGCCACAGACAAAATCTTTGGCCTGTGTGTGCTACAATGTCTTCGGCTCTTTCTGTGTAAGGATAAGCGTACGAATAAGGAAATATAAGAATAAATAAATGAAGCAGAAAAAAAAGGAATTTCTTTTAATACATCTCTTTAAGAAATTTGATTTGACGTTTTGCGCATTATCTATCATAATCAACCAACACGCGAGCGGAGCCGCGGGTTTAAGCTAGTTGGTTATATAAAAATTGCACATAGACATCAATAGGGACGTATGTCAGAGGCAGTACATTTCGTAGAGCTACCCATGTGGAGTTCTTATACCACAACTATTTCTAAGTGCTTGAATAACTTTTTCCAAAATAAATGATATGTGAGTTATGCTGCTATGAATCTCGACATATACTGTATCCTAAATATTGTATTGCTTCTCATTGTAAAGAGGCTCACTGAGATGCTGACAAGTACGGAAAATACACAATCACATTTATAGAACAAATTTTTGGACACTAGTGTGTTTGGACATGGTGGTTGTGAATGTACAGTTGTTTGAGTGATTGTGGAATGTATTTGTTTCTTTTTCTGATGAAGACCATGGCTGAAAATTTAAGCTGTATGAATGTTATTCTCTATTTTTCATGTCTGTCAGCAGCTTAGTGAGCCTCTTTATGAAAAGTTGTTATCTACCCTCCATTATTGACATTCCAAATGGATTTTCCTTTGTTAATATTATATTTCTTCTATTTGACAATGTAAACACCAAGCTAAAGCTCTGAAGAATGCTATAGTTGGCAACACTCGCACTTTGAAACTAGGGCATGTGCAATGCTCTGTTCTTGCACTTCAAATTATCCGGGCCGGGTAATATTTTTGTCTCACATTGTACAAGTCCTGTTTACCTGTTTTGGGGAAAATAAATATAGTAGGAGTGGGGCACAAGTAGGTCCATGGGTGTTGAGGGCAGGGTGGGGGGGGCGTTGTGTGATGTAGAGGATTCAATTATGTTTCTTTAGGGTCGTGGAAAATGGGGCGAAATGAGGAATGTATTGAGGAAGGGAGTATAGAGTATAAAGGGTTAGGAAAGAGGTGGGCATAATCGTTTAGATGTACAAATACCATAGATGGAGCTTATGGAGGAGGGTTAAAATTATTGTTGGGAGGGAGAAGCAGCACTCTCCCAATCTTTAGTTTCATCTAGACGAGTTCTGCAGGAGGAAGAGAATTTGTAATAATTTTTGTATCTTTTGTTGCTTCTTTGCATGTGATGGGGAAGATGTACGGTCTAAGATGCGGAGTTCAGTAGGGTGGGTTTGCGTGCCAGGGTGGATTGTTGGGAAGGGGTGTGAGTCGTCACTTCAATGATTTAAATTATTGTTTTATTCTTATTCAATTGACGAAGTGGGGATATAAAGTTGGTGGGAGTGGATTATGTGGGGAAGGGTATTTTTGGAGCGAGTTATTTTGTGTGTGTTTAACACTCTCTCTCTCTCTCTCTCTCTCTCTCTCTCTCTCTCTCTCTCTCTCTCTCTCTCTGTGTGTGTGTGTGTGTGTGTGTGTGTGTGTGTGTGTGTGTGTGTGTGCGCGCGCGCGCGCATGGGGGGGGGGGTGGCGGCGCATGGCATTATGCTTTGTTCTTTTGCCGATAGGGAGCATTTTGTTGTTTTGCGGATTATTGTGTTTGTGGTTTTTTCCCCCCTTGCTATAAACTTTTGTTGTTATATAGTTTTGATTTATTTTGGGGATGATAAGGTTTTTGTATTTTTGGCATGTTGGAGGTGAATTCACATTTTCAATCGCATTTCTTTGTCACTGTTGGAGGGGGGGGGGGGCTACCTCCTTTCTCTATATACCCAGAGGTTAGTATCACTATTTATTCAAGGTGTATTATAGGTCCATCACACTTGCAAAAAAAATAAATAAATAAAATAAAAAAAAATAAATAAAGTAAAATAAAATGTATTACTGAGTGAGGGGTATTATAAATTAATTGAAGCAGCCAATAAGATATGCAGTGTATCTGGTTTCCCCCCCACCCCACCCCTTCTATGATAGATGTGATTCATGTGTCATAAGAGGGTAATTCCAAAGGTAAGGTCTCCAATTTTTTGGAAGTACATAGACCTGTTTATTTCTACAATAGTTTACAGCTTGAACATTTATGTTTTGACAATCACCATTTCTGTCAATGCATTTTGGTAGACACTGTGGCAGTTTTTGTATGCCCATGTCATACCAGCTCTACACCATGCTGTTGAGTAAGTTATGAACCTCTTCTTTCACCTTGTCTCGAAGCTGAATCTTTTTCCAGTAAAATATTTTTACAACTTAAGTAGCAGGTGATTGTCAATTGGCACCAAGTTGGGACTATAGGGTGGATGGGTGATGATCCACTGAAACTATTACAGGAGAGCAATGGTTTGCCAAGTGATGTATGGGTGAGCGTTGTCATGGATAACATTTATGCCCTTGCTTAATATTCCTCTTCTCCGGTTCTGAATTGCCTGTTTTAGTTTTTTCTGAGTCTCACAGTACTTGTTAGCACTACTTGTGATCCCAGTGGACCCCTTTCCGATGGCAAAACATGGATGTCATGACTTTACCGGCAGACTGTGTTTGAAATTCTGTGGGTTTGGCAAAGACAGATGCAACCATTGGTGTGATTGTTGCATGGTCTCAGGTGTAAAATGGTATGCCCAGGTTTTGTCACCCATGACAATCGAGTCCAGAAAGTTTTCCTGTTCATCTGCAAGGTGGTGAAGAAATGTGCAGGAAGCATCAACTCATTGCCACACATGGTTTCAGTGAGCATGCATGGCAACCATCTTTTAGTTCTTCCACCTTCTGGTAGTTAAATGTTTCTTTTAAAATTCTGTGAGCTGTGCTTCAGGAAACTCAGGAACCAACATGCAGAGATCATCCATGGTGATCCGCTGATCTTCACGCATGTTTTGCTCAACGTTCAACACTGTCTCTTCAGAAACTGAGTCTCCTGCTTCTTTGTTAGTCGTGAATTTGAGCTTGAGCAGATCGCAACAAAACAATCGTAGGAAATAAAAATTGGCATCTTGATAATGAAGTAGGCTAAGTGTTATTTATAATGAAATAGATATTAATGAATGTGTGTAAGTTGCGGAATGTATTTAGTGGTGCCAGACTGATACTATTTAATTGAAACAAAATATGTTTATTAACTTTTAGAAACACACAAATTATTGGTGTGTAGACAAATGAATGTGAAAACAAAATAAATTGTATGTGGTGTCTGGCTAATCTGTAACACAGTCCAAGTTCTAGGTTAGCATGGGAGACAAGTTTGCTTGGTAAAATTTAGTAAATTCTGGATTTGTTTCTCATGAGATTGCTATCAAATCAGCTGTTCCCCCATCTTAACTTCCAATCATTGCTTGTTGAGGCCTAGATATATGTCGCATAAGACACTAGATGGCTGTTTCTATACTTTTAGCACCATGACTTATAGTTTTGTGTAGTAATCTAGTTTAATCATTCTCCCACTTTTTCCTTTACATGAATGCACTGGAACTGCAACAGCTTTTCTTCAGATGCTTTTAGTTGTTTATCAAAATCTGCCTTCTCTGCGTTCAATAGGTTTGAAAATGATTTTAGATACACAATTGTAAGCTTTTATAAAAACTACCTTAAAAATTATGAAAGCAAATTTTTTTTTTATTCGAGAGAAACACATCTGATGTGTTTTTGGATTCCGACATTACGCAATATACTTTACCCACTTGTTTCCATTCTACTGACTATACACAAAATACATTACAATGCACATAGGGTATATATCATTTACACTACGATTTGATGTTTCAGTACAAATCAAATTTCTGCCAGCAATTTACAGTTAGAAGAATACCAACTAGACCTAATTATGTAAAAACGACAAGATTTTCAAAAAATCTTAGATCATATTATTCTCGAACATAAGGAACACTGCTGTTTGTAATGTTCATGGCATATTCGTATATAACCACTTTGTGTTCTTATGCTGCATCAAACAATTCACTGGGAGTGGATAAGCCATTTACAACTGATATGTCCTTCAGCTTTGCAGGGGAAAAAAAAAAATCAAGATCTACTGTAAACATGGTTCATTAGTGATTGCCGCCTACACAGTAGGATCCATTTTAGTTTACACAATGTACACAGTCTTTCCACAACTACCAATGTTTTTCCGCGCTGATTTTGACAGGAGTGTGCAGGACATTCACCATTTTCAGTCTTGCAACCATAACAACATGCTCATTGTTATTTTCTTGAAGTTTTGAGAGGAAGGTGCTGCAGTGTAGGCCTATGGACCAGAATTATTTGTTGTACTCTAACCACCAGTAGAGGCTGGATTTAACTACTGTTAATATTGTGACATTTCATTCCATTTTGTTTATTTATTATGATGATTTCAGACTATCACAGGCACTACATAAAATCAAACAAAAATATATTCATGATAAACAGTTGTTTCATTCCAGGTGCAATATGGTGGTAATTTGGTACAACAGTAGCAAACAATATATATCGAAGGTGCAACTGTGACAGATCGATATACCAAGCAATGTACCATTGAATTCAAAGATACAAGTAAAATTTACGACGTTCAGAAGGGCTTTTCTTGATAAAGGAAATGTTTGCTTTATGACGATAATTTATTTACTGACCGGACAAGGGTAAATTGACGAATGTCATGATAATATCAAAAAGGAACAACTTCCTTTTCGATATTATCATCATGTTCTATCAAGCACCGACAGAAAATTCAATTAATTTTAATGAATATCATTATTTTTGCAAATATGTCATGATTTTAAAGGGTTTCGTTAGGCAGAAACCGAAGAGCACAGATTAAATTGTTGCGAGTGAACAAGCAACACAGGCAACAATAGTGTTCATTCAAAAATTTAAGCTGTATTCTTAGGTTCCTGCTAACCATATCCTTTAAAATCATGACACCTTCCACATAACTATACACTATAACAATCGATTATTCGATAATCTATCATTTCAGTCCGTCACAGTTGCACCTTCAATATATAGCCTATTGTTTGCAAGTATTCTACCACATTACCAATTACCAATATGCTCATACAAATGCTACAGCAAATAATATAGGCTAGGCTTCACTAGGACCTACCCATTATACAAATTTATTTCTTCCTAACTGCTATGCCTTTCTGCATATAGGATCCACATTATTTATATATACTGCCAAGTGAGGTTAATTTGGCAAACAACCAGGCCTACCCCATGAAAATACCTTGTATGCCAAGTTAACCATAGAAAATATACAACATATACCATTAGTCATATTGCCCCTCTCAAGTGTTTTACTTATAAAATTTTTTCAATGTATAATTAGGCCTCAAAAATCTTATACCTAGGAAGATTTCTACTTATGACTATTGTTCATGCCAATTAGGATCTACTTCTTACATTTTGTATGTTGAACTGACTCACCAAGAATTCTGTAACAGTGCTTGCAGTTGAACTCAGATCCTGCATCACTTCGTTTCTTCTATTTGCACCTAGCCTTAACGACCTAGAGTTAACTTCTTCTGGCATAACTGTCAGAATTTCCAACAACGGCCATACATTCCCTTGGCTAAATTTTGCTATCAAATCCACTACAGGTTTTTGCCATGATGGCATCTGAAGGGCCAGATCAGCAAGAGCAAGGCAGAGCTGAAAGTAATGTTGAAATAACAGAACATTATCAATGGGGACAGACCACAACTTTGCAATCCTAAGTTTAATAAGTTTCAGTATTCACGTGAACTAAGATATAAAACATCTTACCTGAGTAACAATGACTGTATTCGTCGCATCATTAACTTGACTGATGTGTTCCATGAGCGAGTCACGCAACGAGTTATGCGCTTCTGACGGAAGCTCGTGAAATGACATTTGAATTTTTGTTCGCATAGTTTGCGCAGCAAAATAGCAAGATTCCAAATCTCGCTTTTGCTGCAGCATTTCATCAGCTATCTTCCAGGCATAAACCTAAATGGCAACACTCAAATGAATGTACAAACATGATGATAGTTCGAAACGTTACCGCAGTTAGCAAGTAGGCAGTGTTAGATAAACCAAAACCTGTCCAAAACGTACTTAAAGATTGATCAATTTATGTCAGAATAATCGTACTTACAGAACTCTGCAATGTTCCAAGCCATGATGATGCTTTTTCCTTCTCTGTTGGGTCTGGATTATGGTACAGTGCGAAAACCGCTTGGTACACTGTATCTAACGGCGGGAGAACTTCCATTACAATGTCTTTTGGTTTAAAACTTTAAATTCTGTCACCTCTAACACAAACTTCAATTCTTCTCCGACGGTTTTCTCCCGGAAGAATTTAATAGTTTACTATAAACACGGGCTGACATGCTCACTTGTTACTACGACAAATAAGATGGCGCTGGTCAAAGCATTTAGTACTGACCTGCAGATTTAAGGGCTGTCAATTGTTGAAATGAATACTTTTCTTTGAACACACAAATGTGTTAAATATATTACTACTATTCCAATAATTATAATGGATGTTGATGGTTTGCCGATTATTGGGCCTGGAGTGGATTACACCCAGGTAACAGCCTCGTAACCAAGTACAAGTCTAATCAGTCATTTACCCAACACAAAATTTTAAACAGAGTATTTTACGACTTACGAGTTTGTCTGTCTGTAAGATCTTCTATTGTATCATTTCAGTCCATAAGAATCAAAACACAACCGTATATTTGCGATGTTACTAATATGGTGTCACTTTGAAGCACCCCACAACATAAGGAAAAGGAATGAGTTTTCCTCCGTTACAGTTATTTGATCTATACAAACATCGTGGAAGATGAGTTTACTTAGTTGTTTACAGTTCGTGATTACTGTTTGAGTAACGTCAGTGGCTGTCCATTGCCACGATATATGCATAGAAACTACTGGTGCACTTTCAAGTGGACGGTTTTGTTGTCCGGTATTATAGCCCGTGAAAAATTGATTTCTCTGTCTAAAACTTCGAATTAGAAGTAAGACATTTTGCAGATAAGCTTATTTTGATTATACAGGAGAAGTGAATTTTGTACCCTATTGACAAGTTTAATTGGAATGAATTATTTTTTCCATTTTCTCATATAGCAACCCCTCTCCATACGTTACATAGTTAGCATTTCGTAAAATACCGGTATTGTTTTAGTACAGATGTGTGTGGCTAACATTTTAGTGATGATACTTGAAGATTTATTTGGACACGGCGGAAAAATCCACTGCTTCAACACAAATTTGTATGCCTTGTATTTAAATACTCATCTTTTCAATTTCCTTTCATTTTGAATGATATAGAAGCGAAATTGTTTTATGTGGAAAAAGAATTGCCTCTTTTCACCTCTAAAGATTGAAGAAAAATCAGTATCTACTTTGGATCCTCCTTCATCACTAAAATGAAATGTTTCGTTGCTTTAGATCTATCAAGTTGATGCCAACTTGTGATTATGAATAGGTCTATTTGTAAGGATTGTGAGGGGGTTTCATTTATGCACTTAAATTGTTGAAAAGTCAGATACCATATAAAAACAGAATAGTGTCAAATCAAAGGCCTTGCTCCCATATGAATAATCCATTAATTCTTCTGTTGGCATATAGACCCCATCATAGTGCAGAACCATATGACTGGGGGACAGCTCTTAGTTTTAGCAACCATACATTTTATTAATGCGCAGTCGTTCATAATCTACGTGCTTGATGTTAATAAACTCAGTTATCAACAGAGCCACCACTTGAGAAAAAATTAAAAAGTGCTGCTCACTTCTGTGTTAATAAAGTGGAATGAGAAGTTTATGATATGTTTCTTTTTCACTATCATTGTGTATGGGCTAATTGTAGTGTTTGTCAGTATTGGCCTCTAATTTTGGGTCTTCTATTACACTGAATGTAATTTTTCCTCATTTGATATTTTTTATATCGAGAGATACCGGGAGGGGGGGAGGAGGAAGGGGGTTCATGATGCAAACTGCATCATTGAAATTTTTGACGGGGTGTGAAATTAGTACTTATGACTAGCCTGGGGGGAGGGGTTATAAAACAATTCACAGAGAGTGAAATAAAAGATATTTAATTTCAACATTAAATGGCAAAACAGCACAATATCTAGTTGTGTGTGTGTGGGGGGGGGGGGGCACCTCTGGTTATATCCACTTAAAACATTTCTATTAGGCCTACAGTTATCTTTCATCTTGCATTTTTTTCCATATTTGTTCAATGTTGTCAAATAAAGACTTGTTTGGAGACTGTGGCTGTTGTATGAAATGACTTAACTTAGTCATAATTTTTAGAAATTTCAATTTCTAACCAGTTTTTTATTCTAGATCCATTATTGGATCAGTGTTGTAACAGCAAGCGTTGCACACATGATCAGTCAGTCAAACTTAAAACAACAATTTTGTTTGTGTGGCTATATATGCAGCAAGTATTGAATTATTCATTTTGGGTAATTAAAGCGTGTTTTCCTGCCACAGTCTCTCTATTTCATCCCGACATGTTTCACCCTCTTATTTTAGGGCATCATCAGTGGATCAGTTCATGGTTTATAGTTTTGTGAATTTCAGCTCTTCTCTCTCTCTCTCTCTCTCTCTCTCTCTCTCTCTCTCTCTCTCTCTCTTCCTACCTGGTCACAGATTGAAGTCACATGACTCCACAATTTATGCACTTTCTTTTTCACTTTTTAAATTGTTATGTTTACTGTTTTAACAGTCTTGCAGTTGTACCATATTATATAATGACTATTGTAAATTAAAATTATTGTTTTTAACCATGATTTGGACCAGATTTGATGGACCATAAAATTAACAAATTACCAGTATTGTTAATTAACAGCAACCAGTCACAGACAGTTTTATATTCTTTATTCAGTTAGTAGTCTGATAGCTTTATGATTTCCTGAGAAAGCACCACATATTTTCACGAAATCACAAAGCTGTCAGACAATGAATTATGTAAATTTCAAATCAGTTTTGGTACTTTTTGAGAAAAAGTAACACAAAACCAATTTGTGCTAGTTGCTGTCCATCATTAACAAGCTATTTCCTTGTGATATTTACATCCTGTGTATTAATATATAGTATCAAGAATCAATAATAGGCGTATACTGTGTTAAGAGCAGATTTTAATGAAGATATCACTCGCTTTTTCATGTATTGTGTTGGGGGAGTCAGCCTACCATCATGAAACATTGTCCACGTCATCTTTCCATCCTTCCACGTATATTTCCAAGCTCTGCTTCATACTTTCAATTCTGTCAGTGTAATTTTTACATCTGTTTCTTATCACTACTAGATGATACCAGAGAAACATTATTTTTAGTGTTTTACAAATATCTTTTTGAAAAGTCTATCAAACTTTCTGTAACTTTTCGTGTTTCTTAGGAAGTGTATTTTGTAATTTTAACAAGTTTATTTGAATTATCCTTTGACATAATATATTAGCTATATTTATTTTGAAGACTTGTTTTACACCCTTAATGACAGATATGGGTACAGGCTCGCAGACAATTCATATTTTTGCAGAGATACATTAACCATAGTCTTTACGTATATTATTTAAATAGCATTCATGTAAAAATTGTAGATCACCTGTTACTTAATTTTTTCAGGTACTTAATACTTCATAAGTTAGTAATGACTAGGGACACCTTGCATCCACAGCACAGAAAACTGTTAGTTCTCAACGTCTTTAAAATCTTGAAAGTTTGTTATCTTGTAACATTGTTATCAGATCTTTTATTTATTTATTTTCCAATATAAAAATTTTCCATGTGTGCTTTTTCACTCCTTTTTGTGCTAAGATTTCTACCATTACACACATTTGGCTAGCTCTCTTCATTGCCTGACAAATTGGTTCCGCATTTCCTTTACATTTTATGAGAAGTGGCCCAAATCTTTATGTAGGCCTACTGCAGACATAAATTTTGAGTATAGTCTGCATCTCGCTGCAAAAATGTTCATCAAGCTGCTACAGGCACATAAAGAAGACACAAATTCAGTTTTTGGCCATTATCTTTCATTAGAAAAAATACACCATTTATACAATCAAATGGGAACACATACACATCCATCATCTCCAGCTGCTGCATGTCAAACAATGCATTGTGGTGAGGGGATAGGAGGTAAGGTGGAGCAGGAAGGTAGCAACGTGATAGTGGGGATTGATTAAGCTTGGCCTTACAGAACATGTAGGTACTAGATGAATGGAAAGGGAGGTAGCTTAGAAATGGAATGGTGTGTGTTTGGGGGGGGGGGGGGGATTTAACTCTCTAACAAAATACATGTGCAATGTTTAGATTTACACAAACAAAATAAATTGCAATTTTATCACAATAACTTACCCTGCTTTAATGCTGGGTAGCAACACGACACCATTTGTGTATCCGTTGATTAACCTGTTGCTGTTTTCACAACAGTCTTTTTTAAGAAACACTTGTAAGCCATCTCCTGCATGCATGTATGTAACAAACCCTGAGATGTATGAGCCTCTTTGAGGGCCTTTGTTAGATATTTATTTCTGAGGGAAGGTGAATTGGAGAAGTACTTTGTTTGGATTTTGCTTGTGGCTAGTGTGATTAACCCTGTGCAGCTTATAGGTGCTTGCCATTGGGCATACATGTGCAAACTTCTCTTGAACAAGAGATGCTGTTTCACAACACTCACTGTTACTTGTGTAATGAAAGTTATGTCTTGTAATGTTCTTGGAAACCTAACTAAACTACTGTCAGGGTATCATTACCTGATAATTGTAGACTCACTGAGAACTGGCAAGGGAAGCAAGTATCTTAATGGTACCAGCAATATCATCACATGGCACTTAGCTATGTGAAGAGGTAAAACCATGCTACTCTTCAAAAAACATTCAGAAAGATCTGATGAACAATATTTTTGCAATACTCTTGCATTTTTTGTACTGTGCTGATGCACCATATGGAAAGTAATAAACATACTTGGGAGTTCTATGGAAATGAGATAAGACAAAGTTAATAAGTTGAAGGTTAAAGTGCAGAGTCTGTTGTCCACGTGCTGCAAATGTTGGCAACACTACAGAATATCTATGTATACACCACAGCAGTCAACCATAGGGGAGGTATAGCATGTTTTATTTATTTTGTTATCTATGCAAAAGAGTGATCATTTTAACTGAAAGTTAGGTTAGGTATATGTTAAGCAAGAAGTCTTTTCGTAGTATGTGAGGGCGCGAAGCGCCTGAATCTCCGGTTCAGAAACACTCAAATTATTGTTTTCCCATAGTCACTCGCGGCAAAGTTGCCAACATAATCGCCATGCTAATAACGTGGGCAACAGACACTGCAGTTGAACGTGTTTTTCGATATCCATAGTATTGGGTGAATGACGGCTCATGCATTGTTCCAGTGAAATGCCTTGACCTCAACCTTTAGAGCAATTGCACAGTTCTCTGTAAAGTTACATATATAAAAATGTGTTCTATTCTTCAAAAATGAAATGCCAAGATCACAAATTAATAATTTATTCAGTGACGACCTGTTTCGGAGGACTGTGCCACCATTGTCATTTACGTTTTATAAGCTAGTCATATTGTTTAAAAAATGCAGATAAAATAATATGACCAGCTTATAAAATGTATATGACCAGATTATGGTGGCACAGTCCTCTGAAACTGGTCGTCGTTAAATAAATTATTAATTCGTGATCTTGGCATTACATTTTTGAAGAATATAAAACTATCAGATCATGTCCGAAACCTACAATGTCAGTAATGTTAAAAATGTGTTCATTATCACAGGATTCTCAGATATTACACGAAATGAGGTTGTTAAGTGGCAGAAGCTTCAATTGCCAACAAGGATTTCCACAAAATCTTCCACAGGGGACAGACATATCTGAATAGTTGTTTGTTTGTAAATGTGTGCAATTTGCATGTCCTTTCATCAATAACAGATTCATGAAATAACTCTTATAGGCATGTCATTAAATAATGTGTACCTGGACAGTTTTCACATGTTGACATATAACACTTTGGCTATGTGGGACTACAAATAATGTGTGAGATAATGTTTCTACATATTAGGCTGACAGCGTGCATCATGTGTCTGCACCTTGTCTGGAATCTTGCTATATGAACTACACATTTAGATGAAGCCATAATTTTACGATGTCATTCCACCCATCTGCTTTAACTCGTGACGTAAGCATGGTGGAAGAATCACAGGGAAAGTTAAAATGTTTTAATTTCCATCCCAAAGGTCTCACCTATTTTGCCAAGATGTTAAAATTCTTAGAAATCCAAACAACATATAATGACCTAGTGTTGCATAGAGACCATGAAGTAAATAAATAATGCTATTTTAGCTCTATGGTTGAAAGGTTCTTTATGTACCCTTGTCCACTCAGTAAAAGTAATTGTCATAAAACGAACAGCTTGCCACCACATCACCTACTCACAACATACCAATTCCAAAGGTCAAAGTCAATGGGTGTAATCATGTCCTACAAATTACCTGTGATGAATACTGCGAACACACATCCTATGGGTACCAGTTACATCATTCAGAACACAATTCTTTGGTATATAACTTGGTGTTCATCTTCAAATGCTAGCTGTAGCTCATTCAGATTCCCCAACACTAGCTGTTTTGTTTAGGAAAATCGTTACAGACTCCATAGACAGAAACAAAATCCTTCTTCCCGGGCAAACTGTTGCTTATATCTTCTCTATTGTAGAATTCTGTTTCACAATTGATGATATTTTCTCTTAGGATGCATCTTCGTCTCTGATTAGGAGTTGATAAGACTCCACATTGTTTTGCTTTTCTCACAAAATAGTTCAACTTTTCAGAAGAATTGTCACTATTTTGGATCTTCTCACTGCTTGTGATGTTAGGGCTGAATTTTTCTTTAAATTGCATTACAATTTCAGAGTCTACAATTGTTTCACTCTGTACATTTTGTCCTACACCGGATACATATTTCCTTAGGATTATCACGTTCTTGAACTTTTTCTGTGGAAATATTTCCTCTCACAGACTTTTCTTTTTCACTGGTGACTCACCAAGAGATACCAGGCTGTCGTTTAATGCAACTAAAGCAATATTTGACAATGGAAATTCCAGGAAGGATTCAACAATATTTTCGTGAAGGATAGGTTGCTTACTCACCACAGAGCTGTCCAGTGAGTCGCAGAAAGGCACAAATAACATGCATAAACAAACTTGGTAGCTTTTGGCTGTTAATGCCTTCATTGGGCAGAGAGAAACACACACACTCACACAGACATGACCACTACATCTGCCACTGTGGCCAGTGTGAGAGACTCGGCACAACTGATGAGAGAGCAGCCAGTGTTGGGGGTTGGGGGCATGGAGAAGGAAGCAGGGGGGAGCTGTAAGAAACAGGTGGGCGAATACACCAGTGTTGTCTGACAGACAGGGTCGAAGGATGGGAAGGGACTGAAATGTGTGCGTGTGTGGGGGAGGGGGGGAGGTAGGTGACATATGTCAGGATAGTGTGTGGGCAGGGAAGAGTGATGGAGGCAGGAACTAGCCTGGGGGATTGCAGGAGCATAGGTTATATTGTAGGAAGAGTTCCCACCTGTGCATTTCAGAAAAGCTGGTGTTAGTGGGGAGGATCTATATGGTACAGGCTGTGTAGCAGTCATTAAAGTGAGCCACATTATGCAGGGCTGCATGCTGTGTAACAGGATGGTCTAGCTGTCTCCTGGCTACAGTTTGACGATGGCCATTCATCTGGATAGACAGCCTGTTGCTGGTCATGCCCATGTAGAAAGCTGTACAGTGGTTGCAGCTCAGTTTGTAGATACCACGACTGCTTCCACAGGTTGCCTTGTCATTTATGGGATAGGTAGTAGCTGTCACAGGACTGGAGAAGGTTGTGGTGGAATGGTTGATAGGACAGGTTTTGCATCTATGTCTGTTGCAGGGGTATAAGCCATAGGGCAAGGGGTTGGGAGCAGAAACAGAGTAGGGATGGACAAAGATATTATGCAGGTTTGGTGGGTGATGAAATACTACTGTCGGGGGAGCAGGGAGGATATTGGGTAGGTTATTTCTCATTTCAGGGAAAGATGAAGGCTAGTCAAAACCCTGGCGGAGAGTGTGATTTAACTGCTCTAGTCCTGGGTAGTGTTGGGTGACAAGAGGGGTGGCCGTTGTGGCCGGACTGGGTGTGGGGGAGGTGGTGGATGACCGGACAGACTGGGCCCATGATATCTGTTTCTGGACTTGGTTTGGTGGTTAACTGCGGTCAGTGAAGGCCTCAGTGAGGCATTTGCCGTATTTGGAGAGGGGTTGCATGACACAGCAGATGTGGTGACCACGAGTGGCTAGGCCAGAAGGGTCCTTTTAGTGTGGAATGGGTGGCAGCTGTCAAAATGGAAGTGTTGTTGATGCTTGGTAGGTTTGATGTGGACGGAGGCCAGTTTTGAGATTCAGGTCAAGGAAGTTGGCTCATTGGGTTGTGTAGGACCAAGTAAAGTGAATGGAGGAAAAAGTGTTGAGGTTTTCAAAGAATGTGGATAGTGTGTCCTCACCTTCAGTTGGGATTATAAAGATATCATCAGTGAACCATATGAGCAGTTTGGGATTTTGGGAGGTCAGAAAGGATTACTGTAGCTGGCACATGAACAGGTTGCCATAGGAAGATGCCCATGGCTGTGTCATAAATTTGTTTATTGGTGATGTTTTCAAAGGAGAGGTAATTGTGGGTGAGAAAGTAGTTGGTCACAGTAACAGGAACTGTGGAGAGTTGGAGGAGGGAATGATTTGTCTTTTATATAGGAGAGTAGGCTGCATGTAATAGGTTGAAGGTGTAGGTCCACGAGAGCAGAGATTCTCTCTGTGGGAGCACCGTAACTGGCCACAAAGGGTGGTCGAAGGTGGTTGGCTTTGTGAACTTTAGGGAGCCTGTAGAAGGTGGGGAGAGAGGTCCTGAGATGGTCCTAACGATTTTACGTGGGGCTGGATATCCTGTTGGGTTTTGGGGATGGGATCATTGTGGCAGGGTGTGTAGGTGGAAGAATCCAACAGTTGGCAGAGACCCTCTGCGACATAGTTCTCGCGGTCTAAAACCACAGAGGTGGAGTCTTTGCCAGCAGTTAAGATCATAAGGTCAGGATCAGTGTTTAGGTTGTGGATAGCGTTTCTTTCTGAGTCAACACAATAGTCTAATTTTTTCATTTCATTTTATTTAGGAGAACTCTAAAAAATATTTTGTGTTTGTTATTCATAGGTATGTATGGAGTTGGATTTAAAGTGGGTAGGTACCTACCTATTTCCTTGCGTGGTAAACACATACATCGTACCTACATACTGATAAGTAGAAAAAGTTGATTATGAAGTTGTTGAATAATACACATTTTTTAATGTTTTAATGTGTATTAATTTGTTTTCAGATAGTCTTTCTTTAAGTCTTTTGTTTTTGTTAAAATGTTTGTTTATTTATACCATACCATGGACTCTTGTCCCTTCTATCTGTGCCAAAACAAATTTTCATATCTTTAGGCAGAATCCTGTCCCACATCTATTCCTACATTGCTGCCTAGCTTATGGTATCTTCCTAAATGGCTTAACCATCTCCAGCTGTAATCCCTCCCTCCACAATAACCTCCACCTATTCAGATCCTGTCAGCCTATAACGCTCACCAACCTAATGCTACATAACCATGAAAACCAAGTCCAAACAGCCTTGCAGCACCTCATATCCATCCAAAAGAATTATCTTGCTCTGCAACCCCAAATAATTGCATCCTATATGTGAGACTGATACCCTTCCCCTCCAAGTACTAAAGCAGCATGCACAACACCACATAAAAAGTTGGTGTCAGCCGAGGAAACATACAATCCGACTTCGGTCTCAATATTATTGTATTATTTTTGCTAGGTATATTGTAGTGTTTCCTTGTCTGACACATACTACAAAAATAACAATAATTTTAACTACTTTATATTATCATAATAACTTGATTGACTTTTAAGTAGTTTAATTTTTTTCATTTAATTTTACTTAGGAGAACTCTAAAAAATATTTTGATATGTTATTCATAGGTATGTGTTGAATTAGATTTAAAGTGGGTAGGTACATACCTATCTTCCTGTGTGGTAAACACATAGATAGTATCTACATATTGATGAGTAGAAAAATTGTCAGAAATGGACCATATTGAAATGGGACCACATGGAAAGCATCAGCTTTCAAAGAAAAAAAGAATCATCAAAATCGGTTCACACAATCGAAGGTTGTGAGATAACAAACATAAAAAACAGTCGAATTCAGCTTTTTTTTTTTTTTTTTTTTAATTTTATTTTTATTTCCCACCCCCTTCAATTTTTTTTCTTCACCCTTCCCTTGAAGTCATTAAAATGGATAAAATTCACACTATATCATGCTCAGAAAGAGAAGAACACGAGTAAGTCTCTGTGCGAGTATAAAGTCCCCTGCATACTGGCCAGAGATGGTATTTGTGTGTGTGTGTGTGTGTGTGTGTGTGTGTGTGTGTGTGTGTGTGTGTGTGTGTGTGTTCTCCAACCAACGCAGACTGCAACAGCTGTAAGCTTTGTGAATTATTCTGTTATTTCACTTTGATATTAATGATATTTATCTGTAATTAAGTGGATTCATTATTTTACATATAAACAGGAGTCACCTGGAGTTTTGCTCTGGGCCAAATATTGTAAAAGCAAATTGGGATTCCATCCCAGCTTGGTATTTTTAGTTCTCTTAGCTGTGTTTCTACACCCATGACACTTGTTACTACATCATCCACTTGAGAGTCTATTTGGTGGTTAAAAGCAGTATATTTGTATCATCCTGTGTGAACTATTTCTTAAATGTGAAATTTAATACTTTGCCTTTTGCTACTTGACATAGGGCCAGATTTTTGTTTTTGGCAAGATCTTTTGCTAAGGCATGGTGGTGGCAATTGCTTGTTCTTTTTTCTGAGAATTATTAAACTGTGGTGGATCTTTTCCATCCTTAATCCTCTTTATTTGCACATAAGTCTCCAGCACCTCATTTACAGTTAATTTAAATTTTGCTGATAATCCCTCTTCATCCATTATCCTGCAATTAAATGATGTTCATACATTCCCCAAGTGGGATGCTAGCAATTGTTTATCAGCTTGTTCATCATAAACAGTCTCCATAACTTTTTGACTTATTCATTAACTTTGGCTACCATTGTTTCTGTGACAACATCATGATCACTAACTCCTGTCTCTACACTGACGTAGTTGATAAGGTCAGGTCTGTTACTTTACAGAGCATAAAATATTTCCATTGGATGTGGGCTGTTGGTTCAGCAATTCAACACAGTTTTCAGAAAACATGTGCAGTAATTATTCATACCTGCCAACTTTTATGATTTTTCCGTAAAATTTATTGAAATTGCAGCGTTTTACAGGTAGGCAGTATTATTTTAAGACTTCATGCACAAAAATATGAAATGTTAAAATTTGATAATCACACCACTTTCATACAGTCAATTGTTTGTGTGGAATGAAGCCAAAGGAAACAAGATTCGATAACTCATTCTTTGATATGATTGGTACTTCTAACAGTGTTTCTATCATCATTGGAATTGAATTTAAAGCTGGAATAACAGTTGTTCCATGTAAATCTTAGATGTCAGCAGGCTCTTCTCTTCAAATTCAAGGAATGATGAGGAGGTAGTTATTGGCATCCAAATTACAGAGAAATCTATTTTCTCCTCCTCCTCCTTTTCCTTCTTCCATCAGTGAGGAAGTACTTTTGTATGTAGTGCCTGTGACTACATCAACAACTACTTTGCAGTTTGACAGTTTCTTCCATAAGTTTCATGTTTGGTTATGCAGGCCATAACTCTGCAGTCGTGACTTTCACGGAGTTGACAAAACCCTTGATTGAGACCCTGCACTCAGCTTCAAAACAAAGGACCATGATCATCTCTGAACGCTATTTGCCTAAGGCCCTCCGTAACACTCCTAACGTGGGTGCTTCCAGTAACCAACAAACACCCTGCCCCATCCGTGCTTGGACCCTGTTGAAAGAGTGGCCAACTGCCCATTCACAGGGTGAATGGGTAAGGGTAGACGGCCAGCCACCACAATGGCCTTTTGCCTCAAGTGTCCAACCTGTCACTCTCATTGTGATGTGTGCTGCTTCATTGTGACCATTATATGTGAAGATGCAGTGTCAACAGAGACCACAGGCAAAACAAGTGACACCTGATGTGACACGTGAGGCACCAGTCTCTCCAATATCAGCACATCCCAAGGCAGAAGCCCGTAGATGGCTAACTATAACCAACAGCACCTTCAGCTGTTTGCCAGCTGCAGCCAACTCCTCTTGCATCTGTACACAGCATATGTATGGCCTATCCATCCTATCAGTACTAACTGTGATAATTAACCGTGAAGTGTAAAAGAGCTAAATATTGTCTTTACTACTACAATTATACTTCACTAGAGGCAGCTAACATATCACTGAACTGTGGGCCGTCTAAGTAGATAACACGATACTATTTATCTGAAATACAGAAATACACAAGATTAATAAGAATTTTGAAATGCAGAACACAAAAACACGCAAATACTTTATTTCCTAAACTATGAAATGAATATGAAGTCTAAATACATTTCTCACTGCTGCTTCCTGCTGGCTGTAACTAGGACCTGCACTGGCTGTAGTTGACTGAAAACTGTACCATTCGACTATCCTAGACCGTACCACTACAAACAAGTGAATAAAGCAAAAATGAATTTTAAAGATTATGTGCAATACTATCATTGTCAAATACAAAAATATGGAAGTTTTTTTAATACACTATGTAAACCCACAAGCATACACAAGAAATATTATAATTTCAGTTATGAACACAGATATAACACTGAAAGTATGAATTGCTGTTGCACTCTATACTGGCTACAGCTGACTGACTGGATTCGTCATATTTCTATTCCTTTTTATGAAGCAGTGTCTGTGCCTGGTAATGCAGTTTTCCCATAGAATTGGATCTGTCTAACACTACAGGATGCTGTTTTATTATTATTCTCAATATTTTCTAATATTTAACCATACTTTCCAGAAATATAAATCACTTATTCACGACATTTGTACATTAGGATACTGCAGAACACAACTGGCTACCTCCATGGGTTAGCATCTCTTTGCAGTCGTTGCATGAAACTTCATGGTATTCTAGCTGGCATATTGAATGAACCTGCTGCCAGTGAAGAGGAACCACACCAATGTCACTTTGTAGGCCAATGCACCTCTCCTGTGCCATTTTCAGTGCCAGGAATACCTCAGACAGAAAATATAAGCAAAAACTCTGAAGTTTCCAAAAATTTTAATAAGCAAGTGAGACTAAACATATTAAACACCTTTTGTCTTTCATGCATCCTTTATAACTAATAAAACAACATATAATCTGAATTCAGTCACTCACTGATGTACAATATAAGAGAAAAGCTGTACTTTCAATTCATTATTTCTGCACCTACTCTATTGCATGCACACTCTCAATATTCAATTGGTGTAGTAAGGATCTCCTATTTTTAAGTAGGTCTTTATGATGAAACCAACTACTGCTTGTTATTCTTGTGGCTTTTTTGCAGTTTAAAATTTGTGTCCATATTTTGTGCCTTTGATCCCCATTAAAGAATATCATAGCTAAGAATTGAATGTACACAGGAAAAGTATGTCACAACAAGGCATTGGCTGTAACTTACTGATGGTAAAACCATAATAGCATAACATGCTAATGACATTATTATTATTATTATTATTATTATTATTATTATTTTAGTATCTTTTTATGGTCATATCATTATAATCGACAGGCAATATTTATCCTGAAGTCTTTGTGTCTGTTACTGATTATAGCAGTAAAAATCCACATTCCTGCACCTGATGCTGCCTGTAATAAGTTTGCTAACTATAAATTATAACAATGGAAAGTCCGATAGGAATATCCTCCCCTCAGACAAAGGTTCCACCACTGTCATAATGAATCACAGTGAATACGTGACAGAATGCCTATATTTGTCTGATTCCTCCACCTACAAGTTGTGCCAGTACGCCCCATCCCAAAAGTACAAAATTAACTTCAGTCCCTACTGAAATCTAATGGCCCTTCCCAGAACCTCTCCCCAGGATCCATCTCTCTTCTCACCACGACAACACCCTGCACATCTACATTTTACATGTTCCCAAAAATCCATGAACCGAACAATCCTTGACGCCCAATTGTGGCTGCTAACTGTGCTCCTACAGAAAGAATTTCAGCCCTTGTTGTCCAGCACCTCCAACAAATTGTTCGAAACCTAGCCTCTTACATCTAAGATACCAACCACTTCCTTCAGACTCTCCACCATCCCCATCCCTTTACCTCCTGGATTCTTACTTGTCACTGTTGATGCCACTTTGCTGTACACCAATATCCCACATGCCCACAGTCTTGCTGCTCTCAAACACTACATTTCTCAACATCCTTCAGACTTCCTTATAACCCTTACCAATTACACAAAAGTATACAATCAAATCTGCGGCACAGCAATGGACACCCGTATGGCACCCTCCTATGCCAACCTATTTATGGGCCGTCTAGAGGAAACCTTCCTAGCTTCCCTAACCCCTGGTCTGGTTCATGTTCAGTGATGATATTTTTATGATTTGGAGTCAGGGCCAGGAGACCCTATCCTCGTTCATTCACAACCTCAATTCCTTCTCCCCCATCAATTTCACTTGGTCCTTATCAACCAAGCAAGTCACCTTCCTGGCTGTTAACTTCCACCTCACTGACGACTCCATTCACATTAAACCTACCAATTACCAACAGTACCTGCACTTTGATAGCTGCCATCTATTCCACATCAGAAAATCCCTCCCATACAGCCTTGCCACACGTCGGCGGTGAAGCTGCAGGGATGAGAAGTCCCTTAACCATTATGCCAAAGGCCTCATAAAGGCCTTCACAGACAGATATTACCCTCTTGACCTAGTCCACAAACAGATTTCCCGTGCCACAATCCCCACACACCACCAATCCTCCCCCCAACCCCAGTAACCATTCACAACGGAGTGTCCTTGTCACCCAATACCACCCTGGACTGGAACAACTTCATCACATCCTTCATCAGGGCTTTGATTATCTGACATCATGCCTTGAAATGAGAGTCATACTACCCAAGATCCTTCCGACCCCTCCTAAAGTGGTGTTTTGTCGCCCACCCAACCTCCATGACATCCTAGTACATCCCTATGCCACTCCCAACTCCTTACCACAGGGATCGTTTACCTGTGGAAGACTCCAATGCAAAACCTGACCAATCTACCCACCCAGCACTTCCTGTTCCAGTCCCGTCACAGGCTTATCGTACCCCATCAGAGGTTGGGCCACCTTTGACAGCAGCCATGTGATATAACAACTCTGCTGCAGTCGTTGCACAGCATTTTACATCGGTTTGATTACAAACCAGCTGTCCATCAGATTGAATGGCCACCGCCAAACTGTGGCAAAAATCAAGATAGACCACCCTGTGGCACAGCATGCAGCTGAGCACAGCACTCTGGATTTCAATGGCTGCTTCACTATCCAAACTATCTGGATCCTCCTCTCCACCACCAGCTCTTTTGAACTGTGCAGATGGGAGTTGTCCCTTCAATGCATTCTACAGCCCCGCAACCATCCTGGTCTCAACCTAAGATAAAATTCCCATCCTGCACCCTATGCCTAACATCTCCCCCCCTCCCCCCCCCCCCCGTACTTCCTCACCCATTATCTTGTATCCATGTCTTCCTTACAACTGTGTGTCACCACTTACAATATCCCCTTAATTTATTACCTTTATTTATTACATTTATTTTTACTTTTTTCCCAACTTTATTTTTTACTTTTTTCCCCAACTTTATTGGCCCATTTAAATGAAAATAACAGCTTAACTATTCATCTGACACGAAAATTGAATAACTGAATTTATAGAGGTTCTGGTCTCTGGAAGCCTACAATCATGTTTGTAAAATTTGGTGCTGATCGGTTGAACGGTTTGTCTTAAAAACAGGGAACACGTTACGGACAGACAGACAGATGGACGGGCAGACAGACATACATCCCAAAATTGCCATTATTTTTGCAAATATCTTTGAAATGCTACGAGATATGAAAAAAAAAAAAAAAATACAAGAGAGCAAAGTTGTAGAGAGAGGAGCACTCGAACCTACAACAGCGAGTAACCGTGCGCTCCGCAGCAAGGCGTCTTAGATCGCTCAGCTACTCCACCGTGGCTGAGCCTTTATTTCCATCATGCAATGCAGAACTTTCCATCCCCACCTTAACCCAGCATCCTTTCTCCTCCACTCCCCACCTCACTCACAGTTAGCTTGTTTTGCTGGAGTGACCGGGCATGATAGTTGCATGTGTATAGTTGTCAGAGTGATTGTGTGAATGTATCGTTTCTTTTCCCGACGAAGGCCATAGCCAAAAATTTCCATTGTGTGAATGTGAATATCTTTTTTTTGTCTGTCAGCAGCTCATCGAGCCTCTTTACTGTGAGATCTAAATATAAATTAATATTTTATCTGCTGAGTTTTTCTGAAGTCAGAATTAGATGTTTATAAGATTAAACATTTCAAGAGTATGTATTAATTTCATATTAGTCATATTACATATTTTTGCCTCAATATTCAAATCACTAAGTGTATTGAGTTCACTGGTTCACAACAACCCACAACCTACTAAACAATGGCAGTTTTCTTCTTATTTTCGTAACGCTTTACAATAAAAGTGGTGAGGGGGCAAGGATTTGATTACAGCAATTTCTTTGTGGCATAAAACCTGTTAGGTCCATAGTTAGGGAAGTTTCTATAAATGTAGAGTGGCTAAATATAAAAAAAATTCTTATACGAGGGTTGGGACAAAAATCATAGCAACCATTTTCCTTCTTGTAGAAATGTGAACAGATACAAATAGATATGTGTTGTGTGGGAGTTCTGCAGGTATAATGTGTATGCAGAACAACCAGTGGCTCGGTGATAGCTGGTAGTAGGACAGGGAGGACTGTGGAATCATTCAGTTGGTGAGTGTCATGTGAGACAGAAGTAACCCATGTTGAGCAGTGTACTTACATGAAAATCGCCGTTCTTCAAGGGAGAAATGTCATGGAATGTCACAGTGAATTATGGGAAGCCCTTGAGAGTATTGCCCTACCATACCGTACAGTAGCGCAGTGGGTAGGAAAGTTACAGCAAGGATGTGGATCAACCAGTCATTAGCATCAAACTAGATGACCTGTCAGTGTGTGGACTCGCATGGCAGTGTGCCGTGACAGTAGCAGGCAACTACTTTGAGAATCTGTAGGCCCAGGTTTGTCATTTCAACTGTATGTGTACTATAATGTCATTCTTTTGCACCCTGAAGGCCATATTGTCCTGTATACTAACATTATAAATTAGTGTGTAATAATATTTCAGTGCTATTGATTGTACACACACACACACACACACACACACACACACACACACACACACACACAGTTAACGCCTTTTCCTTGTGTATGTATATGTCACTTTTCCAACCAGACTTAGAAAAATAGTTGCGCTGACTTTTGCCCCAACCCTTGTGTAATTTGTAGACAGTGCATAAATAAATTGGTCTGGATTGTTTGGAGATGTCGCCAATCTTCATGGTTTTAGGACAGCAACTACCTTATCTTCTTTCCACATACTAGGTATTTTAGAATGAAACTGTCACTCTAAAGCGGAGTGTGTGCTGATATGAAACTTCCCAGCAAATTAAAATTGTGTGCTGGAACCGGGACTCAAACCTGGGACCTTTCTCTCCACTAAAGTAAAGTTGTGAGGATAGGCCATGTGTTGTGTCAGGATAGCTCATTGGAAGAGCACTTGCCTGCGAAAGGAAAAGGTCCCAGGTTCAAGTCCCGGTTCCGGCACTATTTTAATCTGCCAGAAAGTTTCACTAGGTATTTTGTTCTGCTTGGTGCAGATAAGAGATTTGGTAGCCAGTTCCTGCCTATTGGTCACCAACGTTACAGGATGTTGCATAGGATTCCATCTCTTCCCGCTGCTTTACTGGCATTCACTGGTATCAGTAAATTATTGATATCTTGTATCTTCTTTATTCACCTGTTTATTCTGTGTTGTCATTTTTTAATATTACCAATTCCTTTATTTTATATGTTCTTAGGTGGTTTTTTGAAGTTTGTACGTGTAAGGCTATTTGGGTGGATGTCATTCTCATATCTGGTCTGTGTAATGTTGCAGCTCCTTCCAGTAGCGGACTCCAGCATTTGTGGGTAGAATGGGTAAATTCCATGCTCTTGTTTCCTCCCAGCCTCTCCTATTTTCTTCGGTCATTGTTTGAACCAACTGCTTTGCTCTACCTCATTGTTTTCCATGTTCCGGTATTCTTCCAGTTATGATTAACAGTCTCTCGGCCAGTACATAGTATGTTCCTTTTTAGTTATGTGTGGAATACTTCTCAGTGCAGGTTTATATATTGGAATAGTGAATCGCTCATAGTTGTGTGGTATTGGTGGAATACAGTTCATTGTTTCCTAAATGAGAGCCTGGTTTTTCTCCCAGTTTTAGATTTCATTGTGGGTCTTGGGAGGCTTTGTGCAAAGTGAATTGACAGTCCCACTTTGGGGATCACAGGTCGCTGTTGTCTTCTAGGGAGCTTTGATAATACCCTTTCTTTGGGCTTGAAGCAAAACTCATGTGTATCCTCTTGTGGTGAAAGAAAGGTCAGTTAGTGTGTACAATTGAAATCGCCAGTGTACACAGCTGCAAATTCACCTTTGTGCATTATCTTTATTGGATGAAAGTATGTACAGATTATAAAGAGTTAGTTCCCTCAATTTGATTCCTAAGGTGTGGGTTTTTTTTTCGTCTGTATTCACATTTCCTGTCTTTTTTTTTTTTTTTTTCCCCCCTGGAGTTGAGGACAGACTCGGCTACTTTTCATTCACCTTTGCTTAAACTGGAAGGAATTTGTGCCTTTCATTATAGCCTTTGTGGGAGTGCTTTGCCATTGAGACATGATGAACATTGTCCTGTATGCACCATTGGTGAGGTGATATACACATCACATACCAGTATGGTTCACTGAAATCAAATAAGGATTCCGATGGTGTGAAGTAGTTAATCTTACTAAATCATCTGTAAGCTGCACTAAGGAGAACAGTGAAGTAATTGTGTTGAATACAAGAGCTGCTGAAAGTGTCAAGGTTCAGAAAATTATTGGAAACATACTAGATATCAACACCAGTGTGAGATTTATGTCAGTTTAATCAAGTTCTTACCAACACAAATATTTATGGCCATGCCCATGATGAAATAATTGTGTGACTTAAATTCCAAATAAACAGAAAATTACACAGTCAAGTAAGAGATACTTGAAATATTTCAAGCAGAGGTATCAATAATATTACTTTAAACAATGTAAATTTCAGATAAAATTCTCTCAGGCTTCCAGTTGTGTCAGGTGGAGTGAAGCCCAAGAGAATTTTATCAGTAAAACTTGCCATGAAACTATGCATTATATAAGGGAAAGTCCAGGTTGGAATATGAACAATAAGCAAGAGGATAGAATGCTACTCTCCACTAGTATATTGCTGAGTCTGATATTACTGAACCACACTGCACCTGGTTCATGTGAGGCCATTGCCTGCTGTTGCTGCTGCTGCTGCTTCTATTGCCAGCACATTGGGGGGAAATGCCACCCAATGTCACTATCACTTAAGCAGCACACACACCCTGTTGTTCATCCACAGCCAAAGTACTGAATATTATGAGGACACACTGGTTGGTGCCAGTGAACAGAGAGCATCCAGAATATTGCATCAGCTGAGTAAATTAGTAAGCACTGTGTATGATCACCACTGGTTTACCTGCAGCCTTCACAAGACATTTCAAGTGTCTTCGAAACGAACTGTGGATCCTATCTGCCAACGAACTTCACATATTCATCCTGTTATACATTTCTTCCATACTTTTCATTCTGGTTTTCCCACTGCTACCTCTGATGTGCAACTTAATATCCAGCAAAATTAGTACTATGAGTACAAAGTCTTTCATGGTGACACTTCTGTGTAAAACTTTCTTGGGCTTCTTGCCAATAAAGTTTTATACAAAATTAGTACTTTTTGTGTAGTATACAGGTCGAAACAGAGATAAGTCGAAATAATCATAGACATTACTTAGAATAGTGTACTTAAAACATTTTGTCAATTAGAGACTTTGAAATATAGCTATTAAAATTTGTATGCTTTCAGGTTAAGTAATACCTCTACATAAGCATATTTCCAGTACCTCTATATCTGCCAAAATCAGGGGTAAATCAACAAAACACAAACACACACACAAAGCTCAGTGTGAAATGAATCTTATTTAGCAGTAAACTTTTGTGTTTTCTGTGGCGTCCATTACTGCAAATAAAGTCAAAACTTATAACTAAAAATTTATAGCTTAATCTGGCATTTCCACTGATTATCCTAGCACTGTTTCTTTTAATGTGCATAACAGTGATGCATTGTTGGAAAACAACAAAAGAAATGGAAAATAGGAAGACATAATAGATAATATATCACTTTACTGATTTTCTAAAAAAGAAAAGAAACAAAATGAAAATTCCACATTCTGTGGTACAAACCATAATCATAACACACAAAATTAAGACTTTTGTGATAGATGCCGTAATAAGAGAGTAATAATCCTGATTTCTGTCATGTAGTTCAAACCAAATGTTCAAAATGGCATGCGTAGCAGACTTTTAAGCATTGATAACATGACACTCTGATGGCTGTAGTCAGCATTCTAAATTCTGTCAAACTATTTTTTTAGCATGAGGAAATGTCCGATAAAGCTTGAACCACATATTGAGATGTTCTTGAAGTGGAGTGTCATCAATAAATTCCGGCTATGATGATCGTAATAGGTGAAGACAAAAAAGCACCTGTTAGCCTTGCAGGGAGTTCTACTGGACCCAGCAGAGCACTGCCAATGATCCCAGCCTTAATGTTCAGAGAAAATCTGGTTTGAAATCTTGCCCATTGAATAGTGTGAGGATTTTCCTCTGCCCAAGTACTGGCCTGCAAATTTTGGATATTAACATGACCCTCCCAAGTGAATATAAATTCTTCTACCACCAAGAAACTCTTGGGTTGTTTCCACACTATTGCAAGACCCATGAAGTGAACGCATCGTTTTGTTGGAAGTCTGCTTGTTGAAGATGCTGAACTCTGAGGTGATTACAAGGATGCAGTAAATCTTCATTCAATGTGCAATTAATACTCATATGAGATGTTCCTACCTGATAAGCCAAGACTCTTTGAATTATGGTGGTTTGTTCTTTCAATGTACATAGAATTTCCTCCCATCATAATGTTACAGCATCACATTTTGGACCATAATCTTCTGACAGAAGGAGAACAGATCGCTTTTCTCAGAGTTGGTGCACTGCAATGAAGGTTCTTACATTCCAAATGTGATTAGTTGGAAGTCTGCAGTGACAGCTCTGCCTTGCCATTAGCCCAGATTGCTTAGTTTCTCCATAAATTAGATGCATATCAGTAAATTCTGCAATTTTATGCCTTCATTATGTGTGAGCTGTGTTTGCATGCTTTCTGTAGGTGAATGGTGCTCAACTACTGGGGCAGTGGGCTATTAGAGGTTGGAATGTGATGGCCAGGTGTCATTGACATGCAGTCTAAGTACAGCTAAACAGAAAACATCTACATCTACATGGGATACTCTGCAAATCACATTTAAGTGCCTGGCAGAGGGTGCATCAAACCACCTTTATACTATTTATCCCATTCCATTCTCTAATAGCGTGCGGGAAGAAAGAACATCTGAATATCTCCGTTTGAGCTCTTGATTTCTCGTATTTTATTCTGATGATCATTTCTTTCTATGTAAGTGGGAGTCAACAATATATTTTCGCATTCGTAGGAGAATGTTGACGATTGTAGTTTCGTAAGTAGCCCACACCGCAGCGATAAGCGCCATTGTTGTAATGATTCCCATCCCAGATCCTGTATCATTTCCATAACACTGTCTCTCCTGTATCGTGACAATACAAAATGAGCTGACCTTCTTTGGACTCTTTCAATGTCCTCCATCAAACCCACCTGATAAGGATCCCGCATTGGGCAGCAATACTCCAAAAAAGGACAGACAACTGTAGTGTATACAGTTTCTTTAGTAGTTCTGTTGCATCTTTTAAGGGCTTTGCCAATAAAACGCAGTTTCTTGTTTGCCTTTCCCACGACATTATCTACATGTTCTTTCCAATTTAAGTCTGAAGTAATAGTAATTCCTTGGTAGGAATTTTTTCTTTTTTTGAGATTTGATCCCATTTTCAGGATGGTGCTCAATGACCACACAATGATGAACACATCAGATGTAACAAAAAAAATAAATATTAATGACCAATGCTGCTTATTACATCTGGTGAATTCCTAGCTATTTTGTGAAGTTTACAGCCTTCACTTTGTATTGATGTATCTTGTAAACGAAGTTTAATGGATTTCTTTTCGTACTCGTGTGGACGACTTCACACTTCTCATTATTTAGAGTCAATTTCCAATTTTTAAACCATAGTGATATCTTATTCAGATCGTTCTGCAGTTGGTTTTGATCTTCAGATGATTTTACTAGACGGTAAATGATATCATCTGCAAACAACCTAAGAGAGCTACTTAAATTTCCTCCCAAATCATTGATGTAAATAAGAAACAGCAGGGGACCAATAACACTACCCTGTCGAAGATCCGATATAACCTCTGCAGTGTTTGTGTTTGTTGTGTGGGACAACTGTTTTATGTGAAGAAAAAAGAACCAACACACTTACATGTGTTCATACTTAAGATACCTCATAGATGGTGTAATAAAAAGGTATGTCAAAAAATTGCAGGACACATTCTTCCACCTAGGCTCAATGGACAAAATCATAATTTAATAATGAATGCTCCATATGTTCTCTCAAAATGCATGGCTTCAGCTGTGCAACAAAACATTTACTTTTTGCACGGTGCAGCACATCGTATTATTAGTGTTTATGACCATCAGCTTCTCAATAACAGATGGCTAGGCAGAGTTGGGTCAGTTGGTGGGCCTCCTCACTCTCTGAACCTTTGAAATATTTGTGTATCAAACCCTCACTGTACAACAAGATGCGAAAATTGATTCATGTAACTAAATCTACTACCAGAATTTTCTGACAAAGGACATATCACAATAAGAAATTCAGCAAGCTGTTCATTCAGTCTTTTTCTAAATTTATTTCATTGATAACTAGTGCTACATTCAAAAGGCTTACAAATGACTTTTCGGAAAGTTGGTTTATCCACAACAGCAATTTTCTTTTAAAACCCCAAATAGTGTCAAAAATGTTGATAATTAGTTCATGATGTACCTTCCAGTGACATACTTCAAATACTTTGTAGGGCAGCGGTAAATGTGAAATCTAAAATCATTGGGGTGAGCATTTTTGTTTCCAGAATATAAACTACTTCTCAACTATTTTCTTCTCACTGGTTTTGTTCTATCACAAACACCACTGACGTGAGACATAGGCACCGACAACACAAAGTATAAAGGCCCGACTTGTTATGCATACATCATTAATGTATAAGCAATGTTAGCAGAGAAGTGTAGGGAAACAGTGCCCATGGACAAGCAGTGCGGGCTCACATCAGTGCTCATGCCCGCATTAACCTATTTCCCCAACTCTAGTCTATGCGCGCCTTCTGAACAGAGGTTTAGTACCTCAAATATGATTGCCGACTTTTTAATTTATGCATTGCTTTCCTGAATTCAGTTTATGTTGTGGGAAATACCACCATGGTGTGTATTACCTAAGTCATTCTGGGTGCTACATATGTTTAAGAAAGAGTTCGTGAAAATTCTCTGCAATTTTAGTGGAAATATCATGTATCAAATGTGTCTATTCCTGGGACTTTTATTAATCTACCCACTTTTATTATACATACATCTGCAATATATATTATTTTGGCAGTGACTGATATTTTGCACTGATTAGTATGCTCTAGTTTTTTTTGTTACACTTGTCGTAGTAATGTAGGAACAATAGTATAGTGCTTTTGTGAATAACTGATAAACTGAAACATCTCAAGGGTCTTTCTAATATGTACAATAACTATTTATCTTTGTTTCCTGCTGCTATAGAAGTGACAACTTTAGGAGATGTCCCTCAAATGTAAATTTATCTCATGTGCAGTCTAAAGAATTTAATATTGACTGTTTTTTCTAAGTACACTTCATCCTAGGTTTGACTTGCTTATGCCCTAAAAAAAGTATGTCTTTTAGGTTATGAGAAGATCCTTTTGAAGGCCTACACAACTGTTGGTTTTAGCAAACGTGTGCTTTAGCTTTAGTTTTTTTTTTTTTTTTTTTTTTTTTTTTAGTATGATCAGAAAGGCCAAACAAAGAAAAACTTCTATAAATATTTAAAATTTCTTTCCTGCCAGTGTCTGTAAGTACTTTATGTAAGAATAATGCTGATGCCCTAGTAGCAGTGTTCACTGTTCTGCTACTTTAAATTGCTCACAATTTTTAGAGATATACTACTAATTTCGTCAATACTTACATCTCCACAAGATTGTGTCAGTTTGGTGAGCTGGGACTCTTTCCTGGACTCCAGTTAATTTGCTATAAGGAAAGTGTACACATAATAACTAAGTGAGCAGTACACACATAGAATAAGTAACTTCTTGTAGATGTCCAGTTTTGATAATTGCTAGTTTGCCTACACTAATTATGATTAGCTCATCTCTGGCTACCTAGAGAATTAATTTCTGATAGCTATCTGCCTCTGATAATATATGTGAGTTTCCCAGAAAGTAATGCACCACATTTTTTCCCTTCAACAATTATTTATTGCACATTATGAGAATTACACACACACACACACACACACACACACACACATACACACACACACACAAATGCTGTTTCTTCTACACATCCTTTATTCCCCACATAAACTCTATCCCCTTCTATGGCCTTATTCCAGTGTGAAATAAAGATGTGAATGACCTGTTGGTACCATTCCTTGTTCTGTTCACTAAACCATTTCTTCACTGTGTGAATTACCTCCTTGTCATCCTCAAAGTGTCTCCCAGAAATTGCATCATTTAATGACCCAAACAAGTGAAAGTTTGAGGGGGCTGTAAAGTGGTTGAGGTAACATTGTCAACCATGTTTTGTGACATGCTCAGCATCCCTCAAACTTTTGTGGGGGCAGAGACTTATTCTGTTAAATTGAAACATTTTGTTAGCTGTTAAATCACTGAAGTACGTGGAGGCACTTCGAGTTTTGCTGGCTTGTTGACATATGTTTGTGAATTAGCTGTAATGCTTCTTGGCATGATCATGTTCTTACCAACAGAAGCAGTTGCTTTGAATTTTCCTTCTGTAGCAAAAGAGAATGACACCATTCTGACAATTTTTGTTTTGTACTCAAAGTGGTGAACCCAGGTATTATTACCTGTCACAATCTGGAACAAGATGGCCTGCCACTCAGCTTCAAAATTAATCTCTCTTTTCCCTGTGAAATTTATAATCCACTATTAGATACTTTGGGTCTCACCTTGCACACAGTTTTGAGTATCCAAGAGTGCAGATAATTGCATCCACACTCCTTTGCTGATTGACAGATTTAGTGCCAAGTACTGAATCATAATACATCTATCCTCATGAATGACAACATCAGTTCACTGCAGCTTGACAGATGTGAGAGCTGTGGATGTCCTTCTTGACTGCTGCAAATCTTGGAGCTCCAGTGAACTGCCTTCTAATCACCTCACCCTCTGTACCCAACAACTGAACTGTACTCCTGTCAACAGCAGATTCTCCATAAACTTTACACAAATGTTCTTGAATATTCCCCACACTACCTTCCTCTGCAGTGAGAAATTCAATAATGGTACATTACAGGTGCTGTTTTGAAATTGTTCTGCAGCTGTGGTATTTGTCAGAAGAGCAAGAAATTTTGCATGTACACTCAGGGAACTTCAAATAATTTATATGTAATGTTTTGCATCCAAATTTAGTGTCCCTGAAGTTCTGTGATTTTATTCTCTTACAATACAATGCTTTAGATCATTTTTGTGAATGTGATCCTTATTCTCAGTGTATTTTTGGTGAGAAATTTGACCAGACTGTAAATGTGGACCCTGTTAGTAAAGCATATTTGTTAAATAAATAATTGCAAGATCTTTTACTGAAATCTTCTTGGGTTACAAGCCATGTCATGTGGTTTACTGCTATATAAGCACAGCAGCGGCCGCGAAATGACAGTCATCCTCTTGACAATGACAGAGGTGTTCTCTGTTGAAAACTCGTGGACAGTAAACCACATGACGCGACTTGTAACACGAGATTTCATTAATGGATATCGCCGCGAAAACATGCATTCATATATTGCAAGGTCTGTTGTACAAATCATACACACAATTCCAATGAAGTCTACTGTATTTTGTACACTGAGTCCTTTCTGGTCACCTATTTGGTTACTTTTAAATAATTTACTACAGGATATCAGCAAATTTCAGTACAGGTTGATAGACTTGTGTTCTCATGATTGACGACTATTCACAAGACAAAACTTTCTCAACCCAGTCATAGTAGAACCACAATGACATTTTTTTTTTTTTTTCACTTTAAATTATTGTCTGTTTTTTGTTTGTCAGTAACTATGACACAAGAACCTGTTCACTGATCCAAATGGGTTCATTATGTTTATTACTGATTTAACATTTCCTGCTGTGCAATTCTGATTATTGTTTGTCCTCGGAGATAAGAACAAACATTTGCAGATAACTACTGGATAATTTAGTTTTTATTAATTATACTTTTCATTTTGTATTGACGCCATTTACAAAAGAAACTACATCTGTAACCTCAATGGAGAGTTACATATTGAGAGGCCAAAAATAATTTGGTTCCTGAAGGTGGAAAGCATCCTTTGACAGGAGTAACTGTTTGGATTATTGACTCATCTAGTCATGTGGAACTGTAAATAATGGAATACTAAAACCATCATTTTACCCAATGACATGTAGCTTTCCTGTATGGCTAAGTGATTATGGCATCATCTTGGGTAAAATATTCTGGGGGTAAAATAGAGGGGATGACACAGGAGGAAGACATAATCAGGAAAACAAAACTAGCAGTCTGACAAGGGACACTTTTCACTTTGAATGTGCACGAAACCATGCTTAGAATAACAAGCAATCATAAAAATGAAAGAGAGAGAGAGAGAAACAAACAGTGGTGTCTGTAATTTCAATGCAAAATGCTCAGTTTGTATGCTAGTGCCACTAGATGGTGACATAGTGTAGCAGCACTATCCATTGCTACATTTGTGTGAGTGGTATAGATGCAGTACCATACTTATTTGTCTCTTGGAGTGTTCACAAGCGAGTTACTGTAAACCGTGTACAGTACAGTGCAGTCCAGTGATATGAAGAGAATTAATCCTAGGCATGTGGTCTAAAAATTGGGGACTACGTCGCGATGTACTGAATATGGAAATGACATCGGAACCAATGATATGGAGTTCACGAATGTATTATATAACATAGTAATTCAGAAATGTAATGGCAATGACACATAAATAGAAATACATGATTTTATGCTGGATTAGATATATGGAATTTGACGGACATGAGGAACCTGAAGCTGAAGGTGGCTCTTCTGGCAGTACACGACATTCGTCTCCAGAGCAACAGGAACATTCCAGTAACAGTGAGTAAGAACCCTCACCACCCAAATTGATGAGGGCCATTGTATTAAAAGATATTGATGACAATGTAAAAGAGATTATTTATGAGGACTATTTCAGTCATTGCTTCAATTGCAACACGATGGTGTTGCACAGCAACCTCATATGTAAAAAAAAAAAAAAAAAAAAAAAAAAAATCAGTTTTACAGGAAAGATAAATAAGCATTATTTTTCCTGTTACCTCAAGAAAAAATAAATAAATAAAAAAACAATTATCACTATAAATTATTTCATTAATAAAATATTCCATGAAAACATACTGGAAAATAATTTTCAAGCCATAAATTAAATAAATATTGTCAACAATGTTCTTACCTGAACAAACTGACATACGAGGTTGCAGTTCAACATCATCGAATAGCAAACTAATGAAGCACTATAAGTGCATCAAAAGTAAATAAAATTGTGCATTAATTCTAAATTATGTCTCTAGGAAACTGGGAGCAGGTGCTCGTTTCGAAGGAAGCAGACTGTCGCAATTGCAAACTATAAAAGAGTATATAATATCGCAATTTGGTGGTGCAGGGAGGTATGGATCTACCGTTCACTATTGCCATCTGCAGACGTGGGCACTAGAAGAGGCTAAAATGATTGGTTTGGTCAGTTTCAAAGCCTCCGTTTACTTTTATCGACCATCTTAAGATTGAGTATGTCATTCCATGCAGGCATATTACTACATTTGTCACATGTGAAGACAATGACATTGTACATCAGAAGGCCCAACTCTTTGTGGGGGAAATGAACATGTTTATAACAGAGGAGGTTGTGGAGAAAGGTAATGTTTGGAACATACATTGACCAGAGACAGTTCCAGTATGAATTGCCGTCGTCATCAAAAACTGTCCTACAGCGGAGAGAGAACTGCAGGTGGTGTGTTACAGTCTGTACGTAGATCTACCCACAGCTACACAACTGATGTGGCTTTATCAATGGTATGCAGACTAGCAAACTAGTTGTACATCTGTTTACAAGAGACACAAGGCATATATGTTTTAAAGGAACTTGAAACAACCTGTCCACAAAACATTCTTGTGAAGGAAATCGAAACTTGAAAAATGATTAAAGAACACATACTCGCCTTAAATAGGCTCACTGAGCTGCTGACAGGCATGAAAATAGATAATTACATTCACACAACTTAAATTTTTGGCCAAAATTTTAAGTTGTGTGTAAGTGATTATCTATTTTCATGCCTATCAGCAGCTCGGCAAGCTTCTTTACAGTGAGTTGTTATCTATCCTCCATTAATGACATACCAATTGGATTTTCCATTGTTAAAGAACACATGAATCGTTTTCTAACTTCATCCTTGGTGAACATGTAACAAATGCAAAGAGCCTATTGTTGAGATTCCTTGATGGTACATACAGATTGTACCCTTCTAGATGAAAGTTTTCCAAACAAAGATGTTAAGCTGAACATCTTGTCACCGAAAACAACAAAGTATTCCCAACCCATTGATGTTTACTTGTTTTGGCACTATAAACTTCTATCAGAAAGATTACTGATTTTGTAAGCTTACATTGTGACAAACCACAAGTGAAGGTACATGATTGTTATTTCATCGTGAAACTTCACTCTCTGATTTACAATCAGTTTTCTGCACCTACACATAAGCTTGTGTTGCAGTATGCTTGGCAAAAGCCAGGGTATGACATTGAAATACCAACATCAATTTTTGAAAATCTAATTAGTGTGGTTTTTTATATAGAACTGTGTGAATGCGAAAGTGATTTGAAATGTGATCACATTGTTCTCTCCCACTTTGTTTTAACCATTTCATCGAAATCCTGCATTTGCATTTTGAGGACTCATATAAGCTCTATCTGGTGTTTGGTACTGCTGTATATGAACGTTTTGATACCGCTGACTGAATATTAAATTACATATAATTTCCTAGCTATGGTATTGATATCTGGTTAATTTGTTTCACTGTTAAAATGTTACTTGAGGTAGAATGCAACATTTTGCATGGAAATCGTGCACACCACTGTCCTGTTTATGATTGCCTGTTAGTCAAAGCATGGTTTCATGTGGTTCCAAGCGTTCAAGGTCAAAGATCTACCTTGTGATTCTGCAATATTGGGCCCTTAAGTGACTGGTATTTTACATAATTGAATAGTGGAAACTGATAGAGGTTAGATATAGTAAGCATTAGTGAAGTTCAATGGCAGGATGAACAGGACTACTGATCAGATCAGTATTGGGTGGTTGTGTTGTTGGTGGTGTTGTTGTTGTGATGTCAAGTCATTGATATGATGCAGCTCTGAATGGTATTGTATCCTGTGCAAGTCTCATCCAATCAGAATAATATTGGAACCCCACATCCATATGAATCTGTTTACTGTAATTGTCTCATGGTCTTCATATGCATCTTTTACCCTGCACAAATACCTGTACTACTAAATAGATCATTCCTTTATGGGTGTCCTTCATGTGTGAGGCCCGTTGATGGGCTCCCCAAATGCTGCACATCTTGGAGCTCCGGTGTCTTTGTCAACCAACCCCTTCTGTTCTTCAAGTTAGGCCACAAATATATTTTCTTGCAGATTAGTTTGGTACCAACTCATTGGCTATGTGATCTATACATCTGATATTCAGCATTTATATGTACCACAACATTTTTAAAGCTTCTGTCCTCTTCTACTGTGAACTGCTTATCATTAAATTTCATTTATTTGGAAGAGTAAAATTACCTTCAGAAAAGTCTTTCTAACTGTTAAATTAATATTCAGCGATAACAAATTTCTTTTTCTGAAATGCTTTTCTTTTCATTGACATTCTGCATTTCATATCTTTACTACTTCGGCCATTGTAAGTTATTTTACTGCAATTCAGTCAGAGACAGTAAAAGACTGAGAAGAGCATTTAAACAAAATGGACAGTGTTCTTTAAAGGATATAAGATGAACATTAACAAAAGGAAAACATAGGCAATTGAATGTAGCCAAATAAAATAAAGTGAGTTTGAGAAAATTAGATACTACAAGTAGCAGAGATATGTTTGGGCATTAAAAGAATGATGGTGCCCAAGGGGGGGGGGGGGGGGGGGGGGGAGAAAAAGAAAAAAAGAGGTAGACTGGCACGGGCAAGAGATGAAAAAAGGAAATCAGCAAACATCAAATAAAGTGGCAGCAAATCTTTTCAGAAGGTATTTGTCTTTGTATAAAATTGATACAGGGACAGTAAATGGTGTACAGAAGAAGATAATAGTATGTTTTAAAATGTGGTGCTACAGAAGAATGTTGAAGATAATATTGATAGATCACATAACCAGTGAAGTAGTAGTGAGCAGAATAGGGGTAGAAAAGAGGCTTTATGTAACTTATATCACTTTCGTGAAGAATTGTAGCATACTTTTTTATGCTCGCAAATTATGACTTTTTTGGAAAACAAAAATCTACTTTAAAAAAACTCAACAAGCATTCCATAATGCAAAAATCAGCTTGCTCCATTGCATCCAGAGTGTTTTAGACAATATCACAGAGATTAATTCCATGTTCCTTGACTTCACAAATGATCTCGGTACATTTCCACTGTTGTCACTAAGTGAACAGAATACAATCTTACTGAATAGTGGTTCACATTTGTGTTTAAGTTAAAGATTTTATTGATATATAGAACTTACATATTATTCCTAGTTGAACAAAATCAACAGAAGGTCAAGGTAATTTCAAGACCACACCAAGAGAATGTCACATGCCCGTACTGTTTACATTATATATTTATGGTTAATTGACTAATGTTGTAAGTATCATGAGGCTATTCCCACATGATAATGTTGTATGTGGGAGCAATACAAAACAGAAAATTATAACATGCAGGAAGACCTACAGATGATTGATATTTGTTCTGCTGACTGGCAGTTGACTTTGAATGTAACTGAATCTAAATCAATATGCTCTGCAAGTCCCAGCATGGAGTATGGTGGATGTTTCTTATACCCCTGGTAGGTATTCCTTCCTGGTACAATCACAAATGGAGTGAGAGAGAATTGATTGTGTACATACTTCACTAGATCTTCTAATTTCACTTATATTGTCTTTGTGTTCCTTATGCAGTGGAAAGACTAGATAAAACAAATTTTAGGCAAATCAGATATTAAGTTGAGATTCGTTGCAGAATCTTAAGGAAAGTAATTCATCAATAAAAGAAGTAGCTTAAAAAATTCTTCTCCAACCAACTCTCCAGTATTCCCCATTATTCTGGTACCCAAAATTTGGTTTAATAGAAAAGATAGAGGAGATGCAATGAAGAACATGCACATTGTGGGATTATTTATTAGATACAAGATACTCAACAATCTCCAATAGGAGACACTACAAGAGGGTCAGTATGCACACAGAAGGTTTATTGTGAAAATTTTGAGTGTTAACATTCCAAGAAGTTTTGAGAAACCTACTATGGCCTACCACACATTGCATAAAATGGCTGTGATGAAAAAATTTGAACTGGTACAGAGATTTACCAGCAACAAGTCTTAGGAAGCACATTTCATCGAGAGGTTAGAAAATATCATGGTACCTTCCAAAAAACACCATTAGATGATTTATGGAGTATAAATGTGGATTCCTATATAACAAAAGAACAAAACTTGAGGAAAAGGGTTCTGAAGCTAACAAATGATATAATGGCATTTTAAATGAAAGCTCTAATGACATCTTTTCTCATCCAGAACTCCAATGAGACAAAGTAATAAAAAGTTAAATTTGTGTGAACTGGCATTGGATGAGTAATTGTACAGGTAAGTTGCAGATAACCTTGCAGCCTTTTGAGGAGTGATGCTAAACTGTTGCTGACCTATTAAATGGCAAGTTTAATTGTGGCACAAGCTTTGTGCCATACTCGAGCATTCAATCAAGACCAATGATGGAACAGTTTTACAGAAAGATGTCAGGTAGGTACTGTAAAGCATAATGGAAATCTCAAAAGAAACATCCATTAAACAGCTCCTGACAATGATGATAGTCAGCAGTGACATTTAAGTTTGAATGGGGGGGGGGGGATATTTGTGTGGTCACAATTTCTTGTGCAGTGTAGAAATTAGTGTGAGGAAGAAGTTACTGGGTTAGGGTAGTGGGGTCTTCTGTAAAATTGTAAGTTCCGGTAAAAAAAAAAAAAAAAAAAAAAAAAAAAAAAAAAAAAAAAAAAAAAAAAGGATGATCTGATTCATAATTGTTAAATTTCTTACAAAAAGCTTATTCACTTTTTCTCTAGGATTAATAATCCCCACAAAGCAGGGGATGTAAAAATCACAGATTATTAAAAATATTGTTTTAATGGTATGAAATTAATATTATATTTAAATGAGGGGAGTTAAAACATTGGATATACCACATCAAAGTGCAGAGCCAAATGAAGTACTAAGTTGTGTTCTGGGGTTGTAACAGGTTGGAAAGATGGGAGGTGGGTTGGGAGCACATTGGAATGTAGATCACTGGATTATGTCCATGTAATTCATCCCTCATAAAATTACAAACTGAAGAACAAGCAGATAATTCCCTACTATGACTACATCACTTCGTTGCAAGATACAACTACAGGCTGTCTCTCAAAGTTGTAGCAACCCTACATAGTGTGCTCATAAATTACTGGCACCCACATTACACAGGCATGCATAGGTGGAGTGGGAGGATGTTCATATTCCACAAAAAGTATGTGGAATGCAGATATGACTTGCTAATAATACTAATGTAAGTCAAATATATGGATGGAATCTGCATAAATCTCTGAAAATTGTCCTACACTGCTAGAGGGAAAATTTATTTTCAGTCAACTTGTAGAGTTGTGAAACTTTGCACCTATGGTCTGTGGTAATGTTTTTGTCTCATAATCAAACTGTCCTTGGTCTTGGGTTCACATGCGGAGGAGAGGGGGGTGGGGTCGGTAATGCTGACCATAGGTGGAGTAAGAAGTCACCCCGTTCTTTAAACAGCCTTGTCAAAGATGGCAGAGGAGCAGACAAGGTTCAAGAATCAACAATGATCAATGGCAAGAGGATGTGGAAGACAAATGGAAACCACTGCATTAAAGACACAGGATAATTGGGTGTAACTTAAATAAGTGTCTCAATGATATCTTCATTAGCAAAATGTTCCAGAGGTTGTCTGTCTTTTTTTTTTGGGGGGGGGGGGGGCTCTTCCATCTAAGATGATGACATCTCTGAGGAAAGTGTGTGGAGTCCCAAGTGAACTGTTTTTAGGGTAATTACTTGTCGAGGTAAACCAGCCCCCCCTCCCTCAAAGCCCAAAGGTTGGATAGTTTTTTCTAACAGACCTCATAGAAGATGAAGAGTTAGAGAAAGTGTATGAGGGAATGGCAGATTTGATATTTAAGGAAGATGAAACTCAAATAATTGTGGTAGATTGGAATAGAATAAGAAACCAATAGAAGAGAGCGTTGCAAGAGATTACCAGTTTGACAGCAATAATGAGAAGAAATAAATGAGTTATGTAATGAATTTCAGATGGTAATAGAGAATGCTTTGGTCAAACATTGCAGAGGAGAATGTATATTTGAAAAAAGTACTGCGGACACAGGAAGAATCCAGATGAATTACAACATGGTCACAGTTTCGGAAATCAGTTATTGGATTGTAAGGTGTCCACAGCAGTAGATAAGGATCCAGATTGGTACATTGCAATCATGTTAAAGATAATTGTTAAAAAATAAATAAAAAAATAAAAAGAACATTGTGAAAGGATGAAATTGGGATATCAAAGAACTGAGAAATGATGAGTTGTGTTTGACATTGACTACAGCTGTGTGTACTGAGAACTTCAGTTGCAGAAACATGGGGCAGTTCTGAAAACAGCATACATTAAAAGTGTAGAAGATACATGAAGAATACGAGGGGCTTCCATTGTTAAGTGCAGGGGAAAGAGTGGATAGGTACAAAAAGAGCACTTTTAAGACCTCTATGAGGGGCAAAATGTGTCGGATGACATGGTAGAAGTAGTAGTTTTGGTCAATATGGAAGACGTAGGGTTTCCCATAAAAGTCACAGTTTAAAAGAGCTCCGGAAGTTTGAATTCATTTAACACATTCGCTGCGGCTGACGATTATAAGAGTTTCCACAATAAACATGCTAGTGCGGGTAACTGTTATGAGCGGTGCACTAGCTGAGTACTCAGTTTAGTTAGTTTGGCTGTGCACTCGTGTTAGTACAGGCCACCAAAAACATTGTGTAACATTTTCCTGTCTGCAGTTGTGTGTTTTTGTCTTTAGTAGTTTGCTATAAAAACATCATGTTGCAAATTTGTTATATGGGATTAGGTTTCCATAGCAGAACATTGCAGATGAGACGTGTAGGTTATTACGAAGTAAATGAAGTTAAGGAATGTTGTCAGCCTGTAAGCAAAATAACCTACAACAGATAAAGCAAGGAGGAGTGCACAGGAAAAAAAGGGCAGTTATGGCAAAGAGAAGTCTGTATCAAACAAAGGCCTTAATTTAATGGAGGGGGGGGGGGGTGCATTCTGAGACTACATTTGGAGTATAGTGCTACAGTAGTGAATGATGGACAGTTGTGAAATTGGAACAGAAGGAAATTGAACAATTAGAGATGTGATATTACAGAATAATGTTGAAAATTAAGTGTCTTCATAAGATAAAAATAAGGAGGTTCTCCACTGAAATGGAAAACATTCTGACAAGAAGAAGGGAGTAGAAGATAGGACATATCTTAAGATATAGAGAAATAATCTCCACAGTACTAGGTAAAAAATGTAGACAAAAAAAGAGAGGTTGGACTACATCCAGGACATAGGGTGCAAGTGCTACTTGGAAGTGGGAAGGGTGGCGTGGGAGAGGAATTTGTGGTACCTCCCCCCCCCCCCCCCCCCCCGAAACAAACCAGTCATAAGAATCTCGCAAACATTTCCTTTCAAGTTCTTATATGTAAATAAAATATTTCACTATAGCTTCACTAAGTAAGAGTTTATACAAGTGAAGGCTATTTTAAGTCATTACTCATTTTGCAGTTATTAAGGAGTTATTATGCAAAACAAGTTCATCATCTGGAGCTGCCAGCTGTTTACCACAATGCAGAATATGTCCTGAGAGTAATTTACTATCAACCTGTATTTGACAATTGACTCTCCAATATAGCTGTCAAGAATACTTTTTGTAGCATAAAGGGTATCTGAAGAGGCTGAGAGGCTTAAATTGTCTCCTTGTGAAACAGTAGTAGATGACAGGGTGTTGCAGAAACTTAAGATATTTCAACACAAGTAATGCATTACAACAGACAACAGTTCTAGAGTTGAACATGACCAGTCCCATTGCATCAGTTAGATTCATACCCAACTTGGAAGACTGCAGATGTGCATTGCAGAACTCCACTCATTGGAGCCTGCTTTAAATGTGCTAGCAATTCCCACCTGGAATGGACATAGTTGATAGTGAGGAGAGTGTAGTAATACTCCAATCATTCATTCATTTACAAAATGTAACTACACACACAGTTATAAGGCTTTAAAATATTCTGTCAATGATGAAAAAATGATTTTATGGCATTATTGTCCAGGAGTTGCCATTTGGGGTTGTTCAACCAACTAGTGTAAATACTTTCATTGAACATCATGATGATGGTGTGATTAAGACAGCATATGGACACTCGGTCAATGCAATCCCCTCGCAAGGTTGTCAGCAACACTATCCCACTGCGATATGGAGGCAGAAACTGTCAGAAGCAAGGTATCAAATTTACCAATGCAGTCACTTTCCTGCCAACATTGCATAGGTCACAGACAACATAACACTTAAGGAACTAAACAGTACTCAGCCATTGTTTACAGTGACATATTTTACAGAAAGTTTTACTTAATAACTGCAAATAAATGTTCAATAAATTGAAATAATTCCTCTTAAACGTACCCAGGCTGAGTGAGGTTGTTTTGTCTACTTGCGTATGAGAACAAGACTGAAAATGGTGAATATGTATAGTGTGTTGATAAACTGAAAATTGAGCAACACTTATGATGGAGCAAGTTGCATTTCAAGGAGGCACAGAACACTAATGTTCAGTGAGCAAAAATCTATTTCCCCTCTAGCAGTGTAGGACAATGTGCAGAGATTTATGTAAATTATGGCTCTGTGTATTACTTGCCTTATTAAAATATGAAAATTCAAGAAAGGACACTGACCTCCACCTCAAGGATGGCCTCATCAATACCTCCATTCACATCAAACGTACTAACTAACAAAAATGCCTCCCTTTCAATAGGTGCCACCCATTCCACACCAAAAAGTCCCTCCAATACAGGCTAGCCAATTGTAGTTCTTTCATCTGCAGTGATGAAAAGTCCCTCTCCAAATGCCTCATTGACACCTTGACTGACTGTAATTACCCTCCCAACCTAGTCCAGAAGGGCAGGGGAGGTGGGGAGAAACAGATCTCATGCGCCTTGTCTGTCCAGTCACCCAGCACCTCTCTCATACCCACTATCCAGCCGCAAAGAAGCACCCTTCTTGTAACCCAGTACTAGAGCAATTAAACTACATTCTCCACCAAGGTTTTGACTACCTGTTATCCTGTCCTGAAATGAGACATACCCTACTAACTCTCCCCTCGACCCTTCCTACAATGGTATTCCGCCACCCACTTGACCTATGTAACATCATTCACCATCCCTACTACATCCCTGCTCCCAATCCTGCAATAGTCCTAGATACAAAATCTGTTCTATTTTCCATTCTACGCCAGTCCTGTCACAGGTGTCTCCTATCCCATAAAAGGCAGGGAATCCTGTGAAAGCAGTTATGTTTTCTACACACTGAGCTGCAACCACTGTGCAGCTTTCTACTTGTGCATCGCTGTCTGCATGAATGGTCATCATCAGACTGTGGCCAGGACAGCTGGACCATCGTGTTGCAGAGCATGATGTGGCTCACTTCAACAACCACTACACAGCCTGCGCCATATGGATCCTCCCTATGAACACCAGCTTTTCTTAATTGCACATGTGGGAACTTTCTCCTACAATATATCCTACACTTTCACAATCTCCCAGGCCTTAACCTTCATGCCCCCTACCACCCTCCCCTTCCCTGCCCACACTCTAGCTTGATGTATGTCTTCCATTCCACCATGCACTTCAGTGTCTCCCCTTCTCTTCCTTCCTGTACCCCTGCCTCCAGCAGTCAGTCAGAGCACACTCCATGAGACAATGCTGGCATAGTCCTCCCACCCCAGTCTTGTGTACCTCCCCAGGTCTCTCTGTGATTAATAGTGACCTAACCTTTTCAAAATATTACTTGCATTATTTTTTATTAGTAACCCTTATCTGCAGCCATTGTAATGTTAAAACACTACATGAAAATAAACGTCCCTGGACAAGTCCGCATACTTAATCACCATTAGTTTATGAGGCGCATTGCGGGGGTTTTGATACAACCTGAAGTTGGTTCTTGTGGTGTAGTGGGTTAGAGAGAGTGGGGTAAGTATCTTTCAAAGAGAGAATTGCAGCCTTCCCCCTCTTTTACCCTTTTACAGCCAACAGACACAGTTTATTCCTTCATTGGCTCTCCTTGACTTAAAACACAGTATACACATTTAATATTTGTGTTAAATCACTTTTTGTAAAAAATATAATTCTGTTTCAGTTTTTACTGAAAAATATTTTCATTAATAGTTGCAGTTTTTGAGCTGTTCACAAACTCACCTTTAAAGCCCCCTATCATATCTTTTCATACCCTATTGATCAAGATTTTTAGTGTGTTCTTTCTCGCACACTCACCTACCAGTGTACAAAAATTTATGAGTAGACATGCATCCGAAGCCGTTGTACTTTAATTGGACTTTGTTGACTGTGCAACTTCATGTCTTGAATGTTTGTTGGAGATTTTCATTATGAATTACATTAGTTAGAAGGTAAACCTACATATCTTTCCATAGATCTCTTCCATCACTGCCTTTTAGGCTGCAGTGGTCTTAATTAAATGCTTCACTGTGGTCCAAATCTTGTGCCATAATTAAAATTGCTAATTAATAACCTCCAGCATTTGAGCATCACTCCTTAAATGGCTACAAGGGTCTCATAACTGAACTGTACAGCAGGAATGTTAGTTCCTCCTAAAGTATGTGGAACTTTACTTCTTATTTGTTTCTCATTGCAGCTGGGCTATGTGTAGGTGTCATCTTTAATTTAAATTGGAATTTATATTGTATAATGGCTTCTGAAGCCATTCGGTTTTATTATGATGTTATAAAGGGATCTACAAGTACACTACATAAACCACATTACCCTGTGTAATGGACAGTATTCCTATCACCACCTTCCCCAAATATGCCCACAAACGATGTTCCTCAACTGCCATAGAATGTACACACTGGAAATCTCAACAGTACATCTTACATATGGTTTTTTTTTATCTTGTAGTATCTTCTTGTGGAGTTGGAGTGTCCTGTGTCTACCAAACAATGCCATAGTTAATGCTCATGCTCTTCATTGGCTCGTATTTATGTCTTCTATTAATCAAAGACCTCAGAATGATGATAAATAATTGAAGAGTAGTTTTAACAATGGAAAATCTGATTGGAATGTCAATAACGGTGGATAGGTAACAACTCACCGTAAAAAGGCTCACTGAGCTGCTGACAAGCACAAAAAATAGACAGTTACATTAACACAACGTAAACTTTCAGCCGTGGCCTTCATCAGAAAAAGAAACACACAGATTGATACAATCACTCGGACAACTATAATCGCACAACCACCATGTCCGACCACTCCAGTGTCCAGTGCCACAGGTGTCTAGACTGTGAGTGAGGTGGAAGGGTGCCAGATAAGGGTGGGGATGAAAAGTTTAGTGTTCCATGATAGATTGTAAAGGCTTTATTGTCACATGACATGTTATTTACTATCATTTGATTAAAAAAAAGGTGACTCGTCAGGTCAATGCATCTAAGAGGGTATGTTATGTTTTTACCTCCTTTCTCAAAATGACAATTATCAGCTTAATTGTTTCTGGTCATATCATTTCGAAATACTGTTTTAGTAATAATGTGGTCATGTTGGCTATTACAGTTAACACATAATATTCATGAAAGATGCATAGCACAGTGTTTCTTAATCAGTAATGGTAATTAACTGAGTACAAGTAATTGAAATTACGTGAAGTGAATACATTTCACATAATTTTTCTTTTTCATCAACACATTTTAGAAAATAAAATTTGCAGTTGTAATTTACCTATTCCAATGAAACAGTAAACTTCACTTGTTGACAAGTTGACCATTGGACAGATGTAGGTCGACAACAAGGAAAGTGGCATGGGATTTAGAATAGGACCAGGTAAATTTGATGGGACCAAAGGAGTTGAGGTTGGAGAGGAAATTCTGGAGTTGTTCTTCATTGTGAGTCCAGATCATAAAGATGTCGTCAATGAATCTATACCAAACCTTGGGTTGACAGGCTTGGGTATCCAGGAAGGCTTCCTCTAAGCGTCCCATAAATAAGTTTGCGTACGAGGGGGCCATCCTGGTTCCCATGGCTGTTCCCTTTAGTTGTTGGTATGTTTGGCCCTCAAAAGTGAAGAAGTTGTGGGTTAGGATGAAGCTGGCTAGGGTATTAAGGAAAGAGATTTTAGGTAGGGAAGTGGGTGGTCGGCGTGAAAGGAAATACTCCATCGCAGCGAGGCCCTGGGCATGTGGGATATTTGTGTATAAGGGCATCAATGGTTACAAGAATGGTTTCTGGAGGTAACAGGCTAGGCAAGGATTTCAGGCGATCGAGGAAGTGGTTGGTGTCTTTGATGAAGGATGGGAGACTGCACATGATGGGTTGAAGGTGTTGAACTGAACTGCCCATGGTTAAATTGAAGTTGAAACATTGTGACTAAAATTTTTCTGTTGAACAGGCAGAGAGAATACCAAGGCCAAGCAGGAATACATGGTTGAATACCCGTATAATGCTTTCCTCTCAATTGGTTTGATAGTTGCCCTTATTGTTCCATAAGGTTTTGACCTTTTGCCGTATGTCGCGTAGGTCTGTATAAGGAACATGATGGTAAAACTTAGTCCCATGATGAATGGCATCAACAATTTCATTGCCCTTATTACCGTGACGTCCCTTGACCCACACCATAATGATTTTCTTATTATAACACTGTAAGGCTCCAATGTAGTCAGGTGGTTGTTGGTATTATTTATAGCATGATTCTGTATGAGCAATAGTGCTGATTGCGAGTCTGATATGGTTGTATTATGGCTCATCCTGCCAGCATATTTGAGTCCCTCTAGTATTGCAGTGAGATCTGCTGTAAGTACAGAAGCTTCCACTGGGAGCTGGAATTTTTCATAGTATTGTGTATGTTCATCGTAATAAGCGTTTCCAATGCCCTCTTTAGAATGTGATCCATCAGTGTAAATGTGGAGCGCATTTTCCCAATCACGTAAAAAGTTCTTCAACAGAAGCAAGTCCATGTAAGAAATATTCATTCGAATGTCTAATTCTATCATTGTATTCCTGTAATCAGTCATGAAAACTTGATGGTGCGAGACTGTTGCGATTCCGTGACACTGTGGTAAAATATCATAAAAGATGTAAGCTAGTGGTGGGAGTTTCTTTCTAAACCAGTAGCTATTAGTAAACCGTATCTCTGACAACACTCGAATCCTCAAGAGCAAATGGTCTTGTTTAAACTGAGCACTTTTGAGTAAGTATTTTGATCCAGTGTACAGTCTTCCGAGGTCTAGCGGAGGTTCATTAGCTTCAACAAATAGAGCATTTGTAAGAGTTGATATGAAGGCACCCAGGCAGCATCTTATCGCTTTAAATTGGCACCTGTCAAGCATTTGTAGAACAGAATCAGAAGCCGATCCATAGCAAAGACATCCATAATCCATGTGTGTTTGAATTAATGCATGATAGTCATACATACTCTAGGGTTGGCACCCCACCCACTTCCTGTAATTGAATGAAGAACATTAATTGCCTTTTCACATTTCTGTATGATCTACTTCACATGCGTAGACCACTTAAGCTTTTGATCAATAAAGAGGCCAAGGTATTTGACAACTTGTACAACAGGCATTCGAAAAGAACCCAGTGACATTGTTTTTGGTGCCTGCCATCTATGTCGCATGTAAATACAAACTGCGGACTTTTCTGGAGATATTTCCAAGGAGTTCCAATTCAACCAACTCTGAAATTGCTCCATAGCAACAGACATTAGAAGTTGACATTTCACGAGATTCCTGCTTGTAGTATAAAAGCAGAGATCATCTGCGTACTGTATCACTTTACAACTGTTTGGCATTAGCGAATGGAGATCCGCAGTGTGTTTTATTTATGTTACTACCACTACCTGTGTTCCTTTGCCTGGTAAGTAAACTTCATTTACTTTATAGTTTGGTGTCTTTTCCATTTACAATGATCCTCACTAACTTCATGTGCAAGTGATGTTTGTCAAAATGGCCATTCTCTCTCATTTAGACCATCAAGGCTCAGGATGTGTGCCTTTCCAGGTGCATTGGGCACAACAGAATTGGCGTGTGAATGATGCCACTTAAAAATTGTAGTTATTGGATGTGAGACTTGTCATTGGGTAAAGCAGAAGTGAAGTGGTCCCGAATGGGTTAGAGCAGAGGATGTTAGATTGTATGTTAATCAATCTATTCGTTTGTTTTTCATGTTTGGTCGATGCAGTCTTTCTATTTTTAATTAGGTCAGTAATTCCACCAAATTGAAAAGAATTTTAATGTTATTAAGAACTTTTTGAAAAATAAATTTGTAATTAATAATGCATTTTTTCAAGTAATTGAATCCAAATACCTATTTTGAGTACTTTTCCCAACACTGTTCTAAATCACAGATATCATTTTGTTCCCTTAGAATGTAAATATTCTTTTTTTTTTATTCTTCTTCCAAAAACCTTTAGCTGTTTGGAGCCTAGCCCTTCTGATCTCAATTTCCTTTAATTTTAAATTTATTTCATTTGTTTGTTTGTATTTGGGGGGGGGGTCTTGTGGTTGACTATAGCTAGCGTCATGTAAGAAGGTGCTCCTGCACAGAGGTGGAGTGATAGGGGAAGTGTGGATGGGAGGTGCTGCGGCTGAGAGCCAACGTTGCGTAACTTGCAGCCAGCCACATGCCTACAGAATGAACGTTATTGACCTCCATTGTGGTAATGGTGGGGGAAGCACAGAACGGCTGGAAACTGGGCCACCATTGTAGGTGACACCAATTATAATTTGAGCGTAAGAATTGTCACCCAAGAAATATTTTTAATGGAACCCAATGTGCTACTGCCACAAATCATTGCATGTCAATAGTAACAGAGAGTGTGTCATGAAAATGATGCTAGAGTTGGGGTGGAAATGATTAAAAGAAAGGTGACGCCAGTAGGGATGGAGCAATATGTCAGTGCTGTCTGAGAAATAAGAAGGGACTGGAGTAAGTGGCGGAGGGGGAGATGTTCGTAAGCTGGAATGGGGGTAGGAAAAGGAAGGGGTGAGGAGAGTGGTGGGGGCAGGAGGGTTTAGGCCTGGGGGATTGCGGGAGCGTAGGATATATTGTAGGGAGTTCCTACTTGTGCAATTCAGACAAGTTGGTGGTTGTCGGGAGGATTCATATGGCACAGGTTGTGTAGCAGTCATTGAAGTGCTGCATGCTCTGCAACAGGATTTTCCAGCGTTTCCTTGCCACAGTAGGACAATGGCCATTCATCCGCACAGACAGCTTGTTGCTGGCCATGCCCAAATAGAAATCTGCACAGTGTTTGCATCTGAGTTTGTATACAACATGACTATCAATGGTTGTCCTGCCTTTTATGGGATAGGAATTGCCTGTGACTGGTCTGGAGTAAGGTGGTGGTGGGATGGTGGATAGGACAGGTTTTGCATCTAGGTCTATTGCAGGTATATGAGCCACAGGGTAAAAGATTGGGAGCAGGGAAGGAATAGGTATGGACAAGGATATTACGTAGATTTAGTGGATGGCAGAATACCCCTGTAGGGGGGGATTGGTATTTCTCATCTTAGGGCAGGATGAAAGGTAATAGAAACTCCGGTGGAGAGTATGATTTAACTTCTCTAGTCCCAGGTGGTATTGGGTGACAGAAGGGATGCTTCGTTGTGGCTGGACATTGGGTGTGGGGAAGGTGGCGGGTGACCAGACAGACAGGGCCCTATGCTCCTGCAATCTGCCAGGACTAAACCTATGCCTGTTTCTGGCCCACCACTCTCCTCTCCCCTTCCTTTTCCTAGCCACACTCCATCTTAGGATCATCTCCCTTTCCACCATACACTCCAGTCCCTTCCTGTTAGACAACACTGATGTATTGCTCCATTCACACTGGCATTCCTTCCATGCTTTCCTGCTTCTCTATCCATACCACTGCTGGTTGCTCTCCCCTCAGCTGCCTTGCAGTCCAGTAGGAGACTGCGGTTAGGATTGTGTGTGTGTGTGTGTGTGTGTGTGTGTGTGTGTGTGTGCGCGCGCGCGCGCATGTGCGTTCTCTGTGACAGATAAAGGCTTAACAGCCAAAAGCTTCACTCTTTGTTTATTTTGACCTGTGTGCCTTTCTGCGGCTCATCTGTGGTGAGTAGCAACATATACTTTCCAAAATATTGTTAAATCCTTTAAGGTATTTCCATTGTTTGATTTTGCAGAGTATTTATGTACACTTGAGATATTAAGGATCCTCATGTTTAATTCAGCATTGTAGTATGTGCATACCTAAAGGAAGTGAAATGCGGTAAGGTAAAATCTAGTAATGGAGAGTCCAGGTTGGAATTAACAATATAGTAAGTAGTTACAACTTACTGCAAAGACATGACGGCGAGCTGCGACAGACACACAAAAAAGACACACACATACAACATTTTCAGAAAAAGGAACATTCAAGCAATTACATGGGCACACAACCATAATCTGTGACTGTTGTGTGCTCGTAATTGCGTGAATGTTCCTATTTCTGAAGGAGGCCATGGCAATAGCTGAAAGTGGTGCATATATATGCGTGTTTGTGTCTTTTTTGTGCACTTGTCATCACGTCGAGTTGTAAGCTGTTCTATTACTAATATTGTCCCTTAAGGTAATTAATTTATTGAAATGCTGTAAACATGGGTCCCAATAACAGACTGAACATACGTGCTTCAGTTTTATAATGTATTTGTAAAATCCCAATTTGTCAGCTCTCAATTTTGGAAGAACAAGACCTACCTATATCAAAATTATCAATAGTATCCACCAAAACAGAACTGGGCAGCCCAGTTCTGTCTCTACTACCCTGTGCTAAGGTTGGGGAGTAAAAACCTGGTTGCCATAGGAGAAATTTTAACAAGTTATCTGAGAGCAATGGAGCTGTTGTGTGGTGTTTTTAAATTTTGAATTCAGTGTTGTATGAAATTTTAAATGAACCGTAAACTTTTTTTACAATTGTTTTCTGAATTGGGAAAAAAGGAATTAATCAACTAATTTCCACAATATGTATTCTTATAAACAACTTTGTCGTTTTGCACTAAAAATCAAACCACCAGAGTTTTATAGTTACCCAAAATGCAAACACACTATTGTGTTAATGAAACAATTCTCTTAAGTTCACTCCACGACTTCGGAATGCTCACCCTTATTCTTTATTGGCAGTTATACTGTACTACAAATTAGAACCTTTGAAACAAAATTATATTTAAGGTGAATGAATGATATTTTTGCTATGAATACTGCCTTCCCTTTTTGTTTTCTGGTTTATATTTTCCCCCATCAGGGAGGGCACAATTATAAAAAGAACAAATTTAGAACATACATTGAGAATGCCACAGTCATTATTGTCTCAATAGATTTTAATTTTTACATTCTTATCCTGATACTGTATTCTGCGTTCACTGATTTGTTTGTTAAACTATGTATTCTGTATGTCAAACAGCTACTTATTACAGTGTAATTACATCCATCGATGTAGAAGTCACTAAGAGTTTTTTTTACAAAGCCCATAACTCCTTCAAATGATTTTTAACGGAGTTAAACAAGGAAATACCTTAATGAAGCAATAAAACTCTAAAGTATATCAACGTGTGGAACACAGCAACATACGAGACAAAACAGCATTGTTAGTAGTGTGTGTGTGTGTGTGTGTGTGTGTGTGTGTGTGTGTGTGTGTGTGTGTGCGCGCGCGCGCGCACATATACTTACTTAGACAAGCACACGCACATCTCACAGAAAGTCTTACTGTAGTTGTCTGTGTGTGCTACTACTAAAGTAGAGCTAAATTCTTGAAAGCTAGCGTGAATGCTGTATGTTATATGTTGCAGTTCTCCACTTTAGATAAGTGTGTGTGTGTGTGTGTTTTTTTCTCCTTCCTCCTCCCCTTGAATTAAACAAGAGTAGAGTTGAAAGTTCCTGGCAGATTAAAATTGTGTGCCGGAACCGGCACTCGAACATGAGACGTTTGCCTTTTGCGAGCAAGCGCTCTACCGACTGAACTATCCCGACACGATTCACAATGCCACCTCGCAACTCCTTCAGAGGGATAGTATCACTATGCAGTTTACTCGACATTTTACGCAGAAGAATTTATGCTAAGTTATTAATATAGGTCCAACTCATCTCAATGTTGAACATCCAAATTTCACTCTTCCTGCTGTCATTGTGTGAGGTTTTTTCATGTCATTTATCTAATAAATACAATCTAGTAACAAGATTATCTGTGCTATATATGTAATAATGATTTTCCAACTCTCCTGCTAGCATTGTATAATGTGGGATGATTTTGTTTTTAAAGGTGACACCAATCCATCAGAAGAGGATGCATGCTTTCATAAACCACTTCATAACAAACACTGTATCTTTTCTAAATAAATTTTCACAATCATGTGAGCTACGTTTGGAGAAGTTCGACAGTAGGCTTCAGAAACTTGAAGCTTCACTCTGTATTCTTGAAACCAAGGTAATACAGTGAAATATTTGTTTATCAGCTTTATACATTGTTATGCCTTAATAGTCATATTTACTTTCAAGTTATTTTTTCCAAATTGTGTTATATATGCCTCTTATTTGTTTTATATGCTTATCATTTCATTCCTCTCTGGCATTGTTTGATAAAGTGAAAAAATGGTGTGGTTCAGAGTCCATACTTAACTGGAAGGGCAAACAAAGTTTTAAGGAGGAAATGGCATTCTATTTGCAATAGGACCACACCTTGGGAAGCATTATGGTGTTTAAGCCAACTTTTTGGTTCATGATAGCCTTATCCTTTCTCCGAGTATTAGAGTACCTTATAAATGTTTGTGAGGTAGGCCTATGGTATGTGTGTCACATTAGTCACTCTGTTGCACTGTACTTTATTAATCCTTAGTGACACATTTCACTCTTCCAGCAGGACATCATCAGATTGTAGGGAACTCCCTGTGGTGTGACACCGGGCATATAAATGTTGCAAACAACTTATGAACATTTAGATGCCATAAATTCAATAAACAGTCCCCAGTATCTTACAATATGATGATGCTCTGATGTAACGATGAAGTGTGCCATGAAGATCAATAACATACTATGCAAACAAATTCTTATTAAAAAAGATAAGTAAATATATTTACTTGCCTTGAGAAAAATTAAAACTGTTGAATTTTTCTATTTCATGTTTCACAGTTGATTTTGCAGAAAGTAATTCTTTATTTTATCCACAAACACTAGTATGAAATTTTACCTCATCCATAAACCACTAATCTTTTTCATAATTCCTAATAGTCTTTGTTTAGCATATGGGCTTCATTTTCAAATCTTGCATTGAGAATGTGCAGCTTATTAATCACAGTGATTTAGACAATACATTATGGAAGGTCAAATGTAGCTAAAGTACAAAAGAGCTGTAGAAATGGTATCAACTATAATATATTGCCTTTTTCACAAGTAGTGCTATTCAATCTGCAAAGCATATGGAATGACTCTTGAAACACTTCTTATTCGTAACTTGACCGCAATCTAGAACATGCTGAATTTTTATAAAGGAAATGTTTCCAATTACATTGTTTTGTCTAACGATTTAAACGGGAGTTTCATTGCAAAGAATCAAATACATTGGATCTGCTCGATTTTTGAATGATCTAGAAGGAAATTAAATTTTACTGTGCATTATGAAGCTCTACTGTTTCACAGTCTCTCAAATTAATGTCAAAGTTTGTCATAATTAAAGACCTTGATACAGCCTGTCAGCTTTGACCAGTGTCCTACCTGAGTTTCACGCATATCAATTGTAGATAATAAATAATCTGTGATTATCCTCTTATATTAAAGATTACAACAACAGAATGTACAATCGATCGCAGGTATCGGCACTCTCTTGGGGAGGGTGGACAAAGAACAACCCTCTCTGTTAACCTACACCTCACTATCAGAGAGAAGCTACATGTCACTTTTGAAACTCAAAATCGTGATCTATGTTCTACTTGTAAACAAACCATCTTTAACTCAGATAGGAAATCATTGGTCAAAGCCAACGGGTTGTGGTTTTAAATCCACTCATCAACTATTAATTTTGTTCTACACAATGTGCTTCTGGTCCTGTTTGTTAATTTTAAAAAATGAACTGGACCATGGCTACTAAACACCATTAACTTGTATGTTTCTCTGTGGTTCAAAAGTTAAAAAGGTAATGCCATCCTCTCTTTAATAGTACCATGCCTACAGATTACTTGCACGAGTTGATCTCTTTACGTCTGTTGGGCATAGTATCCCATTTGTATACAGTAACATTTGATAAAGTTTAAGCTTATGTACAATACATATAACTATGACTGATACCCTTGCCTGCATGTTTATTGTAATGAAAGGAAGTTTGTTGTAGCATTTTTTGGATCCAAAGAGTTCTTTTACTTTATATAGTTACCACATTGGAGAATGCCACAAAGTTTATTATTTTGGCAACAACATAATAGAAAATCTTTGCCTAGATGTTAATATTTAGAAATCCGAAACACACAGAATTACTGTCAGTGTTTTCTATGTACCACAATGTAAATAATGCTGTTCCCACTATGTGTACCTTTCCCTACTCAGTAATTGCTCTTGAACAATGAAGCCCACATAACAAATTTGCATTGTCATTTGTATAATGCAAAGTCACCATGATGGGAAGTAAAATTTAACCCACAACAGAGGTGAAGACTGTCCTATAACTGAATTAAGCATTCCAGTTCTTATTTATTTAGTGATAATGTACCACCCACGTGTAGTTTCATGGTGTAACACACAAAATGTACATCACAATGAATTACACAAGCAATCTGCTATTCCTAAAAACAATTTAATGTATTCTTTGAACTTGTATAAATGTTTCCATACTAAATCTGCACACGATCTCACTCTGATATGTCTCAGCTTGCTACTTTCATCTGAACATAGTCACTTCCTTAACAAATTGTAAACGGTGTATTTATTGTGTACACATCTTAGGTTATGCAAAATCATTGTTCCTATGCTGACGTATCACTATTAATTATAATTATTTTTAATGCAGCCCTTAAAATGACTAAATACAGAAAATCAAGATTGAGTTAGTTCTAATTAGTTTACTTAAAACACATGCTATGTCATGGTCACATAGCTCCGAAAACTTGATATCACAACCACTGTTTTCAATAAGTTGCCAGCTTTCTTAATCTCTGCTTCCCACACACTGCAAACAAGTATTGCAGTTGTTAAAACTGTTTGTGTGTGTGTGTGTGTGTGTGTGTGTGTGTGAGAGAGAGAGAGAGAGAGAGAGAGACTGCAAATTCAAAGTATAACTTTAAAATACCATTGATATAGCAATAGTCAGGCTACTCATGTGTAGTAATAACAGGAAGAAAAATCATTTTGTTATAGCAATTATGTCAAATGCTGAAAAACATAATTACAGTGTGACATCAATCCAGCCACTGCTGGAAATGTTGGCTATCATTTGAAGATCACACACACCAACATTAAAAGCAAAGGTTTAGGTCTTCCCAGGAGTGGGAAGACAAACCCATGAAATGCATTTGCTTCGCCATGTTCGGTGATCAATGCTTCACCACTAGGCCAGTTCTGCTCTGGCGACATGACACCCATGCCAGACAAATGTTTTGTATGCAACTATTATAACCATTAGTTTAGAAATATTCAGTGAAGCATTAGAAAAATTACATGAAAACTGACAAATAGTAGACCTAATTTCAGTTAACCTGAAACCTGGAGATTCCTAATTTGTACTTTCAATTTCTTTAACTTTCAGCTGAATTCTATTGCGGGTCTTGATGAGATTCCAGATACAGTATCTCAAAGTGTGGAGAAACCTGAACCACAGATACCAGTCACCAATGAAACCACAACAGAGCATCCAGATTCTCAACCCCAAATGGATCCTGCACTTACAAAATTTATACGAATGATTCAAGTGGGAGTTCCAGTGCAAGCAGTAAAAATGAAAATGCAAGCTGAAGGAATGGATCCAAGCATTCTTGAGTAAGTACACACAATCTATATTCTTGCATGAAACAATCAGAACTGTTTCCTGAAAATCTTACTTCCTCAGCTGCACTAAAGTAACATTTTAAACCTGTTATTACATTTAAATAAGCCTAGTAATTAGATGTTGCATTAAAACCTCTCAACAGTAAAACAATCACATTACCAAAATATTGTCATGTTACCATAATTTTTTTCGTACTTTAAACCCGTTTATGCTGTTTTGCCGTCTGTTTGTTTGGTCCTATTATATTAATTAGTTATTGTAAGATTGTTCACACACATCATATTTGGAAACAGACAAATTTAATGGTTATAAAATTCTTCATGCTCATAAAAATGCTCTAATCGGTCTTGTTTTGATTTCAGCAATTATGGAGGAGTATCAAAAGTACAGGTGAGGGAAGAGGTTGAGTCCGACACTGACTCGAGTGACTAAATGTTAATGAACTTATAAGGACTTACATAAATAAAATGAACCTGCTATATTGTTATCATTTTATTTAATAAACCATATTTACAACCAATCAGAACTGGATCATTTGGCCCTACAACAGAAAAAAACCTCACATTAGAACAACCCCAACATACACAATTTACAAATTCATAAACAAAGGATACATAACCATTAGTGTTCTATTGTAAAGATTAATAGCGCAATGAAAAATTGGTTACAAAATTGAGACAAGCGATAGAAACTGGTTATGTATTCTTTTGTAATCACTGATTCTACATACCTTCCTCTTCTTATCACCTCCAAGTTCAAAATGTTTACAGCGTTTCAAAGGAACTTGTTTCCTATATTTGCATTCTGTGCACTCCATTCTCAGAACAATTTTCTTTGTGGTTTTCGCCTGAAACAGCAAAAGGTGTAAATTTAAAAACTACGTAATTAATGTATACTTTTAGTGCTTACTAGTCAATTACAAATTTGCTGTGATTAACAAGCCTTAACATGCACGCCAAAAGGGGCATAATGTATGTATACATATATATATATTTTGTTGGAATGAAATTGAACATGGGACGCAATACTTTAGTTAAGGTCAATTAGGTAACCAACTCACATGGCTAACATTTAACACATCGCATGCTTGATACTACTTGCAAACAGGACCAAAGAAGGCACTGAACAAAATTCATTGCGTACCATAACACATGTTACCACACAATATACAACTAATAAGCTGTCGCTTTTCAAACTGTATACAATTTACACTTCAACAATACAGCTTATATTTCTACTTCACTGCCGCATGTGGATAACAAACGTGTGTAGAGAAACCGATAAAAAAAAAACTCACCTTTTTCCTAAATATAGGCTTCGTCTGTCCACCGAAACCTTGTTGTTTTCTGTCGTAACGGCGTCGTCCTTGCGAAGCTTGCCTTTCCTTCGACTTCTTGTATTGAGTTACTTTGTGCTGCTTATGCTTTTTGCATTTCTTGCAGAAGGTCCTACGTTGTTTCGGAACGTTAACCTGTGTAAAACAATAAAAGCTATTAATTTCAAATAGGCTGATTTAACTTTTACAAACCTATCACGAATAATTATTTTTGGTAATATACAAGAACTTTGTATTCCATTACCATTGTATTAAACAGATGTTTACGGATTATATCAAACACAAATTTCTACTCACCATGTTGCCTGCAATCAAAGATCTACACAGGAAGAGTATCGTGCGACGTGCAGTTTGGCAGATAGACGCAAAGATGTAAGCTACTCTACGATCACAGTTTCTCTTTGTTGAACTAAATGCTTTGAAAAATCGAAAAAAAATTAAAATATATATCCAGTGTAGCAATTTACAATAAGTTCGAGAGCGAATATGTTCTCTGAAGCCTCAGGTTCTAACACAGAAATTGTTAACTGGAAATTAATAATAAATTTTACTAATGCAGAGACTCCGTTTCATCATCTTCAGACATGCTAGAAGGTTAAAATAACCAAATGTAATTACTATATTGAAAATATTCACACGTATTTTAGTAAAATGGCAATTTAATTAGTGTGATAGACATTACATTTTTTTATTTTTTGTACTTCACAACGAAAAATTTTATGAATATATGACATAATAATTATCATAGATTATTTGTGAGTTAATCCTCGAAATATAATACGTTAATTAGTTTCATGCCAAATTTCGCATTACGTGTATATCGATATTTCATCGAGATCTTGCTAAGGGTACAGATGTATCTTTGGTTTACACGCTTTGGTAATCTCGAACCCAATTCCTATTTTCGGCGAATGTACTCTCCAACCCCTCGTTTTAGCAAATTATATATTTTATTTCTACACAATTTCAATATTTCATCTGTAGTTATTTCGGATTTCTCAGGAAAATATTTTTTTCGTTCGAAATAATTGGTTCAATTTCTTATTTGAAGTTCTACAAAGTTCTTTGCGTCATCAACCAATCACCGGTTTATCGAGCTTCAAGCCCGCGCCATCTTCATTTTTGAACAAAGCCAGTTGGAAGTGCGTTACGCGAAGTACACTTCGAATCTCTGCGGTAAAGATGAGTTCTAAGGAAAATAACTCTGAAGTCGCTGTCGACAAAGTTACAGAAAACAACGAGAAGGCGGGAGGTGATGCAAAATCTGAAGTTAAAGGCACTAAGAGGCCAGCAGAGGTGAGTAATATATATGAAGCATTACTCGTGTGGTAATGTAGGACGACGCTTTAAAGTGTTGGGTTGTGCGTACTATCGTGTTGACATAACATCAGTATTTGGTGATGAAGTGAAGATATTTAGTGTTAAAATTATGTTTTATTTGTTATTACTTGTGTCGTGTGTACATTTTATCACCCGATTTCGCAACTTCTGTTATGTGGATGCCGGTATAGCTTTGCAAATGGTTGCACTGCGCGGGAATGTTACGGATGAACTTAGTTTCGCTTGAACTCTAGTTATTTTGCTACCGTAGCGTTAAAATGTGAAATTATAGTGTTCTTATTTGATTTTTAAATGTTTTTATTCGTGATATTTTTTTAATCGTCCAAAATAGTTCAGCGACCAAGTTTCGATTTTCTCCTTAGATTTTGTTTAGCGTATAGGGATATTCCTCGCCAGTTCAATTTTTCTATTAATATTTCTTGGCAATTCAATTATTTTCTATTTTTCCTAACGTTTACTTGTTGCTGTGAATAATATTTATATATCAATTCTTGCTTCCGTTGATTTCTTACAGCCACTACTTTTTACTGTTCGTTTAAATTTTTCGTTGTTTTACCATTTCCGGTGTCGCTTAGAACACGCAGTATTATGCGACCATAAAGTCGCAAAAGGGGAAGTTTAGTTGGGGGAGGAGCCGTAGGGTGGGAGTTGTCCGTGGCATCCAATCACAAGCATAGACGCGGAGAGGGGCGGACTCGAGAACCTAGCCTCTCTACAGGTTACCAGAAAATCGATGTCGTTAGCAATGGTTTGCTGTTCCCTTATGTCTTGATCTTCGCGCTCTTTCATTTTCCTTTCGCGCTCTTTCCGCATCCCAGGTTCTTTTGTCTTTAGTTACGCCATTAAGGTTTTACTTCAAAGTTGCGCTTACGGAGAAGTGGCGCCGGGCATAATAAGCTTGTATGGCTTGCCGGGTCACGCATAAACACAAACCATTCAGGCAACCGGGTGGTACCGGTATAAGTGGAGATAACTATTAATGTCAAATAATTACTCTTCAGCAACCGTCTCTACCTAGCAGATAAATCCGTTAGTAAATAAAACTTTTTTGTAATAGGTATGAACCTTTTCTCTTAGCGACAGACGAGTTTTTACAATTAAAAAAAAATTCACATGTAGGATTTTTAATTGCCGCTTTATTTTTTCGCGATTAAAGGGTCAAAGCCACGCGCCGCTGCCACAGTTTCATATTGCAATTTTCAATCTGTACGCAACGATATTGGTAATTGTATAATTTGTAATATTGTGCACGATCTGGATACAGTAATATTTTGAATTATATAAAACTTTTCATAAAATTATTCCATAACGTTTTACGATGACCTATTCTCGAAATGGGTCACGCGTAAATTAATAAAATTCCTGCAAGCAATCTTAGCTGTAAAAATATTGGTGGTAAAATCAGTCTACATCTAAAGTACTTAAAGCAATTTCCTTTGGCCTCCGCGGTATTGCATTGCTTATTTGAATAACACCGTCCACGTTGCATTTTTCCTATAGCGTCCTTAACGAAAATAACTGGTAAAACCATTATAGCTTAAAATTTGTCAGGCAAGGATGAATGTTATCACGGCCTTCCCACCGTCGTCCCGAGTTTGTAAACATTGTGTATTTCATTAGTTTAAATGCAGTATATGAATCTGATAAACAAGAGATATGTTGGTATAAAATGTTGTTTCTCCTTTTCAGTCTAAAGGAGAAGATGCGAAAAAGCAGAAAAAAGAGGAGAATGGTGAGGAGGATGACGTAGAGGATGAAGAAGATGTGGAAGGAGAGGAGGAAGAAGAAGAGGAAGAACTTCCTGAAGGAGAGGAAGAATTAGATGAAGGAGAAGGTTTGTATCATTTCTTTCTAATGTAAATTTTTCGTTATTTATGTTAAGTGTTTATTTATTGCCCTGTGAAACATGCCTTTCTTCTACTTAACACGTGTATATTGGTTTCAGAAGAGGAGGAAGATGAGGGCGAAGGAGAAGGGGAAGGTGAAGAAGATGATGAGGATGCATAATGAGAAGTGTGCTATAAAGACTTGTATACAGAAAGTGAGCGACGTGTTCCTGCTTCACTAAAAGCTTGGAACTATGGAGTGAAAAATTTTCATCAGTTTGAAAGACTTCGATGATGGATTACATAGTCATTCTTTTTTCTTTCTGTCTAACCATCGAAACAGTTCTGAAGATTGAAGTTCTATGGCGTGTGCTGTGTTAGTTGGAAACATTTGGGCTAAGGTACCGGTAGGTCTTTTTTATAAATAAATAAAAACCCTTGCAATGTACCCTGTTTTACTGTATGAGTGACTAATTTTTTACTGTGGTAGTTTAGTCCTGATACATTGTGTGACAGTATTGAAAGAATGAGAACTTTAAACACTGATACCCAGGCTCACTCCTTATCTCCAAGTTTTGAAGTGGAATATGAATTTAATAATTTTATATGGGGGATTTTAAAATATACTAAATCATTCACAACACATGGTTTTATTTAAATTTGATTTTCATTTCTCACTTAAACTGTGAATATTCCCCCATTATGAATTTGAAATAAAGCAGGGATTATAGGCTGGGAGCAGCCTTGTAAAGACGATATTGGAAGTACTTCATTAATAGTAATGAAATGTAAAGAAACGTTTACAACCAAATGGAATGACGAATATTGTGTGTGTGTTTTTAAGTTGTGAAAGAAACAATATTTTGTAATAACAGGAGGATTTTGTTTAATTTGAGTTGTTTCCTTTTTAAAAGTGTTTTGTTTCCTCTCCTACTTTGAGTTGTAATATGTTTCGTCATGCTGTAACATAGAATAGCTACCTTTTTTTATTGTGAACAGTGAATACAATTTTACTGTACAAAGATTTTTGAAAAACAAAAATAGACCACAAAAACCTCAGCAGTGGATTGAATTTGACCACTTTGATACAAATGTGCACCTTTCAGTGTTAACTGCCAGCAAGAATCAGTCTTAAGAGGCAATAAAATGTTTCTCTAGTAAAGTATGTACTAATTCAATTTTGTTTGAAGATCTCCTAAATAGTTGCAGTTGATGTAAACATGTAGATACATGTATTGTAACATTTTCTCTTAAGAGAATACCTGTCTGTTACATGGTCAGTTGCTGACTGTACATGCTCTGCTCATTCCATGTTTGATAGTTAAAACCATATTTTCTAAACTTTGTTTTTTGGCATTTAAGGGAAGTGTTAGGAAAGGAAAATTGCTGTAAATTTAGGGAGTATGTAGTGAACTTGTAATTCTAATGAGTGACTAAAAGTGGCTAGAATTAACTGTGCTTTCTTATTTCAACCCTTCCAAGTATGTGCATATTAGTGGGTTACTGGTAGTATTTTTGAAGAGCTTATTTTCTCAGGGAAGAATTCCTGTGCGGTAAGTGTAGGAAATTTATTGCCCCTGTGCAAATAGTGGTGCGAAATTTGGAATATTGGCTCTGGATTCTAGTTCAGGGATGGGGAGCAGCAATAGTTTGATAAGTGTCACATATTACTATGCTGCTTCCATCTAGTGGTGGTTGCACTATGAAGTTATGTGAGCGCCCAAGTGGGGCGCAGTGGTTGCTATATGGCGCTGACCTAGCCGGACGCTAGACTTCACATTGCAAACCTGAAGATGTACGTACAAATTGTCCAATACAAATAAAAGTCTGAAACTTGAGATTTTTTAAACTTGTGGTGTTTTAATTTGAAGAATCCAGTTTCCATGTGAGTTTTTCCCGGTTTGAGTGTCTGTTCCTTTGCTTAATAATCCTTATGTGCTTGACCTCTTTGGAAAGGTGACAGGTTAACTGTTTCTTAGGTGTTTGATTTATTGGTAGCCAAACTTAACACACTTATTTTAATATTCTTGGTATCGTGTTTTGTTTGTAATGAAATTACCTATGTATTGTTCCCAGACCTTTTCAGACTTAATTTTTAAAAGTGGTAATTAAATTGGGAATAAATGGATTATAAGGCATTCAGGGGTTTTAATGTACAAAGTTTGGCTCATAAACTGGATGGTTTGATGTTGCTGGGAACATAGGTAATATGGTCACTTTGTTTTGTGAGGCTGCTAAGCATATTATTCTGCAGTTCTATGGAAACCATTAACTGCAGTGTGTTCTCATTCTTCACACCGAAATTTATGAATTATGTCTTAAAGGTAAGTGGTAGGGAGTAATCAGTTGAGTGCAGTCCCTGGTACCAAGAAATATTACACATTTTGTGGAAGTGAGTTTGTTGAAAAAACTTTCAATGTGAATAGCTGAAACTGGTTTCTCATTTATTTTACACATGGGGATTCAGGGTTGTGTATTTTAGGAAATACATGAGATTTAGAAAATTGTTACCATTTGCGACGTCCAGGCATGTTTTTCACGGCATTGGAATTGGGGCACATGCAAACAGTAACCATCTAGAACATGGCTTAGAATAGGGCATCTGCAATATTTTGTGTGATGTTGCAGAGTACTTTGTGTACTACTGCTGTTAGTAAAACACACTGTTGCAGCTGCAAATGATTCTGTGTAAAAAATATACACCTCTGTGAACTTGTTAATTTCTTTACTTCCATGCACTGTTTGAGATATGAAGAAAGTAAAAATTGACACTCATGAAGAATAATAGTACAGTAGATCTGAAATTTAACTGATGGAAATTATTGTAATCAAATTTCATTTGAAGTTTCCAATTTTTCATATAGCTAGTGCTATATTACTGTTTAGTTTTGGAAGTACCACACTTGCCTCTTGAAAGTCAGTTGATTCTATATGGCTTCATTAAATGAATCTAAAATAGCATTTACTTTGATCAAATTCTATTTCAGTGGCATTTGTTTGAGGCTGTCATGGATATGTATCTTAAAAAGTATACATTTATTTGGGTGGTAATGTCTTTTCTCTATATTGTGGAAAGGGTTAAACAAAAATTCTGGACTTGAAGAGTTTGTATGGGCTTTAAGAAAATTGTGTACATTGGGCAGTTCAGAAAAACTAGTTTCCAGCACTTAATGAAAGTTTGAAAGGAAATTTTAAAACAATTTTCATATTCAAATGTACTTTCGCTGTATTTACAAAGCTGAAATTTGGTTTGACTGCTTGTTCAGCATTAAGGTGCATTCATAATGTTTAGCGGCAAATTTATTTTCTGAGAATACAGTGAGCTTATGGTTACGGGTTCATTTTAATTGAAAGTATTCCAGTGCTTCTATGAAAGGAAGTAGGTGTTTAGTGGTGTGTAGAATGCACTGTACACAGCTGAAAGTTTTAATTCACACTTTGATAAAAACTTTTATGGTATGGGTGACTTATTGGTTTAGAATATATGAAAAACTAGACCTAAAAGAGGAAAAACTATTAATGACAAAGATAGATAATGCTGTTACTGAAAGTTTACCTATAGTTCTTATGGCATGTTTGTAGAGGTGCTGACAGGAGGAGGTTATGATGCAAAGTGCATCATTGAAATTTCGGGGTTGGGGGGGGGCGTTTTCCAAAACGTGAAATAAAACAGGGGTGGGGCAGTTCTGCATGTGTGTTATTTTGCTATCTGCCATGTAATGTCATTAATGTTTGTGCTGGCATTGATAACTATTATGACGGCAGCTGCCACAGTAGTCAGCATGCATGTCACTTTTTTTACGAAAAATTGAGGGGGGGGGCAGTGGTGTGTTTCGTATATTTCCCTGCATATTCTACACTGTTTTCCAATATATCCTTATTCCACAAATTTCCCGGGTTTAACAGTAATATATGTAAGATCAGAGTTGGTCTGCGTATACAATATTTAGAGATTTTAATACATTCATTTATTTCCATAGTAGGGTACGAGGGTTTTTTCCCTTGCGTCATCGGTTGTGCATTTGCATCTCGCTGATGCTTACAACATTTAAAATGGAAGATGAGTTTGTTCTTCGACATCGTGGTTGAAAAGCTTTGTTGTTGGTTAAGACTGGGCTATCGAAAGGAACCATCCCGGCATATGCGAGCGATTGAAGGAAATCAAGGGAGACCTAAACCGGGATGGACGGAAGCTGGTATGAAGCGTCGCCTTTCCGAATTTCATACTGCGGTTGGTAAAACAAAGCCCGTTCGACTTACCTGCAGTAACTCGCACCGAAATTTTAGCGTCGTTATAGAACACGTTAGGAAGATAATAAATTTTCTGGAATTACAGGACAGTGTAGCGTACACGAAACGGATGGTAGAATGTTGTGAAACTGATTCCGGTATTGTAAAGTTTGGTGTTATTTGTAAGAATCATTGTTTTAAAAACCTTAGCCTTTAGATTTGTTTAGAGACTTTAGGGGGATTAAGTTGATATTAGCACGTGGATTTTGAACACCGACAGACAGCGCTCGAGCCTGCCGAGGCGTGATGTATATGCACGACATGTTCCGAATTCGAGAGCGATTCATGCACTGGCGACGCTGTCTACGAACATTTACTATATTGACTTGTGCTAATAATAAAGTTACAGGCTGCCCAAAGAGTTGATGAGTCAGTCAATCGGAAGTGTTCTATAGCGAGGAGTAATTCATGATTGTTTTCACGCTTAAATTGGTAAAATGTATGAAGTTCGTTGCTTATTTCGTTAATTTTTTTTACTTAAAATTAGTTTCAAATCCGAATTGTCTTTCTTTTAGTGCAAAAATACAGCTATGTGTTTGTCAGTGTTCGTCAGTAGAATTCCGCAATTTCAATAAGGTACTACGGTGAGGGATACCCGTAAAAATATAGCTTTGGACATGGGAAAGTTTTAATTAGGCTTCACATCAGGTGCTAATGTCATTAAAGGATAGGTGTTCGATTGCAGGGTCTATTTTTTCTGTGCCTTTCGTGTTTTCAACTATTATCAAGATACAGCCTACAAAGTTAATTGATGTTGGTTTTCATATCGTGGTTTGCTAATGTGTGCGCCGTTAACAATAAGCTGTTTAGGAAAGCAAGAGTTCCCACTTTTCCGCGCCAAAGCCGTTTTAAAGGTAAATCCCTATCGTCAGTATCTTACTGAAATTGCGGAACTCTGCTGAGACTATTTTCAAACACCTGATAAAGCTAACTGAAATTTTAGCGACACAAATAACCGAGTTTACCAATGATATGCATGAAGATAACGACGCGGAACTTGGCCTTATAGGCAATCCGTATGAATATTTGCCTTGTTTGGGAAAATATTTAGCGGTTTGAATTGGCTTACTTCATTTTATCGTAAACTTGCAATGACGTGCCCATTTTCATAAGCATGTTTTCCTTTAGTACATGTGATCGTTCAACGCCACTTTTTTAATCGAATGTACCCGATACAGTGTATAGCTTCCCCGAAGAATTTTCTCTCTTTGTTGTCCAGTTGTGTACGAATACAGCTATCAAAATTTGTCGCCTGTTAGTTTATTGCTTTTTTTTTTTTTTCTGAAATGATTGCCATGGAGAGCACTTTGCTACTTCTTTGGGGGCAGATGTCTGATTACTGCTTCCGTTGCTTGCCGCCGCTCCCCTCCACCCGACGTCACCGTTGACAATTGAAATCACTACTCATTTACGTCGGTTGTAGACTTTTTCATATGTACTACATCCCCTGTAATCTATGCCCGTTGCATCTGCCCCCTAGTGTTCCTCCCCTATTAATCCTTCCAGCTCAGTCATCTATTTCTGAAACACGCAGTTTTCGGCAAACTTATCCCTCTGGTATGAAATTTGTGTAGAACTTTCTTGACCAATTATTATTTTAATACAGTACCTTCTCTAATAAAATCGCATTACACTTGCTGCCGGTTTCTTTTTCCACCGATTTTTAGAATTTATGTTTCAGGCCAACATGTTGGGCAACATATATTCGAATCTGTATTTGATCCCAGTGAAGATCTTTATTTACAGAAATAATTCTTCGCCATTAAAAACTTGTTAGCTATCCTACGGTCTTTGGTCATATCTTGGAATTTGCTTAGTGTATGAGGAATTCAACTGGTTTTCTTCTGCTGTTTACCTATTAATGCGTATTTCCCTTTGTTATTCGCGTCATCTGTTCACAAGCGTCATATTGTTAAACAAGCTCGATATTTGCGTATCGTCCATTTCAATTATTTGTGAGAAGCATTAAGATAATCTAGCACCCACACCCGCCATATATTTAAGTAGGTGTCTGAACTGAATCATTCAGTTCGCCTTCATCTTCTGCATTTTTTCAACAATTTCCTCGTCATCTTCCATCACGCTTCGGAAGAGCTCCTACAAACTGCTTGTCTCTCTCTCTCTCTCTCTCTCTCTCTCTCTCTCTCTCTCTCTCTCTCTCTCTCTCTCTCTCTTTTTTTCTGCGCTGACTCCTTTGCCTCTTGTTCGCTTGTTCCAAGAAGTTAAGGTTCACTTAAATTCGTTGTCTTCTTCCAAATATACTGTTATTTTCATTTCTGAATTAGTACCTTAGCGTCCCAGTCTGCAAGAAACGTTGTATTTGTCAATAAATTGGTTCATTCCTGCGTTATTTGAGGTATTTAGGCTTTTATCATCACTGATGCCGCATCATGGTTTTTTTATTTATATTTTTATTATTATTATTATTTCCTAATCCCTCTTTGCATTTACTCATGCAGTTGGTCACTGGCTTGAAGAACTATGTTTTCTTATTCTGTTTCTTTATATTGAGTATTTCTCTTCATCGTGTTCTTTTTTCCATCTATCTTCTTAAGTTTCAGCGTGCAATTCGTCAGTGTTGGCTTATGATCGGCGTCTGTGCCCGCTCTTACACATGTACTACAGTCACATATTTGAGTAATGCATCTATGTTTAATAACCTAAAAAACGGGAAAAAAGCTTGAATTTCAGCCAGAAACCGGGATTTTTAACCTATGAGATCTCGCTGCTTTAAGAGTTAATCGATTACACGACTAGTTCGAAATGTACTTAATAAGTGTAAACAAGTAATTCCTGTAGTTTCAGTAAGAAAATACCTCAAACTTTAATATTTAAAAGTAACAAATGCTAGTCGTTTTAAAATTACGGTGACCTAAATGCTCAGATCGCGGGTTAAATAATATTCATCGCTTTATTTTTGTGTACAAAAACATTTTGAAATATATTTCTGGGCGGTTTAAAAAGTTTTATAATTATAGGTTACGTATTCCGTTATCTATTTCTGTATTTATGTCGAAGTATTGTTCAAAAACGCAACTCAATTCCTAGCGATGTACGCCGAAGAAACGCGATGTTAAGGCGCGACTACGAAATCGCAGCTAGAATGAAAGGCGATATTTAATTGTACTACATTTTAGCAATTTTCGTAATTGACCCTTGTGCCCCCCAGGTGATACTCCTTAACACAGATCTTGTCTGATTCTGTGTTGAAAAATCTCTTCACGGAAGCATTTTGTGGATTTTAACTATAAACTCCGTAAAAGTTGGTATTGTGATGCTTCGTTAGCATAGGCGTCAACTACGGGTATGCTCGGTCGCTTAAGCATACCCCAAAATTTGAATGGGTATGCCAGGCATAACCCACTGAAAATTTTGGTATCATTTTTTCTTTTCGTTATATTTCTTGACTGTAATTAAAATCGACACTCTCATCCCATTGATGGCCGGCTGGTGTTTGTAAGACACCACTCTAAATAGATTATTTTAAACAGGTAATTGAATTCGTAGGCATTAAAATCCACGTTCACCTGTGAGTGAAGTGACCGTTTTCTAAATAGTCCGAATGTTAATGGAATTGTTAAGTCAATATTGTAAACTGAAGGGGGCAACCTTTAATTTATTAAATAACTAGAAATGAAGTGGGTTTGGTACGGTACATTGAAAATGTTTAGGCCTACACTACAAATTTAATTCCCGGTATCTTTTGAGATAACTTTTTGACAACCACATACGTTACCAGTGAGCCGACATATTTGCTGCGAAGACTGCCCTATCCCTTCTAGCTAAAACATTTTGTTAACAGACAGTCCTCATAACAACTTGCGAAGATCTTTGTGTTTTGATTGGAAGCTCTACAAAATTCTCCAAACGCAATAGCTAGTAATAGATTTGTTTTTTCTGAATTTGAATTTTCAGGCTTCAACAATTTGTCAACAATTGAACGTAGTAGTCGGACCTTAGTTTCTGCTCTTTTTGACATGCGTCACCTGTGCATGGAATTACCGTCTTAAACCTTCCCTCCCCTCATCTTTATCTGTCCGTCTAGCCACAACCATTTGTTCAAAGATTATAAATAACATTGCAGGGCTTCCAATAATTCATTGTCACTAGATTTTTATCGTTACCTTGAGGAAACAAAAAGCATTAGGCTATAATGCATTGTCAAAATATATATCGTTGCTTGATGACTAAGTTGGAGTAAATGCAACAATACTTTAAAATAATTAAATCGTGGTAAAGGAAACAAAACAAATTAAAAACTTTATTACTAAATATATGTCGAATGTCTAAATTAGTAGGCAACAGTTTGAAAATGTTATTAGTTACGATAAAGGAAACACATCCTGCACACTGCCATCTGTAGTCATCCCAAATTTCCATCCAAAAACTAAAAAAAATTCTGTCAAATCTACATTAATCCAATCATTATTTATAGATGTATGCTAAGAAATATTTTTGTTCATAAATAAATAAAATTTGGTGTTAAACGGGTTAATGTCTTGCGTTTGAAAATCATTAAAATGGATATGTATATAGTGAAAAAAGGATTTCGACTTATAATCGTGATGGTGACGATGATATGGAATCGCTAGCGTGTATGTTTGGTGTAAGGTTTTGGTTTTGCTTTGTATTTATTTCTTTTTCTTTAGAAATACCTGGGTACGCCACTGAGCATGCCCCAAGATTTTCAAAAGTCGGCGCCTATGTTCGTTAGTAACAATATAGACGATTCCTGTGACTGACGTGACATTAGTAATATATGAATAGTAAACCCAGCAAATGGCTGAACTGTTTTTCATGTGGGCCCGGCTAGCACCAATGAGGAGTCTCGGTAACAATTACGAGGATAATTAATTTACTTAGCGGACAAGGATACATCGAGAACCTGTCAACCATAGAGCAGGAACAGCATTAATTATTTATTTTATGGTCAACACAGAAGATTATTCCCCTCGTTATATGTTAATGGGTTTTCAAAAAGCATACGTACACGCAACGCCACCTAGTGAGCGCCAGTCGGGCCCCCTATGGAATATTTGACATGCTAATTGTCCTCCAAAAATATGAAGGTATAACTCGGTAATACGGTAACACGACTTTTGCGAAAAGGCAATTTCTTTCAGTTGTAATTTATTGCTTTAACAGCTGTCTTATAACAATACATTAAAATATCGTTAAATATATTTAGAGACTAACGCCATCTACATCTTTCTGAGATGAAACAGAGGAAAACAATCGTTGAAGAGAACAATAGAAGTAATTCAACGTGTTTTAGAGTGAAGTGTTTGTCCGTCATGTCAAAACAGAGTATAACTCGATATCAGAGCTCATACGAGACAGTGTATCCGTGGGTTACATGTGATCCCAAATCACAAACGAATGCATTATGCTCTTTGTGCAACGCAAGATAAGTATTTCTTCAATGGGAAAGAGTGATTTGAACAGTCAGGCAAGAAACATAAACTTTCCATAAACAAACGGAAGTCTGTTGCTTTCCACAATATATATTTCGCTGTGTGTTTAGTACTACAAGAATTAAAAAAATTAAACAAATTCATTAAAACAAAATAATGTTTTCACTAAAATCTGCTATTGAGTGTTATTTTACCAGATGACACTAGAATGCAAATGCCACGCAGCTGTTGCTCCAGATAATGGTTTTGTATTCTCGATTTCATCTCCTCGAAGTTCAAGAACTCGCCGACAATATTGTCAATCATTACAAATGGTGGGTCATTAACATTCATTGATCTTTTAGCTAGAGTTTATATGATTGTATGGGCTCTGGAAACTGAAAACCATCATTGGGAACAATCTAAATGAAAACTCGTAAGAGGTGAAAATGTTTTTCATATCCTGAAGGTAAAGTAAATCATAATATATGTATTGAGTTCTCGATCAATAGTTCATGAGATGTGACTATTTTAATGTATCAGGAAGTCTAGTGTAAATGAACGGGCTATATTGCATAAACGAATGGAATTCACATTAAAACGTACAGTATCCTCCAACTACTTGAACTCAACTTGTTCCATTATACAGGGTGCAAATTTTAAGTTGACAAACCGGAATAACTCGGAAAAACAGTAGATATTAAAAAATGGTGTTCACCAGCAAGTGCGGATGGCAGACGCTTAGGAAATAATACTCAACCTGAACCGTTTCCACTGATTGTGGGGGGTGGGGAGTCTCAAGTGTGCCGCGGTAGAGTAGCCGAGCGGTCTAAAGCGTCTCGCTGCGGAGCGCGCGGTTGCTCGCCGTGGAGGTTCGAGTCCTCCCTGGGGCATGGGTGTGTGTGTTTGTCCTTAGGTTAGTTTACCTAGGTTTAAGTAGTTTGTAAGCTACGGACTGATGACCATGCAGTTTGGTCCGATAGATCTACAAACATTTGAACATTTTTGAGTCTCAAGTGTAAAATTTTAAATGGGAACCCCGATTTTTTATTGCAGATTCGGATTCTAAGGCCCACATATGGGTAAAAGTGCAGTTTATGCGGCAGCGGCTAGCCGTTGCGCTCGCTCGCTTGGTTAGGAACGGCAGAGCAGCCAATCAGGAGTCATGATGCCGTGGCCAATAAGAAACAGCGTTACAATTGTCCAATGTAAACAAATCGAAGCAGTATATGCAAAAGTTTTTGACGATGAATAAGTTACAGTTGCTATCAGTATGGATGCCACTTGATCACTGTTCCGAACATATCATAAAATAAATAAAACATACTATACCTGCTCTGTGGTTAACAGGTTCTTATATGTACCCTTGACCGGTCAGTAAAAGTAATTGCGGTAATTTCCAAGAATGCTTGCAATCGAGATAGCTCGGACTGAAATGATTATATCGAGTACAACTGTAAATCGATGGAGTGTTTCTGAACCGGAGATTCGGGAACTACGCGCCCTCACATATTAAAAAATAAAAACTACTTGTTTAACCTATACCTAACTTTCACTTAAGATGATCACTATTTCGTACAGATCATAAAATAAATGAAACATGCTATACCTGTTGTATGGTTAACTGCTGTGGTGTATTAATAATAGGTCACTTATGGGGGTAATACCTCAATTATCTAAAAATCCCTTATAAATAGAAACCGAAATCCTCGAATTAACTTTGAAAATGACGCCGAATTTACTCGTCATGAAACACGCAATCTTATTGGGCGGTATAACTCGACTCCTGATCATGTATGGTCTGGTGGATATTTTATTTTTTTAAAAAGTTTTTTATTATTTATTTATTTATTTATTTATTTAATTTTTTTTGCGGCAGATGGCGCTGTAATATTAAGAAATATTTGTCATACTGGTGAAGAAATGTACTAAACAGGAAATAAAATAAATGGAAACCATATTCATGATACTTCAGAACGCTACCAAATGATCCCCAAAGTAGCCATTCCCTTTCCTCGCAGTGGACAGGGCAGTCTTCCAAAGTGATACCTTAGTCCAGATTGCCCTTGTCTGAATACCAGTTACGAATTTCCGACAAAACATTTAATTGAACTAGCCGGGAAAAAATGTACGTCTGGCATCATTCGGTTGGGTACTGAAGCATCATCAATATGATTAACCCTTTTTTTCCTGGGTGGTACAATTCTTCAGCAGTATGGCAAATAATTCTTAACATTACAGTGCAACATGTTGCCAATTGAAAGAACAAAAAATTAAACCTAACTACACATGATTGTAGAATCTGAATCTGCAGTTAACAATGGGAGTTTCCATTTAAAATTCCACACTAGCCACCCACACCAGTACCAAATGGTGGAGACAGTTCAAGTTTAGTATCATTTCCTAAGCCTCTCCCGGCCATTCACAATGGTGAAAACCGTTGTTGAATATACACTGGTTTTTTTTTCCTAGTTATTCTGGTTTGTCAACTTAAAATGTACACCATGTACTATACATTGTGTCAGTGTCGAATCTGGGGCGGGGGTCTGTGGGGCTGCAGATCCCCCAAAACCATGAGGAAAAGCTCATAATATGAGCTGGTTCTCTTTAGATCAGTTTGAGTTACAATTCCACAATTTTTATGAGTTGCCCCCCCCCCCCCCATGAGGAAAACCTCATAATATGAGCTGGTTCTGTTTAGATCAGTTTGAGTTACAATTCCACAATTTGTATGAGTTGCGCCCCCCTCCCTCCCCAACAAATCCTGGATTCGCCACTGCTTGGTGTATATTACAACGTGACATAGTTCAACTCTGATGACATTTTTTTTTTTTTTTTTTTTTTTTTTTTTTTTTTTTTTTTACATATGTAACTAGTTTCTTTACGGTACAGTTGTTTGATAACTCCTTTAAGCAAAATTAAGTTTCGTGAAAACCTGGAAAATAATTATTTTTAACCTGGAAAAAACCTCGAATTTGAAAATGAAGATTTGGTGGCCACCCTGCTACAGTAACATCGAGATCTAATATAACACTAAGGGCTGAATAAATCTGTCAGAAGTCGCCGTGCCTTTCACAAAGAGATTTTTCATCGCCTATTTTATAGCCGGCATAACAAGAAGTCCTACGTTAGACTGGAATGTTGCTGTTCGCTAATCTCTTGAACAAGTACGGCAAGTTTGCTTTATTACGCATACTGCCATAGGAGAACACAGTAGCCGTCCCTTAATTTTGTTTTATAATAGAGACATTTGGGGACAAACAAAGCAACTCTACGAATATCAAGAACTCAGATGGGAAACCAGTTCTCAGCAAAGAAGGGAAAGCTGAAAGGTGGAAAGAGTACATAGAGCAGCTCTACAAAGGAAATGAACTTAGAGACGATGTTGTAGGAAGGGAAGAGGAAGTAGATGAAGATGAATTAGGAGATACCATACTGAGAGATGAATTTGACAGAGGCCCCAGGCGTAGATGACATACCCTCAGAGCTACTAAAGTCTCGGGGAGAGCCAGCCATGAGAAGACTATTTGAACTGGTGTATAGGATGTATGAGACAGGCGAAATACCCTCAGACTTTAAGAAAAATGTAATAATCCCCATTCCGAAGAAATCAGGCGCAGACAGATGTGAAAATTACAGAACCATCAGTTTGATAAGTCATGGTTGCAAAATTTTAACGCGAATTATCTACGGGAGAATGGAGAAGCTGGTAGAAGATGACCTCGGGGATCAGCTTGGATTCAGGAGGAACATAGGAACCCGGGAGGCAATACTCACTTTACGTCTTCTCTTAGAAGAGAGATTAAGGAAAGGCAAACCTACATTTATAGCTTTTGTAGATTTTGAGAAAACATTTGACAATGTTGACTGGAATACTCTTTCAAATTCTGAAGTCAGCAAGGGTAAAATTTAGGGAAAGGAGAGATGTTTACAACTTATTCCAAAGCCAGACCGCAGTTATTAGACTCGAAGGGCATGAAAGGGAAGCATCAGTTGGGAAGGGAGTAAGACAGGGTTGTAGCCTTTCTCCGACGTTGTTCGGTTTGTACATCGAGCAGGCGGTGAAGGAAAGCAAGGAAAACTTTGGAATAGGGATTAAAGTTCAGGGGGAAGAAATAAAAACATTCCGTTTTGCTGATGACATTGTAATTCTATCAGGAAAGGACCTGGAAGAGCAGTTGAATGGAATGGACAGTGTGTTGAAGAGAGCGTATAAAATGAACATTAACAAGAGCAAAACAAAAATAATGGAATGCGGTCTTAGAAAATCAGGCGAGGCTGAAGGAATTAGATTAGGTAACGAAACAATGAAGGTGGTAGATGAGTTTTGTTACTTGGCTAGTAAAATAACATGCGATGGTCGTAGTACAGAGGATACAAAATGCAGAATGGCAATGGGAAGAAAAGCATTTTTTGAAAAAGAGAAATTTGCTAACATCGAATATTGATTTAAGTGTAAGGAAGTCTTTTCTGAAGGCATTTGTGTGGAGTGTTGCCTTGTACGGGAGTGAAACATGGACGATAAGCAGTGCGGACAGGAAGAGAATAGAGGCTTTTGAAATGTGGTGCTACAGAAGATTGCTGAAGATTAGGTGGGTAGATCGCAAAACTAATGAACAGAATTGGTGAGAAAAGGAATTTTTGGTATACCCTGACTAAATGAAGGGATCGATTGGTAGGACACATTCTTAGACATCGGAGAATCGTAAATTTAGCATTGGAGGGAAGTGTTATGTTGCCTAGCCGTACAGTTAGATATGTAAACTGAAAAAAGCAATAGCCAGAGGATCAGACCTTTGGCGACTGTACAAAAATTACGTATACAAGAGCACTGCAGTCAAACAATAGTTACTGTTGCGAAGGATGAGTAAATACGAAACAGTATTAAAATCATTTAATGCCACGTAGTATTTCACTTATTAGTCTAGGAGGACCATTTGATAGCTTGCCTATTGCTATCATTGCCAGAACGCCACGGCTTGGCCTTTTTAACGGTGTGTCCACATTTGGGGCGCCACAAACCCCGTGCGGCGTGCAAGCTTCTGACCTTTGGTTCGTATTATAGATTGCAACGAACCTCCGGCGATCCGTAGGAAACCCAAGAACACAGCTTAGTGTGTAGCGTAGTGTGTAATATCTACGGGATGGAAAAATGTCTCGGTTATGGTGATTGGTGTTATTAAAGGCAAGTTTGTCGACGTTAGTGGTACACTGAACTTTCTGAAAGAGAAATAATGCAGAAGCAATAAGTCGTCAATAAAATAAATATTGTCGAATGTCTTTTTCTGACTTTGAAAATCTGCTGTAAAAGACTGTACCGCTATTACGAAAGAGGACATTTCTTTCCTTACAGCGATTTCCGCTCCAGATCAATGAGCATTAATATTTGTTGTACACAATTATATTCGCTACGTATTTTCCTAAAATTCTGACAAAATATGGAATGATGGACGTCGATATCAAAATTTATTGCTGTATTGTTTGTAATATATTATTTCTCATATAAAGGCAAATAAAATCAATACAATTAATTCTTCCAGGTTAGCAGTAAGACTTCGGTTTCTTGCCACATACAACCATTTCCGCGGTTATTTCTCGCCAAGCATCTACTTTCATGTGATTTCTGTTATGATCCTTTTGCAGAAGATCCCAAAGAAAGGCTAGTTTCTATAATTATCAATTAATTTAATTAAAATCCCTTCTGACTAATCAATTTTAATCGCTGGAAAATGAATTTCAAAATACCGTTGTTGACTCCTGACAAAAATCTAAAGACATTACTTGAAATATAATATTTTAGTTCAAATCTAAAAATTTCTGTTAATATTTTGCAAATTAAAACCCACATGCGCGCTAAAAAACGTCAAACCTTTCGCGTTTCCGTCCAAATCTGAACTTCGAAGATTCAAAGTTTTCGTTGCAAAAACTGATTGTTGTGCGTGATTGTTGTGCGTTGGCGTGTGCCGCGCGCGCGCCCCGTCGCGTTAATATTATGACGAATTCAATGTGCGTGAGCGGAACGTACAGCGCCGAAGTGTGGACGCACCTTTCCAGTAACCTGTCCAGTTTAGTATAGAATTTCATGTTGAGAACATTGTTTATTTCTAACTGAAAGAAGAAGAAGGGGAAAATAATTTAAAAGTTCCTGTTGAGTGGATTCAGGGAGAATTGAGAAGCACTACACGATCATGTTGATGGCTAATAAATTCGAGAAAAAAAGCATGAAGCGTAAAATTCATTTTGATTTCAATTCTAGCTAAAAAGAAACGTTTTCAGCGCCAGTAATTAGCTCTGAGCCACAACAGTTCGAAATTAGTTTGCACTGTAATTTTATATGTAATGTTATTAGAACTATTGGACTAAACTGGTATGGTCACTAGTCTACTTTAACTTACACTAAGGACAACATACACATGCATGCCCGTGAGTGGAGTCGAACCTACGGCGGGAGCGACCGCCCAATCCGTATAGCATGATGCCGGAGAGCACACGGCCACTCGCGCGCGGTCTGAATTTATAGAAATATCGCCTACAAGAGAGATAAACCAGATGCATTGTGTTCTTTATTTTCAGTAGTTTATCATCGCAGATGCTACTAATTATTTAAATAAAAACATTTCAGAGTAAGTCGATTGCCGATCGCGGTGGCCGAGGGGACTGAGGCGCTTCAGTCACGGTCTGCACGGCCACTACGGTCGGGGGTTCGAATCCCCCCTCGGGCATGGATATTTCTGCCGTCCTAGTTCGTAAGTAGTTCATAAGTAGTTTGTAAGTTTAGGGACTGATGACCCCGTAGTTAAGTCCCATAAGATTTACAAACATTTGAACATTTTTTTTAGTAAGTCTATTCTAAAACTGATAAAAATTAATTAATTTCTAATAGCTCAGTGAAGGATGAAAGAAATGGAGGATGTCCAGTTGTTCTCTGTCTGAAGACAAATTTACTTAAAGAAGAAGAACAGCTCAATACAGATGTCTATACTCATACAGGTGTGAAAATTCGTGTTTGCAATATTTTGATACCTGCGATAAACACGAGACACACGAAAAAGATAATGGAAGCTTGAAGCATTCATACATCAGTTATGTACTGTATGCGCCGCAATTTTTTCGTTGTAAATCTTAAATTTATTTTAACGGCTAATAAAAATTCAGTCACAAATTTATGTAACTTATATATTCTCTGCAAAATGTGTTGCAAATAGAGTTGCTAAAGATGTAATAAATTACAACCTTAACGTACTATTATATAATATCGAAGGTGCATTCAGTGGTATATGAGCATACTTTCTGCAAATTATCTCGCGAAAGGAGTTAATAGTAACGACATAATAAATCGAATGTTCAAGTATGACGTGACTGTTTTTCATTAACCTTAACTATATGTCTTTGGAGAGATGAGATAAACAACACACACTTGGCGTAATGACGTTAAAAGCTGGCTGGCTTAGATAGTAATCGTAACTCAGCCAAAGAATTATTGTTCTGGTACTTGGAAAAATAGCTGAATGCCTATGGATTGCTGAGTATTATTAATTTTAATGCACAGCTTTTTGTCAATATAATAATCCAAGATTATAATTTTAAGGATAGCCATTGCAATAGTTAAAAATAATTTGGAACAATTAAGTCTTGTGTGGTTGTATATTTCTACAGTAACCAACTCAATGACGTTCAACCGGTATTATGATGCCATTTTTCTTTTCACTTGATCATATTTGAAACAGGATACTCTCATCTTCTAATAATAAATCTATAGATTTTTTTTTTTTTTATTTTCCTAACAAATAACGGAAAAAGAGAAACGAAATAGCCTGCCCTCTGCCAAAATCCAGACAAGAATACGAGTTCATATTGCACTGCTGAGTGCCTTCAATTTCCGAGTATGTTTGTAGTTTCAACTATCTTCCTCATCGGATAGCTAGAGCGCGCGCCACGTAACTTGGCGGGTGAGGTCTGGATGCGCAGAAGCACAGGTAGGCCTACGTCACGTCACGTGACCTGCTGGCCAATAGCCGTCAGTCAGCCGTTGCGCGCGCTCGAGTTCGTGTCGTACTGTGCGGAGCGACAACTGGTTTTGGCAGAAACAGGATTCATACCTGAAAGTAAATTAATATTTAAGTCATCAACGACGCAGCATTCAGTAGACTACCATTCTGAAATGACTTACGCAGTCTTCAGTCAGTGGTTTACAAGTCAACTGCTTCCATACCTGACCGAGAATTCTGTTATCGTAATGTACAATACAAGTGTGCACTCTGTGCAAGTTAACAGAACTCCTACTTCAATTACCAGAAAGGACGAAATTATTTCGTGGCTAACTTCTAATGGGATTCCTCACAGTGCGTCACAAATCAGGGCAGAATTGCTCATGCTTGTAAATGCATACAAGCCCAAATACTGCACTTACTGCGATAGATGAACTTGCAAGACAGTATGGTCACCGGGTAGTAATAAATCACGAAATGTGAAACACGTTGCTTTAATCAGTAAGCACTTGCTTGATGGGCATCAGTACAAAAACTGAACATTTGTCGCTTGTAACGTTTTTAGATAGTCTCCTTGTTTTGTACAACGACAAACATATACAATTATTCTATCATTCCATGTGATATGTCACTTAAGTCATTGATAAAGTATTTTAATAACTGCTTCGAAAAACCCAGATTTCAAGACACAATTAAGGGAAAAATCTAAAATTTGTCAATTTCTAATTTATCTGTTTTTTATCTTCACAAATTTACTTTGAATTCGTAATCTGTTGTGAACGTCTAGTGTGGTTTTTCAGTAATAATGGATTGATTGATCTCCCTAGAGGAACTGTGTATATAATTTACACATATTTCGTGTTAATCGACTGAGCTACGAAATGAATTTCTGTGCCGCCCAGAAAATTATGCCCTGCCATGTAAACATGATAGGTACAGGAGAAAGAGACTCATAAATACTCGTAAATGCGTCACAGTTTTTCCAACGATCAAACGAGCGTTGTTTTTCTGCATTACACTTTTTATATAGCCGTGTGTGTTCAAGACTCGCAGCTTGACTTTTCCTTGGGCTTGTATGCGGCCGTAACTTCAGAGCTAAGCGGCAGTTAGCAGCTGACTGTGGAATGGAACAGAGCGCAGCAGTGCGGCTACGCTGCAACAGCAGCTCCCCCCACCACAACACACCTACCTGCGCAGAAGAGCCAGTCCACCCGCCAAGTTATGTGGCGCGCGCTCTAGTTTGAAACCATTTGCAAAATTTGTTCCGAACAGGCAAAGAAGTACACTCCGCCATGCACCGAATTAAAAAGTGAGCTAGTATTTGTTACACAGTGCTGAACTATGAAGAATGTTTCTACTTCATCGGGAAGTTAGTTTAAAATTTTCACTCAACAGATAGACAAGAAAAGGACGTAATAAAATGTATTAGACAGGCAGCGAATAACCTATAATAACAAACCAGAAAATGAGAAGAGTGTAAGGAGGCATGATATCAGCGCTATGGTTTTACAAATGTTCTAGAAACAGTGGCGCGCGCAGGAGGGGGTTGGCAGTTTTCCCTGGTGAGAATTCATTTAGTTTACGACTATAATTTAAAATACCTGTATAATTACCAATATAATAACCCGACAATATCTATTAAATGAGACAAGAATTCAATAAAACATTTAAACTGAACTAGAGCTATGAAAACTTTATAGGCGAACCTTCATATCAAACCTATAAACAAACAAAGAACATTTCCACCAGTATGGCTGTCATTGTATATGATGGCTGGTTTATTCTAAAACAGTTAAAGGTGCCGTCTGCAAGTTTTTTGTGATTTTCAGCCCACGCATAACCGTATGGCAGTCATCATGGCGCATTCCACAAAGTTCAGAGAGTTTCACAAATATGCGAAAATGCATATGAATTCCGAATGGCATAATGATTTTATTAGTGTTATGACAAACAAAACTAGAAGTGCGGAAGAACTCATCAACGAGAATCTTGTGAAATCGCACAATGTTGAAATAAGTTGTTTCTTTTTACGTATTGATTTGTGCATTACATAACTCGCCTTTAACAGGAGAAACAAATTCAAATACCATATTTGATGATTTATTGCAGTTTAGAATACAGTCAGGTGACGAAACATTGCAGAAACATTTTGAGAGTGCTCCTAAAAATGCTAGTTATGTGTTCCATGCGACCCAAAATGATTTAATTGATATATGCGCTAAAGCACTAAGAAATTATTTGATACACACCATCAACAACAGACTATCACTTTCTGTAAGGAAATTTAATAAAGTTTTTAGAGATAGTTGAAGCACTAACAATTTTATATAACGAAAGCAACGTGAAACTAGGCAGGAAGCGTGGCAACTCCATTGCACACTTACTTCTGCAAGATTTATTGATACGCTAAAAGTGAATAGCTAAGTATTCAGCCCAAATAGAACATGCCACCAGTATCCTACAATCAGTGAAATGAACTTAGAAGTTTCATAGCATAGTGAAGAAATTTTAAAAATGGTAATGGGTGGCAGAGAAATGCTGAAACGGAATTTGAAATGACCAAGAAAAGTGGTGAAAGCAACTATAGCGCACTTAGAATAGATGTCACTGGCATTCGACCGCCGCGAGTTGTTGCAACACAAATGTATCGTTCGAATCAGCCATCATAGTCTATCTCTCATTAATATAGAAAATATCTCTTTATCCTGTATTTGGGATCCTTAGTTCAGTCCTTGCAAGAACAGTTTTCAGAAAAAAAAAACAAGGAATCTTCTGAGAGTTTCTGCTTGCACCAAAAGGTAATGGAATTCCAAAACGACCTATATATGAAAACAAGAATGGAAACTATCAAAAGATTTGGTGGCGATCATGTAGCTAATTTCACCGAAGAGGCACGCACATCGATCAGTATGTGGAAACTTGATACTGTAACTGAAAGAGATGTAGATGAATTAAGCCCAAATGATCTATTGGACAAGTCCAAATTCTTACCCGCTCTAGCATCATCCCTGAAGACAGCCGTCAGCTCGCCGGCAACCACCTGCTTACCACTAAGGTAATTGCTATAGTTAAATTTTTCTGATTGTAATAACTTAATGATAAACAATTTCTTAAGCGAGGTTAAATAAAGATTTCTTATTTACAGAAATTTATAATTATTTCTACTCATTATTTTTATATCTTAATCGAAATATTATTATAATAGAGTAATGGGAAGAACGTTATACCATATGAATTAATATACGTCATAATCAAAAAATCCACGGGTAAACTGCCGGTCTATAGTGTCCAACGCGCACTATAGACCGGCAGTACACCCGTGTATGTTTTGATTATCAAATACGCCGGGAGAAACTGAAGAATCACAATATACGTCATGTTTGTAGCACAGTCATGCACGCGAAACCATAACTAAGTATTACCGTGGCAGATAATCGACTCAGTGTTTTGTGTATGTGTCAGTTCATCGTGATAAGATACAAATGTAAAATACAGGCTGTCTCATAATACCCAATCTGGCGAAAATGAAGTAATTATTCTACTGTCATGAGGTTTACACATGTAAAAAAATGATTTTTATACCTATTTCAACATAGCAATCCAAAATATTCCTACAACATAAGCTGTTAAATTTAGGTAGCGTTTATCGTCGTTAGACCCAACTGGGGTCGTGTTCGGCCTGTCTGGTACAAGTGTTTTTAGCTGATGCCACTTCGGCAGCTTGCGTGTCAATGTTGATGAGGACGTCACAGCATCCTTTGCCCCATTGGATAACTGGGGTAGGCTAGGGACACGCAAGTCGCCGAAGTGGCGTCCAATTGAAAGACGTGCACCAGGCCAATGAGCCACACGTATTAAAATTTACGTATCTTAACAGCAGAAAGTTAAATTGTGAAATATAGCGAAGTCATGAAAACCGATGTCTCAATTCATTCCTGTGGTACGTTCGCGTAACCGATCCGGACGTGTTGGTTTGCGAATGTGGGACAGAAATGATAAAAGATGAGTGTCATGGTCTTGCATCCGTGACTAGACAGAAAGTGGCCTGCTTATGAGGAGTCCAAAGCGGCTGCAGCTGTCATTGACGAAGTGTGCTAGCGAACGTCTGCTATCGAATTTGTCAGCACTTGCAACAGTCGCTGTGGGCAGCTGGGGATAGTCGGCAGGTGGGTCTGAGTCGCCTGCTGTATACAGTATACAACAATGAACATCTCAACTGCTAGAGGTCAGTGTTGCCAACCGTAGGGACATGTCCCTACGCATAGGGACTTTTGACTCTTTTTTCCAGACTGTAGAGACGGCTTTTCAAAACGTAGGACTTTTCTCATGGATGATGCAGAATGAAAGGACCTTTTTTTTTTTTTTATTTCAAAACAGCAACAGTTCATTGTACAATAATATCAATGAATGGGAAGTCATCCTACATGTAACGTTTCCTTTATTTCTATTTTTTTAGAGATCATTTCAGTGCTAGGGACTTTCATGGCGAACGTAGGGATTTTTGACACGTCATGTAGGGACACGGTTGGAAACTATCTGGCCAGCCCCTGAACACTGGATAAAATTAGGAACAATTTGTTATCAGCCATAGCGTATGTAAAAAAAATAAAAAATAAAAAAAATCTTATCTTAATCTTACATTTTATAAAATAGGCTGTATATGTGTATGTTTGTATGTTCCACATCTCCTCCTAAACTACTGGACCTATTTCAACCAAACTTGGTACACTTGTTCCTTAATATCAGGCAACAATTGCTGTCGGGGTAAGAATCACGTACGACACATAGTAAAGAGACATGATGTCATAAACAATGAGATGCGCGAAAAACTGCTGCGTCAAACGACAATGCTGCACGTTTCTTCCAAAACCACTGGACCTATTTCAAACAGATTTGCTACACATATTCCATACCGTGAGATAACAATTGTTGTAGGGGTAAGAACCACATACGACACATGGTTCAGGAGAAATAACATTATGAACAAAAGGAATCGCAAAAAACTGCTACATAATACGACGAGACTTTATAAATGCACTATTATGAGAATGACAGTACTTGGCGACTTGCAAAAAACTTTAAACATAATAATTTCAAACCTTTATTAAACTTATTCTCGCAGACAACCACATCAAAATAATGAATCGAAAAAAGTTTCTCGCTTACTACTTTTCCGTTGTTCATGGAGCAAAACTATGCATTCTGTTTAACGTTACAATTTATAATTTCTACACTACCAATTGATCTCGCAGGAAATTTTGCAGACAGAACACACTTAAAACTGAATGTACGTTCGGAATTGTACGACACGTAGGTCATGAGATATGAGGACGTAAAAGGTGAAGTTCATGGAAAACCGCCCCATCAAGCATCAAGTTTTAATCTATTACTTCTGTACTACGAACCATATTCGCGACAGATTTTACCGACATACATCACTTATACAAATCAATATATACCTGCAAAATTTTACAATTGTACAACATATCTATACTAATAATAAATCTGTAAATGTAGGCCTGTCGCTATTCGCTTCAATCTTCAAAACTATTGGACGAATTTTCATGCGGTTTTCACAGGAAACATGAGCGGATATTGGTTCAGGATCTAGACATGATTTCATCAAAATAGAATCACGAAGTGTTTTCATAGACCGTCGTGTCTGTCTGTTCATCTCTCAGAAACCACTTATCCAAAACTACATCATGAATTCGCATGGGTTTTCACAGATAACAGCGTACCTTGGGACAACGTATAGACTTAGTTTCGTTAAAAAAAAAAAAAAAAAAAAAAAAAAAAAAAAATCGGATCACGGAAAGAAGAACGTTACAATTTTACTTTTTTCATCGATAACCGTCATGTCTATCATTCTCTTTCATCTCCAAAACTAATGGACGATTTTCAGGGGGTTTTCACAGGAAACGTGAGGGTATCTTGCAGTTGCAGAAACGCTTCATTTCACAAAATCGGATCAGAAAGAGTAAGATATCACAATTTAAATACTTCTCTGAAAGCAATCGTATGTGTTTATTTGTAGAGAGTAATCTCCAAAAGTGCTAAATGAACATTCATGGGGGGTATCATAGATAAATAGAGAATATTCTGGCCGGCCGCGGTGGCCGAGGAGACTGAGGCGCGTCAGTCACGGTCTGCACGGCCACTACGGTCGGGGGTTCTAATCCCCCCTCGGGCATGGATATTTGTGCCGTCCTAGTTCGTAAGTAGTTCATAAGTAGTTTGTAAGTTTAGGGACTGATGACCCCGTAGTTAAGTCCCATAAACTATACAAACATTTGAACATTTTTGATTTGAGAATATCCTGGGGCAACATGTAGGCTTCATTTTATCAAAATCAGATCAGGAAAGTAAAAGATATCGTCATTTTAAATTTTAGGTGTCTTTCATGCTTGGAAAGAACGAAGAATTAATAGATAGCGCTGTGGGTGTTAGTGTGAAAATGCTACTGACTCTTTGACTTTTCAAATATACCATATTTCTGAAAATCGTTGTCTTTGTTGCTATGTTCTAAGAAATTTGATTAAACGCAATGAAAATAAAACTGATACAATTCTCGTCGTGTTTAATCCATATATTTACATACTGATGTCACAGTCTAATGTATATGTACAACTAGGGTTGCCAGAACTCCGGGCGCCGCCCGGAGTGCCCGGGTTTGGAATGAATTCTCCGGGTCTACGGGCCAATGACTCTCATCTCCGGGCTTGAATGTAACCTTCATCTTAACTTTTTTACGTCGCTTTTTAAGTACTATGATCATGTAGCGACGATCTACTTCGAACTTAACGTAATTTAAACTAAGGACGAACACAACAACCTCTGGCGGGAGCAGCCTCGCGCACTGCGGCAAGACGCCTTAGTGTGCTCGGCCATCCCGGCCGGCTCCTCTCTAGTAATTATGAATAACTTTCTATAAATGTCAATTTCTTATTGCAACAAAACGCTACTTTTCTATTCTTCCTCTGAAAACTTTTCATTGTTGCGTCGGTAGTAATCGGCTAGCGCATTATTAAGCAAACACTGTTGCGGCAACGTGTCAGCTGGCGACGTCTGTTATTTGTGTTCGTTCGTTCATTGTTTATCAATTTACCGGCAATTTTTGGAATACTCGGATCGTGTGTGAACAGACAAGCTTACATAAACTCAGATTAGTGAGTAGTAACAGTGAAATGAAGAGACGATATCTAAGTTCGTTCCGTGAAGAATGGTTGAAGGAAGAAAATTATAAAGAGTGGCTACAAAAGGTCGATACTGATGAGTGTATGTGTAAGCGCAGAATATGCAATATCTCATTTAGTGTTATGTATGACGGAGTGAAAGCTATGAATAAACATTTACAATCACACAAAAGAAGAATCAGTCATTTCTTAATTTCTTGCCGAAACAATTTTCTGCAGAAGGCGACAGCTGGTTTGGGGGGGGGGGGGTGTTGAGTTGGTCGAAGTTGGGTTGGGGGTGAGTCATTGGCCAAGGGGAAGGGGGGCACGTCTGGTCTCCGGGCCTGCCTCGAGTTCAATCTGGCAACCCTATGTACAACTGCTATGGAAGTTTAAGTCTCACGTTGGGAGCGACAATAGCGCATCTAACGGAAAGAGAGCAAACCTTAAGAATAATTATTGTTTTCAGTGATATTTTTACTTCATTAAGGAAATTAAACTTTCCATGTCTCAGCCCATTGTCCAGAGATATGAATGATCATGAAGTAAATGATCTAAATGGCGAATATAACTGATGTATGATGTAAGCTACATAATATTCATGAATATATTCCTATTTCCAACCCGTTTCGCACACGCATTAAAAAAAGTAACAACTGACACATTTTCATGCGGTTTTCACAGGTAATTTGAGCAAAAATTGGGGCAACATATAGGCATGATTTCATCAAAATCAGATCACGGAAAAAAATATATAGCAATCTTAAGTGTTTCAGTAACTGTCTGTTCTTCTATTAGAAATACCTAATCTCCTAAACTACTTCACGGATTTGCATGGAGCAACTTCGTTTCATAAAAGTGGAATCAGGGAAATTGTTTTAGATGCAGGTTATGCTTGAAGTATGGATTGCGTAGTACAGCAAACGAGCGATAGAGGCACTGTAGTGCACCAAAGAACTAATAAACACCGCTGCTGCATAATAAGTATGGAGTAGTACAACAAGGAAACGAACGTCTGTGACAGAATTAATCAATTTTATGTCTACGAATACCAACAAACATTGAACATAGTGTTACTGATTTCGCTCTGTGTATTAAACACTTAACGACATTTCTTTGCTTATTTTGGCACGTTTCACTTTTTGTATCAAAAACTTTATGAAGATACATCGTTTCGGACAATGACTTTTACTTACATTTGACATCTTGGCTAGCACAACTGAGGTTATTGACAGAGCGATGTAAAAAGGATTCTATTTTTACTGACTGAGGTCCGGAACCCTAAAAAGCCATGACACACACAGGCCTTCCTTCAACAACCGTTGCTAAGCACGGGCATATAAGCTAGTATATATAAAAATTGAGGTGTTTGTGCCTACATTTCACTCTGCAGACAAAACTATACATCGCAAACGAATAGTGTTTGTGTGTGGTAATAGTTATCAGTCTCCCATTGTGCACTATGGTGGTAGAGGATTGATAACGATAAGGGGGTGGAAGATATGGAAGTTGAAAGTTACCGACTTACATAAAATTCTAAGTTTGGGTGTCAATATTTTGCTCTTCAGCAAAAACAACACAATGGAGACGACCGATCTCTCTGTGTTGTCTAGTACAATGTCTCCCGTTGCACACCATAGCAGTTCGTGTCGATAGCTATAAGAGTTAGGAAGAGATAGAGGTTGCAGTCGTCAGCTTATATAAAATTCGTACTGAAGACCAGCGATGACTTTAGACAATATAATAGCAAAGAGGTTATACAAAGCGAAACGTGATGCACATTCTTCAGTTGCTTTTCTACAACAAGCGTACGAATAAAGAAAAATAAGTGCATGTTGCAGTTTGAAAAATAAAACCACCAAGAAAGATGCCAAGCGTAAGATAGAAACTTCGCATTCTCGGTCTGTTTCTAAAAGACAGAAAACGGCGCTGAAAAGTGAATCTACCGACGATAGAAACTTCAAATTTGTAGATGTTGTTTATCCTACACTGTAAGCATCAGCGATTTTTCGATATTCCCCTCCCTAAGGGGGTGAAATAGAGGATGAACGGGTAGGGCATGGGTGTTTGTGTTGTCTTTAGGTTAGTTTACCATAGTTTAAGTAGTTTGTAAGCTAGGGACTAAAAACCACGCAGTTGAGTCCGACAGAGTTACAAACATTTTTTTGAACAAGCAAGAAATACAAAACTTAGGATTTAGATTTTTGATTGGAATTTTAAAAACACGTGTTTCGATATTTTTCGAAAGTCAACCACTAAGAGAATGAAATAAGGGAAAACATTTTTGGTCTGCTAATAAGACTATTTTGATGCTAGAAATGCGAAAATTTGTATTTGGAACTATGGTTAGAATTTAAATAAATGTGTTTCGGGATGTTTTGAATTCTGCCATCAATGGTGCAATGGGGGTGGCAAGTTGTATCAAAATACTTGATTAGGAAAGCATTTTTAAAGCTAAATCTATGAAAAATTATATTTAGAAGTAGAAACAACCAATGCAGACCATCCAGTATACGCGTGCGAAGCAGGAGTTAAGCTAGTAATGAATATAAAGAAAAAATAATAATAAGTACGGTATATGAATTAATTTAATGCCGTGTGAAGGCATCGCCGTGGTAGACGGTCCTACTTCCCTATATTGATGACGGGAGTGGACTATGGTGGTATGTAATTCTTGCTAGTTTTTTAAATGTCTATACCTTTTATGATTTAATGTCAACAATAAAAAACGCTTTACCTCATTAAAGTAAAAGGGGCTTCGGCACAAATGATCCTCTGAATAAGATCATCAAAACTGATACTTTTTATCATGGGGTGTCTACTTCAAATTATTCATCTTTACTTTAATCTTGACCCCCTCCCTCCCCATACGAAAATGTATGCTATATTCGCCCCTGGTTACCTTACCCCTAATCTGATTCTGAGCTAAGGTAATCAGTACTTGCTTACGATGTTTTACTATTATAAATAAAAAACCATACTTGCTATGAGAAAGTATCCACTTTGCATTTTATAGCACTGTTATTTGTCAGAAGCATCACCTGAAACGTTTGTCAGAAAGTGCAAGTCATAACATATTATTCCATGTCACACACAAAACGGAAACGGCAAAAATTCTTTCCAGCAAATATAATTCTTTCCTTTGAAACAAAACATATTTGAACTTATTACCAACTGCGTTCTCTGCATGAGCAGTAAACATTATGAAAAAATAAATACTAAAATTAAATTTGTTTTTAAACGCTTACACACACACACACACACACACACACACCACACACACACACACACACACACACACACACACACACACACATGAATAACCTACCTAATTAAAAACAATATGTTGAAAAAATATCCCAATGGAAATACAAGGACAAGATAATAAGTGTATTACATATCTGTACTGTTCAAATATCTGTTATTATCAGCATATGCGACAATGGATATTTATCCAGAAGGGAGTGCGGTAATATTACAAAATTGTCGTTTTTATATTTAATTGAGTTGGTTACGGTATGTAAAAAGTGGGTTCTGAAATACAACTCAGCTAGCATTGGTGATGGGTATCAAAAGATTTAAGGGTGTAAATTATGGTAAGAAAAGGAGGAAAAAGGTTATGGAAATATATACATATAGGTACTTATAAAACTTTTATTTGGTAAACCAACTACATTAACTTTCCTTGTTCCATTTAGAGGGTTTTTGACATCATATTACATGCATCATTTATATGTTTTTGACACTAACAATAAGTCGAAGGTTCTTTGAGCTCAATAGGTTCTTATACATATGGTGAAACTCCAAGAATGTTTTCTTTTGCTGTAAGACGTATGCCGGTACGAGTAAGCCCCTCCCACTTATTCCCAATTGAGATCCCCCTTTGTCCCGCTATAAGCTTGTCTGATATTGGCTGAATGGATCCGCGGCTCTTTATGGAACAGATCTCAAGCAGTCCGCTCCACTCCTCGGAGTGGAGAATGAAAAGAGGAGAGAGAGAGGGAACATCTACGAAAACGACTGTGGCATATCTTGCCACCACCTGGACTGTTCCTCGAATTGAATTCTAATTTGTTTTTAGCGAATCCATCAAGGATCTCCCTGTAACTCATCCATAGATCTCCTCTACAGTTCTTCCCCCTGCAACCGGCCGCAGTAGCCGAGTGGTCTGCGGCGCGCCAGTCACAGTCTGCACGACCGCTACGGTCGGGGGTTCGAATCGATCTGCACGGCCACTACGGTCGGGGGTTCGAATCCCCCCTCGGGCATGGATATTTGTGCCGTCTTAGTTCGTAAGTAGTTTGTAAGTTTAGGGACTGATGACCCCGTAGTTAAGTCCCATAAGCTTAACAAACATTTGAACATTTTTTTTTTGGTTCGAATCGAATCCCCCCCCCCCTCCCCGGTCATGGATGTTTGTGTTGTCTTTAGTATAAGGTTGTTCATAAGTAGTTTGTAAGTTTAGGGACTAATGACCCCGCAGTTAAGTCCCTTAAGGTTAACAAACATTTACATTTTCTTCCCCCTGTATGCCTCCCTCTTCCAAACCTTGATTCACATCATGGTCATACAAATACTCATCTGACTGGTTTCACCCAGACATCAGGGCAAATCAGATTAACTGCATGACAAATGAAAGAATTACTAAGTAATTAACGCAATCAAGAGGACGAGGGGGCGTGGACTTGCCTGGACTTAACAGACGTTCGTAATGCAATCAGTCAACGACTTATCTATGAACCTATGGCCAGGCAACATAGGCTTACGATACGGAAAAGCCAGGTTTGTGGTGAGCTTCAACTGTCTATCAACTGAAGGGCATGTATCCCAACCTCAACCACGTGACTGCATTGCTCATGGTCTACACCGTGTTCGCGTATCAGGGATAGTTAATGCTTCTGGTAAAGGTTCCGAGTCGCGAAATTTTGTATCAAGCAATTACAGGCCTACACGTACCACAATATCCTGTCGCCACGAGGAGGTGTGCTCCGATAAGAAGTGCTGTTTTCTTATGCGAAATTCAACTCAAGCACTAGATTCAACGGACGCAGCAGCCATCAAGCAGGCGCGACAATTAGTCAACAACAGAGACGAAAGCTGGGACTTTGTGCAGTGAATAGCTACGAGTATTTGCATGGCCATGATGTGAAGAGGGGGGCATGCAGGGGGAAGAGCAGTGGAGGAGATCTATGGATAAGTGATAAGAAGATCCTTGATGGATTTGCTAAAAACAAATTCGAATTCAATTTGAAGAACACTTCAGGTGCTGGCGAGATATGCCACAGTGTTCTCTCTCTTCTTTTCATTCTCAGCTCCGAGAAGTGGCGAGAGCTGTTTGAGACCCGGCGCATAAAGAGTCGCCGTTCCATTCCGACAATATTAGGCAAGCTTATAGTGGGCCAAACGGAGATGCCAATCTTCTAATATATAAAGCAGAGTGTCCGTATGTGTTGCATACAAATCTACAGTTTTGATACAATATTTATGAAATTTTGTACACGTAAGCTTCAATCCATGAGGATGGGCACCGTAAGTGTAAGAATCACATACGATATATAGCTCACGAGATATGCCGTCATAAACAATGAGATGCGCGAAAAACTGCTGCATTTTGCGACAATGCTGCTCATTTTCTCATAAACCATTAGACGATGTCAACCAAATTTGGTACACACATTCCTTACCTGAGGTAACAATTGCTGTAGGAGTATGAATCACATACGACACATGGTTCAGGAGATATAACATCATGAATAATAGGAATCGCAAAAACTGCTACATAATGCGCTGAGAATTTATAAATACACTGTATGAGAATGGCAGTACTTGGCGACTTGCAACAAACTTTAAACATAATTTCAAACTTTTTCTCGCTGGAACCATAGTCAAATGATGAAAGGAAAAAAAAGTTCCTCGCTTACTACTTTTCCGCTGTTTATGGAGTAAAACTTCGGCTCTCGGTATGACGTTACAATTTATAATTTCTACACTACAAATAGAAATCGCAGGAAATTTTACAGATAGTATACACACACGCAGTTGAATGTATCTTCTAAATTGTATCACAGTACGACACGTAGTTCATGAGATATGAGCACATAAACAGTAACGTTCCGCTGTTCATAGACTAAAACTACGGCATTCGGTATGACGTTACAATTTATAATTTCTACACTACAAATTGTAGCCGCGCGAAATTTTACCAACAGTATGCACGCATATAGTTCAGTGTATCTGATAAATTGTATCACATTACGACACGTAGTTCGTAAGATATGAGCACATAAACAGTAACGTTCATGGAAAACCGCCCCATCACGCACAAAGTTTTACTACTAATCGTATTACCGAGAGATTTTACAGACATACAGCCCACATGCAAATCAATATATACCTGAAAAATGGCAGGAGTAAATAAATAAATGCCCGGGCAACGCCGGGTTTTCAGCTAGTTGGAAATAAGTGGGACGGGCTTACCAGTACCGGCATACGTCTTACAACCAAAGAAAGCATTCTTGGAGTTTCATTATATGTATAAGTACCTATTGAGCGCAAAGCACCTTCGACTTATTGTTAGTGTCAAAAACATATAAATGATGCGTGTGATGTGATGTCAAAAAACCCTCTAAATGGAACAAGGAAAGTTAATGTAGTTAGTTTACCAAATAAAAGTTTTGTCGGCGCCTATTTGTATATATTTCCAGAATCTTTTTGCTCCTTTTCTCACCATAAGTTACACTTTTAAATCCTTTGATACCCATTACCAATGCTGGTTGAGCTGTATTTCAGAGCCCAATTTTCACATACCGTACCTACTTCAAGAAGTGAGTGTGTCATAATCACTTGTGTGGAAGCCTATAAAATTTAGTTCTATGGTATCGTTCGTCGGCTTTAGGCATCGAAACGGTAATAAGATGTCTGTAGGTAGGAAGCTTTGCATTTCCGTAGTTTTCATAAACCATTTTTAGGGTTTTACGAAAACGTAAGCCATCGAACAGTGTCACACCACCAAGAAAGCACTGTAAGGTTTGATATGTATAATATCAATTCCCGCTGCTTCGCACGCGTAGTCTGGATGGTCTGCATTGATTGTTTCTATTTTTAAACATAAATTTTCATAGATTTAGCTTTAAAAATGCTTTACCAATTAAGTATATTGATACAACTTGCCGCCCCGTATTGCACCATAGATGGCAAAATATAAAACATCCCAAAACACATTTTCAATAAATTTTAACCAGTGTTCCAAATCCAAATTTTCGCATTTCTAGCATAAAAACAGTCTTAGTAGCACACTTAAAAGATTTTCCATTATTTCACTCTCTTAATGGTGGAATTTCGAAAAATATCGAAACACGTGTTTTTAAAATTTCAGTGAAAAATCTAAATCCGATGTTTTTTTTTTTTTTTTTTTTTTATTTCTTGCTTCAAAATTGCCTGAATAGCAACGTGTTTTCAAAAAACCGTTCATCCCTTATTTTACCCCCTTAGGGATGATAATATCGAAAAATCGCTGATGCCTACAGTGCAAGATAAGCAACATCTACAGTTGTAGGATAAACAACGTCTACAAATTTCAAACTTCTGTCTTCTGTAGATTCACTTTTTAGCGCCGTTTTCTGTCTTTTAGAAACGGACCGAAAATGCGAAACTTTTTGTTATGCATTGGCATCTTTCTTGGCAGTTTTACTATTCAAACTGCAATATGAACTTTTTTTTCGTACGCTTGTTGCAGAAAAACATCTAAAGAAAGTGCATCACGTGATCCTAACAAGGAGGTTATTCTAACCTACTTGGTTCCTAAGCACTACAGTTGTCTTTCCAATGTTTATATTGAGAATATTGGTGTATTTCCAGTGTAGTTAATGCTCAGTTGATGTATGTCAGTGTTTCTCGGTGTCTTATCTTTGAGTCTTTTTATCTTTGAGCATCTGTTGATCGTCTTATTGCTCCACATTTTCCGGATTTTTGTTCGCCACACTCACCCACCGCCACACACCGCGATCAAAACACCATAGTGCACACCGCAAACCTAAAGGCTACTTTCATGCGTAACCGCCATTGGTCTGCAGTAAATAATTTTGGCTACCAAGTGAAATATACGGACACACGTCCCGCGTTTCATTTTTATGTATGTATATTGATTTCTCCTAAGCACAAAATAAGTTTATCTCGCCCTCCCCCCTCCTTTATCACCGCTGTAACTGTTTAGTAATTCTTTTGTTACATTTGTTAGAGAGTCTGATGACGCCCTGCTGCTCGGACGTATGGCATTCTTCATCATCCGTTTTTTGCTATATTAGCAGGTCCTTTGCCTCTCCATTTTTGCGATCCATTGCTTCCTTCTGAAGGCTGCCGTACGTTTTACCTTCCATCAAATCACCCAGTAGCTGAAATCTCCTCCTTCCTTTTCCCTTCTACATGACCTTCTAAAACTGTTTTATCAGTCCGTCATTCTTCCTTAAATGTGCCCAATTCAATTTCTTTTTATTACATCTAGTAACTGTATTTTCTCTCCCACGCTTCTCGGTACCTCTTCATTTTCTACTCTGTCCATCCAATTTATCCTTTCCATCCTCCGCCACGTCCACATCTCAAAAATCTCCAGCCTTTCTCTGTCTTTCTTCCTCAAAGTCCATGTTTCAGCACCATACAAAAAAACACTCCATACAAAACATTTTATGAATCTTTTCCTCAGTTCTCTGAGCAGACTGCTGCAGAAAATTCTCCTGTTCTTATAAAATGCCTCTATCGCCATTGCTATCCTTGTTTTAATTTCTGTACTGCACTTCCAGTATGAGTAAAATGGATTGCATACTACAGAGAAGATAATCTGTGGTGGTCCGTACAGATGCCTTTCGCAGCCGCCCGCTCTGGGTCAAATGCTGCATGAGAAGTATAGATTGGAGAATGAAAGCCCTCGAAACCTAATAGCGTCAGGTTAGGAAAAGAACAAGAGTTGGCCGAGGGTGCCAGATAGAAAATATAAAAGTAAGGAGCCTGGCATAAGCAAGAGGAGGCAATGCCAGAACTCAACTCGGGGCCCTTTGGTCGCCAGCCATGAAGTCACTAGGTGTGAGTCCCTGGGGTCATTATCACTAACCATTAATAAATTACTTTGTAACCAAGACGGTTTTTAACTCAAACTAAACTTTAATTGGTTCTTGTGTGAGTCCCACCATGGATTAGAAAACATTTTAAATTGTAACTGTTATTTAGGGTGTATGTTTGTCTGAAATATGGTTGTATTATTTTAATTACTGAAGGCGCTATATATGTGGATTCCTGTGTTCTCAAAGAATTTTCAGTTGTTTTACTTTTTAAGACCTTGTATGCTATATGTTGTTGTATAGGTGCAGCCGTAGGCAACGGCGCATTCGATAAATGAAAATAATTAAGAACGGCAGCGTAAGTTCTTTGGGACATTTCCGTCCCAATTCTTGATTGTAGCGTACGATGACCAAGTTCGATGCCAATTATAGTGCGGACACACACGATGACCCGATTCCTCGTGAGAAAACGTGGGCCGGCCGCGGTGGCCGAGGAAACTGAGGCGCTCCAGTCACAGTCTGCACGGCCACTACGGTCGGGGGTTCGAATCCCCCATCGGGCATGGATATTTGTGCCGTCCTTAGTATTTGCTAGGTCATAAGTAGTTTGTAAGTTTAGGGACTGATGACCCCGTAATTAAGTCCCATAAGCTATACAAACATTTGAACATTTTTTTTTTTGAAAACATGGATTAGCTGCGAGTCATAGAGCACACTTATCAAAGTAGGATGACATACCGTAATTTGGATTGGACGGGGTATGTGCTTGACTAGTCCATTGCAGATCTTTGAAGCCTTTGTCCAAGAGTTAGCACAACTGCCTTAGTAAGCAGGAGACCGGGGTTCTAGTCCCGACCCCTGCACAAATTGCGATAGGTCCAGGCTGTTTCCTTACAAAATATACTAGCAGCAGAGACAAAAACACCCCATTAAATCTATAAATAAAGGCATGTTTTGAATAAAAGCTGTGTTTTCCATATTCCAGGACGGCTGTAGCGGATGCACCTCAATGGCCTTCTCATCCCAAGCGGAAGCCTATTTCCCTCCGATAGTGCGTAAATACACGTTGAAAAATTCTGCGGGCGGTAGAATGGAGATAAGATTTTACATTTATTGGCAGTAATGAATTAAATGCACCGAAATAAAATTAGTGGATTGATTAAGATGAAATGGGGCGCATGATACAGCTATAATCTATTCAGATATGTTAAACAATATAAATAATATTCTGTAACAACTGAATTGTATCGCAGGGGGACTCTTTCACGTGTATTTCCCGCGTATCGACAGCAGTAACCGGTATTTTCTTCTTGGTTTTTCAAAGGCTGCGTTTTACTCTCGTAAATAAATCTGAAAGGCAAATTTACGTATGTATGGAATATCGGCACAGTTGTGCGACTGGATTCGTGATTTCCTGTCAGAAAAGACACAGTACGTTGTAATTGACGGTAAGTCATCGAACACAAGAGGTGATATGGCGTTTCCCAGGGAAGTGTTGCAGGGCCCCTAATGTTCCTTATTTTCATAGACGTTTTAGGAAACAATCTGAATAGCTTTCTTAGACTGTTCGCGGATGATGTTGTCATTTACCGGTTAGTAAAGCCACCAGAAGACCAAAAGCAACTGCAGAATGAATTAGATTTCTGCACGGTGCAAAAATTGCCATTTGACCCTTAATAATGGCAAGTGTGAAGTCATCCATATGGCCAATAAAAGAAATCTGTTAAATTTTAGTACCACGATAAATCAGTCAAACCTACAGGCCGTCAATTCTACTAAATACCTATGAGTAACATTTACGAACAACTTAAATTGGAAAGTACACATATTGTAGGGAAGCCGAACCAAAGATTACGTTTCATTGGCAGAACACTTAGAAGATACTATAGTTCTACTAAAGAAACAGCCAACACTACACTTGTGTGTAGTATTTTGGAGTATTGCGGCGCATTGTGAGATCCATACCAGATTGTACTGACGGACGATTTAGAGAATGTTCAGAGAAGGGCAGCTCGTTTAGTACTATCGCGATATAGGGGAGAGAGTGTTATGGAAATGATGCACGAGTTGGGGTGGAAATCTTTATAAGAAAGGAGTTATTCGTTGCGTCGAGATCTATATGTGAAATTTCTTTCACCAACTTTGTTTCCTTTACATATATTTATAATATTTTATATAAATGTTATTAACTCTCATAAACATGTACTTCTAATGTACTTTCCTGTGAACTAGTCGTTTTTCTGTGATAACATCTTTGTAAATCGTAACATGTTTGTAACATCTTTGAAAACATGAATACTACAGTCAGTTGTCACTTATGATGGCCTGAGAAACCAAAATCCGGCTTGTGACGAATAAATAAGTTTTGCAGAACACCAGGAAGTTGTCCGTTTTTTATATTAAAAAAACTTTCCTTTTTTAAGGTGGTGAGGTTTTTTTCTTTATCGCGTCACTTCTACATCTTACACTTATGCGAATAACTTCAAAATTTGCACGTAGGTAGAAAAAAGGTAAGTTCGAACTTGATTTTTATCCAATAATCATTACCCATTGCTGGGATATGATAGTTTCGAGTGAAGCTAAATTATTTAGCAGGTGTATGGTTGAACGACGAACCGGACGTGGGGCCACAGGAAAACTGTGCGTATCGATTAATACCTTTTGCAGAAGATGTCAATTGGACTCAGATTAATGCCCAGCTAATGGCACTATTCTCATATGCTCATTTCAGATATTACGTGTAAAAATCTTATTTCTCTGGGAGGTTTTTGAAGTGTCACTTCCACATTTTGAGCTTGCACTAATCAGCTCAAACTTTGCACGTCAAAACAATTTTTTCATCCAATAATTAATCATTATCCGTTGTCGAGATGTGATGTTTTAAAGGTGAACCAAATTTAAAACGTGTCGAGAGTCGTTGGACATCCCAAAAATGGCGCACTTAAAAAAACGTTTATAGTATTTTGTCAGCTGATTATCGTTTTGTTGTTTATGCGGTAATTACAGAAAACCTTTACGCAAGTACACTAAAATTAACGTAGAAGACGACCGTATATTTCATTTATCATGAAGGAAATATCCCAGCCTCGTTGAAGGTGTGTTTGTCTGTGTATTGTAAACATACGTCCTCAGTGTTACAGTCGCAAATACGCAGTACAAAGTATGTTAGTGATTGGTGGACTATGTGAAGCAGATTATGTGCCTAAATGTATTTCGGATGCTGTAAATAGGGTTACCAGACGGTCGGGATTCTTCTGTATTCTACCGACGTTTCATACAATCTCCAAACTCCAGATAAGGTACAGAATCTCCCGACAAAACTACTCTCGTTAATTTATCATTCGTTTCATATTTGAATGTAAAAAACATTTTGCAAAAGCTCAGAACGAACACAAATTTAGATGTGCTGATGATGGTTTCAACGCTGTCCGGCAACAAATAGCGTAAAGACTTTCGTCTGAGCGCCATCTGATTGAATTACAGCCATAAGGCTGACTATGTTGTCAAAGTGTAAAGCACATAGGCGCCAAGCAGTCGTGCTTCCTACAGCCAACTGAACGATGTTGAAAGGGGTCAAACTATGGCCTTACGAGTGGAGAGATGGCCGTTTTGGAGAACTCCCACACAAGATGGACATGCTGCGCTAGTTATGCAAAAAAGCTGATTGCAGTGGTCACTTGGACATTCTCACACTAGTAGACCAGCGAGCACAGAATAACAGAGAGGATATACCGCCCAAATAAGCGTACAGGCAGTGAAGTGACGGCAGCCATCTTGGGTGGGTGTAGAAACGGAGCTGGGCCGATAAATGCGTAGTTATTCAAATGGCGCTCGCCACACTTTTATTATCATTTGAATCCCATAGGATAGGAAAAAAATTACCAAATTTTTCACGCAGATACGTGAATGTTAAAGGAATGCAACACTGCCGCGGTAGAGTAGCCGAGCGGTCTAATGTGCCTAGCTGCGGAGCGCTCCGTTGGACGTTCTAGTCCTCCCTTGGACATGGGTGTATTTGTTGTCCTTAGCATAAATTAGTTTAAGTAGTTTGTAAGCCTAGGGACTGATAACCAGAGTAGTTAAGTCTCATAAATTTACAAACATTTGAACATTTTTAAATGCAACAGTGTTCTTATCAAGTATAGTACGTATTGTGTTTGCATACATATAATAATTGAAACTATTAATTTTACATGAAATTAAAGTTACGACATGAAAAATGTAGTCGCCTGCCGGTTTTTTTTTTTTTTTTTTTTTTTTTTTTTTTTTTTGTGATCAGGAAATTTTCGTAATCGAGAAAATTGTAGATAATGAAATGAACTTTTCTTTTTACTTAAAGAACTTTTTTATAGCTCCCCTAGTTTTCTCACAAATTTGGATAGAATAGAGAGGTGGAACCTTTCAAATTCGCTCTTCTTCGGGCAGAAGGGTATAAATACAGTTGCCCCAATTTTACAGAAGAACAAAAACAAAGATCAAGGGACACCTGACTAAATTTGAATTGAAGGTTTTTCGGTTTTCAAATGTTTGCAAATCTATCGGACCAAACTGCGTGGTCATCAGTCCGTAGCTTACAAACTACTTAAACCTAGGTAAACTAACCTGAGGACAACACACACATCCAGGGAGGACTCGAACCTCCACGGCGAGCAGCCGCGCGCTCCGCAGCGAGACGCTTTAGACCGCTCGGCTACTCCACCGCGGCATATTTTCGGTTTTTCAGTTGGGTTATGTGGTTTTATTTATCCCCTTCACAGTACTAAGTATACCATATACATCAAGGAAAGTATAACAACAAAACTTGTGAAAGAGTTCCTTTAGTTGTGACTTGTTCCTACTGGACCGAAACTATGCGGACTTACAACCTTTGGTATAAGGTCAGACAGGTGCGGTATTTTACAGTTTAGGAAGCATTGTGGGAAGGAGTGCTCAATATGTGCGCTACTACTACCTTCTAATAATGACAACATATGGCATTTACTTAAATTTTATTGCAGTACTAGGAATAAAGACATTTTTACATTTTTGATCTGCGAAGTCAAGTAACTTTATGAACAGCCATTCAAAAAACACAAATTACGAATACTTCAAAATCAGCTGATATGCAAGTTTTCTCACAGATCATAACAGTTTCTTAAGTTTTTATTCTGGAAGGCATTGTGATGATCGTCTCGCTGCGGAGTCCGCGGTTGCTCGCCGTCGGAGGTTCGAGTCCTCTCTGGGGCATGGGTGTGTGTGTGTGGGTTGTCCTTAGGTTAGTTTACCTAGGTTTAAATAGTTTGTAAGCTACGGACTGATGACCATGCAGTTTGGTCCGATAGAGTTACAAGCATATGAACATTTTTTTGATGATCGTCTCCAAGATCGTCTGACGGGTTGTCTGGGGGAGCATTCCTGATACCATCTGTTGACACCAGATTACACTAATGTGAGTGGGAAACATCAGAAATCAGACACAGCAATTCCACAAGATCTTTTTCCTTCTCTTGAGTGATGGGGACAGGGCCCTGATAACACAATGAAGTCTTCAGTGAATCACGACCATATCACCTTCTCATCATGCCCATCTTTTTGAAGTCCGCTACTACATAATGCTCTCAGGGTGGATAACAGGTTCTGTTAAATCGTACCTCTGGAACTGGTTTGGCTGGTTTCTCCAAGCTGTCATCGTCCTATTGGCACAAGGAAACTATTCTGCAAGCCCTTTCACTGGTCATAATCACTCTTCTAATCACATAATCTCACTTACAATACTGAAGATTAACATATTGTATGAACGCAAGTAAAACCACTGTGAAAGTGACATTCACAACAAATTTACTAACAGCAGGTTGTTAATTTCACAGAACACTTACTTCACTCATACCGCCCCCCCCCCCCAAAAAAAATGCAATGTCAACAATGCCACACAGTCCTATGGTTCCTGGATTCGAACCCCCGACCGTAGACACTGCCAAAAATCTTCCGAGAAAAGAAGCTTCTTCCCTGCGCGAACGTAAATTTCGACTGGGGTGGATGTCATTCGCAAGCACAGTGCAGTTTCTATTTACGCACTGGTTTATGGGAGCACTCCCATCAACCACCGCGAGCATGGTGGATCCTACTATGCGCACAACAGTTAGTTTTAGTTGGCGCGGTGGCTGATGGAAACATAGGTCCCGTTGTTGGTGTTGAAAACACATACAGAGCAAGGCGCTGGATCATACAGTTCAGATCCCTTCTTGAGGATGTGGTGGCAGAGTATGAAGATGCGATTTATTAAATCAGTGTGGGGTCGTTGAGCCTCGTCAGTATGTCAATAAGAGTGTGGGCATTGCAGGATAAAATTATTTCTGGACACGAAGAAGATATCACACCATTTTGTTACAATAATAGGATGTGAGGAGTGGAGCCTCAATTCAATCAAGCTCTTTAACAGACATTAACGTGCAGGCTGTAATGAGAATTTAAACTATCAATCTCACTCCTAATTAAAAATGGATGATATAATTATTTTATTCATATTTATTGACTTTTATGGTGCAATTCATAGCTTCTGTTAAATACAAAACTAACTAATGAAACCAAAGAATTAGGCTGGAATCCGATGCAAATTGTTTACTTTTTAAATCGTTTCTGAATATTTTCAAATATTTGTAAATCTATGGGACTTAACTGCTTGTGTATTAGTCCCTAAGCTTACAAACTACATAAACTAAGTTATACTAAGGACAACACACATAGCCGTGCTCGAGAGAGGACTAGAACCTCCGGCGGCGAACGGCCGCACGCACCGCATCACGGCGACTCATTGCGCACGGCTATTCCGATGCGGCGTTTCTGCATTGACTACTGCTATAGAATCTGAATTGTTGGAGTCTGTAAGATTCAATACCAATTATAAGTGGAAACGTAGAAGATATATGTAAATTAATTATACGGCAATACGTTAAGTCTTTTTGTAGGGCGATGATTTTAAAAAGCCGGCCGCGGTGGCCGAGGGGACTGAGGTGCTCCAGTCACGGTCTGCACGGTCACTACGGTCGGGGGTTCGAATCCCCCTTCGGGCATGGATATTTGTGCCGTCCTTAGGATTAGCAAGTTCATAAGTAGTTTGTAAGTTTAGGGACTGATGACCCCGTAGTTAAGTCCCATAAGCTATAAAAACATTTGAACATTTTGATTTTAAAAATATAAAGTAACATTTTTATTTATAATATTTATTTGTCTCGACAACTCCAAAATCATGACATTTCCATATTGTTACCAGCTATTTTACACTTCCAGTCTGGCAACCCTAGCTGTAACTCCCGAAAAAAAATCATTTTGATGATAGTTCTTGAAAATTACGTAATTGTTGCTATCTTCTGTAATCATTATTGTAGTTGTGCTGAATGGAGATAGTTTCCTTCTCAAAAGACAGTTGATCCCTTTTGTCTTTACCCTCAGAAATTTACATTTTGCTCCCCAGGGTGTTGTTAACCCTAATATACTTTATTCCATTCCACATTATAAAACATTCCTCCACATTTTAACACAGCAATAAACTGCGACACTATGTTTCACTTGCGTATTTAATGTGTTACTCCACTCGATATATATAATCGTCTTGCAATATGTTTATACACATAGTAGCGAAATTGCATAAAACTGTGGGAGTTTCGATATTCATTGTGTGGGAATCTGATATTATGCTCCATGTTCTTTTATATGGCGCTCCCCTTCTTCCACCTAGATGTCACATTTTGTGATAAATACCTCTTTACATAGGAGTATCCGACAATATAATTAGATACTTTATTCTACAGCCTTGAATGTGGCTGTTGGACAAAGATTCAGATTAATTACTACTCAGCAAATTAGTTGCAGGTAATACTTTTATTGATATTACCAAGGTTTGTCACCCCGATGAGTGTTTTCTTCAGAAGGAAATACATTTTTGTCTTCTAAACTAATTGACTGATTGCAACTAAACACACTTTAATATCAGGAAACAATCGTTGTGGGGTAAAAACTGCATACGACATACATATAGTACAGGATGAGGCCAACGAGAAAGACTGGCCGCGGTGCGCACGTCACGTCACGTGATCAATTGAGGCCTGAGCTAGCTGATTGGCCGGTCGCTGGGGCACAGCCCACTGTCTCATAGCTGACACTCGCCGCGGTGGAGTAGCCAAGCGGTCTAAAGCGCCTCGCCGCGGAGCGCGCGGTTGCTCGCCGTGGAGGTTCGAGTCCTCCCTGGGGCATGGGTGTGTGTGTTGTCCTTAGGTTAGTTTACCTAGGTTTAAGTAGTTTGTAAGCTACGGACTGATGACCACGCAGTTTGGTCCGATAGAATTACAAACATTTGAACATTTTGAGCTGACAGTCACTCAGCTACCGACCGCACCGGCTCAGGCCTCAATTGATCACGTGACGGGACCTGCGCGCCGCGGCCTGTCTTTCTCGTTGGCCGCGGTACATGACATGTGACGTCACAGAGCGAGGTGGCGCAGTGCTAACTTACTGGACTCGTATTCGGTAGTATGGTGGTTCAGATCCACCTTCGGCCACCCAGATTTAGGTTTGCCGTGATTTCCCTAAATCACGCCAGGTAAATGCTGGGATACTCCCTTCAAAGGGCACGGCCGATTTCCTTCCCCATTCTTACCCAAAATGCCGAGCGTTAGCTCCGTCTCTAATGACCACGCTGTCGATGGGACGTTAAATCCTAAGCTTCCTTCCTTCTCCATGTAACGTCATAAACAATGAAAACTGTCCCATCATGTGACTCATGAAAAACGTGACAATTTTTTGAACCACTACTTGAGAATGGAAATGGTAATGAGCGTATGGCTTTCTTGGCCAGGAGATCCCTTGCGGGATTGTTCGGCCGCGTTAGTGTAAGTTATTTTATTTGACTCCGCGTGAGCGACTTATGTGCTAATGATGATAAGATGATGAGAGCACTTAACGAGTTAACACGTAATTTTAAAAATTTACGAGGCTTTTTCTCGCTGACAACCGCAACAACATAGTGAAAGGAAAGTAGTTTTATTTTCTGATTTCTTAAAAGGAAAGAAGTTTATCGATTACTATATTTCCGCTGTCCAATCTGTAAAACTACGCCATTCGGCAGGACGCTATAAGTTATTATTTTTACAGTCAGCATACACTCATAACACTGAATGTACCTACAAAATTATATCATGGTACAACTTATAGTTCATAACAGATGAAGTCATAAAGAATTTGGTTAATGAAATATCGCCTCATCACACATTATTTTTCAATTTACTTAATGTTTGCAAAGCTATGGGACCAAACTGCAGTGATTACAAGTCCCTAGACTTACAAACTACTTAAACTGACTTATGCTAAGGACAACACACACACACACACACACACCCATACCCGAGCGAGGACTCGAACCTCCGACGGGGAGCAGCCGCGCACTCCGTAGCAAGGCGCTTTAGAGCTCACGGCCATTCCCGTGCAGCTTCAATTTATTACGTCTTTACTACCAACTCCGTTCACAATACATTTCGCAGTTTGCTAAGGATGTTGATTACTTTGAAGGACAACATGTGCAAACATGTTAAGCTTTTGTTCAAAAATGTTCAAATGTTTGTAGAGTCTATGGGACTTAACTACGGGGTCATCAGTCCCTAAACTTACAAACTACTTATGAACTACTTACAACTAAGGACGGCAGAAATATCCACGCCCGAGGGGAGATTCGAACCCCCGACCGTAGTGGCCGTGCAGACCGTGACTGGAGCGCCTCAGTCCCCTCGGCCACCGCGGCCGGCCATCGTAAGGATTGCGGTTCATGAAAACGAAACCGTAATGTTTAAAATGTTCAAATGTTTGTAAAGCTTATGGGACTTAACTACGGGGTCATCAGTCCCTAAACGTACAAGCTACTTAAGATCTACCTAACACCAAGGACGGCACAAATATCCATGTCCGAGGGGGGATTCGAACCCCCGACCGTAGTGGCCGTGCAGACCGTGACTGAAGCGCCTCAGTCCCCTTGGCCACCGCGGCCGGCCGAAAGGAACAAATATACCCCTAGCCAACGGCGGGAATTTCAGCTAGTTATTTACTAACAGATTACATTCAAATGTTCAAATGCTGTTAATCTTATGGGACTTAAATGCAGGGTCATCGGTCCCTAAACGTACAGACTAAATTAACTTATACTAAAGACAACACAATCATCCATGCCCGAGGGACGATTCGAACCTCCGACGGGGAACGGCATCGCGCCTCAATGCGCTCGGCCACATCTCTTAAGCGGTCGCGCGGGGTGCTCAGAACACCCCAGTCATCTTTGTTAATGAATTAATACATAATGGATAGGAGTATAACGTAATGTTCTGTGGTACCTTTCTAGGACTTAATATGAAAGTTTTGAGTAGGAATAGAATCGACAATGGAAGCGCAAGTTCCCAGAAAACGCGCAACAATGTGCCCTTGGGGTGTTGTCGGCACCCCACGCGACTCTTTACGTTGCAGTGCTGCGAGAAAGCGCACAGTCGTGTTCCGTAGCATCTGTACGTATTTTGTCGCTCCGTGCAGCTAAAACAGCTATGGATCGTTATGAAATAGAACATTAAATACTGCGGAAGCTTCTGGAAGAGGTCTTAGACGAAACTTTTGAAGGGGGAGAAGGGGATGAGGAGAAAGCAGACAGCTGTGAAGTTCTCTCTCATCACAGTGACACTGAAACGGAGGGTGCAGACAACCTGGAAGTCGAACCGCAAGCAAGTGCAGCGGATAATGAAAGCAAGCACTTTTTTTTTTTTTTTTTTTTTTTTTTTTTTTTTTTTTTTTTTTTTTAAATTGGAAAGGTTAACGTAACAAAATGGATGAAAATTTGTCCTAGTCGCAACGTAAGGACTAGAAATGTTGACCTTGTTATTCATCTCCCTGGTGTGAAAGCTATCGCAAAATCTGCGGTAACTGCTGTAAACTGTTTTTCAATATTTATGAATGACATAATAATTAATGATTTCATCGTGCACAAATAGTGACATACAACACATTGCATCAAATTTCACAAGATAACATGATGCCAAAGCAACAAATGAGGATGAAATCAAATGTCTTCTGGGTCTGTTCTTACTGGCTGGCCATTACAGGGCAGGACACCAAAATCTGGAAGACTTATGTGACACAAATGGTTTTGGAATTGCAATATTTAATGCAACAATGAGTTTACGGCACTTTCGTTTCTTGTTGCGTTGTTTGACATTCGATGATATTCGAGACCACAGCGTAAAGAACTTGATCGCCTAGCTGCATTCAGAGAAATGTTTGAATTATTCAAGTCAAACTGTGTCAGTAATTATTGTATGAGTTTACTGAAAAAATGTTTAATTATATGTATAATGTCTTATACCCGTAATACAGTATGAAGAATAAGAGCAATAAATAATAAAACAAAATATTATAATAAAATGGGGATTATATCATATGTTTCATATAACCCAATTTAAAACTAAAGTAATATTATATAAAACGATAATGTACCAGGAGATAACATTCTAAATTTGTGAAGTAAACATATTCATATCAGTGATATGTTGCACGACGTCATTATAGATAATTTTATTTGAGGTGTTGTTAGAAGCAACCCCGCGCGACTATTAACGTTACGAAAAGCCGCGCGACCGCATAAGGGTTAAATTGTCAGCAGCCTGGTACGTTGGGGTGTACTGTTCACTACTCGTTTCACAGGATTCTCGACAAAATAGGTTGTAAACTTTTCTCTAAATTGTCATGCTACAAAAGCGCTTGCCTTTTACTCAGCAGAGAGGCAAATACTCGTACGGATTAGTTTTGTATCAGGCGAAATTGTTAATAGCCTGCAGAGCTCTCTGTTAGCAGTCTAATTAATTCAACAATGGAAAATGAAAAATTCTATAAAAGACGTTTTCATTCGTAACACTGATAGAGGTGCATCTTTTCCTTCATTTACAGGAAGCTGTTCTTTACTCTTATATTGTAGAATACCATACTCGAAGTGTCTGTTTAAAATGTTCAAAACAAACGTTGAAAAGTTTGTAAATCTATCGGACCAAACTGCATGGTCATCAGTCCGTAGCTTAAAAACTACTTAAAGTAAGATAAACTAACCTAAGGACAAACACACACACACCCATGCCCCTGGGAGGACTCGAACCTCCGACCGCGAGCAACCGCGCGCTCCACAGCGAGGCGCCTTACGCCGTTTTATTTATTTATTTACCTCTCGGCTATTCCACCGCGGCGTTTAAAGTGTTCAAATGTTTATAAAGCTCAAGGGACTTGACTGCGGGGGTCATCAGTCCCTAAACTTGCAAACTACTTATGAACGAGCTTATACATGCCCGAGGGGGGATTCGAACCCCCGACGGGGAACGGCCTCGCGCATCGTAGCATAGCGCCTCAATTCGTTCGGTCGCTCCGCCGAGGCTCGAAGTGTCTTTGATTTCCACTACAATGTTTGTTTGCCGTTAAGGCACCAACTTCGACATGGACGATTGTAGTCGTCTCGCACGACTGTCTGCAATGCTAATGAGAAAATTTTCTCGCAGTTGCCTTTCATAGTTCCACAATACTTGAGGTACTTCAAAGTGTTTGGCAGCGTTATTAAAGTAAGACAATTAGATTTCGACTTCTTCTAAATGTTCTTCGTAGTACACTGGTATTGTCTCATTATGCAAAATTTTTCATTATGGCACAGCAAAGTGTGGGAACGATTCTTCCAACTGTAACACTGAACGGCTGATGCCACGAGGTTTCTCTGCCTAGTGTCCAATGCCTATATAAAAGGTAAATTGGTGGAAGACATGAGAATTTCACTAACAGGTCGACTGCACTGATTTGTTCGGAGGACACGATAAGCAAAGGACGAGGTGTTGTGGGGCTATTACGTGACGCGCAACAATGTGCGAAGGTTTGTCTCATTATTAACGCGTCCATGGCATGGACACCAAGCCAAACATTAACAGCCATCGGAGGATGAACCTGCCAGCAACGATGTTATGAATCCTACTAAATATCATTACAAACAATGAACCGTGACTGCTTAAGTATTTTATTTTTTTTATAAAAATTGTGTTTGCTTACACAGTCACAATATTCTCCGTGTAAAGCCCTTTCTACACGGGAAGTGAGAGCTTACAACATTACCCATGATGCACCGGTCACACCGTCCGCGTACAGTGTAGACGCGTCCACTTGCACAAGATGAACGCATACGATCACTAGTGGACGGAATAGGATGGATCCTATTCTCACGCATATGGAAGTGCTTCGCGCATGCGCAGACGACCGAATGGGGAACCCAGCTGACAAACGAAGCCATGTTGGGAATTTGTTTGAGAATGTCTTCTTGTCTCCTGCGCAGAGGAATGTAGTTTTTCGACTCAGTCGTATTTTAGGAGGTGATACTATAGAGGAATTGCATTAAAAATTTAATATAAACTGCGTACAATTTTTATTGAATACAGAGATATAGCTGTTAATATGAAATCCAAACAAACGTAGAGCAAATGTAATTCAAAAAATTTTCACTGATTGATCCATCGGTTCTTGGTAATACAACATTACACTTACTTAAAAGTAGTATTTTGTGTATGTTCACACGTTCATTTCCACTTAGTTACCCGGTTTCGGCTTACTAGGACATATTCAGACTTTAAATTACGTCGAAAAACAGGTTATTTAAATAAAAGTCAATCTGGTGATCTACCAAGAACCGACGAAAGAATCAGTCAAAATATCAAAATCAGTTTATTGTACACATACCAAGAGCTGCATCTCTGTAGCCAATAAAAATTGGACACACGTTATATGAAGTTTTAACTGCAAATCGTCTTTATTACCATCTACTAACATATTTGCTATTTATCCTGAAACATGCTCTAGTTAACAGATGAAATATTTGTTTTTGGTGAGCATTATTTGAAGCTCAATCAAAGTGAAAGGTCAATGTATAGACAGCTGAGCTTGTTCCTCATTCACATAGGCAGCTCAAACAGCAGGGGCTGGAAGTATGTAATCGCATTTTATAATGAGGACGTTAGCGCATGTAAGCGACGTAGTTACGCATGAACTGCACGAAAACAATTAAATACAGTTTCACAGTGGCAGTCTAAGACACAAATAAACGTTTTAATCATCAAAACATATCATACAATTTCGAAAAGTGATGTTAACGTGGCGATCATTTGCTTTAAGTTGACAACAAACGAAGCAGACGCCTGAAGCAGACGACTCAAGAAATTCGTACCGTTTGAACGCTTCTTTGTAGTTCGACGGTCTATCGGAAGGAGCGCTGCAGCTGACGACTTCCTTGAGCGTGTTGCACGTCTCGTTTATAAAGGGCTTTAGCCTCCGATGAAACAGTAAGCAGGTAATGCTAGAAGACATAGTAACGGAAATGCTTGTGTCTGCGAGAAGGTCGTCACTTACGGCTACTTTGGAAATAAAGGCGAAACGCAACTGGAAATAAAGGCGAAACGCGGAGAGTAGCGAGTAATACACGAGAACAACGAGAACCCGACGAATTATTAACGACGCCGTGCCAGGCGAAACATAGTTCTCGGAACACAACACACGGAAGGGACATGGATGTGTGTCCATTTCAGTCGCAGCTACGAAGAAAGGAGAGAAAGAGAGAGAGAGAGAGAGAGAGAGAGAGAGAGAGAGGAGCTGGCAAAGACGCGATGTGCAATGCGATGTGACTCAGCGCGCGACCTGGGAAGGATAGCCAAAAGGCTGGTGTGAATAAACAAGGCGTTAGGGGGGGGGGGAGGGAGATAGGAGAGGAGGGGGTTAGCCTTGGCTCGCCAACGGCCTCAATGTCAGGGTCGTGGCTCAGCGCGCTAGCTAACGAACGGCTGTGTACTAGATGACACGGACCGCCTGTCGCTGCTCGTGAATGGGAAAACCGACTCGTTTTTACAACCCATTAGCCAGTCTCTTGTTTTTTCGGGTATTCAGTTTTTTCAGTCTGATGAAACAATGACGTAACCACACTATGTGCTCATATCAGCTGCTTGAATTACTATGTTTGATGCGACGTATTTCCGGAAAAGACGAAAACCGAATTCAGTAAACGGTATGCGCTGCCTGCCTGATTTTCCGCAATCGATTTTAGTGTCCATGTAAAAGCAACCGTTTTGAAACTTCGTTGATCGTCAGGTAGTCTTCTTGTTAACCCTCCGACGGCAGCGCCAATTGTTATAACTTCAGCAGCAGCTCAGTGCAGATTTGCTACCCCTGTGTATTTCTCGTTACAAACCTAGTATATGGTTACTAAGTGACCGTTTAATGTACAGGTAGAAATATCACATTTGTTAATATCTGAATTAGTGTATCAATTACCTTCGGTGTAGAACTGTAACAAATCACTACATCGCAGTCACAGCACAAACCAGCCATTTTCATCCAGATTCAATTCTAATAATTTGTAAGAGGCAGAATTTTTACGTATTTGTCAAAATTTCAGTAACAGTCAATGTATATTTCAAGTATCGAAACAATACAGTCTCAGAGTAACCGCGTCTAAACACCGTAAATCAGAGTAATCTTTTGTCGCAATAATAGTATAAATAGTTCTGCAGTATAGCTACTCGCTCTTTCAGTCTTTGTTTCCCCCAATGTGAACAGCTCTCAGAATTTGTTTCTCGTGACGATAAGATCTCACTCAGTCTTTGTGGTTGTATCTGAAATAGATAGTCAGGTGCAAAAAATATTCCGAACTTTTGGTTTACTATGACTGAATTTATTTGAAAGGCTTAATTAAATCGAACTTATACGCGAGTGCGTAAATAATATCTGTGGACTTTAATTCGGGATAGGCTAGGGACTTAGAAAAATTCTGCCTCCCGATAGGAACGTAATAGTCAAGAAAATATTAATCATTGCTAAGAAGGTTTTCTTCATTGACAGCCGGCCGCGGTGGCCGAGGGGACTAAGGCGCTCCAGTCGCGGTCTGCACGGCCACTACGGTCGGGGGTTCGAATCCCCCCTCGGGCATGGATATTTGTGCCGTCCTAGTTCGTAAGTAGTTCATAAGCAGTTTGTAAGTTTAGGGACTGATGACCCCGTAGTTAAGTCCCATAAGCTTTACAAACAATTGAACAATTGAAATCTTCATTGACAAACATTAAATCAAATAACTATAACTTGTTCCAAAAAAGGAATAATTTTAAACATTGACTTTGCCAAGAATAACAAACTGCGATTTTGTGAAATGAACTATAGAGAACTGCTTATTTAAAATATATCGTGTGACTTTGACAGTGTTTTGTAAATCTGTGCTTAAGGTGAAATATAGGAGAAATATTAATTTAATATTTCGTGTCGACCACATCACTCGTAGTTAGCACCTGACCTTTCCATTGATAAATGAAGAACTTTTAAAAATAACATCTTTGATTTATCTGTGAATCAAAGTGACTAAAAATAATTAAAATGTTATGACTTTTATAGGTAAAGACTAGTGAATGTTTATGTGACGTGCTTCGTTAAATGGAACTACCGGGAAAGAAAAGATTATATTACAAAAAGAATTTATAATTTTTAAAACAAGCTCCTGAGATCGCAGAGTCCATGTTCATCAGTGAAAATATAATCAATAACTGTGTTAGACTACGGAAAGTTAAACCAGAGGCATCCGTAACTGAATATATGAAATATTATTATCAGGTGTACCAACTTAAATAACCAAAGTACGCCTCAAATAAAAATTTTACGTGCCTACTGAATCTTGATATGAAGACGACGAAAGCTTGCACTACCGCTGATGTCGCTTCTATCATACCGAAGCACTACAATAGAATAAACCAAATAAATTTCCACCACCAACCAAAATATCAAATAAAAGGACGTCACAAAATATAACATTATTCCGAATGTGGACAATAATCATGTGTAATAGACCCAGCAGTACTATTATTTCGTCTTTCGTTACTCCCCTTAGTTCCTGTCTCTTGAGTAATTAGTCTCAGCTTTTTTCTGTGTTATGTGGAACTTGGTACACATAATTATCTCATCAATCATATTATCATCTATCATGAATGAGAGAGCTTGCGTCTCTGACCTCACGTCCTTTGCGTTCCCTTTTGAACCAGGGAAGATTTTTATGATATTATTTCTCAGTGTTTTGGGTGCTGTTTGTATAGAGTTTTACTCGACAGAGTGGTACCGTCTTCAATATCAGATTCATTGCGTCTGAAATCTTGTTCGGGATCGGAACTAGGTTTTACAATTGACTGATAGTATCCTGTTCATGATCTGATGAATAATCTAGACAAAATCGTTAAGATCTTCATTACTTGTCGAAAGAAGCCCATTTCATCATTTGTTAGATTCATACCACGCCTGAAGATTAAATTACGTAGTAGAATAACAGTCATTTTCGCATTGTGTAAGGCTGTAAAAGGGTTGACGGAAACTGCAGCATGGCTAATCAGGACAAACTAGAGGACAATTTATCGAGAGTTAAACTTCTATTTACGAAATAAATTTAAATTTTTGAGCATTCTAATATGTAGGGTAAAATTTATACAGTAAATATTTACTAGAAACTGCCACAAATCCATCTGCAAGGAAAACTAGATGTAACACAAAACAATTCAAATCTACACCGACAGGCACCGCGGTGCAAATCTGCTACCAGTGATGCACTCCCTAACTAAACATTTTTTGGGTGGACACAGCCGGGCACTAGAAACTCAGAAACTTCACCGACATTTTTCAGGCTTAATTGAGGAATAGCTAAAGTGAAAATAGGGCGTCTCGATTATTACAACAGTGAGAATTTAAAGAAAAGTGGTAGCATATTTGCACCAGCGCTGCCCCTCGAGGGTTAATCTCACCGATTTGGGAGGTTGTATTACGTTGCTGTCAATACGTGAGTATGAGCGTGGTTCATGTTATTTTATTTTGGCAGCGAATTGTCTTTCCTTTAGTGCTGCAGAACAGATTCAACTGACAGTGTTAACAATCAACGAAATAACGTCTAAAGCAATAATATACACCGATACAAATCTGTGTCGTGCGATTAAAACATGACATAAAAACAACTGTTCAATCAAAAATAGTAAAGAAATTTTGTTTTGTTTCAGAAATATTCAAATGTTTGTTACCTTATGGGACTTAACTACGGGGTCATCAGTCCCTAAACTTACAATCTACTTATGAACTACTTACGAACTAGGACGGCACAAATATCCATGCCCGAGGGGGGATTCGAACACCCGACCGTAGTGGCCGTGCTGACCGTGACTGGAGCGCCTCAGTCACCTCGGCCACCGCGGCCGGCTGGTTTTGTTTAGTGCATGTGTTAATACAGAATACACTGAATTTTAATTTTTCCAAAGTTGAATTCATAAAGTGGAAATGAACAAACGCGCCAAAATGTCGCTCTAGAAGCACATTACTCCTAATGAACAATGCTACTTTAAGGTCTGTATACTGTATAAAGCAGCTTTTAGCACAATATAGTCTAAGCATAAAATGTTCATATGCTTGTAAATATAAGGTACTTAACTGTTGCGGTTATCAGTCCACAGACTTACAAACTACTTAAATTAACTTTGCTGAGAACAGCAACACACCCGTGACCGCGGCGAAGTGACCGAGCGCATTGAGGCGCTATGCTCCAATGCGCGAGGCCGTTCCCCGTCGCGGGTTCAAATCCTCCCTCGGGCATGGATGTTTGTGCTGTCTTTACTATAAGTTAGTTTATATGTAGTTTGTAAGTTTAGGGACTGATGACGCCGCATTTAACTGCCATAAGCTTAACAAACACTTTTTGAACACACCCATGCCCGAGGGAGGACTGGAATCTCCGACGGTGTCTAAGAATAACGTTGGAAATTAAAGGATTAAAAATTTTCGGCTATTATAGACGGAGTTACTTTTTCTGCAATGAAAGAGAATTACAAATATTAGACTGAGCATGAAGCTGTCTAACATTTAAGCAAAGGGAAGCAGCGATTATCATGACTTTTACGAGAGGTGTTTCGCTTTTGAACGTATGGGTGGATTTCTTTAAATACTATTTCAGTCATTCCGATTATGCGTGAACCACGGCTAAGGTTACAAAATCTATTAGACACTATAAACGATCTTATTTCAGTGAGAGGCAACTGATAGATATATTTAAAAAACGGAGTATGTTCGAAGCATACGTATCAATTTGACTGAATATGAGTTTTTAATCGTGAAAAATCTTTTAAAAAATAATAAAAAAGCTTCGAGTCGTTAATAACTGTGCTCTATGTTAGATTACTTTTAATAAATGAACAACAATGTTCCATTTAAATTTATTGAAGGTCGGTCCCTGTTTTTCAGCTGCTTTGCACCCATCACCGATAATCAAGTTTTGGCCGCGGCGGGGTGGCCGAGCGCATTGAGGCGCTAGGCTCCGATGCGCGAGGCCGTTCCCCATCGGGGGCTCGAATCCTCCCTCGCACATGGATGATTGTGTTGTCTTTAGTATAAATTAGTTTATAAGTAGTTTGTAAGTTTAGGGACTGATGACCTCGCAGTTAAGTCCCATAACATTAACTAAGATTTGAACATTCGAGCCGGCCGCGGTGGCCGAGGGGACTAAGGCGCTCCAGTCACGGTCTGCACGGCCACTACGGTTGGGGGTTCGAATCCCCCCTCGGGCATGGGTATTTGTGACGTCCTAGTTAGTAAGTAGTTCATAAGTCGTTTGTAAGTTTAGGGACTGATGACCCCGTAGTTAAGTCCCATAGACTATACGAACATTTGAACGAACTTTTATTTTGAACATTCGAATCATGTTTTGGTAATTGTCAAATGTTCAAATGTTTGTTTACGTTAAGGGACTTAACTGCGGGGTCATCAGTCCCTAAACTTACAAACTACTTATGAACTACCTTATACTAAAGACAACACAAACATCCATGTCCGAGGGCGGACTCGAACCCCAGAGGGGACACAGCCTCGCGCATCGCAGCATAGTGCCTCAATGCTAGCAATTGTCAAGAAGATGTAAACAGAAAGGACATGAGACATAATTATTTTTTTATTTGTTGGTGACTTAATCACTTGCTTTTTAAGCATACACTGTAACCAGCCGATGGTGTTTTTTCCGGGATGTATTTGTTCAACGTTCAAATGTTTGTAGAAATTATGGGACTTAACTACGGGGTCATCAGTACCTATGCTTACAAACTACTTATGAACTACCTAAGACTAAGGACGGCACAAATATCCATGCCCGAGGGGGGATTCGAACCCCCGACCGTAGTGGCCGTGCAGACCGTGACTGGATCGCCTCAGTCCCCTCGGCCACCGCGGCCGGCGATGTATTTGCAGTTATTCGTAGATTTTTTAATGAATTCCTTTAACCAATGTAGTTTATTAGTATGAATCGTCGTTAAAGATACTGTATATTGTACTGAATTTATATTGAGGCTCATTTTCTATGCAGTCATTTCATCTCTTGCGTTTTCAGAGAACCTAGCGTTTCTGCACTCTGCTCCAAACAGAAAGTTCAATATTAAGAAAACGCCTATTCGTAAACATCAGAGGAACGTTGAAGTAAAGTTAATTATTTGAAATCAAATGAAGAACACTTATCGTAGCGGCAATAACAGTGACGATGGGCAATAAACAGAGTGCCGACAACAATAACAATTTTACAGTGCCAAAACGATCAAATGTTTCTACATGTAACTGAATGCGTTTCACTCGGAAGAAATGAAGCAAAATACGCAGTACACACTTGGCGCAGGACTGTAGTCTGATAGACCTATTTTCACTGCAAAAAATCTTAAAGGGGCGTCGGATTAAAGAGGGATAAAACCGTAGCTAACGGCGTAATGGGAACTACTTCCAAAGGCATAACATCGATGTAGGCGAAAAAAAAAAGGAAACAAAACTTCCGTCCCTTTTGAAAACATCTCGGATGTTCTGAACATTCATGTCGGAAAGCGGTAGTACATAAACGGTTAAAAAAAAAAAAAAAAAAGGTCGGGGGTTCGAATCCCCCCCTCGGGCATGGATATTTGTGCCGTCTTAAGTATAAGGTAGTTGATAAGTGGTTTGTAAGTTTAGGGATTGATGACCCCATAGTTAAGTCCCGTAAGCTTAACAAACATTTGATTTGCTATTGAAATTATGCCGCCCCTAACACCTATACCCTATTCCACAATATATTGTCAATGAAACCGTAGCTTTATATTTTGTGCGCTATGGTCCTAATTACACCACTTTTTCCGTAATTAGTATAATTGTGAAGTAGGCTTTCACTCTCCAGATTATTTCCTACAAGCCAACTATTTAGTAAGACTGTACAAGAAATAGTTTTTGTGTGCGTTTCTGAGGTAATGAAAGTACAGTCATACAGGGTGGTCGGAAATTCCCGTTATAAACTTCTAGGAATTGTTGAGGGTAGTGAGTACATAACATTTAGAATAGGAACCCGTGGCCGGAAAGGTATCATTTCCGTTTCACGACGGTTTCTGTTCAGATGATTATCCCATCCACCCCTACTTGGGGAATGTAATTAAGCGTAACCTAGTACAACTGCTGGAATCAATTTGAAAAGAATACTTAATCGTTCCGTTATTACTTAAGCATTTTCATTACAATTTACAGCTTGTTGTTGTTATGGTCTTCAGTCCGGAGACTGGTTTGATGCAGCTCTCCACCCTACTCTATCCTGAGCAAGCCCCTTCATCTGCTCATAAGAACGGCAACCCACATCTACTTGAATCTGCTTACTATACGCGTCTCTTGGCCTCCCTCTGCGATTTTTACCCCACACACCTCCCTCCAATGCTAAATTTACGATTCCTCGATGTCTAAGAATGTGTCCTACCAAGCGATCCCTTCTTTTAGTTAGGGTATGCCAAAAATTCCTTTTCTCACCAATTCTGTTCAGTACCTCTTCATTAGTTATACGATCTACCCACCTAATCTTCAGCATTCTTCTGTAGCACCACATTTCAAAAGCCTCTATTCTCTTCCTGTCCGCACTGTTTATCGTCCATGTCTCACTCCCATACAAGGCAACACTCCACACAAATGCCTTCAGAAAAGACTTCCTTACACTTAAATTAATATTCGATGTTAGCAAATTTCTCTGTTTCAAAAATGCTTTTCTTCCCATTGCCATTCTGCATTTTATATCCTCTGTACTGCGACCATCGCATGTTATTTTACTACCCAAGTAACAAAACTCATCTACCACCTTCATTGTTTCGTTACCTAATCTAATTCCTTCAGCATCGCCTGATTTTCTAAGACCGCATTCCATTATTTTTGTTTTGCTCTTGTTAATGTTCATTTTGTACGCTCTCTTCAACACACTGTCCATTCCATTCAACTGCTCTTCCAGGTCGTTCACTGTCTCTGACAGAATTACAATGTCATCAGCAAAACGCAATGTTTTTATTTCTTCCCCCTGAACTGTAATCCCTATTCCAAAATTTTCCTTGCTTTCCTTCATCGCCTGCTCAATGTACAAATTGAATAACATCGGAGAAAGGCTACAACCCTGTCTTACTCCCTTCCCAACTGATGCTTCCCTTTCATGCCCTTCGAGTCTAATAACTGCGGTCTGGCTTTTGTACAAGTTGTAGATAACTCTCCTTTCCTTGTATTGTACCCCTGCTGACTTCAGAATTTGAAAGAGTGTAGTCCAGTCAACATTGTCAAATGCTTTCTCCAAATCTACAAAGGCTAAAAATGTAGATTTGCCTTTCCTTAATCTATCTTCTAAGATAAGACGTAAAGTGAGTATTGCCTCCCGGGTTCCTACGTTCCTCCTGAATCCAAACTGATCTTCCCCTAGGTCAGCTTCTACCAGCTTTTCCATTCTCCTGTAGATAATTCGTGTTAAAATTTTGCAACCATGACTTATCAAACTGATGGTTCTGTAATTTTCACACCTGTCTGCACCTGATTTCTTTGGAATGGGGATTATGACATTTTTCTTAAAGTCTGAGGGCATTTCGCCTGTCTCATATATCCTACACACCAGTTCAAATAGTCTTGTCATGACTGGCTCTCCCAGAGACTTTAGTAGCTCTGAGGGTATATCATCTACTCCTGGGGCCTTGTTCCGGCCTAGGTCTTTCAAGGCTCTGTCAAATTCATCTCTGAGTATAGTATCTCCTATTTCATCTTGATCTACTTCCTCTTCCCTTCCTACAACATCGTCTCTAAGTTCATTTCCTTTGTAGAGCTGCTCTATGTACTCTTTCCACCTTTCAGCTTTCCCTTCTTTGCTGAGAACTGGTTTCCCATCTGAGTCCTTGATATTCGTAGAATTGCTTTTCTTGTCCCCAAATGTCTCTTTGATTTTCCCGTAGGCGGTATCTACTTTTCCCCTTCTTATACATTCTTCTACAGATTTGCATTTGGCTTCTAGCCACTCCTGCTTAGCCATTTTGCATTTCCTATCAATCTCATTTCTTAGTCGTCTGTACTCCATTTTGCCTGTTTCATTTACTGCATTTTTATATTTTCTCCTTTCATCAATTAAATTTAGTATCTCCTGTGTTATCCAAGGATTTTTGGCAGGTCTTGCCTTTCTACCTATTTTGTCCTCTGCTGCCTTCACTATTTCATCTCTCAATGCTACCCATTCCTCTTCTACTGTTTTATTTCCCCCTGTTTCTGTCAATTGTTGCCTAAATCTCCCTCTGAAATTCACCAGAACTTCACGTTCCTTCAATTTATCCAGGTCCCATCTCCTTATTTTCCTACCTTTCTGCAGTTTTTTCAGTTTCAGCCTACAGTTCATGACTAACAAGTTATGGTCAGAGTCTATATCTGCCCCTGGGTATGTCTTGCAGTTTATAACCTGATTCCGGAATCTATATTTTACCATTATAAAATCTATCTGATACCTTCCAGTGTCTCCTGGTCTTTTCCAAGTATACAACCTTCTTTTGTGATTCTTAAACCACGTGTTTGTTATGATTAAATTATGTTCCGTGCAAAATTCTACCAGGCGACTTCCTCTTTCATTCCTTCTGCCCAGACCATATTCACCTACTATCTTCCCTTCCCTTCCTTGTCCTACTACCGAATTCCAGTCTCCCATAACAATTAAGTTTTCCTCTCCCTTAATTGTCTGAATAATTTCTTTTAGCTCCTCATATATTTCTTCGATTTCCTCATCATCGGCAGAGCAAGTTGGCATATAAACCTGTACTACTGTTGTCGGTGTTGGCTTCGTATCTATCTTGACAATGATAATGCGATCACTGTGCTGCTCGTAGTAGTTTACCCGCATTCCTATTTTCTTATTCATTATCAGTCCTACTCCTGTGATACCCCCAACTGATTTTGTATTTATAATCCTGTACTCACCTGACCAGAAATCCTGTTCATCCTGCCACCGAACTTCACTAATCCCCACTATATCCAACTTCAACCTATCCATTTCTCTTTTTAAATTTTCTAATTTTCCTACTCGATTAAGGGATCTAACATTCCACGCTCCGACCCGTAGAATGCCAGTATTGTCTTTCCTGATGATCACATCCTCCTGAGTAGTCCCCGCCCGGAGATCCGAATGGGGGACTATTTTACCTCCGGAATATTTTACCCGAGAGGATGCCATCATCATATGTTCATACAGTAGAGCTGCATGTCCTCGGGAAAAGTAACGGCTGTAGTTTCCCCTTGCTTTCAGCCGTTCGCAGTAACCGTGTGGCAAAGCCACATTAGCTGATGTTACAAGGTCAGCTCAGTCAATCATCCAGACTGTTGCCCCTGTAACTACTGAAAAGGCTGCTGCCCCTCTTCAGGAACCACACGTTTGTCTGGCCTCTCCACAGATACCCCTCCGTTGTGGTTGCACCTACGTTACGGCTATCTGCATCGTTGAGGCACGCAAGCCACCCCACCTCGGCAATGTCTGTGGTTCATGGGGGTGGCTTATGGGTTCCATTAATCGACAACAACAAGAACACAGCATCTACGGCGCCAGTCGCAACGTACTGATGCATTACAACAGCGGCTCGATGTGGCGACCAGCAACGTCGTTACACACATTGTACCTCAGAAGCATGTTCTGGTACACACTCTCCATCCCACCTGGCGACCCTCCAATGTCTAGTGCAGCGGCCAGAACTCGTGCCAGCAGATCTTCCGCTGTCTCTACAGGTGTCTCATAAATTAGGCTCTTCATACGACTCCACAAGAAGTAGTCCATAGGGGATAGATCCAACGATCGGGGCGGCCACGCGGTTGGACCAACACGACGTATCCATCTTTCACCAAATCGACTGTTGAGATGTCTCCGGACAGCCAGTGAAAAGTGAGGTGGAGCACCTTCGTGCTGACACCACATTTCCTGACAGCCATCCAATGGCGCATCTTTCAAGAACGGGCCCAATACGTGTCGTAGGAAGATTAATGCCCGATTTCACCAAGCGTCGTTTATGACTTTGACGATCGTTTACTCTTTGACGATCGTTTAATTTTCATTTTTGCGTTTCATCGACGTCTGTTTACTGTAACGATCGTTAAACTCGTCGTTAAACCATTTGACGAGTCGTTTATACAAGACAGGTTTACTGTAGTTTTAATATTCAGGAGTTGTTTGTAAAGGTAACATAGATACTTTATTGCTGTTCACGTCTTCTGGCTGTGAGATAACTTTGATGCAGACGTATTGTACATAGATTTGCTAGAAAATCTAGGGTGTGAACGCGATATTTCTGAGCGCAATGATCATTTCTACACAATGAATGATATAAATATCATTACAAAGTAGCATTAAAACTTCTGGAACAAATTGAAAATAGACTATAGTACCCATCTAACAGAAACAGACAATTAACCCCAATAAAAAACTGCTTTCAACTCTACGATTCTATGCTACTTGATCTCTTCAAATGGTAATAGCAGATTTAAATGGGGTTGCGAAATGAACCGTCTGCCGATATATCAAGAAGGTTTCAGAAGCAATTGTGTCGCTGAGACCCCTAACGTGAAATACCCGCAAGGAATTACGTCTTTCATTTTCGAAATAAGGCCCAAGAACAACTTCTCATCATCAGAAAATTTATAATCTCTCTTTATTTCATAGGCTCGTTCCATTTTCTTAGCGTTATTATTGCCCGGTTTCACCGAACCGACGAATCACAACAACTTTGGCTGTAGTGAAAAACCCGCTCTTTACGTAGCGACATTCGTTTGTTCAATCGAAAACTAGAGAACAACAATGAAAACAAACGATAAAACTCGTTAGTATCGGTTTAATACACGATGCTACACGCTGTTTCGGTTGGAGCGTTTGTTAAAATAAACGCCTCGTCAATTCATTGAATCTGGCGATGATGAAACGCTGTAGCTTTCGACAGAAGGTCAAAATTAAACGAGGCGTTGAATTTGACGTTTGTCTCACGTATTTAGACGAAGTTTGGTGAAACCGGGCACAAGTATGCTTTGTTGCATGCCATGATAGGGAGTTACACATCTGAATTGAAACTGTCGTAGAACTGAAACGTTTCCCGACATGGGTTCCTATTCAAAATGTTATGTATTCGATACCTCTACGAGTCCTAGAAGTTTGTAACGGGAATTTCCAACCACCCTGTATACTAATAATACATTGGTGGTACGTATCCCTTAATAGTTCTTACACAATAATGTACATTCCGTAATGGTAATTAGATAACTTTTATTGCACTTTATAAGATGACACGATGAAAATTCAGCTAGTTGCGATAATAAAAGATTTGTTTTGATAAATTTTGTTTATTTACAGTAAATTAAGCCTTAATAAGAAAAGTGAACATAATGATATAAAAATTAATGAAGAAATTGTAATAATGTTTTCGTTTTAAGAAATATCTGTGGAATGGATCGATATTTAATGTTCGAATAATTAATGAAAAATTGCAATAATTAAGTTTGTGCCGGCCGCGGTGGCCGAGGGGACTGCTACGCGTCAGTCACGATCTGCACAGCCACTACGGTCGGGGGTTCGAATCCCCCCTCGGGCATGGATATTTGTGCCGTCCTTAGTGTTAGCTAGTTCATAAGTAGTTTGTAAGTTTAGGGACTGATGACCCCGTAGTTCAGTCCCATGAACTATAAAACATTTTTGAATTAAGATTGCGTTTTAAGAAATTCTATTAGATTTGTATTCGAATAATTAATGAAAAATTGCAATAATTATGTTTGCATTTTAAGGAATATCTATGGAACCGTGGATCGATATTTTGAATCGTGTTCAGTTGGTCACGTGTTTCGTGGAGCTGGGAGCTGGTTCACGGAATTCACGGTCTTTTGTCTGGCGGAGGTAATGGGGTAAGGTGCTCGATTTTAGGTGGCTGGGAGCCCCTCGGAATTGTTTTCTTTATGAGCGGAATTGTTTTATTTCATACGCGAAATAAGTGCATTTAGAAAGAACGGCTCTACTAATTACGTGACCGAACTGATAGACGTTGTTATTATTATACAAAACTGTGTAGAATAGGAACTAAGAACGATATTAAAATTGAACATTGTGTGTAACAGTATTTGCGGTGTTAGTTTTTTTTTTTTTTTTTTTTTTTTTTCCACTGATTCTCTCAGGCCAATGAACAATGGGCATAAGTGCAACATGTGAACATCCGCCCCTTGAATAGTCGAGCCATCAGTCGATTTTTCTTTTATTAGGTAGTTCACATGCCCTAAGTGGAGTTAGTAGCATACGCAAAAATAAGCAGAGGCTACTACTCGACTCGTTGCACCTTACTTACAGTTTAAAATTTTGGCCCCAAATTTGCCGCCCCTAAAATCGACGTCATAGGCTCCAGCCTACTCAGTCTTCTGATAAATCCGCCACTGGTGAATATATAATTTCCTAAATATTAGTACGATAGCAAGTGACAGTTTAAACCACAGCTTTATTTAAAATGATATTATATTACTGGTCAGTTAAAAATTATCATAAGAATGGGTAAAGCATATTTGTATGACAATGTTTTAAAATACAGTTTTTCGACAGTTATTACTGTATTATGTTTATCGTGTGTATGACATTAAGTAAACCTCTAACAATAAAGTTCGGTGAATGAAGCCACTCAGTCGATGGACCAACACCGGCGAATCACAACACTGCACCTGCATAGCAGCAACACCACCTAGAGACAAGGCCTTACAACAGCCCGTTCTACGTCATACTGACCAGGCCGAGGCCTACGAGAAAGACAGTCCCCAGCGCAGTCGTCATGCCACGTAAACAAGGTAGTTCTGTGCCGGCGCTATCGCTAGCCGATTGGCTGGCCGCTGGGGTACTGCCTACTGCGTCATAGCGGGCAGCCTCTGAGCTAGCGATCGCGCCGGCTCGGAACTACCTTGCTTACGTGGAATGACTGCGCTGGGGCCTGTCTTTCTCATAGGTCACAGATCAGGCCGCGGCCGTCAGCTGAATGGCTGTCCGCTAGAGCACACCCGCCTCGTAGCGGCCAGCCAGTAAGCTGGCGGCCGCGGCCTGGTCAGTGTGACGTAGCACGGACTGTTGTAAGGTCTTGTCACTAGGTGATGTTGATAGCGGCTGGTGTTGACAACCTGCCCCCACTGTAGTTGATTTAAGTATCGTTTGTGTTCCGTGATAAACCTGTTGGACGAAGTGCTTGTTTACTGAATTGTGAACACGACAATGAACGAGCAAATGATCAACTTAAAGTTTTATTTTAAGCTTGACAAAACACGTAAAGAAACGCGTTGACGGTGGCACGTGTTTATGGGGATCAAGCATTGTCCATGATGCGTGTGTACAAGTGGTTCGTCCGTTTTCGAGGAAGCCGGCAAAGTGTTTCTGACAATCCCCGTAGCGGACGACCGGCGACTGTAACAGTGAGAAAGTGATGACATTATCCATGAACGATCGCTGATTAATTATGGACCTGATAGCGGACGAACTGCAGATTAACCGTGAATCCAGGCCACAATTCCTTACCAAGAAGTTAGGGGAAGGGAATGTTATCGTCCTGTGCCTCACCACTTGAATGACGATCAGGCACGTTTAAAGGTTTTCACAAGATTTGGTCGAAAAGCGGATGCGACAATCCAATTTCTTGAACCGTATTGTTGCTGAACATGAAACCCGGTGTTTCTGGTAACGTTTCTGAAACGAAAAGGCAAAGCATGGAATGGCGTTCTCCGAGATCACGTCGTCGGTATAAGGCCAGAGCCGAAAAATCGCCCATCAAAACGATGCTCATCACCTTTTTCTATAATCAAGGCATTATCCACTAGGAATTTCTATCCGAAGGAACGGCGTTGAATGCTGCAAGGTGCGTTTAAATTTTAATACGTTTCTGCGCAGGGTCCGACCCCAGTGTGCACAAGCACAAGCAAGTTGCTGGTACTTTGTACACGACGATGCTCGCCCACCCACAACCAATAACGTCACACACTTCCTGAAAAAAGGGGACTTCTTCCTATTCCAACTCAAACTCACTTTGAAAGCGAAGAGATCTGACTATATTTCTGACATCCAACTAAACGTGACAAGGCTTTTTAACACCATTCCAAAGGAAGACATGGTGCACAGTTTCCAGGAAATGTATTTCAGAGCTCAGTGGTGCGTAGTTCAAAATATGTTCAGGTGTTTGTAAATCTAAAGGACATAACTGCTGCGGTTACATTGTTCTACAAAAAAATATTTTTTTTTTTTTTCTGGGGGTTTCACACGTGATTCACGTGGAAACGCAGCGCCTAAATTCAACTCTGTAATTCGTTTTTTCGTCTCAGATATAGTTTTCAAGTTATAGGCAATGTTTTATTGTATGTCTATTCTGTGAATAATAAAAAGCGACGTATTACGGTTTTATTTTTTTGTCGTGTGAACAATGGTGTCCTCTCGAATGATGTTCCAGCAGTTGTCGGCAAGCATTGCAGGCATCCATTTCCATAACGCTTTTCCAAGAACATTATGTCTTGATGGAATCTTTCACCATGTTCGGCGAAAACATCGCTACAGCTCCCAGGAAAAAAAGTTTAGATGCGAATCTAGGAAATGCACTTTTAATTACATGTTGCATCCTAAATCTCTATATGCATTTATCATTTCTTGAACGAATTGTTCATAGTTATCAGCTCTTTTTCTCCCCCAAACGCTTTTGGTTACATTCTTAAAAGAGAACCATTCATTTTTTTTTTTCTTTGGGTGAAGGGCAGTCTTCGAAATGTGGGTCTGTTTGAGGTTCTCTAATTTGGGGGCCCACAAACACCGCTTCCTGTATTTTTGATAAAGAAAGTCGAGAGAACTATTTTGAAACGTGCATAAAACCTTGTCGAGATTTATTCATGGCCTTTACAAACTGTTTAAAAATGCCTAGCTTGATGTGAGAGGTGGTTGAGGAACTTCTTTACTGGGTACCAATGTCTCATTCTGTGTTTTTTCTCCCGTTATCCAGCTATCTTAAGGCCAAAGCTTTTTTTTATAGACGGAATTTCTGTCACGACTGTCCCATTCACACAGAAAATATCCATATTTCGTATAGCCTTGTTGCACTCCCAATATCATTGCAACTATTTCCAAGTCGCCATATATTTCCTATTATGTCTTCATACTTAATTGAAGTACATTTTTCAAAACACCACCTTCAAATTATCAGTTACATTAGACATTTATCTTCGCATAACTAAAATACTATGCCTGGTAACGAATTTCTGATTTCAGATTTGAATTTCTCACTTGAAAATCCTCTGTAAACATACATTTTCATATGAAAACAAATGACCCGTGTCGAACAGTGTTATCAGCCCATAGGCTGCGGTTATTAGTCGCTAGGCTTACAAACGAACTTATACTATGGACAACACACACGCCAATGCCCGAGAGAGGACTCGAACCTCCGACGACGAGTAACCGCGCGCTCCGCAGAAAAGTGCCTTTGACTGCTCGGCCACTCCACTTCGCCGGTGCATAGTTATGGGAGAAGACATTTTCGAAGGAAAGTAAGGTAACTGCAGTTCATATTTCATCTACGTTAATGTTACAGTACTATTCACCTAACTCTATTCTCAGAGGTCGTATTATGTTTTGTTGGCACCTAAATGGTGATTTGGTTTTCAACAAAACCTTTTTCACCCGTTTGCAAAAGAAATCGTCAATGTTCTTTTTGTGTGCCCAATTGACTCTTTGAAGCTACAAGTTGAGCAGTTGCCAGCTGGCGATCGGCGAGCTGTTTAAATTGTTGTTGCCGTTTAACTATGTAACATTGACATTAAATGTATCCCACAATCAGACTGTTCTTGCAGTAAGGTCAAGTGCAGTGCACAGGAATCCGGGTTTTGATCAATGAAGTGCCAAAGTCTTGTCTCGTTGAATACACCGGTTTTCGTCAGAAAACCAAAGTTAAGCAACGTCGATTTTAGCCAGTAATTGGACAGGTAACCGCCTGGCTATTTCACGTGCTATTAACTGCTTTCCCTTTGACTTTACGCCAAGGAGAGGAAATAGCCGTTGCGTACACTCAGCGCTCATCAAAAGAAAGGAAGGAAGTAGGGTTTTATGTCTCGTCGACATCGTGGTTATTAGACCCAGAGCATATACGCGGATAGTTATTATTTTTTTATTGTTAAAATCAAATGTTTGTATAGCTTATGGGACTTAACTACGGGGTCATCAGTCCCTAAACTTACAAACTATCTATGAAATAGCTACGACTAAGGACGGCACAAATATCCATGTCCGAGGGGGGATTCGAACCTCCGACCGTAGTGGCCGCGCAGACCGTGACTGGAGCGCCTCAGTCCCCTTGGCCACCGCGGCCGGCTTTTATTGTTATTTTTATTTATTTGTTTATTTTTTGGTCAGGCGGTCCCCTCTTTGAAAGGAACTTTTCCGACATTTTCCTGGGCGATTTAGGAAAATCATGGAAAATCTAAATCAGGATGCTTGCAGGCAGTTTTGAAGCGCTGTACTCTGTAATGCGAGTCTGTTACTAGCACGCCACATAGCTCGGTGCAAACTGACTGGTCTTTGCACTAATATCCTGGGTTTAATTCAAAACCTCTCCGTAGTGCCTTATGATATAAGTGCTTGAGATACTGTTTGTTGATGGCGATCTCTGTGTGTTGGGGACGTTAAGCTCTACGGCGCTCTTCGTGTTATTCGAGCGGGGCTTTCTATGTGCTGGCTTCGTTTTTCACCCTTACTGATCCAGAGATTCGCGCCATCAACAGAACAGACTCTGCTACCCGTATACTGCACCTTCCACATCGCTGGCAACGGGTTCTAGGCAACGATGTTGATTACTTTGAAGGACAACATGTGCAAACATGTAAAGCTTTTGTATCAGTTATTAATAAATAGTTGCCACTATTTGAGTCCCAATCATCGTAATAAATATTTTCAATATTTCGCCTAATTATGACTGAATTTCAAAATTTGTACGAGCTGATGTAGGCTCTTCCAGTTTGGGATATTTGTCAGATCAAACTTCGGAGAAACGTTCATTGCAGTTGCTGTGGCAGAGCTGACCTGTTTACTGTCAGCAACGGTAACATTTACTAATGGTTTAGGAAGAGATATAGACTTAATAATACGGACATCGCTGTAGTAGTACTTACAAACACAGGTATTAGTTTTAACAGCCTCAATTTATAGAAAGGTATCGGTTTTGTGGATACACTTTTTAAGAGCTGATGTCCAGTGAACCGAGAGGATAATAACCGAATTTCTCTTCAGTGACGGTCTGCACGGCCCCTACGGTCGGGGGTTCGAATCCCCCCTCGGGCATGGATATTTGTGCCGTCCGTAGTTGTAGCTAGTTCATAAGTAGTTTGTAAGTTTAGGGACTGATGACCCCGTAGTTAAGTCCCATAAGCTTAACAAACATTTGAACATTTTTGAATAACCGAATTTGCTTTACAAGCATGTTTGACAGTAATCGTGAGGCACCTGGAGTGGTGGCAATGTAAGTGTCCATCTTCTCTTTTTGAAGCAATGTTTCACGGCCTCGATAGTGAGCTGTTAGACTTTGATCAAACAAACGAGATCCGAAGGTCGTCTCTAACGTACGAAATTATTTACGTATTTTCATAGCTGTAGTTGTAATACATAACATACAAAAAATTACATGTAGTTTTGATTACGAGTTTCGTTGTTTATTAGCCGAAAGTAAAAAAATATAATCATATTAGCCTGAAGGAGTCTCAAAATTAAACGTGTGAGAGAAAAATGTTTAGAAGCCTGTCGATCACACACTGAAGAGCCACGGAAACAGGTACACCTCTCTAATATGGTGTAGGGTCTCGCAAACACACAAGAGGGCCAATTCGACTAATGTATGAAGTAATGCTGCAAGGAAATTGAGACCAAGCATCCTACAGGGCTGTCCAGAAACCCGTAAGAGTAAGAGGGGGTGGAGATCTCTTCTGAACACCCTGTTGCAAGACATCTCAAATATGTTCAATAATGTTCATCTTTGGAGTGATTGGCGGCCAGCAGAGGTCTCTTCTGAACAGCTCGTTGCAACACATCTCAAATATCCTGAATAATGTTCATCTGTTTGGTGGCCAGCGGAGATCTCTTCTGAACAGCCCGTGGCAACATATCCCAAATATGTTCAATGATGTTCATCTTCGGGGTGTTTGGTAGCCAGCGGAGATCTCTTCTGAACAACACGTTGCAATACATCCCAAATATGCTCAATGCTGTTCATCTTTGGGGTGTTCGGTGGCCAGCGGAGATCTCTTCTGAACAGCATGTTGCAACATATCCCAATTATGCTCAATAGTGTTCATCTTTGGGGTGTTTGGTGCCCAGCAGAGATCTCTTCTGAACAGCAGATTGGAACACATCCCACATATGCTCAATAATGTTCATCTTTGGGGTGTTTGGTGGCCAGCAGAGATCTTTTCTGAACTGCACGTTGCAACACATCACAAAAATGCTGAATAATGTTCCTGTTTGGGGTGTTTGGTGGCCAGCGGATGTGTTTAAATTCAGTAGAGATTCTAAAAATCATGGACGTGTAGCGTTTCTCATTCTCTTACTGGAATTGCCCAAGTCTGCCGGTATACACAATGGCTTGAATGGATGCAAGTGATCCGCCAGAATGCGTATGTATGTATTACCTGTCATATTCGTATCTGGATGTATCGTGGTTCCCATATCATTCCATCTGTGCATGCCCAAGACCATAGTTTCAACCGTTCATAGAAAACCAACTAAACAAGATAGAAATGTGAAAACTTCACCAAAAGAAAGGGCAACTCTCCAAGTTCGCCAACCTGTTCAGTGCAGTGCGATGCGGCTTCTATACATCGGTCTACAAATATCTAAACGACATTGTCATTCATTACATACACGCCTGAAGGACATCAGGGTTAACGGAGTGAATAGCGCCTCTGATCCTCTACTTTAAATCGTAAATGTCTTTGATATGAACACTGTAGACACCACGTTGCTTCACATAAGCTCTCAAGAAGAAGGCTAGGGGCGTCATGTCCGAGGATCGTGGTAGTCATGCTTTAAATCCACCTATTTCTATCGACTGCTGCTGGGGAAGTGTATAAATATATAGTATAGTTTTAGTGTAGTGTGTTGGAACGCCGTTTTGTTGGAAGACGACATCTTAACGTTCTGTTTGTGGCGTTGCACACAACTGTACAATGTCCAGGCACTTGTTTGACATCACTGGCCTATATTTTTGTAATACATATGGGCACAACAAACGTTCACCTTATGACATAACAAATAATCCACTACCAAATACTAAGAACCCGATACCAACAAACTCAATTGAAATCTTCGATACCAGTAACTTGACACACCAACTACCTAATTTTAGCTTGTGATACACGTTTTGACAGAAATACACTTACATAACCTTCATTATTTTCGGGAATGTCACGATATATTAATACAACACACACACACACACACACACACACACACACACACACACACACACACACACACATATATATATATATATATATATATATATATATATATATATATATATATATATATATATATATATATACGTTAGTGCATTACTAACTCTATTTTGACACTTTGTAGATCTGAAAATAACCTATTAATAGCTTGTAAAAGAAAAAATATCCATGTAAACTGGTCATCTTGCATATTTTGTGGTCTGGTCTGTTATGTAAAAGATTTCGAAGCCTATTAGTTCAATAAGTCACTTGATAGGGATGAATACCGATTTCATTACTCATTTGAAACAAATCGATCATATTTTAAAGTATTTGAACTTTATGTTATTTTTCAGAGAGCACCACTGACTCCAAAAGAGATGTTATGAATTATTAAAACACGCCTTTTAAGTTGTCATTTTCAATTCTTTGTTTGTTTCTAAATTTAACTGTCACTGTCATTCTGTTTAAAAGGTTCTAAAAGTCATATCTGTTAATTCCATGTCAAAAATAATTATTTTTATATATTTTTAGTACGTAAACCAAAGATAAAATTTACAATTATGGTGTTTCTATAACATCAGATTCCACTTAGCCTCTTGGTCAGTTGACGGCTAGACGAGGTGCTAGGAGCCTCTATTGTCTGCAAACATAGTGAGGTCGCAAAGATTATGTACTTGAGAGTGCAAGAGCCAAGATGGCGGACTATCAGTGTGTTTTGTTTTGTGAGTTAAAAAGTGAATAAAGTCATAATTTGTGGCTATTACTGAGTTTTTATTTGTCTGCTTAAAATCTGGACTTCTGCCTTTGTGGGAATCATATTCCAAGACAATGAGACCATCTCAACTTTGAATTTTGCATCGAGATAATACAGAGATATTGTGTATTCCGCTACAATATGTTCTCAATGTGCCATCTTTGACATGTTATGATACACACGAGCAAAGAATTTATTCGATATTAAATGTTATGGGTAGCAGGGATACTACAACCTGAAAGGGATTACGTTGGTGTTGTTTGTAGGCAAGCGTATTTTTAGCAGCCCATATTCAGACGTTATAGCTCCGCGGCAGATTAGCCGTGCACTCTGGGGTGCCGTGCTGCGGTGCGCGCGACTGTTCGCCGTCGGGGGTTCGAGTCATCCCTCGGACACGAGTGGATGTATTGTCCTTAGGTTAGTTTACCTTAGTTTAAGTAGTCGTAAGCTAGGGACTAATAACCATGCAGTTGAGTCCCATAGATTTACCAACATTAGTACATCTGATATATGGATGAACATGGAATGTGACCTCATCAGTGAACACTATCCTTTTTAGTGATTATTCATAGTTGTCAATCTCACGAAGAATCTGTGAAGCAAATTCAGAGCGTTTGGGCATATCACATGGATGGTTAGCGTGTAACTATTATAGTCTCTAACTCGTAAGACGGAGACGTTTCTTTAAAACTTTACGAACTGCAGTCTTCTTTAAGTGTGGTTCTCGTGCACATGTACACAGCAATTTTTGGGGGTATCTAAGGTTCTTCTCTAACTGAAGGCCTAAATAACGTTTCTAGTCCAACAAACTGTCAGTTTCCTTCATCTAATGCTATTTCTATGAGCACTTCATTGTTCACACAACGACTTTCAAGCTGAACACGAGTCACGCTTTCATATTTAGAGAGCCACAGAATACATCGAACTTTTCTTTGTGGCGTCCGCGTCTTGAGAATGAAATAGCCTGACCTGCTGCAGCGATGTAATTCCCTGCTTTCATTACTTGCGCGCACACAACATTGAAAATGTAACATCTGGTGAAGTTGCACGTTTCTATCTTGTTTCGTTGTCTTTCTGTGACCGGTAGAAACTGCACCTTCACTTTACAGGCGCACTGTACATCGCTGCTGCGTTAAACAAGTGTTGTGTCGGGTGCGTATAACCTATTGTAAACGTTTACCTCACGACTGTGGAGAGAACCTCTTCAAGCCGTCGACAAGCAGTTTTGGCTTGTTAACTGCGGCCGCACAGTAAGGTACGGATATATGCGTACGGCTTCTTGGCAAGAGCCGTATACACTAGATGGCTTTCCACAGTTAATGTTGCGCTGATGACGGCGCGGCCGTTACGTGTCCGCAGCTTCCTCGCCCGCACAGCAACGCGTTCGCCATGCCTCATTCTTGGTTTTTCACGTCGTCACCACGGCCCGTAAATCTCCCGAACCATCAGAAGTAGACCTTCTTTCGGATGTACAGCTTTCGTATGCTGCCTCTGAACGTGTACCGTAGCGTATAGATAATTCTCACTGTTGACGACTCGAGTGCTTTGTAATGTTGTTGTTGTGGTCTTCAGTCCGCAGACTGGTTTGATGCAGGTCTCCAAGCTACCCCGTCCTGTGCAAGCCTCTGAGAATACGAACGGCAACCTACATGCTTTTGAATCTGCTTACTTCACAGTAGTGTGTAAAGGCCGGAAGAAGCAGACAGCTTGGTGGAATGACACAGTCAAGGTAGCCTGTAAAAAGAAAAAAAAAGGCATTTCAAAAATGGTTCTATACTAGAAATCAGGCAGACAGAGAAAGTTATGTTGAAGAAAGAAACAAAGCCAAACGGATAATTGCAGACTCCAAGCAGAAATAATGGGAAGACTTTGGAAACAAGCTAGGCACTCTAGGTCAAGCCGCGTTAAATCCATTTTGGAGCGTAATTAGCAATCTTCGAAAGGGAGGGAAGAAGGAATTAATAAGTGTTTTGGACAGGTCAGGAAAGCTGCTAGTCAATCCTGTGGAGGCCTTGAGCAGATGGAGGGAATATTTTGAAGAATTGCTCAATGTAGGTGAAACGTTCAATGATGTGACAGATTTTCAGGTAGAATGGGATAGGAACGACGATGGAAACAGGATCTCATTTGAGGAAGTGGAGAAAATGGTCAGTAGATTACAGTGCAATAAAGCGGCTGGGGTGGATGAAATTAAGCCGGATCTCGCCAAATACAGTGGAATATCAGCTCTCAAATGGTTACACATGATAATTGGGAAGGCTTGGGAATCGGGACAGGTTCCGTCTGACTGGACGAAAGCGGTAATCACGCCAATTTTCAAACATGGAAACAGAAAAGATAGCAACAACTATCGAGGTATCTCCTTAATTAGCATTTTAGGCAAAATATTCTCAGGTATTGTTGAAAGGAGAGTGCGAGTATTAATTGAGGACAAGTTAGATGAAAATCAGTGTGGGTTTTAGGCCTCTTAGAGGCTGTCAGGACCAGGTCTTTAGCCTACGGCAGGTAATAGAAAAGTGCTATGAGTGGAACAGGGAATTGCATCTATGTTTCATAGATCTGCAAAAGGCTTATGACTGTGTTCCTAGGAGGAAACTACTGTCAGGCAAACTTTTACAGGCAATTAAAGGGCTTTACGTAGACTGTCAGGCAGCAGTTAGAGTAGATGGCAAATTAAGCTCATGGTTCAGGGTAGTTTCAGGGGTAAGACAAGGCTGTAACCTGTCACCACTGTTGTTCATACCATTCATGGATCATATGTTAAAAACAGTAGACTGGCAGGGCGGGATTAAAATTGGTCAAAACAAAATAAGCAGTCTCGCATATGCGGATGACTTAGTTGTAATGGTAGATTCAATTGAAATGGTTGCAAACTAATATTTCAGAGCTCGATCAGAGGTACAAGGATTATGATATGAAGATCAGCATCTCCAAAACGAAAGTAATGTCTGTGGGAAACAGATTGAGTGCCAGATTGGAGGAACAAAGTTAGAACAGGTAGGCAGTTTCAATTACGTGGGATGTATTTTCTCACAGGATGGCAACATAGCGAAAGAACTAGAATCGCGGTGCAGCAAAGCTAATGTAGTGAGTGCTCAGCTAAGATCTACTCTCTTTTGCAAGAAGGAAGTAAGTACCAAGACTAAGTTAGCAGTGCACCGCTCTATCTTTCGACCAACTTTGTTGTATGGGAGTGATAGTTGGCTGGATACAGGTTACCTTATTCATAAGGCAGAGATTACAAATATGAAAGTAGCAAGAATGATTGCGGGTACTAATAGATGGGAACAGTGGCAGGAGGGTGTCCATAATGAGGAAATCAAAGAAAAACTGGGAATGAACACCATAGATGAAGCAGTTAGAGCGAACAGACTGAGATGGTGGGGTCATGTTACACGCATGGGAGAAGCAAGGTTACCTAAGAGACTCGTGAGTTCGGCAGTGGAGGGTAAGAGGAGTCGAGGTAGACCAAGAAGAAAGTACTTAGATTCGGTGCAGAATGATTTTGAAGTAAAAGGCATAACATCAGAAGAGGCATCAATGTTAGCATTGAATAGGGGATCATGGAGGAATTTTATTAGAGGTACTTTGCTGCAGAGTGAACGCTGAAAGGCATAATAAGTCTCTAATGATGATGATGATGATGACACTTCCTTCTAATGCTATGTTGACGATTCCTTGATGTCTCAGAATGTATCCCCAACCTATCTTTTCTCTTAGTCAGGATATGCCAGAAACTCGTTTTCTCCCCAATTCTCTTGAGCATCTCGTCATTAGGTACATTATCTACCCATCTAATCATCATTCATCTGTAGCACCACATTTCGAAAGCTTCTATCATCTTTTTGTCTGGACTTTTTATCGTCCATGTTTCACTCCCATACATGCTACTCTCCAGACAAATGCTTTCAGAAAGGACTTCCTAATATTTAAACTAATATTGGATGTCAACAAATTTCGCTTCTTCAGAAACTATTTTCATCCCATAGCCATCCTGGATTTTATATCTTCTTTACTTCGGCCATTAGAAGTTATCTATGGGGCATAATTTTGAATGCAAACTTGCAGTCGATCGTAAACGCTACGAAAGTGGAAATCAGTTTCTATCTCATCGTTTCAAATAACCTAATCGTTTTATTTTAATTGTTTTAAAATTTATTTTTCAATAGGTCTTTCAATTATTAGTCCAAATTTAATTAGAATTTTATTGGGTTGAGAAGGATTAGATTTAGTTTCTTATTGTTTAGTTATTTGTTATCGGCATGTAAAGTACTATAATGCTGGTATATTAACTGCTTTATCTAATCGTGTTGGTGAAGTTTCTATTGCTTGAATATTAAATTTTGGTAGGTGAAATTGTATTTATTATTATTATTTTATTTTTGATTCTTTTGAGATGGGGACCATTACCTTATTAATTGGAGATCTCGGGGGTAAATAATGATAACCCTCAACTTTTGTATTTTTAATGTATTTCGTGCAAACAATCGTAGCCGACAGAATTTTTCATTTTCGTCAAGTAGTACATTAATCTGCAGAGAAATGGCAAATATAAATATTAAAACATGTAATAGAAACTATTTTTCAAACATACAAGTCGTCATATCTCAACAGTTTATAAATATTGGTTTCAATATTTTCCTCCGAGGTATTCAGTTGTTCTTTCTGCTATAACTAAGAGATCTCAGATTCCTTTTTCTTCACGACTTCCAGCTGCTATAGCTGCTCCTACTCCTCTTCTTTATCAGACATAAATCCAGTTCTTCTGCATAAAATAATATATTTACCACCCAAAGAACTTTTAGACTGCAATTACATGCAGTAATTGTAATAAAATTATACCTCCACAATGCAATATGGACATAAGTCTGGAATAATATGTCACGAAAAATGTATCAAAATTATAAGTATCTGTATTTTACTCATTTTAATGTTAAATATTTATCCATAGATTGCCTAATGATGGTCACGGTGCCGAAATAGGTCTATTGCTATATTAATAAACATTATATAACATCTACAAAGTAAAGCAATATTTCGGTATTACTTGTATTAACAAATAATATAGTAATAAGGACAGTTTGCAACTCACCGCAAAGACGTGGCGACGAGCTGCGACAGGCACATACAAAAGACACACACGTGCAACACTTTCAGCTATTGGCCATGGCCTTCTTCAGGAAATAGAACATTCACGCAATCACACAGGCATACAACACAGTCACACAACCATCACCTCCGACTGCTGCACTTCAAATCACGCTCTGCAGCATGTAAATCTAGAAGGGGGGAGGGGAGAGAGGATAGGAAGATTCGTCACAGTGGTGGGGATGGGTACAGCACGGCCTAGATGGGAATAACAAGATGCAGCTTCATTCTTAAGCTGATGAGGTTAGAAAAATAAAATAAGAAAATCAAATACACAAAATAAATATAGATATAAATAAAAAAATGAATATGAAAATAAAAAATAATATAAAATAAAAATTGATCTATAGTTATATCTTTATTTTATATTTTTATTTCTTATTTGGGGAGCGTGTCCCACCGCCGCTTTGCCGCACCAAGCCGTTCCCGCCGCCAGGAGGCACGTCCGCCGCCCCTGCCGCTGTTCACCACCCCCTCCAATGCCCCATACCACCATCTCCTCCTCCCTGCCCAAATTCCTTCCCTCCTCACCTTCACCACTCCCTCTACAGTCGCCCCCCCCCCCGCCGGCCGCGGTGGCCGAGGGGACTGAGGCGCTCCAGTCACGGTCTGCACGGCCCCTACGGTCGGGGGTTCGAATCCCCCCTCGGGCATGAAAATTTGTGCCGTCCTAGATCGTAAGTAGTTCATAAGTAGTTTGTAAGTTGAGGGACTGATGACCCCATAGTTAAGTCCCATTAGCTTAACAAACATTTGAACATTTTACAGTCGCTCCCACAAAAAATCATTGGCTCCCAGGCAATTGCTTCTCATGCTGTCCCCACCCTAGACTCCTTCCCTGCACTCCCGACTCCCATAGTGTGTGCCTTGGTTCACACCCAGCAGATAGCCGAATACTCTTGAGGAAGCTGCTGCCACAGGGTCTGCCCAATGCCATTTCCCTGTAAACCCAGTCCCGCACCAGTCTCCCAGCCTCTTGCCAAACAGAAAAATAACAAACGCTCCTCCATAAACACCACCTCCTCTGCCACCAAAGAAGGCCTTTGATCCCCTCGCCACTGCACCTCCAGTCCCAATGGAAGCTGCCCCCTTCCCCCTACCCAATCTCTGCCCCCTCCTCAGCCCCTTCCTTCGCTCCCTCCCCAACCTCTTCCAGACTTTTGTGCTAAACAACCCTGACCCCACATTTCTGAACTCCCGTACTCTCACACTCCTCTTCCGAAAGTATACCCCTTCAGGAAGTATGCCCCTTTCACCCCCATGTCCCAAATCGTCCCAGGGAGGGACTCTGTCCTCCTCAAATCACCTGACCCCGACATCCACACACAGATCCTCCACAAAATCCCCCACATCCACTTTGGCCCCAACACCTACCTCACCCCCTTGCCCCTCCGCCCTCCAACCACCAATCCCTCCTGCTGTGATCACGAAACTGAATCCAGGGATCGCAGAGGTGGAGATGTTGGAGGAACTCTGGTGGGATCCTCGCCTCTCCATCTGATCTGCCCATCGCATTGTTAAGGCCAACACTTCCAAACCTCCTGCCACCCTTACATCCTTATGCCCTCCCCCCCCCCACAGCACAGGATATCATCTGGTTCCTATTTGCCTCCAAAACATCCACCTTTTCCATTGCCCCCAGACCCTCCATCAAGTCTCTCTGGCTGCTCGCTCCAACCTCGATTTTAAGGCCACAACCTCCACTTCACCTTCTCCCAAACCGACCGCCCCCACACCCTAGTCTAGTCCCCACATCCACCCTCTTTCCCCCCCCCCCCCCGTGCCCCCAACTTTTACCTCATTATGGCGCTGCAACATTTTAACTTCTTGTACTCCGATATTCGCTTCCTTCCCACCATGCTCCTCCATATGAACACCTTATCCCAACACCATGTGGATGCCTTTCTCCTCAACGAAACCTTTCTCCTCTCTCACCTCCAAGTCAGTACCACCCCCTATCTCCTACACCATCACGCCTCTCCCCATTCCCCTGCATGAGGTAGAGTGGCCCCCTCCAACACCAACCAGTTCGGTCAGATCCACTCCTCAACACCTCTTATGAACATCTTATCCACACCCTCTTCCTCTCTTCCTTCATCATCACCTGAGCCACCATTTATGTCCGCTCCCATGTTCCTATCCCTTATGACTTCCTTGCTCACATAGATAGCACCTTCACAACCTACGTTACCGCAGCCAACCTCAATATCCACTCCTGTACTCTTGTCAAACTCTGTCGATGGCATCAGTTCCACCCTACCATCAATGGCGACATTGTTTCACTCCACACCACCACTAATGTAAATGTCTGCCCAAATCACCAACGATGTCCTTGACCCTATTCTCCTTATCCTCACCCCCCAATGTCCTTTGCCCACAGAATCCTCACCTGTCTCCATCTCCTAAACTCATCCATATCCTGGGCAGACTGGGATGCCTTTTGCCACTCCATCACCCATCAGGTCGAAAGCCACCCTCTCTCCCTCCACTATTCCACCGATATCAACCAAGCTGCCTCCTTCTTTCAGCAGACCTTGTCTAATGCCGTCCATTCCCATACCTAGGTCATTCAGCTGCACCACCCCACACTCCCTCTACAGGCTGTCCTTCTCCTGCAGGAATCCTGCTACATTTACTGTTCCTTCCTCTGCACTCGTGACTGGGATACCCTCCTCCACCACCAGCAACTCCAGCGATATGTGTAGAGCTTCCTGACTGCTAAAAGACGCCAGAACTGGCATCAATGATAAGACTTAATGCCCACCTCCCCATCAACTTGTCTCAGTATTGGAACACCTTCCACCACCTTACTGGCTCGAAACCTGCACCCACTTGCCCTCTCCTCCCCTTGACCAGCCCCTTCCTAATAATACCCCCCTCGACTTCAACACCCCAATCACTGCACATGACATACAGTTGAAACTGTGCACCAAACAAAACAAAGCTCCCGGCCACAATCGCATCACATACCACAACTTCAAGGTTTGTCCCCTCCCCACACCCAATGTGGCTTTTATCCTTCCTTCTCCACTGACGACCAACGCCTTCGCCTTACCCAACTTCTTTCCCTCCAGTTAAATTCCCGTTGTGCTGTCATCTTTGTGTGCTTTATAGGTTGAAAGGGGCCCACGATCGGCATTTTGGTCTGTTCTTCAAACTCCAAACCTACGCTCTTGCCATCAACTGCCCCACCTATGTTACCATCCACAATACCAACTCACGTCTTTTCTATCCCTCTGCTGGTGTGCCCCAAGATTTCGTTCTTTCTCCTCTCCTTTATCCCCTGTATACCTCCGAAATGCCCAAGCCTCCCCCTCCCCTACACCTTTTTCAATATGCTGATGACACCGCTTTCCTTGCCTTAGCTACCACCCTCGCCTGTTCCAACTGTCTGCTCCAAGAACACCTTGACCTCTTCGTCACTTGGTGCAACCAGTGGTTCCTCCCTATAAATCCTACCAAAACCCATACTCCATCACCGTCCCATCTGCCTCACCCCTACCCTGAAGTACCTATGCCTCACTATTGATCGCATCCTATCCTGGTCTTCCCGCCTCCACACCATCCAAGGAAAAGCCCACTCCCAACTCCACCTCCTCAAACTCCTTGATGGCTGAACATGGGGCCTAAACCCATCCACAGTCCTCTATACCTACAAATCTCTCATCTGCTCTCTGTGTAGCCCATCCAGTCTGGATCTACGCCCCCCATCCTCCTACAAATCCCTGAAGATACTTGAGAGCCATGCCCTCCACCTCACCTTCCGTTTCCCCCTTTATCCCCCCTCCCCCACGCGAATCCTCTATGATCTCATTCCCTTCCCCTTCCTCTTTATTGAACATTTCCGCATCCGTTACATATCCCGCAAATTAGACCTGCCTAATCCTCTAGTCCATCCCCTCCCCTCGGTACCCGGTCCCCATGCCTCCACCATTGTATCCCTCCTGCTCTACACCTATCTACACTCCGGATCCTTTCCTGTGGTAAATTCTGTACCTTCCCGCTCCAGGATGACGCCATCCGACCTGACATCTACGCTTCTTACCAGCTGTGATCTTTCCCCTTGCTCCCTCTTCCCTCCTCTCACTGAGAGCCCCAACTATCCCTCCCTCTCTCCCCTTCTGCCCCTTCCTAATTCCACCCTTCTGCTCCGGTTCCTCTCCTCCCCCAACTCCCCCTGGCTTTCTGGGACATCTTCCCCCCAGTCCCTTCCACACCGGCCCTGTGGTTCCCTCTTTTCCCTCCCACTGTCCCCCACGTATCACCTTTCATATTGTGCTCCGCCATCTGTGGAACCTTTTCATATGCTTTGTTTTTTATGTTTGTTTTTAGAGTACAGTGCACGATCAACCCATGACTGACATCTTAATTTGTGTGTACTTCGTCTTTTAGTGCGTCATTTTATTTAACAACAATTCACGGCCAACCCGTAGCCGATACCTTCAGTTTTAATTTGTGTGTTTCTTCGACTGTGTGGTGTCTCTTGTGCTGCTTCTTTTTATACAACAGCGAATGGCCTACCCTTAGCAGCCGCCCAGTGTTATTTTAATTGTCTGTTCTTATTTCATGTGCCTCCGCATCTCCAGCAATTGTTTTACTCATCGTCATCGCTATTTAAATCTTCTTAAACACTTCAATGTTTCACTACAGTCTAAAACATAAAAAGGCACATTGCAGGAAAGTTTATTTAAGATTCTCTTGAAATCAATGGCTTTCTAATGAAGATTTTTCCTTTCCTATTAAGAAAAAGAATTGATTAATAAACTACATAAGACCTGACCATTTGCATAAAGACGTTTGTTTTGCACTCAGAAACTTCAAAGATTCGTCACTACAATTTCAGTCAAAACAGTAAGTGTGGAAAGTAAAAAATTTACATGGAATACACTACCTACATTATTTAATGTACCAGATCAGCCACCAGAAGAGGTTGTAACTGAAGGAAAATCGTCAGAAACGTGACAACAAAAAATCGAAAGCAAAACCGACAGTTCCCTAACAAAGCAGAAACCAATCCGCAATTATTGCTACATCTGAATCACAAATGACATGAAACTTGAAGCCATTCGTTTCGTAAGCAAAAGGTATTACACTCAAAACTATATGCGATTAAACGAAAGACGAGCGAATGTAAAAAATGTATCATTACACTGCATACCGAATTTTTACACCTCAAAGACACTGTCTATTATCTAAGAACAGACTGTAACAGCAATTTAAGTTTCTCTTGTGTTTATTTTCTACTTACTTTCAATGGAATAAGCTGAAAATATACCCGTATTCATAAGTATTTCTTCATGAATAAGTTACTGTTTATACCACCGAATCAGTGAAATTCTGTTGGGGTTGTTTTTACGTTTATTTCACAATTATTTATGTCTCCAAATATTTTTCTAATGCTTCTAATGCATAAATTACCGAAACTATTTGGTTAATTATGCAAAAACCTTCTTACAAAGAAACATTAGTCTTAAGGTGCCCCTTATTTGAAATTTACCTCCTACTTTTAATCGCCTCTTATACTACATCTGTTCTTCCATGTCATGTTTTAAATTCTGTAGGCTGAAGAGCGTCTGCGAGTGCTGACAGTTCGCCCCTTGTAGGGGAATTGAAACGACAAAAAAAAAAAAGGAAAAGTGTCATTCAAACCTTTGAAAACTTACACATTTATTTGCTGAAGAAACTTTATATTGGCAAACACACGAAACAAGATTGAATATGCAGTAAAAAGCGACTATTTACCTAAGTTTTGATATCATACTTTCTTGCTAACGGTCGAAATAACAACGAAAATAATTATCTAATCTATATCTATAAAGGTGAACGTCTGTTCGGTGTACGTTTATCACGTCCGAACTACAAGTCGCAGACACTTAAATATTTGTATAGTTACTAATTTATACCTGAGGAAGGTTTTAGGCACGATTTTATAGCGATCTGATAGATATTTAGTAATTTGAAGAATATAGCGCGAAATGCGGAACAATAATTGCTCTTTGAAAATTACATTTACTCTTTGAAAATGGTTTTATTGGTTGCATTGTTGCTTGAGGGTTGATAATGATAAAAGGGTGGAGTATATTGGAATGGAAAGTTATCGGTGTATATAATATTCTACGTGTTTGTGTGTTAATATTTCGCTCTGCAGCGAAAACTACAGAACGCAAAGGAATGGTCTGTGAGTAATTCTTGTCTGAAGTCTCCCTTTGTACGTCATAGCAGTTCCATGCCGATAACTATAAGGGGGTGGAAGATATGGTGGTTGAAAGTCGTCAAATTATAAAAAATTCGGACTGAAGGCCAGCGATGAAGTTTGCGACTCTATAGCAAGTAGGTTACATACAGCAAAACGTAATGCCACAGACCATATCTTTGGTCCAAGCGTGCTACAATGTCTTCAGCTCTTTCTCTGTAACGATAAGCATACGAATAAGGAAATATAAGAATAAATAAATAAAGCAGTAAGAAAAACATACGAATAAGGAGATATAAAAATAAATAAAGCAGTAAAAAAGAAATTTGTTTTAATACGTACAAATAGGAACACAGGCTATAAGAAATAATTTATGTATTACCTATTTTAAATCATTAAGCACTTCACATAATTTTATTTTTTTTATTTGAATGTTGATTAAAAATGTTTGTTTCTATAGAAGGCATTGTATTTCATTGCATCCTTCAAAACCAGCACAATACTGAAATATAGCTTATCTATCATAATCAACCAACACGCGAGCGGAGCCGCGGGTTTAAGCTAGTAATTAAATAAATTTCGGTAAAACACGTTTATGTAATTATTAGGGTCGTATATATACATAATCTTTTTCCTCAAAAACGAATGTATTTTTCTGCTTGCAAATATTTCGTCTCTTTTGTAGGAGAAAACTAGTAGAAAAAACAGCGTTAGGTTCTGGTGCAACTTCTGCTGTGTGATGAAAACACGCAGCAAACAACAGAATAAAAGTTAAAGAATCTGTGTTCTGTAATATGAATGCGCTCGACCAGAATATGTTAACTGCCGATGCTAGCAGACACGGCTACTGTTACTTGCTTCTGCGCACGCGCATTCTGCAATACACTCGAAAATTTAGAACTCCACACTGGGCACAGTCTATAGATCATTGACCTTACAGATGCTCTCGCGATGATGTTGGCTGCTAATTCACACGCAGGCACGAAAGGCGCGCGCACTATGTATAGTCAATTTTCACCACAAATTCGATAATGTAAAACGGGATTGAGGCTATCGTTCTTTCGTTAATGTAATTTATTCAGTAATGATGTGTTCTGGTTTAAGGCAGCAGTCTGCTGCATTCTGCGTAGTGTTAACTAATTTATTTGTAAGTAAATAAACTCTTGTCGGATGTATCTGCACACATGGACGAGACCCACAGAAGGCCCAGTATTGTATTATGGAGCACCCTTATTACTCGGCTGGGTACGTAGAGTGGAAACAGAGAAGTCTACAGAGAAGTCTACAATGATTAACTGAATACTTTCTTTATATATACAGTGTCCTAATGTTTGTATTGCTTACAAATGTACAGTTCTGTCCCGATTTTTATGAACTTTCGCGTACTTTAATTACAAAAGGTCACTGTCTACATAAAATTTCATATGGTGCTTGGCGAAGGGACTTCGAAAAAATATACAGTTTTATTCCGATCTAGATGAAATTTTCCACACTTGATCTTCAACACTACGTAAAAATTCGTATGGTGCTTGGCGGAGGGTAGGCCTACTTTACCTGTGGACTTCGACAAAAACTATCGCTTCATTCCGAAAGGAGAAGGTGGAGATGAACAGAGTGGAGGAGATTAACAGACAGAGAGGAGGTGAGAAGAGGAAGAGAGAGGGAGGGGGCGCTAGCAACAGAGAGAGAGGAGGGGGAAAGGAGAGAGATGAAGAGAAGAACAGAGGGAGAAGGGTGAGGAAGAGATATGCAGAGAGAGGAGAGAGAGAGAAATGGATAGAGAGATAAAAGGGAAGGAGAGAACAAGACTGAAATAAATAAGTACCCGGGCGACACTTGATTTACAGCTAGTAATGTACATAGCGAACAGCTGTCCAATCATCTTTCTGAAGGGTTTTAGGAACTCCTGGAATATCCTGCTGAGTCTTTTAAACTGTCTTGAAAATATTTCCCAGGTGTGTTTTAAGAAACTGTGATGAATAAGTGAGCTCAGACTGTCGGGAGATTGGTTGGTGCTTCATGACTCGTCAATCGCATATCAAGGGCCAGGAGGGGCAAGGGGCATTCGCCACCCCTCTCCCCACTTCAGACTTCTAGGGACAAGACAAGGTTCTGCCTCCCCGCTCCCCCAGTATTTTTGACTGCAGGATCTTTTAACTACTTCTACATTCTGTCCTCTCCTTTTGTTCAAAAATTTTCAGAGGGGCTTAACTGTGAGGTCATCAGTCCGAGACGGAAGGCCGCGCGATCCGCAACGTGGCGCTCCAGACCGCTCGGCTACTCCCAGGCGGCTCTCTCCTTTCAGTCTGACTGCTAATAGGGGACATCTGTACTGACGTGGTGCTCAAAGTCGTAATCTTCTGTATATATAAAGCAGAGTGTCCGTATGTTTGTGTGTACGTGTTACATACAACTCTACAGTTTTGATCCAATCTTTTTCAAATTTTGTACACGTAATGAGAATGGTCGCCTAAGTGTAAGAATCATATACGATATATAGTTCACGAGATATGCCGTCATAAACAATGAGATGAGCAAAAAACTGCTGCATTTTGCGACAATGCTGCTCATTTTCTCCTAAACCACTGGACCGATTTCAACCAAATTTGGTACGCACATTCCTTGGCGTGAGGTAATAATTGTGTCATGGTTAAGAATCACATACGGTACATGGTTGAAAAGATATTACGTCATAACCAATAGAAATCGCAAAAAATGCCATATAATGCGGCGAGACTTTCGAAATACACTGTATGAGAATGACAGTACTCAGCGACTTGCAACAAACTTTAAACATAATTTCAAACTTTTATTAAACGTCTTCTCGCTGGCAACCATAGTAAAATGATGTAAGGAAAAAAGTTTCTCGCCTACTACTTTTCCGCTGTTTATGCAGTAAAACTACGACATTCGGTATGACGTTACAATTTATAATTTCTACACTAAAAATTGTAGCCGCAGAAAATTTTACAGACAGTATACACACATATACTTGAAAGTACCTTCTAAATTGTATCACAGTATGACGTGTAGTTCATGGGATAGGAGCACATAAACAGTAACTTTCATGGAAAACTGCCCCATCACGCACTAAGTTTTAGTTTATTATTTCTTTACTACTAATTGGATTCGCAAGAGATTGTACAAACATTAACCCCTTATACAAATGAATACATACCTGATAAATGGCCAGAATAAATAAATAAATATCGGGGCAACGCCGGGTTTTCAGCTAGTTATATATAAAGCAGAGTCCGTATCTTTGTGTGTACGTGTTGAATAGAAATATACAGTTTTGATGCAATCTTTTTCAAATTTTATACACGAGGATGGTCGCATAAGTGTAAGAATCATGTACTACACATAGTTCACGAGGTATGACGTCATGAACAATGAGATGCGCGAAAAAACTGCTGCATTTAGCGAAAATGCTGCTCATTTTTTATTAAACCACTTGACCGATTTCAATCAAATTTGTGCACACATTCCTTACCGTGAGGTAACAATTACTGCAGGGTTAAGAATCAGATATGACACGTGATTCAGAAGATATGGCCTCATAAACAACAGGAATCGCAAAAAACTGCCACATAATGCGACGAGACTTTATAAATACGCTATATGAGAATGAGAGTACTTAGCGACTTGCAACAAACTTTAAACGTAATTTCAAACCTTTATTAAACATTTTCTCACTGACAACCATAGCAAAATGATGAAAGGAAAAACGAATCTCGCTTACTACTTTTCCGCTGTTTATGGAGTAAAACTACGGCATTCGGTATGAGGTTGCATTTTGTAACTTGTACATTACTAATTGTAGCCTCAGGAAATTTTACAGACAGTATACTCACATGTAGTTGAATGTGCCTTCTAAATTGTATCACAGTATGACGTATGACACGTAGTTCATGAGATATGAGCACATAAACAGTACGTTCATGGAAAACCGCCCCATCACGTACCAAGTTTCAATCTATTACTTCTTCACTACTAATTGTATTCCCAAGAGATTTTACAGACATACAGCCCTTATACAAATGAATATATACCTGAAAAATAGCCAGGTTTTCAGCTAATCTCTTTATATAAAAGGAAGTGTCCCGATTGACTGACTGATTGACTGACTGACTCATCATCGCCCCCCCCAACCACTGAAGATAGAAACTTGAAGGCGTCATTTAAGAAGCGATTTATCGATATTCCGTCCGTAAGGGGATGAAATGTTTTCTGATAATAGGTTGCTATTTAGGCAATTTTGAAGCTAGAACTAAAAACTTTCGGATTTTAATTCAGGCTTCGAATTTGAAAGACACGTGTTTCGGCATTTTTTGAAATTCGACAAATAAGGGGGTAAAATAGATGACGCAAAAAATTGATTTTCAAAAATATGATGCTGTTAACTCAAATTTTAAGCTACAACTACGAAACGTCGTATATGGAATCTTGGTCAAGATTAAAAATCCATAATTTTTTACTATTTTTGGAAATTCAACAAGTAAGAGGGTTAAATAGAGGATCAAAAATTCGTTTTGAAAACACGTTGCTATTGATACAATTTTGAAGCTAGAGCTGCAAAAATTGATATTTGTATTGTTGGTTAGACGTTAAAAAGTACGTGTTTCGGTATTTTTGGAAATTCAACCATCAACGGGTTTAAATAGGAGAGGGGGTGTTTTTCGAAAATATGTTGCTATTTAGTCAATTTTGTATTTACAACTATACATTTTCGGATTTAGATTCGGGGTTCGAATTTAAAAGACACGTGTTTCGGCGTTTTTTGAAATTCAACCAATAAGGGGGTAAAATAGAGGACGCAAAAAATTGATTTTCAATAATATGTTGCTGTTAACTCAAATTTCAAGCTATAACGACCAAACTTAGGTTATGGACTATTGATCAGGATTAAAAAGACACGTGTTTTGGTATTTTTGGAAATTCAACAACTAAAGGGCTAAAAGAGGGGTTCAAAAATTCTTTTCGAAAACACATTGTTGTCAAAACAATTTTGAAGCTATAGCTACAAAAATTGGTATTTGTATTGTTCGTTAGAATTTAAAAAATACGTGTTTCGGTATTTTTGGAAATTCAACCATCTAGGGGGTTAAATTGGAGAGGGGATTTTTTCAAAAATCTTTTGCTAATAAGGCAATTTTGAAGCTACAACCACAAAAAATGGTATATGTTTTCTTGGTCAGAATTAAAAAAAGGAAGTTAGACAATAAGTGAAGTCGATACAGTGGAGTCTCGATATTTCGAGCCTCGAAATTACGAGTTTCCCTTAAATACGAGTGTCATAAAACAAAACAACAGCCGGTTCACAGAGAAAGCCACTACATCATGATAACGGGAAGTAAATAGTGAAAAGACTTTAAAACCTTTAGGCTGGCATGAAAAAAAAACTACACTGAAACATCTTGGCTAAATGTTTCATGACCTCGCCCCCTCCCCCCAAACCAAAGTCCTGGGATCGCCAAGACGAAATCAGTAAGTAGGTTTTCTTGCCCCCTCTAAAGAAATAGTTGGTACATGTGTCACGTGGAAGAGATTCTGCTACTGGCCAACAATGCGTAGGATTTCACACTACAGTTAGGAGGACAGTCGGTTTGGAGGAGCCGACGTCTGGGGGCCGAGAACGGGGGAACTGCGGAGACGGCGGCGGCACGCAACTGCCATCTCGCGGTTATTAGCGCAGTCGTGAGAACCGACGCCAAGCCGTTGTCGCCGGAAGTCGCTTCCTCTGGCTACGGCTGCGGCGTCGTGTTTGGTCTGGCAGCCGTGGCGCCTGAAGAGAGAACGCCTCTGCCTCCAAACAGGAAGAGAGACAGAACGCCTCCGTCCCATAACGTGCGACACTGGGTGACATTGTATTAATTTCACTATTTCTTTTTTTCTGTAGGCTCTACAGATCTCTTCTGCACAAATTGTGTAAGTTGTTTTTGTATCTAGGTACGAGTCCTAATGCCGCCTTCCTGAACAATAAACGAGATATCTACATCTACATGGGATACTCTGCAAATCACATTTAACTGCCTGAAAGAGGGTTCATCGAACCACTTTTATACTATTTATCTCCCATTCCAATCTCGAATAGCGCGCGGGAAGAAAGAACACATGAATCTCTCCGTTCGAGCTCTGATTTCTCGACTTTTATTCTGATGATCTTTTCTACCTATGTAAGTGGGAGTCAACAATATATTTTCACATACGGAGGAAAATGTTGGCGATTGGAGTTTCGTAAGTAGCCCACGCCGCAGTGATAAGCGCCGTTGTTGTCCCATCTCAGATACTGTATCATTTCCGTAACGCTGTCTCCCCTGTAACGTGACAATACAAAACGAGCTGCCCTTCTTTGGACTCTTTCAAAAAATGTTCAAATGTCTGTAAATCTATCGGACCAAACTGCGTGGTCATCAGTCCGTAGCTTAAAAACTACTTAAACCTAGGTAAACTAACCTAAGGACAACACACACACCCATGCCGCAGGGAGGACTCAAACCTCCACGGCGAGCAATCGCGCGCTGCGCAGCGAGGCGCTTTAGACCACTCGGCTCCACCGCGGCTGGACTCATTCGATGTCCTCCGTCAAACCGACCTGATTAGGATCCCAAACTGGGCAGCAATACTCCAAAAAAGGTTGGACAAGCGTAGTGTATGCAGTGTCTTTAGTAGTTCTGTTCCATCTTTTAAGGGTTCTGCCAATAAAACGCAATCTCTGGTTCGCCTTTACCACGACATTATCTAGGTGTTTTTTCCAATTTAAGTCTGAAGTAATAGTAATTCCTAGGTATTTTCTGGAGTTTACGGCCTTCACATTCGATTGATTTATCTTGTAAACAAAGTTTAACAGATTTCTTTTCGTACTCATGTGGACAACTTCACACTTCTCATTATTTAGAGTCAGTTGCCAATTTTTACACTATAGTGATATATTATTCAGATCGTTCTGCAGTTGGTTTTGATCTTCAGATGATTTTACTAGACGGTAAATGACGGCGTCATCTGCAAACAACCTAAGAGAGCTACTTACATTTGCCCCTAAATCGTTTACGTAAATAAGGAACAGCAGAGACCAATAACACTACCCTGTGGAACGCCCGATATCATCACTGTTTTAGTTGTTCCCTTGCCATCGATTACTACAAACTGTGTCCTCCCTGACAGGAAATCCCCTATCCAGTCGCAAATTTGGGGCGATATACAATAACCGCGCAATTTGATTAAAAGCCGTTTGTGAGGTACGGTATCAAAAGCGTACTGGAAATTAAGAAATACGGAATCAATTTGCGAACCCTTGTCGATAGCACCCATCACCTTGTGTGAGTAAAGAGCTAGTTGTGTTCCAAAAATGTTCAAATGTATGTTTGTAAACCTATTGGACCAAACGTCTATGGTCATCAGTCCCTAGACGTATACAACTATTTAAACTAACTTACACTGAGGATGACACACACACACACACACACACACACACACACACACACACACAGTAGCGCAGCCAGGATATGGTTCTTTTGGCGGGGGGGGGGGGGGGGGGCGCTAAATTTTTAAAAATAAAGCCTATTCAATTATTAATCTATGACTTATTTTTACACTTTTTATAATTTAACCAAATACACTACGAAAACAACCGTACAAGAAATAAAATAATTAGGGAAGATACATATAGTGGAAATGGAGTGCATACAGTCGGCTCGTAAAATAATTAAGCAAGCTTCTGTGTTACTAGTCAGAGAGAAAGGTCTTCACAGTTTAATTAACAAGAGAGTACATGTGTAAATATTGTACTAAAGTAGCACTGTTGTTGAAACTTCCCGGCAGATTAAAATTGTGTGCCACAACCGGGACTCGAACCTGGGACCTTTGCCTTTCGCGGGCAAGCGCTCTACCGACTGAGCTATCCCGACACGACTCACGATCCCACCTCACAACTTTACTTCCTCCAGTACCTCACCTCCTACTTTCCAAACTTGCCGCTAAAGGCAAAGGTCCCAGGTTCGAGTCCCGGTTCCGGCACACAATTTTAATCTGCCAGAAAGTTTCATGTCAGCACACACTCCGCTGCAGAGAGAAAGTTTCATTCTGAACACTGTTGTTGTTCGTCAGATTCCACTCGGTGGCTTCGATGACCCGCTATGCAGCGGGTCGCCGCATATGAACAATCGGCTCGTAACTTCAGCATAGCAGTAAGAATAGCAGCAGCATCACAGCTGGTCGCGGCGGCATTTAAGCTGCTGACAGTAACAGCAGCACACGTTCTCAGTGGCGGCATCACGTTGGCGACCCATTGTCACGTTCATTTGTGCTTGGCAAATTATAGTTACGTTGTGATTTATTATCTTTGTACTATTTCAAATTTCAAGTGCCGACCTGTTCAAAAAAATAGAATTTAACCATGAACCACAGACATTGCCCAGGTGGGATGGCTTGCGTGCCTCAACGATACAGATAGCCGTACCGTAGGTGCAACCACAGTGGAGGGGTATCTGTGGAGAGGCCAGACAAACGTGTGGTTCCTGAAGAGGGGCAGCAGCCTTTTCAGTAGTTACAGGGGCAACAGTCTGGATGATTGACTGAGCTGGCCTTGCAACATCAGCTAATGTGGCTTTATAATGAAATAACAGGTTTTCGCTTGGTAGGCGATGTGAGATGTTTCTTTTATTTAACTTCAAAACATACCGATTTCGTCCCTATGATGGGACATCATCAGTGCTGTTAAAAACAAGGTACCTTGGTCAGACATTGAAATTACAATAAGATTACATACACCAAGAATGTTATAAAATAGAATTACATACCAGAATTGCAAGTCATGATGACCTATGTGCTCTGCTTAAAAACATTTTCATCAGTCATGTCATAAAGAACATTTAAAGATCTTGCCGGTACAAGTCACAACAATAAAATCAGGTAGCCGCTTACGTACACCTACGCAGCTTAGCTTGTACATAGATGGTGCCTGGCGCCCTCTTTGTTTAAATCAGTTACATTGTAACATTTTAAAAAGGAAATGGGTTCAAACATATTAAAAGCTTAAAAAGATAAAAATGTTGATTCTAGGTGAATTAACGTTTAACAACTAACATACACAGCTTATGCATTATATGATAAAAAATATAAATAATCATTTATCAGCGCCCTCAGGCGGGTAGGTATTAAAACATATCTTTAAAATTTAAAATTTGTCACCATCAATTGTTAAAATAAGTTACATTGTATCACGTATAAAATACTATCTGTTTAAAAATATATACATATATATATACTTTTAATTGAGACTAGCATAAAAGGTAAAGTCGTTACAAAGCACCAATGCATGTGTGTGAGAGTGTTAGAGAGAGAGAGAGAGAGAGAGAGAGAGAGAGAGAGAGAGAGAGAGAGAGATACACAGCAGTTCACGCCATCTAGTTTTTCAGAATGATACTATGCTGGCCGTGTTTGCTTAGTTAGTACAGTGCGTCAAAATCAAAATATACAAATGTACATGAAGGTTCAAATATGATTACATTGCGTCTAAACATAGAATATAGAAATATACATGAAGGTTCAAACATGATTACATAGGAGAGAAACAATCGGGCTTTTTTTTTTTTTTAATGCGCTTACATTGTCCAGGTGACATTGGTATATGTGGTTCTTATAGGTCATTCAATATAACTACAGCTACTGTGACTTTATATCCAAACTACCGCATGAGCACAAGGGATGAACTTGCAATCCAGGACATGGGGAATACACACATTAGCGCTACATGGCGCATACGTCGCTACTTATTTAAAGAAACATATATTGAAATAAAGCTAATTACAACATGTGGACATTACAGAGTGGCGTTGTTAGAAACAAACATGAGCTCCATCGAACAAGATGCACATAGTACATACGAGAACAATATTTTGTTACAAGCAATAGTCCTCTTTCACATGCTTTAGTTCGATGGAGCTCATGTTTGTTTCTAACAACGCCACTCTGTAATGTCCACATGTTGTAATTAGCTTTATTTCAATATATGTTTCTGTAAATAAGTAGCGACGTATGCGCCATGTAGCGCTAATGTGTGTATTCCCCATGTCCTGGATTGCAAGTTCATCCCTTGTGCTCATGCGGTAGTTTGGATATAAAGTCACAGTAGCTGTAGTTATATTGAATGACCTATAAGAACCACATATACCAATGTCACCTGGACAATGTAAGCGCATTAAAAAAAAAAAAAAAGCCCGATTGTTTCTCTCCTATGTAATCATGTTTGAACCTTCATGTATATTTCTATATTCTATGTTTAGACGCAATGTAATCATATTTGAACCTTCATGTACATTTGTATATTTTGATTTTGACGCACTGTACTAACTAAGCAAACACGGCCAGCATAGTATCATTCTGAAAAACTAGATGGCGTGAACTGCTGTGTATCTCTCTCTCTCTCTCTCTCTCTCTCTCTCTCTCTCTCTCTCTCTCTCTCTCTAACACTCTCACACACATGCATTGGTGCTTTGTAACGACTTTACCTTTTATGCTAGTCTCAATTAAAAGTATATATATATGTATATATTTTTAAACAGATAGTATTTTATACGTGATACAATGTAACTTATTTTAACAATTGATGGTAACAAATTTTAAATTTTAAAGATATGTTTTAATACCTACCCGCCTGAGGGCGCTGATAACTGATTATTTATATTTTTATCATATAATGCATAAGCTGTGTATGTTAGTTGTTAAACGTTAATTCACCTAGAATCAACATTTTTATCTTTTTAAGCTTTTAATATGTTTGAACCCATTTCCTTTTAAAAATGTTACAATGTAACTGATTTAAACAAAGAGGGCGCCAGGCACCATCTATGTACAAGCTAAGCTGCGTAGGTGTACGTAAGCGGCTACCTGATTTTATTGTTGTGACTTGTACCGGCAAGACCTTTAAATGTTCTTTATGACATGACTGATGAAAATGTTTTTAAGCAGAGCACATAGGTCATCATGACTTGCAATTCTGGTATGTAATTCTATTTTATAACATTCTTGGTGTATGTAATATTGTAATTTCAATGTCTGACCAAGGTACCTTGTTTTTAACAGCACTGATGATGTCCCATCATAGGGACGAAATCGATATGTTTTGAAGTTAAATAAAAGAAACATCTCACATCGCCTACCAAGCGAAAACCTGTTATTTCATTATAATTCTGTGGTGGGCTAGCACACAAAATGGAATCTAGTTACATAATGTGGCTTTGCCACACAGCTACTGCGAACGGCTGAAAGCAAGGGGGAAACTACTGCCGTTACTTCTCCCGAGGACATGCGGCTCTACTGTATGGAAATATGATGATGACATCCTCTCGGGTAAAATATTCCGGAGGTAAAATAGTCCCCCGTTCGAATCTCCGGGCGGGGACTACTCAGGAGGGTTTTGTCATCAGGAAAGACAATACTGGCATTCTACGGATCGGAGCGTGGAATGTTAGATCCCTTAATCGGGTAGGAAAATTAGAAAATTTAAAAAGGGAAATGGATAGGTTGAAGCTAGATCTAGTGGGGATTAGTGAAGTTCGGTGGCAGGATGTTCAAATGTTTGTATAGCTTATGAGACTTAACTACGGGGTCATCAATCCCTAAACTTACAAACTATTTATCAACTATCTTATACTAAGGACGGCACAAATATCCATGCCCGAGGGGGGATTCGAACCCCCGACCGTAGTGGTCGTGCAGACCGTGACTGGAGCGCCTCAGTCCCCTCGGCCACCGCGGCTGGCGTGGCAGGATGAATAGGATTTCTGGTCAGGCGAGTACAGGATTATAAATACAAAATCAGTTGGGGGGATCACAGGAGTAGGACTGATAATGAATAAAAAAAATAGGAATGCGGGTAAACTACTATGAGCAGCACAGTGATCGCATTATCATTGTCAAGATAGATACGAAGCCAACACCGACAACAGTAGTACAGGTTTATATGCCAACTAGTTCTGCCGATGATGAGGAGATTGAAGAAATATATGAGGAGCTAAAAGAATGAAAGAGGAAGTCGCCTGGTAGAATTTTGCACGAAACATGATTTAATCGTAACAAACACGTGGTTTAAGAATCACAAAAGAAGGTTGTATACGTGGAAGAGACCAGGAGACACCGGAAGGTATCAGATAGATTTTATAATGGTAAGACATAGATTCCGGAACCAGGTTATAAACTGTAAGGCATACCCAGGGGCAGATATAGACTATGACCATAACTTGTTGGTCATCAACTGTAGGCTGAAACTGAAGAAACTGCAGAAAGGTACGAAAATAAGGTGATGGGACTTAGATAAATTGAAGGAAAGTGAAGTTCTGGAGAATTTCAGATTCAGGCAACAATTGACAGAAACAGGGTGAAATAAAACAGTATAAGAGGAATGGGTAGCATTCAGAGATGAAATAGTGAAGGCAGCAGAGGACAAAATAGGTAGAAAGGCAAGACCTACAAAAAATCCTTGGATATCACAGGAAATACTAAATTTAATTGATGAAAAGAGAAAATATAAAAGTGCAGTAAATGAAACAGGCAAAATGGAGTACAGACGACTAAAAAATGAGATTGACAGGAAGTGCAAAATGGCTAGGCAGGAGTGGCTAAAAGCCAAATGCAAATCTGTAGAAGAAAGTATAAGAAGGGGAAAAGTAGATAACGCCTACAAGAAAATAAAAGAGACATTTGGGGACAAGAAAAGCAACTCTACGAATATCAAGAACTCAGATGGGAAACCAGTTCTCAGCAAAGAAGGGAAAGCTGAAAGGTGGAAAGAGTACATAGAGTAGCTCTACAAAGGAAATGAACTTAGAGACGATGTTGTAGGAAGAGAAGGAATAGGAGATACTATACTGAGTGATGAATTTGACAGAGCCTTGAAAGACCTACGTCGGAACAAGGTTCCAGAGGTAGATGACATACCCTCAGAGCTACTAAAGTCTCTGGGAGAGCCAGCCATGACAAGACTATTTGAACTGGTGTGTAGGATGTATGAGACAGGCGAAATGCCCTCAAACTCTAAGAAAAATGTAATAAGACCCATTCCAAAGAAATCAGGCGCAGACAGGTGTGAAAATTACAGAACTATCAGTTTGATAAATTTTAACACGAATTATCTACAGGAGAATGGAAAAGCTGGTAGAAGCTGACCCCGGGGAAGATCAGTTTGGATTCAGGAGGAACATAGGAACCCGGGAGGCAATACTCACTTTACGTCTTATCTTAGAAGATAGATTAAGGAAAGGCAAACCTACATTTTTAGCTTTTGTAGATTTGGAGAAAGCATTTGATAATGTTGACTGGAATACACTCTTTTTAAATTCTGAAATCAGCAGGGGTAAAATATAGGAAAAGGAGAGTTATTCACAGCTTGTACAAAAGCCAGACCGCAGTTATTAGACTCGAAGGGCATGAAAGGGAAGCATCAGTTGGGAAGGGAGTACGACAGGGTTGTAGCCTTTCTCCGGTTTTATTCAATTTGTACATCGAGCAGGCGGTGAAGGAAAGCAAGGAAAAATTTGGAATAGGGATTAAAGTTCAGGGGGAAGAAATAAAAACATTGCGTTTTGCTGATGACATTGTAATTCTGTCAGAGACAGCGAAAGACCTGGAAGAGCAGTTGAATGGAATGGACAGTGTGTTGAAGAGAGCGTATAAAATGAACATTAACAAGAGCAAAACAAAAATAATGGAATGCGGTCTTAGAAAATCAGGCGATGTTGAAGGAATTAGATTAGGTAACGAAACAATGAAGGTGGTTGATTAGTTTCGTTTCTTGGGTAGTAAAATAACATGCGATGGTCGCAGTACAGAGGATATAAAATGCAGAATGGCAATGGGAAGAAAAGCATTTTTGAAAAAGAGAAATTTGCTAACATCGAATATTGATTTAAGTGTAAGGAAGTCTTTTCTGAAGGCATTTGTGTGGAGTGTTGCCTTGTACGGGAGTGAAACATGGACGATAAGCAGTGCGGGCAGGAAGAGAATAGAGGCTTTTGAAATGTGGTGCTACAGAAGAACGCTGAAGATTAGGTGGGTAGATCGCATAACTAATGAAGAGGTACTAAACAGAATTGGTGAGAAAAGGAATTTTTGGCATACCATGACTAAAAGAAGGGATCGCTTGGTAGGACACATTCTTAGACATAGGGGAATCGTAAATTTAGCATTGGAGGGAAGTGTGTGGGGTAAAAATCGCAGAGGGAGACCAAGAGAGGCGTATAGTAAGCAGATTCAAATGGATGTGGGTTGCCGTTCTTATGAGGAGATGAAAAGGCTTGCTCAGGATAGAGTAGGGTGGAGAGCTGCATCAAACCAATCTCCGGACTGAAGACCATAACAACAACAACCATAAAAACAATAAAATTAAAAAAATCTTTGGGAGGTACTGAGGGGGGAGGCGCTTCAGTTCCATTAGCCGCCCCCCCCCCCCGTGGCTGCGTCACTGCACACACGCATGCCCGAGGGAGGACTCGAACATCGGCGAGAACGGCCGCGCAGTCTGTAACATGACGCCTTAGACCACGCGGCATACGATGTTCCAAGTCATATTTTTTCAGATAATAGTTTTGTTAAAATAGAATGACAAGTATTTCTTAACGACTGTCAAAACCGCTTGGGCAGAACTGAGCAAACCCTGCGGATTCGCTCAACGGATATGAAACCAGAGCTGCTACTGTACTTACAGTTTTATGAAAATTTCTTTATCTGCTGAGGATTTCATAGGCTGCTCTGTTCGACCTAAAATCAGCCACACGTAAAGTCTACTCAGTGGGTTGTTACCTCTGCAAACTCTTAAAAATATTATTAACTAGCTTAAACCCGCGGCTCTGCTCGCGTGTTGGTTGATTATGATATATAAGCTATCTTTCAGTAGTGTGCTATCAGACTGGTTTTGAAGGATGAAATGAAATACAATACCTTCTTTAGAAAGAAACATTTTTAATCAACATTCAACTAAAAAAATAAAATTATGTGAAGTTCTTAATGATTTACAATACATAATACATACTTTGTTCCTTATAGCCTGTGTTGCAAAATCTCCCCACGTATGGTGAGAGTAATGTCCAAATTCATTTTAATTTCATTTTAGGGCATTCAGGTAAAGTACGTTATTGGTAGTATTGTTTGGAGCGTAAATGTAGAGATTTTTTGATTGGCCACCCTTGAGCAAGAGACGTATAACTGACCATGTGGAAAACAGGAGGGCTGTAAATGGTTTCCTGCGACTTTCTTTAGAGATGTATTAAAATAAATTGCTTTTTTACTGCTTTATTTATTGATTCTTATATTTCCTTATTCGTATGCTTATCAATACAGAGAAAGAGCTGAAGACATTGCAGCACGCATAGACCAAAGATATGGTTTGTGGCATCACGTTTCGCTGTATGTAACCTCCTTGCTATAGAGTCGCTAACGTCATCGCTGGCCTTCAGTCCGAATTTTTTTTATAATTTGACGACTTTCAACCACCATATCTTCCACCCCCTTATAGCTGTCGGCATGGAACTACTGTGGTGTACAACGGGAGACTTTGGACAACAATTACACACAGGCAATTCGTTTGCGTTCTGTAGTTTTCACTGCAGAGCGAAATATTAACACACACACACACACACACACACACACACACACACACACACACACACGTAGAATTTAATATACACCGATAACTTTCCATCCCAATATATTCCACCCTTTTATCACTATCAACCCTCAAGCAACAATGCAACCAATAAAGCCATTTTTAAAGAGTAAATATTGTTCCGCATTTCGCTTTATATTCTTCAAATTACTAAATATCTATCAGATTGCTATAAAACCGTGCCTAAAACCTTCCTCAGGTATTAATTAGTAACTGTACAAATATTTAAGTCTCTGCGTCTTGTCGTTCGGACGTGATAAGCGTACACCGAACAGACATTCACATTAATATATATAGATAAATAGCAATCCGATCGCCATAAAATCGTGCCTAAAGCATTCACCAGGTAGACCTTAGTAACTGTACAAATTATTACCTCTTTATGTCTTGTGGTTCAGACGTGATAAACGTACACCGAACAGACATTCAGATTTGTATCCGAAACCGATGCCGTATCCGAATATTCGGCTCTTCTTTTAGTTTCGGCCAAAACCGAAACTAACCGAAACTTGCAAATGGAAGTTAAAATTTCTGTACATTTACATTATACTAAAAAAGACTAGTTTTTCCCTCATTTTTCAAGATCCCCTCCCTGTACTAAGCCCTCTTGAGTGTGTGCAAGTTTAATCAGGAGACTGTAGGAGATGACATGGGAGGCGAACAGGTTTAGACAAATCTAGGGTACTTTATTAAAGCAATTCCAAATTGGATCCTTTTCTCCTCATTGTGACATTTCCTACCTAAAAAAGAAAAATTAAAGGAAGTTAGTAAACTGAACTCGATACAGTGGAGTCTCGATATTTCGAGCCTCGAAATTACGAGTTTCCCATATATACGAGGAACATAAAACAAAACAACAACAGCGGGTACATTCTATCTCAACAAATATGGAATTATTTGATGGTTATTACCTATTTTTATGGCACTACATACCTTCCCTGGTGTAAAAATGTATGTTAAAATCAACTTAAACAACACTATTCACACTCATCCGATATCGTATTCAGAAATGTACCTTACCAGCCGCTTGGAGCGCTGCTGTCGTGGCGTATAAAAAAAATCAGTGGAAGTGTCGTGTCTATATATGTTAGACGGTGGTCAAAACCTCAACAACATAGAACAGCCACGATGCGACTACCACAAGGAACCGATATACCTTAAGAACAAAAACGTTCGGTAAAGCACTTGTTCGCGAAAGGCAGAGGTCCTGGGTTCGAATTGCAGGCTGCTCTTCAATTTTGATCTGTCATGGAGTGTCACCAAATAACTTATCTTTATAAGCTATTTGGTTTCAGTATGATGTTTCATCGAATACTTCGGATTTTCGTCGATTTCTGGCAACTGAAGAGTAGCGTAACACGGGGTGATGTAGGCAGGAAAAGGATCAGGGGTTGTGTAACTTACTGGTCCCTCCAGCAAATACTTCTGCTACGACCAAGTTTTACTCCATACGATTTGCCATGTAGATATAAAAATTAGTCAAGTATAAGCCTCCTGTGGTTGCTTACTTACATTACAGGCCTTCAACATAAGGAGAGTCGAATTAAATTTGTTCAAATGTTTGTTAAGCGTAAGGGACTCAAATACGGGGTCATCAGTCCCTAAACTTACAAACTACCGACGAACTACCTTATGCTAAAGACGACACAAACATCCATGCCCGAGGGGTCGGCCGCAGTGGCCGAACAGTCTGCGGCGCGCCAGTCCAGTCTGCACGGCCGCTACGGTCAGGGGTTCGAATCCCCCCTCGGGCATGGATGTTTGTGTCGTCTTTAGTATAGGGTAGTTCATAAGCAGTTTGTAAGTTTAGGGACTGAATACCCCGCAGTTCAATCCCTTAAGCTTAACAAGCATTTGAACTTGCCCGAGGGAGGATTCCAACCCCCAACCGTAGCGGCCGTGCAGACTGTGACTGGCGCGCCGCAGACCGCTCGGTCACTGCGGCCGGCTTAAAATTTGTGTGTGGCTGGGATTTAACGTCTCTTCTTATATTCAATACCTCTGGAATAATAAGGCAATGTATGTCTCAAGGCATTGAATTATTGTTGATATTTGTATCAGTGTGCCTGTTCCCATTCACGTTCTCTGCTAGGGTACCATTCCAATATAGGAGAGCCTTGGCAATTTGATACGCATTTCACAGGAACAATGAGACAGAATTAAAGTATGGGGTATGGAGGAGACGTGCTGGAAGACAATCCTTGTAACCGCATTCTTAGCAAGGCTGTGTTAGCTTAGCGGTGCAAAGCTTCGGCATAGTAAGAGGGAGGTCCCGGGTTCGAATTCCAGCAACAGCACAAATTTTAATTCAACGCCTCTCCTTATATTCAATACCTTTGGTAGTATCAACTGTGTTGCAGAAGTTAGTGTCTTAAAACTATTTAATCCATCCCTTGCTTAGGTAATTGATGTTATTCTCAGCCGCGGTGGAGTAGCCGAGCGGTCTAAAGCACCTCGCTGCAGAGCGCGCGGTTGCTAGCCGTGGAGGTTCGAGTCCTCTCTGGGGCATGGGTGTGTGTGTGTGTCCGTAGGTTAGTTTACCTAAGTTTAAGTAGTTTGTAAGCTACGGACTGATGACCACGCAGTTTGGTCCGATAGATTTACAGACATTTGAACATTTTTTGATGTTATTCTAGTGCAAACAAATCTCTGACGCTGATGCTTCGAAAATCTTAATGTTATTAACTAATCACTTATTTAAACGTTATATCAGTATAATTCTTGTTTAAAGACTCACTAGAGCATGTTTTGCAGTACTTCATTTTCATTAAAAATCCACACAAAAATAAAATTTATTATATACATGTAGAAAAAGTTGCATGTAGCAGATTTTTCTTCTTTTTTTTTTTTTTTTGGGGGGGGGGGGGGCGAACGGCGGAACGGTGGAACGGCGATTGCTCAATTTTGACTGTTGTGCTAAAGGCGCTGATCTCGTAGGTACGACTCTGATTCCAGATGATTCATTGCATTTGAACTATTTGGGATATCAGCTTCTTAAGGTTCAAATGTTTGTACATCTATCGGACCAAGCTGCGTGGTCATCAGTCCGAAGCTTACAAACAAAGGTAAACTGGCCTAAGGACAACACAAACACCCATGCCCCAGGGAGGACTCGAACCTCCGACGGCGAGCAATCGCCTGCTCCGCAGCAAGACGCTTTAGACTGCTCGGCGGCAGTATCTTAAGGCCGCAAATTTGTACATACACTCTCTTAAACTAAGTGCGTGCATAGTATTCTACTATCCTAAGTACACAAACATTTGCACGAAAGCATGGTCTCACACATTTTTAATGTTCAAATGTTTGTTAAGCTTATGGGACTTAACTACGGGGTCATCAGTCCCTAAACTTACAAACTACTTACGAACTAGGACGGCACAAATATCCATGCCCGATGGGGGATTCGAACCCCCGACCGTAGTGAACGTGCTGACCGTGACTGGAGCGCCTCAGTCACCTCGGCCACCGCGGCCGGCACACATTTTTACTTTTGTCTGTTATTACTTTATTGGGAGACTCGTTTAACTGATTAGGCGATTGCTGCAAATGTAAATGTCTTTTGTCTTACTTCCAGGTTGCTGACCTATGATCGGAAAGGAGAGCCTCCAATGAATCTCAGGGGTATGAGCTGAAAGGAAACAAATGGATGGTTCTTTGGTAAAACAAACGCATGATTGATTTCTTACCACTGGTGATTTTGTATTTTTACAGTCAGGTGTTGGTCCACGTACACCAAAGAAGTGGATTTTGTCCAACCATAATGCATCGAAGACACCCAATTAATGGCAATCGGCATCTATATTGGACGCAGGAATTATATCTTAGAGCTGCAAAAAAGATGGACAATGATATAGGTAGGGAAATGTGATAATTAAATGGGAGAAAGGAAGGAAGAAGGAAGGAGGAGGAAGCTTAGGGTTTAACGTTCCGTCGACAGCTTGGTCATTAGAGACGCACAGTGGCGGCGCTAGGCGTCGGCGACGTCGGCCACAGCCGACGGCCTCGCGCTTGTGGGGGCCTCTCCAAACATTGTTAAAATTTTCTTTTTTAATATATCTAGATGTTCAACGGCGCTTTCTAACTACAAGGTTATGTAGCGACGACCTACATCTAACTTAACCAATAGACGAACACAACATCCGTACCCGAGGGTGGGTTAGACCCCTGACGAGAGCGATCTCGCTCACCATGGTATGACGTCTTATTGCGCTCGGCCATTCCCGGCCGGCAGCTATTTAGTTGTCCGTATTTATTTCCGTATGAGTGCAGCACTGATGCAATTTTTAGTTAAATACTTCCAAACAATTTCTTCAGTACAATTTAGAAAACGATTTGAAAGAAGTATATCCAAATGTTTATATAACAATCATATCATGCTCAGTTCCAGTCAGTACAGCTTCGGCGGAGAGAAGCTTCACAAAGTTAAAATTGATTAAGACTAACTTGAAAAGCGCAGTGAGGCAAGAAAGCCTATCTGCGTTGCAAGTACTATCAACTGAAGCCGAAATAGTCGCTAGTAGTAAGATGTGATGTAATAAAATTCTGTGATACGAAAAGCTGAAAAGTTTCTGTAATTTGTGTTTGTTTATTGTAATTTTTTTCATTTCAATAATACTCGTATATTATACTAATAGAATTTTATTATAATCATTATTGATGTATGATTCAGCTCAATTAACATTTTCTTCATTAATGAAAAAAATGAGAGGGGACTCGCAAAGACGAGTACGCCGACGCCCAGTTTTCGTCTAACGCCGCCACTGGAGACGCAGCTAATGCTCGGAGTTTTGGGTAAGGATGGGAAAGGAAATCGGCGGGGTCCTTTGAAAGGAACCATCCCGGCATTTGTCTGGAGAAATTTAGGGAAATCACGGAAAACCTAAAACTGGATGGCCGGAGGTGGATTTGAACCACCGTCCTCCCGAATGCGAGTCCAGTGCGTTAATAATTAAAAGGGAAGCAGAAGAAAGAACCGAAGTTCTTATCTGAGTGTACAATAGTAACTTTTTACAACTATTTGAACGTTTTCTTTACGTTTCAGATTTATGATATAAAATTAACAATATTCTTTATCATTCCAAACGAAAAACGTGATTACTTGTTTTCCTCGTATCAAGCCGAAACTATCTCCGACGTTACACTACGATATTATCTTATGTAATCCAAGGATTATAATTCACCGCAAAAGAATTATTATACTTATTTTTACACAGATAGGACAGAACCTTGTTAGGAATTGATTACTTTATCTAGAACCTTTGAAAATTTACACTAATTTAAGTAGGAATCAAGTGTAAAGAAATTTCCTACGTATCTCCAAAATTGGAAACCATATAAACACGTTTGCTACTGAAAAATCATGGGTTCAGCATTTAGTTACATATTTTCCATTTGAAGTTGTGTCTGTCATGTTCAGTTGCATTGCAGAGTGATCTGCGAAACGTCGGGACCAAATTTGGTCATTGCCTACCGATAAAGAAATGTTATGACAACTGAAAACAACTATATTACTTTATTTGTATAGTTCAGGATGTCTGTTAAGTTTGAGTAATTATTACATTTTGCATAATCTAACAGTTCTCGAATATAAAAACTAAAGAAGCTCTGATCTGCCTTTCTTTTAAAATTGCAAGAGACTTTTCAAACAAATGATCTTATACCAAATAAACAAACGTATCGGGGCAGTCGTTCACATTTCGGGACTACCCTCACAGATCGCATAATAATATTAATCATAAACCAATATGGTACTCTACGTAATTGCATTGTGGGTTACGATTTAAAGCCTCACTAAGCTAATTTTAGACAGTAAGCTGGATTTCCGTCAACAAGAAGTGCATATTGAAAAACGAAAATAATTACAAGTGAGAAAGCAGTGGAATGTGGCCTGAGCTTCGCCGTGTTACTTCTAACGGAAACATGCTCCTGAGCTGACAATTCTAAGAAACATATGATTTTAGTTACACATTTTATTTGCTCAGATAGCTGTAATTAACGTAAATATTTTAAGATCGGAGCGCCGTTTGAACAACATTGTATAAGAATTAACAGCTTTCTGCCACAAACAACGTGAGCTCTTTCTCGAGCCAAAGGCAGCAAAGGTTGTTTATGTTTTGTGCCCACAACCTAGATGTAGTGCTTCTATTTGCAACGAAAAGTTCTGAAGCTTACGTATGCATTTAGAATACGGTAAAAACAATATTATGAGAGTAAGCGGTTGTTATTTGTCGTTCGCGTCCAAAATAATTACAGACTCGGAGCAGATAGGCATGATTTTCTTCGAGTAGGTATATCTAACCTGCGGAGACGTTTGAATCCGTGGCAGCCCGAGGTGTAAAAACTATGAGAGAAGTCAATCTTCTGCTGTTTGTTTACTACATAGTCCCAGGAGAATTCCGTACAGCTCATAATGAAGAGCACCGCATGAAGATAACGGCAACCATGCAGATGCAGTTGTGAAGACGAGAACGCTATTTGTACACTGAAAGCAAGGCCGTGTCGGTATTTCCGTTCAACGATTATCGGCGAAGGACGGCCAGTGCCCTCTGTTGCCAGTAACACGAACTACAGACGCTGGTGGACGACGCGGCTGGCGTCAACGCTTATTTTGCTGCGAGAGCGGAACGACAACGGTTCTGGCTCTCCTTCAGCCGTTTCCTCTTCTGCGCGCCGACCGAAGAACACCAGCCAAACGCTGTTGTGCTGTGATTCTAGCCGTTAGCGATTGATGGATTTGTTTCGTCTTGTGATTTGCGTTTACAGAAGTGTGTTTTTCACGTAATCACAAATCATTGGTAAGGCAGCGAGCCACAGTTGCACTCGCAAATTGATTTAGCGTCTTAACGATTTTACGCTTTCATCTGAATTGACATAAACGTGAAAACTACGAAATGAAAGCGTGTGTAGCTATCGGCATTTTACAGGCAACGCTCTATGGAACATATTGATCTACAGCTGTTTATGAAAGGAAGGACACGATGTATGGTGAAAGGTGTGTAGCGTAAACGTCAATTACCGCTAGACGTCAACGGAACGTCATGTATCGGAAAGTAACTTCACCATAAAATGGCAGTTTGCATATATCTCCTCGCTTAGCTCAAAACGGAATAACACTAGTCAGTATGCCTTAAAAAAATCAGAATACACAGAACTACGATGGGATGAACATTGTTACAGTGATATTTCAGTTTGTTAATAGACAATGCAAAATGCATAAAGGTTGATCTTGAACAGGATCGTACAATAAATTATCCATGCTGATTTGAATTATACTGAATATGCACCTACCACACCAGCAACAATAGTTTTAGACGGTGTAGTTTCGCAAGCACTTAGTTGCATTATGATAATTCTTTTCGGCAGGTCGTTAAAGCAGTTGTATGCATCGATGCTGCCGTTTTCTTCCTTTACATGATGGAAATGCTCTTCTTTCGATTTCTGGGTGCCATACGAAAGGTCGCTACTTCGCCATATTCTGAATTGTAGCTTTACCTGCCACTATAAACCAGCGAGTTTGTAATACGAATACCGTGAACGTACTGTCTTCTTTATTTCTATTAATTAATTTCTTTATATTTTATTGTTGTGGAAAATTTTACAGATTAAATTCAAGCATTTTCTTCACGACGTCACCATTATCCTGAAGCAAAACAAACATAATCTATTGACCACGTTTCAAAGTAAGAAAAAAAAAATTACAATTTACAGGACAGAGAAGGATATCATAGGTGTAGAGAAATAGAAATAGTAACAGCGGAAGATTTGTATTGCCCAAATATCTCAAAACATTAAAATTTATTTGCTAGACGAACATCTGAAACAACTAAAACTGGGCATATTTGTCAAAAGGAGTTATCTATGATCCTTATTTATTCAAAATAGGCTTATTTTTTATCTTTAGACCGCGGTTTTCATTTCAAAATGACCGGTTTGAGGCAAAATCACCCATTTTCACATATATATTAAACGACGATGTTTTTCAAGATTCGAACTTCCATAGGCAATTTAGAATTAAGAACTACAGACTGTAGTTTGTCAGATCGGAAGATGTGCAGGATTTTCCGAAACAGGTCATTTTCAAATAAACAACGATCGACAGACAGAGAATGAGCCTATCTAATGTACAAAAATAAATGTTTGTATGTTTGTTCGTATTTTATACGCTGCCGCACCGTTCATTCGTTTGCGATGAAACATGATCTACATATTGCTTGCGCTTTTATGAATGGAAAAAAAAAAAAAAAAAAAAAAAAAACAAGATAACTGTGAGATATTCTACAAATTTATTGGTTTACGAACCGGTTTTCGGCTGTTACGCTATCATCAGGTAAATGTTAAGAGCAAGGTTATGTTAAGAGTTTAAGTTTCAAAGATCTTAACTTGCTAGATATATAACTTTCAAAGGAGACTAGTGTTTTGGTTTATAACTTACTTTGGTTTATAACTGGTTATAGGCATAATTATAGCACTGTGCGACACACAGTTAAGAAGATATGACATCATGAACACTGAAATCCGTGGAAAACTGCCGCACTATGAATTACGTTTAAATATGTTACTTATTTTATCCTAAATTTATTCGCAGCACAGTAGTGAATATTTTATAATATATACAAAAATTGAGGAGTTTGTGCCTATATTTCACTCTGCAGCCAAAACTACACATCGCAAACGAATATTGTTTATATGTGGTAGTAGTTATAAGTCTCCCATTGTGCACTATGGTGCTAGAGAGTTGATAACGATAAGGGGGTGGAAGATATGGGAGTTGAATGTTACCGACTTATATAAAATTCTACGTTTGGGTGTCAATATTTTGCTATTCAGCAAAAACAACACAATGGAGACGAACGATCTCTCTGCGTTGTTGTAGTACAAAGTCTCCCGTTGTACACCACAGCAGTTCCGTGTCGATAGCTATAAAAGGTTGGAAGATATAGTAATTGAAAGTCGTCAGCTTATATAAAATTCTATCTGAAGACCAGCGGTGACTTTTGACACTATAATAGCAAAGAGGCTATATACAGCGAAACGTGATGCACATTCTAAAGTTGTTTTTCTACAACAAGCGTACGAATAACGAAAAATAAGTGCATATTGCAGTTTGAAAAGTAAAACTACCAAGAAAGATGCCAAAGCGTAAGAAAGAAACTTTGCGTTCTCGATCTGTTTCAAAAAGACAGAAAACGGTGCTGAAAAGTGAATCTACAGACGATTATTGCAAGTCGCTCAGGTGTTATCATTGTCAAATAGTTGACGAATAAAATCACGCTATCACGCGCCGCAAGATGGGGCAGTTTTCAATGTTTATGACGTGATATCGTCTGAACTATGTACCGTAGGTGGTTTTTGCAACCATAGCAAATGATTCCTGATCTTAAAGAAAATTTGTACCAAATTTGGTTGAAATCGGTCCCTTAGTTTAGTAGCAGACGTAGAATATTATCGCATGATGCGGCCGTTTTTACGACTGTCATTGTTTATAACATCATATCTCCTTACGTATGTGACATAGATGGTTCTTACCCCGACAGCGATTGTTGCCTGGTAGTAAGGAACATGTGTATCAATTTTGGTTGAAATCTGTCCATTAGTTTAGGAGGAGATGTGGAACATACATACCCACATACACACAAATACAGCCTATTTTATGTGTAGATAGATATGAGAGGAGTTGCAAAATAACTGCCAGAGTTGCGTATGAAAGGAAAAATTAGAATGAGACATTGAAGATAAGACATAACTTTATTTTTCTACATAGTTTCGAAGTACATTGAGACATTTGTCATACCGCTTTATAAGATTCAAAATCAGGGCGTTGCATACGAAGAAGCATTGAACGGCTTGTTTGACGTCAGCATTGCTCCTAGGGCACCTGGATATAGACGGGCATGCACATCCGCCATTTTTGTTTCTTCGCTTCGACGCGCAATTTTTGAATAGGACAGTCAATACGCTTTCAGTTTGGTAGGCTGTGCAGTTCCGAATTGTTCTAATACTTCTTAAATTGGTTTTGTTTTTCTTTTTCGTTTCCAATGAATCCTGAAGGGCATAAAAATAATATGGTTAATAAATTTTCGTCGTGACAAAGGGATACCAACAAAGTGTTCAAAACTATGCGAGGTGGGTTGACTTAATTGTAGTTATGCACAATTTCTACACGTTGTCAACGACAGGTTTCGACCCTTTTTTTATTTGTTTTATTTTATTTTTATGTTTTACCTTTTTTTCAGGGAAGGATTCGACGCTACGCACTAATACAGTAGCAACATTTAGACAATAACAATACTAATAGTTTAGTCCCCTTTAAACACCCCAACCCCAACAATACTAATTACTTTTAAATGATGCACTCTGTTTTTTACTAGTTATAATGGCTCATACGCCTCGTAACGATGTTTGAAGCTACTGCAATGTTAATTTTAGTTACAGCTACTGCGATGTTAATTTTAGTTACAGCATCGTCGGCGTAATTTGCTAATGTTGGCAACAGAATGTTCGCTTTAGGAGGATAATTAATTTACGGACCGGACAAGTGTACATACAAGAAGATGGTAGACATGAAAAGTTATTTTCTCTCATTCTACCTGTTCGAGTTTTCAAACAGCATTCAAAGGTCGTTGCCAACATCAGTACACTACGACGCCGAGGCCGTAAGTAAAATTGACCAATGAGGAAGTTAATTGTTAAATGAGAAATTAAAATATCTCATATATATAAATCTTTTACTGCATCCTAGTTTATCATGGTGATATATTTTGTGCATTGAAAAAGTATTTTATATGAATTCTGAAAAATATGTCGTAAAAAGTAGCAACCTGAGAGTGTAGGCCTATTCTGGAGCATGTTAGCGCAGCTTCGATGTAATTGATGGTAAGTCATCAGGTAAAACAGAAGTGATATCTGGCGTTCCCCAGGGAAGCGTTATAGGTCCCCTACTCTTCCTTGTGTTTATAACCGATTAAGGAGAAAATCTGATTAGCTCCCTTAGACTGTTCGCAGATGATGCTGTCGTTTATCGGTTAGTGAAGTCAACAGAGAATCAAAAGCGACTGCAAAGCGATTTAGACAAAACTTCTACATGGTGCGAAAATTGGCAATTGACACTAAATAAAGAAAAGTGTGAAGTAATACACATGACCACTAAAAGAAATCCGCTGAACTTCAATTACGCGATAATTCAGTCAAACCTTAAGGTCGTAAATTCTACCAAATACCTAGGAGTTACAATTACGAACAACTTAGACTGGAGAGAACACATACAAAATATTGTGGGGAAGGCGAACCAAAGATTACGTTTCATTGACAGAACGCTTCGAAGATGCACCAACTCCACCAAAGCGACTGCCTACATCACACTTGCGGTGCGTCTACATCTACATCTACATACATACTCCGCAATTCACCGTAAAGTGCGTGGCGGAGGGTACACTGTACCACTACTAGGCATTTCCTTTCCTATTCCACTCCCAAATTGAACGAGGAAAAAAAGAATGCCTATATGCCTCCGTACGAGCCCTAATTTCTCTTATCTTGTCTTTGTGATCTTTACGCGAAATGTAAGTAGGCGGCAGCAAGATCGTACTACACTCAGCTTCAAATTCCGGCCCTCTAAATTTACTTAACAGAAATTCACTAAAAGAACGTCGTCTTTCTTCCAGCGATCCCCAATTGAGTTGCCGGAGCATTTCCGTGACACTCGCGCATTGGTCGAACCTATCGGTAACAAATCTAGCTGCTCGCCTCTGAACCGCCTCTATGTCTTCCTTCAAACCGATCTGCTGCGGGTCCCAAATACTTGAGCAATACTCAAGACGTGGTCGTACAAGCGTTTTATACGCGGTCTCCTTTACAGGTGAAGTACATCTTCCCAAAATTCTCCCAATAAACCGAAGTCGGCTGTCTGCCTTACTCACAACTGTCCTTACATGCTCGTTCCATTTCATATCGCTCTGCAATGTTACGCCTAGATATTTGAATGACGCGACCGCATCAAGAAGCTCACTACTGATGCTGTATTCGAACATTATAGGATTGTTTTTTCTACTCATGCGCATCACCTTACATTTTTCTACATTGAGAGCTAGCTGCCATTCTTCGCACCAACTAGAAATTTTGTCTAAGCCAACCTGTATGCTATTACAGTCAGTTACAGACGACACCCTCCCATACACCACAGCATCATCAGCAAACAGCCGCAAATTACAACTTACTCTGTCCATCAGATCATTTATATAGATAGAAAATAATAGCGGTCCTATCACACTCCCCTGGGGCACGCCTGACGATACACTCGTCTCTGATGAACACTCGCCGTCGAGAACAACGTACTGCGTTCTATTACTTAGGAAGTCTTCCAGCCAGTCACAAATCTGTGAACCTATTCCATAAGCTCGTATCTTCGTTAGCAGTCTGCAGTGTGGCACCGTGTCGAACGCCTTTTTGAAGTCGAGAAAAACACAATCCGCCTGTTGTCCTTCGTCCATACCTCGCAAGATGTCATGTGAGAAAAGGGCAAGCTGAGTTTCACATGAACGATGTTTCCTAAACCCGTGCTGATTCATGGAAAGAAGCTTTTCCGTTTCAAGGAAATTTACTATATTCGAACTGAGAATATGCTCCAAAATTCTACATGAAACCGATGTCAACGATATTGGCCTGTAATTGTATGGGTCAGTTCCCTTTCCTTTCTTATACACGGGAGTCACCTGCGCTTTTTTCCAATCACTAGGAACTTTGCGCTGAATTAAAGATTCGCTATAAATGCAAGCTAAGTAGGGGGCCAATGCCGCAGAATAGTCTTTGTAAAACCGAACTGGTATTCCATCCGGACCAGCAGACTTTTTCGTATTTAGCTCTCTCAGCTGCTTCTCTACACCGGAAATACCTATTGCTATGTCCCCCATTTCGGAATTAGTACGTTGATCAAATGATGGTATATTTGTGCGGTCCTCCTGCGTGAAAGATTTATTAAAGGTTAAATTTAGAACTTCAGCTTTCCGTTTGCTTTCTTCTATTACTGCCCCGGAATGATCAACTAGTGACTGGACAGTGGGCTTTGACCCGCTTATCGATTTTACATAGCACCAGAATTTTTTCGGGTTCTCGGAAAGATCTTTTGCTAAGGTATGGCTGTGATAATTATTGTATGCTTCACGCATCGATCTTTTTATAGACGCACGAATCTCTACTAACTTTTGCCTGTCATCATTTGCGTGTTCTTTTTTGAATCGAGAGTGCAACAGCCTTTGCTTTCTCAGCAGCTTTCTAACATTATTATTATAACTCCTCTCCTGGAGTACTGTTGCCCATTGTGGGACTCTCACCAGGTGGAACCTGACGGATGATATTGAGAAGGTTCAGAGAAGGGCAGCTCGTTTTGTTTTATCACGTGACTGGGGGAAAGCGTCACGGAAATGTTGCACGAATTGGGGTAGAAATCATTAAAAGAAAGACGTTATTCATTGCGGCGTGATCTATTTGCGAATTTTCAATCACCGACTTTTACTTCTGAATGAGAAAATATTTTGCTAGCACCTACCTACTTAGGGAGACATGACCATCCCAATAAAATAAGAGACATCAGATCGAAAACGGAACGATTTAGGTGTTCTTTCTTCCCGCGCGCTATTAGAGAATGCAACGGTGGAGAAAAGTTATGAAAGTGGTTAATGAACCCTCTGCCAGGCACTTAAATGTGATTTACAGAGTATCGATGTAGATATAGATGTAGATGAAAACTGTGTACCCTCAGTTTCGTGTTAGCATATTTATATAATGATGATATGAGGCCGGGAATGAAGAAGCAGAAGAAAAAGAAAAGGGGGTGGGGAGTAAAACTTATTTACAGACTAGGCAGATATTCTGGAGCCGGAAATGGGCTGCAGTGGAAAGTTGTCGATCACGAAAAGCAAATAAGTCTCACTCGTGAGGTGTTCAGGATTTCGCTGTTCAGCGGATGTATACAAGCACGTTTGCTGTGTTGTTCAGGGGTGTGAACTGCGCTATGTTTTGTTCCTTTCCAGAGGAAGTAATTGCAGCTGTACTGACTGTGACGCCCGTCTGGGGTCGCCAGGGGAGAACTCTAATTTGAACAGCCGCAAACCGCGGAATGGTAGTCATTACTGCATTCTGTTAGTGCCCTGTTATGTGCGGTGTGTGGCCCAGTCGTCCTAGTTAGCACGTAACACACGATGAATTTCGCACTTTGTGCTGGTGTAGGAAAATTACACACACACACACACACACACACACACACAGATAGAGTGAGCAGGGAGCAGGGGTGGAGTGCTGAGAGTATTCTATTCTAAAGTTGCAAACGTGTTTAAGCAGCTATAAGGTTCACGAACGGGAAAAGTAATCAAAGTGATTTGCTAATGGGATGTGGCAAAAAATAACCTACCGATGTATGTTACATTTACTACCATTTTACGTTATTGATAGTTCTAAATTTTCACTGCTCATTTGTCGTACTTGCCTACTTCCAACTACTTCGTACGGTCCCTCTCCTTCTCTACTTGTATATTTTGGCTTTTCCGACATTGATGCAGGGTGAGCATGATTACTGTGCTTTTAGTATTGTTAGGTAGTTTTCGAATAACCAGTACGATTTTTTTTACAAGGATAAAAGGTCTATTTAAAACCGAAAAATCTTAGAGAACCATTACTATGTCATTGAGATATGCCGGTGTTTTTACCCGGTTATTAATAAAACACGAATACTTGTTATAACCTATACCAAAATAATACCCAAAAATACCGTTTATTCAGAACTAAAATACCTCTATCAGTGTAAATAGTTATTTTTACCGGTTCCTAGTTTAAGGAGTGGCTTGATGTCCTTCCTGCCGCCACCCCTTATCTCTGGAGAAGATGCAATGGGTCCGAAAGCACGTGTACAATGTTACACATGTGACAGTGTGTGGATGTTTCCTAAATATTTATGAGTCGTGTATCTGAGGCGAAACTTGGTATCAGCCCAGTATTTACCTAGCGTGATGTGAGAAACCATCTAAAGACTGCATATCAGTTAAAATGTTGTATTTATCAAGAATGGTAGATCTCTATCTATATAAAAGCGAAAGGACATTCATTGACTCATTCACTCACAGACTAAACACCAAATCTCGAGAACTACTTCATCTATGAAGCTGAGCCGCGGTGGAGTAGCCGAGCGGTCTAAAGTACCTCGCTGCGGAGCGCGCGGTTGCTCGCCGTGGAGGTTCGAGTCCTCCCTGGGGCATGGGTATGTGTGTGTTTGTCCGTAGGTTAGTTTACCTAGGTTTAAGTAGTTTGTAAGCTACGGACTGATGACCATGCAGTTTGGTCCGATAGATTTACAGACCTATGAAGCTGAAATTTGGCAGGAATGTAGTTTATAGGTATACATCGTCAGCTAAGAAAGCATTTTGCGATAGGGCTGATAGTTCATGAGATATGACGTCATAAACAATGAAAACTTCCTCGTCTTGTGGGACGTGATAGTGTGACTTTATCAGTCCTTTATTTGAGAAGGGGAGCACTTAGCGAATTGCAACAAACTTTAAACATGAAACTTCCTGGCAGATTAAAATTGTGTGCCGGAACCGGGACTTTCGCGGGCAAGCGCACTACCGACTGTCCTATCCCAACACGACTCACGATGCAGAGTGAAAGTTTCATTCTGGAAACATCCCTTAGGCTGTGGCTAAGCCATGTCTCCACCATATCCTTTCTTCCAGGAGTGTTAGTCTCGCAAGTTTCGCAGGAGAACTTCTGTGAAGTTTGGAAAGTAGGAGGAGAGGTACTGGCGGAAGTAAAGTTGTGAGGCGGCATCGTGAGTCGTGTCGGGGTAGCACAGTCGGTAGTGCGCTTGCCCACGAAAGGCAAAGGTCCCAGGTTCGAGCCGCGGTTCCGGCACACAATTTTAATCTGCTAGGAAGTTTCATATCAGCGCACACTCCGCTGCAGAGTGAAAGTTTCATTCTGGAAACTTTAAACATAATTTCAAACCTTTATAAAACTTTTTCTCGCTGACAACCCCAATAAAATCATGAAAGTTTGTCGCTTACTACTTTTTCTGCCTTTATGTAGTAAAATTACGGCATTTGACATGACATTACAATTTATTACTCGTATACTATTAATTTATCCTTGAGAAATGTTACAAACAGTATACACACATATCACTGCACGTACGTACGAAATTTTATCATAATACGACACACAGTTCAACAGATTTGGAGTCAAACAATTAGGTTCATGAAAAACCGCCTTATCACCCATGACGTTTTGATTTATTACGTCTTTCCTACTAATTCTATTCCCGACATATTTTGCAGATATTTTACATGTACATCACTGGATGTACCTTCGAAGTAATATCGTGTTACGACATATAGTTCAGGTGCTATGACGTCAAAGATAATGAAATGCATAAAAATACTTCCTAATAAGCATGACGTTGTAATGTACTACGTCTTTACTACCAACTCCATTTACAACAAATGTCGCAGGCAGTTTTCTAATATTCCACTCTACGAACCTGGTAAATAATGATTTTGTAGTAATCATAATTCAGGAGACATTACGTCATTAACGTGCCATCCGTAAAATATGGACTGCATTATATCTGACATTTTGTTAAGTCTTTATTACTCTGTTCGCAGCACATTCCGCAAACAATATCCAAATATACTACTGAAAGGAACTACAATATTATATCACTGACCGGCACATTAACCAGCAGATACGATGTCATAACCACTGAGGCTGTTTGAAAACGAAACTACAAGGCGAATTTCGCTATAGATTCAAGCGAAACGTGTGTACAAATACCGCAAATGTCTTGATGGTGCTCAAGGCGAACGTCTACTAGCCGGGCGACCTCATTGACTGCGGCGTCGCAGGCGGCTTCATCCTATGTGAGCCACTACAACTCATTCATTTTCACAGGTTCAATGAATTAAGCAGTACAACATAAAAAAACCAGTTTGTTTGGCTGTAACAATACAAAAATTGCACTGTCGTGTTTTGCGGCCCACTTTAGATTTGTAGTTTTATAAGTTTTTGCTAACATTTTGGACAAAAATAATAATCTGAATAATAAAAAATTAATTAATAAGAGTGCCTGAAACACTTTTAGGAAGAAAAAATATTCGAACCACTGACCTTCAGCGTCAGTCCAACGCATTGCCTACTACGTTACGAATAAGAGTTAAAAGATGCGTTCTTTAACTTCACTATTGATGGCCGTTGTTAACTGATGCTAATATGGCATTTGTACACACTAGATTACTACGTGTTTTCGTTAATTCTTCAGAGCGCCATTGCTTTGAAATGACAACGTGTAAGTTACAATAAGAAAATCATCAAATACGCAACGCAAGATGGCGTATGCCAGAGAGAGTTCTGTGCGAGGAATGTCACGTGACATCTGCGAACGGCTGGTTTTCGTAAATTCAATGGACGGTGTCAAAACTCCGTTATTTTTGCAAATATCTCTCAAACGATACGAGATATGAAAAAAAAAAAAAACAAAAAAAAAAAAAAAAAAAAAAAAAAAAAAAAAAAAAAAAAAAAAAAACATAAGGGAACAAAGTTGTAGAGAATTTTTTCCTCTACAAATTCGTTTATTCAATTTTCGCGTCAGATGAACAGTTTTTTGCAATTAAAATTACATTACAAACGGATTTTTTTTTTGGTATTACTAACGTATTTCTTGTCCGAAATATTTCAAAACGCGATGTTCTGGTCTCTGGTAGCCAACAATTATGTCTGTAAAATTTGGTACCGATCAGTTGAACGGTTCGACCTAAAAAGTGGGAACACGTTACAGCCAGACAGACATCGTCAAAGCCGCGGTGGAGTAGCCGAGCGGTCTAAAGCGTTTCGCTGCGGAGCGCACGGTTGCTCGCCGTGGAGGTTCGAGTCCTCCCTGGAGTATGGGTGTGTGTGTGTTGTCCTTAGGTTAGTTTAGTGTAAGTAGTTTGTAAGCTACGGACTGATGACCACGCAGTTTGGTCCGATAGAATTAAAAACATTTGAACATTTTTGAACATCGTCAAATCGCCGTTATTTTTGCAAATATCTCTGCAACGATGCAAGATATGAAAAAAACATAATAGAGCGAAGTTGTAGAGAATTTTCCCCTCTACGAATTAGGTTATTCAATTTTCGTGTCAGATAAACGGTTCGTTTGCAATTATACTTATATTACAAACGGCTTTTTTTTTGGTATTACTACCGTATTTTTTGTCCGAAAAATTTGAAAAAGGGAGGTTCTGGTCTCTGACGGCCTACAATTGTCTGTAAAATTTGGTGCTGATCGGTTGAATGGTTCGCCTTAAAAACAAGGAACACGTACGGACAGACAGACAGACAGACGGGCAGACAGTCATACATTGCAAAATCGCCGTTATTTTTGCAAGTATCTCTGAAACGATACGAGAGAAAAAAACATAAGAGAGCAAAGTTGTAGATAATTTTCTCCTCTGCAAATTCGGTTATTCAATTCGTGTAACAAAGTGGGCCAAAACTTCCTAAATTCTCCTGGTTGTCCATCACTTCACGAGTGAAATTCAAATGTTTGTATAGTGTATGGGTCTTAACTGCGGGGTCATCAGTCCCCAAACTTACAAACTACTTATGAACTAGCTAATCCTAAGGACGGCACAAATATCCATGGCCGAGGGGGGAATCGAACCCCCGACCGCAGTGGCCGTGCAGACCGTGACTGGAGCGCCTCAGTCCCCTCGGCCACCGCGGCCGGCTTCACGAGTGATATTCTGGATTCTCTCAGAACACAATTCTAAAGTACTGTTCTCCATATGGTAGCCCAGTACTAAGCCATATTTGTAATTTTTCATTTCAGAATGGTCAGTTTCCTAACAGATTAAAGTACTCAGTAGTGAAACCACTTTATAAAAAAGGAGAAAGGGATAATATAAGACAACTATAGACCTATTTCTATGCCATCGGTCTTTTCTAAAGTTATTGAAGAGGCTGTATATTCAAGATTAATTGATCATTTCAGTTCACATAATTTATCGTCAAATGTACAGTTTGGTTTTAGAAGTGGTTTAACGACTGAAAATTCTATATTTTCGTTTCCCTGTGAGGCACTTGATGGGTTAAATAGGAGGCTACGGACATTAGGCGTCTTCTTTGATTTAACAAAAGCGTTTGATTGTATTGATCACAAAATATTGTTGCAGAAGTTTGAACATTATGGAATACGGGGAGTAGCCCACAACTGGTTCACATCTTACTTTAATAATAGACAACAGAAGGTAATTCTCCGCAGTGTAGAAAATGGCTATGACGTGCAATCCCAATGGGGCACAATTAAGTATGGGGTGCCCCAGGGGTCTGTTTTGGGATCATTGCTGTTTCTTATTTATATAAATGATATGCCTTCGAGTATAACAGGTGACTCTAAAATATTTTTGTTTGCTGATGATACCAGCTTGGTAGTGAAGGATGTTGCTCGTAATATTGACACAGTATCAAATAATGCAGTTCAAGAGATAAGTTTATGGCCTGTAGAAAACAAGTTGATGTTAAATCACAGTAAAACTCAGTTTTTACAATTTCTAAAACATAATTTGACGAAAGCTGACAGTCTGATTACACATAATGGGCATGTGATAAGTGAGACTGAACAGTTCAAATTTCTAGGTATTCATATAGACAGTAAGCTGTCATGGAAAGGCCATGTTCAGGATCTTGTTCCAAAACTAAATTCTGCTATATTTACCATTAGAACAATACCTGAGATAAGTGATTTTTCAACACGCTTACTTTCACTCACTTATGACGTACGGCATTGTTTTTTGAGGTAACTCGGCTGATGCAAAAAGGATATTTCTGGCTCAAAAACGGGCGGTTCGAGAAATATCTGGTATAAGTTCGCGAACGTCATGTCGACGCCTTTTCAGTAGTCTGGGAATTTTGACTCTGGCGTCACAATACGTTTTTTCTTTAATGTCGTTTGTTGTTAAAAATATCAGCTTATTCCCACGAGTTAGTAACTTTCACTTGGTGAATACTAGACAGAAGTCGAATCTACATTTGCATCACACCACCTCAACACTTGTGCAGAAAGGTGTACAGTATTCTGCGGAATCCATTTTGAATAAGCTGCCACAAGAACTAAAGAATGTTAGCACTAATCCACACGCTTTCAAATCTAAATTGAAGAGTTACCTCATGGCTCACTCCTTTTATTCTGTCGAGGAACTCCTAGAAAAGTTAAACAATTAAGCTAATTCATTTTTTCTTTATTGATTCTTTTCACTTTGTCTTAGGATTGTCGTGTGCAAAGGACTTCTTAAAAATTTTCTAGTACCAATCTTGTGTAACAATGTATTGACTTGTTCCATGACCATGGAGTCTCACTCCTCAATTGGGTCCTATGGAACAGAAAAAAAAACAAATAAAAATAAAATAAAGTAACGTGAAGTGAAGTGTTTGCAACAACTTGTGTCTCATCGTATAGCATCCTGTGTCCCTCTGGGAGACAGTGTTCAGCCACCGCGGATTTTTCAGGCTGCATCAATCGCGTATGGCGGTGATGTCACTGACGGTACGTATATCTGGCCAATGTATGTTTTGCCACACTCACAAGGTATGCACAGTTTGTTTTGTTTCTCGATCGAAAATTGTTCATAAGCGCAACATTTAAAGTAAGCTTACTGTTTTGTTATTTACGGTACGGAAATTTTAGTCTTGTGAGGCGAAAGCAAGACTAAAATTTCAGTAAGTAAGAAAACAGTAGGCCTACCTTGCACGTTCCGCTAATAAACCGATTTCGATCCAAAAACAAAATAAAATGTACATTTCCGTGATTACAGACCACTGAACATGTTTTATTGTCATTAAAACGAGTAAAAGGAAGCGTGTCTGGTGAGAAAAACCGCATTTTATTCGTAGTTGCATAGACGGATGAACACTACCATTCGTAAGAATAGGTGCACACGTGAGTAAAAATCATGGTCCAGTTGCTAACTGCAAACATTTGTGCTTGGTGGAACTGACCGTCTTGTTTCTCAGTGGGTTAAATGTATTAACAGTTATTGGTATTACTACTCAAATAATGAGCAGTTTACTTAGTTTTTCCCAGGTGTCGTATCTTAATTTGCCTGCATCTTGTAGCTGAGTGTGACTCGCCAGTTTTACGACCACTACGAACAAATCCTTGCTAAAGGTATCCACGGTACGTTATGGCAGAGACGGGGTCTAAATCCGGCAGATATTGTGTGTAGAAACAGTGACTCTGCCGGGCCCTGGAGCTTCATGGTACTTTAGACATTTGAGCGGTTTCTCAACACCACAACAGTAGTAATTATTAACAAGTAATTACAATGTCAGTCATATTTTAAGTAGTCAGCAATATTTCTTGAAGATACAGTGTAAAAGAATCAAGGTTCCTGTCTAGTGAAAGAGTATCTGTGCAGTAATTTTATGCCATTGAAGTTTTCACATGCCCCAAAGATTTGACCTCTAGGGAGTGCTTCTCTGATAATTCTTTAGAAGTTACTAAAAACTTCACGCACTGCCTTTCCGATTGCCAACTGTTTTCCGATCAGCACTTGCCTGTTTTCATGATACGAAGAGCCTTATTTCGACTTTGGAGAATGCGTAGTTTCTTCAGAAGTTTACTAATATTGTTTCTATACCGCGGCGACTGTCTAACAAATAGCTCTTTAGAATGAAATGTAACATACACAGTATAACTGCCGCTTGCATTTCTATTAAGAGTACGCGTTATTACGAAATCAATTGAAAAACCGTCCTGAAATCGTATCTTGGCTATTCATATGGCCTCATTAACACTTTCGTTGCAAATTTATTTTTAAGCTTCCCTCGGAATGCCTTTTTTTTTCCTCCCAAGATTGTGTTTTGCTAGAAAATATATTAGGAGTTACATACTGATAAATATCCACAGCTTTGAGTCTTTCTACGTATGAACTGATTATATATAAAGTGGAAAATCGCGTTTTTAGAAAAATACAACTATGTAAGTGAAATTAAAAAAAAAAAAAAAAAAAAAAAAAAAAAAACAGTGTAAATGCAAAATTTCATCGAAATCGCTAGAGCCGTTTCCTAGACAGCTGATTTATGTTGCTAGTTTATATATATATATATTGCTCGTTTAAAGATATAAGATTTTAAATCTTTCCTAATCTTTTCTCCGTTAGACAAATATTTAACACATACATTCATAGTCTGTTTTCATGCATGGGAGTTCTAGTAATTCAAGATCAGAGTTGCGGATTTTCTGCGTGAGCTAGAGTAGAAGGGCAGTTGATGTTTGGAAAGAAGCGTGCTCGATGTTTTAACTCGATTGAATTTGCTCTAAGCTTGAGTTACTTGGCTAAATCCAATTAATGACCATTGGCAGATTGGACGCGGATGATGGGGGTTCGATGTTAAACGCCCGTTCTTCCCTTGTTCACAGACAGAGGCAGCTAGAAAGTTCGGCTAGCGACGTACAAGTTATGAAGCCACTCGCCGATGACCAATATTTACCGTTACTCACTCCGAGAACCGCTATAGCGCTCCGAATGGTGTGCTACGAGCAACGGAGGAGTGATATCAGCGAATACTGTATGCAGACTCCTTGACGTAGGTGCTACGTATGACTTCGCCCTCGAGGAGGAGGAAGGAAAGTCAATGCGTACACCCGACAGTAGATCCACGCAGGAAAGTTACCTACACCGAGGAGTCCCTTTTCCGTTATCAAGTGGAGATAGATAAGCTTCATTTTGGCTGAAAGCCTTGAAAAGTCTGTGGTTTTGGTAAGATAATGCCTGTATTGTACGGTGGTGTAATTTCAGATGGATGCACATTTCATGGTTTCAGATATTTCGGTCAGTTTTCGGACGCTGTCTGTAAAGTATGTGCTCTAATCTCACAATTCGTCATGGAATCAGCGCTTTCCTCGGCTATTAGTTCTCAAAATTTATATACAGATTTTCATGACGCTTCAGTGCCAGTGCCTGACGCTTATGTTTCATGATCTTATATCAGCATTAATTCGATGCCAGCGGTCAAGTATTCTTGATAAGAAATCCAACGCTTGGAACAGTACTCCAGAATACTTCGCGTTATTGGCTTGTACTCGGTTTTTTATACACCAGGACTGCATTCGGGGTATTCGGTCTCAAACCGGACACAAAATGAGAAAATTAATCTCATATTTATTTAAATCATTAAAACATTTACGTGTCTAAATTACTGTAAAATCAAACATTTTCTGTAAATGGAATCATTTATTTCAGTCAGCACCTCGTTTATAGATTTTGGGAAAACAAAAAACTGTGTATCATCAGACATCCTGGTTCCGTAATGATTTCGGTATATTTTGCTGGAAGTAGCATGTATTGCAAACTCTCTTTCTGATGGTCGGTTCTGCCCTGGCCTTCGGGATGCAGTTTCGGTCAATATAAATTGTCACACATACGAGAAATAATAGAACAATTCACACTAAGTCATCGAGCTCCATCGGTTTGAGATATCGTGCTACCAGCTTTTCCTCTGCCGTCCACCATTTGGTAGACGTCTTCTCCTTGCCATACTGCATCATTTATTAATATGAACTGTGGATGTGGGACTAACCAGCGATCACTAGTTCGTTTGTTAGTTATGTTGACGCCATCACTGGCTTAGTTGTACGCTGACCGGAACATCATCTTAGTGCGGAGCCCTATTGCTTAGACATCTGCTGACAGTTTGTGTGATTTTATTGTCGATACAGCACATGGCGGGGAAATAGCGGGTTGTTTCTTTTATCTTGGACAGCAGTATATAAAGGGAGATAACATTCAATACACCATATACTTATAGTAATTCTGTCTACGGTGATGTGCATTATCTTGCAATATTTCTGTAGATAATGGCATTGTCAGTAATCATTGATATTCGTATCTGATACTTCATTTATGCATAGTAAAAAGAAGGAAGGAAGATTAGTGTTCAATGTTCCGTCGACAGCGTGGTCATTAGAGACGCAGCACACGCTCGGATTTTTGGACGAGGAAGGAAATCTGTTCTGCTCTTTCAAAGGAGTCTGGAGTTATTTAGGGAAAACACGGATAACCTAAAACAAGATGGTCGGTGGATTTGAACCATCGGTCTCCCGAATGCAATTTCTGTGTGCTAACCACTGCGCCACGTCGCTGTGCGTAGTAGGGGGAGTCAGAAAATAAATTACGCAAGTTACACAGTATTATAACAGGCTAATTGACTTTTTTTAAATGCTGCACTTCACTTCCAAAGTTACCTAGACACATAAAATTTTTTAAACATAGTTAGTAACCAAGTCTCTACAAAACAACGATCGGAACATGAATAAACAGTGTCGAACATGTTATTAGGTCAGTTGCTATGCGAAATGTTACGAATAAATTTGTTGTTGTTGTTATAATCTTCAGTCAAAAGTTCAAAGGTTTGTAAATCGAAGGGACTTAATTGCTGCGGTTATCAGTGCCTAAGCTTACGAATTACTTAAACTAACTTATGCTAAGGACAACACACACACACACACACCTATACCCGAGGGAGGATTCAAACCTCCGGCGGCGAACAACCACGCACTCCGCAGACAGGCGCCTTAGAGCACTCGGCTACTCCACCGCCGCGATCTTCAACTCAGGAGTGGTTTCATGCAGCTCTCCGTACTACACAGTCTAAGATACGCAGTCACGACACTCACTGCTGTAAAAGTTGTTACCAACTGACAGTTCCAACGACACTAACGCTCCTAGCGCTGGGCAAGACACCGAATGAGTAATGTTTGATTATAATTATTTCTGTACGTAAGTAACGAAATAATTAGTATAAATTTTGCCTTACAAGCATTAGGAAACTATCAAGAGACATACAAATACGGAAATTAATGTAAAAATAGCCGAATATAATTGATTCGGTGGTATAGAAAACTATTTCGTCATGAACAAATACTTACGCATATGTGTATATTTGCTCCTTATTTCGCTGAAAGTAAGTAGAATGTATACTTAAGGGAGCCATAAGTTTTTGTATTATGGTCTGTTTCTACAATGACAGGCAGTTTTTGGACGTTTATTAATTCGTTGCGGAGTCTAATGATTCCTACATTTTTTCAGCTCACTCGTCTTTCTTATACATGCACATTCTTTTGAGTTTAATTACTGTAGGTTAATAAGCCAATGTTTTGATGATTCTTGCCGTTTATGGTTCAGCTGTAGCAAGAATTGTGGAATTGGGCTGATCTCTGTTGGAAGGCAGTTTGATTGCTTTTGTCTTTTATTGCCACGTCTGTAACGTTTTTCCTTTCAGCCATAGGTGTGGTGGCAAAGTTGGTACGTTAAATTCTGTAGGTATTGCATTCTATATACGTTCACTACGTTCCACCTCCAGCGATTATAGTGGAATTGTAATGAAGAAATCTTAACGTTCCTGCGTAGAAAAGCGACGTCTCTCTGCTAAAGCGCAGGTCTTCTGCTGTTTCCTAGCCATTTTTTAATAGAAAATGAAATTAAAAGGCTTTATGTTACAAGATAATTGTCCTGTACTGTACCGTTTCGTACCTTGACAGGGATGTTAGGAAACCTAAGAATAAATGTGGAGCTATTATTAAGTCATTACCTATTTCTACGTCAGTACGTACGACCCCTAATGTGAAAAGTATGTTGAAATCAATATAAACGATACCATTCGCACTAATCCACTATCGTATTCAGAAATCTAACTTATCCGCCACTTACAGCACTAGTGTCGTAGCGTATAACAAAAATCCGACGGGGTGTTCAAAAAATGTTCAAATGTGTGTAAAGTCTATGGGACTTAACTACGAGGTCATCAGTCCCTAAACTTACAAACTACTTATGAACTAACTAAGACTAAGGACGGCACAAATATCCATGCCCGAGGGGGGATTCGCACCCCCGACCGTAGTGGCCGTGCAGACCGTGACTGGAGCGCCTCAATCTCCTCGGCCACCGCGGCCGGCCGACGGGGTGTCGCGACTGTATATGTTAGACTGAGATACTACGCTATCCCGTGCAATCCTCTTCATCCCTCAGGGGAAAAAAGGGCAAAAAATGCAGCTTACACCGTTTTGAACCTGCGTACCTGTATTCAAATCAAATAGGGACCAAACTGCTAGGGTCATCGGGTCCTCGAGTTAATCTACTTAACATAACTCGTGCTAAGGACATTACACACACACACACACACACACACACACACACACACACACACACTTGTCCGAGGGAGAACTCGAACTTCCCGGAATAGCAGCCTCGCAGTACACGACGTGGCGCCCCAGACCACGCGGCCATTTCCGCGCGGCACTTACTGTATTCGTCTCTCGGTCTCCCTCTGTGTTTTTACCCCCACGCGTCCCTCCAAATCCAAATTGACTTTTCCTTGATGTCTCAGAATATGTCCCACCAAACGTTCCCTTCTTTTAGTCAATATACGCCATAAATTTATTTTATCGTCAATACTGTTCAGTACCTCCTCATTAGTAACCAGATGAACCCTACCTAATCTTCTACAGTCTTCTGCAGCAGCAAATTTCAAAAGATTCTGTAATTTGTGACGATAGAAATCCCGGTCTTTGGAAAATTTGCGTTCCTTCGAATCTGTTGCGATTGCATGGACAGTGACGTCTGTGGTCATGTCAGTGATCTCCTCCCGGTCAGCATGGCGTTTATCAAATCGTAGGCGCGGTTAAACATTGCATTTGATCGAGATTCCGCCAGATTATTACGGCCAGTCTGTGCGTTGTGTATACCGGGCGATAAAAAAGTCAGTATAAATTTGAAAACTTAACAAATCACGGAATAATGTAGATAGAGAGGTAACAATTGACACACATGCTTGGAATGACATGGGGTTTTATTAAAAAATAGTTCAAAAAATGTCCGACAGATGACGCTGGACAGCAAAACGTCAGAGACTACGCATGAAAATCGTGTATAAAATGAGCTGTGATGAGAGAATCACATGCACCAGCAGTCGCAGCATGTTGACGTTACCTGAAAAGGCGCTTTTAGTGATGCTGTATTATCAGAATGGGAAATGTGCTAGTTCAGCGTTACGATCCTATCGCCATAGAAAGGGGATTCGAACGGGTAAAGGTCCGTTGACAAATACAGCTGTGGCGAGAATGATTTCCAAGTTCGGAGCCACGGGTTGTTTAGACGATAGACCCCGTAGTGGCCGACCGAGCACAAGGCGTAATGCTGCTGAGACAGTTCAGGAATAAATGGCGACTGTAGCGGGTTCGTCTATGCACGGGGAAGTCAGCGCTCGTGCAGTCGCACGTCGCACCGGCATTCCGTACACTACTGTTTGGTTGACACTTAGGCGTACCCTCCGATGCTATCCTTACAAAATCCGTCGGCATCATGAACTGTTACCCGGCGATTTAGTGAAGCGGAGGGCATTTGCGTTGTGGGCGTTTCAAAAGATGGCGGAAGATGACGATTGGTTGAGTAACGTGTTGTGGACCGACGAAGCTCATTTCACGCTCCGAGGATCTGTGAACGCCCAGCCCACAACTGCAGAATTTGGACTACTGAAAATCCTAGAACTGTCGTGAAAACTCATTGCACGACGAGAAAGTCACGGTATGGATTGGATTTACCACATCTACCGTTAGCGGGCCTATTTTCTTCGAGGAACTGCGTGATTCTGGTTTTGTAACTACTACCGTGACGGATGAGAGATACGCCGAAATGTTACAGAATCGCATCATCCCCAGCCTGGCTGATAAACACCTGCTGGAACGTACGATTTTTATGCAGGATGACGCTCAACCCCATATTGCTAGACGTCGTTTGTGATGATCGTGTGCTCAGCCACCACTTTCGTCATGCTTGGCCTCCCAGGTCCCCAGACCTCAGTTCGTGCAATTATTGGCTTTGGGGTTACCTGAAGTCGCAAGTGTATCGAGATGACCGACATCTCTAGGGATGCTGAAAGACAGCAGCCGACGCCAATGCCTCACCATAACTCCGGACATGCTGTACAGTGCTGTTCACAACATTATTCCTCGACTACAGCTATTGTGGAGGAATGATGGTGAACATATTGACCATTTTATGTACAGAATGTCATCTTTGCTTTGTCTTAATTTGTTATGCTAATTATTGCTTTTCTGATCAGATGGATCGCCATCTGTCTGAAATTTTTAAACCCTTTTTTTTAGTTTTAGTTTTATTTATTTTTTAATGGTTGTTCTAAAACCCCCATGTCATTCCAAACATGTGTGTCAATTTTTAACTCTCTATCTACATTATTCCGTGATTTATTAAGTTATCGAATTAATACTGACTTTTTGATCACCCGGTACTTTTGTCCACAAGGGTCTTGCTGTCTTGTGTACTACATCTTTGGAGTACGTTCTACCTTCCGTGTTATTTCATTGCTACGGTGTGATGCGTCATATCTTCGGGGGTTCCGGACGGCCTCATTGCAACAAGATCATCTGCCACCAGAAGTGGCATACAATGTTCCAAAGTTTGTAAAGCTATGGGATCAAACTGCGGTGGTCATCAGGCCTTAGACTTATAAACTACTTGAACTTTACTTACGCTAACGAAAACGCACACACCTTTGCTCAAGAGAGTACTCGACGGGGAGCAGTCGTGCACTCCGCAGCAAGACGTCTTAGAGCGCACGGCGATTTTCGCGCGGCAAAGTTCATGATCCTAGCGCGTTTCAAACCTGTGACCTTTCGCTTTCCAACCGATAACTTTGCGACTGTCCCAGACTGCAGCTTGGCACACATTATTCAAGATTTCGTCGCACATCGGATGGCATTGCTGTTATGGCTTCCCTGTTCTATCGATCTCTGGCCTGTCGAAAACGTTTGGTCGGTAATTGCTGAACGATTGACCCGGGATACACCACCCGTCGCTACACCAGATCGACTTCAGCAATCCATTGAACCAGCATGGACTGCTATACCTAAACAACTCATCAGAAACATTTTTGATTCAATGCCGAGGCTCACAGCAGCAGTTATAGGAAGCTTTGAATGGCAACAGTTAACACTGACATACAACCTTATACCTAGGGCATCCACAGCTAAACAAGTTACACATATTAATAGGAACAGTCAGACAGTTAAAATATCATAAAATAATTGTGTGGTTGATCAAAAGTCCCGTTCTCCACTTCACCTGTTATATTGTGGTCCTTCTAGGATTCCACAATCGGTTTCTTGTCTTACAGACACGTCTTCAGTTGAAGCGGAGAAGGGGACTTTTGAACAGTTTTCAACCTTACAATTATTTTATAGGATTTTAATTGTTTGACTGTTCTTTTTAACAAGTATTTAACACTGTTTTCATCATCTTGTTCACATCGCATGGGACTGTACTTTTAATCATGTGATGTTTGTATAACGTGTTATCTCCCAAATAAATTTTTCTGTGATACCTTCGGTACTTTTTGATGTTGTATTTTGGATCTCCAGCCGTGTGTATATTGGTCTTAAAGATTTGTACATTTGAATGAACAAGTGAATCTAAAAAAACTAAACTCTCAGAAAAAAAAAATTTACAAAAACGTATGGCCAAACTTTCAGCAAACATTCCTCACACACAAAGAAAGAAAATATATTATGTGGACATGTGTCCGGTAACGCATAATTTCCACGTTAGAGCTCATTTTATTACTTCTCTTCAAATCACATTAATCATGGAATTGAAACACACAGCAACAGAACGTACTAGCGTGACTTCAAATACTTTGTTACAGGAAATGTTCAAAATGTCCTCCGTTAGCGTGGGTACATGCATCCATTTTCCGTTGCATGGAATCCCTGATGCGCTGATGCAGCCATGGAGAATGGCTTATTGTATCACAGCCGTCCACAATACGAGCACGAAGAGTCTCTACATTTGGTACCGGGGTTGCGTAGACAAGAGCTTTCAAATGCCCCCATAAATGAAAGTCAAGAAGGTTGAGGTCAGGAGAGCGTGGAGGCCATGGAATTGGTCCGCCTCTACTAATCAACCGGTCACCGAATCTGTTGTTGCTAAACTGACGATTCGTTGATGTCTCAGAATGTGTCCTACCAAATTGTCAAGATTTGCCAGATATTTCTTTTCTTCCCAATTGCGTTCAGTACCTCCTCATTAGTTCCGTGATCTACCCAATCTAATCTTCAGCGTTCTGCCGCAGCACCAAATTTCTAAACCTTCTACATACCTGAATTAGAACCTTAATGCAGGGCAGTCACTGGATTAAATCAACAACTTCAGTAACGGAATGTAGCCAAAAAAAAAATGTTCAAATGTTTGTATAGTCTATGGGACTTAACTACGGGGTCATCAGTCCCTAAACTTACAAACTACTTATGAACTACTTACGAACTAGGACGGCACAAATATCCATGCCCGAGGGGGGATTCGAACCCCCGACCGTAGTGGCCGTGAAGACCGTGACTGGAGCGCCTTAGTCCCCTCGGCCACCGCGGCCGGCGGAATGTAGCCAAGATCGCTTTTTGCAGACCTTTATTTTTTTACTATTGGTAACTAAGTCATGTTCAGTTCATTGAAACCGGTATTCAAACAAATTAAGAACTGCAAAAAGCAATCTTGACTACATTCCGTTATTGAAGTAGTTGATTAACTCAATCAAATCGCTGCTTTCCAGAAACAATTTTTTTTTTCCCAAACATACCTGCGTTAGATCCTTCATGCAGCATAGCACCGGACTACAAAAAAAAAAAAAAAAAAAAAAAAAAAAAAAAAAAAAAAAAAAAAAAAAAAAAATAAATAAATAAATAAAGTTCAAATGTTTGTAAAGCTTATGGGACTTAACTACGGGGTCATCAGTCCCTAAACTTACAAACTACTTATGAACTACTTACGAACTAGGACGGCACAAATATCCATGCCCGAGGGGGGATTCGAACCCCCGACTGTAGTGGCCGTGCAGACCGTGACTGAAGCGCCTCAGTCCCCTCGGCCACCGCGGCCGGCCACCGGACTGCTATGTCTATATGACAACCGCTGATTCATTGCCGAATACGAGTGAGAGACTGCAGACACTAATTTCAAAACTCTCGTTTCGAGGGGTACATCGCTAACTCACTTCGAAATTTACTCGACTGAAATTCTGATGCAGTCCAGCTTTGCGAGGCTCACATTTAAGTCTTCACCGCTGAGTTCGCTGTTGCGTGTCTGCGAGATGCGGAGCTATAAACTTTCTCGTGTTGAGCGCTTTCGACGACTATGCTGATAAGCCTGTGTAATACGCTACGCTACACAACTTCCTGGCTAGTCGCCGAACGTTCCATCAGAGGACCTGTGTACTAATAAGTTGGCAGCGATGTTCCTATAGAAATGTTCGTTCATTGATACCAGGCTCAGTAATGTAATACCCGCCTATGTATTTCAAGAAAAGCAACGCTAAAAAGTTTTTGCTACACCATGCGCGGGGATTGTGTCCATTTCAGATGTCATTGTTATGGAAATTACTTATTCCGTTGGGAGTGGGGTTCGGTTCGTCCGTGAAGGATACGAGGGGTACCCAAACAAAAACGGAATTATTTTTTAAAAGCTAATTATTTTCAAATTATAACCAAACAACGGTATACCCATTACAATACTCTCCATTACAACTAATACATTCGTCCCACTGGTGCTTCCACTGTTTTTTGTAATGGTCTTTAGAAATGAAACTTCCAGGCAGATTGAAATTGTATGCCGAAACCGGGATTCGAACCGGGATTCTGTGCCTTTCGCGGGCAAACCTGTACCGGCTAAGCTATCGAGGTCAGTGCTCACAGCTTTTCTTCCGCCAATACTTTGCCTCCTATTTTCCAGAGAAGTTCTCCAGGAGTGCCAGTCCACTAGGTTTGCATGAGGTAGCAAAAAACTGTGTATCAGAAATGGCTGACTGTGTTTGCTGGTATGTTGTCATGTTTGTCCTTCCTGACAAATATCGGATCTTTTCCGACGAACAGTGTTGTGCAATCTTCGTAAAAAAGTTCAATAAAAAGTTCGATTAGGGGCATGCCCTGGGGGAACTACGCTCTTGTCATCAATAACGCAAATCAGCATTGTTTTGATGTTTGATTTGCCTCGACATTGTTTTCAACGGGGTAACTATGAAATCTTTCACTTGCTTGACTGTTGTTTTTGTTTTTGGGTCAGAAGCATAGTTGCTGGTCAACATTGCGGGTAGTATGGCCATAGTGTATGAAACTTTTCTGTTCCGAGTATTTGCTGCAGTAAATAATCACAAAAACTGTTGTTTATAAGCTATTTTAAAACGTTTCAAATTGTTATAAAGAAAAGTGTTGTTACGTTAGTGGAATTATTAGCGTAGTGTTAAATAAGTTCAACGGTGTAAAAAGTGTATTTTTCTTCTCGCGTCAGTAGTATGTATTTGTAGGCCTAATTTAACGCGCGCGAATCATTGTAAACAGTGACTAAAACTAGTATCTAATTACCCATTCTTCTATTTTTCACTCGCTGCATGTATGTATAAACTATATCAACCAAAAATAAACGTAAAACAGTGTAGATTAAAATTTCGTGATTTACCAGAAGTGTGTAGTTATCCGTGTTTGTAGGCGTAATTTTGTTTTCGTGAGCGATTTTCTTTTATTCAGTGCTCTTTCAGTTTATTCTATTTATACTTTTGTGAAAAGTTTTAAGTGCCTCTTGATGTACCTTTTTTACGTTTGAGTAAATACCTAATCAAGTTTTTAAGATTTCTTTTTTTTTTTTTTTTTTTTTTTTTTTACCATGGGTGAGAAGTGTGTGATATGCCCTAGGATTGTTAGTTCTGAGGTGTGGTGTGATAGTCTTGGGACGAATGTAGTGGCGTGGGAAATGAGGTTCACCAGTGGTTTTGTAGGATCTGCACTAGAGATAGGAAAATAATGGAGCAGGAGGGGAAAATTGTAGCTCTTCAAGCTGAATTTGATAAGGCAAGGTTAAAGAGGGAGAAGGGTGAACAGCGGTGGGAAGTGGCAACAGGTGGCAGGGGGAACAGGCTTAGGACAGTTTGAGACAGCTTTGTCATTAATCTGGAAAATAGATTTGACCTGTTGCCTCAGTCAGACTCGGATGAGCCTCATGTAGCTGAAGCTGTAGGAAGGGCACAACAGACTTTCAAGAAGGATTTGAAAAAGGTAGGGAAATCTGAGAAAAGAAAGAAAGTCTTGTGATTATATAGCTCTCTTGGTAGAGGTGTTGGACAACTACTGCAGGAAGAGCTAGGTCCAGAGTACCGGGTCACAAACTTTTTCAAACCAAGTGCGGTTCTGGGTCAAGTAACAGAGGATATAGGTTCTTTATGCAAAGATTTCACAAAGGAGGATACTTGGTTATAGTGGGTGGTCAGGGAAATAGCATTGAAAAAGTCTCTGAATATTTCATAGAGAGTGACCTAGTGAAGGTAGCATCAGCAATGAAGCATACTAGTGTGGGATTTATGTCTGTTTTGAGACGCTATGATCGGTCTCATTTGAACTCTTCCGTAAGGAGAGTGAACTTTGAGCTGGAACGGCTGCTCATGTCAGAGATGGGGTCCCATATTGGTTTGATTTTTGTGGATGCTATCTGTAGGTGGGACTACACTAGGCATGGCCTTCACCTCAACAGGAAAGGGAAGGGAAAACGGTCTGGGTTCATTGCAAGTAACGTATGGGGGGGGGGGGGCACTGTCACAAATTGCAAAATACCAGTGGTTACAGGTGCCAGAAGGATGCCTTTTTGGGGTAGGGAGGGGGGAAAGAAAACCAGTTTTGAGAGAGCTTGGAAAACACCCTCAGTTTGAGAAAACAGATACACAGGAGAGAGATTTTAGCAAACATTGTTTAACAGAAAATACTCAGAATCTGCCAAAAAATCTTTGTTCAACCATTAGTATGCAATATCAGTTTTCTTTATTAAATCAGAACATCCCAGGACTCAGAAATAAACTTGATGAACTGCTTGCTCAATTGTGTTGATGAAATAGATTCCTCTAACCCTACTGACATAATTTGCCTCTCTGAACATCATGTGACCAGTGGTATAGATATGTTAAATATTCCAGGATTTCATTTAGCTTCATACTTCAGTAGATATGGAGGGAGGAGAAGTTGCCACATTTATTAAAAACTGCTATAAATTCAAGAATATTGATATAAATAAATTCTGTCTAGAGAAGTATTCCGAAGTTTGTGCAACAGAAATAGAGATCCATAACAGATGCTATATAATAGTAACTATTTACCGAGCACCTACAGGAAATTATAATCTATTGATAAATCATGTAGAAGCTTTGTTGGATTATTTAACAGGAAGAAACAACGAAGTCTTGGTTGCTGGTGACTTCAATACAGATTTTCTTTTACATTCTTCCACTAAACATTTATTGCAGTTGGTAACATTGTCCTTCAATCTAACTCATACTGTAAACTTTCCATCTAGGATAACTAAATCATCTAGGACAGCCATCGATAATATTTTATAGACAAAACAAAGGAACAAAAACCAATAATAAATGGCCTATCAGATCATGTTATGCAGCTCGTTGTTTTAGGTATAGATTCTAAACAGATTATGAAGAATGCAAAATGTTCATACAGGAGACTAGTCAACCCACCAAAAATTGAAAATTTTAGAAAACTCCTCAAAAATATGAACTGGAAAGATGTTTATAGTACTCATAGCATGAATAAAAAATATAACATATTCATTAATAACGTCAGTATTTTGTTTGGAAACTGTTTTCCTCTAAAAGTAAATCAAATTAAACAGTAGTCTATAATTCATGTAAGACAAAAAGGAAAATGTATCTATTAGCTAAGAGTAGTTCCAATGATGATGTCTTAGCTAAATATAAGGAATACAGTATAAATATTAAGAAAAGTAATTCAGAGATCTAAACAAATGCAGTATGAGAAAAAGATAGCAAAATCAGACAACAAAATAAAAGCAGTATGGGATATAGTGAAAGAAAAGACTGGCAGGGGGAAAAAAAGGACAGCAGCAGATAGCATTAAAAGTAGATGATACATTAGTAACTGATGGGCAGGGTCAGTAAATAATGCCCTTGAATATTTGAAACTAGCATTTACAAATAACTTTAGGAACATGAATATGTCACTCACTTCACCACAAGATATAACACTCATAATAAAATCACAGCGGAGGGGTATCTGTGAAGAGGCCAGACAAACGTGTGGTTCCTGAAGAGGGGCAGCAGCCTTTTCAGTAGTTACAGGGGCAACAGTCTGGATGATTGACTGAGCTGGCCTTGTAACATCAGCTAATGTGGCTTTGCCACACAGGTACCGCGGACGGCTGAAAGCAAGGGGAAACTACAGCCGTTACTTTTCCCGAGGACATGCAGCTCTACTGTATGGAAATATGATGATGGCATCCTCTCGGGTAAAATATTCCGGAGGTACTACTCAGGAGGATGCTGTCATCAGGAAAGACAATACTGGAATTCTACGGATCGGAGCGTGGAATGTTAGATCCCTTAATCGGGTGGGAAAATTAGAAAATTTAAAAAGGGAAATGGTTAGGCTGAAGTTAGATATAGTGGGGATTAGTGAAGTTCGGTGGCAGGATGAACAGGATTTCTGGTCAGGTGAGTACAGGATTATAAATACAAAATCAGTTGGGGGTATCACAGGAGTAGGACTGATAATGAATAAGAAAATAGGAATGCGGGTAAACTACTATGAGCAGCACAGTGATCGCATTATCATTGTCAAGATAGATACGAAGCCAACACCGACAACAGTAGTACAGGTTTATATGCCAACTAGCTCTGCCGATGATGAGGAGATCGAAGAAATATATGAGGAGCTAAAGGAAATTATTCAGACAGTTAAGGGAGAGGGAAACTTAATTTTGATGGGAGACTGGAATTCGGTAGTAGGAAAAGGAAGAGAAGGAAAAATAATAGGTGAATATGGACTGGGCAGGAGGAATGAAAGAGGAAGTCGCCTGGTAGAATTTTGCATTTAATCGTAACAAACACATGGTTTAAGAATCACAAAAGAAGGTTGTATACATGGAAGAGACCAGGAGACACCGGAAGGTATCAGATAGATTTTATAATGGTAAGACATAGATACCGGAACCAGGTTATAAACTGCAGGACATACCCAGGGGCAGATATAGACTCTGACCATAACTTGTTAGTCATGAACTGTAGGCTGAAGCTGAAAAAACTGTAGATAGGTAGGAAAATAAGGAGATGGGACTTAGATAAATTGAAGGAAAGTGAAGTTCTGGAGAATTTCAGAGGGAAATTTAGGCAACAATTGACAGAAACAGGGGGAAATAAAAGCGTAGAAGAGGAATGGGTAGCATTGAGAGATGAAATAGTTAAGGCCGCGGAGGACAAAGTAGGTAGAAAGACCTACAAAAAATCCATGGATATCACAGGAAATACTACAGTTAATTGATGAAAGGAGAAAATATAAAAATGCAGTAAATGAAACAGGCAAAATGGAGTACAGACGACTAAAAAATGAGATTGACAGGAAGTGCAAAATGGCTAAGCAGGAGTGGCTAAAAGCCAAATGCAAATCTGTAGAAGAATGTATAACAAGGGGAAAAGTAGATACCGCCTACAGGAAAATAAAAGAGACATTTGGGAACAAGAAAAGCAACTCTACGAATATCAAGAACTCAGATGGGAAACCAGTTCTCAGCAAAGAAGGGAAAGCTGAAAGGTGGAAAGAGTACATAGAGCAGCTCTACAAAGGAAATGAACTAAGAGACGATATTGTAGAAAGGGAAGAGGAAGTAGATCAAGATGAAATAGGAGGTACTATACTGGGAGATGAATTTGACAGAGCCTTGAAAGACCTAGGTCAGAACAAGGCCCCAGGAGTAGATGACATACCCTCAGAACTACTAAAGTCTCTGGGAGAGCCAACCATGACAAGACTATTTGAACTGGTGTGTAGAATGTATGAGACAGGCGAAATGCCCTCAGACTTTAAGAAAAATGCAATAATCCCCATTCCAAAGAAATCAGACGCAGACAGGTGTGAAAATTACAGAACCATCAGTTTGATAAATCATGGTTGCAAAATTTTAACACGAATTATCTACAAGAGAATGGAAAAGCTGGTCGAAGATGACCTAGGGGAAGATCAGTTTGGATTCAGGAGGAACATTGGAACCCGGGAGGCAATACTCACTTTACGTCTTATCTTAGAAGATAGATTAAGGAAAGGCAAACCTACATTTTTAGCTTTTGTAGATTTGGAGAAAGCATTTGACAATGTTGACTGGAATACACTCTTTCAAATTCTGAAATCAGCAGGGGTACAATATAGGGAAAGGAGAGTTATTTACAACTTGTACAAAAGCCAGACCGCAGTAATTAGACTCGAAGGGCATGAAAGGGAAGCATCAGTTGGGAAGGGAGTAAGACAGGGTTGTAGCCTTTCTCCGATGTTATTCAATTTGTACATCGAGCAGGCGGTGAAGGAAAGCAAGGAAAAATTTGGAATAGGGATTAAAGTTCAGGGGGAAGAAATAGAAACATTGCGTTTTGCTGATGACATTGTAATTCTGTCAGAGACAGCAAAGGACCTGGAAGAGCAGTTGAATGGAATGGACAGCGTGTTGAAGAGAGCGTATAAAATGAACATTAACAAGAGCAAAACAAAAATAATGGAATGCGGTCTTAGAAAATCAGGCGATGCTGAAGGAATTAGATTAGGTAACGAAACAATGAAGGTGGTAGATGAGTTTTGTTACTTGGGTAGTAAAATAACATGCGATGGTCGCAGTACAGAGGATATAAAATGCAGAATGGCAATGGGAAGAAAAGCATTTTGGAAAAAGAGAAATTTGCTAACATCGAATATTAATTTAAGTGTAAGGAAGTCTTTTCTGAAGGCATTTGTGTGGAGTGTTGCCTTGTACGGGAGTGAAACATGGACGATAAGCAGTGCGGACAGGAAGAGAATAGAGGCTTTTGAAATGTGGTGCTACAGAAGAATGCTGAAGATTAAGTGGGTAGATCGCATAACTAATGAAGAGGTACTGAACAGAATTGGTGAGAAAAGGAATTTTTGGCATACCCTGACTAAAAGAAGGGATCGCTTGGTAGGACACATTCTTAGACATCGGGGAATCGTAAATTTAGCATTGGAGGGAAGTGTGTGGGGTAAAAATCGCAGAGGGAGACCAAGAGATGCATATAGTAAGCAGATTCAAGTGGATGTGGGTTGCCGTTCTTATGAGGAGATGAAAAGGCTTGCTCAGGATAGAGTAGGGTGGAGAGCTGCATCAAACCAGTCTCTGGACTGAAGACCATAACAACAACATGATAAAATATCAACAAAGTTAATTAAAGCGTGTTCTTGTGAATTTGGCAAAATTTTAAGTTATTTGTGTAACCAGTCTATTATAACCGAAACATTTCCTGATTGGTTAAAATATGCGGATATCGAACCTTTATTGAAGAAAGGGGATAAAGAGATACCATCAAACTACTGACCGATTTCACTGTTACCGGAATTACTCAAAAATTCTCTAGCTTTACTTTAAAAAAAATCGCACTGACGTGTATTACGGCCTACTTTAGCTTTGTAGTTTTATAAGTTTTTGCAAACATTTTGGACCAAAATAATAATCTAAATAATGAAAAATTAGTTAATAAGAGTGTGTGAAACCCTTTTAGGGGAAAAAATTTAGGTAGTGGTGGGTTGCGAACTGCCGATCTTTTGCGTCACAGTCCAACGCCTTGCCCACTACGCTACCTACGGTTATCAATCAAAAGATGAGACCTCTAATCTTATACTATTAATGGCCGTTGTTAACTGATGCTAATATGGCATTTGTAGACACTAGATTATCATTTATCGTACGAAGAACGATGTGTTTTTGTTAATTCTTACTTTGAAATGACAACGTGTAATTTACAATAAGAAAATCATCAAATACGCAACATAAGATGGCGTATGCCAGAGAGAGTTCTGTGCGAGGTATGTCACGTGATATCTCCGAACGGCTGGTTTTCGTTAATTCAATGGAGGGTATCAAATCTTCATTTTTTTTGCAAATATGTCTCAAACGATCTGAGATATGAAAAAAAATAAAATAAAAAATAAAAAAAAGTGAGCTAAGTTGTAGAGAATTTTCTCCTCTATCAATCAGGTTATTCAATTTCCGTGTCAGATGAACGGTTCGTTTGCAATTACAATTATGTTACAATTATGTTACAAACGCTTTTTTTTATTACTACCGAATTTATTGTCCGCAAAATTTTAAAAAGGGAGGTTCTGGTCTCTGGCGGCCTACAATCATGTCTGTAAAATTTTGTGCTGATCGGTTGAACGGTTCGTCTTAAAAACAGGGAACACGTTACGAACAGACAGACAGACAGACAGACATACATCCGAAAATCGCCGTTATTTTTGTAAATATCTTTGAAACGCTACAAGATATGGGAAAAAAAATGAGAGAGAGAGAGAGAGAGAGAGAGAGAGAGAGAGAGAGAGAGAGAGAGAGAGAGAGAGCGAGAGAGAGCAAAGTTGTAGAGAATTTTCTCCTCTACAAGTTTGGTTATTCAATTTTCGTGTCAGATGAATAGTTAAGTCGTTATTTTCATTTAAATTTCGAGCTGTCAAAAAAGGATCGTTAAGGCCCACATTTAGTGTTACTACCTTTACCTAAAGTGGGCCAAAAAGACGAAGCGTGAGTGTGGGTGTGCTTCGGCAATCAACATCATCGATAGTGTGGAGTGTGGCACTGTGGCACAGTGGTAGATTAATAGGCTCTGACTTCAAAGGTCATAGGTTCGATTCCCGTTAATTCCTAGTCACTTGTTTCACCCTTCGTCACTGTAGCTGAAGTGAAAAATGCCGTGGTTCTGAATTCACGTTAAACCGTAGTCGGTTCGAAGGTCAGAGAAAGGCAACGGCATACCACCTGCAAACAGGACCATGCCTAGTGAAGCACAGTGGTGTTCAGAACAATCTTGGGCCGGTTGACTGCTTTCACGCAGCACGAGGGTTCGCGTTTCACAGTTGCGGAGCGGCCGGAAGGCAGGTGCAGGAGTTCTCCCATTTGTCGGGCAGCTGTCGCCGGGAGAGCCCTTCCAAAGCTGGCAGTCGGCACTGGCGCGTGCTCCAGCCTAATCGAAAGCCCGCCTGCACTCTCATTAGCTTCGATGAAACCACGCGCCGCACCTTGATGGGTACGCAGCTGCTCTCTTAACAGCCGCGACTGGACTCGTGTCCCAAATGACCGAGCTTTCAAGTAGCCGTCCAGATGTCACGGAGGTTTCTTCAGCTGCCAGACATGTAGTCTCCTTTGGCCAGTTCGCTCCATTTTCCTGTTGATATAACGTCTCGGAAAAGATGACGGCAAAAGAAGAGCCGTTCTCGAGGTTCGTGAAGAGCTGGGCGTGTGTGTTGTCCTTAGGTTAGTTTACCTTAGTTTAAATAGTCTGTAAGCTTCGGACTGATGACCACGCAGTTTGGTCCGATAGATTTACAAACATTTGAATTTTTTTTGGCGACTCCGTTCGTATAGGTCGCGTAGTTATTATTATCTGTCGTCTGAAAATAAGTTATGAACGCTTGATTACTTTAATCTTCTTCTTCTAATATATAAAGCAGAGTGTCCGTACGTTTGTACGTGTTGCATACAAAAATGTTTATATGATTTTTAAGTAATTACAGTTAATTCTACTACTTCCAAACAAGATACTTAGCTTTTCAACATTACGATGTCTGGGGGTTCTGCTCGCTGCAAAATTAATCACCTGGGGCTTCGTGGTAGAAATAAATACAAGTAGGTACAATTTATCACTACTTATTTAATTTGCAATCAAACTGCTTCTCCACCAAAACATTACAACTTCCAAACATACGCAATGCGTCAGAACTTAGCTGGTAATACTACACAGACTGACATAGTTTCCAAAGCACATTACAAAAGCCAAAACTCGAACTCCCCCACGCAAGGCGGTGAGGCAAATATATAACCTTGACAATAATGGCATTACATTATGCATTGTTCAAAACAATTCAGTATGCTAATTTACAATTACCAAACATACAAGTAAAACATTTCATGTACACAAAAATAATCACAATATAAAATGAAAACTATACGTACAATAATTTTACATGGCGCATATCTTTTTAAGTTGAAATCTCCGATCTTTCTGTTGACAACAAAGTGCGTTGTTAAATGTCAGTTAATTAGTTAATCAGTACATCCTACATGTTCCTAACATATATTTAACTATCAAATATCTTGGTAATTTCGGAAAATATACTCCAAATCTTACGTCAGTCAATATATACAAAGAATAACAATATTCATATCTCGACTATTACATTAATTAACACAATTATCTGGTCAACAAAACTTGTTCACGAGCCTAACATATATCAATGCTATTTATTTTCATGTCTTCTTGTTTTTCACAAACGTTTTTACAATTCGTCTGCTTAAGTCCTTAAATAACATACAATGACAAAACTATTGTTTATAGAACTGTGTGGAAAGCATCTAAACGAATCTCTCAATTAATGAAATCAATAACATGTTTTAATCACAGTATCACCGAGACACTGTCCTACACTGATTCCTAGGCTGGCTATTTCGTTTTTAACTAACTTCGCACGCAACACATATCACTATTAAACCACACGATTCCGGGTCCAACGCAGACGGTATCGTACGGTAACATTGAGATGCGAGGGCCAGCACTATCATTACAATACACATCTACAGTTTTGTTCCAATCTTTATGAAAGTTTGTACACGAAAGCTTCAATCCATGAGGACGATTGCCGTAAGTGTAAGAATCACGTACGATATATAGTTCACGAGATATGACGTCATAAACAATGAGATACGCGAAAAACTGCTGCATTTTGCGACAATGCTGCTCATTTTCTCCTAAACCATTGGACCGATTTCAACCAAATTTGGTACACACATTTCTTACCGTCAGGTAACAATTGCTGCATGGTTAAGAATCACATACGGTACATGGTTCAAAAGATATTACGTCATAACCAATAGAAATCGCAAAAAAATGCCATATAATGCGGCGAGACTTTCGAAGTACACTGTATGAGAATGACAGTACTTAGCGACTTGCAACAAACTTTAAACATAATTTCAAACCTTTATTAAACTTTTTCTCGCTGGCCACTATAGTAAAATGATGAAAGGAAAAAAGTTTCTCGCTTACTACTTTTCAGTTGTTTATGGAGTAAAACTACGGCTCTCGGTATGTTACAATTTATAATTTGTACACTACAAATTGCAGCCGCTGGAAATTTTACAGAAAGTATACATATACATAGTTGAATGTACCTTCTAAACTGTATCACAGCACGACACATAGTTCATGCGATATGAGCACATAAACAGTAACGGTCATGGAAAACCGCCCCATCACGCACCAAGTTTATTATTATTACTTTATTATTATTATATATTACTTCTTTACTACTAATTGTATTTCCAAGAGATTTTACAGACATGCAGCCCTTATACAAATGAACATATGTCTGAAAAATGGAAGGAATAATTAAATAAATGCACGGGCAATGCCGGGATTTCAGCTAGTAAATACATAATGGTGAAATTTGTGCCGCGCATGGTTGTAGAGAAGACAAATGAAAGGACGTCGGGTCCGGGTCTACAAGTAAGTTTCATTTTTATTCTGAACTAGTGTTGATATCACATTTCGTTTAAGAAATTAATTGCACTACTGTAGAATGTATTTTCCTGTTAAGTTTTATATTTGTGTTTTGTCTATGCTGTTTTCCGTTTGAGCTTACAGACTAGATGTGCACGCTGTGTGGAAAATCATGCTTATATCATATGCCTCGAATCTGTCGTATTAATTATTTGTCTACAACAGCGTAATTTATTACTTAAAGCAATGTGGGAGAAACTACTTCTGATTCAAAATATAACTTAAGTATACGTTTTAAACATCCGTGTCTTGTCTCCTGTTTCGCTGCAGGTGTAAATAGTATTCAAATTTTCAGAACAGGTAGTGTTATTGGTCCTCTGCTGTTCTTTATTTACATAAACGATTTAGGGGAAAATCTAAGTAGCTCTCTTAGATTGTTTGCAGATGACGCTGTCATCTACCGTCTAGTGAAATCATCTGAAGATCAAAACCAACTGCAGAACGATCTGAATAACATATCAGTATGGTGTACAAATTGGCAATTGACTCTAAATAATGAGAAGTGTGAAGTCGTCCACATGAGTACGAAAAGAAATCCGTCAAACTTTGTGTACAAGATAAATCATTCAAAAGTGAAGGCCGTAAACTCCACAAAATACCTAGGAATTACTATTACTCCAGACTTAAATTGGAAAGAATACGTAGATAATGTCGTGGGAAAGGCGAACCAGACTGCATTTTATTGACAGAACCCATAAAAGATGCAACAGAACTACAAAAGAAACTGCATACACTACGCTTGTCCGTCCATTGCTGCCTAGTTTGGGATTCTTATCAGGTGGGTTTGACGGAGGAAATCGAAAGAGTCCAGAGAAGGGCAGCTCTTTTTGTATTGTCACGTTACAGGGGAGACAGCGTTACGGAAATTATACAGGATCTGTAATGGTAATCATTACAACAACGGCGTTTATCGCTGCGGCGTGGGCTACTTACGAAACTCCAATCGCCAACATTCTCCTCCGAATGCGAAAATATATTGTTGACTCCCACTTACATAAGTAGAAATGACCATCAGAATAAAATACGGGAAATCCGAGCTCGAACGGAGAGATTCAGGTTTTCTTTCTTCCCGCGCGCTATTCGAGAATGGAATGGGAGATAAATAGTATAATGGTGGTTCGATGAACCCTCTGCCAGGCACTTAAATGTGATTTGCAGAGTATCCCATGTAGATGTAGATCGTCAGGATTTGTGCATCTTGGCTATATCGTATTCAATTGTCCCTATCATTTACCCTCTCTCATCGGATGTGAAAACAACAAACTGCTTACTATGACTTAGATATTGCTAACAACACCGCCATATTCCTAGATGATAATAATAATTCCGTGTGCCTCAATGGCCTGGTGTAAGTCTTTCAATTGGACGCCACTTCGGCGATTTGCGTGTTCCTAGCCTACCCCAGTTATCCAATAGAGGAAAGGGGACATACAGTTTAACTGGAATCCGAACCACTTGTCGTTTCTGGTGACTCCTCACGTAATTGGGAGGTAAAGGCTGGTTTAAAACGCAGACTGAAATTATCCGAGAGGGTTTCGAGTCGACCGTTTTACCGAGACCAGCGGGCCCGACTCAAAGATGATTATGCAGCCACAAATACTGTTATCTCACCTGGAGAGCAAAATCGCCATATCTCAATAGAACCGTTATTGGAAATTATAGAGGAGAGACTGAAAATCAAACTTGGAACTCCAACATCGTTGACGTAATTGGGGACAGGAATGCTTAAAATTCTGCCGCAAACAGTAAAAATAATTTACTGATATGTTCCTTGTTGAGTTTCAGATGTTTTGAAGGTAATGATAGGCCAACCCCTTACTATAAAATAAAAACATATACCTGTGCTAGACGTAATATTGTGTTGTTCGCCATCTGTACAATGGGCAATATTTTGCGAACTATCCCGTTCGCTATTATAAATTCCTTATTTCAGTGAGCAGCGATAAGTAACTCGTAGTTCAGTTGACACGTGTTCCCAGTAAAGATTTGGATTACTACCTTCCTGACCACATAGGAATCCTCATAGGCGGTGGCGCGAAGCCATACTGCGAATGCAAGGGCTGGGGGAGGCATTACCAGTGAAAGGGCTGGCAGCTTTGGAAAAACTGTGGGGACTGGGCTCTCCTGTGTTGCCGATTCGTGTGCCTGGCGTTAAATGCATATAACAACACAGCAACTGTTGCTTTACTTACATTTAGCGCCGGTTGTCCGAAGTATGGAATGACTTCTCTAACCTTTAGAGAGAATTATTCTTTCGGTACTACAGAGGTGTGAAAATTATTAGACTCAAGGTTATTATTTCTTAAAATGAAAACATTTTACAGTTTAGAAGCATTTATTTCCCAAATTAGAGTACATGAGTACTTTGTGTGCATGCCTTTGTTCTTAATGAGCAGTTCAACACGTGTTGCCATTGTTTCTATGAGTCTGGAGCATGAATTTTTGACATCTTCATCATGGTACCATATTTGTACGAGTTTTTCCATGAAATACAACTTTCTTGTAATGCCATGGCAACATTTCTACTTTATTTTCAGCTAAGAACTGCGCCACTGAATTAGCTTTATGACCATCTTGCATGAACACAAAGTCATTTTCAGGTAAGCATTTCTTAACCTAAGGTAAAAGCATCTTTTCCATAACTTTCCTATACTGATTCAGATTCATAGTCTCTTCCACAATGTAAAGTCAGCCAGTACCCTTTGCTGAGATGACACTCCACACCATAATAGACGTGGTATGTTTTACAATTACCGCTACACAAAGCTTAGAAAACTCTTCGTTAACCGTTCTTCTGACAAACTGGCTACTTTCTTCACATATGGAGAATAATGACTCATCAGAAAAGCAGACCTGAAAGGAATAAATCATTTTAATCATATGAAGTCGACGATTTCAGATATTATATGTTCTTATGAACCATACTGTAATAAAAGAGATTTCTCCATTTCTTCGTGGAATATTCTCTTGAAAACAAATATTCATTTTTAAAAAGACATTTTCGCATACAGATTCTCAACTGCTTTAAATAAAGTTTATTTACATTGCTACAGTTCTCCCCAAACTTATTTGTAATTTCATGAGCCCATTTCAGCCTCTTTGCACTCAATGCAGGGTACGTTTTGCTTTTTTTTGTGTGGACGACGAGCTGGAAGCCATGCACGAATAAGGTTTCTGTGGACTGTAGAAGTACAAACATCGCCTCCAGAGTTCTCCAGAGCCTTCTTCAAATCTTGACTGGTAGCTCTTCTGTTGTCTTTCGCCATCTGGACAAGTTTCCGTTCAGTTCTAGGGGAAAGTTTGCTCTTGCGCTCATACTTTCCTCGACGTGCACTTCTGAAATCAAGGCCACCTTTCTCTGCCAGGCAAATGCGACTTAAATATTTTTGTGAAATCTGTAATCTATTTGCTATTTCTCGCTGTGAACACATTTTTTCTTCCAGTAACAGTTTTATAGTCGCAACTTTTCTTGGCGAAAGATCACTTTTCCAGCCCATAACCATCAAATAATTGACAAACAAAAGAATTATTCATAGTAAAAATATTTATCTTTTATGGCTAAAAGTGCAAGTAGAAATACTCATTAATTATTGTTTCATGATACATTAAACATAAAACCAACCTTAAGAACGTAACAGCTGAATTAAACTGTCTCCAAAACAGCTGCATCCATGCAATTTTTGCATCTACAATAACAATTGACTGCTTAGGGAGTGCTGCCAAAATTGTTATTAGCACAGTACTGCCAATAGCAAAGGTAAATGTTGTCATACGGATGTATTTTTGTTTTGAGTCTAATAATTTTCACACCTCTGTACATGCTATGACCCACCAGGTAAATGAGACAACAGAAAACTAATTTGTCTGTGGATGGTCAAAATCTCATTCCTAGTTCGCATGAACTGCGTAACTGTGAAACAATGGAACCAACCAAAGTGCTCACAACTGGACTGACTACCAAAACGCAAACGTCGCAGATATAGGTCAATCTACGATTTTCCCTTGGCTACTCGCCAAGTCGGTAAACATTGAAGTGATGTAGAAATTTTAAGCTAAATACCACTGTTAAATTTTTTTTTAATGTTACGTGTAACTGGCTACTTATCATTATCATAATATCCTGACAGAAAGACGACGGAAGCTTGTTTAAGGAAGTGATTGTCTAAAATAACGAATTTAATTTGCATGTACTTTTATTCAGAAAAATATTTTTAGTTGTAAGTTGTGCATTACTTATTTGGTTTTTCTCGTGTTTTGTTGCAGATCTGAAGATGGTCATCACTGAACTAAACTTGAATAAAGCAATTTATTTTACGCTTCCTAGATCACAGTTCCACTCACGACCGTAATATTTCACTACAATCAAGGACGTTATTATTATTATTTAATGTTCAGGCACTTGACGTATCGTCATTCGCCTTGTTGCTTTCCAGTACATTGTTGTTAAGTCTAAATTACAATTGTAAAATTCTGAACACTCTTTTAAATAATCACTATTCATTATGGTACACCTCTTGTGACTCAGAACACATTATGGGGACGGCAGGATGGAGGTCTTGTGCAGATGGGCGACCAAATAGTCATGTCCAGTAGTCAGACGGAATGTTGCAACTGCCTCTCTTCTTGGTCCACCTGGTATCAGTTGGTTACCCAAGAGGGTTCCCAGATCTTCCCCTCACATGAGATTTTATTGATTCTTCTCAAGTCTTCATTGAATATGTTGTTAATCATGCGTTTTGCTGCAAAATACGACAGGGTAGTTTTTCCAATTTGCTTAATTTTTGTACCCTTTTTTGGCTAGAAAATCAGCTTCTCATTACCATCTATGCCACAGTGAGATGGTATCTACTGAATTGCAATTTTCTTTTTGTTTTGTTGTAGGAACTTAATTATTTCTTGGATATCTTTCACTAGAGCAATGTTTGGATCTCTTAAGTTAACAGTTGCTGATATTGCTGCTTTGGAGTCACAGAATATGACTGCTTTGTGAAATGTGTGAAAATAACTATTTAGCTGATTTACTGCAGTTCTGATGGCTTGAACTTCACCTCTAAAATTAGAGTGGTGTGATCCTAAAGTTTGATAAAAACAGAAAATTTTGGTGTGTATTCCTACTCAACGTTTCTTTCTTTTTGCATTAATGACCCATCTGTGTAGATGTGTAGCCTCTGATCTTCGGGGTATCTCTAACTACTTCTAATGCTGTAGTTATTGATGGATTTATTTCACGTTTTTTATTATTTATATCTAGTTGATACTGTAATTGAGGAAGAAGAATCGAAGAGAATGGGAAAATACATTTCTCAGCAGTGACTTCTGGTAGGTGATAATGTAATCTTATATTTTCTGCTTTTTCGATGAAGCTAATCTGTGTTTTTCAACTGTCTACTATTATTGTTACGTGAGTCTTTATGTATTGTCATTGATCTTAATTAGTTAGACGAATAACTTTTTCATACTGAAGCAGTACTAAACTTTGGATACTTGTTTCAATGTTCTAGATGCAACACAGTCAATAATTTCATAGTCGTTTTAGCTGCTTTTGTTGGCATTTAAAATATATAAAATGAGACCTTGGATATTTGTGGCCTGACCAGAAATCGAGCCTTGGCCTTCTGCTTGCTAGACAGCTGGTATGTCCACTAAGCCACCTGGACACCGAGGACATCAAAGCTGCAGGAAGTACCTTGGCATGCCCTCAGCCAGACATAAATTCTCATCTTACAGCCTACACTCCTATCACAGTGCTCCTTACCCATTCCCTTTACTCGTCCCCATGCTTAGCCGAGTCCTGTAAAATGATAGAGCCTCTTGTCCATCCGCAATGAAATGTAATTATTTTGCCCATCGTCCATTAATTGTACTTATACATTACTCTACATCCACTCAACCTGTTCACATAGTTCTCGATTGATGAGTTACATATGTCAGTTGTCGTCCTATCTCACACGTGCTCGACTACAGACAAGTTCTTAGTTCGCGCTGGTCAGGTGAAACACTCCCGCCTTTTTCTCCGGTACGCAATATGGTTACCGTCACAGCTAATCCAGAATCAACGCTGACCATGCCTACAGGATAAAGCTATCGGTTATGATTTTGCGGAAGCTGGTTTCTACCGTATAGATAATGACTGAGGCAACAGTAATTGTACATACAGTTCACAGTTCAAGGTTGTTGAGTAAATAACACAATTTGCACTGATAGAATTGTTATATATTGTTTTAGGTTGCATAAATGTGAACTGTTCATGGCTTTTGTCTTCCAGTTCTAATTGCGGTTATTGCTCTTGTTACAAACATTGAAGTCACTGGTCGCCATTATGCTGAATCTTGATGCTTTGTCTACGTAATTCAAGTAAGTAAACACATGACACCGACGCGGTTGACACGGTCGTCGTACTAATGACACGCTGTTGCACCTTGAATAAACCTTCCACTGTATAAATCTGTACTGGGGGTCCTCCACGGCGATTGGGGTCGCACGTCCCAATCGGTAGTATATTATTTTCTCCGCCGTTGCAGGCAGTACACCTGTACTCCACGACCACTTCTTCACACGCCAACCACCATACACACACAAAAACACTCTCCTAAAATTTAAGTGGCGCGCTCGGTGCCTAAACAGTCGATGTACTACTTCCGCACACCGAAAGTGAACGGTACTGCCGTAATGGGCGCTGTCATACTCAAGTGGCGCGCTAGGCGCCTGAAAGTCGATATACTGAATTCACACTATCGAAAGTGAATGGTTCCGCCGTAAGGGGCGCTGTCTCCTTATACAGGGCATTGTGTGGCCGAGCATTATCCTGCTGGAACAACACAGCAAAAGAAACGGTCTTTCACAGTGGCGGACTAAGGCTGTCGGAGGACCAGGCCAGCAGCAAAACAAAAAGAGGGCCCCCGTCCTCTTGGAAATACATAATACATTTAATACAACAAGAACCCCAAAACGAGAGGCCCGACAGGATACGCCCCCCCCCCCCCCTAGTCCGCCACAGCTCTTACAATGTTCTGCATGTACAGAGCTCTGGACATTGTTCCATCCACATAGGTGAACACGAGTTGTAGCTTATCTTACCATACAGCCATGATGGGACCAGTGTGTCTTTGACATGAGCACTCTACGACGCAGCAATCACCAGGTCTGCGTTGTTGGCCTAAATGGCAATCACTTGCATACAAGGAGTATCTGTTCTTATTGTTGAAGACCACAGTCCACCACTCCAAATGGCGTCCATGCTGTGGCCCGAGAGGAAGACAGGATAGAGCATTGTGTACCTTTAGTCTCACGTGTTATCACTTCTGTGCACACAATCCTTCTTACTTGTGCTGTGGTAACTGTATCATCCGCCCTTAAAATACGACGATCTTGGAAGATATGTGTGCTGCCTTGAACTCCAGAACCTCGTCTGCCTATGTGAGATATTCATGTTACCATGACGCTTGTCCGTCCATTTTTGGAGTATTGCTGCCCAGTGTGGGATCCTTATCAGGTGGGTATGACGGAGGACATCGAAAGAGTCCAGAGAAGGGCAGCTCGTTTCGTATTGTCACGATACATTAGAGACAGCGCTACGGAAATGATACAGGATCTGGGATGGGAATCATTACAACAACGGCGCTTATCGCTGCGGCGTGGGCTACTTACGAAACTCCAATAGCCAACATTCTCCTCCGAATGCAAAAATATATTGTTGACTCCCATTTACATAGGTAGAAATTACCATCAGAATAAAATACGAAAAATCAGAACTCGAACAGAGAGATTCAGGTGTTCTTTCATCCCGCGTACTATTCGAGAATGGAATGGGACATAAACGGCACTTAAATCTCATTTGCAGAGTGTCCCATGTAGATGTAGAATCAGAATCGTGGCGGAACTGATGCAGCACATCCAACTTGAATGTCACTTCTCCGATACGACCATCCTGCCACTCTGAACGCTACAATTTTGATCTGTTTCAAAATCTCTCTGTTAGCTGTAGGAAGTACGAGACCATTTCTGTGGCCGGCTCACCTGAATTCATCTTGTACATCTTGTGCAAGAAGTCGTGGCCCCTGCTTCGTCGAGCGCTGGGTGAGTCCATTCCTTTGTTTCTGAGGGATGGACGCCACATTTGCGTGTTGCCTACTGGTTGCACGGTGCCGCGGCGGAGTGACCGAGCGCATTGAGGCGCCATGCTCCGATGCGCGAGGCCGCTCCCCGTCGGGGGTTCGAATCCCCCCTCGGGCATGGATGTTTGTGCTGTCCTTAGTATAAGGTAGTTCATAAGTAGTTTGTAAGTTAAGGGCCTGATGAGCCCGCAGTTAAGTCCCATAAGCTTTGAAACATTTGAACATTTTTGGTTGGAGGGTGCAGTTGACTGGCGGCTTAACAGACGAAGTGTACGGTCCACAGACAAATATTACTCTGTGGTGCAACTGAGCCGGCCGACCCTCAGAAACAAAGGAATGGACTCGCCCTGCGCTAAGGCTCCTATAAACCCGAGCTGAACTATCCGCCATTTTTCCCCAAGCTGTAGGAGTTGCCACATTCCGGACGAGCTCAAGCGTTGCATCACCTTTCATTAAACTAGCTCACACTCGCAAACTACTCACTGTATGAACGTGGAATTTTCATCAATGTCTTCGTTAAGAAGTACACTACATTTTAATTTTAGTCTTATTTATGGCAATAATTTATATACAGCACATACTGATAGTTTACGAACATGCACTTTCTGACGACTTACGGAATTTTCGACACGCGAGGAACTTTTTTTCTGTTGAAGTTAGGCGAACACTTTATTAAATATGACACACTGGGATCCGCCCGCCCGTCTAGTAGTAACACGTCTTCCATATTAGAGCTCCTGATAATTAGGCACATGTTGTTACTACATAACAGCCATACTTAAAGATACTGGTACTGACTTATTTTAACCCATTAAATTTAATAGTTGCACACTACAAAAGTGCTGTCTCTCTATGTAATATGCAATTTGAATTTTTCAGTTATATAAAAAGGATATTCTAAATATCTCAATACAGAGTGTTTTATTATGTGAGAAAATGAGAACAAATCAGTTCGTTATTTAGTGAAGAGATCCTTGCTACCTGTCTTTTTCAAGTATTCTCACATAAAATCCTCATTAGATCTAGTAACTTCCGTTCTGTTACTGCTAGGCTTTAAACTGTAGGAAATGTAACTCCTATTAGGTTTTGGAAACTGAGTAATAGCTCTGAAACACAATGGACAAGAAGCAAAAAATAAACATTTGTGAATGAAGAAGAAATATCTGCAAATAGAATAATAAATCACTAACTTTACTCTTTTTCATTCTACAACTATGTATTTCCTTGAATAACGAGACAGTTAATGAAGTTTTGCGTAGTAACCATGTGCCAAAATACTCACCTCTTTGCATGTTATCATTTGTCAAAATATAATTTTGATACCTCTAACCGTGTATGAGATACGCATTGATTCATTCTGGCCGTATTGCCATCGGAAATGAGTACGCTAAATAAAATAAAGTTTAGCGGTATGAGTGAAAGGTAAAGATCTACTCCTAAGTCGAAAATAAAATTCAATCCATTAGGAAAGTGTCATCCGCAGCAACATATGGTTGAACAAGCACCAAACGGAATATCATAGCAGCCTCTATTTTTTACTGAAAACTTTTACTAATGTAGCGCAGTCTCTTATTTCGAAGCCAATATCTTATTAACTATGAATATTAACGAAATGACGAGCATTTCGTCACAATGCTGACATATAAAGATTCAAGTAGTGGAAAAATGAAATATTTCTACCAATTAGTTTTTGCGAAATCGTTTGTGAAAGATGGCAGGGCATGCGCCTCTACGCTGTTAGTGCAGCGCGATTCCAACCATGTTGGAGAAAACATAGCGGACGATTCAGCCTGGGTATTTAGGAGCTCTACCCTGCGCACAGCTCGAGAATGCGTTTCTGCGCACGGGCCATGAGTTCTGGCGCGAGCTGCACCTGCTACTGGGGACTCTCCTAAACCAGTTCCTGAACGGAACACACTAATTCGGAAACTTCTACCTGCTGCCGGCGTGGGTGTATTCCGGTTTCCCGTGTGTTTGCCTGTCGTCCGGTCTGGCGAAGTGCGATTCAATCGGCAGCTACACGTACTTTATGCAGGATGCACACCGTTGTTTATGACTTTGTGCGCTAGTATGCAAAGCATAGTTGTTGACCTGTGGTGTCTTCCAGTATTATTTTTCTGATCTTAAGGGTCGTTCACATTATTTTGTGAGTAAACGGACCAAATCACATAGTGTTGTGCTGATGATGCACTGAGCATAAAACCACAGGCGTTATTTTCATCTAAAATTATTCTTGATACCTGTTGCAATATACAAAATGCAATAAATTAAGAACTTAGACGCTGCTGTGAAGAATATAAATGTTTTACTAGAACTCCCCGCCAGAAGTTCGAGTCCACCCTTGGGAATGGGTGTGTGTGCTGTCTTTAGCATATGTTATATTACGTAGTTTGTAAGTTTAGGGACTGATGACCACTGCATTGAGGTTCCATAGCTTTACAAAAATTTGATTTTAAAGAAAAAGACATTATTGTTGTTGAAAAAGACTGGTTTTATGCAACTCTCCATACTACCCAGTCTTGAGCAAGCCTCTTCACCTCTGAATAAGAATGGCAATCCTCATCCTTTTGAACCTGCTTACTGTATTCGTCTCTCGGTCTCCCTCTGCGATTTTGTGCCACACAGTTCCCGCCAATTCTAATTTGATCATTCCTTGTGTCCGACCAATCCATGCCTTCTCTTAGTGAATACATGCTAGAAATTTCTTTTCTCCCCATTAGTTAAGCAACCTACCCATCTAATCTTCATCATTTGTCTGTAGCACCACACTTCAAACGGTTCTATCATTGTTCCGTCTGAACTCCTTATAGTCCACATTTCGCTCCTGTACAACGCTACACTCCAGACAAATGCTTTCAGAAATCACTTCCTAACAAATTTTGGATGTCGAAATATTTCGCTTCTTAAAAAAATACTTTTCTTCCCATAGCCATTCTGCATTTTATATTTTCTTTACTTCGGCCAACAGAAGTTATTTTATTGAATTATTTTACCGCCATTTGACTGTTTTCTTTTTTTCTTTTTAATCACAGCTCGGATTTCTGCTTTAGATCCATTTTCAAGTGTACAATCTGTCGAATTAATTGATACATGTATGTACCCAAGTCATCAGAGGTAATCACAGTAATAGCTGTCCTGAATACTACATGGAAAAAATACTAAATAGAAAAAAGAATAATCCTACAAAGGCTTTAGTGTTAGTGATGTATTGTTAGGAGTCATGTTTGAACCAATTTACGACAGAAAAAATTAAAGAAGATTAATAGAGCACTCGACATAATGGACCTGTAATGTGTAGTGATTATAAGACGGATTTAAGATGGGGACTTCCCGCCTTGGAAAGATTAAACTGTCAGAGACGCATTTTGAAACACACGTTATGTGATTATACACCGCTAATACAGGGGATGATGCCGCCGTCATATCAAACAGACGATGCTAAGACAGTGAAAAAATCTCTGTGATGAATGGCAGGCACTTTGGTTGTATTAACATACATCTGTTATAGCAGGAGAATTATGTCATAGAGATGACAAGTTGTTTGCTGTCACGTACGTCAGTAAGGAACTTATCTGCGTTTCAGACGAACCGAGATGCAAACCATGTTTGTTTATTCTGTGATTGGATTATGTTCGAATAGAGTTGTGCTTGTCAAATCCGAGGTTCTTCTTTAATAACCACATACGAGAGGAGACTTAAAGTAGTTATCATCTTTCTTTTTTCATATTTCTCATTCGAGAAGTATAATGCGTTGTGGCGTACTAGAGTAGTTCCAGTGGTTTTGATAACATATGGCTACCTTCTCGTGGTTGACAAGGACATAGAGTTTGATCTTTGTCTGTTTGGCCTTTAGCATATGGATCATTCCGAAATTATACAACACTACACACTGAAACTTAAATAAAAGTCATCTATTACGCCATACAAGAAAAATTACTTCACGCACTGTGGGAGGTGGTAGAACGAGACAAAATGTCCAATAAACATGGCCTCTGAAATACACACTTTATGAGCAATACTAACTTTTTTATTGTTATAAATGGATTCTTCTGTCACTTCATTGTAGAACGATTACATATTTCAGGTTGAAAACAAACAATCTGTTTTTGTTCTAATAATTTTTGATTATTGACGAACTAGTTTGCAGCTTGTTACGCTACATCAGGTAAACACCTGTCAAATGTTTACCGGAAAATGACCTAATAAGCCGAAATCTAGTTCATAAATAAACAAAAAATTAGTAGAACAAAAACAGTTTGTTTGTTTTGAACCTGAAATACATTTTTTTCTAATTGCTGCTTTAAAACACATCTCTCCTACTTCAACCTCTTTGCTGTTTCCAACGACGTATACAGTAAATGAATGATGACACATTACTATTATTTTCCATGGATCCAGCAAGTAACATTCACAAATTTCGGTAAGTGCAGCGCTCACATCGGTTCTAAGGAAACACGTTTAGTTTTGGAAAGTTTTGGAAATGCTTTACGTAGCTTCATCTTCTGAAGTCAGCAGGGGTAAAATACAGGGAAAGGAGAGTTATTTACAACTTGTACAAAAGCCAGACCGCAGTTATCAGACTCGAAGACGATGAAAGGGAAGCATCAGTTGGGAAGGGAGTAAGACATGGTTGTAGCCTTCCTCCGATGTTATTCAATCTGTACATCGATAAGGCGATGAAGGAAAGCAAGGAAAAATTTGGAATAGGGATTAAAGTTCAGGGTGAAGAAATAAAAACATTGCATTTTGCTGATGACATTGTAATTCTGTCAGAGACAGCAAAGGACCTGGAAGAGCAGTTCAATGGAATGGACAGTGTGTTGAAGAGAGCGTATAAAATGAACATTAACCAGAGCAAAACAAAGATAATGGAATGCAGAAAATCAGGCGATGCTGAAGGAATTAGATTAGGTATCGAAACAGTGAAGGTGGTAGATGAGTTTTGTTACTTGGGTAGTAAAGTAACATATGACGGTCGCAGTACTGAGGATATAAAATGCAGAATGGCAATGGGAAGAAAAAGCATTTTTGAAAAAGAGAATTTTGCTAAAATAGAATATTAATTTAAGTGTAAGGAAGTCTTTTCTGAAGGCATTTGTGTGGAGTGTTGCCTTGTACGGGAGTGAAACATGGGCGGTTAAACAGTGCGGACAGGAAGAGAATAGAGGCTACAGAAGAATGCTGAAGACTAGGTGGGTAGATCGCGTAGCTAATGAAGAGGTACTGAACAGAACTGGTGAGAAAAGGAATTTTTGGCACACCTTGACTAAAAGAAGGGATCGCTTGGTAGGACACAGTCTTAGAAATCGAGGAATCGTAAATTTAACATCGGAGGGAAGAGTGTGGGGTAAAAATCGCAGAGAGAGACCAAGTGACACATATAGTAAGCAGACTCAAATGGATGTTGGTTGCCGTTCTTATGAGGAGATGAAGAGGCTTGCCCAGGATAGAGTAGTGTGGAGAGCTGCATCAAAACAGCCTCCGGACTGATTTATCTTTGCGCTAAACAACATAATGGAAGCCTACTGTAGGGTGTCGGGGCACCATTTTGCCATATGATGTTTGGCAGTCGTGGGTTTTTCATGTTTGTTATACGTGATCCTTCCCATTTGTAACCTGATGAGTTTTGTGTAGTGAGCATCATTGTTTGACGCTTATTTTCGTCATGGAGCAAATAACAATTGAACAAAGTATAGGCTTACAAGCCATATGAGTTTATTACAAAGAACAGCGAAATTATTACAGCAACTGTTCGTGAATTGCGTGTGACACTCGGACGTAATGCTGCTCCAACCAAATCATCAGTTCGCAAGTTGATATGGCAGTTTGAGACAAAGGTTTCTGTTCCAAACGTTAGGAAAAAGGACGATTGCGTTCTTTTCGAACGCACGAAAACATTGCCGCCGAATGCGTAACAATCCTCAGCAAATCGGTTCGCCGACAAGCACAGCGATTAATTTATCATAAATTTCACGGAATGAAATCATTTCAAAAAATCTGAAAATGCATGCGTATAAGAGTCTCACTATATTTGAAGCCTGCAGATAATGGAAACAGACTTCGATTTACTCATTTTAGCGGGTATGACAATAAGCAGATCTGCAGAATTTGGGGTAACGAAAATCAGTGACTGACAGTGGATTATGAGGTACATCCACAGCGCACGACTGTGTGGTGTGGGTTCTGGGCAGGAGCAATGATCAGCCCGTGCTATTCTGAAAATGTGTGAATGGCGACCGTTACCGACATCAGGAGGAATTATTCCTTTCCTTATACCTGCTCTAGTAGGGGTATCGACTATGGGTTCACTGGCTGGTGGAGCAGCGGCTATTGCGAAGATGGTGAATAGTGCGAATCAAGCACGGCAGCGACTAGATGAGGCAACAGACAACCACATGATGGAAGCAGCAGCCATCGGAAAAGGAATGTATCTGAAACCATACTAAAAGGACTAGGTCTCTTTATAAATAAAAATAGCCCATTAGTTCTACCTTATAGAGTGGTTACAAGTACAGATCTGGGTAAATTTATTAAAAAGATTATCAACATCACAAGATTCTGAGGTGTGTTATGCGCGATATATTACCGACGACTATGTCGAATTTAAGTGAATGTGGAATAGTGAATTTAGATGTTGCTGGAGGATCTGCAATTTATTGAAATACAAATGTTATATTCTTCTTTGACTCATTCTGTAACTTACAGCCAGAAGAAGAATTACAGTGATACTTTAGCAACAGAAAACGTGAGCTCTACAATTTCCAGCAATACTAGGATGCGATGTTGTACACTGTAAATGATAGGTCATAATTACTAAGTATGAGTTACTTCCCTCCGATAGATGTAAGCTGTGGAGATTGGAGTGTAGCCTTGGTTGGTCTGGAAACTTATAACTCATTTTCGAATATCACAGACACCAGTAATAAACTGCATCTGGAAATTAGTGGTGTAAAAGAGATTGTGGAAACAGAACCAGGTGCGTATGATATTGACGAAATAAACCAAGTTTTAAATTAGCTTGGAAAGCGGATTGAGTTACATGCAGACATCAATACTCTTAAATCTGAAATAAGAACACAGATTTCAACAATCAACTTAAGCCTGAAACAGTCAATAGGCCCGCTATTGGGTTTCATAAAGGCCCAGGTTTTAAAATTTGGATTCCGGTAAATTTCACAGCTCTTATGAGACTATAGATATACTGTCAGCATTATTCGTGCTGAGTGAAACAATGAAACCAATTCCAACCGCAACGATGGATTGGTCCACACAATTAACAGATTCTTTCCATCAGTTGGATCGGGATGTAAGATTATCAGGACCCTAACTAACGCTATATACCTTCCAGTGACCAGCTTGTTGACATTCGAGGTGAGGAAATGATCGTGAGATTACATCTAAGACAGAATTGGAGTAAAGTATAAAACAGCCATGTTCACTGTGCAGAACGTCACCTCATAACAGAAGCGCAAGTTTCTCAACTCCATAGGTCTGAAACCTTGTAATGATGTCGTTGCTCAATATAACAGCACCAGTTGAGTTTTATGAGCTGATTATTCGTCAGGAATACTTCTTTAACAAAAATGATGAAATCAGAATCGTCATCCAACACCAAGACGCTTTAAACTTACCGTGCAAGAGCTTCATATATCTGGATGGATCATATAAGAATAAGAAGGATGGATCTCCTGTAGCGGGTTCGAATTTTAATCGTAACACAATAGCATTCCTATTTCAATAAATGTTTTATGAACTTAATGATGTTGAGATTGACTGCACACTTATCGTGGGGATAACATAGACTCTTAAAAAATTCAACTCTGCAAAGCCGTCGGAACAGAATGGAGTAAAAAACGCAGGAGTCTACAAATCGATTTGAGGATGAGTGCAAGCGGTTTACAGCATGCATACCACTAAAAATGCTTATGGTTACTTTGAATATATGTACCGGATTATCATGAATGCTAAACAAGAGCTTATTCTGATACGAAGTGCATCGGAAAACAAGTCTTGCGTTCAAGGAGGAGCTACACCTCAAGAGAAGAATAAGCTTATAATCAGTAAATTAATATGGAAAATGCCTCACGTTACTGTAGAAGATGAACATTGAAACTTTTAACAGTTCTGAATGAGAACATATATCTACCGTTAACATTCTGTTCATCGGAACTTTTTGAGTACCCTGTACTATCAACAGCGAACAGGCAAATGTGAGCTACTAAAACTTCAATTCAAATTGACACACCCAGGTTCATCAAACATTTTAACCAATATAAGAAATAATCCAGAAGCTGACTCCACTGTATTTAACAACTGCAATTTAAGTAATGCCAGAGTGTACCTGAAATCTGAATTATACCCATATGACAATTTTTAACTGCAATTGGATACAAATGTAAATAGTCTTACATTTGAAATGTATGCGAGGTTCCAAGCAGTCTACTACAGCGAAGAAGAAGGTCTACTTAGTCCACGTAAATTCAAATAACTAAACACCAATTGTCGTTATAGACAGAATGAAATTGTTAAATCATGACCTATAGACGTACGCATTGAATTTGAATCTTCAATGAATTTCCCAGCTGATATTGGAGCTCATGCTTTAGTCGTCCACGACAGGGTGATTAACTATAACCCATATCCTTCTAGGGGAAAGCAATAGGGTAAACCTATTGTGGGTCCCTGGCTACTCGGGGATCAGTGGCAATGAACATGCCGACAGATTAGTCGGGATGGGGGCAGAGACTCCATTTATTGGACCGGAACCTGCCCTGACAATCATCAAAGCAATGATCAAATTGGAGCTACGGAACTGGCGCAGAAGACAGCACGTAGAATATTGGACCACGATCTATAAACAAAAACATGGCAAGGTAATGATGCCAAAGCCATGTTTTAAAAGAAGCTCTCTAATCCTGGGCTTGAATAGGAGAGAGAATAGACTCATGGTTGGATTGCTGACAGACCATGGGAATTTCAAAAAACACCTACATCAATGGGAATAACAGAAGAGGAACCTCAATGTAGGATCTGTGATGATGGTGATGAAACTGCATCACATCTAATCTTCGAATGCATGGCATTGGAGAGCAAAAGGCACAGAACATGTGGGACAACCAGACCCGAAGATCAAATGTTCAAATGTTTGTGAAGCTTATGGGACTTAACTACGGGGTCATCAGTCCCTAAACTTACAAACTACTTATGAACTACTTACGGCCGGCTGCGGTGGCCGAGCTGACTGAGGCGCGCCAGTCACGGTCTGCACGGCTACTACGGTCGGGGGTTCGAATCCCCCCTCGGGCATGGATATTTGTGCCGTCCTTAGTATTAAGTACTTCATAAGTAGTTTGTAAGTTTAGGGACTGATGACCCCGTAGTTAAGTCCCATAAGCTCTACAAACATTTGAACTACTTACGAACTAGGACGGCACAAATATCCATGCCCGAGGGGGGATTCTAACCCCCGACAGTAGTGGCCGTGCAGACCGTGACTGAAGCGCCTCAGTCCCCTCGGCCACCGCGGCCGGCAGACCCGAAGAAATTGTGTATAGTAAAGAAATGGTAAAGGGACTCCTTGCACTGTTCAAGGCATTAGTTGGCTTTACTAGATATATAATGAGCGATACCCCACAATAAACTTAGTTTCGGTGCGGGCAGTGGCGGGTTAGACCAAAACTGTTTTGGCTTCCCTGACAAAATCAATCAATCAATAACCCATTTGCCGGTATCGTTGAACGAGCTGTATAAATGAACAAGAGTGGCAATTTCTGAATCAGTGACACGTGGCAGTGTTAACATCATTGCTGACCTTCAAGGCCTCTATGACTGCGAATGCAGACGTTTCATGTTTAAAGATGTTGGTTTGATAATATACACAGAAGATGGTTCCTTAATAGAAACATTTACAGCAGTTGCAGCATCACCTTCACCTTTCAAGGATGTGAAGCGTGCTAAATCTCGTAGGAGTGCAAAGTGTTTATCAAAGTTCTCCCACAGCCCTTTACTGGGACGATCCTGGCTTCTCATGTAGAAATCTGTTGGCATCGCTCAGGATTTTTGACCATGTAGATAACATCGTCTACATTAAGGTAAAGAAAAGATTATATGAATGTATGAAATCTACAAACATGCCGGATTCCCACGGTTGTCCTTCCCTGCAGAAACTCAAGAAAAAGACGTGTGAACTGGATAGTACTTATGAAAATGTAAAATTACTTTTAAACTGCGTTCTAGACAATAAATGAATTAAAAAGCTAAAATTCCTTTATTTAACTCATCCTACTCATATATATATATATATATATATATATATATATATATATTAGCAAGTCTGTGGTTTTCATCAGAACAGGTAAAATAAATTAGACATATCTGCTACATGTCTTTGGAAGTGGACATGCTCACATGTACCACTCCAATACGATCAATACATTTCATTCAAACATATCTTTTTTTTCTTTATTTGCTTCCATGATCAACAGCAAAAAATAAATAAATAAATAAATAAATAAATAAATAAATAAATAAATAAAAAATAAATAAATAAATAAATCCTTTCTTATGTGAAAGAGAATAGGATTTGACAGGATAGAAGTAAAAAACGAGTGGTTTTCTTTTAAGTTTAACAGATTTTTACTTTATTAAAAGAAACATATGTTTTTGTTTCATAATGGATGACATTTCTTGTTCATTTATAGAGAATAAATATATTTAAAATTATTTTTTCTACTTCTACAAAGAAATATGTATAGTTCAATGACATTTCGTGTGCATTTATAGGAATACTAATTCAGAAAAGCATTTTAAAATATTCACTCCCTGAACAGTGGAATGGGGGTTACATTTATATTTTAGAAGCTCTTTATCCAACAGTTGTGGTAGTAATAAAATGGATTACAAGAATATTTGTTTGTTTTTCGACTTACAATAAATTACAGTGTAATGGAACTGTCTATCAAAAGATTAATCAGACTCTTTTTAGTTATCGATAAGTGAAACTTATATAAATATTCTAATTTATGAACGCAAATTTTTTTAATTTTTTTTTCTTTTACAGAGAAGCATTTTTTTTGGCTTAATTACATTTCGTGTCCATTTATAGAAATACAAGTTCAGAGGAGCATTTTTATAACAGTCACCGCCAAGCAGTAGAATGGATTACATTAATATTTTAGAAGCACTTTGCTCAGCAGTTGTAGTAGTGGTAGATTGGGTTACAATAATGATTATTTTTTGATATGCAGTAATCGATAGTGTGAGTTGATGGAACTGTGCTCAAAAACTAATCAGACTAAATTTGCTTTATAGGTTTGGTCCGCCTTGAGCAAACACTAATGTTTTTTCATTTCTCCCAGACATGTTTCGCTGGCGTTGCAGCATCATCAGTGGGATGTTTATTGTCTGTCAACAGTGGAATGATTATTACTTTTTTACATTAACAGTGGAAACTACAGATAATTGTGAGACTACTATACATAGTTTCTTATTTTTATAGGTATGCTAGGCCTACCTTAATACCACATGTTGTTATGTTTGTGGTTTTTCCACTCACAAAATGTCACTAATAGTTTTTGACAGTTTGTCATCTGCAAACCAAAACGTGTGTATTTAATGAGGTGAATAGTTCGATTGTAAATATCGGGATTTTTATGAAAATACAGGACGTAGTTTTTGTGTTTTGGTTTGATTTTATTGTAGCTACTGCTTCTATAACAAAATGTCTACGTGTTTGTACTTACTTTGGTGGATATGCGCTGTTTTTCGTGTTGTGGACAGGCAGGCACTGTGTCACTTTCACTTTCACTCAATGTTTATGTTATGAAAACAAGATGGTGGGCAGTTGAATTCTGGGAGTAGTGTTAGGAACAACTGACTGTGGTGGGGGCGGGAGTTTTGAATCATGTTGTTTTTGTTTTAGTGTGTGTGTGTGTGTGTGTTTATAAGTTTTCTGTAAGTTCTTTGAGGGCAGAAAATATGGTTCCGTTGCAGAGGGATGTGTATTCGTTTATTATTTCTTTTCTTTCTATTATGGCTTTCTGTATATGGTAGTTCTCTTCGATTGTTAATTTTTGTGGGAGGCTTTTGCTGTGTTTCAGAATCTTTAGATCAGTATTTATGTCAGTTGGTTTGTGGTTCATGTTTATGAGGTGTTCTGCAAATGTGGAATGACTATTGCTTTTTAGTGCTCTTCTGTGTTCTGTGTATCTGGTATTGAAATTTCTGCAAGTCTGTCCAATGTAAATATTATATATATTATATATAACTATTCTATTTACAATCGTAGTTGAGAGATGCGTAAAGTACTGTGGACAGGAGAGATACATAATGGAATATACACAGGGGGGCGAGGATGTAAATATGTACTCGGTACATACACACACACACACAATTCAATATATATATACAGACTTATACACACGCAAAATTACTACGGAGGAAAACTATTTACACTGTTTTACATTCTATTTACACGATTTTCCATGCTCGGTGTCAACTGACAATAAATAGTGCGCGTACGGGAGGCGTTTCTACGCCATCAGCACAAATGGTCTGCATCATGAGGTGACAAACCAGTTTTAGTTTGCAGTACTGTGGATACCTGATGGTGTCATGTTTTAATACTGGTCTGTTGGACCAGATGCTGCAGTCATTGACTAACGCCGCTGCTTAGGGCTAACCTATAATCTTCAAACGTGAGAGCCCTAGATGTTGCACACCGTATGCCCTTTGCTCGCCTCTAGTAGCACCCTCTAATGTTTGATATGCATACATTTTAGCACGCAGACCTAGAAACTCTGCAATCGGTAATCCATTCGCCTCGCCTTTCATCAAACCGACAACCTTCTTATTCTGTTGAACAGCACCATAAGTGTCATCGGCTTTGAATCTAGAACTGTTGAATTCATTACCGTGATACCTCATTACTTCATATGGATCTCATTTCTTATTCTAATAGATAAACATATCTGTATCCATATAAAGTAATGTAGGATCAGAGAGATTAATCTTTGTGAATTTGTAATGAAATCGGTACATAAAGAGTTTGAATAGGTGTATGCAAACCCCAACATAGATTGGTTTCATGAAATTTACTGCAACCTTCATTATCTCCACAGCAACAAAGTTCTCATTAAATATCGTGATCCGTTTCAAATTTGGTCTGGCAATACATCTATTTACACCCCATTTCCTTCCCATGCGGTTCGAAATATTGTACGTTCTCCGATGTTTACGGAAACCTTTTTAAAGAAATCTTTTTGAAAATCATCCGTAGCGGAAGCCCTCATACTCCTATTTAAATGAATATACACCTTCTGACTGGTTGAAGGCGATACCGCAGGTGATGCTAACCGATTCCATCTCCCGGACAATGCTGGAGGTTACGGTAGTGTATAATGTATCTCTGCTTGTAACCTAGCGTGATCATCAATTTGTGGGTGGAACTTTTTCGCGTAACTTCTTGCTCTGGACATATCGGTAAATCACTGTGCCCATCATTCACTCTATCAGGCTATCAATTCTACCTCAAAAACATAGCCGACACCGGGACTTTGTAACTCAACACCACGTTTCAAATATCACATAATCTAAGGCAGTGACTGTTGCATGGCGTACTCGTACAAGTTTTTCACATCATAATACATGATATAACTCGATTCATTAGATGGGTCGCACCTATCACCCATAAGGGTACATACTGAGTTTGAATCTGTGTATGCACATCCCAACATAGACTGGTTTCAAGAAATGTACTGCAACCTTCATTATCAGCACAGCAACAAAGTTCTCATTAAATATCGCGACCCGTTTAGAATTTGGTCTGAAAATATATTTACACCCAATTTCCTGGCCATACGCTTCGGATATAAATGTCGCATTATTGTCGTACATTTTCTGTTGTCTTACGGAACACTTTAAAGAAATCATTTTGAATATCAACCGAAGCGGAAGCCCTCATACTCCTATTTTAATCAATATACACCTTTGACCAATGACTGGTTAAAGGCGATATAGCAGGTGATCCTAACCAGTTCCATCCCCAGACACTGCTGGAGGTTACGGTAGTGTATAATGTATCTCTGCTTGTCCCATAGAGTGGTAATCAATTTGTGGGTGGAACCTTTTCGCGAAGCTTCTTGGTCTGGACATATCGGTAAATCACTGTGCTCATCACACACTCTATCAGGCCATCAATTCTACCTCAAAAACATAGCCGACACCGGGATTTTGTAACTCAACACCACGTTTAAAATATCACATAATCTAAGGCATTCGTTTGAGGATGCCCATCGGAATCCTCCTATGGGTAGTGACTGTTGCATGGCGTACTCGTACAAGTTGTTAACATCATAATACATGATATAACTCGATTCATTGGATGGGTCGAACGTATCACCCATCCACAGGTTGCCTTTGCATGCCTCTGGACATATTGGCAAAGCCTCCCACGGGTTCCCGCTCAAAGAAAAGCAGCTTTTCAACATCGCTTGATAACTCGATGTTGAGTTCTGTTCTCTTAAGCATTGCGTCCCAAAACAAACCAGGTGCTGTGTAATAGATGGCAGGATCCACAGCATGTGTGGTCAAGCAGACGCACCGGAATTTCTCAAAAAATCTGCAAGAAAACGTAACGTAATTCTGTGCCCATATGCAAATAAGTACCGACCGAATATTCGGTTCGGGCATTCGGTTTCGACCAAAATATTGGTTTCAGCCGAATCATTGCCTTGGCAGAAGCAACTTCTGTGATCTTACGGATGAAGTCGGACCGCGTTCGGGATGGATTGAGTCAATAATAAAACTTCACCTCGGTTGACAACACGCGCGTAAAAATTGTGACTGTTTGTTGTTAATCACAATTATAACGCAATTGTATCTTATAATGATATTATTATACTGTGTTAGTAACAATTTAACGTATTTAGTATTGTGCTTAATGGGACAGACGTCATAGTATTATGCTGAAATTTTTTTATTAATTTTCTTTTTTTTGTGTTTCCCTGAAAGTGAGTTTTTGTTTTGTTTTAATAACCAATATGGGTTTAAGAAACATTTATCATATGGTACACAGCTTTTCCAGTTCATCTGCGTAAATTTACACTAACAACAATCATACTGGTAGCTGAAACTGTGACTTTATTTTTCGAAATAAATTGTGCAGTACCGATTGAAATTGATTTACTGACATTAATTTTTATGAATTATGTAATTATGAATGCCAACAAGGAGATATGTGAAGTTGTTTGTAGATTGCAAACACGGAAGTGAAGGTGGCTATATAAAGCTAGCGCTCCCAAGAAAAAAAATTTAAGGTCTACCTATGGAAGCAAACAAATTATTACTTTCTGCGTATAGTCATGTCCAGGACCCAGCATTTCGGAATTGTTGCAGTAAATCTGTATGCTTCCTATGTCACCTTTTACGGGCTCCTGGTTGCTCTTACACACACTCAAGAAGTTTTTAGTACAGGGAAGGGGTTCTTGCTTAATGTGGGAAAACTAGTGATTTGTGGTATAACGTAAATGTACCGTAATTTTAACTTAATTATGTAAGTTTCGGTTTAGGTTTCAGCCAAAACTAGAAGAGGAGCCGAATATTCAGTTTCGGTTTCGAGCGCAAATTGTCGGACTCTCCAAATTAGCATAGCCCCCTAGATCTTACCCTGCACCTGATATAGTACCGCAAATGCAGTTTTTTTTTTTGGCGGGGGGGGGGCGGTAGACTGGTGTAGTTTCGCCATACAATATAGATACTCTTATGGGAAAACCATTTTGCGTCACAATGAATCATCAGGGTATGCCACTTGGGTGATCTCCATATCATTCTGAGGTAGAGTTTCAACAAGTTTTTGAAGTGACACTTGCATAAACCGAAGAGAATCAAGGAAGCAAGGCATAAGTCGGGGCGTCATTCGTTTTCTGAAGGAGATATACTCATCTACGCTATCAGGCAGTTCCGAATGAACCTTGATGCTCAACGAGAAAGTGAATGTCACACCCTCTTAAATTATGAAAGAAAGCTAGTGTGTGTCGTGGTGTGTGGTATTACAAGTTGAATGTGTTGTCAGCTGCACCGCGGAACGTCTCTGCAAGATGACAGTGCTCTTTATGACAATTTACCGCTTTCCAATCTAATGATAATTCATAAATGTAACAACTGATTTCATATACAAATCATTATTCTCCGCTGTCAAGTTCAAAGGAATGTTGTTGCTGTATAGGATATCAACCTTCCATGAACGTGTTTCAAGTTCAGACTGTAACAATATCGCCGTATTTTTCCCAACATATGATTCGTAACGGTTAAGGCCGTGATCGCAGGAACATACAACTTGGTAGGCTGCTGCATACGGTACGTGTTTCTCTGTGATGGTAGTATCTGATGCTAAGGGGTCACCTTCACAGTGGGTTACAGGAGCGAGCAGGCACTCCAGATCCGCGTTGATACCTATATCACATCGCTACTGATGGTGAGCGTTGTTAAAACTTTAAGAATTTGTTTCTATCAGTGGGCGTAATAACTAGTATTTGGATGATTAGTCAATGTCGTGCTTCGATAATAAAATGCTAGTGCTGAAGACATTGACACATCTAAGACAAAAATGCTTTTTGTTCTTCTTTTGACTAATTTGCCAGGCACTTGAATGTGATTTGCAGAGTATCTATGTAGATGTAGATGTAGAGAAGTCGGGACATATCTTTGATCCAGACATAATGATAATTTAGAAGATCATCATTAGTCCTCTTATTATTATTATTATTCTTATGTACTTAGGTGAAGAGAAGCTTTTTTGCATGCATTTCACGGTGCCCTGGGTTCCTAGAGAAATAAAGGGGGCCTTCTACTGTATGTTTCCCTTCTTTCTCACCTGGCTTGAGATCTTTTTTTTCTACTTTTCGCAGACCGAAGATACGTAATAATACACGGGTATTCTGATCTTTGGACTTGGGGATGTCATGGATGGTAACCAGGGCATTGATACCGCTAAAGAAATCACGACTAGATTCTCTAGTACTACAGTTTACTCAGGGCGATGAGGATGACTACCATGGGATACATTTTTCTTACAACTCAAGATCGACCAAGCAAAACAATTACTGTCCTTTTCGGTTTGGATATTAATACAAGCCTGCTTAACTTTAATATCCTTTGGAAGGTCAATATAACTTGACCCTCACATTAATAGTATCAATGACATGTGTGAGAATGTTCAAATTAATATACGGCAGAGAGCTTTCTCACTGCCTCTAATTTCCATCTCAGAGATGTCTGTCAATGTGAATTTTCGACAGCAATCGATGTACTCCTCGATGTAACACCATCCTCTGTTGCTGTGATACGTCAAGTCGTCGTCGGCAGAACTGTTGCCGTCATATTGTTGCCTCCAGCCGCACGCCGCAGCCATATAGACGCCATCGTAGGTTCCAACCCATAGCTGACGAAACCGTTCCCGACTCCATTAACTGCAACATAACATACACTATTGTGGTCACTGCAAGTACAAATTACTAACAGTTGTAGCACAATACTGCTTCAACACGTTACTAACTACTGCAACATGCACAAAAAGAACAAAATTAACAATGAAAATTAAAAGAAAATAGCAAGACACTGCCTCGGCGTTAAAAGAAAATAGCAAGACACTGCCTCGGCGGAGTGGCTGAGCGCATCGAGGCGCTAAGCTCCGATGTGCGAGACCGTTACCCGTTGGGGGTTCGAATTCCCCCTCGGGAATGGATGTTTGTGATGTCTTTAGAATAAGATAGTTCATAAGTAGTTTGTAAGTTTAGGGACTGATGACCCCGCAGTTAAGTCCCATAAGCTTAACAAACATTTGAACATTTTTTAGCAAGACACTACTGCTGCAACGTGCCCTACGAGAACAAGTTAACATTGGAAATATTGTTATTATTAGTTGAAAATTCGGCGTTGCGCGGGTATTTATTTATTTATTCAAGCCTTGACTTAGTAGTCTACTGGCGCGCCGGAGCGCCCAACACATGGGGGCACTATGCTTTGATGCGCGAGGCCGTTCTCCATAAGGGGTTCGAATCCCCCCTCAGGCATGGATGTTTGTGCTGTCTTTAGTATAAGGTAGCTAATAAGCAGTTTGTAAGTTTAGGGACTGATGACCCCGCAGTTAAGTCCCATAAGCTTCACAAACATTTGAACATTTAGTAGTCTACTTTCTTGACCCTGTAGCTATAAATTAGAAATCTATTGCTTTCACCGACAGCTGTGTGTGCTTCACAGTTCAGATTTGTCAAGAGCACTGTTAGCTTTCAGGAATTTCCTTAAGCTGACTAGAATACAAGAGTGTCTTATTAGTAAATGCGTATTGAATCGTGGTGCAATATGTGATAAGTTTTACCCATAGCAATATATTAACTCATATTTATTGAATTATATGTTTCACCGTTGTATAATTTTTCAGGTATATATTCATCTGTATAGAGCTGCATGTCAGAAAAATTTATTGCGAATGCAGTTAGTAGTATAGAAGTAATAGAGATTGTGTTGCATGAAAGTTACTATGTCCTTATAACTCATGAACTACGTGTCGTACTGTGATACAATTTAGAAGATACATTCAGCTGTATGAGTGTATACTGTCTGTAAAATTTCCTGCAAGTACATTTGTAGTGTATAAAGTATAAATAGTATCATCTTACCGAATGCTGTAGTTTTACTCCACGAACAGCGAAAAAGAAGAAAGCCGGAAACTTTGTTCCTTTCATTTTACTGTGATTGAAAGCGAGAAAGAGTATAAAGGTTTGAAATTTTGTTTAAAGTTTGTGGTAAGTCACTAAGTACTATCATTCTGATATAGTGTTTGAATAAAATGCCGTCGTATTGCGTGGCAGTTTTTTTGAACTCCTATGGTCTATGGCATATATGCTGAACCACATGTGGTTCTTACACCTATAGCAATTGTTATCTCACGATAAGGAATGTAAGCACCAAATTTGGGTGAAATCAGTCCAGCACTTTTTCGCGCATCTCATTGTTTATGACGTCACATGTCCTGAACTACGTGTTGTCCGTGATCCTTACACTTACGGCGATAGTCCTCTTGGTTTGAAGGTCAAGTGTGCAAAATTTCATAAAGATTGTAACGAAACTGTAGATTTGTACATCAAACAAACCCACGGACACTCTGCCTTATTCATGAAGATTATTTACCTGTTGCTGGAATCTTTCAACCACATACATCTCCGATGTTTGCGCGGGTGCGATGTGCTAGAAGCATGACGCTTCCGCTTCTCATCGAGGATTAAATCTTCGTCAGAAGATGAGGACTTTACAGTAACAAACGATGTGTGTTAATACCTTGCAATACCAATACTACTACCAAATAACTTATACCACTACAACATTGAACAAAAAATTTAAAAAAAATGTATTTACCAGAGGCGAGAACGATGTTGCGCTTATAATTCACACTTTGAGGAGAGGTATGACGTGTGTGTCGCTTTACGCGACAACGTTGCCTGCATCCACAGATCCACCAAAACGCCGGCTTTCCCCCAATCCTCTGTTGCTGAATCAAGAACTGCCGCTCATTTCTCCTCACGCGCACCACGGCGCAGTGGATTGAGGAAGTTTCAATTTTCTCTATTCGTACGTCTCGGTGAGTCTGCTGAGTAGTAAAAAAATATCTCAATACATTGAAAATCCATTAGCTACACGCGACTTACACATTAAAGAAACATTTTTGTAGTAATAGTTCAAGAATCTCTGCTTGCACTTTATTATTTATCGCTACAGCCGTTTCAGTATTTTCCCATTGTCAAGCGCGTCTACAATGTTTTGACGTTAGTTACTAACGTCTGGCGACACTGTGAATTAGTCACGTATTTTGCAGTTGTTTACGATTTTGTTACCAGGTTTTCTGCAGCTTGTTACATTGTGATGTTAAATTATATAAAACTTTTTATATTTTGCGTAATTACCAACAGTCCTGCCAAAGATGTTATATATACATAGGGTCTTTGGCAGAGCTGTTGATAATTATGCAAGATATAAAAAGTTTGCTGTAATTTAAAATCAAAACGAAACACGCCGCAGAAAATCTGGCAGCAAATTGCGTATACAACTACAAAGTGTGTGAATAATTTACAGCAGTTATTACAACAGTGACACCAGATATTAGTAACGAACGTCAAAACACTGTAGGCCTTTTTGATAATGGCAAAATGCTAAAACAGTAGGCAATGATTCTGGATCTTTTACTACAATGTCCTTCAACGACATTTTACCACACTGTAGGTCCAACAATCAGGAAGTTAAAATATTTTTGTTACCTTGAACATGTGGTGGTGAAGCTGCGTAAGGGGAGATGGGGGACGTTATTGGAATGTACGGTTGATGGGGATCTATCACCTCCTCCTGAACCACAACTGGAATTAGTGGTGTCATCTCAACACCATCAATGACATCTTGATGAGGATCCAACACCTCCGACATTAAGATGTCACGGCTGTCATCATCGTATTTTTCTAATTGTGCACCTGTAACAACAACATAACTGAGTTTTAAATACGATGAATATAACAGCTGCACTTTTTTTCTAGATTAATCAACTACCTACAGACGTTTGACAAATGAAGCTGACAGGAAGTGCAAACTGGCTAAGTAGGAGTGGCTACAGGAGAAATCCAAGACCGTAGAATGTATAACTAGAGGAAAGATACGTACCAAAAAAAATGTTCAAATGTTTGTTAAGCTTATGGGACTTAACTACGGGGTCATCAGTCCCTAAACTTACAAACTACTTATGAACTACTTACGAACTAGGACGGCACAAATATCCATGCCCGAGGGGGGATTCGAACCGCCGACCGTAGTGGCCGTGAAGACCGTGACTGGAGCGACTCAGTCCCCTCAGTCCCCTCGCGGCCGGCGAAAGATACGTACCGCCTACAGGAAAATAAAAGACATTTGGAGACAAGAACAGCTCATTGAATATCAAGAACTCACATGGAAAGCCAGTACTAAGCAAAGAAAGGAAAACAGAAAGGCGGAAGAAATATATAGACGCCCGATACAAGTATTCTTGAAGGGCGTATTCTAGAAATGGAAGACCAAGTAGAGGAGGATGAGATACGAGATAGATATTGCGAGAAGAATTTCACAGAGCATTCATAGATTTGAGTCTAAACAAGGCCCCTGGAGTATGTGATATTCCGTCTGAACGGCTGATGTCGTTAGAAGAGCCAGTCATGAAGGAATTGTTCCCTATGGTATGCAATATGTACGAGACAGGGGTAATACTCTCCGACTTCAAGAAGAATATAGAATTCATATTCCTAAGAAATCAAGTGCAGACGTGAAAATTACAGAACTATTAGTTTACTAAGTCATGGTTGCAAAATGCTAACACGACTTATTTACAAACGAATGGAATACCTGGTGGAATCCGACTTTGGCAAAGATCGGTTTGGATTTAGGGCAAATGTGGGAATACGGAAGGCAATACATTACGACTTATCTTGGGTTGGGGAAAGGCACACCCACGTTTTTAGTATTTGTAGATCTGGAGATAGCTTTTGAGAATTTTGACTAGAATACACTCTTTCAAATGCTGAATGTAGCAGGGGTAAAATATAAGTAGCGAAATACAAAATACAGACAGCAATTATTAGAGTCGAAAGGCATGAAACGATCGCAGTGGTCGGGAAGGGAGTAAGACAGGGTTGTAGCTTTTCCCCAATATTGTTCAATATGTACATTGATAAAGCTGTGAAGGAATGCAAGGAAAAAGTTGGAGAAGGAATTAATGAGAAAGTACTGAATATAATTGGGAGAAAAGGAATTTCTGGCATACCTTGACTAAAAGAAGGGATTGGTTGATAGGACACATTCTTAGACATCAGGCAATAGTGCATTTGGCATTGGTGGGAAGTATGTAGGGGTAAAAGTCACCGAGGGAAACCAAGAGACGAACACAGTACGCAGATTCGAATGGATGTGGGTTGCCGTTCTTATGAGGAGATGAAGAAGCTTGATCAAGTAGAGTAATGTCTCCGGACTGAAGACCAAAACAACAACAACAATTGAACATATTATTTGGCACATATTATTTGGATCATATTATTTGGCACAAAAGCACATTAAACTAATATATGAATTCTTGAAACTTTCTGGCAGCTTAAAATTATATGCCGGAACCGGGACTCGAATCTGGGAGCTTTGCCGTGCTCTACCATTTTTCCCCATCTAGGGGTAGTTCTGTTAGTTGCGGTCGCTGATTGTTATTTGTTCGTTGTGTTCTTTGCTCAGCTTTTTTTATTACAGAGTACGTTGAGCCCTCTGACCGGGCACGCTGAGCCACGGCGCCCGGCGCCACTGATCTATGCCGACACGACTCACAGCATGTCCTCACAACTTTACTTCTGCCTGTACCTCGCCTCTTCTCAGTGGTAGAGCGCTTGCCCATGAAAGGCAAAGATCCCAGGTTCGAGTCCCGGTTCCGGCACACAATTTTAATCTGCTAGGAAGTTTCATATCAGCGCACAATCCGCTACAGAGTGATAGTTTCATTCTGGTAATGTATGAATTCTTGCTTTCTTCCTTCTTCATCATGATCTTCTTGTCTCTGCCCATATTAATTTATGCGTTCTGATATCCGTCTTAGGCACTCCTCGATCTCAAGCGGCTGCCTCCTTTTTCTCTCTTGTTGTTCCATGAAGATCACTTCCTCAATTTTGTTCCTGTGTACGTTTGTGTAGTGAGTTTTTTTATTGTTTGCTTCTTTGAGATCTTGTGTAAGCCTCGTTGGCTGTCCTTTAAGCTTGGATATTGTCGCGAGAGACCACGAACACCGACTGCCGGTGTGGCGCAGGAGATAGCGTCACGGACTGCGGTGCTGAAGGGCAGGTAGTCGACCAATGGCTTCTTGTTCAATGACTCTAAGGACGGTAATGTTCCTGATGAAACCACGACAGGAACGTCTGTCGTCGATAATCGCGGAGAAGGGAAGGATTCTCTTGAACTGTCATACATAGGACCCATGACACGGTCAAGATCCAGGAAATGGTCAAATGTTTGTTAAGCTTATGGGACTTAACTAAGGGGTCATCAGTCCCTAAACTTACAAACTACTTATCAACTACCTTCTTCTAAGGACGGCACAAATATCCATGCCCGAGGGGGGATTCGAACCCCCGACCGTAGTGGCCGTGCAGACCGTGACTGAAGCGCCTCATTCCCCGCGGCCACCGCGGCCGGCCAAGATCCAGGACATTACAGCTGTTTCTCCAGGAGAGAGAGCAATGACGCGAGAGACCACGAACACCGACTGGTGTCTGATGTGCAGCTGGCCTACCGTTGATTTCGTGTCCATCATTCTTCTGATGATACGGACTTTCGGAAGGACGTACTCGGTATATCCCTTGTATTCCGGTTCTAGTCCGTGTAAGCGACGGCTTTTACGTTGCCTAATCGGAGCCACGGTGATGCAGCTGTTGCACAGGGTCCCGGCGCCTCCACCAAACAATTTCGCGTTGAAATGGGAGCAGGCTTGACGTCGAAGGCAAATAAACACAGCACTTATACTCAAAGCACGTTTATTACGAACTCAACATACACGCAGTACTGACTGCCTCTCAGGCAGAGTGCTCTGCTATTTATACACCGACAGAATTTACCAGAAATTAGGAGAACAGTTAACATAAAAAACAAGTAGAATTTACAAGTGAACATAAGAATGATGTAGAACCTTCTGGAATTGTTAATTACAAAGAAATAAATTTTTGGCGGTGGGCGGGGTTGAACCGGCGACCTTCAGCACCACAATCCGTGGCGCTATCCCCTGCGCCACGCCGACAGTCGGTGTTCGTGGTCTCTCGCGACAATATTTAATTAATTTTTTTTTGTAAGGCTATCGTTTACCATTCTCGCCAAATGTCCAAAGAATGATATTCTTCTTTTGCGTATGGTATGTATTAGTTCTAAATGTTCGTTGATTTCTTTGTTCAGTCGCAGTCTATTGCTCAGGGCATACAAAAATGAGTATGGGGTTCTTTAAACCTTTGTAGAATTGATTACGGTCACATCAGCATTGTAAATTTTATATCAAATGACCGAACATCTAAAAACAGATTGTCTTACAAGTGTTTAATGTGAGCACCCTTTGTCACACAACAGACATCGAATCGCTAGGCGAGTTCGTCTCAAACCTTGCTCAGTATATCTGAAGTAATTGATGTTACTGCAGCTTCAGACCTATGTCATAGTTCTTTTAGGTCAGCTGATAGAGAAGTCATATACACCCGATCATTTACAAACCCCCAAAGAAATCGCAAGACGTCACATCTGGTGAACGTTGAGGCCACGCGAAACAAGCTCTGTCGTCCGTCCCCTTGGGTTGTGAAGACCGTGACTGGCGCGCCTCAGTCCCCTCGGCCACCGCGGCCGGCAACAACGTTATTTAACCAATGGCATAGGAAAGTATGCCTTGAAGCGGTGCACTATCTTGCTGCAGACTGACGTTATGTGGTTCAGCTTCGTGTAATTGAGGAAAGAGCCATTGTTGCAACACATCAAGACAAGAAGCCCCATTTACAATTGCTTCGGCGTAAAGTAGAGTTTTTTGTTTTTATTGCAAATACTAGCTCCTAAACACGGTATCGCCCGGGTATATATGCATTTTTTCCAGTCTTAAGCTGACTGGTATGCGGTAGTGTCTTAGTAGTAAATAAGAAATTTATTAAAACGCGCTGTACGATGTGACATGTTTTTACCTATCACAGTATTAATTTACTATGTCATATCTATTGATCTTTGTGTTGCACAATGATATAATTTTGCAGGTACATATTTATTGGTATAAATGCTGTATGTGGGCTCCTCTGTGAAATCTGTTGGTAACAGAGAAGTGAGAGTAAAACCTGATGCGTGATGGTGCGATTTTCCATGAACGTTGTTTTTCGTCTTATTCGGAAACTGTCTCCGAAATGTATTGCCAATGGAGTTGGTAATATACAGGGTGTTACAAAAAGGTACGGCCAAACTTTCAGAAAACATTCCTCACACACAAAGAAAGAAATATGTTATGTGGACATGTGTCGGAAACGCTTAATTTTCATGTTAGAACTCATTTTAGTATGTCTTCATTGGGTCTCATGTTTTTCCACCTACGCTCACTGGAGCACGTTATCATGATTTCATACGGGATACTCTACCTGTGCTGCTAGAACATGTGCCTTTACAAGTACGACACAACAAGTGGTTCATGCATGATGGAGCTCATGCACATTTCAGTCGACGTGTTCGTACGCTTCTCAACAACAGATTCAGTGAGCGATGGATTGGTAGAGGCGGACCAATTCCATGGCCTCCACGCTCTCCTGACCTCAACCCTCTTGATTTTCATTTATGGGGGCATTTGAAAGCTCTTGTCTACGCAACCCCGGTACCAAATGTAGAGACTCTTCGTGCTCGTATTGTGGACGGCTGTGATACAATATGCCATTCTCCAGGTTTGCATCAGCGCATCAGGGATTCCATGCGACGGAGGGTGGATGCATGTACCCTAGCTAACAGAGGACATTTTGAACATTTCCTGTAACAAAGTGTTTTAAGTCACGCTGGTACGTTCTGTTGCTGTGTGTTTCCATTCCATGATTAATATGATTTGAAGAGAAGTAATAAAATGGGCTCTAATGGAAATTAAGCGTTTCCGGACACATGTTCACTTAACATATTTTCTTTCTTTGCGTGTGAGGGATGTTTCCTGAAAGTTTGGCCGTACCTTTTTATAACACCCTGTATATATGCAAGTAATTTTTTTAACGTCATATCTTCTGAACTATGTGTATATTACGATGTACTTTCTAGAATGCATATTCAGAAGTATACTGTCTGCAAAATGTTCGCGAATAGAGTTAGTAGTAAAGACATAATGAATCGAAACCTTATGTATGACTTGGTGGTTTTGCATGAACCTAATTGTGTCGTCATATCTCATGAACTACATGTATTTATTCCTTTCTTAACTTAGTGCATCTCGTTCTTCCCTTTCTGTCCATTGGCTTCTTACCATCTGTCCATTTAAATTTCGTTTCTATGGAGCTCAATACTTATGACATCATATGTTCTTGACTATGTGTTCTACAATAATATAATTTTCCAGATTTGTTGAGTGTAATATTAGGAAATTGTCTGCGATGAATAAATAGTGGATGAATGAACCTCGTAAATCACGCGTCGCGTGATATGAACGTTTTTGTGACTTATTGTTTACGACGTCATATGTTCTGAACGATATGTTGTAGGTAGCTTTAGAGCCCACAGAGATTGTTGTCTAATAGCAATCAATACGTGTACCAAGGAATATGGAAAGCAATTCTTAATATTATTATGCACTACTAGCAACAAAAAGGTCAGTGTTGATCAGCTATATAGTGCTATCATGATGTACCCGACGTAGTAAATGTCACTATTATGCCTCTCATCTTTCCAGAAAGTAATAATGCAAAAGTAGTATTTTATTGTCTAGTTTTAGATGGCAAAGGAGGAATACTAACGTAAACAAACTCACATGTTAGGAGTAACTCAATGCAGCTTGCAGCTTACTGTCGAAATGATTCAGTAGCACTCTGCAATTTATAATTTCTAGGACGAGCTAACTGTGTATACAAGCAGATACAAATGAATTTGTGCTAAAATGTTGATCAGTTTTAGAGATAATGGAAAAATAACGTACGTAGTTCAAAATGTTCAAATGTTTGTAGAGCTTATGGGACTTGACTACGGGGCCATCAGTCCCTAAACTTACAAACTACTTATGAACTAGCTAAGACTACAGACGGCACAAATATCCATGCCCGAGGGAGGATTCGAACTCCCGACCGTGACTGAAGCGCCTCAGACCCCTCGGTCACCGCGGCCGGCCGTACGTAGTTGATCAGCTACACTACGCTACGCTACGTATTGAAGGGTTAAGCAGAAACGGGACCGTCATGTTAAAGCAAATGATATTTCATAGCAGCGATTTGGTTAATTATTGTTATTATGTCACTTGCTGACCTTCACTACGATGCGGGCCCTGTGGAATATAAAATCATAAATGTTTTGCTGAAACGGTATCTTCTAGATTACAGAGTGTAAACAGTTACGCCCCAGGACGTGAATTGAATATATTTTCGTTAAGTGCACGCTGCTAGAGCTGCACAGAAGCGTAGCTGATGGTCGAAGTGAAGGCCTAGGACAGCGTCATGCGGGCCGTTACCCGTTAGCGCCACAAAGTACCGATTCTGGCTCACCGTTATGCCACTAATTGCTGGCTGCATTCTTCTGCGTCTACGCAGTCGCTTACACCGTCTCTCCACCCGATTAGGAAACCTCACTGAAGAGGTTGCAAGGCTGTGCACACCTACGAGGGGACATCTTAGATCTAGACTGCACGGAATCTTGCGGAACCATGCTTAATAAAGAACTCGGTCATAAAATAACCAGTGTGTGTCATCTACATGCAAAATGTTACAGTCCACCACAACTACAGTTGTGAGTAAGGCGGACAGCCGACTTCGGTTTATTGGGAGAATTTTGGGAAGATGTACTTCACCCGTATAAAACGCTTGTACGACCACGTCTTGAGTATTGCTCAAGTGTTTGGGATCCGCAGCAGATCAATTTAAAGGAAGAAATAAAGGCAGTTCAGAGGCGAGCAGCTATATTTGTTACTGGTATGCGCGAGTGTCATGGAAATGCTCCGGCAACTCAATTGGGGATCGCCGGAGGAAAGACGACGTTCTTTTCGTGAATTTCTGTTGAGGAAATTTAGAGGGTCGGAATTTGAAGCTGAGTGTAGTACGATCTTGCTGCCGCCTACTTACACTTCGCATAGTGATCACAAAGCCAAGAGTAATTAGGGCTTGTACGGAGGCATATAGGCATTCTTTTTTTTCCTCGAACTATTTGGGAGTGGAATAGGAAAGGAAATGCCTAGTAGTGGTACAGGGTACCCTCCGCCACGCACCTTACGGTGAATTGCGGAGTATGTATGTAGATGTAAATGTAGATGAACTACATCCACACCCCGCAAGCCATCTCACCCTGCGTGACGCTGTGTACTTCGTGTTCCCCCGTAACTTCCATTTTGTCCTATTTGTGTATGGAAAAAAGACCGCAGGTAAGCCTTTTAGTGGGCTCTACTCTCCCAGATTTTACACTCAGGATGTATTCACGAGTTATATTGTAGGAGAAAGCAGTATATTGCTCGACTCTACAAGAATCGCATTCTCTCGGAACTTTGACAGAAGTCCATACTGTGATGCAGGCGCCTCTTTTTGCCCTTTTAATAGAGGGAAACTAAGAAACAAGATATCAGTACCATGGGATGAGAGAGAAAATAAGGGGGATCGTGCCGCCTTATCTCGACAATGTTCAATTGTCTATAGAAATACTGCGTTTTCTCAGGGACTATTGAGTATATAAATGGAGTGTTTTTATCACATGTTCTCGCGTTTTTTTTACTGTACTGCTCCACATTTACTTTGAAAAACAGCTGGGAATTAAGTTATGATTTTTTCCCCTAAACATATAATTTTTCGGTTTAAATTATCACAATTTCAATTTCTTGAATTTTAACTATTACAGTAAATACTACTAAATTTGAGCTACAACATCATTGTACTATCTACGTCATGTTGCAAATAATTCTTTGGTGTAGTTTCAGAAATTTTTGAGAATAAGGGGCATTTATACTTTATAACGTCATTAGAGAAAATGATGCTTAAAGAAAAAAATGTAACTCTTTCATTCTCACCTTATGAATTCAGTTTTCGAAACATTAAAATTTTGTGTTTTCTGTATAAATGCAGTGCACTACATATCAAAATATGTGTTTCAAAATTTTTGCTCGAACTATTGTTTTTTTTTTTTGTCATGCATTTCATGCACAACTCAAACGTTTGTATCGAGGTATTTTATAATTTGGGACGTTATTTTGTTGATAGCTAACAATGTCAGATCAATAATGCTAGCATAATCTTCGCCACAGCACAAAAAAAATGTTCAAATGTTTGTATAGTCTATGGGACTTAACTACGGGGTTATCAGTCCCTAAACTTATAAACTACTTATGAACTAGCTAATACTAAGGACGGCACAAATATCCATGCCCGAGGGGGGATTCGAACCGCCGACCGTAGTGCAGACCGTGACTGGAGCGCCTCAGTCTCCTCGGCCACCGCGGCCGGCTACCACAGCACCAAAGACGAGACTATTCACTGCTGAAATAAAATAACATGAACCACACTAACGCTCACACTATCAGCCATGAACAGCTGGCAACGTAACACAACCTCCAAGACGAATAGTTTAATGCCCCAGAAATGACTACACACCATACCAAGCGGCAAAATGTCGTACTAAAAGCATATTGTTCATCAACAAGAATGCGACTTTAAAGACTGGTACACAAAATACGGTATAAATCAGCTTTTAATATGTTGTTGTGGAGAAACAACACTGGGAATGAAAGGGTTAACATAGAGCCAACTGATACATAAAAATATGTTAGAATCCTCCTGGATGGTAGCCCTCATCTCAGTGCTGCCCCCCCCCCCCCCACCCCTTTTCCTCTTGCATCTGGCTTCTTTTGAGCTATTGTTTTTTGCAATCTCTGCCTTCATGATTCGCAGTTGGTACAGGCCCAATCACATTTTTAGTGGTGTTGTAACCTTTACGAGTTCCAAGATATTCCAAAACCTGTAGTCTTCCAAACATCCATCATTGAAAGTAAGAACACGAATTTTGGTTTAGTCATGATGAGAACTATCGCAAGAAACACAGAACTCAAACACGGCTAGTGCATAAATGTTATTGTCAAACACAAATAAATATATGTACAGTTCAAAGAGTTTCCTGCGAAGTACCGCTGGTGTAGCCGACTTACGAAATGGACAGTTGTCTACGAAACAAAAGAAACCACAGCCTTCGAGACTATATAGTTCCAGAGAAAAATGCAAATATGCGAAATGATGGAAAACAAAATTGTCAGAAATGTCGGTGCATGATTATTTTCAAATATTTATTTAAAATAGTAAATAACCGAATATTTCAATAAAACCAATACCTAATTAAGGAAAACATATTTTCATAATTTGCATAAAAGTAAAAATGTGAAATTTTGGGTGGTACGACTCCCCTTAAGTGTAATTCAACGCCGTCTGTGTATCATTAAATTTTTAGTCAACAACTCTGAAATCTCCCTGCTTAAAGTAAATGTAATGGCGCGAAACACATGCTACACACCTGATAATGATTGTATTAGTCGTCAAAGAGCGGATGCGGGATTTCGACGAAGTGGAAGTAGAAGAGAACAATGTGCGCACACTACTGTGGCAATGTTTATTTCTATAATAAACTAGCTGAAAGCCCGGCGTCGCACGGGTGCTCATTCTTCCATGCTTAACTTAGTGCGTCTCCACTTCCCTTTTGTCTCTCTGTCAACATTATCTGTCCTTCTCACTCCTTCCATCTCCTCTTTGTCTCTCTTTCTCTCTCTGTTCATCTCATCTCTCCTCTCTCTGTTCTTCTCCTCTTATGAAGTGGAGTCTAACTTTATCGTAAGATTCCCTATACCTTCGAAATGTCAGGTAGACGATGGCGTTCCTCTCGTTTTGAAGGATAAATGTGCTAAACTTCATCAAGATCGGAATAACAGCATACATTTTGTTGGTAAAGTACCCTCTGCCACGCACCATACAAACTTTTACGTAAACAGAGCCTTCCTTCGGGCTTTGAAGAACAAGTCTTCAAAGTTTCATCGCAATCGGACGAACGATACGTCAGGACATAAAATAAACATGCACCGGCATTTACCCACGCTTCTTATTATTATGACTTCATATAACTTATACGATGAAATGAAATAATTCTGCATATACATTTACTGGTATAACTAGTTGCTGTTTGCAAAATTCATTGCGAATACATTTAGTAGCAAAGAAGGAATATATTTAAACGTCATTCATGATGCTGCCGTTTTCACGCATCTCCGAGTTCATGACGTCAAAACAATCGATGTCGGGCACGGTGGTCTTGGGGTAAAGTGCTCGACTAGTAACCGAAGGGTCGCGAGTTCAAAACACGGTAGCACCTTTGATTTTTTCAGTCTGCACTTTAACCCATCCTTCACCTCACAACGATGTGAGGAGTCACCAGAAACGACACGTGGTTCGGATTCCACGTTAAGCTGTAGGTTCCCTGTCTCCGGTTGGATAACTGGGGTAGGCTAGGGACACGCAAGTCGCCGAAGTGGCGTCCAATTGAAAGATTTAATGAAAGTCCAGCTCCAGTTGCAATTAGTTGTGCTTTATTTAAGCCCACACTACCGGTTTCGGCCTCTATGTTAGGCCATTTTCAAGTGTGACAGACGTTATGCCATAGAGAAAGCAACGTCAACCGGTAGTGTGGGCTTAAATAAAGCACAACTAATTGCAACTGGAGCTGGACTTTCATTAAATTTGAACCACAGTTGCGGCAACAGCAACCATCCAACGATGGAGAAACTAATAATTGAAAGATTGCACCAGGCTAATGAGCCACACGAAATTATTATTATTAATTGAACTATGTGTTCTTCAGTGATACAATTATGCCTATTACATTCGCGAAAGTGCAAGTACTATGTTGTCAAAGTTTAATCGTAATCGGATGAAAGGCGCGGCATGGCATAATATACCAACAAACCTACAAACAAGCATTCATTTTAATACATTACGGTGACAATTCGCAAGGTACCCTCCACCATGCCAAATTCACCGGCTTTCAGATTATAAACCTCTGCATCATGAAAACATACATTTATGTGCTAATTTTCATGATGACCAATCAATGGTGATGTGTGTTGTAACGTACCATCCGCCATGCATCTACGGAGGCATACAAAAGGAAGCCCACGTATTAATTCGGGTATAAACCAAGTGGGCCGCAAACAAGCCAGTGCGATTTTATTTTAGCATGTTACAATAAAAAATGTATCAAAAATAATGTTCATTTTGATGCAGCTTGAGGTAGATGCATTCATAACAAGTCTGTTAAACCCTTACTTTGGTACTTTTTTGCCCACACGTTGAGCTTACACCGAAATGCGCATGCAGTTATTTTCCGCTGCAGTATAAATTCGTCTCATTGTCAGTTTAGAAGTGTGACACTGGACACCGGTCGACTGGAGCCGACGATATTCACGGAATTGCTATTTCATCTCATATGGGCCACTTACAGCCACTTGACGCGTCGATCGTCAAGGGTAGTTACGAGGATCATATATTTTCTTTTCATATTTACTCAGGCCACCACTTCAAAATGGTTCCACAGAAGCTCAGGGTCGCCAAGTAAATCGCCATTGTAAGTTCTGTGAAGATAAGTACACACATCATGTGTCAGAAAAGCGAACTACGGCAGTTGTGGTTTTTACCGCTTCTGCGAACACTGGAGTTATTATGTGTATTTTATTTTTGAAATCTTAAGAATGTATTTCTCGTTTCGCGTTTCTTGTTTTATGTTTCTTAGTTGACAGAACAAGTAATCCAGCCAAGTCCATGCGATGGAAGTCACATACTATCAGCGGAGCTGACTGTTAAAAGAAAATACATTGAGAATCCACAATCTCAGTAGAGTCAACTTCGGTTTGTTATGTCACTGACCTTTTTCTTTAATTCTTTCAAAATAAAATAAGTCATTTGGTCAGGGTGTGTTAATTTTGGTGTGAATTTAAGTTACTTTACCATTACCTCACCCTGCGGGAAGGATGCGGTCTAATTGAGTGAAGCCGCGCGGGAGTAGCCGAGCGGTCTGGAGTGCCACGTTACGGATCGCGCGGCCTCCCGCGTCAGAGGTTCGAATCGTCCCTCGGGCATGGATGTGTGTGTTGTACTTAGTTTAACTTAGTTTAAGTAGTTTGTAAGACTAGGAACTAATGTCCAATGTAGTTTGGTCCCATAGGATTACAAACATTAAGAATTGAGTAAAACAACTCCCAGACGGAAATGAAGCCCGAGATCGCTTTTTTGCAGTCCTTTATTTTCTGACTACCTGTTTCGAGGAACTAAGTAAACATCTTGAAACTTATATGTTAAAATAAAATAAAATAAATGTGGTTGGGATTGGTGACTGAAACTAGGGTATGTGAGTGTGCAAGGTTTGCGTGCAGATGCAACAGTACCTATCTAGATTGGTACAGCACTGTGAATGTAAGAACTTATCTGAATGTCTGAACATCAAGTAAGAGTGAATATTATAATTAATCAGCCTGACATCGACTGATAGCAATGAGTACGGCCAACAGCACTTAACTATCCAGAACACGAGTCTGATTAAACAATGATTGACAAGTCCGGTTGTAACTCAAGTTCTGATTCGTTGATCAGAGACAAATTATTCATTAATTTAATTAAATACTGATCAATGTTTGACACAAATTTGATATACAAGATTAAATTTGGACATGGGTGGGGTGCTAGACAATCTCAAACAGCGAATGATTGTAGCGGACACATTAAAAACACTAAAGTTGACAATTATGTGTCTGTTAATGAAAGATTACAGTTTAACTTACTACTATGACACAGACTGAGAATGACATCTATTCGTGGAATGACAAACTATACCAGTAACTGATAGCAATGAAAGGAACTAGTAGCCTACAATTTATCAGAGTAGGAACATCTAAGTCGATAAATTAGTACTATCTATTCTAGTGTGGAAACTTCTAAGTCGGTAATTGTGTAAATGACTAATTATTTACAGTACATAACAAAGTTTAGTTTATTAGATGTCAAAACTGACTAAGTATGGATTAGGTTGCGAGCTTAACAACAATAATCGTCAGTATCTACACCTTCTGATGTAACTTTATTAACAAACTAATTATTGTGTAGTCAGCAAGTGGTGCAATTAATATCTGTATGAATAGACACGTTACAGAATAGACACGTAATGCCGGTAGTTACCTAATAAGCAAGTTGGTTACGACTTCTACAATTGAATAGGAATGGCATAACAAAAGTGAACAATAAGCAAGTGGAGTAATTAATTTGGTATGTCGAGAACTTTCAAAATGTTCAAATGTTTGTAGAGCTTATGGGACTTAACTACGGGGTCATCAGTCCCTAAACTTACAAACTACTTATGAACTAGCTAATACCAAGGACGGCACAAATAGCCATGCCCGAGGGGGGATTCGAACCCCCGACCGCAGTGGCCGTGCGGACTCTGACTGGCGCGCCGCAGAATGGTCGGCTACCGCGACCGGCTGTCGAGAACTTTCCGCGATTGTCAAGAAATATTGATAGCAACCTGATAAACTAGTTGTCTACGATTCTTGTATTCAAAAAAATGTAAGAGAATAACAAATCGGGCTACTAAGTATGTGCAAAATAAATTTAATGTCACTCACCTCTTATCTATAGACAGCTGCTTCTTGCAGCACATTAATGATGAAATGTAAATAAAATTGAAACTTGTGTCTATCCTACCGTTTAAAAGTTGCAGCCTAAAATTAATAAGAAATTTCAGTTCAAACAAAAGGGGTACTTGAAGTTGTCTTGAATTAAAACAAAGTTATAAGTTATGAAAATCAAAATCAGAATTATAAAGAATCCTAAGGGCTTACAACAGTACGTTTGCAGTCTATAGTTCTTAACCAGCAACTTACTTCGTCGGTCCACTTCCACTCACTCCCACTTTCTGTCTGTCTTTGTCCTTTCGCTACTCACTGCCTACAGTTCAAAAAGAAAGTCTTTGGTCAGAGGGACAGAACAGTGCTGCCAACCTTCAATCTTTAGATCAGCATTGCCACAATCAGCATTTTCTATCAAATATAACCAATATTTCGTAGACAATGCTAATCTAAAGATGATGCCTTAGTTTATCGAAACCGATAATTAGAAACAAAAGGACTGAAAAAAATTGGCTACATTTCCTTTTGGGAGTTGTTTTACTTTCTTGCATTTGAGAGTGATGGTTAGTCACAGTTTTGATTTTCTGATTTTATTTTTAAATGATTCCTTTATTTATATAAAAATGTTCTAATACAATAAACTGAATTTTATATCGTTGTTTTGTATAAAATATGCGTAATGTTTTTATCTGCTTTGTTGTTATTCTCCTCCTTCTAAATGTAATGCAGCGTGTGCCCTTTTAGCCAGTTAACAGTGTTTCCTTTCGTTGTGAGCTATGCCACAGCATCTGCAATCCGAAACTCTGCAATGGTGAAGACATACGGTCTAAGACTAACTCTCAGATTATCTGTCAAATGTCTTCAACTTTTTCGCAGACAAATCTACGTTCTTTGGAATCAATCACGTCGCATGACACACACATAGACGATTTTATAAGATGTATGTTTTGTAGTTTTGAATTAGCTGTTTTTTAATTGAGACTCATAATTAATTGGAATTGATTTTTTTTCATGAGAAAATGCTTCAGACTTATTACCTTGTTGTAGAAGAAGTATCGTTCACTCTTATTATTCTACGAAGTCTTGACATATCCTCATATCCTCTAGAGTACTAAATTATTTACATTTGAAAATTGCGTCAAATATATTAGGCCTATATTTGTTTATGTACTTGCAGGAAGTTATTGGCAGAGTTTAATGTTGCTTTAATTAAGCAATAACACTTTTGATAGCTTGTCATCTACAACAATGACGTAAACACAATACATCCACAAGTACAGTACAATATTGAAACACAAAAAGATGGAAAATTCAATTTCTTAGACCTCACCATACATAATAGAAACAAAAAAACATGAATTAACAATTGACAGGAAACCTTCAATGACCATTCCAATCATCCCATAACCTAGAAGGAAGCAAGTTTGAAGTTTCTACTACACTGACTAAACAAAACACTGATGAACAAACATTGCTACGCATTAGAACTACTACTATGAAATTCTCATGAAGTCTACTTCAAAATCATAAGCCACAATAGTCCAATCAGTGCAAAAAATGGAGGTTGTATATTGTACTAATTCTATATAAATGGCAACTACGGTACCAAATAAAGTTCTTAGATTGGTTCACGGTCCCTGAATAAATATAAATTATTACGTAAAGTTCTCAGTCAACGTGGACAAAACGAAACGAACAAAACTTCTTAATAACATGAGAAACGAGTCGTAGCCATATTACCATATACCCTGGTAACCGAGCAGATGTCATAAAAAAATGCTAAACAATAGCTTGAAATCAGGAAAGCCGATGTGGAATAACTACTGCATAAGAGGGGAGGACATCTTCAACCCAAAAGACAACTGGAAAAAAAGGAGTGAGATAATTTAGTCAGTAACCATTACCTCATAAGTGATGCCTCAAAAGCACTAAAAGGGTTCAACTTCCCAAGAAAAGAATAGACTAAGCTCAGTCGCATCTGAAGTGGCCACACAAGATGCAAGGCCATGCTTTATAAATGGGAATCTGTGAACAAACCAAATTGTGACTGTGGAACACTTGAGCAGAATCTGGACATCAAAATGTGGCTCAGCTGAGGACTTGATAGAATACTCAGGCTATGAAGTGGATTCAAGACCTGGACACTGATGTGTATGTGTAGGCAATAGCTACTCTCGCACATGTCCTGTTTTTTTTCTGCGTTTTTTTCATTTTTTTTATCGTACATATTAGATTGTATACTCATATGAATTGAAAAATGTTCTTTTGTTTAACATTTTAATATTTTGTATGTACATTCTTGTTTATTGTTCTAATTAAAATTTTTATATATGCTGCTGCTGTATGCCATACGATAAATAACCAGCCAGACAATCGTATTGCAAGCGCGAATGGTATGCGATCCGTTAGATTGATCGGGATTTCCATGTGATCAGCGATCACCGATGGAATGCCTCGATATACGAAGCGATCAGTCGCCCATGCGACGGTTCGTTGGGGGCCTTTTGCTACTGTCTTGTGTGTGTGTGCCCGCTACTTAGCATCTACCTGCTGTGTAGACAAAGGCGCTTTTCGAATACCGGTTGCTCTGTCCACAGGTAGCCCGTACCACACACACAAAGGAGCCCCGAAAACCGCTCACCCTGTGATTATACGCAGAAAACCACTTGGGCAGACAGAGAGCCGCGCTACTCCACGAGCTAAGTGGATGGACACTTCTTCGGACGTTCTTGGGCCTTTTGTAGTATTCTTTCCAAGATATTAGCACCCCCTTTTTACCAGCTACTTTGAGCTCTGTACCTTTACTTGCAGTTTTTTGAAAGGAGCTAACTATTTGCATTTTTACTCTTTTTCAAGCAATTCTTGATCACAAAGACAGCACCTAATTTAATTGCTCCTATTTGAACCGATGCTAGGTTTATGTTAGTCTGAAGCTTCTTCGTTAGTGCTTTCCTATCAAAATTTTTTGTTATTGACTGCATTTAGCAGCTCCCTTACGATAAAGACTAACGTATTATCTACCCAAACAATGTGTTTCACCCTTTTTTAGAAATTATTGTACAGCATTTCTTATGATAAGCACGTGACTTCCGTAATGTGAAAATTCTAGTCTTTTTTTAAAGCTTATGCCCACATTGGAGCACTTAAATCAATCCATATACACTACAGTCTTTACAATATTTGTGTAGTGTTTTCTCACCTTCCTCTTCTATTCCCAAAACTTCTTCATTCTTTCTTACCTTGCCACTCTCTCTTCATCCGTAATGGTGAATTGTTTTTGTTTGACTGTTTTCAATTTCAGTCTTGTGTCACTATTTCTCAGAATCCTCTTTTCTTTCTGCAATTTCTTTCATTGTTATATTCAGCTCTTCTAAGTCATTGTGAACCTCAAGGATCCAGTTGTTCTTGCTTTTAAATTTCCAAAAGGAGAAATTGTTTCAGAAGTATGATCTCAGGTAGTCTTACTATATGACTGAAAAAGGCAATTCTCATTTTGCGCAATGTGTCCACAATTGATTCATTTTCCCGATAGACTATTTCATTAGGCAGCAGTCTCCATTGTCCGTCTACTTGATGCTTTTTTTTTTATTGATGATTGTCCTGATGATCCTTCTATTTTTTTCTTTATTTTATTTATTTATTTATTGTTATTATTTGCAATTTAGCCGTTGATGCTTTGGTATTCAACTTAAACAGAGTTTCACTTGCGTAAGTTGCTTCAGGTTTAACTACTGCACAGTAAAGTTTGAATTTGGCATTCATCGAGAGAGATTTCATCTTATATATTGACCACGTGACTCGTTGTGCTCTCCTCAATTTTGTTGATCTGTATTCTATTGAGGCTTTCTCATTTAGGTCCCCAACTTATTAAAAATTGTTTACAACCTTACTTTGTTTGTTACTGTTTAGCTGAATGATTGGGTTGCCACCTCGAAGGTTGGCATAATCTCTGTCTTTTCAAATTAAATTTGTAATCCCACTTTTGTTGCAACGTTTTCTAGTTGTTCAATTTGGACTTTAGCCTCTTCCACATTATTTGCTAGCAGTGCTAGATCTTTTGCAAATGATAGACAGTTTAGTTTTATATTTCTACCAATCATGATCTTTGGTTGGTATTTCTATTTCCATCCTCACATGACCTTCTCCAGCACATGATTAAACAATAGATGAGAGACCATCCCTCTGCCGAAGTCCAGTTTTGATTGTAAATGGCTCTGACAATTCTCATCGAAATTTAACTTTTGCTTTAGTATTCTTGAGAGTGATTCCAATAAGGTTGATCAGTTTTCTGTGAACAACAAATTCTTGAAGGACTTTCAGTAATGAATCCCGATGAATACTGTCATAAGCATTTTTGAAGTCTATAAAAGTGATGACAAGGTTCTTATTTCGGGCTGTTTGTTGTTTCATAATCCACTTGAGACGATTTGATCTGAATAACTACCTGACCGAAATCCTCCACGCTACTTCCCCGAGTTCTTGTCCCAGTTGTTCCTGTATTCTGGAGCGAATAATTTTGGAAACGATCTTATATGTGACATCTGCAAGGGATATCCCTCTATAATTATTGTGATCTAACCTATCAGCTTTGTTGTGTAGAAGGTGGATTATTGCTCTGTTCCATTTCTCAATCATGTTTTCGGAGTTCCATACGTCAATAATACGGTTATGTAAGTTTCGAAGAGTTTGATCATTGAAGTTCTGCTGATTTTTTCCTGCTGCTTTATAGTTCTTCAGAAAGTTAACGGCTTTGATCACTTCCTCGTATGTTGGTGGCATAAACTTTTCTAGTGGTGTTTTGTTTTTTGGTTTGCAGCCAAACTCCAGATATTCTCTTCACAGTCGAGTAATTTTTTGAAGTAGTTGCCAAGATATTTGCATTGTCGTGGTTGTTATGTGTCTTTTCCCATTTTCATTTCTCATCATAACCGCAGGTGGAGTATACTTAGACTGATACTGTTTAAACGTCCTGTAATAATCCTTTGTTTTGTGTTGCTTGAATGATTCATCTATTGTTCTGAGCATTTTATTCTCATGATTCCTTTTAATACTTCAAATTTCTTTAGCCGCTTGTCTTCTAGCTTCAGTTAGTTCTAGTCTGTATTCATCGGTTTTTCTTCATTGATTATTTACCCATGCTTTGTGCCTCGTTTAAATTGCCTTATCCCACTCTTCGTTCCACCAGACATGTTTGTTCCTCCTTTTAATCACAGCAAGTTCTTCAGCTACTGTTTTCAATTTACTAACTATCATCTCTAAGCTATCACTTGGTTGTGTTTTAGATCTCTCCAAGTATACTTCATTATTCATTAAATAAGTGGGGGTCATTATTTCGCTTCCGATTCGATTTGGCTTACATTTTCTCTTTGGTGTCAATTTCATTTTTATTTTGGATACATGATGATCTGTATCAATGTCTACTCCGTGGAGAACTTTGGCGTTATAAATTTCCTTATGATAATTTTTATCAATGACCGCATGATCAATATGGAAATCACCCAATTTTGTGTTAGGACATTTCCAAGTCATTAACCCTTTCATTCCCACATTGTGAATTCAGCTTTGGAAATATTAAAATTCAGTGTTCCCGTATTAATAGAGTGCACTAATGACCAAAATATGTGTTATAAAATTTTTGATCGAACTATTGTTTTTTTATGTCGTGTATTTCATGCACATCACAGATGTTTGTATCGTGGTGTTTCATTACTTCGGACGTAATTTTGTTGATAGTGGACACTGTCAGATCAATAATGCTAGCATAATCTTCGCCTCAGCACCAAAGACAAGACAATTCACTGCTGAAATAAAATAACATGAACCACACTCACAGCCACGTACAGACGGCAACGGAACACAACCTCCAAGACGGACAAATTAATGCCTCAGAAGTGGCTACACTCCGTACCAAACAGCTAAATATCGTACTAGAACCACGTTGTTCATCCACAACAATGTGTCTTTAAGGACTGATAAACAAAATACGGTTCAAATCATCTTTTAATGCGTTGTTGTCGAGGAACGACACTGGGAATGAAAGGATTAATTTGTGTGGTTGCCTCTTAAATCTGGTACTGTAATTTCCAAAATAAATCCATGACCTGTACAAAGTTCAATTAACCTTTGACCATTCCTGTTTGTTATTTTATGTACTGGCACTTTCCTACTACTGGGCGGTTTCGGCTTTCTCGTCCTGTTTTCCGTTAAAATCTCCAAGCAAGATTTTAACCTGTGCATCAGGGATGTTTAAGGTCGACTTTCTCCCAAACTTCTTCTCCACCCTTTTTGTTTTTATCTTTTGTTGGTGCGTGTATATTTATCAAGGTGTAGGTTTCGTTCTACACTTTAATTGTTACGGTTGCTGTCCTCTCAGTGTCTGAGGAGAAGTTCTCTATTTATGAACCAGGAAACCCACTCGAATTTAGGGACCATCTTCATTACCCTTTTCCCAGGAGGTCCTTCTGATTCAACTGAGACCTGATCTGTATTTCGAAGTTCTTGAAGTGCTGTTACTAAGATTTTATGTTGATCCTTTACATCTGTTAAGTGCTTCAACTTACCAAGTTTCATTAGTGAGTTAATATTTAATGTCGTAATGTATGACAACTTTCTCTGATTCACCTTGACGTAGTAAGTGACATCCCACCGTATCCGAATGATGTCTTTGCTTAGGTTTTTTATTGATGTCGGTCGGTTAATTGTCTGTTTTTACCGACAAAAACAGTTCTGACCAAAGCCATGGTTTACAATTCTAGATGTGATCTAGAAAGGCGAAAGAAAAAACCGTCCCTAACATGGGAAACAGACGCTGACTAGAAAGCCGCTCGATCCGGAAACAGACGATATGACTGAATTAATCCACGACTCTCACTCATCCTTTGGTTTTATATCAGAGTGTCCTACTCCTAGCATTTGAGGAACCATCCCGTAACCGAACAAGACAGTACGGGGAAGTGCTTATTATATGACGGCAGTTCACTCGCCATGTCACTAGTATTTTATTTTATTTTAATTTTGTTCTGTCTGCATCCGTTGTATAATATTACGTTGTTGCTGCTGTTGTCATCTTCAGTCCGGAGATTGGGTTGATGCAACTCTCCACCCTTCTCTATCCTGAGCAAGCCTATTCATCTCCTTACAAGAACGACAACCTACATCCTTTTGAATTTGTTTGCGGTATTCATCTTTTGGTCTCCCTCTGCGATTTTTACCCCAGACATTTCCCTTCAAGGTTAAATTCACAGCCGCGGCAGAGTGGCTAAGCGCATTAAGGCGGTATGCTCCGATCCGCGAGGCCGTTCTCCGTCGGGGGTTCGATTCCCCCTCGGGGATGGATGTTTGTGTCGTCTTTAGTATAAGGCAGTTCATAAGTAGTTCGTAAGTTTAGGGACTGATGATACCACAGTTAAGTCCCTGAAGCTTAACAAACATTTGAACATTTAAATTCACAATTCCTTGATATCTAAGAATATGTTGTACCAATCGATGCCTTCTTTTAGTAGAGGTACGCCCAAAATTCCTTTTCTCCCAAATTATGTTCAGGACCTCCTTATTAGTTACGCGATCCGTTCACCTAATCTTCTGCATTCTTCTGTAGAACCATATTTTAAAAGCCTCAATCCTCTTCCTGTTCGAACCGTTGATCGCCCATGTTATACTCCCGTACAAGGCAACACTCTACACAAATGCCTCAAGAAAAGACCCATTGCCATTCTGCATTTCATATCCTCTGTACTGCGACCATCATAGTTATTTTACTGCTCAAGTAAAAAAAAAAAAAAAAAAAAAAAAAAAAAAAGATCTACCAACTTTATTGTTTCGTTACCTAAACTAATTCCTTCAACATCACCTGATTTTCTACGACTACATTCATTACCCTTGCTTTGTTCTTCTTAATGTATATCTCTATGTTCCTTTCAATACACAGTCCATTCCATTCAATTGCTCTTCCAAGTCTCCTTTGTTGTTTCTGACAGAATTACAATGTCATCAGCTAAACACAATGTTTTCATTTCTTCGCCCTGAACTTTAATTCTTTCTCCAAATTTCTCTTCGCTTTTCTTTATAGTTCGCTCAATGTACAAATTGAATAACATTGGAGAAACTACAACCCTGTCTTAATCCCTTCCCAACTAGTGCTTCCCTTTTGTGCCCTGCAACTCTAATAACAGCTGTTTGGTTAATGTACAAGTTGTAAATAACTTTCAGTTTCCTATATTTTTCCCCTGATGACTTCAGAATTGGAAAGAGTGTATTATAATCAACGTTGTCAAACGCTTTCTCCAAATCTACAAAAGGTTTACCTTTCCTTATCTTCTAAGATAAGTCGTAAAATGAGTATTGCCTTCCGTGTTTCCACATTTCTCCTGAATCCAAACTGATCTTCCCCGAGACCGGCTTCTACGTTCTTCTGTAAATAATTCGTGCTAAACTGATTAAACAGATGTTCTGATATTTTCACACTAGCATCCGCTTGTTTTGTTTGGAACGGAAATTAAAGTCGGATCGTATTTCCCCTGTCTCATACATCTTACAAATCATACCGATAAATATTACTTTGTCTGTCTATTGGAACTGAAACTAATTTTAAATTATATTGCAGTTAGTAGTAGACAGTAGTACCAGATAGTACAAGTTTATATGCCCAATAGCTTTGCGGATGACGAGGAGATCGAAGAAATGTATGAGGAAATAAATTATTCAGACAGTTTAGGGAGAGGAAAACTTAACTGTGATGGAGGATTGGAATTCCGTAGTAGGAAAAAGAAGGGAAGGAAAAATAGTAGGTGAATATGGACTGGGAAAAAGAAATGAAATAGGAAGTCGCCTGGTAGAATTTTGTACGGAACATAATTTAATCATAACAAACACCTGTTTCACGAATCATAACAGAAGATTGTACGTGTGGAAGAGACCAGGAGACACCGGAAGGTACCAAATTGACTTTATAATGGTAAGGAATAGATTTAGAAACCAGGTTTTAATCTGTGAGACATATCCAGAGGCAGATATAGTCTCTGACCATAAATTGTTGGTTATGGACTGTAGATGGAACCTGAACAAATTGAAGGAACCAGAGGGAGCATTGGACAAGGCTTGGCTGAAATGGGAGAAAGTAATATAGTAGAAGAAGAATGCTTAACTCTGAGAGATCAGTGAAGGCTGCAGAGAATCTCATAGAAAGAAGGACAAGACCTCATAGAAATCCCTAGATAACATAAGAAATACTTCATAATGGTAAGTCATAGATTTCGGAATCAGGTTTTAAACTGTAAGACATGTCCAGGGGCAGAAATAGACTCTGACCATATAACTGGTTATGAACTGTAGACTGAAATTGAAGAAACTGCAGAAAGGGAAGAATATAAGAGATAGGACCTGAATAAATTGAAGGAACCTAAAGTTCTTGAGAATTTCAGAAGAAGACTAAGGTAACAATTGGCATAAAGGGGGGAAATAAAACAGCAGAAGAGGAATGGATAGCTTTAAGAGATGAAATAGTAAAGGTAGCGAAGGACCAAATAGGTAGAAAGGAAAGACCTACAAAAAATCCTTGAATATCACAGAAAATACTAAATTTAATTGATGGAAAGAGAAGTTCTAAAAATTCTGTAAATGAAGCGGAAGAAATTGGGTACAAACGAATAAGAAATGAGTGAGAGTGACGGGAGGTGCAAAAGGCTAAGCAGGTGTGACTGGAAGGCAAATGTAAATCTGTAGAAGAATGTATAACTAGGGGAAAAATATATACGGCCTACAGTAAAATAAGAGACATTTGAAGACAAGAAAAACAGCAGTATGAATATCAAGAATTCAGCTAGAAAAACAGTTCTGAGTAAAGAAGGGAAAGCTGAGAGTTGGAAAGAGTATATAGAGGGACTCTACGAAGGAAATGAACTTCGAGAGAATACTGTAGGAAGGAAAGAGGAAGTAGATGAAGATGAAATAGGAGATACTATACTGAGAGATGAATTTGACAGAGTACTGAAAGACCTAAGTCGAAGCAAGGCCCCTGGAGTAGATGAAATTCCCTTAGAACTACTCTCCCAACGATATCAGCAGTTCAGAAGGGATATCATCTATTTCATGGTCCTTGTTAAATCTTTCAATACTCACTCTTCTGATTACTGAGCTTCCAAAAACCTACCACCCATACAACACATGTAACTCTTCAATCTTCCTCTTTAATGTCCCTTGAATTCCCTTCTGCTTAATTTCACACTGTATAATAAACTGAAACGTTAAAGGAATATTTTAGAAAAAAGAAGAGAAAGTAAATCAAAATCATAAGGTAAATATGACATTTCGAGAATAATTTGACATTGTACTGAAAGGACTAGGCCGAAATAAGTCTCCCAGTGTAGGCGACATACCCTCAGAATTGCTTTGGGTAAGCCAACCACTACAAAACTATCCCACCTGCTGTGCAAAATATTGTGAGATAAGGGAATTGCCCTCAGGCTACAAGAAGAATGTAAAAATTCTAAAGAAAACACGTGCTAAAAGCTGATTCTTACCGTACTATTAGTTCAATGAGACTGGGTTACAAAATACTGGCACGAATCATTTATAGAAAATTGGATGTACTGGTTGTAGCTGGCCTCGGGGGAGATCGATGTGAGTCCAAGAAAAAATATGGAACACGCGAAGCCTTAGTGAGTGTTTGTCGTCCTTCAGAAGGTAGATTAAAGACAGGCAAAACTATATTATAGCGTATATTTAGAGAAAACATTTGACAGTGTTGACCATACTACAGCACTTGAACAGATAAAAAAATTTAGGGAGCCAGAGGCGTGAACAGAAACAGTTTTGTTTGTTCAAATGTTCAAATGTTTGTAAATCTATTGGACCGAACTGCGTAGTCATCAGTCCGTAGCTTACAAACTACTTAAACCTAGGTAAACTAACCTACGGACAAACACACACACCCATGCCCCAGGGAGGACTCGAACCTCCACGGCGAGCAACCGCGCGCTCCGCAGCGAGAAGCTTTAGACCGCTCGGTTACTCCACCGCGGCAGAAACAGTTTTGATCGAAAGGCATGGACAATAATCAATGGTTGGAAAGGGGGTGAGGTATGGTTGTAATCTAGTATATGAAGCCAATAAAATTGAATTTGGAGTAGTTCATGGAGGAAAAAAAATCTTTGAGGTTTGTTAAGGACATTAAATTCTTCAAGAGGTAACAAGTACTCGAGAATGCAGTTAAAACAAGAAGAAAAGTTGAGCGGAAGGGTGTTGCTTTGTGTTGTGCTCTTCAGTCCGCAGACTGGTTTGATGCAGCTCTCCACCCTACCTTGTCCTGTGTAAGCTTCTTCATCTGAGAATAAGAACAGCAACTTACATCCATTTGAATCTGCTTACTGCATTCGTCTCTCGGTGTACCCCTTCGATTTTTACCCCACACTCTTCATTCTAATGCTAAGTTGACGATTCCTTTATATCTCAGAATGTGTCCCACCAACCTACCTCTTCACTTAGTCAGTATATGCCAGAAACTCCTGTTCTCTCCAATTCTGTTGAGCACCTCCTCATGAGTTACATGATCTACCCATCTAATCTTCATCATTCGTGTGGACGGAATGGACAGTTTATTAAAAGATATATGTAAGATGAACACATAGAAAAGGAAAACAAGCATATGAATTCTGACTTTTACAGTAATACCCAAAATGGTTTTTGTATTTCTGACATTATTTCGGACTTTCTCCCTTCAAACATCAGCAAAAATATTATATATTTTATTTTGGTGTTGTTTTTAGTTTGACACTCTTAATGTTCCCAGCATCCTGCTGTAATGAACTGACGTAACTTTTGCAACATCTGATTATAGCAGCTTAGATCTGCCAAAGATGATTATAAAGAAATTTTGAAACCATCTTCAGTAAATTGTGTTTCTTTTTGCATTAAAAGAAATCGGTTTTTTTTTTTTACCATTATGCCCAGTTTCGTCAAAGCTAAATTATCGTCACGTGATGTTGCGCATACACATTTCAACACATTTCCACCATCTGCATATTATCGCGTATCAGCAAATCTGACAATGCTTCGAAATTGCTACTTATGTATGGAAACTGATTATCTATACGAATACGGTCGTTACGTTAGTGGGGTTACGTTATCTGCAGACACTCTGTTGAGCGGTATGCCTACCACGGTCTAGAGATAAACGGACGTCACGTTCCACAGATAGCTGATCGTTATTGGTCTGAATGGCGAAATCGCGCAAGTGTCGTATTATGAAACAATAAACGCATTTTCACGTGTACACTTTCGAAAGTCACGGAATATATAGCTTTTGCCAAGAGCATTTATTGCGCTGCTTCGAGAATTTTTTTCTCGCGACACTAGCCCACTGCCGAGCACCTTCATTAATTGCACACTTAAAACTTACTCATGAAGCACACTGTCCACTGGTGAAAACCGTATGCACTTCCTTTCAGTTTTTGAGTTTATCGAGGGCAGACAGGCAGATCCCGAGGGAGGACCTTATGACTAACAATCCGCCCTGGCTTCGCTCTTGCAGCGGTGCATGTTTGCCTACAATTTTTTTGTCGTAATGCTAGTAAGATTTAAAGGTAGCCAGTTTTATCTTACTTGGAATATTTTCAATATATTTTGCTTCCAATCCTGCAAATATTATGAAAAATAGGAAGGTTAGGTATATAAACTAAGTAAGATCTTCCAGCCGGGGTGCTGTTTGTTATTTTCGTATCTTTGTTGATCATCGATAAAGGGAGATTGATGAAAACGCACTAAGAGATTTAAAACCGATGTGTTTGGTGTCAAAATTCTCGATGTCATGTCTTGATCGTTATTAAAGATTGAATGACGAAACTACGAAAGCAACTCATTGTTGTTGTTATGGTCGTCAGTCCGGAGACTGGTATGATGCAGCTCTCCACCCTACCCTATCTTGAGCAAGCCTTTTCATCTCCTCATAAGAACGGCAACCCACATCCACTTGAATCTGCTTACTATACGAGTCTCTTGGTCTCCCTCTGCGATTTTTACCCCATACACTTCCCTCCAATGCTAAATTTACGATTCCCCGATGTCTAAGAATGTGTCCTACCAAGCGATCCCTTCTTTTAGTCAGGGTATGCCAAAAATTCCTTTTCTCACCAATTCTGTTCAGTACCTCTTCATTAGTTATGCGATCTATCCACCTAATCTTCAGCATTCTTCTGTGGCACCACATTTCGAAGGCCTCTATTCTCTTCCTGTCCGCACTGCTTATCGTCCATGTTTCACTTCCGTACAAGGCAACACTCCACACAAATGCCTTCAGAAAAGACTTCCTTACCCTTAAATTAATATTCGATGTTAGCAAATTTCTCTTTTTCAAAAATGCTTTTCTTCCCATTGCCATTCTGCATTTTATATCCTCTGTACTGCGACCATCGCATGTTATTTTACTACCCAAGTAACAAAACTCATCTACCACTTTCATTGTTTCGTTACCTAATCTAATTCCTTCAGCATCGCCTGATTTTCTAAGACCGCATTCCATTATTTTTGTTTTGCTCTTGTTAATGTTCATTTTATATGCTCTCTTCAATACACTGTCCATTCCATTCAACTGCTCTTCCAGGTCTTTTGCTGTCTCTGACAGAATTACAATGTCATCAGCAAAACGCAATGTTTTTATTTCTTCCCCCTGAACTTTAATTCCTTCACCAAATTTTTCCTTGCTTTCCTTCACCGCCTGCTCGATGTACAAATTGAATAACATCGGAGAAAGGCTGCAACCCTGTCTTACTCCCTTCCCAACTGATGCTTCCCTTTCATGCCCTTCGAGTCTAATAACTGCGGTCTGGCTTTTGTACAAGTTGTAAATAACTCTCCTTTCCCTGTATTTTACCCCTGCTGACTTCAGAATTTGAAACAGTGTATTCCAGTCAACATTGTCAAATGCTTTCTCCAAATCTACAAAAGCTAAAAATGTAGGTTTGCCTTTCCTTAATCTATCTTCTAAGATAAGACGTAAAGTGAGTATTGCCTCCCGGGTTCCTATGTTCCTTCTGAATCCAAACTGATCTTCCCCGATGTCAGCTTCTACCAGCTTTTCCATTCTCCTGTAGATAATTCGTGTTAAAATTTTGCAACCATGACATATCAAACTGATGGTTCTATAATTTTCACACCTGTCTGCGCCCGATTTCTTTGGAATGGGGATTATTACATTTTTCTTAAAGTCTGAGGGCATTTCGCCTGTCTCATACATCCTACACACCAGTTCAAATAGTCTTGTCATGGCTGGCTCTCCCAGAGACTTTAGTAGCTCTGAGGGTATGTCATCTACTCCTGGGGCCTTGTTCCGACCTAGGTCTTTCAAGGCTCTGTCAAATTCATCTCTCAGTATAGTATCTCCTATTTCATCTTGATCTACTTCCTCTTCCCTTCCTACAACCTCGTCTCTGAGTTCATTTCCTTTGTAGAGCTGCTCTATGTACTCTTTCCACCTTTCAGCTTTCCCTTCTTTGCTGAGAACTGGTTTCCCATCTGAGTTCTTGATATTCGTAGATCTGCTCTTCTTGTCCCCAAATGTCTCTTTTATTTTCCTGTAGGCGGTATCTACCTTTCCCCTTCTTATACAGTCTTCTACAGATTTGCATTTGGCTTCTAGCCACTCCTGCTTAGCCACTTTGCACTTCCTGTCAATCTCATTTTTTAGTCGTCTGTACTCCATTTTGCCTGTTTCATTTACTGCATTTTTATATTTTCTCCTTTCATCAATTAAATTTAGTATTTCCTGTGATATCCAAGGATTTTTTGTAGGTCTTGCCTTTCTACCTATTTTGTCCTCTGCTGCCTTCACTATTTCATCTCTCAATGCTACCCATTCCTCTTCTACTGTTTTATTTCCCCCTGTTTCTGTCAATTGTTGCCTAAATCTCCCTCTGAAATTCTCCAGAACTTCACTTTCCTTCAATTTATCCAGGTCCCATCTCCTTATTTTCCTACCTTTCTGCAGCTTTTTCAGCTTCAGCCTACAGTTCATGACTAATAGGTTATGGTCAGAGTCTATATCTGCCCCTGGGTATGTCTTGCAGTTTATAACCTGGTTCCGGAATCTATGTTTTACCATTATAAAATCTATCTGATACCTTCCGGTGTCTCCTGGTCTCTTCCATGTATACAACCTTCTTTTGTGATTCTTAAACCACGTGTTTGTTACGATTAAATCATGTTCCGTGCAAAATTCTACCAGGCGACTTCCTCTTTTATTCCTCCTGCCCAGTCCATATTCACCTACTATTTTTCCTTCTCTTCCTTTTCCTACTACCGAATTCCAGTCTCCCATCACAATTAAGTTTTCCTCTCCTTTAACTGTCTGAATAATTTCCTTTAGCTCCTCATATATTTCTTCGATCTCCTCGTCATCGGCAGAGCTAGTTGGCATATAAACCTGTACTACCGTTGTCGGTGTTGGCTTCGTATCTATCTTGACTATGATAATGCGATCACTGTGTTGCTCATAGTAGTTTACCCGCATTCCTATTTTCTTATTCATTATCACACCTACTCCTGTAATACCCCCAACTGATTTTGTATTTATAATCCTGTACTCGCCTGACCAGAAATCCTGTTCATCCTGCCACCGAACTTCACTAATCCCCACTATATCTAACTTCAACCTATCCATTTCCCTTTTTAAATTTTCTAATTTTCCTACCCGATTAAGGGATCTAACATTCCACGCTCCGATCCGTAGAATGCTAGTATTGTCTTTCCTGATGACAACATCCTCCTGAGTAGTCCCCGCCCGGAGATCCGAATGGGGGACTATTTTACCTCCGGAATATTTTACCCGAGAGGATGCCATCATCATATGTTCATACAGTAGAGCTGCATGTCCTCGGGAAAGGTTACGGCTGTAGTTTCCCCTTGCTTTCAGCCGTTCGCAGTAGCTGTGTGGCAAAGCCACATTAGCTGATGTTACAAGGCCAGCTCAGTCAATCATCCAGACTGTTGCCCCTGTAACTACTGAAAAGGCTGCTGCCCCTCTTCAGGAACCACACGTTTGTCTGGCCTCTCCACAGATACCCCTCCGCTGTGGTTGCACCTACGGTACGGCTATCTGCATCGTTGAGGCACGCAAGCCACCCCACCTCGGCAATGTCTGTGGTTCATGGGGGTGGTGGTAGCAGAGCGTTATGAAACAATAAACGTAATTTCACATGTGTGCTTTAGAAAATAACAAATAAACTGCATGTAATCTTGTGATATCGCTGACTCATTTGTCAAAGTAGCTGTCACATAACGATAACACCAGAATTAATTTGATATATGAACAGCTTCATAAAGAACTACAAACACAACATTTCTAATATCTCTGTTATTATAACATCTGAACAGAAAACAGCAATGTTACAAGGAGGATAAGAGCTACCAAAGTATGTATTGAGTGTATTTATGACTTACAGTTATCCAGTTAAATTTAATAGTATACCCACCCATGTATTTTATAGTTAACCTAACAATGGCTCTCATACCGAAACAGGCCTTTTGCAATAAATTTTCACGTAACTATGTTGTCTTTGTTTTAAAAAAATGAAACTTACTTTCCGGATGCGCCTCATATACCGTGTTGAATTGGCACGTATAAAGATATACATCTTCGGACAAAGAAAACCCAACAATTCTAAGATCATTTCTTTGGGTAAGACTATTGTGCAGCAACCACATTCAATAAAGAGTTGCATCACCCCCTGCATGAATACAAGCTTGCACACTTCGTGGCATACCGCCCACGAGGTCGTTTAAACGACGCTGGTCTAAACTATTCCATTCTTCAATCGAAATACTGCGCAACTCCTGCGATTTCGTTGTTGGACGGGGCGTACCTGATAGCTCTTTTCCATTTATCCCACGAATATTCAATTAGATTGACAACGGGGGAACATATGAGCACGATTGATGAAATATATGACGATGCCTGAAAGATGAATTCGGAAGTTGTCGTTCATAAACCTGATTTCTTCTCTGAAATACTGACGAAACGATTCAGCGATAGATTCGAGGATGTTGTCCCTGCATTTTGGGGCCTTGAGTTTGCCCTTGATGGAAAGCAATGGCTTTACCTCCAACACGTTCTCGGTGGTCATTTGATAAAGGACAAATACGTTAATCGTCTGTTAAGAGAACTTTGCATCAATTATCCAAAGTCCATTATTGGTGATTTTGGGCCCACCTGTACCATGCAGCATGGTGTCTGAGCTTAAGAACCGGGCCGCTACATGCCCGTTCTTGGAGTTGTTGTGGAGTCTATTTCGTACAGTCTAACTCGACGCCATCCGGTGGTCCTCACAATTCTTTATCCGATGGCGGTCGTCTTCCGCAGTTGATTCCCCAGTACGGAGCATGTCATGGACACTAACTATATATTGAAAATGATTCTATGACGATATCACGACACTCTGTCTAACAGCTCTTTGCCATTAAGTTCTCTTGACGAAAGTCCTTGTTGACATAAACAATCAGTGTGAGATTGAACGGTGATACTGTTCTTCTTGACATCGGAAAACGGTCTTAAAATGTTAACAAATGCCCTATACTCTTCCTACATTTTGTGTTGACTTGAGATCAAAATGTTCAAATGTTTGTAAACCTATTAGACCAAACTGCTTTGGTCACCAGTCGCTAGGCTTACAAACAACTTAAACTAACTTACACTAAGGACAACACACACACACACACACACACACACACACACACATATCCATGCCCGAGGGAGGACTCGAATCTCCGGCGGGAGCGGCCGCTCAGTCTGCAGCAGGATGCCTTTGGGCATTTTTCGAAAAATGAGGCTATAGGCAAGCTTCTTTAATTTTATAACCAAAGGGCCAAGTTTTTCGAACCAACGTGAATGTGGGTCCAGGAAGAATGTATTTACGACATACGCAGGTGATGCGAAACTTGTGCGGATATGCGAAGAACGATGTTCAAATTTAAAATCTAAAACAAGACTGTCATTAAGCTACTTTACGATGGTAAATATGAAAAGGTTGAAACTATCAACAAACCAGATGTATGCAAAGGTTTATTGGAGCTCTTGACCTAGGTTTCAATAACATTATTATCTTCTTAAGAAGGAGATAATGTACCTCACTCGTTACATCACATCTTGGGCACTGCTCTTTGTTTACGTGATCAACATATTATGTGTAATGAGCGAGGTCATTATCTCCTTCTGGGGAAGATAACATTCATGTTATCGAAACCTAGGTCAAGAGCTCCAATAAACCTTTGCATTCAACAAGTTTGCACATAATTTCCACCTTTCAGAAAATCTGATGTAGAAATATAAGGAATGAGGAGGTTCTATGCAGATTCGACAAAGAAAGAAACACATGAAAAGTACAAGAAAAAGGGGCAGCATTATATATGGACATCTATCTAAAATACTTCCCATGGTATGCTACCAACAGTAGATGAAGACAGGGATTGGAATACTTCTAACACATAATTTCTTCATAACACCGTGAACCACCCAAAAGAAATTTAAAAAACTCTCTTATATTAACGTCGATTTACAGTGGAATTAACAAAATGATTGACTCCCTCGTATACTGCTTTTCCAAATTTCTCCAGGGAATGCCTTTTTTTTTCAGAAATTTCCATATTTGTTCCCTGAGCAACGTTGCTACACTTGCAAATACACTCTGCTGACATTTAATGCTCGTAGAGGTGCGTCTGTTCATACCTTACTTTTATTAAAACATTTTAAGTTGTACATGTTAACGGTCGTGATACTGAAGATATTTTTCTGCCAGTATCACATTGTATAATTCGTATTATTTTAATATAACTGGTTTCAATAACACTGGCGTGAATCTCATATCTGGGACGAACCCATCTTTATACATTGAGCTAAGGATCACTTACATATATCATTTTATGCGATATGCTATTTTATGGTATTATGCTATATGAATATTTAATTGTGCTCTCTTTATGGAGGTGAGGTACATATCAAGATGCAGGCTTGTCTCTTGAAATAGGATACGGGGGGGAGGGGGGGAAGGAGTTTTAAAATACAACGCGATCCGGTAGAGAAAATAATAATCATTCCGTTTAAAATTGTGATGGGAATATTTACACATTTAAATCATGTAAATTATACAAGTTGTGTAAAAAGTGTCATATTTTTTACAGAAGGTAGTGTTATCAAAACTAGAAGAAAAGTTCGTAGAATTAAATATCTAGAAACCAATACTTTTAGAGATATGCGCTGAAAATAGCGTGTATTTAATTTACAGAGGAGGTAATATTCACTATAAGCGTAGTAAATATTCACGTCACTCACTTGTAGGCAAATGCAAACACTGAAGTGATCATGAAGGAAAAGAATCAGAATAGTTTCAGTATCGATTTAGGGCTGGGAATCTAACACTTTGTCAGAGAGATTAACAGGCGCTGTGCAACACGTTTCTGCGCTATCAATTATCAGTGTTATCTCGCAAGAAGGCAAACTACTGTGACTGATATACGCGGGACCCACGCGGTTTTCTGCTTATCGTGCATACCTCAGTGTGATGTTTCACAGGCAACGGTTTGGTTGACGAGATGCGCTGGCATGTTTTTCCTACCTGTTCACCAGGCCTGAAACCGTTATTGCTATGTACACACACTGGAAGCATTCCGTATGTATCCCAAATCCATCAACAACGAGCAGGCGTTACAGGAAAGTTTGACCAACGTAAGTGATGGAATGCGAACCGGGCGAGGAGCATTTGAAAAGTGTGTGATTCACTGTGAACAAGGGCTGGAGGATGTATCACGACATACCGTACTGCCTACACTCTCCCCTCCTAAGTAACAAGCGAATGGAAATCAAAGGAAGGATTGCCCAATATCACTAGTTTCCGGACGTACTTTCTGTACGAGTTGAGTGTTACGTTTTTTAAAAAATTGTGAATCTACTGCTGAAAGGACGACAAAAAAGCTTCTTAAAATTGTTCTTAGTTATTTTATACGTATCTCATTTCACCGCTGCTGTTGTTGAGGAGGAAAACTGGAAGTTATGAATTGATTTAACTTTTATTTTATTATAAGGAATGTTGTAAGAGTTAATCATTGTTCTAACAACTTCTAATTACGATACTATTTTTGAGAAGTAACGATAAATGTGAAAGTTCTTCCTATGCACTCTGCACAAAGAGTAAACTCCACTTTTTCCTTTCATGCCTACTAATCAATAATTGTACTTAGCACTTCAGAAGATAACTAACATACAAATAATTCACGTTTATCTCAAACCAGTTGACTAGTCACCGTGCGTAATCCAGCACGTTTTCACATTTCTACGTTGTGTGCTACGGTTCGAGAAACAGTATCATTTTTGCCGGACGCGGTGGCCGAGGGGACTGAGGCGCTTCAGTCACGGTCTACACGGCCACTACAGTCGGGGGTTCGAATCCCCCCCCCCTCGGGCATGGATATTTGTGCCGTCCTTAGGATAAGCTAGTTGATAAGCAGTTTTGTAAGTTTAGCGACTGATGACCCCGTTGCATTCTCTAATAGCGCGCGGGAAGAAAGAACACCTAAATCGTTCCGTTTTCCATTTGATTTCTCTTATTTTATTGGGAAGGTCATGTCACCCTATGTAGGTGGGTTCTAGCAAACTATTTTCACATTCAGAAGTAAAAGTCGGTGATTGAAACTTCGCAAACAGGTCACGCCGCAATGAATAACGTCTTTCTTTTAATGATTTCCACCCCAATTCGTGCAACTTTCACTCCCATACAACAAAGTTGGTCGAAAGATAGAGCGGTGCACTGCTAACTTAGTCTTGGTACTTACTTCCTTCTTGCAGAAGAGAGTAGATCTCAGCTTACCACTCACTACATTAGCTTTGCTGCACCTTGATTCCAGTTATTTCAGTATGTTGCCTTCCTGTGAGAAAATACAGCCGGCTGCGGTGGCCGAGGGGACTGAGGCGCTTCAGTCACGGTCTGCACGGCCACTACGGTCGGGGATTCGAATCCCCCCTCGGGCATGGATATTTGTGCCGTCCTAGTTCGTAAGTAGTTTGTAAGTTTAGGGACTGATGACCCCGTAGTTAAGTCCCATAAGCTTTACAAACATTTGAACATTTTTTTGAGAAAATACATCCTAGGTACTTGAAACTGTCTACCTGTTCTAACTTTGTTGCTCCTATTTGGCACTCAATTTGTTTAAATTTCTTTCCCACAGACATTACTTTCGTTTTGGATATGCTGATATTCATATCATAACCCTTGCACCTCTGATTGAGCTCTGAAATATTAGTTTGCAACCTTTCGATTGAATCGGCCATTACAACTTCGGCATCCGCATATGCGAGACTGCTTATTTTGTTTTCACCTATTTTAATCCCGCCCTGCCAATGTACTGTTTTCAGCGTATGATCCGAAAATGCCTAATAGAAATCCTTGGGTAACACAACAGAAATGAACTTAATCGACGAAAGGAGAAAATATAAAAATGCAGCAAGTGAAGCAGGCAAAGGGAGTACAAACGTCCGAAAAATGAGGATGACAGGAAGTGCAGACTGGCTAACCAGGAGTGGCTAGAGGAGAAAGGCAAGACCCTAGAAGAATGTATAACTAAGGGAAATATAGATACCGTCTATAGGAAAATAAGAGAAATTTTGGGACAAGAAGAGCAGCGGTATGAATATCAAGAACTCAGATGGAAAACCAGTACTAAGCTGAGAAGGGAAAGCGGAAATTTAGAAGGAATATACAAGGTGTATCGAAAAGGATTGCGCAAATTTACACGGTTGAAAGTACACGATAATCCTGAGCTCATAATGAGCATCAAAACGGATACAGGTATTAGTGAACACAGAGCTGTAGTAGCGAAATTGAATATCGAAAGTCCCAAAGTTACCAAAAATAAACGCAAAGTATATTTGTTCAGGAAAGCAGATAGAAACAAAATACATTGCTTCTTGAAAGACAGCTTCCACTCGTTTCTAACACTAAACGTAGGTGTAGACCAGATGTGGCTCAAATTCAAAGAAGTGGTATCGACAGCAATTGAAAGTTTTATACCTAATAAATTAATAAAAGAAGGAGGCGATCCCCCTTGGTACACAAAACAGGTTAGGACACTGTTGCAAAAGCAAAGGAAAAGGCATACTAAATTTAAACGAACACGAAATCCCCAGGATTTGCGATTGTACTCAGAAGCTCGAAATTTAGCGAGGATTTCAATGCGAGATGCCTACAACATTTATCACAACGAAACTCTTTCTCGTAATTTGACTGAAAACCCAAAGAGATTTTGGTCATATGTTAAATATACTCGGGGAAAGTCACAAACAATACCTTCACTACGTGATAGTAATGGCGATCCTGCCGATGACAGCGCTACTAAAGCAGAGTTACTAAACTTAGCTTTTAGAAACTCATTCACTAAAGAAGACGAAACCAATATTCCAGATTTCGAATTACGAACAGATGCCGTAATGAGTAACATAGAAGTAGATATCATCGGAGTAGTGCAGCAACTAAAATCACTTAATAAGAACAAGTCTTCTGGTCCGGATTGTATACCCATTAGATTTCTATCTGATTATGCTGAAGCGATAGCTCCTTACTTAACAGTCATATACAACCGCTCTCTCATAGAAGGATCTGTACCAAAAGATTGGAAAGTTGCACAGGTCACACCTATATTCAAGAAAGGCAGTAGGAGTAACCCACTAAACTACAGGCCTATTTCATTGACGTCAATTTGCAGCAGGGTTTTGGAACATATCCTGTATTCAAATATTATGAATTATCTCGAACAGAACGATCTATTGACCCAAGGTCAACACGGATTTAGAAAATATCGTTCATGCGAAACACAACTAGCTCTATATTCACACGAAGTGATGGGTGCTATCGACAAAGGTTCGCAAATCGATTCCGTATTTCTTGATTTCCAGAAAGCTTTTGACACCGTACCTCACAAACGGCTTTTAATCAAATTGCGTGGTTATGGTATATCGCCCCAAATTTGCAATTGGATAGGGGATTTCTTGTCAGAGAGGACACAGTTCGTAGTAATCGATGGTAAGGCATCGACTAAAACAGAGGTGATATCGGGCGTTCCACAAGGTAGTGTTATTGGTCCTCTGCTATTCCTTATTTACATAAACGATTTAGGGGAAAATCTAAGTAGCTCTCTTAGGTTGTTTGCAGATGACGCCGTCATTTACCGTCTAGTAAAATCATCTGAAGATCAAAACCAACTGCAGAACGATCTGAGTAAGATATCAGTATGGTGTAAAAATTGGCAATTGACTCTAAATAATGAGAAGTGTGAAGTCGTCCACATGTGTACGAAAAGAAATCCGTTAAACTTTGTTTACAACATAAATCAATCAAATGCGAACGCCGTAAACTCCACAAAATACCTAGGAATCACTATTACTTCAGACTTAAACTGGAAAGAACACGTAGATAATATCGTGGGAAAGGCGAACCAGAGACTGCGTTTTATTGGCAGAATCCTTAAAAGATGCAACAGAACTACTAAAGAAACTGCATACACTGCGCTTGTCCGTCCATTTTTGGAGTATTGCAGCCCAGTGTGGGATCCTTATCAGGTGGGTTTGACGGAGGACATCGAAAGAGTCCAAAGAAGGGCAGCTCGTTTCGTATTGTCACGATACAGGGGAGACAGCGTTACGGAAATGATACAGGATCTGGGATGGGAATCATTACAACAACGGCGCTTATCGCTGAGGCGTGGGTTACTTGCGAAACTCCAATCGCCAACATTCTCCTCCGAATGCGAAAATATATTGTTGACTCCCACTTACATAGGTAGAAATGATCATCAGAATAAAATAAGAGAAATCAGAGCTCGAACAGAGATATTCAGGTGTTCATTCTTGCCGCGCGCTATTCGAGAATGGAATGGGAGATAAATAGTATAATTGTGGTTCGATGAACCCTCTGCCAGGCACTTAAATGTGATTTGCGGAGTATCCCATGTAGATGTAGATGTAGATAATAGTAGCAAAAATCTCCCAGTAAACATGGGTCTTCAAACGAGCCGTTTGCGAGGTAATTACGAATGTATGGTTCAAAGCCACCACTGATGGCATTGTTTGTAACTCCTTGCACACTTGAGGCCGTCCTATGTTAGTTGTTTACACAACGGAACAATGCCGAGAGGTGGAGTGTTGGAATCACGCCATACTCGCAGAACATACAGGACGGATACAGTACACAGACTCAAATGGTATCAGTCGCGTCTGATTAGTGCCACTTGTGTTGTGTTGTAGTTGCAACTGAAACCTTACAGTAACGAAGAGTATGCGGATATGCATTTCGTCTAAGGTAGTGCTAATGGCAATGCACGGTAGGCTGTAAGCTTGTACCAAGAAACATATCCTGATCTAAGACACCCCGGGCCGGCCGCGGTGGCCGAGGGGACTAAGGCGCTCCAGTCACGTTCTGCACGGCCACTACGGTCGGGGGTTCGAATCCCCCCTCGGGCATGGATATTTGTGCCGTCCTAGTTCGTAAGTAGTTGATAAGTAGTTTGTAAGTTTAGGGACTGATGACCCCGTAGTTAAGTCCCATAGACTATACAAACATTTGAACATTTAAGACACCCCGAAAGTCGTACATTTACAAGGGTCCATCAGCGCCTGAGAGAACATGGGGGTTTTGCACATGACAGAGAAGGAGGTAGGCCTGCTCGCATTCCGTCTGAGGTTGAGGATATGGTGTGGGAAGCAGTACAGCTCTCTCCAAGAACCTCGACGTAAGAATTGCTACACAAGTGCCTATACTAAGCCACAGTACTGTATGGAGAATTTTGTTCCTAGAGTGATGTTTTGTCAGTGGATGCAACCGCAGACTGTAGTTAACATCTCGTTTAACATGTAACATTTTATTTACAGACGAAGCAGGATTCACATGCGATGGTATTTTTAATTATCGTAATACACATTAGTGGTGTGAAATAAACCCGTATGCTGTTCATGAGTCACCACCTCATCAGAGTTTCTCACTTAATGTGTGGTTAAGGGTACTAGGTGATCAACTTATTAGGCCACATATTATTCTACCAAAACTTAATAGAGACACCTTAGGTTTCTACGGCGTCATCATCCAGGATTGCTTGAGGATATCCGCCTTCAGAAACGTCAATGTGCGGTACATGCAGGATGGAGCTCCGGCACATTTTGCTGCTGCTGTAAGAAGGCATGGAAGGAAGGAAGGAAGGAATCTTAGGGTTTAACGTCCCGTCGACAGCGTGGTCATTAGAGACGGAACTTACGCTCGGATTTTGGGTAAGGATGGAGGAAGGAAATCGGCCGTGCCCTTTGAAAGGAACCATCCCGGCATTTGGTTGGAGTGATTTAAGGAAATCACGGAAAACCTAAATCCTGATGGTCGGAGGTGGATTTGAACCAACATCCTTCGGAATACGAGTCCAGTGTGTTACCACTGCGCTACCTCGCTCGGCAAGACGGCATGTAATGCGGAGATAGGGCCAAAGATGAATAGGTCGAGGCGGACCTATATCTTGGCCTCCACGATCACCTGATCTAAATTCTTTGTTTTTTATGTGTTTAGGGCCACCTCAAACGCGAAATGTACAGAACACCTGTTAACACAGTTAAAGAACTGGAGGGGAGAGTTTTACAAACTTGTTAAGAATTTCGAAATTATCTAGGTATTTTCGAAATACATTGCAGAGACGAGCACAGTATTCCATCCAAATGCAAGGAAGACACTTGCATTGTGAAACCGAATAGTAAAGCCTAAATTTCAAATTAATTTGTACTAACTAGGACAACGTTTACAATAAAGTCAGTGAAATGTGAATTAAATGCTATGTATGTCTTAATAGTAAAGTCTAAATTTCAGATTAAAGAGTACTAACTAGGACGTTGTCTACAATGACGTCAGTGGTGGCTTGAAACCAAACATTCGTAATTACCTCGCAACTGCTCGTTTGCAGACCCATGTTTTCTGGGACATTTTTGCTTCTATTATCGTGTACTTTCGACAGCGTATGTTTGCGTCATCTTTTTTTATAATCCATGTATAGACGACCTATAGAAAGGAAATAAACTTGAAGGCAGGATTCTATAAATAGAAGACGGAGGAGGATGATATGGGAGATACGATACTGCGAGAAGAATTATACAGAGAACTACAAGATTTGAGTAAAAACAAGACCCCTGGAGTAGTTGATATTGCGTCTGAACTACTGATATCGTTAGGAGAGCTACTCATGAAGAAATGGTTCCACCTGGTATGTAAGACGAATGTGACAGGGAAATATCCTCCGACTTCAAGAAGAACATAGCAATTTATATTCCTAGGTAAGCAAGTGCAGTCAAATACGAAAATTGCAGAACTGTCAGTTTCATAAGTCATGGTTGCAAAATACTACAACGAGTTTACAGACGAATGGAAAAACTGCTGGAATCCGACCTTGGGGAAGATTAGTTTGGATTTAGGATCACGCGAGGTCAATACTCACAATACAACTTAGAAGATAGGTTAAGGAAAGGGAAACCTACGTTTTCAGCATTTTTAGATATGGAGAAAGCTTTTGACATTGTTGAATACATTCTTTCAAATTCTGAAGGTAGCAGAGAGCGAATATTAATATTCGACTTGTACAAAAACCTGAGAGCAGTTATTGCACTGGAAAGGGATGAAAGGGTAGAAGTGGTTGGGAAGGTAGTAAAACAGGGTTGTTTACTTTCTCCAATGTTGTTCAATGTGTACAATGAGCATGTTGTGAGGGAATGCAAGGGGAAATTTGGAGAGGGAATTAAGGTCCTTGCGGTTTTCTAATGACATAGTAATTCTGTCAGAGACAGCAAAGGACCTGGAAGAGCAATTAAATGGAATTGACAGTGTCTTGAAAGGAAGATATAAGATGAACATTAACAAGCGTAAAACGACGGTAATGGAATGTAAAATCAGAAAATCAGGCGATGCTGAGGGAATTAGGTTACGTAATGAGACAATGAAAGTAGTAGATGAGTTTTGTTATTTGGGTAGCTAGATTACTTCTGATGGCCGAAGTAAATAAGATATAAAATGCAAAATGGCTCTGGTAAGAAAAGCATTTCTGAAAGCATTTGTCTGGAGAGTAGCATTGATTGGGAGTAAAACGTGGACGATAAGGAGTTCAGACAAAAAGTTGATAGAAGCTTTCAAAATGTGGTGCTACAGATGAATGATGAAAATTAGTTGGGTAGATCATGTAACTAATGAGGAGGTGCTTAACCGAATTGTGGAGAAAAGGAGTCTATGGCATATTCTAAGAGAATGGATAGATTGGTGGGACACATTCTGAGACATCAAGGAACTGTCAACATAACAGTAGAGGGAAGTGTGTGGGGTAAAAATCGTAGAGGGAGACCGAGGGACGAATACAGTAAGCAGATTCAAAAGGATGTAGGTTTTCGAACTTATTCTCAGATGAAGAGACTTGCACAGAACAGGTACCGTGGAGAGCTGCATCAAACCAGTCTGCGGAATGAAGACCACAACAACAACCTCCTCATCGACAAAACTCTCAGAGATTTGTTTTCCTTCAGTAGTTTCTTGCGGCGTAATGCCCAATGGAAATGTTTTATAGTCTTCTTGGCTGTTACAGAGTCAACTATCGTCATTTCGACCACATGTGATTTATTTCTCCCATTAATCTAAAGGATATTCCATCCTGTCGAGAAGGATTGCTCAAATATCATTTCAGGGCACACGTTTAATACACTGTGGTTCCTTTGAATGATCATTCCTATTCTATCTCTCAGTAATACCCCTACTTCCTGGGACTGCCAAAACGCAACATCCAAAGTTAGTAAACTAGGTACCAGTTTGGCATCTATGACAGTCTTATTATTGTGAATTTGGCTGTCATATAAAAACTGAAATATTTTTCTAATACAGTAGCAATACCTATTTTGGATGCAGTTACATTATGGAGAAATGTATGCACTTCAGCTGAATTAGACTGCTACCAGGTCGAATAAAGAGGGACTAGTATAATTTCGAAATGTGTCTTGCAAATGAAACACCGTCAATAATAAATTTGTAGTATATTTATAAAATAGCCTATGTTTCCCTATGCGGATGAATCGCACCACAATTTGTTCGGTTTACGTTCGTTATAATTGGTAGTTACACAAACCGGGTGTTTATTTATTTGTTTTTTAATAAAAATTTGCTATCCGAACAGAGGCCAAAAATCTAAATGAGAACATAATGTTTAATTTGCATGTTTAATGGTTTTTATACGATGTTTTTATACGGTTTGTGTGTGACTAAACAAGTTTTATTGAGTGATTACTGAAAGGAGCATCGTAGTTACACAACAGCTTACTTAATTGTTCAAATGGTAAAAAATTATGGAGACAGGCAGTATGTACAGATTCTGGTACTGGCATCGTCATTGCTCTTGAACACTTGCCAAATGCATTTCAAGAAATAAGTAATAAGACTTTTGGTATAATTTTTTAGAAAGTGTATCTCTTAATTAAGGAAATCAGCTTTTATTGCGATTGTGCGAATCATAACCGCAAAATTCGCTAGCGTACTTATTTAACTAATATGGGGTGCAAGGATTAACTTTCAAATAAGTCTTCAAGTCCCCTCAAAAACCAACAACAACAACAACAACAACTTCCGGTCATTGTAAATAGTAGGCTACTTAGACATAAAAAAAAAAAAAAATAATAATAATAAAAAAAAACCACTGAACTTGTTTTCAGGGCATGATATAAAGTTTGAAAAGAAGACAGGTAATCGTCAGGAGTCAAATATCAATTATAACTTATAGTATCACTTGATCAAGCATTACATCATTTATGTGGATATCGAACTCTTCAACAAAGCTAGATAAATAAATTAACTGTGAATCGAAATTTACCTTTGTTAGTCGTGATTGATCAAGAGTGGATTTTCGATTACATGTGCTACTTGTCTACTTCCTTTATATATATATATATATATATATATATATATATATATTGTGTTTCTAATGTCCAACATTTGTTTCTGAGCAAAATCCTTCCCAAGTACAACATTTACGCTTTAGTTTCCTGTTATTGGGTTATATGCTCGAGTCTAAACAATAACTTACATGACAACATCAAATAAACTCAGCTGACGCCATTTCGCAAGCCATGCATCTACATTTCCGACAAATCGTTATGAAAACGGCAACACACTGTACCACTGCAGTCATGTGAGTTGCTGTGGCGTCATTTTACTAATAAGTGTAATAGCTTAATGCACCGCTTCTCAGTCGGCAACGAAAATATGCAGATCGCTGAGTTCCCATTATGGATTTGAAGCCTACAATCTACAGAAAAGAAGAGTCATAATCTTACTAACTGCAAAATGCGTAACAAACAAATATGAACTGTTCGACGTTGTAATCGATATATTTCTTCGACAATGTAGTGAAATATACGTCGTTTTGTATAATAAGTGATGTAGTAAACGATTTATTAAATACAGCGTTTACTTAGGATTTATATGAGACTTTTAGATTTCGCTATTATAAACGTCGTTAAAACGGTATCGACAAGCTGCGCGCCATATCTGCGACGACTTCCGGCCATACGCACAGTCTTGCTTGCGCGGTCGTGAATTGCACAAACAATTGCGCAGGCAACTCGTAGCGTGCGGGAAGATTTTAGAGACGGCCAGGAGTGGAATCGCTAGGAAATACTTTTCTTATGCTGGCGGTGGCCGTTTCCAGGCAAGAACAACAGCATTTCAGTGCACGTGGGGAAAGCATAGAGTCGTTTGTTCTGTTGGCGACACTAGCGCCGCGGCGGTTGGCCTCGGAGACTGGCGGCGGGCGAGCGGCAGATGTTCGCCGGGACACACAACAGCACGCGCCGCTAGGGTGGATCATAAAGGGGCAGGGTGGGCGTCGCTGCTACATTGTCTGCAGCTCAATAGGCGCCCCACAGTCGAAACCGACAAACGGCGGGGAAATCCGCACACTGCACGCCGCCGATGCTCTTTGCACGTCGCCTGGAAACGCTGCAACGGATTCGGCGCGTGAATCAACGGGCCGTGTTCTCGTAGATTAAGCGTGGGTGGTTATGATGTGCTTTGTCATCACCAGGGCCAGCTCGCGGAGTCTGCCGCCCCGTGCAGAAATTCCAAAATGCCTCCCCCTCCCCCCCCCCCCCTATTTCCACTCTCACATAGTCAACCTTTTCCACGTTCATCAATAACGACTTGTTGTCACATACTGCGTTTACGCATTCTATGAAGCTTGACAAACAATTCGTGCAATGTCGATAACCCTGATTTTGTTGTAGTCTGCAATGTAAAGACTGGTTTGACGCAGCAATCTACGCTACCCTATCCTGTGCAATCTTATTCATCTCCGAATAACAGCGTCATCTGGAACTCGGTCTCCTCTGCGATTTTTACCTAATACACTTTCCTCCAATACTAAACTGAAGATTCCTTGATGTTTCAGGACGTATCCCACAAATCGATTCCTACAGTCCCGTGTAATAATAGTAATAATAAAAGAGCTAAGAACTAATCGATCGACATTGAACAGAAACGATCCACGAAGAGCATATTTACCTAAAAAAAAGAAAGGGGAGGCGTCAGTGCAATCAGTAGCTTGAAATGGGAGACTCTAGATCGAATCTCGGCCATGCTCAAATCATCGTCGCCACTGAATTCTTCCAATGCTCTAGTGCTGCTAAACTCATTCCTTATCTTCCCGTCTCCAAATGTTTGTAGAGCTTATGGGACTTACAAACTACTTATGAACTAGCTAATACTAAGGACGGCACAAATATCTATGTTCGAGGGGGATTCGAACCCCCGACCGTAGTTGTCGTGCGGAACGTGTCTGGCGATCCGCAGACCGCTCGGCCACCGCGGCCGGCTTCCCGTCTCCTCTCATTAAATGTGCAAATATGGAATATTTGAGTGCCTTCAGCTTCAAGACAAACACACAGTGTCTAATACTTGTTTTGTCGTGTAAAAACGTTATCCCTTAAAAAGTAGATTGCCATAGCCTTTCAATTTTTTTTTAAGTTCGGGCGATAATTACGCGAGATATTGAAATGTTTCTTGATTCTGGAAGTCGTCAGATGGGCCCTTAACATAGCTCAGAACGGACCCTAAAAAGGTCGATGATACTTCATCGTCCGGTGCAGCAGCTTGAACTCAAGGAAGCTGCTCTAAATGAAAAGATATTATCTCTATTCTGATTTCAGCAGTGCAAACAGTAGCAAGGAATTTTGGATGTTTATCGGTCGGTCACTGTACAAATGTTACATAATTGTAATGTTTCAGCTGAGAGTACAATTTCGCATTTCGTGTATAAAATTTCAATTTTTGCAGTAAGGCTATCCGTTTGTTCAGATTAAGCTGTCTAAAAATTTCTAGATAACCATTGTGTGTCAACTGTTGCTCAGGTTTGGTTATTTTATCAATATAGTGAGTTGGCAAACTTCTGAATAATTATTCTTCCTCAGATTTAATTTGCTGATTGTTTGGGTTATTAATGATTTTTTAGAAAAATTATTGTGTGGAGGACAGATTGTAAACTGTGAGGGAAAAAAGTGTAATGCGTGACTGTAACTGAAACTCTGTAGTTTCTTGTTCCACATCGCCAGTTCACGCTGTCGATAGTACTCTGCAAAATGATCCTGAATTTCATGACAGATAATACATTAATGTGCACAAAAAGAAGAACACGTTGAAAAGACTGTAGCATTTCAGTGACTCGCTGTTCAGCATGTGTTCTTTTGCCCCGTGGGCACAGGGTTCGCAACGCCCTTGCTAACTTGATCCGTAGCTGATGTTCACCACATTTATAAGGCGCGAATGGTCGTCCATGCTGCATTCAGGTGCTTCCCAAGTTTATCTCCGATGGTTGGCATTGGAGCATAGTGCTGCACCGGTCGTTTCACCATATCCCACACATTTTCGATTGGCGACAATTCATTATCTGGCATGTCGTCCTTTGCGGGACCTTGTTTCGTCTTGCGTCTTTCCGCGCTCTGTCAAATTTTTCTCCCACTATAGTATCTACATCTACATGGCATACTCTGCAAATCACATTTAAGTGCCTGGCAGAGGGTTCATCGAACCACCGTTATACTTATTTTATCTTCCATTCCATTCTCGAATAGCGCGCGGGAAGAATGAACACGTGAATCTCTCCGTTCCGGCTCTGATTTCTCGTATTTTATTCTGATGATCATTTCTACCTATGTAAGAGTCAATTGCCAATTCTTACACCATACAGATATCTTATTCAAATCGTTCTGGTTGGTTTTGATCTTCAGATGATTTTACTAGACGGTAAATGACGGCGTCTTCTGCAAACAACCTAACCTCCTGTCTCATCTTCATCTACTTCCTCGTCCCTTTCTACAATATCGCTTTCAAGTTAATTTCTCTTCTTTAGCTCCTCTACATATTTCTTCTACCTTTCAGCTGTCCCTTCTGTGCTTAGTACTGGTTTTCCACCTGATGTCTCGATATTCATACAGCTGCGATTCTTTTCTCCAAACGTCTCTCTAATTTCCCTGTAGACGGACTTTATTTTTTATCTAGTTATTGGCGCCTCTGTGGACTTACATTTTTCCTCTAACAAATCCTACTTAGCCTTTTCGCATTTTCAGCCTCGTGCGTCTCATTTTGCCTTCTTCATTTGTTGCATTTTTTATTTCGGTGAATTAAATTCAGTATCTCTATTGAAGGAAGTCTACTAGGTGGTGTCTTTCTACCTACTTAGCAATCTGCTGCATTGACCATTTCTTCTCTAAATTACTATGCTGTCCCCCCCCGCCCCCTCCCCCCATTTTAGGTCAATCGAAATTAATCGTGAGAGAGAGAATATTTTTCCAACAAAACTCGCGAGTCTGGCGTAAGTACCGAAAGTTTCAATTTCCTGAGATAATACTACTAAAATTCCAGCCACAGCAATGCAAAGATGCTTGTTTCTAATAGCTATCTCGTTTATGTGACGTTTCTGATCACAAATAAAAAAAATGTTAATATTATTTGCCAAAGCGAAACATACGTTTTGCTTTATGCAAAATAATGAATAACGTTAACAAAAAAGGGGAAAGATTGTGTTTAACAATGAATTATTCAGCGTTAGTGTCTGTAGCTCTATTGCTACATCATCAGAAAATTAGGAAAAAAATAGTACCTCAAGAAAAAGGAAGCGCAGGGTTTAACGTCTCGTCGACAGCGTGTTTATTAGAAACAAACTACCTCAAAAGCGGAATGGCAATGTTTGTAACCAAACATAAGGTGAAAATTATAAAGTACAAAGAGAAAGTAATTAAATTCATTGAACTTGAATTAGCATTAAAATCATGTTCAGGAGTACAAAGAAAATTGTAATATGATTGCAAAATGTGCGTATGAAACTAATGAGGTTATTCTGTGACTTCTCAAAAGAAGAAGCCCGCATAAAGTCGGCATACTTCTATTCAAAAGAATGTCGTACAGTAGAGCTTCGTGACACTGATGCAGATTTTATATAGCTCAATTTTTCACAAAACTCTACTGCATATTATTTGTATGATGTCAAGCAATGAAGTCTGATATAGCTAAAGTGGAATGTTCCTCGAGGCTGTTTCTGCTCCCGTCGTTTCATAAATAACTCGCTGAAACGGAGCAATTTCGTGCGCTAACGGGGAAATTAACGGACTAATGATGCAGAAGATTCCATACGAATGGCGTATTATACCTACAGAAGTAGCTGTTATTAGTGATATGAGCACTCGGTTGCGTAGATGCTAAACCAGCAGGAAGATTCACAGAAATGATGTATTCAAGCTATGAAACGGCTACTGAAATACAAGCACAAAAACAGAGAAAATGACGTGACTTCAAATACGGCTGTTGGAACAAGGTGAAATGGAAGGGGAGGGGGTTTAAATTGCTGATGTCATTCATACATGTGGTGAAACAGGTTCTTTTACTTGTTTGACAAGTTTCCCTTTTGTTGAGCTGTGATAGTAGCATGTTTCATTCTGGTTCCCAGCTTTTATTCTGTCGTAGCTGAGAATCTATCGTAGTCGACAGGTCTTACAATTTATCACGAAGAATTAAATAAGCATCGTTTTTACGACCATTTAATGTACCTCGTTAGAGCTTACTACAATGAACGTATAAACAATTAACTGACAAATCACAATCAATTTTTACGAACATCATGAGTCAACTTTTAAGAACTTCATTGTTTGGACGTCCAGCGAGGCTTAGCAAGCGATAAATTTAGCTCGACTGTAAACCATCATATCTCAACAACGGAAAATGGTAACTGAATTTAAAAAAAAATGGGCAATAGAAATTACTGTCTGTAGCGCTAAAACTGTCTTTATTTCTTACGCCGTTTCGGTATCTCTCATCATCAGATTTGTAATTAAGTTGAAAGGAACATCAAGGGTATTATATGGAGCTCTAGAGATTGTTTTAAAATATTTTTAAAGGGTATTTAACAAATATTCCTTAACCTAAAAACCCCTGAACTTGCAAAGACCAGTCAGTGCACTGAAGACCACAACAACATCTACCCATATAATCTTCAGCATTCTCCCGTAGCACCAAAACTAGTTTTTTCTGAACTTATTATCGACCAAGTTTCACTCCCGTAGAACGCTGCACTCCAGAGTAATGCCTTCATAGAAAACTTCCTAGCAGATTAACATTCAATCTCAGCAATTTTATCGTCTTCAGAAATGAGTTTCTTCCCGCAGCTATTTTGCAATTTACATCTACTATACAACTACCTTCGTGATTTATTTTGCTACCTTTTAACATCTACTACTTTCATGGTCCCATTACCTACTCTTATTCCTTCAACATTTCCTGATTTTCTTAAAATTCATCCTATTACTTTTGTTTTACACTGAATCCTAATGGTTTTTAAAAAAGTTCTATTATCGCTGACTCAGTGGCGTAGCTATCATAGGGCTAGGCGGGGCAGTGCCCCGGGGCCCCCGGCCTCAAGGGGCCCCTTGGCCTACGTAAGCGACGTTCGGAAAAGTTACCGTAGATCCTCGAAAACTTTCATGTCCCCCAATTAATTCGGATAATCGAAGTTCTACTGTATATAATAATTTAGTTGAATGAAGGTTTTCCGACTTTGAACTTTTTGAACGCTGACCAACAAACCTCAAACGCACGAAGTGAAATCCAAAAATTATTCGCACCCCAGAATATAAACATAACAAGGTCCTTTGCTTGTCCGCTAAGACGTGGCCCCTGCCATCGTCAGCGTATTGTCGGTTGAAGTCGGAGTTGCCGTGCCTGCCAGTCTTTGCGAAATAACAGTGAATGCTGCTGAATTACTAGCACAGTGTTTGACAGTAGACAGTGTGACTACATTTGAATATGAAGTCTCTACAATGTATTATTACAGAACGGTATTATTATGGTAACTCAAATGTTTGTGTAGTGAAGTCCCCAAGGGTGTGCTCCATAATCATAGTTCCCAATGAAGTGCTGTAACCAATTGCACTCTGAAATTCTTGCAAGAAGAAGAGGAAATATGGTTCCTTTGTCACAATATTAAATTGTGCATTCAAGACACTATAATAAGCGAAGATGTCAACTTAGTTATTTTACTTATTACTTTTTCCTGGCCGGACATTAATATATATTTCATGAAACCTGGTAGTGGCACGGCTCAAACCAAAGTATTCCATCAAACAAAATCCGGCAACTTTCTTTTCTGAAACCATCCCACACGACTATTTCCCCTATTTTCCTTCTTTGATTTGGTTGCCAACGAAATTAGGCTGATCGGTACGGAGCAGTGAGCTATCAGCTAGGAGTTTAGCGACACTGTCGGTACTGACAACAGTCCGCCTGCTGTCACCACGTACTTGACTGTTCCCGGTTTGCTTCGCGGCAGGGGGCCATGTTTTCATGGTTAAGTAATACTTCTTTATTGTTTATTTTTTACTAGATTATGCCTGCGACTTCATTCACCTAGAATGGAGCAACTTCGGAAACTATCCCAAGAGGTCGTTTATCTTTATGTCCTACCCAGGTCCAAATCTATTCCTCTGCAGAATTTCATTCAAATCCGGTCAGTAACTTTTGCGTGAAAGCATAACAGACAAACCAAGTTTCACAGCTATAATTATATTTGAGAGTACAATTACATGTTATCTGCTACGTGACACATAATAATTTACTTAATAGTATTTAGGTTTGCCTTATTATGTCTTCTAGTGGGTGGTAAGGAACTGATGATGAAGTTTTGCATAGTTTCAGTTTAAAGAGGGCCCCAATGTCATTTTTGCCCCGGGGCCCTTGGTGACATAGCTACGCCACTGCGCTGACTAGCAGTCAGTCTAGATGTCATTTAGTATAGTGCGGAAGGAAGGAAGCTTGGAGTTTAACGTCCCATCCACAGCATGGTCATTAGAGACGGAGCTTACGCTTGGAGTATTTGGGTAAGGATGTGGAAGGAAATTGGCCGTGCCCTTTCAAAGGAACAATCCCGTCATTTGTCTAGAGTTATTTAGGAAAATCACGGGAAACCTAAATCTGGATGGCTGGAGGTGGGTTTGAAACACCATCCATCCGAATACGAGTCCAGTGTGTTACCACTGTGCCACCTCGCTCGGTACTATCGTGCGGGTCCATCTCTTTTGGTTATGTGCCTTGCAGTGCGTAAAATTCCTCTAGCTTCAGGTGTAAGTCTACCATCACCCGACGGGTGCCAGGGAATCCACTTTAATGAATCATTACGTTGCGGAACGTGGAACGGTTCTGTACGTCTACCGTTTTCCGTCGAAAGGGTTGCCCAGTTGCGTGAAGGGAACTTGTGGTTCTCACCGATTGCAGAACTGTGTATCATTTAAATACTCTTGCGATAGTTTACTGTTCCATAGAATACATTCCAGATAGACTTTAGGGTTTTGGAGCATATATGAATCACTTTGAAAAAAGATTTATTGATATATGACCAACACAGGTTCAGAAAGTATTGTTCTTGCACTACACAACTAGCTCCTTATTCTCATGAAGTAATGATCTCGAACTGATTCCATATTTTTATATTTCTATGAGACTTTAAACTCTGTTCCTCACAAGCAACTTTCTATGAAATTGAGTGCATGTGAAGAATCGCTTTAGTTGTGCGACTATATCCATGATTTTGTCAGAAAGGTGGTAGTAGTCTGAAAATAATCAGTTGAGTCTATGGAAGTGATATGTCTTACATCTACATCTAAGTTTGGTTTAAGATACATTGGTCACACTAAAAGAACTTTTGAACCATATATAAAGAACATGTACGAACCTGGAAGTATAAATAAGTCACTCAATATTTGCAGAACACTTACGCCAAGCCAACATAAAATCACCACCAGAGACACAGACATGGACATTATAAGATTAAACAACAACAAGAAACACCTTCTCATCCTTTAAGCAAACTACCGTATCCAAAAAAGAATAACAGAAAAGAAACATCTCATAAATGACCAAATCAATCTAGTAAAGCACAGACTTTCCGAGCTTATTGACCAGCTAACGTAAGATAAACCCCCCTCAAAAACATTTAAACCCCCAGTCACCCCCTATCCCCACCACATCCCAGCCAAACGTGCATTACATATCTGGAAAGCATCGCAGATATCCTGTTCTCTAAATTTAAAAACTACAAACACACACACAGCACGCATTGATTAACAAAATACGTTCGCAACACTCACAGACAACACGAGAAACAATTGAACAGACAAAAACAATATAGCAACGCTGTGGTGGATTGATAAACAAAGCGAAAGGCATTCCTTCAATAAAACGGGTGATGTGCAATCTCGCGTTGTTATAGAATGGAATGGCAGAGAACTATTTTGAAAGCGGTTCTATAAATCCACTACCAGGCATTTAAATGTGATTTGCAGACTACATATGTAGATGAGGCAGAAGTGATATCTTTCGCTCCGTTCATCAACTACATAAATAAACTAGGAGAGAGAGACTAGCGCTCTGCAGGATGTTTGTGGAAACACGTTACCACTACGGTCGGGGGGTTCGAATCCCCCCTCGGGCATGGATACTTGTCCCGTCCTTAGGATTAGCTAGTTCATAAGTAGTTTGTAAGTTTAGGGACTGATGGCCCCGTAGTTAAGTCCCATAAGCTATACAAACATTTGAACATTTTGATATGAAACACGTTAATAAAATAAATAAATTAAAAATCAACCCAGCAAAACACAAACCCGAAAGGCGATAAATTAGCCCACAGATTGAGGAACAGTTTAAGCGAAAGGCGAAGCACGTCTGGGAAAGATAAATAAATTACAGCCAAAGGCAGAATCTGGCTTTTTTCAATCTCCAGCTCCTGTGGTGTTCCCTAAGCCTGGTACAAATTGACCGACCTGTCTGTCCTATATAACAGGACTGGCACTCTTTACAACTGATTTTATGTACACCACTGTTCATGATGGCCGTCGGTTTGTCCTTTGAATTGAACAGACGTTTACCTAAGGTATGTGGGACATAGAAATATATTGAAAACTCCTTTGCTTTCAAAATGTTACGTAGCCTATTGGAAATTTTACTTATGAAAGGCAATCTACACCATTTAAGTTCTGATTTTACAGTGGAACTTATTGGGTAGAGTAGCGATCTTGCTTGTTTCTTCTTTTTCTTGTCAAGAATTTTGTCAATTGTGGAGGAATGAAAGTCATTATTTGTTGCTATGGTTTTTTATTGTGTCTAGTTCTCGGTCATGGCCTTCTTAGGTCATGGAAATGGACAGGAGTCGGTTTACCATATGGTGGAATGCTGCATGTTTGTACGCTGTTGGGTGCTGAGAGGAAGCCGGGATGGAGGTGTCAATAAAGGTGTTTTTCCTGAAGATCTTAAATTTATGGCTTCTGTTTTCTATTAGTATACTGATGTCAAGAAAATTAATAGTGGAACCTCCTAACTCCATACTAACCTTAATGTTTGAATGCCACTGGTTCATGTTTTCCAAGAATTTCTGGTCTAGTGGAACCTTTCCACAGGCAAAGGATATCAACATATCTGTCCCAGTTTACTGCATGTTGTGCCAGTGGTTCACTTTTGAGAAATTCTGACTTCCACTTATCCATGAACATTTCTGCCAGCAAGGGAGACAATGGAGAGCCCATTGCCAAGCCATAAGCTTGTTTGTAAAAAGTTCCCTTAAAAGCAGAAATAATTTTGATTGAGACAACATTCTACTGTGTTGATTAGGCTCGGGTGTTCCTCATGAGTAATATTTTGTTCAAACAATGAATATGACAACACATATATACAGTCTTTCACAGGATTGCTTTGAAAAGGCTCTGTAAATCAAAGGAAACTAATTTGGCGTTTGTTGGAATCTAAACATATCTTATCCTATTTACTAAGTCTATAACTGTTCTTAATACTATGTTGTCCTTTGAAGTTGAGGTTTTGCTTGATGATGGTGTTGATTCTTCCGGCAATCTTGTGCACTGGTGCTTGAATTGCCGATACCACTGGACGGATCGACACTTCTAGTCTGTGGAGTTTGGGTAAGCCATACAGTTGTAGAGCACTTGGGTACATTTGTAGAATCCAACTTTGGAATCAGTAAAGTACTTGAAAATGGTCTCATAACCCGAAACATAGGTCGTAAAAATAAAGTTTGTGAAACAAGGAAATAACAAGTGTTCAATTATTTAAGGGTGCTTTACTGTTAGGTAAATCGTTTGTTACTCCTTCTCGCCGAAATGGCTGGACGGATATGAACGAAATTTGGAACAGAGGTAGTTAATACCCTGATTAATACGTATGCTACCTATCGAAAGCCACCATATGGTTCATGGTGGAGGGTACATTAGAATGTGTTAATACGTTTGTTCCTCTTCACGCTGAAACTATTGGAGGGATTTGAATGAAATTTGGAATACAAATAGCTTATAACCTGAATTAACGCAAGAGCTACCTTCCGCAAGCCACCGTACGGTGCTTAGTGGAGGGTACCTGGGTTACCACTTTGTTATTTTTGACACTGAAACATATGGACTTCGGCAAAATCTTTATTTTTATTCCGATCTTAATGACTTTTGCACACTTGATTTTCAAACTATGAGGAAGGTCACTGCGTGCATAATTTTTTGTATGGAGTATGGCGGAGAGTACTTTACTTACTGACCGACAAAATCTACGGTTTTATTCCAATCTTGATAAAATTTGGCACACTGCACCTTCAAAACAACATTTCATTGTCTACTTAAGAATTTATTTGGAGAGTAACTTGCAATGAACTTAGACAACACTTCACTAATCACCATTAAAATTAACAGAATTATTTAATTTTTCACTGATAAATGGAGGAGTAAATGGGCTGAGGAGGTGGAGAAAGACGGGAGGCTATTTCCGGCAGATAAATGGAGGGTGGAAGTTAGGCATTCAAAGGGGGAGGAGAAGACGAACAGAGAGCGGGGAGAGGAGGAGAGATAGAGAGAGAAATAGATAGAGAGGAAAGGGATGAGGATGTTATCAGCGGTTTTTAAATAAAAGGAAGTCATGTGATTTATAACACAGCATTCTATGAAGAGCTTTTTTCCTAAAAACAGATTCGACGTAGCGGTTTTGTTTTAAAATACACAACACATTTTGTTTGGAAGTACAAGCTGGAATGTTCTCCATAAATAACAGTCATATAAAGTGTTAAACATGATATCCCATTTGGTCAACACACATTTGAATAGTGTACTCGCAGAAGTACTTCCGCAGAAATGCCGGCACACCCTTCTACAATGCGTTGTTCGAAATGGTGTCTTTGTCTTATTTTTACTGCATAAACGTTTTGGCCTAAATGGTCCCACAGATTTAAAAAAATTTCAGGAGATCTGGGCGGGCATTCTACGAGCACGTCGGCCACTTCAGTGACAAGGAAATTGACCATCTAACTACTGACGAGCAACTACTCCGCAGTGTGGTGGAATTCCATCCTGTAGAAAGTAAAAGCTGCCATCTTTATTCAGAACTAAGGGAAACACCAATCCATGAAACATTTACAGGTAACTTGAAACATTTAGGTTCTGATAAATGAAAACAGGATCCAATTACCCGGGTACTCCATATTCCGCAAAAACACCATAATCTTTACGTCGCCAACCACCATTGAAGATCCAATGTGGATTCTGCTCACTCCAGTACATATGACGGTTGACTTCACCACCTCAAAATTTTGTTAACCTATTGGACCAAACTGCTATGGTTTTCAGTCCCTAGATTTAAGAACTAGTTATACTAATTGTAATTCGGTTGTCCAAAACACTAATATTTTTATTTGTACATTAGGTATCTTCCGGCTAAGTGCCGTCGTCAGGTATTTTTGGCATTCAGAGGTTTCGACTGCTTTCAAATTAAAATGTTCAAATTTTTGTAAATCTAATGGACTTAACTACTTTGGTCATCAGTTCCTAGGCTTACAAACTACTTAAACTAACTTAAAGTAACTTATGCTAAGGACAACACAAACACCCATGCCCGAGGGAGGACTCGAACCCCTGACTGCGAGCAACAGCGTGCTCTGCAGCAAGGCGCGTTAGAACGCTCGGCCACTTCACCGCGGCTTTAACTGCTTCAAATGACTATTTATGAGGCATTCTATTTTCATCTGCGACTTTTAGTCAGTTATCTGTCAGTCCTCAGAATACTCTGAGGACTGACAGATAACTGACTACAATTAGAAGATGCAAATATAAAGGAACACCTCATAAATAGTTAAAGCAGTTAAAACCTCTGAATACCAAAGACACCTAACGACGGCACCTAGCCGATTATATAGTGTATAAATAAAGAAATACATTACAGTGTACTGGACCAACCTATTACAATTATGTCAATCTACGACATCTGTAACACTGTGCGCCCAAGACATAACAAATAGTTTAACTTACATTAAGGACAGATGTTCAAATGTTTGTAAAGTTATGGGACCTAACTGCATTGGTCATCCAGGCCCGAGGGAGGACTCGAACCTCCGACGTGGAAGTGCCTTAGTGCACACGCCTATTGTGCTGCGGCACACTAAGGACAGCACACACACCCATGCCCGAGGGAGGACTCGAACCTCTACATCTACATGGCATACTCTGCAAATCACATTTAAGTGCCTGGCAGAGGGTTCATCGACCCACCGTCATACTATTTTACCTCCCATTCCATTCTCGAATAGCGCGCGGCAAGAATGAACACCTGAATATCTCCGTTCGGGCTCTGATTTCTCGTATTTTATTCTGATGATCATTTCTACCTATGTAAGTGGGAGTCAACAATATATTTTCGCATTCGGAGAAGAATGTTGACGATTGTAGTTTCGTAAGTAGCCCACGCCGCAGCGATAAACGCCGTTGTTGTAATGATTCCCATCCCAGATCCTGTATCATTTCCGTAACGCTGTCTCCCCTGTATCGTGACAATACGAAACGAGCTTCCCTTCTTTGGACTCTTTCGATGTCCTCCGTCAAACCCACCTGATAAGGATCCCACACTGGGCAGCAATACTCCATAAAAGGACGGACAAGCGTAGTGTACGCAGTTTCTTTAGTAGTTCTATTGCATCTTTTAAGGGTTCTGCCAATAAAACGCAGTCTCTGGTTCGCCTTTCCCACGACATTATCTACGTGTTCTTTCCAATTTAAGTCAGAAGTAATTGTAACTGTAGTAGGTATTTTGTGGAGTTTACGGCCTTCACACTTGATTGATTTATCACGTAAACAAATTTTAACGGATTTCTTTTGTAGTCATGTGGACGACTTCACACTTCTCATTATTTGGAGTCAACTGCCAATTCTTACACCATACTGATATCTTATTCAAATCGTTCTGGTTGGTTTTGATCTTCAGATGATTTTACTAGACGGTAAATGACGGCGTCTTCTGCAAACAACCTAACCTCCTGTCTCATCTTCATCTACTTCCTCGTCCCTTTCTACAATATCGCTTTCAAGTTAATTTCTCTTCTTTAGCTCCTCTACATATTTCTTCTACCTTTCAGCTGTCCCTTCTGTGCTTAGTACTGGTTTTCCACCTGATGTCTCGATATTCATACAGCTGCGATTCTTTTCTCCAAACGTCTCTCTAATTTCCCTGTAGACGGACTTTATTTTTTATCTAGTTATTGGCGCCTCTGTGGACTTACATTTTTCCTCTAACAAATCCTACTTAGCCTTTTCGCATTTTCAGCCTCGTGCGTCTCATTTTGCCTTCTTCATTTGTTGCATTTTTTATTTCGGTGAATTAAATTCAGTATCTCTATTGAAGGAAGTCTACTAGGTGGTGTCTTTCTACCTACTTAGCAATCTGCTGCATTGACCATTTCTTCTCTAAATTACTATGCTGTCCCCCCCCGCCCCCTCCCCCCATTTTAGGTCAATCGAAATTAATCGTGAGAGAGAGAATATTTTTCCAACAAAACTCGCGAGTCTGGCGTAAGTACCGAAAGTTTCAATTTCCTGAGATAATACTACTAAAATTCCAGCCACAGCAATGCAAAGATGCTTGTTTCTAATAGCTATCTCGTTTATGTGACGTTTCTGATCACAAATAAAAAAAATGTTAATATTATTTGCCAAAGCGAAACATACGTTTTGCTTTATGCAAAATAATGAATAACGTTAACAAAAAAGGGGAAAGATTGTGTTTAACAATGAATTATTCAGCGTTAGTGTCTGTAGCTCTATTGCTACATCATCAGAAAATTAGGAAAAAAATAGTACCTCAAGAAAAAGGAAGCGCAGGGTTTAACGTCTCGTCGACAGCGTGTTTATTAGAAACAAACTACCTCAAAAGCGGAATGGCAATGTTTGTAACCAAACATAAGGTGAAAATTATAAAGTACAAAGAGAAAGTAATTAAATTCATTGAACTTGAATTAGCATTAAAATCATGTTCAGGAGTACAAAGAAAATTGTAATATGATTGCAAAATGTGCGTATGAAACTAATGAGGTTATTCTGTGACTTCTCAAAAGAAGAAGCCCGCATAAAGTCGGCATACTTCTATTCAAAAGAATGTCGTACAGTAGAGCTTCGTGACACTGATGCAGATTTTATATAGCTCAATTTTTCACAAAACTCTACTGCATATTATTTGTATGATGTCAAGCAATGAAGTCTGATATAGCTAAAGTGGAATGTTCCTCGAGGCTGTTTCTGCTCCCGTCGTTTCATAAATAACTCGCTGAAACGGAGCAATTTCGTGCGCTAACGGGGAAATTAACGGACTAATGATGCAGAAGATTCCATACGAATGGCGTATTATACCTACAGAAGTAGCTGTTATTAGTGATATGAGCACTCGGTTGCGTAGATGCTAAACCAGCAGGAAGATTCACAGAAATGATGTATTCAAGCTATGAAACGGCTACTGAAATACAAGCACAAAAACAGAGAAAATGACGTGACTTCAAATACGGCTGTTGGAACAAGGTGAAATGGAAGGGGAGGGGGTTTAAATTGCTGATGTCATTCATACATGTGGTGAAACAGGTTCTTTTACTTGTTTGACAAGTTTCCCTTTTGTTGAGCTGTGATAGTAGCATGTTTCATTCTGGTTCCCAGCTTTTATTCTGTCGTAGCTGAGAATCTATCGTAGTCGACAGGTCTTACAATTTATCACGAAGAATTAAATAAGCATCGTTTTTACGATCATTTAATGTACCTCGTTAGAGCTTACTACAATGAACGTATAAACAATTAACTGACAAATCACAATCAATTTTTACGAACATCATGAGTCAACTTTTAAGAACTTCATTGTTTGGACGTCCAGCGAGGCTTAGCAAGCGATAAATTTAGCTCGACTGTAAACCATCATATCTCAACAACGGAAAATGGTAACTGAATTTAAAAAAAATGGGCAATAGAAATTACTGTCTGTAGCGCTAAAACTGTCTTTATTTCTTACGCCGTTTCGGTATCTCTCATCATCAGATTTGTAATTAAGTTGAAAGGAACATCAAGGGTATTATATGGAGCTCTAGAGATTGTTTTAAAATATTTTTAAAGGGTATTTAACAAATATTCCTTAACCTAAAAACCCCTGAACTTGCAAAGACCAGTCAGTGCACTGAAGACCACAACAACATCTACCCATATAATCTTCAGCATTCTCCCGTAGCACCAAAACTAGTTTTTTCTGAACTTATTATCGACCAAGTTTCACTCCCGTAGAACGCTGCACTCCAGAGTAATGCCTTCATAGAAAACTTCCTAGCAGATTAACATTCAATCTCAGCAATTTTATCGTCTTCAGAAATGAGTTTCTTCCCGCAGCTATTTTGCAATTTACATCTACTATACAACTACCTTCGTGATTTATTTTGCTACCTTTTAACATCTACTACTTTCATGGTCCCATTACCTACTCTTATTCCTTCAACATTTCCTGATTTTCTTAAAATTCATCCTATTACTTTTGTTTTACACTGAATCCTAATGGTTTTTAAAAAAGTTCTATTATCGCTGACTCAGTGGCGTAGCTATCATAGGGCTAGGCGGGGCAGTGCCCCGGGGCCCCCGGCCTCAAGGGGCCCCTTGGCCTACGTAAGCGACGTTCGGAAAAGTTACCGTAGATCCTCGAAAACTTTCATGTCCCCCAATTAATTCGGATAATCGAAGTTCTACTGTATATAATAATTTAGTTGAATGAAGGTTTTCCGACTTTGAACTTTTTGAACGCTGACCAACAAACCTCAAACGCACGAAGTGAAATCCAAAAATTATTCGCACCCCAGAATATAAACATAACAAGGTCCTTTGCTTGTCCGCTAAGACGTGGCCCCTGCCATCGTCAGCGTATTGTCGGTTGAAGTCGGAGTTGCCGTGCCTGCCAGTCTTTGCGAAATAACAGTGAATGCTGCTGAATTACTAGCACAGTGTTTGACAGTAGACAGTGTGACTACATTTGAATATGAAGTCTCTACAATGTATTATTACAGAACGGTATTATTATGGTAACTCAAATGTTTGTGTAGTGAAGTCCCCAAGGGTGTGCTCCATAATCATAGTTCCCAATGAAGTGCTGTAACCAATTGCACTCTGAAATTCTTGCAAGAAGAAGAGGAAATATGGTTCCTTTGTCACAATATTAAATTGTGCATTCAAGACACTATAATAAGCGAAGATGTCAACTTAGTTATTTTACTTATTACTTTTTCCTGGCCGGACATTAATATATATTTCATGAAACCTGGTAGTGGCACGGCTCAAACCAAAGTATTCCATCAAACAAAATCCGGCAACTTTCTTTTCTGAAACCATCCCACACGACTATTTCCCCTATTTTCCTTCTTTGATTTGGTTGCCAACGAAATTAGGCTGATCGGTACGGAGCAGTGAGCTATCAGCTAGGAGTTTAGCGACACTGTCGGTACTGACAACAGTCCGCCTGCTGTCACCACGTACTTGACTGTTCCCGGTTTGCTTCGCGGCAGGGGGCCATGTTTTCATGGTTAAGTAATACTTCTTTATTGTTTATTTTTTACTAGATTATGCCTGCGACTTCATTCACCTAGAATGGAGCAACTTCGGAAACTATCCCAAGAGGTCAATTATCTTTATGTCCTACCCAGGTCCAAATCTATTCCTCTGCAGAATTTCATTCAAATCCGGTCAGTAACTTTTGCGTGAAAGCATAACAGACAAACCAAGTTTCACAGCTATAATTATATTTGAGAGTACAATTACATGTTATCTGCTACGTGACACATAATAATTTACTTAATAGTATTTAGGTTTGCCTTATTATGTCTTCTAGTGGGTGGTAAGGAACTGATGATGAAGTTTTGCATAGTTTCAGTTTAAAGAGGGCCCCAATGTCATTTTTGCCCCGGGGCCCTTGGTGACATAGCTACGCCACTGCGCTGACTAGCAGTCAGTCTAGATGTCATTTAGTATAGTGCGGAAGGAAGGAAGCTTGGAGTTTAACGTCCCATCCACAGCATGGTCATTAGAGACGGAGCTTACGCTTGGAGTATTTGGGTAAGGATGTGGAAGGAAATTGGCCGTGCCCTTTCAAAGGAACAATCCCGTCATTTGTCTAGAGTTATTTAGGAAAATCACGGGAAACCTAAATCTGGATGGCTGGAGGTGGGTTTGAAACACCATCCATCCGAATACGAGTCCAGTGTGTTACCACTGTGCCACCTCGCTCGGTACTATCGTGCGGGTCCATCTCTTTTGGTTATGTGCCTTGCAGTGCGTAAAATTCCTCTAGCTTCAGGTGTAAGTCTACCATCACCCGACGGGTGCCAGGGAATCCACTTTAATGAATCATTACGTTGCGGAACGTGGAACGGTTCTGTACGTCTACCGTTTTCCGTCGAAAGGGTTGCCCAGTTGCGTGAAGGGAACTTGTGGTTCTCACCGATTGCAGAACTGTGTATCATTTAAATACTCTTGCGATAGTTTACTGTTCCATAGAATACATTCCAGATAGACTTTAGGGTTTTGGAGCATATATGAATCACTTTGAAAAAAGATTTATTGATATATGACCAACACAGGTTCAGAAAGTATTGTTCTTGCACTACACAACTAGCTCCTTATTCTCATGAAGTAATGATCTCGAACTGATTCCATATTTTTATATTTCTATGAGACTTTAAACTCTGTTCCTCACAAGCAACTTTCTATGAAATTGAGTGCATGTGAAGAATCGCTTTAGTTGTGCGACTATATCCATGATTTTGTCAGAAAGGTGGTAGTAGTCTGAAAATAATCAGTTGAGTCTATGGAAGTGATATGTCTTACATCTACATCTAAGTTTGGTTTAAGATACATTGGTCACACTAAAAGAACTTTTGAACCATATATAAAGAACATGTACGAACCTGGAAGTATAAATAAGTCACTCAATATTTGCAGAACACTTACGCCAAGCCAACATAAAATCACCACCAGAGACACAGACATGGACATTATAAGATTAAACAACAACAAGAAACACCTTCTCATCCTTTAAGCAAACTACCGTATCCAAAAAAGAATAACAGAAAAGAAACATCTCATAAATGACCAAATCAATCTAGTAAAGCACAGACTTTCCGAGCTTATTGACCAGCTAACGTAAGATAAACCCCCCTCAAAAACATTTAAACCCCCAGTCACCCCCTATCCCCACCACATCCCAGCCAAACGTGCATTACATATCTGGAAAGCATCGCAGATATCCTGTTCTCTAAATTTAAAAACTACAAACACACACACAGCACGCATTGATTAACAAAATACGTTCGCAACACTCACAGACAACACGAGAAACAATTGAACAGACAAAAACAATATAGCAACGCTGTGGTGGATTGATAAACAAAGCGAAAGGCATTCCTTCAATAAAACGGGTGATGTGCAATCTCGCGTTGTTATAGAATGGAATGGCAGAGAACTATTTTGAAAGCGGTTCTATAAATCCACTACCAGGCATTTAAATGTGATTTGCAGACTACATATGTAGATGAGGCAGAAGTGATATCTTTCGCTCCGTTCATCAACTACATAAATAAACTAGGAGAGAGAGACTAGCGCTCTGCAGGATGTTTGTGGAAACACGTTACCACTACGGTCGGGGGGTTCGAATCCCCCCTCGGGCATGGATACTTGTCCCGTCCTTAGGATTAGCTAGTTCATAAGTAGTTTGTAAGTTTAGGGACTGATGGCCCCGTAGTTAAGTCCCATAAGCTATACAAACATTTGAACATTTTGATATGAAACACGTTAATAAAATAAATAAATTAAAAATCAACCCAGCAAAACACAAACCCGAAAGGCGATAAATTAGCCCACAGATTGAGGAACAGTTTAAGCGAAAGGCGAAGCACGTCTGGGAAAGATAAATAAATTACAGCCAAAGGCAGAATCTGGCTTTTTTCAATCTCCAGCTCCTGTGGTGTTCCCTAAGCCTGGTACAAATTGACCGACCTGTCTGTCCTATATAACAGGACTGGCACTCTTTACAACTGATTTTATGTACACCACTGTTCATGATGGCCGTCGGTTTGTCCTTTGAATTGAACAGACGTTTACCTAAGGTATGTGGGACATAGAAATATATTGAAAACTCCTTTGCTTTCAAAATGTTACGTAGCCTATTGGAAATTTTACTTATGAAAGGCAATCTACACCATTTAAGTTATGATTTTACAGTGGAACTTATTGGGTAGAGTAGCGATCTTGCTTGTTTCTTCTTTTTCTTGTCAAGAATTTTGTCAATTGTGGAGGAATGAAAGTCATTATTTGTTGCTATGGTTTTTTATTGTGTCTAGTTCTCGGTCATGGCCTTCTTAGGTCATGGAAATGGACAGGAGTCGGTTTACCATATGGTGGAATGCTGCATGTTTGTACGCTGTTGGGTGCTGAGAGGAAGCCGGGATGGAGGTGTCAATAAAGGTGTTTTTCCTGAAGATCTTAAATTTATGGCTTCTGTTTTCTATTAGTATACTGATGTCAAGAAAATTAATAGTGGAACCTCCTAACTCCATACTAACCTTAATGTTTGAATGCCACTGGTTCATGTTTTCCAAGAATTTCTGGTCTAGTGGAACCTTTCCACAGGCAAAGGATATCAACATATCTGTCCCAGTTTACTGCATGTTGTGCCAGTGGTTCACTTTTGAGAAATTCTGACTTCCACTTATCCATGAACATTTCTGCCAGCAAGGGAGACAATGGAGAGCCCATTGCCAAGCCATAAGCTTGTTTGTAAAAAGTTCCCTTAAAAGCAGAAATAATTTTGATTGAGACAACATTCTACTGTGTTGATTAGGCTCGGGTGTTCCTCATGAGTAATATTTTGTTCAAACAATGAATATGACAACACATATATACAGTCTTTCACAGGATTGCTTTGAAAAGGCTCTGTAAATCAAAGGAAACTAATTTGGCGTTTGTTGGAATCTAAACATATCTTATCCTATTTACTAAGTCTATAACTGTTCTTAATACTATGTTGTCCTTTGAAGTTGAGGTTTTGCTTGATGATGGTGTTGATTCTTCCGGCAATCTTGTGCACTGGTGCTTGAATTGCCGATACCACTGGACGGATCGACACTTCTAGTCTGTGGAGTTTGGGTAAGCCATACAGTTGTAGAGCACTTGGGTACATTTGTAGAATCCAACTTTGGAATCAGTAAAGTACTTGAAAATGGTCTCATAACCCGAAACATAGGTCGTAAAAATAAAGTTTGTGAAACAAGGAAATAACAAGTGTTCAATTATTTAAGGGTGCTTTACTGTTAGGTAAATCGTTTGTTACTCCTTCTCGCCGAAATGGCTGGACGGATATGAACGAAATTTGGAACAGAGGTAGTTAATACCCTGATTAATACGTATGCTACCTATCGAAAGCCACCATATGGTTCATGGTGGAGGGTACATTAGAATGTGTTAATACGTTTGTTCCTCTTCACGCTGAAACTATTGGAGGGATTTGAATGAAATTTGGAATACAAATAGCTTATAACCTGAATTAACGCAAGAGCTACCTTCCGCAAGCCACCGTACGGTGCTTAGTGGAGGGTACCTGGGTTACCACTTTGTTATTTTTGACACTGAAACATATGGACTTCGGCAAAATCTTTATTTTTATTCCGATCTTAATGACTTTTGCACACTTGATTTTCAAACTATGAGGAAGGTCACTGCGTGCATAATTTTTTGTATGGAGTATGGCGGAGAGTACTTTACTTACTGACCGACAAAATCTACGGTTTTATTCCAATCTTGATAAAATTTGGCACACTGCACCTTCAAAACAACATTTCATTGTCTACTTAAGAATTTATTTGGAGAGTAACTTGCAATGAACTTAGACAACACTTCACTAATCACCATTAAAATTAACAGAATTATTTAATTTTTCACTGATAAATGGAGGAGTAAATGGGCTGAGGAGGTGGAGAAAGACGGGAGGCTATTTCCGGCAGATAAATGGAGGGTGGAAGTTAGGCATTCAAAGGGGGAGGAGAAGACGAACAGAGAGCGGGGAGAGGAGGAGAGATAGAGAGAGAAATAGATAGAGAGGAAAGGGATGAGGATGTTATCAGCGGTTTTTAAATAAAAGGAAGTCATGTGATTTATAACACAGCATTCTATGAAGAGCTTTTTTCCTAAAAACAGATTCGACGTAGCGGTTTTGTTTTAAAATACACAACACATTTTGTTTGGAAGTACAAGCTGGAATGTTCTCCATAAATAACAGTCATATAAAGTGTTAAACATGATATCCCATTTGGTCAACACACATTTGAATAGTGTACTCGCAGAAGTACTTCCGCAGAAATGCCGGCACACCCTTCTACAATGCGTTGTTCGAAATGGTGTCTTTGTCTTATTTTTACTGCATAAACGTTTTGGCCTAAATGGTCCCACAGATTTAAAAAAATTTCAGGAGATCTGGGCGGGCATTCTACGAGCACGTCGGCCACTTCAGTGACAAGGAAATTGACCATCTAACTACTGACGAGCAACTACTCCGCAGTGTGGTGGAATTCCATCCTGTAGAAAGTAAAAGCTGCCATCTTTATTCAGAACTAAGGGAAACACCAATCCATGAAACATTTACAGGTAACTTGAAACATTTAGGTTCTGATAAATGAAAACAGGATCCAATTACCCGGGTACTCCATATTCCGCAAAAACACCATAATCTTTACGTCGCCAACCACCATTGAAGATCCAATGTGGATTCTGCTCACTCCAGTACATATGACGGTTGACTTCACCACCTCAAAATTTTGTTAACCTATTGGACCAAACTGCTATGGTTTTCAGTCCCTAGATTTAAGAACTAGTTATACTAATTGTAATTCGGTTGTCCAAAACACTAATATTTTTATTTGTACATTAGGTATCTTCCGGCTAAGTGCCGTCGTCAGGTATTTTTGGCATTCAGAGGTTTCGACTGCTTTCAAATTAAAATGTTCAAATTTTTGTAAATCTAATGGACTTAACTACTTTGGTCATCAGTTCCTAGGCTTACAAACTACTTAAACTAACTTAAAGTAACTTATGCTAAGGACAACACAAACACCCATGCCCGAGGGAGGACTCGAACCCCTGACTGCGAGCAACAGCGTGCTCTGCAGCAAGGCGCGTTAGAACGCTCGGCCACTTCACCGCGGCTTTAACTGCTTCAAATGACTATTTATGAGGCATTCTATTTTCATCTGCGACTTTTAGTCAGTTATCTGTCAGTCCTCAGAATACTCTGAGGACTGACAGATAACTGACTACAATTAGAAGATGCAAATATAAAGGAACACCTCATAAATAGTTAAAGCAGTTAAAACCTCTGAATACCAAAGACACCTAACGACGGCACCTAGCCGATTATATAGTGTATAAATAAAGAAATACATTACAGTGTACTGGACCAACCTATTACAATTATGTCAATCTACGACATCTGTAACACTGTGCGCCCAAGACATAACAAATAGTTTAACTTACATTAAGGACAGATGTTCAAATGTTTGTAAAGTTATGGGACCTAACTGCATTGGTCATCCAGGCCCGAGGGAGGACTCGAACCTCCGACGTGGAAGTGCCTTAGTGCACACGCCTATTGTGCTGCGGCACACTAAGGACAGCACACACACCCATGCCCGAGGGAGGACTCGAACCTCTACATCTACATGGCATACTCTGCAAATCACATTTAAGTGCCTGGCAGAGGGTTCATCGACCCACCGTCATACTATTTTACCTCCCATTCCATTCTCGAATAGCGCGCGGCAAGAATGAACACCTGAATATCTCCGTTCGGGCTCTGATTTCTCGTATTTTATTCTGATGATCATTTCTACCTATGTAAGTGGGAGTCAACAATATATTTTCGCATTCGGAGAAGAATGTTGACGATTGTAGTTTCGTAAGTAGCCCACGCCGCAGCGATAAACGCCGTTGTTGTAATGATTCCCATCCCAGATCCTGTATCATTTCCGTAACGCTGTCTCCCCTGTATCGTGACAATACGAAACGAGCTTCCCTTCTTTGGACTCTTTCGATGTCCTCCGTCAAACCCACCTGATAAGGATCCCACACTGGGCAGCAATACTCCATAAAAGGACGGACAAGCGTAGTGTACGCAGTTTCTTTAGTAGTTCTATTGCATCTTTTAAGGGTTCTGCCAATAAAACGCAGTCTCTGGTTCGCCTTTCCCACGACATTATCTACGTGTTCTTTCCAATTTAAGTCAGAAGTAATTGTAACTGTAGTAGGTATTTTGTGGAGTTTACGGCCTTCACACTTGATTGATTTATCACGTAAACAAATTTTAACGGATTTCTTTTGTAGTCATGTGGACGACTTCACACTTCTCATTATTTGGAGTCAACTGCCAATTCTTACACCATACTGATATCTTATTCAAATCGTTCTGCAGTTGATTTTTATCTTCAGATGATTTTACTAGACGGTAAATGAGGGGCGTCATCTGCAAACAACCTAAGAGAGCTACTTAGATTTTCCCGTAAATCGTTTATGTAAATAAGGAACAGTAGAGGACCAATAACACTACCCTGTGGAATGCCCGAAATCACCTCCGTTTTAGTCGATGCCTTTCCATCGATTACTACAAACTGTGTCCTCTCTGAGAGGAAATCCCCTATCCAGTCGCAAATTTGGGGCTATATACCGTAACGACGCAATTTGATTAGAAGCCGTTTGTGAGGTACGGTGTCAAAAGCCTTCTGGAAATCAAGAAATACTGAATCAATTTGTGAACCCTTGTCGATAGCACCCATCACTTCGTGTGAGTGAAGAGCTAGTTGTGTTTCGCATGAACGATATTTTTTAAATCCGTGTTGACCTTGGGCGAATAGACCTCCGGCGGCAGCAGTTGCCCAGTGCGTAGCATGATGCCTTAGGACCACGCGGCTACTCCCGCACGCCGTTCACCATTAAAACATAAAAAATAAAAAAATAAAAAAAAATTGCCTCATCACTGAACGAGATACCTTGTGCAACAATTGCATCTTGTTGCAACTTTTGAACCATAACTGCTCCGTCGAATCTGTTTACATGAATGTACTTGATATGTCACACGATCCTTTTTCTATTAAAATAATAATAATAAGCCGTTTTAAACGTGCCACACATGTTCGGTACATACAAGTAAACGACCTCACGTATACCTTACAGAAATATTCAGGTTTCCTACAACCTAGGACTTCTTACTCGTCCTGTATTCATGGGATGTGTAAGACCGATAGCATTATATTTGTTAAGTTCTGTCGAATGAAGTTCAGACATCAACGATCTAACGATGCCTCCATGATACCAATTGTTACTTGTATTTCGGAAACGATGTAATACGATAAAGTACATATTAAATACAAAGTTCTGTATACATTGTGTGAGGGTACCTGAGTACCCAATTGCTTATTATGAATGAACAAGCTTTATATTTATTAGGAAAAGTAATAAATGTAGTTATCAGAGTGTAAAGTAATTTATTTATACTAGAGTTGATTTGTTTATTTCATCATGTGCACGGTATTCCACATAGGTTTCATTGGCAAAGTAGGCGGCAAAGATGTTATTGAGCCATTGGACCATGGAATACCGCGGCCAAGGAAAAATATATATATATATATATATATATATATATATATATATATATATATATATATATATATATATATATATATATCCTTGACTAAAAGAACGGATAGATTGGTAGGACACATTCTTAGACATCAAGTAATTGTGAATTTAGCGTTGGAGAGAAGTGTGTGGGGTAAAAATCGCAGAGGAAGACCAAGAAATGGATACAGTAAGCAGATTCAGACAGATGTAGGTTGCCGTTCTTATGTGGAGATGAAGAGGCTTGCTCAGGATAGGGTGTTGTGGAGAGCTGCATCAAACCAGTCCCCGGACTGAAGACCACAACAACAACATATAAAGTTAAAGCAGTCAACAATCCGAAGATTGGTTTGAACACCACAGTGCTTTACTAGGCATGGTCCTGTTTGGAGGTGGTATGCCGTTGCCTCCCTCCGACCTTCGAACTGACTTACCCAGCCAGTTATAGGGGGACCTACAGTTTAACGTGGGTTCCGAACCACATTTTTCACATGAGCAACACTGCCAGTGGTGAAAGAAGTGGAAAGTGACAGATAAAAATCCTAGGACCTGGCGGGGATCGAACCCGCGACCTTTGGATTTGTTGTCTGGCACTCTACCACTGTGCAACCGGGGCGGTGATTATTGTTGGTGATGTGATTATTGTTGGTGTTGATTTTGGAAAAAGTACCGAAAATATGAGACTGAACTTGGAAAAGATCGAATTTATTTTGAAGATGCAATAAAAAAAGTAAAATAAGAACATTATATTCTGATTTGGTACGTAAAACTCTCCACAGGAGAAGAAAGAAGACTGGGGAAACGATGAGGGTTCCAGATTTGACAATAAAACAAGGTAATCTATTAAAAAACTACGGGGGAACCCTCGCAATTGCTTCGATGAGCAATCACTCTGCACACGTCGTTGAGGGATGAGAATCAATCTACTACATTTGCTGGTCTGAAGCCGTCTCGAAGCATAATTTTTTTTATATAAATTGTAACTAGAAAGACTCAAACGGTTGAAGTGAACGTTAAAATACAATTCAAATGATTCTGTAGTTTTATGCTGACGTGCTTCAGTAAAACAATTGGCGAAGCACCAAAACAAAGCCATCAACGAATATAACTGTTAAGATCGACACAGTTATCTCAATTTAATATTCATGAGACATTTAAGCCTACAAATTGTCTCTGATCAATGTTTGCCGTTGTGGCAGTGGTTAGCAGGGCAGTTTATCTTGAGGGCAACGGCGCCCGTATATCCCTCTTCCGTTATGCAACTGCATCAGTTATTGGCTTCATACTGTTAACACGCCACCCGACCGCCGGGAACTGCGAATCTATTACGGAAATTAACTGCAGGAATGGTCGGTTCGATACCACCTCATTGCTCCGTCTGCTCACAGGGGGATGTGTTTTATGGGCTCTGTTTCTGTTGTCTGCTGGCCAGTAACAAAACCTTCGCACCCTCCATCGAAAAGCGAAATAAACTTCTCCATGTTGCTAGAATTACTGTGAATTAGTTTTTTGAGAATTTTTTATATTTCCAATGTGGAACCGGTCTTATAAAGTAAATGCACCCTATGTAACACAGTTTTAGCCTACTATTTGCTGTAGCCTGCGTGAGTTGCAGTGCCACGCAGACACTGTTTTACAATCTATGTATTGAAGTGCTTTTGGATATAAAATAATCTTCGTTTTTTCCGAGATTTTTAAATTTTTTTAAAGAACAAACGAATAAAATACGTAAATGTTCTAATTACAAATCTACGATCGTTCTTGTCAGATTACTTTGAATTTTGTCAAAACTTTTCACTGGTTTTATGTACTTTTTTAAGAATATGTTAGCGAAATGTTTTGCGAATAGCTTTAGAAGTGAAAAAATAACGAAACAAAAAGTCATTCCTGACTCACACACCAGTATTTATAACGCCGTTTCTCCTTAACTATGCATTATAAATTGATATAAATCTGCTGATTTTAAATGATATTTATGAATACTGCATGTGAAATATTTTGCGAATAGAATTCGTAGTAATGAAATAATACATTCAAACGTCTTGCCTGATGCGGCAGATGTAAGACATGAATGTTGTCCTGCCATCATTTTGTGGAGGGTGAGACCGGTAAAGATATGTAAGTTTGTTACTAGTTGCTAAGAGCTCCTCTTCACAAAATAGGGAGGTGGCATAGTTCTGAACTATGTGAGGTACTTTTTTTGGGCGAAATGGGCGGAGAGGAGGGGGACTGATGGAGAACAATTCACCAAAATTCCACCGCAGTCAGATGATTGGATGAAAAACATACAAAGCAACATTCATTTTTAATCACTATAATCGTTTCCACTGTAGAGTCTTGCTGAAATGTTTTGTATAGTATTAAATAAACAAACACTTTTTAGCCTTTTTTTTTACAGATTTTTTGTTCTCACTGCACGACCTAGGTTTGGGGTTATAATCCCATTTTCAAGTACGTTATTGATTCCAAAGATGTTAGAGCGAAGATAAGCCTGTCTACTTTTTATTGATTCTTGTCCTGAATTTAGGTGTTATCTCTGTGACTTTGACAAGTTATGTATGTATGCTGCAGATTGACCTGCCTGTCTGTCCAGTATAGTAGGATTGAGATTCTCACTAGATCAATCTTCACTAGACAGACTGAACATAATAGAAGTTGAAGACTAAAGAAAACGGATTCAACATTTGCTGAACACTGCCGCAAGTAAAATCACAATTACAAAATAGATGAAGAGTTTCACATTGAATGAAAAGGTGCAAAGCTGAGCCAGATGCAAATTTTAGAAATTATAAAATAGTGGGTGTATCACTACATCTTTCGTTAAACGATCAAACTCAGTTCATTTGTTCTACTTCTTTTGCAGTCTTCGATACGCAGACCTTACTGCTTTTAGTCAGCAATACAACGATTATTCATCGGACCATACCACATCCAGTCAACAAGTGTCTAGGTTTTATGATCGTTGCACCGCTACTTCCTTCACATATTTGCGCTGGCTTCCGTTATTAATGGTTTAAAAACTGCAGCCGTCGACAAATGTTAGGCTCCAGCCATGATGTTTTTATCGAAATGTTTTTTCTCAATCGAGTGTTCAGTTCAGCAGTCGCTTTGCCGTCGTAGCTTTACGTTGTCTAAATACAATCATTCTTAATGGCCCACTATTCCTCTTCGGAGTCTTCGACAATGATGTTTTACCTTGTTTTGTGTACTCTCTCATTACCAAGGAACTGTCACTAGTAAACGTTACAGATGATCCCACAAAAATTAGTGTTGACCAACACGGAAATCAACATATAATGTAACTACTGACAAATGAGCTATGCGAATACTTCGTACCATTTGTGGAATGACGAAAAAGTTAGGAAAAAATGGTTGTAAAGTTGAATGTCCACGCATAGATTTCTTCAGAATCAATCAATGCAAGTTGTTTAAAAGTGCAAATGAAAGAGCTTGATCCGCCGTGCGTTGTTAGGTCAAAAAACTGCGTACCTTAATTAGAACCGAAGATATCGTAAAACAAACCGATTAAAATATTCAATGCAAGGACAGAAGGATACCGCGTTTGAATTACAATAAAGGATGGAGGACTTAAGTTAATTCTGATACTTGATGAAAATCTGCTAATGAATACCTTTCGTTTAAAGCAAAAATAAAGGAAATGGATCGGTTAGAACGACCTGACCGACCGACTTTAGCTTACAGCAAGGACATTCCCAAAAGAAATATACGGAAGGAAATCTCGTTTGAGCATAGAAAAAGGAAGGCGAGAGTTATGTAAAGTCTGATACTTGATGACAAATCTATGGGTGAATACGTTTCGTCTAAAACAAAAATGAAGGAAATCGGCTGGGTAGTTTCGTCTGGCCGACTGACTTTAGTTTTCGTAGATTCTTTTAATATATAAAATGGGGATCTCCATAAGGAGAGGAGCCAACGTCACTTGTTTTAAGCTTCTTTATTAATAAGAGTTTCGGTAAATCTATGTTGACATTTTCAAGTCAAGAAATTCTGAGTTATGCTTGTAAATAGACCAACACACACCTTCAGCCGTTAATTTTGTAACTTCTTTATTACTAATTTTCGGTAACTCATTGTTACCATCTTCAGGCCACTGCTTAATTGACCCTGATTGTATGACGGTAGTCAATTAAACAGGAGTTTGAAGATGGCAAAAATGAGTTACCGAAAATAGTAATAAGGATTTACAACACTAACTGTTAAAGCAGTGTGTTGGCCTATTTATATATAATTATACAGCCGTGTACCTAGACAGGATGGACATACAGAGTTCTGAGTGATGGGTTTGCAGCATGAGTGCAACATATTACACCGCAGACATAAAAGTTTTATTCTGATGCACCAATGCCTAAGCCCAGGTAGAAAGTAAACATGACGAACTATTACTATGTGATGTTTAAATAATAATATACTTAAAGATGGCAACATAGATTTGTGAAACCGGTCTCAATGAAGTAATTTTAAACAAGCCATCTTGGCTCCTCTGCAAATGCAGATTCCTATCACAACGTAATAGTCGCACCCCCGGCTTGAATGAGGTCAAGCACATTCAATATATACTGCAAGACCTACTACATCAGTTGGGCAATGTGGTCGCGTGTTAAGACGTTCACATAGGGGCGAACTTGCAAAATGTAGTATACTGCATGGTGTTCATTATTATTTTGTCCACCCCGTGCAGTTATGTTTATGTTTAGCCTAGGGTGACCAGATATCCAAATTCAAAATACGGGAGACACGTGTGAAACTAAGATTGCGGAACCGAATGCTGTCTATATCGGTGGCGTCATCAGTATGGCTGTTATTCCCTAAAACTTGTACAATATGACGACCTTAGTGTACTTATTAACGGAGACATAACTACAGAATTAATGCATGTACAGTATAGTAAGAAAGAACGCGCCTACCTTTCTAAACAGCAACGTGTCGTATTTGGTGGTCCTCGCAATTACATTTGCTGTGACTCCTCGAGGGGCTTCACGTTGGTTGTCTTGTATTTTGGTTTTAGCTTGTGACTTGTAAGCTGAAGATTCGGCTTTACTTCACAGTTGTAGTGGATGGATGGGTTCAAAATTTTATTTGTCACCTCAGTATGAAATTTAAGTTGGTAGACGTGGTACTTCTTCGTAATTAATAAAATTTATATCTTAGTTGAATTTTTCATACTGTAAATATTGGTTCTGCGTATCAATTAAAATTAAAGACTTTTTATTATGTTTGAGCATGAAATTCCGTTTATCAGGAGCTGATATTTAATAAACAGAAAAAATTGAATCATTGAGTCCCGGTAGTTCAGACAGTTTGAAGCCCGTCACAAAAAATATTATTTGTACCTGATTCCTTCCTATCGAATTATTCTTTAGAAAAAATTTTATTTTAAGTTTCTTCTAATGAAAACTGTTAGATATTTTCTTTCACATATTACCTGATTCATTACGAAATACTTGAATAATTATCTAAAACTTGTTGAAGTATCACAAATTCTCTATTTTGAATTTAATATTTACAACAAAATCACTTTCACAGGCAACACTTTATGAATTCCCAATGCGTGATTATTTTCGTCAAAGTCTCATTTATATTAAAGTCTCTGGATCCTATTACATTGCTTACATACTTTAACTCTTCCAGATACGTTTTTTAAAAGTTATTTCATTAAACTTGACAATAAGTTCAAATTCCAAAATCACGAATTTTAACCAGTTTATTACGGGAGGCAGAAGTTTCTAATTCTTCCGTCCTAGCCTATCCCAATCAAAGTGCAAAGATAATGTACTCATTCGCGTATGGTCACGATATAAAAGTTTATATTAATAAATGAATACTTTTCTGCGATTCCTTCCTATCTTCAAAATAAACCGAGTGCATTACTTTGAAACTAATTACGTAGAACCATCACACATCAAGATCTGGTAACATAGAGAGCAAATAACGTAGAGAGAAAATAATTCAACTGCGGATACTATTTATAATAGCAACTTATAAATGATCTTTGATATACTAGATGTTTTGACCTTTGTATTCCCTGGACACTGTTATTCTGAATTACTCTGATCTAATTTGAATTTACTAAGAATTTTGAAAAATGAGAAATTTCTGCCTCTAAACAAATAATTAAAATTACGTAACGATGAAAAATGTTGGAATATGATGCTTCTAATGCTATGGTCGCGATGTGGTGTTACATTGCTTCTCTCGAAATCGTTGCTTTTTTAGTGCTATATGTAATATGCAGAAAGTGCGACTTCAGAGTATAAGGAATTACCAGAACACGAAAAGTATCTAAATCTTTAAAGAACGTGCAACTAACGAGACAAGCGCAGGAAATAGGGGATTTTGTGGTGGGACAATACATATATGGCAATTTCAATAACTAAAACATTCTAAGTCAAATACTAACACAAAAGTTACCAAACAGACTTGCACAACAAAATGCCAAATAAATTGCATTACTAATAGGGTATTTTCCTGTGTTAACAATATGGTTCGAATTGTTGTTATTCTGAATGGTTATAACATTCAGACAGCATTTTTGCTCATAATTCTTACAAAACATTTGTTATTTTTACGTAATTAAAGCTTAAAAATCATCAAATTTCACTATTAGATCACGTGATCGAAAACGCCCCGTTATTGGCTGAAGTACTGGTGACGTCATAGAACACCTACAGCGCGGCAACTAGAAGTCGGAGCTGTATTATTGTACGCGTTTCCTCCATTTCGTAGCTTTAAGTTCAGGTTTTTCGTGCTCTAAACGCGTTTACAGTTTTTATGCCACAATGGAATATGGTTATGTGAAGGCTGACAGCGGAAACCTTCCTAAAGTTGATGCAATCATGGTGTCTTCATTCTTTATAAACAATCCTAATTTTTACGTGCCAGAAATAAGAAACGTGAAAACTGCATTGTAAGTAACGCATACCTACATTTTAAAGCTAATTATTTCGAGAGATATTTTATGCCATTGGAAAAAAGTACCCTATTTGTTGATGTCAGCAGACTTAATCTGAAGTCACCATATTATGCAATAAAGGGTGAAATTTTATCTTCTATCCAAGCGGCCTTGAGTGATTATGTTGGCAACAAGATAGAAAATCTTTGTCCAGATGTTCAGACAACCTAGAATGACTAGTGTATCGTACAGACCATGAAGTAAATAAAGAATGCTGTTCCTGCTCTATGATTCTTGTTTGTACCCTTGTTCGGTCAGTAAAAGTAACTGCCCTCGTAAATCAAAGGTTTCACGACAAAATATTTGCGCTGTCACGCGACTGGCTAATGGCGACGTCTCATGATTCTCGCTATTCAGCATCTGTTGCCAACATAATCACAGGAAGCCGCCGGGATAGTTAGTAAAATTTAACCCAGTAAAGCACGCAGTTAAGGGAGTAATTTTATTTAACTACTTCAATATTGGTACTAAGTGAAACATCTATAAAATACAGCAAAATGCCTTGTGTATAGTTATACAATATATCTGTATTCTAGAACAGGGACAGTGGGTTGCGTCGGCGATGTTTTCATATCGCTCGTAGGTTGGCAACGCACATTTCGCGTAGCCAAAGGCATGTCACTATCACGTAAACATTGCGAACGAGACACGATGGAATAAATTTCTAGCGCCGAAATTACAGCGCTTTTTTGGTTTGTTGTTTTTGTGAGTGAATGTTTGCGATTGTGTGTAAACTTTCTGCCATGCAAATCAGTATTTTCCTTACATATTCAAGATTTGCTTTGATATGAATGTGTCACTACTTTTGATACTAAAAGCTAATCCATTTACGTTTACACGTCCACATACGAAGCCCCATGCTCTAATTAAAAAAACGCTAAGCAGTTGAAACGTTATCTACATGCAATGAATGTTGCTTGGTAAAGTCCTGTCCAAAACAAAAGGCTTACGTTATTTTATCTAAGATCTATTGGTGATAAAATGGCACTTACTGGAGATAAATAATCAGTGCTACACTTTTATATTGGGCTGCAACAATATTCATGTTGTTCTTTCATCACATATGCCGGCCGCGGTGACTGAGGCGCTCCAGTCACGGTCAGCACAGCCACTACGGTCGGGGGTTCGAATCCCCCCTCGGGCATGGATATTTGTGCCGTCCTAGTTCATAAGTAGTTCATAAGTAGTTTGTAAGTTTAGGGACTGATGACCCCGTAGTTAAGTCCCATAAGCTTTACAAACATTTGAACATTTGATCATCACATATATTAGGAAACGGCTTTAATTACACAAGTCGTAGGCGTGTAACATTATGAAGTTTTACTTCGCAAATGTAAACATCAGGTCATTATCCTACACATAATACTACTTTACACCTTTGCAGAAAAAGAGAATGATACTAAACAGTTTAGTTTACCAATGGAATAAAATGTTCGAATGTTTGTTAAGCTTAAGGGACTTAACTACGGGGTTATCAGTCCCTAAACTTACAAACTACTTATGAACTACTTAATACTAAAGACGGCACAAATATCCATGCCCGAGGGGGGATTCGAACCCCCGACCGTAGTGGCTGTGCAGACCGTGACTGAAGCGCCTCAGTCCCCTCGGCCACCGCGGCCGGCCAATGGAATAATATTGTTTACTTAGATCAAAATGATCCTCACAGAAATACACACATGAAGTAGCCGCTATTTCATTTGGATCTCTTCGCGCCAGTGTCAGCCACTTTTTTGCGTATCTTCTCATTTTTTGGTACTTGCAAGAACAATTTTTCTGGAGTCTTGACAGATGTATTGGTACAGTGCGGAACTAAGCAATATTTGTAGGTCATTATGCAAACGTTAACGCCCAAACACGAGGCCTCGGCCCAAACAATATGCAGGTATTTGTTTATCTTACGAGAGCAGCAGCAGCAGCAGCGGCGTGTTGTATGACGTCACAGGCATCACGTGACGCCAATGTAGGGTTATAGCGGGCGTTCAAATTATCTGAATTTCATTTCTTTTTTTTAAAAAACAAGTACTGAAATTCACGAGGTAAAAAGGATGTTCGGGCCATAATATGACATAATTAACAATTTAAAACGATTTCCAGAAAACAGTCAAATACCCTATTGAAGAAATATTTTTATAGGCCATAGTTGTCACATGCAAACAAGTAGGAAAGAAAATTAATTATTATTCCTTATACAGTTTACTTATTTCTCTATCAATTATATTTTGCAGAATAATGTATGTCATTCAGGTATTCGGTATTGTCACATCCATTATCATAACACATGAAGTAAACATAAAATGAGTTCTTGTTACAGTCATTTCCTTCGCAGTTTGCACGTGGTCCATAAACTGTTTATGATAGAGAAACTCTTTACTACGAAGCACAAACCAAGTATTGAGCTGCGAATTTTTGCACCAGAAATATTCAGATGCAAGTAAATTGAAAACGAGAGACCAGTATTTACCGACGCGCTTCGCAGTCCTCAAATCTTGGTTGATAAATTTTTTCTACGCTTGTATTTCAATATGGTTTTTCCTCAAAAAGCTGATCTTCCACTCTTTCTTTCAAAATATTTTCGCCTAACTCCGGTTAAGTTTCAAGACTTTACAGAACAGACTTCCAAAGAAATGGATATTTGAGCTGAATCCAGTTAAATGGTTTCAGCACTTCAGCACACGAAATGGGTCTGCCAGTTTCACGATGCAATCAATTAACGTCTCATGAAATGAACTTGAAATGTGCAAAAGCTCATAGTGTATCAGCAAATCATCTTCTAGCATTGAAATTAGTAATGTCTGAATTTTTTTACCTACTTCTACATCTACATAGATACTCTGCAAATTACATTTAAGTGCCTGGCAGAGGGTTCATTAACCACTTTTATAACTTTTCTCTACCGTTCCATTCTCTAATAGCGCGCGGGAAGAAAGAACACCTAAATCGTTCCGTTTTCGATCTGATTTCTCTTATTTTATTGGGATTGTCATGGTTCCCTAAGTAGGTGGGTGCTAGTAAAATATTTTCACATTCAGAAATAAAAGTCGGTGATTGAAACTTCGCAAACAGATCACGCCGCAATGAATAACGTCTTTCTTTTAATGATTTCTACTCCAATTCGTGCAACATTTCCGTGACACTTTCCCCCCGTAACGTGATAAAACGAAACGAGCTGCCCTTCTCTGAACCTTCTCAATGTCTTCCGTCAGTCCCACCCGGTGAGGGTCCCACAAGGCGCAACAGTACTCCAGGAGAGAACGAACAAGTGTGATGTAGGCAGTCTCTTTGGTGGACCTGGTGCATCTACGAACCGTTTTGCCAATGAAACGTAACCTTTGGTTCGCCTTCCCCACAATATTTTCTATGTGTTCTCTCCAGTCTAAGTTGTTCGTAATTGTAACTCCTAGGTATTTGGTAGAATTTACGACCTTAAGGTTTGACTGATTTATCGCGTAATTGAAGTTCAGCGGATTTCTGTTAGTGCTTATGTGTATTACTTCGCACTTTTCTTTATTTAGTGTCAATTGTCAATTTTCGCACCATGTAGAAATTTTGCCTAAATCGCTTTGCAGTTGCTTTTGATCCTCTGTTGACTTCACTAACCGATAAACGACAGCATCATCCGCGAACAGTCTAAGGGAGCTATTCAGATTGTCTCCTAAATCGCTTATAAACACAAGGAAGAGTAAGGGACCTATAACGCTTCCCTGTGGAACGCCAGATATCACTTCTGTTTTACTCGATGACTTACCGTCAATTACAACGAACTGTGTCCTTTCTGATAGGAAATCGTGAATCCAATCGCACAATTGGGGAGCTATTCCATAAGCACGCAATTTCATTAGAAGCCGCTTGTGGGGTACAGTGTCAAAAGCTGTCCGGAAATCCAGAAATATGGAATAGATTTGATATCCCTTGTCGATGGCACTTAACACTTCATGTGAATTAAGGGCAAACTGTGTTACCTAGTTGTAAAAGCTGCCCATGTCATGTGAAAGCATTTGAAGTCCATTTGGTTACGATGTATATTACTTTAAAACATATTATTTTACAATATATGCAACGGTCAGTTAAAAACTGGTCAATATACGTCCCGTATTTATTTAGTCGCGACAACGGGACACTTAAGACTAAATAAGGGACGATCCCTTTAAAATACTGGACGTTTGGTCATCCTAGGTTCGCCGTCTATCCGCTGTTCCAGTGAATTCATACGCAACTAGTTTCCGGAAGTTTGCTCACTTGTCCGCGAATCAGGCAATGAGGTTATAAAACACATGGCTGAAAATGTTTCACAAACAACTTTGACAGCAGCGAGTGAGCTGCCATGCGTCCGTTATGCGGTCTTCTCGTGCACAAAGGACAAGGACGTCGGGAAACACATGCACTTGACACAGCAGGAGAGAACTGTGGGCTTCCCCGCAGGTGGCATTGTGTGTCGAGGAGCGGCAAGCGGTCAGGATCCTGGGATGGGCGCCCTTGTGTGGAATGCCTTCCGCCCCGCCCCCTCGCCCTGCCCCACTTAGGCTAACTACCTGGTACTGGGCCCTGGACCCTCCGAATCTAGAAGTTTCCGAGGGCATATAACACGGAATGCACGTCTGCAAAACCACAAAAGTTGACAAAGGTGTAGGAATTTCTCCTATGGAGTGGTCACAACCACGTCACTGCTGCACAATTATACACCGATTTCTGTTATAGGTGTGAAAATTAGAGAACTATCGCTATAATAAGTCATGGATGAAAAACACTAGTACGTATTTTTACAGACGACTGGAACAGATGGTAGAATCGATCTCGAGAAAGTGGATTTAGGAGAAATGTAGAAAAACTTTAGGCAACACTACTTCTCTTAGAAGATAGGTTAAGAACAGGCAAATTACTTCATCATCATCATCATCATTAGAGACTGATTATGCCTTTCAGCGTTCAGTCTGGAGCATAGTACCTCTAATCAAATTCGTCCATGATCCCCTATTGAATGCTAACATTGATGCCTCGTCTGATTTTATGCCATTTACTTCAAAATCATTCTGCACCGAATCTAAGTACTTTCTTGTTGGTCTACCTCGACTCCTCTTACCCTCCGCTGCCAAGCTTATGAGTCTCTTAGGTAACCTTGCTTCTCCCATGCGTGTAACATGACCCCCACCATCTCAGTCTGTTCGCTCTGACTGCTTCATCTATGGTGTTCATACCCAGTTTTTCTTGGATTACCTCATTATGGACACCCTCCTGCCATTGTTTCTATATATTAGTACCTGCAGTCATTCTTGCTACTTTCATATCTGTAACCTCTACCTTGTGAATATGGTAACCTGTATCCACCCAACTTTCACTCCCATACAACAAAGTTGGTCGAAAGATAGAGCGGTGCACCGCTAACTTAGTCTTGGTACTTATTTCCTTCTTGCAGAAGAGAGTAGATCTTAGCTGAGCACTCACTGCATTAGCTTTGCTGCACCTCGACTGCAGTTCTTTCACTATGTTGCCATCGTGTGAGAAAATACATCCCAGGTACTTGAAGCTGTCTACCTATTCTAACTTTGTTCCTCCTATTTGGCACTCAATCTGTTTAAATCTCTTTCCCACAGACATTACTTTCGTTTTGGAGATGGTGATCTTAATATCATAATCCTTGCACTTCTGATCGAGCTCTGAAATATTAGTTTGCAACCTTTCAATCGAATCTGCCATTACAACTAAGTCATCCACATATGCGAGACTGTTATTTTGTTTTGACCTATTTTAATCCCACCCTGCCAGTCTACTGTTTTCTACATATGATCCATCAATAGTATGATTTTGTAAAACAATTTATTTTGTCCGTCGCAGTTGCACAATTTTGAAGTCAGTGACTAGTTTCGGACTCTACCGTCCATTATCAAACCGTTAGTCTTTTCCAAACCATGATAATCAATGCATGTTACAAATGGCTGCTAAAATCTTGTACATTATCCTCTGTTCATACATATCACTAGTTACATATTACCTGTTTTAACTGCTATTTTAAATTTTAATGTAACTAGTGATATGTATTAACAGAGGATAATGTACAAGATTTTAGCAGTCATTTGTAACATGCATTGATTGCCATGGTTTGGAAAAAGCTAACGGTTTGATAATGGACGGTAGAGTCCGAAACTAGTCACTGATTCAAAATTTTAGAACAGCGACGGACAAAGTAAATTGTTTTACAAAATATTCCCAGTTACTGATCATAAACCATCATTACGATGAATTTTCATAAATCTACTTTTGTAGAGCTGGAGAAAGCTTTTGTTTATATTGACTGGAATACACTCTTCAAATTTATGATGGTAGCAGGGGTAAAAAATTATTTTGAACATCGCTTGTCTAAAGCAGAAACCGCAACAGCGTAATTTACTGAGTAAGAAATATGCAGCCCCACAAGTTGCTTTAAAAATAATTGTACCTTATCTAGATTTCGATCCCTCTGTTGGGTCTTCTACATTTACATCTACATAGGATATTCTGCAATCACATTTAAGTGCCTGCCAGAGGGTTCATCGAACCACCGTTATAATATTTATCTCGCATTCCATTCTCGAATAGCGCGCGGGAAGAAAGAACACCTGAATCTCTCCGTTCGAGCTCTGATTTCTTTAATAGTTCTGTTGCATCTTTTAAGGGTTCTGCCAATAAAACGCAGTCTCTGAGTCGCCTTTCCCACGACATTATCTACGTGTTCTTTACAATTTAAGTCCGAAGTAATAATAATTCCTAGGTATTTAGTGCAGTTTACGGCATTCACTTTTGATTGATTTATCTTGTAAACAAAGCTTAACGTATTTCTTTTCGTACTCATGTGAACGACTTCACACTTCGCATTATTTAGAGTCAATTGCCAACTTTTACACCATACTGATATCTTATTTAGATCGTTCTGCATTTTGTTTTGATCTTCATATGATTTTACTAGACGATAAATGACGGCGTCATCTGCAAACAACCTAAGAGACCTGCTTAGATTTTCTCCCGAATCGTTTACGTAAATAAGGGACAGCAGAGGACCAATAACACTACCTTGTGGAACGCCCGATATCACCACTGTTCATCATATACTTTCAAACACACTTTCCATTCCATTTAATTCCTCCTCCAGGTCCTTTGCTGCCTCTGAATTACTACGTCATCAGCAAACCGCAAGGTTTTTATTCCTTCTCCCTGGACATTAATTTCCTCTCCAAATTTCTCGTTGCATTCCTTCACAGCTTGCTCAATGTACAGATTGAACAACATTGGTGAAAGGCAACAGCCCTGTCTTCCTCCCTTACCAACCACTGCGTCCCTTTCATGCCCTTCGACTCTAACAATTGCTGTCTGGGTTTTGTACAAGTTGAATATAATTCTTTGCTCCCTATATTTTACCCCTGCTACCTTCAGAATTTGAAAGAGTGTATTACACTCAACATTGTCAAAAGATTTCCCAGATCCACAAATGCTTAGAACGTAGGTTTCCTTATACTTAACCTATCTTCTAATGTAAGTCGTGAGTATTGCCTCTCGTGTTAACACATTTCTCCTAAATCCAAACTGATCTTCCCCTAGGTATTTTCACCCATGTCTTGTTAAACTGATAGTTCTCTAATTTATCTGCACTTGCTTTCTTCGGAATTGGAATCACTATATTCTTCTTTAAGTTTGAGGGTATTTCCCCTGTCTCATACATCTTACATACCGGTGGAACAATTTCTTCATAATAGCAATTCAGGCGAAACATCTGATTGGCCAAGTGGCTATCCCCTGGGGCACGGCCCACTGTCTCATGATCACCAGCCAGTGAGCTACGCTGTCGTAGCCTCCGCCCCTGAAACTTTGAAGGGTTGTAGCTACCAAACTAACAGTGATAGGAATGTAGTTTAAATTGATTTGGACGCAGCTGGTTTCAACGATTCCAATGCACGATAGAAAAAAACTATTGTTCCATTTAAAAAAATATATCTTTGTGCTGTAACTCTGTGGAAAATGATACTACAAACTATGTTCATAGCTCCGTAGAAAGTGTAACATTTCTTGTGTTGACTACCGCATTAAAATTTCCCGTCACCTATTATTTTATAAGTTACAGTTCATTTTTCCCTTCTTTGCTCAGTACTGGGTTTCCATCTACTTGATTTTCATACCGCTGGTTTTCTTGTCTTCAAATGTCTCTTTTATTTTTCTGTGGGTGGTTTCTATCTTTCCCCTAGTTATACATTCTTCTACAGTCTTGTATTTCTCCTCAAGCCTCTCCGGCTTAGCCATTCTGCACTTCCTGTCAACCTCATTTTTCAGATGTTGCTGGATTTTTGATGCCTAATAGAGTAATAGGTCGTATCATGACCAAGACAGTTCTGTCTTTTTGAGAATATCTATATGTTTTCGAGAGCTGAATGAAGTTCCAGGTACGATCTGCTCTGTTTTAGTAACATTTCTAATTGAGGAGTTTAAGCCGCCTGGTGGAAAGGTTTGCGCGGCGGTAGCGGGACTCTAAACAGGAGACGTGTCTCTTTGGAGACGAGCCAGTGTAAAATTGAAGACTGGATGTGTTCCGCGAAGTCTACTCTTGCGGATGATTCACTTGGTTTTAGCTCATGGAAGGTGGGTGTCCATCTGGAATACACTTCAGAATTGTCAAAAGCGTTATATTTTTTCTGCGGTATTTTGGATGAAACCGTTTTCCGCCCTGGTGTGGCAACGTTGACAGCTGCGTATTAAACATCTTGTATACAACAACAAGTCTTCTCCAGTGAGGCACCTATATTACGCTTCACTTGAAAAATCGTTCCAGTCCGCAAGGGTTTTCCTTGATCATAGCTTTAACTGCGCCGAGTATGCTAAAGGTGTGACGTAACTTATTTGTGAATTGAAGAATATCGGTCACACTCACTTACAAAAAAGTAAAGAGGTCTGACACATAGCTCTTCGTCATGTTATATGTGATAGGTACCTGTGTTATCTACCTTCAAAAGGGCTTTGTCGATCGTTTCCTTCGTCACTGTCTCTCCCTCCTGTCAGATTGAAGTTCAACATTTTCGTGTTGTCAACTATGATTCTATTCAGATTTTCATCTTTCTCAAATGTTCAAATGTTTGTAAGCCTGTTGGATCACTGTGCTATGGTCATCAGTCCCTAGACTTACAAACTACTAAAACTGACCTAACGACAACACACACACACACACACACACACACACACACACACACACACACACACACATGCCACAGGAAGGACTCGAACCTCCGACGGTGTGCAACCGCGCTCTCCACTGCAAGGCCACTCCAACGCGGCTCTGAAATTTCAGTCATGTAATGAATACGCAACGCCTTATCTTCCAGATAAATTTGGCTATGATAGCTCAATTCCTGGTATTGCATTTTGAATGGCCAGTAGAGTATATTTTCAAAGAACTGAAGAGTTTAGCATTTCAATTTTTTTCCATTTTTATACTGCATATAAAAATTTAAGATGAACGGAAGTTTTATAATGTTTTTAGTACATTCGTCTCTACTTTTTCTGTGAGAAACAGTAAAATGAAAACCGAACACCCACCACTTCGTGGTATCATTCCACCTAACTGCGAATACTGCTCCAAACTCACTTCATACTAGCACTTGTATCTCACGTCCGCAATTATTTGTTAGTTGCATTCTAATCACTTTATGACAGTATTTACCCTCCCTCCCTCCCTATAATGATATGCAGGTTATTCCCTGATGCCTGAACACATTTGTACACCCAAGTACAAGACACGTCAGAAAGTAAGTTTCCTATTATTTAAAAACATAGATAACAGGTTGGGCAATGGCTGAGTTATTTTCGGACATAGTCACGTAAAGAACTGGGACACTCAACATATCGTGGGATCAACTGTTGTATGACAGTGTCGTAGAAGTGTGCCGCCTGTGAATGGAACCAGAGTGTAACGGTCATCTTTAGCGCTTCGTCGTTGCCAAAACAGAGGGCAGCACTTCTTGTGGTGCCAGATAAGATGGAAATTGCTACAGACGCGAAATTTAACCGAGAGGAAGAAGCTGCTGTGATATGCAAATGATTAACTTTTCAGAGCAGTCACACAAGGTTGGCGCCGGTGGTGATACCTACAACGTGCTGACATGAGGAAAGTTTTCAACCGATTTTTCATACACAAACAGCAGTTCAGCCGCGATGCCTGCTGAAACGTTATTGTGATGCCTCGTGTAAAGAGGAGAAATGCGTACCATCACGTTTCCGACTTCGATAAAGGTCGGATTGTAACCTATAGCGATTGCGGTTTATCGTTTCGCGACATTGCTGCTCGCGGTGGTCGCGATCCAATGACTGTTAGCAAAATATGAAATCGGTGGGTTCAAGAGGCCAATACGGAACGCCGTGATGGATCCCAACGGCATCGTATCACTAGTAGTAGAGATGACAGGCATCGTATCCGCATGGCTATAACGAATCATGCAGCCACGTTTCGATCCCTGAGTCAACAGATGGGGACGTTTGCAAGACAACAACCACATGCACGAACAGTTCGACGACGTTTTCAGCAACATGGACTATCAGCTCGGAGACCATGGCAGACAGGAGCGCCTGCAATGGTGTACGCAACGTCGAACCTGGATGCACGGATGGTGAAACGTCATGTTTCTTGGATGAATCCAGGTACTGTTTACAGCATCATTGTGGTCGCATCCGCGTTTGGCGACATAGCGGTAAACGCACATTGGATGCGTGTATTCGTCAGCGCCATACTGGCGTATCACCTGACGTGATGTTACGGGGTGCCATTGGTTACACGTCTCGGTCACCTTTTTGTTCGCATCGACGGCACTTTGAACAGTGGCCGTTACATTTCAGATGTGCTACGACCCGTGGATCTACCCTTCATTCGATCACTGCGAAACCTTACATTGCCGCTGTGGAGTAGCCGAGTGGTCTAAAGCGTCTCGCTGCGGAGCGCGCGGTTGCTCGCCGTGGAGGTTAGAGTCCTCCCTGGGGCATGGGTGTGTGTGTTGTCCTTAGGTTAGTTTACCTAGGTTTAAGTAGTTTGTAAGCTACGGACTGATGACCACGCAGTTTGGTCCGATAGATTTACAGACATCTGAAACCTTACATTTCAGCAGGATAATGCACAACCGCATGTTGCAGGTCCTGTGCGGGCCTTTCTCGATACGGAAAATGTTCGACTGCTGCCCTGGCCAGCACATTCTTCAGATCTCTCACCAAATGAAAACATCTGGTCTATGGTGGCCGAGCAACTGGCTCGTCACAATACGCCAATCACTACTCTTGATGAACTGTGGTATCGTGTTGAAGCTGCATCTGTACCTGTGCACACTATTCAAGCTCTGACTCAATGACCAGGCGTATCAAGGCCGTTATTAAGGCCAGAGATGATTGTTCTGGGTACTGATTTCTCAGGATCTATGCACCCAAATTGCGTGAAAATGTAATCACATGTCAGTTCTAGTATAATATATTTGTACAATGAATACCCGTTTATCATCTGTATTTGGTCTTGGTGTAGCTATTTTAATGGCCAGTAGTGTAGCATTGTCTTGGAGTAGCTTTATGTATGTCTTTCGTCAGTCCCACATGGTGAGGATCCCATACTGGGCAGCAATACTCCAAACTGGGACGGAAACGTGTAACGCAGGTAGTTTCTCTAGTAGAAATGTTGCACCTTCTAAGTGTTCTGCCAATGAAACGCTACCTCTGTTCCGCCTTCTCCACGATATTATCCGTGTTCTTTTCCAATTTAACTTATTTTTAATTATAATTCCAAGGCATTTTGTTGAGCCGGCCGCGGTGGCCGAGGAGACTAAGGCGCTCCAGTCACGGTCTGCACGGCCACTACGGTCGGGGGTTCGAATCCCCCCTCGGGCATGGATATTTGTGCCGTCCTAGTTTGTAAGTAGTTCATAAGTAGTTTGTAAGTTTAGGGACTGATGACCCCGTAGTTAAGTCCCATAGACTTTACAAACATTTGAACATTTTGTTGAATTTTAGGCGTTTAGACTTAATGGATTTATCGTGTAAATGAAGTTTAACGTATTTACTTTAGTGCTCGTATGGATAACTAAACACTTTTCATTATTTAGGGTCAGTTGCCAATTTTCGGGCCATGCAGATATTTAAATAGTTTCGCATGTGTTTTTGATCTTCTGCTATCTTTACTAAGCAATAAATGACATAGTCATCAGCGTACGGTCTAAGAGAGCTACTCAGATTGTCTCCTAAATAGTTTACAAAGGTAAGGAACAGTAGGAGCCCAATAACACTTCCCAGCGGAACGCCAGATATTACTTCCGTTTTATTCGATGACTTTCCGTCAATTACTACGTACTATGTCCTTTCTGGCAGGAAATAACGAATCCAATCGCATAAATGTGGCAATATTTCATAAGCACGAAATTTGATTGGAAGTCGCTTGTGAGGTACAGTGTCAAAAGTGTTCCTGAAATCTAGAAATTATTGTATGGAATCGATTTCAGATCCCTTGTCGATAGCAGTCATCACTTCACGCGAATAAAGAGTTGTGGTGTTTCAGAAGCTTTCTGAATCCATGTTGACGATGGGTTTGGTAGGTCATTCTCTTCTAGGTAGTCCATAATGTTCAAACGAAGTTCGAAAATCCTGCTGCAAATCGACGTCAAGGATATGGACCTGTAATTTTACGGATCACTTCTATTGCCTTAACCAGTGTCTCAATTCTGTTGGCGACTATGTCAGAAAATATCTTATTTCCGTAACTATTGCCAATAAAGTTTTTCATGTAATTATACAACAGAAGGCTGTATGACAAATTGAACAGATGGTTTGGCATCTTCGGATTTAGCAAAGGAACAAGGAACAAGAGGCGCTACTGGTCTATTACTAATCACAGGGGAAATATATTGAGGACGGTAGAGAAATTTATGTTATTTTTATTGATTTGGAAAATGCTTTCGACAGATTTCAATGGTACAATCTGACGGATATGTTGAAGAAGAAGGCAGCAGATTCGGAGAGACGACTGATCCAGAATTTATACTTACACCAGAAGGTAAGAGTAAAAGGATTGGAAATTAAATGTCGGAAGGAAGCGGCCTTTTTTAGACAAGGTTATTGTCTCTCCCCTTATATTCGGAAGAGATTATTTCTAAATGCTTAGACGGAAAAAGCAGTATGTTTTGTTGGAAGAGAATGCCTAAGATTTTCTGATGACATGGTGTCAGTGGAAGAAAGCAAGAAAACTGCAAGTAATAAGCTAATATGGAATGAGGATCAACACAGCGAAAGAAAGAGTATAGTGATCGGCAAAAGAAGGAACCTGGCAAATATTAAGACCGTTCAAAGAGCCATAAACAAAGTCCACTTAAATATCTTGGGAGTACGATCACTGAAGATCTAACACGTCATCAGGAAGTCAAACCCTATACCTATAGCGATGGAGGCATCAACAGAAAGAGATTATTATGTGGCAAATTGTATAAAGACCCGAGGAAAAGGCTTGGAAGATTTTTTGCTTGGAGTGTGGCTCTTTATGGGGCAGAAACATGGACATTGAGACGAGAGGATGAAAAAACGCTAGAAGCATTTGAGAGGAGAGAGGATAAGTTGGATGGAAAGAATGAGCAATGAAAGAGTGTTGGTAAGTGTTGGTAAGAGAATACTGCTGCAGGTTATAACAGAAAGGAAGAGGAACTGGGTGGGCTAACTGTTGAGACGAGAGTTTTTACTAACAGATGCTTTAGAAGGACAAATTTGTGGAAGAAATTGAAAGGAAGGAGAATATACAAGTTCATAGCGACATGAAGGGAAGTATAAAATATTCAGGTCTGAAGAAGATGGTGGAAGACAGGACAGCAAAGAAAGTTACCATGTGAAAACCTTCTCTGGGCAGAACAGTAAAGGTAATGTAACTCTGTCGTCCTTGTTTGAAAAAGAAGGAAACCTTAGTTTCTGGATGCGCCTCATATGCAGTGCCCTACAACTGTCGTTTGTTTCCATACTGCAGTCCAATTTTAGTGAACAGCAGTGTCTAAAGCCCTTTCTATACGGGACGTGCGACACGCACAAGAAAGACGTTTTCAGCTGCAGCGCTCCTTGCGATAGACCATCGAATTACAAGAAAGCGTTTACACGGTGCGTGTGTGACGAGTGGTCTACTTCACGTGTCTACTTTATTTGTTGTCAACTTAGAGCAAACGAATCGCCGAGACAAGATCACTTTTCGAGACTGTCAGATATAACGTTTTTCTTGTAATGATTAAAACATTTATTTGTGTTTTAGACTGCCACTCTGAAACTATTTGTTTCCATGCAGTTCGTGTGAAACTACGTAGCTCACTTGTGTAGACGTCTGCATCATCATACTGAATTTTCAGAATGAAACTTTCACGCTGCAGTGGAGTGTGCGCTGATATGAAACTTCCTGGCAGATTAAAATTGTGTGCCGGAACCGGGACTCGAATCTGGGACCTTTGCCTTTCGTGGGCAAACGCTCTACCGACTGAGCTATCCCGACACCACTCACGATGCCGCCAGTACCTCGCCTCCTACTTTCCAAACTTCACAGAAGCTCTCCTGCGAAACATGCAAGACTAGCACTCCTGGAATAACGGATATGGTGGAGACATGGCTTAGCCTTTCTCGATACGGAAAATGTTCGACTGCTGCCCTGGCCAGCACATTCTTCAGAATGAAACTTTCACGCTGCAGTGGAGTGTGCGCTGATATGAAACTTCCTGGCAGATTAAAATTGTGTGCCGGAACCGGGACTCGAACCTGGGACCTTTGCCTTTCGTGGGCAAACGCTCTACCGACTGAGCTATCCCGACACCACTCACGATGCCGCCAGTACCTCGCCTCCTACTTTCCAAACTTCACAGAAGCTCTCCTGCGAAACATGCAAGACTAGCACTCCTGGAATAACGGATATGGTGGAGACATGGCTTAGCCACAGCCTAAGGGATGTTTCCAGAATGAAACTTTCACTCTGCATCGGAGTGTGCGCTGATATGAAACTTCCTGGCAGATTAAAATTGTGTGGTGGAACTGGGACTCGAACCTGGGACCTTGGCTAAGCCATATCTCCACCATATCCTTTCTTCCAGGAGTGCTAGTCTTGCATGTTTCGCAGGAGACCTTCTGTGAAGTTTGGAAAGTAGGAGGCGAGGTACTGGCGGAAGTAAATTTGTGAGGCAGCATCGTGAGTCGTGTCGGGATAGCTCAGACGGTATAGCGCATGCCCGCGAAAGGGTCCCGGTTGCGGCACACAATTTTAATCTACCAGGAAGTTTCATATTATTTATATAACCGGCTTTCGACATACTTTAAAGTCTGAAGAAAAACCGGTTAACTAAGTGGAAATGAACTTGTAACATACACAAAATTGTACTTTGAAATGAGTATGATGTTGTTCTACCGAGAAATCAGTGAAAATATCTTCATTTACATTTGCTCTAAGTTTGTTTGGATTTCATGTTAACAGCTATATCTCTGATTTCAATAAAATTGTACACATGTTATATGGAATTTTTATCACAGTCGTCTGTAGTACCACCTCCTATAATATTTACGATTGCACTGGAGACATCCTGTATATGTATATGAGTCGAACAACTACGTTCCCCTGAGCAGGAGACAAGTACACATTTCTCAAACTAATTCGCGACTTGGCTCCGTTCTTCAGCTTGGTTCCCCACTCTGCGCATGCGCGAAGCCCTTCCATACGCGTGATAATAGGATCCATCCTATTCCGTCTACTAGCGATCGTATGCGTGCATCTTGTGCAAGTGGACGCGTCTACACGGTACGCGGCAGGCGTAACCGATGCATCATGGGTAACCTTGTAAGTTCTCATTTCTCGTGTAGAACGGGCTTAAGTTAATCGACTGCTTACCAAGCATGGAGCCTTCATAACACTAAATGAGTACCCATTTTGGAGCAGAGCCTGTTTTACAATTTAGCGTGATCTCAGTGTTCGTGACACTTCATATTCGCGTTCTTATCGGAGGAAACATCAAACGAAGACGAAGTGCTGTGCCGTTTGTAGCCTAATAAATGAGAGCGACCTGTTGCACCAGCGAGATTACGTGTCGAGCGGCAATTGACGGAAACGCCGGTGGGAAGGCATCAAGACTGCAGAGACAGGAAGCGCGCACTCTTCGTGACGTTTACCTCGATGATTTATGGCGACGGCTCTTTTATGCTGCACCCTGCCATATAGTTAGACTTTCCGCACGTGGAAAATGTATGAGCTTACAGCAGCTGCAGTAGTAGTGGCGACACGGAATGCATGCAAAGCAGATAGGCACGCATAACGATTCAATGAATACCAAGTGGCTGCGGGATTGAGCAGTACAATGTGGACCGTTATACACACACGAGGCAAATCATTATTACCACGTGCCTAACACCGTGTTGGTCCACATTCGGGAACGCAATAAAACGGCAGCGATTGTGCTTGGCCTGGATTCGACAAACCCTTGGCATGTTTCCGAAAGTTTCTGTCACTATGTAACTACGAAGAGGCCTTGTCATCCTCGGCCAAAGACGTCATGGTTTGCGTTATGGAAGCATTACATAGCATCTTCGTGACTGACAATTTGCGCCTCCGAGTCTTCCCTGGGGCGTGTGTGTGTGTGTGTGTGTGTGTGTGTGTGTGTGTGTGTGTGTGTGTGTGTTTTGTTCTTAGCATGTTTAAATAGTATGTAAGGGTAGAGACCCATGACCTTAGCAGTTTAGTGAAATTTTTAAAGCAATAGTTATCAGCAGGTTGACATTTATCTTGTTTTTCTGTGATTTATCCGACCTTGAACTATGCATGCCCAAAAATGTTCATAAAGATCATCATCATCATCGTCATCATCATTAGAGAATGATTATGCCTTTCAGCGTCCAGTGTGGAGCATAGTCTCCCCAATAAAATTCCTCCGTGATCCCCAACTCATTGTAGCCTCGTCTGATGTTAAGCCTTTTACTTCAAAATCATTCTTCACATAATCTAAGTACTTTTTCTTGGATTGCCTCGACTCGTCTTACCCTCCGCTGCCGGACCGATGAGTCTCTTAGGTAACCTTGCTTCTCCCATGCCCGTGACATGACCCCACCATCTCAGTCTGTTCGCTCCAACTGCTTCATCTGTGGTGTTAATTCCCAGTTATTCCTTGATTTCCTCATTATGGACGCCCTCCTGCCATTGTTCCCATCTATTAGTACCTGCAATCATTCTTGCTACTTTCGTATCTGTAACCTCTACCTTATGAATAAGGTAATCTGTATCCACCCAACTTTCACTCCCATACAACGAAGTTGGTCGAAAGATAGAGGGGTGCACTGCTAACTTAGTCTTGGTACTTACTTCATTCTTGCAGAAGAGAGTAGATCTTAGCTGAGCACTCACTGTATTAGCTTTGCTACAACTTGATTCCAATTCTTTCACAATGTTGCCATCCTGTGAGAAAATACATCGAATGTACTTGCAACTGTCTACCTGTTCTAACTTTGTTCTAACTTGAAACTCAGTCTGCTCCTTAAATATCTTTCCCACAGATATTACTTTTGTTTTAGAGATGCTAATCTTCATATCATAGCTCTAACACCTCTGATCGAACTCTGAAAGCCGGCCGCGGTGGCCGAGGGGACTGAGGCGCTCCAATCACGGTCTGCACGGCCACTACGATCAGGGGTTCGAGTCCCCCCTTGGACATGGATATTTGTGCCGTCCTTAGTATTAGCTAGTTTGTAAGTTTAGGGACAGATCACCCCGTAGTTAAGTCCCATAAGCTATACAAACATTTGATTTGAACTCTGAAATATTAGACTACAACCTTTCAATCGAATCTGACATCACAACTAAGTCATCTGCATATGCGAGACTGCTTATTTGGTTTTCACCTAATTCAATCCCGCCCTGCCAGTCTGCTGTTTTCAACGTACACTACTGGTCATTAAAATTGCTACACCAAGAAGAAATGCAGATGATAAACGGATATTCACTGGACAAATATATTATACTAGAACTGACACGTGATAACATTTTCACGCAATTTGGGTGCACAGATCCTGAGAAATCAGTACCCAGAACCTGATTTTCCAATATATTTGACGAGTTGTGGCTTATTATCATCTACCCCAGCCGCTTTATTACTCTGCAATCTATTGATCATTCTCTTCACAGATCCTGAGAAATCAGTACCCAGAACCTGATTTTCCAATATATTTGACGAGTTGTGGCTTATTATCATCTACCCCAGCCGCTTTATTACTCTGCAATCTATTGATCATTCTCTTCACTTCCTCAAATGTGATCCTGTTTCCATCATCATTCCCATTCCATTCTACCTCAAAATCTGACACATCATTGAACGTTTCACCTACATTAAGCAATTTTTCAAAATATACCCTCCATTTTCCTAAGGCTCCCACAGGATTCACAAGCAGCTTTCCTGACATGTCCAAAATACTTGTTATTTCTTTCTTTCGTACTATTCGAAGACTGTAAAGTCTTCCCATGATTTCTGCTTGGATTCTGCAATTATTCGTTTGGCTTTATTTCTTTCTTCAAGATAACTTTCTCTGCCTGCCTGATTTCTAGCATAGAGCCATTTTTGAAATGCGTTCTTTTTCTTTTTACAGGCTGCCTTGACTGTGTCATTCACCCAAGCTGTCTGCTCCTTCCTGCCTTTACGCACTACCGTTCCAAGACATTCTCTAGCCACTTCTAGTAGTGTGTCCCTGTACCTGGTCCTTTCCTCTTGCACTGATTGTAAACGACTACATTAAATTAACTTTATCTTTCTGTTCTCTGCCTAATTTTCTTTATCTGAAGCTGCTCCATTCTTATCCTTCTACATAAGTACCTGACTTTCTGCATTTTTGGGCTCACAAAACCAATTTCACTGCACAGTAAATAATGATAATTATCATCAAAGAACCCTCTGGTTCATGGTGGGGGTTCCCGTAGTCCTGTTCTAGTTCATAAACCACGGGCAAGTAAGTGGTCCTGACAATTGGCATACCAGTTGCTTTGGAATAAGGTTGGACATCTTGGACATATTCTGAGTCGTGGTCACTTTTGTGCTCAGATGGCAAAGACTACCTAATCCATCGGCTAGTACCTCAATCGTTAGGGGTAAAACCCAGTGGGGTCCTGGGAAAGTAAGGATCACAACCTACTTCCCTGACACTTAGATATGTTGCTGGCAAAAATCAGACCAAAATGTCTCGGCGCTTTAGAGGTGACGAAGTCCCACCTCTACTTGACAGACCAGGGCCCCCTCACAAATAGAGGGGATGAAAAACGCTCATATTTCGTTTACACTTCGGAAAGATCATTTACTCAGAGTACTTTTGAAATCACGCCTATCTCGCAGTGAGTTTTTTTCTAGAAATTTAAATAAGAGGTAATTTCAAGTGATACAAACAACTTTTCACTATATATATAGAATGCAGTGCAATGAATGCAAACTTATACATTCTAGAGCGTGTTTAATCTGTTTAATCTACATTTTCATACTAATATCACAGTCACTACTGTGTAAATTTACGTCTGACACTTGCAGTTACACTAGCGCCTTTAGCGAGCAGAGAGCAGTCCGTGAATGTTTTAAATAATATTTCTACAAAATTAAAAAAATACTTATTATATTTTTGTTTTCAGAGTCTCAGAAAATTGTCGAGAGATATGATTGATCGTGCAATGTATGAAGAAAGTGACGAGCCGCCCGCGGTGGCCGAGGGGACTGAGGCGCTCCAGTCACGGTCTGCACGGCCACTACGGTCGGGGGTTCGAATCCCCCCTCGGGCATGGATATTTGTGCCGTCCTTAGGATTAGCTAGTTCATAAGTAGTTTGTAAGTTTAGGGACTGATGACCCCGTAGTTAAGTCCCATAAGCTATACAAACATTTGAACATTTTGAAAGTGGCGAGTATAACTGATTCTATGACGTAAGCTAAACGTATTAAAGAAGGTAAACTTACAAATTTGGCAAATATATTTGATAAAAGGATATAAAACCACAGGCGTACTCCAATGCAACATTGTCTCAAAAATTTCAATTCAATAGATCAAGAACTTTCCGAGATTTGCTATAACGAACATTTCCATTTTCCATTCGATTTTCTATCTTCTATCTAGATATATGTCCTCTTTGCGCTAGAAAACCATTCATCGTCCTATTGCAATTAAACTTTGGTGAGTTGTTCTCCGTAAGTCCGTGAAGGTTCCTGGTCCCAAAAAAAGAAAAATTACAAGATAGGGTCTATACTTTGGAGGTGTGACGTCATAAACAATGAGTTGGAATCGCGCGGAACTACACAGATTTATGCATCCACTATTTTAGAAAGAAAGCATTTAGCCATTAGCAAGAAACTTCATTCGTAATTTCGACCCTTAACAAAAAATTAGGGTAACTTTTAATTATAACTTTGAAGGTTATTAGTTTTATTAACTTAAGGTCTTAGTAAAATAATATAAGATTTGATGTGCAGATTAGACCTATTATTGAGATTACTGATGTAATAGAATGTATTGTTCTTGGTTTGTTTTAATTTTTGTTAATCATTAGTTTTCATTATCCCCCCCTCCCTTAAAATGATGAGAGGAAAGAAATTGGTTATTCACAATATTTTCGTTCTGTATGCCGTAAAAGTTCCGCTTAAGGCATGGCGTTTCAAAATATTAATTCGTTACTACTGATTGATTTGCGTTTAATTCTTTCTTGCGGTGGCGTAATGTGCTAATCTTAGTAACAAAACGTTCGCTTTACGAGGATAATGTTCTAATCGGGCAAGAGTAGTAACAAGAACCCGACATTCATAGGGGAACAGGAACAGAATTAATTATTTATTTCGTGGTCGACGCGAAAGATTAACATTGTGTGATTGAGTTTTCGAAGAGCATTCGACGGACGTTGCTAACATCAGCACACTGCGCCGCCGCTGCCATAAATAAAATATTTCCGTTTGCAGACTAAACCTGGGAAATCGCCGGTTCTCACATGAACAACCGTATGTGACCTGCTCACGCATAGGGAAACCGCCTGATTGTGTATTCAAAAGCACTTTAATAAACAATAAACCCATCCCCTTATTTACTTTCCGAGGCATTGAAACGCACGCGAGGTACAGCTAGTTTTTATAAAGAGGCGGTGGAACCTGATTGTTACATTTTCTAATTAAGTGAAAAATAATATCATGAATACCTTAAAACGGATAAAGCATACTTTCATAATTTTTTCAGTCCATAAATTATTTTACTATAATATTTTAAAGTCGTCCGGGCATCCACCTGGTGAAGTAATGCTACCCACTACTAGTGTGATGAGACCCACAGTTTTGAACTGTGACGTACCGTGGGTACTATTTTTTTTAACCTAGTAAAGTCTTTAGATAACCTTTAGCATGTTTGAGCATAAGAATTCTGTCTCTCAGGGCTTTTAGTTAAATTTCAAAGTCTTTTTTAACTTTTATCTTATTTGTCGCGGTAGTTCATTTTATAGAAGTACGTCACATAAGAAGTTAATTACTAATTCTTTCGTGAAAAAAAGTCTTTGCCAATTGACTTTAATCTTGATTTTTTTTTACTGAATAATGTTTTTAATAAATTTATCCTCTATATTCCTATCTTAAACACAGTCGAGGATGATATTTAAAAGTAATATTCAAATATCATCGATTTGATGAAAGGGTACTATCTACGCAAGAAGGTTTTCGAGAAACTTTTTTAAAACACAATTCCTTATATTTTTCACTTTAAAAGCACACAGTTACAACATACACTGAACAAAGTCACACGTTATTTGATACAATTCTCAAAACATATTTTTTCACATTGATAGTTCATTATATCTCTGGTACAATCAAAGTTCAGAATATTCTCCCAAAGCCAAATTAAAGTTCCTTAATATTTATTTATTTATTTATTTATTTGTTTTTTCAGTTCCATAGGACCCACTTCAGGAGTAAGACTCCATGGTCATGGAACAAGTCAATACATTAATTGTTACACAATAATGGTAATAGAAAAATTTTAAGTAGTCCTTTGCACACGACAATCTTAAGACAAAGTGAAAAGAATCAATAAAGAAAAAATAAATTAGCTTAATTGTTTAAGTTTTCTAGGAGTTCCTCGACAGAATAAAAGGAGTGAGCCACGAGGTAACTCTTCAATTTAGATTTGAAAGCATGTGGATTAGTGCTAAGATTCTTAAGTTCTTGTGGCAGCTTATTGAAAATGGATGCCGCAGAATACTGCACCCCTTTCTGCACAAGTGTTAAGGTGGTGTGGTGCAAATGTAGATAAGACATCTGTCTAGTATTCACCGAGTGAAAGCTACTAACTCGTGGGAATAAGCTGATATTATTAACAACAAACGACATTAAAGAAAAAACGTATTGTGACACCAGAGTCAAAATTCCCAGACTACTGAAAAGGGGTCGGCATGACGTTCGCGAACTTACACCAGATATTGCTCGAACCGCTCGTTTTTGAGCCAGAAATATCCTTTTTGCATCAGGCGAGTTACCCCAAAAAACAATGCCGTACGTCATAAGTGAGTGAAAGTAAGCGAAATAGACTACTTTTCGTGTTGAAAAATCACTTATCTCAGATATTGTTCTAATGGTAAATATAGCAGAATTTAGTTTTGGAACAAGATCCTGAACATGGGCTTTCCATGACAGCTTACTGTCTATATGAACACCTAGAAATTTGAACTGTTCAGTCTCACTTATCACATGCCCATTATGTGTAATCATAATGTCAGATTTCGTCAAATTATGTGTTAGAAATTGTAAAAACTGAGTTTTACTGTGATTTAACATCAACTTGTTTTCTATTAGCCATGAACTTATCTCTTGAACTGCATTATTTGATACTGTGTCAATATTACGAGCAACATCCTTCACTACCAAGCTGGTATCATCAGCAAACAAAAATATTTTACAATCACCTGTTATACTCGAAGGCATATCATTTATATAAATAAGAAACAGCAATGGTCCCAAAACAGACCCCTGGGGCACCCCATACTTAATTGTGCCCCATTGGGATTGTACGTCATAGCCATTTTCTACACTGCGGAGAATTACCTTCTGTTGTCTATTATTAAAGTAAGAGGTGAACCAGTTGTGGGCTACTCCCCGTATTCCATAATGTTCCAACTTCTGCAACAATATTTTGTGATCAACACAATCAAACGCTTTTGTTAAATCAAAGAAGACGCCTAATGTCCGTAGCCTCTTATTTAACCCATCAAGTGCCTCACAGAGAAACGAAAATATAGCGTTTTCGGTCGTTAAACCACTTCTAAAACCAAACTGTACGTTTGACAGGAAATTATGTGAACTGAAATGATCAATTAATCTTGAATATACAGCCTTTTCAATAACTTTGGAAAAAACCGATGGCATAGAAATAGGTCTACAGTTGTCTACATTATCCCTTTCTCCTTTTTTATAAAGTGGTTTCACTACTGAGTACTTTAATCTGTTAGGAAACTGACCATTCTGAAAGGAAAAATTACAAATATGGCTTAGTACTGGGCTAACATATGGAGAACAGTACTTTAGAATTCTGCTAGATACCCCATCATATCCACAAGAGTCCTTAGTCTTTAGTGATTTAATTATTGACTCAATCTCACCTATGGAAGTATCATGAAGGATCATTTCAGGCAACAGCCTCGGAAACGCATTTTCTAAAAACGTTATATGATTACCTGTAGAAACTAGAGTTTTGTTTAGTTCCTCTACTATATTCAGAAAGTGATTATTGAATATTGCACATATATCTAACTTGTCAGTAACAGAAACATTCCTACTACGCACTGACGTTATATCTTCTACCTGCTGCTCCTGACCAGACACTTCCTTCACGACTGACCAGATAGTTTTAATTTTATCCCGAGAGTTTGCTATTCTTTTTGCGTACCACATACTTTTTGCATTCTTAATGACATTTTTCAGAACCTTACAGTACTGTTTGTAATGAGCTACTGCATCTTCATTCTGACTGCTTCTAACATTTTGATACAACTCCCGCTTAGTTCTACATGATACTCTTATCCCCTTTGTCATCCACCCTGGCTGTCTGTTACTGAAAGTACCCTGTTTTGAGCGTTCTAGCGAAAAGCAACTTTCAAACAGCATAATAAATGTGTTCAGAAAAGCATTATATTTATCGTCTGCATTATCAGCACTATAAACATCCTGCCATTCTTGTTCCTTAATTAGGCTTAAAAAGGTCTCAATTGCAACTGGATTAACGTTTCTTAGTAGTTGATATTTATGTTTAACATTTGTTTGAGAACAAATACTTTTTAGAATTAAAAGTTGGGCATCGTGGTCTGATAGGCCATTTACTATTCTGCTGACAGAGTGCCCCTCTAATAATGAAGAATGAACAAAAATATTGTCAATGGTAGAACTGCTATTTCCTTGCACTCTCGTTGGAAAAAATACTGTTTGCATCATGTTATAGGAATTAAATAGATCTAACAGCTGACTTTTCCTTGAGCTATCACCTACACAATTAATGTTGAAATCTCCACACACAATTAAATTTTTATACTTCCTATACAGTGAACCCAGAACCAATTCCAGCTTGGGCAGAAACATTTTAAAATCTGAGTCAGGGGATCTATAAATAACAACTATTACTAGTTTAGTTCCATTAACATTAACAACTCCTGCACTCTATAGTTTCTCAATGAAATTAATTGTCAGTTTTTTTTCTTTTAAAGTCCCCTTGAATATTAACTATCTCGACGGGAGGCAGAATTTTTCTACGTTCCGTAGCCTAATCCCGAATTAAAGTCCATAGATAATGTAACTACGCAATCGCGTAACCTTTCTATCATTCATTGTTAACTATCAAGGTATTTAATTTCTGTAGGAATAATTTAAACGCGGATTAAAAACTTCCGAATTATTTCCGTACATGATTCTAGACTATTTTGCAAGACAATTACGCGAGACGCTTACAGAGAGATCCTTACACACCGTAAAACAATGACAGAGAGAGAGAGAGAGAGAGAGAGAGCAATGCTACTGCGGTTACTATTTATACTATATTTACGACAAATGATAACTGTGATGCAGTGTTTTAGACCGGTTACTCTATGACTTTAACTATTCTGACTTTACAAAGATATAACAGATTTCTTTAATATTATGAAAAAATACGTAAATTCTGCCTCTTACAAAAATTAATAAAAATTAAAATGTACTGAAATGGATATTCCAATACGATGACTGCGATGTAGTGTTACAGAACCTCTAGTCTATTGTGAGAAATTGTAATCATCCATTTGCGTAAAGATTTTCTAATCTGAGACCTTAACAGATATTGTCGCATGGACAGAGACCTCACTGCTCTGCGCCACTAAATGCAAATTTCGTTGGCATAGCAACAGGATACTGAATATTTACCGATATTTCGGCTGTTCAATGCTGCGATGAAATTTCCAATCCCGGAGGTGGGTTGCAGTATGTGACATTTGTCAGTTGACAAAACAGCAGCGCAGCGAATACAGCTCGATAAGCGGACGATTAATCAAAACGGTGGCGGGCCGGGCGTGAAATATGTATTGCGTTGCAGTGATCTCTCTGATGCTGTAGCAAAAATGGGTTGCTATATCCCTCTCTCTCTAGAGATCCCGTGTTAAATAGCAGGTTAACAACATTACATTATGTCTTTTTATTTTTTTATTTGGGTTTGTCTCTTAGAAATAACCATTAGTTCTTCAGATTTTGTAGCAATATCTATAGCCAGAATGTTTGAAACCGTTGTACAAGGCATTTTGCAAAAGCTCAATTTGTATCGTACTTCCCGCTAAACGCAACGGTTTCGGATTCGTGAACCGTATTAGCTCATAGTTTCAATGTGTTATAAATACTCATGGTAGCGTATGCTGTGCTAAAGAATGAAAAGGTGTTGTTTCTACAAGTTTTGGTATCCTTTTGATTAAATCATGAAACGTAATATAGACTAGCAAATTTTTATTACGGGGAGGAAGGAAGAATGACAAAGAAGGAAAGGAATGACTTTTAACTGCAGTACTGCAATGAAATCACTTAGTGACGACATGTGAAAATGTGATCGGGTCTAGGATACGTACCCGGGGTCTCTCGCTTCGGATCAGCAGTCAAATGTTCAAATATTCGTAAACCTACTGGACCAAACTGCTATGGTCATCAGGCCCTAGACTTACAACTACTTTAACTTACACTAAGGACAAGACACACACACACACACACACACACAGGGAGGAGTCAAGCCTTCGGCGGAAACGGCCTCCCAGTTCGTAGCATGACGCCTTAGACCACGCGGCTATTCTTCGCGGCGGGCCAGCACTCGGATTAACCACTTGGCTACCCGCGCTCTCCACTCGTCCGTCTCAGATTCCCACAAATCGCACGCTATGGCCGTAGTGCCCCTATCGCCTATGCCCTTCTATACTCGTCACTTCGGATTCTCCTACGAGGTCAAACGGTATTATCGCAACTAAGACTCCAACAGTAACAATTGAAAATAGCTAATATTAACAGAATGAAACTTTCACTCTGCAGTGGAGTGTGTGCTGATATCAAACTTCCTGGCGGATTAAAGTTGAGTGCCAGAACCGAGATTCGAAACTTGGACCTTTGCCTTTCGCGGGCAAACACTCCACCGTCTGAGCTATCCAGGCACGCTTCACGGTCCGTGCTCACAACTTTACTTCTGCCAGTACCTCGGCCCCTGCTTCCCAAACTTCACAAAAGCTCTCCTTCGAACTACTGGAAGAAAGGATATGGTGGAGATATGGCTTAGCCACAGGCTCAGGGGTGTTTCGAGAATGAAACTTTCACTCTGCAGCGGAGTGTGCACTGATATGAAACTTCCAGGAGTGCTATACCTGCAAGGTTCACAGGAGAGCTTCTGTGACGTTTGGAAAGTAGGAGGCGAGATACTGGTAGAAGTAAAGTTGTGAGGCGGCATCGTGAGCCGTGGCGAGATAGTTCAATCGGTAGAACGCTTGCCCGCGAAAGGCAAAGGTCCCAGGTTGACAACCCGGTTCGGGCACACAATTTGAATCTGCCAGGAAATTTCAGCTAATATTAAATTTGAGGTCTACATCTACATACATACTCCGCAATCCACCGTAACTTGCGTGGCGGAGGGTACACTGTACGACTACTAGACATTTCCTTTCCTATTCCACTCCCACTCTACTGCCTTATGACACTACACTGATTTGTAGAGATTCTCAAGTACTTACATTTTTCCAACAATGCAGATCAGTCAATAAAGAAAGGTCGTGCATTCAAATTGAGACCTGTAATTGTCGATTTGAACTAAATATATTCGAAATTGGTTGCAGAAGCATCACTGAAATCAACATTATCTTCTATAGACTTCAGACAATGCATTGCAAGAAATCTAATTGGCAATTATTCAAATCAACAAAGGAATTTATCAACAGATGTAAAAACCTCAAGAAGATTGCAGGCATGTTGCAATTCAAAGAGAGAAGAGCACCGAATGATAAAATTGGAAGTGAGGAACAATGTATTCATTGTGCTTCAAAACTGCATTGAAACTGTACTTTCTATATCGGTGAGCAGTGTTGTGTTAATTTATGCTTAGCTTCAAGCAGAGCCTGTTTTGCAAAATTTCACATAAAATAGATAGCAGATATTTAGCCTTTGTAATTATTCAATATATAAAGTGGTGTGCGTTCTATAACTGTACTTTAAGGTACATAGGGACAAATATGTCCCAACGTTTCTTTTGGCAGTACAAATAAAAATCTTTGAAATAATGACAATTTCGTTTATAAAACTTCCAAGTACCACAGAGATACATAAATTTCAATCATTGGCCCTTTTTTTTTTTTTTTTTTTTTTTTTTTTTTTTTTTTTTTTTTTTTTTTTTTTTATGTAACTGAAAAGGTTTTTGTTGTGGGTGCCTTGAGCTCGCATATGGTTTGCAATTGCGACTGCAATGGTTGAACATCCTGCGAGTTGATAACAGGTCCTAAATATTCCATTTCAGTCCGAAAGAAAACAAATTTGTCCCTGTTACATTTTGAGACCAGCTTACGATAGGACTTTGAAAAAAGGAAGTAAATTGTTGAAATGCTCTTCGGCTATGCAGTGAGAGACAACAATATCATCTAGATAATTTGAACAACAAGGCATTTTGTTATTTGTTCCTGGTATCTTTGAAAAACTGCTAGAGCAGAGAAACAGCCGAACGGCAACCTCAGAAACTGGAAGAGGCCCATGTGTATATTGATAACAAGAAATTTCTATTATATATATATTTTAAATCTTAAGGGACTTAACGTCTTTGATTATCAGTCCCTAAGTTTACAAACTGCTTAAACTAACTTAAATCTAAAGACAACACAATCAACCGTGCCCGAAGGAGGACTCGAAACCCCGCTGGCGAGCAACTGCGCGCTCCGCAGCATGGCGCTTTAGACCGCTCGGCAACTCCACCGCGGCTTCTGTTACTGCTCGTCGAGTTGAAGTTGCAGATATGCATCACGAAGATCAATTTTCGAAAAATATTTGCCAGCTCCTGATCTATCTATAAACTCGTGAAGGTGAGGCAACGGAAAAATGTCTGAGAATTCACAGTGCCGGCCGCGGTGGCCGAGGGGTCTGCGGTGTGCCAGTCACAGTCTTCACGGCGGTTACGGTCGTGGGTTCAAATCCCCCCCCCCCCCCTGGGGCATGGATGTTTGTGTCGTCTTTAGTATACGGTAGTTCATAAGTAGTTTGTAAGTTTATGGACTGATGACCCCGCAGTTAAGTCACTTAAGCTTAACAAACATTTGAACATTATTAGAATTCACAGTGCGCTTAAAGTCCACACAAATTCTGAGTTTGCCTGATGGTTGTTTGACAATTATTAGAGGAGACTGGCTTGCTGAAATGGGTGCAATAACATCTAGATTTTGCCACTTTGTGAATGTCTGTGATCTCGTAATGCAAAAGGTACGTGGTGTGCCCTACAAAAACGTAGCTGCGCATTATCTTATAATATCACATGAGCGGAAAAATTAGAGGCCTGTCTAAGTCCGTCAGCAGAAGGTTCAGAAAATTCGGCACACAGGTTAGTTACACGTTCAAGCGGATTGAATGCCGTCAGTGACAGAATGTCCCCGGTGATGCTAAGATCAAAGAGATCTAACCCAAAAATATTTGGACTGTCGTAGGATTCAATAACCAAAATAAATCTTGTGTATATCTCCATACACTGCAGGAAAGCTACAAGTACCGAGCATTGATATGTCTTTCCCTGTATATGCCGTAAGCAAAGTGTGCACCGTTCGCAATTGAGGTGCGCCTAGCATTTCATTATGTGGCACGATTTACTAACAACACCGGCACACGTATCACACAAAAATTTCACTGGTTTGCCAACAATCTGCAAATGTATGAACAGTTTATTTGCGTGGTATTGCAAAGACGTTCAGAATCTGTCATTACTGAAACACGAGAGTCTGTCTTACTGGCAGACGGTCTTGAATGAATGGCGAAAACAGTGTCTGCACGTCGTGTGCATGTATTTTGCAAGAGCTTCTGCCATGGAGCAGTCTGAAGAGACATTCACACACTTTGGACAAGTCTTTGTTTACCACAAGAAAAGCAAATTGCCTTACGCAAAGGGCACTGATTTCGTCTATATTTAGAAATACACTTGGGACAGAACATTGGCTTGCTTGCCAGGAGGCTGACGCTGTGGCTGTTTACAGGAAGTACGGCGCAACCGTGTGTGGGGTGAGCTGCTGTCAACAAATTTGCCCGGCCTAGAGGGAACACTTTTCTTGTCTCGCGCTGCAGTACATACAGGGTGTTTCACTAAGTGTGTTTGCCTCTGTAACTTATAAAATAATAGGTGACGGGAAATTTTAATGCCGTAGGTCTACACAAGAAATGTTACACTTTCTGCGGAGCTATGAACATAGTTTATTGTATCATTTTCCAAAGAGTTACACCACAAAGTTATAATTTTTGAAAGGGAACAATAGTTTTTTCTAATTTGCATTGGATTCGTTGAAACCAGCTGCGTCCAAATCAATTTAAACTACATTCCTATCACTGTTAGTTTGGGAGCTACAACCCTTCAAAGTTTAGGGGGTGGAGGCTACGACAGCAATACTCCACAAATAATACGTATTACACGTTTTTGGACTCTGAAGACTTTTGAATGACTTGAAGAGTTACCCCAAAATATTATACTATATGACATTAGGGAATGAAAGTAAGCAAAGTATGCAAGCTTTGTTTTTTTTATGTCTCCTATGTCTGATAACACTCGTATTGAAAATACAGATTTGTTGAGTCGTTTCTGCAGTTCTGTGGTGTGCTCCTCCCAACTAAATTTATTATCAAGCAAAGTCACACGTGTCCTCATACTCAATAATTAAAAGCACTTGTTCAAGTGAAGGATCAGAATACTGTAAGATTTGTTCACGATTGAGCGAGTCTGATACATTCCTAGTAATCACATCACGTATCATTACATTGAATAGTAGTTACCACAGTCACAACTAAATTTACACTACCTAGTTAAACTAAAAGTTTCTTGATTGTCCTTTTCTCTTACAAAATTTAGGTCTGCTGCGAAAGTTATATGTTTTACCGCATGATCTAAGAAATGTAACAGACTGACGCTACTTTTCCTAACTTCTTGAATCCATGCTATTGTTGACTTCTTGTCCAAGAGATATTTAAAAATCTGTTTGGTTAATGTTGCTGGTCATCCGGTATAAATGTCCAAAAAATAGCTGTCGCCTCTTCCGTAGTGTTTCGGTTATGTTTTCTATGTTGCGATAAACTTCTGCATTACTTCTCAGTTTCCATACCTCTGTATTTCTTAGTGGACCAAGTACTTTTCGAATGGTTTTTCTTTCTAGGACTTCAAGTTTATGTAATTTGTAATTCAGTGCTAAACATTCACTTGTATAAAGACATTATGGCTTTACTACTGTGTTGTAGTGCTGTATTTTCATATTTTTAGACAGAGACTTTTTGTTGTAAATGCTCTCTCCATTTTATGTACTCTTTCTTCTACAGAAAAATTTTCTAAGCCATTTTTCTGAATCATTTCTCCCAAATATTTAAATTTATTTACCCTCTTTATCGGCCCAATATCTGTTAGTAGGATTTCTGGATCATTTTTTATGTTTGTCATAAATGAAAGCTGTTTTTCAATCGTTGCCTTATTTTTAGAGGAACCATTCTAGTAACTGTTGAGTTTTTTACCAATGAAAAATACAGAATTGGTATTGGCAGTTGGCCGATGGGGCCAAGATCGATCAGAAGCAATTTCATTTCTTATCCTAATCTTGGAAAAAGACGCGCGACACATTTTTTTTAAATTTGCGATTATACGCTATAACTGATTTAATAGGGAAATGCAATTAGACTTACCAGATTGAAAGAGTAAGATACCTGGAAAAATTCGGGTTGTCGGGATTTTGGAATTGTTGTCGAGAGAAATAAATTTTATAAATTAAAATGTTACTTTTCAAATCAACCTCCTACAGAAAGTCGTAATACTACTGGCAGATAATTACTTAGCATTTAATTCCTACGTTCCCACTCGAACTTAGTTTTGGATTTTACAGAGCCAGCCAATTTGGATCCTATAATAGTGTTGAAAAAAATAGTTTTAAAATTCAAACAATTTGCATCAAATTTGGCCGGCCGCGGTGGCCGAGGGGACTGAGGCGCTCCAGTCACGGTCTGCGCGGCCACTACGGTTCGAATCCCCCCTCGGGCATGGATATTTGTGCCTTCCTTAGAATTAGATAGTTCATAAGTAGTTAAGTCCCATAAGCTATACAAACATCATTTGCTTCAAATTTCAACCTAATTATAAAACCGGCTTTTATTAAAGCAAGATTCAAAGGTATCTAGCTGTCACTGATATTTGATTTAAATAAATGGGGAAACATGAAAAATTATGCTAGGCCGCGTTTCGAAGTCCCCTACTTAGTAGGCAGTCGCGCTGACCACTACACAATCTGCACACAGTGGCCACATCTGAACCGACTACTCTAGCACGTCTCCTGCCAGGCCCAAATTTCCCTCTTGTCGACATACTGTTGACAAGCAATACAAATGATACAATTTACTTTAAATTTATGTTCGTTTTGGCCTGTAGGACAATGAAGCAAATGAAACTGACATACTGTAATTATTATGCTACACAGTATACAGAAATTTACCAGAAGCTTTTTGGCACGAAATTCTGTGCTTTCTCTGGAGTCTGACATTATATGAAATGCAGGGAGAATCCAAACGAATACCGAACATCTGGACACCTTAAGAACAATGAGTGTAGTTCATTGATGTCAGCCGCCGTGGCCGAGCGGTCTGCGGCGTGCCAGTCACGGTCTGCACGGCCGCTGCGGTCGGGGGTTCGAGTCCCCCTCGGGCATGGATGTTTGTACCGTCTTCAGTATAAGCTAGTTCATAAGTAGTTTATAAGTTTAGGGACTGATGACCCTGTAGTTAAGTCACAAAAACTCTACAAACATTTGGACATTTAGTTCATTGATGTTGCTCCTAAGTTAAACTTTTCCTTGTTCTGTTTTTGAAAAACTGAAGCACGCGTCTTCCAAATAGCTGGAATGGAAAGTAAAGGGAAGAAAAATGAAGTGATACGGCTGCGAAAACTAGTCTGTTAGCAGTTACTGAATGAACAGATACCACAGATTTGTCATGATAAGGATGATATTCGTGCAAGTGCCTGCTCTTTCAATACAGCGAGTGCGATGTAATCCGTAAATATTTTTCTATTTACCTTCCATTAGCTTCTTAATTTCAGAATTATAAAGCAAAAAGCTGTGAATGTGGAGAAGAATATTTCCCATTTTTTTCAGTCGCGATATATCCTCTTCATTTAGCTGTAGATATTACTAATAATCCCATAGTTTTTGTTATGCATTACAGTTGTAACGCTTTCCTCGTCATTTAATGGGAATATTATAGACATGTGTGTATGTTAGGTGCAAAATAAGTGCAATTAGAAATAGGGATTTAAGCCGATTTCAACGCAACAATAGTAGATATTTTGGATTTCCGTGATCAAATTTCAGGTACAAGAAATGTAGAATGCAGCTTGTTGTAGCGACGGGCTCCAGAGAGAACAATGTTTCAGCCCAACCCCCTCCCTCTCTCCTTCGTCTCCTCCTCCCATCAGCTGACTGTCCATTATCTCCTTCCCTCTCTCTAATTGAATGTTCAGTAGAAAATCGTGTCGAAATTCGAACTAAATCGATCAGGAAATTTCCAAAACATTTGTGATAACTACTCTCCCCTTATATACAGGCTTTCGGGAATTATCGTTACAAACTTTGAGCACTTGTAGACAGGGAAATGAATACATAACAATTTGATAAGGAACCCATATCGGAGAATGTCATCCATGCAGCATTTCTTTACTTTTTGACACTGTCAATTAACAAGCTTGAATTTCAAGCTCGTTGCTGTGAATCAGATCTATACTACTACAAGCTCTTTGCTTTCCAGTTTTTTGGATGAAGTAATAATGGACCAGAACAAGAATAAAATGTCTCGTAAACATGGGCTCTTAAATGCATAAATTAGATCTGTGAACAACGTCTTCTTATTCGGTTGTCTACTGTTTACATGTCTCTGCTATTGGTCAAGTGCTGATAAATCTTACGGTATTCGTTGTAGACTTCACGTTTAGCAGACCTTAGAGATTTGTTTCACAGTGATAGAAATAAAGAAGTGTTCGAAGTGTCCGTGGATCAAACTTACGGACTTGAGGTCTTTACCTAAAATGTTCTCGAGTCCTCGAAGTTAATAATAAAAATTTCCGAAAATCGTTTATGTTTCAAAAATATATATAGCTCACGTCCTTCCGAATGTTCTTCATTTCCTTCATTGATTGGTTTATAAATGTGTAATAATTCGGTCAAGAACTTTCGAGATTTTCGGTAAAATTGTATATTAGGCCTACATATATATACTTTTTTATATATAACCGTCAAACCAATGACTTTGTTATCAAAATATGTGAAGCAGAACTGTCAATTTGATTTTAACTTTAACAAGGATTTTTATTTATTATTATTATTATGAGGGGGAAGCAATTTCGCATCTCGCACGGGGCGGGAGTTCGGCTTACCCCGGCCCCGGTGACCAGTACCGTACAGTCATGTCGATTCACGCTTCCATAAAGTTCGAATTATGCCTCGTCAATCCACACTAACCTCGACACAAACTTTTCGTCATCAGTTACCATTTGCCGATACCATTCGCAAAACTTCAAATGTTCAAATGTTTGTAAATCTGAGGGAGTTAATTGTTGTAATTATCAGTCCCTTGGCTTATAAACTACTTAAAGTAACTTATGCTAAAGACAACACACACACACACACACACACACACACACACACACACACACACACACACATATGGGGAGGACTCGAACTTCCGACGGCGAGCAACCGCGCGCTCCGCAGCAAGGCGCCTTAGAACGCTCGGCCACTCCACCGCGGCCAGAAAATTGCATTCGTCGATCAAGTTCGTCATCATTACTCACGTGCAATAATCGTAGAATGTAAACTTTCAACTTTGCAGCTTTCAGGAATCTTCGTTAACTTGTAACGCTGACCTACCTTTGTGAATATCATAAACCGTTCCATGCAATTCGAACTTGTCAATAAAGCGTTTAATTGTCAGGCGGTTAGCGGTTCTGTTTCAGGCGGGTTAGCGGTTCTGTTTCAGTCTTCAACGGTATTATCAAATTTGAAAAACCACTTCACAATACAGTTTCGTCGCTAGAATGTCAAGGGAGCTTCAGCCATCGTGTTTTTTCAGTACCAAGTTGAAAGTACTAACATCTGTTGAGCCAAAGACTACTAAAATAAACTCGTAACTGAAATCAAACGACAATATCAATATGTCGATAAAGCCTGGCGAAAAGTGTGTAGATTTTTCTGGCGGGCTCGGTAGACTTGAGGAAAGCGTAGATGCTTGATATCGCATTCATCATCGTAGAATACCGTTTATCAACAATCGTTTACAGCAGAGATCGGCAAGTAATCTTAGATGGGGTCCGGATACTTTCGAAAATTTTTATCGAGGTCCGCATGTAAAACAGCATCTTTATTATTAATTTTTTATTTTAATTTTCACTCAAAAATTATGGAATACAGTATATTTAAAATAATAATGTATAAACAATCCAAAAAAACTTATATAATTTGCTATTTATTTTCATTTTCAGTCACAAAAAGTACGAAATAAAATGGACAAACAAACTTATATTGAAAAGTCCAGAAACAGGTCATACATTATCCATACTTTTTTATTTTAATTTTCACTAAGAAAGTTTGAAATACAATGAAATGTGAGTAAATGTATTAAAAAATCCATGGAAAAAATTACATTGACGGTCTTGAGCAGGTTTTTAAAGTTTTGTTCACGTGCGGAGCAGCTAATGCGAATAGTGTCTTCAAAGTGATCGGTCGTTAGTCTAGAGGGAAAATTATTCCCCTAGAAATTCATTTTTGAAAATGAAATTTCCCAAATATATGTGGAGCAAAACATAGCAGCCAGGAAGATAGCGAATATTTTGCAATTTTCATATTTTTCCGGGACATGCTAATTCCTGAATTCGTGGATACAGTTTGATACGTTTACAAGGAAATGTCTTCCTGAAATTGTATTATCTCCATTTGGAGTGAAGGCTTTGAAAGGTGGAACAACTCCGCAGCCACGGCCACTTCAAAATGTGATTTTAAGAACCGTGACAAGTCGTATATTGCTTTGAATCTTACTGCAAATTTCTTCTTAAGATCTGACAAGAACTTTTGATAATATGGATTGTCTATTTCTGGATTACTTTATATTAAAAATTTTTGCAAAATAAAGAAATTCTTGATTTAAAATATCTCTTTCAACGAATCAGTTCGCGACGGAATGACGATAACACTCTTTGAACCAATTCACATATTAATTTCCCATTTCCTTGTAGCTCCGTGTTGTTTTTCTAATAATCTGAGTACGTAACTTATACTTTAAAAGCTGTGTGTGTGTGGTTTGATGTCGAACCTATCGTTTAATCAGACAACAACACAGTAATTTGGTTTAATTATGGCCCTGATACTGATGTATATACTGTTAGATACGAAACAGTGCATTCAACTGATTATGTGCGCAACGGATCTTTTAACAAAACAACTGTGGCAAGTCTCCATATGAAACAGACACTGACTATACTCAAAAAAATTGACTGCGAGAAAGATATTAAAAAAAAACACAAACCACTTTCTTAATGTTTGACTGCGAGAATTTTATGCAGATCAGTGCCTGATTATCAAAATTCAATTAACTGCAGTGTTGCATAACAATCATTTACTATGGCACAAATAACGAAATTTGTACAACAAGATTACCAAAATCAACACTGCACTTTAAAGCCACAAATAACTAATTATCAAATAAAGGAAGTAGGTTAATCTTCTAACTACGTAAATGAAACAGGAAAGAAAGGTCAACTTTGTTACTTATTATTAATAATCACCATTACATTACCCACATAATACAACTTTTTCCTAATGACATCAAATGCAATTACCTTCATTCCAGCGGTGGTACAACGTTTTCATGGTAATAAAAATACAATATATATTCCAAATACAATCAAATCAACTTGCTGGCACAGCAGCCTCTGCTCTACATCGGAGCCACATACATAACGCAACTGCTCTCTATGCGAGCTAAACCACAAGTGCTACTATCTCTCTCTGCGCGAGCTACAATGCTATGCAATACATGATCTTTGCCAAAGATGAAACTTCACAAAGTACACATATCGATACACACAGTTGAAGCAATATTATACATTTTCTTGCAAGCAAGTTACTCGACACAAAATAGGAGGCACAATATTAGACATTTTCTTATAATTTTTTTTATGGACAAGTTTCAACTTTCAAAATATTTTGGCGGTCCAGCTTTTGGCTTTCCGCGGTCCGGATTTGGACCGCGGTCCGCCAGTTGCCGACCCCTGGTTTACAGGAAGATAATCGCATAATTGTCTCTCAATGTTGTAATCTGTAACATAATACATGTATCAGTCGTCTACATCAGTATTTGTTGAAGTGCCATACGATATCAGGCCGCCGAATTGTCACCGATAAGGCAAAAATAAATATCTTATGATTCTGTTGCTGTATAAGTGCAAGATTAACAACAAATAAACTCTGCGATAAGAACTGCAGTTCAGTAATGATACTCCCTCTCTCGCTGCTGGCCTACGAATGGAAGTTGGGGACGTGAGGTAGCGCAGATTACAAACGCACAGAAGTGATCATGCGTTAAATGCCCCGCACACCTTTCATTTCCCACTGTAACATAGTAACATAACGTTCTACACATCATTACTTGTGCCCGCGCAGATACGGTTTAATCATCTAATACATAAAGCAGAATGTCCGTATATTTGTACGTGTTGCATACAAATATACAGTTTTGTTCCAATCTTTATGAAATTTTGTACACGTAATATTCAATCCATGAGAACGGTCGCCGTAAATGTAAGAATCACGTGCGATATATAGTTCACGACATATGACGTCATAAACAATGAGATGCACGAAAAACTGCTACGTTTAGAGACAATGCTGCTCATTTTCTCCTAAACCACTGGGCCGATTTAAACCAAATTTGGTACACACATTCCTTACCGTGAGGTAACAATTGCTGCAGGGTTAAGAATGACATGCGACACATGGTTCAGAAGATATGCCGTCAAAAACTATAGGAATCTCATAAAACTGCCACATAATGCGGGGAGACTTTATAAATACGATATATGAGAATGAGGGGGTACTTAGCGATTTGCAATAAATTTAAACGTAATTTCAAACCTTTATTAAACTTTTTCTCGCTGACAAGCATAGGAAGATGATGAAAGGCAAAAAGTTTCTCGCTTACTACTTTTCCGCTGTTTATGAAGTAAGATTTATAATTTATACACTACAAATTGTAGCCGCAGGAAATTTTACAGACAGTATACACACATATAGTTGAATGTACCTTCAAAAATTGTATCACAGTAAGACATTTAGTTCATGAGATATGAGCACATAAACAGTAACTTTCATGGAAAACCGCCGCATCACGCACCAAATTTTAATCTATTACTTCTTTACTACTAATTGTATTTCACAATACTAATTGTATTGTACTATTGTCACTTACAGAAACGGCGGCAGTGTCATTGTCATATCAAAATCCCAGGATTTCACTCTATACATTTCAAATTCTTTCACTCAAACGGACGTTAGCATTATAATCTCTTGTCCCTAACTGGTTGTGAAGAAAAGAAGGAAGCTTAGGGTTTAAAAACTGTCGACCTCTTGGTTGCAGCGTTAGAATGGCAAAGCGTTCTAAAAACTATGGAGAGTGCGGTTACTCCCCGTCGGAGTTTAAATCATTCCTGGGGCTGGGGCGTTTGTTGTCCTTAGGTTAGAAAAAATAATTCAAATGTTTGTATAGCTTATGGGACTCAACTACGGGGTCATCAGTCCCTAAACTTACAAACTACTTATGAACTTGCTAACACTAAGGACGGCACAAATATCCATGCCCGAGGATTCGAACCCCCAACCGTACATCTACATCTACAACCATACTCCGCAAGCCATCCGACGGTGTGTGGCGGAGGGTACCTTGAGTACCACTATCGATTTTCCCTCCTATTCCAATCACGTATTGTTGGCGGTGCAGAGTTTGACTGGAGAGCCTCAGTCCCCTCGGCCACCGCGGCCGGCCCTTAGGTTAGTTTGTACGCCTAGGCACTGATAACCGTAGCAGTTAATTTCCATAAATTTACAAACTTTTGAACATTGCGGTCATTATAAAGACAGAGCAGAATCTCGAATTAATTTTTACAGAGGATGGGGATGGAAATCGGCCGTGCTCTTTGAAAGCAACTATACCGGCATTTGAGGATGAGACACGGTGCTAGCCATTACTGAGTACGTACACAATTAAGGGATCATATAAGATATCGCACACAATACCCATATCATAACGTACTTTATTTAGAGATTGCTTACAATTGTAATTTCTGTGTGATACAGTGCATTTTGCTGACTCAGCTTTTTACTTGAGGTTTACATGGCGTTTACTTAGAGCGCCGTGCGGGGGTAGCCGAGCGGTCTGGAGCGCCACGTTACGGATCCCGCGGCCTCCCACGTCGGGGTTCGAATCCTGCCTCGGGCATGGATGTGTGTGTTACATTCAGCCTCCTCTCTCGACCAGCTGCTCACCAGAGATAACGGTCAACTCTTGCTGATATTACCCATGTACTAACTTGGCCTTGCCTTCTTTTAACGGTCCCTGTTGTCGAAAATCGCGTTCCGACCCTGGGAATTACACTTTGGGACACTTCAAAAGCTGCAGCCACCTCCCTCTATGTCAGTTCCGCTTACAGCCTTCCATGCCATAGCTTCGGGATCACGTTGTTGCATTACCCTATCTGTTCAATACACTATTTGAACTCAGCTGCTTGGGGTTCGTTTGGTAGAGTAAACACAAGTCACCAAAAAAACCATCTACAGCAATTTTCTGTTATTAACTATTTCGGTTGGCGTAATGTTTACGTTTCCACGTCGTACAACCGATAGAAAGACGTTGAACCATTTTAGTTCAAATGTTCAAATGTTTGTCAAGGTTAAGGGACTTTACTGCGGGGTCATCAGTCCCTCCATTTTAGTTCATTCTGCCGCTGACATTACCTCAGAAGCTACATATCTCAGCTGATCTCCTAATAGTTCTGACATATGTAGATCGGAATATAAGTACTGTTTATTTAATCCGGGACTTCCAGATTTCTGTATCGACTTGCTAGTTAACAACTTTGCACCTCGCTTATATAACTATTTGGATAACAACTATCTTAATATACATAAGAGTTGAGGTGTTTGTGCCTATATTTCTCTCTGCAGCCAAAACTACACATCGCAAGCGAATAGTGTTTGTATGTGGTATCAGATGTCAGTGTCCCATTGTGCACTATGGTAGTAGAGGGGAGGGTGGCGGCCGCGGTGGCCGAGCGTTCAGCGGTGCGCCAGTCACAGTTTGCACGGCCACTACGATCGGGATCCTCGGGCATGGATATTTGTGCCGTACTTAGTGTTAGCTAGTTCATAAATGGTTTAGGGACTGATGACCCGTAGTTAAGTCCCATAAGCTCTACAAACATTTGAACTTTGTAGTAGCGGGTTGATAACGAAAAGGGGGGGGGGGGGGGAAGACATGGGTGTTGGAAGTTACCGACTTGTATAAAATTCTACGTCTGGGTGTCAATAGTTTGCTCTGCAGCAAAAACTACACAATGGAGACGAACGATCTCTCTGTGTTGTTGTAGCACCATAGCAGTTCTGTGTAGAAAGCTATTGTAACTCGGCTTCGGTTGGTTGGTTTGCATTTGGCTATGTTTGTGACTTGTAAGATGTAGATTTCGGCTTGACTTCCACAGTTTGTAGCGGCTTTATGGGTTCTAAATTTTGTCATCCCAGTATGAAATTTAGGTTGGTAGACCTGGTACTTCTTTCGTAATTAATAAAATTTATATCTTTCTTGAATTTTGCACACCGTAAATATTGGTTATGTGCATATCTTGAACTTAAAGACTTTTTGTAATGTTTGAGCATGAAATTCCGTTTCTCAGGGGCCGATATTTAATAAACTGAAAAACTTGAATCTTTGAGTCCCGGTAGTTCAGACAGTTTGAAGCCAGTTACAAAAGATATTATTTGTGCCTGATTCTATTTCTATCGAATTATTCTATAGTAAGATTTTGTTAAAAGTCTCTCCTCACCAAAACTGTTAGATATTTTTCTTTCACACACTAACTGATTTCTTACGAACATCACAGATATTATTATATGTTCACTTTTAGAATAATCTTGGAGCATGTTAGGGAACTAAATATTTGAATAGCTGTTCAAGACTTTATTTTAAAGTTTCACATATTCTCTATTTTGAAATTAATAATTATAACCAAATCACTTTCACAGAAAACACTTCATAAGTTCACAATGCGTGACTATTTTCGTAAAAGTCTCATTTACATTAAAGTCTCTGGATCCTATTACAATGACTATGAACTTTAATTCATATAGATAAGGTTTTTAAATGTCATTTCCTTAAACTTGCAAATTAGTCTGAATTCCAAAATCAGGAATATTAAGCAGTTTATTAATGGGAGGCAGAAGTTTCTAATTCTTCCTTCTTAGCCTATCCCGATCAAAGTCCAAAGATATTGCACGCATACGCACGCACGATACGAAAGTTTATATTAAGAAATAAATAATTTATGGGGTCCATTTCTATCTTGGAAATAAACCCCGTCTGATATTTTGAAACTAATCTCGGAGAGAGCAAAGCACTGAGAGTTAATCACATAGACAGTTAATCACATAGAGAGCGAGTAACTCAACTGCGGGTACTATTTGTAATGTCAATCTGACAAATGATCTCTGATATATGAGGTGTTTTGACCTACTTATTCCCTGGATACTATTATTCTGAATTACGCTGATATAATTCCACAACACACCAAGATGGCGGAAAGGCTTCAACTGACGTATGTGCTCGGCATAGATAACGTCATCTCCCTTTATTCTAACCTCCTTGGTATGAATAAAGAAAAATAAATGCTTATTGCAGTTTGAAAAGTAAAACTACCAAGAAAGATGCCAAAGCGTAGGAAAAAAGTTTCGCGTTCTCGATCCGTTTCTAAGTGACAGAAAACTGTGCTGAAAAGTGAATCTACATGCAATAGAATCTTGAAATTTGTAGACGTTGTTTATCTTACAGTGTAGGTATCAGCGATATTCTCATCCCTAAGGGGATGAAATAGAGGATGAATGGTTTTTTGAAAATACTTCGCTATTAAGGCAATTTTGAAGCAAGAAATACAAAACTTCGGATTTAGATTTTTGATTGGAATTTTAAAAATACGTGTTTCGATAGTTTTGGAAATTCAATCATTAAGTGGGTGAAATAAGGGAAAATCTTTAAAGGGTGCTTCTAAGACTATTTTGATGGTAGACATGCGAAAATTTGGATTTGGAAGCATGATTAGAATCTTAAAAAAATTTTGGGGGATTTTTTAAATTCTGATATCAATTGTGCATTAGAGGATGGCAAGTTATAACAAAATACTTGATTAGGAAAGCATTTTTAAAGCTAAATCTATGAACATTTATATTTAGAAACAGAAACAACCAATGCAGACCATCCAGCCTAAGCGTGCGAAGCAGCGGAAAGTAAGCTAGACTGACAATAAACCTAGATATGATAACCTGAAACGGAAAACATGAACGATTACTAGCTCGTTGTCAACTAAACTCGCTCAATGATACTGTATTGCTTGACTGACCCTCCCTTCACCCAAGTCCCATTCAGCGCAGCGACTTACTGTAATTAGGGCGCGTTCCGCCATATTGTCCGGCTTGTGACGTTCAAACAGGCAGTGTCCTCGTCTACAGGCGCAGAATGATCTGTCCTTAACCGCGCAGCTCGGCTAAAGGCGTCTGCCGGTCCTTTGTCCCGTAATCGAGCAATCAAGCCGTTGTGTACACAAAGGGACAAAGGGCAGACTAAAATACAGCCTCGTAGTGGCTTGTTTATAAATTCTATATCTGCACGAATACTTTGCAATTCACACTTAAATGCTTGGCAAAAAACGTAACTTATAATTTCTTAAAAATTGAAACCATCATTATTAACAGCCTTCCATTAAACGTTGACAATCAAGAATAAACGAAAGACCTACATTTTTCATCATGAATTACGATTACATATAAACAATGACCATATCTAAATTTTAAATTTTAATCGTGTAGTTACATGAACAAATAACGAAGAGAAAAAAGAAAAGACATAATAAGATTCGAACCATTGATCCTAAAATTTTATAGGCTGTTAATACATAACGCGACCGTCGTTTTTTCTTTCTTTTTTGTGTTACTGATTAGCCACGACTTGTCAGTTTCCACGTAATTAAAGGTTCTCAAATAATCTTGTAACACCATCGAGACCATAGCATTAGAATCACGGTATTCCAACATTTTTCTTCGTTACGTGATTTTAATAATTTGTTAATAGGCAGAATTTTCTTATTTTTCAAAATTTTTTAGTAAATTCACTTTATATCAGCGCAATTCAGAGCAATTGTATCCAGGGAATACTTAGGTCAAAACATCTCTATATCAGGGATCATTTGTCAGATTGCTATTATAAATAGTACCCGCAGTTGAGTTTCTCTCTCTCTCTCTCTCTCTCTCTCTCTCTCTCTCTCTCTCTCTCTCTCTATGTGTTTAGCTCTCTATGTGCTCAGCTCTCAGTGGGACTATCTCTCAGTACTTGGCTTAAAGTATTATACGTGGATTCATTCCAAGATAGGAAAAGAGCCGAGAAAATATTTAAAATTTAATATAAACTCTTATATCGTGATCATACGCGAAAGCGAACATTATCTTTGGACTTTGCTCGGGATAGGCTAGGACGGAAGAATTAGAAACTTCTGCCTCCCGTAATAAACTGATGAACATTCCAGAGAGATTAATACAATCAAACTTTGACAAAAATAATAACGAATTGTGAACTTATAAAGTGTGTGCTGTGAAAGTGTAGTGAATATAACTATTGATTTCAGACTAGAGAATCTATGAACCTTTAAAAAAATCTTAAAAAGTTATTCGAGTATTTAGTTCCCTCATATTGTGCCAGCATATTCTAAAAGTGAAGGAATATATCTGACAGTAGTGGTCAGGAGAAACTTATGGTGAGATTTTCTAAAGAATAATTCTATAGAGGAAAAGGATCAGGCAAAAACAGTATCTTTGTGACGGGCGTCAAATTATCTGAACTACCGGGACTCAATGATTCAAATTTTTTATTCTTTCGTTTATCAAATATCAGCCCCTGAGAAACAGATTTTCATGCTCATACATTAAAATAGTTCTTTACGTATAATGAAATCCAGAACCAATATTTACAGTGAAAAATTCAACAAAGATATAAATTTTATTGACTGCGAAGAAGTACCAGGGCTACCAACTGAATTTTCATACTGAGGTGACAAATAGAATTTTGAACCTATACATCCAATATAACTGTGGAAATTAAGACGTAATCTTCAGCTTAAAAGTCGCAAGTTAAAACCCTAATATAAAACGAAGTCAACACAACTGTCGCCCCAGTCACCAAACCAAACCATGTCGCCGCCCAGCCACAATCTTTAAAGTAGATTTTCTCGATAACTTGTGAGAGCTGCATCGAATGTCTTCGGTTGTTCGCTGTCTTACTTCATACCATAAATGAATAAAACTAGCTGACTCGGCGAACGTCGCAACGCCAAACAGTCACCGAGTATCCTTGGATACCAGGAATACGCAGCAGATGGCGTCTGCGCCATGGAGGTTTTACGCTTCGTGGCGTGAATAGCCGATACGAGAAATTACATTGAAATTGCTATAAACGTAAGTAGATATTAACAGGGGGATATTAAAGCAGTGGCGGGCTAAGGCTGTCGGAGGGCCGGGGCGGTGGCACAACAAAATGTAGCCCCCTGTCCACTTGCAGATACACTCCTGGAAAATGAAAAAAGAACCCCATGAATTAGTCGGCCCAGCAGAGGGAAATTTTATTCACACATTCTTAAGGTTGCATACAACACACGATCACACCGGCAACCCGTACCCACGTGAGTACAGTCACCAGAGCGTCCGCATTGTTAGCGCTAATACCGTGTATACCCTCCTTTTGCAGCAATGCAAGCTGTAATTCTTTCATGGAATCGATCGTAGAGGTTCCGAATGTGGTTATGTGGAATGGCCTGCCATTCAATTTCCACCTGGTGCCTCAGTTGGTCCAGATCTCGTGCCGCTCATGCAGACGCCCAACATGACGTTTTATGCGGTCACAAACGTGCTCAATGGGTGAGAGATCTGGGGAATGTGCTGGCCAGGGTAGTTGACGTACACATTGAAGAGCACGTTGGATGGTACGGGATACATGTAGGTGTGCATAGTCCTTTTGGAAAAGCATATCACCTTCTTGGTGAATGAGTGGTAGCAAGGCGGGTTTCAGTGCACCGTGCACTGTTCAGTGTTCTCTAGATGATCACCGGAGGAGAATGGCGAGTGTAGAATATCGCTTCCCTCACAGTGATGCACGATCAGGTGTGCCAGCCGGCCGCGGTGGCCGAGGAGACTGAGGCGCTCCAGTCACGGCCACTATGGTCGGGGGTTCGAATCCCCCCTCGGGCATGGATATTTGTGCCGTCCTAGTTCGTAAGTAGTTCATAAGTAGTTCGTAAGTTTAGGGACTGATGATCCCGTAGTTAAGCCATAGACTATACAAACATTCAGGTGTGCCATCAGAGTGTCCTCTGCTCATGCCCCAGCATCGTTCAGCCCAATGGTGTCATGGTAGGCGCTTATGAAGGGACGAATGGAGACGTCTCGTCTTCAGTGATCAGAGTCGTCGCTGCCTCCGTGCCAATGATGGTCGTACGCGTGTGTGGTGTCGTGCAGGGAGTGCGAATATCTGAAGTGTATGCGACAGAGACAAACGGGTCCGACACCTGGCATCATGGTGTGGGGAGCCATATGCTGCACTGGCCATTTTTCTCGTCTGGTATTCGTTGTGGGAAAATTGAACAATAAACGGTACATCGAAACCATCATTCAACCCGTCTTGCCATCCTTCGTGCTCCAACAAGGCGCTGTGCTTTTCCAACAGCACAATGCACGTTCACACGTATCCTTTTTTTTTATTTTTTTTTTTTATTTTTTTTTTTTTATGGGACTTAACTACGGGGTCATCAGTCCCTAAACGTACAAACTACTTATGAACTACTTACGAACTAGGACGGCACAAATATCCATGCCCGAGGAGGGATTCGAACCCCCGACCGTAGTGGCCGTGCTGACCGTGACTGGAGCGCTTCAGTCACCTCGGCCACCGCGGCCGGCACACGTATCCCGTACAACCCAAGGTGCTCTTCTAGGTCTACGTCAACTATCCTGCTCATCATTATCCCCAGATCTGTCCCCCATTGAGCATGTTTGGGATTGGATGAAACGTCATCTCGGTGCGGTCTACACGACCGGCACGAGATCTGGTCCAACTGAGGCATCAGATGGAAACTGCATGGCAAGCCATACCGTAAGACTTCACTCGGCACCTCTACGATCGTCTACATAAGAAATTTGCACCCTGCATTGCTGCATAAGGAGGGTATACACGATATTAGCGTCGGCATTGTGCCCGCTCTGGTGCCCGCTCTGGTGTACTGGCGTGCGTATGGTTCTTACTGCGTAATCGTGTGTTGTACACATAATGAAGAATCAATAAAATTTCGCTCTGCTGGGTTGAGGAATTCATAGTGTTCTTTTTTCATTTTCCAGGAGTGTACATGTATTACTATAAAAAAAGTAACTTTTGAGATTTGGAGTCCCCCCCCCCCTCCCAGGACGAGAGAGTCGGGACAATATAAGAAAAATAACTTCCGAGATTTTGAGGCTCCAGAACGAGAGGCCAAGGGCGCTTTTATTTATTTATTATTATTATTATTCATTTATTTATTTGCTTTTCAGGTATTTGGCGGTCCCCCAAGACGAAAGGCCCAGGGCGGTCCGCCCCCTCCGACCCCTTAGTCCGCCACTGTATTAATGTAAGGTATGGGCTGTCGATATATCCAGTTGTCATATTTATTTACATTCCCTTGATTATAGCAATGATAATTTTAATATTAATTTTAGTAAATAGCCGTTTTGTTTTGTTGACTATTTTTTAACGATGCATGTGTCATTCCCACACTTATTTCACGTAATAGTTTTTTACGACGATTAATTTTTTACATTACGATTACTAGTTTCTAAATTATGTTATTATATAATTTTAGGTAACATGTACTTCTGAAATACAGGTTTAAAACCTCTGAAACCATGATAAAGGTTTATTAAAACGACGTATCGTGCAGTTGGCTTATTTTATTAGTTTCCTATCCTTATAAACGTTATAAGCCGAAGCCATGTTGGAAATATTGGTTTTTATGACCTTAAAAACGATGTTCATTGTATTTCTTTTAATAATCAGTTCGACGTATTTCTTGATAAACCCATTACAGTGTGTGTGTGTGTGTGTGTGTGTGTGTGTGTGTGTGTGTGTATGTGTGGGTTTGACCACTTCCAAGACTTCTGTTACGACAAGCTGAATAGATTGGGATGGTAAACCTGAAGTCAAGACGAAATCGTCGTCCACACTGTCGCAACATATTTTTTTTTCTTTCTTTCTTTCTTCTTTTTAATGAACGTCAGTAAACTATAATTTTTCATATTGTTTATGCACCCACACGATCTAATATCACCTTCTCACATTCCACTGTTCAAATATTTTACTAGGAAGATCCATCACCAGGTCTTCGTATTTTGAGCGACCAAATTGCTGTCCAAATAAGCTGTCACCTGTTCTCTGTGAAATCGCTTCTCTGTTTCTGTGAACTAAAACCTGCAGCACAAAACATTAAATGCACTTTTGAAATCATAGCTCCATGACCAACGGGTTTAACCATTGTGGAGCTTCGTGAATGACTAAATGCAGCCCGGTCATCCCGTCTGAAAATAATCGCAATGGACAGTAACTATAAGTGACACTATTCAGATGTTTAAAAGTTTGTAAACTTAAGTAACCTAACTGCTATGGTCATCGGTCCCTAGGCTTACAAACTATACCGAGTAGCACCGTGCTTTTTAGTGAGGATCATCCTTACTCCTAATGTTGCAGTTACGTAGTCTTTGCGTCTTCCACTCCAAGCCGCCACCCTTTTTGCGCCCATACCTCATGGTTGCAAAATATTAACACTAATCATTTACAGAAGGATGGAAAAGCTGGTAGAAAGCTGTAGAAAGCTGTAGATTTGGAGAAGGCTTTTGAAAATGTTGATTGGAATAACTCTTTCAAGTTCTGAAGCAAGCAGGAGTAAAATATAGGGGGCGTAAGGTTACTTACAACTTGTACAAAAACCAGACAGCGGGCCGGCCGCGGTGGCCGAGGGGACTGAGGCGCTCCAGTCACGTTCAGCGCGGCCACTACGGTCGGGGGTTCGAATCCCCCCTCGGGCATGGATATTTGTGCCGTCCTAGTTCGTAAGTTGTTCATAAGTAGTTTGTAAATTTAGGGACTGATGACCCCGTAGTTAAGTCCCATAAGCTTAACAACATTTGAACATTTGAAGCAGACAGCGGTTGTCAGAGTTGAAGGACATGAAAGGGATGCAGTGGTTGGAAAGGGAGTAAGACAGGGTTGTAGCCTTTGTCCAATGTTATTCAATTTGTACATTGAGCAAGCTATAAAGGAAAGCAAAGAGAAATTTGGTGAAGGAATTAAATTTCAGGGGGAAGAATTAAAAACTTTGCGTTTTGCCGACGACATAGTAATTCTGTCAGATACAGCAAAGGACCTGGAGGAGCAATTGAACGGAATGGACAGTGTGCTGAAAGGTGCATATAAGATGAACATTAACAAGAGCAAAACTAGGGTAATGGAGTGCAGTCTAAGAAAATCAGGTGATGCTGAAGGAATTAGATTAGGTAACGAAGCAATAAAGGAGGTAGATGAGTTTTGTTTCTTGGGCAGTAAAATAACAAATGATGGTCGCAGTACAGAGGATATAAAACGTAATATGGCAATGGGTAGAAAAGGGTTCTTGAAAAAGAGAAATTTGTTAAAATCGAATATTGATTTAAGCCTAAGGAAGTCCTTTCTGAAGGTATTTGTATGGAGTGTTGCCTTGTACGGGAGCGGAACATGGACGATAAACAGTGCGGACAGGGAGAGGATTGAGGCTTTTGAAATGTGGTGCTACAGAAGAATGCTGAAGATTAGGTGGATGAATCGTGTAACTAATGAGGAGGTACTGAACAGAATTGGGGAGAAAAGAAATTTCTGGCATACTTTGACTAAAGGAAGGGATAGATTGGAAGGGCACATTCTTAGACGTCAATGAATTGTGAATTTAGCGTCGGAGGGAAGTATGTGGGGTAAAAACCGCAGAGGAAGTCCAAGAGATGGATACAGTAAGCAGATTCAGACAGATGTAGGTTGCCGTTCTTATGTGGAGATGAAGAGGCTTGTTCAGGATAGGGTATTGTGGAGAGCTGCATCAAATCAAATCAAATCAAGACCACAACAACAACAAATACCTCGGTTCTGCCACAGAGTAAGTAAGAGTTGTCGGTAGTTCCGCGCTAGCTAGGTAGAGGGTACGAAAAACAGGGTGGCCATCTATTGCAGACCTGTCGTGCTGTTCTTGGTGGTTAATTGGCAGCGTGCTTCAGCCGGCAGAGCTCTCAGTAATGTGGTCTGCGGCTGCAGCTGCTGGTGCAGAGTGGGTGCCGCACCTGTCCGGTCGTTGGCAGTGGCCGAACGCCGTCGAGACGCTCCAAGGAGTCGCTGACCGGTTTGGCTGACACGCGAGACGACAGACCCGCTGTCTGCGCCCTGGTCCACCGTGCCGATACCTCCGCCTGCTCGTCCATCTTATACGGGGCACACTGGTTGCCGCCGCTGTACCGAAGTGGTCAAGATCTACGCACTACTCGTGAGCAGTGTTGCCAGACACAGGGAGTTTTCCCGACACGTAGGTACTTTTAAGCATTAAAATCATGAAGGGAATTGTCATACAAAAATCCCCAACGCGTAGGTACTTTGGTAAAATTTTACAGTGTGGCGCGGTGGAGTAGCCGAGCGGTCTAAAGCGTCTCGCTCCGGAGCGCGCGGTTGCTCGCCGTGGAGGCTCGAGTCCTCCCTGGGGCATGGGTGTGTGTGTTGTCCTTAGTTTAGTTTACCTAGGTTTACGTAGTTTGTAAGATACGGACTGATGACCACGCAGTTTGGTCCGATAGATTTACATTCATTTGAAATTTCAATCATTTGAGATCGCCGCGGTGGAGTAGCCGAGCGGTCTAAAGCGTCTCGCTACGGAGCGCCCGGTTGCTCGCCGCGGAGGTTCGAGTCCTCCCTGGGGCATGGGTGTGTGTGTTGTCCTTAGGTTAGTTTACCTAGGTTTACGTAGTTTGTAAGATACGGACTGATGACCACGCAGTTTGGTCCGATAGATTTACAAACATTTGAACATTGAACTGTAGTGCTCCTGCACATTCATATGTTTTGCACACAGTTTTGCATTGTTCGCCTTGCTGTAATTAGCTGAACGAATTTCTGTTAATTAGTACGTGACAAATAATTGCTTGATTGCCTCTGGATTTGAAATTTATGTCAATATGTGAACTAACAGACTCCTATGTGTACGGAATCGAAACATATTTCCTTTTCGTTTTTTTGAAATACTTCATAGATAACACGTTGTAATTAGTCAAGAAACAGAATATAAACATCTTGAAAATTTTACAATCGCCGACACAAGCCTAGCGGGTAATGTTGGCAACAGAACAGCACGCGGGAATGAAGCCGACCGATTGTGGCAAAGTTTGAAGTAGTCAATGATATTTTACTGTTTATAGTAAACAATATTAATTTGAAAACTTAGTTTGAGACACATTAAAATTGATGCGAAATATGATGATTTCGATGTATATCAGTGGAATGGAGAGTCGGTTTGGATGTGTTAGAAAATATCACCACAAGAATATTCATTGTTTCCCTGAACGAAAGACGTTTTATTACCTTGACTAGAGTGTTATTTATTTACGTCAGGACGATATATTGGTTAGTAGCCAGCCGCGGTGACCGAGCGGTCTGCGGCGCGCCGTTCACAGTCTGCACGGCCGCTACGGTCGGCGGTTCGAATCCCCCCTTGGGCATGGATGTTTGTGTCGTCTTTAGTATAAAGTAGTTCATAAGTAGTTTGTAAGTTTAGGGACTGATGACCCCACAGTTAAGTCCCTTAAGCTTAACAAACATTTAAACTAGTTAGTGCTTGTAAATGAGAAGATGCTGACACGAAAACGCTAAAACATTTGCGACAGCCAACATTATAATAAACAAAGCGCTTGATATTCGCTGTCAACATAGCATTATTCTTTGAAAACTGAATCATGTAGAGTGACGGACTTCCTTTTTCGTGCTGACTGTGAACTAATAATTACTGCTGTTCCTACGCTATGGTTGATAGTGTCTCGATATATCCTTGTGCGGTCAATTAATAAGTTGTCCTCGTGTAACAGTGCACTCGGAATTACCGGCATATTTGGGGAAACTAATTAATGCTGTTCCTCTCTATGGTTGACAGGTTCCTAATGTACCCTTGTCCTATCGAGATATCAGTAATCGTCTTGTAACAGAGCACTTGGAATTCGCGGCATAATCTATTCTTGACTCCATCAATCAGTAACGATCAGTCACTGGAAAAACATCTGTCGCAAGTGAAGCACGATGCCAAAAATTTATTTTAAATTTTTTCAAAATTGTAACATGTCACATTAATGAAATAGTTAACCTCTGCTGGCCAGACTCCTGGATTCAGCCCCTCTCAGACCCAAATCCTGGCTACGACCCTGATGTAGGGGCATTAATGAGGTGGTAGGGAGAAAGTAGGGAAAACGTAGATACATTTTTGTGAGTCTGTAGGTATTTTCTCTCTCTGCCTTCTGGCAACACTGCTCGCGAACTGCTCTGCAGTAACAAAATCCGAATTTTTTCCCTTACAAACTAACCGTGAAACTTGTGATCTCTTCTCAATATGAACTCCCTGCAGTCGTACACCTTTTTTTCCGGAATGTCGATTCTGGTTTGGCCACTGGAAAATGGAGAAAGGGCAGTGAATGTGCAACCAGGCCTGCACACAAGATTATAAGGCATAAAGGAAGGACTTTTTCTAACACAATACGTCGTTACTTGTGCTTCAAAAAAATTTTTATTTACAGAACAATACTCAAATGATTGTGTACTTTGCAAAGTTAATGCTTGGAAACAACCTCTCCCTGATAACGGCCGTTTTCAGCGACACATTTATCAAGCGGCTCTCGGAAGTTGGTTTCCACTCTTATTTAGCGAGATATAAAGATGAATCTGTCCCAGGGCCAACAAATAACCGTAATTACTTAATATCGATTCCGAGTATAATATGCTTAGCATGGACCCGAGATCGCCATGGAACACATTGTTTTCAAGTAGAGCTGACTGAATATTCTATATCATAGGGGGCGGGGTTCGATTACCAGCTAAAGATGTGGGAGAGTTGCTCCGAAGAAATATTGTGGAATTTACACAACGTTGTCCGGCGGCAAACCCATGAAGACTGTATACAATATCACAATTATCGTAATAACTTGAAAAATAGTAATAGTAAACTGGTCCTAACATTTACGTGTCTATTATTGACAAGTATGATTAATTCTATAACAATATTGACTGCAAAGAATAGTATATATGCAGAGTTTATGTACACTGTGGATTCGCCTGTTATGACTTATTTCGTTGTTTGTCAATAGCTAATCTACAATTGATTATAAATAAGTTTACATGCTCACATATATTCTTATTTACTTTACATAACATTAAACTGATATTAAAACTAAAATGCAAGGCGTCCATTTAGTCAGCCACGCGCTCATTTATATTTTAAGATTTACATCAAACTATTCCATAGTTTATGTTCCTACCAATATGATATTTTCTATTGGTAATTAACTTTTGATTATACTTTGATGATCCACTGTGTACTCTGATATATTGTATTTAAATTTGTTTACGCTTTCCAATGGTGTGACAAAACACTACAGTTTTGTGTCTGTTTAACTAAGAAAATGTGATGGTAACTGTATTTAAATATTGTTATGGGTCTTGTCTGTTACATATCAAGAGGAGGTTCTGAGCCCGCAAGAGAAGGGATGGATGTGGAGTGGGACGTGATTTTGGATGTCATAAGGCAATATATCTTGCGAAGACATGTGTTTGCGGGCTTCGCGACTCGCTGAACGCCAGGTATCGGTTATGAACCTGCGAGATCAGTCCCTGCGAAGTTGACATCTATTTGCTAGAGACTCCAAGTATCAGAGATGCTCATTAGCTTGACGGCAGCTCATGTGGGGACGGTTTGGTTCCGTATGCGATACAAGGTGATGCGATGTGAGGATACACTTTGTAGTAATCGATGGTAAGGCATCGACTAAAACAAGGTGATATCGGGCGTTCCACTGGGTAGTGTTATTGGTCCTTTGCTGTTCATGTTTACTTAAACGATTTGGGAGAAAATCTAAGCAGCTCTCTTGGGTTGTTTGCAGATGACGCCGTCATTTACCGTCTAGCAAAATCATCTGAAGTTCAAAACCAACTGCAGAGTGATCTAAATAAGATATCAGTATGGTATAAAAATTGGCAACTGGCTCTAAATAATGAGAAGTGTGAAGTCGTCCACGCCGCGGTGGAGTAGCCGAGTGGTCTAAAGGCGCCTCGCTGCGGAGCGCGCGGTTGCTCGCCGTCGGAGGTTCGAGTCCTCCCTGGTGCATGGTGTGTGTGTGTGTGTGTGTGTGTGTGTGTGTGTGTGTGTGTGTGTGTGTGTGTGTTGTCCTTTAGGTTAGTTTGTCTTAGTGTAAGTAGTTTGTAAGATACGGTCTGATGGCCACGCAGTTTGGTCCGATGGATATACAAACATTTGAACATTTTGAAGTCGTCCACATGAGTACGAAACGATATCCGTTATACTTTGTTTACAAGATAAATCAATCGTATGTGAAGGCCGTAAAGTCCACTAAATACCCAGGAATTACTATTACATCAGACTTAAACTGAAAAGAACACTTAGACAATGTCGTGGGACAGGCGAACCAGAGACTTGTGTTTTATTGGCAGGACCCTTAAAAGATGCAACAGAACTACTAAAGAGACTGCATACACTATGCTTGTCCGTCCTTTTTTGTAGTATTGCTGCCCGTGTGGGATCCTTATGAGGTGAATTTGACGGAGAACATCGAGTTTTATTTTGTATTGTCACGATGCAGGGGAGATAGCGCCACGGAAATGATACAGGATCTGGGATGGGAATCATTACAACAACGTCGCTTATCGGTGCGGTGTGGAATACTTACGAAACTCCAATCGCCAACATTCTCTTCCGAATGCGAAAATGTATTGTTGACTCCCACTTACATATGTAGAATAAAGCACTAGAAATGGACAGAAATGGACAGATTCAGGTGTTCTTTCATTCCGCGCGCTATTTGAGAATGGAATGGGAGATAAATAGTAAGTATAAAGGTGGTTCGATGAACCCTCTGGCAGTCACTTAAATGTGATTTGCAGAGTATCCCATGTGGATATAGATGAAGCTATCCCGTCACGCTTCACGGTCCGTCCTCACAGTTTTACTTCAGCTAGTATCTCACCTCCTACATTCCACTTCCGCCTGGAAGTTTCGTGTTAGTGTACACTCCGATGGAGAGAGAAACATCCCCTGGCCTTTATCTAAGCCATGTCTCCTCCATATTATTTCTTCCAAGAGTGCTAGTCTTGCAAGTTTACAAGCTTCCTAGGGTTTTTTATTTGTGGACGGAGAAGTTAGTACTGCTTCCTCACACAAGTCCCCTAAAACCTCCACATCCTGTTGCGTAGCAATGTGAGTTTGTACCGCCCTACAGTACGCACGAGGTGCCGTAGTTGCTGTCAAAGTCTTTATGGAAAGCACAGAGTTCTGACTAACCTGTTGTCTTCTACAGTTGTGTCACCAGCGCAAAAGACAGGAAACAGGTCGTTGGTTCTTCTACAGCATACAAGTGAGGCTAAAATAAGTTCTGTAGGATGGAATCATAAGAAGCGACTCGCGAGATTCTTAATTGTCAGGGATGCCATTTATTAAATATATGATAAAATATGAACAACTATTGTTAATACGACACGGCCTATGCTGCCCGTAGTTCATGTTGAGACCTCGACTGTTATCACAATTATACAAAACTTTACTCTTTACCGGCGCGGTCCGGCGCGTATAGTGGTCAGCTCGAGATTGAAACTACGGCGCGTTGCTAGAGGGCACCTGACGCTCTATTTCGCGCCAAAACATGGCCGTCGCGCGCCTTCTGCAAAATCGCTCTTCTCTTGTTACAATAAGAGAAGACACCTTAAACTTTTTAAAATGTCTGTCCTTGACAGATATTTATCACAAATTCTCAGGTCTGAATATTTAATATTTAGTATATAATAAACAAAACTAATTTCAAAAGAAATCACGTGACGTGAAATGCAGCAGCCAATGCGAGGAGAGTACCAGTAACATAGGCTGGCTTTCCCACGGGAACCAGCACTTACTGTGCCATAAGCTACTGCTCCCCACCCCACCCCTCATTTCAACATATGCTGCACTTCTTTCTTCTGAGCTTAAGACACGTACGATGTTAGCAAAGAAACGGCCAGCGGCCAGAAATATTAAGTGGCCATAGTCCAGGAATATCACAAGTTTCGTAGGAGAACTTCAGTGAAGTTTGGAAAGTAGGATGCGAGGTACTGGCAGAAATAGGGTTGTGAGGAGGGGCTGTGAAGCGTGTCGGATTAGCCCAATCGGTAGCTCGCTTGCCTCCGAAAAGCAAAGGCCCCTGGTTCGAAGCCCGGTTCCGGCACACACTTTTAATCAGGCAGGAAGTTTTATAATGTCCGAGCTGTAGCAAAATCAGAAATAATATACAGGGACTCATTGTATTCCGCTTGGAAAGCTTCCCAGTGTGCAGTGACGTCACTAAATTCGTCGTGCTCCGCGTCGCCACCTACTTTCACGTCCCGTGCGACTGTCGGCTGAAGCATCAGAGCTCGTTGCGGAAACATCAATCTCCGGCTACAGCAAATAAAGCGCTGGTAATGGCGGCGTAATTTGAGTAGCTCGTAAAGTGCATCAGAGGCGGCGCGTCCGCTTGGAGACGGGGTGGCGTCGAGCGTGTGTAATCCGGCGTAGTGGGCGGCTGCAATTAACCGTGTGCGTTAGTTAGGTGCGTGCATCGGGCCCGCTATTGATTGCAAGTGGCTGCGGCCGGGCCCGTGCCCGCCGCGTGATACACGCCTCCCACTGCAGCCGCTGTCAGCACACCACCTCCGACGCTTTCCACTGTGTGGGCCACCGTGTTCTACACGATAATCAAAATATTGGGGCAAAACAGTAGGCACAGCAAGCTACTGGGTTCGATCTTATCTGAAGAGAAAACAAAGGGATAATGACTTGCTTTATGTTTCGACTCCGTTTTCTGCAGATATCTACATCTACATATACATAGATACTCTGCAAATCACATTTAAGTGCCTGGAAGAGGATTCATTAGCCACTTTCATAACTTTTCTCTACCGTTCCATTCTCTAATAGCGCGCGGGAAGAAAGAACACCTAAATCGTTCCGTTTTCGATCTTATTTCTCTTATTTTACTGGGATGGTCATGTCTCCCTATTTAGGTGGGTTCTAGCAAAATATTTTCACATTCAGAAGTAAAAGTCGGTGACTGAAATTTCGCAAATAGATCACGCCGCAACGAATAACGCCGTTCATTTAATGATTTCCACCTCAAATCGTGCAACATTTCCATGACGCTTTCCCTCCTGTAACGTGATAAACAAAACGTGCTGCCCTTCTTTGAACCTTCTCAATGTCTTCCGTCAGTCCCACCTGGTGAGGGTCCCACGATGGGCAACAGTACTCTAGGAAAGGAGGCAAAAGTGTATGTAGGCAGTCTCTTTGGTGGAGCTGTTGCATCTTCGAAGCGTTCTGCCAATGAAACGTGAGCTTTGATTCGCCTTCCCCACAATATTTTCTATGTGTTCTCTCCAGTCTAAGTTTTTCGCAAATGTAACTCCTAGGTATTTGGTAGAATTTACGACCTTAAGGTTTGACTGATTTATCGTGTAATTGAAGTTCAGCGGATTTCTTTTAGTGGGTATGTGTATTGCCAATTTTCGAACCGTATAGAAATTTTGTCTAAATCGGTTTGCAGTTGCTTTTGATCCTCTGCTGACTTCACTAACCGATAAAAGACAGCATCATCCGCGAACATTCTAAGGGAGGTATTCAGATCGTCTCCTAAATCGTTTATTAACGCAAGGAAGAGTAGGGGACCTATAACGCTTCCCTGGGGAACGCCAGATATCACTTCTGTTTTACTCATGACTTACCGTCAATTACTACGAACTGTGTCCTTACTGATAGGAAATCGTGACTCCAATCGCATAAGTGGGACGATATCTATAAGCATGCAATTTCATTAGAAGCCTCTTGTGAAGTAAAGTGTCAAAAGCCTTCCGGAAATCCAGAAATATGGAATCGTTTTGAGATCCCTTATGGATGGCAGTTACCACTTCATGTGAATAAAGGACAAGCTGTGTTTCGTTGTAATTGACGGTAAGTCATCGAGTAAAATAGAAGTGATATCTGGCGTTCCACAGGGAAGAGTTATAGGTCCCCTACTCTTCCTCATGTTGATAAACGAATTAGGAGAGAATCTGAATAGCTCCTTTAGACTGTTCGCGGATGATGCTGTCGTTTATCGGTTAGTGAAGTCAACAGAGGATCAAAAGCAACTGCAACGCGATTTAGACAAAATTTCTTCTTGGTGCCAAAATTGGCAATTACACTAAATAAAGAAAAGTGTGAAGTAATACACATGACCACTAAAAGAAATCTGCTGAACTTCAATTAAGCGATAAATCAATCAAACCTTATGGTCGTAAATTCTACCAAATACCTAGGAGTTACAATTACGAACAACTTTGACTGGAGAAACACACAGAAAATATGGGGAAGGCGAACCAAAGATTACGTTCGATATGAGCGTCTTCCAAACACGATATTTCTACCGCATTTACTCGGCGTCTTCTTCAGCTGTTACCTGAGACTGGTTGCCTGATGCTTGCTTCTTCGCTGGGTTATGGTGACCCCGACGTGCTTGTACTATTAACCCTTGTGAGTTTCGCCTACTGTTCTGATTCCTTTATTTCAAGTGCTTCTCTGCGTTACCTATCTTCGGACTTTGCGTTCTTGTTTTGTGCTTCTTGTAGCTACTGACTTATAAGTTCAGTAGAGCCACCGGTCGTTTATGACGATCTCTTTCGTCACTTGATTGTCCAAGTTGGGAAATGAGTGGGTTGGTGGATGCCCAAGATCGGTCATAGAAGGATGCTGCTTGCTTCATAAATCGATGTTTTACAGTTGGTTCTTGTGCTTCTTCATGGAGGTATTTTGCAGGGAAGTCTCTGGGTACATGAAAAATTCTCCTGAGAGTCTTGTTCTGTAGTCTTTGTACTCTGTTTCTGTGAGTCTTCGCGGTGTTTCCCCAGGCTGGACTTCCATAGTCCATAACTGGTCTAATGCTGGTTCGATATAATTGTAGTTCCGTTTTTATGGGGAGATTTCAAGTTTCGTTAATCAATGGGTACAGTGCTCCAAGTCGTTCAGAAGTTTTCTTCCATGTTTCGTCGATGTGCTTACTCGTTGACTGTATCAGATATTTATGCCAGGTGTTCACTTTTCGGTCCGCTCCCATGAGTGGCTTCCCCTCTGTTCTAGGAGTTCCTTATTCCGTTCGCGCCCTTTCTGGCTGCTATTCGTCTTTTCGTCGCGAAGCTGCAGCTTCGTCTCGTTGAAGTGACAGCAGGTCTAGCTGCTTTTCCTTCTTCTTTCGCGGATTGTTTTCGTCATTTTCTCATTTTTTGTTTTCTTCCTTCTTGTTTGACATTTAGTTTCACTTTCTCTTGCTTTTTCGCAGCGTTTTTATTCCTGTAGCTGGTCTAGCCAGTGTGTTGTTGCTTTCCAGTGGATCTGGTTTCCCAGATCACTGATAATCGGATTGTTGCTTCTTCTTGTTTCAGCGTATAATTTTCCCGCTGATTTCTTGAAGCGCTTCTTCAGCATCGGTAATCCAGTTAATCTATGCAGTTCAGTAGTATTAAAATCTCTCGGCAGGTGCAGTGCCATTCTCAGGCATCTGTTTTGTACCTTCTGGAGACTTTTGATGTGCGACTCGGCGGCATTGCCCCACACCACAACACCGTATTCCAGCCTAGGCATGATGACAGCTAGGTAGAGCGTCTGGCCGCAATGTGGGGTCATTGTGGTCGTCGGGTTCAGTACCGGATAGAGAAGGCGCATTCTTCCAAGTGCCTTTCCTCTTATTTCTTTGATGTGCTGCTTCCACGTGAGATGTCGATCCAGTGTGACTTCAAGGTAGCGGCCGGTGTTTATCATTGGCTGCTGTCAGCGGCTGTCGTGGCCTCCAGGCGTTCCCTTCTCGGTCCGCTCCTGATCGGTTGTTCCATGCTCGGTCCGCGCCCGCGCTTCGGGCTCCCCTAGCGCACTTGGTGTTCATTATTTCCTCCGTGCCCGCTCTGAACGCCCCCAGTAGCAGTCGTCACGTTTAGGTTTATAAACATTTGTACATTTGAATGACAAGAGCACGGGCCATATGTGAGAGCGACCACTCAGAGAGGACAGGACAGGCACGATAAATTTACATTGCTGGCGGACGGACACCAATAATCCGATACATCAATCCACAAAAGTGAAGCGTATAAATCATCTACATCTACAAGGGATACTCTGCAAATCACATTTAACTGCCTGGCAGAGGGTTCATCGAACCACCTTTATACTATTCATCTCCCATTCCATTCTCGAATAGCGCGTGGGAAGAAAGAACACCTGAATCTCTCCTTTCGAGCTCTGATTTCTCGTATTTTATTCTGCTGATCATTTCTACCTATGTAGGTCGGAGTCAACAATATATTTTCGCATTCGGAGGAGAATGTTGGAGATTGGAGTTTCGTAAGTAGACCAAGCCGCAGCGATAAGCGCCGTTGTTGTAATGATTCCCATCTCAGGGCCTGTATCATTTCAGTGACGCTGTCTCCTCTGTATAGTGACAATACAAAACGAGCTGCCCTTCTTTGAACTCTTTCGATGTCCTCCGTCAAACCCACCTGATAAGGATCCATCACTGGATAGCAATACTCCAAAAAAGGACGGACAAGTGTAGTGTATGCAGTCCCTGTAGTAGTTCTGTTGCATCTTTTAACGGTCCTGCCAATAAAACGCAGTCTCTGGTTCGCCTTTCCCACGACATTATCTACGTGTTCTTTCCAGTTTAAGCCTGAAGTTATAGTAATTCCTAGATATTTTGTGCAGTTTACGGAACTTCACATTTGATTGATTTATCTTGTAAACAAAGTTTAACGGATTTCTTTTCGTAATCATGTGGACGACTGCACAATTCGCATTATTTATAATCAATTGCCAATTTTTTACCATAGTGATATCTTATTTAGATCGTTCGGCAGTTGGTTTTGATCTTCAGATGATTTTACTAGACGGTAAGTGACGGCGTCATCTGCAAACAAGCTAAGAGAGCTGCTCAGATTTTCTCCCAAATCGTTTATGTAAATAAGGAACAGCAGAGGACCAATGACACTACCATGTGGAACGCCCGATATCACCTCTGTTTAAGTCGATGCCTTACCATCGATTACTACAGCCTGTGTACTCTCTAACAGAAAATTCCCTATCCATTCGCAAATTTACGGCGATATACCATAACCAAGCTATTTGATTAAAAGCCATTTGTAAGGTACGGTATCAAAACACTTCTGGAAACCAAGAAATACGGAGTCAATTTGAAAACCCTTGTCGATAGCAATCATCACTTCATATGAGTAAAGAGCTAGTTGTGTTTCGAATGAACGAGATTTTCTAAATCCTTGTTGACCTTGGGTCAGTAGATCATTCTGTTCGAAATAATTCATAATATTTGAATACAGGATATGTTTCAAAATCGTGCTGCAAATTGACGTCAATGATATAGTTTAGTGGGTTACTCCTACTGCCTTTCTTGACTATAGGTGTGATCTGTGCATCGTTCCAATCTTTTGGTACAGAACATTCTTTGAGAGATCGGTTGTATATGGCTGTTAAGTAAGGAGTTATCGCTTCAGCATAATCAGATAGAAATCTAATGGGTATACAATCCGGAGCAGAAGACGTGTTCTTGTTAAATGATTTACGTTGCTTCACTACTCCGAGTATATCTACTTCTATGTTACTCTTCTAACCTCTGTTTGTAATTCGAAATCTGAAAAATTGATTTCGTCTTCTTTGGTGAATGAGTTTCTAAAAGCTATGTTCAGTAACTCTGGGTTTGTAGCGCTATCATCGTCAGGATCGCCATTACTATCACGTAGTGAGGGTATTATTTGTGTTTTGCCTCTAGTATATTTAACATATGACCAAAATCTCTTAGGGTTTTCAGTCAAATTTCGAGAAAGAGTTTCGTTGTGAAAAGTATTGTAGGCATTTCGCATTGAAATCCTCGCTAAATTTCGAGCTTCAGTGTAGGATTGCCAATCCTGGAGATTTTGTGTTCGTTTAAATTTAGAATGCCTTTTCCGTTGCTTTTGCAACAGTGTCCTGACCTGTTTTGTGTACCAAGGGGGATTACCTCCTTCTTTTAGTAATTTATTTAGTATAAAACTGTCAATTGCTATCGATACCACTTCTGTTATTTTGTTAAAGTTTCACACCTTGTTGTAAGTGACTTTAATTAAATTATGCAGATAGAAAAGCGTGTATAAAAATCAGTTTAAAAAATTGTACTTTCTTTGGTATAAATGAATATAAATTTGTACATAGATAAAGTCGGAACAGTAGTTGCAGCTGATATTACGAGAGCTGTTGAAATGAAAGGTACGAAACGACACTGTGGACATAACTGAAGTCTTTATTAAAATGAAATCACTAGGGGCCTGAGCGCAACTATCCGAAGGATTCCCTGTTTCCAGAAATCCTGTGGCTGAGACAAGAGCCAGTCCTCTACTGTGTCCTTCAGCTCGCCGTCAGAGTTGAAGCGCTATCCTTTACCCTGCAAGTCACAGGGTAACACGCCTGGGCTGTAGAGCGGATGTTCAAGCTGCTCCCTCTTGAACTTGCCCAGTAGACTTTTTGTGACCCTGGAGACGTGTCGATGCGAGTCATCATGGAGCAGAATCACTCCCTTCTTGAGCAGCCCAGCCCTTTTGCTCTTCATGGACTACGGAGTGCTGTAGTGTTATTGCTTGCCTGACTATTTTGGGTGGAAAAAATAGGTCGCACTAAAGTAATTGAAAGGTGTTTTCAAAATAAGTAATAATGAAACCTACAGTTTATATTAACCGGTAATTTTAAAAAAATGAAAAGAATTGCAATGAACAAACATTTAAAAGATTAAAGTATTTTGCAAAACAAGCGATCTACAGAATTCGACGAATAGTTACCTTTCACAGCGGTGTAAAATATATCGTCGATGAGCTGTAATAAAAATTATTTGTAAACCGCGTAACTATTCGCCGGCATTGGATGGAGGTTCGGAATATTTAGATTCGATCCCCGTGTAGCATTATTTTAATCAAAGTGATTTATTGAATGAAAGAATAGTAATAAATGACAGGTACCAACAGTTAATCAGACTTCGGGCTGTTCGTTACTTATAAGTGATCGCAGCTTCCATGCCAATGAATATTTTAAAAGAATGAATAATTTCAAAGATGCACTGGCTAGCTACACGAGATGCTTAATTTCAGTATATCTAATACCCGAACCATCCAAAGTCGTAATAGTTCGCTTTAACTGAAAACAGCATGATCATTAGGGGAAGGAAATGCTAAAATAATTAAATTACTAAAAGAATTACTGAAATTATTTTTGACTGAGGGGATTTATTAATAAGAACAGAAATAGATAATGCGTACCTGTGTTTCCATTTTATCAGTAGGTTTTGTACAATTAATATAACAATAGTTAATGATGCTCAATAGTAATAATTCCGATCAGATCAAAGCCAGGCAATACAAAAAGAGAGAGAACAGAGATGCTATACTTTTTATACTATTATCATTCCAAGAATAATTGAAGATTACGATCATAGCCTATTATTCTTAGAGCTTTCTACGTATATCGGTTACGTAGCCTATAGATTCCAACGAACATTACATATTGTTTGATTAAATTATTAATTTTATTGTAAATAAAATTATTTAGGGGGTTTTTGCTATATGGTAATCTTAAAGTGTCTCACAGTACACATCACTCTTGATGGTTTTTTCCGTGCTCTTGGAATTTGATGAGTATCGGACCTCGCGTCGAAAAAGACGTCGAGCATCACCTTGCGTGCTGAGGGGGTGACGACGCATGCTAGATATCGCACTACGGTATCCCAAAGCGGCGTATTCAAATATCAACCAGTTTGGGTGTAAAGACGTTTCGTATCTTTTCATTTGAACCCTCGTATTTTTGAAAACCATTTATTTTTCTTTTTTCGTCACAGTTGCACTATTTAGAAGTCGGTAACTAGTTTCAGACTTGTACGTCCATTTTCAAACCATATGCCTTATTCCAACCGTAGCAATACACTGCATGAAGGCATATGGTTTTAAAATGGACGAACAAGTCCGAAACTAGTTACCAACTTCTCAATTGTGCAACTGTGACGAAAAAAGAAAAATAAATGGTTTTCATTACATAGCCAGTTACTGATCCTGTCCCATCTTTACGTTGAATTTTCCTCGTATTTTTGTTCACCAACACACATAAATGATAAAGCTCACAGCAAAATTGAGCTTGAGTCCGAAGACATGGGTAAAAGCTCACCCATCATCCTTTTTTAGAATGCGATTTTTTAACATATTGCTTCCAACGTACATCTCTGGATGTAATCGAATTTAATAAACTCACAATTCTCTCTTTTGGTAATTTCTCCATTTCAGCACACAAAACTCTCAACAAACAACTAACAGGTGGCTGTATGTATGCGCGAAAAGTTTCGTATAAAAGCGAAACGGCATTGCTTTGTTTTTGTTCAGAAGCGCGCTTGCAGCGCTGTTGCGAGAGAAGTGGGAAACAAAAGGTGAGAGCGAAAGGGAAACAGACAAGGGCGGTATGAAATACTCTCCACCTTTGGTGGACATCTGTAGCCCCTCTTAAGTGATTACCGTATGCGACAGCCACATTAAAGTTGACGGGATAGCTATTCCGGGCAAATACTGCCACAAAGTGTGGTCTGTGCAAACACACCTTACTGATAGGTGTGAGAAACCTGCAGCTGCCGACCGCGGTGGCCGAGGAGACTGAGGCGCTCCAGTCACGGTCTGCACGGCCACTACGGTCGGGGGTTCGAATCCCCCCTCGGGCATGGATATTTGTGCCGTCCTTAGTTGTAAGTAGTTCATAAGTATTTTATAAGTTTAGGGAATGATAACCACGTAGTTAAGTCCCATAGACTCTACAAACATTTGAACATTTTTTTGAAACCTGCAGCATGTCCCGAGTTGACTGACTGAACGTGGGTTGATAACGGTGCGCATATCGAAAAGTACAGGAGTCAGGTTTTCGAGGTCAACGGTGTGTAGAACGGGTTCTCTATATTGCAGAGACAAGCGTTCTCAACTGCGCTGCCGAACCTCATGTTCCGAGTTAAGTGACTCAACATGGGGTGATAAAGATGAACGTATCTAAAATTACAGAAGAAGTCTGGTTCTTGAGGTCAACGGTGTGTAGAACAGGATAAGTGACCTAATGAGTTCCTTCTAAGCGTTGTAGAACAACACTAAGTGCCCCAAATTGGTCGAGATAAATTATTTCAACTGTGCAACGAAACAGTTTTTATTTACAATTTATTTTTGTTCACTGGCATACAGTTTTATACTTGATATGAGCTCACAACACAATGAAGCGTGAGTCCGAACACATCGGCAACAGATTGTCAATTGTCCTTTTTCAGTATGCGATTTTTTAAGAAACTACTTCAACGTAACATCTCTGGATGCAGACCAATCGTATTTATGAAATTCATAATTTTCTCGTTTGGCATTGTCTCCATTCCTGTACACAATAGTCTCTGCAAACAACTAACAGAACAGGCGACTGCATATGAGTGCGAAAACTTTCGAACAAAAGCGAAACGGCATTGCACTGTCTTCGTACAAAAAAGATGGAAGAGCTTCTATTTACGAATCAGCACGGGTTTAGGAAAGATCGTTCATGCGAAACTCAGTTTGCCCTTTTCTCACATGACATCTTGCGAGCCATGGATGAAGGGCAACAGGCAGGTTGTGTGTGTGTGTGTGTGTGTGTGTGTGTGTGTGGTTTTTTTTCCGACTTCAAAAAGGCGTTTGACGCGGTGCCACACTGAAGACTGCTAACGAAGATACGAGCATAGGTTTACAGATTTGCGACTGGCTAGAAGACTTCCTAAGTAATAGAATGCAGTACGTTGTTCTCGACGGCGAGTGTATATCTATATAAATGAAATGTTCAAATGTTTGTAAATCAATTGGATCAAACTGCGTGGTCATCAGTCCGTAGCTTACAAACTACTTAAACCTACGTAAACTAACCTAACGACAACACACACGCCCATGCCCAAGGGAGGACTCGAACCTCCACGTCGAGCAACCGCGCGCTCCGCAGCGAGACGCTTTAGACCGCTCGGCTACTCCACCGCGGCTATATAAGTGATCTGATGGACAGAGTAACTTGTAACTGTTTGCTAATGATGCTGTGGTGTATGGGAGGGTGTCGTCTTTAATTGACTAATAGCATACAGGATGACTTAGACAAAATTTTTAGTTGATGCAAAGAATGGCAGACAGCTCTCGATGTAGAAAAATGTAAGGTGATTCTCATGAGTAGGAAAAAAAAGCCATAATGTTCGAATAGAGCATTAGTAGTGTGCTTCTTGATGAGTCGCGTCTTTCAAATATCTAGGCGTAATATTGCAGAGCGATATGTTGTGAGTACGGCGGACGGCAGACTTCGGTTTCCTGGGAGAATTTTGGGAAGATGTACTTCATCTGTAAAGGAGGCCGTGTATAAAACGCTTGTACGACCACGTCTTGAGTATTGCTCAAGTGTTTGGGACCCGCAGCAGATAACTTTATAGGAAAACACAGAAGCAGTTCAGAGGCGAGCAGCTAGGTTTGTTACCGGTAGGTTCGACCAACGCTCGAGTGTCACGGAAATGCTCCGGGAACTCGAATGGGGATCGTTGGAGGAAATACGACGTTCCTTTCTAGAAATTCTGTTGAAGAAATTTAGAGGGCCGGAATTTGAAGCTGAGTGTAGAACGATCTTCCTGTCGCCTACTTACGTTTCGCGTAATGATAAGAAAGACAAGATAAGAGAAATTAGGGCTCGTACGGAGGCATATAGGAATTCTTTTTTACCTCGTTCTATTTGAGGGTGGAATAGGAAAGGAAATGCCTAGTAGTGGTACAGTGTACGCTCCACCACGCACCTTACGGTGGATTGCGCAGTATTTATTTAGATGTCGATGTAGAAGTAGGCTAGAAAGGTGACAGCGGAAGAGAAGCATGAAAATGGGTCGAAGGTAGTTAAAAAAAAGTATAGAGTACATTTTTTCAACCAGATTCGACCCAACGGTGAAACATTTTGAGGATGTTGCTCCGAGAGTCCCTCCACGTTCTTTAAATCGTGTTTTGAAATCTGTGTTTGTCATTCCTTTGTTCTCTGCATCACAACTTTGGCATTCATGTTTGTATATACCTGAACCTTGGAATATGTCTTTCTTGACATTTGTTTGTAGATGTGTTTGTAAAGATTGGGCAGTTTTATATGCTATGTGGAGTCCTTGTTTCTTCAGTATGTCACTCTTTGTATGTATGTCATAGTGCACCATTTGGTTCGTTTCTGTGTGGTGTTGTCATTGTGTGTTAGGTGTCTGTGTTTGGGTGTTGTGTATTTTGCTGCTTGTTGGTTTTGTTTGTAAAGTTGTGTTTGTTTCGTATTTGTCTTTTAATTTCTAATTGAGATTTTGTATTACTTGTGTGTCGTAACATTGTTCCTTGCTGTTTGTATGATTGTGTTCATTTCGATAGTTTTTATTGCTGAGAGGGTTTCTGTTTAGCCTATATAACATGTGTCTAAATCCAGCAAAATTCTGTTTTTGGGGTTGATTGGAGGTAGAATGTATAATCATGTCTGTCACTGTTGGTTTGCGATAAATGTTGAACGAATGTTCGTTCATTTCTTTTTCTGTTGTTATATCAAGGAAATTTATTTTGCTGTCTTTTATTTTTCAATTGTGAACTTAATGTTTTTGTGTGCTTTGTTTATTTCAGAGTGAAGTTCATCTATTTGTTCATTTTGCTCATCTCTCACACATATGATGTCATCAACATATATGTGCCAATTGTGACGATACTGTTGGCCCTCTCATCTCAATGTTATTGTACGATACCGTCTGCGTCAGACCCGGAATCGTGTGGTGTAATAGTGATATATATTGCGTGTGAAGTTACAAACGAAATACCCACTCTAGGAATCAGTGTAGGACAGCGTCTCTGTGATACTGTAATCAAAACAAGTGATAGATTTCATTAATTAAGAGATTTGAATAAGACGTTTCCAGAAAGTTCTATAAACAATACTTTTGTCATTGTACATTATTTTAATAAATAGACGAAGGGTAAAAACTTATGTAAAAAATAAAGTCGTGAAAATAAGAAAATAAACAGCATTGTATATAGGCTAGGCTCATAAACAAGTAGTATTGACCAGCTAATTGTGTTAATTAATGTAATAGTCGAAATTCAATATTGTAATTCTTTGTATATATTGACTGACGTGAGATTTTAAACCTAGTTTCAGAATTGACAATATATTTGATAGTTCAATATATGTTAGGAACATGTATGATGTACTCATTAAGAAATTAATTGACATTTAACATCACACTTTGTTGTCAACAGAAAGATCGGAAATTTCGTCTTAAAAATACATGCGCCATCTAAAATTATTGTATGAATAGTTTTCATTTTATATTGTGATTATTCTTGTGTACATGAAATGTTTTATTTGTATGTTCGGTAATTGTAAATCAGTATATTCAATTGTTATGAACAATGGATAATGTAATGCCATTATTGTCGATGTTTTATATTTGCCTCACCGCCTTGCGTGGGGGTGTCCGAGTTTTGCCACTTCTGAAGTACTTTGGAATCTATGTCAGTCTGTGTTATTGTGGTAATTTGTGTACGCAAGTTTAAAGTTGTAATGTTTGGTGGAGAAGCACTGAGTGCAAATTAAAGAAGTGAAAAATTGTACCTACGAGTATTTATTTCTACCAATACGCCCTAGGAGAATAATGTTGCAGCGAGCAGAACCCCCATACATTGTAATGTTGAAAAGCTGAGTATTCTGTTTGAAAGTGGTAGAATGAAATGTAATTACTTAAGAATCCATAAAAACATTACACAATATATGACTTTAAATCTTCCATCTGTCTTCACCGTTTCAAATATCTGGTTCTTTAAATGACTGATGAAAATGTTTAAGGTTGCTGAGATTGGGGAACCCAAAGGTAGTCCCTAACCCTGTAGGTTGTATTCGTTCTCGAACTGGAAGTAATATTGTTCGGTAGTTAGTTTGAGCAAACTTGTTATTTCTGATATTGCTTCTGTAGTGAGGCTGCTGTGGGCTGTCGGATTCTGTTGTAGGATTCCTATTGTTTCTTTGATGGGGATGGATGGGTACATATTTTCTATGTCAAATGAGACTAGTGCTTCTGTGTGTGGTACCTGTCTGTTGTGTATCTATTCAATTCGGTCACATGTGTTTTTCACTGTCTCTTCATTTTCTGTTCTGTAGGGTTTTGAGATTTTTTTTTTCTTGAAGGTGTGTGGCTACGTGGTATGTTGGGGCATTCCTAAAATTTATAACCAGGATATGCTGTTTATCTATTTTCTGTTGGCTGCAGAGTGATGGTGCTTGTGGGTTCTTCTGTATTATGTGATATTTCTGTTTGTCAGCGAGTATATTTTGGATGCTTTTCAGTCTTTTCTTTACAATTGTCTGAAATCGTTATTATGTTGTTGGCTTTTATAGATTCTTTAGTTTTTGTGATGTATTGTTCTTTGTCCATCAGTACTGTTGCATTTCCTTTGTCTGCTTTTGTTACTACAATGTTGTTAGATGTTAACTTTTGTTTCAGTGATTTCATTATGTCTATGTCTGATTGGTTGTTTTTGTCTTGTCCATGTTGTGTTTGTTTTATTATATCCTCCCGGAGGAAGGCGGTAATAAGTGTGAGTGTGGCCAATCCTGTATTGGTCAAACTACTCGCACACTACGGGAAAGATGCGTGGAGCATGAGCGCCACACACGTCCATTGCATCCCAACAAATCAGCCATAACAGAACACTGTATTTCGATGGGACACTCCATTGATTATTCTGTAACAAAAATTTTGGCAAGATCCTTTTGGGATTGTATTATTAAGGAGTCCGTTGAAATACGGTTGACAGAAGACCTGATTAATCGGGATGGCAGCTTTCAAATGGATAAAGCATGGGACCCTGTATTTCTTTAATCGCTTCACAGAGACATAGTTCTACATCTAGTGCGCCTTTGACAAAAACTGATTTCTTTCGACCACCGCGCTTAAGATGTACGAAGGCGCATTCCGCCAGATGGCGCGAATGTAAGTTCACCATTACACAGACGCGGCCCGCTTCTGCTGCAAGCGCGCCAAATTCGATAGGGGACGCGCTAGTATTCATCCTCACTGCGCAGGCGCCGCCGCGCCAATCTTCGGTATATATAGAACGACGCGCACCAGTAATCGTCAGTCTCGTACTTACCTGAAGATAGCTGCATGTTTGTCAGAAGAAATATAGTTGCAAGACGTCAACATGATCCAGCTGCAAGCCCGAAATATGATGGACCAATCAATACGCCGGGAAAACTTAAAGATAACAATCTACGTTTTAACATTTCGAATTTGTGCTCACGTACATTGTCTTTGAAAGCATCAAACTGTTTCATAATAATGATGGACATTAAAGTTCTTGAGCACAGCTATAAGATGATTGCTGATTATACTCATGGTTTTATTACTTTTCTCTAGAAGTATATCACGCTCCATGTTTTATTCTATTGTCGACACTAGGCATCGACTTTTCTCTTTTTCTTTTCAACCGGCAAATTGCACAGTGTACACTTATTCGACACAAAAATCGTATAGATTCTGCAAACAAAGAAAAGTTTATGTAACAAGGGACACACTACAAGGACGATCGAAACAAAGAAGACGAATTGAGAGAAGCAAAATACAGTCAGGAACCTACTTGAAACTGGTACGCCTGGCGGATGAAAGCCCTGCGCGGGCCGTATTTTGGAGCCCCCTGTTCTACATACATATCCTGTATTCAAATTTTATAAATTATCTCGAACAGAACGATCTATTGAGCTAATGTTAATACGGATTTAGAAAATATCGTTCATGCGAAACACAACTAGTTCTTTATTCACACGAAGTGATGGGTGCTATCGACAAGGATTCGCAAATCGATTACGTATTTCTAGATTTCCAGAAGGCTTTTGACACCGTACCTCACAAACGGCTTTTAATAAAATTGCGTGATGGTATGTCGCCCGAAATTTGAGATTGGATAGGGGATTTCGTTTCAGAAAGGACACAGTTTGTAATAATCGATGGTAAGGCATCGACTAAAACAGAGGTGATATCGGGCGTTCCACAGGATAGTGATGTTGGTGCCGGTCGCGGTGGCCGAGGTGACTGAGGCGCTCCAGTCACGGTCAGCACGGCCACTACGGTCGGGGGTTCGAATCCCCCCTCGGGCATGGATATTTGTGCCGTCCTAGTTTGTAAGTAGTTCATAAGTAGTTTGTAAGTTTAGGGACTGATAACCCCGTAGTTAAGTCCCATAAGCTTAACAAACATTTGAACATTTTTGAGTGATGTTGGTCCTCTGTTGTTCCTTATTTACATAAACGATTTAGGGGAAAATCTAAGTAGCTCTCTTAGGTTGTTTGCAGTTGACGCCGTCATTTACCGTCTAGTAAAATCATCTGAAGATCAAAACCAATTGCATAACGATCTGAATATCAGTATGGTTAAAAATTGGCAATTGACTCTAAATAATGAGAAGTGTGGAGTTGTCCACATGAGTACGAAAAGAAATCTGTTAAACTTTGTTTACAAGATAAATCAAAGTGAAGGCCGTTAACGCCACAAAATACCTAGGAATTAGTATTACTTCAGACTTAAACTGGAAAGATCACGTAGATAATGTCGTGGGAAAGGCAAACCAGAGACTGCGTTTTATTGGCAGAACCCTTAAAACATGCAACAGAACTACAAAAGAAACTGCATACACTACGCTTGTCCGTCCATTTTTGGAGTATTGCTGCCCAGTGTGGGATCTTTATCAGGTGGGTTTGACGGAGGACATCGAAAGAGTCCAAAGAAGGGCAGCTAGTTTCGTATTGTCACGATACAGGGGAGACAGCGTTACGGAAATGATACAGGATCTGGGATGGGAATCATTACAACAAAGGCGCTTATCGCTGCGGCGTGGGCTACTTACGAAACTCCAATCGGCAACATTCTCCTCCGAATGCGAAAATATATTGTTGACTCCCACTTACATAGGTAGAAATGATCATCAGAATAAAATACGAGAAATCAGAGCTCGATCAGAGAGATTCAGGTGTTCTTTCTTCCCGCGCGCTATTCGAGAATGGAATGGGAGATAAATAGTATAATGGTGGTCCGATGAACCCTCTGACAGGCACTTCAACGTTATTTGCAGAGTATCTCATGTAGATGTAGATGTAGACTTAGAGTAAACGAATTGCATCAGTTTTCTAATAATAATAGAGCAGTTTGGAAAATCGTATTTGGTCTAACAATATTGCCTGGAGTGAGTTATTGTAATCACGGAAAATCTAAATAAGGATGGCCGGAGGCGGGTTTGAATCGCTCCCGAATACGAGTCCAATGTGTTACACTGAGCCACCTCGCTCGGTACCCTCGCCATGTGTTTTCCTCCTGGGTGGCCAAGGGAAAGATTTCAGACTGGCCGCCGTTCGGAAAGACTGGGCGTCCGTCACCTCGTTTACATGGGCTCCCAAAACCGGATTTCGTAAGCCGATTTGCCAAATCTGCTTTGGTCTGTCATGTGAACACTCCAAAATCGATTTAGAAACCCACTTCTGTAAAGCGGTTTTCCAGTTCCACAATGGATTTTCGTGCCCATGTAAACGTAATCCTTTTTGTAAGTTCTTGGCTTGTCAGATTGTACGAATTCGAAATATTCAAACATTTCGACCGTTCAGGGCACTGAAATAAATCTAATGGCAAAGATTAAAATATTGTGCTGGAACGGGATTCGAACCCGGATTTCCCTCTAGGTGCCAGCGGTCGCCTTAACCAGTTTAGGCTATCCAGACATGCTTCCCTTACAAACCCAAATTCTCACCTCGTAGCACGTAGTGCCCCCTGCCCATTTCATAGCACTTACGGGCAGACTGTACTGGATGCCCGCAAGGAATCGAGCGTATTATTGCATCCGCGTTGAAATTGTCAATTGCCTGTTGGGGCAGATAGACAATTATTTATATGCTGACAGACACCATATGAATAATTGTCATATTGTGTTTTCTTGTTAAGAATTTTAGTTTCATACGGACAAAGTGACATTTTATGCAGTGAAAGAGAAGTGTAAAAGTTAGAGTGAGCAAACAATAAATCTGTGTATTTAAGTAAAGAAAAATAGCGATTGTGTTGAATCAGCCTTTTTTTCGGTAGCCATTATTGAGTGGGCTAGGCAATCCGCTTCAGGCTGTATAACAAGTAATCACCACAGCGAAAAAACACGAAATTCGGTTTTCGTTTTCCGGAAGATGTGTTACATATAAAAGTAGTGACAGAATGTGTCCCTTTCTTCGAGGGTTTATTTACACACATTTTTCAGTCGAAAACTACGACGCGCTTTCACAAGGGGTGGGGGAGGGAAGAGAGAATCGCAAAGTCGTATTTTACGGTCCACTTTAGAAGTGCCAGTAGTGTTATGATTTTTTGCAAACATTCCAGACAAAAATAATAAAAATTCGTTGTTACGTATTTCACGGCATGTGCACGAAATAGAGGGTTGTTTAGGATAGGGGCATTAAACTACTGAGGTTATCAGTTCCCCGGCGGCGAGGGGAAGAAGCGAGGATAGGAAAGGAGGGGAGGGGGAAAGGAAATGCAGTCCGGGAAGTAAAGAAAGAAGGAAGGAAGACTGCATTAGCTCGGGGCCCCGTGCTCGCCACGCACGTACTCACGAAACAACCGTGACCCCCCTCGAGGCGTGCACAAAATAGAACCACATTTTAGAGGGAGTACTAACATGTGCACAACTCTAATTAATAACGGTGCCCGAAACCCTTTTAAAAGAAAAGGAAAAAAGACGTGGGAACGGCAGGTTTCGAAGTACCGACCATGTGCATCACAAGTTAACATGTAGCACACTACACTACAGTGGACAGTTACGAAATGGTGATAATTCTCGTACTATTGGAGGCAATAGTTAAATGCTAATATGGCATTTTAAACACTAGATTATAATTTATCGTACAAAGAAGTCCTTGTTTTTGTTCATTCTTCAGTGACCCATTGCTTTGAAATGACAATGCGTATTTTATAACATCATAAAATACAGCAAGCAAGATGGCATATGCCAGAGAGAGTTCTGGGCGGGGAATGTTACGTGACATCTCCGAACGCCTGGTTTACGTAAAATCAAGGGACGGTGTCAAACCGCCGTTATTTTGCAAATATCTTTGTAACGGCGTGAGTTATGAAAAAGCCTAAGAGAGCAAAGTTGCAGAGAATTTTCTCCTCTACAAATCTGTTTATTCAATTTTCGTGTCAGATGTACGGTTAAGCCGTTATTTTCATTTAAATTTCGAGCTGTCAAAAGACGATCGCAAAGGCCCACTTTTAGTATTATTACCGTAACCTAAAGTGGGCCAAAAGGCGACATAGACAGCAAATGATGTGTAAATCATAAAGCTAACTAGTATATGTACACACTCCACAACAAGTCATTACCACAGTCTATCATAGACAGTCGCGAAACTCTCTAGGAAAAAAATTGCAGCTGATGCGATACTAGCGCTCCAAGCGAAAACATCATTAAAGTAATATCACTGCTTCTGTTAATGACAGTCTATAATTTAACAAACTGTCAGCGCAGTGTAATTCAAACAGTTCTCAATACTCGAGTCATATTAATATCGTCTGAAACCTTTTGAAAGCAGAAATGAATTGAAACCTGATATGCTGAAGTATGTAAAAGGAACTGATTATGATTATGTTCGCATTCTTGATGCGTACAGACATGTTGCACGAGTTTTGTTTTAGCGAATGTCGGACATTCTAATGTTTTGAAAAGTACACACGATTTTTACATTGTAGGGGACTAGATTTCTACATCGTCGTTTAAACCATCTTTTCACCTCGCCCTTGCTTCTGTGCCTTTCGTGTACCTATCATAATTTTTTAGCTACTTGACAGGTATCAAACTGAATATCTTCAAGAATGTGACGTGCTAACTTTAACAGCTTATACACTCACTCGCAAAAGTATTGGGACAGTGGGAAGTTTCACAATGAGTACTCGAGAAACACTGACTATGAAACCCAAACATATTTATTAGCAATATATATGCGTAACAACATTAATTGCAAAAGAATTATTCTATTATTTCGTTTCCAAAACATAAATAACATAAAAATTAACAACAAAAATGAAACAACCTGCACACCGTGCTGCAACAAAAGTATTCGGACACTGCCCAATAAATGTTCATAAGTTCTACTAGTGCGCCTCGGTTGCACAGTTGTAGAGTGCCAGACTGCAAATCCAAAGGTCGCGGGTTCGATCCTCACCAGTTCCTAGGATTTTTATCTGTCATTTTCCACTTCTCTGGCAGTATTGCTCATGTGAAAAATACCGAGTAGCACCGTGGTTCGGAACCCACGTTAAACTGTAGGTCCCCCTATAACTGGCTGGGTAAGTCAGTTCGAAGGTCGGAGGAAGGCAACAGCATACCACCTCCAAACAGGACCATGCCTAGTAAAGCACTGCGGTGTTCAAACCAATCTTCGGATTGTTGACTGCTTTACCTTTTTTTTTAAAGTTCTACGACGAAAATGTCAATACCTTGTGGGTCCACCTTTCATTTTCAATACCTTCTCCAATCTACTAGGCACACTTTTCCACGAGTTTTTTCGTGAAATCTGTGCCTATATTTGCCCATTCTTGGCGCAGTTTCTCTTTCAAGGTCTCCTTCTTATAGATGTTGTCCACGTGGAGGGTCCGTTTCAATTTATCTCACAAATGTTCGTTTGGGTTAAGGTCTGGTGCTTGGGGAGGGGGCTCCAATACTTTCGGCAAATTGAAGAGCAATGACATTTGTACAATATGCGAGGTATGCTTAGAATCATTATCCTGATAAAAATGAAAGTTGTTCGCAATACCTAGATGTCGTGCACTCTGCTTCAAATGTCCTCGCAGTATATTCAAATACGCTTCCTTGTTCATCGTATCATCAATGAACACTACATCACCCACACCACTGCCGGACATGCATCCCCACACCGTGATGCTCCCATCTCCTAATTTTTACTGCTGATTTGAGGTTCCTGGGATTCAGCTCTTCATTCGTCTTTCGCCACGCGTTTGCCTTTCCGTCGCTTTGCCATAATGTAAATTTCCATTCGTCGCAAAATATCACCCGATTCCACCAGCCTCGCAAACTGCATACGTTTCTTCTGGTTCACTGCATTTATGAATGGCTTTCACCGTGCCACTCGACCACGGTACTACGATCGTCGTATTACTCTCCGCACGGTTTCGGGCAGGGCATAAAATAACATGTTAACTGGGCGACACTCAACAATTTAGCCAAAGCAGTTTGGAACAACCTTCCATTAATGCAACAACATTGGAGTAATGTTCTTGGAAAGACTGATTTCTCAAAAGTTGAAAAAGCTTCAGCACGTGGGTTTCTACGTTTGTGGGAGACAGGTGGCGAACAACAGCGACTTACCAGTCTTACGCTAGATCTTCTGAAACGTCTGGAAAAACTGCAAAAATATTGTCAGGGGTCATTTTTCACAATACCTGATATTGAAGTATCTAAAAAAAATAGTTGTTGATTCATTATCTTTGATGGAAGAAGACTGTTATTCTGGTCGATATGAAGAAAAGCTGGAAAGAGAAGGTGCAAGAGAACTTGAAAGTGACGAATCAGATACTGAAGATCTTCATAGAAGTCGTCAAGTAAACCGATTTGTTTCAACAAAGCGACACTGGCCTGCAGCGAGAAGAGAGGTTGTAATGAGCTGCAAAGAGTTTATCTTACAACGGCTTTCCGAAGACCAGAAGGAAATCTGCAGTAGGATTAATAGATTATTAAATTCTAAAAATCCTATTGAGCTTGTGAACGCAGTTCGTGCAGACTTTGGAGGCCTCTTTGGTAGAGATAAAGTATCAGATTTTACTGATGACGTAGGGTTGTTTGCAGCAGAAAAACTCCCTGCTCCGTCTAGTTTGACATCATCTACTGGAAAGCTGTACCACATTTTGAAAGTATCTCAACCTCACTCGATCCTAAGAAAGTTGGCGCAGTCGTATATTTCTCTGACACCGCACAGTGCAGGTCCTGAAAGAGCAGTGTCACTACATACGACTTTCAAATCAAGCAAACAATCTGGCCTGTCACGAGAAGCTCTCAACTCTAGAATGCGCATCGCTATCAACGGTGTTAGGCCAGCCTTTTTCCTAGAGAAGAGAGAAGAAGATAGCCGCCCGATTTTGAACTGTATCAAGACCAAGAGTTTGTAAAAACGTAACCTTTAAATTTGATGTTCTTCGATTCTTTTAGTTAGGGACTTTGTAACTTTTTTTATCAAAATATTTTGTAAACCCAGTAATTTCATTATCCTTTAAAATTTTGTTGTAGGTCTATTTTAAAATATTTCTTGAAAATTGTTTCTTCTGTGCATTAAGACATTTATAAGAACGGCCAAAGAATTGTTTTTACCTACAATCTTACAAGTGAAGGTATAAAATTACTGTTCAATACTCTTTGAAAGAAAACACACTAGAACTTTACGTTCTTTAAAGACTTTTTAGCACCAGCATCTCATGACTCATTTTCTTCCGAAGTAAGTACTTTTCTTAAATAGCTTAAAATTGTAATTGTGTTTCTTTCCCGTTGGTGTACAGAATTCTCTAGAGCAAAAATACAAATTGAGGAATCACAACGTAATATGAGCTTTTAAGACAAATGATTTATTAACTTTTACAGAAAGTGCACAGGAAGGTATTTTAAGTAATCATAGTACTGATATTAGTTTAATGTAATACTATTTTCATTTAATAACCTTATCAAATTAAGGTGAGCTTATAACATGTACTGTATTCTATTTAACTACTTAACAAATAAAAGACAACAAAAACAATTGAAAGATTGTTTAACAACATTAGGAGACATAAATTATTTCTTCAAAGTTCAAATTTAGTATTGTTCCACAAACATTTTTATTTATCATTGAAAATATATGAATACAATAAATTAAGAAAAAAATTAAGCAGCTTTGATTTTAATAGAAAATTCAAAAGACTGTTTTAGGCATCAATATTTTGAAATTTTTCCAGGGGAGGGCTCCCAGAACCCTCGTATCATCCTTCCAATGTTGCCCAGTGAAAATCCCTTAAAATATGCTCTGGTTTCGGGATTAACTTCTATACCAAGGTCTCCCTCCACCTACCTTGCAATTCGTGTGGCAGATATTTTTCGTATTCTGTTGTACCTTTCGCACAATCACGCATTCATCTCTCTGTGAAATTGTCCGTGGCCGTCCTGTACTGCGACGGACTCCAATAGGTCTTCTTTCTCGAACCGTTTAATAATGTCGTGAAATGTTCTTTTCTTCATGTTCACTATTGCGCCAATTTCTCTGCAGATTTTCCCCTTCACGTGATGATAAACGCTAAGTTGTCTTTGCTCGAAAGTAGAACACTTTCCTCTGCGTCCCATCGTCGACCTGCACAGTCTCACGATAGGTGTTTACTAATCATCGCTAAATGTCGGACACACTGCAGTCGCTTCACCCTCTGTGCACCTCGGGATGAATTATTCTCTCACGTTGACCGCCTTTTGTCCGAATACTTTTGTTGCACCTTCCCATGGCGTTTTTCAGGAAATATTACGTAACAGACACATGTCCAACAACAATTCTTCGTATTTGACGCGTATTTCACGTTGCGACATCTTACCCGGAGTCACAAATACATTACAAAGCGCAATTTCTGTATTTGTTCGTGCAGCAAACAGCAAAATTATGCGCATTTACGTGCTGTCCGAATACTTTTGCGACTGAGTGTATATGGACATATTTATTTGTAGCTACGTATTCACTTTAACAAACTAGTAGGTAACCAACAAAATATATTAGTATACAGGGTTAACATTTTTGTGAAGCTGAGGTACTCATTCATACATTACTTTTATTCAGTAGTAATATTATGAAATAGTGGTCAAGTATTTGCGATTCTCATTAACAGCAGAAGTTTGGACGCGAATGAATTGTTAAAGATTTACTTTTATGCCTAAAAGTATAACTAACCACAGTAAACGAACACCTGTTATTCATAACATTTCTGTTACTTCTGAGCCTCCTTTTGCAAATGAAAGGTTTTCCGAACAGTTGCTACAATTTATAGCGCCACAAAAGCTCGTAAATACGAAGTTATTTTGAAAATGTTGCTTCAGTCTAAATACACATTCATAGCCAATTCGAACGCTTATTTCACCTGTTTCTCAGTTTGGCCACCCAAAGTGCTAGTTGGCACCTTTGCTCTCTCCGACCCATTAACCAACTTTAAACCATGCAGATAATTTGTTAAATTCTTGAACTGCACCTTATATTAAAAATCATTTGAATGTGAAACAGCACGCCACAGTATTCCTGACAAATATTTTCCTCATTTATAAATGTAGCAAATCCAACCTGACAAAAAATTCCACAAAAATATTGTAAATTAGGATAGTGGTATGTAAAAGGAATTTTTTCCCATTATTATGAGTTAGAATAAAATTTATAAAATGAAATATATACAAATTTATATATAAAAAATACAAAAATTTGCAGGTGTTGTGCAGGAACTATCATCTTACATGATTTTCTCAGAAGTTACACAGGAACCTTTTTGGTATAGGAACGTCCACATTAGCACTAATAGATTTCTCTAATAACCATAAGGAGAAACAGACGGAAGCAGCAGTTTTGAGACGCTGTAGTGGCACATATAAAGCTACAAATTGGTTATAAAAAATCTATCAGTGCCAATGCCTGTTGTGAAGTGGGACTATTTTGACATCATTTTCAGGCCAATATATCGCAATCCAAACTGTAAAAAATTCTGCAGACACCTTTAAATTCGTATGTTATGAAAATGTCCACAACTCACTGTCATTTATATTCCGTTTGGATGTAATAAAAAGTGGTTGTACTGTATTAGATGGCCACATATGTTGAAAGAATGCCTGTCTATTATACAAAACTCACGAACGTAGGCTTTCGCTGTCACTGTTAACGTTAAAATTCTTCTGAGCTATTTGCCGCGTCATGATAATAAAATATTTCCGACGTTTCAGATCCGTTGCAGGAGCCTTCCTCAGGGAATACTGATTTGTTTCCTCCTGGTGCTGGTCTTATAAAGCTTGTACTGTCCTAACAGTTTAATTTTGATTGGTGTTTGCATTGGTGTTACTGATAGGTGGAAATAGGAAAGGAAGATGCGCTTTATTGGTGTTTGCATCCGTGATTCCTTTGTACGCATGCGCGTTCTTGGCCAAGAGGTCCGCCTCCGTAGCTCAGCGGTAGCGTCGCTGACTACCACGCAGGAGGCCCGGGTTAGATTTCCGGCAGGGAACTGGGTGTTGTGTGTTGTCCTAATCATCGTCGTCTCATCAACATTGGCACGTAAGTCGCCCACGCGACGTCAAATAAAAAGACTTACACTAAGGCGACCGAACAAACCCGCAAGGGTTCTCCCGGCCAAGAAAGCCATACGCTCATTTTTTTTTTTTTTTTTTTCATGGCCAAGAGCGCGCATACGTACAACTTTTTCCACCAATAGGAATCACCGATGCAAACACCAATGAAGCGCATCTTCCTTTCCTATTTCCACCTATCAGAAACACCAATACAAACACCAATCACAACTAAACTGTTAGGACAGTACACGCTTTATAAGACCAGCACAAGGAGGAAACAAGTCTGTATTCCCAGAGGAAGGCTCCTGCAACGGATCCGAAACGTTGGAAAGATTTTATTATCATGACGCGGCAAATAACTCAGACTATTTTTAACGTATACAAAACTCAGTTTATTACCGATATTTTACGCTATGTGAACAGAAGAGATTACAAACTCTTCGCTAAAGTGCGGGCATGTCTTTTTGGAGCAAGTTTGTTAAACGCTTTGAAGTCAGTGAGAAAACGGTTTGAAAAAAAAATCTCTTATTTTAATGAACGATTTCAAACTGTCAGCTCCGCCACTCGAACACCTGATTGGTCAGTCAGATCTCACAGAAAGAGTAGGAAGTAGAGTTGGGCAACACGATTCTTTTCTAGGAATCGATTCTTGTGATTCAATCCCAAATTGTGAATCGATTCCTGCGATTCGTTCACGATTCTTTAGTCTGCATTGGCGCGATTCTTACTTCTACATCTTGCTCATAGATGGCAATACATGTCTGTGTCATGGATGTTGGAATCTTAACCTTTTGCATCTGTTCCTACGATTCGTTCACGATTCTTTCTCGTCTGCGACGGCACGATTCTTACAAAATGCCGAAAAGGTGACAATATGACTATCGGATTTTTTAATATTTATGGTACGTAACGTTCAGACTTAAAATAATAATGAGGCAAAGCCATTCAATTCAGCTCTCAAAAATTCTCGAGTAATAGTCTGAAGTTTTGCGAACGGTTATAAATACATATTACACTACCAACTATTTCTGCTGTCATCATAGCTCATTTAGTAGCGTTGTAGGTTTAGTAAACGTAGGTCACTTATTTCGAATCCTGCTGTAACCTTATAAATTATTTTTTCGTTCTGTTTGAATACTTCAGCCATTTAAATATACATTTAATTAAATCTATGTTAATTAACAGATATCTAATCATTATAAAATACTTATGTATTATCAATTAGTTTAAGGAAACACGAAATAAACATTAAAAATAAAAATCCGTGCCTAAATATTAAATTTCTTTCGAGATGCAAGAAATTCACGTTTATTTAAATGTTTCTTTTTTGTAAAATCGGTTTCTTTCAGGAAAGCTGATAACGTGAAAACCAAGGTAAAAAAGATTTTTGAGGTGGCTTTAAAAACATTTAAAATCGCGTTTTTATATAAAAATAATATTTCTGTGAAATTGAATTTTTACAAAAACTACGACTACCTAGATGAACTCGAAAAGCTTAAATCTCTCTAAACACACAAAAGTGTAAGGATTGCTCATTTAAATACATGATATGTAAACTGTATAAACGACGTATATTCGTATGTATTGGAAGCTGTGTATTTCACTACGTTTTGTTTCTGTCATGTGTAATTCGCGAATAGGCTAATAATTAACAGCTCACCGTCTTCGTTCTGTGCTTCCCTTGTTCGCACACTTCTGGCTTTCGTAATTATTCGGCACGATTCGCCACTTGCTTTCGAATCATGAATCGTTGGATCTTGGAATCGTCACCCGGCAGACGATTATTTTGAACGACGATTCGTCCGGATCACGATTCGATTCTTACGATTCTTTATTTGTATTCGTTCAAATGAACGACTCATTGACGAATCGCCACTAGTAGGAAGAGCCACTGGAACGCCTCAAACCGTTTGAGATCGTTGGGAGCGCCACTCGAACGAACCTATCGCTGCGAAACGAGCAGTGGCTGTTGGCTGCGCGCCTCGGAAAGGAAGCCGGCGGCGGCAGCGGCGCGGCCCACGGCTTGCCTCGCCTTTCCCTTCCCTTCCCTTCCTCTCCTTCCCTCCTCTTCCCCTCTTTCATCCCCACCAGCCCACGCCTCTGCCAGCAGCGGCAGCTGCGAGGCGAAGCGAGGCAAAGCGAGGCCTGGCCGGCAGCTGCCGCTGGCAGCGCGCCCGCCGCCACAGGTGGCTCGGCGCTCTCTCTCTCTCTCTCTCTACCTCTCTCTCTCTATATACCTCTCTCTCTCTCTCTCTCTCGCTCATTCTACCTTTCTCTGGACGGCTGCCGCGCTGAAGACAGACAGCGGCTTCAAACTCACCGTTGTTTACCGGCTACGTTTCAAATTTCGATTAGCTGATGCAGAGTGCTGCGCATGAGTACTCACTATGTTCTACCTACCCCCCCCCCCCCCCCCATATTTTCCCCCCGGACATAATGGCTGTCGCAAAATGGGCCAGGTGGAGTATCCACGGCATGATGTTGGACTGTCCATTTTCAAATTGAGTTCCGTTTGAGACGCGACAGCGAAGGCCTGATTCCGCCGCAGCGCACAAGACGGAACAGTAGAGTTGGCTACGGTTTCATGGTTTCGAAACCAGGTTTCGATACACACAACAGTTTCAGTGTTTCAAAACCGGCATCTTTCACGGTTTCGAAACCATGCGGTTTGATTCCATTCTGTTTCGGATCACATTCGCGGTCGATTGTCGATACACTGAAACCGTTTCTTCCTGTCGGTTTCACGGTTTCGTGTCGGTTTCACAGTTTCGTGTCGGTTTCACGTCTTCGTGTCGGTTTCACGACACCGATGTTTCAAACTACTAATGCAGAAAGGCGGAACAGACTAATGGTATCGAAATGTGATGTTTCATTTTACTGGAGAGAGTGTCAAATAGTAGTTGACACTCGTGAGTCTGCAAAACAACGCTCACTATTTGCATTGAAATAACCACTTAAATTCTAGGTTTATCTACCATATTAAAAACACGAGTGAATCTAAATTTTTTTAAAAATAAGATACAACATGAAGCCTGAAATGACATTTTTTATACGAACAAGGGTACATCGCGTATTTAATCTCGTGTTAAAGAGTTAGTTTCTTACGAGTGAAAACGATGTTACCTCCAATCGTTATAATTTTTCGACTGTCATGTTAAAGGAATTGCGGTGGTGGTGTAACGGTCAAGACGTAGAAGTGGTGAACTTGTCTCTTATTATTTTTGTAATTCCATAGCATTATTTGTGATTATTTAGTGTGCCCTTTATTCCCTATAATTTATTTAGTATGTATAAAAAGTAGCATTTATGATCCATCACTGTAATATGAGTACCGTAATGCAGTTTGTGAATTCCTACCAGGGTAAACTTTTACCTACCATACCGGTGGACTTGTGTGACTATGTTGGCAACATCAACAACACGGAAGAAAATCTTTATCAACAAGTTTCGTACAGACCAAGAAGTAAATATATACTTTAAGGTTGACAGGTTCTTGTATGTGCCCTTGTCCACATAGTGCAAAATATTGCCCTCCTAGAACTAAGATTTCAGTATAAAATATACATTGCTTCACGGTTTCATAGTTTCGAAACAGTGTTTCGGAACCACAGATGGTACGGTTTCATTGGTTTCGAAACCGTCAGATGTTTCAATTATCCCATCCCTACGGAACAGTAATGACAGAGTCGCGAAACTCCCAATGATTTTCTGCAACTTCGCGACTGCAGCGCTGCCAAGCGGCTGGGTCGTAAAATCACACCGCGAAACGATTGAGTAAAATACATTTCACTCCATTCCATGATGGTGGTGATGGTGGCTGGTGCAGCAACAGTGTTGAATATTAAAAAATGCTCAGTCTCTGTTGCAGTATTTTATTTACCAATTACGCGTTTCGCGCTGTTAGCGCATCGTCAGACTGGAAAAACACAAATATTTTATTACCGTCCGTGTACCTGGTGCGCAGCGAACCTAATGTGGCTAAGGTGAGTAAATTTGGAAATTCGGACTTACTTGGGCGGAGATGGAGTCGCAGAAGTATCTATTGCTGTCTAGGAGGTATCTTAACAATTTGTGTTATTGGGCGCCTGCAAAGAGGTAAACGTACAAAGTGCGTAAGGGTTATTTGAGCTATAATAATTAGGGACTAAAGGGGTGTGGTATGGAAATTAATAAAACGCTTTATATGATAAAACTCACCATAGCAGCAGAGGAGTCGCTGTCGCGGCAGGTCCACGTTTACAACTGGTAGTATTCTTAATAACTACGGAACATGAATGCGACCGTTAAACAGAGCGGTATGGGCAGAGTTACGCCTGCGAGAATGAGCGGCTAGAGATGTTTGTGACGTGAGGGAATGAATCTTGTGAAATGATAACATGTTGGTATGAAATAATAATAGATGAATGAAAACGAAATTATTAGAGGCCTGAGGGTGGGGTGGGAGAAAGATGTTGTGAATTGTCAGAAGGGGGGTCATTTTGGAAAAAGATAGATAACATGATGTCGTAAAAAGTTTGATTTTTTGTGATGAGCTGTTCGTTGAGACTGTGTTCTGGGGACCGTTTTACAAACTTAGTGATTTCTAATTCTTCAAGAAGTGAGAGTTTTTTACCTTTGGGGGCGATGTGAAGAACTTGTAATTTGTCAAGGGGGGGCTGAATGTGTTTGCTTCTTTTGAGGTGCTCGGAAAAGGCCGAATTATTTTTGGCAGCGCCTTTCTTAGTTAAAAGATGTTCTTGGAACCTAGTTTTGAAGGCTCGTCCAGTTTGGCCAATGTAAGATAAGGGGCACTGCAAACATTGTATTTTGTAGACGCCTGACTGGCTAAAAGAGTCTTTAACTAGCCGTTCACTGTGGTGAAAGCGATACTGGATCTTGTCATTGATCGTGAAGGCTACTTTTATGTGGGTGGTTTTAAGAAGTGCGGCGAGTCTGTAAGAAAGATTTCCTATGAATGGTAAGGAGACGTAGATGGATTCAGTAGTGATGGTGCTAGGGAGGAGGGAGGCGTTATTTTTAGAGATTTTTCTGCTGTACAATCGGTCGACCAGGCTCGCCTGGTATCCGTTGGTTCCAGCAATGTGCCGCAGGTTAGCTAGTTCTTGCTCAACTGTTTCACTGTTTAAAGGGAGGTCGCATAAGCGGTCGATCATTGACGAGAAAAAGCTGACTTTATGACTGTACGGGTGACAGGATGTTGAGTGGATGACAGCGTCACTGGTTGTGGGCTTCCTGTAAATCGCAAATGTGATGTGATTGTTGGATAAGGTGAGAGTTAGGTCCAAGTAGTTGATGGAGCAGTCGGCTGACATGATCTGATGGGTGAAAATCATTTTTGGATGCAGACTGCAAAATTCGTTCGAAAGGGATGGTACTTCAGCTGTGGCTGCATTGATTATGATGAGAATGTCATCCACGTATCTGCAATAGAAGAGTATTTTTTTGCACATAGAGGAGGCTTGCGTGAAATAACGGTTTTCAAGGGTGTTTACAAATATATCAGCTAAAAATCCCGCGAGGCAGTTTCCCATTGCAAGGCCGTCTGTTTGTTTATAAAGGTTGTTATTGAAGGAGAAATAATTGTACGACGTAATGAGGCGGAGGAGAGAGATGAGCTCGTCAATTTCGTCTGGATTTAGTTTACCATATCTGGATAGGTTGTCAAATATGATGTCTATTGTCTCTTGGACGGGAACATTGGTGTATAGATTCTTTATGTCGAGAGAAACCAAACAGGCAGAGGACGGGAAAGATTTGCCTTGTAATTGTTGAATTAAAGTTTGTCGGTTGGGAATAGAGTAGGTAGCTTCGAAGGTGAAAAATTCCTTGAGCATTTTTAACGTGAATTTCGAAATAGGTTCAATAGGGCTGCCTCTATAGTTTACAATTGGTCGAATCGGGAAGAGTTTTTTGTGAGTCTTAATTTGGGAGCGGAGGGTTGGGATTCTTGGATTCATGACTTTGTATTTGTAATGATTATCAGGGCAAATTATATTTGTGCAGTTAAGAATGCAGGCTTGTAACTCTTTGACATAAGTCTGTGTTGGATCATGGTCTAGCTGTTGGATGCCATTTTCATTAAAAAAAACTAAGAGTTTTGCTAATATAATCAGATCTGTAAACAATAACAGCTGCGTTACCCTTGTCTGCAGGCACAATAATTGCATCATTTTCTTTGAGCTTTTTGTTTATGGACCTAACAGTTTTTTGATCTATGCTGACGGAATTGGAGGCTAACTGTCTATCGATTAATTCACTTGCCCTACATGAGATTTTTAATTTTTCTGCTTTGTCATGAACTGCGCGATCTAAAGCAATTTTGAAGTCAGCAATGAGATCAGTGGTACGTTGCTCATTTAAAATAGGTCGAATGTTGTGCTTTAGACCTTTGTTGAGAAGCACATACTGTTGATTGCTAAATTGAAAAGATGTAAGGTTGACAACTTTATCAGCGAATTTGAGTAAAAGTTGCAAACTGTCGAAAAGCGCGCATGCGCAGTAGAGGCCTTCCAAACCGTCAGAAACTATCAAAGCTTGGGCTATTCGAACGAACCCTCCAGCGAGCATTGAGAGCTTATAGGTGAAAGCAGTGCGCCTCTGTTGCACAGTGGTAGAGTGCCTGACTACAAATCCAAACGTCGCGGGTTCGATTCCCGCCAGGTCCTAGGATTCTTATCTGTCACTTTCCACTTTTTTCACCTCTGGCAGTATTGCTCATGTGAAAAATACCGAGTAGCACCGTGGTTCGGAACCCACGTTAAACAGTAGGTCCCCCTATAACTGGCTGGGTAAGTCAGTTCGAAGGTCGGAAGAAGGCAACGGCATACCATCTCCAAACAGGACCATGCCTAGTAAAGCACTGTGGTGTTCAAACCAATCTTCGGATTGTTGACTGCTTTACCTTTAAGTGAAAGCATTGATCTCTACACAAACTGGATGTATAACCCTTGAGTCTGAGCATAGAACTACATCGTGCCAGCACATTCAGATGTCTTCCAAAATTTTTCGCATTGCCCACCATGTTTAAGTTAGTATTCGAATTTCCATCTGTTATTAAGTGACAAAGAATTGCTCGCTTACCTCTTGATTTGAAATTTCTGTCAATACGCGATGTAACAGGCTAATATGAAAGCGTAGTCGAAACGTATTATGTTCTCGTTTCCGTGTAATTAATTAGCAAGAAACGAAATATGAACATTTATGGCTGGTGCGCTCAGACAACTGAAGTTCAACATCCAGAAAGTTGTTACCAACTGTTAGTTGCAATGACGGTAGGACTCCTAGTGGTGGGCAAAGTGCCGTAAAAATAACGTTTCTTTATAATTAGTTTACTACGTGATTAAGAAAATAATTTCGTTATTTTTGCATTCCAAGCATTATAAAATATTGATAGACATAAATAATCGTGAAATAAATGTAAAAGAGCCGATTGATTCAGTGATATAAACAAGAACTTATTCATGTTTACGAATATATGCATATTTGCAGCTTATTCCGCTGAAAGTAATGGAATATAAACATAGCAGAACCAAAAATTCCTGTCACGCTCTGTTCCTACATTACAGGCACTTTCTTGGACGTGGAACAATTCGGTATGGAGTCTACTGATTTGAAAATTTTTACACTTCACTCGGCTTTCATTTGAACGTATATACTTTTTAGTGTAATGACTTTTCCTTATAAAAGGAATGTCTTGAAGATTCTTGTCATTTGTAGTTAAAATGTAACAACAACTATGGATTGGTATCTGCTTTGTTGGGGGACTGCTTTTTTTCTTTCGATGTTTTATTGTTATCGTGGTTGATATGGTACGGTATTGCATTACAGATACGTTTATTACGTACAAAACACACTGATTGGACTGGACGAAACCTGGGCATTTCGGCGTAGAAAACCAACGTCCTTCTGCAAAGGGTCGGGTCTTCTAATAATTATTAGCCTTTTTTGTTCTTCATTAAAAAGCCGTAGATTTCGAGAGAATGATAAATAAACTGACCATAAAAGTACTTTTTCATACCTTCCACTAGTTCTTAGGAAACCTAATAAAGACAAATCTGGAGTAGTTTTTCGTAGCTATTCCCGATTTCTATGGCACCACATACAGTCACTATTGTAAAAGCATGTTAAAATTAATTGAAACGATACTAATATCATTGTAAATACAAATAAACAATCCCAGAGACGGATTTTCGTCTCGAATATGCCAAAGACATTAATGACAAATGTGAAGCATTGAATTAAAATTTCTGATGCGACCGGGACTCGAACCTGGACCTCCATACTTCGTAAGCAGACGTCGTCTTACCACTTTTTTTATTTTTATTTATTTTTTGTTCTTCAGGTAGATCTATGCTTTGCTGTCGTTTTTCATTGTTCGTTTTTGGTCGTTCGTTGATCATTTGGCTCAGTTTTTTATTACAGAGGACGTTCAGCCCTCTGACCGGGCGCGCTGAGCCACGGCGCCCGGCACCACTAGACCACCACATCACTAGCAACTTGCACATCTCGGAATAGTATAAGCACGATTTCCTTCACGTCACAACTTTAATTCAGCATCTGTGGTATTTATATCACCTTTAACAGGAATCTTCCAATATGTCTATTGCCGAGGTGCTATTCCGCTGTATGGCGAGCCTTGGCAGTAGTGGCAATGGTCTATGGAACACAGAAGCTGAATTAAAGTTTGTGACGTGAAGGAAATCGTGCTTAGACTATTTCGAAGTGTCTTAATCGCTAGTGATGCGGTAAGTTCAAAGTTTTATGAGTGACGTACCATTTTAATGTCGTGCTCCTTCACGAAATGAAAACATAGGACACAAGTGACCAGATGATGGTACCCTAAGTGTATCGAAACCGGTCGTCAGAAAAATAAATTAATTAATTGCGATCTCGGCATTTTTATACTTCAGTCTAAAGAAAGCCGAAGCAAAAGAAAGAAGGTTAGATTTGTTTCCTTTGAAATAACATAGTTTTGTTACGGTTCATGAGGAGAGGGGTGTCGACAGAATATTTTTAATTGGAAGCGGGTTGCCAGAATATATTTACTTTGTAGAGGATCACATATTCGAAAAGGATGAAAAACACTGCTTAGTCGTTTGACTGTACAAAGGTATACCAGAAGACACCGCTGGACTACAGTGCTCTTTATGGCAATCATTTCAGATACCACGATATTGCAAATGTGAGGAAAAACGTTATTAAACATGAGATAATCCTTAACGCTCGTCAACTCTACTATAGTAAATGACATTTCAAAAGCATTACCACATTCATTAGAGTCAAACTCTATCCTTAATATATTCAATGAACCTCAAACAACATTTAACATTGTTATGAAAAACAGATTTTACGACATTATGAACTTCCCAAAGCTCTATAGCAATTACATGTATTTTTGCTATCTGAATCGTTTTCTCATAATTGCTAAACGTTGTACCTCCGTCAATAGGTTTTGAATACACAGGTTATTGAACTAACCAGATAATAACAGCTCGATTAACAGCAGTAAAAGCTCTACGGAAACGTCAATATTGACGGCCTTTCAGCAGCAGTCTCGCGGTATTTATTATTGAACAAATGTCTGTGCACATGTTTGATTATCGAATGGCAAGAGGAACTTGCTTGTACTGCTTCTGGAATGACACCCACCACCCATACCAATTCCGAACTAAGAAAAGCGTTATCGACACTCGATAACGACCAACATCGTCATTGATGTTTAGGTATAAATGTGTGTGAAATATGGAAGGTTTTAGAAGTATCAATTCGGAAACATGAATTTGAAATTAGTGACAATTTTTAAAATTATATTATTTCTTACTGAACTTAGAATCCTATAAACACCCTTTCGTTATTGTTAACAAACTATGACAGTCGTTAAATATACCTTCATTCACAAGTAACGAAGTGCAAAGTTCTGTGACGGAGATACGAACCCAGCACCTACTCAGAAGATAACTAAGTCAGACTTCAGCAGTTTTTCACCAGCAGTGAAGTATCTGGATCTGAAATAAGGATACAGTTTCCTTTTTCCTGAGTGGGAATCGAATCCCGACGCTATGACGTACCATATTATTCATGAACAGACGTTCAGACTCAGCAGTAATGAGATGAGTGCGTGTTTGAGCAGAAGTAACAACACCTGACATATTATTACTCACGCATGATGAGACACTGAAAATTAAAACTGTATTTACAAGCAGTTCAGTGTGAACTTGCTTCAAATGAAGTTATGAATATTTTTGTGCCAGATGAGGATTCGAATCGTACCACCAAAATTTGACCACACTTAAATTTGCTCAGATGGCTGTAAGATGCACAATTTCGTCTCTGTGGTATGGCCCCTGTTTGTTTCACACATTGATATTTTTGTGTCTCGTTTCCGCCGGTTGTTCTAGGTGTCGGTGGCCGAGTAGAGAGAGAACGACACAGGAAAGTAGGATGCACGCGGGTGCGGGTACAGAGTCTGAGGTGACCAGCCAGTGGGACAGCAAAAACTAGAAACACTAAGCTAGATTAGTACAAGATATATATTTCGAAGAAATAGTAAAATACTTAACTTTGTTAACTGAAGACTAGTGGAATGCAGATACATAGTTTAACTAGGTAGAGGCCTGCCTACTGATGAGTCTTAACTGGTGCCTGTCCTATTGCCAAGTGACCGATGCAGTTCAGTGGTGGCCACGAGCGGAGTTGCAGCAGAGGGCGCTCGTGGCTGACGTCGTAAGAACGCCGCGCCGTGCGTGCATGGCGGCGCGCGGCGAAAGTACGTGGCGCGCACTTCAGACTTGTGCGACACCACAGATATCACACTTACAAGGGGAACACCAAGTATGGTACAAATGAAATTTGATAGTTCGCAGGTAGGAACTCCTTCAGACCACCAAGCCGAAAAGGATTTATTCCAATGTGCCTTGGTTTCCACGAAAATCTTCACAATAACAGCAAACTATAGCCCTCCAAGGCTAAGTTGACAATTTCTTGATGTCTCAGAAGGTGTCCTACTAATCGATCCCTTCTTTCAGTCAAGATATACCAGAAATTTCTTTTCTCTCCAATTCTGTTTTGTGCTTCCTCACTGGTTACGCGAACTACCCTCAAATCTTCAGCATCCTCCTGCAGCAAAAGTTTTCAAAAGTTGCTATCATCTTTCTGTCTCATATTATTATCGTCCATGATTCACTCCTGTACAAGGCTGCAGTTCAGACAAATGCCTTCAAAAAGGACTTTCTAACACTTAATGTTCGATATCAACAAATTTCTCTTCTTCATAAATTTTTCTCATACCCATTATGTATTTTTATCAACTGTACTTCAGCCATTAAAAATTATTTTACTATCCAAATAACAAACCTCACATACTACTATTATTGTCTCGTTACCTAATCTAATTTGTTCAGCATTGACTAATGAATCTTTTTATACTATATTTCTTGACCCTTGTTTGCTCTTGTTAACTTTCTTTCAAGACTTTGTACTTTCTGTTCATTTGCTAATCCAGGTCTTTTGTTGTTACATCATCATCATTATCAAATTCATCATCATAATTTCTCCACTCCAGTGAACCAAGTGTGTGAACAAACAAGTCTCCTCCATAAACTACTATCTTCCCACCACTCTTCCTACAGTAGCTTCCTCTAGTCTGCTTACCTCTTGGCAGGAGCGTTTTTTATTTGTTTTAGCCAGCCGTTCCTCGCTCTTTGTCTTGTTCTTTTACCAACCACCTTCCATTCCAAGTACGCCTTAGGTCATATTAGTGGTACCGTTCTCTTGACGACCAAACCATTGCAGTCCCCCATCATCATTATTCATTACAGTATACATTACAGTATACATTATCATTTTTGCAATCTCATCATCATCGGCAGAACTAGCAGGTATATACACTAATAGTACTGACGTCGGTGTTGGATTCTTGCCTATCGTTGCTTCGATAATGCGTTCACTATACGGTTCATAGCAACTTACCTGCATTCCTATTTTCTTATTCATTCTTTGACTTTCGTTCCCTCCAATTGCCTCCGAAATATTTCACCAAGAGGATGATACCATCATATATTCATGCAATAAAGCTATATGTCCTCGGGAAAAGTGACTATTGTTTCTCCTTGCTTTAAGCCATTCACAGTAACTGCAATGAAAAGCCACGTTAGCTGATGTTACAAGGCCAGCTCAGTCAATCATCCAGACTGTTGCTTCTGTAACTACTGAAAGACCGCTGTCCCTCTTCAGGAAGCACACGTTTGTATGGCCTCTCCACACCTTCCGATGCGGTTTCACCAACGGTAATGCTCTTTGTATCGTTGAGGCACGCAAGCCACTTCACCTCCGTAATGTAAAAGGCTCATAGTGTTGGCATCTGAAGTAGTTGACTGTCGACGGGATCCAGCTGCACACTCGAAAATTATTGTAAAAGGAGTCATGGTTCAGTGAAAAAAACTTCGAGTTAAACTTACCCTCACTCTTAACAGTCACTAAATTGACAGTCACATCTGAGTACGTACCACTAGAACTACAATGCACACACATACACTGCGTCTAATATTATTATTTTGTGACAAGTAGTGGCAGACTGCGTATTTTGGAGTTAGGTCACCTCCATACATTCTAACATCCATGGATTCTGATATGTTTAGTATGTTGCAGATTGCGTATTCGCAAAAACAGGGAACTCTGGCGTAAACTGTTAACAGCTGAAGTCTGCATTTACTTGTCGAGCTCTATTTTAGCTATATATATTGTTCTTTGTGATCTTCTTAATCCTTGTTTTGTTGTTTGTTTTAGAAGCACTTAACGAGTGTTGGACTAGTCCTGGTATTCTTCCAAGTAGTATACTCCGACAAAAGGATCCAAAGTCTGAAAGCAAGAAGTGTTTACATTTTACAATATCTGTAAAATAAATAAATAAGTCCTAATCTATGCGTAACTAAAAATGTAAATAGAAAATAACAATTGTTTCAGCGACTTTATTTAACAAGAAAAAATATACTCTTTATTGTTTGACACTTGAAAAGAAAGTGAGACTTAAAAGATTAAGTAAAAAGGCGCTATTTTCTGCCTTCTAAATGTTGATTGCATTTGCGTTTTCAATTTCACGCAATCTAATAAATGAATCTATTAAATTTTGGAACTGCTTTCATAACTGATATTTGGCCCAAGTATAATTTTTTGTTCCTTGCAAATTTCATTTTCTACCCTGTGACGAGGAGCGAGCTGTTTGAGGGCTTGCATTTACCCTTTTCAGCCCTTTCCTCTGCATGTACAGTTCATATTTATATTAATTATAAGTATTGTCGTCGTGAATGATGTGATATTTTCAAAAAAGAGGTTTAATACTTATTTACAAAGACAATAAAATTTTTTTAACTATTATTTACAACAAAAGAAAAATTTTCTGTGTAGTGTTTACAAAAATGAACAAAAGAAAGGATTTGGTAGTTCAGGTTTACAAGTATATGCATAGTTGGTTTGTTGATTTTACAGGTAGATATTAAAACAAGAAAAAGAAAATACAAAAGTAAGTAAAAGAAAAACGGCAAAAGGAATATACAAATTGTGAAGATTATAATGGTAAGTGTAAGATTTGCAGAAACTATTGACATTTAACATATTTACACCATTTTGGCATGGGGCACTCGTTGGTTGTGTTTCATATAAGGTCGTCAGGGCGAACAAGACACAAAACCCGTGTGCCACCATTCTAGCTTAGGTAGTGTGTGCTGCTGTCAGTGGGTTTATTATATTCACTGCTGTGTGCGTGTATGTGTGTTTGTCTGTGGTGTGTGTATGTTTGTATGTATTTGTTCAGATGTTTGTTAAGTTTGTGGGACTTAACTGCGGGGACATCAGTCCCTAAACTTACCAACTACTTACGAACTAACTTATACTAAAGACATCATAAACATCCATGCCCGAAGGGGGATTCGAACCCCCGACGGGGAGTGGCCATGTGCATCGTAGCATAGCGCCTCAATGCGCTTGACGACTCTGCCGCGGCTGTATGTATTTATTCATATCGTCTGTCGCTAAGGTGCAGGAGGGGGTCTATTTCATATAGTGTCAGGGGCTCCATATTGAGGGAGGAAGGTCGGGGAAGACTGAGGTTGTGTTTTGTGCTACTGTACGCGCTGGTAGGATGTATTTGAACTACGTGTGTCTGGGCATTCGTTCCTTGTCGTTAATATGTCTTCCATGTCTGGACGTTTTGTGTTTCCCGTTTTTCTAGTCTCATCTACAGTGGTTATACCCTTCTGATGCAGCACACGCCCTTACTGTGTGTGTCTTGTGGAAGTTTCCGAATGCTTCACAGCAGTCGTCTTTCAGCAATGTGCCAAGCACAGTCCTTTATACATCCCACCGCGGCGGCACTGCGCATGCGGGTCGCATACGCTGGTCGGCGGGAAAGAGGATCACTTACGCGCCTCTGTGGCAAAAACGTTCACACGTTCAGTTTACCAAACGATGTAGTTAAGCGGTGGCCACTCCAGTAGTCGCATTTCACGCCTTGCAGAAATTGAAATTATTATTTAACATAAGGAGAGGCATTGAATTAAAATTTGTGCTGTGGCGCGGATTCGAACCCGGGACCTACTTACTAGGCTGACACAGCTACACGGACTGTCTTAAAGCACCTACCTAGTAAGTAGGAGGTCCCGGGTTCGAATCCCGGCCACAGCACAAATTTTAATTCAATGCCTCTTCTTATGTTTAATACTTTTGGTATAACGAGACAATATTGTCTCAAGGAAATGTATTATTGTTGAAATTATTATCTCTGTTCATCAAATTATCAACTAGTCTAATTTCTATGGCTTCCTTGAAGACAGAATTTCAAAGGGGAAAGAAAATCTTCACGTCATATCTGTACAAGCTACAGCTCTGACTAGTTGTAAGCTTGGGAATCTTCGATGTTCCACAAATCTGTCATCAGCAGTGCGTGTTGTCTGACCTACATAGGTTTCTCGTTACAAACTACCTGGACGTTTTGGTAAGGTGAGTGCTAACAGTTGTCATCATGGATGATGATGGTCCTGGACCGAAACTAGTCGATTTTAAGGAGTTATTAAACTCCGTGGACTTAGAGAGGGGAATGAATATTTTGATAATAAATCCAAATGCAGAAATGTGATCCAATGACGCTTTGAGCACTTATTTATCTTTGGTATCGTAAAACAAGTCTCTTCTACTGGGAGTTCTTTGCTTTCCATGTTTTGGTAGGATGTAGAATGTCTAATAAACAAGGTTTCTAAAATGCATACCTTCACAGCTAAGACCAGCATACTATCAGCACAACTCTTTTACCAGTCAATAATAGTCTACATTTACTACACATTTTTCATTTTCATTCTTTCGTCCATTCTAGCTCCTTCCAAAGTAAAGAGCTTCTCTTAGAAGAGATTTCAGAAATTTTCGATGTTTCTCACTGGAGATATCAGCTGTCTTGTTAATACGTTAAAATGAATAGAAACATTCACTGATAGTAATTTATTTTTTCCCCATTACAAACTTACCGATTTTGGGCAGTTCTACGTTGGTGATTCACCACAGTTGCTCCATCTTATACCACCGCCATGCCGTCCATGTTGCTGGATAAAGTTTTGAATATGTTCACAATATAGACGAAAACCTTCTAATAATAATAATAATTATTATTATTATTATTATAAAATATTTAATTTTTATTCATTTTTAGAAGATGTCTGTTTCCCTCTCTCAAAGATAAAAAATGGTCTTAAGTATATGACTCCTTTTTAACATATCATGCACTACAAGTCCTCGAAGTTAGTAACGGGAATTTCCGGACACCCTGTATAATTATGAATGATCACAATTTTCGCAAGATATCTGGCACACACACACACACACACACACACACACACACACACACACACACACACCTTGTGAGGCAACAACTCATCCTTCACAGTACTGAGCAGGGCTGCAATCTTCAGAGGGGCCGGAAGATCCCGTGAAAACTGTACTTCTCGAGAATACGACTTAATCTTCGTCTCAACAGAAGAGTACCCATGTAAGAAGGAACGTTCTTGATCTGAGGGTTTACTTTCTTCGTCCAAATCATGATTTTGCATTCTAGGACACCACCTTCGGGATTCTATTTTTAAGATAGCCATAGAATTAAATTCCAAGGTCGCAAATTAATAATTTATTGAATGACGACCGGTTTCGGTGTATTGTGTCACCATCATCTGGTCATATTTATTTTACCAGCTAGTCATCTTATTAAAAAATAGATAAAAAATAATAAGTGCAACATAGCACTTACTATTTTATATACATTTTTCTTAACAAGATGACCAGCTTGTAAAATATTCAGGGTGTTACAAAAAGGTACGGCCAGACTTTCAGGAAACACTCCTCTCATACAAAGAAAGAAAATGTGGTGTCGCACAAGTACAAAGTGCGCGCCACCTACTTTCGCCGCGCGCCGCCATGCACGCACGGCGCGGCGTTCTCACGACGACAGCCACGAGCGCCCTCTGCTGCAACCCCGCTCGTGGCCACCACGGAAAGACACCGGACTTCGGACTGAGATAGCAACGAGTTAGGACTTTCGTAATCAGATAGGCACCAGTGAAGACTTTGCTATTGTACAGGCACTAGGCAGGCCTCTAACAACTATGTATCAACATTCTGCAGTACTATGTAAAAGTTAATATATATATAATATATATGCAATATATATCTTTCTAATTTACTCTAGTGTTTATAGTTTCTGGCTGCTCCCCTCCGTACCTGCACCGGCGTGCTGTCTTTGTTACTGTGTCGGTCTCGTTCCACTCGGCCACCGACACCTACGACGAGGCTGGGACACAAAAGTGGCGACGAGGAGTGATAGAACCTTGGACCAGCCCGCTTACAGCAGCCAGACAGCAGCAGTCGGAGCACGCAGAAATTGCTCCCGCCCACCCACCCTTATTATAAGAATTTTGGGGGAAGATATTTTGTTACGTGTTTTGTGGACTTTTTTGTTGCAGAGCGAGCCCTCCTTTCATATTGCATTTGTATTTTGTTATAATTTACTTGTATGCGCGGCGCCTAATCGGTCAGCATGGCCACTACCCCGAACCCAAACTTAATGGAAATTATTCAGTTACAGACGGCGCAAATAACACAACTTCTCCAGGCTGTGGCCCAGCTCACAGCGCAAGCAGCTAACCAACAACAACAGCCGCCGCTTCAGCAGCCCACACCAGCCGGCGTACCGCTCCCTACGTTCCGCCAGTACAACGAACGTGAGGAAGAATGGAGCGACTACTTCGCACAGTTTCAAGAACTCGTCGCGGCTCATCAAATTACAGGTCAGAGAGTGAAGAACCTTTTCTTATCGATTGTGGGCCCCCAGACCTTCGTACTATTGCAGAAACTATTCCCTCACGCATCTCCTCGTGATGTAGACTTTGAACAAATTGTAGATGCACTGAATGCTCATTATGAGAGAAAAGTTCTTGTAGCCGCTGCACGATACCGATTTTTCAGACTTAAAAAATTACCGCAGCAGTCACACCAAGAGTGGATTACGGAATTGAAGGGCTTAACCCGCCAATGTAAATTTACTTGCTCTTGTGGACTTTCTTATAGTGACGTTATGTTACGAGATGCGATTACGCAGAATATTCAGGACCCCAGAATTAGAGCAGCAATTCTGAAACAGTCTGACCCCTCATTGGACAGTGTACTGCAGCTTATAGAAGCGCATGATACTTTTGACTTAGCAGCTGTAGAAATGCAAAGCCACAGTGTTAATTCAGTGCGTCGTAACGGACGCTTTCCTAGCCGTAGTTCTCAGTATAGCACTAGTGATTCTTATTTTTCTACCGGCCGTGCTGAACAGACAGTGAACAGTAGCCAGAGTAAAAGTGCGACGCAAAGGTTGCCCCGTAGTGTTAGACACAGTAATTTGCATAACGGGCGCCAACGCTTATTTCAGAAAAATGTACGTAAATCTTGCCCCCAGTGTGTGTCTCGCCACAAGCGTGCTCATTGCCCTAGTCGCAACGCAACCTGTTATCAATGTGGCAAATCGGGACATGTGCAGTCTGTGTGTATGCAAATTAAAAACTCAAAGAACAGTAACGTTAGAATCAGTGCTTCGGGGAGTGCGAGAACAGTTAATTCTGTAAATGTCATACACGCTGTAAACTTGAACAGTGCTTTCCTTGGATCTCCATTGCAAGAAAGTAGTTCTGCGCCTATGGCAAAACTATATAGTGCACCACGTAGCAAGCGCCGACGAGCGCGTAAAACAGTGAAACGGACAAGGGTTCGGGACAAGCAAAATGACTATGAACAGTGCATTCCTGTAGTGAAAATAATGCCTTCTGCAACTGCTCCTTGTAATAGTGCCCAGTACTGTGTAGCTAGTGACAGTAGACACCAAGTAGCTACTCAAAAGTGTAGTGCAGTAGTTAGTACATCTGGAGTAGCTTCGCATTGCGCGGACGCCGATCCGGCGGTAGTGTCATCTAGTGACAGTGTGGTTAATCCGCTGCGTGCCGAGTCTGCGCCGCTTACTTCACTACGCGGCCCGCGCAGACGCAGCAAACAAACCGTAGCCGACGTTGCCCACATTCGCGCACCTGTCGAGCGCCGCAAGCAAAAACTTTTTGTGAATCTTTCCATTGACAATAAGACTGTGCAATTTCAGCTCGACACTGGTTCCGCTGTTACCTTAATTAATAAAGATACTTATGAACTTCTGGGTTCTCCAAAATTGTCGCTGTGTCAACAAGTGTTAACAGCTTATACAGGTCAAAATATTCCCGTGCTAGGAACGGGTAGCCTGCCTGCCTCTTTTCAAGGTGTAACGAAAACAGTTGCTTTTGTAGTTCTTCAGGCCAAATCGACACAGAACATTTTTGGACTAGATGCTTTTGACTTGTTTGGTTTATCAATTCAAAGAGATGTGCTTCAAATTTCGTCAATAGTGCCTCAGGATAAAATCAATGCATTGTGTGACAAATATAGTGACTTGTTTTCGCCGGAACTAGGTTGTGCAAAAGACTTCGTGGCACATGTAACTTTAAAAGAATCTGCAGTTCCAATATTTCCTAAAGCTAGACCAGTGCCTATCGCCTTGCGTGATACAGTTGGCAAAGAACTTAAACGTTGGCAAGATAGTGGGGTGATTTCTCCTGTTTCTGCGAGTCAGTGGGCCTCGCCTATAGTACTTATACCCAAGCCGTCAGGAAAACTTCGTCTCTGTGCGGACTTTAAATCAACAGTGAACAGTCAAACAATTGTAGACACTTACCCTCTGCCCAGACCTGAGGAACTTATGGACAAATTAGGACAGTCTCGCTTCTTTTCCAAGATTGATTTAGCAGAGGCATACTTACAGATTCCGCTTGATGACGAATCAAAAACATTTTTCGTCATTAATACTCACATGGGCCTTTTTCAATTTCAACGCCTACCCTTTGGCAGTTCTTCCGCCCCTGCTATTTTTCAGCGTTTTTTGGAACAGCTGACAGTTTCGGTACCTTGTTGCTCGAACTATTTAGATGACATTGTGGTATCCGGACGTACAGTTGAAGAACATTTAGCAAACCTGGAGTGCCTTTTCAAAGTTTTGACTGCAGCAGGTCTACGTTGTAATAAAGCAAAGTGTTCGTTTTTTCAAACTGAAATAGAGTACCTAGGTCATGTGATTAATGCCCAAGGAATCCATCCGTTACAGTCACATCTTAGAGCAATCAAAGACTTGCCTCCTCCTAAGAATGTGCACGAATTGCAAGCAGTAATGGGAAAACTTACCTATTATTTCAGATTTATTCCCAATGCCTCTCAGATTGCAGCTCCACTGCATCACTTACGTAGGAAGAATGTTCCTTTTGTATGGTCTAAAGATTGTCAGGTTGCCTTTGACAAACTAAAGTCTGCACTACTCAGTGATGCATGTTTGATTCCCTTTGACCCACAGAAGCCTGTAGTGTTAGCAGTTGACGCCTCGTCGTACGGTCTGGGTGGCGTTCTGTCGCATCGTATTGGATGTCACGATCGTCCTATTGCCTTTGCATCCAAGCTACTGACGCCGACGCAACAGAATTACAGTCAGATAGAAAAGGAGGCCTTAGCAATCATTTACGGCGTCACAAAGTTTCATCATTATCTCTATGGCAGAAAATTCTATTTGTTGACAGACCACAAGCCTCTCACGTCGTTGTTCTCACCCACAAAGCCGATTCCGCCACGTACGGCACAAAAGCTTCAGAGAGGGTCCTTGATACTGTCTAATTATCAGTATGAGATTTTGTACCGACCTACCACTAAACATGCTAACGCGGACACACTTTCCCGACTTCCGGTCGGCCAGGAGGTGTCGTTTGATTCTTCAGAATTGGCATGTTGTCAGATAGACTCCAGAGATGCTTCCGCTGTCGCAGATTTCCCTTTGAACTCTCGTCGGGTTGCACAGGAAACAGCTGCGGATGTAGACTTAAGTGTGGTAGCACGTTTTGTTCGCTCAGGGTGGCCTGCCAGAGCCAAAGACATTGATCGGCCTCTGGTTCGACGTTATTTTGCACAACGTCATGCATTATCTTTAAGTCAGGGTGTACTGTTGTTGCATACCGACAACGACCAAGCAAGAGTGATTGTTCCTCGTTCCCTGCAACGAGAAGTGTTACGCCTCCTGCATCAAGGACATTGGGGTATTGTTAGGACTAAGCAACTGGCCAGACGTCGTTGTACCTGGGTTGGTATGGACGCTCAGATAGAGAACATGACGTCACAGTGTACTGTTTGTGCGGAGCATCAGGCGGCTCCTCCGCAACGTTTTTCAGACTGGCCACGCCCCAAGGGACCATGGCAACGTTTACACATTGACTTTGCCGGACCTTTCTGGAATACGCGATGGTTAATTGTTGTAGACGCTTTCAGCAAGTTTCCTTTTGTGATTGCCATGAACTCAACGACGGCGTCTAGTACAATCAGTGCCTTAACGTCAGTGTTTTGCATCGAAGGCTTGCCTGAAACTATCGTCAGTGACAATGGCCCTCAGTTTGTTAGTGCGGAATTTCAACAGTTTTGTCGTGTGAATGGCATTCAGCATATTACCACTGCACCTTTTCACCCTCAGTCCAATGGTGAAGCAGAACGTTTCGTTCGAACATTCAAGTCACACATGGAAAAGATGAAAGGTCAGCACTCCAGGCAGCAAGCTCTTCAAATTTTCCTGTCTACGTATCGGTGCATGCCACGTGACGGCCCGTCTCCTGCCGAGCTGCTACACGGCCGCCGTCACCGCACTCTCCTTCACCTGCTGCAGCCTCCCACGCACCGAGTCGGTTCGTATGGCGCTACGCGTTTTCAGGTTTCTACGCCGGTGCTGTACAGGGTGTTTGCTGCAAACAAGAAGACATGGCTGCCGGGCACCATTCAGCGCGTGCTCGGTAGCAATATGTATGTTGTACGTTCTTCCACAGGGTCGGAGCTGCGGCGCCACGCAAACCAATTGCGCCTGCACAGGCCGCGCGATCCTGTCTCCGGTTTCTTGATTCCAGACCCAGTTCACCGCCAGGGAGCACAACCACATCGTTCGTCCCCGGACTACGAGATCGTCCCGATGGAGATCGACGCGACGCCGCCGCTGTCGCCGCCGCAGATGACAGCGTCACCGAGAGGGACTCCGGGACCGTGCGTGCCGCCGCCGCCTGGGCCACGCACCTCAGAAGATGACCTGCTCCAAATGGGCGGGGGCGGGCGCCCTTCCCCAGGTTTCGGCGGGTTCCCTGGAGGATCTCAAGGCGGATGCCGGGGCGCGGACGGCGTCTCGATCCCGGCCTCAGCTACGACGCCCGTCCCACCAGTAACGCCCCCGCCCAGGCCCTCCTCCCAGTGCCGTCGCCGTGGCCCTCAGCCCTACGCCACGACGGCGCGGCGGTTTGGGGGGAGGGGTGTGGTGTCGCACAAGTACAAAGTGCGCGCCACCTACTTTCGCCGCGCGCCGCCATGCACGCACGGCGCGGCGTTCTCACGACGACAGCCACGAGCGCCCTCTGCTGCAACCCCGCTCGTGGCCACCACGGAAAGACACCGGACTTCGGACTGAGATAGCAACGAGTTAGGACCTTCGTAATCAGATAGGCACCAGTGAAGACTTTGCTATTGTACAGGCACTAGGCAGGCCTCTAACAACTATGTATCAACATTCTGCAGTACTATGTAAAAGTTAAGTATTGTTACATTCTGTGCAATATATATCTTTCTAATTTACTCTAGTGTTTATAGTTTCTGGCTGCTCCCCTCCGTACCTGCACCGGCGTGCTGTCTTTGTTACTGTGTCGGTCTCGTTCCACTCGGCCACCGACACCTACGACGAGGCTGGGACACAAAAGAAAATATGTTATGTGGACATGTGTCCGGAAACGCTAAACTTCCATTTTATTACTTCTCTTCAAATCACATTAATCATGGAATGGAAACACACAGTAACAGAACGTACCAGCGTGACTTCAAACACTTTGTTACAGGAAATGTTCAAAATGTCCTCCGTTAGCGAGGATACATGCATCCACCCTCCGTTGCATGAAATGGAGACTGGCGTATTGTATCACAGCCGTTCACAATACGAGCACGAACAGTCTCTACATTTGGTACCACCCCCATACATGAAAGTCAAGAGGGTTAAGGTCAGGAGAGCGTGGAGACCATGGAATTGGTCCGCCTCTACCAATCCATCGGCCACCGAAAATGTTGTTGAGAAGCGTACGAACACGTCGACTGAAATGTACAGGAGCTCCATCGTTCATGAACCACATACTTGTAAAGGCACGTGTTCTAGCAGCACAGGTAGAGTATCCCATATGAAATCATAACGTGCTCCAGTGAGCGTAGGTGGAAGAACATGGGTCCCAATCAAGACATACTAAAATGAGCTCTAACATGAAAATTAAGCGTATCCGAACACATGTCCACATAACATATTTTCTTTCTTTGTGTGTGAGGAATGTTTTTTGACCGTACCTTTTTGTAACACACTGTATATGACCAGATGATGGTGACACAGTCCACCGAAACTGGTCGTCGTTTAATAAACTATTGATTTGCGATCTTGGCATTTAATTTTGAAGAATATTAAACTATCAGATCGCCCAAAAACCGACAATGTCAGTTAATCTTAATAGTCATAGATATTAGATTAGCCAATAACTTCCAGAAGGACGAGATAATAATTCGTGTACAGTCTCATATTTTATTTCTTTGAATCGCCTGCTCCCATTTCAGATCAATTTTAGCTTGTATTGTCGATTGTAAAGTGTAGTTGGGTTTATATTTCTTGAACTATCTTCAATTTTTGAGATATTTATATGTATGTGTTTCATCTTAAATGTTGTTTTAATAATAGTGATTCATCAGATTAAAATTATAAAACTTTCATTTTGACTTTATTCCAGAAACAAGGGCAGTATTGCAAAACGACGTGATTTAAAAAAAAAAAAAAATACTTATAACGATCTTGTGCAGTCATGTGAAGAAAAAAATTAAACCAAAAGTAATTCCGCACTATCTGGGTTAATAAACAAAAATATTTTACTTGGACACAGGTATGGAATCCTGCTCTTAGTGTACTTTCCGCGTGTCGCCGCCGAACTATATCGATAAGCTTATTGCCAACCACTTTGCTGCGGACCAGCATCTGTGACCGTCATGCCCATTGAAATGGCGATGGGGCACGTAAGGCCGCGACTGGTACGGGCGCGGTGGCCGAGCGTTCTGCACGGCCACTACAGTCGGGGATTTGAATCCCCCCTCGGGCATGGATATTTGTGCCGTCCTTAGTATTAGCTAGTTCATAAGTAGTTTGTAAGTTTAGGGGCTGACGAGCCTGTAGTTAAGTCCCATAAGCTATACAAACATTTGAATTTTTTTTTTTTTTTTTTGGGGGGGGGGGGGGAGGAAGAACACATAGAAAATATTGTAGGGAAGGTTGCCGCGACGGAGTGGAGTCGCCGAGCAAATTGAGGTACTATGCTCCGATGCTCCGAGGCCGTTCCCCGTCGGGGGTTCTAATCCTCCCTCGGCCATGGATGTTTATGTTGTGTTTAGTATAAGTTTGTTTATATTTAGTTTGTAAGTTTAGGGACTGATGACCCCGTAGTTAAGTAATAAGCTTAACATTTTGAACACTACGTATCATTGCCAGAACACTTAGAAGATGCAACAGTTCAACCAAAGAAACTACTTGTACTGCACTTGTGCGTCCTGTTTTGGAGTATTGCTGCGCACTATGGGAGCCACACCAGGTGGGACTCATGGACGATTTAGAGAGAGTTCAGAGCAGCGGCAGCTCGTTTCGAGTTAAATATATTTACTGGTTATTTTCCTTTCAAGGCAGTTAAATGCAATACAGATACGGTAATATGATTTATACGCCACTGAAATCTCCCGCACTATCCTGCATTGTTACTCCACCAGCAATGTGAAACTGGACAAAGTCGGAAATTGAGCTAGTCTGACAATAAACCTAGACATGATAACCTGGCCGGCCGCGGTGGCCGAGGGGACTGAGGCGCTCCAGTCACGGTCTGCACGGCCACTACGGTCGGGGGTTCGTAACCCCCCTCGGGCATGGATATTTGTGCCGTCTTTAGTGTTAGCTAGTTTATAAGTAGTTTGTAAGTTTAGGGACTGATGACCCCGTAGTTAAGTCCCATAAGCTTTACAAATATTTGAACATTTGATAACCTGAAACGGACAAACATTAACGATTACTAGCTCGTCGTGAAGTCAACTCGCTCAATGATACTGTATTGCTTGACTGACCCTCCCTTCACCCAAGTCCCATTCAGCGCAGCGACTTACTGTAATTAGGGCGCGTTCCGCCATATTGTCCGGCTTGTGACGTTCAAACAGGCAGTGTCCTCGTCTACAGGCGCAGAATGATCTGTCCTTAACCGCGCAGCTCGGCTAAAGGGTCTGCCGGTCCTTTGTCCCGTAAACGAGCAATGAAGCCGTTGTGTACACAAAGGGACAGCGGGCAGACATAAATACGGCCTCGTAGTCGCTCTTTTAGAAAATCTAAAATGTTCAAATGTTTATAAATCTATCGGACCAAACTGCGTGGTCATCAGTCCGTAGCTTACAAACTACTTAAACCTAGGTAAGCTAACCTACGTACAACACACACATCCATGCCCCAAGGAGGACTCGAATCACCAACGGCGAGCAACCGCGCGCTCCGCAGCGAGACGCCTTAGACCACTCACCTACACCATCACGGCTATGTTAAACGAACATTATTGATTTATTGACCGGACTTGTCAACCATAGAGCAGGAACAGCATTAATTAATTTTCCCAAATAAGCCGCGAATTGCGAATGCTATGATAAAACAGAATTCGGCCGATTGATTTATTGGCCGGACAACTTAGCTACATTACTAGTTCAATATGAACAGAAAACAGCTGCCGCTGTCTATAATTTCATTGACTATTTGAAACTTCCCACGATTGGTCGCCTTAATTCCCGCGAGTTCACGACTCTTGCCAACATTCTGGAATTTTATCGCTGACATTATTTAAGACTTTTCAGGTTGTGAACACCCTAAATTTATATTTACGAGCCGCCACTGGAAATGATGCACTAGTAGGGGTGGAAATCATTAAAAGACAGGAGTTATTCACTGTGGGGAGATCGATTCGTGAATTTCTTGCAGCAACTTTCTCTTCAGAATGTGATCATATATTGTTAGCACCCTCCTACATAAGGAGACATGATCATCATAAAACAAGAGATATCAGATCGAAAACAGAAAAGTTTAGGTGTTCGTTTTTCTCACGAGCTATTAGAGGATGCAACTATATATGAACCCTCTGACATGCACTTCAATGTGACTTGTATCTATGTAGAATATACACCATGATCATTGCTTGTTCCTACATACTGTTAAAATATTTCAATTTTTATGCAGTGTGTTCCATTCAAACTTTTCACACTATATCTGAGACAACAATAGAAATTGAAAAACGACTTTCTCAAGCATGAATGTATGACAGTAAGTACTAGGAGACGTAAGCAAATGTTGTTTGAAGCACATTCTTATATATATCGGAGGAAATGTGAAGCGATATTGACGTTCGACGCTAGCGTGTTGCGCAAACTTTCGTTTCCGAAAGACGAAATATTTTGATCCCCGCCTACATAGGGAGACATGACCGTTATAACAAAAAATAACAGAAATCAGAGTTTTTTACCCGAGCGCGCGCGCTATCCCAGAGTGTAACGACAAAGAAATAGTTTGAAAATGGATCGATAGACCCTTTGCCAGGCACTTAACTGCGAATTGCAGAGCAGGCACGTAGATGCGGCTCGTGTAGATTGGGTATTACGTGCCCTCGCCTCTGTGCGGCGAGACACCAAGCGATCGGCGACCCAGCTGTAGGAATTAGGCCCCCTTGTTACTGAAGCGCGTGTAACGGCCGCGCTGTGATTGTAAGGCTGGGATCTGCCCCCTCGCTAAATCATTCGCTGCTGCCCCGCATCTGCCTCGCCCCCTCCACAGCCGCCGCCTCCCCTCCACCCCCACCCCTCCCCGCATCCGGCGGCTTTTATTTCCTCGGCCGGCTGCGCTACCGGAAGCCATTGCACAGCCAACTGCACGCGAGGTGAGAGAAGCGGCCACTCACCTCTTACAAGGCGCCCAGCCGCCATTCCCCGCTTTATACCCTCTGCTTTGTTGTCAATCGCTTTGTCCTTTCTTCCGTAGATCTAGTGATGTGGCCAACCAAGTAACCACAAGCGAGCTTGCCCTAGCGTGTGTAGAGTGCGCGTTAAAAGCCGAGAGAGCCGGAAGTAGTCGACCGGAAGCACCGTCGAACCATATCTATGGTCACTGGCAGCAGTAATGTCTATGGTCTCTGCTTTGCGGGTAGCCTTCGTCCACAGACATATATTACTAGACTGGCAAACTTGCCTCTCTGACTGAAGCTTGATACCGCCATCTTGCCTCACCTCACGTCAAAAAGTTTTCATACGCTAAAAGTATGATCTTCTGATTCGATATGATGATGTTAGATTTATCCTACTAGTTGGTTTGAAGATATTTTGCATTGGAGCTAACGCATCCGCAATAGCTGAACGTAAAAGATAGGCCTACATTGTTGAATCGTGTTTTGAGAAGAACGTGTTACGTACGCTTAAATTTTACTTATTGTGCTGGCAGCCTCACGTGTTTATGTTGTCAGTCGTGTGACATTGGCATTAGCCATTCGCTTAACGATGCAAATGTTTTGTCATGACATTTTCTTTTTACGATGGCAATTACTGTTACTAAGTGAACTAGGGCATATACAAAAATCTGTCAACCGTAGAGCACGAACAGCATTATTTGTTTACTTATTCATCTATACGAAACACTAATCAACACACACTGTATGGATTACTAAGAATATCAACAGCTTGATTAGGGCTTTCTACTGTTTTGTTGATGTTGCCAACATAATCATATGAGGCCATTGAGATGGTAAGTAAAATTTTACCGCTACATACATTTAAATCAGATTGTAATTATGGGAAAAACACTGAGAAGAATAAAGATACCTGTTACCCACGACAAATGGCTCAAACATTTAAAGTTGTTGTTTCCGCAATTCCAGTATTAAACTATGACTTTCTACATAAAAGATCGTCACTCATAACCTCACTTTGAAAATCGGGTATTACAATAACGAATTGACGTGATGGACAGTGTGAATACAACTTGACGTGACAGTGTGAATTGGCCTTATATCTTCGATTTTCCGTACGAAAAATTACAGCTACATACAACACATGAATCAACCACTATGTCAAATCTCTAAAGACAGCGTAGTTACGAGGGTTCATCCGTATTTTTACGAATGTTTTCTGTAAATACACACACGACTGCTCACACGTTTATAGTATAGAAATATGGCGGCGAGATTTCATTGACACCAGTGATACTGTATACGGTATTTCCAGTCTAGTAATATATGTCTGTGCCTTCGTCAGTGGACGCCACGTACCAATGAGTTTAAATTTCATAGAGTGGCTAAATCAACGAGCTTAAATTTCATAGAGTCAGGGGGTGTAAATTTGACTCGCGCGCTTTGCTTCTGTGACGTCACCTGGCAGCAAGCGCCGAGCAGCTGCCGCAGTACCCAGGGGGGTGAAACTCATATAGGGATTTCCGGTAACACGACGTTGATTCACTGCCAGGCCACATACAGCGCTGCGAGCGTTGCGATTTTTCATCTCGCTTTCCTATTGGATGATTTACGTTTTACAGTCCTCTATACTTGTTTTGATTCGTAGGTGGTGTTCTGTGCTGAGGTTCTATAGCAACGTCTTCCTAATTGCGATCTTCTGTGTGCATGTTGTGAGTTTCATATATATCATTTATTTGAACTGTACAGAAATTCCATTTCATATGACTGAAGACGCATAAATAGTAATCGACAGAAATAAAAATAAATTGGTTTTTGTAGACATTATAGTAGACCTACATTCTTGTTTGCAGGACAGTGTATATGGCTGTAAAATTATTTATTTGTACAACCTACTATTCCTCGTTTGGTCACATGAGTGGATATAATTGTGCCTTAGCGTATGTGAAAACTGAAAAATCATTTACATAGATGCATGCAATTAGATGATTTTTAATCTGACATGCGCCAAATCACATTTATTTCAATGTGATAACGCCACACGGCGAAAATCGCAGTATTGAGTTTTAGAAACAAAGAATTTTACGGTCAAAAAGATTACCACGACATCATTTTCGGAGTTTGGCCGACTGTAAACAACAGCCACTAGCAATTAGTTTTTGATTTAAATTTCTCGTATATTGCAAGGTCTCAGGAACCTTTCTACGATGTCCACCCTCGAAGAATAAATGAAAAATATTATCATCTAACACCAATATAACGTTTTCTCATTCGTGTATTTAGAAGTAAACATATGGATTTTCGCGCCACATTTTTCGGATTGAAAGTTCACTGCCAGACCGCTAGTAGCGCTGCTGTCGTTCTGTGTTTCCGTGTGATAACATGGTCTTTGCGCTTCTGTTTTTTTGGTGTTCTGTGGCAGTACCCTTATGAAACGTGCGAGCGGGACGTTGTGTTTTGCGCTCGCTCGTTTCGTGACCTGTTAAGTGTTCGGATAGAAAGTAGCTTTCTTGTTTTAGGAAACAATTTATCCATATATTCTTTCTGTAATTATGAGTAAGAATACTTCGGTTGTGCTGTTGCGGAGTGCAATAACAGTGGACGCAAGACGAAAGGCATTTTGTACCATCGGTTTCCAAAAGATGAGGAACTTCAGCGCATATGGATCTCTCGCTGTAAACAAGACGAGATAAATGTCAAAAATGCCAGAATTTGTTCGGAACATTTTTGTGAAGCTGATCAAAAGAGACTTGAAGAATGAATTGCTAGCATTCGAATCATCGATATTTTATTGATAAAATTGTATGTATGAAAGTAGTATGCAGTTCAATGTTCATAGTAATTAAATGATTAAAACAAAAGCATTAATGCGAAAATCGGCTGCTAAGTTTGCGTTATAACGGAACTTTTTTTATCTAATGTATAAAAATAAAGGCCTCAGTTTGACCGTAGGCTACGCCTGTCAATGTCATTGCGATAAACCTTCAACTTATTGCATGAACTAACGTCACGATTACAGTCATAGTAAAATTTCGAAATTCACACTCTAAGGGGGTGAAATTGTGATATATAAAACAGAAGCACATTTTCTCTCTGTCTGTCCCTTTAACCTTCTATAACTTGAGAACTACTGAAGGTATCGCGATGAGGTTTCTTTTAAATTGTAGAGCCCACAAAGGTCAAAACCAAAGTCAGCGAGATCATATGTCTAACTTTTACGAGTGAAGCATATGTACCATTTTTCTCTCTTAAGGCGCTGGAGCCGAATGGCTTCAGGCTACATAAATAGTGATTGTGGGAAATCTATAAAAGTTAGACATGTGCTGTCCTAGTTTTTATTTTAGATCTTTATGAGCTCTACAATAAAAAAAACCTCACGATACATTCAGTGGTTCTCGAGTTAAAGACGTTTAAATATTACTAGGGTTACCATACGTCCTCTTATTTTCCCGGACATGTCCTCTTTTTGAGGCAAGAAAATGTGTCCGGCCAGAATTTATAAGATTCTACAAAATGTCCTCTCTTTTGGATTCCGAGAAAGAAAATTTATTGACGACAGTATGTTCATTCGTACTGCAGTTCCAAACTGTTCGCAACTATTACGCCCATACAGAGAGTGAAATTGCCGTTTACAATTTCGCACTCCGCATGGGTCTGACAATTGCAAACGACTCGGATCTTCTCTGCGAAGGAACCCGGTTGTCTATCCTGTATTCAACCAGTGCATTCTGTCTTCTGCGTTACGTTCTGTGGCGTTGCTTTTGATATACTTTGTGGTTTAGGTTAAAGCTGTATTGTGTGTTCGAGATCGTAGGTAGCCTTTTGCTTCAAAATAAATTACGAACTTAAATATAACATAATACCGAAGAGAAAGTCAGTGTTAAAAATGTGCTCCTGGAGAAAGACAAATCATTCAAGAGAATGATCAAACGAATGTAAGAATTAATGATACATTGTGCTCCGATCAGCTTTGTAATTTTATAATTTTTTTAAAGATTATCAAAGGAAACAGAACATACCAGCAGCTTAAGTCTGGTGTGTATATTTAAATCAGCCGTCTAGTGTTTTTAGTTATTCTGAACTGCTGAAAATTGTAGAATTCTTGTTTTTCTATAACTAATCATAATGCCGACACAGAACCTGTGTTTTCACTTGGGAACACACAGTGTACACAAGACAGGAATAGATTTAAAATATACTGTAATTATACTGTATGTGTACAGTATAATTTCAAACATTTGAAATGCCTTGTTAAAAAAACAAAAAGCTCTTGAGAGAGATTTCGTCGTCCAGCAAATATAGTTAGTTCAAAAGTGAATGAGACAAGAATAAGACATTTGAGAGTAGTGATGAGGAATAAACTGTCAAGGTTCATAATATTTCGTTTCCCAACAACCACACAGGGTTACTGTTTTAGTTTGTAGTAGTTTTACGTGGTTCATTAATAAAGTTATTAATTACATTGTGTTAAACATAAAGTGTCCTCTTTTATATATGAACTGTCCTCTTTTCTGGTGATGAACATATGGTAACCCTAAATATTACCCGTGCCAAGTCGCGGGCCGGAATGGGTTAGCTATTTGTTAAAAATGTTTGAAGCTTTTCTTTTCCAGCCCTTTGTGTGATAGTGTGTTCCACCGCGTGTTTTTTGTCGAATGAGAAAAGGAAAGACGTAGAAAATGTGTTCACGGCGGCCTTATAATACAGCAGCTTGCTGCCGAGTGACGTAAAACAGCGCTAACCAATGATAGTGAAGAAGCCCAAACTGGCATACCTTTCTAGTCTACGTATCTTGTCATAGTGTGGCGATAGGTCCGCCATGTTTGAGGCAAATTGAGCTGGTCTCCGCCAGGTTATTTGGGGTATCGGCTGACAGCTGGTATGCCACACCGACTAGAGAATTTTACCTATTTACAGTTCCACTTTTTAAATGTAGATTGACTATTGTATACGGATGTGGATCAAATTCTGTCAGACTTTCTCGAAGCTGCGAATTGACGAGCCTGGTAGTAAATGTCCTAAAAATGAGACAATGAAATTTCACCAACCGATCAGTATTACAGTTCCAGTTCGAAGTATAACAGTTAGCTAAGGTTTACAATAACAATGGAAGTGCCGAGTGCCGCTGTGAAAATATTTGCGTTGTTTATAATGGAAATACGTGGTTTCAACGAGCTGCGAAACATACAGTGAACAGTAATTGTGATGACGAACAATCTTGACCATGGATTTGCATCTGCTGTTAATGTGTTGTAACAACTGTTTTCATAAAGTCTAGTATGTACTTATCTTGTGTTTACTGAACCTATTAATTCTACAAACTTGTAAAATTGCTATTAAAGGGTTTGGTTGTAAAGTTTGGTGGACGAAATTTGAGTACAAAGACGAAGTGACAACAAAATACTACAGTTAAAAATACGTCTATGTCATCTGCCACAAAAGTATTCCATGTCGAAATAAGATGTCGTTAATAACTTCCCATGTAGCCATTCTGAAACAAGTAACGTTTGGTACATGAAATTTCAGTACAAAGATGAAAGTGACAACAAAATATTGCAACAAAAATGCATGTAGGGCAGTTGCCACAAAAGCTTTCCATGTCGAAATAACATATCATTAATAACTTTCGTTATTGCCACACTGAAATAAGTACAGATTTGTTGCAAAGGACACACATATACAAGTGAAAAAATTCTGGCTGTCACTACTGTTTCCATGCTTTGCACTGGTTGCATGTCTACCATGCTCGATCAAGTATTGTCAACAACAAATGAAAATACTTTTAAAGAAGGTGTAGATACTCAAAATTGTATTTTCATCAACCACAGGAGCGACAGAAGAAGAAATAACTCTGAAACACATTAACACCAAGTAGAAAACTGAGAATTTTTAAAATATATATATTTTTTTAATTTATTTTTTTATTTTTTATTTGTGTATTTGTGTGTGTGTTTGAGTTTGTGTAATTCAAGGGAATTGCAGGATAGGTCGTCTGAAGCTTCACTCTTAGGGCAGCTGAGCACCATTAGTCATGAATTTTGTTTGAGTATAAACAGACTGAAATCAAATAAGGCCAACCATTAGGTGTTCTTAAACATAGTACTCGTTTTATCACTTCAGTTTGTGCATTTAAATGCTGAACACACTTCAGAAGCAAAATTGTACAGGCCATACACACTAAATGCAATTAACACTAAATACAACACTTCAAGATCAACTGTTGTTTTGGTCTTCAGTCCGGAGACTGGTTTGATGCAGCTCTCCACAATACCCTATCATGCACAAGCCTCTTCAACTCCACATAATAACGGCAACCTACATCTGTTTGAATCTGCTTACTGTATCCATCTCTTGGTCTTCCTCTGCGGTTTTTAACCCACAAACTTCCCTCCAACGCTAAATTCACAATTCCTTGATGTCTAAGAATGTGTTCTACCAATCGATCCCTTCTTTTAGTCAAGGTATGCCAAAAATTCCTTTTTTCCCCAGTTCTCTTCAGTACCTCCTCATTACTTACGTGATCCACCCATCTAATCTTCAGCATTCGTCTGTAGTACCACATTTCAAAAGCCTCTATCCTCTTCCTGTCCACACTGTTATCGTCCATGTTTCACTCCCATACAAGGCAACACTCCACACAAATGCCTTCAGAAAGGACTTCCTTAAGCTTAAATCAATATTCGATGTTAACAAATTTCTCTTTTTCAAGAACGCTTTTCTACCCATAGCCATTCTGCATTTTATATCCTCTGTACTGCGACCATCATTTGTTATTTTTCTGCCCAAGTAACAAAACTCATCTACTTCCTTTATTGTTTCGTTACCTAATTCCTTCAGCATCACCTGATTTTCTTAGACTGCACTCCATTACCCTAGTTTTGCTTTTGTTAATCTTCATCTTATATGCACCTTTCAGCACACTGTCCATTCCGTTCAACTGCTCTTCCAGGTCCTTTGCTGCCTCTGACAGAATTACTATATCGGCAAAACGCAATGTTTTCAATTCTTCACCCTGAAGTTTAATTCCTTCTCCAAATTTCTCCTGCCTTTCCTTTATAGCTTGCTCAATGTACAAATTGAATAACATTGGAGAAAGGCTACAACCCGGTCTCACCCCCTTCACAACCACTGCATCCCTTTCATACAACTTACGATTGACAGACTACTCTCAAGTATACTGACTACCAAAAATATGGCGGCCGAGTTTACACAGGTTGCCGCAAAGAGCGCTGTAGCTTGTGTGTCAGCCACTCTATGAGATTTAAGCACGTTGGGCTAAATAGACGTTAGGGGCTGATGTATTCCTCTCAGAAATAGGAGTATATTTCCGCTGTTGGCCTTTGCTCTTCGATAACTATTCAGACGACATGTTGAAGTACAAATCATGTTAATATACTCTTTCAACGGAAACGGTACATTACTGATTTGTCACAGATGATTAGCTTTGGTACATTAAATGTCAATTACAAGCGAATATCAATAAATTATGAAAGAACAATAAAAGTTCTAAGCAGAACATATATGAATCAAAAAAGTAGTTTTTGGAATTGTTCAATCAGTCTGGTCTTGTGGTTAGAATATTAGACTTTGATACTAGCGAAACCTAACTTTTTGGGTTCGAATCCCGTTAAAGCTAATATTTTTCAGTTTTTTGTATAGGCCCTATGTAATACAGAACGAGAATATTACTTTATTGCAAGTCTGTTCTACAGTACTCGCTAGTTTTTTTCCGTACCGATATTTGTTACAATATATGAGAGTGAAAAATGTGCAGGAACCTAACAGGAGAGTTTAAATTGCTGTCACTGAAGCGAGTACATTAACCAGTTTCGATTTGCAAGTGTAAAATTAGCCATGAACCTAAGCAAACTGCTCTAATACGATTGAAATAAGTAAATAAGTACCATCGACATTTATGTTCTCGTAAGTAATAGTTATCTATGTAACACAGTAAATCTGGCACAGTCTGTCCAGTCATGAGTGACGAATGATGTGTATTAATGACTTGGTAAATTGTGGGGGATCACAGTCACATATAATTTTTTTAAGGGCATTACACTGTGATCAATTATCTTTTAATTCACAATTATGATGTGAATAATATAAGTAATTTCATGTCACCAAAATATTTAAAATTGTGTGACATCAAATCAATATTGAATTAGTTTCTTAAAATCGGTTGTCCAGTCCCATAACTGAGCACAAACTGAAAATGTACTGTGACACTGTACAGAAACTAGACATAATGGAAAAGTACAATTTATTTGATGCTGAACACGACCACGTTTTGATTTCATTCACATCAAGTAGCGTTACCATTTGCAGTAATAAAACCCGAAATCCGCGAATTAAAATATAACTGTTCACAGTCAAATGCCTTACTTTCCTTGATAAATATTGTTGGTTGTTTTTAAAATATGACGCGTTTTCCGAGTTAGTTGTTAAAGAAGTAACTAAGAGAACAACTGCAGTGAAACTAGTTGCAACAAGTCATATTCATCCACATCACAAATCGCCGTCTGTTTGTTTACGAATATGTTGTGATCGAAGTAGCGCCAATCACGGCGGAAAGAAATACTGCGAAAAAAATATTCAGCGGAAATATACACCTCTTTCCATGAGGAATGCATCAGCCCCTAAATCCTACAGAGTGGCTATAGGTCCGCCATGTTTGAAGCAAGTTGAAGGTCCGTCCGCCGTATTTTTCTTACTCAAAGGACGTCGTATGCTGTGTCACTCCCACTTGAAGTCGCATTTGATTTACTTCAAACCAACAGTAGATATCGCTAATTTATGTGCACGCTGGCAGCAACAAGAACTATCTAAGTCGAAATATGCCTAAACTTTTCGTTGCAGACAACATTCCAAGACGATTCAAAACACACATGACAAGTTGTTATTCGCAAATTTAACCGACAGGAAGAAGATGCTGTGATATGCAAATGATTAGACTTTCAGAGCATTCACGCAAGGTTGGCGCCGGTGGTGATACCTACAACATCCTGACATGATAAAAGTATCCAACCGACTTCTCATACACAAACAGCAGTTGACCGGCGTTGCCTGGTGAAACGTTTTTGTGATGCCTCGTGTACGGACGAGAAATGCGTACTATCACGTTTCCGACTTTGATAAAGGTCGGATTGTAACCTATCGCGATTGCGGTTTAGCGTATCGCGACATTGCTGCTCACGTTGGTCGTGATCCAATGACTGTTAGCAGAATATGGAATCGGTGGGTTCAGGAGGGCAATACGGAACGCCGTGCTGGATCTCAACGGCCTCGTATCACTAGCAGTCGAGATGACGGGCATCTTAGCCACATAGCGTAACGGATCGTACAGCCACGTCTCGATCCCTGAGTCAACAGATGGGGACGTTTGCAAGAGAACAACCATCCGCACGAACAGTTCGACGACGTTTCCATTAACATGGTCAATCAGCTCGGAGACCATGGCTGCGGTTACCCTTGACGCTACATCACAGAAGCGCCTGCGATGGTGTACGTAACGACGAACCTGGGTGCACGAATGACAAAACATCATTTTTTCCGGATGAATACAGGTTCTGTTTACAGTATCATGATGGCCGTTACATTTCATATGTGTTACAACCCGTAGCTCTACCCTTCATCCCATCCCTGCGAAACTCACATTTCAGCAGGATAATGCAGGACCGCATGTTGCAGGTCCTGTACGGGCCTTTCTGGATACAGAAAAAGGTTCGACTGCTGCACTGGCCAGCACATTCTTCAGATCTGTCACCAAATGAAAACGTCTGGTCAATGGTGGCCGACCAACAGGCTCGTCACACTACGCCAGTCACTACTCTTGATGAACTGTGGTATCGTGTTGAAACTGCATGGGCATCTGTACCTATACACGCAATCCAAGCTCTGTTTGACAATTCCTAGGCGTATCACGACCGTTATTACAGCCATAGATGGTTCTTCTGGGTACTGATTTCTCAGGATCTAAAATGTTCAAATGCTTGTAGAGCTTATGGGACTTAACTACGGGGTGATCAGTCCCTAAACTTACAAACTACTTTTGAACTAGCTAACACTAAGGACGGCACAAATATCCATGCCCGAGGGGGGATTCGAACCCCCGACCGTAGTGACCGTGCAGACCGTGACTGGCGCGCCTCGGCTACCGCGGCCGGCTCTCAGGATCTATGCACCGAAATTGCGTGAAAATGGAATCACATGTCAGTTCTAGTATAATATATTTTTCGAATGAATATCCGTTTATTATCTGAATTTCTTCTTGGTGTAGCAATTTTAATGGCCAGTTGTGTATATGACTTCGATGCCAGTCACAACCTCACCTCTGCTCGCACCACATCGTCACTATCAATGTGAAGTCTTTAAAAGTGTTTCTCAATACTTAACTCATTGTTACCATAATATTAAGTCGATCGCAAAAGAGACTAAAATACAGCCACCGTAATACACACGTGAAAAAAGCGTAGCGTCAACTGTGTAAGACATTAACATGTTCCTGCTGGAACTAAGTTGACTAGGTCGTTTGAGCTATATAAAACATAAAACAACCAGAGGAAATAGTTATTATCTTGTAACCGTTTACGGAAGTTTGTCTTTCTGTACACGTGTCGGCTTTATTTACAAGGAACCTTCAGCAGCTTCTAACGTGTTCGCGTTTGCCGCGGAGGAGTGGCCGAGCGCATTGAGGCGCTATGCTCCGATGCGCGAGGCCGCTCCCCGTCGGGGGTTCCAATCCCCCATCGGGCATGGATGTATATGCTTGTTTTAGTATTAGTTAGTTCATAAGTAGTTTGTGAGTTTAATGACTGATGACGATGCAGTTAAGTCCCATAAGCTTAACAAATATTTGTACATTTGATCGCGTTTATGTTTCTCACTATTTCGTTTTCACCTTTCTGGCAGTTTAGGCTATAAAAATTTGACATTGTTTCCTATCTATAACTAGCGATACTTTAATTTCATTACTTACAGTTTTGTAGATGATGCTCTACATGTGTTCTATTGCCTGTTGTCGGCTGTTTTTCTTCTTTTCTTTGTCTTGTGAATATTTTTCCAACAGCATTACGCACTGATCACTTTGTTTATGTGATGTCTTTCTTCTGATTGTGTTGCCAACTGTGAACGTTTCTTTTACGAACTGTTGAATGTGAGTTTGTTATATCTTTGTTTCTTGTCTATGTGTGCTTGTACGTCTGAGAAGGGTTAATAATTTTTTAACATCGTTTTGTGAGTGTGTTTGGGAAGATTTTCTTTTTTAATTATTTTATCATTTTTTAAATATAGTTTGACAACAGTTTTCATTTGTGTTCATTTACTTGTTTCTTCTTCAGTATGGCTTTCTAGATGTCGTAATACTTGTGTTTGCTCCTTTTTTTGGACCTAATGATTTTCATGTCTTGATCGGTGTGGGCTGGATAATGGTCGTGTTGATATATGTGCTCTGCAAATGTGGAGAGATTTGTTTAGTATTTCCAACATCTGCTGTGTTCTTTCTATTATGTTTCGAAATTTCTGTTTGTCATACCCATATAGACTCATCATATCTCTGGCATTCAGTTTTGTATATTCCTCATCCTTGTAATTCGTCTTTTCTGATTGTTGGTTGGGGTAAGTTTGTTGAGTTTCTGTAGTTTTATATGCTGTGCCTCTGGTTCTTTAATATGCTTGCCACTCGGTGTGTTAATTTTTTGTGTGCGTTATGGTGGCGTTTTGTGCTGTTGGTATTGTGTGTTGTTGGTATTTGCGTGTTTGTGAAGTGTGACTTTTGCTGCTTTTGCGTTGGACATGTTGTATTCGTTTCATATTTCTGTTTCAGTTTTTTGATTGAGTTTGTCTACTGCGTGAGTTCTATCAATTGTTCCTAGCTATGTCTATTATTGTGATCGTTTTTTCGTAGTTTTTCTTACTGGGAGAGATTTTGTTTACACTATATAGCGTCTGTCTAAGTGCAGAGAGCTTCTTCTTTCGCAGGTTATTGACGTAGAATGTTTAATTGTGTCTACTGCTGTTGGGTTTCGATAAATGTTGAAAGAATATTTGCCACTTTCTTTTATTATTGTTATGCCAAGAACATTTATTTTGTTATCTTTTTATTGTTGAACTGTGAACTTTACGTTAATTAAAGAAATGAGAAAATAATTAAAAAGGAAAATCTTCACATAGATAAAAGGAATTTGGTGGTGTACTAATTGTAAAACTGAGACATAAAAGTAAATCATTCAAAGAAATGAAGCAAAGATATCCTAAACATATTGAACAGTCGGTACAAATATTAAGTAGTTAGCAAGACTATGAGAACAAAAACATCGTGTAAATAAAATGTCTGCCTACTGCTGTTGGAAAAAATATTCGCATGACACAGAGAGAGAAAATATGGAACATGAGGCAACGAACACATGTAGATCATCATCTTCAAAAACTGTAAGTAATAACGTTAAAATATCGCTAGTCATTAATAGTAAAAAACGCCAGAATGATCTGTAGCTACCAGAAGTAAAAACAAAATAGTGTAAACATAAACATGTACATATTCCGGGCCATTGAAAATACAGAAAGGCGAAACGAGCATGGCAAGAAGAAATATTTTGTTTCTTCAGTTACATAGTCTGATCCATGATAGTAAATATTTGCACATCATTATAGCAACTAAGAGAAATGAAAGCAAACAACTGACGATGTAAACAAACTTGCCTATAGCCGCATCGAAAGCATAAACATTTCGTTGAATGCAGGTGAGGCAGTAGCATTTGTACATTCATTCAATACACCAGCATTGGTGTTTGTTATTCTTGGATGTTCTCTGATGGCAAGAAGAAGATATCAACATTCGATCGCACATGGATTGTTGCTTTATGTCAACGAGGACTGTCATCAAGAGAAATTACAAGGTGAATGGCGAGAGTGATGTGGTTAGGGTTACCATATGTGCGCATTTTTTTCGCACTTTCGACATTTAATGTAGCGTTTATGTATACTTTTACCATTTCGCAAATGGTTGCAATTTTAATTTTTTTGTATTAAGATTTTTAGATTTCTTTTCATCTCTTATCGTCAACATTTAAAATACTTTTTATTTCGACTCATGAAGTTCTTCACTTGATTTGAGCTGACAGTGGATCTGTTATACTGGTGAAAGCCGCGGCGGAGCGGCCGAGCGCATTGAGGCGCTATGCTACGATGCGCGAGGCCGGTCCCCGTCGGGGTTAAGAATCCTCCCTCGGGCATGGATGTTTGTGCTGTCTTTAGTATAAAGTAGTTCATAAGTTGTTTGTAACTTTAGGGACTGAAAACCCCGCAGTTAAGTCCACTATGCTCTACAAATATTTGAACATTTGAATACTGGTGAAACCAGAAATAGCCATAAATAGTGATTTTGATCGATGTTTCGATTTTTTACCTACAGGTAGGTATGATGCATACTTTTGGCATAAGTCAAGTAGCTGGCAGAGGCCAAAAAGGAAGTTCCCATTTATGATGACTGTTCAGCCACTGTGTCCTTTGTCAACTGAATTTTCAGGCATTCTACATTTCTTGCCTGTGGCAGTCATTACTTAACACTTTTTTTGTGCACTACACTTGCCTTCAGCGAACAGTGTATTCAAGTAGTTACAATGTTTTTTGTATAACATAGTTTTCCAGCAAATCACCTTATTTACAAATATTACAAAATTTTTAATACTTTAACAATGCGTTTTTAATTTAGTCATTTAAATTGCAAAAAATTTCATAATATTGAATCAATAAAAGTAACCTTTATATAAAAAAAAGGCTTAGTCAAATGAAAAGTAGACATACTGCAGGTGCGGTATATGTGATGTATGATTATTAATTCGTTTTGATTCTTATGTAATAACTTAAGAATATGAAAAGTGTTCTCTTTCTTTCATTTCAAACTATAAAACTACATCGAGTATTACTGTCTTTCCCATAGCCTTTTTTCCTTATTTATTTTTACTCTTTCGCTGTGAGGCTCATCCATAGATACTTTGTTACAAGCTGATTGTTATTCATTGCATAATCTCTGCACTTAGCGTTGGTTCTCCTACTAGCATGTACATTCATTAAGCAACAATACTGAAATGTGTTAATTTTATCCCATTATATGAACATATCTTTTATTACAATCTATTTGCTTCAAAACTGCTTCAAATTATGTAACCGACTTTTGTACTTTTTATAGCCTTTACTGTATACCAATGCACTTGTTTCAAATGTTTGTAAGTCTATCGGGCCGAACTACGTGGTCATCAGTCCGTAGCTTACAAACTACTTAAACCTAGGTAAACTAACCTAAGGACAAACACACACACCCATACCCCAGGGAGGACTCGAACCTCCACGGCTAGCAACCGCGCGCTCCGCAGCGAGACGCTTTAGACCGCTCGGCTACTCCACCGCGGCTGCACTTGTTTGTCTGTATAGAGACCAGAAGAAGGGCACTCAAGCGCCCGAAACCGGTCGTCAAAAATAAATAATCACAAGCGACTGGTTGCTGCATTTTATTAATTTATATCCCTAGTTCTGGTAAGGACCTGGAACCATTTTTAAGCAAAAGGTAGAGTTGATGACTTGTCCCGTACAGGTTATACTACGGCTGTTGTGGGCAACCAATTGTAACCCACCCTGCGTAAGATTCACATATGTACCATAGCCATTTTTCTGAAATTCCACGCCAACAAATTATATCAGAAAACAAGCGTTCTTGAGAAATATTTCATTTTATGCTCACTCCAATTCATATATTTACATTTAATCAACATTACTTTTCCACTTATGGCGGTTTACAATACCTTGACCACACTTAACAAAACAGCGTAACAAATGCGGCAAACGAATGCTATCTGTCACATCTCGCCCACCATGATGACTTTGTAAGGACCACAGGGAGCAAGTGTCAAACCAGACTGCCTGAAACACATTCCACAACAATTCTCTGTATTCTAGACAGCCTAGGAGCAGTCCTGTGGAAAATTTGTGCGAAGGTCTCTAAAAAGTTGAATGCTGCGTATGTCTAATTCCACATTACAATCGACAATGTGTGTTAACGCTGCACACTAGAGGCTTATCATCGACTGAGTACTGCACAGTGGCTGATCAATAATGTTCTTGGTAGATATCGTATGGGGATTCTAGTCGCTATTGTTGATCATCATCAGCAAGATGAAGGATTCACAAAATTTCTGTAAGATCTGTTGTTGAACTGTTTTATATGGATTTTGGAGAAGAACTGAAGTTTATAGACGACAACTTTCGAGTCAGTCGCTCAGGCAATTTGTTCAATCACGTCAGTATTGCAAGAGTGGATTGGACTGTGTGTTCCCACAATACGAAACCAACTGAAAATGCTTCGAATAAATTGAGAAGAGCTGTGTGAACACACGTCCTGACCAACCACAAAGTCATGTTGGATTACTATTGAAGGAGGAGGAGGAAGTTTAGTGTTTAACGCCAAATCGACAGCGTGGTCATTTGAGGCGGAGCCCGAGTTTTTTGGGTAAGGATGCGGAAGGAAATCTGCCGTGCCGTGCTGAGCTATGGCGACACGCCCCACAACTTTATTTCTACCAGTACGTCGCCTCCTACTTTCCAAACTTCACAGAAGTTTTCCTGCGAAAGTTAGAGACACGGTACTGGCAGAACTGAAGTTATGGGGAGTGACCGTGAGTCGTGTTGGGATAGCTCAGTGGTAGAGCGCTTGCCCGCGAAAGGCAAAGGTCTCAGGTTCCGAAACACAATTTTAATCTGCCAGGGAGTTTCATACCAGCGCACACTCGGCTGCAGAGTGAAAGTTTCATTCTGGAAATAATAGACTATTAATAATAATTTCGTGTGGCTCAATGTCGCCGTGCAACTCGTTCAACTGGACGAAACTTCGGCAGCTTGTGCGTCACTAACCTACCCGTTATGTAACTGGGTCAAGGTGACTTATAGTGTCCACTTATAGTGGTCTCTTGGCCACTGCAGTACCAACTAACAGAGTTTGTTTGTTTGTGATGGGAACATCTATGGAGAAAGGATGGATTTTATTGTTAGATTCCCTGCCATCCAGCTGGACCAAGCGGGCAAGTTTCACGTTTGTGTCACATCAGCAGAGAGCAGCGATGGAGCTGAGACATGGAGCTTTTGGTACAAGTTTCTGTGGACCTGCGGCAGCCAGATATATTAGAAATAAGGAAACATTAGGTGACTGCAGAAATATTTGAACGTATTATTAAAAGAAATAAATAAAGAGAATAAAAAGCACAGATCAGAATAAAACGATAAAACAAGTGATAACAACAGTGTGCCATTTAGAGAAAAAATGTATCTGGGAGAAATTAACAGAGATATAGAAAATGATTTTAAATATGAAAAACAAGATGAAACTTACTGCATGACTCAACTATTACAGTACAGACAGAGAATAATGTAATGCAGTGAGGGGTAGAAATGGGAAAAAGCTATTCGACATATAAGATGTAAGTGATAGATGGAAATAATATTTTGAAGACCTGTATAGTGAGGTTCAAATTAGCACTTTAGATAAGTAGACTGCAGATGAAAAATCAATCGATGAAAACAATAAGGGACAACAGGTAATGAAAGATACATTTCAGAGGTGCGAACTGTTCTCTCACTTTATTTACATAACATTTAACTAGATTTCACTAAATTACAACCTATAACTTTCGGTTATGAGCACATAAATGTACTTAGGTGATTTCCATAATTATGAAAGAACATGTAGTGTTATTAGTAATGGTTAGCTTGTATGTGCGGTAATTTTTCCAATACATGTTCGAATTATTGCTTGAGCTGAGAACGTTGGATAGCAGAGCAGACTAATGGATGCCTAGGAAAGATTCCAACAAATTGCATTACGACTCAATGTGGATTCTATGAGTGAGAATGCAGTCTCTCTGCTCATTTGAGTTTGGGCTGTAGACTAGCAGTTGCCTGCCCCTCCCTCTTGGACACTGCAATACCAACTAACAGGGTTTGCGTGTTTGTGATGAGAACATCTGTGGTGAAAGTATAGATGCTATTGTTAGATTCTCTGCCAGCCAACCGGACCAAGTAGGAAATTTTTACGTTTGTTTCGGATCAGCAGTGTGCTGCAATGAAGCTGAGACATGGAGCTTTTTGTAGAAGTTTCTGTGGACCTGCAGCAGGCCGCTGGGATTCGAACCTGGGTTCTCCTGCTTACTAGGTAGTCCTGTTGATCATTAAGCCACTGGAGACACAGTGATCACCATGGCTGCATGCCTCATATCAAATTTCTCACCTGATATTTTGGTTTTGATAATGCTTTCTTCTCTCAGTCCATTCTTTTTGCTTTTCCGGTGTTGGAAGGATTGGCCGCTGCTTTTTGTTGCAGCGTTTCCAGGGGACGCCGGCATTATCTGACAGGTGATTGTTGGTCTCTTATCTCAGATAGTGCACACGTGGAGGCTCCTACTTGTCGCCCTTTTCCACTTTGCTTTTCCACGGCAGAATATGCATGCCCTGTGTGGTCCCGAACCACACATACCAAAAAAGTCACCACAGCCCTAAATGAAACAAGCAGGCTAACAACAGAATGCATGAAATCCGCACCACTTGTGAAAATGTATAAAGTAGCCGGATTCTCATCTCCTGAATGTCGAAGAACTGCTCATGAATACACAGAAAAAATCAAACAGAGCTTCGACGAGCGCCACCCGCTGCATGGTTCCTCATGTGAACGTGGCAGACTTAAATCCCGCAAGAGATTCCTCGCCAGTGAGCTGAATGAACCCCCGAAGAACTACCCTGCTTCAAGAGAAATGCCCAGCGGCAGCACAACAAGCTGGGAGATCTGGAGGACACTGAATCATATCAGAACAGGCGTAGCACCAATCAAAAGCAAATCTACTCAAATGGGGTTTCAAAGAAGGAGACAACAAATGCGACTGCGGTGAAGTTCAAGATATGGAACATGTTCTACAGTGTCCCATCTGCCCCACGAGGTGTACCCTTGACGAACTATGGCTTGAGAAGAGAGAAATATTGGACTTGGCCCACCTCTGGACTGAAGACTTTGAAACAAATTTCCGGACACAAAAAAGTAAAATAAAGTCTGTCAGTCCAACTAGTTCTTGTAAATCTTCTCCAGAACCATATTTCAGATACTTTCAGGCGAGTTTTCTCCTTATTTACTGATAAGATTTCACATTTGAATGGCAAAACATCTCATACAACGTTCTTTACAAATACTACTTTGGACGCTTATGACTTCTTCAGCAGGAGGATCTCGTTATCTTGAATGGTCTCTTGGGCAACATTATTCGTTTCTTGATTTATTGTTTTGTTCCAAATTATTACCATGATACCGAAATTACGTTACATTCTGTTGTTCCTTATCGCCTGTTTTATTGCCCTCTTGCTACTATCGCCTGTATGATCTTTAACCAACACTTTCATCTTCTTGGTATTCATTTTAGTTCCATTTTTTACCTTTAGATTTAGGACTTTCAACATTTTCTTCTGCTACTACTGCAATGTCATAAACATGTCTGGTATAGTGAATATCAATTCTCTTGATTTGTTGTTGTTGCCTCATCAACGATAATATGCAGTAGGAAAGTTGGTAGATGGTATCCCTGAATTACCACCCCCTTCTGATTTTTGCTTCTTTCCATTAATATCAATTTCAGTACTTTGATTGTTACTTACATTCAAAATTAATTGCCTGCCCTTTCAGTAAGTCCTACACTGCACATCACCTTAAATAATAACTTCAATCAACCATAGCAGATAAAATTTTTAGATAAATAGATGCTTAATTCTGACATTCTTTCCAATACCTGAAATACTGCTAATGTTGCTTCTCTTGTTCCTTTACGATTTCTGGAACCAAACTTGATTACTGGTTAAGGTGCAATCTATTTTCATTTTTCCCATTTTTAATTATATTACTAAACCAATCCGCTGTTATTAATCATTCCTTTATTTTAACACAATAGATCTGGATTGACTAAAACTGCCTCGAGTGATCTGCAATACAGAATGGGTGACATTTAGGCCAAACAAAATATTAAATCAATTGAATATTTCAATATTCGACCTAAAATTGGCTTACGTGTATGTTGTTTGGTTGTTCTGACATACATAAGACATCTAAGGTACCAATTTAATGGAAATGGAAATTTTTGTTTTGATTATTGTACTTCGACAGTTGTAGCAATAATGACATACATTCACAGAGCATGTTCAGGTTATATTTTCATTGTTTGTATTTTTGTATATTTATGAAGTATTTTAAGTGTGAAAAGAAATTATATATGCTAATAATGTAAACTTGTTTACTAGTCTTTTATAAACAAAAGTAGTAATTTTGTGTTTTGGATTAAAAAAAATTCTTCTTGTTGGATTAGTTGCGCTGTCTCCTGCTTGTGTAACCAAAAAGTGCGCCACATTTTTGGCATCTGATCTAATTCATAAAATTTGATAATTCCGTCAAATGGTTTTAAATTATTGAACTATATTTTTTTTATCTGGGCATGATGTAACAATGGAAGAGCAAACGCCGGTGATTGGTCATCACCAAATCTCACCTCTAATTCAGATGATGACCGTACTAAATATGCCACACATAGTGAGGAAAGAAAATAGTTAGTTCATGAACTGGCAGTAGGGTCTGTAAAACGTTATTAGATTTGTAAGATGCAGCTCTACGTTCAGTCCTCAACAATTTCTGCCACTGATTTAAATAAGTCTTCACTCCCTTCTTTGGCCTGCCAGTAAGTTGCAACTGCGGTATTTATGGGTTGTATGTGATCTGTGCACTTCATCACATCCAGGGCTTTATACTGCAATGTCTTTGCAACTGGTTGCAGCAGTGAATTAGTTTTGTCTATAAAGCACAAAGCCTATATGAATATAGTATGTCCAACTGTGAAAAACAATTGTAAAGCTACTTAACATTCCCTTCCTAAAAACGATTCTGCAAATATTCTACAATTTCGAAAATATTTGCATTTAAGAGACCACCTTGTTTCACATATTAGTGGTTTTATCACTGAGACTTTTGATGCAAAATTGATTACTGTTCCGATGCAGTTGTGAATCACAAGAACATTAATTATACCGTTTACTACTAGGTTTATTTGTGGAAAACACAGTGAAAATATATGTGTGTCTAATATTTTTGGACATCAGCTTTCACTGCCATTGTAACACAATCATCATATCCCAGTTCCACGCTTTTGTTTACATCAATGTGTAATACACTTATGGAGCCATTAATTTCATAAGCTATCATTTGGACATCCAGTTCGATGAAGCCCATAAATTCTTCCCTTTCATTGTAATATGTAAGACCTCTTTTCTTGATATATTACCTGATTCATCAGTCAAAATGCTGTACGCTCTTGCACTTTTGACGTCCCTGTACATTCTTTTTTGATTAGGACTTCACAACTTTTTAATCGTAATGTTATAATAAAAAAGAAGAATAATCAATTTTAAGTTTAAGCAAATCTTGCGATATGCCATCATCTTTTTCTTTCCCTCTCGGTGGCAAATCATAAGTTCTACAAACACTCATTGTATTGACTACAACTTGTATAGCATTTATATTATCTTCAATAATTTTTGGCCTGTTTACATGGCAACCTGTAGAAATTGGCAAAAAATGTGTCACTGTGCCCTGATATCAACATGTGCATTTGCAGCAACTGTATATGTCTTTCTAATTACTATTTTTGGTAAAAACAAAGTATAACACAAGCAAGATACACATTCCAATCTCTTTGTGTAAACAGTTCATGCTTGTACCTTTCTAAGTTTGATTAAATTTGAGTTTCAAATGCATATCACCATCAGCAAAATCATAATTTTCTTGAATTATCCAGCATCAATTTAACAATTCTTTTCTCTTTTCATTAGTCATTACAGAATATTGTCCAACCCACTGCCGGATATGATTTTCCTGGCAATTATTATCTCTGTTTTCCAGTATGGGTCTAGATTCAGATGTGTGGAATTCAGAAGTTACCTCATCAATAATATCATTAGAATGTATGGCTTCCAATTCTGATTCTTCTAGAGGGCCACACGAGCTTTTATCATTGTTTCTCTTGGATGTTGAAAATAAGAGAGAGTGCAACTGGTATAGGATTCATCTTACTATATTTAGAGCCACTTGAATCATCCACTTCACTCATTATTTTCTTCTTTGCTGGTTTTGTAGCTGCAAGAATAAAGAAACAAGTGTAAAAATCTGGTTTATCATTGGCCAGCAAAAGTTTGCTTAAACAATAATTCAGTTGTTTATACCAACTTCAAAAATGGAGACTTTTTGGACATATTGGAATGTATGTTTTAAGTACTGTACACATTCCTTAAAACCTACGAATTTATTATATTAATTAACCATGAATATTTGTCAGCATTTTTAATGGTACAGAACTCATAACAAAGCAGACAAATTACTGTAGTCGACACTGTATGCTGCATGGTTGGCAATGAACGTCTGTATGTCAGTGTGGCATGAAGTGTCCTGACTATTGCTGATTGCTGATTCCTACTAAACAGAACTAGGGGAATCCACATCCATTATAACATTCATAGGCAGGAAAAGATTGTTATCAAGCCAAATATCAACATTATCACGTCTATTGACGCTGGAAGTTGACATTTGAACGGTGTGGTGTGATGCTCATAAATCACAATGTTCAGCTTTCGTTGACCCCTATAGAGAATCTACAATGTTTTTATGTAGGTAAAATCACTTTGAGCAGCATAAATTTATTTGATGAGTACAGCTGTCACAATATCAAATGCCTACCTAACCTGCATATCCAAGCAGGTTACTGTAGCAAATAACATATTAAAGTTAATCACAAAATTACTCACAAAAATTCCAAACATCTTCCAATAATATCCAGAAGTGCAGATGGATCGTATCAACATTCTGCCACGATATTTCAGCCCAGAGACATCCGGCTTCTTCAGGTGAGTAGACAACTACTGGGCCGAAATATCATGGCAGAATGTTAACGGCATCCGGCTGCACTCCCGAAAATTATTGGAAGAAGATAAATGCCGGGAAAACTTCAGAAGTCACACTCCAAAATTGTATTGTTATTCAATGTGACACTCATGATTATTGTTAAACAAAATGGACACTAAATGAATATTTTTATCAGCAATTTGGCTCTTTCTAAACAATAACAAATCGAATAATATCAAGCCACTCCCACTCTAGCCAGTTTGAATCTCAGCTGGCAAGCGAGGTACTTGCTTACACTGCTAGTGTATTACTTAAAATTTAGTGGGCAGACAACAAGGTTTTTTCTCGAACGTTAACACATAATATATTTCATATTCACAGAATATATGACATCAACAGTGAATAGGCAAAGCTGAAAATGTGTTCACCGGCCGCGGTGGCCGAGGGGACTGAGGCGCTCCAGTCACGGCCTACACGGCCACTGCGGTCGGGGGTTCGAATCCCCCCTCGGGCATGGATATTTGTGCCGTCGTTAGGATAAGCTAGTAGATAAGTAGTTTGTTAGTTTAGGGACTGATGACCCCGCAGTTAAATCCCATAAGCTATACAAACATTTGAACATTTTTGAAAATGTGTACCCAGCCGGGATTCGAACCCGGGTCTCCTGCTTTCTAGGCAGTTGGGCTGACCACTACATCACTGGGGACACAGTGATCACGGCACCTGCAAGGACTACGTAAGTACGCCTCTAAGTGATGTCTGTTTTTTCAGAAGAGGCACCACATGTATATGTATATAATATGCCGGTAAAGAGCAATGATCCTTTCATTAGTGGGGAGGGGTGGGCAAGTTTTTGGCCCTTACTCTTACGGGAATTAGTTTCAAACCTACGAGTTTGAGTACTTTGGGCAGGGTGAAGCTGGGAATTTGTATCTGACGGTAGGTGGGCTTAGGTACTCCTTGCTGGTGCGATGAACACTGTGTCCCCAGTGGAGTAGTGGCCAGCGCAACTGCATAGAAAGCAGGAGACCTGGGTTCGAATCCCAGCTGGGTGCACATTTTCATCTTTGCCCATTTACAGTTGACGTCATATATTATGTGAATATGAAAGAATAGCAACTGCAGGATCAGGAAGATTCTTTTGGAAATGACGCCACATGTATATACATAATATATTATAATTTGTGATAAATGTAACATAACCATTACCAACAACAATACAAATGGCCGGGAGGGAAGAGGATCACCTAACGTGTCTCCTGGATGCACCCAACATTGCAAGTAGTATTTCAAGTTGCATGCTTTTTGAGCTGCAGCACGAAAGTTCCCCATTATGTGACAGTTATCATTACAATAAATTTCACTTTCCAGTGGCAATCCACTAATGTATCAGTCTATTGCCTTCTCAGACAACACCTTATATTCTTCTTAGAGTTGGTCATGGGTATAGCGGCATAAAGTGATCCATTCGCCATGTGAGTTGATCTAGCAGTTTGAGCAGCCACCTCTCAGAATTATTCCTAACTTTTGATTCAAATTTGTTAAGATATGAAGCATACATTTCAACTGCTCTGTAAAGGTGATATGATAGCCAATGCAATCACTTTCATCAGGCCGGCCGCGGTGGCCGAGCGGTCTGCACGGTCGCTACGGTCGGGGGTTCGAATCCCGAATCCTCCCTCGGGCATGGGTGTTTGTGTTGTCCTTAGCGTAAGTTAGTTTAAGTTAGTCGTGTAATTAGTGTATAAGTCTAGCGACTGATAACCACGCAGTTTGGTCGCATAAAACCTCACACACATTTGAAATTTCATCAGCGAGCCACTGGAGCCAGGAGACAGTCGAAATCAGCATACACAATGAAGGAACAGCGCTTCTGGAGGTGATGCATTCCACAACTTGACAATATTATTGGCCTCACTGGGAATATCAGATTCGACTAGTTTCTCATAACTGAGCAGACACCCGGACACCTATCAACATATACTTTCTTAGTAAATGAGTGTTGGCATCTAGAAGAAAAATATCTCGCCACAATTTTTTTACTCATTTGTGCAGAAAAATAGGTGAGGCATTCACACATGGTCTTGCATCTCTCCATCTTTAGGAGAGCCTTTAATGAAAAATAGGGGATCCAAACACTGTATGTTTCACATTGTTTTTCTTCTGCCGGAGTACTCAAAAACTTCTGGCTCCCTCTCATCGCCATCCAGTACCAGGATGTGTAAATTAATGGAATAATCCACATTCTGCCTCTCGAATTTCGCTAGGTTCTGGAGTTTTACAAGGAATTGGATAGCTAAAAATTATAATGATCATGGACATCAGATGTTTTGTACTTATTTATATGCTGTACATCTTCCGAATAATTTCTTATAATAGCCAGAAGTGACCATCCAAAATAGTATACATCCTGTTCATCTAAATTCTGGATATGGGACATAACAACCTAATCTTACTTCCTTCCTGCCACTCTAGAGATTAATGTAAGCTTGTTGATTGGCAATATCTTCAGGAAGAGAGAGGAAACTGGTCCCGCCTCAAAGTGGATCGAGAGAATGTGAGTAAATGTCAATGAAGAGTACCCAGAAAAATGATTTAGTACTACACTCTTGATAAAGGTTCTGAACCAACTGACATCACAGCTGTACTCCCCTAAATAGAGACATTGATCTGTTCCTCTACTACCTTTCTTTTGAAGGATCTGTAAATTCACAGCAGAGAACTGCAATGCACTTAATGGTGGGATACTGTGTGTGTGGTTAAAGATACTTGGAAGTTTACTGTCCACAACAACTTTGCATATATTAAGGAAAATGGCCAAACCTCTGTTGCCAACATTCAAATTGTCAGTGCACGACTGTGAGATGTGATCCCAATACGTTCTGGCAACCAAATAGCCCACTGCAGCCACACCAGTCATTTGTTGATGCTCAACAGAGCAGGTTTGCTGCTGTAGCTTGGGCCTTTGATGATGGCAAGGCGACTGATGTTTCCAAGAGGGAAGAGAGTATGTAACACTATCAGGCATGCCAGTCTGGTACTCGAGACCCCCATTACAGGGAACTTGTTGTGGGCTTGATGATCTACGATGTCAGTGGTTGGACCAGGCTGTGGGTTGGTCAATGTCATTGGGGCAAGTGAAGCATAGATATCGACACAGAAAAAATAACAAAACGTAAGAATGTAAATAATCAAAACTATTATATAAGTTAAAATTACAGTAAATGAAAAACAGTTATGAAAATAGTACCTACTTTGAGTTTCTTTGATAAGGGATTTCAACCACATGCCATTCTCATTAGTGGTAAGATATTTAGCACCAAAGTCCTAGATGACGTTAAAATCGTCATTGGTTGCACCTAGAACAAAAGCATAACATTAATATTGGCGGCAAGCAACTGAATAATTATTGTAGAAGGAAGGAATTCTTCTTACATGTTGCTCCTCAATGACTGCAGTTATAGGCCTCGGTTCCATCACTGCTACAATGTTGATGAAATCTGTAACAAAACGAAAGGTTAAGGAACCTCTCACTCACACACACACGTGGGCGTGCACACACACATACACACACACACGCCATTGAATGCATCCAGACTTTTTTGCTGAGGTTCTGGTTACTTTTTGTTGTTGTGGTCTTCAGTCCGCAGATTGGTTGATGAAGCTCTAAATGCTACCCTGTCCTGTGAAAGCCTCTTCATCTAAGAATACGAATGGCAAGCTACATCTTTTTGAATCTGCTTACTGTATTCGTTCCTATGTCTCCCTCTATGATTTTTCCCCACACACTTCCTTGTAAAGCTAAGTTCACGATTCCTGCACCTGTCAGAATGTGTTCCACCAACCTATCCGTTTTCTTAGGCAGGATATGTCAGAAACTCCTTTTCTCCCCAATTCTGTTGAGCACCTCCTCATAAGTTACGTGATCTACCCAACTAAACTTAATCAGACGTCTATAGCACCACATTTCGAAAGCTTCTATCTTCTTGTTGTCTGAAATCCTTATCGTTCACGTTTCACTCCCATACAATACTACACTACAGACAAAAGCTTTCAGAAAGGAATTCGTAACGTTTAAACTAATGTTGGATGTCAACAAATTTCGCTTCTTCATAAAAGTTTTTCTTCCCATAGCCACTCTGCATATTATATCTTCTTTACTTCGGGCATAAGAACTTATCTTGCTAGCCAAATCACAAAACTCATACACTACTTTTATCGTGTCATTACCTAATCTAATTCCTTCAGCATCGCCTGATTTGACACTACATTTCATTACCCTCATTTTCTCTTGTTAATGTTCATCTTATATCTTCCTTGCCAGACACTGTCCATTCCATTTAACTGCTGTTCCAGGTCCTTTGCTGTCTCTCCAGAATTACTATGTCATCAGCAAACTGCAAGGTTTTTATTTCCTCTCCCTGGACTTTAATTTCCTTTCCAAACTTCTCCTTGCAGTCCTTCACAGCTTGTTCAATGTACAGATAGAACAACATGGGGGAAAGGCTACAGCCCTGTTTTCCTCCCTTCCCAACTACTGCGACCCTTTCATGCCCTTCGACTCTAATTATTGTTGTCTGGCTTTTGTACAAGTTGAATATAACTCTTCGCTCCCTATATTTTACCCCTGCTACCTTCAGAATTTGATAGAGTGTATACCAACATTGTTAGAAGCTTTCTCCAGATACACAAATGCTAAAAACCTATCTTCTAAGATAAGTCGTAATGTGAGTATTGCCTGTTCCTAAACGCCTGCGTGTTCCTACATTTCTCCTAAATCCAAACTGATCCTCCCAAAGGTCGGATTCCACCAGTTTTTCCATTCGTTTGTAAATAATTCGTGTTAGTTCTTTGCAACCACGACTTGTTAAACTAATAGTTCTGTAATTTTCACATTTGTCTGCTCTTGCTTTCTTCGGAATTGGAATGACTATGTCTTTCTTGAACTCTGAGGGTATTTCCCCTGTGTTATACATCTTGCATATCATGTAGAACAATTTCTTCATGACTGGCCTTCCTATCGATAATAAAAGTTCAGTGGGAACATCATCTACTCCAGGGGCCTTGTTTTCACTCAAATCTTTTAGTGCTCTGTCGAATTCTCGCAGTGTAGTATCTCATCGTCGTCTTCTACGTCTTCCATTTCTAGAATACTGCCTTTATTTCCTTTGTACATATACATTCCTTCCACCTTTCAGGTTTCCCTTCTTTGCTTATTACTGGTTTTCCGTCTGTGTTCTTGATACTCGTACCGCTGCTTTTCTTATCTCTCTTATTTTCCTGTAGGCCGTATCTATCTATCCCCCTAATTATACATTCTTCTAAGGTATTTTTCCACAAGCCACTACTGCTTAGCCAGTCTGCACTTCCTGTCAACCTCATTTTTCAGACGTCTTTACTGTCTTTTGCCTACTTCACTTGATGCATTTTTACATTTTCTCATTTCATCAATTAAGTTCAGTGTCTCCTGTGTTATCCAAGGATTTCTATTAGGCCTTCTCCTTCTACCTATATCATCCTCTGCGGCTTTCACTACTCAGAGCCATCCATTCTTCTTCTACTGTATTACTTTCCCCAGTTTCAGACAACCCTTGCCTAATGCTCCCTCTAAAACTCTCAACCACGTCTGGTTCCTTCAGTTTGTCCAGGTACCATCTCCTTAATTTTCTACCTTTTTGCAGTCTCTTAAGTTTTAATCTTAAGCAATAACTTGTGGAGTGTCTGCACCATTATCAGTTCATGGTTACAGGAGTCAAGAGGAAAGGAACTGATACTGATCAGTGACCCCTACCAGTGCTCTGCCAGAAATGTCAGCCACCACTGAAGAAGCTCTGTCTTTACACAAATTTTTCCTGTGCCCTTTACTGTACTGTGACCAAGGCATTATCTTCTAGCAGAGCTCTTACATGCAGCTACTTACGCACTTAGTATAACTTTAACCACAAGTAATGTATATTCCCAAGTTTTAGCCAGAATCTCCATATGCTGTGCTGAAATACATAGGTACACCTTGCCATTATAACGGCAGTTGAGCCGCGGTGGAGTAGCCGAGCGGTCTAAAGCACCTCGCTGCGGAGCGCGCGGTTGCTCGCCGTGGAGGTTCGAGTCCTCCCTGGGAGGGCGCTGATGACCTCGCTGTTGAGCGCCCTAAAACGCCAATCATCATCATCATCCTCCTCCCTGGGGCATGGGTGTGTGTGTGTGTTTGTCCGTAGGTTAGTTTACCTAGGTTTAAGTAGTTTGTAAGCTACTGACTGCTGACCACGCAGTTTGGTCCGATAGATTTACAAACATTTGAACATTTCGCTAATTCAAACTCTGGTTTATAATCTTAAAGCATACGGCTTCATTTATTTACTTATAAACTGTATGGACATTTTGCAAACTACAACAAATACAAAGTAAATACTCTCCAGAAATGCTATGATAAAGCAGGTAATACATATTTTTGTCAATGTAGGTCATTATTATACTTTTTAATAGGATTGGTTCCAAAAAATAGTGTTGTTCTTCAGTTTCTAATAAAACAGGCCAAAAGCCATTCTACAGTAAAGAAATTATGCCCCAAAGTACAGTTAAAGAGTTATAAGTACAATATGCGAATCTAGAAATGAAGAACATTGACGTTGAAAAAATTAAAATTGGAGTATATAGCGATGATAACTGCCATAAAGGAAGATTATAAATTGGAAATGTAAACAGAGAAAGCAACTGCAAATTTACCGGCACGGTGTTTAATCACTGTTTGGATGTGGAGAAATACGGCTATAAATGATAAACATTAAATACTTGTGGTTATAGTAATTTTCAGTTTTCAGAGTTCTGGTCGCAAATTATGGTTTGGAAAATGTTTACTAGATTAAAGCATGCAAGGAAATTCTACTTATCCCACCTAGAGTTGATAAAATTACAGACTCTGTAATTGTAATACGGACCTATAGGAAAATACTATGTAAGAATATCGTGTGTATTTTTCTCTTTTTCACTTTGAGTGGTGATCTGACAGCTTCTCAGTATGTGCCTGCTAACATAGTAAGTTTCGTGGTTACCCGACGCTGCTATAACCACAGACCAGAAATGTAATACTACTATCCCGTGCCTCCAGAAAAGCGGGAATGGTGGATGATGAACATGTCCTGGGTAATATAATGTGACGACTTACTGAAAAGTGGAAACACCAAACGATAAGCAGGTCTTGGACTGAAAAAAATCGGAATGTCTTGACAGAAATACCAAATGATAAACAAATACTGGCTTGCTGCAATGCACAAAAAGCAAGTTCTTGCCTGCAGCAAACGTGCAACAGCAAACGCTGAGCAAGTTTTGACAGGAAAATTCCCACTTGTCTCAACTGTCTTAAGCTTCAGTGGTTACTGATTAGGGCACTGGTAGCAGTCACCGATCAGCTACCATGCTCTTGACTTCTGTAACTATGAAGCATCATATTGCTGGAGCTGATAGTGCAGCAGCTAAAGAGTGCCATTGTGTTTCTGTAGTTACGTTGTTGTGTTTTTACAATTTTTTCCCCTTACTTTCAATGAAAAAAGAGATCTGTTTTGTTGTCCAATTGGTGTCCAAGTAGCCGGGCATAACATTTTCCAGTCACGATGGGCCAGAGGATGTGGCAGATTATATGTAACAACAGCTAACACCATTATTGAGCCACCACTAACTCTACGCCTTGACAACTTGGCCCAGGACCGTGTGGGGTCTGCGCTGCGCTCGAAACCTATTGTTTGAAATAGGGACTTATCTCACCAAGCCCCGTTTTCTGGACGTTTAGGATCCAGCCTATATGGTAATGTAACCACAAGAAGCACTGCAGTCAATATCTGACTAAAATTCTACTGCTCTCGATCATTAGGTACAGGCCAAGCCACTATGATGAGAGGTAATGCCTGAAATTTGGTCCGTCTCTGATGACCGCAATGTTGACGGCACGTTAAACCTAATCTTCCTTTGTACATTCCTCGAAATTTGGTGGTTGTTGCACATTATTGACACTCAATGTCGGAATTCTGAATTACCCAACCATTTCCGAAATAGAATTTCCCGTGAATTTAAATTTCAAAGACTGATAATTTATGTCCTTATGAATGTCTTATGAAATCGCTTATATGCATTGATTTTACATTGATGACTAGTTTCGACTCGTTAAAGAGTCATTATCAAATCTTAATTGTCCAGGCATGGTCATCTGAAAAATATGTCTTACCATGCCTGGACATTTAAGATTTGATAATGACTCTTTAACGATTTTAAACTAGTCATCACTGTAAAATCAATGTTTATAAGCAATCTACGGCAAATAAAGATCTCATAAGAGATTCATAAGGATTAAATGCAAGATCGCACCCTGTGGAAATAGCCGAATAAGATGTCAGGTAATTATGATAATGTTTGTCGTGGGGCTATAATCAAGTCAGAAGCTCTTCCAATGCGAAGCCATTTTATAGCTTGTGTGCACGATGATACCGCCTTCTTTAAGTACTCCATATCGGTGACCCATGGCTGTTGTCGACTCAGTGCTTAATGAAAACATAAGAAAAATCATTTTCCGGAAACTTTTAGTTTACCAGTTTCATTACTCTCATCGATATAATTTTGAGTACATTGTGTTAGATCATCTTTGTGTCAAAAATAGTCACATAGGGAATTGGAGGAAATGCAGATATAGGAATCCTGCATCGTCGTTCTTGGTAAGTTCATATTAGAGGAGTTTTACTATTGGCGCAAATTTTTCAAATGTTTGTAAATCTATGGGACCAAACTACAGCGGTCATCAGTCCCTACTACTTAAACTAACCGAAGGAGTACACGCACACCCATGCCCTACGTAGGACTCGAACCTACGGCGGGAACGATGGTTTCTATAAACATACAGATAGTGTAGCTATGGAAAGACCCGGTCGGTTAGCCGTGTGGTCTAACGCACCGCTTTCCGATACGGGGAGGCGTACCGGCCCCGGTTCGAATCCGCCCGGCGGATTAACGAAGGGGGTCGGAATGCCGGTCAGCCTGGATGTGGTTTTTAGGCGGTTTTCCAAATCCCCTAGGTGAATACTGGGCTGGTACCCAAGTCCGCCTCAGTTACACGATTTGCAAACATTTCGCAACACTTTACACTTTCACACGTATAACACTACACGCAGACATTTGGGTACACATTTCCTCCTGGGGAGGGGGGGGGGGGGTATGGGCTGGCGGCAGGAAGGGAATCCGGTCACCCTGTAAATATGAATATGCCACATCCACACTAACAAGCCGACCCTGCAATATGAGGGGGAAAACGGCTTAAGAGAAAGAAGAAGAAGTGTAGTTATGGAAAAATTCGAAGAAAAGGCAGTGAAGACGGTAAACAAAACCCGTCATTTGGTTCCGATATGTATTCGATACGTTTGTTTGTGGAGGCATGGCAGGGAGGAACTACACCCCTGGCCATTAAAATTGCTACACCACGAAGATGACTTGCTACAGACGCGAAATTTAACCGACAAGAAGAAGATGCTGTGATATGCAAATGTTTAGCTTTTCAGAGCATTCACAGAAGGTTGGCGCCGGTGGCGACACATACATCGTGTTGACATGAGGAAAGTTTCCAACCGACTTCTCATACACAAACAGCAGTTGGCCGGCGTTGCCTGGTGAAACGTTGTTGTGATGCCTCGTGTAAGGAGGAGAAATGCGTACCGTCACATTTCCGACTTTGATAAAGGTCGGATTGTAGCCTATCGCGATTGCAGTTTCTCGTATCGCCACATTGCTGCTCGCGTTGGTCGCGATCCAATGACTGTTAGCAGAATATGGAATCGGTGGGTTCAGGAGGGCAATACGGAACGCCGTCCTGGATCCCAACGGCCTCGTATCACTAGCAGTCGAGATGACGGGCATCTTATCCACATGACTGTAACGGATCGTGCAGTCCCGTCTCAATCCCTAACAAATGGGTACGTTTGCAAAACAAATACCATCTACACGATCAGTTCGACGACGTTTGCAGCAGCATGGACTATCAGCTCGGAGACCATGGCTGAGGTTACCCTTCACGCTGCAACACAGGAGAGCCTGCGATCGTGTAGGCAACGACAAACGTGGGTGCACGAATAGCAAAACGTCATTTTTTCGGATGAATCCAGGTTCTGTTCACAGGATCATGATGTTCGCATCCCTGTTTGTAGCATCGCAGTCAACGCACATTGGAAGCGTGTCTTCTTCATCGTCATACTGGCGTATCACCCGTCTTGATGGTATGGGGTACCATTGGTTACACGTCTCGGTCACCTCTTGTTCGCATCGACGGCACTTTGAATAGTGGCCGTTACATTTCAGATGTGTTACAACCCGTGGCTCTACCCTTCATTCGATGCCTGCGAAACCCAACATTTCAGCAGGATAATGCTCGACTGCATGTTGCAGTTCCTGTTCAGGCCTTTTTGAATACAGAAAATGTTCGACTGCTGCCGTGGCCACCACATTCTCCAGATCTCTCACCAGTTGAAAACGTCTGGTCAATGGTGGCCGAGCAACTGGCTCAATACAATACGCCAGTCAGTAATGGTCACTATGGTATCGTGTTGAAGCTGCATGGGCATCTATTCCTGTCCACGCCATCCAAGCCCTGTTTGACTCAATGCCAGGCGTATAAAGACCGTTATTACAGCCAGAGGTTCTGGGTATTGATTTCTCAGGATCTATGCACTGAAATTGCGTGAAAATGTAATCGCATGTCAGTTCTATATTTGTCCAATGAATACCCGTGTATCATCTGCATTTCTTCTTGCTGTAGTAATTTTAATGGCCAGTAGTGTAGATCGTTTCTTTGAACACCCCTACGGGATTAATCCTAGAATTCGGTATACCATGGAGAAGGAGGCAGACTGAAGACTGAATTTTCTTGACGTTAAATTTTACGAAACGTAATATCGCTGTAATATAGAAAGCTACTGGGAAGATACAGGATCACCTAAAATAGGCAAAGGATGCTCGCAAACAGATGGAATTCCGTGTAACTGTGGAGAGCACATGGGTAACTGTAGAAGGGGAGAGATTGACAGATCAGCTGTTGCTGAACATCTATTTCAACCAGGAGATCACGTTATTCAATTTGATAAGACTCGGGTTTTGGTAGCCACAAACGGATATCATGAAAGACTAAGGCGGCCAACCGTTCTGCGGGATAGTCCCGCATTTGGACTCGTTGTTCCGCATTGGGATAATTACTGAAAATTGTAAAAAGATATAAAATAGCCAAGATCGCTTATCATCAATTTTTATTAACGACGACCGGTTTCACTGAACTATGTCAGCATCATCAGGTCAAATAAAATATTTTACAAGGCCATAATCTTGTAATGTCAAACAGTTGTTATATAACAATTTACAGTGCATAGGTGCACTATGTCATTATAATAAAACAATTATCACAGTGAATGACAAAAGCAAAAGCAATAGCAAAAGCAATAAAAATTGATGATAAGCTATTTTGGCTATTTTATATCTTTTTACAATGTTATAAGTGGATCGCCTCCTAAAACGTAAACCAACTCAATTATTGAAAATGTCCCGCAAAATGGCAAAAACGTCCCGCACAAGCCAAAACTATTTGTCTACGGCATGCTATGTCATACTGCTTACAAGTCAACTTCACAACGCAAATGACAACCTTCTTACATTAAATACAAAAGAAAGAAAAACCACAGACGTCATCTGATTATTTCAAATTCTCTAGCAGTGGTAGGTATTTTAAGCTGATACTGCATTTGGTGAAAGGTTGATTTATTAAAAAATACTGGCATATTTTCTTAAGTTCGTTTCAAAAAGTGTTATGGAATATGCTGAAGGTGGCAAACATGATGTAATATTATCACAGTCTGTATAAACGTATTTAAAATGTGACATGCAAATACAATATCAGCATTCATCTTACTTCGAGAATAAAAAGGTGGTGAAATTCTGAAAATGAAACTCTGAGTTAGCATTGCATGTAGTAAGGCACAATTATACCCTGCACTTCATCGAAAGAACTTCTATAATAGAGTAGTTCAAAATGTATTAAAAAGTAGTTTTTATCACATTTAATTCGAGTTTATTGCAAAACATAATTCCTTGGAGGAGTAAGCTACTTATCAGAATGAGTGGAGCACGATGCTTTAAGAGCTGGAACAAATAAAAATAGTACAGACGTCGAAGGTGATCGGAATAACGTAACGGAGAAAGAGTATGTAAAAATTGTTCAGACTCTACAATTCAAAATAGGAGAATGAGAAAATATTTATGAAATGTAAATAAAGACAGAAAATTATGAATAAAGTGTCGCTGATGTTAGACATGTTACCTTAAAAGTAAATGAGTAGACCTACTCTGCTCGCCTAAATTTCTTTCCTAGTTTCAGAGTAATTGGCACAATGAGTCAAGTGATGTTAGTCCTCCTTCACATCATCGAAATGTCCCGCATTGTTTTGAGGAAGTTGCCCGCCTTATGAAAGAGAGGGTACATAAATTATATAACACTCCAACAATTTCGATAGGTGGGAGGAGGCGTGAAACTGAACGAAATCTAGATTTCGGTGTTGAAGGAGAAACGTAACAGTGGGAAACGTAACCATGGGACAATACTAACAACGGATAACGACAATCGGCAACGGCGAACTGCCGCCTGTACAAAACGTTTGACTTCCCACCTCTGCGCACGAGCCCTCGTAAACGGAAATCGGCTGCCGTCAGTAATGAGCCCACGCGCAGCAGATCTATTGAGGATTGTCTGCTGCGAAACAACAGGAGAGAAAAGCCGTGCATGCCTCTATGAGGCATACATTGGCAACAATATACTGCGTACGTAAAACTGGATTGACATCACCATCCCTGGCGTCTGGCCGGCTAACGTCGGTTTGGCACCACGGATGGAACCGGAAGGTTAGTTGAGGCAAGGAGTGAAGAGTTGGACGACTTCCCCGCCTTGCGTGAGCTAGGTATAAGGGATAAGTCACTGGAATAAGTTCCCTGGTGTTGGCTGCCTCGCTACCTTCCAAATTCAAACTAGACTAGAAATCCAGTGGTGCAAAGGAGATGGATAGTGTAAATCAGTGTACCACTAGTAGAAGTAGTGTAATTTACTTTGTTTTGTAAATGTAACAATCTGATAAATTAATATGAGTTGCAGTGGTTACGTTAGTAAGTAGGCCCCGCCCACGTCCACGTCGTAGGGATGGGTACTGGCCTCCCTTCAGGAGGCTTGCTAAGAGGCGGGAATTATACTGATAGTTGTCATTAACTTATTACTAACAACCAAACAATTTGTAATGTATAATAATTGAGTGTAAAGGTCTGTTTTAGTTATCCAGGTAACAGACCTAAATTGTTATTGTAATTGTAAATAAATTGTAATAATAAAATATCAATGAGCCGGGGTGTGTATTGGGCGTCCAAAACAGCCACGATCCTCCTTGAGAATGTCCCCCGCAGATGAGGACGAAACCTTTGATTTTGTTAACAAATCCACAAAACCATGACATAACAGCCCAGAAAATGTTAGCAATATTGAATAAATGACAGTCACTCTCTTGACCATGTTCGTCAGTTCCAAGGACCGCCACATTCTGCTCTCTCACGATATCTAAAACCGTATGTTTTTGGGAGTGTCAAGCGTTTGATCACATAGTGTACATCTACATCTATGACTATTCTGCAATTCCACTTTAAAAAATGGCTGGCAGAATATTCACTGCAATATTTTCAAACTATTGCTCTGACGTTCAACTCACGAATACTGCGTGGGAAAACCCAATATTTTCTATGCAAACTCTGATTTCTCTCAGCTTATTATTCTGATAATTTCACCCTCTGTAGGTGGTGGTAAAAAAGAAAAAAACAGTTTCGTATTCTGAGGAGAAATTTTGTGTAAAATTTCGTACGCAAATATCGCCGCAAAAAACCATTGCTACCCCAACTTATGTACCATTACAAAAAAACTACTTCTGCCATATCAAAAAGATTATTTGGTTTTTCGATTAATTCTTTTTATTATTATAAGTAATGTAAACGTTGACATAGCCGTAATCCGCGTCTTTCATTCAGATCTGCCAGTGGCATATTTATCATAAAACTATAGTGCCATGATGTTGACTGCTGTACCTGTATCTCTAGCGTTCACTGACGCAGTACTGTGCTTCAGAGCATATTTCTTATTGCTACGCTATCATTTGCACTTTCACTTTCACCATAAAGTGACTACAGACTCGTAGTGATGCAGCGGTTGTGTGGTACACTATGGGAGCACACTAGCCGCGTGACCAAATGTTCAAATGTTTGTTAAGCTTAAGGGGACTTAACTACGGGGTCATCAGTCCCTAAACTTACAAACTACTTACAACTACCTTATACTAAGGACGGCACAAATATCCATGCCCGAGGGGGGGATTTGAACCCCCGACCGTAATGGCCGTGCAGACCGTGACTGGAGCGCCTCAGTCCCCTCGGCCACCGCGGCCGGCTATGTACCATTTCCGTGACACTCTCTCCTCTATATTTAGGTCATACACTATTTACACTTCTCTGGACTCTTCTTTCGGTGTCTCTCACCAGTCCTACCGAGGTAGGTGGCGCAGTCTTAACACACTGGAATCGCATCTGGGAGGACGGCAGTTCAAACCCACCTCCAGGTTTTACGTGATTTTCATAAATCACTCCAGGCCACGGAGGTGCCGAGGGGGAGTCAAATGGGGCTGAAGCCCGTCCCATCAACTCCCAAAGATTTTTTAATTTTATTATATTTTATTGTTTTTATTATTATTTTTTTCAACAGGTTGGCACCGGGAATTCGAAATAGTACACATGTAATAAATCACAAGCTAACTATAATTTGCCAAGCACAAATGAACGTGACACTGGATCGTCAACGTGATAACACCACTGAGAAGGTGTGCTGCTGTTACTGCGAGCGGTTTTAATGCCGCTGTGACCAGCTTTGATGCTACCGCTATTGTTACTGCTGTGCTGAAGTTACGAGCCGATTGCTCATATGCGGATACCCACTGCTTTGAAATTTTATGAACAACAGTAGTGTTATTTTAGTCATTTTTTACACATAGAGTCTAATATTAATGAAACTGTAAAACTTTTCTCTTTGGTTACTAACATAGAAGCTGCTTAATTATTTTACGAGCTGATTATATACCTACACCCCATTTCCACCACCTTGCTCCTCTTCCAGTTTCAAATTATTGCGAGCCTACTCATTTTATTTCTTTTGCAACTGTTTTCTTAGTATAATTGTTTAAATTATAAAAAAGTGTAAAAATATTTAATGTTGAAAACAAACAAACTGTTGCTGTTCTACTACCAAAATAGCCAGAATTCTCAAATCCTGTAAATACAGAACTTCATTTCATGTAAGAGGCACTTCAGCTAACATCCTATTCAACAGCAAAGGCACAAGAGATGCATTAAGCAACAGTGGGGTTTATAAAATCATATGCAATGACTACAGCACACTGTATATAGGTCAACAGGCAGGGCTGAACATGAACGTAGCTGGAGATTACAGAAAGCAGACTCCACTTTGCTGATCACGTTCTGAAAGAAGGGCACGGCTATCAGGTCCACACAGAAGTGCTTCACTTAGCCAAAAAAGGCAGGCAACTAAACCTGTTAGAAGCACTGGAAATAAACAAACATTTAATCAAAAGTCCCCAGCTAATGCTAAGTGACCAAGTACAATTGAGCACATCCCCACTGTTAAGCTTCACATAATGTAATCAAAACAGCTACCTACCACAGACCATCTCAATATCATACATACATTCCCCATTCCTACCATGTTTACTTTTAGACTTTAAGATCAAAACAATATTTATAATAAATTGTACAGTAATATGAAATGTAATTTAAATACCGTATGTGAACCTTACCAGATGCTGTCAAACAAGTGAATTGTAAACTTAGAAAACGTATTTAATGCACACCTTAAGTGACGATCTCAACATATGCTACAATGTCGATAATGTTAACATAGGTTTTAATTCAATAATATTTGGTATGTAACGTGTTTCACCCTGTTCACTTGCAAATTACACTGTAAAAATGTTAAAGAGGCCACTGATAACATAAACATAATTCTACATGGCAACAGATAAATTTTTGCAATTCCAACAAATGTCATATGCAAAGATCGGAGTATTCTGTGTGTTGTATCTTTGTTTACCATCTTTGAGAACCTAAGCAATAGCGTCTTTGTCGACGCCTGTCAACAATTTACCTGATGATGGCCTAATAAGCCGAAAACTAGTTTGTAAATAACAAAAAATTTTTGTAACAGAAACAGTTTGTTTGTTTTCAACCTTAAATATGGAAGCGTTCTACCAAGAAGTGACGGAAAAATCCATTTATAAGTGTAAAAACAAGTCATAAATTAATACATTCAGTAGGCTTTATTTTTTTAAAAATTAGCCCCCCCCCCCCCCCGACCCAGAACCAAATCCTGGCTGAGCCATTACTCCAGGCAAATGTCAGGATGGTTTATTTCAAAGGACCTCCCATTTCCTTTCCCATTCCTAACAAACGGTATCCGTTTAGTGATCCATCTCTGATAACCACGATGTTGACGGGACGTACAAAACCTAATATTCCTGCCTTCTTTATCAGGCAAGGATTCCAAATTGCACGGCATTACTCTAGCAGAGGGCGAGTGTAGCGTAGGCAGTCTCTTTAGTGCATCAGATTGTTGTGCCAACATAGCCTTTGGTTCACCTTTACCACAATATTAACTACACTGAAGAGCCAAAGAAACTGGTATACGTAAGCATATGTAAACGCTCAGAGGACGGTGCTGCGGTCGGCAACGCCCATATAAGGCAACAGGTTTCTGGGGTGGGCATTAGATCGATTACTGCTGTTACAGACAGTGGCAGACTATGATTTTACCAGCTTCATACGCACTTTACTCCAGAATCGTAAATACTATGTTGAACTAGATGGAGAATACAGAAAAGCGTTCTGCCCCAAGGCAGCGTTCCTAGCACCAACCTTGTTTAACAAAATGTTCAAATGTTTGTTAAGCTTATGGGACTTAACTACGGGGTCATCAGTCCCTAAACTTACAAACTACTTATCAACTACCTTATACTAAAGACGGCACAAATATCCATGCCCGAGGGGGGATTCGAACCCCCGACCGTAGTAACCGTGCAGACCGTGACTGAAGCGCCTCAGTCTCCTCGGCCACCGCGGCCGGCCTTGTTTAAAATCTATAGCAGCGACCAGCCACAACCTCCTAACACAAAAAGCTTCATCTTCGCTGATGATTTGGTACTAGTATCTCAAGCCAAAGATTTCGAAACTGCAGAGAGACATCTAACATATGGGCTAGAAAATCTTTCAGCATACTATGAAAGCCCACTCCAGCTAAAACTAAAGTATGCGGTTTTCACCTGCGAAACAAAGACGCCAACAAAAAATTAAAAGTCATATGGAATGGCTTAGAGCTGGAGCACTGCCATAACCCAAAATACCTGGCGGTCACACTGGATCGAACGTTGACATTTAGGTAGCACTGCCTAAACATAAAACAAAAAGCATCCGCACGCAATAACATCATCAGAAAACTCACAAACAGCAGATGGAGTGCCCAACCGACAGTACTCATAACAATAGCATTTGAACTATGTTACTCTGCTTCTGAATACGCCTGCCCTGTTTGGTATACATTTGTCCATGCCAGGCATGTGGATGCTGCCCTCACGAGACCTGTAGAATAACAACAGGATGCCTGAGGGCAACGCCTACTAACAAGCTATACAACCTCGCGGGGATAGCCCCACCAGATATAAGACGGGAAGTTGCCACAAATATAGAGAGACGCAAAGTAGAACAAAACGCTGCTCACCCGCTACATGGACACCAAACTCCCCCAAGCAGGCTGAAATCCAGGAATAGTTTTATGAAAACTACTTTCAATTGTAGTACATCACCTTCAACGGCACGACAAAACCTGTGGACAACCAGAAATGCTGATATCGCAACATGGATTCCACTTCTGGAGGCCCTCCCCCAGGCGAAAATCTGCCGTGGAAAACGTGGAAGTCCCTCAACAGACTAAGAAGTGGGGTGGGTAGAACAAAGGACAACATGACCAGATGGAACTACCTCGGGGATGAATCAACTCACTGCGAACGTGGATCCGAACAAACCACCAAGCACCTGTGCAGCTGTCCTCAGTGCCCAGTGTCCTGCACGCTGGAGGACCTATTGCAGGGCAAGGAGAATGCCATCGAACTTGCTAATTTTTGATCTGATTATATCAGTGGTTTTGTAATTTGTTTATATATATAATCTCTTTTGTTTTGTATCATAGTTGTACTCTTGTATTTGACCTTTGTATGCAACACTTTTGACACGAATAAATAAATAGTGGTAGGTTATCACGACTGAAGTGAGTTTTAACGCAGTGTTATAGTCTGCGCACGAGAAATGGGACACAGCACCTCCGAGGTAGCGATGATATGGGCATTTCCTCGCACTACCACTTCACGAGTACACCGTGAATATCTGGAATACGGTAAAATATCAAATCTCCGCTATCGTTGCAGCCGGAAAAAGATACTGCAGGAACGGGACCAACGACGACTTAAGAACATCGTTCAGGGTGACAGAAGCGCAACGCCTCCGAAAACTGCTGCGGATATCAGTGCTGGTCCATCAACAAGTAGCAGCGAGCAAACCATTCAACGAAACATCAGCGATATTAAGTTTCGGAGCCCAAAGCGCACTGGTGTACCCTAGCTGCCCACAGCACAAAGCTCTACGCCTCACATGGGCCAGTCAACATCGTCACTGGACTGTTGATGAGTGGAAACATGTTGCCTGGTCTGACGAGTCTCAATTACATCAATCGGATGCGCGTGTGGGGGTATGGAGACAATCTCATGAATCCATGGGCCGTAAATGTTCAAGCTGGTGGAGGCTCTGTAATGGCGGGTGAAATTGGAGTGATACGGGACCCTTGACAGTCTAGACACGACTCCGATAGGTCCATTGTCCATTCGAATTTATTTGGGCAATGAGGCATCCCACGTTCCATAACTGCTACAGAGTGGCTTCAGGAACATTCTTGTGAGTTTAAACACCTCCACCGGCCATCAAATTTCCCAGACATGAACATTGAGTATGTATGAGATGTGACTTCGGAAGTTTGCCTTTTGTATGTCTACTTCCAATAATTTTCTGGATGAAGCCGGATCCCGTCGACATTCTGCCACGATATTTCGATCAGAGACATCCAGCCACCTTCAGGTGAGTAGACAAATACTGAAGAGTTATAGATTTCAAAATGAAATGCCAAGATCGCACATTAATAATTTAGTCAATGACGACCGGTTTTGGTGAACTGTGTCACCATCATCTGGTGACATATATATTATAAGATGGTCATCTTGTTGGGTATAAAATAACAAGAGCCACACTGAAAATACTTGAGTATTTTGTAAGCTGTCATGTTTTTAACTTGTGTATTTTTTATATAGTGACTAAGTGCAATGTATTTCGTAACTGCACATCCTGGTATTTATTTGAATCGACAGTCCTGAAATTTTTGCGATTATTCGTGTAAACAAAATTTGACGCGTTTCTTTTAGTACTCATGGTTTTGTGTACATTGCCTCCATACAGATATCCTTTCTAGATAATTCTGTTTTTCTGGTCACTTTACTATGTTATAAGTGACTGCATCATATGCAAATGGCTTAAAACCGCTGCTCAGTGTCTCCTAGATGTTATATAGATAAGGAACAACACAGATCTTATAACACTTCTTCGAGAAACGAGACATATCAGTAGTGTTTTGTTCAGCTATTTTTCCGTCTGTTACTATGAATTGTGTCCTTTTGACAGGAATTACGGCTCCAGTCTCACAGCTGACACTATACTTCACAGTCATGCAATATGATTAAAAGTCGCTGATCAGGAAAGGAGTGTGGAGCCTTCTGAAAATTTAGAATTAAGCAAATATTTGGAGATCCCCTTTCAATAGCACTCATTACATCTTGAGAATTGTTGCAGCGAGATCTATTTGTGAAATTTCTTTCGCCAACTTTCTCTTCCGTATGTGAAGATACATTGTTAGTAGCCACCTACATAGGGAGACATTATCATCATAATAAAATAAGAGAAATCAGATAGAAACATTTAGGTCTTACTTTTTCCCGCGAGCTATTAAAGAATGGAACTATAGAGAAATATCATAAAAGTGGTTCGATGAATCCTCTACCATGCACTTCAATGTGCCTTGCAGAGTATCCATGTAGATGTAGATGTGGGTGTAGAATAAATAGCTAGCTGTGTCGAAGAATAACATTTTGTGAAACCATGTTGGTCATTTATCAATAGATCGTTTTCTTCAAGTGGATTCATAGTGTTCGAATACATGCTCCAACACGATACTGTAGATCGACTTCAGTAATATGGTTTTATTAGCTCCATATTTGCGTGGAGATTGCGATAAGATAAAATATAACAGTCGTTGGTAAAAGATAAGCTCCAACAGCCGTAATTAAAAGGTTTTTCATTTAATTACGCTACCAGTTTAGATGTACCATAAACAACATCTTCAGGAGTGTCAACTCACGAAGTGATGCGACTATCGAGTTAGTATTCATTATGAATGGGGCCTGTGTTTAAAGCGGTGTCCATAGACCTAGCAGACCTCGGCATGTATGTGGCCCTTCCGCGCTGCCACTGGAGATGAACCTGATTAGTGATATAGGCCTGTAGGTCTGTGTGCACTTACATATTTTTGCTTAGCGTGGAGCTATTGTAATTAGTACATTGCGAAAGGGCCTGGAATAATGTTCAAATGTTTGTAAAGCTTATGGGACTCAACTGCGGGGTCATCAGTCCCTAAACTTACAAACTACTTATGAAATACTTTACACTAAAGACAGTACAAACATTCATGCCCAAGGGTGGATTCGAACCCCCGTCGGGGAACGACCTCGCGCATCGGAACATAGCTCCTCAATGCGCTCGGCCGTTCCGCCGCGGCGGGGCCTGGAAGACTTTGTTTCGTCACGTGACTTCAGATATGGTACCTACCTCAAAGTTACCCGTACTACTAGCTGATCTTGTTTCAAATTTTCGAATATTTACTGCGTTTTCTTTGGAGAAAGAATTTTGGTCAAACTCAATAACAATTTTCTACTACCAAAAGTTGGAAGGGTTTACCGCATACCTCCGGGTCATCATGTCAGAGCGATGACTTCTTCTACGGAAGTGGATACCACGAGATAAGAAAACGCAACTACTTTTACCACTCGCTTATCTTTCAGATATACTGTACATTTGCTTAATTACAGTTTTCATACTCGTTAGTGCCCACTTTGACGAAATTTTCTCACTGCCAGGACAGGACCTGCAAAACTCGTTTCCGCTCCTCATTTACAACGAATAAAAAGTGCCACTTAGTACATTAATTTTCTCTTCCAGCGCGAACTGCAGCTATAAACACAAGATTGAAATCTGTCGTTTGTATCCATCAGTCTCAGTTCGCACTACGAACTGGACAAAACTAGTCGTGACGATGGACATATCTTTTCCACCGTCTGCAGACAGCTGTCGTCCATGCAGTCTCTCAGAAGGCTATATCAGAGGCGGAAATACGAGTACATGGACGAAGTCACAACACCCGTAGACTACTGACACTTTGAAGGAAGCATTCGCAACAGCTGAAATCTAGAGCAAACGTTTGCAGCGTCAAGAGGAGCACAGGATTAGCTCGTAAGCCGCAGTGGAGCGGCCGAGCGCATTGAGGCGCTATGCTGCGATGCGCGAGGCCGTTTCCCGTCGGGGGTTCGAATCTCTCCTCGGGCATGGGTACTTTTGCCGTCTTTAGTATAAGGTAGTTCATAAGTATAGTATAGGGACTATATATATCGTACGGTATAATGTCAGCTACATATAATACTTTAGTAAAATATACTAGTGTCTAATTAATACGATAAAACATTGTCACAGAGCCAAGTCCAACTCCTTTAACCACTGGAAAGCTTCCTGACTGACTAGATGGAGTTCGGTACCCCTCCTGAGAATGATCGTAATGGGGATATGTGGGTCATCGTTTGTATGTCTGCTCCACAGTCACATGACTGGTAATGGGGATATGTGGGTCATCGTTAGTATGTCTGCTCCACAGTCAGATGACAGGTCGTCTGTCAGTCCCAATTTGAATTTCCAATAGTTACAGCGACCAACACCAGTTCGGAAGCGGTTGGTCAAAGACCATTCTCTCCTGGGAAGGTCCATTCCTTGGAGCTCCTTCGAGGGATCGTCTATCCAGATTCTGTTTTGTCCATGACACGAATCCCAAGTTCTTGCCTATTTCGATTTAGGCGAGAAGCTACTCTCATGTATTTGCGCAGCTGTTTTAAGAGGTGGTTTACGTGATTTCAACCGGCCACTGATCAATCTCATTGCTCTGTAGTTGTGATGTGGATCGTGATGTAGCAGAGCGATTCATAACTGCGATGTGCACATTATCCCTGTCGTCGCGTGTAATAGTTCAACGAGATAGGACCCCGCAGTTAAGTCCAGTAAGCTTCATAAACATTTGTACATTTTTGATTAACCAGAAACGCCACCTTAAAGCGTGATATGCAGGGGAAACAACCGTCCATGTGGACGTACTGAAGTTGTTCTTTCGTGCGGCTGTTTCACATAAGAAGCATCAATACGACTGGTAGAATTTAGCGAGCGCCCGATGAAGAATAGTTGTCTATAGTAATTGTGGACTATCTCCAGTGAAATCGGTGATGTTGTCGAACGTAGCCAAGCAACTGTGATGTTGAGCTGTAGTAGCTGATTGACGGAGTGAAGAACAGATCGACGAGTTCTATCTCGTTGCACCATTACACGCGACGACAGGGGTAATGTGCAAACCGCAGTTATGAATAATCGCTCTACTACGTCAAGAGCCACATCGCAACAAATTTGGTCTGTTGTACAACAGGCAGTGTTCCTTGTTGTTGTGACCTCGTCGCCTTTTGTTTAGTACTCGTCCCGGTCTAGTTTGAAACGTGTCCATAAAAAATTATTTTTATAAGAAAATGTCTAATATTGTGCCTCCTGTTTTGTATCGAGTAACTTGCTTGCAAGAAAATGTATAATATCGCTTCTACTGTATGTATCGATATGTGTAAAGCTTCATCTCTGGCAAAGATCATGTATTGCATAGCATTGTAGCTCGCACTGAGAGAGAGAGTAGCACTAGTGGTTCAGCTCGCTTAGAGAGCGGTTGGGTTGTGTGTATGGCTCCGATGTAGAGCAGAGGCTGCTTTGCCAGCAAGTCAGAAGTTGTATTATGTAGGTAATGTAATGCTGTTTATCAATAATAAGTAACTTAACCCTGTTTCATATTTCATTTACGTAGTTAGAAAATTAACCCACTTCCTTCATTTGATAATTACTTGATTTAGTGGAGTGTTGATTTGAATAACATTATTGAACATATTTCATTATTGGTGCGATAGTAAGATAATAGTTGATTTGGATTTCAATAATAACTGATCGACATTAATTCTCACAGTCAAGCATTGAGAAAGTGATTTGTGGTTTTTCTTATATCTTTCTCGCAGTCAAAATTTTTGAGTATAGTCAGTGTCTGTTTCAAAAGGTTACATGTCACAGTTGTTTACTTAAAAGATCCGTTGCGCACAAAATCAATTTAATGCACTGTTTCTTGTACATTAATATCAGGGCCATAATTAAACCAAATAGCTGAGTTAATGAACAATTTATTGTCTGATTTAACGAAAGGTTCAACATTACAAAACACGCGTACAGTTTTTATCTGGCGACCTTTCTGCCAGGATAGTTCACAAACAGGATCGTGACGTAGTTAGATACGTAGTCTTATTTCAGTTAGTTTGTCTTTTCCACTAACCAACTTACCTTTTGGCTCTTAATTTAATTTTTGTAGCACCATCCTCTGTTGTAGCAACAGTAGCATAGTAATTGTTTCTGTAGTCTGTTACTTACCATTCTTGAGATTGTGTAGTATTGTTTATAGTAGATGAATTGAATATACAAATAATTGCATTACTACTGAACAAGCCTCTCTTTTATATTGCCTGATGTTTGTTGTGATGAAAGTTCTAGTACCGCGGAACTCGTGTGATAATTAACGGTTTGCGTAATCTCGATTGTGATTGTATGTTGCACTAGCCCGATTCAACCTATTGTTCTCTCATAATTACTGTGTGTAATTTTCAAAAAAAAAATTAGCAGTAGGTGAAAATAAATATTATTGGTCACTTTACTGCAAAATTCTGTTAACAATGTCGAAGAATAGGAGAGTCCGCGCTGATGCTAAAACTGCTTCCGAAAATGAGACCTTGAATGAAGCAAGGAGAGAAACTGAATTTTTACAAGAGTCTTCTCACTGCACTGATACAAATACGACAGTAAATACCGTGTCTGAAAACGCGGAACAGATTAGTTCGGGAACAGACAATATGGATAATGACAAAGTACAGGATTTGACAATACAGAATTCCGATTCTTGTAATGTGGTTGCGGAAAATAATGCATCGGTTCCGCCTAGCTCTGCTACAAAAAATACTTGTGCGACGGCTATGGAAAACGTATTACCAAATGATTTCATGCAAATTTTATTGTCACAGCTCTCTAAATTAAATGAGAATAGTCAATTACTATCTCAGGAATTTCAGAAATTAAATGAAAAACTTGAGAATAGTCAATTACAATCTCAGAAATTAAATGAAAAACTTGAGGAACAATTTCAGAAATTAAGTGAAAAACTTGAGAAAATTGAACAAACGTGCGATTCGAGGTTTGTGAGTATTCAAAGTACTTTTAATAAGATAAACGAGGACAACAATCGGTTCAGGGAACAACTGCTCAATACTTTCAAACGTGAATCTCAGCAAATAAGACAAGATATTCGCGACGAGATTAACCCGGTAGTGGAAAGCCTTGCGTCACGAGTCGAAAATATGGAAACTACTGAACTCGCTCAATTGAAGCAACAGAGTAATCTAGTTGTTGAAAAGTTGCAGAACTTCCAGTCAGTCACAACGGAACAGATCAATAAAATTAATAAACAGTTTGAGGATATTACTGTTAAGATTACCCAGATTAGTGATAACACTGACAAAAGTTCGGATGTAACGTATCCTACCCCGTTTAATGAAACTAATGAATATCTCGCCCTTGACCGTTTCAAACAAGGTCAAATGACCATTAATCAGCAATACAAGGCTGAGGTCAGAAAATTAGATGATCGCGTGGCGCGAATAGAGAGGAAATTTGACCACACTTGTGGAAATCCATACGAAGATGTGGAAGAAAATTTGAACGAAAATGACAATGATGATTCGAGCCAAGTAGGTCGCTTGGTACGTGAACGAAGTGTACCTCATAGTAACAACAATGAAGACGCAGTGCGTAGTTTACGCTCACTTACGCCGCACGGGCGAAAGGAAGCGTTTGACTACAAGCATTTCCTGACTGTACGTAAATTCAAGACATTTAAAAACTCTCCGAATGACTTGCACCCTAAAGAGTGGTTGCAGCAATTCGATTATTGTCTTCCCCCGAATTGGCCACTTGAGCACAGATTAGAATTTATATGTGGTTATCTGGAAGGCGAGCCAGCCACCAGAATGAGAGCTATTGCACAAGAGTGCTATAGCGAGAATCACTTCCGACGCTCATTTCTATCCGCATACTGGTCGGAAGCGGCACAAGACCGCGTTAAAAACAGTATTGCGACTTTCAAAACTTTTGAGCGATCAAATTTCTCGAGCCCTGTGGAATATTTCCAAAACTTAGTATACAAAAATCAATTTTTATCGGCACCTTACTGCCCTGCGGAATTAATCAGAATTTGTTTGAACAAATTGCCTCTACACTTGCGTCAAATTGCCATTGCGGCACGATGCAAGAATGATATTGAAGCCTTTAGAAATCTCTTACAAGACTTAGAAGAAGAAGACGACGAGGAAAATTCCTCGCGCAGTCGATATTTTGAAACAAACAGATATGATCGCCGGTCGCAACAAAGCCCGCCGCGTACTAAACGTTATTCAGAGCACGACGATAAACCAAAAAATAACTCTTTCACTAATGAATCTCACAAACAAAGTCGCGACAATGAGAACGGTGAGTTTCATGATCGTGACATTAACCGTGGAAGTTTTCGTGGCCGCAACCGAGGTGGTGGTTTTGGCCGCGGAGGACGCTACAATAATTACTATCATAACAGCAATACTTCGAATGATACTAATTGGCGTGATAGACGCAATACTGATAGTGATCGCGAGACTGAAAATCACAACAATAACGCTGAGAAGCGTAGTCGGGAGGGCACACGCGATAATTCTCGTGATCGCCTTCCACGATACGAAAACACAAATCGGGCCCAAAGCAGATCGCGTACCCCAGAAAGACAAGAGCAAAGCATTGAAATTCAGTAATTTTGCTGGGGTAGAGAGTCCATTAATCTGTTTTGGACACACCAAGTGGCGATTGGTGCCCCGTTCTCGAGCTGAGTGTCACTATTCTTCCGCTTTTCCTTAGTGCGCTCTATCTACCTCTTTTTCTCACTGTTACTTTTCTCTAACTCTGAATACTTATGCTCTGTGCTACGCTGGGATATTGTCATACGAAACTTTGATTATCTTGCAATTTGCATATAACGAACTCTGTGGCTGTGCAAGACAAATAAAATTAATGGAAATTTTTGATTGTGTAATCTAATCAAGTTCCTATGTTTCAGAAAATATCAGATTTTTCTTCTGTGTTACTAATTGCATAACTTACGAAGTTCTGAGCAAGTGAAGAAGCATGAGCATTTGGTAAGCCAAGAACATTATGGAGGATGATGAGTAAGGCAATACACAATATGTCATGGTGGTCTTTAAAATGCATTATTGTTTATGGATAAATGATGGTAAGGAAGGTATTGGTAACAGTCAAAGATGTTTGATAAATGTAATTATGTGGACGAGATTATACAATGATTATGAAGCAATTATGAGGAGAATCGCTATGTTGCTAATGATGACGAGATTATACAATGATTATGAAGCAATTATGAGGAGAATCGCTATGTTGCTAATGATGACGAGATTATACAATGATTATGAAGCAATTATGAGGAGAATCGCTATGTTGCTAATGATGCTATGTTCTGTTCTTTTCTTATGTGCTTACTCGCACTGCCCTTTTGTGTTTTCTCTTTGTGCTTATGTGCACCATTTTGTATGTTGATGCATTGTGCCTTCAATGGCATGTGTGATTGGTGAGATTCATATCCTTCTGATGATCTGTAATTATTTGTAATTATGTGTAATGAATATTTCTAATTATGCTTGCAGCTATGCGTATTGCTCTTGTAATCAAAGCTTACCGCTATGCTCACTAATTATATACCTAAGCCCTACCACTATGCTAATTAATTTTATAATGAAGCTCAATGACAATGTATGGTTATGCTTATACGTTCCACACAGCCATCTATCTTGCAAACTTGCAGCTATGCCATAAACTGCGCCTAGTTAAGTCTAGAAAGATAATGCACAGAAATATTTTGCTTTTGCTTACTACTATCTTCCAAATTTTATTGATGATCTTGTTGATGAAAATCTGCAGCTATGCCTAACGAATATTACGTCTGTGTTTATGTTATTGGATGATTTACTGTGATGTACATCTAGTACTGTGCCAAAATTTGCACTAATTGTTTTGTTTGACCCTACTGTTGACCCAGACAGACACAGACATGACCTGTTGACTTGAACCTCTTTTGATATTCTCACGAAACTACCCTGATGTGTTATACCTTAAGGCAATGAAATATGTAGCTCAGTTGAGACAAAAGCCTGGCCATGGCAACTTATGTAATTTAAGTGTTACAATTTGTGGTAATGTAATCACCATCATAGTGATATATATTAATTTAAAGAGATATGAACTAATGGTAATTGGAATGTCAATTTAAGTTATATCATGCCAAATTGATGACAAGCACCCTCAATGTATTTCATACGATTATGTGTTTGTAAAGCAATATGTACATAGTATGTAAAGCCTTGTGCTTATATGAAATGACACTAATGTTGTAGATACTCTAAAATAAGAATTAAATTACTCATTAGTATTCAAATGTATCCGTCTTCAAGACACTACTTGTAATGTAAAAATATGGTTTAATACCATGACCCCATTTGTACCACTTGAATTTGTGGGAAAATATTTCTGTAGATATGTTCTAATCAATGACTTTTCTTTCAGTCTAAACTGAAATATCATGACTATGTTACTAATTTGTGTGTAAAATGCTTTATTTCATGTACTTTGGACACGCATGGGAAGTGGCGATTTCGCACACGAGATTCCAGAATGCACACAGAACAATGGACGAGTTACTATACACCACTGATTTTGGGCCTTTTAATGAAGATGTTTGTTGGATGATGTTTGGCCACACAGTACTGTCCATTGCAGCCTTGGCCACCCACCACCAGTTTGCTCTAATTTTGGCTATGCTGATGCAGTCTGCTAATAGCTCTGTTGGTTGGAGCACACTTGGTTGTCGAATTGCATGGAGGAATACATCAGAACCTTTTCCCCATGACTTCCACTTCAATGCAACCAGCCAGCCCGCCTACAGTGTGGTGTAATCTTACAGTGTTTTGTGTTCGTGTGCAGACCTAAAATGAATGTTAGGAGCTAATGTGCTATTCGTGTGCATATACTATTCAGTGCCTCCCATTGCAAACGTTGTCCACAGGTTCATTACCAGTGTTTAGGTATATTTCATGGTTCTTTCACAGTCAGTGACCAAAATAAAATTGTGCTCTTGATAGATACATATACTTAGTCTGAAATGTCATTGTGCCTATTCGATTGACAAACGTTATATTGAAATCCTATTGTGCTGAAGCAGTAACATTATTTTGTACATGATCAGAAGCCTATGTAGTCAAAAATTCTACATGTATGTTCTAGCATCCATGAAAGTATAGCATTTTAAATGCATCACAGAATACAAAACTGACACTTTATCTTATACTAAGTGCACTAAAAATTTACATAGACTACATTGTGCACAAGATACAAATGTTCATTTTATGTTCCCAAAATACTGATCTCTTGTACAAAATGTAAACCCATGGAACTTACACTACTGTGTGTATTACTTGTAATTACCACATTTTCTTTAACGAATGATGACATTAGTTAAAATATCTTTTGTAAAACTTTGTATATGTTCATGTTTATTATTGTATTTTTTTTTTTCCATTTGTGTATTACTTCTAGCTATCTCATTTTCTCCACTATATCATTTGTCAAACTATGTTTTCTGAAATTTTATATATACTTATGTTTACCATTATGTATAATTGTCATATATTCCACTTATTGCTGATGTTCTGTAAATTTTGACATTTGCTTATGCCTGTCACACCCTGTACCTCTCCATGCGTGACTTTTGATGGTACTGTTCTGTAAAATGGCATGTATTTATGACTGTCACATTTTTTTTTTTAAATTTTCTATGTACTCCATCTGTTGTTTTGATCTTGTTAAATTTTGGATGTCATTAATGGATTTTTGGACTTGAAATTCAGTAATTTTGCTGGCTAGGCAATGCCATTGGCATCACCCACCCTACAAAATTTTAATAGGTAGGAGGGGGGTGATGAAACGTGTCCATAAAAAAATTATTTTTATAAGAAAATGTCTAATATTGTGCCTCCTGTTTTGTATCGAGTAACTTGCTTGCAAGAAAATGTATAATATCGCTTCTACTGTATGTATCGATATGTGTAAAGCTTCATCTCTGGCAAAGATCATGTATTGCATAGCATTGTAGCTCGCACTGAGAGAGAGAGTAGCACTAGTGGTTCAGCTCGCTTAGAGAGCGGTTGGGTTGTGTGTATGGCTCCGATGTAGAGCAGAGGCTGCTTTGCCAGCAAGTCAGAAGTTGTATTATGTAGGTAATGTAATGCTGTTTATCAATAATAAGTAACTTAACCCTGTTTCATATTTCATTTACGTAGTTAGAAAATTAACCCACTTCCTTCATTTGATAATTACTTGATTTAGTGGAGTGTTGATTTGAATAACATTATTGAACATATTTCATTATTGGTGCGATAGTAAGATAATAGTTGATTTGGATTTCAGTAATAACTGATCGACATTAATTCTCACAGTCAAGCATTGAGAAAGTGATTTGTGGTTTTTCTTATATCTTTCTCGCAGTCAAAATTTTTGAGTATAGTCAGTGTCTGTTTCAAAAGGTTACATGTCACAGTTGTTTACTTAAAAGATCCGTTGCGCACAAAATCAATTTAATGCACTGTTTCTTGTACATTAATATCAGGGCCATAATTAAACCAAATAGCTGAGTTAATGAACAATTTATTGTCTGATTTAACGAAAGGTTCAACATTACAAAACACGCGTACAGTTTTTAAGTTGTTAGGAAAGGGACTGGAGCAGGATCCTTCGACATCTAAAACATTGATATAGTTAGTATTACAAGATATTTATTGACTGAAACTGATAATACTCAACTTTAGAACATAAGTCTGTTTCTTCTTTCTTCTCGTGGCGTCGTCCATATCATACTAGCTGCACTGTGACCTAGTTACTGCTAAGTTCGCGTTCTGACTTAGTACTGTCCTAATTCTGTCGTCATAGCTGCGTAGTAACTGACGAGTTCTCAGTAGTAACTGACCTGAGTCCTGAATAGTAACTGCCCCGGCGTCCAGACGTATGTCGGCCTAGATATAGCAGCTTGTAGAGAGCGCGCATCTTCGGTTACTCTCTCTAGGATGCGCGGCGCCTGCTTGCGATTGGCTTTCGGTCGATCGCTGCCTTCTCCACGATCGTTCTCTACGTCACAACACGTGTACCATACGACGTCATTTTGCAGCATTGTGAACTGCATACATGGCGTCCGTTGTTGAGTCTACCACTGAGTCAACACTACAAGCTTTTGCGCCAGCACTGGTGTGATTGACGATGGACAATGGAACGCCATTGATGTTACACACAAATATCGGTTCTGTCTGCACCGCTCGCGGGAAGAAGGAACACCTAAACCTTTCTGTTTTTGATCTGATTCTCTTATTTTATTATGATGACCATGTCTTCCTACGTAGGTGGATGCTAATTGAATATGTTCGGAAGAGAAAGTTGGTGAAAGAAACTTCGCAAATAGATCTCGCCGCAACGAGTAACCCCTTTCTTTTAATGATTTCCACCCAACTCTTGCATCATTTCCGTGATACTCTCTCCCCTATACCGCGATAATACAAAACGAGCGGCCCTTCTCTGAACTCTCTGTAAATCGTACGTGAGTCCCACCTGCTGTGATTCCACAATGCGCAGCAATACTAAATAGGACGCACAGGTGTCGTGTAGGCAGCTAATTTAGTAAAACTGTTGCATCTACTAAGTGTTCTGTCACTGAAATGTAGCTTTTGGCTCGCCTTCACTACAATATTTTCTGTGTGTTCTTTCCAATTTTAGTTGTTCGTATTTGTTATTCCTAGGTTGTTGTTATGGTCTTCAGTCCGGAGACTGGATTCATGCAGCTCTCCACCCTACTCTATCCTGAGCATCACCTCATAAGAACGGCAACCCACATCCATTTGAATCTGCTTACTATACGCGTCTCTTGGTCTCCCTCTGCGATTTTTACCCCACACACTTCCCTCCAATGATAAATTTACAATTCCCCGATGTCTAAGAATGTGTCCTTCTTTTAGTCAGGGTATGCCAAAAATTTCTTTTCTCACCAATTCTGTTCAGTACCTCTTCATTAGTTATGCGATCTACCCACCTAATCTTCAGCATTCTTCTGTAGCACAACATTTCAAAAGCCTCTATTCTCTTCCTGTCCATGCTTATCATCCATGTTTCATTCCCGTACAAGGCAACACTCCACACAAATGCCTTCAGAAAAGACTTCCTTACCCTTAAGTTAATATTCGATGTTAGCAAATTTCTCTTTTTCAAAAATGCTTTTCCTCCCATTGCCATTCTGAATTTTATATCCTCTGTACTGCGACCATCGCATGTTATTTTACTACCCAAGTAACAAAACTCATCTACCACCTTCATTGTTTCGTTACCTAATCTAATTCCTTCAGCATCGCCTGATTTTCTAAGACATCATTCCATTATTTTTGTTTTACTCTTGTTAATGTTCATTTCATACGCTCTCTTCAACACACTGTCCATTCCATTCAACTGCTCTTCCAGGTCCTTTGCTGTCTCTGACAGAATTACAATGTCATCAGCAAAACGCCATGTTTTTATTTCTTCCCCCTGAACTTTAATCCCTATTCCAAATTTTACCTTGCTTTCTTTCACTGCCTGCTCGATGTACATATTGAATTACATCGGAGAAAGGCTACAACCCTGTCTTACTCCCTTCCCAACTAATGCTTCCCTTTCATGCCGTTCGAGTCTAATAACTGCGGTCTGGCTTTTGTACAAGTTGTAAATAACTCTACTTTCCCTATATTTTACCCCTGCTGACTTCAGAATTTGAAAGAGTGTATTCCAACATTTTCAAATGCTTTCTCCAAATCTACGAAAGCTAAAAATGTAAGTTTGCCTTTCCTTAATCTATCTTCTAAGATTAGACGTAAAGTGAGTATTGCCTCCCGGGTTCCTATGTTCCTCCTGAATCGAAACTGATCTTCCCTGAGGTCAGCTTCTACCAGCTTTTCCATTCTCCTGTAGATAATTCGTGTTCAAATTTTGTAACCATGACTTATCAAACTGATGGTTCTGTAATTTTCACACCTGTCTGCGCCTGATTTCTTTGGAATGGGAATTATTACATTTCTCTTAAAGTCTGAGGGCATTTCGCCTGTCTCATACATCCTACACACCAGTTCAAATAGTCTTGTCATGGCTGGCTCTCCCAGAGACTTTACTAGCTCTGAGGGTATGTCATCTACTCCTGGGGCCTTGTTCCGACCTAGGCCTTTCAAGGCTCTGTCAAATTCGTCTCTCAGTATAGTATCTCCTATTTCATCTTGATCTACTTCCTCTTCCCTTCCTACAACATCGTCTCTAAGTTCATTTCCTTTGTAGAGCTGCTGTATGTACTCTTTCCACCTTTCAGCTTTCCCTGCTTTGCTGAGAACTGGTTTCCCATCTGAGTTCTTGATATTCGTAGAGTTGCTTTTCTTGTTCCCAAATGTCTCTTTTATTTTCCTGTAGGCGGTATCTACTTTTCCCCTTCTTATACATTCTTCTACAGATTTGCATTTGGCTTCTAGCCACTCCTGCTTAGCCATTTTGCACTTCCTGTCAATCTCATTTTTTAGTCGTCTGTACTTCATTTTGCGTGTTTCATTTACTGCATTTTTATATTTTCTCGTTTCATCAATTATATTTAGTATTTACTGTGATATCCAAGGATTTTGTAGGTCTTGCCTTTCTACCTATTTTGTCCTCCGCTGCCTTCACTATTTCATCTCTCAATGCTACCCATTCCTCTTCTACTGTTTTATTTCCCCCTGTTTCTGTCAGTTGTTGCCTAAATCTCCCTCTGAAATTCTCCACAACTTCACTTTCCTTCAATTTATCCAAGTCCCATCTCCTTATTTTCCTTCCTTTCTGCAATTTTTTCAGTTTCAGCCTACAGTTCATGACTAACACGTTATGGTCAGAGTCTATATCTGCCCATGGGTATGTCTTACAGGTATTTAGTTGAATCGACGGCCTGTATATTAGACTGATTTATCATGTAATTTAAATGACGTTTAATGGATTTCTTTTAATGTTCATATGGCTGACGTGACACTTCTCATTATAAGGGTAATTTGCTAATTTTTGCACCATGCAGATGTCTAAATAATCGCAAAGATTGTATAACTCTTATCAGAAGTTTGACAAATCAACAATGAACTAAGATCTCCCACATATTAGGAGAAGAACATCCATACTATGACTCCATGACCGAGCGCATTGAGGCGCTAGGCTCCGATGCGCAAGGCCGTTCCCCGTCGGGGGTTCGAATCCCCCCCTCCTCGGACATGGATGTGTGTGCTGTCTCTAGTATAACTTAGTTCCTAAGTAGCATGTAAGTTTGGGAACTGATGACCTCGCAGTTGAGTCCCATAAGGTTAACAAACTTTTGAACATTTTTTGAACTATGACTCCACAATATAAAAATAATAACAAATGTTTCTGTTGGTAGAATGATGTAAAATATCGTATTTCGATTTTATTCATTGAATTAACATATTCAATATAGTTTCGAGTCCTAATGACCCATATACACCGGAGAAAAAAATACCGTTAAAATACTTGAAAAGACTATCAGATGTAACGCACTGCACTCATTGATGTCCATTCAATGAATGAAATCGATAAGCGATATTTGAAAATAATTATCTTGTAATACCATCAAGAGGAGCATCTATTATTATTACGAAACATCCGTGTTAACAAAGCCTATCACCGCCACCCAACTGTCCACTAATTACGTACAGTGTAGTGCACAAACGGAATTATATGAGTGAGTCCGTCGAAGACAAACTTAAAGCTGAAAAATCTACAGCTGGTACAGAAGAAGGAAACAGACATCATTCGGTGAGCGTCCAGAGTACAAAATCTTTGCATTTCGCAAGAAGTTCCATGAGTCTGTTGCATACTAAAGCTACTGAACATACGAAATGTTTCAAGCCAGACAAATGTAGTCCAATGCATGATGATTTACAGGGCATTAGCTCCTTTGAAAACGATAGAATAATATTTATCTCTGCTCCAGAAGGACGTAGAGCAACATTATTTGTTTTAAAATCTCTGACAAAATGTCGGCAATATATTTCTGTAACAGTTCCTTTCATAACGTTAAAATAGAAATAGTCATTTGAAGAAAACAGATCCAAAGAAACGTGCAAATTTTTCAACAAAATTTATAATCAACAAAATATTAAAAATAAATAAATAAATAATTGAATAGCATGATATTACAATTCTTCATGAAGAAGACCAAAACCTGTAACCTCCCAAGCAACTCGAGACAATTTTCTAGCAGGCCTTTTTTTTTTCAAAAAATTCGAGATATCTCGATAAATACTGAACATCTTTTTTAATATTTTGAAAAAGTTCTTTTTTAATTCATTTCGTGCCATACTTGAGGCAAATTATAATATGTTTGGAAACGTGAATGTTGACGAGTTATAACCTAGTAATTAAAGGATTTTAAGTGTTACAAAGCAATCGATACGTACAACAAACCAATCGATAGAATAATATAACTTTGGAATTTAACATTTTCCCTGCGGACTTATAATTTTTTTTATTTATTAAAGAAACACCGTTTATTGCTACTATGCGAATTTTTTGTGCAAATTTCGGAATCTCGGCTCGATTTTCATTAAATAGAAACTATATTTGAAATTTAATTTCCTATACGCTCATATTTTTTATTTTCAGGTAATAATTTTTGCACCCACTTGCCTCTAAAGCTCGGACTATAAAGAAGTTTAAAGATTATCTGTGCAAAGCCTGGGTGGTCATCTAATTAATAATAAAATAAAGTATTAACTCATAATTATTTAATGCAAAAAAATTGATCCCAAATTAAAAAATGTTTATTGAAATTGGTCACAAAGTACAAGGTGAGTGGGCAACAAAATGAGTACTCCCTGGTCGGCAAGCTCGCTGAAAGTAGCGAGTAGAATATAAAAGAAAATGTTCAAATGTTTGTAGAACTTATGGGACTTAACTACGTGGTCATCAGTCCCTAAGCTTACAAACTACTTATGAGCTAGCTAAGACTAAGGACGGCACAAATATCCATGCCCGAGGGGGGATTCGAACCCCCGACCGCAGTGGCCGTGCAGATCGTGACCGGAGCGCCTCAATCCCCTCGGCCACCGCGGCCGGCGAATATAAAAGATTCCACCGCTCTATTCTACCCAAATTTGTGAGAAAACTAGGAGAGCTACAAAAAAGTTGTTTAAATAAAAAGAAAAGTTCGTTTCATTATCTACAACTTTCTCACTGACGAAGATTTTCTGACCCCAAAGCAAAAAAAGTGACAGGCGACTAACTTTTTCATGTCGTAATTTTAATTTCATGTAAAAGTAATAATTTCAATTATTATTTTTATACAATCACAATACGTATTGTGTTTGCTAAAAATACTGTTGCATTCCTTCAGTATTCACCTGTCTGCGTGAAAAATGAGGTAATTTGCTTTTCCTATCCTAAGCGGTTCAAATGACAGTGTAATCAAGGCGAGCGCCATTTCAAGAACTATGCGTTTATCTGCCCAACTCCGTTTCTACACCCATCCAAGATGGCTGCCGTGACTTCACTTCCTGTACGCTGATGTAGGCAGTACACAAGGAGGTTAGCTATAGCCTCTCTATGTTATTCTGTGCTCACTTGTACGTCCCTTGGTACCAAACAGAGATTGTGCGTGAAGGGGTGTATGTAATTGTCACATATGAAAGTAAACCATATCCAGGGTGAGCCATAAGAAAGAACGACGGGTTTCATAGTGTTCGCATTGGAAAAATTTGTAAACTGGTGAAAGTGGCCCAAGAAAGATGTTCTCGAATATGCCGCAGGAGACATTATCCAAATCATTAGTCTGCCGGAGCAAGTTGCTCGTCGGGGTACTTTTTATGTGAAACAGTTAGGACTCTACGAAATGGACTGAATTTTATCAGATGTCTTTTTCATCGTTTCATTTAATTTTTTTTTCTTGTTGTTGTATCCTTTGTATCTCTTCAGTTTCTCAAACTCGTTAATATGTTAAATCTATTATTTTTTATTTCTGTGCTACTAATTACTTTTATAGACTTGTAGTGGAGCCAATGCTGGTTCAAATAAAGAGTTGCTAGTCTGACATTTGGACATTTATTTCTTCATTTTAGCCTGAAAAATGACTTGTGCTAATGTTGTCCCAACTGATGTGGTAAACGTGGTGCAAAATCAGGCAGGTTTCACTTGGCAAGGAATGGTTAAGAACAAAATGCCTTTCATATTCAGAAAGAGGAAGGTTAAATCAAACTAATTTCAATTGAGTCATTTAATGCACTAAAATTTTCAGAAAACGAGGAAAATACTAAAATCTGACACAAAGCAACCTCAGTTTACGATACAACATTATTATTATTTTGCAAAACTCATAATACTACAGGAAAATCTATAGTGAGCTATACACCAATACTGCTTTTTTATTTGACTTAATTTATATACAATGACAGCAAAAAAAAAAAAAAAAAAAAAAAAAAAAAAAGTACAGCTGTTGCAAGGGAGTAAATAGGTCTAGTTATCTCTGTATGGAGTATGGAAGTGTCATTTGTTCACTAAGTTCGAAAAGGGAAGAATGTGACTAAGCTGTGCGTTGTAGAACTGTGGTAAGCAATATCCCCATGTCATCCTGTTTAGGCTAAAAATATAAATTATTTGCCTCGCGAAATGAATCAGGTTTAGCGTATTAAGAAACGTACTATTTCAATGAAACACGACAGAATTTATAGCCTTATCAATTAATTGTTGACAATCCGGAACCGGAAAATGTGAATCAGTTCAAGTACCTGGGATGTTTTATCACAAAGAATGCCTACTGCACCAACGAAATCCAAGCAAGAATCGCCATGGCCAAGGCTGCTTTCAACAAGAAGAGGACTCTGCTGACCAGCAAGTTGAGCTTGGCATTAAGGAAGAAACTGGTAAAGTGCTACATTTGGAGCATTGCACTGTATGGAGCAGAGACGTGGACCATGAGAAAGAAGGAGAAAAAAATACTTAGAGAGCTTTGAAATGTGGTGCTGGAGGAGAATGGAAAAGATCAAATGGACAGATCGCATGAAAAATGATGATGTACTGAGAAGAGTAGGAGAGAAGTATTCTGCTTACAATTCTACAGAAAAAGGCCAACTGGATTTTACACGTACTTAGACACGAGGGACTCCTACGCGATGTCATCGGAGGAAAAATAAGAGGAAACACAGGACGAGGAAGGAGGAGGATTCAGCATCTGGACTACGGTTGCCAGATTGAACTCGAGGCAGTCCCGGAGACTAGGCTTGCCCCTCTCCCCCTTGGCCTATGACTCAACCCCCCCCCCTCGCAACTGCGACCAACTCCCCCCCCCCCCCAAACCAGGATTACACGTGAATTCTAAAAGAATAAAAAACTAATCATCTCCTTCCTCCCAGCAAAAAGTATCCTCCCTCCCTCCCCCCCCCCCCCGGTCGAAGAAAAGTCTGAATATATTGTAAGAACTAGAGTTTCTACATCATATCTTAGAAGCTCGAATCCAAACTTAGCACAGTTATGTAAAATTTGACAACAACAATTGGCTTTAAGTTTTCATTTTCTTCTTTCAATTTAGTGAAGACAGAATTGTGTTTCCCGAAATTAACTTATGCATTGTCAGCTGAATACGAAACTACATCATTTAGTGTCAAACCATTTTCCAATAAAATGGATTTTAGTTTGTTTGAGATGGTTTCTGTAGATTCGTTAACATCTTCGTAGAAATCAAGAACTTCATTACATTTTCCCTTATCATTGGAGAAGTATGTTACAACTATCGGATAATGTTTTTTTATTGCCCTTGTTTGAAGCGTCTGAACCTAACGCAAACGGAACGATTTGGTTTAATTCGCTTAGTAACTTCTCTTTAGCATAAGGCAGAAGCACATTTTTTTTTACTAATGCCTCGCTTTTTGTTCAGCCGCATCTTATTTTCGTTGCCATCGAGGAATCTCTAAAAACATAAGGATATAGCTTATTACCACAATCTTGAGAATTGTAAGAATGGTGGTGTTTCACACCATGGTAAGTCAAAGTTAATTCCGTTGCAGTGACTTTGTCGTCTTCTGCAGAAAATTGTTTCGGCAAGAATTTAAGAAGCGACTGATTCTTCTTTTGTGTAGTAATATTCGCTTTGTGTCTTTCTGATTGTAAATGTTTATTCACAGCTTTCACTCCGTCGTACTTAACAGTAAATGAGATATTGCATATTCTGCACTTACACATACACGCATCAGTATCGACTTTTTGTAGCCACTCTTTACAATTTTCTTCCGGCAACCTTTCTTCACGGAACGAACTTAGATATCGTCTCTTCATTTCACTGTTATTACTCACTAATCTGAGTTAATGTGAGCTTGTCTGTTCACTTACGATCCGACTATTCCAAAAATTGCAGGTACTGATAACAAACAATGAACGAACGAACATAAATAATAGACGTCGCAATTTGACACGTGCCGCAACAGTGTTTGCTTAATAATGCGCTAGCCGATTACTACCGACACAACAATGAAAAGTTTTCAGAGGAAGAATAGAAAAGTAGCGTTTTGTTGCAATAAGAAATTGACATTTATATAAAGTTATTGATTATTACTAGAGAGGAGCCGGCCGGAAATGGCCGAGCGCACTGAGGCGTCTTGCCACGGTGCGCGAGGCTGCTCCCACCAGAGATTCGAATCCCCCCCTTAGGGTATGGATGTTGTGTTCGTCCTTAGTTTATGTTACGTTAAGTTCGATGTAGATCGTCGCTACATGAGCATAGTACTTAAAAAGCGTCGTAAAAAAAAAAGTTAAGATGAAGGTTACATTCAAGCCCGGAGATCATGAGTCATTGGCCCGTAGACCCGGAGAATTCATTTCAAACCCGGGCACTCCGGGCGGCGCCCGGAGATCTGGCAACCCTAATCTGGACGACATGAAAGATGGAAGGAGACAACAGACTGAAGGAAGAAGCTGAAGACAGGGAACAATGGAATCAGAAAATCTCCGTACGAAGACATGGATCTGCCACCAGGCAGAATACTACATAATAATAATAATCAAAAGTATTGACGTAAACAGTTACAAACGAAACACAGAAAATTACATATTCTCGGTTACTTTGTTGATTTTTACTAGCAACATTATTTATTGCCTGCGCGACTTTTGGCGGTACGAAAAGTCGTGTGACTACTGCAGAGGTAAGAAAAAAATCGGCCATTGCCTGTTTCCTAATTAATGAGCATTGAAGGCAGCGAAACAGGTGGTTGCGTGTTTAAATTCTAACTGCATGCCAGTGACCGAGTTGCCCAACCTGTTCTTCCTTTAGTTTCCTCAAACTGGACATCTGCCCGATATAAAACTTGGGCAGTGAACGGTAGGAAAATTCGAAGCAACGGTTCATCAATCTCGGGGACTACAATTTATTTCGGCTTCAGGTAAACGAAGAAAGAGCAACGGCTCTGGCAGACCATATTCGCCCTTGCTTTATTTGCTAATTTCATTTCTAATTAAATCGGCAACCAAGAAACGTGTCGATTTCATTTCTCACCACAACGTTTCCTACAATAACCTTACAAGATTTTCAGGATGTTGCAACCACGTTTTCGGGAATCATCATCATGCTATAGCAAAGATCCCCCAAAGAATCGGGTTTTTACTACTACACAACAAATATTTTGAAACATAAATAACTGAAATGTTCCGTGTACTTGAAAACAGGTTAGCTGATTTTGCGGAATGGAACGAAGATTTTGCTACTCTTGAAATGGCATAAATTAAATCTGAAGATAGCGTTTGTTGGCACGGTATGCATGTTTGCTGAACATGGAAGCAGAGAACAAAAATAAATGTTTCAAATGTTTGTTAAGCTTATGGGACTTAACTACGGGGTCATCAGTCCCTAAACTTACAAACTACTTATCAACTAGCTTATCCTAAGGACGGCACAAATATCCATGCTCCGAGGGGGGATTCGAACCCCCGACCGTAGTGGCCGTGTAGACCGAGACTGAAGCGCCTCAGTCTCCTCGGCCACCGCGGCCGGCAAAGCAGAGAACGCCGAAGAAGTAAAATATATAGTAAAAGGAAAAATATGGCAGAGATTTTGTTTGCGGAAGGTTTCTGAAGATCTTTATAATTACTAGCAATGCGAAAGGATAGTCCAAACACTATATTTATTTATTTATCACACAAGATATCTTTCGGCATTTAATGCCATCGTCAGGTGTTAACTCCTGACGATGGCATTAAATGCCGAAAGATATCTTGTGTGATATATAATTAGATAATTAATTACAGTGTTTGGACTATCCTTTCGCATTACGTCAATATACGACATTTCTAACACCGTGGGCACGAGATATAACAAATTTCTAGCAACATACGCAGTCTCTTACTGCGATAAGATTACGCGTCCCATATCAGAACAAGCGTTGAAAATATTACTCATAAGAGTTTACTTACAAGCAAGTTTGTCGGGAAATAAATATTTTATCCAAAATATTTAACTGCTGAACTTTTTGTGGGGGTCTATGTAGCTCGAATGTTGTCGCAACATCCAGAACAAATTATTTATAGGTAACTTGCCAAATGCTGGTCATATTACTGTAACAAGAAATACGATATTGATCCTCTATCAAGTTCGCAATAATACTTTAATACTTCTATTTATGTCGCCGTAGGTTTCGGTATACTTTGGTACCATATTCTGTTCTGATGAGGCTATTACTGTTTTACAGCCTTATAATTGCTAAACATGTCACTTATCAATATATCATTATCTCAATAACTGGTTTGTCACATGTAAAGTGTACTAAAGTATGTACAGTAAAATTCACTATAATTATATGACTCCTCTTAACTGTGCGTTGACAGGTTACAAGACTAGTACAAAGATAGTGAATTTACTATACATATTTTAATTCTATTTACAAGTCACTGTCGGGCAATTATAAAGTTGAGAAACTGTAGTAACTTCATCAGAGCGTAATGTTGTACCAAGGCGTACCGAAACCTGTGGTCATAAATAAAAGTAAGATCGCCCATTCTCTTATTACGAAGAAGATAAGAATATGTAACAAGTTATCCGTTTTTAGTATCCCACAGCATTCCAAAGAAGTCATGTGACAACCTGTATTTAACTACCACAATTACTACTGTTACGTGCCCGATTAGTGATAGCAGTGTTCAATTACAATGTAATTAAAAGAAGATCTGCACAATTTACTCAGAGAAGCAATCAAGTCAAATACACTACTCATTCAATATGTAACCCAAATATGTCATAATCGTCTCTGCATATTTTTGGATGTACAATTCTGCAACTGTAGAGCATTGGGATGAATTGCCAGAAATTACGATTGTAATGAAATCTGCTCGGTGTATTTCTCAAAACACCACAAACTGTCTCAAAAACAATATTGGCAGCGACATTAAAATAAGACTACCGTAGGCAGAACGGAAGGACGCGCGAAGCGCAAGCATGAATATTGACGCAACTGTATGACATCTGTGTTTCCGATGTTTTCCGTAAATTGTGCTACGGTGCTTCTGTGTGGTTCCGTCACTTCCTTGTTTCTTCCAGGCCTAGGATTATCCTCTATCTGCTGTGTGTCAATCCCGATTGAACACGAATAAATCAATGGTCATGAAGTTTTTATCTATATACGACATTAATAGTTCTACAGTCCATGAACAGATATGGCACAAAAGGTTTATTAATCTTGACAATCTTTTGAAGTTTCAGCAGAAGCCAGCGCAGCTCAAGCGAATCAAGGATAGAAATTCTAAGTCCGCCGTACGAAGCCAGCAGTTAAGATCTTCACGATAGCAATTTTTTCGTCTCTTCTTCAACTATTATGTGGTATCCCCTGTCAATAGAATGGGTTGAATGCTTCTGGTGACGAATAAAGTTGGTCTCTACAATACATTATTACCTATTCATAGGACAAATAAAGTAGTGGAGCGTTGCACAGGCGTTCAGGGCCTGTGTCATTCTGAATAAAATAGTTTTGGTTGTCGACAACAACAACAACAACAAAAATAAATAAATAAAATAAAAAAATAAAAATGACGCGACCTAATATCCGAAATTGTTTTATCCAAAATATAGTACTGATTGTTGGAGGCTACTATTTTTTAGTATCGGTATCACATTGGGCTTGTAACATTTATATTTTTACACAGGATGTTATTAAATGCCATTTTACATATATTGCGGAGATGTATTGAAGGTATTGGTAACTTTTTGAAACGGAACTCTGGATTAATAAGCAAACAAATTCATCTATTTCGAAAACATGAACAAACAATAGTATTATAGGTGGAAACGCTTTTTTTGCACAGATCCATAATGAATCTTATGTCAAGCCTCTTTTCAAGGGTTAACTTAAACACGAAGTACATTTCTTTAGATTTTTCTATAATACAATAATGGGACGGAAATGCACGCCATTAGCACTTTCTCGTCGTATGGAGAAGCTAACACGTCAAAGTACACGTTGAAACGAAATTCTCTGTTAGCATCTGGCAAATTTCAGATAGCATTTTGATAATTAGGTGATAAGTTCTCGCTTATACTGTCTCAATTAATGGTAAATGAATGTACGGCAGCTTATGAAAGCGTGTAGCCAGTGAAGCCGAGCTGCGGCATTAAACGTGAGCGGTTGCTTCCAGGTTACCTGCAGAGAAAGCCACAGATATCCCTGGCTGTTGCCTGGCGCATATGCCGACACTGCACTAAAGCGCCGCTAGTACCCGTTCTGTTCTCGGACCTCGCCTTTCTCCTCTCCTCCTCCTTCCCCTCCAATCCCCCCCCTCCCCCCCTCTTTCCGCCACACTCTCGAAAAGACCGAGGCTCCGATAGACGACGCAACGTATTAAAAGATCAGATAGTCTAAACAGATAAAGACGTCTCGTCCCAAAATAAGCGAAGCAGCGTACACAAAACGGGCCGTAAGCAAAATTCCCGCAGGGATTACTCACGTAATGCAAGACTAATTTCGTAGCGGGCGGCCGGGCAGCGGAACGACACAGCGCAGGCCCTCTCGCGGCCGATTATCCGCCCGGCGGCTGGCGGTTGGCGAGTGCGCCGCTTCTGGGCGCGGCCGGCGGCGGCGCTGGCGTCGCCCCTTGGCCCTGCCCTTCACAACGGCCGCACGTGAGGCTCGCGTGCCAGCCGGCTAGGCACTCGGCCAACAGGCGCCCGACGCCTGACCGCTGCCGTCTGCGCCGAGACGCCTGCAAGGTCGATTCCGCCCTGACTCAGCCGCCAGCCTTGCTGTCGCCATTCCGTCGCTGCAAATAGGAGTGCATCACTTCGGTGATTCACTACTACTCAACGGGCAGCAACTGTTTATTTCCATTGTTGTCAACACGACCTTTATGCAGGGCTGGCTCTAGGAATGTCTAATGAAATAAATCGTAATCTGCGATCATTTATAGCTTCACTGTACTATGTTTACATTAAATACCAAAGTGCGACGAATGAAAATTTGTGCCCGGCCGGGACTTTTTTTTTTTTTTTTTTTTTTTTTTAATATTGAAATGTTTGTTAAGCTTATGGGACGGCACAAATATCCATGCCAGAGGGGGGATTCGAACCCCCAACCGTAGTGGCCGTGCAGACCGTGACTGGAGCGCCTCAGTCCCCTCGGCCACCGCGGCCGGCTTTCTAAAGAAATAAATCGCAATCTGCGATCATTTATAGCTTCACTGTACTACGTTTACATTAAATACCAAAGTGCGGCGAATGAAAATTTGTGCCCGGCCGGGACTCGAACCCGGGACCTCCTGCTTACTAGGCAAACGCGTTGACCACTCCGCCACCGAGGACACAGTGACCAACCCCACTACAGAGGACTGTTCCCTGCACGTCTCCCGCCACACCCAAATCACCATTCGCCATGCTGTCTGTTTCCTATTACCACAGCCTATTTTGTTCTGTCATGCTCGCAGCCACAAATTTATTTCCATTGTTGTAAACACAACCTTTATGCAGAACTGACTCTAGGAATGTCTATGAAATTGTATGGCTTCACTGTACTAGGTTTAAATGAAATACCAAAATGCGGCGAATGAAAATTTGTGCGCGGCCGGGATTCGAACCCGGTATCTCCTGCTTACTAGGCAGACGCATTGACCACTCCGCTTTGTATTTTTTTTTTTTTAATTTTTTTATTTATTTATTTTTTTTTTTTTTTTTTTGGGGGGGGGGGTGCGTCTTCTTTCTCCCCTTCAGCCCCACCTTACGCTCTCCAAAATCGCCTTCTTCGGCGTCAGCTTCCTTTGCCGTTTAAACGAAAATGTCCTTTTCTTCTCATTTCTTATTTGGAGTACTCTTCTTGGTACTTTTTTATTTTACATACTTTTTTTGGGCAGGAAAAAAAATTAGCAATTATAGAAGAAATTAATGTTTCTTCTTTCTTAATTGTTTTGAAGATCTGTAGAATTAACGCTTCTGGGTGAGAGCGGCGTTACGACTGTAGTAATGGAATCTGAACGAACCGAAAACGTGGTCTTTTATTGAAAAAAAAATAATAAAAATAAAATAAAAATAAAAAAAATTGTGCAAATTCCCAGTTTCACCACTAGGTTGCATGAAATCAACAAAAGCCATATAGTGTTCGCGTTTGTACTTTTTAATATGTTTTCGTTTCACTTGTCATATCGAAGTATAGTCATGCTGCGTGAATTTTTCGTTGTCCAATTGCCTTGCATTTTTCTCCTAAGTTACATGTGAGAATGAGCAAGTAACATTTGCTTCGTCCGTATTGGTATTTTACAGTATAGTTCTGTTTAGGAAGTTTGCAAAATTTTCCTTGTATTTTTAGTGTTCATCACTATATCCTCTAGATATCCTGATTGCTTGGTGAAGATGTAATGTACATATTGGCCCTTCAGCCAGTTGACTGCATTCCGTTTCGTTCTTGGGTAAGGGATACCGTCCGGGTTTAAAAAGTCAGCAGGCGTTAAGGCATTTGGCGTGGTTCTGCTGATGCTATCTTTTGTCGGATGTAAAGCCATAAATCTTTTACCCTGTCGCACGACAACCGATGGTCTTCGTCGTCTATTTCATTACAGGACACATATTGGTGACTCCGCTAAACGGATAGAATGAAGTTTTGAATTAGTCGCTATTTTCCGGTTTACGGCAAAGTACCATGTTGCTTTCACATATGACGGTAGATTCCGGCTGTGGATGTTCTCCCACGTTGCTTTCCAATTTTGTGAAGGATATTTGTGTTCTATCCTGTTTCTGGTTTTGTCTTTTATCAGATGATGGTATAGATCTTTTACTCTGATGATTTCCTTTTCCGGAATCCTTGCTTGTATATAACTGTATTCGACTAGAAAGTATTTCAGATGGTACAGTCCGTTGGTAATGTGTTTAACACTGATGGGTGCGTTGAGGTCGACAGGAACCACCGAGGACACAGTGACCAAACCGACTGCAGAGGACTCTTCCGTGTACGTCTCCCGCCGCACCCAAATCTACATTCGCCACGCTGTCTCTTTCCTATAACCACAGCCTATTTTGTTCTGTAATGCTCGCAGCCACAATACTGTATTTCCGCATCAGGGAGAACAGACCATGAGGTATCGAGACACAATTAACTGTCGTCAGGACACTTCGGTATTCCATCTAAACCTAGGTGAAGCCATAACTCATCGCAAATTGCGATTTATTTCATTAATTTGAACACTGTAATGTCAAAAATATATAACTGTATAAAAGCCGAGGCTGGGCCCCTGACGACGTTTGCCGTGTCCGCGTGTTTCTTTTGCATACAGATCTATAGTTCCTATGTTGATGCAATTTTTTCCACTTGAAGTTAAAAACAACAGAAATCTCACTGTGTACATAAAATTCGCATGGTGCTTGGTGAAGGGTACTTTACTTACAAATTTTGCCAAAAGGTAGTTTTGCTCAGATCTTGATGATTTTCTTGTTTTTGTCTGCTTGAAAATGTTCAAATGTTTGTAAATCTATCGGACCAAACTGCGTGGTCATCAGTCCGTAGCTTACAAACTACTTAAACCTAGGTAAACTAACCTAAGGACAACACACACACACACCCATGCCCCAGGGAGGATTCGAACCTCCACGGCGAGCAAGCGCGCGCTCTGCAGCGAGACGCTTTAGACCGCTCGGCTACTGCACCGCGGCTGGCTGCTTGACCTATAAACCAAGAGGAAGGTTACTGTCAATATAAATTTTTGTATGGTCTTTCGGAATGGGTACCGTGAAAAAAGAAAAAGAAAAAAGAAAAAAGAAAAAAAAAAAAAAAAAAACTTTGCCCTGCTTCACTGATCACCACGAAAGTTGAGATTTCTTAGATTGCGGAGGGTGCGGGAATAGCGGGTGTGAACAAAATGTTCAAATGTTTGTAAACGTGTTGGAGCAAACTGTTATAGTCATCAGTCGCTAGACTTACAAATTATTTAAACCAACTGATAGTATGGACAACACAACACACACACATCTGTGTTCGAGGAAGGACTCGAATCTCCGACGAGAACGACCGCCCAGTCCATAGAATGATGCCTTAGACCATGTGGCCATTTCGCGCGACGGGAGGAGGCGGGAGATGGGGGGGGGGGGGGGGAAGAAATGGGCCGAGAGTTGGGGGGAGCTGGAGATGAAGACAGAGATGGTAGGGCAAGAGGTGGAGAGAGGATGAAGTGTAAAGAGCAGAGGACAAATAAATACCCGGGCAACGCCGGGTTTCCAGCTAGTAACATATATTTTTCTGTCGGAATTCTTATAAAGTAGGATGTGTACCATTCAGATAAATGGATTAAAATTTATTCTATACTGTACAATATTGCACATTTTTTTTTTTTTTTTTTTTCGAGAAAGTTGTATCAACAGCTTGTTGTTGTTGTGGTCTTCAGTCCGCAGACTGGTTTGATCCAGCTCTCCACGCTACCCTGCCCTGTGCAAGTCTCTTCAACTGAGAATACTTTCGGCAACCTATATCCTTTTGAATCTGCTTACTGTATTCGTCTCTCGGTCTCGCTCTACGATTTTTACCCCACACGCTTCCTTCTAATGCTAAGTTGACAATTCCTTGATGTCTCAGAATATGTCCAACCAATCTATCCCTTCTCTTAGTCAGGATACGCCAGAAACTCCTTTTCTCCCCGATTTGGTTAAGCACCTCCTCTACCCATCTAATTCTCATCATTCGTCTGTAGCACCACATTTCAAAAACTTCTATCATCCTTTTATCTGAATTCCTAATCGTCCACGTTTCACTCCCATACAATGCTACACTCCAGACAAATGCTTTCAGAAAGGACTTCCTAACATTTAAATTAATATTAGATGATAACAAGTTTCGCTTCTTTAGAAACGCTTTTCTTCTCATAGCCATTTTGCATTTTATATCTTCTTTACTTCGGCCATCAGAAGTTATCTTGCTACCCAAATAACAAAATTCATCTTCTCCTTTTATTGTGTCATTACCTAATTCCTTCAACATCACCTGATTTTCTGAGATTGCATTCACTACTTTCGTTTTACTCCTGTTAATGTTCATCTTATATCTTCCTTTCAAGACAATGTTCACCCCATTCAATTGCTCTTCCATATATTTTGTGGTCTCTGACAGAATTACTATGTCATCGGCAAACCGCAATGTTTTTATTTCTTCCCCCTGCACTTTAATGCCCTCTCCAAATTTCTGCTTACATTCCTTCACTGCCTGCTCAATGTACAGATTGAACAACATTGGGGAAAGGCTACAACCCTGTCTTACTCCCTTCCCAACCTCTGCGTCCCTTTCTTGCCCATCGACTCTAATAACCGCCGTCTGGTTTTTGTATAGGTTGAAAATAACTCTTCGCTCCCTATATTTTACCCCTGATACCTTCAGAATTTGGAAGAGTGTATTCCAGTCGACATTGTTAAAAGCTTTCTCCAAATCGACAAACGCTAAAAACGTAGGTTTCCCTTTCCTTAGCGTAGTATCAACAGGAGAAAATTAAATTCGTTGTCTTTGAAATTACACACATAGTTGTGTTATGGTTTTGGAGGGGGTCGCATATTCAAAAATGTTGTGAAACGCTGCCCTAGATGATAGTACACACAACACATGAACCCCTGAATAAATGACCGCCTTATCCACATAAACAAGCGGATTCTCCAGTGCCAAGTACACACTGTTATGTTGATTCACAGTTCCATTAATTTTAAATTGTGCCTCGTCACTTCACACTACCTTCGTCACAAATTGTTCGTCATCAGTTACCATTTACTGATATCATTCGCAAAACTATATATGGTGTCAGGATCGTCATCGTTAATCGCGTGCTGTAGTCGTTGAATGTACACTTTTCACTCTGCATCTTTCAGAATTCGTACGCTTGTACTGCTAACCCTCACTTAACGAGCACATTTCGTAGCAGACTTGTGTGAAGAAGTAACAACGCGAGAGCCGACGAAGCAGGACTTCGAATATCACGAATCGTTCCAAGCAATTTAAATTTGTTAATAATGCGTGTAAATGTCAGGCGGGTTGGTGGTTCTAGCTCCCAACTTCACTGACGTGTGTAACACTACATCGCGATCGTAATATTAGAATCGCCATTTCCGTCAATACACGTTTTTTATCCATATCTTTGTAATACAGAATAGTCAAGGTGACAGAATAAGTTGAACAAAACACGCTAAGTTACAGTTATCTTTTGTTGGAAAACCAGTATAAATAGTACCCTCAGTCGTGTTACTCTCTATGTATTCAGTTCCCTATGTGATAAGATATCTATGCATTCAGGTTTCTATGTATTCAGACCTAGATATGTTCGGTTCGCTAGCTATTCAGGAATAGTGACTGGGCTAGTTCAGTATTAATTAATTAGAGATTAATTCATTTCTTAAAGTTGTAAAGACTTTGATAGAGAGCCATGAAGTATCGAAGTATTACGCGTTTCGCGATAACATCATCTATGGACTCTAGATCGGGTTTAGGCTACAGAAGATTGTTAAAATTCTGCCTCCCGACGAGATAATCTCAGTATTAGTGGGGATAGGATAATAATTGTTTTCATTTATAAAGAGGAAGTGTAAGCTATGAACTTTGCTTTAGCAGACTTGAAAATATTATGAACGCTAACTTATATCAGAGATATTGTGATAAAAGTTTATTGTGAGGAATCAAATTCCCGAACTGTGAATACTTACGTGTGACGTTGTTACTTACTGTAACTCATGTCTAAAGAAAAATATATAGGACAGTGAAATTTTAAAAAGAAAAAAAAAGTGTCTTATCATAGTTCATCCGTAGTTAGAACCTTTACCAAATCAGTGATATTTTGAACAGTGCTTAAATGAATATCTTTGACTGTGATAGATTGCAATATGTAGTAAAATTTACTTAATCCGCTATTCAGTGAAATGAACCTTATTAAAAGCAAACTTCCAAAGACTACTTCATGAAATGTCTAAATAGATTAATTCTTGTGTAACTGACTTCGTTTTAGTGAAGATAAATTTTCAATACAATTTATAGCCCCTGAGATAAAGAATCTGTATGTTCAAACATTTTAATAAAGCTAAGGACATTAAATAGGCTCAGGAAAGTAATACTTAGCAGTACGTTCAGTTGAAATAAGAAATAATAATTTAAATCGCTCGATCAAACAGGAGTACCAACCTACATTCCTGAAGTACAAGCTAAGTAAAATTTGAGAGCCTGTTAGAATATCAAACCGAAGAAGACTTTGCCTACCATAAATAATCATCATCGATATTTTAAAGAACAGAAAGTTATCTCAAATACGAAGAACGTTACACGTGACACTTCAACGTCACTACTAACTGTAGAAACCACTTCACAAAATACATTTTCTTTGCTCAAATGTCAAGCGTGCACCAGCAATCATGTTTTCTCATACTGAGATGAAAGTACTAACATCTGTTGAGCCAAACACCATACAGCATGCTCGTAACTCAAATCTCTATAGACACTGATAAAGAGTGTATACGTTTTACTGGGGGGGGGGGGGGGGGGCTCTGTATTTCCAAGAAGTGTATCAAATGATACAAAAATTGAACCATTTCCATTCTTTGTTGGGGCGGAGCACAGACATATATTACTTGACTGGCGATGCCACATACAATACCATTGGTGTCAGTGAAGTCTCGCCGCCATATTTCTATACTATAAACTTGTAAGCAGTCGTCTTCGTTATTACGGAGAACAGTTGAAAAATACCGATGAAGTGACCTAACCACGCTGTCTTTAGACTTTTGACATATGGGAAATTCGTGTGTTGTATGTTGCTATATTTTTTCAGCTGGAGTAAGCTTTGACACATGCCGTAGAGTAATGAGTTGTATTGATTTGCTGTTATTATTAATCTGTACAAATTTCATTCAACTTCGGAGTTTCTTTCAGTAGTATGATCATCAAAAAGTCTTGTTTATTTTGGATAACTCGTATTCTTCATCTTTCGAGAGTTCTTACGAAATCTACAGTCTTCTTTTATTAATCGGTTACTAGTTTCTAGCCGCTGCGGAGCGACCGAGAGCGCATTGAGGCGATAAGCTACGATGTGCGAGCCGACCGCGGTGGCCGAGGGGACTGAGGCGCTTCAGTCACGGTCTGCACGGCCATTACGGTCGGGGGTTCGAATCCCCCCTCGGGCATGGATATTTGTGCCGTCCTTAGTTGTAGCTAGTTTATAAGTAGTTTGTAAGTTTAGGGACTGATGACCCTGTAGTTAAGTCCCATAGACTCTACAAACATTTGAACATTTTTATTTTTTTTATTTTTTTTTTTATTTTTTTTATTTTTTTTATTTTTTTTTTTTTTTACGATGCGCGAGGTCGTTAGCCGTCTGGTGTTTGAATCCTCCCTCGAGCATGGATGTTTGTGCCGTCTTTAGTATAAGCACAGAGTAACATATTTGTCTATGGTATAAGGTAGTTCATAAGTAGTTTGTAAGTTTAGGGATTGATGACCCCGCAGTTAAGTCCCTTAAGCTTGACAAACATTTGAACATTTTACTAGTTTCGATCAACTTGTTTTTTTTTTTAATAGTATGGCTGTTATAAATGTGATATTTATCGTGGATAACACAAATCTTTATTCTTCTGAGTGTTTTCAGGTAAGCACAGTCTGATTTAACTGTACGTAACAGTAAAAATTTACTTACCGTCCCAGCGGCCTCATATGATTATGTTGGCAACATCAATAAAACAGTAGAAAGCCCTCACCAAGATGTTAGTATTCTTAGAAATCCCCACAGATTAACTTGATTAGTGTTTCGCATAGACTATGAGCTATGCTGTTTCTGCTCTATGGTTGATAGGTTCTTGTATGTACCCTCGTTCACTCAGTAATACTAATTACCTTCCTAAACGAAGACTTCATGACAAAACATTGTTTTCTTATGCGATTGGCTAATGCCAATGTCACATTATTGACAACATAATCATTCGAGGTCGCCAGGACGCTAAGTAAAATTGAACCGTACGTAACACATTCTTCTCATAACAAGATTCGACAGTGTACACCTATGTGTTAAACTAGATTATTGCAGAAGTATTAGCCCAAACGCAAATCATGTTCAAACCAATTAATAAAGCTTTCAACGTCATATCGTACCAGAAGTTCATAGCAGTACCGTACGAAAGCTTTCTGACGTGAGGTGAGGCAAGATGGCGGCGTCAGGCTTCAGTCACAGAGGCACGTTTGCCGGTCTAGTAATGTGTGTCTGTGGGGCGGGGCGAGGGTCAAATGCGAAATCTTAAATGAGAACCCCCATTTTTATTACAGATTCGTATTCTAGGGCTCAAATCATGCACAATTTGTTTGAAACTTTCTTTCGATTCGCGACAGATGGCGGCCAGGATGGCTTATGAATTTTATTTAGATTATCGGTGTCAGCAGATTAAACTGCCATATTAGGTTCTTTCATTTCATTCATCACATAAAAAATAAAAACTTTTAGAAACATACTTATTCACCAGCATTATTGTTGGCTTGTCGTCATGCAAATAAAGTATCAAAAAGCCCCATCCTTTAAAGCACCGGCGATATCCTTGCCCAACACAATTTTCATAAGAAAAACATTGTACATAATTTGGAAAATATAACATGGAAGAGTAGAAATATCCTCAGAGTTCAAGAAGAATGTGCTAATTCGAATTCAGAAGAAAGCAGATACTGTATGTTTCTGAACCATAAGCCTAATAATTGTTTTTCCAGCTTAATCTCACATGTGTTAACTCCTGCAAGACTTGCATTGTCTTGTTAATTCGTCCTCTGGGGTTTCGCCACCCCCTTCAGACTGCACACCCCTAGAGCCGGCCCTGCCATTGTGATAGGAATGAGTCACGGAATTACAATGACTTCGAGGGCAGCACACGCACGGGACGGACTGCAGCCATCCGTCGTATGCGGTGTGAGCCGCTTACCTACACTGCGCCACACGCCAGAGAGTTGACAAGCAGTTTGAACCAACTAGCAAAACCCGACCACGCTTCACAGCGTCTCAGTCTTGCACTTCCGGGGAAAAAAATGGTACACCCTAAAAGACGCTGACGATTCTTATCCGATGAATGATTTCAACGTTGATCCGCCTCGGCCAACAGACGGCAGATTGATATGGCTGGTGGAGCGCCATCTGTGGGTACCCTTTAATAGCTCACTTAAAAAAAATTTCTGAGAATTTCGAAAAATATGAATCGGATTAAAAATGCTGCAAAAAGTATTGTCATTTCATCATCCACCGGGGGAGGGGGGGCGGAAGGGGGTAAACCTTTGAGATCTTAATAGGAATTTCTGTGTTTTTATTGTAGATTTGGATTCTCTGCAAAAAAAATATAACTTTTGTATGAAACATTTTTTTTCTCTTTCATCTTTTTATATATAAAGGAAACGAATTTCCTGTACGAGTCCGCGATATTCATTTTTTCAATAAGAGTAAAAAACGCGTAGATCGCTAAAATTATATTTATTGAGTAGTACGTTTCGGCATCTGCGATCATCAGTTCTATAAATCTTGAACTTTCACAGTAAAGTTCAGCGCCAAAGAAAAAAATCATTGATGCTGAAGTTTACTGTGCAACTTCAGAGCTTTTTAGAGCTGTTGATGGCACTTGCCGAAACATCGTAATCAATAAATATAATTTTAGTGCACTGGACGATTTTTATTCTTACTGAAAAAAACTCATTTTGTTTCATGATAGATAGCGCAGTAATCGGGTAAAATAAAAGAGGGTAAAAGTATTTTGGATAAACGGGATTACTGCCGGGTGTATGCGTCGTTCTGGCACAATATTTCGGCCGCGTAACTCGCTGCCTTCTTCAGGTGCTACCTGAGACTGCCGTTTTTGGAGGACTTGGTCCAGTATTTATGCCCAGCAGACGCTAGGCGCTCTGTCTGCGGTCCGCGCCCAGCTGGCGCTGCTTGTAGGGTGTTGTCTCTTCCCTGGCGTTCCATCGGACGTCCGCGCCCCAATCGGCCGCCATCTGTGGCAGCAGCAACTCTCTGAGGCCCCTCCCACGTTGGCTGCTCCCTCTGCGGTCCGCGCCCGTCTGGCGCTGCTCCTGAGGTGTTGTGGCTTCCCTTGTGCTCCGACGGACGTCCGCGCCCATCTTGTCCACCATCTGTGGTCAGTGCAGCTGTCTGAGGCCCTTCTGGCGTCAGGCGCTCTGATCTTGGTCCGTGCCCACCTCGCGCCTCTCCTGAGATGTTGTGGCTGCGCAGATGCTCCAACGGATGTCCACGCCCGCCTTGGCCGACATCTGCTGCTATAACAGCTTTTTGAGGCCCCTCCTGCATTGGGCGCTCCATTCGCGGTCCGCGCCTGCATGGCGCTTCCTCTGAGGTGTTGAAACCTCCCTGCTGTTCCGACGGACGTCCGCGCCCAGCTCGTCCACCATCTGTGGTCAGTGCAGCTGTCTGAGGCCCTTCTGGCGTCAGGCGCTCTGATCTTGGTCCGTGCCCACCTCGCGCCTCTCCTGAGATGTTGTGGCTGCGCAGATGCTCCAACGGACGTCCGCGCCCGTCTTGGCCGACATCTGCTGCTATGGCAGCTGTTTGAGGCCCGTTCAGTGTCAGGCACTCCATTGTCGGTCCGCGCCCGCCTAGCGCCACTTCTGAGTTGTTTCTACTTCTTGTGGAGTTATTTGGTCCCTTCCGCTGGGCCTTGACAAGTTCCAGAGCCGGACTCCACGCTGTACTTAGCTGGTAACCCCTATCTTGGTTTATTAGGTTGTCAGTGACCTTTATTTCGATGGCCTCCTTTATGATGCTGTCCCAGAATCTTGGGGTCTGCGTCACAATTTTGGTTTTGTCATAGTCCATTGTGTGGCCATACTCTAGACAGTGCTCTGCTATGGCTGACTTGGTTGCCTGTCCGAGTCTGGTGCACCTCTGGTGTTCTTTGCACCTTATATTCACCGTCCTGATTGTCTGGCCGATGTATGACATCCCGCACTGGCACGGGATGCTGTAAATGCCTGGTTTACGTAGCCCCAGGTCATCTTTCACACTTCCCAGCATTGTCCCAATTTTGGCAGGTGGGCAGAATATGCTCTTAATATCATACTTCATAAGAATTCTGCTGATCTTCGCAGAAATAGGACCAGCATATGGTAGGTATGCCACCTTCTTTGCCTCCTCCGGCTCCTCCTCTGTATCCTGTGGTTGGCTGGTTGTATGAAGTGCCCTCTGGATGTCTCTGGAGGAGTATCCATTTCTGCTGAAAACCAGAAAACACCTAAACTCACGCCACCCGAGTATAAAATTCACTATGGAGCTAGAGAAGGATGGGCAGCTCCCATTCTTGGATGTCCTGGTCAAGAGGAAGGCAGACGGCACTCTGGGGCACAGTGTGTATCGAAAACCCACCCACACTGACTTATATCTTCAAGCCAGTAGCTGCCACCACCCAGCACAGAAGAATGGAGTCTTGAAAACTCTAGTGCACAGGGCCCAAGCTCTGTCAGATCCAGAAAATCTTGCTACGGAGATTGAACACCTTCAGCTGGTTTTCAGCAGAAATGGATACACATCTCTACGCAATTGTTCCACGATGTTAACGATTTCAGAGAATGTTGAAGGACCGGCCGCAGTGGCCGAGCGGTCTGCGGCGCGCCAGTCACAGTCTGCACGGCCGCTTCGGTCGGGGGTTCGAATCCCCCCTCGGGCATGGATGTTTGTGTCGTCTTTAGTATAAGGTAGTTCATGAGTAGTTTGTAAGTTTAGGGACTGACGACCCCGCAGTTAAGTCCCTTAAGCTTAACAAGCATTTGAATATTTAAATGTTGAAGGAGTTCGTCAAAGGTATGCTTTATCTATTCCTTGATAGGCATGTTACATTTGCAACTACCTTTCGCACTATTGTCCGACTATTTACTGAAACTGGAAGTGTTAATCACAGAGTCCGATGTCTATTTGTTCGGGATATTTTTCAACAATTTTCAACACATTTTTATTTTTATTTTTACCGATTACAGCGCCATCTATCATGAAATGAAAAATAAATGTAAATTTTTTTTTCGGTACAAAATTTACATTTTTTCATGCAGAATCCAACTATGCTCAAAAATAGGCGTTCCTATTTAAGACTTCAGTCATCCCCCTCCCGGCCCCGGGGATGGTGCAGGGCGAATTTTACATAAACAGCTACGGGGAGAGTGGAACAATTCAATGGAGAAAGCTAAATTTTTGTACCCGCCGGGATTCGAACCCGCGTTCTCCTGCATATTAGGCAGTCCCGCTTGACTCTTACGCCACAGGGCGCACAGCGATCATCAGAATCGAATTGGTCAAGCGCGACTGCTTGATGAGTGGGAGAACCTAGATTCGAAACCCGGCTGAACACAAATTTTCAAGTTTCTGCATTGAATTAGTTCAGTGCTCACTGTCATCTAATGTCGTGAAATTCCATGTTTATTACATGAAATTAATGGGCCAATAAATAACAGAATTCTTGCCAACATAGCTCTATGTGTGTATCCATGCGGAATGAAAATTTAAAAAAAGGCGTTTCCTCAGAAAATCATTAGTAATTGTAAATTCAGATTCAGAATTTGTTTGTTTGTCATCTTTGTGGCCGCGCGCAATGGCCGCGTGCTCTAATGCGTCATGCTACGGACTGCACAGTTGTTACCGCCGGAGCTTCGAAACCTCCCTCCGGATGACTCTCTCTCTCTCTCTCTCTCTCTCTGTGCGTGTGTGTTTTTTGGTCTTAGGATGCATTAGTTTGTAAGTCAATGGACAGATGAACATAGCAGTTTGGTCCAATTTGTTTACAAACATTTGAACATTTTGGTCCTCTTTCTGCATAAACACCAGATAAGGCCATTTACCGACTATGGTGCACGCGACGTATTAACATTATAACGAGCTTCACTGTGTCAAGCAATTCAGCTGGGGACAATGAACTGCTATGTTTTGCAATAGTCGCAGTTTATCAGCGTATCATACCGAAACTTTCATTAGTTAAATTAAATGAGAGCTGTAAATTATTACACTTGTTAATGAAATGTTTTTTTTTTTTTTTTTCACTGACGGCAAGGGGGTTGTATAGCTCTTTGCAATATGTTAATATAATTCGTTTTTCATTTAGCGCTTATTTGAAAGTAAATGTTGTTGTGATCTTCAGTCCGCAGACTGGTTTGATGTAGTTCTCCACGATACCCTGTTCTATACAAGCCTCTTCATCTGAGAATACGTACGGCAACCTAAATCCTTTCGAATCTGCTTACTATATTCACTCCTCGGTCTCCCTTTACAATTTTACCCCACACACTTTCTTCTAATACTAAATTAATGATTCCTTGATGTCTCAGAAAGTGCCCCACCAAACTATCCCTTCTCTTTGCCAGGATATGCCAGAAACTCCTTTTCTTCCAAATTCTGTTGAGCACCTCCTCATTAGTTACGTGCTCTACTCATGTAATTTTCATCATTCACCTATACCGCCTCATTTCGAAAGGTTCTATCATCTTTTTATCTGAAATCCTTATCGTCCACGTTTCACGCCCTTACAATGCTACGCTCCACGCAAATGATTTCAGAAAGGACTTTCTAACATTTAAGGTACTGTTGAGAGTTGGTGGGTTTGATGTGGACATGTCAAAATCGTATATTTAATTCTTGTTTTAACCATGCGATATACAAACTGTCTGCCACTTATAAGTAAGCGTTAATCAGAATGGAAGTCGGGACTGTTTTCATCAGTTTGCCTTTTAATTTGTCGACACATCACCACAAACATCGGATAATCTTTCTTGGATTTGAGGTTATCTCAGAACTAAGAACGAGTGAGATCTTAATAGTTACAAATGATGATAAAGAAATTCTTTACACATTGTGCATAAAGTCTGTTTCTTTCATCATTTTTCACGTAAAAGTCTAGATGGCAAATTCTTTTATGTATTTCTTTGGTAACCGGTTTCACATTCTATCTTGTATCCGGTGTATAAAAGGTTCAGTATGAAGATTGTGATGAACAATACATGGGACAAACCGGCTGGAGCTTTCCAACACGGTTTAAAGAACTACCACTGTTACTGCACGAACGAAATCGATTTTTGATCAGCATTTCGATGAGTGGAATCTTTCAGAAGGGTTTATTTCTGACAATACGAAAATCTTACACAATGTACCCAAAGGTAAACTAATTAATGCTCTAGAAAAAATAGAAATCTACACACGAGAATAAATCATTAGATTGCATAAATGAGCAGCTAAATTTCAGGGACAGGTATTTCTTTGAACTGTTCGATGATCTCCTGTAGAATGTTTTTGTTTCATCCCCCAATTTTATTTTTCATTTTAAGACACAACGTCATTTTAGTTTACGACTTCAGCTCTCATGGCCATATATTTTTAACCAAATAAGTTTATATTACTGATGTACCATATAACGTTGACATTTATTTTATCTGGCTCCTATTTTTAAGGCAAGGGGCGTGAGAAGCAAACACTTTTGCGATAATGATTTTATATATTACAGATGTAATTCATTCATGTGTAGCAGCAAACTAGTGCTTATTTATTTTAGTTCTCACATGACAACAATATTTTATTTTATAAGCTGACATTGGTAAAACAGTACCTCCTATTTCTGTTTTTTAAATTATAACTAAAGTCATCACACGGCTGCTGAAACTGACCATCTTAATGAAAAAGAATTAGCTATCTTGGGTGTTGTTTCTGTAATAAGGTTCTAGATCAGATCGCCCCAAGTAATAAAGACAGACTTTCTGTTAATATTCTAATAACAATGTTCATTAAGGCAATTAAATTATTTAAGTGTATTTACAACAATACGAGGAAAATACCACATTTTATATATTCATTAAATCTACCAGCATCAGCAGAAATTCGTCTCCGTTGGCAACACCGGGTACGAGATACTCTCGCTATGTCTTTGTGTTGACTTGTAGGGTATGTATGTAGATTAGAGAAATGAATCTGTAATATGTTTCAGTCAGTCCACAACACTTTCTGGTATAGAGCATGAAATTATGAGGGTTGATAAATGTTTACACATCTCAGAGACCGTGTTGCTGTTATCACGTCGCAGTTGTTTTTGTACCAGAGAACAGCAGCGGCGAAGACGTGCCAATGCGCCTGCCAATGCCCACTGAAGGCGTTATCGCACACTTCTCTTCGCCACATTTGATAAGGCTGCTGCTATCGTCCACATTGTGCCTTTATATTGCAGAACTTGAAGTCGGAAACTAGCTGTACTTACAAACAGCGAGATTACGTTGGCTACGACGGCTATTACTGGACTATCGGCAAACTGTATTTTGTAATGTCAATAACTTAGGCCAGTTTACCGACAAACTTCAAATAAAGGAGATAAAGCGTTGAAAGAAGAAAAGAAATTACCGTATCTGAAATGGTTGTAGACAAAACAGCAAGTAGACGTGTTGATATATAAAGCGATAGCTGACAAGACTAAAAAGAAAGAAGAGCGCACGAGAGCTGGGATATAGATATGTCGGTAATATTGAACATGATATCCGCGTTCGTCAAGTAACTTTCTATATATATAAAACAATGTTCAAATGTTTGTAAATCTATCGGACTCAACTGCGTGGTTATTAGTCCGTAGCTTACAAACTACGTAAACTAAGGTAAACTAACCTAAGGACAACACAAACACCCATTCCCGATGGCGGACGGTCGCGCGCACTGCAGCACAGCGCCCCAGTACGCACGGCTAATCCGCCGCCGCTAACTTTCTATATATATATATATATATATATATATATATATATATATATATATATATATATATATATATATATATAAATTAAAAAAATGTTTTGGCAATATTGGAAAAGTAATATTATTTTCATTGACAACCGGTTTCGTCACACGAGGTATGATCAACTTCTGGTCACTGATGGGATATTACATGTATTCCCATCAGTGACCGAAGATGGTACCTTTATGTGCAGAAACAGGTTGTCAATGAAAATAAAAATTCTTTTTAAATCTTGGCACTTTTCTTGCATATTATAATTGAAGTAATGTCGCTTTCCCTATCATGAGTAAATTAAAAATATCAAATAATAAAGTATCTCATTATAATTGAAGTAAGGTCGCTTTCTCTACTATGAGTAACTTAAGAATATAAAATAATAAAGTATCTGTTGCAATGACGAATAGATAAAGCAGATATAAGCGAAACAGCGGAGGAAGAAAACATCTGCTATTTTAAGAAACATAGGATAGATAAAGTTTTGCAATGAAAGAGAACACCAGAGATATACGTCCTTAATTTACATAAATTGACAACATCGAATTAAGAGAACTGAAAGAAGATCTACAGAAATCTAAAAATAAAAACGCTCCAGGTACAGATGGTATCCAAATAGAATTAACAGAAGACTCACTGGAAATGAAAGCTGGTTTTTAAAGTTTGCGAATCAATATTGGACTCATAAGGAAATTCCAGAACAATGGACGCTATCAAAGGTTCCCTACATTCAAGAAAGTGATCGGAATAAATGCACTAATTATAGAGGAATAAATCTGTTAAATGAGGCGTACACAATTGAAAAATCATTACTGAAAATATCCTCCTGGAAGAAGAGACAGAAATTTGAAAAAGAAATCATACGTCGATAATACAGTTCATTGATAGAGTCACATGAAAGCAAATGATGGAAAACTACAAAGAGTTTAATAAAGAATTCAATTTATTTTTTATAGACTACCAGAAAGTTGTTGATAATGTAAAAAGGTATAAACTTTGGGAACAAATGGATTTAAATTACTTTCCTAAATATTTAATTGATGTGGTAAAAATTATGTATAAATTCTCAACCACATGCTATGAATACAAAGAAAGAAAAGATAGTAAACCTAGGAATTAGACGGGACTGTACTTTGTGGCCTACACTTTTTAACCTTTAACTTGACGAAGTCGTGAGGAAACTAAAATTGGAGATCCATAAACTTAGAAAATTTAAATAAATTTTTTTTAAAATTCTCTCCTCTTTGTTGGTGACCAAGTTATTTTCACCAGTGACAAGAATATTTTACAAAGGTAGCTGATTTTATAAATTTACGAAATATATGAATTTAATAATCTCAAAAGAGAAAACCAAAAAGGATGACATTCTTAGATAAAAGGCTGTGAGGTCAGAGGTGGTAGTGTTAGATTATATCACAGGAAAGTTAATAGTTTTAGTTTCCTTGGTCTGTCACTTGTCTTATACTTGTGAAAAAAAGATATTGTAGATAAAGTTAATAACATGTGCAGGACCACTACAAGAACACAGTAAGACCGGGAAAGGTACATAGATGAAACTGTGTAAAGTTATGGCAATACTGACAGGCTTATATGCGAGTGAAACGTGGACCTTAGGAAGATAGACGCCGACTGCAGGAAGCCGAAATGCGATTTCTCCGAAGCGTCGCGGGAGTAACCCGATTGGATGACATCATAAACGATGAAATACGAAATAACTCGAGTGTTACGCCTGTCAGAAACTGTAGATCAATACACCGTCTGAGATGGCAGTTGAAGCAACTGAGGTCGAAAAGCAAAGGATGGCTTCAACAAATCAACGGCTTAAATCTTACAGCTTTAAGCAAAACACACGTAACTACAGATTCATTTCTCTTATCTATACAAACTTTGCAAGTCACCACAAAAACACAGCGAAAGTACCTCGTACCCAGTGTTGCCATCTGAGACGAATTTCGGCTGATTCTGGTAGATTTGACGAATACATAAAATGTGGCAGTTTTCTTGTCTTGTTGCAAATACAATTAAATAACTTAATTACCTTAAAATATTAACAAGTGTTTGTATTTATTACTTTGGGCGATCTGATCTAGAACCTTATTACTCAAACAAGAGCCAAAATCGCCTTTTTTATTTCTATTTTTTTTTTAATTTAAAAAAAGAAAACAACACCGGTCTCAGCAGGCCATATTGCTATCATTGGATAGTCTTCACACATTTATCTCAGTACATTTAAACTTTAACAGAACTTAATAAAAATCACATACATGGTCTGCACCATTTTCGTGCAAATCACACTGATGGAAATGAAGTGTATATTAGTACAACATCCTCCCAGTACTCTGATGGTGCTTAGGTCACATCGAAACATTAAGTATATGGTTGCAGTGCTAACGCAACAGTTCTTTTCAAAAATATATTGACTGCAGTCTGTAATTATCATTACTGTTTTTATCTACCGCATTTGACTTTGAATAATAATTGGATACCCTTCAAATACTCTTTTTATATGAACTGAACGTTCCATTTGAATTCACTCGTTTAGGGAAAATATTATAATGAAATGAAATGACAATGTTCCGTAATCTATGAAAGGAAAGACTATGCAAATAAAAAATCTGTGTTTACGTATTCTGCAATAAAGAAAAAATGGTTCTTCAAAAAGGTATATTTTCTGGACGATTTGTTGGAAGTATGGATAGCCGAAATAAGTGTGAAAGGGTTTGACAACAATGCTCTAACAAATGCCAGGCTTTTCCTTTCCTATTCCACTCACAAATGGAGGGAATGGTAAAACTGACTGTCTATTTGCCTCTGTACGAGGTCTAGTTTTTACCATCTCGTCTTTTTTGAAACATATTCAGTTCTTCCTTAAATTCCATATTTTTAATTATAATAACAGTTTATTAATAACAAAACCAAGACTGACAACAGCTGTATCTGACAATGGTCGTATATTAAAATCTCCACATCCTGAGAAATGAAAGAGTACTAAACGTCTAGTCCTGTTTCTGTCATATTCATTGTGCACCATAGCCGAAAATTTACACCTACATCTACATGGGATACTCCGCAAATCACATTTAAGTGCCTGGCAGAGGGTTCATTGCTCCACCGTTATACTATTTTATCTCCCATTCCATTCTCGAATAGCGCGCGGCAAGAATGAACACCTGAATATCTCCGTTCGGGCTCTGATTTCTCGTATTTTATTCTGATGATCATTTCTACCTATGTAAGTGGAAGTCAACAATGTATTTTCGCATTCGGAGGACAATGTTGGCGATTGTAGTTTCGTAAGTAGCCCACGCCGCAGCGATAAGCGCCGTTGTCGTAATGATTCCCATCACAGATCCCGTATCATTTCCGTAACGCTGTCTCCCCTGTATCGTGACAAAACGAAACGAGTTGCCCTTCTTTGGACCTTTTCGATGTCCTCCGTGAAACCCACCTGATAAGGATCCCACACTGGGCAGCAATACTCCAAAAATGGACGGACAAGCTTAGTGTATGCAGTTTCTTTTGTAGTTCTGTTGCATCTTTTAAGTGTTCTGCCTATAAAACGAAGTCTCTGGTTCGCCTTTCCCATGACATTATCTACGCATTCTTTCCAATTTAAGTCAGAAGTAATTGTAATTCCTAGGTATTTCGTGGAGTTTATGGCCTTCACATTTGATTGATTTATCATGTAAACAAAATTTAACGGATTTCTTTTCGTACTCATGTGGACGACTTCACACTTCTCATTATTTAGAGTCATTATTCAGATCGTTCTGCAGTTGGTTTTGATCTTCAGATGATTTCACTAGACGGTAAATGACGGCGTCATCTGCAAACAACCTAAGAGAGCTACTTAGATTTCCCCCTAAATCGTTTATGTAAATAAACTGATATTCGTGACGTGGTTGGGTGTTGATTTACGCGCAGGCACGAAACGCGTGCTGTTGGTAGCTTGACTACCCTCGGTCCGTGGGCAATTCATTTATAACACAGATGATTATCTCCGGGATCTGGCCTGCGTAATTTTTCTCGTTGTTTACTTCTGTCGTTTTCTACTTTCGGAATGCTTTACAAGTGTTTTTTTTTTTTTTTTTTTTTCTTTTTTCTTTGAATAATGATACGGAACGTTGTGTGGCCTAAACTACGGCTCCCAGTGTGCCAGCTTTCCCGCGTCTAAGATTAGCCGCCGTAAGCGCCACTTCCTCTCGCTCAGGCATATGGGTCACACTTCCTGCATCCCGCCAAACCGCAAAGGTGCCCCTCTAGAAATAAAGCATACTACCACTGCCTGTGATTCAGGTTGAGCGTTCTCACTAATGATTCGTGTTGGGATGTTTTCGGTAAAGCAACTTAGGTACACTTTAACAAGATCTCACAACTTGACGTAACATTTGAAGTTTATTACAAATAAATGGATAATCAAGCACAGGCGTTGGAGAAGTTGCCTTAACTGTCCCCTATAATTTCTAAGTCCCAACGTAAAAAAGTCATGAGGCACTGTGAAGTGCTGTATCAGGATGCGATCTCAGTTCGCCGGCCGCGGTGGCCGAGCGTTCTGCGGCGCGTCAGTCACGATCTGCATGGTCACTACGGTCGGGGGTTCGAATCCCCCCCCCCCCTCGGGCATGGATATTTGTGCCGTCCTTAGAATTAGCTAGTTCATAAGTAGTTTGTAAGTTTAGGGACTGATGACCCTATAGTTTAGTCCCATAAGCTCTACAAACATTTGAACATTTGATCTCAGTTCTGCCACACTCTGACGATACGATGCACTCTGCCCTGAATCGAACTGCAGTGTCCTGACCCGACGTACACTCTGCCCTTCTTGGCAGTACCAGTGGTCTGAATGGGTACTGGGGTGATTGTACAAAGTCAAAAATTTTTAGTTACGGAATTACGGCTAATAAAAGATTTTGCCTGAAATTTAGCAATATTGCTATTATGAAGACAAGGCAAAACTATAGGAGGTTACACTAAAGCAGAATTGTTGTTATTGATCTGGTGAATCTGATAAAAAAATCCAAGACGTGTATCTCTAGTAGTTTTCCAGAAATTCCAGAGAAACGAACAAATAATTTCGGAAAAATGATTTCTTAAATACATGGCCTATTTTCTTTTTTAATTCCAGAAAATTGCACAAAGTTTTCAACAGAAGTTGTAGTGAATTTAATTCTGGATAATGATGGTCATACAGCTAACTAAAACTGTATGAATGTGTCAGATAATCTGTTTTTTATTAATACAGGGTGTTCAGAAAAGGGCTCCCATAAGCTATACAAACATTTGAACATTTTTTGAACAGAAAAGGGGTCCCTGATTTCAAAATTAAATATCTCGAAAATAAAAATCGATAGAGGAATGCAGTTTATTGTGAAAGCTGTAAGACGTCTATACAGCAGTTTGAAATAATAGTTACAAAAGCTGCTAACAGATGGCGCTGTACGCTGTACGGCTCATATCAGCATACATAAGTGAAATAATCGTATGAAAACACTCTTTGCAAACAATCACATCACAATGTTTTCAAAATGTTCACCATTGGCACTACAGAGGTGGCGCTAACGAAGAATGAAATTCACCATCACATTTCTTAGTATCTCAACCGACATGGATTCACATGCCACTGAGATCGCCGATTCAAGCTAGTCCAGCGTGGCGGGATGCTTCGGGTAGACCATGTCTTTCACTGTGCCCCACAAAAAAAAGTCACAGTGAGTCATATCCGGTGAATATAGAGGCCAATCCAAGCCTGCACCAGTAAATTTGGGATATTCCAAAGCAATACTCGATTCCCGAAGTATTCCTCAAGAAACCGAAACACTTGTTCGGTCCGATGTGGTCTGGCTCCATCTTGCATAAACCATTCAGTACCCGGTCGATCCTCTAACGCTTGCTGTGTGGCGACAAATTGTTCCAAAATTGCTACGTAACGTGCAGCAGTGACCGTTTCTCGAATGAAAAAATGGCCAGTAATGCCTCTGCTGCATACTGCAGCCCTCACAGTAACTTTAGGAGAATACAAGGGTTTGGCTTTTCGGAACGCCAAAATCGCCAGTTCTGCTTATTCACATATCCATTCAGGTCGAAGTGTGCTTCATCTGTAAACCAGATGCAGCCAACATCAAATCCTTCACTTGCAATCATTGTGAGCATCTGATTAGCAAAGGCATCCCTTTGTTGCACAGCTCGTACGGTGTGGCCTGGTGCGTTTGAATTTTGAATGGAAACATTTGTAGGCTCTTTCTCAGTATTTTCTGCGTGCTGGAACGCTGCAAACCAGTCTCAGATGCAATTCTACGGACGGATGACATTGGATTTCTCTTAATAATTCCAGAAACTGTGGCGATATTTTCAGGCGTAGCTGCAGTTTGCTTGCGGCCAACATGCCTCACTAGATCATGTTACGCTGCCTGTCCCTTGAAATTTTGCGAAGAGTGTACGAATGGTTTTCGCATCGGGTCCTTTGGAACATTAAAACGTGCTTGAAAACTTCGCCTTGTTGCCGTAGGAGTCTAACCTGTGGTACTCTAGCACCCGAAAAACGTGTTGTTCAATGAAGTGCATGGTTTTAATCTCTTCCTTTGGTACGCTAACCTCCTTTCACGTTTCAATAGAGGAACTGGGCTTCGGATCGCTATACTAGGCATTACGTATGGCGATTACAGTGCCATCTGTCAGCAGCTTTTGTAACTATTATTTCAAACTGCTGTATAAACTTCTTACAGGTTTCACAATAAACATACCGTTTACTACATTCCTCTATCGATCTTTGTTTTCGAGATGTTTTTTGAAATCAGGAAAGCCTTTTCTGGACACCCTGTACCATAGTACACGTGAATACATGTGAACCAAGAAAAAATAAAGCACAGTGTTAAGGAAGTTGTAGAGTGTACATACAATTTCACAATACATTTACAGTAATTCTTCAAACGGTTGCCAACATTCTTAATGGAATGTAAACAAATTTACTTGTATAATCTTTAGAATTTACTTGTATAATGTTTGGAATTCCTGGAAAACTACTACAGATGCACGTTAGGAACATGTTTTATTAGATTAAGCAAATCAATAACAATAAAATAAATGGAAATTGTGCTTTACTTCAACCTCGTACGGTTTTGCGATGGCTTCATATTAGCGAGGTGGCTAAAATTCAGGGAAATTCTTTTGTTAGCAGTAATTCTGTAACTATGTTTATATGAGCTTATTAAAATATTTTCATATCCTCATGAATCACCCTATATAACTTCCAAATCCTCATGAAAATACGGAAGGAGATCCACCACCTACAGATGAATAAATTAAAAAAGCAATAAGTACCCTGAAAAACAACAAAGCCAGTGGAGATTTTATTACAATTGAACTTATAACCAAAGATTACTACTAACCTTAAGCTCGTTTTTGAAGAAATATGGGAAACTGAAAATATACCAGTAGACAGTAAACAAAATGTAAATATCTACAGAAGTATACCTTTGTTGCCAGTGGGTTATAAAATAATTTCAGCAATACTACTAAACAGGGTAGAAGCAACACTTGATAGCCATTTGGGAGAGTATTAGAGTGGATATAGAAAGGGAAGATCTTGCTCAGATTTTCAAATCTAAAGTCCATAATCGGTTACAGACTTACAAACTCCAAAGGTATAGTTGTAACATTTGTAGATCTTAAAAAGGCACTTGACTCGGTTGATGGGGAAACTATAGATAAAGTAATAAGAGAATTTGGCATCAAATGTAAATTAGCAAACCTTATTCGTGAAACGCTCACAGACACCAAATCAAAAGTAAAGTTTCGGGCTGAAATATCAAAGGCATTCATCATAAACATAGGTGTAAGGCAAGGTGACGGCCTGTCTCCACTCCTCTAACTGCGTACTAGAGAAAATAGTAAGAGAATTGAAACAAAAACTAAAAGAACAGAAGCTGGCGGCAATCAGACTAGGAACTAAAAACAAAGGTACTGAAATTCACTGTTAACATTTTCCGATGATTTTGCCATCCTTTCTGAACACTTAACAAATGCCGGAATACAAATCAATCTCTTAGAAGAAATAGCCAACAAAGCAGGTTTAAGAATATCTGCAGAAAAAAAAAAAAGATTTATGAGATACATAAAAATTACTCCGGAATTCCTAGCAACAGATATTGGCCAGATAAAGAGGGCAAATAAATTTAAATATTTAGGAGAAATTATCCAAGAAAGTGGCTTAGAAAAATTCCCTGTAGAAGAAAGAGTACATAAAATGGAGGTAGCATATGGACTATATAAGAATATCTAGCAAAAGATGTCTGTCTAACATTTTGATGACGCAGCACTATACACAGCTGTAAATCCAGAATGTATTTATGCAAGTGAATGTTTACACTGAACTACAAATTACACAAACGTAAAGTCATATTTAGTCCATCAAAAAATACAGAGGTAAGGAATTTAAGAAGTAATGAAGACGTTTGAGAAAACATAGCTGAAACACTACGAAAGAGGCGAGTGCTATTTTTGGTCACTTTTACAGAATGAACAGCAACAGGTTAACTAAACAGATTTTTAAATTTGTTTGAGACAAGAAGTCAACAATAGCCTGGATTCAAGAAGTTAAAAAAGATTTACAGAGAAACAACATAACAGAAAAAGATGCAACAGAAAGGGAGATTTTTCAAGACGAAACTGTTAGAAATGGAAGGATTCTCAGGCAGGATGGAGAAGATGACAGGATCAAAACGGTCTGAGGAGAGAAAAAGGTTACATAGTGAAAAGATGAAAGCATACTGGAGAAAAATGAAAGAACAACAAAGAAGGAAGCGTCGAAATTGGTGCGTGGTCATTAGATGACCCGTACGAAGAAAGAAAGAAGAGAAGATTAAGTATGAAGGTTGGAACTTAAATAGTGGCAACTATTTATTCACAACAGATACAAAAAGCTTTACATATTTGCACCTGTTACTGTCCTTCATAGTAATCACCTGCGTTATGCAGAATTCATTGTCAACGATGTAGAAGGTGTAGTATACCGTTAGCAGAGCCTGTTCTGTTGATGGTGCGAATGGAGCAGTCTACTCACTGTCGAATCTCTGGAACAGTTCTGGTGCGAATGCAACGAAGTGGACCCTTCATCTTCGGAATCAAATCAAAGTCGCAAGGTCTTAAGTCCGCGGAGTGTGGTGGATGCTGCAGTATTTCCTAGTGCCATCGACCGAAAACAGCAGCCATAGCTTGCGCTGTATGTGCCCGCATATTGTCTTGCAAAATGATGGGTGGGTTCCCCAGAAAGTGTTGCCGCTTCTTTCGGAAAGCTGGTCACTGCTGATGCTCCAAAGACGAACATTATTACTGTGCACTGACGGTCAGCCGTGGAGGAACGTAATGCGTTAGGATAACATTATCACAGCCGTGTCACTCTCTCTCGTGCTGTACGACCTCTGGTACATTCAATGTTGATCCAACTCCTTTGTTAATGTTTCGAAAACATAGTGACTCCGTTATGCTGGCCGCGGTGGCCGAGGGGACTAAGGCGCTCCAGTCACGGTCTGCACGGCCACTACGGTCGGGGGTTCGAATCCCCCCTCGGGCATGGATATTTGTGCCGTCCTAGTTCATAAGTAGTTTGTAAGTTTAGGGACTGATGACCCCGTAGTTAAGTCCCTTAAGCTTAACAAACATTTAAACTTTTTTTTTTTTTTTTTTTTTTTTTTTTTTTTTTTTTTTTTTTTTTTTTTTGACACCGTTACGTTAGGCCGCTCGCCCACAATTGACTGTTTCCCTTAACTGTGCGCACGCTGGTTAACATGGGACGGGCGAGTCCATTTCCTCGGAGGTAAGGTAGGTATGTCAACAACGTGTGCTATCGGCGACAATAGTATATTCCATTGTATAGTGTCTCCACAGCAGTGTTTGTACTATTCAAGTTCCAACCCTCGATATATATACTTCCGTTCTCTCCTACGTTTTGGAAGAGTTGCTCCCCCACATCGTAACCGTCTGTTTCACCACGCCGGACAGCAGCCTTATCTAATTCTCGCTCTCCTAAACGATAGTGCAGGTGCAACACGGCTGGTGGCGTAACTTACCTAACATACTGCTGTAGTTTCTGCGAATTCACGCAGTAGAGGAGGCTTCTTAAACGATAAGATACGTGTTAAATACAACGTCGTACAGCGACCGTTCTGACCGTGCCAATAGCTGTGCTAACGTTCTTTCAGTGTACGAAAACATATGAGCGTGTATGAGCTGGGTAACTAACCTGAGAAAGGAACGAAGAGAAATTGTGTAGAGGAGCGTTACACTTTTGGAGTTTTTATTTTTTTCTATAATTATTTTTTAATTCACAGATTCATGCATACCGTAGACAAGCAGTAGTAAAGCTCTTCTTCAAACTATTAAGCGCTTATTAGCAGATACGTAGCGTGCCAGTTTCACAATGTAAAACCGCGGCTTTAAGACTTATATATATATATATATATATATATATATATATATATATATATATATATATATATATATATATATCCACTCTTGAGGAACTGGACAAAGTTCAAACGATTGCTTCAACTCAATAAAAATAATGAATGAATTTCTTAGATTTGTCGTTGTGTTAACGAAAGTTAACCCATTCTACAGGTAGGCCATAAAACCGTAAGGAAGCAGGAGTTGGTTGATTTTCAAATAAATAAAGTTCTAATGTTTGTAAAGCTACTGTGGTCGTCAATTGCTAAGCTTACAAACTACTTAAACTAACTTTAACCTATCTCCGAGGGAGGACTCGAACCTCCGGCGGAAGCGGCTTCACAGTCACAGACAGAGCGCCTAGAACCGCTCGGCCATTCCCGTGCGGCAGGACTTTGAAACATGGAGCAGAGGTTGTAAGGATCACGAAACGTCTCCTATTAGCTGCACCGAAGCATTAAAGAACACTGAATTCATTATCATCGTACTATCCCTACTGCCATTTCCATTTTTCATTGGATCAGTGAATAATGTCGTGTAGGCCGTATGCACTGGGCGTTTACTTACAACCTAGCCAGTCAGCTTTGAACAGTGATCTCAATTATTGACATTAGTTCACAACTTTTGTGGTTTGAATATATGTGAAAATCGTCACGCTCTGTTATAGTAATGATAGCAAATCCGCACGAATAGATAGTGGTTATTGTTTTTAACCTCAAAGTTACGAATGATTACTTTAATAAATATATAATGATGAAGTTTGTGTCGCTTGCAGTTGTAGAGAACTCAAAGGAGTTGTATTTTTATTCAGAACCAGCATTTGTATCACATTACATTTAATGAATAAATTGCACTGCTGTAAATGGTTTTTCTCGAGTTCAGTTTTGTATTTATTTGGCTGTTTATATTGACTTCCGTTTGAGCTCACGTACTGGATATGCACGCTGTGTGCAAAATCATGTTTATTTGATACGCCTCGAATCTGTCTTATCATACTTTATTTATATGTCTACAACAGTGTAATTTATTCATTAAATCCAATGTGGGAGAAACGCTAGTTCTGAATCAAAATATAACTTAAGTAGACGTTTTACAGAACACGTGTCTTTTTCTAATGTTTCGTTGCAGGAGTTCGATTAATTACATTTCTCGAATATTTTGTAAAAAGTGTACACATTTTGAGAACAGATAGTGCCAGATAGTTTCTACGACAACAACTAGTAGAAACTATCAGAAATTTCTGAATGTTAAATCGTTTGTAAGCATTTTATCATTCGCCTGTAGCACCACATTTCAAAATGTTCTATCATCTTTTTGTCTGAACTCCTTATCGTCAACTTTTCACTCCCATTCAATGCTACACTCCAGACAAATGCTTTCAGAAAGAACTTCCTGACATTTAAATTAATTTTACATGTCAACAAATTTCGTTTCTTCAGAAAAGCTTTTGTTTCCATAGCCAGTGTATGACAGACATAGTTCACCGCTATGGCATCAAGCGCCACGAGTTTGTAATCCACAGTATTAACTCCAGATTACTCTGAGCTCACTGCGATTGAGACAGGTGGCAACATAGGTGGCAAATGTTGGTAATGCGCAGCCTCTTAACGATACTGGAGGAAGTGTTGTTTATTGCCAACAATCGGTGTTCCCGTGGTCGTGATTGTCTTTATCAATAGTGGTGTAGTGGACTTTGGTGGCGTCTGTATCTGTGACATTACATTTTTCTTCTGACATCATTTGAACATCAAGCATAGATACCATAAGCTACTCTACTGCAATGCCAAAGCAAGACAACATGTTTAAATGCTGAAACTGTGATTGAATAGCTACAGATCTAATTCGTTTTCAGCGCCCATTGTAGTTTTTTTCCCTAGGGGACCAAACTAACTTAGGACCAGCTGTCTAAAGCTCTAGCTGAAAACCTGCCGTTGTGCGGATATTTATTTATCCCACAATCTCGTTAGTTCATCTCCCCTCTCCTCTATGCGTATCTTCCTCTCTCTCTGTTCATCTTCCCTTTACCTCTATCGGACGATCTCTCCCCCTGGAACTTACAAGTACATCAAACATTAGAAGCACGTAGAACATTCTAGAAATAGTAAATACAAAGAAATAAATTTTTCTGCCCGTGCCGGAATTTGAACTGGGAACCGCAAGCACAGCGATTTGTTATGCTAACCACTGCGTCACGCGTTCTGTCGGAAGACTCGCGGCATTATTATTTTTTTAATTACTGATCACATCCTGTTATGACAAATGCGTGGTCTTTGGCGAATAAAACATAACTAAGCATTTCTCAATATACTACTAACCGTGAAGGTAAATATCCTATTCCACTGTGGCGCAGAAGTTGCGACGAAATATCTGATAAATTTGGTATTTTATTTCCTCTTTTTGATGCATGTAACTGTATCGTCCATAAAAGATAATTATAACAACAACAACAACAACACCATTACATTACGTCCGATTTCAAAGCATTTGTCCGTTTATTTTATGTTAAAATATTTGTTACGCTTAAGGGAATTACCTGCCGGGTCATCAGTCCCTAAACTTACTAACTACTTATGAACTTATACTAAAGACGACACATACATCCATGCCCGAGGGGGGATCCGAACCCCCGACCGTAGCGGCCGTGCAGACTGTGACGGAGCGCCGCAGACAGCTCGATCACTGCGGCCGGCTCCGATTTTATTTATTTATTTATTTATTTATTTATTTTTAAATTTTCTATTTTTATTTCTACAGTGCCCTTAATCGTCACAAAAAGTTTTATATAAGTAAACTTTTTGGCGTTTTGGGAGAAGTTTTAAGATCGCTCTTTTTTCTGGTGTCTTCAGCTTGGCAAAAGAAAGTTTCGATAAAAACTGTTTAATATTTTCGGCGAAGCATAAAAATCTAGTCTGTAGCCGATTTTAGCTGTCACGCATCTTCCGAGCTAACTCAAATAAACGCTGAGCTAGCCCCGAAAGATCTGCGTTTAGCGTTATACAATAGAGCGGAGCCCCATACAGATTTTAATTTCTGATGTCACATTTGATGTCAGCCTTGTTTATACCATCGCCTTTAACCTAACCACTTATGCTAAGGATAACACACACACACACACACACACACACACACACACACACACACACACACCTCCCCCCATACATCCATGGCCGACACACACACCTCCCCCTCCCATTCACCTGTGGTCGAGGACGGTTTCGAACTTCCGTCGGGAGCGACCGTGACTTGAGGCCTCGGACCGCACGACAATCCTCGCTATCGCGCTTCTGTCACTGATCTTTTCAAAACAACATATTCGACTCCCGTTCCTGTCAGGAGCCTATCATAAACATCGATGATGTGGTGTCTGTTCTGTCGGACATGGTCAAAAGTGCAGACGCTTCATCATACAAGTAGCGTATTTACTCGGCTATAGAACCCCACGGCGTATAGTACTCCCCTTAAAATTTGAGGTCAAAATAGGAAATTTTAAAAAAATCTCCATAATTCATGAATTTTAGTCACGTGAAATTCTGCAGGACTAATTTAAGCCGCGGTGGAGTGTCCAAGCGTTCTAAGGCGCCTTGCTGCGGAGCGCGAGGCTGCTCGCCGTCGGAGGTTCGATTCCTCATTGGGGCATGGATGTGTATGTTGTCCTTAGGTTAGTTTAACTTAGTGTAAGTAGTTTGTAGGCCTAGGGACTATAGAATTACAAACATATGAACACTAATTTACGCGGAATCTGGGAACATTGCTTGCCGCTGACTCCTGGAACAATGGAATTTTTACGACACAACAGTAACAATAGCTGACTACCCTACCCCCACCATCATTCAGTATCGCTAGGTTCGCATTTTCCCGCATTTAGTATTGAATTCTGATTTGCACTGTATACAGCACACTAAAATGATTACCGGCAATCGGAGAATCAACTTAACCCCATAGTTTAAATGAAGAGTCCTACATCAATATTGAAAACTAGTTACCGGTATGTAATTTTCGTATTGCAGGTTCACGTGGTTTCAGGTACCTACGATCTGCCGCGTAGTGCATAACACACGCTGGCTGTTGCGATGGAAACTTTGTCACAATGAATAATATATTAGTTGTGTATATGAAGTTTTATTAAAATACGTATTTCATATCAAGTCAGAGAAAATGATTTATAAATGTAGCCAATCGTGAACCAATGGAATGCACTATTGAATTTAAGTATTTAGTATCGTTACAAATTTCAAAGGGTTAAAAAAAAAAAGCGGGTACCACAGCCGAGTAATCTTCTATATATATAAAAATGAACTGCTGTTCGTTAGTCTCGCTAAAACTCGAGAACGGCTGAACCGATTTGGCTAATTTTAGTCTTCAAATATTCGTGAAGTCCAGGGAAGGTTTAAACGGTGATAAAATATGGAAAAGTTGACCGGAAAAGAGGAAAATCGGGAAAAACTGAAACAGCTTTTTCAAGTGAGCTATCAATACCGTTGGTCCGATTGCGATAAAATTTTGTACGTTTCATGTTGAAAGCAAGAGGAAGTTTCGCATCAAATATTTGAAAAAGTCGGCCGGAATATAGGAAAATTTAGGAAAAACGGAAAACGATTATTTATATGAATAAAAATCAATTATCACATGGTTGTAAGAGCATCACTTGAGTACGGCTTGACAGGACAAGGTTTGTATGAAATAAATTTTTTGGAAATCTAGCGGAAAATTTGAGAAAAACTGAGAGTGCGTTTTTCAATGTGTTTTTGATTGAATTCAGCACTATAACTGAATATTCGCACGACGGATACGGGAAATTTTGTTTTGTTTAGTTCATTATGGTCTTGGAAAAATTTTCAGTAAAAACAAATAGGGACAGTTAAGAAGAAAAGTCGTAAAATTCGAACCAAGTTACATTTTAAATGTGTTTCTAAATATACTGAACACTAAAGTTGAGAACCGTTCATCCGATTGCGATAAAATTTTTCTTCATATGACGTTCAACGAAAGATGAACGTTCTTATGAACTAAAAATTTGGAAAAGTTACCCGGAAATTTTGAAAATTCGCGTGAAACTAAAAAAGCATTTTTCAATGGGATATCAATATCAATCGTCTTATTGCGATAAAATTTTACATATTTGACGTTCATAGCAAGAGTAACGTTCTTATGAAATAAAAATTTAGAAAAGTATCCCTGAAAATTGGAAAATTCAGAAAATATAGAGTAAGATTTTCTATTAAATATCAATACAATTCATCTGATTGCGATAAAATTTTGCATATTCGACGTTCACCGATACTTAGAATATCTGATGATGCCTTTATAAAGCTACTGGGTCTAAAATTTCCATTAATATGGTTTATATTTAGAGGTAAGTGATACGAAGTTCACCGTGTCATCTAGAACGTTATATATATGGATTAGGCTTCAGCCATGTATAGATTTTCATGTAGCTTGCAGCCACCAGCGATTAAATTTTCATCAGTTACTGCAAACTTCCACGACGGCTATTTCTTCCAGTGGTCTCTTTTGTTGTCGCGGAGAATTACTCTGCCTACAGCCTTCATGACGAGTGAAGTAGAACAGGATCGAACTGTATTGTTCCCGTTCTCCTGTTGTCACCCGAGCGGGAGATTTCCAAGCTGCTTTTGAAACAGGTTTCTTGCGAACTGTACGGAGCTTCCACATGTATAAGGGATGAACCTCATTCTCTCTATGCCAGCCGTTTGTTTCGCCTATTTTTCTGCCGTGTTTGTTGAATGCGTTCGAATCTATATTGTGCCAGTAAATTGTGTTCCATTATAACCGAAAATATTGCTGTGAGAACCAGCAATCTTGCTTTTCTTCGGTGTTATTCCCTCTGATCCCGTCTCCTTATGGACACATGGATCACCCTGCCACATCACGAACCATATCTCAAAAAAATCTTTTTGTTGTGCAATGACAGAACGTACCATTCTAAGTCGTTAGAAGAAGAGGCGTCCATTGCTGTGTTTACCACTGAGTCAACGCCACAAGCGTCTGCATCAGCGGTGGTACGAGGCCATAGACAACTGAATGGAACGACACCATATAAATGTACCAATGATCCACTATTTTATAGTTTTTTTTTACTGGCAAACCCGGCAACGCTTCGCAGTAGCTTCTCCCTATGTCTATCCCTTCCTTCCCCTTTCTTTTATCCATCTCCTCCTCCCCCTACCTTCACACCACTCCGTCTTACCCCACACCATTTCCATCATCTCCCCGTCCTCTCTGCGTCTATATCTCCACTTTTTAAATCCATTTCATTCCCCCATACTCTGTATCCCCCTTCACAGCTCTCTGATCTTATTTATTGTTATTGCAATCGGGTACTTGATTGGGGATAGAAGTCAAAATGGCCAGGTAAATCAATTGGAAACGGGTTATTAGAGAGACGTTTCGAGCTGCTCTATCTGTGAGGTTAGTAGCTTCAATGGCCGCACGTTTAATGGTTGCATTGTACGAAAAGGTATGATAATAAGTGTAGGCATAAAAACAACTTTCCTGTTTTATGTTAAAAATGACTGGAAAGAGAAAAACAAAACCGCACATGTTTACCGCACAGCTTAGCATATTTTTCTGCTGGCCGCGGTGGCCGAGGAGACTGGAGTTTTTGAATTAATTACAAAGGATCATCATACTTTAGTGACAGAAATTCCATGTGAAACAGAACAATTAATTGAAATAAAATAAGAGGGATGGCAATACAACATTGCGAAAGTCTTTGTGTTGCGTTCATTTCTTGTCTTATTAGGAATCTAATTGAAACAGGATTAACAACATTAATTTTACAATCTGTGACACATGCGTGGTATAGCTATGTTGGCAACAGCTGTTGGATCGTGTGAATGAAGCCGACCAATCGTGGCAAAGCTTGAGATGGCCAATGAAATTTTAGATGGCGACAGTTCGTTCCGAAGCAACTGATGCATCCGCTGCGTAATCGACTACTAAATTGTATCTGTACCCCCAAACGTTCAATTATAATTACCACGCGTGGCCGTCTGTTTTGTCGACGACCCAAATTATTCGTGCGTAAACTGCAACTGTGGGAGTCGAACTAGACAAGTCATAACGGATCGCGCTTGAGAATTTCTTTTCGATTAACATCCAAGCGCTTTGTACGATCTTCATTGGTCCCATTGACTACTATCACATAATAAGATTGCGTTGCACGTACTCCGACCGATATTACGCCGATGCAATGGAGGCATTGTTCTAAAAAGTAAACCACGATCTGTACTTAATTTGTTTATAACACTCAAAATTACCACGAAATAACATCAATTCCATCTTTGCAATGCTCCAAAGATATGATCACCACCGATAACATCATGGAGGTAAGAATAATACGGAGGGGCTTGTAAAGAAACGTTTCATGTTAAATCTGTTCAAAAAATCTTCAAATGTTTGTATAGCTTATGGGACTTAACTACGGGGTCATCAGTCCCTAAACTTACAAACTACTTATGAACTAACTAACACTAAGGACGGCACAAATATCCATGCCCGAGTGGGGATTCGAACCCCCGACCGTAGTGGCCGTGCAGACCGTGACTGGAGCGCCTCAGTCCTCTCGGCCACCGCGGCCGGCGTTAAATCTGTCTGACATTTTTAACTTATGTGCATAACGCCATCTCTCTTTATTCTAACCTCCTTGGCGTGTTAATTCGTTCTGTACAGCGTATTTGGTCGCTAGGCGAGTAGCGAATGAATAACCTGATTGTTGGAGAATTGAGAAAAGTATCCCAGCTGCAAACGTAGTTTCAGTTTTTCTCAAATTCTGATATAATACGCGGTCAAACGGGACAAAGAGTATCCTATGTCCGTCTCCTGCTATTAAGCTACCTCCCCACCAATTTTGAGCCAAATCGGGTCAGACGTTCTTTAGTTATAAACAGTATCACTAACACGACTTTCTTTTATATATATAGATTATATTGTGATGAATCCATTTCAGCTAAATCTCATCGGACAATGTTCATATCATACCCTTGAGCAATGTCACGCTGTCACATGAAAATAATGTGTGCTCTGGGGGTCACACTTATTTTTCGTAATATAAACTTCGTAAAATAAATTTATCAACAGATTTGACAGATTGCTGTTTTGACAGCTGGCCAAAGATATAACATCTTTAAACTTGTATCTATTCTGGAAGTGTGGAACCTGCGACTGTGTTGATTAAAGAAATCAGAAAAGAACAGCAACCAGTCACCTTTTTTAAGTATTTATTACCATAACTGGTTTTAAACTGCCTGGCAGTTCATCATCAGGCGGTATACATGTTTTATATGTTGCTTACAACATTGTGGAACTCGTTTGGCTGTGGAGAGATAGAAAATTATTATGTGTGAGCTTTGTCATTGGCACTAAATTTCAATATTTACAAGTTTAAACTGTATTCCAAACAGCTACTTACAGTTGGTTCAATTTGCTGATTGATGGTAGGTGATTTGCGTCTAAGTGCATCCAAGACATCCTCAATCGGGTTTAAGTCCGATGAACAAGATGGCCACTCCATTCGTTTAATTCCCTCAGCTTCAATCATGTTGTCCAGAGTGCAGCTCTGGAGGAACGAACATTATCGTCCACCAAAAGGAAGCCATCTCTAATGGCACCAGCGTAGGGCACAACAAAAGGTGGAAGGATCTAATCTATATACTTCTGAGCAATCAAAGCGCCATTCTGAAGGACATGTCCCTACGTCCGCCAAAACTGACTCCTGCCAAGACAATTCGTCCATCACCATGGTACGGTGATGTTTCCTGCACACAAGCAGCATTGTTTCGATTTCCACGTTCTCTCCAGATGAGGAAACGACGATTGTCCGAATGAACACAAAATCTTGATTCTTCTGTGAAAAGAACCTGGCGCCATTCGTAACGACTCCACTCCTGATGTTCCTCCACCCAGTTTCTGCAGGGTACACGGTGTCGTGGTTTTAATGGAACACACACCATAGGCCTCCGTGCGTAGAGGCCACTTTCCTGAATGCGTTTTCGGACTGTTTTTGTTGATATTATGCGTGCTGTTTCTGCTTGGATGGTACGTTGCAGCTGAGTTGCATTCAGCATCCTGTCTCGACGAGCTGTTAACCGGAGGTAACGCTCATATCTTGCTGGTTACCCGTGGACGACCTAGGCCTTGCCTTCTTTTAACGGTTCCTGTTGTCTGAAATTGCGTCCAGGTCCTGGAAATTACACTTTGAGACACTCCAAAACTGCAGCCACCTCCCTCTGTGTCCTTCCCGCTTCCAACCTTCCTGTGGTTCTCCACGCCGTAGTTTCGGGTAAGTCACGTTGTTGTTGCATTGCACTACCTGCTCACTACACTATCTGAACCAAACTGCTTATGCCGGCCGCGGTGGCCGGGGGTACTGAGGCGCTCCAGTCACGGTCTGCGCGGGCACTACGGTCGGGGGTTCGAATTCCCCCCTCGGGCATGAATATTTATGCCGTCTTTAATATAAGGTAGTTTATAACTTGTTTGTAAGTTTAGGGACTGATGATCTCGTAGTTAAGTCCCATAAGCTATATAAACATTTGAACATTTTGAACAACTTCTTATATCATTCGTATGGTAAACACAACACCAACCACGTCTGCAGCAACTTTCTGTTATTATCACTATCTCGGTTCCCGTAACGTTTTTTTCTCCACTCAGTAGAACCGAGAGAAAGACGACCAACCATTTTAGTCCATTATGCTGATGACAATCTACAGAACCTAACTGTTTTTACCGTTGTAGCTTGCAGGCGGATGCAAACCCTAACTCCGCGGCGTGATGTCTTTAACCAAATAGCCATTGTCACTGTTAGGGGCCAACAGCATTATTATTATTTATCCCAGGATCTTTTCACGGCTTTTAGAGCTGAAGCATCAGTTGATTTAGTTTAGTTTACAATTCATTTCACAAATTCACTGCGTCAGAGCAACTGTGAGATGTAAATTTTGCGTCCGGGCCAATTCATGCGTTTTCTTCAGAGCTCGAGTAGCACAGAAGACGGTGCCTTCACCAGTGTAAGCGCGCATGTTTCCAGCGACGTTTATCATCGCCCCTCATTACGAGAGGAGCGAAGCTGATTCAGGAGGTTCAGAAAAGAATCTGGGCAACACTGTGCCACGTATGCGTGCTACCTACACGACTTGTGTTTCTGATGCGACAAAAATACTTTGAAAATGCAGATAAAATGTAGAAAATATAGAACAATATTTTAAATATGCAGCACGTTTTTTTACGATCAGACTTTTTTGGGTTTATTGTAGAAGTGAAGACATAGGACGCGCCGCCACTGAAATTCTAATTTATAATAAACTAGCTGAAAACCCGGCGTTGCCCGGAAATTTATTTATTTATCCCTGCCATTTTTCAGGTATATATTCCTTTGTATAAGGGCTGTAAAATCTCTTGGGAATCCAGTTAGTAGTAAAGAAGTAATAGATTAAAACTTGGTGCGGGAAGCGGCGGTTTTCGACTCTCAACTATGTGCGTGTATACTGTCTGTAAAATTTCCTGTTCCTACAATTTGTAGTGTACAAATTATAAATTGTAACGTCATTTCGAATGCCGTAGTTTTACTCCATAAACAGCGGAAAAGTAACAAGCGAGAAACTTTATTCCTTTCATCATTTTGCTATGGTTGTCAGCGAGAAAAAGTTTAATAAAGGTTTGAAATTATGTTTAAAATTTGTTGGAAGTCGATAAGTACTCTCAGTCTCATACAATGTGTTTATAAAGCCTCGCCGCATTATATGGCAGTGTTTGTCGATTCGTATGTTTATGACGTCATATCTTCTGAACCACGTGTCGTATGTGATTCTTAACCTTGCAGCAATTGTTACCTCATGGTAAGGAATGTGTTAACAAAATTTGGTTGAAATAGGTCCAGTAGTTTAGGAGAAAATCAGCAGCATTGTTGCAAAATGCAGAAGTTTTTCACGCATATCATTGTTTATGACGTCATATCTGGTGTACTATGTATCGTACGTGATTCCTACATTTACGGCGACCGTCCACATGGATTGAAGCTCACTTGTACAAAATTTCATAAAGATTGGAACAAAACTGTAGATTTGTATTGAACACGTACACACATACGGACACTCTGCTTTATATGTTAGATGTAACCTATAATGCGGAGATCCTTGATCACTTACTCGTAAATAGGTACGCGTATTTTGTAACGCATTTCTATATACTTATGTGATTTTTTTAGATCTCTGTGCAGATGATTTTTTTTTCAACCTCTCTGTCTCATAGGTTAGCTTGAGGATGGGCTCTGGAGAGCCATTAAATATAAACATATTTTTGAAACTTTGTTATGACTTTTGATAAACAATATTTTACGTTGAATATGCCTGTTACAGCATCGTTAAATTTTGAATCTCTCTTCATCTTTGGATGATTTGGAACAGTGCTGACTGCTGATGGTATTTCACTATTCTCCACAGTTAAACAGTACTATTTACTACACCTGTGTTTAAATGTTTGTGAAGCTTATGGGACTTCTGCGGGGTCATCAGTCTCTAAACTTACAAACTACTTATGAACTACCTTATACTAAAGACAGCACAAACATCCATGCCGGCGGGGGGATTCGAACCCCCGGCGGGGAACGGCCTCGCGCATCACAGCGGAGCGACTAAATGCGTTCGGCCGTTCCGCCGCGGCGCTATACCTGTGTTCTTGTAGACTATGCCTGCATTGAGCTGATTCTGCTACATTTAGAATTTCACTGTATTCTATCCGCCTAATGGTTTGCTATAATAACTCACCAATAGATATGAATATGACAAGTGAGTTGCACCATTTACTGCTATTCTGGAAACTGCAGAAATCCTCAACGGGTCTTTGAACCTAGGCGCCACGCCCTTGACAGAGTAAGTACGCATGCATCGAGCAGCCTTGAATCTTGGGGACAAACAAGGGGCATGCTGTCTTATCAGTTCTCTGACTGCTGTTATCATCCGTCATATCTACAACACATCGCGTGCGTAACAGTAATATCCAGACTATACACGAGATCGGGCATATAAATGCCGAGGCTGTAGTGTGGCATCCGTTTATCGTAGGTTACAGACAAGTCTTACAAGGTACATTCGCATAGTGTCTCACGTAAGATGCAATAATAATGGAAACTTAAGGTGTGAACGATAATTACTAAAAATGTCAGGGCCGCGGTGGAGTGACCGAGCGTTCTAAGACGCCTTTCTGCGGTTGCTCGCCGTCGGGGATTCGAGTCCTCCCTCGGGCATGGGCGTTAGTGTTGTCCTTAGCATAAGTTAATGTAAGTTAGTTTTTAAGCCTAGGGACTGATGACCAACGTTGTTAAGTCCCTTAGATTTACAAACATTTGAATTTGAACTAAAAATGTTCAATATTCACAGAATATATGACATCAACTGCGATTGGGCAAAGCTGGAAATGTGTACCCAACCGGGATTCGAACCCGGGTCTCCTGCTTTCTAGGCAGTTGCCCTGACCCCTACACCACTGGGGACACAGTGATCACCGCACCTGCAAGGACTACCTAAGCAAGCCTCCCGTCAGATACAAATTCCCAGCTTCGCCCTGCCCACAGTAATCAAACTCGCAGTTATGAAATTAATTCCCGTAAGAGTAAGGGCTTCAAACTTGCCCACCTCTCCCCACTAGAGGTCAGCGCAACTGCCTAGAAAGTAGGAGACCCGGGTTCGAATCCCGGCTGGGTACACATTTTCAGCTTTGCCCAATCGCAGTTGATGTCATATATTCTGTGAATATTAAATAATAACAACTGCAGGATCAGAAGTGACGTCTGTTCTTTCGGAACAGACGCCACATGTATATATAAAAATGTTCAAATGTATGTAAATCTAAGAGACTTAACTGCTGCGTTATCAGTCCATAGGCTTACAAACTACTTAAACTAAGTAATGCTAAGGACAACACACACAGACACACACACATACACACACACACACACACACACATGCTCGAGGGAGGACTCGAACCCCCGACGGCGAGCAACCGCGCGCTCCCCAGCAAGGCACCTTAGAGCGCTCAGCTACTCCACTGTGGCAACAATTACTTGTGGATAGTGGTGTAGTAATGAATAGGATACCTCTATAATATAATGATTTTTAACCATTTTTTATATCAGCCAACCGGTTGCGTAATATTTAGGTGCTTGACCTAGGTTTCGTTGCCACTAGAGACAACTTCATCAGAAGAATAAAAACAGTTACATGAAACACGTGACGTCAAAAATGATTTTTATTATTTATTACTCCATTTAACTGTATGTACCTGCTGTGGAGCATGTTTGTGGGTCTTGATATCGAAATATGTTAAACACAAATGCAGTCGATACAAGAAGCACTGGATAAAAGAGCAGTTCTGCAATGGTGTTTTGTGCAGTTCGAAATACCGTATTCCGAATAACAATGACTGAGTGTATGAAGTTTGATGATACACATGCGACTGTGCAGTTCAGTATCAATGTTGTCGAATAAAACTCCCTCACAAAAACGTTTAGCGATTTTTTTCCCACTGTTGGAAGAAGTATACATCCAAAGGTTGAAACAAAATACGTTTGCTAGGAGGAATGGTTGTAACTTTTTATGAGTTTATCTGGAAATACGAACAGTTCCTTTTGACAGAGTGAAAATGAATCCAGAACCAGGCAACATTTTGTTCCAACATTGGGAGAGAGACAGTTATCTCGCTGCAGGGGGTCGATCGGTTGCTGGCGCACCCCTTGGTGGGTGCGCTATTAGGTGGTGTTGGAGAGCGGGTTAGTTGACAGGAGGCCAGACTGCTAACCGCCACGGTATGCTCTGCAGGAAGAGGTAGGGATGGTCCAGGTGCCGCCGTTGGCGTAATGAAAGAATAGTGTTCGGTAAAGCATTTATTCTGAAGTGGTTCACATTGCTGTATACTCCAGGCGACCTGGTCGATGGCGTCAGCAGCCTCCTGCCCTACTGTGCGCTGACAGTTCGGCTACGTCCGCACTAGCTCGGCCTGAGGAGGTAGGCGACCCCTCTGCCGCGCCGTTTGCTGTGGAACCGTACGGAAGTATCACTAACAGTCGAGATGACAGGCATCTTATCCGCATGGCTGCAACGGATCGTGCAGCCACGTCTAGATCCCTGAGTCAACATATGGGGACGTTTGCAAGACAACAACCATCTGCACGAACAGTTCGAAGACGTTTGCAGCAGCATGGACTATCAGCTCGGAGGCCATGGCCGCGGTTACCCTTGACGCTGCATCACAGACAGGAGCGTCTGCGAAGGTGTACGCATCGACGAACCTGGGTGCACAAATGGCAAAGCATTTATTTATTTATTTATTTATTTATTCGGATGAATCCAGGTTCTGTTTACAGCATCCGGGTTTGGCGAAATCGCGGTGAACGCACATTGGAAGCGTGTATTCGTCACCCGGCGTGATGGTATGGGGTGCCATTGGTTACACGTCTCAGTCACCTCTTGTTCCCATCGACATTTCAGATGTGTTACTACCCGTGGCTCGATCCTTCATTTGATCCCTGCGAAGCCCTACATTTCAACAGGATAATTCACGACTGAATGTTGCAGGTACTGTACGGTCCTTTCTGGATACGGAAAATGTTCGACTGCTGCCCTGGCCAGCACATTCTCTAGATCTCTCACCAATTGAAAACGTCTGGTCAGTATTATTGATGAACTGTGGTACCGTGTTGAAGGTGCACGGGCATCTGTACCTGTACACACCATCCAAGCTCTGTTTGACTCAATTCCCAGGCGTATCAAGGCCGTTATTACGGCCAGAGGTGGTTGTTCAGGGTACTGATTTCTCAGGATCTATGCACCCAAATTGCATACAAATGTAATCACTTGACAGTTCTAATATATTTGTCCTATGAATACACTTTTATCATCTGCCTTTCTTCTTGGTGTAGCAATTTTAATGACCAGTAGTTTAATGTTATTGAACTAGGTAGTCTTATACTTCCGCCCACAGTGAAATAAATAGAAAATGAAGTATGAAATAAATCAAAGCGTCACTATAAACATCTATCAACGACACCGATACACACACGTAAGATCTTGCAGTCAGAGAAGGAATAAATCAGTAGAAAATTACTTATATCGATGGTGCTGAACTGCAACATCGTAAACACAAAAATGTAGCCAACAAAAATGAGATTTCAGTGGTCCCCTATAAAGGAAGTCTTCCAGAATCTTCCGTATACGCCTCGTAAGTCATGGCATAAATACAGTCTTTACGAATCGAAAAATAAAATAATCTCGTATGTCAGTTAATTTAATTTTTCTCGTTCAAGCGCTTATGTCAACTTCTTTGACTTACGAGTTCGCTTGTCATTCACTGCTCCAAAGATTCTTATGCCGATAACTCGTATTTCAAATGTTTACCGCAGTTTTTCCATTACTTATTTGGGCGAATTTTGTGCTTTATTTTTCGTTTTATCCTGCGGTTTTTTTCGTTGTTAGTTAATTGTGTTGTGTGTTGTAAACATAGAAACAAACTATATAATAGAGTTTAGTAATACGTATTATGTATGATTTAGATAACAGTTTTCATCGGTACATAGTAATTTTATTTTCCAATCGTTTTTCATGTAATATTTAATTAATGAAATGTGTTATTCTCATCATAAATCACGTTTTCTTGATATAGAGATAACAATGTTTTTTTCACTATCTTGTAAAACTGCATTTTAAGTTTAATTTAATTTTTATTTTATTTTATTTTATTTTATTTTTTTTTATTATTATTATTATTTACTTACGTGGTTGCAGTTTCACATAATCGATTTGAGACTTGTCACAAATGAAAGAGGACAACGCAGGAACGAATGGTATCTACCGCTCGGTTGTTCTCGTATGGTCCTGAGTAAGTTATTAGCCACGTTGGTTTCTTGTTTAGAACGAGTTCTGCACGTAACTTATTCAGGTTACAAATCTTTCCTCATAAAATAATCTTTCATTTTTTTCAGTAGCTAAGCTATTTTACTATGATATTTTAAAGTCGTCCTGCAAGCCATGTGAAGGTACCCCATGACCCCCTAGTAAGTCGCATCCCCAGTTTGGGAACCACTGTTTCAGTCGAGGACAATAATCGGGCAGCTTGTGAGGCAAGAAAGGTACAAACGAGAAAATTTGCAAATCAGTTCAGTGCGAACAGGTATGATTCAAGTTTGGTACCCACGTGAATGCCCAAAGTAACTGCAATTGCGCTATAAAATCAGGCAGGGGGCATATTTAAACGGCGCTTAGTGGTTCGAGTCATACACATGTGCTGTGGGGTGTTACAGGAAAGGCCCGCGCAGCTACACTTTAAGAGAGAGATACCACCCACAGCTTTAATATCATGTTAATTTTATTACGAATAAATGAATGAGTTGCAGGAGTAAAATAAAGCTTTTGAGTAAAAACTTCTGAGTTCAAAGTGATTTTTGATCGATCTGATCAATAGATTTATTATGTAAAGCAACAGTCAAGACCGCTAAGAACCTTTCCATTTAGATAACCTGGTTTGGCGGTTTATACTGGGACACACTCGAACTCGCCAACTCTTAATGAGAAGAAGAAGAGACTAGAAAACTCGAATTCGGCAACTGTGACGCCAGGTAGCTGGGTGACCGGACCCTCTCAGTGAGTTACCAGGGGCGGGACTTGACGGCTGTAAACACGCCTCGTCAGCTTCCCGTCTCTCGGCAGACTTTTGTCGAGTCTCCATCTGTCCTTCAAGTTCAGGTCAATGAAGAGAGAAATATGCCAAATAGGCTTATTTTTCGACATTTTTCATTGTAAACTTAGTACCCTACATTTACGTTGTATGCGAGGACAATACACAGTGGCGGCGCTAGGCCACCGCCAACGGCCTCGCCTCGCAAAACACTGTTCATTTTTTTTTTTTTTTTTTTTTAATTTGATGTTTAACGGTGCTTTCCAACTGCTAGGTTATATAGCGACGACCTGCATCTAATTTACACTAGCTTAACCAATGGACGAACACAACATTCGTACCCAAGGGTGGGATTCGACCCCCGGCGAGAGCGATCTCGCTCACCGTGGTATGATGCCTTAGTGCGCTCGGCCTTTTCGGTATGAGTGCAGTAGTGATGCAATTTTTAGTTAAATACTTACATAGCAATTTCTTCAGTACATTTTAGAAAACGACTTGGAAGAAGTATATCCAAATCTTTATATAACAATCAGAATCATCCCCCGTTCCAATCAGTACAGCTTCGGCTGAGAAAAGCTTCACAAAGTTAAAATTGATTAAGAGTGACTTGAAAAGCAAAATGATTCAAGAAAGACTATATGCGTTGTCAGTACAATCAACTGAAGCCGAAATAGCGGCCAGTATTAAAATGTGGTCTTAAATTCAGTGAGACGAAAAGGTGAAAAGTTCCTCTAATTTGTGTTTGTTTATTGTAATTTTTGTCATTGCAATAATACTCGTATAAAAAAATGTTTGTATAGTTTATGGGACTTAACTACGGGGTCATCAGTTCCTAAGCTTACAAATTACTTATGAACTACTTAACACTAAGGACGGCACAAATATCCATGCCCGAGGGGGGATTCGAACCCCGACCGTAGTGGCCGTGCAGACCGAGACTGGCGCGCCGCAGTCCCCTCGGCCACCGCGGCCGGCAATACTCGTATATTATACTAACAGAATTTAGTATAATGATTATTGATGTATAATTTAGCTCATTTAACATTTTCTTCATTAATGAAAAAATGAAAGGGGCTTCGCAAAGACGAGTTGGCCGACGCCCAGTTTTCTTCTAGCGCTGCCACTGACAATAAACTCAAACTTTATACGTAGAAGCATTTCAGGATCTGAAGGCAAGTGAGAGCAACGTTTCCCAGGAGATTGAACACAGTAGGAAAGATAGAAAATCTAGAAAGGAAAATCTATTATCTAGATATAGATGGAAGATAAGGATATTAATAACAGCAGCAGAAAGTGGTGGTAATGGGAGCAGGATTCGTTATAGGATGAGAGTAAACTACTGTGAGCAGTTCACTAATAAGGTTGTTGTCCTCACATTCGACAGTAGCCAATAAATTTCTATGTCTGGGGCTGAAAATGAAGAGACAGAGAAATTCTGATATTCATAACAAATGCTCTGAATGTAAATGTAGGCCTCTGGCGGTCTTTGTCACTGCAGTAAAATTCTGCTAGATATTCTGTTTTGACGCCACGACACAACTGTACTATGTAGCTAGCCAGTTCTTGCACCAGTTGTCAGTTATATAAAATTGTCAGAAAGGCGTGTTTCGGGACCAACATTATCCCATTCTCAAGTCCTAAAAATTAAAATGAATTAGTCATTAGGCAACGTCCACCTTAAAAGATATTCAGCATCGGTGCATGTCATGCAATAGTCTAACATTTTGTCAGTTTGAAGAACCACCAACTGTGGTTCTTCAAACTGACAACTTGTCAGACTATTGCAAAATGTTCAAATGTTTGTATAGCTTATGGGACTTAACTACTGGGTCATCAGTCCCTAAACTTACAAACTACTTATGAAATAACTAATACTAAGGACGGCACAAATATCCTTGCCCGAGGGGGGATTAGAACCCCCGACCGTAGTGGTCGTGCAGACCGCTACTGGAGCGCCTCAGTCCCCTCGGCCACCCCGGCCGGCAGGCTATTGCATAACATGCATTGATGCTGCATGTATTTTAAGGTGGACGTTGCCTAATGACTGATTCATTGTAATTTTTAGAACTCGAGAATGGGATAAAGTTGGACCAGAAACACGCCGATCTGACAATTTTATACAATTGACAACTGGTGCGAGAATTGGCTAGAAAATTCTCGCACCAGTTGTCAATTGTATAAAATTGTCAGATCGGCGTGTTTCTGGTCCAACTTTATCCTATTCTCATGTATTGGCCACTTCCATTAATGCCAGGACGGTCGTACAGTAGTCCGTCTCTGCAGTCTAGTTGACAACGTGGTGGGTTGCCACGCAGGGGACCCGGGTTCGATTCGCGGGCGGGTGGGAGATATTCTTCGCTCGGAGGTGTTGTGGCGTCCTCAGCATCATTCCAACAGCATGGACACGCAAGTCATCGCAGTGGCGTCGGCTAAAAGGACTTGCACCAAAAGACCCATTTGGGGTCTAACGACCATAAATGCCACACAATCACCATCATCATGTATTGACCATGCTGTCGCAAATCCAGAAGAATTTTCGTGACAGCTGCCGTGAAACTCTGATTTCCATTTCTTTCTGGTAATTGTAATTCGTGGAGGTGGCTGCAAATATTTGCAAAATGTTCAAATGCTTGTAAATCTAAGGGACTTAGCTACGTTTGTCATCAGTCCCTGGGCTTACAAACTACTTACACCAAATTCAAGTAACTTATGCTAAGGACAACACAAACACCCCTGCCCGGGGAGGACTCGAACCCCCGACGGCGAACGGCTGCGAGTACCGCAGCCGGGCGCATTAGCGCGCACGGCTATTCTACTACAGCAAATCTTTGCACGTTTTATAAATGACAGAATCAGCTTTGACACTTAATAAAGTTATTTATTTGGACTATTGCTCCATTCTGAAGTAACAGGTCACTGTGGAGTGCGTAAATGCATATTTATTTCTTCAAGCATTGTTTCGGATATATCGGACACTTGATCAAAAGTGTGCCTGTGAAGTGGGTTAGAATGCCATCGACACAGTAGCCCTCTCCGGCCAAATAACAGCCGACGGAATAACAGAATGTCTTAAGTCAAATGTAATGCACTTATCTCCGCATCACCATTCTCCAATGAATGACACTCAATATGTTGTTTTCATTGCGTAACTACTCTACCACAGCTGTGTTAAAGATGCAGGGCCAACCATAGAACAACTACTTTATCCCAAATAAAACTCGATGGTCATGGTTACGACACAAGTGTTTTCTTTTTATCTGCAGCTCAAGATAGTAGAAGGTAGAAAGAGAACGTGTCAACGTTCATAAATGCAGTTCATTATAAACTGTTCTATTAGAACGTTCGCGCAAACAGTGCGGTGTTTCTGAGAAGCAGTGAACAAGAAAGAATAAATACCGTTTGTCGGAGAGTTCTGTTTATGTTGTGTAAGATGGGTCAATGTGTAAGTACGCATATGATCTGAAGATGCAGCGTGTTACTGTCACCGTTAATATTGTCTGAATGCTCAGGATCAACAGAGTATAATTTTTTTCCTAATGTCACTAATATACACACCAAAATAAATGTTACACAACTTGTGTATGCCATAAAAATATTTCTCCTGGATCTACATTGAAGTTATTAAAAAACTTAATTCTTTTAACCGTCATAAAATGTAAACAAAATTTACCTAATTACCATTTAGTTGCGGTAATAATATTTGTATCTTCAATCAGTATGTTGTTCATAAAGGTGCAATAAAAGAAAAAAGAAAAAAGCGCATTTAATGTGCGCAAGACATGCTCCAGCATAAGGCACCTCCAAAGACTATGTAGATAAAAAAAAAAGACTTCCTTTCTTAAACCTGTCCTTCATTGAACCATCTGCTTGCACATCAATCATTTCAATTTGCAGAGCTGTCGGAAAATATTCCACTAAATGCGATTTTGGAAAAATGAATGAGTACATACTGATTCTGTATGTGAGACTTGCTAGCAAATACTAACCCCTTCCAGAAGTGTTCTGACTATCGTTGGCATGGTTGTATGTATAATTATATCGTAAATCCGACACGGATCGGGGAAATAGGGGTATATTCCTTTAGATTATATTAGATTAATACTTGTTCCATAGATCATGAATACGACACTTCGTAATGATATGGAACGTGTCAGGTTAATGAAAAGTGTCTTTACAAATTATTACTTTGTACTAAATATTACATGACACAATATTTTTTAATTTTTTTTTCAGATTTACTAATTTATATCTAAAAATTCATATATAGTGTAGAAGGAGTTGCCATTCAGAAATTCTTTTAATATATTTTTTAATGCTAGTTGGCTATCTGTCAGGCTTTTGATGCTGTTTGGTAGGTGCCCAAAGACTTTTGAGGCAGCATAATTCACCCCTTTCTGTGCCAAAGTTAGATTTAACCTTGAATAGTGAAGATCATTCTTTCTCCTAGTGTTGTAGTTACGTACACTGCTATTGCTTTTGAATTCGGTGGGATTGGTAATAACAAATTTCATAAGTGAATATATATACAGTGAAGCTACTGTGAAGATCCCTAGCTCTTTAAATAAATGTCTGCAGGAAGATCTTGGATGGACTCCAGCAATTACTCTGATTTCATTCTTTTGTGCAATGAATACTTTTTTACTCAATAATGAATTACCCCAGAAAATGATGCCATACAAAAGCAGAGAATTAAAATAGGCATAGTAAGCTAATTTACTGAGATGTATGTCACCAAAATTTGCAATTACCCTAATAGCATAAGTAGCTGAACTCAAACGTTTCAGCAGATCTTCAATGTGTTTTTTCCAGTTCAACTCCTCATCAATGCACACGCCTAAAAATTTGGAATATTCTACTTTTGCTACAGATTTCTGATCAAAGTCTATATTTATTAATTGTGTCATTCCATTTACTGTACGGAACTGTATGTACTGTGGTTTATCAAAATTTAATGATAGTCAATTAATTGTGTGTACCAGTATATTTATCATTTCTTGCTTTTTATCCAACTCGATATGTATTTCCCACGCGTACTGAGAAATTCGTCCTCTCTCTCTCTCGCACATTTTGCAGTTCCTGTTGTAACTTGTACGTCATTTGAATTACTTACTTTGATCATCTCGTGACTGTACAGCTCTTGTATCTTCTGTGTTTGCTATGATAGATTTGTGAAGAAATCCTCCTTATGCAAGATACCTATTTATATATTACCCAGACATGTTTGGGCACTTATTGTGCTATCTTCAGTGAGTTTTTGCCTTTTATTTTATAAAGCATTTCGCAAGACTTTTTGCTGCTTTAATTCTGGAAGAGTGCCAGATTATAAATCCAAAGGTCGTGGGTTCTAACCCCGCCGGGTCTTGAAATTTTTGTCACTTTCCACTTCTTTCACCTCTGACAGTGTTGTTGATGTGAAAAATATCGAGTAGCACCGTATTTCAAAACCCACGTTAAACTGTAGGTCCCCCTATAACTGGCGGGGTAAGTCAGTTCGAAGGTCGGTGGAAGAAAGCGGCATACCACCTCCAAATAGGACCATGCTTATTTTAAGTACAGTGGTGTTCAAATTAATCTTCGGATTGTTGACTGTTTTGCCCTTTACCTTTATAATTCAGGAATGACAAGTTTTCATAGCTTGTCATTTTCGAGCTGTGGTGTTGGTGTTTCTTGTTTGTGGCTTGTTATTGTGTTTCTTGATGTTTCTTTCTGTTAGTGCATTTTTTGTCAGGAGCTGGCACTGTTTACATCGCCCAGTTCCCAACAAAAAAGTGCAATAATAAAAAGAAACATCAAGAAACACAATAAGCCACAAACAAGAAGCACCAACACCACAGCTCGAAAATAAAAACCAGTGAAAACTTGTCATTCCTGAATTAAAGCAGCATACAAATCCTGCGAATGACATTATAAAATAAAAGGCAAAAGCCCACAAGATGGCACAATAAGTGCCGAAACATGTCTGGATAATATACAGGGTGGTTTGAAATTCCCGTTACAAACTTCTAGGACTTGTAGAGGGTAATGAGTATATACACATGTGGCGTTTGTTTCGAAAGAACAGACGTCACTTCTGATCCTGCAGTTGTTATTCACAGAATATATGATATCAACTGCGATTGGCCAAAGCTGAAAATGTGTACCCAGCCGGGATTCGAACCCGGATCTCCTGCCTTCTAGGCAGTTGCGCTGACCCCTACAAGTGCGGTGATCACTGTGTCCCCAGTGGTGTAGGGGTCAGCACAACTGCCTAGAAAGCAGGAGACCCGGGTTCGAATCCCGGCTGGGTACACATTTTCAGTTTTTCCCAATCGCAAGTAATGAGTATATACCTTTTTGAATAGGAACCCATGTCCAAAAACGTATCGTTTCCGTTCCATGACAGTTTCAATTCAGATGATTATCTTATCCAGTCCTAGTCGAGGAATTTAATTAGGGATGACTCAGTTCAATTGTTGGGATCAGTTTGAAAAAATGTTCAAATGTTTGGGACTGAACTGCGGGGTCATCAGTCCTTAAAATTATAAACTACTTATAAACTAGCTTACACTAAAGACAGCACAAACATCCATGCCCGAGGTGGGATTCGAACCCCCGTCGGGGAATGTCCTCGCACATTGGAGCATAGAGCCTCAATGCGCTCGACCACGCCGCCGCGGATCAATTTGAAGAGAATACTGAATTGTTCCGTTATTACTTACACATTTTCATTACATTTTACACCTTATGGTTAACATTAGTCAACAACAACAATAACACAGCATCTACGGCGCCAGTCGCAACGTACAGGATGCGTTACAACTGCGGCTCGATGTGGCGACCACCAACGTCGTTACACACATTGTACCTCAGAAGCATGTTCTGGTACACACTCTCCATCCCACCTGGCGACCCTCCAATGTCTAGTGCAGCGGCCAGAACTCGTGCCAGCAGATCTTCCTCTGTCTCTACAGGTGTCTCATAAATTAGGCTCTACATACGATCCCACAAGAAGTAGTCCATAGGGGATAAATCCAGCGATCGTGGCGGCCTCTCGGTTGGACCACCACGGCCTACCCATCTTTCACCAAATCGTCTGTTGGGATGTCTCCGGACAGCCAGTGAAAAGTTAGGTATTGCATCATCAAACTGAAACCGCATTTCCTGACGGACATCTAGTGATCGTTTCACATAGTACACGTCATCGTATCTACCCTGTTGTATACAATGACCGGGAACTCTTGAGACGTTTCTCTGTCCCTAAGCAGACGTTGAAAAGTTATACATCTGAATTCAAAGTCGTAGAACGTTAACGATACGTGTCCGGACATGGGTTCCTATTCAAAATGTTATGTACTCACTACTCTGTACAAGTCCTAGAAGTTTATAACGGGAATTTCAGACCACCCTGTATAAAACAAGGTGTCTTGCATTTGGCGGATTGCTTCACAAATTACTTACTTTTCCGATATGGATATTGTGGGGGCTTCACCGTGATCTCCCCAGGATTTGTCCTCCTCTTAAGAAGGGTCCATAAATTTAGCAATTCTTCTCAGTGTTGTTTTAATGAGAGTATTTCTTCGATATCTTTAAGAAGCCCCTCGTTAAATATTCTCTCCGTGTAGATACGGCTTGTGACTAATCCCCGTTTTTCGCAGCTCTTCGAATTCTTCCTTCTCTCCACAGCTTTGGACACTTCGCGTAATTGCCTGCCTTGGATTCTAACTATCTACCCTAAATATTTAGCAACAATGATTTTAGATGATCATCTCTTATAATTAGAATTGTATGACCTGTAATACATGACTAGTTTATTGTTTCAAATTTTATCGGCAAATTGGCGATGCGTTGAGATACATGTTGAATGTCACTTTCTATATTTCAAATGTTAACGTCGTTGGATGTATACAAGATCGTTGTTCCTGATACCAGAAAAGTGTGATGCTCAAATGTCATGTCTATTGCGACATCTGGTACCATATTGTGAGTTGAGCAGTTAATTTAGCCGGTGTTAACTTAGTGTGAACACATTACATTGAAGCATGATTTTTTATTTGTATTATGACACGCCAACAGTAATGTTGGTAGGGACTGGTGACCCCGTAGTTAAGTCCCATAAGCTATACAAACATTGGAACATTTGAACATTTTTTAGTAATGTTGGTGGAAAAGTGTGTTTTTAAAAGTTCGTATTTGTGATGTAGTGAATGAATGAAAGTTGAGTTTGGAAAGGGGATGTATTTAAAGGTATGTATTTCTATGACTTTTTGTTATAGCATGTTGAGTAGAATATTACATATGAACTTACAGATCAGAAAACGGCAGTTTAATCTGGCGAAACCTGTAATCTAAATAAGAATTATAAGCGATCTTTGCTGTTTTCCATAATATATATTTGGTTAATTGGTATTTCTAAAGTAAAACCCAATGAATCACTTCTTCTGTATTCAAACACAACCTAATATCGGTTATTTTGAAGTTAGCCCTTTGCGGGGCAACCTCATTCGTTAGAGAGTGACATAACTCCCTTACACGAACTCAAGCATGCAGACTGATTTCGTGGGCATTCTGTTCAAGTGTGTTCAAGTGTCTGTAAATTTATCGGACCAAACTGCGTGGTCATCAGTTCGTAGCTTACAAACTACTTAAACCTAGGTAAACTAACCTACGGACATACACACACACACACACACACCCATGCCCCAGGGAGGACTCGAACCTCCACGGCGAACAACCGCGCGCTCCGCAGCGAGGTGCTTTATACCGCTCGGCTACTCCACCTGGGTATTTTGTCCACGAGTTAATTTAACAATTGCTGGTCTGATTTATCCTATTCTTCAGTGGCAATTCTGGATAACTCCCGAGATCTTACTTGTTCAGAACTTACTCACTCTTTTAATCCTATCTCACAAATTTACAATTGGAGTCATATCCGGCAAACATGAATGCCAATCCAGTCGTGCAATACCTGTCATCCAAAATCGAAAAACTCGCGTTTTTTCATACTGTGATAAACCGGTTAATAAACCTACCATTAGAGCAGGACTCCATACAAAAGCAGATGCAAATCCTTAAATATATCGTAGAACAAAATGATTTTCATCCTAAAATTGTCACAGAAATATATAATAAATACACTAAACCCATACAACATATCACACATATAGAAATGACGTTGACAAGAGACACCTACCAAACAAAAATATGTATACGTTCCCACCACATATCTGGGGAAAATATCTCACACTATCAATGCAATACTAAAACGTACTAAAGTAAAGCCGGCCGCGGTGGTCAAGTGGTCTGTGGTGTGTCACTCACGGTCTGCACAGCCTCTGCGGTCGGGGGTTTGAATCCCCCCCCCCCTCGGGCATTTAGTATAAGCTAGTTCATAAGTAGTTTGTACGTTTTCGGACTGATGACCCGGTAGTTAAGTTCCATAAGCTCTGCAAACATTTGAACATGTGAAAATGTGTGTAAAATTTGCTTATCAGACACGACACGATCTTCGAACTACACTGCAACCAAAACTTATAAAAACACCTATATATACAAATCCTGAAATATATAAAATAAAATGTAAACAATGTGATATGTTTTATATAGAGCAGACTGGAAGGAAGTTCAATATCCGATATCGTGGCACGTTAGAAATAGTGACAGCAACACCATCATATTTCATATAGCTGACGAAATACAACGAGTTATTGACATTTTACACATTACACAAAGGGAGCAGTGATGAACGTCCTTGAAGAAACTAAATTTATTCACACACAATGATTTGCCCTCCAGGAATTTTAAATTAGCAGATCGATATGAAACATAAAAACTACATAGAAAATTTTATTTATTCTATCCTGCCAAAGAGATAGACAGATAAGCGAAATCTATAAACATAGCAGAGATCATACTATTCGAAATTAATAGTAATCGTTTCAAACAAACAATTACGCTAATAATTACATTAAATCGTTAATAGGCTATTAAATCATAGGGACGTTCGACATAACCATTTCTACAATCTATAACACAATTTCGAGTCGCAATTTAACAAAATCTATGCAGACAGAGATATAATTAATACCAATGAAAACTTTGAATGAAATAGAAACGACTGTAACCAAGTAACATCGCTGACTGAGCTGTCAAAATAGCCATCACAACACGAAAAAAGACAAAAAAACAAAAAAATTATTCTGTTTTTTACTGAAATATAAAAGCGATATAACTACGTTCATTGTTAACAACAATAAAATGGTCAAATCATCATGACAGCAAATAATACAGCGACCTTGCAAGGAAGTAAAGATCAATGTACGTAGACTTACTCTACCTAGGTTGTTGGTTTATATTGTCATATTCAAAATTGCAATTTTATTCCTATGTTATCTATATTATCTTCACAGAAACCTGAAAATGACAGTTGTGCTGAAACAGGCCTTTCGTAATTAATAAATGATTTTTCACATAACAGCGTCTTTGATACAGCAAAATTTTTTACAATGTCAAGAGTTGTCCCCAATAAGCTTGAATTCTTCTTCAAAATGCTGATAAAAAGGTTCGACGATGTTGTTCCTGTATTGTGCAGATTTGAGGTTGCCCTTGAAGAGCAAAAACAACGTCCGAAACCCCCACACGATACCGCCGTAAACAAGTTGAGCATCATACTACCGTTTGAGCGGCCGTTTCCGCCGGATGTTCGAGGCCTCCCTTGGGAATATGTGTATGTGTTGTCCTCAATGTAAGTAAGTAAGTCTAGGGATTGATGACCATAGCAGTTCGGTCCAATAGGCTTACAAACATTTGAACATTTTTGAACGAAATTGATCCATACTTTGCTGCTCTGGATTGACGATATCTCTGGCGTACAGCTTTACATTGCCAATGGTTATCTGGTATCAGACATAATTGCAATTACATCTACATCTACAAAGATACTCCGCAATCCACAGTAAAGTGCGTGACAAAGGGTACATTGTATCACTACTAAGCATTTCCTTTCTTATTCAACTCCCAAATACAGGATGTCTCACGAAAGACGCCTGCCAGGTGTCCGCGGATTGCGCAGTATGGCTCCCGGCCGCCGCCACCGCATCCGCTGGCCACGGCAGTGGCCGATTCTCGGACTCTATTGTGCCGCGTGCGCACACACTGAGTTAAGGTCTAAAAAAAGTTGCCATCTAAGTAACCTAAGCTTACCTTTATTTACACTAATGTTCAAAATGATATCCCTCCATGGAAAGAGCGGCCTGACATCTGAACACATTTGTGAACACTCGACGAATTTCGGATGCCGAAATCTGGGAAATGACTAGTCGAATCCTGTCTTCCAACTCTTCGAGTGTGTGAGGATTGCTTGCATACACACCTTGTCTTTTAACATTCCCCAAAAATAAAAGTCACAGATATTTAGATCTGGAGAACGAGGAGGCCAGTCAACTATCGTATCATCAAAAACACTTCGTATTGCTGCCATAGAAACATTGGTAGTGTGTGGTCTTGCATTGCTCTACATGAAATAACCTTATAGCTTTTCGTTGGGTGAAAAGTCTTGAAAAATGGATGCAGGATATTGTTCACATACCTGTCAGAATTTATTTTTTCGTGAAAAAAGATTAGCCTAATTATTCGCCTCGCACTAATTGCACACCACACTCCAGTTTTCACGTCATGAAGAGGTTGTTGATGTAACTCATGTGGATTTTCTGAGCTCCAACGTCGATTGTTCTGCGAAATTATGTAGTCTGACAAATGCAGCCATGCTTCATGATAAAAATAAAGCAATCCCCATACACTAGAAGAATTGGAAGACAGGATTCGACTAGTCATTTCCCAGATTTCGGCAGCCGAAAATGTGTTCAAGAGATGTCAGGCCGCTCTTTCCATAGAGGGACATCATTTTGATCATCTGCTGTAAATAAAGGTAAACGTAGTTACTCAGATGGCAATGTTTTTTAGACTTTATTCTGCCGCGGGCGCAAACACTGAGTCCGAGAATCTGGCGCTGCCGTGGCCAGAAGATGCGATGGCGGCGGCCGGAAGCCGTACCGCGCGATTTGTGGACGCCTGGCAGGCGTCTTTCTTGAGACACCCTGTAGAACGAAGGAAAAAAGTATGTCTGTAAGAGCCCTAATTTCTCTTGTCCTTATGATCTTCAAGCAAAATGAAAGTAGGCAGTTCAAATGTTTGTATAGCTTATGGGACTTAACTACGGGGTCATCAGTCCCTAAACTACTTATGAACTAGCTAATCCTAAGGACGGCACAAATATCCATGCCCGAGGGGGGGATTCGAACCCCCGACCGTAGTGGCCGTGCAGACCGTGACTGGAGCGGTCAGTCCCCTCGGCCACCGCGGCCTGAACAGTATTTCTCGAAAAGAATGCCGTCTTTCCTCCAGTGACCCCAATTTGAATTCCCGGAGCATTTCGGTGACACTCGTGTATTTCTCGAACCTATGTAACGAACCTAGCTGCTCGCCTCTGAACTGCTTCTACGTCTTCCTTTAAACTGATCTGCTGTGGGTCCCAAACACTTCAGCAATACTTAAGACGTGGCCGTACAAGCGTTTTATAAGCGGTCTTGCTTACAGATGAAGTACATCTTCCCAAATTTCTCCCAATAAACCGAAGCCGGCTGTGTCCGCCTTACTCACAACTGTCCTTACATGTTCGTTCCATTTCATATCGCTCTGTAATGTTACGCCTAGATATTTCAACGATGCGACTACATCAAGAAGCTCACTACTAATTCTGTATTCGAACATAATGGGATTGTTTTTCCTACTCATCTACATCACCTTACACTTTTCTACATTTAACGCTAGCTGCCATTACTCACACCACCTAAAAATTTGGTCGAAGTCATCCTGTAGGCTGTTACAGTCAATTAAAGACGACAGCCTCCCATACAACACAGTATCATCAGTAAACAGCTGCAAATTACGAGTTGCTGTGTCCATCAGATACATTAAAATAATAGCGGTGCTATCATACTCCCCTGGAGACGATACACTCGTCTCTGATGAACACTCACTGTCAAGAACAAAACTATTACTTAGTAAGTCTTCGAGCCAGTCACAAATCTGTGAATCTAGTCCATATGCTCGTATCTTCGTTAGCAGTCTGCAGTGTGGCACAGCGTCAAATGCCTTTGTTGAATCGAGAAATCTGTGAAGAGTGTTTCCGCCAATTTTCCATACTCCATTATTGACGATTCCGGGCCACCGGTACCGTGCAGCTTCGTGTGTGTGTTTAAGAGCTGAGCTTATTCTTTACCGTCTAGATTACCGACAGTTGTTGTGGAGTCTAGTTTCACACTTGTCTCCCGGTGACGCCCCACAAATTCAATGTTTATCATGGTGGCAGTCTGGTCGGGATTCCTTCTGGCGAGAAGTTGCAGTTGCCAGTCTCTGTCGGTCGCAGAGTGAGCAGTTCGGGGCAAGTAGTGAAAAACATCCTGAAAACGATTACAAGTCCGTATCACAGTACTCTGAATCACTATTTTTTTTCAAAGTACTATTTTATTTTTTTAATTACAATTACAATAACAATTTAGGTCTGTTAGCTGGATAACTAAAACAGACATTTACAATCAATTATTATACATTACAAATTGTTTGGTTGTTAGTAATAAGTTAATGACAACTATCAGTATAATTCCCGCCTCTTAGCAAGCCTTCTGAAGGGAGGCCAGTACCCATCCCTACGACGTGGACGTGGGCGGGGCCTACTTACTGATGTAACCACTGCAACTCGTATTAATGTATTAGATTGTTACATTTACAAAACAAAGTAAATTACACTACTTCTAGTAGTGGTGCACTGATTTATACCATCCATCTCCTTTGCACCACTGGATTTCTAGTCTAGATTGGATTTGGAAAGTAGCGAGGCGGCCAACACCAGAGAACTTGTTCCGGTGACTTCTCCCTTATACCTTCCTCACGCAAGGCGGGGAAGTCGTCCAGCTCTTCACTCCTTGCCTCAAATAACCTTCCGGTCATATTCGGTTCCATCCGTGGTGCCAAACCGATGTTAGCTGGCCAGACGCCAGGGATGGTGATGTCAATCCGGTTTTACGTACGCAGTATATTGTTGCCAATGTATGCCTCATAGAGGCATGCACGGCTTTTCTCTCCTGTTGTTTCGCAGCAGACTATCCTCGATAGATCTGCTGCGCGTGGGTTGATACTTTCTCAGTTAGTATAATGAGGATCTCTACTAACTCATCGTATCACTACTATTCAGACTCTGATATTCTTATTCCTGCTATCGGACGACGTCCACACAATATCTACAGACGTCCTACACCAGGAATGGCGAACCACTGGCACGCATGTCATTACAGGCACGCTATCGAATAGTTTCGTCACGGCATCAATTTTAAGAATTTGCCTGTTTAACTGAAATGCTGATTTGTTTGTTTACATTTTAAGACAGTATCAAAGTTCATCGTCAACGGGATGTCAGTGTCGTTTTAACGCCGCCAGTTCCACGTGATGGAGAGATTTCGTTAGAATGTCCGACCACATGGGAGTGTGTTGTTGCGGGCTGTGGAGCGGAGGAGGTTGCGAAACGAACCACCATTCAGGCGCGACTACTTGGACCCTTGGACCCCGCGAGCTCTACTTGTCGATAGAAGTCGAAAGTAGTCATTGTTCGATCCAATCTACGGCATTCAACAGTGAATTGCGGTATATTATTACCAGTGCGTATGTCTTTACTGACAGTATGAGCGAAGATACGTCATCCACAGTGGCGCAGAGAGGATTTGGTTCTGGATGGGGGCTAATTTTTTTTTAAAAAGAAAGCATACTGAATTTACTAATCTATGACTTAGTTTTACACTTTTTATAATTCAACCAATTATACTACGAAACCAATTACACAAGAAATAAAATGAGTAGACTCGCATCAATTTAAAACTTGAAGAGGAGCAATCTAGTGGAAATTGTGTGTATATAATCATTTCGTAAAATAATTAAACAGCTTCTATGTTACTAGCCAAAGAGAAAGGTCTTTACAGTTTAGTTCACATGAGTCTGTGTAAAACGTGAACTAAAATAACGCTATTGTTGTTCATAAGATTCCACTCGGTGGCGCCGTTGACCTGCTAAGCAGCGGGTCGCCGCATACGAACAATCGGCTAGTATTTTCAGCTTAGCAGTAACAATAGCGGCAGCATCAAAGCTGGTCGCGGCGGCATTAAAATCGCTCACAGTACAGCACACGTTCTCAGTGGCGGCATCACGTTGGCGACCCATTGTCATGTTCACTTGTGCTTGACAAATTATAGTTACATTGTGATTTATTACATGTATACTGTTTCAAATTTTCTGTGCCGACCTGTCTAAAAAATTAGAAAATGAAAACAATAAAAAATAGTAAAATTTAAAAATCTACTAAGTCATCTGGAGTCCATTGAGAATCGAAAACTGATATGTGGGCCTCAAAGTATAATAATTTGGAAACCCCTTTCTACCATAAGGGTCGCGGCAGTCCGTCTAATGTTTTGTTAGCCACGGCGATAGTAGCGCTCCAAGTAGCAAGCAATTTACTTTTTTGAATACAGTATCAGATGAATGCTAACAGTATCGTTTATTTTTATTTGTAACATAGTTTTCACAACACGGATCGTATGTACAGCCATAAAAATCGACAATAACGAAAAGTGACACCACGTTTGTCATTATTTGGATTCCTATGGACGCTTTACATCTACATCTACATCGATACTCTGCAAATCACATTTAAGTGCCTGGCAGAGGGTTCATTAACCATCTTCATAACTTTTCTCTACCGTTCCATTCTCTCAATAGCGCGCGGGAAGAAAGAACACCTAAATCGTTCCGTTTTCGATCTGATTTCTCTTATTTTATTGGGATGGTCATGTCTCCCTAAGTAGGTGGGTGCTAGCAAAATATTTTCACATTCAGAACTAAAAGTCGGTGATTGAAACTTCGCAAACAGATCACGCCGCAATGAATAATGTCTTTCTTTTAATGATTTCCACCCCAATTCGTGCAACATTTCCGTGACGCTTTCCCCCCCGTAACGTGATAAAACAAAACGAGCTGCCCTTCTCTGAACCTTCTCAATATCTTCCGTCAGTCCCACCTGGTGAGGGTCCCACAAGGGGCAACAGTACTCCAAGAGAGGACGCACAAGTGTGATGTAGGCAGTCTCTTTGGTGGAGCTGGTGCATCGTCTAAGCGTTCTGCCAATGAAACGTAACCTTTGGTTCGCCTTCCCCACAATATTTTCTATGTGTTCTCTCCAGTCAAAGTTGTTCGTAATTGTAACTCCTAGGTATTTGGTAGAATTTACGACCTTAAGGTTTGACTGATTTATCGCGTAATTGAAGTTCAGCGGATTTCTTTTAGTGGTCATGTGTATTACTTCACACTTTTCTTTATTTAGTGTCAATTCCCAATTTTCGCACCAAGTAGAAATTTTGTCTAAATCGCTTTGCAGTTGCTTTTGATCCTCTGTTGACTTCACTAACCGATAAACGACAGCATCATCCGCGAACAGTCTAAGGGAGCTATTCAGATTATCTCCTAAATCGTTTATAAACACGAGGAAGAGTAGGGGACCAATAACGCTTCCCTGTGGAACGCCAGATATCACTTCTGTTTTACTCGATGACTTACCGTCAATTACAACGAACTGTGTCCTTTCTGATAGGAAATCGTGAATCCAATCGCACAATTGGGGAGATATTCCATAAGCACGCAATTTCATTAGAAGCCGCTTGTGGGGTACAGTATCAAAAGCCTTCCGGAAATCCAGAAATATGGAATCGATTTGAGATCCCTTGTCGATGGCACTTAACACTTCATGTGAATAAAGGGCAAGCTGTGTTTCGCAAGAGCGATACTTTCTGAATCCGTGCTGACTATTGGATAATAGGTCGTTCTCTTCGAGGTAGTACATAATATTCGAACAAAGTATATGTTCCAAAATCCTACTGCAAATCGACGTCAATGAGATAGGCCTGTAATTTTGGGGATCACTCCTATTGCCTTTCTTGAATATTGGAGTAATTTGGGCAACTTTCCAGTCTTTGGGTACGGATCTTTCGCTGAGTGATCGGTTGTAAATTATAGCTAAGTACGGAGCTATTTCATCAGCATACTCTGAGAGGAATCTAGTTGGTATACAATCTGGCCCGGAAGATTTATTTTTGTTTAGTGACTTAAGTTGTTTTACTACTCCAGGAACATCTACTTCTAAGTTTCGCATGCTGGCAGCTGTTCTTGGATTGAATACTGGAGTGTTCACTTCGTCTTCTTTGGTGAAAGAATTTCGGAAAGCTGTGTTTAGTAATTCTGCCTTAGCAGTACTGTCGTCGGTAGTATTACCATTGCTATCGCGTAGTGAAGGTATTGTTTGTGTTTTGCCGCTAGTGTACTTCACATATGACCAGAATTTCTTTGGATTTTCTGCAAGATTACGAGACAGGATTTCGTTGTGGAAACAACTATAAGATTCTCGCATTGAAGTCCGCGCAAGGTTGCGAGTTTCAGTACAAGATGGCCAGTCTTGCGGATTCTGTGTCTTTTTAAATTTTGCATGCGTTTTTCTTTGTTTCTGCAACAGTGATCTTACCTGTTTTGTGTACCACGGGGGGTCAGCCCCCTCTTTTATTAATTTATTTGGTATAAATCTCTCGATTGCTACTGATATTATGTCTTTGAATGTAAGCCACAACTGATCTACACTCGCATTTTTAGTTTTGAAGGACTGGAGACTATCACTCAGGAAAGCGTGAAGCGAATTTTTATCTGCTTTATTGAATAGATATATTTTTCGTTTATTTTTGGTGCATTTTGGAATTTCGATATTCAGTCTCGCTACTACAACTCGATGTTCGCTAATCCCTGTATCTGTTTTGATGCTCTTTACTATCTCGGGATTATTTGTTGCTAGGAGATCAAGAGTATTTTCGCAACCACGTACTATTCTAGTGGGTTCATGAACTAACTGTTCGAAGTAGTTCTCAGAAAAAGCATTCAGAACTAGTTCGGACGATGTTTTATATTTGCCCCCGGTTTTGAATACGTAATTATGCCAACATATCGAGGGTAAATTAAAGTCGCCACCGATTATAACAGTATGCTTCGGATACCTATTTGAAATATGATTCAAGCTTTCTTTGAACATTTCTGCAACCGCATCGTCTGAGTCAGGGGGCCGATAAAATGATCCAATTATTAATTTATTTCGGTGGTCAGGTATAACCTCTACCCAGACCAATTCACAGGAAGTATCTGCCTCAATTTCGTTGCAGGATAAACCGTTTGTAACAGCAATAAACACGCCACCCCCTGTTTTATTTATTCTATCCTTTCTGAAGACCATTTGGCCCTTTGAAAAAATTTCGGCCAGATTTATCTCAGGCGTCAGCCAGCTTTCAGAACCTATAACGATTTGTGCCTCAGTACTTTCTATCAGCGCTTGGAACTCTGGGATTTTCCCAACACAGCTACGACAATTTACAACTGTTACACCAATGGTTTTTATGTCTACTTTCTTCCCGTGTCTGACCTGCCCCCTTTGAGACTGAAACCCATTTTGTGTATTCCCGAGGCCATCTAACCTAAAAAACCGCCCAGTTTTTTAAAGCATAAAATGGTACGTAACAGAACAGCTTCTTAAGGATTCACTTCTAAAGTTTACTGAGGAATACTATTTCATTTTAAGAAGGAAAAGTTCTAAGTAAACGCCAGAAGATCTGAGAAAAAGACGCCATAAATCTGTGCAGCACCCGTAAGTTATGTTCCCTTCATTTCTAGCCAAATAAGTTAATGTGAAATGTAGGAAACTTGTGTGGAATGATTCCTTAAATTATTTAACGCAAATAAGTCACCTACCAGTAACTAAGGTGATAACCACACGGACGCTACAGTAAAACAACAAAAACAAAACTAGAAGAAACCAGTTCCGCAGTTGATGCTACATCTCATCCAGAAATGGCTAAGTTCTTCAGCACCCTTGTTTCTGGAGGAAACTAACTGCAGTTACTTAAATGTTCAAATGTTTGTACAGCTTATGGGACTTAACTACGGAGTCATCAGTCCCTAAACTTACAAACTACTTATCAACTAGCTTATCCATGCCCGAGGGGGGATTCGAACCCCCGACCGTAGTGGTCGTGCAGACCGTGACTGGAGCGCCTCAGTCCCCTCGGCCACCGCGGCCGGCTAACTGCTGTTACTAAATAATTCTTTATTACCAAGACAAATTAAGTTTAAGATGATCGAATAGTTCATAAAAATGCTTGTCAAGGAACATGCCTGTTATGAAAGGAAGAGATTACAAGAGAACTGTATGCTTTGCGTGCGTGATAGTACGGTTGCAGGCAAACAAGCTGCAATTATACACATTTTATTTGAATATTTATTAATTTATTCATGAATACAGTGTAGCTGTTATACACAATTTACCCCAAGGGTGTTCACATAACTAACATTGGCTATAATTGCAATTATATGAATATTTCAATCTTCTGCCTTGTACCGATCAGAAGTACGATGAGGTAGGTCTTTTATTGCAATTTACATAAATGACACAGGATTTCCTTCTATTTCCGTAACCTCATTTTTTACACTTCTCTGAATCCCTAGTTTCTCAGTAGCAAATTAAGTAATAGTAAGATAATAGACCAGCGTGTCTGAGAGAAACTAAAAATATTAACGGATTTATTAATTTTTTATATATATATTTTTATTTTTTCCACTGTTCGTGTAGTAGTTACTAGCTGGGCCGCACTGGTAGTTGTCTGGGTCACGTGCGGCCCGCTGTTTAAACACCCTTGATTTACACGATAATTCAGCCAAATCCAAACGCTGTAAATTCAACTAAATACGTAAGAATTACAGTTACGAAATGGGAAAGAACACGTATAAAATATTGTAGGGAAGACGAAACAAGGCTGAACCACAGTTACACTAAAGAAACTACCTACACTACACTTGTGCGTCGTAATTTGTAGTATTGCTGCGCATTGTGTGATCTTCAACAGGTGGAACTGACGGAGGATGTAGAAAGAGTTCAGAGAAGGTCATCTCCTTTTGTATTGCCGCGATACAGGAGACAGAAATGATGACCGATTTGGAGTGAAAAAAACATTAAAAGAAAGGAGTTATTCGTTGCGGAGCGATCTATGAAATTTCTTTCACCAACCTAACAAAATAGGAGAAATCCGATCGAAAACGAAAAGTTTCCTTTTTCAGCTCGCCATTAGAATTACTTTTGCTGTCTGTACCTATGTCACCTACATGCATGGCTTTGTAGCAGGTTTGTTAATATTCTTTGACATGTACTTCTACACAACTGCTCTACCGCCACCTATTGGCCTTGTTCTCTTACAATGGGGAACGGCCTCGCGCATCGTAGCAAAGCGCCTCTATGCGCTCGGACGCTTTAACTCTTTTTCTACCTCAATTTGAACGTTCAAATGTTTGCATAGCTTAAACTTACAAACTACTTATGAACTAGCTAAGACTACAGACGGCACAAATATCCATGCCCGAGGGGGGGATTCGAACCCCCCACCGTAGTGGCCGTGCAGACCGTGACTGAAGCGCCTCAGTCCTCTCGGCCACCGCGACCGGCTATGCAATAAGAGAATGGAAAGGCAGGGAAATATAGATATCAGTGAGATGTGGCTGTATTCTCGATAAGGCTCTTGGAAATTTTGTAATGCATGGAACGCGTGACGCATATTGACTATTATTTTCATTGAAAAATAATTCAATAGTATCCTTAAGACACCTGCATGTGACTACTAGCCCGTTTTACACGGTCGAGTTTGTGGCGAAAATTACTACTCAACTGCCTTTTGTGCCTATGTGTTAATCAGCAGCCGACCCTATCGCAAGTGCGTCTATGACGTCAATGATCTGTAGGTTGTGGCGAGTGTGAAGTTATAAATTTTCGAGTGTGCTGCAGAATGCGCATACGCAGAAACAACTAACATCGAAAGTTAAACTACTCTGGTTGAGCGCTTTCGCATAACATTTATTCTGTTGTTTGCTTTGTGTTTTCATCACACCAAAAAAGTTGTACCAGAGCCTAATATTGTTTTTCTGCTAGTTTTCTCCTAGAAAAGAGACGAAATATATACAAGCAGAAGAATATCATTTTACGGGGGAAAAGCCTACACTACCTGTATACATGAGAGTAAATATATAAATGTGTTTTACCGAAAATTACATCAACAGGAGAGTCAGAACTAATAGATGAGAAAATTATTTTCGATGATATTTTCACCATTAGCAAGAAACCGAGATATAAAAACTAAAGTGAATAGTCGTTTGTTACTGAATTTTCTATATTGTTTAATGTGTTTGCACTATAAATTTTCTTCAGCAAACAAACGTGTAAGTTTCCAGTAGTTTAAATGACTTACTCAAATTCTCAATTGTGTACAAAATTTGCTATTTGACATTTGAGGAGAACATTAACTATTAATTACCATTTCATCATTAATAAACTCAATTGTCCTTTTCCTGGTACCACGTAAAAAGTGGCTGCCTCACTTCTTCAATGAGTTGCGAAACTACATAGCAGACGGCTCTACATTTTTGGATGTTTACGTCTAAACGAAAACGACTACTCGAAACAGGCGAGACGCAGTACGGGAATAGCACGTCAGGGGCGCTGCAGTAGACACACTCGTCTCGATTAGTCAACTGAGACAAGAAATTTCGTCGTGTACAAGGGCTTAATGTCGTTCCTAGTGTCAAACGCAATGCGTGTCCCAGCTGTACGTGTTCGACTGTGGAACTTCGTTCGTACTGTGTACACAGAAGCTCAAGTGGGCCTTTTACCGATAGATCGAATATCAGCAGGTCCGTTCGAGTGGCGAGAAAATTACGTCGCGTTTCTGATTACCTCTACTGCGCATGCGTGGCCTCCGTCAGTTGCAACTGCAAACGGCAACTCGAACGCCTATTTATCGTGTTTTGTGGTTTAGCCACCTGTAGCGGTAGTTGATTCATTTGCTCTCTCAACTGCGCAGATGAAAGGTTGCTGATTTAAATAATGAAACACGACAACAAGAATAGTTTTATGAATATGCCTTTTCAGACTTTACTGTTTGGTTACAAATATTTATATGGCATTCTGCTGATTTTGATCCGTGCTGTGTCGTGTTTTAGAGGTTATAAGGAACCACACCACTGAAAATTACACATGGAAAACAGTGGTGGTATTTGTGTGTGTGTGTGTGTGTGTAAAGGAGGAGGCAGCAGTTAATAACCTTAAGCCGATTACAGTGCGACAGATGCAGTAAAATCACAGAAATAGCTTACATCACGTATGTAAATGTTTGATCTTCATCTCGAGAAGTACTCAATAAACTATATGTAAAACATGACAACATGCATAACTCTTTCAGTGTTTCATTAATCAAGTAATGGATATCGAAAAACATCAATTATATTGAATAAAATTACGTCAAATTGTTAAACAAAGCTCTTAATAACTCCAGACACCAGTTTCCCCATGAACATCGTGTTTCACGTTACATTTTTTAATTAAAGGAATTGGACAAATTTAATTAAATTCTGGTATATATTTTGTCAAATTTCGCCGCTGATTGGTATTAATTATCTGCTACTGAATGTAAAACGTTGTTCATGAGCAAACGTCCATTGCTGTAAATTGTCTAATTCCAAGAAAGGGTAAGAATTCTAACTCATTAATTTGACAGTTTGCAATGTGTCCAGTACGCAAAGGTACGACTACCGCTAGAGGTATTACGTATATAAATGAAGTTGTTTACCCGCTAGGAGCAATGAATATGAAAGCTATTCGTATTTAAAAAGAAACAGTGGTGAGTTGTTGTTTTCAAAATTGCACACGGCAACTTTTTTATAGTGGGTCAAATACTAATCACAGTTGTAGGATTTTGTAAGACGATCCTTATATGGAAGCAGCAAAATTTAATTTTTGAAGTGAAATCCTAATTTCAATATCGCTAGATTTATGTAAACGTAAGATATCTGCAGAAAAATCTCTCAAGGGAATAAAATAATACTACAATGTATTAAATTTTCACGATACTGCTATGTACCGCCCATTTAAAAGATAACGTACTTCCTTTCTTCGAGGAAAACGAACGAGGTGCATACAAAACACTTTGCACGTGTGGTGGTTTATCTATTTGGTACAAGTTTATTAAACGCTTTAAATTTGGTCAGAAGAATTTCCTCTTAAGCCCTTTCTACACGGGAAGTGAGAGCTTACGAGATTACCCATGATGCACCGGTCACGCCGTCCGCGTACAGTGTAGACGCGTTCACTTGCACAAGTTGCACGCATACGATCGCCACTAGAAGGAATAGGATGGATCCTATTCTCACGCGTATGGAAGTGCTTCGTCCACGCACAGACGACCGAATGGGGAACCCAGCTGATAAACGAAGCCAAGTCGGGAATTTGTTTGAGAATGTGTACTTGTCTCCTACTCAGAGGAATGTAGTTTTTCGACTCAGTCGTATTTTAGGAGGTGATTCTATAGAGGAATTACATTAAAATTTAATATAACCTGTGTACAATTTTTATTGAATACAGAGATATAGCTGTTAATATGAAAACCAAACAAACGTAGAGCAAATATAAATCAAGAAATTTTCACTGATTTATCCATCAGTTGTTGGTAGTACCTCACACTTACTTAAAAGTAGTATTTTGTGTATGTTCTACTTGTTCATTTCCACGTAGTTACCCAGTTTTCGGCTTACTAGTACATATTCAGGCTTTAAACTACATCGAAAACGTGTTATTTAAATAAAAGTCATTATGATGATCTACCAAGAACCGACGAAAGAATCACTCAAAACATCCAAATCGGTTTGTTGTACATACCAAGAGCTGTATCTCTGTATCCAATAAAATTTGGACACACGTTATATGAAATATTAAATGCAAATCGTCTTTAACACCATCTTCTAAAATATTTGCTATTTTTCCTGAAACATGCTGTAGTTAACAGATGAAATATTTGTTTTTCGTGAGCATTATTTGAAGTTTAATTAAAGTGAAAGGTCTATGTATAGACACCTGAGCTAGTTCATCATACACATAGGCGCCTCAAAAAAAAAAAAAAAAAAAAAAAAATAAAATAAAATAAAAAAAAATAAAAAAAAAATATATATATATATATATATATATATATATATATATATATATATATATATATATAGTCTATGGGACTTAACTACGGGGTCATCAGTCCCTAAACTCACAAACTACTTATGAACTACTTACGAACTAGGACGGCACAAATATCCATGCCCGAGGGGGGATTCGAACCCCCGACCGTAGTGGCCGTGCAGACCGTGACTGGAGCGCCTCAGTCCCATCGGCCACCGCGGCCGGCTAGGCGCCTCAAACAGCAGGGGCTGGAAGTATGTAAACGCATTTTATAATGAGGACGTTAACACATGTGAGCGACGTAGTTACGCCTGAACTGCACGAAATCAATTAAATACAGTTTCACAGTGGCAGTATAAAACACAAATAAATGTTTTAATCATCAGAACATATCATACAGTTTCGAAGAGTGATGTTAACGCGGCGATTCACTTGCTGTAAGTTCACAACAATCGAAGTAGACGCATGAAGCAGAAGACTCAGCATATGCGTACCCTTTGAACGCTTCTTTGAAGTTCGACTGTCTATCGCAAGGGGCGCTGCAGCTGACAACGACTTCCTTGTGCGTGTTGCAAGTCACGTATAGAAAGGGCTTTACTGTCACAAACGATTGCAGCTCTTTTCGCACCTCTACTCGAACGCCTCACTGTCTGTTATATTTAGTTTGAAACGGTGGCGACCGCAACTCGAACGCTTAAAGGCCAATTCACAGTCCGTCAAATCAAGTTGTATTCACACTGTCCGTTCGTATCCGTCACGTCAATTCGCCCATCTCAATACGCGATGTTGAAAGTGAGGTTATGAGTGGCGATATGTTATGCAGAAAGTCATAGTTTAATACTAGAAAGGGGTAACAACAACGCTAAATGGTATTAATGGCCAAAGAAAACTTTACAGTGTATGTTTTTGGCCAACTTACTGAGAACTGAAACAACATTTCAAAACATCGACATCTATTTTCAAGCGAAAAAATAAAAATATGAATACATCAAATCATACTGGTAAGAGCATAAATAGCGCCCATGTACTTTATCCATTACCATTTGCTCGCTGACATTGTTAATACCGTCGTATACAACTGAATTTTTGTCTTTCATTAGAACTTTTCCATTTAAAGTGTATTTTAATTTAAAAAATTACAATCTTATTCAAATAACCAGTTTTTTTCTTCAGTCGTTTCTGTTGCAATGTTACGTAACATAAACCATTTTTTGGCTTCAGATATCCGACCTCGATTTTAGGGGGACACTCAATTGACAAAAATATTTAAGACGTCATGAAACATTTGAGATTTACCCCTAAAACAAGGTATAACAACAACACAAAGATGAATAAGACACATTTGCATATAAACAGTGCAATCGTCGACGGCAACATGTAATTCGCGTGACAAAAATAGGTTAACTTTCGATGTTAGCAGACGGCCGTTCCGTCAAAACATTCTTCTCGAGAAAGATTGACGTGACTTTGACGTGACGTGACGATCCGGTGACGGACAATGTGAATGCCGCCATTAGAAATCATTGCGGAATGTTCTGACGGACGGTGACGTGACGTGAAGGACAGTGTGAATTGGCGTATTTCTTAAACGTATAGAAACATCGGAAAAAGACCGATGTATCGTTTTTCAGAGCGATGTTTTTTTAACATCGATATTTTTCCGCAGGAACATCGATGTTTTTATCAACGATGTTGCATCCCTATGCATGTCTCGTATAGAAAGGGCTTTACTGTCACAAACGATCGCAACTCTTTTCGCACCGTTACTCGAACGCCTCACTGGCTGTTATATTTAGTTCGAAACGGTGGCGACAGCAACTCGAACGCTTAAAGCGTGATTGCAACCGCAACTCGAACGAATCATCCGGCTTAACGGAGCTATAGCTTACATACCGTTCTGTCGATGCGAAGAGCGTTAACACGTTCGCTGCCGTTCGCGCTCTGGCGCGTGTAAACGTTACTTTAGCCACGCTGTGGCGCGTGCTGCGACCTAGCATGCTTTTATGGGTTGTTGTAAACTGGCGTCGTCTAATAAAGCTGTATACTCTGGTAGGCACTCAGGGAAGAGTATAAGTGATAGGCACACGTACGTGGTTCCAGATTTCCGCGATTGCATTACCGGCTACGAGCCACACACGCTTCTCATGATGATAGATTTATTGGATTCTTATGTAAACAAGCAAGGAAGCTTTTGATTGTTTTAATTTTATTTCGATTAGTTACCAGTTTATATAAAAAAATACTTCTTAGTTTTGATGTTATTCATACTTATATTGCTGATGATGTAGAAATAAGCATATGTGTTATGAAATACCTTGCATTTACTGTTTATATTGTTCATTTGTCGTTTTCACAAAAATACAAATGCAAATAAAAAAACCATATCAAAAAAACTGAAAACTAGAACCAAAACATTCAGTGGCTCAAAACTGTGAAAAGATACTGTCAAAATACGATCACGCGCCAGAGCGTAAAGTGGCACCTAGCATCATCGCGCCAGTGCGTGAACGGCAGCGAACGTGTTAAGCAATTTGTTTGTAGCGGCTGTTGTGGTAACCAGCGAGCGACATTTAGTTCTCGTGTGGAATGTAAGACGTGTCGCCACTACGGTGTCGCTCGGCAGAGTTCCCGACCTACGCACGCGGAACAGACGCCCCGCGTCCGGTCGCGGGGTCGAAAATTAGCGAGAGCGAGCCCGCCTCGGTCGCGCGGCCGAATCGATAAAAGCACTCCCAGTCGAGTTAGCCGGGAGGCGCGCCGTCGCCGCAGTCGAAGCGGCAAGCGGGGCAGCTGCAAAGGTCGGCGGCCGTCGTCGGCAGCTGGCGTATCGACGCGACTTGTGACGCTGCCCCGAGAGCACTCGGCGGCACTGCTGGCTGCTGGCGCTGGCGACGCGACGCCTGCCTTTTCGGCGGCCGCGGCTGACGGCTCGGCTGCGTACGTGCGTCGCCGCCGGCGCTCGGCCCACGCCATGCCGGCTGAGCGGCCGGTCACGTGGCCCGCCAGTCGATAGCTGAATCGAGCGCGGCGCGCGTACGTCACACTGGACGTGCGTCACTTGTTTGGCGGCCGTCTAAATGGAAATGCAACGCCGCGTAGCCCCGGCCCCCTCGCGCCAGTCAGTGGTCTCGCCTCAACTGCGCAAGCCCCCACAATTCCGTAAGCGGACGACTGTGAACAGCGGGCAAATTGAAGAGCGCCTCGGCAGCCATTATGGTGGCAGACTTCAGCACGAACTTTAAATGTGCCTAAGAGTCTTTTCATTAGAGTGTGTATTCTAGAGTTGGGCAACACGATTCTTTTTTATGAATCGATTCTTGCGATTCAATCCCACATTGTGAATCGATTCCTACGATTCGTTCACGATTCTTTCGCGATTCTTTAGTCTGCATTGGCGCGATTCTTACTTCTACATCTTGCTCATAGATGGCAATACATGTCAGTGTTATGGATGTTGGAATATTAACCTTTTGCATCTGTTACTACGATTCGTTCACGATTGTTTCTGGTCTGCGACGACATAATTCTTACAAAATGCCGAAAAGGTGACAATATGGGTATAGGATTTTTTAATATTTTTGGTGCGTAAAGTTCAGACTTAAAATAATAATGAGGCAAAGCCATTCGATTCAGCTCTCAAAAATTCTCGAGAAAATAGTCTGAAATTTAGTGAAGGTTCTAAATAAATATTACACTACCAACTATTTCTGCTGTCATCATAGCTCATTCACTAGCGTTGCAGGTTTAGTGAACGTAGGACAATTATTTCGAATGCTGCAGTAACCTTATAACTTTTTTTTCGTTCTGTTTGAATACTTCGGCAATTTAAATATAAATATAATTGAATCTATGGTAATTATAAGGTATCTAATCATTATAAGATACTTATGTAAAATCAATTAGTTGAAGGAAACACGAAATAAACATTAAAAATAAAAATCCGTTTCTAAATATTAAATTTCTTTCGAGATACAAGAAATTCACGTTTATTAAAATGTTTCTTTTTTCTAAAATCGGTTTCTTTCAGGAAAGCTGATAATGTAAAAACCAAAATGGCAAATAAGATTTTTGAGATGGCTTTAAAAACATTTAAAATCGCGTTTTTATATAAAAAGAATATTTTTGTACAATTAATTTTGTACAAAAAATATAACTACGTAGATGAACTCGAAAAGCTTAAACCTCTCTAAACACAAAATATAATCTAAATGTTACAGCCATTTCCGGGATACGCGAAATATAAATGTGTAAGGATTGCTCGTTTAAATACATAATATGTAAACTTAATAAAAGACGTATATTCGTATGTATTGGCAGCTGTGTATTTCGCTGCGTTTTGTTTGTGTTATGTGTGATTCGTGAATAGGCTAATAATTAACAGCTCACGATCTTCGTTCTGTGCTTCCTTTGTTCACACGCTTTCTGGCTTTCGTAATCATTCGGCACGATTCGCCACTTGCTTTCGAGTCATGAATCGTAAGACAGGCGATTCTTTTGAACGACGATTCGTCCCCCCCTCTTCGGCACGATTCGGCAAGATTCGGCAATCGCCTTCGAATCGTGAATCGTTGGAACTTAAGAATCGTCACGAGACAGACGATTCTTTTGAACGACGATTCGTCCGAATCACGATTCGATTCTTACGATTCTTTATTTGTATTCGTTCAAATGAACGACTCATTGACGAATCGCCACAACTCTAGTGTATTCATTCGACGTAAGACGCGAAAACTATATCTCATTTAAATGTTGTTCTTATGATCTTCAGTCCGGAGACTGGTTTGATGCAGCTCTCCACCCTACTCTATCCTGAGCAAGCCTTTTCATCTCCTCATAAGAACGGCAACCCACATCCACTTGAATCTGCTTACTATACGCGTCTCTTGGTCTCCCTCTGCGATTTTTACCCTACACACTTCCCTCCAATGCTAAATTTACGATTCCCCGATGTCTAAGAATGTGTCCTACCAAGCGATCCCTTCTTTTAGTCAGGGTATGCCAAAAATTCCTTTTCTCACCAATTCTGTTCAGTACCTCCTCGTTAGTTACGCGATCCACCCACCTAATCTTCAGCATTCTGTTCGTTCCGCAGATCCTCTTGGATGTGGAACATGTCAATATATAAACCCTTCTTTTATCTTTTACAAGCTGAAATAATCATGCAAATAGTATGAATACATACAATATATTGTTGTTGTTGTGGTCTTCAGTCCGGAGACAGGTCTGATGCAGCTCTTCACAATACCCTATCCTGAGCAAGCATAAGAACAGCAACCTACATCTGTCTGAATCTGCTTACTGTAGTGGGGCACATTGAACCATAAAAAATATTTTTCGGTTTTACTCATCCAATAATTTTATTACAGAGTTATAATTGTAAGTTTATAAAGTTTAATTATTCAAGTATCTAATGGTCTTATATGATTGCCCCACAAACAATATGTTTTAAGCTACAAGCCTTTGAAGAAAAATTGGTAAATGGTTAATAGTGCCCCACACGTGGGGTACAATGAACCAGTTTCAACAGTTTTTTAGTAGAACCTATTTAGCATACAAACTAAGTGTCAAATGTAATTTAAGACTAATGTTTACATATATTCCATTTACACATCATATAATTAACCTGTAGGCACAAGCCGCGGAGGAGTAGCCGAGAAGAGAGACTCGGCGGCCATTGCGTTGGCAAACTTACGCGCGAATTTTAATTGTGCATAAGACTCGTTCGATTAGAGAGAGTATTCGTTTGAGTTAAGTTGCGAGAACTATGTCTAATTGAAATATATAACTACAAAACAGCTTCAGACTCCTTGAATATACAGCAATTATCGAATGTATGTGAATTTATTACACATGTTGTTGTTGTTATGGTCTTCAGTCCGGAGACTGGATTCATGCAGCTCTCCACCCTACTCTATCCTGAGCAAGCCTTTTCATCTCCTCATAAGAACGGCAACCCACATCCACTTGAATCTGCTTACTATACGCGTCTCTTGGTCTCCCTCTGCGATTTTTACCCTACACACTTCCCTCCAATGCTAAATTTACGATTCCCCGATGTCTAAGAATGTGTCCTACCAAGCGATCCCTTCTTTTAGTCAGGGTATGCCAAAAATTCCTTTTCTCACCAATTCTGTTCAGTACCTCCTCGTTAGTTACGCGATCCACCCACCTAATCTTCAGCATTCTGTTCGTTCCGCAGATCCTCTTGGATGTGGAACATGTCAATATATAAACCCTTCTTTTATCTTTTACAAGCTGAAATAATCACGCAAATAGTATGAATACATACAATATATTGTTGTTGTTGTGGTCTTCAGTCCGGAGACTGGTCTGATGCAGCTCTTCACAATACCCTATCCTGAGCAAGCATAAGAACGGCAACCTACATCTGTCTGAATCTGCTTACTGTAGTGGGGCACATTGAACCATAAAAAATATTTTTCAGTTTTACTCATCCAATAATTTTATTACAGATTTATAATTGTAAGTTTATAAAGTTTAATTATTCAAGTATCTAATGGTCTTATATGATTGCCCCACAAACAATATGTTTTAAGCTACAAGCTTTTGAAGAAAAATTGGTAAATGGTTAATAGTGCCCCACACGTGGGGTACAATGAACCAGTTTCAACAGTTTCTTAGTAGAACCTATTTAGAATACAAACTAAGTGTCAAATGTAATTTAAGACTAATGTTTACATATATTCCATTTACACATCATATAATTAACCTGTAGGCACAAGCCGCGGAGGAGTAGCCGAGAAGAGAGACTCGGCGGCCATTGCGTTGGCAAACTTACGCGCGAATTTTAATTGTGCATAAGACTCGTTCGATTAGAGAGAGTATTCGTTTGAGTTAAGTTGCGAGAACTATGTCTAATTGAAATATATAACTACAAAACAGCTTCAGACTCCTTGAATATACAGCAATTATCGAATGTATGTGAATTTATTACACATGTTGTTGTTGTTATGGTCTTCAGTCCGGAGACTGGATTCATGCAGCTCTCCACCCTACTCTATCCTGAGCAAGCCTTTTCATCTCCTCATAAGAACGGCAACCCACATCCACTTGAATCTGCTTACTATACGCGTCTCTTGGTCTCCCTCTGCGATTTTTACCCCACACACTTCCCTCCAATGCTAAATTTACGATTCCCCGATGTCTAAGAATGTGTCCTACCGAGCGATCCCTTCTTTTAGTCAGGGTATGCCAAAAATTCCTTTTCTCACCAATTCTGTTCAGTACCTCTTCATTAGTTATGCGATCTATCCACCTAGTCTTCAGCATTCTTCTGTAGCACCACATTTCAAAAGCCTCTATTCTCTTCCTGTCCGCACTGCTTATCGTCCATATTTCACTCCCGTACAAGGCAACACTCCACACAAATGCCTTCAGAAAAGACTTCCTTACCCTTAAATTAATATTCGATGTTAGCAAATTTCTCTTTTTCAAATTGCTTTTCTTCCCAATATAAAAGTACAAAACAGCTTCACACACTTTTTTTTCTGGGTATGAGGTCCGCCGATATGATTTATTATACACCCAAACTAGTTTCAGCACCTCTGCGCCATCATGAGTGTGTTTCCCAGTTATTTAATGCTGTGAAAATAAGTACACTGATTTCACTACTGTATTATGCGTAAATTTATGCCTAAAAAGTCGTCAGTCTTATTATGGTTGTTACCTTCTTTTACATTCTGTGGCCATGTGGGACCCTTTCTACATAATTATGTAGTGGTAGCGTTGTCATCTGCAAGCAAAATTATCTCTTTGAACGTATTTATAGTGTGAAATTGTAAATTTGGAATGTGGGGATATTTTGATCGTTTCCCTACAGCAACTAGAACTAGCGTTCTAAGTGCAGCATATGAACGGAATTTATCGTCTGACACGATTTTTTGCACTTTCTCAGTATATTGTACGATGGCGAAACTTTAGTACAAACATTAATTTGGGAAGAGTTTAACAACACTTTACGTCCTTATTTTCGAGTGCCTGCTATATTTTCCAGTATTTAGATATTTCATAGCATAAGAAAAGAAACAGGGCTGCCTAAAACAGCTAGTGCTAAAAATCGACTGTAAAAATAAAATATACCATCAGATAAGATACATAACTGTAAAATAGCGTCTTACCTTATGAATACAGCAACCAGCCACTTCCAGATTCTTTTAAGAACACGAAGCATGGCATAATTTTTTTTTTTTTTTTTTTTTTTTTTTTTTTTTTTTTTTTGCTGAGTGCATCTAACATTAGCTTTAGGGTTGTTGTTGTGGTCTTCAGTCCGGAGACTGGTTTGATGCAGCTCTCCACAATACCCTATCCTGAGCAAGCCTCTTCATCTCCACATAAGAACGGCAACCTACATCTGTTTGCATCTGCTTACTGTATCCATGTCTTGGTCTTCCTCTGCGGTTTTTACCCCACACACTTCCCTCCAACGCTAAATTCACAATTCCTTGATGTCTAAGAATGTGCCCTACCAATCTATCCCTTCTTTTAGTCAAGGTATGCCAGGAATTTCTTTTCTCCCCAATTCTGTTCCGTACCTCCTCATTAGTTATGCGATCCAACCACCTCAAATCGTTTGTTTTTGTTTAGCGACTTATGTTGTTTTGCTACTACAGGAACATCTACTTCTAAATTTCGCATGCGGGCAGCTGTTCTTGGTTCGAATTCTGGAATGTTCACTTCGACTTCTTTGTTGAAAGAATTTCGAAAAGCTGTGTTTAGAAATTCTGCTTCAGCAGTGCTGTCATTGGTAGTATTACCATTGCTATGGCGTAGTGAGGGTATTGTTTGTGTTTTGCCGCTGGTGTACTTCACATATGACCAAAATTTCTTTGGATTTTCTGCCAGATTACGTGACAGGATTTCGTTGTGGAAACTATTATAAGCTTTTCGCATTGAAGTCTGCGCTAGATAGCGAGTTTCTGTATAAAATTGCCAGGCTTGGGGATCCTGTGTCTGTTTCAATTTTGCATGCGTTTTTTCTTTGCTTCTGCAACAGTGATCTGACCTGTATTGTGTACCCCCTCTTTTATTAATTTATTTGGTATAAATCTTTCGATTGCTACTGATATTATGTCTTTGAAAGTAAGCCACAACTGATCTACACTCGCATTTTTAGTTTTGAAAGACTGGAGTGGTCGTGAAGCGAATTTTATCTGCTCTTTTGAATAGACATATTTTTCGTTTATTTTTGGTACATTTGGGAATTTCGATATTCAGTTTCGCAACTACAACTCTATGTTCGCTAATCTTGGTATCTGTTTTGATGCTCTTTACTAGGTCAGGATTATTTGTTGCTAGGAGATCAAGGGTATTTTCGCAACCATTTATTATTCTAATGGGTTCGTGCACTAAATGTTCGAAGAATTTTTAGAAAAAGCATTCAGGTCTAGTTTGGACGATGTTTTGTATTTGCTTCCGGTTTTGATACGTATCTATGCTAACATATCTAGGGTAAATTAAAGTCGCTACGGATTACGACAGTATGCTTTGGGTACCTGTTTCAATTGTGATTCGAGCTCTCTTTGAAAATTTCGACAATTGCATTGTCTGAGTCAAGGGGCCGATAAAAAGACCAAATTATTCATTTTGTGAGATATAACCTCTACCAATACCAACTCACAGGAGCTATCTGCCTCAATTTCGCTGCAGGATAAACCGTTTGTAACAGCAATAAACACGCCACCCCCTTTTTTATTTATTCTATCCTTTCTAAAGACCATTTGGCCCTTTGGAAAAATTTCGGCTGAACTTATCTCTGGCGTCAGCCAGCTTTCAGAACCTATAACGATTTCTATCAGCACTTGGAGTTCTGGAACTTTCACAACGCAGCTACAACAATTTACAACTGTTACACCAATGGTTCCAAGATATGCAATTCTTCCCGTGTCTGACCTGCACCTTTTGAGACTGAGACCCTTTATTTAGCGGAACTTTGGCGCAAGTCAAAGAATCTGCAGGCGACACGATCGCAGAACTGTCTGAACCTGTGATTCAGACCCTCCATAGTCCTGTCGAATACGCTGCAGATGGCGAGCTCTGCCGTCGTCTTGCAAGCAAGACTGGCAGTCTTTACCACTTCTGACAGCTGCTCAAAACTTCTGAATAACGGTCACCACTGGGAAAAATAAAACTGTCCGCTTTTAAGAAGTGTCCGCTGTTAAGAAAACGATCAAATGCAAACTTTTACCTGAAATGATCGGGACGGTTGCCATTTCGGATAACGAAAATCTCGGTTAAGCCAAAGTCCCCTGTTTTCACGTTTGAAACACACCGAATTGCGTCAATACCGCGAAATGTGATAGTAAAACGTGCGAATGCCACGCGGTTTCTCGAACCGATCCAGCCATCCATCATTTCCTAGGAAATCTTGCTCCTTTCCTTCAATCAGCTCATAAAAAAATCATCGATATTTGACGAAGTAGAGGACCTGAGCCGGCCGCGGTGGCCGAGGGGACTGAGGCGCTCCAGTCACGGTCAGCACGGCCACTACGGTCGGGGATAGGAATCCCCCCTCGGGCATGGATATTTGTGCCGTCCTAGTTCGTAAGTAGTTCATAAGTAGTTTGTAGGTTTAGGGACTGATGACCTCGTAGTTGAGTCCCATAAGCTGTACAAACATTTGAACATTTTTGAACATTTTAGAGGACCTGAAACTGGCACGCCTTTGGCCTCTACTAATTGAGGACGTGAAACTTTTATCATTGTTTTTCGAGATTTGATTGCACTGATTGAAACTTGAATGGAACAAAATGTTTAAATTTCTGATCGATTTGTTTTCAAATCAGTACTCGCACTCATACCGACGTTGAAATCTGCAGCAATTTTTGCAGGTGATTCACCAGCATCAGATTTCTCCAAAGTTGGAAGCTTTTGGTACAACGAGATCACACAACCTTTTCGCTTCGCGCCCGTGTCAGCGTTTTTTTTTTTTCTTTTTTTTTTTTCTTTCGAATGAAAACATTCGATACCTCTCTCCTGTCCTACCCAAGCCTACGCTTTAACACAACAGTGCGATTACTATTAAACGCTTGGCTTCGTCTGATGTACCGACAACAGGCAGAAAGTGTTTGTCGCCGCACTCTCATTGTCGGTTTCGACATGGCTACGCTGCATGGAGCAATTCTATACGTACTTTACTTAGAAGAAGTTCCAATAGATGGCAATGCCATGAAATCACGCAATACGAGCAAGAAACAAGCTAAAACTTCAAGCAGTACACGCTCGAATTGACAACTCTCAGACTTTTGACACGCAAAGTGCACTGATTCTTTCATGCCGTCCGTTATATGGAAGTTTTGATTGTTGTTGGGGGACATATTACAGTGTCCGTGTCCGTTATTGGGAATGTCCGTTATTCGGAATAATTTTATCATAAGGGCTAATTTTGTTTTACAGGGGATTTTTAAAATCTCCGCTATTGAGAGGAGTCCGCTATTGAGAAGTGTCCGTTAAGGGAAGTTTTACTGTACTAACAAACCCACCGTCTGCGAGTGCCAGCATCATGCAGGCAGGTGGGTAACTACAGGACAAGCGACACCATCTGCGTCAGGAACATCCTCTGCCACAGACAGCGCCTCGAAACTGTTTGTAAGACTAGGGAGGCCTCCACTTCGGTCCCCCGGGAAGTCTTGCGCCACCTGATAAACGCTGAGGAGACCTCCCAATGCACCACAGATTAGGAGGCGACCCCCTCATGGGCAGAGACCGGGCTGGCCACAGCTGCACGTCAATCGGAAGGCACAACAGACGCACAGGGCATCTGCTGCTCCCCTGCGAGCAGCCCACAACAGCGGCGCCCACCCACCACAGTCTCAAGCGTTGCCAGCGAAGTCAACACCACTTGACGCTGCACGCAAAGAGTCGCCATCTCGGCCTTCGTCCGTTCACAGCAGTCACAGTTCCTAGCCATTCTAAAAACCTATGTATGTTCCAAATAAGTATGACTGTCGTGATTTAAACTTTGGGAGTACACACTGAACTGTAACTCTGACGCTAATTTAAGTATAAGCACGTGGACACTAAACTGTTCCTTTGATGCAAAGCTGACTAAATATACATCTACATCTACATGGGATACTCTGCAACGTGCCTGGCAGAGGTTTCATCGAACCACAATGATACTATTTTAAACTCCCATTCCATTCTCGAATAGCACGCGGGAAGAAATAACACATGAATCTCTCCATTCGAGCTCTGATTTCTCGTATTTTATTCTGATGATCATTCCTACCTATGTAAGTGGGAGTCAATAATATATTTTCGCATTTGGAGGAGAATGTTGGCGATTAGAGTTTCGTAAGTAGCCCACGCCGCAGCGATAAGCGCCGTTGCTGTAATGATTCCCATCCCAGATCCTGTTTCCCCTGTATCGTGACAATACGAAACGATCTGCCCTTCTTTGGACTCTGTCAATGTCCTCCATCAAACCCACCTGATAAGCATCCCATACTGGGCAGCAATTCTCCAAAAAAGGACGGACAAGCGTAGTGTATGCAGTTTCTTTAGTAGTTCTGTTGCATCTTTTAAGGGTTCTGTCAATCAAATACAGTCTCTGGTTCGCCTTTCCCACGACATTATCTACGTGTTCTTCCCAGTTTAAGTCTGAAGTAATAGTAATTCCTAGGTATTTTGTGGAGTTTACAGGCATCGCTTATAATTGATTCAACTTGTAAACAAAGTTTAACAGATTTCTTTTCGTACTCATGTGGACGACTTCACACTTCTCATTATTTAGAGTCAATTGCCAATAGTGATACCTTATTCAGATCGTTCTGCAGTTGGTTTTGATCTTCAGATGATTTTACTAGACGGTAAATGACGGAGCCCTCTACAAACAATCTCAGAAAGCTACTTATATTTTCCCCTAAATCGTTATGTAAATAAGGAACAGCAGAGGACCAATAACACTACCCTGTGAAACGCCCGATATCACCTCTGTTTTAGTTGATGTCTTACCATCGATTACTACGAACTGTGTACTCTCTGACAGGAAATCACCTATCCAGTCCCAAATTTGTGGCGATATACCATATAGGCCAGTCGCCAGGTATGTTTGGGTCCAAAAGAATTGCAGGAAGCTGAATTTTTGGTATGTTGTTAACACATATTAAAGTACTATTAAACCACGTTTGCAGCTTCGAAATCCTTTAGCATAACTTTTAAGAGCCAAACAACCTCAAAATTTTCGGACTTCTTTCCGGTTTTGGCTTATAACTCGTGAAGCGTGTTTTCTTTTTACGAAAAGTCACTCACACCTCTTTTAATGCAGATAAAATATTCTAAAGTTTAAGTCCAACCGCAGTCCAATAGTTCCCGAGATACTAGACTTCAAAATTTGGCTTATTTCTCCAAAAAGTTCAAATTTTCGATTTTAGTTATCTTTCAGCTAGATTATTGGTTTTTATGATTATCCCACGGGGAAAGTCATACACAAAAGTTACAAAGCAGTTATTTATCTTTAATCTAAGTACAGAACACGTCCATAGACCAACTATGTATCTAGGTATCGTTAAAAAACAAAAAGTTGGAAAAATCGGAGTATTCAGGAAACTGACCCAGACGAATTGCAGTCCTCTTATCCTCTATATATACAGGATATATTGGTATGCACTAACACATAAATTACATAATGCGTTAATAATCATCGTCAGTGAGTAATTCCTCCTTTTTCTTTTATTCGTCTGGGTCAGTTTACTGAAGTCTCCGATTTTTCCAACTTTTCGTTTTTTAACGATAACTAGATATATATTGGGTCTATGGACTTCGTTCTGTACTTAGATTAAAGCTAAATAACCGCTCTATAATTTTGATGTTTGCCTTTCCCCATGCGATGATCATATAAACCAATATTCTAGCCGAAAGATGACTAAAATAGAAAATTTGAACTTTTTGGATAAATAAGTCAAATTTTGAAGTCCAGTATCTCGGGAATCTATTGGACTTACAGAGCTGTGGGTGGAATTAAATTTTAGAAAATTTTATCTACATTAACAGAGGTGTTAGTGACTTTCCGTAAAAAAAAAAAAAAAAAAAAAAAAACCACCTTCACGACTTATAAGCCAAAACCAGAAAAAAGTTCGAAAATTTCGAGGTTTCTTGGCTCTAAAAAGTTAGGCTAAATTTTGAACCTTCAAAGGTGGTTTAATACTACTTACTCTAATATGTCCTAACAACATACCAAAAATTCAGCTTCCTGCGATGTTTTTTGGACCTAAGGCCACTTTTTTGTCTACGACTGGCCTACATAACCACGCAATTTGATTCCTGACAGATTTGTCACAATGGCATCCTGCATGTATAACGGTGGTTGACTGACAGATTGGACAGGTGGGAGCTCTCATTGCCTGTTGCGTATGGTCGGTATAATATTGTGTGTAAGCTGCATTTTTGAAATCTATAGTTCCTATGCAGTCATCGTGCTTCAATCATATGATATTGTTGCCGATTTTCGATATTTCCGTCAATTTTTTATAAACAATATGTCTTCTTCTGTTGTTGTTGTGTTACACATCTGGACATTGAGAGATTGTTTGTTATGATGGACACACAATTTCACTTTTGAGTTGTGGTGATCGTTAGTGTTACATCCCGTTTATTGTCGAACGCATAACATGTTCGTTGGCTGTTGCAAACATCGTCTATACAGAGATTTATTTTTCCCAGGCACCTTTGGTGGCGAACGATTTTCGAAAGACGGAACATTTTTTGAATAGTCCCAAATGTTTGCCCATGGTTAGAATTGTTTAAAATAATTTTTGATGAATCTACATAGGCTATATGACACTTACAGTACACAGATGTAGCATTACATCCAATTTCTTCAGCCCATGTCTATCTTTAGCTGCAAAATTGTGTTCTATGTGAGTTGTAATTTAGGTTTGATGTATTACGTTAATTACACTTTATGTAAGGTTCCGAGAAACTGACGTTCAAACGTTTGTAAAGTCTATGGGACTTAACTATGGGGTCATCAGTCCCTAAACTTACAAACTACTTATGAACTAGCTAATCCTAAGGACGGCACAAATATCCATGCCCGAGGGGGGATTCGAACACCCGACCGTAGTGACCGTGACTGGAGCGTCTCAATCCCCTCGGCCACTGCGGCCGCCGGCCGAGAAACCGAAATGTTGTTCCAGAAACACAGGTTGCCACAGTTTATATGCAAATTAGGTAACCCAACAGAGTGTAACAAAATGTAGTGCACATTTATTTTGCCCAGACACTTGAGTGGCGAACAAGTTCCGAAAAAGGAACATTTCTTTTTTTGGGTAGTCCCCAATATTTGTTTATCGATAAATAGTTTTTTTATCTATCTCTTCAATTGCATTCCAATGTTATTACAGCTAGTGGTGAAAATTATAAATTTTTCTTCCCACCAAAGAAAATTAGATGATGGATGGTTCTGACCAGGTATTGAACCCAGGACTATTGATTCAGTGTCCCTACCTGATCCCCTCATCATGTTTCTGGCCCCCCAATCGATCTACCACCAAACACGTTTGAATATAATGCACATACAATTCCCTTGACTTTACAGGTATTTGTTTATAAACAGTTGTTGTTAAACATACAAAAAGCAAGACATATAGTGTTGTTCACTGACGATTTCTCGAGAGAAAACGATACGTTATTTTTTTGGAAAATTGTTAATGCAAAAACATAGGATGTCGTAATTAATTTGATAAGCATATTAGGAATAAAAAGATGATTGCAGCAGTGGTGGATGGCCTGGGGACAGGTGAGGGCGATGGTTGCCCAAGTGACCAGTTGTGGTGGTGGTCAAGTTGTTTGTGAGACTCTTGTGTTAAGTGCAAGTACATGTTCGGTATCAATCATCCTGCCCTTCCGGGAAGAGTGCTTTCCTTCCGTGAAGTGCACTATTGTTTGAGTGTAGCGGCGTCCTCTGATCAGCGGTCGTGCAAGTGGCCAATGGTGGAGAAGTGGCGTTTAACGGTAACAGTCGACGGTCGATATTCATTGTGCCAGAACCGGATTTGCTATACTACCTCTTAGCATTAGAGGGACGTGTAGGGGGTTAAAATCGTAGAGGGGCACTGAGAGACGAATACAGTAAGCATGTTCAAAAGGATGTAGATTACCGTTCTTATTTGGAGATGAAGAGGCTTGCAAAGGGCAGGGCAGCGTGGAGAGCTGCATAAAACCAGTCTGCAAACTGAAGACAGCAACAAAAAGCTAAGGTGAACTGTATGGAAACAATATTAGTTTCTTCATAATAGTTTCTCCAAATTCGGTCGTGTATTATTGTAGTACCAATTTGATGCTAAGTAAGGTCATTGTATGATGGCTGGACAAAGGTCAATGCAACTATTTTTTGTTTTTGTTTCAGATAGCAGTCTGATTGGAAAATGTGACATATACAGACGCAATGTCAAGGTGGACAACGAATAACGCTGAAATATCGTAACACACTATTTTAAACGGTACTACACAGGACAATATGGCATTCATTGTGCAAAAGAATGACAACACAGTACACATACAATTGACAAGACAAACCTGGGACTGCTAACCGTCAACTCATACTGTAGACTTTCCAACTAGGATAACTAAATCGTCTAGGACAGCCATTGACAATATTTTAAAAGACAAATCAAAGGAACAAAATCACATCATAAAACCAATAATTAATGGCCTTTCAGATGATATCAGCTCCTTATTTTAGGTGCAGATTCTAAGCAGGTTAAGAAGACTGCTAAATCTACATACAAGAGAGTAGTCAACCCACCAAAAATTGAGAATAAAAAAAAAAAAAAAAAACTACTAAAAAATACGAACTGGAAATATGTGTATAAGAGCACATGGATAAAAAGGTAAAGCAGTCAACAGTCCGAAGATTGGTTTGAACACAACAGTGCTTTACTAGGCATGGTCCTGTTTGGAGGTGGTATGCCGTTGCCTTCCTCCGACCTTCGAACTGACTAACCCAGCCAGTTATAGGGGGACCTACAGTTTAACGTGGGTTCCGAACCAAGGTGCTGCTCGATATTTTTCACATGAGTAATACTGCCAGAGGTGAAAGAAGTGGTAAGTTACAGATAAAAATCCTAGGACCTGGCGGGGATCGAACCCGCGCCCTTTGGATTTGTAGTCTGGCACTCTACCACTGTGCAACCGAGGCGCACGATCACAGAGAATGAACGAAAAATATAACATATTCATTAATAATGTCAATATTTTGTTTCAAAGCTGTTTTCCTCTAAAAGTAACTCAAATTAAACAGAATTCTATAATAAAACCATGGATTACACAAGGAATAACAGTTTCGTGCAATACAAAAAGGAAAGTATATCTATCAGCTAAGAGTAGTTCCAATGATGATGACTTAGCTAAATATAAGGAATACTGTAAACTATTTAAAAGAGTAATTCAGAGAGCTAAACAAGTGCTCTATGAGAAAAAGATAGCAAAATCAGACAACAAAATAAAAGCATTATGGGACATAGTGAAAGAGGAGACTGGTAGAAACAAAGGAACAGGATCAGATAGCATTAAAAGTACATGATACATTAGTAACTGACAGGCATAGTGTGGCAAATCTATTTAACAAGTACTTTATATCTGTTACTGATAGTATGGGATTGTCAGGGTCAGTAGATAATGCCTTGAATATTTGAAACTAGCATTTACAAATAAGTTCAGGAACATGAATATGTCACTCAATTCACCACAAGAAATAACTTCCATAATAAAATTTTTAAAAACAAAGCATTCTAGTGGCTACGATAAAATATCAACAACATTAATTAAAGCGTGTTCTTGTGAATTTAGCACAATTTTAAGTTATTCGTGTAACCAGTCTATTATAACTGGAGTATTTCCTGATTGGTTAAAATATGCGGATATTAAACGTCTATTCAAGAAAGGGTAAAACAGATACCATCAAACTACAGACCGATTTCACTTTTACCGGAATTCTCAAAAATTCTAGAAAAAGTAATGTACAAGCAGCTTCTCAACCACCTAACCTCAAATGACATATTGTCTAGAACACATATTTTTGATTTCTAAAAGGTTCCGATATCGAGAAGGCTATTGTGGTATAATATTTTGGGGCAACTCTTCAAGTGAAGCAAAAGTTTTCATTGTCCAAAAGCATGTAATACGTATTATTTGTGGTGTAAATTCACGGACATCCTGCAGAAGCCTCTTCAAAGAACTGGGTATATTAACTACTGCCTCTCAGTATATTTATTCCTTAATGAAATTTGTCATAAATAATATATCCCTTTTCCCAACAAACAGCTCAGTTCATACCTACAATACTAGGAACAAAAATGATCTACACAGGCACTTACTTTAGCTCAAAAAGGGTTCCACTACTCAGGAACACACATTTTCAATAATTTACCAACAACCATAAGACATTTAGCTATAAATAAAGATAAGTGTAAGAGGAGCCTGAAAGACTTTCTAGTGGTCAACTCCTTCTACTCCACTGACTAATTCTTAAACAGAAGCAATTGATGCATGTATCTGTATCCATACTATTAGTATTATCAGCTTGTAAATGTGTACGTACCTGTATTAGTAATATTATATTATCAACTTAAAAAAGAAAAAAAAATATTTGACATGTTCCACATCCACGAGGATCACCTCAACACGGATCTATGGAACGAACCAACTAATCTAATGTAATCAAATCAACGTAGTCCCCTGCTGCTGTCACCATACGCTGCCAACGAAGTGGTAGACCTTTAAAGCACAAAAGGAATTTGCTAATCCTGTCTGCGAACAGGTGACTCGATTCAGATATGATGCGATAAATGCTGAGTTAGGTGGCATTCAGCGCCTCCCATATCGTTGGCAGCGTTTGGTGACAGTAGCAGGAGACTACTTTGAGGGTCTGTAGGCCCAGGCTTGTCATGTAACCTGTATGTGTACTGTGCTGTCATTCTTTCCACCGTGAGTGCAATTTTGCGCTGTATTTAGTGTGTTACGATATTTCAGTGCTTTCAATTGTCCACACATGAAATCAACACCTTATCCTTTTGTCTGTATATATAACATTTTCCAAATGGACTGGTATCTTCAAGGAAAAATAAATAGTTGGCATGACTTTTGGCCCAACCCTCGTATATTTCAAGTGGTCTTACTGTGACCTTTTGGACTTTGGATCCATCTAGCACAGAATGGAATGTTTTATCACTGGATCCATGTAACACAGAATTAAATTTATGATTTTGTAGGCGTCAGGAGCCTCAGTCATATAAATTTTTTTTAAAGAGCTGAGCGCCATTTGACTGAAAGTTTGGTTTATTATCACTACCTGGTTTCGACCTTAGGCCATTTTCAAATGTTGTGCTATCATTTTTAAAAAGACATGATTTGAATTAATATAAAGTAATATGAAGTAAACATATAAAGCACATTACAGTGGTATAAGTTGGTTACTTACTTAAAAGTTGTCAGATAAGTTTCCTTAGGTCATGGTCATAATAATAAATATTCGGATTTGAATCCATGTCGGAGTTATAAAATGGGTGACGCATTCGTTCCCACATCTTAATTTAAAATAATAAAATAGGTATGTGTTCACCATAAAATCACAAAGACAACTGGAAATACGAATGCGATGGCATATCTTTGCAGTTGGTTTTGTAATAATCTTTGTTGTATTCTTTGTCCTCATTAACCAGTTGCCTTTGTGTTTTTATGGTGAACACATACTTTTTTTATTATTTTAAATTAAGACGTGAGGACGAATGTGTCACCCATTTTATAACTCCGACACGGATTCAACTCCGAATATTTATTATTATTAATACCATGACCTAAGGAAACTTATACCACTGTAATGTGCTTTACATTTATACTTTATATTACTTTATATTAATTCAAATAATGTCCTTTTTAAAAATGATAGCACCTTAAAAAACCAGAATTAAATGTTATTTCATCTGATATACTGCTTTTTATCCATGTTAGATCGAGGCAGTTAGATAATGGGCAGAAATACATTTCTTCAACTGTTAGTTTTGGCAATCTGAATGGGAAAATATTTCTGTCAGCTCCGATCCTTACTGTTGTAACATTGATAAAAGGAATAGTCTCGTTTATTTACGGTTGTGAACACTTTAGGTCGATGGACTATCGACAGACAAATCTAACGCATCAGTGACGGTGGCATCCAGGTAACATGGAATGGTACTTGTCAAGTTATGAGCAGAAAGTTACGTGATATCGCCCCGTTTCCTGTCAGACTGCAGATACAGAGCGTCGAGCGGTCAAATTACTTGTGTCCACATACTGGCATTCATTCAGCTACCGCTGAGACTTTACCGGTCCCATCCAGTTTTAGTATTCCTATCTTATCACGCGAGAAACGTATCAACTGCTTGTTTGCAAGTACCTTACTTATATTCGGTCTCCTCCGCACGCCATTCCTAGCTAGAAAGGGTAGCGTTGTCTGATGTTGGGGCAGTAGTTACATAGATTCCCACTAGTCGCGCAGCCAGGATATGGTTCTGGCGGGGGTAATTTTTTAAAAATAAATAGATTTATTAATCTATGACTTTTATTTTTACACTTTTTATATTTTAAACACTTATACTTTGACAACAATTGCGCTATAAAAAAAGTTGACTCGCATTAATTTGTAAGTGGAAGAGGAGCAACGTAGTGGAAAAGGAGTGTATATAATCAGCTCGTAAAATAATTAAGCAGCTTCTATGTTACTAGCCAGACAGAAAGGTCTTTACAGTTTAATTAACATGAATGTGTAAAAAATGGAACTAAAATAACACTATTGTTGTTCAATAGATTCCAGTCCGTGGGCCGCGATGGAGTAGCCGAGTGGTCTAAAGCGTCTCGCTGCGGAGCGCGCGGTTGCTCACCGTGGACGTTCGAGTCCTCCCTGGAGCATGGGTGTGTGTGTTGTCCTTCGGTTACTTTACCTAGGTTTAAGTAGTTTGTAAGCTACGGACTGATGACCACGCAGTTTGGTCCGATAGAATTACAAACATTTGAACATTTGAACCACCCGGTGGCGCCGCTGCGCCGCTGACCTGCTAAGCAGCGGGTCGCCGCATATGACCAATCGGCTCGTAACTTCAGCATAGCAGTAACAACAGCGGCAGCATCAAAGCTGGTCGCGGCAGCATGAAACCGCTCACAGTAACAGCAGCACACGTTCTCAGTGGCGGCATCACTTTGGCGACCCATTGTCGCTTTCAGTTGTGTTTGGTAAATTATAGTGACGTTGTGATTTATTACATTTGTACTACTTCAGATTTCCGGTGCAGACCTGTCTAAAAAATTAGAAAATAAAAACAATAAAAATAGTAAAATTTAAAAATCTACTATGTCATATGGACTCCATTGAGAATCGAAAACTGATATGTGGGCCCCAAGGTCTAATAATTTGGAAACCCCTGTTTTACCATAACGGTCGCGGCAGTCCGTCTAATGTTTTGTTACCCACGGCGATAGAAGCGCTCCAAGTGTCAAGCAAGTTACTTTTCTGAATACAGTATCGGATGAATGTGAATAGTACCGTTTATTTTTATTTGTAACATAGTTTTTACAACACGGATCGTATGTACAGCCATAAAAATCGACAAAAACGAAAAGTGACATCACGTTTGTCATTATTTGGAGTCCTATGGACGCTTTAAAGTATAAAATGGTACGTAACGGAACAGCTTCTTAAGGATTCACTTCTAAAGTTTACTGAAGAATACCATTTCATTTTAAGAAGGACAAGTTCCGAGTAAACGCCAGAAGATGCGAGAAAAAGACGCCATAAATCTGTGCAGCAACCGCAAGTTATGTTCCCTTCATTTCTAGCCAAATCAGTTAATGTGGAATGTATACCCGGGCCGCTGAAACATTGCACTTGACGTTTCGCGCTACGGCGAGTTAAGTTGGCTACACTGCTTTAGCGACGTTGCAACACTAGCCTCTATAAGCACAGCAGACGAAACGGTTTTCAGTTGCATCTCGTAAATGTAAGCTATTGAGCAATAAAAGTGCATATAATAATTCATTCTTGAGCAGCAATTAATTAACGGCATATTAATGAAGACCAGAGCACAACAATGCACACGCTTTCAATAATGGAGCAAAGCAATATACAAAATAAGCTTTGAATCACGACAGATACGAAATAAACAATAATCAAGGTAGTAACTTCTCTCTTAACGTTTTATAATCACAGTGATTTTCACTCACCAATTTACGGCGACAATGGTGCAATTACATCCAGCTCCCCAACTTCACTGTTGTCGTCACTGCCAAAATCGTCGTCATCACGAAGATAAATCATTAACTGTTCGTGATCCCTTCCATTGTTTGCGCTGACCGGATCAGTTTTCAGCCCTTTTTTTTTTTTCCAAGATGCAGTATTCACATTGGCAACAGCTTTTCCACCTCTGTTATTGTAAAAGACTTATTGTTCCTTAAGTAATTCTTCACGTCACTCCATAGAAATTTTATAGGGTTAAAACGGCAGTGAAATGGGGGCAGATTTATTTCATTGTGACGCTGCTCCTTTGCGATTTCATCTACTGCATATGTGGGTGTAATAAGCTTATTTTGTTTCACGAGCGATTATAAAAGAAGTTTTGACATTGACATATCCGCAGTAATATTTCTTTCTTGTAACCACTGCACCATAACTTATTTCCGATCGTTTGAAGCGAGAATGAATTTCCTGCTAAGAGCATAAGCTTCGAAGTTTTTATTCATACGAAATTGAGAACTTACTCAGAAAACGTCACTAGACAAACACCTTTTCGATGACATTATCCAATTACTTGAACTCGGAAAGTCAAGTTAAACCACTCACAGTAAAACAAACCGCAGCGAAAAAAGCAAACACAACATAAACACGCGATAAACAGGATACACAACTTTGTGTACGTTAGAACTGAACAAAGCTGGCAACGCGGGAACGTTGACGTCACGGCACGTGACCACTGGAAGTGTTTATCGCGCTGTGATTGGATCGTTCCTAGCGAATAGCGACTCGCGCTTCTTGCTCTTCACTTGTTATTTGCAAACGTCAAGTGCAAAGTTTCAGCGGCCCAGGTATAGGAAACTTGTGTGGAATGATTCCTTAAATTATTTAACGCAAATAAGTCACCTACCAGTAACGTAGGGGATAACCACACGGACGTTATAGTAAAACAACAAAAACAAACTAGAAGAAACCAGTTCCGCAGTTGATGCTACATCTGATCCAGAAATGGCCAAGTTCTTCAGCACCCTCGCTTCTGGAAGAAACTAACTGCAGTTACTAAATAATTCTTTATTACCAAGACAAATTAAGTTTAAGATGATCGAATAGTTCACAAAAAATACTTGTCAAGGAAAATGCCTGTTGTAAAAGGAAGAGATTACAAGAGAACTGTATGCTTCGCGTGCGTGATAGTACGGCTACAGGCAAACGAGCTGCAATTATACACATATTATTTGAATATTTATTAATTTATTCATGAATACAGTGTAGCTGTTAAATACAATTTACCCCAAGGGCGTGTTTTCAAAAAAAGTAAAATATGAAAACAAAAAATAATCAAATTAAAAAATCTTTGGGAGGTGCTGGAGGGAGGGTGGAGGGCTTCAGCCTTATTAGCCCCCCCCCCCCCCTGTGGCTACTCTACTGTGCTCCACAGACCATTCGAAAATTTTCTATCGATATGATGTGGAGTGATTCAATTCGCGAAAAGTGTGCGCAGTTTCTGCTGCGATCCATCATTTGATTAACGCACTAACTTCCAAATTGAGGACATAGATCGAGCAGTGACGTATGCGTAAAAAAAAATAGCGCCAAGTTAGGGGCGGTCGCCATTGCTGGGCCACGCGACTAGTGATCTCCCATAGCGTCAGTGGCGTAACTAGGAATTGGCTTTGGGGGGGGGGATAGATCTGCTTGATGAGCACAATTTTAGTCAGTTTCCAGACAGACTACCATCTACCACTCCCGTTGAAGATTAATTCACTCCCATCCAATGAAAGGTTATGGTAAAACACCCCGAGTTTCCAATCTTTAGCTTTACCAGATTGCTGTTATACAATTTCTTTCTTTCCCGCCCTTTTTTTTAGGGTTCTGGGGGGGGGGGTTCTATCCCCTCATCCCCCCCCGTAGTTATGCCACTGCATAGCATACCACACAACTGCAGCACTGAAACGAGTCTGCATCATTTTATGGTGGAAGTGAAAGTGCAAATGATAGCGAAGCAATAAAATAATTGTTCTGAAGCACAGTACTGCGTCAGTGAATGCTAGAGATACAGGTACAGCAGTCAACATCATGGCACTATAGTTTTATGTCAAGTATGTCACTGGCAGATCAGAATGAAAGACGCGGATTACTGCTATGTTAACGTTTGCATTATTTATAATAAAAAATATAATAATAAAAAGAATTAATCGAAAAACCAAATAATCATTTTGATGTTATGGCATATAACAACATTTTTACCATTTGAGTCGCCCATTTCCAAAACCTATTATTTCCATGCTTTTTTAATATTAACTTTTTTATATGGCTGAAGAAGCGCCTCGACCGCTTCGAGCTGCATATCTAGAAAAGAAATTAAGTTCCTAGAGCTGTTATTTCTGTCAGAAAAGCAGCCTCAAAGTTTGTATGCAGTTTCAAACTCCGTTACATCCACGTTGGCTGCAGTTCCAGACGTAGTTAATTCCCGACAGCAATACAGGACCTAAATCTGTTATATCCAATGCTTATTCAATGCTTTGAAAAACATACATTTCCAAAACCTGTTAATTCTGTACACTTTTCAAGTGGAATTCAGAATACATTTTAAAGATTATCATCTTTTGAGAATGTGTCTTTATCGTGTTTAATTCCTGTGTTGTATTTTTTTCATATTGGTATACCTGTTCGATTTGGGCGCGAAGAACCGTTATTGAGTAATATTTGATTGTTGAGTTCAACGTAATGTTCACTTTTGGAGCAGTGAGCTGCATAAAATTATGGATAGTGAAATTGCAGCAATGTCCAGCGACACTATTATACCAGCCCAGGTAGGGAAATCGGCAGAAGAAGGAACACTGGGCAAAAAATGTGGAAACAAAAAATTAGGTAAGCTACTGCTTATCTCCGTTTGTGAGGAATTTCTTCTCGATTTCTTAAAATAACATTCATGTAGCCAACAAGATGTATAAAGATCTAATGTTCGTTGCATTTATCTTTCCACGTATTCTAGCAATGGATTTTCAACAATGCCCACATACAAGAACAAGGCAGAAGGCCCTACAAATGTGAACACCTTTCGAAGCAAGATGAGAGAAGAATGAATCAAAAATTCTATTATACGACAGGCAGACGCAGAATGAGTACATTCTTAACCATACAGATTACGGACCGATCAACAAACTTGGATCAGACGTACATGTTGCTGACTGACAGACCTCTCTTAAAGATGTTATGAAACCTCTTTCTGTTCAAGACTTCAAAACGAATATTAATTGAAAAGAAAGGTCAGAGTGCTATTACTTTTCAAGGTGAACAAAGCTATAACACTGATGAATTGCAAAAAGTACCTGAAAAAAGGGTAAATTTTGGATGAAAGTAAATCCAACAGAGATTTCTTAAGGCATTATGATAAAAAAGAAACCAAAAAGCGAAAAAACAAAAAACAAACAAACAAAAAAACAAAAAATTGAAGACGTGACAGTACTTTTACACAATCACTGCGGACCTCAGTGGATAGACATTAATGAACTTGCATTCTGCATGAATGTCATCAAACAGCAATCAGGACCTGGATTGGATGTTGATGTAGAGCTACCTGATAAGAATGAAGAGAAGATCAGTATTTGATGTAAAATAGGAGTGAATGCACTATTCTGATACAGCATTGAATCTATTTGTGAAAAGTACATGTTAATCTTCCTACTGGCACTAATTATTTTGTAGTAATAAAAATATGATGAAATGTCTATGGTATATTTCATTTGTATCCATCATATATAACCAGACCATTTCCGTAAGCCGTTATGTCCACATCACAGTTCAAAATTAATGTGTACTAACGAGGACGATGTTAACAATGACGTCAGTGGCGGCTTGGAACCATACATTCGTAATTATCTCGCAAACGGCATTTTTACTGGGGTAGTTGTGCTTCTATTATCGTATACTTTCAACCGTGTAAGTAGGCTGCATCCTTTTTCATACAAGTAGCGACAATCTTTTAAGTGTGGATTGCCGACAATCGCCTTTTACTATCGGTTGAAAATCACGTGGTACTTGGCAGTCATTCCTGGACCAACTTAGCCGCTAAGTATATTTCAGAAATGTACTAGTTTAAGGTTTTTTTCTATAAGTAGGTTATCTATCATTAAAGTTCGTTTCGTATTAACCAAATAACTGTTTTATGGTATAGAATTGAAGCCTATACGCGGTAGCTTCGTATTTAAATTTCTGTGGCACAATGATGGATATCATAAGCACTTCTATGTCTGAGGTAAACTCTAGTTAACTTACGTCTGCCATATGTTTAATATAATATCTATATGCCGTATTTTGCGTAATAAACATAACTGTGGAATTCTGTCCTTTCGTTCAACAGAACTTCTACGAATCCGAGGTCACATTACGACGTTGTAATGTGTATGTCGCCAAGAGGCCTGCTGTTTCTACATGGTAATCGGTATCGTGCTTTCTTCGGAAATACAGACAGCTGTATGTGAGTTCGAGCCCCGCCGACGCGTTTGTTTCCTTGTACATGTGACATACGAGCAAATCAATAACACTTCAGGACCAAATCGAATTTTCATTTCAACAGATTTTTTGTGAGACATATTAGAACAACTGTGTTTCAGAGAAGCCAATAAACGTAACGGTACGCCAATGCTATCGTTTTGTCACTCATATTACTCTTCCAGGAATAATGCCTCAGTGTTGCGTCGTTATTTGTAGCTCAGCTCCAGATTGTGTATACAAACTACACAACATCCCACAAGAGAAATCCAATACAGAATTCGCAGGATGTGTTTTCATAGATTCGTTTATGATTCAGTTAAACTGTGTGAGCTAAGAATCTACACCTCTATAATACTTTTCCTATTACATCAAGCAAGGTTCATATCAAACAGATGCTCCCAGTGGAACTCTAGATGGACAGACTACATACTTTCGAAGTAGCATAATCGGTTTCGACGACAGAAAATTAAATAAATAAAAATAAAAAATAAAATAAATAAAAATAAAAGATACAGGGCAAGAATACGAGCTTGCGAAATGCTAAATGAGTTCGTAAATATGAGTCGCCCATTTCCAAAATCCGTTAACTCCAAGAAACAAAATTTTTCAGGAACGAGAAAAAAACTGTCACTCTCTTGTTATTGGCTTTTTAATGTTATTCTTTATTTCAAATCAAATGTTCAAATGTTTGTAGAACTTATGGGACTTAACTACGAGGTCATGAGTCCCTAAGCTTACAAACTACTTATGAACTAACTAAGACTAAGGACGGCACAAATATCCATGCCCGAGGGGGGATTCGAACCCCCGACCGTAGTGGCCGTGCAGACCGTGACTGGAGCGCCTCAGTCTCCTCGGCCACCGCGGCCGGCATTCTTTATTTATTATTTTTCTTTTTACATTCTTGATCTATATTACAGTTCCCACAAATCACACCACCATAGTTTCATCTAAAGAAAATATTTTTATTTGGACATAACGACATTTGGAACTGTAATGCGTACATAACGGTTTCAGAAAATGGTTTGGTTGTATACGATGAATACATATGAAATATACCATAGACATTTAATCATATTTTTATTACTACAAAACAATTAGTGTCAGTAGGAAGATTAACATGTTTTCCAGTTACATTCCATTCTGTATTAGAATAGTACAATTTATAAGTTCATTCCTATTTTACATCAAATACTGAACTGCTCTTCATTCTCATTAGGTAGCTCTACATCAGATTCCTCATCCAGTTCAGGTCCCGATTGCTGTTGGATGACATTCTTGTAGAAGGTATCATCCGCATGCTGGAATATATAAGATGTTAAAACATTATCGATTACCTCGAAGAGGTAATGGCCCTTAGATTTAGAAAATGTCTTTCTTGTGAAAGAAACTGGTTCTTTAGTAACATTGATGTGTGCTGTCGACAAATAATCTAAAAATGATTCCTTGTTCATTTCCTTAATGATTTAGGCAAAAAAGGCGTTTAATCAAATGCATAAGAAATATAGTCTCAATTATGAGACTGGATTCGTGGTCTACATCTACATACATACTCCTTAATTCACCGTAAGGTGCGTGGCGGAGGGTACACTGTACCATACAAGGCATTTCCTTTCCTATTCCACACCCAAATAGAAAGAGGAAAAAAAGAATGTCTATATGCCTCTGTACGAGCCCTAATTTCTCTTATCTTGTCTTTGTGATTACCACGCGAAATGTAAGTAGGCGGCAGCAAGATCGTACTACACTCAGCTACAAATTCCGGCCCTCTAAATTCCCTCAACAGAAATTCACGAAAAGAACGTCGCCTTTCCTCCAGCGATCCCCAATTGAGTTGTCGGAACATTTCCGTGACACTCGCGCAATTGTCGAACCTACCAGTAACAAACCTAGCTGCTCGCCTCTGAACTGCCTCTTTGTCTTCCTTTAAACTGATCTGCTGCGGGTCCCAAACACGTGAGCAATACTCAAGACGTGGTCGTACAAGCGTTTTATACGCGGTCTCCTTTACAGGTGAAGTACATCTTCCCAAAATTCTACCAATAAACCGAAGTCGGCTGTCCGCCTTACTCAACTGTCCTTACATGCTCGTTCCATTTCATATCGCTCTGCAATGTTACGCCTATATATTTGAACGACGCGACAGCATCAAGAAGCTCACTACTAATGGTGTATTCGAACATTATGGGATTGTTTTTCCAACTCATGAGCATCACCTTACATTGAGAGCTAGCTGCCATTCTTCGCACCAACTAGAAATTTTGTCTAAGTCATCCTGTATGCTATTACAGTCTGTTAAATACTACACCCTCCCATACACCACAGCATCATCAGCAGACAGCCGCAAATTACAACTTACTCTGTCCATCAGATCATTTATATAGATAGAAAATAATAGCCTGACGATACACTCGTCTCTGATGAACACTCGCCGTCGAGAACAACCTACTGCGTTCTATTCCTTAGGAAGTCTTCCAGCCAGTCACAAATCTGTGAACCTATTCCATAAGCTCGTATCTTCGTTAGCAGTCTGCAGTGTGGCACCGCGTCGAACGCATTTTTGAAGTCGAGAAAAACAATCCGCCTGTTGCCCTTCATCCATGGCTCGCAAGATGTCATGTGAGAAAAGGGCAAGCTGAGTTTCACATGAACGATGTTTCCTAAACCCGTGCTGATTCATGGAAAGAAGCTTTTCCGTTTCAAGGAAATTTAGTATATTCGAACTGAGAATATGCTCCAAAATTCTACATGAAACCGATGTCACCGATATTGGCCTGTAATTGTATGGGTCAGTTCTCTTTCCTTTCTTATACACGGGAGTCACCTGCGCTTTTTTCCAATCACTAGGAACTTTGCGCTGAATTAAAGATTCGCTATAAATGCAAGCTAAGTAGGGGGCCAATGCCGCAGAGTAGTCTTTGTAAAACCGAACTGGTATTCCATCCGGACCAGCAGCCGTCTTGTATTTAGCTCTCAGCTGCTTCTCTACACCGGAAATACCTATTACTATGTCCCCCATTTTGGAATTAGTACCTTGATCAAATGATGGTACATTTGTGCGGTCCTCCTGCGTGAAAGATTTCTTAAAGGTTAAATTTAGAACTTCAGCTTTCCGTTTGCTTTCTTCTATTACTGCCCCGGAATGATCAACGAGTGATTGGACAGTGGGCATTGACCCGCTTATCGATTTTACATAGGACCAGAATTTTTTCGGGTTCACGGAAAGATCTTTTGCTAAGGTATTGTTGTAATTATTATATGCTTCGCGCATCGATCTTTTTATAGACGCACGAATCTCTACTAACTTTGCCTGCCGTCATTTGGGTGTTCTTTTTTTAACCGAGAGTGGAACAGTCTTTGCTTTCTCAGCAGCTTTCTAGCATTATTATTATATCACGGTGGATCTTTTCCATCCTTAATCGTCTTTACTGGAACATATTTCTCTAACCCTTTATTTACAATGCACTTAAATTTAGTCCACAATTCCTCTACATCCATAGTCCCGGAATTAAGCGATGCTCATTCATTTTCTAAGTGCGATCCTAACATTTGCTTATCGGATCTTCCCAACAAAAACACGCTCCTAACATTTGCTTATCGGATCTTCCCAACAAAAACACGCTCCTAGCCTTTTTGATTAGTTTATGAACTTTGGTCACCATCGACGCTATGACAGTATCATGATCACTAATTCCTGTCTCTACACAGACATCGTGTCTGGCTATAAGGTCTAAAATATTTCCATTGCGCGTGGGCTGCCGGTTTTCGGAGAATGTGTCTAAAAGTAGCTAGCAAGACTGCTTGACTGTACCGCCTGAAATGTAACTAAAGAGATCTATACTCTTAAGATTGAAGTCTCCCCCGACTAATATTACATGGCCCGGATACCTAAGAACTACTTGGTGTAGACTTTCTTTGAATGATTCTAAAACTGCTACAGCAGCACTGGAGGGGGGCGGTAAAAACGCCCAACTAATAACTTTATTTCTTTTAGACCTGATATACGTGCCCAGATAACTTCACAGTTACTTTCAACCTCGATCTCAGTAGAAACAATACCTTTGTCCACAGCAATGAACACTCCTCCTCCAGTTGTATCCGATCTATCTTTCCGATATACATTGCACGCCTCGCTAAATATTTCTGAACTTGCCACATCATGATTTAGCCAGCTTTCGGTGCCTAAAACTATCTGAGCACAATAATTTCCATACGGTGCGGCAAATTCGGAAACTTTGTTTCTAATACTTTGTAAGTTGGCGGCTAATATTTTGACAGTCGAATTTTTGAGCCGAACGTGGCCTGAATTCGCTGTTTGAATGTTGACAGGCGAGTGCTCGTCAGAGTTAGCGCCTAGCCTAAAAAAAAAAAAAAAAAAAAAGTGCACTCCACAAGTACTCTGCTACCGAGTAGTCGCTTCCTTAGCTATCTATCTAGGGGCATCCTACAATTCCCCACCCGATAACGCAGATCCAGAAACCTGCAGCCATGACTGTCACAGCATCGGCGAAGTCTCTGGTTCAGACCCTCCACTCGGCTCCAAACCAAAGGATCCCGATCAACCCTGGAAACAATGTTACCCGCGTGCGAGGGCAGCAGCCTTCACCAATTCCGCCAGCCGCCCGTAGGACCTGAGGATGTCTTCAGAATCCAAGCGACAAGCACCCCGCACCCTCGATAGCCGCCGGCAAGGCCGCCTCCACATCTCGGATGAGGCCCTCCGGCAGACACACCGAGTGCACGTTGGACTTCTTTCCGGATCTCGACGCTATCTGCCTAAGGGGCTCCTTCACGCGCCTAACATTGGAGCTCCCAATAACTAATAATCGCCGCTGTGGAGTAGCCGAGTGGTCTAAAGCACCTCGCTGCGGAGCGCGCGGTTGCTCGCTGTGGAGGTTCGAGTCCTCCCTGGGGCATGGGTGTGTGTATTTGTCCGTAGGTTAGTTTACCTAGGTTTAAGTAGTTTGTTAGCTACGGACTGATGACGACGCAGTTTGGTCCGATAGAATTACAGACATTTGAACATTTGCACTAATAATCCCCTCTCTCCGTGCACCTGCTCGGACCCTGCTGAAGGAGTGGCCACACGTCCACTCACAGGACGAACGTGCGTGGACGGACGTCCAGCCTCCACATTGGCCTTCCGCCTCGAGCGTCGCGAAAGCCGTACAACCCGCCACTCCCCTTGCGGAGAGGACGGCTCGACCACGTCCGGCACACCTGAAGGTGCCTCTTTAGCAGGGGCAGAGAGCGAAGCATGAGACACCTGAGGTGTCCCACTTGACGCACCAGACTCCCCACCATCGCTGCACCCCGAGACAGCTGCCTGAAGACGGCTGACCGTAGCCAACAGCACGCTCAGCTGTTCGTGAACTACGGCCAACTCCTCCTGCGTCCGCACAGAGCAGGCACATATCCTAACCATCCTATCGATACAATTACTGTAGATAGTAGAAAACTAAATAATCAACTTTTAAGTAGCCTAGTACTTTAATAAAGGCGGCTGGCAGCTGATTGAATTGTGGTCAGTGGTAAGTACACTGTCAAAACAACGAAACTGAGTCCGTCAGTTTTCAAAATAAACAAGAATATCTATGGAATACACCGTAATCAAACGCGCGGGAATATAAGCTGTCACAAAGCAGAACACGAAATAAGAAAGTGACAATATGACACGTAGCTTGCAGCAGACGAAAACTATACACACGGTATTTATCAAATTACGCGAGAATAAACTCTTAAAGGAGTAGCACAATCGAAATGTGTCAACTAGGTGAGAAGAAACCTCTTAAAAACAGAGACACTAAAGAAAATTAAGAAATTAACTGGCAACGAAATTTCACGCAATTAAATTATGATACTTAGCGCTCTGGGTGATGGGCAGTGGCACTGAACTGACTGCTAACTGACTGAATGCTAATCTGCCAAGTACTTGTTGTTGTTGTTGGTTGTTTTAAGGGGACTAAACAGCTAGGTTATCAGTCCCCTGTTCCTAGCTGAGAGTCAACTGTCAAAGATAAAACAACGCCCTGAAAATGACACTGCACAAAAGGGCAAGTTAACAATAGACAAGTCACTGACAATACAAAACGGAGACACACACAATTAGTAAAAGAAAGTCAGGAATAAAACTGGATAGCAGAGTACCTTGGCTGGCTGATCACAAAGAAAAAACAGGATGAGCCAGCCACACTGCAGACACTAAGAACTCCAAAGGACGTGAAAAGTTAAAAAGCTGGGTTGGTGGCAGCCTAAGATGTCAGGCCACAGCACCTACCGTTAGATCGAGTCATAAAAACCAGCAGCGCGGATAAAACGTAAAACTTTGTTAGCCGTAGAGGCGTCGTCACCTAAAACTAAGGGTAGTGCGTCGGGAAGAATAAAAGAATGCCGCAGGTTGGCTAAAATCGGACAGTCCATCAAAAGATGGGCCACTGTCATTACGACACCACATCGACACACGGGCGGGGACTCACGGCGTAGGAGATACCCATGGGTCAACCACGTGTGCCCAATACGGAGTCGGCAAAGGACAACCGACTCCCTGCGAGAAGCCCTCAGGGACGTCTTCCATGCAGTAGTAGACGGCTTGATAGCACGGAGCTTATTCGGTTCAGTCGAATTTGCCCATTCAGAATTCCAAACCCTTGAGACCTTGTGGGTCAACTGGGTTTGGAGGTCGGAAACTGGGAGGCCAATATCCAGGGACCGCGAAGTAGTGGCCTGCTTGGCCAGCTCATCGACGCGTTCATTGCCCGGTATACCTATGTGGCCCGGAGTCCAGACAAAGGTGACAGAACGGCCTGACTCGCCAAGGGCAAAGACAGCATCTTGAATGGCTCGCGCCACTGTGTGTTTCGGTAGAAACTGGTCGAGGGCCTGTAAGCCACTCAGGGAGTCGCTGCAGATGACGAACGACCCCCTGGGACGAGCTCTGAGGTGGTCAAGAGCTCTCAAAATACCGACCAGTTCTGCAGTGAAGATGCTGCTTCCACAAGGCAATGACCGCTGTTCGATGTGGTCACCATGGATAAAGGCATATCCAGCATGGCCATCGACCAAAGAACCGTCCGTGTAGATGATGTTCGCTCCGTGAAACGTATCAAGCAGTGCATGGAACCGGCAACGGAGTAGAAGTGGTGAAATCGAGGCTTTCGAATCCCGGGACAAGTCCAGCCGAAGCTCCAGGCGAGGAATTTTCCAGGGGGGGATACGGAGGGAGTAATGGTAAGGTGGAGGAAGGGGTAAGGAATCAACTGAGGAGAGAAGGGAACGGACGCGGACCGCAATCGGGAGACCCGACCTGGGCCGACGTCGTGGGGAAGGGAGTGCAGAAAGTGGGAAGAGAAGCCTGTGATTCGGATGACGGGGTGAAGCATGAACCCGGGCAATGTAACTCACCAGCAACCGTTGCCGGCGATACCGCAAAGGGGGAACACCAGCTTCAGCTAGAAGGCTCGTTACGGGACTGGTGCGAAAAGCCCCTGTTGCGAGCCGCACGCCAGTGTGGTGAACGGGGTCTAGGACCCGCAAGGCAGAAGGGGCTGCTGAGTCGTACACCAAGCTCCCGTAATCAAGCCGCGACAGAATAAGAGACTTGTAGAGCTGAAGAAGGGTTGAACGTGCTGCTCCCCAACTAGTATGGCTGAGGCATCTAAGAACATTTAAATGCCGCCAACACTTCTGTCGCAGCTGACGTAGGTGTGGCACCCATGTCAGCCGGGCATCGAAGACCATGCCCAGGAAGCGATGTGTTTCCTCAACCTGAAGTAGTTCACCACCCAGGTAGAGCTCTGGGTCAGGGTGAACTACCCGACGGCGACAGAAGTGCATCACGCGGGTTTTTCGGGCGGAGAACTGAAAGCCGTGAGTAGAAGCCCATGAGTGGGCCTTTCGGATGGCACCCTGCAGCCGCCGTTCAGCTACGCCGATGCTAACTGAGCTGAAATACAAGCAGAAGTCATCGGCGAACAGGGAGCAACTGACCGATGACCCCACAGCCGCAGCAAGACCATTTATCGCCACTAAAAACAATGGAACGCTGAGGACGGAGCCCTGTGGGACACCGTTCTCTTGAATACGTGGGGAGCTAAAAGATGCCCCAACCCTCACCCGGAACGAGCGATGGGAGAGAAAATTATGAATAAAAATAGGAAGGGCACCCCGTAGGCCCCAGTCATGAAGAGTTGTTAAAATATGGTGGCGCCAGGTGGTGTCATACGCCTTTCGAAGGTCGAAAAATACAGCAACTAAATGTTCACGCCTAGCGAAGGCAGTGCGAATGGCCGACTCCAATGACACGAGGTTGTCAATGGTAGAACGGCCCTGGCGAAAGCCCCCTTGTTGTGGAGCAAGGAGTCCGCGCTCTTCAAGGATCCACATAAGCCGCCGACTCACCATACGTTCGAAGAGCTTGCAGAGAACGTTGGTGAGGCTGATCGGACGGTAATTGTCAGCCACCAGGGGATCTGCACCAGGTTTCAGCACCGGGATGATAGTGCTTTCCCGCCACTGCGACGGGAAAGTGCCCTCTGCCCATAGATGGTTAAACAGGGCGAGAATGCGGCGTTGAAACTCTGGTGAAAGGTGTTGGAGGAATTGGCCGTGAATCCTATCAGGTCCTGGAGTTGTATCAGGACACGCAGCAAGGGCAGTTCGGAACTCCCACTCGGTAAACGGGTCGTTGTATATTTCCCGGCGACGAGTGCGGAAAGATAGCTGTTTCCGCTCGGCCCGCTCTTTGAGGGAGCGGAAGTCAGCACTGTACATGGCAGTCGCAGAGCATTGTGCGTAGTGGTCTGCCATGTGCTCGGCGATAGCTGTCGGGAGCGTGCAGAGCACACCCTGGATGGTGAGGGATGGGATTCCTGTCGGCGGGCGGTATCCGAAGACGCGTCGGACTTGCGTCCATACCTTAGTCAGGGAGGTGCGGGAGCCGATACTGGCTACATACCGCTCCCAGGAATCCTACTTACTCTGCTGTACGAGTCGTCGAGCACGCGCACGGAGCCGTTTAAAGGCCACCAAATTCTCCACGGATGGGTGGCGTCGATGGCGCTGGAGCGCTCGCCGACGTTCCCGGATGGCCTCAGCAATCTCCGGTGTCCACCAAGGCACAGACCTACGCCTAGTGGAACCGGTGGTTCGTGGAACTGCTACCTCAGCGGCCATGACAATACTGTCAGTCACCTGCTGGACTGCATTGTCAATGTCATTTGGAAGTGGTGCAGCGATGACAGCGGTTGAAGTATAGACTGGCCAGTCAGCCCTACGGAGACACCAACGGGGTAAGCTGTCTGCAGCTTGGTACTGTGGGAGCGACACAAAGTTTGGGAAGTGGTCGCTGCCACACAGGTCCTCATACACACGCCAACCGAAGTGTGGTCGAAGGCTGGGGCTGCAGACGGAGAGGTCGATCGCTGAATACGTGCCTTGTGCCACGCTAAAATGCGTGGGGGCACCTGTATTCAGGACGCAAAGGTCTTGTTGCGCCACTAATGTCTCAACATCCCTACCGCGGCCTGTGGTCTGGAGTCCACCCCACAGAGGGTTGTGGGCGTTGAAGTCCCCCAAAAGGAGGAATGGTGGGGGAAGTTGGGAGACCAGAGCAGTAAGGGTGTTGAGAGACACAGCCTCATCTGGAGGAAGGTACAAGCTGCAGACAGTGAATTCCTGCGTTGCCCGTATTCTGACAGCTACTGCCTCAAGAGTGGTGTTGAGTGGCACTGGGGCACTGGGTACAGTGTCCAGGACATACAGGCAGACACCGCCAGACACCCTGTCATAAAGGGTCCTGTTGCGGTAGTAGCCCCGATACCCACGGAGGGCAGGGGTGCGCTGTGCTGGAAACCATGTCTCCTGTAGGGCAACACAAAGTGCAGGGTAGTGCCACAGTAATTGGCGCAGCTCGGCCAGGCGATTAAAGAAGCCGCCGCAATTCCACTGGAGAATAACTCTTCCTACTCGCTGTAAAGCCATAAAATAAAAGAAAGGAAAGAAGATCATTCCATAGGAACATCTGCCGCCTTATGGTCAGGATCTACAGAATCTAAGACCATAGGTGATTCTGGATGTGCAGAGTTCCTACGTTCGGGGGAATCAAGAAGTGCGAGATCCTCAGCGGAGGCGAGGATCTCGACTTCATCCTCTGAAGCAGAGGATGTGGGTGTGGGTGGCTTGGAAGCCACCAAAGAATCCTTTTTCTTCTTTTCCTTCCTTTTAGCCTCTCGGTGGCCCTTGGGTGTTAAGGGCCGTGAGGGCGTCTCAACAGGGGCTGCAGCTGCCGACGAAGAGGTGGAGGCCCCTCGATCAGCAGCCACGGGATCCTTCAGCCATTTGCTGGGATCCACTTTCCCATGAAGAGAAGCCTCGGAAGGGAGTGTCCCGTGGGACCCCTTCCGGGCGAGAGGAGCCGGAGAAGGCTGTTGTTTCTCCGGCGCTGGGGTGGGGACCGACGTCCCCCGCAATGGTTTGTCTGTTGCTCCCAACGAGAAAAGTGTGGGAGCAACCGAAGGAGTAGTACCCCCAACTGTCAAGGGGGCAGGTGCAGTAGTTCGGGCCTGGGGGCCCGGTGGCATTCGTGGCACAGATGGTCTGGTGACTGACGATGAAGCTACTGTGGCGTAAGACGTTGTCATGGTGACAGGATGGAGCTTCATATATTTACGTCTGGCCTCTGCGTATGTCAGCCGGTCCAGGGTCTTATACTCCATGATCTTGCGCTCTTTGTGCAGTACAGTACAGTCGGGCGAACAAGGAGGATGCTGCTGATTGCAATTGACACACACTGGAGGTGGGGTACAGGGGGCGTCTGGATGGGATGCACGCCCACACTCCCGACATGTTGGATTAGCGTCACATGGGGAGGACATGTGACCAAACCTCCAGCACTTGAAGCAGCGCATAGGGGGAGGAACGTAAGGCTTGACGTCGACCCGGTAAACCATCACCATGACTTTCTCAGGCAATGAATCGCCCTCGAAAGCCACGATGAAGGCACCGGTGGCAACCCTCTTGTCCCTCGGACCCCTATAGATACGGCGGATGAAGTGCACACCTCGCCGCTCCAAGTTTGCTCTCAATTCATCGTCTGATTGCAGCAGCAGATCACTGTGGAAAATGATGTCCTGGACCATGTTTAAGGTCTTATGTGGTGTAATGGAAACGGGAACATCACCCAGCTTGTCACAGGCTAGCAAAGCCCGTGACTGGGCCGGGGATGACGTCGTTATTAAAACGGATCCAGACCTCATCTTTGACAAACCATCGACCTCACCATATTTGTCTTCCAAATGGTCCACGAAGAACATTGGCTTCGTGGACATGAAAGATTCCCCATCTGTACGGCTGCACACTAAATACTTCGGGGCGTAAGCCTCACCTTGAATTTTGGCCCTACGTTTCTCCCATGGTGTAGACAGGGAAGGAAACGTTTGAGGGTCATACTGTTCAGCATTGTAGTCGCTTCTACCGCGCTTAGAGACGGCGGTTGTACGTCCGCCAACGTTTCGTGGTCTTTTCATCGTGTTCCCACGAGCAGCTAGGGAAATAAGGGTCCACCCAGGCAGAGCCCCGCTTGCCTGGGTAAGCCTTATACAACTGAGGTGCGGCAGGTTCCTCAGAGGTTGCTCGCTAGCGGCTGTTCAACCTCAACAGCCATGCATCTCCTCGGCACGTAGCACACCTTGAGATTGAGGGGTTTTTTAGAGAGGTTTGTACCGTCCTCGCGACCCGGGCGATTAAGCCAAGATCCCCGGGCTCTGAATCGTACAACGTTCCACCGTCGCGCCGAACGATGGTCGTTGATGCACGCACAGAGCTTACGGTGTAGCGGACTGTTGGCGCGACACAGCCCACAGCTCAGGACCCTGGGTTCGCCAGGCCCGTACTCAGCAAATTAATGCTGAGCCCCTGAGGGGCTGCCAAGTACGCGGGAATAAACCTCTAAAACAGAAGTACTAACGAACATGAAGAACTAGACTGGCAAATTAAATTTGACACAAATTAAATTAAGATACTTAGCACTGTTTACGATGTGACACTGGCAGCAGCTGGCACTGGACTGACTGATAACGAGCTATAGTAACGGTCTCTGACTTGTTTTGAAATACACTAGTCACAAACGAAGACTAAACACAAGGGTATTTATCAAATACGATAGAATAAACTATTAAAACAGTAGTACAAACGAAATCTGCCTAATACGCGAGAATAAACCTCTTCAAACAGAAGTACTAACGAAAATGAAGAACTAGACTGGTAAGTTAAATTTGACACAAATTAAATTAAGATACTTAGCGCTGTTTACGGTGGTCTTAGTAACTGATCGAAATGCATCGACGAAAACAGAAGTCAGTTGTGTAATATTGTACAACACTCATTAATTGACGAAGCGGTTTTCGCCTGTTACGCAGTCATCAGGTATAGACATCAGAAATCATTTGTTCAGCCAGTTTCGATGAAACATGTCAACGGTTATTATTTCCATTTATATTTCTTCTTAGGACTAGTGTTATTTGTTAATGTCCCACAAACCTTATCTGTGTACTTTTATGCATTACAATGCCATAATTCCTTTCTGTTCTAAACATTTAACGCTTATCAACTTTAAAAGTGAAGTGAGACAATATGAATGAAACACAAGATAACTTTGAGATATTCTGCAATTTTATTGGTTTTTCAAACTGGTTTTCCGCTTGTACGCCATGACCAGATAAACAATACAAGTTTAAGGCGACCTGTTGATGGCATAACAGCCGAAAACCCGTTTGTAAAACCAATAAATTTGCAGAATATCTCACAGTTATCTTATGTGTTTCATTCATAATGTATACAATATTGTGTCAAGAACCGACGGAACAGTCAGTGAATATGAAGTGAGATACTCCATGCACAGTTTAAGCTCCTTGAATTTCACATCCACGTATATACCTGATGATGGCGTAAGAGCCGAAACCCGTTCATCAAAGAATAAATATCGTTGCGTATTGTAAATTAGTCTTGAGTTTGATTCAAAATGAATCAAATATTCTACCAAAAAGTGACGGAACAATGTAGAAGATAAGTGATATATGGCATTCCCGGGGTAGTGTTAAAATCCTCTGGTGTTCCTCATCCATATGTACGACTGGGAGAAAATCTGAGCAATCCTGTTAGGTTGCTTGCAGATTATGCTGCCATTTATCGTCTATTACAGACATCAGAAGATCAAAACCAACTACATCACTATTTAGATAAGATACCAAAATTCGCACTCGACCGTAAGCAATGAAAGTATGACGATATCCATATTGGTACTAGAAGAGATTCGTTAAACTTCGTCTACAAGATAAACCAGTCGAATCGAAAAGCTCATGCATTCAACTAAATACCTATAAATTACAATTAAGATCTACTTAAATTGGAAGGGAAACGCGAACCAAAGCCTTTTATTGGCAAAACATATAGAAGATGCAACAGTCCGTACTTTTTATTTCATTTTTTTTTTTATTGTAGCGAAGTGCAGGTTGCTTATCAGTTGGGATTAACATATGTCATCGAAAGAGTACAAAGGAAGGAAGCACGTTTTGTATTATTGTGACAGGGGCTGTCACGGAAATGATGCGCGGGTTAGGGGGACGGGAGGGAATTATTACAACAGTGTCGCGGTGGAGTGGCCGTGCGTGCGGTTGCTCACCGTCGGAGGTTCGAGTCCTCCCTCGGGCATGGGTGTGTGTCTGTGTGTTCGTCATTAGGTTAGTACGTTGTAAGGCTAGGGACTGATATCCACAGTAGTTACGTCCCATAGATTTACAAACATTTGAACATTACAACGGTGTTTTTCGTTGCCGCGACATCTACTTACGAAATTTCGGTCATCAACATTTTCCTCCGAATGCGAAAATATATCGTTGACTCCCACCCACATAGCGATAAATAATCACCTTCAAGAAATATGAACTCTAACAAAAAGATTTAGGTGTTTTTTCCCGCGTGCTACGAGGCGCGTCCAGAAAGTAAGTTCGTTTCAATCTATCTCCGCTGCAGCGCTGCCATTGCAGTTCCGCACATGCGTTGTAGACGATGTGTATCAAGGAGAAGAACGTGCGCCATTTGGAGATCGCTGTCAGTTACGTACGCTTTGTTGTGCTTGTTTGAAATGTCGGCGTTGATTGAAAATCCCGCCGCCTGTGAAATCAGGTAGGTGATTCTGTTTCTGAATGCGAGGAAAGTGAAACCAAGTGAAATTTATCGGCAAATTTGCGATGTTTACGGACCAAATACGATGAGTGATTCGATGGTGAGAAGATGGGTCCGACAGTTCAATGGCGACCATAGTGATGTGCACGATGAAGAACGAAGCGGGCGCCCACCTTTGGTACAGAAGAACTGGTTCACGCGATTGATGACAAGATCCATCTATTCTTACATCTCAAGCCTTTCCTTGGCGGTCATCACTTCACCAATTGGGACACGCAAGTCACCGAAGTGGCGACCAATTGAAAGACTTGCACCAGGCCAATGAACCACACGAAATTATTATTATTATTACTTCACCATTGACGACGAGCTGAAAGAAACTGTTTCCAACTGGTTGAAGACACAGGCGGCAGATTACCAGGCTATGACAAATGCCTGAAAAAATTAGGCAGTTATGTGAAAAAGTAGTTTAAGAGTTGTAGAATTTTGTGCAATAAAAATTTCTTCTGTATCTGTGTACAATTTCATTTTATTACCAAACGGAACTTACTTTCTGGACGCGCCTCGTATACGAGGATGGAATGGTAGATACATAGTTTGAACCCACTACCAAACATTTAATACCATTGTAGAGTACGCGTGTAGATATAGGTGGTTACTTCCCGCCTTCTTTTGTACTCGTGACGTCTAGTAGTGACTTCCGCATTGCATAGCTATGTCTGCATACTTTCAATCAGATAGTGTACCTATCCTGTCAATCCATAAAGTGTGCGTCACCAATCTCAGCAATTGTAACTTCGTAGCCTTTCCCGCCGTGACAAATCTTCGAAGTCTCTGCGGGTTTTCTGCCGGATAATAAAATCAAACTGTGTCAATATTTGGACGGTTCAGCTGTCCGCCATCTTCAGGAAACCGCTGCTGCTGAGTCTTGCTGAATACTGGTGCAAGATCGAAGTACCGCGTTCTATATAGGCGTCGGTCGCGTGCACGGCGCATGCGCCGGCCGTCACAGTTGCTACATCCTAGACAGGGCTGGTGGCGCCGCCCCTAGTGGAACAGGGCACAACGATATATCGCACCTTACGTTAATCAGTCCCAATCAGAGTCGAACATTGCAATTTGATATAATTTAATAATGGATTCCATGTTCTACTAAGAGGAAACCCCGTGTATCTATTTGTTAGATTGTCCGTCAACCTGATTTCAATGGCTTCTCTGTAAACACTGTTCCAGAAACCGGAGGTATTCTTTACTATGCGGGTCTCATCATATATCATCTTGTGTCATTTCGTTAAACAGTTTTCTGCTACCGCCGATTTATTCGGCTGCAACAGTCTCGTGTGGCGGCAATGTTCCACGCATCTATCATGTACAGTTCGAAGCGTACAGCCGATGTATGCATTGCCACACTCACCTCGGACTCAAGAAACCCGGTGTTTATAAAATACCGTGTGAGTGTGGCAAGGCATACATCGGCCGTACGCTTCGAACTGCACATGATAGATGTGTGGAACATTGTCGCCACACGAGACTATTGTAGCCGGATAAATCGGCGGTAGCAGAACACTGTTTAACGGAAGGACACAAGATGATATATGATGAAACCCGCATAGTAATCAATACCTCCGGTTTCTGGAACAGTGTTTACAGAGAAGCCATTGAAATCAGGGTGACGAACAATCTAATAAATAGACACGGGGTTTCCTCTTAGTAGAACATGGAATCCATTATTAAATAATATCAAATTGCTATGTTCGACTCGGATTCCAGCACCTGGGACTGATTAATGTAAGGTGCGATACATCGTTGTGCCCTGTTCCACTAGGGCGGCGCCACCAGCCCTGTCTAGGAGGTAACAACTGTGACGGCCGGCGCATGCGCCTATACAGGCCGACGCCTCTATAGGACGCGGTACTTTCATCTTGCACGCTTCGTGTGTGTAGTGTTTCGTCACCCAGTGTATTTTTAACGTTGCGTACACCAGTGTTCAGTGTTTTTTACCTCAATGTCGCCGTCTTGTTATGTCTCGTCGTCTGCAGTGAGTGTTTTAGCCTCCGTGGCAATGTTTTGTTTTAACAACCATATATCTTCTGTCCGCTGTCATATTGTCTTTTAACATTCTCCCAAATTTTCATCTTGTAATTGTAAAAGCGCCATTTTATCACCTTTAATTTTATATTCTGTTTTGTCCATTGTTTACCATTCGCTCGGCTGTAGAGCAGCATCATCGGCTGCTGCCAGCCTGTCTGTATTAGGGCATTAAAATTCAATAAAGGAAAAAAAAAAAAAAAAAAAAAAAAGCATCTTGCACCAGTATTCAGCGGAACTCAGCAGTAGCAGTTTCCTGAAGACGGCGGACAGCTGTAGCGAAATATTGAATCAGTTTGATTTTATTATCCGACAGAAAATCTCAGCAATTGTTTCTAGGAGAGGAGGAATCCGTTATTGTTATTTTTTCCTGTTGTTGGTTTCTTGTGGTGTGCTTGCGGACCTGTACGTCTGCTGCTCTATCGCGTTCCTTGTTGAGCCTCTGGTGTCATCTTCCTCACTACTAGTAGGGGCGAGTGTTCCGCGGGTTAGGCCGGCACTTTCATAGCCGCCAGAACGAAATACACGGCGGGCTCTTTCGCGCGGCGCCACAGGTCGATAAAAGGCGGCACTGCCACGTGACCGATGCAAACGCTGCTCTGCCGGCGTCTCTCATCTTCTCTAGCGAGTCACCGCTCAAGTGCGCGGCGGTGCTTACTTCTCACCCACCTCCCTACTCGACGCGCGCGCTACCTAAAGCCGATTGCGTCTGAGTGTTATGGGAGTGATCTAAGCGTGAATTTGCAGCTGAATTAACTGTGGGAAGCAGCGACAATGTAGATGTTTGGTAGGCGGCCAACCGTCCCGGATTCTGCGGGACAGTCCCGTATTTAGACTCGTTGTCCCGTATTGGATAATTGCTGAAAATGTCCCGCAAAAAGGCGAAAGCGTCACGTATTCCACAGCAATCTAGTAATTTTAAAATTGTTGGTGTAAGAGCACAACCGGATACTATTTGTGTACGAGACGCTATGTTATACTGCTTGCAAGTCAACTTCACAATGCATCATCTACGAATAAACGACGGTCTTCTTACAATCTTACAAAAGAAAAAAATCGCACTGACGTGTTTTACGGCCCACTTTAGATTTGTAGTTACGTTTTTGCAAACATTTTGGACCAAAATAACAATAAATTAATTAATAAAAGTGTCTGAAACCCTTTTAGGAAAAAAAATTAGGTAGTGGCGGGTTTTGAACCACCGATCTTTCGCGTCACAGTCCAGCAACTTGCCCACTTTTTTTTTTTTTTTTTTTCCGGGTAGATCTGTGCTGATCGTAGATCGTTTGATTCGTTCTCCATTGTTCGTTGAGTATTTGGTAAGCTGTTTTTATTACAGAGGGCGTTTAGCCCTCTGACCGGGCGCGCTAAGCCACGACGCCCGGCACCCCTTAAGCTACGGCTATATATCAAACCAGAACATCTATAATCTCATACTATTGATGGCCGTTGGTTAACTGATATTAATATGGCATTTGTAGACCTTACATTATCATTTATCGTACGAAGAAGGATGTGTTTTTGTTAATTCCTCAGTGTGCCGTTGCTTTGAAATGACAACGTGTAAGTTTCAATAAGAAAATCATCAAACACGCGAGGAATGTCACGTGACATCTCCGAACGGCTGGTTTTCGTTAATTCAATGGAGGGTGTCAAATCTCCGTTATTTTTCAAATATGTCTCAAACGATACGAGATATGAAAAAACCATAAGGGAGCTAAGTTATAGAGAATTTTCTCCTCCACCAGTTAGGTTAATCAATTTTCGTGTCAGATGAACGGTTCGTTTGCAATTGCAATTATATTACAAACGGCTTTTTTTGGTTTTACTACCGTATTTTTTATCCGAAAAATTTGAAAAAGGGAGGTTCTGGTCTCTGGCGGCCTACAATCATGTCTGTAAAATTTGGTGCTGATCTGTTGAACAGTTCGTCTTAAACACAGGGAACACGTTACGGACAGACAGACATACATACATACATCACAAAATCGCCGTTATTTTTGCAAATATCTTTGGAACGCTACGAGATATGAAAAAACATAAGAGAGCAAAGTTGTAGAGAATTTTCTCCTCTACAAATTTGGTTATTCAATTTTCGTGTCAGATGAATAGTTAAGAGCCGTTATTTTCATTTAAATTTCGAGCTGTCAAAAGACGATCGCAAAGGCCCACTTTTAGTGTTACTACCGTAACCTAAAGTGGGCCATATATATATATATATATATATATATATATATATATATATATATATATATATATATTCATTAGTATATTTTGTGTGTCAGCTTAAGTACGTTTCAATAAGTGTAACGGAGTATTATTCGGTGCTCAACGTGGCAAACATGATGTAATGTTATAACGGTCTGTATAAACGTACGTAAAATCTGACATGCAAATACAATATCAGTTGTCATCTTACTTCCTCCAGGAATTAAAAGTGGTGAAATACTGAAGAAAGCACCAACAAAAGTGAGTGAGTATTGCATGTAGTAAAGGCACAATTATACTCTGCATTTAATCGAAATAACTTCTAAAATAGTGTAGCTCAAATGGTTTTAAAAAGTAGTTGTTATGAAATTTAATTCGAGGTTATTGCAAAACGTAATTCTTTGAATGGAATAAGCTATCAAAATGTGTGGAGCACGATGCTCTAAGAGCTGGAACAAATAAAAGACAACTTATTTGATCGGAAAAACGTAACGGAGAATGAATATGTAAAAATTGTCAGACTCTAAAATGCAAAATAGAAGCATGCGAAAATATTTATGAAATGTAAGTAAAGATTGAAAATTAAGAATAAAATGTAGGTCAGATAGACGTCGGGGGTCCGAGGGTTTGTAAGCCTAGAAACTGATAACCAACATAGTTGAGTCCCTTAGATTTACAAACATTTGAACATGTTAGATACGTTACTTTAAAAGTAAATGAGTAGGCCTACTCTGCTCGCCTAAATTTCTTCCCTAGTTTCAGAATAACTGGCACAATGAGTCTCGTGATCTTAGCCCTTCACATGCTCGAAATGTTCCACACTGAGTTTTGAAAAAGTTGGCCGCCTTAATGTATGGTTACAGGGCGATAATTATGGAACTAAATGAAAAGAAATCGTTCCAACTTATGAACTGTTTGCGTTAGGACGTTCAAACTAGACGGGTGGTCGCAGGGCATCGTGGGAATTAGTATGCGGACTTTGATGTGTTATTTTTTCGCCAGTAAGCAAAACTGGCGCTTTTAGGAAAATCTCTTCACTCTCAACGAGTGACTGTATGGTGTTGTAGCGTTTCTGCTATGTTGCACATTGCAGAAAAGACATTTTTATATATGCACCAAAGCTGCTTTTATTTGAAATGCTGACTAGTTTCGGGCTTTGCCCTTTTCTTAAGCCACATGCATATACATTTTTTATATATTTGGTTACTGTTTAGGTCACGCTGGTTGTTGTAATTATAAATAATATAATAATAATAATAATAAATTACAACAAACAGCGTGACCAAAACAGTAACCAAATGTATATGAATGTGGCTTAAGAAAATGGGCAAAGCCCGAAACTAGTCAGCATTTCAAATAAAAGCAGCTTTGGTGCATATATAAAAATGTCTTTTCTACAATATTTAAGAGCTGCAGAACGCGACATATCAAAAACATTTGCACATTGCGAGTTGTTTGGCGTTGCCAACATCACAAACACGAAATTTGAGAAACCCTAAATAAAACTTTACCACCGGACATGTAAAACGTCACATTTTTGCACTCTGTTTAAAATGCTATTAATACTATTAGTACAACACGCTTAAAAATAATATCTTGATTTAAACATAACTTTGACTGTCTCTTTGCATAACATTTAACTTTGATACTTTCGTAAATAATAACTACAAACACTAAAATGCATTACGCATGGGTTATGGAATATGTTGTTCCCATAAACTTCCGTATTATTAGAAAATAAACAATACTACGTGTTATAACTATTGCACAACATTATTACATATTTACCTTTTGTTCATTATCCATTTGGTACTACGAAACTATCGCCGAAATTAACAAAACTACTACGACTTTATACAAATCCGTATTTATAAAAAAAAAAAATAAATAAATAAATAAATAACACAAATTGAAATACATTAAAATTACAAGTCTAAATAACAAAACACCAAAACACTAATTACAAATTATTGACTTAACTAGGAAAAGTCATAAACAGAGCCCGTAATTTGAGTAGGCCTAACATGTAAATTTATAAAGCCATGTTCATACTTGTTATTTATATGCGTAGTTTAAATAAAATTACCGTAATTGAGTACAACCATATTACCAAAATGTATTATTATTTTGAAGTGGAAATTCAGACAAAATTTATAACCTATTTTTGATTTTGGTTTAACATGTGTATAAAATTTACGAAATACATTTTTTTTTATGCTTATGCGGTACTCTGTCAAATGTTTGAAGGGAGGCCATATTGTGTTACATTAGTTTGGGCAGAGCTCACAAGTAGACGATTTCTAAGTGGTTGTCCAAAAAGTTGTTGTGCAATATGGAAAAAGGAATAACAAGAAAATAAAACTTTTTCATTCTCAAATACGTGATTTCGTCATTCAACCTCGACCACCATTTCATTTATGAGAATGTAGTTCCGCTATAATCCTGGATCGACGGACTTCAACTACAATGCAGACCGGCCATCTATTACAAGCATCAAATACAAGATACGTAGTTTTTGTTTTATAATACAGAGCACCTCATCATCCCTCGCGTCCTCTTAATAAAAATGTGTCTTGCAATACGGACACAGTTCGTCTGGACCTATTATAGGGATCGGCAAATGAGGGACTCGTACAGTGTGCAATTTCCAGTCACGGAATAATCGGTGCGATAATGGTTGATGCCACCGTGACTACAGAAAGGTATGTGTTTTGGAAAATACTTTCATCATCACTGTTCAAAGTGCTACTGATTTCGACGAGATCTGGTTCATGCAAGTCTGAGCTCGACATCATCAAAGCAGGAGAGTGGTCTCCTGGAGGAGCGCTTTGGGAACAGCATTCTGGCTCTGTGTACTCAGAAGCCACTGGCATGGGCCTCGATAGGACGCCATATTCTCCGGATCTCTTTTTTGTGGGTCTACATTAAAGAGAAGGTGAACATCAACAAACCCAAAATTGCATCCAGAAGGTCATCAATAGCATCGATGTTGCGACACTTCAGCAGATCTTGCAGAATTTCGCTATTCTTCTACGCCACATCATCGCCACGGAAGGCAGGCATATCGAACATGTCATAAATTAAATCCGAATACCTGTAGTGACGTTTACGTGTGTGCAGTCCGTAGTTTCTAACTAATTGATGTTTTGTTTCATATAAAGTTCAATAATTCTCATTTTGTATGAAATAGCACTATACTGTAGATTTACTGGGCACCTGTGGTGCTCTGTCTCTAACGACCACGTTGTCGACGGAACGTCTGTCTTCCGTCCTTCCTTAATGGATATATTTTTACTGTGGCAGCCTGCATCCTTGTCTTGCACCATTTTTAATGCAGGTACTCCCGCATCCTACTAACTGCTCAGCATAAAATTGGCCTTTTTGGAAGCTCGAGTGATCACGCTTTTCACCAATCATTCGTATTGATCGTCGAAAAACATAGCGCTTAATTTACTGCACAAGGCTTCGTACGCCAGTTGCTACGCACGGTAATCACGTCTCACAGCTGTCTGTTCAATTCAAAACTTCGTTAGCCTGTTATAAAATGCTGTCTTCAAAGCAAAGTTACCGACATATATGTACAAACGTTTTTAGAACTATTATTACTAGTTGTAAAGTGACAAAGTCCCGCTAGCATTTGGGTTCAACTGATTTTAATCTACATAGGATCGGGTGTTTGGCTGTAAAGTGAGCAGTAATTCCAGATGGGTTATATTTGGTAAATCACAACGTGCATACCTTTTTAACCATCACAACCTAATATTAAATATCTTTGTGTGAAGTGTTTTGTTTATTTAAAAGTATATTGTATAGTCGCATTAATAGTAACTAATGTGCTTATTTCATGAAGTAAAGAAAATATTGTTTTTGCAGAAGGATAAAATGTTGTAAATATAATATCCAAATGTTTGTAAGGCTTATGGGACTTAACTACGGGATCATCAGTCCCTAAACTTACAAACTACTTATGAACTACTTACGAACTAGGACGGCACAAATATCCATGCCCGAGGGGGGATTCGAACCCCCGACCGTAGTGGCCGTGCAGACCATGACTGAAGCCCCTCAGTCCCCTCGGCCACCGCGGCCAGCTATAATATCCTGCTGATGAAAGTACGTTGTGACATTCGTCACTTGGCAGTCACATTGTGTTAGCTTTCTACGTTTCCCATCTGTGTAGCGTTCTCTGGACACCTGTTGGAGCGGTGCAGTGGTGGGGGAAGTCAGTGCGCTCTTGGCCACACCTACCTTTTACAGTACGGGAGTAGTGTTAAGTCGAATGTGCTGAATTTAATTCTGAATGCTCATGTAATGTTATAGCGTGCAAATTAGATTAGATTAGCTGTTCCACATCTCTTGGATGTGTAACATGTCAATATACAGGGTGTCTCACATAACGCTACCGCCTCAAATACCTCTGGAACGACAAAAGATATTCAAAAAAGGTTTTCACCAGCATGAACGTACGGCAGGAGCCTAAGAAACTAAATACTATGCGAAATTTTAAAACGTTTACAAATACTATTTTCAACTCAATCTTGTGTGTTTTTTTTATAGACACACCCTGTTTTTTCGTATGCAATCAATAGCATAAAAAATCACATAAACAATGGCGTTTATTGCATCGCAATACACCAATTACATCCCGAGATATTACGACTCGAATTTGACGGTTGAAATAAATTAAGAGCACGTCCTGAGACTCGAGCGTGAACGTCACGCTGCCGGTAATCGTGATCTGAATGGCGTACTACGTCAGTGGAGTGTTAATGTATGATGTGATATTGTATGACAACACATCATTGAACCATTTCATTGATGGCATTCTTAAAGGGGGATAGTTTAGTCCCTTCTTGAGCTGCACCTTACTTGAACTGATTCACTTATTATAATGTGTCAAATAATACGGTATCAGAATGATGGATGTCCTGCGCATAGTGTTTATTGTTGCGAAATGACAACTAGAGGCACAATTAGCGGTAACAGACGTGATTTCACGTTTCTAAACCTCATACGTTCTGCAGTATGTAGCTTGTAATGGATAGCAACGGCGTCACAGTTTATGACGTAATCTATCGCATGTATTACTGTGCTCAGAGCAGGGGTTGCCTGCACTGGCTGGATGTAATGCAAAACAATACAGTTTCTGTGGGTGACAGGGCACTATTAAAGGTGTTTAGAACAGTGAAAGCATGTGTGTTATCTCTTTGTAGCTCTTGTTGTAATTTCGTTACAATAAACATACATTTACAATGTGAAAAACATAACTTTGTGTTAGAAGTGTTTCTTGTTCATTTTTGTGGATTGTTCTTACCTTTCCATTGTGTGAGCCCCTGACATAGGCAGTATGAGATTCACGCTTGGGTCTCAGGACGTATGCTAGCTGTGCGCTTAATTTATTTCAAGCGTCAACTTCGCGTCGCAATATCTCGGGACGTAATTGGCGTATTGCGATGCAATAAACGCCATTGTTTATGTGATTTTTTATGCTATTGATTGCATACGAAAAATTAGAGGGTGTCCATTAAAAAAACACAAGATTGAGTTGAAAATAGTATTTGTAAAAGTTTTAAAATTTCGCATAATATTTAGTTTCTTAAGCTCCTGCCGTACGTTCATGCTGGTGAAAACAGTTATTGAATATCTTTTGTCATTCCAGAGATATTTGAGGTGGCAGCGCTAGGTGAGACACCCTGTATAAATCCTTCTCTTATCTTTTACAAGCTGAAATAATCATACAAATAGTATGAATACATATGATATATCATTTGGTTATATTAAAAAATTCGTCAATGGAGTGGAAGGAGTTTGCGACTACTAAGTCTTTCGGCTTCTCTTAAACTGATCTCATTTTTTTTAGCTACAGCCGTAGCGTGGGACTTGTGGAAGTTTGAGATGGACGGAAGACGAGCACGGAAACCCAAGTGGTTAAGGCAACCGCTGGCCCGGAGCGGGTAACCAGGGTTCGATTCCCAGCACTATTCACATTTTCAGTTAGTGCTATTGTATGATTTCAATGTCCCGATGGAGCTAATGACATTGCTTTCCTTCCTAAACCCTCTTCCTTTCCCTCCTTAAATAAGAAAATAAAATAAATGTTATCAGTGTTACAAGCAACTTGAAATTGAATCGAAAATGTTCAATGATCATCTTGTGATGGTGCGGCTCTTGTGTCTTCCGTGCTTGCAGTATTAGATTTGTGGTCGATTCCGCCTTATGCAAGACACTTTTTTTTGTTTTAATACCCAAACTAGTTTCGGCACTTATTGTACCATCTTCCGTGGGTTTCTGGTGTTTATTTTTATTGTGTCGTTCGCAGGATTTGCATGTGCATTACTTGTGGAATGGCAAGTTTTGACAGCCTGTCATATTTGAGCTGTGGTGTTGCTGCTTGTTTGTTTGTGGTGTGTTGTTATGTTAAATGGTCTTCAGTGCGATTTTTGCTGTAAAACAGCATTGTTTACATCGCCATTTTCGCACAACAAGAAAAATGGCGATGTAAACAGTGCTATTTCAAAAAATGTTCAAATGTTTGTAGAGCTTATGGGACTTAACTAAGGGGTCATCAGTCCATAAACTTACAAACTACTTATAAACTAGCTCATACTAAAGACGACACAAACATCCATGCCCGAGGGAGGATTCGATCCCCGAAGCAGCCGTGCAGACTGTGACTGGTGCGCCTCAGCCGGCTAAAATACAATCGAGTACGCTTAGCCGCCTGCTCACAGTTACCCTCAGTTAACTTTCTTCATGGATAGGGCTACAACTTTAATATAATGAGTCGAGTATTTCCGTTCTGTACTAACATATGAAGGTGCATGGTGACTATATTGAAACGTAGTGATGTGTTCAAGACGGTTCGAGCTGTTATCGGTGCTAATTCCTTTGTTATACGTCAATTATTAATTATTATTCTACTTTTTGATCCACAGTCTTAAATTGATATTTAAAAAAATAATAATAAATAAATAAATCTGTGTGTTATAGTGTGATTTCTCAGAGAAAGTAGAATGGCACCACAAATACGAAACTCAACTTTCAGACAATGCAAGGGGAAAAAATCTGAAAACAAGCAGGATTCCCTGTTGCTCCCTGATTTTGCACGTGCGAAGATGATGTGATGTATGTCACCGTGTGTGGTTTTAGTGCAGTGCAGCCACAGAACGCAGTTGGAAGCTTTCCAATGCGCCGAAGAGAATCGTAAAACTTCGGAGGTTGAATTACGGCAGACAGTGGATACAAGCCATCTGGATAGACAAACATCGCGAAATACGTGGAATAACAGACTGAGCACATATGTAATGTCTTCCCTAGGAGAAGTAAGACGTGCTCCACTCTTTTTGTGATTTTTTAAAGGAATCCACAGATGCTACAAGTCAAAAGATAAAGCCTTGAGGTTGATAGAAGTTTCAGCTTTTGTGACTTCTTTAGCAACTATATCGACGCCTCTTAATGAATGATGTTTCTGTGAGGATTTTCCGTATATTTAACGAAAGGATAAGTGAGGATGTTACTGTACCATAAAATGGCGTGCGACTTTGTATCCTACTAAAATACGTCTTTTTTTCCAAAAAGCTTGCGAAGGGAGAGGCAGAGTGGCGACGGATTACATGCTATGATACAAAAGCACTGAATTATTCGCGTTTTTGCATAACAGAAACTGCACGGATAAACGTAAAACATAGATAATCGAAATATACGGATTTAACCGGAAACTGCTATTTATTAAAAACGCTTCATGTCACAACCAAAAGCCCACTGCATTGCTTAACTGTACTCGTCGGAAATTGACCACTTATTTACAAAATTGCGCTTCAGGTAAACTGGATCTCGTACCTATTTCTTCTAGCTCATTTCCTGTATTTGCTCTTCACTCCTTTTTTACTGGAAAGTAGAGATATTTGAGATAGTGGAAAGATTAATTTCGCCTTTTCGTATTTACGTTCGAGTACTTTAGTACGTATGATGACAGGTGTCTCGATTGTAAATAAACTACCCGCAGGCATGTTGTAAGGCGAGTCCTTGAATTTAGCTCAAGATGAGAAGGGAAACGGTAGAAAAGTTTCCCATTACTGTCCTCTGTTAATTTCGGGCGATATAACTTGAGTCAAAAGATATATACAGGGTGAAAACAGCATAAGCTGTCAAAATTATAAACACGGTACATGTCGGTGTGACTGAAAAAAAAAAAGGTCTCACGAAATATTGTTGCATCATGTTCATATTTTTAATTCCTAAAAAGCAATTTTTTAAGGTCGATAGTAGACGTATATCTGTTTACATCTTCTACTGACGATGCACGAAAGAACTCTGCAACTACTGCCTGTGAACGCGCTTCGGGTGTGCGAAAGAGAGCGTGCGAAAACACTTCGCATGTACAACACAGCATGGCGGCTAAATAAAACTGAAAATAAAAGCAATGTAAACAGTCACTGGGTTGTCAAAAAACTGTAATTCATTATTCGTAAACAATGATTCAAAAATTGTTTGTAAAATTATGGGACTTAACTACTTCGGTTATCAGTCCCTAGACTTACAAACTACTTAAACTGACCTAAGGACAACACACACACATACACACACACACACACACACACACACACACACACACACTTGCCTGACGGAGGACTCGAACCTCCTATGGAGAGCAACCACATGCTCCAGCAGCAAAGCGTCTTAGAGCGGTCGGCCTTTCCACCGCGACAAACAACGATTTAAGTGCAACCAGATATTATGGTAGTGTTGTAGACATTACCATAAAATGCCATGGGTTTCCTTTCGTACAAAAAAAAAAAAAAAAAAAGAGTTCAAATGTTACTTTAGCCGTTTGATCCACTTTAATCTTTTACGAATTCCCGTTTAAATCTTATGTTTGAGGTGTAGATAAACCATAAATACCGCTTTCATGTTTGTAGTAATACATTGAGTACAAAAAAATGGAACAGTGGGAACGGGAGGGTACAGGTAGCGTGCATCTGATACTCCGAGAAATTAATGAAAATTTTTATGTTTACGTTTATTTATCTAACTACATATTTTATACAGCTCATTTACAGATTATACAAAATGTGAATATATAACCAAATTGGGTATCAACAAGATTACACTGTGTTTTAATGAGTTCAGTTTCAACTTTAGTTTGTATAAAACTGCACACAACAATGTGCAAGCAAAATTACGTTTCTTGCAGTATTTTGTTGTGTTTTTGTTGCACTGCCAACATCTTAGCTGTCTCAAAATCTGTTATCTTTGCATAAGCTGCTGTTATCACAGGCATGTATATATCTCACAATTCTTTCAACTCTTTCCCTTGGCATTGCTTTTGACACAGCTAGATTATGTCAATCCTTGTTCATTTTCCAGTACATTCTATATCTTGGTATAGGGTTGTAACCCATCAGAAGAAATATGACAAAGAATACTATTATTTCTGCACTTGACACATTGAATGTTGTATCTCCCTGCTGAACGTAAATATTAGTGTAATTGGCTAGGGTGTCTATTTAAAAAAAACATAAGTTTATGTTAAAAAAAAACATTTGCTTTCGTTTTAGAATGTTTCCAAATATGTACATACATGCGCCCCAGCCGTACATTGATACCGGTGAAAGTCGTTTTCCAATAGCTGTTATTGTTTCAGAGATATTTTGGGTGGACAAGATAGCTGGGACACCCTGTATATGTCAGTCAGGTGGAAAGGTAAATGCTTTGAGGGGTGATACTGATGGTGATTCTGAACAAAGAAATTCTAATAAAGATAGCTGCGGCCCAATGGCCGAGCGCATTGAGGCGCTGTGCTCCGATGCGCGAGGCCGTTCTAATCCTCCCTCGTGCATGGATGTTTGTGTTGTCTTTAGTCTAAGGTAGTTTATAAGTAGTTGGTAAGTTTAGGGACTGATGGCCCGGCAGTTAAGTCCAATAAGGTTAACAAACGTTTGAAACTTTTTTTCTAGCAAAGATCTGCCTTTCCTTAACCGTTTTCGTGTAAACCAAAGAAAACACATAGGAACGGGAAAAGTGCAGTTGACAATAAATTAAGTTCATGTTCTTTTATGGTTCGTTTAATTGTGTAAGTTTCGTCACAGAAGATGTTCAGTTCACTGTCAACTTCAATGCATTTTGCTGCTCTTGTAGACTCGTGTTGTGTTGCCAATTGGAGCTTTTTTCTGCATTCCTTTAGTTGAGCACAAGCATGTGAAATATGAGCGAGAAGTTAGTTCCTCTCTTGTGTCTACTCTGCATTTCTACATTTCGCTCTTCAATCGCCCCCACAAACAGTAATCCAAAGAATTAGATCGTGTGATCTCGGTGGCCAAGTAATGATTCCACGGCCACCGACCCAAAGACCAGGAAACGTTGAGATACTGTGTCACTGGCCGTACGGATTGTGTAGGAGGTCCGTCATGCTGAAAGTACATACGAGCTCGTGTTGCTAAAGGGATATCATCCACATACGTCTCGGGACGTAATTGGCGTATTGCGATGCAATAAACGCCATTGTTTATGTGATTTTTTATGCTATTGATTGCATACGAAAAATTAGAGGGTGTCCATTAAAAAAGCACAAGATTGAGTTGAAAATAGTATTTGTAAAAGTTTTAAAATTTCGCATAATATTTAGTTTCTTAAGCTCCTGCCGTACGTTCATGCTGGTGAAAACAGTTATTGAATATCTTTTGTCATTCCAGAGATATTTGAGGTGGCAGCGCTAGGTGAGACACCCTGTATAAATCCTTCTTTTATCTTTTATTTACAAATAGTATGAATACATATGATATATCATTTGGTTATATTAAAAAATTCGTCAATGGAGTGGAAGGAGTTTGCGACTACTAAGTCTTTCAGGCTTCTCTTAAACTGATCTCATTTTTTTTAGCTGATTTTTTTATGGGGGTGCTACAGCCGTAGCGTGGGACTTGTGGAAGTTTGAGATGAACGGAAGACGAGCACGGAAACCCAAGTGGTTAAGACAACCGCTGGCCCGGAGCGGGTAACCAGGGTTCGATTCCCAGCACTATTCACATTTTCAGTTAGTGCTATTGTATGATTTCAATGTCCCGATGGAGCTAATGTCATTGCTTTCCTTCCTAAACCCTCTTCCTTTCCCTCCTTAAATAAGAAAATAAAATAAATGTTATCAGTGTTACAAGCAACTTGAAATTGAATCGAAAATGTTCAATGATCATCTTGTGATGGTGCAGCTCTTGTGTCTTCCGTGCTTGCAGTATTAGATTTGTGGTCGATTCCGCCTTATGCAAGACACTTTTTTTTGTTTTAATACCCAAACTAGTTTCGGCACTTATTGTACCATCTTCCGTGGGTTTCTGGTGTTTATTTTTATTGTGTCGTTCGCAGGATTTGCATGTGCATTACTTGTGGAATGGCAAGTTTTGACAGCCTGTCATATTTGAGCTGTGGTGTTGCTGCTTGTTTGTTTGTGGTGTGTTGTTATGTTAAATGGTCTTCAGTGCGATTTTTGCTGTAAAACAGCATTGTTTACATCGCCATTTTCGCACAACAAGAAAAATGGCGATGTAAACAGTGCTATTTCAAAAAATGTTCAAATGTTTGTAGAGCTTATGGGACTTAACTAAGGGGTCATCAGTCCATAAACTTACAAACTACTTATAAACTAGCTCATACTAAAGACGACACAAACATCCATGCCCGAGGGAGGATTCGATCCCCGAAGCAGCCGTGCAGACTGTGACTGGTGCGCCTCAGCCGGCTAAAATACAATCGAGTACGCTTAGCCGCCTGCTCACAGTTACCCTCAGTTAACTTTCTTCATGGATAGGGCTACAACTTTAATATAATGAGTCGAGTATTTTTCCGTACTGTACTAACATATGAAGGTGCATGGTGACTATATTGAAACGTAGTGATGTGTTCAAGACGGTTCGAGCTGTTATCGGTGCTAATTCCTTTGTTATACGTCAATTATTAATTATTATTCTACTTTTTGACCCACAGTCTTAAATTGATATTGAAAAAAAAAAAAAAAAATAAATCTGTGTGTTATAGTGTGATTTCTCAGAGAAAGTAGAATGGCACCACAAATACGAAACTCAACTTTCAGACAATGCAAGGGGAAAAAATCTGAAAACAAGCAGGATTCCCTGTTGCTCCCTGATTTTGCACGTGCGAAGAGGATGTGATGTATGTCACCGTGTGTGGTTGTAGTGCAGTACAGCCACAGAACGGAGTTGGAAGCTTTCCAATGTGCGGAAGAGAATCGGAAAACTTCGCTGGTTGAATTACGGCGGACGGTGGATACAAGCCATCTGGATAGACAAACATCGCGAAATACGTGGAATAACATACTGAGCACATATGTAATGTCTTCCCTGGGAGAAGGAAGACGTGCTCCATTCTTCTTGTGATTTTTTAAAGGAATCCACAGATCGTAAAAGTCAAAAGACAAAGCCTTGAGGTTGGTTGATGTTTCTGCAAGGACAAGTGAGGATGTTACTGTACCATAAAATGGCGTGCGACTTTGTATCCTACTAACATACGTCTTGTTTTCCAGAAAGCTTGCGAAGGGAGAGGCAGAGTGGCGATGGATTACATGGAAATATACGGATTTAACTGGAAACTGGTATTTATTAAAAAATGCTTCATGTTACAGCCGAAAGCCCACTTTATTGCTTAAATGTACTCTTCGGAAATTCCCACTTATTTAAAAAATTGCGCTTCAAGTACACTGGATTTCGTACCTATTTTTTCTAGCTCATTTCCTGTTTCTGCTCTTCACTCCTTTTTTTACTGGAAAGTAGAGAACTTGAGAAAGTGGAAAGATTATTTTCACCTTTTCGTATTTACGTTCGAGTACTTTGGTAGGCGTGACAATGGGTGTGTCGATTGTAAATAAACTACCCGCAGGCATGTTGTAAGGCGAGTCCCTAAATTTACCTCAAAATGAGAAGGGAAACATTAGTAATGTTTCTCATTACTATCCACTGTTAATTTCGGGCTACAAAACTTGAATCAAAAGATATATACAGGGTGAAAACGGCGTAAGCTGCCAAGATTATAAAGGCGGTACATCTCGGTGTGATTGAGAAAAAAGTCTCACGAAATATTGTTGTATCATGTTCATTATTTTTAATTTCTAAAACCAATTTTTAAGGATTGATAGTAGACGTATTTCTGATTACATTGTCAACTGACGCTACACGAAAGAATCCTGCAACTACTGCCTGAACGCGCTTGGGGTGTGCGAAAGAGAGCGTGCGAAGGCGCTTAAGTACAACTGAAAATAAAAGCAATGCAAACAGTCACTGGGATGTCAAGAAAGTGTAATTCATTATTCGTAAACAATGATTCAAAAATTGTTTGTAAATTTATGGGACTTAACTACTTCGGTTATCAGTCCCTAGACTTACAAATAACTTAAATTAACCTGAGGACAACACCTACACACACACTCATGCCCAACGGAGAACACGTACCTCCTACGGAGAGCAACCACGTGCTCCTGCAGCAAGGCGTCTTAGAGCGCTCGGCCTTTCCACCGCGGCAAACAACGATTTAAGTACAACCAGATATTATGGTATTGTTGTAGACATTACCATGAAATTCCGTGGGTTTCCTTACGTAAAAAAAAAAAAGAAAAAGAAGGAAGTTCAAATGTTACTTAACCAGTTTGATCCTAATAAGGTAGTAAATTTGAATCTTTCAACCTCTTTCATGTTTGTAATAGTATATTGAATACAAAAGAATGGAACTGTGGGAACGGAAGGGAACATGTAGCGTGCATTTAATGCTCCGAGAAACTAATGTAAATTTTTATGTTTACGTTTATTTTTCTCACTACATATTTTATACAGCTCATTTACAGATTATACAAAAGGTGAATATATAAACAAATTAGGAATCAACAAGATTACACTGTGTTTTACTGAGTTCAGTTTCAACTTTAGTTTGTATGAAACTGCACATAACAATTTGCATGCAACATTACATTATTTTGTTGTGTTTTTCTTGCACTGGCCACATCTTAGTTGTCTCAAAATCTGTTATCTTTGCATAAGCTGCTGTTATCACAGGCATGTATATATCTCACAATTCTTTCAACTCTTTCCCTTGGCATTGCTTTTTACACAGCTAGATTATGTCAATACTTGTTCATTTTCCAGTACATTCTATATCTTGGTATAGGGTTGTAACCCATCAGAAGAAATATGACAAAGAATACTATTATTTCTGCACTTGACACATTGAATGTTGTGTCTCCCTGCTGATGAGCGTAAATATTAGTGTAATTGGCTAGGGTGTCTATTTAAAAAAAATAAGTTTATGTTAAAAAAACACATTTGCTTTCGTTTTAGAATGTTTCCAAATATGTACATTCATGAGCCCCAGCCGTACATTGATTCCAATAGCTGTTATTGTTTCAGAGATATTTTGGATGGACAAGATAGCTGGGACACCCTGTATATGTCAGTCAGGAGGAAAGGTAAATGCTTTGAGGGGTGATACTGATGGTGATTCTGAACAAAGAAATTCTAATAAAGATAGCCGCGGCCCAATGGCCGAGCGCATTGAGGCGCTGTGCTCCGATGCGCGAGGCCGTTCTAATCCTCCCTCGTGCATGGATGTTTGTGTTGTCTTTAGTGTAAGGTAGTTTATAAGTAGTTGGTAAGTTTAGGGACTGATGACCCCGCAGTTAAGTCCAATAAGCTTAACAAACATTTGAAACTTTTTTTCTAGTAAAGATCTGCCCTTTTCTTAACCGTTTTCGTGTAAACCAAAGAAAACACATTGGAACGGGAAAAGTGCAGTTAACAATATATCAAGTTTTATGTTATGGTGTGTTTAATTGTGTAAGTTTCGTCAGAGAAGATGTGCAGTTCACTGTCAACGTCATTGCATTTTGCTGCTCTTGTAGACTCGTGTTGTGTTGCCGATTGGAGCTGAGTTCTGCATTCCTTTAGTTGAGCCCAAGCATGTGAAATACGAGCGAGAAGTTAGTTCCTCTCTTGTGTCTACTCTGCATTTGTACACTTCGCTCCATAACTATCCCCACAAACAGTAATCCAATGAATTAGATCGTGTGTTCTCGGTGGCCTACCAATAACTTCAGGCCAGCGACCCAACGACCAGGAAACTTTTAGGTACTGTGTCACTGGCCGTACGGATTATGTAGGAGGTCCGTCATGTTGAAAACACATACGAGCTCTTGTTGCTAAAGGGATATCATCCACATATTCTGGTTACACATTTGGAAGAAAATCAAGATCCGGTGTCCCATTAAGATGGCTATATAAAACAACTGGAGATAAGTTGCTCATTAATAATACGACACATTGACTGAGAAGCGTCTTTGAAAATTCGTTTCCACAATAGCGAGCTACTTTCATCTGCCCATGCGCTTATTGTTAATTCCGTTGCGGGTAAATTCTTGTAGACGTAGTACACACTGTCGCTGAAATGGATACAGCCCTTGTTCGTATACTGTGCGTATCACTCGTGTTTGTGGAATATCAAGTAAAGCAGCAGTGCTTCTAGAGCTAGTAGCTGGGTTCATTCCAGTAGTTGAAGAATTTTGTCAACTGTGTGTGTGTGTGTGTGTGTGTGTGTGAGTATGGTATGTGTCTATGTGTGTGTGTATATCTGCAGGACAGCGGCGTACTCACGGTTGAAGCGGTATGTGTTTCGGCTTCGTTCAGGAATGTCGATGACGAGGATAAGAAGACATGAACGGTAGGGGCGTTACTTCGGTCGTGCCGACTTCCGGCCATTTCATTCAGTAATGTACGACTTCTGGGAATTTGGAGGGGGGAGGGGGCGTGCAAAAGTACACAAGTCAAGTTGTTAAGACGACTGCTGACACGAAGCGGAAGGCTCGGGTTCGATTACTGGCCCCTGCACATTTTTTTCACTTGTCGCCACTGAATAAATACCCTAATGCCTGTGTCATTCCTGTCTCTCTTCTTCCATTTAACTTCCTATCATTAAAAATTAAATTTCATAGCGTCTGCTAACCACGTTCTCTCGGAAATGTCTGCAATACAGACACCACACTTTGTACGAGTATATAGACACAAAAATAGCTAATCTCTCACAAATGTGTCATTAGAATACCACTTCAACATATATGATCTAATTTCGTTCAAACGATGCAACATGCTTTTTCTATTAGTTAAACGTCGATAATGAAAATAGTGGCGGGAGGGGTTTTCGAAAGAGACGAATGTTGCGACAAAACAAGGTGCTCCGTTCTAACGTAAATAGAACTATTTTGAACAATTTCAACGGGGTTTCCTCAGAATTACTCCAAATTTATTTAATTATTTTCGACATTTCACCCTCTTAGCGGCGATGTGGACATATAATAATAATAAAAGTGTCTCTGTGCGTTCCAACTTACAAGACATTCGAAGCCGATCAAAACGAAGTACACCACTTGGGTAAGTATTTGTGAGACACAAGAAATGTTCAAATGTTTGTAAAGCTATGGGACGTAACTGCATTGGTTACTAGTCCCTACACTTACAAGTACTTAAACAACCGTATACTAAGGACAACAAATACACCCATGGCCAAGGAAAAACTTAACCTCCGACGGGGAGCAATTGTGTCCTGCGCAGCAAAGCGCCTTAGAGCGCACGGCCACTCCTGCTGTCAGAGACAACTGGGAATTAACACAATACTACAAATATATTAATTTTCATTCTGTGAGTAGAAAGTATGGACACATTGAAAAAGGACCCAAACATATTTACGAAACAAATAGTCGCATTCTTCCAGAACTGGGGTAAAACCAGAATTAACACAATGCAACAGACTGTTAAGACTTCAGATCAAAACTTGTCTGAATTTGGTGGGAATTGCACCAAAAGACGACTGAAACCGCGATATCCTCGGGACCACAGCTCACGAATGGCAATTTGACCAAGAGGAAAAAAAAAAAAAAAAAAAAAAAAAAAATGTTCAAATGTTTGTATAGTCTATGGGACTTAACTACGGGGTTATCAGTCCCTAAACTTACAAACTACTTAGGAACTACTTACGAACTAGGACGGCACAAATATCCATGCCCGAGGGGGAATTCGAACCCCCGACCGTAGTAGCCGTGCAGACCGCGACTGGAGCGCCTTAGTCCCCTCGGCCACCGCCGCCGGCGAAAAGCAAAGAAGAGGCGTGGTACAAAGTAGTATGAAAACAGAAAGGAAACCCACAAGAATAATACGAAATAAATCTTCAAACATTTGCAAACCTAAGGAACGAAATTGCTGGGTCGTCAGTCCCTTTACTTACAAACTATGTAAATTAACGTATTCTAGGTATCCACACGCACACCAATGCCCGATGGAGGACTTCGATGCGATCGGCTGTGCGATCCGTAATTGACGCCCCAAACCGCAAGGCCATTCCTGCGTGGTGACATTAAATAAACGTGTATATAAATAGTACCGTCTGTATTTTTAAAGATGCCTTCATTTGTAACGTATTTCCGGCATTTTCCATTTCAGATGACTGCGTTAAGCGACACGTCTGCACTATTGTAATAGCGGGCCTAGAGGGTAGTTTCAGAACATGTGCTTGTTATGGAGAACACAAATTGCAGGAAGTGAGAACCAGTTGGATGGCATGAGTCGCGTCTAGGGAGACTTACCTCAAATAATTGTTCTGTCTGCGTATATCTATAAATGTGAATGTCTGTTCGGTGTGTAAGTTTATCACGTCTGAACCACAAGACATACAGAACTAAAAATTTGTACAGTTACTAATGTATACCCGGAGAAGGCTTTAGGCACGGTTTTATGGCGATCGGATAGCTATTTATCTACATATATATTAATGTGTATGTCTGTTCGGTGTAAGCTTATCACGTTCGAACGACAAGACGCAGAGACTTAAATATTTGTACAGTTACTAATTTATACCTGAGGAAGGTTTTAGGCACTGTTTTATAGCGATCTGATAGATATTTAGTAATTTGAAGAATATAACGCGAAATGCGGAACAATAATTACTCTTCCGAAATTATATTTTCTCTTTGAAAATGGTTTCATTGGTGGCATTGTAGCTTGAGTGTTGAAATGATAAGAGGGTGGAGTATGTTGGGATGGAAAGATATCGGTGTATATTAAATTCTACGTGCGTGTGTGTTAATATTTAGCTCTGCAGCGAAAAGTACAGAACGCATACGAACGGTCTGTGTGTAATTGTTGTCTGAAGTTTCCATGCCGATAGCTATAAATGGGTGGAAGATATGGTGGTTGAAAGTCGTCAAATTATGAAAAAAATCGGACTGAAGGCCAGCGATGACGTTTGCGACTCTATGTCAAGGAGTTTACATACAGCGAAACGTGATGCCACAGACCATAACTTTGGTCTATGCGTGCTACAATGTCTTCAGCTCTTTCTCTGTAAGGATAAGCATACAAATAAGGAAATATAAGAATAAATAAATAAATCAGTAAAAAAGAAATTTCTTATACACCTCTCTAAAAAAAATCGATTTGACGTTTTGTGCATTACATCAAGTGATCGATCTGTGATATTATTACAATCATTATTGTTGAATTTCGTGAGTGGATTCGTCGAAACGAGTGCATTTTTACGTGTAATTTGATTTCCACTACTTACTTTCCCGATAAACGGTAAGTGCTTTGACTTCTGCAATCTGATAGGAATATTTTTCAGTTCCGCTTTATCAGCGACATTTTCTCAAAAATGAGTAAATTAATTACATTAATTTCATTGTTACTTAAACTCCGTACATAAATGTGCATTGCGTTATTTTACACATATTACAACAGTACATCTACTTTTAATAGATCACATTCAGACAACATGCCTCAGGAATACATTTACGCTCGAAACAATACTACAAATAACGTAGTTTACCAGAAAGCCTTACAATGAAATTAAAATGAATTTGGACATTACTCTCATCATACGTGTTGAGATATTGCAACACAGGCTATAAGGAATAATGTATGTATTATTTATTGTAAATCATTAAGCACTTCACTTTTTTTTTTTTATTTGAATGTTGACTAAACATGTTTGTTTCTAAAGAAGGTATTGTATTTCATTTCATCCTTCAAAACCAGACTCATAGCACACTTCTGAAAAATAGCTTATCTATCATAATCAACCAACACGTCAGCGGAGCTGCGGGTTTAAGGTAGTAATTGATATAAGTTAAACGAAGTTCAGCGTCAACAACTTAAATGCTTGAGTAATCGGGGCGTCTGCATGAGGTATAGTTTTTGTTATTGACACTGTACTTTGTTTCGCAAGTTCATTACGTCAAGTACCGAAACGATGTTATACATAAAGTCCTTTTGAGCGATCTAGGCGATTTTATTCATATGATGATCGTTTTCTTATACAGGGAATTGCAATTCGTATCTTTAATAAAGAAAAAAAAAATTAAGACGGTCACAAAGGAAATCGGATTATCGAGCCCTTAGTTCTTTTTATAGCTCCAGAGACCTTATTCGTAAATAACAATAATTGTCAGGCTTCGTTTTATTATTTTATGCATGTGCACACTGATAACCCTCAGACTCGATAATCCGCAAGAGATGTTTGTTACACGTTGTCTCTATGCCGATGCTCAGCCCTACGTTTCTATTAACTGCCAGCCGGTATTAAACAAAGTAGCTGTTTTTGCCTCACTCGGAAGAGAAGACAAGCTAGTCGGCTTTGAACCGGCTCCGTTAAGCGTGGCGTCCGGTCCGAGGAACACGTGCGGTTGTAGCCTTCAGCGTTCTGGCCCGGCGGAGCGCGCCGCGCGGACGCTGGCGACATCTGTGAGCGAGCCGCGCAACTAGACGCGGACACGGGAGCTGGCGGAATGGCGGGAACGGGGCCCTGCGCGGGCTGCGGCTGCGGGCATCGGCCGGTTACGCGCGACGCGTTTCCACTCGCCGACCCCCGCCACCGAGCCGCTCGCATCCCCATCCTGTTTACACCAACTGCCCGAGCCGTGCCAGAGCTGTGTCAAATAGGGACAACGCGGCTCATTCCCGACTGTTTGTTTATTGAAGCTGTGACAGCAGAGTACAAAAGCAGGAGGCAGCGTTCGCAGTGGTCGAGGACAGTCGACAGTCTTTAGCGAATCGTACTTAGCAACAACATGTTTTCTATCAAAGTAGCAAATGATAATCGTGGAACTTGACACTGACTACGAGAGAGGTGACGTAAGACGGGGTAAATATCGATACTTCTCCGTATCGAGTACTGTCTTCTTCATATCGATACTTCGATGCCACAATCGATAACTTTATCACATCAGAAATCTGCTGTACGGCTGCGTTTGAATTCAAATAATTCGCGCATCCCCATCCTGTTTATACCAACTGCCCGTGCCGTGCCAGAGCTGTGTCAAATAGGGACAACGCGGCTCATTCCCCACTGTTTGTTGAAGCTGTGACACCAGAGTATAAAAACAGGAGGCAGCGTTCACAGTGGTCGAGGACAGTCGACAGTCTTTAGCAAAACGTACTTAGCAACAACATGTTTTCTATCAAAGTAGCAAGTGAGGATCGTGCAACTTAACACAGATTAGGAGAGAGGTGACGTAAGACGGGGTAAATATCGTTACTTCTCCGTATCGAGTACTGTCTTCTTCAGATCGATACTTCGATTCCACAATCGATAACTTTATGACATCATAAATCTGCTGTACGGCTGCGTTTGAATTCAAATAATTTGCGCGTCCCCATCCTGTTTACACCAACTGCCCGAGCCGTGCCAGAGCTGTGTCAAATAGGGACAACGCGGCTCATTCCCATCTGTTTGTTAAAGCTGTGACACCAGAGTACAAAAGCAAGTGGCAGTGTTCGCAATGGTCGAGGACAGTCGGTAGTCTTTAGCGAAACGCACTTAGCAACAACATGTTTTCTATCAAAGTAGCAAGTGAGGATCGTGCAACTTAATGCTAATTATGAGAGAGGGTACGTAAGACGGGGTAAATATCGATACAAAAAATATCGAACAAAACGTTAGGCCTACTTCTCATCTTTCGTTAACGAACTGTTTTCTATCTAAAAAGATGAACTATATTTTTAGTCAGTTCCTATCACATTCAATTTAATGAATAAATTACACTGTCGTAGACGCTACTTCTCGTATTCATTTTTCTATTTGCCTCTTGTTTATAATTTCCGTTTGAGCCCACCGACTGGAAATTACTGCATGAAAAATAACGCTTATGTCAGACACCTCGAATTGATCGTTTTTACACCTTCATTTATCTTTCTACAGTAAAACAATTTATCCATTTAACGCAATATGGTAGAAACACTACTTCTGAATAAAAATATAACTGACGTACACGTATTAAAAAACCCATGCCGTTTTCTGCTGTTTCGTTTCATGAGTATACGCTTTATTCCAAGTCTCAACTATTTTATGAATAGTACTAAAATGTTCATAGGTAGCTGCCGTTGTATTTGAGTTACTTTGTTCGAAAAGCAACTAGAACAAAAGATTACAGATGTGATAGTGTTAAATTCGGTGCACGCAAATACTACTAACAACTAGATAGAGACAGATATACGTTCACAAACATGGCGTCGAGCGTCTTGCTTTCGTAATACACAGTACTGAGTACTCCAGATTATCTCTGAGCTCACTGTACCCGACCAACTTCCTGCCTGCGATCGTCTGCTGTCTGCTCAACGAACACGCGAAAACGAAAACAGTTCGACAAACGGACACCAGAGAACAGGGAGGCGCTGCAATCGCTGCGTGCAGTTGGTTGGAAAGTGTGTAGGCTGCTACGAATTTGGTTGGTTCGTTGGTTGTGTCCGGAAACGCTTAATTTCCATGTTAGAGCTCCTTTTAGTATTCCTCTTAAAATGTAAATTGAAATAATTCGTGCAGACAATTGTCAAAATACCCAATAGTTTCGTAAGTATGCACTGTACTTCCTCGATTCACTGTATTTGTAAACATTGCACTGACTGCAAAACGACGTTCGTGATGAACACTAACCAGTTGATGCTACGTACTGATGTGCTTGATGCTAGTACTGTAAAGCAATGAATCGCATGTCAACACAAGCACTGAAGTCGACATTACCTTCCTTCAATTGGGCCAACTGGCTGTGAATCGAGGAAGTACATACTCACGAAACAATTGGGTATTTTGACAATTGTCTGCACGAATTATTTCAATTTACATTTAAAGAGAAATACTAATATGAGCTCTAACATGGAAATTAAGCGTTTCCGGACATATGTCCACATAACATATTTTCTTTCTTTGTGTGTGAGTAATGTCTCCTGAAAGTTTGGCCGTACCTTTTTGTAACACCCTGTATGTATATACTTCATTTTTAAAAGTCTGAATTACAAAGCACTCAGTCGTACTATAAGAAACGACGGAAACAACAATCGTATTTTCACAGTACGCTGAAGTTCGTAAGTCAAAGAGCATACGGGGGGAGGGGGGAGGGGGATAAAACAGTAGAAGAGAAATGGGTAGCACTGAGAGATGAAATAGTGGTGGCAACAGAGGACAAAAGAGGTAGATAGGCAAGATCTACAAAAATCCTTACATATCTCAGGAAATACTAAATGTAATTAAAGAAAGAAGAATATATAAAAATGCAGTAAATGAAACAGGCAAAATGGAGTGCAGACGACTAAGCAATGAGATTGACAGGAAGTGCAAAATAGCTAAGGAGGAGTGGATAGAGGCCAAATGCAAGCCAGTAGAAGAATGTATAAATAGGGGAAAAATAGATACCGACTTCAGGAAAATAAAAGAGACATATGGAGACAAGAAAAGCAGCTGTATGAACATAAAGAACTTCGATGGAAAACCAGTTCTTAGCAAAGAAGGAAAAGCTAAAAGGTGGAAAGAGTACATCGAGGGGCTCTAGAAAGGAAATGAACTTAAAGACAATATTGTAATAAGGGAAGAGGAAATAGATGAAGATGAAATAGGAGATACTATACTGAGAGAAGAATTTGATAGAGCCCTGAAAGACCTGAGTCGAAACAAGGCTCCTGGTGTAGATGACATTCCGTCAGAACTACTAAAGTCTCTGAGAAAACCAGCCATGACCAAACTTTCACCTGTTGCGTGAGATGTACGAGACAGGCGACTTACCCTCGGACTTTAAGAAAAATGTAATAATCCCCATCCCAAAGAAAGCAGATGCAGATAGGTGTGATAATTACAGAACCATCAGTTTAATATGTCATGGTTGCAAAATTTTAACACCAATTATTTACAGAAGGATGAAAAAGCTGATAGAAGCCGACCTTGGGGAAGATCAGTTTGGATTCAGGAGAAATGTAGGAACATGGGAGACAGTCTTCACTTTACGGCTTACCTTAGAACATAGATTAAGGAAAGGTAAACCTACATTTCTATCTTTTGTAGATTTGGAGAAAGTTTTTGACAATGTTGATTGGAATACACTATTTGAAATTCGGAAATTAGCAGGAGTAAAATATAGGAACAAAAGGTTATTTACAATTTGTACAAAAGCCAGACAGCGATGATCAGAGTTGATGGGCATGAAAGGTTGGGAAAGATGTAAGATAGGGTTGTAGCCTTTCTCCAAGCAATTCAATTTGTACATAGAGCACGCCATAAAGGAAAGCAAGGAGAAATTTGGAGAAGGCATTAAAGTTCAGAGTGAAGAAATAAAAAAATTGCGTTTTGCCGATGACATTGTGATTCTATCAGAGATAGCAAAAGATCTGGAAGAGCAGTTGAACGGAATAAACAGTGTGTTGAAAGGTGCGTATAAGATGAACATTAACAAGAGCAAAACTAGGGTAGTGGAGTGCAGTCTAAGAAAATCAGGCGATGCTGAAGATATTAGATTAGGTAACGAAACAATAAAGGTGGTAAATGAGTTTTGTTACTTTGTAAAATAACGTATGATGGTCGCAGTACAGAGGGTATAAAATGCAGAATGACACTGGGAAGAAAAGCCTTTTTGAAAAAGAGAAATTTGTTAACATCGAATATTAATTTAAGTGTAAGGAAGTCGTTTCTGAAGGCATTTGTGTGGAGTGTTGCCTTGTATGGGAGTGAAATACGGACGATAAGCAGTGAGGACAGGAAGAGGATAGAGGCTTTTGAAATGTGGTGCTACAGAAGAATGCTGAAGATTCGTTGAGTGTCCAACTGTTCAACTGTTTGTTAAGCTTAAGGGACTTAACTACGGGGTCATCAGTCCCTAAACTTACAAACTACTTATGAAGTACCTACAACTAAGGACGGCACAAATATCCATGCCCGAGGGGGGATTCGAACCCCCGACCGTAGTGGCCGTGCAGACCGCGACTGAAGCGCCTCAGTCCCCTCGGCCACCGCGGTCGGCTTCGTTGGGTGGATCGCGTAACTAATGAGGAGGTACTGAACAGGATTCGGAAGAAAAGGAATTTATGGCATACCTTGACTAAAAGAAGGGCTCGATTGGTAGGACACATCCTTAGACATCAAGGAATCGTAAATTTAGCAATGGAGGGAAGTGAGTGGGGTAAAAATCGCTGAGGGAGACGAAGAGATGAATACAGTAAGCAGATTCAAACGGATACAGGGTGCAGGTCTTATGAGGAGATGAAGAGACTTGCTCAAAATAGAGTAGGTTGGAGAGCTGCATCAAACCAGTCTCCGGACTGAAGACTACAATAACAACAACATCGCTATTTCTTACGACTGCTATATCCTTACACAAATAATTGTTTGTACGTTGTTTAAAGTGATAGGGAGAGCAATAATACTGTATTCGGTAGTGTCAGTCTAGTAATGTGTGTCAGTGGTTCTGCCGAGGATTGCTTGTTTTCTCACTCGAACCATTGATACTATCGTACGTCGATGTTTTCCTTCGGTGTTTGTCGTACACCGATGTCTTCGAACTGGTGCTAACAATGATGTTACCATCGATGTTTTTCTAATATTGATCATTCCTAGAGTAGCAGTTGGTAGCACTTCAGTTTTTGACGTTCATTTTTTATTAGAGATGGAGTATTTAAATCGTGATCCGAGCTTTACGACCGTCAGCGCTCCAGAAGACAAGGCCAACGCCATCGCCGACGTCTTCGAAGCAAACTTCACACCAGTACAGGACCCAATCGATCTAGATCATGTACGATTGGTCCAGCAACGGCTACCGATCTACCTTAACGCCGTAGAGGAGGGAGAACCTATAGCAGAAGTTAGCCCAGAAGAGGTGTCCACGATATTACGTCGCCTCAACAAACGAAAAGCTGGAGGCCCCGACCAGCTCTCTAATGAAATACTCCGACAGATGCCCCCAGAAGCCTCAACGCACCTCGCAGCAACATTCACTACCATCATGAGAACGGGAGATTACCCCCAGGCCTGGAAACATGCCGAAGTAATCCCTGTTCCTAAACCAGGGAAGGACCATCGCCAACCCAGTAATTACCGGCCCATCAGCCTCCTACCAGCAATCAGCAAAGTGTTCGAGAGAGTATACCTGAAGAGACTCATGGACCACATCCGGCAAGAAAACATCCTTCCAGATGAACAATGTGGCTTCCGACCAGGACATGCCACTACTCACCAGCTGCTCCGGTTAGTAGAAGAGGCCCTCGACGCGACTGAACGACGGGAATACTTTGGGGCGGTGTTCCTCGACGTTTCGAGAGCATTTGACTCCGTTTGGCATGAAGGTTTACTCTACAAGCTACTAGTGCTTGGACTGCCCCTGCCGCACGTCCGACTCATTCGGTCGTACCTTCAAGACAGGACGTTCCAAGTGCGCACTGAGGAACTCTCGACAAGAAGACCCATTAGAGCTGGAGTCCCCCAAGGCTCTGTCTTGGGACCAATACTGTACATATTGTACACAGCCGACATGCCACGGATAGATAGGGTGCACCTCGCACTATACGCTGATGATACGGCGATCTTCTCCCGAAGCATGAGCGCACGTACGTTAGGAAGTCGGCTCCAACGAGCGTCAGACGAGCTGAGTCAATGGGCCACCAAATGGAGGCTCAGCTTCAATGGAGCGAAGACGCAAACACTCATCATCGCCAGGAAACGTGTTCCAGTTGATCTGCCACGACTCTCGGTAAGAGGCACAGCCGTTCCATGGGGCAAAACGGCTAAGTACCTGGGAGTGACACTGGATAAGCAGCTTACCTGGAAGCAACACGTCGACGACATCATCGGCAAAGCCAGAGGCCGGATGAGGGACCTCTACCCGTTTCTCAACCCGACCTCCACTCTGCCACCTCAGCTTGGTGTGGCCATCTACACCACACTCATCCGCCCCATCTTCGAGTATGCGGCGGTCGTCTGGGGGAACGCTGCGAATACGCACATCAGAAGGCTTCAGGGCCTCCAAAACAGGATTCTACGTCTCGCACTCCACCTTCCACGAGATTTTCCGACCGAAGATCTCCTTCGCGTCACAAACATACCACCTATCCGAGCCAGATTCCGGCAGGCTGCGAAGCTTTTCTACCAGAAAGCTGCCCGGTCGCCGAACGCTCTCATTCGTGCACTTGGCCATAGAGTGCATCGACTGAATGCTACCAGATGGCCCCAACTGCTCCGCTTCGACTAGGAGCGGAATGCACACATAGGATCAACAAGACAATGCAAACCGAAAGGACGACCAAAACGCCAGGAAAAAAGACACCACAACCAGATATTTTGGAGGCGTAGCTCACCAGCTTGAACTCCACCGTACATCGGAAACCCATCTGTTTCCGTCATTTGCACGAGTGTGTGTGTTAGATCTGAAATCATCTACCTCGATTTACCACTCTTTAACGGTTATGTACACTCATGATTATTGCATTGTTCACATCTAAAGCAAACCATCTTTCGAATTATATAAGTTTCGTTGGCCTCTGATAAAATTATAGTTGAAAATCGGTTCGCGTATTTATATAATGATATAACATGAGAATCACTGCTTAATGTTCATAACACGAACAGAACCAGTTCCTCCTAGAGAAGACAGAACGCAATATTCGCTCCAGAGAGTTTCTACTCTACGACACAACCATAAATAATAGACAGCGCGTTTAAATATTTGTATAGCTTACAAACTACTTATGAACTAGCTACAACTAAGGACGGCACAAATATCCATGCCCGAGGGGGGATTCGAACCCCCGACCGTAGTGGCCGTGCAGACCGTGACTGGCAGGGCCGTCTTAAGCAATGCACGGGCCCCTGGGCACTCTGTATTTTGGGGCCCTTAAAAAAATTAAATGAATGCATCAGCATGGTGCACATTTATTTAGTCACTTAATTGGTTAAAATATTACTAACCAAATACTGATGATTAGTTCCACAAATTAGTCTTTCATTCAAATTAATGATATCTTTAAAGATTTCGAGAATACAAAATATACATTTTTTGGAGTATGTCTCTTTCTAATCTAGCACACAGATTAGGGGACCCTACAACAAAACAGAATTTTCCTTTGAATGAACTTATCAGAATGATGTACATTTGTTTAGTGAATTTATTGGTTATTATGGTTAGAAATACACAAATAAAAGACCAGTGATTACTGTTTTGCAAATTGGACTTACATTGCTGTTATTTTTCGGGGTTTCTGAAATGCAAAATCTTCCATTACGTCTTCAAAGTCCAGCTGTTGAAGGGTCTCACTTTCTATGCATATGATTGACACATTAGTAAGTCACTCGTGTATCAGTCGTTCGTAATTCATTTTCGATTCTTTTTAAGTGGGAAAATGAACACTCTCCACTGCAATTGGTTACCATTAGACAAAGAAATATCCGGGTAGCAACTTTTATCAAAGAATTAAAGGATGATATACTTAGCTCTGGAGATTCATTTGGAATTTTTTTCAAATATTGTTTTAAATGAAAACATTCTGATATGAGTTCATCAGCATTAACGTCTGCATGATGAAATTCTGCAAATTTTTCGCACCTGTTTCTCAACTGTTCAGAAAATTCAAATGTTTGTATAGCTTATGGGACTCAACTATGGGATCATCAGTCCATAAACTTACAAACTACTTATGAACTAGCTAACACTAAGGACGGCACAAATATCCATGCCCGAGGAGGGTTTCGAACCCCCGACCGTAGTGGCCGCGCAGACCGTGACTGGCGCGCCGCAGTCGCCTCGGCCACCGCGGCCGGCTCAGCTGTTCAGAATCGATTTGTTTTAACTGAGAAAGGAAACTAAAATGTTTGCTAACTTTCTGGTATGCTTCTGAACGTCGCTTCAAACAAGAATCCAATGTGTCGATTACTCGCAGAAAATCTTCTACACAAAATGCTTCTTTGGCGCTCAGCTGGACAGTCTGACGAATCTTCGGAAAAAAGTTATATGCTTCCTGCAAATTCTCGTCCTTTGGGAATTACCCTTATAGTCAGGACCTCGATTTTTCTCTTTGGCTGAAGATTCATATTGATCGAATCTACTGCGAGCAGAACTGATGAAATCGGAAATAGATGCAAAAAGTTTTGTTGCAAGTCTGTTGTGACGGTACTACTTTGTAAAGTTACATTTGAGTTGTTGATAGTTCTCGAAAGGTCATCCCATATCTTCGTTAGGAGAATGGTCCTGAGTTTTTTCATTTTCTTGCAAAGGCTTTGAGCTTCATTTCTTGTTTCCACTGACTGATCAGTGTTGCAACTAATTGACTTTAAAGCTTCAAAAATATCACTGTAGGCATTACTCAAAGCGTTAAGAGCGTCAGCGCGAGCAGACCATCTGGTTTCAAAGAGGGATTTCAGAACTTTATTTGCACCTAAACATTCCTTCAAAACTTTCAACGATTGTTCGAAGCAGAAGGTGGACAATTTTTGGACAAACTGGAAGTATGCTACTGCTTCTGAAACACCCTGCAGCCACCTGAACACCTACTAAATTTAGTGAATGTGTGGCACATGGTACAAAAATAGTAAATTCACATTTTATTCTTGCCTGAAGACCGGAATCCTTTTCAGCCATATTTGCTGCATGATCATAGATCTGTCTGCGGCAATCTTTTATTGAAATGTCAAAGCTATCCTAAAACTTCATAACAGTATCTTCTATATTTTGAGCCCTATGCTCCTCCATAGGCAAAACTTGCAAAAAATCTCTCAACAGGCTGGCCATCTTTGACGTACTGAACGATGAAAATTAGATGGTCAACATGGGAGAGATCTGGCGAGGAATCCCCGCTGACTGCTTTTAATTCGTTGACAATCGTCGTTAACACTTTCTATCCCATTACATTAATAAATTCTTTGCAAATATTTGTAGACAAATATGATGTACTTCCTTTGCCACGATTGCCATACTTTCGTATATGATCAGCAAGAAAAGGAAATTCTAAGCATCCTAAATAATTTCCATTGTTTTCAGACCCCAAAATATCATTTTCTCCACGAGACCCTAGTCCCCTTGACGCCAAAAATTTCACAACTGCAACAATTCTTTTCAATATGCTCCTCCTGTAGTTGCCCTTACCATTAAACTGGGAAAGCAATCCAGTATCAACTCGGCCAACAATTTTGCATCTTGCAACATAATTCATCGTTGATTTCCTGTGGCGTAAACTGTTCTCATGCTCCATTAATAAGATGTTTACATGCTTCCAATCTTTGTATCCCTGGAAGGACTCAAATTATTGCCGACAGTGTTATTGAATAGACGGCAACAATAACAGTACACAGATTTCATGGATGGTGATTACAGAAGCCACTTTCTTCCTACACACTCACCATTCGTCAGATTGCGAGGGAAAACAGTCCTAGTTAATTTTCCGGTTTTTGTTTTACCACTTACATCTGCAAAATGTGCAGTGGTTTCTGTGAAGTCGCAATTTTTATTTTGGAAAAACTCTGCGCCCTTGTATCTCCAAATATCACGGACTTCTTCCGTTAAAATTTAATCACAGTACTTACCAGTACCCATCAAAGACGCAGCACTTTTGGGTTCTGTCAAAGATGATTTGGAGCTCCGGAAGGCCGGGGTTTACCAGATCCCATGTGAATGTGGCCTTTCGTACATAGGGCAGACGACAAGTATAGTCCAGGAAAGATGTACGGAACACCAGAGATATATCCGTCTCTTACAACCTAATAAATAGGCAGTGGCAGATCACTGTATTGATACTGGACACTCCATGACGTACGAAAACGTCAAAATTTTAGCCTCCACTTCATCTTTCTGGGTCTCAGTGGTGAAAGAAGCAATAGAAATTCGCTTGGGGACGAATTTAATTAACAGAAACAGCGGTTTCAGTTTAGATAAATCTTGGAATCCGGCACTTTCTTTAATAAAGTTACAAAGACGCCGCCACAGCACACGTCGATTTCTCCGCAATAAACGACCATGCAGCCACAAACATAATTTACACACACGTTACCTCCTTGCCGCCGAGTAACGTCTTTGGCGCCTTGTTGTATCTGTGGCCGCATGCGCAGTAGCGCGGTCCGCGCGTTTATAAGCACGAAGCGCGTGCTGGAGCGTCAGTCTTCGACTCTCTCTGAAGGTGGCGGAACGGTTCTCAGCCGAAATATTAGAAGAGGTAAACTTTATGCGGCTGCACACCCGAAACTTCTTTGAATACGTAAAATTGTTTGTCGATTGCAAAAAACGGAACTGAAGATGGCAACGTAAAGTTAGCGCTCTCAAGAACAAAATCGTAAAGGCTACTTATGGAAGCAAACAAATGATTACTTTCTGCGTATTTTGTACTGTGGTAGACTCTGACATTTCGTAGTATCTTTTTGACTTGTTTGTTGTGTACCTAAAGACTAAAGACTATCATCCTAGAAGAAGGTAAACAGGACTGTGGAATTTGTGGTAGCTATACAGTAGTCTCGTTAATTCGAGGTGAACGGGACCGGGATTACAATGACCAAGCGAAATTTACGTGTGAAAAAGAAGGAACTCGACCTTGAAAAGAATACACTTGTAAAAATATATGACCTTTTTTAAAACAAAGTATTTACATAGTCATTTATATTGTCAACCTAAAGGTTTTAAAGTGTTTTCACTATTTACTTCACGTTATAATGTGGAGTTCCCTTTTCTGTGAATATAGAATGCACCCCACTTGTTATTTTATTTTATGGCGTTCGTATTTATGGTAAACTCGTGATTCTGAGACTCGAAATATCGAGAGTATGCTGTGTCGAGTTCAGTATAATTATTGTCTAATTTCCGTTAGTTTGTCTTTTTTTTTAGGCAGAAAATGTCACAACGAGGAGAAAAGAATTGAATTTGGATGTATTTTAATAAAAGTACCGACGATTTCTCTGAACCTTCGCTTTCCATGTCATCTTCTGCGGACTCCTGATAAGGCTTACACACACTCTTGAAGGCTTAGTGCAGGGAGGGATCTTGAAAACTGTGAAAAAATACTGATATGTGTTATAAGGTAAATATACAGACATTTGAATTTAATTACGCAAGTTTCGGTTTCGACCGTAACTAGAAGAGGAGCCGAATATTCGGTTACGATTTCGTTTTCAGCCACAAATCATGTTTCTGTCGGACTCTAGTGATTATGTGGATGGCTGTATGGGGACTATTCAAAGGCCAATAAAAGAAAGGAACAAAATAACGCATGTATAAAAACTTCGTGAAAGCGTCTGCAGACTGTCATTGTCGGTCGCGGTGGCCGAGGGGACTGAGGCGCTCCAGTCACGGTCTGTACGGCCACTACGGTCGGGGGTTCGAATCCCCCCTCGGGCATGGATATTTGTGCCGTCCTTAGTATTAGTTAGTTCACAAGTAGTTTGTAAGTTTAGGGACTGATGACTCCGTAGTCAAGTCCCATAAGCTATACAAACATTTTTAGACTGTCATCGTTGATGCACAAGCGTCAGAACTGGAGTTGGCTGCTGTGTCTGCACAAGGAGCCAGTAGGTAGTTGAGGTCAGTGACTTGCTGCGCGCCATAAGACGGTCAGAGACACAGCACCGCGTGCAAGCTAACGACAGACGTCTCTATCCCCGTAGCCAGTAGCACACACTACGTTTACATGGAACACATCTTCCGGAAGACGAAAACCGATTTTCGTAAAACGTTTTTCGCTGTCGTGTTTACATGGCAAAGCCTGAATCGGATTTCCTAATCCACTTAAGATGGCGGCTGAAAAACAGCTGATTCAGTCACCGATGTAGTCAGCATAATCGCTATTTTTCTTTACTTGAATACACAGATTCATGCTCGCTCTAATATTAATACTTCTATTTCACATTAGAAAATATCACTCTGTCCATATGTGCCGAAAATTCTTACCAAAAAAACACAATCTGACAAGCCAAGAACGCTTCAAAAACGGTTGCGTTTACATGGGCACGAAAATCGATTGTGGAACTGGAAAACCGCTTTAGAGAAGCGGATTTCCAGAATCTATTTTGGAGTGTTTACATGACCAACCAAAATTGGAATTGGGAAATCGGTTTACGAAATCCGGTTTTGGGAGCCCATGTAAACGGGGTGGTAGCAGTTACAGTAGCAATATGTTTTGTACTGGTTGCAACCCACATCTGGTAAATGATTCAACCACTCAGAGCTTTTGGTGAAATAAGTTCACTCACGTACTTAAAATAAATAAATAAATAAAATAAAATAAATAACTAATAAATAAACCAGTATATCTCGAACAGAATAGGAAGTTCATTTTCAAAGGGCACGTTTATTAGTATTTTCTGCAAAAATGATTAGCATTTCGGTCACCTCGCTTCAACATGTATCCTACTGCCTCGTAGGCACAGATTCCTCTTCTTCTTGCTTTCTTCGTTTCGGCCATCTAAGGACCACGCACCAATTTCAATGTTTCCTCCTTTGTTCTTCTTTCTTTTTCCTCCAGTATTCTTTCGTCTTTTCACTATGCATCATTTTTCTCTCCTCAGACCACTTTACTCCTGTCTTCTTCTCCCTCCTGCCTTGGAACCCTTTCATTTTAACACTTTCTTCTTAAAAGTTTCTCTTTCTGTTGCATCTTTTTCACTTAAATCGTTTCTTTCCAAATCTTTCCTACCTTTTTGAATCCATGCTATTGTTGACTTCTTGTCCCAGAGATATTTAAAAATCTGTTTGGTTAACCTGTTGCTGTTCATTCGGTATAAATGTCCAAAAAATAGCAGTCGCCTCTTCCGTAGTGTTTCGGTTATGTTTTCTATGTTGCGATAAAATTCTGGATTACTTCTTAGTTTCCATACGTCTGTATTTCTTATTGGACCAAGTATTTTTCGAATGATTTTGTTTTCTGTACTAAACATTCACTTGCATAAAGACATTCTGGCATTACTACTGTGTTGTAGTGCTGTATTTTCAGATTTTTAGACAGAGACCTTTTGTTGTAAATGTTCCTGGTTATACCATATGCTCTCTCCATTTTATGTACTCTTTCTTCTACAGCAAATTTTTCTAAGTCATTTTCCTGAATCATTTCTTCGAAATATTTAAATTTATTTACCCTCTTTATCGGCCCAATATCTGTTAGTAGGATTTTTGGAGCATTTTTTATGTTTGTCATAAATTTTGTTTTCTCTACGGAAATTCTTAAACCTGCTTTGTTGGCTATTTCTTCTAAGAGATTGATTTGGATTGCTGCATTTGTTAGGTTTTCAGAAATAATGCCTAAATCATCCGCAAATTCTAGACAGTGAATTTCATTACCTTTGTGTTTAGTCCCCAGTCAAATTGGTGATAGCTTATGATATTTTAGTTTTTGTTTCCATTCTCTTACTATTTTGTCTATGACGCAGTTGAAGAGGAGTTGAAACAGGCCGTCACCTTGCCTTACACCTGTTTAGATGTTGAATAATCTTTCCTTTCCCTTATGGAGATAGGGTGGATTGTTTGAGAGCTTCTTGATGCTCTATCGATATTTTTGTTTGTAAACCTATTGGACCAAACTGGTATGGTAATCAATTCCTTGACTTACAACTACTTCAACTAACTTACACTAAGGACAACACTGACTCCTATGTCCGAGGGAAGACCCGCTCCTTCGGCGGGGACGGAGCATGATGTTCCAAACAAATGTTTGGAGAGTTTGGACTTGACTACGGGTCATCAGCCCCTAAACTTACAAACTACTTATGAACTAGCTTATACTAAAGTCGGCAGAAACATCCTAATCCGATGCGGGATTCGAACTCCCAACGGGGAACGGCCTCGCTCGTCATAGCATAGCGCCTCAATGCGCTCGGCCGCTCCGCCACGGCGTGCATGATGTCTTAGACCACGCGGCTACTCCCGCGCGGCTCTTTATTTTTCACAATTTTTCTATTTCTATTTTATACCATATACTATTAACTATTGGCATTACTACTATGCTGACAACTTTTATAAACTTTGTACATTGTTATATCTTACTTATTACATACAGTTTCATCTGCTGTTTGCTGAGGTTACTTGTTATTTTGAACTGTTTCTTGGTTGTTATTTTGTTGTTTCTTGTACAGGGATTGGTAGCGTTTGTTACATTTATATTTTTTTCTTTGCCTAAAGTTTCCTTTTTTTTCCAGTACTCCTTCATATGGACGCTGTGCTTTTGCTTCTATTTATCCGTCTAGGCTCTTCCGGTCTTCTTAGTTCTTTCCACTCGAAATCCTTCCAAATTTTGAATCAAGGTCAGGAACATACCCCTACCTAACATCTCAGTTTACTGAATTTTCAACCTTTCCAGAGATTTACGAGCTTTCTTAATTCATGCCGTTGTTGTCTTCTTTTGCCACAGGTAGTCGAATATCGTTCTGGTTAGTCTGGTTTTATCCATTCTGTACAGGTGTCCTAGAAATGATAACCTCCTCTTTTTAATGGTCTCTGAGATTTTTTTCCACCTGTTGGTAGATTTCATTGTTCCTCAGAAGTTTCCAGCCCGTTTCAACCTGGATGCGACCCATGATTTTCCTTAATATTCTTCTTTCTAGCACCTCCAACTTTTCCAACTTGGATTCATTGAGAGGCAATCGCTGGTATACAGATACACTGTTTTTACCACAGCATTGTAGTGCTTGATTTTGGCATTTCAAGAGATGCTTTTTTGTTGTAAATATTGTTAATTAAGCCTTAAGGTCTCTCCATTTTTGAGATCCGGTCCCGCACACAACTTTCTCCAGTTCGTTCGTTCTCTTGTTTGGTTTCTCCAAAGTACTTGAAATTTTTTTACTCTCTCAATCCGTCCAATCTTTGTTTCAAGGAATTGTGGCCAGTTTTTCTCACTTGTCATGAATTTGGGCTTCTCTCTCGAGATCCTAAGTCCTCTCTTGCGACCGATCCTTTCTAGTAGGTTGATCTGTGTGGCCGCTTCTTCTACGTTGTCTGAAAAAATTGTGAAATCATCAACGAAAGCCAAGCACTTGACTCTGTTCCTCCCGATTTTCTTCTTACAAGGAGACCACAAGGGTATCCGGTTTTAGGATTTTTTTATATTTATGGTACATGAAGGTCAGAACACAAGTAAGAATCTGACAAAGCAGTTCCACGCAACTCTAAAAAATTATCGACTTTGAAATTTTGCAATGCAAGTACACATAAGTACCAATAATTAAAGCAATTGCAGCATTTGTAGCTCAGGGACAGGGGGCTCAACGAACAACCACGAACGAACGGCCGCGAACCACAGATCTACCATCCTTTCCCTTACAACCAAAGTGTCTGTGGTTCGAATCCTACTGTAGCAGCTTTACATTTTTTTTACATTTTTAATTTTTTCGTTGTGTTCCAATACATTACACAATTTCAATAACGAATTGTAATTTTTATGAAAAATGCACGTATTTTTGTTTATTCGTGATTTTCTATATTTTATAAAAATAATTATGGTTTCAATAAAAAAACATAAGTGACATTTCTTACAGTATTGGATTCACTATTAGTTGACGACGATAGTCTCGATTGTTCCGTTTGTGAAGAGTACGGCGCTGATTTTAGAAAGTCAAAGTCATATCCGTAGCTAGTAATGGCTTTCAAAGCAGCTAATCTACTCAACCGTCTTTTATGTGACAAGGTGTTCAGCGCGTGTACATAAACAAAAACTGACAAAACACGTGGCATTAGATATCCCAGAGTGTATTATATAACAGAATTCGAAAAAGAAAAATCGCACTGACGTGTTTTACGGCCCATTTTAAATTTGTAGTTTTATAAGCTTTTGCAAACATTTTGAACCAAAATATTAATGTAAAAAATATATAATTAATTAATAAGTGTCTGAAACCCTTTTAGGAAAATAAATTTTTTTTCTAGTAGTGGCGGGTTTTGAACCACTGATCTTGAGCCTTACAGCCCAACGCATTACTCACTATGCTACGGCCAACACTTACGAATTGCGTTCTTTAATATCGTACTATTGATGGCCATTATTAACTGGTGCTAATCTGTCATTTGTAGACACTAGATTATCATTTATCGTACGAAGAAGGATGTGTTTTTGTTAATTCTTCAGTGCGCTATTGCTTTGAAATGAAAACGTGTAAGTTAAAATAAGAAAATCATCAAATAGTCAACGCAAGATGACGTATGCCAGAGAGAGTTCTGGGCGAGGAATGTCACGTGACATCTGCGAACGTCTAGTTTTCGTTAATTCAGTGGAGGGTGTCAAAACTATTACTTTTGTAAATATCTCTCAAACGATACGAGATATGAAAAAAAAACAAAAAAAAAAAAAAAAAAAACCATAAGGGAACAAAGTTGCAGAGAATCTTTTCCTCTACAAATTCGGTTATTCTATTTTAGCTTCAGATGAACGGTTTATATATAATTAAAATTACAGTACAAACTGCGTTCTTTTGGTATTACTGACGTATTTCTTGTCCGAAATATTTGAAAAAGGGAGGTTCTGGTAGCCAACAATTATGTCTGTAAAATTTGGTGCCGATCGGTTGAACGGTTCGACCTAAAACGTGGGAACACGTTACAGCCAGACAGACATCGTCAAATCGCCGTTATTTTTGCAAATATCTCTGCAACGATGCAAGATAAAAAAAAAAAAAAAAAGACGTAATAGAGCGAAGTTGTAGAGGCTTTTCCCCTCTATCAATTAGGTTATTGAATTTTCGTGTCAGGTGAATGGTTAAGGCGTTATTTTTCATTTAAATTTCGAGCTGTCAAAAAACGATCGCAAAGGCCCACTTTTAGTGTTACTACCGTAACCTAAAGTGGGCCAAAAAGAAAAAAAAAGTTATTCGTCGCAGCGGGATTCAAACCACTGTCCCGAAGGTCGGAAGGCCATAACGCTACCTACCACCTGAGCTGCATCGACAAGTATTGAATCTGTTTTAATTATTAGTACTTAACGTATACTTTCAAAACTTCGAAGTCGATTTTTTTCCGAGAATTTTTTAGAGTTGCGTGAATGGCTTTGGCGGATTGTTATTTGTGTTCTGAATTCCACGTACAATAAATATAAATAAATTCTAAAATCCGATACCCATGTGGTCTCCTTGTTAGACAGATTGGGCTATTCATATCATCCACACAATGTCACTGAAAATTACGTATTGTTAATTGACTCCATTAACTTAATTATAAAAATTATAAAAGTAAAAAATTACATACAACTGGCTGTCGTAAAAGGTAGAGTAAATAAAACTGAGTAAATTGATATACAAATCTCGGTTAAATTAATATTGCTTCACTTTTAAATATATTAGATACTAATTAACTGAAATATGACGTACAACAATACGCTTCTTGCACGACCTAAATTAATGTTTGCTAATAAACAAACTTCTGCGACGTCAAATAATAGAAAATAACTTCAGCTTGTCACGTTAAGATGATAACAGACTAATTACATTCGTACCTATTACTATGCAACACAGGTATCGGAAGGTTCAGTAATGCAAGCCAACATGCTTCGTTACAAGCTTGTGAATACGTTCCTTCATGCTACCGATATGGCAAAGTTAGAATGGCCAGAATGTGTTCCAGATATGAACCCTATCGAACATGCCTGGGAGATTGTAAAGCTTGACCCTATGAATAGCGAAAATGTAACACGGTATCAACCTGGGAGGCTTAGGATATGGTTTGTCTGTTTCCTACAATCAAGCAAGGGGACGGTTGCGTCATGATTTGGGCATCTATATCGGGATATTTAACTGCTTCTATCATTACCCTAATTGGTTTGATAACTGTGGATGAATATCTCACCATCCTGTAAGTGACATATGGCTTAAAGACACTGCAATATTCCAAAATGATAATGTGCTCACACACATAGGTAAGAGGGTTCAGGTGTGCTTTTTAAAGCATCAGAAAATTATGAAGCATCTCGTATTGACAGAAAAATCATCATGTTTCAACATAATTGACCCGTTATAGGGGTTTTATAACGGATAAAAAAGTCTAGTTTTTCAGCTCCAACACTGTAGAAGTAGTTGACGGATGTGTTGGTACAATAATGGATAACATTCGATTGGAAACTCTAAAGACACTTTATGAATCTGTTCCTCCAAGAGCTGCAGCAGTTCTCAAAGCCAGTAGTGAGACAGCTCTAGTAGTATACAAATACAGGACGTACCTGTAGTCCGCGAACGCTTTCATTTATTTATTGCGCAAGAACTTAACATTGTACAGCTGTACAGCTTGCATTTTGAAGAGAAACTCTGAAAGTTTACTTTGCAAACATGTTTCCGACTGTGCAATAAAATATTGAAAATGTGGTCAAATGTTCAAATGTTTGTTAAGCTTAAGGGACTTAAATGCGGGGTCATCAGTCCCTAAACTTACAAACTACTTATGAACTACCTTATATTAAAGACGACACAAACATCCTCGCCGGAGGGGAGATTCAAACCCCCGACCGTAGCGGCCATGCAGACTGTGACTGGCTCGCCGCATACCCTGGGCCACTGCGGCCGGCTATTGAAAACGTGCCCGGACTTTATGTAGACCCTGTATTGTGTCAGTACTTGATCAGAGCCTGAATACAGACGAAACCAGAGTGGGTACAGTGAGAGATTGCACTAATAAGTGGGCTTCACTGACAAATTGTTTGTAAATCCCGCTGAAACAACATCACAAATACCCTCACAACGCGCGAAGTTCCATTTCGATTCCTTTCCCATGTTGGATGTTCGGCGCTGTGTACACTGTGCACTCTGCAACAAAAGGAAGTTGGCGAATACTATAGCTTCGTTCGAGTGGCGCTGCTGACGGTCTGGAACGGTTTGAGGCGTTCGAGTGGCACTTTTGACACTTTCTGACATCTGACTGACCAATCAGGTGTTCGAGTGGCGGAGCTGATAGTTTGCGACCGTTTGTTTAAGTCAGCGGATTTTCGTCAAACTGTTTTCTCACTGACTCCAAAGCGTTTAACATGCCTCCTCCAAAAGACAAGTCTTTGATTTTCTCTTGATTGAGGCTGAGCTTTGTATATTAGACAGGCATTCTTTCCACTTATGTGGCCTTCTAATACAGTACGTCCCCTTTTTATTACACCCATACATACTATAAATGAAAGGTATGGAAATTTTCATCGTTCGTTCGTTGTGGTCTTCAGTCCAGAGACTGGTTTGATGCAGCTCTCCAACCTACTCTATCCTGAGCAAGCCTTTTCATCTCCTCATAAGAACGACAACCCACATCCACTTGAATCTGCTTACTATACGCGTCTCTTGGTCTCCCTCTGCGATTTTTACCCCACACACTTCCCTCCAACGCTAAATTCACAATTCCTTGATGTCTAAGAATGTGTCCTACCAATCTATCCCTTCTTTTAGTCAAGGTATGCCAGAAATTTCTTTTCTCCCCAATTCGGTTCAGTACCTCCTCATTAGTTACGCGATCCACCCACCTAATCTTCAGCATTCTTCTGTAGCACCATATTTCAAAAGCCTCTATCCTCTTTCTGTCCACACTGCTTATTGTCCATGTTTCACTCCCATACAAGGCAACACTCCATACAAATGCCTTCAGAAAGGACTTCCTTAGGCTTAAATCAATATTCGATGTTAACAAATTTCTCTTTTTCAAAAACGCCTTTCTACCCATTGCCATTCTGCATTTTATATCATCTGTACTACGACCATCATTTGTTATTTTACTGCCCAAGTAACAAAACTCATCTACCTCCTTTATTGCTTCGTTTCCCAATCTAATTCCTTCAGCATCACCTGATTTTCTTACACTGCACTCCATTACCCTAGTTTTGCTCTTGTTAATGTTCATCTTATATGCGCCTTTCAGCACACTGTCCATTCCGTTCAATTGCTCTTCCAGGTCCTTTGCTGTATCTGACAGAATTACTATGTCGTCGGCAAAACGCAATGTTTTTAATTCTTCACCATGAACTTTAATTCCTTCTCCAAATTTCTCCTTGATTTCCTTTATAGCTTGCTCAATGTACAAATTGAACAACATTGGGGAAAGGCTACAACCCTGTCTTACTCCCTTTCCAACAACTGCATCCCTTTCATGCCCTTCAACTCTGACAACCGCTGTCTGGTTTTTATACAAGTTGTAAATAACCTTACGCTCCCTATATTTTACTCCTGCTTGCTTCAGAACTTGAAAGAGTTTATTCCAATCAACATTGTCAAAAGCCTTCTCCAAATCTACAAAAGCTAGAAATGTTGGTTTGCCTTTTCTTAACCTATCTTCTAGGATAAGCCGTAAAGTGAGTATTGCCTCCCGTGTTCCTACATTTCTCCTGAACCCAAACTGATCTTCCCCGAGGTCGGCTTCTACCAGCTTTTCCATCCTTCTGTGTATAATTACAAATTTAAAGATGAATGAGTATTTTTTTTTACAGTTTGGATTGTGATATATTCGCCTGAAAATAAAGTCAAAATAGTCCTACTGAGATTTTCTGTGCCATCTGTAAATGAAGTGATTGACACATGAGAATAATAAAGTTCACAACAGGTATTAGCAGTGATAGATTTTTATAACCGACATCTAGCTTTATATGTGCCACTATAGCGTCTCACAATTACTGTTCCGTATTTCTCCTTGTGGTTATATATTATAGAAATCTATTAGTGCCAATGTGGGCGTTTCGACACTAAATGTGTAACTTCTGGGAAAATCATGTACGATGATAATTCTTGCACAACACCTGCAAATTTTTGTATATTAATTTGTATGTTTCATTTTTTAAATTTTATTGTAACTCATAATAATGGGACAAATATTCCTTTCACACACAACTATCCTAATTTACCTCATTTTTGTATGAGGTTTTGTCAGGTTAAATTGGCTACATTATTTATAAATGGGGGACGTGTTTACGTATATTTTGCGTTTTGTCGAAGTTTATGATCAGAATGTATTCCACAATGTATTTCTAATGGCGGAATTCACACTGTTCATCGCCGGTCCGTCACCTAACGTCAACGTGAGCTTTCTCGCGAAGAATGTTCTGATGGAACGGTCGTCTGGTAACATCACGACTCGCAAATTAACCTAGTTTCGTCACGCGATTTTCATTTTATACTCGACAGATACACGGTTTGTAGGCAAATGTGTCTTGTTAATCTTTATTATTATACTTTCGTTTAACGGTAAATTACAAACGTTTCATGACGACTTAAATAGTTTTCTCAATTGAGAAATACATATCGCCAGTCATAACCTCACTTTCAACATCGGTAGAGAGCAAAGATGCCAACTAGCGCTAGGGGAGGCCAAACCGCGAAACAGGTGAAATAAGCGTTCGAATTGGCTTCGGAGTTGGAAACTGTCAAAAAGCGCGCATGCGCAGTGGAGGCCTTCCAAATCGTCAGTAACTATCAGGAACTATCGGCGTTTGGGCCACTCGAACGAACCTTATGACACACTAAAATTCATGTTATGACGGAGTCATCCGGAGTACACGTGCTCTACAGTAAAACACTTATTATATTCATTAAAGTTTATTACAACCTCGTTGCATACGCGTTTAACAATGTAGCACTTGCACTACACGTTCTACTTATTAGTTGTGTCCCAATCTCTGTCTTTCACTACAGTGTTTACGCTCTGCACCTCTCTCTAGTAGTTATTCCCCCCAAAATCTCTGCTATTATCCTGTTCCTTTCTTTTATTCGTTTTATTATTTTTTTTTTCGACGATTCTGCCGAGAACCTCCTCATTCTTTATATCCACTAAAATTTCTACATACTACTTGTGTGTGTTCAACCTTTTTGAAACCGCGACCCCCTTTCCGAGTAAAAATGTCCGGCGAACCCCCCAGGCCCGTAATAAAGCTATCTTACTAATTCCAAAGGCAAAGAATTTAATTTTCTTTCTTAGATCTATGTACGAACTGCGCAGCCATTTACGTCTGGTGAAGCTGCAGTAGCGGAAGCTAATCAAAAATAAATAAAATATAAAAAAATACTTTATGACTACAGGTATTTGTGGATGGTTTTACTGTGATGAACTAAAATTTCATTGTGTGATATGTGTCGACGTGTTGTCATGTGCGAATATGAAACCATCAAAGCTGATGCACCACTTCTCGATATTTCAAGGATGCTCATAAATTTTGGATTTCTTCGAAAGGATACTGGAAACCCTTAACCAGTATCAAACTACTGAAATCCAGTAATACAATGTTATTGCTATGAGTTGATCCAAAGTTATATGAATCGAAAATTCTTTACCAGCTGCAAACTACTATGATCCAGTAGTAAAAACGTATTGTTATGTATTTATTTAATACCGTATAATATTAGTTAGTGATTATTTGTTTTTCTAACATTACAGTATTATAGCATGTGACAAAGTCATGCAAGAAGTTTGCGACCATTGTAAATAACTGTAGCAATATTGCACGATCGGTACTGAGAGCTTAATTGACATATCATGATTAGGTTAAAAATGGCGTAATTGTTTTCCGTTTCGGTCGGCCCATTATCAGAAATCAGAAGTACCATAGGTACAATACATATTGTACCTGTAACACTTCTGATGTCTGATTAAGGGCCACTCGAAACATGTCACAATAAAGCCTATTTACCACCTACTGAGGACTTATTAAGCAACTTTCACGTAACCTTGTCACTTCCATATAGCACGTCTACCATAGTTGCTGATCGTCACGAAACGTAGATTTGCTATTATTACTATTTTACTTCTCAGTACACATATGGGTTTGCTATGTCGGGTACAGTAGAATTTCCAAACTCTGTAAAAGAGCGGCTGTTGACGAGAGAATCGCTGAGACGTGGTGTCCACAAAGAATGCCAACCGGCCGAGGGGGCTTTCAATAGCTCCGGCTTCGAGGAAGAGGAGCTGTGGCGGAAACTGTGTTTGTGGCTGGAGTGGCCTGCGTGTCTTTGTTGGCCGGTGCGGCCGAGAGGTTTTACCGTTAGGGATGAGCACCCCACACTTAACGGGTCCAACAGCCCTTACCACCCAACTAGCGGTCTCGTGTGGTAGGGATGGGCAAGAAATCACGTATTCGTTTGAAATCACGGTGATTGAAAAGTAGCTGTTTTCACGGTCGCGGCGATCTGGTATCTGACATCGATTTCATTCACGGTTAAGTAGCGAAGAGCAGCTAAAGAGCGGGTAATAGTAGCGAACAGCAGCTAACAGCAGGAGCCATCTGTTGACTGAAATATGTACTAATATCACAGTAGCTAATAGCGCGTTTACCAGCGAATCACCGGTAAGTGAAGAACGTGTATAGCAGCGAATTGCCGATAAGCGAAGAGCGGGTGTAGCAATAGCCGATTAGGTACAGTGAGCAATGGGCATACACTTGTGGATTTCTCGTAGAAAATCGCTAGGACCCAGGGACAAATTCTAAACTGACCAGCGTATCTCGTCCATATTTGAACTGAAAATCAGTCTCTGTTCACAAGCACAACTTTCATAACAACGAAGAGACGATAAGTTAGTTACTGGCAGTTGAAACATTATAACGGTACTATTTAATTCAATTTTTGTCAGTTCCATGGTAAATCAAACAAGTCGCGGACATTACAGAAGTAGCAGGAAAGCCAGGAATCGCTGCGATTCAATCACTGAATAGCGAGAGTAACAGAGGTCGCAGAGGGATACAGTTCGTGAATTCCTCACACAGCTATTCTAAACCGTGATTAATCACGGTTAAGAATCGTGAACTCTACTGAGCATGCGTGGCATCCTCCAGTCACAACTTTGACAAACTCGAACGCCTATTTCTCGTATTTCGTAGTTTGGTCACTTTTGTGCTAGTTGACATATTTGCTCTCTCAGTGTTAAAGAAAGGTTTATGATTTAAATAATGAAATAATGCAACAGGTTTTTTTGAGACGTTTGCATATGTATTTTTCTTCCGCTTTTACTCCGTACTGTTGTCTGTTCGAGGATAGCAGGTACTAACTATCCTCCGCGACGCAGAGGTTACCGTGTTACTGAATGCGGTTCCTACAGGGAGAGAGGCTCGTCCAATGCAATTTGGTCGAACTCGTCTCTTCGAGTGTTCGAGAGTAACTCGGGCGTCCAATTTTCGGTTGTCGGGATTGAGACAACGTGCCGGAAATAATTTAAATTGGTCCTATCCGCCGGTTTCGACAGGTTTTCGGAAGGTTTTCCTTAGTTATAAAGCGTATACCGGAACTGGTAAGCCACTCCACCTTACTTCCAGTTGGGATGCTCCTTATGCCCACTGTCAGCTTGTTTGATAATTGGCTGAATAGAACCGCATCACGTTCTGTGCTGAATCTCAAACAGCCCGCTTCTCTCTTTGAAGTGGAGAATGAAAGCAATAAAGTTAGCCGCGCGGGAGTAGCTTAGCTGTCTGGAGCGCCACGTTACGGATCGCGCGGCCTTCCGCGTCGGAGGTTCGAATCCTCCGTCGGGCATGGATGTGTGTGTTGAAAGCAATAAAGTTAGCCGCACGGGAGAAGCCGAGTGGTCTAGAGCGCCACGTTACGGATCGCGCCGCCTTCCGCGTCGGAGGTTCGAATTCTCCCTCGGGCATGGATGTGTGTGTTGTCCTTAGGTTAGTTTAACTTGGTTTAAGTCATTTGTAAGTCTAGGGACTCATGGCCAACGTAGTTTGGCCCCATAAGAATTACAAACATTTGAACAATAAAGTTATTTTTTTCTATTTTTGGCCGGCCGCGGTGGCCGAGGAGACTAAGGCGCTCCAGTCACGGTCTGCACGGCCACTACGGTCGGGGGTTCGAATCCCCCCTCGGGCATGGATATTTGTGCCGTCCTGGTTCGTAAGTAGTTCATAAGTAGTTTGTACGCTTAGGGACTGATGACCCCGTAGTTAAGTCCCATAGACTATACAAACATTTGAACATTTTTCAATTTTTCCCACCATTTTTTGTGCATCTTACATTAAGCAGAAAACAACGTACTGAAATTTCCAAAACAAAAACAGTAGTAGTGATGGTTTGTGTGTGTATGTGTATGATCATAATACAGGAGGCGCAGTACTTTATAACATTAACCTGATTACGAGCGAGAGAGGCAGTAATGACTCAGACATGGAGTACAGTTCACAAAATATGTATTTTGATCTCGATAGTGAGGAGTTCTCAAAACCGTCGTGCTTCATATTGAATGACATCAAGTCAAAAGGTTAAGAAATGTTCTGAATAATCAGCGTGACGTTAAACAAAAGCGCCGCGGCCTTCTATTTCCGTATTGTTAATCGAACCCGGCGGATTCCTCTGACGGCGAGACAAAATTCGTTTACGAAGACAAATATCTAAAGTCTGTTATGTAACTAAACATATTCACACGAGAATAAAGTACGGGGTGTTCAAAAATTCTCCCTGCGGTGCCATATGATTGTTAGCTGCGCGTGCCGTATGATTGTCCGCCTGCCTTACCTTTATAGAGTTGTGGTGATTCCTGAATGAGTCGTTCGTTTGAACGAATACAAATAAAGTATCGTAAGAATCGAACCGTGATCCGGACGAATCGTTGTTCCAAGATCTATCGATTCCTGATTCGAAGGCAACTGGCAAATCGTGCCAAATGATTACGAAAGCAGTCAAGGGGAGGACGCATATGAACAAAGAAAGCACAGAACGAAGATCGTGAGCCGTTAATGATTATTCACGAATTACAGATGACAGACACGAAATGCAGCAAAATGTACAGCTGCTAATACACACGATTAACATCAAGAAATCAAAGTATGATGAAAAATTACGTACTTCTTACGCATTTCAATGCAGCGGAGCACACACACACACACACATGTCATTTATACACTTTACGTGTAATATATTTAAACGAGTAATTCTTGCACACTTATATTTCGCGGATCCCGGAAAAGGCACTAACGATTTGAATTATATTATGTATTTAGAGAGGTTTATCCTTTTTGAATTCATCTGCATTGTTGTATTCTTCGTAAAAACTCAGTTTTAGAAAAATATTCTTTATGTAAAAACGCGTTTTGAAATGTTTTAAGATCATCTCGAATATCTGTTTTACTATTTACGTTTTTATGTTTACCTTCCCTGAAAGAAATCGATTTTACAATAAAGAAACCTTTTAATTTAAAAACGCGAATTTCTTGTATCTCGAAAGAAATTTAGTATTTAAAGACGGTTTTTGATTTGTAAAGTTTATTTATACATACATATTTCCTGAAACTAAATGATTTACATAATAAGTATTTTATAAAGATTAGATATGTGTTAATTACCATACATTTAATGAAATTTATATTTAAATAGCCGAAGTATTCAAATAGAACGAAAAAAATTATAATTAACTATGACGACAGCAGAAACAATGCATAGCTTAATATGTATTTATATCCGCTGGCAAAACTTAAAATACTGTTTTCTCGAGAATTTTTGAGAGTTGTATCTAATGGCTTTGGCTGATTATTATTCCAAGTCTGAACTTTACCCGCCATAAACATTAAAAAAACCCGATACCCATATTTCTCCGTTTTGGCATTCTGTAATAATCGTTCCGTCACAGACCAAAAAAAATCGTAGGAAAAGGTTCACAAGGTTAGATTCCAACATCCATGATACAGCCATTATCGCCACCTATAAGAAGGATCTAGAACGTTTGGCATGTCTGTAAGAATCGTGAACGAATCGTAGGAATCGATCCACAATGTGGGACTTAATCTCAAGGATCGTTTCCTTCAAGTGCACTCTTTCAACTTTCCACTGTTTTGTTTATCTCAGCCAGTGTCAGTAGTATCGTTGGTGTACGTCGTTTGTGTCGACATGAACGTTTAGTTCATTTGTTCGTATGTTTCGTTTTTGTAACTTTTAAAATGCTAACCATTGAATAACGTGTCTTGTTAGTCGAACAAGTGTTCAAAGTTGGCCGGCGGCGGTGGCCGAGGCGACTAAGGCGCTCCAGTCACGGTCGGCACGGCCACTACGGTCGGGGGTTCGAATCCCCCCTCGGGCATGGATATTTGTGCCGTCCTAGTTCGTAAGTAGTTCATAAGTAGTTTGTACGTTTAGGGACTGATGACCCCGTAGTTAAGTCCCATAAACTATACAAAAATTTGAACATTTGTTCAAAGTTGGCGGTAAATACACAGTTTCAGCTCATAAAACATTTAATTCAGTTTTCCGGAAGACAACAATCCCACATCGCGATACCGTGCGAAATTTGATTAACGAATTGCGAAGTATGGGTTCCGTGGCAGATGCACCGAGAAAAATGGTCGTCCTACTGCTACGTCTGAGGATAAACTACTCAATATTTCCGATAAAATGTCCATGAGTCCGAACAAGTCAGTAATAAAACTCGCCCAGGAAATCGCTGTTAGTGTCGGAACGGCGCACAAAGCTGTAAGGAAAATATCTGAACTTTTCCCATACAAAGTGACGGTCGTGTGCAAGAATTCAAAAATACAAGAGACTGCATTATTGCCAATGGTTCAAAAATTTCGTTCACTAAGATAGAATAGGTAGTCTTTATGAAGAGTTTTCCACTTATGAGACGTGGTTTCATTTATCCGGGTACATGAACTCGCAAAATTATTGAATGGGGAGTACCGCAAATCTAATGTGCATTCGTGAGGATCAACTCCTTTCTGTGAAAAGGAGTTTGGATTGCAATTTCTAGAGCGGTGTTTTTCAACAAGATGGTGCAACCGCGCATACATTTCGCCTTGCAATGTCACTAGCTTCGTTCGAGTGGCGCTGCTGACGGTCTGGAACGGTTTGAGGCGTTCGAGTGGCACTTTTGACTCTTTCAGATGTTCAGATGTCTGTAAATCTATCGGACCAAACTGCGTGGTAATCAGTCCGTAGCTTACAAACTACTTAAACCTAGGTAAACTAACCTACGGACAAACACACACACCCATGCCCCAGGGAGGACTCGAACCTCCACGGCGAGCAACCGCGCGCTCCGCAACGAGGTGCTTTAGACCGCTCGGCTACTCCACCGCGGCTTGACTCTTTCTGACGATATCTGACTGAACAATCAGGAGTTCGAGTGGCGGAGCTGATAGTTTGCGACCGTTTTTTTAAGTCAGCGGATTTTCGTCAAACTATTTTCTGACTGACTCCAAAGCGTTTAACAAGCCTCCTCCAAAAGACAAGCCCCCATACTTACGAAGAGGTTTGTGTTATAAGTCTTCGATTTTCTCTTAATGGAGACTGAGCTTTGTATATTAGACAGACACTCTTTCAACTTATGTGGCCTTCTAATACAGTACGTCCCCTTTTTATTACACCCACACATACTATAAATGAAAGGTGTGGAAATTTTCATAACATAAGAATTTAAAGATGAATGCGTATGTTTCTACAGTTTGAATTGTGATATATTCGCCTGAAAATGAAGTCAAAATAGTCCTACTGAGATTTTATGTGCCATCTGTAAATGAAGTGATAGACACATAAGAATATAGTTCACAACAGGCATTAGCAGTGATAGATTTTTATAACCGACATCTAGCTTTATATGTGCCACTATACCGTCTCACAATTACTGTTCCGTGTTTCTCGTTGTGGTTATATATTATAGAAATCCATTAGTGCCAATGTGGGCGTTTCTACACTAAATGTGTAACTTCTGGGGAAATCATGTACGATGATAATTCTTGCACAACACCTGCAAATTTCTGTATATTAATTTGTATGTTTCATTTTTTAAATTTTTTTGTAACTCATAATTATGGGACAAAATGCATATGTAGTTGTAAGTTACCTCCTTTTTGTATGAGGTTTTGTCAGGTTAAATTGGCTACATTATTTATAAATGTGGGGACATGTTTACGTATATTTTGCGTTTTGTCGAAGTTTATGATCAGAATGTATTTCTAATGGCGGAATTCACATTGTCCGTCGCCGGTCCGTCACCTCAAGTCAACGTGAGCTTTCTCAAGAAGAATGTTTTGATGAAACGGTCGTCTGGTAACATCGCGACTCGCAAGTTAACCTAGTTTCGTCATGCGTTTCATTTTATACTCTACAGATACTTGGTTTGCAGGCAAATGTGTCTTTTTAATCTTTATTATTATACTTTGGTTTAACTGTAAATTGCAAATGTTTCATGACGACTTAAATAGTTTTCTCAATTGAGAAAGGGGTTGGAACACTTGCGCGGAGTGACACTTGCGCGGAACCCGGGGCCCTTGGGGCGGCTAATGGCTTTTCCTTGGTACAGGCATACCAAGAAGTCTAGCACTGCTGTTGTCAAGTTTCCATACTGTCAACATAACACGAAAATCAGTGAAATTGCACAGCCCTTTGCAAGCTGAAGAGCAATATAGTAACTTGTTCTAACTACATATTAATCCGTTGAGTGTTCCTCCTGTAAACAAAAAGGTATTTTAAAAGTGATAATGTTTGGAGAGTTAGTCTCTGCTACTACAAGACTATGACTTTCCACAGTCATACCTCCTAAAAGCATGTTATTCAGAATACTAAGCATATCAAGACACCTGCGCAAGCAATAAATATATTACGCATCCTGCACAGATACGTTGATGTAATTGACCGCTATGTAGTTAACCCCACTATCACACAACTTCCATCTCTTTAAAAATAGCTACTATGCTTTTTAATAGGAGATGCAACCTTAAACCTTCAATTAAAAAACGTTAAGAATAACTCAATGAGTATTTTACATACTTCATGCGTTTATTCGAGACCCCAAAACTATTTCGCTGTATTCGAATTACAAATACATCTAATAAATGTATGAAATACGGAATGTGTAAGGGAATGTCACACACCGAAAAATGCTAAAGATAAATTCTATTTTCCGTCACTGTCATATAGAACCATTTTTACTCCGAACTTGGCATAAACCAACAGGGAGAAACAAGTTGCAAGACTTCCAGGAAAAATGAAGCGAAATTGGCAGCCAATAGTTGGTTATAAATTACATTGCCTGTTAACTGTTATAAATATAAATTACGGAATACGCGGAACTACTGTTCAGTACAGTGAAAAAGGTGTAAGGTAATAGGCAGTGGTTTACAATCAGATATCCGTATCTCTCTCCTCCTCAAGAAGTCTGTGTGAAGATTTATATTCAGAACATTCAAGAAAAAGGAGTTGAAACTATAAGAAGCAGCTCATTTACTCAGGAAGGGAAAACGTTATGGTGCCCGTAAATTTGAATGGCTGTATCTCTTGTAGTAACATTTAATTTTTGATAAAATGTTAAAATACAATATACCAGAATTCTGTTTTTCTAAACTCAGTGCCAACTTTTTTTTTTGTCGAAATTTTTGCAGGAAGTAGTCTTGACGTGATTTCATACTTCTATGCATTAATATTATCAAACATGTAATTTGTGTCACAAATTGCGCGGCCGGTCCGGTCGGAGGTTAGTCCTTCCTCGGACATAGTTATGTTTGTTTGTACTTTGCATAAGTTATTTTAAGTAAGATTAAGTAGTGTGTAAGTCTAGCGACCAATGATCTAAGTAGTTTGGCCGCATAAGACTACACATATACACGTAATTTATTTATTTCATAACCACATTTAAGTACTAATAATTAATGAAACTTAAAAGAGAAATTTGAAGTAAACACTGAAAACAAATGATTGATATTTCTCATAAGATGAATGCACGCAACCGTTGACTTATGTCTTGTGAATGTACCTACAAATTCTGCCATATGAAAATTGTAGTGTGAGTCCCAAATATGTTTTTTCTGTAATAACATTAAAAACATATTAAAAATTCAGAACTCGAAAATCAGTGAAGTTTTGGACTTGAAGCGTTTTGTGTTGCTACATCTTTACATAGTAGACACGATGTTAAAATTTGGTTGGTATCGCCAAAGTAGACGAAACGTTAAATTTTTTGGTGTAATCTTCGCCGTGTATACTGTATGCTGTAGAAGTCTACGTCGAACCTAATCATACCTCTGAGGAGAGAACGTTGTTTGCAGTTCTCCTGCGTTTCCAGTCGGCTGTGCTGTGCTACGTAACGACATCGTACCGTTCCACTTTACCGAGAGCTATATATGTATTGGTGTGATGTCTGTTCTTTCGAAATAAGACATCACACCAATATATGTATCATTTAGACGCAAAGATTCTGGGTTCTGTTTTCATCGCTAACGCGATTAACAACGTTAGAACTTGTGTGAAAACAAAATGTTCAAATGTTTGTATAGTCTATGGGACTTAACTACGGGGTCATCAGTCCCTAAACTTACAAACTACTTATGAACTAGGACGGCACAAATATCCATGCCCGAGGGGGATTCGAACCCCCGACCGTAGTGGCCGTGCAGACCGTGACTGGAGCGCCTTAGTCTCCTCGGCCACCGCGGCCGGCGTGTGTAAACACTTACAGGTTATGAGTGCCACTGGAAACATGCATAAGTAACACCTGTTGTTTGAGACTTGAAGATGACCTGAAATTAGCCGAAATCGATATCTCATAATAAACATAAGGTGTAGCCGTCTATATTTCATAATGCTATTCCTAACATATTTAAAAGCTGCTCAAAACCACCTACAAAAAACCTTTATAATAAGATTGTATATAATTCCACGATCAAATTGTGTTTTAGTTATTTGTAGTAATACACCCAAAGGTCTGTTCTTGCTTTTAGTGCCTTGATCAGCTGTTTATTTTTTAGAGGTATTACTAGGGACAGGAAAAATTCGCATTTGCGATAAATGCGAATATAGATGCGAATTCTGACTCAAAATGCAGTAAATCCGAAATTGTAGTTATCAACGGTTGCGCTCAATTCCGATTTCATCATATTCTTTTTCACATGGTGCTGTATTGTAAATAGAGTGATATTTGTATGACGTGTTATCTCCCTGTTGAATGAGGCTGTGATATCTCCGGGCCGTTACTACAGCTCCACCTCGCTCGGTGGTCCTTTCCCTGAATACGGCACAGGTAGCGGCTGGAGGGCGAGGAGTAGGGGTGGTGTATCCCTACTTCTAGAACACCCTGTTCACTACCTGCAGCGTCCGGGTCTCCGCGCAAGTGTCTACAAATTCCCTTTCCGCAAGTGTCACAAACTCATTGAGAAATACATATCGCCAGTCATAACCTCACTTTCAACATCGGTAGAGAGCAAAGATGCCAACTAGCGCTATGGGTGGCCAAACTGCGAAACAGGTGAAATAAGCGTTCGAGTTGGCTTCGGAGTCGGAAACTGTCAAAAAGCGCGCATGCGCAGTGGAGGCCTTCCAAATCGTCGGTAACTATCAGGAACTATCAGCGTTTGGGCCACTCGAACGAACCTACTTCTTGCTGATATTTTTGTTGGTCGCATAATTTCACAGAGACTCTGACCTAACACCACCTTCTGTTTCTAATAGTGTGCAGCGAAAACAATTGTCCATAAAAAATCCATTCGAACCTGGGACCTTTGCATTTCGCTGGCAAGCTCTTTACTCTCTGAGCCATCCCGGCACGCTTCACGGTTCGTCCTCACTACTTTACCTCTGCCAGTACCTCGCCTCCTACTTTCCAGGGCAAGCGACATGTAGTTGTCCGTGTGAGAAATGTGGAGATGTCAAAACCACTCTGCAGTATTTAATAGGTTGCCCTGTGATTTATAAATCGTAATAGAAAATGAAAGTCTGAGTGGAAACAAAAGTCTCTTGAAGTGAAAATGTAGATATGCCGGAAATAATGGGTATTCGTTGGATGTACACTGTTTCATTTTCTTCGTTTCCCTGTAGCTCTATAGAAGTCTCTTGCTTTCGCCTACAGCCCAGTACGCTTCACAATTGGTTTTCAGTTGTCAACACCAATGTCAGCTTTCAGGAATTCCTTTCAGTTGATATAGGAGTATTTTAGGAGCCGGGCATGGATATTTGTGCCGTCCTTAGTGTTAGGTAGTTCATATGTAGTTTCTAAGTTTAGGGACTGATGACCCCGTAGTTAAGTCCCATAAGCTATACAAACATTTGAACATTTTATTCCACGAGAAACTGTAAGTCCCCTTTCCCCGGCTGTTGTTGGTATTTTTACAGGAGACTAAACTACATGGTAATCAGTCCCCTTTCATGTTTGGATAACTGGGGTAGGTTAGGAAGACGGAAGCCGCCGAAGTGGCGTCCAATTGAATATTTGTTCAAATGTTTTTAAATCTAAGGCACTTAATTAAGATGGTTATCAATCTAGGCGTACAAACTTCTTATACTAGCTTAAAGTAACTTATGCTAAGGACAACACAAACACCCATGCCCGAGGGAGGACTTGAACCTCGGACGGGAAACAACCGCGCGCTCCGCAGCAATGCGCCTTAGAACGCTCGGCTACTCCACTGCAGCCAGTTGAAAGACTTGCACCAAGCCAATGAGCCACACGAAATTATTACTGCTGTAATATTTGTATGTTCTTGGCTGTAGGTTTTTGGATGTGTAGTTCTATCGTATTGGCATAAGGCGTTTTTGTAGTTGTTGGCCCTGACGATTTTCATATCTTGTTATATATTCGTTGAATGTTGGTTGTGTTGTTACAAGTGCTCAGCAAATGTGGAGCGATTCGTTTCAAATTCCCAACATTTGACGTGTTCTTCGTATCCTATTTTGAAATGTATGTGTATCATTCCTACGTACTCTGCATCACAGCTTTAGTATTCAAGTTTGTATATCCTCAATCCTTGTAATTTGCCTTTTGCAGGTGGTTGGTTGAAGAGTTGTTTGTAGGGATTGGGCCGGTTGATATGTTACGTGAAATCCCTGTTTGTTTAGTGTGTTTGCCGCTCTGTGTTAATTTATGTCTAATTACATAGACTGATCCTATGAATGAATACAGGGTGACAATTATTGAACTATACGCAACTAAACGTAAATTAGTTTCAAACTACGGTATGCGTATCCTTTATTCAACATCACTACAGAAATAGGTAATTTAGGTTATGATATGCTCGATTGTAACGTACCGAGTCTTAGATCGTTGCTTCTTGATGTTCTCGTAGATCGGAGTAGACTGGCTAATATTCGAAGGGACAAAATTTAATCTGCTACAAATAATGTAGGCAAGAGGCAACACGTAAAAGTAAAGTTCATCGACACTTTAATGGTTCATTAGTGCCCAGTTGTCCTCATTTATGGCCAGCGTATAAGTCTTATTAAAAACAGTGACTACAATCCAGTACTTACATTCCATACGTCAATAACACAAATTTACTCAATTCGTGTGTAGAATACTGAAGTCCGAGGTGTACAATGTGGAACGGAAGAATTTAGCTATTAATCATAATCGTTGAAACACTTTCCACACGACTAACACTGAAGAGCTTTTACTTAATTGTTCAAAATTAAAGTTCAAAGGTCACGAAACAAGACTCCCTACTTGCGTAGATTGTGGCTCAGATCAAGCATGAAACAATACTCATTTACATGGCGCGAAAGCATCCTATTTATATCTTCCAAGCAATGACACTGGAAATTACGTATTGTTAATTAGTACATTGAGTTAATAATAGTGGAAAATAGCTGGCCGCGGTGGCCGAGGGGCTGACGCGCGCCAGTCACGGTCTGCACGGCCACAACGGTCGGGGGTTCGAATCCCCCTTCGGGTATGGATATTTGTGCCGTCCTTAGTATTAGTTAGTTCATAAGTAGTTTGTAAGTTTAGGGACTGATGACCCCGTAGTTAAGTCCCATAAGCTGTACAAACATTTGAACATTTGAAGTGGAAAAGATAACAATTACATTCAACTGGCTATAGTAAAAAGGTAGCGTAAATAATAATGAGTAAATTGATATATAAATATCAGTTATGTTAATTGTGTTTCATTTACGTATCTAATGAAAGAGGTTTGTCAACAATATTTTCGTAATATGAGGGCACAGCTTTCCTAACATTAATTTTGAAAAACAATAATACCTGCTTTAATATTATAAGAAGAATTTACTTAGTTTTATCAAAAATACTAATTAGCATACTATCTGAAATCTAACAATACACCTCTGGCATGAACTAATTAATATTTGATAATTAAACAACTTTTGCGACACCAAATAATAGAAAATAACTTCAGCTAGTCACGTTAAAAAAAAAGAATAACAAAAGTTTTAGAAAAGAAAATGATAATAGACTAATTACATTCCTATCTATTATTATGTAACACTGGTATCGGGAGGTTCAGTAATGCAAGCAGAATAGATCCCAACATGCTTCGTTACACGATCTGCCTGTCTTCGTGGGGATCATGTGGCGGAGGCAAATAGCGGAATTTTGTATGATCCGCTGAAGTGTCGGAACATCGATGCTGTTGATAACGTCCCGAATGGCTGTTTTCAGGGGTTATTTAGGGGTTATTGGTGTACACCCTATCTTTAATAATATGTGGCCAGATCCGGAAAATATCGAAGCCTAAGACAGTGACCTCTGTGCAGGCCCGACGGGTTGAAATTTATTACATTTAATTGCAAACGCAGGCTTCCGCGGCAGTTGTCACTATCAATAAAATTCTTCTGGGTATGACACCGCGTCGTCATTTTATAAACTGTACCGACGTTTCGGCCTCATCCGCGATATATAAACACCAAGCGATCGTACATTCAGCAGTCAGACACAGACCCTGATGAAGGCCGCCTGCAACAGTGGCCGAAACGTCGGTACAGTTTATAAAATGACGCGGTGTCATACCCAGAAGAATTTTATTGATATTTATTACATTTATTTATATTGAGCCGCCCGGGGATGGCCACTCCCGATCGGGCCGGGCAGGGAAAAGGGGGGAAATTACTTTTCCGATTTTCACGCTGTAAAAACTATTGGCGATATGTAGGACCACTCCACATCGTTTTATCAACTTATTTTTTCCTTACGTGTTTTCCATTGCTTGTGAAAACGAAAATGCCTAATTTTGTTTCTGCGTGCGTTTTTAGTTTCATAACGCTTCTTACTCTATTTTAAGAAGGCATATGGTTTTAAGATCAGATTTTTTTTACACGTGGTAGTACAGCATCTTAGCTTTCTAATAAAACATTTCCTTAATTCGTAAAAGTTATTTTAAAATGACACTGTTTGTCAAGTACGTGTGCGTAATTAATTGAAAAAGTTCTATAGCGGATAGCTTACTGATCGATGCATTTCAGACAATACATTACAGCGAGTGAAGCAGAACTAAAAATACAAAAACGTTTTTGAAGCCGTTGTCTCAATGAATCTTTGTCGTTTAACGAGTAATTGCGTGTTAATATCCTTATTATATTGGTGTGATGTCCAAAATAATAAGTATTTACAAGGGAAGACAGCGATACACCTCGTCCACACATTGGTACCAACGCTGGCGCCAACGTTGGCCAATATTTTTAAGGCAGCCAACATTCAGTTGGATTCGTCGAGAACCAACGTAAACATATCTGCATATCTGACACACAACTCGCGGACAATGCATTAACGGTTGTGAGAGTGAACAATTACATTTTGTAACTAAAAACCAAAAAAGGAAACACTTGTAAAAGATGATGGGGTGTGTTGTATCACTTTCTACCGAACATTAATTACGAAATCAGTAAGTTTTAAAATATGTTACAAGTAATCTATACACATTATTAAAATTTAGACCTGCGGTTTAAATGATAGAACTTAAAATAAAAAAGGATACCCATACGTTTTGGAGGGACACTACACTTGCTAAAGTTCTTTTGGTATTGAAGGTTGACTCTTTTCTTGCTACAGAAGACGTTTTAGAAGTCTACACTTCCTTTCTAAAATAACTATGTCATTCATATCACTGGTAGTGCTTGAAGTTTGCAAAGCATTATGCGGAACTTGACAGGAAATGTTAATTTTAAAAATTGGCATTTCGATTTTTGTGGTTGCTTTCACAAATGAATCACTTTCTGGTACAGTTATAATATTTACAATGAGATTTTAAAACGTTAAAATAAACGGCGTCGAAGAACGAACGATGAAAGAAACAGTTTCGAGACGAGCAGACGACAAAAATAGAAATAAACGTTGGCGCCAATGTGTGGACGACGTACCCACATTGGCCCAACGTCCTTTGATGTTTGGCCGAAATACCGACAAGCAACGGAGCCGTACCAACGTTGGCGCCAACGTTGGTTCCAATGCTATTTCACCGATCCATACATCGGACGAACACAGTTGGCGCCAACGTTGGTTCCAATGTATGGATCCGACCTTAGCTTCACTTACTTCACCGTAGATGCGCTCATACGTTCGACCTCGCACGGAAATCCGTAATGGCGAGTGTAAGAGGGCATGGACGATAGGGGCGCTACAGCCATTGCGTGCGACTTGTGGAAGTTAGAGACGGGTGGGAGGCGAGCACGGGTAGCCGAAGTGGGAGACCCGGGTTCGATTCCCGGCCCGACTCATTTTCACATGTCGCAATTGTTTAATTTCAATGCCCTAGTGCAGGCACTGTCAATCCTTTCCTTCCTAATCCTTCTTCCTTCCCGTCCTTCATCAGTAATTTACGAGTGTTAATATCCAACTCATCGTCTCTCTTTACCTGCTCGTCCCCTTCCCCACTCCCTACATCATTTTCCTCCGCCTCCTCTTAGAACCTAGAGCCATGTTTAGTGTTACGTTCAAAATCTTATATCTCCGAAAGTTATTGGCCGAATGTTTTGAAAAACTGTTCAAATGTTTGTTAAGCTTATGGGACTTAACTATGGGGTCATCAGTCCCTAAACTTACGAACTACTTATCAACTACCTTATACTAAAGATGGCACAAATATCCATGCCCGAGGGGGGATTCGAACCCCCGACCGTAGTGGCCGTGCAGACCGTGACTGGAGCGCCTCAGTCTCCTCGGCCACCGAGGCCGGCGAATGTTTTGAAATTTTATCACAACGTTCTACTGGAATATGCGCATGTTTTCTATACATAATTTTTCACCGTATGTCATATATCAATTAATATAAATTTTATACGAAAACCGAAAAAATAATATACATACAGGTTTTATATAATATATATTGAAGACATATGTACCTAAAAACCTTTCTGTATTACAATCAATGTAACGTTGACTCAAATTTTCAAAGCAATCAGTCAAGAACCTTCGGTGATTAACGGCTATGCACAAACCAACATAACATTTTTATGTATAGAGGGAGAGGGGGAATTAGAGGGGGAGGGCGGGCATCCTTTGGACAACCATCCACTCTTAAAAAGTATGAACCACCGGATATGCCTCTGCGGTCCCCAAACTTCTCCTCCAGGACATGTCTCCATCCCCGATGAGGAGCAGACTTACTTTGGACAATGGGGATGAAATGATCTTGCAATACCTCCAGGTATCGTTCGGTAGTCACTGTGTCATCAAGGAATATCGCACCGATTATTCCGTGACTGGAAATTGCACACCACACAATCACCTGTTGAGGGTGAAGAGGCTTTCCGATCGTCAAATGCTTCAGTTTTGCTTAATGACGGAACCGTCAAAGTGGGCCTCATCTCTAAACAGCATAATAATTCCTACCTTACCCCTTGGCCACCCGTGCAGTCTGAACTTCCTAACGCAAACCAAAAGTTATGATGATTTTATTTCGTATAACTGAATAATTATCTCCCTGTATCAAATGGCGAAAAGGATCGCAAACAACAAACGATGTTAATTTACATTTCAGTCCCCTCGGGCAGTAATTTTTATCAATATCTGCCGCATAATCTGCGCATGAGCAACGCAGTGTGTCCGGTGGTGCCTTTCAGCAATGGAGCGACCACACCCAGGATGTTGGCAACCCGACGCGGGAAGTTGTTGCGCCTAATGGGTTCCGCAAAAGCAGTCGCTCGCTATCTGAACGAGAAGAAACGGGCGAAAAGAAAACTGTGTGCGGGGGGGCGGACAGAGATTAGGCGCGCGGCGACCGGGTCGCCAGCCGCCCCAGGTGGCCCCGGGGGCGGCACGGCTGCCCCCGCCGCCGCTCCCACCCCCGCCGCCCCCGCGAGGCGGGCCCGGGACACCCGACGGTAGCCGAAGCGCGCTCGGCAGCCGTCGGGGCTTCGCGGCGCGCGGCGGGGAAAAGCAAAGCAAGCCGTGTCAAGGTCTGCCACCGAGCACGTGCCCCGGACGCCGGTTGCCGAGCTGCCGCTCCTGCCATCTGTCGAGAGGACGCGTAGGCTGAAAAGCGCGCGCAACGGCTGTTGCGGCTCCGCTGACGCTGCGATGGCGCCACTCGTCAGGCAAACGAATCGTTTGTCACTGAATCGTAATAATGAATTACGGATTTCATAGTTTTTCAAATCCTCTTTTATAAGAAAACTATTACTAACCACTAATTAGTCTGAATAAAACAATTACTTAAAATAACGAGCTGCAAATTGCTGTTCGTTATCAAGATATGTAACAGCCACTCTATGTCGTCCTTTGGCAAACGTACTCGTAACTTTTGTCTTACAGCCTCGACGGAGTAGTTACTGACGTCGGCAAAGGCCTTTGAAAACTCAATTACGTAAAATGAGAGGGAATTATCTTTCGTGTCGACGGTGAAATATACGATTAATGCTGTTCCTGCTCAATGGTTGACATGTTCTTGTGTGTACCTTTCTCCCGTGCGTAGGCTGAATTAATTATCCTCGTAAATCATTTTGTTGGCAACATTAGTATACTGCGCCTCCGAGGCGCTAAGTAAAATTTAACGGAACTGTTGTTTTCATTATCACTAAGAGACTAACTTTGTTATCTTACTACTTGAAAATTCACATTTTTCTGTTCATTATCGCTCCTTGGTTTGAGGACCAACTGTGCCAAGAGTGACGATGCTCCTTTAGAGATATTACAGGCGATTTCCCATTGACAAATCCTATTAAAATTGTCGTCCATTCATAGCTCACGATGCATAATTTTCTGGAAAGGAACTAATAATTCTTGTCTGTATAGATAAAAGCGAAAGGTCACTCACTCGCTGACTAAACACGAAATCTCGAAAACTACCTCACCTATGAAGCTGAAATTTGGCAGCTATGTAGATTATGGGTAAGAATACTTCAACTAAGGGACGATTTTGCGATAGGACCGAATTATGGGAGTCTAAAAGCTTTCGTAAGTTTTATATATCAGAAACATTGATTAATATATTTTTCTTATTTAGAATGTAGTAAGGATAAATCAAGTAATTTTTCGCAAAAGGTGGTCGAAAGAATATTAATATTCTCTTACCGAATCCTTTTGCATCTTATTTTCAGCAGCTCTGTAGCAGTTTTGCGTATCTTTTGATTGCACATTCACCAAAGATACACGCTACCACTCGCACCGCACCTCGAAAGTAAGCAAAGACTATATCTCACTGAAAACATATACATCGCGCTTTTGTTTTTAAAGTTTATATCTGTTTATATCGTAAATATCTTCTGCCTCAGCGATAATTTGTTGCTTCACTGTTATTTAATCGTAAACATGTTAACTACAACTGATTTGATCAAAATCCCGCGAGAAAACGGGCAAAGATTATACTGCAAAGAAAAAAAAAATGTTGCCGATAACATCAACAATCCGCACTGTTGGCTTTTTACGAGCTGTGCCACGTTGATATTGTGCAAGGACTTTTTCAAATCACGAGTTACAAGTCACGGCTTACAACTAGTTTAATTACAAAAAAGAGTGTACATGTTTTTGTTAGCAATATCTACCAGAAAATCTATAGTTTTATTCCAATCTTGATGAAACTTATAGACTTGACAAGAAGAAGGTCAGTGTCTACAATTTCGAACGATGCATGGCGGAGGGTGCTTTAGATTTCGACACCATTCTACACTTTTACTCCGATCTTGAAGTTTTGCATGACCATCAATTCAATCTTCAAAACAAGAGGAATAACACAGTCTCCGTAAGACATCGTAAGGTACGTGGCTCAGGGTACTTTACATCAGAATTCGACGCCGTTTGACATATCACCATGAAAGTTGGCACATGTTTTCATGGGAAAAGTTTTTACAACATGTAAGCCACCGTGTGCTGCATGGCAGAGGGTAGGGATATTACGAAGGTTCGATTCCGATTCATAAAGTGCAGAACTTCCGATTCATTTTGCTCCTTCGGTTCCGATAAATTTTAAACGGAATATATATCGGAGGTTGATGTATAGTGGCAGCGGCGGCGGTTGTGGCAGCAGTTAATGTGTACAACCATTGTCTTATCCAAGACAGTCTAAATTAAATTTTCCGACTATTGTTTCATCAGTAATGACACGTAGAACTAACGCTGGAATTCCATTATTTGTCAGTCAGAAATTCTGCACACGTGCAGTGCTGCTGCACATGTGCAACTTCCGGATCCATGTGTGAACCCGAAACGATCCCCGTTCATGTAGTGTGTCTATGCACAGATATCACTGCTCTCAGGAGTAGACTGGACAGAAAAAAAGTGCGAAGCTTTTGGTTATAGAATATTAGTTCTTTTGCAGTCACTTCATTTGGGTTGATTTATTATTAGTGTTTAAGAGTTTTATTTTTATTTTTAACGCTACAGTATAAACCTACCTGTATTATTTTTAAACTAATAATAAGTATGTAACTGATGAATAACGTGTGTAATTTTATTTTATTAAACCTACCATTAACAGTTAAACTAGTTCCGATTTCGGTTAGGATTCCGATTCCGATAAAACAAATTTAAAAACTCCGCTTCCGAAATCGGTTCCGATATAACCACTTCCGTTACATCCCTGAGAGAGGGCACTTTGCAAGAAACTTAGTCACCATTCCACAGAATCCCATGGAAGTTGACAGATATACGAACATCAACAAGGGGGGAAGTGGATTGAAGAGGCAATGGCCGAGATGGAGTGTATAGAACGAGATATAAAGTGAGGTAAGGAGGAGATGGGGAGAGAAAGAGAGTGAGAGATGAGGCTTTGTGCAGAGAGAATGGAGAAGAGGAGAGACAGATAGGGAGAGAGAGAGAGAGAGAGAGAGAGAGAGAGAGAGAGAGAGAGAGAGAGAGAGAGAAAGGGGAGGTAACTAACTAATGATTTAAATAGATAACTACCTAGGCAACGCCAGGTTTTAGCTAGTTAACTACTTATATACATAAAATTGCTTGTAATGTGAGTATGCATAATGAATGAAGGCAATCTTAAATTTCATTGTCGATGTACCTAGTTATAAATAGATCCATGCCTAAACTTGTCTGGGGATGTCAGTCTCGCACATGATATTATGCATAGAAATATTCAATTTTCTGCAGTATTTTGGAAAATGTGCATATTCCCTGTGTAGAACAAAAATGTGTTCAGTATCTGTCGTTGCTTGCTATCAGAATTATGCACCACGTAGTAAATTTTAAGGGTAAGAATGATGAAAGAAGACTTGTAGTTAACGTTCTCTCGTTAGCGTGATCATCAGATATGGATTAAAAGCTCGTGTTGTTGTTGTTGTTGTTGTTTTTTTTTTTTTTTTTTTTTTTTTTTTTTTTTTTTTTTTTTAACGGCGGAGAAGGTAACGGGTCTGTGTCCATTCGAAGGGAAAAAGGAACCACTTAACGAAATCGCAGAAAACCTAAATTTAATTAGCTGGAGTCAGGTGTGATCGGCCGTTTTACCGATTAATAATTCAAGTTTATAACGACTGCACCACCTCGCACGGTTAATACATTTCATCAACTATGATCGATGAATCACGGAATGTTCTGTCGTACAGGGCGCGCAAAGACAATGCATTTAAGCACTAACTTAACTCTTCCTGTACTCTGTACGTGAATGGAATTGGAAAAAAAAACCTAGCAAATGGCATATGCCATTACATGTAGATAATGTATGTACTAAGATGTTGATATGAAGTTTACTTCTCCCATCCCAAACCCTCCCTCCCCACAATCATTTAAAACTGGTGGTTGGAATATGAATATATGAATATATACATGGTTGATGTTTTCTGGTCGTCAGTACTTGTAGACTGGTAGTATAAATATACCTAATAGTTAATATAACGACAAAAGCTTGGAGTTTTGTGATTAAATAAAAAACAGTTACCTTGTTTAAACAAGCTACAGCAGTTGGCGAATATAGCATATATTTTCGGTTTGGGGGGGGGGGGGGTAAGATTAACGTAAATTATAAGTAATTTATGTAGACACCCCATGATATATTGTATCAATTTTGCAGTTGAAATTCAAAGTATAACTTGCGCTGAAGGCCTTTACTGAGATTAAGCTTCTTTTTATTGTTGACATTAAAAGATTTGCGAGAAATTCATACCATAACACCCCACTCCCGTCACCAGTGCAGGGAAGTACGACTGTCTACCACAGCGATACCTTCACGCGTCATTCATTAAAATAATTCAGTTACCGCACTTATCTCTCTCTCTCTCTAATCATTATATCGGGTGCGGGTGGGGGCGCCCAGGTCCCCGCTCCCTCCCCCCCCCCCCTCGCCCGTACCGAGCGAGGTGGCGCAGTGGTAACGCACTGGACTCGCATTCGGAAGGATAGTGGTTCAAATCCAACTCCGACCATTCAGATTTAGGCTTTCTATTATTTCCCTAAATCACTCCAGGCAAATGCCGTGATGGTTCATTTCGAAGGACACGGCCGATTTCCTCCCCCATCCTTACCCAAATTCCCGAGCGTTAGCTCCGTCTGTAATGACCTGGCTGTCGACGGGACGCTAAACCCTAAGCTTCCTTCCTTCCTCTCTCCCCCCCCCCCCCCTTATATACGCCACTGAGTTACAGCAATTAGAACAAGACTGTTGTTATTGTGGTCTTCAGTCCAGAGACGTTTGATGCAGCTGTCCACAATAACCTATCCTGAGCAAGCCTCTTCAACTCCACATAAGAACGGCAACGTACAAAGAGGATGCCGCCTGATAGAATTTTGGACGGAACATAATTTAGTTATATGAAACACCTGGTTTAAGAATCACGAAAGAAAGTTTTATACGTGGAAGAGACCAGGAGACACCGGGACATACCAGATAGATTTTATAATGGTAAGACATAGATTCCGGAACCAGGTTTTAAACTGTAAGACGTACCCAGGGGCAGATATAAACTCTGACCATAACTTATTGGTCATGAATTGTAGGCTGAAACTGAAAAAACTGCAGAAAGGTAGGAAAATAAGGAGATGGGACCTGGATAAACTGAAGGAACCTGAAGTTCTTGAGAATTTCAGAGGAAGCTTTAGGCAACAACTGACAGAAACGAGGGAAAATAAAACAATAGAGGAGGAATAGGTAGCACTGAGAGATGAAATAGTGAAGGCAGCACAGGAAAAAATAGGTAGGAAGGCAAGACCTACCAAAAATCCCTGGATATCACAGGACATACTAAATTTAATCGACGAAAGGAGAAAATATAAAAATGCAGTAAATGAAACAGGCAAAATGGAGTACAGACGACTAAGAAATGAGAGTGACAGGAAGAGCAAAATGGTTAAGCAGGAGTGGCTAGAAGGCAAATGCAAAGATGTAGAAGAATGTATAAATAGGGGATAAATAGATACAGGCTACAGGAAAATAAAAGACATATTTGGACATAAGAAAAACAGCTCTATGAATATCAAGAACACAGCAAAGAAGGGTATAGTACCAGAAAGAGTGATAAGCTGTACGGTACATAATTAATTATCAGTACAACAACCGTATGTGAGACAGAAACAACTGAAGACAGGACACAATGCGCTGAAACTTGTATACTAACAATGTGAGGTGGAAGGCAGAATGATCTTTACAAGTAGGAAAATCTAAGATAATTACTAACCAAGTTTGCAAAATATAAAACACTATGGCATCACTGTAGCAGCTATTAGATGCTCGATAAATCAAATACTCCTTGAATCGCAGCACTTAGGTATATACGAATACCAAAAATACACTGCCTGCTGTGTTAACTCTTGAGAACTGTTACAGCGTTTGTATATACGATGTTACAGCCGAGTGATCTAGATCAGCGTAGAGAACCAGTCAGCATATGGCCAGCACGTGTATAAACGCAGTCGCTTCGCTTCCCTTCTGTGATTATGCCGCCTGTCTTGGAAAACAAATCTCTGTGTGACGTCACACGGCCTCCTGTTGAGAAAACTAGTTACGCTCGTACTGGCGGGAGCTTGGGATTCCGCTCGAATTTTTCTTCCTCGTTCTCGGCGACCCTATTATTCCTTCCTTTGAAGTTTCCTTCGCTTTCTTTTTATTGAGCCTTGTTTCTATAACTGATATCTTTTTCCTACCCTCCCTCTTCCCAGCTTTCCCCGCTATCCGCCTGCCTCTTGCTTCCCCCACCAAAAGCTTTTGGCACCTCTCCCGCCATCCGTCTCTCTCTCTCTCTCTCTCTCTCTCTCTCTCTCTCACTCTTCCTACACCAATCATCTCAGTACCTATTCCTTTGCGCGCGCGCTCGAGTGTGGTTGTGTGTGACAGACAGAGACAGACAGAGAAAGGAAGAGAGAGATAGCCAGACAGCAATTTCAAGAGAGCAAATGTGAATATTACGTTACTGAGTGGGAAGCTTATCACCGACTGAGATATGAGCGCGGCCAACGACGCGATATTTTTTTTTCTTTTTTTTTTTTTTTTTCCCCTGACGAGATTCGTTCTTACATCTACATCTGCAGTCTGCAAAGCAAGGAAATGCATGGCAGAGAGTACTTCATACTGTAGGTCTTCCCACTGCACTCGCGTAGGAAGTGCGCGAAGACTACAGCGTTACAGGCTTCAAATGCGCGTCGTTAGTGAATGTTCATTACACTTTTTCCTCTCGTTACATATTTCAAATTTGGCTTTCCCCAAACTGACAGAGTAATTTTTTTTTAATTTATGCTGCAGAATGTCTGAAGGATAATCTGTATTTATATTAAGATGAACAACTGTGCGTTACTTTGCTGAAACTCAGAAATGGCTATGCTGATCTCAATAACTTTTGTTTTGTCCACTTCAGTACAAGGATGGTCTAAAGCGTCTCGCTGCAGAACGCGCGGTTGCTGGCCGTGGAGGTTCGAGTCCTCACTGGGGCATGGGTGTGTGTGTGTTTGTCCTTAGTTTAGTTTACCTAGGTTTAAGTAGTTTGTAAGCTACGGACTGATGACCACGCAGTTTGGTCCGATAGATTTACAAACATTTGAACATTTTAAAGTGGTCTGAGGAGAGAAAAATAAAGACGAACAAAGGAGGTAATCTTGAAATTGGTGCGTGGTCCTTAATGGCCGAAACGAAGTGAGAAAGAAAAGAAGAAGAAAGGAACAATTGAAAAATTTCTAAAATCCGACCTCTGTTATGCCTTCGAAAGGAAATTTACCCACACAGCTGCTTGGGATCTGAAGCCTTAGGCAGTAAAAGCGGCACAATGCTGCTCCTTTCAGGCATCGAAATAGTAATACATTAATACGAAAACTGAAGGACCGATTTTTAATCTTTGTTACTTTGTTTGCAATTTATAAGTGCACTGTAAAAGTAGCTCTGATTTTTCGACCTAATAGCAGAGACACTGAAATACTTGTATTACCCAAACAGCCGGTTTCACTCTGCTGTTGACGAATTTTACTTCGCTTAATGTTTAATAAAGAGGTAGGTGAAGTTCCAGTCGGTCCGACCGAACGCTGTTCTTCCCGATGGCAATATTAAATATGCGGAAGAAAATCTATTTTTATTTATTTATGATAACAGCGATGTTGTATTCTCAGACGATACACAACTCCTAGCAGAGAAAGTAACCGATACACTAAAGGATGTTTGTTACTGATCATATTGTAATAAAATTACATCGAACGTGAACGAAAAGCATGAATTTCTGCTTAAAGAGGGGAAATAATTCGGTAAATTAAATGTGGATGGAAGTTTCTTTGTATAGTAAGCACAAATATTTCAGTTATATTGAAGTATTTCATGTAACTGAAATTTTACTATTGTAATGAGTAGCGATAATACAATTTCAATTAAGAATATCTTAAATTGGAAAGAATACATAGGAAATATCGTGGGTAGGAGAACCAAAGGAACAGAATTTGACTGACAACAACAGCTTTACTCCTATCTTCAAGAAATTTTTCATACTTGACCAGCAGAACAAAAGAATACTTTACAACAAATTATTAGAAATTTCGCTCGTGTATAAATGTTTCCATGGAGATGGTTTTTATAAAGCGCAAGTCAGCGTGTGATGCAGTAAACTTTGACAATGTTGAAGTGATAACCACGAAAGTTAGCAGATATATGCGAGTTTAAATAGGCAGGGGCAAGAGCAGATGAAGACACGGAATTAAACAGAGAAAGGACGAGATTGAAGGAGGGGTGGTGGAAGACACACACACACACACACACACACACACACACACAGAGAGAGAGAGAGAGAGAGAGAGAGAGAGAGAGAGAGAGAGAGAGAGAGTAGTGGACTGCGAAAGTGTGAGATAAATAAATACCAAGGAAACGACTGGTTTTCAGTTAGATCCGAAATAAGGTAGAAGGAAATACAACGCTATAATTAGGCTCCCCAGTTCCTGCGTTCCCTGTAGGCGACATAAAATATATCTGATGACAATATTCAAATGTTGGTCACAGTGGTAGGCATCTCAACACAGAAACGGAAGGTGGCAGCACGTGCTGGGACTGAAAAAGTCACACTAGCTTGTCACTTGTTCACTCTGCATCAGTGCTAAAATGGCTGACAAAATGGTAAGGCGGTTTGTTGACTATGTGAGCACTCAAATTTCCACGGAACTCTTTAGTTAATCTGAAATCAGCCTATAAATAAAAACATATTAACATAAACTGCATAGTTAAATATCAAAAATGTTCAAATGTTTGTTAAGCTTAAGGGACTTAACTACGGGGTTATCAGTCCCTAAACTTACAAACTACTTATCAACTACCTTATACTAAAGACGGCACAAATATCCATGCCCGAGGGGGGATTCGAACCCCCGACCGTAGTGGCCGTGCAGACCGTGACTGCAGCGCCTCAGTCTACTCGGCCACCGCGGCCGGCAGTTAAATATCACATTCCTATATTGAGTGTTGTGGTACCTAGTGTCTTGATGTCCCCTGTAGGGGGCATGAATTTTTGTACAATGTAGAGGCAGGAATTTTTCAGATATATTTGTGGCGTTTATGTGATATTATTAATCATAAAATAAAAAATGTAAAAATATTGAAAAAATAATCCCAGGACTGAGGAAAGTACGATTCACTATTGTTACGCATCATGAGTGTCGCTTGATCAAGCTGTGTGATCCTTTACAGTAATTTTTGTATCTGAAAATTGCTGAGAGTATTCAAAAAATCTCTAAATTATGCATGTTGTGGGTGAGCATTCCAGACCGCAGCAATAAATAAATAAAAATAAAAAATATAAAATGACATATATTACAATCACACGACGATCGGGTTTCAAAAATAAGTTTAAAAAAATGAAGGGTGCAGTTCGTGAAAGATAGAAGCAAGCGAGTTGCTTGTAGACGTAAAGCACAGTTTTGAAAAGAGTGCGATACTAACCAATTTAGCACAAAGGTGACGTCTAAAGCACAACTACAGAACTTACCGTTCGTGGATTAGAGAATGACCTTGCAGTGAAGGGCATTGAAAAGAGAAGGAAAGGCTCAAGAAGTTTATCAAAAATGATTGTAATTTTAAAGACATAAGCAATCGCATCGAGTTGGGAATACACCAGCAGTCTTCAGCTGAAGCCAAATATACGATAGTCTGATATGGAACAATTGAATTATGTCGAACATTCCATTTTTCAGATTACGCACTTTAGGCCTGTGGATTAATGCAATGTTTTACTTGTCTGGGAAAGGGGCTGCTGATAAAAATGTCACATATTAAAAGAAGGGTTGCTAAGTATGCCTCTATAGGTGCTGTGACTGATGCCTTTACCTGCGGGTAATTAAGCGATTACGGCATATCCCTAGATTTGTCATGAATACTGGTTCTACATTTTCTGCCGTTGTTCGTGTATATCATTAGCTAATTGCTAATATAGATTTTTCACCATCTTTGTGACGCTGTGATATGGCTCAAACAAACCCGTGATCTCTCTCTCTTTGCTACTCATCTACCTTGAAAATGTCCCTGTAGTCGTAAGTAATTCAACAATATTCTAGGACGGGTCCTGCCAGTGTTTTCTAAACCGTCTCTTCCATAGATTGCAAAGTTGTACGCAGAAATCCTACCTGTTAACAGAAGTCTCCCACAATTTGCAGCCGGCTGCAGTGGTCGAGCTGTCTGCGGCGCGCCAGTCACAGTCTGCACCGCCGCTACGGTCGGGGGTTCGAATCCCCCTCTCGGGCATGGATGTTTGTGTCGTCTTTAGTATAAGGTAGTTCATAAGTAGTTTGTAAGTTTAGGGACTGATGACCCCGCAGTTAAGTCCCTGAAGCTTGACAAACAATTTACAGCTATCCAAGCTACAGCGTGAAAACAGAAACGTTAATAACACAAAGATGATTAACTTTGGAACTCACATTATACTAATTGAACCTGTTTATTTTTAGACGCTCTTTCAGTGTGTAGTACTGAAAACACGATTGTTCGTCATCAACTTTGTCGTTGATTTCTTCAAAAAACTAGGGAGTTGCGGCTTCGACCAATCGATCCTTTCTTTAAGTCACGACAGAAATTACTCTTCTTCCCATTTCTGTTATGTAGGCTACCTCGTCATTAGTTAAGCGTTATACCTATCAAGTCTTCAGCATTTGTAGCACCACATTTCAAATTAATACAAGTGTCAACTACGAGGGTCCGAACTTAAATAGTGGCAACACTGCTGTCGAGATACTACACAATGGAACATACTACTGTCGCTGATAGCACACGTTGTTAACATACCTACCTTGATTTGATTTGATTTTTCCAGGAAAGCCAAAACATCTTGGTCCAACCCGCCACTGCCCGCACCGAAACTAAGTTTATTGTGCGATATCGCTCGCTCCCTGTATATCTAGTAAAGCCAACCAATGCCCTTGAACAGTGCAAGGAGTCCCTTTACCAGTTCTTTATTAGACACAATTTCTTCGGGTCTGGTTGTCCCAAATATTCTGTGCCTTTTACTCTCCAATGCAATGCAGTTTCATCACCGTCATCACAGATCCTACATTTAGGGTCCTCTTCAGTTATTCCCATTGTACGTAGGTGTTTTTTGAAATTCCCATGGCCTGTCAGCAATCCAACTATGAGTCTAATCTCTCTCCTGTTCAGACCCAGGATTGCAGAGCTTCTTTTAAAACATGGCTTCGGCATCATTACCTTGCCATGTTTTTGTTGATGGACTTTGGTCCAATATTCTACGTGCTGTCTTCTGAGCCAGTTACGTAGCTCCAACTTGATCATTGCCTTGGTGATTGTCAGGACAGGTTCCGGTCCAATAAATGGAGTCTCTGCCCCCATCCTGGCTAATCTGTCGGCATGTTCGTTGCCACTGATCCACGAGTGGCTAGGGACCCACAATAGGTTTACTCTATTGCTTTCCCCTAGCTCCACCAGAACCCTGTGACATTCTGCAACAATTTTAGACCTTGTTGCAGGAGATGGCAGTGATCTCAGGGCTGCCTGGCTGTCTGAATAGATATAGATGCTACGATCTTTGTAGTACCTACGCAAATTCTCCTCCAGACACGCCCTGATGGCAGTGATTTCGGCCTGGAATACTGAGGCCAGTTTTCCTAGAGAGATGACGCCCTCCAGTCTTGGCTGCACCCCATATACCCCGGCCCCAACACCTTGGTCGGATTTTGACCCGTCAGTGAACCAGACAATATCCCCCGTACTGTGTCGAACTATTTTCTCCCACTACTCCCTACTTCCAATTGTTATATTGAAAGGCTTGTTGAAGCAGTATGGGGTTATAATATAGTCTGCTGGCATTTCCCCAACCTTTCCTATATTTACCTCACTAACTATTTTAGTGTGTGATTCTGGATATCCCAAAGAGTTCCAGTTGTTGCCAGATTTGAGTCTGTATGCACCAGCTGCTGCCTCCATCTTGACCCAAAGGCATATCTAGCATGGTTTCCATCCCAGCAGTTGGTGTGCTGCTAATTCCGCCTGTTATGGCTAAGCAGGCTAGTCTCTGCACCTTACCAAGCTCCTTAGCAGCAAAGCATACCTACCTTACATCTGAGCAAGTGGACTCGCCCGTCCCACGTCACCGGCGTGCGCACTATCGAGGGAGACACAGTCACTTGTGAGCGAACAGTCTAACATAACGGTGTCACTATGTTTTCGAAACAGGAACAACGGATTTGGGTCAAGATTGAATGTGCCAAAGGTTGTACAGTACATCTACATCTACATGGGACACTCTGCAAATCACATTTAAGTGCCTGGCAGAGGGTTCACCGAAACACCGTTATACTATTTTATCTCCCATTCCATTCTCGAAAAGCGCGCGGGGAGAAAGAACACCTGACTCTCTCCCTTCGAGCTCTAATTTCTCGTATTTTATTCTGATGATTATTTTTACCTGTGTAAGTGGGAGTCAACAATATATTTTTGCATTCGGAGAAGAATGTTTTTCGATTGTAGTTTCGTAAGTAGCCCACGCCGCAGCGATAAGCGCCGTTGTTGTAATGATTCCCATCCCAGATACTGTATCATTTCCGTAACGCTGTATCGTGACAATACGAAACGAGCTGCCCTTCTTTGGACTCTTCTGATGTCCTCCGTCAAACTCACCTGATAAGGATCCCACACTGGGCTGTAAGGACGGACAAGCGTAGTGTATGCAGTTTCTTTAATAGTTCTGTTGCATCTTTTAAGGGTTCTGTCAATAAAACGCAGTCTCTGGTTCGCCTTTCAAAGGACATTATATACGTGCTCTTTCCCATTTACTAATAGTAATAGTAATTCCTAGGTATTTAGTGGAGTTTACGGCCTTCACTTTTGATTGATTTATCTTGTAAACGAAGTTTAACGTATTCCTTTTCGTACTCATGTGGACGACTTCACATTTCTCATTATTTAGAGTCAATTGCAAATTTTTACACCATAGTGATATCTTATTCAGATTGTTCTGCCGTTGGTTTTGATCTTCATGTGATTTTACTAGACGGTTAATGACGGCGTCATCTGCAAACAACCTAAGAGAGCTACTTAGATTTTCCCCTAAATCGTTTATGTAAATAACGAAAAGCAGAGCCGGCCGCGGTGGCCGAGGGCACTGAGGCGCTCCAGTCACGGTCTGCACGGCCACTACGGTCGGGGGTTCCAATCCCCCCTCGGGCATGGATATTTGTGCCGTCCTTAGTTGTAAGTAGTTCATAAGTAGTTTGTAAGTTTAGGGACTGATGACACCGTAGTTAAGTCCCATAGACTCTACGAACATTTGAACATTTTTGAACGAAGAGCAGAAGACGAATAACACTACCCTGTGGAACGTCTGGTATCACCTTTGTTTCAGTTGATGCCTTACCGTCGATTACTACGAACTGTGACCTGTCTGACAGTGTCATCGAGGTCTTCGAGAGGCGTACGGGGAATCGGCATTTCCGTACAGGACAGTGGCACGTTGGGTAAAAGCCTTCAACGATTGTCAGCAGACATGAATCGAGCAGGTCGTCCTAGCGTCTATGAAGAAAAAAAAAATGTTTGTATAGCTTATGGGACTTAACTACGGGGTCATCAGTCCCTAAACTTAGAAACTACTTATGTACTAACTAACACTGAGGACGGCACAAATATCCATGCCCGAGGGAGGATTCGAACCCCCGACCGTAGTGGCCATGCAGACTGTGACTGGAGCGCCTCAGTCCCCTCGGCCACCGCTGCCGGCTATGAAGAAGAAGTGCATACTTTTGCTGCGTTAGTGGACAGTGATCAGAACCGGATTAACGCATACGACTGTGCTTCGCTTCCTGAACGAACGCCTGGGCATGCGAAAAATTTCATCACAATGGGTTCCACATGAATTGACGGAAATGCATTACCTGCGTCCGGCTTTACGAAAGAAGCGGCAACACTTTCTGCGCAACCCACCCGCCATCTTGCACGACAATGCGCGGGCGTATATAGCGCAAGCTGCTGCTGCTCTGTTCGGTCGATGGGACTGAGAGGTACTGTACCATCTACCATACTCCTCGTACTTAAGTCCTTGTGACCTTGATTTGATTCCAAAATGAAGAAACTACTTCGTGGCATTCGCTTCAGAATTGTTCCAGAGATTCGACAGGCAGTATATCACTCAATTCGCACCGTCAAAGAACAGGCTCTTCTAACACTATACTACGCCTTCCACATCGCTGGCAACGGGTTCTAATCAACATAGTCAACACATTATAGTAGCCAAGCTGGCTGCACAGGCAGCAGCACAGTAGTAGGGTAGGTGGCGTATGTTGAAAGAAAACCAGATATATGAACATTTACTGCATTTACATCTACACTTTGCAAAGCAGTGAAATGCGAAACAATGGTTAAGCAAAATATATTTTTCTGTCGAATATCTTCTAAAAATGGGTTGTCCAACGAGTTAAAAGGAAGCTGCAGCAAAAGAAAGAAGATTAAATTTGTTTCCTTTGAAATAAAATAGTTTTGTTACGGTTCGTAAGGAGGGGGATCGCCAGAATAAACAAATAAATAAAAAAATTAAAAAAAAAAATAATAAAACAAGGTTGTAATGCTATGGAAGGTAACTACTGTAGATAACAGTCCCTATACTTGCACACTGCTTGAACTACAACTAATCTCATGACAACACACACAACCATGCCCGAAGGAGAACTCGAACCTCCGACGGGGAGCAGCCTCGATCTCCGCAGCTAGGCCCCTTAGAGCGCTTGGCCATTCCATTGCGACACGTGAGGTCCGTTTATCTTTAGAACGTGACACGCATATTGTTCAGAGAAAAACAGAAACCACTGAAGGTAGCAAATAGCACATTCATACAGATATCCAATTTCGATACATATTTAGCGATTTCGAAGAATATATAATGAAAACATTGAAACTGTTAACTAAATAGAGTGTGCATTACAAGTGCTACATAGAATACCAAACGTCCCTATCTATATCTACATACATACTCCGCAATCCACCGTAAGGTGCGTGACGGAGGGTACACTGTACCTCTGCTAGGCATTTCCTTTTTTTTATTCCACTCCCAAATAGAACGAGGAAAAAAGGGATGCCTATGTGCCTCCTTACGAGCCCTAATTTCTCTTGTCTTTGTTATCACTACGCTAAATGTAAGTAGGCGGCAGGAAGATCGTACTACACTCCAAATTCCAGCCCTCTAAATTACCTAAACAGAAATTCACGAGAAGGACGTAGTCTTTCCACCAGCGATCCCCAATTGATCGTTGAAGAACATAAAATTTACGTACATATCAAAACCAAACCTTAAACATCCTGATCCTTATGAAAGAAAAGGGCTAAATTATGCAGGATAACACACAACGAAAGATAACCCATATCAAAATCTAACGTGTCAAATACAGCAGCATACCAGAACAAATAATAACGCTAATACACCAGAAAATAGGAGAATGTAGAAATAAAAAGAAAATATAAATAACGAATATAATTATAAACATTTCTAACAGACATATATTAACAACTTTGTACGTTACTATCTATATAAATTACAGAAACAATCCAGATTAGCCGAATACAACATGTAGAGCCTACAACAGCAACGAACATCAATATAAATGTCATCTTTGTTTCTTTCTGAATATAATCTGTAAAGTGTATGTGTGTCATCGTAACAGAAGAAGTGTCAAAAATGTCAAAAGTAATTTGTTGTACCTCTTTTACAACAACGCCGATCAACCTACAGGTAAGTACTTACATTATATACGCAAAACTAGTTACATATTGAGGCATAAGTTGATGGTATGTACAAAAGATTATATATGCTGGTCACTTGACAATGTCAATTTTCGCCTATACATTCTGTCTTGTATAAATAATATTGACACTTCATCAGCAAATCCGAACCATTTAACAACAACCAGATTACCTGTGCGAATACTTCATCAGTGACTTAAAGTGGTAAAAAAGGAAGTTCTTGATCCGCTGAGTGTTCTTAAAACAACCATGTACCTCATTAGAAGCATAGACAAGTTTGCGGAAAAATAAATAAATAAATAAAAATAATAATGATGTTGGACTAAATCAAATGTCCAAATGTTTGTAGAGTCTATGGGACTTAAGTACGGGGTCATCAGTCCCTAAACTTACAAACTACTTATGAACTAGCTAATCCTAAGGACGGCACAAATATCCATGTTCGAGGGGGGATTCGAACCCTCGACCGTAGTGGCCGTGCAGACCATGACTGGAGCGCCTCAGTCCCCTCGGCCACCGCGGCCGGCTTGGCCTAAATGATACTCATGTTGAATGCGCACTCATAACTTTCTTTCGAATCAAATCCTATGTTAGATCTGGAACTACAGAGTGTTCTAAGCTTGAGACGAACTGTGTACCTTAATTAAGACCGTCGCTATGTGCAGTGATAGTTTCCTTCACAGTCAATAAATGCAAGTGTTAAATAGTGGAAATGGAAAAGCTTGATTCACTTAGCATCCTTAGGCCAAAAAGAACTGCTTGCTTTATCTGAACGGAAGGTATCTTAAAACAAACCGCTTAAAGTATTCACGGCAAGGACAGAACGCTATCGCGTTTGAGTATAAATCAAGGAAGGCGAGAGATAAGTGACTTCTGATACTGGATGACAAATATTTGAATGAATGCTTTTCGTTTAAAACAAAAATGAAAGCTTCACGGTGGCGTGGGCGAACGCTCTAATGCACCTTGCTGCGCAGCGTGCGGTTGCTCGCCGTCGGAGGTTCGAGTCCTCCCTCGGGCATGGACGTGTGTGTGTGTGTGTGTGCTGTCCTTAGCATAAGTTAGTTTCAGTATCTGAGCCTAGGGACGGATAACCGCAGCAGTTAAGTCCCTTAGATTTACGAATATTTGTAGAAAATCAGCCTGATAGAACCGCCTGGGCGACTGACTTTAGTGACCTAAATTGTGCTACGGGCCCTACAGAGCAAACACTTATGAAAACTTGAAAGAGTTCTGTAGCGTGTGAGAATTAAAAATTTCGTTTCTTAAACGAATCTTTATTCCACATGTCACGTTCTCCTTTCTCCCAGAACTCAAGCAAACGACTGCCACATCTATTACATCGTCGCCTGGTATCTACACTTTCTGGTAAAGAAATTCTCGTACAAATATTTTTGAGCCGCGTGGAGACGCCTCGGATTTTGCGAAGCTGCCTTAAGGTGCCTTTACACCCCCAACCAACTAACTCAGTTTGCCAACTGTTTCCAATTCGAAGTTTGTCTTTGTTTTCAACTATTGTCAACCGTTGTGTGAAGTCGCGAGTTTGGAAAACTAGTTGAGAGAAGTTTTGTCTCGAGGTTGAAGTTTATAGTCAGTGGGCAAAAACACGGTGGAGTTGGGCAACTTGCGCATGCGCATTGCTATGTTATCCTGTCGTCTGCTGTGCCGTTTAGGCCATTATTTCGCTGCAAACATGAAGAATACAAATTATTTCTTAATACAGAGCACATTAGCTAAAATAAACTGTTAGAAGCGCGTAAAGAAAAAGTTACCACAATCTGTGGTATTCCAAGTGGCTCACTGTGGATGATAAGGAAGAAATTAAATGGACTAAAAGATTTATGGAGAGGCATACATGAAATAAATATTATTTGTACTCTAAACTAACCTATTTAATTCATGAAGCGATTTATATTTTGATTTACTTTTGTCTGGAATAATACGTGAAATGGTACACTTTAGGATTCAAGTATCGGTACCTATTTTACCGAGTGCTGGAACAGCTTTTTATCAGAAGAAATGGCATTTCTGATTTGCTTGATGAAACCTGCACCAGTCAGCTCCGTATTTTTTCGCGCTTAGCACGATGAATTTACAGAATTAACCACAAGAGCAGGTAGTTATACAGCTATTTGATGAGATGCTTTTAAGACAATCACACAAAACAAATGTCAGGCCATAGCCGCGATGGAGTAGCCGAGCGGTCTAAAGCTGCGGAGCGCGCGGTTGCTCGCCGTGGAGGTTCGAGTCCTCCCTGGGGCATGGGTGTGTGTGTTTGTCCGTAGGTTACTTTACCTAGGTTTAAGTAGTTTGTAAGCTACGGACTGATGACCACGCAGTTTGGTCCGATAGATTTACAAACATTTGAACATTTGAAGTGTCAGGCTGTAGTAAACTTTCACAATGCATAATGACGCACTTGCAAACGTAACATCAAAAAACTGCGAACATATTTTCTCTTCTTAAATAAAATAAATTCTCTGAAGAGTTTATCTTAAGCATGAAAAGTCATCTATGCCAGAGTTTCATTATTTATTCACTGACAGATATAGGGCCTCCTGAAACATATATTATGGCGGATTTAAATATTTGTAAATGTGTGTGTGAATTGAAATGTTTGGTCGCCCATTCTCAAACAATTTTCGTGATTACGTCCTTGCAGTGTAGGCCATTTAGTACATTAGTGCGAGCACTTTTTCTCTCGTCCTCTCGCTATCCACGTTTCCACCTACAATTGTTTTAATTTTTCCGTCTTGTCAAATAATGTAGTCGCCAGCAATATTAAATTAAATGCTGTTGTGCAGACGATTACTAAAAGAAAAACGCCGAATGTATGTTTACTAGAGTTTGAAACTGTTTTCAACACTTTGCAACAGTTGTAAGTTTGCCAAGCCCACGACTGTTTCAAGTTTACTAGTCTGGCAACTGTTGCATGTTCTTGTTCGTTGGAGTTGGTTGGCAGTGAAGGCACCTTTATGAGGCTTACATCCAGGAAGCAAACCGACCGCCAACGAATACGAGCCGAGCACGACCGAACGGTTTTCGCGCGCGTAGTTCACGCCTGAGAGACTTGAACTTCTCGTTCGTTCCGGTAATTCAGATTTACGACTAGGCGACGAGAAGTGACCTTGGGTGTTATTGACAGCACAGCTGGGAATTAGTGTTCGGGAGAGTCTGGGACAACATTTTTCCAGTCCAGGCAGCAACCTCACCCCGTGTCCGTTACAGGCTGTTTGTGCTCGCCGACAAAGCCGGAGTCCCCCCCCCCCCCTTCCTGACCCGTGGAGCGAGGGGCGGTTGGACTGAGGGTGCGTGGGAAGGGGAAGGGGGGGAAGGGGGGAAGGGGGGAAGGGGATGGGGTCGGTATTCGCAGCCCTCCATTCCCCCTGTCCACCCCTCTACCTCAAACACACACGCTACCTGCCACAGCTCGCTTCACCCCAACGGTTCAAACCAGCGCGGTGTTTAAGTTGAATGACCTGGGCGCCGTTCTAGCAACCCTGCCATTCCAGTTTCCCACATTATGAGCCGGAAATTACAACAGTAATGGCACGAGTGCAGTTAAACAGCAGAGTGCTGGGTTTACACATACAAGTAAAATGACGCCACAGCAAATAACATGGCAGCTGACGAAGCCGTCGTTTGAACACGATTCTGTTAGGTTTCTAATTGTACAGTTTAAAACATGGCATAAATTTATCCATGCTATACGGATTGTTTTGAGGTCTGTGACTGTATTATAAACTTCTATGAAACAATTTTACTGGAGCATTCACGTTTTATTAATATTTTACTAGCATGAGACGTTTCGATAGCAAGCTGATATCATCAGCTACAAATGCATCATCAGTTACAAATGCATTACTGCGTGGTTATCTTCATAGTCTGAGTGTGCCAGAGAGCATGGTCTGTTGGCCGTACGTTTCTAAGCATTATGTCACGGACTGTGCGATAGGGTTACAAACATTTGATTTGATTTTGTGCCGCAGTGGAGTAGCCGAGCGGTCTAAGGCGCCTCACTACAGACCGCGCGGTTGCTCGCCGTCGGAAGTTCGAGTCCTCTCTCTCTCTTTCTCTCTCTCTCTCTCTCTGTGTGTGTGTGTGTGTGTGTGTGTGTGTGTGTGTGTGTGTGTATGTTGTCCTTAGGTTAGTTTAACTTAGTTAGTACACATTCGTACGTCTATAAAGAGATCGATGAGCGAAGCATACAATAATTACCACAGCCGTACCTTACCAATATAATAGTGGGGATTAGTGCAGTTCGGTGGCAGGATGAACAGGATTTCTGGTCAGGTGAGTACAGGATTATAAATACAAAATCAGTTGGGGGTATCACAGGAGTAGGACTGATAATGAATAAGAAAATAGGAACGCGGGAAAACTACTATGAGCAGCACAGCCAACACCGACAACAGTAGTACAGGTTTATATGCCAACTAGCTCTGCCGATGATGAGGAGATAGAAGAAATATATGAGGAGCTAAAGGAAATTATTCAGACAGTTAAGGGAGAGGAAAACTTAATTGTTATGGGAGACTGGAATTCGGTAGTAGGACAAGGAAGGGAAGGGAAGATTGTGGGTGAATATGGTCTGGGCAAAAGGAATGAAAGAGGAAGCCGCCTGGTAGAATTTTGCACGGAACATGATTTAATCGTAACAAACACGTGGTTTAAGAATCACAAAAGAAGGTTGTATACGTGGAAGAGACCAGGAGACACCAGAAGGTATCAGATAGATTTTATAATGGTAAAACATAGATTCCGGAACCAAGTTATAAACTGCAAGACATACCCAGGGGCAGATATAGACTCTGACCATAACTTGTTAGTCATGAACTGTAGGCTGAAACTGAAAAAAACTGCAGAAAGGTAGGAAAATAAGGAGATGGGACCTAGATAAATTGAAGGAATGTGAAGTTCTGGAGAATTTCAGAGGGAGATTTAGGCATAAATTAACAGAAACAGGGGGATATAAAACAGTAGAAGAGGAATGGGTAACATTGAGAGATGAAATAGTGAAGGCAGCAGAGGACAAAATAGGTAGAAAGGCAAGACCTACAAAAAATCCTTGGGTATCACAGGAAATACTAAATTTAATTGATGAAAGGAGAAAATATAAAAATGCAGTAAATGAAACAGGCAAAATGGAGTACAGACGACTAAGAAATGAGATTGACAGGAAGTGCAAAATGGCTAAGCAGGAGTGGCTAGAAGCCAAATGCAAATCTGTAGAAGAATGTATAAGAAGGGGAAAAGTAGATACCGCCTACAGGAAAATAAGACAGACATTTGGAGACAAGAAAAGAAACTCCACGAATATCAAGAATTCAGATGGGAAACCAGTTCTCAGCAAAGAAGGGAAAGCTGAAAGGTGGAAAGAGTACATAGAGCAGCTCTACAAAGGAAATGAACTTAGAGACGATGTTGTAGGAAGGGAAGAGGTAGTAGATCAACATGAAATAGGAGATTCTATACTGAGAGATGAATTTGACAGAGCCCTGAAAGAACTAGGTCAGAACAAGGCCCCAGGAGTAGATGACATACCCTCAGAGCTACTAAAGTCTCTGGGAGAGCCAGCCATGACAAAATTATTTGAACTGGTGTCTAGGATGTATGAGACAGGCGAAATACCCTCAGACTTTAAGAAAAATGTAATAATCCCCATTCCAAAGAAATCGGGAGCAGACAGGTGTGAAAATTACAGAACCATCAGTTTGATAAGTCATGGTTGCAAAATTTTAACACGAATTATCTACAGGAGAATGGAAAAGCTGGTAGAAGCTCACCTCGGGGAAGATCAGTTTGGGTTCAGGAGGAACGTAGGAACCCGGGAGGCAATACTCACTTTACGTCTTATCTTAGAAGATAGGTTAAGGAAAGGCAAACCTACATTTTTAGCTTTTGTAGATTTGGAGAAAGCGTTTGACAATGTCGACTGGAATACACTCTTTCAAATTCTGAAGTCAGCAGGGGTAAAATACAGGGAAAGGAGAGTTATTTACAACTTGTACAAAAGCCAGACCGCAGTTATTAGACTCGAAGGGCATGAAAGGGAAGCATCAGTTGGGAAGGGAGTAAGACAGGGTTGTAGCCTTTCTCCGATGCTATTCAATTTGTACATCGAGCAGGCGGTGAAGGAAAGCAAGGAAAAATTTGGAATAGGGATTAAAGTTCAGGGGGAAGAAATAAAAACATTGCGTTTTGCTGATGACATTGTAATTCTGTCAGAGACAGCAAAGGACCTGGAAGAGCAGTTGAATGGAATGGACAGTGTGTTGAAGAGAGCGTATAAAATGAACATTAACAAGAGCAAAACAAAAATAATGGAATGCGGTCTTCGAAAATCAGGCGATGCTGAAGGAATTAGATTAGGTAACGAAACAATGAAGGTGGTAGATGAGTTTTGTTACTTGGGTAGTAAAATAACATGCGATGGTCGCAGTACAGAAGATATAAAATGCAGAATGGCAATGGGAAGAAAAGCATTTTTGAAAAAGAGAAATTTGCTAACATCGAATATTAATTTAAGTGTAAGGAAGTCTTTTCTGAAAGCATTTGTGTGGAGTATTGCCTTGTACGGGAGTGAAACATGGACGATAAGCAGTGCGGACAGGAAGAGAATAGAGGCTTTTGAAATGTGGTGCTACAGAAGAATGCTGAAGATTAGGTGGGTAGATCACATAACTAATGAAGAGGTACTGAACAGAATTGGTGAGAAAAGGAATTTTTGGCATACCCTGACCAAAAGAAGGGATCGCTTGGTAGGACACATTCTTAGACATCGAGGAATCGTAAATTTAGCATTGGAGGGAAGTGTGTGGGGTAAAAATCGCAGAGGGAGACCAAGAGACGCGTATAGTAAGCAGATTCAAGTGGATGTGGGTTGCCGTTCTTATGAGGAGATGAAAAGGCTGGCTCAGGATACAGTAGGGTGGAGAGCTGCATCAAACCAGTCTCCGGACTGAAGACCATAACAATAACAACCTTACCAAAAGTTCTTTCCGAGAACACAAAAGAAAAATACTGGTCCTATGTAAAATCTATCGGCGTGTCAAATCCCACTATCCAGTCACTCGTTGATCATTCCCGAGCAGTAATAGAAGAAAGCAAAGGGAAAACTGACGTTCTAAATTTAACCTTTAAGAAATCTTTCACGCAGGATCGCACCAATGTACCATCATTTGATCAGCGTACTAATTCCGAAATGGAGGACATAGTAATAGGTATTTCCGGCGTAGAAAAGCAGCTGAGAAAGCTAAATACGAAAAAGTCTGCTGGTCCGGATGGAATACCAGTTAGTTTTACAAAGAGTATTCTGCGGCATTGGCCCCATACTTAGCTAGCATTTGTCACAAATATTTAATTCAAGGCAAAGTTCCTAGTGATTGGAGAAAAGCGCATGTGACTCCCGTTTATAAGAAAGGAAAGAGAACTGACACACACAATTACAGGCCAATATCGTTGACGTCAGTTTCCTGTAGAATTTTGGAGCATATTCTCAGTCACACAACGCAATATTTTGTTCTGGACGGCGAGTGTTCATCAGAGACGAGTGTATCGTCAGGCGTGCTCCAGGGGAGTGTGATAGAACCGCTATTATTTTTTATCTTTGCACAGTGGTAGAGTGCCAGACTACAATTCCAAAGGTCGCGGGTTCGATCCCCGCCAGGTCCTAGGATTTTTATCTGTCACTTTCCTCTTCTTTCACCTCTGGCAGTATTGCTCATGTGAAAAATACCGAGTAGCACCATGGTTCGGAACCCACGTTAAACTGTAGGTCCCCCTATAACTGGCTGGGTAAGTCAGTTCGAAGGTCGGAGGAAGACAACGGCTTACCACCTCCTAACAGGACCATGCCTAGTAAACCACTGTGGTGTTCAAAACTATCTTCGGATTGTTGACTGCTTTACCTTATAAATGATCTGATGGACAGAGTAACTTGTAATTTACGGCTGTTTGCTAATGATGCTGTGGTGTATGGGAGGGTGTCGTCTTTAACTGACTGTAATAGCATACAGGATGACAGAGAAAATTTCTAGTTGGTGTTAAGAATGGCAGCTAGTTCTCAATGTAGAAAAATGTAAGGTGATGCGCATGAGTAGGAAAAACAATCCCATAATGTTCGAATACAGCATTAGTAGTGAGCTTCTTGATGCTGTCACGTTGTTCAGATATCTAGGCGTAACATTGCAGAGTGATATGAAATGGAACGAACATGTAAGGGCAGTTGTGAGTAATTCGGACATAGAAGCAGTTCAGAGGTGAGCAGCTAGGTTTGTTACTGGTAGGTTCGACTAATGCGCAAGTGTCTCGGAAATGCTCCGGCAATTCAATTGGGGATGGCTGGAGGAAAGACGACGTCCTTTTCGTGAACTTCTGTTGAGGAAATTTAGAGGGCTGGATTTTGAAGCTGAGTGTAGTACGATCTTGCTGCCGCCTACTTATATTTCGCGCAGTGATCACAATGACAAGAGAAATTAGGGCTCCTATGGAGGCATATAGGCATTCTTTTTTTTCCTCGTTCTATTTGGGAACGGAATAGGAAAGGAAATGCCTAGTAGTGGTACAGTGTACCCTCCGCCATGCACCTTACGGTGGATTGCGGAGTATGTATGTAGTTTGTAAGCTACGGACCGATGACCACGCAGTTTGGTTCGATTGATTTACGAACATTTGAACACTTTGATTTTTTTTTGTACCAGAGAGGTTATGTCTCGAAATTCAAACCTGTTCAGGAAGATACATCCCATACTATTTGGTCCGAATATTTTAATTATTATTCTAGTGCATTTACTTGCACTTTTGTTGGAAATGTGGTTTATAAGCTTTTATGAAATAATTTTACTGCAGATAACCTGACTGACAACAAAACTACAAGTAAATGGTCCAGATATCGGTACTTTAACCATATAATATACTTAATAAAACAGATGTATCTTCCTGAACAAGCATGACACCAATCCCTCTGCAACACAAAGTATATAAACATAACCACATAGAAATGCACTTGTAACTGTATTAACACACCTGATGAAGTCAGCTTGCTACCGAAAGGCATCAAGCTTTTTGTGTCCCAGCCTCGTCGCCGCTTTTGTGTCTCGTTTCCGTCGTAGGTGTCGGTGGCCGAGCAGAAAGAGACCGACACAGGAATAAAGGATGCACGCTGGTGCAGGTACGGAGGTGAGCAGCCAGTAGGACAGCAGAGACTAGAAACACTAGAGTAAATTAGAACTAGATATATATTGCACAGAATTTATACAATACTTAACTTTTACATAGTAAAGTACGGCAGAATGCTGATACATAGTTGAGCTAGAGGCCTGCCTAGTGCCTATCCAAGTCTTCACTGGTGCCTATCTGATTCTGAAGTGTTAACTGGTTCCTATCTCAGTCCCAAGTGAACGATGTCGTTCAGTCGTGGCCACGAGCGGAGTTGTAGCAGAGGGCGCTCGTGGCTGACGTCGTAAGAACGCCGCGCCGTGCGTGCATGGCGGCGCGCGGCGATAGTAGGTGGCGCGCACTTTGGACTTGTGCGACACCACAAAGCTAATAAAATATTAGTAAAAAGTGACTTTCACAGTAAAATTGTTTCCTAAAATATTAAACATGGAGTCAACGCAGAATATTCTAACAGTCATTACTGTTGTGATTCAGGTTCGATTAGAATTAAGTTAAGAATCCAAAAAGACGAGGGAGAACACACATCTGTTCGATCTGAGAATGCGTTTTGGTCAGAAATAAGACGAAGCACTCCTACACGAGAATTCATTCTTGAGCCAATTTCGGACAACAAAAATAAGTTTCCAGTAAGTACTGATCTTGCTATGGAGCTCTATTAAAAAGGTTGCTATTCCTATTATAGATGCAGTACTGGTACGTTTTCAAGTGATACTACACATGACATTTGGATATTTGCGTCTGGAGATGATCTCATTTTATGCCAGGTACTCAGTATAGCGTACTAAAGAGTTGAGATGCATGCCATTTACAATGCCTTAGAAACTCATTTGAATGCTAGCATGTCTACTCTTGCACCACACATCAGTTAAATACAACTAAATATCAAATCTACATGGAATTTTGAGTTAGGCTTAGTACAAAGTCACTGTATCAGTGCTGGATTTTGTCTATGGAAGGCACGGGAGGTAATAAATAAATAAATAATGTAGCTTAAAAGCCTTAAAAATAAGGTGTGCATATTATCTACAAACGTACCAAGTCAATCGGTGCCTACGGGTAGTGTTAGCTCCTTGTCTGTTTTAGGATCAAGAGTTGGTAAATCAGGACCTACAGCAAGAGTTTATCTTTGCGATGCTTTACAATTTATTCCAGTTTCGTCATCACTGTAAATTTTTTCGAAAGCTTGTCTTTTCTCTCAATACGTTCCTACAGTTTAACACGGAATCCGAACCACATGTCGTTTCTGGCGGCACCTTGCATAGTTAAGAAGGTTGGGTTGAAACGAGGACTAAAAAAAGAAATTGAGGCTTGTCCGATTTTCGAACACCCAACTGCTCTATTTCCCACGGGTACATAGACCGACACATGAAAACAGTTGTAACATCAGGGAAACACTTGAAGTCAAAACACGGCATTTATCAGATGCTTACTTAAGGTACATATTATCGTTTAATTTGAAATAAAACAATATTGAGATCATTAATCGAGATGAGAAGTATCCTATCTTTTAAGTTGGACCATATAAAAAACACTGTACAACATTTCATTAAGATCGCTTGAGTAGTTAAGGAATTTCATCACGTATTCAGCGATCAAGACTATATTTAAAATTATTTTTCTAAAATTTTAAATAAGCTGTTTCCAATAACGTCCTCCAAAGTGATTAATATGGAGAATTTTTTAACTTGAAGTTCAATTTTTTTGGGATTTCACATTTGGTAATGGAAGTTTTTGAAATACTTTAAGTAAACGGTATCAATTAATAGGGCTATTGTTGTTACTCAGATATCGAATTGTTATTTGAAATCCTTCAATGAATATGTTATTATTGTTAGTACAATCGTGCATGAATTACCATCATTGTTTTGCTTTGAAACATCAGGTTTTATATCATATGCTGTGGTGGTCGAGCAACCTGAAGCTATCACCACTAGATGGCAATGACATCGTTCTCAAAGCGGCAGAGGTGTTCTTTCTATTGTAATGCAACTTATTAGCAAAAAATATTTGAAAATTATATGACCTGCTTCCTGAATCATTCTGCCTGTTACTGATATCCTGATAAAAATCTCTGCAGTAATTCCCGAGCTCTTTGATGGATGAAAAATACAACGTTATTTTTTTTAAAACAATTTTCTGATTTGTTTCTCTACTTTTACTATCAAACCTTGCTTCTTGGCAAACATTTGTATCTTTGTGTGTGTGTGTTATATGTTCATCTCATTCAACACACTTTCACTGAAATACTTAAAATTACAAATAACCCGAGAAAGTTGGCAACATTTACAAAACAAACTACAGTGGACACAGTTATGGCCGTGAAAATGCGAAGTTTTTCGGAAAATAGTGGAACCTTTCGACCTGGCTGACAGAAAGAGGGAGATATGGAGTAGCAAGTGCTGTAAGTACACCATTTTATAGCAAAAAACAAACTGTTTCGAATCAGAAACGAAATGTTTTGTACATATGTAAAATTCTAACCTATATGTGTAAACAGAAACATGTAAATATTTCAGGACATCCACTGATGATGCCTTGTGAAAAAGGCGAAACGCTTATGGGTGAATTGTAAAAATAAAACCCTTCATTTGCAGTAGCAAAAGGCGTTTTCTTTAAAAAATACTACAGTGAAAATTCATAGTATTCAGCTGTTGCTCAAATGGCCACTACAAGCAACGTATAAATTCTGTGGTTTGGAGTTCTTTTAAGTACATTATTCATATTTATTTATTTTTTAAAAATTTTGCTCCTTCTCCGAACTTTTATTGGTGAGATTATAATCTTTTGCAACTGTTAATTAGTCTACTTGAAAGCAGACGCGCGTCGCTTTATGTTAAAGCATCTTCAGTGGTCAACTGTACAGAAAATATATTTTGTTTTACATACTTATGTTGTTTTTACTAAACTCGATCATGAATAGTTCTCATGTTATGGGTTTATTTTATTCTGAAAAAAAAAAAAATGAACTATTAAGATTACTCACGTTTCTATGTTGTCCTCTTCATGTGTTTTTTGTAGCATTTCCATTGCCACTTGCGGTTACTATTTACATTTAAACTTTTTTTTTTTAAATAAAATTGGCGAAAAGTCACCATTTCTGTAGCCTGGCGGGCTGCGTTTGTCTTTTGTATTGTTTTTATCGTCCGTATGTGTATTTGTTTATAAGTTCTTTGGATCGCACTGTGAGATGTGTTCTTGTTTCGTTTCTGTCAAAACAGGCGTTTGTTAGCAACTTGTATGTGATGTTATGACTGTTTACATGTGTGTTTATAAATATTATTTTTGTTCAACTAGCGAAGGTCTGTTTGTGAGTGTGTAAGGGTGTGAAATATTCTTTTCAGTCCATCTTCGTTTTCTTAAACCAGGTTGGTTAGGTTTTTTGTTGCAAAAGTACTACTTTTTTTCTTCTTTGGTTAATCTAGTTGGTTTTATTCTGAGGATGTACTAATAAAATCATTTCTTCTTATCTTCATTGTTTGACCTTTTGTCAATCGTTTGGTAAAGGGTTTCATTTCCAATATGGATTAGTTTATTATTTTGGAACTTGGGGTCAAGGATTTTATGTCACAATGCCACTAGACAAACACAATTACAACAAGGAGCTGGACATAATAATTCAGATAGCAAAGAGTAATGGATACCATGAAACCCTCATTACAAAACTGAATAAAAGAACCCAAAATAAAAAAAAAATAAAAATAAAAAAAAATCACACAAAACAAAGGTCTCTGAACACTCAGAACTACGTCCCAAAACAACAACAACAGAAACGAAGGACATAACACAGAAACTCAACAAACAAACTGGTACACACTTACTTATGGAAATAAACTGATACACAGGATTGGAAACATCCTCAAGAAACAGGGAATAAAAATAGCATATGAAAGCCATAATCCATTACAGAAATGCCTAACAAAAACAGGAAGCACTGACATCTACCAAAAATCCGGTATTTACCAGCTTATGTGTAACAGTTGTGATGCTCTATACTTAGGACAGACCAGCAGGTCATTTGAAACACGATATAAAGAACACAAAAGATCATGGAAGTATGGCAACAGCCATTCAACATTTGCAGAACATCTTAGGCAAGAAAGCACTATCCCACCACCATAGAAACCGACATGAAGATAGTCAGATTTAACAATAAGCAACACCTCCTAACACTCCTTAAGAATTTCCAAATTCAAAAAGTATTATTAGAAAAGAAATACGTATTAAATGACCAAGTAAAGATCAGCAACCAAACATTACTTAAACTAGTAGAACAAATAGTAGACAAAGACAAACCTCCCCCTCCCTCAAACCCACCACAGAATACGACCACATAAAACAACAACAAAAAACCCTACCCACACACACACACCCACACACACACACACACACACACACACACACACACACACACCTACAGAAAATCAGAATATCTATCTTTCTCTCTCTCTCTCTCTCTCTCTCACACACACACACACACACACACACACACACACACATACACACAGACAGAACTTCGCTAGTTAAACTAAAATCGTAGCTATTTATAAACACACACACAATACTCTCAGAACATCACTCACAAAGTTTGTAGCAGGTGTCTGTTTTGACAGAAACGAAACAAAAAGACATCTCACAGTGCGAACCAAGAACTTGTAAGCAAATAACACACACACACACACACACACACACACACACACACACACTCAGAGGATAAACAAAACAAACGACATAAAAAGCCTGCTAGGCCATAGAAATGGCGATTTTTCAAAAACTTTTCTAGGAAAGTTAAACGTAAACAGTGTCAATATATACAGTGACAGCAAGTGGCAATGTGATACAAAGCACACATGAAGAGGACAACATAAAAATACGTGAGTAATATTAGTAGTCCATTTAATTCAGAATAAAAATAATCATTCTGCATGAGAACTGCTATCTTATTTATTTATTTATCGTATGACATGTGATAGCAGTATATATACAAGTATAATTAAACAAAAAACAAGAATATATATACAAATATCAGTAAAAGATTGTACAAGAGCTCATTTTCGGTACATGTGAGTGATCAATGATATATTATGACAGAACACTTGGAATTATGACATGTGTCATGTGAGACAAGCTTTTGGCTACACATCAATGTCCAGATCTTGAATCCACTTCATAGCCTGAGGTGTGGCTTCTATAAAGTCCTCGGCAGAGCCACTATGTTTTCTTTTTGGACACACTCTTATGATGCGGTCCAGCGTCTGCTCAGGTGCTCCACAATCACAACTTGGGCTGTCCGTGAGTCCCCACTTATAAAGCATGGCCTTACATCTGGTATGGCCACTTATGATGCGATTGAGCTTAGTACAGTCTTTTCTTGCGAAGTTGAACACTTTTAGTTCTTTTGAGAGATCACTTATGAGGTGATGATTACAGACTGAATTCTCTCACTCCTTTTTCCAATTCTCTTTTAGATTGAAGATGACCTCTCCTCTTATATAGCAGTTATTCCAAATCGGCTTTCGTGATTTCAAACGGTAATTTGTCAAATTTTTTATTACATCCTGCATAGTTAAAAATAATGTAAAACAAAACATTTATTGTACAATTGACCACTGAAGATGCTTTAGAATAAAGCGAAACGCGTCAGTTGTATACGACGGTTACCTAACCTATACCAGTGGCGGATCCAGGACGGCATGCTGGGGCTGGGACGGGGGGGGGAGGGCTGTGAAAGAATTCTCATCGTCATCTAAACTCTGGCTCAATAGAAAGACACTAGTACCGGCCACACCTTTTTACCCCACGCCCAATCAAACTAAAGTCTCACAATTTTGAAGATTCAGTGCAGTGATAGGCCGCTAGCTTCGCTTTTTTTTTTTAAAGATCTCATGGGGGGAGGGGGAGGCGAACGACCCTTCGCCCGCCCCGTCCCCCTTGGATCCGCCTATGACCTACACAAATTGTATAACTGCAACTGCGGAGAAAGGAGTCCAAAAGCACGTAGAAGAATTATGTATATTATGAAACTTCCTGGCAGATTAAAATTGTGTGCCGGAAACGGGACTCGAACCTGGGACCTTTGCCTGGGAAGTTTGGAAAGTAGGAGGCGAAGTACTGGCGGAAGTAAAGTTGTAGGGCGGCATCGTGAGTCGTGTTGGGATAGCTCAGACGGTAGAGCGCTTGCCCGCGGAAGGCAAAGGTTCCAGGTTCGAGTCCCGGTTCCGTCACACAATTTTAATCTGTCAGGAAGTTTCATATCAGCGCACACTCCTCTGCAGAGTGAAAGTTTCATTATGTATATTATGTTTTTTTTTTTTTAATTTATTTTTTTACCATATGAGGTAAAGGACCGTAAGAATGCTTTTGTTGAGAAATTTTTAAATGACTATCATTTTATTTACATTTTATGCTACTGAACAAACTAAATTGTCCTTCTGTTTCTAAGGACTCAAAAGAGCAGTTTTTATTTCGTTAACCGGTTTTACGCCTGTCTCCGGCGGTGCTCCCGGATAAGACAGCGCTTCGGCGGCACGGCTGGTGGCGGTGAGGCGGTGAGTGGCACTTGAGCCGGACCGTCCGCGCGCCCTCCAGTGTCGGATCGGATTTAACGAGCGGCTCACAGCCAGCACCTGTTGCTCGTCTCGATCCTGGCCCTTTGACAACTTTCATTCATTTTTCCCACGTGCCGCGAATGGCGATCAATGTAGCGACGTCAGGGCCTCAACACAATCTTGGTTACGCGTCTTTACGTTGTGCTCTCGCATACTTGAACGCCTATATGCGTTGTCTGTAGGTCCCCCTATAACTGGGTAAGTCAGTTAGAACGTCGGCGGAAGGCAACGGCATACTACCTCCACCAAACAGGACCATGCCTAGTAAAGCACTGTGGTGTTCAAACCAATCTTCGGATTGTTGACTGCTTTACACTTTTTTTTTATTATTTTTTTTTAATTTTTTTTTTTAATGCGTTGTCTCAAGGGGGCAGGGGCTAAAAACCAGAATGGTTTGATGTAAATATAGCTACGAACTATTCATTATTTTTACGATTAGCAGCTCTTATTATAACCGTATTTGCAGCTAAAAATCCTGGGTATAAGTTCCGCCTGATATGCAAAAAACTATTTTTACACCCAAACATGTTAGAGCACCTCTGTGCCATCATCAGTGGGTTTTTCACTTATTTATTACCGTAAAAACAAAATACATTGATTTTTACTACTATACTATGATAAATTTAGGTCTAAAATTAGTGAGTCTTATTTTTTGCCCTTGTTTTTACATTCTGTGGTCATTTAGGACACTTTATATTATGAGGACGCCAGAGGTAAAGGGGTCTAAGTGACGAAACCATAGTTTCGATAAAACTGAAGTCAAAGCTGTCATAAGAGGCAAAATGCGAATTTCACCGTTTAGAAAATTTCAGACGAATACTCAAGTACTTAGGATTTTATTATCAATGATAATAAATATGTATAACATCCGGTTTATAGTTGATATGTATAAATAATGTACAATCCGCACTTAGACCCCTTTACCTCTTACTGAAAATAGAATAACATGATAACGATCAGTGTACATAAGCAACATAACAAGCATTTATTGTTATAACAGGATACAGCATTGCAGCAATAGTGTACTGATTGATTTACAAAATGAAAAATTTCGAATTTAACACTTAGCAACATGTATCTAAATCATCATCTGTGTCATAGATGTTGTCACCCAGGTCACTAGCGACATCATACTCGTCATCCACATGAGTTCTAGGAGAACATGGTGCACCAGCCTTTGTCTCATGGGATAAACTTTTATAAAATTGGTCGTGTATCGGTGGCACAAATTGCCGAAGTTCCATCAGGTCTTCATCTTTCTTGTATTTAAGCTTTGGCTTTACAGCAATGAATTGAAGACTGGGAAGTTGTTTAGACATTCTTACCGTTCGTTGATTTTTCATTGTCAGTTTCTGATAAAGCAGAATACCTTCAGCATAAGATGTCTTATAAAAAATGGTATTTGGGTTAGCCTTTTCACAATGAAGTATCTACATTCCTCCTATCTCTGGCACAGTGTTCCTAAAGTACCGGTCTAGTGGTTGAAGATCAATGAAGTCTTCATCCGTCGTTTTAGTAACAAGAAATTTTAGACTTGCTGTAGCAGCCAGATTCATCCAGTCTGCCGATGTATAAAAGTCATGGTTCTTCTTTCTTTTAAGTTCAATGATTCCGAAGTCCTGATCACGTTCATTGCATGAATGTCCAGAAACGATGAAATATTGATCACTGGTTTCATCATCACAGGGACTCCAGTCACTGTCTTTATTAGAATCATGACCATCTCCAAACAGTGGTGCATCACTGCTACTACTAATATAACTGTCATTGTCATTAATGGTATCGACATGACTCTTTCTGTTATCCGCCTTGGGCATATGATCTGGAATAACTAATTTAAAATAATATATTCAAACGCAATTTCATTGTTTGTTGCTACACTGATGAGAGGCCTAAATTTTCCGTACTTCCTAGTACTAAATAAATAAATTGTTACTCCTATATAAATACGTAAACAAATAGAAAAAATAGTATTATAATAAAACGTACCAATTATTTGCAGCTTAGGTTGAACCTCTTTCTCATTCCCATTCATTTTACACAAATAATGTATTTACAAATACTTTTTATGAAACGCCCAAATTTGACTAAACACAGCACTAAAAGTTCAGTTGTCAGCTAGTCTTGTAACAAAGTTAATGTGGCGACACGCTTTTACAATAGCAATGATATCTGCTTCCATGCGCGGAATCTATTGCACTGTTTGGTGGTCAAGGTGATTTTGGACCCCTTTTGCGTCAAAGCGCAACTACAAACAAACAAGCAGTCAAGGGGCATCACGTTAGATGGCACATACTGTCAATAAAATCACTGGGATCTCTTTACCAGCGAATATATTAGTATTACCACGTCCCATTCGTGTACTTAATTCATTTACCACTTAGTCCCGTTGACCTCTAGGGTCCTCATATAATTACGTCCTGGTGGCGTTGTCATCTGCAACCAAATCATCTGTTTGAATCTTCAGAGAATTTTAAAACGCTACTTCTAGTGTGAAAACGGGAATTTGGTAGGTTGGAATATTTCGATTGTCAGCCTACTGTCTATTAATTACGGTTTTCTTTGACGTACACTTCCTCTTCCGCGTTTTTGTGGATAACACACATGTGATACACATATTTTGCGGACTTTTTTCTACCACGATCACTGCCCACTTTAGCAAATTCGCCTGTGTACACTTTGTTAGTATGCGTACCTGTTAGTCGGCTTTCACTCGTTCTCCAGTGGAACGGCGAGGGGTATGTTTATTTTCGCTCTATGCCTGTGTGTTACGCGCGCGCGCGCGCGCGCGTGTGTGTGTGTGTGTGTTTGTGTTTTAACTGGCTGTGTCGTACTTTCTGTACAACTCATTTAATAGGTTAAATAATGTATTTTTGCATAGTGTGGTGTATTCATTGATGACTTATTTTCCTTCTGCTATTGCTTTTTGTATGTGATAGTTTTTTTCTATTGTGAGTTAGTAGTAAAGGTTGTGGCTTGATATTAATATATTTAAGTCTGTTTCTATTCTAGTTGGGTGATGGTTGTCGGCTATTAGGTGGTCTGCAAATGTGCTATGGGAACTGTGATCTTTAAGTGCTGTGAGGTGTTCTGAATTTCTGGTTTTGAAATTTCTACAAGTTTGTCCAATGTATATTGACTGACGTGTGTTATATGTGAGTTCATATATGCTTGATCTATTGAATTTTTCTGATGGTATTGCCTGTGTTCTGAGTTTCTTCAGTACTGTGTTGTCTATCCTATATCCTATTTGAAGTCCGTGTTTCTTTAATTTGTTGCCTATCCTGTAAACTATTTTGTTGTTGTAGGTGAGTGTGTGCCATTTGTTTCCTTTTGTGTGTTGTGATGCTATGTGTGGTATGTGGTCATTGTCTGTGTGTTGTTTTCTTCTGTATTGTGTGAGGTCTCTTGTACATGTGGCTTATTTATTATTTTTCTTTCGCGTTATTTGTTGGTTTAGCCTTTCTATTAGATGAGTGACATAACCATTCTCCAATGCTATTTGTTATATTGTGTTCAGTTCCTGTGTGTAGTTTTGTTTGATGATGGGTGTTCTGTTTTAGTCTGTTGAGCAAAAATCTGAAGCTCGCCTGTTAGTATGTCACCAGGTGGTTGATAGACGTTGGATGGTGGTACTAGTGGTGATGTGTATTCTGAATATTGTGCATTCATGATTGTTGTCTGTTTCTGTTTCCAATGTGAAACACGTTCACACCATTGCTCATATACATGTTGATACCAGGGTGATTCGGAAAATGGGTTTTAATATTGTCGCACTTTAGGTAAGTAATCCAAAAATTGGGCCATTTGCGATGACCATTTGCTAGCTCGAAATATAATTTCAAGTAATGCCTTAACTGTTCACCTGAGACAATAAATGGATATGTAGAGGGGAAAATTCACTATAACTTTGCTCTGTTGTGTTTTTCATAATTTCGCACCGTTTCATAGATATTTGCAAAAAATAACGTCGATATGACACTGTCGCGCCGTACAACCGAGAGGCACAAATTTTGCAGACGTCTTTGTTGGTCCCCGGCAATCATAACCTCCTTCTGACGTCATAACCGGACGCCGCTAATAGGGCGCCACTACGGCCTATCTCGGCTATTACGCATCGGATCGCAAAAAAAAAAAAAAAAAAAAAAAGATGCCAAGTAGAAGTTCTCCAGAATTTAATATCGAGTAACTTTGATCGAAAGTTTTTTCATTATTTTGACTCTTAAAGTTGGTACACACGTACAAAGATAAAATTCTTCAAACGGCTATACCGACACATTCTGTTGCTGAAAGTCATCAAACGGAGATTAGAAGAATGATTTGACGTCGATATTTCATCTGGGCATGAATATACCACTGTCAGTGACCATTAGTCATGCTTATTGGTATTGGTTTTGTTATTTACAAATGCGCCGTAATTGAATTTCATTGACAACGTCTTTCAACAACTTTTGTATAAAGGAAACGAATTTCCCGTAAGTGTCTGCGATCTTCACTTTCTTTAATGAGGCTAAAATAAATATAATCTTCCAAGAACTCTGAAAAGTTAAATAAAAATCGCACTGGCCTGTTTACGGCCCATTTTTACAAATATTTCGGACAAGCAATGATAAAATATAAACAGTAGGACCTCTAATTAACATAAAATTGAATGTATAAAAACTTTATATTATATATTTTTATATATTTATTCTGTATTTTTATATATCATATTCAAATTAATATTTAGCCAAGATCGTCAAAATTTTTTATTTAATTCTCTCGACGACCGATTTCAGCACACTGAGATACCATAATCCGGTCGCTGGGGAAATGAAGTACAACGTATGTATACAGATGCCTAAAATATAACATTGATAACCATATTTCATATATCAATCACTTACATGGTATCTTACAGCATTTGTGGCTCTACAGAAGTGCTTGACATTATACCTGTTGTCATTGCAGATGGTGAGTCAAACATAATATCAATAAACATACACACAGTAAAATACACCATCAAATAAGCAAAAAATACACCATTATATATAAGTTATTGACTGTCAGACCGAATTTATAAGACTGGCTAACGGTGATGCAAATGCAACAAAGATACCCACATTTACCGCTGGAGTGTACACTTTATCTCAACGTATTTCATCTCTTAAAACTTCACATTTTTTTGTTCGAAATATTTGCAAAAATCTTAAAACTACAGCAAGACCTAGAGTGGGGCGTAAACCACGCTAATACGATTTTTTCTGATAAAATTGTATGACATACCAGCGGATCTTGCACCCTTTCAGCTATTTGCCATACATCTTCAAAAGCTTAGAAATCCTGTCGCCTGTAAGTGTAGAAAAATATTGACACTCTTTCTGAGCTCCTCATCTGTTTAAGTGTTCAGAAATGACGATTCTGTCCAGATATTTCATCCACTTTTCCTTCCTGTTCAACATTCACAACAAACGGCCAGCTTCTTCTTTCATCATGGATGATAGTGCATCTGCCAGGTTGTGACATTACAGATACAGGGAGAAGCTGATTGTTTCCATGTGAAAGGCGGGTTTTGCCAAGTTGTTGGGTTCTCCAGCTGGTCGGCTAACAGTTTGGACCTAGTGAATGGAATACAGGTAGTCAGGGTTTCCCTAATGTGCTCGGAAACAGGAAGCGACGGTCTTGGATGAACGAGGGCGGCTGACCCAGATTGCAACTGAAATACAATATAGCCACACACATTATTAGAAAAATCCATATAAAATGAGGGAATGATCATAAGGCAACTATAATTATATGAATGGAACAGGAGACTTGGGAGAATCAAATGCTGTAATTACAATTTCAATATCCCTTACAGATAAAAAGTCAACAAATTTCAGTACTATAATAATAATAAGACTTATATTTACAATTAGTTATACATAGTGTTTATCAGTAACAGTTTAAGAAGCAAATGGGCAGCATTGCAGCACGCTTCAATCTAAAATACGTACCACATTATTTCCGTATTCTTTCAATAAACTTTATTTTACTCTCTTGTGCTGCTTTTCGTTGAGGTAGTAATATTCTTGTGTCAGAACATAGATTCCACCACAGAAACACAAAACGTGAACCCATCAAAACGAATTACATTTATATATGTATTTTATTATATTTAATATTCTCAGTAACGTTCATTTTTTATGTTGTAGACTGTCACTTAAATATTTCATGGCCGACTAAAATAGTAGACATGCAGCAGATAATTTATATAAAAACAATTATATGTGGACAAGAACTAAATATATTAGCATAAAAAAGCCATGCTAAATTAAATATTAATTGTGTAGTTTATTTGAACAGTGAGACGCCACGCTTAATAGCAAAGAGTTTCAGTCTCAACCGTTTTTAGTATTGTTAAATATATAATTGTTTTGTTAAATGTAAATAACATTTGTAGGGAGGTGGACAAAGCATTTAATTCTGTGATATTCAATGTATAATATTTCGGAAGGGAAATTGTATTTTACAGATGAGGCGTTAAGTTGCGCGGAAAGATACAATTTTGGGAGCACGGAGAGCAGGCTTTCGAACGCTTGGGAAGGGACTCACTACTTGGACGTGGTGGTGGAAGGTTGTGACGCTGGGCGATCTGAAGCCGCGTTACGAACTTGTGATTTGAAGAGATAGGCATGTATGAATTTAGATAATTTATGGGACTGTGACTGAAGAACTTAGTCTCTGTTGAAAAGTGATAAACTATGCACGATAGTAGGGCTGTGGAACTGTGATAATTCAGTAATCGTGTGATGACAAACTGTGTTTTATAACAAATACTTTAATACCGTATTAATTTGGAACTGCAGTGTTCGATGGACTACACTAATTTACGAGTGATAATTTGGAACTTTTACTCTCGAGTGCGTGTGATACTTATTGTGCCTCTCATGAACATTAGTTGGGCCGCGGTGGAGTAGCCGAGCTGTCTAAGGCTCCTCGCTGCGGAGCGCGCGGTTACTCGCCGTCTGCGGTTCGAGTCCTCCCTGGGGCATGGCTCTGTGTGTGTGTGTGTTGTCCTTAGGTTAGTTTACCTTAGTTTGTTTGTAAGCTACGTACTGAAGACCACGCAGTTTGGTCCGATATATTTACAAACATTTGAACATTTTTGAACAATAGTTGGGGAAATCTTCAGTTATTTACCGATGTATAAAGTCGGACCACCTCCGCATTTTCATGTCCAAAATTTCATTTATAAAGAATTACTTCGTGAGTGAACCACTTCTTTATCTTAGAATCCATTTTCTTGGTTATTCAGAAGCTTAATTTATGTTTTTTTTTTTTTTTTTTTTTTTTTTTTTTTTTTTTTTTTTTTAAATAATATTTTCACGTCATCATATGCAGATTGATAGACTGGCGAAACTACAGATTAGTTATTGATCTTGTTTAGCTGTTTAGGGCATAGAAGCCCTATGAACAGAGACAACGAGTCAAACACCTTTTTACTACCCTGAGTTATGTATTGCCCAATTCTTATTGGTGAGTACCGATAGGAAGGTCGCAAGGTAATAGACAACACCAAAGTGGAAAAAAGACTGTCACACACACATAATGTTCCTGCAGCTCTACTAATCTCATGGTGAACTGTTGCTGGTGTCGTTTGTTTTGCCAATAGCAATCAAATGTTTATATGTTTGTAGAGCTTATGGGACTTAACTACGGGGTCATCAGTCTCTAAACTTACAACTACTTATGAACTAGCTAATACTAAGGACGAAACAAATATCCATGCCCGAGGGGGGATTCGAACCCCCGACCGTAGTGGCCGTGCGGACCGTGACTGACGCGCCGCAGACCTCTCGGCCACCGCGGCCGGCCCAATAGCAATAGTGTCACACATTTGGCGGAATCCTCTACTGATGGACACATTTCTATTGATGAGAGAGATGGTCGAATACTGCCACACTGTTATACCGCCGGGATTTGACGAAATGCATGACACTGTAACGTCCAATAAATTTTAATCGCTAGAAGTTTCATTTGTAAGCAATTTTCACGGCAACTATGTAACACTGAAAAAGTATAGCAAACATTGTATCGTACACTTTCTAACTTAGTGTACATAAAATTTTAATTAAAATCATACATTGTTAAAACAATAATTACATGATTCCGAAAATATGAAAACAAACAAATCGTTTTCCGAGATTATAATCATACCGAAATGTGGAAAAAAATTGATGTGATGACACTATGTTATGAAAACAGTCACAGTAGATTTCGCTCTTTGTTTGCTAGTCCGTAATAAAAGACGGATAATTTTTCTGTAGTGGCTCTTCTTATCGTATTAACTGATTCTTCCGTCGGTAATTAGTGAACAAAACATATTTGGTGAACGAAATATATTTGGTTCACCGAGAACTGACGGAAGAATCAGTTAACATGAGAAGTCACAGTACCTACGAAAAATATACAAGATTGTCACATATCATTATGTCTTGATACATCATTGTTAAATGCCACTGATCATTTGCGAGAACAAAAACAAACAAAAGAGGAGATTAGTAAGAACACAAGTTGGAACTGCAACACTAAGCGATGTGTGAACTAAAATTAACCTAAGTGAACTGTCTACATAAGAGTAGTTAAATTTTTGATTGAAATTACACACTGATAAGAGCGAAAAATATCAAAGTATAGAAAAGAGATTTAAAAGTGTGATACTCTATCATAACAGCAAACCATCAATGTTTATATCCAAAGATGATGAGAATACACAAACGACCATCGAATTGCACTATTTAACTTACTTATATATTGGTAAGAGTAATAAATAAGTTATTTGGAAAATATGAAAAGATAGAAAACGTTTTTCATACTTTATAATCGTTAAATAAAGATGGATGTGTTGAAATTACTTTATGCAAACAAAGGAGAGCGCAAATTACGTATAAAATAATGTAAAGAAAGTGCACCTGATTACGGTAATAAGCAAAGATTTAAAAAAAAAAAGAGCTCAACGAATATCTTTTAAGAAATAGACAAAACATTGTTATCTAACATTTTGGCTGTAACAATATTTGACAGTCATAAATTGTGAATAAATACTATCAATAATACTGTCGTGAAAGTACCCTAAATAGAAGAATGGGCATTTAGACATCATTACAAAGACACATTAAAAACAAAATATCGTTATTGACAAAAGTTTGCTTTAATAGGGGGGAAAGGAAGATCGTGGGATAGGCAGAATGAGGGGGCTTGATGGAATGGAGAATGAGACTGTCAGACAGGGACTGCGAAACAAGGATGAGACCAGGGGAGATGAGGGAGGGGATTGGGGGATTGGACTGGAGGGTGCTTGAGAGATGGGTGGACGATTGGGAGGGGGGGGGGAGTCAGTGAGAGGTCGGGACAGGGGTTAGGGGATGAGGAGTGCCTGGAGGCATGTGGTGAAGAGGGTGAAGGGGGAGTTGTATGGGGGATAAAAAAGTTGTCAAAATTAAAATTTATAAATGTAATGACATCAACAACACGACAATACTAAATAACGAACCTTAAAATTATAAGTAAATAACAAACGATTTTATTAAGATATGAACATTCTTGAAGAATTTGAAGTCTATATACAAATGAAGTACTCCCCAGAACTTATATTAAATGAACAAACAGTCTTAAAACCTATCTACTACATAAAAATATTTATTGACATAATAAACGATATAGCTGATTAGAAACATAAACATTAACAACCACATATTTATTTATTTTGCCTCCATAATAATCAAAGATAACCCGCAATAAAAATACGATCCATGATAATAACATCATCGTTGTTTATTTGAATATAACTTCTATGTAAACATAGAGCATCTTAGTAGTTAACTGTCAAAATACGTAACTGTCAAAAAGTACGTAATTTATCAAAATAAAAATAAAACTACAACCTTATAAGTTCGGCAGTTATATGACAGAATATTACTGATGAAATATGGATGTCAGACCCATCTATACGTAAGTAAAACATTGTTAATAATCTATAATCAAATTGTATACGAAATTTACGAAATGTATTCCAATATTTTCACTAATGTTATTTGCAGGTACTTGTCAATGGCTATAAAAGACGAAACAGCTGTAGTACATTTTAAACAAATATTTATAGCAGCAAACCGGACGAATTATTAACTTCAAATGTCAATTTCTGACATATTTATTGCTGCAGGGTCGAAAGAAAAGAAAACTAGTAATACATCTACATCTACACGGGATATTCTGCAAATCACATTTAAGTCCCTGGCAGAGGGTTCGTCGAACCACCATTATACTACTTATCTTCCATTCCATTCTCGAATAGCGCGCGGGAAGAAAGAACACCTGAATCTCTCCGTTCGAGCTCTGAATTCTCGTATTTTATTCTGATGATCATTTCTGCCTATGTAAGTGGGAGTCAACAATATATTTTCGCATTCGGAGGATAATGTTGGTGATTGTAATTTCGTAAGTAACCCACGTCGCAGCCATAAGCGCCGTTGTAGTAATGATTCCCATCACAGATCCTGTATCATTTCCGTAACGCTGTCTCCTCTGCATCGTAACAATACGAAACGAGCTGCCCTTCTTTGGACTCTTTCAATGTCCTCCGTCAAACCCACCTGATAAGGATCCCATATTGGGCAGCAATACTCCAAAAATGGACGGAGAAGCGTAGTGTTTGTTGCATGTTTTAAGGGTTCTGCCAATGAAACGCAGTCTCTGGTTCGCCTTTCCCACGACATTATCTACGTGTTCTTTCCAATTTAAGTCTGAAGTAATAGTAATTCCTAGCTATTTTGTGAAGTTTACGGCCTTCACTTTTGATTGATTTATCTTGTATACAAAGTTTAACGGATTTCTTTTCGTACTCATGTGTACTTCGCATTATTTAGAGTCAATTGCCAATTTTTAACCCATACTGATATCTTATTCAGATCGTTCTGAAGTTGGTTTTGATCTTCAGATGATTTTACTAGACGGTAAATGACGGCGTCACCTGCAAACAACGTAAGAGACCTACTTAGATTTTCCCCTAAATCGTGTATGTAAATAAGGAACAGCAGAGGAGCAATAACACTACCCCGCGGAACGCCTGATTTCACCTCTGTCTTAGTCGATGTCTTACCATCGATTACTAAGAACTGTGTCCTCTCTGACAGGAAATCCCCTATCCAAACGCAAATTTGGGGCGATATACCATAACCACGCAATTTGATTAAAAGCCGTTTGTGAGGTACGGTGTCAAAAGCCTTCTGGCAATCAAGAAATACGGAATCGATTTGCGAGCCCTTGTTGATAGCACCCACCACTTCGTGTGAATAAAGAGCTAGTTGTGTTTCGCATGAACGATATTTTCTGAATCCCTGTTGACCTTGGGTCGAGAGATTGTTTTGTTCGAGATAATTCATAATACTGTATTTGAATACAGGATATGTTCCAAAACCCTGCTGCAAATTGACGACAATGAAATAGGTCTGTAGTTTAGTGGGTTACTCCTACTGGCTTTCTTGAATATCGGTGTGACCTGTGCAACTTTCCAATCTTTTGGTACAGATCGTTCTATGAGAGAGCGGTTGTACACTTTATCATCATGGACATTCCTCGTCCTTAGGTGGTTCACCTCTCAGGAAACAGTATTGTGGGGCCAGGAGTTAGCATGATTTTGAGATACTCTCCTCGCCAACAAGAACTCCAAATTTGTCCTCGAGAGACCGGTAATGTAGAGTAGCGTCTTTACCAACTAATAAAGTTGTTGGCGGGGAAAACGAAATGGAGATTGAGGCAGCTGGTACCTAACGTTTGAGTAATTTTATTTATTTATTTATTTATCATTATTATTATTTGCTCAGTGAGGAGAATTTTTGGTTTGTATACAATAATAAAAGAAAGACTGGAATACTAAGAACAAAGTGGTCGCCACAGTGGAGTTCGATCCTCCCTCGGGCATGTGTGTGTGTGTGTGTGTGTGTGTGTGTGTGTTGTCCTTAGCATAAGTTAGTTTATGTAGTTTGTAAGTCTAGGAACTGATGACCAGAGTAGTTAAGTCCCATAGATTCAGGGACATTTGAACGAAGTGGTGGGATACCGATGGAGTTAGCGTTTTTGAAAAAGATAAAGTTGTTAAAATAGAATATTAATCTAAACCATAAAAAAGTCTTTACTGAAGGCATTTGTGTGGAGTGAAATATGGACTATAAATAGCTCAGACAGGAAGAGGATAGAGACTTTTAAAATGTGGTGCTACATAAGAATGTTAAGATTAGGTGGGTAGATCGCGTAACTAATGAGGACGTACTGAAAACAATAATGGCATACATTGACTAAAAGAAGGGACCGATTGGTAGGACACATTCATAGACAAATGAATTGTAAATATAGCATTGGAGAGATGTGTATGCGTGTGTGGAAAAATAGCAGAGGGAGACCAAGAGACGAATACAGGAAGCAGATTCAAATGGCTGTGGGTTGCCGTTCATATGAGGAGATGAAAAAAAAAAAAAAAGACTTGTTCAGGATGGAGTAGGGTGGAGAGGTGCATCAAACCAGTCTCCGGGCTGAAGACCACAGCAACACGAGGGGAAAAACTGTCATTCACAAAAAAAAACATGTGCTGTAACAAGAGGCAGAGATAGGACAACATAAACTGGGCACCCTATGGAGAGCAGGTAGCGCCTGCTGGGGAGGCAACCCGCCGGACGTTTGTGCCGCGTACCGGCGCGGCGTTCACACTACAGCCCAGCAATCAATGGCAACTCTCTTCCGTTGCGTCCCACGCACTGCAACGTGAGCTGCCCTGCCCGACTACGTGCGGTCACGCGCTGTGGCCGTCCACGCAAGAGCGCCTTACCCAGCTGACCTAAGCTTGTCTGTGGTCACGTCCAAGCGCGCGTCGTACGAGAACAAGGTTCAAGGAAGCAGGGAGGAAGGTTAGGGGTCGTCGTCGTGGAATGGCCGACCGCTCTAGGTCGCGATGCTGCTGAGCGCGCTGTTGCTCCCCGTCAGAGGTCCGAAACCTCCCTCAAGTGTTTGTGTGTATGTGTGTGTGTTGTCCTTAAGATAGATTAAGTAAGATTATATATTTTTGACGGCGTTACAGCGTTCATTTTAATGAAATAAATCGCAATTTGCGATCACTTATGGCATCACTGTACTAGGTTTAGATGGAATACCAAAGTGCGGCGAATGAAAATTTGTGCCCGGTTGGGATTCGTCAAAAATATGTTATTGTATACAAGCTGAGGCTGGGCTACTGACGACAATTAATTGTGTCTCCAAACCTCATGGTCTGTTCTCCCTGATGCGGGAATACAGTATTGTGGCTGCGATCATTACAGAACAAATAGGCTGTGGTAATAGGAAAGAGACAGTGTGGCGAATGGAGATTTGTGTGTGGCGGGAGACATGCAGGGAAGAGTCCTCTGCAGTCGGGCTGGTCACTGTGTCCTCGGTGGCGGAGTGGTCAACGCGTCTGCCTAGTAAGCTGAAGATCCCGGGTTCGAATCCCGGCCGGGTACAAATTTTCATTCGCCACACTATGGTATTCCATCTAAACCTAGTACAGTGACGCCATAAGTGATCGCAAATTGCGATTTATTTCATTAGATTAAGTAGTTTGAAAGCCTAGGAACTAATAACCACAGCAATTAAGTCCCGTAGATTTACAAACATTTGAACATTTGATGATTACGGTTTAACGTCCCGTCGATATTATGATTATCAGGGTGCGTTTATGCTGGCACCTGCTGCTCGCCGGAATGGCACGGCGATGATGAACCAAACTCACACATACCGGCGTATTTTACGTCCACCATCGCAGCTCGCCGCGCCTGTGCAACACCGGGTGAGCTAAGTGACACGCTAGGCAAGCGTCGGCCTGTCGTCACGAGTCATTTCGACACGCAGAAATTGCCTCCGGCCAATGAGAACTCGCTAGCTGTCAGCCAGTGAGGTACGCCATAATACTGGCAAACATATGCCAGCAGGCGACGATTTCTGACTTCTGAGTATGCTGTATACATTTGCAAAAGAAATTAAAGTTATCCTCTTAAGATTACTGTTAAGCACATACCCTATAATCGTGACATATTCACAAATAAATTCCCAAATATTGGTGACAAGTAAGGAATATCAATAAAACCACACTCTCGAAGATCTCCACGTATTCGAAACTAAGCAGCAAAATACTGGGGGCAAACAAGCAATATTACGAGATATTAGAAAATAAACAGCCAAATGTTTCTGACTAGCGAATGGTGTGAATGTCATTGATACTTATTTCATTTAGGCCTACCAGCAATTTAAACGTTTCCCCTGTGTTTGTCACTTACCATTTCTTTATGAATCGTAACATCTTTGGAACAAAGGTCAAATATTTTTGTGAAGGAAAAACAGAAATATCATTGCTAGTCTTATCACTTGCAGCAGTTTCATTCTCCGTTTTTTAGTCATACAAATTTCCAAATCGATGACACCTATTCCTGACACAGCAATTTGTTACAATTAACATCGCGTACTGTGTAACATACTAATGTTATATGAATAAGAAAATCCCACAATATGTTACGAATAAGTAACTACTACAATAGGATACGAACAATAAACAGTAAAAAAAATGGTGGGAGAGATTTGAACCCCATACCTCTCAATTCCTCTGAATTGGTAATCTACTGTTCTATCCACTATGCTACAGCATCTACATGCCATAATCCTCTATATTAGACATTAGTAGATGTTTTTATTGTTAATGAGTGGCTTTATTTACATTTAGTTATAATAGATTGATCCGGATACGATTTTGTTATACATCTTTGATGCGCTGTTAGCCTGAACCACCTTACTGCGAGTTATAAAACCAAAACTGCGAGATATGCGGCAAATCAAGATGGCTTCTGTTGACATGGAAAGAACTAGTGGAAATCTCTTAGGTTAGGTATAGGTTAAACAAGAATTTTTTTTATAGTAGGTGAGGGCGCATAGCGTCCGAATCTCCGGTTAAGAAACACACAGCATCACATTCACCGGAGACAATTTCTGCATGTCGAAAAGGACTCGTTTGTTCTATAGCTACAAAGATCGACAGCGCCAGGTCGTGGCCACAATCGAGTTTGTTGTGACTGTGACGTCAACACGACGCTTGCCTAGCGTGTCACTAAGCTCACCCGTGCAACACCACCTAGACACAAGGCCTCACAACAGCTCGTGCCACGTCAGACTGGCAAGGCCGCGGCCGCCAGCTTACTGGCTGGCCGCTACGAGGTAGGAGGCTGTGCCCCAGCGGCCAGCCATTCAGTTGGTGGCCGCAGCCTAGTCAGTGTGACATGGCACGGGCTGTTGTGAGGCCTTGTCTCTAGGTGGTGTTGGCCTATCTGATCCTCGCCAGGCGATGCTGCTTTCTGTTTCGCGCTGTGAGCAACGCCTTATGCCGTGAAACTTGAGTTGTAATTGGCTGCTTCAAGGTCACTCTAGCCGTGTCGTGTTTGACAGCTTCTCGATGGTTGTTGTTTATTGGGGCTGTCAAAGGTTCCTACTCCGAATTCTCCTGCTCGGTATGCGTTCGGGTTCCCAGTTGCCAAGAACCTGAGAAATAAAATAAAACAAATAATAAAAATAGAAATAAAATCTGTTACTTTCTTATATCTGTCTGTCTATAAATGCTGTCTACTTGATACAACTGGTTTTTCTGTAATATTTTTAATACGGTATTTTTCTGCTCATTTCATTATATCGTATTTATTTGCTGTCATTTACAATGTTTTGGCATCTGGATGCTAAGACACCTCTTAGTTTTCACTGTTAATTTTTATACCACAATAATCCTTTTTTATGTCTAGTGAAGTTTAAAATATGCTGCTTAACTAACTGATGGAATAAAACTATAAATAAAATTAGAATAATTTAAAGTATTTATATGGTAGATAGAAATAAAAAAAGTGAAGATAAAGTTTACAGTTATGACAAATTAAAACATATATTACTTTAGGGTTTGCAAAGTAATAATAAATGAGAGGAAGGAAGAAGGATTAGGAAGGAAAGGATTGACAGTGGCTGCTTTAGGGCATTGAAATGAAACAATGGCGACAAGTGAAAATGCGAGCCGGACCTTTTTTTTCCCTTCAGGTAGATCTTTGTTTTGCTGACGTTGATTCAGTTAGTTCTTGGTTGTTCGTTGAATATTTGGCTCAGCTTTTTTATTTCAGAGCCGGGCGCGCTGAGCCACGGCGTCCGGGTCCACTTTGCCACCCGTGCTCGCCTCCCGTCCGTCTCAAATTCCCACAAGTCGCACGCCATGGCTGTAGCGCCCCTATCGTTCATGCCATCTTACACTCCCCGTTACGGATTCCCGTGCGAGGTCGAAACGTATGGCCGCATCTGCGGTGAAATAATTTAAGCTGACGCCGTCTTCGCGTACAAATACTTTAGGGTTCTTTTGAAGATCGCCCTACCATTTTTTTCACTTACTGTCCCAGAATATAACACAGCACCTAATAGCTTAAGATGGGGTTGGAAATCGGAAGTGTAACATAAATTTATATTTAATAGAAGAAAGACGATAGGAAAGAAAAAATATTAGAAGATGTAGTCCTACACCTTGTGATACTTGAGCGGCGAGGACTTGGCATGCTCAACCATCGTTAGTAATACGTATCAGTGAAACGAAGAAACGAAATGAAATGTTTCTAAAGTTATGGGACCAAACTGCAGTGCTCATCATACAAACTTCTTAAACTACCTTGTGCTAAGGACAACACACACACACACACACACACACACAAACACACACACACACACACACACACACACACACACACACACACATATATATATATATATATATATATATATATATATATATATATATATATATATATATACCCATGCCAAAGGGAGGACTCAACTTCCTACGGGTAGCAGCCACACAATCTACAGCGAGGCTATAAGTTACACTAACTGCTGATTCAAATTATTTTTGTTATTATGTCTTAACCGGTAGATGTGCCGTTTTGCTGGTGATAAAAAGCGACAATTCGTTGTAAATTTCATGTTTGTTCTCACTACTATGTTTACTTAGCTATTGTCTATTAAATGATCATTGTCCAAGTCCGTGTTTGTGTTGTGGTCCATATCGTGTTTCTAATTTCGGTTCCTTTGCTGGTTCACTCTATGCACTATGTTTGCTCGCTGCATACGTTGTTGTCATCTGTATGGTCTGTTTCTTTTGTATTCGTCATTGGTCGCATGCTGGATTTTACCTGTTAGCCTATTAATTGCTGTTCGTTTGTCCTCTTGTCTTATGGCTTCGCATATTTGTTGTTATATATAAGCGTGTAGTGCTCGTAAGGTTCTAGCGCCTGTCTCTTCCTATGGTTGGTTGTGGGAAGAAAGAAGCGAGATTATGACTTAAATCAATCTGACTGACTTCCGCTTCCCAATTAACAGGTGACTTACCTGTTAATCTTCTGTTGCTGTGACCGTTACCAGCGTAAGAAAAACCTAGCAATATTAACTAATATTTTAACACATGGAATAAAAATGCTATTCCTCAAGCCTTGAAAAGAGTGGGGTCAAGTTTTAACAAAATGATAATCTAGCGACATTAAATAAATTATAACTTTACAGAAATATATAAAATAAAATATGGAAGACGAGAGACGGTCGTCTTTCACGTTTCATTCTTAGTATCTTCGCTATTTCTGTGAAAAACGAATGGACACTCCGACCCTTGTGTCCTATTCCTACTGCCAGGCGTCAAATCTCCAGCGTCCCAATTGTTTTTATTTTCCAGTGCCGTCCCAGTTACTAAATTCTCTAGGCTTGTCCGTACTGACTAGCGTCGGCACTGAGTGACACAGCGAACAACAACCACATTCTCCACGCTGTCACTGCTAGGAACCTCCTTTCCGCCCGTTCCGTAACCGACTGTTCTCTCTCCATCCAACGGCCAAAGATCTTTCTCTCCTTCACTAGAGTGCAATGAGAATTAGCTAGCCGTCAGCCAATGAGATGATGCGTGTTTCTTGAACGGAGATTCGGGCGCTACGCACACTCACGTACTAAAAAAAAAAAAAAAAAAAAAAAAAAAAACAACCCTTCCTGTTTAACCTATACCCGACCTAACTTTCACTTTACAAAAAGGTGATCTGTAGCGTAGCGTAGAAGATTAGGTATAGTTTAAACCATTTTTTTAAAGGGCGCGTATCGCCCGAAACTCCGTTTAAGAAACACGCAACATCTCATTGGCTGACAACACACGCAGTATCTCAATGGCTGACAGCTAGCGAGTTCTCATTGGCCGGAGACAATTTCTGCGTGTCGAAATAAGGACTCGCGCCGCAATCGATCACAGGGTAGTCAACATACTCATGTGCCCTAGACGGCACACTGGTTGGACAGATAGTAGACGCAAGAAGGGGAAGCTCCCCATCTTGCGCCAAGCACGCTGTCAGGTTATGTCAAGCCTATTTGAAAGCTATTTAGTGGAAATTGACTCCTGACACAAAGGTTTCTTGTTAATAAGACGTGCTATACAGTGAAATATATATGGGGTGGACAAATGGCCACTATAAACACGTTTTAAGACCTCTAAACTTGTAAAATATTGCAAATCAGTGTAAAAATTATACCTGCCTTGCATAACTCACAGACCCCGCTGCGACAATGAAGTCTAGCAATGTCAAAACAATGGAAGGTGTGTATTGCAGAAGTTGACGTAGCTATAAACATGTTGAAGCCCTCTAACTGTAGCTTATAGCCCTTTCCCGTTTACCCCACCTTGCCCCTCCTTCCCCTAATTGTGTTATAAAAAATGTTCAAATGTTTGTAATCCTATGGGACCAAACTACGCGCCGCAGACCGCAGTGACTATGTGGAAAATACGCCAGATGGCGATACTGTCTTTCTGCTCCTCCTCCCCCCCTCTCTCTCTCACACACACACGCATCTGGCGGCTTTTCCACATAGTCACTGACTGTCAAGCAGACTTGACCACGTTTTAGAGATGTTCTGGGGTGAATTGAAAACATCTTTTGTGTATGACATATATCTATGACACTTATAGTTTTAAGGAGATTAAAAAATATATACATTAATAGCTTTTTGGCGAGTCAAAATTATTGTCTTCCTATAGCCTTTGATAATGACGAACGTGTAAGCCTTTAATCAAGTGCATTTGTGGTCAAGTCAGTTAAGGTATTTCCAAGTATACAGGGTGGTCCATTATTAGTGACCGGGCCAAAACTGTCACGAAATAAGCATCAAACAAAAAAAAAAAAAAAAAAAACTACAAAGAACAAAACTTTTCTAGCTTGAAAGGGGGAAACTGATGGCGCTATGGTTGGCCCGCTAGATAGCGCTGCCACAGGTCAAGCGGATATCAACTGCATTTTTAAAAAAATAGGTACCACCATTTTTATTACATATTCGTCTAGTTCGTAAATAAATATGAATGTTTTATTTGAAAAAACTTTTTTCGCTTTGTGATAGATGGCGCTGGAATTGTCACAAACGTGTAAGTACGTGGTTTCGCGTAACATTTCGCCAGTACGGATGGCATTTGCTTCGTGATACATTACTCGTATTAAAATGGACCATTTACCAATTGCAGAAAGGTCGATATGGTATTTTATGTATGGCTAGTGTGATCAAAATGCCCAACGGGCCTGTGCTGCGTATGTTGATCGTTATCGTGGAAGACATCATCCAAGTGTCTGGACCTTTTGTCGGATAGTTACGTTATCTAAAGAGACAGGAAGTGTTCAGCCACAAGTGAAACATCAACTACGACCTTCAACAAATGATGATGCCCAAGTAAGTGTTTTAGTTGCAGTTGCGGCTAATACGCACATCAGTAGCAGATATATTGAGCGAGAATCGGGAATCTCAAAAACGTCGGTGTTGAGAATTCTACATCAACATAAATTTCACCTGTACCATATTTCCATGCAACAGGATTTGCATGGCGAAGACTTTGAATGTCGTGTACAGTTTTGCCACTGGGCACAAAATAAATTACGGCACGATAGCAGATTTTTTCCACGCGTTCTGTTCAGTGACGAAGCGTCATTCACAAAACAGAGGTAATGTAAACCGGCATAATATGCAATATTGGGCAACTGAAAATCCACGATGGCTGCAACAAGTGTAACATCGGCGAACTTGGTGGGTTAATGTATGGCGCGGCATTATGAGAGGAAGGATAATTGCCCCCTAGTTTATCGATGGCAATCTAAATGGTGCAATGTATGCTGATTTCTTACGTAATGTTCTACCGATTTTACTACAAGATGTTTCACTGCATGACAGGATGGCGATTTACTTTCAACATGATGGATGTCTGGCACATGGCTCGTGTGCAGTTGAAGCGGTCTTAAATGGAATATTTAATGACAGGTGGATTGGTTTTATAAGCACCATACCAAGGCCTGCACATTCACCGGATCTTACATCCCCGGAATTCTTTCTGTGGGGAAAATTGGATATTTGTTATCGTGATTCACCGACAACGCCTGACAACGTGCGTCAGCGCATTGTCAATGCATGTGAGAACATTACGGAAGGCGAGCTACTCGCTGTTGAGAGGAATTTCGATACGCGTATTGCCAAATGCATTGAAGTTGAAGGACATCATTTTGAGCATTTATTGAAGTCATGAGGCAATTACAGTTAATCACGCAGTAACAGCATGCGTTCTGATAATGTATGATAATTTCACATTGGAACAATCGAAAAAAAAGTTCAAACGTACCTGCGTTCTGTGTTTTAATTTAAAAAACCTAGTTGTTACCCACTGTTCGTCTAATATTGTGAGCCGTATGTCTGTGACTATTACAGCGCCATCTATCACGAAGCGACAGAAGTGTTCCAAATAAAACATTCAAATTTATTTACGTACTAGACGAATATGTAATAAAATGGGGGGTACCTATTAAAATGCATTTGATATTCGTTTGACCTATGGCAGCGCCATCTAGCGAGCCAACCATAGCGCCATCTGTTTCCCCCCTTCACGCTAGAAAAGTTTTGTTCTTTGTAGTTTTCTCGTTTGGCGCTTATTTCGTGAGATTTTTGGCCCGGTCACTATCAACGGACCATCCTGTATATACATGGATTCTATCAGTCAACACGGGCATTGGAAACAAAAGTTCAAATGTTTGTGAATCTATGGGACTTAGCTATTACAGTAATCAGTCCCTAGGCTTACAAACTACTTAAATTAACATGAGTACAACATACACAAACCCATGCCCGAGGGAGGACTCGAACCTCCGACGGCGAGCAACTGCACGCTCTGCAGTAGGGCACCTTGGAGCACTCGGTCACTCCACCGCGGCATGGCCATCGTAAATCGTACATAGAAGGTGCACCAGTTCCACCAAAGAACTTCTTACAATATACTTGGGCCTATCCGTCCTCTTTTGGAATATTGCTGCGCATTGTGGATCCTCGCCAAATGGGACTGACGGCGATACAAGAAAAAGTTCAGGGAAAAACAGTTCGTTGTTGTTGTTGTTGTGGTCTTCGGTCCAAAGAATGGTTTCACGCAGTTGTCCACGTTGCCCAATCGTGTGCAACCCTAGACTTCTGTGAGTGAGTTAGGCAACCTACAACCTTTTAAATCTTCTTATTGTATTCGTCTCTAGCTCTTTCTCTGCTATTTTTTACCCCACACATTTCCCCCAAACGCTGAACTAACGATTCCTTGATGTCTGGGAATATGGCCTGCCAATCGATGCCTTCTTTTTAGTCAAGATATTCCACAAATTTCTTTTCTTTCGAATTCGGTTCAGTACCTCCTCACTAGCTACGCGATCTACCCACCTAATCTTCAATATTTGTCGGTAGCACCAGTGGCGTAACTATGGGGGGGATGGGGGGATAGAAACCCCCCCCCCCCCAGAACCCGAAAAAAAGAGAAAGGAGAGAGAGAGAGAGAGAGAGAGAGAAAAGAAAAGAAATCGTACAATAGCAATTTGGTAAAGGTAAAGATTGAAAACTTGTGTTTTACCATAATCTTTCATTGGATGGGAGTGAATTAGTTTCTTCAACAGGCGTAGTAGATGGTAGTCTGTCTGGAAACTAACTAAAATTTTGCTCGTCAAGCAGATCTATCCCCCCTCCCCCCAAGCCAAGTCCTAGTTACGCCACTGGGTAGCACCATATTTCAAAGATGGAAGAATCTTCAACAAAGAAAGTAGGTTACAAAACTCTCGTTCGACCGTCGCTTGAGTATTGCTCACCATTGTGGGATCCACACCAGGTAGGGTTAACAGAGGAGAGCAGCACGCTTCTTTACGGGCTCCATTAGTGAGAGTGCAAGCGTCACAAACGTGTTTAGGAAACTCTGAGGCAGACGTTGCAAGAGAGGCGTTCTGTGTCCCGGTACGCGCTTGTGTCAGATCTCCGACAGCAAATGTTTTATGAAGAGTATATTCCTTCCTCCTTTGTATGTCTCGCGAAGTGACCACAAGGATAAGATTAGAGAGCTTAGGGCCCACACAGAGGAATAAATGCAGTCATTTTTCCCGCGAACCATACGCGACTAGAATGTTCAAATGTTTGTAGAGTCTATGGGACTTAACTACGGGGTCATCAGTCCCTAAACTTACAAACTACTTATGAACTAGCTAATCCTAAAGACGGCACAAATATCCATGCCCGAGAAGGGATTCGAACCCCCGACCGTAGTGGCCGTGCAGACCGTGACTGGAGCGCCTTAGTCCCCTCGGCCACCGCGGCCGGTCGACTAGATTAGGAAGTCGCTTGCGGAGTACGAATGTGGATGTAGAAATTACGTGAACGCGTAGCAGACATTTGTGCCCTAATCGGCGCTTACTACAGATACCTCATACCAGCAGGTGGTTACGCAAACACTGTGCGGATTGTAGTGGCAATGGGGCACAGAGCCGTCCAGAGCTCGAGGCACGGCGCCCTGGGGACACACCGCATCCGGCCGGCGACGTGTGCCGGACGTACCGTGGCCGCGGGCGGCCTTTAACCGCTTCCGTTTTTTAAAAATATATTAGCCTTTACTTTGAAAGTCGGGTCGATTGTGGGGCGGCAGGCGGCAGCTGCGGAGCAGAAAAACCGGCGGCTGGCGCGTCCCTCGACCCTCGACCCTCCCCGGCCGGCCGCGGCAGCTGCCGCGCGCCGACTCGCGCCAATCAATACTGGCCGTGGCTGGGCCGAGAGCGCACCCAGAGCCCTCTGCCGGCGAGCCCCGCAAGCTCTACCCCCACTCCTCCAACCCCCAGCCCCTCGCTCCTGTAACGCGAGTCTTTCCGTGTCACTCTTTTTACGCTTTATTCCCATCCCTCCCTCTCGCTCTCTCTCTATCTCTCTCTGTCTTCGCATCCCACTAGCACTTCCTCCTTTCTTTTTTTGTTCTAGGATGCTCGTCACTTGTGGCCGGCGATAGCGGTTCTTTCTCGCATGCTGCTAAGCCCTTTGTTTTACGCGCCCCTTCCTTTTCACTGCCCGTTCTTCAGCCACTACTGGGGTGGCTCCCACTGACGTCATCGATACGCTGCAGCGGCTAACACCTCTGCTCCGCTCTCCCTAACTCTCTCTATCTCTCTTTTCCTAAGTTCGGGTTGACTTAAAAGCAGCGGCGGCCCGTCCTGTGTTTCCACTTATTCAGTGAACCTCCGGAAAAAAAAGGTGATCGTGCCAGGAAAAAGTGTTGTGTATTTCGTTTCAGTCACGTATCACTTCATTTTAGGTTCGTTTAAGCAGCTGCCAGAAAGCTACTTTCAAGCGCCAGCAAGTAGGCGTTACTGCGCATGCGCAGCTACGATGACGTATTTCGAGCTTGCACTGCTTGTACGCTTTTCGTCCCAATTCTGGTACAATTCTAATGCGTAGCGGTGGATCAACTGTACTGCGACCGCGTTATTTTGGTATTCCTATATAATGCCGAGCAGTTATGCTGCCGGCCGCGCTGGCCGAGGGGACTGAGGCGCTCCAGTCACGGTCTGCATTGCCACTACGATCGGGGGGTTCGAATCCCCCCTCGGGCATAGATGTTTGTGCCGTCCTTAGTATTAGCTAGTTCATAAGTAGTTTGTAAGTTTAGGGACTGATGACCCCGCAGATAAGTCCCATAAGCTCTACAAACATTTGAACATTTTGAGCAGTTATGCAGAACAACAATGGTTTATTTTTCGGTTTTATTAGTGTGACTTAATGAAACCATGACACGGGTAGTAAAACTTTTCACGTAATACATCATACGCACAAAATAACGAAAATGTATAGGCCCCTACAGTAATAAAACAGTGAAAGATTTGTTGGCAGTGTGTATCAGTAATTTGTCAAGGAATGTCAGTCTATAAATTTAGAACGTAAAAAACACAAATTGAGGCCTAGAAAATGTACCACAGATATATGAAACATTGTTTCGTGGACAGTGGGTGCCTAAAACATTTTTTCTTATTAAGCTGTAAATATAGGTATTTATTTTATTCTCAATTACTGATTAAATCTCCTGTGAATTAACCTTCAAGTAAACATTTACTAATACCCGTAGAGATCCTACATTGTTTCATGAAAGAAATCCAGGAGTATCAATTTCGTAACCTTACACGAACCACTATTCGCCTGTAAGAGTATATCAACATGCCCATTGACCAGACTAACGTATGTGTGCCTGATATTAAGGTTTTCTTTGTGGTTTTCAATATACCAATTTCCTTTAAGTATACCCTCTTGTTTAGTTCTTCATTACAGCAGAATATGAAATCTGTTAACAGTATATGCATTATAAAATAAAACGCGACCTCTTTAAAACACAACGAACAGTTTAAACTAGGCAACAGTCTGGAATATTGTTTGTTTCGAATAAATTGACGCCTCTGTGACAAAGAACAGTTTATTGTAGTTGATTGAAAAAAGCCAATATTTTTAGCCAACCGACAAAAATAACTTTAATGTTCTTCAAATCGAATAATTCTTGATCTTGTATGAACACTCGCTAATGAGTCGTGTGTTCAAATAACTACAATATTACAACAATAATACACATTTGCGCTTGGAGGTTATTATATAAAAATACATTTTTCAATATAACATGTCAATTTCGTTCACTGAATGAACATCTTCAGTACAAATTAAGTCAGGGAACTCATGTACACTGCACAATTTTTCAACAGCGTCAGGTGTGCATTACACGTTCAACTCAATGCTTGAACTCTGCTAATAACGTGGAAATAAAATCAGAAAACTGAAATATTATCATATTATTTTATTAGCCTTCAGAGATTTTGTGAATAAATTCACTTAACAGTTCCCAGTCACAGAAATCTATTTTGTTTTCATATGACAAGACACTTGTAGACGAAGACAAACAAATGTAACTATCACGAAACGTTAAACACAGATCACGTGGAGCCTGGAGCGCCCTTCCACTACAACTCAGACAGTTCTGCGCATGCGCGAATCTGACAGCTTGAGCGCAACAGAAAAATCTTCCCGGGTAGAATCTGGTAGCTTGCGGTTACTACGTAAACAGCAAACAGCTGCCCGACAGAAGCGGGCGAAGGCACTGCTTGAACTTAATTTGTGCTCTGCGCATGCGCGAGTAGCTCGTTTGCAGCCGCTTAAACGAAACTTTTAACTTAAATGTTCAAGACTTGACTACGGGGTCATCAGTCCCTAAGCTTACAAACTATTTATGACCTAGCTAAGACTAAGGACGGCACAAATATCCATGCCCGAGGGGGGATTCGAACCCCCGACCGTAGTGGCCGTGCAGACCGTGACTGGAGCGCCACAGTCCCCTCGGCCACCGCGGCCGGCAAACTTTTAACTGCATCTACGAAGTGTGTTTACCGCATGAGAAACTTGGTAGTTGTGCAGATTAAAACAAATAATTGCCTTAGCGCTTTTGAACCTCCTGCGACAGCCTGTGGGCGCTCCATCGGCAGTCAGGGCCGAGGGGAAACGTTGCTCTAGTTCAAAATGTTCTAGTCTTTGTAAATTTACGAGATCTAACTGCACTGGTCATCGGTCCCTAAACTTACAAACTACAACTTATCCTACGAGCAACATACGCACAACCATACCCCAGGGAGGACTCGAACCTCCGACAGCGAACGGGCGCGCGCACCGCACCACGTCTAAAGGCCGTATATAGGCCAATCCACACTGTCCGCCACTTCACGTCACGTCACCGTCCGTCAGAACATACCGCAATGTATTTCTACTGGCGGCATTCACACTGTCCGTCACCGGACGCTCACGTCACGTCAACGTCACATCAAGCTTTCTCGAGAAGAATGTTTTGACGGAACGGCCGTCTGCTAACATTGGAAGTAAACCTATTTTCGTCACGCGAATTACATGTTGCAGTCGACGATTGCACTGTTTATATGCAAATGTGTCTTATTCACCTTTATTTTGTTACTATACTTCGTTTTAGGGCAAATCTCAAATGTTCCACGACAACTTAAATATTTTTGTCAATTGAGTGTCGCCCTAAAATCGAGGTCGGATATCTGAAACCAAAAAATGGTTTATGTTATGTAATATTGTATCAAAAAAGACTGAAGCAAACTGTTTATTTGAATAAGATTGTAATTTGATTACGCGTTTTTCATTAAATAACATTTTAAATGAAAAAGTCAGTTCTACTGAAAGACAAAAATTCAGTTGTTTACGGTATTAACAATGTCAGCGGGCAAATCGTAATGGATAAAGTAAACAGGCGCTTTTTATGCTCTTATAAGTATTGTTTGATGTTTTCATATGTTTATTTTTTCGCTTGAAAATAGATGTCGATGTTTTGAAATGTTGTTTCAGTTCCCAGTAAGTTGGCCAAAAACATACACAGTAAAGTTTTCTCTGGCCGTCAATAACATTTAGGGTTGTTCCCTCAATTCTAGTATTAAACTATGACTTTCTATATGACAGATCGCTACTCATAACCTCACTTTCAACATCGCGTATAGAGATGGGCGAATTGACGTGACGGACACTGACGGACAGTGTGAATACAACATGACGTGACGGTGCCGTGACGTGACGTTGACGTGACGGACAGTGTGAATTGGCCTTTACACGACGATCAGCCGCGAAAGGTATAGGTCTAGCGCGACAGCCATCTAGCGGCGAAACACGTGGAACTACCGCCGAACCATGACTACTAGCAGACACTTTATATGCGCGCCGGAATAGAGACCAGTTGTAAACTCCCGTGAATCCGCGCATGCGCACTCGGCAGCGCTAACGTGCGCATGCGCAAAAGTGGGTATTTCAGGAAGCTTTCTGCTTGTTATTTGTGTATGACATTCGAGATTAGGATTGATTTGTGATTTCAGATTTCCGTGTTGCGGAATTTGCCCGTTTTTTCAGTTAGCAGATTTTCATAAATGCAGTAATTAAACAAAGCACATGTGTTTTCCAGCAGACCTTAATATTGGGTCATATTCTCAGAATATATGATAACAACTGCGGATATGAAAGAATAACAAATGCAGGATCAAAAATGACGTCTGTTCTTTCGGAACAGATGCCTAGGTGTTTATGAAAAGTTTTTACATTGGTTGCTTCATACTTTAGAAATGAAATGAAGTGAAATGGAATAGAGAGTCCCTGAGTCAATATTCAGGCGTATAGGTGGTTCAAATCCACCTCCGGACATCATGCTTTAGGTTTTCCGTGATTTCCCTAAATCACTCCAGGCAAATGCCGGGATGGTTCCTTTCAAAGGGCACGGCCGATTTCCTTCCATATCCTTGACCAAACTTTCCGAGCGTAAGCTCCGTCTCTAATGACCACGCTGTCGACGGGACGTTAAACTCCAAGCTTCCTTCAGGCGTACAGGGAGGAAAGTTGTTTGTGTAACCCACACGATCCCTTTTTCACAATAAGTTATGTCAGCAATCGTTTATTCCTCAATGATATTTGTTGCGGTTTTCGCGTACTCAGTTCTTTTATTAGCTATAAGTATATTCCCCTGCCTTTCTTCTTTCCGGCCACAGTCGAACCCAACATCCGGTTTTCGTCGTTGTTGTGCCGTAATCTGAAGATTTACTGTCACAGATCCAAAAAAAGTGTGACCTATGTGCGAAATGCTGTATAAATGTAAATTTAGAAAGACATATACACTTTCAAACTAGTGTCGTAATATAAAACTGTCACGCGGTCTGAGACACCATGTGACGAATTGCGCAGCTGCTCCAGCCGAAGTTAAAGAGTTTTTCATCAGGCATTTGTGTGCATGTTGTCATTGGTATGAGTTAATTTAAGTAGTGTGTATGTCTAGGAACTAATAACGTAAGTAATTTGGCCGTTAGCTACACAAACTTTCAACTTTAATATAAAATGAAAGTGCTGAGTCTGTAATTCAAAGCAATAGTGACTCAATTCTGTCCAAACTACATATGAGAAAATGAACTACTTAATAAAAAATGACATAGGAACGTGAGCTCCCAGAAATAATTTAAGTGAATGACGTTCCAGGAAACCATAGTTTCCCTCGGGTTCTTGTGTGGTATGAATGATTAGATAAGCTCTGTTTTCTTCGCGTTTCATGCGCGTTATTGCTGTCTATTGCGCATGCGCGGATTCGCGCGAAGGAATATCCGCCGTGCATCGTGTAATAGGTTTACGTGAAGCAGTACGTAGTTCCAGATAATCACGCTTGTGGCGTTGCTGCATAGGCATACGCCTTAGGTGTATCGTGTAATACGACCTTTAGTGCGCACATATAATCCGCCACAGCGTTGCTCTAGTAATATGCGCTTTAGCACTGATGAAAGCACAACATACTATGGTAGTGAGAGTCTGATAACTGCCGCGGTGCAGTGGCCGAGCGCTCTAAAGCGCTTTGCTGCGGAGCGCGCGGTTGCTCCCTGTCGGAGGTACGAGCCCTCCCTCGAGTGTGTGTGTGTGTGTTGTCCTTAGGAAAGAAAATGTTCAAATGTCTGTAAATCTATCGGACCGATTGCGTGGTCATCAGTCCGTAGCTTACAAACTACTTAAACCTAAGTAAACTAACCTAAGGACAAACACACACACCCATGCCCCAGGAAGGACTCGAACCTCCACGGCGAGCAACCGCGCGCTCCGCAGCGAGACGCTTTAGACCGCTCGGCTACTCCACCGCGGCCCTTAATAAAGTCTTAAGTAGTTTGTCAGCATAGGGATTGGTAACCACAGTAGTTAAGTCCCATAGAGTTACAAACGTTTTTAAATTTTTTTGTTTTGTTTTGTTTTTACTCTGACAGAAACACACATTGTCAGCATAGGGATTGGTAACCACAGTAGTTAAGTCCCATAGAGTTACAAACGTTTTTAAATTTTTTGTTTTGTTTTGTTTTTACTCTGACAGAAACACACTAATTGGCCCGAACGCAAGACAGTGTAGGTGGTTACCGTACCTCATCTTGCGCAACATCCGCGCATCCGCGCCTCACAGACGTCTTTGGCGCATTGAAGACTTATAAAAACATATAATGTTCGATCAGATTTCTTATACCTAATGTCAACTAACGATGTATCAACTGAAAAACCTGAAGGAGACCATAACACGAATAACAATAACGTTGCTGGTCATAAACAGTGATAATGGCGGCGTAGTTAAATACACGCAAACTGTGAGTCCTTAAAAAAAAAAAAAAAAAAAAAAAAAAAAAAAAAAAAAAAAAAAAACTGCTTAGGTCATCAGTCCCTAAAATAACTTATAATAAGAACAAATAACACACACACACACACAAGAGAGAAGTCATACCTTGCTCGCGGAACGACCAAGAAATCCATGGCAAGGAGCCTTACACCGCGCGGTGGCGTTCCTAACACGAATAATAATAATGTTGTTTGTCGCAAGCAGTGAGAATGTCCACATGATTAAATAGAAAAAGAAAAGGGTAAAAATTCGTTCAACATTTATGGAAAACCAACAGCGACAGTCATAATTATACATTCTGCTTCCGATAATCCACAAACACAAAAACTTCCTGCGTTTAGAGACATATTATATAAGCTAAACAGAATCCCTCTCAACAAGAAAAACTATCTAAAAGAAGTGAACACAATTATATAAATAGCAAGGAACATTGGTTACGACACACAAGTAGTACAAAAACTCAATTAGAAAATTAAAAGACACATACGGAACAAACCTAAAAAAGAGCAAAATACATAACATCCGAACACAGAAACACAAACAACATTCACAAACAATGACAACACCACACAGAAACAAACCAAATGGTACACCATGATGTACACACACAAATTAACACACAGAGTGACAAATACTGAAGGGACAGGGACTCCAAATAGCATGTAAAACTGCCCAATCTCTACAAACAAATCTACAAACAAAAATCAAGAATGAGTTATTCCAAGGATCAGGAATATACAAACTTGAATGCCAAAGTTGTGATGCCGAGTACACAGTAATGATGAACGGGGATTTCGAGACAGGATACACAAAACACATCAGATGTAGGAAATATGAAACAAACCATTCCACATTTATCAAACATCTAAAACAACACAGCCACTACCCAACCAATATGAAACAAGACACGAAAATTATCAGAAACACTACCAAAAGCACCTCATACAAACACAAGAAAATTACCATATCGAGAAAGCCGTAGCTGAAAACGAACACTTAGTCAATTTACAGGGAAACAACAATGAAAACTCACTGCTAAACCTAGTCAAAGAAAGGAGACAGTTATTAAAGAGAAAATTCACACACACACACACACACACACACACACACACAAACACACACACAATTTCACAATGAATCATGATAATAATATAAAAACAACAACACATAACAAAACCTGAGATACACACACAACAAACCCACATCTCACACCTCTGTCTTTTGCTTTCTCCGATCCCTCTCCCCTCTCTTTCTCTCATCCCTCCTTTCCTCCCTCTCTCTCTCTCGTCTCTCAGTCTCTCTGTGTCTCATTCTCAATATCTCTCGTCTCTCAATCTTTCTCTCCCTGCGTCTCCCTCTCTCTCCGTTTCCCTCTGTCTCTTCTTACCAGGGGCGGACACAGGACGGCCTGCTGGAAGGGGGGGCGGGGGAGGTCGTTGGAAGAATTTTCCACCGTCAGTTAAACTATGGCTCAATAGAAAGACCCTAGTACTGGCCACTCCTTTGTACCTTATTCCCAATCAAAAACACAAAAGTCTCATGGGTAGTATATATATATATATATATATATATATATATATATATATATATATATATAAAGGTACAGACAAACTTTCAGGAAACATTCCTCACACACAAAGAAAGAAAATATTTTATGTGGACATGTGTCCGGAAACGCTTAATTTCCATGTTAGAGCTCACTTGACAATCGTCAAAATAAATTTTCACAATCAACATGTGTGGGCTGACGAGAATCCGCACGCAATTGTGCAACACAGATTTTCTGTGAACGTTTGGGCAGGAATTGTTGGTGATGTCATGATTGGGCCTCATGTTCTTCCACCTACGCTCACTGGAGCACGTTATCATGATTTCATACGGGATACTCTACCTGTGCTGCTAGAACATGTGCCTTTACAAGTACGACACAACATGTGGTTCATGCACGATGGAGCTCCTGCACATTTCAGTCGACGTGTTCGTACGCTTCTCAACAACCGATTTGGTCACAGATGGATTGGTAGAGGTGGACCAATTCCATGGCCTACACGCTCTCTTGAACTCAGCCCTCTTGACTTTCATTTATGGGGGCATAGCTCTTGTCTACGCAACCCGGGTACCAAATGCAGTGACTCTTCGTGCTCGTACTGTGGACGGCTGTGATACAATACGCCATTCTCCAGGGCTGCATCAGCGCATCAGGGATTCCATGCTAACGGAGGACATTTTGAACATTTCCGGTAACAAAGTGTTTGAAGTCACGCTGGTACGTTCTGTTGCTGTGTGTTTCCATTCCATGATTGATGTGATTTGAAGTAATAAAATGAGCTCTAACACGGAAATTAAGCGTTTCCGTACACATGTCCACATAACATGTTTTCTTTCTTTGTGTGTGTTTGGATTCGCAGTTGCCATCTGGTGGTGGTTGGTAGCTGGGTGGAGATGCTGCCTAGTCAGGTCTGCCCCCTGGGAGAAATGCTGGAACCCCAAGGGCAGCTTGACCACCAGTGCGGGCCCGCCGGCAGGTATACTGCCTTTGCCTTTGTTCCGATGCCGCCTCGGCCCTCGTGCTGGGTGCGCGACTCAGCGCGACACTCGGCACGGCAGACTGTATCAAGGCTCCGTCGCTAACGGACGCATGTCGGACGTCTCAGAGGGCTACCGCTAGTAGGCTCCTCATATTGTAACACAGTAATCGCGACTGGTGAAACATTTGTGAAACTGTTATTAATAAATGCTTTAAATATTATAATTCAGTTTACGTCTTGATTATTATTGAGAAGGTGGAAACGATGGGGAGATTCTAGTCTCACATTTATACGCCTTCACTTAATGTACGTGCAACCAGAGGCTCGTACAGTGTGTGAGGAATGTTTCGTGAAAGTTTGATATATATGTCAAAGACCCTTGCCCCCCACCCCCCCTTCCCCCCCAAAGATCCGCCTGTGCTCTCTACATGAGTAGGAGTCATCAAATAAATGAAAAAAAAAATCAATAACTGGTGCAGTTCTTTTCGCAGTTACATCGGAAACGCACGCACGCACGCACACCCCACACGCTGACGAAGCAAAGATAGAAGAAACACACATTCAACTCTTGGCAACACCACCCAAAACAAAAATACAACACAAATAAAATGACATGTACCTACTGATGCTAGTGGTGAAGTGCTAAAACGAAAACGCCACTGGAATAAAAGGTGGAAACAAAACGACTTAAATTCACCAGTCAACACTACGACCAGCATCCACCAAAAACTGTAAGCAATAATATCCAGATATCATTTACGATACTTAGATAACGCACCAAAACTCCTTATAACGCAAAATGTTAAAAACGGAATATTGAAAAGGAAAGAAAACAGCTCCTCTGGCGTCGACAAGCATCTGTACCGGTGTACCGTATATAGGTACGTCGATGCATAGCTTGGATGCCGTTGCGGCGGCGTCCATAGGTGCTGGACCAGGGCATCATTGCGTGGTTCCTATGCCGGGACCGAGGAGCGGCAAACGGACGCTAAATGTCCGTCACGGCGGCACCTGAAGGCCAATTCTATTATCTGGTCGAGAGAGGGATCTTCCATCTTCAGCCCATTATGTCTTAACGCGGCATCTAGAGCCGCCTGAATCGTGGGTTCGCGGACGATATAGTAGGCATAAGATTCTTTCAATGCCTGCATGACGAAGCTGCCCTTATTGTTGAGTCCTCGTAGTTCGGTCGCGCACTGACTACACGACTGGTCCGACTTTTTGCGGCACTGATAGAATGCTACTCGTGCTGCCAGAATATGGAATCTCCGAGGATAGTAGGCCTTGAGCGTCTCACAGATGCAGGAAAAGAACAGGGTAGGGGGAGCGAGGGGCTGTAATTTATAGAGGAGCTCGCAAATACGAGAGTGGCTCCAAAAAGGAATTATGCTCTTTGGCCGTATTCTAGGTTGACCTGGGGGATTCGCATATGTTGACGAATCCTCTTTTCATATGTCTCCCAGTATTCTGATACTTCGTTAAAAGCCGGAAAAGGAGGCCGCATGAGTGGTAGACGAAGATTCAGAAGTTTCACAATAAACTGTTGACAAAATTATCCAAAAATTTCTTCCAGTACTTGCAGTACTGTGGGTGGTTGTGACTGTTAATTTTCGGGCATCTTCTGTATTATTTGGATCACTTCCTTGTCGTCACTGTTAAGTACCCAGTTATAATTCAACAACATTTATTCCAACTTCCACAATGTACAAGTTCAGATAGGCAGATTTACAGAACGCATCTTGCTGAGGTGCCGTAGGCGCAGGGTCCTCTTGCAGCGACGTCTCCTGGGATAATCTTCTGATTCTTCGTCTTCTTCCAGAATACTTGAGGTGTCGTAGCACGTTGTGAACTGCCTCTGAAGCCGTCTGGCTGATACGGCGGGGATGGAGATAGAAAAAAAGTCTTTAAACAAATTAAATGATATGGTTAAAGCTTATGTTATCAAGTCCACTTGTGACAGTTTCCTTCCCTTTACCTCACTCACGTTACCACAAGCAGCGTTTTAACTCGTCTAGTTATAATAGACCGAACGTTGCACGTGAGATGGTTGTCACTTAATATTTTGACTAACCTGGTGTCTTCTCTCTCGTAGATGTCCACAGCACAGAAGCAGCAGCACAGGTCGTAGACTCTAAGTTTCTTGAGGTGAGGCTGAAATTGAAAGTGGTGGCTACTGTGGCTGTCTCACTACCATTAACGAAGTCGATGAATTCCTATAGAGATGCCAGTGGCTCTTTTATTTTTTACCAATCACACAATATAGAAGCCACAAACTGCATGTTGACGTCAATATTAGTCACAAACATAACGTTGCACGCACTTTACAAATATTTTTAGCCCCATTATCGACCGATTAATACAAGGCTGGTTATCGCAAGTGCCGCTAGATGTTTCCCGTGTCGGGGCTCGCAGTGAACTCACTAGCAGTGGGGCTGGAATCCACGCTAGCGCCTAGAGTTTTGGCGCCAACCGAAAAATGTTTGTAAAGCTTATGGGACTTAACTACGGGGTCATCAGTCCCTAAACTTACAAACTACTTATGAACTACTTACGAACTAGGACGGCACAAATATCCATGCCCGAGGGGGGATTCGAACCCCCGACCGTAGTGGACGTGCGGACCGTGACTGAAGCGCCTCAGTCCCCTCGGCCACCGCGGCCGGCGGCGCCAACCGACACTTCTAGAATGCCACATTCACTCTTTACCTAAAATATTTAATCTAATAACTCTACAAAACATAGTGTGAAATCAAACAATTAATTAACACACATTATGGCAATGAAATTAATAACTGCAGTTTTATTTATTAAATTATTATTAAAATAGCTGGGAGGTTGTGGCGCGTAAAGATGTAGCAACAGCTTCAGATCACTCTTAGAGAAAGTGGCGGGGTTTTCCCACGGGATCGTACTTACAGTACAACCTGGCTACTATCTTTCTCTCGCGACTTTCTACTATTCCATACAAGTAAATGAAATAATATAAGGAAATGGCTGCTGGCTTACAAGCCAATACCGCCACACTGACCTTATATAAAGATGGTGTTGACGAATTTGCGAGCGCGCGAATTGATATGAAGAGTCTTAGTCTGCAAAGCGGCATCTGTGAAATAGGCACACAATGGGTTCTTGAACATTCTGTTTATGTTTTTGGAGCACGCGTTTGACATCAGAAGTTGCTGCAGGCTGTTGGTAGGTTTCTCTGCCTAGTCATGTGTTGCGGTATTGCCAGCTTTTCCGGCGCTTCCATAGCTGGCAGTACATAGTCTACTACATCCTGGCCATTAAAATTGCTACACCACGAAGATGACGTGCTACAGACGCGAAATTTAACCGACAGGAAGAAGATGTTGCGATATGCAAATGATTAGCTTTTCATAGCATTCACAAAAGGATGCCGCCGGAGCCGATACCTACAATATGCTAACACGATTTCTCATACACAAACAACAGTTGACCGGCGTTTCCTGGTGAAAAGTTGTTGTGATGTCTCGTGCAAGGAGGAGAAATGCGTACCATCAGGTTTTTGACTTAGATAAAAGTCGGACTGTAGCCATCGCGATAGCGGTATATCGTATCGCGACATTGCTGCTCACGTTCTTCGCGATCTAATGACTGTTTGCAGAATATGGAATCGGTGGGCTCATGAGGGCAATACGGAACACCGTGGTAACGGCCTCGTATCACTAGCAGCCGAGATGACAGGCATCTTATCCGCATGGCTGTGACGGATCGTGCAGCCACGTCTCGATCCCTGAGTCAACAGATGGGGAAGTTTTCAAGACACCAATCATCTGCACGAACAGTTCAACGACGTGTGCAGCAGCATGGACTATCAGCTCGGAGACTATGGCTCCGGTTACCCCTGACGTTGCATCACAGACAGGAGCGCCTGCGATGGTGTACGCAATGACGAACCTGAGTGTACGAATGGCAAAACGTCATTTTTTGGGATGTAACCAGGTTCTGTTTATAGCATCATGATGGTCACATGCGTGTTTGGCGACATCGCGGTGAATGCACATTGGAAGCGTGTATTCGTCATCGCCATACTGGCGTATCATTCGGCGTGATGGTATGGGGTGCCATTGGTTACACTTTTGTTCAAATGTTTGTACATCTATCGGACCAAACTGCGTCGTCATCAGTCCGTAGCTTACAAACTAAGTAAAACTAACCTAAGGACAAACAAACACACCCATGCCCCAGGGAGGACTCGAACCTCCGACGGCGAGCAACCGCGCGCTCCACAGCGAGGCGCCTTAGACCGCTCGGCTACTCCATCGCGGCAGTTACACGTCTCGGTCACCTCTTGATCGCATCGATCGCACTTTCAAAGGTGGCTGTTACATTTCAGATGTATTACGACCCGTGGCTCTACCATTAATTCGATCTCTGTGAAACCCTACATTTAAGCAGGATACTGCACGACCGCATGTTGCAGGTCCTGTACGGGTCATTCTGGATACGGGAATTTTCGACTGCTGCCCTGGCCAGCACATTCTTCAGATCTCTCACCAACTGTAAACGTCTGGTCAATGGTGGCCGAGCAACTGGCTCGTCACAATACGCCAGTCACTACTCTGGATGAACTGTGGTATCGTGTTGAAGCTGTACCTGTACACACCATCCAAACTGTTTGAGTCAATGCCCGGGCGTATCAAGGCCATTATTACGGCCAGAGGTGGTTGTTCTGGGTACTGATTTCTCAGGATCTATGCACCCAAAATGCGTGCAAATATAATCACTTGTCAGTTCTAGTATAATATATTTGTCCAATGACTACCCGTTTATCACCTGCATTTGTTATTGGTGTAGCAATTTTAATGGCCAGTAGGGTATTTTCTACAGTAATTTTGGTCCTGTGCCCAGCACTGCCCAGTGAAGTGTAGCCTTGATTGGTACAATCGTGAGAGACAGAAGTAATCGGCATTTAAAGCTGCACTGTAAATAACAGCATCTAATTAGCCTATCTTAAAATTGTGACGCCAGAAGACTAGTAATTTTGGACTGTAGCTGCTCACACAAAAACAGGCAGTCATACATACTAACAAATGCACACCGATTCTTTGCAGGAGCCTCCATGAGATTGGGAAGGAAGTAATTTAGCGTTATTTACTGTTATATTCAGCTTAAAATGAATTTGATTTGATCGATTAAAACAGTGAAACATAGTTTTGCCCACGATTTCGGTACAAATCCCTCACTGTGCGTCGTGGCATTGACAGCGCCGCGGCACGGTTTTTTAGCACGGCAACTCGTTCACTGTGCAAACCAGTGCAAGATGAGGCACTGGAATATGTGTCACGGGTATCCTATGACTTCTGCCACCTCATTCTAAGTTATTATCACTCTCACTTAAAAAAAATCTGACATCTGTAGATCACGTGATTAATCTTCCGTTTGTTATGTTTCAAATGTTGTATAGCTTACGGGACTTAACTACGGGGTCATCAGTCCCTAAACTTACAAACTACTTATGGACTAGATAACACTAAGGACTGCACAAATATCCATACCCGAGGGGGATTCCGACCCCCGACTGTAGTGGCTGTGCAGACCGTGACTGGCGCGCCGCAGTCCCCTCGGCCACCGCGCCCGGCCGTTTGTTATGTTTCTCGATTTTCGGCCCTTCCAATAGTTTACCTCATGAAGTGTCGTGCGTTATGATATAAAACCACCGAAATTCCTAATATTTAACAGAAAACTTGGCGTGTCTAGAAAGTACGTTCGTGACTTTTTTTTCCACTGATAGTATTTCCGGTATTATCGTCGAATTGGTCAAATATTTCTTAATCAGTTTCAGGGTTCATCCGACTGAAGTGGCCATAAAATGAAATTCTCCTTTCTGGATAGCATTGGACATTTTGTCATTTTGGGCGTAAATTCTTGCATTACTTTTAATTATCGCTGAGATTGTTGTTTTATATGAATGTACCTCGTTATTTAACAAATCGTATGAAGGCATTGACCTTACTCTTGCAAAGGTCAGTTGTGCATAATTTGACCCAGATCGGAATAAAACGAGAGTCCTTTTATTCCACCTGGATCAAACAAGAGGAAGGTCACTGCCTTCATAAGATTTCGTGCGTATCATTGGGGATGATATCGTAGAGCAGACGTCGGCACTGTTTGACCAATCGCCGTGAGAGGTGGACCATGTTTTCATGTTTCCATACTTCGCGAACCACTGCATTGTGTACGGGACAACAGACTTCTATAACGTTTGAGAGTTTACCATGAAAGTAGGTAGAACTATAAATCAAGCTTTATTACTGCATATCCAAATTTCGGTTAGTTACTTCCTGTTCTCACTCAAAAAATACAAGAAGTACAACGTCAAAGTCAATACGTAAATGATTTATGACTCCATAAATATGCAAACAAACGTACCTGCATTCGAATACATACCATAAATTTGAGAATGGGGTTCTAAATATTAAATTGTATGTAACAGAAATGATGTACACTTGTGACAATTCACGCACACTAAATTTGACAGAAATTGGACGTAGCATACAGAAAGTCGGTTGATATGCGAGCTGGCTGTGAATACTTTTTTTTTTTTTTTTTTTTTAACAACAGCGATGTTTCACTTATTTACAGATCACGCGTTTGGAAAAGTTCAAATGTTTATAAATCTTATGGGACTTAACTGCAGGATCATCAGTCCCTAAATTTACAGCAAACTACTTATGAAATAACTTATACTAAAGACAACACAAACATCCATGTCCGAGGGAGGATTCGAACCTCCGATGCGGGAGGCCGCGCGCTCCGTAACGTGGCGCTCCAGAGCGCTCGGCTACTTCCGCGCGGCGACGCGATTCGCCTCTTCTGGGCATCATCAGACGTTGATGGGGAAATTTACCACTGAAGAACATGGTTTAACGAATAAAATTACTTACCACTGAGGTAGTAGGGCGTCAGATTATTAAATTCAATAAAATAGAACCTGCTGTCTCAGTGATAAGTAATTTTATTCGTTAAACCATGCTGAACGGGCCACAGATTAATGGAAAAAGCTAAGAGGTCTACGTCGAATCGCCGTTGATGAGTGGAACAGTCTGGATGAAAAGTCCCTTGATGTAGCGGACAGTATGCCATGACGAATACAGGCATGCATGGATCAATAGGACGTCTTAGGGTGTGTTTCTGGGTATTAGGGGTACCGATGTAAGCTACGATCTGGAAACAGAAATCAGAATGTTATTCTCGTACAACTTCTTAATTTCTGTTTCATCAATAATAAAGAGAATATTCTTACGGGAATTAGTTTCAAAACTACGAGTTTGAGTATTGTAGACGCGGTAAAGCTGGGAATTTGTGTCTGACGGGAGGTGTGCATTGGTAGTCCTTGCAGGTGAGGTGATCACTCTGTCTCAAGTAGTGTAGTGGTCAGCGCAACTGCCTAGAAAGCAAGAGACCCGAGTTAGAATCCCAGCTGGGCAAACATTTTCAGCTTTGCCCATTCGCAGTTCATGACATATATACTGTGAATATCAAAAAGAGAATTCAAATGATGCTTTTTGCATAGCTCTCTCCTATTTTTATGTAAAGGGTCATGAACCGCAATAATCGTGGTAATGCAACGATTTTGTAAGTGATTAGTTACTGTTGTTGTTGTGGTCTTTAGTCCGCAGACTGGTTTGATGTAGCTCTCCACTCTACCCTGTCCTGTGCAAGTCTCTTCATCTGAGAATACGTTCGGCAACCTACATCCTTTTGAATCTACTTGGTATATTCGTCCCTCGGTGTCCCTCTACGATTTTTACCCCACACGCTTCCTTATAATGCTAACAATTCCTGGATGTCTCAGAATGTGTCCAACCAATCTATCCCTTCTCTTAGTCAGGATATGCCAGAAACAGCTTTTCTCCCCGATTCGGTTAAGAACCTCCTCATTAGTTACGTGATCTACCCATCTATTTTTCATCATTCGTCTGTAGCACCACATTTCAAAAGCTTCTATCATCCTTTATCTGAACTCCTTATCGTTCACGCTTCACTACCATACAATGCTACACTCCAGACAAATGCTTTCACAAAGGACTTTCTAACATTTAAATTAATATTGGATGTTAACAAGTTTCGCATCTTTACAAACGCTTTTCTTCCCAAAGCCATTCTAAATTTTATATCTTCTTTTCTTCGGCCATCAGAAGTTATCTTGCTATCCAAATAACAAAATTCATCTACTACTTTTATTGTCTCATTACCTAATCTAATTCCTTCAGCATCGCCTGATTTTCTGACATTGCATTCCATTACCTTAGTTTTACTCTTGTTAATGTTCATCTTATACCTTCCTTTCAAGATACTGTCCATCCCATTCAATTGCTCTTCCAGATCTTTTGTGGTCGCTGACAGTATTGCTATGTCATCGGCCAACCGCAATGTTTTTATTTCTTCTCTCTGCACTTTAATGCCCTCTCTAAATTTCTCCTTCCATTCCTTCACTGCCTGCTCAAGATACAGATTGAACAACATTGGGGAAAGTTACCTCTGCGCTCCTTTCTTGCCCTTCGACTCTAATAACCGCTGTTTGGTTTTTTATATGTTGAATATAACTCTTCGCTTCCATATTTTACCCCTGCTACCTTCAGTATTTGGAAAAGTGTATTCCAGTCGACATTGTCAAAAGCTTTCTCCAAATCGACAAACGCTAAAAACGTAGGTTTCCCTTTCCTTAGCTTATCTTCTAAGATAAGTCGTAATGTGAGTACTGCCTCCCGTGTTCCTACATTTCTCCTAAATCCAAACTGATCTTCCCCGAGGTCGGATTCCACAAGTTTTTGCATTCGTCTGTAAATAATTCGTGTTAGTATTTTGCATCCATGACTTATTAAACTGATAGTTCTGTAATTTTCACACTTGTCTGCATTTGCTTTCTTTGGAATTGGAAATACAATATTCTTCTTGAAGTCGGAGGGTATTTTCCCTGTCTCATACATCTTGCATACCAGGTGATACAATTTTTTCACGACTGTCTCTCGTAACTTTTGTCTCGTTTCCGCCGGTTGTCCTAGGTGTCGGTGGCCGAGTAGAGAGAGACCGACACAGGGAAGTAGGATGCACGCGTGCGCAGGTACGGATGTGACCAGCCAGTGGTACAGCAGAAACTAGAAACACTAAGCTAGATTAGTATAAGAGATATATTTCATAGAAATAATATATTACTTAACTTGGAGAGCAGCAGACTAGTAGAATGTTGATACATAGTTTAGATAGAGGCCTGCCTACTGATGATTCCTAGTGTCTATCCGATAGCCAAGGCTTAACTGGTGCCTATCTGATTCCCAAGTGGCCGATGCAGCAGTCGTGGCCACGAGCGGAGTTGCAGCAGAGGGCGCTCGTAGCTGACACCGTAAGAACGCCGCGCCGTGTGTGCATGGCGGCGCGCGGCGAAAGTATGTGGCGCGCACTTCATACTTGTGCGACACCACACTAACGACATCAGCAGTTCAGACGGAATATCATCTTCTCCAGGGGCCTTGTTTTGACTCATGTCCTTCAGCGCTCTGTCAAATTCTTCTCGTAAGATCATATCTTCTATGTCATCTTCCTCCACTTCATCTTCCATTTCTAAAATACTGCATTCAAGTTTATTTCCTTCGTATAGGCCCTCTATATATTCCTTCCACAGTTCAGCTTTCCCCTCTATGCTTTTATACTGGTTTTCCGTCTGAGTTCTTGATATTCATACAGCTGCTTTTCTTGTCTCAAAATATCTCTTTAATTTTCCTGTAGTTACTACCTCCTATTATCTACTGCAGGTGAGGCAGCAGCTGGTGCCTACAGACTCAAAACTGGAACAACTGGAACTCTTTGGGATATCCAGAATCACGCACTAAAATAGTGAGTGAGGTAAATATAGGAAAGGTTGGGGAAATGCCAGCCGACTATATTATAACCCCATACTGCTTCAACAAGCCTTTCAGTATAACAATTGGAAGTAGGGAGCAGTGGGAGAAAATAGTTCGACACCGTACGGGGGATATTGTCTGGTTCACTGACGGGTCGAAATCAGACCAAGGCATTGGGGCCGGGGTATACGGGGTGCAGCCAAGACTGGAGGGCGTCATCTCTCTAAGGAAACTGACCTCAGTATTCCAGGCCGAAATCACTGCCATCAGGGCATGTGTGAAGGAGAATTTGCGTAGGTGCTACAAAGATCGTAGCATCTATGTCTATTCAGACAGCCAGGCAGCCCTGAGATCACTGGCAGCTCCTGCAACAAGGTCTAAAATTGTTGCAGAATGTCACAGGGTTCTGGTGGAGCTAGGGGAAAGCAATAGAGTAAACCTATTGTGTGTCCCTGGCCACTCGGGGATCAGTGGCAACGAACATGCCGACAGATTAGCCAGGATGGGGGCAGAGACTCCATTTATTGGACCGGAACCTGTCCTGACAATCACCAAGGCAATGATCAAATTGGAGATACGTAACTGGCTCAGAAGACAGCACGAAGAATATTGGACCAAAGTCTATCAACAAAAACATGGCAAGGTAATGATGCCAAAGCCATGTTTTAAAAGAAGCTGTGCAATCCTGGGTCTGAACAGGAGAGAGATTAGACTCGTGGTTGGATTGCTGACAGGCCATGGAAATTTCAAAAAACACCTACATACAATGGGAATAACAGAAGAGGACCCTAAATGTAGGATCTGTGATGACAGTGATGAAACTGCATCACATCTAATCTTCGAATGCATTGCATTGGAGAGTAAAAGGCACAGAACATTTGGTACAACCAGACCCGAAAAAATTGTGTCTGATAAAGAACTGGTAAAGGGACTCCTTGCACTGTTCAAGGGCATTGGTTGGCTTTACTAGATATACAGGGACGAAACCTAGTTTCGGTGCGGGCAGTGGCGGGTTGAACCAATACTGTTTTGGCTTCCCTGGAAAAAATCAAATCAAATCAAATCAATCTACTGCAGGTTCCGGCTCTTGTGAGATCTAGTGGTGATCAATGTGGTTGAGTTTCACTTTTCCGTGTACCGGCGCCCCCGGCTGCACTTTGAGCAAAGGTCGGCGACTGGGGAAGAGCAAGTGGGTCGAGAGGTTGTCGGGCGTGTGCAGGTGTATGTCCGTCACGTACAGCCAGCTGCGGCTACAATGGTAATGACTGCTCTGCGGGGGGCGGCACGACGTCCTGGCGGGGTCGCCAGGTTACCAGTGCTGCCGCCGCTCCGTGCCGAGTGCACAAGGCACCTCCTACATTTCAGAGGTCTTCGCCATAGTTTTTGGAGGGAGAGAGATGTACCAACTGTGCACAAGTGGGAATAAGATTGGTATAAAAACGTATCTCACAAATGGCTTTTAATCAAATTACGTGGTTATGGTAGCTATATCGCCCCAAATTTGCCACTGGATAGGGGATTTCCTGTCAGAGAGGACACAGTTCGTAGTAATCGATGGTAAGGCATCAACTAAAACAGAAGTGATATCGGGCGTTCCACAAGGGTAGTGTTATTGGTCCTCTGCTGTTCCTTATTTACATAAACGATTTAGGGGAAAATCTAAGAGTAACGTAGAAATAGATATCATCGGAGTAGTGCAGCAACTAAAATCACTTAACAAGAACAAGTCTTCTGGTCCGGATTGTATACCCATTAGATTTTTTTCTGATTATGCTGAAGCGATAGCTCCTTACTTAAGAGCCATATAAAACCGCTCTCTCATAGAAGGATCTTTACCAAAAGATGGGAAAGTTGCACAGGTCACGCCCACATTCAAGAAAGGCTGTAGGAGTAACCAATAAACTACAGGCCTATTTCATTGACTTCAAGTTGCAGCAGGGTTTTGGAACATATCCTCTATTCAAATATTATGAATTATCTCGAACAGAACGATCTATTGACCCACGATCAACACGGATTTAGAAAATATCGTTCATGCGAAACACAACTAGCTCTTTACTCACACGGAGTGATGAGTGCTATTGATTAGGGTTCTCGTATTGATTCCGTATTTCTTGATTTCCAGAAGGCTTTTGACACCGTACCTCACAAACGGCTTTTAACCAAATTGCGTGGTTATGGTACATCGCCCCAACTTTGCGACTGGATAGGGGATTTCCTGTCAGAGAAGACACAGTTCGTAGTAATCGATGGTAAGGCATCAACTAAAACAGAGGTGATATCGGGCGTTCCACAGGGTAGTATTATTGGTCCTCTGCTGTTCCTTATTTAGATAAACGATTTAGGGGAAAATGTAAGTAGCTCTCTTATGTTGTTTGCAGATGAAGCCGTCATTTACCGTGAAGTAAAATCATCTGAAGATCAAAACCAACTGCAAAACGATCTGAATAAGATATCACAATGGTATAAAAATTGGCAACTGACTCTAAATAATGCGAAGTGTGAAGTCGTCGAAATGGGTACGAAATAAATCCGTTAAACTTTGTTTACAAGATAAATCAAGAAAAAGTGAAGGCCGTAAACTGCACAAAATAGCTAGGAATTACTGTTACTTCAGACTTAAACTGGGAAGAACACATACATAACGTCGTGGGAAATGCGAACCAGAGACTGCGTTTTATTGGCAGAACCCTTAAAAGATACAACAGAACTACTAAGGAAACTGCATACACTACGCTTGTCCGTCCTTACAGCCCAGTGTAGTATCCTTAAGAGGTGGGTTTGATGGAGGACATCGAAAGAGTCCAGAGAAGGGCAGCTCGTTTCGTATTGTCACGATACAGGGGAGACAGCGTTACGGAAATGATACAGGATCTGGGATGGGAATCATTACAACGACGGCGCTTATCGCTGCGGCGTGGGCTAATTGCGAAACTCCAATCGCCAACATCCTCCTCCGAATGCGAAAATATATTGTTGGCTCCCACTTACATAGGTAGAAATGATCATCAGAATAAAATACGAGAAATCAGAGCTCAAACATTCAGGTGTTCTCTCTTCCCGCGCGCTATTCGAGAATGGAATGGGAGATAAAATAGTATAATGGTGGTTCGATGAACCTCTGCCAGGCACTTAAATGTGATTTGCAGAGTACTCCATGTAGATGTAGATGTAGAAAATGGAATAGCAACGTACAACAACAGCATTTCAGTTCTTTTTATTTCTCATCAAAACTGGCTTGACAACTTGTACAACATCACGATAGACATTCTGAATTTGTGTTCCACATTGCAGCATACACCAGTACTCTTAACAGCCAGTAACACGTGTTCTTGCACTGATGAATGCCAGTATTCAACGTGGCGTACTGCCCATTAGATTAATGTTTTGCAACCTTTTCAAATGTGCGACCCCCTTCCAAGTAAGAACATTCTGGCGACGCCCATCTACATCTACATCTACATAGATACTCTGCAAATCACATTTAAGTGCCTGGCAGAGGGTACATTAACCACTTTCATAACCTTTCTCTACCGTTCCATTCTCTAATAGCGCACGGGAAGAAAGAACACCTAAATTGTTCTGTTTTCGATCTGATTTCTCTTATTTTATTGGGATTGTCATCTCTCCCTATGTAGATGAGTGCTAGCAAAATATTTTCACATTCAGAAGTAAAAATCGGTGTTTGAAATTTCGCAAATACATCTCGCCGCAACGAATAACGTCTTTCTTTTAATGATTTCCACATCAAATCGCGCAACACTTCCGTGACGCTTTCCCCCCTGTAACGTGTAAAACAAAACGAGCTGCCCTTCTCTGAACCATCTCAATGTCTTCTGTCAGTCCCACCTGGTGAGGGCCCCACACTGGGCAACAGTACTCTAGGAGAGGACGCACAAGTGTGATGTAGGCAGTCTCTTTGGTGGAGCTGTTGCATCTTCGAAGCGTTCTGCCAGTGAAACTTAACCTTTGGTTCGCCTTCCCCACAATATTTTCTATGTGTTCTCTCCAGTCAAAGTTGTTCGTAACTGTAACTCGTAGGTATTTGGTAGAATTTACGACCTTAAGGTTTGACTGATTTATCGCGTAATTGAAGTTCAGCGGATTTCTTTTAGTGGTCATGTGTATTACTTCACACTTTTCTTTATTTAGTACCAATTGCCAATTTTATCTAAGTGGCTTTGCGGTTGATTTTGATCCTCTGTTGACTTCACTAATCGATAAGAGGTAGCATCATCCGCGAACAGTCTAAGGGAGCTATTCAGATTGTCTCCTAAATCGTTTATAAACACAAGGAAGAATAGGGGACCTATCCCCTCTCACCGTAACAATACTATGAAATAAATCGCAATTTGCGATCAGTTATGGCTTCACTTTACTAGATTTAGATGGAATACCAAAGTGCGGCGAATGAAAATTTGTGCCCGGCCGGGATTTGAATCCTGGATCTCCTGCTTACTAGGCATACGGGTTGACCACTCCGACACCGAGGACGCAGTGACCAGCCCAAATGCTGAGGACTCTTCCCTGCACGTCTCCCGCCACACCCAAATCTCCACGCCGTCTCTTTCCTATTACCACAGCCTATTTGTTCTGTAACGCTCGAAGTCTGAAAAGTGTATTCCCGCATCAGGGAGAACCCCGGCCGGGTACAAATTTTCATTCACCGCACTTTGGTATTCCATCTAAATCTAGTAAAGTGAAGCCATAACTTAACGCAAATCGCGATTTATTTCATTCATTGAACGCGTAACGTCGTCAAAAATATGCAATTGTAACGACACTAAGTTATCTGAAAGGAAACAAATGTAATCTTCTTTCCTTTACTTCACATTAAAAGCTGTGTGTGTGTTGTGGATGTTGAACCTATCGTTAAAACAGACAGCAAATTGTTCATTAACACAGCAATTTGGTTTAATTATGGCCCTGATATTGATGTATATACTATTAAATAAGAAACAGTGCATTAAACTGATTATGTGCGCAACGGATATTTTAAACATAAAACAACTGTGACAAGTCACCATTTGAAACAGACACTGACTATACTCAAAAATTTTGACTGCGAGAAAGATATTAAAAAACCACAAATCACTTTCTTAATGCTTGACTGTGAGAATTTTATGCAGATCAGTTTCTAATTATTGAAATTTAGTATCATAGTCAATTAACTATCATTTACTATGGCACCAACAACGAAATCTGTTCAACAACATTATTAAAAACAATACTGCACTTTAAATCCACTAATAACTAATTATCAAATGAAGGAAGTAGGTTAATTTTCTAACTACGTAAATGAAACAGGAAAGAAAGGTAAACTTACTTATTATTAATAATTAATTACCTACATAATACAACTTCTGACTTGCTGGCAAAGCAGCCTCTGCTCTACATCGGAGCCATACACACAACTCAACCACTCTCTAAGCGAGCTGAACCACAAGGGCTACTCTCTCTCAGCGCGAGCTACAATGCTATGCAATACATGTTCTTTGCCAAAGATGAAACTTCACAGAGTTAAGTACACATATCGATACATACAGTAGAATCGATATAATACATTTTCTTGCAAGCAAGTTACTCGATACAAAACAGGAGGCACAATATTAGACATTTTCGAAGCGATATTATACATTTTCTTGCAAGCAAGTTACTCGATACAAAACAATGTTAGACATTTTCTTACAAAAATAATTTTTTATGGACACGTTTCAACATGTCTTTCAATTTGTTGGATGATCTTTTTTTGTATGTTTTTCCGAATGGAACAAATTATCCTATTTTTACATGATTTCTGGCAGAAAAATATATTTTATTTCGCGTTTCAGGCTAGACTGAAAAGCGAATTATGGTCATTGAGAAAGGTCGCACTGTAAATGCAATTTGTACAGTACACGAATTTTTCAATATTATTTATTGTATCATGTTTTTTTACATATCGATTGTTTCCTGAAAACAGTTTTCAGACTTCGCATTTATTCATCATTAACATACTATATTGCAAAAGAATTTAATTTATGGTCCCTTCAATGCATAATCTATATGTATAAAACAAAGTCGTGTTAGTTACACTATTTATAACTAAAGAACGTCTGAACCGATTTGGCTCAAAATTGGTGGGGAGGCAGAAGCAGAAGATGGTCATAGGAAGGGTTTTAGATACCTATTTATTTCATATTTTATGAATGACACTTCTATCTATATTAATAAAAATGAATTGCTGCATATATGAGAGCGCATCACTTGAGAATGGCTTCACCAATTTGGCTGATCTTTTCTTTGTTCTGTTCGTAATTCTCAGGACAAGGTTTGTATGAAAGAAATTTTTGGAAAATCTACCGGATAATATTAGAATTTGAGAATAACTGAATGTACGCTTCCAGCTGGGATCATTTTCTAGATTCTCCAATAATCAGCTTATTCATTCGCTACTCGCCTAGTGACCAAATACGCTGTAACGGAGCAAACAAATAGACCGAAGTGGTTAGAAGAACGGGAGGGCATTGCTTGAAGCCAGGGATTAACTGGTATGTAGGGTTTAATTTTAAATCCGCTACACAGACCTAGCGGGCAATTTGGCAACAGCCGTTGATTCCGGGAAATTGCGTTACGTCGCTGTTAGCCAATCAGGTGATAGTATACAACATCCAATGAGATTTGCCGATTTCTTATCAGTACTACGTTTTTCGTTCATGGAAACACTATTGATTGTTCTCGTGGTTATAAGTGATTAGCATTTGTAAGACTGTTTCCATAAGGGAAGTCCATTTCACTCTTATATATGAAAAACATAATCTTCCTCAGTAAGTTTAATGTGTATGAAACTAAATTATTTTGCGGTTTCTCAAAATAATATTGTTTAGTATGAAGAGAAAACAATTGTCGCCAACTAAAATTTCATTGGCTTCTCAAGCTTTGCCACGATTGGTCGGCTTCATTCCCACGATCCAACAGCTGTTTCCTGTGTCGCGGAATGTAAGATTTTACCGGTATGTAGCAATGTTGTCAATTGTGTTTCAATTAGATTCCTAATAAGGTAAAGTAATTAACAAGAAGGTCAATTGTATGAATTTTTATGCCTACCGTTTGATGATTCACCGAAACGAGGACAATCACATACTGCAATGCCGCAGATTGTTTCATCAGTTCGCCGTTGATATGTATGTTCGTGTAATAAAACCATTAAGAATACGGATGTTAAAGGTACTAACCTCACAGCTCGAAAGTTCCCTCTAATAACCCGTTTCCAACTGTTTTACTCATCCTTTTCACTTCTGTTTCCAATCTGGGTCCCGATTGCAATAATAATAAATAAGATGAGAGAGAGGGAGAGGAGGAGATAGAGAATGGGGGAATGAAATGGATTTAAAAAGGGGGGATGATAGGAGGGGGGAAGAGATGGATATGGTGTGGGGTAAGAGGGAGTAGTGTGAGATACGAGGACGAGGAGATGGACAAAGGAAGGTGGGAGGAGGCGATGGAGAAGTAGAGGAGGGAGGAAGGGATAGACATCGGGAGAAGAAGAGAAGAGATTAAGGTATATATCCCTTACACATTAGCGACTGCGAAGCGTTGCCGGATTTGCTAGTCAATGTTAAATAAGGCACTCTGTAATTTTAACATTGAATAAATTTCTCGTAGGCATACATTTTTCTTACTGCTCAACACTCCGTTATTTTGTGATGCAAGCTGATACGCAAGTCGCCGAACTGGCGTCAGCTAAAAAGACTTGCACTAGGCAGGGCGAACACCACACTAGTTGGGGGTCTAACGGCCAAAAATACCACACGGTCATCATTATCATGTGAAGGAAGTACTTCAAACTGTGATGGCGCTCTCCCAAGCAAGACTTTGCGAAACCCCTGAGGAACCCCCTGAGAAAAATACTGCATTAGATCATCAATTGACTCATGATCGAGTGGTCCGTGTTCTCTCAGTCTTCAACGATTACTTCGGCGTATATATCTCACACGGGGAGGACACGAATTTCGGAACACGGATTATCTTCTAACTTTGTACCCTTTTAGAAGAACATTAGAGCAACACAACGCGCAAGGACTAAGAGCAATACTTACACGATTTCGAGAAAATCGCAGCATTTGTTTCACGCGTCGAACATGTAACCGTGTGTTGCAGCTTTAGTAAGCCGTAAGGAAGAGAAAGCGGTGATCCAGTGGTTAGCTTTTCAATCGGTGGATCGCCAGTTCAATTCTATCTCATGCCGTCTTTTGTTTGTATTTTATTTCTTCAACAGTGGTCATATTATCTAAAGGATATCATGATAAAAAAATTGTAAACAACACGTGCACGCGCAAGACTCTCAAACTACATAAACGAATTTCTTAACTGAAGATTCGAAATCGCATTATGCACATAGCAGTCAATATCTGCAGTAGTCGGAGAAGCGGGAGTCACCTCCATTTTTGCAGGATAATCTTTGTGAAAAAGTCATACGTACACTGTTCAAAAAATGTTCAAGTGTTTGTAGAGATTAGGAGACTTAACTATGGGGTCATCAGTCCCTAAACTTACAAACTACGTTTGAACTAGCTTATATTAAAGACGCCACAAGCATCTATGCCCGAGGGGCCCGACCCTGAAGGATCACTTGACCTCCAACACCCTGCGATGTACTAATATCAGTATCATTTATAGCCTTGTAGACTGGTACGTGGGAATGTCGAAATCTTCTCCTGTAATGAGGCATGTCTGAAGCTGTTCAATGCTGTTGCCTGTGCAGCAGCCACACGACGACTGACGCCGTCTTACCAGAAGCACGAGTTATATAGCGCGCCGGCCGGGCGAAAATCAAGTTATCACCGGAAGTTGTGGTTAGATAAGCGCGCTCGCTATATAAGTCGTGCTTCCGGTAAGACGGCGTCAGTCGTCGTGTGGCTGCTGCACAGGCAACAGCATTGAACGGCTTCAGAGATGCCTCATTACAGGAGAAGATTTCGACGTTCCCACGTACCAGTCGATAAGGCTTTGGATGATATTTAAATTACTACATCGGGTGGTGTTCGAGGTCAAGTGATCCTTCAGGGTCCATTCATGTTTTGTGGAGCACGTCAATGGCGCTCCGCTGGGGCGTACACTGTTCGTTCTTGCTACAATAGCATCGTCTCACCGCTCTCACAGAGTAACATATACAGAGGAGCAGCCCCTCTAAACCAATGTCCTACGCTCCCCATGTAGTTCCGTAAGATGCTAGCAGGTGTCAGGTGGATCGCTGGCTTAGAGTGCCTCTCGCATGTCAGAGGGTAGCGTGGAGGGGCGGCTGAGGGGAGAGCTTGTGCCGCCTGCCACGAGGCCACGGCTGTGTCCAACTTGCGAGCGTTTGAGGGGAGGTGGTGGTGGGGAGAGCCGCGGAGCTGCTTCTGACCGCAGCGCCATCATGGGACATCTTATGGAACTGCTGGAAACCCTCCCTCCCCGCACTCCTGAGCGTAGGACCGGGCCCTTATGGAGGTTTCCCGTCTGTATATATTTGTCTGTGCCGCTATGCAGGTTCACTGCCGACTGGGGCCTGCCCCTCCCCTTGTTGTTGACAACTGCAGCATGTGTATGCAGGTCGAAGCGTCCAGTGCAGTCCCTAATACACGTGCATGGGATTTCGGAAATCATAACAAGTGTACAGTTTCGGGAAAAACTTATGCGTCTGGTCGTTTACTTATTGAAAATTATAAATGTGATATTTGTTGTATTAATAAACGTGCCGGCCGCGGTGGCCGAGGGGACTGACGCGCGTCAGTCACGGTCTGCGCGGCCACTACGGTCGGGGGTACGAATCCCCCCTCGGGCATGGATATTTGTGCCGTCCTTAGTATTAGCTAGTTCATAAGTATTTTGTAAGTTTAGGGACTGATGACCCTGTAGTTAAGTCCCATAAGCCATACAAACATTGGTTTGGATTTTCCGCCGTATGCAAGACACCTGATTTTTTAATTGTTCCCAAACATGTTTCAGCACATTTTGTGCTATCATCAGTGGGATGATTTATTTTGCCTGAAATTATGTTTACTGTACAATAGTCTTTACAGTTACTACTAGGTTCATTCGTTATTAAATTTTTACTTAGGTTATCTGACTATATAAACTATTTCATTTTAGTTAATATTAGGCCTAGATATATGAGTATCACATTTCTTACATACCTTTTTTTTACATTAGGCTACATGAAACTCCTTAAAGAAGCCTACTTATTCGTTGTTTTTTTTGGTACAAACTTGTCATCTGCAAACATAACAAACAGTTAACGATTTCTTGCTTTCTATTTTTCGGTCCGAGAAAAACGCGTTATTTCTGTATATTACTTACGATTCTTTTCCTTTTCTGTTGTAATTTGCTTGTTGCTGTTGGTTTGAATGTGTATGTCACTCGTTTTCCACGTTTTGCGTGCTATGCATTACGCCAGTGGCAATATTTGGCGTATGAATACAGCTGGAAGCTGTTCATTTGTTCTTTTGGTGTTTTGTTTTTGAAGAAGTTGCGCGCGAAATACGAGTGTTTACTGTTTGTGTCGTGTTATATTCGTCTGTTGATGGGGAATGTTGGAGTGAAAACAGTATTGTGGATGTGTGTACTTCTTGTTTGCATTTCGTATGTGCATATACACCTGGCTGTGTGTGTGTGTGTGTGTTTGTTGGTATTTTCGTTTTAATTTTTGTTTCTGAGGCGGATGTGATGTGTGCTAGTGGAGTGTTTATGTGGGTTTTTGTGTGTGTCTGACAGGGATTAGGGATAGGAGTGAGTGATCAGAGTACTTTTATGAAGACTATTTGTACATCTCCTCTATTGTGCTAAATAGTGTGTTGTTGCAGAGTGAAGTGTATTCATTGAGTACAGTTTTTCCTTGTGCTATTGCGTTTTGTATGTGGTAGTTTTCCTCTATTGTCAATCTATGGTATAAACTATTGCTGGTCTTAAGAACTTTTAGGTCTTTCTCTATGTTTGTGGGGTGGTGATTTTCTGATATTAGATGGTCTGCAAAGGTTGAGTGAGAACTGTTACTTTTTAGTGCTCTTAAGTGTTCAGTGTATCTGGTTCTGAAATTCCTGCATGTTTGTCCCACATATACAGCCTGGCAGCAGTTACATGTTAATTGGTAGATGCCAGATTGGTTGTATTTGTCAATATTGCCTGGCTTTTGGGTCATTCTGTTTTGTATTGTGTTGTTTGTTCTGTACCCTATATTGAGTCCTTGTTTTTTTAATATGTTTCCTATTCTGTGTGTGGTTTTATTGTTGTATGTCATTATGTGCCATTTGTTGTTCCCTGTTTGTTGATTTTCTGTGCACTGTGTTTGGTTTGGCTGTGTTTGGGTGTTGTGGTTTTGTGTTGTCTGCTTCTGAATTTTGTTGTGTAATCTATCTATTCTCTTTGTGTTATAGCCATTCTCATGTGCGATTTGTTTTATTGTGTTTAATTCTGTTGTGTAGTCTTTTTTATTCATGGGAACTCTGTTCAGTCTGTGAAGCATATATCTGAAGCTGGATTCTTTGTGTGTGATTGGATGATTAGAGTGATGATGTATGATTGTGCTGGTCACTGTTGGCTTTCTGTAAATGCTAAATTCATGTTTGTTGTTTCTCTTGTGTATTGTGAGGTCAAGGTAATTTAGTTTCTGATCTGTTTCTGTCTCCATGGTGAATTGTATGTGTGGATTGATGGTGTTTATGTCATTGTGCAGTTCGTTTATGCGTGTCTGTGGTTCATCTACTAGGCAAATTATGTCATCTACATATCTGTACCAATATTGTATCTTGTATTGTTTTGGCTTTACAATTTTGTCAAATATTTGTTTTTCAATGTGGTTCATGAATATGTTAGCAAGGAGGCCACTTATTGGTGATCCCATTGGTAGTCCTTCTTGTTGGGAATAGAATTTATTATTGAAACTGAAATAATTTTGTTCTGTGATAAGTTTGAGAATGGTTGATATTTCTTGTATGTGTGCTGCAGGCATGTCTCCTTGTGACTGTAGGTGTCTTTCAATTATGTGGATGGTTTCTTGTGTTGGGATGTGTGTGTACATTGAAGTTACATCGAATGAGATTAGTGTTGCTGTGTCTGGTATTGTTTCATTTTTTAACTTCTCTATTAGATCATCTGAGTTTTTTAGGTTTCTATTTTCTGTGTATTTGTATGTTTTCTGTAGTAGACTGTGTGTTTGTTTGGCTAGGTGGAAAGTTGGTGAGTTTGTGCAAGCTATCACAGGTCGTATCGGGATCTGTGGTTTATGAAGTTTTAGTAATGATTTTAAAGTGGGAGCCTTGGGATTTTTTTGTATCATTCTTTTGATCTGCATATCAGTGAAAATTGAGTCTAAACTTTTCAAAGTCTTTTTTACATTTCTTTGATATCTGCTTGTTGGGTCACTTGAAAGTTCTGTGATGTTGTTGGTATGTATGAAATCCAGTGTTTTTTCAATGTAAATCTGCTTATTTATGATTATAAGTGTGTTGCCCTTATCTGCTCTGGTAAGGATAGCATTTTCTTGTTTCAGTTTTATTTGCAGTTTTCTGTGGGCTTTTTCCTCTGTAGTGGTTTCATTGTTTTGAATGCTGGTTCTGTTTTCTTTGATTATGTCTTTTATTTCCTTGGCTACAAGCTCTCTGGTTAGGTTGGCATTGAAGTTAGGTGTGTTTAGTCTTTCTTGTTGCTTTATGATGTGTTCGGTTTCTGTAATGATGTTTTCTATTGATTTTTGAGATACTTTAGTGTTTATGTTATGTTTCAGACCCTTTTCAAGTAGGCTGTTTTCCTGTTCACTTAGTGTTATGTTTGTCATGTTGATCAACCTTTTGTGAAATGTGTGTTCGTTGTATTGATGTTGTGTTGTGTTGGATGCTTTCTGGTTTAACATTTTGGTAAGTTTCTTTTCTTGTGTTTTCTGTTTGTTCTCTATTATGGCCTCTGTGTATGTTCTAACCCTGTGTGCTAGTTCCTCAAAGAATGGCTGGTAGTTTACATGGTTTGCTAGTTCTAGGTGAAGTTGATATAGTTCAGTATTCAATTCCTGTTTTTTAGCATAAAGACATCGAATTTCTTCCCTTATCCACATGATTTCGGCTTTTCGTTTAGTGTGTTGTGCTGCAGATGACATGTTGTTGACAGTTACATTTACATAGTTAGGTACAATTTTGTTGGCCAGACATATATTATTGAATTTTATATTGAGCATAGTTTTTTGTAGTTTGATGTTTGTGTTCTGGAATCTGTTGAACAGCTTCGAGGGGAATACCTGGCTGGGCGTTGAAATAATCATCTTTTTGTTGCTGCTGTTCTTCTATCTTCCGTGCTTGCTTGGATAAATTGGTTTGGATTTTCCGCCGTATGCAAGACACCTGATTTTTTAATTGTTCCCAAACATGTTTCAGCACATTTTGTGCTATCATCAGTGGGATGATTTATTTTGCCTGAAATTATGTTTACTGTACAATAGTCTTTACAGTTACTACTAGGTTCATTCGTTATTAAATTTTTACTTAGGTTATCTGACTATATAAACTATTTCATTTTAGTTAATATTAGGCCTAGATATATGAGTATCACATTTCTTACATACCTTTTTTTTACATTAGGCTACATGAAACTCCTTAAAGAAGCCTACTTATTCGTTGTTTTTTTTGGTACAAACTTGTCATCTGCAAACATAACAAACAGTTAACGATTTCTTGCTTTCTATTTTTCGGTCCGAGAAAAACGCGTTATTTCTGTATATTACTTACGATTCTTTTCCTTTTCTGTTGTAATTTGCTTGTTGCTGTTGGTTTGAATGTGTATGTCACTCGTTTTCCACGTTTTGCGTGCTATGCATTACGCCAGTGGCAATATTTGGCGTATGAATACAGCTGGAAGCTGTTCATTTGTTCTTTTGGTGTTTTGTTTTTGAAGAAGTTGCGCGCGAAATACGAGTGTTTACTGTTTGTGTCGTGTTATATTCGTCTGTTGATGGGGAATGTTGGAGTGAAAACAGTATTGTGGATGTGTGTACTTCTTGTTTGCATTTCGTATGTGCATATACACCTGGCTGTGTGTGTGTGTGTGTTTGTTGGTATTTTCGTTTTAATTTTTGTTTCTGAGGCGGATGTGATGTGTGCTAGTGGAGTGTTTATGTGGGTTTTTGTGTGTGTCTGACAGGGATTAGGGATAGGAGTGAGTGATCAGAGTACTTTTATGAAGACTATTTGTACATCTCCTCTATTGTGCTAAATAGTGTGTTGTTGCAGAGTGAAGTGTATTCATTGAGTACAGTTTTTCCTTGTGCTATTGCGTTTTGTATGTGGTAGTTTTCCTCTATTGTCAATCTATGGTATAAACTATTGCTGGTCTTAAGAACTTTTAGGTCTTTCTCTATGTTTGTGGGGTGGTGATTTTCTGATATTAGATGGTCTGCAAAGGTTGAGTGAGAACTGTTACTTTTTAGTGCTCTTAAGTGTTCAGTGTATCTGGTTCTGAAATTCCTGCATGTTTGTCCCACATATACAGCCTGGCAGCAGTTACATGTTAATTGGTAGATGCCAGATTGGTTGTATTTGTCAATATTGCCTGGCTTTTGGGTCATTCTGTTTTGTATTGTGTTGTTTGTTCTGTACCCTATATTGAGTCCTTGTTTTTTTAATATGTTTCCTATTCTGTGTGTGGTTTTATTGTTGTATGTCATTATGTGCCATTTGTTGTTCCCTGTTTGTTGATTTTCTGTGCACTGTGTTTGGTTTGGCTGTGTTTGGGTGTTGTGGTTTTGTGTTGTCTGCTTCTGAATTTTGTTGTGTAATCTATCTATTCTCTTTGTGTTATAGCCATTCTCATGTGCGATTTGTTTTATTGTGTTTAATTCTGTTGTGTAGTCTTTTTTATTCATGGGAACTCTGTTCAGTCTGTGAAGCATATATCTGAAGCTGGATTCTTTGTGTGTGATTGGATGATTAGAGTGATGATGTATGATTGTGCTGGTCACTGTTGGCTTTCTGTAAATGCTAAATTCATGTTTGTTGTTTCTCTTGTGTATTGTGAGGTCAAGGTAATTTAGTTTCTGATCTGTTTCTGTCTCCATGGTGAATTGTATGTGTGGATTGATGGTGTTTATGTCATTGTGCAGTTCGTTTATGCGTGTCTGTGGTTCATCTACTAGGCAAATTATGTCATCTACATATCTGTACCAATATTGTATCTTGTATTGTTTTGGCTTTACAATTTTGTCAAATATTTGTTTTTCAATGTGGTTCATGAATATGTTAGCAAGGAGGCCACTTATTGGTGATCCCATTGGTAGTCCTTCTTGTTGGGAATAGAATTTATTATTGAAACTGAAATAATTTTGTTCTGTGATAAGTTTGAGAATGGTTGATATTTCTTGTATGTGTGCTGCAGGCATGTCTCCTTGTGACTGTAGGTGTCTTTCAATTATGTGGATGGTTTCTTGTGTTGGGATGTGTGTGTACATTGAAGTTACATCGAATGAGATTAGTGTTGCTGTGTCTGGTATTGTTTCATTTTTTAACTTCTCTATTAGATCATCTGAGTTTTTTAGGTTTCTATTTTCTGTGTATTTGTATGTTTTCTGTAGTAGACTGTGTGTTTGTTTGGCTAGGTGGAAAGTTGGTGAGTTTGTGCAAGCTATCACAGGTCGTATCGGGATCTGTGGTTTATGAAGTTTTAGTAATGATTTTAAAGTGGGAGCCTTGGGATTTTTTTGTATCATTCTTTTGATCTGCATATCAGTGAAAATTGAGTCTAAACTTTTCAAAGTCTTTTTTACATTTCTTTGATATCTGCTTGTTGGGTCACTTGAAAGTTCTGTGATGTTGTTGGTATGTATGAAATCCAGTGTTTTTTCAATGTAAATCTGCTTATTTATGATTATAAGTGTGTTGCCCTTATCTGCTCTGGTAAGGATAGCATTTTCTTGTTTCAGTTTTATTTGCAGTTTTCTGTGGGCTTTTTCCTCTGTAGTGGTTTCATTGTTTTGAATGCTGGTTCTGTTTTCTTTGATTATGTCTTTTATTTCCTTGGCTACAAGCTCTCTGGTTAGGTTGGCATTGAAGTTAGGTGTGTTTAGTCTTTCTTGTTGCTTTATGATGTGTTCGGTTTCTGTAATGATGTTTTCTATTGATTTTTGAGATACTTTAGTGTTTATGTTATGTTTCAGACCCTTTTCAAGTAGGCTGTTTTCCTGTTCACTTAGTGTTATGTTTGTCATGTTGATCAACCTTTTGTGAAATGTGTGTTCGTTGTATTGATGTTGTGTTGTGTTGGATGCTTTCTGGTTTAACATTTTGGTAAGTTTCTTTTCTTGTGTTTTCTGTTTGTTCTCTATTATGGCCTCTGTGTATGTTCTAACCCTGTGTGCTAGTTCCTCAAAGAATGGCTGGTAGTTTACATGGTTTGCTAGTTCTAGGTGAAGTTGATATAGTTCAGTATTCAATTCCTGTTTTTTAGCATAAAGACATCGAATTTCTTCCCTTATCCACATGATTTCGGCTTTTCGTTTAGTGTGTTGTGCTGCAGATGACATGTTGTTGACAGTTACATTTACATAGTTAGGTACAATTTTGTTGGCCAGACATATATTATTGAATTTTATATTGAGCATAGTTTTTTGTAGTTTGATGTTTGTGTTCTGGAATCTGTTGAACAGCTTCGAGGGGAATACCTGGCTGGGCGTTGAAATAATCATCTTTTTGTTGCTGCTGTTCTTCTATCTTCCGTGCTTGCTTGGATAAATTGGTTTGGATTTTCCGCCGTATGCAAGACACCTGATTTTTTAATTGTTCCCAAACATGTTTCAGCACATTTTGTGCTATCATCAGTGGGATGATTTATTTTGCCTGAAATTATGTTTACTGTACAATAGTCTTTACAGTTACTACTAGGTTCATTCGTTATTAAATTTTTACTTAGGTTATCTGACTATATAAACTATTTCATTTTAGTTAATATTAGGCCTAGATATATGAGTATCACATTTCTTACATACCTTTTTTTTACATTAGGCTACATGAAACTCCTTAAAGAAGCCTACTTATTCGTTGTTTTTTTGGTACAAACTTGTCATCTGCAAACATAACAAACAGTTAACGATTTCTTGCTTTCTATTTTTCGGTCCGAGAAAAACGCGTTATTTCTGTATATTACTTACGATTCTTTTCCTTTTCTGTTGTAATTTGCTTGTTGCTGTTGGTTTGAATGTGTATGTCACTCGTTTTCCACGTTTTGCGTGCTATGCATTACGCCAGTGGCAATATTTGGCGTATGAATACAGCTGGAAGCTGCTCATTTGTTCTTTTGGTGTTTTGTTCCACAGATCCCGATACGCCCTGTGATAGCTTGCACAAACTCACCAACTTTCCACCTAGCCAAACAAACACACAGTCTACTACAGAAAACATACAAATACACAGAAAATAGAAACCTAAAAAACTCAGATGATCTAATAGAGAAGTTAAAAAATGAAACAATACCAGACACAGCAACACTAATCTCATTCGATGTAACTTCAATGTACACACACATCCCAACACAAGAAACCATCCACATAATTGAAAGACACCTACAGTCACAAGGAGACATGCCTGCAGCACACATACAAGAAATATCAACCATTCTCAAACTTATCACAGAACAAAATTATTTCAGTTTCAATAATAAATTCTATTCCCAACAAGAAGGACTACCAATGGGATCACCAATAAGTGGCCTCCTTGCTAACATATTCATGAACCACATTGAAAAACAAATATTTGACAAAATTGTAAAGCCAAAACAATACAAGATACAATATTGGTACAACCCACAACCTCAACAACACCACCCCCCTCAACAGAGGAAGAAGTCACCGTCGACCAGGGCACGCTCATGGCAGCGCGCCATCGCGTGGCGGCGGCAGATGGGCTTCATTCCACCGCCGGTCGGTGAACTGGACCTCGGCTGCATCCCGTCCCTGGTCGCCTCAGACGTCGCACAACAGCAGTTCCTGTACGCTGCAGAATACGTCGAGGACCTGAGTAGGCGCGGCGCCATAAACCATGAAGACGCCAGAATAATCAAAAGATGCTTTCTTGATAGTATGATTGCACAAATTAACCTAATGTATAGAATAGAAGAATTAGAAATAGATCTAACTCTTACTAACACTGTAGATATAGGTTTTGTTAATAATGAACTAGATGTAGATTTAGGTAGTAATGAACTAACACCACGTGAGGATAAACAAACAGCCGACATGGAAACTCAAACAAATATAACTTACAACACCCAAAGTCACAATATACCTAAGCATAGGATCACTGCCAACCTAAAAAAACCAGCTAAGCAAGTAGAAGAAATAGAAAATGGTATCGAGATCCTTGAAGTAGACATTAAGGAGGATGAAAAATCTAAAAGCCTCAACACCAAAAAACCAGAACCAACACTACACACAGACAGTAACATAGATTACATAAAAACAAAGGATCTTTTCGCAGTCAACCTAAACAAAGTAGCCAAAAGAGTAGTGGAAATAAAGGAAGGCCTAGACATAACAGATGAGAACATACAGGAGGATGAAATAAATAGTACCCCTAAAGAAATAACAATCACTAAAAAAAACTTCACTCTAAACGCTTCCACACCAAAAATATATAACGTAGACAAATGTAAACACAAAATAAGACCGATCGCCTTTGTGTCGGGGGGTGACATTGACTCAAGTGGTAAATATACACCTACACAAAACAACACAAATACACACCAATACACCAACACACAACCAAACCTGGAGGCACCAACAACGACAACTAATACAGAAATTACTCACAACGACATAACCCATACTGACAAGGTTGACACCACTGTATCTGACTCTAATACCACACAACCTACAAACTTAGTAATAGAATTAGACCTTGACAAACGACGACGAGCTGAATATGAACTTGACTACCGGACAATGGAGGAAAATGCAAAACTATCAAGACTGGAAAATCCACATACCTTTCAGGCGGCCCTAAGACAAGTGACAAGACAAATGCACCCTAAAGGAGCCAATGTCTGCTACCCAATAGCAGAACAAACTGACAGACTAGTCTTGAAGGCACTCAATCTCCCCACAGACGGACTTGGACTCTGTGACATCCTTAGAAAGGCTTGCTCCAGGAGAGGCGAAAGCTTCAACCTGGAGGAAGCCTACCGAGACATGGCTAGGGCATACGGGAGGGTGTACCTAGATCCTACACTTGAGGGTCCCAGATGCATGGTTTGGACCCACTACCCATGAAAATTCTACAACTAAATGCACAAGGTAGTACACTCGCCTGTATGGAACTAACCAGGTTAATAGAGGAACAGGAAGTGGACATTGTGTGCCTCCAGGAACCACACCTAAGAAACGGCAAAATTACAGGAATGCCTCACAAATACACAACCATTCACCATACGGACGCTAAGGCAGCCATAATCGTCACTAATCCGCAATACACCATCACACAGATATCTCACCTCTGTACCACGCACCTTGTCACTGTGGAGATAATCATAGGAAGGACTAAGTGGGTAGTTGCCTCAATGTATGCGCAATATTCGCACGACATTGAGCCCTATCTACACTACATAGACTGCCTATCCAATATTACTAATAACAGGCACTTAATCATTGCCACGGACATAAACGCCTGGTCCACTCGTTGGTTCTCTAACACAACTAATGTCAAAGGAGAAATGGTCAACCAACACCTTGACCTCAATAACCTATTCGTGGCTAACTCACCCAACCAACCGCCTACTTACAGAGGACCAGGTGGAACTAGTAGTCGTATAGACATTACAGTTGTCAACTCCAAAACCCTTCCACTAGTGACGGGGTGGCGGGTACTTGACGGTGCCATCCATAGCGACCACAATCCCATCATAATACACATAACATCTACACATACACACAACGACGAGACACAACGACGACTGTGTTTTAACAAAGCGGATAGAAGCAAATTACAACATATAATAGAGGACGCTCATATAAATGAATTAATGGGATCGGTGGACCTAAGAGCTCATGCTCTGACGACTATATTACAGACAGCGCAAAATTCCTCCATACCGACTGCAAAACTGAACAAAAATAGATCCCCTTGGAACAACAGACTAACTGCACTAAGACAGGACTCAAGACGTAAGAGAACATGGTACCAAAGGGCTAAAACCGAGCAAGAAAAACGATACTGGCAACAACTCTATTTGACAGCCAAAAAGACTTACAAAGACGCACTCTTGCAGACCAGACAACAACACTGGAACACACACATAAAACAACAGATACAAACAAACATATGGGGAGAACCTTTTAAAATTTGCACGGAACGCATCAAAACACCTTTTGTTCTATCGACACTGAAACGTGAAGACGGCACAAACACCGAGGGATGGAGAAGTTCAGCAGAATATCTGCTAAACAAACTCCTACCTGACGACACCAACAGAGATGATGATGCGTTCCACACAACACTCAGACACAACACCAACACTGAATATGACAACAATGCCGTCACCATTCCTTTTGCTCAGGAAGAGGTTGCCATTGCAATCTCCAAACTAAAAAACAGGAAAGCACCAGGCCCTGATGGAGTTTACTCGGAAACCATCAAAATGGCCGCACCACAGATCATACCCTTCATGACCAACTTATTAAATGACGCCTTACGGCTGGGACGGGTACCTGCTCCCTGGAAACTGGTAAATGCAGTGATCATTAAAAAAGCACCTGACAAGGACCCACTGAACCCCAAATCCTATAGGCCAATTTGCCTAATTAACAACCTGGCTAAGATCCAGGAACGTCTCTTGTGCGAACGTATACAGTCGCACAGGGAGCTACTAGGACTTAATCCTACGCAGTATGGTTTCAGACGAGGCAAGTCAATTGATGACGCCCTACATGCGGCAACTGATATGGTCCACTCAACAACACTCAAATACGCTTTGGCCATTCTTGTGGATATTGCTGGCGCCTTTGATAATCTTTGGTGGCCGGCACTGTTCACAAGACTACGGGAGCTAAGGGTACCTAAGGCCCTTTATAACAATATTTTAGACTACTGCAAAAATAGGGCAGTCGAATGGCGTAAGGACTCTCAGAAGGTAGTAAAGCAAATCACCAAAGGGTGCCCCCAGGGATCGATCTGTGGACCCGTCTTCTGGGACATAACCTTTGAACCACTCCTGAACCTACTGGGGCAACAGGAGTTGGTCAAAGGCACTGTCGCGTATGCAGATGACCTACTTGTTTTGGTTACAGCTGACTCGAGAATGCAATTAGAACACAAGGCAACACATGTCCTGGCAACTATAGGACAATGGTGCACACAGAACAAATTACAGATGGCAGCACATAAGACAGTCTACATATTACTAAAAGGAACCCTAATCAGGGACCCAACAATAAAACACAACAACATCAAAATACGCAGAAAACACAATACACGTTATCTTGGCGTCCAATTGGACGAACGCTTGACCTTTAATGTACATATACGACTGACGACCGACAGGGCCACCAAGATGACTCAAAAACTTGCCAGGCTAAACACCACAACGTACAGACTACCTACACAAACACTACGTACATATCACATAACCCTCTTCGAGTCAGTAATCTGCTTCGCGGCCAGTTCATGGGCACAGCGTCTGGCACTACAGACCAACATTGCCACTGTTAGGAAAGGTCAAAGAAGTGTCCTATTAAGGCTAACTGGAGCCTTCAACACTACCTCAGACGAAGCACTCTGCTTGGTACTGGGGATACCACCAATAGACCTTACCATACGACTAAGAGCTGCTATGTACTGGCTGAAGGCGGGGAAATACGACAAGGTCCACGAACTTGTTGGACAAGAGATAACAGAACGGAGGCAACTAATTAAATGGAGAATGGACACATGGCAAAGGGAATGGGAAAACTGCGAGAAAGGAAGACGTGTCTATGACTTTTTCCCGAATATAAGGGAACGTCTTCGAATGGGTCATATCAATCCCAGCCGGGGTATGATCCACTTCCTAACGGGACACGGCCCCTACCCCACACACCTCACACGTGTAGGTCTCAGTGACAATCCATGCTGTACGTGTGGAGAAATTGGGACCCCAGAACACACTGTCATATACTGTCAGCTCTACAAAACACACACTCACACTATGTTTGACACGACTAAAGACCTAAACGAACTAATACGAGATAAGAACGGATGGGACATAATGAACAGGCTGACGGACGAAGTCTCACTACAAAAAAAACACGAGTACACACAGAACGTAAGACGTAATGCAACACGAAACGCCCACAACAGAAGACAAAACACTTACGATGAATCTGACACTGAAAGCACAAACAGTACAGATTACACCACAGATGACAGCCCCGACACAGAGGACGTATAAATACTTGCGAAATATAACCTACAGATATAGCCAATCATAAGAGTCTCAAAATGAGAAAACTCCAGGATGGCAGGGCTCGAAGTAAATTCCGAGGCCTCCCACCCTGGACTTTCCTCTCTTATTCTTCAGACTGTCACTCAAAGCAATCTTTCCTATCTTCTATTATTCTCTTCTTAAAATAGTTGATGTTTTTAAGTTGCCTTTCTATTTTCCTTATGATAAGTTTTTACGATTTTCTTTGTATTATTTATCTAATTACTGTAAATGTATAAAGAAAATAATGTATCATAGTCGCATAAATGTATCACATAGATTTTGTAATCACGACCAGCTATATACCCAAAGGCAGCTGGTTCGCAAGAAGGGTAAATAAATAAATAAATAAATAATAAATAATAAAGGTACGGATATGTAGATGACATAATTTGCCTAGTAGATGAACCACAGACACGCATAAACGAACTGCACAATGACATAAACACCATCAATCCACACATACAATTCACCATGGAGACAGAAACAGATCAGAAACTAAATTACCTTGACCTCACAATACACAAGAGAAACAACAAACATGAATTTAGCATTTACAGAAAGCCAACAGTGACCAGCACAATCATACATCATCACTCTAATCATCCAATCACACACAAAGAATCCAGCTTCAGATATATGCTTCACAGACTGAACAGAGTTCCCATGAATAAAAAAGACTACACAACAGAATTAAACACAATAAAACAAATCGCACATGAGAATGGCTATAACACAAAGAGAATAGATAGATTACACAACAAAATTCAGAAGCAGACAACACAAAACCACAACACCCAAACACAGCCAAACCAAACACAGTGCACAGAAAATCAACAAACAGGGAACAACAAATGGCACATAATGACATACAACAGTAAAACCACACACAGAATAGGAAACATATTAAAAAAACAAGGACTCAATATAGGGTACAGAACAAACAACACAATACAAAACAGAATGACCCAAAAGCCAGGCAATATTGACAAATACAACCAATCTGGCATCTACCAATTAACATGTAACTGCTGCCAGGCTGTATATGTGGGACAAACATGCAGGAATTTCAGAACCAGATACACTGAACACTTAAGAGCACTAAAAAGTAACAGTTCTCACTCAACCTTTGCAGACCATCTAATATCAGAAAATCACCACCCCACAAACATAGAGAAAGACCTAAAAGTTCTTAAGACCAGCAATAGTTTATACCATAGATTAACAATAGAGGAAAACTACCACATACAAAACGCAATAGCACAAGGAAAAACTGTACTCAATGAATACACTTCACTCTGCAACAACACACTATTTAGCACAATAGAGGAGATGTACAAATAGTCTTCATAAAAGTACTCTGATCACTCACTCCTATCCCTAATCCCTATCAGACACACACAAAAACCCACATAAACACTCCACTAGCACACATCACATCCGCCTCAGAAACAAAAATTAAAACGAAAATACCAACAAACACACACACACACACAGCCAGGTGTATATGCACATACGAAATGCAAACAAGAAGTACACACATCCACAATACTGTTTTCACTCCAACATTCCCCATCAACAGACGAATATAACACGACACAAACAGTAAACACTCGTATTTCGCGCGCAACTTCTTCAAAAACAAAACACCAAAAGAACAAATGAACAGCTTCCAGCTGTATTCATACGCCAAATATTGCCACTGGCGTAATGCATAGCACGCAAAACGTGGAAAACGAGTGACATACACATTCAAACCAACAGCAACAAGCAAATTACAACAGAAAAGGAAAAGAATCGTAAGTAATATACAGAAATAACGCGTTTTTCTCGGACCGAAAAATAGAAAGCAAGAAATCGTTAACTGTTTGTTATGTTTGCAGATGACAAGTTTGTACCAAAAAAAACAACGAATAAGTAGGCTTCTTTAAGGAGTTTCATGTAGCCTAATGTAAAAAAAAGGTATGTAAGAAATGTGATACTCATATATCTAGGCCTAATATTAACTAAAATGAAATAGTTTATATAGTCAGATAACCTAAGTAAAAATTTAATAACGAATGAACCTAGTAGTAACTGTAAAGACTATTGTACAGTAAACATAATTTCAGGCAAAATAAATCATCCCACTGATGATAGCACAAAATGTGCTGAAACATGTTTGGGAACAATTAAAAAATCAGGTGTCTTGCATACAGCGGAAAATCCAAACCAATTTATCCAAGCAAGCACGGAAGATAGAAGAACAGCAGCAACAAAAAGATGATCATACAAACATTAATAAACGTAGCTGTTGATCCACCGATTGCAAAGCCACAACGCTCACCACTTATTTTTCCACCGGCCACAGAGGCCTAGCGGTCTGCAACGCCAATCACAGTCTGCACGGCCGCTATGGTCAGGGGTTCAAAAAATCAAATGTTTGTATAGCTTATGGGACTTAACTACGGGGTCATCAGTCCCTAAACCTACAAACTACTTATGAACTAACTAAGACTAAGGATGGCCCAAATATCCATGCCCGAAGGGGGGATTCGAATCCCCGACCGTAGTGGCCGTGCAGACCATAACTGGAGCGCCTTAGTCCATTCGGCCACCGCGGCCGGCATCGGGGGTTCGAATCCCCCCTCGGGCATGGTTGTTTGCGTCATCTTTAGTATAAGGTAGTTCGTAAGTAGTTTGTAAGTTTAGGGACGCATGACCCCGCAGTTACGTCCCTTAAGCTCTACAAACATCTGAACTTCTTTTTTCTTCTGATTGATCAATTCGTTGCTGTCGTTTGTTAGTTTTTGTCCTAGGTCGTTCCTTGGTGTGCGCTCAGTTTCTTTGTTACAAAGAGCGTTGAGCCCTCTCACGGAGCGCACTGAGCTACCACGACGACACCATCGCCTTCACTTGCTTGTGGCTTACTTATAGCTGCAACACACATTTGCTTGTTCGACGCGTGAAACTACTACTGCGATTTTCTCGAAATTGTTTTAGTATTTCGCCTTAGTCCTTGCACATTATGTTGTCCAACTTGTCTGATAAAAGGCTACTGAGTTTAAGAAAATCCATTATCCGAACGTCATGGCTTAAATGTTCAAATGTAGCCGGCCGCGGTGGCCGAAGGGACTGTGGCGCGTCAGTCACGGTCTGCACGGTCGGGGGTTCGAATCCCCCCTCGGGCATGGATATTTGTGCCGTCCTTAGTGTTAGCTAGTTCATAAGCAGTTTGTAAGATTAGAGACTGATGACCCCTAGTTAAGTCCCATAAGCTATACAAACATTTGAACATTTTGTTCAAATGTTTGTTAAGCTTATGGGACCTAACTGCAGCGTTATGTCCCTAAACTTGCAAAATTCGCATGAACTAACTTATACTAAAGACAACACAAACATCCAAGCCCGAGGAAACCGGAGAGCGGCCTCGCGCATCGGAGCATAGCGCCCCAATGCGCTCGGCTACTCCGCCCCGGCTCCCCTTGTTACGGTACTATTTCGCTGCGACTGTCGGCCGTAGCGGTCGGCAGTGACTGCGGGCAGTTGACCACTGCTCTCAGGCTTAACAATGGACCGTATGTCGCTGCAACTGCCAACACCGTCTAGGCCTCACAAGTCCGTGTCACGTCACACCGATAGGCTGCCCTCGGAAGCTCACTGGCTGGCCGCTGGGGCACAGCCCACTACTTCGTAGTGCTATCCAGTGAGCTCGCGAGGGCAGCCTATCGGTGTGACGTGACACGGACTTGTTGTGAGGCCTTGTATCTAGACGATGTTGCAACTGCTCGGCAGTCGACGGCCGTGACGTCATCGCGACTGCCGCGTCTCGACCGCTCTGGAAGCAGTCTGGCAGTCGGCCACGACTGCCGGCTCCGCGACCGCTACAATAAGCACAGCGTTGAGAAAGGTTTACACCATGGCGGCAGTTAGTGCAGTATGTGAGTAGATACTCTTTTGTACGACCATATGCATACATATTTAAAAAATGTGGATGCAAAGTTTGAAGTGTGGAAGAAGAGAAAAAAGAAGCAATTTACAATATTGAATCCAGAATATTTCTTTTATTTACGTCTTAGTTCTTCTCCCGATTGTAGGTTCAAAGGGAGAATTACTGCAGGCGATTAGCAGGAGTTCGAACATGATATAGAGATAGGTATTCCTGAGAATTATCGCAGCGTCCATCAGGAAACTGCCACGTCACCTCATTGATGAAGCAACATTTGGTATTTCAAGCTAAGTTATGAGACTTGAATGTTCTTCTGAACCGTCTCACTAGCTGGCAATCGGAGTCTTTCGAGTTCTTCTTATCGAACTTCACAACAATTAGATGTTTTGTCGGTTGGAAACAAAGCAACGTTATACTGTTAAATACTTTTGAAAATAATTAGTTGTTATATTGTAAACACAACGTAAAAATTACAACAAACTGTACAAGCACGAAGACATTTCCATATAAATATTCGCAGACTTTTATCTTATCTATATCTTGTAAATGAGTATGTCAGTTCGGTGTACGTTTATCACGTCTGAACCACAAGACATAAAGAGCTTAAAATTTGTACAGTTACTAATGTCTACCTGGGGAAGGCTATAGGCACAGTTTTATATATATATATATATATATATATATATATATATATATATATATATATATATATATATATATATATACAGTGCCCTTTTTCTAAAAAAAAGTTTGGGGGTACGCAGATATTAGATATAATGCAGCGAAAATTACTCATAACTGAATCATGGGACACCACCCGTCGATCTTTACCCATGACGTCATCAATATGTCGAACTACAAAAAAATGGTGTCGGACTCTTCAGTTGACTTTCCTACAGCTCAAATGAAGCAGGTGATACCAAGAAACACCCAAACATACAAGACAATGTGGTATTGGATTCTTCAGTTTATCGCCTCAAATGAAGCACGCAGTTCCCATCAGCCCCTGAAAAATAAAAAGATAATGGTATCATACAGTTCAGTTAAACTATAATACACCTCAAATGAAACAGGTGATTCCAATCAATCCCCCAACATACAAAACAAGGAGATATATGCGAAGACATATTTTGACCTATAAAACACCACTAAAAGGCATAATACAACAGAAACCACCCACAGCTATCAACAACAATAAAAACTACACTATAAAAATCTTTTGTAACCTTGTTTGGCTCCCGAAATGTTAAAGAAGATGGGTGGCGTCCCCTGATTCAACTGAATCAATTTTTAATACAGCTGAAAATTTAACTAATTAACTACAGTGCACCTTATTTAATAGTGGTGGATTTTTAAAGTGAAATAATTAGGTACTCAGGACTTTAAAGTAATACTATATTGAATTCTTTTTAATGGTAACAAATGTTTCCTACAAAGTCGTTTAAATAGGAACTAAGGTCTAAATATGTTAATTACTCATTCATCTAAAACTGATAAACTAAAATAAATTTTAACTTATAAAAACAGATTGTACTTCACATGTGTCCCACCTGTCCCACCCTGTCCCTTCCATGACACTCTTTGATTGCAATTTTTATAAGTAAGTTTTAATGATGTGACATTCATTGGTGTTTCATCATGTAGAAAAAAATTTTATTAGTGGGAACTCAACGTTTTCAAAACAAACAAAAAATGCGAAATTCGCAAAATTCTTGTAAAATGTTGGTGGACATTCAATGCTATGTCCATTTGCTGTCCCACCAATGACAAATTTTTAAAGACTCTTATCAGCTCACTTTGTAAACTACTGATTTTTAGATTTAAATAGAAGGTAAAACAACTGTTCATATGAACACCAATCAATTTTTAATTTGTTTCTATTTATACTTTTCTTTTTATTACCTTGTGACTGTTGAAAAATTAGGGTCCAGTGGAAGAGGGCACATGCCACCTGTGGAGTAATTTTGCGATTTTGGTACAGGAAGAGAGCCGATGCTATCTAGTATGCCATCTAGTACAGTGGCATGTGCCCATGCCTTGAAAAATAGGGCATATTGTTATTCTTGACACTCCAGTTAGTGAGGTTGAAGTGAGCAGGACTGCATTTTTAGCTGTTCATGCCATTTATGTTAAACGTTTGAGGACTGTTCGTAGGAATTAAAAATGTGACACTGAGAGTCGTGAATCTACAACACATGTAACGTACATAAACCTAGACAGGATAGAAGAGGCAAGAATTCTAACAGACTTCAGCCCGTTGATAACGAGAGAAAAAATAAGGTTAGAAATCACATTGAAATGTTTCCAAGGTACACATCACATTATAGTAGAGCGCAGAATCCGAACAGGTCCTACATAACCTCTATTCACTCGATTGCTTAAACGAATCGTTTGTACTGTGAAGATCTTAACAATACAGATGAAGTCCCAGTAAAACAACATGTGTGTGAAACCATTCTCAACGCGGAACATAATATTGGTTTTAAATTGCCATCGAGTGATACGTGTCGTATTTGTGATTCTGCTAATGCACATAATAACACCGAATCCACAGATATCAAACTACACCTTGAGAAAGCTGAAGCTGCATAAAGTGCTCTGAAAAATGAGTCAAAAAAGGATTATAGGGATGCACTCGTTTTCTGCATGGACTTACAACGAGCACTGCCAACACCATATACTGTATTTCGACTTTGGACATGTAATTTCTGTGATGAGGAGTGTGTGTTGTCGGAGAATGTTGCATCTAGAGGGGCATATGAAGTAGCTAGCTGTATTTTAAAGGCTTTAGACATGGTGAAGGAAGAAAGTTATCAAAGGCTCATCATTTATTCTGATTCCTTGATCTATGGTTGTACCTCCTAGATAAAATATGTTTTGAAGATGTTGAGCACAAATTTCTCCTCCCTGGTCACACGTTCGATAAATGTCAGGGATTTTTGAGTTATTGAGAAGCTGAAAAGAAAGACACAGCTGTGTACACTCCAGAAAAATGGGTTGAACTTATAAGAGAGCCCGCAAACGAATCCATTCATTGTGTATGTAATGAACAGTATCGTCAAACGTAACGTTACTGTCGACAAAAAGCCTGCAGACATCAGAAATTCAATGGTGCTTAGATTAGTGAGTGGTGAACATTCTGTGTATATAAAATATTCACTCAATCAAACTGAGAATCCTGTGCGAGTTAGTTTACAGAGATGTCGTGGACTATTTACAAAGTTTGCAGACTGCTAGTTAGTTCAAAATGTTCAAATGTTTGTTAAGCTTATGGGACTTAACTACGGGGTCATCAGTCCCTAAACTTACAAACTACTTATGAACTACTTACAAACTAGGACGGCACAAATATCCATGCCCGAGGAGGGATTCGAACCTAGTTAGTTCCTAAGTATCCAAATGGATATGAAATTAAGGCAGCAAAGTCCAAGGACCTTCAATGCTTACTGATATTTGTACTTCCAATATATTCAAGTTTTTATCAGTCATTGATAACTGACGGTAGCGACGATTCAATGGAACAGGAAAACATTGATGAGGAGTTTTACTATTATTGCCGCGCTATGTAATGTGTCTACATGTCAAGGATTTCATTCTCTGTACTTTAAATTGTAATAAAGTGGCTTAATATTTTATATTATTTGTAAAATACCATCTAGTTACTGTATCAACTGTTGGTATCACAGCAGGAGTTCACATTACTATAGAAAATTATATTTCCATAATTCCCATTTCCTGACACAACGTACTCTGGTGGCATGTGCCCCTTTTCCACTGGGCCCCTCTAATGTAGGCTAGTGCAACTGGCTCACCTGTGACATAAAACTGTGACTATAAAACTAGTGGTACATTGTAATTAACATTATCTAGCATTACAACAGTTTCCAAATGGACATCAGTTCATCGCTACTGTAGTCAGCACGCCTTCTTACGTTATTCTTGATATCAACTACGGGGTCATCAGTCACTAAACTTACTAACTACTAATACTAATACTAAGGACGGCACAAATATTCATGCCCGAGGGGGGATTCGAACCCCCGACGGTAGAGGCCGTCCAGAACGTGACTGGCGCGCCGCATACCGATCGGCCACCGTGGCCTGCCTAATAAACATCAGATTGCTGAAAGTAGAGAGGTGGAGTGAAGCTCTTTTAGGTGTGATAATGAGGTTCATTTGTGAAAACCCACGTTCACATTCACTAGTAAAAATGAGAATACATTTCACTGCATTGAGAAGAGGTAGGATCGATGCTGGCATTTTCTTCTCCATCAATAATCTCTAAATCCTCTAAGAATCACTCTCTCTTGAAGACCAAAACTACAACATAAGGTTTTTAGACTTGATTCATCACATGTTATTGCTGGATTTTCAGGCCATGTCGATGAGTCCAACACTTCTGCAAATTCAGAGATAACAATATCCTTTGTCTGTAGAAGACGATTCTCCATTCACTGTTTCAGGAAATCATAAAATCGGCTGGGCTCAAGATGTCTGCTTTTTGCTCTCCTTTCAAGTGCAATTCCTCCGATGCTCAGTTTCCTTTCGTCGAACACCAATATCTGATTCCTGATCTTCCGCTGGGCCGAATACAGTGTGATGTAACTGTAGTTAAAGACTTACTTCTACTAATTCTTGAAGGGCATCACACATTAGAGCTAAGTTGAGAATAAAATCAACTTTGGTGATGCACTTTAGTAAACCTTCGTATATATCTCTGTTAGTTGACTCCCTGCTTTGATCGTCTTTTGCAGCAGTAAAGTGAGCAACCAAAGATTAAAAGTTTTTCCGTACTGCTGACACACTTCTAAAGCTTGGCGATACCCACCTGGTGCCCACGATTCTACCTATTTTCAAAATTTCCATTTCAAATATCTCTGCATGCTGCTTTAGCTCTCGAGAGTTCTTCGTTGACTGGTGGTACACTGAAAATAGCTTGTCCAGGAAAGACTTGAAGTGATTCATATGTGATGGGAAGTAGCTTTTTATTACACCAGCAACTGACAATTCAAGGCTGTGGTTAGCACAATGCCAAACCAAAGTCTGTGGGAAATGCTGTTTCATTAATGTAACAACTTCTTTTTTCTTCCCATCATCACTGCTGCTCCATCTGTTGCAACTGAAATAAGATGTTCTTTGAGGAACTCATTAGAAAATCCCATGGATTCCAAACGATAGAGCTATGTGTTTCAAATACCTTCGGCAGTAACATTATTCAGCTCGACTACATCAATGAAAATATTTGTGGGCTCTCTCATGTCAGGCAGCTTGGTTCTCAAATAAATTATTAAAGATGACAACTGGTTAATTGTTGTGCTCTCATCAATAATTAATGATGTTTTTGATTTCGTCTCAATAACTGTTTTAATCATACAGTTTTTCGGTGGCGCAGTGGTAACGCACTGGACTCGCATTCGGGAGGATGGTGGTTCAAATCCACCTCCGGCCATCCAGATTTAGGTTTTCCGTGATTTCCCTAAATCACTCCAGGCATATGCCGGGATGGTTCCTTTCAAAGGGCACGGCCGATTTCCTTCCTCATCCTAACCCAAAAACTCCGAGCGTTAGCTCCGTCTCTAATGGCCAAGCTGTCGACGGGACGTTAAACCCTAAGCATCCATCCATCCATCCATACAGTTTTTCATTTAATGGGCGATGTGATAAATAATGTTCGCACATGGGTTTCAAGGATGTAAACAAACAAGGATGTAAAATGCGGCCCATGTCAACTCCATTCTTTTTCGCGACTTTAAAAGCAGGGCGAAATATTTTTGCTGTCACGTCCTGTTCATTTTGAAATGCCCTAGTGCAAGCAATTTCCAGTCTTCTCTTTAGCACAAAGCACTATTTGTGCAGCAGCTTGATGAGCGGAACTGTCTTTATGTTTAATTTTTTTTCCGCAAAGAATCCATCCCTTCTTTTCTTGACTCCTCTGAATGGACACAGTTACTTATGTTTACATGCTTAGCACAACACGTTTTCAGAACGACTAACTGTCAAGATGAAAAATTTACCGTAAATATTTACTTAACAGTCTTTATCGCACTGTAGTCAGTTGAAGATTATAAAATAGTGTGTCGTAGCAGTAGTAGGATCTAAAATAGAACCGAATTTTAATCTCTTTGAAGAATGCTCCTTCAACCGGCTGGATGTGTAGATGTTCAACTGTTGGTAACGCTGACAGTTTTGCTTCTTACGGCGGTAAACGCTTGGTTCCGTCTTTGAAAGTTCCACGCAGTTCCATTGTCCGAATTTTGTAATGGTTTTCGTGTGATATAAGTCTGCTTTTAATTCCCGGCAGCAACACACACTCTTACTGTCTTCTGAAACGCCACTCGTAATTACTTACGATAAAATGCCGTTGTCGAAAGCTGATGGGTGGTATCCTCATCTACACTAAGCCCTTGAATACAATAAAAATGAGTTTTAAATCTGTAAATTGCAGCTATATTTTGTTAGTGTATTCGCTTCCTTAAATCTTTAATTTCTTGATTTCCTAAAACTGTCCATTTGACTCATTTCATGTGGAATGAGCAGAGTACCACCTAAATTTTTTTTTCCGCCGAGCAGAGTACCGTGTATTTTTCTTTTTTCAACCAAAGCACTGTGTGTACTCCGAGAGATCTGAAAACTACCCATGATGAGAGTCCCTCCTGACACAAAGTAACAATGCTGACTTTCTAGGCATGGTAGAACACAAGAAGTGTACTTTCTTCCTAATGTTATGACTCGAACTGACCGGCCGCATTACCCACTCCTTTGCATCGGCACTGCTGGTTGTTTATATCTTTATACGAATTGGGTGACGTATATGGACAGTCTAAGGAACTGTATTCGTGATGCAATAATACAATCAACTTCAATTTTGATGTTTATACTGTCAGAAACACGCTGTAGCCTCGCTGCTGTGCGCGCGGCCGTTCGCCGTGGAGGTTCGAGTCCTCCCTCGGGCAAGGGTGTGTCTGTTGTTCTTAGGTTAGTTAAATTAAAAAAAAAATGTTCAAATGTTTGTATAGCTTATGGGACTTAACTACGGAGTAATCAGTCCCTAAACTTACAAACTACCTATGAAGTAGCTAACACTAAGCACGGCACAAATATCCATGCCCGTGGAGGGATTCGAACCCCCGACTGTAGTGGCCGTGCAGACCATGACTGGCGCGCCTCAGTCCCCTCGGCCACCGCGGCCGACAGTTTAATTTAATTTAAGTAGTTTGTAACCTAGGGCCTAATAACCAAGCAGCTAAGACCAATAGATTTACAAACATTTGCATTTCCTCGCTGCTTAAGGCGTAGCTTACATCTACATTAATGCTCCGCTAGCCACCTCTCGGTGGTGACAAAGATTTCCTGGTGTACCATTGTCACTTCCTGCTCCTATTTCAGTCGCGAAAGTAATGATTGCTGATATGCCCTGTGTGGTCTCTAATCTCTCTAGTTTCATCTTCTTTCGGGATATTGTAGTGGGACGGATTATTGTCTCCACTACTACCTTATGTAAGCTCAGTTTCGCAGAAGATTATGTTTATATTTTATATTTTTAAATAATTTTTATGTAAATGTTTTATTTATGCGATTCTTAAGAGTTTTGTGTGTTTCTTGTGTTTCATGTGCTGTGACGGCGATTAAACCTACGAGAGCAACATCTTCGATGCCGAGCTCAAGGAATAAACATCTGGCCACTAAGTCGCGGGTCGACGGCCATGAGCGGTTATCGTCGCGGATGTTGACATTATTATATAAACTTTCGTGGAAAATCAAAATCAGTCTCTATGTAAATGTCGTTGAGTCATGATCTGTATTGTGAGAGCAATAAATGTTATTGTGTTTCGAAAGTTAACAAAGTGTCAACGATAATTATTTTGATATTTATAGAAATTTTACAAGAAATATATTCATTTATAGGAACCGAAGAATTATTTACTGTCAAACTATTTTACAATTTGAAAGAAGACATTTACGGAAAGTTATTTTGTTTGACAGATAAAGCAAGAAGACTTTTATCAATTTTTAGTATTTTAATAAATCGGTCTTACATAGCAATCGATCACCAGTGAACATGACTTGTAATAACTGTGTCTATAGCAACCAGAACAACTACGAACTGCCGGCCGCGGTGGCCGAGGGTACTGAGGCGCTTCAGTCACGGTCTGCACGGCCACTACGGTCGGGGTTCGAATCCCCCCTCGGGCATGGATATTTGTGCCGTCCTTAGTTGTAGCTAGTTCATAAGTAGTTTGTAAGTATAGGGACGACCCCGTAGTTAAATCCCATAATCTCTACAAACATTTGAACGTTTGAACTACGAACTTCTGTTTGACAGTTCGATCTTTAAGGAAACTTTAAAACATTTATTTCAAAGTGGCAGTTTAAAGAAGTGCAAACCTAGAATCATATGCTTCTTCTATCTGCGCAAGGATCTGTCATTGAAATTTCACAATACAGTAAGATTATATTAATTGGATTTTTTTTTCTTGTTGACGAGCGGACGACTTTCAGATCATGAAGTCTGACACAACACATAAAAAAATTGGTATTTAGTCCCATGCAAGATCGTACCGCCGAAATATAGGTAGGAGAAACCAATATATCGGTCGAATGCTCGAAAAAAGGTAAGCTGAACTTTGATAGGAGCCCGTACCGCGATACAGAACGTCTATTAGCCTGTGCGTTTAGAGTTTCCTGATCATGGTGACGCTTTCGCGCTTGCTGAATGAGCCCGTAAAGAAGCGTGCTGGTCCCTGTTGGATCTTCTGTATGTTTTGTATTAACCCTACCTGGTAAGGATCCCACACTAATGGGCAATACTCAATCGTTGGCCGAACGAGTGTTTTGCAACCTACTTCTTTTTTAACAGAGTATACTTCCTGACGACTCTTCGAATGAATGACAAACTGCCGTACCCGCGTTTAATTTTGTATGGTCGTCGCATTTCCGACCCATCCTTATATCTAGTGGCAGATATTTTATGAAAGTAATTGCTTCCAGTGGTTTTCCTGCTATTTTCCTGCGTTGCAAGATGTCTAGATGCGGAGCGCTGCTCGACATCGGAGGTTGAGTCCTCCGTCGGGCATGGGTGTATCAGTTATCCTTAACATAAATTACCTTAAGTAGTTTATAAGCCTGGGGATTGGTGACCAGAGTAGTTAGGTCTCATAGATCTACAAACGATTCAATATTATTTTAATAAGCTTTTGCTTTCTATGTACACACAGAACTTTAAATTTGTTATGTTGATGGTCAATTTCCATTCCCTGCATCATGAGTCGATACCCTGCAGATCCTCCCGTACTTCGCTACCATTTTCCAATTTAGCGGAGCCTCGATAAACTACAGCATTATTCGCTAAAAAAACCACATTGAACTAACGATGTGAGAGTTGCCAGAAACGACCTGTGGTTCGGGTTCCTCTTTCCTCGGCTGGATAACTAGTGTCGGTTAGAGGCATGCAAGTTACTGAAGTGGCGTCCAACTGAAAGACTTGCACCAGGCGACGGGTGCCACCTGAGCCAAACGAGATTACTATTTATAGTTGGGAGCAGCGGCTCTATGAGACTTGCTCACTGATGATGCGGTAGAGTACAGTTGCCATCGTTGGAAAATCCTAAAGAATTACGGATAAATTTCCAGAAACTTTCCACTTGGTGTAGCGAGCAGGCCATGCAAACACGAGCATCCTCAGAAATTTAGAAGCCACCGACTACACGTCAAATACATCTCCCTGTGTACATTGCAAACGTCAGATAAATAAAAATTCATTTGGCGTCTTGCGCTATACGAACGCAGATTTATTTGACTTGGTGCCACTGGCGACCATGTTCCTGAAGACTCTCGCCTCTGATGAGCGGAACACGTCAAATGGAGGAAAGTTGTATTCTACTTACAGATGGTAAACAAATTTCTAACGGTTGACCTTGACACCTGCATGTGTTGCCTGATTTCGCTAAAGAAAATTTCTTGGAAGGCTTCTGGGGAAAATATGATTCATAGGTAAACGAAATCACATACAAAACGTTACTTATACGGATACTATTGTCCGGAGCCTTTGCCATGTAGTCATGACGCCAATGAACGAATTCAAGTCGGCAAAACTCAAACGTACGAAATGTGACAAAAATGGTTGAGGAACTTTGAGTCTCTGGAAAGTACATAGGTGTCGGGAAAGAATGTTGGGTAAATTTGAAAAATATATATTCAAAGACTCGCTACATGCCCGTGCTTCACAACATGGTCGCTGGATACCTTCTCATTTTAGGAACCCATACCACAGCAGCTACAAACGGCACCATTACTCTATCACTTTCTTTTTAAATTTTTTTTTTTTAATATTTTCTGTCAGGGTAGCTGGCAGCAGGGGTAAGTGTTGATGTTCAGTATAGAGACAACATAATTTTACATGGAGAAACTGAGGTATTTAAAGAAGAATACAAAAATTGATGAATTTACCCCAAATAATGAAGAAGATAAAATTTGTGGACTTTATATACATAGATAGAAAACAATTCATGGAAACCACTGTATTTTATGCGCTGACTGTAAGATGAAATAGTGATGACGACGTAACACATGGAGCTTGAAGCAATAGGACGATTAAAATACGGAGGTGTCGTCTGCGCGTTGAGCGTTCGCATTATCTGATTAAAAAAAAAAAAAAAAAAAAAAAAAAAAAAAAAAAAAAAAAAAAAAAAAAAAAAAACCACTGAATTCAAAATGTTCAAATGTTTGTTAAGCTTAAGGCACTTAACTACGGGGTCATCAGTCCCTAAACTTACAAACTACTTACGAACTACCTACAACTAAGGACGGCACAAATATCCATGCCCGAGGGGGGATTCGAACCCCCGACAGTAGTGGCCGAGCAGACCGTGACTGAAGCGCCTCAGTCTCCTCGGCCACCGCGGCCGGCTACCACTGAATTGACACTGAACTCCAGTACACTATCACTTTGTCAATAAATTCGTTTTTCCTACCATAAATTTTAATATAAGTACAAGTAAAATTTACCAAAAGAAGCGAAAGAAAAACGTAAAATTTATCACGCACAAATCCGTGTGTCTTAACCAAGTATATTGTTAGTATTCATATGGATAGGCAAGTGCCATTAACTCTACCATTGACGCAAGCATGTACCAGTGAGATAAAAATAACTAACAGTGCCATCTTGTTTCTTTAGTGTACTTCAAAACTATTGGCGCCAGCTATTGGTTCTGTGGAGTACTAAACCATGATTTCTGTGTTAAAATAAAGAGTATATGCTGTACCAAGCTATCTTGAAGCTGTCTGTGAAATTCCCATGCAAACTGGTTTCTTAGTTTTAGAGCTTTGCGGTTTCAGACAGGAATAATAATTGTATACATTTCATTATTAGTATAGAAGATTCCTGTGTGACTTTTTTATTGTAACAAAATAGAGTATATCACGAGAAAAAGATAGGACATTATTTGAATCGTGATTATATTTTTTCTATGCTTGGTAGTGGACGCAAAGGGTAGTAAATCAATGCTAAGCAATTTAAAATCTGGCATTATTTTAATTGTCGACAATGAGAGAAAAGTATACTCGATATTAAAAGAGTTAGACCAGGATGGAGCCTTTCGCCGCTACTCTTTGGAATATAAATTGACGAATCACTATAGCAACGAAAAACAGAACTACAGAATTACAAGTAGGATTTTAACAAATGACATAAAATTATTATTAAGTATTTTGATCATGACAGCAACTGTTATTCACTTCGTTTTTAAAATAGCAGCAATCAATTGCCTTAAATTGGTCTTCTCCAAAAATATAGACACCTTCGACCATGTTCAGACTGAATATTCAAGGGTGCCAGTATACGTCTGAAGAAGGGCACTAAAAGTTCGAAACTGGTCAACACAACCAATTTAAGAGCAATTGGTTTCCGCTGTTTTGAAAACAAAAATTATTAGTATTTTTACGCTTTTTACTGATCAATTTGTAATCTCGAATGTTGAAGGTGGACTACCGAGTACTGCCCATAAACTACGTACAAAAATACGTGAGATACGATGACGTCAGACTTAGAAAAAAACCACAGCTATTCCTTTATGTACGATAAATCTACTAAGGACAAACACAGTGATAGTAAACAGGATCAGAGAGCAAGTAAGGTGTATAGATTTAAATTTTTATAGACCTTGCTATCGTAAAGAGGAGACCAAATCATAGTTGAGATTTGTTTTATTAGCTAAACGATGCCTATAGAGCTCATGTGCAATGTCAAATAAAATCGCAATTGTGTGTTTAAAGGTCCACTTCAGATCTGCCTGTAGTTTAATGATTTTTTGCAAATTTTTCGTCAAAAAATAATAGAAATAGAAATAATAAAAAATTATGGACGATACCATTACGACTCTGCTATTGTGATACTATCTATGCACCCAAAGCATAAAAAAAGCCGAAATTGTTTTATATTTGAGTTTAGCTTTGACAAGCATACTCTTTTTAGAACTTGTACCTCTTTAAACTATTATTTTAATATCTCTCCCATATTTTCATTATCTTTTTCCTTTAAAGTATTATCACCTGTCTTGCTTTGGTACTTTGTTCTAAGTTTATGACTATAACCTGGGAGGAAGGAACGAAGAGCATATTCGACGTTCGGTAAATCAGTCACGTGACATACCCTGCCCGAAAACTTGCCCGAAACTCTCCTTTGCATACGCCATATTGCTTTCTGTATCTGATAAATTTCTTATTACAACTCAAGCGTTGTCATTTCAATGCAATGGCGCGCAGAAAATTATCAAAAACACGTCGTTCTTACGACTATTGTTAAAAATGCCATATTTGCAGATAACACCTGCCATTGATGGTATGAGAATACGGATTACTCTCGCAGCTATTCGGCGTAGCGTAATGGGCGGCGAATTAGTTTATGATACACAAACATGTTATACGGTGGTTCGAAACTTGCCGGGCGCGGTGGCTCAGTGGGGTGCCGATGTGGTAGCTCAGCGTGCTCGGTCAGTAACGAAAAAACTGAATCAACGACGAAACCATAAAAAACACCTATACACAGTTAATAACAATTTGATATCAGTAATACGTTTTTAGACATGAATTAATTTATGAGAGTACCTCGATGTTATTTGTAAGATTTTGTAATATATTCCGATGCTTTAGGCCAAAAGGAACGTAAAATACAAAAACAGTTGTAGATCGGGCGATGCCTTATACCAGCGCGTCTTTCATGTTTTTGTAGTCTGATGACATGCAGACCTATGAAGTGACACTGGGGGGTCACAGAGTAGCGACATCTACCTTTGAGGGATTGCTAATAGTTGTATGATTCTTCAGTAGATGTCAGGCGCGGCGCCCTTACAGACGTTTCGTTTCTTTCGTCAAACCGAGTAGGCTGATGCATTCCTGGTAGGAGCGACGTGAGCTTGTTGCTTATTTTGGAGAGTTAGTGTCATTGAAACTATGATATCAAGACGACGCGGTCTTTCGGTTGGCTTGATTCTTTACTATCTTGACAAAGTTTCAGGACGCAATCGAGAAATGAATCCGGTAGTGAGAGAATCCAGAGGAGCACGACGATTTTGTTCCAGAGGGAACTGCTGAGTCAAGGGATTCAGACGCATCAAATGAACGGCATACAAAATCTTAAGCATCTGACGATAATTTATTCTCAGAGTTTGTAGATGAGCTTTCTGCTCCCTACAAACTGCAGAGGGGAACCAATCTCCCCTAGCAAACACTGGGCACCGGTGCTGGCCAATTAGGAAATAGAAGGCGTTGTCAAATTCAGGTTTCCTGCAAACAACAAAAAAGGAAATAAAACATCAAACGTATTTTTCAAGTGCAACAAGTAGGTGTGCGAACGCTGGCGAGCCAGAACTTTTGTCCAACGTCTGAACTGTGAGTCCACTTCAGCAAAGACAATGCTGTCAACTACTTGTTCCTAAATATTTCCACTTGGCACACTTGGCATTATAGACTGAAATTATTTTTCTTGTGTTTTTGTCCCTTGATTACGATAAGCAAGAAAATATGTTGCATTTTAGAATATTTCATAAATACTCCGTACTTACATGTCTGTAAAAGTTAAAATACTATTAGTAGTCGTAGAAACTGTATGTTTTGATTATGCTTCAATCTTTGTGTAAAATTGTTTAATAAAATGGTAGTTTCCTCCTGCGGGTAAAATAATGACCCTTACGGCTAGTATTAAGAGGAAAACGCCTGGCTTGTCGCTATTGATTTCTAGAGGGATGGAAAGGTCATAGTGTTACACTCTCTGGAGAAGCCTCAACATGATAACGTGATTACACGTGGCCAGTAGAGCAATAGGTAATGCAGACATATGTACACTTATGAATTGGTGCAACTTATAGGTTATGAAACACCAAAACTAACTCGCTGATTGGTGAAGAGGAGCACAAGTAGGGATAATGAGATACTATCAATAGCTGAAGGAAAGTGAATGTACTCTAATAAAAAGTGAACGCCAAGTACTTCCCTAGGGATGATCGATATTAGAAAAACAACGATGGTAACATAAACATTGACGTCAGAGAAACCAATGTTTTCAGTGCCAAAGCAAACATCTTCGGCAGAAACACATTACTAGACTGGCACTACCGAATACAGCATTATTGGTCTCCCTGTCACTTTTAAACGGATCAACGGAAGTAACAGTCGTAAGAAATAGGGATGAACTGATATAACTGCGCCACATTTAGAGTTTTGACGTAAAGGCTAAATTTTACTTACGGCGGTGGCGTATTGTGCAAATGTTGGCAACAAAGTGTTCGGTTTATGGGGGTACATGCAAGAATCTGTCAACTACAGAGAAACAAGATTAATTATGTACTTGATTATCAACACAAAAGACTATGTCCCTCATTCTACGTGGCTGGTTTTCATTAAGTGTCTCATTCGTCAGTCGTTGCCAACTTCAGCACACTACGCCACCACTGGCGTAAGTAAAATTCTACCGTGTACTAGACAAAGATATAGTATATAAAACAGATCATACAAGTCTGTTCGGATTACAGCTTATTAACGTCGATTTCAGTCATATCAAAGCTCAACAACCGGCAATCGCAGAATACAATCGACTTTAAGCACTTACCGCCAAGACTCATCAAAAATGGTTGCATCAAAGCCTCTGAGAAAAATAATTAAAAAAGAGATAGGGATTGGACTTTAAGAGAATCCGTTGCTGCAGTACAACGAATGATACCATAGATGAAAAGGAGGATGATTAGGTACAAAAATAAATAGACCTTTCTGAAATGTAAGTTGTTTATTTGTATCACAGAACAATGTGGAGAATGATGTACGGAACTAATGTAGCGTGCAATATACTGCAAGTTCACAAAAGTATTAGGCCAAAATGAGTTTGTTTTCCAAAAAGATTCAAGCTGGAGCCCACAATGATGAAAAGTAAAGAAATTCCTCTATAAGTAGTTATTATTAACTCTCTCAAGCTTGAAGTTATTTTTTATTCTGTAACTCTCTTAAGTTTTAATTGTACTAATTCTAAGAGCAAGGCTAATGCAATTACATGTAGTCATTTTCGTACCATACAATTGTGTGCACTGTAAAAAAAGGCTTCTTTCCATGCACGAAAATAATCAATTTTGCATTACTTATTGATCATTCAGTAAATACCGTGGAAAATAATAATTACTACTTTTAATTACACAGGTAAATATACATTACCCGCAACTTCTGTGTATTATGAAGTTCACAAACTGATGCGAAATAAAACACTAAGTCGTTGATATTTGTATAGTGATCCACCACAAGTTGCAGTACTACAAATGATGAAAGGATGGAACAACAACAATATAATTGACTTTAGGAACTTCCCAAATACTGTTACATCAAACCAAAAGTTACCAAACCAAAACGATAATTTTAAGAAAATCGTGGCTGCTGTGCAAAACATTTTACAGAATAGGACTATCTACAAATATAAATGATATTCCATCAAAAACACAAAATGTACAAAGATACAAGTCTCGCGAAGTATTTCTTCCATCATAAAAAGTCGTGAGATCTTATGAGAAACCAAATTGGCTGTTTTACTTAGTATTAATGGAACCACCTATTCAACAACTTGTCATAATTTTTTATCTAATTAATTATCTACCTACGTCTGTAGTAACTGTATCAGAGTTACACATCTTTAGTTTTATAATAAATATACTGACTTGACAATCGCATGGCATTGTAAACTGGTATTTAAAATACTTAATGCAAATGTGAGGTATTTCATTCCTACATGATTACTTTTGGTTACATAGTGCAATATAAATTATTTTTATATGTCAAAGTGTAATTGCCTGATAATTATATGTATTCTGTAGTCATCATATTATGGTGTGAGTGCGAAGTCATTATTTACATTATAGAAATAACGATGTATAACCGACTTTTTTCCATCAAAACATAAACTAACATTAAAAAAAAAAAAAACTTTATGCAGACGTAAGTGTACTTCATTCTTGTGCGATTGCGGTTGGTTACAAATGAAATTTAAATTGTTGTTATGTCATTATGACAATATACAATACCCAGATCATTAGATTTATTCTTACGTCATTATATTATGGAGCGTTGGCCATGTCATTGTATTTATTATAGAAGTAAAGATATATAATTTTGATACAGTCACTACAGATGTTGGTAGATAATTAATTAGATAAAAAATTATGACAAGATGCTGAATAGTTGATTCCATGAATACTAAGTAAAACAACCGACTTGATTTCCCCTGAGATCTCACGACTTTTTATGGTTGATGGAATTCTTCGCGAGACTTGCAGTTTCGTACATTTTATGTTTTTGATGGGATAAGAATTACATTAATCAAAACTTACGCATACGATGTCTTGACGTTAGTTACTAACATCTGGAGTGACTGTTGTAATAAATGCAGTGAATTATTAACGTATTAACGTTTTTTGCTTTTAGGTTTCCTGCAGTTTGTTCCGCTATGACGTTTAATTGAAGAAAACTTTTTTTTTATATTTTGCGTAATTGTCAACAATTCTGACACATGTTTTATATACACAGCAGAAGCGATTATGTAATCAGAAACTTTTAATGTCTACATTGATCAGAGGGAATTATTTCGTTTTTAGCTACATGTGGTCATTTATAATATCTTTGCTTTTCAACCTTTTTCATCAATAAAGTCAATAAAATTAACTATATAATTTTTATCTTTGAAATCCATGTGTTCATTAAGTATTTCATTCGGATAATTTTTAGCATGAATATACATTTCAAATTCCTCCAGAATATTCATTTCAATTCCCGTTAGTATTTTATGTAATATCGTAAGTGCATTTTTGATGTTAAGTGCTGAGTACTTTTCGTTTCTGTGATGTATATAGAAACTTGACTACTTGTTATCACTTATTCTTACATGTTCAAGAAATATTGTGTAAGCAGTGATCTAGTTCTTTTATTCCAAGAAATTTTCTGCTTGGTGGTGCGTTATGAAATATTTATTAAAAAACAATTACATGTCGATTTCGTTCCCAAGAAGGAATATCATCAATGCAAATCAAGTGATGATGACACATATACTCCGCATGTTCAATTATGGGAACGAAATCGATACGTAATTTTTTAAGTAAATATTTCATAACTCACCACCAAGCTGAATATTTCTTGTTTTTAATTGCATTACTGTGGTGGGCTGGCACAATCTCCATAATGGAGTCAACTTATATGAAAGAAAGGTGTTATTCGCTGCGGCGAGCTATATTTACGAAATTTATTTCACCTACTTTCTCCTCCGAATGTGATTTTGTTAGGAACCAAAGAAAGACATGATCATGAGAATAAAATAAGAGAAACCATACCGAAAAATGAAATATTTAAGTGTTCCTTTTTCCCGCGCGCTGTTAGGGTGGAACGGTAGAGAAATATTGTGAGAGCTGTACGATAAACTCTCTGGCAGGGACGTAAATGTTATTTTCGAAGTAAATATGTAGATGTCATAGATGTCACCGGTGTGAACTGGAATCGAAAACTCCTACGTTTACAAGCGCTATTTGCAGGCACTGGTTCATCGTTAGCAAAAGTGCAAGACTAATGGTGGTGACTATGTGGAAGAATGTGGCTGGGATATTGCTCTGTTTGGCAGTGCTGTTGTGATTTATGTACCTTTTGAAGTATCCATGAATAGAAATAGGAGGCATTACATTCGGAACGTCCCACGTACTGGGGTAGTACGGAAGTCCTGGCCAGCCTAGGCGTGATACACAGTTGTGTCATGCCCTGTGCAATGATTTAACACTTAGAGTGCCATGCTCGTAATATTACGTTGCTGTCGTTTGTTCGAAGATTGCCGCGCCCGTAATATTATGATCTCTGTGTCTTTGCGAGAACTGCCGCGCCCGCAATATTACGGACGGCTGTTCTCAAATGAATTCTAGCTTTCGCGCGCATCATTATCCGTTCGGCAGTTATCAGAAGGGAGGCATCTCTGCCACTAGGAGGCGCCACAAAACTGTTCACTTTACGAAACAAGGGTATGTGTCGGTTGACTGTGAGACATCGGGCGAGCGTTAGACGCAACATGTCAAGTAGTAGGCCTTTAAGCGACGCCGAGATTCGCCGCATTCTTGATGAATCGGAAGATGATCTGAGTGATTTTAGCCCTAAGTTGGAAGGACAAAAGAGATGTTTACATGCTAAGCACAAGACATAGGGCTGATATGACATCCTATATAGACAGAAGAGGAAGAGAAAAAAACAAACCAACGGCAGTGATTGACTACAAGAAGAATAAATTTGGTGTCGACCTCAGTGACCAGAGAATGTCTTATGGGATATTTGATCATCATTCAGTCAAGTGGCGGAGAAAGCTATCATTCCACATTATTTTGATTGCAATTTCAAATGCATGTGTTCTGTACACTCAGGTGACAAATGAAAACATTTCTATTAGCCAGTTCATTATTGCGGTATGCAAAGACTTGTCATCACTACGTGCCGCCGACTTTCAGCCTGGTACAAGTGGTACTGCGCTTTCACGACTGGATGGAACACATTTCCTGGAAAGAATACCCATTCCATCAGGGAAGAAGAAGGCACAAAAGACTTGTAGAGTGTGCAGAGAGGGGCAAGAAAGAAGCAGGAGTCTCCAGAAGGAAGGATACTTCATTCCAGTGTGCAGTATGCAAAGTGGGGTTTTGTGTCCAGCCCTGCTTCCAGCTATACCACTCAAAAAAGAACTATTTGCACTAAAAGCCGTTTGCTGATGCTTAATATTCATGATATTTGCATGTAATCACATAAACATTGCCATGTTTATTAATAAATAGTTTATAATACGAAAAAACAATTTTTTACCTACCCGAAAACAGCGTTTCTTGTTTTGATTGTTGTGATGAAGGTTTACAAAGCAGAGAAATGTACGGGGCAAGTATTTGAAGAGGAAATAATAAGGTTTATTCCTGACCAAGAAAAATATATTAATACTATTCCTGAATCTGTACCAACAGAACGAAATACTGTAAAAATGGCCGACACTGGGGGAAGGAGACTAAGAAAATGGGCTGGCACTGGAGGAAGTCGGTTCGCATATATGGCTGGCACTCAAAGTGTTAACCGAGAATTTATTCCACACAGTATTCGCCAATTTTACAAAGGCGTTTGACAATCTCAACAGGACCGTAAAGATGGTGGAACTAAGCGCCTTTACACTCAGCATGCTGAGCAAAAACACCACCATAATATCAGACAACGTAACAACCTCGCAAGGAAAACGGTGTATTACAAGGAGACCCCCTCCCCCTCGGTCCCCTTCTGTTCAACGTAGCCACACATGACGTGGTCCAAGCAATAAAAACTTCGTATCCGTCCTCAAAATCTACGCATACGCTGACGAGGTGATGGTTGGAGCACACGATACTAATGAACTACGGAAAGGAATAAATGCTCTATGAACAAAGACTGAATACAAAGGACTGCAGATAAACGCAGAAAAGACTGTACATATGGTCTTCGGGAAAGCAGGACGCCTAACCGTAAAAAAAAAAACCAAATATACCTAAAACAAGAATCTCTTCAAACTACGGACAGCTTCAAATATCTGAGCGCAACGGTCCAGACTAAAGGATACTCATGCAGATTCCACACAACACAACGAGCAGCAACCAAAGATTTCTACGACACCAAATCATTAAGCAAACTATCCCTGGATGAAGCCATGGCCCTCTTCGAAGTAAAAATCGTTTCTAATCTAACATACGGAATAGAGATAACATGGGATATGTTAAGTTATGGAGACCTACTCTTCTTCCTCAGTGTTCAACCCTGAGGTTCGTTTGTAGCAGAGCGCCATGTTCTGTTTAGATTAGGTTAGTTTTTCGTTCCGTAGATCCATGTTGAGGAGATCCTCGTGGATGTGGAACATGTCAAGAAACAAAATATACAAGCTGAATAATAGATATTCTTTTGAGCTGATAATATAATAATACTAATATAGTATGAATACCGATACATGCATCATTTGGTACAATTTAGAAATTCAGTAATGAAGTAGCTGGCCACTAGAAAGTCTTTTCGGGTCCTCTTAAACTGATCTTTATTTCTAGCTAAATTTTTTATGCTTGATGGTAAATTATTGAAAATGTATGTTCCTGAGTAGTGGACCCCTTTTTGAACTAAAGTAAGCGCTTTTAAGTCCTTGTGAAGATCATTTTTGTTCCTAGTATTGTATGTATGAACTGAGCCGTTTGTTGGGAAAAGGGATATATTATTTATGACAAATTTCATTAAGGAATAAATATACTGAAAGGCAGTAGTTAATATACCCAGTTCTTTGAAGAGGCTTCTACAGGACGTCCGTAAATTTAATCCACAAATAATACGTATTACACGCTTGAAGAGTTACCCCAAAATATTATACATATGGCATTATTGAATGAAAGTAAGCAAAGTATGAAAGCTTTTTTATTTTTATCTCTTCTATATCTGATAATACTCGTTTTGAAAATACAGATTTGTTGAGTCGTTTCTGCTGTTCTGTGGTGTGCTCCTCCCAACTAAATTTATTACCAAGCTGTCATCCTAGGAATTTAATACTGTCAACCTCTTCTATCTGTTCTTTTTCATACTTAATGCATTTGCTGGCGGTAAATCTCTTATATGTTCTGAACTACATGTAGTGAGTCTTTTCAAAGTTTAATGACGATGAGTTGGTTTTAAATCATTCATGAAAATATCATTAGCAGACCTTTCTATAATTATGCTTGACGTACTTTTTATTGCAATACTTGTATCAACTGCAAACAAAACGAACTCTGCTTCTGGTAGTGTAACTGATGAGAGGTCATTAATATACACAAAAAAAGCAATGGCCCTAAGATGGATCCTTGTGGGACATCACATGGAATTTCTTTCCAATCCGATGATGACTGTTGGCTTTCTCTTCATTTCCACTTATGTATTACATCCAACATTGTTCACGATCTGTAGAATGTATGGCATTCTGAGGCGTCCCGGATGATTTCTTCCAACTTTCTCCTCCACAGAGATCTGGTTTCCTTCATTTGTTACTCTCTCTGCAGCTGATCTTCATCCTTCTGTAACACCACGTCTCCAGGGCTTCTAACCGTCTTCTGTCTTCTTTCCCCACTGTCCAAGTTTCACATCCGGTTAGGGCCACATTCCAAACAAAAGCTTTGCTGATACGTGTCCTTATTTTCAGACATATTATTGCTGGTTAGTAAGTTCTTTCTCACATTAAACGCAATTTTGACATGCGGCATTCTGCTCACAATTTCTTTCCGGCTTCTACCATCCCTAGTTATTTTACTTCCTAAATATGTAAATTCCTCTATAACTTCTAGCTCCTCTCGTCCAATTCTTATTCTTACAGGTTCATATTCTCTTTTAGTACTGCATATAATCACTTTGGTCCTTTTCATGTTTATTCTCATTCCGTACTGATTGTATAATATCCTTTCCAATGTTGTAAGGCCTTTCTCAACACCCTCTTTTGTCTCCGTGACCACAGCAGTATCATCTGCGTAACGCCTATTAAATTTGAGACCAAAGTCAATTGTTTCGCGAACCTTGTCTACAGCATCCTGGATATAAGCGTTGAGTATAACAGGAGAAACAGCACATCCTTCTCTCAAGCCTTTCTAATTTTTCTTCTTGTAATTGATGAAAATGCCTGATCACTGCCATCTCTTTCTTATAGAGGCTGAGTATCACAGGGATGTCGTTATACTTAACGACACATTTCTTCAGCACCCTGAACATCTCTTGCCAGATGACTTTATCAAATGCCGTTTCCAGGTCTACAAAGGCTTGATTTATTTTTATGTATTCGTTTTTCGATAATGAGTCTCAGTGCTAGAATCGCTTCTCTTGTTCCCAATCCCCTACTGAATCCAAAGTGATCTTCCCTCAGCATCTCCTTTACCTTTTATTCAATTCCGCTCAGAATTTTTTTCATGTGTATTTTTGATGCAAGTGATATGAGGCTTGTTAATATTCACATATTCTAGCCATCGTTTTCTTCAGTATAGTAACAATAATACATTCCTGGTAGTCTGTCGGTACCTCTCCTGTGTTATGGATGAACCCAATCAGTTCAAACAGCCTCTTTTTCATGCTGCCACCGGCATTTTTGATTATTTTTGATTATTTTTGATTATTTTTGTTGTTCCGTAGGTCTCTAAGATAATGTCGTCTCCTTTGTCATCTTCTCCAACTAGACCTACTACGAACGGAAAAAGTGAAAGCCTGGTTCCTGAAAGTAGCGCTCGGAATTTCCAAATACACCAAGTCAAGACTAGCGTACGAACTTGCGAGAGAAACATTTCTTATAGAGGACCTGAGATGGAAATTCAACCTGCCCAACACAGACAACTGAAGAAACTGCGGTTAGAGAAGGAGAAGAAAAAGAAGGAGATACGGCCAGAGTTCTACTCTTCAGAGGCCATGATGAACAGAGCATGGACCAGCACAAACCAGGAGCTGAGGCACTTCGTAAATTCCTTGGCAGTCAACGGCTGCCATCACATAATGTGCAGGACCAAGACTTTCCCCGACCCGGACTCGATGTGCGTATGTGAACTCTGTGGAAAACATTGTGAGCGATACTACGTACTGACGTGTAAAAACCGTGCGAAATCAATCATAGGCCTCTGTATTAACATCTTGACTGCCGGCCATGTAAACCATTCCAGACCTAAGAGTGGAGACATTCTGCATGTAGGAGTAATCGGAGCTGCACTTGGTTTCCTTATCTTTTGTCTGGCATAAATAATTGTCTGCTCTTTGAAATGAGCAAGAAGGTATCTGTCCACGAAACTTGAAAGAAATCCAGAACTGCAGGCACAACATCTGAATCACATACAACTCTGACGCCAAGGGCGCCACTAAAAACGTCTACACTTGGTAAACAGTCTGTGTAACTCCACCCCTTTGTAGAATCACGACGATATGTTGCTCTGTCTTGACCTCCCCTCAGTACTCTAAATATTCATCTTTGAATCACTACCTTATATTATGAACTTAAAAAACAAAGAAAAAAATTCATTGGTCAGAAAATTGAGAAAACAACATACAAAACAATCGGTTGAAGGATCATCAATCTCGTAATACTAACTAGAAATCTGACGCAATTATTCTTGCAAAAATACTGGATCATCATCTGAATTGTCGATTTCATCGACCTCAGTGTCATCTATCTATATCTATAAATGTGAATGTCTGTTCGCTGTACGTTTATCACGTCTGAACCACAAGACATAAAGAGTTAAAAATTTGTACAGTTACTAATGTCTACCCGGGGAAGGCTTTAAGCACGGTTTTATGGCGCTCGGATAGCTACTTATCTATATATATTAATGTGAATGTCTGGCCGGTGTACGGTTATCACGTCCGAACGACAAGACGCAGAGACCTAAATATTTGTACAGTTACTAATTTATACCTGAGGAAGGTTTTAGGCACGGTTTTATAGCGATCTGATAGATATTTATTGGGGATGGAAAGTTATAGGTGTATATAAAATTCTACGTGTGTGTGTGTTAATATTTCGCTCTGCAGCGAAAACTACAGAACACAAATCAATGGTCTGTGTGTAATTGTTGTCCGAAGTCTCCCGTTGTATACCATAGCAGTTCCATGCCGGTAGGTATAAGGGAGTGGAATATATGGTGGTTGAAAGTCGTCAAATTATAAAAAAATCGGTCTGAAGGCCAACGACGACGTTTGCGACTCTGTAAGGATAAGCACACGAATAAGGAAATATATGAATAAATAAATAAACCAGTAAAAAAGAAATTTCTTTTAATACAACTCTATAAAAAAATCGATTTGACGTTTCGCGCGTTATCTATCATAATCAACCAACACGCGAGCGGAGCCGCGGGTTTAAGCTAGTTATCAATATAATCTTTCTCAAATTCATGCAAAATTTCGTCCATCCATGTTCATTTACCTCCTGAGAGAGCGGGCACGACTTTCTACCTGCCCAGTTTCATACAGTGAACTCGACCAGTCGGATGGCTTAGAAACTAAATTTACGAGATCTATAGGCTGTTTTAGACACTAGATTTATCAAGTAAAACATTTAAGCTGGATCTAGCCCGTCAATAAATTTGATTTTATGTTTAAAAACACGAAAACGAAGATAATGTCGGATGACGACATCGGCATTCTACAGAAATTTCGATATCCCGTCAATGGAATTGATTGGCAGTCAAAGAAATAATGTATCCTACTATGCACAGCTTGTGCGCAATAAAACAATTGTGGGCAGAGAAGTGTACTATTACATAGAAACGCTATGCGTCCTTCTCAGTATCTGTCCAGTTGACATCTCAATAAGATACAGAACTGCTGCTTACTGGCTTAAAATGGGGAATCTAGGCCGCGATGGAGTAGCCGAGTGGTTTAAGGCGCCTCGCTGAGGAGCGCGCGGTTGCTCGCCGTCGGAGATTCGAGTCCTTCCTGGGGCATGGGTGTGTGTTGTCCTTAGGTTAGTTTACCTTAGTTTAAGTAGTTTTTAAGCTACGGACTGGAGATCACGCAGTTTGGTCCGATAGATTTACAAACATTTGAACAGTTTTTAGAATATAGATAAAGTGCATGAAATAACGGGCGCACATATCGTAATAAACCGCCAACTGAGAACATGGCGAACGGACACATGGCAACAGGAATGGGAGGCCTGCGACAAGAGACGTAGACTACACACACTCCTACCACATTAGAGAAAGGAAAAGGATGAAGTATATCGACCCCAACCGCGGTATGGTTCACTTCCTTACAGGACATGGTTCATATCCCATTCACCTGTTCCGAATGGGACTGGGCGACACCAACACTTGCACTTGCGGAAACACCGAAGGCTCCTCTAAACACATCGTCTTCCTCTCCGGACGATAAACACACATGTCAGAGACATACAGCAGCTTGACTTTAAAAGAGACAATACGATATATAACATAATAAGAAACGAAGAAAAATGGACACAACTCAGCAGACTAGCAGACAAGATATCCAGTGCGACATGAAGAATACAAAAGGACAAGGCCTTACAGGAGGCGTGCCCGTATATCCCACAGAGTGGACAGGTATAGTTGGGAGCAAACAGACGAAGCCGGCCGCGGTGGCCGAGGGGACTGCGGCGCGCCAGTCACCGTCTATACGGCTACTACGGTCGGGGGTTCGAATCCCCCCTCGGGCATGGATATTTGTGCCGGCCTTAGTGTTAGCTAGCTAGTTCATAAGTAGTTTGTAAGTTTAGGGATTGATAACCCTGTAATTAAGTCCCATGAGCTATACAAACATTTGAACATTTTGAAACAGACGAAGAAGAAGATGAAACTTTCACAATTGAAGGAACTGACGCCGATGAGACTCAACATTGACAGGGGAGCAATCTCCCAGTGTCATCATCCCAAACCAGACGTTTTCTTGAATTAATAAGGACACTAACACCTGAGACACAAGAAGAATAAACAATGTAAAGAAAAGAGACTAATATTACCAAAACCCTGCTGGGCGATAGGTGGCTTGAAGCAAACATTCCAAGGTACTCAATGCCCAGCACAGTACAATGTAACTAGCCACAAGGACAGAAAACCTCATTATTTTTAGATATAATTCCTTTTCTTTCTATTACATTGTTTTATCCCATAATTACAATTCACAAATTTCAGAATACATTGAATTTCGACATGTGTGTAACAACCATGTAACTAATCATGTTTGAATGTTCTCCACTAAATCAAATTTATTGTAAAATGCACGAATTGTAATTTGTTACATTATAAATTTGTTGTAAAATGTAAACTTTCACGGCCAGAATGGTCAGAATTACTAAAAATTTCCGGGCTGTTATGCCGTGGTCTAGTGGATTTATTATTAAAACCCAACGTTTCGTCCCCGACTGTGGAGGACATTCTCAAGGGGGATCGTAGCACTTTTGGATGTCCGATTCACACCCTGGGTCGCTACTGACTGAAGCCAAATTCATATTACGAGGGCTCGCGCGCAGTGGTGTGACGTCAGATATTTTTGACATGCGCGCGCAATTCGTCGTTGCCGATTGCCTCCGTTCGTTAATATCGTCCCATGGTGGAAAACTGTTACATTTCTTCTTCAAAACCGGAATCCAGATATCATTTAGTTTCACGCCCTCCTCCATCCTATTGAAATTATTAGGGTGTTTTTTTAATTTCTATAGCCTCTCTTTACAGTCTTTGGTGGTATCCATTTGTGGCTGCTAAAACCTGAGTCTTATCAAATTGAATAAGATGGTCCCCTGGTTGAAAAACATGTTCAGCAACTGCTGATCTGTCAATCTCTCCCCTTCTACAGTTCCCTTTGTGCTCATCTAGTCGTTTTTTGACTGTTCTTTTTGTGGTACCCACGTATGCGTCCCCACAGCTACACGGAATCCTATAAATTCCTGCTTTTTCCAGCGGTTTGCGAGCATCCTTTCAGGTGATCCTGTATCTTCCGAGTAGGTTTGTAAATAACGGCAACATTCCGTTTCGTCAAAATTTTATCGATGCGGTTGGTGACGTTCTTAATAAAAGGTAAGAAGACTTTAGATATTACAGGAACCCTTTCAAGGGTTACTGACTGGCTAAGCAGGAGTGGCTAGAGGAAAATGCAGAACTGTAGAAGAATGCATAACTAAGGGAAAGGTAGATACCGCCTACAAGAAAATAAAAGAGATATTTGGAGACAAGAAAAGGAGCTGTTTGAATATCAATAACTCAGACGGAAAACCAGTACTAAGCAAAGAGGGGAAAGCTGAACTGTGGAAGGAATATATAGAGGGCCTATACAAAGGAAATAAACTTGAACGCAGTATTCTAGAAAGGGAAGATGAAGTGGAGGAAGATGAGTTAGGAGATATGATACTGCGAGAAGAAATTGACAGAATGCTGAAGGACTTGAGTCGAAACAAGGCCCCTGTAGTAGATGATATTCGGTCTGAACTGCTGTTGTCGTTAGAAGAGCCAGTCGTGAAAAACTTGTATCACCTGGTATGCAAGATGTATGAGACAGTGGAAATACCCTCCGACTTCAAGAAGAATATTGTAATTCAATTTCCAAAGAAAGCAAGTGCAGACAAGTGTGAAAATTACAGAACTATCAGTTTAATAAGTCATGGATGCAAAATACTAACACGAATTATTTACAGACGAATGGAATAACTTGTCGAATCCGACCTGGGGGAAGATCAGTTTGGATTTAGGAGAAATGTAGGAACAAAGGAGGCAATACTCACATTACGACTTATCTTAGAAGATAGGCTAAGGAAAAGGAAACCTACGTTTCTAGCGGTTGTCGATTTGGAGAAAGCTTTTGACACTGCGACTGTAATACACTCTTCCAAATTCTGAAGGTATCAGAGGTAAACTATAGGGAGCGAAGAGATATATTCAACCTATACAAAAACCAGACAGCGGTTATTAGAATCGAAGGGCAAGAAAGGGACGCATAGGTTGGGAAGGGATTAAGACAGGGTTGTAGGCTTTCCCCCATGTTGTGCAATCTGTACATTGAGCAGGCAGTGAAGGAATGGCAGGAGAAATTTGGAGAGGGCATTAAAGTGCAGGGAGAAGAAATAAAAACATTGCGGTTTGCCGATGACATAGTAATTCTGTCAGAGACCGCAAAAGATCTGGAAGAGCAATTGAATGGGATGGACAGTGTCTTGAAAGGATGATATAAGATGAACATTAACAAGAGTAAAACGAGGGTAATAGAATGTAATGTCAGAAAATCAGGCGATGCTGAAGGAATTAGATTAGGTAATGAGGCAATAAAAGTAGAAGATGAGTTTTGTTATTTGGGTAGCAAGATTACTTCTGATGGCCGAAGTAAAGGAGATATAAAATGCAGAATGGCTATGGGAAGAAAAGCGTTCCTAAAGAAGCGAAACTTGTTAACATCCAATATTAACGTAAATGTTAGGAAGTACTTTGTCTGGAGTGTAGCATTGTATGGGAGTGAAACGTGGACGATAAGGAGTTCAGATGAAAAGATGATAGAAGCTTTTGAAATGTGGTGCTACAGACGAATGATGAAAATTAGATGGCTAGATGACGTAGAGTAAGGTGGCACAATTTCGATCATTTCGGACAAACGTTATTGAAACTGGAAAGGTATTGGGAAAAGAAATAATTTTAACTATGGCACTTGTTCTTGGATGTTTGATGATTATGTAACAGAAATATTAAATAATTACAAATGTTGGTATAAACACAAAAGAAGGTTACCGAATTGAGAAAAATCGATCGAAAATGTACCACACTAGGTACAATTGTGATCACTTCCTTGTACAGTTTTGACTACTGGCATCTTCCACATAAAAAGCACTTTTTCAGTCAGGCACCAACGCATACTTCGTGGTACCAAACATTGGATTTTTGTCAGCGAATCCAGTCACCCTTAACTATAAAATTTACAAGAGCGCGTTAGACTAAGTAGCTTCGCTTACCTCTTAACAGGAAAAAATTTATATCTTCTTAGCACAAAGTGGTGTAATCTTAGAAAAGACATGAGGAGCTCTAGAAACTACAACGTCACACAACGTGACACTACGAGACTAACATATGGCGCGAAAACTTACGTTGATCGGAATTGTACCTATATCGAATTTGTACCACCTTACCCTAACTAATGAGGAGGTGCTTAACCGAATCGGGGAGAAAATGTGTTTCTAGCATATACTGATTAAGAGAGGGGAGAGATTGGTTGGACACATTCTGAGATATCAAGGAATCGTCAACTTAGCATTAGAAGGAAGCGTGTGGGGTAAAAAATCGTAGAGGGAGACCGAGGAACGAATATAGTAAGCAGATTCAAAAGGCTGTAGGTTGCCGAACGTATTCTCAGATGAAGAGATTTGCACAGGACAGGGTAGCGTGGAGAGCTGCATCAAACCAGTCTGCGGACTGAAGACCACAACAACAACAACTTATAAGTGTAGCAACAAATGTAAGCAATTGTGTATATATATATTTTCTGTTTGTTTTTATTTTTTCTTGTTATCATCATCTATTTCAAATGCTTAAAACATGTAACATCAATGAACTAATGTAAAACTATTAATGTACGTCCTGCTTTATATTAAAAGGTAGCAGGATTATAAATGAGAAATCAGTAAATAAATAATAAAGTTTATTATTATGCAGTTGTGGATGCAGCCGCGATCTCACTACGCCAATTTGCGACAAAGTAAGTGGCCGCCTCATTGAAGGCGGCGGCTCAGCTGGTATTGAGGTTTGTTAGACGGCGCCGTGTCCGGATAAGGACTTCCGGCGCACAGGTACGCCCGTGAATGGCGTCGGCCGGGGAAACCTGCGCTAGACGCCGCTTTTTGCCGCCACTGCCGCCGTGCGTTAGTATTCGGCGAGCGTGCGGCCGCGTCCTCGTGGCCCATATAGCACGCACGCGAACACGCACCGCACGCAGCCACACCCCGGCGGCGAAGGGGAGCTTTCTCTCGTCTCGCGGCGCGCTCTACGGGGAACTGCAGCCGGAAGCTGCCGCTCTAGACGCGACCCACTGCGGTCGCAGGGTGGCTGGTCCACAGGGGCTGCTTGCTGTCAGTGGCGGACTTATGCGAGGGCCGTTTCAAAAGTCCGAGAGATGGCACCACCTGCGCGTATCAAGGTCATGTTTAGTTAGTAGCATCTTCGGAAAGATCGCAACCAAGTTTCAGCCATAATGGACTATTTCTTTGTGTTTGGCATTCGTGTGAATCAAGGAGGTCGAGTGATTTTCAAAGCACGGACAAAAAAGAATTTCGTGTGGTGATCAAACATTATTTTCGAAAAGAAAAACTCTCAGGAAACTAAAGAGAAGCTTGATAAACATTATGGTGACTCCACATCTTCGATTAGAACAGGTTATAAGTGAACAAAAAGTTCTCAGGTTTCCGTCCGCGTCAGGTGGTTAAAACTCCACGAGCTTTCGGCCAAGCACTCCTTGACCACTTTCAAGTGCTATTGACTGGCTAGTGGCTGCAAGTACGGGCTTATATACAGTAGCTGACGGCTGTGACGTCACTGGTGCTCCGCCACATCACCATGTATGGGCATGCTTTGAGTGGGTGTTCGATGCGCCCGTTTTAACTGTGCGATCGCTGGATCCCACACCGCGCTGAGCTGCAGGCCGATAAAACCTTTCATGTTCCATATCGTTTACGGTACCCAGACAAATCTGCTTTAGCTGAGCATGCTTTAGTAAACGGTCATCGCATCAAATTGGATGAAACTGCCATCGTGGCTAGCACGAACGGCTTCTGGGACAGTATTATTAAAGAAGCCATCGAAATTAAAACATCTGATAACAACCTTAATAGAGACGGCGGCCTGCAGCTCAGCGCGGTGTGGGATACAGCGATCGCACAGTTAAAACGGGCGCATCGAACACCGACTTAAAGCATGCCCATATATGGCGATGTCGCGGAGCACCAGTGACGTCACAGCCAGCAGCTAGTGTATATAAGCCCGTACTTGCAGCCACTAGCCAGTCAATAGCACCTGACAATGGCCAAGGAGTGCTTGGCCGAAAGCTCGTGGAGTGTTAACCACCTGACGCGGACGGAAACCCGAGAACTTTTTATTCAAAGTTATTGCCGCGAGACAAAGTATTACAAGTGTATAAGTGGTTTAAAAGTTTTCGGAGTCGCCATATGGGCACAAGTGACGCTGAACGTTCTGAACAACCTGTGAGGGTACGACTTGATAAACCACTGAAAAAATCCATGATATGGTGATGGATGACAGAAGAGTTAAGGTGCGCCACGGCGGAGTAGCCGAGCGCATTGAGCCGCTATGCTCTGATGAGCGAGGCCGTTCCCCGTCGGGGGTTCGAATCCTCCCACGGGCATGGATATTTGTGTTGTCTTTAGTATCAGTTAGTTCATAATTACTTTATAAGTTTAGGAACTGATGACCCACAATTAAGTCCCATACGCTTTACAATCAAACAGAGTTAATGTGCATGAGGTTGCTAGTGCTGTCGGCATCTCGAATGAGATACATAAAATTTTGCGTAAAGATTTGGACATGAGAAAGCTATCCACAAGATTGCTTGACCGAATCTGAATCGTGTGAACTGTTGCAAGAAAGGTTTGCAGCTGTTCAGGAAGAATCCTCAGGACTTAAAGCGTCGTTTCGTCACTGTGGATTAAACATGCATGCATTACTATATTACTGAGACCAAAGGACAATCTAAAAACTGGATTACCAAGGGAGAATCTACACCAAAAAAGGCGAAGACCGGTCTTTCGGCCGGAAAGGTTATGGCGACGGTCTTTTGAGAATCGCAAGGGATAATTGTCAACGACTATCTGCAACTGGGTAAAACTATTGCAAGTGCATATTATTCACCGTTATTGGGCCGTTTCAAAAACCGAGCAGCTAGAAAAACCCCGGCGATTGGCCGACAAAAAGTTGTTTTCCATCACGCCAATGCACCAGTACACACATCAGCAGTTGTGGTCGCAAAATTGTTGGCAATAGAACTCGTTTCTCATTCCCCCTATTCTCCAGACTTGGCTCTCTCGCACTACTATTTGTTCCCCAATTTGAAGAAATGGCTGGCGTGACGAAGATTTCATTCAAACGAGGAGGTGATTGCATAAACTAATAGCTATTTTGCAGGCTTGGACATTTCCTATTATTCGGATGCATGCAACAAATTAGAAAAGCGTTGGATGAAGTGTGTAAGTATAAAAGAAGACTACCTCGAAAAATAAAAATGGTTTTCCCCACACACGTTATAATTTTTTATTTTTGCACGTACTTTTTAGATGCCTCTCGTATATAGGCCCACTAGGCACGGGCCTGCGGGCGGAACCTATACTGGGCGGCAATCTTTGCTTTGTACTCATTTAGGTGGCGACTTTAACTTACTCTCGATATTTTGGCAAACATATATGTTCAAAACCGGAGACAAGCATAAAACATCGTCCGAAATTGTAGTGAACACATTCTCCGAAACTTATCTCGAGCAGTTAGTTCATGAACCCACTAGAATAGTAAATGGTTGTGAGAACATACTGGATCTACTAGCAACAAATAATCCGGAGCTAATAAAGACCATCAAAACAGACACAGGGATTAGTGAACACAGAGAATATATGACTTTCCAAATCCACCAAAATTAAAAGAAAATTATATTTATTCACAAAAGGAGATAAAAATTCGATTAACGATTACCTGAGTGAGAATTTCCAGTCTTTCGAAACTAACAATGTGAGTGTAGATCAAAGGTGGCTTACATTCAAAGAAATAATATCGACAACCATTGACAGATTCATACCAAACAATAGAGAGGGCTGACCTTCCGTGCTACACAAAAAGGATTAGATCACTTTTAGAATACCAAAGAAAAAAGCTTGCTAAATTTAAGCGTACAAAAATTCCCAAGACTGGCAATCTTTTACACAAAATAGAAATTTATCTTGTACTTCAATGCGAGAAGCTTACAACAGTAACCACAACGAAACCCCGTAATGTAATTTGTTAGATAATCGTAATAAATTATGGTCATATGTAAAGCATACTAGCGGCAAAACACAATAAATACCTTCGTTACACGACAGAAATGGCGATGCTATTGATGACAGTTGTGCTAAAGCTGAATTGCTTAACACAGCTTTCCTTCCTTCATTAGAATAGACGAAGCAAATACTCCAGAATTCGTATCAAGAGCAGCTACCAGCATGCCTGTGAAAAACAGGATGTGATGAGTGACATTGACAAGAGATGTCAAATAGATTCTGTATTTCTAGATTTCCGAGAGGCTTTTGACACTGTACGTCACAAGTGTCTGATAATCAAATTGCGTGCTTATGGAATATCGTCAAAGTAGTGCGACTGGATTCGTGACTTCCTGTCATCACGTTGTAATTGACCGTAAGTCATCAAACAGAAGGAAGTGATATATTGCGTTCGCCAGGGAAGTGTTACAGGTTCCCTTCCGTTCCTTTTTTTTTTTATAAACGATTTAGGGGACAATCTGAGTACTCTCTTTGACTATTCGCGGATGATGCTGTCATTTATCGGTTGGTTTAGTCACCAGAAGATCAAAAGCAACTGCAAAATGATTTAGATAAGATATCTGCATGGTGCAAAAATTGGCAATTGACACTTAATAATGATAAATATGAGGTCATTCATATGACCACTAAAAGAAATCCTTTAAACTTCAGTTATACAATAAATCATTCAAACCTACAGCCCGCCAATTCTACTAATACCTAGGAGTAACAATTACGAACAACTTAAATTTTAAAGAACACACAGCAAATATAGTAGGGAAGGGGAACCAAAGACTGCGTTTCACTGGCAGAACACTTAGAAACTGCAACAGTTCTACTAAAGAACCTGCCTACATTACACTTTGCGTCCTATTTTGAGTATTGCTGCACACTGTAAGATGTATACCAGGTGTGACTGACGGACGATTTAGAGAAAATTCATACTAGGGCAGCTCATTTTGTGTTATCGCGATATAGCAGAAAGAGTGTCACGAAAATGATGCACGAGTTGAAATGCAAATCATTAAAAGAAACGTGTTATTTGTTGCAGCGAGATCTATTTGCGAAAGTACTTTAGCAACTTTCTCTTTTCAATGCGAACATATATTGTTAGCGCCCACTTACATAGGGAGACATAATAATAATAATAATAATAATAATAATAATAATAATAATGATAATAATAAGAGAGAGAGAGAGAGAAATCAGATCGAAAACAGCTATTAGAGAATGGAACTATAGAGAAATATTACAAGTTGTTCGATGAACCGTCTGCCATGCACTTCAATGTGACTTGCAGAGTATCCATGTAGATGTAGATTTTATCCTTTTACGTTGTAAAATTCTTATATTGTTAAACAGCTTGCTAGTGTAAATAAGCCGTAAGAACGATATTCGACAATAGAATCTTGGAAACATGTATAGTTTACTTGATAACTGAATGGAAGTTTAAGTCTCTGTCTCGTATCATATACATAATTGTTCAAAATATTTTGAATTAAGCCGTCAGGACGGCCATCTACAATACAGTGTTCGAAACGCTATTACCTGAGAATGTTGTCGATTTCTACGTAACCCTACCATATGTCCCCGTGAAAATATCGGGATCCCTGAGAAGCTGTGATAAAGTAATTAGCAGTTTCTAAAATACTGTAACATGCGTGGTCCCCAATATGTAAAACGCGACACTAGTTAATTTTTTTGTAGAAGTTACGGGGAGATATCAAACTTCAATTGCTATAATTAATGTTTAAGCTCTGTGATCTTTAATATCTTAACTTTGATTTGATGACACCTGTTTAAGAGAATATGTTGATACTGGGAATGTTTTAAATTTTTAAACGCATGTTTATATGAAAGAACATAAGCAGAATACACTTCACAACAGTGAAAAAATTTTATCATTTTGACTGATTGTTCCGTCGCTTCTTGGTAGAACATAACCAAATAAATTAAAAACACAATTTTGTGTGTGTTCTAGAAGTTTATTTTTGCTTACTTAACCGGTTTTCGGCTTATTAGGCCATCTTCAGAGTATTTACTGCTGTGGCAAAGAGGTTACATTGTTTAGAAGCAGTATGGGAAGAGATGACAAATGACTACACTTAGATCGACATACATAATATAACACTTCTTTGAGTTTGTGTTATTACAGTTATGAACTTAAAAACTAAACTGTAGTACAAGAATATACAATGTGTGGAGGATAAAACAAGGAATAGATTTGAATATAACTAGGGAATTGAAACTACCTGCTATTACAAACAAACTGATAATGCTGATAAATAAATATATATAAGTGCCTTGTTAATAATTATGCACTATAATTATAGATGGTATTGCATATGACAGTTGTAAGGCCAGGTTTGGAGTGGAATCCAGAAATTAAAATGAATAGTTACTTCATTAGATTAAACTAAACAAATCTGTCTAATGAAAAAATATTCTAAAAATTTTAGGTAGATGAAAATGACTGTTATGTTGTAAACTGAACTGGGACCAAATTTTCAAAACTTAAAAATAAAACATAATAAATAAATACACAGTAGTTTGAAACTGTGGGGGTAAACAAGGAATCCAGATTTTTTTAAAATAAAATAAATAAAATGCTAGGTCTACATTTAAGCCAGTGTGGGAGTTGATGGGAAAACTTAGGTAATTGACTGTACTATGAGGAAATGTATGAAGAGACTGGAACTGACAGGATAGGAGGTAAAGTGACTCAGGGATGAATTAAGTGAAATCTAATAGGGGTGAACTGTTTAGTTGTGTTTGATCATTTAATACTAGATCAGGGCTATGGGCTAGGTGTTTATTTATTTCAAGAGCTTCCAATAAGTTAAGTTTTTGGCCCTTGTTTGCTATGTGAAGGACTTGACACAGTGGCTGGTAGCTATGGCCCTCACTCAGTACATGCTCAGCAAATGTGGACTCCTGATTCTGTAGTCTCCAGCTGCGTTGATGTTCAGCTAGTCTAGTTGCTATGCTTCTGCCTGACTGACCATATCTCAGTGCATCTTTAATAGCAAAGACAAGACTCCTGTATTAAACAACAGTGGTGTATATAAAATTACTTGTAAAGATTGCAATAAGTTTTACATTGGTCAGTCAGGCAGAAGCATAGCAACTTGATTTGTCCTCCAGAACAACGAATAGCAGACTATGGAAACAGCTGATAGCGCTACCAGCCTAAACAGCAATTGTTAAGTCATCGGGTAATAGTTATTATTATTATTATTATTATTATTTTTTGGTTGTTGGTGTGCCTAGGGGCAAAAATTGTTTTAATCTGCCACTGGCTGCTGTTACTCATTTATTCAAGAGTTCTGACTGTGGCTGTGCAGGCAGCAACAGTACAGAAATTTAAAATTTTTGCGTCTCAGTACATTGGCTACATTGATTAAAACGATAATATTGTCCATCTCTCGACACCAGCGAAGAATGCCTTCATGAGAATAATAAAAAGAAAAATCTTAGGTTAATATATATAAAAATTGAGATGTTTATGCCTATATTTCACTTTGCAGCCAAAACTACACATCGCAAATGAATAGTGTTTTTATATGGTGGTAGGTATCAGTCTTCCATTGTACACTATGGTGGTAGAGGGTGATAACGATAAAGGGGTGGAAGATATGGGAGTTGAAAGTTATTGACTTACATACGTATATGAAATTCTACATGTGGATGGCAATATTTTGTCTTCAGCAAAAAATACACAGTGGACACGAACGAACTTTCTGTGTTATTGTAGTACGAAGTCTCTCGTCGTACACCTTAGCAGTTCCGTGTCGATAGCTATAGGAGGGTGGAAGATACAGTGGTTGAAAGTCGTCAGCTCATACAACATTCGGACTGAAAACCAGCGATGACTTTTGACAAAATAATAGCAAAGAGGTTATGTACACCGAAACGTGGTGCACATTCATCAGTTGTTTTTCTGCAACAAATCTGCGACTAAAGAAAAATAAGTGCATATTGCAGTTTGAAAATTAAAAATACCAGCAAAGATGTCAAAGCGTTTATATAAGACAGAAAACGGCGCTAAAATCTGTAGATGATAGAAACTTTAAATTTGTAGATCTTTTTATCTTTCACTGCAGGCATCAGCGATTTTCGATATCCCATCCCGAAGAAGATGAAATAGGGGATGAACGGTTTTTTGAAAATGCATTGCCATTAAGCCAAATATGAAGAAAGAAATGCAAAACTTCGGATTTAGATTTTTGGTTGGAATTTAAAAAAATACGTATTTTTATATTTTTGGAATAATCCATTAAGCGGGTGAAATATGGGACAATCTTTTAAGGGTACTACTAAGACTATTTTGATGCTAGAAATGCGAAAATTTGGATTTGGAACCATGGTTACAATTTATGAAAAATAGGTGTGGGGTTGTTTTGAATTCTGCCATCAATGATGCAATAGGGGGTTGCAAGTTGTACCAAAATACTTGGCACGGAAAGCATTTTTAAATCTATGAAAATTTATATTTAGAAGTAGAAACAACCAATATAGACTACCAGTCTACGCATGTGAAGCAGCGAGAATTAAGGTAGTAAAAATATAAAAAGAACTAGCTTAAACCCGCAGCTGCGCTCGCGTGTTGTTGCAATATGATATATAACCTGTCTTTCAGTAGTGTGCCATGAGATTCGTTTTGAAGAAAGAAACGAAATTCAGTCGTTTGCTCTTGATGTATTAATACGTTTTGCTGCAGCAGTGTTTCTTGATAATGACGTTTTCCTTTTCCGAGGCATATTGCCTGAATTTAATCTATTAAAAAATGTTCAAATGTTTGTGAAGCTTATGGGACTTAACTACGGGGAATCTATTAAAAGTAGATGTAGTATGTCTAAAGTAATGCAAAGCACATTTATCTACGAATTTTAAGTAACAGTTAACTAATTAAATTAATTTATCTAATTTTTGAGCAAATTTCGCTGATAAGTCGGGATTGAAGAATATTCGTATCAGATTGCAGAAGTCTGTGCACTTACCGTTTCTCAAAAATGTAAGTAGTCTATATCAAGCGCAAGTAAAAGAGCATATATTTCGTAGAATCCAATAATAAAAATTCAACGTTAACGTTTTCAATAAGAGCACAGATGGATCACTTGATGTAATGCGCGAAACGTCACATCGATTTTGTCGTATATTTATATCTGTTACAGATGTTTTTGTGTAAAAGAAATGTATTACAAGAAATTTCTTTTATATTTAGTCTTATTTTTCCCCTGTTCGTACGCTTGTACTTTTCCCTGTTCGTACGCTTGTACTTACAGATAAAGAACTGAAGACTGCGTATCATGCTTAGCTCAAAGATATGGTCTGTGGAATCACGTTTTGCTTTGTGTAACCACCTTGCTATATAGTATCAAACGTCATTTCATTGGAACTCCCACCAAAGCCCCATGGAAAGTATTACCCAAAGGTTTCCTGAAAGATATCTGAAGAGTGATTTCAGCAGTATCTTAAAATGGTAAAGTCAGCTTCATCGGAGGAAGATCGACATTTACACCTTGTTATCAAGCTGCAGCTTATCCCTCGGAGAGAATAATGTGCGAACGGGAGCAGCTATATCGAGTATATTATCACACGCAACATAGACACTGGGATGTCTCCTTGGATGGTTTCCAGGATGCCATTAATGTTTACAAATGAGATGGCAACTGTGCTGACCTGGAAGAAATGCAGCTGGCAGATAAAATTATAGAAGTAGCCAACATGTAACATATCATACAATGCATTAGCAATATATTATTAATATAAAGTGACACCGAACATGGGAAAGTCAAAGACACATTCTTTATTCTCGTAGAGAAAAAACCGCTAAAGATTCTTTGACTTTCTTTTACTTTGGGGCATGGATGGTGCAAGGTATTTCAAAGACTTAACTTCTTGTCGGAACTGTGAACTAGAAGGACCTATCTTTAGATAGATTCCCGTTGTGTTCAGTAGGTATTAATTGTTGGCAGCCATAACAGAAATTTTACTTGAAATTTGTGTTATGAGTTTGATTGGTGATCTTATTATTATATTTCAAGTTCTGTCGATGCAAAAATCTCACGAAAATATAGGGCGACTATATTTTCAACTTTCTTGGAAGTGACGTTCATATATTCTTAGGCTGTAAGGCATCAACAAGTAGAATTCCGGATATATATATCTGTGGCGTCTGTTCCGAAAGAATAGACGTCACTTCTGATCCTGCAGCTGTTATTATTTAATATTCATAGAATATATGACATCAACTGCGATTGGGCAAAGCTGAAAATGTGTACCCAGCCGGGATTGTTTGAAGCCCTTACTCTTACTCTTACGGGAATTAGTTAAACTACGAGTTTGAGTAATATGGGCAGGGCGAAGCTGGGAATTTGTATCTGACGGGAGGCGTTCATGGGTAGTCCTTGCAGGTGCGGTGATCACTGTGTCCCTAGTGGTGTAGGAGTCAGCGCAACTGCCTAGAAAGCAGGAGACCCGGGTTCGAGTCCGGCTGGGTACACATTTTCAGGTTTGCCCAATCTATGAATATTAAAGAATTCAGGATGTTTCTCCAGTAGTCATTTTATTAGAGTAGTAAATGCATTGGTGATATTTCTTTAGTTTAAATTACCGACTAGAACATTCGAAATCCAATACAGTCTCCAAAGGTTCTACCAAACGGAATGAAAGCATTTGGAGTACTTCAAGACAGCTGCAGAATGACGTGGTGTTCTTGGCCTGGTGCATAATCTATTATTTCTGCAAACTCCATACGCTTGCACTGTTCTCACAATATATCACCTCATTGAAAAGACTTTCTAAAGATTTATTCCTTATTAGAGACCAATAACATTGTTTTATGACAGATTAACATTTCAGTTAACGTAATTACTGTAATTAACTGGAATTATTTTCAGTTACCCTTTATTTGGCTTAGTACTGACAGAGTCTAACATACACAATCGCGACACTCGTTACTGCGGAAGTTGTTACCATCTGAATATTGTAACCCACACTAGCTCTACTATGGGTGAACAAGGCGCCGTGAGATTACTATTTGTTTGTAATAACGTTTCTGTGTAATTAACCAAATACTTTAAATTTTGCGTTCCAAGCATTAGTAAAATATACAGAGACATGAATAATCGTGGAAAAAAAAAGTCATTTAGGAATATGTGTATATGTGCAGCTTACTCCGCTGAATGTAGTAGAAGATAAACATAAATTCCTGTTACAGTCTGTTTTTACATGACAGGCACATCCTTAGACGTGTAACAATTCAGTATGATATCTAATGATTTGATCATTTTTACATTTCACTCGTCTTTCGTTGAAACTCATATACGTTTGAGTGAACTACTTTTCCTTATAAAACGCATGTCATGTAGATTCTTGCAGTTTGTGATTCATATGTAGCAATAATCATAGATTGGTTTCTACTTTGTTGGAAACTTTTTTATTTATTTATTAATTATCATTATTATTGTTATTTTACTTTCGACGTTTACATGCCACTCCTGTGAGATTTTCAACTACAACTGTGGTGGCTAATCTGGTACATAAAATAATGTATGTGTTGCGTTCCAAATGAATTTCTTCTGCTTTAACTGGAATTCTAGTGAGGAAACCTTGAAATTTCTGAGTAGAAATTTAACTGTTTTTTGTTCAGAAAGGAAAAGAAATTCTTTATTAAAAAGTTGTAAATTTTAAGAGAATCTTAAATAAACTGTCCTACGATGTGCCGTTTCATACCTTGCAATGGTTCTTATGAAACCTAATAAAGACAAATGTGGAGTTATTTCGTAGTTATTACCTTAACATAAGCTGAAAACAATTTAAAAGAAACTTTTCACACTTACCCGATATCGTATTCCTAAATGTTTTTTGCCGGTTTCGAGCGCTGCTGTCGTGGTGTATAACAAAGATCACGACTGTATATGTTGGATTGTGGTATTGAGAGGACTCATAATTCATAGATAATAATTTTCTGATTACAATATTCTGTGTATTGTTGTACCAAGAATGTATTGTAATCCAAGTCTTGTAATCTACTTCACGCATATGCTGCAAACAGAATAATGTATAGAGCTCGACTGCGTTGGTTCATCATATATGTAGTCTTTCCTTTTATTGTGTGATCACTATACAAACTGGATGTATAACTTCGATTTCCGAAAATAGAACTGGATCCTGCCTACCAAGGAGGTTAAAATAAAGGGGACACGGTGTCATTTATGTGTAGTGTAAATGTTACTTGAAGCCGATCCGATCTGTTGGGGTCTTGGAAGATTAAATTGCGTTAAATTAAAGATTAAATTGCATTAAATTGAAAGCCAGTTTTGAGAATGCAAGTAAAAAAAAATACACTTTCGTGATAAAGTGCTAGACTATATATCCGAAGGTTGGGGCTTCAGTCCCTGGTAATACCTAGAATTTTTATCTGTCACGTTTCACATCTTTCCCCTCTAGCAATGTTGCTGATGTGAAAAATGTCGATTAGCTCCGTGGTTCGGAATCGACGTTAAACTGTGGGTCACCCTATAACAGTTTGCGTAAGTCATTTCGCAGGGTAGAGGAAGGTAACCACTTCCAAATAGTGCCGTGCTTAGTAAAGCACTGTGGTGTTCAAACCAATCTTCGGATTGTTGACTGCTTTATCTTTTAATTATTGTTATGATCTTTATACCACTATGAAATGTAATCTTTTTATTAAGTATAACAGGAAATATTGCTTTTAATTATTTTTAATGAATTAAAAATTAAAAGCGATCTTCGCTGCTGTCCTTAATAAATTGAAACCGAGCGAGGTGGCACAGTGGTAAGACACTGGACTCCCATTCGGAAGGACGGTGGTTCAAATCCACTTCCGGCCATCCTGATTTAGGTTTTCAGTGATTTCCCTAAATCAATCCAGGTAAATGCCGCGATGGTTCCTTTCAAAAAGGCACAGTCGATTTCCTTCCACATCCTTACCCAAAACTCCGAGCGTAGCTCCGTCTCTAATGACCAAGCTGTCGATGGGACGTTAAACCCTAAGTTTCCTTCCTTCCTTTTTAATAAATTGAAAGGATCGCCCGCTCCCAGGCTGTTACAAAAAGGTACGGCCAAACTTTCAGGAAACATTCCTCACATACAAAGAAAGAAAATATATGTGGACATGTGTCCGGAAACGCTTAATTTCTATGTTAGAGCTCATTTTAGTATTTACGGATGAGGCTTCATTCCAACGTGATCAAACTGTAAATTTTCACAATCAACATGTGTGGGCTGACGAGAATGCGCACGCAATTGTGCAATCACGTCATCAACACAGATTTTCTGTGAATGTTTGGGCAGGAATTGTTGGTGATGTCTTGATTGGGCCTCATGTTCTTCCACCTACGCTCACTGGAGCACGTTATCACGATTTCATGCGGGATACTCTACCTGTGCTGCTAGAACATGTGCCTTTACAAGTAAGACACAACATGTGGTTCATGCACGATGGAGCTCCTGCACATTTCAGTCGATGTGTTCGTACGCTTCTCAACAACAGATTCGGTGACCGATGGATTGGTGGAAGCGGACCAATTCCATGGCCTCCACGCTCTCCTGACCTCAACCCTCTTGACTTTCATTTATGGGGGCATTTGAAAGATCTTGTCTACGCAACCCCGGTACCAAATATAGAGACTCTTCGTGCTCGTATTGTGGACGGCTGTGATACAATACGCCATTCTCTCGGGCTGCATCAGCGCATCAGGGATTCCATGCGACAGAGGGTGGATGCTTGTATCCTCGCTAACGGAGGACATTTTGAACATTTCCTGTAACAAAGTGTTTGAAGTCACGCTGGTACGTTCTGTTGCTGTGTGTTTCCATTCCATGATTAATGTGATTTGAAGAGAAGTAATAAAATGAGCTCTAACATGGAAATTAAGCGTTTCCGGTCACATGTCCACATAACATATTTTCTTTCTATGTGTGTGAGGAATGTTTCCTGAAAGTTTAGCCGTACCTTTTTGTAACACCCTGTATAATGTCATGTAATATGTTGAGCGAGCGGAAACGAAACATATTTTCCTCTCATGTTCTAATAACGTTTCGTAGTAGCCATATTGTAATTTGCCAAGAAACGAAATAAGAATGTGTATGGCTGGCACAGTCAGACAACCGAAGTTCAACATTCAGGCAGTAAAGAGATACTAAACGAAAATCAGGCTAGCGCAAGATTTAATATTTGGGCTCACTTACCTGTAACACAGATTTCTTTTCCTGTTCCTTCAGAGGTTTGAGCGCATACTATTCATTACTTAGTGTACTATACATCAGATGAAGTCGTGGAAGAAGCAGGCGACCATGATCAAATTAATTCTAGTGCTGCCCATAAGCTGGCTGGGTCGCAAAATTATTTATTACAGGTCACACTTCATTTACAGTATGACTTCAGTTAAGCGCTTCGGATATGGACATTAGTCTTGTGTAGTTCGCGAACGAACTAGTTCAGAAGAGCGCTCCCACATGCAAACTACGCGAACTAGTTCCTAGATCCCTCGTTTCTTAGTTCGTTCGCTTCTTTACCGAAGACGGATGGGGAACAGCGAGAGGACACGGGAGCGCGCAGAATCGCGTGATTACCTTCGGCTATTTACCATCATTTCGAGCTGAGCCAGTTATTTATAAAAAAAGTAATTTTATTCACCAAAATAAATGCATTTAGCATATTTTGTAGGTAATGATTCTTCAATGACCTAATAAATAAATAAATAAATCCATTTTAAAAATAAAATACTACGAGTTTTCTGTACATAAAGTAGTTGAATACCATTAAATCACCAATTTGTGTAAATAATTGGTTTGTTTGCCGATTTGATGTTTAATTGCCCAAAAATACGGGTTACAGAACACGCTTGGGCCACACTGACCATTATAAAAAAGCTCTCTTAAAAAAAGAATGAGAGTTACCGGTCGCGAACTAAAATGAGAGCTACTGGTCGCGAACTAAAATATGCACTATCGGTCGCTAACTAAAATATGCGCTACCGGTCGCGAAATAAAATATGCACTACCGGTAGCGAACTATTATGGCGAACGTACCTCGCTCCTTAGTTCGTTGGATCCTTTTCCGATGACCGACAGGCAATAACGAGAGGGCGCGCAGCAGACTTAAAAATCGCGTATTTGCCTTCTGCCGATGAGAACCATTTGGAGATGAGCGTCTGCCAGCTAGAGTTACATAGTTCATTGATACAATACTTCTGTTTTAAAGTATTCTGCACTCTGCAGTATCTGATTAATAAATTCTATATTGCCAAGATATAAAGATAACTCAAAACTTAAATGCGAGGAATTATCCACAAACTGTTTCTTTTGGTCTGCGTGATATCGTTGGCGGCTCACGCAGCAAGTGCATGAAGCAGCTAGGGAACTTCTCCCTCCATCTGCATGCGCAGACCACACCGCTTAGCCTTCAGTGGGAGCGGACGAACTAAAAGAGCCAACTAGTTCGCGACAGAGCTGCGAACTAAAGTGAGCGCTTCCGGTCGCGAACTATTATGCGCAAGACTAATGCCCATCATCAGATTTGTACCTGTTTTGTGACGACAGCTACACGTATGCACATACATGGCTTTTAAAAATGTTATTTCTTATACACACTTGTGCAGATTATCGTGTGTAAGAGAAAATATTTTCAAAATCTATGTGTCTGTATGCGTGTGGCTGACGTCACAAAGGCGAAATTGTAGCCAGCTTATCGGCAGCACCACCAATTAATTACTCAGTGTATTTTAAAAATGTAGGTGCCTTTTGAGACTGACAAGGAAAGTACATGGCCTCGAACAAACATATCTGTTTGAACGTTTGCTTACAGGATCTCTACGTAAACCTCGATGGGCTGGTGGGTGTCGTTTTTCTGCAAAACTCTCCAATGATGCTCTAGATAGCACTGTAGATGTAATTGTAGACGCCATACATAATGCAGATATCTTAACTATAACTTATGTAATAATCATAGTACATGTTCTATAGCGTATTCTCATGAAAAGCCGTGATCATAGTTGCAACTTTAGCCTTCTTCTTCACTGCCACTGCTTCCATCGCCTCTTCCCGCACTTATCGTAGCACTACCGCTTGCAATGAGTTGTTCGCCATTATCATCCCTATTATCATCATTATGTGTTAGTGTTACAACATTATCTAACTTATGCTCATATTTCTGTACCATAACAGATACGAGAAAGCATGCGAATGATTCATCTTCTACACTAATACCATCTTGACGAAGAACGGTTATTCGTAACTTCATCTCAACTAATCGCAGTACATCAGCACGATTGATTAGCAATCGCCGCCCCATCTGACGCTTCACCACACAAATAACGTCACAAAACGCACCTTCGGAGGCACACTGCACCGTCCCTACTGGCGAACCGACAGGTCAAAGTGCAATGTGGCAAGGCACACGCAGAGGCCTCTAACGGAAGACTGCAGACTTTTGAAGATGCGGGAGTATCGCTAGTGCAATACGGGACCTTTACATTATCTCTCATACGATTTTGGTGTATATGTGTTTGTTCGAGCCCAAGTACTTTCCTTGTGAGTGGTGTAACATAAGTGTGAGAATTAGCGTTTGGGTTCTTAAGTGGAGTGACTGTCCCTTTCGTGGGGATTTTGTTTGGTTATGATCAAAACTTGATGGTATTTTAAGATGAAACGTGAACAAGAATCTGGTATGCAAATGTTCACGTTTGTAAAGCTATGGGTCCAAACTGCAGTGGTCATCAGTCTCTAGACCTACAAACTACTTTAACAACATACACATCCTTCCCGAGGGAGGACTCGATCCTCCGTCTGGGAGCAACCTTGCACTCCGCAGCAAGGCATCTCAGAGCGCTCGTCCACTCTCGCGCGGCTCTGGTATACTTACAGGTAGTTAAATGCAAGTAACCGGACGGGTGGCTGCATCCGGTGAAAGTGTTGAGTTTTCTGCGATGGAAATATTAACTCAGTTAAGACTTTTTTCAGTCACAGTTACCAATATAGCAACTCAGTAATCGGAAATACCAATTGAGCCGTGGTGGCGGCTCGGTTCTCCCTTTTTATTTTCTTTCTTTATCTAGTGGAATTTTAATTTGTAGGCAGGAGCCTGCACCGTTAATTGCTCCTCTGACTGTCGCGGCGCTTCAATACGCGACTAGTTTTTGCTTCTTGCCAAGTTAGTGTGTCCTGTCTTCCGGGTTAAAGTTTCGCCTCTTCCGCTTATACATTGGCCGTCTCTGCTGTGTGTGGAACGGTGGAGGGGGGGGGGGGGGAGCGACGGAGAGAGTAGTATGCGACCAGTAAGAACGTTTCGGGAAGTGTGTGGCCGAAGCTGTAGGTCTGTAGCGGTGGCCGTCTGGTACAACGAGCAATGTAAACTATCAACGACCTATATAAATAACATAGACTGGCTAAGGTGCTGCCGTACTTGAAGCAAATTGAAAGCTCGGCCGCCTTGTTTTAGAAGGTCACGTAGGCGTAACCAGTCGTCTGCTATAGCACTGAATCATATCGCTTTCACTTTGTGCAATGGCTTAACAAACCATTCTCTACCTGCTTACTGTTATTCTTATAGCCAAGCTAATATGGATAAAGGATAAATGAAAGAAAACAAGTATGTGGCAGACAAATAGGAAAGTTTAATTACAAGTGGCACATACACTACACGGCTAATCATCAGACACACACACACACACACACACACACACACAAACACGCCTTTTCACTGTCCTTTAAAAAGTGCCTAATCTGCTTCCTGTTTCCTGCGCAGATTTGTATTTACATAAATGATGTATTCTACAACTGAGGTAATGTTTTAATAACAGCTTTATTAGGCTGGAGTTATGAGATTCCTCCCGAAATTCCGAGGATACCATTAAGTGCTCGAAGTTGGTAAATAAAATGGGTCTGTTTCCCAAAATTCTAAATACATCTACCTACATTTGCAAAAGAAAATTTTTTCTACAAGATATTTAGAGGGATTGAACAGGCTGTTTTTTATTCCTTATAATCCGATTAGTCCTGCTTGATTCTCATTTTTAGAAGCAAGGAGAACTTCCAAGCAATCTAAACACTTAAGTTTTCTACTCACTTGCCTAATGATGCTTCCAGATATAGGCTATATTCAACTACTTTTTCGGAACATAATGTCAGCATTTCGTATACTGCCACATAGTCATGGTCACAATGTATAGGCCTACTGCTCTCTGAACGACTTAAATCATGATTTGCAATAGGTAAGAAAAGAGGTTCCATCTCTCCTGCTTGGCTACATGACATATCTTCAAAGGAAGCTAATTCAGCCATCTGACGTTTTTTTGGAGAACATGTTTGAATATGGTCGGGGAACGAAAATATCGTCGGTATCGCATTAGCCAGAAGCCGCTTTGTATCATTTGTCGCATACATGTATTTCTCCTCAAAATGCGATGAACAAATGCCATTGTATGCAGTAGATTTCGACTTATCTCGCCTTATATTTCAAAGGAAATCTTAAAAATATAATTACAGCTCACTTTAGTTACAGTAGGACTATTGTATGCAGAAATGTAGTAGGACAAAAGACGAGTACACGAAATATTAGAAACGAAGTCATACAAATACTAAATGAAATCCAATAATGCAACAGTCTTATTACCGCGATTCGTACAGCGATTCGCATACACTGGGCACGATTTGAGCTTAATAAATAACTTTTCAAGCTTACTACGATACATAAAATATGGACGCAAAACACGTAAATAGAGTCGGTCTAACTTTCGTATTCGGCGCCTTAGACGTTGGAAAAAATGGCTGCCACAGTTCCTGGTTGCTGCCACAAGGAGCGCTGTTAACCCAGAGATAGCCACTCTATGTAGTTTATACAGCTCGTTGTAAACTACATAGAGAGGCTATCTCTGGATTAACTGCGCTCCTTGTGGCAGCAACCAGGAACTGTGGCAGCCATTTTTTCAACGTCTAGTGCGCCCAGTTAGGTCGACGCTATTTACGTGTTTTGGTTTCACATTTTATGTATCTTAGGAAGCTTGAAAGGTTATTTATTAAGCTCAAATCGTGTCGAGTGTATGCGCAGCATATAACTGTACGAATCGCAGTAATAAGACTGTTGGAATATCGTATTTTCAGTAAGTATTTTTATGTTTTCGTTGCTAATATTTCGTGTACTCATCGTTTGTCCTACCACATTTCTGCATACAATAGTCCTACTGTAACTAAAGTAAGCTGTAATTATATTTTTCAGTTTTCTTTGAAAAATGAAGAACTTACAAAACGATGGTTAGCCAATTTGAGGCGAGATAAGTGGAAACGTACTGCATACAGTTGAATTTGTTCATCGCATTTTGAGGAGAAATCATGTATGCAACAAATGATACAAAGCGGCTTCTGGCTAATGCGATTCCGATGATATTTTCGATAGCTGAATCAGCTTCATTTGAAGATATGTCATGTAGCCAAGCCGGAGACATGCAACCTCTTAATGCTGACATTATATTCCGAAAAAGTAGTTGAATATATTTCTGAAAGCATCATTAGGCAAGTGAGTAAAAAAAAATCATTGTTTAGATTGCTTGGAAGTTCTCCTTGCTCCTAAAATGAGAGTAAATCAGGATTAATCGGATTATAAGGTATAAAAGACAGTCTGTTCAATCCCTCTAAATATCTTGTAGAAAAAGTTTTCTTTTGCGAATGTATGTAGATGTATGTAGAATGTTGGGAAACAGACCTTCATTTACCATCTACGAGTACTTAATGATTTCCTCGGAATTTTGGAAGTAATTTAATTACTCCAGCCTAATAAAACTGTTATTAAAACATTACTTCAGTTTATTGAAATGCAATATGTTGATCTAAAGATCGTTACATCCACTGTTTCGTCTGGAATAAGAAGTTTCAGCAAGCTGAAACTAATTAAATACACTTGAGGAGCACGACTGCTTAACAAATCTGAGTATAATATCCATAGAGCACAAACGAGCTGCTTCTCTAAACTATGATGATAACAAAAACAGTTTTGCAGCAAAAACGCTCGAAAAGCGAAATTTTGAATTATTTTTGTACGATGAGTAATCTTTTAATATTTTTGTATGTATTGAAATTGTTCTGTTTTCCTTTGATCTTCATTGAGTCAATATAATAAGTTCATGTTGTGAGATTGTGACATTTATTTAGAAATATGTAACTCAATTAGCGTCAAAAATTCGATTCTTACAGGGGGGGGGGTGAAAGAAGGGGCGGCAAATTTAAGCTTGCCCCCCTTGGCAAATGTCCTAGATTCGGCCCTGACTCCTGATTGGCTGCGGCGCTGTTGCCAACGTCTACACATGAAACACCACTCACGGACTCATAAACTGCACTTCAGCCCTTGATAGTCCTCTTCTTGTTACGTTGTGTGTGTGCCTGATGCAACAGTACCCTAATGTGGACTATTTTAATATGAAGTTCAATGCAGTGTGTTTGATATGCATGTTTCTACACTTTGCTAAGCCGTCTAGTATTATTATATGACTTGTCCTCCATTTTTGTCATAAGCATCCTTATGGCACAGTGATAGTCTTAATCTGAAGTGCAGTGAAATGTTATGTGAATGTTTACACAGTTTGCTGAGCCATATGATACTACTATGCGAGTGAACTTACCCGCATGTCTGTGGCACAGCGAAAGGTAGTTAATGCAGCGATGATATTTCTATCGAGCAGAATTTGTAATATGAAGTTTTGCTGGCAAGTGCATTTAGCGACTTGTTTTTAGCCTAATGTGGGTGTGTTGTGTGCTGTGTGTCTAAATTAGATTAGATTAGCTGTTCGTTCAATAGTTCCGTTTTGAGGAGATCTTCATGGATGTGGAACATGTGAGTATATAATTTATTTTACAAGCTGATATAATCGTTTGGTTCTATTAAAAAATTAGTTAGTGGAGTAGAAGGAGTAGGCCACTAGTACGTCTTTGAGGCTCCTCTTAAACTGATCTTTATTTGTAGCTACATTTTTTATAGTTGCCGACAAATTATTGGAAATGCGTGTTCTTGAATTTGTGAAGTATTAATGTGTAGTGCAATGAACTAAAGTAAATGCTTTTAAATCCTTGTGTAGTTCGTTGTTGTTTCTGGTATTGTATGTATGAACTGAAGTATTTATTGAAAACAGGGACTTGTTATTTATGACAAATGTCATTAAGGAATAAATATACTGAGAGACAGTTGTTACTATATCTAGTTCTTTGAAGAGGCTTCTACAGGATGTCCATGAATTCACTCCACAAATAATACGTATTACTCGCTTTTGGGCTCTAAAAACGTTTGTTTGACTTGAAGAGCCAGCTCAAAATATTATACCATATGACATTACGGAATGAAAGTAAGAAAAATGCAAGTTTTGCTATTTTTGTGTCACCAACGTCTGATAACACTCGAATTGAAAATACAGATTTGTTAAGGCGTTTCTACAGTTTTCTACAGTTTTGTGGTGTGCTCCTGCCAACTGCCTTTATTATCAAGCTGTAATCACGGGAATTTAATACTGTCAACCTCTTCTATCTGTTCTTCTTCATAATGTATATGCTGGATGGAAAACTCATATATGTATTGAACTGCATATAGTTTAATGAGTTGGCTTTAAACCATTTATTAATGTCCATGAAAATATCAGTAGCAAACTTTTCTAGAACTATGCTCGACATGCTATGTATTATGATGCTTGTATCATCTGAAAACAAAACGAACTCTGTTTCTGGTTGTGTAACTGATGAGAGGTCATTAATGTACACTAAAAAAGCAATGGTCCATTGCCTTGGTTAATTTACTGCCTGTTATTCACTAGTATTCTGGGTGAGGCTCTTTGTTTCTTCTTTTGCTCTCATTGGAAGTGTTTATTGTTCAGACATTTGTGTGTTAGCAGCCTGTAGTTTTAAGTCGCTGCGATCCTACCAGCTTACTTGTTGGAAGGACACCCTCTTTGACTCAAATGCGGCACTCATGGCAAACAGTCTCATCCATCTCATCCATCCATGAGTTATCTTTTATGTAGTTAGCTCCTAGGTCCTCATCTTTCTTCCCCCTTTTTCTTATCTTGCGCTGGGTCAGATTTGAACTTAACGCAAGATTCTGGTACTGTTGTGTTGCTGAGAGTATTTTCGGTTGCTCAGGTTAAGTATGCAGGTTTGAACTATCAAGAATACTCTAAAGTATTAAGTGGCTATGTTGTATTACATATGGAATCCAATGATTAAGCAATCTTCAATGATTCTGTTTACTTGTTGGTTAGTTAATTTGTGTCATACAAATGGTTATAAGAAATTAATATAGTAACCAGTGATTATTTGTTTGAAATCACTACCTGAGGATTCAGAGCTATGCGCTGATTATGCGAAACTCTACTCACCTTAAGAGACTTTGGCGAACATTGATTGTTTAGCTGGTTCAATTTAAGGACTTCAGCAGTGACACCACCTAAAGAACTCGCAGCTGCTTCGCCGCTCTACACAATCTCGAAGCAACATCCTGAAGATGGCCAAAATTGGGTCGAAACTAGTCTGAAATATCAATTTTACGCTATAGACTGTTTATATAAATAAATTTTGCAATAAGGACGCTATTATCCCTAAAAAAACAAAAAAACAAAAATGTTTCCAAAACTACTTCATGCTATTGTTTTGATTCCTTGAATTTTCTTTAAATCCGTAATTGTCTCATAATTATTTGTAAATTGCTGGTTCTTGAAGGATTGCCATTTTACGCAATTGTATTATCGTACAGAAGTGAAAGGTGTTTGTGGCTGTTAATAAAATTTTGTTTGACAAGCAATCGTTCTTTCCTCTGTCTGTTTACCTAGCACCAGACTCAAATAAATATACATTTATCATAAACTGCAATGCTGCAGCCAAACAGCCATGAAAGTCAGCTACAGTTTTTAATTTATACATGACAGTAATGTTGCAACTCGGAGATTGTTTCCACAGCGGTTAGTCCTTCACTGAAACTTGAGGGATTTGCTGTCAAAGAATTTGATAAAATGTATTTTACGAAGTAAATATCTTTGCTTAGGAGTAAATGTCTACAGTGATGGCAATCTTAAATATGCATTTGAACAGCTCCCCTTAGAAATACAAAAGGTTAACTTAGAAGTTTAAGGATGTCACATTAGCACCAGGAAGTAGAACTATTTAGTTAACTATTTGAAGAATTATCTAATGAATATGAAAAGCAGCTGGAACAAAAGACCTACGAACGACAGGTATAGTTTGAGGCTCAGTGTAAACAATGTATTTGAAATTGGGTCTTCACTCTCGGTGCTGGTTGCTTTCTTATTTATTGCATTTTATTTTCATATTTATTAAGCAACGCTCGAGTCTGTCAGTGATAGTGGACTTCATCACAGTAACGTTATTTTCTGTAAAAGTATGATCCAGCTATACGTTTTGCAGGAACTGACTTCATTGTGATGTCGTTCGCTTTCATCAATATATTTCAAATCGATGTCATTCATCAGGATAATGTTCCGTGTACAAATCCAGTAAACACAAAAAATGGAGTTAGAATCTGTGGTTTTGAATATCAGTACAGACATGTACAACATTTACAATCTCTTGTGTACCATTTTATGCACACATAATCCTCTTTTACTGAAGCCATCCTATGAGCAACTTATAATATTGGAATACAGATGTTGAAAAAGAAAAAAAGCAGAAATAGACTCATGTGGGAGCATTAACAGGACTATTTACGAATGCGTAATCAAAAACTCAATTATAAAATTTTTAAATCAGATATGTTAATAATATACACTGAAAATGTATCTCAGCTTACAAATATATTAGAGCATTTAAAAAGTAAACAGAAGTGCCCACGGTGACATGCTGCTTGTCGAATGGTAGTCTAATCCAGTGTTTTCCTATTGGTATGTGATGAATATTTGTGTCAATTAGCAGAAGTGACTAAGATCTCCAGATGTGATTTATTTTATTTTAAGAAATATGAACATGTTAAGGGTATTTTATGCGCATCTATGCACTTCCAAATGATACAACGTATTTCACTGGACGTGTTTTGTTTTGTCAACTGTAAAACATCTTCAGTTTTGGAAATTTCATCTTGGCGTTTGGCATCAAATCATGGATCGCAGATTTGTTGCATATTGTACCTCATATTATTCCTTTTGCATCAATATATTCAGAACTAACATGAAGCTGACTGAAGCACTATCCATAATTTACGTGGTCAATGTGGCATTACCACAGGTTTAAGTAATCTGTAAATCTAGGGACCGATGATCCTAGTAGTTTGGTCCCTTGGATTCACAAAAATTAGAACATTTTTGTACTTTTTCCATGTAGTAATAAGTTAATTATGCCCACCCAATTGAAAATTCTCATCTTTAACACTGATACTGTTCAACCTGGTATGCAAGATGTATGAGACAGGGGAAATACCCTCCGACTTCAAGAAGAATATTGTAATTCCAATTCCAAAGAAAGAAAGTGCAGACAAGTGTGAAAATTACAGAACTATTCGTTTAATAAGTCATAGTTGCAAAATACTAACACGAATTATTTATAGACGAATGGAAAAACTTGTGGAATCTGACCTCGGGGAAGATCAGTTTGGATTTAGGAGAAATGTAGGAACACGGGAGGCAATATTCACCTTACGACTTATCTTAGAAGACAGGCTAAGGAAGGGCAACCTACGTTTTTGGCGTTTGTAGATTTGGAGAAAGCTTTTGACAATGCCGACTGGAATACACTCTTTCAAATCCTGAAGGTATCAGGGGTAAAATTTAGGGAGCGAAGAGTTATATTCAACCTATACAAAAGCAGACAGCGGTTATTAGAGTCGAAGAACATGAAAGGGTCGCAGTGGCTGCGAAGCGAGTAAGACAGGGTTGTAGCCTTTCCCCAATGTTTTTCAATCTGTATATTGATCAGCCTGTGAAGGAATGCAAGGAGAAGTTTTTAGAGGGAATTAGTTAAAAACCTTAAGGTTTGCTGATGACATAAAAATTATGTGAGAGACAGAAAAGGACCTGAAAGAGCAATTGAATGTAATGGACGGTGTCTTCAAAGGAAGATATAAAATGAACATTAACAAGAGTAAAACGAGGGTAATGGAATATAATGTCAGAAAATCAGGCGATGCTGAAGGAATTAGATTAGGTAATGAGACAATAAAAGTAGTAGTTGAATTTTGTTATTTGGGTAGCAAGATAACTTCTGATGGCCGAAGTAAAGAAGATATAAAATCCAGAATGACTATGGGGAGAAAAGCGTTTCTAAAGAAGCGAAACTTGTTAACATCCAATATTAATTTAAATGTTAGGAAGTACTTTCTGAAAGCATTTGTATGGAGTGTTGCCTTGTATGGGAGTGAAACGTGGACGATACGGAGTTTATATAAAAAGATGATAGAAGCTTTTGAAATGTGGTGCTACAGACGAATGATGAAGATTAGATGGGTAGATCACGTGACTAATGAGGAGGTGCTTAACCGAATTGGGGAGAAAAGGAGTTTCTGACTGAGAGAGGGGATAGATTGGTACGACACATTCTGAGACATCAAGGAATTGTCAACTTAGCATTAGAAGGAAGTATGTGAGGTAAAAATCGTAGAGGGAGACCGAGGGACGAATACAGTAAGCAGATTCAAAAGGATGTAGGTTGCCGAACATATTCTCAGATAAACAGACTTGCACAGGACAGGGTAGCGTGGAGAGCTGCATCAAACCAGTCTGCAGACTCAAGACCACAACATCAACAACATGAAGTAATTTTCTTTCTAGTATCAAAATTTTTGTTAACCGTTAATGCAATAAAACTGTAAATAATTCAATTGTTTAAACTGTATTAATTTTTAACAGTAAAACTTTGTTGCATTTGGTTCCATTAACTACAAAATCGGGATGTATCATTTCTTTAATAGATATGAAAAGTTGATATTAGCTAGAGGAGATGCATTTAATTAAAAATTTGTGCCATGGACAGGATTCGAACCCAAGACCTCCTGCCTACTAGGCAGGCACTATAACCGCTAAGCCACCATGACCTCGCAATTGAATGGACTCCCTTAAGTCTCCCTCGACAACACAAACTTAATTTCTGCTTCATGTTCTCCTCTGTGAATACATATCAATGTTGCCAAGGCTTTCCAATAGCAGAATAGCACCCCAACTATGAACGTTAAAGCGAATGATCCAGCTTTGTTTCTCAGGCACAGGTGATATATGCAAATATCAAATAAGAAATCGTTACCCCGAGACATATTTTATTTCAATATATATCAGAGATATTAACTGAAGGAGATGTATTGAACTAAAATTTGTGTTGCGGAGGGAGATGTGCCTTAAGGCAGTCTATGCATTCACCATATCCATTAACCCTTTAACACATAGTGTAGCTGATGAGCTGCGTACCTTATTTTTTCGATTATCTCTCAAACTGATCTAAATTTACCACAAATTGATTTGTAGCTGCTTGTTTACTTGGTGTTACATATGCTAGTGCGTCTTCCTAGAAATTATAAACTGGAGAATGCTACTGAATCATTTCGACAATTAGCTGCACTGAGTTACTCCTAAGATGTGCGTTTGTTTACTTTTGTACGCCTCCTTTGCCATGTAAAAGTAGTCAATCACATACCACTGTTGCATTATTATTTACTTTCTGGAAAGGTGAGAGGCATAATTGCGACATTTACTTCATTGTGTACATCATGGAAGCATTATATAGCTGACCAGCTATGAGATTTTTGTTGTTACTAGTGCCTAATGATTTTAAGTTTATACTCACTATAATCGTGGTAGCCTTTATAGCTTCAAATAAAAATTCATGCATTAATGGGCTAAGTCATGGTGGGTTAGTGGTTATAGCGCCAATTTAGAAATCAAGAGACCCTGGGTTTGAATCCCAGCCATGGCACAAATACTGATTCAATGCATCTCCTTCAGTTATTATCTATGATATATATTGAGACAAAATATGTCTCTGAACAATTATTTGTAATCAAAAATTGATATCAACTTTGATAGATTATATATACTTCTTTTAGCTCTGTGTGAAATGTGTGATATTACTTACATTATTGACAGCTGTGTCAAATTGTTTTACATTTATAAACTAAGGTGATGTGGGATGTGGATGTTAGTCCGTTGTCGAAAGAAAAACTAATTTTCATGTGAATAAGATTAATTGAGATGATTGCTATCATAATGTGCATGTATGAAATTTAGATAGTTAATCCCATATCGTCAACAAATTACTTCTCCCATGTCGTTGCAATGGGATAAGTCATATGCAATTTAATATTTAGCCTGACTAATCCAGTATTTGAGATAATAATATATGGAAAGATGACGTTCTACGTGTGCACGTACTTCGTGAGATACCTACATATTTACTGTGAAAATAACATTTATCTGCATAGCAGAGGGTTCATCAAACACCTTTCATAATATTTCTCTACAGTTTCATTCTCTAATAGTGCGCGGGAAAAAGAAACATCAAAACCTTTCCGTCTTATTTCTCTAGTATTATAATTATGTCTTCCTGTGTTGGTGGGTGCTAATAAAACATGTTCGCATTTTAAAGAGAAAATTGGCAAAAGAAATTTCACAAATACATCTCGTGGCGATGAAGAAAGGCTTTGTTTGAATGTTTTCCCTCCCAATTCTTGTATCGTTTGTATCTTACCTGCTTTATTCCTCTGCTTGAGAGGGCAAAGAAACTGTCTATGATCAGCCAGTTCTGTATACCTTCGCACCCAACATTATTTACAGCTTTAGAGTCTGTATTATCAGAACACAAGTAAAAACGTATAGAGATTTAGTCAACTAAGTGAGATTTACTGTTTGTCATAAATCTATTGCTAAAATATTTAAATAAATTATACTGGTTTTTATATAAAAAAGTCTAATATCAACTGAATATTTTATCTGTAACCATTTATTTATTGAAAAAAATTACAAAACTATTCATAAAGAAATTTGTAGCTCTCAATAATCATATAAAAGTTTGTGTATATCTGTATTTTATGTGTTGTACTCAGTAATATATTATCATACTGTTTGTTCCAAAGAGGAAAAGTGTTGATCAAACAAATATGGTGTGTGGAGTATCAGGTACTTTAAGCAGTAAACATGAAACAAATTGTAAATTTCTTATGTCAATAAATATTACAATCACATACAAGTTGCAACAAGATACATAAAATAGTTTTAAATAATTTAAATAAATAAAATTCAAATTAAACATAACGAGTATAACAGAAATCTTAATGAAAGAGGTATACTTAAATATATTGCAATGATAATGAGCCGTGAAAAAGTGAAGGTGAACTACGACATGATCACTAGATGAGGTAACACAGTTACGAAACACCACACGTAATAACAATAATGTCTTGTGATGATGTAACTGTTAATGGAAGCTGAAGCAGTCAGGGTATTATTTTGTCTGTCAAAATATACCATAAAATTATTTATAATATTCTCTCCAGGTCAAAATTTTAAATCGAATTTGTTTTAGATACCTGGGGTATTTCACCTACCATGTTTCGATAGTGTTAATTTTGATGGGCTTCTTCTTTGCTGATAACTAATTTCTATTTTTGTTTTTAAGCCATACAATAAATGCGGTAATATCAAAGGCAAAAAATATGGTGCGCCACAGATCTCGTACACCATTCATCAGTTTGGTTTTGTTATTTGCACAAAGCTCACATACAGAGACTACTTCCCCCATAAGAGGTACGAATATGTTGACTACGTTTTTGGTTCACTTCACAGGTGTAAGTTATATCAGAGCACGTATCTGGTAGCACTTCAACAGAGGAATGGTCTGCAGTGACTGGATAGAATATTAGTTGATTCGCATATATGAACAGGAAAATGCGGTGGGAATTAAGTTGCGTCTTTGTCGCTTAGTTTGTTATTTAGCTTAAATAAACTGAGAAACAATTCACCAGAAAATTTCTTAAGTGTCGACGAATTCAGTCTCAAGTTCCTTTTGTCTTAGGAGTAATACTCTGGTACACACAGCCTGAGTATTACGATTTAAGTGAAACAAATAGGTCACAGTCTCACTAAATTTGATGACAGATTGGAATGTCATTAGACGATGGGATGTTGACTTTTCTGCCGCATTCAGCGGCATTAGAAAAACCAGTCCGCACGAAGGTTGTGTATATTCAAGCACGGGTTTCCACGTCGAGGATTTTCGCTAGCGAGGAGGCAATGACGGCACCAGCTCCTGATCCTTGACCTTGCTGGGCCAAGAGGTCATGCAGCAGCTGATCTGCCGTGTCCTCGTCTATCGGAATCAGCTCTCCCAGTTCCTCCAGTATCTGCCTTCCTTTGGAATTCTCTGCTTCCTTGTCTACGTCACTTTCAGATATCGCTGGAGAAATAATAGTCTCTGGCGTCGTCCACCTTTCTTGTTGTAGCGTCAGCTGACTGTCGGGACCAACGGGCGTCGATTCAATTCCAGTTGTAATTTCAGTTTCTGGTTCGGCGCTGGTGAACTGAAGAATCTGTTCGTCAGTTGTGACGGGAACAGTGTGTGTGGTAGCAGACTCGTCAATGGTGCTGACAGTTGCGTGTTCCTCAGAAACTTCTAGAAGTTGACGTTTGTTCCTTTGTGAGTGAGTTTTCTCTGTCTCGGGTTGTGCATTCGGTGATTCTGTCCCAGAACGGCGTAATGGAAGCTCTACTAGTGGCGCGGGGCCAGAAATTGTTGCATACCCGGGTAGTGTACCAAGCTGTCGTGACATCTCGCGATTTTCTCGTAATATCGCCTCGATTTCTTTTACAGTCGTCTCTGCCATGAGATTTTGAGGAATGTCGTACGGTTTTATTCCTGGAATTTTTTGGAGTTGTTTCGACATTTCGCGGTTTTGCTTCAAGATGGCTTCAATTTCGCGAGTGGTGGCCTCCACGGCGCTGTGCACCCGCCTGAGCGTCTTCAAGCCTTTCAGTCCCCGCTTCTGGAAGATGTCTGCTCTAGATGTTACCCCGGAGACTTTCTTGCCATTTGATTTGCCACTTCGCTGCGGGAATTTGGACGGTGCTGCATTTTGGGGAGCGTCAGTTTCGGCTGGCGGCTTCAGTTCGTCGCTGATGTCGTCTGAAGATCTCTTCTTGCGACGGGCTCTCGCAGGCTTGGAAGGTCCGGTGTCGTCGAAGACGTCGTCGGCGTATTCTGTGGGCGAACGCGGTGTTCTCCTCCAGGTGTCCTCGTCCCCTGTTCCGACGGTGTTGAATTCGTACGGAGAGGCCACACTGTAGACCTCGTCATCATCCACCGCACGGCCAGACCTGTCGGTCTCCACGTCTTGCTCCTGTTGGATGTCGTTGGAGTTCTGGATCGGGATGCCGTGGAAGTTGTGCTGGTGCTTGTTGGCGGCCCCGTACGTCTTCACCTTGGAGTGGCCCTGGATGATGAGGTACATCGGTCCCCTGAGAGGTTCCGCCGGCTGCTTGTAGTGCGAGAAAAGTGGGTCGGTGGTCAGAGAAGCTACAGTCGTGGCCACGGGGGTGGCACACGTCGTGACGGTCGCCGTGGGCGTCGCGGCTGGCGTCGTCGTCGCGGTGAGGGCGTCCGACTGGGGAACGACGGCGGTGACGGGCGTCGCCTCGTCGCGCAGGAGGCTCTGCAGCAGCGACGAGAGGTCGACGCCTTCGTGGGCGGCGGGCGCCCGCGTGGGGGCGGCGGCGGTGGGCGGCGCGGCGGCCACCGTCGCCAGCTGCGTCTTGCCCTCCTTCCAGTCGGCCTGCTGCAGGGGCTGCGCCGTCGACGCGTGGTACACGAGGCTGGCGTGCTGCAGCGTCACCGACGTCTGGCCCTGAGGCGACTGCGCCACCGCCGGGGCGGTGGGGGGCGGTGGCGGGGGCGGCATCAGCATCGTGTACGGCGGCCGCATGGGCGGCGCCGACGGCTTGTGGTAGAAGGCCGAGGGGTAGTAGGACGCCGGCACCGACGAGTAGTGGTGGTGGTTGTGGTGGTGGTGGTTGTTGCTGTTAGAGCTGAACTTGGACGCGTCCACGATCTTGAGGAACTGGTCGAAGACGTCGTGTCTGGATTCGAGCAGGGCCGGTGCCGTCGTCACCGCGTCGACGGTGGTGGCGGCGGGCGGCGGCAGAGCGGTGGGCTGGCGAGGGCGCAGCACCGGCACCTGCAACAAGGGCGCATCCACATGTCAGGTGTGTGAATGTGGACACTGTACTGTGGCTGGGCTGAGTTTCTAGCATTAAGGATACAGGGTACTTATAAATGGTGGACAAATCGATTTTTTATAATTTCATTTATTGATAATTATATGATTTATTCGAGAGTAGATGAAATTACATCAGAGCTACTAAAGTCTTTGGGAGAGTCGGCCATGACAAAACTGTTTCATATGATGTTTAAGATGTATGAGACAGGCGAAATGGAAAATCTGGTAGAAGCTGAAATGTTGCACCGGTGCTTAATATTTAAGTTACGCACTTCAAACGACATTTCACTGCAATTCCTCAGAAATTTGTCCATACATAAGTCCAAATTAACTGGATAGTCTAACAGGTTCTCTAAACAGATCACTACTTTGTTGAGAAGACAAACAAATTTATATGAACCACACTCAATCTGCCAACAGGGTTTTTATACCATTCAATAAGGTGGCTACGTCACGTTTCGTCATGTCATATGACATCAAGTGACGTTCAAAAAGTTTCTATTAAGATTATGTTTTTAAATAGAAAATATACGTCAAATTACGATATAATTTATATTTTAGTGTTTAGTAAAGATTTTTTATACAAATGAAATTGCAAGTAACAGTTACACCTGCTACGCACTTTTCTTTTAAAGGTACTAACAAATATTTAATTTTTAAATAACAGATATTTATGTAATAGCATTATTATTTGATTCTTTGTGCCTACTAAAGGCTTTTATACAAAACAACATTTTAGTAGCAAGTTACAATCATTACGTACAAATGCTGATAAGATCGTCTTCTATGTTTAAGATCTTTGACACAGTTCTTATGACAAATCAAAACAAACGTCAATCTCACACATGCTTTGCCAGTGATTTCCGATTACAAAAATATACTTAACATTTATGTCCCCTTTAAGGTAAGTTTAACCCATACAGATGACTGTGGTAGTTACAGTTCACGTAAAACACGCGAATATTTGCGCGATTTTCTTACGTTACCAATATTGAAAGCGCATATGAATCGTAACAAAGCTGACCTCGGGAAAGATCAGTTTGGATTCAGGAGGAACGTAGGGACACGGGAGGCAATACTCACTTTACGACTTATCTTAGAAGACAGATTAAGGAAAGGCCAGCCTACGGTATTAGCTTTCGTAGATTTGGAGAAAGCTTTTGACAATGTTGATTGGAATACACTCTTTCAAATTCCGAAGTCAATAGGAGTAAAATACAGGGAAAGGAGAGTTATTTACAACTTGTACAAAAGCCAGACCGCAGTTATTAGACTCTAAGGACATGAAAGGGAAGCATTAGTTGGGAAGGGAGTAAGACAGGGTTGTAGCCTTTCTCCGATGTTATTCAATTTGTACATCGAGCAGGCGTTGAAGGAAAGCAAGGAAAAATTTGGAATAGGGATTAAATTCAGGGTGAAGAAATAAAAAAAAAAAATAAACATTGCGTTTTGCTGATGACATTGTAATTCTGTCAGAGACAGCAAAGGACCTGGAAGAGCAGTTGATTGGAATGGGCATTGTGTTGAAGAGAGCGTATAAAATGGACATTAACAAGAGTAAAACAAAAATAATGGCATGCAGTCTTAGAAAATCAGGCGATGCTGAAGGAATTAGATTAGGTAACGAAACAATGAAGGTGGTAGATGAGTTTTGTTACTTGGGTAGTAAAATAAAATATCACGGTCGCTGTACAGGGGATATAACTTACAGAATGGCAATGGGAAGAAACGCGTTTTTGAAAAAGAGAAATTTGCTAACATCGAATATTAATTTAATTGTAAGTAAGTCATTTCTGAAGGCATTTTGTGTGAAGTGTTGCGTTGTACGGGAGTGAAACATGGACGATAAACAGTGCGGAGAGGAAGAGAATAGAGGCTTTTGAAATGTGGTGCTACAGAAGAATGCTGAAGATTAAGTGGGTAGATCGCGTAACTAATGAAGAGGTACGGAATAGAATTGGTGAGAAAAGGAATTTTTGGCACACCTTGATTAAAAGAAGGGATCGCTTGGTAGGACACATTCTTAGACATCGAGGAATCGTAAATTTAGCATTGGAGGGATGTGTGTGCAGTAAAAATAGCAGAGGGAGTCCAAGAGATGCATATAGTAAGCAGATTCAAATGGATGTGGGGTGCCGTTCTTATGAGGAGGTGAAAAGGCTTGCTCAGGATAGAGTAAGATGGAGAGCTGCATCAAACCAGTCTCCAGACTGAAGACCATTGCAACAACAACATATGCTTTTATTAAATTCTGTAGTCCTTTCAGATTATATTTATATTGATATATACATTATAAGGTTCCAATTGAAAAATGACCTATATATAGCAAATTTTAAAGTTACGGTCATATGTACTGCCACCAAAAAGCAAAAGAAAATGGTCAAATATACTCTCATAAGCATTCTCTTCCTGAGTCTGTTATGAATGAAATAAAACCAATTTTCAGAGACCTGAGTGATCCTGTTTTGCTTAGTAAATGTCTTCATAGGGGCTCTCAGAATACAAATGACCGATTGTATTTGGGAAAGATTACCCAAGAATGTTTTTGTAGGACTAAATACATTGAAATTTGTTGCGATAGATTCAGTGTTATGTTTCAATGATGGAGTGATAGGAAGGCAGAAGTCCTGAGTAATTTAGGTATAAAATGTGGCTCCAATATGGAGCGACAGACAACGGCTGCATGACGTTGAAAGATTCGCTCTTCAAGTTGCCAAAGAAGCAAGAAGTGCTAAAAGGATGCCAAGAGGAAGCTTGAAAATAATGAAATGTTGCAGGATGAAGACTATACTTCAGAAATGTTCTGAAGCACAGATTAATTGGACTTATATCTTCATTTGCAATTTCCTGCAAGTTGTATGTTTCATCATTCAGGTATAAATATTTCCTAAACTTTATCAAACATTGATCTAATATTTCTTCTGTAACTTGCAATAGTCCTTACTTATGTAGTACACCTAAGCTTCATTGTAGAATCAACTAAATTATAGAAATAATATAAAAGTTAAAATAGAAGATTTGATATTTTTACTCCTGTAATATACATAATATGTGGAATTAAACAGGTATAATAGATGAGCTGTCACGTGATATGTGGTAAAAATTTTGTCTCCTTCAAATGTATGACATAGGATTAAATGCTACCTCAATTTGAGAAAGCATACTGAAAAAAAAATTGCATCAATTTCTTCGTTCGCAGTTTGGCCCGATAGATTTACAAACATTTGAACATTTTGTACTATGCACGTGTGGTTCGACTCCGGACCGTTCAGACGTTTTACCTCCGAGAGAATTGTGTATTGTGTTGTCTTCATCACAGTTTGACTATCGTCGAAGTGCAATTTGGGTAAGTGGCGTCAAATAAAGACTTTCAACAGCCGGTTCCAAAACCAAAGATCCCAGTACGGTTCATTGTGCATGTGGCGCTGCATCCACATTTTCATTTGCACACTTCAGCGTAACAGCAAGCACTTGCGCGGATTGACACTCACACAGTAGTTCAAAAGCTTTGATCGAGTACATTTGTGGATTGAAAAAACACAGTCCGGAGATGCATAGGAAAAAGCGAGAGACCTTTGCGAATTTCCTGAATGTCGGGCAGTTGGGACTTGGCTATGTCATCTGACTAATTAGTATTGAATTATCATTTCATTCGTTGTGCTTATCTATATGTATTTCTTTTGTTAGGTTTGAGTAGAATTTAAATTTACCTGTAGTTTAGTAGCAAGTCGTTATTACTTGCCATTAACATTTGGCAAGCTATAACTGTAGGTCATATAATAAAATAAAATGAAAGTGATAAAGCTTAAGTCACAATTTAAAATAGAATATTACGACAGGAGTGCTCACGCGTGTGAAAGAAACATCAGACTGGCGTGTCCAAATGTTGAAATGCTTGTTAAGCTTTTGGGACTTAACTGCGGAGTCATCAGTCCATAAACTTAAAAACTATTTATGAACTAGCTTATACTACAGACAACACAAACAACCACGCCCGAGGGAGGATTCGAACCCCCGACGGGGAACGGCCTCGCGCATCGGAGCAAAGTGCCCCAATGCGGAATGAAACTTTCACTCAGCAGCGGAGTGTGCGCTGATATGAAACTTCCTGGCAGATTAAAATTGTGTGCCAGAACCGGGACTCGAACCTGGGACTTTTGCCTTTCGCGGGCAAGCGCTCTACCACTGAGCTACCCCGACACGACTCACGATGCCGCCCCACAACTTCAATTCCGCCAGTACCTCGCCTCCTACTTTCCAAATTTCACAGAAGCTCTCTTGCGAAACTTGCTAGACTAGCACTCCTGGAAGAAAGAATATTGTGGAGACCTGGCTTAGCCACAGCTTAAGGGATGTTTCCAGAATGAAACTTTCACTCTGCAGCGGAGTGTGCGCTGATATGAAACTTCCTGGCAGATTAAAATTGTGTACTGGAACCGGGACTCGAACTGGGACCTTTGCCTTTCGCGGGCAAGCGCTCTACCACGGAGCTACCCCGACACGACTCACGATGCCGGCATCGTGAGTCGTGTCGGGGTAGCTCAGTGGTAGAGCGATGCCGGCATCGTGAGTCGTGTCGGGGTAGCTCAGTGGTAGAGCGCTTGCCCGCGAAAGGCAAAGGTCCCAGGTTCGAGTCCTGCCTCAATGCGCTCTGCTACTCCGCCGCGGCACTGGCGTGTCTGCGGTAGAATAGCTTGCATTTTATTTTGTGGCATACAATTTTAGATTAAATCAAATGTTCAGCTGTTTGTAATGACTACTTCAGTCATAAGACCCTAGACTTACAAACTACTTAGACTAAGTCAAAGTAACCTAAGGACAACACACACATGCATGCCCGAGAGGGTATTCGAACCCCCGACTCGAGAGGCCGCGCGCTCCGCGACGTGGCACTCCAGATCGCTCGGCTACCTCGCGCGGCCCAATTTTAGATTATTTCTGATGGAGGCACTAATAGTAGTCGCCGAAACCTAGGTCAAATATTTGTCTTTACGACCGAGGGCTGTCTTGATTATCGATTAAAATCGTAAACGGTCGCTGAAAAAACGCAGTCATGTTTAAAATTTGTAGTCATGCCAGTCGTTTTCCTGTTCGAGCCATCCGAACTAACTACATTGGACAGCTCAGACATCAATATGGATTATTCCTTATTAGTTCGTTTACATTCGTACAACCCTCCAGGTAAACTGAACTACAGTTGTTTCTTAATACTGGAAGAAATATTTGCTTTATTGGAAATTTCCGTTTAGGCAGAATTGGAGCTGTGAAGTAATTTGTTTCTATTTTTAACTGTTCTGTATTTATTTTATGCAGTTTTTATGTTGACCACTTAAATATCAGCATAGTCCTTGTACACTGCATCATACATTGTTATACCACGTTACATTTATTTCTTTACTTCAGTCAGAATTATGACATTATATTTGGCAATTATAATCAGCAACTGTACATTTAGAACGGATACCAAGTATAAGAGTATTAATGTTACGTATTTATAAAAAAATTGTTGTAGAAGTGTAAAATGATACGTGTCCTGTTATTTCGTTTCATTTTATTACAACTATAATCCAATCATCGTAGTATAAGAAAAAGAAAAAAAAATGTTCAAATGTTTGTGAAGTCTATGGGACTTAACTACGGGGTCATCAGTCCCTAAACTTACAAACTACTTATGAACTAGCTAATCCTAAGGACGGCACAAATATCCATGCCCGAGGGGGGATTAGAACCCCCGACCGTAGTGGCCGTGCAGACCGTGACTGGAGCGCCTCAGTCCCCTCGGCCACCGCGGCCGGCAAAGAAAGGGAAAAAAAAAATAAAAAAAGTATTAAATTATATGAACACATAAATATAATAATAATTTTATATTAGATGGTTGCATAACATAGACATCGAGCACTCGATCAGCTGAGTGCTTCAGTACAGTCTATTACCCTCCGCCACGCACCTTACGGTGAATTGCAGAGTATGTATGTAGATGTAGATGTACTACATTTGCAGAACCATGGAGGCATCATCTGCATAGATATGTATAAATGGCATTCTACGGCTCGGAGCGTGGAATGTTAGATCCCTTATTCGGTTAGGGAAGTTGGAAAATTTAAAAACGGATAGGTTGAAGTTAGATATAATAGGGATTAGTGGAGTTCGGTGGAAAGAGGAACAGGATTTCTGGTCAGGCGAGTACAGGATTATAAATACAAAATCATTTGAGGGTATTACAGGAATAGGTCTAGTAGGGATTAGTGAAGTTCGGTGGAAAAAGGAACAGGATTTCTGTTCAGGCGAGTACAGGATTATAAATACAAAATCATTTGAGGGTATTACAGGAATAGGTCTAGTAATGAATAAGCAAATAGGAATGCGGGTAAATTACTACGAGCAGCACAGTGATAGCATTACCGTAGTCAAGACAGATACGAAGCCAACATGACCACGGTAGTAAAGATTTATATGTCCACTAGCTCTGCCAATGATATGAGATCGAAGAAATGCATGAGGAAATAAAAGAAATTATTCAGGCAGTGAAGAGAGAGGAAAACTTAATTGTAATGGGGGACTGGAATTCGGTAGTAGGAAAAGGATGGGAAGGAAAAATAGTAGTGGAATATGGACTGGGGAAAAGGTACGAAGGAGGAAGCCGATTGGTACAACATTGCACGGAACATAATTTAATTATAACAAACACTTAGTTCAAGAATCATGAAAGGAGGTTGTGTACGTGGAAGAGACCGGAAGATACAAGATAGATTTTATAATGGTAAGACCCAGATTTCGGAACCAGGTTTTAAACTGTAAGACATACCCGGGGTGTGAGTATGTGTATCTTGACAATTTAACGGAGTTTGCAAAGCAATAATATATTTCTTTAAGTAGAAACACTAATTAAAAACAATCATTAATCTTACGGTTGGATTTTTTTCACACTAACACTAATCTGAAGATTTTCTAAGAATTTGAACAAAATCGCTCCAGCTGTTTTGGGATCCATAGCGGACAAATACCCTGTATACGCAGCATTCAGCATTTAATAGAGCATTTGAAAGAAGCCGTTTGGAGTAATCGCCAAATCGCTCGACGCTTGAATATGAGGTATGGCATTATTCGACGATATTTTCAGGAACGATTGAACCATAGCCGAACACAGCGTTAAGAATGAAAAAAACGGCAGCATGTGAGAGGCACTTGTTATAATTATCATCGATCTAACATGTAACTGGAGCTTCAGTTGGCAAAAGGACCATTAATAGACAGTTCACTGAAAGATGTTTGTACTCACACCGGCCATAATACTTCCACTGACTTCTGTACACTAGCAGGCCCGTCTGCAGTGATGTCGGCCACAATTCAATCTTGTCTTTTCGGCTGGATAGAACTGTCTTCAGAGATGATCCCACTTCGAGATAAACCCCAATGACCAGACGCGTCTGCACTGGACAGCAGTAGGAACCCAACATGTCACCCGACGATCAGGAGTGATGGTTTGGAATGAAATTTCATTTACTAGAAGGACCGCCTTGGCTGTCGTTCATAGAGCCCTTACAGAACAGGGATGAAACAAGGATATTCCAACCCACGGTTTGTTGTCCTCTATGGCGAGCCATCATGGGCTTAACTTTCTTCACAAAAAATGGCCGTGATCAGGACACGAGAGTTTCTTCTACTTGTATTCGTGTTTGATGAACCCGTCTTTGATCAGCAAGTTCACCGAATCTCTCCCCAACAACGCTTGGAGCAACATAACCAAAGCCCTCTAACCATTTTCGGACGGTAACACGGCAATCGGACAGAATGTCGCAAATGTCTCTTAGGAGGAATCCAACAAGTCTATTGATCAACTGGTTAATTTTGAAACCATTATGGAAATCCAACGATTTTTAACATTAATTTAAATTAATCGTAGTTGAGACTATATCGCAGAATGTTTATCAACAGGTTACCGGTTTTGAATGTATTACAGTAATATCTTCTGATCATTGTCTCAACAGGATCCGCTGACAGACTGTGATAAACTTAGCTGTCAGCGGAGCCGGTTCAGCCAGTGGTATGATTATGATTCTACTACAGAATCGAAACCGAGCACCCATTAATAAATATTCTGTAATATACTCTCATCTGCGATTAATTCAAATTTATATTAATCAATGCCAATCTGAATAACTGATAATGAAAGAACAGACACTATTTGTCATGCTGTAGCAAGATCTATCAACACACAAAGCAATTAACGACGTTGGGCTGGACAAAAGTTTTCAACTTTCCCCATTATTTCACTGCACACTTGCAGCTTGACACATAACGCTGCTGGATGTACAAAAGAACAGCGATGATGGTCAGGGCCATTACATTAGTGGTGTGTTGACAAGTGGAGACTTTGTGTCTGACAGGAGGCATGCAATGTTAGCCCGCGTGTGGCGTAGTAGTCATCACGGCTGCCTAATAAGCGGCAGCACTCGGGTTCGGATCCCCGGTGGATGATAATTTTCTACTTCCCTCGTTGGTTTTTTTCGGATGGGCACGGGTTTTCTACTTTCCGCACTGGTCTATTTCAGTGTTCACTGGCAGTCGTTAATTCCTTTGCGTGTTAACTGATAATGGGTGGATGTGCACCGAAGTGTTATTGCCTTGTTTCTGAGGAATTACCTGCAATTGTTTGTACGTGTACATTACACAACCCCGACGTCTGACCACTTCGGATAAGTCCTCCGTGGTGCATAGTGTTTGCTGAATTATGAAGAACTAAAATTACATTTTTTTTTGCCCTGGAATTTGTTACATCTACATCTATATACATACTCCGCAATCCACCGTAATGTGCGTGGCGGAGGGTACAGTGTATCACTACTAGGCATTTCCTTTCTATTCCATTCCCAAATAGAACGAGGAAAAAAAGAATGCCTATATGCCTCTCTACGAGCCCTAATTTCTCTTATCTTGTCATTGTGATCACTACGCAAAATGTAAGTAGGTGGCAGCAAGATCGTACTACACTCAGCTTCAAATTCCGGCTCTATAAATTTCCTCAACAGAAATTCACGAAAAGAACGTCGTCTTTCCTCCAGCGATCCCCACACGCGCGTATTGGTCGAACCTACCAGTAACAAACCTAGCTGCTCGCCTCTTAACTGCTTCTATGTCTTCCTTTAAACTGATCTGCTGCGGGTTCCAAATACTTGAGCAATACTCAAGACGTGGTCGTACAAGCGGTTTATACGCGGTCTCCTTTACAGACGAAGTACATCTTCCCAGAATTATCCCAATAAACCGAAGTCGGCTGTCCGCCTTACTCACAAGTATCCTTACATATTCGTTCTATTTCATGTCGCTCTGCAATGTTACGCCTAGATATTCGAACGACGCGACAGCATCAAGAAGCTCACTACTAATGCTGTATTCCAACATTATGGGATTGTTTTTCCTACTCATGCGCATCACCTTACATTTTTCTACATTGAGAGCTAGCTGCCATTCTTCGCACCAACTAGAAATTTTGTCTAAGTCATCCTGTATCCTATTACAGTCAGTTACAGACGACACCCTGCTATACACCACAGCATCATCAGCAAACAGCCGCAAATTACAAGTTACTCTGTCCATCAGATCATTTATATGGATAGAAAATAAAAGCCGCCCTATCAAACTCCCCTGGAGCACGTCTGACGATACACTCGTCTCTGATGAACACTCGCCATCGAGAATAACGTACTGCGTTCTATTACTTAAGAAGTCTTCCAGCCAGTCACAAATCTGTGAACCTACCTGCCGCTGGGACCGGTTAACCTTTAAGCCTTCGGTCAGAGACGCTTTAATTTAGCCGACGACCGACATCGGCAGAAGGCGGCTAAACTTTTCATGCCAGAACGCCACTACGTGCGCGGTCAGAACGTGTCCGATCTCATCGCCCAAAGACTTTAACCGTCGATGGACAAAGTACAAACCTTTTAATTTGGTCGGTTGCTTCGACGAACGTTCTGATACACTATGAGAAACTGCTAACTTTGTTCCAAGAAGAAAAGAATTTCTGGCATCCGAAGCAAGAAATATAATCGCGATATAGCGCGGTATCTATCGACTGAAGCTCTACTGGAAATCAAAAGAAATCAAATCATATATCAGAAACGTTAGGTGTAAATTATGACATCAAAAGCAATTTGCTGCGGTGGGAGACGAATCTTCTACATCTACATCTACATAGATACTCTGCAAATCACATTTAAGTGCCTGGCAGAGGGTTCATTAACCACTTTCATAACTTTTCTCTACCGTTCCATTCTCTAATAGCGCGCGGGAAGAAAGAACACCTAAATCGTTCCGTTTTCGATCTGATTTCTCTTATTTTATTGGGATGGTCATGTCTCCCTAAGTAGGTGGGTGCTAGCAAAATATTTTCACATTCAGAACTAAAAGTCGGTGATTGAAACTTCGCAAACAGATCACGCCGCAATGAATAACGTCTTTCTTTTAATGATTTCCACCCCAATTCGTGCAACATTTCTGTGACGCTTTCCCCCCCGTAACGTGATAAAACAAAACGAGCTGCCCTTCTCTGAACCTTCTCAATATCTTCCGTCAGTCCCACCTGGTGAGGGTCCCACAAGGGGCAACAGTACTCCAAGAGAGGACGCACAAGTGTGATGTAGGCAGTCTCTTTGGTGGAGCTGGTGCATCGTCTAAGCGTTCTGCCAATGAAACGTAACCTTTGGTTCGCCTTCCCCACAATATTTTCTATGTGTTCTCTCCAGTCAAAGTTGTTCGTAATTGTAACTCCTAGGTATTTGGTAGAATTTACGACCTTAAGGTTTGACTGATTTATCGCGTAATTGAAGTTCACCGGATTTCTTTTAGTGGTCATGTGTATTACTTCACACTTTTCTTTATTTAGTGTCAATTGCCAATTTTCGCACCAAGTAGAAATTTTGTCTAAATCGCTTTGCAGTTGCTTTTGATCCTCTGTTGACTTCACTAACCGATAAACGACAGCATCATCCGCGAACAGTCTAAGGGAGCTATTCAGATTATCTCCTAAATCGTTTATAAACACGAGGAAGAGTAGGGGACCAATAACGCTTCCCTGTGGAACGCCAGATATCACTTCTGTTTTACTCGATGACTTACCGTCAATTACAACGAACTGTGTCCTTTCTGATAGGAAATCGTGAATCCAATCGCACAATTGGGGAGATATTCCATAAGCACGCAATTTCATTAGAAGCCGCTTGTGGGGTACAGTATCAAAAGCCTTCCGGAAATCCAGAAATATGGAATCGATTTGAGATCCCTTGTCGATGGCACTTAACACTTCATGTGAATAAAGGGCAAGCTGTGTTTCGCAAGAGCGATACTTTCTGAATCCGTGCTGACTATTGGTTAATAGGTCGTTCTCTTCGAGGTAGTACATAATATTCGAACAAAGTGTATGTTCCAAAATCCTACTGCAAATCGACTTCAATGAGATAGGCCTGTAATTTTGGGGATCACTCCTATTGCCTTTCTTGAATATTGGAGTAATTTGGGTATCTATCGACTGAAGCTCTACTGGAAATCAAAAGAAATCAAATCATATATCAGAAACGTTAGGTGTAAATTATAACATCAAAAGCAATTTGCTGCGGTGGGAGACGAATCTTATAGTTAATGTGACTGGAGTGGACCTTTGGCCTACTTTAGGTTGGGATTGGAACAGTTACCCTGAGTAACACTTGCACGGAGTGCCATTTGACCGGAGACCGGGGCGTCTGCCGGGCTAACCGGCTTTCCACAGGTACAGGCGCGCTAACAACTCCAGCAGTTCAGCACAGCGTGCCGGCTGGCGCTCACACTGCTCTGGTTGAGCAACCGTATAACGCTTCAAGGTGGCTCGCAACGCCTGTCGTGGCAAATTTATTTTTAAGACTGTTGTAGTAATTTCGATCATGCATAGACAGGGGAGCGGCCAAGTACGTAACACCTTATTTCTTACGACTGTTACAGCCTCAGGAAAACTGCCGTTTTAGTGCGAAATTTATATTGACAAATTTGTATTTCATTGGAATTTTATTTAAATATTAAACTTAAAAACACACAGAATATCAATTCATGTTGTTTTGCTTTTCACTACAGGATCAATGTCTGATACCACAATTCCAGAAATGTTAATTCGAAGACAAGCTCCTAAGCTGAAATCTGCCAGTGAGCTTCTGTATGTGAATTTAGTACTTTGCGTAAAAAGAAAGCAGCATGTACATGCAAATCTGAACTTCGACATAATCGTAGCTGCAAATTTACATAGTAAAACTTAAGTCTAAGAAATGCATTTTGCAATGCAACTAATTGCACCAACTTCACGCTGTATGTGTGTAATTTCTAGTTGTAGACAAGTTTCCTCACTGTGAACATAACGCAAAAATCAGTGAAAAGGTACAACCTTATGCAAGCTGAAGAGCAATATACTAACTTGATATTACTACAGAATAGTTCGATGAGCGTTTGTCCTGAAAACAAAACTATTTTCACAGAGAAAATGTTTGGAAAATTATTCAGACGTTTATGTCACTGCTATCATATAATTATGACTTTCTTCCATCATAACTCTTAAAACATTTTATTTAGCCGGCCGCGGTGGCCGAGTGGACTGAGGCGCGCCAGTCACGGTCTGCACGGCCACTACGGTCGGGGGTTCGAATCCCCCCTCGGGCATGGATATTTGTGCCGTCCTTAGTGTTAGCTAGTTCATAAGTAGTTTGTAAGTTTGGGGACTGATGACCCCGTAGTTACGTCCCATAAGCTATACAAACATTTGAACATTTTATTTATAACAATACGCACATCAAGACTGCTTTGCACAGAATAAATATATTAGACATACGGAACAGAAATGTTAACGTGTCTCACCACTTTGTAGTTACACAACCATCATGCTACTTTTAATTCTTTAAAACAGCTAGTTTTCATTTTAACGGGAGACTCCACCCTAAAGCTTCAATTAAAAACAATAGACTGTTTCACATATTTTGAGTGTTTACTCTCAGATCCCAAAACGATTTGTCTGCATTCGAATCTTCTTCTTCTTTATATATAAAACAGTGTATCCGTGTGTTTGTTTGTTTGCGTTTACGTATTCCATACAAATCTATAGTTTTGTTCCAATCTTAATGAAATTTTTCACACATGACCTTCAGACCAAGAGGACGGTCACCGTAAGTGTAAGAATCACGTACAATAGATAGTTAAGCAGATATGACGTCATAAACAATGACATCCCCGAAAAACTGCTACATCACGCGACACTTATTCCTTACCGTGAGGTAACAAGTGCTGTGTGAGTAAGAACCGCATACGACATATGATTGAGGAGACAATAGAAGTTCCAAAAAAGTGCTACATAATGCGACGATACTTTCAAAATGCAATATATGAGAATGAGAGTGTTAGCGACTTGCAACAAACCTTAAACATAATTTCAAACCTTTATTAAAGTTTTTCTCGCTTACAACTTTTCCGTGGAGTAAAACGACGGCATTTGGTATGACGTTACATTTTATAATTTCTATAACACATATCGTACTTGGAGGAAATTTTACAGACACTATACACATATGCAACTGATTGTACCTTCGAAATTGCTCATAGTACTACATATAGTTCATGAGATATGATGACATTAACAGTAACGTTAATGAAAAACGTTCCTATCATGCATCAGGTTTCAATAAGTCACTTCTTAACTACTAACCATACTCGCAACAGATTTTACAAACGTACAGCGCTTTTACAAATGAATATCTACCTGGTAAATTATAGAGTTGTAAACACATAATTCAATAAATATGCCTCATCATGCATCACGTTTTAATACATTTCTTATTTAGTACTAAGACACGCCTGTGTTCCTGTCAAACTAAGAAATTATCTGAATGCTGACTGTGCTGTTGACAAGCGCATGTGGCTACATGCGAAAGCAATGGACTTCTACAGAGCTACAAGGAAAGGAAGAGAATGAAATAGTCACAACCAACGAGTAGCCAATATTTCCGGCAAATCTACCTTTTAGCTTCAAGAGATTGCAGTTTACAGTGAGAGTTGCACTTTCTATTATGATTAATAAATCACAGGGCAGTCTATTAAATACTGCGGAGTGGATTTGATCCCTCCTCACACGGACAATATTATGTCGCTTGCTCAGGGATAAGCTCACCAAAGAATTTATTTATGCTAGATCCTGGACAAGTAACAAGAAATATTGTTTACAGTCAAATTTTGAATTACATGAGTGTATGAATCTTACATTTCATTGCATTCTGATTATTACCTTTCTTTGCTTGTAATTTTGTACATTATGCAGGACGGCCTTATTTCTTATGTATTCTATCATAAATATAACATGTTTTAGAAAAAAGGGGGATGGACACAAGATAGAAGGGATAAGAAAAGTACTAACTCAAGGCTCGGACAGGGCTGTGTGTCAAGTTACAAAAACAGTTCAAATGTTTGTTAAGCTTATGTGACTTAACTGCGGGGTCACCATTTCCTCAACTTACAAACTACTTATAAAATAACTTATACGAAAGACAACACAAACATCCATGCCCGACGGAGGATTCGAACCTCCGACGGGGAACGGCCGCTCGCATCGGAGCATAGCGGCTCAATGCGCTCGGCCACTTGCCGCGGCTGCGTGTTGCCCTTAGAATAAATTAGTTAAAGTAGTTTGTCATCTGAGAATAGGGACGGCAACCTACATCCTTTTGAATCTGCTTACTGTATTCGTCACTCGGTCTCCCTCTACGATTTCTACCCCACACACCTCCTTTTAATAAGTTGACGATTCCTTGATGTCTCAGAATGTGTCCCACCAACCTATCCCTTCTTTTACTCAGGATATGCCAGAAACTCTTTTTTCTCCTCAATGCTGTTGAGCACCTCCTCATTAGGTACGTGATCTACCCATCTAATCTCCATCATTCGTCTGGAGCACCATATTTTGATAGCTTCTATTATCTTTCTGTTTGAACTCATTACTGTCCACATTTCATTCCCATACAATGCTACACTCCAGACAAAGGACTACCTAACATTTAAATTAATATTGAATAATTAATATATTAATATTAATATAAAATTTCAATACTTCAGAAACGGTTTTTCGCCATATCCATTCTGCATTTTATATCTTCTTTATTTCGGCCATCAGAAGGTATCTTGCTATCCAAATAACAAAAGTCATCAACTACTTTCATCGTCTCATTACCTAATGGAACTCCTTCAGCAGAGCCTGACTCTGTGACACTGCATTCCATTACCCTCGTTTTACTCTTGTTAATGTACACCTTATATCTTCCTTTCCAGACACTGTACATTCCATTTAATTGCTCTTCCTGGTCCTTTTCTGTCTCTCACACAATTGATATGCCATCATCAAACCTTAAGGTTTTTAACCGATTCCCTCTAAAAACTTCTCCTTGCATTCCTTCACAGCCTGCTCAATGTACAGATTGAAAAAAAAAAAGTCTTACTCGCTTCTCAGCCATTGCGACCCTTTCATGTTCTTCGACTCTAATAACTGCTGTCTGGTTTTGTACAAGCTGAATATAACTCTTCGCTCCTTATTTTTTACCCCTGCTACCTTCAGAACTTGAAAGAGTGTATTCCAGCCAACATTTTCAAAAGATTTTTCAGATCCACAAATGCTAAAAACGTAGATTTACCTTTCTTAACCTATCTCCTAAGATAATGTGGTAATGTGAGTACTGCTTCTCGTGTTCCTACATTTTTTCTAAATCCAACTTGATCTTTCCAAGGTCGGATTCCACCAGTTTTTATCCATTCGTCTGTAAATAATTCGTGTCTGTATTTTACAACCATGACTTGTTAAACTGATAGTTCTGTAATTTTAACATTTTTCTGCACTTGCTTTCTTTGGAATTGTAACCACTACATTCTTCTTGAAGTTTGAGGCTGTTTCCCTGTCTTATACATCTTTCATACCAGGTGGAACAATTTCTTCATGACGGGCTCTCCTAACGGTAATATCAGTTCATACGGAATGTCATCTACACCAGGGGGCTTGTTTCTACTGAAATGCAGGTCAACACGTATTTATAAAATATCGTTCATGCGAAACACAACTGGCTCTTTACTCACACGAAGTGATGGGTGCTATCGACAAGGATTCGAAAATCGATTCCGTATTTCTTGATTTCCAGAAGGCTTTTGACACCATACCTCACAAACGGCTTTTAATCAAATTGCATGGTTACGGTATATCGCCCCAAATTTGTGACTGGATAGGGGATTTCCTGTCAGAGTGGACACAGGTCGTAGTAATCGATGGTAAGGCGTCGACTAAAACAGAGGTGATATCGGGCGTTTCGCAGGGTAGTGTTATTAGTCCTCTGCTGTTCCTTATTTACATAAACGATTTAGGGGAAAATCTAAGAAGCTCTCTTAGGTTGTTTGCAGATGACGCCAACATTTACCGTCTAGTAAAATCATCTGAAGATGAAAACCAACTGCAGAACGATCTGAATAAGATATCACTATGGTGTAAAAATTGGCAATTGACTCTGAATAATGAGAAGTGTAAGGTCGTCTACATGAGTAAAAAAAAAAAAACAAAAAACGTTAAACTTTGTTTACAAGATAAATCAATCCAAAGTGAAGGCCGTAAACTCCACTAAATACCTAGGAATTACTATTACCTCAGACTTAAATTGGAAAGAACACGTAGATAATGTCGTGGGATAGGCGAACCAAAGACTGCGTTTAATTGGGAAACCCTTAAAAGATGCAACAGAACTACTAAAGAGGCTGCATACACTACGCTTGTACCTCCTTTTTTGGAGTATTGCTGCCCAGTGTGGGATCCTTATCAGGTGGGTTTGACGGAGGACATAGAAAGAGAGCAAAGACGAGCAGCTCGTTTCATATTGTCACGATACAGGGGAGACAACGTTACGGAAATGATATGGGATGGGAATCATTGCAACAACGGCGCTTATCGCTCAGGCGTGAGCTACTTATGAAACTCCAATCGTCAACAATCTCCTCCGAATGCGAAAATATATTGTTGACTCTCACTTACATAGGTAGAAATGATCATCAGAATAAAATACGAGAAATCAGAGCTCGAACGGAGAGATTAAGGTGTTCTTTCTTCCCGCGCGCTATTCGAGAAGGGAATGGGAGATAAATAGTATAACGGTGGTTCGATGAACCCTATGCCAGGCACTTAAATGTGATTTGCAGAGTATCCCATGTAGATTTAGATGAAATTTAAATCTTTGTAACTGTTCAAGTTTGTGTTTGGGTCGGTGCAGTCCTGTTCTGTTAGGTAGGACGGTCACCGTATCTAGGGAGCCACGGTGGAGTAGCCGAGCGGTCTAAAGTACCTCGCTGCGGAGCGCGCGGTTGCTCACCGTGGAGGTTCGAGTCCTTCCTGGGGCATGGGTGTGTGTGTTTGCCCGTAAGTTAGTTTACCTAGGTTTAAGTAGTTTGTAAGCTACGGACTGATGACCACGCAGTTTGGTCCGATAGATTTACAGACATTTTTTCACTGTACCTCTGGCTGCGGCGTGGTGGCGAGCGGCGGGTCGGGGGTCCTGGAGGCGGGCTCCAGCCAGTAGTGCACCCTGTCCAGCACAGGCGGCACGTAGTCGTACGTGGGGTCGTTCTTGAGCGGGTCCCCGCGACCCAGCGGCGTCCACTCGTCGTAGTCGACGCGCGGCGAGAACACGCCGCGCCCGTACCCGCCTGCAACAGCGCACACACCGGCTGAAACACTACACTCGAGTCGGCGACAGAAAAAGGAAATAAAAAGAAAGCTCCCCTTCAATCTCTGTTCTTCTCTGGCCAGTGATAATTGTTTATTACCCATTCATTATTTGTCTCTGACTAGAGAGGAAGAAAGGATCGGCATTTTGTATTGTTGTCCTCGGAGTCTTTCGCGACGACATTGCTCCATAAAAGATTCTCGGTTTACTAGCCGCGTTATGGCGGATAAAATCCTCGAGCTTTCGATGGCAAGTTCCGCCATCGTCACCAGGAGTAAAACCATTGAATGCCGGTGATTTTTTCCCCTTGATTGTGTTTTAAAACCCCCAGAAGGGACAGGATAGAAGCAGCGATCATGCTGCTCTTCAGCCGAGAGCATACAGATATGGGAACAGAGGAATTAAAATAATAAAGACAGGTGACAATATATGAAGAATTTAAAACCAGACATGGTGAGATAAATGGGTGGAATGACAATGACTATAAAAAGGATAACAAAATGTACATATTTAGAATTTAAAAAACCACGGTGGACAAAACTTTCACGTTGAAGAAACGGAGCGATGACGACGAGACGAAGAGACAAATTTAAAACACATGGCAACTCTATGTTTTGCCTGTGCGACGGTTGCTGACGTTTTAAAAGCACACGCGTACTCGCAGCACTAAATCACTGCACACTTAAAACCACTGACGCACAGTTACAATCTCTGAGCAGGCCCCGCAGTGGAGAGGGAGGGGGGAGGAAAGTGCGGTGGGTAGCAAGGGAGGGGAGGGGGGCGGAGTGGGGATGGGATGAGATGGGATGGAAGGACTCCAACTGAGTGGGTAGGGATGGGGATCCGAGCGGAGGAAGGGCAAAGGATGGGTGGAGGGGGACGTGGCACTAATCTACAAGGAAGATTAAGGTTGTTAGGAGGGTTATATATCAGGACCGGGGGGTCATCTGTGAGAGGGAGCTGACGAAACTTACCCCCGGATAGGATGTGGAGAGTATGGAGGTGGAGAGACGGAGGAACATGTTGGTAAAGGCGTGGAGGAGGCCCGGGATTCAGGAGGATAGGACCCACTGGGTGATGAGATTCTATTTTGCGGAAGTTGTATAGGATGTAGAGATGGCCAAGGAATTTTAGAAGGAGGGGAAAGGGGTAGATCATATAGGATCCGCGTGGGGGAAAGGGAGGCGGATACGGTAAGCGAGACGGAGGGCGTGGCGTTCTAGGATCTGGAGGGATTTATAGTAGGAGGGCGGGGCGGATATCCAGGCGGGATGAAACCTACACAAGACGGGACGCATTAGGGAACGGTAGGTGTAGAGGATGGTGGAGGGGTTCAATCCCCATGTCCGGCCGGAGAGGAACTTGAGAAGGTTAAGGCGGGAGAGGGCATTTTGTCGGACAGTTTTAATGTGAGAATTGCAGGAAAGGGAACGTTCAAGGGTGAGGCCTAGGTTCAAATGTTCAAATGTCTGTAAATCTATAGGACCAAACTGCGTGGTCATCAGTCTGTAGCTTACAAACTACTTAAACCTAGGTAAACTAACCTAAGGACAAACACACATATCCATGCCCCAGGGAGGACTCGAACCTCCACGGCGAGCAACCGCGCGCTCCGCAGCGAGACGCTTTAGACCGCTTGGCTACTCCACCGCGGCGAGGCCTAGGTATCTAAGGGTGGTGGTTTGTGGGATGGGGGCGGTTATGGAAAGTAAGGTAGAGATCGTGGTGGCGGAAGGAGAGGGTGGTACAACCTATGATGATTGCCTGGGTTTGGTAGGGTTGACAGTTAGGAGCCACTGTTCAAAAATGTTCAAACGTCTGTAAATATATCGGACCAAACTGCGTGGTCATGTCCGTAGCGTACTACTTAAACCTAGGTAAACTAACCTACGGACAAACACACACACCCATGCCCCAGGGAGGACTCGAACCTCCACGGCGAGCAACCGCGCGCTCCGCAGCGAGACGCTTTAGACCGCTTGGCTACTCCACCGCGGCGAGGCCTAGGTATCTAAGGGTGGTGGTTTGTGGGATGGGGGCGGTTATGGAAAGTAAGGTAGAGATCGTGGTGGCGGAAGGAGCGGGTGGTACAACCTATGATGATTGCCTGGGTTTGGTAGGGTTGACAGTTAGGAGCCACTGTTCAAAAATGTTCAAATGTCTGTAAATATATCGGACCAAACTGCGTGGTCATGTCCGTAGCGTACTACTTAAACCTAGGTAAACTAACCTACGGACAAACACACACACCCATGCCCCAGGGAGGACTCGAACCTCCACGGCGAGCAACCGCGCGCTCCGCAGCGAGACGCTTTAGACCGCTTTTTTTTTTTTTTTTTTTTTTTTTTTTTTTTTTTTGTAGGGCCTCCCTTCTCCCCTCACAGCCCTTCCTTACGCTCTCCAAATTGTGCCTTCTTCGGCGAGCTTCTGTTGCTTTCTTCGAAGTAAATGAAAGGAATTAAATACACCATTATATGATTGTAAACGAAAACGATCTTCCTGGGAAATGGAGCAGCAGAAAAATGCTGCCATTCTGAAAAGAATCTGTTCTTGCTGAATTCTCAACAGCAGATAAATAAATGAAAGAATATGTTCTTCTTGTATCCAAAAACAGTAAATCATCTCTTTGACTCGAAATGTGAAACAACATTCTTCTATGAACAAGCATCGGGAAAACGCAGAAATCGAGGCATAATAACGTCGTCATGTAGAGTGCATACGTGGCACGAGTTGTAGAGAAATCACTGAATTGTGTATCGCAGAAAGTTAGCGAAGAGCTTCTTGTAGTTCTTTCTTTTCATAAGCTTCTGGTGCTGTGTATGGAGGTACAAGTGGAAACTATATTTGCTTTTCGTTTCTTCTGCCAGTATGTAGTGTAAAGCGTGTCCTTTTATCCAGTTAACGGCATTTCTTTTCGTGGCTGGGTAAGGCACGTCGCTGGGGTGTAGAAGGTCTTTCGGTGTAACGGTATGTGGAGCCGTTCGGGTGACCTTGGCTATGAGTTGTCGAGTGATTTGCCAGATGTCGTCGACTTCAGCGCAAACCAGTCGATGCTCTTCAGTGTCAACTAAATTGCAGGTCGGACAGTTGGGTGAGTCTGCGAGGTGGATGCGGTGCAACTTAGAATTGGTCGGTAGTTTCCTGTTGACGGCTTTATACCACGTAGCTCTGACAGTGGACGATAGAAATCGGCTACTGATGTTGCTCCAGATGGCCTTCCAGTCATAACCAGGGTATTTCTGTTCCACCACATTTCCGGGTTTCGTTTTCATCAATATGTCATATATCGTTTTCGCTTTGGCCGTCTGCTGGACTATGATCGTTGTGGGAAGGTAACTAAGTTCAACTAGAAATTGTTGAAAATGATAAAGTCCTATGGGAACGTGCCGAACGTCAATGGGTGGGGTGAAATCTGTAGGAGCAATTTCCGTTAGTAAGTTGGCGGTGAATGAGTTAGGTGTCATCTTCCAGAGCTTGAGCATATTGCTTGTAAATAATGCTTTGGATTTCATGAAGATATCAGTAAGGTTGAGCCCCCCATTTGCAGCTGATAGAGTTAACGTGTCGAATCTGACTTTAAAGAGATTCCCACGACTGATGAAGTGGCCGAAAGCTGACATTATCCTCGCAGCAATGGCACCTGGCATGGGTAAAACTTGTGCGACATAATTGATCTTGGAAGCGATGTAGATATTGACAAGGGTTGTCTTTTGGATTTCGTCAATGTGTCGCATGCTGTGTTGCCTAATTCTGGCTCTCACGCTGTTAAGAAGGTTCCTATAGTTAACTGCTATCGTTTCTTTTATGTGGCGCCGATAAGTAATTCCCAAAATTGTCCGCTGGTCGACCACTGGTAGGTGTACGTTCTGCACCAATAGACCTTGGCCTAAATTCATTATACTGGATTTAGTTCTGTTTAATGTTGCACCTGATGCCAGTTCGTACTTGTGTATAACCTCCAACGTCCGTTCTATGTCTTCATTGTTGGTGACTATGACACCTACGTCATCTGCGTAGGCGTTACAGACAATTTTGTGATCGTTTATGCGTAGTCCTTGTAGTTGCTGGTACAGTGTTGCGAGCAAAGGCTCGATAGCAATGGCGAACAAAGCCGTGGACATGGGACATCCTTGCCTCACTGAACTCTTGAAGTGAATACTCCTGGTGAACTGGCCATTCACCATAATTTTGGATGTGCTGTGTTTTAAAATCCTGGCGATGAGGTTTACAAAACGGTGTGGAAAGCCCATTCTGGACATCGTTTGGAGGAGGTAATCATGATTGACCTTGTCAAACGCCTTTTGAAAATCTAGAGTCATTAGTGCGCAATTAATGTTGAGAACATCTGCCGTTGATATTATGTCGCGATATCCGCACACTGTTTGTAAAATTGACCTGTCCTTGCCAACACTAGTCTGGTACGGACCAGTTACCTCATTCATTATCAGTTTGAGCCGTCGGGCTAAAATGCGGGTCATTATCTTATAATCACTGTTAAGCAGTGTTATTGGTCTTAAATTCTAAATTTGCGCAGAACGTGGATTTTTCGGGATAAGTGCAACGAATCCGGCAAGAAAATCCTCTGGGATGTCACTGTCGGAATTCATTAGTTCTTTGTAAATGAGGAGTAGTTTGGGTTTCAGCTGCCTATAGAAAACCTGGCAGAACTCGGCCGGTAGGCCATCGGGTCCCGGTGATTTGTTTTTGGGACTGTGTAGGACGGCAGTGTCCAAGTCGTCTTCGTCGATCTCAGCGACCAGGCTGTCAGACGCCTCAGTGCTGAGCCGTGCTCGCAGGTGTCGGAACAAATCTCCCTGCGCCTCAGCGCTAACCGCACCGCCGGACATGAGACTTGTGAAATATTCATGAATTTCAGTTTTAATTTCATTTTGTTTAGTAAGACTGGTTCCATCGGGTCTTTTGATTTCAGTGATTATTTTTTGTTGACCTCTCTTCTGTTCCCGGATAACGTGGAAGATGGACGATTCTTCACCTTTGAGAGCATTCTGTATACGTGCCCTTACTTGATAGCCGTTTAATTGCTTTCGCTTCAGAGACAATATTTTGGATTTAATTCTCTTTATTTGGATATAATTGTCAATGACTGATCCGTCAAGCGTGTATAATTCCCGCAAACATTGGAAATAAAATTCAGATGTCCTCTTGTACCAATAAGCTTTCTCCCTGGAGTAGTCAATCAGCATTTTCCTCAGTTGAGGTTTGGCACAGGACATCCACCAGCTAAGAGCGGAATTGTACGACGGGAGACGTCGTTCGCATACCTCCCATGTTTCGTGGAATCTTTCTCGACATCCCGCATCGTGCTGGTGGGTGACGTTTAATTTCCAATACCCTCGTGCACGGTAGGTCCCTTGTCGTTTCATGTTGATTGTACTTATATAAGCAGCGTGGTCGGTGAAGCTGGTTGGCCATATTTCGGCGTGCAAAATACGGTCGTGCATAGTATTCGATGCGTACATCCGATCTAATCTACTTGCTGAAGTTCGCGTAATGAATGTGAAGCCTGGTGCATCACCGTGTGTGTATTCCCACGTATCAGTCAGGTGAAGTTCTTTAACAAGATAGTCCAATTCAGGAGAGGTGTTGAAATTAGGGACCTGGTCCTTTGGGCTCAGGACACAGTTAAAGTCACCCGCTAGAATAATGCAGTCTTGACGGGGTCCAAACAGAGGTAAGATTTCATGTTTGTAAAACACCGCTCTATTGCGTCGATTTGTGCTTCCTGACGGGGCATACACGTTAATTAGCCTAACGTTATGAAAGGTACAAGCTATTCCTCTACCATTGGTCAGTTTTTCGATGCTGTGGACAATTATGCCCTCTTTCGCTAAAATTGCAGTCCCCAAAGCGATGCCGTTACCGGCATTGCTGTGAGCGTTATACCCATGTATATTGTCTAAGGCAATGTCAGTCACTTCTTGGAGCACAGCAATGTCTACATCTGCAGCATATAAAAAGTCTTTTAAACATTCCAACTTAACTGAACTTCGTATACTAGTTATATTTAAGGTAGCAATTCGATAGGCCTGAAAAGTGTTCATAATTGAGTAAATAACCGGTATCGGGAAAAGACGTCACTATCAAACATTTCAGTACGTGTCAGTTTCGTAGCCGCTGGCCTTGTCATGATCAGTGGTATTTGGCGATGCTTCACCTTGAACGATGCCTGGTTCACTCATATCGACATCTTCCATTGGATCCTGTGACCAGTCGGTGGACGGAAATCTTGTATTATTATCCACAGCAGTCGTTTGCGGTTCCCCATCACTACCGCGTTGACTGGCTTCCGATAGGATCTCGGCTTTGGTGGCAGTTGGTACAAGGGCTGGTAAGGAAGCGGTGAAGTGGTTTCCCGCGTTGTCAGGTAACGTACTAGCGATTTGTCTGGCTTTTTCTCGCAGTTTGGGAGCAGTTTCTGCTGCACCTTCATGTGCAATCCTTCGCTTTTTATGAGTCCGAGAGGTACGTTTTTTCTTTGGGGATGTCGTAGCTTCTACAGAACTTGTCAGTTCAGTTTCCGTAGTTGTGTCATCAGTAGGTGTGTCCTCGACGTTGGTGCTGTTCTGTTCCCGTGGTGGTTGTGTCGGCAAATCGGTTAACTGCGATGTAGGAGATACAACCGCCACAGTGTCTGGGATTTCCATCGGAACCTCTTTGTCAACTTGGGGTGTTCGTGGTTGTGCCGACAAATCAGTGGACTGTGATGTAGCAGAGACAACTTCGGCAATTTCAGGGCTTGGCATCGGGACGTCTTTGTCAATGACGGTGGGTGAGTGGTTCAGTTCCGTGGCGAGTGTGACGAGCTGTCTGCCGCTGGCAGCGGACGCATACGTCACAGGCAGCGACTTCATCACGGCTGGCCTGGCGGGCTCGCCGGCCGGCAGCTGAGCCACGCGCCGCTGCAGGCACTTTTTTTTTTTTTTTTTTTTTTTTTCTATCCGTGTACCATCTCCTTATTTTCCTACCTTTTTGCAGTTTCTCCAGTTTCAGTCTATAGTTCATAACCATTTCATATACTCAGAGACTATATCTGCCCATGGATATATCTTACAATTTAAAATCTGGTTCCGAAATCTATGTCTTTCAATTATAAAATCTATCTGGTACGTTCCGGTGTCTCCTGGTCTCTTCCACGTATACAGCCGTCTTTAATAATTCTTAAAGCAAGTGTTTGTTATTTTTTTCTTTTTTTTCTTTTTTTCTTTTTTAAAACAGTGTTCGGGAAGAATGCTTGTCTGTACTCCCTCTAATGAAAACATAGGCGTTCCATTCTAAACTCGGCAGATTGTAGTCGCTCCCAATTAATAAAGCACTTTTTTTTCTCTCCACGAAACAATGTCACGTTGCAATGGAAGTAGGCTTGACTTTGAAGGCAACTAAACATAGCACACATACTGAAAGCACGCACATACAGGCAGCACTGACTGCCTCTTTTTTTTTTTTTTAATTAATACAACACTGACTGCCTCTTTTTTTTTTTTTTTTTTTTTTTTTTTTGTGATGCAGCTGTTGCACAGTGTACCTTTTTTTTTCTTCTGATTAATTTAAAACAAAAGAAATGTCCTCTTCTAGACTTTGAAATGGCCAATTGAATTTACTTCTTTTGTTGGAGCATGAGAGTATTCTTGTAACAACTGAAACAATTATCTCTCTTGGGGAAAAAAAATAAAATAAAAATGAATGGGATGCGGTTCTTCATCATTCCAGTATCCTGGAAAACTTAAACCAAACACCAGGTGATCAATTGCGAAAACAGATGGCACGCATACTACCTTCTCTCACATCATCCTCGGACGGACATATTTGTATTTGCTGCATCTTCTTGTTTACTGAACTTTTTCGTAATTGTGAACATAGAGTTCTTCTTTTTTAACTCACATACATTTTGTGAATATTCAATTTGCGATGCCAAGCAAAAGTAGTGTCGCTGTTGCTGGTATCCTTAGGAGATCCCGATGTCTGCAGTATGGGCTTAGTTCATGTTTGTAACTGTTAGCCAACTCCTAACCTCTCAAAAGTAATTTTTAGCATGTTTCCAAATTGTTTTTTGTGTTCCGTGTATTTTTTACTTTTATAATATTCACACATCATGTATGCGGTAAATTCTGTATTGTTATCCGTACCTAAATTGTTTATGACATAACTGACGAACTTGCCCATCAACCAATGTATGGCGTTGTTTTTTGCAGCCGGATAGTGAATTTTTTGTGGCCTGTAAATTGCCTCCGGGTAAATGTAATCGGGCGAAGACCTCGACAGGAAAGCGATGCTCTGTCTGATCCATTTCCAGTTTTCAAAATGACCCGCACAAGTGAATCTGTGTGTTATTGTGTCCACCAGTTGGCATTTGGGGCAAAGATTGGTATCACTTATACCCACTGCATGTAATCTTTCATTTGTTCTGCAGATGTTGTGCACTACCTTATACCATGCAGAGACGACATCAGATGACAAACATTTCAGGTTTACGTTTTTCCAGACAGCTGTCCATTTAATATTTGGGAACTTAGTTGCTATTTTGTTTCTTCCCTCATTTTCCTTCTTTTTGCGTATAATATCTCTTGTCGTCACATCCCTCGAGCTGTTGACAATATCAGTGTGGTAACTCGCTTCGATATAAAAGGTCCTTATGTGTCGGAGACGGGGGTTTATTGCTTGTACATCCACCGGAGACTGCAGGCTAACGGGTTTAACACATTGAAATATCTTAGCTGTAATGCTATCTGGGTGTGTCCTGAGTATGTTAACAGTTCTTTTTATATATAATGCAGAAGCCTTGTTCTTCATGTCCACAAGACCGAGACCTCCATTTTTAGGGTCTAACACTGCTGTTAGAACGTCTACCCTGAAGGTTTCCCCTCTCCATAGGAAGTTTGTTGCAATAGACATTATCTTTTTTGTAACCATTACGGGGGCTGGGAACACTTGAGCAGTATAATAAGCTTTCGAAAAAATGCAGGAGTTTATGAATTTTACTCTTTGGATCTGGTTCATACGTCGATCTCTATTCCCGATGATGGATCCTTGTATTTTCCCCAAAGTGTTTTTCCAGTTCACCGCAGACATTTTTAATGGGCATTTAGTTAGGAGTACGCCAAGAGTTTTAATCTTCTCTACTTCTTCCGCCCATGGTATTCGGAATTGAGGAATGCCCCGTAAATTTAGGAATTTGCTTTTGGAAGCATTGACTGAAGCGCCGGACGCAAGGCAGTAGTTTTTTACAATCCGGTCTAGGTTCATTACATCATCGTTACCTCTTAATATGACGGCCACATCGTCCGCATACGCTCGGATAGCTGCCTTATGCCCAGATAACAAAATGCCTGTTAGATTGGCATGGACGTGTTGCAGAAAGGGCTCTAAGGATATAATAAATAAGGACATCGACAACGGGCTGCCCTGTGGAAACCCTCTGCTAATATTTAGTTGCCTGGTGTTTTGGCCGTTAACAGTTATGTTTGCCTTTATTCCTGTGGCGGTATTTTTAATCATATCGATATATCTGGGTAGGAAGCCCATTTTCTTCATGGTTCCGAAGAGATACCTGTGGTTTACTAAGTCAAAGGCTTTGTGGAAATCGAGAAAGAGCAGGGCACACTTGATGTTGGTAACGGCCGTTAGAGCTATTACGTCCCGGTATTCTGAAATATTGCGAAATATGGTCCGATTGGCAACACCTGACTGGTAAGGACTAATGATTTTCGTGGAAATGCTTAGAAGTTTGCCGTTGATCATCCTGCATATAATTTTATAGTCGGAATTCAGTAAAGAAATAGGACGGAAATTTTGCAGGTCCTTCCCTGTATTTTTCGGAATCAAAACAATTTTGCACACTTTGAATTCTGGTGGTACCATTTTACCAGCAAGAACTTCATTTGCCATTTGCGTAATTTTGTCACCTATGAGAAACCAAAACCGCTTGTAAAATTCTACTGGCAGACCGTCAGGGCCGGGAGATTTCTTGGGCGGAGAGTTGCATATTATGTCATACATGTCTTCTTTGGTGACAGGGGACAACAGTTCGTCATTGTCTTCCTCTGATATGTGCGACTCAACGATGTTTAGAAAATCTGCGGGAGAATTTTCATCAGTTCGGTTATCTGAATATAAATCCTGGTAATATCTTTAGATCTCATTGACGATGTCTTTTTGAACAGAGAGTTTCGTCCCATCTTCCGTCTGTATCTCCTCGATGAAACTTGTTCTTCTATTTCTGGCGTGTCGCAGAAGGTGATAAAGCGAAGTGGTTTCGTCTTCAGATACAGATTTTGCCTTAGATTTTATTTTCAGACCTTCTAATTGACTTCTTTTCAGATTCAGGAGCTTCGCTTTGACTTTCCGGATGTCTTCAATGCGAGGAGGTGACACACTTGCCCGTTCGTACAGTTCCCTCAAAACGGTATAATAATGCTCCATGGTGTCCTTCAGCTCTCTATTCCTCCGTGCACTGAATTGCATTAGAACTGTCCTCATCTTCGGCTTCGCCCTTTTGGTCCACCAGTCTAACACTGACGGATATCTCTCGATTGACCGAAGACACAAATCCCACGCTGCTAACATTTCCTCCTCGAGATCATCCTCATTTAAAAGGGAGATATTGAGGCTCCACTGATTTTTGAAACGTCTTGTTGGTTGAGGACTGAGATTAAGACAAGAGACGACTATACTATGATCACTAAAATAAGCAGGTATGGTCTCTACTTTCAGGACAAATTGTCTCAGATTCTCAGATACATAAAGCCTGTCTATTCTACTTCGTGAAGTGCTGGTCACGAAAGTGAACTCAACGGCCGTTGGGTTAAAAATTTCCCACGCATCTTTAAGCTTTAAGTCGTTTATTAAATGTTTCAGTTCAACAGAGCCATTAAAATTAGGTGTCTGGTCCTTGTGGTTAATAACACAGTTAAAATCTCCGCCCAATACCAAATTGCTTGGATTTTTCCGCAATAAATACACAATGTCTTCTGTAAAAAATGTGGCTCTGTCGGATCTGTTGGTATTCCCTGACGGAGCATATACATTAATAAAGGTGATATTGAAAATCTGTACAGATAATGCCCTCCCGGATTCAAGTCTTTCGATGGTCGTCACAGGTATCCCTTCGCGTATTAAAAAGGCTGTTCCTACATGCGTTACAGGACACACATTTAAAATTTCTACATAGCCTGAAACCTTGAGGTCAGTTGTCCATACCTCTTGCAATAACGCAATGTCTGTTCCAGACTGATATAAATATTCCTTTAGTGCAGCTATTTTTAAATCTGAAGTTATTTTATTTATGTTGATAGTGGCTATAGTGTATGCTTGCATGTCTTAACCTTAATTTAAAATAAAAATTAAAATAAAAAATCAGTTGCAGTGAGCAGAGAAGTAACGGTTCTCAGTAATAAATCAAATAATGAACAGACTTACAACAAATTCGTTGAACAATTGACAAAATTCCTGCTATCCATACTAAGTCGTGAGGCAACCTAACTGAAATCTTTGGTATGGTCATCATCATGATATTCTTGCACTATTTCATAACTGATATTTTTTTGCGTCTTCTCCGGTCCCCCTGGTTTCGTTTTTCCTACATTTCGAGGAACAGTGAGATTAGGCTGAGGTTTGAGTTTGCGACGTCTTCCTTCCTGAGTGCCCGCGGTGGTTGTAATGTAGCCGCTGGTTTGTATGGGAGTTGCGGCTACTGTAGCGTACGTCACGGGTTGTTTTGCAGTTAAGGTGGTTGGAGGGCATGAACTAGTCTGCGTTGTAATTGCAACGTGACTAGCACTTATGACAGGTTCTTTTGTTGTCGAGGTTGTGGTAATGCAGCCACCAGACTGGGTGGTCGTAAGAAGCACACTAGCCGGCGTAACTGTTTGCACGGTTGGCCCTACGTCATGCATGCCTCTTGCTGCTACCTGTGGTAAGGCTTTGCTTAGAGGCCGCTGTGTACTTCTGTTTACTTCCTGCTTACAGCCGGTGTTTACCTCGGGCTGCCCGCTCTGAGGCGGAAGTTGCGCGTCACTCGCGGCGGCACTGGTCGCAGCTACCCTTTCCTGCTCTACCTCTTCTGCCTCCGAGTCTACCGGAGATTCGAGTTTTTCTTCCGGTATTACGGGATCGATCTGCATTCCGTCGTCATCTATTAATTGTTCCTCACCAGAGGCTCTTGGTTTACGAATTGCAGGGGACTTGCATGAAATTTCTTCGTCCGAGTGATCCTCACTTTGTTCGTGCGGCCTTTTTTTATTCTGTATTTCATTGTCATGAAGGACAGGATCAGAACCCTGTTGAACTTTCAGAACTGGAAACTCATTGATTTCTTCAGCAAGGTTCTCGGGACCGTTGGTATTAACCTTTTCAATTTCCGATTGTGCAGACTTGTCACTCGATAAAACTTCATTCAACGTTAATTTTCGTCGCAGTGTTAAATTGGTTTTCAACACAGTTACGCGACGGGGACAGTCTGACCTAAAGTGACCCGACTCGTTACATACGTGGCAGGTTGGCGTTTGTCCAGTATATATGACGTGTGCTTTGCAACCGTCAACTGTTATATGAGATGGAATGTTAGTCTTAACTTCCATGTCTACGGATCTCACACCACTAAAACATTGCAGTTTGTACTGCGGACCCCACCTCTCATTAATGATTTCTTTCACTTCCCCGTATTTACACAGGACCTCCCCGATTTTCTCGTTATCAATTTCAATCGGCAGATTGAGCACGCGAACAGTCCTATAAGTTGTATCTGCCCTTTTTATAGCGACTCTACTTCTGGCGCCGTTTCTATGTAGAAATTCTGCACTTCTACCAACCGTGGACAGGATTTTATCGACAGTTACCGGGTCATAAAACTTCACAAATACACAATATTCGTCTTGGTCTAACTGAATGGTATGAACAGAATCAATGCTGATGCCGATTACCTCGGTAAGCCAGTCGTCCAGTTCAACTCGTGACGGTTGGATTCGCCGGGTCTCTTTGTCGAAGTAAAAGGCCAGGGTGTTCTTCCTCTTGGATGCAGACATGTTTTGCAGGTGCTGTGGGATTCCGGTTACAACCGAAATTCCGTAGATCGACGACGAATCGCCGAACACAAGGAAAACACGCACAAAAGAAAAAAGTAGACGGCGTAAAACGGCACAGAAACAAACACTCAGAACAGAGAACTAGAATTACGACTCAATACAGCACTGGCGTAAACACTGGCGAGGCGGAGCGGTAGCGTGTACTTCCGTTCGCAGCGACAGCTGAAGCCAGAATGGCACTCGGCGCGCACGTGTCCCTGTTTACCGCAAGCGGCGCAGGTGCGGGGCTGCCCGTCGTATGACACTATGGCGCGGTACCCGCAAACATTTATGTACGATGGAATGTGCTTGTGAAGGTCGACCTTAAGTTGACGGATACCATTCAGTACGGGAAATTTATGAGAGGTCGACCATTTCTCAGCTACATTGCTAAGTACTTTCCCGTATATAGACACCACTGCATTTATTTCCTCGGCCGAAACCTCGAAAGGCAGTTCGAATATTCGTACGGTCCTAATTCGAGATCCTGCATGGGTAACTTCGACATCGCCAATGTGTCCATCGCGATGTTTGAACTTTAAAGTTCCTCCACATGACTGAACTAACTTTTCACATAGTTCCGCACTTTTCAACTTTACAAAAACGTCACTGTTTACGATAGACATATAGATCCCTATAATGTCGTCAAAATTCAACTTCACTGTTTCTTCAAGGAACGTTTCAAATTCAAAAGAATTCGGTCTCGGACGGCTACGATCCAACGTGAACTTCAACGTATCAATACGAAACGGCTCAGACATCACGGACTCATTTTTCAGAGACTTCAATCCACGAATAAGTTACAGCTACAAGCTGCAAAGGCGAAACACTCACCAAGCGAAAATGGCAATCGGCCGCGGCGCTCAGCACTGAACCGCTCACTACCACTGCCGCCGGCGAACTGGTGGCTACTCCACCGCGGCGAGGCCTAGGTATCTAAGGGTGGTGGTTTGTGGGATGGGGGCGGTTATGGAAAGTAAGGTAGAGATCGTGGTGGCGGAAGGAGCGGGTGGTACAACCTATGATGATTGCCTGGGTTTGGTAGGGTTGACAGTTAGGAGCCACTGTTCAAAAATGTTCAAATGTCTGTAAATATATCGGACCAAACTGCGTGGTCATGTCCGTAGCGTACTACTTAAACCTAGGTAAACTAACCTACGGACAAACACACACACCCATGCCCCAGGGAGGACTCGAACCTCCACGGCGAGCAACCGCGCGCTCCGCAGCGAGACGCTTTAGACCGCTCGGCTACTCCACCGCGGCTAGGAGCCACTGGTTAAACCAGGAGGAAAATTCGGATAGGTGAGTCTGGAGGAGGTGTTGGGAGCGAGCGAGAGAGGGGGCAAAAGCTAGGAAGGCGGCTGCCGGTGTTGGCAAGGCGTCCTGCTTATAAAGCTGCAGCGCTGCGTCTGGAAGCTTCTGGAGGGCCGGAGAGCGCCTGTGCAGGAAGACAGCACGGGCCGATGGGCTGCGGTACCGCGTGACGTCACGTGGAGCGTGCCGCCGGCGCCACATTTGATCCTGGCGCTCTCGCTTCGCTATTAGCCAGAGACCTCGGTTTCCGCTCTACCTACAGGGCCCGCCCCCAGGCCCTACTGAATGTATACCCCTGGTCTCTGTTGAAATTGTTGACGTTTAATCTAATTTCAGCCGCCTCTTTTATAACATCATCCCAGTAATATGATGTTTGGGTCAGAATTTTCGTGTTATCAAATAGCAATGTTCTGCCAAGACTGACTTCTCTGCTCTTCAAGGGTACATCAGCTTGTCTTGCGACCATTTCGCGCCCCTTTGCGAGTGCCGCCTGGGGCAGACACCCCCGTTTGCTCCCCCCGCCCCTCCTAAGATCCGGCGCCGGAGGTTGGGGAGGGTATGGGAACAGTGTTTGTGACACTTTCCCGGAGAGGGGATTTGTGGCACTTGCCCGGAGCCCAGGACACTGCTGGTAGTGGTCAGGGTGTTCCAGAAGTAGAGAACAACAGCCTGTCCGACGTCGTTACGTAGCACAGCACGGCCGAGAACAAGCGCCGGAGAAGTGCAGACAACCTTGTACTCAGGCGATTGAACACAATTAGCCGTCATTCGTTGCTGCGAGATTTATTTGAGAAATTTCTTTCACCAGCTTTGTCTTCAGAATGCGAACATATTATTTTAGCGCCGACCTACATAAGGAGACATGATCATCGCAATAAAATAGATTGAAAAGAGAAAGATTTAGGTGTTTCTTTGTCCCCACATTCTATTATCATAATATAGGGAAATATCATAAAAGTGCTTCGATGAATTCTCTGCCATGCAGTTCGGTATAAGTTGCAGAGTGTTTATGTAGTTGTAGATGAAGACTTTCATACAGTATATATGGCAACGTGATTATGGGGGGACTGCATCCAAAAATGTTACTCTTCTTCTACTTTGGCAATACAAAGAAATTTTTGAAGTGCTGTCTGCTATGTAAATATGTAGCAGTTACCAAGGTTTTAAGACGATAACTTGGTTTTTGAGCTTTGAATTTTTTATTATGTTCTTAACAGTATTTTAGGAACCAACTTTTGGTACTCACGCCACTATTTTCACATGGCCGATTTTGTCGGTACACTCACAAAACTATTCAACGGTTCTGTTCTTTCATCTTATAAGAAATAATAAACATTCCGTTTCTATGTTTAATTGAAATTTTAACCTTAAATTTTCTCTTATTATTGGTACTTAAATGTGAGGATAAAAATAAATTACATTTTCGATAATATTGATGCATAGAAGTATTTTGTAATTTGCGGCTGTTTGCCGATGATGCTGTGGTGTTTGGGAGGGTGTCGTCTTCAACTGACTGTAATAGCATACAGGATAACTTAGATAAAATTTCTAGGTGGTGCGAGGTATGGCAGCTAGCCCTCAATGTAGAAAAATGTAAGGTGATGCGCATGAGTAGAAAAAACAGCCGCAAAGTATTCGAATACAGCGTTAATAGTGAGCTTCTTGATGCGGTCGCGTCGTTCAGACATCTAGGCGTAACATTGCAGAGCGATATGAAATGGGACGAATGTGTAAGGACAGTTGTGAGTAAGGCGGACAGTCGACTTCGGTTTATTGGGAGAATTTTGGGAAGATGTACTTCATCTGTAAAGGAGACCGCGTATAAAACGCTTGTACGACTACGTCTTGAGTATTACTCAAGTATTTGGGACCCGCAGCAGGTCATTTTTCCTCCTAAGAGCTGGCAATTTTTTTGTTAACAAAATCATTGAAAAGGGATTTAGTGTGTTATGGTGTTCACAAATAACAATGAATAAATAAAGAAAAAACTCTTTGTTGCATAATATTGATACAAAAGTTGGGGTAAAATTTCGGACATCGGGACTCAATGAATACACTAATTGAATATATACATTTTATTATTTCAAAAACACAAATATAGTGTACATTATACATTGAGAAAACTGTTTTAATCTTTGTGATATTGAGCATAATGCTTCCGTTTTGAAGTTAGGCATAGAAACATCTTACATTCACAGCATGAAACATTAGTTTTGTTTCTGCATCCTTGGAATTTGCACCTTTTATATGTGTTGCGATGCAACTTAGGCATGTGACCAGCTTCGGTCGTTCGCCTTTGTTAGCTTGGCTGAGTAATGAATCTTGAAGTTTGATTTTCTTCATTATCTTCAGAGGAATCGGAGGAATTAGATTCCTCATTTTTCTCATTTCCTTCCTTCTTCTACCTCTTTAAATCAGTCTTTAAATTCTATATAAAAGGTACCGAAAAGCAAAACTATTGGATAAGTCAACATATATAGCACCAGGGAGTAAATTTCGTGTTAGTAGTTAATGAGACCCATTTCACATCTGTCTACCGTCTAAACACAAAACCGTAAAAATGTGTTCTTATGGCAAAATATTCTTCATAGTTAAATTAATAGAAAGCATCCAAGAAACGCGTGTTCCGTTTTTCGTGCGCCGCCATTTTCGTATGATTACTTGGGAGGGGGAGGGGAGAACACTGCAGAGCCAACTATCAATCACCTGCTGAATGCTACTGACATCAACCGGCACAACTGCAAACGTCGTGCACCACTGACGCTCGTCGTCGTGGCTCCACGAATTATGCAACATTTTGTGTTAAATTTCACCCCTGAGGACTTAGGAGGTTAAAGGAAGACATGAAGCAGTTCAGAGGCGAGCAGCTAGGTTTGTTACTGGTAGATTCGACCAATGCGCGAGTGTCGCGGAAATGCTCCGCCATCTTAATTGGGGATCGCTGGAGGAAAGACGATGTTCTTTTCGTAAATTTCTGTTGAGGAAATTTATAGGGCCAGAATTTGAAGCTGAGTGTAGTACGATCTTGCTGCCTCCTATTTACATTTCACGTAGAGATCACAATGACAAGATAAGAGAAATTAGGGCTCGTACGGAGGCATATAGGTATGCATTTTTTCCTCGTTCTATTTGGGAATGGAATAGGAAAGGAAATGCCTAGTAGTGGTACAGTGTACCCTCCGCCACGCACCTTACGGTGGATTGTTCAACTGTTCAAATGTTTGTAAAGTCTATGGGACTTAACTACGGGGTCATAGTCCCTAAACTTACAAACTACTTATGAACTACTTACGAACTAGGACGGCACAAATATCCATGCCCAAGGGGGGATTCGAACACCCGACCGTAGTGGCCGTGCATTCCGTGACTGGAGCGCCTTAGTCTCCTCGGCCACCGCGGCCGGCGGCGGATTGTGGAGTATGTATGTAGAAGTATGTAAACACGGTTGCTTACTGCAGTGGTGAAGCGCCATTCGGCTCGCAGGAGCGACTGTGCTCAGTGCTGAACTGCTGGACTTGTGCCTGTACCTGGGAAAAGCCTGTTAGCCCGGCAAGAGTCCCGCGGTATGTGCAAGTGGCACTCCGTGCGAATGTCATTCCGTGCGAGCGTTCCAACCCCGAGGGAACAGCTGTGGTGTAGGAGTGCGTTTGTACTTGTGGCGGGCGACTGCTTCGTCACCGCAGTCTGCAGTGTCGGTGGGTGTCGGCTGCCCGATGCTATCTGGTGGGCCTCCCGCTGCGCGCGGATGCGCTGTCGCTGTCGGCTGCCCTGGCAGTTGTTGTGGCCCGCCCACTGATTGGGCCGGCCAGCTGCCAGCTGCCTGCTGATTAATGGCGGCGTTTAGGCAGCACCTGGCCGGCCGGCGCTCCGTCTTCATCAGTCCGCACAAAGGCGTCAGCCATTGCCCCTCCAGCTCTCATTACTCGCGCATTAACCGCTGCGGCGCGCAGCCAGGTGGCGGCTTCCGTGCGTCTCTTTTCAGATGGCTGCACAGTAATAGCCGCAGTCTCCTTCGTTCTTCTTTCTCTCAAGCATTTGCCTTTTAGCCGCTCTTGTTCAAAGCCTCTGTTATTTGTTGGTTTTAAGTGGCAGTTACGGTGCAGAAGAGACGTGAGCATCCTAATTTCTGACACGTTGCTCCGCAACTGCTAAATTGAGATATACATAATACATTTCTTCCATCACTTTTTCAATCTCAGTGCCTATTATGAAACTTCCTGACATTAAAATTGTGTACCGGAACCTGGACTTGAACCTGGGATCTTTGCCTTTCGCGGGCAAGTCCTCCACCGACTGAGCTACCCCAACACGACTCACGATTCCGCCTCACAACTTTACTTCCGCCAGTATCTCGCCCCCTACTTTCCAGACTTCACAGAAGCTCTCCTGCGAAACATGCAAGACTAGCATTCCTGGAAGAACGGATATGGTGGAGACATGGCTTAACCACAGCCTAAGGGATGTTTCCAGAATGAAATTTTCAGGAGGCGAAGTACTGGCGGAAGGAAAGTTGTGAGGCGGCATCGTGAGTCGTGTCCGCATAGCTCAGTCGGAATGTTCAAATGTTCAAATGTCTGTAAATCTATCGGACCAAACTGCGTGGCCATCAGTCCGTAGCTTACAAACTACTTAAACCTAGGTAAACTAACCTAAGGACAAACACACACACCCATGACCCAGGGAGGACTCGAACCTCCACGGCGAGCAACCACGCGCTCCGCAGCGAGACGCTTTAGACCGCTCGGCCACTCCATCGCGGCTAGCTCAGTCGGTAGAGCGCTTGCCCGCGAAAGGCAAAGGTCCTAGTTTCGAGTCCCGGTTCCGGCACACAATTTTAATATGTCAGAAAGTTTCATACCGGCCCTCTCTCCGCTGCAGAGTAAAAGTTTCATTCTGGAAACATCCCTTAGGCTGTGGCTAAGCCATGTCTCCACCATATCCTTTCTTCCAGGAGTGCTAGTCTTGCAAGTTTCGCAGAACTTCTGTGAAGTTTGGAAAGTAGGAGGCGAGGTACTGGCGGAAGTAAAGTTGTGGGGCGGCATCGTGAGTCGTCTTGGGATACCTCAGTCAGTAGAACGCTTGCCCGCGAAAGGCAAAGGTCCCAGGTTCGCGTTCCGGTTCCGGCACACAATTTTAATCTCCGGGGAAGTTTCATATCAGCGCACACTTCGCTGCAGACTAAAAGTTTCATTCTGTGCCTATTTCTTACCTTTCTCTTTGATCACTTAGGTTTCTCTCTGTATTAGGTAGCCGAAAACCCGACATTGTTCGTGTATTTTTTATTCCAATATTCATTTAATCCATGCATTTCTCCCTCTCCTGACTGTCCATCTTATCCTCCCTCGTCTCTAGGTCTCTGCCTCCTTCTATTCCTCCTCTTCCTCCAGCACCGCCACCTACTTCCTCCTTTTCCTCCTCCCTTATCCACTCATTCCCTGCCTTTAGAATTCCTTCCGCACTCCTTGACAGTCTCCTCCAACCCCCCCCCCCTCTTTCCTCTCTACGTTCCTCCTTTCTCCTTTCCCTTCTGTTTATCAAAAATTACATGTTGGTGTTTGTGGTCATCGGTACGGAGACTGGTTTCATGCAGATCTCCACTCTACTCATCCTAAGCAAGCCTCTTCATCTCCTCATAAGAACCACAATCCCACGTTCATTTGAATCAGCTTACTTTATTCAAATGTTCAAATGTTTGAAAATTTAAGGGACTTAACTACGGTGGTCATTAGTCCCTACTTACACTAACTTAAAGTAAATTATGCTAAGGACAACACAAACACCGATGCCTGAGGGAGGCCTCGAACCCCCGACAGCAAACGGCCACGTGCACTGCAGATGGACGCCTTTTTTGAACTTTTTTCGGTTCTAATGAAACCCCATGTCATTCCAAGCATGTGTGTCAATTTTTACCTTCCTATCTACACTATTCAGTGATTTATTAAGTTTTCAAATTTATACTGACTTTTTGATCACCCGGTATATAAACACTCAGCGGTCGGCGCGCCGGTAGAAAACGCCCAGTGTCTCGCGCAGCTCGTTATGTATTATCACGATGTAGGGAAGAAGGTGTCACGGAAATGATGCAGGAGTTGGGGTGGAAATAATTAACAGAAAGGCGATATTCGTTGCGGCGAGACCTATTCGCGAAGTTTCTTTCGCCATCTTTCTCTTCCGAATGCGAACATATTTTGTTAGCTCCCACCTGCATAGGGAGATATGATCATCATAATAGAATAAAAGAAGTCAGATCGAAAACACATTGATTTAGGCGTTCCTTTTTCCTGCCAGCTATTAGAGAATGGAACTGTAGAGAAATATCATAAAAGCGGTTCGATGAACCTTCTGCCATGCACTTCAGTTTAACTTGCAGAGTATCGATGTAGATATAGACTTTAACTAAGGATAGCGCGAACTCACACACACACAGACGCATACACACATCTTTCAGTACGCAAGCCATGCCACATCGACAGTGTGTGTATTTCCGCCGGCCGCAGTGGCCGAGCAATCACAGTCACGGTCTGCACGGCCGCTGCGGTCGGGGGTTCGAATCCCCCCTCCGGCATGGATGTTTTTGCCGTCTTTAGAATAAGCTAGTTCATAAGTAGTTTGTAAGTTTTGGGACTGATGACCCCGTAGTTCTGAGACAATAGGGAATAATCGAGTGCCGGCCGCGGTGGCCGAGGGGACTGAGGCGCTTAAGTCACGGTCTGCACGGCCACTACGGTCGGGGATTCGAATCCCCCCTCGGGCATGGATATTTGTGCCGTCCTAGTTCGTAAGTAGTTGCTAAGTAGTTTGTAAGTTTAGGGACTGATGACCCCGTAGTTAAGTCCCATAGACTATACAAACATTTGAACATTTTTTGAATAATCGAGTTAGTATTGAAGTGTTTGGGCTAAAAATCGCAAAAGAAGACCGAGAGACGCGTAAAGTAAGGAATTCAAATGGATGTAGGTTGCCGCTGTTATTTGCATTTGAAGAAGCTTTCACAGGATAGAGTGGCATGGAGAACTGCGTCAAATCTGTATTTTGACTGAAGGCCACGACAACAAAAAGCTTTATTCTTCTCTGTCATACTGTAAACAACATTGACTTGTCCATTCATGTGGAATTCTTTGAAAGTAAAGAGTTTCGGTCGGTAAAGTAAGTTTCGTAACAATTAGCTTCCCAGTACTGAAACCTATCACACCAGTCGGCAGCTGGGAGACTAATTGCAATGAAACTTTCTTTTGCGTGCGAAACTTTTCTTTCAAAGAATACCACACGTGGGTGATGACTGAAGACTGTTGCTGACACTGGGCAAATGTAAGTTTCACAACCTGCAGTACTGCAGTTCATACTCCAACAGCTCATTGCTTACTAATGTAGGAATGTAACTTTAATCGTCCATTTGTTATTGGTAATCTTGTTTTATTTACTTTGAATTTACGCTCTGCCTGACAAGAGTAATCGTTTTTTTTTTCCATGCGTTATTTCTTTCGTACTTATCCACAGTGTTGGTAACATTTTCTATATTTTAAATACAGATTCTTGACGCGTTACTGTAAACTGCTTGTGAATAAATCCAATAATGAGACTCTGTCAGACTCGATCTACATTACAAGAGCCTTAAAACTGAGCTCTAACTATTAAATGGGTAGTAAACCCACTGGGAACAAATATAATCATTTGTATACCTAAACTTGTTCATCTGACCATGACGGTGTTACCGTTTACACAGTAGCCAAACACAATCACTCACTTATTATTCAGCGAAGACAACGAGCATATCACTCGATTTTATCGTTTAATTATAGATTTGTTTATTGAGTATGAAGGGGATGTGTCGATTTTCCCAACGCGTTTAAGTTTGCTGTCAACTGTTTCCTAACTCTTTGGATAACGACCTTGCAGTATACATCCAGTATGCATGCCACAACGTTTTACAGCAACGTCGTAGAATAACGCAGGTCCACTCAATTAGAGATACACATATCCTTGTGATATCATTTCTTCGTTTATTTATAAACGCCCTGATCTGTTTGTTTACGGTTTTAAGTCCTACTTGTCAACTGGTTGTTGTATTCCTTCAACCTGAGATTCGATGTTCCCACAGCATCGCACGCAATTAGACTCGACGCCACAGTCTGAATGCACGTGCTCGTGCTGATGTATGGCGCGCAAGATAAATTGCCCGATTAACTGATCCGCTGATTTAATTGGAATCGGTTATTACCAGATTCGGGTTAATTGTCTGCACGGCAACATTTGCAAATCAATACCTATCTATGACCGACGAGACTGGGTTTATCTTCAGGAGTGATTAGTCAATCAAGAAACTAAAGTATTTTCGATATTAGCTGCTAGTAGACATTAATTTAAATCGACGGGGAAGGCTGAAAATTTGTGCCCAGCCGAGATTTGAACCCGGGTCTCGTACTAATGTAACATTATGTATTCGTCTACGTGTGAGAAATGTGGCCTGCAGTTTGTGGCGTAAATTTTTGCTGCAGGACATATAGCCCATGTCCGTGCAAAGGTTAATAAGAGAAACTTTAAGGTAAATCAGCCAATAACGTTTCTAGATTTTTGCGAACAACGTTTTCTTTTTATATGTTACATAAACAACAAATTTTCAATATATAGCCCACGTCCGTAGGAAAGTTCATTAGAGTGTCATGCAAAAATTTGAAGTACTACGTTGGTCAAGTGACTTTCGAGATTTTTGGCAACAATCTTGAGAGTACAACAATGAGAGTATACATATATAAAACCCTGGTGTTCAAAGTGGATTCATACGTTTGCATATTTACCCAAGAAACTAAAGAGACTATTCAGCGCGTTGGCGACGTCTTCAAGCAGTTTACATATAGATTTATGTGAATTTCTATGTCAATGTAATTGGTTTCAAATTATGAGTTTCTGGAAGACTGAAATGTAAGTATGAGATAATTTCAAACTAAAGTACACAGAAGGAAAGAATCTGCAATTTTACAACGACGAAAGAAACATAAGTACTTATGCTCTTTTGTCTCTATCTGATAATTAATTGAAAATTGAAATAGATTGATTTTAATTCATAATTTAGCCGCCGGTTACACCCTACAGTGATCCGACCCCATTGAGGCAGTTAATTGGATAAAGCCGCCATTGTAACGCCACTAGTTCAATATTCTCTAATATGGCGTGTGATCACCTCAGACGGCCAGTACAGTTGAACACCTGCGTGGCCTGGACAGTATGAGCTTATCACTCAACTTTTCAGGGATATTTGGTATTCTTCAATGAGCGCAATATCCAGCTGTGCAACCGTTGCGGGTGGTGATGCGCTGGCTGCAATGCGTCTGTCAACTGGCATATTATGCATACTTTCACTCCATAATGCCATACGGGATTATTTTTAGGGAAACTCATCAGGCCAAGCAAAAGTTTTCAGAGCACAAAAACGTGCGTTACGAATCATTTGTGGTGTCAACTCAAGAACCTCATGTAGATGGCTATTTAAGGAACTTGGGATATTTACTACTGCTTCCCACTACATTTATTCTCTAATGCAATTTGCCGTTAAAAATATGTCTTCTTTTCAAACCAATAGCTCAGTCCATGGGATCATTACTAGAAACAAGAATAACTTGCATAAATATTTAAAGTCACTTACTTTGGCTCAGAAAGCAGTACACATTTTCAATAATATCAGCAGCCATAAAAAATTTACCTCACAATAAAGTACAGTTTGAAAAGAGTCTAAAGGATTTTTTGGAGGCCAACTCTTTCTACTCCATTGATGAATTTCTTACCAGAGGTGATTGATGTAAGTTATTGTATATAATATTCACAAATAGGAATACTGTGTTCAGTTTTACTTCAGTACAAGTTTTGTGCGGTAATGTGATCATTGTAAATCAGTGTTGTAAAAAAATGCACCAAGTATATTAGTATGTAGTAATAATTTTTATGTCATATAAAATGTAAATATTCTTAAGGTAATTGTTTTTCCTGACCAATTCCACATCCACAAGGGCAAATTACATTTGGGACCTGTGGAAGGTACATTATCACATATGCTCTATTTTTGTAAATATATATTGTGTACTTTGATCTGACATGTTATACATCCAAGAGGATTTCCTCAATTGGGATCTATTGGAACGAAAAGTACATCTAATGTAATTTAATCATCCCAGACACGCCTTATCGGGTTAAGTCCAGTGAACAGCTGGGCACTCTATTCGTTCAATTTCCTCAGCTTCAGCATGTTGCTCACCAGTGCTGCTCTGTAGTCACGAGCGTTATCATCCATCAGAAGGAACACATCTCCAATGGCAGCGTAGGGCACCTCTTATCAGTCAAAGCGCCATTCTGAACGACACTGAAGTCCGTACATCCCCATTTTTACATCAATACATTTCTGAAGAAGAGAAATTTGTTGACATCCAATGTTAAATTAAATGTTAGGGAGTCCTTTCTGAAAGCATTTGTCTGTAGTGTAGCATTGTATGGGAGTGAAACGTGGAGATTAGAGAAAAAGATGATTGAAGCTTTCGGAATATGGCGGTACAGACGAATGATGAAGATAAGATGGGTAGATCGCTTGATTAATGAGCCGGTGCTCAACAGAACTGGGGAGAAATTTCTGGCATAACCTGACTACGAGAAGAGATAGGTTGGTGGGAAACATTCTGAGACATCAAGGAATCGTCAACTTACGAAAAGTACGTATGAAAATATAAATTACTAACGTGTTTGGGAAAAACCATTTCTATTTTTCGACATAGACTCCTTTTAGACATACACTTCGTCCAAGGTTCTAATTTGTTGATCCCTTCCGAATAATAGGAATCGTCCAAGCCTGCAAAATAGTTATTAGTTTCTGCAATCACTTCCTTTGAATGAAATCTTCGTCCCGCCAGCCATTTCTTCAAATTGGTGAACATATGGTAGTCCGAGGGAGCCAAGTCTGGAGAATAGGGGGGATGTGAAGCGAGTTGGAATTCTATTTCCAATAATTTTGCGACCACAACTGCTGATGTGTGTGCTGGTGTATTGTTGTGATGGAAAAGGACTTTTTTGTGGGCCAATCGCCGGCGTTATTCTTGCAGCTCGGTTTTCAGACGGTCCAATAACGATGAATACTATGCACCTTTAATAGTTTTACCCTATCCAGATAGTCGATGAGGATTATCTCTCGCGAATACCGAAAAACGGTCGCCATAACCTTTCCGGCCGAAGAACCCGCCTCCGCCTTTTTTGATGCAGATTATCCCTGGGTAACCAATTGTTTAGATTGTTCTTTGGTCTCAGGAGTATAGTAATTTATCCACGTTTCATCCACAGTGACGATACGACGCTTAAAGAGTTGCAGATTCTTCCTTAACAGCTGCAAACCTACTTTGCAACACTTCACACGATTCAGATTTGGTCAAGCATGAGCAATCGCGGTACCCACCTTGCGGATAGCTTTGTCATGTCCAAACGGTCATGCAAAATATTATGGACCCGTTCGTTCATGCGAGATGCCCACATCACACTCAAGCACCTTAACTCTTCTGTCATCCATCACCATATCATTGATTTTATCAATGATTTCTGGAGTCGTAATCTCCACAAGGTGTCCAGAAAGTTCAGCGTCTCTTGAGCCCATATGGCTACTCTGAAAATTTTGAAACCACTTATAAACGGTTCTAAACGAAGGTGCAGAGTCACTGTAATGTTTATCAACGTTCTCTTTAGTCCCCTGAGGCGTTTTGCCTTTAATAAAGTAATGTTTAATCACCACACGAAATTCTTTTTTGTCCATTCTTCGGCATCAATCGACTTCCTTGATTCACACGAATGGCAAACACAAAGAAATAGATCAATATGGCTGAAACTTGGTGTGCATTCTTTCGAAAGATGCTGCTAACTAACATGACCTCGATACGTACCGGTGGTGCCATCTCTCGGACATTGCACGGACTTTTCAAGTACGCCTGGTAGCATTAGAAGGAAGTGTATGGGGTAAAAATCGTATAGGGAGACCGAAATGTTCTAATGTTTGTTAAGCTTAAGGAACTTAACTGCGGGGTCATCAGTCCTAAACTTACAAACTACTTATGAACTACCTTATACTAAAGACGACACAAACATCCACACCCGAGGAGGGATTCGAACCTCCGACCATAGCGGCTATGCGGACTGTGACTGGCGCGCCGCAAACCGCTCGGCCACCGCGGCCGGCTAGGGAGACCGAGGGACGAATACAGTAAGCAGATTCAAAAGGATGTATGTTGGCGTATGCATTCGCAAATGAAGAGGCTTGCACAGGACAGGGTAACGTGGAGAGTTGCATCAAACCAGCCTGCGGATTGAAGACTACAAAAACAACATTACATATGCTCATACCTTTATTTGCAGTCTGCAGTGCGGCCCCGTTTCAAACGCGTTTCGAATATCAGAAACATTCAGTCTGGCTCTATCCATCCACAGCTCGCAAGGAGTCATGAAAGAGAAGGGCATGCTGAGTTTCGCACGATAAGGCCGCGCTGATGAATCAACATAACTATACGACCAGTTACAGCTGTGTCTGTTTTCAAGCGCCGTCCTTAGGTTTAGCAATGTTTCCTCTCTGTTGGTGTGGAGTTCCATTTACTGTTGTGCTTAGACAACCCATTCGGCGTCAGTGGTATCCGCGACGGTGGACGGTTGTGCCTGGGCTAGCAGATACACTGAAGTGACAAAAGTAATTCGATGCCTCTAATATGGCGTCGAACTTTATTTTTATTTCCTTGTTTTTTTTTTTTTATTTTTATTTTATTTTTATTTTTTTTTATGGCATCGAGCACGATGGCGCATTGGTAACACACTGGACTCACACTCGAGAGAACGGTGGTTCAAATCCACCTCCAGCCATCCAGATTTTAGATTTTCCTAAATCACACCATGGAAATTCCGTCATGGTTCCTTTGAATGGATACGCCCGATTCAATTATATCCCCAAAGAAAACAGTTGTGTTGAACTCGTACAAAAACCAGACAGCAATTATTCGAGTCGAAGGGCATGTAAGGGTCGCAGTGGTTGCGAAGGGAGTAAGACAGGGTTGTAGCTTTTCCCCAATGTTGTTCAATACGTATATTGAGTAAGCCATGAAGAAATGCAAGGAGAAATTTGGAGAGGGAATTAAAGTCCAGGGAGAGAGAATAAAAAAAACTTGCAATTTGTTGACGACACAGAAATTCTGCCAGAGACAGCAAAGGAACCTGGAGGAGCAATTAAACGGAATAGAAAGTGTCTCGTAAGGAAGGTATAACATTAACATTAACAAGAGTAAAACAAGGGTAATGGAATGCACTGGCAGACATTCAGGTGATGCTGAAGGAATTAGATTTGGTAATGAGACGATAAAAGTAGTAGATGACTTTTGTTATTTGTGTAGCAAGAAAACTTCTGATGGCCGAAGTAAAAAAGATTGAAAATGCACAATGGCTATGGGAAGAAACGCGTTTCTGAAGATGCGAAATTTGTTCACATCCAATATTAGTTTAAATGTCTGGAGTGTAACATTGTTTGGGAGCAAAGAGAAATTTGGAGGGGGAAGAAATAAAAACATTGCGCTTTGCTGGTGACATTGTAATTCTGTCAGAGACAGTAAAGGAGCTGGAAGACCATTGAACGGAATGGACAGTGAATTAAAAAGGGCGTATAAGATGAACATCAACAAGAGCAAAAGAAGGGTAATGAATGTAGTCTTAGAAAGGCAGGGGCTGCTGAAGGAATTGGGTTAGATAATGAAACATTAAAGGTGGCAGATGAGTTTAGTCACTTGGACAGTAAAATGACATATGATTGTCACAGTACAGAGGCTATAAAATGCAGAATGGCAATGGGAAGAAAAGCTTTTTTGAAAAAGAGAAATTTGCTAACATCGAATATCAATATAAGTGTAAGGAAGTCTTTTCTGAAGACATTTGTGTGAAGTGTTGCTTTTTACAGATGTGAAACGAAGAGGATAACGAGTTTAGACATAACGTTGATAGAAGCTTTCGAAAAGGGGTGCTACAGACGAATGATGAATATTAGATGGCTAGATCATGTAACTGTTGCGGAGGTGCTCAACATAATTGGGGAGAAAAAGAATTTCTGGCATATCCTGATTAAAAGAAGGGATAGGTTGGTGGGACACATTTTGAGGCATCAACGAATCGTCAGTATCAGAAGGAAGTGTGTGGGGTAAAAATCGTAGATGGACCCCGAGGGACGAATACAGTAAGCAGATTCAAAAGGATGTAAGTTGGTGTTCGTGTTCTGAGATGAAGAGGCTTGCACAAGACAGGGTATCGTGGAGAGCTGCATCAATCCAGTCTGCTTCAAACCAGCCTTTGTGTGGACTGTAGGATCACAGGTACAAGGTAGTATTTGAGCTAATTTAGTTTCTGGGCATGAAAGTAGAAGTGTACAGTTAGAACCTGAGACTACATCGAGCCATGTTTCTGGAACAGAGCCATACAGAGCCTATTGCGGACAAGTTGTCTTTGGCCAATACAGCATAGTTTCGCCAACACATACAGACTACGTATAGCGGCAGTTACATTTCCTAGAGCTCACTAATGAAATGTTGTATAGCAAAGAGAAACAAAACGTCGACTAAAGGAGAGCGACTGAACGCGACTGAACACGTGGCAGGATGAATGGGACGCAAGTGATAGGAACGAAGATTGTTTCCCGTTGGAGATTCGAATCGCCCACGTCGGGCATCGCTGTTTGTGTTTAGTATAGGTTAGTTTATAAGTAGCTTCTAAGTTTAGGGATTGTTGACCCCGCAGTTAAGTCCCATAAGCTTAAAAAATATTAACGAAGATTGTACTATTTTCTCCCCAAATCAGCGAGAAGAATAATCACATCGATCCCGGCCGTGGTATGATTCACTTCTTGACCGGGCATCGCCCTTATCCCACGCACCTAAGACAACCACCAACATGAACATGTAGAGAAAAAGGTTTTTCCAAACACGTGTCTCTTTATGCGGACCTCAGACATACATCAGACACGCACTACACGTAGACAAAATAGACATCCAAGAAACTATACATAACACAATCAGAGATAAAGAACAGCGCAAAACACTGAATAAAATCAAAGACCAAATTTCACTACAACTAAACACAGACTATTTTCAGACTCGACGGCGAGCCTTTAGGCAACAAACTGACAGACACAACACGGTAGAAACGACAAAGAGACAGAGGAAGACACCAAAGAGGAGGCGCACGTGGAAGATGATAATAATAATTTATAACTCTAAGAAATGAAGACAATTAGTATTAGAATTATTGGTAAGGAAATAAGACTGGTGGATTGAAGACCACAACAAATTGCGTGGTTATGGTATATCGCCCCAAATTTGCGACTGGATAGGGGATTTTCTGTCAGAGAGGACACAGTTCATAGTAATCGATGGTAAAGCATCGACTAAAACAGAGGTGATATCGGGCGTTCCACAGGGTAGTGTCATTGGTCCTCTTGTGTTCCTTATTTACATAAACGATTTGGCAGAAAATCTAAGGAGTTCTCTTAGGTTGTTTGCAGATGACGCCGTCATTTACCTTGTATTAAAATCATCTGAAGATCAACACCAACTGCAGAACGATCTAAATCAGATATCACTATGGTGTAAAAATTGGCAATGGACTCTAAATAATGAGAAGTGTTAAACTTTGTTTACAAGATAAATCAATCTAAAGTGAAGGCCGTAAACTCCACTAAATATCTAGGAATTACTATTACTTCAGACTTAAACTGGAAAGAACACGCAGATAATGTCGTGGGAAAGGCGAACCAGGGACTGCGTTTTATTGGCGGTACCCTTAAAAGATGCAACAGAACTACAAAAGAAACTGCATACACTACAGCTGTCGGTTCTTTTTAGGAGTTTTGCTGCCCAGTGTGGGATCCTTATCAGGTGTGTTTGACGGACATCGAAAGAGTTCAAAGAAGGGCAGCTCGTTTTGTATTGTCACGATGCAGGGGAGACAGCGTTACGGAAATGATACAGGATCTGGGATGGGAATCAGTATAACAATGGCGCTTATCGCTGCAGCGTGGGCTAATTACGAAACTCCAATCGTCAACATTCTCCTCCGAATGCGAAAATACAGGGTGTTACAAAAAGGTACGGCCAAACTTTCAGGAAACATTCCTCACTCACAAAGAAAGAAAATATGTTATGTGAACATGTGTCCGGAAACGCTTAATTTCCACGTTAGAGCTCATTTTAGTATTTATCTTTAAATGTAAATTGAAATAATCCGTGCAGACAATTGTCAAAATACCCAATTGTTTCGTTAGTATGTACTGTACTTCCTCGATTCACGTTATCAACACAGATTTTCTGTGAACGTTTGGGCAGGAATTGTTGGTGATGTCTTGATTGGGCCTCACGTTCTTCCACCTATGCTCACTGGAGCACGTTATCATGATTTCATACGGGATATCTACCTGTGCTGCTAGAACATGTGTCTTTACAAGTACGACACAACTTGTGGTTCATGCACGATGGAGCTCCTGCACATTTTAGTCGACGTGTTCGTACGCTTTTCAACAACAGATTCGGTGACCGATGGATTGGTAGAGGCGGACCAATTCCATGGCCTCCACGCTCTCCTATCCTCAACCCTCTTGACTCATTTATGGGGGCATTTGAAAGCTCTTGTCTACGCAACCCCGGTACCAAATGTAGACTCTTCATGCTCGTACTGTGGAAGGCTGTGATACAATACGCCATTCTCCAGGGCTGCATCAGCGCATCAGGGATTCCATGCGACGGAGGGTGGATGCAACTATCCTCGCTAACGGAAGACATTTTGAACATTTCGTGTAAGAAAGTGTTTGAAGTCACGCTGGTACGTTCTGTTGCTGTGTGTTTCCATTCCATGATTAATGTGATTTGAAGAGAAGTAATAAAATGAGCTCTAACATGGAAATTAAGCGTTTCCGGACACATGTCCACATAACATATTTTCTTTCTTTGTGTGTGAAGAATGTGTCCTGAAAGTTTGGCCGTACCTTTTTTGTATAGGTAACGCACTTTTTCGTGGCCCCTCTCTGATCGGCGGAAGTCGGCTGAGTTCGTGTGTCTACGGAATGTTTATGCTCTCTACTAACCTTACCTCGTAACAGCATTGAACACCGTAGACCTCATCAATGTATCGTTGATTTGTGCTTGGTATTGATTATTGTCTTCCACTTTGATATTTGCTAAAATAAGTCCATATACCCAGACGACTTCTTTTAGAAAAAAAGAAGGCTGTCCTTGAAAGTGGTATGAAGAATGTTAATTCTGATTGTTATTCAGTTACGACCGTAAAAAGCGGCAGAAAGCATTGTTACACCTTATTAAGAAGTCCCTCTAAAATATTAATATTTCGTAGATATACGTTCCAGTTTTCTATTACTCAAACATTAAAGTGATAATTTCGTGTTACATCTGTGACGCCTTAACCCCTTACATGTTGTTTCTTTTAAAACCTGTAATCTATACGCCGTAAGTTGGCGGCACTGGGAGAAATAGGCGCGGCTTGTTCTAACAGCCAATGCGCCACGAGCTGAATGCAAGCTTCAGCTCCCAACATTTTCCGCTCAGCGGCCACGTTTAAGTGCGTGTTCTGTAACACCCTGTATATTGTTGACACCCACTTACATAGGTAGAAAAGATCACCATTTATTAATACATTAACGATTTTTTTTAATAACTTGTGCGATGCTTGTCGCTGACTTCTGCCCTCTCTCTGCCAGCGTATCGATAAACATATGACATTTGTCACTTTCAACTTTTTTGCAACAAGCTGAAGGGAGAGTGCGGAACTGTTCGTCACTTACTGTTTTCTCCTCAATAAGTTAGGACGTGTTCCAGGATTTTGTCTAATTAGTGTAAGTGTGAGCTTAGTCCTTTTTTTATTAATTGCTATCAACCCCCACAGTTAATTTGAAATATCTTACTTACTTACGATTCCTTCTCCATTCTCACTAATTTTAAAGTTATTTATTTTCAGCAGATCCAGTACTTTATAAAGTGATGCTCGGGTACAAATGTTCAAATGTTTGTATAGCTTATGGAACTTAACTACGGGGTCATCAGTCCCTAAACGTACGAACTACTTATGAACTAGCTAATCCTAAGGACGGCACAAATATCCATGCCCGAGGGGGGATTCAAACCCCCGACCGTAGTGGTCGTGCAGACCGTGACTGGAGCGCCTCAGTCCCCTCGGCCACCGCGGCCGGCGATGCTCGGGTTTTGTTGCGATTTGCTCGTAATTGTACTAGAACATTCTCTGTGCAAGTTTTATTTATTTCGTATCTATGAATGGTTTATTACATTTTAATGCTTGCAGAAAAATCTTCGCGATGTTTATGAAGTCCGATAATTTTGCAATTTTTGGCGACTATCATGATTAATTTTCAACACGGTCATAGAACAATAGTAAATGAAACGCACAATCCCAGCATCAATTTATCGAAGTAATATTCCAGTCATATCAGCTAGAATCACGAAATATTAGTACCAGCTCTCAATAAGGTAAAATTTAGATTCCGCCGACTTCTTCTGTAATGCTGCTTTCTGGTGTTATATTTGCTACCGAAATCACGACCGCTACCATTCAATGGCGGAATCCAATAATTTTCATCATTTTTTTGATTTCCGTCGTCCTTAGTCTCATATGAAATTGGTGGAGGTGTATTACCGTCTTTAGCAACTAAATGAAAGGCATTTTTTGTGTGCCATACGCGTTTCGCTTCTTTATTTATGAAGCATCATCAGTGGCCTGTAATACATATTATTTTTGTATAATATTGTAGTACAGTCATAATATTGTAGATATTTTCACAGTATGACAGTTAACAGTCTTGTTACAATTTTTAAAGTTCGGATCTACTAGGTTAGAAACAACTTCTGTAGCACTAGCTTTTGCAAAGTAATTTAGTTATCCAGTTTTTGGCCCTACTTACGGTAGGAATAACAAAGAAAACCGTAAGTAGGGCCAAAAACTGGATAATTAAATTAACTTTCCAAAAGCTAGTGCTACAGAAGTTGTTTATAACCTAGTAGATCCGAACTTTAACTGTCATACTATGAAAACTGTCATACTATGAAAATACCTATAATATTATGACTATACTACAATATTATACAAAAATAACATGCATTACAGGCCACTGATGATGCTTCATAAATAAAGAAGCGAAACGCGTATGGCACACACACACACACACACACACACACACAAGGAAAAAAAACGCCTTTCATTTAGTTGCTAAAGACGGTAATACACCTCCACCAATAATTTTGTTTAAATTATCCCTTCCTTGTCAAATTGCTCAGTATTTTCATTTAAAAATATTTCACTACCTGGTAAAATTTAATTTGCGGTTCCCAACCTCAACTTTAGTAGGCAACATCCATATTCATACGAAAGTAGCAATACAATCAGCATACAATAAGGGAAATCAGAGCTCGAACGGAGAGATTCAGGTGTTCTTTCTTCCCGCACGCTATTCGAGAATGGAATGGGAGATAAATAGTGTAAATGTGGTTCGATGAACCGTCTGCCAGGCACTTAAATGTGATTTGCAGTGTATCCCAGGTAGATGAAACAACAAGAGGAATCGCAGCGTGATCTCCGCCTGTAACGACCTCGCTGTTGAGGGGCCGATGATGATGCTTCGGACGCACCCCACGTTAACCCTCCGGAACTGGCGCTTGGATCAGAGTTGTCGTGTCCTGCATAGGAAAGAGGGACGAGGTAGCAAGGTCAGTCTGCATATCCCGAGCGGAAAGGAGTGATTGCAGAGAGACAGCACAGGCATCTACTAGAGATGCGGATTTCGGGACTCGAGAGGATACTGTCTTGTTTTGGAAACTTTATGGAACTCCTAAGTACCTTGCATTGAATTTATTGCATCCAATACTAAGCCTACTACACTGGGGTTAGTTATTTAAAAAAAAAGTATAAATCGTTTGCCACAACAGAAGCCAGTAATTACGTTCCCTAGCAGCATCCCCTAGACAGACGCACTCACCGCGAGAAACAGACTGTCATGGAGCCGACGGCGATAGTCATGGGCTGGCGCCCGACTCGTCTGACTGAGAACTCCCCCTCTTCATCCAAAAACCGGGGGTTTTAACGGAGGGTGTGGGCGCACCTCTTTTCCCCACTTTGCGACAGTTAACAATTTCCTATTGGCCGCTGCTTGTTTCAATCAATCTAAATTGTGTCTTGCCCTCTCTCTGAGTCCTCTAGCGAACCACGTTTCAGCCCTGTCCTTTCTGCCATTCCCCGGGTAGGGAGGTGGCTTGTTTCTGCACTAACAAAATCCATACTTGGTAGCAACATTGTTCAGCTGAAAGTAAAACGTCACGACGCTACCCAATATGGGCAGCAACAACAATGTTTTACGTCAGTTGTCCACGCCTTAGGCTCCGCCTTAGGCCACGCCTCAGCGGAGCTGGTAACTTGGAGTTTTTCTTCTTTACCCTCTCACTCTAGGCTCGTGAAACCACTGACATTGCTGTTCCCAAGTGACTGGTATCAACTTTGCTACGTACATTAAAACGTGCCCGTTGGCCATCCAGTACTAATGCAACGTCTTCAAATGTTCAAATGTTTGTAAAGCTTATGGGACTTAACTACGGGGTCATCAGTCCCTAAACTTACAAACTACTTAAGAACTAGCTACAACTAAGGACGGCACAAATATCCATGCCCGAGGGGGGATTCGAAACCCCGACCGTAGTGGCCCTGCAGGCCGTGACTGAAGCGCCTCAGTCCCCTCGGCCACCGCGACCGGCTGCAACGTTTTACAACAGCGTCTAGACGCTATATGAAGTTACGCCCATCTTCTCCGAAAGGTAACCTCCACCCTGGGACGGTGGCCGAGGGCATCAGCAGTTCGCTAGGAGATTTCTTTAGTGCCTGCATCCCGTAAGATATACGTGTCTGTTTTAGCCTGTTATCTGCAATGGTCTCTATTTCTCAGTCTGGAGTGCGTCTCTGTGGCTGATAACTTGCAGTTTTTCTTCTTTACCCTCTCACTCTACCCTCGTGAAACCACGGACATTGCTGTTCCCAAGTGACTGGTATCAACTTTGCTACGTACATTAAAACGTGCCTGTTGGCCACCCAGTATTAATGTAACGTCTTACAACAGCCTGGAGTGCGTCTCTGTGGCTCACACAGCCTCTCAACAATCAATATATGACAGAGTGTGCAGGATGGTGCAACTGGAGCGCGCCAGTACGGCACGTACAGGTACGTCGGGTGGCTTGGCGGCGTGGCGCACCTCCGGGTCCGCGGCAAGTGTGCCGCTGCCGCTGGTACTGGTACTGGTAGTGGTAGTGGTGGCGCTGTCATACGCCCGTCAGTCAGCGCCGTATACGGCGGCGGCCCTTATCGGCAGCGCTGACACGGACGCACGTACGCCGCGCTCGCTCGCCGGAATCGCAAGCAGCCGGCACACTGACCCGCCCTTCTTGCGCCGCTCGCTTCAATTACCTCCCTGCTCTGTCTGTACTCGGAATTGCTCCGAGCTCCGAGGCAGTCCCGTCGCCCATTTGTCCGCACCGTTCCCCCAGCCGGCGTTGCCGTATTCGCCGTGACGAACAATAGAGCAGTCCGCGTTGGAAAGTCGCAACCTATGAATGCTACAGACTCGAGGTGTCAAATCGATCACAATTTACACCGCTCCAAACAATTACTGGACCAGGTGATGTATCTCCATATATAAAAGGAAGTGTCTCGATTGACTGACTGACTGACTGACTGACTCATCATCGCCCAGCCCAAACCACTGAAAATAGAAATTTGAAGGGAAACTTCCTGGCAGATTAAAATTGCGTGCTGGAACCGGGACTCGAACCTGGGACCTTTGCCTTTCGCGGGCAAGCGCACTACTGACTGTGCTATCCCGACACGACTCACTATGCCGCCTCCTACTTTCCAAACTTCACAGAAGCTCTCCTGCAAACCATGCAAGACTAGCACTCCTGGAAGAAAGGATATGGTGGTTGAGATGGCTTAGCCACAGCGTAAGGAATGTTTCCAGAATGAAACTTTCACTCTGCAGCGGAGTGTACGCTGATATGAAACTTCCTGGCAGAGTCAGATGTAACACTCCCGGTACATATGGCAACACATTTTATTTAGATGTACGTTTCAGTTGTGATTTGTATGATATTTTTCTGTCTCAAATTGAGGTTTACATGGCGTTTACATAGAGCGAGGAATATGGGACTACCATAATAATGAAAAAAAAGGCCCTATTTTTTAAAGCAAAAGAAATGATTGTATAATAAAATATTTAATGTAAAGCAATTAAATATTTTACATTATTATATGATATAATCAATATAATTAAGATATTTAATATTATGATAATAGTAAATTGACTAAATATATTTGTTATATAACATAATTATCTAATTAAATCAATCTTATTTAATACTAACTTAGTGCCCACTGTTTCGCAAGTGTAGGCTGGTTGATCTGCATCAGTTGTTTCTTCCTCTTAATATAAATTTTCATAGCTATAGCTTAAGTAAAATCATAGTGAAGTGTTGTGAAACTACTTGTAGCCGTGGTAGAATGGCCGTGCGTATTAAGGCGCAATGCTGCGATGAGCGCTGCTGTTCGCCATCAGGGGTTCGATTCGCCCCTCAGGCAAGGATGTTTGTGTTGTCCTAAGCATAAGTTAGTCTAAGTTAGTTTAAGTTAGTTTCATTAGTTGACTGATGACCCCTTACTTAAGACTCTTAAGATTTACAAACATTTGAACATTTGATTTTACTACTTGGCACCCCTTAATAGCTGAATTTCGAAAAATAACGCAACATGTTTCTTTCCAATTCCAAAAAAGTGTGCAAATGTCATTTTTTGTAATTCTGACTTCAAAATTGGATTAGTGGTAACGTATTTTCAAAAAATGTTTCATTCGCTATTTCACCCCCTAAATGATTAATTTTCTGAAAATACCGAAACATGTATCTTTCTAATTCTGACCAAGAAAACATATACCAATTTATGCGGTTGTAGCTTCAAAATTGCCTTAATAGCAAAAGATTTTCGAAAAACATCCCTCTTTAATTTAACCCCCTTGATGGTTGAATTTTCCAAAAAATTGTTTGCGTCTCCTATTTTACCCCCTTATCGGTTGAATTTCGAAAAATGCTTAAACACGTTCTTTTAAATTCGAATCCTGAATTAAAAACGGAAATTTTGTAGTTCTAGCTTTAAAATTGCCTAAATAGCAACGTATTTTCATAAAACGTTTCATCGCCTATTTCACCCCCTTACAGACGTAATATTGAAAAATCGCTTCTTAAATGACGCCTACAGAGTAAGATCAACACCCCCTACAAATTTCAAGTTTCTATCTTCAGTGGTTTGGGCTGAGCGATGATGAGTCAGTCAGTAAGTCAGTCAGTCAATCAATGAGTCAGTCAGTCGGGATATTGCCTATTATATATAGAGATAATTATATATTAATTAATATAACAAATGTAATTGTATGCAATTAATTACAAAGTTAAATTACATATTATGATGAATTAAATGATTAATATTATTTAATTTTTCTTTATTATAATGAAAAGAAAGATTAAATGATAAAGAAAGATAATATAACACATTTATTGGTATACAAGTTCCATACTTTATAATATACATCTTGAGCAGCAATATTCTAGTTTTTTTGTATTTTTTAATATCGTTTTACATTCTATTTTCTATAAGCATTCACTACGTTCTATCTTGTTTAGTTTTATTTTTATTGTTCCTGTTTCATTTAGATTTTAAGTGTTTTATTACTGTGTTGATTTTAAGAGTTTTATTACTGTGTTGTTTTGTACACCTTGAGTAGTAATATTCTAGATTTTTGTAATTTTTTATATTATATTACCCTCTAGTATGGTGTGAGATCAGGTGATATATCTTCCACAAGATACGTATGATAACGCATTTCATTCAGATGTTGGTTACAATTGTAATTTGTGTGTGGTACTGTACCATATTTTGCTGTCTGAACTCTTTACTTGAGGTTTACATGGCATTTACTTAGGGCGAGGTACGATAGGGTTACCATATAGTGAAAGAGTCGTTTTTCTTGCCCTCTAACATGTGATCACCTCGGACGGCCAGTACAGCTGCACACCTGTGTGGGGGGGAAAGTATGAGGTTATCAATCAGTTCTTGAAGGATATTTGGCCGTTCTTCCATGAGTGCAATATCCAGCTCTGCAACAGTTGAGGGGGTACTGGTCTGGCTGGAATGTGTCTGTCAAATGCATCCCAAAAATGCTCAATTGGGTTTAACACGTTGACTGCCGATCACGTCTACTGACGGGATACGGAAATACACGTAGAATGACGTGTGCGTTTAAACATAAAATCAATTTTATTGACTGGCTGGATCTATCTTAAATACCTTACTAGGTAAACGTCTAAAACAGCCTATAGATATTGCAAATTTAGTTTCAAAATCGTCAGACTGTTCGCAGTCATTGTATGAAACGTGGAAGGTAGAAAGTGTTGTCTGCTCACTCAGTAGGTAAATGAACGGACATGGCTTCACGCAAAATATTCTCCCTGACAATACTGAGAGGTGGCCAAGACAGAGGGGCGGCAGAGCAACATATCGCAGTGATTCTACAGAGGGGTGGACTTACACAGACTGTTTGCCAAGTGTAAACGTTTTTAGTGGGGCCCTTGGCGTCAGAGTTGTGTGTGATTCAGATGCTCTGTGTTCAGTTCAGGATTTCTTTTCATGTTCGCTCATTTCAAAGAGCAGACAATTCTTCACGCCAGATAAGGAAACCAAGTGCAACTCGGGTTCGTTTCATTTAATTCACTTCAATTTATTGCCACAATATTTAGACCTGTTGCCTTGAAACTCTAAACAGGTAGTATTATCATAAAAAATCTTGAAATACAATAAATTGTTCCTTGGCTTAAGCAAAGTCTTCTAAATAAAGTAAAATTTTTCCATTAGAATGTGTCTTCCGTACTTATGTCCAAGTGTGCAAATAAACTGACAATTGGTTCTGTGAAACTAAACGTACGTTGAAGCGACGATGATATGCAGTTTACGGATACCAGAAATTTTTAAACTTGAGTGACTCGAATATCGCTACACGGCCGAAATCATGAGAGTGTTAAAATAAAATACCCGAAACAGTGAAATGGAGGCTATGTCATTAAAAAAATCGCAAGTCGTGGCACCTGCTTTTGAGTCTCGAAATCGAAGAACTCTTCCTTCTGACTCGTACATATTGCTGTAGTGCAGACTGACGGTAATAATGTGATAAACTTCTGATATTGAACCCCTATTGTCATAAATGAAGACTCGCCAAAACCTGTACCTCACTATTGACGACCTGAATCAAAAGTCTTAAGATCAATTTTTTATCACATTGTTACTGATAAATTTCACTGCTAAAAAAATATGACGATTAGACGGCAAAGTTCTTCGATGCTGGGATTGAAAAGCTGGTGCCACGACTTACGATGTTCATGATGACAAGAAAAAAGTATGCATATTGTTGTTTCTGATGCAATTTGAATTTATATACAAAGTTTTCCTTATTCGATTACAAAAGGATTATTACTTTAAAAATGACCTAAGTAAAATCTCCGCTAATCTGCAAGAAATACTTGGTATCGCTAAAGTACTGGACATTGGTCTAACAAGGGTACCCCATGGGTGTCGGTTTTTAGAATTTTTCGAAATTTATGTTACGCGAAGTTCAGAACTTTTTTTTAAAAATGTTCAAATGTTACTGCGGGGTCATCAGTCCATAAACTTACAAACTACTTATGAACTAACTTATACTAAAGACAGAACAAACATCCATGCCCAAGGGGGGGATTCGATCACCCGACGGGGAGCGGCCTCGAGCATCGGAGCACAGCCCCTCAATCCGCTCGGCCACACCGCCGCGGCAGTTCAGAACTCAAACAACAATCCGCCACAGCCATTCCACGCAACTGTCATAAATTCTCGAGAAAATCGACTTTGAAGTTTTGCAAGTAAGTGCCAATCATTAATTGCAGCATATGTAGGTGTAGCTCACGTTGTAGCGTTTTAGCTTTACAACCGTAGGGTCGGTGGTTCAAATCGCTACGTCGCAAATATTTTTTTTTCTGTTTTAGTTGTGTTCGAATACTTACACAATTTTAATATTTAATGGTAATTTTTACGAAAAGTGCACGCATTGTTGTTCATTAGTAATTTTCTTTATTTTCGTAGAAGGTTGTTAATAATCATGGTTTAAATAAAAAAAAACATAAGTTACGTTTTTATGGTATTGGCTTCAGTATTAGTTGACGACGTTAGTCTATGATTGTTCATCTCCATAGCTACTAATAGCTATCCAAGCAGCTAACCTACTTAGCCATCGTTTTAAGTGACGACAAGGTTTTTCAACTCGTCTACATCCACATAAACAAAAAGTGACACTACGTAAAATTAGAGATTCCAAAATGTTTTACATAACTGTATTCGAAAACGAAAAAATAAATAAATAAAAATTAAAATTAAAAAAGTGTCACAGTGTGATTCGAACCACCGACACCAGTGTTGTGGGACCAGAACGCTACAGCCTGAGCTAGACCGACAGATGCTGTAGTTATTTTTATTATCGGTACTTACGTGTAATTTGCTAAACTTCATAGTCGATTTTTCTCGAGAATTTTTTAGAGTTGCGTTCAAAGGCTTTAGCTAATTTTTATTTAACTTCTGAACTTCACGTACCATAAATATAAATAAATTCTAAAATCCGATTTCCATGTGGTCTCCACGTAAGGCGTCATGCTACTGACTGGACGGTCGCTCCTGCCGGAGGTTCGCGTCCTCCCTCAAGCATGTGTGTGTGTGTGTGTGTGTGTGTGTGTGTGTGTGTGTGTGTGTGTGTGTATGTGTATGTGTGTGTGTTTTGCCCTTGGTGTAAGTTAGTTTAAGTCTACAGAATAATTACTATGGCAGTTTGGTCCAATAGGTTACAACCATTTGAATATTTTGACACGATTTGAACATTTTGACACTGCACAATGATGTAACAAAAGATTGAATTTGTGTGTCATTACATATAAAAACAGTACTAACCATCTGACTGATTTACGAGGCATTTGGGTTTCAACTAAACATACCCAAAATTCACTTTCCACAGTTATAATCGTTGTTGGGCGACCAGATTTTGATGTATTCATAACAGTCAATATTACTCAAATATATCTCTATGTTGTACACTGTATGCCTCGAGCATGGTTGTTCTAAAATGACTTCCCATTCATTAACAACTGCCGTAGCTACACTAATATAAAATGCTATTGCGCTGAAATCTCTTTTGCTTTACCGAGATCAAGGTTTTTATTGTAGATATTAAATCATATATATCTTAATTATTTGCACCAAACGGTATTTTATTTTCATTTTATTGCATACCTTTTGTCGAAATGTTTTTTATACTAGTGTTTTACTCCTTATTTGGTTTCTAACTAGCATTTAAAATTGAACACACTATCAACTGAAGTTAGCTTTCTAATATCTATTAGTTGACATTATGACGGCTTGAATTAACCTTTGTCATATGCGCGTGGGGTCGGCGTGGTTAATTATTAATCTGCCATGGTTATTTAAAGGTTTACCTGAATCCCTTCCGGTTACCATCCCATTTTAGATATTTGTCCTTCTTCGTGAGACCACAGTGTAAACTTCCGCCAGCAATGATGTGGTTACGTCGTGCCAGAAATAGTCGCATAATTGCTTCAGAATACAACTTTCAGCGTTTTCTTAGTATTTCTGTGTCAGAATGTCAGACTTCACGTTGACGTTCACCAGTATGACCCCTTGAAGTGGCAGCCTTCGTTCTGACTGCAGGTAGGTGAGACCTTCAGTTGCAATCTCATCGCACACGAGAATCGCTGTTCCACGACCTCCATCACCAGGTAAGGCGTCGTCGTATGCAGCACATTCATAAAAATCGGACCAGCTGTTCGTACGTAGCTCTTGGAACAGTGCAATGTAAACATTCGCAGCTCGTAGCGTGTCACGTAACAACTGAAGTAATACACAGTTGCCATTAGTATTTAAATGTGACGGCAGTTCTGTACTCTGCATAGACAATACGTTGCCGTGCGCAGTCATAAAAAGTCTCCGAACCTTCCACATCACCTATTTATTATGCCCCGTCTAATGGCGTTTCTTTATCTGGTGCAGGATCAGTTACTATATCTTCCGACCAAGGAAAGAGGCAGTCTGAGCAGATCAAAGCCGATGCAGGTGGAGGTGTTGTTATCGGGGTGTTCATGTTAGCGGCGCGGGCAACGTCGTACTTAAATTGTTCCTCCCGCGACAGGGGTGGGCAACATCACGTTTGCTTCTAGGATCATCCGGTGGACGTGTAACAGATTAATCTTGTATGACTCCGACTTGTTGCTGATGTTTTCCTCTTCTTATCGCTCGTTTTGAATCTGTGTTTACGAGTTTGGAGATCTGAATCAGACGGCGGAATAGACGTTCAGAGACGAAAGCGGTTGTACACAAGACCGCGGCGTCGAGATCCGTACTACCTTCACGTCTGTCAAGATCTTTATCCAGCAGCGGAATTTCCTGGCGTGGGGCCGATCGCTGTTCTGGGGCGTTGGCATCGTGTCATCCATTCTATGCAGGCTGTTAAACATCTTGTGGAAGTTTCCGCGCAGGCGCCTGGAGGTCATCGGCTGCATGAGTGATAGGAAGTGGCTTGAGGAAGGGAGACAGCGGCGGCCCGAAACAGTCTAATTCTGCATTGGAGGCATTCGTTTCGCACTTGTCCTTCATCCAGGACATGGTTTTGGATGTTCGTTATATACACTCGTGTCCAAATGTAAGGCGTAGTCACCAAACGAGAACATGTTTCGTTATCAGAAGGATTGAAGGATTGCTGAGTATAGTACAGTTTATTTACACATGAGCTGTCATACAACTGGAGAGGTTCGACTGCTTCAGCACGTCTCTTAGAATTACTTAGTTACTCACTGGTCATGCCGGGCTTGTACGTCCATTACCGCAACAACATGTTTTCGCCATCAGTCCCTGTCTTGTGCTATTTCTTTCCAGTCGCCTTCAGTACCTAGGCTCCTCTAATCGGCCTTCACATTATTCTCCCATCTACGTATTGGTCTCCCCACTTAAAGTTTTCCATCTAAGTGCCCTACCACTACTCTGCGCGTTGCCCTGCTTTCATCCAGTCGAGCTACGTGACCCGCCCAACGCAGCCTACGTGATTTAATAACACTATGTTAGGGCTTGAATAGAGTTCGTAAACCTCTTCGTTATGACGTTTTTGCCACTCCCAGCTAATATCGTCCCCTTTTGCTTTGATAACTTTCCTTTCAAATGCTCGAAACCGTTTTTCATTTTTCAAAGTGAGAGATCAGGTTTCACACCCATACAGCGCAACTGGAAAATAGTAGTTTTGTATTTTCTGATCTTTAAATTTCTAGACAATAACCGTGATGAGAGTAATCTATTCAGTGCGAAGTACCAGCCTGTAATCTCTTCCTCAGCTCGGATTCAATCTCATTCCTCGATGTAATATCCACAGCTAAATACTTAAACGCGATCATTTTTTCAAACTGCATGTGACCAACCTTTCCTGATCTATTTCTGTTAGCATTCTAGTAGTAACTAAGTATTTCGTTTTGTCTTCACTTATCCTCAGACCTACGCCTTCACTAGCATTCGCATTTGCTGTTACAGATTCTTTCCTATCGCTAATGATGTTTAGGTCAACTGCATATCCTAATATCTTAATATCTCCGTTTAACTCCACACCGTCTGAATTACCTGCTGCCATCCGCACAATACATTCTAGGACTAAATTAAAAAGTAGCTTTGACAGGGCATCTCCCTGCTTAAGTCCATTCTTTATTTCGAATTCTTCTGGCTCCAATTTCCCCACGCGTACTAAAAACTTTTGTCTTTCTCAAACTCCCTTGTACAAGCCAAACATACTTCTTTGGTATTCCAAGTTCCAAAACAATCACTAACTAAACTTGGAACTGTCATCTACAACAAAAGAAGCTATTAATAGGGTGTACGGGGGAGAGTGCGGTTCTGAAGCACAGTGGTAGAGTGGCAAGCTTCTAATCCAAACGCCGCAGGTTCGATCCCCCCCATGTCCTAGGATTTTTATGTGTCACTTTTCACTTCTTTCACCTCTGGTAGAGTTGCTGATGTGAAAAATACCGAGTAGCGCCGTGGTTCGGAACCCACCTTAAACTGTAGATCCCCCTATAACTGGCTGGGTGTAAGTCAGTTCGAAGGTCGGAGGAAGGCAAAGGCTTACCACCTCCAAACAGGACCATGCCTACTAAAGCACTGTGGTGTTTCAACCAATCTTCGGATTGTTGACTGCTTTACCTCTTTAGTGACCACTAATGGCTACACGTGCTCGCAGAAACTTTGCATGCACTCTACCAGATGATGTAAGAGGTCTGTTGAAAATTTATTCCATTCCTCCGAAAGAGTAAAGCGTAGAAGGTCCTTGTTGGAGGCTACCGTGATACAATTCGTCTTTCTAACGCACCCCAGTCATGTTATATAGGATTCATGTCCGCAGACTTTGCTAGCCAGTCCAGGCTAGGAATATCTTCCTTCAAGAAACTGCTTCACCACAACAGCGCGATGCGGAAGCGCGGTGTCGTTCATAAAACACGACGTCTGGACCAACCGCACCTCTGAAGAGTCGAACATGTTGTCGAAGTAGCTCATCCTTGTATCTCTGAGTGGTAACAGTGTTCCTCTAGCCAACAAGGAAAATGTGCAAAGCCCCGCGGTGTAGTCGCGTGGTCTAAGGCAAAATGATATGGACTGGGTGGCACACCCGCCGGCGGTTGGAGTCCCCCCTCCATATTTTATGGGTTACGACATCAGATGTAATATAACGTTAGACTGTAGAAACGTTTAGCAGCTGTGTTCACATCTTTTCAATCAATTAAGCGACCGGTTCCGGTGCTTCAATGGCACCATCCTCAGGACCCCAAAAAGTAACTGTTGCAAGTTACAGTACATTCAAAAGGGATGGCCGTTATATCCGATATCCATAAATTTCTTGTGTCCGTGCATGACAGGTATGACCAACTCATTTTACGACTAGATAAATGTTAAATGTATCAGGGACGAAGCAACAGCACAGCCTCATAAAACGTAAAGTTAAATCTGTCGCATTGGGAAGCAACTAAGTCTTGTCATCAACAATAAATAAACCAGTAGCTCTATGTTTCTTTCCTGCTTTATGTACGGTGTCGACAGGTTTCGGGACTTCAATGTAGCATCTTCAGGCCTTGTATGAAAACATAGTGGCTCAGATTTTACTGTAACCAATCGGACTAGCGAATGTGCAGTCTGCATTCATGAATAACTTGAGTTGCTCCTCTGATAAAGTAGGAAGCTAAAATAGACGTGTTCGTTGATAATGCATTACAGAGGCGTGCAAATCTAGTCATTTACTGACACGTGGTAAGTATTTATATCGAAATGAAATAATATTGGGATACTTTATTGTCAGGCAACGTATTTTTGGAGGCTTTTATCAGTTTCCCGCTGGCTTCTTCAATTAGTGACTGAAGCTCATTTATCAATTATTCTAAACGCAATACACTACCACATGACGGTCGGGGGTTCGAATCCCCCCTCGGTCATGGATATTTGTGCCGTCCTTAGTCTTAGCTAGTTCGTAAGTAGTTTGTAAGCTTAGGGACTGATGACCCCGTAGTTAAGTCCCATAAGTTCTACAACCATTTGTAGATTTGAACTACCACATGATGCGTTACCTATCAGCCTAGTGAACCACGAGCTTTGAATACAATTCTTTGTGGCCCTCCCTCGAGAGAGCTTTCTGAACAAATGAGATCTCGCACAATATTTATGCGTAGAAGTGAATTAATCGTATGGCATTTTTGACCGGGAGATCCCAGGTGGATTGTTCAGCCGCCTAGAGTAAGTCTTTTTATTTGACGCCACTTCGGCGATTTGTATGTCGATGATGATGAAAATGATGATGACAACACACAATACCCAGCCCCCCGCCGGGAATCGAACCCGGGCTCCCCTGAGTGGTAGTCAGCGACGCTGCCGTCTAAGCTGCGGACTCTTATGTGTAGAAAACGTACCACTGGTAACTGAAGCTCACCCTACCAGTTATGCTAACCGCAATACGCTACCGTATGATGAAGTACCTAACAGCTGTGAATACAACTCTGTGTCATCCTTACACGAAATAACTTTCGCGAATAAATGAAATATCACATCTATATCTATAAATGTGAATGTCTGTTCGGTGTACGCTTATCACGTCCGAATGACAAGACGCAGAGACTTAAATATTTGTACAGTTACTAATTTATACCTGAGAAAGGTTTTAGGCACGGTTTTATAGCGATCTGATGGGTATTTAGTAATTTGAAGAATATAACGCGAAATGCGGGACAATAATTACTCTTTGAAAATTATATTTACTCTTTGAAAATGGTTTTATTGGTTGTATTGTTGCTTGAGCGTTGATAATGATAAAAGAGTGAAATATATTGGGATGGAAAGTTATCGGTGTATATAAAATTCTACGTGTCCGTGTGGGTGTTAATATTTCGCTCTGCAGCGATAACTACAGAACGTAAACGAATGGTCTGTGTGTAATTATTGTCCGATGTCTCCCGTTGTACACCATAGCAGTTCCATGCTGATAGCTATAACGGGGTGGAAGATATGGTGGTTGAAAGTTGTCAAATTATAAAAAAAATTCAGACTGGAGGGCAGCGATGACGTTTGCGACTCTATAACAAGGAGGTTACATACAGCGAAACGTGATGCCACAGACCATATCTTTGGTCTATGCGTGCTACAATGTCTTCAGCTCTTTCTCTGTGAGGATAAGCATACGAATAAGGAAATATAAGAATAAATAAATGAAGCAGTAGAAAAGAAATTTAATACATCTCTTTAAAATAATCGATTTGACGTTTCGCGTATTACGTAGTTTACCAGAATGCCCTAAAATGAAATTATAATGAATTTGGACATTACTCTCACCATACGTGTTGAGATATCGCAACACGGTCTATAAGGATTAATGTATCTATTATTTATTGTAAATCATTAAGCACTTCACATAATTTTATTTTTTATTTGAATGTTGATTAAAATGTTTGTTTCTAAAGAAGGTATTATATTTCATTTCATCCTTCTCATAGCACACTACTGAGAGATAGGTTATCTATCATAATCAACCAACACGCGAGCGGAGCCGCGGGTTTAAGCTAGTAATTTATATATCTAATATGCGACTTGCCGAATATGTTGCCTAGTGTTAGTTGCAACTCATCCATTCTTAATTTGAGCGCTGACTAGACACAGCTAGTAACACGAATATCTTGAGCTACCTAACTGCTTGAAGGAAGGCAGATGCAAATGACAGATAGTCCAGTCCTGTGACAAAGGGAGAGTGCCGTAATAAAATTAATCCCGTCATTCTGACAGCAGATTCGGCCCTTAGGTGAAATTACGAGTAGAATGATGTCGGTCGCTGGCTGATCGGCCCAGTACTTTACAAGTAGTATAAATTAATTGCCAATTTAATCGTATAAAGTGAATTTTCTCCGACAAGTAAGAACCTTCACAGGCTTGGCTGACACCTTCACTCCCTACTGGCGGAGGATTTATAATTTTATCAAGTCTCATTTAATACGGAAATGAAGCAATACGGCGTACTCTTGAAAGGCCCATTTGGCCGTTAGTTTAAATTCGCTTCTTCCTCGCCAACGGCGGAGGAACACACGCCTTCGCGCTGTTTGGCTGAAGAACCGCTAGTCCAGGTGTCCCAACCACCCAGGGCGCCGACCCTGCCGGCACGGGCCGGGGGAAAGGCGCATAAGGCGCGTTGTCAGGTTGGCTGCGGAGCCCCACTTCTTCTCGGCGGAGCGATACAGTGTCCTGGAGTGACGGACATAAAAATGACGGGAGACGCTCCCGACGCCCCAGTCGCGTGAAGTTCTGCGCCAGTGCTAGTTGAGCCAGCAGTCCTCCGCTATTTATCGATTATGTTTCCGCCGGGACGAGTAAACGCGTTCGCCAATCAACAGGTGAAAGTGTACGGAATGTTACCGATTGGACTGTAGCCGTTGCCCCTGCCTGGGCTGTCCCGTTAACTCTCAAATATACGTAATGTTTTTCAGCGTACTCTCTCTCTGCTAGGGGTTGGACTATTTCAGTTTGAATGATTTTACTGAATTGACTTTCATAGTGTCTTGGTCCTGCAGTGAGACTAGTTATTATTTCTATATTTGATTACAGAAGTAACCGTCTTTAATGTGCAACAGGCTACCTCACATTCCTCTTGCTTAAAGGGACAATACAGACAATTGTACCAGGTCAACCTATTTGCTTACTTGGTCTGTAACTCCTGCACTGCTGTCCTATTACTAATATCAATAGCACTGAAACCCTGCTAGAAGAGACGGAGTTCGATGCCAGCCACGGTCAGGCAGCAGCAGAAGTTCAGGTGAGGTGTTGGTTGCCACTTCTCCAGGGGGAGCAAGTAGCAACCAGCCATTTCCATAGAACATTCCTACCAGACAACCAAAGGTTACAAGCTGATTTAGTTGCACCTATCCATTCTTAATTGGAACGTTGCTTTTATATAATCAGCCGTGTTCAGCAACCGTTCATAGTAAGAATGGATGAAATACAGCTACAGTGATGATCACATTCGATATGTTGCAGGCGAAAATGCTCGAATATCATGAGACTTTTAATCAGGAGGATGACGGTTCAAATCCGCGGGCGGCCTTACAGATTTGTGAATTAAAAATAATTTACGATCTCAGCTGTAATGTAGGTGCCGTGAGGAGATAAATACTCTGCATGAAAATTTGTGCTGGAATTGGAATCGATTCTATATTTATACTTCACGCAAGCGGTGATTTGTCACTTAGGCCATCCGGAGACATTTCCCACCCGACCCAAATCGTAAATGTCACTTCCTACCTCTCCGTATCCCCTTTGGTCGCCGGATTTCGCATCGACACTCAAATAATTTCGCTTATCTTTTTTATGTGCACATTGAAATTGTAGTGACTGTTCTTTCGTTCATGCACGTCTCAAATAATAGACGCTGCAAATATAAATTGTGCAGATCTACGTTTATTTAAATTTATTCTATTTCATTTCGTTTATTTATTTATTTTTGCGTAACCCTAGCAATGCCAAAGGGAACATCCTTTTTATGCCCGTCTTCTGAAAATACTATAATCTAGTCATGTTCATTATATTGTAAAATTATGATAAAATATTTATTGTTATGAAGTCTTCAAACAGATTTCATTTATGTTTTAAGCCATTTCTGAATTACAGGCAATCTTTAAAGAATTTCAATATTTTTAGATTCAGGACCGTGTGTACACATACATATCTATTTTAAAATAGTATGTTGTTAGTAAACTTCCTTAACATGTAATGAAACTTTTGTGATGGGCGCAAACCTTCTTCTTGGTAACACACTTTACGGGAAGTGTGTTCGTATTTCTATGAATGTGTACACCTGGATATTTTTCAGGTTACATGTCAATAATCTTTAAACAGTATGTAGTTACGAAAAATGAACATAATTAATTTTTTGTTCTATTTTTATGGTGGCCAAAACGTAATCCTGTTTCACCCTCTCCTTTTAATCCACGATACGAAAAATACGTTGGTATTGGGAGATTTAAGAGAAATTCCGTGATGTTTCCCTTGAGGAGCAAGCGGTCGATTTCTTCTTCGACTCCGTGTGGTCGACTCCGTGCGGTCGACTGGGCGAGAAGCACTGATCCTCCTTTTTTTTCTCAATCAAACGTTCAAACGTTTGTAAAGTTATCGAACCTAACTGCAGTGGTCATGGCTCTCTAAACTTACGAACTACTTAAACTAACTTAGACTAAGAACAACACAAACATTCATGCCCGAGGGAAGACTCGTACCACCGACGGGGAACGGCCGCACGCGCACCACAACAAGGCGTCTTGGTGCTTACGGCTATTCCGCCCGAGTCTTTTTTTCTCTTTCTAAGAGAAGTGCTAGAGCGGTTACACAAATGTCAGTCCAACTCACCTTCTGTCTGAAGAAGGAAGAACGCCAACAACGTCCATCGGCATCTGTATTCGTGGGTTCGGCGTCTCGCCATTGTACCTGCAACAAACACAGCACCAGTTCTGTCAATTCCACAAAAACGTGTCGGAGCCAAGCATGTCTCAATAACCAAATATTAACATTTTTCTACTAATATGTAGCAGATGGCCGTTTTCAGGTGTAACTTTGTACGTGTCCTTCGTACTACGCACTTCCAACGCGGAGTTGAGTGCAGACAGTTTCTGTTTTCTTATACGATTTGATACTAGCTACTTAGACCCTTTCTAATTGCTAGAATTAAATTATTGAAACATATGAAATAAAATTGTCACTTCCTTGTGACTTTACGGAATTAATGTCCGTGGAGTCGTGCAATTAGTGTAAGTAATGGTGTTGTTTGGGCCGGCCGTGGTGGCCGAGGGGACTGAGGCGCTCCTGTCACGGTCTGCACGACCACTACGGTCGGGGGTTCGAATACCACCTCGGGCATGGATATTTGTGGCATCCTTAGTATTAGCTAGGTCGTAAGTAGTTTGTAAGTTTAGGGACTGATGACCCCGTAGTTAAGTTCCATACGCTCTACAAACATTTGAACATTTGGTGTTGTTTGGAGAGATACAGTGGACCGCGGCAAGCGGTTGGGGCAGCTCCCAGGCAGGCCAGGTATCGGGTTAAACCGGGCTGCCGGCCGGGGATTTGCCGAAATCGGCGGAAATTTGGGAAAAGCCCGTGCTTTGCATTCAAAACTAATGAGGGCTGTTAGCCGAGCGGTTCTTGTTTGTCTGGAGGACATCTGTGAGTTCCACACTCCAGTAATCTATACATATGTAAATGAATGTTTGTCTGCATGTCCTCTATGAGTTCATAAACCATTGAGTCGATTGCAATTAAACTTTGGTGAACTGTTCATCATACGCCCACGAAGGTTCCTGCCCCAAAAAACAAAACAGCACGACACATAGCTCAGGAGATATAACGTCATAAATAATGAGAGGCCACCGCGTGAGAATTCCCAGATTTATGCGCCAATTATTGGTAAATTGGAGTACTTAGGGTCCTGCAACAAAATTGACGTGTAGTTTCGGATGTTTATGAAGCGTTTTGTGACTGCTCCCACCCACGCAAAAAAAAAAAAAAAAAAAAAAAAAAAAAAAAAAAAAAAAAAAAAAAAAAAAAAACATGAAACGAAAATAAGTCCACCGCTCACAACAGTTTCGCTGTAGATGCCCTAAAACTGTCGTATCAGGCATGACCTTTAATCAAATAAAGTTAGCATTACAGACTTGCATGTTATTATTTATTTTTGTCTTCAAGTCTCTTTTCTCTTGCATCCAAAATTAAGCCATCTGTTTTCTTAACCTCTATCTATATAAAAGCGAAACGACACTCTGACTGACTAAACACAAAAGCTCAAAAACTACTTCACCTATGAAGCTGAAATTTGGCAGTAATGTAGTTTATAGATAGAAAACGCCAGCTAAGAAAGTATTTTGTGATAGGTGCATGGCGGAGCATACTTCTCCTACTGACTCACGAAATCTACAGGTTCATTCCGATCTTCACGAAATTCCGCACGCTTGAACTGCAAAACAAGAGGAAGATCACCGTCTACCTTAAGTTTCATACGGTGCATGGGGGAGGGTACTTTGCAACATAAAAATGGATCCCTAAATATCTTGGTTGTGCCATAACTTCAGAACGACTCGACCGATTTCACAGATCCTTTTTTTTTGTTTTGTTGTTTTCGGTATTCTCAGAACAAGGGTTGTATGAAATAAAACTGGAATATTTGAGAACAACAAAGTGCGTTATTCAATGTGACCCTGCGTTTCTATTTCATAGAAAACTATGGGTTTGTTCCAACATTGATGACATTTTGCACACTCTACTTTATAAACAAGAGGGATGCCACTGTATGTGTAAAATTTCGTTCAGTACATGGTGGAGGATACTTAACTTACGGGATTTTACAAAATGCATAGTTTTGCTCCAATCTTTATGAATTTTTGCACACTTGATCAATATACCAAGACGACGATCACTGGGTACAGAAATTTTTGTATGTTATATGACAGAGGATACCTTGCAGAAAACTTTGCCGCGAGAGGGAAAGGTGGAAACGAACAGTGAGATGGGAGAGAAATAGGTGGATGCAGAGAGAGGTGGGAAGGGGAGGTGGACTACGAGACTGTAGAATAAATAAATACCCGGGAAACACTAGTAAATAAATAAAACAGTCGTTGAGCACAAGTGCCACAATGGAATCGAGCCAAATATAATTACTGCCTGTTTTGAACTGTTGATAATTTCATGTCACGAAATATACAGAGTTCCTGTGTTTCATAAAGTTATGAATACTTAGTTGAGGAAAAGTGCTACCAATTTCTTAAGGCAGGTAATGGAACAGTTTGTTCTATTTATGATTAATATTTCATTTGACCACATCCAATAAGGAACCAATTTTATTAAACTATTCGTACATCATTTGCAACCTTTAGAATAGAAATGAAACAGTTATTTTATGTAATATTTCTTATTTGTTTCGCAAACTACAGCCTATGCATAGAGTGTTTTTAACTACAAGATCAGAGGTAAAAGATACTATCTGCAAGGTAGTTGCTGGGGCATGAAAGCAGACATCGAGCCAAACTTTTATATCAGAACCACACATAGTATAATATGCAGGTTCTTACGGCGTATAGTCACACTTACTTTACTAATATCTGTGATAAATACGGTGCTCGATAAAGCGTAAGGTCGCAACTTCTAGACGATTTACGTTAGGATGTTCAAATGACATGAGGGACACGGGACATGGTGATAATTAGTATACGAAAATTGATACGAATATGGTTTGGTGTAACGACGATGTAACCACTTTCATTTGGATGGGTCCGTCTAGAAGCAAACTTGTCGCATTTCGGGGACGGATAATCCGCATTTTACGTTCGGAAGGACTCGTCAACCCTCAACGTGAGCCAGTGTAGTGCCCAGTGACGTAATAATCGCTGCGATATTCCCTGATGCCACGGTGACTACCGAACAGTACGTGAAAGTGATTTTATCCCCTTTATCAGAAGTGACCACTTGGTGTGGTTCATCGAAGACGGAGCTCGAGCACATGGAAGCAGGAAGGAGCGCTTTGCGGACCGTATTCTGGCTCAGGGGAACCCAGACGCGACTGGCACGCGCACTGATTGGCCGCGAAATTCTCCGGATTTGAACATATGCAGCTTCTTTTCTGTGGGGCAATATTAAAGATAAGGTGCATTCAAAGATTATTTCTAAGCTCAATGTTCCGGCACTTCAGCGAGTCATGCAGAATTTCGCTACTGTCTGCGCCACGTCATCACCACTTCTACAGGATGTTCGTGAATTTACTCCACAAATATTACGTATTACACGCCCTTAAACTCTAGAAACGTTTGCTTGATTTGAAGAGTTACTCCGAAATAATTATACAATATAACTATAGAATGAAGATTGTCGCCTACGTCTGATAACACTGATTTAGTTTTGTTATGTAGTTTCTGCAGTTCTGCGGTGTGCTCCTCCACACTCAATTTGTTATCAAGTTGTAGTCCCAGGATACTGTCAAGCTCTTCTATCTGCTCTTCTTTATAATTTATGCAAATGCTGGATGGAAACCTTATGCATGTTCTAAACTGGCATGTTCTGAGTTGGCTTTAAACCATTAGCAGACCCTTCTAGAGTTATACTCGACATGCCATTTATTGCAATACTTGTATCATCTGCAAACACAACGAACTCTGCTTCTGGCAGTGTAGCTGATGGGAAGTCATTAATCTACACAAGAAAAAGCAATGGTCCTAACATGCATCCTTCTGCGAATCCACATGCAATTTCTTTCCAATCTGATGATGGCTTAACTTACTAGTTTCTTGCAGTGACAACCTTTCTTTCCTGTTAGCGGGGTAATACTTGAACCATTTTGCAGCCTTGTCCATTGCTGAAACTGTGCCCTCGCATTGACGAGACATTCTATTTATTGCTATACTTGTATCATCTACAAACGAACTCTGCTTCTGGCAGTGTAGCTGATAAGTTATTAATGTACACAAGAAAAAGCAATGGTTCTAAGATGGATCTTTCTGGGAATCCACATCGAATTTCTATCCAATCTGATGATGACTTAATTCACTATTTTCTTGCAGTGACAACCTTTCTTTCCTGTTAGCGGGGAATGACTTGAACCATTTTGCAGCCTTGTCCATTGCTGAAACTGTGCCCTCACGTCGACGAGACAAGCTATTTATTGCAATACTTGTATCATCTTCAAACAAAACGAACTCTAAATCTGGCAGTATTGATAATGAGAGGTCATTATGTGCACAAGAGATGTGCCCTAAGATGGAGTCTTGTGGGACACCAATTCAATTTCTTCCCAATCTGATGATGGCTTAATTCACTAGTTTCTTGCAGTGATAACCTTTGTTTCCTGTTAGCGAGGTATGACTTCAACTATTTAGCAGCTTCGCTCTTTGCTGAACCGTGTCCCTGCAGCAATGAGACAAGCTATTTATTGCAATTCTTGTATCATCTGCAAACCAACTCTGCTTCTGGCAGTGTAACTGATGGGAGGTAATTAATGTACATACGAAAAAACAGTTGCTCTAAGATACAGCCTTGTGGGACACTAAACGCACTTTCTTCCCAATTTGATGATGGCTTAATTCGCTAATTCCTTGCAGTGACAACCTCTGTTTCTAAACGCAGTTTCTTCCCAATTTGATGATGGCTTAATTCGCTAATTCCTTGCAGTGACAACCTCTGTTTCTTGTTAGAGAGGTATGACTCGAACCACTTTGCAGCTTCGCCCTTTCCCGAAACCGTGACTCCACAGCAACGAGACAAGCTACTTATTGCAACACTTGAATCACCTGCAAACAAACCGAGCTCTGTTAGCAGTGTAAGTGACGGAAGGTCATTAATGTACACAAGAAAAAACGCTGGTCCTAAGATGGATCCTTGTGGGACACCACATCTAATTTCTTTCTAATTAGATGATGGCTTTATTCACTAGTCCCCTTGCAGTGAGAACCTTTGTTTCCTGTTAGAGAGGTATGACTTGAAACACTTTGGAGCTTCTCCTTCCTGAAACTGTGACTCCACAGCAACGAGACAAGCTATTTATTGCAACAATTGTATCATCTGTAAATAAAGTGAGCTCTGCTGGTAGTGTAAGTGATGAAGGTCATTAATCTACACAAAAAAAACACTGGTCCTAAGATGGATCCTTGTGGGACACCTCATCCAATTTCTTTCCAATTTGATGACTTCATTCACTAGTTCCTTGCAGCGAGAACCTTTGTTTCCTGTTAGAGAGGCATGACTTGATCCATTTTGCCGCTTCACCCTTCTCTGAAACCGTGCCCCCACACCAACGATTCATTAAAATGCGACGTCAGAAATGGACGTATGTGGAACGGACATCCTGGCGACTTCTCGGGAAGCGAGGGTACCCGCGGCGGGGACACCGTGGAGGGGTGTATGTGCGCGGCTGACGGACGCGGCGCCGCGCGGTCCGGTACCGGCTGCAATTGCGAGTTTGCGGCCACTTTTTGCGGCGCGTACCGCGTCTCCCGATCGGCCTTGATTCCGCCGCACTACGGCAACCGGATCACGTCTGTGCGCGCCCTCTGTGCGCGGGCCCGCCCTCCATACGCAGCGGCTCGCGGCCGCCTTGTTAAGACCGCCGCCTCGGAAATGTGCCCGTTTTTTGGGGGCACCGGAGGACGAGGAGAAAAAAAATTGTCGAGACTGTTACTTTAGTTGAAACACGCCCCGACGTCTTCTAGCGAACGAGGTAACGACCGTGCGGAGACGTCCAACCTCGATGACGTTGGCGGTTTCAGCTGTTCGAGCAAGAGTTAACAGATCGTTCCTGTCCACGATAAGACATGGCAGAGGGTGAAACTGGGTCCCGAAGCAGGACTCTAAGGCTGGAGTTTGCCTTTCACGCGCGGTATTCCCATAGACTGAGCAATCTAGGCACGGCCGACCGCGGTGGCCGAGGGGACTGAGGCGCTCCAGTCGCGGTCTACACGGCCATTACGGTTGGGGGTTCGAATCTCCCCTCGGGCTTGGATATTTGTGCCGTCCTTAGTTTTAGCTAGTTCATAAGCGTTTGTAAGCTTAGGGACTGATGACCCCGTAGTTAAGTCCCATAAGTTCTACAAACATCTGAACATTTTGAATCTAGGCACGACTCAAGACTACTCCTGATGGCAAAATTGGATCCATTCCATGCTGGCGCCTCGTGCAGCACCGGTTCTGAATTTATTGAAAGAATGAAGTCACTGTTGCGATTTTTTTTTTTATAGCGCGTTTCGCCCTTCCACGACATCATCAGTTCATGTACAAGATTTGGTAAAGTCAGTCAGTTAATCAGCGTTCTTATGAATTAAAATCTAAAATTATTTGAACGTTAGGATTCTTCGAAATCATTTTAGATTTTAATTAGTTAGAATACTGACTGATGATTTTGTACCATATGTTTTATATGATCTGATGATACTCCAAAACGGCGAAACGTCTATGGGGCTTTTTCTTCTGGAGTTAGCTTTTAGTCCCTATTGGATAAATGGGCTCTGAAATTTAGTTGGATTGTCTGTCTGAATGGTAGGTTGGTACTCATGCTTTATTGCGTAAAATATTACCGTAGTCTCTAGCAGCCAGGTTTTCAGTTTTAATTTTTACACCTATTCCTTAATGCTCCAGAGTTGGCAATATTCTGATTTATGACCATTGACTTCGTTCTCTCACGGGCTTAAGTTGCTGATAATTTAACTTTTACGTAAGGATTAAATTATCAGCAACTTAAGCCCGTAAGGGATTACGTAAGGATTCCATCCCCATGAACCACAGACATTGCCGAGGTGGGGTGGCTTGCGTGCCTCAACGATGCAGATAGCCGTACCGTAGGTGCAACCACAGCGGAGGGGTATCTGTGGAGAGGCCAGACAAACGTGTGGTTCCTGAAGAGGGGCAGCAGCCTTTTCAGTAGTTACAGGGGCAACAGTCTGGATGATTGACTGAGCTGGCCTTGTAACATCAGCTAATGTGGTTTTGCCACACAGCTACTGCGAACGGCTGAAAGCAAGGGGAAACTACAGCCGTTATCTTTCCCGAGGACATGCAGCTCTACTGTATGAACATATGATGATGGCATCCTCTCGGGTAAAATATTCCGGAGGTAAAATAGTCCCCCATTCGGATCTCCGGGCGGGGACTACTCAGGAGGATGTTGTCATCAGGAAAGACAATACTGGCATTCTACGGATCGGAGCGTGGAATGTTAGATCCCTTAATCGGGTAGGAAAATTAGAAAATTTAAAAAGGGAAATGGATAGGTTGAAGTTAGATATAGTGGGGATTAGTGAAGTTCGGTGGCAGGATGAACAGGATTTCTGGTCAGGTGAGTACAGGATTATAAATACAAAATCAGTTGGGGGTATCACAGGAGTAGGACTGATAATGAATAAGAAAATAGGAATGCGGGTAAACTACTATGAGCAGCACAGTGATCGCATTATCATTGTCAAGATAGATACGAAGCCAACACCGACAACAGTAGTACAGGTTTATATGCCAACTAGCTCTGCCGATGATGAGGAGATCGAAGAAATATATGAGGAGCTAAAGGAAATTATTCAGACAGTTAAGGGAGAGGAAAACTTAATTGTGATGGAAGACTGGAATTCGATAGTTGGAAAAGGAAGAGAAGGAAAAATAATAGGTGAATATGGACTGGGCAGGAGGAATGAAAGAGGAAGTCGCCTGGTAGAATTTTGCACGGAACATGATTTAATCGTAACAAACACGTGGTTTAAGAATCACAAAAGAAGGTTGTATACATGGAAGAGACCAGGAGACACCGGAAGATATCAAATAGATTTTATAATGGTAAGACATAGGTACCGGAACCAGGTTACAAACTGCAGGACATACCCAGGGGCAGATATAGACTCTGACCATAACTTGTTAGTCATGAACTGTAGGCTGAAGCTGAAAAAACTGCAGAAAGGTAGGAAAATAAGGAGATGGGACTTAGATAGATTGAAGGAAACTGATGTTCTGGAGAATTTCAGAGGGAGATTTAGGCAACAATTGGCAGAAACAGGGGGAAATAAAACAGTAGAAGAGGAATGGGTAGCATTGAGAGATGAAATAGTGAAGGCAGCGGAGGACAAAATAGGTAGAAAGGCAAGACCTACAAAAAATCCTTGGATATCACAGGAAATACTAAATTTAATTGATGAAAGGAGAAAATATAAAAATGCCGTAAATGAAACAGGCAAAATGGAGTACAGACGTCTAAAAAATGAGATTGACAGGAAGTGCAAAATGGCTAAGCAGGAGTGGCTAGAAGCCAAATGTAAATCTGTAGAAGAATGTATAGCAAGGGGAAAAGTAGATACTGCCTACAGGAAAATAAAAGAGACATTTGGGGACAAGAAAAGCAACTCTACGAATATCAAGAACTCAGATGGGAAACCAGTTCTCAGCATAGAAGCGAAAGCTGAAAGGTGGAAAGAGTACATAGAGCAGCTCTACAAAGGAAATGAACTTAGAGACGATGTTGTAGGAAGGGAAGAGGAAGTCGATCAAGATGAAATAGGAGATACTATACTGAGAGATGAATTTGACAGAGCCTTAAAAGACCTAGGTCGGAACAAGGCCCCAGGAGTAGATGAAATACCCTCAGAGCTACTAAAGTCTCTGGGAGAGCCAGCCATGACAAGACTATTTGAACTGGTGTGTAGGATGTATGAGACAGGCGAAATGCCCTCAGACTTTAAGAAAAATGTAATAATCCCCATTCCAAAGAAATCAGGCGCAGACAGGTGTGAAAATTACAGAACCATCAGTTTGATAAGTCATGGTTGCAAAATTTTAACACGAATTGTCTACAGGAGAATGGAAAAGCTGGTAGAAGCTGACCTCGGGGAAGATCAGTTTGGATTCAGGAGGAACGTAGGAACCCGGGAGGCAATACTCACTTTACGTCTAATCTTAGAAGACAGATTAAGGAAAGGCAAACCAACATTTTTAGCTTTTGTAGATTTGGAGAAAGCATTTGACAATGTTGACTGGAATACACTCTTCCAAATTCTGAAATCAGCAGGGGTAAAATACAGGGAAAGGAGAGTTATTTACAACTTGTACAAAAGCCAGACCGCAGTTATTAGACTCGAAGGGCATGAAAGGGAAGCATCAGTTGGGAAGGGAGTAAGACAGGGTTGTAGTCTTTCTCCAATGTTATTCAATTTGTACATCGAGCAGGCGGTGAAGGAAAGCAAGGAAAAATTTGGAATAGGGATTAAAGTTCAGGGGGAAGAAATAAAAACATTGCGTTTTGCTGATGACATTGTAATTCTGTCAGAGACAGCGAAGGACCTGGAAGAGCAGTTGAATGGAATGGAAAGCGTGTTGAAGAGAGCATATAAAATGAACATTAACAAGAGCAAAACAAAAATAATGGAATGCGGTCTTAGAAAATCAGGCGATGCTGAAGGAATTAGATTAGGTAACGAAACAATGAAGGTGGTAGATGAGTTTTGTTACTTGGGTAGTAAAATAACATGCGATGGTCGCAGTACAGAGGATATAAAATGCAGAATGGCAATGGGAAGAAAAGCATTTTTGAAAAAGAGAAATTTGCTAACATCGAATATTAATTTAAGGGTAAGGAAGTCTTTTCTGAAGGCATTTGTGTGGAGTGTTGCCTTGTATGGGAGTGAAACATGGACGATAAGCAGTGCTGACAGGAAGAGAATAGAGGCTTTTGAAATGTGGTGCTACAGAAGAATGCTGAAGATTAGGTGGGTAGATCACATAACTAATGAAGAGGTACTGAACAGAATTGGTGAGCGAAGGAATTTTTGGCATACCATGACTAAAAGAAGGGATCGCTTGGTAGGACACATTCTTAGACATCGGGGAATCGTAAATTTAGCATTGGAGGGAAGTGTGTGGGGTAAAAATCGCAGAGGGAGACCAAGAGACGCGTATAGTAAGCAGATTCAAGTGGATGTGGGTTGCTGTTCTTACGAGGAGATGAAAAGGCTTGCTCAGGATCGAGTAGGGTGGAGAGCTGCATCAAACCAGTCTCCGGACTGAAGACCATAACAACAACAACAACGTAAGGATTAAATGCCATTTATTCCTTGTCAGTTCTAATTTGTAGCGAAGCCTGTCATAAAAGTTTTTTTTTTCTTTGATGTCACTATAAATATGTTTCTAATATTTCCTTTAATTTCGTCCTTGATGAAATATTTATAATTAAAAGATCAACGATTATTATGTCACAGATAACACTTCCTAATATTTCAATGATATGGGAAACCAACACTTCATTCCTAAATATGTGAAATAGATTTGAAAATTCAAAGATCATAATTCGGTTTATTAAACGAAACCTAGACAAATTTTTCAATGGGAAAGTTGTTCAGCTCATGCAAATAACACCGTATTTAATTCAAATGTTCAAATGTTTGTTAAACTTAAGGGACTTAACTACGGGGTCATCAGTCCCTAAACTTACAAACTACTTATGAACTACTTTATACTAAAGACGGCACAAATATCCATGCCCGAGGGGGGGATTCGAATCCCCGACCGTAGTGGCCGTGCAGACCGTGACTGAAGCGCCTCAGTCTCCTCGGCCACCGCGGCCGGCCGTATTTAATTAACTTAAATATAATTGTCACATTTATTTACTTTTAACTTAATGATTAAATATGTTCACCGATTGTCATACCTTTAATGAATTTGTGACCCAGTTATCTGTCTTAATTAGGAGAACTGTCTCGAACAGAAAAAAGACGGGAGCAGAAAGGATACGCGAACAGAATAGAGACACGATCAGAAAGGAGACACCAACATAAGGAAGACTCGAACAGAAAGGAAGTAGAGACCTATCTACTAATCATATTTATAGTAAATCTTAGACAAAACATTTCTATTATATGAGGTGATTTGGCCCCTTTACTCTTCGACTTCTAACTATATCTTGAAAATCTTCTATTATCTGATTTTCCTTTAAAATTAATAAAATTAACTCTGTCTCGCCAAAAAAAGTTTTATAATGGATAAAATATGATGATACTACTACTACGATCACGTATAAAAATTTTAAAAAGAAATTATGAGACAGCGATTACGGGATAGCGATACCCATAAATACAGATGGCGGTAATCGTGTACACAAGGTATAAGCGGTGCTTGGCGGAGATGCTGGACTCAGAGAATACCGTGAATCTGAAGGCGGTTGCTCCAGGGAGACAGGTCCATTAACAATCTGGGAGAGGTGATACTTGCGACTACTCGTAATGCGGATAAACGGTGTACCAAATTTTTGGTTGTCGGGACTGCAATTACACTATCCCGGAAGTGGTGATGATAATAAAGGATGAGATGAAGACAGTAAAGGATGAGGTCAAAGCAGTAAGGGATGAAGTTAAGATAGTAAATGAAAAGGTGGAGGTAGCAGAAGATAAGGTGAAGACAGCAAAGAATGAGGCGAAGACAGTGACGGATAATGTGAAGTAAATAAGTCATGAGACGATGATAGTAATTAATTTAAGACAGTAAAATTATTGACTATTCCGAGGCGCCTTAATCGTTAGTGGTGTGGTAGTCTAACGGTTAAGACGTCTGCCTAGTAAGCATGGAGGTCCGGGTTCGATTCCCGGCCGCACCACAAATTTTAATTCAATGCTTCAGCTCTATCAATAATGTCTTTGACATATTTGAGACGAAAATCCGTCTCAGGGATTCTTTCATTGTATTTAACAGTAAAATTAGTTGACGACAGTAAAGGACGATATGATGGTATTAAAGAATGGGACGAAGTAGACAGTGAAGGACGAGGTCAAGAAAGTGAAGGATGAGGTGAAGACAGTAAGGGATGAGGTGAAAACAGTAGGGGATGAAGTGAACACAGCAAAGATGAAGGAAGCAGAAGATAAGGTGAAAGCAGCAACGAGGCGAACGTGGTAAAGGATAATGTGAAGAAAGTAAGACATGAGGTGAAGATGGTAAAGGATTATTAATAATATTTATCACGTTTCACAGGACCAAAGTAAAGAGCAAGTCTCTGCGGTCACGGAACGAGCGAACACACTAAATTGCAAAAAAATGAGTATTAACAGAAAAAGTGAAACGCATAGCAAACCTACGTACACGGCAGGCTAAAGCATACGTAAGAAGAACCAACAACACAACACACAAATCAGATAATTTTTATTACTTTTTGAAGGAATTCATCGACAGAGTAGAAAGAATGAGCCATGAGGAAACTTCTCAGATTAGCCTTGAAAGTCCGAAGTTTGTGGCAGGTTATTAAAAATGGATGCAGCAGAATGCTGTGCACCTTTCCGTACATGTGTCATGAAGGTGTGATCCATATGTTGATTAATTTTCGGGAGTAGATAATTATTAACAACAAACGACATTAAAGATAATATGAATTGAGAAGCCAATGTCAGAGCTTACCCCACATCACACCATACGTCATAAGCGAATGAAAATAAGCAAATTAGACTACTTTCCATGTAGAACTATGACTTACTTCAGAAACTGTGCGAATGGGCCGTGCGGAATGGCCAGTGGTTTAAGGCGTCACGCAACGGTATGGGAGACCGTTCCCATCGGAAGTTCAAGTCCTCCCACGGGCACGTGTGTGTGTGTGTGTGTGTGTGTGTGTGTGTGTGTGTGTGTGTGTGCGTGTGTGTGTCTGTTGTCCTTAGTGTAAGTTATTTCGTTTATACGTCTGATGACTATGGTAGTTTGTTTCAATAGGTTCTGAAACATTTTTGCTCGAATTTTAAACAATGCAACATTTAGTTTCTGGAAAAGATCCCGGGCTTTCCACGACAGGTTACTGTCGGAACGCCTAGAAATTTGAACGGTAAAGTCTTACTTATGATGTGCACATTATGTGTAACTAAAATGTCACTTTCTGTTTAACTGTGTGTTAGAAACAGTGAAACCTGAGTCTTACTGTGATTCAGGATCAGTTTATTTTTTTCCAGGCCATGATCAAGTTTATTAAATTACATTATTTGATACTGCATCAATATTGACAACAATATCCTTCAGTACAAAACTAGTGCCATTAGCAAACAAAAATGTCTTACAATTTCCTGTTATACCAGTAGGCATATTGTTTATGTAAATGAGAAACAACAGTGGCCCCCAGAACAGAATCCTGGGGCACCTCCACTTAACTATGCTCCATTGTAAGTGAATATCACAGCCATTTTCAACACTGCACAGTATCTGTCATTAAACTAAGAGGTGAACAAATTGTGATACAGTCAACTTAATCCCCAAAGTTTCAAATTTTGCAACAATATCTTGTGATCAACAAAAAATGCTTTCGTTAAATCAAAGAATACACCTAGTGTTCAAAGTTTCTTATTTAATACACCAAGTACCTCAGAGATGAAGAAGAAAGTAGCGGTTTCGGTTCTTAAACCACTTCTGAAACCTATCCTTACAAAATTTGTGCCGTCAGCAGGCAAGGTGGAGGTAACCGTCTTTTTCGGCCTCCGAGGTCCGATACTCGTCGAATTCCTCGAGCTCGGAAAAACCATTAACTCACACGTCTCCAGAGATACACAAAGGGTACTGGCCAAGTTCAAGTGTGAGCAGCTTGAGCATCCGCCCTACAACCTGGACATGCCGCGCTGTGACTTCCATCAATTTGGTCCGCTAAAACTACATCTCAAAGGGAAGCGCTTCAACTCGGACGACGAACTGAAGGACACAGTAGAGGTCGTACATTTTCACATGTACACCCCCTCATATTAAATGATTCTTCCTGAGCGAACTACGAGGACTCATGGGCAGCAGGTAATGTGTGACATACAGGAGTTTGGGTCGATCCGGGAGGCGTGAGTGGATAGCGTAATGGTTAACGGAACGTTGGCTAACGCTACGAAATACAGGTTCGAGTCTTGATCCTGTAAAAAAATTTCATACTTCACCATTAAATTGTACACCTGATGATGATCCATATGCATAATCGCAGACATATTGGTATATTAAAATTTTTGTTGATCTTGGATCGAATTAACCGCTTTTCGCTGTCACGTCAACCGTTAAGCTACCTGTGCACGCATCCCGTATAGAGACTCAAACTTCCACACATTTTCTACTATCCATGATTGCTCGTACATTCTGTTGTTTATTTAATTATTTTGCATGTTAAGGACTCAGACATGAAATATATTAAATATAAAAACACGATAAATAAATTATATTTTAGTAAAACAAAATAATAAAAATCGTGACATAGTTTTCCAAGACTCTGCTGATTTGCTGCTAAATGGACCGCAAGCTCGAGATTCCTGCTGACTTGATGGCCTTATCATTTGCTGCATAAACACTGCAGACCTTTAAAATTGCTACACAAAGAAGAAATGCAGACGATAAACGGGTATTCACTGGACAAATACATTATACTAGAACTGACATGTGATTACATTTTCACGCAATTTGGGTGCATAGAACCTGAGAAATCAGTACCCAGAACAACCACCACTAGCCGTAATAATGGCCTTGATACGTCTGGGCATTGAGTCAAACAGAGCTTGGATGGCGTGCACAGGTACAGATGCCCATACAGCTTCAACGCGATACCACAGTTCATCAAGAGCAGTGACTGCTGTATTGTGACGAGCCAGTTGCTCGGCCACCATTCACCATACGTTTTCAGAGATCTGGAGAATGTGCTTGGCCAGGGCAGCAGTCGAACATTTTCCGTATCCAGAAAAGCCCGTACAGGACTTACAACATGCGGTCGTGCATTATCCTGCTGAAATGTAGAATTTCGCAGGGATCGAATGAAGGGTAGAGCGTAACACATCTGAAATGTAACGGCCACTGTTCAAAGTGCCGTCGATGCCAACAAGAGGTGACTGAGACGTGTAAACAATGGCACTCCATACCATCACGCCGGGTGATACTCCAGTATGGCGATGACGAATACTCGCTTCCAATGTGCGTTCACCGCGAAGTCGCCAAACACGTATGCGACCATCATTATGCTGTAAACAGAACCTGGATTCATCCGAAAAAATGACATTTTGCTATTCATGCACCCAGGTTCGGCGTTGAGTACACCATCGCAGGCGCTCCTGTCTGTGATGCAGCGTCAAGGGTAACCGCAGCCATGGCCTCCTAGCTGATAGTCCATGCTGCAGCAAACGTCGTCGAACTGTTCGTGCATATGGTTGTTGTCTTGCGTACGTCCCCATCTGCTGACTCGGGGATTGAGACATGGCTGCACGTTCCGTTACAGCCATGCGGATAAGATGCCTTTCATCTCGACTGCTAGTGATACGAGGCCGTTGGGATCCAGCACGACGTGCCGTATTGCCCTACTGAACCCAGCGATTCCATACCATGTTAACAGTCTTTGGATCGCGACCAACGCGAGCAGCAATGTCGCGCTGCGATAAACTAGGCGTCGCCACCGGCGCCAACCTTGTGTGAATGCTCTTAAAAGCTAATCTTTGCATATCACAGCATCTTCTTTCTATCGGTTAAATTTCGCGTCTGTAGCACGTCATCTTAGATCAAGAGCGATTTTCAAGTAACAGATTTAACATCAGATGAGGCATCAGTGTTAGCATGGAATATTGGATCGTGGAAACGTGACCATGATTTCTTTTCCTACTACGAAGTCACAGTCCCCCGCCAGAATTAAGTTTTCCGCTCCATTAACTGTCTCAATAACTTCTTTTATATCATTAAGCAAATTTCCGTTCTCCTCATCATCGGCAGAGCCAAGTAATTCAGGAACTGCCCGGAATTGACGAAGACAATAAAAGAGAGTATGAGAAAGAAGAAGAAGGAATGAAGGATAGTAAAAAGTATAAAAAAGAACTACTGTAAACTCATAGAGTAAGGACGGAGAAGGAGGAGAACATTTGCAATATGTCATTTAAGGAGTCATTTATATATCCGCCAAAGATCCGGCCTTTCGATACAGATAACGTACATATGATGACCTGCTAATTAACACTCATCAACTATTCGACGATTTAAGGAGACTTACAGTTCTGCTCATAAGACACTGTCCCAGGAGCTCAAAATGTTGCAGGCTCCACCCAGTGTTACAGTGTGCGTGTATCAACAGACAGTGCCCGGGTTTATATATTGCCAGCAGAAGCGTAGGAGAACGGAAAGGAGGGATGTGACTCGATTTGCAGGAAAATGGAGCAACAAGCTCATTGAGTGGTATGCACTGAAAGGCTCGCATTTCTGCAGCGGCGATCGGTAAGCCTTGTCCCACTCACGCACCAGCGATCCGCTGGCAACTCTATAGGCGTACGGCACATCGCAGTGCTGCGGTGCATGGCTAATAGCTAACAGCTAGGCACGGCATATAAGTGACAAACGCGGCCGACTTTTTTCAAACGTTCGATACATGCGACGAGAGAGATAGCAAATTTTTATGCAAATCTCTACAATACGTAATTTTATACTGCTAGAAATATCCAACAACTTCATAACTCTTGCAATATTAAGCGCATTTTTGAAATTTGCACGTACCACTGGGCTATCAATAGTATCGTTTAGTTTAGGTCCTCTAGTTTAGGTGGTCTTCTAGTTTGGCACCCAACACTGAGCCTGTCTCTATAAATTCTCAGTAATCTCTCTACCCCCTCTCCCCCTGCGTTAAATATGCGTGCTTATCACCTTGCCTAAACACATGCACAGTCAGCTTCATAATTGAAACACAAATTGCACATCTATGCACTGCGCACCGCATTCAGTAGTTTTTTTTATTAACCGAATCAAACAAATGTAAAGCAACAGTATAGAAACTGAAAAAAGGAACCCGTCGCTTATCTGTGAAGAAACAACGTGCACGCTGGCAAGTTAGTTTCGAACTTCCATCATAGCACACGGACGCAAAGTATTAAAAGAGGAAACTGCTCATTACTCAGCTTTAAGATGATTCAAAAAAGAGTGGGCTGCAATGGCGGGGGGGGGGGGGGGGGATAGAGTTGCATTCACCATTTACCCAATGGCAGGAAGTGTCTTGTATGAGGATTGCCCAAAAGCTAGTGCACCGCTTGTTATTTATTTATTTTTATCAGCCATTAACAGTGTTGCGAATGCGAAACATTGCGTTCGAATTAGTTGAAGTTTCCTGAGTGTGCGTGCAAAATTTCTATCACACCTAACATTTTGTAGCTCGACTTCTTCGAGCCACTTAAGGATGCCATATATTGAAGATATTTTGAGGACGACAAGGAGGTAATTCACACAGTGAAGACATAGCTCCGTGGCTAGAACAAGCACTGGTACTGCCAGGGCACATACCCCTTGTCTCGTGCTGGAGGAAGGCTGTAGAATGGGACGGAAATGATGTAGAAAACTAGGGTGTGTAGACGAATGTGTGTTTGTAATTTTTGTTATGTACAATAAATTACTGTTGAAGAAGCCAAGCTCGATAGACAATGAAATTAACACCGAACACAAAAAAAAAAAAAAATCATGTCTATGTGACTATTCATTTCTAACCGTAACAAATATTTGAATGTATGACAGTGCGTACGTGGGTCTTTAAGATTGCATGTAGGGTGAAATGCAGGGTTCATAATAACTGAATGCGAGATTGGAGGAGAATGAAGATATACAATAGCAGAATTACAAGCGTTTCTCTAAACATATGTTTGTCTACGAACCGCCACTGATTTCGGTGTGAAACATTATAACATTATATCGTCATTTTTAACGTCACACTTTTCGTAGTTTTATGATAATTATTGTTTGTATCTTTTACTCGTCTGTGAAACTGCAAGAATTCTGCAGTTCATTTTTTTTATATTTTCCCGTTATAGTTGCACATTTAGTTGCAAGATTTTGTGATTAGTTTCAAACCTCAGACCTGTGCGTAAACCATCATATACAAATATGACAAAGGGACATTTCACTATATTCACTGCATTTCACATTCATGTGCATTCACATTTCACTGCAATTTAAAATCACTACTCACAAAAGTGTTGCTGCGTCTGTATGCATCTTCCTCTGTACTTTACTGTTGGAACTATTAAAATGATTGTAAGAAAAGTTCTAAGTATTCAGCAAACGCTTCCATCGAAATGCCACGTGATACAACGCAGTTCATCACTTCAAATCATTGCTTCCCAGTCATACACTGCTCACTGGAACAGATGTTCTTACACCATTTGACGCGTCGCTTATCACCGACTGGAAAGAAGTATGGTGTACTAGCTGAAAAGCCGGCGTTGCACAGGTATTTACTTATTCTGTACCCTTGTAGTCCAGCTTCCCTCTCCTTTCTCTCCAACTCTCTCTTTCTCTCCCATTTTATTATACAGCACCACCTCCACCTCTGCCAATTTCTTTCACTCCTCATCCTGCTTCCCACCTCCTTGCGTCATCTATTCCCCCGCCCCATCCCCATCTAGGAAAACTCATAAATGACAGCTTTGATGAATAAAATAGGGTTAAGTTTTCATTTTTTTCTTTCAATTTACCCTTTGCCATTCACCGTACAAAATATATGTTAACAGTGACCTTCCTTTTGGTTTAAAGATGAAGTGTGAAAAAATTCATCCAGATCGGGGCATAGGTGTGGATTTTGTCAAAGTTCGTAAGTAAAGCACCCTCCGTCATGCACCGAGCGAAATTATATGTAGACAGTGCCCTTTCTCTTGTTTTGTAGGTCATGAGTGTAAAATTTTATCAAGATCGGAAGAAAAACACGCTTTCAGTTTTTCTCAAATTTTCCAGTTTTCTGGTGAATTTCTGAAAAATTTCAATTCATAAAAACCTTTTCCTGAGGATTAGGAATACACACACACACACACACACACACACACACACACACACTAAAAAGTGACAGCTTTTTACGGCATCTGTTGTGAGGGGTAGACTTCGTTTCGTTTCATTTTGTGGGGGAGGGGGGGGGGGGAGGGGATCAGTTGTAAAATACTTCATAAACGTCCGAAATAACATGCAAGCTTTGTTGCAGGTCCCAAACTACTCCCATTTTCCAATAATTGACGCTGGGTATTCTCACGCCGTGGCCTTTCATTATTTATGACGTCATATCTCCTGAACCGTGTGTCGTGCTCTTTTGTTTTTGGGTCAGGAACCTTCGTGGGCGTACGGTGAACAGTTCACCAAAGTTTCATTGCACTCCAATGAATGGTTTATGAACAAATAGAGGACATAGAGAGAAACATTCATTGATGGAACAGCTCTACCATTCACTCCCTAAGCGCTTCATTCTGCTACCTAGACTTAACTACTGTAATTTGCACTTCACCCTGTCCCCTCCCGTCCCTTTCCCCTGCATGCTCAGTCCGCGAGTACTTGCACATGAAGTGAGTCTGATCTTGGTTTAATAGTGGTTGTTACTCTGTGTTTTAGCTTCACTTTCACATCACAGTTAGTGAGAAGTGTCAACTGTCACTGATGAATGTCTAACTCAGGTGACATGAGACTAGTTACTGCCACAAAGGGGTCACGAGAGGAAAGAAATTACGTTCTGATAAAGAGAGGCAATTGTTGGTACATAACTAGCTGCACATGCATAAAAAGTTTTTTCATTTCTTTTTTTTCCAGAGCATCTGATGCGCTGAAAACACAGTAGCTCCTCACCTCCTTTAATACTAAAGAGGTAGGTGGCAAATTGGTAATACACTGCATTCGCACTCGCGAGGGCTGCGATTCAAACCTCGTTTCCTGCCACTCCGATTTAGATTTGCCGTAATTTCCCTTATTCAGACAAATGCCGGGATGGTCCCTTTCAAAGGAATCGATCGATTTCCATCCACAACCACGAAAAAAAAAAAAAAAAAAAAAAAAAAAACAAGAAAACAACAACTATCCAAGCGCGGGCTCTACCTCTAAATAGCACAATACTGACGGGGCGTTAAATCCTAATCTTCCTTCCTTATTTTTATACTGGGAGGTCCACCTCCAGTGAAGCATTGCGCCTTTTGTAAATGTCCGCATTCTTTACTTTAGATACTGTATACTGGAATATGTGTGCATCTATTATCGCGTATTTCCACCAGATTTATTTTCTCTACCAATTACTAGATACTGTGTAAAAGTCACCTTGCAGTTGGCGTGTGGCTATGTAGACTTTCACGGCGTATTAATAGGGCGAATTCCTGTCGGGTCTTCAAAGAATCAAACTGTCATCTGCCTACAATATTTCGGCGGTCCAAGTGAGAAACGTTATGCTGCTCTCGCCATGACTGATTCAAACTGTAAACGACAAAATTTTTATATGCAGCGAAAATACGAAAGCGCATGCGTGAAGTGAACTGCGCATGCGCTTAATCATAGTTGCTGCCCATTTTCAGCGGTGCATACTGTCCAGAAAAGATTTAAAGATACATTATTTGTCGACAGGCACTGCAACTGGTAGTGGGAAGCACGTGCCCATGACGTGTGAGATGTATTTTCGCTGGAGATGCAGACAAGGTAAGCGAGGCATGACGTATCTCCTCTGATAATGGCTGCCAGATAGATCGAGCAAATAATGTTTACAGATGAAAGTTTGATCCTGCTGAAGTCCCAACAAGGATTTTATCTGAGGTGGCATGAAACATGCAAATTCTGTCTACCTCTCCTGTGTCATTTAAAGGCAGTGCATTGATCTCTATTTGAAGAATAAATAGATGTCTGAACATGTTTATAGTGCATTGTTGACAGTAGATACGCTGCAAGGTTTTACACAAAAAGTGCGTTCCACGACAACATCACTCTGCAGTGTTGCTTAACAGATTTATGTTCAGGCGTCATCCAGGTCACATACAGCTGACCCTGTTGCACATCCGCCATAGTCACTGCGAGTTGTCACATCAACTGTGACTGGAGTGACTCGATCCTAGCTACTAGAAAATAGCTTGTCATTCTTAACGGAAAGTAGTCTTCAGACGTTAAAGTAATCTCAGGCTTCCCGCAGGGGAGTGTTCGAGGCTCGTTGCTATTTGCATTATATATAAATAACGTAGTAGACAAAAGTCGCAGTTCATTCATATTAATCTCAAATTAATGTGTACTAAGTGTTGAAATGTTTGTTGAGCTTAAGGGACTCAAGTGCGGGATCATCAGTCCCTAAACTTACAAACTACTTATGAACTACCTTACACTAAAGACGACACAAACCTCGATGCCCGAGGAGGGATCGAACCCCGACCGTAGCGGCCATGCAGACTGTGACTGGTATGCCGCAGACCGCTCGGCCACTGCGGCTGGCGATGGGTACTAAGAGACATCATATAAAAATACCAATGTGCTGCTAATTTATAGTTTTTTTATTATAGTGTTATGGATCCATTTCGGCTAAATAGACATAATCAGGCAATTTGCGAAATATACAACAAATTTTATACGATATTCATCGTTTTTATGTACATATAATTTTAATGTTAGACCTGTTATATATATATATATATATATATATATATATATATATATATATATATATATATATATATATATATATATTACTTACGTCTATATGACATCTTTGGACAAAAGTGAAGCTGCTTATATAACAATAAGGTGAGCTTTGTTATCATTCTTATCTTATGTAATACAGATATCGCAAAATAAATTTGTCAATATTTTACTGCCTTTTGTTTTGACAGCTGGCCAAAGATGTTTAAAGTTGCTACGGAATTTGTTATTTTCAACTGTATCTGATGTGCCAATGATCTGTGGGTAGTTATGTTTATTCGATATATGTGGTAAGGGTATTTTTTTAAAATAATCCTTCAAAGATGCTATATGTACCATTGATTTTTACGCTACCTGGATGTTGAACTTCACCTGCCTGAGCGGGCCAGCTATAAATGTTCATATTTTGTTTCTTACCAAATTCAATACGGCTGCTATGAAGTATTAAAAACCGAAAAGAAAATACATTTCGATTCCGCTTCCATATTAGTATATTACATCGCGTTTTGACGTAAATTTGAAATCTAGAGGTAAGCAAGCAATTCTTTATCACGTAGTAACTAATGGAAATTCGTGTGCCAAATTTAAATATGGCGTACAATGCACAAAAAAAAGGTGTCTAAAACATGTGAATGTAGTTGTATGCTCTGATAGCAGAGTTATACATAGAATTTGAATAGAGATCATTGACAAATGATATTGAATAAACACAACCACCCAGAGATCACAAACACATCAATCATAGTCGAAAATAACAAATACCGTAGCAACTGTAAACATATAACGACTTTGGCTAACTGTCGAAACCAAAAGCTCGAAAATATTGACAAATTTCTTTTACGATATCTATATTACATAAGATAAGTGTTACACCAAAGTTCACCTAATTGTTATATTGTCACGTTGCAATGGAAGTAGGCTTGACTTCGAAGGCAACTAAACACAGCACTTATACTGGAAGCACGTTTATTACGAACTCAACATACACGCAGCACTGACTGCCTCTCAGGCAGAGTGCTCTGCTATTTATACACAGACAGAATTTACCAGAAATTAGAAGAACAGTTAACATAAGAAACAAGTAGAATTTACAAGTGAACATAAGAAAGATGTAGAACCTTCTGGAATTGTTAATTGCAAAGAAATAAATTTTGCCGGTGGGCGGGATTGAACCGGCGACCTTCCGCTCCGCAGTCCGCGACGCTGTCCCCGGCGCCACGCCGGCAGTTGGTGTTCATACTCTCTCGCGGCATTGCTCCCTCTCCTGGAGAAACAGCGACCCGCTGTTATGATCCCTGTGGAGCCAGCTGCAATTTCCTGGATCTTGACCGTGTCATGGGTCCTCTGTATGACAGTTCTAGAGAATCCTTCCCTTCTCCGCGATTATCGACGACAGACGTTCCTGTCGTGGCTTCATCAGGAACATTACCGTCCTTAACGTCCTTGAACAAGAAGCCATTGTTGTCTACCTGCTCTTCAGGACCGTAGTAAGGCTTCATGCGCAGGACATGAACAATGTCTCTTCGTTTTTGACGTTTCGACGACGGCTCATAATCCGCATCTTCGTATGTGACGTCTGACAGGCGGCGTATGACACGATACGGACCAAAGTATCGCTTCAATAACTTTTTCTGAAAGTCCAACCTTCCGTACAGGGGTAAAAATCCATACCAGATCTCCTGGGCTGTACACAACAGCCTGGTCCTTGTTGTTATACCGCTGACGGTCCTTCTCCTGGGCGTCCAGTGTTCGTATGCGAGCCAGCTGTCTTGCTTCTTCGACCCTGGTGAAGAGCTGTTTAACATAGTCATCCTGAGTGTCGTCCGGTTGGAACGGGAACAGTGTATCCATTGTCGTCTCAGCTTCACGGCCATGGAGCAGGAAAAACGGAGTGAAGCCTGTGGTGTCTTGTCTTGCGGTATTGTAAGCAAATGTCACGACTGGCAGAATTGTATCCCAATCTTTCTGCTCAACATCGACGTACATCGACAGCATGTCGGCTAACGTTTTGTTAAAACGTTCCGTAAGACCATTTGTCTGAGGATGGTATGCAGTTGTCATTCTGTGGACAATGTTGCACCGCGACATTACCTCTGATACTAGTTTTGACTGGAATACTTTTCCACGATCAGATATCATGACACGTGGTGCTCCATGCTTCAGAATAATGTCTTCTACAAGGAATTTTGCGATCTCTGGAGCTTCTGCAGTCGGCACAGGCTTGGTGACAGCGTATCGTGTGAGGTAGTCAGTGCAGACTATTATCCAACGGTTACCGGTTGTCGACTTCGGGAACCTCCCTAAAAGATCGATCCCAACTCGGTGGTATGGAGCTGCTGCCGGCGGAATCGGTACGAGATGTCCTGGAGGTAATTGCGGCACATGCTTCCGTCGCTGGCACTCTTTACAGTGACTTACATAGTGCTTGACAGATCGGTAGAGACCTTTCCAGTAATACCTGCGTCTGATTCTGTCTAGGTTCTTCACGAATCCCAGATGACCGGATATTGGAGCATCATGGAAATATTTGAGAATAGCTGGCTGGAGATGAGCTGGAACAACAAGTAACAATTTGGGGCCCAGTGGATCGTAGTTGCTCTTGTACAATGTTCCGTTTATAAGTTGTAACTCTCCATTGGCCGGTTCTCCTTTCTCCAAGGCCTCTATCATTTTTAATAGTGTTGGATCTTCCCTCTGTTCAGCTGTAACGTCATCTAATTCAGTGAGAGCTGAAATTTCATTAATGCTGTTGTGTTCCACTAATGGATTCCTCGAAAGGCAGTGTTTGCGCCCGTTCTCGAATACCACTGTTGCATCGTACTCTTGGAGTCTTAGTGCCCATCTTGCTAGTCGACCTGATGGATCCTTCAAGCTAGTCAGCCAACTCAAAGAATGGTGGTCTGTCACGACGGTAAATGGTTTGCCGAATAAATACGGCCGGAACTTGTTGATAGCCCAGATAACCGCGAGACATTCTTTTTCAGTTGTAGAGTAGTTTATCTCGGACTTTGAGAGTACTCTTGACGCATAGGCTATCACTTTTTCGACACCTTCCTGAACTTGTACAAGCACTGCACCAATCCCATAGCCTCTGGCGTCTGTGTGAAGTTCCGTTTCTGCATTCTCGTCGTACAAGGCTAGCACTGGTGCGGAAGTTAGAGCCTCCTTAAGTGCTCGGAAAGCTCTTTCTTTTGTCTCATCCCAGTAACATTTGGCGTCTCCCTGCAGGAGTTCTTGTAATGGACGTGCCTTGTTACAAAATCCTTTTATGAAACGTCGGTAGTATGAGCACAGCCCGAGAAAACTTCTCACATCACGAATGTGCTGAGGGGTTGGAAATTCTGTGACTGCCCTTACTTTATCTGGATCAGGACGGACACCATCTCCGTTGACTAGGTGCCCCAGGATTTTTATCTCTTTGGCTACGAAGAGGCACTTCTTTGGATTGACGCGGAGACCTGCAGCCTGAACACACTTCAACACAGTTGACAGGCGACGCAGATGTTCTTCAAATGTTTTCGAGAAAACGACAATGTCATCTAAATAGCAGAGACACGTCGTCCACTTAAGGTGTCGAAGCAAGTTGTCCATCATGCGTTCGAATATGGCTGGAGCATTACATAATCCAAATGGCATTACTTTAAATTCATAGAGACCGTCAGGTGTAATAAAAGCCGTCTTCTCCCTGTCAGCTTCGTCAACCTCGATTTGCCAGTAACCTGTCTGCATGTCCATAGTTGAGAAGTATGTAGCTCCTTTCAAGCAGTCTAAGGTGTCATCAATACGCGGCAATTGGTAGACATCTTTCTTTGTGACACTGTTCAGCCGCCGATAGTCGACACAGAATCGCCACGTGCCATCCTTCTTCTTTACGAGGACCACCGGAGACGACCAAGAACTCTCTGAAGGTTGAATAATGTCATCTCGCAACTTCTTCTCCACTTCCTCCCGAATTATTCGTTTTTCAGCTGGCGACACTCTATACGAACGCTGGCTAATTGGCGGATGTATTGATACGGTGCTTTATTGTGGGCCGTTTCGTCTGACTTTTCCCCTGCTGAGGTGTGAATGCACCCCAAAATTGGCGTAGTATACTTAACACCCGCTGGCGTTGTTCCTTGGTCAGTCCAGGCCCTATTGGCAGTTCCACGTTTGTTTCCTCCAGCGTGTTGTCTATACTACCAGCAGGGTATGGGTCTTCATTGATTACGTTGAGCTCACCGTCCTGGATTGGTTCAGCTGTCCCGATACACATTCCCTTGGGGATATGTTGTGACTGCTCGTGACAATTTGTGATCCAAATCTCTCCTTGATCACCGGTAATGCTTATGATAGCCGCTGGTATGTAAATTTCTTTTGTGAGCCTGATAAACTTTTTACTATCAACCAGAACTTCACAGTTTAACCAGTCATCTGTGTTTGTTACTGCAACTCTTCTCATTGTCAACGGCGGTATCGTTACATTGTCAACGACGAATAACTTCCCAGAAAATTCTGTATTACGTGTATCTGGCGGAACAACTTCTTCAATTTGCAGCTCAGATCTTCCACAGTCGATGATAGCTTGGGATGCCTGAAGGAAGTCCCATCCGAGGATGACATTGTGACTACATTCTGTTAACACGACAAATTCAAACGGCTGCGTCCTGTTGTTGATGGTTATTCTTGCGACACAAGTTCCTGCTGGATGGACGTACTTTCCATTCGCGACCTTCAGCACAGTTGCTCCCGTATCACAGAACATTGTCTTCTTTAATGTGCGGCGGTAATTATCCGATAATACAGAAAAAGAGTCTCCTGAATCAACAAGTGCCCGGACAGGTTGGCCGTCGATTATGACGTCGATGAGATTTCCCGACATCTTGGCGACTGTCGTCCATGGAGGATTTTCATCTGCGGCAGCCTCACCTCCGTAGATGGTCGCCTCGCTTAGTTTTCCTGGGCGCGGCGGCTAGGGGAGCGGCTGGTACCTCTGTACGGCGACGGTGAACGGCTGCGGCTCGTCGGGGAGCGACCTCGTCTAGGGTACGGCGAAGGGCTTCTTCCCATAGGTCGACCGAACTCATCAGCAGGTGACTGCCTCGGATAGAACTGCTCCGACGGCTGACGTCTTGCGGCAAAATAATCATCGAATACTCGCCTCCTCTCTCTGCAGTAGCGTACGACATGTCCAGGGCGTCCACAGTGGAAACACAGTGGTGTGTTGTCTTCTGTCCTCCAGACGTCTGTTCTTCTGCTGGGCGTGATAGTTACCGGAGGAGTTGGCTGTGGTCGCGTCGGTCGGTTCATGGGCTGCCGTTTGGCGGCTGCAGCGTAGGTCATAGCAGGGCGACGCCATTCTTCACGTCGGGTGCGATTGACGGGGCAGACAGGAGCTAATGTTTGAAATACTTCGTCCTCAGCGGCGTCGGCTACCTCGTGACTTACAGGGCTCACATCCATGGCCATAATCTAATGCTCGCTCGGTCTAATAGCCCCGGCTGCCATGCACTGTTGTAATTCTTCTCTCACGATTTGTCGTATGAGAGAAGCCAAGTCATGCTGGTCTTCCACAACGGCCATTGCGACTACATTTGGGAGTCTGTCATACTTCTTGCGTCCAACCCTCCTTTGTTGCATCTCTTCAATACGCTGGCACCACTTGATGAACTCTTCTGTCGTAGCGACGTCTTTTATCAGAAGAGCTTGGTACATATCTTCTGCAATTCCCTTCATCAGGTGCGTGATTTTGTCCGCTTCAGTCATGTTCGGATTGACTATGTTACACAGGGCAAAACACTCTGTATGTACGATTGTGTCGGCTCACCATGTCTTTGGGCCCGGTTCTTCAGTTGTTCTTCCGCCGAGCGGATTTGTCGCTGGCGGCCTCCAAACGTCTTCTTAAGTTCCTCCTGGAACGTCTCCCAGTCATTCAACTTGTCTTCGTTATTTTCGAACCATTGCTGGGCTGTTCCATCCAGGTAGAAATAAACGTTGGCCAAGCACATCGTATGATCCCACCTGTTGTACTTGGCGACTCGGTCGAACCCTTTTAGCCATTTGTTGGGGTCCTGTCCAGCGTCTCCAGAGAACACCGACGGGTGTCTGATGTGCAGCTGGCTTATTGCTGGTTTCGTCTCCATCGTTCTTCTGATAATACGGACTTTTGGAAGGATGTACTCGGTGTATCCCTTGTATTCCGGTTCCAGTCCGTGTAAGCGACGGCTTTTACGTTGCCTAATCGGAGCCACGGTGATGTAGCTGTTGCACTGTGTACCCGGCGCCTCCACCAAACAATGTCACGTTGCAATGGAAGTAGGCTTGACTTCGAAGGCAACTAAACACAGCACTTATACTTAAAGCACGTTTATTACAAACTCAACATACACGCAGCACTGACTGCCTCTCAGGCAGAGTGCTCTGCTATTTATACACAGATAAAATTTACCAGAAATTAGAAGAACAGTTAACATAAGAAACAAGTAGAATTTACAAGTGAACATAAGAAAGATGTAGAACCTTCTGGAATTGTTAATTACAAAGAAATAAATTTTTGCCGGTGGGCGGGATTGAACCAGAGACCTTCTGCTTCGCAGTCCGTGACGCTATCCCCTGCGCCACGCCGGCAGTTGGTGTTCGTACTCTCTCGCGGCAATATAAGCAGCGTGACGTTGTCTAGGAATGTCATATGGACGTAAGTAAAAACTTTTTCAGGTGTATATTCATTTGTTTAAGTGCTGTATGTCTGTGAAATTTGTTGCGAATACAATTAGTAGTAAAGGTATAGTAGATTAAAACTTGATATGTGACAGGGTGGTTGTCTATGAACTTTACTGTTTATGTGCTCTTATCTCATGAACTCGTGTCGTACTGTGATACAATTTCGAACGTACATTCAGCTTATTGTGTAAATACTGTCTGTAAAATTTCTTGCGGCTACAATTAGTAGTTCAGAAATCATAAATTGTAACGTCATATCGAATGCCGTAGTTTTAGTCCATGAACAGCGGAAAAGTAGTAAGCGAGAAACTTGTTTCCTTTCATTGTTTTGATGTAGCTGTCAACGAGAAAAAGTTTAATAAAGGTTTGAAATTATGTTTAAAGTTGGTTGCAAGTCGCTAAGTACTGTGTACAGTGTGTGAATAAAATCTCGTCGCATTATGTGGTAATTTCTTGCAACTATATTGTTTATGTCATTGTATCTCCTGAACCATGAGTCGTATGTGTTTGTTACCCCTACAGCATTTTTACCTCACGGTAATGAATATGTGCACCAAAGTTGGTTGAATTCCGTGCAGTGGTTTAGAAGGAAATGTGCAACACTGTCGTTTGATGCAGCAGTTTTTCACGCAACTCATTGTTTATGACGTCATATCTCGTGAAGAATGAGTTGTACGTGATCGTACACGTACGGCCACCGTCCTCGTGGAGTGAAGCTTACGGGTGCAAAATTTCATAAACATAGGAAGAAAACTGGAGATTTGTATACAATACGAACACACAAACATACGGATACTCTGTTTATATCTAAAGATTAAAAAGTCTTCCTAGTACATGTTACAACTTTTAAAAAATTTTGAACACTTCATATCGTCCACCAAGATGAAAATTTCTAGAATTTATTAGAATAAAAGGAGTGGTCACACCAGCAGTGTGTGTGTCGATGCATCTACATCTACATCTACATGGGATACTCTGAAAAAACATTTAAGTGCCTGGCAGAGGGTTCATCGAATCACCTTTATACTATTCACTTCCCATTCCACTCTTGAATAGCACGCGGGAAAAAAGAACATCTGAATCTCTCCGTTCGAGCTCTGATTTCTCGTATTTTATTATTATGGTCATTTTTACCTATGTAGGTGGGAGTCAACATATTTTCGCATTCGGAGGAGAATGTTGGTGATTAGAGTTTCATAAGTAGACCCCGCCGCAGCGATAAGCGACGTTGTTGTAATAATTCCCATCCCAGATCCTGTATCATTTCCGTGACGCTGTCTGCTCTGTATCGTGACAATACAAAACGAGCTGCCCTTCTTTGAACTCTTTCGATGTCCTCCATCAAACCCACCTGAAAACGACCCCACACTGGGCAGCAATACTTTAAAAAAAGACGGACAAATGTAGTGTATGCAGTTTCATTAGTAGTTCCATTGCATCTTTTAAGGGTTCTGCCAATAAAACGAAGTCTCTGGTTCGCCTTTCCCATGACATTATCTACGTGTTCTTCCCAGTTTAAGTCTGAAGTAATAGTAATTCTTAGGTATTTTGTGGAGTTTACGGCCTTCTCGTTTGATGGATTTATCTTGTAAACAAAGTTTAACGGATTTCTTTACGTACTCATGTGGACGATTTCATACTTCTCATTATTTACAGTCAATTGCCATTTTTAAACCATACTGATATATTATACAGATCGTTCTGCAGTTGGTTTTGATCTTCAGATGATTTTACTAGATGGGTTTTCCTGTCCGAGAGGACATAGTTCGTAGTAATCGATGGTAAGGCATCGACTAAAACAGAAGTGATATCGGGCGTTCCACAGGATAGTGTTATTGGTCCTCTGCTGTTCCTTGTTTACATATACGATTTAGGGGAAAATCTAAGTAGCTCTATTAGGTTGTTTGCAGATGACGCCGTCATTTAACGCCTAGTAAAATCATCTGAAGATCAAAACCAACTGCAGAACGATCTGAATAAGATATCACTATGGCGTAAAAATTGGCAATTGACTCTATATAATGAGAAGTGTGAAGTGGTCCACATGAGTACGAAAAGAAATCCGTTAAACTTTGTTTGCAAGATAAATCAATCAAAAGTGAAGGCCGTAATCTCCACAAAATACCTAGGACTTAGTTCAGACGTAAACTGGAAAGAACACGTAAATAATGTAGTGGGAAAGGCGAAGCAGAGACTGCGTTTCATTGGTAGAACCCTTAAAAGATGCAACAGAACTACTAAAGAGACTGCATGCACTATGCTTGTCCGTCCTTTTTTGGGGTATTGCTGCTCAGTGTGGGATCCTTATCAGGTGAGTTTGACGGAGGACACCGAAAGAGTCCAGAGAAGGGCAGCTCGTTTCGTATTGTTACGATACAGGGGAGACAGCGTTAGAGAAATGATACAGGATCTGGGATGGGAATCATTAGAACAACGGTGCTTATCGGTGCGGCAAGGGCTACTTACGAAACTACAATCGCCAACATTCTCCTCCGAATGCGAAAATATATTGTTGACTTCCACTTACATGGTAGAAATGACCATCAGAATAAAATACGAGAAATCAGAGCTCGAACGGAGAGATTCGGGTGTTCTTTGTTTCCGCGCGCTATTCGAGAATGGAATGGGAGATAAATAGTATAAAGGTGGTTCGATGAACCCTCTGCCAGGCACTAAAATGTTATTTGCAGAGTATCAAATGTTCAAATGTTTGTAGAACTTATGGGACTTAACTACGGGGTCATCACTCCCTAAGCTTACAAACTACTTATGAACTAGCTAAGACTAAGGACGGCACAAATATCCATGCCCGAGGGGGGATTCGAACCCCCGACCGTAGTGGCCGTGCAGAACGTGACTGGAGCGCCTCAGTCCCCTCGGCCACCGCGGCCGGCTGCAGAGTATCCCATGTAGACATAAGCATAAACACAAAGGAACAGAATTCTACTATTAATATGGCCAGACAATTCTTTTATTGATTTCTAGTAGTGATAATTGTAAAACTCTATATTATGGCCACCTTGACATACATTGTACTCTGATGTTCCATTCGTCACACGTAGAACACCTCTGGTTGTTGGCTCGCAGTCATAAACATAGATTATGTCGTTTATAAATATTTATCTTTTTATGCCTCGACTGCAGAGGATACTATGCTCACGTGTGCGGTTCTTCTAGGGTGAAAGCTTGTCCACTGTTGTTCGAGCTGATCTCTAAGAGTTTACGAGAGTAACTCGGGAGTCTGATCCCAGATTGTCGTGAGTGCACTCGTTCTCTTCCGATAATCCATTTGTAGTCTGGGGCAACGTCCCAGAGATAAATGAAATTGGTACCAATCCCCCGGTTCCGACGAAGGTTTTCCTTGGTTGTAAGGCGCATGCCGGAACTGGTAAGCCCCTCTCACTTATTCCCAATTGGGAATCCCCCCCCCCTTTGCCCCACTATCAGCTTGTCTGATAATTGGCTGGATAGAACCGCGACTCTTTCTGGGCCGGATCTCAAACAGCCCGCTCCACTCCTCGGAATGGAGAATGAAAAGAATAAGGTTTACTTTTTTTTTATTATTTTTTTATGTCTCGACCCTAGTTCAGTATGCAGTGAACAGGGGTCCTTTTGTTTCTTTGTCTAATTATGAGCTGCGACGAGTATGTGCCGCCTATGTAGATAAACGTTCTGTACCAATTGCTTTCGCGGAACTTGTGATTTACATAACAATTAGTCGGTATTACATTTCATTCCATTCCATGATGGTGGTGGTGGCGGCTGGTACAGCAACAGTGTTGAATATTAAAAAATGCTCAGTCTCTGTTGCAGTATTTTATTTTCCAATTACGCGTTTCGCACTGTTAGCGCATCGTCAGATTGGGCGGAGATGGAGCCACAGAACTATCTATTGCTGTGTAGGAGGTATCTTAACAATTTGCCGCGACAGCGACTCCTCTGCTGCCATGGCGCCCAATAACGCAAATTGTTAAGATACCTCCTACACAGCAATAGATAGTTCTGTGGCTCCATCTCCGCCCAATCTGACGATGCGCTAACAGCGCGAAACGCGTAATTGGAAAATAAAATACTGCAACAGAGACTGAGCATTTGTTAATAGTCGGTATTATGCTCCACCAATTGGTGGACATATTAAATTCGAAGTTATGGCTTAAAATGCAAATATAACACTGACGCTGCATTCCCTGGGGTCGGCCCTGCACACTGTTTATATATAAAGATTAAAAAGTCTTCCTAGTACATGTTACAAGTTAAAAAAAAAATTAAACACTTTGTATAGTCTGTTGCTGTTGTGGTCTTCAGTCCGGAGACTGGTTTGATGCAGCTCTCCACAATACCCTATCCTGAGCAAGCCTCTCTACATAAGATCGGCAACCTACATCTGTCTGAATCTGCTTACTGTATCCATCTCTTGGTCTTCCTCTGCGGTTTTTACCCCACGCACTTCCCTCCAACGCTAAATTCACAATTCCTTGATGTCTAAGAATGTGTCCCACCAATCTATCCCTAAACTTACAAACTACTTATGAACTTCCTTATACTAAAGACGACTCAAACATCCAGGTCCGAGGGAGGATTCGAACCCCCGATCGTAGCGGCCGTGCAGACTATGACTGGCGCGCCGCAGACCGCTCGGCCACTGCGGCCGGCTGGGAAACACTGCTCTTAGATGATAAAAACCAGTACATTGCAGAGTGTAATATGTATACCTAGCTGAACCCCCGCTACTTCGCATGCGTAGGCTGGTTGGTCTGCAGCAGTTGTTTCCTTTTCTCCCCAATTCGGTTCAGTACCTCCTCATTAGTTACGCGATCCACCCACCTAATCTTCAGCATTCTTCTGTAGCACCATATTTCAAAAGCCTCAAACCTCTTCCTGTCCGCACTGTTTATCGTCCATGTCTCACTCCCATACAAGGCAACACTCCATACATATGCCTTCAGAAAGGACTTCCTTAGGCTTAAATCAATATTCGATGTTAAGAAATTTCTCTTTTTTCAAGAACGCTTTTCTATCCATTGCCATTCTGCATTTTATATCCTCTGTACTGCGACCATCATTTGTTATTTTACTGCCCAAGTAACCAAACTCATCTACCTCCTTTATTGTTTCGTCAGTTAATCTAATTCCATCACCACCTGATTTTCTTACACTGATGATACAGGGATGCGAATTATTACAACGACGTCGCTTATCGCTGCGGCGTTGGCTACTTACGAAACTCCAATCGCCAACATTCTCCTCCGAATGGGAAAATATATTGTTGACTGCCACTTACATAGGTAGAAATGACCATCAGAATAAAATACGAGAAATCAGAGCTCGGAGAGATTCGGGTGTTTTCTTCCCGCGCGCTATTCGAGAATGGAATGGGAGATGAATAGTATAAAGGCACTTAAATGTGATTTGCAGAGTATCCCATGTAGATGTAGATCTAGATCTGCAAACAACCTAAGGGAGCTACTTAGATTTTCTCCCAAATCGTTTATGTAAGTAAGGAACAACAGAAGACCACTTGCTAGAGACGAACAAGACACGGTCACGCACCCGGAAAAGCTTTTGTTTCTTTTACTTCAAATGGGAGGTGTGGCGCCGAGCCGTGCCCCAGCGATCCGATGGTGTGACGCGTCCGATATTTCGGCGAGGCCCTAGCAGGCAGGCAATAATCTGCGGGCAGGTGCCGCTGCCGCTGCCGCTGCCGCCTACGCAGGAGACGGAACTGCGGGCTTCCCACGGGCCGTGTGAACCCCGGCCCCCGGTATCGGCTGCCCACTCTCTCCCGCTCGCCATTGTGCGCTGGCGGCCATTGTTCGGCAGTCTGCCCGCAGACCGTCGTGACCGCCGCCCCCGCGCCACACCCTGCCGCGGGGGCGGCCGAACCCTCCTACGTCAGCGGGCGTCCACCTCGCGCATCCTGCAGGTGTCTTCCAGCCGCGCTCCCACTGACCGAGCGCGGGCCGCGGCGGCTCTCACCCGCTACCTCGCGACCGCCCATTTATAACCCACGACTGGAACACGCCGCGATATCCAGGGAATGCTCGCCCACGACGGGTCCCGTTCACCTCCGGCGCGCGGAGCCGTGCGAAACTATGCTCGCGGAACTATAATTAGCACACCCTCTTCCAGCTCTCCGATTCACTCAAGGTTGAGGCAGTGCAGGTGGAGTAGATGAATTATTACATGTAAAGATCAACACCTAAGAAGTAATGAGGTACTAGCTTATTTTAGACTGAAAGACTTGGTGTTACTGGAGTAACAGCTACGATATCTCTATTCACATTTCGTCTGAATAGTTATTATTTTAGAAAGATCTAGGCCACTTCAGTCCCTGTAGGTGTCAGCCAGGTAAGCTCTCGATATCACCTTTCGTTATAATAGTATTAGAAACATCTTGGAAATTTCAGTATCTATAAATATCAGCCAGGTTAACCAATCTCAAAGTCACCTTTAGTTACATAAGTTATAATAAAAGACAGTTCGATGTCATTTCAGTCTCTGTAGAGGACAGTTATCACATTTCGAATTATCTTTTGTCAGAATAATTAGAGGAAGATCTGTGTCAGTTGAGTAAACCCATATCAGTGTCACCTTGCGCCAGAGTATTTACAGTAAAGGACTGGTCAACGTTATTTCAGTCCTTTTAAGTGTCTGCTTAGTAATTCTACCTTGACGCCACTTCTCGCTAGAATAGTTATAGTCTTAGAAATATATTGACCATTTCAGACCTTGTAATTGTCAGTCAAGTAATCCCAAATGAATATCACCTTTCGTTAGAATAGTTATAGTGAAAGACAGATGAAAGTCAATTCAGGCTGTAAAAGTGACGTATCAGTAATCCCATATTATCACATTACGTCAGAATAGTTATAATGAAAGACAGATCAAAGTCAATTCCGTCCCTAGGAGTCACAGGTAAAAAAGGCATATCGATGTCACGTTTCGTCAGAATACTTATAGTGCAAACAGATAAATACCAGTTCAGTACCTGGAAATGACAGGTGAGTAATCCTTTACTGATGTCACCTTTCGTCCGAATAGTTACAGTCGTTGTCACATTTCGTCAGAATAGTTATAGTGAAAACAGCTAATATTCAGTTGAGCAGCTGGAAATGACAGATGAGTAATCCCATATCGATGTCACCTTTCATCAGAATAATTACAGTGTGAGACAGATAAAAGTCATCTCAGTCTCTGGAGTTAATAGATGACTTATCAGATCTCAATTCACCTTCAGTCACAATAGACATGGTATTAATTTGAGTCATTGAGTCATCTTAGTACCTATAAATGAGTAATTCCTCCCTAAAGTCACTTTTTGTCAGGAGAGTTATAGTAAATGACAGATCAAAGTAATTTCAGTCACCGTGTCTGCTTTGTTATTCCATCTCGAATTCGCCTTTCGTCAGAATTGTTACAGTGAAAGATCAAAGTCAATTCAGTTTCTGTAGGGGACAGTTATCACATCGAGAATTCATTTCCTTCAGAATAATTAGTGGTAAATCAGAGGCAATTTAGTCCCTGGAAGTGTCAGGTGAGTAATGCCATAACAAAGTCACTTTGCGTCAGAGTAATTATAGTGAAAGACCAGTCAAAGTCCATTCCGTTCTTTTTCTTCTCAGCTGACTAATCCCATCTTGCAGTCCGCTTTCGTCAGAAGAGTGAAGTCATTGGGATTTTTTGTGATCTCTCAAAGGCTTTTGATTGTGTAAATCATGGGATTCTTCTAGATAAGCTGAAGTATTGTGGTATGAGTGGAACAGTGCAAAAATGGTTTAAATCTTACCTAACTGGAAGAGTGCAAAGGAAATACGCAGTTCACATAATATGCAATAAAAAAAGCTAATACCCGTAAATGGGGTTTCACATGGTTCGGTCTTGGGTCCTTTGCTGTATTTAATATATAATAATGGCTTGTCATTCTATATTCACAAAGATGCTAAGCTAGTTCTTTTTTCTGACTGTACAACTATATCTATCACGCCTGACAAACAGGAATTAATTGATGATATTGTAAATGATATCTTTCAGATAAGTATTAAGTGTTTCTCTACAAATGGCCTCTTATTAATCTTTGATAAAACCCAGTATATACAGTTTCATACCTAAACGGGATTACACCATTAATAAATGTAAACTTTAAACAGAAATCTGTAGCTAAAATAGAATATTAAAATAATTTTTGTGTTTGTACTGATGAGGAATTGAATTGGAAGAAAAAAATTGAGTTCAGCTACTTATGCTAATAGGATCATTGCAAATTTTAGTGATATAAATCTCAGTATATTAGCTTACTATGCCTATTTTCATTCACTGCTTTTGTATGGGATCATATTACGGGGCAATTCAACACTGAGTATAAAAGTATTCATTGCACAAAAGCGTGTAATCAGAATAATTGCTGGAGCCCACCAAAGATCATCCTGCTGACATTTATTTAAGGATCTAGGGATCTTTACAGATGTTTCACAATATATGTATTGACTTATGAAATTTGTTATTGACAATTCGGTCCAGTTCAAAAGTAAGAGAAGTGTATATAGCTACAACACTAGGAGAAAGAGTGATCTTCACTATTCATGGTTAAATCTTACTTTGACACAGAAAGGCGTGAATTATGCTGCCACAAAAGTCTTTAATCACTTACCAAGTATCATTAAATGTCTGACAGCCAACAAGTATTTAAAAAGAAACTGAAACAATTTCTGAATGGCAACTCCTTCTACACGTTAGATAAATTTTTAGATGAAACTTAGTAAATTTGCTAAAATAAATAAACTCTTAAAATATTGAGTTTCAACTGACACTGTACAGATCATTGCAAAATGTCGTATTTATGATCTAAGGAACAATAATTAATCAAATGTAAAACAGAAAGACAAGTCAAAGTTATTGCAATCCCTGTACGTGTCTGCTGAGTCATTGGTGGTAATAACTTTTATTTTTGATTGGATATCTTTAATTTTTATGTCTTTTGTTATATATTTTTCTTCTTTAGTTATCTATTATAGAAATGGTTATATACATAATGAAAAAAACATTAATCGTTTTACTTTATTTGTTTTAATATTTATTGTTTGAATAGGTCTTTTAATTATTAGTCCAAATTTAACTAGAATTTTATTGGGTTGAGGTGGATGAAGTTTAGTTACTTATTGATTAGTTATTTATTATATCCCATCTCGAAGTCACCTTTCATCGGAATAGTTAGAATGAAAGACGGATCTAAGACGTTTCAGTCTCTATAGAGAATTGTTGGGTCATCACATCTCAAATTCATATTTCGTCACAATAGTTTGGAAGATCTGAATCATTTCAGTCCCTTTAAGTGTCAACCAGGTAATCCCATCTCGACGTCAATTTTCCTTAGTATAGGAGCACTTATGGCGGAAGACATAACAATGTCATTTCCAGTCTTGTATAGGACAGCTGCGTTATCAAAACTCGAATTCACTTTTCGTCAGAATAGTTTGAGGAAGATCTCAGGCATATCAGTCCCTGCAAGTGCAAGACGAGTAATCCAATCTCAGCGTCATTTTTTCATAATAGTTATAGTGAAAGACTTGTCAAAGTAATTTCAATCCTATTAGTGTCAGCTGAGTAATTCCTTCTTGGTGTCACCTGCCGTTATATTATAGTAAAAGTCACTGGAGGTGTCAGATGAGTAATCTCATATCGATATCACCTTTCATCACAATGGTTATAGTGTGAGGCAGATTAAAGTCAATTCAGTCTCTGGACTTCACAGGTGAATATCACATTTCGATGTCACCTTTTTGTCAGAATGGATATGTTCAAAGACAGATCAAAGTCAGTTCAGTCTCTGGAAGCTACAGGTGAGAAATCCCATAGCGATGTCATCTTTCGTCACAATAGTTATAGTGTAAGACAGATCAAAGTCATTTTTCTGGTAGTGACAGCTGAGTTATCAGATCTCGAATTCACCTTCAGTCAGAATAGGTATCGTGTTAAAGTGATCTGAGTCATCTGAGTCCCTTTCAGTGTCAGATGAGTAATCCCATCCAGAAGTCACCTTTCGTCAAAAGAGTTATAGTGAAAGTTAGACCAAAGTAATTTCAATATCTGTGTCCGTTCAGTTGTCCCATCTCGAATTCATCTTTCGTCACAATAGTTTTAGTGAAAGACAGATCAAAATCAATCCTGCCTGTGGAAGTGATAGGTAAGTAATCCTTTAGTGATGTCACCTTTCGTCAGAAGAGTTATAAATTTCAGTCTATGAAAGTGTGCTGAGTTACCCATCTCGAAGTCACCTTTCGTCACAATACTTTTAGTGAAAGACAGAACAAATTTATTTTGGCCCATGGATTGTGTCAACTGAATTATCAAATCACTATGTTACCCACCGTCAGAATGGTCATAGTGAAAGACTCATGAAAGTGATTTAAGCTCCAGTAACTGTCAGCTGTCAGCTGTCTAGATGTTACCTTTCGTCGGAATTATTAAAGACAAATGAATTTCATTTCAGCAGGTGATCAACCGTTTATTGAAGTCTTGTATCTTCGGAATAGTTACAATGAAAGACAGTTGAAAGTCAACTCAGTCTCTGGAAGTGACAGGTGAGTAATCCCAATTGATGTCACCTTTCGTCAGAAATAGTGCAAGGCAATCAAAGTCATCTCAGTCTCTTGAAGTGACAGCTGAGTTATCAGATCTCGAATTCACTTTCAGTCAGAATAGGTATGATGTTGATCAGAGGCGTCTTAATGCCTGTAAGCGTTAGTTGAGTAATCCTATACAGAAGTCGCCTTTCGCCAGAAGAGTTTTAGTGAAGGAGATCAAAGTAATTTCAGTCCCTGTAAGTATTTTCTGAGTTGTCCCATCTCGAATTCACCTTTCGTAAGAACAGTTGTAGTGAAAGACTCATTTTTGTCCCTGTAAGTGTCGGTTGATTAATCCCATCTCAGACTCGAAGTGTGTCTGAGTATTTATAGTGATAGAACAAATTATTTCAGTCCTTGTAATTGTCATCTGAGAAGTCCTATGTTGAAGTCAACTTTCGTCAGAATAGTTATAGTTTTATAAAGATCTTGGTCATTTCAGCTAGCTACTTACCAAGTAGCATCAAAAGTCTGACAGATAGCCAACTAGTATTTAAAAAGAAATTAAAGGAATTTCTGAACGGCAACTCCTTCTACACTACAGATGAATTTTTAGATAAAGCTTAAATAAAATAAAAACAATAAAAATCTTTAAAATATTGATTGTCATGTATAGACAACATTTACAGAATTGACATGTTCCACATCAGTGGCGTATCCAAGGGGGGGGGGGGGGGGGGGAATCTGTCGGCTGCAGCCTCCCCCGCAGACCCTCTTGAAGGGCCCCCTACCAGACCTTGCTGCAGAGAGAGAGAGAGAGAGAGAGAGAGAGAGAGAGAGAGAGAGAGAGAGAGAGATAGGGGGGGGGGGAGAAAAGAGATAGGATATCAATCCTCCCAATATGAGTAAAGGCGCAGCCGCCTTTTTTTTCTTTTTTGTTTTTAGAAATCACGTCATCTCGGTGATTGACTTCAGACGCCATCAAACCACGATCCTGGAATCCTGGATACGCCACTGTTCCACATCATTACGAAACGTCGTATGTATGAAGTGTGGAACAAGTATTAATCTAATCAAATCTCTGTTGGCCAAGTAATCCCATCTAAATGTGACGTTTCGTTAGAATAGTTGTACTAAAGGGCAGTTCAATGACATTTCCTTCTGTGTAGCATTCAGTTGAGCTATCATATCTCAATTTCACATTTCGTGAGAATAGTTAGGAAGATTTGAGTCATTTCAGTCCATGTAAGTGTCATCTGAGTGCTCCCATCTCGGAATCACCTTGTGTCAGTTTTAGTGATAGATCAGTCAGAGTAACTTCAGTCTTTTTAAGAGAAAGCTGAGTAATCCCATCTTCATGTCATCTCTCATTAGAATAGTTATAGTGAAAGGCAGATCAAAGTCAATTCAGTCTCTGGAAGTGACACTTGAGTTATCACATTTCAGAACTGTTATAGTGTTGCAAAGCTGCAAGTCGTTTCAGTCTATGTAAGTGTCAGCTGCATAATGCTATCTCGGTGTCACTGCCGTAATTTTCACTAATTGTCGTAGTGTTAACTGAATAATCCCATCATATAGTCACTTATGTCAGAAATATTATAGTGAATGACAGTTCAATGTAATCTAATACCTCGGAAGTGTGCCAGCTGAATTATTATATCTGGAAGTGACTTCTGTCAGAATGGATAGTGAAAGACAGATCAATCCAGCGTTGCGCTATCTAGAGTTGTGCATGATAGCAGCAAAGTGGCCCCTAACTTGTGAATTTTTTATTACCTATACAGGAAGCGTTTGCCATAGGATTTGCCTATTTGCTGAAATATCTAGCGAATTGTATTCCTCGGCATAACCCTCTAGGATGAGAGAACTATGCCTTGACGCAGGTCATCCTATGGAATATAACAAAAGGAAAATTCTAACATGTAATTCTAGCAACTGGGATTTCGTTTTCAATCAAGGAATTGAAATTAATAAAAAACGCCTTTTAAACAGATGTGTCGCTTTTTGCTAAAATTCTGCGTGGGATCCACTTCTATATCTCGTCAGAAATACAGAAGGGCAGAATTGATACTGCATCACCTGTTGATTACTGATATGCACCATAGATTTTTCTGACGTTTGTCATCTCTGGTTTGTGGAATCGCTGACGTTTACTTAGTTTTTGGGTGTTATGTGTTTGTCGACGTTGTTACCCTTCTGGATACCAGTAAGATATTTGGACGTGGTAATTGTTAAGCCAGTTTTTGAGGAATACAGTATGAATGAAAGGACGCAATAGTAGCAGCTGTAGATCACACTCCTCCCTTGTTATCTCGGGAGTAGCCGTAACCCTAACCTCTCGTCACCTGCAGCTTGTTTACCGCCGACTTCCTCTGAGGGAGAGCTAGAGCTATATTTGCTTTGCAGCTGTTTGTCACGAACCCTGTTTACGCCTCGCCCGTCGCTGATTTTATTCTGATCTACATGATCGTATCCTACTCCGTCCCTGCTATTTCCTGCTTGTTTCTCACGACGCAATTTAACGCCCGTCATAAAAAAAAACGATATTTCTCAACTTAGTAAGTAGCGTGACAAGCTAAATAATGAGATAAGCGACTTATGAACTCCTGGGTTTGCCGTGTTGGGGTCTCCTCCTAAAAAGTGATAATAATCACTCATCAGCCATTTGCAGGTATTGCCTTTTTTCTGTGCTGAAAATACGTAGCTTAAGAATATTATTTTAATCAATTAATCACAGTAATACTAGAGTAACTGCTTGTAAGTACACAATCAAAGGTTCATTTGAACACCTGAAAAATCGTCAAATGTTAGTAAATCTATGGACCAAACTACAATTAGTGCCTACAATTACAAACTACTTAAACTAACTTAGACCAAAGACAACACACACACACACACACACACACACACACACACACACAATGATCACTGTACCTGCAAGGACTACCTAAGCTCGCCGCCCGTTAGGCACAAATTCCCAGCTTTGATGTCATATATTCTATGAATATGAAAGAATAACAACTGCAGGATCAGAAGTGACGTTTGTTCTTTCGGAAGAGACGCCACATGTATATATGTAATATGCTAGTGACGGGCAATGATCCTTTCGTTAGTGGGGAGCGGTGGGGAAGTTTGGGGCCGTTATTGTTACGAGAATTAGTTTCAGAACTACGAGTTTGAGTATTGTGGGCAGGGTAAAGATGGGAATTTGTGTCTGACGGGTGTAGTGGTCAGCGCAACTGCCTAGAAAGCAGGCGACCCGGGCACGAATCCTGGCTGGGTACACATTTCCAGCTTTGCCCATTTGCAGTTGATGTCTATATATATATATATATATATATATATATATATATATATATATAGCAATGTTGGCACCTAATATGTCTGCAGGAGCAGATTACTTGTAATCATCCTAAAATGTGTACTTTTGTATTTAGTGTCGCTAATCTAAATGTATATTCATTCTGTCAATTCAGATTTTGCTTTCATAATTTGAAGCTTCCTAGCAAAATTAATCACTTTTTGCTGTCTGCGATTCGTAGGACCTCAGTCACTGTTGTGCTGCTAAGCAGATACGATTGGACACTTACCTGCTATGGGCCCGTTACAATAGGAACTGGATTCATATCCCCTTCCATTTAACCAACAAGAATTTGTTCTTTGAGTTTCTCTCAATCGCTTAACCCTCCTAGGGAAGTGGTTCCATTAGACACCACCTTTAATATTCACATTTGGTGCCACAAGCGCAGTCGCCACATGTGGGGGCACCCTGCAGTACCCGGCTGACACTTGAACTGCTTCGAGACGCGGCGGAATAGCCGCGCGCACTAAGGCGCCTGCCTGCGGTGCGTGCGGCCGTGCACCGTCGGAGGTTCGAGTCCTCCATTGGGCATGAGTGTATGTTCTGTTCTTACTATGAGTTAGTTTAAGTAGCTTGTAAGTTTAGGAAGCAATGACCACTGTCGTTAAGTCATATATATATATATATATATATATATATATATATATATATATATATATATATATATATATATATATATATATGTGCAATAAAAGCTCTGGTAACGCATACGTTTATTTCTTTTCGCGGTAATTGTAGTGCTTCCGTTTGCAACCACTGATTCTGTAAGAGAGAGAGTGAGTTGCTGTAACGAATTTCCTTTTTTTTTCTTCTTTTTTTTCTAGTTTCCTACCATTTATTCTCCCAAACTGGGGAATGGGAAAGTTCTGGAGTGCCTTTCTGGGGATGTTCCTTCTGATGCCGATTCAGGGAGTTTCTCAGTGAGATGGGTGGTGGTGGTGGTGGTGGTTATTATATTACCAGGGCGCATGACATCGAGGACTTTAGCGCCCGGAACAATACAGAGTGTCAAACACGATAGAAGACGAGCGAGATAAAAGAAGTAAAAAAAAATATCGATTATATCACAATTGTCAAAAAAGGTCAAGATCGTAGAACGACAGAAGAGATGGGCATGGCTGGCTGATCACACAAAGAAAGAGGAAGTCAGCCAGCCACTCTGTATCAAACGAAGGTATCCAACCTAAAAGCTTAGACCAGAGTGCAGACGCTTCACAAAATCTTTAAACGTTGCTCACACTCGTCTCATCATCAGGTTAAACGGAGAGGAGATCTCCACTAAGATTGACTTCTACCCTCGCAGCACTATATAAGTTGTACTCAATTGAAATGTGACGTACAGTAATTTGCACTCCACAGGCAAGGAGGATCTCCTTGACGAAGTAAGTAAGTTAAGGGGCAGTGCCCGATTCTGAGTCGCGTCAGAGACACTTCATGTCGTCTCTGTGACTGGCAAGAGGTTCGCCACGGTCGGACAGCTGGTTTCACCAACCGCGGATTACTGCCAGACACTTGTCTTCCAACAGCTGAGAGCAGTTCTATTTCTCGGTGAGAGGTATGTGTATAGGTTTGGAAGCGAACAGATGAACGGATATAATATGCACTTCGACAATTTTTCTACCATCATCTCACTTTTAGAGAAGGTAAAAAAATGACGGAATTTTAGCCTTTTTAACAATTAGATCGCATCTTGTTACGCTTAAACCAGACAAGGAATTGCAAACGGGAGATTTTGACTTGTCAGTTCGTTCTTATGGTATTGCCTGCTTCAAACTGAAGGAAAACGTATAGCAGTGTCGTTGTCCACGATTGATTCACCCTTATGTGTTTAAGAAGTCAGCCGTAAAGAAAAGGCTGGGAAAATTACAGAAGTACCTCGCCCAAAAATAGTGAAATCGTATAATGCAAATATGGGATGTGTCAGTGAAGCTGATATGATGAATAGTAGAAAGTCAAGAAGGTAGTAGCTAAGATTATTTTGATATGTAGTGGACATTTCTGTAGAAATGCATTGATTCTGTTTTCGCTTACGTCACCCAACAGGCAGAGCTACAGGATTTTTCTAAAATATGTTGCCACAGGCATGGCAGACAGTAATGTCTTCAAAGATAGTGATGGCCATCCTACTAGCACAGCGTCAGAAACGTTTAAAAAAAACTACAACTATTGTTCCACATGAGAAATGTATGCAAAATATCTAACAAAACACGACACCTCAAGGCGCTACGTGCTCTGCTGCACAAAGAAAGAACGGCACAGAAGCAGGTGAACATCTTGATCTTGGCACTGCTAGGTAACCTTATGCTTGTCTGCAGGAATGCAGGAAGGAACTGCCTTTTACTGAGTCCTCAGATGTACCGCCGTTAATATTCATACAATATAAGCAATTAGTACAATAAGAACAAATAAAGTAAAACATCTTTATTATTTAATTTTCCCTAACAGGGGCAGAGGATCGCACACACTTTTGAGCAATTCAAGATTCTTTCTGGGGTTGTGCAACATTCACTCACAATATTTCGACTAAATGTAATTTGTTCGAAATGTTTCAAATGTTTGTATAGCTTATGGGACTTTACGGGGTCATCAGTCCCTAAACTTACAAACTACTTATGAACTAACTAATACTAAGGACGGCACAAATATCCATGCCCGAGGGGGGATTCGAACCCCCGACCGTAGTGGCCCTGCAGACCGTGACTGGAGCGCCTCAATCCCCTCGGCCTCCGCAGCCGGCTTTGTTCGAAAAAGCACGAAGTTTTCAAAAAATGTTCAAATGTTTGTAAGGCTTAAGGGAGTTGACTGCGGGGTTATCAGTCCCTAAACTTACAAACTACTTATGAACTACCTTATACTAAAGACGACACAAACATCCATGCCCGAGGGGGGATTCGAACCTCCGACGGCGGACTGCCGCGGGCACCGTAACACGGCGCTCCAGCACGCGCGGCTAATCCGACGCGGCCACGAAGTTTTCGATGAATACGAATTAATCGACGAAGTACCCTATGGCGTTTACCGGTACTGCCAAGGTGTATTCCTTGAGCAGAGGGGGCAGCGAACAGCCGGCCGCGGTGGCCGAGGGGACTGCGGCTCGCCAGTCATGGTCTGCACGGCCACTCCGGTCGGGGGTTCGAATCCCCCTCGGGTATGGATATTTGTGACGTCCTTAGTGTTAGCTGGTGCGTAAGTAGTTTGTAAGTTTAGGGACTGATGACCCCGTTGTTGTCCCATAAGCTATACAAACAAACAAAAAAGCAGCGGACAGAGGGAAGACCACGAAGCAGGCCTCAGAGCAGCTTCTGCGGCGTAGGCATAATGCGAGGCGGGCTGCATACTTGACCTCCTGCAGGCGCATTACATTACGGGCGCTTCGGCCGTTGAGTCGTTCACATCGATGTTACTTTTGCAGACCATTCTAAACATCACAATCGTCCTCCAAAAATAGGGACATATTGGTCTCAAATATTTTAGTCCAATGTGAGAGTACGTGTGGAATGTCTTTTTTGCCAAAATCAGTCGTAGTAGTTTGCCTTACACTTCCATGTTCAAATGTTTGTTAAGCTAATGGGACTTAACTACGGGGTCATCAGTCCCTAAACTTACAAACTACTTATGAACTAACTAAGGACGGCACAAATATCCATGTCCCAGGGGGGATTCGAACCCCCGACCGTAGATACTTCCATGTATTCCTAATTTTTGATCACTATAATGGTTTCAGTGTACTTCACTTTTAGTTAATTAAGATGTCTTGACTTATGTCCAACACATTCAGACTAAAGAAGTGAGCTGCTAATACGAGGCTCGTTTGAATAATTCGTGAAAAAATGAAGAACTACTAAAGTGTTTGGGGAAAACCATTTTTATTTTTCGACATAGTCTCCTTTTAGACTTATACACTTCGTCCAATGCTGTCGCAATCTGTTGATCCCTACCGAATATTAGGAACTGTCCAAGTATGTTAAATAGTTATTACTTTCTGCAATCACCACCTCGTTTGAATGAAATTTTCGTCCTGCCGCTTATTTCTTCAAATTGAGGAACGAATAGTTGTCCGAGGGAGCCAAGTCTGGAGATAGGCGCGATGTGAAACGAGTTGGAATCGTATTTCTGCGACCACAACCATGTGTGCTGGTGTATTGCTGTGATGAAATAGAACTTTTTTGTGGGCCAATCGCCGGCGTTTTTCTTGCAGTACGGTTTCAAACGGTCCAACAACGATGAATTACATGCACCTGTAATAATTTTAGTCTGATCCAGATAGTCGATGAGGATTATCCCTCGCGAATCCCAAAAGACCGTCGCCATAACCTTTCCGGCCGGAGGACAGGTCTCCACCTTTTTTTTTTTTTTTTTTTTTTTTTTTTTTTTTTTTTTTTTTTTGGTGCAGTTATCCCTTGGTAACCCATTGTTTAGATTGTTCTCTGCTCGCAGGTGTATAGTAATATATCCATGTTTCATCCACAGTGACGAAACGACGCTTAAAGTCTTGAGGATTCTTCCTGAACAGCTGCAAATCTTCCTTGCAACACTTCACACGATTCCGTTTTTGATCAAGCGTGAGCAATCACGGCACCCATCTTGCGGATACCTTTCTCATGTCCAAATATTTATGCAAAATGTTATGTACCCCTTCATTTGAGATGCCCACAGCACTATCAATATGACGCACCTTAACTCTTCTTTCATCCATTACAATATCATGGATTTTATCAATGAATTCTGGAGTCGTAACCGCCACAGGGAGTCCAGAACGTTCAGTGTCTTGTGCTCATATGGCCAATCCGAAAATTTTGAAACCAATTATAAAAGGTTCTAATCGAAGCTGCAGAGACACCATAATTTTTATCAAGCTTCTCTTTAGTCTCCTGAGGCGTTTTGCCTTTCATAAAGTGATATTTAATCACCAGACGAAATACTTTTCCCTCCATTCTTTGACAATCACTCGCCTTCCTTGATTCACACGAATGCCAAACACAAAGAAATGGGCCAATATGGCTGAAACTTGGTGTTAGTTCTTTCCAAAGATGCTACTAACTAAATATGACCTCGATACGCACAGGTGATGCTATCTCTCGGACTTCGCACGAACTTTTCAAACGGCCGTGGTATATAGGTGGTTAAAAACGTCCTTGAATGTCAAAATCGCTGAAATCGTTTCATCGATTTTCTCTTTCAGTCATCTAAGCCATGAATTTAACTCTTTCAGCATCGCCTGATTTTCTAAGACTGCATCCCATTGCCCTTTGTTTTGCTCTTGTTAATGTTCCTCTTATAGTCTCCTTTCAACACACTGTTCCCTGGTAAATGAGTTTTGTTACTTGGGCACTAAAATAACATGTGACGGTTGCAGTACAGAGGATATAAAATGCAGAATGCAATGGGAAGAAAAGCGTTTTTTAAAAGAAAGAAATTTGTAAAAAACTAAAAAAAAGATCAAATGTTTGTTAAGCTTGAGGGACTTAACTGCGGGGTCATCAGTAAATAAATTTACAAACTACTTATGAACTACCTTATACTAAAGACGGCACTAACATCCATACCCGAGGGGGGATTCGAACCCCCGACCGTTGAGGCCGTGCAGAGTGTGACTGGCACGCCCCAGACTGCTCGGCTACTGCGGGCAGCAGAAATTTGTTAACATTTAACATTAATTTAAGCATAAGGAAGTCCTTTCTGAGGGCATTTGTGTGGAGTGTTGCCTTGTATGGGAGTGAAACATGGACGATAAACAGTGCGGACAGGAAGAGGATAGAGGCTTTTGAAATGTGGTGTTACAGAAGAATGCTGGGTGGGTGGATCGCGTAACTTATGAGGAGGTACTGAACAGAATTGGGGAGAAAAGGAATTTTTAGCATACGTTGACTAAAAGAAGGGATCGATTGGTAGGACACATTCTTAGACATCATGGAATTGTGAATTTGGCGTTGGAGGGAAGTGAGTGTGGGTTAAAAATTGCAGAGGGAGACCAAGAGATGAATATAGTAAGCAAATTCAAATGGATGTAGGTTGCCGTTCTTATGAGGAGATGAAGAGGTTTGCACAGGATAGAGTAGGGTGGACATTTGCATCCAACCAGTCTCCAGACTGAAGACCACAGCAACAGATGCAAAGCACAGAAAACAAAATATTTACGTCCGCCAACGTCGGCGATTTTCGGGACAGTCGCATTCGTTTCTTAAAATGGCGCAAAATTCTAACTGAAGTAGCCCAATCTGGCCGCCCTGGTCGCATTGCTGTGTGTGGTCACGTGACTGTTAGCGGAGGTCCAGGACAGATCCTTTCTGCAGCGGGTGTTTGCTTCAGTACAGCTGGACGGTGCTACGCTACGCTTTACTCTCATGTAATATATAAAAATCAGTGTTTGTTTGCTTATTTGTCTTTTTGTCCGTATTTTATGCACGGCCATACCGTACATCCAATTGCGATAAAACTTTGTCAACTCATTGCTTGCACTCACTCGAAGGTTATAGGCATACTAAAATTATCTACGTATGGTGGAGTGTACTTTACAATTAGTTTTTTACTCCTTCGCGCTGAAATGGCTGAAGGGATATGAATGAAATTTGGAACAGAGGTACCTTATACCCTGATTAATACATGGGATACCTTTCGTAAGCCACCGTACGATGGATGGCGGAGGGTATCTTACAATAGGTTAATACTGAAAAGAATGAAATACTGTACATCCACCGAATACCCATTATTTTCGACAAATGTACATTTTAACTTCAAGAGACTGCTGTTTCCAGTGAGTTTTGCATTTTTTTTATTACGATTGATAAATCACAGGGAAATCTATTAAATACACGGTGAACTTCAAGTCGCTCGCTCGAGGAGGGGCTTACCAAAGATTTTATTCATGCTAGCTCCAGGAAAAGTAACAAATGTTCAAATGTTTGTTACGCTTAAGGGACTTTACTGCGAGGTCATCAGTCCCTAAACTTACAAACTACTTATGAACTTCCTTATACTAAAGACGACTCAAACATCCAGGCCCGAGGGAGGATTCGAACCCCCGATCGTAGCGGCCGTGCAGACTATGACTGGCGCGCCGCAGACCGCTCGGCCACTGCGGCCGGCTGGGAAACCTCTTAGATGATAAAAACCAGTACATTGCAGAGTGTAATATGTATACCTAGCTGAACCCCCGCTACTTCGCATGCGTAGGCAGGTTGGTCTGCAGCAGTTGTTTCCTTTTCTCCCCAATTCTGTTCAGTACCTCCTCATGAAGTTACGCGATCCACCCACCTAGTCTTCAGCATTCTTCTGTAACACCACATTTCAAAAGCCTCTATCCTCTTCCTGTCCGCACTGATTATCGTCCATGTTTCACTCCAATACAAGGCAACACTCCACACAAATGCCCTCAGAAACGACTTCCTTATGCTTAAATTAATGTTAAATATCTTAAGTTTCGTAGTTATAGCATGAAATTTAAGTTAACAGCACCATATTTTTGAAAATCATTTTTGCATCTCGTATTTCACCCCCTTATTGGTCGAATTTCCAAAAATACCAAAACACGCGTCTTTTAAATTCGAACCCCGAATCCAAATCCGAAAATTTGTAGTTATAACATCAAAATTGCCTAAATAGCAACAGATTTTCGAAAAAAACATCCCCTCTCCAATTTAACCCCCTTGATGGTTGAATTTCCAAAAATACTGAAACCGTATTTTTTAAATCATAACGAACAATAGAAATACCAATTTTTGCAGCTATAGCTTCAAAATTGTCTTGACAACAAAGTGTTTTCGAAAAGAATTTTTGATCCCCTCTTTTACCCCCTTAGTTTTTGAATTTCCAAAAATACTGGAACTCGTGTCTTTTTAATCCTGATCAAGAGTCCATATCCTAAGTTTCGTAGTTATAGCTTGAAATTTGAGATAACAGCAACCTATTTTTTAATATCAATTTTTAGCGTCCTCTGTTTTACCCCCTTATTGGTTGAATTTCCAAAAATACCGAAACATGTGTCTTTTAAATTCGAACCCCGAATCCAAATCCGAGAATTTGTAGTTCTAACTTCTAAATTGTCTAAATAGCGACATATTTTCTAAAAACACCCCCTCTCCAATTTAACCCAATTGATGATTGAATTTCCAAAAATACCGAAACACGTATTTTTTAACGTCTAACCAACTATACAAATATCAATTTTTGCAGCTGTAGCTTCAAAATTGTATCAATAGCAACGTGTTTTCAAAAAGAAAGTTTGATCCTGTATTTAACCTTCTTACTTGTTGAATTTCCAAAAATACTAAAAATCCTGGAGTTTTAATCCTGACCAAGATTCCATATCCGAAGTTTCGTAGTTGTAGCTTAAAATTTGAGTTAACAGCAACATATTTTTGAAAATAAATTTTTTGCGTCACCTATTTTACCCCATTATTTGTCGAATTTCAAGATATGCCGAAAGAGTGTCTTTTAAATTCGAACCCTGAATTAAAATCCGAATTTTTGTAGTTCTTGCTTCAAAATTGCGTAAATAGCTACGTGTTTTCAAAAAACGTTTCATCCCCTATTTCACCCCCTTACGGACGGAATATCGAAAAATTGCTTCTTACATGACGCCTACAGAGTAAGATCAACACCCTCCACAAATTTCAAGTTTCTATCTTCAGTGGTTTGGGCTGACCGATGATGAGTCAGTCACTCAATCAGTCAGTCAGTTAGTCAATCGGGACACTTCCTTTTATATATAGAGATTATTGTATATGGTTCAATTAAATTAAAACGGTGTTCGTTTCGTCACCACCCAATTGTGACCGAATAATCTCGAATGTGATTGGAAAAATTATTTGAGGATTAGTTCGATGTATTTTGCACTTAAATATTACAATAAATCAATTTATGCCTATGTTCATTTTTCGTCATTACAGGAAGCATGTGAGTGTGATAAATAAGTAGACTTCTTGGCGTCTTGGCACGGTGGCTCATTTTGCCCTAGCACTGCGCTCATCAGTGCCAGCAAAGGCTTTTAATTTGCATCGCTACCAGCGGTTATAGCCAGCAACGGCGGAAACACTGAAGAATGATTTCATCGTCTCCCCCACTTCACAAGGGATTGTATTTTCAATCATGATTACTTTTTACATTACCTGACATCGCTGGGAGGAAGCTATAATAAACAATTAGCTCCGAAAGTTTGATTTATTTATTGACGACCGGTTTCATGTGCTTGGCCACCATCTTGTGGTCAGATTGTAAAAAAAAGGTATGCGACCACAAGACGATGGAAAAGCACATCGAAACCAGTCCCAAATCAATAAATCAAACTGAGATCTTGGCTTTTTTTCTTCTTTTCCCCTTTGGAGGTAATTTATCTTTTTTACAACGTGTTACGTCCCAAATACTGTTATGTCCCCGGACTTTCCTGGTGTTGCATTTCGGATGGTCAGCAGTGCACAAACAAAGTAAAATCCAGTGAGGCACTTGGTATCAGACATGTGCCGTCGTTAGCCGTTCATGGAATTTAGCACTTGGCAGGCGTAGCCTTCATGAACAAAGCTGTGCTATGCTTGTCGCTTTCATTCTCACCGTCATAACTCAACGTCAAACGGGCTCCTGCGTGTGCCTCAGCTTTTCCACACAGTTTGTAACATTGGCATATTGCTAAATACTTGTGAATCTGCCTGTAGCGATACATAATTAAAATATTTTTTTTTATCGATCAGCGACGCTTGTAGCCATGTTTCGCTCCTCCTCGTAATACTTTATCGGTAAAATGTTTTTTCGCTCGTCTTTCGTTTCTTCTGGCGTATAGAGAGGACGGAACCGCGATCAGACACTCTCTTTTTTGAGGGTATTAAGTGTGGACTTGTACGCAGACCCTAGTTTCATTTAATAATGCCCCGTCCTTTCTTAATTATTCACTTTCTTTGAGGTTTTCAGCTCCTCGATATTCCGTCGTAACATGATGTTCAGACGCCATCACTTTCGCTTCATGTATTGCCTTGATTAAATTCCGATCAGTTACTTCAAATCAATACTTTTTTTCCCTTTTAGAACCTGCATTCCTTTTAGGGGAAGGTTGCCGATATTGGACCACTTTTTTGTTTTGGGATCCAAAGTCTACATTAGTTATCTAATCGAAACAAAATATACTTTAAAAAAGCTATATGTTGTACACTTTCATCTGCTAGTTTTATACTGTGAATAAAAACAAAGCATAAATGGATATTATTTAGAATTAAAAAATGTATAACTGGTCCAAATTAGGTAACCGGTTGCCTAATTTGGACCTTCAGTTGCTTAAATTGAACCGCATGGTAAAACAATGACTAAAAAGGAAATAAAACCCGCAATATTAAGAAAAGCTTCATTTCAACATCTCGCCATTGATATTCCTTCTGGCTGACGGAGGGAAAGCTGTGTATTTCGTCTCCTAAATGAAGAAAACCACCTTTTATTAGCCATTTTCTTTTATATGTTGAAAGAATGAGGCAGTTCATATTTCTGTGCTATGTCGAATGTAAGTTTACGAACATCTTTGATTGTGAATACAATAAAGCCTCTCTTCAAATAAAAGAAGGTGATCTGCGACAATTTTTTCCATCTCAATTGTAAAGGTTGATTGTCTTCCGAATAACTCAACATTTCAGAACATGCTTTTACCATCAGTAACTCTCTTTAATTGTAGCTTTTGGTACTCGGTATATACGAGCATACTCGTTAAGTTCATGGTTACCGTTTCTGTATGTTTCCACAGCTACCTTCAGTTCATCTTCTGTCCATTTCCCATACATTCCCCTTATTGAACCTTCCAAATCTAAAAATGTTACCATACTTGCTTCTTATTTTTTAAATTGTTTTGCAACCTAGAAAAATAAACGTAAAAACGTAACATCTACCTATTACCTATTGTTAAATGACATTAAGTATTATTTGTTACTATTGATCCCTAAATTGGACCGGTCCAAATTAGGAAACAGCCTTCGGTCCAACTTCGGCAACTCGACGCCATATAAGTAAAGATAACGTTGTAGGAACAAAATTCGCTAAACTCTAGTTTTACGATATTAAATTATTAGCTAATGAATGGTACTTTTAACTATAGTGCTGATGATATTTTTACTTACTTTTAGAGCAGAGGAAAGCTTATGATATGTAGCAGAAACTTACAGCGACATCGAAGAAAACGCAATAATGGAAACTGTTCTCTCTCCAATGACTATTGTCGACTGGCGACTGAGCCACGTGACTTCGACAATGTTTCTCACTAGCTGAGCGAACTTAAGAGTTCTAAGTTACCAACACACAGTGTAATACGTACGTGGTCCGACTTAGGCAACGGTCCATCTTCGGCAACTCTCCCCTAACAGTTTCGCGAAGTCGTATAGATTTTTATGTTAGTTATTTGCCTTGTCAAACTTAAGTACACGGACCGTCATCAGTGACTTGCGAGGTGAACAGTATGTACATTAATTTGCTACGGAAAGTATCAAAGTTTATCTAAACCATTCAAAAACTTTACAGTTTCGGCTGCTGTGATCAACATTTCCGAAAAGAAGCTACAATAGATACTTTCCGTAAGTTTTCTCTGTAACGTTATTTTCGTGTGTTGCCTCAATCCCAATCTGTATTCCGCCATTTCATTCTTTTCAATCATTTCGTGTATTAATTCCATTCACTTTTGTCTAAAGTATTTAATCAGATTTTTACCGGATTTTTCTATGATCGAAATTTTAACAAAAAGCTTTAATCTTTTAATCGCAGAGTTTAACGTTAATGCGTACAGGCAGCAACACAAAAGTAATTTTACATAGCACTGCGGTTGACTACCTCATTGTCTGTGGCCATGACTATCACCAGTTAGTTTGGAAGGAAGGACGGAGTCATTAGTCATTAGAGAGGCTGCAAGCAACATGTTGTGTACTTAGGGAGAGGAAATGGTCAGTACACATTTTAAACGAACCAGTCCAATATTCATCTGAATCAAAGTACGCTCCTGGACACATAAGCATGTTGATACAACCTACCAGTCGTATTTGACCAATAAGGCAATAACATCATGCCAGTTGTGCCTGCGCAAAAATTACTTAAAAAGTGTACACCTGGAAATGCACTCTCGATCCTCTTGCTTAGTTTCATGTAGTTTAGACAAACAGTAATGTGTCATTGCGGGGTAGATTTAAAGTTCCGTATATTTGAGGTAGATATTTTAGAAGGTGATAGTATAGACGATTTGCATTAAAAATGGATATGCGTCGGAATTTCTATTGAGTGGAGTGATACAGCTGTTAGAATGCAGGCCAAACAAAACACGACGACAGAGGACATTTTCACTAATTCTACCGTCGGTTAGTGGTGGAATATGATCATATTGAATTAAAAGCGCTGTATATTTTCTACAAGTTAAGATTCATATTTATTTAGTAAACGGGTGTTTGGCTTACAAGCCCATCGTCAGACGTTTATAACTTCGTATCTACTGAACTATTTGTCGTACTGTGACATAATTTGGAACGTACAATTTCTGTTATATGTGCATGCTATGTGAATGAATTTATTAGTAACGACGCTATGAATTTAAAGATCATGAGCGGTGGGGCGGTTTTTGTACGAAATAGTAGGTCATGCATTATGTGCCGTACTGTGATATAATTTCGAAGGTGCATTGAGTGGTATCTGTATAATATCTCTAAACTGGCACACAGATGTAATTAATGGTGTAGAAGTAATAAATTTAAACGTCAAGCCGATTGGGGTTGTTTTATTATATAAACAGTGTGAAATAGTAAACTATAAACTTGTTCCCTTTCTGGAGTTGTCAACGAGGAAATGGTATAAAAGTTCGTTGTTAGTTGCTTAGTGCTCTCGTTCTATAAGAGTTGATGAATAAAATTTCGTTATATACGCGTCACGTGACGAGGACACGTTTTTGGCGTATTTTTTATGACATCTCCATACTCTGTGTCAAAGGTATCTTTTATCCCCAGAGAGTTTGTTTCCCAACGTTAACGAATGTCGGCAGTAAGTTTCGTTGAGATCTGCCCATTATTATAAGAAGAGGCGCAGAACTTCGTCGCACGATGTGACAGTTTTTTTCATAGTTCATGACGTCAAATCTCTTGAATTATACGTCGTAGATGGTTCTCAACACCATAGCGATTGTTGTCTGATAGTGAACAATATGCGTAACACGTTTGGTCGAAATCGGCCTTTTAATTTGTTATCAATATCAGGAAATCCCAAAAAAAGACGTTTTTCATATTAGGTGCGTTTTGCTACCACCTACTGACACGTGTTCCAAATCAGCGACCAAAGTAGTCATAAGACACCCTAAGGAGGCAGAATTTCGCTCCGCCGAACTCACGGACTTAGAATGTGTTCAGATGATTGGGTGACATTTCAGAAGTCTGTACGCGAGCTTTCTACATTCCTGAACATCCCTAGGTCCTCTGTTTTTGATGTGATAGTACAGTGAAAACGTGAATACACACACATATAGCACGTAATCGTACAGTCTGACCGAGTCTGATGACTGCCGACAGTTGAAGAGCAATCACATACAGGGTAATAGGGTGCGATTCTGTTGCACAGGGCTAGAGTGCCAGACTACAAATCCAAACTTCGCGGGTTCGATCCCCGGCAGGTCCTAGGATTTTTATCTATCCCTTTCCACTTCTTTCACCCCTGGCAGTATTGCTCATATGAAAAATAGCGAGTAGCACCGTTGTTCGAAACCCACGTTAAACTGTAGGTCCCCCTATAACAGGATCATGCCTTGTAAAGCACTGTGGTGGTCTAACCAATCTTCGGATTGTTGACTGCTTTACCTTTTTACCCATCCGACCATCACACAGAAATTCCAAACCGCATCAGAATCCACTCCAAGTACAGCGACAGCTGTCGGTAGGCGAAAAAACTTGGATTTCATGGTGGAGCGACTGCCCATATGCCACAGGTCACGCCAATGGCAGAGTGTGGCTACGGCGAATGCCCGGTGAACGTCATCTGCGAAAGTGTGTAGTGCCAATAGTAAAATTAGGAGGGGGTGGTATTATGGTATTATTGTGACTCTCATGGAGGATGCTTACACTCGTTGTTTTACATGGTACTATCACACCATAACGCTACATTGATGTTTTAAGCAACTTTTTGCTTCCCATTGTTAAAGAGCAATTCGGGGATGGCGAAAGCAGCTTTCAACATGATCGAGCTTCTGACCATAATGCACGGCCTGTGGCGGTTACACGACAGTAACTTCTCTGTAATGGACTGGCCTGCACAGAGTCCTGACTTCAATCCTACAGAACACGTTTGGGATGTTTTGGAACTCCGTGCCAAGCCTCACCGACTTTAGTCGATACCTCAGTGCAGCACTCCGCGAAGAATGGACTGTCATTCCTCAATAAACCCTCCAGCAGCTTAATAATTTTTGTCAAGTAGGCTCAGCCACAGATATCGTGTAAAAACACTAAAATATGACGCGTTTCAAGGGTCAAGCCCTCATAATCAGATGATCTGTACAAGAATCTTAAAACATGAAACCATAAAAATTAAAAAAAAAACGTAATAAAAGAAAACGTAGTTACTTCGTTTGTAACTGTGTCTACGAAGAAAGGTCCTCAGCGTTCTGTGCTACTTTAGAATTCAAACCAGACCCCAGCACTGGCGGCGCGTAACACAACCGAAATGCACCGAGTCAACAACACGACTGGGGCGCACGTATGCACATGAAAACAAAGACCTACAAATTCCAAAGATCATCCACGAGCTAGTGAGTACAATCCGGTGTCACGAAATCATTTGCACAGTATGGCAGGTTGAAATTTAAAATAAACGACTTTTGTTATAATAGGTCCAGAAAGTTTTTAAAAAAGCTGTATGTATTACCTTGAACTTGTTCATTTAATGAAGCGTCGCTTTTAGCGTTATGTATTATAATCTCCGGCTGTTCTAGCAGATCTAACTTTCTTCCCTTATCCTGTCTATGCAAAATCTTAAGGTCTTCTTCAATCCGCTTTAAAGACAGCTTGCTAGGGTGAAGGTTACCAGGAAAACGTAGAGAGTAACTTATAAGAAGGAAACAGCATGCGAAATCAAATAAAATTGGCACGGAAAATATCAAGAGAGTAATGGTTCTGTATTTTGGTAATCTATCTCAGTAGGTGGAAAAAATACCAAAACCTTTTAAAGTCGAAACTGCTTTTAAAGCTATTAATACGTTACATTATAAATTAACTTAAACCAAGAGACTGATAAATATGACAAAGCAGGGGTTTATAAGATACAGTGTAATAGTTGCAATGCGAACTACATTGGTCACACCGGTAGATCGTTTAGAGTTAGGTACAAGGAACATATGGACGCCTTCCGACTTAATAATTTTGACAAGCCGGCCGCGGTGGCCGAGGAGACTGAGGCGCTTCAGTCACGGTCTGCACGGCCACTACGGCCGGGGGTTCGAATCCCCCCTCGGGCATGGATATTTGTGCCGTCCTAGTTCGTAAGTAGTTTGTAAGTTTAGGGACTGATGACCCCGTAGTTAAGTCCCATAAGCTTTACAGACATTTGAACATTTTTTTAATTTTGACAAGTCCGCTGTAGCTTCGCATATCCGCGAAACTGGCCACCATTTAAAGCGGATTGAAGAAGACCTTAAGATTTTGCATAGACAGGATAAGGAAAGAAAGTTAGATCTGCTAGAGCAGCTGGAGATTATAATACTTAACGCTAAAAGCGACGCTTCATTAAATGAACTAGATGAAGGTAATACATACAGCTTTTTTAAAACCTCTGTGGACCTATTATAAAAAAAAAAAAATCGTTTATTTGAAATTTCAACCTCTCTCATACTGTGCAAATGATTTCGTGACACATAATTGTACCCACTAGCTTGTGGATGATCTTTGGAATTTGGAGGTCTTTGTTTTCAGGTGCATACGTGTGCCCCAATCGTGTTGTTGACTCGGTGCATTTCGGTTGTGTTACGCGCCGCCAGTGCTGGGGTCTGGTTTGAATTCTGACGTAGCACAGGATGCTGAGGACCTTTCTTCGTAGACACGGTTACAAGCGAAGTAACTACGTTTTCTTTTATTACGTTTTATATTTTTATGGTTTCATGTTTTAAGATTCTTGAAAAGATGATCTGATGATGAGGGCTTGACCCTTGAAACGCGTCATATTTTAGTGTTTTTACACTATATCTGTGGTTGAGCCTCCTTGACAAAATAATTATGTAATACAACCACGACGTCACATCCATTATGGATATAATTATCTCCAGCAGCTGGTTGAACATATTCTGCGAGGGTGAAAACTGTCATCAAGGGTTTCGGTGTGCTAATACCTAACTGAATTCCATCATTACCGACTGAGCAACTTGTAAATTATTTTCAGCCAGGTAGATCTATTTTTGTAATTATGTTGATTTGGCAGCGTTCTTATGTGGTCGGACATTGTCATGCTAAAGGTGCAGATGCTCTGTTTGTGGACGAAGTCTTAGAATAGATTCTTGCAGGTTTTCTGATGGTCTCTGACGCACCGATATAGTTCCGTTACACGCATAAAGTTGTACGCAACAATTGGGAGCCTCTAATAGCGGAAGGCTGCACCGTGTGAGAATGGCTGCTAGGTCTGAGGAGACATGTCACTTGCGTTGTTATTAATGTGAGTCAGTTTAAGTAGTTCGTAAATCTAGCAACTGATAACCGCAGCAGTTCGGTCCCTTACGTTTAAAAACATCGGAACATTTTTAAGCAGAGATTTGTAACTAGCGTCAGAGAAGCGGAAAGTCAACCGATATTGAGAACACAATAGATAATTCGGAGCTTCAGTTTATCGACACACTCCCGTAAATACGGTGTTCGCTTAAAGTGTTACCATCGCATGGTCTACAGACTTCTTCCTTCCCTCGGAGCTAGAGCACTTTGATTACATAAAGTGGCTGCAGCGCCGGAGAAAGTGAAGCGAGTGTACTGCGCTTCTTTAGTGGAAAGCCGTGTCCTCTGCAGGCAGTGTTATCTCAGTGGGTCACTGCGTGTGTTAGACGGCCGTATTCGGCTGCAACATTTCAAGCACGCTTTGCAAAGGATTGTTGTTGCAACTCGGGCGTAGTCTAATTTCGAACAAATATCTATTTAATTCACTACCGCAAATAAACATTAGACAGCCTTCTTAGTTTTTCACTTCATTTATTGTAGATTTATTGTAGAAACAGGGGATAGAGAGTACATGAACTGAATTCATTTACAGATCAATAGCACAAACGGTACTGAGGTAAGAGGTGTCCGTCTTCCATCTATGCTGAAACTTACTATTACAGATGACGAATACGGCCTTGGGATATTCTACGACTGCTCGCCCTGTTCACGTAGTTACCGGCCGCAGTGGCCCAGCGGTCTGCGACGCGCCAGTCACATTCTGCACGGCCACTACGGTCGGGGGTTCGAATTCCCCCTCGGGCATGGATACTTGTGCCGTCTTTAGTCTTAGCTAGTTTATAAGTAGTTTGTAAGTTTAGGGACTGATGCTCCCGCACTTAAGTCCCAAAAGCTCTACAACAAACATTGTTCACGTATATGTACATGTGGTGTCTATTCCGAAAGAACAGACGTCACTACTTATCCTGCAGTTGTTTTTGTTTTAATATGCCAGCGACAGGCAATGATCCTTTCGTTATTGGGGAGGGGTGGGCAAGTTTGGAGCCCTTACTCTTACAGGAATTAGTGCATAGTGACTAAGAGTTTGAGTACTGTGGGTATTGTAAGGCTGCAAATTTGTATCTGATGGGAGGTGTGCTTAGGTAGTCCTTGCAGGTGCGGTGATCACTGTGTCCCCAGTGGTGTAGGGGTCAGTGCAACTGCCTAGAAAGCAGGAGACCCGGGTTTGAAATCCGTCTGGGTACACATTTTCAGCTTTACCCATTCGCAGTTGAAGTCATATATTCTGTGAATATTAAAATTATTCACGTAGTTCTGCAATAGTTGTGGGTTGACGAGTCGCACTTGTAAGTTGTCGTCCCAACATATCCCACACTCCCTCGATTGCAGACTAGTCCGGAGATTGTGCTGAGCGAGGAAGTTCATGCATGTCTTACAGAACTCGTGGTAAAAGTGGTAGTGGTGGAGGTAGCGGCCGGAGCAGTGAGCGACGGCTGGATGGGAAATCCAACTCACCGGCCGGCAGGCGGATGTGGACTGACGTGGCGTCCCCTTCCGAACGAAGGAAGGCACTCGCTCGACGCACCATCCACCTTATCCTGCTCGGACTCTAATAGCAGGTCTACAGGCCTTTGACTTCAACAGTGGCAGCAATTTGTCTCTCCATTCAAGTGATGATGTCATCTTCCTGTTTCCAAAATGGCAAAAGTACGAGTACCACATTACGAACGTACGCTGGTCAGCGCTCCCTGGACAAACAGCAAAAGTGGGGTTGGGCCAGTCACACAAATTTACTACACGAGACAGCGGTCGACAGGAGTACCATGTATGCAACCATCATCACTTCCATGGAGGCATAAACTGCTGCCATTGTTGAAGTCAAAGGCCTGTAGTCTTCCTAGGAGAGTCCACACAGGATAAGGTGGATGGTGCGCCGAGTGAGTTCCTTCCTTAGTTCGGAAGGGGAGGCCGCGTCAGTCCACCTCCGCCTGCCGGCCTGTGCGCTGGGAATTCCCATCCAGCGCTCGCTCACTGCTCCGGCCGCTACATTCACTCTACCCACACTTGCCCAGCCGTATGCGCATGTACCGGCCAATTTATCCTGCGTTCACTTCAGTAACTGGTTGATAACAGTTGAAGATATCACCTGTGCTGTGGTAGCTGTACAATGTGACTGCTCCCCTTACAATATGATAGTGTTGGTGGACATCCACACTGTGTGGACATCCAGATATTCAAATGTTTGTGGAGCTTAAGGGACTTAACTGTGGGGTCATCGGTCCCTAAAACTACAAACCACTTATGAACTACCTTATAGTAAAAAGGCACAAACATCCATACCTGAAAGGGGATTCGAACCCCCGACGGGGAACGGCTTCGCACATCGTAGCTTAGCGCATCCGCCGCGACTGGACATCCTGAACCTGCTCTTAGTGTGAGAATGTTTACATGACATTTGCAACCAGTATCGTTGCGCCACTAATCCACAGCATGTTCAACTTATGATGCAATTCTCTGAAAGGACCATCCAACCACTCAGAATGTCCCAATTTCACCTCTTTCAGAATCGCTCAGTTGACTGTAGGAAGCATGAGTGTGTCTACACGACACTGGCCCAGTTTGCATTGATATCACACTGAAACTTTTAGCTTTAAACGTTTCCTATATAAGGGTACATACATATATCGTTGTGGCAGCTATTTCACTACGTTATCTGTTGACAGACAACGTAAACCATCATCAGTACTATGTCCAAGGTTGCATCTGCCATAATTGGATCGAAATCGTTTCTTTTCTTTTGTCATATATGAGTTCAGTAAATTGAAATGATCTCTAAACAAGCTGGATGTTAAAGTCCAGTTGTCCTACCATTAGCCATAGAAGTGCGTAATTCGATTCTTGCCAAAAAACCAGCAATGGCGCTGCGAAGTATCACTAAAACCCGGAATAAAATGCTTTTACATTAAGTAATTCTTCGTTCGCCACATCCAGACCATAAAAAGTTGTAAAACAGCAACATGGCGGATCAAGCAAACCACACGATTCTACTGCACACTGCAAATCTGAGCTTATAGGCCAGAGTTCTACATGCACGTAGTATAGAGATAATTGGAAAATGTTTATGAAACAGAGATAAAATTCAATGAACCTAAGCAGGGCTTTTCTTCAGAGGGAATGCGGGGGTATGCAAACGCTTTAAACATCTGGCGACTATAACGAAAATAAATATTGTAAAATTCCTGTCTACCCCGGCAAATCCAGCTTTCAACTGTTTAGATCAGTAGGAAAACATACCAAATAATCTTTTATTTAAATCGGTTTCTCTGTTCAGCAACTAAGCAATAAGCAGCAATTCTAGACCCATTATCTACTCTGTCCAAATTTTATAATTCTGCTTCGTTTGAAGACAATGCAGTATCTTGAGGAGAAAAGCAGTTTCTGGCATATCCTGAACAAGAGAAAGGATAGGTTGGTGGGACACATTCTGAGACATCAAGGAATCGTCAACTTGGCAATAAAAGATAGTGTGTGGGGTAAAAATCGCAGAGGGATACCGAGAAACGAATACAGTAAGCAGGTTCAAAATGATGTAGGTTGCCGTTGTTATTCGCAGATGATAAGGCTTGCACAGTACAGGGAAGCATTGAGAGCTGCATCAAATCAGTCTGTGGACTGAAGACGACAACAACAGCAATACCAACAACAACGACAACATTTTGGCTGTACAATTAATGTAGTTAAAACAACCGTTGGTTTCAATCTTATCAAATAACAGTGCTATTATATCTTCTTGAATATTGTATTCACGCGTGTCTTCTGTGATTAAATTTCGAATTATTCAACAGTTTTTGTAGGCTTAAAGAAGTGCAAAACATCTTTGACACTTCAAGATAAACTATTTAACAATACATACTCGAACAATCCCGAAATAATTTTCGTTCTTATTATCAGTCATACTAATGCTTACTGGCGATTTATCAATATAATCTGTTCTATGTTAGTTTTGGAGAATGGAGGCATCGGGAAGCTGCAACTTAATGATTCTAACGTAAACAATGACGAGGACACGCCAGCAGTGTGGAAACAAGTCTACATTTTTTGTTCATTTAACTGAATTTCGTAATTGCAAAAAAAAAAAAAAAAAAAAAAAAAAAAACTGTACCTACTTGAAAGAACTTTTTAAATTCTGTAGTCAATTTCGACTTTTGTGCCGCATAAAAATCGTAACTGCATTTGCACAGGATCCGAAAATGACAACTAAGCAATGTATAGACCAGTCATGAACAGGCTTGTCATGGATGTTTTATCTGTAACTAATAACATTTTTAGATCGCCCACTTGACTTGTACTACAATGTCGGACACAGATAGTTTCAGTACCCTGAGTAACACTGACATTCACACTTCACGATTGTGGACTATTAATTCAAAGTGTTGATATTCTTTACTTCCATGTGAAGCATAGTCAGTTTCTGCATAATTGGCGAAAACTGCAAGATCATGTTGTTTTCTCGACTGAAACTTAGAGTATCCATTAAAATTTTATTAGAGATATAGCTTTGGTTCTGAGACATGTCCTTGAGAAACTGTTCTGCATACAGATAGTATAGACGATGGAATGTAGTTATGAGTCAGAGATAAACTTAGTTGGTCTTCAGATAGATCCTTAGGAACATGCATTTAGTATAGACATCATTGGAATACAGTTATGAATCAGAGATACAAATAAGTTGGTCCAAAGATAGATCCTTGAGTAACTGTAGTATCACTATTTCGTAGCAGCAGCTGAGCGACAGAGATACGACCCCAGGCTGTATAACTGAGCTAACGCCATTACTGCAGGATTTAGATTAACATGACGCTGTGAAATCTATACGTCTTATAAAATAAGCTGTATGTATGTGTGTATGTAGGTATGTATATACAGCCCTAAAGTCAATAAAAAGGTGATGTGTTCCAATTCTATATTCAACAGTTTTCTCCACAATTTGGCGCAGGCTGAAAATCAGTTCTATTGTTGACCTTCCTCGTCGGAATCCACTTTGGTATGTTACAATTTCTTTATCCACCTGTGGGAGTAGCCAATCAAAAATAATATTTGATAACACCTTGTAGCCCAGGTTCAGGAGGGTGATTCCACGGTTGTTTCTACACTCCATTCGGTCGCCTTTTTTATGTATGGAACATTCGGTCGCCTTTTTCTTGTATGGGACATTCGGTCGCCTTTTTTATGTACGGGACATTCGGTCGCCTTTTTTATGTATGGGACATTCCTTCATTCCATTCATTTGGTATCCTTTGGTATCCTTTCCCGTTCCCATATAAGACTGATGTGTTCAAACAGGGACTGCTCTAATATTGCTCCTTCATATTTTAGCAATTACATTTTCTACTACGATTGATAAATCAGATGGTACTCTCCTGGCGGAGTTGATTGGACATGTCCATGTTTCTCACACGGACAACTGTATGACGCTTGCTCAGGGATGGGTTCACCAAAGAAATTATTTATATTAGATCCTGGACAAGTAACAAGAAATATTGTTTATAGTAAAGTTTGGAATTATATGGGTGTATGAAAGTTATATAGCATTTATATTTTGATTACTACCTTCCTTTGTTTGGATACTGTGCTTATAATTTTGTACATTATGCAAGACAGCCCTATTTCTTACATATTCTCTGATAAATGTAACATGTTATTACGAAAATGGAGATGAACAGAGAGAGAAGGGACAGGAGAAGTACTAAGTCAAGGCTTGAATAAATCAATAAATCTATACCACGGCAAGTGTAGTGGGACAGATTTGTGAGCCCCTACTCTCCCATATTAGCTTTGTTTTGCAGGACACGAAAATTAAAGATTGCGTGTTAATGAAAACGATTTATTGAATGTTCCAAATGTTCAAATGTTTGTTAAGCTTAAGGGACATAACTGCGGGGTGATGTCCACAAACTTACAAACTACTTATGAAGTACCTTACACACCTTACAAATATCCATGCCCGAGGGGGGATCCGAACCCCCGACGGCGGACGGCAGCGCTCATCGCAACACGGCGCTCCAGTACGCGCGGCTAATCCGCCGCGGCTATTGAATGTTGAGTAATGATTTTTATGATGTGATACTTAAAAAAATGTTTTGTGTTTGTTTCTGTTTGTTTCATGGTCGATCGAGGTACTGCAATAACCAGGAGCAGCGTCGCCGCATCACCGACCGGCGTCACAGAGCTGGCCGTTATATGAAGTTAGCCGACGGTCACGGGGCAGCGGACGTCTCTGCGCCTTCTTTATTGCGGGACATCGATCGTCCTGTAAGAAGATTATTGAACATTATTATTGCTATGGATGTTCGTCAGTTCAAATTATGTCCTTGTGAATGTATGATTGGATCAAAAGCAAATAGTTTATGCTTGTATTGCAAGTGAACCAATAAACGTGTGATGTTTGACTGAAGAAGAGTTTTAAATATCACGTCATCTATATGGAATGATTTATTATTTAATGTGAAATATGGAAATTTTCAAGAGTTTATATGATCTTCTACATCTAGGAAGAAAACACCATCAATCTGAAAAGTTTATAACAGACTATTTAATTTCAAGACGCATTCAAATGAAACAGTGGTATTTTAAATGTGAAACTAAAATATAGTAGGCTGTCGATTTTCGCTCGAACGCCAGTTTCATGACTGAATTGGTGCTAAAAGAGTTTAAACTTTGAATGTGAAGTTACATACTGGCCTTCTATCTTTCTCCCGCGGGTATAAGGGACCTGTTTGTGTTTTAAGAAATGTTCAAATGTCTGTAGAGTCTATGGGACTTAACTGCGGTGTCATCAGTCCCTAAACTTACAAACTACTTATGAACTAGCTAGGACTAAGGACGGCACAAATATCCATGCCCGAGGGGGGATTCGAACCCCCGACCGTAGTGGCCGTGCAGACCGAGACTGTAGCGCCTCAGTCTCCTCGGCTACCGCGGCCGGCGTGTTTTAAGAAAAGATAGATATGGAGATAAATTGGTCCCAATGCCCCGGTTCCGACCAAGATTTTCGGGAGGTTTTCCTTGGTTGTAAGGCGTATGCCGGAACTGGTTAGCCCCTCCCATTTATTCCCAATTGGGCTCCCCCCTTTGCCCCACTATCAGCTTGTCTGATAATTGGCTGAATAGAACCGCGACTCTTTATGGACCGGATCTCAAACAGCTCGCTCCACTCTTCGGAGGGGAGAATGAAAAGAATAAGGGTAAACTATTATATATTTTTGTTTTATATTAGGAGTGGACAGAGACTTCGGAGGGAAGTTCGGTGCCACGATTCACGAGAGGTGTTAAGTTGCTAGGTGACGTTAGAAAACTAATAAATATTTACTTAGCAACTGACCATGAGAGCTATAAACAGGTTTTCTGAATAAGACTGAAGCAAATTTAGGACGAGTTTTGTATGATACGAGATTATTTTGACAATTTAAAGTCCTTCAGCACCTTTTCCCTTTGTCCCACCGCACAAGGTCGGGTTTCCAGCTAGTCAGAAATAAACGGCGTCGTTGATGGGAACGGCGGTGTGGCGGCGGCCGCACTATGTGTCCTCGGTGAGTCAGCGCGGTGCGCAGCGCGTTGACCTCGGGGTTAGCTAGCAGCGAGCAGCGAGCAGCAACGGCGCCCAAACCAGAACCAGACGCACCACTTAGCGGCCAGGCGGTATCGCGCCGCCGCCGAACCCAGAGGGGCCCTCCGTCGTGCACCGAAAGGCGCCACGGCCTGCGCTGTAGGCGGTCCGTGTGCCGTGCATTCGTAACGTAGCAGCTTCACCTCCAGCTTCAGAGCACTGCACAGATGCGATAACCTGCCATATGTGATCTCTGTCTACAATTACTGAGTGGTCGATTTATCCCAGTATAAAAGTTTCTCTTAGAGATTACTGCTACCTTATTGTTGTTGTGGTCTTCAGTCCGGAGACTGGTTTGATTCAGCCCTCCACAATATCCTATCCTGAGCAAGCCTGTTCAACTCCACATAAGATCGGCAACCTACATCTGTTTGAATCTGCTTACTGTATCCATCTCTTGGTCTTCTTCTGCGGTTTTTACCCCACACACTTTCCTCCAACGCTAAATTCACAATTCCTTGATGTCTAAGAATGTGTCCTACCAATCGATCCCTTCTTTTAGTCAAGGTATGCCAGAAATTTCTTTTCTCCCCAATTCTGTTCAGTACCTCCTCATTAGTTACGCGATCCACCCACCTAATCTTCAGCATTCTTCTGCAACACCAAATTTCAAAAGCCTCTATCCTCTTCCTGTCCGCAATATTTATCGTCCATGTTTCACTCCCATACGAGGCAACACTCCACACAAATGCCTTCAGAAAGGACTTCCTTAGGCTTAAATCAATATTCGATGTTAACAAATTTCTGTTTTTCACGAATGCTTTTCTACCCATTGCCATTCTGCATTTTATATCCTCTGTACTGCGACGACCATTTGTTATTTTACTGTCGAAGCAACAAACCTCATCTACTTCCTTTATTGTTTCGTTACCTAATCTAATACCTTCAGCATCGCTTGATTTTGGAAGACTGCACTCGATTACCCTAGTTTTGCTCTTGTTAATCTTCATCTTATATGCACCTTTCATCCATTCCGTTCAACTGCTCTTCCAGGTCCTTTGCTGTCTGACAGAATTACTAAGTCGTCTGCAAAACGCAATGTTTTTAATTCTTCACCCTGAACTTTAATTCCTTCTCCAAATTTCTCCTTGCTTTCCATTATAGCTTGCTCAGTGTACAAATTCAATAACATTGGAGCAAGGCTACCTTAATGTTGCCAAAATCTGACTCTTGACGACTCATTAGCACTCTACATCCATATCTACATGGGATACTCTGCAAATCACATTTAAGTGCCTGGCAGAGGGTTCATCGAACCACCTTTATACTATTCATCGCCCATTTCACTCTCGAATAGCGCGCAAGAAGAAAGAACATCTGAATCTCTCCATTCGAGCTCTAATTCTTGTATTTTATTCTGATGATCATTTCTACCTATGTAGGTGTGATTCAACAATATATTTTCGCATTCGGGGGAGAATGTTGGCCATTGGAGTTTCTTAAGTAGACCACGCCGCAGCGATAAGCGCCGTTGTTGTAATGAATCCCGTCCCAGGTCCTGTATCATTTCCGTAACGCTGTCTCCTCTGTATCGTGACAATACAAAATAAGCTGCCCTTCCTTGAACTCTTTCGATATCCTTCGTCAAACCCACCTGATAAGAATCCCACACTGGGCAGCAATACTCCAAAAAAGGACGGGCAAGAGTAGTGTATACAGTCTCTTTAGTAGTTCTGTTGCATCTTTTAAGCGTTCTGCCAATAAAACGCAGTCTCTTGTTCGCCTTTCCCACGACATTATCTACGTGTTCTTTCCAATTTAAGTCTGAAGTAATAGTAATTCCTATGTTTTTGTAGAGTTTACGGCCTTCATGTTTGATTGATATATCTTGTAAACAAAGTTTAACGAATTTATTTTCGTACTCATATGGACGACTACACACTTCGCATTATTTAGAGTCAATTAGCAATTTTTACAACATAGTGATATGTCATTTAGATCGTTCTGCAGTTGGTTTTGATCTTCAGATGATTTTGCTAGACGGTAAATGACTGCGTCATCTGCAAACAACCTAAGAGAGCTACTTAGTTTTTCTCCCAAATCGTTTATGTAAATAAGGAACAGCAGAGGACCAATGACATTACTCTGTGGAACGCCCGATATCACCTCTGTTTTAGTCGATGCCTTACCATCGATTACTACAAACTGTCCTCTCTGACAGGAAATCCCCTATCCAGTCGCAAATTTGTGGCGATATACCATAACCACGCAATTTGATTAAAAGCCGTTTGTGAGCTACGGTATCAATTTGAGAACCCTTGTTGATAACACTCATCACTTCGTGTGAGTAAAGAGCTAGTTGTGTTTCGCATGAACGATATTTTCTAAATCCGTGTTGACCTTGGATCAATAGATCATTCTGTTCGAGATAACTCATAATATTTGAATACAGGATATGTTCTAAAATCCTGCTGCAAATTGACGTCAATGAAATCGGCATGTTGTTTAGTGGGTTACTCCTACTGCGTTTCTTGAATATAGGTGTGATCTGTGCAACTTTCCAATGTTTTGGTACAGATCCTTCTTTTAGAGAGCGGTTGTATATGGCTGTTAAGTAAGCACTCCCGCCACGTAAGCGACTCTAAGGAAGTTCAGGTTGTTATTCTCCGGTTAACAGGAAGGATCATTTCACTGAAGCTGGTCCACCATTCGTGTGCTACTGTGGAATCAAAAGGAAGTGGTTGAAAGCAACTAGGTGCCCGGGTGCTCGACGTTCACTCCTTATCCCACAATGTGGAGGTCGGAAACTTACCTGCTACGAAAATTATTATACCTGTCTTATAATTTGACATGGCCAAATTTGGAAATATGCTAGCTTTTGTGTTACCAGAGTCGGAACGCCCTAACTAGACAATCTCAGGTTTGCTGACTTAATGTAATATTTCCTCTGGAACTGTTATACGACGCTATACTACAGTGATATACTAAGGATTCATGTAAACAAGTAAATATCATTTTATTAAAACACGCGGCCTCGGTCGCGTTGATGTCCTTACAAAAGTGTCAAAGAATATCGAAAGTATAATAATTTCGCAACTTTGTTCTTACGTTGTGACCAGGATCATCAGGATAGAAGAAAAGTTTCCAATTTTCCGATTTAAATATAAACCATGCGTGAGATGACGGTAAATACTGTCCTTCTTTATCGAAAAGAAAATAATGACATTATCAAATACGAAAATCGTGATTTTAGCTGCTGATTGAAGAAGCTATACGTCATCGAAATCGGTACTGCGCTTTCAAGACGTTGTCGCCTTTTGTAAGCATTTTATTCGTTATGTTTAATCACTTTACGTACAACGTAATTATCAACTATTATATGTCTTTTCATAAATGTGACAAATTAAAAAAAAAAGAAAAAAAAAGAGTAAATAGCATTTCCAAGAAGCTATAAGAGACACTGATATTCAACTGTTCCATATTTGGAGTTGTATACCTAAAATCAAAAAATATCTTGAATTACACATTTTCTAAAGTAGCCTTTGTTCTCCTTCATCGTTCAAACTATGTCCATAACCAATTTTATCAAAATCGGTTAAGCGGTTTAGTCGTGAATGCGTAATAGACAAAGCTTCTTTCACATTTATAGTATTAGTACATATTTTATATGTGTACCTGTTATGTTTCTTGCACAAACTTGGTATGTGATAAAGAGTCACAACTCCTGTTTTGATCTATGTATTGAAGCAAGTATGTTTTTATTAATTATTTTTAATAGAACAGTATACTTTTCTTAATTTGGAAAGATATTCACGGCGATATAGCGTTTGTTATTAATAACACTTGAAGGTTTTGAAAAATGTTTGACTTACTTACTACTTACTAAAGCGTCAATTAGGGACATAATCACTTCATGAATCGGGAGACATGTCAGGAAGAACAGACGTCACTTTTGATGCAGCAGTTATTAACTATTCATATTCACGGAATGTATGACATTGACTGCGAACTGGCAAAGTTGAAACCGGGACTCGAACCCGGGTGTTTTAACAAGAAATATTTAATTGTAAGAATGAGACTACATACCCCTTACATGAAATTATTTTTAAAATAGCATATTCATGATACTAGTTCATTTAAGAAACACATATCTTTCAGATGAAGCCTACTGTATATTTGAGTGCGCATTTACAATACTAATAGACATTAAAGTTAAGGTCGGACCTCGGATTTTTTCACTCTGCGTTTTAACGCATCCTTCACCTCTCAACGATGTGAAGAGTCGCCAGAAACGACACGTGGTTCGGATACCACGTTAATCTGTAGGTCGCCTTGTAGTGGGACGAAATATTTTGCCCTGCTACTACCTCTACGTCAGCTCAGTTTCGCAGGTAAAAGAACATGTTTATATATGTTGTTGTTAATAATGTTTAGTCTTAATAGGTTGTATCTCATTCTCAAAGGAAATATGTGTTGTTTTTATGTTTCATGTGCGGTGACAACGGAGCATCCTACGAAAATAGCATCTTCTCTGCTGAAGCCAAAGATGATGTTCCTGGCCACCAATAGTCGCGGGTCGTCAGCCACACGCTGAGAGAAGATCCTGTTGGAGTACCTCCGTTGCCAACTGTCACAATCATATAAACAAGAAAAATTGAAAAATGTATTGTAATAAAAAGTCTGTTCATGATTTATGTTAAAAACAGTTTCAGTCTTCATGTTGAATCAAAATGTCCAAATATTTGTAGATCTATCGGACCAAACTGCGTGGTCATCAGTCCGTAGCTTACAAACTACTTAAACCTAGGTAAACTAACCTAAGGACAACACACACACACACACACCCATGCCCCAGGGAGGACTCGAACCGCCACGGCGAGCAACCGCGCGCTCCGCAGCGAGACGCTTTAGACCGCTCGGCTACTCCACCTCGGCTATGTTGAGTCCTTACGAGCAAGTTCTGATTGTATGTCATGTATTACGTGGACTTATACCTTACGAAATAAAACGTAAACTTTTACTTCCAGTACCAGTGTGTGAAAAATAATTATTGCACTGAATAAGAAGAAAAGATATTTACGTATTGAACTGAATTTATATTTTTGGAACTGGAAAACAGTGAGATCAAGTTTTACGTTCAAATGTTCAAATGTTTGTTAAGCTTAAGGGACTTAACTGCGGAGTCATCAGACCCTAAACTTACAAATTACTTATGGACTACTTACGAATTAGGACGGCACAAATATCCATGCCCGAGGGGGGATTCGAACCCCCGAACGTAGTGGCCGTGCAGACCGTGACTGGAGCGCCTCAGTCTCCTCGGCCACCGCGGCCGGCCAAGTTTTATGAACCGATATATTTTACGACTGATTCAGTGAACAACATCTGTGATAGTAAAAGATTATCTTAGGAAATCTTCAGCAAGATTATATATATATATATATATATATATATATATATATATATATATATATATATATATATATATATATATATATATAATATTCAACGAAAGTGCGTACCAGATTTTGAACTTTTACAGTATTTTTTTGGAACAGTTTTATTTTTCTAATATTTTGCACAAGAACCTAGCAGCAAATATTTAAAAGGTTTTTCTTCTATGAATGAAGATTATTATTAATTAGATTGTAGTGAAATGGCCAAGGTCGAAGTCCGACTAAATCAAACTCAAGAAATTTACTCCTGAATACACAATTCCATTATAATCTGAAGGATGAATCGGCTGTTCCACCACACTCTTTCCACGGTTGGATAACTGGGGAGGGGTAGGGATAGGGACACGCAAGACACCGAAGTGGCATTCAATTGAAAGACATGCACCAGGCCAATGAGCCACACGAATTATTATTACACAGCTGTGCTTCCACTGTTACTTCGTTTACGTTAGATGTGACCGCAGCTACCTCTCTCGCTCCGTTGCCGACACTAGCGAAACACGGTCGTGGCCGGGGCGGTCAACTACAGTGTAATCCGCCCCCGGGGCGCGGCAACACGTCACGCAGAGTAGGCCGCGGTCGCGTAGCTCACTGGCTGGCTGGTGTGAGGCGGTGGGCTGCGCCCCATCGGCCAGCCAGTGAGCTACGCGGCCGCGGCCTACTCTGCGTGACGTGGCACGCCAGCGCGGAGGCCTTCTCTTCAGACGGTGTTTGGCGCGGGTGCGCCAGCCGGATGGAAATGTTGGACCAGTGGAAAGAATGGCGACTACACGTGTGCAGCGCAAGTAAACGGAGAAGCCAGCAGAGCGCGCGGTACTCACCGGAAGGTGGATGAGGCGGCGTCGGTGGCGGCTCGAGGCGCGACTCCAGAAGCGTACTGCTGGCCCGGGGGCGGCGGGCGACGGCGGCGCTCTCTGTAAGCCGCAGGCACGGCCCGTGGCCGCCGACCAGCCCTGCGCACAAGACACAAGTGGGCAAACGTCACCGACTTAATAATTCCTTAATTTCTCAAAAAAAAAAAAAAAAAAAAAAAAAATGTTCAAATGTTTGTAAGAGCTTATGGGACTTAACTAAGGGGTCATCAGCCCCTGAACTTACAAACTACTTATGAACTACCTTGTAATAAGGGCAGCACAAACATCGATGTCCGAGGGGGGATTCGAACGCCCGACCGTAGTGACCGTGCAGACCGTGACTGGCGCGCCGCAGACGGCTCGGCCACCGCGGCCGGCCTTAGTTTCTCCGGCGTATGCAATACTCATACAACTTACGGGTATGCACCCAGGTTCAGAAATCGACGTCGGCCGATATTTCGTCAGAAGACCATCCTGCCATTGTCAAGGTAATATTGTAGGGAGAAAGCAATGTGCAAAGACGTTCCTATGTCAATTGGAGAGACTTCATTTGAATGACAGTAGTATGTAATCAGTTTCTCCCTTCATTCACGTTCCTCTGGCTGATTCTTTGCAGCTAACTGAGGCTAGGTTTGTAACTGAATTAACGAATTTACTTCGACATGTTTTGACTTCCATATGATTGTTATTCAATGATCGGTACTATCAACAAACAATTTTTTATCCAGGTTATTATTACATTAATTATTACATTATTACCTAGTTAAGTGGGCTCTCAAGACTTTATACAATGCAATGTTATAATTTACAATGGGTAATTTACAATTTTTGAAAGTTATAATTTTAAATTACATTTCTGATGTTCCGTTCCGGCCTTTTTGGACTCCGAAAAACCTGGACACATTGTTAGTAATGTAACATTGGTATTTCACTTGATAATTGTTTGTTTTTACTTGATTTGTTACAATAAAAAGACAAAAACTTTTTTGCAGTGCGTGCTCCTCACTGCTTTAAAAACAAAACATAGAAATTCCAGTACGAAACCACGAAAAAAAAAAAAATTACTACTTCTACATATTTCCGTTATTTATGAAATTTAGTTACGTTAGTTGGTCAATATTAGTTTATAAATAGTAAGTGACATTCGATTAGTAAGTTGTGTTTAATAGGCAATGTGTCTTGTGTTATTTTTACTGCCGCTACCAAGCGCATTGAGACGCTATGCTGCAATGCGCGAGGCCGTTCCCTGTCGAAGGTTCGAATCCCCCCTCGGGTATGGATGTTTGTGTTTAGTATTAGCTAGTTCATAAGTATTTTGTAAGTTTAGGGACTGATGATCCCGCAGTTAAGTCCCATAAGCGTTACAAACATTTTTTATTTTTTTATTTTGACTGACTGAACTGCACCAAGCTCCGCAAGTGCTACCTATTTTATCTTGATGTTTGCTTTCCGAGTTTGGACGTTTAGAAGGCAGAAACGCCGTTCGGAAACGCTCTTCCGACCTCCTCCGTTTCTATTTTGCAATAGAAATGGGAGTCTCCCAAACTTTTACAGCTTTCTCTCTTTCACATCCTATTTCCACCTGTGTCATTACGTGACATGACGGGCAACACCCAACCCCACTTTTCGATTAATAAGTGGACTTCCAGCTAATCAGGGCAGCCGGGGAAGGACAGATGGAGTTGCGATGTGAAGCCCCTTATACCTAACATGCTAATTTTCAACAACGTGCTTTGGAGTAAGCGGCACTGATACCTGCTTTTTTTCAGATATGTAGAACTTAATTTTTTTATAACATCTAAATTCAATCCACACCAACGTCCGTGGAAAATAATAGTTGTTTCTTGAAGGTAGGTTGGAATATGGATCGTCCACATGTCAGATGAACATGCTACCACTAGAGCTATTCGATCGTGCTCCAGCACGCCCTTCTATGACAGAAAAAAAGTAATAAATACGTAAGTTCGCGCTGCACTAACAGACTGCGACAGGCTGTCGTCCGCCACTCAACAGGGGAAGACGCCTCTCCTCGCAGCTGGACATGGTCACCCGAGGGCTGAAGTACTGGCTGGTTGCATACAACACGGCGTAGCGCAACCGGCGTAATGCGGGCCGCGGCAGAATAGCCGTGCGCACTGAGGCTCCGCGCTGCGGTGCGCGCGGCCGTTTGCCGTCGGGGGTTCGAGTACCCCCCTCGGGCACTGGTGTTTGTGTTGTCCTTAGGTTAGTTTACCTTAGTTTAAATAGTTTATAAGCTAGGGACTAATAACCAAGCAGCTAAGTCCCATAGATTTACAAACATTTTCGTAATACGGTGTAACGAAGCCGGCGAATTTGGCGCGGTTCCTAGATACATTATAGTTTTTCTTCAGATGTCTATTCAAGATACCATAAAACTGTTTACTGATACCGTTTTTAAATCAGATGCCGAACAATACGGCATATACTATATACAATTTAAAACGCTTTTTATAGACAAAAGATGACACTGGAGCTAATTTACATTGCTCAAGAACAGCCTTCGCTGACACGTTTATCAGGTGTATACTGTCAGCCATTTGACACTAAAAGAAACCCATTAAACTTCATTTACACGATAAATAAGTCAAAATTACAAGTCGTAAATCCAACTAAATACCTACGACTAACAATTACAAACAACTTAGCCGAGTGGTCTGCGTCGCACCAATCTCAATCTGCACGGCCGCTACGGTCGGGGTTAGGAATCCTTCCTCGGGCATTGGTGTTAGTGTTGTCCTTAGAGTACGTTTAAGTCAGTCAAGTAATAAGTATGTAAGTCTAGCGACTGATGACCACCAAGTTTGGTCGCTTAAGACGTCACACACATTTCAACATTTTTTTGAACAAACTACTTAAATTGGAAAGAACACACAGAATATATTGTAGGGAAAGCGAACCGAAGACTATGTTTCGTTGGCAGAACACTTGGAAAGATGCAAGAATTCTACTAAAGAAACTGCCTACACCACACTTGTACGTCCTATTTTGGAGTATTGTCACGCATTGTGGGATCCACACCAAGCGAGACTGACAGACAATTTAGAGAAAGTTCAGAGAAGGGCAGCTCGTTTTCTGTTATCGCGATATAGGAGAGAGAGTATCAAGGAAATGATGTACGAGTCCGGATGGAAATCATTAAAACAAAGGCGACGAGATCTATTTGCGAAATTTCTTTCAGCAATTTTCATTTCCGAATGCGTACATATTTTGTTAATACCCACCTACATAGGAAGACATGATCATGAAAATTAAATAAGAGAAATCAGATGGAATACGGAAAGGTTTAGGTGTTCCTTCTTTCCGCGACCTATTATAGAATGGAAGTGTAGAGAAACATCATAAAACCGGTTCGATGTACTCTCTGCCAGGCACCTAAATGTGACTTGCAGAGTATTTATCTATATGTAGATACCTGCTGCGCTTAAAACCGTAGAACCCTTTTCTAGGTGTTTTATTCACTAACATACACAAATACACGTAGCACAGGGCGCGCACTGGCTGTGCGCAGACCCGCGAGGTAAGCTCGTACATAGTGAACAGCACACTGAGGCACTGTTTATCCCAGTCGCTCGCGCGTGGCGAGCTCTAGCGTTTGCCACAGTTTCCCGCGGCGCTCTCCCGCGCCCGACGCCCGACGTAATCGCTCGGCTTCACTTGCGTCTGCGTCTTACATCACTTGCAATTTCCTGGAGTTAGGACTTCTATGAGTGGACACTCTGTACTACTATTATCCTACGAAGTCACATGCCGAACTGAATTTCCCACACTGGAAGCTCTCCTTGCCAGATAAAATCAGAATAGAAAGTCGATTTAAAACGTGCTGTAACTATTTCTTTCCGTAGTCCTTACAGAAGATCGATGCTGCCGCTACAAACGCTACCTGCACAGTCTAACATACGAGACACTCACTGGTGTGAAATGTGTTACGTCTGACGGCTGGATCGACACCAGCGCTCCAAGCGGTGAGCAAGAGATCACCAGTTAACGTTATACGCAGCGTACGAATAACACTATTTCTTCCAGACGGCAGTTACATAAATGTAATGTTGATTGTTATATTTTTATAAGACTAGCTGAAAACCCGGCGTTGCCCGGGTATTAATTTATGCATTCCTGCCATTTTTCAGGTATATATTCATTTGTAGTAGGAGGAATGAATCTTAGCGTTTAACGGCCCGTCGACTGTTTGGTCATTAGAGACGGAGCTCACGCTCGGATTTTTGGGTAAGGATGGGGGAAGGAAATCGGCCGTGCCCCTTGAAAGGAACCATTCCGGCATTTGCCTAGAGTGATTTAGGAAAATCTCGGAAAACCTAAATCTGGATGGCCGGAGGTGGATTTGAACCACCATCCTTCCGAATACGAGTCCAGTGTGTTACCACTACGCCAACTCGTTCGGTTTTGTATTAGGACTGTATATCTGTAAAATTTCATGGGAATACAATTAATATTAAAAAAGTAATAGATTAAAACTTGGTGCGTGATGGGGCGGTTTTCCATGAACGTTATTGCTTATGTCCTCATATCTCATGAACTACGTGTCGTACTGAGATACAATTTATAGGGTACACTCACCTATGTGCGTGTATACTGTCTGTAAAATTTCCTGCGGCTGCAATTTGTAGTGTACAAATTACAAATTGTAACGTCATACCGAAAGCCGTGATTTTAGTCCATGAACAGCGGAACGTTACTGTTTATGTGCTCTTATCTCATAAACTGCGTGTTGAACTGTGATACAATTCAGAAGGTACATTAAACTATATGTGTGTATATTGTCTGTAAAATTTCCTGCAGCTAAAATTTGAAGTGTACAGATTATAGATTGCAACATCATACAGAATGCCGCATTATATGGCATTTTTTGCGATTTCTATTGGTTACGACGTAATATCTTTTGGAACATGTGCCGTATGTGATTCTTAACCATGCAGCAATTGTTACCTCACGTTAAGGAATGTGTGTACCAAATTTGGTTGAAATCGGTCCAATGGTTTAGGAGAAAATGAGCAGCATTGTCGCAAAATGCAGCAGCTTTTCGCGCATCTCATTGTTTATGACGTCATATCTCGTGAACTATATATCGTATGTGATTCTTACACTTACGGCGACCGTCGTCATGGATTGAAGCATACGTGTACAACATTTCATAAGGATTGGAACAAAACTGTAGATTTGTATGTAACACGTTCAAACATAAGGACACTCTGCTTTATATGTTAGATTAGAAAATGGCTCATATAAATAACTGTATACTGCAGTTTGGATGTGCAAAGCTCGGAAAAAATTGCGTTTTGTAACCCATGCTGTAAGATTCTTAAGAATGTACAACAAAACCATATATTTCATGAAAAAAAATGAATCTTCGGAAAATAAGATGAATACCATCTAGAACATTGTGCAGAGGGAGACTGACAATTATCAAAAGGTATAGAAGGAAGGAAGCTTAGGGTTTAACGTCCCGTCGACAGCGTGGTCATTAGAGACAGAAAGGTGTAGAAAAGAATTCATACAAACATGAGATCTGGGCGTCAGCGGTCATGTTCATTTTCGGCAATAAATCTATTTAATCCAGAATGAAACTTTTCAGCAGGGTGTGCGCTGAACTTCCTGGCAGATCAAAATTGTGTGCCGGAACCTGGATTCGAACCTGGGACCTTTGTCTTTCGCGGGCAAGCGCTCTGAGCTATCCCGACACGATTCACGGTCCGTCCTTACAACTTTACTTCTGCCAGTACTTCGCCTCCTACTTTCACACCTGGAACACATGGCTTAGCACAGTCAGAAGTAAATTTGCGAGGACGGGATAGCTCAGTGGTAGAGCGCTTGTCCGCGAAAGGCAGAGGTCTCAGGTTTGAGACAACTTGTAAACGTTCAACTATAATAAAGTTTTCATCATAATTCTAGTGTTAGTCGGGAGTAGATAATCCAACGAACAAAAATAAATAATAATAATCATAATAATAGGTACCCCGAATCGATTCAACAAGAGTTATATTTATTCATTACGACGTTTTGGCATCTGCCACCATCAGATCTAAAAACCTCTGAACTTGCACAATGACGATCAGCGTCAGTGATAAAATATTTGTATACGTGTGACGTCTCTTCGGAAAGAAATCACTATTGATAATGCAGCTGTTATTAATTCTTTTTCACAGAATATATGACATCAACTGCAAATGGGAACAGCTGAAAATGTGTACCCAGCCGGGATTCTAACCCGGGTCTATCGCTTTTTAGACAGTTGCACTGACCACTACAGCTCTTGGGACACAGTGATCACCGCACCTGTAACGACTACCTAAGCACGCCTCTCGTCATAGACCAACTTCCAGCTTTACCCTGCCCACAGTACTAAAACTCGTAGTAACCCGTAGTAAGAGTAAGAGTAAGTTACACAAACTTGCCCACTAACGAACGGATGATTGTCAGTCACTGGCATATTATATATATACTTGTGGCATCTATTCCGAAAGAACAGACGTCACTTCTAATCCTGCAGTTGTTATACTTTCATATTCACATAATAATGACATCAACTGCGAACGGGCAAAGCTGAAAATGTGTACCCAGCCGGGATTCGAACTCGGGTTTCCCGCTTTCTAGGCAGTTGAACTGACCACTCCGCTACCGGGGGCACAGTGATCACCGCACCTGTAAGGCCTACGTAAGCACGCCTCCCGTCAGATACAAATTTATAGGCCGGCCGCGGTGGCCGAGGGGACTGAGGCGCTCCAGTCACGGTCTCCACTGCCATACGGTCGGGGGTTCGAATCCCTCCTCGGGCATGGATATTTGTGCCGTCCTTAGGATAAGGTAGTTGATAAGTAGTTTGTAAGTTTAGGGACTGATGACCCCGTAGTTAGGTCCCATAAACTATACAAACAACAAACAAACAAATTTATATAATATGCCAGTGAAGGGCAATGATCTTCCGTTAGTGGGAAGGGGTGGGCAAGTTTGGAGCCCTTAATCTTACGGGAATTAGTTTCAAAACTACGAGTTTAATTACTGTGGGCAGGGTAGAGATGGAAATTTGTATCTGACGGAAAGCGTGCTTAGGTAGTCATTAGGTAGATATTTTATTATTGACGCTGAACTTCACTGTGCAAGTTCAGAGGTATTTATATCTGATGATGGCAGACGGCGAAACGTTGTGATCACTAAATATAATTTTAGCGATCTAGATGGTTTTTATTGTTGTCGAAAAAATGAAGTCGCGGTTTCGAACAGGGAATTCGATTGCTTTACAGAAAAATAAAACAGAACGAAACGACACGCTGGAGCGCCTGAGCGTTCTAAGACGCCTTGCTGCGGACCGCGCCGTCGGAGCTTCGAGTTCTCTCTCGGGCACGGGTATGTGTGTTTACCTTGGGATTCTTGAGTTTCTCCCGGCGTAATTGATAATCAAAATATCCATGGGTGTACTGCCGGTCTGTAGTGTCCAACAGGCACAATATTTCGGCGAACATACATGTCGCCATCATCGGGTGAACTGACGGACTGAGCTCCTGGAAAAGCGCCGGCACGGAGATTCGCACGCTACGGCGGCTCGAAGGGAACTGTGTTCTAGTCCGGTAGCGGACGATTTAAATACCCTCGGCCTGCGGAGCGACCCCTCCGTCGTCCGCGACCCGCGCCGCGACCGCGCAGTGGAACCGATTGCACCGGCGTCTGAGATGACGTCGGTGTTACGTTTGCTAGATTTACTCTTAATTTATCCAATCGTTGGTTCCCAAGCTTTGCTAAGATTATAGCCACAGTCGCGGTTTATTCGGTCGTCACTTGTGCGAATTGCAATAGCCTCTCTAACGACGCAGTCACAGTATCTCGACGTCTGTACCAGAATCCTAGTGCGTTCATACTCCATCGCGTGATTCTCCGACAAACAATGTTCAGCGAACGCCGACTTGCTCGGATTCAGCAATTGTGTGTGCCTCTGGTGTTCAACGCATCGATCCTCGACGGTACGCATCGTCTGTCCACACTGACACGGAATCTGATACACGCCGGCCTTCCTCAAACCGAGATCATCTTTGGCGCTCCCCACCAGTGCACGAATTTTATTCGGCGGACAAAAGACAGTTCCAACCTGGAATTTCTTCAAAATGCGGGTGACCTTCCCCGAGAGTGCACCGGTATATGGACTGAACGCTGTGCCTACATCCTCCCTCGTGTTTTCATACGTTTCCACAGTCCGTCAGTTCACATGATGAGTCCGACATGGCCGGCCGCGGTGGCCGAGGGGACTGAGGCGCTCCAGTTACGGTCTGCACGGCCACTACGGTCGGGGGTTCGAATCTCCCCTCGGGCATGGATATTTGTTCCGTCCTTAGTATTAGCTAGTTCATAACTAGTTTGTAAGTTTAGGGACTGATGACGCCGTAGTTAAGTCCCATAAGCTTTACAAACATTTGAACATTTGATGCCGACATGTATGTTCGCCGAAATATTGTGCCCGTTAGACACTATAGACCGGTAGTACACCCGTGGATATTTTGATTAGTTTCTACATCTACATCTACATACATACTCCGCAATTCACCGTAAGGTGCGTGGCGGAGGGTACACTGTACCACTACTAAACATTTCCTTTCCTATTCCACTCCCAAATAGAACGAGGAAAAAAAGAATGCCTATATGCCTCCGTACGAGCCCTAATTTCTCTTATCTTGTCTTTGTGATCTTTACGCGAAATGTAAGTAGGCGGCAGCAAGATCGTACTACACTCAGCTTCAAATTCCGGCCCTCTAAATTTACTTAACAGAAATTCACGAAAAGAACGACGTCTATCTTCCAGCGATTCCCAATTGAGTTGCTGGAGCATTTCCGTGACACTCGCGCATTGGTCGAACCTACCGGTAACAAATCTAGCTGCTCGCCTCTGAACCGCCTCTATGTCTTCCTTCAAACCGATCTGCTGCGGGTCCCAAACAATTGAGCAATACTCAAGACGTGGTCGTACAAGCGTTTTCTACGCGGTCTCCTTTACAGGTGAAGTACATCTTCCCAAAATTCTCCCAATAAACCGAAGTCGGCTGTCCGCCTTACTCACAACTGTCCTTACATGTTCGTTCCATTTCATATCGCTCTGCAATGTTACGCCTAGATATTTGAACGACGCGCCGGCCTCGGTGGCCGAGGAGACTGAGGCGCTCCAGTCACGGTCTACACGGCCACTGCGGTTGGGGGTTCGAATCCCCCCTCGGGCATGGATATTTGTGCCGTCCTTAGTCTTAGCTAGTTCATAAGTAAGCTAGTTTGTAAGCTTAGGGACTGATGACCCCGTAGTTAAGTCCCCATAAGTTCTACAAACATTTGAACATTTTTTGAACTTTTGAACGACGCGACAGCATCAAGAAGCTCACTACTAATGCTGTATTCGAACATTATAGGATTGTTTTTTCTATTCAGGCGCATCACCTTACATTTTTTCTACATTGAGAGCTAGCTGCCATTCTTCGCACCAACTATAAATTGTGTCTAAGTCATCCTGTATGCTATTACAGTCAGTTACAGACGACACCCTCCCATACACCACAGAATAATCAGCAAACAGCCGCAAATTACAACTTACTCTGTCCATCAGATCATCTATATAGATAGAAAATAGTAGCGGTCCTATCACACTCCCCTGGGGCACGCCTGACGATACACTCGTCTCTGATGAACACTCGCCGTCGAGAACAACGTACTGCGTTCTATTACTTAGGAGGTTTCCCAGCCAGTCGCAAATCTTAAGTTAGTTTGTGTGGCTGTGCAGTTGCGCAACGGCACACAGAGGCAGTGACGCTGCAGGTGTGTTCACCGGCCAGGCGGCAGCGTGGCGGCGGGAAGTTGTGGTCCAGCTACTGGGTGCAGCGTAACCAGCCGTCTAGCCGGCGGCAGCGGCAGCGGCTGCGGCGCTGAATGGACGCCAGGGATTTAGGCCAGGCGGGCGGGCGCGCCCACCGCCCAGGGCGCCTAGCCGACAGGCTGCGCACGTGCAAGCACTGACCCCTCTGCGCTCCTTCTGATCAGGGGGGCGTGCCCACTGCTCCCACCAGCCAGGGGCACCGTGGTCGTAGCGACCCGGTCATCTACATCTACAACCTTACTCCGCAAGCCAACCAACGGTGTGTGGCGGAGGGTACCTTGAGTACCACTATCGATTTTCCCTACTATTCCAGTCACGTATTGTTCGTGGAAAGAAGGATTGTCGGTATGCCTTTGTGTGGGCTATCAAATGTTAAAAATGTTTGTATAGCTTATGAGACTTAACGACGGGGTCATCAGTCCCTAAACTTACAAACTACTTATGAACTAGCTAACACTAAGTACGGCACAAATATCCATGCCCGAGGGGGATTCGAACCCCCGACCGCAGTGGCCGTGCAGACCGTGTCTGGAGCGCCTCAGTCCCCTCGGCCACCGCGACCGGCGTGTGGGCTCTAATCTCTCTGATTTTATCCTCACGATCTCTTCGCGAGATATACGTAGGAGGGAGCAATATACTGATAGACCCCTCAGTAGAGGTAAGTTCTCGAAACTTCGACAAAAGCCCGTACCGAGCGACAGAGCGTCTCTCCTGCAGAGTCTTCCACTGGAGTTTAGCGATCATCTCCGTAACGCTTTCACGATTACCTAATGATATTGTAACAAAGCGCTCCGTTGGATCTTCTCCACTTTCTCTATCAATCCCACCCGGTACGGATCCCACACCGGTGAGCAGTATTCAAGCTGTGGGCGAACAAGGGTACTGTAACCTACTTCCTTTGTTTTCGGACTGCATTTTCTTAGAATTCTCCCAATGAATCTAAGTCTGGCATCTGCTTTACCGACGATCGATTTTATATGGTCGTTCCATTTTAGAACCCTCCTAAATGACTACTCCCAGATAATTTATGGAATTAACTGCTTCCAGTTGCTGACCTGCTATAGTGTAGCTAAATGATAAAGGATCTTTCTTTCTGTGTATTCGCAGCACATTACACTTGTCTACAATGAGCTTTAATTGCCATTCCCTGCACCATGCGTCCTGCATCTCAATACAATTTTCCATTGTTACAACCTCTCTATATACTACCGCATCATCCGCAAAAGCCTCAGTAAACTTCCGATGTTATCCGCAAGGTCATTTATATATATCGTGAACAGCAACGGACCCACGACACTCCCCTGCGGCACACCTGACATAACTCCTACTTCGGAAAACTTATCTCCATTGAGAATGACCTGCTGCTTTCTGTTATCTAGCAATTCCTCAATCCAATCACACAATTGGTCTGATAGACCATATGCTGTTACTTTGTTCATTAAACGTTTGTGGGGAACTGTATCAAACGCCTTGCGGAAGTCGAGAAATACAGCATCTAACTGAGAACCCGTGTCTATGGCCCTCTGAGTCTCGCGGACGAATAGCGCGAGCTGGGTTTCACACGAACGCCTTTTTCGAAACCCATGCTGATTCCTACAGAGCAGATTGCTATGTCATCGGCAAACAGCAAAGTTTTTATTTCTTCTCCCTGGATTTTAATTCCTTCTCCAACTTTCTCCTTGCATTCCTTCACTGCTTGCTCAATGTACAGATTGAACAATGTTGGGAAAAGGCTACAACACTGTCTTACTCCCTTACCAACCTTAAGTCCCTTTCATGCCCTTCCACTCTAATAACCGATGTCTGGTTTTTGTATAAGTTGAATATAACTCTTCGCTCCCTATATTTTACCCCTGCTACCTTCAGAATTTGAAAGAGTGTATTCCAGTCGACATTGCCAAAAGCTTTCTTCAAATCTACAAACGCCAAAAACGTAGGTTTGCCCTTCCTTAGCCTTCCTTCTAAGATAACTCGTAATGAGAGTATTGCCTCCCGTGTTCCTGCATTTCTCCTAAATCCAAAATGATCTTCCTCAAGGTTGGATTCCACAAGCTTTTTCCATTCGTCTGTAAATAATTTGTGTTAGTATTTTGCAACTATGCCTTATTAAACTGACAGTTCTGTAATTTTCACATTTGTCTGCACTTCCTTTGTTTGGAATTGGAATTACTGTATTCTTCATGAAGTCGGAGGATATTTCCCTTGTCTCATACATCTTGCATAATAATAATAATAATTTCGTATGTCTCAGTTCGAGGATACCGTGCTCTGCGTGCGGTTTCTCTAGGGAGACGCTTGTCAAATGTTCAAATGTTTGTTAAGCTTAAGGGACTTAACTACGGGGTCATCAGTCCCTAAACTTACAAACTACTTATGAACTACCTACAACTAAGGACGGCACAAATATCCATGCCCGAGGGGGGATTCGAACCCCCGACCGTAGTGGCCGTGCAGACCGTGACTCAAGCGCCTCAGTCTCCTCGGCCACCGCGGCCGGCAGACGCTTGTCCATTATTATTATGTCCAGCTGATCCCTCCGAGTTTATGAGAGTAAATCGGGCGTCTAGTTTTTGGTTGTCGGGAGTACACTCGTGCTCCCTGATAGAGTATTTTTAGTCTGGGACAATGTCCCAGAAATAAAAAAGATTGGTTCCTATCCCCCAGGTCCGACGAAGATTTTCGGGAGGTTTTCCTTGGTTGTAAGGCGTATGCCTAAACTGGTAAGCCCCTCCCACTTCTTCCAAATTGGGTTGCCCTTTGGCCCACTATCATTTTGTGGCTTTTTGGCCTGGTGCTAGTCTTTCAATTGGACGCCACTTCGGCGACTTTTGTGTCCCTAACGTATCCCAGTTGTGCAACTGAGGAAAAGGGAACTACAGCTTAACGTGGAATCAGAACCACGCGTCGTTTCTGAAGCTGGAAGGTTTCTTGGAGAATGGCAGCCCCAGCTTTTGCTACAGCTACTAAAAGAGCTCTTTTTTATGATAACTTTTTTATATAATGAATCAGTGTTGCCAAAGCGTGTGCTATTACCCGTATTTTTGGGCAATTTGACATCAAATACTTAGGTAAATAAACCAGTTATTCACACAAATGTGTGATACAACGGTATTCAGCTACTTTACATACAGAATACTCGTAGTACTTTATTTTTAAAATAGAATTCTTGTGGCAGTAAACTATGAAATTACAGCTGAGCTGCATCTCAGCTCGAAATGAAAAAAAAAAAAAAAAAAAAACTGGCAGAAGGGAATAACGCGATTCTGCGCGTTCACGCGTCCTCTCTCTGTTCCCCGTCAGCCTTCGGAAAAGGAGCTGACGAACTAAGAGGCGAGGGATCTGCGAACTGATTCGCGTAGTTCGCCTGTGGGAGCGCTCTTCCGAACTGGTTCGTTCGCGAATTACACAAGACTAGAAGCGAGGCGTCGTTTCAGACTGACCTGCGTGATGTGTGACTTACAGGCAGCCGCTCGACAGTGAAATGTAAGATTTCTCACCTCCCGCCTGTCATAGTACTTGGAAAGGATCCCGATGCAACTTTGAATTCCTGTGTCATGGTCTGGATAGATGTCAGCCTATCCTACTGTACGACCCTCTTCAACTGACGGCGGTCCCGGTCAGTCAACAGACGAGGTCGTCCTGTAGAGACTTCTGACAGAAGTGAAACCCAAACACCGCGATCGAAGTTCGTGAGTTGAGCCAAGCGGCCCATTCTACTCTCTCAAGAAGTGAAATGATTACTGAGGTCGCCGTTGTGGAATATCTGTCAGTACGTGGCTGCACAACGCATCTAATATGAAAAAGTTTGTTTTTGGAAGGTGTCCAGATATTTTTGATCACATAGTGTATTTTCTCATTCGGAGAAGGAATCTCATGATGAAATTTCGTAAATAGACCTCCGCAACAAACAAACGCCATCAAAAGTAGAAACAAATTTCCGTACACCTATATCACCATAATAGCTGCCGTTGTCTGTACTTTCATGATTCTCTTTGGCAGTCCTATCTAATAGAAACTCTTACAACTTTTCTGGCACGTATGATTTAACCTCCATTTTTTAAATAACGTAAGATGAGTACATTGTGTTAACTATCTAGATAATGGTGGCATAGCCCATTGAAACCGGTCGTCATTGTTTACAAGATACACCAATCAAAAGTGAAGGCCGTGAATTCCACAGGACTACCTGGGAGTTACCATTACTTCAGACTTAAACTGGAAAGAACACGTAAATAACGTCGTGGGAAATGCGAACCAGAGACTGCGTTTTATTGGCAGAACCCTTAAAAGATGCAACAGAACTACTAAAGAGACTGCATACACTACGCTTGTCCGTCCATTTTTGGAGTATTACTGCCCAGTGTGGGATCCGTATCAGATGTGTTTGACGGAGGACATCGAAAGAGTCCAAAGAAGAGCAGCTCGTTTCGTATTGTCACAATACAGCGGAGACAGCGTTTCGAAAATGATGCAGGATCTGGGATGGGAATCATTACAACGGCGACTAACGCTGCGGACTACTTACGAAACTCCAATCGCCAACATTTTCCTCTGAATGAGAAAATACGTTGACTCCCACTTACATAGGTAGGAATGACCATCAGAATAAAATATGGTAAGTCAGAGCTCTAACGGAGAGATTCAGCTGTTCTTTCTTCCCGCGCGCTATTCGAGAATGGAATGGGAGATAAATAGGATAATGGTGGTTCGATGAATCCTCTGCCAGGAATGTTTCAAATGTTTGTATAGCTTATAGGACTTCACAGGTTATGAACTAGCTAAGGATGGCACAATCCCGAGGGGGGATTCGAACCTCCGCCCGTAGTGGCCGTGTAGACCCTGACTGGCGCGCCTCAGACCCCTCGGCCACCGCGTCCGGCCCTCTGCCAGGCACTTAAATGTGATTTGCAAAGTATCCCATGTAGATGTAGATGTCTTAAAATAAATAATTATATTCTGATCCTGGGTTTCTACTTTTGAAGATAATTATTGAATTGCTGTTGTTCGGTATTGCAAAAAATGTTCAAATGTTTGTATAGCTTATGGGACTTAACTATGGGGTCATCAGTTCCTAAACTTACAAACTACTTATGATCTAGCTTACAATATGGACGGCACAAGTTTTCATGCCCGAGGGGGGATTCGAACACCCGACAGTAGTGGCCGTGCACACCGTGACTGGAGCGCCTCAGTCCCCTCGGCCACCGCGGCCGGCGTTCGGTATTGCAATTCTTACCATAGCACGATGTTTTGGCTCCATTACGCTTCAGTTTTTACTGTAAGTAATTGTTAATTCCCATTGTCTAATTTCACAACCTATTTCATTTCGCTAATAAAAGAATCTGCAGTCTGTTAAACATTTTCTCAAAGTCTGACATATCGTGACTAAATTTTTGCACTGTCCGCCGACCGCCACATATTATTACGCGAAGCTTAACAGACCAAAACCTTTATCTACGGGAAAAGTTACCGTAAAGTGAATAATCTATCAAAGTTACTGCTATTTTCCAGCATTTACAGCAGCCTATGAGCCGATGAGGTAATTTTTTGCTACTTTTTATAGTGATGCTTCGAGCATGTTGTCTCAACCTTGATTGCTGCATCCGCTATTTCATTCCTTTCATTCATTCATGTTCCCATTTCAGATTTATCGTTATCAATATTGACATTCGATGCTATTTATCTCGATTGTTCACTTTAAATTCATCCATGTACGTAATTTCGCTTATTTTTCCAAACTGACCTATACAGTCAACAAAGCTGGCGTATCGCTATAGTAGCATTTGCATTTATATTCAAAAGTGCATTTTTTGCGTTAGTTCCACATTTCCATCCACCCCCGTACATCGGTTTGCGATAACGTGAAACGATGAATAAACATCATTTGAAAAGCACTTCGGAAGTACATGAGAAGTACAATAATTTGAGAACCGTAATATCTCCAACGCTCACGGATTTAACAAAGCTATAATTTAGGCAGTATAGAGCTGTAGTGAGCAGTCTCTATTGTCTTTAATTTAGTATTACCATTCTATACTCAGTTCTGCAGACCAGCAACCACCCGATTCGCAAACAACATTCCCACCGTTTCACACGTCATAACGCCAGGCGCACACAAGTACATAAATTACATCTCGGTTTGAAAGGAATTTCGAGAGGAAAATTTAACAATCCACTAGCATATGCCGAGAAGATGCGGTTAAAGCCATGGAAAAGAAGTTGCTGCCAGCGATTTTTTAACCCCAGTTTTCATAGAGGAATTCTCTTTCCGTCGTGCCATCTCTAACTTCTTGAAATTCGCTTTTCCGGCTGTGATCTCACAAAGGAGGCTTTGTTGTTCAGAAATGTTCAAATATTTGCAAATAATTGTTAAACTCATGGGACTTAACTGCGGGGTCATCAGTTCCTAAACTTACAAATGACTAATAAACTAACTTATACTAAAGACAGCACAAACATCCATGCCCGAGGGGGGATTCGAACCCCTGACGGGGAACGGCCTCGCGCATCGAAACATAGTGCCTCAATGCGCTCGGCCACTCCGCCGCGGCGGTATGTTGTTGATAGCAGGTACGAGCAGCCATCAATCTACAAAGACATGGATGCTCTACATGGATACTAAAGTGCGTGGCAGAGGGTTCATGGAACCCCTTTTATGATATTTCTCTATAGTTCCATTCTCTAGTAGCTCGCGGGAAAAAGGAAAACCTAAATCTTTCTGTTTTCAATCTCATTTCTATTATTTTATTATGATGATCATGTATACTTATGTATGTGAGTGCTAACAATATATTTTCGCATTCTGAAGAGAAAGTTGGTCAAAGAAATTTGTCAAATAGATCTCCTCGTAACAAATAAAGCCTTTCTTTTTTATGATTTCCACCCGGTGTGTCATTTCCGTGACACTGTCTCCCCTATATCTCCCCTATATACCTGTTCCACCTGGTGTGGATCCCACAATACGCAGCTATACTCGAAAATAGGACGCACAAGTGTGGTGTAGGTAGTTTCTTTAGTGGAACTGTTGCATCTACTAAGTGTTCTGCCAATGAAACGTAGTCTTTGGTTCGCCTTTTCTACAATATTTTCTAACTGCACTTTTCAATAAGTTGCTCTTAATTGTTATTCCCAGGAATTTAGTTGAATTGACGGCCTGTAGATTTGACTGATTTATCCAGTTAATCAAGTTTAAAAGATTTCTTTTAGTTGTCATATGGGTGACTTCACAGTTACATTATTAAGGGCCAACTGCCAATTTCTGCACCATGCAGACATCTTATCTAAATCATTTTGAAGTTGCATTTGATCTTCTGGTGACTTTACTAACCGATAAATGACAGTATCATCCGCGAACAGTCTAAGAGAGCTACTCAGTTTCCTAAAGTAAGAAACAGTAACGGTCCTATAACATTTCCCTGGGGAACGTCAGATATCACTACTGCTCTACTCGATGACTTGCCGTCAATTACAACGTACTGCGTCCTTTATGACAAGAAAACACGAATCCAATCGCACAACTGTGGCTATATTCGATAAGCACGCAATTTGATTGTAAGACGCTTGTGAGGTAAAGTATCAAATGCCTCCCGGAAATCTAGAAATACGGAATCTATTTGACATCCCTTGTCAATAGCACTCATTACATCATGTGAGTAAAGTGCTAGCTGTGTTTCACAAGAACGATACTTTCTGAATCCATATTGACTATGGATCAGTAGATCGTTCTCTTACAAGGAAAGTACTTGGGCTCGAACAAACACATATGCACCAAAATAGTATGAGAAATAATGTAAAGGTCTCTTATTGCTCTAGTGATACTCCCGCATCTGCAAAACTCTGCAGTCGTCCGTTAGAGGCCTCTGCGTGTGCCTTTCCACAATGCAGTTTGACCTGTCGGATCGCCAGTAGTGCCTCTGAAGTTGCGTTTTGTGACGTTATTTGTGTGGTGAAGCGTCAGTTGGGGTGTCGATTGGTAATCAATCCTGCTAACGTATTGCGATTGATTGAGATGGAGTTACGAAGAACCCTTCTTCCTGAAGATGGTATTAGTGTAGAAGATGAGTCATTCGCATGGTTTCTCGTATGTGTTATGGTACAGAAATAAGCATAAGTTAGATACTGTTGTCACACTAACACATAATGATCATAATAGGGATGATAATGGCGAACAACTCATTGCAATCGGTAGTGCAACGGTAAGTGCGGGAAGAGGCGATGGAAACAGTGGCAGTGAATACCAACAGTCTTCCGAGAAGAAGGTTAAAGTTGCAACTATCATCACGGCTTTTGATGACAATACGCTAGAGAACATGTACGATGATTATTACATAAGTTATAGTTAATATATCTGCATTACATATGGCGTCTACAATTACATCTACAGTGCTATCTCTAGCATCATTGTAGAGGTTTGCATAAAAACGACACCCACCAGTACATTGAGGTGTACGTAGAGATCCTGTAACCAAACGTTCATACAGATATGTCTGTTCGAGCCCATGTACTCCTTGTTAGAGGTAGTTCGTAATATTTGAGGAAAGTATATGTTCTAAAACCCTGCTGCAAACCGACGTCAATGACAGACAGGCCTGTAATTCTGCGGATCACCTTTCTTGAATAGGAGACTTTGTCTGAATTGCACTTTTATTTTTATCGATTATACCGTTTTCTTCATTACTGGAAACTGAAGAGACTTCAGTATTAAACACAGCTCATAATATTTTTGTAACTATTTGGGGTTTCAACACATTTGCTTTCCATTTTAATCTATTCACCGAAATTTAGCTAAGAAGTTTGGAAATTTATATATGTAAAAATATGACAGCTTCCTTGTGTCAGAACCTTGTAACTTTCTAATGTCAGTGCTAACATTTCTTTGGTGACAGTGCCACAGAGAAACGCCTCTCCCAGCAACTAAGACCTAGTTCACTTCTTGTGACGTTTCGTCATATGTTGAGAGCGCTCTTGGGTCGTTTCGCTCCTTGACCTAGTTCACTAGAACGTGCAAACGAGTGTTGTGGGAAATAAGCTGCCCTTGCTTGTTGACAAAACAATAGGCGGCGCCCAAGTGTAACACAATGAACACACAAGGAACAAATGTAGAGTCTGTTCGCCGTGCGTGACAGGTACGCTTTGGTTTATTCGAGGCCTATCTGAAAACACAGCATTGTCTGCATATTTATTCCCATCTTTTGTTAGTCCGTCTCATCTTGCTTTCTCTTTCTCTGGTGTGGTAAATTCCTGCATTTTCTAGTGTGTGGACGGGATATTTTGTGAATAATATATTCAAATAGTTTCTTGTACCAAAAACTTGAAATAACGTCATCAAAAATAGTTTCTCAAAAATACTGCAGAACCCAAAAACTCAAATGTTCAATTGTTTGTAGACCTTATGGGACTTAACTACGGGGTCATCAGTCCATAAACTTACAAACTTATGAACTAGCTACTACTAAGGACGTCACAAATATCCATGCCCGAGGGAAGATTCGAACCCCCGACCGTAGTGGCCGTGCAGACCGTGACTGGCGCCCCGCAGACTGCTTGGCCACCGCGGCCGGCAATCCAAAAACTGTTGGGCTGTAAGTCACCAGGATAAATACTCTGTATTACTTAATGTTGCACTTAAATATAAAGCCGTTCTTTGCTTCTTTTCTTACTGCGCTGCAATTGTTTTCAAATATGAATTTTATTAAAAATAAACGCAGACAAGGTTGATTGATGAACACCGTGACTCTTGTATTTGACTGCCAAACGAATTATGCACCAAATATCAAGGGCACTGCTAACTGAACATCTACTCAAGTTTCAGATTAAATGTAAACTGTAAAATATTAAGGAATAATTTTTATGTTTCGAACAAATAGTGATGATGTAAAAGTTTATAGTTGAATATGTGTTTTGTGCTACTTAAATATTAAAAAATAAGAATTACTGTATTATTAAAAGGAGTAGATCACTCTTATATGATGGTATGAAATAGTAGATTGCCTCGGCTTTGTGGTTTCCTACCCCTGATGTAAAGGATCAAAACAAATGAATATTTTTGCTGAAAAGAAAAGTTGGAAACTAAAACTTACTTCAGCAGATGTGTAAAGGGGAACTGGCGTTTGATGCTAAATTGGCATCCCGAGCCAAATGTTTATTGATTTTCAATATTTGCAGTAGTGTCATCTTTCTGCTTTTCTCCAGGGAATGTAGGATTTCACAGTGTACATCGTAAACATGGTTTCCTCTGAGCAGATGTTCAGCAACGGTTGTATCTGTATTTTTTAACCTCCAGTTTCTTTCGTGTTCTGACAATATACTATCTACAGCCCTGCCAGACTGAGGTGTTTATGGACTGGTACCACCAGACAATTGGGTACCTTTTTACATTTAAATTCCAAACACAAGAAAATTAAGTTCGCTATAGAAAAAAGGAGGATTTTCTACAGACTTTTTGGACCTTAATATTGATATCAGCACAAAGAAACACTTCATCAGTATTTTCAGAAAGTCCATAGTAACAAATACAGTTAGCCTTGCTAGCTCCCAACACCCACACAGCCATAAACATGCAGCTTTCCACGACATGGTCCATCGTGTCATGTCTGTTCCATTATCTAATTCTGCATTTATAACAGAATTACAAACAATAAAACATATTGCTTTCGAGTAATGGATATAACCCTGCCCTCATTGATAGTATACTGAACAACAAGAAAATGAGAAAAATTACATTTTTGTATGCTGGCCAGCAAGAACAAGTCACAAATCAGAAAAACTGGTGTGACATCCCATATTTGGACAAAATTTTAGATCACATTGGTAAAAAGTTAAAATCTCGAAATGACAGACTTCCATTTTACAACACAAACAACATTTAAAAGTATTTATTCAATATTAAAGACAAAATTCAACCCCTATCACAGACTGGTGTGTACAAGATTACGTGCAAACATACGGGAAAGTGTATGTTTGTCAGTCTGGCAGACCTGTAGTTATTAGATTGTCAGAACACGAGAGAAGCTAGAGGTTAAAAAAAATATAGATTCAACCTTTGCTGAACATCTGCTCAGACAAAATCATGTTTACGATGTACACTGTGAAATCCTATATTCCCAGAAGAAAAGCAGAAAGATGACACTACTGCAAATATTGGAAATCAAAAAATCAAATGTTCAAATGTTTGTATAGTCTATGGGACTTAACTACGGGGTCATCATTCCCTAAACTTACAAACTACTTATGAACTAGCTACAACTAAGGACGGCACAAATATCCATGCCCGAGGGGTGATTCGAACCCCCGACCGTAGTGGCCGTGCAGACCGTGACTGGAGCGCCTCAGTCCCCTCGGCCACCGCGGCCGGCTATTGGAAATCAATAAACATTTGGCACAGGATGCCAGTTTGGTATTAAATGATAAAATCCAGTTCCCTTTCACACCTCTACTGAAATAAGTTTTAGTTTCCAACTTTCCTTTGAAACAAAAATAATCGTTAGTTTTGATCCTTTACATATACTTACAATATTTTTATATAAATGTAACTCACATAAAAGTGTTGTAATGTACTTTCCTGTGAACTAGACAATTTTCTGAGATAACATCTTTGTAAATCTTAACATCTTTGAAAACATCTATACTACAGTCAGTTGTCGCCAGTTGATGGCCTGAGAAGCCGAAAGCCGATTTGTGACGAATAAGTAAGTTTTGGGGAACATCAGGAAATTGTTTATGAAATTTGTATAAATAATAGCCGCGGTGGAGTAGCCGAGCGATCTAAAGCACCTCGCTGCGGAGCGCGCGGTTGCTCGCTGTGGAGGTTCGAGTCCTCCCTGGGGCATGGGTGTGTGTGTTTGTCCGTAGGTTAGTTTACCTAGGTTTAAGTAGTTTGTAAGCTACGGACTGATGACCACGCAGTTTGGTCCGATTGATTTACACACATTTGAACATAAATAATATCCCTTTTCCCAACAAACAGCTCAATTCATATCTATAATACTAGGAACAAACATGATCTACACAAGGACTTAAAAGCAATTAATTTAGTTCAAATATGGGTCCACTACTCAGGAAGACACATTTTCATTAATTTACCAACTCCCACAAAAAATTTAGCTACAAATAAAGATCAGTTTAAGAGGAGCCTAAAAGACTTTCTAGTGGCCAACTCCTTCTACTCCACTAACGAATTCTTAAACAGAACCAAATGATGCATGTATCTGTATTCATACTATTAGTATTAGTATTTACACATTGTAAAAGTGTATGTATCTGTATAAGTAATATTATATTATCAACTAGTAAAAAAAAAAAAGACTCGTTCCACATCCACGAGGGTCACCTCAACACGGATCTATGGAACGAACCAACAAATCTAAATCTAATCAAAGGAGAATCACGCACACAGCTCGCGTTTCAGTGTCACTGCTTGCTTATGTTTTCGATTATCGAATAATTTCGCAGGGACTCTGGCCTTCACGATCGCCTGACCTAACACCACCTGCATTTTTTTTTGGGTGCAGAGAAAGCAACTGTGTATAAAAACCGTATAAAATCAACCGAGGAATTGAAAGTTCCAATACCCAATTTCACTGCTTCTGTTACAGAAGAAATGTCACAGCTTGCGTTTGGAAACATGATTAGACGAACTGAATTATGTATTCAACGACAGGGAGAACACTTTCAAAATTTAATCTGAAAAATTTGTAATTAAAATGAATATTCAATAAATTAATACCTTGTACTTCACTGAGTTTCGGTATATTGATTGTTACGTACGGCATGCGCGGCTAACCATCATACGACACTGCAGACACACTTTTTGAACACCCCGAATAAACATAAAAGAAGAAGATGATAATGATGATGATGATGACGATTATAACCGTCGTTGGTCGCTCTTGGAAGCGCCACGGGAAAGGGAAGCGTACATTGAGACGAGCGTCAGGAATTAAGCTGTGCTCCCCACGACAGATGGAGACGATTTCGAAAGGCCTACTCGCTAATGCCCGCAATTAGGAGCAACTTTATAAGGCGGCCAACGAATCGCCGACCCGGAAACTGAATCTGTCCACAATATATTAAGGAGAATCTTCCACGCCCCCTGCCCAACGCAAGGTTTTTTTTTCCTCCATCGCTGTCATGTTCCGTAACTGTACTGTTAATCCACTAAGAACGCAAAATGAATTATGTTGCCACCCATTTCCGCATACGATTTATTTTTCCTCTCCAATTGTTAGAATCGCTATTAGGAGTCAAAGTAGAGATTGTTTAGCATATAAAAGGTCTTCTTTAATATTCGTACGGCGTGATGGACTCACCAATGCATGTTGTATACTGTACATAATGTACTGATTGTTCACCTTAAACTGCGGCAATAACTGTTCTTCCAGCTGTTCTTTCCTTTATGTGATAATTAAAGCCTTACAGTGGTCTCACCTTATGGTCCGTAAAGTCGTGGTGGAATTTTAATGTCTGATAAAGGTAACGAAAAGAAGTCATAGAAAGCCTGTAAAAAAGACGGAAATGGGAAATCTTCACCAAACACGGGTCTCCCTCTTTCTAGGCAATTGCGATGACCACTACACCTCTGGGGACAGTGATCACCGCACCTGCAAGGACAACCTAAGCACGCCTCCCGTCAGACACAAACTTCCAGCTCTATCCTGCCCACAGCTTTGCCCATTCGCGGTTGATGTCATATATTCTGTGAATATGAAAGTATAACAACTGCAGGATCAGAAGTGACGTCCTTTCGGAATAGATGCCATATATATATATATATATATATATATATATATATATATATATATATATATATATATATATATGCGCCAGTGACAGGCAATTATTCTTTCGTTGGTGGGGAAGGGTGGGCAAGTTTGTGGCCCTTAGTCTTACGGGAATTAGTTACATGACTACGATTTTGAGTACTGTGGGCAGGGTAAAGCTGGAAATTTGAGTCTGACGGGAGGCGTGCTTAGGTAGTCCTTGCAGGTGCGGTGATCACTGTGGCCCCCAGAGGTTTAGTGGTCAGCGCAACTGCCTAGAAAGTGGGAGACCCGGATTTGAATCCCGGCTGGGTACACATTTTCAGCTTTGCCCATTCGCAGTTGATGTCATATATTCTGTGAATATGAAAGAATGAGAACTACAGGATCAGTAGTGACGTCTGTTCTTTCGGAAGAGGCACCACAGGTATATATTGAATATACAGGGTGAATCACCTAACACTTGCACCGAAAATATTTCGGAAACCGAAAGTGCGATTGACGTGCGGTTTTCATAGAATAGATTGGTAGTCAAGGACTCTCTGGTGAGCAGTGGGCCGGTTTGCCACCCAGAAACCACCTGACAAACCGCAGATAAGACACGGTCGCTTAAACCAATTAGGTGCAGATCCCTCGGGTACAGTGGCCACAGTATGACAACAGACTTGCACTCTGTCTGGGGCCTGCAAGAATTCCAAGAATGTCCACAGGCTTGATTTTTCATTTAACATTGCGACAGACGTACTGGGCAGATACCTCGATCTTTATCCTCATATAAAACGCGGATATCTGCGTCGCCCACAATTTTATCCCCAAAGTAAGAAATACTGGAGATATTAGCGGAGATTTCCGCACAGACCTCTTGCTTTATTGCACCACAGCACCGTCATGCGGTCAGTCTCAGGACTTAATTACTGTACCACGTATGCAATTATAGATATGGTGTCTATAATTTCGGACATTTGTATAATTGTATATATGTACCAAACAGGAAATTAACAATTTCTGTGCGATTGCACAAATACGCCTAATCCCTTGCGGAAATATCATAGCTGTGCGCGAGAGGAAGTAATGGGTAGGTTGCACTATTACCGTAGTGCACCATGTGTTAAGAATTTTGGCACAACAAAAAACACGCCTGAATAGCCTAATTGAAAGGACAAATTAAAAAGAAAAAAAAGTGGTTAAGGGAACCGCTGGCCCGAACCGGGAAATCTGTTTCGATTGCATTTTTTTTTCTACTTTCAATGTGGCTATTTTACAAGCGTTGGACTTTAAACTGGTTCAACACTATCTAGAAATTTAAAAAAAAAAAGAATAATAAAATAAAATAAAAATTGAAATATGCTTTATCTATTAATTGTCCAATTGGCGTTCTTCTGTCTAATAAAACAAAGTGCATGACTTCTGCCTTGAATCGTTTTAAAAATAAGTATTCAAACACTTTCAGAATCTACTTAAGTGCAAATGTTGGTGCTGGTGGAGGTACTCGTTAAAAGCTGATTGGACACGGAGACGATGCTCGCAACTTGGGAACAAACGTGTAAAGGTGCTAGCAATGTTTACTAATATCACAACGCAGCGACGGCCTGCGGAGTTCCTTTAAAGGAAGCAATAAATATCCGGGCGGAATATATCGTGGAAATTGGTACTCCTTAGTGTGCGCTAAACGAACATCTTTATCCTGTATTTATTCGTAGTGGGAAGAATTACGAAATTGCTTTCAAATTCAAATGTTTGTAGAGCTTATGGGACTTAACTACGGGGTCATCAGTCCCTAAATTTACAAACTACTTATGAACTAGCTAATACTAGGGACGGCACAAATACCCATGCGCGAGGGGGGATTCGAACCCCCGACCGTAGACGAAATTGCTTTGCGGCATTCCACCTTGTATTTCATTAACTTCTTCCCGTTTGCTTGAAGTAGTCACAGTCAGTAGTGACAAAGTCATTTGACAGCTACATGCACAGATACAAAAAATACCGCGTGCGCAAGGTATAAAAGGGCGTTGCAATAGCGGAGCTGCTGTTTGTGAAAAGATTTCTGACGTCATTATGGCCGCTATTAACGGAACTTGAGGTGGTAGTTGGGAATAGATACATCCAACATTCTCTTTGGAAAATCCTTAGGGTATTCAAATGTTCAAATGTTTGTGAAGCTTAAGGGACTTAACTTCGGGGTCATCAGTCCCTAAACTAACGACCAACAGAGGGACGTTTGCGTATCGTTTTCAGTGCTGATAGAGAAGCAACCCTGCGTGAAATAACCACAGAAATCAATGTGGCATATACGACAAGCGTATCCCTTAAACAGTGCTCCGCAGTTTGTCGATTACTGGCTAAGGTAGTAGACGATCGAGATTGCCTTTGCTAAAAGTCCGAAATCACCTCCTAGCCCGGTCACCATGTCGGTTGGACCATAGTCGACTAGAACCCCGTGGCTTGGCCGGATGTGTCCCGATTTCAGGTGGTAAGAACTGATGTTAGGGCTTGAGTCTGGTTCAGACCCCACGAAACAGTGGTTCGCAAGGTGTCATCGAAACACTGTGCAAGCAGGTGCTGACCTCATAACTGTGCGGACTGTTTTTACAAGGAATGGACTGGGTTCTCAGGTACAACTGACCCGATCACTGACTGGAAATGTTCGGCTACTTGGATACCGTGTACCCCCACTCACGGGCTCCATGTTTATGACTATTTACAAAGATTCCAAACAACAATGTAGGTGAAACTTCACCTTTTCACCAAGCCAAGAGGGTTCGCGATTTGTTTGAAGAGCGTTCCGGACAGATCCAAAGAATGATTTGGACGCCCTGATCGCTCGAAATGGAACTCATTGTACATTTATTGGACTTCGTGTACAAAATCCTGCAATAACAACACTTTCACATTTATGGATGGCTAGAGAGAGAGACAGCATGACTCAATATTTCTACATGGGGCTGACAACGGTGAAATCCTTGGATTGCCGCGCTGCTGTTCTTGGCTGGACAAAATGAGCACAACATAAATTCGATCGGAAGGCATCCTTACTTCAGATGTTCTAACACGCTACATCTGCATCTGCTTTCACTCTCCAAGAGCCACCTCGTAATGTGTGACGGAGAGTGTGTATCCATTGTCACTTCCTTCTCCAGAGGCGTATGGTACTCGTATGCCATGTGTGCTCTAAATACTTTTATCCTTGTGGTCTTTTCGCGAGATATACGTAGGAGCAAGAAATATATTTTCGATTCAAGGAACGTACTCTCGCTATACGGAACCTCTCCCTTGCACCGGCTGCCACTGGCGTTCCCCAATCATCTCTGTGATGGTTCCGCGCTTACTAAATGAGCCTGAAACGAGGCCTGCTGCTATCCTTTGTACCTTGTCTGTGTCTTCTATCAGCCCTACATTGATGAGCAATACTCAAGCGCCGTCGAATGAGTAATCTAGTTCCTCTGTTCACAGACGTCCATCCATCTAACAAATCTGTTATTTCCTCTGCGCCTCCACCTACCTCCATCTAACAAATCTCACAAGGAGACCACAAGTATATCGAATTTTATAATTTTTTGATATTTATGGTACGTGAAGTACATAACTCAAATAACAATCAGCCAAAGCCATTCACACAACTCTCTAAAATTCTCGAGATAATCGACTTTGAAATTTAGCAAGTACACGTAAGTACCGATAATTAATTCAGTTTCAGCATGTGTCCGTGTAGCACAGGTGATAGTGTGCTGGTCATACAACAGACTATAGGGACGGCAGTTCGAATCTCGTCCTGACAGTTTTATTTTATTTTATTTATTAATGTTTTTATATTTTATTTATTTATTTTTGTTTTACGTTGTGTTCGAATACTTACGCAACTTTAATATCTAATAGTAATTTTATGAAAAGTACACCTATTTTTTTATTCGTAATTTTAATTAAGGTTGATAATAGTAATGGCTTCAATCAAAAAAATCAAAAGACATGATTTATTTTTTATTATTTTTTGAACAGTATTTGCCTCACTATTAGTAACGACGGTTATTCTTTGATTGTTCAGTTTCTGAACAGCTACAACATTGTTTCTGGAAAGTCTTCTCAATAGCTACTAATGGCTTTCCAAGCAGCTAACCTGACAATCGTTTTAGGTGACGACAAAGTGTTCAGCTCATCTACATACACATAAACAAAAAATGACAAAACTCGTGGAATTAAAGATTGCAAATGTTTTATATAACTGAATTCTAAAACAACGAAAAAAATTCACATCAGGATTCGAACCACCGACTCTAGAACGCTACCACATGAGCTATCCCGACAGATGCCGCTAGTGTTTTACTTCAAAGTCGATTTTCTCGAGAATATTTGAGAGTTGCATGAAATGGCTTTGGCTGATTGGTATTTAATGTCCTCAACTTCAGGTACCATAAATATAAACACATTCTAAAGTTCAAATGTTGGTAAAGCTACTTATGAACTAGCTTATACTAAAGACGGCACAAACATCCATGCCCGAGGGGGGATTCGAACCCCTGACGGGGAACAGCCTCGCGCATCGAAGCATAGCACTCGGCCGCTCCGCCGCGGCAAATCCTAAAGTCTGATACCCATGTGGTCTATTTGTCTTACCCACGATGAATTTTATACGTCGCTCCATTTCAAATCGCTCCTTGTTGGTGCTCCTAAATGTGGAAGCAACTGTTTCCAGTGTTGCTCCTGCTATTACATAATAGAAGCACTTCACATTTAATATGGTACATGGAGTTTTCAGTGTGTAGTGCGTATTCATTGAAGTTCAATGAATATCGTGGCACGATATGTCTCATAAGTAGAGGGCGCGAAATTCGACAGAGGGTGCTCATCAAACGACCGTTTTTGCGCATGCGTCTCCGAGCTGACTTTCGCTATAAAGGCGTCACTCTCCCACCTACCTCTCCCTCTTGCGTTCCGTCCTCTGTTCTTTCCATCCCTCCTGGATCTTCGCTTCCCCTTCCAATTAAAAAACTCTCCAAATCCTAGAACGGCACACCAACCCGCTCGCCTACCGTATCCGGCTCCCCACCCCCACGCGGATCCTGTATGACCTTATTCCGTTTCCCCATCTCCTACAATACCTCAAACACATCCAGCTTCTATAGACCAATCGCAAGACAGATTCCCACAACCCCCTGGTGTACTCCATGCTCACCAATCCCGGGCCTCTGCCAAGCCTTTACCGCTGCATCCCTCCCTCCCTTCACACTCTCCACGTCCTTTCCCGACATCTCCCCCTCCCTGATATATTCCCGTCCTACCAACCCTGTTCCCCTTCCGTGATGAAGCTCCCCCTCACCCCTACCCCCAGTGTTGCCAACTGTAGGGACATGTCCCTATGCATAGGGATTTTGACTCTTTTTTTCAAACCGTAGGGACACATCTGCAGAATGTAGGGACATTTCTCAAGGACGATTCAGAATGAAAATATTTTTTTCATTCAAGACAGTAACAATTCATTGTACGATAATGTTAATAAAGGGGAAGTCACTTAACATGTAAGTAGCTTTCCTTTTTTATTTTTTTAAGAAATCAGTTTGCAGTTTGGTCCATAGGGACTTTTGACACGTCCTGGAGGGACATGGTTGGGAACGAGTTGGCAACACTGCCTACCCCTCGTCTTCCCTCGCACCCCCCCCCCCCCCCCGGCTGGGTTATTCCTCTTTCTGCCCTGGAGTCCCTACGCTTCCTCTCCGCATTCTCTCCTACCCCCTCCCCCACGTTTCCCACCCTCCCCCTCACTACCCAGCGTCATCAGTTTTAGCAGTGCATCGCCCAGTGTTATGCCAATATACCGTCAGTGTGTGTTTTTAATCTGCGTCCGCCGCTTCCAGACAAGTGTCGCCGGCCGCGGTGGCCGAGGGGATTGAGGCGCTCCAGTCACGGTCCGCACGGCCACTACGGTCGGGGGTTCGAATCCCCCCTCGGGCATGGATATTTGTGCCGTCCTTAGTTGTAAGTAGTTCATAAGTAGTTTGTAAGTTTAGGGACTGATGACCCCGTAGTTAAGTCCCATAGACTCTACAAACATTTGAACATTTTTTTTGACAAGTGTCGCAGTCGTTAACTTTTACAAAGTTTCTCCGAGTGTTCTTCGTCATACTTCCCGCTTTAACGCTACAGTGGCTCATTATTTTAACTGACTACGGGTATTTTATTCATGCGTCAAAATTGTAATTCGCCGAGCGGTCTGCGGCGCGCCAGTTACACTCTGCACGGCCGCTACGGTCGGGGATTCGGATCCCCCCTCGGGCATGGATGTTTGTGTCGTCTTTAGTATAAGCTAGTTCATAAGTAGTTTGTAAATTCAAATGTTCAAATGTTTGTAAATCTATCGGACCAAACTGCGTGGTAATCAGTCCGTAGCTTACAAACTACTTAAATCTAGGTAAACTAACCTAAGGACAACACACACACCCATGCCCCAGGGAGGACTCGAACCTCCACGGCGAGCAACCGCGCGATCCGCAGCGAGGCGCTTTAGACCGCTCGGATACTCCACCGCGGCAGATTAGAGCCCACACAGAGGCATACTGACAATCTTTCCGCGAACAATACGTGACTGGAATAGGAGGGACAAGCGATAGTGGTACTCAAGGTACCCTCCTCCACACACCGTCAGGTGGCTTGCGGATTATGGCTGTAGATGTAGACATAAGACGACAAGTTTTAAATGACATTATTGTATTCTGAAAACGACAAAGATCACCCGGTTATTGGGTTCCACAGCTGATCAAAAAGCGCACAGAACACAATGAGTCCTTCAATGTCAGTGTTATCAGAAACTGTACACATCAATAAATAATGCAGCGAATTAGTTGCAGGACCTTTAATGTTAGCCTTTGTCCAGCCTGCGATACATCTTTGTGTATCTTCTTCAGAAGAAAAACAATTTACTTGATATGTAATCTAAGTGCAACCGCGCGATCCGCAGCGAGGCGCTTTAGACCGCTCGGCTACTCCACGGCGGCAAGTAGTTTGTAAGTTTAGGGACTGATGACCCTGTAGTTAAGTCCCATAAACTTAACAAACATTTGAACTGTAATTTCTTCAAGTCTGTCGCCTTGTCCATATTTCAATACTCCATTGTTTTTAAATCCATTCATATGTATTAATTCCTCACGTTCATCTATTTCACATTCTCTTGGTTGAAGTCCATCACTTGATGTTACTGTCAGCCTACTGGCATGTATGTGTTGGTATAAAATGACAAAAAAAGGTATCTCCAGTGGCTGACACACACTTGATGATGGCCAGTGGCGACGCTAGACGAAAACTGGGCGTCGGCGAACACGTCTTTGCGAGGCCCCTTTCATTTTTTCAGTAAGGAAGAAAATGTTGAATAAAATGAGCTAAATTATACATCAATAATAATTATACTAAAATTTTATTAGTATAATATAAAAGTATTATTGCAATGACAAAAATAAACAAACAAATTAACATAGAATAACTTTTCGTGATGATACAAGTATAGGTATCACACCTGACAAACACGAATTAACTGATGAAATTGTAAATGATATCTTCCAGGAAGTCATTAAGTGGTTCTCTACAAATGGACTCTCATTAAACTTTGATAAAACCCAGTATATACAGTTTCATACAGTAAATGGCATGACACCATTAATAAATTTAGACTTTGAACACAAATCTGTAGCTAAGGTAGAATATTCAAAATTTTTAGGTGTTTGCATTGACGAGGGACTGAATTGGAAGAAACATATCGAAGATCTCCTGAAACGTTTGAGTTCAGCTACTTATGCTATCAGAGTCATTGCAAAATTTGGTGATATAAATCTCAGTAAATTAGCTTACTACTTACCACTGCTTTCATATGGGATCATATTCTGGGGCAATTCAACATTGAGTAAAACGGTATTCATTGCATAAAAGCGTGTAATCAGAATAATTGCTGGAGCCCACCCAAGAGCATCCTGCAGACATTTATTTGGGGATCTAGGGATACTCACTGTAGCTTCACAATATATATATTCACTCATGAAATTTGTTATTAACAATCCGACCCAGTTCAAAAGTAATAGCAGTGTGCATAGCTACAACACTAGGAGAAAGGATGATATTCACTATTCAAGGTTAAATCTAACTTTGGCTCAAAAAGGGGTGAATTATGCTGCCACAAAAGTCTTTGGTCACTTACCAAGTAGCATCAAAAGTCTGACAGATAGCCAACTAGTATTTAAAAAGAAATTAAAGGAATTTCTGAATGGCAACTCCTTCTACAAAGTAGATGAATTTTTAGATAAAACTTTAAAAAAAATTAAAAAAAAAAATTAAAATAAAAAAAAAAAACAAAAAAAAAAAATTCTTAAGATATAGATTGTCAAGTATAGACAAAATTTACTAAACTGACACGTTCCACATCATTACGAAATGTCGTATACATGATCCAAGGAACAAGTATTAATCTAATCTAATCTAATCTGATCTTTTCCGCTTTTTGCCTCACTGATTTATTTTAAAATCACTCCATAATTAATAATAGCCGTTATTTCGGCTTCAATTGATAGTACTGACAACGCAGATAGTCTTTCTTGGATCATTGTGCTTCTCGAGTAAGTCTTAATCAACTTTAACTTTGAGAAGCTTCTATCGGCCGAAGCTGTACTGACAAACTATGATCTTGATTCTGATTGTTATATAAGCATTTGGATATACCTCTTCCAAATTGTTTTCTAAAATGTACTGATGAATTTGTTTTGCAAGTATTTAAATAAAAATTTCATCACTGCTGCACTCATTCGGAAATAAATAGGGAAAGTAAATAGCTGCAGGCGGGGAATGGCCGAGCGCACTAATGCGTCATACCATGGTGAGCGAGGTCGCTCTCGTTCTGGTCGAATCCCACTCTTGGGTACGGCTGTTGTGTTCGTCCTTTGGTTAAGCGAGTGTAAGTTTGATCTAGGTCGTCGCTACATTACTTAACAGTTGGAAAGGCCCGTTAAGCATCAAATATAAAAAAAGAAAAGAAACTAAAATTGTAACAATGTTTTGCGAGGCCCCCGCAGGCGCGAGGCCGTCGGCGGTTGCCTAGAGCTGCCACTGAATGATGGCTCAACGATTGACAGCCAAAATATCATGCGAGGAGGTCTACGTTATCCGGCTGCAATCCCAAAACTTCGTTGAATACACTTCACAATGATTTATTCTGCTTGTTGTTCTTCACGGGTTTGCGGCCGGATTAAGTCGATCTTCTGATACGATATTTCGGCGGTCCACCTGGCCGCCATCTTCAGGTATGACTGGTGCACAATCACGCCTGAACTGAGGACATATCAGTTACGGCGGCTCCTTTATTCCGCGGGAACAGGCCAGTGCGCATGTGCAAGAAGTGGAAGAACGCCTTCTGGGACGCGAAGAGTATAGCAGCGCCACTAGCGATAGAAGTTGGCCAAAGCGAGTAATCGAAAATTAAGAAGGAAACTAGACCGTTGTCTAGTTTTCGAACAGCTTCTTCTTAATTTTTGATTACTCGCTTTCGCTAAATTCTACCGCTGGTGGTGCTGCAATACCCTTCACTTCCCAGAAGGCGTTCTTCCACTTCTTGCACATGCGCACTGGCCTGTTCCCGCGGAATAAAGGAGCCGCCGTAACTGATATGTCCTCAGTTCCGGCGTGATTGTGCAACAGTCATACCTGAAGATGGCGGCCAGGTGGACCGCCGAAATATCGTATCAGAAGATCGACTTAATCCGGCCGCAAACCAGTGAAGAACAACAAATATTATTACGCCGGGAAAATCTACGGAATTACATTTATTCTGCTGTTGCTGGACTAGGCAATCTTGCCGCCCCGGCTGGCACTCGGCTTTAACTCGTCACGATGGAAGACGTGTCAGCTGTCACCTCAGCCCCTCCCTGTCCAGATGGGCGGCCCCCCGCGCGAGACGCACGGCTACAAGGCCCCACGGTGACATGCGGCCGTGTCGCTGCTCAGGCGTCCTGCCCGCGCCCGCCTCGCTGACGATCCCGCCGCTGGGGTCGGCGTGTTTGTCTTCCAAACAGTTGTGTAAACGCGACCCACTCCGGCCCCAGGCAGACAGACGGACGACCCGTTCCCCTCTCGACCGCCGCCCAGTGACACAACCACCGCCGTGACCCGGGGCCGCCTCTAGGATCCGTGTCTGCCAGACCACACCTGCAGCTGCCGCTGACCGTAACTCCAGTCGATTTTTTCGGCCTTAATCTGGTACAAGCAGGCCTTTCCGGCTCGGAATTTAGACTGCTCCAAACAAATGGATGGTCAAGTAAGATATCGTACACAATACACATATAGTAACGTACTTTATTCAGATGTTGGTCACATCTACATCAATATCCATACTCAGCAAGCCACCTGACGGTGGCGGAGAGTTCTTCGAGTACCACTATCGGTTCTCCCTCTTATTCCATTCTCTAATTTTTTAATGAAACTCCAGGTCCAGTTGCATTTATTGGTGCTTTATTTAAGCCCACACTACCGGTTTCGGCCTCTATGTTAGGCCATTTTCAAGTGTGACAGACCTGCATATAATGTGTAACAATAAGTTTACAAAAACTACATGGTACAAGGCAGAATGTTATATATGTAAAAAAAGGTACTGTACAGAAGCAGAAGGAAACTTACGTTATGCCATAGAGAAAGCAACGTCAAGTACTTACAACAATAGAATTCAGAGAATTTAAAACTTTTGGCGCCCAATGGCGACATGGGAAAAATGGGCGTGTCGTATTTAACATTCCAAAACATTATAATCGGCATGTTCTGATATAAACATTACATCTTTGCAAGCATGAAAGTCTAAACATTAGTTGATAAAATGTAAAAGTCAATAGTAAAATATTATAAATGTCAGTTAGGATAAAAATCGGAACATATAGCGGCCAATGAGGCTATGTGAAAAGTGGGCGTGTCGTCAATTTAAATTTTGATACAGGAAGTAAAATAATTTAGCTTAAGGCCAATTGTATTCAATTTAGTTTACATTAAAGTTGGATGTATTGTTTAAATAAGGTACAAAAATTCTTAGGATGTAAAATGATTGCAACAAACGAGGCGTCCAAGCCGATAGTTGAGGGGCGGCCTCTAGCGAGCGAAATTTGAACGCTGGTGTGGGCTCTAGAGCTGTTTAAACGCGTACTTACATTGTACTTTTTACAAACAGTAGTATATGTTTCAAAAACAGCCACGAACTTGCGGAGCATTTCTAAAAAAACTTTGTCAATTACTGGGCGGCAGATATCTAAGAAATTAGTATTCTTTAAAGTGCATTGCACGTTTAGCGTGTCTTTCATGGACTTTTTTAGGTGAGAGTATATAGCAACCTCTTCATAAAAATCCATGAAATAGCCTTTCTTCATTGTATGGAGTATTGTCAGTTTGTTTTCGATACTGTCTACCTTGTGACTGTTGCGTATAAGGTGAGCAGCGAAGGTGGATCTGCTTTCAGCGTTTTTTCTGCCGAGTTCTGTGTGTTCCTTGTAACGCGTTTTGAAGTTTCGTCCTGTTTGCCCTATGTAGTATGCATTACAGTCGGAGCAGTGTATTTTGTATATGCCCCCGTTTTGATATATGTCCTGCGTTGTATTTATGTCATGTATTAAAAGACGCAGAAGTGAGGGTTGTGATTTGTACGCAATTTGCACGTTACAATTTTTAAACAAATTACTTAGTTTATACGAGACCTGACCACTGAAGGGAAATGAAACAAAATGTTTCTTACCCGGTTCTCTAATTGTTCGCTGAAAGAAAGATTGTGGGTATGCTTCTGTGTGGGCTCTAAACTCTCTGATTTTATCCCCACGATCTCTTCGCGAGATATACGTAGGACGGAGCAATATACTCCTCGGTAAAGGTATGCTCTCGAAACGACAAAAGCCCGTACTCTTAGACAATGCCCTCTAGCTTTGCTGTCGTCACGGCCGCGCCGCCATTGCCAAAGGCAACTTCATTCATAAAACAGTTGCGCAGCTCGAAAACATTGGATCCCCATACTAGAACACTGCTGCCCCGGTAATGGTGATTCCTGTAAGATCCAAGGAAAACAAATTGCTCTGGTAGTAGCCTATATATACTGTCGAAAAATATGCAACGCCACAGATGACTTTTTGATGTAGCGTATTGATGGGATGTTGTGCGCGCGGGCGTAACCGCGTAGTGTAAGGCGTCGTGCTAAGGACTTGGGGGGGGGGGGGCGCCCCCGCCGGAGGTTCGAGTCCTTCATCTGTAATGTGTGTGTGTGTGTGTGTGTGTGTGTGTGTGTGTCCTTAAGTATAGGGACTGATGACCTAGACAGTTTGGTCCAATAGGTTTACAAACATTTTAGCATTTATTCTGGTGTCCAAAATTAAACCAGCGTCTCTACATCTACATCTCCATCCACACTCCGCGGAGGGTACCTTGAGTACCACTATTGGTTCTCCCTTCTATTCCAGTCTTGTATTGTTCGCGGAAAGAAAGATTGTCGGTATGCCTCTGTGTGGACTCTAATCTCTCTGATTTTATCCTCGTGATCTCTTCGCGAGATATACGTAGGAGGGAGCAATATACTGCTAGACTCCTCGGTAAAGCTATGTTCTCGAAACTTCGACAAAATACCGTGCAGAGCTTACATAGCGTCTCTCTTGCAGAGTCTTCCACTGGAGTTTATCGATCATCTCCGTAACGGTTTCACGACTACTATATGATCCTGTAACGAATGGCGCGCTGGATCTTCTCTACCTCCTCTATCAACCCCACCTGTACAGATCCCACACTGGTGAGTAGTATTCAAGCAGTGGGCAACAAGTGTACTGTAACCTACTTCCTTTGTCATCGGACTGCATTTCCTTAGGTTTCTTCCAATGAATAAAAGTCTGGCATCGGTATAGTCTGGCATCGGCTTTACCGACAATTAATTTTATATGGTCGTTCCATTTTAAATCTCTCTTAATGCCTACCCCCAGATAATTTATGGAATTAACTGCATTCAGTTGCTGACGTGCTATAGTGTAGCTAAATGATAAAGGATATTTCTATGTTTTCGTAGTGCATTACACTTGTCTACGTTGAGATTTAGTTGCCATTACCTGCACAATGCGTCAATTCGTTGCAGATCAAATTCAAATGTTTGTAGATCTATCGGACCAAACTGCGTGGTCATCAGTCCGTAGCTTACAAACTACTTAAACCTAGGTAAACTAACCTACGGACAAACACACACACCCATGCCCCAGGGAGGACTTGAACCTCTACGGCGAGCAACCGCGCGCTCCGCAGCGAGACGCTTTAGACCGCTCGGCTACTCCACCGCGGCTCGTTGCAGATCCTCCTGCCTTTCAACACAATTTTCCATTATTACAACCTCTCTATATACTACAGCATCATTCGCAAAAACCCACAATGAACTTCCGATGTTATCCCAAAGGTCTTATATAGTGAACAGAAACGGTCCCACGACCCTCCCATGTGGCACAACTAACATGATTCTTACTTCTGAAGACTTCCCTCCATTGAGAATGACATGCTGCGTTCTGTTATCTAGGAACTCTTATATCCAATCAGTCCGATAGACTTTGTTCATTAAACCACTGTGGGGAACTGTATCAAATTCCTTGCGGAAGTCAAGAAACACGGCATCTACCTGGGAACCCGTGTCTGTGGCCCTCTAAGTCTCGTGGACTAATAGCGCGGGCTGGGTTTCACACGCTCGCCTTTCTTGAAACCCGTGCTGATACCTACAAAGCAGATTTCTAGTCTCCAGAATGGTCATTATACTCGAACAGAATACTTGTTCCAAAATTCTACAACTGACCGATGTTAGAGATGTAGGCCTACAGTTCTGCACATCTGTTCGACGTCCCTTCTTGAAAACAAGGATGACCTGCGCCATTTTCCAGAAGGGGGAAAACTTCCTTCGCGTACACTGTGTAAAATCGAACTGGTATCCCATCAGGTCCAGCGGCCTTTTATCTTTTGAAAGACTGTAATTGTATTTCTAGCCCTACTGTTTTTGCTATTACAATGGTAATTTTGTGTGATGCAGTACGATATTATACTCTCTCAACTCTTTACTTGAAGTTTACATGGCGTCTACTTAGAGCGAGGTGCCATGGGGCAACCATAATAACGCAAAACGTCATTCTCATTGCCCTCTCATATAGTGTGTGATCGCCTAGGACATCCAGTACAGTTGAACACATGCGTGGCATGAAAAGATGAGGTTATCATCAGCTTTCTTTCCATGAGTGAAAGATCCAGCTCTGAAACCGTTGTGAGAGGTGCTAGTCTGTCTGGAATGCGTCTGCATAGTGCATCCCAGATATGCTCAATCGGGTTTACGTCCGGTAAACAAGTTGGCCACTTCAGTTTTATAGTTCACCGGAAGGATCTACACTCCTGGTCATTACAACTGCTACACCACGAAGATGACGTGCTACAGACGCGACATTTAAGCGACAAGAAGAAGATGCTATGATATGCAAATGATTAGCTTTTCAGATCATTCACACATGGTAGGCGCCGGTGACGACACCTAAAACGTGCTGACATGAGGAAAGTTTCCAACCGATTTCTCACACACAAACAGCAGTTGACCGACGTTGCCTGGTGAAACCTTGTTGTGATGCCTCGTGTAAGGAAGAGAAATGCGTACCATCACGTTTTCGACTTTGATAAACGACGGATTGTACCCTATCGCGATTGCACTGTATCGTATCGCGACATTGCTGCTCGCGTTGGTCGCGATCCAATGACTGTTAGCGGAATATGGAATCGGTGGGTTCAGGAGGGCAATACGGAACGCCGTGCTGGATCCCAACGGCCTCGTATCACTAGCAGTTGAGATGACAGGCATCTTATCCGCGTGGCTGTAACGGATCGTGCAGCCACGTCTCGATCCCTGAGTCAACAGATGGGGACGTTTGCAAGGTAACAACAATCTACACGAACAGTTCGACGACGTTTGCAGCAGCATGGACTATAAGCTTGGAGACCATGGCTGCGGTTACCCTAGACGGTGCATCACAGACAGGAGCACCTCCGATGGTGTACGCAACGACGAACCAGGGTGCACGAATAGCATAACCTCATTTTTTCGGATGAATCCAGGTTCTATTTACAGAATCATGATGGCCGCATCCGTGTTTGGCGTCATCACGGTGAACGCACATTGGAAGCTTGTATTCGTCATCGCCATACTGGCGTATCACCTCACGTGATGGTATGGGGTGCCATTGGTTACACATCTGGGTCATCTCTTGTTCGCATCGACGGCACTTTGAACAGTGGCCGTTACATTTCAGATGTGTTACGACCCGTGGCTCTACCCTTCATTCAATCCCTGCGAAACCCTACATTTCAGTAGGATAAAGCACAACCGCATCTTGCTGGTCCTGTACGGGCCTTTCTGGTCAGTAGTGGCCGAGCAACTGGCTCGTCACAATACGAGTCACTACTCTTAATGTACTGTGGTATCGTGTTGATGCAGCATGGGCATCTGTACCCGTACACGCTATCCAAGCTCTGTTTGACTCAATGCCCAGGCGTATCAAGGCCGTTATTACTGCCAGAAGTGGTTGTTCTGTGTACTGGTTTCTCAGGATCTATGCACTCAAATTGCTTGAAAATGTAATCACGTGTCAGTTCTAGTATAATATATTTGTACAATGAATACCCGTTTTTATCATCTGAATTTCTTCTTTTTGTTTTTTATACTTGCTCATTCTCCCATCACATGTGACATTTAAACAGTATTTTAACTGTGTTTCCTGAGGAAAAATTATGAAAACAGAGTGAGGATTTGGAAAATTTGCAAATAAAAATATTTGGCTGAAAACAAAAGTAGGAATAAATGAACTGACCTGATCTAATCCCTTATAAATACCGATTAAGAATGCAATAACTAAGAGTAAATGCAATAAAATTAAATGTTGTACTTACTAGTAATGCAAGGACTCTGCAAAATTTAGGATACTGTATGAACCTATATCGGCCATATAGTTCTCGCTGGCTGTTCAGTGTGATATTTACCTGTAACAAAAAAATATTTTCTTTCATGTGAATGCCTGTTAATTTATTTTCATGTTTTAATTTTTAAATGAAACTCATTATTCGTAAATACTAGTCATTTTAGGTGCTACACAAAAATTTACGTTTGACGTGCCAACCGGTCCAATATATTTATTATTTAAGCTTTCTTTTCTGTTAAAATTGAAAAGAAAGATTCAAAAATATAATTACTTGTCTCTGATGAGATAGATGAACGTAGATGGAAATATATACAGGGTGTTACACTAAGTGTGTTTGCCTCTGTAACTTATAAAATAATAGGTGACGGGAAATTTTAATGCGGTAGGTCAACACAAGAAATGTTACAATAAACTATGTTCATAGCCCCGCAGAAAGTGTATCATTTTCCAAAGAGTTACACCACAAAGATATAATTTTTTAGATGGAACGATAGTTTTTTCTACCGTGTATTGGATTCGTTGAAACCAGCTGCGTCCGAATCAATTTAAACTACATTCCTATCACTGTTAGTTTGGGAGCTACAACCCTTCAAAGTTCTGGGGGCGGAGGCTGCGATAGCGTAGCTGAATGGCCGAGTGGCTATCCCCTGTTGCACGGCCCACTGTCTCATGACCACCAGCCAGTGAGCTTCGCTGTCGTAGCCTCCGCCCCCTAAATTTTGAAGGGCTGTAGCTGCCAAACTAACAGTGATAGGAATGTAGTTTAAATTGATTTCGACGCAGCTGGTTTCAAAGAATCCAATGCACGATAGAAAAAACTATTGTTCCATTTACAAAATTATATCTTTGTGCTGTAACTCTTTGGAACATGATACAATAAACTATGTTCATAGCTCCGCAGAAAGTTTAACATTTCTTGTGTTTACCTACCGCATTAAAATTTCCCGTCACCTATTATTTTATAAGTTACACAGGCAAGGACAGTGAAACATCCTGTATATCAGTGAGCAGACCACTGATTACATTAGCATCCTCAGTGGAAGTGGAAAGGAAGAGCCTACTGAATGGAATGGAAAATCTAACGAGAAGAGTGCAGGAGTTCAGAATAAAGGTAACAGACAGTTGTAACAGGAGCAGCAAAAATAAGAGTAAACGTAAGATCGAAAGTGAGGACCACTAAACAGACCCTGATGTATGCTGACTTGGAAACAAAACATCACATGACGAACGAAATAAGGAGGTCATGAGACGCACAGGGAAAGAAAAAATTCCTTGCCACGAGACGTCTGCCATTAAAATTGTGGGTCTTCATTCAAGGAAGGTATTTCTGGAGCACAGACTTCCGAGGAGGTGAAGTGAAACCTCTGAGGTACGCCTATGTTGTTTTAGAAGTGTTTTGAAAAGTACGACGAGAATCTGTAACCGTCACGTATTCAAATAGCAAAACTATTATTTTCTAATAAAGTTTCTTCAGTACCGCCAGATTTATTTCGACTTAATTGCATCATCGCTGTTTTATTATGGCTTATTTTTTAACTGAAGGTCAAATTCTTTTGGTCAGTTGGTCCTGATGAGTGGGATATATATATATATATATATGTGTGTGTGTGTGTGTGTGTGTGTGTGTGTGTGCGGCTCGATAGCACGGTGGTAGTTCGATCCTCGCCAGGTACTAGGATTTTTATCTGTCACTTACCACTTCTTTCATCTCTGGTAGTGTTGCTACTGTGAAAAATATCGAGTAGCACCGTCGTTAGGAACCCACATTAAACTGTAGGTTTCCCTATAACTGGCTGGGTAAGTCAGTTCGAAGGTCGGAGGAAGGCAACAGCATACCACCTCCAAACAGGACCATGCCTAGTAAAGCACTGTAATGTTCAAACCAATCATCGAATTGCTGACTGTTTTACCTTTTTTAATCATGGAATGTGTGACTTTAACTGAAAAGGGGTAAAATTGAAAATATGTACGCAGCCGGGACTCGAACCCATTGGTACTTACATACATTCCGTGAATATGAATAGATAATAACTGCAGGTTCAAAATAACGTCTGTTCTTTCGGACACATATATATAACTTTCTTTTTTTTTAATCTTCGGATACTGCAATGATTCTTCATTTGCAGCTAGGAAGTCCATTCAGTCTGGCTGCCAGATCTCTGTAGCTTATTTAGCTTTACCTAGGGTGCACGTTTGGTGTATTATCACGGACGTGAGCTAGAACTGAATTAGAAACTTATTCAGTTGTTGTGTTTATATTATGTCCTTTACATCAATGTTCTATTTTTATGTATTTCGGGACATTACTGTTTGCTCAATGTGCGTATTCAATTAAACTTTTAATGCGCTGCAATCTTCTCCAACTCCGTACTGAATTACTTCCCTCTTATGCCCTACTGCTCTTGTCACTATACTACACTCAGGTTTACCAAGTATATATGACCTTTCAGTCGTATTTTTTCCCTACCTTCAGAATGCCAAATACCGTATTACAGGGTACAGTGTATAAATCTCCCTCTACATTTACAAGTTCGGGACTAAAAATAAGGTTCCCTATCACTTACCATTCCAAAATAAACATATCTTAAAAGGACGTCGCGTCGGGTACTGTTATCAGTACTGCATAATATTTCTTTGAGACAGATGCTCGTCATCATCAGGTGATTGAATCGAAGCCGAATGATGGCTGAAATCGCGGATCTGTCTGAATAAATGGAGTGCTGTTAGCTCGCCTATGTATATGAAGCGTAAAAAATGTTCAAATGTTTGTAAATCTATCGGAACAAACTACTTAAACTAAGGTAACCTAATCTAAGGACAACTCACACACCCATGCTTGAGGGAGGACTCTAACCTCCGACGGGAACGGTCGACAAGTCCGTAGCATGACGCCTTAGACCATACGTCCGTGCCACGCCACTTTGAGCGTAAAGTTGGCGAATCTCTGTATGTTTGCTACTCCCGACATCTCAGTTATGAGAACAGGATCTGACGTGACGACCGTGGACCTGGAAGGAATGAATGTGACAGGAAAGCCTCAAACAATAAAAAATTTAAAATTATTTGTAATATCTACACCACTGTCTCAGTCGATTTCTAATTAAGGCTGACACAAAGGAATATGCAACTGATTCGTAATAAATAAACTCAATGTGTCGTGTGTCTATGGTACGATCTAAACACTGCTTATGTGTTTATTAGCTCGTCACTAGTCTCATTTTGAAATCCTTGTCACAAGTCCAGTCCGTAGCAGGACTCTGGGAGGTCACGTATCGAGACAGGGACATTCCACCCGTTCCAGAGTCACGGTAGCTGCACAGTTATTCCGACTGCAAGGACTGCAACGAGGGGCGACGTTATCGCGTGACGTCACCGTCGACAAATGCCTGGCGTGCGTCTGCGCACGACCTGCCTCCGAATGTGCAGCGCGCACTGGCTTCCGAAGCGGGCGACGCATACACACCGTCGCTTTGGGAACGCAGCCAAGCGGTTTATAGCAGAGTAGCGAGGCAAGTGCTGTTGAACCACTACAACAGTGCCACAATAGCAGCAGAGAAGTTGCGAGCCACGCAGGTATCTGTTACTGACTAGTTCACTGTAGCCGCCGGTCAAAGCTGCATCTGATTCTAGACACCGTGATAAACAATTTACAAAATATTTATTCAAGTTAATAAAGAACTAATTCCAAGAAAATGTTAACTTCTCTCTGAAGAAATAAAGAAAAAAGACGTTTGAAAAATGGTCAATAGCAGATAGAGAAATAAAACAACGGTGTAGCTTTATTAAATAAATACAAATAATGTATTTCTTAAGGATCATACCAGTGCCCACTAAATAATCTGTACGTGTATTTTAATCGAAAAAATTATTTCTTTCTAGATAGATTAAATATGACGTATAGATGGCGCGAGAATACACCAAATTACGCAAGAAATACTGAAACATGCTAAATTCATACAGGGTGAATCTAAATTCGCGCACACGGGCTTCGCAGCGCGATTCCTCACCTGCCAACAATGAGAAATGTCTCCCACAAAATTTCATCCTGCGCATATTTCCACCAGTAAATGGACGTCAAAGACTGAGAGCCGCGGTGGAGTAGCCGAGCGGTCTAAGGCGTCTCGATGAGGAGCGCGCGGTTGCTCTCCGTCGGAAGTTCGAGTCCTCCCTGGGCATGGGTGTGTGTGTGTTGTCCTTTGATTAGTTTGCCTTAGTTCGTTTGTAAGCTACGACTGATAACCACGTAGTTTGGTCCGATAGATTTACAAATATTTGAACATTTTTAAAGACTGAGATGGCTGTGTGTTCCATTCGTCAGTGTGTTTCATAATTACACCAACAAACTTGTAAGGGATGTATAAGGCGTGTTGAGGAACAAAATGAGCATGGAAACCCATGCCCGGAAACGCCATTCAACGACGCTACGGGAAGTCCAAGTTACAGGCACCAGATCCTGCCACTAGACATTCCCTCCAGCAACTTCGACGCTCTGTAGCATCATTGCATGACGTTTCCGGGCATGCTCACTTCGTTCCTCAAGACATCTTCCACATCCCCTAGAAGTTTGTTGGTGTAGTAGTGTAATTCTGAGACAGACTGATGTGTGGGACACACACCAATCTCAATCTTCGACGTCTATTTACTGCCGGAAATATGCGCAGGAAGAAATTTTGTGAGAGACATTTTCTTATTGCTAGCATGTGAGGAATTGCGCTGCGAAGCCGAAGTCACACATATACCTGCAAATTGCGAAATTTTTCGACATCTGCTGCTCTTTTAAAGGTGAACAATCCATCTGTAACACATGAAAGATTGTGGAGGACCGGGACTCGAACCCGGGATTCCCGTTTTCTCCCGCAAGACCGCCTTAACCACTCGGCCACCTGTGTACAATCCCCGAAGAGACCCAAACTTTCATATGTTGCACTTGTATATAGTTTTAATCCTTAGTTTATATACCAGGATAGATTATCAAACCAGGAAAAGATTCAACAGGTTACAGAATTAAAAAAAAAAAAAAAAATAAATAAATAAAATAAAATTACATGTAAAGAAAAAATGGTACACAAATCGAAACAACGTACAGAAAGTCGAATAAATTACATCCTTCGGAAATACGTTTATATTGCAAATAAACGATAAAGAAACAATGAGTGTGAAATGAAACGTAAAGTATACTAAAAGCATAGGAAAACAAACAAATGAAATAAATAAAACATAAGAAAAAAAAATTAAGAGGAAAAGATAGTTAAAAAAAGTGGTATTTTATTTTCTTGGGATTGTGTCTTGGTTATTCGACATTTGAACCGCTTTAAGACGTTAGTCACCGAAGAATTTAGTGTGAAATTATTTTTCTTTTCATAAATCACTGGAGCACTAACTTCAAATCTTTTATCAACTGCCGCGGTGGAGTAGCCGAGCGATCTAAAGCGTCTCGCTGCGGAGCGCGCGGTTGCTCGCCATGGAGGTGCAAATCCTCCCTGGGGCATGGGTTGTGTGTTGTCCGTACGTTAGTTTACCTAGGTTTAAGTAGTTTGTAAGCTACGGACTGATGACTACGCAGTTTGGTTCGATAGATTTACAAATATTTGAACATTTTTATCAACTGTAGCGCTTTCGGGCTACAATAAAGAAATAAATAAATGTTTATAAATTAATTGGAACTTACAACTGTGGCTATCAACCCCTAGGCTTACAAACTACTTAAACTAATGTAAAGTAACCTAAGGACAAACACACACCAATGCTCGAATGAGGACTCAAACCTCTGACGCGAAGCAAACGCACGCTCCGCAACAAGGACAAAATAAAAGAAATTGTTTTCGTGATGTTTCCGATCAAAGACAGTAGTTTCTTGCACAGACACAAGTTTACTCTTGCATCATGCTTAGTTTCACAGTTTTCATTTTTCCATTTATGTGTTTACTTAGGGTGGCGCTGCATTTTAGAATTTAAAACATATAAAAAGGAGATTCTTAAAATAATATACTCTGATGAATACAACCATTATGATGTGGAAGTGTCACCGGACCGCTATTATTACCTATCTATATACATAAGGACAGGGCGCGTAGCAATGTGTGTCTGTTTGTTGTACAGGTAGATGACGTTGTTAAATTACTGTAGGAAGATGCGAGATGAGTACGTAGACACTACAGTCATATTCACAGAACTTAATGTGCGGCCGCAGCCGACACCAGGAAGAGAAGCTTTCACATAATTACTCAAAATTAAGTGATGTATAAGTGGTTTTGTGAAGGCTGTGGCCGAAAATTAAAAGTTATGTGCATGTATGTGTGCCTTCTGCTTGCCTGTCTGCGGCACAGCGACCGTCTTTACTGCTAGTTGCTATCTGTCCTCATATTATTGACATTGCAACCTGGACTTTCCATAGCTAGAGTTTCTAGTTAGTTTGATGTGTGATAATTTGTCTAAACGAAGACAAATGCAGAGTGAGAAGTGTGCTGTTTGACACATTCACGTCGATAAATATCACAGCGTAGCTTTGGAGAGCGAGCATATTAGGGGAGTTGTAGGGAAGGAGAGTTGTCGACTTCGGTTTATTAGAACATTTTAGGAAACTGTAGTTTGTTGTTATTATGGTCTTCAGTCCGGAGACTGATTTGATGCAGCTCTCCACCCTACTCTATCCTGTGCAAGCCTTTTCATCTCCTCATAAGAACGGCAACCCACATCCACTTGAATATGCTTACTATACGCGTCTCTTGGACTCCCTCTGCGATTTTTACCCCACACACTTCCCTCCAGTGCTAAATTTACGATTCCTCGATGTCTAAGAATGTGTACTACCAAGCGATCCCTTCTTTTGGTCAGGGTATGCCAAAAATTCCTTTTCTCACCAATTCTGTTCAGTACCTCTTCATTAGTTATGTGATCCACCCATCTAATCTTCAGCATTCTTCTGTAGCACCACATTTCAAAAGCCTCTATTCTCTTCCTGTCCGCACTGCTTATCGTCCATGTTTCACTCCTGTACAAGGCAACACTCCACACAAATGCCTTCAGAAAAGACTTCCTTACAATTAAATTAATATTCGATGTTAGCAAATTTCTCTTTTTCAAAAACGCTTTTCTTCCCATAGCCATTTTGCATTTTATATCCTCTGTACTGCGACCATCGCATGTTATTTTACTACCCAAGTAACAAAACTCATCTACCACCTTCATTGTTTCGTTACCTAATCTAATTCCTTCAGCATCGCCTGATTTTCTAAGACCGCATTCCATTATTTTTGTTTTGCTCTTGTTAATGTTCATTTGATACGCTCTCTTCAACACACTGTCCATTCCATTCAACTGCTCTTCCAGGTCCTTTGCTGTCTCTGACAGAATTACAATGTCATCATCAAAACGCAATGTATTTATTTCATCCCCCTGAACTGTAATCCCTATTCCAATTTTTTCCTTGCTTTCCTTCACCGCCTGCTCGATGTACAAATCGAATAACATCGGTGAAAGGTTACAACCCTGTCTTACTCCCTTCCCAACTGAAGCTTCCCTTTGATGCCCCCCCCCCCCCCGAGTCTAATAACTGCGGTCTGGCTTTTGTACAAGTTGTAAACTGTAGTTTTGTACAAGTTGTAAACTGTAGTTTTGTACAAGTTGTAAACTGTAGTTTACCTGGTTTATTTTAGATGTTTGGTGAGATAACCTGGTGGCCTCAGGATTCAGTTAGAAATGTGATTTTTCCAGTGTAGTAATTTATGTCTTAGTGCGGCTTGTGGGCATTCGTGTCCCCCTCGCTTTATCTGAGAGTGCAATACGCAAGGAAAGATTTTCTTGACACCATATGTTACGTTAGTCAAACGACAATCATTGTGTGTCACATAACTTTTCAACGTACGTAGACGTCCTTTTCAGATGTGATATGATAAGTAACTAATGGAACTTTATTTCTAAATAAGTAAATTCCTATTGAATATGAAGTAATGAATAAGATTTGGCAAATACACCATAAGTACCGGTATCTCAGAACAACTTTAATTCTTTTGTAAAACAATTTATTTTGTCCGTCGTAGTTGCACAATTTTGAATTCAGCGACTAGTTTCGGACTCTACCGTCCATTATCAAACCGTTAGCCTTTTTTAAACTGTGATTATCCAATGTGCTAAAATCTTGTACATTATCCTCTGTTAATACATATCACTAGCTACATTAAAATTTAAAATAGCAGTTAAAACAGGTGATACATCTGCCGCGGTGGAGAAGCCGAGCGGTCTAAAGCACCTCGCTGCGGAGCGCGCGGTTGCTCGTCGCGGAGGTTCGAGTTCTCCTTGGGGCATGGGTGTGTGTGTTGTCCTTACGTTAGTTTACCTAGGTTTAAGTAGTTTGTAAGCTACGGACTGATGACCACGTAGTTTGGTCCGATAGATTTACAAACATTTGAACATTTTGATACATCTACGGGTCTCCAACGTGTACTGTGCACTGAATTATCACGGTTTGAAGAAGGCTAACGGTTCGATAATGGACGGTAGAGTCCGAAACTAATCACTGACATCAGAATTGTGCAACTGCGACGGACAAAATAAATTGTTTTATAAAACATTCACAGTTGCTGATTCTAAACAATCATTACGATGAATGTTCATTTAATTATTCTGTTTTTGATATCTATAATGTTCTATTATTTAATATTTTAAGTTACATGTTTATTACATAAAGACCTTTTACTTGTCTGTATAATTCGTACCTTGATGCAGTGAATTAGCAACTGCATGGGTGCAACAAACATTGAAAACTTTCATAGCTTTCGTAGCAAACGCGTGAGAACAAACACTGACCATGAGGTCATACTGGCTGTTTGCAAAATAAAGCGGTATCACTCTAACATACACTAGTGCACTTGGTGTTTCACAGACTGAACTTTCTCCATATTAAAATTGTTTATTTACAAAACATTAGAGCGCTCCAGTATAAGCTACTGCCACACACACTCTGACCAATATCGTTAACTATACAGGGGCCGCTGAAACATTGCACTTGACGTTTCGCGTTATAGCGAGTTAAGTTGGCTACACTGCTTTAGCGACGTTGCAACACTCGCCTCTATACACACAGCAGACGAAACGGTTTTCAGTTGCATCTCGTAAATGTAAGCTATTGAGCAATAAAAGTGCATATAATAATTCGTTCTTGAGCAACAATTAACGGCACATTAATGAAGACCAAGCACAGCAATGCATTTAATAACGGAGCAAAGCAAAATAGAAAATAAGCATTGGATCACGGCAGATACGAAATAAACAATCAAGATAGTAACTTCTGACTCTACGTTTTATAATCAATGAGTTTCACTCACCAATTTCGGCGACAATGGTAAAATTACATCCAGCTCCCCATCTTCATTTTTGCCGTCGCTGCCAAAATCATTATCACCAAGACAAATCATTAACTGTTCATGATCCCTTCCATTGTTTGCGCTGCCCGAATCTGTTTTTGAACGTGATCGACCCTTTTTTTCAAAGATGCAGTATCCACATTGGCAACTGCTTCATGAAACAGCTTTTCCACCTCCGTTATAGTGAAAGACTTATTGTTCCTTAAGTAATTCTTCACGTCAGTATACCAATTTTATAGGGTTAAAACGGCAGTGAAATGGGGGCAGATTTATTTCATTGTGACGCTGCTCCTTTGCGATTTCGTCTACTGCATATGTGGGTGTAACAGGCTTATTTCGTTTGACGAGCGAATATAAAAGAATTTTTGACGTTGACATATCTGCTGCAACATTTCTTTCTTGTAACCACTACACCATAACTTCTTTCCCATCGTTTGAAGCGAGAATGAACTTCCTGCTCAGAGCATAAGCTTCGAAGTTTTATTCATACGAAATTGATAACTTACTCAGAAAATGTCACTAGACAAACGTCTTTATGGTGACATTATCCAATTACTTGAACTCGGAAAGTCAAGTTAAACCACTCACAGTAAAACAAATCGCAGCGAAAAAAGCACACACAACGTAAACACGCAATAAACACTATACACAACTTTGTTTACGGTAGCACTGAACATTGAACAAAGCCGGCAACGCGGGAACGTTGACGTCACGGCACGTGATCACTGGAAGTGTTTATCGCGCTATGATTGGATCGTTCCTAGCGACTAGCGCCTCGCGCGTCTTGCTCTTCACATGTTATGTGTAAACGTCAAGTGCAAAGTTTCAGCGGCCCGGGTATAACAGCATTACGCCGGCCGCGGTGGCCGAGGAGACTGGGGCGCTCCAGTCACGGTCTGCACGGCCACTACGGTCGGGGGTTCACATCCCCCCTCGGGCACGGATATTTGTGCCGTCTTTAGTATAAGGTAGTTGAAAAGTAGTTTGTAAGTTTAGGGTCTGATGACCCCGTAGTTAAGTCCCATAAGCTTAACTAACATTTGAATTTTGAACAGCATTACACAAAGGACTATCTACCGCTACAACCAATAACCGGTGGCCGCTGCGACTGTAGCCCGTTGTCTTCGTGGTATGGCAATTTTAATGGTCAGGAGTGTATTTTGATAAACAACGTAATTTTAATACAAATTAAATTTTAATATTCTTAGGCCTATTATTTGAATTATGAAACCCTAAATTTGAAACATGAATTTCATCCACCAGTGACAGCGGCCCCGTGAACAACATTTTGCGACTGCCCCTAGGGTCGCGACCCACAGGTTGAAAGACACTGGTATAGTGTGTAGAATGTTTTGCAATGTCTTCGAAGAGTGTCGAATATTCTGGAATGCTCTAGGAATTTTTAGAGGGTGATAATACCCAGCCAATATATCTTCAAAAGTGCACCCTTCGGGTGAAAACGGGAACTTTCTTCACGGATGGGGGATAGTGTACCACAGCGAATGACTCCCTTGATCGTACCGGACCTCGTTTCAGAGTTGTGGCGGCCGGCACATTGTACACATTATCTTAAAATACATACTACGTGATAGTAATGGCAATCCTGCCGATGAATGCTCTACTAAAGCAGAGTTAGTATACATAGCTTTTAGAAACTCATTCACCAAAGAAGACGAAACCAATATTCCAGATTTCGAATTACATACAGAGACAACTAAAATCACTTAACAAGAACAAGTCTTCTGGTCCGGACTGTATACCCATTAGATTTCTATCTGATTATGCTGAAGCGATAGCTCCTTACTTTACAGCGATATACAACCGCTCTCTCAAAGAAGGATCTGTACTGAAAGACTGGAAAGTTGCACAGGGCACACCTACATTCAAGAAAGGCAGTAAGAGTAAGCCACTAATCTACAGGTCTATTTCATTGACGTTAATTTGCAGCAGAGTTTTGGAACATATCCTGTATTCAAATATTATGAATGATCTCGAACAGAATGATCTATTGACCCGAGGTCAACACGGATTTGGAAAATATCGTTCATGCGAAACACGACTAGCTCTTTGTTCACACGAAGTGATGGATGCTATCGACAAGCGTTCGCAAATCGATTCCTTATCTCTTGATTTCCAGAAGGCCTTTGACACCGTACCTCACAAACGATTTTTAATCAAATTGCGTGGTTATGGTATATCGCCTCAAATTTGCGATTGGATAGGGGATTTCCTGTCAGAGAGGACACAGTTCGTAGTAATCGATGGTAAGGCGTCGACTAAAACAGAGGTGATATCGGGCGTTCGACAGGGTAGCGTTATTGGTCCTCTGCTGTTCCTTATTTACATAAACGATTTAGGAGAAAATCTAAGTAGGTTTCTTAGATTGTTTGCAGATGACGCCGTCATTTACCGTCTAGTAAAATCATCTGAAGATCAAAACAACTGTAGAACGATCTGAATAAGATATCACTATGGTGTAAAAAATGGCACTTGACTCTAAATAATGCGAAATGTGAAGTCGTCCACGTGAGTACGAAAAGAAATCCGTTAAACTTTGTTTACAAGATAAATCAATCAAAAGTGAAGGCCGTAAACTCTACAAAATACCTAGGAATTACTATTACTTCAGACTGGAAAGAACACGTAGGTAATGTCGTGGAAAAGGCGAACCAGTGTGGGATCCTTATCAGGTGGGTTTGACGGAGGACATCGAAAGAGTTCAAAGAAGGGCAGCTCGTTTCGTATTGTCACGATACAGGGGAGACAGCGTTACGAAAATGATACAGGATCTGGGATGGGAATCATTACAACAACGGCGCTTATCGCTACGGCGTCGGCTACTTGCGAGACTCCAATCGCCAACATTCTCCTCCTAATGCGAAAATATATTGTTGACTCCCACTTACATAGGTAGAAATGATCATCAGAATAAAATAAGAGAAATCAGAGCTCGAACAGAGAGATTCAGGTGTTCTTTCTTCCCGCGCGCTATTCGAGAATGGAATGGGAGATAAATAGTATAACGGTGATTCGATGAACCCTCTGCCAGGCACTTAAGTGTGACTTGCAGAGTATCCCATGTAGATGTAGATGCCGGTGGTGAATGCTGGTGGTGGCACACTGGAGTTCCTCCGGGTGCTGGAGTGGCGTGTAAGTATCACGTGCGAAGTCTCGCGGGGCAGCCGACTGCGGCCTGGCGACGCGCCCCGCCCACTGCCATGGATCTGACGCAACCGCCGTGACCCGCTTCCCTGCGCTGCGTCGCGCCGTACTCTCACTGCCGCCCATTACGCGCAATTATTCCCGCTCTGCTGCGTGCAACTGCGTACGCACTCAACCGCCTGCAGTCGCTCCGCTAGCCGTTCACCAGACACAATGCTCCGTCAGTAGCAACACACATCCTAACTGAAACTATAAATGTGAATGTTTGTTCGTTACATTTTCGCGCAAAATTGTTGTCAGAGGGTTCACAATGTAATGGAATTTTAGATATCCGCGGATTGCTAAAATACAGTGCTTCGAAAGTATCTATCAAAGTACAGTGCTTCGATTGTACTGTATCAGAGATTATTATGTCAAAGAGATTATATGATTATTCTGAGATATACAGGGTGTTACAAAAAGGTACGGCCAAACTTTCACGAAACATTCCTCACACACAAAGAAAGAAAATATTTTATATGGACATGTGTCCGGAAACGCTTAATTTCCATGTTAGAGCCCATTTTAGTATTTCTTTTTAAATGTAAATATCATTCCAACGTAATGAAATTGTAAATTTTCACAATCAACATGTGTGGGATAACGAGAACCCGCACGCTTGTGCAATCACGTCATCAGCACAGATTTTCTGTGAACGTTTGGGCAGGAATTGTTGGTGATGTCTTGATTGGGCCTCATGTTCTTCCACCTACGCTCACTGGAGCACGTTATCATGATCTCAAACGGGATACTCTATCTGTGCTGCTAGAACATGTGCCTTTACGAGTACGACACAGCATGTGATTCATGCACGATGGAGCTTCTGCACATTTCAGTCGACGTGTTTGTACGCTTCTCAATAACAGATTCAGTGCCCGATGGATTGGTAGAGGCAGACCAATTCCATGGCCTCCACGCTCTCCTGACGTCAACCCTCTTGACTTTCATTTATGGGGGCATTTGAAAGCTCTTGTGTACGCAACCCCGTGCTCGTATTGTGGACGGCTGTGATACAATACGACATTCTCCAGGGCTGCATCAGCGCATCAGGGATTCCATGTGACGGAGAGTGGATGCATCTATCCTCGCTAACGGAGGACATTTGGACATTTCCCGTAACAAAGTGTTTGAAGTCACGCTGGTACGTTCTGTTGATGTGTGTTTCCATTCCATGATTAATGTGATTTGAAGTAATAAAATGAGCTCTAACATGGAGAGTAAGCGTTCCCGGACATATGTCCACATAACATATTTTCTTTCTTTGTGTGTGAGGAATGTTTCCTGAAAGTTTGGCCGTACCTTTTTGTAACACCCTGTATATGATTATTCTGTATTTGTTGACTCGCTCGGTCTTGATTTTCTGTTGGTGACGGAATGAGGCTAATTTTTCCGATACATGGACAGGAATGTTGATATCTGATTTGTATCAGTTTAAAACGATGTAAATGCAATAAAAGATAATAGTCAAGGACAAATCCGCGTTACGCGTTTCTCTTATCGTAAAATAATAACAACAAGAAAGAAGAAGCCGTCTTCGCGACTTTGTACACATAATAAAGGTGAGAATTAACGAAGAAAAAACTTTACAAAACTCTCATCTAAACATTCAAGAATGTTTCAGACATCCTGAGACGACGTAATCAGCGAGAAGATTGAAAGCAGATCTGACAAGGAACATGCAGCCATCTCACACGGTCGAAAAGTCAACAATTGATGTTGTGATTTTCCGTACGCGGACTCCAGATAGTTTTCTGATGCTTAGCTGCATACGTCGTATTTATATGTTCTAGTAATTTACAGAACTTACTGGCATGACTCACAAATACGTAACATATAACATGCAGTTATACGAACATAAGCATAAGGAATTTTAACTGTAAATTTAACTAGTAAAAAAAATAATAATACAGATTAACCATAACAACAGGCTAGACGATCGTATGCCATAACAATTTGCTCTCGTGAGATGAGTAAATTGCAACTTGATGCCTGGAGTGCAGAGGAAGGATCTGTGCTGTCGCGAAAGGAAACTTAATAGTCCACTCCCGACAAAAAAAGAAACAAAAAATCTGTTCCCGATTTAGCTTAGGCATACCGTTTGGTACTTGGCGGGCAGTACCTTACACTGAACTTTCTTTCACCAGTCACCATGAGAGATATATGTAACTTTGTAAGAGGGCAGGAACTTATAAAGTGGCACCACTGCTGTGGAGACACTATGCAATGGAATCTACTCTCGTCGCTGATAGTACAAGTTGTTGATATCTACCTTACCTCCGAGCAAATGGGCTCGCCCTTTCCTACGCACAATCGTGGGAAACACAGTCACTTGTGAGTGAATGGTCTTACGTGATGATGTTATCCTAACGCATTACGCCCCTCCACGGCAGACCGTAATGCACAGTATGACGGTTCGTTTTTGGAGCGTGACCTGCGATCAGCTTTGCGAAACAAGCGGCAACACTTTCGGCGCAGCCAACTCATCATTTTGCACGACAATGCGCGAGCGCATACAGCCCAAGCTGCTCGGGTCGATCGATGGGTCTGGGAAGTACTGTACCATCCACCATAATCTCCGAACTTAAGACCTTGTGACTTTGATTTGATTCCGAAGATGAAGGAACCACTTCGTTGCATTCGCTTCAGAACCGTTCCAGAGATTCAACAGGTAGTAGACCGCTCCATTCGCACCACCAACAGAACAGGCTCCGCTAACGGTATACCACGCCTTCCATATCGCTGGCAACGGTTTCTACTCAACGCTGACTACTTTGAAGGACAGTAACAGGTGCAAACACAACGCTCTTTTATCGGTTGTGAATAAATAGTTGCCACTATTTAAATTCCAACCCTCGTATATACGCCTGAAGAAGGACATTGACTTTAAAAGGCAGAGGAGGAGATGCACATTTAAAGAAGGTGAGCTGAGAATGGAGGACGCGGTGGAGTGCCCGAGCGCTCTAAGGCACGGATGCTCCATAAGTTAGTTTTGTTTGTAAGCCTAAGGACTAATAATGCAGAAGGTAAGTCCCTTAGATTTACAAACATTTGAGATGGGGGATGGTGGAGATGGATTGACAAAAACGGAGATAAGCAATTATAGTGGAGAGGAACAGATTACTAGCGACTGGGGCGGGGAGGGGGGATGACGGGTAGGGCAAGAGGAGGAAGAGCAGTCGGATGTACATGAAGATATGGACAATGGCTATTATCTGAAGGCCAGTAAAGGTGTTTTCTTGGTAACTCGTGTTTCTTGTATTTCCTGAGACCATTCACATACCGTTTGAGACACATCTTGTACTCTAGAATGTAGGCTTCCACGGCCAGTGTCTTCATTAATTAAAACTTCCGGGCTAAGTTACCGTGGTCCATCAATAAAACTTCTTACCATCGACGCTTCGTTGCCTAGTGCGGGAAACATCTTCAAGGTTGAGTCGACGACTGCCTACTAGGCGCTGAAGGTCCTTCGTATATAGAGGGCGCCACCACTTGTCACGTGCTGCCGACTATGAAGCTATCTTTGAACAACGTCATCTCTCTCGGTTACAGGAAATCGATTGTCATATCTTTGGTTCAAAGTCGACCGCCAAATCTAATTTCAAACCTTCTTCGTTCCTGTTAAAATTATTGTGGTGTTTCTGTATTTCTATAGCTACTCTGTACATGCGTGTGTAATAATGCGAGGTCCTGGCTAGCACGCTCGGTTCACTAAATTTTATTTCAAGGTCACCACGAGTAAAAACATGCTTTGCCACAGCTGACTTGTCTGTGTGAATCCAGACGCATGTACAGAGAAGCTATAGACATACAGAAACACCACAGTAATTTTAACAGGAAAAAGAAGGTTTGAAATTAGATGAGATTTGGCGGTCGACTTTGAACCTAATATATGACAATCGATTACCTGTAATCGAGAGAGATGACGTTGGTCAAAGATAGCTTCATAGTCGGCAGCACGTGACAAGTGGTGGCGCCATCTATGCCCTCTATATAAGTAGGACCTCTAGCGCCTAGTGCCGGCCGCGGTGGCCGAGGGGACTAAGGCGCTCCAGTCACGGTCTGCACGGCCACTACGGTCGGGGGTTCGAATCCCCCCTCGGGCATGGATATTTGTGCCGTCCTAGTTCGTAAGTAGTTCATAAGTAGTTTGTAAGTTTAGGGACTGATGACCCCGTAGTTAAGTCCCATAAGTTTAACAAACATTTGAACATTTTCTAGCGCCTAGTGGGCAGTCGTCGACCCACCCTTGAAGATGTTGCCCGCAGTAGGCAACGAAACGTCGGGAGTAAGAAGTTTCATTGATGGACCACGGCAACTTAGCCCGGAAGTTTTCATTAATGACACCTTGTATAAGTCAATTGGAAGGGACGGTCATAAATGGTGAAGTAAAAGTAATGTGTCAGAAGCAGCGGATTATTTGACCTATTATAACGCCTTGCTTTTGGTGGGGGTTGTTGTTACGGAGCCACTGGTTGAACCAGGAGGTGATGTTGTTTGTATAGCTTATGGGACTTAACTATGGGGTCATCAGTCCCAGGAGGTGAACTAATGGATAATCGATTCGTGGGTGGGGGGGGGGGGGGGAGGATAGAGTAGAGACCAAAGAGGCAGTGTCATCGTCATACTGAAGGAAATAGGACATGACTTTAGCATATCGGCTGTATAGAGGAGGGGGGGAAAAGTAAGGAAGGAAGCTTAGGGTTTAACGTCCCGTCGATGCGTGGTCATTAGGGACGGACCTTACGCTCGTATTTTTCGGGGAAGGATGGGTGAGGAAATCGGCCGTGTCTTTTGAAAGGAACCATCCCAGAATTTGCCTGGAGCGATTTAGGGAAATCACGGAAAACCTAAATCTGGATGGCCGAAGGTGGATTTGAAGCACCATCCTCCCGAATGCGAGTCCAGTGTGTTACCACTGCGCCACCTCGCTCGGTAGGGGGGCGGGGGGAGATGGAGAGGACAGACCTTTAGGGCACCCCTGCAATGGGACGGAAGGCGCAACGGTTTTATAGGTGGTAACCTAGGACGAAGAGAGAACCTGTGAGAGCTCACCAACCTTCAGTAGGTCTAACCACAAAACAGAAGCTGTTAAAAGGAGAACTTGACAACGTTTTGACAGGTTTCATTCACATTTAAAACGCTGTGACAAAAGACATGAAAAGCTGCAAAATGCACTACCTAGAATTGGGATCTGTCAGGAAGGGCGCTGTCGTCCCAGCGGGTGGTTCCTGCGGCTCCTCTGGTTTCGGTGGACGACTGGCCAGGCGGACTGGCGGACTGGCTGGCAGCGTGCAGACAGCGTGGCGTCGGAGTGTGACCCGAGGCTGTGGCCCCCTCCCCTCCCCACCCCCTTTCTCTCTTCACCTGAGCTTTCCTCTCCTCTCTCTCCACCTCTCCTTCCCTCTCCGGTTGGCCGAGAGTGAACCGGCTCACGCAACACACACACACACACTTGCCGCGGGACGCAACACCTGCCGCTACCCAACAACAACACCCATCATTTCCGCTCGCCTACCACACCTGTGTGTTACTTTGGCTGCTTTCCGCTCTTTCTTTCTTTTCTCTACAAGTGTTCCTATTACCGTTTGCAACATGTTGCGTCGGAAATCCATTTCTTTTTTATGTAGCTGCCGCTTCGGTCATCAACCTTAGGATGGTGTGATGTAGTTCTCCATTCCTGTCACTTGATCCGCATCGTATTCTGCAGTATCCTGCTTTACGAGCGGTTTTCCTTATGCAGAGGGGTGCCATCCTCCCCCCTTCCTTTGACCAATGGCTCCCCCCCCCGCAATACTACAACCCCCACCCGAGATATTAGGTCCCGGATTCGGAAGATAAATTTATTTTGTATGTAAACATCGGTTTATTGGTTTTTATTTCTAGTTTTCTAAATTGTCTTGTAAATCCCCTCCTCCCAAGCTGGCCAAAAGTACTAATTTTTCACCCCTTCCCCCAGAAATTTGAAATTTCGCAGTGTGCGTTATGACCTCTACCCTGTGGGCACCTCTGACCTTATGTATCATACGAGGCGCATCCAGAAAGTAAGTTTCCTTGTTTTGGAATACAAAGTAACATGCAAACCTTTATTGACCACAAATGTACATCTACATCTACATGGGATACTCTGCAAATCACCTGTCAGTGCCTGGCAGAGAGTTCATCGAACCAAGTTTATACTATTCATCTACGATTCCATTCTCGAATGGCGCGCGGGAGGAATCTCTCCGTTCGGGCTCTGATTTGTCGTATTTTATTGAGATGATCATTTTTACCTATATAGGTGGTAGTCAACAATATATTCTCGCATTCGAAGAATGTTGGCGATTGGAGTTTTGTAAGTACACCACGCCGTAATGATTCCCATCCCAGATCCTGTTTCATTTTCGTGACGCTCTCCCCCCTGTATTGTGACAATACAAAACGGGCGGCCCTTCTTTGGACTCTTTCGGTGGCTTCCGTCAAACCCACTTCATAAGGATCCCACACTGGGCACCAATACTCCAAATAAGGACGAACAAGTGTGGTATATGCAATCTCTTTAGTAGTTCTGTTGCATCTTTTAAGTGTTTTGCCAATAAAACGCAGTCTCTGGTTCACCTTTCCTACGTCATTATCTACGTGTTCTTTCCAGTTTAAGTATGATGTACTAGTAATTCCTAGGTATTTAGTGGAGTTTACGGAATACACATCGATTGATTTATCTTGTAAAAAAAGTTTAACGGATTTCTTTTCTTACTCATGTGGACGACTTCACACTTCATGTACCGTGATGTATATATGCACCGACGTCAGAGCGTCGATCCCCCCAATTTTACATCCGCTATGTGGATGAAGAATGGGAGGGTAATGGATGAGCTCAAGTATGATGGAGGCTAAGAGCGCATTGAGGCGCTATGTTCCGCTGCGCGAGGTGTTCGAGTTATTTTTCGACATACTCACCGAAATAACTGAGACACTTGTCGTATCGTGGGATCAGCTTTTCTACTCCTGTCTCGTAGAGGACTGGCGCCTGTGAATTCAACCATCGTGTGACATTCATGGACACGTTGGGCGGACAGAAGTGCAAAAAAAAAAAAAAAAAAAAAATGGAAATCTCTGGAAGCTAGATCGGATCAAACAGCTCCCAGCCGAAAACAGTTGTTGTGCGTCGGGCTGTGTGAGCTAGAGCATTGCCATGGAGCAGCTCGACACCTGAAATAAGTATTCCATCTTTTCCTGCACCACAAAAATTTCCTGTCCTCCGGCAAGCGTTTTGACAACAACGAAGAGGTGAAGACGTCCGTCACACTTTGGTTCCATTCACAGGCGGCAGACGATGTGACAAGTGTCTCAATTTTTTTCGTGACTATGTCGAAAAATAGCCTAACATTGCTGTACCTGTTGCCAATGAGATTTTCATGTAATATTGTTGTCTTTCTTCTTTAAAAAATGGGGTATATTACTTTCAGGATGCGCCACGTATTAATACCTATGACATCTTTCTGTTACATTCAATGTTTACAGTAAAAATGCCGTAATATGCGAACGCCTTCTGTCTAATCATTTAATATATTTGCTTCATTATGTGTGTGTGTGTGTGTGACGGAAGTACTCTGGCTGATGTATTGGAAGGTAGAGGACTGAATGCAATACAGAAGGAAACGTTGAGCGACACTACTGCCAGGATCAGACATCGCAGTACTCTGTCAGACAGCTTTGAAATGAAAACTGGAGTCCGACAATTGGTTGCACTGTCACCAATTTTATTTCACCTGGTCTTGGATGAAGCAGTGAGATAATGTAGACAACTGAATAGTAATATGAAGATCAAAGATGAACAAATAGGGTACAAGGTCAAACATAATGCAATAGTGGACTGCTTGGCATTTGTAGATGACATGATACTGTTAAATGAGACAGTAAAAGAGGCAAAGACAGCACTAAAATCTAGCTGAAGTAGTAAAAAAGGTCGGAGATTCCATATAACAAGTCCAAGACATTCAACACTGGGTCTGACTGGAAGACAGATGGGCAAGTGGTTGAGAAAATTGAGGGTTTTCGTTATTTGGAAGAGAAGAAAACTGGTGGAATACAGAGCAGCAGTAGCGCAGTAGACAGGGCACAGCATTTGCAGAAGCTTCGGAACGCTGTGAAAACAACATACAAAATCTCTCACGGAATGCCAAATTGCGACACTACACAGCAACTGTAAGGAATGCTGCACTATATGCATCAGAAACGATCACGCTCAGTAAGAGAGCGTGTATACAGTTGGAGAAGGAGGAGCGAAAGATTTTGAGAGACATATGGGACACGAAAAACAGGGGGATATCTGGATATACAGAACACGACAGGAGCTGTATGAATTTTTTGAACTTATATCGAGCGAGATACGGAAAAGGAGGTTACGATTTTTTGGGCACATATTGAGGATGGACGATGAGAGATTGACTAAGATGATGCAACATGTCATACGGGAAACAACTGGGTAAAGGTAGAGAATCTGCAGGCAATAGTACAAGACAGGAAGAAGTATAAAGGGTTGGTGGTCACAGGTGGCCGGACACCAAAATCAAAGTCAACAGAAGAACAATGAAGAGGTATTTGAAAGAAAGAAGACGTGCAAAACAAGCCTGAAGGGTCCTTACGAAGCAGGCAAATGTGCGTACATGTGCGTCCTCTACTCGACCAATGCATTTGATCTTCAGTAGTCCCCCTACACCAGTCTACAATGGGTTCATCGAGCGAAATGGTTCAGTATTTAACACACTGGACTCTCATTCTCGAGCACGGCGATTTCAACTCTCGCCGCGGTGGTATAGCAGTGCGCACTAAGGCGCCTTGCTGCAGCGCGCGGCCGTTCGCCGTCAGAGGTGAAAAGTGGCAATGCAGCACGCGTTTTTATAGAAGCATCGTTATATCTATCCAGTTTCACGTTGTAAAAGATTTCGAGAAGAGATCCATTATTGGTACCAGACGTACCCTCCGCCACACAGCGTCCAGTAGCTTACTTAATTTTCGCTTTGGGGATGTGATCATGTGACATACTGTTTTAAAAGAATGCAACCAAAACTCATAAACTCTGACAGTGATATATAATGAATTTTTTTTCCCTCGGTAGAAGCCTATTAGAATAAGTGAAAGAAGGGGGAGAGGGCATACCTCCACATACGCAATTGCGCATGCGAATTTTGGCCCCCAAATGACGTCACCGCTTATAGCCGGATTACCAAGCGTCGATGCCCGACGAATCACGAGCCTGAACGCTACTATACAGAACACAGATGTCACTCTCGGGAGACACTGTGACAGGCTTAGACGTCATACCATATCTACAAGAGGCTATCAAAACATTTAAATTACTACAATGAAGTTATATAGGCACAGAATTGGGGAGAAAAGGAGTTTCTGGCATAACCTGACTAAGAGAAGGGGTAGCAACTTAGCATTAGAAGGAACTGTGTGGAATAAAAATCGTAGAGGGAGACCGAGGGACAAATTCAGTAAGCAGATTAAAAGGATGTAAGATGAAGAGGCCTGCACAGGAAAGGTAGCCTAGAGAGCTGCATCGAACCAGTCTGCGGACAGAAGACCACAACAATATATAGGTATCAAACGTTTTTGTGCATGGTCAGTGCCATTGCCATGCACACTTGAGAAAATATCTATATTTAAAGCTATATTTTTGATGTATGGAGCACAGAGAAGAAGATTTTGAACCACAAAATAATCATAATCATATTCAAGTACTGATAGAAGGAGCGTTTTATAACCTATGTTCTTTGTGTATGGAGCATATGGGTGCGTTGGGGCGACCTCAATTTACAATGGATTCCAGACAAGACACTTTATTATTATTTATTTTTATTTCATGACCGATTTCGATGGTACGTAAGCGTTATATTCTGATCTCGATCATTATTAACAGTCTATTAGGAAGAATGGGGGCATGGGTGTGTGTGTTTGTCCTTAGGTTAGTGTACCTAGGTTTAAGTAGTTTGCAAGCTACGGACTGATGACCACGCAGTTTGGTCCGATATATTTACAAACATTTGAACATTTTAGGAAGAATGATGGAGATCAGAAGATGATGCATAGTAACGAAATTCAAAATAGATAGCGATCTTGGCTGGAAACCATTGTAAAGTTATATTCTTTCTTGATGGCATACACTTCATGAAGACTATTCCGAAGAATCTTATTCTGGCATCTGTCTTAGCACTGATTAACTGTACATGGTCGTTTCACTTCAGATCGCTCCATGAGCATACTCCGAGATATATTGTGAAGCGACGATTGCAGTCACCGAATCATACACTAGAAGACCAGTCTTTGTATTGCCACTCCGCGCGTCACTCTTCAATACGCAGTAGATCCTCTTGCTTTTCCCTACAATTTTTCAGAGTTGTACATTACAGCAACGTCAGCGAAAAACCTCACGGAATCTTCGTAATGGTTTCAACGAAGTCTACCGAAAGGTGGCTGTCAGAACGCAGGGAGTGTTTCGGTCATAAGGATCGTGTGACATCAACCTGTAAAATAAACAGTCGCCATTCCATGGAGACACACCAGTGCTTCCTACAGACAATCGAGCGATTTTGAAAGGGGCGAAACTTCTGATTGGTGGGATGGTCATTTCGGAGAATTTCCGCTTACGTTGGACGTACTACATCAGTTATGCAGCGATGCTGGTTGCAATGGTCGACATTCTCAGCCCATACACGAGGTTCTGGTCGTCTACGCAGCACAGACGTCCGCCATGACTGCCGTATTGGAAGGGTAGACGTGCCAAATCCTGCATTGAACACAGAACAGATAAGAGGGTTTGTGAGCCCAGAAACGTCTACCCGAAATGTCGCCAAAGGATTACTAGCAGTGAGACAACGGTCGTGCACAACTGTAGCCTGTCTTCCACACATGCCACAGTATGTAGGAATCAGCATGGGTTTCGAAAAAGACGATCGTGTGAAACCCAGCACGCGCTATTCGTCCACGAGACTCAGAGGGCCATAGACACGGGTTCTCAGTTAGATGCCGTGTTTCTTGACTTCCGCAAGGCGTTTGATACAGTTCCCCATACACGTTTAATGAACAAAGTAAGAGCATATGGTTATCAGACCAATTGTATGATAGGATTGAGGAGTTCCTAGATAACAGAATGCAGCATGTCATTCTCAATGGACAGAAGTCTTCAGAAGTAAGAGAGCTGTCAGGTGTGCCACAGGGGAGAGTCGTGGGTCCGTTGCTGTTCACGATATATATAAATGACCTTGCAGATAACATCGAAAGTTCACTGAGGCTTTTTTCGGATGATGCTGTAGTGTGTAGAGATGTTGTAACAATGGAAAATTGTATTGAAATGGAGGAGGATGCATCGAATTGACGCATGGTGCAGGGAATGGCTACTGAATCTCAATGTAGACAAGTGTAATGTGCTGCGAATACATAAAAAGAAAGATCCTTCATCATTTAGCTACACTATAGCAGGTCAGCAACTTGAAGCAGTTAATTCCATAAATTATCTGGGAATAGGCATTCGGAGTAATTTAAAATGGAACGACCAGATAAAATCAATCGTCGATAAAGCAGATGCCAGACTTAGATTCATTGGAAGAATCCTAAGGAAATGCAGTCCGAAGACGAAGTATTTGCAAATGATTGTTAAAGGAAGAAGGATAGGAAAGAAAGGATTAACAGTGGCCACATTTGGGCATTGATAAGTGAAAATGTGAGCCGGACCGGGAATCGATCCCGGGTCTCCCGCTTCGGGCCAGCGGTCGTCTTAACCACTTGGAAACCCGTGCTCGCCTCCCGTTCGTTTCAAATTGTGGCGCCCCTATCGTCCACACCCTCTTACACTCGCCATTACGGATACTCGTGCGAGGTCGGAAGTATGACCGCATCTGTGGTGAAATAACTGAAGCTAACGCTGTCGTCACGTTTAATACTTATTGTATTGGTGTGGTGTCCGTTCTTTCGCACGTGAAGACTACGCCGCATACAAATATGGGTGAGCCATTAATCTGTAAATACGAGGGTTGGGACTTAAACGGTGACAACTATTTATTCACAACTGATTCAAAAGCGTTAAATGTTTGCACTTGTTACTGTCCTTCAAAGTAGTCACCAGCGTTTTGTAGAACCCTTTGCCATCGATGTGGAAGGCGTAGTATACCCTTAAAAGATCCTGTTCTGTTGATGGTGCGAATGGAACGGTCTACAGCCTGTCGAATCTCTTGAACATTTCTGAACTGAATGCCACGAAGTGGTTCCTTCATCTTCGGCAACAGTATGCACTTCTTCCCCAGAGACGCTAGGATGACCTGCTCGATGCAAGTCTACCACAGTCTGCTACCTTCGTTGAAGGCTTTTACCCAGCGTGCCACTGTTCTGTATGGCAATACCGATCCCCTGTACGCCTTTTGAAGATCTTGATGACACTGTCTGCTATACGACCTCTGGCACATTCAGTCTTGATCCAAGTATGTTGTTCCTGTTTCGAAACATAGTGATACCGTTACGTTAGAACGCTCGCTCACAAGTGATGTGTATCCCTCGATTGTGCGCTGACGTGGGGCGGGCGAGTCCACTTGCTTGGAGGTGAGGTAGGTATGTCTACAACGTCTCCTATCAGCGACAACAGTAGATTGCATGGTATAGTGTCTCCACAGCAGTGTTGACACTGTTTAAGTTCCAACCCTTGTATAATCAATTCATCTACTCCAAGCATCAAATATCGAGTGAATTGACAAAGAGGGTGTACTAATTTTTATTTCGGCAGTGTATGTTGCGAAAAGTTATTGTTCTATAACACTCCCTAACAATGCACCAAAAATTACTTTCACGTCGGAAGTTTTCTCTCCGTTGAGAGTGACATACTGTGTTCCGTTTCGTGTGTGTGTGTGGGGGGGGGGGGGGGGGGGAGGGGGGCGGGCGTTGTGTATGTGTAAATGAGAATTGAGCCGGATCGATGATCTCCATCAGCGATCGGCGAGTTTCGATAGACTCATAATCTTTGGCAGAGTGGGTCTCTGGAGGGCGTGCCTAGGAGGTGTGTGCTGGAGGCGAGAGGGACGCTACGCGCCGTATGGGGAGTAAACAGGGTGTGGCCGATACGTCGCTGTCTGGGAGGTAGTTAGTATCGGCTGCGGTGCGGGACGTGTTAGTTGCAGCCATACCGAGCAATGGAACGGCTGACCGAGCTGCCTTGACGTGTTCCGAAGGCTGTGGCGATGGCTCCGGCTGTGTGAGATGCACACATTAAGTTTTGAACTAGCTACCTACGCGTCTTCTAAGACAGCGGAATCAGCATTTTATGCTACGGTGAGACAGTGCTATTGTGAGTTTGACAGTTTAACTGTGCGTTTAGCCTTATTTGGGATCCTTCCGCTTGGTCAACGGTCTCGGCTGGTAGCGATCTAATTTGAATTGTCTCGCCGCCGTTGTTGAACAGAGTGATGGCTCAATCCACCCTTCTGCAGGTCAAGTTGTTGTAGTGTTATCTTTTGGTATGAAGGACTGAATGAAGATTTGTTTGCACTTTAGTCTTGTTTATGTTTGTGGGTTGATTCTACGAACCTTGTTTTTTTTTTTTTTTTTTTTTTTTTTTTTGTAACATCTGTAAACATTATTGCAGCTGGCCTGTATTTTCTAGTATTTGAATTTGTTAGTCTGTTGTAGCTCTCATGCTGTGTACATCAACCCGTAAACTCGTCGTTAACGAACAAGCTGCTGTTACTAACGTGGTGATGTCTGAAGGCCATGGAAAATGGCGCGAGGTAGTGGCATGTATTCAAGTTAAATCTTCTGGAAGTCTGGGGCCTGTTACAAGACAGTGAGCTCGAATGTGAATTTTTTTGAAGATTAAGTTTTAACCAAAGATAGATTTTTGTTTCGAGGATCGTATATTAAAGCCCTTAAGGTGTAAAATTTATATTAACTGCAATTTTTTTAAGGTCGCCCTTCAGGCGTTGCTTTTTTTTTTTTTTTTTTTTTTTTTGTAAGAATATTTTAAGATAGCCCATCAGGCGTCTTGGTTGTTTAAATGATTAGCCCTTCAGGCGTTGAATTATTAACTTGATCTCAAAACTTGCCCTTGTGGCGTTGGATTGTTTAAATAATTTTTTTATTAATTTAATCTGCAAATTCTATTTTAATTATCTGTGTATTAAAGACAAAATAAATTGTGTGTAAACTGTCCATCAATTATGTGCGAGTGAATAAAAATCTGCTCAGTCCTTCCTTGAACCTTTGGTTACGTGGGGCCGGGTTCGAGATCTGTCCCACTGGACGAAGATCTGAACCGCACTCTTCTACACTACGTACCGTAGCAGCAGCCACCGCTCCCTCCCAGTCGGGGCCTAGACGACGGAGCCCTGCCCCTCAGTTGGAGCCAGCGCGTGGTAAGGCCCCCAACACACGTTACGATTTGTTGGGACTAATTTATCGGCGGCCCGATAAATTGGACGTGATGAGCGCTTCTCGACCAACTTCGCTTGTCGGGTGGTTGGTCAGTCCTGACCGTCCGACATCCGACATCCCCCCCTCCACTTCACCAGAAAATTGTACCTTGTGTGGCGTTTCCCGACCAACATCCATGCCTTCGGGCGCCTGAACAGCGAAGACGCGAAAACAAAGACAGTTCGACAAACAGAGATGAGGGTGGCGCTGCGTGCAGTTGGTCGGAACGTGTTGTTCAAGTTGTTGAATCAAACCATGAAGTTTATTTACGCGTTACTACAGAAGGCTACCGGGGGTGTGCAACAGTGAGTGGAACCCGTCCCAGGGACCATGGTGACCCGCAACCTAAGGGGTGAGACCCGGAGCTAGCAAGAGAACGTCTTTATGCACGGTGGCCCGATCAGAAGAGAGCGTGCCTCCGTCTCAGCAATCGTCGGGGCCTGGAGGACGCTCCCCGTGAACCAACGTGGTCTTCCCCGATTGGTAGCAGAGTATCGCAGAGTAGTAGGCACTGGGCTCCCCACGACAACGATACAAAGCGAGCAAGGGGGGAAAATCGTCGAGTCAGCAAGGGGAGCCGACGGCTCCATCGGTTACGAAACTAAGACGGTCGGAGGGAAAAAAAGTCGAATATTTTAATAAACTAAATTTTCGGGTCTAGCCGGGGTCCTTAGGGAGAGGTTCCGCTTGTACAGTGTGTAGGCTCCTACCAGTTGGTTGGGTCGTTGGACATCTTGGTGGTCGTAGGACTAATCGGAGCGTGTGTAGGGTTCCTTTAGGCGGCAGTCGCGTGGCCGCTGATGGATGGGCGCGTTGCCACCGGTCCTCCCCGTTGAGGCCCTGGCGGGCGCGAGTACTGGAGCGAAACGCAACGCGCCAACCTCTTTTTGTTATGCGGCTCCTCCTCTTTCCTCGCTCCGTGCCCTGAATTCCTAGACAAGTGGGTCGTCGGCGCCGCATTAACACCGAGCTAAAATAAAAGCTTCCACATTCATTCGGAGAAAATAAATCTGACGGTTAATTTCGTGATGGTTCATTCCGTTGGGTCTAAATCAGAGGGGTAGGTTCCAACTCAAAAACTGCCATTCTCTCAGTCTTTGGGTGAAGGCCAATGGCGGTACCTGATACAGAGTGAGCTTTATTACCCCGGAAATAAGAATATATAATGTAAGAATGCATTATTTCGCGGCGATAACTTTGAATAAAACGTTCTTGGGTTTCCGTCCGCGTCAGGTGGTTAATACTCCACGTGCTTTCGGCCAAGCACTCCTTGGCCATTGTCAAGTGTTATTGACTGCCTAGTAGCTGCAATTACGGACTTATATAGACTAGCTGCCGGCTGTGACGTCAAAAATGGCTGGCCGCGGTGGCCGAGGGGACTGAGGCGCTCCAGTCACGGTCTGCACGGCCACTACGGTCGGGGGTTAGAATCCCCCCTCGGGCATGGATATTCGTGTCGCCTTAGTCTTAGCTAGTTCATAAGTAGTTTGTAAGCTTAGGGACTGATGACCCCGTAGTTAAGTCCCATAAGTGCTACAAACATTTGAACATTTTTGTCAAAAATGTTTGTTCAAATGTTTGTATAGCTTATGGGACTTAATTAACTACCGGGTCATCAGTCCCTAACCTTACAAACTACTTATGAACTACCTAATTCTAAGGACGGCACAAATATCCATGCCCGAGGGGGGATTCGAACCTCCGACCTTAGTGGCCGTGCAGACCGTGTCTGGAGCGCCTCAGTCCCCTCGGCCACCGCGGCCGGCGCTGTGACGTCACTGGTGCTCCGCGAAATCGCCATATATGGGCATGCTTTGTGTTAAGGTTGTTATCAAATATTTTAATTTCGATGGCTTCTTTAATAATACTGTCCCAGAAGCCGTTCGTGCGAGTCACGATGGCAGTTTCATCGAATTTGATGCGATGACCGTTTACTAAAGCAAGCTCAGCTAAAGCAGATTTGTCTGGGTACCGTAAACGATAAAACATTTCATGTTCCTTCCTTCGTTGTTCAACAGTTCGTACTGTTTGTCCGACGTAAGACTGGCCACTCACAAGGTATCTTGTAGACCTACTGCGTGCCGCGGTGGAGTAGCGGAACGGTCTAAAGCGTCTCGCTGCGGAGCGCGCGGTTGCCTGCCCTGGAGGTTCGAGTCTTCCCTGGGGCATGGGTGTGTGTGTTTGTCCTTAGGTTAGTCTACCTAGGTTTAAGTGGTTTGTAAGCTACGGACTGATGACCACGCAGTTTGGTCCGATAGATTTACAAACATTTTTGAACCTACTGCGTCTTTAACTGGTCTCAGTATTTGCCGGATTTTCGTCGGGGGCCTGAAGACTGATTTGATCTTTTGTCTCTTCAACAGGCGGCTTATTTTGCCCGACACAGAACCGCAGAACGGCAAAAAAGCAAGTTTCTTTCCTTCTTCCTAGTCAGTGGTCTTATTGTGTTTCCTTCCTGAGATCGCATCACTTATTTCACGATCACTGTAGTCATTATTCCTGAAGACCTTGCGTAAATGTTCAACTCATGGGGCAGGTTATCAAAAAAATGTTCAAATGTTTGTATAGTCTATGGGACTTAACTACGGGATCATCAGTCCCCTAACTTACAAACTTACTTATTAACTACTTACTAACTAGGACGGCACAAATATCCATGCCCGAGGGGGGATTCGAACCCCCGACCGTAGTGGCCGTGCAGACCGTGACTGGAGCGCCTCAGTCTCCTCGGCCACCGCGGCCGGCGGGGCAGGTTATCGGCGTCTGATATCGTTTTTGCACGATGTGCCAAAGTTTGCAATACAGTGCGCTTCTGTGCCGGGTGATGATGGCTTATGGCGTGCAAGTACAGATCAGTGTGGGAAGGTTTTCTGTAGACGCTGAGACCAAAGCATCCATTCCGTTTCCGACGGACGAGAACGTCGAGGAAGGGCAATGTACTCTTTTTCTACCTCCATGGTGAACTGGATGTTAGTGTTGGCGCTATTCAGATGTTCTAAGAACTCGTCAAGTTTCTCACGTCCGTGTGGCTAACTAACTAACGTATCGTCAAAGAATCGGAAGAAACATTTTGGCTTTAATATCGCCGTGTCTAAGGCAATATTTTCTTCATGGAGAATTTCCAAAATTCAGGAATATAGAAATTCGCGGAAATAACATTGGAGACAATGTTTTCAGCCGCGCTTACTAGTGATTACTCATTGGTAGTTTTGAAATACAAGCTAAAACCTGGCTTTGCTCGGGTATTTATTTATTTATTCCTGCCTTGAGTTAGTACTTCTGCTATGCATTCTCTCTGTCCATCTCCTTTTTTCTAAAAACATGTTATATTTATCGGAGAATGGATAAGAAATAGTGCTGACTTACATAATGTACAAAATTGTACGTTCTGTACCCAAATAAAGAAAGATAGCAATCATAATACAAATGGCATATAAAATTCGCACGATCTCATATTTATTGAGTTATATGTTATACAATTGTATAATTTTTCAGTTATAGATTCATTTGTATAAGTGCTGTATGTCTGTATAATCTGTTGGGAATACAATTAGTAGTAAAGACGTAATAGATCAAAACTTCGTGCATGATAGGGCGGTTTTCTATAAACGTTACTATTTAAGTGCTCATATCTCATGATCTATGTGTCGTACTGTGATACAATTTCGAAGGTACATTCAGCTGCATGTGCATGTACTGTCTGTAAAATTTCCTGCGGCTACAATTTTAGCGTAGGTATTATAAATTGTAACGTCTTACCGAATGCCGTAGTTCTAGCCCATGAACAGCGGTAAAGTAGTAAGCAAGAAACTTTTTTCCTTTTATTATTTTGATGTAGTTGTCAGCGAGAAAAAGTTTAATAAAGGTTTGAAATTATGTTTAAAGTTGCTTGCAAGTCGCTAAGTACTGTCATTCTCATACACTGAGTTAATAAAGTCTCGCCGCATTATGTGGCAGTTTCTTGCAACTATATTGTTCATGACGCCATATCTCCTGAACCATCGGTCGTATATGGTTTTTATCCCAACAAAATTTTTACCTCACGGTAACGAATATGTACACCAAATTTGGTTAAAATCGGTGCAGTGGTTTAGGAGGAAATGTGCAACACTGTCGTTTGATGCAGCAGTTTTTCGCGCATCTCATTGTTTATGACGTCATATCTCGTGAACAATGTATTGTACGTGATCTTAACAATTACGGGACAGTCCTCATAGATTGATGCTTAATTGTGGAAAATTTCATAAACGTTAGAAGGAAACTGTTGATTCTTATACAGAAACATACGGACACTCCTGGCAAGCTCTCTAGCTGCTTGCTGCCTGTGACGAATAGCCATTTTAACTGCGGTGACTAGATTCATGGAATACCTCCTAATATTGAATAAAAAGTTCTCAGGTTACCATCTTCGTCAAGTGGTTAAAATTCCACGAGATTTCGGCCAAGCACTCCGTGGTCACTGTCAAGTGATATGTAATTTTGTAGAATTTCCGGCGTAATAGTGGTCAGTGTTCTTCACGTCGTTCTGCTGACACGATATTTCAGCGGTCCACCTGACCGCCGTCTTCAGGTGCAGCTGGTGTACACTCATGCCGGAACTGAGGAAACATACCACTAGAACAGGCCGTGTGCCCTCTGGGAGGTGAAGAGTGTTGCCGCGCTACCACCGGTAGAAGTTGGCCGAAGCGATCAAACGTAAATTAAAAAAGAGCTGGTCGAAAACTAGACCGTTGCTGTTTAATATCTCATAAAATAGAAATCCACATTTTACTTAATGGAAATCCTTTTTCCCTATTAATAAGATAATCGTATAACCCTATTTCGATTGATTCCTTGAGGGCACAATCCCAATAACGGGACATTGGAGGAATAATTTGTGTGTCTTTGAATGACATATTATGCCCTTCATTAAGGTAAAGTTCACCAGCATCTCCATCAATACCAGCTCCTTTCCCTCTCCCAGTCAGGCTTCCCACCTTCCTTCTTTGCTGATGACCAGCTCCTGCGCCTTATCCACCACCTTTCCGTCTACATGAACTCCCGTCGTGCCACTATCCTCGTTTCCCTCGTCATCAAGAAGGACTAAGACCATATATGGCATACCTGGGTCCTTGCAAAGCTCCAGCTCTATGCCCTTCTCATTAATTATGTCCGCTTCGTCACTTCCTTTCTCGCCCTTCGCCCATCCTATGTCACTGCCAATAATTCCAACTCCCGTTTGTTTTCCCCTCCGCCAGGGTGCCCCAGGGCTGCATCCTTTCCTCCCTCCTCTACCTTATCTATTCGGCTGATATGCCACAACCCCAGCCTCATCTCCTCCAATACGCTGAGGACACTTCCTTCCTTGCCCTCACCCCCTCCATCGCTCCCAACATCTTCTTCAGTCCCACCTCCTCCTGGCGCAACAAGGGGCTCCTAACCGTCAACCCCAAAAATCCCAGGCAATCATCAGAGGTCACACCACCCCTTCCTTCCATCACCGCGACCTCTACTTCACACTCCATGGCCATCCCATCTGGCAAACCAAAACCCTCAAGAATTTCCGCCTCACCCTTGACCACTCCCTCTCCTGGAAACCACACCTTCAACTTGTCCGTGAAAAAGCTCTCTCCCGCCTCAACCTCCGCAATCTCCTGTCCGGCCGGACGTGGGGCCTTAACCCCTCCAAATCCTCTTCACTTACCGATCCATCATGCATCCTCTGCTGCTTCCATCCTGCCTGGGTCTCCGCTCCTCCTGCCCACTACGAATCCCGCAGATCCTACAACGCTACGCCTTCCGCCTCGCTTACCGTATCTGCTTCCCATCCCCCAAGCGGATCCTTTAGGATTTAATTCCCTATCCCCACCTTCTGAAGTTCCTAGAACACCTCTGCCTCCACTATGTGTCTCGTAGAATAGAATCCCGCAACCAAGTCGTCTCCCACCTCTTGCTGCATCTTGGGCCTCTGCCACGCTAATACCTTATTATCCCTCCTTCCATCCACCTTGACACTCTCCACATCCTCTTCGAGGGTAACTTCCGTCAACTCCCTCTCCCGGATGACGCCGTCCCGGTCGACCCTCCTTTCAACCTTAGTCCAGCCCCGTATTTGTACGTTTCCCTTCCTCGCCCCTCCCATTCCTGTCCCCTCCCATGTTTCACTGTCATATCTCCCATCTCCTCCCTACGGTGGGTCCTTGCGCCTTCCCTCCTCCTCCCTCTCCTCTCCCGTTCTTTTCCCACCGCGCTTCCCCTTCCTCCCCTTTTCCCATTGCGGGACACCTGTGTCGAAATATTTTAACAGTGCGTCGTTTAGTGTTGTGCCAGTGTTTGTGCTACGTGCTCAAGTGGTGTTTTAATACTTCAGTAACCGCCGATCAGGTCGAATATTCGAGTTGCCATGTGTTTTAATTCTGTGCTTCGTCGACGTCCTGTTTGTGTCCTAAGTGTTACTTTACTCATCATGGCTTTTATTATTTTACGTATGTCTGTTTTTTACCACCGTCGCACTTTTAATTTCGGACTATGTTTTTTTTTCCAATTCTCCTTGTCTGTTGTAATTGTCTCACTTTTTATTTTCCTTCATTTTGTAATTCTACTTTTATTTGCTCCTTTAAGACTGTCTATGTTCACATTGTACCAATTTGTACTTCTCTCGGATGCAGAGCAGCGATCAAGCTGCTGCCATCCTGCCCCACACGTGGCGTGAAATCCAATAAAGAAAAAAAAGGCAATGTTCAGCCAAGGCTGACTTTTCCGGTTGGAGCAGACGTGTGTGCCTTTCATGTTCCACACATCGGTCATGAAATGTACGCTTTTCCACAATGGCAAGGGACTTCATAGACTTGCTCAATTCCAAATCATCTTTTACAGATCCTAGAAGAGCTCTAGTTCTTGACAAAGGCAATAAGACTCTTTCGATATCGTATCTTTTGATCTTTTGAGGATTCTTGGTATTTTACAAGAAATTCTCCTCGCTTATTGTAAAAATGCAACTGATTTTGAAGTGACCGTGGTGATCCAAATTGGAAAGCTCGTCTGATTTGATGATCAGTATAACCATTCTGCCTGAAAACAACCAACCTTAAGGTGATCCAAATCTTGCGTTCAATAATCAGAATCAGAAAAGGCATAAGCTCTTTTAACGAGTGTACGTAGAACTCTCAATTGTTGATGTGGTGGATGGTAACTAGCAGCATGGAGGTAGCGGTCAATAAGCGTCGGTTTACGGTACACACTGTGTCCCAAAGTTCCATTTTCTTTTTTATGAACTAAAACAACAAAATAAGACAATTTACCATTCATTTTAATTTCCATCGAAAACTTTATGCGTGGGTGAAGACAGTTAAAATGATCTAAAAGCCGGTGAAGGGCTTTCATTCCATGTGGCCATACAATAAAAATATCATCCTCGTATCTCAGAAAACATGTAGGCTTAAGGAAAGAAGTGCGAAGAGCGACATCTTCAAAATCCTCCATAAAAAGATTGGCGACGATCGGGAAGAGCGGCCACCCCATACCCAAACTGTCAGTTTGTTCAAAAAATGAATCATTGGATAAAAAGTACGTGGCGACATAGTTCATCAGGCATGATTATGCACCAGTCGCACCTGAAATATCGTGTCAGCGGAACGACGTAGCGCGGCCGCAAACCCGTGGAGAACGTCAAGTGTTATGATTGTCTAGTGGCTGCTAGTACGGGCTGCCGGCTGTGACGTCACTCGTATCCCGCGAGATCGCCATATATGGGCACGCGTTGAGTCGGTTTTCGATACGCTCGCTTTAACTCTGGGATCGCTGGATCCCACGCTGCGCTGAGCTGCAGGCCGCCGTCTCTGTTAAGGGTGTCGTCAACTTGTTTTCATTCCAATGACTTCTTTAATTGAATCGGTCGGTGGAGAAAGGAACTTAGTCACTTTTTGGTGATTTTCACTTTTTTACATAAATGCAGTAAACAGACCAAGATACACCTTACTGTGATGAAAGGAACTATGTTTGGCTTCTTCCTGTGGGAATAACATGAGGTCGATTTTATACGTGCTGAGGAGAAAGGAATCAAGTCAGTGACTTAGTTCCTTTCTCCGCCGCATGTCGCATCCCATCAGTAGATTTTACTGTCAGTGAGCTTGTACTACATCAGCTACATGCTAGATGGCGTTGGCCTGCGGCATTCAGGTGTAGAAAGCGCAACAAAACAGTAATTTGGCGCCAACTTCGTCAGGTGTCACGATTATTGTTGAGTGTTGTAAGTGATTGAATACCGTCTTTCTAAATGTCAAAAGGACATGTGTGAAAGAAATCCACGCATAACAAAAATTTCGGAAAATGTAATAAATTTGATAGTACCCAGTATCAAATCTTTCCCACTCAAAGAAACTCACTATGCTGGGAAGGAAATGAAATACCTAGATGTAAGCTTGGATCTGAAAACTTTGCACGAAATGTTCCTTAAGAAATATCCAGACGTAAATGTGAAGCACGTGTTCTATAGGAAACATTTTCATGAAAATTACAAAGTGCGAATAAAAAAAAATTGAAGATATTTTCGGAAACTGATGAAACACATTCGTGGAGAAGACACTGAGATTTTTTATGAAGAGATTTTGAAATGACTAACTTCAAGTGATAACTAACTGTGATATGAACTATTCCGATGTTTGAATTCTATTAAATAGTTGTTTTCATGTTCAGCTGAAGATAATTTACCAATAAATTTGTGATTTAATCCAGAAATGTGTATTTCTGAATGTATTATACTCTCGAAAAGTACTAATTCCTTCGTTGACTGGAGAAAGGAACTATGTTACAAATTTCAAATTTTTTAAATCGGAAGATACTTTGTAGAATATATGAAAATTATTTTCGTTCACAGTATGTATGGTTAGAGCACAGCAAATGTCGAAAATTTCAATGCTATTTGTTAAATAGTTTAAGAATAAATCAGTTTTTTTGTCTCTCCTGAAAAGTACAAAAAAGTGACATAGTTCCTTTCTCCACCGACCGATTCAATTATACAGTCCCAGAATCCGTTAGTGTGAGCTACAATGGAGGTTCATCGAATTTGATGCGAAGACCGTTTACTGAAGCATGCACAGGTAAAGCAGATTTCTCTGGGCATTATAAACGATAAAACCTTTCACGTTCCTTCCTGCGTTCCTCGACCGTACTCTTTGTCCTATATAAGACCAGCCACACTCTGAACGTATTTTGTAGACCCCAGGTGTTCTGAGACCTGCCGCGTCTTTAACTGGTCTTAATTGCCGGATATTCGTCGGAGGAATGGAGATTGATTTTATCTTCTGTCTTTAGCAGGCGGTTCATTTTGCCTGACTCCGAACCACAGAACGGCAAAAAAGCAAGTTGTTTGTCCTCTTCCTTGTGAGTGGTCTTATTGTGCTTCTTTCGTGACATCGCATCATTTATATCATGACCGTTGTAGCCATTATTCCTGAAACAGCTTCCGACAAAAATCCGGCAATTATTGAAACCAGTTAAAAACTCAGCAGGTATCAGAACACCTGGGGGTCTACAAGATACCTTGCGAGTATGGCCAGTCTTACATCGGACAAACAGTACGAAAGCAGGAAAGAACATGAAAGGTTTTATCGTTTTCGTTACCCAGAGAAATGTGCTTTAGATAAGCATGCTTTAGTAAACGATCGTGGCTCTCAGTAACAGCTTCTGGGACTGTACAATCAAAGAAGCCATCGAAATTAAAACAACTGATAACACGAAACTTCCTGGCAGATTAAAATTGTGTGCCGGAATCGGGACTCGAATCTGGGACCTTTGCCTTTCGCGGGCAAGCGCACTACCGACTGTGCTATCCCGACACGACTCACGATGCCGCCTCACAACTTTACTTCCGCCAGTACCTCGCCTCCTACTTTCAAAACTTCACAGAAGCTCTCCTGCGAACCATGCAAGACTAGCACTCCTGGAAGAAAGGATATGGTGGAGACATGGCTTAGCCACAGCCTAAGGGATGCTAGTCTTGCATGGTTCGCAGGAGAGCTTCTGTGAAGTTTGGAAAGTAGGAGGCGAGGTACTGGCGGAAGTAAAGCTGTGAGGCGGCATCGTGAGTCGTGTCGGGATAGCACAGTCGGTAGTGCGCTTGCCCGCGAAAGGCAAAGGTCGCAGGTTCGAGTCCCGGTTCCGGCACACAATTTTAATCTGCCAGGAAGTTTCATATCAGCGCTCACTCCGCTGCAGAGTGAAAGTTTCATTCTGGAACTGATAACACCCTGAACAGAGACGGCGGATTACAGCTCAGAGTGGCTTGAGATCGAGCGATTACGGAGCTAAACCGGGCGCATCGAACACCGACTCAACGCACGCCCATATATGGCGATGTCGCGGGGCACCAGTGACGTCACAGCCAACAGCTAGTGTATATAAGCCCGTAATAGCAGCTATTATGCAGTCATACAACTTGACAATGGCCGAGTACTTGGCCGAAAGCTCGTGGATTTTTAACCACTCGAATCGGACGGAAAACGGAGAAGTTTTTAGTCAATGTTATCGCCGCGAGACAGTGCATTCTTACACCCATTAATATCGTTTCATTTGTTCGGCGAAGTACATTTAGTCTGACTCTTGTTACATGCCATCCGGCTTCACTCAAAAGCGGTCCTCGATGTGGCAACCACCGACGTCGTCACAGATACGGTGCCTCGGTATCGTGTTCCGGTACACGCGATCAACGAGCCGAAGGTGTACATCGTCTGCCGCAGCCATAAACCGCGCCTGTAGGTATTCCTCGGATGCCACAGGGGACTCGTAAACCAAGCATTTCATGTGACGCCACAGGTAGTAGTCTAGCGGGTTCCAAACGTGGCAGTGTGAAAGCCGAGCTAAGACGCAAGTGACAACATAGTGACTGGCCCCGAAAATCTGTGATATCTGAAAGATTGTTGTGGTGTTTTGCATGTAGATGGAAAGCGGCATATTCGCGGACACGAGTCCCGACACGAAAATTAATCTTGTTCGTTCTCACTTCAAATGTTCTAATATTTATAGAGCTTATGGAACTTAACTACGGGGTCATCTGTCCTTAAACTTACAAACTACTTATGAACTAGCTTATACTAAAGACGGCACAAATATCCAAGCCCGAGGGGGAATTCGAACCCTCGACCGCAGCGGCCCTACAGACCGTGACTGGCACGCCACAGACCGCTCGGCCACTTTTGTCCTCACTAATTAAGACAAAACAAAGATGATGTTCTTCACAGGAAATGCTCAATATGTTCACCATCATTCCTCAACAATAGCGTGTTATTTTACCCCTTTTTTTATCACTGGTGTTGTCACAAGATCAAAGTTGAAAACCGGAATTGAAATTTAACTAACCGTAAGATCAGCAATGAATATTAATTTTTGAAATGTTCAAAATGTTTGTTAAGCTTATGGGACTTAACTACGGGGTCATCAGTCCCTAAACTTACAAACTACTTATGAACTACTTACGAACTAGGACGGCACAAATATCCATGCCCGAGGGGGGATTCGAACCCCCGACCGTAGTGGCCGTGCTGACCGTGACTGGAGCGCCTCAGTCACCTCGGCCACCGCGGCCGGCAATTTTTGAAATGGTTCATGCACTGAAAGGACCACAAAAGATTCCGCAGTCAGTTCTCAGTAGCAATGTAAGTTAAAAATTACGACAACACCAGAAAGCACCATTACATAAGAAAATAGCGGAATCAGTTACCTGGTATACATTCATTGGTGGAAGCCGTGACACTGCAGTTGAACCTGTATGAATTGATTAATATCTTCGTTCTCGTAACCTGATGCTTGGTTTCATGACTATTAATTATTAAAGTTTTAAGACCGTGTGCAATTTTGATCACTATGGTTATCGACAGTTAAAGAAATTATCGGACTTCGCTTTTAACAGAATGAAGATTTCCTGCAGGCATTGAATTCAATGTTTAATATAATATGAGAGTAAATAAATTTTGCATCGAGAATGTTCTTTTGTCATCATGAGACAATAGCCAACAATGACCAAGCATTAATTTACTAATATTGCTGAAAATAAGTCATCAATTAAATGAAAGATGGGGAGAAATTATTTAAATAAAATAGGAATTCCAAATGAAAGTTAAAGTTTATTACGTAAAGGGTGCTAACCAGAGCTCACACTTACATGATTATGGAGGTCGAATAAAATACGTCCGCTCAGTATAAAGGTAGAAAAACGAAAGACGACAAGCGATTCCGTTTTCTCTCCAGATCGTTTGAAATAGTTGAAGGTATAAATTGAAACAAGGATAATCAGAGATTTATTGGCAGAGAGAACGGATGCTTGTGACAAGCGTCGCAGATATAATTTTCAATAAAAAAATTTAATGTATTGCTACAAGCTGTAATAGAGGAATAATGTTGTGAACAGCACTGTAAAGTATGTCCGGAGTTATGGTGAGGCATTGGCGTCAGATGTCGGATGTTCAGCCCTAGAGATGTCGGTCGATCACGATACACTTGCGACTACAGGTAACCCCAAAGCTAATAATCGCATGGACTGAGGTCTGTGGACCTGGGACGCCAAGCATGACGAAAGTGGCGGCTGAGCACACGATCATCACCAAACGAAGCGCGCAAGAGATCTTTCACGCGTCTAGCAATATGGGGTAGAGCGCCATCATGCAAAAATCGTACGTTCCAGCAGGTGTTTATCAGCCAGGCTGGGGATGATGCGATTCTCGGCGTACCTCCCAACCGTCAGTTACAAAATCAGAATCACGCATTTCCTCGAAGAAAAAAGGCCCGATAACGGTAGATGTAGTAAATCCAACCCATACCGTCGTGCAATGGAGTTTCCGCGACAGTTCTAGGATTTTCGGTAGTCCAAATTCTGCAGTTGTGGGCGTTGACAGACCGTCGGAGCGTGAAATGAGCTTCGTCGGTCCACAACTCTTCACTCAACAGTCGTCATCTTCCGTCATCTTTTGAAACGCCCACACCGCAAATGCCCTCCGCTTCACTAAATCGCCAGGTAACAGTTCATGATGCCGATGGATTTTGTAAGGATAGCATCGGAGGGTACGCCTAAGTGCCAACCAAACGGTGGTGTATGGAATGCCGGTGCGACTGCAGGAGAGCTGGCGGGACGTGAACTGTCTCAGCAGCATTACGCCTTGTGCTCGGTCAGCCACTACAGGGTCTATCGTCCAAACAACCCGTGGCTCGAACTTAGAAATCATTTTCGCCACAGCTGCATTCGTCTACGGACCTTTACCCGTTCGAATCCCCTTCCTATGGCGATAGGATTGTAACGCTGGACTATTATATTCCCCATTCTGATAATATAGCTTCACTAAAAGCGCCTTTTCAGGTAACCTCAACATGCTGCGACTGCTGGTGCATCTGATTCTCTCTCTCTCTCTCTCTCTCTCTCTCTCTTTTTTTCGTTTATTGACTTTTTAATGCCCTAAGGCAGGCTGGCAGCAGCCAATGATGCTGCTCTACAGCCGAGCGAATGGTAAACAATGGACAACAGAATATAAAATGAAAGGTGATAAAAACGCGCTTTTACAATTTTAAGATGAACATTTGGGAGAAAGTTAAAAGACTATGACAGCGGACAGAACATACATGATTGCAAAAACAAGATATTGCCACGGTGGCTAAATAAAAAACACTCACTGCAGACGAGACATAACAAGACGGCGACATTGAGGTAAAAAAAAAAAACCACTGAACACTGGTGTACGCAACGTTAAAAAACACTGGACGATGAAACACTATACACACGAAGCACTGAACACTTAAAACACAGCACTGTACTGGCCCTGCAGGGGAAGGGGGGGGGAGGATGGAGAAGGCGTGGGGGAAGGCGAAAGAGGTGAGGGAAGGAAGAGTGGGGGAAGGGAGAGTGGGAGAAACCGGAAGGAGCTCCTGGGGAGGTGGAGAAAGGAGGGGGTGAGCCAAGCGGGGGACGGGAGTGGGAGGGGAGGGGGAGGGAGCAGGCGGCAGCAATCCACAGAGAGGGGTCAAAGTTGGAAGGAGGGATAGATGTCGGGACGGTTTTGGAGAACGTCGTCAGGGAGAGGTAGGTGGCGGAAGCTACCCTTGGAGAGGACGTAGAGGGTGTGGAGGTGAAGGGAGGGAGGGATGTGGCGGTAAAGGCGTGGCAGGGGCCCGGGATCCAGGAGGAGAGGAGATACCAGTGGGTTACGGGACTCTATCTTTCGGTGGATGTACTTGAGGCGGATGTGTTGGAGGAATTTGACCAGATGTGGGAACGGGATGAGGTCGTAGAGGATCCGCGTGGGGGAGGATTCTCTCTCTCATTACAGCTCCTTTTATACACGATTTTCATGTGCAGTCACTGACGTTTTGCTGTCCAGCGCCATCTGTCGGACATTTTTCGAGTTGTTATTGGCCTTCTTTAAGTATCTGTACAGGAAACAGTTAAGAATAATATACAAATATTACATAAAATTCGTAGCAGAATCACAGAAAGCGTATTAATATTTCGTATTTTATCACTTTTCAAGAAAGCTTTATATACACTGTACTTCTTGCCCCTTTAATTCTGTGAATCTACTACGAATTTCATGTAATTTATATATATATATATATATATATATATATATATATATATATATATATATATATATATATATAATTCTTAGCTGGCCGCGGTGGCCGAGGGAACTGCGGTGCTCAAGTCACGGTCTGCACGGCCACTACGGTCGGGGGTTCGAATCCCCCTTGGGCATGGATATTTGTGCCATCCTTAGTGTTAGCTAGTTCATAAGTAGTTTGGAAGTTTAGGCACTGATGACCCCGTAGTTAAGTCCCATAAGCTATACAAACATTTTAATTTTTTTTTTATTATTCCTAACTTTTTTTTAAAAAAAGGGCAATAATTGCTCGAAACCGAGTGTGAAATAATCTGCAACCCTTCAGCTGGTGGCTGTTGTCTTTTCTGACCCATACAACAGAGTTTGCTGCCATGGATAAAAGATTTAATTTCTTGTATATCTATATTCGTCAAAGTATTAACGGGATATTCCATAGGTATTATAAGAATGCACTTGAAATAAACTTTAGTCTTGGCCACAAATTTCAATTAATTGAGGCCTTACGCATTTCGACGTTTCGTCATTTTCGAAGGCATATCTTTCAAAATTATTAAAAGTAAATCTAAAACATTCCTTTTAAAACAATTACTGTCAAAGACATATGTCAAACATAAAAGTAATTTAAAATCCCCCCCCCCCCCAGAACATACCTGTAGGATGATCAATTGCATCCTACAGGGATGTTCTGGGGGGAATTTTAAATTTCTTTTATGTGTGACGTATGTCTTTGACAGTAATTATTTTAAAAGGAATATTTTAGTTTTACTTTTAATAATTTTGAAAGATATGCCTTCGATAATGACGAAACGTTGAAATTCGTAAGGCCTCAATAAATTGAAATTTGTGGTCAAGACTCTAAAGTTTATTTCAAGTGCATCAAAATGGCCATGTCTCACAAATGTCTAAAGGAGACAGCAAGCATTATAAGAATGGTTTTAAAAACAAGTTACTACTCCTGAGTGATCAACAGGGCATTCCAAAACAGAATAAATACGTCGTATAAGTGTATGTGAAAGTTTACTATGTTTATTGACATTAATTAGATCAGATATAGGTTCACATACACTCTTCCGCAACAACTGTAGGACATATATCTAAACTGCTAAAATGGCCTACCCATGTCGTCTGTGATTCACCATAAATCGTCTCCGATCAGCACATATTTCTAAAGACTCGATATTTCTTTCCTTATACTCTTTCTTTCGAATGTCAACACCTTATGTGCCACACGAAATGGATGGCAGACAATAACATCATGTTACACCTCTTTTCACTTCTACTTCGTTATCTTACATATTTTATTGCCATGTTTATGGTATCGCAATGTTTGCCATGTTTTACGAAGCTGTGACCAAGATACCGCCACTATAAATGCTTTCTCATCAATTACAACATGATGTATGTGTGGGTCTCACGGGACTTCGCTCGTTTTCCGACACCATTAAGAAAAGCACCGCTGCATATCACCAAAAAGGAGCTCGTAGATTTTGAGAAACCTTGTAGATGTTGACACAAAACGGCACTAACTCTTACGTTAAAGCTTGAATGAAGTGGTTTTCAGTCATGTATCTCTCGGATGCTAATAATCTATAGTCAGCGAAAAAATGGAGGACTTAACAGCAGTTAACTGCTTATATGACAACGTGCGCTCATGTCTGATACCATCATAAATAACAGTAACTCGCCCGAAAATGGCTCTTCTTCATTTATTCATGGCCGTGTTACAATTTTCACCTTTTCTTCTTTTATTTCTTCTTATTCTACTGTTAGTATTTTTCTCGTCCTTTCTAATCGCTGTCTGTCCGTCTGTTTCCTCGTCTTACTGAACCTCGGTTTTATTATGGTTTTTAAAAACAGTAGCTATTTATTTCCTTCCTACTGGAATTCTGTTAATATCTTCTAGCCGGCCGCGGTGGCCGAGGGGACTGAGGCGCTCCAGTCACGGTCTGCACGGCCACTACGGTCGGGGGTTCGAATCCCCCCTCGGGCATGGATATTTGTGCCGTCCTTAGTATTAGCTAGTTCATAAGTAGTTTGTAAGTTTAGGGACTGATGACCCCGTAGTTAAGTCCCATAAGCTTAACAAACATTTGAATTTGAACATTTGAATATCTTCTAGCCACTACATTCTCTTTAGTTTCATTAGTTCATGAACCGAATAATTTTCCAACTGAGTTAATTTCTTTCCTTCAATTGCCTGATTCACGACGTCTCATAAATTTCAAGGTACAAATAATTAAGTACATCAGTCGACAGTGGATATTAAATTACATCTGCGCATTCCAAAACCGTCGATATCACCCTGAACTAAACCTATAGGATAACCACTGGGTGTATGAAACTGACCTCCTTGACCTATATAAGTCATCTGGCTTTGCCTCACCAAAAGAGCGCAGAACAACTTGCACAGTTCACAGAGCAATTCAAGCCAACTTTCAACGAGCGCCACATCCTTTACAAGCCCCAAGTTCCGCCAGGAAGACTCAAATCAAGGAAAAGCTTTTTGAGGAATGTACCAACTGAACCACCTAAAAACTACCCCACTGCAACAAGCACGCCCTACCGGAAGCCAACTGGACTGGAAGGCCTGGCGAACCTTGAATAGAATGAGAACGGGAGTTGCACCTGTGAAAACCAATAAAGCTGAGGATCTTCTGTGCGAATGTCGAGAACCACAGGACAAATGTTGTTTGTAAAGTCCATGGGACTTAACTACGGGGTCATCAATCCCTAAACTTACAAACTACTTATGAACTACTTACGAACTAGGACGGCACAAATATCCATGCCCGAGGGGGGATTCGAACCCCCGACCGTAGGAGCCGTGCAGACCGTGACTGGAGCGCCTTAGTCTCCTCGGCCACCGCGGCCGGCACCACAGGACATTACACATTTGCTTCAATGTTGTAGTTGCCCACAGTCCTGTACCCCCGATGATCTAAAGTTGCTCAGCGATGCGGCAGTTCACGTAGCCCAATATTGAGCCAAAAATTTAGGTTTATGGAGAGTCCGGACTCGAAAACGTAAAACTAAATTACATTAATGAGAAAAGCTGAAAATCTGTGCCGAATCGGGAGTAGAACACAGGTATTCCTGCTGACCGAGCGATCGCTGCAACCTTATGGCCTACTCAAGCACCGCTCCCGGCAGACTGAAGTCTTCAAAAATGTTTCAAATGTTCAAATGCTTGTATAGTCTATGGGACTTAACTACGGGGTCATCAGTCCCTAAACTTACAAACTACTTATGAACTACTTACGAACTAGGACGGCACAAATATCCATGCCCGAGGGGGGATTCGAACCCCCAACCGTAGTGGCCGTGCAGACCGTGACCGGAGCGCTTTAGTCCCCTCGGCCACCGCGGCCGGCAGACTGAAGTCTTCAACTTATCCACACTCTTCTGACGTAGTTCCACTGTCCATCATCACTCAGTACTTGCTGCGTTTCTCCGATTTTCGTAAGGGTGCGGGTGTAATTCGCATCTACACTGATAAGATCACTGGCCTTAATTACACTAACTTATGTCTACGTCAGTACAGTGTGGGTAACTTCAAAATGTGGCTCCGTAGTTATGGTGACCACTGAGACGTAATAAGCAGGAGATCCGGGTTTGAATCCCGGTCTGGCACAACTTTTCCCACCGATATAATTAAATCTGATATCTATAATCTCTTTGTGTCTTGATTCATAATGACTGCTGGATCAAACCAGACATGTCCCAAAGAACCGACACCCCATATATATACATAAATTTCGTTTATCGTCCATGATTCACTCCCATACAAGGCAACACTCCACAGAAATGCCTTCAGAAAGGACTTCCTTAGGCTTAAATCAATATTCGATGTTAACAAATTTCTCTTTTTCAAGAACGCTTTTCTATCCATTGCTATTCTGCATTTTACACCCTCTGTACTGCGACCATCATTTGTTATTTTACTGCCCAAGTAACAAAACTCATTTACCTCCTTTATTGTTTCGTTATCTAATCTAATTCCTTCACCATCGCCTAATGTTCTTAGACTGTACTCCATTACCCTAGATTTGCTCTTGTTAATGTTCATCTTATATACACCTTTCAGAACACTGTCCATTCCGTTCAGCCGGCCGCTGTGGCCGAGGGGACTGAGGCGCTCCAGTCGCGGTCTGCACGGCCGCTACGGTCGGGGGTTCGAATCCCCCCCTCGGGCATGGATATTTGTGCCGTCCTTAGTTGTAAGTAGTTCATAAGTAGTTTGTAAGTTTAGGGACTGATGACGCCTTAGTTAAGTCCCATAGACTCTACAAACATTTGAACATTCCGTTCAACTGCTCTTCCATGTCCTTTGCTGTCTCTGACAGAATTACTATGTCGTCGGCAAAACATAATGTTTTTAATTTTTCACCCTGAACTTTAATTCATTTGAATGATTATTCTTATTCAATTCACCCACTTCTGGAAAAGAATGGACAACCGGAAAAAAAATAAAGAGCCGGAGTTTTAAAGAGGTGAACGCTCAATGTATCCATTTGTATTTCAACCTACACCCCTTGGAAATTTATCCATAATTCAAAACAGTAATCTTTATTTAAACAACGCGGTTGACATTAGTTTCTCACTTTTTAAAACTGTCGGCAGTACACAGATTTTTGAAAGTATGGACTTCAAGCTGCACCCTTTCACTCAGATACCTACAGTAACATTCGACCACGGGGAAGAAATAATCAGCCTCGTTCATGTTAATTTTGGGCCCAACTCGTTACAGAAACGACAGACTCCGACGAGAATAAGCCCCGCAGAATTTTGGGTTAGAAAATGTTCTACATCTACATCTACATACATACTCCGGAATTCACCGTAAGGTGCGTGGCGGAGGGTACACTGTACCACTACTAGGCATTTCCTTTCCTATTCCACTTCCAAATAGAACGAAGAAAAAAAGAATGCCTATATGCCTCCGTACGAGCCCTAATTTCTCTTACCTTGTCTTTGTGATCTTTACGCGAAATGTAAGTAGGCGGCAGCAAGATCGTACTACACTCAGCTTCAAATTCCGGCCCTCTAAATTTACTTAACAGAAATTCACGAAAAGAACGTCGTCTTTCTTCCAGCGATCCCCAATTGAGTTGCCGGAGCATTTCCGTGACACTCGGGCATTGGTCGAACCTACCGGTATCAAATCTAGCTGCTCGCCTCTGAACCGCCTCTATGTCTTCCTTCAAACCGATCTACTGCGTGTCCCAAACAATTGAGCAATACTCAAGACGTGGTCGTACAAGCGTTTTCTACGCGGTCTCCTTTACAGGTGAAGTACATCTTTCCAAAATTCTCCCAATAAACCGAAGTCGGCTGTCCGCCTTACTCACAACTGTCCTTACATGTTCGTTCCATTTCATATCGATCTGCAATGTTACGCCTAGATATTTGAACGACGCGACAGCATCAAGAAGCTCACTACTAATGCTGTATTCGAACATTATGGGATTGTTTTTCCTACTCATTCGCATCACCTTACATTTTTCTACATTGAGAGCTAGCTGCCATTCTTCGCACCAACTAGAAATTTTGTCTAAGTCATCCTGTATGCTATTACAGTCAGTTACAGACGACACCCTCAAATGTTTGTACAGCTTATGGGACTTAACTACGGGGTCATCAGTCCCTAAACTTACAAACTACTTATGAACTAGCTAATCCTAAGGACGGCACAAATATCCATGCCCGAGGGGGGATTCGAACCCCCGACCGTAGTGGCCGTGCAGACCGTGACTGGAGCGCCTCAGTCCCGTCGGCCACCGCGGCCGGCGTTTTTGGGTTAATAATCTAATTGGGACATCATTGGGCTCTGTCGAGAGACAACAAGAAGAAGAAGATGGGAGAAATGGTGGCTCTGCCAGGAATGAAGAGCTCTTTGGTGGCGAATTACTGTTAGCTATGAAAGCGGCAGACGAGTGCGCGCACAGACATATAAGAGCGTCGTAACGGCGAGTCGAGACGGTGGGCGAGGCCGCCTTTCTGGGACGGACGTTGGACATGGGCGGCAGGCAGGGGTCGAGTGGCGTATGGCCGCCGCGTCGCCAGACACCAGTCGGCACCGCTTCCCCGACTGAACCTGCGCGGCACCCAGCGACTGCTGACGGAAGAGTCGTTCCTGCTATAATACGGTGACGTAGCCAGGATATTGTCAAAAGGGGGGGGGGGGTCCGAATGGTTAAAGAGAATGACATAAAAGTTATCAGGCTTGATTCCATATTGGACTGGGTGCTCCACGACTGTATTTGATTTGTGGTAATTGTTCAGCGATCAGTCGTCATAAATATAAATTCTTTATTTGTTGGCAAATCCGGATTTCGACCACTGTGTGGTCATTATCAATGCTAAAATAAATACAAAAGGGCCAGTTAGAATAACATGCATGTCAGATTATAAGCTAATTGTACAAGTTTCAGTTATAGTCAATGATAAAAATACATACCTTAAAATAAATTAAAAAACTTAAAATAACTCGACCTCCATGTAGGAGGTTGCGTTTGTACTGACGCAGCTGTTACAATCCTTACACAGTTGACGTCAGCATGGGTCATTTGTGACTAAAGCGCCCTCTTTAAAGTTTCATATAAATAACAAATTTATATGATGTATATTTATGGTAGAGAAAGTTACATTTTATTGTAATTTTAGTAGGCCTTTTCAACTTTAAACTGTTCTTTATTAAAAAGTCTCGTTTACTGTTTATATATAATTGGTAGTAAAAATATGTACTAATTGGTGTTTTACAATATATATATACAGCAACTCTTTTAAAATATTTTATATAAAACTGATGATCTGTTGATAATTTGTTCACAGTCAAAATCATAAAATCAAATGATGTCAATTTTAAAAATCAAATGATGTCAATTTTACCATACATTTCTACCATTAATATACATCATATAAATTTGTTATTTATATGAAACTTTAAAGAGGGCGCTTTAGTCACAAATGACCCATGCTGACGTCAACTGTGTAAGGATTGTAACAGCTGCGTCAGTACAAACGCAACCTCCTACATGGAGGTCGAGTTATTTTAAGTTTTTTAATTTATTTTAAGGTATGTATTTTTATCATTGACTATAACTGAAACTTGTACAATTAGCTTATAATCTGACATGCATGTTATTCTAACTGGCCCTTTTGTATTTATTTTAGCATTGATAATGACCACACAGTGGTCGAAATCCGGATTTGCCAACAAATGAAGAATTTATATTAATGACGACTGATTGCTGAATAATTACCACAGACATAAAAGTTTTCTGGGTATGGTACCGCGTCATGACGTAAGGCTATTACTTAAATAACCAACGTTTCGGCCAACGTTACAGTGGCCTTCATCTGGGTAACTGATGTGAGCTGGTTGTTACTACACTTTATATTACTTTCATTTAGACATTACGTCATAATTTTTTTTAAAATAAGCGATGTTATTGGTGAATGTATTGCGGAAGAGTGGAACTTTATTTTGATAGGATGCTGAGGTGGAAGGGGTGGGGGTTCGCCGTTGCTTCTTGCATAGCGAGACATGATTGGTGTTCATCGGCGAATGGGGTGAGGGCTTCCGTTTCTCTCCTGCTGGCCGTGGGCCGCGCGGCGGCAGTAGCTTACTAGTGACGCTCGCGTGTTGTGATGTCAGTGCGGCCTATTTCGCTGTGATGGCTGGTAGGCAAGAGGGGGCAAGCCTGAGTCCATCTTCTCTATTCATGTTATTGGGGTGTTTAACAATTTCGATGGCTTCCCTTATCTTGCGTTTGACCATCCCTCGTTGCTTGGCGAGTATTGTGACATCGTTAAATTTTATCTTCCTACTGCAATCTTGCTGGTGTTCGGCTACTGCAGATTTATTGTGTAGGTTAAAGAGAAGTTTACAAATTTTTCCATTTATTCTAAAGAAAAACTTAGGCTAACATATTTTTTTATATTTTATACACATAGTTTGCGTTTGTAAGACCTTCAATAAATGCTGCAATATTTTATATACAAAATTGAGGAATAATGATTTTGCAGCCAAGATCGCATTTTTCATTTATTAAGTTACCGGTTTCGGAGTGCTCGACGCCATCTTCAGACCTGTCGTAATTTAAATATTGAATTTAGACTTTTGAAGTTCCTCGCTTCAGAACCGTTAGAAAATGGATGTATATATTTTAGTTGTGACTAGTAATTTTGTGTTTGATGGTGCCTCAACCTGGATGTACTCTTTTAGCATATAAAAAATGTCGTGAAGTTATGTAAATTACGACAGGTCTGAAGATGGCGTCGAGCACGCCGAAACCGGTAACTTAATAAATGAAAAATGCGATCTTGGCTGCAAAATCATCATTAAACAATTATAGATCGCCCCATCGAACTATGAGTTCCTTATATAAAAAAATTGAGGAAAACATTTCTCAACAATTGTTTCAATATACGCCAGAAGAAACTTCAGTTGTTATTCCAAACGAAGTCAGATTATCAGATCGGAAGTGTTTCTTTGTATTTGAACACTGGCAACGACACGGTTGCATGTCACCAAGCTCGCTGCCTGTCAGCCACGACTGTTTCTTGGTGTTTCGCAAAATCTGAATTAATTTTTGCATCAGTATAAATACCTTGCATACTGATTTAGAAAACGTAAGTCTGTAATTTTATTTCCAAGATTATTGCTTCTTTTACACTTGTTGGCATTGCAACGTATCCATCCTCTAGATAAAATATTACTCTTAAACCTAACAGTATTATACATACTGAGTGAGGTGCCTTGATATACTGAAATATTGCTACTCGAAATAACGACTCCACGGCTGTAAATAGATAAATAAGCTGTTACAGTAGTACGTATTTTGACTTACCATAACGCTAATGAAAGTCGGTTTTTCTCTTTTTTTTCTTGTTATGAACTTATTCATAATTGGAAACTTATCTTAACAACACAAAATAAATATACGGCAGTGGCAGCACCAATGTAGTGCTTAACATAGTAGTAATGGAGCAAGGCGAACAATGGGCAGCGGCTAAAGGAGGACTGGGCAATAAAATGTTCAAATGTTTGTTAAGCTTAAGGGACTTAACTGCGGGTTCATCAGTCCATAAACCAACAAACTACTTATGAACAACCTTATACTAAAGACAACACAAATATCCGTGCCCGAGGGGGGATTCGAAACCCCGTCGGGGAACGGCCTCGCACATCGTAGCGTAGCGCCTCAATGCGCTCGGGCGCTCCGCCGCGGCGACTGAGCAATAGCCGATGTTGTTATCGATATATCGATAATTAAAATCTATAGATGGCTTTGTTGACTGTCGATAGTGCGTATCCCTTTTTCGGCGTATGACTGATAACAATACCATTCAGTTTCACTACACGGTAGCTAGGTCGTGTCTTATTTCATTTAGTCCCTTTCGAGGTTCGAGTCCACCATCGAGCATGGGTGTGTGTGTGTCGTCCTTAGCATTCGTTTGAGTAGTATTTTATCGTTTAGGTGATCCGGACCACCAAGACCCCCCACCCTTTGGCTACGTCCTTGTATAATAACAGACCGAAAATCTATTCCCTTTATAGATGTTCAAATGTTTGTAGAGTCTATGGGACAACTACGGGGTCATTAGTCCCTAAACTTACAAACTACTTATGAACTAACTAAGACTAAGGACGGCACAAATATCCATGCCCGAGGGGGTATTCGAACCCCCGACCGTAATGGCCGTGCAGACCGTGACTGGAGCGCCTCAGTCCCCTCGGCCACCGCGGCCGGCCTTTATAGATGCCGAGAAACTGTAGTGGATACCGAATACCAGAGCCGGTCACAAGTCCGTTAATCCTTTAATCGTTAATTAACGAAGTTAACTTTCTAAGTAACTCATTAACTTATAAATTAATTAAAAACGTTAATGGACTATTTAATTTCCGTAAATTTGCCATTAAGTCCGTTAATCCGTTACTTTTGTACCCACTTCTTATGATAAAAGTCTTGCCGCGTATACCATGCTCATTTTAGCGCAGGCTAGATGTCTTGTGTCTTGCGTAGCTTTAGCCAATGTCGTATTAAGAATGTTGGGACAGTGCTTGGGATGGGGGCAGATGGATGGGTTTTTGTAGGTGATCATTGTAGAGAGGCATTTGTGGGTATACGTTTGGGCTTTGGATCAGGAAGGTTCGACTTTGTGTTTCCAGTGGTCTATAGCTATAGGCTCCATTCTGTAAAAGGCCATCGTGGATGGATCTTCTGCGAAAACACGGAAGTGGGAAGAGAGTGATGGTGGATATTGGGGGCTTTTTAGATTTCGGAGTCAACCCCATTGATCACAGGAGGTTGGGTTGGTTTGGGACGTGGTTGGCTGATCAATAACTGGGAGGCATGTGGACCAAAAGATATGACATGCAGTTTGGGTAGGAAATGTGTTTAGAAATCGTGGATCAGAGGACTTGATGATTATCAAATTTTGTGTCGTACAAGTTCTTATATGTTGTCGTAAGAAAGGTACTTTTTTTATTTCGAGGGCTTGTGTCTTAGGACTGATGAATTTAACACCTGGTTCAGAGAGGAAGAACGATTATGTTGGTGGAGATGTGAAGAATGGTATGAAATGGTGTTCAATGGCTTCGGTCCGGGTGACCTGTCAGAGGATGACTATGCAGAGGTACGGAATTTTGCTCGGTTTCGTTCTTCACGTGGAGCTGGTGTGGTTGAAGATGATACAGAAGTAGTTGTCACAGCTGCGGCATATGAAGTTGATGCAGTTTTTCCAGTTGTTGGTGACAAGTTGCGAAACATTAATGATAAATCTGAAACATTGAATTAAATTTTGTGATGCGACCGGGAATCAAACCCGGACCTCCATGCTTACTAGGCAGACGTCTTATCGCTAGACCACCGCATCACTAGCGATTAAGGCGCCTCGGAATAGCCTAAGAACGATTTTCCTTCACGTCACAGACTTTAATTCAGCTTCTGTGTTCCACAGAACATTGCCACTACTGCCAAAGCTCTCCATGCAACGGAATAGCACCTCGACAATGGAACACAGGAGCTGAATTAAAGTTTGTGACGTGAAGGAAAATCTTGCTTAGGCTATACCGAGACGCCTTAATCGCTAGTGATGCGATGGTCTAGCGGTTGCCGGGTGCCGTGGCTCAGCGCGCCCGGTCAGGGGGTTAGATGTTCTCTGTGATCTACCTGAAGAAGAGAGAGAAAAAAGGGTATTTTTCCCCCACTCGGCTGCTGCTGCTTCGTCACAAAAACGGCCACGCACATGTACATATAGTACTTATTTGTCGACCGACCGAAATTACCTTGCGATTTTCTGAATAAAGCTTGAGAAGTACGCGATACTGCTTACAAATTTTGTTGTCTTCGTGCAGAACAACGAGTGTACGAGGTTTGAAGTAAATCCGTGTTCCAAACGTCGTGGCCTCCCCTTGTGAGTTCACCTTCAGAATATTTTGCGCTCGCGCCGCTAGAGGCTCTAGCTGTGACTTACAGGATGCTGCATTCTAATGCTCGCTGCAGACACGAGGAAAAAAGGCGTTATCCCGTTTTTTTTGGAAGAGGCGCCTTCCGACTCTGCGGGACTCGTCACCTCGGCGCAGCTGACGCGGCCCAGCTGTGCTCTAGGAAGCTTTTAGCGGCGACAGCTGGGATGTGGCGAGAAAGCGCCGGCAGTGGTCTCGTCCTGTGGAAATGGGACCTCGCTATCAATAGCGCACACTTGCTGACGCACGCCGGCGGATCGCGAGTCATCCTTCGTGGTCCGCTTGTCTTTTGTGCTATACCACCCGTATACTTCATATTCTGATATTTATTTTTATTTTTAATCGTGTCAGAAGCATCATGTGTACAGAATTGTTTATAAAACTCATCTGGGTGTTGGACCGCATCGTCAATATATCAAATACTTCACCGACATTTCAGCCACTATTGCAAGCGGCCATCTTCTGGGTGTTACGTTTACTGCTGGGTGACGGAAAGCTGGTGTCTTAAATATTAAATGTTGCTAGTTGTTATTGGTGGTTTCAGCTCTCTTTCATTGGTGTTTATTTCTTCCTATTGGTGGAAAAGGAAGTCCAGGATTGGTGTTTACATTAATGTTTGCCATTGGTTGAAACTGGCGAATGAGGAGCGGTGATAGCAGTGACGTAGCACTGGTGCCTAGCGCCGGCTAGAGCGTGCTGTTTGCTCTGTGTACGCGCGGCCGCTGTTGTCTCCGGGCTATGTGGGCCCCTATGGACTGCATTGCGCGCTGTGTCGTCGCGAAGCACTGCCACTGCTGGCAGCCAAGATACCGGAAGCCTATACCTGTCCTCCACACCAATGAAATAGAGCTAAAACCACCAATGACAACTAGCAAACATTTAATATTTAAGACACCAGCCTTCCGTCACCCAGCAGTAAACATAACACCCAGAAGGTGGCCGCTTGCAATAGTGGCCGAAACGTCGGTGAAGTATTTGATATATTGACGATGCGGTCCAACACTCAGAAGAGTTTTGTAAACAATGACAACGCCAGCGGAAGCCTTTGTTTACATGTGTACAGAAGTTTATAAAGTTATAACATACAGAGATTACTTACATACGTGTAAACTACGAACTATAAACAGACAGAAACATCATATACATTTGGCCCAAAAGTGGGCTACGTCGACAGCATTTGGTGTTTCCAACATCAGGTCCTCTAACGTGCAGTGCGAAGGACATTCAGAGCAGTTATACATGTGCTGGGTCGTCTGCACGTCTCCACAGTCACAGAGGTTAGATACAGTAGAATATCCCCACTTCATAAGATTATCTCTTGACCGTGCAGTGTTGGTGCGTACCCTGTTTAGTGACTTCCAACCGTCCAGTCCTCATTGTGGCCTGGTGCCAATTCTTCCTTTGGTTCCATCCAGTGCCTTTCTCTCGATCTCTTCCATCTGCCCACTTTAGATCCGGGTTGGTCACTGAGGTTGTCGGTTGCTCTGAGAAAGCTCCGTCTGGATTTCAGGCGTCTGGTGGCTGGTTGAATGTTGTGGAGGAAGTGGCTGACAACTCAACCCTCGCTCTTTCACTGTAGGCTGCAGCTGGGGGACAAGAAAGGAGCCTCCACGAAGAGTTTGTGAATTGTAACATCGAAACTCGGTCGTCCCCTGGGCAACGGTCCTGTGCCGGCTGATCCTTTCACTCCAGAAGCAACAGGAAAAATCAACCGAAAAGGACCTTATCAGGTCCCGCACTATTATCTCTGTGAATATTCTGATATAGAAACTGTTCACGGATAACAAATTTTGGCGGCATATGGAGTTGCAACTAACTACAGTCGATTTCCACTTGCTCTATTTGGGAACTGACGAGGTATTTCCAGCATACCATGTACAGTGGTTTATGGTGTATCTAACTGGTCAGCGCCGGCTTTAGGGTGGGGCGACCCGGGCGGTCGTCGAGGGCGCCAACGCAAGTCTGGAAAAAAACACCGCCACTGTAACGTCAGTATTACAATCTACAATTACCCATTTTGCGGAGCTAAAATATTATACCGTCTCATTCAACGCGTGCTGAATTCAGAGTAGCGGAGGACGCGAAGAATGCGCTCTCCCTATTGCCTGCATCCTTCCGTGTTTCACGTGAACTTTGTCTGACGTCAACAGTGGCGGCGCTGTGGGGGCCTCGCAAAACATGGTTAAAATTTTAGTTTTTACTTTTTTTTATATTTGATGTTTAACGGCTCTTTTCAACTGCTGAGTTATGTAGCGACCACATACATCTAACTTACACTAGCTTAACCAAAGGACGAACACAACTTCCATACGCAAGGGTGGGATTCGACCCCCAACGAGAGCGATCTCGTTCACCGTGGTATGACGCCTTAATGCGCTCGGCCATATTTATTTCCGTATGAGTGCAGGAGTGATGCAATTTTTAGTTAAATGCTTGCAAAACAACTTCTTCAGTATATTTTAGAAAACAATTTGGAAGTAGTATACCCAAATGTTTATGTAAGAATCAGTATCATGCTGCCGGCCGCGGTGGCCGAGGGAACTGAGGCGCTTCAGTCACGGTCTGCACGGCCACTACGGTCGGGGGTTCAAATCCCCCCTCGGGCATGGATATTTGTGTTGTCCTTAGTTGTACGTAGTTCATAAGTAGTTTGTAAAAAAAATGTTCAAATGTTTGTGAAGCTTAAGGGACTTAACTACGGGGTCATCAATCCCTAAACTTACAAACTACTTATGAACTACCTACAACTAAGGACGGCACAAATATCCATGCCCGAGGGGGGATTCGAACCCTCGACCGTAGTGGCCGTGCAGACCGTGACTGAAGCGCCTCAGTCCCCTCGGCCACCGCGGCCGGCTAAGTAGTTTTTAAGTTTAGGGACTGATGACCCCGTCCCTTAAACTTAACAAACATTTGAACATTTCAGTATCATGCTAACAGTTCGAGTCAGTATAGCTTCGGCCGAGAGAAACTTCCCAAAGTTATAATTGATTAAGACTTACTTGAGAAGCACAATGAGCCAAGAAACATTATCTGCGTTGTGACTACTGTCAATTGAAGCCGAAATAGCGGCCAGTATTAATTATGATTGATCTTAAAAAAAGTCTGTGTAGCGAAAACCCGAAAATTTCTGTATTTTAATTAGTGTTTGTCTGTTGTAATTTTTGTCATTGCAGTAATGCTTGTATGTTATAATAATAAAATTTTAGTATAATGATTATTGATCTATAATTCAGCTCATTTTATTTAACATTTTCTTCCTTACTGAATATATGAAAGGGGCCTCGCAAAGACGAGTTCGCCGACGCCCAGTTTTCGTGTAGCGCCGCCACTGGACGTCACAAGCGGGTATCCCGTGGCCGGCGAGAAAGACAGGCCTGGGCACTCAGCCAGGTGACGTGGCAAGAGTAGTGCTGCGCCGACGCGATCGCGGATTTGACTGGTTAGCCGCAAAGAGGCAGTAGGCCGTGCCCCAGCGGCTAACCTTTTGTGTCCCAGCCTCGTCGCCGCTTTTGTGTCTCGTTCCGTTGTAGGTGTCGGTGGCCGAGTGGAATGAGACCGACACAGAAATAAAGATAGCACGCTGGTGCAGGTACGGAGAGGAGCAGCCAGAAACTAGAAACACTAGAGTAAATTAGAACGAGATATATATTGGACAGAATTTATACAATACTTTTACATAGTACTGCAGAATGTTGATACATAGTTGAGCTAGAGTCCTGCCTAGTGCCTAACTGATAGCCAAGTCTTCACTGATGCCTATCGGATTCCGAAGTCTTTACTGGTTCCTAACTCAGTCCCAAGTGACCGAAGTCGTTCAGTGGGAGCCACGAGCGGAGTTGCAGCAGAGGGCGCTCGTGGCTGTCGTCGTGAGAACGCCGCGCCGTGCGTGCATGGCGGCGCGCGGCGAAAGTAGGTGGCGCGCACTTTGTACTTGTGCGACACCACATAACCAGTCAAATCCGCGATTGCATCGGCGCAGCTCTACTCTTGCCACGTCACCTGGCTGAGTGCCCAGGCCTGTCTTTCTCGCCGGCCACGCAGGCAGCCGGGACTCGAGATTACCACAGCGCTTCTCTTATTCGTTTCAAGAACTGCAACAAGTAGGCACCTATGCAGTCTCACCATCTATCGTACACCACAGAAACTAGCTGTTGGTCTATAGTTTGTACTGATACTTTTACTTTTTACCTGGTGTTGTCGTCAAGATTAAAGTTAACTACCGTTATTGAAATTTAAAAAAAAAACTGTGAAATATTGCAATGAATATTAATCTTGAAAAGATAGAGACACTGAGAAAACATGAAAGATTCCGCCATCAGTATTTAGGGACAATAGTAGTTAGAATAATGACAATACCCAAAAACATCATTACAAAAGAAAGTGGCGGAATCCGTTTTTTTACCTGGAAGGAAAATTCCGATTGCAGTCATCACACTGGAGTCGAGCCTGTACGGAATAATAAATTTCTTCTTTGCTGTGAACTGACGCTTGGTTGCATAAGCTTCGAATACTAAAGTTCCAGGACCGTTTTTAATTTCAATTAGGATTAGTATTTAAAATTGCAAAATTATCGGACTTCGTTTAAAGAAAAGAAGTATTACTGCAGGCATTGAAACAAAATTCAACGCAAAATGTGCGTAAGTGAAATTCGCGTCTGGAATGTTCTTCCACAATCGCAAAGCAATTTACAACATTGGACAAGCTTATACTGAATATTCATTTCAAATGAACTGTGCTATTTATTACAATTAACAAAAAAAAAAAAAATGCTCACTCTTACTTAGTCAATGCGGAGAGACCAAAAGAGAGACGTCCTAACTGTTCAACAGTGAGAAGATGAAAGACGACGAACGATTCCGTTTCCTCCCCAGCTCATTCAAAATTTTTGAAAGTCTCTTATGAAACGAAATAGTCAGAGATTTACTGGCAGAGAGAAAACGGATGGTAGCGACAAGAGTCGCAGATATAATTTTAATTAAAAAAATATTAAAAGGAATGCTACAGGCCCCAATGAAAGAAAATACAGACTGTCTACATGTAATATTTTGACTTGTTGCCTCTTGTATAGCAATTAACAGATCATGCAGTGCATGTACTGCTTTCAGAGAGAATGGTCCCTTGAAGCACAGGAATAATGCAGCTCTACACAATTTTTCTTATACTGCGCCATGGCGGAGCGGCCGAGCGCATTAGGTGCTATGCTACGATGCACGAGGCCGTTCCTCCTCGGGTGGTTCGAATCTCCCCTTGGGGATACATGTTTGTGTGGTCTTTAGTATAAGATAGTTCATAAGTATTTTGTAAAGTTTGGAACCGGTGACCCGCAGTTAAGTCCCTTAAGCTTAATTAACATTTGAACATTTGATCTTACACTGCACATGTTGGCACCGCAACGATTTACATTCCCATGTCAATAACTGTCAGGTAAGAGTCAGAGGCAGGGTCATGTTTCCGTGGCTGAATGATAGTATCTGAAACGAGTGTCAAAAAATGTTCAAATGTTTGTGAAGTCTATGAGATTTAACTACGGGGTCATCAGTCCCTAAACTTACAAACTACCTATGAACTACTTACGAACTAGGACGGCACAGATATCCATGCCCGAGGGGGGATTCGAACCCTCGACTGTAGTGGCCGTGCAGACCGTGACTGGAGCGCCTTAGTCCCCTCGGCCACCGCGGCCGGCAACGAGTGTCGTGGCTGTTACTACAATTCAGTTTTTCTGGTAGCCCAAAAAACATTTTTATCATTTAGTTCATTTTTTTTTCTTATAATTACGTCTACCCATAGCCGATTTGATTACCGTGAATAACTGTTTTGCAAATATAAACATAAGCTTACTAAGATACACAGAATAAAACTTTTAAAGCTTGCAGTTGCATAGCATGATAATCAAGTGAACGAATACAACATCAAAACGATCCTCGCAGAAATAAACACACTAAGCGGTCGCTCCCTTATTTGGGATCTGTGAGCGTGTTTCGGCCACATTTTACGCATCTCCTCGTTCTTTGGAAGACGCAAAAACAATCTTTCTTGTTGGACAGTGCGGCACAACGCAATATTTCTAGACAATTTTCCAAAACGTTAATGCCCAAACAAATGCTAAATGTTACGACGACGACAGCAACAGCTGACAGTGAGGTCACAGGCAACAAAGGAATCAAATGGAGCGTCTCATATGGTTTTCAGATCATACCCGTTTCGTTTCCCTTTTTTTATTATTTACAAAATACCAAAATTCACGAGGAAAACCCATGTTGTGAGCATAAGATGACGTAATTAACCATTTAAGACGATCTCTAGAAATTAAATACCCTGTTGCAAAGCACTGCCAGTTTCGCCATTTACATAAAAAAAGGCGCTAAATGGGCGACTTGCTCGGGGCACCTAGACCGTTAAAGCCGGCCCAGTATCTAGTTGAAAATGTCGACGGTCAAAGTAGCTTCAATTCGTCTCAAAATGGATGAATGCAGGTCCCCTGTATGGTTTCCAAGGGTAGCTTACATAATTTTTCCTGAAAAATAGTGAGATGACAACTAAATTGATGTATCTTCCAAGCAAACCACAGAAGACTCGAGCTGGAGACATAGATGGCCAGTGGTGAGAAGCGGCATCACCACTAGGAAACAAATATTGTACCATGGGTTGCATGGCGTGGTGGGTTCGTTTTGGTCTGGGCAACGTATGTCTCTGTAAATTATATTGGATTTTTCTGTGCACAGTTTTTATCTACCGCTTCCTTTCCTAGAACCTGAGAGTTAATGTTATGAGTAGCCAGAATGTTATGGAGAATATATATACATGTGGCGTCTGTTCCGAAAGAACAGACGTCACTTCTGATCCTGCAGTTGTTATTATTTAATATTAATAGAATATATGACATCAACTGCGATTGGGCAAAACTGAAAATGTTATTATTTAATATTCATAGAATATATGACATCAACTGCGATTGGGCAAAGCCTTGCCCAATCGCAGTTGATGTCATATATTCTATGAATATTAAATAAAAACAACTGCAGGATCAGAAGTGACGTCTGTTCTTTCGGAACAGACGAAACATGTATATGTATATAATATGCCAGTGACGGGCAATGATCCTATCGTTAGTGGGGAGGGGTGGACAAAGTTTGAAGCCCTTACGGGAATTAATTTCATAACTACGAGTTTGAGTACTGTGGGCAGGGCGAAGCTGGGAATTTGTACCTGACGGAAGGCGTGATTAGGTAGTCCTTGCAGGTGGGGTGATCACTGTGTCCCCAGTGGTGTAGGGGTCAGCGCAACTGCCTCGAAAACAGGAGGCCCGGGTTCGAATCCCGGCTGGGTACACATTTTCAGCTTTGACCAATCGCAGTTGATGTCATATATTCTCGAATGTTATGGAGAACATACTTCTTTTAGCCTTCAATCACCTAGTCCACATTTCAGCATGTCGAAACAGTAACAAAACTTTCTTAATGTCAATGAAATTCAGAGGGCTTCGAAACTAAGACGTCAAATACTCGCTAGTGTCTTTAATTAATTTGTGTATTCTTTTCAAAAATTACACTCCCATCAGACATCGCTCTGCTCAATATTTATATAAGATCTTCTCAAACTATCTTCTAGATCGAATCCAACCGTTGGTGCACACATTGAATTTCAAGGAAGATCTTGTCACGGGAGATTCACTGTTGACCAAATCTTTATCTCACGCCAGATCGTAGAAAAAAGGTGGGAGTCTGGTGAAGAACTACAGATGCTGTTCGTCGATTTCAGAAAAGCATATGATTGCATTCATTAGGGAGACCAAGAGACGCGTATAGTAAGCAGATTCAAGTGGATTTGGGTTGCCGTTCTTATGAGGAGATGAAAAGGCTTGCTCAGGATAGGGTGGGGAGCTGCATCAAACCAGTCTCCGGACTGAAGACCATAACACACACACGTTCAGCTTGTCCCCATAAATGCTGCTGACATAACGTCTCGCAGATTTCCCGATAATGCCATATGGGCTCTTTGCCCCAACAAAACTTCCCGTGGCTGCCCGATCCAGAGCTTAATAATCTCACACACCAAGCACTGAACGTGCTTCATGCTGGTGGTCAGAGGTCTGCCCCGACAACGCTCAGAGCACTCGCCTGTCAGGACTAACTACTAACGCCGCCTGTCAGGCCAAGTCCCAATTTTCCTTTCTGCCTGGCACACCTCGCTGGTCGTATGATGTATGGCGTAATAATCAAGATTCACGCATACATTTGTTCCGCGCGGCAGAAGATCTGTACATACTCACAAGTCATTCTGCGAATGGGATCGACAGATTTCGATAGGCAAATGTTGTTTCGCACGAGACAAGCGAGTTCTCGTTCGATCTATACGATTTATCACGCCGATCCGTGTACTGACAGTTTATCGATAGCTCGACGCGAGTTCTGTTTGACAGCTGTGCTTGTAGTGAGTCACCATCCGGAAGCATTCGACATTGTAAGCGTCCGCTTGGGTGATGTATGATGACCGCGTGCACTTAGGTAAAAGATTCAACGGTACTTTATATTGCGGCGCTCAGAACATTGCTTGTAGCATGTGAAGTACGAATGATATTCTTTGATCAGTACCAAGATGAGACCTTCACACGCTCAATATTTATTGACCGCCTGAGAGCTTTCGAAATATCAGTGCTATCTGAATATATTGCGTTGTATATACATAGGTAATGGCAGTCATAGGGTACGTCCTTAACCCTTTCATACCCAATGCGGCAATTGTGTACGTAACTTTTACTGTGTCTAAGTACTACTGTGAGCAGAGATGCTCGTCCCCCCTACCTTAGACAATGACTCATCCCCCCCACACACACCCGAGATATTGGTTTGGATTGCTAGTTTATTACCTAATAAATATGGTTGTGTCATTTAATATTGAAAATAAATATCTTTTATTTCTTTATAAATTATTTTATAATGCCCTCAGGCTGGCCAACAATACTAATTTTTTTACCGCCCCCCCAAAATAATAATAATAATAATAATACATTTAAATGACGCAAACTGCGTCATGACCCAACCCCGTCCTGTGGGTACATCTGACTGTGAGTGTACAATCTTTTCATCATACACACTTACAGCCAACTGCGGAAGATCATCATAAATTACAGGAAATCCAGTGTTGCACTGCGCAGTAGTTTATGATCTTCGACGGACACGGAAATTTTGGGTTACTTCTATTCCACTGTATAACGGAAAATAGTAGTTGTTATTTTGCCTGGTAATTGGTGAATGATACGTTTATTCAGTGCAACATAATTACTACAAAAATAATTACTTGAAGACAGCCGCAACATAATTACTACAAAAATAATTACTTGAAGACAGCCGCGGTGGAGTAGCCGAGCGGTCTAAAGCGTCTCGCTGCGGAGTGCGCGGTTGCTCGCCGTGGAGGTTCGAGTCCTCCCTGGGGCATGGGTGTGTGTGTTGTCCTTAGGTTAGTTTACCTAGGTTTAAGTAGTTTGTAAGCTACGGACTGATGACCACGCAGTTTGGTCCGATAGATTTACAAACATTTGAACTTGAAGACATAAAAGTAATCTCTAGTTTTCAATAATTACATGCATTTTGTAGTATCAGAATGAACTGTATAAATCTTGCTTAATTTACTCATCAAAGGACGTGATCTTATTTTATTAATATAAGCAGAGATGCCAAAAGCCGGCCGCGGCGGCGCGTCAAAAATGTTCAAATGTTTGTAGAGCTTATGGGACTTAACTACGGGTTCATCAGTCCCTATACTTACAAACTACTTATGAACTAGCTAATACTAAGGACGGCACAAATATCCATGTCCGAGGGGGGATTCGAACCCCCGACCGTCAGTCACAGTCTGCACGGTCACTACAGTCGGGGATTCGAATCCCTCCTCCTGCATGGATATTTGTGCCGTCCTTAGTATTAGCTAGTTCATAAGTAGTTTGTAAGTTTAGGGTCTGATGACCCTGTAGTTAAGTCCCGTAAGCTCTACAAACATTTGGACATTTGATTTTTTAGAGATGCCAAGATGGCAAGTTTTATCTTTTATTTATTTAAGGCGACCGGTGTGGATACTGTGGGGTTCATCTTCTAGGCTCCTACAACTGACATTAAACTGCTTATTAAGGCGCTCCACATAAAATCTGGAAAGTGTACAAGTTGCTGGAGCTGCTATATCAACCGTGCCCCACCGACCGAGCAAGCAGACATCTCAGGTTCGATCCCCGGTCGAGCAGAAATTTTAACTGGCCACAACGAGCGGCTAAAGCGTCTTCGACCAACACCAGCTAGAGACAAGGCCTTACAACAGGCCGTGCTACGTCATATTGACCAGGCCGCGGCTGCCAGGTTACGAGGCAGTGGGCGTGCCCCGGCGGTCATCCATTTAGCTGCCGCCCTGGGCCTAGTCAGTGTGACGTAAGGCCTTGTCTCTAGGTGGTGTTGCTTCGACGTGCTCGGTTTCGGTCATGCGGTAACTTGATGACCTCTTGTTGGTGTGAGCCACGTCGGCGGTGGTCCAGGCAGCTGAGGGTGGACCGGCGCGGGGCAGACGGCGCGTCTGGCAGCGGCGAGGTGAACGCTCTGTCGGCAGCAAGTAAAAGCGCCGGGCGATGGGAACGCGGCCGAGCAAACAGCCGGCCGACTTGCGGCGCGGAAAAGTGAGTGCTGCGAGCGCCTCGTTACGAAAGTGGCCCGAGTCTGGCTGGCCGGCCGGCAGACACCCCTTTCTCTGCTCTGCCCGCACGCCGGGCGGCTGCCGCTTTGCCGACGACACACTGTGCGCGACACTTGCGACCCAAAGAAAAAGCTGTCTGCTACTGTTAGCTTCCCGAGGAGTCGAGAAATTTGTCATCTCCTGCAGGGTTTTAGCTTTAACTTGTGACAATATACAATCAATAAAATCCATCATTGTGCGACCGTATTGTCAATATACAAATCTGTCCGGCGTTTGGGTCAATTTCACCCTGAGTTAGGCCACTTCCAATAGTGGCATAAATATCAGTTTCTTAGATGGTCCAGGATGCCTATGCTAACATGTAAATATAAATATACAATCCCTGAGACGGATTTTCGACTAGAATATATCAAAAACAATGACAAATCTGAAGCTTTGAATTAAGATTTGCGATGCGACCGTGAATCGAACCCGGACCTCCATGCTTATTAGGCACGTCACAAATTTTAATTCAACATTGCCAGGGAAGCATGGTGGTCCGCCATCGATTCCCTGTCGCATCACAAATTTTATGCTTCAGATTTATCATTAACGTCTTTGACATATTCTACACGTAAATCCGTCTCTGGGATTGTGTATTTATATTAACATTTATATTTACATCACCTTAAACAGGAATGTTCCAATATGTCCATTGCTGAGGTGCTATTCCACTGCACGGAGAGCCTTGGCAGTAGTGGCAATGTTCGATGGAACACAGAAGCTGAGTTAAAATTTGTGACATGAAGGAAATCGTGCTTACACTATTGGTTGTTTGGGTTGTTTGGTTGGGTTAGGGGTACTAAACTACTGAGGTTATCAGTCCCCCAGTGGGGAGGGGAAGGAGTGAGGATAGGAGAGGAGGGGGGAGGCTTAGACTATTCCGAGGCGCCTTAAAAGCTAGTGATGCGGTGGTCTAGCGGTAAGACGTCTACATAGTAACCATGGAGGTCCTGGTTCGATTCCCGGCCGCATCGCAAATTTTAACTCAATGCTTCAGATTTATCACTAATGCCTAAGCTAACAACTAAATACTGTTCTACAAGAACGACATTTCCTCATTTGGAGACGTTGCTGTTGTTATGGTCTTTAGTCCGAAGACTACTTTTCACACCTCTCCACGTTGCTCAGTCCTATGTAAGCCTCATCATCTCCAATAATGGCAAGGCACATCCATTTGAACTTTATTACTGCAGTCATCTTTTCTTATTCTTTTAATCTACAGGACCTAATGAAACGGTTAAGGTTACCGGTCCCTAGACTTCCAAACTACGACGGACAAAATTTAAATAGTGGCAACTATTTATTCACAACCGAAGTTGAAGGAATCACTTCGTGGCATTCGCTTCAGAACTGTTCCAGAGATTCGATATGCAGTAGACCGCTCCATTCGCACCATCAACAGAACAGGCTCTGCTAACGGGTTCTACACAACGCTGGTGACTACTTTGAAAAACAGTAAAAGGTGCAAACATGTAACGCTTTTATATCGGTTGTGAATAAATAGTTGGCACTACTTAAGCTTCAACCTTCGTTCTTAAACTAAATTATGGTAAGAACGATGCACACATGCATGCCCAACAGAGGACTAGCATATTCGTCGGGAGTGTTAAAAAAAAGTTCAAATGTTTGTAAATCTATGAGACTTAACTACGCTGATCATCAGTCCCTAGGCTTACAAACTACTTATACTAACTTATGCTAAGGACAACAATGACACCCATGCCCGAAGGAGGACTCAAACCTCCGACGGCGAGCAGCGGCGCGCTCCGCAGCTAGGCCCCTTGGAACCGTCGGGCACTCCATCGCGGCCGTAGGGGAGTGGCACCGCAATCCGTGGCAAGGTGTCTTAGACCACACGACCATTATCTTTTGCTCTCCCTTGGCGATTTTTTACCCCCAAAATATCCTCTACTGAACTGACCATTCCTTGATATTTCAAAATGTGTCGTACGAATAGATCACTTATTTTAGTTAAGACATTCCAGAATCGGGACTAATGACCGGTTAGCAGTTTAGTTCCCTCAAAATTTCAACAATAATATACCAGAATTTAATATTACGGCAAGATCGCATTTTTATTTATTTATTTATTTGTCTTGACGACCACTTTCGGCACTGACGTCCGATCTTCTCGTCTGCTACCTTAGAGCATTTATGCCTGTACTTGATGTACTAGATGTCAATGTAGACTCACCCCATTTGACTGACAACTACTATGTCACCAGTCCGAAGCATAAGCAAATTATATACCAGAATTCTTTTCTCCCAAATTCTGTACACTACCTCGTTATTTGCTTCGCGATCTACCCATTCTATATCAAAAACTGCAGCCCTCTTTTTTTCTGAACTATATATCATCCAAGTTTCACTCCCGCACAAGGCTGCACTCCAGACAAACGCCTTCAGAAAGGAATTATTAAAATCAATAATAGGTGTTGAGAATATACATTTACATCTACATACATACTTCGCAATCCACCGTAAGGTGCGTGGCGAACGGTACACTGTACCACTAATAGGAATTTCCTTTCCTATTCCACTCCCAAATAGAACGAGGAAAAAAAGAATGCCTATATGCCTCCGTACTAGCCCTAATTTCTCTTATCTTGTCGTTGTGATCTTTACGCGAAATGTAAGTAGGCGGCAGCAAGATCGTGCTACACTCAGCTTCAAATTCCGGCCCTCTAAATTTCCTCAACAGAATTTCACGAAAAGAACGTCGTCTTTCCTCCAACGAGCCCCAATTGAGTTGCCGGAGCATTACCGTGACACTCGCGCATTGGTCGAACGTACCAGTAACAAACCTAGCTGCACGCCTCTGAACTGCTTCTATGTCTTCCTTTAAATTGAGCTGCTGCGGGTTCCAAATACTTGAGCAATACTCAAGACGTGGTCGTACAAGCGTTTTATACACGGTGTCCTTTACAGATGGCAGGCCGCGGTGGCCGAGGTGACTGAGGCGCTCCAGTCACGGTCAGCACGGCCACTACGGGCGGGGGTTCGAATCCCCCCTTGGGCATGGATATTTGTGCCGTCCTAGTTCGTAAGTAGTTCATAAGTAGTTTGTAAGTTTAGGGACTGATGACCCCGTAGTTAAGTCCCATAAGCTTAACAAACATTTGAACATTTTTTTTGAAAACTTTACAGATGACGTACATCTTCAAAATTCTCCCAATAAACCGAAGTCGGCTGTCCGTCTCACTCACAACTGCCATATGTTCGTTCCACTTCATATCGCTCTGTAATTTCAAGCCTAGATACTTGAATGACGCGACTGTATCAAGAAGCTCACTACTAATGCTGTATTCGAATATTATGGGATTGTTTTTCCTACTCACGCGCATAACCTTACATTTTTCTACATTGAGGGCTAGCTGCCATTCTTCGCACCAACTAGAAATTTCGTCTAAGTCATCCTGTATTCTATTACAGTCAATTAAAGACGACACCTTCCCATACATCACAGCATCACCATCAAACAGCCGCAAATTTCAAGTTAGTCTGTCCATCAGTTCATTTATATAGATGCATCACTCACATATGCTATTTTTAAACGGCCCTGAACCTAACCTGTCCGTCTCTTCAGACAGAAATTTGGCGCGTCTTTGGTAAATTTTAAATGACTCATATGTAACGTTTCGCATCCGCCAAGTTTTCAGCTGAAACAAACAATTCAACAATTCAGTGTATAACTATCTGCACAAACATCGTCTTTTTTCCGGCAGGTGTACATCGGCTACGTTCCCGCTTGTGAGGGCGTAGACGACGCGTGGGACCCCTGACCAGGAAAGCCGCACTCGGCCGGCAGGTCACGGGCTGCCTCGCTGGAAAACGCTGTTGGCCACGCACGGCTCCATTACTGAGCCGGCGCGAGATAACAGCGCCCCTAAACCACACACTTGAAGTTAGGGGAAGGAAGCAACGACGGGCTTGGCCACCGAACACTACCGAAGGTTACCGACATGCTACGAAGCAGACGATTTGAGAGCGGGTAGAAACGTTCCCTGCCATACACCATCTTGCTTCGTGTATTTCACGATTTTCTTACTATATTAAATAAATCGCAATTTGCGATGTTATGGCTTCACTGTATGAGGTTTAGATGGAATACCAAACTGTGACGAATGAAAATTTGTGCCCGGCCGGGATTCGAACACGGGATCTCCTGCTTATTAGGCAGACGCGTTGACCACTCCGCCACCGAGGACACAGTGACCAGCCCGACTGCAGAGGACTCTTCCCTGCACGTCTCCCGCCACACACAAATCTCCATTCGCCACGCTGTCTCATTCCTATACCACAGTTTTCAGTTTATAAAATAGTATAATAATATCACTGTAAGATACGATTGCGTTATATTGTGCTTAACAACAAAATACGCACAATTTTTTATCGCGAGGAAAGGCTCCTAGGAGTTAAACGGCGCGCCATTGACTGAGGTAAAGCGTTACTGTTGACTGATTCATCCCGGACACGACCTGACTTCATCAATAAGTTCAAGAAAGCTAGTTTCGGTAAAGCCAAAGATTAGGTTCATTTTTGGCCGAAAGCAATATTTTGGCAGAAACTCGCCGGAACCGAATATTCCGTCGGTCCTTGTTCTTTTCCACACATGTTGCATGCTCACGAGTCGGACAGCAATGATTTTTTTAATGATGACAGAAAAGCAAAAAAAAATATTGTCTACCCTAGAGCACTTGAATAATGATGTGAAGAAAATGAAATGAATGTCTCCTTTATGTATCGTTAAATTTCAATAAATGTATTTATTATCGACAATAAAATGATTCAAAATGTTCAAATGTTTGTAAATCTATCGGACCAAACTGCGTGGTCATCAGTCCGTAGCTTACAAACTACTTAAACCTAGGTAAACTAACCTACGGACAAACACACACACCCATGCCCCAGGGAGGACTCGAACCTCCACGGCGAGCAACCGCGCGCTCCCCAGCGAGTCGCTTTAGACCGCTCGGTTACTCCACCGCGACACCATTTTTTTTTTTTTTTTTTTTTTTTTTTTTTTTTTTTTTTTTTTTTTTTTTTTTTTTTTTTTTTTTTTTTGCTGTTGTCTGAAGAACGAAAAGTATGGTCTACCCTAGAGCACTTAAATAATGAAGTCAAGAAAATGAAATGAATGTGACTTATACGTCTCCTTTATGTATTGTTAAATTTCAATAAATGTATTTATTATCGACAATAAAATGAATATTTATTAGTATCATTCGTAGCTAAACACGCTAAGACTTTCAAATTTTAAACGTGATTTGCCAAATTATTTCCTCTGTGGCAGCAACGTGCCGGGTACCAGCTATGCGGGTATTTGTCGGACGAGGATCATGATGAATATGGTGGTGGTGATTATGGCTTCATGGACAACCGTGTCAAACTCTTAATAAACATCAAATGTGCCGGACTATGGACCCCAAAACACCGTTTCGTCCTCCGTTGTAGAAATGGCAAACCGGATTTGAGTTCGTAGAAAAGAAACGTCTCCTGCAGAGACATTCAATTTATTTTGAAGGCTATAAATCTGTTGCCTACGCAACATTCGGTGCATCGGCTCGCGACGACTGCTTACGGCAGAAACAGCGGTGCGCGCTCCGCCTTTGCACCTGTCCCCTGCCTCCCACAGCGACCATATAAAGGACCGGCGCAAACTAAAGAATGGGTGGCAGACGCGGCTGCGTGGTCGTCGCCGTCGCGCTTAGGACCGGGCCCGCGGCCCGTTAGCCGGAGAATCATCAGCTCATTGCGGCGCGCGTGGTCGACGCGGCCCACGCCGCGCGGCACGCCGCCAGATAACCAAAGGTGCCGTTACCGCCGGCCGGAGACTTCAATGAGCGGGTAGGCGACCAACTCTCGGCGCCGGCGCTGCTGCACTCTTCACTGCGGTGAACCGATTTCCGAACGACTTCCATTCATCTACACACTACGCAAGCCACCTCTCGATGTCTCAAAAGTCAGTATTCAAATATTAAACTTATACGAAGGACAACACACTCATCGAACGGGAGTGGCCGAGCTCTCTAAGGTGCTTTGCTGCGAAGTGCGCGCTTGCTCCCCGTCTAAAGGCTAGTCTACACGACGACACTGGGTTGCGACACCGGTTGCATGAAATGAATTGCGCGCAACTGGATTCGTGTCTGTCTGTAAACACGGCGCCAATACTATACACTTCCGTTTCGTTGTTTTGTGAGTGCCGTAGTCGCCGTAGAATGAAAGTTTTGACAGCTGTTAAAGTTGTGGAGGAGCTATTGCTTATCTGTGTGAAGTCGATGCATAAGACTAAACATCAGAATAAGAAACGTGTTTCGATTCGTGACTGGATTTAAAAAAGACGTCAGCTCGGTTGCTCAGAGACCTTGCTGAAAGAAATTTAATCAACTTAGAATGTCACCAAAGCAGCTCACATTTCATTTAAACAGAGTTAGTAATGCAATAAAGAAACAAGTTACTGTTATGCTTGAAGCATTGTTACCATGACTGAAATTACAATTTGCTTTACGTTTCTTGTCAAGTAGAAATTCGTCACTACAGTACCTGTACCGTGTTCCCAGATCCAGAATTGCCATAGTTCATTTGTATAGGTACTTCGAATTGAATGCGTTTTAGTCTGCTTTTCACTAGTCTTCAACCGAGGAATGTCTAATTCACGAATAATTGCTTAATGAGCACTAAACGCCACTGTTTATTCTGAAATTTTCGTCGTTAAAATCGCACAAACACCTATGCATTGCATACATGTTCAAAAACAAAATTATTTCTTCCGTTCCCCCCATTACTTTGTGCTGTATTGGTTATAACCTAACATAAAAACACGCGCAATCAGTTTCGCCAAAGTTGGAAAGTGCCGAAACTGTTTAGTTTCGCCAAAGAGTTGCGCGAACGCCTGCCGCGCATGCGCATTGGTCTCTAACGCAGTTTCATGAAACGTAGTGTCGTCGTGTAAACTAGCCTTTAGATTCGAATCCTTCCTCGGAAATGTGTGATTTGTATCAGTAAGCCAGATAATAAAATAATCTCGCCAAAAAGCAGTAAATTTTTTTTTTTACTTTCAAAATGAGAAAATTTTGTGCTAAATTCTGCCAGTGGAAAATTTTATAATCTACGTTATTAACGAATTTCATGTGGCTCATTGGCCTGGTGCAAGTCTTTCGATTGGACGCCACTTCGGCGACTTGAGCGTCCCTAGCCTACTCCAGTTATCCAAGCGGGGAAAGGGGACCTACAGCTTAACGTGGAATCCGAACCACGTGTCGGTTCTGGCTACTCCTCACATCGTTGAGAGGTGAAGGCCAAATTAAAACGCAGACTGAAAAATATTCGAGGTCCGACCGGGTATCGAACTCGCGATCCTTTGGTTGCCAGTCGAACGCTTTACCCAGAGTCCACCGGACCCGACTATTAACGAATGACATATATGTATATTGAAGCGAAGTTTACAGTTATCTTCTAAATGAAATTTTATTATTCTTTTTTAAATTAAATTTTACTCATAAAGAGCTACACTTCCAAATCTACAATGCACTAAATCGTCAGTACTGATTTGCGTATTTTGTATTACATTAATATCGTGCCTGTTTAATGTATCGGGTTTAACAACATGACATCCTGTATCATCAATGTAAAAGAAATATAAAGTACGATTAGTAGTCACGGATTTATTTATATTTATCAATAAAGTTACACATACTTTCTGCACACAAACAATGCACACTCTGCTGAATATTGCACTTCCCACCACTTATGTAATGTTTTCCACTTTTCCACTAATTTTTATATGATACACCCATTTTACTATAATATGTTGTTTCTTTTATATGTCCAGTTTCAGTTTCACTGGGACTAGGAGTTACATTTTTACATTAGCCTTGTATTTGATGATCTTAATAGTTTATTATTGCAATTTACAGTTCCTCAATGTAGTTTTCTAAAGCGGTAGTACACGATCTTTCGTGTAAATATAGTTGAGAATGTCTTACATCCCTCCTTACTATTTATTGCATTAAGATAACGTCACCACTATGCAAGTGTTATATGCTTAAAGGAACAATCAATCAAGTTCTATCACAATATTGTATCTCTGAAAAGCCATTAGCATTATCATTCTTCTTTAAAACAAATTTATTCATTACTGTTTAAAAGGCTCAAACATACTCAGGCTACATTTTACGAGAATAAGTCAACCACACAGACCAGAGCAGTGGGGAAACATTGAGTGATACATTGTTACGGTCTTTTCATATCTGGACGTTGTGTTTTTTAGCCTCCATTGTTTGGTTTTGTGGAACATTATTTTCTTATTCTGGAAGGGAGGTGGTATTAAGTTTGTTTCTGTGACGTATTGCTACGGGGTATGAAAGGTGAAATAAAAAATCTTTTGTTTGTATGGTAGAATATAGTTGCATTTTTGCGAATACTGTATTCTCAGTTCTCGAGTAGCGTAAAGCGACAAAACCAACTGTGACAAAACCTGCTTGTCTAGGGACTGAGGACCACTTCAGGCGGCCGCAGTGGCCGGCGGTCTGCGGCGTGCCAGTCACGGACTGCACGGCCTCTGCGGTTGAGGGTTCGAATTCCCCCCCCCCCTCCTCGGGCATGGATGTTTGTGCCGTTTTTAGTATAAGCTAGTTCATAAGTAGTTTGTAGGTTTAGGGACTGATGACCCCGTAGTTAAGTCCCATAAGCTCTACAAACATTTGAACATTTTTGACCACTGCAGTTTGGTCTCATAGCTTTATAAACATTTGCACCACACACACACACACACACACACACACACACACAAACACACACACACACAGAGAGAGAGAGAGAGAGAGAGAGAGAGAGAGAGAGAGAGAGAGAGAGAGAGAGAGCGCTCGCGCGCGCGGCGCGGCGCGCACGAGGGAGGACTCGAACCTCCGGCGGGAGCAACCGCCTAATCTGTAGCATGATGTCTTAGACCACGCGGCCACTATCACGCGGGCTAACGATGTGTAGCGGAGGGTACTTTGTGTACTATTGTCACTTCCTCGTCCTATGCGTGTATCGTTCGGAGATAAAACAAATTGCCGGTATGTCTCTTTGTGGACTCTTGTCTCTCTACTTTCGTCTACATGCTCTCTTCGCGAGATCTACAAGGAAGGAAGCAATGCATTCGTTGAATACTCGAGAGTCGTATGCTCTCGAAAACTTTTCAGGAGCCAGTATCGCGATACAGAACGTCTCTCTTGCAGCGTCTATCACTGGACTTTCCCGATGATCTCTGTGACGCTTTCTCTATAAATGAGCCTGTAACAAACATTGGTGCTCTACGTTGGATCGTGTCTATCTCTTCTACCCTGCCTGCTACAGATGCCACACTGATTCGAGCAATACGCAATCGTCGTCCGTTGTTCCATTTCCTGAGGATTATTCCGATAAATCGGTCAGGCATCTGCCTTACCCAAGATTACTTTTACAGTATGGTGTTCCATTTCAAATAGCTTCTGATGTATATTCCCAGATATTTTATTGAAGAAACTGCTTTCAATGTTTGTCCTGCTGTACTGTTGTTCACTGATGATGAGCTAAGAAGCCGAAAGCCGATTAGTAACTCAATAAATAATTTTACACAACATCCGTAATTTTTCCTTTTTGATGAAATTATATATGTCTATGTAAACGCAGCAATTTACATTTGTTTATGTTTAGAGTCAGACGTCATTCCCTGCACCATGGGTCGAGTCGATAGACTGCAGATCACCCCCCCCCTCACCCCTCCTGCATTTCACTACCCATTTACAGTATTGCCACTTCTTGATGTGCCACAGCATTATCCGAAAAAAGAAAAGAAAGAAAGAAAGATACCACTAAAAATTCGACGCAATGTACGAGACTGTTTATGTATATTTGTGAAAAACATTCTCCGTTGAGAATGACGTATTGAGTTCTGATGGGTAGAAACTCTTCAATCAAGTCACACAGTTGCTCTGATATTGCATACGTTCGCATTTTGTTCATCAGGCGACGGTGTGGAACTGTATCGAACTCCTTGCGGAAGTCAAGCAATACGGCATCTCCTTGTGAACCTGTATCAACTGCCCTCTAGGTCTCGTGGATGTATAGCACGAATTATCCAGATTGAAACTTTTCACTCTGCAGCGGTGTGTGCGCTGATATGAAACTTCCTGGCAGATTATAATTGTGTGCCGGAACCGGGACTCGAACCAGGGACCTTTGACTTTCGCGGGCAAGGAAGTTTCATATCAGCGCACACTCCGCTGCAGAGTGAATTCATTCTGGAAACATCCCTAGGCTGTGGCTAAGCCATGTCTCCACCATATCCTTTCTTCCAGGAGTGCTAGTCTTGCATGTTTCGCTGGAGAGCTTCTGTGAAGTTTGGAAAGTAGGAGGCGAGGTACTGGCGGAAATAAAGTTGTGAGGCGGCATCGTGAGCCGTGTCGGGATAGTTCAGTCGGTAGAGCGCTTGCCCGCGAAAGGCAAAGGTCCCAGGTTCGAGTTCCGCTTCCGACACATAATTTTAATCTGCCAGCATGTTTTAGCACGAATTATGTTTAAGATGGAGACATTTAAAACATCTAGTACTCACATGACACAGTTGCTATTTTATATTTATGTTTTGTCTTTATTATGTACAACTAGTTTCGGCGAAGCTATCACCATTCTCAAGTACTTATTAGCAACTAAAAAAAGTATCATAAAACAATGATTTCTATATCTGCATTACTTCCAAAATAAAACTTAAATACTGACTCTGTACTGGGAAAATAATTATAAAAAATCCATATTCCATGTGCTAAGATTGTTACATCGTTCCTAGAGTAAAGAAACAGGTCTGAGATGAACCACTATTAGCTGTTGTTCAAATTGAACATTTGTTTATTCTCTTGACTGGCCATTGGTTGTTATCATGACTGGACAGTACAGAGTCAGTATTTGAGTTTATTTTTGTGAAGTAGTACATATGTAGAAATTCACTGTTTTATTACAACAATTTTTCTTAGTTGATGCATATAAACTTGAGAATGATGACATAGTTTCGCCGAAACTAGTTGTACATAACAAAGACAAAACGTAAAAGGAAAGTAGCGACTATGGCACGTGAGTACATTGTTTAAATGTCTCCATCTTAAAGAATTCTTTAAGTGTACTCCTTACGAAAAATATTTCTGATTTTACAAGCGCGAGCTATGTTTCATATGATTGTTGCTTTCGGAAACCATGTTGACTCTCTTGGAGATGATTTCTGGTGTGTCATAATATTCTAACACTTAGCGTGTTCCACTGGTTAATCGAGTTCCTGATACTTATCAACGTATTTTGTGGTTTGGTAAATTTTGTTGGGAAAGTTGAGCCGTTTAATTTCTTTCGGTCGTGGAATGTGGCGTGTTGGCGTCGGAGAGAGGGAAGCGCTTTATTTGTGAGAACTGGCAGGCAGGTTAAGGGTGTTGGTTTCAGAGTCCTGGACACCAATGTCATCGTGTCGTTCAAGTTAACGTCGACCCTGTTCTCATTTCTATTACCCCCCCCCCCCCACCTCACAGCAGGAGTACTCATCAACCTGATTGTGCGTCCTTTCTTGTACACAAAAAAGTTAGTTTATTTGGCGAAGGAATCATTGGCCTCATCTTAACGTTTTATGGGCTAACATTCAGGGGGAACTCCGGTTCAAACCCACCTCGGGCCATACTGATTTAGGTTGTCCGCGATTTGCCTACATCATTCCAGGAAAATTGTTGGCTCAAAGCGCATTGCCGATTTCCTTCGCCAGCCGTGAAAGAATTATCCGAGCAGTACAACTAATGATGACGATGCTGACGGGACGGAATTCCCTAATACTCCTTCCTTTCTTTAAAATTTCGCTTTGGTTAATGAGACTTCTAAAATGCATTTAAATACTACTTGCAATCGTATTCAGACGAATTAAACTCTCAATTGTTCTCAAAGATATTTTGTTATACAAGATGTCCCATTGATCTTGACCACTCAAAATTTCTCTGGAACAACAACAGCTATTGTAAAAAAGACTTTCACCGGTATCAACGTATGGAAGGGCTAATGTATGTAAATGTTTGGAAACATTCTGAAACTAAAGCATAAGCGTTCTTCAATATTGCCTTACGTGTTTCTAAATGGCAACCTTATATTATTTCATCAGCTATCTTACAGCATAACAAATCACATAAACAACGGCGTTGATTGCATCGCAATTCGCTAATTACATCGCGAGATATTGCGAAGCGAAGTTGACGCTTGAAATGCGAGAAACGCGCGGCTAGCGCACGACCCGAGACTCATGCGAGAACCCCCCTGCTGCTCAGGACGTGCGCTAGACGCGCGGTTCTCGCATTTCAAGCGTCAACTTCGCTTCGCAATATCTCGCGATGTAATTAGCGAATTGCGATGCAATCAACGCCGTTGTTTATGTGATTTGTTATGCTGTAAGATAGCTGATGAAATAATATAGGGTGTTATATTGAAAGACACATAAGTTTGTGTTGAAGAAACACATGTGCCGGCCGCGGTGGCCGAGGTGACTAAGGCGCTCCAGTCACGGTCAGCACGGCCACTACGGTCGGGGGTTCGAATCCCCCCTCGGGCATGGATATTTGTGCCGTCCTAGTTCGTAAGTAGTTCATAAGTAGTTTGTAAGTTTAGGGACTGATGACCCCGTAGTTAAGTCCCATAAGCTTAACAAACATTTGAACATTTGAAACACATGTGCTTACACCCATACCGGTAAAAGTCGTTTTATAATAGTTCTTGTTGCCAGAGATTTTTGGTCAGTAAAAATAAATGGAACACCCTGTGTATACAGGGTGGCCCATTGATAATGACCAGGCCAAATATCTCACGAGATAAGCATCAAAAGAAAAAATTACAAAGAACAAAACTATGATTGGTCGGCTAGATGATGCTGCCATAGGTCAAACGGATATCAACTGCATTTTTTAAAATTGGTACCCACATTTCATTACATATTCGTCTATTATGTAAATAAATAAGAACGTTTTATTTGACTCACTTTTGTTGCTTTGTGATAGATGGCACTGTAATATTCACAAACATATTTCTCACAATTTTAGTCGAATAGTGAGTAACAGGTAGCGTTTTTAAATTGAAACACAGAACTTAGGTACGTTTGAACTTTATTTCGGTTGTCCAATGTGATACACATACTTTTGTGAAATTAACATATATTATGAGAACACATGATGTTACTGTGTGATTACCTGGAATTACCTCATTACTTCAATAAATGCTCAAAATGATGTCTTTCAGCTTCAATGTATTTGACAATATGCATAACGAAATTCCTTTCAACAGCGAATAGGTCGCCTTCAGTATGTGTTCTCAGATGCATTGACAATGTGCTGACCCATGTTTTCAGGCGTTGTCGGTGACTCATGATAACAAATACCCTTCAGTTTTCCCCACACAAAGAAATCGGTGCGGGCCATATATGGTGCTTCTACGACCAATCCACCACTCATTAAATAGTTCATTTAAAACCGCTTCAACTGCACACGAGCCATGTGCCGGGCATCCATCATGTTGAAAGTACATCGCCATTCTGTCATGCATACATTCCATCATTTAGATTGCCATCGATAAAATACGGACCATTTATCCTTCCTTCTATAATGCCCCACCATACTTTAACCCGCCAAGGTCGCTGATTTTACACTTGTCGCAGCCATCGTGGATTTTCAGCCAATAGTGAGTATTATGCCGGTTTATGTTACCTGTGTTTGTGAATGACGCTTCATCACTAAACATAACGCGTGAAAAAATCTGTTATCCCGTAATTTATTTTGTGCCCAGTGGCAAAACCGTACACGACGATCAAAGTCTTCGCCATGCAAATACTGGTGCATAGAAATATGATATGGGTGAAATTTATGTTGATGTACAATTCTCAACACCAACGTTTTTGAGATTCCCGATTCTCGCTCAGTTTGTCTGCTATTGATGTGCGCATTAGCCGCAACAGCAGCTAAAACCCACACTTCGGCATCAACCATTTGTTGCAGGTCGTGGTTGACGTTTCACTTGTGGCTGAACACTTCCTGTCTCTTTAAATAACGTAACTGTCCAACGAAAGATCCGGACACTTATACGATGCCTTGCAAGATAACGATTAATATACATAGCACCTGCCCGTTGCGCATTTTGATCACAATAGCCATACATAAATCTCATATTGACCTTTTCTGCAATTAATAAATGATCAATTTTAACACGAGTAATGTACCACGAAGAAAATATTGTCCGCACTGGCGAAATGTTACGTAATACCACATACTTCATAAATTATCTGGGAGTAGGCATTAGGAGTGATTTAAAATAGAACGACCATATAAAATTAATCGACGGTAAAGCAGATGCCAGACTTAGATTCATTGAAAGAATCCTAAGGAAATGCAGTACGAAAAGAAAGGAAGTAGGTTACAGTACAGGTGTTCGCCCGCAGCTTGAATACTGCTCACCGGTGTGGGATCCATACCAGATGGGGCTGATGGAGGAAGTAGAAAATATCCAACGGAGTACGTAAAGAAATACGCTAAACTTTGTTTACAAGATAAATCAATCATAAGTAAAGGCCGTTAACTCCAGAAAATACCTAGGAATTACTGTTACATCAGAGTTAAACTGAACACGTAGATAATGTCGTGGGAAAGGCGAACCAGAGACTGCGTTTTATTGGATCCCTTAAAAGATGCAACAGAAGTACTAAAGAAACTGCATACACTACGCTTGTCCATTTTTCTTGCAGTATTGCTGCCCAGTAATGGATCCTTATCAGGTAGGTTTGACGGAGGTCATTGAAAGTGTCTAAAGAAGGGCAGCTCGTTTTATATTGTCACGATACAGGAGAGACAGCGTTACGGAAATGATACAGGATCTGGGATGGGTACCATTACAACAACGGCGCTTATCGCTGCGGCGTGGGCTACGTACGAAATTCCAGTCGTCAGCATTCGAATGAGAAAATATATTGCTAACTTCCACTTAGGAAAGATCGTCTAATAAAATACGAGAAATCAGAGCTCAAACGGAGAGTTTGAGTTGTTCTTTCTTCCCGCGCGCTATTCGATAATGGAATGGGATATAAATAGTAGTTCGATGAACCCTCTGCCAGGCACTTATATGTGATCTGAAAAATATCCCAAGCAGATGTAGATCATTACACCTACTATCTCCCAGGTGGCATCAAACGTCATCGGATTCAGTGCACTATTTTTGGGCCCACTTTAGGTTACGGTAGTAACGCTAAAAGTGAGCCTTTGCGATCGTCTTTTGACATCTCGAAATTTAAATGAAAATAACGGCTTAACCATTCATCTGACACAAAAATTGAATAACCGAATTTATAGAGGAGAAAATTCTCTACAACTTTCCTCTATTGTGTTATATATATATATATATATATATATATATATATATATATATATATATCGTTTCAGAGATATTTGCAAAAATAACGGCGATTTTGGAATATCTGTGTGTCGGTCTGTTCGTAAAGTGTTCCCTGTTTTTAAGAAGAACCGTTCAACCGATCAGCACCAAATTTTACAGACAATGACCTCTCTTTTTAGACTTTTTCGGACAAAAAAATGCGGTTGTAAGACTAAACAGTGCCGTTTGTAATGGAATTGTAATTGCAAACGAACCGTTCATATGACACGAAAATTGAATAACCTAATTGTCAGAGGGGAAAATTCTCCACAACTTCGCTCTATTATGATTTTTTTTTTTCATATCTTGCATCGTTGCAGAGATATTTGCAAAAATAACGGCGATTTGACGATGTCTGTCTGGCTGTAACGTGTTCCAACTTTTTAGGTCGAACCGTTCAACCGATTGCCACCAAATTTTACAGACATAATTGTTGACTCCACTCCCATGAACCACAGACATTGCCGAGGTGGGGTGGCTTGCGTGCCTCAACGATACAGATAGGCGTACCGTAGGTGCAACCACAGCGGAGGGGTATCTGTGGAGAGGCCAGACAAACGTGTGGTTCGTGAAGAGGGGCAGCAGCCTTTTCAGTACTTACAGGGGCAACAGTCTGGATGATTGACTGAGCTGGCCTTGTAACATCAGCTAATGTGGCTTTGCCACACAGCTACTGCGAACGGCTGTTACCTGAGCAGCATTGGCCGTTAATGTTTTATTTAAAAACAACAGATCGATTTCAATCACATAGTGACCATCTTCAGTGTCCTTCAAACAAGCATTACGAATGCCCTGAATGTAACTGAGGCAGTTACATTCAGGGCATTCATAATGCTTGTTTGAAGGACACTGAAGATGGTCACTATGTGATTGAAATCGATCTATTGTTTTTAAATAAAACATTAACGGCCAATGCTGCTCAATACATCTGGTGTGTTCATCATTGTGTGGTCGTTGAGCACCATCCTGGAAATGGAATCAAACCTCTTATTAATTAATTTTTTAGTCCAAAATGTTTGCAAAAACGTATAAAACTACAAATGTAAAACACGTCAGTGCGATTTTTTGCGCTGGCAGTGTAGTTTTACAGTAGGACACATTACCACGATTGCACCATACGATCGCACAGAGGCCCAGAGAGCGGCGAGCGATGGCCCGGCGTCGACTTTCCCCGGCGTTTTCTCACACACGGCGCGGCGGTGCGCGCCTGTTGTGTGTTGGGTCTGAGCGGCGCGGCGCGGCACGGCGCGGGGCTTTCTAACAGGAGGCCGTGGGACCGTCTTTCCGGGGGCCAGCACTATTTATGACCCGAGACAAAATTAACGACCAGGGGTCGGCCGAGTCGTGAGTCCCACATCATGGTCACCGGCAGGACGCACGGGACCGGGCAATCTCGACGTACCACACACACACACACACGACCACCTCCAGTAGCATTCCGCTGCGGTAGCCACGCAGCTTCACTTACTCGCGTTTGAAATCGAAAAGCAGCTACTGGTCCACACTGTTTGTTTCTCCACGGCATAGGACCACGAGTGGCAGATCTGTTGCGATTTTCTGTTCCACGCAATTGGACGCTTTAGGTATTTCACAGAAATGTTTTTGTTGCAGTCGGGTTTCATTCAGACTGCCGTGTGTTTTTCGTGTGTGCCAACTTCTTCCTTTCAGAGGATCGTGTAACCACCTGGAAATAAAGTCCTACTGTGACTGTTCACTAACGATGTGAGGTAATATGTGTTTATACGCAATTTAAGAATGAAAGTTTTTTTAATTTGTCTCCATAGTGAAACAATGAAAAACTGAGCCAGTTAGTGATACTTCCAACGCCTATATTCTCTTGACCTATGCAACTACAATAACATGCGATCTTTCTTCACCAGACGCTATTTTAGTGATTGTAAAACATCTTCAGTGGTCGGAAATAAAAGATATATACAATTTGATTTGTATTCCATTCAATTAAACGAAACGCGTCTGGTGGAAAAGCATCCTACTGTGGTTGGAAATACGGACAAATAATACCACTCATAATCATAAAGCATTGCCACATGTCTTCTTGTAAGTGTCCCACCGCGGCGGAGTGGCCAAGCCGACTGAGGCGCTATGCTCCGATGCGCGAGACCGCTCCCCGTCGGAGGTCGTCTTTAGTATAAGGTAGTTCATAAGTAGTTTGTAAGTTTAGGGACTGAAGACCGCCGGCCGCGGTGGCCGAGGAGACTGAGGCGCTCCAGTCACGGTCTGCACGGCCACTACGGTCGGGGGTTCGAATCCCCCCCTCGGGCATGGATATTTGTGCCGTCCTAGTTCGTAAGTAGTTCATAAGTAGTTTGTAAGTTTAGGGACTGATGATCCCGTAGTTAAGTCCCATAGACTATACAAACATTTGAACTTTTTTTTTTGACTGAAGACCCCCGCAGTTCAGTCCCTTAAGCTTAACAAACATTTGAATATTTCTATGTGTCCGTGCGTTTCTGTTGCGTACAGATCTACAGTTTTGTTACGATTTTGATGAAATTTTGCACACTTGACCTTCAAACCAAGAGGAAGGTCACAGTCTACATAAAATCTCATATGGGGCATAGCGATGGGTATTCTGCTTACAGACTTCGACAATAAGCTACATTTTTATCCTGATTAAAAAAAAAATGTACTTGAAAACTGTTACATAACATTTCATGGAGACACTATGCCTGGAATCTACTATTGAAGCTTGTAGCACATGCTGCTGACATACCTATCTTACCTTCGAGCAAATGGACTCGCCCGCCCACGTCACCGGCGTGTACACAATTGAGGGAAACAGTCACTTGTGAACGAGCGGTCTAACGTAACGATGTCACTATATTTCCGAAACAGGAACAACGAAGTTGGATGAAGATTGAATGTGCCAGAGGTAGTATAGCACGACACCGTGATAAAAGTCTTCAAGAAACCCAGTATTCGTTTTCGGAGCATCACCTGCGATCAGCTTCGAAAAACAAACGACAACACTTTCTGCGCAACCCACCCATAATTTTTGACGATAATGCTCGGTCGCATATAGCGCATGCCTAGACTGCTCTATTCGGTCGATGAGACTGGGAAGTCCTGTACCATCCAGCATACTTCCCAGAATTATGTCTTTGTGACTTTGATTTGATTCCGAAGAAGAAAGAAATACTTCGGGGCATTCGCTTCAGAAATGTTCCGTAGATTCGACGGGCAGGAGACCGCTCCATTCGCAACTTCAATAGAACAGGCTTCCACATCGGTGGCAACGTTGGTGACTACTTTGAAGGACAGTAACAGGTGCAAACGTGTAACGCTTTGGTATGGGTAGTGAATAAGTAGTTGCCACTCCAGTCCTTTTATTAGTGTTCAATAGCTGCGTGCGTAATTCAGAGGCAACGTCATCGAAAGTGAGACACTTGTAGATTATGCGTTCAGCTGTACCATCTACAGCTCCACAACCAAACGCAGATGTTGCCTGTTTCCCGAATCGGCAAAGATATATTCCTGTAAAGAAGGGCATCAAAACTCTCTGGCGATTGAAGAATGCAATGGGTACCTTACAACAAAATTTGTTTTACCCATTACCATGAAAGTTAGCTCATGTTCGTAAATTTTCTTGGAGAGGTTTTTCATAATTTGCAAGCATCGAATGGTGCATGGGATATATATATATATATATATATATATATATATATATATATATATATATATCTGGCAACTTCCTAGCGCTCATAGTCCATATATATATATATATATAGACTCGACAATCTACAGTTGACATTGGCCGAGGGGAACTCAGACGAGAGCACGTGGATTTCAGACCACTTAACTCGGCTGGAAGCCAGAGAGAATTTTGTCAGTACTCTTAGCTCCTTAAAATGGGTATAAATTTTTCTGGCGAACTCTGTAGAATAAATAAATACGCTGGCAACGCCGGGTTTTCGGATAGTACGAATAAAAATATCGCTACTGGATATTGGAATTTTGATATAGATAAATCGACATATCGCTAGAATAATACCGCTAAAGTTTATCGATATTTGTCGGAAAAATTATTCATATATCGTCTTTTATCCACTGCCCTAATAGAGAAAGCGCAATGTTAGGCCGTCCGCACACGAGTCGATTCGCACTCGTCACGGCGGCGACGTCGACGCGACTCCATCCCTATGCGACTGCCTACGTAAGTAATGGGAGCCCGACAACGGGTCGATTTGCACGCGTCTCGTAGTCGTCTCGAAGTCATTGCGAGCGACGCTCGTCTCCTCCGACATGTTGTGTACGGGAAAGTTCGAGCGTGACGAGCGGATCGTACGTCATGCAGGTAACTTACCATGTATTTTTTCTGTATTTCCAGAGCATAAAAATTTTTAGAGCCCATGAGATCTACATGCGATCACTGTAATAAACTTTTAATAAACAAATATTTTCAGTTTGTCGTGTCTTTCAGCTTGCAAATATCCAAGAATAGAGTTTTTTATTTCTCAACCATAGCTGCTGAAGTTTATTTACTTTTTTTATTGGCGACTAGTTTCCAGCATATCCCATTTTCTCAAGCCACGTTATTTATATTTTGTAGAATGCTAAAAATTTTGTATCATTCTCTTGCAGTTCTCTAGCACCAACGAACAACAACAGATGTTGAAAATTACGCTCTTTGTACGGATGCATCCATAACACTCTTAGTGTCTTCCTTTTCTTGCGCCGGTACCAGTAAAATATCGCAGCGTCCCTCTAATCACTAGTATTGTCCATTATAGGGTAATTATTGGATGAAATAACCGTTTTGTAGCTCCCAGCTGGAAGTCGCAAGCTGACTGGAGGAAAATTGCGCCCGCGACGAGTGCCAACCAACCCGTATGTGGACCCCTGTCGCTGGCATCGCGAGGTTCGCACGAGACGAGCGTGACGGGCGAGACACGAAACGCACACAACGAGTGAGAAACGACCCGTGTGCGGACGGCCTTAATCTTCGGTCCATATCAGTGACAATTGAGGGGTGCAGTACTTCGCAGTCAAGCTCCGCGAGTTGCTCAACAGGCGCTCTGCGTCATTCATGTTGTAGGAACAATCAAATGAACATTAACTGTGCACAGTGATTTTTATGTGTTCCATGAAAGGTATTTTCAGTTGTTTATTCTTTGATTTTTTTTTAAATAGAGACTTCTCTTTGTAAACAGCTTATCTAGTTAGCTATGTGTTTTGACTTCGTGAAATAAAGTGATTTAATTTGTCCGAATTCCTATTTGTTACTTGTAATTGGATAGTCCAGCTCGCTATAATGTCAACAGAGTGCTTTACAGCGCGATCGCAGTCCCTCTCTGCCTTTCCTGTGGCGTCATCAGCCAGCATCCCGAGATCAACGAGAAAGACAGGCCGTGGCGCGCACGGTACGTTACGTCATCAGAGAAGGCTGGAGACAACGCGATCGCTATCTGACTGGCTGGACACTGGGGCACAGCCAACACCAGCTAGATAGAAGACAGTGGTGATCTCGTGTGACGTCACGAAGAGTAGACTGCGATTGCGTAGCTCACTGGCTGGGTGCTACGGCATAGTGGGCCGTGCCCCAGCTGCCACCTAGTGAGCTACGCTATCAACGCCTACCAGTGGAGGCGCGTGTTCACTGGTTCAGTGACCCCCTGGAGAAAAGCTCGTCGTGAAAAAGAAAGTAAATAAAAAAGTGTCTTTAAAATACCATTCTTCGTTTCGTTGTTCTATCAGATTATTTTACATACAGATTCAAAGTATTTTTATCGTATGAGAAATGTTTTACGTCGCAGAGACAGCAAGTATACGAGTCGTAGTGTGGCTACTTAATGTAGTCGGCAGCCACCACTGCAGCATTGCAATGCGCATGCGCGGCTTAGGTTCAAATTCACTTCTGAACCCCTTGAAGGCAGCATATGGACGCTCCATCGGTAGGGAGGAGCGAGGGGAAACGCTGCTTTTAACATGTGCGTTGGAGCTGGTAGAGACACCAGCTCCTGGCTACTCGAGCTCTGGCAGTTACACACGAATGGTGCCGAAGCAAGATAATGGAGCTATTGTGCACTTCGCTTGAGCATGTGCAAATCCGCCGTGAAGGTAACATCCGCCCTTCATATTTGTTTTTGGCTCATTGAAGATTTATTAAACACATGTCATATTTAGTAAAATGTCTTATAAATTAAAGATGCATCAACTGTAAAATCATTGAGAAGATCCGATCGTGAATAATAATGAAGTCACTACTCTCCACCTAGCAAGATCAGCCGTGTAGTTAGCGGCATCGTGCTGCGCTGTCGCAAATAGTGAGTTAGAGACCAACTGCAAGCATTTTTTTTTCAAATCTAATCTTCTTTTTGACTGATATGGGAACAGCAATGAATTATGTTACTTGCCACATATCTTTGGACATTTTAGCAATTGTGTCGCGATTTTGAGGGTAAATGAAATTTATACTCTTTGTTGCAACAAATATTTAACTCATTCACAGAATATATGACTTCAACTGCGAATGGGCAAAGTTGATAATATGTATCCAGCCGAGATTCGAACCCGGGTCTCCTGCTTGTTGCAGGCAGTTGCGCTGACCCCAACACCACAGGGGACACCTGGGGACACAGTGATCACCGCACCTGCAAGGACTACCTAAGCATGCCTCCCGTCAGACCCAAACTTCCAGTTTTACCCTGCCCACATTACTCAAAATCGTAGTCACTATGTACTGATCTCCGTAAGAGTAAGGGCTCCAAACTTTGCCCACACGTCCCCATGAAGGGATCATTGCCTGTCACTGGCATATTTTATATGTACATGTGGTGTCTATTCCGAAAGGACAGACGTCACTTATGATCCTGCCGTTGTCATTGGCAGGTTGTCTCTTCATAGTAACAGATTAATTTCGTTACAGTCACTTGACGGTGTAATCAGTTACTGTGTTTTAGTGTTCATGTGCATATTCATATGTTATTGGTGTTTATTATTAAAGAAAAGTCAACAACGTTCAGTAATTTTTAGAAAGAAATTCCTCAGATTTAAGTTAGGAACAAAAGTGTTAAACAGTGAAGCTCAGTAGGCCGACGCCTCAGCTGGTGTTGAAGCAAGTGCAAACAAGCCGAGGTGAGACATTCTGCATATCTTTTGACGAAAGTATATGTAAAATTAGAGTGGAAGGGCAAGACAGGGACGCAGAGGTTGGGAAGGGAGTAAGACAGGGTTGTAGCCTTTCCCCAATGTTGTTCATCTGTACATTGAACAGGCAGTGAAGGAATGGAAGGAGAAATTTGGAGAGGGCATTAAAGTGCAGGGAGAAGAAATAAAAACATTGCGGTTTGCCAATGACATAGTAATTCTGTCAGAGACTGCAAAAGATCTGGAAGAGCAATTGAAAGGAATGGACAGTGTCTTGAAAGGAAGATATAAGATGAACATTAACAAGAGTAAAACGAAGGTAATGGAATGGAATGTCAGGAATTAAATTAGGTAATGAGACAATAAAAGTAGTAGATGAATTTTGTTATTTGGATACCAAGATAACTTCTGATGTCGGAAGTAGAGAAGATATAAAATGCAGAATGGCTATGGGGAGAAAAGCGTTTCTAAAGAAGCGAAACTTGCTAACATCCAATACTAATTTAAATGTTAGGAAGTCCTTTCTGAAAGCATTCGTGTGGAGTGTAGCATTGTATGGGAGTGAAACGTGAACGATAAGGAGTTCAGATAAAAAGATGATAGAAGCTTTTGAAATGTGGTGCTACAGACGAATGATGAAAATTAGATGGGTAGATCACATAACTAATGAGGAGGTCCTTAACCGAATTGGGGAGAAAAGGAGTTTCTGGCATATCCTGACTAAGAGGAGGGACAGATTGGTTGGACACATTATGAGGCATCAAGGAATTGTCAACTTAGCATTAGAAGGGAGCATGTGGGATAAAAATAGTAGAGGGAGATCGAGCGACGAATGTAGTAAGCAGATTCAAAAGGATGTAGGTTGCCGAACGTATTGTCAGATGAAAAGACTTGCACAGGACAGGGTAGCGTGGAGAGCTGCATCAAACCAGTCTGCGGACTGAAGATCACAACACAACATATGTAAATGGGGAAGGGGGGGGGGGGCACTCCAGAGCACTTTCCCCTGTCGCCGGTCGCAGGGGTGCGCCAAATTGTCTCTTTGCGGGGGGGGGGGGGGTGGATGTCGCTACTATCAGGATCTGGCACTCAATGAAGTGAATTCCCAGTCATCTCAAGCACCATCACCACTACTGACGCCTAGTCTGCGTGACGTCACACGAGAGCGCCGCGACCTTCTCTCTAGGCGGTGTTGAGGCAGTTCGGAAGATCGCCCCCACAAGCGTACTACGCGAACTAGTTCGCAGATCCCTCGCCTCTTAGTTCGTCCGCTGCTTTTCCGAAAACTGACAGGGAGCAGGGAGAGGACGCGAGAGCGCACGGAATCGTCATTTCGAGCTGAAATGCAATTCAGCTGTAGTTTCATAGTTCACTGCCACAAATTTTCTAAAGTATTCAGTGTTGAACACTGATCATTATATAAAAAAGTTGTCAAAACAAAAGAAAGAGCACTTTGAGTAGCGGTAGCAAAAGCCAAAAAGAGCGGACGAACTAAAAAGAGCGACCTACTTCTCGGCCGAGCTGCGAACTAAAAGGAGAGCAACCGGTCGGAAACTAAAACATGCGCGATCGGTCGCGAACTAAAATATTCGCGATCGGTCGCGAACTAAAAAATGCTCGATCGGTCGCGAACTAAAATATGCGCGATCGGTCGCGAACTAAAATATGCGTAATCCGTCGCGAACTAAAACATGCGTTACCGGTCGCGAACTATTATCACAAACGTATCTCGCTTCTTAATTCGTTGGATTCTTTTCCGAAGACCGACGGGCAATAGTGCGAAGGCGCGCAGTAGAATTAAAAATCACGTGTTTGCCATCTGCTGACGAGAGCCATTTCGAGGTGAGCGTCTGCCTGCTAGATTACATAGTTCAGTGCTACAAAATTTCTGTTTTGAAGTATTCTGCACTCTGCAATATCTAATAAATTCCATAATGACAAGATATAGAGATAACTTTAAACTTAAACGCGAGAAATTATCCACAAACTGTTTATTTTGGTTTGCGTGATATCGTTAGCGGCTCAAGCAGCAAGCGCATGAAGCAGCTAGGTGGGGGAACTTTGCCCTCCACCTGCATACGCATACCACGCCGCTCAGCCGTCACTGGGACCAGACGAACTAAAAGAACGAACTAGAATGAAACTTTCACTCTGCAGCGGAGTGTGCGCTGATATGAAACTTCCTGGCAGATTAAAATTGTGTGCCGGAACCGGGACTCGAACCTGGGACCTTTGCCTTTCGCGGGCAAGCACACTACCGATGGTGCTATCCCGGTAGTGCGCTTGCCCGCGAAAGCCAAAGGTCCCAGGTTCGAGTCCCGGTTCTGGCACACAATTTTAATCGACCAGGAAGTTTCAAGAAGAAAGTAGTTCGCGGCTCAGCCGAGAACTAAAGTGAGAACTTCCGATCGCGATCTATTGTGCGCAAGTCTAATCGCGTTGTTCAAACCTTCTCTGATGACGTACCGTGCGCGCCTCGGCCTGTCTTTCTCGTTGGCCACGCGACAGCACGTCAGCTGCCAGAGGCACGACCGGGTAGTGGAGGGGAGACTCGGCGGTAGGCAGGGGATTTGACAGCCGGCGTGGGCCGCAGCCTCAGCCTCAGCCGGATGTGGGCGAGGATGGGATGGGACAGGCCGGGATGGGCTGGGATAGGCAGGAGAGGAGCGGCAGACAATGCGGTGACCCCCGCGCGTTCCCACGCCTCCGCCGCTCTGTCGCTACACGCCGCCGCCGCCGCCGCAGCCGTGCCGTAATTGGCGTCGCGCCGAGTGGGCGATGGCTATCGCGGCCGCCGCCGCCGATGGATGTGACGCGTGCGCCTCTCCGCGGCCGTCTCCGTAATGAAGGCGTGGCGGCGAGCGCCGCTCACCGCCTTCTCAATTTATATCGCCGGCGATACGTTCTCCGCCTACAACTCGAAGCGCATCATAACGTTCAGGTGCAGTCGGAAGAAACGCAGGGAAGGCAACAAGTGTGGAAAGAAACTAATGTACAGACAGAGTAATATATATAGGGTGTTTCACTAAGTGTGTTTGCCTCTGTAACGTATAAAATGATAGATGACGGGAAATTTTAATGCGGTAGGTCAACACAAGAAATGTTACACTTTCTGCGGAGCTATGAACATAGTTTATCGTATTATTTTCCAAAGAGTTACACCACAAAGATATAATTTTTAAATGGAACAATAGTTTTTTTCTATCGTGCATTGTATTCGTTGAAACCAGCTGCGTCCAAATCAATTCAAACTACATTCCTATCACTGTTAGTTTGGGAGCTACAACCTTTCAAAGTTTCAGGGGCAGACAACACACGCTGTACAAAATACATGGCTGTGTGGTGGGTGATGGATATTCAAATGTGTGTCCATGTTCCTCAATGCATAATGCAATGCCCATCGAAAGGATCTGCGGACGAGATGTAACATCGCCGATGTGACGGAGCGACATGCGTCCTTGATGCGCCGTTTTAGATCATCTGGGGATGTGGGCTCATTGACATAAACACGATCCTTTAGATATCCCCACAAAAAGAAATCTACTGGTGTTAAATCGGGCGACGTTGTGGGCCATGAATGAGGACCATGCCGCCCCAACCCCACCACACAGCCATGTATTATGTACAGCGTGTGGTATCTGCCCCTGAAACTTTGAAAGGTTGTATCTCCCAAACTAACAGTGATAGGAATGTAGTTTAAATTGATTTGGACGCAGCTGGTTTCAACGAATCCAATGCACGATAGAAAAAACTATTGTTCCATTTAAAAAGTTATATCTTTGTGCTGTAACTCTTTGGAAAATGATACGATAAACTATGTTCATAGCTCCGCAGAAAGTGTAATATTTCTTGTGTTGACCTACCTATTATTTTATAAGTTACAGAGGCAAACACACTTAGTGAAACACCCTGCATATAGGATGTCCCACTCAACTGTTTCACCCCAGATATCTCTGAAACTACAAGAGATATTGGAAAACCACTTTCACGGTCATGAAAGTACGGCGGGTGTCCGAGACAACTGTGAGTCTCGCTTGAGCCTCGGACATGCGCTAGCACCGCGCCTCATGTATTTCAAAAGTCAGCTTCGCTTCGCAGTTTCTCCGGATGTAATTGATGCATCGCGATACAACCGACGCCATTCTGTGATTTTTCATCCTATCGATTACTTAAGAAGAAATATGGGGTATCCATTAAAAAAACATAAATTTGTGTTGAAAATAATATTTCTTCACGCTTTAGAGTGTCTCATAGTACCTACTTTCATAAGCCCTGCCGTACGTTCATGACCGTCAAAGTGGTTTTTCAATATCTTTTGTAGTTTCAGAGATATCTGGGGTGAAACATTTGAGTGATATATGCTGAATCACCCAACACTTGCACCGCAAATATTGCGGAATCGAAAAGTGCGATTGACGTGCGGTTTCAACAGAACGGATTGGTAGTCAGAGGCTCGTATTTTAGCCAACAAACAAATTGTAATATTACTTAGAAAATGTATTTTTATGCAAACATACAGTTTTTTAAATGATACAATTGCCGTTTCTACCATGTACTGAAAATTTTGACACCAGCTGTGTACAAAGAATTTTGAATGCCATTTTTATCACGTTTAGTTTCGCAGCTACAACCGTTCAAAGTTTCGGGGGTGGAGACTGCGATACCGTAGCTGACTGGCCTAGTGGCTAGTCTCTGGAGCATGGCCCACTGTCTCATGACCACCAGCCAGTCAGCAACGCTCTTGTAGCCTCCGCCCCCAAAATTATGAATGGTGGTAGCTGCCAAACTAAACGTGATAAAAATGTCATTCAAAATTCTTTGCACACAGCTGGTTCTTAGGTAGTCCTTGAAGGTGGTTTTGTGGTAAGCGCAACTGCCTAGAAAGCGGGAGACCCGGATTCGAATCCTAGCTCGGTACACAGTTTCAGGTTTGCCCATTCGCAGATGATGTCATATATTCTGTGAATATGAAAGAATGACAACTGCAGGATCAGTAGTGACGTCTGTTCTTTCGGAATAGACGTCACATGTGCATATTGAATACACAGGGTGAATCACCTAAGACTTGCACCGAAAATATTGCGGAAACCGAAAGTGCGATTGATGTGCGGTTTTCACAAAATGGATTGGTAGTTAAGGACTCCTATTGTTAGCCAATAAACAGATTGCAAAAAGACCCTAGAAAGTGTATTTATTTACGCAAACATACAATTATTCAAATGGAACAATGGTTGTTTCTATCATGCACTGGAATTTTTGACACCATCTGTGTACAAAGAATTTTGAATTACATTTTTATCACGTTTAGTTTGGCAGCTACAAGCATTCAAAGTTTTGAGGGCGGAGACTACGACAGGGTAGCTGACTGGCTGGTGGTCATGAGGCATTAGGCCGTGCCTCAGGGGCTAGCCACTCGGCCAGTAAGCTACGCTATCGCAACCTCCGCCTCCGGAACTTTGAGTGGTTGTAGCTGCCAAACTAAACGTGATAAAAATGTCATTCAACATTCTTTGTACACAGCTAGTGTGCAAAAATACCATTGCACGTTAAAAAACAACCATTGTTCCATTTGAATAATTGTATGTTTGCATAACACTCCGTTTGTTGGTTAACGATACGAGTCTTTGACTACCAATCCATTCTGTGAAAACCGCACATCATTGGCATTTTCGTTTCCGCAATATTTGCGCTACAAGTGTTAGGTGATTCACCCTGTATGTTGAGGTGTTTGTGCCTATATTTCACTCTGTAGCCAAAATAACACATCACAAACGAAGTTATCACTGAAGCTGGCTTTGACAAAAGCCTTTTTAGTGGAATAGACTCAGCTTTCTTCGATGCAGTTGCTGCTCCGGGGGACGTCCGACTATTTCCAAAAACAGAAATATTAAAGACAGTCTACGAGGAGGCTCCTTCCATGTAAAAATAAATCCCAGCCTGAAAAACGACTACAAAATTTATGGCAAAATAGGGCACAACAGTCGCTAATAAAGCCTACAGAACAACTGGCTGCTGGGAATCATCTGTCTTTTCCGATATGGAGGCACTTAATCACCTAAGAACTGGCGTCACACGGTGTGATACGAACATGAAGAAGAAAAGGAAGATTGGAGCTTAACGTCCCATCGACAGCGTGGTCATTAGAGACGGAGCTTACGCTGTGATGTTTGGGTAAGGATGTGGAAGGAAATCGGCCGTGCCTTTTCAAAGGAACTATCCCGGAATTTGCCTGGAGTGATTTAGAGAAATCACTGAAAACCTGAATCTGGATAGCCGGAGGGGGATTTGAACCACCATCCTTCCGAACGCGTGTCCAGTCTGCTACCACTGCGCCACCTCGCTCGGTGATACGAACATGAGGAGAGAGACTCCTGTGAGTGCGGTGCAGTACAAGATTATTAACATCTATTGAAGTGCACAAAAATAGTCAAAAGTTGCACAGTAACAGGCCTTATTGAATCAAATGACAAAGCTAATCAAGTGGCTGATTATTGGACACGTAAAATAAGTAAGTGTTTGTATGTGGTAGTAGGTATCAATCTCCCACTGTGCACTATGGTGTATATAAGGTAGATAACGATAAGGGGGTGGAAGATAGGGGTCTTGAAAATTACCAACTTACATAAAAATTCTACGTGTAGGTGTCAATATTTTGCTCTTCAACAAAAACTACACATTGGAGACGAACGATCTCTCTGTGTTGTAGTAGTACAAATTCTCCCGTTGCACACTGTAGCAGTTCCGTGTCGATAGTTATAAGAGGGTGAAAGAGTGGTTGAAAGTCGTCAGCTTATTAAATTTCGGACTTAAGACCAGCAATGACTTTTGACACTATAATAGCAAAGAGGGTACATACAGCAAAACGTTATGCACATGCTTCAGTTGTTTTTCTGCAACAAGCGTACGAATAAGGAAAAATAAGTGAATATTGCAATTTGGAAAGTAGAACTACCAAGGAAGATGCCAAAGCGTAAGAGAGAAATTTCCCGTTCTAGATTTGTTTCTAAAAGACAAAGTGCCGCTGAAAAGTGAATCTACAGACGATAAAAACTTGGAATTTGTAGACTTTGTTTATCTTACACTGTAAGCATCAGCGCTTTTTTCGATATTCCCATCCCTAAGGGGGTGAAATAGGGGATGAACGGTTTTTTGAAAATACGTTGCTATTCAGGCAATTTTGAAGCGAGTAATACAAAACTACGGGTTCAGATTTTTTATTGGAATTTTAAAAACATGTGTTTCGATATTTTTGGAAATTCAACCATTAAGCGGGTGAAATAAGGGAAAATCATTTCATGGCTACTAAGATTATTTTGATGCTAGAAATGTAACAATATAGTTTCGGTACCATGGATAGAATTTAAAAATCTGCTTCGGGAGGTTTTGAATACTGCCATCAATGGTGCAGTAGGGGGTGGCAAGTTCTATCAAAATACTTCATTAGGACTGAAAATATGTATTTAGAAGTAGAAAAAACCAATGCAGACCATCCAGTCAACGCGTGCCAAGCAACGGGAATGAAGTTAATATACAGGTTGTTACAAAAAGGTACGGCCAAACTTTCAGGAAACATTCGTCACACACATAGAAAGAAAATATGTTATGTGGACATGTTTCCGGAAACAGAAGAGATTAGAACAGCACATTACGTCCACATGCTAACACCTTTATTGGTCTTTTTCACTGACGCACTTAACACTAGACTGACCCTTGACAGGATGTTCGACGGGCGTTTCATAGGACGTGAAGGACGCATAAATTGGCCAGCCCGTTCTCCTGATGTAAAGGAGAATGTGTAACGTGATGTGCCTACAACCACAGAGGATATGAAACAACGTATTGTGGCAGCCTGCGGCGACATTACGCCAGATGTATTGCGGCGTGTGCGACATTCATTACGCCATACATTGCAATTGTGTGCAGCAAATGATGACCACCGCTTTGAACATCTATTGGCCTGACATGTCGGGACACACTCTATTCCACTTCGTAATTGAAAACGGAAACCACGTGTGTACGTGTACCTCACCCCTCATGGTATTGTACATGTGCGTCAGTGAAAAAGACCAATAAAGGTGTTAGCATGCGGACGAAATGTGCTGTTCTAGTCTCTTCTGTACCTAAGGTACATCACCGTTCCCTTTGGATCCATACTTAATTCGGTGCTCTCCGATACACACGATCGAACAGCGTACTCAAGCGTCAACTTTAGGTTACAATATTTCCGGATGTAATTAACATTTTACAATGCAACAAACAGCACTGATTACGTATTTGTTTATATGTTCAGATGAGCTAACAAAACTAACGGGATTCTATTTTAAAAACTAGGTTTGTATTAAAAAATACACATCCGTGCATTTTTTATGGTTTGTATTAACCAATTACACTAGCCCCTCTCCTCGCGTTCGGTCTGTGGAAACGGTTCGTCAGTATTTGATGTGGTTTACGAAATATATCCAGCGGCAATGTTAGATGACTCACCCTTTATATATAAATCGCATGTCACTGTGTTTGTCCACGATGAACTCCGTAACTACATACTGTACATACATACGCCATAGTTCTCCCAAAGGTGTTGCATTATGCTACTTGCTGTCGTAGAATGCTATGAGCTTTAAAATGGTATTCGCAAAAATGCAACATTCTGCCACACAAAAAACCATAGAGGTCAAAAACACAACTCTTCAAGTTTGATCAGGGCGTAACAATATGCCGTTTTCCCTCGCAGCTTGTGGATCACATTAGTGATTTGTTTCCCTTGCAACGCTCATTCTTGTCAAATGCAGACTGTCTATGTTTGTACATTTGAAGAAGCGATGAATAAATTTGTTTGAGAAAGAAAAGGAAACTAACTCATAGATGCAGTGAAACTGAAAATCGCCAAAGAAAATGAATTTTAAAGAGTTGTTAGAATTCATTTATGTTAATAAGGTGAGTGAATAATTCCCTATTACGGATTTCATTACATGTTACGCCTCCAGTATTCTCCTGGACTGCGAGCGATTGTTTAGTTGCACGAACAAAGTCAGAAATCGTCTGTGAAAAGACTTACAAAACTTATAATGATTAATATAGAATGCTCAATTCGCAATGACTTTCATTTTGAATAGGCATTCAGTGTGTGGATTATACATAAAAGTGACGTTTTCTAATCATATATAATTTACTGCAACGTAAAATACGCAAATCAGTACTCGCAGTTTAGTGTAGCGTAGATAAGATATGGAAGGTGTGTAAGTTAATTCTAAAAAGATGATAACAAAATTTAATCGAATTGAGAAAATCTGCTGGACTGATAAAGTCTGCAATGGGGATGTACTGACCAGAGTTGGAGAAGAACGGAGGATGTTACCGACTGTAAAGAATAGAAAGATAAACTGGACAGGTCATAATCTAAGAAGAGATTGCCTTCTATTGGATTTGATTGATTGATTGATTAGTGATATAGGGCGCTCAACATCGCGGTCATCAGCGCCCGTGCTCAAACATGAACGGATGCAGAAAAAAAAGAAAAAAAGAAAAAAAAAAAAAAAAAAAAAAAGGACGCACGTCGGACGTCGGATGGACTTGCGAAACTTAAAAGCACACCTACAGCTGTAGGGATAGCTTAAAACAACTCTTAAAAGCACTAAAACGAGGGATAAAACAGTGAAATTTATGTGGCCCGGTGACTACTTAAAAATAAAGGTTGGTCGAGCCACTCTAACACACATTAAAATCGCACACCCAGTATTTTGAGAAGTAGTCCAGACATAGTACAAAAACGTAGGACACGATCCACAGACGTCTCATCGTCAGCTAAAATAGAGTTCAGGTCCTGTGAGAGACCCAAATTTGCCCTAGTACCAGCAAATAAAACGCATTCTGTTAAAATATGTCGTATTGACAATTGTGTCCTACGTCGGTCACACTCTGGTGGTTCTTCACTGCGTAAAAGGAAACCGTGTGTCAGTGGTCAATGTCCTATTCGGAGACGAGTGAGAGCGACTTCATCAGCTCGTCGAGGGCGGAAGGACGTACGCCATGGGCGGACTGAGGATTTTACCGCGCGTAGTTTATTGTCCGCCACATCCAACCACTGATTCTCCCACAACGCCATGGTTCTGCGTGTTACAAAGGAGGTGACGGCTTTCAGTGGGACGGAACAGCGTACGCTAAGGGGGAGAGAACAAGCCTCCCTCGCTGCTGCATCGGCCAGCTCATTTCCCTGGATCCCTATGTGCCCAGGAACCCAACAGAAAACTATCTCCTTGTGTTGACGTTGCAGTGCAAGGAGAGCGTCCTGAATGTCCTGCCCCATCCGATCTGCCGGATACAATTGGTCGATAGCGAGGAGGGCGCTGTGGGAGTCTGAGCAGATCAGGAATTTCATACAGTGATGCCTTTTAATCCGTTCCAGTGCCCTCAGGATAGCGAACAGTTCCGCATAGTAAACGGAAAACTGTTCTGGGAGCCCTACCCGAAGGACAGAGTCAGGAAACACAACGGAACAGCCGAGACGATCTCCCTGCTTGGACCCATCTGTATAGACAATAATAAAATTTTCATGGTGGTTTAAATCTCTAAAAATCTACTTTTATAAAAACTATTCGACGTACAAGGCTTCTTGAAAGCAGTCAGATCTAAAATCATTGTAGGCCTATGAAGGAGCCAGGGAGAACCCCTACTCCACTCCTGGCGTTGAACCTTGACCCCCTGCACCTGCAGCAACTCAAGGCTCTCCTGTGCTCTAATTCCAAACGGTCTCGTAGCCTGTGGGCGGTTGTGGAACAAACGTTGGTTGGGCTGCTGCGCTACACAGACAGAAAGTAACGTGTGCGGAGCTGACAGAGATCTGTACGCCAGGCGTGCCACGAGCAGAAGACGGCGGATAGACAGCGGGGGCTCACCAACTTCTGCACACAGGCTAAGTACTGGACTTGTGCGATATGCACCAGTCGCCAGCCTGATACCTTCGTGGTGTACTGAATCCAGGATTTTCAGGTATGAATGCCTAGCCGATCCATAGACCTGGTAGCCATATTCTAGTCTAGGCCACACGAAAGCTTTGTAGAACTGGAGCAGACATGCCCTGTCGGCACCCCAAGACCGATAACTGAGACATTTTAGAATACTTAGAGCCTTGAGGCATCGCAGTTTGACCTCTTTAAGACGCGGCAACCACGTCAGCCTCTCGTCGAAAGTGAGGCCAAGATATTTGACCTTGTCCTGAAAGGTGAGTACAGTGTCTCCTAGTTTTAAAACAGGTGTATTAAAAAGGGAACGGGAGCGATTAAAATCTTCACAGACGATTTTCTCCAAGGAAAACTTAAAACCAGTGGTGTTACACCATTCCTCCAACCGCCTGATCGTCAAATGTAATTGTCGGGCTGCTGTTGCAATGGAAGAGGATGCACAGAAAATGGAGAAGTCGTCCACGAACAATGAACACTGTACAGGCGGTCGCACGGTGGAACTAAATGCTGTTTATGGCTATAGCGAATGCCGTTACGCTTAAAACACTCCCTTGCGGGACACCATTCTCTTGTTTAAAACGGTCAGACAAGGCACTCCCAACCTTGTATCTAAAATACCTGTCAGAGAGGAAAGATCGGATAAAAATGGGCAAACGTCCACGAAAACCCCACTTGTAAAGCTGCTGTACAACAAGGCGTCGCCAGGTAGTTTCATACGCCTTTTCGAGGTCAAAGAAAACACCGATTAGGTGTTGCTTCCGGAGGAAAGCTTGTTGGATCGCACTTTCAAGCAGGGTGAGGTTATCCAGTGTAGAGTGGTACCTCCTAAACCCGCATTGAGAGCGGCTAAGTAAGGATCTCCTTTCGAGGACCCATACTAAGCGCCGGTTGACCATACGCTGCAACGTCTTACCAATGCAACTCGTGAGGCTAATGCTCCGATAACTACCTGGGTCGGTGCGATCTTTCCCCGGTTTTAAAATTGGAATTAAAATGGATTCTTTCCAGGAACATGGAAAATTCCCCGTAACCCAAATTGTGTTAAAAAGGTGTAGGAGAACCTCCTTTGACTGGGGTGCCAACTGTTTCAGCAGTCTGTACGGTATCTCGTCATGGCCAGGTGCAGAATCACGAGCTGCTGACAATGCGGATTCCAGCTCCCACATTGAGAAAGGTTGGTTGTAGTCCTCAACGTTGGAGGAACGGAGGTCAAATCCAACCCTCTCCTGTATTGTGCGATACTGACGAAAGACCGGATCCTGGCGACGAGAATCGGATGTAACAGCGGCATAGGATTCTGCCATAACTTGGGCAATGTCCCTGGGCGAGTGTAAAAGACATCCCTGCCCTCGCACAGCTGCTATTGGCGGTCGGGAGTTCCGTCCCGAAATCCTCCTAATGGCTTCCCATACTTTACCCACAGGCGTGGACCTATTGATGGAGTTCAGGAACTCCTGCCAAGACCTCTGCTTACTCTCCTTAATAATTCTTCTTGCCCGTGCCCTTGCCAGTCGAAAATTGGCCAAATTCGCAACGGTAGGGCACCGATGGAATCGACGCAATGCTGCTCTTCTGTCTTTAATCGCTGAACGACAATCATCGTTCCACCAAGGAACAGCTGGTCGCTGAAGAGTTGACGTCGATTTCGGGATGGAAGCGTCAGCAACATTGTGAATCACTGTTGTGATGTGATCCACCCATTCTTCGACATCATGACACCGCTCGAATACAGCCAACTGTTGAAAAAGTGCCCAGTTAGCTTTGTGCAGCTGCCATCTCGGCGGCTTCACACTGCAATCCATGGTGATCGGCAAGTCTATCCAAATGGGATAGTGGTCGCTGCCATGAAGGTCATCATCCACGCTCCACTGAGCAGTGTGTGCAAGAGCAGGCGAGCAGAGGGAGAGGTCTATGGCTGAAGACGAACCTGTAGCAGTGCTAAAATGCGTAGGCTGGCCTGTGTTCAGTACGATGATATTGGAGGAGTGTATCACAGTCTCAACCATCCGTCTCCTGGGGCAGTTGTTGTTAGAGCCCCATAGTGAATTATGCGCATTAAAATCACCTAGAAGAAGAAAGGGACGAGGGAGTTCATCAATAAGCTCTCTCAGGAGATTACTGTCAACATGCTCTCCAGGGGGTAAGTAAAGAGAGCAGACTGTGATATCATGATGGCACAGTATACGAACAGCAACTGCTTGCAGTGTAGTGCTCAATGGCACAGGTGAGGAGTGAAGAGTGTCCCTGGCGAACACTGCCACACCACCATGTGCTCTATCACCTGTTAGGTCGTCTTTCCTATAGAGTTGATAGCCTCTCAGGACAGGTGTATCAGCCTGTTTGAAGTGTGTCTCTTGAAGGGAGACACAGAAAGGCCTATCCTTCAGAAGAAGCTGAAGTTCTTCCAAACGAGTCCTGAATCCAGCCAAATTCCACTGCAGTATGGGAGCCATGTCACCTGTGTGGGTCTACCTTCTCTTTATCCTTGTGCCGCGATGGTGAGGCACTCTTCGAGCGCTGGGTAGCAGATGGGCTGCTTGGTTCAGGCGATGACGCATCGAAGTCCATAATAATGTCCTCCTCGTCAGTCAACGCCGCCATTAGGACGTCCGCTGACGCTCCCGAAAGAGTTGCAAGCGGACGTGAAGATACTTTCCTCGGCTTCTTCTTTTGAGAAGATGAGGAGGAAAGATGAACTTGGGGAGCACTCTGCTTGGGCGGAATATGCTTCTTTTGAGAGGCACTTCGCTGGTGAGGTGTCTTCTGAATGTGGTTTCTTATCTAGCACAACTTCTGTTGTAACAGAGACCACACGGTCCGCTAAAGCGGTACCTGTAGAGGAAGGGGAGCTTCAGCTGCCTGACATGTGCACGGACATGTGCAAGTATTGGTGCTGACACTGACGGCCTCAGTTTGTCTCAAGGCATCTACTGTGGCGATGGGTTTCCGTAAGGCGGCAGCGAACGAGGTGGGAAATACAGGTGGCTGCATGGCCTTAAATACCTTCTTGGCTTCCGTGTAGGAAATGCGCCTGGTCGTCTGTATCTCCTGTATTTTCTTTTCCTCAAGATACACCTGACATTCCCGACTCCACACAGGGTGTTCCTCAGAACAATTGACACATTTGTCAGGTGGCGTACAAGCAGTGTCCTCATGTGCTGCCTTTCCACATTTGCCACAAGTGGCCTCCCCCTTACAGCCGAGCGTGGTGTGTCCAAAACGCCGGCACTTAAAACAGCGCATGGGATTAGGGACATAGGGACGGACCTTCAACCGCAAAAACCCTGCCTTCACATGCTCAGGAAGTTTAGGGGTATTAAAGGTAAGGATGAAGCTCTCTGATGACACAAGTTCTCCATCCACCCTTTCCCTGATATTCTGGACGTCCACTATGCCTTCCGGGGCCCATTCTGCCTTGAGTTCGTCAATTGGAATGCCCATCAGGTCCCTACAGAAAACTACGCCCTTACTGTAGTTCAGTGTACTGTGCAGTTCTGCGTCAGTTTCGAATTCATCCAGGTACTTTGCCTTCTGCAGATTTTCCGCCTGTTGGGAGGTTGACGATTCAACCAACAAGGTACCGTTCCGCAATCTTTTAACTGATTTCAAAGTGCCCGCAAGACCTTCTAAGCCCTTATTGATGTAAAAGGGCGATATCTTCTCAAAAGAACCTTCTTTTCTCTTAATGATTATAAACACATTCTGGCTAGCAGTCTGCGTTCTGTTACTATATACAAAACTCTTTTTGTTACTGAACTGGTCTGGGGGACTAGCCACCCGAGACCTCTTTTTCGACTGGGTGTTGGTACCCCCCAGTGGTACACGCATCCCACTGGAAGGTTCATGGGATAAATTAGTGTTTTGCATCTCGATCCCACGAGAAGCTAGGGAAATACGTGTCCGCCTAGACAGAGCCCCGCTTGCCTAAGTAAGCCTTATACAACTGAGGTACGGCAGTATCCCCAGAGGTTGCTCGCTAGCGAATGTTCCTCTTCAACAGCCATGCATCCCATCAGCACGTAGCACACCTTGTTTTTTTTTATAGAGGTTTGTACCTTCCTCGCAGCCCGGGCGGTCAAGCCAAGATCCCCATTCTCCGGTACACACAACGTTCCACCGCCGCGCCACGCGGTGGTCGCTGAAGCGTGCCCAGAGGTTACGGTGTCTAGAGGACTGGCGGCGCTTACCAGTCTCCAGCTCAGGACCCCGGGTTCGCCAAGCCCGTACTCAGCAAATTAATGCTGAGCCCCTGAGGGGGCCTTCTATTGGAGGCAACTGGAGGTTTCGTTCCAGCAGGGAAGAGAGGGAAGGTAGAAGAAGATACCAGCTTCTGGACGACGTCACCGGGACACAAGGAGGGTACCAAAGAATGAGGAGGAATTCACAACGAGAAGTACGGAGAACTATGCAAAAAAAAAAAAAAAAAAAAAAAAAAAAAGAAAGAAAGATAAAGCTGCCGCAAGACAGATAACCGGGTGATAATGACGTATGGACCTGTCCGAGCCCTAATCTCTGATCTCTGTAGTCTTTACGCCAAATGTAAGTCGGCGGCAGTAGAATCGTTTAGCAGTCCGCTTCATATTCTGGCCCACTAAATTTATTCACAAGCGTTTCTCGGTAAGCGACTTCCATTTGAGCTCCCGAAGCATCTCAGTAACACTCGCGCACTGATCGAACCTATCAGTAACATTTTGAGAATCCGCATAATAATTTAGTTTCAGACACATTAAACTTACTGAGGAAAATGATGTTTTTCATGTATGAGAGTGAAATGGATTTCCCTTATGGAAATAGTCTTACAAATGCTAATCACTTATAACCACGAGAACAATCAATAGTGCTTCCATAAACGAAAAACGTAGTACTCGTAAGAAATCGATAAATCTCATTGGATACTATATACAATCAACCGATTGGCTAACAGCGACGTAACGCAATTTCCCGGAATCAACGGCTGTTGCCAACATTGCCCACTAGGTCTGTGTAGCGGATTTAAAATTAAACCCTACATACCAGTTAATCCCTGGCTTCAAGCAATGCCCTCCCTTTCTTCTAATCTCCTTGGTGTATTTGTTTGCTCCATTACAGGGTATTTGGTCGCTAGGCGAGTAGCGAATGAATAAGCTGATTGTTGGAGAATCTATAAAATGATCCGAGCTGGAAGCGTACATTCAGTTATTCTCAAATTCTAATATTATGCGGTAGATTTTCCAAAAAAATTCTTTGACACAAACCTTATCCTGAGAATTACGAACTGAACAAAGAAAAGATCAGCCAAATTGGTGAAGCAATTCTCAAGTGATGCGTTTTCATACATGCGGAAATTCATTTTTATTAATATAGATAAGATGTGTCATAAATACAATATTAAATAAATAGGTATCTAAAAGCCTTCCTATGTCCGTCTCCTGCTTCTAAGCTACCTCTCCACCAATTTTGAGCCAAATCGGTTCAGAAGTTCTTTAGTATAAATAGTACAACTAACACGACTTATATATATAGATTACTAGCTTAAACCCGCGGCTCCGCTCGCGTGTTGGTGCATTATTATAGTTAAGCTATCTTTCAGTTTTGAAGGATGAAGTGAAATACAATAATTTCTTTATAACAAACTGAAAACTATACCTATCAGAATGCTGAAGTCTATGCACTTACCGTTTATCAGGAAAGTAAGTAGTGTAGATCAAATCACACGTAAAAATGCACTCGTTTCGAAGAATTCAAAAATAAATATTGTAATAATATCACAGATCGATCACTTGATGTAATGCGCGGAACGTCAGATCGATTTTTTTAAAGAGATGTATTAAAAGAAATTTCTTATTTACTCCTTTATTTATTTATTCTTATATTTCCTTATTCGTATGCTTATCCTTACAGAGAAAGAGCTGAAGACATTGTAGCACGCATAGACCAAAGATATGATCTGTGGCATCACGTTTTGATGTATGTAACCTCCTTGCTATAGAGTCTCAAACGTCATCGCTGGCCTTCAGCCCGAATTTTTTTATATTTTGATGACTTTCAATCACCATATCTTCCACCACCTTATAGCTATCGGCATGGACCATTCGTTTGCGTTCTGTAGTTTTCGCGAAATATTAACACACACACACACACACACAAACAAACACAAACATACGTAGAATTTTATATACTGTACACCGATAACTTTCCATCCCAATAAACTCCACCCTTTTGTCATTATCAACCCTCAAGCAACAATGCAACAAATAAAACAATTTTCAAAGAGTAATTATTGTTCCGCATTACGCGTTATATACTTCAAATTACTAAATATCTATCAGATCGCTATAAAACCGTGCCTAAAACCTTCCTCAGGTATAAATTAGTAACTGTACAAATAATTAAGTCTCTGCGTCTTCTCGTTCGGAATCCCGCCCACCGGTAAAATTTTATTTCTTTGTAATAACAATTCCAGAAGGTTCTATATCTTTCTTATGTTCACTTGTAAATTCTACTTGTTTCTTATGTTAACTGTTCTTCTAATTTCTGGTAAATTCTGTCTGTATATAAATAGCAGAGCACTCTGCCTGAGAGGCAGTCAGTGCTGCGTGTATGTTAAGTTCGTAATAAACGTGCTTTCAGTATAAGTGCTGTGTTCAGTTGCCTTCGAAGTCAAGCCTGCTTCCGTTTCAACGCGACAATATATATAGCTATCCGATCGCCATAAAACCGTGCCTAAAGCTTTTCTTTATGTCTTGTGGCTCAGACGTGATGAACGTACACCGGAGACATCCACACTTATAGATGGGTTTTCATTGTTCGCGTTATTATCTTAGCTCCACCATTTTGTTTAACAATTTTTACCATCAAATTCGTAATCAGCGACCTCAAAACCCCCGTGAGACGCGTTTTGTGTGAATTAAATGTCTTCTTCTGGTGTTGTCCACGTTTTGCCGCAGGCGGCAGCTGACAAGACGCAGCGGCCGGTCGTCGGTGGCGCAGCGGTCAGCAGGAAAGTTGCAGCGGAGGTACGGCACGCAGAAAGTGGCGTGCAGCCGCCTCCAGCCCAGGAACTGCCGGCGTATCTGGCAGTCGCGGCGCGTACCTGCGGATCGACTTACCTACTGACCGAGCGACGCGTCCAGCGCTGTGACGGCAGCCGTCTAACGAAGGCCGACAGACACATCTCGCGCCGGGGTACAGCGACCGCTATGCCCACGGGTAGAAGTCTGCGCGGATGCCGATATCAGCAGTATCTCTTACTTTTCGGATAACATTGTGGGCGGCGCAGATATCCGCGTGTTATATTCGGATAAAGAGCGAGGTATCTGCCCAGTACGTTAGTCGAAATGTTAGCTGAAAACTTCAAGCCTGTGGACATTCAGGGCCCAGGTAGAGCGCAAATCTGTTGTCCTCATCCCCTGGCCACAGAGGACGTATGTGTACGCGAGGGACCTGCACGTAGTCCGTTTAAGTATCAGCGTCTTATCTGTGGTTTGTTATGTGCTTCCTGAATGGCAAACCGGCCCACTGCCAACCATAGGTGCCATACCAAATTTCCGCTGCCTTCAGTTAGCGCACACCGAGCAGGCGGCCAAGGAAAGCAAGGAAAAATTTGGAATATGGATTAAAGTTCAGGGTGAAGAAATAAAAAAATCAAATGTTTGTAAATCTATCGGACCAAACTGCGTGGTCATCAGCCCGTAGCTTACAAACTACTTAAACCTAGGTAAACTAACCTAAGGACAAACAAACATACCCATGCCCCAAAATTTAAATGTTTGTAGAACTTATGGGACTTAACTACGGGGTCATCAGTCCCTAAGCTTACAAACTACTTATGAACTAGCTAAGACTAAGGACGGCACAAATATCCATGCACGAGGGGGTATTCGAACCCTCGACCGTAGTGGCTATGCAGACTGTGACTGGAGCGCCTCAGTCCCCTCGGCCACCGCGGCCGGCCCCATGCCCCAGGGAGGACTCGAACCTCCATGGCGAGCAACCGCGCACTCCGCAGCGAGACGCTTTAGACCGCTCGGCTACTCCACCGCGGCTAGAAATAAAAACATTGCGTTTTGCTGATGAAATACTAATTCTGTCAGAGACAGTAAAGGACCTGGAAGAATTGTTGAATGGAATGGACAGTGTGTTGAAGTGAGCATTTAAAATGGACATTCAAAAAAATGTTAAAATGTTTGAAGAGCTTACGGGACTTAACTACGGTGTCATCAGTCCCTCAACTTACGAACTACTTATGAACATACTAAAGACGGCACACATATCCATGCCCGAGGGGGGAATCGAAAACCCGACTGTTGTGGCCGTGCAGACGGTGACTGGCGCGCCGCAGACCGCTTGGCCACCGCGGCCGGCAAAATGGACATTAACAAGAGAAAAACAAAGATAATGGAACACAGTCTTAGAAAATCAGTCGATGCGGAAGGAATTAGATTAGGTAACGAAGCAATAAAGGTGGTAGATGAGTTCTGTTACTTGGGTAGTAAGATAACATGACGGTCGCAGAACAGAGGATATAAAATGCAGAATGGCAATGGGAAGAAAAGAATTTTTCAAAATGAGAAATTTGCTAATATTGAATATTAATTTGAGTGTAAGGAAGTCTTTTCTGACGGCATTTGTGTGGAGTGTTGCCTTATGCAGGAGTGAAACATGGACGATAAACATTGCGGACACGAAGAGAATATAGAGGCTTTACAAATATGGTGCTACCGAAGAATGATGAAGATTAGGTGGGTAGATCGCATAACTAATGAAAAGGTACTGAACAGAATTGGCGTGAAAAAGAATTTTTGCCTTACCTCGACTAAAAGAAGGGATCGTTTGGTAGGACACATTCTTTGACATCGACGAATTGTAAATTTAGCATTGGAGCGAAGTGCGTGGGGTAAAAATCGCAAAGGGAGACCAAGAGACGCATATAGTAAGCAGATTGAAATGGATGTGGGTTGCCGTTCTTCTGAGGAGATGAAAAGGCTTGCTCAGGATAGAGGAGGGTGGAGAGCTGCATCAAACCAGTCTCCGGACTGAGGACCATATCAATAATCAGTTAGCGCTTTGTAGTGACCAAGTGACAACGTATATCGTAGTGAATACAGTGACAATTCTTTCTTAAAATGAACACGACATCTATGGATACTATATCGTGTAAAGTTAAAAGGTGATTTGACATTACTGAAGGAAAAACTATTGAAATCGTCAATTTGAAAAAAAAGAAGAAATGGGTACGTATTTGATGGCAAAGAAAAGATCAACGATATAGTAGCCTGTTTTGCGTGTAAAAGAGTATATTCTTACACCGTTACATCGCAACTTAATGAGCGGTACAGCCACGCATAAAATACGAACAAACATGCAAACAAACATTCATGTTTATCTATTCGATAAATGCTGACGGAAGTAATGAAGATTGGCAATAGCATTTTATAGCAGCTTTCATCATCAGATACGGTGTACAGTGAAAGTAACGTATTTAGGAAGATACACAAAGATAGATTGTATAGGCTGGCCCTAGCTGCAGCTGACATAGTCTCTTTTTGCTGAAAGTTATCAATTAGAAGTTTGACACCTGAAATGACAGGCTTTGGTTGGTGTAACGTAACCTCTTGTGCGTTAATATGGGGAAAATAAAGCGTCCCTTTTCTAAAACTCCGAAAGAACTATTTCTTTATTCGAATGTAAACACAGTAAAATCTCTTCTATTCCGATCAGTTTTAACCACTGAAATTTAAGAAGATGACTGTATTTAACAGCTGACGTAGTGCTCCGACCACACAGGCTCCGAATCACTACTGTGTGTCTGGAGAGCTAATGTTTTCTTGTTTGGAATAGCCTGTTTTGGAGTAGGTATAAAACAGTTACCGTGATTCGTGAAGTCAAAACTAGTTAAACTGTTGCAGAAATGACACTACCAATAATTATATCATTACAGCCCATGGTTTTAAATACGAACTGCTATCTATTACCATTGCCCATTCAAAAACTTTAATATCTGCGGATGCGGATAACGAACTTGCTGATGCGGATAAAGTGCCGCGGATGTGGTTGCGGATATGGGCCTAGCGGATGTGGTGCGGATGCAGTTAACACTTTTCTTATCCGTACATACCTCTACCAATAGACAGTGCTTTAGTTGGAAAAAAAAATGAGGCGATACTCTGCTCTTTCCACATAAAATGAGTGAAATGGACTGTTTAGAAAATCAAGTAAGGATTTATGCATGTGAATACACTAACAAAATTTAAAATTTACAAATATTTCTAGTTTAGATGACGATACCACCCATCGGTACTGGACAACGTCGTCTTACCGCAACTAATCAGGAGTGGCGTTCCAGAAGACGATAAGAGTGCGTTTTGCTGCCGGGAATTAAAATCAGACTTATATCATACGAAAATCATTAGAAAATTCGGACAATAGAACTGCGTGGAACTTTTAAAGACAGAACAAGCATTTACTGCCGTAAGAAGCAAAACCGGCAGCATTACCAACAGTTGAACATGTACACATCCAGCCGGTTGAAGAGGCTTTGGTGAAAGATTAAAATTCGCTTCTATTTTAGTTCCTACTAGTGCTACGACACTATTTTATAATCTTAAACTGACTATAGTGCGAAGAAGATGGTAAATTAAACATAATATTTACGGTAACTATTTTCTCTTTCGACGTCCTAGGGAGAATGGCCTCGGGAGAATGGCCGAGCGCTCTAAGGTGCCTTGCTGCGGAGCGCGCGGTTGCTTGCTATCGGACGTTCGAATCCTTCGGTTATGTGTGTGTGTGTGTGTGTGTGTGTGTGTGTGTGTGTGTTCTCCTTAGGATAAGTTACTTTAAGTTAGATCAAGTAGTTTGAAAGCCTAGGGGCTGGTAACCTCAAAGTGAAGTTTACAATTTTGTATTATGATATATTAAACTATTGGCTATACTATGCTAGCGCTTGAAAAAGGATCACTAACCGAAACCGGTTGCATTGAGTTAAAAAAATAAACAGCAATGGTCAACATGTCATTTTGCAAATATCCTAAGTACAACACACACATCCATGCCTGAGGGAGGACTCAAACCTCCGACGCGGGAGGCCGTGCGATCCGTAACGTGGCGCTCCAGACCGCTCGGTTACTCCCGCGCAGCTAAGTCCATTAGATTTACAAACATTTGAACGTTTGAATTGTTGAATTACGTTAATTCAACCCACTTGTTCAAATGTTTGTTAAGCTCAAGGGACTTAACTGCGGGGTCATCAGTCCCTCAACTTACAAACTACTTGCACTAAAGACGACACAAACATCTATGCCCGAGGAAGGATTCGAATCCCCGACCGTAGCGGCCGTGCAGACTGGCACGTCCCAGACCGCTCGGCCACTGCGGCCGGCCAACCCACTTGTCATTCTAAGTTAAACTTAATTTTAGGCTTTAGTACACTTTATAACTTGTCATATTTTATGAATATAATCTTGTCGTATTTTATTAAAGGGCTATTTTGGAACGCTGTGCCAGGCGTCACCGACCTACATCGATATCTCTCCTCAGTGTAGCACTCCGTGAAGAGTGACCTGCCATCCCCCAAGAAACACCTGTCTAATTGTATGCCTGCGAGAGTGGAACTTCTCATCAAGGCTAAGGGTGGGCCAACACCATATTGAATTTTACCATTAATAATGGAGGGAGCCACGAACTTGTAAGTCATTTTAAGTGAGGTGTCGGGATACTTTTGATCACATAGTGTAGATAATTACATAAGTGGTGTAGGAAAAATTCGGGCTCGGCGTGAGTATATTGGACCCCCCCCTCCCCCTTTCTTCATCAGTACGAGATCGGTATTCAGCCATCAACTGGTTCGGCACGCTCTCGTGAACTGCGTGCGAACCGCCGAGTTAAGCAACATGTTCCCCATCACGACACCTGCCTCGGCGGTACTGATGGGTTGCCAGGCAACCTATAACCGCGGTTGACGTGAGGACTTTGGCTCCGTCCAGTGCGATCAGGATGCGGCTGTAGGCGAGACGAGGTCGGGACTGGCTTTCTGCCTGTTCATGTGTAGCCGCGAAATCAGCTGTCTCTGCCTGCCCAGACAACGGAGGTGTGATGTCGATCAGTTGTGGTTGTAGTTTCGGCCTTTTTTAAATTACTAAGCCTCATTTCCTGTCCCTCCCAATGTGTGCGTCTCAGTAGGGAGTGTAGTTCTTCTATGGAGTTGCAGCATACAATATACCTGGCCAGAGCCGAGTGTGGACCATCTCTATACTTCCTGGATGCTGGACGTTAGCTGTGGAAGCATGCCAAAATTACAACGTGGCCGTTACGAAATGTAAAATAGAACACGAAAAGAAAATACTTTTCATATCACTCTGCTTTCTCACAAATTCTGATTATGCTCAAACCAGGTACAAACTGATGGAAATTCGTTTGACAAATTACGACATGGTGGACACTGCAAAATCGTGTGCAAAACATACGAATGTAAAGGTATGCTGTATTTATGTCACAGACCAACGTATACAGTGTCTGCGACAGTAGCGCTCCAAACGGCCGACAAGCCACATTTCTGAATATGATATCGAATGAATACGAAGAGTATCGTTTATATTGAATTTTACAACAGGGAAAGTATGTCGTGGCATAAAAATCGTTCCTAAATGAAAAATAACTGTACCTTTGTCTCTCTTAGAATCCCTAAGACTCTGGGAAGCTGTTGAATGGTACCTTGAATGTTTGATTGATTTTCTCAGGGTCTTGGTCCAACCCGCCACTACCCGCACCGAAACTAAGTTTATTGTGCGGTATAGCTCCCTGTATGTCTAGTAAAGCCAACCAATGCCCTTGAACAGTGCAAGGAGTCCCTTTACCAGTTCTTTATTAGACACAATTTCTTCGAGTCTGGTTGTCCCAAATGTTCTGTGCCTTTTACTCTCCAATGCAATGCATTCGAAGATTAGATGTGATGCAGTTTCATCACCGTCATCACAGATCCTACATTTAGGGTCCTCTTCAGTTATTCCCATTGTATCTAAGTGTTTTCTGAAATTCCCATGGCCTGTCAGCAATCCAACCATAAGTCTAATCACTCTCCTGTTCAGGTCCAGGATTGCAGAGCTTCTTTTAAAACATGGCTTTGGCATCATTACCTTGCCATGATTTTGTTGATAGACTTTGGTCCAATATTCTACGTGCTGTCTTCTGAGCCACTTAAGTAGCTTCAATTTGATCATTGCCTTGGTGATTATCAGGACAGGTTCCGGTCCAATAAATGGAGTCTCTGCCCCCATCCTGACTAATCTCTCTGCATGTTCGTTGCCACTGATCCCTGAGTGGCCAGGGACCCACAATAGGTTTACTCTATTGCTTTCCTCTAGCTCCACCAGAACCCTGTGACATTCTGCAACAATTTTAGATCTTGTTGCAGGAGCTGCCAGTTTTCTCAGGGCTGCCTGGCTGTCTGAATATATATATATTTATGGGACTTAACTACGGGGTCGTCAGTCCCTAAACTTACAAACTACTTATCAACTACCTTATACTAAGGACGGCACAAATATCCATGCCCGAGGGGGGATTCGAACCCCCGACCGTAGTGGCCATGCAGACCGTGACTGGAGCACCTCAGTCCCCTCGGCCACCGCGGCCAGCAAATAGATATAGATGCTACGGTCTTTGTAGCACCAACGCAAATTCTCCTCCACACACGGTACCTTACATGACGTTTATTTACGACTCTCTTTTTAACTCTATAATTTACTGAAGAATTTCATTATCTGTTAAGAACAATAAATGGACTGAACTTTTGCAGAAAAACCTCCCTTTTCTACTAAGGGCGGTTAAGGTTTCTTCACAAAATATCCAGTCAAATTAATGAGTGTGGAACGTAGCAATGTATAGGAAATTTGTATGGGATGCGATACTTTATTACGTAATGTACCAAATCAGCTATAAAAGCTGTAGCTGAAGGGAAGAAAAGCTCACAGATATGGTACTAAAACGTCAAAAGCTATAAAACTAGTTCCCAAAAAAGAGTAAACCAATTCCATCACTAAACAAAAAGATGATAGAAGCTTTTGAAATGTGGTGCTACAGACGAATGATGAAAATCAGATGGGTAAATCACGTACCTAATGAGGAGGTGCTTAATCGAATTGGGGAGAAAAGGAATTTCTGGCATACCCTGACTAAGAAGGGATAGGTTGGTGGGACACATTCTGAGACATCAAGGAATCGTCAACTTAGCATTAGAGGGAAGTGTGTGGGGTAAAAATCGTAGAGGGAGACCGAGAGACGCATACAGTAAGCAGATTCAAAAGGATGTAAGTTGCCGAACTTATTCTCGGATGAAGAACTTGACAGGGCAGCGTGGAGAGCTGCATCAAACCAGTCTTGCGGACTGAAGACCACAACAACAGCAACAAAAACAACATGACGATAACGAATAAGGGAGCATTGCGTTAATAGTGGGTGAATAAGTTATTTTGGTCCAGGAAGGATGAGTCCTACGGTATTTCGTGCATTACTCATGTCCACTATGTCCGGATGTAGCAATCAGTGCAACGCGCGAGACCAGGGTTCGGATCCCCGTCCGGTCTTAATTTTCAGTTTTCGCCGTTAGCTGCCACTGGCAGTTAATGAATTTCTTCGTGTCTTCCGATGGAACTCTCGGGCTTCCAGTTCCTTTCTTGCACTCACATGGTCCCTAGGTTTTATATCAATTTATCGGTCAATTGCCTTTGAAAGTCTCTGTGTGTCCTTTTTGGATAGCACTATCCACTTTTTTTATTCCTTTTCAACCAGTTTCATTTATTGCCACGGTTGAGTGGCCCGGCGTTCTAATGCGCCTTTCTGGGGAGAGTGCGGTTGCTTGCCGTCGGAGGTTCGAGTCCTCCCTCGGGCATGTGTGTGTGTGTGTGTGTGTGTGTGTGTGTGTGTGTGTGTGTGTGTGTGTTTTGTCCTTAGCATAAGTTTAACTAGTTTGTAATCCTAGGGGATGATAACCGCAGTAGTTAATCCCTTAGATTTACAAATATTTGATTTTTTTTTCCATTTATTTCTTAGTGTATATCTTGGTATAGTATACATGCCGCTTTGTCAGTAACCATACATATGACATGATATGAGCATCATAACACTGAGGTGATAATATTGCAGTTCAAGTTTTCTCCATCCATGGTACCAAATACCCAGTCAAAGGACACTAAGGGAGACCGATGTTTTGTGAAAAATCTTTGTTTATATGAAAATCCTGACCGTAATCTTTGCTACATATGTAGTTGTTGAACGTAGTCCATTGTTTCGTGAAACTTGCATAAAAACGCCCAAACGTATTTTTTTTTTTTCATTTTTTTCTGCTGCCTTAGAAAATTGCCCACTGCACAATATAGAATGACGGCGGCGGAATAGAAGAGCGCATTGAGGCGCTATGCTTCGATGCTCGAGGTCGTTCCCCGTCGGGGGTTTGAATCCTCCCTCGGGCATGGATGTTTGTGTTGTCTTTAGTGTAAGTTTATAAGATGTAGTTTGTAAATTTAGGGACTGAAGTCCCCGCAGTTTAGTCCCATAAGCTTAACAACCATTTGAACATTTCAATACAGAATGAGATTTATGTATTTAATTTGGTCATGCCATTAAAAAATTCTCTACTTCAGGGCAGTGAATAGCGAAAATATTATGCTGGCCGCATGTTCGTGCCAAGCGACGTTTAACGAACTTGCCTACGTAGACGGAATGTGCATCGAAATCACAATGCTGGTTAAGATGTGAAGTATCCGGTCTTATGTCGGATATTTGCGACGTTCTGGCAAGATATTTCGGCGGATTAACTCTCCGTCTTCTTCAGGTGTTACCCGAGAAGGATAGCACCTGAGGAAGAGAACGAGTTACGTCGCAGAAATACTTGCCAGAACGTCTCGAGCAATTGGCAGAAGACCCGATACTTTACCATGTCAACAGATCTTCGGGAACGCCTAAAGAGTTACAGTATCTATATGCTTTGCAGACACACTCTTTCTTGAGTAATGTGAGTTGCACATACTTAACACGCATTTGAAAAATGGTAAAGCTCGAACATCAGCACAAAGTGTTGCTTTCGGTGGTAGAGACATTGTATTAGATTGTATCCAGTATTTATAACTCTTCGTTACTCTTGCGGTATCACACACTACGAGATTTCTGGGTTCCTAGCCGGCTTGCATAGTGACAATTTAGCATTCCGAATGAGTCATTAGTATCAATATGTCATTGCTGTTCATAACGTGGCACGAAACATGCTCAAAGGTTAAGAATATATATGAATAAATATTCAATTCTCAATCACCGAGCACGATGGTCAATGTAGGAGGGTATTTGGGAATTGGATGGGACGTGGTTATATTGTGCGTGAACGTATTAGAAACCAGTACGCATGGATGGTGCAAGGGTTGGCAAGGTTACTTCATTAGCAGAAGAGCCGAGTACGAGCCCCGAACTCAGCATACATTTTCATAGATGTATGATTACAACATCAATCAATACCGGAGACAAAAATACCCTAACTAAATCTATATTGAGTACTTATTCTTCACAAAACGGTCTTCTTTGCACTAGTCAATCAAGTGAATACTGATATAGACACAATGACCTTTTTCTTACGGGCTTAGCGCGAGAAAAATTCTGTGTACTAATTATTTTGTAGCTGCCGGTTCTTGAGGAGGTCTACCATCGCAGATGATAGTAATTGGAACTTTCCCTAAGAAACTGATCATTCCAGGAAACATTTCAGACAAAATGTTGTACTACTTATGCTGTTTTCTAATCTAATGAAGGAAGAAGTAACAGCCGGCCGCGGTGGCCGAGGGGATTGAGGCGCTTCAGTCACGGTCTGCACGCCCACTACGGTCGGGGGTTCGAATCCCCCCCTCGGGCATGGATATTTGTGCCGTCCTAGTTCTTAAGTAGTTCATAAGTAGTTTGTAAGTTTAGGGACTGATGACCCCGTAGTTAAGTCCCATAAGCTATACAAACATTTGAACATTTGAAGAAGTAACAATTAGTGAGATAAATATCAATAAAGAAAACAATGCCAAAATAAGGAGAGTACGGCTATATGACTCACTAGTAGCCAAAATTGCGTACTGGGAACAGGATAACTTTGTACCTCAGACGTTTTCAGAGACATCTCACGGAGCTAGTGCGGTCGTTGCAGCGTGGTACACGCATTTCATGACTCGTCGCTGAACAATTACTTGGGAGAACCAGTCCGTGTAACGGGAATTTAGCCGAGTCAGAAAGGAGTAAGGAAACGGTAACTATACATGTTACGACACAACTTCTGTTGGCAAACATAAATGTAAGATCATATGTGGCAAATTGCAGTGATCTTGCGAGTGGTATCGGAAACATTGTATGAAGTTTTCCTGATATCCTGAAGATCATTAATGGACATTGTAATGGAATTCAGAAGGACTTCTTATTTGTCACCCATACATTTCGTTATCACAACGATTTTCCGGTGACCATCTATAACCAAACAAAAGATTCGCAGTTTCGGCTTCGAAATTTGGTTTTTGAAATTTTTTGAAAAGATTTCCATTGCTGTTTAAGCTTTGAATGAGAGATATTTTAGCACTTACCTAGACGTCCCTAATGCGTTAAACAAGTTTACCGTCACTAAACTTTTTCCTGAACTAAGCTTAAATAGATTATTTCCCTGTTGAAGAAACATGTACACTGATAACGCTTTCCTAAATGCTCAAATGTTTGTAAAGCTTATGGGACTTAACTGCGGGGTCATCAGTCGCTAAACTTATAAACTACTTATGAACTAACTAATACTAAAGACAGCACAAAAAATCCATGCCCGAGGAGGGATTCGAACCCCCGACGTGTTGTTCATCTCCGTGACGATTTCTCGCTCTCTAAATAATCGCTGAATGCTGTCTATCACCTCTATTATTCCCACACTGACACGCAATATTCAAGTATTGTTCTAACAAGTAAGCTACTTCCTTTGTTGATGGATCACTTCCTGAGGAAAATTGGAAAATTTGAGAAAACTGGAAGCTTGTTTTTCATTGTGTCAGAGTGTTTTCTGCTGCAGAAAAATCTATAGTTTAGTTCCGACCTTGATGAAATTTTGCCCACTTGTCCTTCGAAACAATGAGAAGGTTACAGTCTACATAAAATTTCTTTCAGTGCATGGCGGAGGGTGTTTTAATTACGGACTTTGACAAAATGCATAGTTTTGCTCCGATCCAGATGAATTTTTGTACACTTGGCGTTTAAACTGAGGGGATGTCACAGTCTGCATAAAATTTGATATGGAGCTTAGCGGAGAGTACTTTACCTAACGGAATTCTATATAATCTCCGTAATTATTCCGATCTTGACGAAATTAACATGAAGTACCATGGATAATGCTCAGGTACGTAAGTCTTTATGGAGAATGTTTTCTAAAACTTGTATGTATCTTTGTACACAGTTCTTTTCTAACAAACTCAAATTAAAAATGAATCGCTGAAGGTGTTAGTAAACACATAACTGGTTGGACCATTCGGGTAACTGTTTTTCTTTTTTTTATTTATTTTTTTCCTTCTTTTTTTTCATATATTCAGTGAAGTATGAGGAACGTCCTTATGAAGAGAAACATTGGAAAAACTGTATGGAAAAAGGTAAAACTATCTTAACTTCTCCAACCTTTGTACATGAATATGGATGCTTTATAGCCACACTTGAGCCAGACAGGTGATGCTATGAATATAAATAAATAAATTGAAAATGGTTATTTTATATGTACGTCACCATTTGGGTTAAATTTGTATTTTCGGTGCTGCCATACCGTTCATCCTAGTGCGATAAATAAGGAAGATCACTGTCTCCATAAACTTTCGTTTGGTGCATGGTGGAGGGTACTTTACTTACGGCATGGACGTCGACAAAATCTACAGTTTCCTGAAGATATTGACTAACATTTCCACACTTCACCTTCAAAACTACATAACATTTGTACGGTGAATGGGCGGAGGGTACATTATAGCACAGGTCAAAACAAATCTGCAGTTTCATTCTGATCTTGACGAAATTTTACACACCTGAGGTAAAATAAGGAGGATCACTGTCTCCATAAATTTTCGTTTGGTGCATGGTGGAGGGTACTTTACTTACAGCATGGATGTCGACAAAATCTACAGTTTCCTGAAGATATTGACTAACGTTCGCACACTTCACCTTCAAAACTACATAACATTCGTAAGGTGAATGGGCGGAGGGTACATTATAGCACAGGTCAAAACAAATCTACGGTTTCATTCCGATCTTGACGAAATTTTACACACCTGAGGTAAAATAAGGAGGACCACTGCCTCCATAAATTTTCGTTTGGTGCATGGCGGAGGGTACTTTACTTACGGCATGGACGTCGACAAAATCTACAGTTTCCTGAAGATATTGACTAACATTTGCACACTTTCACCTTCAAAACTACATAAAATTTGTACGGTGAATGGGCGAAGGGTACAATATATCGGAGTTCAAAACAAATCTACAATTTCATTCCGATCTTGTCGAAATTTTACACACCTGAGCTTCAAAACAACAGGAAGCACACTGTCAAATGTTCGAATGTCTCCAAACCTGTTGGATGAAACTGCTATTAAATTACTCACACTAACCTAAGGACAACAGACACTTCCATGGCCCTGGGAGGCTCAAACCTCCGACGCCGAGCAACCTTGCGCTCCGCAGCGAGGCGCCTTACAGCGCTCGAGCACTCCACCGTGGCAGTACACTCTATACATAAGACTTTACCGGTGCCTGACGACTGATACTTCCGTGTGAGCAATGACCATTAAATTTTGCAAATGTTCGACTTATCCATACACAACTGACGCAATGCCCCTTCTATCATTTAGTTAGTTCCCGTAAGAGTTCAGGCCTGTTGTACATCCGCACTGAAGAAAGGCTCACTGGACTGGCTGTCACCGCCTTAATTATATAAGCTGTGTATGTAGTTCAGTTTCTTTCAATATTGCCGAAAGATCAAACACCACGTATATCGGCGAAATGATAGTGAATGATAGTGGGCAAGAGTATTAAGTCAGTAGTGTTTGGATACGTCGAACGTTTGTGTCTGACGGGTGGCCCGCGCTGACGTGGTGATTGCTGTGTCCCTCTCCCAGTTCGAATACCGGCCGGACCCAAATTTTCCACTGTACCCATGGATTTACTTAAATGTTCACTAGCAGGTAATGTCGTAAATTCTTTGTGTATAGATATTCCCTGATAGTCTTCTCGAATACTAGTTTTATCTTATTTAGACTTTTAATTTAGTGCAAATTAGTTAGCTTTATATCTATTTATTGTTTAAATGTTCACGTTTTTAATTGCTATACCTACGTACAGGGTTATTCAAAAAGAGAGAACCAATTTCAAATATTTACTTCTTCCAAACTACAAAAGACAGAAACATGATTCCAACGTTAATGGATTAAGAAAAGTTTACAATTTAGCCTGGGTGGAAGTTCCAGTCACGACCGCATTGGCGCTGTTGTTTGTTGTCTGTGGTGAAACGGCGGCGACACCACAGGAAAAGTCATTTTGCCTCTGCAATTGGCAAAACTAGAATCAATTGTTGCAGTTCAGCGAGCATTTCGCCATCAATTTAATAAACTATCGCCACGTCATAAGCAAATTTACGAGTGGCTTCGAAAATTTGTAAGACATTGTTGCATCTACAAAGGGAAAAGCACGGGACGTTCACGCACATCGAACGACAATGTCGAGCATATTCGTACACTTTAAGAAAGGAGCTCAATGAAATACACATCCCGAGCAAGCAAAGAACTGAAGATTCGTCAACCAACGGTATGTCGGGTTCTAAAATATCGTCTGCACATGAAGCCATACAAACTGCAGTTATTGCAAACATTGCATCCTGACGACCATAACAAAAGGTACGAATTTTGCTTTAGCATTTAAATGATATTCAAGAAGACAATTTTGCTCAACGATTAACTTTTTTTCAGATGTATCCACTTTTCATCTTTCTGATAAAGTTAAAGAATTTGGGCAACTGAAAATCATACGGCGGTTATTCAATATGAAGTCTTTCACCAAAGATAAATGTTTTCTGTGCGATATCTGTAGCCAAAGTTTATGGGCGTTTCTTCTTCATGGAGAAAACTGTGACAGGAATAACCTATCTAGACATGCTCCAAAACCGATTATTTCCCCAACTTGAAGATAATTCAGATGACTTCATCCTTATGCATGATAGTGCTCTGCCTCATTTCTCTAAACACGTAACTTGAATAATATCATTCCAGGACGTTGGATTGGAAGAGGAGGAGCAGAAGATGAGCTTTATCGCCAGTGGCCTCCCAGATCTCCAGATCTCACTCCGTGTTTTATCCCTCCTATGCTTGACACTCTTGAAGGTCTGCGACATCGAATTGTTGAAGTTGTAAATTCGATAACCAGAAACCAGATGATACGTGTGTGGCAAGAAATGACCTATGTTTTGACATTTGTCGTGTAACACACGGAGCTCATATTGAATGCCTACCATAATTACTAATAATAAATTGTAAACTTCTATCTTTTTATTAATGTTGGAATTATGTTTCTATCCATTGTAGTTTGGAAGAAATAAATGTATGAAATCTGTTCTTTCTTTTTGAATAACCCTGTATTGTCAAAAATAATTAGTCTGCGTTTGTGCCTCATTCTAGGTAATAGTGGTGTGTGCGCACATGTCTAATAAAAAGTGATAAACATATTCAAAAAATCAAATTTTTGTAAACCTATGGGACTCAACAATTGGGTTATTAGTCCCTAGCTTACAAACTACTTAACCTAAGGTAAACTAAACTAAGGACAACACAAACACCCATGCCCGAGAGGGGATTCGAACCCCCGACGGCGGACGGCCGCGCGCAACGCAACAAGGCGCTCCAGCACGCGCGGCTAAACATAGTCTTCACTTGTGTACGAACGCACGCACTTACTATAGTACGTAATGATGCGAAAGTTTTGACCGCTTGTGCTGACTACGCTGTGGTCCGAACGCTTCCTTTTTCTTTGCGGGAGTTTCGACGACACCACGTCCGAAACGAGTTTTGAACCACGAGGAGGAATAAAAATTGAAAAAAAAAAAAAAAACTCAATGTAAAAAAACAGTCAGTGTGCAACGTAACGAGGATGGCCTTCTGATATTGAACATGTCGATTCGAAACATGTGACGATGGTGTTTATATGAGTAATTACCATTATTAAAAGTGGCCGATGTCGATTACTTGTCTAATGCAATCAACATGCATTTTTTTAATACAGCGACGATCTCGAAAGATTAGTTTTCGAAAAAACAGCTTTCTTCAAAGTTCTGAATAACTTCAAAAATCTTCATTTACGACAGCTGTTTCGCTGCATGACCATTTTCAAGTAACCTGCGAAGTAACAGTCGTAGGAATATTTACATATAGTGATTGTTCACGTCAATAATCGTACATTTAATCATACATTGGTACTTACGTCTGTTTATATTTAACGACCGTCAGCGTCTGTGTTGTTATCCAACAAACACAAACGTTTAGAAGACGTTTTGAAATGTATTTGAAAGTTTTTCTTACGAAGTGTGTTATAACATGTATTTGATAGTTCATTTATTGTGATCTTTACAAAGTATACTTTATAAGCAAAGGTAATGTTGTATTGGATTTTCCCGTTAATTTTATCTCTGGTCCGACTGTGTTTGGTTGCCCATATACACTAAACATTTTGTGTTCCATAATTTGATTATCATTATCCAGATAATATTCATATTTTAAGACTGTTTATTAGTTTAATATTTCGTATAAGCTTTTCTTATTGTACGCTCATATATTCCTAATTCTTGAACATATAATTTACTGAAAAACGCAATCGAGGAAACACCACATTATCGTTGCCACTCTAGCTATATGTAAACTTTCTAAACATATCACAATAATTAAAGTGTTAAATGTCAAAGCACATTTTGCATGAAAATATTTCAAACAACTACCAAAACGTTTTCCAACGTTTTTGTTTAGTGGATGACAGCATAGACGCTGACGGTTCACATCGTAAACGATGTCAGGACATCCAACACAACTAGACCAATGTATGATTATATTGTAAAATTTTTCCCACGAACAACCATTATACGCAGGTATTCTTATCATTATTACATTCGGAGTTTACTTTAAAACGGCGATAACGCCTAAACAGCTGTCGTAAATCAAGATTTTTCCTTCTAACTACTGCATCTGGCATGGACTGTTATTATTGAGAATGCCATACTATGACTTGTTACGGGTTGCTGGCCAGATCGTAAAAAATAAAATAATAAATAATAAATAAAAATATATAAAAATCAATATTGTTTACATATGTTTTAAATCTTGAATAAGTATCCGGTTGAAGTCGCATAATGTCTGTATAGACCGAAAATTGGTTGCCTAGGTAAAATCAGTCTGTAGAATACGCTTTTCATTTGATATAATGATGTACCACAAAGAAGCGATAGAAAAATCAGGCAACCCATATATATATTCCTTTTTATGTTTCTGTTACGGGAGTTTTATTTGGCTAGATCGCAAAATTACAAGCATGATGAATAGTTTTGACAACTGATATTGTCATTTTCAAATCTCTGAGAAAATAAATATCATGGCAACAATTCAGATTATGTCAGTTCTAATATGTATACAATAGATATAAATAATATTAACTAATATCATGTACAATTCAATAAAAGACATTTTTGTTTTATTATTATTATTATTATTATTATTATTATTATTACTATTTTGATTATTAAACCAAATAAATAAGCAGCTTTGTTGAAAGTAATGAAATATGTCTTATCTTCAATTTTTGGAAGCCTCAAGACGTGACATATTAAAAAAGTTTTCATTCATATACAATGTTACACTTGTCAGACATATTACACTAAAACAGTACTTTAGTGATTAAGAGACGATTAAAAGTCATTCGTAAGTCTTCGAAAAACAAGCTTAAAATCAGGTCATGCTTACTGTATTTTCTTTTATTGTTGTGACTTATAATTCTCCCATGATTACTAAAGTACAATTTCTGTGCAGCATCATTGAGTAGTTCAATGTACATCACGCAAATGTAGCATTGTACATTATTAAAAAAGTTTTAGTATGTGTTGTCTTGTAGCTCTACAATATTCAAGAACAGACATTTTTGTTTTAATTGCAGCCACAAGTACTTAATCATTATCTGGCAAGCTGCATATTTATTATATGGGCTAGTAATATATACGCAGCTTTAGTGCAATTGAACAAAACGTGTTTCCTTAAATTCTACATGATGATAGTTACTGTCATATCGACCATACACAAGTCAGATAGTTAATTTGCAATGATATGATTTGTAGCCATGATTATTTCTTATTGATTTAAAAACGACCATATAAGGTGTCGAAACTATTCATCATCGATGTAATTTTGCTATCTGGGCAAGTAAAATTCTCATAACAGAACCAAAAATAAATAAAATAACACTGCACATTTCAACTAATTCTTCATTTACTTCGTATTTATGACATATGCTGTCAGATAATGTCATTTATATGTGGTGTATACGTGTTAGACAGTTAACTGACACGACATAATTTGTAGCCACGATTTGTTGTTTATTATAGATTTGAGAATGACTATATATGTATTCGAAACTATAGACGATAGTTTGTTTACAAGCAGAACATAGATTATAGATTACGATTTTGTGTTTAAAAGGTGATCTGTAGCTTCTCACTGATGGTTAGGTATACGTCAAGAGAGAGGTTTATTATTATTATTATTATTATTATTCCGCAAGTAAATGCCGAAGGCGCGAATTTTTGGGCTGAGACCTGTGATCGATGGTACATTCTGTTGTAGTAGTGTGTAAGTTACGAGGATAATCACAGATTATTTATTATCTACAATACTGAAGTATTACGATTTTGTCCTGTATGTTTAGATTCGTTCATAGTGTTTGTTTTGGTAGTTGGTTTATTATCTACGATATTGACATATTACTATTTTATCCTGTATGTTTAGATTCGTTCATGGTGTTTGTTTTGCTAGTTAGTATATCTACGTAGTGTATCTATTAGGAGTCAGATATGACGTCATTTGTCAAAGCCGACAGGTTGTATCGCGGTCTTCAATTATGCCTTTTAATTTTATGATACGGGCGAAAAAGAATAGGTAAGTTATATTCTCGTAAGAGAAGCATAACAGATTATCACGGAGGCCTGTTCAGAAACGTACGATAATTAAATAGTGTGCAGTACTGCCGAGAAAATATTTTGGAGATTTGAAACGTAGTGTATCTAGTGGGAGTCAGATATGACGTCATTTGTCAAAGCCGACAGGTTGTATCGCGGTCTTCAATCACGCCTTTCAATTTTATGATAGCGGAGAAAAAGAATAGGTAAGTTATATTCTCGTAAGAGAAGCATAACATTATCACGGAGGCCTGTTCAGAAACGTTCGATAGTTAAATAGTGTGCAGTGCTGTTGAGAAAATATTTTGGAGATTTGAAACGTAGTGTATCTAGTGGGAGATATGACGTCGTTTGTCAAAGCCGACAGGTTGTATCGCGGTCTTCAGTTATGCCTTTTAATTTTATGATACGGGCGAAGAAGAATAGGTAAATTATATTCTCGTAGGAAAAGCATAACAGATCATCACGGAGGCCTGTTCAGCAATGTTCGTTAATTAAATAGTGTGCAGTACTTTCGAGAAAATATTTTGGATATTTGAAATGTAGTGTATCTAGTGGGAGTCAGATATGACGTCATTTGTCAAAGCCGACAGGTTGTATCGCGGTCTTCAATTACGCCTTTTAATTTTATGATAGCGGAGAAAAACAATAGGTAAGTTATATTCTCGTAAGGGAAACATAACATTATCACGGAGGCCTGTTCAGAAACGTTCGATAATTAAATAGTGTGCAGTTGAAATGTTTATATAACTTATGGGACTTAACTACGGGGTCATCAGTCCCTAAATAGTGTACAGTACTGTCGAGAAAATATTTTGGAGATTTGAAACTTGTAGCAGTCGTCGAAGATGGGGAGGGGGACTGAGATCCTGAGAAGGAGACAAACACCAGACGGCACGCAACAAGTGTCAAAACACGGCGAGCCGAGCTCGGCGCTTACCTGTCGGGTGTCGGCGTCGGACGCGCGGAAGGTCACTCGTGGCCTGCAGCGTCGGTGTCGTCGGAGGTGGCGCCTTCAGCGGGCGTCGCGCGGCGTCATGCTGCGCTGCTCGGCTCGGCTGTCCCGGCTTGACGCGACCTCGCGCTGCGACGCACCGACGGCTGACTACACGCGGCGGGCCGCGGCTTGCCGCTGTTAAAACACCCAGCTTTCCGGCGGCCGCGTGGCTTTCTTTTTTCCCCGTCTGCGGCCCCCTCCACCGCAGTGCGTCACGGCCGCCGCCGCCTACTCCGCTACTCGGCTGCGGCTGCTACTCCCGCCTCGGCTACTCGGCCAGAATGCCTAATGCCCGCGCCGCGCCGCGACGTGCCAGTTCTGCGCCCGCCCGGCCTTCAGCCGGCCGTAGACCCGCGACGTGCGTTACGGTTGGCTCGGGCCACTGTCACGGCCAAGGACCCACTGCGGCCGCCCGCTCCCACGCCTCGCCTCGCCCTTCCTGCTGCCTGACCTTGCAGTGACGTACAGTTCGCGAGACTTCGTCCACATGTGACGTCATCTTGACGTCACGCACCACCGCAGGAGGTTATATCGGATCAGCACCCAAAGCACGATGCTTGGAAAATACCATTCTTGATTCCATTGTTGCCGCGGTGGAGTAGCCGAGTGGTCTAAAGCGTCTCGCTACGGAGCGCGCGGTTGCTCGCCTTGGAGGTTCGAGTCCTCCCTGGGGCATGGGTGTGTGTGTGTTTGTCCTTAGGTTAGTTTACCTAGGTTTAAGTAGTTTGTAAGCTACGGACTGATGACCACGCAATTTGGTCCGATAGATCTACAAACATCTGAACATTTTTTTTATTCCATTGTTGATAATATTCGTGTATAAAACATTCTCGTTTTTGGCACATCGAATCATTATATAAATACGCTAACACGAAAATTGTGGTACAGATTGCTAATTTATTCGTACAAGAAGGCCGATGAAAGTTACATAATTCCAAAGATTGTTTGCCGTAGATTTCACGAATATAGATATTATGTGTGCATTTAGCCATTAAAAGTGGTAAAAGGAAGTACAAATTTTCCTATCTACAGCTTGGATCAAGTTCTACATTCTCCAACAGTCAGCTCACTGATTGGCTATTCGCCTCGACCAAAGACATTGGAACGCAGCGCATCTTCAGTATTAAAATAACGTGTTACCATAAGTGAATATCGACATATGGAGTGCTCCCAACTCGCTTTCTTGTGCCGTTCAAATGCTTCATTTTCGCAGTGATTAAGAGTGGTTAAAGGAAATGGATGTTCATATGAATGCCGATATAAAGGATGATGCGCCGGGAGAGGCATCTAGCGGTGGTCGGGTGGAACTACGAAGTCGAGAATGCCGATATAAATGATGATGCGCCGGGAGAGGCATTAGCGATGCACGGGTGGAACCACGAAGTCGACATGTTGTCAGCTCTGGAATTCTGAATATCGCAGTATCGCAATAATATTATTTCTTGGCGTTGTATAAATATACGAACACCGAAATTGTAGTTCCATTTCAAATATTAGGCTAATGAAACTTATATAATTCGAAAATGGCATGAGAAGTATATACTTCCGTTTTTATTTCTTGTTATTGTGTCAGACATTTTCCTTAACACGTAAAAGATACCGTTTCTTACCTCCTAGTGCCGGTTAAATTTTACCAAATATCCCAACGGCCACCGATGATAATGTTGGCAACAGATGCTGAATAGTGAGAATCCTGTGAGTCTTTATTTTAGCCAATCGCTTGACAACGCTGATGTTTTTTCATGGAATCTTCGCTTTACGAGGGCAATTACTTTTACTGAGCGGACGGGGGTACATACGAGAACCTGTCAACCATAAAGCAGCAACAGCAGTATTTGTTTACTTCATGGTCTGTACGATACACTAGTAGAGTCATTCTATGTAGTTCGAACAAATGGGCAAAGATTTTCTATCGTGTTGTTGATGTTTCCAACATAATCACGCGAGACCGCCGACACGATACGTAAAATTTTACTCCCAGTGACCATTGTAAACACGATTGGTCGATTTTCGACCACAGGCAATACTAGTCTTGGTAAAACGTGAAGCTTTCGGCAGGAGTAACTGACTGGTTGTCCTAATTCTGCGGTGGATATAAATAGCAAGTAGATGGCTTGTGATTGGTCAGCTTCTGATTGGCTGGCGGCTACATAATGCCGTCGCAGATGGTGTCTACATCTGCGCTGGTGGCGCCACCGCTTCCGTAGTACCGAGACGCTGAACGAGATGTCGTCTCTGCCGCTTCTCCAGCAGGGTATTGTAAACTTGTTCCCAGGAGATAAGTACAATTCTCAGTCATTGTAATAGCTCTTTAAAGCAAGGTATTTTCCCGGATACATTGAAATATGCTATCGTTAAACCATCGCATAAAAAAGGGGATACGTCTGATGTCAACAACTACCGCCCCATCTCACTTCTGACAGCTTTATCCAAAATTTTTGAAAAAGTTATGTATTCTCGAGTTGCTTCACATATTAGTAAAAATAAAGTTGTAACAAAATGTCAATATGTCAGTTTGGTTTTCAAAAAAGCTTTTCAACTGAAAATACTATATATATCTTCACTGATGAAATATTAAATGCTTTGAATAACTGGACATCACCAGTTGAGATTTTTTGTGATCTCTCAGAGGCTTTTGATTGTGTAAATCATGGGATTCTTCTAGATAAGCTTAAGTATTGTGGTATGAGTAGGACAGTGCACAAATGGTTTAAATCATACTTAACTGGAAATTGCAGAAATTTGAAATAAGCAGTTCATGTAATATAGATGAAACAAGTAATTCCTCTTACTGGGGAGTTATCAAAATGGGGTCCCACAAGGTTCGGACTTGGGTCCTTTGCTGTTCTTAATATATATTAATGACTTGCCATTCTACATTCACGAAGATGCTAAGCTAGTACTTTTTGCTGATGATACAAGTATAGCTATCACACCTGAGAAACAGGAATTAACTGATGAAATTGTAAATGATGTCTTCCAGAAAGTTATTAAGTGGTTCTCTACAAATGGACTCTCATTAAACTTTGATAAAACCCAGTATACACAGTTTCATACAGTAAATGGCATGGCACCATTAATACATTTAGACTTTGAACATAAATCTGTAGCTAAGGTAGAATATTCAAAATTTTTAGGTGTTTGCATTGACGAGGGACTGAATTGGAAGAAACATATTGAAGATCTCCTTGAACGTTTGAGTTCAGCTACTTAGGCTATCAGAGTCACTGCAAAATTTGGTGATATACATCTCAGCTTACTACGCCTATTTTCACTCATTGCTTTCATATGGGATCATATTCTGGGGCAATTCAACATTGAGTAAAAAAGTATTCATTGCACAAAAGCGTGTAATCAGAATAATTGCTGAAGCCCACCAAAGAGCATCCTGCAGACGTTTATTTAGGGATCTAGGGATCTTCACTGTAGCTTCACAATATGTATATTCACTCATGTAATTGGTTATTAACAATCCGCCCCATTTCAAAAGTAATAGCAGTGTGCATAAGTACAACTCTAGGAGAAAGGATGATATTCACTATTAATTGTTAAATCTAACTTTGGCTGAGAAAGGGGTGTATTATGCTGCCACGAAAGTCTTCGGTCACTTACCAAGTAGCATCAAAAGTCTGACAGATAGCCAACTAGTATTTGAAAAGAAATTAAAGGAATTTCTGAATGGCAACTCCTTCTACAATGTAGATGAATTTTTAGATAAAACTTAAAAAAAAGTAATAGAAAATCCTTAAAATATGGATTGTCAAGTGCAGACAACATTTACTAAACTGACACGTTCCACATCATTACGAAATGTCATATATATGATCTACGGTATAAGTATTAATCTAATCTATCTGTATCGACCGCTCGTTTCTATGCACCACTATGATTGTATCCGCTCTCGCGGTTAAAACTGTATTTCTATAGCGTCTTCAATTACAGAATCCTAGAATGTGTAGGCCTGGGACAAAATTGTTGTTTCATAGAATAAGATTTTGTGTTTGTTTGTTCTGTATGCATTTAGTGTTCGGTGCAGTGGGAAGCATGGCTTGATCAATGTAGTTGCTGCCACACTCAAATGGTATATTGTAAATACCAGGGATCCTGGAGCCCAGGTTGTCCTTTACAGGGCGTAGAATCTCCTTAATTTTCCTAGGAGGTCGGAAGATCGATTTGATACCATGTCTCTCGAGGACTCTTCCACACCTAGGGGTGTCCTTCCTGCCTCGTGCAGCCCCCCAGACCTCCGGTGACATGCAGTAACGTACAGCTCACGAGACTTCAGACACAGTTATTTAATACCGCAGGAGGTGCCACCGATACAGCATTGAAAGACTGGTGACTGGATTTCAGTGTTGTTAATATTCGTGGTTGTAACTTGCTCATTAAAGCAGTATGCCACTTCAAGGAAACGACAAATTTTGTACATTATGGTTCGGTCTTACCTCTGTCTCTGTCTAGGACCCAGTGCACTCACTAGCTCCAACATTTTGCAGGGTCCTTAGTGCAGCCCCCAAGACTTTCGGTGACATGCAGTAAAGTACAGTTCACGGGACGTCAAGCACCTGTGACGTCATCTTGACGTCAAGCACAGTTATTTAACACTCCAGCGGGTTCTTTCGTTTTAGCACTCAAAGTTAGGATACTTGCAAGATACCAATCTGGATTCCATTCTTGATAATATTCGTGGCTGTAACTTGCTTCGTAAATCAGTGTGCTATTTCAAGGCAACGACAAATTATGTACGTTATGGTTAGGTCTGACCTCTGTTATGGTCAAGCACACCAGCTCCCACACTTCGCACGCACGGTCCTCCCTGCTGCATGCAACCCCTATCACTTTTTTTTTCCTTTTTTTTTTAATTTTAGTTTCCCACGTCTTTTAATTTTTTTACACATAGTTTTTTCTTTTTCTTGTGTTTGAGAAGGCAACAAAAGAAAAACTTCTGCAAAGAACTTAGGCATTTATCACTATCACAATAAATCTATATCTATAAATGTGAATGTCTGTTCGGTGTACGTTTATCACGTCTGAACCCCAAGACATAAAGAAAGAAAAATTTGAACAGTTACTAATATCTACCCGGGGAAGGCTTTAGGCACGGTTTCATGACGATCGGATAGCTATTTATCGATATATATATATATATATATATATATATATATATATATATAGTGAATGTCTGTTCGGTGTACGCTTATCACGTCCGAACGACAAGACGCAGAGACTTAAATATTTGTACAGTTACTAATTTATATCTGACGAAGGATTTAGGCACGGTTTTATAGCGATCTGATAGATATTTAGTAATTTGAAGTATATAACGCGAAATGCGGAACAATAATTACTGTTTGAAAATTATATTTACTCTTTGAAAATGATTTTATTGGTTGCATTGTTGGTTGAGGGTTGATAATGATAATAGGGTGGAGTATATTGGGATGGAAAGTTATCGGGTATATAAAATTCTACGTATGTGTGTGTTAATATTTTGCTCTGCAGCGAAAACTACACAACGCAAACGAATGGTCTGTGTATAATTGTTGTCCGAAGCCTCCCGTTGTACACCATAGCAGTTCCATGCCGATAGCTATAAGAGTGTGGAAGATATGATGGTTGAAAGTCGTCAAATTATTTTAAAAAATTCGGACTGAAGGCCACCGATGATGTTTCCGACTCTATAGCAAGGAGGTTACATACAGCGAAACGTGATACCACAAACCATATCTTTGGTCTATGCGTGCTACAATTTCTTCAGCTCTTTCTCTGGAAGGGTAAATACGAATAAGGAAATATAAGAATAAATAAATAGCCCACTACTGAAAGATAGCTTATTTATCAACCAACACGCGAGCGGAGCCGCGGGTTTAAGCTAGTAAATAAAACAGAGAGGAAAGACACGCTGACCAGACAAGAATAACAGTTCCCCAAACGTCAGGGGTACGCTATCATCTGTAGTATTAATAAGAGGTATGCACAGATCACCAATAAAACAAACTTCAATGTTAAATATAGGTTCAAAAATGTTCAAATGTTTGTAGAGCTTATGGGTCTTAACTACGGGGTCATCAGTCCCTAAACCAACAAACTACTTATGAACTAGCTTATACTAAAGATGACACAAACATCTATGCCCGAGGGGAGATTTGAACCCCCGACCGCAGCGGCCGTGCAGACAGTGACTGGCACGCAGCAGACCGCTGGGCCACCGCGGCCGGCGTTAAATATAGGAACGCTGTTAACATATAAGACAAGGACAAAGGGCTTCCATCCAGCGAGTAAGACAGAGAACATGTATCAAGCAGCAAACACAAATATATCCCTTAGCGAGGCGGAATGGCAAAGGTTTATCTCCTAAGAACACGCACACCTCGTCGTAAAACGAGTGGCTCTAAAAACTAATATAAAACGAAAAGGAAGTGAAGAGTAGGAAAAAAAAAAAAAAAAAAAAAAAAAAAAAAAAAAAAAAAAAAAAAAAAAAAAAAAAAAGAATTAAATCTCCCATTGAGCGAAGGAAAACACTACTCCCCACTAGAGTTGAAAAATAAAGTAGAAGGACTATATAGTTTACAAGTGTCGATCTTCGGAGACATGCAGTAACGTACAGTTCGCGAGACTTCAAGCACGACGTCATGTTGATGTCACACAGTTATTTAACACCGCAGGAGGTGCTACCGATTCATCATTGAAGATGAAGGTGCTAGGAAGACACCTTAATGGCTTCGAGTGATGATAATTTTCGATGATAATTGACTGCTTCAAATGCGTCAACAAAACGGGATTTTCTGTAATGAACTATATATGGACCCGCGAAAAGTCCAAAGTTAAGCCAGAAAATTTGAAACATTTGATTATTACAAAACATAATTTTAATAAAAGAGTTGTACGATATAGGTCTGAGGCATTCTAAAGTGTTAAAACTAATACATTCAAGTGGAAAAGACACTACATTATGTCTCAAGATACTCACTCATAGTGTGCATCATAACTGAATTTTACCATTATCATTTCCTTCACCGTATTTAGAGTGAGAAGCTGATGAGTTGATGACTGTTATCCTTGTTAAATGCCCCGTTAATCAATTACAAAAAGCAACTACAACAGGTCAGGTAAATATGGCACTAATGTGTTATATAACCGGTGGATTCTGCTTTTTGTGTCTGAAAATATGGCCACCCTATTATTAAGTCAGTATGCTATTTCAAGGCACCGGCACAAATGTTCAAATGTTTGTAAAGCTATGGGACGTAACTGCAGTGGTCATCGTCCCTAAACTTACACATTACTTAAACTAATCGAGGTACAGAAAAACGCAACCAGGCACTTTTATGAAACGGAGCTTGCTTTATTCCATGAACCGGTTTTCGAACTTTTTCATCTTCAGATGGTACAGGAAGTTTACAGGGTCATTTCGTAGCGAGATACTGAGTGCTGGCTCTGTGGTAGGTAATTGACATGCTTTAATACTTCATTACAGGCTTTGTTTACATCGCGATTTGGCACTGGGTATGTTTTTAAGGTCAAGTTCTGTTACTTACTGTGGCTTTATGGATGGCTTTTGCAGTAGGCTTCCATTTGTCAGGAGATTTGGTTGAAGTATGGTACCACATCACTCGCTTTTTTTTAAATAGTAACTTGGTTAGTCAATATCACAACACTTCACCAGCAGCTAGCATGCGCTTTCACAACTAGTTTTATTAACAAATGTCTTCATCCAAAGATATGGCACTTTTCAACAGAGAAGTTTGTTTTTGTTTGAATGTGACATACACTATGTGTTACCAAGAGTGTCGTTTTTCTGAGCGTCTACAAGTGAATAAATGACATGAAAAATGTTTACATAGCTTCATATAAGCATTGAATTTTACACTAGGGGCAGATATAAACGTACATACTATTTGTTGCATTATTTTTGTTTATAGTAAACTAGGTTCTGCTAATAACATCTAGGCCTACTACCAGTAATATTTTTAAATATAGAACAGAAAGTTATACATAAATATCAATTTACATACATTATATTACAATTATGTTCATTTTGGGTGACATAATCATAATCATGGGAAAGTTTGGGATAAGTTTGGGGATGGAGATGGGGGGGGGTCTTTTAATATTTTAGCTGCTTTGAACAAGTAAATCTTCAAAGTTTTGTATGAAATATTTGTTTTTCAGTTCAGTCTGGTCATTGAGTAGAGTGCCTGATGCTACGTTTGTGTGGATAAAGATCTCACTCTCTTCAAGAAGGTCAAGTTTCATAACCTTGTTTGCAAGATGGAGTATATGGAGGTTTTTATGGATGTTTTGGGCAGGGTGTTTATGTTTGGCAAGGTGTGTGGCAAAGCTAGATTTGTTTAGATTGTTAAGTCGGAGTGCATCCATGTGCTATTTAAATAAAACCTTCCCATGTTTATGATGATGTCACCCTTTGTTGAAAAGTGCCATATCTTTGAATGAAGACCTTTGTTAATAAAACTAGTTGTGAAAGCGCATGCTAGCTGCTGATGAAGTGTTGTGATATTGACAAACCAAGTTACTATTTAAAAAAAGCGAGTGATGTGGTACCATACTGCAACCAAATCTCCTGACAAATGGAAGCCTTCTGCAAAAGCCACAGTAAGTAACAGAACTTGAACTTGTATTTAAAAACATACCCAGTGCCAAATCGCGATGTAAACAAAGCCTATAACGAAGTATTAAAGCGTGCCAATCACCTACCACAGAGCCAGCACCCAGCATCTCGCTAAGAAATGACCCTGTAAACTTCCTGTACCATGTACTTGAAAAAGTTCGAAAACCGGTTCATGGAATAAAGCAAGCTCCATTTCATAAAAGTGCCTGGTTGCGTTTTTCTGTACCTAGATTATACTAACACTCACGGGTTCTCTAACATCCAATATGGATAACCTAAATAAATTACTTAAACTAATTTACGCTAAGGACAACCCCCCACCCCACATGCCCAACTGAGGACTCGAACCTCCGACGGGTAACTGCCGCGCACTCAGCAGCAAGGCAGCATAGAGTGCACAGCTATTCCCACTAGGCACAACGACACATTACCCATTATGTACTTCTTTATGGTTGTGTGTGATCGCAGAGGCCGAGCCCTTCGTGCTGTGCGCAGCTCCTCTGACCTTGAGTGACAAGCAGTAATCTCCAGCTCAAAAGACTTCGTACATAGCAGACGTACATAGCATTTTGATGTCACACTGAGTCATCGAAAGCGCCAAAACTATCGTCTTTACCACAGAATGAAGTGTGATTGGATGAAACCATACTGCATTCTGTTGTTGATAACTTTCGTATTGTACTTTGCGTATTATGTAAATACGCTATTTCAAAGCAACCACACATTAACCTACTTGCCTCCCCCCCTCAGCTCTGTACACCTATAGCCTTGGTTTTCATCTGTAGCCTACAGTTCAGAAGACATCGTGCACATTTAATGTTATTCTGGGGTCACACACAGTTATTGCAACTTACACAACTGTTACGGAAGTATGCGTTTAAAGGCATTCATTGCGCTTGGCCGCGGAATTTTTTTTTAACAGTAACTTCAACACTATTACCGGGTTTGCAGAAAAGGTCCATCTTTCCATAATTCTTTAAAAAGGAATATTACTTCAAATATTAATTAAACACAAGACACATATTGATCTGAAAGTCACATTCAGCCACTGGCGTACTGTCGTCTTGAATTCAGGCGCCAAGATTTGATAGTGGGCTTGATATCATTAGGGTGGACCTCTTTGTAGGTACCACGCAATACGGTTTTGTTGATTCTCGGTCGCGAATGCTCAAAGTTGGAGGTAGTTGAAGGAACCGCTAAGCGAAAATTATTAGTGAGCCGCAGGAGGTCCTGTTGTCTGTTCTACGTGTGGAATTGTTCTTGTAATTTTGTGAATCCTGCGTGCCATAGCACTTGTCATAATTAGTGATTGCTTCTGATAATTGATCTGCTAGGTAAATGGTTGTCAGCTAGAGTCATTATTAGATACCGCGAAGTCTTCATGACCGCCTGCCGTATTTATAAAATAAAAGGAGTGTTCACCAGATACTGCTTTCATTTCAAGAAGGTAGAACGTTTTCCGCCTCGCGGGAGTAGCCGAGCGGTCTGGAGCGCCACGTTACGGATCGCGCGGCCTTCCGCGTCGAGGGTTCGAATCCTCCCTCGGGCATGGATGTGTGTGTTGTCCTTAGGTTAGTTTAACTTAGTTTAAGTAGTTTGTAAGACTAGAGACTTATGGACAAAGTAGTTTGCTCCCATAAGAATTATAAAACATTTGAACATTTTTCCTGTTGAAAGCACGTTCTAGCATCAGGCACTATTGACAGAACGTCCTTAGCGTCCGCAACCGGAAGAGAAGATTGTCCACTGGAACATATTTTTATAAGGCTTCTAAAATTACAGTAGGTAAAGAATCCCGAGTTGTTTTGGTGAAAGAGTGAGTGGGAGACGGTACACGGCACCCTGGACATAACTGATGATACTGGCATTTGTTTATTGAGTATTCGAAATATAACGATGTCGTTGTTGTTGTGGTCTTCAGTCCGGAGACTGGTTTTATGCAGCTCTCCACAATACTCTACCCTGAGCAAGCTTCTTTAACCCCATATAATAAAGGCAATCTACACCTGTCTGAATCTGCTTACTGCATCCATCTCTTGGTGTTCCTCTGCGGTTTTTACCCCCCACACTTCCCTCCAACGCTAAATTCACAATTCCATGATGTCTAAGAATGTGTCCTATCAATCGATCCCTTCTTATAGTGAAGGTATGTCAAAAATTCATTTTCTTTCCAATTCTGTTCAGTACCTCCTCATTAGTTATGCGATGCACCCACCTAATCTTCAGCATTCTTCTGTAGCACCACATTTCAAAAGCCTCTATCATCTTCCTGTCCGCACTGCTTATCGTCCATGCTTCACTCCCATACAAGGCAACACTCCACACAAATGCCTTCAGAAAGGACTTCCTTAGGCTTAAATCAATATTCGGTATTAGCAAATTTCTCTTTTTCAAGAACGCTTTTCTGCCCATTGCCATTATGCATTTTATATCCTCTGTACTGCGACCATCATTTGTTATTTTACTGCCCAAGTAACAAAACTCATCTATCTCCTTTATTGTTTCACTACCTAATCTAATTCCTTCAGCATCGCCTGATTTTCTTACACTGCACTCCATTACCCTAGTTTTGCTCTTGTTAATGTTCATCTTATAAGCGCCTTTCAGCACACTGTCCATTCCGTTCAACTGCTCTTCCCGGTCCATTGCTGTCTCTGACAGAATTACATGTCGTCGGCAAAACGCAATATTTTTATTTCTTCACACTGAACTTGAATTCCTTCTCCAAATTTCTCCTTGCTTTCCTTTATAGCTTGCTCAGTGTACAAATTGAATAACATTGGAGAAAGGCTACAACCCTGTGTTACACCCTTCCCAATCACAGCATCCCTTTCATGCCCTTCAATTCTGACAACCGCTGTCTGGTTTTTGTAAAAGTTGTAAATAATCTTACGCTCCCTATATTTTACTCCTGCTTGCTTCAGAACTTGAAGGAGTTTATTCCAATCCACATTGTCAAAAGCCTTCTCCAAATCTACAAAAGCAAGAAATGTAGGTTTGCCTTTCCTTAATCTATCTTCTAGGATAAGCCGTAAAGTGAGTATTGCCTCCCGTGTTCCTACATTTCTCCTGACCCCAAACTGATCCTCCCTGAGACCGGCTTCTACCAGTTTTTCCATCCTTCTGTAAATAATGCGTGTTAATATTTTGCAACCGTGACTTATTAGACTGATGGTTCTGTAATTTTCACACCTGTCTGCGCCTGATTTCTTTGGAATGGGGATTATAACGATAGGAGGTGAAATTTAACAGACTTTGTACTGACAGTGAAGGTTCTATACTTTACATTTACTGGTAGCTCCTTTTAAATTGATCGACGTTGTAAAAAGTAAGTCGTTGCAGAGGACACCCTTTAAAAATTAGCGCCCCTTTTTCACGCTTATTTCATTATAACGTGACGTCATTTTGTCATCCCATGCTGTAATCGAACACCACAGGAACTGCTGCTGACTTAACGTTCATTGCAGTACCTTCGCAAGAAACAGTAGTTAGTTCTAATGTCGATAATTTTCGTTTTGTAACTTGTATATTATGGAAGTATGCTGTTTCAAGGCTACGGCGTGTTGACCCGTACGTTCGTCGGCTCCCACGCGTCACGGACGCCTTCCTGCTGCCTGCTGTGGGCAGCCCTCTGACCTTTGGTGACGAGCAGTGACCTACAACTCACAAGACTTATCGCACGGATGACGTCATTTTGATGTCACAAGTAGTCACTAAAGACTGCAGGACCCACTGTAAACGTTTTCCGTCGTTATCACCAGTATGGATTGGTGCCTCATATTAGTGTGGGTTCACTGTTCTATTCCATTATGAAAATTTACTATTCAGTACTAAGCAAAGACAGGAAAGCTGGACTATGGAAGGAATATATAGAAGGCCTATACAAAGGAAATAAACTTGAAGGCAGTGTTCTAGGAATGGAAAACGAAGTGGAGGTAGATGAGATAGGATATATGATTCTGCGAGAAGAATTTCACAGAGCGCTGAAAGTTAGAGTCGAAACTAGGCCATTGGAGTAGACGCTACTCCGTCTGAACTGCTGATTTCGTTAGGAGAGGCAGTCATGAAGATGTTCGACCTGGTATCCAAGATGTATGAGTCAGAAGAAATACATTCAGACTTCAAAATGAATATCGCGATTCCGAAAGCAAGTGTAGACAAATGTGAAAATTATAGAACTATCAGTTTAATAAGTCATGGTTGCAAAATACTAACACGAATTATTCACAGACGAATGGAAAAACTTGTAGAATCCGACCTCGGGGAAGATCAGTTGAATTTAGGTGAAATGTAGAAACACGGGAGGCAATATTCACATTACGACTTATCCTAGAAGATAGGCTAAGGAAAGGCAAACCTACATTTTTAGCATTTGTAGATTTGGAGAAAGCTTTCTACAATGTCGACTGGAATACACTCTTCCAAGTTCTGAAGGTAGCAGGGGTAAATTATAGGGAGCTAAGAGCTACACAAAAACCAGACAGCGGTTTTTGGAGTCGAAGGACAAGAAAGGGACGCAGAGGTTGTAACCTTTTCCCAATGTTGTCCAATCTGTACATTGAGCAAGCAGTGAAAGAATACAAGGAGAAATTTGGAGAGGGAATTAAAGTTCAGGGAGAAGAACTAAAAACTTTGTGGTTTGCCGATGACACAGTAATTTTCTCAGAGACTACAAAGGATCTGGAAGAGCAGTTGAATGGAATGGACAGTGTCTTGAAAGGAAGATATGAACATTAACAAGAGTAAAACGATGCTGAATGAATTAGATTAAGTAATGAGACAATAAATGTAGTAGATGAGTTTTGTTATTTGGGTAGCTAAATAACTTCTCATGCTCGAAGTAGACAAGATATAAAGTGCAGAATGGCTATGGGACGAATAAAATTTCTAAAGAAGCGAAACTTGTTAGTATCCAATATTAATTTAAACGTTAGGCTTTCTGAAAGCATTTGTCTGAAGTTTAGCATTGTATGCGGATGAAACATGGACGATAAGAAGTTCAGACAAAAATATGATAGAAGCTTTTGAAATATGGTGCTACAGACGAATGATGAAGATTAGATGGGCAGATCACGCAACTAATGAGGAGGTGCTCAGCAGAATTGGGGAGAAAGGGAGTCTCTGGCATACCCTGACTAGGAGAAAGGATGGATTGGTAGGACACATTCTGAGACATCAAAGAATCGTCAACTTAGCATTACAAGGAAGTGTGTGGGGTAAAAATCGTCGAATAAGACCGAGGGACGAATACAGTAAGCAGATTGAAAAGGATGTAGGTTGTCGAACGAATTCTCAGATTGAAGAGACTTGCACAGGACAGGGTAGCGTGGAGAGCTGCATCAAACCAGTCTGCGGACAAGGCCACAACAACATCTAGTCAGAAGCCGTCAAAACCGCATCGGCTGAAGTACACTGTGTTATACTAAGCATCCAACAAATAAACATAATTGTAAAGTACAGTGCCGAATTGCACTGGCTACAGATGGGGAGACTGGACCTAGGTAGCACGAAAATCAGCGAAGAAACAGAAACGAAAGGTCAACTAAAGCAGCGGTGAGTGACCGCATGGCAGGGTAGTGGAATAAAAGTAATAAGGTACGAAGATTGGAAAATTTTCTCCCTAATATCAGAGAAAAGTTAAGAATGAAGCACAACTCCTGTCCCTCGGAGATAAACGTCAGTACCCACTACTGAATATACGTACAGACGAAATTTCCACTTTACATACAGTAATACAGAGTTGGCGAGCCTAATGCAACGAAATGACAGACATCACGGGGTAGATTAAGAACAGATTAAGACATTGAAGAAGAGGCAGATGAGCAAGATAATAAACTCAACCACGGACTATCGAAAATTTGCATAGTATAAGCAATTAAAACAGCCAAATAAGCTCAAGACAGCTTATTAATTTCAGAATTATTATTGATACGGATGGCACTGGCTTGAGGCCAAATAATGAGGTACTTATTGCCAGCCATACCTGGTGCAGGGACAAATGCCATCTTTCTTTAAACTATATTCTTTTACGTTTTTCTATTTCGTATTACGTTTCCTTTTTTGTAAATTTGTTTTTAATTATAGACAAAGGCAAAAGAAAAAGAATGGTAACACAAATAGTAAAATATGCTTCCCGTTTCGGAATAGGAAGTAATGGATTGAAAAAAAAGAAAATGCAATAAATGAAATGAGATGAATTTTCCTTTCCATATAATTGAATAAATGAACTCGAAACCCACCCCTTACAAATGCACAACGACCGCTCTACCCTAGATATATAACTGTCAAATTTTTATGGTAAAGTACAACAGTAAGTCGTTGCTGGTTCACAAATCCCTATCTATATAAAAGCGAAAGGGCACTCACTCACTCACTAAACACGAAATCTCGAAAACTACTTCATCTATGGAGCTGAAATTTGGCAGGAATGTAGTTTAAAGGTATAAGACGTCAGCTAAGCGGTAGGGCCGAAAGATAAGGAGACTTGCCACACGTAGTAGTGAGACTTTATCAGTCTACTAATTGAGAAGGAGAGCACTTAGCGACTTGCAACAAACCTTAGGAAAATTTGTCTTACTTACAACCCCAGCAAAATTATGAAAGGAAAAGGTTTTTAGGCGTTCATGCAGTAAAATTACATACATATATACCACTGAACGCAAGTTCGAAGTTTTATTATAGCACAACACACAGTTCATGAGATATGACGTCATAAACAATGAGATCCGAGAAAAACTGCTACATTACGCAACAATATTGCACATTTTCTTCTAAACGACTGGACCAATTTCAACCAAATTTTGTATGTACCGTGAGGTAACAGTTCCTGCAGGCTTAAGAATCACATGCGGCACATGGTTCCGGAGATATGACGTCATAAACAATAGCAATCGCAAAAAAATTGCCACATAATGCGACCGGACTTTATTCCTATACTGTATGAGAATGAGAGTACTTAGCGATTTGCAACAAACCTTAAACATAATTTCAAACCTGTATTATATTTTTTTCTCGCTGACAACCACAGTACGATAATGAAAGAAAAAAAGTTTCTGCCTTTCTACTTTTCCGCTGTTCATGGATAAAACAACGGCTTTCGGTATGACGTTACAATTTGTAGTTTCTACACTATGAATTGTAGCCGCAGGAAATTTTAGACATATAGTACTTATACAAATAAATATATATCTCAAGAATTATACAACTGTACGATATATAATGAGATCGTACGAATTTTGTGTCATTTGTATTTTGATTACTATCTTTCTTTGTTCGGACACTGCAGTTATAATTTTATACATTAGGCAAGGCAGCCATATTTCTTAAAATATTCTCCCGTAAATATGCTTGCATTATGCAAGGCAGCCTAACTTCTTGAAATATTCGCCTGTAAATAAAACATGCTTTTAGAAGAAAAAAGACATGGACATAGAGAGACAGAGAGAGAGAGAGAGAGAGAGAGAGAGAGAGAGAGAGAGAGAGAGAGAAGGGATAGGAGCAGTACTAACTCAAGGCTGGAATAAATAAATAAATACCCGGGCAACGCCGGACTTTCAACTAGTCTGTTATAAACGCGAGTTTGGGAGGGGGGCGGAGGGAGGGGGATATTGCAGTCGCACGTGAACCTTCTTCCACTGACTCTGCTCTGCAACGCGACCTCTTTAAACGTGCAACAAATCTTACAGTTTGTAACTAAGAATCTTATTGGGCGTCTTATTCGTCTTAGGATATTCTGAAATCCTCTACAGCTGATGACTTATTAGTTCACATTTAGATGAAAGAATTTTTACCAAATATAACGTATTTTTTTATAAAACTTTAATTCCTTCAGAGTCCGGCAGGATACGAGCACAATTGCGCATCTTGATAGCGACGTTTCCCCTCGCCCCTCCCTGCAGCAGCAGCATCCACGGGCTGATTCAGGAGGTTCAGATGAGAGTATGAACCTCAGCAGTGCCAAGCCAACATACGTAAACTGAGAGAATATTTTCCATCACGCGACAAAAAAAATCTTTGAAGATGCAATTAAGATGATAATTTAAACACACAACACATTTTTTTTATTTTGTATGATCAGCTTTTTCACTGTAGTTACTAAACGAGTGAATACATAGGACGCGACGCCATTTGTTATCATACAGTGCAGCATGATTGGAAGAAACCATATTGGATGCCAGTGTTTATAATTTCACTAGCTTAAACCCGCGGCTCCGCTCGCTCTCATTACCTATTGTCACGTTGTAATGGTGATTCAACGTTCGCCATTGTTTTCCTCTTGTCCCTCCTTTGTGAAAGTCTTATCTCGCGTTGTTCTTCATTTTCGTTTGTTCTTGATGTTTTAATACGTTTTGCCCCAACAGTGTTTCTTGATAATGACGTTTTCCTTTTCCGAGGCATGTTGTCTGAATGTGATCTATTAAAAGTAAATGTACTGTTGTAATACGTGTAAAGTAACGCAAATGCACATTTATCTTCGAAGTTTAAATAACAATGAAATTAATTTCACTCATTTTTTAGGAAATGTCGCTGATAAAGCGGAACTGAAAAATATTTCTACCAGATTGCAGAAGTCTATGCACTTACCATTTATCAGGAAAGTAAGTAGTGTGGATCAAATCACACGTAAAAATGCACTCGTTTCGAAGAATCCAATCACGAAATTCAACAATAATGATTGTAATAATATCACGGATCGATCACTTGATGTAATGCGCGAAACGTCAAATCGATTTTTTTAAAGAGATGTATTAAAAGAAATTTCTTTTTTACTGCTTTATTTATTTATTCTTATATTTCCTTATTCGTATGCTTATCCTTACAGAGAAAGAGATGAAGACATTGTAGCTCACATAGACCAAAGATATGGTCTGTGGCATCACGTTCCGCTGTATGTAACCACCTTGGTATAGAGTAGCAAACGACATCGCTGGCCTTCAGTCCGAATTTTTTTATAATGTGACGACTTTCAAACACCATGTCTTCCAGCACCTTATAGCTATCGGCATGGAACTGCGATGGTGTACAATGGGAGACTTCGGAGAACAATTACACACAGACCATTCGTTTGCGTTCTGTAGTTTTTGCTGCAGAGCAAAATATTAACACACACACACACGTAGAATTTTATATACACCGACAACTTTCCAACCCAATATATTCCACCCTTTTATCATTATCAACCCTCAAGCAACAATGAAAAAAAACTGTTTTCAAAGAGTAATTATTGTTCCGCATTTCGCGTTCTGACGTGATAAGCGTATATCTAACAGACATTCACATTAATGTATGTGTAGATAAGTAGCAATCCGATCGTCATAAAACCTTGACTAAAGCCTTCCCCGGGTAGACATTAGTAACTGTACAAATTTTTAGCTCTTTATGTCTTGTTCAGTCGTGATAAACGTACACCGAAGAGACATTCACATTTATAGATATAGATTACTGTAACTTGCGTAATATAGAGGTACGCTGTTTAAGGCAACAGCACATTAACTGGTGACGTACGTTACGGATGCGTCCAAGCTTTGTCACGGCCATCACTGTGCAAGCTGACTCTCTCCCTGACCCGCTGTGAACACCGGCTCCCTCCCACGCCTAGCGGAGGCTTTCCTGCTTCTCTGACCTTCGGTGACGAGCAGTAACCTGCAGGTCACAAGACTTCGTGCTCAGCTGACGTCGTTTTGCCGTCACTAGCAGTTACACAAAACAGCAAGAAATGCTACTTTTTCCTTATCAGCAGTGGTGGACGGTACCGAAAATAAACTGGCGTTCACTGTCTTACAGCATTACGCACTTTACCAAGAGTATCACGAGCCTTTAAACAAGACATTGGCTGAAGTACTCTGTGTAGTATTAGACATCCCTCCACCATATATAACTGTCAAATATAAAGCCGAATTGCGCTAGCTGCATACAGGGAGACTAGATTTATGGGAAAATCTAAGTAGCTCTTCTAGGTTGTTTGCAGATGACGCCGTCATTTACCGTCTAGTAAAATCATCTGAAGGTCAAAACCAACTGCAGAACGATCTGAATAAGATACAGTGTGGTGTAAAAATTGGCAATTGACTCTAAATAATGAGAAGTGTGAAGTCATCCACATGAATTCGAAAAGATATCCGTTAAACTTTGTTTACAAGTTAAATCAATCAAAAGTTAAGGCTGTAAACTCCACAAAATACCTAGGAATTACTATTACTTCAGACTTAAATTGGAAAGAACACGTAGATAATATCGTGGGAAAGGCGAACCAGAGACTGCGATTTATTGGCAGCACCCTTAAAAGATGCAACAGAACTACAAAAGAAACTGCATACACTACGCTTGTCCGTCCATTTTTTGAGTATTGCAGCCCAGTGAGGGATCCTTATCAGGTGCGTTTGACGGAGGGCATCGAAAGAGTCCAAAGAAGGGCAGCTCGTTTCGTATTGTCACGATACAGGGGAGACAGCGTTGCGGAAATGATATAGGATCTGGGATGGAAATCATTACAACAACGGCACTTATCGCTGCGGCGTGGGCTACTTGAGAAACTCCAATCGCCAACATTCTCCTCCGAATTCGAAAATGTATTGTTGACTCCCACTTACATAGGTAGAAATGATCATCAGAATAAAATACGAGCAATCAGAGCTCGAACAGAGAGATACAGGTGTTCTTTCTTCCCGCGCGCTATTCGAGAATAGAATGGGAGATAAATAGTATAATGGTGGTTCGATGAACCCTCTGCCAGGCACTTAAATGTGATTTGCAGAGTATCTATTGTAGATGTAGATGTAAATGTAGGCCTAGCTAGCGTGATAAACGGCGCAGAAATAAAATAATAATAATAATAATAAACGTTAACTAGAGTAGTGGCGAGTGAATACCTATCAGTGCGAGTGGGTCATATGTGAGAAGGTACAAAATTTGTACAATCTTCTCCGCAAAATCAGTGACAGGTTAATAATAAAGCACATCGACGACAGCGACAGTGTGATTCATTTCTTGACCGGACATGGCCCTTATTTGAAAGCGTGAAGCTCAGACATGAGGCATACACTACATGTAAACAACACAGACATCAACTACAATATACAGAGAGGTCGGAAATTTCCGTTACAAATTTCTAGGACATAACATTTTGAATAGGAACCAATGTCCGGAAAGATATCGTTTCCGTTTTACGACAGTTTCAATTCAGTTGATTATCTGTTCTGTTTGAGGACTATAATTAGGCATTGAAGAGACACCAAGTGGGATGGAGATAGTGTACGAGAACATGCTTCGGAGGTACAATATGTGTAACGACGTTGATGGTCGTCACATCGAGTCGCTGGTGCCGTAGAGACTGGGTTCTTATTGTTGTCGACTAATGTAAGCCATAAGGTGCAGATTGTAATGAAAATGCGTAAGTAATAACGGAACGATTCTTTTCAAATTGATTGCAACAACCGTACTAGTCAGGCCTGGATGAGATAATCATCTGACTTGAAACCGTCGTGGAACGGAAACGATACGTTTCCGGATATGTGGTTCCTATTCAAAATTTTATGTACTCACTATCCTCTACAAGTCCAAGAATTTCAGATAAAGTACAGTATACAGTGCTGAATATGTTTACAGACCAAACTTCCTTCAGACTCGTCGGTGTACCTAGGTGCAACAAAATGACAAACAACGCAGGGTAGAACTATAAGACGAAGAGACAGACGAAGACACCCAAGAGGAGGCGGAGGAAGTTGATGAGAAGAACAATGCTTATTTGCAAGCCACGACGATAACACAACAGACTACCGAACACGCACATAGTATAAGCGTGGTATAATCCATGACAGTCAGTTTAGTGATTTTAGCAGTATTATGAGTAATGAAAAGTGACTGGCGGTCAGCGGCTTGAGCGCATATACCGAGCGAGGTATTCATCGCCAACTACATCTCGTAAAGACACAAAATACCTTAAAAATGTTCAAATGTTTGGAAATCTATGGGACTCAACTGCTTGGTTATTAGTCCCAAGCTTAAAAACTATTTAAACTAAGGTAAACTAACCTAAGGACAATACATGCACCCATGCCCGAGGGAGGACTCAAACCCCCCGACAGCGCAGAGCCACGCGCACCGCAGCTATGCGCCTCAGTGCGCACGGCTAATCCACCGCGGCACACCTCTCTTTAAACTTTCCTATATTTCTTTTCTATCTTTCTTTAAGAATGCATTTGGTTTGTACTTCCATTACACATTGTTTCTTTTTATAGTGTAAGGTATACATTTCATATTCAAATGTACTGCGAATTTGAGACCAGTGTCAAGCTAATCAGGCATGGGTTGCCTTATCTTTGGTTGCAGGCTTATTTTTCGATGGCAGTACTATATTGGAGACAGTGATAGTATTGTTGCCGGAAAGTAGGGTTGTGATTATTGAGAGTGCAGACTTTGCTAGGCGCGCGGATGTGATTGCAGAAGCGTGGAGACCGTGGTTGTGTGCAGTTGTCGTTCCGGCGGGATAGCCGAGGAGATGAGATTTTGAGACTTGAATGCTGAGCCAAGCTGTTTAAGATATGGAGACGAAAGGAATAGATGACGTTGGAGAAACGATCTTTTGAAGTTTTTATAAGGTAAGGTTTTTCACGAGATACTTGGCATGTTTCTATGGCACAACTTCGCATTGTTAGGCTGAACCGATGGTAACAGTAACGATCGGGAAAGATCTTGCTGTTAGCTTGTGGTCTCACGATTAATGCTAGGGACCCCTTTCTGTGTTAGGAAATGTATTTATTGTAATAGTTAAGTTTTAAGACTGCGTTTTTTATGAAATAAGAATTTCATGGGCAGTGTTCTTGAAATATGGTATTGTTGTGACATTGTGTGAATCGAGTTAAATTTATTAACAGTAAAGAAATGTATATCTTTGTTTAAAAATAATTTTGTAGGCAGATTAAATATCAGAGTTATATTTTTCTCTGAAAGATTTTAAAATCCGAAACATGACATTGTTAGTAATTTTCATGAAGTTACATCACTTAGAAAATAAACTAGATATTTCATTTTTAATAATTAGTTCAAGTTTCTTAAACAGATTACCAGTTTATCCCTCTTCACATTTTTATTAAAAGTGCCATAGATGTTTTCTGTAGTTAGTTTTCCAGTAGTTAGTACAGCAGGAAGCAGTTTGGTGATAGCTAGTTCATAAGTAGTTAGTAAGTTTAGGGACCGATTACCCCGTAGTTAAGTCCCATAAGCTATACCAACATTTGAACATTTTTGAGTTTGGTGTTGCGCAAATTTATGCATTGTGGCTAAAAAAATAAAATAATATAAAAAACAGTTGTAAGTGAAAGTAATTGAAAAGTGAAAGTGAGAAAGAATCAATTTTTGTCAAGCTTACAGTTCAGTATGATTTACAGATTTCAGGTAGGACAATTCATACAGGGTTCAGGTTAACAAGTGTTTGCACTGAGTCCGATTGAATTGATAAATATTGAGTTCGTTACATTCCGATAAAGATTGTTAGTTCAGTCAGAAACAAGTTTGTAGGGCCAGAATTATTAACACGGTGATTTTTAGTATCAGTAGTTTTCAGACAGTTAACTTTGTTACGACATTTTCATACAGAAACAATTAGCAGTTTGTGTCTCATTATAATAAACATTAAGCAGTCAGATAGGTTTTGCAGTACCTTTACATTCACATAGAATACAGTTTTAAAATACGCAGTCACATTAACATAACGTTGTGCAAAGGCATTCAGGTAGAACAAGTTCAAACACATTCAGTTACATTTCATTCAAGGAGCGTCAGTCAGTTCCATTTCTTAAATCATATGGTAAAACACACAACTTTCGCAGCAGACATAAATTTTGTAAGACAGGAGGTCAAGCAAGAAATTCGCATGTCTCCACAAAAGGAAAGCCGGTCGCGGTGGCCGAGGGGACTGAGGCGCTCCAGTCACGGTCTTCACGGCCACTACGGTCGGGGGTTCGAATCCCCCCTCGGGCATGGATATTTGTGCCGTCCTTAGTCTTAGTTCATAAGTAGTTTGTAAGTTTAGGGACTGATGACCCCGTAGTTAAATCCCATAGACTATACAACCATTTGAAACAATTTGAAACAAAAGGAAAAAATAACAATAACACAAATGGCACACGCCAGCGTGTAAGTGATAAGGCAATTGTATGAGCTCGAAAACCCACATCTCACCTTACGCGTGCGCAGATGTTTAAGTGTCCGTAAATGTAAGAGACTCAACTGCTGCAGTTATCAGTCCCTATGCCTACTTAAACTAACTTAAGCTATAGACAAGAAACACAACCATGCCCCAGGAAAGACTCGAACCTCCGACGGCGAGCAACCGCGCGCTCCGCAGCAGGGAGCCTTAGAGCGATCTGCCACTCCACCGCATTTCTCTCTCCCCCCCCCCCCCCCCCCAAACCTCTTCTCAAACAGCTGACGATTACAAAAATCATTGAGCCTAGCAGTCGCGACATAGCCGGAAAAATGGCCAAATGTTGTGGCAAGTAACAATAGAAAATTCGTTGCTGCTTCCTGAATTTAAAGCAACGATAGGGGTGGAAAACAGTAGTAGTTATCATTTTTGTCATTATTCATCTTAGAATATTCGGAAGGCTTTTACAGCTGATTCGTCTCTAGTTGCCACTAAAGACATTTTACCAAATACACTCCTGGCCCTTAAAATTGCCACACCACGAAGAGGACGCGAAATTTAACAGACAGGAAGAAGATGCTGTGATATGCAAATGATTAGCATTGCAGAGCATTCACATAAGGTGGCGATACCTACAACGTACTGACATGAGGAAAGTTTCCAACCGATTTCTCATACACAAAAAGCACTTGACCGGCTTTGCCTGGTGAAACGTTGTTGTGATGCCTAGTGTAAGCAGAAATGCGTACCATCAAGTTTCCGACTTTCATAAAGGTCGGATTGTAGCCTATCGCGATTGCGGTTTATCGTATCGGGGGATTGTTGTTCGAGATGGTCGCAATCCAACGAGAGCAGAATATGGAGTCGGTGGGTTCACAACGGCAATACGGAACGCCGTACTGTATCCCAACGGCCTCGAATCACTAGCAGTCGAGATGGCAGGCATCTCATCCGCTTGGCTGTAACGGATCGTTCAGCAATGTCTCGATACCTGAGTGAACAGATGGAGACGTTTGCAAGACAACAACCATCTGCACGAACAATTCGACTATGTTTGTAGCAGCATGGGCTATCAGCTCGGAGACCACGGCTGCAGTTACCTTGACGCTGCATCACAGACTGGAGCGCCTGCGATGGTGTACGCAACGACGAACCTTGGAGCACGAGTGGCAAATCGTCATTTTTTCGGATGATTCCAGGTTCTGTTTACAGCATCATGATGGTCGCATTCGTATATGGTGACATCGCGGTGCACATTGGAAGCGTGTATTCGTCATCGCCATACTGGCGTATCCCCCGGCGTGATAGTATGGGGTGCCATTGGTTACACGTCTCGGTGACCTATTGTTCGCATCGACGGCACTTTGAACAGTGGCCGTTACATTGGAGATGCAAAACCCCACATTTCGGCAGGATAATGCACGAACGCATGTTGCAGGCCCTGTACGGCCCTTTCTGGATACGGAAAATGTTCGACTGCTGCCCTGGCCAGCACATTCTACAGATCTCTCACCAATTGAAAACGTCTGCTCAATGGTGGCCGAGCAACTGGCTCGTCACAAACACGCCAGTCACTACTCTTGATGAAATATGGTATCGTGTTGAAGAAGTATGGACATCTGTACCTGTACATGCCATCCAAGCTCTGTTTGACTCAATGTCCAGGCGTATCAAGGCCGTTATTACGGCCAGAGGTGGTTGTTCTCCGTACTGATTTCTCAGGACCTATACATCCAAATTTCGTGAAAATGTAATCACATGTCAATGCAAGTATATTTGTCCAATGAATACCCGTTTATCATCTGCATTTCTTTTTGGTGTAGCAATTGTAATGGCTGTAGTGTACAACAGAGTAGTTTTGTGAATGCAGGTGCGTTATCTTGCAGGGCTGGCGGTAGCCTAACTGTTGCTCCTGAGAGTTGCAAAATTGCCACCCCTCACTAAAAGTAAAATAAATAAATAAACTATCGTAATGTTAAAAATCAGTCAGGTTTTTTTTCAGTTCTGCTGTGATCTGTTTTCATAACAAATAAAAATTACGCTGACAGTTATATAAAGACACAGAAATATACATGTAGGCCTAATATATAAAGGGAAAACCTTTTTACCAAAAATCTCGAACATTACTTGACCCATTTATTATCAATATTTATACGCACTGATAAACATTCGGAAGGGTATGGGCAGTATATTTTCGATACAAGGAGTTTTCTGAAGTTCCCGTTATAAATTTCGAGCACTCTAGCCGGAGAGAGAGCACATATTTTGATATGGACCTCACGACGGGAAGTGTTATCAAGTGTCACTATGAGCACTTTTTTTACCTTTGTCACTGTGAAACAAATCTATTCTACTACTAACTTGATTTCCATATTTTGGGACGAGGTATCAATTACCGAATCAAGGAAAGAAATCTATTAAACATGGACTCCACAATCAATACCTTCAGCGCAATAAGCACTTGAACAGTAGCAGAGACGTGAAAACATTAGCCAACCGAATATGAAGACTCACTCGTAGCTCTAAGACATGTTTTTAGAGCCTGTGTTTACTAGATATTTTGTACCTCTTTTTGTCCATATTACTTCATACTGAAATATTAAAAGCAAAGAGCTTGCAGTAGTATAAATTTGTTTCACAATGTCAAAAAGTAGAGACATGCTCACAGCGTCAGTGCAATGAATGACATTCCCGGACTTGAGTTCATTATCAAATGAAATAAAAAAATAAAATGTAATTTAAAAATCCTTGAAATATTGATTGTCATATACAGTCAACGTTCCACAACATTACGAAATGTCGTATATATGATCTATGGAACAAGTATTAATCTAATTTAATCTAATCTAATGCCGTGTTCTTATCAGAATTCGCATAACGTTTTGGTTTCGAACACGTTAAACTTGTTGCTGAAGATGAAGTTTTTAATGTATATTGGGCAAATAGACTGCCGTGTGGAAATAGTATCTGAAATCCTAACCACGTACGATGACGAGAATAATCGTGCCTGTTTTCCATGAAAGAAAGACGAAGTATTATTCCCGCGATGCTCTTTTATTTGCTTACACCAGGACGCTGAAGTAACTTGGAAGACACAGGTAACAAAACAACGAACTTTTTGCGTCAGCTAGCGTTATAATCAACAACACACTATAAATTTAACAACATCTCAATACTCTGTGGAAACCGAAGGGGGGGATTAATTTTTTTGTGCTGAAGTTCATAATTAATGCTGTTCTTACTCTATGATTGACCCGTTTTTATATGTACCCTTGTCTGCTTTGCAAGAACAAAGGTCACTCCCTTTCCCCTGCAAATCCATTGCATTCCATCGCCTCCATTTTTCATCGGTACTGACTCCATAGGAGTAACACATTAATTGCAAAATTCAAATATCGCAATTATTCGTGTTTGAATGACCAATGCACTACTGCACCTTGTAAACTAAACCAAATCCATTGATAAACGAAACACTATCACCACAGTCTAGCTTCTCTGCCACGACATTCCCACAGTTTTTTTGTTATACATCGCGACAACAGCGCTCCTAGCGGCCGGCAAGCTACATTTCTGAATACGACATTGGACTAGTGCGAATAGTACCATTTATATTGATTTTAACATACTTTACATTTGGGAACGTATGTAGTGCCATAAAAATAGGCAATAACTTAAAAAAGCTCAATATTTGTGTTTCTTAGGTTTTCTAACATTCTTCACAAGCTATGAAATGGTACATTACAAAAGTGTTTAATTATAATTATCTTGTAACCTACAGGTTTTTACTGAAGAATTTCATTTTCTATTAAAAATAAAATAAAAATGGCTAGGAACCACCAGAAAACCTGCCCATTGAGAGAAAAACGTCGCTTTTCTGCCCAGGAAGGTTTCCTCAATACAATTCCAGTAAAATCGGCGAGCTTAGGACGTAGGAAACGTATATATAATGTAATAACTACAAAATTTAACGTACCAAATCAGCCACCACAGCTGCAACTGAAATAAAAACGTCACAAACATGGCGATAAAACGGCAAAAGCAATCAAACTGTTTCCCAACAAAGGAGAAACCATTTCCACAATTATTGCTACGGCAGAACCGCAGACGGCAATGTTCCAAACATTGGCTTTTCAAGCTGAAGTAATTACACTCAAATGTATACGTGCGTATAAGAAAGGCGAGTTGCCGGCCGCGGTGGCCGAGGGGACTGAGGCGCTTCAGTCACGGTTTGCACGGCCACTACGGTCGGGGGTTCGAATCCCCCCTCGGGCATGGATATTTGTGCCGTCCTAGTTCGTAAGTAGTTCATAAGTAGTTTGTAAGTTTAGGGACTGATGACCCCGTAGTTAAGTCCCATAAGATTTACAAACATTTGAACATTTTTTTGAAAGGCGAGTTAAGTGTAAAAATGTACGAATCATTATTAGACCCCATAGCGAATTGATACGCGTAAAAAACCTGCCTGTTATAGTAAGAATAATCCTTAATAGAAATGTATGTTGCTCTTATGTTTATAGTCTGCTTAATTCAAAAATAAATAAAATAAAATAAAATGTTCAAATGTTTGTCAAGCTTAAGGGACTTAACAGCGGGGTCACCAGTCCCTCAACTTACTAACTACTTATTAACTACCTTATACTAAAGACGAATCAAACATCCATGCCAGATGGGGGATTCGAATTCCCGACGGGGCTTACTTTCAGCGACATAACCTGCAAATATATACATATTCATAAGTATTTCTTTGTTATTAATTTGTTGCTTTTATCAAAGAATTAGTAGAATTCGGCTGTTTTTACATTAATTTTTCCGATTATGTATGTCTCTTGATGTTTTACTAATGCTAATATCGCAAAAATTATAATTACTATTTCGTTAATTACTTTAAAATAATTATAAACAATTATCTTCGGCGGCTTGCCCACCGCTAGCAGCACTAGTGTCGTTGCAACTGTCAGATAGTAACATAGAACATCAATAATATAGATTGCGCGTGACGTCATAATACTGAAACCAACATTTAAGTCGCGTGACTTGGGGCAGGGAACCCTGTTTATCATTACAAGTAATGTCAAGTGCAGCTGAGAGTCACAGTTCTTCTCCTCGCTAGTGCAAGTTAAGCGTAGATTTCGACAATAAAACTTCTTACCGTATTTTTATTACATGTTCAGTAGTACAATGGGCGTTAGTTCTCCGTAATTCGCAATATCAATGCAACGGTTACAGTTTTTACTTGTGCCTATGTAGCAGAACTGTGAATGCCTGTGTTTGTTGTACTGTGAATCTTTTAGTTTGTAGCTTACACAGAAGACGAAATATTAGTTTGACATGCAGGATCAGTTTTCATACGATTCCTCAAGAAAACATGTAAAATGTTTCGTCATGCTTTTATATATATACCTGAAATCGGTTTGTATCCATAATGTCCGATTTTAACAGAATACAAGCGTTTATATTTTATGACTTTTTCCACATTCAATGAAGTCAAAACGTAAAACAAGAAAAATATTGGCTATTTAAATTAAATAATAATGTGATCAAAACCTTATTTATGTATGTCACAAGAACAGGTTTTATAGGCTGTATTCATCTTCACCGTTGTGGAACGATATTAATGGAGTTCTGCATCAGATATGATTTACTTGCTGACATGTATACTCGGTTAAGACACATGGAAATAATCTTCCATTAAAAAATCATATTGGTCAGTTGGGAGAAAAGTAAAAAATTCATAGTGAAACACAAATATTGAGGATATGTAATTCTTTTGCTTGTAAACGCAACTGACTAAATTTTTGCCTGGTCACGTGTAAAAACGATATTCACCGCATTAACGTCAGTAATACGAAGAAATCACTTTACTTTTATATATTACTCGTGTAATAGGAATACGAGAAATCGTTTTATTGTTAAAATCAACGCTCGACTTCATCTGTAAAACAGAAACACTGTGGTTCGTAATGACGAAGCCTCAGTCGCGTGAATCGGGGCAATTAGATGTTGGTTTCAAACTACAACACAGCAGAGATAGAGACATGCGCAGTCTATGTTATCTTTGGTCTATGGTTGTTAACAACTTTTACAGCAGTGAAATCGCGACTGTTTATGTTAGACTGTGATATCACGGAAACCACCAACATATTGAAAGTTAGCAAACGCCGAAAACATATGAAAAAGAAGTAATCATACAAGGAAACCTCTAACATATACCGACAAGCATACCAAAAACCGAAAAAAATACGAAAACTATGTGATCGTGCATTACAGTCTATCACAACCAGATCAGCATACGTCATTACCTCACGCTCCATATTGAGAAACAATGTAAGGGCTTCCTCCAGCCCGCGATAACAGCGAACAACAGTTTAATACATTCGTATATTCCGCGTAAAGAAATCATGTAACCTGGCTGTGAAGTATGAATCCATCGGCTGACAGCGACGTTACATATTTTCCAGAATTCAATGCCCGTTGCCAACATGTTATGCGGGAGACGAGGTAAGAAAAATTTAACCGCCAAAATGCTTATTATAGTGGTACGACCTCGCCGATTGTGAGTGTACGTCTTATATAAATATAGTCGTTCCTAGTCTATTGCTGTATAGGTACAAAAGTTTGCAATTCAGTAGATCCAAAGAAAATATTTTTATTTTCTGTATTTTATGTCATTAGTAGTTTCCAGTATGTATGTGGGCAGAGAGCGAATGATAGAAATGCCAGATTATCTCAGTTTCCGTACAATAGTGCAGAATATGTCTCCGTTGCTACGACTACCCCAGTCAGCTCAAAGTTAATCAGGAGTTTGCACCGTGCATTACAAAATCATGACGCTCGATGCCATGTTGATGAATGTATATTATCTCTTATACACTACTTAGTTGTCAGTATTATGCGCTTACAAAGGATTTAACATTCTGAAATTTCTAATCATTTTTACTAGTTGCTTTTGTAGAAACTAATTCTTATACAACGAGCACAACCTTTTCTGAAAATGTGAATACTATTTGCAAAATGTTCTAGTCATGTAATTAACAGTACTCCTGCAACGAAACAGTAGAAAAAGACACGATCGTGTAAAACGTATACTTGAATTATTCTTTGATTCAGAACTAGGGATTCTCCCTCAATGCTTTTAATGAATAAATTACACTGTTATAGACAAATAAAGGTGTGATAACGGCATACGAGGCGTATGATATTATTTTCCACACAGCCTCCATATCCACTCCTTGAGCTCAAACGAAAATCAGTATAGATAAGAGGCAAATATAAAACTGAATACTAGAAATACTGTCTATAGCAGTGCAATTTACTTATTAACAGAAATGCGATAGAAGCACTATACAATTCTGAAAGAAAATAAAGCTCACATATGGCCCTGAATTCTATTTCCTTTCCTTTGACTTTCCTATTTATTAAAATAATCATCATCCATAACTTATTTTCAAAGGACACAATGTTAAAAAAACAAGACGAGCTATACGTACGCTGTTTTCAACGTAACTATACTAGATTGTCAATGTAATTTCGCAGAACTGCTGCATAGCGTCTGTACAGCGAGGCTTCGACCTCCAAACGATTTATATAGAATCGATACGTTTTGAAACAAAAGGTATCGAACAGGCGGTAATTTGGAAGAGTCCGTGTACATAGAAGCCATTTTCTGTGGGCATTACGATTTTTACGAATATGTCGTGATTTTAAAGGATGTGGTCAGGCAGGAACCTAAGAGTACAGCTTTCTGAACCGGAGAATCAGATAAAACATAAAAATTCAGAAAACAGTATTAATTACATATGTACTTTACATACCTTTCTTAAGCGGTACTTTGTTCGGTATCGCTGAGGTCTTTCTCCAGTCCTTTTCTTGTGTAAGCTAGTGGTTTGAGCCCTTGTTGGCCGTGTACAGGGTAACACGAGAAATATTTCTCAGGAACACTGGCAGTATATCGCAAGGAAATTTTTTCCCTTCAAGACGCAAATTATGGAAATAAATATATTAGAACAAGTACAGCTCGTCGCGTTCACCTGGCCGACCCTTCCGTTTCACACTTCTCCACAGTCGCTTCACGTTCTGTGTGTCCACAGATGAGTCGTCTGATGATAGAAATTCGACACTATGATTGTCAAACTCGTGTTGGAAACCTCCATTTTTTAATATTTGATAGGAAGCCCATAGGTCCGTTGTAAGTTTCGTCCCAGGTAGTATGAAGTGTTTGATAAGAGGCACTAAAATTGCCATTTCCCTTGACTGCACCTTTACCATAAAACACTTTTTAATATGTCTTTCAGTGCCCCCAAACACCCAAATGTGCTCCACCTCATTTTTCAGTACACATCCTCTGTTACATTTTCTTACATGAGTTTCGTCAAACGATCATCCCCACTCCTCCGATAGGCTCACTACTATTCGTTACAACAACATATTTCCCTACAAAACCATTAATACCCGCATACAGTGTTCACTGCGAGACCAGTTTCTGAGGCAGCAATCTGTAGCGAACAGTTCCTTACCCAACATGAAGTTAATACAATATTTGGTGCTATTGAAATCTGCAGTGTTCAAACCACGTATTTCTCCTGAACGGCGTTCCTTTCTCGCAATTACCGCAAAATAATAGGAAAGGGAAGTTTTTGTCAGCACTTTTACGAATTAGTTTCACAGTACGATCACTTTGACAGTGAATACATTTCTTCAACTCATCGTCTCGTAATAGTTTAAAAATACGGCAAAACTCTATACATTTTTCTGTAGGCTACAGTTTCTTAATCGGTTCCACACATGTCAGTGACGACATCACACTTTCTTCCGTACTTCCACTAACCATAACGTTCAACACTAAACAACACTATTCAAATGGTCCGCAAATTTCATCCACTATTGTACTACGACATTCGCTTATTCCAGACCTATCGTTTCGAAACGTATCGATTCGATATATATCGTTTGTAGGTCAAAGCCTCGCTATAGCCACGCTATGTAGCACATCTGAGAAATTACCAGCTCACATATAACTTTGACTTCTGTATGATCACAAGCGACACATACTTAATCATTATGTACCTATTTCACTCAGAGTGAAAGTTTCATTCTGGAAACATCCCTTAGGCTGTGGCTAAGCCATGTCTCCACCATATCCTTTCTTCCAGGAGTGCTAGTCTTGCATGGTTCGCAGGAGAGCTTCTGTGGAGTTTGGAAAGTAGGAGGCGAGGTACTGGCGGAAGTAAAAGTTGTGAGGCGGCATCGTGAGTCGTGTCGGGATAGCACAGTCGGTAGTGCGCTTGCCCGCGAAAGGCAAAGGTCTCAGGTTCGAGTCCCGGTTCCGGCACACAATTTTTATCTGCCAGGAAGTTTCATAACTATAATAATTCACGATTTTCAGAGATCCGAACCATTTGTGTCACAGACATGTACTACTAGACTGTTAATCCATAAACAGTATCATTTGTGTCAATGAAGTCTCGCTGTCCTATTTCTACACTATAAACGGGAAAGTAGTCGTGTATGTTATTACAGAAAACAGTCGTAAAAATACGGATGAACTGACATAACTACGCTGTCTTTAGAATCTTGACATAAAAGAAATTCGTTTGTTGTAATATGGCTGTAATTTTTTCAGCTGGAATAACGTTAGAGACTTACAGTACTGAGTTGCATTAATTTGCTGTTATTATTGTAGTATAGTCATTTTAAATTGTTATTTATCATGGATAATACGTATTATTATTCTTTTGAGAGTTCTTACGAAATCTACAGTCTGTTTTGACACATGCACTACTAAGTCGTGTTTCCTGTTTTTATTGATCTGTTACCAGTTTCGATCAACTTCGTTTTTTTAATAGTATGGCCGTTATGTGCTATTTGTCATGGATAACATACTTATTTATTCTTCTGAGGTTTTTTTTTTAGATAACTGAAGTCTGCTTTAACTGTACATAACGTAAAATTTTACCTACCATCTCGCGGTCTCGCATGATTACGTTGACACCATCAACAAAACGGTAGAAAGCTCTTGCCAAAATGTTAATGTTCTTGGAAATCCACACAGAGTGACTTGATTAGTGTTTCGTACAGACGATGACGTAAATAAGCAATGCCTTTTTCTGCTCTATGTTGACAGGTTCTTGTATGTGCCCTCGTTCACTCAGTAAAAGTGACTGCCCTCGTAAAACGAAGACTTCATGACAAAACATTCGCGCTGTCACGCGATTGGCTATTGCCAACGTCACATGATTGACATCATAATCACGCGACGCCGCCAGGACAGTAAGTAAAATATAACCTTACGTAACACGTTCTTCTCCTAACACGATTCGACAATGTAGGCTTATGTGTTAAATTCAATTATTGCGGAAGTATTAGTACAATTGAAAATCATGTTCGAACCAACCAGTAAAGCTTACAACGTCATATCGTATCAGAAGATCATAGTAGTACCGTACGGAGGTGAAGCAAGATGGCGGTGTTAGGCTTCAGTCACAGAGGTAAGTTTGACAGTCGAATAATATATGACTGTGGTTTCGGTATCCAGTGCTTCGCCAACAGACATATATTACTAGACTGGCAATGCCGTATACTATATCATTGGAGTCAGTGAAGTCTCGCCTCCATATTTCTATACTATAACGTGCGAGCAGTCGTGTGAGTTATTACAGAAAACAGTCGTAAAAATACGGATGAACTGACGTAATTAAGCTGTCCTTGGAGTTTTGACATATGGAAAATTCGTGTTTTGTATATGGCTGTAATTTTTTTTCTGCTGGAGTAAGTTTCAACACTTACAGTAATGAGTTGCATTGATTTGCTGTTATTATGAATCTGTTATCAATTTCATTCAACTTCGAATTTTCTTTCAGTAGTATGGTCATTATAAAAGTGTTGTCATAGTGGATAACACGTATTCTTTTGAGAGTTCTTAGGAAATCTATAGTCTGATTTGAGGCACACACTAATGAGTCGCGTTTCCTGTTTCTATTAATCTGTTTCCAGTATCGATCAACTTCGGCTTTTCTTTTAATAGTATCACCGTTATAAATGTGTTATTTGTCATGGATAACACATAGCTTTATTCTTGTTAGTGTTTTCAGATAACTACTTCTGACTTAACTTTACGTAATGGCAAAATTTTACATATCATCCCGTCGACCTCTCATGATTATGTTGGCAACACAACAAAATGTTATAAAATCTTTGCCTAGATGTTAATGTTTAACCGTGCCTAACATTTTCTTCTCATAACACAATTCGAAAATGCGAAAGTGTTAGCTAAAATGCAAATCATGTTCAAACCAACTAGTAAAGTTTAAAACGTCATATCGTCTCAGAATATCATTGTAGTACCGTACGGAAACTTTTTGACGTTAGGTGAGGCAAGATGGTGGCATCAAACTTCAGTAACAGAGGCAATTTTGCCAATCTAGTAATGTATGTCTGTGTGCTTCGCCCACAGATATTAGTCGAAGATCCAGTGTTAATAATTGAGATTACTGACCGAAACCAACTTCGAAGTCACTTGTCTTGGGGCAGGGAGCCATTTTCGTCGTTACGAGCAAAGTGAAGTGGAGCCGACAGTAGTAGTTTTGCTCATTTAGAAGCCTACACTTTAATCAAGCATTGGTTTTAAACAATGAAACGTCTTACCACATTCTTGTAAGACATTCAGTAGTACAGTTAACGTTATTTCTCCGGAGTTCCTCCTTATCTTAATGCGATGGTTATAGTTCTTACACGTGCCAAGGTGATACGTACAGACAGTTCTTACAGAAGCAACAGAATTGCAGTTCTGAAGTGAATACTTGATTCTCTGAGAGTGTCTCGTAGCTTCCACAGCAGTAAAAGAATATGTTGAAATGTGTGTGAGGTCTCATGCGACCAAACTACGTGGTTATCAGTCGCTAGACATACACACTAATTGCTTGACTAACTTAAACTAACTTACGCTGACACATAAACAGCCACGCCCGAAGGAGGATTCGAACCTCCGACCTTAGCGGCCGTGCAGACTGTGACTGGCGCGCCGCAGACCGCTCGGCCACTGCGGCCGGCAGCATCAGTAAAATACGAAATAGCAGTTCGACCAGCAGCATCAGTTTCCTCACGATTCCTCAACCATACCTTTGAAATGTTTTGCTATTCTTTGATAAGAACTGGAGTTGGTTCATTCCTATAATGTCCGATTTATAGACAAGCGTTAACATTTGATAACATTGCTACACACACTGTTGCCAATACGCAAAGAAGCAAAATAGTGGCTATTCCCATTAAAATAGTGTTATGGGGAAGCATCGTCAGAATTAAGGTTTTCCGTCATATGCTGACTGTAATTAAGACAATTATTTCGCACAAGACGGTTTTCGTTTTTTATTTGTAAAGCTTCTTGTTTGGTTCTGTAAATATCAAATCTTCTAATGTTTGTAAACCTATTGGACCAAACTGCTATGGTCATCAGTCCCTAGACTTACAAACTACGTACTAATTTACAATAAGGACCACACACATACACCCGAGGGAAGACCACTCGGCTACTCCGCGCAACTGTACATATCGAGTAAATGTACATACGCATATCTGTTTTGTTTTTTTTTTAATTTTTTTTTTATTTTTTTATTTTTTTTTATGCACATTGATGTACTACCTAATTAGGGTGATATTGCCTCTACCTTACACCCTACAGTTGTTTTTCCGTCTTGTTGGCTAGGATTGATCGGAAAAACGGCAGTGTGGTGTAAGGAAGAGGCAGTATTACCGTAATTAGATAATACATCTATTTACAACGAACAAACGTCTACGAGAAAGTTAAAAAAAACTTTTTTTATTCTATGCAAGACTAATTGTATAGTCCTATTGAAATGTTCAAATGTTTGTATAGCTTATGGGACTTAACTACGGCGTCATCAGTCCCTAAACTTACAAACTACTTATGAACTAACTAATACTAAGGATGGCACAAATATCCATGCCCGAGGGGGAGTTCGAACCCCCGACCGTAGTGGCCGTGCAGACCGTGACTGGAGCGCCTCAGTCCCTTTGGCCACCGTGGCCGGCAGTCCTATTGATATGGAAGCACAGAAAATGTTTTACTAATAAAAAGGGATAGGCGTAATAGCTGTCAGCATAAGACGGAAAACTGTTACAGTTAATTTTAACAGCCGCTGCGAAAGATGTCCGCACAACCATAGTATCGACAGAACTGGTTTCATGGGTATCATCCATCTTTAGCTGCATTGCAACAGTTCTGTTCCAGAAATGACTTATTTGCTGACATACAAACTTCGTCAATCTCAGCTGAAATAATCCTGTCGATAGTAACATTCAGCAGTAAAAAGTCATAGAAGAACATAAACAGTGAACCTATGTAATTCTGTTCCTTTTAAAACGAACTGTCAATAATTTTCAGCTTTTCACGTCGTCACATGTAAAAACTAAAATTTTCACATTAATATTAGTAATTTGGAGGACTCACGTTACTTTTATTACTGTACTTTTACTAGCGCAAGTCGTTGTATTGTTGTTTAAATCAGTGTTTGATTTTGGCTACACATTACAAACATTTTCGATTGTAATGTCTGAAACTCACGTCACGTGACTCGAGGCAGCAATATTGCTTTCAAACAACAACACGACGGGGACACGCGCAGTCTGTGTTATCTTTGATCCATGCTGCGTCCACTCACCTCTATAGAACCTGGAACGGTCTCTCAGCGTAAAACTGCAGCGTGCCTGCACATTCAATGTTTTGCACAGGATTTTGTGTTTTCCGCTATGTTTTAGTTTGGCAAACGAATTTACATCAGTTTGTAGATGCTTTGGGAGGCGAACTGAGAGCTAATTTCTTTATATATTCTAGTAACACTTTGTAGCAGCTATCTTTGAATTTGGCAATAAATGAAATAGGAACAAATATGGCTGGCACGCGGCTGGACATCACTGATGTTAAAGTATGTCTTTGAAAGTTGGGAAGATCCAAGGCGGTTAAAATCTCTAACCTCCCAGGGAAGATCCAACAGGCATATATGTCTGTAAGAAAGTCCAAATCTTCGACCATAGATAGTAGTAGGCTGCGTATGACCACATACATATATTACTAGACTGGCAATGCCGTATACAGTATCATTGGTGTCAGTGAAGTCTCGCCGCAATATTTCTATACTACAAACGTACGAGCAGTCGTGTGAGTTATTACAGAAAAAAGTCGTAAAAATACGGATGAACTGACGTAACTATGTCCGTCCTTAGAGTTTTGACAATTAGGAAATTCGTGTTTTGTATATGGCTGAAATTTTTTAAGCTTGAGTAAGGTTCAACACATACAGTAATGAGTTGCATTGATTTGCTGTTATTATTAATCTGTTACCAATGTCATTCAACTTCGTATTTTATTTCAGTAGTATGGTCATTATAATAGTGTATCCTTATTCTTTTGGGAGTTCTTACGAAATATATAGTCTGCTTTGACACACACACTGATGAGTCGCGTTTCCTGTTTTTATTAATCTGTTTCCAGTTTCGATCAACTTCGGTTTTTCTTTTAACAGTATGACCGTTATAAATGTTATTTGCCGTGAATAACACATAGCTTTATTTTTGTTAGTGTTTTCCAGATAACTACTTCTGCTGTAACTGTACGTAACTGTAAAATTTTACCCATCATCCCGCCGACCTCTCATGATTATGTTGGCAACACAACAAAATGTTATAAAATCTTTGCTTAGATGTTAATGTTTAACCGTACCTAACATTTTCTTCTCATAACACAATTCGAAAATGCGAAAGTGTTAGCTAAAATGCAAATCATGTTCAAACCAACTAGTAAAGCTTACAACGTCATATCGTGTCAGAAGATCATAGTAGTACCGTACGGAAACTTTCTGACGTTAGGAGAGGCAAGATGGCGGCATCAGACTTAAGCCACAGAGGCAAGTTTTCCAGTCTAGTAATGTACGTCTGTGCGTATGACTCACTCATTTACCTGTATCACTGATATCTATACTATAGAGATCACTGATATGACTCCATTTTAGTATCTCAAACATCTCTCATCTGAAATGAAGTGACTATTGGAATAACGATGGGAGTGCCTAGGAGGCCTTACAATTATACAGAGCTTTTTTGAAAAGTAATTTCACGTTCAAGTATCATCAGTAGGAAACAGTGCATATCTTTAACTGTTGTTTATATCCGTTTAATGTTTGCCAACATTCACTTGGATTTTTGTTTTATGTGACGCTATTAGTATCTATGGTGGAAGGTCCAGATGTGAAATACTAGTGCCGTTACCGTTGTACACAATGAATGAATTTAAATAATTGAGACAGTGTTATAGTTAATTATTGTTACTCTTTAATACCCGTTCATGTCACGCAAAGTAATATTAAATTGAAAAAAAAGGCAATGTGATTTTTTGTATAATTTTCATAAAATCCTTACAGACAGTTCCATTAAATAGCAAATAACCTTTTCTCTGGATCTCAGTGCTCTAAAGTAACAAGAAATAAAAATGTAAAAATTTGTAAACCATTTCTAAAACTAATTTCTGTGTTATTTCCCAGTTAATTTGTCGAACGGTAAATATTTTTACAGGGGATCTTCATTAAGGACCGAAACTTCACTTTACATTCACTTCGGTAGATACCAAAGACACGTATTGTTACCAGTTGTAAGTAAGGATATTAATTTTGTAGTTCTTAAACCCTAAAAAATATGCCTGATAAAATAAATGACTTCATAGATTCAATTTTTCTATGGAAAGCGAGTCGCCGCGGCGGAGCGACCGAGAACTTTGAGGCGCTATGCTATGCTGGGTGAGGCCGTTCCCCTTCGGGGTTCGAATCCCTCCCTCGGGCATGGATGTTTGTGCCGTCTTTAGTAGAAGGTAGTTCATAAGTAGTTTGTAAGTATAGGGAAGATGACCCTGCAGTTCAGTCCAATAAGCTTTACAAACATTGAACTTTTTTTTCATTTTTTTTTAATTTATTTATTTATTTATTTTTTTTTTTTTTTTTTTAAGCAAACCTAACTCTTCGCGTCAAATTTTCCTTTTCTTCACAACAATCTTATTTCCCACTTCTTGAATTACCTGTCAGATAGAACATAAGTAAGTATTGTTCGATATTGGTGTCCAATATCACCTCATAGCATGCTCGACCAAAAGTAATCCCTTATTTCCAAAAATCTCAGTCTGAAGTCAACACATAGGACACCTTCTCCGTAGCCGTCGAAGAGATGGCGAAGTCAACCAAATACTCCTCTGGCTAGCTGGATGCGAAAACACTGCTGTAGCTGTTTATTCCACCCTGCGTGTTAAACAGGCATCGTAAACACACAAACAATGAAAGAAAAATTATTATCTTTTACGAACTCTGTATATTTCGCACTTATCAAGAAATCCATACTTCATAAAGCCTTTTTATTACATCATTCGTTCTATCATAACACACCTAAAAAATGTTCAAATGTTTGTTAAGCTTAAGGAACTACGGGGTCATCAGTCTCTAAACTTACAAACTACTTATGAACTACCTACAACTAAAGACGGCACAAATATCCATGCCCGAGGGGGGATTCGAACCCCCGACCGTAGTGGCCGTGCAGACCGTGACTGAAGCGCCTCAGTACCCTCGGCCACCGCGGCCGACTGTTGATCTGCTATAGTCTAAAGCCCCTTTTACACGATCCACTTTCTTCTGAAAATCGACCACTCCAAGCTTGGACGGCTTTTCTGCCGTCGTGTAAATGAGGAGGCATCCACGACGCGAGTGCGACTATGACGTCAATAATCTTTCGATTGTGCCGAGTGTGGAGTTCAAAATCTTCGAGTGGCATGAACACTGCGCATGCGCAGATGGAGCAGCTGCATTGCCCAGCAGAAGACGCGAGGTACTGTTTTGCAAATAGCGAAGGTACATGGTGAGTAGTATAGTAAAGATTAAAAATTTAGTGAGCCACCACTGGCGGTCTTACTTCACGTTTTCCATGGAAATAATACAAAGCATGTTGATTGTAGATTACTTTTTTTTTAGGAATGGAGTGGATGAAAGACAGCGTTGAGGCTCTTATTTTGGCTTGTGTAGAGGAGAAAGTCCTTGTAGATAAATAACATCATTTATATCACAATAAAGTAATATTAACCGCCTCTTTGTATGTCACGGTGACTGCAGATGCTCATTGAAAGCATCATATATTTTCTAGAATGCGCGGAAAGAAATGCTCAAAGTAGTGGCAAACAAAGTATGTGTAGTTTGCCCGAAAGTCAAAGCTGAAGATTGAATAATTAAATTTGGCACTCTGCGGTCACATGGAGGCGAGAAGTTAAAAAAAAAAAAAAATAGCCAGAGCGAAAAGAGTGGGTGTTCTGCAGCAGATGTTTTCCATCCTAAAGTGTGGTGGTTTAAACATTTATAATTAACAACGAAAACTTGTTGAGAAACGAGCTGTTCATTCGTAGGAAGTCCCAAAATACATCTGGGTCTTCAGGTCGCAATTAGTTCACGAGCATTCCGTATATCCCCCTTCCTTCTTCTCGTCTCTGCATTCACGATCGCATCCTGCCTCTGCGCTCTGTCCTTTTGCCTTCCTACAAAGCGGCGGCGATTACTACCGTTGCAGCAGCCATCTTGTGGGATTTTCATCCGATTCGCTGCTTTGGATAAAAGGTTGTGATTAAAATGAAAATCGGCACACGAAGTATTACGACGATAACCACAGCGCAAAAAACAGCACAGCAGACAGCACACTTATTTTTTACAAGTTCTTTGCAGCACACACACAAATTTCGAAGCTATCGTGTAAACGCAAACGATCACGCAAGACAAATGAAACACGGAACCACCAGGGGCGCTGCAGTCGACACACTCGGTTCGAGTAGTCAAATGTTCAAATGTTTGTTAAGCTTATGGGTCTTAACTGCCGGCTGCGGTGGTCTAGGGGACTGAGGCGCTCCAGTCACGGTCTGCACGGCCACTACGGTCGGAGATTCGAATCCCCTCTCGGGCATAGATGTTTGTGCCATCCTTAGTCTTAGCTGGTTCGTAAGTAGTTTGTAAGCTTAGGGACTGATGACCCCGTAGTTAAGTACCACAAGTTCTACAAACATTTGAACATTTTTTTGGTCTTAACTACAGAGTCATCAGTCACTAAACTTACAAACTACTTATGAACTAGCTAACACTAAGGACGGCACAAATATCCATGCCCGAGGGGGAATTCGAACCCCCGACCGTAGTGACTATGCAGACCGTGACTGGAGCACTTCAGTCCCCTCGGCCACCGCGGCCGGCGGTTCGAGTAGTCAACCGAGACAAGAAAGTCGCTCGTGTAAAAGGGACTTAAGAGGATACAGTTCCATCATCGCCCTGCTTTTCACAGCATCTGACGTCAGTGTTGCAATCTGGACACATCACAGAAGTCCTTGCGTTTGTGGGAGAAGGAACCGAGTTGGAGGTGTCGGTCCGCTTTGTTTACGACAGCAGGCGGTCGGGAGTGCGTGGTATATTCGTATTCCCGGCTGTCTTTCCTGTTTCGGCCGGATTCTGCGCCGGGTCCTCCCACGGTACCATTGTGCTAACCACGTGCGACCTGCTCTGGCCGGAAAAATACAACTCACGCTTTATTTCTTCCGAGAGCCATTTAATATTTTTTTATCGCGACGACAATCGGACCGATATATTTCGTGCGGGCCTGCCAACCACTGCGCAGTTCTCGGCTGACTCGGAACATATCGCCCGAACTGTTCTTTACTACAGCGCGCCATAACTCTGCCGAAGCTGGGTCACCGTTCTGCGTCTAGCTGCGCAAATAAAGGGTGGCACGTTCGCAGACTGCCCATCGTGCCGACGTAGGTGACACTCGAGGTACACCCCATTGTAGAACAACAACGATCGTACTTGATTCATACATTATTACAATGATGTGTGTGTGTGTGTGTGTGTGTGTGTGTGTGTGTCGTGTCTGTTTGTTTGTGTGTGTTACTGTTGCGCCACACACCAGACGTAGAGAACGATCGTCGAGAAGGCAGCGATCGACCGAAAGCCAATCACAAGGAGGCGCCGCGCATCCTGGAGGGAGTAACCGAAGATGCGCGCCCTCTACAAGCGGCTATATCTAGGCCGACATACGCCTGGTCACAGAGTAGGGAGTATACAGAAGGGAAAGCTGGGGGCGGCGCCTTTGATCTGTATGTTACCAAGCGTTGCGCTCGACGCCATATTGAAAAGCAGTAAACGCGGAACTATAGCCACTTAGTACTTTGGCTGGAAATGGACTTTTTACGAAATGCAGCTAATCTCAACGACTTTTACGAAAGGAAACGGCTTTCATCTATTTTGCGCCATCTTGCACCTAATTGTAATCCAACGAAAAAAAGGCCTAAATTTTAATACAACGACGAAAATGTACAGTGGAATCGATGATCGTTTTATTTGGCGCTTATCTCTAGGAAAATTCCAAATAACGCGGAGTTATGTGTGGGAAATTATTATAAACAAAGTGACTTTACAACTGCCAGGTTTTATTTGACACGAATAAATTCGCATAAAATATTGAGTGATTACACAGAACTAATGACGTCTGGGCATATATAAAAGTTGTATTTGCTTCAGGAGTATCATTAATTTACTGATCGGAGAAGGGCATATAGAGGAATCTGTCAACTACAGCGCAGGAACAGCATAAAATAATTATCCCACTTAATCTATTTGTTTGAGTATCCGAAGAGCATTCGTTGCGAACATTAGCACACTACGCCTCCAATGCCGTAAGTAAAATTTTACCTGCCTACTTACGCACTATTCTTTGTCATTCATTTTATATTATTCCCTGCAACGTTAAACTTATAAAATATAAATGTACTTCAACATTTCGATGCTGTTGAACTGCTGCAGAAACAGCAACAGCGAGAGTTATCGTCAAAAGAAGAAGCAAGGCTACTTTTCATAATTACGCACACATTACTCTCATTCGAAACTGATAACATTTAACTTTCACTACACATATAGCGATGTTCACTTACTGCTCAGCATCTTTTGGGAAAGTGAAGAAACTTATATCCTTATTTGTATTCGAATTATTGCGGCAAATAGGTGCTGAACACCATCGGTCGCCTTTTCTTTTACTGCTGTTCATAATAAAAACGGAACAGCTCCAACTACTGACACACAGTTCTTTTTTTTTTCACTGTACCCAAATACTTGTTTACTTTTATGCGATTCAGGCAGTTAAAATTCAGAATTAACAAACAAAGACGGCGAATTACCACGCCACAGAGTAGGGAGTGATCACACGTTTACTGCTTTTCAAGATGGCTGATTCCGCGCATGCGCACTAAATTTTGGACGACAGACTGCAGTGGGAGTTTCCTTTCTGTATACTCATTATTCTGTGGCCTGGTCTTCCACAATTCCGCCAACTCGCACAGACTGCCCAAGAGTACTTAGACCGTCGCCGTTCCCAAAAACGAGAGCAGCCTTAACTACATCAATCGGGGTCTCTTACGAACCGAGGACCGTTGGCCCAGCAGCTTCTCAAAAGTAAACTCCCAAAGTTTATTGCAAATCAATAAATAAAGCTAGCAGTTTCCATACTCCTATCATGTTCCTCTTGGAGTGTAGATCGCCAGCTAGCGATGGTACTCCTATCTACGTGGTTCCATCTAAAAAATAAAAAAAAATAAAAATGGTCTTCCGGCAGTTACTATTCGAGAATACATCAGTTACTAGTGAGAACTCGGCAGTTACTATTCAGGACTCAGGGCAGTTACTAGTGAGAACTCGGCAGTTGCTATTCAGAACTCAGGCAGTTACTAGGCAGCTACGAAGTCTGAACGCGGCTATGAACTTAGTAGTAACTAGGTCACAGAGCAGCTAGTATCATACGGACGCCGCCGCAAGAAGCGAGAAGAGAGAAGAAACAAACATATGTTCTTAAGTCGAGTATCATAAAATTCTGTCAATAAAACTTATATTATTAATCTGAATAGTTGTTACAGATTACATCAATTCCTGCACCAGTTCCTTTCCTAACAACTAGACCGACACAAGCAAACACCAAAAAGGCGACGAGGTCACAACAGTTGCCACACCTCCATCTAAACTAGTGGACCTATTCAAACCAGACTTGTTACATATATTCCTTTCTGTCAGCCTACAATCGCTTTGGAGTTAAATATCACCATCTTCCAGGGGGTGAGAATTCAGATGAAAAAAGGAGGGTAATCCACGACGTGTGTGCAATCAAAATTTTAAACAAGTGCATTAGTTACTCGTATGGAATTTTAAACACAATTGCATACGTTCACGAAACTTTGCATCCATGTACATTTTTATTTTTTTTATTTTAATTGTGGTACGAGATACGGTTAATTGAACAGTTTTTTAAAGCATCATTGAGTATAACACAGTATTTAGAGAGTGCTAGTGATTGAAGGTGCTGTGTTTGAAAACATCAATTAAATGGGAGACCTGGTTGAAGGATTTAGTTTGGTTCTGCATTGAAAGAGCTCTCGCACGTCTCGTTTTTCTCCACAGTCCCACTGACTGCTTTCCTCTCGATCTTCCGTATGACTGTCTTCTTCTCTGCCACTTTCACTGTCTCTACACCATTATTTTTCTTCCACAGTACCACTATGTCTTTCTTTCAAATCTTCAAATATCTGTAAAGCTATGGGACCAAACTGCAGTGGTCATCAGTCCCTAGGTTTCGATTCTACTTAAACTACCTTATGTTAGAACAACTCACACATCTATGCCTGAGGGAGGAATCGAACCTCTGACGGGAAAAGGCTGCTCACTCCTCAGCAAGGCGCCTTACAGGGCACGGAGAGTCCCGCGCGCCTTTCTTACTTTCAGACGACTGTCTGCCACTTCAGTTACCATTATCCCTTCTCTACACTTGCCCATCTTGATGGTTCCCTATGCACAAAGCAGTGAGATACTGTTGTAGTTTACGTTTTAAGTAATATTTCGGTATCTTCCATGAATTTCACACCCTACTTTGTATGAACTAAAATCAACCACTCGCAGAGAATATGTTTCTTTACTTCTGTAACCTCTTTAAAATGTACACTCCTCAAGACAGGCGATGAGGTGAAATGTCGTATACAATATAAATATGGTAAAATACTTTATTCAGATATGTGTGTGATACACTACGACAGTTTGCTGTCTCAACTCTTTACTTCAGGATTACACGGTGTTTACTTAGAGCTTGGCAACATGGGGCTACCATAATAGTGAAAAAAAGTCATTATCGTTGCCCTCTAATCCGCTGTGTGATCACCTCGGATGGCCAGTAGGTTGCACTCCTGCGTGGCTTCGATAGTATGAGGTTATCAACCAGCTTTTGAGGGATACTTTCCCATTCTTCCATGAGTGCAATATCCACCTCTGCAACCGTTTTGGGAGGTGCTGATCTGGCTGCAATGCGTCTGCAATCGAGTTTAAGTTCCTTGAAGAAGATGTCCACTCCATTCGATCAATTCCCTCAGCTTCAAGTATGTTGTCCACCAGTGCACCTCGGTAGGGACGAGCATTATGCTCCACCACAAGAAACCATCTCCTTTGACACCAGATTAGGACAGAATAAAAGGTAGAAGGGTCTCGTCTCTGTACCTCTGAGCAGTCAAAGCGCCATTCTGAACGACATAAATGTTCGTAGGTCTGCCAATACCGACTCCTACGCACACCATTCGTGCACCAGCATCATATCATTAAGTTTCCTGCACATAAGAAGGATTGTTCAGAGTTCCACGTTCTGCCCCAATGGGGAAACGAGGATTGTGTTTCTGAACACAAAATCTGGACTCTTCTCTGAACAGAACCCGGTGTCATTCGTTACGACTCCAATCCTGGTGTTCCTCCACCAAGTTTCTGTGCTTTAAACGGTGTCATAGTTTTAATGGGACGCACACCGTAGGCCTCTGTAGGTAGAGGGCAAATTCCTGAAAGTGATTTCGTACTGTTTGCGTTGATATTGCGCGTCCTTTTGGTGCCTGGAGGGTACGTAGCAACTGAATTGCATTCAGCCTCCTGTCTCGACGAGCTGTTAACCAGAGATAGCGGTCATCTCTTGCTGATGTTAGCCGTGGACGACTTTAGCCTTAAAAGGACAACACACACACCCGTACCCGAGGTAGGACTCGAACCTCCGACGGAAGCGACGCACAATCCGTAACATGGCGCCTCAGACCGCGCGGCCGTAGTAAACATTTTGATAATATGCAAGAAATAGAATATTTATAAGTGGCCATCCTCTCAATTCTTTGTTTTAGTACACAAGAATAATAATTTTTTGTAGTTTTTTAACACAAAGTCTATGAAAGCAGAGTAACTAAATATAGCTTTTAGAAACTCATTCACCAAAGAAGACGAAACCAATATTCCAGATTTCGAATTAAAAACAGAGGCCAGGATTAGTGACGTTAAAGTAGATATCCTCTGCGTAGTGAAGCAACTTAAATTACTCAACAAGTCTTCTAATCCGGACAGTATACCCATTAGATTTCTATCTGATTATGTTGAAGCGACAGCTCTTTACTTAACAGACATATACAACCTCTCTCTCAAACAAGGATCTGGAAAGTTGCACAGGTCACACCTATATTCACGAAAGGCAGTAGGGGTAATCCACTAAACTATAGCCCTATTTCAGTGACGTCAATCTGCAGCAGAGTTTTGGAACATATACTGTATTCAAATATTATGAATTATATCGAACAGTATGCTCTATTGTCCCAAGGTAAACACGGATTTAGAAAATATCGTTCATGCGAAACACAACTACCTCTTTATTCACACGAAGTGATGAGTGCTATCGACAAGGGTTCTCAAATTGATTCCGTATTTCTTGATTTCCAGAAGGCTTTTGACACGGTACCTCACAAAATGGCTTTTAATCAAATTGCGTGGTTATGGTATATCGACCCAAGTTTGCGACTGGATAGGGAATTTCCTGTCAGAGAGGACACAGTTTGTAGTAATCGATGGTAAGGCATCGATTAAAACAGAGGTGATATCGGTCGTTCCGCAGGGTACTGTTATTGGTTCTCTGCTGTTCCTTTTTTACATAAACGATTTGGGAGAAAATCTAAGCAGCTCTCTTAGCTTGTTTGCAGATGACGCCGTCATTTACCGTCGAGTAAGATCATCTGAAGATCAAAAAAACTACAGAACGATCTAAATAAGATATCACTATGTTGTAAGAATTGGCGATGACTAAACAATGAGAAGTGTGAAGTCGTTCACATGAGTAAGAAAAGAAATCAAACTTTGTTTGCAAGATAAATCAATCCAAACTGAATACTCTACAAAATACCTAGAAATTAGTATTACTTCAGACTTAAACTGGAAAGAACACGTAGATAATGTAGTGGGAAAGGCGAACCATAGACTGCGTTTTACTGGCAGAACCATTAAAAGATGCAACAGAACTACTAAAGAAACTGCATACACTATGCTTTTCCGTCCTTTTTTGGAGTATTGTTGCCCAGTGTGGGATTCTTATCAGATGGGTTTGACGGAGGACATCGAAAGAGTCCAAAGAAGGGCAGGTCGTTTCGTATTGTCACGATACAGGGGAGACAGCGTTAGGGAAATGATACAGGATCTTGGATGGGAATCATTACAACAAAGGCGCTTATCGCTGCGGCGTGGGCTACTTGCGAAACTCCAATCGCCAACATTCTTCTCCGAATGCGAAAATATATTGTTGACTCCCACTTACATAGGTAGAAATGATCATCAGAATAAAATACGAGATATTAGAGCTCGAACGGAGAGATTCAAGTGTTCTTTCTTCCCGCGCGCTATTCGAGAATGTAATGGGAGATAAATAGTATAATGGTGTTGGAAAAACTTACGGGTATGCAGCCAGGTATCAAAATCGACGACGGCCGATATATCGGTAGAAGGCGACCCTGCCATTTCCAAGCCTTGAATTGCGTGCTTACGGGTATGCAGCCAGGTATGAAAATCTATGACGGCCGATATTTCGGCAGGAGACCATCCTGCCAATTTCAAGGCTTGAAAGTGGCAGGGTACAGAAATATCGGCCGTCGTCGATTTTGATACCTGGCTGCATACCTGTAAGTTTTTCGTATTCGCCAGGATAAACTAAGTAATTACGGTATAAAGGTGTTCAATGAACCCTCTGCCACCTCTGCCAGGCACATAAATGTGAATTGCAGAGTATCTAGAGTATCTCATGTAGAAGACTAAACGTTGTTTTTATAAATCTAAGCACAAACAAACTTACTACATTATGAGCTATTGTCCATGGATGAAATTAATGCGAAAGTAGAAATTTGCGCCCAGCCGGGTTTTAAATCCGGTTACTAGCCAATTGCGCTGATCACTACGTCACTGGGACACAATGATCACTACGATTGCGCTGACTACCCCAGTACGCCTCTCGCCAATGGCAAATTTTCAACTGTTCCACATACTACTGACGTGTTGCTTGAAACGTAAAGGAATAAGATCAACCCTAGACTACACGTAATATATAAAACTCAGGTTGTTTGATCAAAATGCCTGGTTGCTAGAAAATGTGTCATTTTCAATTTTGATCCTGTAGTGTAGAATACTTAACAGCATGCCCATTGCCTGCCGCAGTGACCGAGCGGTCTGCGGCATGTCAGTCACGGTCTGCGCGGCCGCTGCGGTCGGGGGTTCGACCCCCCCTCGAGCATGGATGTTCGAGTTCGTCTTTAGTATAAGTTAGTTCATAAGTAGTTTGTAAGTTTAGGGACTGATGACCCTGTAACTAAGTCCCATAAGCTCTACAAACATTTGAACTTTTTTTTTTTTTTTTTTTTTTTTTTTGCATGCCTATTCTTCCGATGTACACATGATCAATAAGCCAAGACCATCCAAAACACTTGACTCCTTATCTCAGTGACATATATATTCGATATATTGGATCCTAAAGATCGCATTTTTGCTCGTCGCGTTTTCGAACATATTAATACCGTCCATTGTTGTGCAAGGTAGGATTTATTATCCTACTCATCGACGTCGTGTAATGAAAATCTTGTACACCCGACCAACTGAAACTATCCAACTGCTTCGTGATACTGTCTCTAATATCCCGTGCCGACTGCAGGTGCAATAGACATGAGTTGGGGAAGCAGTCGTCTGTTGCAGAGCCTCAACATTATGGTATTGAACGGTGTCATCCTTAACACTTTCGTCCATATAAATACAGTGCTCTGTTTTTAGAGCATTGACAGATGATTACATTCCGTACTGTAGAGAACAACTTCTGTGTTTTGTGATGACGCGTAGACAGACTACCAACACTTGGTCGCCTACTTTAGTTTCACCGTCGTGAAGCTACTTTCGCCGCGGTGGAGTGGCCGAACATTCCAAGGTGTCTAGCTGCAAAGTGTGTCGCTGCTCGACGTCGGAGGTTCGAGTCCTCCCTTGGTCCTGGATGTATTTGTTGTCCTTAGCGTAAGTTAGTTTAAGTAGTTTGTAACTTTAGGTCCTGATGACCGGAGTATTTAAATCCCATAGATTTACAAACATTTGAATTCGCATTTGAAGCTACTTTCTAAAGTAAGCTAAAGCAGTCAGCAAACCGAAGACCGCTTTGAACACCACTGTGCTTTACTAGGCATGGTCCTGTTTGAAGGTGGTATGCCGTTTCCATCCTCCGACGTTCCACAACATTGACATTAATTCATTCATTAACGGTACAGAGAAACCCATCGCCTTGAAATGAAAGGTGGGTCGGTTACTAGTACATTCAGTTATCGTTACAATTTTATGGGTATACATTTGCTAATGTTGTTTTGTGTAATATGTAAGAAAGAAACAAATTATATAAAAATTTCTCTGATCTATTCTAGAGCTTCAGATTCCTTAAAGATATTCTACATGATGTCTTCGCCTGAACATAATAATATTTCAGTGCTTAGTTTTAACACTATTTTCTACAAGAGAGCATCTGTGTTATACGAGTACAGATTGTAGTCCTGTACATTATGGATCGAATCCACCCTTACGCTCCTTTGTAACAGGGCTGCGGCATCTCCGACGGCATACCGTATAGTTCTAGAAGGTACTCGGATAAACTGCAGATCGGCTGGTGCAAAGCGCCTCTGTCGCTTCGGATTCATTATCCGAGTAGGACGTCCTACAACGTAGATAGTGTGAATGGCGAGAAAAATTGTGAAAAGAGCATATATTTACTGTTTGATGAAGGAATTTATAAATTAAAAAAGACTGTAGAAAGAAGAATCGACAACGCAAGTCGCACGAGAATGGCAGTGCGCTCTAAAGCGCCTTGCTGTTGAGTGCGCGGCTTCTCCCACAGCTTTCCAACATTTGAACATTTTTGAACAACGACAAACTCATATAAATTTGTGACACATGAGTGACCGTTATTCTGTTAGTCTAATTTGTAAATGCATACGTTTTTGTTTTGCATGTTGGTATTCTGGTTGTTGTAGGTTTCCTATCGACTGTCAATTATTATTTTAAGTTTAATGTTGGTATTTGAGTTTTCATATTGTCATTTTGTCCTTGAACACCAGAAAAGTGAGTGCAAATTGGAGAAATCGTAAAATTTCCGACGTCGACGTTCTATCTGGATTCAATGGATGAGTGTCAGCAGAGTAGGCAACCAGAAAGTTTTGCGCCACGTATGGGCATAATCCCATTAGACAGAGCACGACGAGAAATGATTTTCTCGTATTAAGGAGCTTATTGACTTTAGTGATTTCCCAAGTTCAGAAAATCCTTCGGGGTTTGATGAAGGTGGCTTAGACACATTAATCTATAACAATCCACGTCAGTGTACTCGAGAACTGGCGGATGTGATGAACTGTGATCACCCCACCATGGTGTGACATTTACAAGCTACAGGGAAGATTCAAAAATCGCGTTTGTGGGTACCGCTTGTTCAAGTCAAAATCACACAAACGGTGACATGCGCATCTCTGATTGTTCGACCTTTAATGCCTCATGAACAACATCGACCTTTTATCCTGTATCGTGAATGGTGAAGAGATATGTTGCCTTTATTGGAACATAATGAAATGAATGGACTGTTACAACCCAATCAAAGCAGCAACTACAATGGAGAAAGACCAGTGCACACGACGGGAATTAACAAACGCGGAATGATAATGGGAGCTAGATACAGCTGCTTCGTCTCAGCTTCTAGTTCTTTCGAATTTGTCGCCCATACTTAGGGTTGGCGATGTTAACTTTTAATTAGTTACGAGGAGTCGGATATTTTTGCTAAAAATTTTTGATTTTTATCTTTTTGTCACTCATATATTTGGGTCTAAATTAATAATAAATTTATTAATTTATGTTGAGTGGTTTCCGATTTTCAAGCGATTAGTAAAACCCTTGAACGTACACTTTTCATGAACTCAACCTTCTTCATACTCGCTAGTGACTACTTGTTATAGTACAGCTCTTTGAAAGTTTTGTTGGCAACAGTGATGAAAACAGCTGAAAACACTAAATTGGAATACTGTTGGCAACATGATGAAAACAGCTGCCAGTTTACTTTGTTGTTTACAGTTCATTCATTTTGTTTGCTGTGATTGAAAGTGAAGTTTGTTTACAAAATTCGTATTTCAGCATTCAAATCTCAGGAAATAAGCTTATATTTTATAAAAGTACGACGAATACAAAATAAGAAAAGAGTTTAGGCATATCTCCAGGCAAGGTGTAAAGTCTTTGAAAAAGAAACACCGAATTAAAAAATAGCGGACAAAGCTACCACAGAAATTAAGAAAAAGTGTCGCTAGGGCACACAGCAAGCCTGAAAATAAATAAATAAATAAAATAAAAATGAGAACCAGTTTGAAGAACTAGAAGATCCGGGTGGACTTTCGTATGAGGCTAAAATGTACTAAAGTAAGAACAAATTGTTTTGTTAATCTATAGTTACGTTTCCACGACAAATGTGTTTTTGAATGGTTAGGAACATTTTCCTTGGCCACTATTAATGATATCAATATGATTTATTAAATTATTCCCTTTTCTTAGTTACTGATTTAAACTAAGGAAATTCTAATAGCTTTTAAACACTAATGGTATAAATTTAATTACTGTAAATAATTTGTAGGTTTATTTTATTTAAAAAAAGTTAATATGAGTTTTAATTTGTAAGCCTTGTCAGTTTATAATGAAGATATAAGGAATACAACAAAAATATCGTGATGATAAGTCAAATGTTGAGGGAGAAAACTGTTCCTGAAGTCATATAATTTCGCATGGCTGACATAGAAACATCCGACACCCCTTAGTTTAAGGGATGGCCGGATGGAATATCTGTACACCTGGGAAGTATAGTCTTATGTAAGTGAATGCTTGCTTAATTTATTTTCACTGTTTGCGGATCGTGAGGGGTCAGACTTGGGTACCTAATGGGATATGGGAAACCTCTGGCTCACAAAAGATACTGTATTGTTCCTGAAGAAACACCAACGGTGTGGTGTAGTTGGGTTTGCTTCTCCATGGTGTAGCAATGGCTTTGGCGCGTATTGTCAACAACTGAGATCTATTTGCGATCACTTATGGCTTCACTGTACTAGGTTTAGATGTAATACAAATGTGCGGCGAATGAAAATTTGGGCTTGGCCTGGATTCGAACCCGGGATATCCTGCTTATTAAATGTTTCAAATGTTTGTAAATATATCGGACCAAACTGCGAGGTCATCAGTCCGTAGCTTACAAACTATTTAAACTAAGGTAAACTAACCTAAGGACAAACACACACACCCATGCCCCAGGGAGGACTCGAACCTCCTGCTTACTAGGCAGACGCGTTGACCACTCCGCCACCGAGGACAGAGTGACCAGCCCGACTGCAGAGGACTCTTCCCTGCACGTCTCTCGCTACACCCAAATCTCCATTCGCCACGCTGTCTCTTTCCTGTACCACAGCCTATTTGTTCTATAATGCTCGCAGCCACAATACTGTATTCCCGCATCAGGGAGAACAGACCATGAGGTATCGAGACACAATTAATTGTCGTCAGGAGCCCAGCCTCGGCTTGTACAGTGAAGCTATAAGTGATCGCAAATTGCGATTTATTTTATTATAAATGAACGCTGTAACGTCGTCAAAAATATATAACTCAGATCTCTTGCAGAGGGCCACGGCGGCGTGGCCAAACACATAGAGGCGCTATGCAACGATGCGAGAGGCCGCTCACCCGTCGGGGGTTCGAATCCCCCCTCGGGCATGGATGTTTGTGTCGTCTTTAGTATAAGGTAGTTCATAAGTAGTGTGTAAGTTTAGGGAGTGATGACCCCCGTTAAGTCCCTTAAGCTCAACAGACATTTGAATTCTTGCAGAGGAAAACCAAGAACGATCAGGAAGACTGGGAGAAAAGACACTACTATACGATGACGCCCGCCGACATTCTACCTGACTGAAAAAAACACTGTACAACGGTTGGGATGGGAAATCATTTCACACACATCTTATTCACTTGATCTCGAACCCTCAAGATATTCACTTTTCCGGCTTCCTATCCAACAACCATCTAGCATCTTCCTTTTCGGATGATAATGCGAAGTATTCGTTTCGAAACTGTAAGACTTCTATTATTTGCATCTGGTGTGTTTATGGCCAGGAACTCGTTCTGTGGTAACAAAAATTGAAAAAAATTGTATGAGTCAAACAAAACTGTTCACATATTGCAACCTATTCACAAACATTAGATTTTATTTTTTATTTTTATGTTCATCTCGATAAATGATGAATTTGGACTAGGGCTGTGTCCTGTGTTATTTATTTAATAAATCAACACCTTCTGCCGTTCATATTGTGTAACTTTTAATTACTGGGTCCCTTAATACAAAATTACCATGTTCAGACATATGCTCAGCTGTGCGACCTGCACAGGTAGCCCAAATGGTGGATCTACAAATAGTTAACCATCATAGATCCTTTTTATATGACACTAGCTGAAAACCCGGCGTTGCTCGGGTATTTATTTATTTATTCTTGCCATTTTTCAGGTATATATTCATTTTTATAAGGGCTGTATGTCTGTAAAATCTCTTGGGAACACAATTAGTAGTATAAAAGTAATAGATTAAAACTTTGTGCGTGATGGGGCGGTTTTCCATGAACGTTACTATTTACTTGTTCATATCTCATGGCCGGCCGCGGTGGCCGAGGGGACTAAGGCGCTCCAATCACGGTCTGCACGGCCACTGCGGTCGGGGGTTAGAATCCCCCCTCGGGCATGGATATTTGTGCCGTCCTAGTTCGTAAGTAGTTCATAAGTAGTTTGTAAGTTTAGGGACTGATGACCCCGTAGTTAAGTCGCATAGACTATACAAACATTTGAACATTTTTGAACATATCTCATGTACTATTGTCGTACTGTGATATAATTTAGAAGGCACACTTAACTATATGCGTGTATATTGTCTGTAAAATTTCCTGCGATTATAATTTGTAGTGTAGAAATTAAAAATTGTAACGACATATCTAATGCCGTAGTTTTAGTCCACGAACAGCGGCACGTTACTGTTCATGTGCTCATATCTCATGAACTACGTGTCGTACTGTGATAAAATTTAGAAGGTACTCTTGGCTATATGTGTCTATACTCTCTGGAAAGTTTCATGCGTCTACAATTTGTAGTGCACAAATTATAAATTGTAATGCTATACCGAATGCCGTAGTTTTACTCCGTAAACAGCGGAAAAGTAGTAAGCGAGAAACGTTTTTCCTTTCATCATTTTACTATGGTTGTCAGCGAGAAAAAGTTTCCTAAAGGTTTGAAATTGTGTTTAAAGTTTGTTGCAAGTCGCTAAGTGCTCTCATTCTCATATAGTGTACTTATAAATTCTCGCCACATTATGTGGCAGTTTTTTGCGATTACTATTGTTTATGTTGTCATATCTTCTGAACTATGTGTCGTAGGAGGTTCGTACTATTACAGCAATAGTTATCTCACGTAGTAAATATGTGTACGAAATTTGGTCGAAATAGGTCCATTGGTTTAGAAGAAAATGAACAGCATTGTCGCTAAATGCAGCAGTTTTTCGAGCGCCTCATTGTTTATGACGTCTTATCTCGTGAACTATATATCGTATGTGATTCTTACACTTACGGCGACCGTCATCATGGATTGAAGCTTACGTGTACAAAATTTCATAAAGATTGGAACAAAACTGTAGATTTGTATGCAACACGTACAAATATACGGACACTCTGCTTTATATATTAGATAATCGAACATGTCAAAATTTCTGCTGAGTAGGGGTCTGAAGATGATAGTATCGTGTTGCCGAAACTAATAATTAAAAATTTCATAATATTAACGCCTGAACGTGTTGATTTATGAAATAAGAATGTTTTGTAAGAGACTGAATTATAGAAGTATAGGAAGCTCGTTATGGCATGCGTTCTAGAAACACTAGCAGTTATCGGTGCACTTACCTTGGAGTAAATTTGTCCTACATCACTGGCTTCTTACAAAAGCCCGATTTTACATTTTCAAATCAACAAGACTATAATAAGCAATGTCACTGAGCGACATTTTACAGTGTTCCTGGAACATGACAACTTCCTCTAGTTTTTACGAGAGGTATTAATAATGTAACAAACGTTTTGAAATAAAACGTTAACAATATGTTAACATTTTATATAATTATATGCAGGGCCGTCTTAAAGGTATTGGCGCCGGGATGGGAAAAATCAGCTATCCCTCCACCCCACCCGAACTTGTCACCAAAAGGGAAAAACTGCACAAAATTTAATTTTTATGTTCCATTTCTTTTATTTAATACTTACATAAAAATACAGAAACATTTGCAGACATTGAATTCAATTTTTCTGGATTTTAAATCAGCAAACTTTTGTTTATATCATTCGTTTTGAAATCTACTTTTGATTCGATACTTATGGTGCCCAAATTTGTCAGTCTATCTTGGGTCATGGTCGATGGTAAACACTTTATTATTATTTTCAGTTTGGAAAATGACATTTCACCTTCTGCTACTGTCACAAGAAGTGTTAAATATATGCACAAAGATGTCGAAACATTTGGGAACAAGTACATTAAATTATTGAAATAAATAAAATTTAACAAATCAAATGGAGTTGATTCATTTACTTTTTGTAAAGAAAAATATAACTCATTAAATAGCTCTTCCCCATCAATATCCGATGTATTTTCATGTGTTAATTTTTGTTCAAAGTTGAGACACTATCTTTGCTCTCTGTCCGATTTCCTCCAGCTTTTAATGTTACAACTGTAAGATCGCCGTGTGAAGCAACAAAAAATAAAATTTACTTTGAACTTAGCTTTTGGGTCTAATGTGGGCTCATCTGGAGTTTTGTAATCAACATTTCATTTCCGAGGACATGGATGAGCAGTTTCTTTGGATTCAGGTTCACATTCTATATCTGCAGTCCGTTTCAACGTTTCAGCAACATTTCACACTCAATGGTTAGAAGTTGCAGTACTATTATTTCGTGGCTAAGTGTGTGTGTGTGTGTGTGTGTGTGTGTGTGTGTGTGTGTTTGTGTGTGTGTGTGTGTCACTTATACTTGCTCATCTTAGGTGTGCCGAAAGCTCAATGAGGCGTTTTTGTAAACATTTTTTTTTAATTTATTGGTTTTTCTGTTCCATAGGACCCAATTGAGGAATGAGACTCCATGGTCATGAAACAAGTCAATACATTAATTGTTACACAAGAATGGTGATAGAAAATTTTTAATTAGTCCTTTTAATTAGACAAAGTGAAAAGAATCAATAAAGAAAAAAATGAATTAGCTTAATTGTTTATCTTTTCTAGGAGTTCCTCGACAGTATAAAAGGAGTGAGCCATGAGGTAACTCTTCAATTTAGATTTGAAAGCGTGTGGATTAGTGCTAAGATTCTTTAGTTCTTGTGGCAGCTTATTGAAATTGGATGCCGCAGAATACTGTGTTAAGGTGGTGTGATGCAAATGTAGATTCGACTTCTGTCAAAAACCATTACTGGGCACATTTTAGCAACCTCCTCCTTGAGAAACACTGATGTGTATGCATGTATTAAATATCGACTTCTTGCTTTTAACTTCACAAAAAATGAAATAAATAAATAAATTAGTGCGTTGTTCCGTTACAAAACCATTAATTTATTGACTGATTTTATGAATAAATATTAGGTAGCTTGACTAGAATATCTTTGGCCACCAATGACAGCGGTTAAGCATATGGATAATCTTTGAAGTTGGATCAGCTGTCCGGTAGTACACAACTTGCTGCCATCAGAGAAACATGTAGTACTACGCAATGTTTTATTTTAGATAATGTACATACACAGCTGTTGTGCTTAACGATGCTGCCTAGCAGCAGATAAGTCTTATGGTAGGTAGGAGGTTAGTTTTGTTGGAATATTGGTCGTTTGTAGATAGTGCCCTTATTATTCTACGTCTCCTTGTTTTACAGAACTTGATAAAAGGATAATGTCGTCCCGAAACATGTTGTCTTGACATATATATTTTATTATTGACAACTGGTGCGTGAAGTACAGTAATAAGGAATAAATTTTTCTGTGAAACATACCGCTGTTGGTTACTTCTTTCCTACGTAACAGGAACAGAGTGGAGGGAAAGAATATATCCCTGTCTTATTCCAGATTTTACATTTGTATTTTCTGTTAGTTTCCCTACATGAAGAACCTGACATACCCCTCGTACATCTGTTTCATGATCTTAATGATTTTTGTAGGAAGTATTCCTATAGCGTCTTTCACTTGATTCTTTGATTTACAGAATAGATGTCTGCGTCGAATTACAAATGTGAGGTGGCCTTTGGACCATGACAAATCAGCAGCCGGTTGATATCCAGATCAAGGAGACGAAGTGGCGCTGGATCGGGCATACTCGAGGGAAGCCCGATGGAGCTGTCGAGAGGGTGGCGCTAGACTGGAACCCTAAAGGCACCAGAAAGCGAGGTTGACCAATGACAACCTGGAGGAGGACGATCGAAAACGAAATCCCCGAGGCTGATAAGACCTGGAATGAAGAGGATGGCCAGGAAACGAAATGTGTGGGGGAATTTCGTCAAGGCCGTATGCTCCAGAGGAAGCAACACGAAATAAGTCAAGTGTTAGCAGAATGTTATAGTAAACAGTTTTGTTTCTGAGGAAGGTGAATTATTCATTCACAGTCACCCAACGAGCGAGGGTAATGACATTTGAATTAGGTGCCCAAATCATGACGGATTCTCCACCGTGCACGACTGTAGCAAGCTATCGTGCCGTATCGTAAGTTTCTTTTGGGGGTTTAGATACATTAACCGGGTTGTTTGAAAGATATAAATTATACATTGATACCATACTTCTAGTCTTAAGTATTGTAACAAACCCTGGGGTATCCCCAAAAGAAACTCCATTCTGAATCACATAAATGTATATATAAGTATGTATCTGTCTTAGATAAAAATATCCGCGTCTAAGTAAGCTCCTAAGTAAGCATATATTCTGGTACATTAGTAATTATCATGTAATGTGTTGTTCATAAAAAAGGACACGTTACGATTGTCGTTTTATTGTGTGATCATGTCCTTTGTAGTTGCCGCAGTATGTTTTTTACAGACTGCACATCCTTCTAACCTGTGACCGTAATTACTGATGCATGGTACGTAATGTATATGTTACTAAACTTAAGAATATATGATCTTACATCTAAGGCGACTCGCTGAGGAGCGCTCGGTTGCTCGCCGTCGGAGGTTCGAGTCCTCCCTGGGGCATGGATATGTGTGTGTTGTCCTTAGGTTAGTTTACCTTAGTTTAAGTAGTTTGTAAGCTACGGACTGATGACCACGTAGTTTGGTCCGATAGATCTACAAACATTTGAATATGATCGTACAGCATGTTTGTTTTTATATTTAATTATTTGGTGTAACATTAGACCCGCATTTGCCCCAGAATGAATATTTTTTAATGAACGTAATATGTTAACTGTTGGCAGCCATCTTACCGCCAAAAAATCTTACATATAAAATTGGCTGTACGTGTGTGTGTGTGTGTGTGTGTGTGTGTGTGTGTGTGTGTATGTTCCACATCTCCTCCCAAACTACTGCACCAATTTCAACCAAACTTAGTACACGTGATCCTTACTATCAGGCAACAATCGCTGTCGGGGGGGAAGAGCCACCTACGACACATACGTAAGGAGATATGACGTCATAAACAATACAGTTGTGAAAAACGGCCGCATCATGCGATAATATTCTACATCTGCCCCTAAACTAATGGACCGATTTCAACCAAATTTGGTACAAATATTCTTTAAAGTGAGGAGTCATTTTCTGTGGCTGGAAAAACTACGGTACATAGTTCATACGATATCACGTCATAAACAATGATATCTGTCCCATCTTGCGGCGTGTGATAGCGTGATTTTATTTATCAACTATTTGAAAATCAGAGCATTTAGCGACTTGCAATAAATTGTAAACATAATTTCAATTTTTCTAGCTGACAATCCCAACAAAATGATGAGGGGAAAAAAGTTTATCGCTTACTACTTTTTCGATGTTCATGAAGTATATTTACAGCATTTGGCATGACGTTACAAGTTATTACTTCTACACTGTAAATTGTATTCGAGACAATTCACAGACAGTACATATACATACCAATGAATGTTCCTTCAATATTATATCACAGTTCGACGTTTAGTTCATGAGATATGAAATCATAAACAATTTGGCATGAAAAACTGCATCATCATGCATGAGGTTGTGATTTACTACGTCTTTGCTGTTAACACCATTCACGATACATTTTACAGACATAAACCGCTTAATGTACTTTCGAATTTACATCATAACACACATATTTCAGGTGATATGACGTCATAAACAATGATATTTCCGAATAGCTGCTACATCATGTGCTCGTTTTTCCACACCTCCTCCTAAAATAATGGACCGATTTCAATTAAACTCGGTACACATATTGCTTACTATCAGACAACAATCGCTGTGGGGTTACAAACTACCTACGACATCATTTTTCAGAAAGCGATAGCCTGTGTCTATTTGTAGAGAGAAATCTCCAGAAGTATTACACGAACATTCGTGAGGCTTCACACGTAAGTTTAGAACAGCCTGAAGTATAACGTAGCTCCTTTTCATCAAAATCGAATTAGAGCAAGAAAAGATATCGTACTTCGAAGTTTTATGTGTACACTATGCTTATAAGTATGGTGTAGTACTAATCGATAGCCGGCCGCGGTGGCCGAGGTGACTAAGGCGCTCCAGTCATGGTCAGCACGGCCACTACGGTCGGGGGTTCGAATCCCCCCTCGGGCATGGATATTTGTGCCGTCCTAGTTCGTAAGTAGTTCATAAGTAGTTTGTAAGTTTAGGGACTGATGACCCCGTAGTTAAGTCCCATAAGCTTAACAAACATTTGAACATTTGAACTAATCGATAATGGGGTATCACCGATGAATTGATAATAATAGCCTGGAGCAACATATAGGTTTCATTTCATCAATATCAAATCAGGAAAATAAAAGATATCGTCATCTGAAGTTTTAGGTGTATTTCACGCAAGAAAAGAACGGCGTAATGCAGCAAAGAACCAATAGACGCACTATTCCTTTCGTAGTGCACCAGAAAACTAATATACAGGATTCAACGCAATGAATGTAAAACTGATACAATTACATACTGATATCACAATCTAACGTATACGTACAACTGCTATGGAAGTTTAAGTCTCACGCTTGGTGCGACAATAATACAGCTAGCGGAAAGAGAGCCAACCATAAGAATAATAATTGTTTTCAGTTATGTTTCTACTTCATTAATGAAATACTTATTATATTTCAGCTTTCCATGCCTCAGTACATTGTCAAGAGATATGAATGATCATGCCGGCCGCGGTGGCCGAGGGGACTGAGGCGCTCCAGTCACGGTCTGCACGGCCACTACGGTCGGGGGTTCGAATCCCCCCTCGGGCATGGATATTTGTGCTGTCCATAGTGTTAGCTAGTTCATAAGTAGTTTGTAAGTTTAGGGATTGATGACCCCGTAGTTAAGTCCCATAAGCTATACAAACATTTGAACATTTTGAATGATCATGAAATAAATGTTTAAAATGGCGAATATCACTGATGTAAGGTGTAAGCTACATCGTATCATGATTTCATGAAAATCAGATCACGGAAAAAAGATACATCGTAATCTTAAGTGTTTTCAGTAACTGTCTGTTCATCTATTATTAAACTTCTTCACGGATTTGCATGCAGCAACTTCGTTTCATAAAAGTGAGATCACAGAAAAATATTTGAAGTACGGATGGCATAGTACAGCAAACAAACGTAGAGGCGCCGTAGTGCACCAAAGAACTAATAGACGCCACTGCTGTGAAATGAGTATGGGGTAGTACAGCAAGGAAGGGAACGTCTGTGATGGAATTAAGCAATCTTATCTCTGCTAATATCAACAAACATTGAACATAGGGTTACTGATTTAGCTTTGTGTATTACATACTTAGAGACATTTCTTTGCTTCTTTTGACATGTTTCATTTTCTATTAAAAACTTTATGAAGATACATCGTTTCGGAGGATGACTTTTACTTACATTGGACTTCTTTATGAGGATACATCGTTTTGGACAATGACTTTTACTTATATTTGACATTTTGGCTAGGACAACTGAATTTATTGACAGAGCGATCCAAAAAGAATTTTTACTGACCGAGGTCTGGGACCCTAAAAAGCCATGATACGCACATGCCCTTCTTTAACAACCGTTGAAAAGCACGGGCATATAAGCTAGTATTTTCATAAATTACCGTGACATTTTTACCTCTACAATTTACTGGTTGCTTTCATTTATTTTAGATAATAATTTCTGTGCTGTTGACGAAATGTTTTCAGCAATATTTAACCATAATAATAGTTTTTTTCCACACACCAGATTTGTGTACGCTATGACGCCATAACATATTGATGTAATTTTTCTCTTAATATTAAAAATGATTACCAGCCTGTTGTAGTGACAACTATAAAGAAGCCGCCTGGCATTTAAATTTGTGTGTGTTTGTGTTTGTGTGTGTGTGACTTTAAAGTAAATTACGAAAGTCAAAGAAGCTACATTTCATTTATTTAAGACGATAGCCCCAAATCTTAAAAACTAAACAAGACTTGCCGCTGAGGGCTCATGAAGTAACTGCAGTCTTTATAGCAATCCTTTGCGTGTGAATTCATTCCATCGAGTGCCTTGTCGTTTTACAGTTGACATGCTACGCTATCTTCCCCAGTTACAATACGATCGATAACTTTGTTACAATGTTCGTGCTACGCCTAGAGAAATATCAGTACTGAAGCCAGATTTAAAATAATAATAATAATAATAATAAAATAAAATAAATTATATATATTTTTTAAATTTTTTGTGCTTTACTTGGGAACTTACCTAGTAAAAAATTTGTGGTAACAAACCTCCTCCCTTTCAATTTCAATGCACGAAACTCCATGAGATTTGGAGAAAATTTTGTAACAGTGAAATGACGATTTTCACAAATTTCGTAGTTGATTTTCATTACAAGTTCTTCAGTTATGATGCTAGGCATAACGCTGCAGTCTACATCGTTCAAATCACAAAGTTCTTGATAAATTTCAGTTCATTTGGAGTTTTTCGTCGACAAAAACTTTGTCACAACACACCTCATATGTGGAGGATTTTCTATTGCGTCACAGAAAGCAAAGTAGCAGAGACACAGAAGACTGTCTACCACTGCTGAATGGGTAGTCACTGTGAAAATGTTGTGGGACCAATATGCCGACTGTAGCCCGACGTATGACCGACATACGCCAAACCGTTAGTCTCTTTTTATATAGCTCTCGTTTGGTGCTATTATTATCACGTAATGGATCTACAGCGATGTCGGAACACAAATGGTATTACAGTTTTAAAATGCTGAAAACATTTACAGTATAAGAGGAAACGGGAGTACGGTACACTTGACTGCGCGGTCAGGTAGCTTCACTGGTGCTGGCCACTGCAGCGAAGCGCAATCTAACAAGGTCAGTGTTACTTTCGTCCGGCGGTGCTTTCTTGCGGACTTTCACTCACGTGGCGGAAGCTCTCAGGCGTAAGTCCAGTTTACTGCAATAACGCCACAAGCCAAAAACCGAGAGCTGTGCAATTTTTCGTTAGGCGACGGAAAAATATTTGCCCATTTTACACGTAGCGTACTTTCATCAATAAAGCAATTGCGAGGAAAAAAAAATAAATAAATAAAATAAAACCACGATTTAAGAGCAAAGCATTATATCGGACTAGGTTTTTCTGTCTTTGTAGGCAAGTAAGGGTGTCACCACGTTGCTTACATGATCTCAGCCTACATTAGTAAAATGTTCAACTGTTTGTAAGGCTTAAGGGACTTAACTGCGGGGTCATCAGTCCCTAAACGTACAAACTACTTATGAACTACCTTATACTAAAGACGACACAAACATCCATGCCAGAGGGGGGGGGGGGGATTCGAACCCCCGACAGCGGACTGCCACGCGCACCGCAACACGGCGCTTCAGCACGCGCGGCTAATCCGCCACGGCCTACATTAGTATAGTTCTAGTAGTACGTTGTAACTCATCCGTCGATCACTATTAGAAGTATGTATTATACGCAGTGGCATTACACTTGGGAAACAACAAAACCAATGCAATTCGCATATAGAAGAGACCATGTAATTTACAGTCAATTTGACAAGGAAAGGACAAATAGTCTGCCTTGACCGTATGGATGTCACCATTTCGAAATTTCCGTGAAATAAGTTAGTAACACATCAGAAAAACTAAATCAGTGTGACTGTAAAAAGATTGGCCTCTGTTTAAAGCAGTGCTACTTCATTCGTTTTGTTCATAGTGTACAATACTGTTTTTCAAGGTACATTTTCAATACAATGAAGGCCATCCAAAATGCAACACCACGAAGCACCAGAGATATCACAGCCGAATTTGTTTGGGAGATAACACGCTGTACAAAGATTGCATAACGGCCGCGGTGGAGTAGCCGAGCGGTCTAAAGCGCCTCGCTGCGGAGCGCGCGGTTGCTCACCGTGGAGGTTCGAGTCCTCCCTGGGGCATGTGTGTGTGTGTTGTCCTTAGGTTAGTTTACCTAGGTTTAAGTAGTTTGTAAGCTACGGACTGATGACCACGCAGTTTGGTCCGATAGATTTACAAACATTTGAACATTTTATTGCATAACTGAAAATACAGCCCTATGGAAAATGAGGAAGATGATGGACAAGAAAGGATCTGATGGTTAGGTCACCCAACATTCAGCGTCGAGAGGAGAATAGTGAAGAGTGTCAGGAAGTTACACTAATACAGAAGTAGAGGTCATTAACAGTTGTGAAATGTAACGTCAAAAGATGAAGGTTTCATCTCAAGATTGAAACTAGCACTAGAAGGAAGAATATGGAAGAAGAAGAATAACATTGCAGATGGCTAAAGCTAATGAATCATAGGAGTAAAAAGCCTCTCTGTAACACAGTAAAACCTCCAGCCTAAAGGCCCAGGGGAGATTCCAGAAACGTCGCATAACAACAAAAAACAAAATAAATAAATAAATAAGAATGATTAAAAATAAAAATATTACACTCGCCCGTTATCAGTTACTATGTAGGAGTGTCGTTGCCATGCAGCCCGCACAATTAAAAATATATTCAATTAAATATGGCGCACAATACTATTTGTACGCCATAGGCATCACAGAATGGAGGATCCCCGCGCAAGAGTAATATGAACCTTTTTTTTTATGGAGATAGTGTCCGATTCCAAGGAGTATAAGAGTCACCCCATTACCGCCTGAGAAGCCTGCAGGAGGATCCCCACGGACGGATATTCGACTTCACCGACTGCAGCGTATCGTCCGCTACTGCCAACCATTCTTCCACCCAAACTGCATGGACCAATGCGGCAACACAGAAATGACATCCTGTAAGGGAATAGCACGCTGTGTCCCGTCATGTTCTCTGCAGGCCTGGTTGGTAACCCGATCAGCTTGTTCATTTGCCCAATTCCCCACACTAAGCAAGTTTCCACCGCCGTTGGAGGAAGTAAGGTTGTATTGTAAAATGTATACTTTCCCGGCCGGAAGTTCAAAATTACTAAAAATTTCCGGTTTATTATGCCGTGGTCTTATGGATTTAGTATGGAAACCCAACGTTTCGTCCTCAACTGAAGAGGACATATTCAAGGGGGGATAGTGGCACTTTCGAATGTCCGATGCATACCCTGGCTCGCTACTGACTGAGGCCAAACTCCGTTTACGAGGGCGGACAGAGCAAGGAACATCTGCGAACCGGAATTACTCGACGCGGAATTGAAACACCTGAGTAATGCTTTACTTAAGAATAGCTATTCGTCCCCAGACATAATGAGAGCGTTGAGACCGACACGTAAAATTGAAAACGATGAAAAGGTTCCTGTGAAATCCAAAGTCTTCCTGCCTTTTATTAAGTACGTCATCTGTGGTGTCGCACAAGCCTAAAGTGCGCGCCACGTACTTACGCCGCGCGCCGCCATGCACGCACGGCGCGGCGTTCTTACGACGTCAGACACGAGCGCCCTCTGCTAAAACTCCGCTCGTGGCCACCACTGGACTGCATCGACCACTTGGGAATCAGATAGGCACCAGTTAAGACTTGGCTATCGGATAGGCACTAGGAATCATCAGTAGGCAGTCCTCTATCTAAACTATGTATCAGCATTCTGCAGTCAAGAACTATGTAAAAGTTAAGTATTACCAAGACTCCCCGAAATATATATCTTGTCCTAATTTAGCCTAGTGTTCTAGTTTCTGCTGTCTCACTGGCTGGTCACCTCCGTACCTGCACAACCGTACATCCTATTTTCCTGTGTCGGTCTCTCTCTACTCGGCCACCGACACCCATGGCAACCGGCGGAAACGAGACACAAAATCACCGACTGCAGCGGTAAAATTTTGACGAAACGGAATGTTGCCGTTATTTACAGGATCACCTGAAATCGGCGAAAGATGCTCGAAAACCGCCGCAAAAAGCAATAATTTATAGGATTCCGTGTAGCTGTGTGGACGTATACGTGGGTACCACAAAAAGAACAGTCAAAAAACGAGTAGATGAACACAAGGGGAACTGTAGAAGGGGAGAGACAGACAGATCAGCTGTTGCTGAACATGTTTTTTAACCAGGGGACCACCTTATTCAATTTGATGAGACTCAGGTTTTAGCAGTCACAAATGGATACCACGAGAGAGGCTATAGAAATTGTAAAACACCCCAAAAATTTCAATAGGATGGAGGAGGGCGTGAAACTAAATGAAATCTGGATGTCGGTTTTGAAGAAGAAATGTAACAGTCTTCCACCATGGGACAATGTTAACGGACGACGAATTGCGCGCGCATATCAAAAACTGCTGACGTCACACCTCTGCGCGCGAGCCCTCGTGAACGGAGTTTGGCCTCAGTCAGTAGCGAGCCAGGATGTGTATCGGACATTCTAAAGTGCCACGATCCCCCTTGAAAATGTCCCCCGCAGTTGGGGACGAAACATTGGGTATCCATAATAAATCCATAAGACCACGGCATAATAGCCCGGAAAGTTTCAGTAATTTTGAAGTACATTTGGTCATACAGTAAAGAGCCAAAGAAACAGGTATAGGCATGCGTACGCATACACAGATGTATGTAAGCACACAAAGGACGTCGCTTCGATCCGCAACGCCTATATAAGACAACAGGGGTTAGACGGCGTCTCCACCAATGTGATTTTAACCACCCTGGATGTTTTAAATTCTATCTCTGTGTGATTTTCACCACCGTGAATATGTTTTACTTCAAATTGTTTGCTCTTCATTTTACTCTCCATTCTAGTGTTTAAATTCAACAAATTTTATCACTGTTCTATGTTGTTAACGACTTGTCAAAACTGTAAATACGCTCGGCTGAAGAGCAGCAATGAAGCTGCTGTCAGCGTGCCATCTCTGGTGGCTTTAAAATATCAATTTAAAAAAACAAAAAACAAAAAGTAGAGGGCGTTAGACTGGTTACCGCTGACACAAAGACACGTCATGACGATTCAAGTTAGCGTGGTGTCAGTCGGAGCACGAGAGAGAGGACAATGCATCTTCGACGCAGCGATTTTCCGTTACGTCCATTTCACGAGTGCGCCGTGAATATGAATCCGATAAACCTTCAAATCTCCGTCATAGCGCCGAGCGGAAGAAGATCCTGCAAGAATGCGACCACAGTCTAACATATCTCTCACGGCACTCGAACGAATTTTTTTTACCAACCGCGACAGCAGCGCACCAAGCGGCCAGCAGGGGACATTACTGAGTTGACGGTATTACGCGCGTTTTACATTGGGTTATTCGTAGCGTATATTCGTTTTCGTTATGATTTCCGGAAAGGGAAACGCTTGTAGCTCAATAAAAGTAGCAACAACCAGAAAAAATACACCTCATTTGTCTGTTTTCAAATTTCCTAAGGACACTGAGAGGTATGTAACAGTCATTCTGCTGAAAAGTTGTTGCGATTCACCTGAAAATTGCATATATTTATATATAATAGTGCTTGTTTGACTTTTTTAGGAGAAGAAAAGGGCTCATAGTGTATATAGACAACTATGATAGGCCTAAGATATAAAGTAACATTCTGAAGAATGTGCTACAGAACTCTGAACACTTACCCTATGTGTTAATAAAAAATTGAAAGTTCGGAAAATAAGGTTAAAACCATCTAGGAGATACACAAATACTCAATATTTGTAGAAAATATCAACACAAACTCAAATCTGAGCGTCAGTGATCATACTATGCCTTTTTTTCGTAAATACGTACGTAAACCTAAGGAGGACAGTTCGTAAACATTCACCTATGTTTTCTACGTATTTCAACTGTTAGTTGGAAGCATCTCGTCCGACACAAAACAATAAACTAAGAGACAGAAGTAAACGAAAAGAAATTGTGTGTCATACGCATTTATTTTGGAGCTACACGGTACGCTTCTTAGGCTTACATTACTTCCGTTTCAATGTGGAAAGCTGCAACAATATTCGGAGGCACGTGTTTCTGCGTGAGGAGGTTCTAGCTTCCATCATCTGTTTTAGTTCCACTACTGTTTATTTATGCATCATCCGTTTCGTCAGATGTTAGACTAACATCTTTGTATCTACAATAAAACGGTCGTATGGTGAATTACGTAGAAAAGGATGTGAGAATAAAGTGTTATTCTTACGATGTATATGACGTTTACAGGCGGCTCCCTCGCTCACCGCTTGGAGCGCTAGTGTCGTCTTCACTGTCAGGCGGTAACAGATTTTACACCAGTGAGTGTCAGAACTGGTATGTTAGACTGTGAATGCGACCGACGACGACTGAAGAGAATCGTTCAGCGCGGCAGCAGAGCAAATCTTCCGCAAATTGCTGCGGATTTCAATGCTGGTCCTTTCCACTACTGTTTATTTATGCATCATCCGTTTCGTCTGATGTTAGACTAACATCTTTGTATCTACAATAAAACGGTCGTATGGTGAATTACGTAGAAAAGGATGTGAGAATAAAGTGTTATTCTTACGATGTATATGACGTTTACAGGCGGCTCCCTCGCTCACCGCTTGGAGCGCTAGTGTCGTCTTCACTGTCAGGCGGTAACAGATTTTACACCAGTGAGTGTCAGAACTGGTATGTTAGACTGTGAATGCGACCGACGACGACTGAAGAGAATCGTTCAGCGCGGCAGCAGAGCAAATCTTCCGCAAATTGCTGCGGATTTCAATGCTGGTCCTTCAATGTCAGCCCTGCGAACCACTCAATGAAACATCATCGATATGGGCTTCAGATGCCAAAGGTCCACTTGTGTACCCTTGCTCACTGCATAATACTAAAACAGAGGTGATATCGGGCGTTCCATAGGTTATTGTTATTGGTCCTCTGCTGTTCCTTAATGACATAAACGATTTAGGGGTAAATCATCTGAAGATCAAAACCAACTGTAGAACGATCTGAATACGATATCACTATTGAGTAAAAATTGGCAGTTGACTCAATACTAATAATAATAGTAATGAGAAGTGTGAAGTAGTCCACATGAGTACGAAAAGAAATCCGTTAAACTTTGTTTACGAGATAAATCAATCAAACGTGAAGGCCGTAAACTCCACAAAATACCTAGGAATTACTATTACTTCAGACTTAAACTGGAAAGAACACATAGATAATATCGTGGGAAAGGCGAACCAAAGACTGCGTGTTATTGGCAGAACCGTTAAAAGATGCAACAGAACTATTGAAGAGACAGCATACATTACGCTTGTCCGTCCTTTTTTGGAGTATTGCTGCCCAGTGTGGGATCCTTATCAGGTGGGTTTGACGGTGGACATCGAAAGAGTCCACAGAAGAGCAGCTCGTTTCGTATTTTCACGATACAAGGGAGACAGCGTTATGGAAATGATACAGGATCTGGGTTGGGAATCATTACACAAAGCGCTTATCGCTGCGGCGTGGGCTACTTACCAAACTACAATCACCAAGATTCTCCTCCGAATGCAAAAATATATTGTTGACTCCCACTTACATAGGTCGAAATGATATCCGATTAAAATACGAGAAATCAGAGGTCGAACGGGAGAAATTCAGGTGTTCTTTCTTCCCGCGCGCTATTCGAGAAAGCAATGTGAGATAAATAGTATAACGGTGGTTCGATGAATCCTCTGCCAGGTACTAAAATGTGATTTGCAGAGTATCCCATGTAGATGTAGATGTAGAATACAAAGCTTTACGCCTCCCCTGAGTCCGTCAACACCATCATTGGACTGTTGATGATTGGAAACATGTTGCCTGGTCTCTTTTCCAGTTTTATCAAGCGGATGGACGTGTAAGGATATGGAGAAAATTTCATGAATCTATGGACCCTGCATGTCAGCAGGTGACTGTTGAAGCTGGTGCAGACTCCGTAATGGTGTGGGGCGTCTGCAATTGGAGTAATTTGGAACCCCTGAAACGTCCAGATACGACTCTGACAGGTGACACGTACCCATCCTGGCTGAGCACCTGAATCCATTTATGTCAGTTGTTCTTTTCAATGGACTAGCAGGACAGTGTGACGACCCACAAGACCAAATTGCTACATAGTTGTTTCAGCAACACTTCTCAGTTTAAATACCTCCCTTGGCAACCAGACATGAACGTTACTGAGCATATCTTACAACGTGCTCTTCAGAATAGATCTCCCCCTCCCTCGGATTTCTGGACAGCCATGAAAGATGCATGGTGTTATTTCCCTCCAGCAATACTTCACACATTAGTCAAGTCCGTGCCACGTTGCGCTGCGGAACTTCCGCGTGCTCGCGCGGACACTACATGAAATTAGTCTCTTCAGTGTAAATCACAGCTGGGTACAGGTTCTGCAAAGATTGTAGTGCACTAAAGGACACGTAGTAAATTATAAATTGTACCTCACATTGTCGGTTCAGGAGGCGATCTGATCTCGAATTAATACTTTATTGAATGACAACCGGTTTCCGTGAACTGTGTCACCATCATCATAATTTTTAATAAATAATGAAATACAAATTTTTATTAAAAATGGATATAAAATAAAAAGTGCAACATAGCACTTAGCCTACATCTGAGAAGACGTTCAGCAGCCTACATCCTTTTGAATCTGCTTACTGTATTCGTCCCTCGGTCTCCCTCTACGTTTTTTACCCCACACATTTCCTTCTAATGCTAAGTTGACGATTCCTTGATGTCTCAGAATGTGTCACACCAACCTATCCCTTCTCTTAGTCAGGATATGCCAGAAACTCCTTTTCTCCCCAATTCGGTTAAGCACCTCCTCATTAGTTACGTTATCTACCCATCTAATTTTCATCAATCGTCTGTAACTGTTGTTGTTGTTGGTGGTGGTTTTAGGGGACTAAACAGCTAGGCGTCTGTAGCAAGAGATTCTATCATATTTTTGGCAGAACTCCTTATCGTCCATCTTTGGTCGGTCTGTTTGGTTGGGATAGGGGGACTAAAATACTGATGTTATCATTCCCCCGGTGGGGAGGGGAAGGAGTGAGGATAGGAAAGGAGGGGAGGGGGAAAGGAAATGCAGTCCGGGAAGCAAAGAAGGAAGGAAGACTGCATTAGCTCGTGGCCCCATGCTCGACACGCACGTACTCACGAAGGAACCGTGAGTCCCCTGGGGGGGTGTCCACGTTTCACTCCCATACAATGCTACACTCCAGACAAATGCTTTCAGAAAGGACTTCCTAACAGTTAAATTAATATTTGATGTTAATAAGTTTCTCTTCTTTAGAAACGCTTTTCTCCTCATAGCCATTCTGCATTTTATATCTTCTCTGCTTCGGCCATCAGAACTTATTTTGCTACCATAATAACAAAACTCATATACTACTTTTATTGTCTCATTACCTAACCTAATTCCTTCAGCATCGCCTGATTTTCTGACATTCCATTCCATTACCCACGTTTTACTCTTGTTAGTGTTTATCTTATATCTTCCTTTCAAGAAACTGTCAATTTCATTCAATTGCTCTTCCAGGTCCTTTCCAGTCTCTGACAAAATTACTATGTCATCGGCAAACCACAAAGTTTTTATTTCTTCTCCCTGAACTTTAATTCACTTTCCAAATTTGATCTTGCACTCCTTCACTGCTTGCTCAATGTACAGGTTGAACAACATTGGGGAAAGGCTACAATCCTGTCTAACTCCCTTCCCAACCTCTGCGTCCCTTTCTTGCCCTTCAACTCTAATAACTGCTTTCTGGTTTTTGTATAGGTTGGACATAGCTCTTCGCTCCCTATATTTTACCCCTGCTACCTTCAGAGTTTGGAGGAATGTATTCCAGTCGACATTACCAAATCTTTCTTCAAATAAACAAACGCTAATAACGTAGTTTTGCCTTTCCTTAGCCTATCTCCTAAGATAAGTTGTAATGTATTGCCTCCTGTGTTCCTACATTTCTCCTAAATCCAACTGATGTTCCCCGAGGTCAGATTCCACAAGTTTTTCTATTCGTCTGTAAATAATTCGTGTTAGTATTTTGCAGCCATGACTTATTAAAATGATAGTTCTGTAATTTTCACATTTGTCTTCTCTTGCTTTCTTTGGAATTGGATTTAATGTATTATTCTTGAAGTTGGAGGGTGGCAGCTAACAAGACAATGCACCTTCTTCTTAAAAAACCAACGTAAACCCTTGAATTCTCATTTCGTAATTACCTATCATTATTTAATTAACTAATTCTTTCTCATTGCTTTCAGAAAGCCGCGTTCAAATGGAAAAAGATGATTGGCCACTATTCGCGATTGACTTAAATTTAGCTTAGTGTAGTCTCTTTCAACATTTCTTTCCTACTGATTTTGTTTTTCAGAGCCTGCAATCAATGTTAGTTCTTTAGAGGTCCCATATTTTTTTCGATTTGTTTATCTAGTGTCATAATTATTTAAACACGTTCACGAAAATTTACCATGTTTTGCGTAATAATAACCAGACATCTCGTTACGGTGTAAAGTTACCTGATTCATTTAATTATCCGCACCAAGAAAACATTTTCAGGTCATCACAACCTCAACCGTATAATATTGCAGAAAAATGTAAGTTTTCGGCAATTACCTCTGTGGTGATTTTTTCGTGTGTTGTCTTGACCTCAGCAATAACTCCCGCCTTATTATTATTCAGGATTCATTCATGTTCTGCTTCTCCCCTTTAAAAATTAATTCCTGCAGCTTATTTCAAACTTCGTTACCCTAAAGTTGGTCCTATTTCATATGCGGGTTTCAATTAGAATCTGTACAGACAACGTCTCGAAGTATATCGCTATACCGCTTACGTCTGTCAAGTGTTTTAGTCTGCCGACGCCACATTCCAACAGGACAATTCGCGACCATACGTGACACTGTTCGAAACTTTTTAGTCGGCCATCGGACTACATTGCCCCCTGACTCTTCCTCTGCTGTAGATCTCTGTCTCTCCTCGAACCCTGGATCTATACCCGCGAAAAGCAAAGGCTCTAACTTCGAATCACGGTCCGGCAGACAGTGTATATCTGTCAGAAAGTTTCATATCAACGAACACTCCGCTGCATAGAGGAAGTTTCATTCTGGAAACATCACCTAGGCTATGGCTAATCGATGTGTCCACAATAACCTTTCATACAGAAGTATTACTCCTCCACGTTTGGCAGGAGAACTTACGTGAAGACAAGAACGTGAGAGACGAGGTACTGCTGTGTAGTCTTGTGTAGTTCGCGAACGAACTAGTTCGGAAGAGTGCTCCCACAGGCTAACTACGCGAACTAGTTCGCAGATCCCTCGCTTTTTAGTTCGTCCGCTCCTTTTCCGAAGACTGACGGTGAACAGCGAGAGGACGCGAGAGCGCGCAGAATCGCGTGATTCCCTTCTGCCAGTTACCGTCATTTCGAGCTGAGATGCAGCTCAGTTGTAGTTTCATAGACATTACCCAAAAATACAGGTAATAGCACACGCTTGGGCAACAGTAATAATTATATAAAAAAAGCTGTCATAACAAAAGAAAGAGCTGTTTTAGTAACGGTAGCAAAAGCCAAAAAGAGAGGACGAACTAAAAAGAGCGACCTACTTCGCTGCCGAGCTGCGAACTAAAAGGAGAGCGATGGGTCGCGAACTAAAATGTGCGCGATCGGTTGCGAACTAGAAGTGCCATCGGTCGCAAACTAAAAGCGCCATCGGTCGCGAACTAAAAGCGCCATCGGTCGCGAACTGAAATACGTCAAATCGGTCGCGAACTAAAACATGCGTTACCAGTCGCGAACTATTACGCCAAACGTGTCTCGCTTCTTAGTTCGTTAGATTCTTTACCGAAGACCGACGGGCAATAGCGAGATGGCGCGCAGCAGAATTAAAAATCATGTGTTTGCCTTCTGCTGATGAGAGCCATTTCGAAGTGAGCATCTGCCTGCTAGATTACATGCAGTTCGTGCTACAAAATTTCTGTTTTGAAGTATTCTGCACTATGCAATATCTAACCAATAAATTCCATAATGCAAAGATATAGAGATAACTCTAAAATTAAACGCGAGAAATTATCCACTAACTGTTTCTTCTGGTTTGCGTGTTTTCGTTAGTGGCTCAAGCAGCAAGCGCATGAAGCAGCTAGGTGGGCGAACTTCTCCCTGCACTAAAGTGAGCGCTCCCGATCGCCAACTATTATGCGCAAGTCTACTGCAGTGAGTCTGTGTGAGGATGGCCCGTGAGGCGTGCCTGGGTAGCTTTGTTGGTACAGCCCTTGCCTACAAAACGGAAAGGTCCTGAGTTCGATTAACGGTTCGGCAAACAATTTCGATCTGCCATGTAGTTTCAATTAAGAAGTGATTTACACTCTTATATTTCGCAAGTGCTACGGAGAAACAGAATGTGTCCCATGTGAATGTAAACTGAACATCTCGCAATAAAACTCATGCTCATTCAAATCACAATGTGGCATTTATGTCACATCACAGTCCTCATTGTATTAGATTTCATCATACAGTATGTGAACTGTATTGTACCGGAACCTTCTGAAAGAGCACTAAGTGATCTGGTGATATGTGCACAACATATTCTTAAAATTACCACTTCATTCTTAACGTGCATCTCTTACTATATAATCAAACCTTTGTTGAATGTGCAAAAAAAAGAAAAAAAATGAAATGCAGTGACCCATAGTATGTGAGTTCAATAACACATGGCATATGTTGCAGTCAAGGACCCATTAGCAGCAGACAAAACACAAGTAGTACAATGGTAACTGAGATATGTCTCAATGTAATGCAGGAGCTGATGTTTTGTTATCAACAGACAATGTGTAAGAATTATATTATGCCAATTTTTTAAATATGTTTGACCTTTAATATTTCTTTTCAGTATGTTACATGTATCATAGTCTCGGAGAATGATGGGATACTACCGATATCTGAATGCCATGATCATGCCGTGGATTCAGAACTCGTTCTACAACTGGATCAACAAACACAAAAATATAAACCAAAAATGTGGATGTGTCACCAGTTTAATAACTGGAATTAATTACTATAAAATTTAAAAAAAATAATTTAATTGACAATTTAATATCAGTGCCAGTGAATAAGTACTGTGTTATCCATCATAAGGGATGAGCACTTTAGGAACGGAAAAATTGTAGTTTATGAAAAAATTAATAATTAATTAGAACAGAGAAAATTAATAATATTAGGATAAAGATCAGGCGAATATGTACTGGGAAAAAGGAATAATAGTGGAAGCGACCTGTAAGAATTTTGTACAGAGCACAATGTAATCATCATCGTTTTTCAATCATGAAAGAATCTGTATATGTGGAAGAGACTACGAGAGCCGGCCGCGGTGGCCGAGGGGACTGAGGCGCTCCAGTCACGGTCTGCACGGCCACTACGGTCGGGGGTTCGAATCCCCCTCCCCCCCCCCCCGGGCATGGAACACGTGAGACAATACTCACGACGTACCTTAGAAGGCAAACCTATGTTTATAACTGTTGTAGACTTGAAAAAAGCTTTAAACATTGCTGACTCTTTAAATTTCTTAAGAGACCAGAAGTAAGATATGGGGAACGGAAAGTTATATAACACTTATATAGGAACCATACAGCAGTTACAAGAGTCGAAGAGCATGAAAGGGAAGCGAGTAATACACGTATGTAGCTTTCGCCATTGTTATTCAATCTGTACATTGAGCATTCTCTGAAGGAAAGCAAGGAGAAATTCTGAAGCGAAATTAAAGTTCAGAGAAAAGAAATTAAATTTTTGCTTTTTTCTAATGAGATCGTAATCTGTTGGAGTTAGTGAAGGAGTAATTATTCGGAATTAACAGTGTCCTGAAAGAATGGTATAAGATGAACATCAACAACAGGAAAACAAGCGCTAATGGAATGTAGTCGAATAACACCAAAAATAAAAAGATCAGCTGAGTGTCGTGATTTGGGAAGTAAAATAACTTATTATTAATGAAGTAAAGAAGATATAAAACGATTTGAATGGGAGTGAAGCAATGAAGATAAACTGTTTAAATAAAATGGTAACGCGAATTAGTTACACAGGGGTGGAAAAATTGGTAGAAAACGCACTTAGGAAAATTTCTGAAATTTGGTGCTTTAGTAGAATGCTGAATGGATAGATGGACAGATCGCATAATAATGAATAATGAACAGAATTGGAGTCAAAAGAAGTTTCTTGCACATCTTAACCAAAAGGAAGGATTCATTGGTACAGCATTCTGATAAGGAAAGGAATCGTTATTGGAAGGCAGTTTTTTATTTATTTTATTTTTTATTTATTTGTTTATTTTGTGGGGGGAACGAAAATCGTGGTGGAAGACCAAGAGACGTGTGCTATAAGGCAGGCTCAACTGTATGTGAGTTCCCGTTAATCTTGAGATATGAAAAGCCTTGTACAGCATAGAGTACCGTGGAGAGCTGCATCAAATCAGTGTTAGGATGCAGTCTACAACAACACAACCAGGGAATCTGCATTTTAACAGTGTGGAAAATCCCCAAGAGGGATTGAAGTGTTCTTTATTTTTAAATTTCCTAATTTTAACTAAAAACCGTAAATCTTAAATGTTGTGCTTAGTAGATATATGTTTGTCCACATTTTTAATATTTTTTGGTCTCACAGTGTAGTGAAGTACACACTGATGTAGACCAGCAAGCAGTTTCGACTTACTAATCACCATCTCACACAGCCCCTGACACTCAGGAAGCACGAGAACAAATGTAAAGCAGCAGATGTGTCGTTCTGAAGCGAAAAAGTGAATGCGATGATTTTCATTGCTAGGTTTGCGGCAAGCGGATTGTTTTTAATACTAAAGAGGTTTCCGACATTATCCACAGTGACATTTATCTAAACGTGTTTTCAGTAACTCCAGAATTAAGCTCACTTAAATTAGAAGCTTATATATAATGTTTTCAGTCACAGACCGACTAAACCGGCCAATCTGACCAGACCTTGTAAAGGCGGATGCATAACACTGCTAGACTAGTTGCAAGAGTTGGAGTAATTTTTAAAAAGTCAGTGAATGTGCCGTTGACAAATAGTAGTTTCGCATAAAAGTGATTTAATGCTTAGAAGTTCCTCACAGGATGTTTATGTATGTATGTATGTATGTATGTATGTATGTGTGCAGTTATTTAGAGATAAATTCTCGAACTTCCAATCGTGCCCGAAGAGCGGTTACATTGATTCTAAAAGCTGTTTTGAATAAGATAATGTGGCACGCTCTTGTTCCATGATTATCACTGACGTATCGTTAATTATTTACTACACGCCGTTCCATAAATTACAATTCCTATCCGTGACCAATGGGGACTCTGAAACAGATTTCCAAGACAAGAGCCGAGTAAACTATCTCCTCTGAGCTAGGGAAATTGCTAGTCTACTGGACCGCAACGTTACGAGCTCGTCAAAGGAGCACTCCACATGTTACAATTTGTGAATCACGGCATGTTCTATTGGCGTGTCCGACACAGTAATGTGTCAAGTCACGAACGCTCCATATTTCATCCTAATTAATTATTTAGTTAAGCAGTGGGTAATTAAAAAAGCCGCTACAGTGGCGCAGTGCCGACATGAATACGTTGCACTGAAATAAAGCGCCAAGTTATGCGGTGGAATGCGTTGCCTCACTACAACTCGTAGCTCGTAACAAGAGAGTGGAGGAAGCAAGTCTTATTGCAAGTTCGCACATTAATCTTCTCGACAAGGAACCTGTCAGCACAATGCTTGCACGTACAGGTCCAGGCAGCAATAGCCAGCCAACCTCTTTCTCCCAACAAGACTAGATAAAGAACAACCTTTCCTTCCTTCTAATGCAGGCCACGTTGTACCGACCAAGGTCGAACTGATTGGCCGAGTGAGAACGTCGTAAAACTATCATTCTTGACTAACCAAAGACTATCTCCGTCTCATGCACTGACTAAAACTCACGGAACAAATTAGCAGAAGTGGTCGCGAATTAGCAAATGCAGAAAACAGAAAGTATTGAAATTTGATGTATGTGACAAGCTACTTTCAAACTAGGTAACGATTTTCCCTGCTCATACCTGTGGGCATTCGGTCGGTTACCACTGCAGTCATAGTAGTTACCCTTACAGCATTTTCCATCAACAATGCAATCCCAAAACTATCAAGGATGTTTCCTTATTTCCAGGTCTATACACGGAATCACGTTCATTATTGTAGTGAAACTGACTAGAACTTATGTTTCTTCGTCGGATAACAGCGTCATCATTACAGCTAAGCAGTTAATGCACACACATACTATTAAATTTATTTTTTAGAAGCGCTAATTCCCAGTGATGTCCGGTTGTCTATTCCATTCTCATATTAGTTCTCCTTCTTCCTCCTCTGTCCACAACATCCTACCCCACTCTCCATGTCTTTCAGTTTCGTTTCCAAGCAGCTCAATCCGGTACCCCTTGTACAATTTGTCCTACAGCGCAATAAAGTTTGGAGACTGCCTGCGACACGTGTTGTGAGTGGAGTTGGTAGTAAGGACGTAATATAATACAGCGTCGTACACGATAGGAAGTGTTTCTTTCTTTTTTTTTTTTTTTTACGCTTAATATTTTATATTTTATATCTCCTGAAGTCGGTGTCAAACTAGGATATAATTTCGAAGCTACATTCTTTGTACGGCAGGTTAAAAGAGAAAAAGAGATGGAGTAATGTCTTTAAGTTCGAGAAAGTTCATTATTTAAAAGTAAACATAAATGTGTCCAGCTTTTTGCCTTCTTTCACCCTCGGTCCTGTTACCAGGATATTTCGTGCCACTGCTTCTATTTGTGATGGAAAAATGCACTGTACGTGAGGGGCCGTATTGCTATCTACCTCGTCAGGGTATGAAGACGAGTGTTTCTGCTGCTATTGTTTCTTGATGTGAGGCTGAAATAGTGCAATGTGGCTAGGCTTTGATTCCAAAATAAAGTCTGTCCCAGGAAATTTCGGGATGCCAATACCTTTTCCTGTTTTGTTTCCTGTTCCTTTACAGAAAGCCACAACTGTAGAATTTAAAACCAAAAAACGTTTAACAATATAAAACATTTTTACGCGAAACTCCCACGCGATTTACGTCGACTCTTAAGTGTTAACGGTCTGAGGCTACTTAGGATTTTTACACGATTCGCTAGTGAACATTTGGACGGACATTGCCCATACAATGTTAAACACATGTAACAATTAAAGATAAACGCAATGTATAGGGTATTTTAAGTTGAGTAGAAAGTATTTTGGTGCTGGTAGTTCAGACGAATTTCAATAAACAATGCTACATGACAAGTGTCCAGTTTCTCTCGAGTACAGACACACGGCTCAGTTCAATGCATTTTCGCTTCGTGTGTTGGTACACCGGTATTTATTTAATGTTAGCAATGGAATGTGTGGTTTTTTTTTTTTTTTTTTTTTTTTTTTTTTTTTTTTTTAATTTATGAAATCGTGGTTTACTTTGCATTAAAGTTTTTATCGTGATTTATTGACCAAGTCTACTGTACTACAGAGTGCAAATACTCTGCACATATTTAGACGTGCTGACCTTGCCGATATGGCATTTGTGTATGGGTCTTGGAGTGGAAACACTACTGCTACTTGTGTAGAATACGAAATACTATTTTCTAATCGCAGACTACCAGATCTTCAACAGCAATGTTAAGTAGAACATTTTATACGGCTGTGAGACGTGGAAAGTTACAGAAGAGATAAACAATCGGCTGCAGTGTTCATAAATAGATGTGTGCATCGCATAACAAATGTATAGTGGCCGGACATAATCTCAAATGAAGACCTTTGGACCATGACCAATCAGATCAACGAGAGGAAGTGGAGCTGAATTGGGCACACTTTAAGGAAGCCGTATGGAGCTGTCGAGTGGGTGGCGCTAGACTGGAACCCTCAAGGCACCAGAAAGCGAGGTCGACCAACAACGACCTGGAGGACGACGATCGAAAAGGAAATCTCCGAGTTTGCTAAGATCTGGAATGAAGTCAAGAGGATGACCAACAACCATATTGTGTGGAGGAATTTCGCCTAGGCCCGATGCTCCAGAGGTAGCAACAGGAAATAAGTCGTGTAAGTCATAAGTCAAGACTACCAGATTCAAAAGTGTCTGCTCGTGTGTTCAATACACTGCGTGACATTAGTACAGTGTCCAGCAGTCATACTGCATCTGAAGATATAAATGAACAGGTTGTGGATGAAGTAGAAGAAATTATTCAGACTGTAGCATGTAGTCCTTTTGTGGTGTCGCACAAGTCCAAAGTGCGCGCCACCTACTTTCGCCGCGCGCCGCCATGCACGCACGGCGCGGCGTTCTTACGACGACAGCCACGAGCGTCCTCTGCGGCAACTCCGCTCGTGGCCACCACTGAACGACATCGTTCACTTGGAACTGAGATAGCAACCAGCGAACACTTCGGAATCTGATAGGCACCAGTGAAGACTTTGCTCTCAGCTAGGCACTAGGCAGGACTCTAGCTCAACTATACATCAGCCTTCTGCAGTACTATGTAAAAGTTAAGTGTTGTATAAATTCTGTTCAATATATATCTCGTTCTAATTTACTCTAGTGTTTCTAGTTTCTGGCTGCTCCCCTCCGTACCTGCACCAGCGTGCTATCTTTATTCCTGTGTCGGGAGACACAAAGCGGCGACGAGGCTGGGACACAAAACCTTTGAGAAGTAAGCATCGGTGTTCTACATACAAAAGTATGCCGGACATTTCGTATGCCCGGGATCCATCCCAATAAATGTATTCAACACCTTATAGAAGGAGATGAAGATAGGGGTTTGGAATTTTGTCGTTAGATACTTTAAAACCGTCAAGTAATCATATGTTTATTTCAATCAAATGTTGGTAAATCTATGGGAACAAACTGCTGAGTTAATCGGTTCCTGGACTTAAAACAAAGTACCTTATGCTAAAAACAACACATAAACATATGCCCAAGTGAGGCAGTCCGTAGCTTGGTGCCTTAGACCATGCGGCAATCCGAGAGCGGCTTACTCTTAATAGAAGTTTCTATCACTCGTGACAGCATCAATAATAATCATAATTCACATCAGTGGTCTGAAGAAAGCTCACATTGTAAGGTTCCTACATTTAATTTCATGTTTTCTATTCTATGAAAATTTCTGAATTTGATTTTATATTTTCGATTCTATGTAAATTCTATGTATCTTGGCAAAATTAGTATATTTAATTTTATTTACTTTTTGATTCTATGTAAATTTTATAGTTTATATTAATACTCTATATCTTTGGATATACTATTATCGCTGGGTGCAGAGACTGTAGCGAGTAAGGAGTCGATGAACAGCTGTCGGTATGTTTGTCTGTAACAGTTCGAATGTAGAGTATCTCTGTGGCAAATAGTCTGTAAGCAGTTTTTTGTAAGCGAACTCTGTTGGAGAGATTAAGCATTTTTGGTTAAGGATGAACATGGAGATAAATATGCGCCTCCCACGAAGTTACACCACAAATTGAATTGTAATAATTTCCCTGAGGTTAGTTTCAAACCAAAGCACTAGTCTCACCTGCAAGTTATATACCTACAAACTTAAGATCTTTGAAACTTAAAATTGTATTGTTTACCTGATGGCGTAACAGACGAAAACCGGATTGTAAAACCAATAAATTTGCAGAATATCTCACAGTTCAAATGTTTGTTAGCTTAAGGGACTTAACTGTGGGATCATCAGTCACTAAACTTACAAATTACTTATGAAGTACCTTTTACTAAAGGCGAAACAAATATCCATGCCCGAGAGGGAGATTCGAACTCCCGACGGCGAACGGCCTCGCGCGTCGGAACGTAGCGCCTTAATGCGCTTGGCCATTCCGCCGTGGCTATGTCACAGTTATCTTGTGTGTTTCATTGTTAATAGGATGCTCGCTCGAATTAACTACTATGGGTTTGGAAATTTCAGCAGCTACATTAGAAAATTTGTGCCCGACCGTAATTATCTAAGGCTTAAAAGTTAATGAGCTGAACGGGTAAAGTAACCCGCTGCAAATGTAAAAATGCTTGTAAACCCAAGTGAGCAAATTGCTAAGGTGATCGGTTTCTAGACATACAAATTACTGTAACTTACGCTAAGAACAACACACACACACAATGCCTGAGGAAGACTCGCTCTTGTGTGAGCGTCCGCGCAATGCATGACATGGTGCCTTATACCGCGTGGCCTTTCCCTCGCAGCTAACTCGCTACCCACTGGAGATAGTCCTAGGAGCTCGTAAAACCTGAAGAGTCGCAGGCTGTGACGTACGCTCCAGTACCCGTATATCTCGTTGGTTCAGTGAGCAACGTTAGGTTGTTCGTAAAGAAGAAAGTGGCACTTCTGACTTGTGTGTGTAAAACTGCTAGAAGTGGACAGGCGCCTACGGCGAGCGACTAGACTCTTCAGAACTGGTTTAATGAGTCTATCAGGACAAGTCGTCGGATAGCACGGACAGAGCTCTCGGATAAGTGTCGTACATCTCCCCAGTATGCACAACCCGTCATTTCGGAGAAGTGGCACAGAAAACTGGATACACGATACGAGCTTCTAATGCTCACATCTGACAAAAATCACAGGATACAAAGAAATTTTCTACGTTATCTGCCAGTAGGTATTGAATTAAATCAATGGAAAAATGTAGATATTTTAGCTTATCGGTGGTTCGAAGTCGAGTACTCCGGCTGCAGGATTATGTGATACACACCAGGTGCGGACTAATTTGGAAATCGGTGAATTGTCCCGAGTGATGCTTAATAATGGGTGTGGGGGCCTAGGTTAGTAGCGTGTGGATGAGATGCTGCATATTTATTATTTATTTATTTATTTATTCACCCTCGTGATACATTTATGCGACTGTGATACATTATTTTCTTTATACATTTGCAGTAATTGGTTAAAAAATGCAAATAAATACGTAAAAACTTATCATAAGGAAAATGGAAAGGCAACTTAAAAATATCAATTATTTTAGGAAGATAGTAAAGATTGGTTTAAGTGATAGTCTGAAGAATAAGAGAAGAAAGTCCAGGGTGGGAGGCCTCGGAATTGACTTCGAGCCCTGTCATCCTGAAGTTTTCTCACTTGGAGACTCCTATCATGACCCATATCTGCAAGTTACATTTCGCATATGTTTATATCTGTGTCGGGGCTGTCATCTGTGGTGTAATTTGCACTGTTTGCGCTTTCAGTGTCAGATTCATCATAAGTGTTTTGTCTTCTATTGTGCGCGTTTCGTGTTGCATTACGTCTTACGTTCTGTGTGTACTCGTCTTTTTTCCGTAGTGAGACTTCGTCCGTCAGCCTGTTTATTTTGTCCCATCCGATCTTATCTCTTATTAGATCGTTTAGTCGAATCAAACATAGTGTGAGTGTGTGTTTTGTAGAGCTGACAGTTTAAATGTTTAAATGTTTGTAAATCTATCGGACCAAACTGCGTGGTCATCAGTCCGTAGCTTACAAACTACTTAAACCTAGGTAAACTAACCTAAGGACAACACACACACACACACACCCATGCCCCAGGGAGGAATCGAACCTCCACGGCGAGCAACCGCGCTCCGCAGCGAGACGCTTTAGACCGCTCGGCCACTCCAACGCGGCGAGCTGACAGTATATGACAGTGTGTTCTGGGGTCCCAATTTCTCCACACGTACAGAATGGATTGTCACTGAGACCCACACGTGTGAGGTGTGTGGGGTAGGGGCCGTGTCCCGTTAGGAAGAGGATCATACCCCGGCTGGGATTGATATGACCCATTCGAAAACGTTCCATTATATTCGGGAAAAAGTCATAGACACGTCGTCCTTTCTCGCAATTATCCCATTCCCTTTGCCATGTGTCCATTCCCCATTTAATTAGTTGGCTACGTTCTGTTATCTCTTTTCCAACAAGTTCGTGGACCTTGTCGTATTTCCCCGCCTTCAGCCAATACGTAGCAGCTCTTAGTCGTATGGTAAGGTCTATTGGTGGGATCCCCAGTACCACGCAGAGTGCTTCGTCCGAGGTAGTGTTCAAGGATACAGTTAGCCTTAATAGAAACCTTCTTTGACCTTTCATAACAGTCGCAATGTTGGTCTGTAGTGACAGACACTGTGTCTATGAACTGGTCGCGAAGCAGATTACTAAGAGGGCTATGTGGTATGTACGTAGTGTTTGTGTAGGTAGTCTGTACGTTGTGATGTTTGGCCTCGCAAGTTTTTGTGTCATCTTGGTGGTCCTGTCGGTCGCCAGTTGTATATGTACATTAATGGTCAAGCGTTCGTCCAGTTGGATACCAAGATAACATGTATTGTCTACGTATTTTGATGTCGTTGTGTTTTATTATGGGGTATCTGATCAGGGTTCATCTTAGTAATATCTAGACAGTCTTATGTGCTTCATATGACGGGAGGCGTGCCGCGCGAAATGGTCGCGTGGCCTAAGGCTGGTTGCACACAGACCGATTTTGGACGGCCGGTGAAATATCGGCCGTCCACGTTTCAGCAGTGAACCACTGGCGGGCACTGTAGCCTGCACACTGGCCGACCACGGACCGGCACCGGCACCGGCAAAAAGCCGGTCAACTGCCACTGCAGACCGCCGTCGCCAACGAAACAGTCGACGACGATCGTGTGGCCGTTAGACCCCAGAGGGGATCGTGTTCGGCATGTCTGCTGCAAGTCTTTAGGTGACGCCTTTTAGTATTACAGGAGGGCTCGCTGATAACTTTAACATCCGAGATCAGCGTACCTCTCTACTCTGACATTGTGTGTTAAGTACTTCTAAGGTTGTATACTTCAGTATGCCACCTTACATCACTGATTTGTAACACGTGTTTGTACACTTGTGTTATTGCCAGTGCAATTGCCTGTTCTTATTTATTTACTGTCGTTTAATTATTTTGTCAGGGCGCTAAAAATCTTGCTGTTGTGCGCTCTAAATATTCTATCTATCCATCCTTAGGTGACGTCACTTGGGTGACGACTTGCGCGTCGGTTATGATGAAATGATGATGAAGACAACACAACACCCAGTCCCCGACCCGATCGGGAATCGAACCCGAGCCCCCAGCGTAGCAATCTATCACGCTGTCCACCGCACTACGGAGGCGGACGGACGATACAGTGACACACGTGTTCAAATGGGAGCTGTGCTGGCACACGCACCGATTTCTACCGACCGTTCCTTGCACAGTACTCGCTGTGCCTTCTCGCCATACAGTCGACGTAGCGCATATAGGACTAAAATGGGAAATATTGATTTGTCAGTGAGTTCCGTATATAATTAATTATAAATATTTCAGGGCATTCAATGAAATTCAGTGGCGGACATTTTGTGCCAGACTGCATAGAACACGGTATTTTTTTCTTTTTTTCGGTTTAGTGGTGCAGCTGAATAGGCTGCAGCATAGAGTGGCAGATTTTAGAGACGGCAAATATTGGGCCAAATTTTTTTAAGTGTAAATAAGTGTAATACACTCCTGGACATTGATATTGCTACGCCACGAAGATGACGTGCTACAGTCGCGAAATTTAACCTACAGGAAGAAGATGCTGTGATACGCAAATCATTAGCTTCTCAGAGCATTAACAAGGTTGGCGCCGGTGGCGACACCTACAATGTGCTGACAGGAGGAAAGTTTCCACCGATTTCTCATACACAAACAGCAGTTGACCGGCGTTGCCTGGTGAAACGTTGTTGTGATGCCTCGTGTAAGGAGGAGAAATGCGTACCATCACGTATCCGACTATCGCGATTGCGGTTTATCGTATGGCGACATTGCTGCTCGCGTTTAAGGTATGTTCAAATGTTTTTAGTGCTTATGGGACCCAACTACGGGTCATAAGTAAACCTACAAGCTACTTATGAACTAGCTTGTACTAAAGACAGCACAAACATCCATGCCCAAGGGGCGATTCGAACCCCCGACGGGGCCCGGCCTCGAGCATCGTAGCATAGCGCCTCAATGCGCTTGGCCACTTCGCCATGGCTCTTTAAGGTATAATTATGTTTTAAACAGATTAATTTTAAGAAAGTCTTCACAAAACTACGTACAGTCTTTAGTAATTTTTGCTGAAAGTATAGTTCACACGTAGAGGAATTCAATGGCGTTTCGCCCATCGAAATCCGATTAGTAGTTTCGGAGAAATAATAATATTTACAACCAAGGATTTATTTGAAACTTCCTGGCAGATTAAAATAGTGTGCCGTAACCGGCACTCGAACCTGCGACCATTGCCTTTCGCTCTAACAGCTAAGCTATCGCAACACGACTCACGAAGCCGCCTCACAACTTTTCTTCCGCTAGTACCTCGCCTCCTACTTTCCAAACTTCAAAGGAGCTCTCTTGCGAACCTTGCAAGACTAGCACTTCTGGAAGAAAGGATATGGTGGAGATATGGCTTAGCCACAGACTAAGGAATGTTTCCAGAATGAAACTTTCACTTTGCAGCGGAGTATGCGCTGGTTTGAAACTTCCTGGCAGATTAAAATTCGTTTGCCCGCGAAAGGCAAAGGTCCCAGGTTAGAGTCCCGGTTCGGCACACAATTTTAATCTGCCAGGAAGTTTCATATCAGTGCACACTCCGCTGCAAAGTGAAAGTTTCATTAAGGATTTATTTGTTGTGAACATTTAGCCGATTGCTCTCTTATGCGGATGTCCGTTATTTCAAACCCAAATAAGGAAATGCGTCATTTCGGATAAGGAGGAAACGGTGATTCACCGTCGCGATACCTGTATGAAAGAGACAGAAGAGCTTGTGTTCTGTCTGGTTCACGTGTGACAAGTACTGGTTATATATGGGTGGCAATTGTCCTTTCTTCAGTGCGGAGGCACTCCTGGGCCCTTATTCTTACGGGAATCAGTTTACAAAAACTACGAGCTTGAGTTCTAGTGGGCAGAGAATTTGTATTTGACGGGAGGCGTGCTTGAGTAATTCCGTGCAGGTAGAGTGATCGCTGCGTCCAAATCAAATGTTTGTCAAGCTTATGGGACTTAACTACGGGGTCATCAGTCCCTAAACTTACAAACTACTTATGAACTACTTACGAACTAGGACGGAACAAATATCCATGCCCGAGGGGGGATTCGAACCCCCGACCGTAGTGGCCGTGCGGACCGTGACTGAAGCGCTTCAGTCCCCTCGGCCACCGCGGCCGGCGATCGCTGTGTCCCCAGCGGTGTAGGGGTCAGCGCAACTGCCTAGAAAGCAGGATACCTGAGATCGAAACCCTGCTTCATAACACATTTTCAACTTTAAGCATTCGCAGCTGATACATTCCTTGAATATGAGTTAAGATTAGTTTCCAAAATAAATTCTCGAACAAATCACCAAAAAATACATATTCTGCTTCCTTACGGACAAAACAGAAGGAACGCAAAGAGACAGGCCAGAACCCCATGCTGCTCATGACGTGCGCTAGCCTCGCATTTAACTTATTTCAACTATCACCGTCGCTTTGCAATATCTCGGGATGTAATTGGCTTATTGCGGTGCAATCAACGCCATTGTTTATGTGATTTGTCATGCTGTGGATTACTGATGAAACAATACATGGTACACACAGATTTCTGTGGCAAATGTTTGTGATAACAAAAGTGTATACATTGCCAAAAATTGACTATTTTTTAATTTATTTATTTATTCATTGTCATATGTTCAAAGGCACAATTACAGTCAATGCATGCGTCTACTAAAACGTTTTTCTTTGTTACATGGTTTCTATGGAAGTATTAAATGTAGATTTACCTTTCCTGACGTTTAGGTATGACTTTGTTCATGTTACTTCATTCTACGCCAAAATAAAGTGCAAACATTCTGTTTCACACTATGACAGCATTTCGTTGTAATGGCTAAAAAAATAGAATGGGTTTGCTATAACCGAATTCCACAGTACTCAAGTACATATGAAATTACTAGTATCATCATGTCCTTTACAACAGACATTGTAATAGTGTCTCCCCAGTTTCTGTTCACATGCGTCATAAGACGATGATTGCAATTATTATAAGGAGTAAAGATTCTATGTGGTGGGTTGCGAACCACCGCGATATCCACAAAGCTACAGCGGACAGCTAAGTAACGCTACTCCTACCTCTCTTGTCGTTAGTGGCAAATTTTAATTGCTAATGTGTCACTACGAAAACTAGATTACAATTAATGGTTCTAAGAACGACATGTTTTTGGTAATTATTCAGTACGCCATTGACCCGGTCGGTTAGCCGTGTGGTCTAACGCAACGCTGTCCGAAACGGGGAGGCGTATCGGCCCCGGTTCGAAACCGCCTGGCAGATTAAACGAAAGGGGTCGGAGTACCGGCCAGCCTGGATGTGGTTTTTAGGCGGTTTTCAACATCCCCCTAGGTGAATACGGGCTGGTCCCCAAGTCCCGCCTCAGTTACACGACTCGCAAACATTTCGTAACACTTTACACTTTTACACACATATAACACTGTACGCAGACATTTGGGTGTACACATTTCCTCCTGAGGGGGGGGGGGGCATGGGGTGGCGGCAGGAAGGGAATCCGGTCACTCTGTAAATATTAACATATGCCAAATCCGTGTTTAACTCAATGCCGACCAGGCATGTGCGGGAGAAGGGCCAAAGAGAGACAGACATTCAGTACACCATTGCTTTGGAATAACAATGCCTGAGCTATAACAAGAAATAATCAAATACACAAACCAAAATGGCGTATGGCAGGGGGAGTTTGTTTTTTTTTTTTTTTTTTTTTTTTTTTTTTTTTTTTTTTTTTTTTTTTTTTAGGGGGAGGTGTAATGGTATGAAGGAATACTACCGCCTCTGGCGGCTGGACTTCCGGGGTGAATAATCTTTATTTGTAATCGTATGTAGGTATTAAGGCTCTCGATATTAATGTTTCAATGGCTCATTATTGCTCTAGGAACTTTAATTTTATACCACTGTCTGGGATGTATGGTTACTACGTTTACCAGTTGTCTGGTGTCCTAACTTAGTCTATCTTCATTAACAGCTTTTCAGTTCTGTCCTTGATCTGCTATTGTTGGAACGCCGGCCGCGGTGGCCGAGGGGACTGCGGCGCGCCAGTCACGGTCTGCACGGCCGTTACGGTAGGGGGTTCGAATCCCCCCTCGCGCATGGATATTTGTACCGTCCTTAGTATAAGCTAGTTTAGAGACTGATGACCCCATAGTTAAGTCTCATAAGCTCTACAAACATTTATTTTTATTGTTGGAACGTTGAATTCATTGTGAATCCATTGCGTTCTGGTCCATCAGCGTGCTCGCCAGATTGTTCTCAGGCATCTGTTTTGTGACTCCTGAAACTTCCATATTTTGGTTTTACAGGTGGTTCTCCTGGCTGGGCATCCATAGAGCATCTTGGGAACTATAGTGGAGAAGCAAAGTCTCAATTTAGTTCTGACGTTCATCTCTTTGCTATGTAGAAACGGATATATAGTCCATGGATGGCCCTCACGATTTTATTCCTCTTGTCTATGATGTGCGAGGAGTACAATAGTTTGTTGCCCAATGTGACGCCGAGATATTTTGTAGCAACTGGCCAGATGACTTCCTGGTTGTTTACTGTGAGACGAGTTCTGGGTTCTGGTCCTCTCCCTGTAAACGGTATTGCCTTCGTATTTTCAGCGTTAATTGCGACTTTGTCTTCGATGGCCCAGATATCTAGTAAATCCAACTGATGTTGAAGTCTATGTGTGGCCTTCATGGAGTGTAGGCTTTCACAGTCGGCGTCTTCATTAATTAAAACTTCCGGGCTAAGTTGCCGTAGTCCATCAACAAAACTTCTTACTCCCGACGTTTCGTTGCCTACTGCGGGTAACATCTTCAAGGGTGAGTCGACGACTGCCTACTAGGCATCGGATCGAACGGAACGAGAGAGAAAGGCTACCCTCGAGTGTCAATGGAGGTCGCAGCAATCGGTTGCTTTTCCTCCCAGAGCAGGGGGTGAGGGGAATGGGCTTCACAGGTGATTGGCTTCACGGTTTTCGATGAGTAGGAAAACGAAGGATCGTCCTACCGTAGCCGGCCGCGGTGGCCGAGGAGACTGAGGCGCTTCAGTCACGGTCTGCACGGCCACTACCCCTCGGGCATGGATATTTGTGCCGTCTTAGTTCGTAAGTAGTTCATAAGTAGTTTGTAAGTTTAGGGACTGATGACCCCGTAGTTAAGTCCCATAAGCTTAACAAACATTTGAATTTTTTTTTTCCTACCGTAGTAGGAGGTGCGACCAACGTGTGGTGGCCTTGCGCTGGGTTTTATGCCCCAGCGCTCTAATGAGGCGGTTCTGAGAGCGACCCGCCTTGTCGTAAAAGGAGTGGGCGTTGCGGGTAATGTAGTCCCGAAGTCGAGGGACACCTGAAGGTTCATGGAGCGGTGTGGAAGGAAAATCTCTTGGGAGATGAAGGGCAAGTCTGAGGGCATGGTTCTGAACAGTTTTTAGTGACTTCAGGTGCATTTCTGCAGCAGAGCCCCAGACGCCGGCGGCGTACACTAGGACGGGGCGGATGACGGATTTGTAGAGGGTGACGCCGACATGGGGAGGGAGGCGGGAAGAGGGATTTACGAGAGGATAGAGTTTGAGGAGACGGGAGAGAGCCTTGCGGCGCATGGAAGACGCTGGAGGTCCTGCTTATACAGAGGGCATAGATGGCGCCACCACTTGTCACGTGCTGCCGACTATGAAGCTATCTTTGACCAACGTCATCTCTCTCGATTACAGGTAATCGATTGTCATATCTTTGGTTCAGAGTTGACTGCCAAATCTTATCTAATTTCAAACCTTCACTTTCCTGTTAAAATTATTGTGGTGTTTCTGTATTTCTATAGCTTCTATGTACATGCATGTGTAATAATGCGACGTCCTGGCTAGCACGCTCGTTTCACTAAATTTTATTTCATGGTCACCACGTGTAAAAACATGCTCTGCCACAGCTGACTTGTCTGTGTGACCCAGACGACAATTCCTTTCATGTTCCAAGATGCGAGTATTAACACTCCTTTTTGTTGTTCCTATATACACCATGCCACCTTTACAGGGAATTTTATACACCCCAGGCGTTACTAGGGGATGCGCGTCTTTCACTGATCGTAAGCATTCGCTAATTTTCTTGGTAGGTCTGAAGACGGTCTGCACTTGAAACCTGGCCAAAACTTTCCCATTGCGGTCCGTAATTTTGTGGATGAAAGGAAGAAAAACTTTTCCGGCCGACAGTTGTTGTTGTGGCTTGTTTACGGGCCCTTTTCTTCTTGGATGGAGAGATCGATCTATCTCTTTATCGGTGTATCCATTTTTCTTGAACTCTGTTCGCAAATGGTTTAATTCATCTCCTGGTTAATAGGCTCACAGATATTATTAGCTCGATCTACCAATGTTTTAATAACACCTCTCTTCTGCCTAGGATGATGGTTCGAATCCATATGAAGATAACGATCGGTGTGTGTGTCTTTTCTGTATACCTTATGCCCCAAGGTCCCATCTGCCCGTTTGATTACCGATACATCCAAAAAATTCAACTGTCCTTCTTCTTTCTCCATAGTAAATTGTATCCGCGGAATAATCGATTCTGGTGCCCAAAAATATCATTTAATTCTTCATCACCGTGATTCCATATCACAAAAGTATCATCCACGTATCGGTACCACTTTGAGGGACTTTTGTTGGCCGACTGCAGCGCTTGATGCTCAAAAAATTCAAATGTTTGGGACTTAACTACGGGGTCATCAGTCCCTAAACTTACAAACTACTTATGAACTACTTACGAACTAGGACGGCACAAATATCCATGCCTGAGGGGGGATTCGAACCCCCGACCGTAGTGGCCGTGCAGACCGTGACTGGAGCGCCTTAGTCCCCTCGGCCACCGCGGCCGGCTCAAAAAATTCCATAAATAAATTAGCGATAGCTGGACTCAAAGGACTACCCTTGGCCACCCCTTCAATTTGCTCATAAAATTCACTGCTGTATTGAAAATAAGTCGTGGACAGGCAGCGTCGGAATAAAGATACTATATCAGTTGGAAACATGTCAGCTATATAAGAAATCGCTTCGTCAACTGGGACCATGGTGAACAAAGATACTACGTTTAAGAATCTGCTGCTTGTTAATAACGCCGTGTCGTCTGCAAATTGTGCTAAAATGATACGAGGTAACTTTGGCATACCGTTAGCCTATAATATGTACAACATTCCTTGTGCCTTGTGCTTGTGTTTTAACCCTTTATTGGCGCACACAGAAATCATGCGAATAAAATATATTAAGTTACTTAAATTAGGCTTGTGAAACATTTTGTATGTCAAGATATCATCCCTTGCATCTACTAACGTTTCCCAAGAAGATCACATGAGTGCTACGAAACAAATACCAACCTGCTGTTCCTACGACAGCAGAAAATATTGTAATTTGCACTATTTCCTGTGAAACGTATGAAAATAAATCATTTTTGGTACAAAGTCTAGAACACTTGCAAAAGTTCCACGTTTTACAGTCAAGTGTCCGTAAAGACAAAACCTGCGTATTTGTTTTAGCCAATAATCCGGCAAGTGAAATAATTGTCACATGTGTCATATCGTTCATCATTCACTGGTACAGAAGATGCTGTTCTCTTCTTTTCTAGAATTTAACAGTGGTCTACCAGGCCTCCGCTTCTCAATAAATACCAGTCCATTTTCAGTGTCCCAGATAAGAAGTCGCCAACACTTTTTCATAATTAATCACCTTCTTGGCTTTCTCTTTAAAATCAGTTTCCGATTAATTAGAATTAAAAGCGTCACAAAATTGAAAGAAAGTAGTATCCTGGTAAGATATGATATGCTTGCAGTGTCTGCTAAACATTCAGATTATTTCTAAACTTTTCGCAAAGTATTAGAGAGCTTAAACGTTGAAGCACTAGTGCCTATTCAAGGAGGTATCTTCAAATATATTGCAGAACACCATGTGCAATTTTGACGTTTCTTGAGAGTAACATTGCCAAATAAAGGGTTAATGTCAGATCTAGCCGATCCCGAATCGTCCGCTTCGTAGCACTTCGGTAACCTTCGTTAACATTCGGACGCGGAGCCGTAGTAGCCGGTCCGTGTGTAAGGTCCAGTTGCAAGGTCAGCAAGCAGGTATTTTTCACGACGGAGGGCTCGCGTGCAGAGAAGCCGCACGCGGCGAAACCACGGCCCGGCCGGCAGGACAGGCACGGCTTTCTAGACTCGCCGAAAGAAGCCAGAAAGCAGCGCGCGTGTCGGCCGCGGCAGGATCGATACGGTAAGCGGGCCGCGCGGGTCATGTCGCCCCGCGCACAACGTCGCCACAACCGATACGCCGGAAGCGCTCTCCGCTGGCTTTCACTGTCCTCTGGCAGCCTAGTGGGCCGGCGGAAGGGCAGCCAGCGCTCCTCACTGCCGTCCAGTGTCTCACTGAAGGCCGTATTAAGGCTAGTTTACACGAAGACACTACGTTTCATGAAACTGCGCTACTGGCCAATGCGCATGCGCGGCAGGCGTTCGCGCAACTCGTTGACAGTTTCGTCACGTTCCAACTTTGGCGAAATTGATTGCGCGTGTTTTTAGATTAGGTGATAACCAATACAGAACAAAACACAACATAATAGAGGAAAAGGAAGAAGTAATTCGGATTTTGAACATATATGCGATGCATAGGTGTTTGTGCCATTTTAACGATGAAAATTTCAGGAATAAGCAGCGGCGTGTTAGTGCTATTGAAGCAATTATTCGTTAATTAAATATTGATGGGTTGACGAGTAGTGAATTGCAGACTAAAGTACATTCAATTCCAAATGCCTATACAAACAAACCATGGTAATACTGGATTTGGGAACACGGTACAGGTACTATAGAGACGAATATTTATTCTAATGCTATTTGTAATTTCAGTTCTGGTAACAATGCTTCACGCATCTTGTTTCTTTATTGCAGTACTATGTTTAAAAGGAACGTAAACTGCTCTGGTGATATTTTGAGTTGATTAAAATAACTTCTAGGGTTTTCGATCACAATTTCTTTCAGCAAGGTCGCTAAGCAACCGAGCTGACGTCTTTTTTCAATCCAGTCACAAATCCAAGCTCGTTTCTTATTCTTTTTATGTTTAGACTTACACAGCGCCTTCACACAGAGAAGCAATAGCTCCGCCACAACTTTTACAACTATCAAAACTTTCATTCTAAGGCGACTACGCACTTACAAAACAACGAAACTGAAGTTTATGCTATTGACGCCGTGTCTACAGACATACACGAAACCAGTTGCGTGCAACTCATTTTATGAAACCAGTGTCGCAACCTAGTGTCGTCGTGTAGACTAGCCTTAATACGACGATCCGCCACCAAAGGTATAGGTCTAGCGCGACAGCCATCTAGCGGCGAAACACGTTAACTATCGCGGAACCACGATTATTAGCAGACTATACTCGCGCCGGTATAGAGACCAGTTCTAAGGTTCGTTCCAGCAGCTGCCAGACGTCTATTTTCAAGCACTATGAAACATGTGTGAGACTGCGCATGCGCAGCTACTATGACGTAAAAACCCTTGTCTGATACTTGCACTTTTCCTGGCTGCAGGCGAAGGTAAGTTTAAAGGGATAATTAAAAATACTTTCCTTACCAATAATGAAGAAGTGTAATCGCGAAATATCTGATCTGAAGTGGGATTGCAATGACTACGAATTAATCGAAAAACACACTAGGACACACACGTAACACGTGATGGCAACCCCCCCCCCCCCCCCCCCCTCACCCAACTCAGACTTTTCTGCGCATATGCAAACTGGCAGATTGATCGCGCCAGAAAATTTTTTCCGGGTGGCGTCTGGCTGCTTGCGGCAACTGCTGGAACACCGAACAGCCACACTCCAAGTAGCCAGAAGCGGGAGAAGGCGCTGCTGGAACACAATTTCAGAGTTGCGCATGCGCATCAAGCAGTCTGGCAGCTGCTGTAACGAACCTCTAAACTCCCGTGAATCCGCGCATGCGTACTAGGCAGCGCTGACGAGCGCATGCGCTTAAGTAAGTATTTCAGGAAGCTTTCTGCTTGCTATTTCTGTATGTCATTCGTGGTTAGGATTGATTTGTGATTGCAGACTTCCGTGTAGCGGATTTTGCCCGTTTTTTTCACTTAGAAGATTTTCATAAATGCAGTAATTAAACAAAACATGTGTTTTCCAGCAGACCATTATACTAGGTCATGACATCAACTGCGAATTAGAGTATATGAAAAAATAACAACTGCTGGATGAGAAGTGACGTGTGTTCTTTCGGAACAGGTGACACAGACACACACACACACACACACACACACACATATATATATATATATATATATATATATATATATATATATATATATATATATATATATATTAGGTGTTTCATACATTAGAAATGAAATGGAATAGAGAGCCACTGAGTCATTTTTCAGGCGTACAGGTAGGAACAAACAGCAGCTCTTCAAAACAAGTCACGTCCTTCCTCACGAAGTTCCAAATTTGTTGCAGTTTTCCGGTACTCGGTTCTTTTATTGACTGTTAGTATACTCCCCTGCCTTCCTTCTACAACAGTCGGCCATGGTGGCCGAGCTGTCTGTGGCGCGCCAGTTACGATTTGCACGGCCACTACGGTCTGGGGTTGGAATCCCCCTTCGGGCATGGATGTTTGTGCCGTCCTTAGTATAATCTAGTTCATAAGTAGTTTGTAAGTTTAGTGACTGATAACACCGTAGTTAAGTTCCATAGCTCTACAAACATTTGATTTGATTTTCGAACCCAACATCTGGTTTTCGTCGTTGTGCCGTAATCTGAAGATTTACTGTCACAGATTCAAACCAAGTGTGACCAATGTGAGAAATGGTGTATAAATGTAAATTTAGACAGACAAGTACACTTTCAACCCAGTGTCGTAATATGAAACTGTGGCGCGGTCTGGGACACCATGTCACGAATTGCGCAGCTGCTCCTGCCGAAGTTAAAGAGTTATCCCTCAGCCATTTGTGTGCATGCTGTCATTGGCGTGAGTTAATTTAAGTAGTGTGTAAATCTAGGAACCAATAACCTAAGTAATTTGGCCCTTAGCTACACAAACTTTCAACTTGATTATAAAATGAAAGTGTTGAGTCTGTAATTTAAAGCAATAGTGACTCCATTCTGTGGAAACTACATAAGAGAAAAAGAAATACTTAATAAAAAGTGACAACTTCACATTAAGTAGGAACCGTGAGCTCACAGAAATAATTTAAATGAATGACATTCCAGGAAACCATAGTTTCCCTCGGGTTCTTGTGTGGTATGAATGATTAGATGAGCTCTGTTTTCTTCGCGTTTCATGCGCGTTGTTGATGTCTATTACGCATGCATGGATTCGCGCGCAGGAATATCCGCCGTGCATCGTGTAATAGGTTTACGTGAAGCAGTACGTAGTTCCAGATAACTACGCTTGTGGCGTTGCTGCATAGGCGTACGCCTTAGGTGTATTGTGTAATACGGCTTTAACCGTTTCATTCTGTGACCGAACGAGGTGGCGCCATTGTAGCTCATGGGACTCGCATTCGCTAGATATAAATAGTTCATTTCCACCTCTAGCCAACCAGGTTTAGGTTTTCGTGATTTCCCTGATTCACTCGAGGGAAGGAAGCCTGGAGTTTAACGTCCCGTCGACAGCGTGGTCATTAGCGACGGTTGTTACGTCCGGCGTGTTCAAAAAAATGTTAAAATGTTTGTATAGTCTATGGGACTTAACTACGGAGTCATCAGTCCCTAAACTTACAAACTACTTATGAACTACCTACAACTAAGGACGGCACAAATATCCATGCCCGAGGGGCGATTCGAACCCCCGACCATAGTGACCGTGCAGACCGTGACTGAAGCGCCTCAGTCCCCTCGGCCACCGCGGCCGGCCCGGCGTGTTCAGGTAAGGATTTGGAAGGAAATCGGTCGTGCCCTTTCAAAGGAACCATCTCGGCATTTGCCTGGAGTGATTTAGGAAAATCAGAGAAAACCTTAATCTGGATGGCCGAAGGTAGATTTGAACCACCATCCTTTCGAATGCGAGTCCAGTTACCACTGCGCCACCTCGTTCCGTAAATCTCTCGAGGCAGATGCCGGGGTTCTTCCCTTGTAAGGACACGGCCGATTTTCTTCCCCATCAATGTTCAAATGTTTACAAATCTTAACTACGTTTGTCATTAATGCCTATGCTTACAAACTAAGATGATTATTCCGTACATTCCCTTATTTTTTTAAATTTAATTTCTTTATTCTGTAATGTTTACAATAAACTCATTACCTAAAAATGTTGAAATATTTGTAAAGCTTATGGGACATAACTGCGGGGTCATCAGTCCCTAAACTTACAAACTATCTATGAACTAACTTATTCTAAGGACAACATAAACATCCATGCCCGAGGGAGGATTCGAACCTCCGACGCGGGAGGCTCGTGATCCGCAACGTGGCGCTCCAGCCGCATGCGGTCCAATTACCTAATACAAAAATTGGACCTATTATGTTACAGTATTACATTTTGGGTTTACTCCTCATACCTAAACTTACCGGTTAATACTATAGTTAATTGAAAAAAATCAAATGTTCTTAACTGCGGGGTCATTAGTCCCTAAACGTACAAACTACTTATGAACTACCTTATACTAAAGACAGCACAAACATCCATGCCCGAGAGGGGATTCGAACTCCGGAAAGGAAACGACTTCGTTCATCGCAGCATAGCGCCTCGATGCGCTCGGTCCCTCCGCCGCGGCTATATTTAATTAGTGCTCTGAGTGTGTAGTGCTGTTTGTGTCGCGGGGGTGTTGTTTGCGTGGATGTTCTACTTGATTTATACTTAGCATTGGTGTGTGTGTGTGTGTGTGTGTGTGTGTGTGTGTGTGCGTGTTCCCCTGCTAACAGGTGTGCCAAAAGTTACAAACCTACTTTGGTGGCCGATGTCTGCTGAACTAAATTAACGGGCGTGCCCTGGCACAGGGCTGATCTGATACACTGTGGTGTGTCTGTTGTGTTTGCTACTTATTATCTTGTTATCTAACTTAAAACTAGGCGTCTTTATCGGGTCGGATGCACTCAGGCCTTCTGGTGGAGGGGGCGTCGGATTTCGGCCATCGCTGGCGGCCATTCCGCACCCCGTCGGCACGGCTCTGGTGCAGCAGTCCTGGAATTGCTAGACAAGGTTCATCAGTTCATCCCTATCGATTCGAGATGATTTTTGTCATTTCAATCAGTGTGTTTATTCTCACATCTAATGAGTTCTTCGACGTCTGTGTTGTGAAACCAATTCGAAGATGATATGTTCTGGAGTTCCCTCGGGTATACCACAGCCACAATGTAAAGTCGCCTGTTTCCCGGACCGACATTGCCGGACACGGGCCGTAGCCTTTGAGAAAGTGTATTAATCCTCTAGTGGGTTGGAAGTTTTACATTTCCAGTCTTTCTTTCACGTCAGGCAGGAAGTGGTGTGTTCCCCTTCCAATTCGAGTTATTTGCAAAGCGACAGTGGATAAATAAATAAATATAGTAGGAAAGTGATACCCTACTAAGCGAGAAGTTCCGGGTTCGAATCCCGACCACGGCACAAATTTTAATTTAATGCCACGCCTTCTATTCAATATTTCTAATTTACATTTTACTATGGGACATCTGTTCCAGAGGAACAGAAATTTGTGATGGTAATGTAGCCCTATATATGAAATTAAATAATCAACTATTCATTCGCGATTTGCGAACTCTGCCTACTTTCTAAAGGTGGTCTATCATTTGGTGACAAATTAAAATTTTTGTACGACTGGGACTCGAACCCGTGTCTCCCACTTTTCGCGAAGGCGTCGCCTTCATCACTCGGCGACCCGAACACGCTTCTCGGCCAAAGCCAAACTTCCATTTGTCACACGTGCCTTTCACAGTAAGTGACATGCCAAAACCAATGAAGGTAAAGAAGTGACTCTCCCCATCGCGGAAATCATACTAAACGTATCCGCGTACTGGGGGATGTAGGCAAGTCTGACAAATGAAAGTTTAAATGTGGCCAGGGAGTGTGTTTGGGTGGCCGAGTTGTTAAGGTGACCTGGAGTTCCAGGTTCGAGTCTCGGTCGGGCAAAAATTTACATTTGTCACCAACTAATAGACCACCATTAGAAATGCAGCTAAAGTCGCCGAAATTTACAAATCGCGAATGACTAATTGTTTCGCTTAAATTTATCCATGTTATATGGATATTTCTTTAGGTCTGCAACTTTATTGTATGATATTTTTATGAAATAATTGGTACTCCATCACTTAATTTTGTACTAATATTTAATAGGCACTACGCGTTTCGGCATATATACATGTGTGTGGTTCATTTTGTGTACCAGCGAGGTTATGGCTCGAACAATAGACCTAAACAGGAGAACAATTATGTTACGTGTTGTACAATATGTGTTTATGATGAGTAGAAATTATAGTATTATGCCTACTTACAGTTGGTCGGTATTTTTCATATTGTGCCACACAGAGCACAATAACACCAATACAAACATTTCACAGACATGCGTATCATATAAAACACACAGACCACCGTTCCAATGACATAGCGTATGATCTTCACGTATTACATAAAATGGAGAAGGGACACCAAATGAACTTATATGAAGAATTAGAAATTTTCGTAAATGGCACCTGTATGGAGACATGTTACTAAATGGCAAAGTGGAAAGCAATAATATTAACTTTTCAAAAGTTTTTACAGTGTTGATTACATATTTAATAAAAAACTTCATAAATGACACAACTTATGGAGACATGTTACTGAATGAGACGGTGAAAGCAACAATATTAACTTTTTCAAAACTGTTTCCAGTGTTTATTGCTTATTTAATAAAAAAAAATCATAAATGGCACAGCTTATGGAGGCATGTTACTGAATCACAAAAAATTCCCAGTTTAGATTGCTTATTTAGTTATTTTAAGGTTGCTTCCACTAAGTAAGCATCACACATTAGATAATTAATGTTTTCAACTTTATAATGTATAATTTTACATTTCTTAGAAATACTTACGGAACTCGGGAAAGTTGTTCATCTTAGCTTATAATAATCTTGGGACAGAATGATACACATATCTGTGGAAAGGTTTGCATTGATGTTATTGTGCTCTGTGTGCCAGAATATGAAAAATACCAACCAAATGTAAGTAAACATCATACTATAATTACTAATCATCAGAAAAACATTCTGTAACAGAATTATTCTTCTGTTTAGATCTATTGTCCACTCCCATGAACCACAGACATTGCCGAGGTGGGGTGGCTTGCGTGCCTCATCGATACAGATAGCCGTACCGTAGGTGCAACCACAGCGGAGGGGTATCTGTGGAGAGGCCAGACAAACGTGTGGTTCCTGAAGAGGGGCAGCAGCCTTTTCAGTAGTTACAGGGGCAACAGTCTGGATGATTGACTGAGCTGGCCTTGTAACATCAGCTAATGTGGCTTTGCCACACAGCTACTGCGAACGGCTGAAAGCAAGGGGAAACTACAGCCGTTATTTTTCCCGAGGACATGCAGCTCTACTGTATGAACATATGATGATGGCATCCTCTTGGGTAAAATATTCCGGAGGTAAAATAGTCCCCCATTCGGATCTCCGGGCGGGGACTACTCAGGAGGATGTGATCATCAGGAAAGACAATACTGGCATTCTACGGGTCGGAGCGTGGAATGTTAGATCCCTTAATCGAGTAGGAAAATTAGAAAATTTAAAAAGGGAAATGGATAGGTTGAAGTTAGATATAGTGGGGATTAGTGAAGTTCGGTGGCAGGATGAACAGGATTTCTGGTCAGGTGAGTACAGGATTATAAATACAAAATCAATTGGGGGTATCACAGGAGTAGGATTGATAATGAATAAGAAAATAGGAATGCGGGTAAACTACTATGACCAGCACAGCGATCGCATTATCATTGTCAAGATAGATACGAAACCAACACCGACAACAGTAGTACAGGTTTATATGCCAACTAGCTCTGCCGATGATGAGGAGATCGAAGAAATATATGAGGAGCTAAAGGAAATTATTCAGACAATTAAGGGAGAGGAAAACTTAATTGTTATGGGAGACTGGAATTCGGTAGTAGGACAAGGAAGGGAAGGGAAGATAGTGGGTGAATATGGTCTGGGCAAAAGGAATGAAAGAGGAAGCCGTCTGGTAGAATTTTGCACGGAACATAATTTAGTTATAACAAACACCTGGTTTAAGAATCACAAAAGAAGGTTGTATACGTGGAAGAGACCAGGAGACACCGGGAGATACCAGATAGATTTTATAATGGTAAGACATAGATTTCGGAACCAGGTTTTGAAGTGTAGGACATACCCAGGGGCAGACATAGACTCTGACCATAACTTGTTGGTTATGAACTGTAGGCTGAAACTGAAGAAACTACAGAAAGGTAGGAAAATAAGGAGATGGGACCTAGATAAATTGAAGGAACCTGAAGTTCTTAAGAATTTCAGAGGGAGCTTCAGGCAACAATTGACAGAAACAGGGGAAAATAAAACAGTTGAGGAGGAATGGGTAAAATTGAGAGATGAAATAGCGAAGGTAGCAGAGGACAAAATAGGTAGGAAGGCAAGACCTACAAAGAATCCTTGGATATCACAGGAGATACTAAATTTAATCGATGAAAGGAGAAAGTATAAAAATGCAGTAAATGAAACAGGCAAAATGGAGTACAGACGACTAAGAAATGAGATTGACAGGAAGTGCAAAATGGCTAAGCAGGAGTGGCTAGAAGGCAAATGCAAGGATGTAGAAGAATGTATAAATAGGGGAAAAATAGATACAGCCTACCGGAAAATAAAAGAAGCATTTGGCGATAAGAAAAACAGCTCTATGAATATCAAGGACACTGATGGAAAACCGGTTCTCAGCAAAGAAGGGAAAGCTGAAAGGTGGAAAGGGTATATAGAGGGGCTTTACAGAGGAAATGAACTTCGAGACAATATTATAGGAAGGGAAGAGGATGTAGATGAAGATGAAATAGGAGATACTGTACTGAGAGAAGAATTTGACAGAGCCCTGAAAGACCTAAGTCGAAACAAGGCCCCTGGAGTAGATGATATCCCATCAGAGCTACTGAAGTCTCTGGGAGAACCAGCCATGACAAAATTGTTTCACATTGTGTGTAAGATGTATGAGACAGGTGAAGTACCCTCAGACTTTAAGAAAAATGTTATAATCCCCATTCCAAAGAAAGCGGGTGCAGACAGGTGTGAAAACTACAGAACCATCAGTTTAATAAGTCATGGTTGCAAAATATTAACACGAATTATATACAGAAGGATGGAAAAGCTGGTAGAAGCCGACCTCGGGGAAGATCAGTTTGGGTTCAGGAGAAATGTAGGAACACGGGAGGCAATACTCACTTTACGGCTTATCCTGGAAGATAGATTAAGAAAAGGCAAACCAACATTTCTAGCTTTTGTAGATTTGGAGAAGGCTTTTGACAATGTTGATTGGAATAAACTCTTTCAAGTTCTGAAGCAAGCAGGAGTAAAATATAGGAAGCGTAAGGTTATTTACAACTTGTACAAAAAACAGACAGCGGTTGTCAGAGTTGAAGGGCATGAAAGGGATGCAGTGGTTGGAAAGGGAGTAAGACAGGGCTGTAGCCTTTCTCCAATGTTGTTCAATTTGTACATTGAGCAAGCTATAAAGGAAAGCAAGGAGAATGTTGGAGAAGGAATTAAAGTTCAGGGTGAACAATTAAAAACATTGCGTTTTGCCGACGATATAGTAATTCTGTCAGATACAGCAAAGGACCTGGAAGAGCAATTGAACGGAATGGACAGTGTGCTGAAAGGTGCATATAAGATGAACATTAACAAGAGTAAAACTAGGGTAATGGAGTGCAGTGTAAGAAAATCAGGTGATGCTGAAGGAATTATATTAGGTAACGAAACAATAAAGGAGGTAGATGAGTTTTGTTACTTGGGCAGTAAAATAACAAATGATGGTCGCAGTACAGATGATATAAAATGCAGAATGGCAATGGGTAGAAAGGCGTTTTTGAAAAAGAGAAATTTGTTAACATCGAATATTGATTTAAGCCTAAGGAAGTCCTTTCTGAAGGCATTTGTATGGAGTGTTGCCTTGTATGGGAGTGAAACATGGACGATAAGCAGTGTGGACAGAAAGAGGATAGAGGCTTTTGAAATGTGGTGCTACAGAAGAATGCTGAAGATTAGGTGGGTGGATCGCGTAACTAATGAGGAGGTACTGAACCGAATTGGAGAGAAAAGGAATTTCTGGCATACCTTGACTAAAAGAAGGGATAGATTGGTAGGACACATTCTTAGACATCAAGGAATTGTGAATTTAGCGTTGGAGGGAAGTGTGTGGGGTAAAAATCGCAGAGGGAGACCAAGAGACGCGTATAGTAAGCAGATTCAAGTGGATGTGGGTTGTCGTTCCTATGGGGAGATGAAAAGGCTTGCTCAGGATAGAGTAGGGTGGAGAGCTGCATCAAACCAGTCTCTGGACTGAAGACCACAACAACAACAGATCTATTGTTCGACCATAACCTCTTTGGCACGCAAAGTTAACCGCACACACGTTAAATAACTGCACCTGATGATGACAACAGCATGCTGCCGAAACGCGTCATTCTACAGATGCAGTATCATTCATTTCATAAGAATAATTGTTTAATTTGATGTATATGGCTGCGGTACCATCATAAATGTCTATTCTTCTTAGAACAGATGTTTCATAGTAATTGACATGTCAGGCTAATGATGGTAAAGAAGTGCCTCCCCCCATCGCGGGAATGATAATGTATGGGAGCACAGGGGGGAGTAGGAAAGTGTGACAAATGATTGTGGTCGGGGAGCGTGCTTGGGTGATCGAGAGGTTAAGGCGACCGTTCGCGCAAAGCGGGAGACACGGGTTCGAGTCGCGGTCCCGCACAAATTTTCATTTGTCACCATATAACAGACTGTCTTTAGAAATGCACCTTAGTCGGCAGAATTCCCAAATCGCGAATGAATAATTGATTATTTAATTTACGTATTCTTGTGTGTAGTTCAATAATTATCATGATGTACACTACGTAATCCAAAGTATCCGGACACCCGCAAACACTTAGGTTTTTTTGTATTCTACTGCCACCTAATACCAGGTACTGCATATCAGCGAACTCAGTAGTCGTTAGACATCGTGTGAGAGAAGAATGAGGCGCTCCGCCGAACTCACGGATTACGAACGCGGTCAGGTGATTTGGAGTCGCTTGTGTCAGAAGTCTGCCGGCGAGATTTCCACACTTGTTAACATCCCTGATGTGATAGTGAAGTGAAAACATGAAGGACACGTACAGCACGAAAGCGTACAGGTCGGCCAAGGCTGATGACTGACAGTTCCCGCCGACAGTTGAAGACAGTCGTACAGTGTTAATAGGCAGGCATCTATCCAGACCATAACACAGGAATTCGAAACTGCATCAGGATCTCCTCGAAGTACTATGACAGCCGAAAACTTGGATTTCATGGTCAAACCAGTAATCACGCAGGTCAGTACCAAGCGATCACCTGCTAGGTGTGAGAAACGTAAACATTGGACGAATGAAGAGTGGAAAAAAATTTATGTGGAGTGACGAATCACGGTAAACAATTTTGCGATCCGATGGCAGGTTGTGGGTACGGCGATTGCCCAGTAAACATAACAGGCCTGCGTGTGTAGTGCCACTAGTGAAATTCGGAGTCTGTGCTGTGTTTTCCATGGAGGGGGCTTGCGCCCGTTGTTGTATTGCGTGGCACTATCACAGCACAGACCTACATTGATGTTTTAAGCACCTTCTTACTTCCCATTTTTGAAGAGCGATTCGGGGATGGCGATTGCATCTTTCAACACGATCGAGCCGATGTTGATAATGCACAGCCTGTGGCGGAGTAGTTACACGACAATAACATCCCTGTAATGAACTGGCCTGCACAGACCTGAATCCTGGCAGTGTACAGGATGACCAGCCAGTCTATAAAAAGTGAAATAATTTTTAAAAAAAATATTTCAAAACTTCGCCTAAGTTTTACAAGTGTTCTTCCACTGTAACATACGCCTTGACAACGTGACCAAGGCTGTCCACCTTGCAGGACCGAGCCAGCCAGAACCAGTATTGACTGCTGATTCTAAAATCACGCCACTCATCTGGCATCCGTGCTGAAACTACTGACGTTTCTATGCTACCGTGGAGCCAATAGCAGACACCCACGTTTGATCACGTGTGCTACTGCAGTAGGACTCAGGGTTGCGAGAATCAGTTCCTTCGCGCTCTTCAATTTGAATTCTTGTACAGATCACTCCAGAGGTCCAGCCTCTATGCGGGACAAACGGCCACATGCCGTCCGCTCCCGCCTAGCGGCTGTTCGGTAACAGCCACCAACTATGTGAACCGTAACCTTTACCTTTCCCATTTTCTAATCCGTAACTTAAACTGCCACTCATTCATTGCATCCGACCCCAGGGCGAGTCCTCGATATGTAACCCGTATTTTTGAATATAGTCAATGTTAACTATCTTTTATTTGCCAATCAGCCACCCTTTCCTAGGGCACCCACAAACCTTCAACGCTTCGCCTTCCATCCTAAAAACGCCTCCAACCCATCTTATTTGTACGGCTGTAGGATGGGCTGTATAATTTTAGTATAATCCATGGGATAAAGATTAAGTGCTGTACAGCAGCAGTCGAACAATGATCTTCAATACCTAACGAACGTAGGCCCTCGAGAGTGGAACCTGTCATAGCGGCTAAGGATGAGCCAACACGGAATTGCAGCATTACCGATAGAGAGCGCAAGGTGTCATTTCTCGTCTGATGTACTGTACATCGACATGGGATACTCTGGCAATCATGATTTAAGTGCCTGGCAGAGAGTTCATCGAACCACGTCTATTCACACATGTTTGTTAAGCTTATGGGACTTAACTACGGGGTCATCAGTCCCTAAACTTACCAACTACTTATGAACTAACTAATACTAAGGACGGCACAAATATCCATGCCCGAGGGGGGATTAGAACCCCCGACCGTACTGGCCATGCAGACCGTGACTGAAACGCCTCAGTCCCCTCGGCCACCGCGGCCGGCACCACGTCTATACTAATCATCTACCATTCCATTCTCGAATAGTGCGCGGGAAGAAAGAACATCTGAATCTCACCGTACGAGCTCTGATTTCTCGTATTTTATTCTGATGATCATTTCTACCTATGTAAGTGGGAGTATTTTCGCATTCGAAGGAGAATGTTGGCGATTGGAGTTTCGTAAGTAGCCCAACCGCAGCGATAAGCGCCGTCGTTGTAATGATTCCCATCCAAGATCCTGTATCATTTCAGTAACGCTGATTCTCCTGTATCGTGACAATACGAAACGAGCTGCCCTTCTTTGTTCTCTTTCGATGTTCTCCGACAAACCCATCTGATAAGGATCCACACCATACAGATATCTTATTTACAACGTTCTGCTGTTGGTTTTGATCTTCATATGACTTTACTAGACGATAAACAACGGCGTCATCTGCAAACTACCTAAGAGAGCTGCTCAGATTTTCTCCCAAATCGTTTACGTAGATAACGAACAGCAGAGGACCAATAACACTGCGCTGTGGAACGCCGGAAATCACCTCTGTTTTAGTCGATGCCTTACCATCGATTACTACAAACTGTGTCCTCTCTGACAGGATATCCCCGATCCAGTCATAAATCTGGGGCGATATTCCATAACCAAGCAATTTCATTAAAAACTGGCTTCTGGAAATCAAGAAATACGGAATTAATATGAGATCCTCAGTCGATAGCACTCACCACTTGGTGTACGTGCAGCAGCTGAATTTTACTTATATGGATGCGTGGAAGTGAGGTGAGAGGCCGAGTGTAAATGCTGGCGACCGCGATCGGCAAAGAGGCGAGCCGTCGGCAGTCGCGTAGCGCCAGCGCCGGTGTCGGCGCCGCTTCCGTCGTCTGGCGTCGAACCCGCGCACTCTGGGCTGTCAGCCGTCAGTCAGGCGGCGGCGCGGTAACTCACGGTGGACAGCGCTGGTGCGGCGCCCGCTACCTGCCCCGGCCTAACCGCCTGGCCTACCCTCTAGCGGCATGCCATTAACCTCGACACCGGCACCGCACCGCTGCCCACATCCACTGCTGTTTCCTTAGCTTGCAGAGGATCTGAATCATTTGGATTGTTAACGGCAACTACTCCTTAGGCTACGTCCTAAGTCAGCAACAGTGATTACAACAAATATTTAAGTAAGTTCCTTTTGGGTTAGGGTCTACCTTGAGCAAAACATTTTTTGTTTCGTTTCACTACAACTACAGTGAACAACATAAAATATTTTTAGTTCATACAGTTAATTATAAATATAAAACTTTTACCCATTGTGTTGGAACCTGCGACTGTTTCTTGAAATAGGTTTCAGAAATTACTGCAACCAGTCGCCTTTTGTTTTCTCTTAATGAAGATTTATTTAAACCATTACCGGTTTCAAACTGCCTAGCAGCTCATCATCAGATGGTATACATTTAGTGCAAATTACATTTTCATCTGTGGCAGGGCAGAAAACGACAAAAAAAAAATAAACACTAATTTTGGTATGCTACACTGAATAATTGCAATATACGTCTGTCTTCAAGACTCTACTTACAGTTATGTGTTTCACATTTAATTTGTCCATATTTGGTTCGCTTTTGGATAGCATTTCACAACCTTTCCCTTCCCTTCCTTCCCCATGTTGATGGAAGGGAAGTGTTGTGAAATGCTATCCGAAAGCGGACCAAATATGGACAAATTAAATGTTAAACGCATAACTGTAAGTAATGTTTTGAAGACATACTTATATTGTAATTATTCAGTGTATCATACCAAAATTAGTATTTATTTTTTTCTCGTTTTCTGCCCTGCCACAGATACAAATGTAATTTGCACTAAATGTATACCATCTGGTGATGAGCTGCTAGGCAGCTTGAAGCCGGTAGTGGTTTAAATAAATCTTCATTAAGAAGAAACAATAGGCGACTAGTTGCAATAATTTCTGATACCTACTTATAAATATGTACAAGAATTTCATACACACACTATATATATATATATATATATATATATATATATATATATATATATATATATATATATACACCTTGTTGTACATGTTGGATTGGTTGGTTTTCTTACATCTTCCCTGTGGGTCTCTACTTACAGTTTCTCATTTGCAACCATATGGAAGTTATATTCAAAACACTTTCTTGTTCAAATATTTGAACTACTTTCTTGTTTTAATTATGAGTTCATTTTCTGCGATTAAACAACGTAAATGCAGGTCTTACAAGAGAATTGCTTGCAGAAGAATTTAGAAATGTAATAAAAGAAAATAGAAACAACACACAAACATGAACAAAAACAAAGGAAAAAAATATTCATGAAAATAAAGAAACAACTAGCAGACAATGGGGCTATCCTAATGAAATCAGACAAGCGCAGTACAATAATAATAATAAAACAGGAAGAATATAAAAATAAAACCCTGAACTTTCTGGAAGACAACAATATAACAGAATTAATCAGTGACTCAACACATCGATACCAAAGAAGTACATAAACACTGCTAAAAACCATCTAAGACATCTTCACTAAACAAAAAATAATATGGTTAAAAAATCCTAAGGTACCTACATTAAACAGCTTATTAAAAATCCACAAAGAATATTTCTCAGTTAGCCTAGTTCTTAATTTCATAAATGCACCCACATACTACCTAGCCAGAGAAATACAAACATATCTACTGAAACATTATATATACACAAACAACAGAAGCATGCACAACACTGAAGAACTAATACAAAAAATCAAAAACATCAACAACAGCCACTCTCACATCAATTGACATCGCCACGCGGGAGTAGGCGAGCAGTCTGGAGCGCCAAGTTACGGATCGCCCAGCCTCCCACGTCAGAGGTGTGAGTCCTCCCTCGGGCATGGATATGTGTGTTGTCCTTATGTAGTTTACCATAGTTTAAGTAGTTTTTAAGCCAGGGACTAATAACCAAGCAGTTAAGTCCCATAGAATTACCAACATTTGAACATCATTTGACATCACATCTATGTACATGAACATACCCACTACAGAAACTATCACCATCATTCAAAAACAACTAGAACAGAACAAATTTATTTTACATCACTTCTACTCACAAAAACGTCTCCCCATGGGATCACCCAACAGTGGACTTCTAGAGAATACACTCCTGGCCATTAAAATTGCTACGCCACGAAGATGACGTGCTACAGACGCGAAATTCAACCGACAGCAAGAAGATGCTATGATATGCAAATTATTAGCTTTTCAGAACATTCACACAAAGTTGGAACTGGTGGCGACACCTACAACGTGCTGACATGAGGAAGGTTTCCAACCGATTTCTCATACACAGACGGCAGTTGACCATTGTTGCCTGGTGAAACGTTGTTGTGATGCCTCGTGTAAGGAGGAGAAATGCGTACCATCACGTTTACGACTTTGATAAAGGTCGGATTTTTATGCGATTTCGGTTTATCGTATCGCGACATTGCTGCTCGCGTTGGTCGCAATCCAATGACTGTTAGGAGAATATGGAATCGTTGGGCTCAGGAGGGCAATACGGAACGCCGTGCTGGATCCCAACGGCCTCGTATCACTAGCAGTCGAGCTGACAGGCATCTTATCCGCATGTCAGTAACTTATTATGCAGCCACACCACCTCTCGATGAGTCAACAGATGTGGAGCTTTGCAAGAGCAGAATCATCTGCACGAACAGTTCGACGACGTTTTCAGCAGCATGGACTATCAGCTCTTAGACCATGGCTGCGGTTACCCTTGATTCTGCAGCACAGCAGGAGCGCCTGTTTGGCAACATCGCAGTGAACGCACATTGGAAGCATGTATTAGTCATCGCCATCACCCGACGTGATGGTATGAGGTGCCTTTGGTTACACGTCTCGGTTCGCTTCGACGGCACTTTGAACAGTGACCGTTACATTTCAGATGTGTTACGACCCGTGGCACTACCCTTCATAAAGAAAACACGGACCAAAAAAGGGTTTCAGCATGTAGATGATCACAACAATACAGTGCTTTACTAGACATGGTTTTGTTTGCACCTGGTATGCCGTAGCGTTCCTCCGACCTTCGAACTTACTTACCCAGCCAGTTACAGCGGGACCTACAGTTTGACGTGGATGTCGAACCAGGGAAATAAGTGAAAAGTTATGAAAAACGGAGTGCCTGGTAGTGATCGAACCCGCAATGTTTAGACTCATAGACTGGCACTCTACCACTGTGCTACCTGTCCTGTCCGCCTACTACAGCGGCAACACGCACGACACGAAGGCATCGTGGTTGCCGGGCAGTTAGGCGAACAATCCACAGACCCACATGATCTCGCAGGCGGCACTAGCAGCACGCCCAGAGGGCGCTGTAAAAGGGGACCTACTCCCGTCCGCCGTTCACATGATCACGGAGTTGGCGCAGGCAGATATCCTTCCGCACTCCCTAGCCACGACAGTGGGACGCCAGCCAAGGGACGTATCTCGCCTCTGCCCTCCGACGTCACCACCGCAGCTCAGCCGCCCAGCCGCGCCGCCAACGACGCCATTGGGTCCCGCAGCACCGCCGCAGACTGTGGGGACGGACGAACTGGAGGTCGCCACACTGACGTCGGGAATTGAGGAAACTGAATTGTTACAGTATTGAACGGCCAACCAGTAGACCTTGAATTTTGTGTATTTTGCTCTGGTGAATCATTATCATGCAGTCAGAGGAGTTCAAATGCTTAAATGTTTGCAGAGCTTATGGGTCTTAACTATGGGGTCATCAGTCCCTAAACCTACAAACTACTTAGGAACTAGCTTATATTAAAGACGGCACAAACATCCATGCCCGAGGGGGGATTCGAACCCCCGACCGTAGCGGCCGGGCACACCGTGACTGTGGCCGGCAGTCGGAGGATTACTGACCTTTTCGTTGTATTATAATAAACTGTATTGGAGGAATACACGAGTGACATTCTTACCGTTGCTTCATCAGTGGCCAGTGGCGAGGAGGATTTTTTCCCCCTTTCCCCCCACCGTTTGTTTCTTAGTGTTACTGTGTGCAAGATGACTGACAAGGAAAGTACTTGGACTCGAACAAACATATCTGTATGAACGTTTGGTTACAGGACCCTTACATAACCCTCAATGTGCTGGTGGGTGTCGTTTTTCTGCAAACCTCTGCAATCATCCTCTAGACAGCATTGTAGGTGTAATTGTAGACGTGATACGCATGCAGAAATCTTGACTATAAATGTGAATTGGGAATGTCAATAAAATGCTCCGAGCAATATAAATGACTGCAAAATGCAGTGTGAAGAAATGCTTGTTGATCGCCTGGCAAACATGCGGATGATTCATCTTCTACACCAATACTATCTTCACGCTATCAATACTATCAATGATTGTTCGTAACTTCATCCCAAATAATCGCAATACATTAACGGGATTGGTTACTAATCGCCGACCCATCGACCCATTCTTCACTACACAAATAACGTCACTGAACGCAATTTCAGAGGCACACTGCACCGTCCCTACTGGTGCCGAGTGCCGATCCGGCAGTCAAAGTGCAATGCGGCATGGCACACGCAGAGGCCTCTAACGGACGACTGCAGAGTTTTGCAGATGCGGGAGTATCACTAGTGCAATAAGGGATCTTTGAATTACATCTCACACGATTTTGGTGTATTTGTGTTTGTTCCAGTCTAAGTACTTTCCTTGTGAGTAGATTGGTGTGATTTCCCAGATAATGTGCACCCTACAACATATGCAGCAGACGTTCGTGTCGTTGACTGAGAGGGTGACCGCTTTGGCCGTGACTCCGACAGACGTCTCCTGCCGAATCTCCCGCATCGACACCATGGTCAAGAGCGCCCGTCCAGCGAGCGGCCCCGGCGTTCCCACCGGTCGACCGCAAGCTGGAGCCATGGACCAACTACGTTGCACGACTGGATAACACTTCTTGGTCCATGGCATCGCCAGTAGCGAGCAACAGCGCGCATTCTTGCTTACGTACGCCGGTCTAGAGATCTACCAGCTGGTGCAATACCTCAATCCCATTTGATCACATGAGATCCAGCCTTTCTGATTGTTTTGACTCACAAATTCACGTCGCGGCTCTTCGCCATAAGTTTTTCAACTGCCAAGTACTGGCTGGAAAATCGTATAGGGAGTGGATCGTCAGTTTACAAGGCCTCTCCGGGGCTACCGTTTTGTATGCCTCAGCCCGACTTCCCAAAGATCCTATGCAGCTAGTTTAGTGCGGTAGTGCGGAACATGATCGTGGTGCATTCTGTAGATTACGTTCCACGTGCAGACCTGTTATATACATATATTTCGTATGCGAGCTACAAACAGTATACAATAAATTCACAAATTGTAAAATAATAATGTCTACACATTTTTACAATAACATATAATACATGAAAATTATGTAAAATAATAGTATGAACAACTTCATATCTCGTTCTTCCACAAGTCTATATACGCCATTGTTGTACTGCTGCAGGTCATCAAGTCTTGGGCTGTGCACGCTTTTGGGTGATTTACTTCCGGACATTCCAGCAGGTGCGCCATGCTCTGTATGTTTCCGCACGAACACAAAACACTTTCACCGATTCCCCACTTGTGCAAATTCTTGTTGCATCTACCCATTCCAGACCGCAGTCTGTTCAGAGTCTTCCATCTCTGCCAGTCATGTTCTGCGCCTGGTGGCAGCGCCTCCTCGGCATAGTTGGCATGTCCTTGTTGCTCCCGCCACAATTTTATGCTGGTAGTTCTTGGTGGGTCTGCGAGTGGTTCCGTTCAATGTAGAAAACTGCTTCTTGATTTAAGGCGTTTTGGTACAGTTTGGTACCCAAGTAATGGGTGACGTTGGTCTTTACGCTGTTTTGATCGTTCGATGCTGCTCTGTACCGATCGTCGGACCTTTGGTGGAGCGATTCCTGATAATGAAAATCAAATGTTCAAATGTTTGTAGAGCTTATGGGACTTAACTACGGGGTCATCAGTCCCTAAACTTACAAACTACTTATGAACTACCTAAGACTAAGGACGGCACAAATATCAATGCCCGAGGGGGGATTCGAACCCCCGACCGTAGTGGCCGTGCAGACCGTGACTGGAGCGCCTCAGTCCCCTCGACCACCGCGGCCGGCCTGATAATGAGTATAGGTGTTCAACTCTTGTAGATTTGAGACAGCCAGTGATAAGCCTACAGGTGTGATTCACAACAAGGTCCAGTTTGTTTCCATGACATGATTGTTGCCATACAGGACTTGCAAACTTAGCAGCAGAGTAACAGAGCGCCATTGCTGCCGTACGTAAAAGTTTTGCATTAGCTCCCTATTTTGACGTTGTTAGTTTGCCAAGTAAGTTATTTCGTGTTTGGACTTTTGCCTTGCTCTTCTCAATGTGGCGCTTAAATGATAGTGTCATATAAGGGTAACTCCCAAATACACTGTTTAAGGGCAGTGATCTTGTTCCATTCCACCAAACATTTAGTTCCCTCTTTGCCACTCTATTGTTAAGATGGAATAGGCAAGTCTGGGTCTTACTTGGACTGGGCTTCAGCTGATTCTTACTGTAATAGTTTGTCAGATTTTCTGGGTTTTCAGACCTGTTGAAATTGAAGGACCCTTCCTTGGATGCATGTTTGCCGATCATCCGCGCATTTGAACAGTGAGTACGCTCAGCTTCGGCACTGCGCGATCAGTCTCAGGTTTTTGCAGCAAAGCCCACGCGCCGGTTCCCACTCCCGCACGACCGGACACGCATATGACTTACTCGGCTTAGCCCCCAAGCGCCGATACCAGCAGCTCCCCTCCAGTAGCCAGTGTTTTGTTTCCCGCCCCCGGCAGGAGTGTCGTTTTTTCCCCCCAATACCAAGTTTCCTCCTCTCATAGTCTCAATTGCAGGGGTGGGGTAAGCGGCTACCATCATGATAGGCACCTCCCTCCCCTCTCAGGCCGATTGATTTCCAGATGCGTCCCTACAGCAAAGATGTGGTACATTTCGAGGGTCAGTTCACAGCGCCAGTCCAGTACGGCACCCGCTCCATTGAGGCACGTATCTTGGTGGTTAAAAAGTCTGAGGTTTGGAGATCGATGAATAGGCCGCCACTGTCCATTATCTTGGTGTGTCCAGCCTCCTGGATGACTTATTTAACCGTTTTAGGCAGTGTTTTCTCCGCCTGAAACAGGCGTCAACAATTTTGAAGCTCACATCATTCTGATCCCTTCAGCGGTCCCCAAATTCTTCAAGGCACGAAATGTCCCTTTTGCTCTTCGGGACAAGCTGCGCCTCGAACTCCAGCTTTTACAAGACAAGGGCGTTCCTACTCCAGTCTCTAACAGTCTGTGGGTCACGCCTATAATTATGATCGAGAAACGGTAAGAATACTCAAAAAAAATTGGAAGAAAGAAAAAAAATTGTTTTTTCTAAGTGGCCAGTTTTGTAAGAATATATTTTAAAATCTAGTCTTTGTATTTTATATTATACATTTAGTTTGTCAGCTAGCTCAGTAAATGGATGAAACCTGAACCTTCTCAGGGTCGTGTTTTAGTTGACGGTCTTCAACTAGTGCGAGTATTTTTACAAAGTAGTCCCACATTAAATGCTATAAAAATAATGTTTAAAGGCAAATGTTATTAATAATTCCCTTTGAAATCAATGTGGAACCTATCCTTTATATTAAAATTCTGATTATTATTCTCAGTTACATATATCATGCAAACTTTAATTGAATGTCCAACTGGAAGCAAAATCGTAAATGCTAAATAAAAACTTTTTAAGATATGGCTATTAGGAAATTATTTAATAAAATATTATTCACTTCTCACTCAGAATAATAATAATAATAGTCACTTTGAATAATTATGCACTTCGTAATTTAATATTTCTTTGTAAGATACCACCTTTTACTATACTTACTACAGAAGTTAGCGTAATTTTTATATAAGTCCAGTTTGGTTTTGCTCAGCTGAAATAGAATGTTATTATTTTTTTTATTATGAAGTTTTCCACCCATCCATGCTTTACCAGTTAGGAATTGTGAATCTGCCACGTAATGGTGGCGGGTGATGCAATCTGTGTTGTTAGTTTCTTGCTGAAACAAATGCTAATGGCGTCCTTTAGCATTTCATATAAATGATCAGGATATTTTTAACTAATTAAAGGTCGTACACTTATTTCATTTAATACATATATTTTAAGACTTTAAAAATGTTCAAAAACATTTACAGACCTCATTACAATGTTTCCTTCATTTTCATCAAAGACAATCTCGTCACGACATCTGAATCCACCAGAGCAGACACAAGAAACAAGATACAACCAGATACAACAAGATTAATTTTTTTATCATTCATACATTTATATATTTTAATTGTATAAAGATAATAACACATATAAAAATAATTATTCTTTGTTACGAGTGTATACACAGACACATTTTGTTACATGATGCGTCTATATTAGTGGTACCACTAAACTTTCCAATCGTCGATTTCGGTAAAAATTGGAAGGACATTACAAAACCCATTGGTGGTCTAAGAATCTGTGGCGATTTTTCTAATACCATCAATGCCCAATCGGTAGCGGACTCTTATCCTATTTCCAAAATGGAGGACATACGGTCTCGTTTGGCAAGGGGCAAGATCTTCGCAAAAACTGACCTCCAAGATGCTTACGTAAAACGAGACCTACTACCATCCGCCGTACACGTGATCGCGGAGTTAGGACAGGCAGATATCTTTCCGCATGCTTATTTAAGGACGCGCACCCGCTAGCCACGGCAGTCGGACGCCAGCCAAGGACCTTTCTCGCCTCTGCCCTTCTGTCACCACCGCTGCTCAGCCGCCCAGTCGCCCCGCCAAGGACGCCATCGGGTTCCGCAGCACCGCTGCCGACTGTGGGGACGGACGACTGTAGGTCGCCTCACTGACGTCCGGAACTGTTAAAGTACTGAACGGCCAACCAGTGGACCTTTAATTTTGTGTATTTTGTTCTGGTGTATCATTATCATGCAGTCAGAGGAGTACTGACCTTGTTGTTGGATTGTAATAAAATGTATTGGAAGATACAAGAGTGACATTCTTACTGTAGATTCATCACTAACCTTCTTTTGTTGGGATGGAGGAGGGTCTCTTTCCTCCCCTTCAACACATCCTTCCGCTCGCCAAATCTGGCCATCTCGCTCGGTTCCCGGCTGCTTCGCCTTAAAACAAAACAAAAATATTTCCTCTACATAAAATAAGATCGTTCCTGACAGATGAAAATTGTGTGCCAGAATTGAGACTCTAGCCTGGGACCTTTGACTTTCGCGAGCAAGCGCTCTACCGACTGAGCTATCCCGACACAACTGACGATGCCGCCTCACAACTTTACTTCCGCCAGTACCTCACCTCCTACTTTCCAAACTTCACAGAAGTTCTCTTGCGAACCTTGCAAGCCTAGCACTCCTGGGAGAAAGGATATGGTGGTGACATGGCTTAGCCACAGACTATGGGATGTTTTCAGAATGAAACTTTCACTCTACAGCGGAGTGTGAGCTGATATGAAACTTCCTAGCAGATTAAATTTGTGTGCCGGAACCGGGAATCGATCCTTGGGCCTTTGCCTTTCGCGGGCATGACCTCTACCGACTGAGCTATCCCGACACGACTCACGATGCCGCCTCACAACTTTACCTCCGCCAGTACCTCGCCTCCTACTTTCCAAACTTCACAGAAGCTCTCCTGCGAACCTTGCAAGACTAGCACTGCTGGAAGAAAGGATATGGTAGAGACTTGGCTTAGCCACAGCCTAAGGGAAGTTTCCAGAATGAACCTGAGACCTGGGTACAGAATCTGTTTCCGCCAGTTTCCGTGAGTGATAGCAGTCAAAGCTCGTCTTCTCTGGTTTCCGATTTGTTCAGTGTTCTCTCAACTTGTCGTCTCTTAGCCCTGAGTGCGGCAGTCACCGAAAGTGCGCCATGTCCTGTTGATGTGCAGGGATAAGAAATACCTCTTTCTTTCCCTAAGTACTAGAAATGAATTTCTTTTTAAAATAAAAATGGAAATAAAAAACTCAACCCCTCTCCGTCCAGGTGAGGTAATGTGAAACAAAACATCTTGTTAAGTAATTGAAGAATAAGGCTCTAAATCTAACAGTAATAGTTTTCAAAATAAAAAGCCAAGATCGCACATTAATAATTTATTAAATGACGACCTGTTTCGGTGCACTGTGTCACCATCATCTGGTCTCTTATATGTTATAAGCTGGTTATCTTGTTAAAAAAGTTGCGTATAAAATAAGTGCAACATTGCACTTAGTAACTATATAAAAGACACAAGTTAACAACATTACAGCTTACAAAATACAAGATGACCAGCTTATAACATATATGAGACCAGATGATGGTGACAGTGCACCGAAACCGGTCTTCATTTAATAAATTATTAATGTGCGATCTTGGCTTTTTATTTTGAAAACTAAAACGATCAGATCGCCTCCAAACTCTACTACGTCAGGTAATCGAAACAGTAATACATTAACTATGACAAAACTTTTATATTGGATGCCGCACATCCCTTTATTTCTACAATCGTGTTTCCTCGTCCTTTGTTCGTTGTTGGTTTTTCCCCTCATATTGTTGTTATTTTTAACGCTGTGATATGATTCGCAAACGTTTTCCTATAGTTAGGAAAATTGAGCACTTGTGGCGAGGTACACTCTATAACCTGATTACTAGGCCCTGTCTTGTGAAATATTTATGTAGTACAGTGTTGTAGTACGTGTACTGTACGGTTTCATTACCGAGATGAGAGAAATGTGTTGCTGTGCTGATCTGCAAATTGAAGCCAGGATTTTTTTTCCACCATACCCATATAACGTTATTTTCTCCACAGACAAATCTGTGTTGCAAGATGTCGATCAGATGGCATTCCCTGCATTTATCAGTTACGGACAAATGTGTTTGGTGAAGTTTTTCTCTTGTTGGTATCGTCTCATTAACTATTTTGTACCATGTTGATCTTATATCCGTAACGAGCACTTTGTTGTTGTTGAATTACCGAGCCACACCATAACACTTTTCTTAGGAATGGATGATAACCTATGGTAAGCTAAAGTGAACGCAGACAATTCTTCGGCGAATCCCTGCAACACGGCAACCTTACTAGCACTGCCAGCTGAGCTCACACTGCCGATCAGCTGCAGAGAAGACGAAACATAAACATATCCCACACATCGGACTGACTAACTTATGACGAAGATGCGATAAAAGTCGACACCTAGCCTTTAATGATAACCAGAAACTAACGTTAACCTACCTTTGACCGATCTGTCGCATATAGATCACCCCTAGTCTTGACTTTTACGTAAAAATGGAAGATAGTTATACAAAAACAACATTTTGTTTTCTCCTAATGTCTCATGGAACCAGAATAGTCAAGTTGCATACTCCAATACCTGGTAACATGTCCTACTGCACTTATACATGCCTGTATTCGTCGTGGCATACTGTCCACTACATCATCTAGACACATTTTGTCCATATTGGCCCACTCCTCAACAAACATTCGGCAGAGATTTCTTTGATTAGTTGGTATGTCGTCTCTCACATTTTCAATGGCTTCAAGATTTTCGATAGGCTTCACGTCTGGGTAGCACAGTGGCAATTCTAATTTTGCTATGTTATGATGAAGCAACGAGCTCACAAAAAATGCACGAATGAACATTAGAATAGCCGTCCATAATGACGAATCCCTCACCGAAATGCTGTCAGTAGCGTACGATGGCCCCACGTAATGCCACACGAAAACATCATGTTACCACCACCTTGCGTGTGGAGCAAGTGTATCTAACACGTTCAGGCTGCCCCCAAAATGGTCTCCAACGATTGTCTGGTTGATGAGAGTCTCATAGGTTGATGCCAATTCTGAGTACTCCATTTAGCTTGTTGTTGGGCCCATCTTTACAACACTGCATAGTGTCTACGCGTCGAAGGTGAACCTCACTGTGGATGTCGGGAGTCAAGTTTCCTAATACGTTCAATTTGAGTCGAAAGAAGACTTCCTGTGGCCGTGCGAAAATTCTTATTTAGCATAGTGGCCTTCCTTTCAGCGAGCTTAAATCGGTAAATAGTGGTCATTAGCTGCTGTGGTTGTCTTTGGGCGGTCAGAGCGAGATAGTCATTGTCAGTTCCTACATCTCTTCAGCACTCACACGTCCGAACGACATCACTTTGGTTCACTTCAAGATGCCTGGGAACTCCCCTTGAACTGTGTCGAATGTTCAAATGTTTGTTAAGCTTAAGGGACTTATCTGCGGGGTCACCAGTCCCTAAGCTGACAAACTACTTATGAACTGCCTTATTCTAAAGACTTCATAAACATCCATGCCCGAGAGGGGGATTCGAATACCCGACGGGGAACGGCCTCGCGCATCGTAACATAACGCCTCAATGTGCTCGGCCGCTCCGCCGCGGCTGATCTGTGTCCTTTCTGTCACAAAATAACAATGCAGGATACCATGAAAATTCGCAACTACAGTCAATATGCGCAATGTGTGTTGTGACTGAAACTGGTAGGCAGTTTTACTCAATCGCATTGTCACTGCTTATACGTGTTTTTTACATCTTTGTGGGGACTGAGTGACATGCCGCGTGGAATAGCACACAATCTGAGGCGCCATGTCACCGACTACGTGGCCGCTCCCGTCGGAGGTTCAAATCCTCCCATGGGCATTTTTCTGTGTATATTATCCTTATTATCGATTTTTAAGTTACTTTTAAGTATGCCTCGCAGAGTGGACAGGTATAGTTGGGAACAAACAGACGAGGAAGAAGGAAGTGACACCGATGAGACTCAAGATTGACAGGGGAGCAAACTGCCACTGTCATCAACCAAAACCAGACCTTCTCAGACACAAGAAAGAAGAAAACAATATAAAGAGAAGAGACTAATATCACCAAAACCATGGAAACTGTGCTGGGTGATCGGTGTCTTGAAGAAAACATTCCAAGGTACTCAACAACAGGAAGCACTTGTATATATGTATTTTCTCTTTGCTTTTATTTTATTTTTTCTTATCTCTGTTTATCTTAAGTACTCTAATTATGCAACAGTAATGAACTAACGTATAACATGTAGAACTACAAATGTACGTCATGCTTTATATTAAAAGGTAGCAGGATTATAAATGATAAAAAAATAAAAATATTAATTACCTGACATCTTATTCAAGTTTTATGCAGGATGCGATCTAAATATGATACTTATGAATCTCTCATGAGATCTTTATTTGCCATATATCACTTATATACATTAATTTTCCTCATTAAAGAGTTATTATCAAATCTTAATTGGCCAGTCATATGTTTGAAATGAGCCGACTCTATAATAGCTATAAATGATATGCACACCACTAGTCAAATATGCTCAGTGATGTGCATACCATTTATAGCTTGCTATTATATTGTCAGTTCATCTCAAACATGTGACTGGCCAATTAAGATTTGATAATAACTCTTTAATGAGGGAAATTAATGTATATAAGTGATATGTGGCAAATAAAGATCTCATGAGAGATCTAGGGACCGATGAATTCAGCAGATTGGTGCTTTGGGTTTACAGACATTTGTCCAGGCTGTGTTCTTGACGCAGTTCAACTTCAGTGTTTAGAAGACCTCGGAACCATGGAGACGGAAACCTCTTTTTGACGTGTGTAGTAAGAAAACCGGTACTTCCCTCACTACCCGCTCCCGATAGCTGCCGAGGGTTTTCCCCCCTTGGTGCTTGCCTCGGCACTTCTTCCTCTCTGCCCTCTTACTTCAAAAGCTTCCGACCACTTTCTAACACCTTAATGGACCGTATTATTGGGTAATCCCACAAACACGTACGGACAACATCACAGCATCCACTCCTGTGACTGCTCAGTAACCTACTGACACTTGCAGTGGTTGGTCATCATGCGAGTGCCTACGTAGAGGTGCTCCACTCTTTTTTGTGTTTCGATAAAAGCGAGCGACAGCGCGCGACATCCAGATAGGCGACTCTCGAGCTACAAGCTGCGAGAATGGGCTAGATGGTCGTGTTTCTTCAGTGCGCACGATAACTTTTCGCTACATGATGGCTACTAGACCGACCAGCTGTGTCTAAAATGTGGACCCCATAAACTGTAGAATGGAGATACCTCGAGAGTAAGGTAATAAAATTTGATCTACTTCAGGAAATAAGGCGAAAAAGAAACGCTGTGCTTGAAATTTACGAAGAGAGTTATCTTCATGGACCCGCAGTTGTGCCAACCTTTTCACCAGCGAGGCACACGAGCTTCTCAGCTATGTATCGACACTAAAATAACCATCATACCTCAACTTGATGTATTACAATTAAGAATTCTGGCGTCTGTTCTTTCGGACATGTCTGAATTCACAGTAATCCGACGAGTGATGATAATCAAAGTTGAATGCAAAATACTCCAGAATTCGTATCAAGAACAGCTGCTAGCATCTGTAATTTAGAAGTTGATACCCCTGGTCTATTAAACCAAGTTAAAGTCTCCCGGTCCCAACTGTATACCAATTAGGTTCCTTTGAGCGTATGCTAATGGCAACAGCCCAATACCTAGATATATACAACCGCTCGCTTAGCGAACGTTCCTTGCCCAAAGACAGGAAAGTTGCACAGGTTACGCCAATATTCAAGAAAGGCAGTAGGAGTGTTCTGCAAAATTACAGACCTATATCACTGATGTCTGTTTGCAGCAGGATTTTAGAACATATAGTTTCCTCAAATATTGTGAACTACCTCGAAAGAACGACCTATTGTCCCATAGTCAACACGGATTCAGAAAGTATAATTCTTGTGCAACACAGCTAGCCCTTTACTCGCATGAAATGATGAGTGCTATCGACAAGGGGTGTCAAATGGATTCCGTATTTCTAGATTTCCGTAAGGCTTTCGACACTGTAACTCACAAGCGTCTTCTAATCAAACTGCGTGCTTTCCTATCAGAAAGGACACAGTACGTTGTAATTGACGGAAAGTCATTGAGTAGAACTGAAGTGATACCTGGCGTTCCCCAGGGAAGCGTCATCTGTTAGTAAAGTCACCAGAAGATCAAAAGCAACTGCAAAATGACATAATATATCTGCATGGTGCAAAAAGTGGCGATTAACCCTTGATAATGAGATGTGTAGAGTCATCCATATGGCCACTAAAAAAACCGTTAAACTTCATTCACACGATAAACCAGTCGAAATTACAGGCCGTAAATTCAACTTATACCTAGGAGTAACAATTACAAACAAGTTAAATTGGAAAGAACACATGGAATATATTGTAGGGAAAGCGAACGAAATACTAAGTTTCGTTGGCAGAACACTTAGAAGATGCAAGAGCTCTACTAACGAAACTGCCTACATTACACTTGTACATCCTATTTTGGAGTATTGCTGCGCATTGTGGGATCTCCACAAAGTATGACTGATAGACGATTTAGAGAAAGTACACAGAAGGGCAGCTCGTTTTGTGTAATCGCGGTAAAGGAGAGACAGTATCACGGAAATGATGCACGAGTTGGGGAGGAAGTCGTTAAAAGAAAGGCGTTACTCGTTGCGACGATATCTATTTGCGAAATTTCACCAACTTTCTCGTCCGAACGCGAACATATTTTGATAGCACGGATCTATCTAGGAATACAGGATCATGTAAATAAGATAGAAATCACATCTAAAACGGAAAGATTTGGGTGTTCCTTTTTTCCGCAAGCTTTTAGAGAATGGAACTGTATAGAAACACCATAAAAGCGGTTCAATGAATCCTCTGCTACGCACTTCACTGTGACTTGCAGAGTATTTATGTAGATGTAGATGCTCAAATTATGGCGAAACCTTTTCCATATATGAACGAATGAAGCAGGCATGCCGTATCGTAAACTTCTGTGGCGGTTTTCGATACATGAATGTGGTGATTCATCGGGCCAACCACACACTTTCAATTATCATAATCGTGACACCGCTTGCTTCCTAGATTTGCGTTGGCTTCTGTTATTAAGGGCTTATCAACTGTATCCTTCCGTGGATTTTGAGCTCCAGAAGTACTGTTTTTATGGGAACAATTTTACTCGGTGAGTGTTGAGTTTTTGCAGTCGTCTTGTCGTGGTCGTTTTATGTTATCTCGACACGATCGTTCTTAATGCTAGTGGGTCGTTGTCAGTTTACTTCGGAACGCGCCCACTACTTCTCTTCGCAATGTGGTTTTAACTGGTTTTGTGTGCGCTGTCATTATCGTGGATTATGTCGCTAGCCGTTACCGCCACCGATAATCTCACTAAATGCGCACGATCCATTATACTTCTTTGAAATTATGAGAGATCACGCGTATCACCGATCATTCGTGTTCACCGCCAGAGAACAAAATGGGTAAGATAAAGCAGTCAACAATCCGAAGATTAGTTTGAGCACCACAGTGCTATACTAGGCATGGTCCTGTTTGGAGGTGGTATGCCGTTGCCTTCCTCCGACCTTCGAACTGACTTACCCAGCCAGTTATAGGGGGACCTACTGTTTAACGTGGGTTCCGAACCACGGACCTACTCGGTATTTTTCACATGAGCAATACTGCCAGAGGTGAAAGAAGTGGAAAGTGACAGATAAAAATCGTAGGACCTGGCGGGGATCGAACCCGCGACCTTTGGATGTGTAGTCTGACACTCTACCACTGTGCAACCGAGGAGCACTACACCCATACTGTAAGGCGCCGCGGTGGAGTAGCCGAGCGGTCTAAAGCACCTCGCTGCGGAGCGCGCGGTTCCTCGCCGTGGAGGTTCGAGTCCTCCCTGGGGCATGGGTGTGTGTTGTCCTTAGGTTAGTTTACCTAGGTTTAAGTAGTTTGTAAGCTACGGACTGATGGCCACGCAGTTTGGTCCGATAGATTTACAAACATTTGATTTTTTTTTTTTTTTTTTTTTTTTTTTTTTACTGTAAGGTGACCTTCAAAATTCATACGTCGATTGCGCACAGTGTTTACACATACACAGTTGTGCCAAATTGCAACAAGATGTAGTATGCTGCATGGCGTTCACACGACGGTTGGAACTTACACAGTGACAACTATTCATTCACAACCGATACAAAAGCGTTACATGTTTCCACCTGACACTGCTCTTGAAAGTAGTCACCAGCGTTGTGTAGAACCTGTTGCCAGCGATGTAGAATGCGAAGTATACCGTTAGCAAACGGTCTACTGCCTGAAGAATCCCTGGAACAGTTCTTAAGTGAATGTCACGAAATGGTTCCTTCAGCAAGGCCACTACGGTCGGGGGTTCGAATCCCCCCTCGGGCATGGATATTTGTGCCGTCCTAGTTCGTAAGTAGTTCATAAGTAGTTTGTAAGTTTAGGGACTGATGACCCCGTAGTTAAGTCCCATAAGCTTAACAAACATTTGAACATTTGATTTGAAATGGTTCCTTCATCTTCGGAATCACATCAAAGTCACAAGGACTTACGTCCGGGGAGTATGGTGGATGGTACAGTACTGCCCAGTTTCATCGACTGAACAGAGCAGCCACAACTTGCGCTGTATGTTTCCGCGCATTGTCGTGCAAAATGATGGATGGGTTGCGCTGGAAGTGTTGCCGCTTCTTTCGCAGAGCTGGTCGTAGATGATGCTCCAAAAACTAACAGTAATACTGTGCTTTGACGGTCTGCGTGGAGCAACGTAATGCGTTAGGATAACACCATCATAGTCTTACACTAGAATCACCATAACTTTCACCATACCGGGGTCCGACGCCTCTTGAAGACATTGATGCTGTACGACCTCTGGTACATTAAATCTTGATCCAACTCTGTTGTTCCTGTTTCTAAAACATAGTGACACCGTTACGTCAGAGCGCCCGCTCACAAGTGACTGTGTATTTCTGGATTGTGGAAAAGCCGGTGACGTGGGACGGGCGACTCCATTTGCTCGAAGCTAAGGTAGGTATGTCAACAACGTATACTACCAGCGACAATAGTAGATGCCATTGTATAGCTCTCCACAGCAGTGCTGCCACTATTGATGTTCCAACTCTCGTATTATTTTCTTACGCTCACTAATAAGCGAGTTTGAGTAGTATATGTATATAATAAATATAGTATGCAGCATTGGTCGTTCTTTATTAATGTTTTTTCAGATCGATTTCGATCACATAATGATCATCTTCAATGCACCTTCAATACAAGAAATTACAAAAATCAGTACAAACTCGAAACACATAAAAATAGAATAAACTCAAAACCAATCCAATTGCAGAGTATAGCAAATATACATACCAGTAATCGTAATATCAGCTATGCATAATCATATGCCATATTAGCTGGATGTAACAGATTTTTTTGAACATATCAATGTAGTGCCCAATCATGAAACGAGCGAGCTGCTTACTAAATCACGCAGAGGCGCTTTAGAAAAACGGCGCTACTAACGCCCTCTGGTACAATAACATTTCAGTGAATTAAATATAATTTTCTAGTTTTAAAATAAAAAAGAAATCTATATGAATTTCATTGTCGATATGTTCACCAAAAAGAACAGAATATACATGTTGAAAAATGAAAACTTTGAATAACAGAAAAATATATCCTTAACAGTTATGACGCAAAGCGTCTAACGTCAATTTCACATACTATCCATCTGTATGTTAATATCAAGAAATGAAAGAACGCCTTTATGACTACCCCTATAGGGTTGTATCACATATTTAAAATCAACTGTTTCAAGTTTTAGATGAATCCAAAAATATACAGACGAAAAGAAAGCTGTTATAATGTATGCTGCTTGCAGCGACCTCACATTTTTGTGCTTTATGCACGTGGCAAAATGCACAGACCCAGCCAGTATCATAGAAAATTGTTCACAACATATACAGACTAGGTATATCTATAAAGTACACATCCACAACCTATTACATATCAAAATATATAAAATAACAAAAAAACATCAATTTTTTAAACATACATATTAGGTACATCTATGAAGAATAATTTTTTTTTTTATATTTTACAGAACATACGTTATTATAGTCAAATGTAAGGAAACGTAATTAATTTTTATTTGTCATTACACAATGCCGGTTGCTATGACATCTTATGTATGGCAAAAACATTTGCACTATGGAGCACATTACGCTCCAAAGTGTTGAACGAAACACGTAAATATCTGGTTTCACAAATTTTAGATTACAGCACTGGTAGTATCGTGATTTATTATTCGTGTTTAGTCACGTTATAGTAGAATAGGTTAACCTAGCTATGAAGTAGTAAAATGGTAAAACTCATATGTATGTCGAAAACTGATCCATATTCCAGCAAATGTCAAAGCAGAATAACGTACATATTAATTTTTTGTTTTACAGTCTTTAGACTTCTAGCATAAAGAACATTGTGCGTCTAACTATGATGCACACTACAACTCTTTTGGATAGTATTTGTGGGTATTGTCCCATTCCTTTCTCAATGCGGTTTTTCGTTGTTGCCCGGTTCGGAAAGATGTGATTTTTGAGATGCGTGTCAACCAAGTGGATCCATGGCATGCCCTATAGGGTTCAGGCCAAAGAAGTACAAAGACCACGATGTTATTGCTAATGAATTACTTCTTCATTGTTCAGGCACTAGGCCTGCATGTAGCATTTTGAGTGTCCTACGTTTTAATGCCTCCTAAAGCAGCTTCTTCGAATAAAGGTGATAAAACATGGCAGGGAGCTTAAGAAATCCACGCACTTGCTTAACGGCGGCATCTGATATCAGCTGCTGCTTGCGGTCGGCTAATCCACCTGGCATCGACCCAGTATTGTCTCCGAGCACAATACGGCAAGCGCGGAGCACAATGAACGCGGAACCTGAATTCACGATACTGAGACGATCACTGACACCGTTTGTAAATCTAGGTTGACGTAGTCACGTTGCGTGACTTTTCCTTGCAACCATTTCTCCGACGCTTACAAGGATAATGCCTCTTCCAGTGTTACATCATTCTTGCAAAATGTGACATCTTTCTTGTGGATCAGTTGCAACATTGAAAATTTATTTTGTTTCTTATCAGCAACCCAGACTGAGTGCAACTGCTGTCCAATAATGGCTCTGAACTGCATCACAGGATAGAGGGCAGCGACTCATTAATTAGTTTCCTCATGCTAAGGGGCGAACTGAATACGGCCGAGAAAAGAAATCTTCTTTGCCATTATTGAAATTAAAACATTGTTTTTTAATCATTTTTGGTACTCTCAGTTACCATCTTGCTATCTTATGAAGGTTAATACTGTTGCCCAGGCGGATATGATTAACACGCCATTTTGGAAACAGACGGATGTACAAAAGAATGACATGTCAAACTGAAAATAATTATTTACTTCAAAGTCTACCATTATCTTACGCCCCATAACCCTTTCAGACCAGATGTTGTAGGTGATGTGAAATTAATATAGAGAGGGACATTTAAGATACAAAATTACAATAGAGAAAATAAATTTATTTCCAAAAATTTTGTACCCACACAATTGCGTGGTTTGGGCCTTCACTACAAATTTTAATCTACAACTACACACACACTCTGCAAATCACACTTAAGTGCCTGGCAGAGGGTTCATTAACCGCTTTCATAACTTTTCTCTAGTGTTCCATTCTGTAATAGCAGGCGGGAAGAAAGAACACCTAAATCGTTCCGTTTTCGATCTGATTTCTCTTATCTTATTGGGATGGTCATGCCTCCCGAAGTAGGTGGGAGCTAGCAAAATATTTTCACATTCAGAAGTAAAAGTCGGTGATTGAAAATTCGCAAACAGATCACGCCGCAATGAATAACGTATTTCTTTTAATGATTCCCCCCCCCCCCCGATTCGTCCAACATTTCCGTGACGCTTTCCCCCCGGTAAAGTGATAAAACAAAACGAGCTGCCCTTCTCTGAACCTTCTCAATGTTGTCCGTCAGTGCCACCTGGTGAGGGTCCCACAAGGGGCAACAGTACTCCAGGAGAGGACGCACAAGTGTGATGTAGGCAATCTCTTTGGTGGAGCTGGTGCATCTTCGAAGCGTTCTGCCAATGAAACGTAATCTTTGGTTCGCCTTCCTCACAATATTTTTTATGTGTTCTCTCTCCAGTCTAAGTTGTTCGTAATTGTAACTCCTATGCATTTGGGAGAATTTACGACCTTAAGGTTTGACTGATTTATCGCGTAATTGAAGTTCAGCGGATTTCTTTTAGTGCTCATGTGTATCACTTCACACTTTCCTTTATTTAGTGTCAATTGCCAATTTTCGCACCATGTAGGAATGATCTGCACAATCGTACAGTAACATGCCTTTTGAAAGAAACGACATTATAACATCACAGGATCATATGAAATCAACTGGCTGTCAGTTATGATAGCTTCACGTCAAAATAAATAAGGATATCAACACATTGTCAACGAGTCTTCATCATAAAAAATCTGACATTAGACCCAACACGCACAATTGTGCATGTGCTAATGTTTCAGATTATACTTTCAATAATTTTCAGAAAAAATGAACAATTTAAGAGATATTTACGTAAAATGGTCTATCTACAGTTGATCTATATCATTAAAATGAATGAAACCAATTTTATATAAGGAAAATATAAACAAACCTTCGAATGCGCTCTTTCTTGCCACCATTGTAAGTGTACTAGTGTACAAACACGGAACTAATAATAATAATTTCGTGTGGCTCGTTGGCCTGGTGCAAGTCTTTCAATTGGACGCCACTTCGGTGACTTGCGTGCCCCTAGCCTACCCCAGTTATCCAACCGGGCAAAGGATGTTGTGACGTCCTCATCAACATTGACACGCAAGCTGCCGAAGTGGCGTCCAATTGAAAGACTTGCACACCTGAACTTCCTAGCGTGAATAACAAAGGAGCAAAACTAGACCCGCACAACCGTGCATACAGGGTCTGAAAGGGATAGTACAAGAGCTAGAGGCTACCAAATTCCAATGTTCAAATATTTGTAAATATATGGGACGTTTTTGGTTGTTAGTCCTTAGGCTTCCGATCTACTTAAACTAAGTAAACTAACATAAGGTCAACACACATCCATGCCCGAGGGAGGTCTCGTACTCCGACGGCAAGCAACCGTGCACTCCACAGCAAGGCGCCTCAGAACGTTCCCACGTTATTCCGTGTCTTCGCGTTATCATAATGCCACGGCGGCTGAATGTTTAAGCGACTGCACTTATAACGTTTCATGGGCCGCCTCGACTTTATTGCAATATTTATTTATTTTATACTGCATAATTAATCTCTTCTATTTGTTACGATTATTCTGTGTTTATTTCATGCAAATTATTACGTATCGGCAATAGAGCTACCTTATGCAAAGGAAGTATTATGTTAACAAGCACATTATTATCTGTACATTTACGCTTATCATATGTTTTACTTAATAAGAAGGAGCAGCAGTATCCATTCTTTCTTCTTCTTGGTCTAGCATTCAAAGGTTTCGGACGCAACAGCGCATTGATCTTTGTTTAAGTTGCCTGAACAGTTAATTCTTTTCGAGCACAGAATGTATGTAGGAAATTATTGTAAATGTATGTTCAGAATATATATCAACTAATTTCGTTTAACGAAAATTTTCATTTCTAAATATTTTATTGTTTAAAAGCCACCTCATTATTCCTTATTGTACAATATATTAATAGTGTGTAAACTTTTCTTAAAGATTACCACCAGCCGCCATTTTCTTGCAGTGTGCGAAATTAAATGTTGGAACGATGCACAATACTCCATAATTATCTTAAAATCTTTTGTTCCGCACTATACGTCCCTGAGATATACGCCAGTTTATCGAAATATAGCTATTTTTATTTTTTATTTTAATTTTATTTATTTATTTATTTAGCTAGCCGTGGACTTATGATGAATTGGTGTTTTGCGAGTGCGTTCCAACAGTTAGTTTCTGTGCAGTGTGTACGTGGCGAGCTGCTCTTCTACGTAATCAGATGTGATTTTAGGCAGGTCGTTAAAATTAAATAATTTGTGCCATTTACCAGCTCCATTAAGTTGCAGAAAATTTTTGCAGGCACAGTTTTTTTTAATCACAGTGATTTGCAACCCAGCCACCAACTTGAGATATTTCTCCCGCCGTAATTTTAACGCCCTAATTTTCATTACAAAAATTCCGAACAATTTCAAATTTTATTTGCTTTCCGTGTAAACTTTCTTTTCGCGGAACGTTATTTTCTCAGGTGCTACCTTTTCTAAATTTACATAATTACATCGAACCATTACATTGATTTTATGATTTTTAAATAATAATAAAATATTTACTTATTAATATTTTACTTTTATTATTTACCAATCAATTAGGGAGGAATATTTCACACTGCAGCCGACGATGTAGCTTAGCACCTTCGATGAGACGGCCGGGAGCCATGTCTAATCAGTAAATGAGCCAAGAATTCAACGATCAACAAACAAGAAGCTCGATACCATGTCCACAAGGACCCCACCTATCCAAGGACAAAAATGAATAAACAGAATAACATCTACAGTCATGAAACTTCCAGGCAGATTAAAATTGTGAGACGCAACCGGGACTCAAACCTGGGACCTTTTTCTTTCGCGGGCAACCGCTCTACCACTGAGCTACCCCGGCACGACACACGGCTCCCCAACAACACTTCTGCCAGTAGCTCGCCTCCTACTTTCCAAGATTCACAGAAGTTCTCCTGCGAACCTTGAAAGACTAGCACTCATGGAAGAAATGGTACGGTGGAGACATGGCTTAGCAACAGTCTAAGGGATGTTTCCAGGATGAATCTTTCACTCTGCAGCGGAAAGGGCGCTGAAATGTAAGTTACTAGAAGATTAAAATTGTGTGCCGGAAACGGGACTCGAACCTGGGACCTTAGCCCTTCGCGGGCAAGCGCTCTACCGACTGAGCTATCCCGACAGGTACTGGCAGAAGTGAAGTTGTGTGGGGGAGCCGTGAGTCGTGTCGGGGTAGCTCAGTGGTAGAGCGCTTGCCAGCAAAAGGCAAAGGTACCAGGTTCCAGCCTCGGTTCCGGCACACAATTTTAATCTGCCAGGAAGTTTCATATCAGCGTACACACCGCTGCAGAGTGAAAGTTTCATTCTATCTACAGTCATACTTCGCAAGCCATCTCACATGTGTAGCGGAGAGTACTTTGCGTGCTATTGTCAAATTCTCGTATTACAGTCGCGTACGGATCTCGAGTAAATTATTGCCTCTGAGTGGGCTCTAATTTCTCTGATCTTATCCTTGTGGTTGCTTCGCAAGATATGCGTAGGAGGAAGCAATGTATTGGTTGGCGCTTCATGAAACGTCCGGTCTTGGAACTTTGACAAAAGCGCGAACCGCGATACAGGTCTCTCTTGCAGCGTCTGCCACTGGAGGTTCCTGATCATCTCCGTGACGCTTTGGCGCTTACTGAATGAGCCCGTAACGGATCTTGCTGCTCTCCGTTGTATCTTCTCATTGTCTTCTATTATTCGTCCCTGGTACGGATCCCACACTGATGATCAATACTTAATGAACGAACAAATTACCGGAAATCACCCGTTGGGACTTTTTGTGATCTCTCGAAGGCCTTTGATTGTGTAAATCATGGGATTCTTCTAGATAAGCTTAAGTACTGTGGTATGAGAGGTACAGTGCACAAATCGTTTAAATCATACTTAACTGGAAGAGTGCAGAAAGTTGAACTAAGCAGTTCACATGATATAGATAAAACAATTCCTCTAACTGGGGAGTTATCAAAATGGGGTCCCACAATGTTCGGTCTTGGGTCCCTTGTTGTTCTTAATATATATTAATGACTTGCCATACTACATTCACGAAGATGCTAAGCTAGTTCTTTTTTTCTCATGATACAATTATAGATATCACACCTAACAAACAGGAATTAACTGATGAAATTGTAAATGATATCTTTCAGAAAGTTATTGAGTGGTTCTCTACAAATTGACTCTCATTAAACTTTGATAAAACCAAGTATATACAGTTTAATACAGTAAATGGCATGATACCATTTAAAAAATTAGACTTTGAACAGTAATCTTTAGCTAAGGTAGAATATTCAAAATTTTTGGGTGTTTGCAATGACGAGGGATTGAATTGGAAGAAACATATTGAAGATCTCTTGAAACTTTTGAGTTCAGCTACGTATGCTATCAGGATCATTGGAAAATTTGGTGATATACATCTCAGTAAATTAGCTTACTATGCCTACTTTCATTCACTGCTTACATATGGGATCATATTCTGGGGCAATTCAACATTGAGTGAAGAAGTATTCATTGCACAAAAGCGTGTAATCAAAATAATTGATGGAGCCCACCCAAGATCATCCTACAGACATTTCTGTGGGGATCTAGGGATCTTCACTGTAGCTTCACAATATATATATTTACTCATGAAATTTGTTATTAACAATCAATTCAAAAGTAATAGCAGTGTGTATAGTTACAACACTAGAAGAATGGGTGATATTCACTATTCAAGGTTAAATCTAACTTTGACAAAGAAAGGAGTGAATTATACTGCCCCAAAAGTCTTCAATCACTTACCAAGTAGCATCAAAAGTATGACAGATAGCCTAGTAGTGTTTAAAAAGAAATTAAAGGTATTTCTGAATGGCAACTCCTTCTACAATGTAGATGAATTTTTAGATAAAACTTTATTTTTCTTACATAATAAAAAATTAAAGAAATAAAAAATAAAACGAAAATAATAAATCTTTAACATATTGATTGTCATGTATAGACAACATTAACTAAACTACCCGTTCCACATCATTACGAAATGTCGTATATATGATCTATGGAAGAAGTATAAATCTAATCTAATTTAATCTGATGAGAGTTTCGTAACGTACTTACTTTGTGGACGAATTACACTTCCTGATGATACTTCTAATACATCTCAGTCTGGCATCGGCCTTACCCACGATTGATTTCAAATCGCCCCTAAAACACTGGACTCGCATTCGGAAGGACGGTGGTTCCAATCCACCTCCGGCCATCCAGTTTTCCGTGATTTCCATACATTACTCCAGGCAAATACCGGGATGGTTCCTTTGAAAGTGCGCAGCCGATTTCCTTCCCCATTTTTACCCAAAAACCTGAGCATGATCTCCGACTCTAATGACCACGGTGTCGACGGGACGTTAAAGTCCAAGCTTCCTCCCTTCCTTCAAATCGTTCCTTATGTCTACTCCCAGATACCCGATGGAAATAACTGCTTCCAGTGTGTGTCATGCTGTTGCATAGTTCAGTGATAAAGGAAATTTCTTCCTATGTAAACGCAGAACATTACATTTGTTCATCGTGAGACTCAACAGCCATTCCCTGCACCATGCTTCAATGTGCTGCAGATCGTCCTGCATTTAGCTGCCCTTTTAAAGTGTTGCGAATTCTCGATACACCACAGCATCATTCGAGGAAAGTCTCATTGAACTTCTTATGTTATCTATGCGATTTATATACAGGGTGAAAAACCTAACATTTACACCGCAAATATTGCGGAAAGGGAAAGTGCGATTGATGAGCGGTTTTCACAGAATGGATTGGTAATCAAGGACTAGTATTGTTGGCCAACAAACAGATTGTAAAAATGCCTAGAGAGTGTATATTTTATGCAAACAAACACATTTTCAAATGGAACAATGGTTGTTTCTATCATGCACTGGAATTTTTGACGTCAGCTGCGACAGCGTAGCTTACTGGCTGGTGGTCATGAGACAGTGGGCCGTGCCCCAGGGACTAGCCACTCGGCCAGTCTGCTATGCTATCGCAGCCTCTGCCCCCGAAACTTTGAACGGTTATAGCTGCCAAACTAAACGTAATAAAAATGTCATTCAAAATTCTTTATACACAGCTGGTGTCAAAAATTCCAGTGCATGATAGAGAAAAAAACAAACAATTGTTCCATTTGAAAAATTGTATGTTTGCTTAAAGTACACTTTCTAGGTATTTTTACAACCTGTTTGATGGCTGAAAATACGAGACCCTGACTAGCATTCCATTATCTGAAAACCGCACATCAATCTCACTTTCCGTCTGGAGGCAAATTATTAACTGAGATGTAAGGTAACAGACGTAATATACTTTTAAAATGCGCATTGTATTATTATATTTATGTTCTTGATATAATTGTAAAAATTGGCATGTTTCTGCAGCAGCAGCGAGGGACTGTTTGGAAACAAATTATTAACTGAGATGTAAGGTTGTTGTTCTTGTGGTCTTCAGTCCTCAGACTGGTTTTATGCAGCTCTGCACGCTACCCTGTCCTGTGCAAGTCTCTTCATCTGAGAGTACGTTCGGCAACCTACATCCTTGTGGATCTGCTTCTCCCTCTACGATTTTTACCCCACACGCTTCCTTCTAATGCTACGTTGACAATTCCTTGATTTCTCAGAATGTGTACAACCAATCTATTCCTTCTCTTAGTCAGGATATGCCAGAAACTCCTTTTCTCCCCGATTCGGTTAAGTACCTCCTCATTAGTTACGTGATATACCCATCTAATTTTCATCATTCGTCTGTAGCCACCACATTTCAAAAGCTTCTATCATCTTTTTATCTTAATTCCTTATCGTCAACGTTTCACCTCCATACAATGCTACACTCCAGGCAAATGTTTTTAGAAAGGACTTCCTAACATTTAAATTAATATTGGATGTTAACAAGTTTCGCTTTTTTAGAAACGCTTTTCTTCCCATAGCCATTCTGCATTTTATATCTTCTTTACTTCGGCCGTCAGAAGTTATCTTGCTACCCAAATAACAAAATTCATCTACTACTTTTATTGTCTCATTACCTAACCTAATTCCTTCAGCATCGCCTAATTTTCTGACATTGCATTCCATTAACATCGTTTTAATGTTCATCTTATATCTTCCTTTCAAGAACTGTCCATCCTTTTCAATTGTTCTTCCAGATCTTTTGCGGTCTCTGACAGAATTACTATGTCCCTGAACTTTAATGTCCTCTCCAAATTTCGCCTTCCATTCCTTCACTGCCTGCTCAATGCACAGATTGAACAACATTGGGCAAAGGCTACAGCCCTGTCTTACTCCCTTCCCAACCTCTGCGTCCCTTTCTTGCCCTTCGACTCTAATAACCGTTGTCTGATTTTTGTATAGGTTGAATATATCTCTTCGCTCCCTATATTTTACCCCTGCTACCTTCAGAAATTGGAAGAGTGTATTCCAGTCGACATTGTCAAAAGCTTTCTCCAAATTGAAAAACTCTAAAAACGTAGGTTTTCCTTTCCTTAGCCTATCTTCTAAGATAAGTCGTAATGTATTGCCTCCCGTGTTCCGACATATCTCCTAAATCCAAACTGATCTTCCCCGAGGACGGATTCCACACGTTTTTCCATTCGTCTGTAAATAATTCGTGTTAGTATTTTGCACCCATGACTTATTAAAATGATAGTTCTGTAATTTACACACTTGTCTGCACTTGCTTTCTTTGGAATTGGAATTACAATATTCTTAATGAAGTAGGAGGTCAATTCCTCTGTCTCATACATCTTGCATACCAGGTGATACAATTTTTTCAAGACTGGCTCTCCTAACAATATCAGCAGTTCAGACGGAATATCATCTACTCCAGGGGCCTTGTTTCGACTGAAGTCCTTCAGCACTCTGTCAAATTCTTCTCGCAGTATCTTATCTCCTGTATCATCTTCCTCTACTTTGTCTTCAATTTCTAGAATAGTGCCTTCAAGTTTATTTCCTTTGTATAGGCCCTCTATATATTCCTTCCACAGTTCATCTGTCCCCTCTTTAATTAGTATTGGTTTTCCGTCTGATTTCTTGATATTCATACTGTGCCTTTCTTGTCTCCAAATATATCTTTTACTTTCCTGTAGGCGGTATCTATCTTTCCCCTAGTTATGCATTCTTCTACGGTTCTGCATTTGTCGTCTACTCACTTCTGCTTAGCCAGTCTGCAATTCCTGTCAATCTCATTTTTAAGACGTTTGTACTCGCTTTTTCCTGTTTCACTTGCTGAATTTTTATATTTTCTCCGCTCATCAAGTTCAGTATATCCTGTGTTATCTAGGGATTTCTATTAGACCTTGTCCTTCTGCCTGTATGGTCCTCTGCAGCTTCACTAGCCTATCTCTCAGAGCTACCCATTCTTCCTCTACTGTATTACTTTCCCCCGTTTCAGTCAATCCTTGCCTAATGCTCCCTCTGAAACTCTCAACCACCTCTGGTTCCTTCAATTTGTCCATATTCCATCTCCTAACCTTTCTACCTTTCTGCAGTCTCTTGTTTTAATCTGCAGTTCATAACCAATAAGTTATGGTCAGAATCTATATGTGTCCCTGGATATGTCTTACGGTTTAGAACCTGGTTTCTAAATCAATTCCTTACCATTATAAAGTCTATCTGGTAACTTCCAGTGTCTCCTGGTCTCTTCCACGTATACAGCCTTCTTTCATGATGATTAAACGAAGTGTTGGTGATCATTAAATTGTGCTCTGCGCAAAATTCTACCAAGCGATCTCCTCTTTCATTCCTTTTTCCCAGTCCATATTCACCTACTACATTTCCTTTTCTTCCCTTTCCTACTACCAAGATCCAGTCCCGAATCACAATCAAGTTTTTGGCTCCCTTAACTTTCTGAATGATTTCTTTTATCTCCTCATACATGTTTTCGATATCCTCATCATCGGCCGTGATAGTTGGCATATAAACTTGCACTACTGTGGTCGGTGTTGGCTTCGTGTCTATCTTTACTACGATAATGCGTTCACTTTGCTGTTCATAGTATCTTACCCGCATTCCTATTTTCTTATTCATTATCAGACCTACTCCTGCGTTACCACCAACTGATTTTGTATTATTAACTCTGTACTAACCTGATCAGAAATCCTATTCACCCTGCCACCGAAATTCACTAATCCCTACGATATCTAACTTTCACCTATTCATTTCTCTTTTCAAATTTTCTAGCTTACCTACGCGATTAAGTGTTAGAACATTGCACGCTCCGACTCGTAGAATGTCTGTTTCGTTTTTCTTGATGATGACATCCTCCTGAGTGGTCCCACCCGTAGATCCGAATGGGGGACTATTTTACCTCCGGAATATTTTACGCAAGAAGAAGAAGCCATCATCATATAGTCATACAGTAGAGTTGCATGTCCTCAGGAAGTAACGACTGTAGTTCCCCCTTGTTTTTCAGCCGTTCGCAGTAACTGTATGGCAAAGCCATGTTAGCTGGTGTTACAAAGCCAGCTCAGTCAATCATCCACACTGTTGCCCCTGTAACTACTGAAAAGGCTGCTGTCCCTCTTCAGGAACCACACGTTTGTCTGGCCTCTCCATAGATACTCCTCCACTGTGGCTGCACTTATGGTACGGCTATCTGCATCGTTGAGTCACGCAAGCCACCCCACGTCAGCAATGTCTGTGGTTCATGGGGATGTAAGGTAACGACCTTAATATACTTTAAAATGCGTATTGCATTATTATATTTATGTTCTTGATATAATTTATTACGGTACTTGCTGCGTGTGGCTGCTGCATCCACTCCATTTTCCTGTACTAAATAACTGTATACACCGTTTCATCTTTATGCAATACCGGTTGTGTTACGCAGCCATGGTCTACCTGTCTATTTCATGCACTGTTCTTTTATACTTGATCATAATATGTAAATTTTAGATCTTTTAAAAACGTATCCATACGTATTATTGTGTATGCTCTGTTATAATAAAATTCTCAATACCAACCCTTAGTCTACCTTTGCATGTGTTGATCATCATTGTGCTATTCTGTCACGGGATGTCTGCTATATTCCTTTCCATTACGTCTTTAATGCATCTTTCGTTTACTTTATACTTTGACAGACAGTAGTTGTTATGGGACATGTTTATTTATTGTTTTCACGCCTAAACTGTTATTTACGTAATGTTTACATACCACTCCATGTATCAGTCGCCATTGCACCTCATCAAAGATATACTGTGTGATAACAGCCAAAGATATATTATTTTCGCACCATGAATACTTCGATTTCTGCTAACTGTATCATATCAACTATACAGTTCTTCATATTTTTGTTAGATACTCTTTGAATTCATCGACCCTGCTTCACTGTAATGCAGCCTGGCAGTGTTTTATTTATCACCAAGACGTAATACCAAGTGACATTTTACGAATCATTTATTGATTGACGTAGATAAAGTGGCAGACGATATAATCAGTCTGTTTAATTTGTAAGTATTTTGTGGATGAAATTAGTTGGTTTTATCCCAAATTTTAACTTCTGTGTAATTCGTGTTTTTCTTTTTTTATTTAACAGTCTTTTCTGATAATGGTTCATAATCGGAACCGGAAAACGTTATAAATATAGTAAATAGCTTATGGTTGGCAATATGCATTTTTTAAATTGTTTGGATTGTTCAAACTTTCTGTTCTTTGCGACCAGTAATGACAGAAGGCTCCCCCTCTGCTTTTCCGAGTACTGACCACCGAGTGACCTGGCGCAGTGGTAACACACTGGATTCGCATTCGGAGGACAGCGGTTCAAATGCACCTCCGTCCATCCAGATTTAGAATTTCCTTAATTTCCCTAAATCACTCCAAGCAAATGCCGGGATGGTTCCTTTGAAAGGGTACATCTGATTTTCTTCAGCATCCTGCTCCAAAACCCCCTGGCGACCACACTGTCGACGGGAATTTAAACCTTAGTGTTCCCTTCTTTTAAGTACTGACGGAGCTGCGCCTTTAGCCTGCGTAGGCTGCAACTGTTTAAGCACTGCTGACTCGCGCGTTACATACGCTTCAGGCAACCTCACACTCGTAAAATGCATTCCGTAGTTTGGTCACAGGATTATTCTGTTATCGAACAACTTATGAAAATGCAATGTTCGAAAAAGAACAACTGCAGCAGAAAATTTTTCTACAGTTCTCATATGTAGTTCCATATGTAATTATATATATATACAGAAGCTGCTGATACTAAAGGACCTTGCTGCATCAAATGAAATTTATTACGCATCATCCCAAGAGAAAAATTTGGCATTTTGATTCACAAGAGAATCAACGGCACCATCGTAACTGAGTCTCTTCACGAGTAGTGTATTTCATTGTTATCTGACAACACAACACTAACCAGTCTCACATATCCAGAAAAACCCACATAACTAACAAGAAAGACTCTCCTCTTCAGATTTAGTGGCAAGATGGCGCAGTGGGTAACCCGTCAAAACCTGAATGCAGATCCAGCATAAAAACAGGATGAGGTTCTAAGTAACTGTCAAAAAAATGTAAACATTGATCTGTTCAAGCGCGTGATGTGCAACATGGAAGACGCTTCAAAAGCGTCTAGTAAGACTCCATACAAACTATAAACGTATCGTTTCTTTTGAAATAATTGTTTCTTTGGTTTTTACACGAACTTTTGTTTGTGTATACTTGAATGAACAGTGTGAAGTAAATGTAAAATCGAACTATATCTGAAGGAAGATATGGAACCTAGTACAACTGAATAGAGTGAAAAATAACACCATCCGATGCTGAAATAAAAAAAGCAGGGAAGAGGCACATCTGTTGAATCGACTTTATCAGCTCTGGGCATGACTTGATTCTTTTGAAACGGCAAGACAACAGGTGTGTCAGCTTTCTGAGCACTTTCTCAGGTACATGCCCACAACTCCAAGTAGCAAGATATGACCAAAAAAAGAAAAAAGAAAAACAGGAACATGTCCAAATACAATGCCCAAAGATTTTGAAGGTGTAAAAAGTTTATGGTAGGCGTTGACACTATTGACTAATTAGTTCAGTAGAGAACGAAAATCAGGTCAAAGAAATATTCTTCAATTCACTGTACATGAGTTGTCTTGTTGGTTGGCTACTTTACAGGAGAGCCTACACTGAAAATAATATTGATGTGAAACCCCTGATGGCTTTGTTAGATTTCAAGTTGTATATTGCTGAATCCTTATGTTGGTCAGGAAAACCATCAAAGAGACAATCGCTGGGTATCTCACCAGACAATAGCACAAAAAAGAGAAGGCAACCAAATAGAGCAAATGCTGATATCAGGTGGGACCGAGTAGATCACTGGCCTAACTACAGTGAAAAAGCTGCCAGATAATTTTTTAATCAGATAGAAATTGTTTCTACAATTTTCACAGTGTATAAATTCTAGAATTATGTAATTGGAAAGCAGTAACATTTTGCCAACTGATGTATACCCAACCTTTCTAATGTATTTCAATTTTTTAATAAATACATTTTACTTAACTTGCTGATGTACCATAAATTTTGGACGCAGTTCCCCAAAACTTTAGTACCTTCTACTAACTAATATGTAACTCCTAACATCTATCTTTTCACAGTGTATGTTTGAATATAGGGAGTGAAATTTTCCAAAAAAATATATACTAGAAAATTTATGATAATCTATTTTACATTCAGGGGCACCGTGAAGTACAATACCAATGGTGTTACTGGAAAATTCTTACTCTGATTACTCTTGTGCAAGAGAGGGTTAAATGTTGGCTGGCTATTTGTCAGACATTTGATGCTATTGTTAAGTGACCAAAGACTTTGTGCCATCATAATTTACCCCCTTTTGTGCCAGTGTTAGATTTGACCGCGAATACTTTAGATCACCCTTTCTTCTAATGTTGTAGCTATCCACACTTTCATTACTTTTGAATTGGGCTGCGTTATTAATAACAAATATCATAAGTAAATATACGGATTGGGAAGTTACTGTGAAGATCCCTATCTCCTTAAATAAATGTCTGCAGGATGATCTTAGTCGGGCTCCAGTAATTATTCTAATTACAAGCTTTTGCATACTTTTGTTCTCAGTAGTGAAATTTTCGAAAATATTATGCCACATGAAAGCAGTATATGAAAATTGCCATATTAAGCTAATTTACTGAGACGTTTGTCACCAAAATTAGCCACAACCCAAACAGCATAAGTTTCTGAACACAAACGTTTCAGTAGATCATCAATGTGTTGCTTCCATTTAAATTCCACGCCACTCCACACGCCAAAAAATTTTGAAAATTCTACCCTACAGAGTTCTGTTCACAGACTACATTTATTAACGGTGTTGTGCCATTTACGGTTTGGAACTACATATACTATGGTTTATCAAAATTTAATAAGAGTCCATTTGCAGAGAACCACTTAATAACCCACTGGAAAAGTAAATGGTTGTGAAGACATACTTGACCTCCTAGGAACAAATAATCAGGCACTAATAAAGAGCATCAAAACAGACACAGAGATTAGTAAACACAGAGTTGCCGTAACGAGACTGGATATCGAATAGCTAAATTCGCCAAAATTAAACAAAAAATATATGTATTCAAAAACGCAGATAAAACTTCGATTAACGATTTCCTGAGTGAAAATCTCCAATATTTCGACACTGAAAATGTCAGTGTGAATCAGACGTGGCTTACATTCAGAGAAATAATATCGACAGATATTAAGAGATTTATACCAAATAAATCAACAAAAGAAAGGATTGACCCTCCTTGGTATACAAAACAGATGCAAAAGCAATGAGAAAAGCATGCCAAATTTAAACAGACACAAAGTACCCAAGACTGGCAATATTTTACTGAAACTCTAAATTTGTTTTAAACTTCAATGCGAGAAGCTTATAATAGTTTCCATAATTAAACGCTGTCACGTAACTTGGTACAGAATCCTAAGAAATTCTCGTCGTGTGTTAAGTATACTAGCGGCGAAGCAGAATCAATACCTTCACTACGCAATAGCAATGGTGATGTTACTGACGATGACTGTGCTAAAGCAGAATTGCTAATCAGAGCTTTCCAAATTCCTTCACCAAATAAGACGAAGCAAATACACCAGATTTCGAATCAACAACAACCGCCAGCGTGCTTAATTTAGAAGTAGATATCCCTGGAGTATTAAACCAACGTCAATGGATTTGATGACATTTCCAGCAGAGTACTAAAAGCCTCTGCAGGAAATGTCATGACATCCATGTGAACTTTTACTTTTGAGTGAGTTTATTATTTTCTTAATTTCAAATGGATATCTGGATGGAATTTCGTTTGCATCGTGTTGCATAGCTATGGCTTCCTCCATTAATAGCTATGCCACTACTATTGGATATTTAGATCCTATTGTCTCCTCGATATTTAGAAATGATTATTAAAAATATTTTCAACTTCTGACTTTTTGTTAATAAACTTTTCATTCATTTTAATTGTAATACAGTTTCCCTGTGCGCTTGGTTGCCCTTTTTCCCTTTCAATTTTATTCCAAATTATTTTAATTTTATTATTAGAGGTGCTAATCTCACACGGAAACCACATGATTATCGGATTTTAGAATGTTTTGATATCTATCGTACGTGAATTTCAGAACGCAAATAACAATCAGCCAAAGCTATTCGACGCAACTCTAAAATATTTAGAGACAATCGACTTTGAAGTATCAATAATTAAAACAATTGCAGCACCTGTCGGTGTAGCTCAGGTGGTAGCGTTCTGTCCTTGCAACCACAGGGCGGGGGTTCGAATCTTGCAGTGACATTTTTTCCCCCTTGTGTTCGAATACTTACTCAATTTTAACATTTGATTGAAAGTTTGACGAAAAATGCACATTTTTTTGTATATTCATAAATTCTATAGTTTAGAAAAGGTTGTTAATAATGATGGTTTCAATAAAAAAAATGTTACATTTTTTACAATATCGGTTTCACTATTAGTTGACGACGGTAATCTTTGTTCAGTTTGTGATCAGCTTCGACGTTACAAATGGTTTTCCAAGCAGCTCACCTACATAACCATCGTTTTAGGTGATGACAAGGTTTCCAGCTCGTCTATATAAACAGAAACAAAAACTAACACAGCATGTGGAATTAGATATTCTAAAATGTTGTAGATAACTGAATTAGAAAACAACAACAACAACAAAAATCTGTCATAGCGGGATTCAATCCTCCGACTCTATGGTTATGAAGCTAGAACGCTACCACCTGAGCTCTACCGACGTATGTCTGAATTGTTTGTATTGTTGGTACTTACGTGTACTTACAAAACTTCGAAGTCATTTTCTGGGGAATTTTCGAAAGTTGCGTCGAATGGCTTTGTCTGATTTTATGTTCCTAACTTAACTTACCATAAATATAAAGAAATTCTAAAATCCGATACCCATGTGGTCTCCTTGTTAGGCATAATACACATGTTTCTGGACCTGTTAATAAATGATCTTAGCTTAGCATAATAGTTTTCACAATGTTTGATAGTTTAAGGGTCATTACTCTTCTTTGCTGTCGTTCCCAGATGTACTACCATGCGCAAAAATATCCGAACGACCTGAATTGCGTTTCGCCTGATGGGCAAGCAACCCAACTAACGTACGTGTCTTGCGGGTGCTCTGCTCGCTCTGCGGTATAGTCGTTCGACTATTCAAAATGGATCCACTACAGACAACTGCCCTTTATGGCAATCATTCCAGATGTAAATTAACCCCACGATTTAGCAAATAAAAGGAAACACGTTATTAAGTTCTTAACGTTTATTAAACCCAATTTATTACAATGACATATCTTAAGTATTATCACACTTATTACAGTCTGATATAACAAACTCCGTCACATAAAACATTAATTAATCCTTAAACAACATTTACTATTGTTACAAACAGATTTTACTATAGTATCGGAAATCCTAAAGTCCTGTAGAAATTCGAAGTACTTTTTTTCTCTAAATCGTTTTCTCACAATTGCGAAACGTCGTTCCACTGGCGAGCGGATTTTATATTAACCGATTGTTGAACTAACCAGATAATAAAAACTCAATTAACAACAGCAAACGCACTATGGAAACTTAAATATTAACTGCGTATCACCAACATTTTCTTCGTATTCATACCTGAACAGATATTTGTATACATCTTTGAACTTGAATTGATATGACAAACTACCTTGTTCTGGAATCAAACCAACCACCTGTAGCCATAGCTAACCAAGCAATGCATTCATGTCTTATAGATACTTGATTATGCCTAAGATTGTCACAGCTGACGAATCAGAAAGATTTGTGAAATATTGGAGATTTTCTCAAAAATATCAGAACGCGCAAATCAAATCATATGAAATGCCAATTCTTAAAATATTTTTATTTATTTATTTATTTTTTACTGAACCAGGAACTTAATAATCACCGTTATGTCCCTAATCACAAGTGCCCAGACTCAGTTCTGTGTGGGACTTGCATACGAGGCTGCTCCTGTCAGAGATTCGAGTCCTTACTCAGTCAGGGGTGTGTGTTATCCCTAGATTAGTTTAAGTAGTTCTAAGCCTAGGGACTGATGACCACAGTAGTTTGGTCCCATAGATTTACAAACATTTGATTTTGAGTTACATACCCGGTATCTAAATGGAAGATAACTAATTGAAGTCAGATGTTAGTAGTCGAATTATTTCACCAGCAGCGGGATGTTTGAATCTGTAATCAGGATATAATTACGTTATGCGTCACCGGGAATCGAACCCCGAACCTACCGATGTCCTTTCTAAGCACGAATTGACTTATATCTCAATTGTTAACTCAACAGGAATGACGATGCGTGCGTGTCTGACAGGTAACAGCGGCACCTATCGTTGTAATAACAATAATAAAAATAATAATAACTTCGTGTGGCTCAGTGTCCTGGTGCAACTCATTCAACTGTGCGCTGCTTCAGAGACTTGCATGTCCCTAACCTGCCCCAATTACCCAACCGGGAAAGGCGACCTACAGTTTAACGTGGAATCCAAACCACGTGAAGTTTATGACGACTCCTCACATTGTTGAGACGTGAATGCTGGGTTAAAACACAGATTGAAAAAAAATCGCTGACCTGACTAGGTTACGAACCCGCGACGCTTCAGTTATCATTCAAGTTCTTTACCCCAAGACCACCGCAACACCCAGGTTCGCTTTGATAATGCACTAAGACACCTTCAAAATAATTTTTTACTAGTAGTCCAGTGTGCTCTATCTAGGGCGTCAAATGAAATTATGAATATTTTGTGCTGGACCTGGATTCGAATCCATATACGTGCCTTTCGTGGAGACCTAGAGGAGTCGGCAGTTTCGGAGAAAGCAACAAAATAATTTAACTATATGATTCCGAGAGGGTCGAGTGAGAAAAAGAGGAGATCCGAATTAGAATCCCAGTCCAGCACCATAATTTTTAATGTCTCAAGTTAAATTCAATACGAGGATGTGACCTTAAAGGACCATTGGTTTATAAAATAAAATAAAGTTTTGTAATATAAGAAAAGTTACAGCGACAGAGTTACTGATTGCTGTGTCTTCTGCCTGTTACTGGCAACGATAAATCGGCTCTGTCCGAGTTGATAGCGAAACAATTCGGTTTAATACGGATTGTTAACTACGATGCAACTTGACGTTCTTCATTTGGTGTTACCAGAGGTTTAGTAGACATGATCGTGCTAATTAAAAATATACACCTATAGGGCGCAATCGAACGCACACATGACAGATACTACACTACAACCGAGCCACCAGACCACTACGGCAATGTAGCGGAAACTGCGCTAAGCAGATCGACTAGACGCAGTTAAACCAATTTGGAGCTCAATGAAATGATCAACTATAAGCAAGCATCTGACACAGAAATTATACTAGTCTCATGTTAAGTCTTTTTACTCATTTTTGGAAGTAGTTGTCCAACCGTCAAGAAAATGTATTTCTGGACAAATTGACTTCAACACGTTTCGGCGACAGCTTTAACTCGAAAGAAATTGGTTTCTACACGCACGGAATCGGTAAACCACCTGACAATTGTAAGTCACTTTCAGAGTATATTAGAGAATGCCGTTTTTTTTGGAATATTTAAATTTTGGCATGTAACCCAACATAGTTATCCTTTTAATTTCATTCTTATTTGGCCTAACAAGTGCCGATTTAACTTGACAAGATGTATACAAATATTTGTATACGCAGTTAATATTGATGTTTCCATAGTGCGTTTGCTGTTGTTAATTGAGTTTTTATTATCTGGTTAGTTCAACAATCGGTTAATATAAAATCCGCTCGCCAGTGGAACGACGTTTCGCAATTGTGAGAAAACGATTTAGAGAAAAAAAGTACTTCGAATTTCTACAGGACTTTAGGATTTCCGATACTATAGTAAAATCTGTTTGTAACAATAGTAAATGTTGTTTAAGGATTAATTAATGTTTTATGTGACGGAGTTTGTTATATCAGACTGTAATAAGTGTGATAATACTTAAGATATGTCATTGTAATAAATTGGGTTTAATAAACGTTAAGAACTTAATAACGTGTTTCCTTTTATTTGCAAAATCGTGGTCTTAATATACATCTGGAATGATTGCCATAAAGAGCGGTTGTCTGCAGTGGATCCATTTTTAATAGTCGAACGACTATACCGCGGAGCGAGCAGAGCACCCGCAAGACGCGTACGTTAGTTGGGTTGCATGCACATCAGGCGAAACGCAATGCAGGGCGTTCGGATATTTTTGCGCATGGTAGTACGTATAAGTTAGAAAGTGATAATAGTATTCAAATATGGATTCAACATAGTGAGGATTGTATAAGTATGTTATAGATTGTGTTAAAACATAATGTTAAAGTTGAAAAGTCAAAGATTAAATGACTTTTCCAAAGAGTCATCATTGTTCTATATTTCGTGTTATATTCTTGAAATCAATAAATATCTTGACCCGATCGCTATCACACTTCATAGAATCAGGCATTGGGCAAATTTCCTGCAGAATTCATCAAAACTGCTGCAGCCATGTTCGAAACTTTAGAGAACATGCATACACACGTCTGTTTTTATGGATATATAACTTAAGGCTAAGACGACTGGCGACTCTTTCGTCAGTGAGGATGCACACCAAACCCTAACTCGTACGGGAATGATTGAAACACAGCGAGGAGTGAGTAAAATGGTCAGAGGCACTACGTTAGTCGTGTTTGGCTAAGTTGAAAATTTGGATCCGGAGGGAGTTGCACTAGTATAGTCTCGTGGTGACCATTATGCTAACGAGACTACTTATTAAGCAGGAGGCCGTGTTTCGGATCTAGGCCCGGCATAAATTTACAACTTTGCAAATTGACGTAACTGAATACCCATTAGAAGTACACGTTGTAAATTCTTTTCTGTTTTGACCAAGTAGTTTGACATTGTCCAATTAACTATTAAAACTTTATGACTTGTAGTAATACATTAATGATTTTTTTAATAACTTGTGCGATGCTTGTCGCTGACTTCTGCCCTCTCTGCCAGCGTATCGATAAACATTTGATAGTTGTCACGTTCAATTTTTTTTTTTTTTTTTTTTTTTTTTGCAACAAGCTGAAGGGAGAGAGCGGAACTGTCGTCACTTACTGTCTTCTCCTCGATGCATTAGGACGCGTTCCAGGATTTTGCCTAATTATTGTGTGAGCTTAGTTCCTTTTTTTATTAATTTCAATAAACCCCCACAGTTAATTTGAAATATCTTACTTACGTACAATCTCTTCTCCATTCTCAGTAATTTTAAAGTTATTTTTCAGCAGATCCAGTACTTCATAAAAGTGATGCTCGGGTATTGTTGCGATTTGCTTCGCGATTGTACTAGAACATTCTCTGTGCAACTTTTATTTATTTCGTGTCTATGAATGGTTTATTACATTTTAATGCCTGCAGAAAAATCTTCGCGTTGTTTATGAAGTCCAATAATTTTGCAATTTCTGGCGAGTATCATGATTAATGAGAACAATAGTAAACGAATCGCACAATCCCAGCATCAATTTATCGAAGTAATATTCCAGCTAGAATCACTACAGAATGTGACCTAAATATTACTACCAGCTCTCAATAAGGTAAAATTTTAGATTCCGCCGACTTCTTCCGTAATGTTGCTTTCTGGTGTTGTATTTGCTACCAAAGTCACGACCGCTACCATTTAATGGCGGAATCCAATAATTTTGTTTAAATTGTCCCTACCTTGGCAAAATTGCTCAGTATTTTCATTTAAAAATATTTCACTACCTGGTAAAATTTCATTTGCGGTTCCCAACCTCAACTTTAATACGCAACACCCATTTTCAAACGAAAGCTGCATTACAGACTATCCTTTGGTGGATAGGAAACCATTCTTAATGCATGCTGTAAAGATATGATTACTACTGAAAATCGCTTTGACTGTCCACTGAAGAAGACTATGGGAGATTTCCGTATTGAAGCTACAGTAGATGATCAAAAGTATCCGAACACCCAAAAAAAAAAAAAAAAACAAAAAAAAAAAAACATTAGTTTTTAATATTAGGTGTACTGTGCTGCCACCTACCGCCAGGTACTCCAAACCAGCCTCCTCAGTACTCAGTAGACATCGTGAGAGAGCAGAATGGGGCGCTACGCAGAACTCACGGAATTCGAACGTGGTTAGGGGATTGGGTGTCACTTGTGTCGGAAGTCTGTACGTGAGATTTCCACACTCCTAAACATACCTAGGTTCACTGACGAGATAGGGAAGTGGAAACGTGAAGGGACACGTACAGCACGAAAACGTACAAGCTGAACTCGTCTGTTGACTGACAGACCGCCAACAGCTGAAGAGGGTCGTACAGTGTAATACCACCACACATGAATTCCAAACTGCACCAGGATCCACTCCAAGTACTATGACAGGTGGAAGGTGAGAAAACTTGGATTTCATGGCCGAGCGGCTGCCCATAAGCCACACATCACTCATGTCAATGCCAAACGACGATGTCTGGTTGTGTGTATGGCGATAGCCCGGTGAACGTCATCTGCCAGTTGTGTAGTGCTAATAGTAAAATTCGGAGGCGGTGGTGTTCTGGTTTTTTAAGGAGGGGGACTGTATCCCTTGTTGTTGCTCAAGGAGCTATCACAGTACAGACCTACATCGATCTTTTAAGCTTCCCCACTGTTGAAGGACAATTCGGGCATTGCGACTGCATCATTCAACACGATTGATCACCTGTTCATAATCACACAAAGTGATGAGTGCTGTCGACAGTGAAATAGATTCCGTTTTTCTAAATTTCCGGAAGGTTTTCGACACTGTCACTCGCAAGCGTCTTCTGATCGAACTGCGTGCTTATGGAATGTCGCCATAATTGAGCGACTGGATTCTTGATTTCCTGTCAGAAAGGACAAAGTACGTTGTAACTAACTGTAAGTCATCAAGCATAACAGAAGTGATATCTGATGTTCCATAGGGAAGTGTATAAGGCCACTACTCTTCCTAATTCTTACAAACGATATAGGAGACAATCTGAATTGCACTCTTAGACTGTTCACGGATGATGCTGTTATTTATCGGTTGGTAAACTCAACAGAAGATTTACAGCAACTGCAAAATGATTTAGATAAGATATCTGCTTGGTTCAAAAAATGGCAACTGACCCTTAATAGTGAGACGTGTGAAGTCATCCATATGACCACTACAAGAAATCCGTTAAACTTCATTTACACGATAAATCAGTCAAATCCACAGGACGTCAATTGAACTAAATACCTAGGAGTAACAATTACGAATAATTTAAATTGAAAAGAACACATAGAAAATATTGTAGGGAAGACGAACCAAAGATTACTTTTCTCTGGCAGAACACTTAGAAGATGCAACAGTTCTACTAAAGAAACTGACTACACTAGACTTGTGCGTCCTACTTTGGAGTATTGCGGTGCATTGTGGGATCCACACCAGATGGGACCGACGGACGATTTGGAGAATGTTCAGAGTAGGGCAGCGTGTGTAGTACTACCGCGATATAGGGGAGAGAGAAATGATACACGAGTTGGGGTGGAAATAATTATAAGAAAGGAGTTATTCGTTGCGGCGAGATCTATATGTGAAATTTCTTTCACCAACTTTCTCTCCCTAATGCGAACCTATTTTGTTAGCACCCACATAGATAGAGAGACATGATCATAATTATAAAATAAAAGAAATGAGATCTAAAATAGAAAGGTTTAAGTGTTTCTTTTTCCTCAAAAACCACTATAGAATGGAACTGTAGAGAAATATAGAAGCGGTTCTATGAACCCTCTGCCATGCAATTCAATGTGACTTTGAGAGTATTTATATAGATGTAACTAATGCAGGGTCTGTGGCGGTGTTTTTAGCTTTAGAAGAAGTAGAGAAGATTCAATGGAGAGCACCTCGCTTCGTTACAGCATGATTTAGTAATCGTGATAAACTCCAGTGGTAGACTGCAAGAGAGCCGCTCTGAACGGGTTTTTGTCCCAGTTTCGAGAACATTCCGAAGAGTCAAACAGTATAACTCGCGAAGAGGTCATGAGGATAAAATCAGAGAGATTAGAGCACACACAGAGGCATACCAACAATACCTTTCTTTCCGCGAACGAGACTGGAATGGAAGGAAGGACTGATAGTGGTACTCAAGGTACCATCCGTCACACGCCGTCAGGTAGCTTGCGGAGTATGGATGTAGATTGAATTCCGACTGAAGGCCCCACTAACAAGTCAGTATAAATTTGAAATTGACACACGTGCTTGGAATGACATGGGGTTTTATTAGAACAAAAAAAAAGTGCTAAAAACGTGAAAGATCTCTTGCGCGCGTCGTTTGGTAATGATCGTGTGCTCAGCCGCCACTTTCGTCATTCTTGGCCTCCCAGATCCCCAGACCTCAGTCCGTGCGATTATTGGATTTGGGGTTACTGAAGTCGCAAGTGTATCGTGATCGACCGACATCTCTAGGGATGCTGAAAGACACATCCGACGCCAATGGCTCACCATAACTCCGGACATGCTTTACAGTGCTTTTTACAACATTATTCCTCGACTACAGCTATTGTTGAGGAATGATAGTGAACATATTGACCTTTACCTGTAAAGAACATCATCTTTGCTTTGTCATAATTGGTTATGCTAATTATTGCTTTTCTGATCAGATGAAGCGCCGGACATTTTCAACTTTTCTTTTTTCTTTATTTTTTTCTTTTTCTATTTTTTTTTGTTTTTGTTTTGTTTTGTTTACTTGTTTGTTCTAATAAAACCCCATGTCATTCCAAGCATGTGTATCAATTTTTACCTCTCTATGTACATTGTTGCGTGATTTATTAAGTTTTCAAATTTATACTGACTTTTTGATCACCCGGTAAGTGATTTTCAACTAGGTGTCCGGATACATAGTGTACCTTCGGACTGCACGAGTCGTGGTTCATAGCTGCCGCGCCCCTTCCGGCAGCAGGTAAGAGCCCAGCTCCGGCGGCGGTGGTTATTTACGAGTCTCCCGGCTGCAGCGCTGGTTGTGCCATCCGCTGCGAGTCCACCCACGCCGCTCTCAGACCTCCTGTGAGATACGGCCCCGCCGCACGCGAATGCTTGCAAACCCCGGCAATGCTGCGAACTGCAAGTGCGGGGCGTTAGTGCAACGACGAGGGATCGCGAGAGAAGCTCGAAACATGGAAGTACGTCGAGGAGTGTTGACGCAGCTCTATTTCATGACACGACTGGTTACACTGTCCACTGAAATAGGGACTATCATAGTTGCCGTGATAATTGTCGGTTTAAATCGTAGCAATGTACAGTGCTTCCCACCAAACGTGCAACACGCTGAAAGAAGCAACCAAATCATGCTAAGCTGCAGCAATCATTTGCGTCGATAGGAGGCGCTATGAATTTGCATTTCAGCGCAAGCGCAAGTTACGGGTGCCAGTTGCACCACCTGCTAGCACTATATAAAGGCGAGAACGACGGCCGTGTGGACGTACTGAATTCGTATTGGAATATCAGGTAACACAAACTTGTTTCGCCTCCCCCTCACTTGGAGCTCTGCAAGGCTAACAGTCAAAAGATGGATTCACAACAGCTTGCTTCTGATTAGAAATTTGTGTGTGTTTGTGCTGTGAATTGCATTGTAATAAACGCACCAATGAGATAAGCAGTAGACGTTCCAAGCTTTGACATAATTACAAAACTGAAACAGTGGTACTTGTTAATAAATCAGAGAGATGGATAAAGACAAAACCATTATTAAAATTTGCATCATCATGTTATAGCGCAAAATTGTGACAGAGAAACTTGTCAAAATCTTGGATTCTCAATTAATGGCCAGCCAAGCTAGGGGATACAGGTCATCGGCTCTGTCGTAAAAGCGACGCCAGTTTTTCGTGACGGCAGCAGACGCTGCGTCGGCGAGTTGAAAGCCTACAGTCAGCAGAACGTTGACTGCGACAGACGACCAGCAGAGAGAGAGGGTGTACTGGTCAGCTTGTAAACATTTCGTAACTACACGTAACTCAGTCACATGAATGAATGAGACCGAGGATTCGTCAGTGGTTAAAGGGTTCCTTGACTGTACGCTGCGCTCACAATTAGGACACATTCGGTCATTACGAATTGTTCCATACGCCATACCTTCAACCGATTTCTGTATATAAACTCCCGCTCTTAGAAGTTCAGTCACTTGGTCTTTGGAATCGAAGGTGCTCAGGAGAGTAGTCGTCGATCAAAATCTATGTATTCAGCTTATGTCTCAGATAAAGCATTACAGACTAGTAACCATTAGTCACAAAAAGAAGATGGAGTCCGAAGCAAATTCAGCGCTAGGAACTGTCCATCATCAGGGGAGATGGTGAACCGTTGTCTACCGTCTTCACAACTCTGAATATGGTTGCTGTCTGAGTTCAGCTCGGTTTTCATTGGTTGGTTCCCCAAAGACTAATGATCCTGCCGACGAGCTAGCACTCTCGTGCTAACCCTGCCAGTGATATTGAGAGGTCAATTTTCACCGCGGCATTCGACTCCAGTGGTTCAAAGCCTGGACCCACAATCAGGTGCATTGACCGGAGGAGGGATGTAGGACTCCACCTGGCAATCTTTTCTTCAACATCCAGACCTCTGTCCGAATGGTGCAACGCCGGCCCATAGAAGACGCTGCCGATGGAGCCGTCACCTGTGATCTAGCTCCTGCTGAGCTAGTGCCTACACCACGGAATCTTGTATTCAGCCGAATAAACTTGTAAACTCGAACACTGCTTTACTATCGTTCTCCGGCGCTCCACCAGGTACCACGCCTCATCTTGTCATAAAGCGGGCAACCTATCGCTCGTCCCAGCAATTAGAATGCAACCTCTGACAATAAAGTTCGATAAATAGTCCTACAACATGAAACGTGTCCATAGAAAATGTATATTGCTGTATTTGTAAGAAAATGTTTAATATTGTGCCTCCTGTTTTGTGTCGAGTAACTTGCTTGCAAGAAAATGTATAATATTGCATCTACTGTGTATATCGATATGTGAACATAAATCTGTGAAGTTGTGACGTTTCATCTTTGGCAAAGATTATGTATCACATAGCATTGTAGCTTGTGCGGAGAGACAGAGAATCAGACTTGTGATTCAGCTCGCTTAGAGTGCAGTTGTGTATGTGGCTCCGATGTAGAGCAAAAGCTGCAGTGCCAGCAAGTTGGTCTGATTGTATTTGGAATATATTGCATTTCATATAATTGTGAAAAAGATTGTACCACCCCTGGAATGAAGTTAATAGCATTTCATGTAATTATGAAAAGGTTGTATCATTTACGTAATGTAATTGTGATAATTAATAATACGTAACAAAGTTGACTTTTCTTTCCCGTTGCATTTACGTAGTTAGAAGATTAACCTACTTCCTTTATTTGATAATTAGTTATTTGTGGATTTAAAGTGCAGTATTGATTTTGGTAATCTTGTTGAACAGATTTATTTATTGGTAACGTAGTAAATGATTGTTATGCAACACTGCATTTAATTGAATATGATAGTGACTTTTGAGTGCGCCTCGGTTGCACAGTGGTAGAGTGCCAGACTATAAATCTAAAGGTCGCGGGTTCGATCCCCGCCAGGGCAGTATTGCTCATGTGAAAAATACCGAGGAGCACCGTGGTTCGGAAGCCATGTTAAACTGTATGTCCCCCTATAACTGGCTGGGTAAGTCAGTTCGAAGGTCGGAGGAAGGCAACGGCATACCACCTCCAAACGGGACCATGCCTAGTAAAGCACTGTTGTGTTCAAACCAATCTTCGGATTGTTGACTGCTTTACCTTACTGAGTTTTGATAATCATGTACTGATCTGTATAAAATTCTCGTAGTCGAACAATAAAAAAGTAGTTTGTGTATTTAATGTCTTTCTCGCAGTCAGATTTTTTGAGTATAGTCAGTGTGTGTTTCATGCAGGTTACATGTCACAGTTGCTTTGTTAAAAGATCCGTTGCGCACATACTCAGTTTAATGCACCGTTTCTCATTTAACAGTATATACATCGATATCAGGGCCGTAATTAAACCAAATTACTGTGTTAATGAACAGTGTACGTTTTCAGTTAAATTTTGATGAAGTTATTTGATGACTTAGTGATCTTGACTGTTAAGCATCAACATATGGACTGCAACTAATATCAGATCAGGTTTTGAATGAGCAACTTTAAAATAAACTACTTTTGCTGGATGATTAAACGATAGATTCAGCTTTAAACATCACGTACACCTTTTAAACATTAACGCAGATAAACTATCAACTACAGTTACATTCCTTCAAGTCATCTCCCATAAATATACACCGTTGCGCTTTGCGGTAGATATTCTGGAAACTTTGCACTAAGTCTTCCTTTGGGATGGTGTTCATAAGCCTACTCACGTTTCGTTAGATATCAGAAATATCGTCAAATCTCCTTCCTTCAAAGCGAGTTTGAGTCGATGGAATTGGAAGAATTATATGCTTCAAAATGAAATGCCAAGAACACACATTAGTAGTTTATTGAATGACGACCGGTTTCGGTGAACTGTGTAACCATCATCTGGTCTCATATATATACAAACTGTCCATCTTATTAAAAAGTGGATATAAAATAGGAAGTGTAACATAGCACATAGTCACTACATAAAAATACAAAAGTTAAAACACGACAGCTTACAAAGCTTATATGTAAAAGAAAGAGTGAAATTAACGTGGCACTATCCTTATGGCTCTGCCTGTATTCCACGCAGCTGAGTTGCGGTAGTGGGGTTCAATAATTGCTGCAGGTGGCTGAATTGTCGCGGGTTAAATACCGTAAAGGCGCACAGATTTTGCCGGATGAAGCCGCCTCAGGCAAAGGGAATGTTGCCATGAGAGAGATGTCCAAATTAACTAATAAAAGTATTAAAATATTCGAATACTATTCATATAACTTTATGCTTAAAGGAGACTGTCTGTGCATCGCCGTCGGGCATGTTGTCCTTAGGTTAGTTTACCTTAGTTTAAGTAGTTTGTAAGCTACGGACTGATGACCATGCAGTTGAGTCCGATAGGTTTACAGATATTTGAACATTTTCTTTACGTCTCAGTTCTCTGTTTACATTTCGCGGCGAGCACCTGTAAGTGTAGCGGCTACCGAAAGGTAAGTTCTTTCAAGTTATTTAATCCTTGTAGTTTTTTAGTAAATTTAGTACTTTTGCAGAGGTGTTAATGCACGGTAGTTAATAATTAAATTTAGTAATTTTGAACCGGTGTTTCTTGCTGTTCTTGTTTTCGCATGTTCAGTGTTGTTGGTGTATCAGGGGTCGCTTGATTTTGTGAGTTTTAGACAACCAGTAGACTGAAACTCTTTTTGTACTTTCATTTGATAGATATTGATACTGTTCATGTTAGTAGTCAATTTATTAGCATAAGTGAAATTTATAATTCTCATAGCTAGTGTACAAAATCGTTCTTATATAGTATCAGAAATTAGAAACTATTTACGTTTATTATTCAGCAACTATAAAATTTCACTATGAGTGAGAAATGTGGGCCGTGCCGTGGGTTCGTGAATAGAGGGTTAAAGTGTGAAAGTTTTACGAAGTATTTTTATTGGGGGGATTGGAGTGGGAAAGCCAATGGGCATTCTAGGGAGATCCTCGCCTAGAACTGCAGGTTATGCAGCAAGAGTAAGTTGATAGAGCACTTCAGTTGCCGCTGCATAACACAAAAGAGAAATTAGATAGGTTGAGTACAGAAAGATGGAGAATGGGAACTAGTATTGGCAAAAACGCAGCTAGAAAGAGGAGGGTTTCAGTTAGTTGCGCTTTGCGTATTAACACCAGATTTGACAAACTGTCAGAAAAAGGAACACCTGAATCTTTTCGTTTTGGATCTGATTTCTCTTATTTTATTAAGATGATCATATCTTCCTATGTAGATGGGTGCTAACAAAATATTTCTCATTCGGAAGAAAAAGTGACAGAAATTTCGTGAATAAATATCGCCGCAACGAATAATGCCTTTTTAAAATCATTTGCAGCCGAAACCTGTGCATCATTTATGTGACACTTTCTCCCATATAACGCGATAATAGAAAACAAACTGCCTGTCTCTATATCTTCCAACAGCCCCACTTGGTGGGGATCCCAAACTGGGCAGCAGTACTCCAAAGTAGGATGCACGTGTTTAGTGTAGGCAGTTTCTTTAGTAGAATTGTTGCACTTTAACTTGAAAGTAGCCTGTTATGTGAGGTTCATAAGTGTTTCGTTGTCATAAATGTAGTAACTGGTCGTGACAGACCAGTCTGCATTGTGCTCCTGCTGCTGTCGTTGAGTGGCGTGTAGCACGGGGCATTGCCCGCCGCACAGACAGGAGCTCACATCATTTCTGCCCACAGCCTTTGGCTCATGGCAAGACATGCCCTCTTCTGCCGTGGCAGGTGGACCACCGTCACCCGGCGTGGTTGGTGACAGCGCCTGTAGCAGCTGCTCGTAGGCATGGTGGCACAGACAAATATATACAGACGGGAAACCTCCGTAAGGGCCCGGTCCTACGCTTAGGGGTGTGGGGAGGGAGGGTTTTCAGCAGTTCCGTAAGATGTCCCATGATGGCGTTGCGGTCAGAAGCAGCTCTTTAAACTGGCCAGAGCAGGCGGCAGGTAGCAGCTCTCCCCACCACCACCTCCCCTCAAACGCCAGCAAGCTGGACACTGCCATGGCCTCGTGGCAGGCGGCGCAAGCTCTCCCCTCAGTCTCTCCTCCACGCTACCCTCTGACGTGCGAGAGGCACCCTAAGCCAGCGATCCGCCTGACACCTGCTAGCAACTTACGGAACTACGAGGGGAGCGTAGGACAGTGGTTTAGGGGTGGCTGCTCCTCTGTATATGTTACTCTGTGGTGGTGGGGCGGGCGGTTGACAGCCGGCTGGGGTGCAGGCACACACAGGTCGCCTCCTCCCTTCGCAGGCTGGACCAGCTGGCGACAGGCATCATGCTGTATCGTGGGCGCTGGCTGGCCGGTATGGCTTGGTATGAGTTGCCGCGTGATGTAGAAGGCAGGAACCCTGTGCAGCATCGGGGTGGGTGCCGAGGTCTGCCTGCGTGCATTTATCATAGCAGTGTGGCATGCACAAACTCTTCTCTTGGCACTTAGAAAACACTTTGTCAAGGCACATATTCGCTGCCCAGTGGTGTTCGTTACTCTGGTACAACGCAACACTCACATTGGTCACATCAACATAGAAATATGAAATTACACAGATAACCATTATAAAGAAATAGGTGAGAACATTAAATTACAAAACCTTAAATAAACTAGTCTACTCTGGTTTATAGGTTTTACAAAGCGTGACGCTTATCAAAAGAAAATTTTTAACATGCGAGAAATGTTTAAGAAATTTCATAGTACAATCAGACGGACTTAAACAAAGCTAATTTAGGAATGTTGGCGCTGTGGCCACAGCCTGACAGACACACTCACAGTCACACACACAAGGAGGTGCAAGCGGCGTAACGTTATCGAGAAGCAGAATGCTGAGGCAGTGCGGCGTGGCGATATGTCTATAAAATTATGTTTAACTGACCTGCCAGCTGGCTAAGGTCGCGCTGCTGTAATCTACTAGGCAAACTAAATGTTGGGCCCAACTATACCACCTAATATTTAGTTTCCGACTCCTTACAGATCACTGGATTGCTCCTGACACTCCGGCTGAATAAAGACAGTTAAGTATAATTAGTGGCACTACACTCACCGTCCATTTAGAGCAGCAGCGTCACGATGTGTTGACTGCTCCAGTGGTCGCTCGATTCCTTAAAACATGCTCTAGACAAAATCTCAAAATACATAAAAACATAAATTCTCATTAAAATTAAGATTGGAATTAAAATAAACAAATGGATAAATTGACATCCTAATCCTAAAATCAGAGAAACACTAAGGACATGTAATTACATAAACACGTGGAACGATAAAGACAATATAACACTGTTGATTAAGTCAAACATATAAATCACAGCCGGCCGCGGTGGCCGAGGGGACTGAGGCGCTCCAGTCACGGTCTGCACGGCCACTATGGTCGGGAGTTCGAATCCCCCCTCGGGCATGGATATTTGTGCCGTCCTTAGTCTTAGCTAGTTCATAAGTAGTTTGTAAACTTAGGGACTGATGACCTCGTAGTTAAGTCCCATAAGTTCTACAAACATTTGAACATTTGATATAAATCACAAACAGCCTGTAAAAAGATGCATCAAGATACACACTAGTGATTAGATGGTCTAGTTCAAAGCTTATCATTAAAAGCAGATCATAAAATTTACCTAGGTTCCAGCTAAAATTTACGAAAGAAAGTGATTATGGAGTGCATATCCCTAATTTGTACTGTTAAGGGTGTTCCAAATTCGAGCATTCATCTCGCGCTATGGTCGCATTAATGACAGACTCGACCATGTACACTGGGCTGCGTACTTTTTCTCGTCAACAAAATTCAAGTGGGCCTGATCCTTCAGTACGTCCTTCTCATTATAGGGTGGCGATCACAGTTTCCTGCAAAACACAACTTAGGGATGCACACAGTTAAGTTTGTCATGTTAAGCTTGCGTTACGGGTTCTTGATTAATTGGTAAATTAGATACTCCACCCAACAACACACATGTTCCTTAAGACCTTCCTCACTTCACCAAGCGCTAACCCATCTCTGACTGGGAGGTGGAACCATTACGGCGACTTACAGAAGGAAACACATTGGCAATTTCAAGGACACAGGGTGAACTCATACTGGCTGTGGCAGCACTAATTACCGTCCTCCATTCTCTGGAGGAACATTCCTTTCCCATTCACTCACTGACAGTACTGGACATCAATAGAATTATGTTGTTTATTTCTAAGGCCTCTAGTAGATTCAATTTCTGGCATTTGTTAGCTAAGTGGAGTTCGCGGGATTCTGGTTGGTATTTATGCCCCTCACTCAGAACATGTTCAGTAAAAGTGGTCATGATTTTGCAACCTCCAACTGCGTTCATGATCTCTTTGCATAGTTGCTATCTCCCTACCTGTTTGGCCAATTTAAAACATATCACAATGTGGGCAAATAAGTTTGTATATGCCACTATTGGCTAACAGCTGGGACTTGTCTTTACTATTGAAAATAAACTGGGCAGTTGTGTTACTGGTACAGTAGGAAACAAGATTTCAGAGTTTTGGCTACACAGACACAGTAATACCTTCCACCTCACAACACCCAGTAGCATATAAACATGCAGATTTCCACCATTGTTTGCACTGTTTCTCGATGTATAGTATCTATGATCCCTTTTGCAGTACTATTAAGTTACAGATTTCATTTAAATATTTATTTACACTGTAACTGCTCAATCAAAGAAGATAACTTATTTCTCCATGTAAGTCTTCCATAAACATGTTGGCTACTATGGGAGACAAAGGACTACCAATAGCAACACCAACAGTTTGCTCAAAATATTGTCCATGGAATAAAAAGTAGGTCGAGGTAAGCACATGCTTGATGAGGTGTAGAAGGTCTTCCTCTAGCTTTTCTCCTATAAGTTGCATTGAATCCATCAGAGGCACTCGTGTGAACAAGAAACTACATCGAAACTCACTAAAATATCATTTGGTTGAAGGTGCAGGTTCTTTAGTCTCCGTTGTGTATGCGGAGACCACCAGAGGGCTCTATATGTTTTCATCTATGATTCGCCTACAATGATGTCATTGTCCCGCACCACCGTCTTCATGCCTGCGCTTTCCTAACCAGCCGCAGTATAAACACTGCCTTGTGAAAATATTGTGCAGTTTCTAAAATACGATCCGACGCGACGCCTGTGAACCATGGAAGGAATCAATACGTCGGGAGAGCCTCAAACAGTACAACAGTCAGGTGGTTTTGAAGAAGCGCACTACGTGCTAACTCACAACAGTAGTGGTACAACTGCTCGAGGCGAATTAAATCCCAGCCCCAAGCAGTTTAGACATTATACTGAAAATGTCAACTTTTGATTTGGCAGCAACCTGGATAACAGTCATTAATTAACACTAAAACATATCCATGACAAACAAGAACAATGCGACAACGCCTTTAAACGACATACAAATCAAATGCACATAGGCTGTCCAACCTGGCTCCGGAGACACACATAATACGGCTTATTTCAGTAACTCAAGATGAAACATACGTTAGTACGCGCCGAAGGAAACCCGCAAATGCCACATATTCGGCCAGAAACCAAAGGCCCAAGCAGATTCCGATCTTTCCCGGCGTGGAGGTGCCACCCTTGCTGCCACACTCTTCTCTCCTTTGAAGCTAAAACCACAGACAAATATATACAGACGGGAAACCTCCGTAAGGGCCCGGTCCTACGCTCAGGGGTGCGGAGAGGGAGGGTTTCCAGCAGTTCTGTAAGATGTCCCATGATGGCGCTGCGGTCAGAAGCAGCTCTTTAAACTGGCCTCAAACGCCAGCAAGCCGGACACAGCCGTGGCCTCGTGGCAGGCGGCACAAGCCAGCTCAGCCAAGCTCAGTCTCCCCTCCACGCTACCCTCTGACGTGCGAGAGGCACCCTAAGCCAGCGATCCGCGTGACACATGCTAGCATCTTACGGAACTACGAGGCGAGCGTAGGACAGTGATTTAGGGGTGGCTGCTCCTCTGTATATGTTACTCTGTGCTAAAACCCAGCTCCCCACAACACTTGCTCACGGACCCACTCACCGGCGATGCGCGCCCTCTTGCGTTAGACGGGCCAGGAACGACGAATGACGGAGCCACGCGGGGAATTGAAACGCCGCCGCCGTGACACGGCTTACGTTGTATCACCATTGCTATCGCTTAGTGAAGGTATTGATTGTGTTTTGCCGCTAGTGTACTTTTCATACGACTAGAATGTCTTCAGATTTTCTACCAAGCTACGTGACAGGGTTTCGTTGTGGAAACTATTATAAGTTTCTTGCATTGAAGTTCGAGCTAAATTTCGAGTTCATTTACCAACAAAGTACTGATAACTCTAATAAATATAATATTTTCCTGAATAACATTTTATTGTTAGCCGCGGTGGAGTAGCCGAGCGGTGTAAAGCACCACGCTGCGGAGCGCGCGGTTGTTCACCATAGGAGGTTCCAGTCCTTCCTGGGGCATGGGTGTGTGTGTTTCCTTATGTTAGTTTACAGTAGGTTAAGTAGTTCGTAAGCCACGGATTGATGACCACGCAATTTGGTCCGATAGATTTACAAATATTTGATTTATATATTTGTTGTTAGACCTGTCTGTTAATTGTTGCAAAGAAAACTATTTGGAATAAGAAATTGTTTTGCGATTTAAGCCATTTTAACATTGTAGTAATGAATCGTGTTGCACCACGGCGAAGTAGCCGTGCGCACTGAGGCGCTGTGCTGCAATGCGTGTGGCTGTTCGCTGTCGGAGGTTCGAGCCCTCTTTCGGCCGAGAGTGTGTGTGTGTGTGTGTGTGTGTGTGTGTGTGTGTGTGTGTTGTTCTTAGGATAAATTAATTTAAGTAGGTAAGTTTAGGGACCGAAGGCCACTGCTGTTAGATCCCATAACTTTACAAACATTGGAACACTTTTTTTTTATTTTTATTTTTTTTAATACATCTTTCGACTGAAATTCACCTTTCTACTTTTTTTAATCATAAAACAGATTTATTGCATCCCCTACTAAAACTGAAAACTGACGTTGTTGTGAGTTCATAATGAAGCTTAGAAACAGAATCGTACAGTCAGAATCAGAACGAATAGGGAAATATTGAACATATTGCATAACGCAGCCTACTATATAGAAACAGAAACTACACTTCCGAGGTCACGAGGAAAATTTAGAATGTGCGAAGATAGCAAACGACATTTTCTTCTTAGAAATACCGAGGTTGATCTTCCTATGAAAGAACAATTATTAGCGTCTACAGTTTTCCACGACAACTAGAAACACACTGAAAAGGATTTAATAAATGCAGTAGCTGTTGTTTCCAGAGCTGAAATCTATTATGAAATTAAGAATGCTAATGTTGTGGCTTTACATAAAATATGTGTTTTTAAGATAGTAATTTGATCACCTGCTTTCAGTACTCATTTAACACGAGACAGAGAGAGAAAAGATTTAGATTTCTCCACTACAATGTTTGTTGAATGTAATGAAGGGTTCATATGAATGGCATACCTAATACAATTAATTTTCATAGTATAACTTAGTCGTAATGTAGATACAACTTTAGACTTAAGAACAATAATCGTTTTCTCCAGTATTGCAAAACTTTGGTATCTATACAGAGTTGGTTGCTTTTATTTACTTTATTTTAGGTATTTATATGTACTGAGACATGTACTTGATACATGTTATACAATTATACAGTAGGTCAACTGTTGCGCAAACCGTCTCGTCGTTGTTTTATTTTTTAATTGTACAGGACATGACGCGCGGTTTTAATGGTCAAACTCATTGTTCTTTATACATGTTTGCAAGTACCGAAACATCACCGCATTCATTTCGTTTAATTATAAATGTGTATTCCCTTTACCGACCAGTTAGCACTGTAATTTTCGATCGACCCTGTGTTACGACTAGAGCCAGGTTTTCCGCTTTACGCTACGGGACCGGAAGCGTCCTAACATTTAACGATATTTAGCCTCACAAATGAGTTTCCTCTGGTTTTGACGAAGGGCTAAGGTATAAAGCCCAAAAGAGTATTTGTTTCTCTCTAAAGCCTTTAGATTCAAATCGGGAGATGCCACTGGATGTGCTTCTCTATCGACTTACCGATATCTCTACCGCTCAACACATCTCGTTTCATATTTCACTTAAATAAATTTAGACTACATCTGTTTACAGTTACGTACAAAATGACGTCTTCCGATTACTCTGTTCAGAGAAAAATGGATTTAAACAAAATGGTGACAAATATGTGAACACACAGCATAAGAGAAAAATGAAAATAATTATAACATTCATGACAACAGTATGTCATAAGCAGAAACAGAATTTTAGAAAGAAATTTACGAAACCCCTAATACATTAAAATCTTTCAGTGTTACACGAAAAGACAGAAAAAAATGTACCGGTGTTCCTGAAAGCCAGCCGCACGTTTTCTTTTTTCTTGGATTTATAGCATCGTTTAATAGTATTTAATAGTATTCATTCTTAATTGTAAGTCTGATGAAGTTCATTTTTACTGTTCACCGCTCATTACTGCAATCAGTTGGGCGTAGTCCATTAATTTTTCTTTTAGATATATTTACATTGACATAGTTTTAGATGAGCCACTGACATTACCGAGATTGGGGTGGCTTTCGTGGCTCAACGATGCAGATAGCCGTACCGTAGGTGCAACCACAGCGGATGGGTATCTGTGGAGAGGCCAAACAAACGTGTGGTTCCTGAAGAGGGGCAGCAGCCTTTTCAGTAGTTACAGGGGCAACAGTCTGGATGATTGACTGAGCTGGCCTTGTAACATCAGCTAAAGTGGCTTTGCCACACAGTTACTGCGAACGGCTGAAAGCAAGTGGAAATTACAGCCGTTACTTTTCCCGAGAACATACAGCTCTACTGTATGAACATATGATGATGACATCCTCTCGGGTAAAATAGTCCCCCATTCGGATCTCCGGGCGGGGATTACTCATGAGGATGTGATCATCAGGAAAGACAACACTGGCATTCTACGGATCGGAGCGTGAAATATTAGATCCCTTAATCGGATAGGGAAGCTAGAAAATTTAGAAAGAGGAATGGATAGGTTGAAGTTAGATATAGTGGGAATCAGTAAAGTTCGGTGGAAATAGGAACACGATTTCTGGTCAAGTGAGTACAGGGTTATAAATACAAAATCAGTTGGGATTATTACAGGAGTAGGTCTGATAATGAATAAGAAAATAGGAATGTGGGTAAACTACTATGAGCAACACAGAGATCGCATTATCGTAGTCAATATAGTTACGAAGCAAACACTGACCACAGTAGTACAAGTTTATATGCCAACTAGCTCTGCCGATGATGAGGAGATCGAAAAATATATGAGGAGCTAAAGTTAATTATGCAGAAAATTAAGGCAGAGGGAAAACTTAATTGTTATGGGGGGACTGGAATTCGGTAGTAAAACAAGGAAGGGAACGGAAGATAGTAGATGAATATGGTCTGGGCAAAAGGAATGAAAGAGGAAGCCGCCTGGTAGAATTTTGGACGGAACATAATTTAGTTATAAGAAACACCTGGTTTGAGAATCACGAAAGAAGGTTGTATACGCGGAAGAGACCAGGAGACAACGGGAGATACCAGATAGATTTTATAATGGTAAGACTTAGATTTCGGAACCAGGTTTCAAACTGTAAGACATACCCAGGGGCAGATATAAACTCTGACCATAACTTATTGGTCATCAATTGTAGGCTGAAACTGAAAAAAAAAAACTGCAGAAAGGTAGGAAAATTAGATGGGACCTGGATAAACTGAAGGAATCTGAAGTTCTTGAGCATTTCACAGGGAGCTTTAGGCAACCGTTGACAGGAACGGGGAAAAGTAAAATAGTAGAGGAGGAATGGGTAGCATTGAGAGATGAAATAGTGAAGGCAGCAGAGGACAAAATAGTTAGGAAGGCAAGACCTACAAAAAATCCTTGGATATCGCAAGACATTAATGATGAAAGGAGAAAATATACACATGCAGTCAATGAAACAGAGAAAATAGAGTACAGACGACTAAGAAATGAGATTGACAGAAAGTGAAAAATAGCTAAGCAGGGGTAGCTAGAAGGCAAGTGCAAGGATGTAGAAAAATGTATAAACAGGGGCAAAATAGATACAGCTTACAGGAAGATAAGAGATATTTGGAGATAAGAAAAACAGCTCTATGAATATCAGTGACACAGATGGAAAACCAGTTCTCAGCAAAGAAGGGAAAGCTCAAAGATGGAAAGAGTATATAGAGAGGCTCTACGAAGGAAATGAACTTAGAGAGAATATTGTAGGAAGGGAAGAAGATGTACATGAGGATGAAATAAGAGATACTATACTGACAGATGAATTTGACAGAGCACTGAAAGACTAAAGTTGAAACAAGGCCCCTGGAGTGGATGACATTCCCTCAGAGCTACAGAAGTCTCTGGGAGAACCAGCCATGACAAAACTGTTTCACCTGGTGTGTAAGATGTATGAGACTGGTGAAGTACCCTCAGACTTAAAGAAAAATGTAATAATCCCCATTCCAAAGAAAGCAGGCGCAGACACGTGTGAAAACTACAGAACCGTCAGTTTCATAAGACATGGTTGCAAAATATTAACACGAATTATTTACAGAAGGAAGGAAAAGCTGGTAGGAGCCGACCTCGGGGAAGATTAGTTTGTATTCAGGAGAAATGTAGGAACACGGGAGGGAATACTTACTTTACGGCTTATTTTAGTAGATTGAGGAAAGGCAAACCTATATTTATAGCTTTTGAAGATTTGGAGAAGGCTTTTGACAATGTTGACCGGAATAAACTCTTTCAAATTCTGAAGCAACCAGGAGTAAAATATAGGGAGCGTAAGATTATTTACAACTTGTACTTGGTTGTCAGAGTTGAAGGGGATGAAAGGGATGCAGTGGTTGGGAAGGGAGTAAGACAGGGTTTGTAGGCTTTCCAATGTTATTCTGCTTGTACACTGAGCAAGCTATAAAGGAAAGCAAGGAGAAATTTGGAGAAGGAATTAAAGTTCAGGGTGAAGAATGAAAAACATTGCGTTTTGCCGACGACATAGTAATTCTGTCAGAGACAGCAAAGGACCTGGAAGAGTAGCTGAACAGAATGAAAAGTGTGCTGAAAGGTGCATATAAGATGAACATTAACAAGAGCAAAACTAGGGTAATGCAGTGCAGTCTAAGAAAATCAGGTGATGCTGAAGGAATTAGATTAGGTAACGAAACAATAAAAGAGGTAGATAAGTTTTGTTACTTGAACAGTGAAATATCAAAAGATGGTCGCAGTACAGAGGATATAAAATGCGGAATGGCAATGGGTAGAAAAGCGTTCCTGAAAAAGAGAAATTTGTAAACATCGAATATTGATTTAAGCCTAAGGAAGTCCTTTCTGAAGGCATTTGTATGGAGTGTTGCCTTGTATGGGAGTGAAACATGGACGATAAACTGTGCGGAAAGGAAGAGGCTTTTGAAATGCAGTGCTACAGAAGAATGCTGAAGATTAGGTGGGTGGATCGCGTAACTAATGAGGAGGTACTGAACAGAATTGGGGGGAAATGGAATTTCTGACATACCTTGACTAAAAGAAGGGATAGATTGGTAGGACACATTCTTAGACATCAAGGAATCGTGAATTTAGCATTGGAGGGAAGTGTTTGGGGTAAAAACCGCAGAGGAAGACCAAGAAATGGATACAGAAAGCAGATTCAGACACATGTGGGTTGCCGTTCTTACGTGGAGTTGAAGAGGCTTGCTCAGAAAAGGGTATTGTGGAGAGCTGCATCAAACCAGTCTCTGGACTGAAGACCACAACAGCAACAACAGTTTCTTTTAAATAGTTTATTACTACCAATTAGTTGTCAATAATTGCTCGTCATTTCTTGAATTTTAGTTGTAGCTATGTTTATCATTGGTCTCTGTCCTTATAGTGTTTTGTAAGTATGACTCTCTACCACTCTGTGGTGTGGGCAGATGGCCAAACATATGTTGATGTTAATTTTAGTGATATGTAATTTTACTAACGATACTGTTTCGGTTCATACGAGAGTTGGAAATTAAATAGTGGCAACTGTTTATTCCCAACAGATACAAAAGCGTTACATATATGTCCCTGTTACTGACCTTCAAAGTAGTCACTAGTGTTGTGTACAACCCATTGCCAGCAATGCGGAAGGCGTAGTTTACCGTTAGCAGAGACTGTTTTGTTGATGGTGCGAATGGAGCAGTATACTGCCTGTCGAATCTTTGTAACAGTTCTGAAGCGACTGCCACGACGTGGTTCCTTCATCTTCGGAATCAAAGTCACAAGGTCTTAGGTCCGAGCAGTATGGTGGATGGTAAAGTACTTTCCAGTCCCATCGACCGAACAGAGCAGTCACAGCTTGCGCTGTATGCGCCCGCGCATTTGCATGCAAGATAATGGGTGTTCAAATGTTCAAATGCTTGTAACTCTATCGGACCAAACTGCGTGGTCATCAGTCCGTAGCTTAAAAACTACTTAAACCTACGTAAACTAACCTAAGGACCATCACACACATCCATGCCCTTGGGAGGACTCGAACCTCCACGGCAAGCAACCGCGCGCTCCGCAGCGAGACGCTTTAGACCGCTCGGCTACTCCACCGCGGCGATAATGGGTGGGTGGTGCAGAAAGTATTGCCGCTTCTTTTGCAAAGCTGGTCACAGGAGATGTATTTGCGTCAATTCATGCGGAACCCATCGTGATGCAATTTTTCGCATACCCAGGCTTCCTTCAGGATGCGAAACAGTCGTATGCGCTAACCCGGTTTCGTCGGGGAGCTCACGAATCGTCTGGCGTCGATCGCTGTCCACTAACGCGGCAACAGTATGCACTTCTTCTACATAGACGGACTGATGACCTCCGTAGTTTTGTCCCCCTAAAACATCCATCCTACATAGACGCTACGACGACCTGCCCGATGCATGAATGCCATAGTTTGCTGACCTTCGTTCAAGGCTTTTACCCAACGTGCCTCTGTACGGCAATGCCGATTCCCCGAACGCCTCTTGAGGACATAGGTGACTCTGTCGTGCCGTACGACCTCTGGCTCATTCAATGTTGTACCTGTTTCGAAAACATGGTGCCACCGTTACATTAGACTGCTCGCTAACAAGTGACTGTGTTTCCCTCGATTGTGCGCACGCCGGTGAGTGGGACGGGCGAGTCCATTTGGTAGGAGGTAAGGTAGGTATGTCAACAACATGTGGTATCAGCGACAGTTGTATATTCCATTGCCTAGCGTCTCCACAGCAGTGTTGCCACTATTTAAGTTCCAACCATCGTATATGCTCGTATATACAAAGCGAAAGGGACCTTGAAAGCTTAAAAATATCTTATGTTTAATAGCACTGTTTCAAAGTTCAATTTTCTTGTATGTGATTGTATGAGTTTAAGCTTTCATACTTGCTAGAAACGTGCTAAACAATTAGATGCACATTCCTATATGTTTACTCTACTAATCACACTGCAGTACATGGCAGATGGTTCATTGAACCATTTTCATACTACTTATACAACATTCCTTTCTGGAATAGAACGTGGGAAAAAAGAAATCCTACATCTCTCCGTTCGAGCTCTGACATCTGTTATTTTGTGCCGTGGCAGGAATAGCCGTGCGTACTAAGGCTTCCAGCCGGCGTGGTTTCGATGTCTCCCTCGAGCATGGGTGTTTGCGTTGTCTTTAGCATAAGTTACTTTAAGTTAGAATAAGTAGTTTGTAAGCCTATGGACATGACCAACGTAGTTAAAAACCCTTAGATTTACGAACATTTGATCTTGTTATGATGATAATTTCTCCCGATGTAAGTAGAACAGTGTGGAAATCAATTGATATATCTAGGTTCTGTTGTCGTCGACAGGATGAACTAAAATGTTCGGACACAAAGGGGCGGACACAAAGGGAGGTGGCTGCAGCTATAGGAGTGTTCCAAATGTACTTTTCAGGACCTGGACACGACTTCAGATAACAAAAAAAAAAAAAAAAAACTTATCTCTTTTCATTCTCCACTCCGTGGAGTGGTTCGGGCTCTTAAAAGAAGGCAATTAAAATGTCGTCCACGAGTAACGTCTGCGAGAGATGGACGCCGTTTTCTGCGGTTAATAGCCCGTGGAGACAGGAGGCTGAATGCAACTCAGCTGTAAAGCATCCTCCAGGCAGCAACAGGACGCGACATCGCCTTCGGGAATGTGGCCTCTATGCACGGAGTCCATTCAAACCACGACACCGTTTAGTCAACAGAAACTGGGTGCAGATGGTGGTGGTGGTGGAAGACGAATGGTGTGGGCAGGAGTCAGGACTGGCGGACGAACGGACCTCTTTGCTATTAAGAATGGCGATTTGACTGCTCGGAGGTGCACAGACGAGATCCTTCAACCTTTTGTTGTGCCCTACGCTGGTGCCATAGGAGATCCTTGTGATAGACGACAACGCTCGTTTCACAGAACTGCATTTGTGGACAACAAGCTTGGAGCTGAGTAAATTGAAGAATGGATCAGCCACTTTATTCGCCGGACGTAAACCATATTGATCATATCTGGGATGCACTTGGCAGACGCCTTGCAGCAAGATCGGCGTCTCCCACAACGGTTTCAGAGCAGTATAATGCACTCATGGATGAATGGCGAAATGTCCCTCTACAGCTGACTGATAACCTCATACTGTCCGTGCCATGCAGTTCTGCAACTGTACTGGGCGTCCGAGGTGGTAACACACCATGTGAGAATTATTTTTTCAGTAGTATGGTAGCCCCATGGTGCCCCCTTCTAAGTAAATGTCATTTAAACCTCAAGTAAAGTGGTGAGACAGTAAAATATCGTACTGTATGTCTGTCTCTCTTTCTCTTTCTCTCTCCCTCCCTCTTCCCAGCATTAACCCCGACTTGCAGGATCTGCTGCTTTGCTACATCTCCTCCATTTCTTTCGGTCGTTAACATCATCTGGTCAACAACTTGCATGTCTGGCCTGACGTTGTCACTTCATCTCTTTGCCGGTCTTCCTCGTGGTCTTGTTCCTGCTGGGTTGATGTGGAGTGCTGATCCTGCAACCGAGTTGGACCAGTTGGGTCCATATAGTGTAGTGGGCAGTGAGTGCAATGCAACAACATGACTTACCCGAAGCTATGGCATGGAGAACAATAGGAAGGTTGGAAGCGGGGCGGACACAGAGGGAGGTGGCTGCAGCTATAGGAGTGTTCCAAATGTACTTTTCAGGACCTGGATACGACTTCAGATAACAGGAACCCTTAAAAGAAGGCAATTAAAATGTCGTCCACGAGTAACGTCTGCGAGAGATGGCCGCCGTTTTCTGAGGTTAATAGCCCGTGGAGACAGGAGGCTGAATGCAACTCAGCTGTAAAGCATCCTCCAGGCAGCAACAGGACGCGACATCGCCTTCGGGAATGTGGCCTCTATGCACGGAGTCCATTCAAACCACGACACCGTTTAGTCAACAGAAACTGGGTGCAGATGGTGGTGGTGGTGGAAGACGAATGGTGTGGGCAGGAGTCAGGACTGGCGGACGAACGGACCTCTTTGCTATTAAGAATGGCGATTTGACTGCTCGGAGGTGCACAGACGAGATCCTTCAACCTTTTGTTGTGCCCTACGCTGGTGCCATAGGAGATCCTTGTGATAGACGACAACGCTCGTTTCACAGAACTGCATTTGTGGACAACAAGCTTGGAGCTGAGTAAATTGAAGAATGGATCAGCCACTTTATTCGCCGGACGTAAACCATATTGATCATATCTGGGATGCACTTGGCAGACGCCTTGCAGCAAGATCGGCGTCTCCCACAACGGTTTCAGAGCAGTATAATGCACTCATGGATGAATGGCGAAATGTCCCTCTACAGCTGACTGATAACCTCATACTGTCCGTGCCATGCAGTTCTGCAACTGTACTGGGCGTCCGAGGTGGTAACACACCATGTGAGAATTATTTTTTCAGTAGTATGGTAGCCCCATGGTGCCCCCTTCTAAGTAAATGTCATTTAAACCTCAAGTAAAGTGGTGAGACAGTAAAATATCGTACTGTATGTCTGTCTCTCTTTCTCTTTCTCTCTCCCTCCCTCTTCCCAGCATTAACCCCGACTTGCAGGATCTGCTGCTTTGCTACATCTCCTCCATTTCTTTCGGTCGTTAACATCATCTGGTCAACAACTTGCATGTCTGGCCTGACGTTGTCACTTCATCTCTTTGCCGGTCTTCCTCGTGGTCTTGTTCCTGCTGGGTTGATGTGGAGTGCTGATCCTGCAACCGAGTTGGACCAGTTGGGTCCATATAGTGTAGTGGGCAGTGAGTGCAATGCAACAACATGACTTACCCGAAGCTATGGCATGGAGAACAATAGGAAGGTTGGAAGCGGGGCGGACACAGAGGGAGGTGGCTGCAGCTATAGGAGTGTTCCAAATGTACTTTTCAGGACCTGGATACGACTTCAGATAACAGGAACCCTTAAAAGAAGGCAATTAAAATGTCGTCCACGAGTAACGTCTGCGAGAGATGGCCGCCGTTTTCTGCGGTTAATAGCCCGTGGAGACAGGAGGCTGAATGCAACTCAGCTGTAAAGCATCCTCCAGGCAGCAACAGGACGCGACATCGCCTTCGGGAATGTGGCCTCTATGCACGGAGTCCATTCAAACCACGACACCGTTTAGTCAACAGAAACTGGGTGCAGATGGTGGTGGTGGTGGTGGAAGACGAATGGTGTGGGCAGGAGTCAGGACTGGCGGACGAACGGACCTCTTTGCTATTAAGAATGGCGATTTGACTGCTCGGAGGTGCACAGACGAGATCCTTCAACCTATTGTTGTGCCCTACGCTGGTGCCATAGGAGAACTTTGTGATAGACGACAACGCTCGTTTCACAGAACTGCATTTGTGGACAACAAGCTTGGAGCTGAGTAAATTGAAGAATGGATCAGCCACTTTATTCGCCGGACGTAAACCATATTGAGCATATCTGGGATGCACTTGGCAGACGCCTTGCAGCAAGATCGGCGTCTCCCACAACGGTTTCAGAGCAGTATAATGCACTCATGGATGAATGGCGAAATGTCCCTCTACAGCTGACTGATAACCTCATACTGTCCGTGCTATGCAGTTCTGCAACTGTACTGGGCGTCCGAGGTGGCAACACACCATGTGAGAATTATTTTTTCAGTAGTATGGTAGCCCCATGGTGCCCCCTTCTAAGTAAATGTCATTTAAACCTCAAGTAAAGTGGTGAGACAGTAAAATATCGTACTGTCTGTCTGTCTCTCTTTCTCTTTCTCTCTCCCTCCCTCTTCCCAGCATTAACCCCGACTTGCAGGATTTGCTGCTTTGCTACATCTCCTCCATTTCTTTCGGTCGTTAACATCATCTGGTCAACAACTTGCATGTCTGGCCTGACGTTGTCACTTCATCTCTTTGCCGGTCTTCCTCGTGGTCTTGTTCCTGCTGGGTTGATGTGGAGTGCTGATCCTGCAACCGAGTTGTCCTGATTTTTCATGACGTGGCCGTACCAGCGGAGAAGAGCTTACCTAAGTTTTTCTATGATGTACGCAACACCAAACCTTTGCCGGACTTCTGGATCTCTTACATGTTCACATCTTTAACTCCATGGTATGTACACTACTGGCCATTAAAATTGCTACACCAAGAAGAAATGCAGGTGATAAACGGGTATTCATTGGACAAATATATTATACTAGAACTGACATGTGATTACATATTCACGCCGTAATAACGGCCTTGATACGCCTGGAAATAGAGTCAAATAGAGCTTGGCTGGCTTGTGCAGATACAGATGCCCATGCAGCTTCAACACGATACCACAGTTCATCAAGAGTGGTGTATTGTGATGAGCCAGTTGCTCGGCCACCATTGACCAGACGTTTTCAATTGGTGAGAGATCTAGAGAATGTGCTGGCCAGGGCAACAGTCGAACATTTTCCGTACCATGGCCTCCGAGCTGATAGTCGATGCCGCTGCTCGTCGAACTGTTCGTGCAGATGGTTGTTATCTTGCAAACGCCCCCATCTGTTGACTCAGGGATCGAGACGTGGCAGCACGATCCGTTACAGCCATGCGAATAACATGCCTTTCACCTCGACTGCTAGTAATACGAGGCTGTTGGGATACAGCACGGCGTTCCGTATTGTCCTCCTGAACCCACCGATTCCATACTCTGCTAACAGTCTTTGGATTGCGACCAACGCGAGCAGCAATGTCGCGATACGGTAAACCGCATTCGTGATAGACTACAATCCGACCTTTATCACAGTCGGAAACATGATGGTACGCATTTCTCCTTCTTACATGAGATATCACAGCAACGTTTCCCCAGGCAACGCCGGTCAACTGCTGTTTGTGTATGGTAAATCGATTGGTAACTTTCCTCGTGTCGGCACGTTGTAGGGGTCGCCACGGGAGCCAACCTTATGTGAATGTTCTCAAAAGCTAATAATTTGAATATCACATAATCTTATCCCTTTCAGTTAAATTTCCCGTCTCTAGCACGTCATCTTCGTGTGTAGCAATTTTAATGGCCAGGAGTGTAGATTTTGTACCTGTTGTAGGGCGACACTCAGTCACATAGATTGCTGCTGAGCTTACTATGGTTTGGAAGTCTCTTGCCTTTAGACGTTGGGGCGTATTTTTATCGCAGAGGACTCCAGTAACCTGTCTCGACCCAAGCTGCGTTCACTCCCGTACGAGTATAGAGAGCTGTGTCACAGTCTGAGGTGACAATGGACCCCAAGTATTTAAAATGCCTCGTGTTCTGCAGGCATTCTACTGCGATACTTACATCGTACTGTATCACACACAAATTACAATTGTAATCAATATCGGAATAAAATATGTCACCGTATTTATATTATATATGTAGACGACTCCATCTGGAGTCAGGTGCAGAGCACTAGTATTATGTTTAAATATACAATAGACGTTTCCAGGTTTAAGGAACATATCTTGGTTTATGATTTACCTAAATTTGGATTGTTCTTTCCACTGCCAAGACAGTTTCAGATGTTCTAATTTCTTAGAAAGGTATGACAACTTTTGTTTGAAGTTACTGATCAGTTTGACAAAGGGCGCAGGTGGCCCGATTTTCGTATCCTGTAAATCGTTGTTTTAATGAACATTACTTTAATTCAAACCATGGACTTCTCCTGCTCATGTAATTTCAGTTTGTGCATTTTTGTGGTTTTTACTCATTTAGTTTACGACACTTTTTTATTTTTACATACTGTATAATACTATAAAGGACAATACTGCACAATGTTCAACGTGGAAATTGTATTGTGGATTTCGTTTTGGATTTTGTTTTATACACCACTATGTGTAAACTTTTTTGCTGCTCATATCTTGTATCCCAGATACATTTTCTGTATACAATGTCTTTACTTTAAAAAAACGTGGCTTTAGTAACTTGTAATAATTTGTGTAGAGGACGCTGGGTGCTATCAGCACACATGCAGCTGAGCTTAAAGCTAACAGATCAGTAACTTGATTGACATTCACTGTATTCAGTTAGTGTATAATGTTAACATGCAAACGGCTAGTATTTGTGGGCCCACGGGGTTTAGATTCTAGGTATGATACTACATTCTCCTAATTTTTTTCTTTACTGTGAAGACTTATACGTTTGCATATACCGTAGTTTCTTACATTTTTAATATTGTAATGACATTACGTCTACAGAGGTTGATTTCGAATTTTTGATTTATTACAGCACTGAAGAGGGTCAGATACTGACTATAGATTTGTAATTCAAGTGAAGGTTTAAATGCGACCAAAGCTGTTTCTCCCTGGTATCTCACCTGATTTCCTTATTGTTGTGAGCCGTGTATAACCAGAATGACTTTTGAAAACAATTTATTGTTCTTTTTTCATCGCAATTGCAACTGTGGTTTTCATTACATATCCAGTTGCTGATCCTGCCCCATCTTCACGATGAATTTTCATTAGAATGACTTTTAGTTATCTGCACGATTTTGACACAGAGTACCGTTGTGGAAATTATTGTAAGCATCTCTAACTGAAGTCCCCGCTAAGTTTCGAGCTTTCGTGTAAAAGAGTCACTTTTGGAGTTTTTATGTTCGTTTAAATCTGGTATGCTCTTTTCATTGTTACTGCGTTTATTCTGTTTCGTATACCAAGGGGTATGAGATCATGGGTGGGGTGAAGGGAACGGGTAGATAAGGGTGAAGGGAACGGGTAGATAAGTGTCTATGTAAACTATTATTGCACTTTACGTAGTGAAGATGTAGTACTAGAGCGTTTAAGTTGTAACGAACTACTTGCCTGGAAAATGAGAAAAGAACACCATTAATTCGTCGAGTCCAGCCGGCCGCGGTGGCCGCGGGGACTGAGGCGCTTCAGTCACGGTCTGCACGGCCACTACGGTCGGGGATTCGAATCCCCCCTCGGGCATGGATATTTGTGCCGTCCTAGTTCGTACGTAGTTCATAAGTAGTTTGTAAGTTTAGGGACTGATGACCCCGTAGTTAAGTCCCATTAGCTTAACAAATATTTGAACATTTCGTCGAGCCCGCGGAGGGAACTTTAATTGACACTTTGTTCAGGACGTATACAGAACACGAACACGCAGGCAGAGCCATACGCGAGTGAGTACAGCCACCAGAGCTGCACATTGTCGACGCTAGTGCCGTTAGTACCCTCCTTTTGCAGCAATGCAAGCTGCAATTTTTCCATGCAGACGATCGTAGACGTGCCGAATGTAATCTTTCGGTATGGCCTACCGTGCAATTTCCACCTGGTGCCTCAGTTGGACTCAATTTCGTGCCTGTCGTGCAGACCGCGCGAAGATGACGTTTTCTCAGATTCCAAACATGCTCAATGGGGAACAGATCTGGGGCTCGTACTGGCCAGGGTTGTTGACCTACTCTTGAATAGCACGTGGTACGGGACAGATGGAGACGTGCTTTGTACAGATGGAAAAGCATATCGCCCTGTTGGTGAATGAACAGTAGCAAGACGGGTTCATTGATGGGTTTCAGTATACCATGCACTGTTCAATGTTCCCTCGACGATCACCAGAGGAGAACGGCTAGGGAAGGATATGGCTCCCCACACCATGCTGCACGATCATGCATGCCGTTAGGGCGTCTCCCGCTCAAGGAGAATAATTGACAGAGGGATAGAAAAACAATTAAAATCGCTCAAAAGAGGAAAGGTCGTAGGATCAGATGGGATACCAGTTCGTTTTTACACAGAGTGAGCAAAGGAACTGAACTTGCCCCCCCCCCCCCCCTCCGTCTTGCCCGTCTTGCAGTGGTGTATAGCTCTCTAGAAGAACGTAGCGTTCCGAAAGAATGGAAAATGGCGCAGGTCATACCCGTTTTTAAGAAGGGACGTCGAACAGATGTGCGTTACTATAGGCCTAAATCTCTAACGTTGCTAAGTTGTAGAATTTTGGAACATATATTATGTTCGAGTATAATGACATTTCTGGAGACTAGAAATCTGCTCTGTAGGAATCAGCATGGGTTTCGAGAAAGGCGATCGTGTGAAACCCAGCTCGTCCCAGAGGGCCATAAACACAGGTTCTCAGGTAGATGCCGAGTTTCTTGACTTCCGCAAGGCGTTTGATACAGTTCCCTACAGACGTTTAATGAACAATGTAAGAGCATATGGTCTATCAGACCAATTGTGTGATTGGATTGAGGAGTTCCTAGATAACAGAATGCAGCATGTCATTCTCAATGAAGAGAAGACTTTCGAAGTAAGAGCGATGTCAGGTGTGCCACATGGGAGTGTCGTGGGTCCGTTGCTGTTCATGATATATATAGATGACCTTGCGTATAACATCGGAAGTTCACTGAGGCTTTTTGCGGATGATTGTGTATAGAGAGGTTGTAACAATGGAAAATTGTATCTGCATCGAATTGACGCATGATGCATTAAATGGCAATTGAATCTCAAAGTAGACAAGTGTAATACATAGTACTGCGAATACATAGAATACATTTAGTTACACTATAGCAGGTCAGCAACTCGAAGCAGTTAATTCCATAAATTATCTGGGAGTAGGCATTAGAGTGTTTTGAAATAGAACGACTACATAAAATCAATCGGCGGTAAATCAGATGCCAGATTTAGATTTATTGGAATAATCCTAAGGAAAAGCAGTCCGAAGACAAAGGAAGTAGATTACAGTACGCTTGTTCGCCCACAGCTAGAGTACTGCTCACCGGTGTGGGACCCGTACCAGGTGGGGTTGGTGGGGTTGATAGAGGAAGTAGAAAAGAACCATCGGAGAGCACCACGCTTCGTTGCAGGATCATTTGGTAATCGTGAAAGCGTTACGCAGATGATCGATAAACAGACTGTTTTACTTACAGGGCCTAATTTTGTTTGTTAAATCCGTTGCGCATATAGAGAAACTCCTTGATTTAAATAGAAAGAATAAGAATAGGAAACTTTCACTTAATCCTTCATCAAGCTTTCACTTTCACTTAATAAACTTACAACAAGAAGCTTTCATATATTGCTCCTTTTTACGTTTATCTCGTGATCATGAAGATAAAATCAGAGAGATTAAAGCCCACACAGAGGCATACCGACAGTCTTTCTTTTCGCGAACAATACGTGACTTGAGTAGGAGGGAGAACCGATAGTGATACTCAGGGTACCCTCCGCCACACACCATCGGGTGGCTTGCGCAGTATGAATGTAGATGTAGATGTAGATGTGTATGTATATGGTCGTATCCGTATGTGGCGTCTTGCAGGGGAGCGCAAGGGTCTGGAGTGTATAAGTCAGAGGAACACGGGGCCGACACCCGGCGTCATGGTGTGGGGAGCCGTATCCTATACTGGCCATTCTTCTCTTGTGCTCGTTCAGGGAACATTGAACAGCGCAAGGTACACTTGAACCATCATTCAATTCATCTTGCTACCGTTTAGGAACGAAAATGGCGATAGCTTTTCCAACAGGACAATGTACATTCACATGTATCCCGAACCATCAGACATGATCTTCAAGGTGTACGTCAAATACCCAGGCCAGCACGATCCCTAGATCTTTTCCTCATTCAGCATGTTTGGGCCGGATGAAGCGTCATCTAGAGTGGTCTGAACGACCGGTACGAAATCTGGCCCAACTGAGGCACAAGATGTAAATTTCACGGCAGGCCATTTCGCAAGACTACATTCAGCACCTCTACAATCGTCTCCATGGGAGAATTGCATTGCATTGGTGCTAAAGTGGAGTATACACGGTTGCCAGAAGGCTTTTGACACAGTACCTCACAAACGGCTTTTAATCAAATTGCGTGGTTATGGTATATCTCCCCAAATTTGCGACTCGATAGAGAATTTCCTGTCAGAGAGGACACAGTTTGTAGTAATCGACGGTAAGGCATCGACTAAAACAGAGGTGATATCGGGCGTTCCACAGGGTAGTGTCATTGGTCCTCTGTTGTTCCTTATTTACATAAACGATTTGGGATAAAATCTATTCTTAGGTTGTTTGCAGATGACACCGACATTTACCGTCTAGTAAAATCATCTGAAGATCAAAACCAACTGCAGAACGATCTAAATAAGATATCACTATGGTGTAAAAATTGGTAGTTGACTCTAAATAATGAGAAGTGCGAAATCGTCCACATGAATACGAAAAGAAATCCGTTAAACTTTGTTTACAAGATAAATCGATCAAACGTGAAGCCCGTAACATCCACATATCTAGGAATTACTTAAACTGGAAAGAACACGTAGATAATATTGTGTGAAAGGCGAACCAGAGACTGCGTTTTATTGGCAGAAACCTTAAAAGATGTAACAGAATTACTAAAGAGACTGCATACACTACGCTTGTCCGTCCTTTCTTTGCAGTATTGCTGCCCAGTGTGGGATCCTTATCAGGTGGGTTTGACGGACGACATCTAAAGAGTTAAAAGAAGGACAGCTCGTTTTGTATTGTCACGATACAGGGGAGACAGCGTTACGGAAATGGTACAGAATCTGGGATGGGAATCATTACAACAACGGCGCTTACCGCTGCGGCGTCGGTTACTTACGAAACTCCAATCGCCAACATTCTCCTCCGAATGCGAAAATACATTGTTGACTCCCACTCACATAGGTAGAAAAGATCATCAGCATAAAATACGAGAAATCAGAGCTCGAACTGAGAGATTCAGGTGTTCTTTCTTCCCGCACGCTATTCTAGAATGGAATAGGAGATAAATAGTATAATTGTGGTTCTATGAACCCTCTGCCAGGCACTTATATGTGATTTGCAGAGTATCCCATGTAGATGTACTAGCTAGCGTAGGTTGATCAGACGTTCCATATGTTACGGAATCGTCCCATATTTTGCTTAAGTGTCCCTTTGTCCCGACAAAACACATACGGAAAGTATTTTGTCCGTTTTTTCGTAACCGTCCCGTATTTTTAAAACATCTTTCATGTAAATGTACCATAATAATACGGAGAAATCGATATCTGATTTAGCCAAAAGATAAAGAAAAGCACAATTCTGATCAAAGAAAAAGGTACAAGGAACGATTTAAGAAGTTCTTTGTTTGGTACTATGTAATGCTTTCAAATTGCGAGTAGTTGTGCACAGATTATTGCTTCAAAACATGTAATTTAGGACGTCGTTTTAAACCATTAAGAGTCACCAGTAGGGTTACTTTTTCACATAAAGACGAAAAGGAATTAAGGCGAATTTTCATACCCGAAATTACAACAGCAAAGCAAGAAATAATTTTCACGTTGAACAGAAGTACTTTTTCGGTCGACAGTATAGGTTGAGTTGACATTGTGCAACACGCACGGCCTAGTTCTTTAGAGCAAAACTTCATCTTGAAGTATGACGTGTTTTGTTGCAAAACGTAAGAATAGGGTCATAAATCATGCAGCATTTAAGCATGTATCTAGCTGCTGAGGTAGGCTTCGTTGCTTTCCATGCAAAACAGTGGCGTTTACTAAGTGAACAATTTTAGAAATCTGTGTTTAGTACTAGAGCACCTATTTATAAATACTGCATTCGGAAAAAATCTCTCTTTCAACTTATTTCATGCTGTGATATCTACTACAAAAAATTGCAGCTCATAATTAGCTTTGCACAATGTCTATCTGACGTTATTGATTTACGGACAGATGAAAACAACGCATGAAGTATCCTAAACATGAGTCTTATTATTATATCCTCAACACTTTCAAATCTAAATCTGTTAATTTTCATAAAATTCTATTTCACATTATCAAACTTTTGATGCATTCTTCTTAAAAATATAGTTGAGAGAATAAGAAATAAGTTCAAATGTTTGTAAATATTGCCGCGAGAGACGACGAACACCGTCTGCCGGCGTGGCGCAGGGGATAGCGTCACGGACTGCGGAGCAGAAGGTCGCCGGTTCAATCCCGCCCACCTGCAAAAATTAATTTCTTTGTACTTTACAATTCGAGAACGTTCTACACCTTTCTTATGTTCACTTGTAAATTCTACTTGTTTCTTATGTTAATTGTTCTTCTAATTACTGGTAATTTTTTTGTGTATAAATAGCAGAGCACTCTGCCTGAGAGGCAGTCAGTTTTGCGTGTATGTTGAGTTCGTAATAAACGTGCTTTCAGTATAAGTGCTGTGTTTAGTTGCCTTCGAAGTCAAGCCTACTTCCATTACAACGTGACATTGTTTGGTGGAGGCGCCGGGTACACTGTGCAACAGCTGCATCACCGTGGCTCCGATTAGGCAACGTAAAAGCCGTCGCTTACACGGACTGGAACCGGAATACAAGGGATACACCGAGTACATCCTTCCAAAAGTCCGTATTATCAGAAGAACGATGGAGACAAAACCAGCAATAAGCCAGCTGCACATCAGACACCCGTCGGTGTTCTCTGGAGATGCTGGACAGGACCCCAACAAATGGCTAAAAGGGTTCAACCGAGTCGCCAAGTACAACAGGTGGGATCATACGATGTGCTTGGCCAACGTTTATTTCTACCTGGATAGAACAGCCCAGCAATGGTTCGAAAACAACGAAGACAAGTTGAATGCCTAGGAGACGTTCCAGGAGGAACTTAAGAAGACGTTTGGAGACCGCCAGCGACAAATCCGCTCGGCGGAAGAACAACTGAAGAACCGGGCCCAACGACATGGTGAGCCGACACAATCGTACATACAGAGTGTTTTGGCCCTGTGTAACGTAGTCAATCCGAACATGACTGAAGCGGACAAAATCACGCACCTGATGAAGGGAATTGCAGAAGATATGTACCAAGCTCTTCTGATAAAAGACGTCGCTACGACAGAAGAGTTCATCAAGTGGTGCCAGCGTATTGAAGAGATGCAACAAAGGAGGGTTGGACGCAAGAAGTATGACAGACTCCCAAATGTAGTCCCTATGGCCGTTGTGGAAGACCAGCAGGACTTGGCTTCTATCATACGACAAATCGTGAGGGAAGAATTACAACAGTGCATGGCAGCCGGGACTATTAGACCGAGCGAGCATCAGATTATGGCCATGGATGTCAGCCCTGTAAGTCACAAGGTAACCGACGCCGCTGAGGACGAGGTATTTCAACCATTAGCTCCTCTCTGCCCCGTCAATCGCACCCGACGTGAAGAATGGCGTCGCCCTGCTTTGACTTACGCTGCAGCCGCCAAACGGCAGCCCATGAACCGACCGACGCGACCACAGCCAACTCCCCCGGTAACTATGACACCCCGCAGAAGCACAGACGTCTGGAGGAGAGAAGACAACACACCACTGTGTTTCCACTGTGGACGCCCTGGACATGTTGTACGCTACTGCAGAGAGAGGAGGCGAGTATTCGATGATTATTTTGCCGCAAGACGTCAGCCGTCGGAGCAGTTCTATCCAAGGCAGTCACCTGCTGATGAGTTCAGTCGACCTATGGGAAGAAGCCCATCGCCGTACCCTAGACGAGGTCGCTCCCCGACGCGCCGCAGCCGTTCACCGTCGCCGTACAGAGGTACCAGCCGCTCCCCTAGCCGCGGCGCCCAGGAAAACTAAGCGAGACGACCATCTACGGAGGTGAGGCAGTCGCAGATGAAAATCCTCCATGAACGACAGTCGCCAAGATGTCGGGAAATCTCATCGACGTCATAATCGACGGCCAACCTGTCCGGCCACTTGTTGATTCAGGAGCCTCTTTTTCTGTATTATCGGGTAATTACCGCCGCACACTAAAGAAGACAATGTTCTGTGATACGGGAGCAACTGTGCTGAAGGTCGCAAATGGACAGTACGTCCATCCAGCAGGAACTTGTGTCGCAAGAATAACCATCAACAACAGGACTCAGCCGTTTGAATTTGTCGTGTTAACAGAAAGTAGTCACAATGTCATTCTCGGATGGGACTTCCTTCAGGCACCCCAAGCTATCATTGACTGTGGAAGATCTGAGCTGCAAATTGAAGAAATTGTTCCGCCAGATACACGTAATACAGAATTTTCTGGGACGTTATTCGTCGTTGACAATGTGACGATACCGCCGTTGACAATGAGAAGAGTTGCAGTCACAAACACAGATGACTGGTTAAACTGTGAACTGTGAAGTTTTTGTTGATAGTAAAAAGTTTATCAGGCTCACAAAAGAAATCTACATACCAGCGGCTATCATAAGCATTACCGATGGTCAAGGAGAGATTTGGATCACAAATTGTCAGGAACAGTCACAACTTATCCCCAGGGGAATGTGTATCGGGACAGCTGAACCAATCCAGGACGGTGAGCTCAACGTCATCAATGAAGACCCATGCCCTGCTATTAGTACAGACAACACGCTGGAGGAAACAAGCGTGGAACTGCCAATAGGGCCTGGACTGACCAAGGAACAACGCCAGCGGGTTGTAGGTATACTACGCCAATTTTCGGGTGCATTCACACCTCAGCAGGGGAAAAGTCAGACGAAACGGCCCACGATAAAGCACCGTATCAATACTGGGGACCATCGCCAATTAGCTAGCGTTCGTATATAGTGTCGCCAGCTGAAAGACGGATAATTCTGGAGGAAGTGGAGAAGATGTTGCGAGATGACATTATTCAACCTTCGGAGGGTCCTTGGTCGTCTCCGGTGGTCCTCGTAAAGAAGAAGGATGGCACGTGGCGATTCTGTGTCGACTATCGGCGGCTGAACAGAATCACAAAGAAAGATGTCTACCCATTGCCGCGTATTGACGACACCTTATACTGCTTGAAAAGAGCTACATACTTCTCAACTATGGACATGCAGACAGGTTACTGGCAAATCGAGGTTAACGAAGCTGACAGGGAGAAGACGGCTTTTATTACACCTGACGGTCTCTATGAATATAAAGTAATGCCATTTGGATTATGTAATGCTCCAGCCACATTCGAACGCATGATGGACAACTTGCTTCGACACCTTAAGTGGACGACGTGTCTGTGCTATTTAGATGACATTGTCGTTTTCTCGAAAACATTTGAAGAACATCTGAGTCGCCTGTCAACTGTGTTGAAGTGGGTTCAGGCTGCAGGTCTCCGCCTCAATCCAAAGAAGTGCCTCTTTGTCGCCAAAGAGATAAAAATCCTGGGGCACCTATAACCTTACTAGTCCTACACCACCGGTTAGTATATGATAATTAGAAAAATGACCAGTGTGCCTAATTATCTAAATTTGTTGGAAAAGCTATCGGTAATGAGGCCGGAACGTTGCTGCACCTTTGGTAGACAACAACGATCGATAAGAATAAAGAAAGTGGGAAGTAAAATTTGGAATAAAAAGATTAAAGTTTAAATGATAAAATGCGCAACAAACGGAACACATGGATTAATTTGGAAAAAATCAAAAATTATTGATTTACGGTCGCCAGCTCGTTGTACGAGCAAATAATTTGGTGGGATGTCAATAATAGCAGAATTAATTAACAAACTTGAAAAATTACGTAAAATTTGGGTGGGCCGTGAATCACAGTATGTGCATCAAATCCGGTACAAAAGACACTGAAATTATACTAATTACTGAGAAATAGTTTACTAACACAGGCATTCAATGTAAGACAGCGAAATGCAAGCCATAGCCGCGCAAATGCAACATGTAGCAAATCATGCAAAACTCTCACCTTAATACTTACTATTTACAGCTTCAAATAATTAATTATTTATATAAGTACCAGAACTTATTCTACAGTGAGTATGCCATGCGCTTTAGCAATAATCAAGTTGTAACTGAACTATTAACTATACTAATGACAAGCTCAAAAAAATTAATTAATGACTTGTCGTGCTAATACTGAATATTTAGAAAAGAACCATTTAACTTTCTGATTAACTTTTGCTCTATCTTTAACCAGGAATTATTAGCATTCAAACACTTGTGAACAATTACTATTCTCACTAGGCAGTACTTGCAAGTTAAAACAAACTTTACCTCAAAATAATATGCAGTGGAAAACAATTGATCTTTTACACTGTTATTGAAATATCTTTTGAAATTGAAAGTTAATCTAGCAGTTTCGTTCAACTTAGCAAACCTATTGATCAGCAACACTGGCATAAGCTACATTTATTAATACTTTTCTGAACACATTTTTTATTAACGACTGTCTTTAATGACTCTGATTTTTAGTTTTCTATAACTTTGTGAATATCCTCGGAAAAACAAAGGATGAGGAAGGAACCTGTCTGGACAATGACTATGGGTAATGATTTTTAAACACAGGTTCACAAATAACAGTGTTCGCTATTGAACAATCATCACTAATACGCTGGTTAGCTGTACATGCTAAGACAAACTGGACAGATCTTACTGAATTTGGTGTGCGACGTGGTGCTGCTGATCGAAGACTGTTGGCACTTAACAATTGGCAAACACAGGCTCTTCTTGGAGACGAATGTTAATTACAATTTAGGGCCCACAGCATTCCTCTTGATGCATTTATTAATTATTTAAGCTGTGGCCGTATGAATAAATAATATTGCCTCTTCGCCGTCTCCTCCACTAGTGCCAATCCAACATGCATTCTCCTTCACGCACTTTTTCCGTACACCATTGAGCACACAATGCGTCTGTCCGCCGCTACTTCTCAACAACGACTCCTTCTTGCTGTGCGCCTCTGCGCTACCAGCGATAAAAAGCTCCCTACTCAAAGATGATTCTATACAATAGCAAAGCCCTTGCTAACCCAGCGTGTCTACTAGATTTACAATATTTTTGACATGTATGGAAATTAGCAGGACAATGCAAATAATTCACAGTAACAAAATATACAAATACATAATAAATTACAAAAAAATACAAATAATGAAGAAAAATACATAAAGAATCGTTTTATATATCTCCCTGTACGCACACATGACTGGAAAGCACCGTTGGTCACTGTGTTGTTGTGTCACACACCTAGTCAACGGAGGTGGTGTCCGTCCTGATCCAGATAAAGTAAGGGCAGTCACAGAATTTCCAACTCCTCAGCACATTCGTGATGTGAGAAGTTTTCTCGGGCTGTGCTCGTACTACCGACGTTTCATAAAAGTATTTTGTAACAAGGCACGTCCATTACAAGAACTTCTGCAGAGAGACGCCAAATTTTACTGTGATGAGACAAAAGAAAGAGCTTTCCGAGCACTAAGGAGGCTCCAACTTCCGCACCAGTGCTAGCCTTGTACGACGAGAATGCAGAAACGGAACTTCACACAGACGCCAGTGGCTATGGGATCGGTGCAGTGCTTGTACAAGTTCAGGAAGGTGCCGAAAAAGTGATAGCCTATGCGTCAAGAGTACTCTCAAAGTCCGAGATAAACTACTCTACAACTGAAAAAGAATGTCTCGCGGTTATCTGGGCTATCAACAAGTTCCGGCCGTATTTATTCGGCAAACCATTCACCGTCGTGACAGACCACCATTCTTTGTGTTGGCTGAAGGATCCATCAGGTCGATTAGCTAGATGGGCACTAAGACTCCAAGAGTACGATGTCAAAGTGGTATTCAAGAACGGGCGCAAACACAAGGATGCCGACTGCCTTAAGAAGAATCCATTAGTGTAACACAACAGCATTAATGGAATTTCAGCTCTCACTGAATTAGATGACGTTACAGCTGGAGGGAAGATCCAACACTATTAAAAATGATAGAGGCCTTGGAGAAAGGATAACCGACCAATGGAGAGCTCCAACTTATAAACGGAACATTGTACAAGAGCAACTACGATCCACTGGGCCCCAAATGGCTACTTGTTGTTCCAGCTCATCTCCAGCCAACTATTCTCAAATATTTCCATGATGCTCCAATATCCGGTCATCTGGGATTCGTGAAGACCCTAGACAGAATCAGACGCAGGTATTACTGGAAAGGTCTCTATCGATCTGTCAAGCACTATGTGAGTCACTGTAAAGAGTGCCAGCGACGGAAGCATGTGCCGCAATTACCTCCAGGACATCTCGTACCGATTCTACCGGCAGCAGCTCCATTCCACCGAGTTGGAATCGATCTTTTAGGGATGTTTCCGAATTCGACAACCGGTAACCGTTGGCTAATAGTCTGCACTGACTACCTCACACGCTACGCTGTCACCAAACCCGTGCCGACTGCAGAAGCTCCAGAGATCGCAAAATTCCTTGTAGAAGACATTATTTTGAAGTATGGAGCACCACGTGTCATGATATCTGATCGTGGAAAAGTATTCCAGTCAAAACTAGTATCAGAGGTAATGTCACGGTGCAACATTGTCCACAGAATAACAACTGCATACCATCCTCAGACAAATGGTCTTACGGAACGTTTTAACAAAACGTTAGCCGACATGCTGTCGATGTACGTCGATGTTGAGCAGAAGGATTGGGATACAATTCTGCCAGTCGTGACATTTGCTTACAATACCGCAAGACAAGACACCACAGGCTTTACTCCGTTTTTCCTTCTCCATGGCCGTGAAGCTGAGACGACAATTGATACGTTGTTCCCGTTCCAACCGGACGACGCTCAGGATGACTATTAAACAGCTCATCACCAGGGTCGAAGAAGCAAGACAGCTGGTTCGCATACGGACACTGGATGCCCAGGAGAAGGACCGTCAGCGGTATAACGACAAGCACCGATCTGTTGTGTACAGCCCAGGAGATCTGGTATGGATTTTTACCCCTGTACGGAAGGTTGGACTGTCAGAATAGTTATTGAAGCGATACTTTGGACCGTATTGTGTCATACGCCGCTTGTCAGACGTCACATACGAAGTTGAGGATTATGAGCCGTCGTCGAAACGTCAAAAACGAAGGGTCATCGTTCACGTTCTGCGCATGAAGCCTTACTACGATCCTGAAGAGCAGGTAGACGACAATGTCTTCTTCTTCAAGGACTTTAAGGACGGTAATGTTCCTGATGAAGCCACGACAGGATCGTCTGTCGTCGATAATCGCGGAGAAGGGAAGGATTCTCTTGAACTGTCATACAGAGGACCCATGACACGGTCAAGATCCAGGACATTGCAGCTGGCTCCACAGGGATCATAACAGCGGGTCGCTGGTTCTCCAGGAGAGGGAGCAATGCCGCGAGAGACACCGAACACCGGTTGCCGGCGTGGCCCAGGGGACGCCGGGCGCCGTGGCTCAGGGCGCCCGGTCAGAGGACTCAACGCCCTCTGTAATAAAAAAGCTGAGCCAACAACACGTCGAACAAGAACGAACAAACACGAACAGCGTCCGCAACGGACAGAACTACCAATAGAGCACAAAAAAAATGGGATAGCGTCACGGACTGCGGAGCAGAAGGTCGCCGGTTCAATCCCGCCCACCGGCAAAAATTTATTTCTTTGTAATTTACAATTCGAGAAGATTCTACACCTTTCTTATATTTACTTGTAAATCCTACTTGTTTTTTATGTTAACTGTTCTTCTAATTTCTGGTAAATTCTGTCTGTGTATAAATAGCAGAGCACTCTGCCTGAGAGGCAGTCAGTGCTGCGTGTATGTTGAGTTCGTAATAAACGTGCTTTCAGTATAAGTGCTTAGTTGCCTTCGAAGTCAAGCCTACTTCCATTGCAACGTGACAATATATCGGACTCAGCTGCTGGGTTATTAGTCCGTAGCTTACAAACTAGTTTAACTAAGGTAAAATAACCTAAGGGCAACACAAACGCCTATGGCCGAGGGGTGGGTGGGGGGTGGGGGTGGGACTCGAATCCCCGACGGCGAACGGCAGCGTGCAGTGCAGCACGGCGCCCCAGTACGCACGGCTAATCCGCCGCGGCGAGAAATAACTAACGCATGTATCGCGTGATCAGAACGTCAGTATAAATTTGATCACCCGGTATATAGTAATAGGTGTCAGCATTAATGAAAGGTGACGTTATATAAAATTGACACTATGTGTTTGCAGTTGCTAAAAAGAAGTATTTATGCCATTAGTAATGCACCGCATGAAGTGCGTGTGTTACAAAAAGGTATCGCGAAGTATGTAGCTGCAGTACGGACGAAATATTTGAACTCAAATCTACTGTACTGAAACAGCATTTACGAAAAGTTTCACGAAATGTCATTTCAATTCAACTTTTATTTTGGAAATCTGGTCACCCTATTCTGGCGTCGACTTTTCGCACGTTCTGGTGACTGTACTCTCGTACGTATGGCTCTGTATGAATGATTGTGTGTTGTATAAAGAGTGTCCAGAAAAGGACTGCCTGATTTCAAAATTAAATATCTAAAAAACAAAGATCGATAGAAGAACGCAGTAAACGGTATGTTTATTGTGAAAGCTGTAAGAAGTTTATACAGCAGTTTGAAATAATAATTACAAAAGCTACTAACACATGGCACTGTAATCGCCAGACGTAATGCCTAGTATAAATAGTGATCCGAAGCCCATAGCGATCAGTTCCACTATTGAAACGTGAAAGGATGTTAGCGTACTGAAGGAACAGATTAAAACCATGTACTCCATTGAACAACGCGATTCTCTGGTGCTAGAGTACCACAGGTTAGAAGAGTCCTACGGCATCAAGCACGATTTAATGTTTCAAAATGACCCAATGCGAAAACCATTCGTACGCTCTTCGCAAAATTACAACTAACAGGCAGCGTAACTGATGTAGTGCGGCATGTTGGCCGCAAGCTAACCGCAGTTACGCCTGATAATATCGCCACAGTTTCTGGAATTATTCAGCGAAATCCAATGTCATCCGTCCGTAGAATTGCATCTGAGACTGGTTTGAAGCGTTCCAGCACGCATAAAAATCGTACACATGTTTCCATTCAAAATTCAAACGCATCAGGCCATACCCGTTCAAACTGTGCAACAAAGGTTGCCTTTGCTAATCAGATGCTCACAATGACTGATAGTGAAAGATTTGATGTTGGCTGCATCTGGTTTACAGATGAAGCACACTTCCACCTGAATGGATACGTGAATAAGCAGAACTGGCGATTTTGGGGTTCCGAAAAGCCATATTGGTGTGAAGCGAAACCCCTGTATTCTCCTGAAGTTACTATGTGGTCTGCAGTATGCAGCAGAGGCATTATTGGCCCTTTTTTCATTCGAGAAACGGTCACTGGTGCACGTTACGTTGCAATTTTGGAACAATTTGTCGCCACACAGCAAGCGTTAGAGGATCGACCAGGTACTGAACGGTTTGTGTAAGATGGAGCCCGACCACATCGGACCGTACAAGTGTTTCGCTTTCTTGAGGAATACTTCGGGAATCGAGATATTGCTTTGGAATATCCCAAATTTACTGGTGCAGGCATGGATTGGCCTCCATATTCGCCGGATTTGACTCCCTGTGACTTTTTTTTTTTTTGTGGGGTACAGTGAAAGACATGGTCTACCCGAAGCATCCCGCCACGCTGGACGAGCTTGAATCGGCGATATCGGTGGCATGTGAATCCATTTTGATCGAGACACTACGAAATGTTATGGCGAATTTCATTCTTCGTTTGCGCCACCTCTGTAGTGCCACTGGTGAACATTTTGAAAACATTCTACATCTACATAGATACTCTGCAAATCACATTCAAGTGCCTGGCAGAGGGTTCATTAACCACTTTCATAACTTTTCTCTACCGTTCCATTCTCTAATAGCGCGCGGGAAGAAAGGACACCTAAATCGTTCCGTTTTCGATCTGATTTCTCTTATTTTATTGGGATGGTCATGTCTTCCTAAGTAAGTGGGTGCTAGCAAAATATTTTCACATTCAGAACTAAAAGTCGGTGATTGAAACTTCGCAAACAGATCACGCCGTAATGAATAACGTCTTTCTTTTAATGATTTCCACCCCAGTTCGTCCAACATTTCCGTGACGCTTCCCCCCCCCCTCCCCCGTAGCGTGATAGAACAAAACGAGCTGCCCTTCTCTGAACCTTCTCAATGTCTTCCGTCAGTCCCACCTGGTGAGGGTCCCACAAGCGGCAACAGTACTCCAGGAGAAGACGCACAAGTGTGATGTAGGCAGTCTCTTTAGTGGAGCTGGTGCATCTTCTAATCGTTCTGCCGATGAAACGTAACCTTTGGTTCGCCTTCCCCACAATATTTTCTATGTGTTCTCTCCAGTCAAAGTTTTTCGTAATTGTAACTCCTAGGTATTTGGTAGAATCTACGACCTTAAGGTTTGACTGATTTATCGCGTAATTGAAGTTCAGCGGATTTCTTTTAGTGGTCATGTGTATTACTTCACACTTTTCTTTATTTAGTGTCAATTGCCAATTTTCGCACCACGCAGAAATTTTGTCTAAATCGCTTTGCAGTTGACTTCACTAACTGATAAACGACAGCATCATCCGCGAACAATCTAAGGGAGCTATTCAGATTGTCTTCTAAATCGTTTATAAACACGAGGAAGAGTAGAGGACCTATAACGCTTCCTGTGGAACGTCAGATATCACTTCTACTTTACTCGATGACTTACCGTCAATTACAAGGAACTGTGTTCTTTCTGTTAGGAAATCGTGAATCCAACCGCACAATTGGGGAGATATTCCATAATCACGCAATTTCATAAGAAGCCGCTTGTGAGGTACAGTGTCAAAAGCCTTCCTGAAATCCAGAAATATGGAATCGATTTGAAATCCCTTGTCGATGGCACTTAACACCTCATGTGAATAAAGGGCAAGCTGTGTTTCGCAAGAGTGATACTTTCTGAATCCGTGTTGACTACTGGTTAATAGGTCGTTCTCTTCGAGGTAGTTCATAATATTCGAACAAAGTATATGTTCCAAAATCCTACTGCAAATCGACGTCAATGAGATAGGCCTGTAATTTTGGGATCACTCCTATTGAATATTGGAGTCACTTGGACAACTTTCCAGTCTTTGGGTACGATCTTTCGCTGAGTGATCGGTTGTAAATTATAGCTAAGTACGGAGCTATTGCATCAGCATACTCTAAGAGAAATCTTGTTGGTAAACAATCTGGCCCGGACGATTTATTTTTGTTTAGTGCCTTAAGTTGTTTTACTACTCCAGGAACATCTACTTCTAAGTTTCTGCTGTTCTTGGATTAAATACTGGAGTGTTCACTTCGTCTTCTTTGGTGAACGAATTTCGGAAAGCTGTGTTTAGTAATTCTGCCTTAGCAGTACTGTCACCGGTAGTATTACCACTGCTATCGCATAGTGAAGATATTGTTTGTGTTTTGCCGCTAGTGTACTTCACATATGACCAGAATTTCTTTGGATTTTCTGCAAGATTACGAGACATGATTTCGTTGTGGTAACTATTATAGGCTTCCCGCATTGAAGTCCGCGCTAGGTTGCGAGTTTCAGTAAAAGATTGCCAGTCTTGTGGATTCTGTATCTTTTTAAATTTTGCATGGGTTTTTCTTTGTTTCTGCAACAGTGATCTGACCTCTTTTGTGTACCAAGGGGGGTCTGTTATTAATTTATTTGGTATAACTCTCTCGATTGCTACTGATATTATGTATTTGAAAGTAAGCCACAATTGATCTACACTCGCATTTTTAGTTTTGAAAGACTGGAGACTATCACTCAGGAAAGCGAGAAGCGAATTTTTATCTGCTCTATTGACTAGATATATTTTTCGTTTATTTTTGGTGCATTTGGGTATTTCGACATTCAATCTCGCTACTACAACTCGATTTTCGCTAATCCCTGTATCTGTTTTGATGCTCTTTACTAGTTCAGGATTATTTGTTGCTAGGAGATGGGTATTTTCGCAACCACTTACTATTCTAGTGGGTTCATGAACTAACTGTTCGAAGTAGTTTTTAGAAAAAGCATTCAGAACTAGTTCGGACGATGTTTTATATTTGCCGCCGGTTTTGAATACGTAATTATGCCAACATATCGAGGGTAAATTGAAGTGGCCACCGATTATAACAGTATGCTTCGGATACCTATTTGAAATATGATTCAAGCTTTCTTTGTGATTGTTTGCGAAGAGTGTTTTCATACGATTATTTCACTTACGTATGCTGATATAGCTGTACAGCGTACAGCACCATCTGTTAGCAGCGGTTGTAACTATTATTTCAAACTGCTGTATAAACTTCTTACAGCTTTCACAATAAATATACCGTTTACTGCATTTCACTATCGATCTTTGTTTACGAGATGTTTAATTTTGAAATCAGGTGCCCTCTTCTGGACACCATGTACAGTGTACATCCTCAAGAATATGTTACTAACATTTCCCTCTGCTGGCTCGACGAATTCGTGGTGTTCTTTTTTTCATTTTCCCTGAGTGTATATGCTGGAAGTAAACGACGAAAAAGTAAGTCCAAGAGCGCGCTACCTAATGTCCTACAAAGTGGCCTGTGATTAAGCAGGCAATACGACGGAGATCGGCGGAGTGGCTTTCCCCCGCCTATTAGCGACTTGCTGGATGCCGTCCCGCGGCTGTGATTGCGCGTGGGACGTTCGCTGCCCAAAACCGGTCAGCCCGGAGATAAATCCAGCCCTCAGACGCGCGGAATTGGCCCTGTTTCTCGCCGGTGAGATATGCTGCCGTATTTCACGCGAATCTGTCCGCGCAAACCAACACTGCTTTGTCAGCTCGTTACCGATGTCCACCGTGCCTTACCATTTACGTCCCGAGTTACGCTGCCAAACTTCCGCCTTTCCTTTGACCATAGGCGTCGACACTTAACGCTCGTATAAATTTGTATTCTATATCACGCTGGCTTTTATTTGCGCAATACTTTCCCTGTGATTTGATATTTAAATCTAAAGTTATATGGCATTTCTTAATTTTCTTCCTAGTAGACACCTGATCTGTACATTACAAGAGGCTTACTACAGAGTTAAGCCGCCACAAATATCACAACCCTCTAGTCCACCTACAGACTGCCCATTTGTAAGCTATCTTGTTTATTCCCGTACGATAATTCGCAATATTGCGTTGTGAATTTCGGCTCCGGGTATGGCCCGCATGAGATACTTGCAGGATTACTACATGGCAGTATTTCACAATCTTATAACCGAAATTAGAGCGAACTTCACGCTATGTTTCTCCGTTCATGGAGTACTACGTGGCTTGTTTACACATCTACATGAGATAGTCCCCAAATCACAGTTAAGTGCCTAGCAGAGGGTTCATCGAACCACCTTTATATTATTCATCTCTTATTCCATTCTCGAATAGCGCGCGGGAAGAAACATCACCTGAATCTCTCCGTTAGAGCTCTGATTTCTCGTATTTTATTCCGATGATCATTTCTACCGATGTAGGTGGGAGTCAACAATATATTTTCGCATTTGGAGGTGAATGTGGAGTTTCGTAAGTAGACCACGCTGCAGCGATAACCACCATTGTTGTAATGATTCCCATCCCACGTCGTGTATCACTTGCGAGACGCTGACTCCCCTGCATCGTGACAATACGAAACGAGCTGCCCATCTATGGATTCTTTCGATGTCCTCCGTAAAACTACCTGATAAGGATCTCACGATGGGCTGCAATACTCTATAAAAGGACGGACAAGTGTAGTGTATGCAGTTTCTTTTGTAGTTCTGTTGCATCTTTTAAGGGTTCTGCCAATAACACGAAGTCTCTCGTTCGCCTTTCCCACGAAATTATCTACGTGTTCTTTCCAGTTTGATATAATAGTAATTCCTACGTATTTTGTGAACTTTCCGGCCTTCATATTCGATTGATTTATCTTGTAAACAAAGTTTAACGCTTTACTTTTCGTACTCATGTGGACGTCTTCACACTTACCATTATTTAGAGTCAATTGCCAATTTTTACACCAAACTGATATCTTATTTAGATCGTTCTGCAGTTCGTTTGGATCTTCATATGGCTTTACTAGACGATAAACAACCGAAGAGAGCTGCTCAGAGTTCCTCCCAAATCGTTTATGTAAATAAGGAACAGCAGAGGACCAATGACACTACCTTTCTGCTATTGTATCGTCAGAGTCGGGAGGCCGGTAAAAGGCACCAATTGTTAACTTCTTACGATTTTCAGGTACAACTTCTACCATAATATCTCACAGGAACTATCAACTTCAACTTCGCTACACGGAAGACTACTTATGACGGTGACAAACACGTCTCCACGTATTTTGTTTAATCTATCCTTTCTAAACACAAATCTTTGGCAAAAACATACGCTGAACTTATTTCCGGCTTGAGCCAACTTTCACTGCGTATAATGATATGTGTTTCGGTGCTTTCTATTAACGTTTGGAACCCTGGTACTTTCCCGACACAGCTTCGACAATTTACAACTGTTATACCGACAGATCCTAGTTCTAAATTTATCCTGTGATCCCGATGTACCCTTTGAGGCAGCCCATTTTGTTTTTCCCCGAAGCAATCTATCCTAAAAAACCGCCCAGTTCACGCCACAGAAGGAACTACAGTGCAGTCCTCCTCTGTGAAACAGCTTTGGAAAGATACATTTAGTATTTCAACCTTTAGAGTGGCATCCTCTGTTTCAGTACCATTTTCGTCACAGAGTGTTTCGACATTTTGTTTTGATCCACCTACCGCTTTGACATAAGACCAAAACTTCTCAGGATTTTCAGCCAAGTCAGTGCATAGCACTTTACTTTCGAATTCGTTGAACGCCCCTCGCATAGCCCTCATCACGCTACATTTCGCTTTGTGTAATTTTTGTTTGTCTGCATGCCTGCATTTTTGTTTGTTTGCATTTCTGTCATCAGACATTTACTGAAGTTTAGTCATGGAACATGAGTTGTCAACAGACCGGAATAGATGGTACATGCAGAGAAACAAATTATCATCTTTGATGAAGCAGTTATAATGTAACTAAATATTTAAAAGAAATTTGAAAATAAATATTAGTGAAAGAAGGAAACGAATCTCTTAAAACAGTGCATACATAAGAATTTCATGGTCTCTGCTAGGGGCAACCTTCTCGATTGAAATTAATCGATTGTCATGCTGTTGCTGCAATGTTGACATCCATATCTTATCAAGTATAACACCTTTCTTTCTGTTCAGACGACAAGAAGCAACTCTGCAAATCAGACGCTTACTCGCCCAGACTCTATGGGTTACCGAAGGTGCATAAACCCGCTGGTTCCCTTGAGACCTATAGTCAGTGCAATAGGGTCTTCCACCCATGAGGTAGCTGGACACCTTGCGTCGTTGCTGCAACCTTATTTTGGTGGAACTGATAGCCAATTTAAGAATTCGTGTCATTTTGTCCATGTTATAAAGGAATTAAGTGTGGACCCTGATAACATCCTGGTCAGTTTTGATGTGGTGTCTTTGTTTACCACGGTCCCGGTGAACGAAACTATCGCATGTATAGCGGATATTTTTCCTAGTGAGATTGTTGTATTATTCAAACACTGCATCACTACAACTTATTTTCAATATATTAATACTTTTTATGAGCAGATTGACGGGGTGGCTATGGGTAGTCCTCTTAGTCCGGCTGTTGCTAACTTGTTCATGGAGAACTATGAACAACGGGCGCTGCAGACAGCCACAAAAAGACCAGCCAAATGGTATCGTTATGCTGACGACACATTTGTTGTATGGACAGACGGTGAAGAGGAGCTGGATGTCTTCCTGTTACATTTGAACAGTATCAATCCTAGAATTCAGTTCACTATGAAAGAGGAAAGCAATGTTCAACTGAACTTTTTAGATGTGACGGTGATCAAACAAGAGGACGGATCATTGGGTCATAAGGTCTACAGGAAAGACACACACACCGATCGTCATCTTCAAAAAGATTCCAACCACCACCCAATACAAAAAAGAGGGGTGGTTAAAACATTAGTAGAGAGGGCGTGCAAAATATTTGAACCAGCTTACTTAGATGATGAGATTAAACATCTTAGAGTGACCTTTAAGAAGAATGGCTATTCTGACAGACAGACAGAGAGTAAGTGCACTACGCCCTAGACTGACAAGCAGGACGGACGATGTTAAAAAAACTGTTCAAATGGTTGTAAATCTATCGGACCAAACTTCGTGGTCATCAGTCCGTAGCTTACAAACTACTTAAACTAAGGTAAACCAACCTAAGGACAACACACACACACACACACACACACATGCCCCAGGGAGGACTCGAACCTCCGAAGGCAAGCAACCGTGCGCTCCGCAGCGAGGCACCTTAGACCGCTCGACTACTCCACCGCGGCCAGGACGGACGAGGAACGGCAACAATCCAAGGGGAATGTTTTGCTACCATTTATCAGTAAGGTCACTGGAAAAATTTTAAGCAAGTCGATGTGGAAACTGTTTTCAGACCAACCACTAAAATAAAAGAATTTTTAAGATCCGCAAAAGATAAGCGACATCCCCTGGCTACACCAGGTGTGTATAAAATCCCCTTCAGTTGTGGACAAGTTTATATAGGTGCAACAAAAAGAAATGTCAACACTTGTCAGGGCGAACACAAAAGGAACTGCCGTCTCGGACATGCTGATAAATCGGCTGTAGCGGAAAACGTGTATGAAGAAGGTGAACACGAAATAAAATTTAGCGAGACAACCGTCATAGCAAAGACGTCGCGCGAATGTACAGAGAGGCCACTGCGCTTTTTAAACAACGAAGTCAATCTTTAAAAAAAATAGGAAGACGTTAAACTTGATAAGATCTGGATGTCAACATTGCAGCAACAGCATGACAATCGATTAATTTAATTCGAGAAGGTTGGTAATAGCAGTGACCATAGCACAGCCGACGTCATGTAACTACCAGCGGCGCCCTCTGTTTGGCTTATATATAGGGTGCTCACCGTCACCGTCACCGTCTCCAATGCCGATAGCTGCCATCGAAAAATAATCCTGCAACCAAAGATAAACGACCCATGCCTGACTAGCTTGACACTGGTCTCAAATTCGCAGTAAATTTAAATATGAATTGTATACCTTCCCATAGAACGTATCTTACAAGTTCATGTTATCGCGATATTTCAAGAACGTCTAAATTTTAGTACTTCTTAAAATTCAATAATTCCTTTATTTTCTGTATAGAACTTTAACTTGGTTTATTCACTCAAATGAAATTTGGCCACGTACTGAATTCTTAAATGTATACTTCATTCTACGGTAGACGGGAGCAGATATGCATGACATCAAATGTATTCAACATTATCCCTTTAACTAGGTCACAGGAATCACCTAGAAGTTGGGGCTGGAATTTGAACCTCTTCCCGCTGCAGTACGAGTCCAGTGACCTACCGCTGCGTCTGCTTGCTCTGTCTCTCGCCGCAACCAATACTTCGAGTTCCATCCTGCCCTGCTCCACCACATTTTCACTGGAGCCACATTACGGTTCCTGCTTCAGACTCGTTCCTCATTAATGCTTGTCGCTGGGACCCTCTTTAACAGACTGGTCAAATTTCGTACAGTCAGCAACATAAATTAGGCACTCACACACTCACAGTCTCATCAGCGTATAATGCTTAGCTTGGACACACCTACCCACTTTAATTATTATTGCACAGAGATCACAAACCACTGGATACAATATGATGGAAAGTGATTTTGACTTATATACTTATAAAACTATTCTGTGCAAATTTGTGGAATATAGTTTCTGAAGTCTTAATACATTAACATGCATTAACAGCGCTAATACAAAGTTAAGTATTTAAATAAAATTAACAGTGAGTGCATACGAACATGGCTTGTGAAGTGGTAGTTAATAAAAATATCGTACTTCAGGTCTCTCTGATACATGTGATTTGTATATATTCTTTGAAAATTGTGAAATCAGTTTTACAAGTGGTAAGGGCTTTTAACATTCGCAGTAAAGCCCAATGTATCGGCGACGAAGACCATGTGCCTGATGCAGTTATAGTTGGTGTTTCTAGCCTTCTTCTCTGGCCAAAACAAAGTTGAAAGTAGGCAGCCATTGGCTGAAGTTCATTATTTATGGATTTTTAGCTTTTTTTTGTGAATCTGAACGTGTATCCGCGTTATAGCTTTATTTTGCATGTGAAAGTCATCCATGATCGATAATCTGTCAATGTTTGTAACTACTGCACATTATAATGTCTTTGCAACTGCGCTGTAGCATCTGCGCTACAGCACCTTCTTTGATTGCTGAGGCGAGTAGTAGAGAGTGAGCTGTTGAGCAGAAGAGTCGATTGTGGGCTAGGATAGCTGACAGACTTATGGCAAAAGTGTTGTGTACTAAGGTTGAATTGGTCAGCAATGATTGTATTGGTTGATTTATTTCAATCTATATTTATGAATGCAAACGTATTATATTGGACAGTGGATTCTGTATCAAGAGGAAGAGAATATTTGTATGGAACAGAATTGTGTAAAACCATTGTATTATATTGAAGATTCAACAAAGGTATATTTCTTTAATTTAATAAATAATTTAATGATTACTAATTTTTCTTATTTCAGCTCAACCTCGTCCCTCATTTTCCTGATTGTGGCATTTTTGATTTTGTTGTATGGTACGTGTTGAGTTTTTTGAGAAAAAGATTTCCTTTTAAATGTAAATGTTCACGTACCAGTAAAGTAATCAGTTCTTACATGCCACTGCATCTGACTGTCAGAAATAATGTTCACAGTAGTACACATTGTTTTACTTACAGGGCCTAATTTTGTTTGTTAAATCCGTTGCGCATATATGATTAGAGAAATTCCTTGATTAAAATAGAAAGACTTAATAAGAATAGGAAACTTTCACTTAACAAACTTTCATCAAGCTTTCACTTTCACTTAATAAACTTACAACAAGAAGCTTTCAAAGTCCATGTAAATTCCTCCATGCATCGAGTTTAGTGAAGCGTTATTCATTAATTTCTGGAAGTTCTTTCGTTTTCTATCATTAATTACTAACCATAAAGCTATATCAGCATGTTTTATCAAAGAAGACTGAATGATTGGGCGGTCTCACTTGGCATGACCAATGCAAAACAGAATGCCAGTGAAATTAAAGCCCAAGTTAATAAAACAGGAATTATAACATCAAAAGTTAAGGATTCCTCAATACAGGATATTCAACTCAAGCTAATCACTCGTGTTTCCTATAAGAAAAGTAACAAAATAAGGCAATGGTGCAAGAGTCATCATTTTCTTTGGAATAGAACCATCTATGACAGTTGAAAATTGCATTTTTCAGTGCCGTTAGCTTTGTATGTTTGTAACCACAAGGCACAAATACAGCTAGTCGTGTATTACCGCACAACTGGAACGAGAATCAAGAATCAGATTTGTCACTGGTCAAGAGCGCATGCCTGATCTATGACGTATTTATTTTACGTATTCTTCTATTGGAACAAAGGTAGAAATTGTGAATGTTCTCGACAGCATATGCATCGCAGACAGCGTCTAACGTCCATCACCTCTTTTCGGAATGACTCAAACTGAGCCCTAATATATTCCTAAATAACGGAAATGTTTATTAGTTCTCAGTCTATAACGAAATCATTCCACTGTAGGTGAAGTTGAACTTATCTTATAAGCTGGCTGAAGTCCATTGCGTTGTGATTTGTCTTCGGCATTCACTAAAGAAATTGATTTTACAGGATATTTTCATAAAGTAAATCCATTTTAGTTGATATGGAAACAATTTTATTTCCACTTAAACATTTCACAATCAAGAAATGCAGCAGCAAGCCAACACAGCTGCTTACAGGCTTCTGGCCACTCACAAACTCTATCCACGACTCTATCACCGACTAAACAAACAATGGTTTCTCTCCAACATCTTACTGCTTAACAACGTAATAAAAATGATGACAAAGTTTTGTAATTCACAATTAAACAATATTCTTTTACATCAAATATGCCAAAATACAGGAATTAAAAAATTACATTTAAGCTTTGACTATTTATGTCAAAGTATATATTTGTTTCACGAAATTTGTATTTAAATGTAGTGCACAAATTTAACGTCATCCTTTTGACTAGTGTTTACAGTCGTCAAATTATTTACATTATGTGTGTTTTCGAAATGCACACATATTTGTTTTGCCAATAGTGTGTAGGCGTATTATTATTGTAACATATAATTTTAATGTGTTTCGGTTTGCGGTCAAATTATTTATTAATATGGATTTGTATATGGTTGTCGTAGTTTTGTTAATTTCGAAGATAGTTTCTTAGTACCAAACGGATTATTAATTTTAGTGCATGAACAATTATCAGTATTTAATTTAGGATCTAGTGATATATAAAACATGGTCTGCCCTAATTTATTTAAACAAAAGGTATATATGAAATCATGTGGTGCAATAGTTTATAACATGTAGCATTGTTGTTTCTATACAAATTAGTATCTATTTAGGTTTAGCAATTTCTAAAGCTAATTGTAATGCATTTTTAGTGTTTGCAGCTATTATTTACGAAAGTATTAAGAACAGAAAATTACGTAAAAGGTCAGCCAAAGTTATATTTAAATCAATGTAGTATTTCTTAAAAGCGTTTTACTAATAGTGTTAATAGAATTTCAAACAGAAGGCGAAAATGTAAAATATCACATGTTCGGTAATGAAGTTTTATTTTAGGCGTCAGATATTTCGTGTTTCTATGTTGGCAACTGATTTTTAGGAGTGAGCAACATAGCAGAAACGTTACACACCCCCCTACATAGTGTACCTGAAATATAATGTAAGGTTCACTGTGTACTATCGTTTCAATATGTTGTGATTTAAATGTACATAGTGAGTTTGTATTAGTTTAGGCTAAAATAAAAAATTTGTATGTTGATTGTAGTCTTGCGAATGCTGGTGGTGGTTGATGTTGCATGATGCGCCGACATTGGTCTATCTGCAAACTGCTGTTGGTGACGTAGTGGCTCTCAGCTTCAGCTGACTGTAGTTACAGGCATTCCTACAACATGTTTGTATCTTTCTCAGAACCACATACTAGTTTTCCCTAACTACATACATAAATAAGCATACTGTTATCAGGCTATTGGAAAGAGCAATCAATTTTCTCTATATGGTATTTAAAACATACAAAATTATGGGTTCAAATTAACCCTTAAATGTTACTGAAAATTAATGAGAAATCTCTCTAATTTACTTTAGTTTGAATAATGAAATAGCAAGCTTTTACAACCTTTTTTTTTTTTTTTTTAAAGAGCATTGATATTCATATTGTCAACAGTTATGTTTGGTATTAATTCATATAAAAACGTATTTTTTCTCAATTTTCTTCTATGTGTACATGTATGTAAATGCCATTATGTGAGAACTAAGCTCCTAATTCCTCTAGAAAGGGTGTTGTAGTACATTGTAATAACTTCAAAATTTATAGTCAAATTACTAAGTGAAAGAATGACATAAATAGTAAAACAATGGATAGAAACAAGCTCTCAGTGAGCACATCAAACATTTATCATTCAAAATTATAGTATAGTTAAAAATTAAAAACCATATGCATTAATAAAGATTCAAAACTAACCCCCCTGCGAGTAGTTAGCAGTGGCAATGGTTAATCACAGAGCTCAAAACAAGCATAGAAATTTTTCAAGTGTCAGTTATCAACTGATCCACCAAAGTGTCAAATTTTTCCCAAATCGGGGAAAAATTTAAAGAAAAATGAAAAAAATTTTTTTTTTTTAAACTGCCAAAATACACCCACTCTCAAGGCAGTAATCAAGAGAGGGCGGAAAAATACGCTGCCATTAAATTACGTCCACGGCCAGGGCAGGTAACTGACTCGCAAACGGCTACATAAGCAGAAAAAGACTCTGGTTGCGTTTACTTATATTTTGTTTTAGTTTTCATAGATTATCTTCTAAACGGAATGTTTGTATTAATGGTAACTACCTTACCAAGAGTAACAAGATGCAACTGGCAACTTGACTATTTCCGCAGAAGTAAAAAAACAGTACATAGTTTTTGTTCTTCTTTGAACAAACTGCCCCAATCAAACACAACACAGTCCAGAGTACCCTGTATTTGTTGAATGGTGAACAGTTACTACCCCCCAATAACTCAAAATCAACATTCAATGTTGTCCAGTAGTGTTTGAAAATGAGTGACAATCATACAGTAGAAATGGATATAAATGACTAACTATCTTAAGTGTTCTGAAAGTCTGTACATGTATACGTTAACAGTGAAAATCTCATAATTATATACTACACAAAAGTCAAAATTTACATATGGTCTGCCTGATCATTTTCAGATACAGTACCATATCAAAACTAAACACCCTGTAATCAACTACAAATTGATACACACAGCTTGCATGCATGAGCAAGTCAACAAGTGTGTCATGAACTAAACAGAGGTGTTCCACATGAAAAAATACAAAATTATACAAGTTTTATAATAATAATGATGAGTAATAGGTATTCTGTAATGGTTCATTAACCTTCATATTTGTGGTATGTGCAAGTACACTTGATAAACATACCAAGTATGTAACTTGTAAAACATCAATAGTTTCATTGTAAACTTTAAGAATAAAAATGAAAATTAAACCTTGCATCAGCCAAAACTGTGTCATATGTACAATATAGGTACTATAATATGGTCATCTTAAACCAGTATTAAATATTTTCCTATGAAGCTGTAAGCTCAAGGATAGAAATTGAGTTTTACATTAGTCAACACTTGTGTGGTCTATGTGTCCTCCCATGCTTTTAGTCACTTTTGTACTAATTGTTAGCAAGTTCCTCTTGACACATCAAAGTACAACACAAAATTCAACCAACAACACAAAAATACTAATGAATGATTAACAAGAGTGAAAAGAATTAAAGAATTTGAATTGTAATGCACTGTGGACGTGATTAATAGAAAAATCACAGTACATAACTGAGATAAGCATTTTCATATATACAATGACATTTCAAGCCATAAACAAATAATGAACACTTCAACATACCTTTGACTATGCATATGAGGTTAATAAATTAATTATTGTGTGCCAATCTGTACATGCAGATACGGTATACGCACTACCTGTGTACCATATTCATAATAGGTATCAATACTATCAACAAATATCTTCCTTGTAGGTTTCAGAGTAAGAGCAAGGTAAACTATTAAAGACATTAACTTTTCTTTAGGTAGGCTTTAAGCGCATTAATCTATCTGAGACCAATCAACTTTATGGATCGTGGATAAGCAAAACTATAAGCATACAGCTAAGGGTTTCAGTTAACTTTAAGTAACTCAATGCATAACTGTATATAAACTTCAACTCAGATCTTAACAAATGGACTACTAACATAGTGAAATAGTACTTGGTTTTAAAGTTCAGTTACTAGATTTTTTTAAACTTCCTCAAAATTATTCATGTTCATGTTACTAGAATCACAACTTAAGTTGACATTGACAGAAGGTATACTTTGATATTTGCTTTCACTTAATTCTTTAACTAACATTTCAGTAGATGACCTAACATTTATATCTGGGTTTGGAGCTAACATTTCTCAGTACATTTAACACTATCATTTTGAGATTTCCTCAGCAGTATCAAGCAATTCAACATCTTAGACTTCCAGTAAAGCATCTGTTCAGAGACTACACTAATCTTAAATACTACATCAACATCATTTTTCATTTAAGTATTCATTATTTTCATAGTCATTTTCTTTATGACATATCAATTCTTTCTTTTCAATATATGAAGCATTTTTCACTTCCATTTCAGTACCTTAATAACTATTTGTTCAGTATTTTCACTGACAATTCTTAACCTAATTTCTCATGAACAGCACTTCCCCTTTTTCTAACTCTGTTAACATCTTTTGATGACTACTCAAAGACTTCCACATTAGCTAGTGGTTCATAAACATCATAACATAAGTCTCCAAAATTCCTGTCAAACACATTAAATAAACCCCCATCATTTACCTATTTTCTTTTTCAATACTTAAATTCACATAGTATTTTTATTCATAAATCCTTCTCAATATTTGTTGTTATTTGCAACTGTATTAACTGTAAACATGAATTCACTATTCGGTTCAAACTGTATTTCAGTATATTTACTTTTCTTAAGAATAAAGTCCATTGGCTTATACATTGACATAAGTAAAAAATCTCACATTGAAAACCCCCAACTAAAATGACACTAGTATCTCAGATTAGGTATAGTATTAGTATTTGGTATAAAGTTCTTCTGAACTGATGACATCCACCTACATAAATTTTTTATTTTCTCAAAAATTCCAACTGGTAATAAAGTTTAGTTTAAGTTTCAATAAGCATATAGCAAAAATGTATATATCAAAAGGTATGCCTCAGCTGCTTTCATTTGTCAGTGGTAATTAAAAAGTTTTTATCAAATAATCATAAATATTTACACTGAAGGAAAACTTATATACTAAAATTTTTTCTGTACTGTGAAAATGATTAATAGAAGTACACAGCACATGACTGGGGACCTGAACTGTTGTCAGTAGTTTCATAACTAAAGAGTAATTATGCCCCTAAGGTATTACATCAGTACACAGTCTGATGCATCTCATTTTGTCTATCATCAGGTAGAATAGGTAGTAGTAGATTAGGATTAGGTCCAAAATTAAATGCAAACAGTTGGGTCTGGTTTGCCCAAGAACATACTTTACACCTTAGACTTTGTTTAAGTAACACAATTTCTGAAGTGTCATTCAAATCTGACGAAAAACAATCATTGTCCTGTGGCATAAAATAAATAGGACGAAATTTCTTTTTAGGCCTACCAGGTAACTTCACTACTGGTAAACAAATTACATTAGTACATCTAGGAATATTCAAAGTTTCAGTATGTGACTTTTCTGGAATTTCGTCTACACACTGTGGTAATTCTGTGACTGTACAATTACTTTCAACTTCTTGCTCAGGGTTATCTATAATACAGTTACATTCAGTTTCTACTTTAAAATCAGAAATATCAAGTTTGCTATTACATTTTTCAACATCGCGAATCTTTCCAGTTAACTCTGTTTTAGTATCCTGGCTCTGAGAATTTACATAACTTGAACTGTCATCTATTTTTTCAACACTGTCACTCGTCTGTGAATCTTCTGAAGTAGTGGCTACCAAAACACTTTTTTCTACACTATTGAATCCAGTACTAAAATTTGTCACTAGACTTCCAATGTATTGTTTTAAATCGGTCATTGAATCATTTGTTTTACTAATTTCCAATTTAATTGAATTTGTTTGAGATTTCATGTCAGATAGTTCGGTTTTCATGGTTTTTATATCTAACGAAAGTTCGGTTTTCATAGTTTCCGTTTGTAATGAAAGTTCGGTTTTCATAGTTTCCATTTGTAACGAATGTTCGGTTTTCGTGGTTTCCATAGTTTCCATTTGTAATGAAAGTTTGGAGTTCATTTGTAATATAATTTCCAAGATAGATTTTATTTCTATTTCCGTGTTTGCTGCCATATTACTAGTCTGTTGTCCAGTCTCTTGTAAATCACTAGAAAATGGGACCTGCTGCTTTCTTGTAATCGGTGTAGAACTCGCGATACCAGAACCTTCTACCCCACTGTCAAAGTCCGAAACTTGAGTACTATCATCTCCCTCCTTTCTTACTGTATCCATTTTAAGATAAGTTTTCAGTCCACATAAAACCCCTATCACACAAACAGTCACTAAAAAAAAAGAGAAAAAAAAAATGAGTACTTAACTTCACACAAGGATGCGGCGATACAGGAATCTAGTAGTCCAAATTATTGCCATCTTCCTCCATTAAATTTCGACATCGTAGGTGTGGGTAGTATTGTAGTCGAATTCTGCACTTTTATGATGGTTTTACTGCACATCCATCATATACATTATTTTCCTTGTATTCTGAAACACATTCTTATATTAGCGAATACTCATTAAAATCGTTTGATCACGTCACCACTTTAAACACTTTACATTAGTGAATACGCTTTTAAAATAATCCTGGTCACACGGCACCACATCTAACGTCCATCACCTCTTTTCGGAATGACTCAAACTGAGCCCTAATATATTCCTAAATAACGGAAATGTTTATTAGTTCTCAGTCTATAACGAAATCATTCCACTGTAGGTGAAGTTGAACTTATCTTATAAGCTGGCTGAAGTCCATTGCGTTGTGATTTGTCTTCGGCATTCACTAAAGAAATTGATTTTACAGGATATTTTCATAAAGTAAATCCATTTTAGTTGATATGGAAACAATTTTATTTCCACTTAAACATTTCACAATCAAGAAATGCAGCAGCAAGCCAACACAGCTGCTTACAGGCTTCTGGCCACTCACAAACTCTATCCACGACTCTATCACCGACTAAACAAACAATGGTTTCTCTCCAACATCTTACTGCTTAACAACGTAATAAAAATGATGACAAAGTTTTGTAATTCACAATTAAACAATATTCTTTTACATCAAATATGCCAAAATACAGGAATTAAAAAATTACATTTAAGCTTTGACTATTTATGTCAAAGTATATATTTGTTTCACGAAATTTGTATTTAAATGTAGTGCACAAATTTAACGTCATCCTTTTGACTAGTGTTTACAGTCGTCAAATTATTTACATTATGTGTGTTTTCGAAATGCACACATATTTGTTTTGCCAATAGTGTGTAGGCGTATTATTATTGTAACATATAATTTTAATGTGTTTCGGTTTGCGGTCAAATTATTTATTAATATGGATTTGTATATGGTTGTCGTAGTTTTGTTAATTTCGAAGATAGTTTCTTAGTACCAAACGGATTATTAATTTTAGTGCATGAACAATTATCAGTATTTAATTTAGGATCTAGTGATATATAAAACATGGTCTGCCCTAATTTATTTAAACAAAAGGTATATATGAAATCATGTGGTGCAATAGTTTATAACATGTAGCATTGTTGTTTCTATACAAATTAGTATCTATTTAGGTTTAGCAATTTCTAAAGCTAATTGTAATGCATTTTTAGTGTTTGCAGCTATTATTTACGAAAGTATTAAGAACAGAAAATTACGTAAAAGGTCAGCCAAAGTTATATTTAAATCAATGTAGTATTTCTTAAAAGCGTTTTACTAATAGTGTTAATAGAATTTCAAACAGAAGGCGAAAATGTAAAATATCACATGTTCGGTAATGAAGTTTTATTTTAGGCGTCAGATATTTCGTGTTTCTATGTTGGCAACTGATTTTTAGGAGTGAGCAACATAGCAGAAACGTTACAAGCGGTGGCGGCAAATGTCATCTGACTCTATGGCAGCAGTAGCGAGTAGCGTGTCTGTAAGTTGCTCGATGCAACTGCATTGAGGAAAAAGACGCGAATCTGGTGGAATAACCACGGTGAAAATAATTAGAAGTGCGAGAAATAATCAAACGAAGGAAAATTCAACTACTCACTTCCAAAAACCGAGGGTAGCTGATTGACTCAGGAAGGAAACTAACAACTGTATAGTAAACAAAATTAAACAATTAACCGTAAATTTTTTTCCTGGCGAGCCTTGGTAGTGACTATCATCCACACGGGAGCGCTTGTGCGTCTCGTTTCTGGGTAAGAGAGAACTACTCTTTGCGACACTTTCTCTTCTATGAAATAATAAGTAACTGAAGGCTAGAACATGGATTAATAATGTCATCATGTCGCCCTTCAACTCACAGATAATCAATACTAGGAAGTCATCGATAAGTACTTTAGTCAACAAGGAGATATTAGTTATACTCAGGAAATTAGAACGATTAGGCTACAAAGTTACTAATCCACCAGTAAAGTCTCCTGAATGCCTGCAAAATTTATCTACATCCCGGAAAGTGTTTGATCAACCAACCCGTAGCTACGTTTCTAGCTATTGTGCTTAAAGTCAAAGCTTTTAGTATATACTCCGAGTATCGTTTATTACAGTCATTTTCTTCTGAATATCTCTTTTGTTTCTGTACAGCTCTGAATACCTTGTTTTATCCTACACCCATAAAGTATTTATGTGACTGTAGCGCTTATTGTCGACAGTACTGTCCATGGCGTAAACGCGTCACAGTATTGTGTAATATGGTAAAAAAAAATCCGTCGACTATCCTTGAAGGTAGCTTTTACCGTTGTCAGCCAAAATATCGGAAGAAGAAATGTTGCTGCCCTTACGCCATGCACGGAAGATGCATACACGATGAGGTGTTGCAAAATAATTCCTCCGAATTTTAAGGCTTGTAAAGTAAAACGAACTTCACTATCGTTGTACACTTTTATTCGTCATGTCCGCTACAGATATTGGCAACAACAGATTTCATTTTTACCTGATAAAACTTTCACTTTGGATGGCTCTGGTTCACGAAACATTCCTCCTCACTTTTCGTCCAGACCTGCGCTTGACACCTTCAGAGGTGCTCATGGCGGTGCTGAGTCTTGTCGTCTGACAAGTCGGAGAGCGGACTAAATACTAATGGGCGTTGTTACACTTTCATGTGATCAGCAGAGATAAGCCTTGTCCAAGATAAAAACTTCTATACTTATTCTGAAGATATCCTGCGCAGTTCTGGACCTAACATCGTGAGCTCACCGAGTGGTAACGCACTGGACTCGCATTCGGGAGGCAAGTGGTTCAAATCCACTTCCGGCCATCCAAATTTGTGTTTTCCGTGATTTTCCTAAATCACTACAGGCAAATGCCGGGATGGTTCCTTTCAAAGGGCACGTCCGATTTTCTTCCACATCCTTCCCCGAACACTCCGAGCTAAGCTCCGTCTCTGATGACCACGCTGTCGATGGGACGTTAAACCCTAAGCTTCCTTCCTTCTTCCTTCGGGAGGAGATCTACAACTACATAAATACTCCGGAAGTCACACGGGCGCTGATGACCTCGCTGTTGAGCGCCCTAAAACGCCAATCATCATCCGGAAGTCACACTGAAGTGCATGGCAGAGTGTTCATCGAAATGCATTTTATGATATTTCTCTACTGTTCCATTCTCTAATAGCTCGCGGGAAAAAGAAACAACTTTCCGTTTTCGATCTTATTTCTCTTATTTTATTATGATGATCATGTCTTCCTATGTAGTTGGGTGCTAATGAGATCGCATTCGGAAGAGAAATTTGGTGAAAGAAATTTCGCAAATCTCGTCGCAACCAATAACGCATTCCTTTTAAATATTTCGACCCCAACTCGTGCATCATTTCCGTGACACTCTCTGCCCTATATCGCGATAATACAAAACGAGCTGCCCTTCTCTGAATTGTCTTTAAATCGTCCGTAAGTCCCACCTGGTGCGGATCCCACAATGCGCATCAATACTTCAAAATACTTCAGTTTCTTTAGTAGAACTGTTGCATCTTCTTCTGTCTACGAAACATAGTCTTTGCTTTGATTTCCCTATAATATTTTCTATGCGTTCTTTCCAATTTAAGTGGTTCATAATTGTTACTCCTACCTTACACTTATCATTATTAAGGGCCAATTTTTACACCTTTTAGATATCTTATCTAAATCATTTTTCAGTTGATTTTGATATTCTAGTGACTAACCGATAAATGACAGAATCATCTGCGAACAGTCTAAGAGAGCTACTCAGACTGTCTCCTAAACCTGTATCGATAAATGTGAATGTCTGTTCGATGTACGTTTATCACGTCTGTACTAAAAGACATAAAGAGCTAAAAATTTGTACAGTTACTAATATCTACCCGGGGAAGGCTTTAGGCGCGGTTTTATGGCGATCGGATAGCTATTTATCTATATATATATATTAATGTGAATGTCTGTTCAGTGTACGCTTATCATCGTCCGATCGACAAGACGCAGAGACTTAAATATTTGTACAGTTAATAATTTATACCTGAGGAAGGTTTTAGGCACGGTTTTATAGCGATCTGATATTTAGTAATTTGAAGACTATAATGCGAAATGCGGAACAATAATTACTCTTTGAAAATGGTTTTATTGGTTACATTGTTGCTTGAGGTTTGATAATGATAAAAGGGTAGAGTATATTGGGAACTTAAGTCTTCCGTTGTACACCATAGCAGTTCCATGCCGATAGCTATAAGGGGATGAAAGATATGGTGGTTGAAAGCCGTCAAATTATAAAATAATTCGGACTGAAGGCCAGCGATGACGTTTGCGACTCTATACCAAGGAAGTTACATACAGCGAAACGTGATGCCACAGACCATATCTTTGGTCTATGCATGCTACAATGTCTTCAGCTCTTTCTCTGTAAGAATAAGCATACGAATAAGGAAATATAAGAATAAATAAATAGCACACCACTGAAACATAGCTTATCTACCATAATCAACCAACACGCGATCGGAGCCGTGGATTTAAGCTAGTCTTTTATAAAAATAAGGAACAGTAGGGGCCTTATAACGCTTCCCTGTAGAACGCAAGATACATGGGCGTCGGCAGGATTATTTCCAGTGGGGTGCATCTCATCCTGCAGTGCTATAGAGCCGACCGCGGTGGCCGAGGGGACTAAGGCGCTCCAGTCACGGTCTGCACGGCCACTACGGTCGGGGGTTCGAATTCCCCCTCGGGCATGGATATTTGTGCCGTCCTAGTTTGTAAGTAGTTCATAAGTAGTTTGTAAGTTTAGGGACTGATGACCCCGTAGTTAAGTCCCATATACTATACAAACACATGAACATGAACAGTGCTATAGATGTCATTAGGTGTTTATTTCTGGGAGAGGGGGGAACGGACATATATATTTAGTGACTTTTAACAGACCTTGAAAAGACGTATTTTTGTGTTACTTCAGGCTTTCTCGACAGATTGTTTTCGGGCGAGACGGCGGATGTGATTGTCGTAACTGCACAATATTTCGTCAGCACACCTGGATGACATCTTCAGGTGCTATGGACACATTAGGTGGGCCGTGGCCGACGAATTCCTATTTAAAACATAGAAAGAAGGGATCTCGCATGCGGGAATGCGCCAAAAACGGTGACCAATAGGGCACAAGAAATGATTTTGGGTAATTTTGTTTAAGATGAACAGTTGCTATATTTTTTCATTTTATTTTTATTAGTAGGTTTAAAAGATTCTTATTAATTTTCATTTATTTTATTATTCTATATCTGTTGTTAATAATATTGCAGATTCTTCGTACTGCATCCATAAACGAAAGAGCCAGCTACGCCACCTGTATACTGTGAAGTAAACATTTCGACACTGGCGCAGAGCTGTCCACATGCGAAGCGCCGCCGACGACTGCCCCAAGGCGCTCTGTTGGTAGTCGCATACTGTGTGTCCATGCTGGCCTGTGTCCATCTCGCCTTGGTCAACCGATAAAACGATGTCTCCTCATGTGTACACGCAGGCCTTTCCCCCGGTGTTCTTCGTGATTTTAACTGATTCAGTGCTGGATCCAATGCATGCTGAGTTGGTAGCCGGTATCCCTGTTGAGCATAATCCAAGAGCTGCGAATTTGCACCTCCTCTTTAAATACATTGTCCCAGTACGAGCTCGTCGACGAAATAATTTTGTTTTTTGTAATCCATTCCGTGCCCTGTAGTGAAGCAGTGTGCAGCCACTGCAGATTTGTCTGGCTGGTCCAGACACGTGTCATCGATGTTCAACGCATCTGTCCTCCATGGTGCGACGCGTTTGTCCGATATAAGATTTCCCGCAGCTACAGGGAATCTTGTAGACACCGAGCCTTCTCAGACCAAGTTTGACCTGTACAGAGCCCAGAAGTGCTCTTAGTTTCGTTGGCGGGCGGAAGATACATTTAACATTCTGTTTCTTCAGTAATCTTCCTATTTATGAAGAAACACTGCAGACATATGACAAGACGACCAAAGAAGAATTAAAAGTAAAAAATGTCTGACATGTGCTCGGCATAGATAATGCCATCTTCCTTTTTTCTAGCCTCCTTGGACCGCGCAAACTCAGTTGATAATCGGCGCGGTGGCTAATGGAAACGCCGGTAAAGCCGCGGTGGAGTAGCCGAGCGGTCAAAGGCGCTTCGCTGAGGAGCGCGCGGTTGCTCGCCGTCGGGGGTTCGAGTCCTCCCTTGGGCATGGGTTTGTTTACCTTAGTTTAAGTAGTTTGCAAGCTACGGACTGATGACCACGTAGTTTGGTCCGATAGATTTACAAACATTTGAACAACCGTAGTACCAAAAACCTATATAAACAACATAGACTGCCCACAGCGTCGCCACAGTTGTAGCCCGTTGGAAAGGTTGCCGCCATCTCTGAGAACGTCATTGTCACGCCAGGTGATACAGGGCGTCTGCTAACACTGAATCGTAGGTTTTATATTAATCATTGCTAGTCTCGATTTTTCCTTAATTTTTGGGCGACGCATTTCGGAAAGTAATTCCCTCTACGAATAGCATTTCTCGTTTACTATTGCATCCTATGTGTATTGTTTACAATCGTCAAACTGCTGCATTATTTGGTGATGTTACTATAATGTCAATAAATGTTTTTTCCGACATATCTCCCCTATAAATAAAGGCGAATTTCTTTAAAACCTTTAATTACCTTTATTCTACATTCAAATGATGTTTCATGCTTTGAAGTATTACGTATTTATCAAGCTCTTCATGATTGGTACTCTCCTTACAGCCTTTGGTTTCTGTAGGTGCTCAGGAAACGAAAATATTGTTGGAATTGCATGTGCCAGTAGCCGCTTTCGATCGCTGTTAGCACACATGGACTTCTCTTCAAAATGACAAGAGCATATGTAACTATACTTTGTAAGCCGCCACTTATCACGCCTCATATTGGCTACCTATTGGCTTAGTAGCTCGTTGTTTTTCAAAGAAAATCTGTATTAAAAGTAGTTTAGTTTCAGTTCGTGTACCTAGGCTACATGTCCAATGGTTAATATGCAATTTTACACTACATAAACAACTGTCAATACATTAAAACACACCGAATACAACCGTTATCTGACTAGCTTCTTGATGGTTGTGAAGTAAACATAATTTTGAAGCTTGGTATATGCGAAAGTTTATAAACAAATACACCCTGATACACAAGGACCTATATAATTAACATAACTCTTTCTTTATACCTACCTATAGTATTATATTCCAACAGTTTTATGACTTCAGTTCCACGCCGAACTTACACTGGGCATGATTTACCACAAATAATAGCGTTTACACGTTATTTTAGATACAGACATAAGCGTCTGCTTAGACTGCTGACCTTTTCTAATATGGCGCTCAATGTTGCTTAGTGTTGCCAACCAGAGGGCTCTAAATTGCCTATAGCCTCTCTATGTTGTTTATATACCTCTTTGGTAAATACATGTCCCATTTATGATCGTTCGGCGGGTACCAACATAGATTGTACGAACAATTTTTTTTTTTTCTTTTTGTGAAAACGGCACGTGTACTGTGAGACATACCGTAGCCTACACAAGTCCATCAAGAGCAAACGGCCTGAGCTGCTTCCTGAGGAAGTAATTCTGCTCCATGATAACGCGCGTCCTCACGTTCCAGGGTCACGCAAAGTGTACCGGTCAAGTTCAAGTAGAAGCATCTTGTGCGTCCGCTACAGCCCAGTCTAGTCGCCCTGTGGTTCTCATCTCCTTGCTGGGCTAAAACTACATCTCAAAGGGAATCGCATCACTTCGGACGACGAACTGAAGGACAGTAGAGGACTGGCTGTTGTCACAGCCACATGAATTCCGAAAACACGGAATCCTTAGGCACGTTAAACAGTGGGATAATTGCAGTCAGGCCTCTGATGATTTCTTTTGAATAAAGACTTCAAAATGTTTCAAATGTTTGTATAGCTTATGGAACTTAACTACGGGGTCATCAGTCCCTAAACTTACAAACTACGTATGAACTAACTAATACTAAGGACGACACAAATATCCATGCCCGAGGGGGAGCGCCTCAGTCCCCTCGGCCACCGCGGCCGGCAATATAGACTTCAGTTATACCCACAGTGTCGTTGCGTATCCTGAACACGCCTCGCAACATGAACCCAGCAAAATGTGTAGAGCCGCTGTCAACTGATGGTCTGTTATACATGCGACAGTTGGTTTTAATAAATAGAATAGGTTTGCAGCTCACTGTCAAGACGATTGTTGAGTCGCAGACAACCACATACAAAAGAAAGCGACGGCCGCGGTGGCCGAGGGGACTGAGGCGCTCCAGTCACGGTCTGCACGGCCACTAGGGTCGGGCATGGATATTTGTGCCGTCCTTAGTCTTAGCTAGTTCATAAGTAGTTTGTAAGCTTAGGGACTGATGACCCCGTAGTTAAGTCCCATAAGTTCTACAAACATTTGAACATTTTGATTTGAACAAAAGAAAGCCATACTCACACAACTTAGCTTTAGGCCACAGTCTTCGTCAGTCATGAGTCTCGCTGAGCCGCAAATATAAAAAATGTTTCATCAAGATCGTCAAATATTTTTACTTTGATACGCGATGGCCAGGTCGTAAATTTGCGAAAGCTGACGATCTGGCCATCGCGTATCAAAGTAAAAATTTCGACGATCTTGATGAAACATTGAATGCAACATACTACTCCAAGTAGCACCTCAACCAAACCCCAACAAAACAACCAGCACCATGATGCACCTTAACAACAGAGAAGCACATACAAAATTACAGCTCTCTATGAATGGTCAGCAGATTAGACATGATAAAAAGCCTAAATACTTGGGTGTGAAATAGATCGCACTGTATCATACAACTCACATTTAGAGGAGACAAAACAGAAACTAAATTCCTGCAATCCTATCCTATCAAAACTAGCGGAAACCACTTGGTGATGTGGAGCGAGCATTTTTAGGACATCAGGACTAGCCCTTTTCTACAGCGTAGCTGAATATTGCTCGCCAGTCTGGATGAGAAGCGCACACGTAGCTAAAGTGGACGTCCAGCTGAGGGAGACTATGGGAATAATCTCGGCTACACTCAGGGCCACCTCCTGTGCTTGTCTCTCTGTACTTGCCAACATAGAGCCCCCTGAAATCAGGCGATCACAGCTAGCCATGAGAACATATCAAAAATCCTAGGCAACCTGGACCTACCTATCCATGAAGATCTAAGATCTACAAACAGGCTTAAATCGAGGACAGCTTTTTGGAAATCCGGCGAAGAGCTTCAAGACTTCAACTCGACAACAGTCTGGAAAGAGCTATGGGCTACAAGTGCACACAAGAATTGCAATTTGGTGGACGACCCCAACAAAAGGATCGAAGGATTTAATCTTCCAACGAAACTGTGGACAACTTTGAACCGTGTGAGAACAGGTGTCGGCAGATGTAAGCAATTAATGAAGAAATGGGAGCTATCAGACAGCTCAGAAAGTGAGTGTGGTGAAACCCAAACACTGGACCATTTACTCGTGTGTGAGGTGTTCGGCTATGATGGTGACTTGAAAAACATACACAGACTCAGTGACTCGGCCATAAAGTGGCTTGAGAGAATATGTAATGTAGTTTAGTACTGTAAGAGCCTTGTATTGTTAGAATAGTTGTATGAAAATATTGTAATTAACCAAAGAATATTTGCCTTTGTATTTGCCGAACGAGTAAATAAAATAAAAATTGTATTAGAAGTGACAGTAGGTACATTAGCTTTCCAATTTTCAGGCTCTCTCCATCCATCCCCAACCATACGCGAAAATTAATTTTGAGTATGAGCTTGACAAATAGACAAAGCGTTCTTATTCGCATTTTGCGTCTCATATTTCTGCATTGTTTTATATCTGTATTTTATATGTATTTACTACACATAGATGGCTGTCATATTACGTACTCTTCAAAAATAATTTACATAATTACAAAACTGTGTTTCAAATTTTATTCGCCTTTTTTTCATGCATCAGCACCAGCGTTTTACGATGCTGTTCATTTGGATGTTTTTGAAACCTGCTTTTCTTTACTAATGAGCTTATTAAAATTGACGAAAATTTTGAAAAAAAAACAATGTCATTTTTCATATCCTTATTGTACTATGTGATACTGTTTTGTAATATTTATTTCAACATGTGGATAATTTGCACATATAGAGAGTTCTCAATTTTATGTAAATACAAACTTTGCACATTTTTTGGAATATTTAAAAAAGGTTGTACATGTTCCGCTTCGTGCTTAACTGGATCTATTTTACCCATACCTGCTAATAAACAGTATGTTATCTGCTATTATACAAATTCTTGATATCATATACTGCTCAAATGTTTGTAAATCTATGGGACTTAACTTCTTCGGTCATCAGTACCTAGTCTTACAAATCATTTAAAGTAACCTTTGGACAAGACATACACCCATGCCCGAGGAAGGATTCGAATATTCTGCGAGAATGGCTGCCCAGTCCACAGCATGATGCCAGAGACCACGTGGCCATCCCGCGCGGCTATATGCCGTTACGTAAGTACTGTTACTGTTAACATAAACTTTTCTGGGAATTGTACCGCGTCATAATGTAAGATGGCTATTACTTTAATAACCCATAAGAAACTTCGGTTGTTAAAGTAAAAGCTATCTTACATTATGACATGGTACAACACGCAGAAAACTTTTATTTCAACTGACTCTGGCAATTATACTGTTACAGTGTTTGAACTGAACCTTTCTTTTAACTTAGCTGTAACACTGATGCTGCCTAACGTCTAGACCAAATCTATTTGTAATTCACCAGTTCATTCTGCGACTAATCTACATCGACATGATTACTCTGCAAATTCCATTGAAGTGCCTGGCAGAGGGTTCATCGGACACTTTTCATACTATTTCTCTACCTTTCCATTCTCGAATAGCTCGTGGGAAGAAATAACAACTAAGTCTCCCCTTTCGAGAACTGATCTCTTCTATTTTCTTTTTATGATCATTTCTCCATATGTAGGTGGACGTCAACAATTTATTTTCGTATTCAGACCAGAATGTTGGCGATCGAAATTTCATAAGGAGATCTCGCTGCAACGAGAAAAGCCATTGCTGTAATGATTCCTTCTCCAACTCCCGTACGTTTCCCGTGATAATACAAAACGTGATGCCCTTCTTTGTACGCTTTCTTTGTCTTCCGTCAATCCCACGGGTCAGTCCAATATTCAAGAAAGCCAATAGGAGTCATCCACAGAATTACATCATTGACGACAGTTTGCAGGATTCTCGTAGAACACAAATACGAGGGCTGGAATTTATATACTGGCAACACTGCTGTGGAGACACTATGCAATGGTATCTACTATTGTCGCTGATATCACACGTTTTCGACATACCTACCTAGCTCGTAAAGTAAATTGTTGAGATAGCAAAATATCGTACTGTATCCCACACAAATTACAATGTAACCAATATCTGGATAAAATACGTTACCTAACCCCCGTAATGGATCTGAACAGTGTAGCTCAAAATGTTCAAATGTTTGTACATCTATCGGACCAAACTGCGTGGTCATCAGTCCGTAGCTTACAAACTACTTAAACTAAGGTAAAATGACCTAAGGACAAACACACACACCCATGCCCCAGGGAGGACTCGAACCTTCGACGGCGAGCAACCGCGCGCTCCGCAGCGAGACGCCTGAAGACCGCTCGGCTACTCCACCGCGGCTACAGTGTAGCTTCCCCTAGGGAATTTTATCTCTTTGGAGGAGCAGACAAGAAAGTTGAAAGTAGTATTTCAATTCCCATTATTCGAAGCTCGCTATTCATTTCTGCGTCTTTCTCCTTTTCCTTTCCAAATAGGTTCAGTTGTGCTAGTGGACCATGCTTGTGGAGGCTAACTAGCGATAACAGTTTTGTTGAATAGGGAACCGAGGAATTATACGCCCTGATGTCCCAATAATTTCCAGATTTCTCCAGGGATATCATCTGGACAGGTTGCCTTTCCATTCTTCATATTTTTGATGGCCATCATCACTTCTTCTACTGTTATATTGGTGGATGTGGGAATTCTTCATTACAGATGCTGACATAGTAGCTGGACCATCTTTTGAAGGATTGATGGTGGGTCTCTGAGGATTGATGACTTGTCAAGGGAACTGACACCAATATCCTCAGAGATCCACCATCAATCCTTCAAAGATGATCCAGCTACTATGCCAGCATCTGTAATGAAGAATTCCCACATTCACCAATATTAAGTCCTCAACCCACTCATGAACCAGTACCAGAGAACAGCAGAATAAGTGATGGAGGCCATCCAAAAGATGAAGAATGGAAATGCAACGGGTCCAGATGATATCTCTGAGAAATCTGCTCTCCACACAATGGAGATGAAAATGCTGGGATGGTCCCTTGGATTGACTCGCTACGACCGTGCAACAAATAATTATGTCTTCCAAAGGCTAGGTGTAGTCTCGATCATAGAGAAGGCTAGAGGGGCTCGTCTTTACAGCGCTTAATTCGATCCAGCAGAACGCCGACTTCGTGGTAGAACACTCAAGAGGCGGATGGACAACATCAAGGAGGACATGTGCGATGCTGATATCACCCTGAAGACGTCCACAACAGAGTTCTGTGGAGGAGACGTAGCAGAAGGGCAGACCCCAAGTAATGGGAAAAATGCTAGGACAGAAGAATATTGTTTCTCAAAAGAGTTGTCACTGCACGACGCAAGTTTCGATCACTAGCACTTTCACTAGTACAGCGATATTTCGACAGGCCGAGCCGGTTGCTATATTAGAGAGTCCGCACCTTCATCGGTGAGTGCTTCTCGTATGCGGCCTTACCTGAGCCGGCAGCAGGTAAGCGTAACCGGCGGACGGGAATGGCCGACATTAACTTCCAGTTGTAGTTGCAACGGTCAGAAACGCGCTCAGGCGTTCGAGTTGCGGTTGACACCATTTCCAACTGAATATGACTGCTCGTCAAGTGTTCGAACTGGGCTGAGGAGAGAGTTGCAGCTGTTTGAGACTACAAGATAAACTTCTTCTGATCAATTCCTAAGTGTTTTAAAGCCTTGCACAGATAAACCAGCACATGTGCAAAGCGTTTTGTATGCAGTCTCGTTGCCTATTCGTCAAAGAAAGCAAGTGCAAAACTCCGGCTAGTCTTTTAAACGGAGCAGGTTCGGTAAAATTTAGTACACTATAGTATTATTGTATTCCCTGAGGTGTTTTTCTTCACATTTCTCCCGTTTATATAAATTTAGGTATATCGAAAATTAGAGGATCTCACTTTAAAAATTATATTTTCACTCTTCCGTATAAGGATCGAATAACAAAATCCAATAGTTTTGGATCATATACTACAATCGTTAGTACTAATGACGTATTCACATGAACATCCTCTATTTTAGAGGAAAGGTAACATACGTAGCAAACTGATTCCCATGTTATTACACATACCGGGTGATCAAAGTCAGTATAAATTTTAAAACTTAATAAATCACCAAATAATGTAGATAGAGAGAATTAGAACAAAAAAAAGTTCGAAAAATGTTCGACAAATGGCGCTTTATTTGATCAAAAACGCAATAATTTGCATAACAAATTAAGACAAAGCAATGATGATGTTCTCTACAGGAAATGCTCAATATGTTGACCATCATTCCTCAACAATAGCTGTAGTCGAGGAATAATGTTGTGAACAGCACTGTAAAGCATGTCCGGAGTTATGGCGAGGCATTGGCGTCAGATGTTGTCTTTCAGCATCCCTAGAGATGTCGGTCGATCACGATACACTTACGACTTAGGTAACTCCAAAGCCAATAATCGCAGACTGAGGTCTGGGGACCGGGAGCCCAAGCACGATCATCACCAAACGACGCGCGTAAGAGATCTTTCACGCGTCTAGAAATGTGGGGTGGAGCGCCATCCTGCATAAAAATCGTATGTTTCAGCAGGTATTTGTCAGCCAGGCTGGGGATGATGCGATTATGTAACATATCGGCGTACCTCTCACCCGTCACGGTAGCAGTTACAACACCAGAATCACGCAGTTCCTCGAAGAAAAAAGGCCCGATAACGGTAGATGAGGTAAATCCAATCCATTCCGTGACTTTATCGTCGTGAAATGGAGTTTGCACGACAGTTCTAGGATTTTCCTTAGCCCAAATTCTGCAGTTGTGGGCGTGAAATGAGCTTCCTCGGTCCACAACACGTTACTCATCCAATCGTCATCTTCCGCCATCTATTGAAACGCCCACACCGCAAATGCCCTACACTTAGTCAGGTAACAGTTCATGATGCCGATGGATTTTGTAAGGATAGCATCGGAAGGTAGGCCTAAGTGCCAACCAAACAGTAGTGTATGGAATGCCGGTGCGACGTGCGACTGCACGAGCGCTGACTTCCCCGTGCGTAGACGAACCCGCTACAGTCTCCATTACTTCCTGAACCGTCTCAGCGACATTACGCCTTGTGCTCGGTCTGCCACTACGGGGTCTATCGTCTAAACAATCCGTGGCTTCGAACTTCGAAATCATTCTCGCCACAGCTGCATTTGTCAACGGACCTTTAACCGTTCGAATCTCCTTCCTTTGGTGATAGGATAGTAACGCACATTCTGATAATACAGCTTCACTAAAAGCGCCTTTTCAGGTAACGTCAACATGCTGCGACTGCTGGTGCACCTGATACCAAAGTTATTGTATTGAAGGAACCGCATTGAACTAACTTTTGGACTGCGGTCGGGATTCGAACCCGGGACCTCCTGCTTACTAGTTTAGCGTCCCCTAGAAAAACGCAAATGCAGTGATGTCAAACATAGTTTTCAAGGATGTCAATGAACTATTTTTTACAGCAAAGAAATTTTAATATCGACGTGAATGTTATCTCAGCTCTTTGTTCGAGTACTATTTAAACAGTTGTACAATGTGTAATCTCTCAAATGTTTAAATGTTTGAATAGCTTATGGGACTTAACTACGGGGTTATCAGTCCCTAAACTTACGAAGTACTTATGAACTAGTTAATACTAAGGACGGCACAAATACCCATGCCCGAGGAGGCATTCGAAGCCCTGACCGTAGTGGCCGTGCAGACCGTGACTGGAGCGCCTCAGTCCCCTCGCCCACCGCGGCCGGCTGTCAGATACGATTTTCAATAGATATTTTAAACAGTATATCGTGTTCTTCATATTAACAGCACCTATACACATATTTTAATCATTTTCACGATTTTAGCTCCAGTTGCAGCATCTTCTGAACTGCAGTCACTGGCTATTTCATAGTTTATGCTAGTAAATAATTATTAAATGATTCAGGGACGGGTGTTGAAATAAAATAGAACTTTTAAGCATTATTTTTCATCTGGCACGACGATTCTGAACGGCGACAGAATAAATGTAATAATTCAGATGAAATTAAATTTACATAAGTAGGTCTACGGACCAAACAAGGGATTCATAGAAATGTTTTTTCTGTATTGTGATTTAACAACAATTATAATACTGGTAGGCAATTCTCATGCTTAAAATTATTACAGGCTGAGCCTAGTTTGTGATTAGTGAAAGCACAGTTAGTACTATTTTTTTTATTTGCTAGGACGGCACACTAGGCAAGCACTATAACCAATCACTGTATCCATTAACTAGTGGAGGCTTAGTGGTTATAGGGCTTGTCTAGTAATCAGGAGGCCCCGGGTTCGAATCACACCCACGGCACAAATTTTATTCAATACTTCCCCTCTAATGTAATGCCTTTCGCATTTAAGTCCCAGCAGAGGATTTATCTAACCGCAATCAGGCTTTATCTTTCCGTTAAGGCATAGCGCTGGAAAAAGGAACATACACATATATCGTGTCTCCTTATGTAGGTGGCTGATCGCTGCAAGGCCCCACAGTTCCGTAAGAGGTCGACTGCGAACAGCGGGCAAATTGAAGAGCGCCTCGGCGGCCATTATGGTGGCAAACTTCCGCTCCAACTTTAAATGTGCGGAAGACTCTTTTTATTACAGTGTATATTTATTCGATTTAAGTCGCGAAAACTGTCTCATTTAAATACGTAACTACAAAAAAGCTTCAGACTCTTTGGATGTACAGCAACTATCGGTTGTGTGTAAATTTATTACACATACAGTGTAGAAATCGGCCGTCTGCGTTTCTTCTTCCTAACTAAACCGAATTATAATATTTAGGTTTTTAGCGTTATAAGTGCAGCATATAAACGGCATTTATCGTCAGGCACGTTTTTTGCACTTTCTCAGTATATTCTACGATGGTCAAACTTTCGTACAAACTAATTCGGAAGAGTTTCACAACACTTTCGGTCTTTGCTTGAGTGCCTGCTGTATTATCCAATATTTAGATATTTTATAGCGTCAAAAAATAAAACAAGGCTGCAAATTTTAAAAATCGTCTGTCAAAAAGAAATACCCCATCAGAAACATATCTGTAAAATAGCGTCTTACCTTGTGAATACAGCAACCAGACGCTATCAAATTCTTTTAAGAACTCGAAATATACCAGATTTTTTTTAACTAAGTGCATATAACATTAGGATTAGGGTACCTAGCACGAATATTAGCATTTTTAATGCCGTTAGTCAAATACCTTAAAGCAGCGGTAACTGCCCAAAAGTCAGCAGCCTTCGTTATAGGGTTAAACTTCACAATGAGCATACAGTGTGGGTATGTTCAACCATAAATGGAACTATACACAGTTCTGCAAACCCCTTTCAGTTGTTATACTTATATGTAAAGCAGATGACCTTTAAAGTCTGTGTTACAAGCTAATATTAATTTCATAAGCAAAATGTCGAACTGCAGTGAAGCAACTAATCTCGTGACCCCAATAGTTATTTTACGAAATCAGAAAATGAAACTTTTTGAACTTCCTGTCCACCAATACTGACTAAAGTAGCTCGTTTTTAAGAGCTACCAGTATTGTAAAAGCCTGTCATTTATTTCATTCAAAATCCTATTTTGTTTTGACTAAGAGTCAGCTTAGGAAGAGTAACTATTTCTGAACGCAAGTAGTAGGGCTACTTGTATTCCTGTGAAATACAAATGGAAAGGCAGTAATCGTTGTTTTTATTCCTTTCTTAAATCGGTTTATACACCCAAACGCCGAGCCGCTCTTCACCATCATGCTTCATGTATACTGCAATAGTCAAACAATACAGACGTGACTACCAACTGAGTATATATACTACATATGGCAGTAGCTATATAATACACGATTTATCTCTTAACGACAGTCGTATTTATGCGACGCTTCCCACTATCATGGCGGTCGGCCGAAGGTTCAAATTATCCCGCGACAGCAACGGCGTTAGTGAGTCTAGCTATTTTTTACAAGGTCTTTGGATAGCTGTCACAAATTATCGACAATCGTTGCTGCAGAGTGGAATGAAACATAAATGTAACGTTCTGGTGACGTGCCGGTATAAACAGAACCTTGTTGTTATTAGTAGCTTTGTTAGACAGGAATTATAGTCGTTATTAGGCTGTCTTTCGTCAAGTGGTCTTGCCGCAGTGTACTCGTGAAGGCGAGTTCCGCAGCCATGTTCTCACGCCGCGCTCCGCTTCCCGTGACGGTCGCTAGCCCCGGCGACGCGCACCGAAACCATTACACCGGCAAGCCGGGCCCAGGAATGCAAATGGTACCCGCTCGCAGCGGCCGGCCGCGCAGCTACTGCGCCTGCCATCTAGCGGTGGGAGGGCCGCACTACGTCCAGCAACGCGCAGCTGTCGGCGCATGCGCAGAGCGTTGCCGACGGGCGATGCTCTCCGCGGGACGCGGTGAAGACGTGTATAGGAGGACGCCGTGCAGAGACAGAGAGACGGATGGAGAGTGGGGAGGGCTAGGCAGCGTGGGAGGAAGGACGAGAAAGAGAGGAAGAGGACGGCAGAATGTCAGCTTCGCGCTGGTGGTATTAATAAAGCAGCAAGTTACGGGCGTTGCCTGTCGTTGCAGGCGCCGCCGATGGTGTCAGCGGGGTGCGGACAGTGGAATACAAATAATGCTGCTCTTCCCGCTTTTGTGAGGTGCCGCGCTCGTCATATCAGCAAATGGTTCGATGACAGCGTTGACCCGCGGTCATGTTAATACCCTTACTTAGCAGCCGACTGCTGGTCGTCAACACCAACGACCGTAATTGCTACGAACCGGAAGTAACAATGTCGGTTTATTTACTTCGCCAGGCAGGAAGTATTTGCAACGTCTTGTTTTCCTCTGCTTCATTTTACCTCTGGCAGTACCGCTCATGTGAAAAATACCGAGTAGCACCGTGGGTCGGAACTCACTTTAAACTGTAGGTCCCCCTATAGCTGCCTGGGTAAGTCAGTTCGTAGGTCGCAGGAAGGCAACGGCATACCACCTCCAAACAGGACCATGCCTAGTAAAGCAGTGTGGTATTCAAACCAATCTTCGGATTGTTGACTGCTTTACCTTTCTTTCCATAGCACAGAGTTTACTAGCAACGCTCTTCGCGTTCTTGATCGTGTCTGTACCACCAAACATTTTCATATTTTAAACATGGCTATTGAGACAGCAGTCTTTCGCGAAAGATTAATATTCAAAATACAGCTCATCGATTGCAAAGCTACAGTTTGATTACTTAACCAAGGTTTCGGCTTCAACTAAGGAAGCCTTCGTCAGAAGTAAAAATTTTTTTAGTTATATGAAATGGACAATGGTTCTAGAGTAACAGAGTTGCTCAAGAACCATTAGAAGTTCAGAATTTGGGCAGGAGGGTAAGCGTGCCTCGATAGCCTGATTGGTTCGCCGGGTGCGGTAGCCCCTACACACGTTCCGATTTATCTAACTGACCAACGAACCAACCAAATTCGTCTCACCTACCCACGCTCCGACCAACTCCACGCAGCGATTGCAGCGCCTCCCTGTCCTGGTGTCTGTTTGTCGGTTTTTGTTTTCAGGGGTTCGCTGCAAGGAGGTAAGAATATATATTTTAACCTCCTTGGTTCGCTGCGCAGACAGCAGAAGATCGCAGGCAGAAAGTTGGTCGGGTAGCACTACACACGCACAGTTTGTCGGGTGGAGTGGTGGTGGGAGGGAGGGGGGATATAAGACGGCCAGGCTCGACCAACCATCCGAAAAGCAAAGTTGGTCGGGAAGAGCCTCCACTCGTCCAATTTATCGGACCACAGATAGATTTGTCTCGACAATGCGGAAAGTGTGGTAGGGCTCTATATGGTCTTCAGTCCAGAGACTGGTTTAATGCAGCTCTCCACCCTACTCTATCCTAAGCAAGCCTCTTCATCTCCTCATAAGATCGGCAACCCACATCCATTTGAATCTGTTTACTATACGCGTCTCTTTGTCTCCCTCTGCGATTTTTACCCTACACACTTCCCTCCAATGCTAAATTTATGATTCCTCGATGTCTAAGAATGTGTCCTACCAAGCAATCCCTTCTTTTAGTCAAGGTATGCCAAAAATTCCTTTTCTCACCAATTCATTAGTTATTCGAACTACCCACCTAATCTTCGGCATTCTTCAAAATCCTGTATCCTCTTCCTGTCCACATTGTTTATCATCCATGTTTCACTCCCGTACAAGGCAACACTCCACACAAATGCCTTCAGAAAAGACTTCCTTACACTTAAATTAATATTCGATGTTAGCAAATTTCTCTTTTTCAAAAATGCTTTTCTTTCCATTGCCATTCTGCATTTTATATCCTCTGTACTGCGACCGTCGTATGTTATTTTACTACCCGAGTAACAAAACTCATCTAACACCTTCATTGTTTCGTTACCTAATCTAATTCCTTCAGCATCGCCTGATTTTCTAAGAATGCATTTCATACAGTAGAGCTGCATGTTCGGCTGCGTTGGCCGAGGGGACTGAGGCGCTTCAGTCACGGTCTGCACGGCCCCTACGGTCGGGGGTTCGAATCTCCTCTCGGGCATGGATATTTGTGCTGTCCTAGTTCGTAAGTAGTTAATAAGTAGTTTGTAAGTTTAGTGACTGATGACCCCGTAGTTAAGTCCCATAAGCTTGACAAACATTTGAAACATGAAAGCTGCATGTCCTCGGGAAAAATAACGGCTGTAGTTTCCCCTTACTTTCAGCCGGTCGCAGTAACTGTGGGGCAAAGCCACATTAGCTGATGTTACAAGGCCAGCTCAGTCAATCATCCAGACTGTTGCCCCTGTAACTACTGAAAAGGCTGCTGCCCCTCTTCAGGAACCACACGTTTGTCTGGCCTCTCCACAGATACCCCTCCGCTGTGGTTGCACCTACGGTACGGCTATCTGTATCATTGAGGCACACAAGTCACCCCACCTCGGCAATTCATATAAAATAAAAAGAAAATAAATAAATAAAACAACCCCGTGAGCTATTATCTCAACAAGCAACGCATAACGAACACGAACACAGGACCGCAAAGTATCACTCTGCCTAAAGAACAAAACAGAAAAAAATGGTAAGGCGAGCGCTGGCCCGAATCCCGGTCCAGCACAAATTTTCAACTTCGCTGTCGGATTTATTTCACCTGAAATGGTCGAAATGTTTCAATATTGCGAATTCGGACATGTCCGAAAGAACAGACATCATATCAATAATTACTTTTAATAAACGTTTTGACGCCTTTGTATAACTATTTTTCAAAGTATTGAGACAAACCATGCTTCTCAATTATATAAAATTTTATATCAGTACGACAGCATTATCCCATTCTCTAGTACTGAAAACAAGGAAGCACATAATGAGACACGATTTCGACGACTCACTAACCAAATATGCATATCACAAAACTAATATACCAATAAAATTAGTCTGTCATTAGGCAGCATAATTGATACAATACGTGAAGTACATATGCTTTATCAAGGTAAGATCGTCGTCTGGAACAAAATAAAAGTGAGGCCAGACAAACGTATCGTTCCTAAAGAGGGGCAGCAGCCGTTTCAGGAGCTGTTGGCCCTGTAACATCAGCTAATGTGGCTTTGTTGTAAACAGCGAACAGCTGAAAGCAAGGGGAGACTTCAGTCATTACCTTTCCCAAATACACGCAACGCTACTGTCTAAATATGGCAGTCTCTCAGGTAAAATATTCCGGAGGTAAAATAGTCCCCCGTTCGGATCTCAAGGCGGGACCTACTCAGGAGAATGTCATAACCAGGAAAGCTAACATTTCTATTCTACAGATCGAAAATTGAAATGTTAGCTGTCTAAATCTGGTAGGGTGATTAGAAAATTTAAAAGGAAAATGAAGGAAGCTTCGAGTTTAACGTCCCGTCGACAACATGGTCATTAGAGACGGAGCTTACGCTCGGAGTATTTGGGTAAGGATGTGGAAGGAAATCGGCCGTGCCGTTTGAAAGGAACCATCTCGGCATTTGCTTGGAGTGATTTAGGGAAATCACGGAAAACTGGATGGCCGGAACTGGATTTGAACCACCATCCTTCCGAATGCGAGTCCAGTGTATTACCACTGCGCCACCTCGCTCGGTTTAAAAGGGGTAATGCACAGGTTGAAAATAGTTATGAGATTATTGCAGTTCGGTAGAATATGTTTTGTAATGGTAAAACTTAGATTTAGGAACCAGTTTTAAACTTTTAGACATATCCAGGGGCAGATGTAGACTCTTTCCATATTGGTCATGAACTGTTGACTATGTTCACATGTTTGTAAACCTATTGGACCAAACTGTCTAGTGTCTAGACTTACAACTACTTAAATTATCTCACAATAAGGGCAACACACACACCAATGCCCGAGGGAGAACCTCCGACTGCGAGCAATCGCTCACTCCGCAGTTGGGCGCCTTAGCGCGCTCGGCCACTCCACCGCTGCTAACAGTAGACTGAAAATGAAGAAACTGCAGAAAGGTTGGAAAATAAGAAGATGAGACCTGCATAAATTGAAGGAGCCTGAAGTTCGTGGGAGTTTCAGAGGGAGCATTAGTCAACAATTGACAGAAACGGGGGAAAATAACACAGTACAAGACGAATGGGTAGCTTTGACAGAGGAACTAGCGAAGACGGGATGGGAATAAATAGATAGAAAGGCAAGACCTACGAAAAATTCTTGGGTATCACAGGAAGTTCTGAATTTAATTGATGAAAGGAGAAGACATAGAAACCTAGTAAATGAAGAAAACAAAATTCAAATTCAAATGTTTGTAAATCTGTGGGACTACTGAGGTTTTCCATACCTAGGCTTACAAACTAATGAAAATAACTGAAACTAACCTAAGGACAACACACACACACGCGTGCCCCAGGGAGGGCTCGAACCTCCTACAGCGAGCAACCGCGCGCTCCGCAGCAAGGCGCTTTAGAGCGTTCGGCCATTCCACCGCGGCTGAAGCAAACAAAATGAAGGACAGACGACTCTAAGAAATGAGATTGACAGGAAGTGCAAAATGGCTAAGCAGGAGTGGCTAGAGGGCAAAAGCAAGTCTGTAGAAGAATGTATAACTAGAGGATAAATAGATACCGCCTACAGGAAAATAAAAGAGACATTTGGAGACAAGAAAAGTAGCTGTATGAATATCAAGAACTCGGATATAAAACCGTTTATGAGCAATGAATGGAAAGCTGAAAGAATGTATAGAGGGGCTTTACAAGGGAAATAAACTTCGATACAAAATTGTAGGAACAGAAGAGGAAGTAGATGATGATGAAATAGGAGATATTAGACAAAACTTTGATAGAGCACTGAAAGACCTAAGTCGAAACAAGGTCCATGGAGTAGATGACATTCCCTTAAAGATACTAAAGTCTCTGGGAGGGCCAGCCATGACAAAGTATTTCACCTGGTATGTAAGATTATGCGACAGGCGAAATACCCTCTGACGTTAAGAAAATCCCCATTCCAAAGAAAGCAGGCGGAGACGGGTGTGAAAATTACAGAACGATTAGTTTAATAAGTTACGATTGCAAAATTTTAAACAGTATTATTTACAGAAGAATCTGCTAGAAACTGCCCTCGGAGAAGATCGGTTTGGATTCAGGAGAAATGTAGGAACACGGGAGGCAATACTCTCACTATACAACTTACGTTAGAAGAGAGATTAAGAAAAGGCAAACCTAAATTTCTAGCTTTTGTGGATTTGGAGATAGCTTTTGACAATGTTGATTGGAATACATTCTTCCAAATTCTGAATTCAACAGGGGTGAAATATAGGGAACGTAAGGTTATTTACAACTTGTGTAAAAATCAGACGGCAGTTATTGTAGTGGACGGGCATGAAAGGTAAGCGTTGGTTAGGAAGGGAGAAAGGCAAGGTTGTAGCCTTTCTCAAATGTAATTCAGTTTAGATATTCTGAAAGTTGAGCAGGAAAGCAAGGTAAAATTAGGAGAAGGAATTAAAGTTCAGGGCCGAGAAATGAAAACTTGGCGATTGCCGTTTTCAGAGGCAGGAAAGAACGTAGAAAAACAATTGAACGGAATGGACAATGCGTTGAAAAAGCATATAAGATTAACATTAACAAGAGCAAAACAAGGGTAATGAAATGTAGTCTAAAAAAGTGAGGCAATGCTGAAGTAATTAGGTTAGGTGACGAAACAATGAAGATGGTAGACGTCTTTTGTTACTTGTGTAGTAAAATAACAAATGTTCAAATTTTTCTAAACCTGTTAAACCAACCACCCCCATGAACCACGACATTCCCGAGGTGGGGTGGCTTGCGTGCCTAAACGATACAAATAGCCGCACCCTAGCTGCAACCACAGCGAAGTGTATCTGTGGACTGGCCAGACAAATGTGTGGTTCTTGGAGAGAGGCAGCAGCCTTTTCAGTAGTTGCAGGAGCAACAGTCTGGATGATTGACTGAGCTGGCCTTGTAACATCAGCTAATGTAGCTTTGCCACACAGTAACTGCGAACGTCTGAAAGCAAGGGGAAACTACAGCCGTAAATTTTCCCGGTACATTCAGCTGGCATCCATCCTCTTGGGTATAATATCCCAGAGGTAAAATAGTCCCCCATTTGGATCTTCGGGATGGGACTGGAATGTGATCAGAAATGTGATCATCAGGAAAGACAACACTGGTATTCTACGGATCGGAGCGTGGAATGTTAGATCCCTTAATAAGGTAGGAGGTTAGAAAATTTAAAAAGGGAAATGAATAGGTTGAAGTTAGATATTGAGGGGATTAGTGATGTTCGGTGGAAAGAGGAATAGGATTTCTGGTCAGATAAAAACAGGATTATAAATACAAAATCAAATGTCAAATGTCTGTATAGCTTAATGGGACTTAACTACGGGGTCATCAGTCCATAACTTACAAACTACTTATGAACTAGCTAATACTAAGGACGGCACAAATATCCATGCCCGAGGGGGGATTCGAATCCCCGACCGTAGTGGCCGTGCAGACCGTGACTGGAGCGCCGCAGTCCCCTCGGCCACCGCGGCCGGCTACAAAATCAGTTGGTGGTATTACAGGAGTAGGTCTGATAATGAATAAGAAAGTAGGAACACGGGTAAACTACTATGAGCAGTGCGGTCATCGCACGTAGTCAAGCCAACACCGGCCACTGTAGTACAATTATATATTTTTGACGATGTTACAGCGTTCATTTTATGAAATAAATCGCAATTTACGATCAGTTATGGCTTCACTGTACTAGGTTTACATTGAATACCATAGTGCGGGGAATGAAAATTTGTAACCGGGTTCGAACTCCGACCGAGTACAAATTTTCATTCGCCGCACTATGATATTCCATCTAAACCTAGTACAGCGAAGCCATAACTGATCGCGAATTGCGATTTATTTCATACTGTAGAACAGGCCGGACTTCGTTATTTGTATCGAAATGCTTCGATATATCTAAAGAAATTAAATCAACAAGAGTTTGTTTGATGACGAGTAGCATCTGAATGGAAACCTACTTGCTTTTTCCGTTACGTGGAAGACACTTTCGTCATCTGGCTACATGGTATGGATAAACTCCTTGACTTCCTTACACATCTGAACTCCATACACATCCGACGCAGAGTCTACTCCAGAAATTGGAACACCTGAGAACTGTATTTCGAAAAAAAAAATGGGTACTCAGAGTGGCAGATTCAGCGGGCTCTCCACCAACCACTACAGCACAACCTGTGGAAACGGATGAAAACACGAGGGAGGATGTAGGCACTGCGTTATTCTATATACCGGCGCACTCTCGGGGAAGGTCGGCCGCATTTTGAAGAAACACCAGGTTGGAACTGTCTTTTGTCCGCCGAATAAAATTCGTACACTGGTGGGGAGTGCCAAAGATGATCTCGGTTTGAAGAAGGCCGGCGTGTACCATATTCCGTGTCAGTGTGGTAAGTCATATATTGGACAGACGATGCGTACCGTCGAGGATCGATGCGTTGAACACCAGAGGCACACACAATTGATGTATCCGAGCAAGTCGGCGGTCGCTGAACATTGTTTGTCGGAGAATCACGCGATGGAGTATGAACGCACTAGGATTCTGGTACAGACGTCGAGATACTGTGACTGCGTCGTTAGAGAGGCTATTGCAATTCGCACAAGTGACGACCTCATAAACCGTGACTGTGGCTTTAATCTTAGCAAAGCTTGGGAACCAGCGGTTGGGTTAATTAAGAGTAAATCTAGCAAACGTAACGTAGTGACGACCACGGCGGACAGAGCCCTCACACCGACGTCATCTCAGACGCCGTCGCAATCGGTTCCACTGCGCGACCGCTGCGCGGGGCGCGGACCACGGGCGGGGCGCTCCGCGGGCCGAGGGTATTTAAATGGCCCGCTACCGGGCTAGAACCCAGTTCCCTTCGAGCAGCCGTAGCGGCGCGTTTCCAGGAGCTCAGTCCGTCAGTTCACCTGATGATGGTGACATGTATGATCGCCGAAATATTGTGCCCGTTGGACACGTTGATATACACAGGTCCCTCTTTAACAACCGTTGCGAAGCACGGGCATATAAGCTAGTCTTATCTAATTTTAAACCTTTGACACTGGTCAGAGATAGCTTCATAGTCGGCAGCGCGTGAAAAGTAGTGGCGCCCTTTATCTGTTTTATATAAGAAGGACCTCCAGCAGCTAGAAACCAGTCATCGACTCACCACTGAAGATGTTGCGTGCAGTAGGCAACGAAAAGTTGGGAGAAGGAAGTTTTACAGATGGACCACGGCATCTTAACCCGGAAGTTTTAATTAATGAAGGCATCTGCCGTGAAAGCATACATGTTATTGGAACATTTTTTATTTTTATTTAATTTTTTTTATTTTATTTATTTTTTTATTGAATTTTTTTATTTTTATTTTTATTTATTTTTTTTTATTTTTTTATTTTTTTTTTTTTTTGGAAATACATTATTATTAAGACAATTTTGAAGGGTAAAATCTTTTAAAGCGGCTACTAAGACTATTTTGATACTAGAAATGCGAAAATTTGGATTTGGCACCGGCTGTGAAAGCCTACATGTTATGATGAACGGTTTTCTTTTTTTATATTTAATTTTTTATTATTTTTTTATTTATTAATTTTTTTAAATACGTTATTATCAAGGTAGTTTTGAAGAAAGAAATACAAAACTCGGGATTTAGATTTTTAATTGAAATATTAAAACACTTGTTTCGATATTATTGGAAATTCAACCATTAAGCGGGTGAAATAGGGGATAATCTTTTCAGGGTGCTACTAAGACTATTTTGATGCTAGAAATGCGGAAATTTGGATTTCAAACCATGGTTACAATTAAAAAAATGTGTTTAGGGATATTTTGAAATTTCGAGAACGGATTGACAGATCTGGCTGCGTTTAGTTTGTTATGTTCATAATTTTCGTTTGTATGTTACAAACATTTGGAAAAGTTTCCGAAAAAATTGGAAATTTCCCATTGTAAAATACTGATTGAATATTTTCCGGTGCAGGTTCGTTTACTCCCCTTGGAAACATTTCTGGAACGCTTACTGAACAACTAGTTCAGCGTCAGTAAGCGAACCTGTACCAGAAAATATTCACCCGACATTTTGTATGAATGATCTGATAGCAAAACGTAAGGAATGGCATGCTGAACGCGATGAGCGTTTTGTCTGTTTATTTAAAGAAAGTGAAGCAAAACTAGACAAGAAATTTCCAGAAGGAATGGCTTTAGAAGGAAGACAAATTGTCGAATGTAGCGCTGACCTAGACAGAAAAAAATGGCAGGATAGGTGAGAACAGAGATAGGCAATTATAAACCAAGATTAAAACGATCAGTTCATAAATAATAAGTTTGACGGAAGCCTATGCTTAAATTCCGAGAAAAGTGATTACACTTGCAGAACAGTTACGTGAAATCAAAATAGGGAAAAATAACATCGACAACAAAGTAGAGCGAATCATTCAACGGGTCAATGACCTCAAAGTGTAACAAGACGAAAAAATAAACAACTAAATGAACACGAGGAGAAATTTCCTAGAAGCTTTATCGAATGGTTACGACGAAAGGACAATTAAATTTCGAATAAAGCAGATAGAAATTCGCGTTGCTATACAAGCAATCAATTCTGAAATTGTGTTTGATATTGGAACAGTTTTGGAAAACGAACTACCTGCGTGGCGTGAAGACGTAGACGCATGGTTCAATGATCTGAATAGAGAAGTGGAGAAGATTAATTGTACCAACAGTGATGTAGTTTCGCCACAGATAAGCAACATAAACAGACACAACTTGCCACGTTCAGGTGAATAAGTTTATCGTGTATCTAACGTAGGAACTAGTATCGTGGTGAAAAAAAAAGCAGAAATGCAAACAACGTAGCTTCAAATGTAACGAGTGTGCTCGTTGAGCAAAGCCAACTACATGACATTTCTACGGGAAAAGAAGGAACCGCATCCGTATGTGTGTGTTGAAAGATTCCGTGTTGTGTTTACAATTTGTAGCTGCATACAAGCAAGGAGAAGCTGGAATGTGGGTGGCGGAAACTGCAGATTTGTGCAACACATACAATTAGTTCGTAAGAGCCTTTCTTGCAAAGTATTGGTCAAGACATATCCAAGCAAAAATAAGAGGAGATGTATTCAATCGATGAATGTACAACACGAAGAATGTATCGTTATGAAGATATTTTGAACTCGATCTGAACAAGACGCGTTACTGCGACAGCCCTATAACCGTTGAAGACGTTACAAAGATACTTATAGGAAAAATATGTAAGGAATTGCAGGAGAAATTATTAAATGTAGCGGAAGATGATGTAGAAAAGTTCTTTCCGCGGTAGACCGAATTGATTTCCTGTACGAAAACATTAAAAAAACTATGGTAAAAATGATAACATGGATACGACCTTACAGAGTCCGAATGAACAAAGAGACTGGAACAAGATAGATTAAAAGATTGGAATGAACCGGTTAGAATTGAAGAAGTGGTTGAGGTACCACTGAACCCCCGGTACGAGTGTCAGACTGGAAGCAATCTTATGCTACTTCCAGATATTGAAAGCAGGAGAGAGTGGGGCAACAAAAATATTAAGGGGAAGGTAATTAAGATCAAGAAAATTGTTCAAATGTTTGTTAAGCTTAAGGAAATTAACTGCGGGGTCATCAGTCCCTAAACTTAGAAACTACTTATGAACTACCTTATACTAAAGACGACACAAACATCTATGCCCGAGGGGGTTTCGAACCCCGGACCGTAGCGGCCGTGCAGACTGTGACTGGCGCGCCGCAGACTGCTCGGCCACTGCGGCCGGCAATTAACAGCAAGAAGAACAGTAGCTGTTGTGATATCAATTGCATAGCACTATTAAGGTATAATGGAGGAAAGGCTGTACGCGAAGATATTGCTATCAAAATACAGTTGTGGGTACTTTATTCCGATTTTTAGCTAGGTTTGTTTTTAATTTATTTTTACCATAAAAATTGCTTCTTCTGCATTCATTCTATACAAGTATGTCGTTTGTGGGAGGGTTCTACTTAATTATAGCTTTTTTCTTTGGTCTTAAACGATTATAATACATCGTTTAAGATCAATAAAAGAAAGTGAAAATTAAGTTTGTTTTTTGTTGCAGGTGCTGTCATCTGCAAGCGGATCAGGGCAAAGTGCTTTTCAGATACTAGACTAGTGGTACCAACCAATAGAAGCTTAGTTAAAAAAAATACTTGACACGTTTTATCATGACAACTGATTCTTTTATGTAATTTTTTTGTAACTTCAATTCTTGTTATCTCTATATACAAAAGGTAATGTCCCGACAAACTGATTGACCGACTGACTGACTGACTGACTGACTGACTCCGCCCAGCCCAAACCACTGAAGATAGAAACTTGAAATTTGTAGAGGGTCTTGATCTTACTCTTGAAGCTAGAACTACAAAATTTCGGATTTTAATTCAGGGTTAGAACTTAAAAGACACGTGTTTCGGCATTTCTTAAAGTCAACCAATAAGGGAGTAAAATAGGGGACGCAAAAAAATTGATTTTCAAAAATTTGTTGCTGTTAACTCAAATTTTAAGCTACAACTACGAAATTTCGGATATGGAATCTTGGTCAGTTAAAAAAAAATAGCATATGTTTCAGTATTTTTGGGAATTCAAGAAGTAAGAGGGTAAAATAGGAGATGAAAAATGCTTTTTGAAAACACGTTGCTATTCAGACAATTTTGAAGCTAGAGCTGCAAAAATTGACATTTGTATTGTTGGTTAGTATTTTAAAAAATACGTGTTTCGGTATTTTTGTAAATTCAACCATAAAGAGGGTTAAATTGGAAAAGGGGTGTTTCTCGAAATCTGTCGCTGTTTAGGTAATTTTGAAGTTACAACTACAAATTTTCGAACTTGGATTCTGGGTTTGAATTAAAAACACACGTGCTTCGGTATTTTTGGAAATTCAATAACTAATGGGTAAAATAGGGGATCAAAACTTCTTTTGGAAAACACATTGTTGTCAAGACAGTTTTGAAGCTAGAGCTGCATAATTTGGTATATGTATTGTTCGTTAGAATTTAAAAAATAGATGTTTCAGTGTTTTTTGGAAATTCAACCATCAAGGAGGTTAAATTGGAGAGCGGATGTTTTTCGAAAATCTTTTGCTATTAAGGTAATTTTGAAGCTACAACCACATACATTGGTATATGTTTTCTTGATCAGAAGACACGTGTTTCGGTATTTTCAGAAAATTAATCATTGGGAGGGGGGTGAATAGGTGATGAAACATTTTTTTTTTTTTTTTTTTTTTTTTTTTTTTTTTTTTTTTTTTTTTAAATACGTTGCTACTAAGCCAATTTTCAGTCCAGAATTACAAAAGATATTTGCATACTTGGTTGGAATTTTTCGAAATTCAACTATTAAGGGGTTCCATTGGGGGTTACAAGTAGTAAAATCATATGTTTGTAAATCTTAAGAGACTTAACTACGGGGTCATCAGTCCCTAAAGACTAACTTATGCTAAGGACAACACAAACACCCATGCCCGAGGGGCGAATGGAGCTCCCGACGGCGAACAGCAGCGCGCATCGCAGCATGGCGCCTCAATACGCTCTGCCATTCTGCCATGGCTACATTTCGTTATGATAGTACTTAAGCTATATCTATGAAAATTTATATTAAGATGGGGAAACAACTGGTGCAGACCAACCAGCCTACGCATGCGAAGCAGAAGGCGTTAAGCTAGTACTGAATATATATCAGATCACTTCCTTTATTTAGTTTATGGGTGTTGATTTCACAATAACATTACAATATCGGTTGGATGGCCTATTATTGTAGCAGTCTATGTTGAATAAATAGATACTATTATGGTAGGACAAGGATTCGTATTTCGCATTCTGCATGTTGGTGCAATAGTATTTCAAGTTATCTGACATAGTCGGGTTTGGAGGCAAACTGATCGTTTTATAGTTTTCAAAATGAAATGCCAAGATCGCACATTACTAATTTATTCAATGACGATCAGTTTCGGTGAACTGTGTCACCATCATCTGGCCACATATGTATTACAAGCTAATCATCTTGTTAAAAAAATGGGTATAAAATAACAAGTGCAACATTGCACTTAGTCACTATATAAAAAATACACAAGTTAAAATCATGACAGCTTACAAAATACTGACAGCTTTGAACATTCTAGTTTAAGTTTTGGCGCAAGGTGGCAGCACCATAGCTGGATACTGTATCCAGTTGGAGCTGTATCACAGTGGGAGCGGAAATTTTGGTAAGAAAGGGAGCCTCTTCACAGGAGAGTGTTAGGAGGGGATCGCCATGGGATGTGTCAGCGTGCAGTTGTGTCTAGGAGGGCTCCACATAGTGTGGAAGCCTTAGGAAATTTTCATTAAGAGCAGCGCAGGTGTTCTCTAACCGATCGTTCCTGCTCTGATCGGCAATGGGCTCAAAATGATTACATTGCGAAACAACCTTTTTTCCCGAATCAAACATCTCATTCTCTCCATGTTACTCACGTCTGTCGTATTAAGGGACTGCATGAGAAAACGTGCCTTCTCATGTGTCAACATGTGGCTGTGACTATCAACTGTTTGTACTATTGACATCCACGTTCCTATCGCTTCCAGTGATCGTTACACAATACGATACAAAAATAAATAAAAATTAAAAAATACAGCAATAAGTAAAAAAATTATAAATGTTCTTACGAACCTGACACAGTTGTTCACATGTGGCTTATCCTCAAATTTATTCTACTGTTTCTGCTACGTAAAAAATTCCCGTCCAAAAGAAACAATGTTGTGGCAACGCCGTATGACATGCCACAGAATTCGCTAGATCCCCATGTTGACACTGTAAGAAAAATTTATTCTATGAAGTAACGGCATCTTAAATTATCCAAAATTGTGCTGTCGTTCATTATTAATACAGTGATTAATAAAGATTACCATTATCAGGGCCAGCCGCAGTGGCCGAGCGGTCTGCGGCATGCCAGTCACAGTCTGCACGGCCGCTATGGTCGGTGGTTCGAATCCCCCCTCGGGCATGGATGTTTGTGTCGTCTTTAGATAAGGTAGTTCATAAGTATTTTTTTAAGTTTAGGGACTGATGACGCCGCAGTTAAGTCTCTTAAGCTTAACAAACATTTGAACATTTGACCATTATCAGAAGGCTCCCAGGAAGGAAGATCCTGGCTAAGGGTCGACAAAAAAAGAAGGTATGTGTTTAAATTTTGTGAATAAATGTGGAAGTTACTGCTACAGAGCTCGATAAATAAACGTCTCTCTCTTTCGATATTGAATTATTTGGAAATATTTTATTTAATAGTACTACAGCTGTTTCGACAGTTTGTCATTCTCAAGCACGTCTACGATGTTTTGACGTTAAATGTTGACATCTGGCGTAACTGTTGCATAAATTACATGGAAATATACACGTATTTAGTTGTTGTATACGGTCTTTAGCTGTCAGGTATTATGCAGCTTTTTACGGTAAAAATTTAAATTAAAGAAAACTTATATATATATTTTTTTTCGTAAACATCTTTGGCAAAGCAGTTGTTAATTACGAAAAAAAATATATAAAAGTTTTCTTTAAATTAAACTTTTACCGTAAAAAGCTGCATAATACCTGACAGCTAAAACCCGTATACAACAACTAAATACGTGTATATTTCCATGTAATTTATGCAACAGTTACGCCAGATGTCAACATTTAACGTCAAAACATCGTAGACGCGCTTGAGAATGACAAACTGTCGAAACAGCTGTAGCACTATTAAATAAAACATAAGCAGCAATCCGGAACTTTATTGCAAAACTGTTAACTCAGTCAAAATGTTGTCTATTCTTTGTTATTGCACAAGTTATGCCACGTCGTATAGATTTAATATTTCACTGGTTTAATTATATTGTATGTTACCGTTGTAACCATCAGCTGGTTCACCCAGCCGCTAAGAGATGGCGCTGCGTTAGACGCGGCCGCCGCCTGTACGCGCTTCCCTTCAGTCTGATGCCGCCTTGATTTACTGGCACATCGTCAGCCTCTTAGCGGCTTGCCACTACGTTAAAAATTTCCATTTTTTTAGACTGCTAGCCAGTAGCTAGCATGTTTTTTTAATCTTTTATACAACTCTAGTCGACCCGCAATGCTTCGCAATTGCCAATATGTATGTACTCTTGCTATGAACGTCGGATGTGCAAAATTTTATCGCAATGAGATGAATGGTATTGATATTCATAGAAAAATCTGTTTCCATTTTTCTAAATTTTCCAATTTTCCGGAAAACGTTTCCAAATTTTTATTTCATAAGAACGTTACTCTTGCTTTGAACGTCAAATATGCAAAATTTATCGCAATCAGACGAATGATATTGATATCCCATTGAAAAAGCTCTTTCATTTTCTCGCGTATTTTCCAATTTTACAGCTAACTTTCCCAAACTTTCAAAAATGTTCAAATGTTTGTACAGCTTATGGGACTTAACTACGGGGTCATCAGTCCCTAAACTTACAAACTACTTATGAACTACTTACGAACTAGGACGGCACAAATATCCATGCCCGAGGGGGGATTCGAAACCCCGACCGTAGTGGCCGTGCAGACCCAAACTTTTAGTTCATAAGAACGTTCATCTTTCGTTGAACGTCAAATGGTCAAAATTTTATCGCAATCGGATAACCGGTTCTCAACTTATAGTGTAGTGTTGAGTACATTTAGAAACACTTTGAAAAAGTAACTTGGTTCGAATTTTGCGACTTTCCTTTTTAACTGTTCCTATGTTTTTTTTAATGAAAACTTTTTCAAGGCCATAATGAACAAAACAATTACCGCTCTGCGTCGTGCATATAGTCAGTTATAGTGCTAAATTCAATCAAAGCACATTGAAAAACGCACTTTTTTAGTTTTTCCAATTTTCCAAAAAAATTATTTCATAGAATCCTCGTCCTGTCAAGCCGTACTCACGTGATGCTCTTACAACCAAGTGGCAATTGATTTTTATTCGTAGAAAAAATCGCTTTCGGGTTTTCCTAAATTTTCCTACTTTCCGGGCGACTTTTCCATAATTTTATTTGATGATAACCTTCCTCTTGCTTTCAAGATGAAATGTTCAAATGTTTCTTAAGCTTAAGGGACTTAACTACGTGGTCATCAGTCCCTAAACTTACAAACTACTTATGAACTACCTACAACTAAGGACGGCACAAATATCCATGCCCGAGGGGGGATTCGAACCCCCGACCGTAGTGGTCGTGCAGACCGTGACTGAAGCGCCTCAGTCTCCTCGGCCACCGCGGCCGGCTTTCAAGATGAAATGTACAATATTTTATCGCAATTGGTCGAACGGTATTGATAACTTACTGGAAAAAGCTGTTTCTGTTTTTCCAGATTTTCATCTTTTCCGGAAAACTTTTCCATGTTTTATTACCGTTTAAACCTTCCCAGGACTTACAAGAATATTTCAAGACTAAAATTAGACAAAGACTTACGAACAGCAATTCATTTTTATAAATACAGATGAGCATTCCTTATTGCTGTAAAAGTCTCAAGTGAGTATGTGATGTAATATTTGTTTTTCGTAATAATTGTCTATTATTAAAAATATTTAATATAATAATTTGCTAACATACTGCGATTCATTTCTATGTGGTAATTTTACATTCTGGTGATGATTTCTATAGTGTAGTCGAAATCTAGATAAATTTTTGTAATTATTTTAAAGCAACTTGCGATAATAACGCCAATGTCATATCCCAAGACATCACTGAAGTTGCGATGTAGTCGAGAGCCTGTATTTCGTCCCCAAGACCAAGACTTTTCACCTGAAAACTACGACAGAGGAGTGTCAGCTCTATGTAGCAAGTTGTCTTCTATGTGTTCGAGGATTCATTCCGTTTATTCCCGTATGGGTGCACCTGACGCTTATGCAATTCGTTCTTCTACTTGGTATTGCGGGTTGCCTGACAACCAGGTTGGAAAGAACCAACACAAGGGATCTTACATGGTTTTAAACACCGTTTTTCAATTCAACCGTGTACAACCGTATATTTAAATATCTAGTTAGAACAATACAATCCTAGACATCTGGTAAACATTGGCTTCTTGGTAAGAACGGAGCTATCGACTCAAGTTATCAACAACGCTCCGTGTAAGCTGGCGATGCCTCTACAATGGTGTGGTGTGACTCGATGAGTCCATGACACATCGAGGTGTTACAGTTCACTGGGAAAAAGGAGATATCAAGACTATTCGCTGTAGTGTAAAACACTTCCCTTACTTTAATGTTATAAAAATTATTGGCACTTTACAAGTGGGGATTTAAAACGTACATAATTCGTTGTTGTTGTTTTGGGGTTTTTGAGGGGAACTTGTAGTTTAACAAGGTTATCAGTCCTCGTACCTAATTCCATCGATATTCTATCGAAATTTTTAAATAAAATAATAAATATAAATTTCGCGAATAACCTCTACCTGATATTACGAAATGGACGATCACCTACGTCCACTTTGTAACTGTGCGTTCGTTTTGTATCTTTCATGTAACTGTGTCGATATTTTACGGATCCCCTCTTTTATTATTACCCATTTTTCATATTCGTAAAACAACTTCCATAATGGATACATGTTCCCACTGGCATCCTTCTTCTACATTCGACAAAATATAAAGAATATAAAAATAAATATATAAAATCATAATGGGTCAAAAAAATTAGAGGAACAGTTGACATATCTGTGTTTTGAAGTATTATCATCGGTAGAATGAACAAAAATGGTTCCAAGTCTTTCTGTCAGCTCTTCGTAATGGAGACAACACTACGGCAACCGAGGTAGTGGTAACAACAAAAAGTTGCTGCAGAAGGGTTTGGTGCTGACTTGTGTTTACTCCAGCAAACGAATTACTCATGCACTTGGGTTCAGATAGTGTAGTGAGCAGATAGTACAATGCAACAACGACGTGACTTGTCCGAAACTATAGCACGGAGAGCCATAGGAAAGTTGGAAGCTGCAACTTTTAGAGTGTCCCAAAGTATTATTTCCAGGAACCGTTAAAAGAAGGCAAGACCAGTGTCATCTACGAGTAACATCAGTAGTAGATTACCGGTTAACATCCCGCAACTCAGCTGCAACGTACCCTCCAGGCCGCAGCAGGGCGCGCAATATCTCACACAAACAGTGCAAAATCGCCTTCGGGAATGTGGCCTCTTCTCGCGAAGGACTATGGTGTGTGTCCCACTACAACTACGACACTGTTCAGCCCGCAGAAACTGGGCGGAGGAACATCAGGATTTGAGTCGTAACGAATGGCACTGGGTTCTGTTCACAATGAATCAAGATTTTGTGTTCTGCCAGACAATCTTAGTTCTTTCGTCTGAAAACAACGTGTAACAATGCTACTTATGTGCAGGAAACATGATGATGGTGGACAAATGGTGCGGCTAGGAGCCAGTATTGGCAGACGTACGGACCTCTATGTGGTTCATAATGGCGTTTTGACTGCTCAGAGGTAACGAGACGAGATTCTTTTGCTGGTGCCTTAAGAGATGGTTTCCTTCTGATGGACGATAACGCTCGTCCCTACAGAGTTGCACTTTTGGGGCAACATGTTTCAGGCTGAGGGAATTGTAATGGTCAACGAATCCGATTGAACATGTCTGGGATGCAGTTGACAGATGCATTGCAGCCAGACCAGCACCTCCCCACAACGATTGCAGAGCTGGATATTGCACTCACGGAAGAATGGCCGCCGCGGCGGAGCGACCGAGCGCATTGAGGCGTTATGTTACGATGCGCGAGGTCGTTCCCCGTCGGGGGTTCGAGCCTCCCCCGCGGGCATGGATGTTTGTCCTGTCTTTAGTATAAGGTAGTTCATAAGTAGTTTGTAGGGACTGATGACCACGCAGTTAAGTCACATAAACTATACAAACATTTGAACATTTTGAAGAATGGCCAAATATACCTCAAGGGCAGATTGATAATCTCATAATCTCCATGGCACGTAGGTGTGCAACAGCACTGTGCGTCTGTGGTGATCACACACCATATTAGAAGGCAAGCGTTGCTACAGATCGCAACTCTCCAAATTCTGCCTTCCCCTTTTTACTTCAAAACTTCGAGAATGGGCAAACTTTTACTTCAGGTGTCGAGCACCTAACCTCGGCAGTTGGCAACACTGTGGCCGAAAAATCCGAAAGGAGCTACAAACTTCTCAACCATGGACATGCAGACAGGTTACTGGCAAATCGAGGTTGATGCAGACAGGGAGAAGACTGCTTTTATTACATCTGACGGCCTGTATGAATTAGAGCTCTCATGCTGTCAAGAATGACTTTTTCACTATTATTGTAGCCCCCATGGTGCCTAGCTCTAAGTAAACGCCATGTAAACCTCAGCAAAGAGTTGACACAGCCAAATATCTTATTGTATCACACATAATTTACAACTATGTGCAATATCTGAATAAAATATGTATATTGTGTATGATATTGAGAGATTTCAATAGGGCCGGCGCAAGGCACGTGCGAAACGTGCGGCCGCACGGGGCGGCAAATCTGCTGGCCCCCATTTTTTTTTTTTTTTTTTTTTTTTTTTTTTTTTTTTTTTTGTAATAGGACAAACTCAACATTCGTGCCCAAGATGGGATTCGATACCAAACCTCGGAGGGAGCGCTTCGGGAACTGTGCCATGGCGCCTCGACTACCTGCCGGCCGTCCCTGTAGTACCAGGGACGTGAGGAAATCCGATTTCTTCCTCGCCATTGTGGTAGCACCGTCGTGTTTACGCAGAGGAACAGAGTGGGGGAAACAGTCTGGCGTACACGCCAGTCAAATTGTCCAGCTTTCTTGCACGCCAGTATTCTTATGAGTGGAGGGCTGCCAGCCTTTTACACGCCCTGCCGGCCGCGGTGGCCGAGGTGACTGAGGCGCTCCAGTCACGGTCAGCACGGCCACTACGGTCGGGGGTTCGAATCCCCCCTCGGGCATGGATATTTGTGCCGTCCTAGTTTGTAAGTAGTTCATAAGTAGTTTGTAAGTTTAGGGACTGATGACCCCGTAGTTAAGTCCCATAAGCTTAACAAACATTTGATTTTTGAACACGTCGTGCATTTACGCACAACTAATTTTGCAGAACTCGAAATCTAATTTGGAAATTCAAGTGCAGTGTTCGATACTGCGGTTACATGTTAAGCCTGAAGCAATTTTGCTAAGTCCTTCAATGGCAGTTTCCGAGTGTTTTATTCTTTCCGTATTATGGAAAAATGTCAAACACCTCCAATGGCTAGAATATTCGGAATGGCTATATACGCTGCGAGTAATTACAAGGGATAAAGATATTGCTAGTAAGCCTGACATAAGTTGCGTTTCGACGTAATTTTGAAAATTTTTGCTATCCGTTTCTGAGTGATAGACGTTTTGGTTTTTGAGCCATGAAACACCTGTCTCTGCCTGCATGAACAACAATCAAATTCTGACCGGCACTTTTGTGTGACTATACTACTCGCCCACTATCACTTTGCCAACATTTATTTACTGTATAATGCAGGTGAATCCATGTTTCATCTAAGTAAACTACTGGTCACTTTGATTCTGATGAACGCCTGAGAAAGTATGGTCTTTTAGCAACAATGCGGAATGCCCTCTCGTCCGCACAAAACAAAACGTTAATTTTGACACCTTTTAAAACGAAAATCCATAGACAGAACATCGCTTCTATGGGTTTCCTTGCTAGCTTTGAATCTCATTTCTGTTTGACAAAAGTTGTGCAGTTTTCGCAAATTTCGTATTCCTTTCAATTGTTCGTAATGCCATAGAAATTGCTGCCTGATAATACATTTATCCATATCATCGGTCACATATTTATTGTGAGCTTCTTGCTGCTTCTTCTTGGGCGCTAGTTTAACCGTAGCCTCGCTGTACCTCGTCACGTGCACTGCCGCGTCACCACTTCGCTTTTCCAGACAATAGGTATTGTTGCGTTCTCTACAACGAAAACTGCTGAATTCGTTCGGTAGTTGTCCGAGGGAGTCAAGATTGGTCAGAAACACTTTCATTGCTTTTCGTAAGAACAGAAGATATGGTGCGTACGAATATCTTGTAACCTGGGATGTAATAGGTAAGTGCTTTAAATATAACGTACAATTAGTATTGCGCATGCACGTTACTCATAAGTTAGAACTATTTTTCTTATGATCTGTTACTTCAAAAATTGGCAAATAAGCATCCGACGTCCCAATAGCTAGAATGAAAATAAAGCGAAGAAAAGTGAAGTGATACGGCGATGACTAATTTGTTACCCATTATTCCATAATCAGACACGACAGAACTGACACATGGAAATTACGACAAATGTCGATTGTCAGTTGTTTGCAATGAACAACGCAGTGCAGTGAGTTAATATATTTCGACTAGCATTAGTACCTGTCGATACCCGGGTGTGTATCTATTGCATTATTATGTTACTTCATCTCCTTATTCTTCCTGTCTCCATTTTCTTCCGCCCCACTCGTTGACCGTTTCACCTGCGTCTGTAGTGAAATTCGACCTGAAATTTAATTTCACGCGGCTCAGTTCTAATGACTTCATCTCCTGAACAGTGTATCCTACAGTAATATAATTTTCCGTTTACGTGCAGTGGAATATCAGAAAATTTTCTGCGAATTGTATTGCAAAAAAAGTTGGTAGTAAGGATGAAATAAATTAAAATCTGATGCATGATGGTGAGGTTTTTCATACAACGCATTTTTTATGACGTCATATATCCTGAACTGTTTTTTACTACGACATAATTTTGATGGTACGTTCGGTGTTATATGTTCATACAGTCTGCAAAATGTGACAAGAATAGGTATTGTAGTGAAGACGTCTTAATTAAAACCTCTTCCATGGTGGGGTTGTTTTCGAAGTTGCCTATGGCTTCATATCTCCTTAACTACCATGATATAATTTTGGAGCTGAATTCAGTGATATATGTGGATAATGTTAGCAACTTATAAGCAAGTAATAAATTAAAAAGTCACTCCTGATGCTGTAGTTCCACTGGAGGCTAATGTAAGCAGATGGTAATTTTCGACGCCTGTAAGTGTCTATCATGACGTTGTCTTTTGAACTAAGAGCCGTACAGTGGTATAATTTCGTATGTTCATATATGTAGATACTACCTGCAAAGTGTGTTGCAAACAGAATTAATAGTTAAAAAGCAATAAATTAAAACATCGTAACACTTGCGTAAGTTTAATCGAATTAATAGCTAAAATGTGGTAAGAGAAAAACATTTTTCCTTTAGTCATTTTGTGGGGGATTTCGGCGAGAATAAGTTGTGTAAAGGTTTGAAACTGCATGCGATGTTTTTTGGACGTAGCTTTTATCATTTTCTAGTGATGGATGAACAAATTTGAATGCAAAATGTTCAAATGTTTGTTAAGCTTATGGGACTTAACTGCGGGGTTATCAGTCGCTGAAGTTACAAACTACTTATGAACTAGCTTATACTAAAGAAAACACAAACATCCATGCCCGAGAGAGGATTCGACCTCCACCGGGGAACGGCCTCGCGCATCGCAGCATAGCGCCTCAATGCGCTCGGCCACTCCGGCGCGACTATTTAAGTGCCGTCGGCTTCAAGACAAACTCACAGTTTCTATGTAGTCTCGTCTTACCGTTTTCAGCTTTACATAAAATTACACCTCTTATTTTTTTCGAAATCGGTCGATAACTATGAGAAGTACTGAAAAATCAAACTTTTCTTCGTCTTGGAAGCTGTTAGGTAGCACACACACATCCATATTACAGTATATACAGATTTACTTTCTATTCCGTTCTTGATTACGTAATTGTGAAGCAAAAAGTTATGAAAAATGAATAGAGCTTCATCCCACTTGCTTGCTGTTATGAGAATCTTCTCGTTATCTCTGTAGAATGTATATGCTGTTATAAATCGCCTCGTGTCGGCCGCGCGCTGCTTCTGAAAAGCGCGTTCAGAAGAATGTTATCAAAATTTACGAAATTGATCATTAGTGAAGCATGAAGTCAGACACTCCCAGCGGGCTGCATTCCCTGGAATGTTTCCTTCGTTGTTATAAGAGTAGTAAGAAAACGAAAATATCATTAGACGGGTAGAGAAAAACTAAGCTTCACAGGGTGCACAAAAGCCCAACTAGAGAGAATGATGTAAGTTTATTTTAATTTATTATTAGATAATTTAGTTTGCAGAAATTAAATTTTTCCAGATACAGCCAATTACGAATACTGCTTAATGGCGTGACAACTTCAAGCTCTCATTCTTCGTAAAGTATTTGATTCAGAAAAACATAATTTTGCTACACAATCTATACATATTACAAAATGTGTGTGTGTGTGTGTTTGGGGCGGGGGGGGCATATCAGTCAAACTTGGTACACATGTTACTCAGCCGCGGTGGAGTAGCCGAGCGGTCTAAAGCATCTCGCTGCGGAGCGCGCGGTTGCTCGCCGTGGCGGTTCGAGTCCACCCTGGGGCATGGGTGTGTGTGTTTGTCCGTAGGTTAGTTTACCTAGGTTTAAGTAGTTTGTAAGCTACGGACTGATGACCACGCAGTTTGGTAAAATAGTAAAATGTTTGTATAGTCTATGGGACTTAACTACGGGGTCATCAGTCCCTAAACTTACAAACTACTTATGAACTACTTACGAACTAGGACGGCACTAATATCCATGCCCGAGGGGGGATTCGAACCCCCGACCGTAGTGGCCGTGCAGACCATGACTGTAGCGCCTTACTCTCCTCGGCCACCGCGGCCGGCGCAGTTTGGTCCGATAGATTTACAAACACGTGATTTTTTTTTTTTTTTTTTTTTTTTTTTTTTTTTTTGTTTGTTTGTTCCATAACTTCTCGTAAACTAATGGACCGATCTTAACAGAAATTTGTACACATTTTTGCCTTCAGGACACAATTCCCATGAGGGTAAAAACCAATACATATTTATTTTATGTATGTATTTATTTAACATTCCCCATTACATAGTAATATTACACGTAATACTACAGGAGACGTGAAATAATAAACAGTAAGCGTCACAGAAAATGCCCATCATGCTGCGCGTGACAAAAATTTATTCCTCCACTACTGCGAATGAAAACACTTAGCCGAACTCTATCTCATTGACAATCCCAACAAAATTATGAAAGGGAAAAGGTTTATAGCTTACTACTTTTCCGCTGTTCGTGCAGCCACGAAAGTGCAAAGACTATAACTTACGTTAATATATTTTTTTCAGCATTCGTCTGTGCGTGTATTTTTCTTCAACAAAAAACAGGTTGACGTCAAACGGAACTAACTAGTAGTTAGAGTACAATTTTAAATTTAAGTTTTTTTACGGTATTAAAAAGCCTCCTTGCCACTTTCCTTTAGTTTTTTCTTTTAGAAATTGGCAAATCAGGGACGATGAAAGCCAAATGAACACTGACATCAACAGTTAGTTCCACGTAATCGTTCTTTACAGGCTGGATCGAAACATGTTCGGCGGTAGAAAAAGACAGTCTGGCATTGAATATAGGAAAAAACGGGCGCTGAAGGAAGATGACGATAAGAAGCAAAAGGATGCACTACAATGATATTTCAAGCCAAAGAGAGGACGACCTAGCAGCGGCGAGGTGGAAAAATAAATCCTGAAAGTACAGAAACTGGTGGAGCTACTGCAGCTACATCTTTGAACTAACTAATACTAAGGACGGCACAAATATCCGTGTCCGAGGGGGGATTTGAACCTCCGACCGTAGTGACCGTGCAGAACGTGGCTGGAGCGCTTCAGTCCCCTCGGCCACTGCGGCCGGCACGGTGGGTCACCCGCAACATGTTCGACAGACCTCGCCTGGACTTAAGACCTGCTTTGCGACGATAGCTCCGAGATTGAAACATCAGGTAGAACTGAAATTAGGAAAATACCGGAGGAATATCAGCCGAGGTACTCACCACCGGAGAAGGGACTGAAGGCGAGCCTAAACTGGAAGAGACAGTTGACTCAGATCCCGGAAGATGGCCGGAAATAATTACCGACTGCATTCGAACGACGTTGGTCATGCGAGGTCCTCCCGAGCGCATTAAGGAAGCTGAATGATGTCATAACAACGCGGACAACCGGCGTTTCAGCCCTGTGCACTACAGCTATTCTTTGAAGAATTTGGTTGGTGTGCTCAAAGAGCAAGGATACTGTGTTCTGCTTTTGTTGCAAACTTTTTTCATCATCTACAGTAAAAATTGCAAAGAACGGTATAACCGACTGGTGGCACCTTGCTTCATATCTCGAAAGTCACAGGAAGTCTACCGATCATTTGAATTCACATAGCCGACCGCGGTGGCCGAGGGGACTGAGGAGCTCCAGTCACGGTCTGCACGGCCACTACGGTCGGGGGTTCGAATCCCCCCTCGGGCATGGATATTTGTGCCGTCCTAGTTCGTAAGTAGTTCATAAATAGTTTGTAAGTTTAGGGACTGATGACCCCGTAGTTAAGTCCCAGAAACTGTACATACATTTGATTTTTTTTTTTTTTTTTTTTTTTTTTTTTTTTTTTTTTTTTGAATTCACATAAAAAGTGGATCGTGTTTTTTGAGGGGATGATAAGTGACTAACTGTCGACGCCCATCATCAAAGGCTTCTGAATACTGAAAGCGAACATTGGAAAAATGTTCTTGGGCGCTTAATAGCAATAATTCATTTCCTGGGTCGGCAATGCCTGCCTTTGAGAGGAAGTACAGATACACTCTTTCAGCCTGACAACGGAAACTTCTTGAAACTCGTTTAATTATTTGGAAAGTTCGACACTGTGATGGTGGAGCACCTGCACAGAACAAGGTGAGAACAAGGGTCATCATTATCCTGGAAAGGAAACACAGAATGAAGTAATTCATCTTATTGGATCATCTATAACCAACAACATTCTATTAATGATGAAATCTGAAAAGTATTACAGTATAATTCTGGACTGCACACCAGATATTTCAAAAGTTGAGCAGATGACAGTTGTCGTACGTTTCGTCCAGGAGGCAAGACTCGACGGGGTATACGATGTCCGAATTCGGGAGCATTTCCTGGGATTTTTTCCAGTGCCCGTTTCTTCAAGCTCCACTTTGACACAGTTCGTATTCAAGTTGTTGAAAGAAAAAAACATCCTATTGTGTAATATGAGAGGCCAAGGACACGACTATGGAGCAAACATGAAAGGAAAGAAATCTGGTCTCCAGAAAAGAATTTCAGATACCAACAAGAGAGCATATTATGTACCATGTAGCAGTCACTCATTGAATCTTGTTGTCAACGATGCCGTTATGTCTTCTAAATATGCTGTTTCCATGTTTTCGACAGTGAATACCTTCTTCTCGTCCTCCGTTCGACGTTGGGATGTCTTGAAGAAGTACCTGCCTAACCTGACGCTGAAGTCACTGAGTGATACTAGGTGGGAAAGTCCCATCGATGCACTTACTCCACTGAGGTTTCAAATTAGAGGCGTTTATGATGCACTGGTTCAAATGTCAGAAGAATTCGATGACATGACCGCTCACAAAACAACGTCACTTGCGAATCAAATAAAAAATTACACCTTTCTCACTTCTCTGTTAATCTGGTACGACGTTCTGTTTCACATCAGTGTAGTCAGTAAGACCCTCCAGAGCATTGACATGAATGTTTCTGAGACCGTGGAAATGCTTGGAAAAACGAAAGCTTATTTTGAGACCTGCAGAACAGAAGAAAAGTTTGTATCTTTCTTGATGGATTCCAAAGAATTGGCTACAGAATTAGAGTTAGAAGATCTAACGTTACCGCGGATTAGTGTTTCCCGGCGACGAAGTAAGAAGCCAATACACTTTACTTATGAATGAAGGGATGAGACAATAGATGACCCAACAAAACGTTACAAGATTGAATTCTACTGTTATCTTTTACATATAGTAACCACATCTTTGGATGAGAGGTTCAATTTTGAAATCTCATTGTGATTACTTTTATTTTCTCTACGACATCGGCGAGCTGAAGAATGCACCTCCTGACAGCCTGGACACAAAGTGTAGAAACCTCGCAGCGATTTTACAAGATCATGAGTCAAGCGACATTGATGCACTAGAGTTGAGGGAAGAACTAAAAGTGCTTTCAACATTGTTGAAACCTGGAATAGGTCCAAAAGAGACTCTGAAGTTTATAGGAAGACATAATTTTTGCCCTAATGTCAACGTTGCTCTCAGACAGTTGCGAGTGGAGAGAGGAGGTTCTCAAAATTGAAATTGATAAAGACATATCTCCGATCAACGATGAGACAAACTTGTTTGAATGATCTTGCAACTATTTCGATTGAGCACGAGCTTGCAGAGGAGTTAAATTACACAGATCGTGTGAAAGAGTTTGCACAAGTAAAAGTTAGGAATGTTCGATTTGTCTAGTATGTTTTTAAATTTCTATATTATGTTCAACGTCTTGGTTATTTCCTGTTTTGCTTCTTATTTTGTTCAACATTAAATAGTTATTGTAAATATTATTGTTCAAACCAAATTATCGTTAAATTGTAAATATATTTTGTTTTCCGTTAAATAGATTATCTGTACATAACCATTGAAAAATGTTGATTCACGTTAGCTGTAAGTTCATGCCGCGCGGGATTAGCCGAGCGGTCTAAGGTGCTGCAGTCATGGACTGTGCGGCTGGTCCCGGCGGAAGTTCGAGTCCTCCCTCGGCATGGGTGTGTGTGTGTGTGTTTTTGTCCTTATGATAATTTAAGTTGAGGAGTGTGTAAGCCTAGGGACTGATGTCCCATAAGATTTCACACACATTTGAACATTTTTGTTAATTCACAAGGCTTATTAAAATTAGCTAGATTTCTTCAACCAGGTTTGATTCCATTTTTGAGCTGGTGCCGTGCGACTGTCTTGTACAAATCTGTAGAGAATGTCACCAATCACTCACAATTTTCGTTTTTATTTTCCAGATCTATGTAGATTTCGGGCACAGTGTGACTATTCTCAATGCTTTGAATTATGTTTACATCTATACCGTCATGCTGAACGTAACTTTCAACATGACGGTTTACATGTAAGCACATATTAAAAGCTTTGAGACTGGCCTAGGAAGATCTGAAGAGAAAAAGAAATGCGATTTATTGCTGAGATTTCCTACAGATTTGTTTAAATAAAATTCCACAAACGTTTTGTTAAATAAATAAATAAAATAAAAAAAATTGAAATCCGGGGGGGGGGGGGGGCGGCAATTTAGCAACTCGCACGGGGCGGCGTTTGGGCTTGCGCCGGCCCTGCCACTTTGCTTCCTAGCAGTAAAAGGACAACGTAACCTTTTAATTTTATTAGATTATTCGTAGGTTATCGATTTAATAACTTGTGCCAAAAGAGAAATACTCTGTTACTTGGTTGTCTGAGGCCTGTAGTCCTGTCTGTAGTCCCTAAGTTTACAAATTACTTACACTAACATACAGTAACTTATGCTAAGGACAACATAAACACCCATGCCCCAGGGAGAACTCGAATCCCCGACGGCGAACTGCCGCGTGCACCGCAGCTGGACGCCTTAGTGCACGCGGCTATTCTGCCGCGGCAAGACACTTTCATTTTTCATTGTGATTACATAAAAATTCAGCATTTTGCCGCCCCCAAAAATCTGCCTTCTGGGCGATTGGCACGATTCGCCCCCCTCTAGAGCCGGCCCTGGTGAGCGGAATTGTTACGTCTATACTTCACAGTGAAGACGTTAAGACTACGCGCAGTGTATGAAGCAATTGTAGAAAGCCTACTAAATGGCTTGTAATCACTTTTCCAGCATAATAAGTAAATATTATGTAGACGTTTCAGTTTGAGAAGACGGCTCTTCCTAGCAGAGTGTGACAAGATGGCGGCGGCAGCAGAGCCCTCTGTGCACCGTGCAGCGCGGCTTGGCGCTCGGCCGCACCTGTTGGCGCGGCGCTGGACTGCCTCCGCCTCGCTTCCGGCTGTCGGGTTCAGGGCCGCCGTACCCCTCCTCTCCGTCGTCTCTTTTTCCCTTTCCTTCTCACGGCTTTCCCACCACCACACCGAGACCTCTAGAGGAGAGTGGGGGACAGAGGAAGTGGCTAGAGCTGGCGACTGCGGCAGTTCCCGCGCGGCGCGCTGTTTCGTTTCGTAACGAGATAACAACTTTGTTTTGGTCTGTGTGTGACCGGCGTAAGAAAATAGGGCCAAATATACTGGCGGATACTTAACAGTATCAAAGCTGACCATAGGCAGTGAATATATTTAAAGGAGATATTAGAGTAAGAACCTTTCCAGGCTACTCTAAAAAAAAAAAAAAAAAAAAAAAAAAAAAAATTATTTAAAAGTATTAGTCGTTCATTTAGGATCAGTCAGATGCAACTACATTGCCGCTTTTGATTTGATAGTACTGTAAGGTACACAGAAGCAAGACTTACGTTAAGATCAAACAAGCGTGATTCTAGAATAATACTTTCACTCTACAACGGAGTGTGCGCTGATTCGAAACTTCCTGACAGATTAAAATTGTGTGCCGGAACCAGGACCCGCACCTGGGACCTTTGCCTTTCGGGAGCAAGCGCTCTACCACTGAGCTATCTCGACACGACTCACGGTGCCACACCACAATTTGAATCCTGCCAGTACCTCGCCTCCTGCTTTACTACTAAGCCATGTCACCACCATATCCTTTCTTCCAGGAGTGCTAGTCTTGCATGGTTCGCAGATCTTCTCTGAAGTTGGGAAGTAGGAGGTGGGGTACTGGCAGAATTGAAGTTGTGGGGCGGCACCGTGAGTCGTGTCGGGATAGCTCAGTGGTAGAGCGTTTGCCCGCGAAAGGCAAAGGTCCCAGGTTCGCGTCCCAGTGCTGGCACACAATTTTAATCTGTCAGGAAGTTTCGTATAGCCGTGATTCTATTTTATGGATTTTCGTTTTAGTTGTAAATGTATCTTCATTTTACGAAACACATTACGGATCATAAAGACGGAAGAGCTGATCCGTCTTCAGACCACAGTCGCCGTGTTAATTTGTGAAACGAAACAGTTCTTACATTTTTCTGATTCTAACACAACAGTTACACAGTAGCGGACTAAGGTTGTCGGACGCCCAGGACGGTGGCAAAAGAAATGAGACCCCCCCCCCCCCGCCCATCCTCTTGAAAATACATGTATTACTATAAACTTTCGAGATTTGGAGGCTTTAGAACGAGTGACCGAGGATGCTCCAAAAAAAAAAAAAAAAAAAGAGTTTTCGAGGTGTTTGGATTTGGAGGTCCCCAAAACGAGAGGCCCGGGGCGGTCCTTCAGCACTCTGTCAAATTCTTCTCGCAGTATCATATCTCCTATCTCATCTTCCTCCACTTCGTCTTCCATTTCTAGAATACTGCTTTCAAATTTATTTCCTTTGTATAGGCCCTCTATATATTCCTTCCACAGTTCTGCCTTCTCCTCTTTGCGTAGTACTGGTTTTCCGTCTGAGTTTTACTGAATTTGAAATCATTGTGGAGAGCTGCATCAAACCAGTCTCCGGACTGAAGACAAAAACAACAATAACAGAGTCGTTCACGTTTAAGTGGTTCATCTTCAGTAAAACACGTATGCCGACCAGCTACAGAGCCCCATAGGGCAGGTCTTAGTTGTCGTCAGCAGTGGAAATCGGAACACTGTAGTAATGAAGTCTGTGAATGACGTTGTTTATTCGCCTCTTTATTTCGCTTAAATTTTAGTCTATGTTTGTAGTCACAGCCATTACCACAAAAAGCGAAGCATGTTCCTGATTTTTTTAATTTCTTCATTTTTATTATCTGGGAAAGGAAAGGAGTAAATGAACAGAGAGAGGAAGGAGAAAATGGACAGGAAGAGGGGAAAGGAAACGGAAAGAATGCAGAAAACGATTGGTTTTCTTAATGCCAATTACACGTCGATGTTACAGAGTCGGTAAACCGATAAACACTCTCATATATTACTTATGCTTTATCAGAAAATAGACAAAATAAAATTTTATCCTGATACAAAAACTTTAACATACCAGCAGCCGTAAAGTTTGATTGAATTTTATTTTTCCACCGGTTTCCAGCAGTGTCATCTTCAGGTCAAATTAATGACGTCCATCATATTACACAAATTGTAAATGAGGCCGTGTTTCATCGGATTTCGCAGTTCCTGATTTTCCATGTGTTCGACGTTCTTGGTCTTATGCCGTTAGTGAGGCTGTTTGGTTAGGGTGCATGACAGTAGATAAGCGTCGCGAGCAAAAATCAGAGAAATTGGGAGCAATAAGTACAGTGAGGAAAAGCTACATTTCCTGTCACTTAGGACCTTCGCCGTACGGGTGAAAATTCGTTTAGTGGTTCATTGATACAACAGTATACAATGCTTGCGCAGATTCGTTATTCAGATTTTAATAATGACGTGTAAAATTAAGTAATTAAAATGAAATATATAAGTTTTTAATTTCTCAGCTCATTTTCGGCAATCACAGTTTACCGAAAATCGACATAGTCACAACGGAAAAATCTAGATAGATTCAAATATAGAACACTAGTTTTGTCTGAAACCGTCGTTCCTGATGGAAAACGCAAATTTGTAAAATTACTATAATAATTTTAGAATTTTACTAGGAGTTTCATCGGTAACTTTTTCATATTTCCAGACAACCAATAAACATTGTTTAATTAAAATCGCATGAATGAAAGAATAATGTTGAGTTTTAGAAGTCTGTTCTGCATAGTACATCGAAGAAGCGATAGATGGTTCAGTTAATTTCATCTATATAAAACAAAGTCGTGTTAGTTACACAATTTATAACTAAAGACCGTCTGGCTCAAAATTGGTGGGGAGGTAGCATAGAAGTAGGAGACGGAAATAGGATACTTTTTGTCCCGTTAGACCGCGTTTCCGTGTTACGTGACATAAAACTGAAAGTACGCTTCCAGATCGGATCATTTTCTAAATTCTCCAAGAATCAGCTTATTCATTCGTTACTCACCTCACCTAGCGACAAAACACGCTGCATCGGCGCAAACAAATACTCCAAGGAGGTTAGATTAAAGGGAGACGGCGTTATCAATGCTGAAAATACATGAGAAACATCATCTTCCTCAGTAAGTTTAATGTGTCTGAAACTAAATTATTACCAAATAATATTAATTGCTATGAATCGAAAACAACTGTTGCCATCTAAAATTTCATTGGCTATCTCAAGCTTTGCCGCGATTGGTCGGCTTCATTCCCACGATCCAGCAGCTGTTGCCAACATAGCATAGGCATAGGCCTGTGTCGTGGATAGTAGAATTTTACCGGTATATAGCAATGCTGTTAATCGTGTTTCAATTAGATTCATTATTCACTTACAGGTCAGGAAACAAACAGACGAACATTGCTGCCAATTACAAAAACCATACTATCTTGTGGAGCGAACTAGCCATTTTGGCAGCGAAAAATAAGGATGTAGATGATTTGAACATAAAAATTCAAAGCCAAATCGCTGGCCAATAACATACATTTATTAATTATGTCTCAAGGAAATGTATTATTGTTGATATTTGCATTCATTTACTTCGATAGGTTCCATTTCCGATCCTGTTGAAGTCGTCAATTATCCAACAAAATTCCTGAATTCATTGAATTTGCTAGGAATGTCACCGCACGATTTGCAAATCAAGGTTGGGTCTGTGATAATCATGTTACACAATCTAAGCCAACCGAAGCTATGCATTTTAACAAGACTCTCTGTGAAGAAGCTGATGAAGAATGTGATTGAAGCAACGATAATCACAGGAAAGTTCAAAGGAGAGGATGTTCTGATTCCAAGAATACCACTGATTCCAACCGACTTGCCGTTTCATTTTAAGCGTGTCCGGTTTAACGTTTGCCTTGCATTCGCAATGAGGATTAATAAAGAGCATGATCAGCCGTTGGCAGTTTGGGAATTAAATCTTGACTCGCCGTGTTTTTCATATGGGCAGTTTTACGTGATGTGTTCGAGAGTTGGTAAACACTGTTCGTTTTCTGTCTGGACGGAAAGACAAAAAAAAAATCATTCATCAACAAGCGTTACAATGAACGCAACACAAATAATTCCGAAACGTATTTGTATTTTAGTTAATGATTTTGTTTCATAAGAACTTGGTATCATTAAAATATGATTATACTATAATTACTTTGTTTTCAACTCATATTCTCTGAAGAAGGTATAAACAAGTTATAAAAATCATTTCTATTCTGCTCGGTGCGAGAAAAACCAGTGCTGGTATCTGTTTGCTCGTGCATTGTTAGTCGTGTTCTGAATTTTTCCTTTAGTTTCCTCATTAGTTTTTCGAGAGAAGATGAAAACAATGCCGTTTGTAGTCTGCAACTCCTATGCTCAAAGAAACTTGTGTTTTGCCTACCTTTATTAGTTGACAGTGCAATGGCCCATAAACTAAACCTTGTGGAAGTGACTGTGCACGTAGACTACGTACTCTGATGCAGGCTGAGAGAGCTCGATCATTCTTTTCATAATGGCGTTCACTCTACCATAGGCTGGGGCTAGCCGCTATAAAGTCTCACCGCTTCCAAGCGTCGTATGCCAGTGTTCCTCGTTACATCTGTATACATACTCTACAAGCCACCATACGGTACCTAACAAATAATGAACAACCTTTACCACTACACGCAATTTCCCTTTCTGTTCCACTCCCAAATTGCGTATGTCTCTGTTCAATCACTAACTTCTCTTATCTTTGTGGCTCATACGCGAAAGTTGGTGGCAGTAGAATATTACTAGAGTCAGCTTGAAATCCTATCCCTCTAAATTTCGACAATACAATGTATTCCCTACGTGGATTCCCAATTATTCTCAAACGTTGTCCATAACACTCGCATGCTGATCGAACCTACCAGTAACAAACCTAGCAACCCGCCTCGAAATTGCTTATACGGTTCCCTTTAAACCGATCTGGTGGGGATTCCAAACACTTAATCAATACCAAAGAATATGTGGTCTCCTTTAGAGGTGAATTAGATCTTTCCAAAATTCTCCCAACAAACTGAAGTCGACCATCTGCCTTCTCCACAACTGCCCACACATGCAAGTTCCATTCCAGAGCTTTGTAACGATTCGCCTATATATATATATATATATATATATATATATATATATATATATATATATATATATAAAAGACACAATTTTGTCAAGCAGCTCGCTGTTAATACTGTTATCAAACATTAAGCGATTGTTTTTTCCTACAGATCTGCATAATCTTAACTTTTTTTACCTTTAGAACTAACTGCATTCATCACTCCAACTAGGAATTTTATCTAAGTCATCTTGTATCCTACTACACCTATTCAACAACGGCACCTTCTCGTATACCACAGCATAGTCAAAAGAAAGCCACAGATTGCAAGTGACCCTGTTCATAGGACCATTTATGTACATATAAAATAATAGTGGTCCTGTCACATTTCCCTAGGGTGCATCTGTAGATACCCTTGCCTCTGATGAACATTTGCCATCGAGGGCAACGTACTGGTTTCTATTACTTAAGAAGTCTTGAGAGCCACAGCAAATACGAAGGCTGTAAGATAACTATTGAACAGACGGACTTTTATTACATAGCAATGAATTATACACATTTTCAGCTATTTTACAACATAAATTACATGCTCATTCAAACATTTGTAATACCGCTTCACAACCTTCAAAATTCCATCTGCGCAACACCTCTGGCGCCTGAATGTAGACAGACTGACCGATTTTTGAAAAATGCTCTGAGAGTTCAGAAATGATGAAACAACGGTTCTGTCTAATCACAACACCCACTTTTGCCAGTACATGTTTCACAAAAGACAGTTGTTCCTCATCGTGGACTTGCATGCGTCACGAAATGCACGACTCTAAAGATGAACAACACTGTCTCTCATAATGTTCCCGTACACTTCAGTTCTTACGATATATTCGTGGTGGTTTCATTTGTTTTACTCACAAAAGTCGTATTACTCCACGAACATCACACGTGGCGGCATCCTTTACTATTGCACACGATTTACACATGTCTTTTGATGAAACAAATTGTCGAATACAATCTCATACAGCTGGCCAGCCGGCCGGCCGAGAGGAATGCGGCGCGCCAGTCACGGTCTGCACGGCCACTAAGGTCGAGGGTTCGAATCCCCCCTCGGGCATGGATATTTGTGCCGTCCTTACTATAAGGTAGTTGATAAGTAGTTAGGGACTGATGACCACGTAGTTAAGTCCCATAAGGTATACAAACATTTGAACATTTTTTGAATCTTATACTGCCGGGTGCGTGCTGAACATAGCTTCGCAATGGAACAAGATTGGTGACGCTAGAGCCTCTCAGAGTCGTAAGACACTGGAACATATTTGCCGAATCACCTTCATACTAGGACAAACACCCAAGGAAACCAAGAGAACCCCCAATATCGAAAACATTTATTTCGTCGTTTGGCCTCCAAAAAAACTTGTTTTGCTAAACAAGTAAATAAATCGACATGCAGTTATCGCAAAAATATCGCACAGTTTAACGGATTTCTGACTACACAATTTCTTTTACTTTTAAACTGGTCGAATTATGTCATTCAACTTTTTAACGAACTACACACGTATTATCTGTGAGGCTTTGAAGAACCTTCGAAAATAATATCTTCCAAACTTCTTGGAAGATGTATTTATAATACTCAGTTCTGTAATAAAGGTTCGAGTGGACATGTGCCGAATTACTTCTTAACTATCACGATCTTCATAATATTTTTTAAACGTGGGTCACAAAGGCGTCTAATTTAATATTGTTCTATCACTCAGATGGCACCTAATCCCCGGCATAACAACTAACACACCAGTGTTGCAGACAGCATACCTCACAGGCGTTAAGACGTTTTCCTTCGCCTATGAAAATGAAGCTGACTATCCCGTCGGTTACCTCCAGGCAGGAAAGTCAACAACAAACAAATTGTAGATGATAAATTGGACAAATATATTATACTAGAACTGACGTGTGATAACATTTTACGCAATTTGGGTGCATAGATCCTGAGAAATCAGTACCCAGAACAACCACCTCTGGCCGTAATAACGGCCTTGATACGCCTGGGCATTGAGTCAAACAGAGCTTGGATGGCATCTATAGGTACAGATGCTCATACAGCTTCAACACGATACCACAGTTCATCAAAAGTAGTGACTGGCGTATTGTGACGAGCCAGTTGCTCGGCCACGATTGACCATTCAATTGCTGAGAGATCTGGAGAATGTGCTGGCCAGGGCAGCAGTCGAACATTTCCGTATTCAGAAAGGCCCGTACAGGACCTGCAACATGCGGTCGTGCCTTTTCCTGCTGAAATGTAGGGTTTCGCAGAGATCGAATGAAGAGTAGAGCCACGGGTCGTAAAACATCTGAACTGTAACGGCCACTGTTCTAACTGTCGTTGATGGGGACAACAGGTGACCGAGACGTATGACAAATGGCACCCCACATCATCACGTCGGCTGACACGCCAGTATGACGCTTCCAATGTGCTTTAACCGCAATGTCGGACAAAAAAGATGCGACCATCATGATGCTGTAAATAGAACCTGGATTCACCCGAAAAAATTACTTTTTGCCATTCGTGCATACAGGTTCGTCGTTGCGTACACCATCGCATGCGCTAATGTCTGTGATGCAGCGTCAATGGTAACCCCAGCCATGGTCTCCGAGCTGATTGACCATGCTAATGCAAACGTCGTCGAACTGTTCGTGCAGATGGTTGATGTCTTGCAAACGTTCCCGTCTGTTGACTCAGGGATCGAGAAATGGCTGCACGATCCGTTACATCCATGCGGATAAGATGCCTGTCATCTCGACTGCTAGTGATACGAGGCCGTTGGGATCCAGCACGGCGTTCCGTATTGCCCTCCTGAACCCACCGGTTCCATATTCGGCTAACAGTCATTGGATCGCAATCAATGTCGCGATACGATAAACCCCAATCGCGATAGGCTACATTCCGACGTTTATCAAAGTCGGAAACGTGATGGAACGCATTTCTCCTCCTTACACGAGGCATCACAACAACGTTTCACCAGACAATGTCGGTCAACTGCTGTTTGCGTATGAGAAATCGGTCGGAAACTTCCCTCATGTCAGCACGTTGTAGGCGCCAATCTTGTGTGAATGCTCTGAAAAGCTAATCATTTGCATATCACAGCATCTTCTTCCTGTCGCTTAAATTTCGCGTCTGTAGCACGTCATCTTCGTAGTGTAGCAATTGTAATGGCCAGGAGTGTAGTTGGTTATCTGTCAGACTTTTAATGTTACTTGGTAAGTGGCCGAAAACTTTTGTGGCAGCATAATTCACGCCTTTCTGTGTCAAAGTAAGATTTAACCCTGTATAGTGAAGATCACTCTTTCTCCTAGTGTTGTGGATATGCAAGCTGCTATTAATTTTGAATTGGGTCGGTATGTTAACAACAAGTTTCATGGGTATATATATATATATATATATATATATATATATATATATATATATATATATATATATATATATACAGCTATAGTGAAGATCCTAGATCCTTAAACAAATGTCTTCAGGATGATCTTGGGTGAGCTCCAACAATTATTCTGATTATACGCTTTTGTGCAATGAATGTTTTTTATTCAATGTTAAATTGCCGCAGAATATGATAGCATATGAAAGCAGTGAATGAAAATAAGCATACTAAGCTAATTTACTGAGACGTAAATCATGGTAAATACCAACACAAAAAAATGACAAGAAGGTAATTGCAATTGAAACAGTCGAGGCTCATTCATCTTCGTCAGTAGTGGAGACGTCGTCCAATGAGGTTTGTAGATTCTTGATGTCACTGTTGTCATCCGATTCCGTTGTTGCAGTTGCCCTTGCAGTTCAGGCATGTAACAGAGCAATATAACAACGCTTTTCTGCAACTACATCTGCACCTGCCACATCCTTTCGTGCATCGACAAAAACCATCTTCAAGATTTCGTCAGGGGCAACATCTAACTCTGAGTTTCGGAACTAGTTGGTCATTCCTTCTTTCCAACCCCAATTCAGCGCTCCAGCTTTCGGTTCCTCTCCTAACCAAAGGTGTATTTGGTGGTACGTTCGGAATGCATGCTGCTTGACAGCTGCTTCAGTTGGAGAGTTGAGGTCTTCGGCTTCACGTTCCCACCTACTTTTATAAATGATTTGTAGTGGAACTCATTGAGGGATTTTGTGGTGGCTGTAGCTCCATACTATGAGAGAGTACTCGTCAGGGGAAGAAAAACTATTGACAAATATCTCAGAAGTATATCGTATCACATATACTGCAATGGGTAAAAACCTTTCACATAATGCACCAAGTTTTACTCATTTTCACATTTACTACTAGGACACTCTTGATTTCCAATCAGCTTAAGGTAATTCCTAAGAGATGACAATGCTGTTGACAAATTTGAACCAATTTTTAAATGAACTGTGAAGCACACACGGCTGCAAGTGAAAGCAGTAGACTTCTATAGAGCTACAAGGAAACGAGAGCATGAAGCAGTGTACATCCAACGAGCATCCATTATTTTTGACGGTTCTACATTTTAACTTCAAGAGACTGCGGTTTCCAGCGAGACTTGCATTTTCTATTATGATAGATAAACCACAGAGCAATCTATTAAATACTGCGGAGTGAATTTAACGTTTCCATGTTTCTCAGGCTGACAACATTATGTCGATTGCTCAGGGGTGGGCTAACCAAAGACTTTATTCATATTAGATCCTGGGCAAGAAACAAGAAACAATATTGAAACTTCCTGGCAGATTAAAATTGTGTGCCGGAACCGGGTCTCGAACCTGGGACCTTTCCCTTTCGCGGGCAAGCGCTCTACTACTGAGCTATCCCGACACGACTCATGGTACTGCTCCACAACTTCAATTCTGCAGGTCCCAGGTTAGAGTCCCGGTTCCGGCATACAATTTTAATCTGCCAAAAAAATTCATATCAGCGCACACTCCGCGTAGAGTGAAAGTTTCACTCTGGAAACATCCCTTAGGCTGTGGCTAAGCCATGTCTCCACCATATCCTTTCTTCCAGGAGTGCTAGTGTTGCAACTTTCGCAGGAGAAAGTAGGAGGCGAGGTACTAGCAGAATTGAAGTTGTGGGGCGTCACCGTGAGACGTATCGGAATAGCTCAATGGTAGAGTACTTGCCCGCGAAAGGCAAAGGTCCCACGTTCGAGTCCCGGTTCCGGCACACAATTTTAATCTGCCAGGAAGTTTCACATCAGTGCACACTCCGCTGCAGAGTGAAAGTTTCATTCAAGAAATAATATTTATAATCAAGTTTTGAATTAAATGAATGTATAATAGTCACATACCATTTGTATTTTTCATATCCAAATGGTTGTTTTTGCAGCAATCAGTCGTTCTTTGTAAGAAACTGCTTTATTTTGCAGATCTAGATTTCGGTAAGTGACTTGTCATTATCAATGCTAAATTAACAAGAAGTCATCGTCTGTATACATACATTATATGAAATATAACATTGACAAATTACAAAAGAGTCAATAAGATGTACTTTACATACCATACATTTTTATGTTAGCATGTTATGCATGTGCATTGTATCATCCTCGTAGAAAGGACACAGTACGCTGTAACTGACGGAAAGTCATCGAGTAGAACACAAGAGGCATCTGGCGTTTCTCAGAGAAGTGTTTTTATACGATTTAGGAGACAATATGAGTAGCTCTCTTAGACTGTTTACGGATGATGCTGTCATTTAACGGTTAGTAAATTCACTAGAAGATCAAAATCAACTGCAAAATGATTTAGATATCAGCATGGTGCAAAAATGGAAATTGACCTTTAATAATGAGAAGTCTGAAGTTATCCATATTATCACTAAAACATATCCGTTGAACTTCATTTACACGATAAATCAGTCAAAACTACAGGTCGTAAATTTATCTAAGAGTAAGAATTACGAACAACTTAAATTGGAAAGAACACATAGAAAATATGGTAGGAAAAGCGAATCAAATACTAGGTTTTGTTGGAAGAAGAAGAAGATTAACAGTTGTACTAAAGAAACTTCCTACACCACACTTGTGCGAGGGAGGGGGTGGGGGGCGGCCGGATGGCCATAGTTGTCTAGTCCCCCTAAAAACTCCCCAAACCAAACAACCAACACTTGTGGGTCCTATTTTGGAGTATTACTGCGTATTGTGGGATCCACACCAGGTGTTCCTTTTTCCGGCGAGCTATTAGAGAATGGAATTGTGGAGAAACATCATAAAGGCGTTTCGATGAAGCCTCTGCACTTCAATGTGACGTGTGCATGTAGATGTAGATGAATAGGGTGCTTCATGGAACACACGGATTTCTACGTGGACAAGTGGTTGGGTGCCAAGTGTGTCAGAAGTTTGTACGCGAGATTTCCACAATCCTGATCATCCCTTGGTCCACTGTATCTGATGTGATAGTGAAGTGGAAACGAGAAGGGGCACATAGAGCTCGCAAGCATACAGGCCGACCTCTTCTGTTGACTGATAGAGGGTCGTATAGTACAATAGGCAGGCGTCTATCTAGACCATCACACAGAAGTTCCGAATTGCACCAGGATCCACCCCAAGTACTATGACAGTTCGGCGGGAGGTCAATGTCAATGCCAAACGACGCCTCGCTTGGTGTAAAGAGCGTAAACATTGGACGATTGAACAGTGGAAAAACGTTGTGTGGAGTGACAAATCACGGTAAACTATGTGGCGATACGATGGTAGGTTGTGGGTATAAATAATGCTAGATGAACGTCATCTGCCAGCGTATGTAGTGCTGACAGTAAAGGCTACTCTTCACGACGACACCAGGTTTCGACACTCGTTGCGTGAAATGAATTGCGCGCAACTGCTTTCGTGTATGTCTGTAGACATACGCCAATACTACACACTTCAGTTTCGTTGTTTTATGAGTGCCGTAGTCACCGTAGAATGATAAATTTGGTAGCTGTAGGAGTTGTGGCGGAGCTATTGTTTCTCTGTGTGAATTAGCTGCATAAGTCTAAACATAAAAAGAATAAGAAACGTGTTTGGGTACGTGACTGGTTTAAAAAAAGACATCAGCTCGGTTGCTCAGCGACCTTGTTTAAAGAAATTGTGATTGAAGACCCTAGAAGTTATTTTTATCAACTTAGAATGTCACCAGAGCAGTTCACGTTCCTTTTAAACAGAATTAGTAATACAATAAAAAAAAAACAAGATACTGTTATTCCTGAAGTATTGTTACCAGAACTGAAATTACAAATTTCATTACGTTTCTTTGTCAAGTAGATATTCGCCTGTACAGTATCTGTACCGCGTTCCAATTTCCATAGTTCGTTTGTATATTTATTTCGAATTGAATGTATTTTAGTCTGAAATTCACTAATCGTTAACCCATCAATATTCATTTCACGAATAATTGTTCGAGAGCACTAACACGCCGCTGCTTATACCTGAAATTTTCATCGTTAAAATCGCACAAACACGTAAGCATCACATATATGTCCAAAACCGAACTATTTCTTCCGTTCGGCTCTTTTTGTTGTATTTTTTTCTGTTTTGGTTATAACTTAACCAAAAAACACGAGCAATCAGTTTCGTCAAAGTTGGAAGGCGCCGAAACTGTTTAGTTTCGCCAACGACTTGCGCTTACGCCTACCGCGCATGCGCACTGGCCACTAGCGCAGTTTCATGAAACGTAGTGTCGTCGTGGCGGAGGTTTTATGGTGTGGTCGTGTTCTTGATGGACAGGCCTTGCACCCCTTTTTGTTTTGCGTGGCACTATCACAGCACAGGCCTATATTGATGTTTTAAGCACCATCTTGCTTTCCACTGCTGAAGAGCGAAAGAGCGATTCGGGGATGGCGATTGCATCTTTGAACACGATCGACCACCGGTTCGTAATGCACGACCTGTAACGGAGTCGTTACACGACAATAACATCACTGTAATTACAAATATTAAATGAAAGCAGCATTAGCCGTAACAACCTTTTGCATTTGCTGTCGCAAATCGATTTCAGTTACCTAGTAACCATCTTCAGTGCAAATGTAGAAATTCACAAGAGATGTTACATGAATTATCGCATTACACATTAGATATTTCAATAGGGCAACATTTTGAAATTGTATTATGGAATAAGTCATATATGTGTGTAATGTAACATCTCTTGTTAATTTCTGCATCTGCACTGAAGATGGTTAGTAGGTAACTTAAACCGATTTGCGACAATGAATGCAAGAGGTTTTTACGGCCAACTCTGCTTCAATTAATATATTTTGTAATAATTATTTTCTGGCCGTGGAGCATATCATCCCATATAATGGAATGAAATTTTAATCCCTGTAATGGACTGGCCTGCACCGACTCCTGATGTGAATCCTATAGAACACCTTTGGAATGTAATGGAATGCAGACTTCGTGAGAGGCCTCATCTAAATTGGTACCTCTCCTCAGTGCAGCAGTCCGTGAAGAATGGGCTGTCATTCCCCAAGAAACCTTCCGGCACAAGCTTGGTCGTAAGCCTGCTGTCAAGATTAAGAGTGGGCCAACACCATACTGAATTACAGCATTACTGATAGAGGGCGCCACGAATTTTTGAGTCATTTTCAACCAGATTTCCAGATACTTTTGATCGTGTAGTGTACTTCATTGATATTTGCTCACACACAAATTTGAACTGTGCATCACATAAATAACACTACAGATTTGTGAAATAGACTGTGCCAGAGTCACGTATTCTCACTTCAGCACAGCACTTCAGCAGTCTTTTGCTGTTGTTCTGATTACTCTTGCCAGGCAGCTTACTGGCCTTGTTAATCTAAGTGGTGTCGAGCAGACACAGCAACCGGTGGCTCCTCTCCGTCAGCCCAGATAAATCGCAGGCAATCATCATAGGACATACCACCCCTTCCTTCAGCCTCCACGACTTCTACCTTACCCTATATTATCGCCCTATCCGCCATACCCCCACTCTCAAATACCTCGGCCTCACCCTTGACCGACACTTCTCCTGGACCCCTCACCTCCGCACAGTTGGCCAGAAGGCACTGTCCTGTCTAAACCTCCTCAAACTCTTTGCCGGCCGGATGTGGGGCCTCAACCCATACACTATCCTATATACGTATAGATCCATCAAGTGACCCATCCTATGCATCCCGCCTGGGTTTCCTCCCATCCTACCTATTACAGAACCCTTCAGTTCCTCGAAAGCCATGCCCTTCGCCTGACCTACCTCATCCGCCTCCCCTCCCCCCTCCCGCCTCCTGTGGATCTTGTACAACCTCATCCCATTCCCCCAGATCCTGCTGTTTCTCGAACATATCCGGCTCATGCACATTACCTGCAAGATAGATTCCCATAACCCCAGGTATACCTGCTCCACCCATCCCGAGCCTCTTTACCAGTGTTTCCTTCCTTCATAATCTCCACATCCTCTCCCGGGGTAACTTCCGACTCCTCCCCATGCCGGATGACGCCAGCTGTCCCGAAATCTATCCCTCCTATCAGCCCTGATCCTCTCCCCGTGGATTCAACGCACCTCTCCCACTCCCCTCCCTTTTCCTCCCACCGCTTGGTTGTCCCCCTCCTCAGTCCATACTCTTCCCTCCCCTCCTCCCGCGCTTCCGACCCCCCTGCTCTCCCTTCCCCTGCGGAGACCTCAGTACCATCGGTTTTAATTAGTGCTCCGTCTCATGTTTTGTGTCTCCAGTGTATCTATGTCTGATTTTAACAGTGCATCCACCGTCATACAAACAAGTGCCGCCGCATACTTTTTTAACAGTGTCTTCAGTGCTTCCTGGTCTGTCCAGTGTTGTGTTTCTCAATGTGTGTGTTTTTAAAATCACTGTGCCCCATCGATTTTAACACACTACATGTGTTTTATCATTGCTCTGTATCGTTAACACCAACAAACTTCTCTCAGTCAATGTTTTTAAATACTTCACGTTTTAATGTCTTGTCATTGTTTGTTTTAAATCTTCATGTTCATTTTTGTAAGCCACTCGGCTGAAGAGCGGCGTAAGGGACTCCTGTCAGCAAACAGATGTTTTTGTACGTTGGTATTAAAACAACAATAAAGGGAAAAAAGCAGACACGGCAAAAGGTCGTTGGCGGAAGATATTTGCACACGAGAAGTGGCGTCAGAGGAGTTGAGATGCGGGTGAAACTTGGCAGAGGCGACACATCACCGTGCTCTTAACGAGTCACGGTCGTTGCGCAGTGCATCCGTCACGTCACCATCTGCAGTGTATTCCTGTAGCGCAGCTAGCTAGCGGCTGACGCTTGCCTGGTTCTGAAATACACGGCCAAGCACGCTCTTCATAGAACACTGAAACCACTACATCCCTGGCTATACAATCGCGCCCCTGCTACAACACTCCGCCACCCCTCGCGCTGTCTTGGAGCACCGGCTGTTGAAGTTGACGCAACATTCGACGTGTATCTAAATACATTATAGACTAAAACCCGTTTTACAAGATCGAATTTGTGGTGAAAATTCATTACTGGAAGTGCATGCGCCTTTCGTGCCTGTGTGTAAGTCAGCAGCCAACTCCATCCCGAGTGCGTCTATGACGTCAATGATCTATAAATTGTGCCGAGTGTTGAGTTCCAAATTCTGGAGTGTGTTGCAGAATGCGCATGCTCAGAAACGAGTAACAGTAGTGGTGTCTGCTAACGTTGGAAGTTAACCTATTCTGGTCGTGTGCATTCATATTACATAAATTCTTTCGCGTCATTTTTAAACTATTTTCTGTTGTTTTCTTTGTGTTCTCATTACACCGAAAGAGTTGCACTAGAGCATAATACTGTTTTTCCACTAGTTTTCTCATACAAAAGGGACGAATTATCAGCGAGCAGAAAAATATTTTCGCTTTACGGGGGGAAAAGACTACACTATGTATATATACGAGCGTAAACATATAAATGTGTTTCCCCGAAAATTATATCAACAGGAGAGTCAGAACTATTAGATGAAAAAAAAATTTCTGTGTTATTTCCACCGTTTGCAACAAACATATAAAAAACTAAAGTAAATAGTTGATTTGTTGTGAATTTTCGATATTGTTTCATGTGTTTGCAGTATACATTTTCTTCAGCACACAAACACGTAAATTTACAAAAGTCTTAATGACACTTTTCATTTTCTTTCTTTATTGTTATTCAATGCCCGCACGGGCAGGCTGGCAGCAGCTTAATACGCTGCTCTTCAGCCAGAAAGTTACACTTGTTTTGACGTGGAGTAAAGCTATAGGAAAGAGAGAATAAACGCAGACTTTTAAAATAGAACGGTGTGAAAACTGGTGGATAAAATACATTGAATGTGATAAATTTAAAATAGACACATATTCAAAATGGCCACAGTGGCTAAAAACACACTGAAGATTTAAAAAAACTGCAACGAGGACGGAGGCACTAATAAAAACACACCGCAACATACAGTTTTGCCTGTCCGGCGGTTGCTAAAATCTTAAAATCATATGAAGAACATGACACTCTGCATAACACTGAACAGCACTGAAGCACTGGAACCCCACAGGGAATGGGGAGAGGGAGGGGAGGCGTGAAGGGACGGGAAAAGAAGGGGTGAGGTGGGAGGGGAGGTGCGGGAAGGGATGGGTGGGGGAAGGGTGAGTTGTTGTGGGAGAGTGTTAGGACTCCTGGGGACGGGAGAAGGTAGATCCAAGCGAGAGATGGAGGGGGGGGGGGGAGTGAGAGGGGGCGCTCATATACGGGGAAGGAGTAAGGTTGAAAGGAAGGAAAGATGTCGGGGCGGAGGGCATCATCCAGGAGAGGAACCTGATAGAAGTAACCCTGGGAAAGGATGTGGAGATTGTAGAGATGGAGGGAGGAAGGAAGGACTTGGTAACAGTGTGGCAGAGGCCAGGGATTCAAGAGGAGGTGGGAAACCATATGGTGTGGGGAGATGTAGAGGATACGGTTATGTTCCATGAATTTGAGTAGGTGTGAGAAAGGAATGAGATCAAATAGGATCCACATGGAAGAAGAAAGGCGGAACTTTTCCTATTATTTAGGTTTTCAATTGTTTACAAAATTTGCTACATGACATTTGAGGTTTGAGAAGAACATCATTAATAAATTCAATTATCCTTTTCCTGCTCCTAAGTAAAATGTGCCTTCTTAACCTCACTTCTTCATTCAGTTGCGAGACTACATAGCATGCAGCTGTACAGTTTTGGTGTTTACGTCTAAACAAAAACTATTATTCGAGACGGGAATAGCACACCAGGGGCGCTGCAGTAGATATACTCATCTCGAGTATACTGAGACAGGAAAGTTCGTTGTATAAAACGGACTTTAGTGTACAAATAATTGTTTAAATGAAGATGTATTAGCGGAGGTGTATCCATTTATAAGAAGGGAGACAGATCTTGGCCCTCTAGACACAACATCTGCACTGTATCGCAAGAGTAAAGTGGGGTTTGTCAAAATGTACCAGTAATCAAAAATTATTGAATTATATGTTATACAGCTATATAATTTTGCAGTTATATATTCATTTGTGTAAGTGCTGTATGTCGGTAAAATCTGTTACGAATACAGTTAGTAGTGCAGAAGTAATAGATTAATACCTGATGCTCGATGGGCCTGTTTCCCATGAACAATAGTTTATGTTCTCATATCTCATGAACTGCGTGTCGAACTAATTTCGAAGGAGCACGAGACGTCTCGCCTAATCCCTAAGCACAACTACAACGTTTTGCTGCCTGTTGGGAAGTATAAACACCTAGGGAACCCGATCGTACATACTGTCGACTACACGTGTATCTGACTCGAAATCTGGGAGGAAAACTGTTATCTTCCAGTATCGCAACCAGTTGTAACAACACGCGCGCTTTATGTGCGACGTGAAGGGTACTTCGCAAACGGATTTCAGAAACTGCTTTGCGTTTTTTGCGTGTTTTAAGCTATTCTCGACCGACACACTCCTTTCCACATATCTTTTCTTATAGTTTCAGTGAGCAAAGATATCAATAAGAATCGAGATGCCACAGTTCGTGAATATTGTCGGACGTTATTGACACATTCGCATGGAAAATATGTATCCGACACATAGAATTAATTGAATTACAAGACAGAAAGCAAATTATCGACATTATCCACTGCCTAATCATCACACAAGTGCAAGTCGACAAATGTCTAGTGGGTGCTACACCGGTACACTAGCTGCAGTCACGCTACAACACTTATTCGTTGAGCGAGCAGACCAAACAGGCCCTGTTCGAAACACTTTGTTACGAAGCGCTAAGGGTTTCAGCGCACCGTGGTATTTTCGAGAGTGAAGATATCATTTTATACTTATGTCATTTCCGTTGGTTTTCTTTCGGTTGATGTTGCAACTAAGATATCAGCGTAAATTTAACAAACATAAACCACAAATTACAGTTCCCCTCAGAGAATTGGTATTGCTTAATAAGTTATCGGACATAGTTTATCGACCATGAAACAAAAGCTCTAGCGGTACCCAAAGAAAAATCGCGTTGCAGTATATAGTTTTATAAATTTCACGTGTAATATAGAAACGAGTACTGCAATTGCTCCAGTAAGAACAGCAAACGTATCCAAAACTACCAACGTGGACAAATGATTGTGATCATCCACAGCTGCAGCTAACTAATCCATAGTCCATGTCTTATGTAAATACCTAACGGTAGGAATTTCACCCCGTATTGCACAGTAATAATACCAGAAACGATTATGTCAAATTAATGAGTAGAGAACCAAACTATGCTAAAAGATTAGCTTATTTATTATATCTCTTCAGATGGCCAACTATTGATCAGTGACTCACAATTTGATTACTGCCTTTCTCACATTTTTCTTCTATTTTGAAATATGGCTCATTATGTTGCTCACGTAACGGAAACAGACGCACATGATAATTGAGTAATAATCTGTATCGCAAACATTGTGAGCAAATTAATGTTGTCAGTCACAGTCTTCTTCCGTAACCATGAAAATGTATTGATATTACGAAAATGAAACATGTGCGACAGAGAATTGTGCTGTATCAAATGAATTTCTTTAAATTATCGTATCCATCCCATAATTGTATTTTTATTCCGTATCTTTCAATAACGACGCAAAAGCTACGTTTTTTGTGTAAGCAACATTAGGAATATTAAATCGCTGTCGCATTGAAATCCGTAGTGGTTTACTCTAATCCAGTTTCGCTCGAGACAAAGAGTACAAAGACAAGAATTCCGAATAACGGCAAGCCCGGTGTTCGCCACTTGGCATCCCCAGAGGTTCAGGAGAACTTTTGGTGTGAGTTTGTCAATGGCAAGTATGGAACACGTGACATTTCGCATACTAATCGAAAACATCAACTCGACGAACCACCCGCACCTACGAATCATCCAGGAAGTAGACGTCTAATCAATCACCTTAGAATGAAGTCGGCCATCTTTTCCAAGAAGCAGGCGTTAAATTGATCCTGCAAACAGCGAACTCAAGGAGATAATGTAACTTGTAAAATCTCGAGCCTAGGAGTCGACTTTTGGTGTTCATCGTGAAAATAAGGAGACAAATGAAGAAAAATTAGAGGAATTAAAGATTCTAACGCTGATCTCTTGGATTTAGAAGTTGACGCCGTTTATTCTGATACGAACGCTGTTGTAGTAGGACAGCATTACACACCGGTGGGTTTCAGTTACTATGCAGAATACAAAACCAAGGTTTTTCGTCAAAAGGATTCGTGGTTTCCAGATAAGGTCTGCCACTTCTGAATAGGCAGTAAGCCTATGTTCCTGCAGAGGTTCGAAAAACAGCTAGGCTGAAATATTTGTTGGTGGCGCCGACGTAAATGCGCAGATGCGTAAGACGAGGTGTTAGGATCGAGCCAATATACGGAGCTGGTTTGGTTTTCAATATGCGCCCATTAGCACGAGTGCACGAGAAGTTGCAATCAGTATATTTCACGTAGGTAACCTTTCCGCCCAGTAACAACTTTTGAATCGAATATAGTATCAAAAAACTTTAATTCTTCACTGAGTCAGGTCATAAGATGACTTATAATAACAAATAGAACTTTTGGATGACTGAACGAAATAGACTATATGCGTGCAGATGTTCTGAGTAGAGTATCACTACCACCGGAAAAATGCAACAGAGATCCTACGAGTCAGCGTAAATTTGTTGCACAGACAGATAATTTTTTGATCATGTGTGTACATAAGGAATTTCGTTAAACGTAGATTTCAGGGCACAAATCGTATGCATTTATAAATATCAAACATTATAGTAGCCACAATTTATTATAAGTGCATACTGAAAAACGCTGCCTTTATGTTGGTTCAAAACTTGACGAGCACATACCAAGAGTGTAATAGCTACGACAATTTTCTAAAACGATTTTCTCGACAGAGGCTGATAATTGCCCCTTACACGTTTTCGTGTTGAAAGTCTCGAGTCAGTCCATTCAGAATTCCAAAGCCCTAGGATCTTGCGGTTCATCTCCCGTCGGAGATCCCCTTCCTGGAGACAAATCTCCAAGGGCCGTGACGTGGTGACCTGCTCGACCATCTGATCAACATGTTCAAAAAAATGTTCAAATGTTTAAGTCTATCGGACCATACTGCGTGGTCATCAGTCCGTAGCTTATAAACTATTTAAACTAAGGTAAACTAACCGAAGGGCAAACACACACACCCATGCCCCAGGGAGGACTCGAACCTCCGTCGGCGAGCAACCTCGCGCTCCGCAGCGAAAAGCCTTAGACAGCTCGGCTACTCCACCGCGGCTTAACATGTTCATTCATTTGTGGAACTCAAATCATTTTATATGAGTGAATGCATCGTGTTTAGACTCTTGTTTTAATGCAGAAATTAAGTGTTCAGCCGTAAGTGGCGGACTGCTGTTTAAAATAATTGCAAGGACATGGTAGAGATATAAAGAGAACTGATTGTTGTGAATTAATGAATTCCGCTAACAGTGGTTACGCTTCTGAATTTCGGTTGTTATTTGAAGACAATGTTTTGAATCTAGTGATTAAAACTTTCACAAAAGTAACTGGTGGACAGTGATCGCGCAGACATAGGTGTGAATGACGTTGCGAATACATATACGTAAATCTGAACTTAATCGCAACAATATTTACAGGCAATTTGATGTTGAATGGATTTATGCCACCTACAATGACTTCGAGGAATTGGTACCAGATTGGTATGGACGAGAGGACAGACGGACATCTTTCCCTACAAATAAAACAACAAGGACGTTTTCCGGAATATCGCCTGTACCGAAGGAGCCGAATTCGACATCGCGCCGATCTGCATGTGAACAGATAAGCCATACTGCTCGCTCTAATTTTAAAAGGAACTACTTATTTTCATATTCTGTTAGTAAAACGAAAGTGTAACTTATGTTTAACACTTCAATTGTTCCTTTTGTAATAAAAGTAGACGAACTATGACTGAATATAATTATTGTTGAACCCTGCCATTAATCTTAAGGTTCCTGGTAATGAAAAGAGATCTTCTTCAAGAATATTGTTTAATTTCCTGTGTAGTGTTAATCACATTGCCAGTGATATTCCTTGCTGATTTTCCGGTGCTTGGTATTTCTTTCATTCAATTTTTGGTAAACTTTATACTTTTCAGCGTCTTATGCAAGGTGGTGGTAGGATCAGATTTGAGGAAGTAGAATTGTTGTTTTCAGTTTATATTAGGCCTAATGACTTGCTTACTGGTTGACGCAGCAGTTTTTTTCTCCTTGACTCTATGGTTGATTTGCGACTAGGGTTTGCTGTTTTGTGGTAGGGTAACTGGTTTGTAACAATACCGAGTCGCAATCGCCACAATGTATAACTCTAATCACATAATTATAGCGTGCTGGCACTTTCATATATTTTGTTAATGATTTCCAGTTGTCCTCCATGTTTGAAAATGGCAAACGAATTTCCAATAATTTCTACGTGACAAGAAATGCTTGTTTATCTCTTGTTTTGAACTTTATGTCATTATATTATGTAATAGGCTGCTGTGGCAATAGAATAGTAACGTATTTTAATTTCTTGTACTACAACACTTCGTAGCAGCCATATTTCAATTTGGCAAGAAAGTAAATATCTATGGCTGGCACGCTCAGACAACTGCGGTTCAACGTCCAGGTAGTATAGAGATCAACGGTTGCGACACTCACTGCTGTGAAACTTGTTACCAACTGACAGTTGCAACGACACAAGCGCTCCTAGCGGTGGGCGATCTGCCGTAGAGTGATGTTTGTTATAATTATTTTTGTACGTAATTAGAAAAATAGTATAATTTTTGCGGTACAAGCATTAGTAAAATATCAAGAGACATACGTAAATCGGAAATTAATATAAAAATAGCTGAATTTAAGTGATTTAGTGGTATAAATAAATTCGTCATGAACGAATACGTTGAAATATGTTTATATGTGCAGCTTATTCCGCTGAAAGTAAGTAGAATATAAACGTAATAGAAACATAAATTTCTATTATGGTCTGTTATTACTATGACAGGCAGTTGTTTGATTCGTATCAATTCGGTTTGGATTCGCAAATTTTTACACCTCACTCGTCTTTCTTAGAAGCGCATGTTCTTTTGAGTGTAATTAATTTAGCTTGAAAAGTCAATATTTTCAAGATTATTGACGTTTGTGGTAGTTCTGCTGCAGCAACAATTGTGGAATTGGGTTCCTCTTTGTTAGAAAACAGTTTGATTGCTTTTTCCGTTTTATTGCCACGCCTGTAACGTTTTTCCTTCAGCTTCAGCTGTGGTATCTGATGTGGCATGTTAACTACTGTAGTTATTGCATTATACATACGTTTCCTAAGTTCCACCGTCACCGATTTTACTGCAAATGTAATGAAGGAATCTTAATGTTGAGTAGAAAAGAGACCTCTTGCCGCTAAATGGCAGATCTTCTGTTGATTCCTAATCGTTTTTTATTTTAGTAGAAAATAAAATTATTCTGTAGAAGACCGTAGGTTACAAGATAGTTGTAAATAAACTGTCCTGTATTGTACCGTTTCGTATCTTGTCAGGGATCTTAGGAAACTTACGAAAGCCAAATGTGGAGCTACTTTTAAATTATTACCTATTTTATGGCTCTAAATACGTTCCCTAATGTAAAAAGTATGTTAAAATCAATATAAAGGATAGTATTCGCACTCCTCCAATATCGTATTCGGAAATGTAGCTTGCCAGCCGCTTGGAGCTCTGCTGTCACAGTGTATAACAAAATTCTGCTGGATTTAGTGTTGCCAACTCCTTTCCAACCATGTCCCTACATGACGTGTCAAAACTCCCCACGCTCACCATGAAAGTCCCTGCGGTCCGAACTGATTTATAAAACAAAAAGAGTTACTTACGTATTGTGTGACTTCCCCTTGATTAACATTATTGTACAAGGAATTGTTACTGTTTTGAATATAAAAAGGTACTTTCATTCTGCATTGTCCGCATTTCCCTACAATTTGGAAAAAAAAAAAAAAAAATCAAAAGTCCCTATGTGTAGAGACATGTCCCTACGGTTGGCAACACTGGCTGGAGTGTCGTGACTGCATATGTTAAATTGTGGCACTGCCTTCGTGAAATCAAGGTCATAGCACATCCATGATGACGTCGTGCATTGAGGCGGGATTGAGGCGCCTGATTATTAGGTAGGCATATGAAATGGATTTTGAAATTATTCCAAATGCCAGCCTACCAATCAGATGCCTCAATCCCGCCTCTATGCATGACGTCATCACGGCTATGCTACGGACTTGATTTCCCGAAGGCAGTGACTGTGATATTACTACACACTGCACACCAGTTCCGGCCATTGTTCTTTAAACGTAATTCATTCCCCGCTTTGCTTTTCCGATGGCTTTACATATTGAGTCGTGTATCTGCGGCATCTTTTGTTGGCATTTCACCAGACATGACACCGAAATCGAAAACAAAACACACGCACAACAATAGTAACGAAATATACGCATGCTTCTTACACAGCTCTAGCCAAACAAAGTGTTCTGAGCATCGGTTTTGACACATCGGACAGTAAGGACATGACGCTGATCGCTCTGATTGGAGGAAGACAGCTCCAATGCGTAAACTGTGAACTGACAGACACATATTATTAGGCTATAGTGAGCTGTACATTCAGAGTAAATCCAACAAACGGTATCTAAATATACTGGGACTTCAGACACATGGGAACATCGTTGATTTCAACTTGTTTCTATTCATTTCCAATCTATAGACTCTTGATTCTCCGTCGATTTAGTGGAAAAATTGCGCTTGAATTGATAAGTATTCAATTCACATGGGTTTAGCGCTGAACGTGAACAGTTACTATGCGTTTGACTGACAAGGTGTTCGCGGTGTGTACATTCGCCTGAAATAAGGTGTCCTTCAGCTAAAAACATTGGGCAGCCCTGCCTTAGGGTGTTCATCATCAAAGAAACATAAACTTTATACTATGCAGACTTTATCAAAGTATTTTAAGCAAGAAATTTTATCCGAAATATGCTTCGGTGCAAAACATACTTCATTCAAATTTTTAATTAAATGACTTTTCACGTTGATTTTGGTGCATAAAAAGTGAATCGAATCATTGGGGTGGATAAAGGGGCACTGAACTGATGCTGTATGATTGAAGGTGCTTTAATTGAGTCTCCTCTTGACATCAACTTTCATGGAACACTGAAATGTTTAAGTAAATTTAAATTTCATAATTAAAAGTTTAACATTGCGAGGGGTAATACAAAATGAACAAGTATCTAAGAAGTGGAGCCGCAAATTTTGCAATCCAAGCGCTTGCCCACTACGCTGCTCACACTCGTCGAAGAGTGGGACTCAATAAGCAGCATATATAGCACCTATTTCTATATGGGAAACTTTCGCGACGGTATTCGCTTTCTCTTTGGCCAACTCGAGCGAGATATTTTGGCAATTTGAAAGGTTCGTCTGCTTCCTTCTTCTCGCAGGGTTTGAACCAAATCGGGGAAACCCATCCCGCGATCTACTCTGGTCAGTCATAAACATTATACAGTACAAACTGAATGTTCTTGAATTTATGACAGTTTTTAATAAATGTGGCAACTGCTCCCTCCCCTACAAAAGTAGGAAGCTACATAAATCCCGAAATGATTGACATAAACATAGTTGTTGTTGTTGTGGTTCTCAATCCGGAGACTGGTTTGATGCAGCTCTCCACCCTACTCTATCCTGAGCAAGCCTCTTCATCTCTACATCTATTTGAATTTGCTTAATGTATTCATCTCTTGGTCTCCCTCTGCGATTTTTACCCCGCACACTTCCCTCCAATGCTAAATTCACGATTCCTTGATGTCTAAGAATGTGTCCTACCAATCTATCTCTTCTTTTAGTCAAGGTATGTCAAAAATCCCCCCCCCCCCCCAAATTCTGTTCAGTACCTCCTCATTAGTCACGCAATCCACCACCTAATCTTCAGCATTCTTCTGTAGCACTACTTTTCAAAAGACTACATAAACATTAACTTTCCTAAATTATGTATTTATTCCATATTTCCTTCAGTCTCCTCCTTCTTCTCTCTCTGTTTACCTACGGCTCCCCTCTATCTGTTTCCTCTACCTCTTATCCCGCTCTATATTCCTCTCACTTTTCATGTCTTCCTCTAACCCTCCTCCACACTCGCTCTGCCAGTTTCATGAACCCCTGACTTGGCCTATCACCTCCCCACCATATCTTTCTCAATCACTTACTCTTCCTTTTCCTCCTCTCTCTGTACGTGTTCTCTTACCACTTAACTATGAGAAATTACAAATATCTGGCAACTATCAAGGTGGTCGGTCAAACAATGTCAAGTGTTCAAATGTTTGTTAAGCTTATGGGACTTAACTACGAGGTCATCAGTCCCTAAGCTTACAAACTACTTATGAACTAACTAAGATAGCACAAATATCCATGCCCGAAGGGGGATTTGAGCCCCCGACCGTAGTGGCCGTGCAGACCGTGACTGGAGCGCCTCAGTGCACGCGGCCACCGCGGCCGGCTCAAACAATATCGAAGGTTATTGCATGATATTCTCTGCCGTGCAATATACACTGTCTCTTTATTGATGACTGGATTCAAAATATGATTTTTACAGTTTGACCAAATTTGCCGGCGTTTTTTCTTAAGTTCCTGGAAACTGTACCAAAACAAAGACAGAATCATGCATATTTAACATCTGAATCATGAATTTTCTCGAATTTTCAGTATTTCGAGAATCTTTTTCAAATTGTTCTTCTATACAAATCTAGTCCTGAAAATTAGGAACATAGCAAAATATTACTAGTCAATTCTGTCAAGCCTTTCACACGGAATTGATTTTTATTCGTACGAGGTTGGCACTTAAATGGTGGCAACACTGCTGTGGAAACACTATGCAGTGGCATCATCACCAGCATCATCTTATATTATTTATCATCGGTGTTTTTTGTGGATACGCCATATCTCCCGTATTACTTATCCAAAATTGAGGTATCATTTTCAAGACTTCTTTCCTCAATAACTTCGAAAAATACACAGATACTCTAAAGTTATTGTTTTCACAAAAAAAGACAAAAATAAACTTAATTTTGAAAAAAGTTGTACTGTTCGCACAATCTAAGTTGATACCCGACGAACGATTGTAAATGGGACATGTATTTACGGTTACTCCCATCAGCCACCGCGCCGAGTATCAACTTAATTTGCGCGGCTGACATAAAACCAATATAGAAGGTGCCACCTATTGACAATCTGTTTAACTAAAATGACCAACAGCTCTTGCAGTTGTTTAGATTCTTTGATGCAAGAATAGTTTATCACTCGATTTCGGTTATACACGTCGATGTTCAGCAGTGTTTATCACACGATTTCTGTTATACACGTCGATGTAACGACGAAAAATACACTAATAATAGTTTCAAAGAACTTACGGACTTACTTAACACAGATGCTGCACAAAGAGGAGACGTTAGGGGAATTTCTGTTGTTCTTTATTCAACTTATATCAACAGCCCTCTAATATGCTTCAAATTATCAAGACGCATTGGTCATTGTTGCCCGCTTAGGAAAGCTTAATTTGTTTTTCACAATTACGTGCAACCCAAAGGGGATTGAAATTACCTCTCAACTGAAACCTTATGAAAATGTTTAACATAGACATGACTTAGTTCTAGGGTTTTTAATTTAAAATTGGAAGCGCTATTACATGATATTTTTAAATTGGTGCAAGAGTAGTGGTGATTCACTTAGGAGAGTACATCATCACTTGTAAATTCATTGAATCCGATAAAACTATGTTAATACCCAGTGGCATAACTAGGACTTGGCTCTGGGGGGGGGGGGGGAATAGATCTGCTTGACGAGCAAAATTTTAGTCAATTCCCAGACAGACTACCATCTACCACTCCTTTTGAAGAAACTAATTCACTCCCATCCAATGAAAGCTTATGGTAAAACACCCCAATTTTCCAATCTTTACCTTTACCATATTGCTGTTATACGATATTTTCTTCTTTTCGGGTTCTGGGGGGGGGGGGTTCTATCCCCCTCATCCCCCCCCCCCATAGTTACGCCACTGTTAATACCCCGCATTAACCTCACACCTTCTGATCCAACGATGCCTTTCCAAATGAGAAGAAGACAAGCTTTACCACCTCATCAATTGCTTTTTCACGAGTTCGCTTATTCAGTGATATTTAATTGTGTACTAAACACACATACAACCAAAAAGTAAACGATGATCACATTATAACTGCGGTACTAACATTGTTTTCAAAGACTTTTGTGAAATAAACAAGTTTTCAAAAAATAAAATAAAAAAAAACATGAAAAAGTCAGTACCGGTACCTGATGTTTTTTATATGTTTCACAAGTAATCATATTGTATTTAATTACATTTTTTTCAAAGAGAATAATATGTGTTACTGCTACTACTATAAGTGTAATATCTTTTATATATATGTACTTGCATCTGACTTTTCTCCATTACTATCTTACATATCTGTGACTGATCGGGATAGAGTGTGAATTATTTGCACAGTCCACTATTGTCACTTACTGCAGACGTTGTTGAAATACCTACCTTACCTCCGAGCAAATGGACTCGCCCGTCCCACGTCACCAGCGCGTGCACAGTCTCGTGTAGAGTTATCAGAACGATTGCAGAAAACCGATATCAGAATAATTATTCAAGAGCTGATCCGGAGTCTCTCGAATGTTCTTAGTCACCGTGCAAATAATGCTGCATTAGCCTAGTGGTTTTCTTCTTATCTGGCTGGTAATAAAATTCAGTATTTGTCCAGTTTGTACAGGGTGTGATCAATCCTCAGCGCGACCGCCTTTGCGGCGTGCGACTTCCGGCGATGGCAGCTGCGTCGCCCGCTTAGCGGTCCGCGCGACCTCCGCACTAAATTCAATACAGGTTGGCGCGCAAGTTATTTCTGACATACATAACACAAACACTTAGAAAGAAAAGTTTATTACTCATCTGTATTACGCAAGGAGGTGCTGGAATTGCCTCCCTTCGTTCTTCGAGCATATCTGACACCTGCTGCGGAAATTGCTAATTACACTCATTGTGCATGACGGAGAAATTGACCCGAACTTAACTTCCTTTTCCGGCGAATCATGGTTCCACTTAAGTGGGTGTGTTAATCTGCAAAATAATCGTTACTGGGTACGGGGTAAAATACAAGGAAAGGAGAGTTATTTACAACTTCTACAAAATGCAGACCGCAGTTATTAGACTCGGAGTGCATGAAAGGAGAGCATTAGTTGGGAACGGAGTAAGACAGGGTTGTAGCCTTTCTCCGATGTTATTCAATTTGTACATCGAGCAGGTGGTGAAGGAAAACAAGGAAAAATTTGGATTAGGGATTAAAGTTCAGGGTGATGAAATAAAAACATTGCGTTTTGCTGATGACATTGTAATTCTGTCCGAGACAGCAAAGCATCTGGAATGGACAGTGTGTTGAAGAGAACGTATAAAATGAACAGAGAGCAAAAGAAAGATAATGTAATGCAGTCTTAGAAAATCAGGCGCTGCTGAAGGAATTAGATTAGATAACGAAACAATAAAGGTGGTATATGAGTTGTGTTACTTGGGTAGTAAAATAACATATGACGGTCGCAGTACAGAGGATATAAAATGCAGAATGGCAATGGAAAGAAAAGCTTTTTTGTAAAAGACCAATTTGCTAACATCGAATATTAATTTAAGGGTAACGAAGTGTTTTCTGAAGGCATTTGTGTGGAGTGTTGCTTTGTACGGGAGTGAAACATGTACGATAAACAGTGTGGACAGGAAGAGAATAGAGGCTTTTGAAATGTGGTGCTTCAGAAGAATGCTCAAGATTAAGTGGGTAGATCGCATAACTAATGAAGAGGTACTGAACAGAATTGATGAGAAAAGGAATTTTTGGCATACCTTGACTAAAAAAAGGGATAGCTTGGTAGGACACATTCTTAGTCATCGAGGAATCGTAAATTTAGCATTGGAGGGAAGTGTGTGGGGTAAAAACCGCAGAGGGAGACAAAGAGACACATATAGTAAGCAGATTCAAATGGATGTAGGTTGCCCTTCTTATGAGAAGATGAAAAGGCTTGCTCAGGATAGAGTAGGGTGGAGAGCTGCATCAAACCAGTCTCGGGACTGAAGATCATAACACACACATCGTTACTGGAGTTAGGAAAAGCCTGACTTAATTCACGAACAGCCCCTGTACGATCAAAAAATAGGAGTTTGGTGCGCTGTTAGCGGCGAGAGAATAATAGGCCCTATATTTTTTTCAGGAAACAATAGTGACAGGTACGTTGAAAAATATTGCAGCCTTTATTTGCCCAATTAACTAAAAGAACGTGCCTTCGCGACATTTCGTCAAGACTCTGTGACAGCGTCATTACGGGAAATTGGCAGGCCTAATGTGTTCGGTGAAAGAATTATCACTAACAAGGAAAGTACATGGGCTCGAACAAACATATCTGTATGAACGTTTGCTGACAGGATCTCTACGTACACCTCAAAGTGCTGGTGGGTGTCGTTTTTATGCAAAACTCGGTAATCATGCTCCAGATAGCACTGTAGATGTAACTGTAGACGCCATACGTAATGCAGATATCTTAACTATAACTTATGTAGTAATCATCGTACATGTTCTCTAGCGTATTGTCATCAAAAGCCGTGATGATAGTTGCAACTTTAACCTTCTTCTCGGAAGACTGTTGGTATTCACTGCCACTGTTTTCATCGCCTCTTCCCGCACTTACCGTAGCACTAACGCTTGCAATAGTTGTTCGTCATTAACATCCCTATTATCATCATTATGTATTAGTGTTACAACAGTATTTAACTTACGCTCATATTTCTGTACCATAAAAGATACGAGAAAGCATGCGAATGATTCATCTTCTACACTGATACCATCTTCACGAAGAAGGGTTCATCGTAATTCCTCTCAATCAATCGCAATACATTAGCAGGATTGATTACCAATCGCCACCCCATCTGACGCTTCACCACACAAATAACGTCACAAAACGCAACTTCGCAGGAACACTGCACCGTCCCTACTGGCGAACCAACAGGACAAAGTGCATTGTGGAATGGCACACTGAGAGGCCTCTAACAGACGATTGCAGAGTTTTGTAGATGCGGGAGTATCACTAGTGTAAGAGGGATCTTTACATTATCTCTCATACGATTTTGGTGTATATGTGTTTGTTCGAGCCCAAGTACTTTCCTTGTAAGAACATTTTGCCCTCTCGTTCTCCCGATTTAACCCCGTACGATTTTTATCTGTGGGGATCATTAAAAGTGAAATTGTACAAATGAAATCGCCACACTTTATATGAACTAAAAACAAACATTCGTTATGAAATCACTGCAATTTCTGTGGGCGAACTTCAGACTGTAATGAGCAACTTCCCCAGCAGGTGTCAAAAGTGCTTAAACAAAAACGAAGGGATGCAGTTCCAGGACCTCCTACAGGTGAGTAATAAACTTATCTTTCCAAGTGTTTGTGTTTTGTATGTCACAAAATAAGTTGCGCACCAACCCGTATTAAACTTAGTGCGGAGGTCGCGCGGACCGCAAGTCGCACGCCGGAAAGGCGGTTGCTCTGACGATTGATCACCCTGTACAACTGATACAGAGATACTGGTTTTTAGGCATGTGCAATAATTTTTATTGCCTAGGGAGAGAGAAAGAAACAAAAATTGTTACTTTATATCTATATCTATAAATGTGAACAGTGGCATAACTAGGACTTGGCTTTGGGGGGGGGGGGGGGGGGGGAATAGATCTGCTTGACGAGCAAAATTTTAGTCAGTTTCCAGACAGACTACCATCTACCACTCCTGTTGAAGAATCTAATTCACTTCCATCCAATGAAAGCTTGTGGTAAAACACTCCAAGTTTCCAATCTTTACCTTTACCAGATTGCTGTTATGCGATTTCTCTCTCTTTTTTTTCCGTGGTCTGGGGGGGGGGGGGGGTTCTATCCCCCTCATCCCCCCCCCCCTATAGTTACGCCACTGAATGTGAATGTCTGTTTGGTGTAGGCCTACGTTTATCACGTCTGAACCACAAGACATAAAGAGCTAAAAATTTGTACAGTTACTAATGTCTACTTGGGGAAGGCTTTAGGTACGGCTTTATGGCGATCGGATAGCTATTTATCTATATATATTAATGTGAATGTTCGGTGTACGCTTATCATGTCCAAACGACAAGACGCAGAGACTTAAATATTTGTACAGTTACCAATTTATACCTGAGGAAGGTTTTAGGCACGGTTTTATAGCGATCTGATAGATATTTAGTAATTTGAAGAATATAACGCGAAATGCGAAACAATAATGACTCTTTGAAAATTATATTTACTCTTTGAAAATGGTTTTATTGGTTGCATGTTGCTTGAGGGTTGATAATGATAAAAGGGTGGAGCATATTGAGATGGAAAGTTATCGGTGTGTATAAAATTCTACGTGTGTGTTAATATTTCGCTCTACAGAACTACAGAACGCAAACGAATGGTGTGTGTGTATAATTGTTGTCCGAAGCCTCCCGTTGTACACCATAGCAGTTCAATGCCGATAGCTATAAGGGGTGGAAGATATGGTGGTTGAAAGTGTCAAATTATATTTAAAAAAAAAATCGGACTGAAGGCCAGCGATGACGTTTGCGACTCTATGGCAAGGAGTTTACGTACAGCGAAACGTGATGTCACAGACCATATATTTCGTCTATGCGTGCTACAATTTCTTCAGCTCTTTCTCTGTAAGGATAAGCATACGAATAACGAAATATAAGAATAAATAAATAAAGCAGTAAAAAAGAAATTTCTTTTATTACATCTCTTTAAAAAAAATCGATTTGACGTTTCGCGCATTACATCAAGTGAGCCATCTGTGATATTATTACAATCATTATTGTTGAATTTCGTGATTGGATTCTTCGAAACGTGTGCATTTTTACCTGTGATTTCTTATATAGTCTCTGATAAAGGTAACATGTTTTTAGAAAAAAAAAAAAGACGGAGAGAGAGAGAGTGGATAGGAAAAGTACTAACTCAAGATTCGAATAAATAAATACCCGGGCAACGCCGGGTTTTCAGCTAGTTGCAAATAATTTTCGTAGGTAAAATTTCAGAATATATTGAAACGTACCCTTTGGATTAGTAATGCACTGTTATAGCTGACATCCAATCCTTCGTATGTCAGACAGTCAGACGGTACCAAAGGTTGTATATCAATAGAGTATCAACCAAAACTTCGATATACTTCGTGCCAAGTGCTGCCGCTCTGGAGAACATGCGTAAACCTGGAATTAATAAGTAACACCTATCCAACGGTCATGGACTACAGGAAACGCATTTCTGTGACAGAGCGTCGGGTTGAACGTTGGTTGAATTTCCGTGGGAAAGTCAATACAGCATAGGTTTTCATTTCAGAGGTCCTGAGGTCGAGCCTTGGTGATGCGAAGTTTTCTTTCTGCATTACGTCGGAAATTGGTTTACGTCTACATACACCAAGTATTATATGGGACAACATGTTCCTAACACGTAAAAGGATTTTATAGCACTGTTTTATCGGCAGTTTGTTTCCATTCTGCATAGTACACGTTGGATGCTCAAATATGGGATTGATCAAACGTGCTCGGTGCACGACAGTAATTTGCTTCATACACTTCTTTGTATAGAAACCACTGTTTCGAAACCTTCGTTCCTAGTGAACGACACTGTGCGTGTGTGGCGGTGTTTGCGTTCATGTGTGAATTTTATACAATGATTATTATTTCCATTGTTACTAGTATTATTACTTTAATTATGCTTATATTTTTCATTATTGCTATTATTAGTGTTCCTATTATTACTATTAACACTGCTGCACCTATGATGTAGTTGCTTAGTTTTTCGTATGTTCCGATTGTGTTTGTTTATTCTGCGTAACTTATTTCTTCCTTCTCTCTCTCTCTCTCTCTCTCTCTCTCTCTCTCTCTCTCTCTTTATTTTTTTTTTTTTTTTTTTTTTTTTTTTTTTTTTTTTTTTTTTTTTTTTTTAGTGCGAATAAACCCTACAGGCTTCCTACTTTCAAATAAATGAAGCAAAGGTAAACTGCCGATAACACACACTGTTATAAAATCCGAACAGCTCTTTCACATGGTAGGACCAAACTGCCCCACATAACAATTGTCCGCGTATTGCAGTAAATAATAATAGTAACAATAAATGAAAAAGTGCTTTGAGCAGGGCTTGAATCCAAGACACTAACGCTCTACCAATTCACCCACAGCAGCTTGACATGATGTGCTTTCTTTCCTCTTCTCGGTAGGTCAGGTGTTGCTTATTAAGGTTTATGCACGTTTTGCTGGACGACAACACATTACGCGAATTATTTCGGAGTTTTCGGTGATTATCGATATACAACGGTTGGTACCGATCTCACTGTCACTCTGAAGATTTGGGTGTGAAATGTTGTTTTTAAGCTGCTACAACAGAGGAGCATGAGTTTTTTTCCCCAGTTTAGCGATTTCTGCTGTTTCTCAGCTTCAATAACATCATCATCATTAGAGACTGATTATGCCGTTCAGCGTTCAGTCTGGAGCACAGTGGCGTGCCCCGGGGCCCCCAAGCTCTAGGGGCCCCTCGGCCTCTGTGAGCGACGTTCGAAAAAAGTTACAATAAAGCGCGAATTTTTTATTTTACTTTTTTACTTTCCCATCCTACCGTCCATCACCTCCTCCTCCCCTCAAACCAAGTTTCCCACAGTAGCCGCAATGGACCACCGGGTGGCAGGACACTGCCTCTAATGCGGCCTTCACACGACGTCACTCGTGAAGGATCACGCGCCTTCGAATACTGTATAAATAATATATTTAGAAGAGTTGAAACTTCAACCGACAGCACGCTAACGGTGGCAGGGTCCATGTCTTAGAGGACCAGCAATCGACATTGTTATGTTTATATTCTGAGATGGGAATAATTTTTTGATTTCTCTTCATGCGTTTGAGGTTTGTTGGTCAGGGTTCAAAAAAGTTAAAAGTGGAAACTCCTTCACTCAACTAAAATATTATATACAAAAGGATGTCGATTATCCGAAGTAACTGGAGGACATAGATGTTCCCCTATTTTCAAATCAAATGTCTGTAAATCTATCGGACCAAACTGCGTGGTCATCAGTCCGTAGCTTACAAACTACTGAAACCTAGGTAAACTAACCTACTGACAAACACACACACCCATGCCCCAAGGGAGGACTCGAACCTCCACGGCGAGCAACCTCGCGCTCCGCGGCGAGACGCTTTAGACCGCTCGGCTACTCCATCGCGGCTTATTCTCTCTTTCCTATATCTTTACTCCATGTCATTACTCCCCTATTTTCCTTCTTTGACTGGGCCATCAACGAAATTACGTTGATCGATATGGAGCAATGAGCTAAGGCTTTGGTCATAGTGGCTCCGATATCGGTGCGTTTTACCGACGGCAGACATCGGCGGAAAACGGCCGATCGTTTCGAATCAGTATGGGCACGGTCACAGTGTAGCCGATCTCATCGCCCGAACATAGAGACTTCGGACGACAGTCGGTGAAATTCAAATCAGTTCGTTTTCTTCTGTCAAATCGACCGACGTTCTCACATGCTAGATATAGACAATGAGAAACTGATATGCTTAGTGAAAGAAAGACATTGTGGTACCCAGAAGACGATAAATATCACAATCTGTATATAATTCGGAGACTATGGTCTGATATTACAGTATATTGGAAACTCTAAGTTAGTTAAATCCTTTATCAGAAATTTTAGGCGTAAATTATAATCTAAAAAATGTGTTCAGTCCGGGACTGTGGCGTATCTTAATGTTTTTGTAGTGGCTCTGTTACGTTGTTTTGCACTGTGATAATCGGGTATTAGCTGTCCACAAATTATTCTTACTTGTTCTTGCGTTCTTTAACGTTGTGATGAGTCTGTTCTATGAAGTGACCTGCAAATGTGGTGCAGGCCTACGTGTGCTTCCGCTTTTCAATGGTTTTGTGTTCAAAATTATTCTTAATTTCACACTTGTGACAGTCATTGAAATTCAGTGTACCGTAACTTCATTTCGTTCATCATAATCGGATGTTTCTGGGTGGCCTATAACTGTGTTCATCATGAATTTAAATACTGAAAAACTACATCCATTATGTATTTTTATGCTCAGCACAACGCATTTCGAGAATTTTTCTCGCTGTTAGTCATTTGTTTACATAAATACGTCGATAACGTTACCATGTGCGATTTTATGCAGCTCTTGCACAGATGTCATCTTTTTGAGATTAGGCCTACTGTAATGAGGGAAATTGTAGCATAGGCTTACGTAATAAAATCTTGGCAACTTTTTTACATACTAATTACTACGTCTGTCTATACTTGCAGGTATTGTCTGCTCCATTGAACTGGGTGTCACAAAACAAAAATAGTTACTTACACTGGTTTTTGTACTCAGGTAGGCTACAGTAGGCCTAAGTCACGATTGTTATGTTGCATTTTCTAAGTAATGGAAGAGGCACAATATCTTTAAGCAGACAGAAAAAGTTATGGTTTGTAAAATTAGGATATAACACACAACTCAATACTTATTCTGTCCGATTTTACCCCAACTTCGGTAGCTAACCTAAAAGAGACAACTGCAATGCAATTGTGTCAGGAAATCACACATTGAAACGTCGAAAAAGTACGTAAACAAATGCATTAGAAATGCGAATAAATCCTCGAAATTTGTTGTGATAAGCAATAAACTTCCCCAACTGGTGTAGGTTTTCATTATTTAAAGCATGGAGGTTAACTGGTGTCTGTCTGAACAACTTCAAAAAAATTAAGCAAAACTGAAATATTGCTTGTCAATGACACCACGAAATATCACAAGTATGTAACAGAAATTTCGCCTTTGTTGACCACGCAGTTTGGTCCGATAGATTTACAAACATTTGAACATTTGAATTCGCCTTTGTTTGGGAGTAGCAATAACTGAGGACAATACACAATCCTCGCCACTTTATTCTCTCCAGAAAGGTGTATCTCATTCGTATGCGTTCGAAGTCTTTATTAATAACAAAAGCCGCATTGTAGCACTAATTTAGAAGCATAAAAATGTCTGTGACTGGAAAGTGAAGGGTCGCGGGTTCGTAACCCGACTGGACCTTGTATTTTTTCAGCCTGCGCTTTTACCCATCTTTCACCTCCCAAAGATGTGCGTAGTCGCCAGAAACGACAAGCGGTTCGGCTTTCACGTTAAGCTGTAGGTCCCCTTTCCTCTAACTGGGATTGGCTAGGGCCAAAAGTGGCGTCCAATTGAAAGACTTGCACCAGACCAATGAGCCACACGAAATTATTATTATTATTATTACGTTTCCGTGGTTGAGTAATATTTCTTCATTGTTTATTTTTTTTTACTAGCTTCTGCTTGGAACTTCAGTCATCTAGTATGGAGCAGCTTAGGAAAATATGGAGTCGTTTTTATCTGTATGTCCTACCCAGATCCAACTCTATCCCTCTGCAAAATTTTATCCAAATAGACTCAGTAATTTTTGCGTGAAAGCATAACGAAGTTTCACAGTTATAATTATATTAGAGACTACGATTAAATATTATCTTCTGCATGACACATAATAATTTCCTAAGTAGTATTTAAGTTTGCCTTATTATGTCAAACAGTGGGCGGTAAGGACCTGCTGATGAAGTAGTTTTGCACCTGTCTAGTTTTAAGGAGGGCCCCTATGTCATTTCTGCCCCGGGGCCCTTAGTGACATAGCTACGCCACTGCTGGAGCATAGAACCTCTAATAATATTCCTCTATGATCCCCTATTCAATGCTAACATTGATGCCCCGTCTGATCTTATGCCTTTTACTTCAAAATCATTCTGCACCGAATCTAAGTACTTTCTTCTTGGTCAGCCTCGACTCCTCTTGCCCTCCGCTGCCGAGCTCATGAGTCTCTTAGGTAACCTTGCTTCTCCCATGCGTGTAACATGACCCCACCATCTCAGTCTGTTCGCTCTAACTGCTTCATCTATGGTGTATATTCCCAGCTTTTCTTTGATTTCCTCATTATGGACACCCTCCAGCCATTGTTCCCATCTATTGGTACCTGCAATCATTCTTGCTACTTTCATATCTGTAACCTCTATCTTATGAATAAGGTAACCTGTATCCACCCACCTTTCACTCCCATACAACAAAGTTGGTCGAAAGATAGAGCTGTGCACTGCTAACTTAGTCTTGGTACTTACTTTCTTCTTGCAGAAGAGAGTAGATCTCAGTTGAGCACTCACTGCATTAGCTTTGCTGCACCTCGATTCCAGTTCTTTCGTTATGTTGCCATCCTGTGAGAAAATACATCCCAGGTACTTGAAACTGTTTACCTGTTCTAACTTTGTTCCTCCTATTTGGCACTCAATCTCTTTCCCGCAGACATTACTTTCGTTTTTGAGATGCTGATCTTCATATCATAATCCTTGCACCTCTGATCGAGCTCTGAAATATTAGTTTGAAAACTTTCAATCGAATCGGCCATTACATCTAAGTCATCCGCATATGCGAGACTGCTTATTTTGTTTTCGCCTATTTTAATCCCGCCCTGCTAGTCTACTGTTTTCAACATATGATCCATGAATAGTATGAACAACAGTGGTGACAGGTTACAGCCTTGTCTTACCCCTGAAACTACCCTGAACCACGAGCTTAATTTGCCATCTACTCTAACTGCTGCCTGACAGTCTACGTAAAGCCCTTTAATTGCCTGCAGAAGTTTGCCTCCTATACCATAATCTTGAAGAACTGACAGTAGATTCCTCCTAGGAACACGGTCATAAGCCTTTTCCAGATCTATGAAACATAGATACAATTCCCTGTTCCACTCATAGCACTTTTCCATTACCTGCCGTAAGCTAAAGATCTAGTCCTGACAGCCTCTAAGAGGCCTAAACCCACACTGATTTTCATCTAACTTGTCCTCAATTAATACTCGCACTCTCCTTTCAACAATACCTGAGAAAATTTTGCCTACAACGCTAATTAAAGAGATACCTCGATAGTTGTTGCAATCTTTTCTGTTTCCATGTTTGAAAATTGGCGTGATTACCGCTTTCGTCCAGTCTGACGGAAACTGTCCCGATTCCCACGCCTTTTCAGTTATCCTGTGTAACCATTTAAGACCTGATATTCCACTGTATTAGACGAGTTCCGGCTTAATTTCATCCACCCCAGCCGCTTTATTGCACTGTAATCTACTGACCATTTTCTCCACTTCCTGAAATGAGATCCTGTTTCCATCGTCGTTCCTATCCCATTCTACCTGAAAATCTGATACATCAATAACATCTGTATCTAAATCAAGCATTAATGTAGTGGTGCGAGTTACATGCTGCGAGTCAGAGGAGCCGATTTTTATTAGGGAGAGGGGGAGGAGTCAAAATTTAACATATAACATTGCCTTTATCGCTGTTCTCAATGCTCTTAACCAGCCAGATTCGTGTTAACACAATATCATCAACAAAGTGTGCGCCAAGTATATGAATGTTGGAGGGGGCGTGCGAGCCCCTTACTTCGGATTATTTGGAGTGGGGTGTAGGAGTACCTTCACCTTGTCCTAAGTCGGTCTCACTTCTACGAGTACTAATTCGTCTGAGCCCTAACCTGTATTTCAGTTAGATTGTGGTGAAGACTAACGTGCTTGCTGGTTCATATGACCTACGTCATTTTTGTGAATTTCGAAGCTGTTCTATCACACTAGTGTCGCTACAGGGAATGGCGTAGAAGTGAAGAATCCGTCTGCGACTGCGCCTTCCATGCGCCCCACCAGGGACCCCACGCAAGCCTCGTGACGTCACAGCGATTTTTCGTTTCCCTTTTGCTTCTGCTTCGCGCCTGCTCTACACGCTCTCTCTCTCTCTCTCTCTCTCTCTCTCCCCCATGACCCATCCCACACCGACATACACACGCAGACGCGCGCGCACGTTAAAACAAGAGAAGCAGCGTATGTGCGGCTAAAGGCGAATAAGCGCACTCTACGTCTCAAGTCGGTACTCGTGTGAATGAATGAATCACCCCTACGCTAGTGGGAGTCACATCCGCTTTTTAGTATTTTCGCTAAACGAAGAGACGCCCAGTCATCACTTCAACAGAAACAGGCGCGATGTTTAGAAATGAGAACCCAATAGATAAAAACAGTTTGAATAACTTTGTGAATCATACTTTTAAATTAGATTAATAGGGCATCGTACTTTTTGTTTATTTGTTTAATCATGTTTATCTTCGACAGGTTGAATATGTCGGGTATCAGATGTCTCATTACACATATACATCCATAGAGAGACGATAAAGCTGTTACTTTTTTGCCAGTAGGCCTACTAATTGGAGTTTCATAGTATTACATAACCTCTCGCTAAAATCGAAAATTCTGCTCTTTATTATGAAAGCTTCATGTGCTCCGTTCAGTACAAGAAATGTTCTTGTATGCTCTTAGTGAGCGCAATATCAGCGTGTGCTTGTCTCAAATGGAAAGTTACACTAATGTAACTTTCTATTATAACTTGGATTCCACTTACAAGCCATCTACCTAGTTAAGTGTATCATTCACTCTTTCAACAAAATGTCTAGTGAATATAAGTGAAAAAGTAACATCAAAAGCCCATCACTGACCTTAACTTCAACAAAAAACAAGTTTGTTTAGTTATTTACTTTGAACAGGCCTACTTCTCATTCCCCCTCTGTAAGCATTTGATTCAAACAATTGTATTATTGTTTACTGAGTTATTCCTCTGCAATTCTGCACAATTGTGTTACAGAAATAGTTGATATTTTACATGTATAGTAATATACCATGAATAACTTCCATGACAAATGAAATGCATTCACAATTACATTTACAGTTTATTAAAACATTGGGCTACTTTTTATTAGGTATCTACATGCAAAAGGCAATATATGTACTGTAGCTTATCATACATATTCTCTTAATACACTTTCATCCAAACCAAGTCTAGAAAATTTTACCCCAATGAAAGTATACTTGTTTGACTACATTTCTAATCTCAGTGATAACTAACACTATGCTGTACTTGTTAACCCCACATTCAAATAAATGTGCTTCTGCTAAGACCAATTATAACTCTGTCACAGCTGAAGATTAATGTCTGGTAGTTCATATATAATTTTGCTTTATAGCATTGTATTTTTGAGTTACTAAAATTACAGTGTTCATCCATAATTTCTTAAATCATTCACCCTTACATCACTATACTGACACACATGGGCAGACTTCCAACAGCAAGGGACTGATAACCGTCACTGTTTAGTCCCTTCCAAAAACCAACAACATCCAACAGCAAATTGTCGTACATAACAGGGAATTACTGTAAAGAATAAGTACTGAAATTACAGACACACAATTTTGAGCGTTTTCCTGCCCTTTCCATAGGATCTACAATGTTTGCAGTATTAAAATACTCATCACCATTGTTGGATCAATTAAACTTCATTATATGTCCCATACACTTTGACCGATGACATATCTGAGCTAAAGATGACAGTTTGTTTACAAGCAGAACATAGCTCAGGCATAGATTACATTTTTATGTTTAAAAAGTGGTTAGGTCAACAGAGAGGGCATTTTCTTTTCATTATATATATATAATGGGGTGCCAAAGGCTAGAATTTTTAGGTCAAGATCTGTGATTGATCACACATTCTGTTGCGGTAATCTGTACTTTATGAGGATACTCACAGATTATTTATTATCTACAATGCATAAGTATTACGGTATTAGCCCATATGTTTAATTTTGTTGATAGTGTTTGTTTAGCTCGTTGGTATATCTACTTAGTGTATCTTGTGAGACTCATATGACGTCACTGTTAAAGCCGACGGGTTGTACATTGGTCTTCAATTATGCCCCATTGTTTCTTTCTCACTTTTTGACATTTTTATGTGGCTTTTGATCTTAAACCAGTTTTGTTTGTATTTTGCATCATTTCATCATTGTATTATTTCATGTTATAGATTGATTTATTTATTTTTCAAATTCTGTCAATCCATACAGTGGTAAATCACAAGAATGTGGAATGAATCATGTTTACAAAGTATAGAGATTCATGGAATGTATATATACTACTGTACAAAACATGTACAATAAAATGCTGGAATAATTTTGAAGGTTGAAATTGGCCAAAAATAAGTTTTAGCTGAATTACCGTAAGATAATTGTTGAAAAAGGAAAATTGGGTTCTTTGTCTAATTTAAACAGGTAATTTGTGTAATAGCTAACACAACATATTGCAAGCTATGAACACTAGTCAGAGAAAGGCCAGGACATACCACATCCAGTACAACTATGATCACTGAAATACCATAGTATTCAAACCATCAGCTAGCAGAAAATTTTTCATAAAAAATTATGACTACTATAGCAAAACACTGGCAAATATAGGATGAAATACCAACAATATTATAAAAAGGCTCAATTGCAACTCACCATATAGACGAATACTGAGCCACAAACAGGTATAGCAAGAATTGTGACTGCACCAATGGCAGCTATAGACAATGGACATGTGTGTTTGAAAGTTATGCTTGTGTGGATGTATTTTCAGTTATGGACAATGACCGAAAGGCTGAAAGGTTGAACATCTTTTCTTTTTGCTTGCCTGTGACTTTACTTTTTATTTATTTATTTATTTTATTAGTAGCAACAGAGGGAGCTGTATTATAATTGTCGGTGACTGTGGATGAGAAATACTACACATCATGTGATGTAAGGTATAGTGACACAAACCAAATCCCAATTTTTTCATCGTCTTGAGATACCCAAACCTTTGATATCTTAATTTATTAAATATGATTGGGTCTATTCAGGACAGAAGCTGCCGCCAGAATCTGTCTGTTTCAGATTCTGGCAGATGCTGCCGCAGGAAGTAGGCAAAGAAGCTATTTAAACCCAGTCAAAGAAGTCCCAGTCCATGTATTCCATGAATAAACAGTGTACAGAGTATGTTGAAAACAAAAGACTGATTAATTGTTTGTTCTTGTGCTAAAAAGTATTAAGCATGTATTAATTTTTGGATGTCAGTCTGTATAGTTTATCACTATAATAAATAATGAATTCAAAGTTGCTTCTTCAATGTGAAGTTTTATTCAGTGAATATACTTCAAGAATATATTTTAAAAAATCATACTTTATGGAGATTACAACTAATGACGAAATCTGATGGAGGCACAACTTTAGTTGGTCATTTTCTCCTTAATACTCCTTTTCCACTTCATTTATAACTATATCTGTTTGAAGAAATGACTGGTTCTCAGAGCCAAAAGTTTCATTTACACACAATCTCTTTGCCTCTTCTAATTTCAAGAATGAAAAGTTAGAATTTTCTATGACATTATGTAAAGTTACATTCTCAAGAAGACTACTAATACAAGGAATAGCTAGCCAGATTAACTCATTAATATTAAGACATTGGTGCTTAATTTGATGTTTTGAAAGTGAAGAAACAGAAAGATACAGATATATTTTCTTCACACAGAATACATTTTCTTCACATGGAATACATCAGCACATATTCCCATTACGTGCATCAAGACCTCTCAAAAGGAGCACAGTATGAGACAAATTTTGTATATTTTGGATTATTAGGAGGTCACTAGTATGTATTTCTTTGTTTACTAGGACACTTGCGACAGTCTACTCATTGTTACAAATTCAGTAAATCAGCATGTTCCATACTGGTAAGTAGTGGAGCAAAAGCTTAATAGAAAAAAAAATTGTTTTTCCTCCAGCACTTGATATACCTTTTTTTGTATAATACCAGAGTCTTAGCAGTCAAATTATTATACTGCCTACTGTTAGATCATTAAATTAATAACAATATTTTGCTCGTCTCATCTTGAAAAAGAACATTCCAAGGATGCAGTGGAAATAATTTGAGAAACCTCATGAACTTTGCATTACTTTGAATTGTGTCTGAATGAGCTGTGGAAGATATGAAACTCTCCACAAGTGAAGAAAATCTTCATCATCATATTGCAACTGCGATACTGAATGATGAGATATATCACCATGTTCAGCATCAGTGGCAGCTGTTGCTTCAGATGACTGGAGGTCCACTTCTTTCAGTGCTGGTTTTTGATAGTGGCTCTGCCTGCCCCCCCCCCCCCCCCCCCCCCAGGTATATAAGATCTGTAGAATGTCTTACTTCGACTTCTTTGCACTTGCTTCAACTCAAAATAAGGTGTTGGCCTACCAAGCTTCTTTATTTCACACTTCTCTTCTAAGGTTGAAGTTGAGTAATTTGTTTTTAAAAGATAGTGAACATTGTTTATTTTTCTTTTATAATAAACATGAAGAACATATTTATATGCACATGAACACTAAAACACAGGAAGTAAATGATTACACTGTTAAGTGACTCTAACAAAATGAATCTGTTATGATGAAGAGACAAGCTATCTTCGGGTCATGTGACACTGTAAGCATCACAGCTTCCTACTTATGCATGATCAAAAGCTGCTCTGCCCATCTTTTAAAACAGCTAAATGTTTGCTACAATGAAGAGTATAAATGTCATGTACCCTCAAAATCGCGACACATCCAAAGATATGTGGCAAGTAACACTACAAAAGACATTGTTGTTTCCATATCTGTTAAAAAGAAGATTGGGTTAAAAGAAATTGTATGCAGTTGGTCTCTAAAGCACTTCATTCAACAGTGCAGCATGATACCGCTAACCACATGGCTATTCTTGCTAGGTGGAGAGTAGTGACTTTATTATTATCCATGATTGGATTTTCTGAAGGCTTTTACAGTTGGTGTATCTTTAATATGTAGTTATAAGATACTATTTTACCAAATATGACATGTTTCAATGCGCCAAAAACAAATATGAAGGGCAGATGTTGCCTTCATGGAGGATTTGCGTATGCGCAATGCGAGGTGCGCAGTAGCTCCATTGTCTTGCTTTGGGACCATTGTCGGTAACTGCCAGAGGTCGAGTAGGCAGGAGCAGGTGTCTCTGCCAGCTCCAATACAAATGTTAAAAGCAGCGTTTCCCCTCGCCACAGTTCAAATTCTCACCTATCAAAGCCTTTAAATTCCATCATGCAATGCAGAACTTTCCATCCCCACCTTTACCCAACATCCTTCCCCCTCCACTCCCCATCTCACTCACAGTCTAGCTTGTGTTGTTGGAGTGGCTGGACATGATAGTTGTGTGTGTATAGTTGTCTGAGTGATTGCATTAATGTATGTCTTTCTTTTTCTGATAAAGGCCTTGGCCGAAAATTTAAATTGTGTGAATGTGATTATTTTTGTGTCTGTCAGCAGCTCAGCAAGCCTCTTTATGGTGAGTTGTTACCTATCCTCCATTATTCATATTCCTATTGGTCAGTAAATAGTTGAACATACTCTTCTTCCTGACCCTTCAGACATGTCAGGCTTGGCTTATTGATGTCAGGCAAATTATTGTTACTTGACTGTTTATAATGGTATTTGAGAAGTATAGGCTTATGATCTGAAAAGAGTTCATCTATTATGCTAACACGAGAAAAATCACTTGAAAAATTAATTATAATATAATATAATTATTTACTTTAATGTAATTATTAACTATAATATTATCGGCCGGCCGCGGTGGCCGAGGGGACTGAGGCGCTCCAGTCACGGTCTGCACGGCCACTATGGTCGGGGGTTCGAATCCCCCCTCAGGCATGGATATTTGTGCCGTCCTAGTTCGTACACGTCCTACCAATCCATCAGTCACCGAATCTGTTGTTGAGAAGCGTACGAACATGTCGACTGAAATGTGCAGAAGCTCCATCGTGCATGAACCACATATTGTGCTATACTTGTAAAGGCACATGTTCTAGCAGCACAGGTAGAGAATCCCATATGGAATCTTGATAATGTGCTCCAGTGCGCATAGGTGGAAGAAAATGAGGCCCAATCAAGACAGCACCAACAATTCCTGCCCAAACTTTCACAGAAAATCTGTGATTATGTGATTACACAACTGCGTGCAGATTCTCGTCAGCCCACACATGTTAATTGTGAAAATTAACAATTTGATCTCGTTGGATGAAGCCTCATCCATACTAAAATGAGCTCTAACATGGAAATTAAGTGTTTCTGGACACATGTCCACATAACATATTTTCTTTCTTTGTGTGAGAAGAATGTTTGGCTGTACCTTTTTGTAACACCCTGTAGATGTTAAAGTACACAATCCTAGAGCAAGTCTTCTGTTAATTACTTTGAGATCATTTGATTTCTTTTGCCTCAATAATAAACCCACAAGACACAATGCATGCCTAGATAATGTAATATCGAATGTCTGCAGGAAGGAGGTTGCCTTGCATGTTTTGAGACCCTTCCTGTTTGGCCATGACGGTATATTACTAAAATTAACCCAGATAGTGTGGAATTCTTTTTTGGTTTAATTTTTTTCTCAGATGCCATTAACACAATTACCTTTATATGACTGCACAAGATCATTATAAGTGATTTTTTTCCACAATCATGGCATTAGTTTTGCAATACTGCCTTTTTTTTTTGGAATGACGTCAAAATGAATATTTTATAATTTTAATCTGATGAATCATTATTATTAAAACAACATCTGAGATGAAATATATACATATAATTTTTTCAAAAATGGAAGAAAATTCAAGAAAAATAAACACTACTATGAGGAATTCTTCAGTATCTTCTGTATGAATCTCAACTTTGCAGCTGTATCCAACCATTTTGCAATTGACAATACAAGCTAAAATTAATCTGCAATGGGAGCAGGCTATTCAAAGAAATGAAATATGACACTGGTGCTCTGCTTATGGAGTTATTAAAAACAAACAAAGAAAATGGGAGGATATGTTTCCTGAAAAGACAATTTAATCCAGATAACATACACTTATTCTGTTGTAGATTAAATGATATAGATTCGTCATTACAGCATGGAAGTTCATGTTCAGAAAATTTTGATAGGTTCTGGAAGAGTTTTTTGGATGCTTTCAATGAAACATTTCCACCCATTGTCTGCCAAAGAAATACAACAAGTAAACTAAAGTGGATAACCACTGGCATAAAAATATTGAGTAAAAGAAAGAGAGAGCTACATGCTGAGCTGAAATCCAATAAGAGTCCTGAATTCATTAAATATATTAAATCTTATAAAATTTAATAATGGAAAGTCCAGGTTGGAATTAATAATATAGTGAGGACAGTTTACAACTCACCGCAAAGACGTGGCGACGAGCTGCGACAGGCACATACAAAAGACACACACATACAACACATTCAGCTATCAGCCATGGCCTTCTTCAGAACATAGAGCACTCACGCAATCACACAGGCACACAACACAGTCATACAACCATCACCTCCGACTGCCGCACTTCGAATCACGCTCTGCAGCAAATTGGGGACCTCCCCTCCCGTCGCCAATTCACTGCAGAGCGTGATTCGAAGTGCGGCAGTCGGAGGTGATGGTTGTATGACTGTGTTGTGTGCCTGTGTGATTGCGTGAGTGCTCTATTTTCTGAAGAAGGCCATGGCCGATAGCTGAATGTGTTGTATGTGTGTGTCTTTTGTATGTGCCTGTCACAGCTCGTCGCTACGTCTTTGCAGTGAGTTGTAAACTGTCCTCACTATATTATTAAATCTTATAAAAATTGTTTAGAAAGGTGGTAGAAGCAGCAAAGGAAATGGCAAATACTAAATTCACCAGAAAGCACAAAAATAAATCTAAGGCAGTGTGCACAGTTGTCAAATCTGAACTTGGAATCAAACCGAGCAACAAAGAATTTCTAAATTAAATATACAAGACAAAATAATTGCAAATCCTGCTCAGATATCAGAAACGTTTAATGAATTTTTCATAACAGTAGCAAATCTCATGCTAATGTTCCCTCATAGAAAGATAATGTACATCTATTTGGCTCGAGCCTGAGCAAAACCAAGTGTCTAATTAAATTTGAAACAGTAACAGTAGAAGATGTAGAAAAAACTATATTAACTCTAAAAAATAAAAATTCAGTTTGATGGAATGAAATAACTTCAAAGGTAATTAAAGCAGCTTTAAATATAATAGCAGATCCTCTGGGTAAAATAATTAATCAATCACTTGAAGAAGGCTAGTTTCCAGACTCCCTAAAATATGCGGAAGTGAAACTATTGTTTAAAAAAGGATCTAAAGAAGATATGGGAAATTACCGTCCAATTTCACTCCTTCCCATGTTTTCCAAAATATTTGAAATGATAGTTGCAGTTCAAATTCAAAATTTCTGTCACAAATTTAATATAATGTCAAAAAATCAATTTGGCTTTCAAAAAGGGAATCTGTGCTATCAAAGAATTTGTCAACAAAGTTATTTCCACCTTAGACAAATCACAAAAAGCTGCAGGAATATTCTGTGATCTATCCAAGGTGTTTGACAGTGTGAACCACTCACTATTATTGTATAAAATGGAAAAATATGGAATTATGGGTACTGCCCTACAGTGGTGTACGTCATATCTAATGGAGAGGAAACAAAGGGTTGTCATAACATCGAGCAAAGGAAAATACTCCTCTAAGTGGTGATCTATCCCACAGAGGGTACCACAAGGCTTAATTCTAGGCCCAATCCTTTTTCTTTTCTATATTAATGACTTACCCATAAATATAAATTATCATTCAGTTCTATTTGCTGATGACACGTCAGTATTGATAACAAAAAAACAGAAGAAATTCTTGAAAATGTCTTAAAGACCCTAAAAAACCTAGATGTCTGGTTCCATCTAAATGTCCATCCTAGCCAATGTAACTAGTTTAGACACCATAGCTATTTTGAGTCAATTGTGAGATATGGCATCATATTTTGGGTAAATGTTAGCACTACGATAAGAATATTAACTCTGCAGAAAAAAATTATTAGAAACATGTGTGGTGCAAAGCCAAGAGAATCCTGTCGGCCACTATTAAGAGATCTAAATATACTGAGTGTTCCCTCATTGTACTTATTTGAAGTAATTCTTTTCATAAATAATAATCCAGAACTATTTCTTCATAATAACTTCCAGCACAGTTATGAAACAAGAAACAAAGACGTTTCATGCTTCCTAAGCACAGACTAAATCTATATGCCCAGGCTCTGCAAAATATGGGAATGAAAATATGTAATAAATTAAAAAAAACGCACATTTTTGAAAGGTTGAAACTGAATCAATGAAAAGAAAATTATACAGCACTCTGGTACAAAAATGCTATTATTCAATTGATGAATTCTTAAATGATGATCTGAGTATTTGAGCAGGATAAAAACATATAATTATGTACTGTGATTTTATAACTACATTGTATGTATATATTATTATTTTAAACTGACGAGTCTCCTGTACACTAAATCAATGATTTAACTTGTATGTTATGAGACAATAAAATTCTGATTCTGATTCTGTGCACAAATTCTTACAGAAAAGAATAAAAAAGTAAGCTGACAATCTTGTCCTTCTGGAAGGACTTCAGCACTATCTGGGTTAAGTGGACTCAATAAAAGTCTTGAGCAAACAAAAGAAACCTGGACAGTGAGACAGCTTCATGATGCAAACTTAGTAAATATAACAAATAGAATTAATAACATAGATTGGAATTACACTGTGATGAAGATAGACTCATTTACCGAAGCATTTGACTGTTTTTTACACACTGTTGTAAATATCTTTAATGAGTGTTGTTAACTTAAAACAAAAACAAATAGGTCACATACCAAGCAACAGAATAACAGTTCGACAACTGGTATACCCCATACCTCCATAAATTAAGGATCATACTGGGACTGTATTATGAAAAATTGTGCACAGGTTTACACTATAAACCTGCTTATGACAATCTAAAACATATATACAGAAAGGCCAATGGTGATCACAAAGTCCAGCAACAAATGAAAGGCAGCTTGGAATCCAATTAAACCATAAACTAGAGAAAAAGTACAGATGAACTTAATAATCACTTTATAAATGATGGAACATTTCTCATGACAGAGGAAGATAAGACTGACAATAATCAGAACTGCAAACAAATAGGATGTCTCTTGGAAAGAGGGATATAATGAATCTCCAGAAACTTTTCAGTGGAAAATTGTATACCCTAATGACATAATAAATGCTGTATCCAGGCTGAATAGTTCCAAAATAGAGGATACATATGGTCTGTCTAACTTTATCCTTAAAAATTGTAAATATGTTCAGTTACCCACTAAGTTTTCCTATAAATCGAATGTTCAAAGAAGGCATATTTCCAAATAGTGTGAAGTTAATCATTGGCTTGCCTTTACATAAAAGAAAAAAAAAAAAAAAAAAAAAAAAAAAAAAAAAAAAAAAAAAAAAAAAACCACACACAGTACATAAACTCACCCAAAAACTATAGATCTATTGCAATAGTACTGATAATATCAAAAATTATTGTGGCAATTATAAACAACCAATTGTATGATTTCTTTGAAAGTAATCACCTGTTAAACAAGGCCCAATATATGTTTCGAAATGGACTATCTACAGTTAAGGCAGTTCAGGATGGTGTGTTATCCATTGTACATGGCTTTGAAGATGAAATACAGACTCATGCCACTCTTGTGGATTTCAGCAAGGCTTTAGACATAAAGTCACATGAGTTTCTTTTAAACAAAGTAGAACATTATGGAATAAATGACAACAATGAACTTGTTCTTCTGAGGTCATATTTAACTAACAGGAAGCAAAAGGTGATTATTAACCAAAACAAAAACTCTGATTTTCTGCATGTATTGCATGGGTCCTACAAGTTTGTGTTCTGGGACCATTCATGTTTGTTGTTTATATTAATCAGTTGCCAGATGTGGTTACAGGCAAATCAGTAATGTATGCTCATGACACTACTTGTATCACATCTCATACAGATGAAATGGCTGTGGTGGAAGTGAATGATCAATTAATGGAAAAGGCAACTCAGTGGTTTAGGGATAATAGATTAAAACTAAATGTTAATAAAATAGAAAACATACTTTTCTCCCTCAGGAATCTTGAAACTGAACTAAACAATCTCAAGTACAAGTCAATAAAATTATTAGGCACACAGTACTTCTTGACAATAAGATAACTTGGAATGTCAACAGAAAAAGTTTGTAATAAATTATCTAGAGTGGTACACCTAATAAGAAAATTAAACAGCTGTGTCAATCAAGACCTCCTCCTCATGGCCTACTATGCAGTTTTACATACACCTTTGTGCTATGGGATAATACTATGGGGGAACTCTTCTAGATTATTTGTCTGGCATATGAAAGTAATAAGATGCATTTTGGACTACAGAATAAATTTCCTGCAAAGAATACTTAACTAAGCATAAAATACTCACTGTTCACTGCTTTTACATTCTGCAGGTTCTTTTGTTTGCTAAAAGAATGCCCATGCATATGAAATTAGGGCAGATATTTATACTTACTAAACCAGAAAAAGAAACACAATAAATGTACCTTGGAATAGGCTCTCCAAGACTAAAAACAATTTTTCCCACATTGGCTAGGTGTTTCTGAACAAAATACCACAAAGTGTTGAGGAACCTAGCAATAAATTTAAAATGGTGTTGGAAACATGGTTAAAAGGAATGACTTTCTATGACAGTGAAGACTTCCTACGTAGCAATGTGACTGATTTAAGAAAGGAATGCTGAGGATGAAAAATAGTATAAATGATTTAAGAAATCAATTATATTTTGACTTAAAAGCTATATGAGTACTATAAAACTATGTAACATATAAATGTAAACTGAATCATAATGTAAGTTAAATGTATAATTCATATGTTGTTTTTTATACTGACATAACTTGTATTTTTCCTGACAACAATGTTGTCTACAGTCAAATAAATGAATTAAATTGAATTCATGGCTAAACAAGCTTTGCCTTGGGTCAGTTTGTTGTTGGTACAGCACAAATTTAAAGATCTGAGTAGATTGGAAAATATTTTTGAAATGGTTTCATTTGTACGTCCCATTTTTATATTATAATCTCCACATATAGCAACATTTGTTTTCAGCTTTTTTTATCATAAATAGTTCAAAGTTATCAAGAAATATATTGACATCACCCTTTGGTGATCTATACAGGCGAATAATTATAATATTCTGGTCTAAAAGTCTTTCACAGCTAAACTCATCATTTATTTCAGAGGAGTATGAGCTTATGTCTGTATAGTGTCTGACAAATATTGCAACCCCACCATCTGCAGGAATTTACTCATCAGGAACAAACAACTTGACTTGATTGTCTCTAAGCCAATGTTCTGAGACACATACTACATCACAATTTTTCAATTTGCAAGAGTTTCATAGTTCTAGTATTTTATTCGAAAGAGAGAGTTGCTCTCTCTGTAACCCAATAGTCTTCAGTTTTCTATTTGATTCTAAGTCTATAGACTCAAAACAGTATCTAAAAAAGGAACTGAATTATCTCTGCTGGCCCCACTAATCACTCCTATCCGGTTATTTATTTTGATTCTTTCCTGAATTATTCTGATAACCTCTTCACCAACAAAACATTTTCCTTTATAATTTAAATGCATATCATCTTTAGTGTGCATATAACGATCAAGCTTGCCAATATCTATAATGTCACATTTCTCATACACTGCACAGAGTTGCCTGATTCGGATATTGTTTTCTGGATTTTTTTATTCACAGAAGAATGATAGATTAAATCGTGTCTTTGAGGAATTGTGACAATAATTGAATTCTTCTTTATGTTATAGTCTAAGAAATTATTCAAGCCTGTTACAAAGGCATCTGCTTCATTCCTGGCTACATTGTTTGAACCAGTAATAAACACCACACAATCACTCTCTTGTAACATTGATTCATGCTGTCTGATCTCTTCTAATACTCTGTTTGTTCTTGCTCCCAGTTTCACAATTCCAGTTACATGAATGTCAGAGTTAACATGAAACAAAAATAATAATCATTTGAAAAAAATGTAGTGTAGCAGTGAAAAGAGTTTTTGCTACTAGGCATCTTCTAACAATATTGCTGCGAGACCCCGCATTAACTGAATGCCGGCATGGCACAAGGGATAGCGTCACTGATAGCTGTGATGGAGGTCGCCGGTTCAATCCCGTCCACCGGCAAAAATTTATTTCTTTGTAATTAACATTTCCAGAATGTTCTACATGTTTCCTATGTGCACTTGTAATTTCTACTTGTTTCTAATGTTAACTATTCTTCTAATTTCTGTTACATTCTATCTGTGTATAAATAGCAGAGCACTCTGCCCGAGAGGCAGTCAGTGCTGCATGTACGTTTCATTTCGCAATAAACTTGCTTTCAGTATAAGTGCTGTGTTCAGTTGACAACCCTGCTGTCGAAGTCAAGCCTGCTTCCATTTCAATGAAACATTGTTTGGTGGAGGCACCGGGTATCCTGTGCAACAGCTGCATCATCATAACTACAATTAGGCAACATCAAAGCCATCGCTTACACAGACTAGAACTGGAATACAAGGGATATACCGAGTACATCCTTCCGAAAGTCTGTATCATCAGAAGAACCATGGACACGAAACTAGTGGTAAGCCAGCTGTACATCAGACAACCATTGGTGTTCTCTGGAGACACTGGACAGGACTCCAACAAATGGCTAAAAAGATTCGACCGAGTCGCTAAGTACAACAGGTGGGATCATACAATGTGCTTGGCCAATGTTTATTTCTACCTGGATGGAACAGCCCAGCAATGGTTTGAAAACAATGAAGAGAAGCTGAATGACTGGGAAACGTTCCAAATGGAACTTAAGAAGATGTTTGGATACCGCCAGTGACAAATACGCTTGGCAGAAGAACAACCGAAGAACCAGGCCCTGTGTAACATAGTCAATCCGAATATAAATGAGGCCAACAAAATCATGCACCTGATGAAGGGTATTGAGAGGACATGTACCACGCTCTTCTGATAAAAGACGTCGCTACGACAGAAGAGTTCATCAAGTGGTACCAGCGTATTGAAGAGATGCAACAAAGGAGGGTTGGACGAAAGAAGTATTACAGACTCCCAAATGTAACCCCTATGACCATTCTGGAAGACCAGCATGACTTCGCTTCTTTCATACGACAAATTGTGAGAGAAGAATTAGAACAATTTATGGCAGCCGGCACTATTAGACCAAGCAAGCATCAGATTATGGCCATGGATGTAAGCCCTGTAAGTCACGAGTGAGCTGATGCCGCTGAGGAATGGGTATTTCAGACATTAGCTATTGTTGGCCCGCCAGTCGCACCCGACGTGAAGAATGGTGTCACCCTGCTATCTCTTATGCTGCAGCCGCCAAACAGCAGCCTAACAACCAACCAATGTGGCCACAACCAATTCTCCCAGAAACTAAGACTACCCGCAGAAGAACAGACATCTGGAGGACACAAGACAACACACCACTGTGGACATGCAGACAGTTTACTGGCAAATAGAGGTTGACAAAGCTGACAGGGAGAACACGGCTTTTATTACACCGGACAGCCTCTATGAATTCAAAGTAATGCCACATTCGAACGCACAATGGACAACTTGCTTCAACACCTTAAGTGGACGATGTGTCTTTGCTGTTTAGAAGACATTGTCGTTTTCTCGAAAACATTTGAAGAACACCTGAGTCGCCTGTCAACTGTGTTGAAGTGTGTTCAGACTGCAGGACTCCGCCCAATCCAAAGAAGTGCCTCTTCGTCACCAAACAGATAAAAATCTTGGGGCACCTAGTCAATGGAGATCATGTTCGTCCTGATGCAGATAAAGTAAGGGCACATTCGTGATGTAAGAAGTTTTCTCGGGCTGTGCTCATACTACAGAAGTTTCATAAAAGGATTTTGTAACAAGGCACACCCACTGGAAAAACTTCTGCAAGGAGATGCCAAGTTTTAGTGGGATGAGACAAAAGAAAGCTTTCTGGTCACTTAAGAAGGCCCTAATTTCCGCACCAGTTCTAGCCTTGTACTATGAGAATGTGGAAAATGAACTTCACACAGATGCCAGTGGTTATGGGATTGGTGCAGTGCTTGCTCAAGTTCAGGAAGGTGCTGAAAAGGTGATGACCTATGCATCAAGAGTACTCTCAAAGTCTGATATAAACTACTCTACAACTGAGAAAGAATGTCTTGCAGTTATCTGGGCTATCAACAAGTTTGTTGGGCAAACCATTCACCGTCGTGACAGACCACTATTCTTTGTGTCGACTGATTAGCTTGAAGGATCCATCAGGTCAACTAGCAAGATGGGCACTAAGACTCCAAGAGTACGACGTCACAGTGGTATTCAAGAACGGGTGCATACACAAGGATGCCAACTGCCTTTCGAGGAATCCATTAGTGGAACACAACAGCATGAATGAAATTTCAGCCCTCACTGAATTAGTTGATGTTACAGCTGAACGGAGGGAAGATCCGGCACTATTAAAAACCGTAGAGGCCTTGGAAAAAAGGGGACCGACCAATGGAGAGTTCCAGCTTATAAGTGGAACATTGTATAAGAGCAGCTACAATCCACTGGGCCCCAGATAGCTACTGGTTGTTCCTGCTCATCTCCAGCCAGTTATTCTTAAGTATTTCCACGATGCTCCAATATCCAGTCATCTGGGATTCATGAAGACCATAGACAGAATCAGACACAGGTATTACTGGAAAGCTCTCTACCGATCTGTCAAGCACTATGTGAGTCACCGTAAAGAGTGCCAGCAATGGAAGCAAGTGCCACAGTTACCTCCAGGGCATCTCATACTGATTCCATCTGTAGCAGTTCCATTCCACCGAGTTGGGATCGATCTTTTAGGGAGGTTCCCAAAGTCGACAACCAGTAACCAATGGATAATAGTCTGCACTGACTACCTCACATGCTGTGCTGTCACGAAACCTGTGCCAACTGCAAAAGCTCCAGAGATCAAAAAAATTCCCTGTAGAAGACTTTATTTTGAAGCATGGAGCTCCATGCGTGGTGATATCTGATCGTGTTAAAGTATTCCAGTCAAAACTAGTATCAGAGGTAATGTCACGCTGTCACATTGTTCACAGAATGACAACTGCATACCATCCTCAGACAAATGGTCTCACCAAATGTTTTAACAAGACGTTAGGAGATATACTGTCGATGTTGAGGAAAAGGATTGGGATACAATACTGCAAGTCGTATCATTTGCTTATAATGCCGCAAGACAAGACACGCCATTTTTCACGCCATTTTTCCTGCTCCATGGCCGTGAAGCTGAGACGACAGTGGATACGCTGTTGCCATTCCAACCAGATGACACTCAGGATGACTATGTGAAGCAGTTCATCACCAGGGTCAAAGAAGCAAGACATCTGGCTTGCATACGGATACTGGACACCCAGGAGAAGGACCGTCAGTAGTATAACGACAAGCACCGACCTATTGTGTACAGCCCACGAGATGTGGTATGTTTTTTTACCCCTGTACAGAGAGCTGGACTATCAGAAAAGTTATTGAGATGATACTTTGGTCTGTATCGTGTCATATGCCGCCTTTCAGATGTCACATACGAAGTTGAGGATTATCAGCCGTAATCGAAATGACAAAAACGAAGCAACATTATGTCCTCCTCGTGAAGCCTTACTATGATCCTGAAGAGCAGATAAACGAAAGTGGCTTCTTGTTCAAGGACTCTAAGACCGGTAATGATCCTGATGAAGCCACGACAGGAATGTCTGTCATCAATAATCGTGCATAAGGGAAGGATTCTCCAGACTGCCATACAGAGGCCCCTTGACACAATCAAGATCCAGGACATTGCAGCTGGCTCCAGAGGAAACCTAACAGCAGGTCGCAGTTTTTTCAGGAGAGGGAGCAATGCCGCGAGACCCCAAGTTAACTGACTGCCGTTGCAGCCCAAGGGATAGCGTCACCAATTGCGGTGCTGAAGGTCGTTGGTTCAATCCCATTCACTGGCAAAAATTTCTTTCTTTCTAATTAACATTTCCAGAATGTTCTACATGTTTCTTACATTCACTTGCAATGTATAATTGTTTCTTATGTTAACTATTCTTCTAATTTCTGGTACAGAGGCAGTCAGTGCTGCGTGTATGTTTCAGTTTGCAATAAACCTGCTTTCAGTGTAAGTGCTGTGTTCAGTTGACAACCCTGTCTTCGAAGTAAAGCCTGCTTCCATTTCAATGCGACAATATTTACTTTACCTCTGTAATAGCTTTCATCCTTTCACCTAGTATTTATTTATTGATTTCTTATTATTATAAATGTATGAAGTCTAGTTTTGATATTTTTTTTTTTCTGTTTCACCCAATATAATCAGTTTATATCTCTATAAATTGGCTATTGTTGTGGTCTTCAATCCAAAGACTTGTTCAATACAACTCTTAACACTGCCTTATCCTGTGCAAGCCTTTTCATTTCTAAGTAAGAATGGCAACCTACATCCTTTGGAATTTGCTTACTATATTTGCCTCTGTCTCCCTCTGTGAATTTTACCCCATACACTTCCATCCAATGCTAAACTGAGGATTCCTCAATGCCTTAGAATGTGTCCCAAATATCAGTCCGTTCTTTTTGTCAAGGTATGCAAGAAATTTCTTTCTGTTTAGTACCTCCTCATTAGTTAGACGATCTAACCTTCAACATAATCCTGCAGCACCAAATTCCAAAAGCTTCTATCTTTTTGTCTTCTTATCGTCCATGTTTCAGTCCCTTAAAAAGCTGACAAATACTTTCAGAGGATTTCCTAACATTTAAATTAATATTGGAGATCAACAAATTGTCCTTCTTTAGAAATACTTTTCTTCTCACACCCATTTTGCAGTTTATATCTTCTCTACTTCATTCATCAGTAGTAATTTTGCATGCTCAAATATCCCTTCCGTTGACAGTGAGTACACCCTACACTCAGGACCTCGAAGTATGTATTTCAGAAGATGTAACTTACAACTGTGTAAACTGCATCAGGTTAAAGAGCAAAATAGTTGATGAACTAATTTTGAAATGTGTGAACTAACAAAACCACATGGATTATCGGACTTTAGAATTTTGTGATATTTGTGGTACATGAAATTCAGAAGACAAATAAGAATCAGCCAAAACCATTCAACACAACCCTCAAAATACCTCAAGAAAACCCATTTTTAAGTTTTGGGTGTGCCTATAATTAAATTGGTTGCAGTATGTGTTGGTGTAACTCAGGTGGTAGAATTCTGGCCTTATAACCTTAGGTCAGTGGTTAGAATCCTGTAGTGGCAATTTTTTTATTTTTTTCCATTGTGTTCAAATACTTACACAATTTTAATATATAATGGTAATTTTTAGAAAAAAATGCATGGTTTTTTTGTTCCTTCATAATTTTCTATATTTTATAAAAGGTTGTTAATAATGATGGTTTCAATCAAAAAACACAAATTACATTTTTTACTGTATTGCCTTAACTATTAGTTGATATCGACAGTTTGATTGTTAAGTTTGTGAAGAGCTATGACACTATTTTTGGAAAGTCATCTCCATAGCTACTAATGGTTTTCCAAGCAGCTAACCTAATCAACCATTGTGACAAGGTGTTCAGTTCATCTACATACACATATAAACAAAAACTGACACAACACATGGAATTCGATTCCAAATGTTTTATGTAACTGGTTTGGAAAACAACGACAAAAGTATTTGCCATGAAGTGATTCGAACCATCGAATGTATGCTTTGGGGCCAGAACGCTACCACCTGAGCTACCCCAACAGATGCTGCAACCATTCTTATTATTGATACTTGTGTGTACTTGCAAAACTTCGAAGTTGATTTTCTTGAGACTTTTTGAGAGTTGCATCAAATGGATTTTCTGATTGCTGAACTCTGCAACTAAGTCCTATCAAAAGACTGAAATAGTTCACTTGATGAACTAACTGTGTAATCTAAGTCATACTGAAAGACCGAAACAGTTCAGTTGATGAACGAAGTCTGAAGTACGTCAGATTGGACGGCCAAAACAGTTCTGCTAGTTCACTTACAAGGAGATAGTATGTCAGTCAGATTTTTATTATTATTATTATTAATCTTCATATATAAATAGGGCAAAAGTATTTCCACCAACACAATTCTGTGTCTAAAACTAAGAAAATTTGTATACAGTTTTTCCAATCTGACATTAAAAGAATTTGGAAATCAACCTGTAAGTGGGTGAAATAACGGCCGACTACTTTTTTTTTCTCCTGAGAATAAAGTTAACTATGTAGTTCATCTAAACTACTTAAAGTGAACTCTCTAGTTCAGTAAGAAGAACTACTCCAAACTGAACAATTCCATAAAAGGAACTACTTTTCACTAGTCTTGTAACCTAATCTAATTCATTGAGCAACACCTGATTTTCATAGACTACATTCATTACCTTTGTCCAGCTCTTGTTAATGTTCATCTTGTAATATTCTTTGAAGACCATGTACACTATGTTCAGTTGCTCTTCCATATCCTCTGCTGTCTCTGACAGAATTACAATGTCATCGGCAAACTACAAAGTTTTATTTCTTCCCCTTAACTTTAATTCCATCTCCAAATGTCTCCTTACTTTCTTTTGCTGCTTGCTCACTGTACAGATTGAATAAATATGAGGAAGGGTTTCATCCCTGTCTTACTCCGTTATCCAACACTGTCCCCCTTTCATGCCCTCTGACTCTTACACCTGCTATCTAGTTTTTGTAGAAGTTGAGTATTATTTTATGTTCCCTATATTTTGCCCCTGCTACATTCAAAATTTGAGTGTGTTCCACTCAACATTGTCAAAAGCTTTCTCCAAATCTACAAAAGCTAAAAACTTGTAATCTACAAACCTATCTTGTAATTTAATTCATAATGTATTGCATCAAGCATTCATACATTTCTCCTAAATCGAAACTGATCTTCGCCGAGTTTGGATCCTAAATGTGACAGATATTCTTAACTATGCTAGGTAACCATGCCATTTACCCCTCATATTGTTAACCACTGTTGTCTTCACTCCACGGCTTAATGTCTTGTCTTTTGTCTGGGCAACTCAGAGGTATGGCCCAGCTTGAGTTCTATGTCACATTATATTTGTATACTGTTGACAACACTTCATGCCAAAACTTGGCTGGCTCCTCCTGATGTAAACCTTTCCAATTTTTTCCTGCTGTGACACAGCTTTTCTTTAGAGTCATTAGTGTTACTACACCTTGTGTCATTCCAACCCCCAATTAAGTTGCTTGCTTTTTTATTTGCCATATGATATTGATTATGTTTCCTAATAATTTTGCATGTTAGTGGCATTATTTTATGGATATCAATTCATCATATCACTTTTTATGTGAGTCTGATTTTTTTCTTTTGTTTTGCAGATATGGATGCACAAAGGAAGATTAGGGTTTAATGTCTCATTGCAAGCTTGGTCTATAAGAGCAGAGCATATGCTTCAGTTGTTTGGATAAGGATGGGGAAGAAAATCATCTGTCCTTTTCAAAGGAACAATCTCAAAATTTCTTTGGAGTGATTTAGAAAATCGCAGAAAATGTGAATTAGGATGACCAGAGGTGGATTTGAAACACTGTCCTCCCAAATGAGGGTACAGTGTGTTTACCACTGCACCACTTTGCTTGGTGTAAGGAAGGCTGCACACCCTGGAACTATGCTACAAATTTTTCTCCTGACCCTCCCCTGAATCCCTTTTTACACTGCTACATTACATAAATTACATTTGCATCACAATATTGTTTTATTGTCCTAAGATAAATTGAGAATGCCTCAGATTGGTGAAACATGTTACTTTTAATACAACGTCACTTGCAACTATGACTGCCTTATTCCAATAAATTCGCAACAGGTTGCTGTACCATCCAAGACTGATGATCAACGTTGTTTGGTCCCACAGGATTACAAACAGTCATCCAATAAATAGTTTACATGTATACTAGTTCTACTGCCTTCCCTCAAATGGGCTACTTCTCTCTTTCCAAATGTCCTTCTGTTTCTCCTCTTGTGTTTCATCAGTATTGAAATATTTTGGGTGCTAAGCTGAGATGATTCTATTAAGAAAACTGAAACAGCTTTTAAGCCATACCAGTGAATCAACTGAAATTGTATATTTCTTTTTTCTATTTACATTCCTTTTATACCTTCTACCCTCTCTATCCTGTGTTGACTGATCTATTACTTCCTAGCAGTTCTCTATCAGAAGTGTCAGATAACAAATCAGCTGTCACTTTTCTGTCTTACTTTGGAACCAAGTGATATCCCCTTTATCCAACCTTCTTCAGCTTTCTTTTCACTGTTATTGTTATCAATGTGGCTCTTTTTTTTATTATCAACCTGGCTTCTCTTACAAGGCAAGGAGATGGTTAAGAAATGCCTAAAGATGGGAGCCATTAGATGTTTTCTTTCTTTATCTTCTTCTAATGCTGATCTTGTTTCATCAACTGGTAATCAAACACAAATAAACAAAATTATTACTTTATTCCTTGTATTTTTACAAGATTTACATCAACAGATTATGTACACTGTACATAGAAGCAATAGATTAAAAAAGTAAATAAATATAGTATTCTGAAATGTGGCTAAAATTAGTGAGACTTAACTGATCACAAACATTATATTTTGTGCCATCATAATTAAGATTCTGAGTCAACAACAAATCAGTTAAATTAAATTCTGGAAAAGCAAGACACACAAGAATATTATAGAAAAGATTCATTTGGGTTGTGAATTTTTGTATGTAGTCCTCACAGTATTTATATGATATGTGTAACAGATCTAGCTACAAGTGACACATTACTTATGTGTAGCAACCACAATGTAAAGAAACAATAACTTTGTACAATCATTCCATTAGTGTTTTATTGATCATACACAATACTTTATTCTAACAATATTTGAATGGTAAAATTACAAAATAAAAAAAAAGAGGAATATATGATGTGGGGACATTGGAAAAAGACTTCACAGTATTTTCACATGACTTCATGAAGGGGGGGAAAAAAAAGGTCTACAAGTGATTGTGACACGATATGTTTCAAATGTCAGAAAATGGATAAATATTGACGGAGGAAAATGTACAAAATTGCAATCAAAGCCTAAAAAAACCCTTAGTTATTTTTTCAAACAAGGAGGAAATAACTTTGGAGAACGTGTCCTTAACATGTTCAGTGTTTTACATATGTACAGGGTCTGAATTTTTACAGTGTATCAGTCTCCATAATTTTTTGTCATACTCTTCTCAGAATCTCTCTGTCTACCAGTAAACAATGAGCCATTTTATGGCCTGCATCAGTCAAACCAAAACGTCTGATTTATATTTTCTCCATTTCAGTAGCAAGATCACTTGGTGTTGCTTCAGGCTTCAAATTTTTCATGAATAAATCTAATTCATCTTCTTCCTCATCATTGTCATTACCCTGCAGCTTGCCACAGGTATTGGCTTCATCTCCTGACACAACCTCTGGAGATTCGGCATCAAAGTACTTTTCTTCTTCATCTTGTGTGCGAACTGCCAGACACTCGTACTCTGGATTACCGTCCACCTTGCTGCTGTGTGCGGAAACATATGTATAGTGAAAGCAACAAAATGAAACACAAACAGGTGAAATTTCATGATTTAAGATCCAGTTTTAATATTTTTTACCTGATAAATTTTGACATCTGGAGAATACTTGATCAGGTAAGTTTAAAAAGGACTTATGGATGTATTATTAATAGTAACAGATAAAAAGTTTTGTGTGCTTTACAGGGATTATGATCTTCAGGGTAAGTGAATAAGTAAACTGGCATTCTTTACCAACGTATTTTATCCACTGAGCCAAAAATGAAATTTTTCAATTTTGTTTCCCTAAGTTTTCTCTAACATATCTGAAATTTTCTTAGGTTCCTCTTTCCCTCCCCAAAAAAATATTTGACCTACTTTACTGCCTGTAGGTCAACATATTTAGAATGCAATACTCTAGTGATTGAGCAAGGCACAAATTGAAATAGTCCTTAGTATAGGGTGACCAGACGTCCTGTATTTTATGGGATCGTCCCGTATTTGGCCTAAGTGTCCTGTTGTCCAGACAAAACACATACGGGACATAATTTGTCCCATATTTTGGAAATGTTGTGTTTTTAAGTAACATGTACCATAACAAAATGTAGGACTCGATATGTGATTGCAGCCAAAGGATAAAGAAAAGTACACTTTTTGATTACAGCAAAGTGTACAAGGAATGATTTCTGAAACTATTAAGTCACCAGTTGCATTATTTCTTAACTTAGAGACAAAAAGGAATGTTTATTTTTAATGACAGAATTAGGTCAAATTTTCATTTCAGAAATTGCAACAGCAAAGTGAAAAATTACTTGCTTTCCATTCAAAAAATATACTGTTCCCTCAAATCAAAGGAGAGCACTAAGTGAACAATGTTAAAAATGTTTGTGAAGCAATCAAGCACAAATTTAGAAATACTGTCTTGGTGAAAAATATCTGTTTAATACATGTAGTGATATTGGCTGCAAAATTTTGCAGCCCGTAATTACCTTTGCAGAGTCCCTTATCTGACACCATTGATTTATGGACTGATGAAAATAAGAGGTTTAGTATTGCAAGTGTTAAGGATATAATAATTATAACTGAGACTCATGTTTAGGATACTTCAATACGTCAATTTTCAGAAAACTGTGTTTCATGACATGCATTCTTATGACAAATATAGTTGAGAGAGTGAGAAATGTGTAACCTATGTAGAAAATAATAGCTGTGACTCTAGTGAAATATGTCATTATATAAATTGATATACCATTTGCATGTGACAAGAATGAAATATTTACACTAGTAGTATTGCAATGTATTTTTACGTGTTTTTAAGTGCAAGTCTAACTGAAAACGTGAGGAGTATTTAGCTGGAGTTTGGACCAAATGTTTGAACTGTAATCGATCTTTTGGATCCAGTATTTATGAAACATTTCACAAAATGTGGCTTTATTTGACTTATAATTTGTGTCCCATATTTTTATTTTGGAAATCTGGTCACCCTTCCTTAGTAGGTCTTTGCAGATGTCACCAGAAGTCTACACACAGATGACCATGACAAGTGGAAGTGTAGTCAAGTAGCATAATTATTTATTTATTTTGGAAACAGTGATCTTAAATTATTTTAAATAATTAAAATAAAGCAGTCTATATCACAAGATGGTGCATTTTTAACCGGCAAAGTACTATAGGACTGAAATCGGTTGCCAATTAAAAACGCACCATCTTGTAATGTAGACTGTTGTATTTTAATTATTTAAGTAGCATAATGCTGAACCCACTGGCCTATTCAAGACAAGTAGTATATTTTGAGCAACTGTTCATATGGAGAACAGCATATCCAAACACAACCATCAACCTTCTATAACAATAACTTTGATTCGTCAGACAAGGTGTCAAATTTCCATTAATCAGAAGAACAATCTCGATTAACAGTGTCCACTTCAATCAAAACTGACAATGTGATTGGGTTAAAATGGTAACACACAAAGATCTTATGATGCAAACCCCTATGTTCAGACATTTTCACTGACTAGTTATCTCTGTATCACGAGTCTACACCAGCATTGTACCTGTTATCAGATTCACAACTGATCATTGCCTATCATACTTCATACAGCAGAAAAGGCTCCCATGTTCATGCTCTGTAATAAGGTGTGGATGCCCCAACAGAGATTGCAATGACTGCCGACTGATGTAAAATACATGGCAGTGGCACATACCTTTGTGTTCCCTAAAGCTGCTCATATTTATTATTATTATTATTTTTATTATATCCCAAAAACAAGATAACTGAAAATATGTCATCCTGTTCTGCCAAAGAAATCTCTGTGTATGAGAGGGGAAGGTGCTAATCAAAAACCATATTATTCTTGAAGATGTGTGTGACATAATGACAAGGCCATAGTAAACAGGACAAATTTACGTATGATAAAGAAGATCAGAAACTTATTTTAGGTGCTGCAGCCCCACACACCCTGACACAGGAATTTTTGGTCCAAATATACTTCTTTATCATTCACTTACAACTAAGGACTCTATTAGGTCTGGCCCCCTTCACAGTCCGAGGTCTAAGAAGGAAAGTCCCCAATCTGCCTTATCCAGTTATATAACAAAGAGCATAGCTATAAAGTGTTACATGGGCTTATTCCAATGTAATAACCCTTCTACATTATGCCTTTTGAAATGGTGGTGACATGGTGTACAACAGGCCAGGGGAGAGTGGGAAGGAGATTGGCACTATAGTGAGTATCTTCACCAAATGTGTTAGCAATAAACTAAATACAGAAATTAGCAATCCAAATAACTAACACAAAAATACAAAAGGGAGAAATCTACACAAATCACTGCACAACACAGCTAAACTGGAAATTGATTCTTAGTCATCCTGTATGGCATTTTAACTTATTTTAGGAAATACAACTTTCCCTAGCACAAGTGCTACAGGTACATTCAGAAAAGACTTTACAATGTCAATATATGTATACAGTAGTATTCACTATACAATTAATGTTTAAATAATATGTACATAATATTTGTCCTGCATTACCCAACTGTACAGGATTACAATTATAATAGTAAAATTGATTTCCTATTCTACAAGTATCTAAGAATCCTTTTACACTGTAGAATGGATTCTCGGTTAACCACTTGCACAGTTTGTTCATAAAATTATTATGATGTATATTGACTGCTGATAGTGGTAATTTATTAAATAATTTCAAGCAGTTTTCTTTGTGAAAGTTTCTCTTTTTATCAGTCTATGTCTAGGAATGTCAGTACTATTATCCACTTCTGGGGTCATGAACACGTATATTCTCTCTGGTTTGAAATTCAGAAAAACTTAGACGGAAAACCAGTACTAAGCAAAGAGGAGAAGGCTGAACTGTAGAAGGAATATATAAAGGGCCTATACGAAGGAAATAAACTTGAAAGCAGTATTCTAGAAGTGGAGGAAGATAAAATAGGAGATATGAAACTGCGAGAAGAATTTGACAGAGTGCTGAAGGACTTGAGCCGAAACAAGGCCCCTGGAGTAGATGATATTCCGTCTGAAATGCTGATGTGGTTAGGAGAGCCAGTCATGAAAAAATTGTACCACCTGGTATGCAAGATGCATGAGACAGGGGAAATACCCTCAGACTTCAAGAAGAATATTGTAATTCCAATTCCAAAGAAAGCAATTGCAGACAAGTGTGAAAATTAAAGAACTATCAGTTTAATAAGTCATGGTTGCAAAATACTAACACGAATTATTTACAGACAAATGGAAAAACTTGTGGAACCCAACTTTGGGGAAGATCAGTTTGGATTTAGGAGAAATGTTGGAACACGATAGGCAATACTCACATTACGACTTATCTTAGAAAATACACTAAGGAAAGGGAAACCTACGTTTTTAGCATTTGTCGATTTGGAGAAAGCATTTGGCAATGTGGACTGGAATATACTCTTCCAAATTTTGAAGGTATCAGGAGTAAAATATAGGCAGCAAAGAGTTATATTCAACCTATACAAAAACCAGACAGCGGTTATTAGAGTCAAAGGGCAACAAAGGGATGTAGAGGTTGAGAAGGGAGTAAGACAGGGTTGTAGCCTTTCCCCGATGTTGTTCAATCTGTACATTGAGCAGGCAGTGAACGAATGGAAGGAGAAATTTGGAGAGGGCATTAAAGTGCAGGGAGAAGAAATAAAAACATTGCGGTTTGACGATGACATAGTAATTCTGTCAGAGACCGCAAAAGATCTGGAAGAGCAATTGAATGGGATGGACAATGTCTTGAAAGGAAGATATAAGATGAACATTAACAAGAGTAAAACGAAGGTAATGGAATGTAATGTCAGAAAATTAGGAAATTCTGAAGGAATTAGATTAGGTAATGAAACAATAAAAGTAGTAGATGAATTTTGTTATTTGGGTAGCAAGATAACTTCTGATGGGCGAAGTAAAGAAGATATACAATGCAGAATGGCTATGGGGAGAAAGCGTTCCTCAAGTAGCGAAACTTGTTAACATCCAAGATTAATGTAAATTTTAGGAAGTCCTTTCTGAAAGCATTTCTTTGGAGTGTAGCAGTGTCTGGGAGTGAAACGTAGACGATAAGGAGTTCAGATAAATGATGCTACAGATGATGCTACAGATGAATGATGAAAATTAGATGGGTAGATCACATAATTAATGAGGAGATGCTTTAACTGAACCGGGGAGAAAAGGAGTTCCTGGCATACACTGACTAAGAGAAGGGATAGATTGGTTGGACACATTCTGAGACATCAAGGAATTGTCAAGTTAGCATTAGAAGGAAGCGTGTGGGGTAAAAATCATAGAGGGAGACCGAGGGACGAATTTAGTAAGCAGATTCAAAAGGATATAGGTTGCCGAACGTATTCTCAGATGAAGCGACTTGCACAGGACAGGGTAGCATGGAGAGCTGCATCAAACCAGTCTGCAGACTGAAGACCGCAACAACAACAACAACGATGTTACTGTACATTCGCCTTATATCCAAATGTGAATAGATAAAAAAGTATTATGAATGTCAATATTTTCATTTTATTGAATAATGAATGACAGTGTTCCCTTGGATCTGCCTAACACATTATTCTTAACAAAGTTTACTGTATTACTAACACATAATTGACATGATACGAATGACCCAAAGTGACAGCCCAAGCTATGAGAGAGTGAAAATGTCCAAAGTAAGCTTTATTAAGATATCTGTTACTCGCTAAGTCACCTGATTTCCACATAAGATATGAAACCTGTGATAACGTTTTGCAGATATGATCAATATGCAGTTGGCAGTTACGATGGGCCACAAAGGAATAGCTGAATGGTTCTAGGTGCTTTGTTAGGGACTAGAGGTTGCTCCTGCTGGAGGTTTGAGTTCTCCCTTAGGCATGTTTGTAGGCTTAGGTACTCATGAACACAGTTGTTTGATTTCACATATTTACAAATACTTGAACATTGGAAATTGAGTTAAGGTGGGAGTCACAGTGTATTCTCAGCAATATTACAGACTTTCGTTCTATGTTTTTAACTAGCACCAGCATCAGAGCTAGAGTTTTCTCTGAACTGCACATTAAACTGAGAACCAGTTTAGTGTTAGAGACAGAGCCTCTTGTGATTTGTTGTGTAGCCTTATTATTTCTTGATTTGTGGTGGTTAAAGCAGCATAATTTTACAATGCAATTTCACCTGTCTGCTTTGACCCATGACGTCATCAACATTTTGGAAAACCCATAGGCTTATTTCAGTTGTACCCAGCTGCTAATAACTTAATTAAAACATTAATAAATCAATCAATTTTGATTGGTTAATGTTTTAATTAAATTATGGGGCTTGCTACAATTTTACTGGTCATTTGGAAGAAACATTGCATATCACAGTTGTGGACTACCATCAGTACATTTTGAACATGCAAGCATTGCAGTGCCATATTACTTTATCACTTACAGCAATTTAAGCTGTACTCTAAGGTTCCTGCTGAACCACGTCTTTTAAAATTATGACATAGGCCTATCTGTAAAAAATATTAAACTAGCCTACTTTTGTCAATCATGCCATGGGTCAAAGCCAATGGGTGGAATTATGCCCTATAAAAGACCCACTAAAACTGCATCATCTGCAAAGCAGATAACTGACAACAATAAACAAGAAAGGTCCAAGGACAGTTTCCTGAAGCACAACATGGAATAATGTCTATTTTGAACTAAACCATCGTTTTCAGTTAAGAAGAACTGTGTACTGGCATATTCTAGAGCGAATTCAAACATCACAGCAATGTGAGTAGTATTTAATACTGCTCATCAGTTACTATGGCATCAGGACAGACAAATAGGCCTATACTGTCCATTTCTCCCATATTAAATGTGACAGTCATGACACAAATATACAGAGTCACATAACCAAGTAATTTACATAAAGTCAGCTCTTAAATTCATTACATACAATATCTGCATTTTCCATACATAACCCACATCCTGTATCTGCACTGCTTCTGAATGGACATGAAGACTGAAACTAGCAAATTATGAGAATGAACGCAGTATAATAAATGCAGACATTGTTATACAACAAGGTGTACACAAAGCCTTTTGTGTGTGTTTTGTACTTCAACTCGTCATAGGATTTGTATTAATGCTTTCAAGTCTTCTTGCTCTTGGGTGCTACCTATGACCACCCAGGGCTCTGTTTTTCGGCGAGTGACTCTTACTCCCGCACATAACAATGGGATTGTAGGAATTAATACTTTAGAAAAAACTAATACATTAAGGATATGTTCTTGTAGAATGTAGTAAATAATTTAAATGTTAAAGACGACTACTCACAGAATAGCAGAAGCATTGAGTAATCAACAGACAAGTTAAAGAGAATGAAAACTTTGATAGCTTTCAGACAAAATTATTTGATGAACATATGTAAACAGAAAACACATGCAGGTAAAATGTCACTTATAGCAGTGGTGGTGTAGTGTGAAAATCTTGGCAATGACCACTGAATGACAGTAGAAAATCAAACCACATAGCTTGAGGCCAAGGGTCTTTTGTGTCAACCGTGAAGTAAAATATGAATGCTGTTCCTGCTCTATGATTGACAGGTTCTTGTATATATCCTTGTCCACTTATTAAATTGAGATCCTTGCAAGCAAGTACCATATTTCATAGCCCAAAAATTGGCATGCACTCGCCCGTGCACACACACAATATGACATTTCTTTCCAATATGGTTGATTTAAATAATCCAGTCAAATCTGAAGCACACTGTACCTGTAATCAAAATCCTTATCATGACCATCAAGGAAACTCTGATACATGCTGGTTACAAATTCTTCTCGGAGGAGTTCTTTTTCTTTCCTAGACAATTTCTTTGGCTTTTGAGAGCTATTTTGACTGGTCTCAACCTCATCATCATCATTCTCTCTGTCACTGATGGAGGGACTCATCTGAGCATCACTCTCATCTTCCTCTTCCCTCTCTGAATCTTGTCCATCTATGGCATTAGTTTCTTCCGTTTCTTCATCACTTGTATCAACTTCTTCCACTGCTGCCTCCTCATCATCCCTTTGCTGTTGTTTAAAGCGCTCTATTTCTTCTCTGTCTAGCTGATCCATTAGTACTGAAAGAAATCTGTAACATTACAAATGAGCTGAATAAAATTTCTGTTACATGAAAATGTCAATTATGACATAATTTAATTAATTTACAGTAATTATTAAATTCATATGTCAAATCTTACGTTTTAGCATTCTCATCACATTTGTCTCTTTCTCTTATTTCTTTCTTAGTGAGGAACTGCCCAATAAGCTGTTCATACAAAAGTGGATTTCGTTTCATCATTTCCGTCTCACTGAAGTATGTTCCTTCGTCCAATAACTTCTTCAAGGCTTGATATCTCCGATTTCGTATGTCGATCTAGGAATCAAAATATAAAAATATTTTTGGAACTTAACAGCAATATTAATATTAGGCTAACAGTGTTTCGACAGTCGAATATGACGACTACTATTACTAACATTTATCAGAATAAAGATAAAGCAAAAGATTAACCTGTTTCTTTTCCTTGCTGAGTCCTCTTCGCAGCTGTCTGAGATGAAACTGAATTTCATAAGTGTCATATTTTACACCAGAAAAGTAGTCCAAATGTTCTTCTTCCAAGTGGTTTCCAAATCTTGCGAGAAACTGTTCTGGGTTCCGTATTAGAAGATCCTTCGCTATATCCCTCTTCTGTTGTGTGCTTAGTTCTGGTTCTCCCACCTGCTGACTTTTGAAATGAGCAAGCTTGTTAGCTGCTACATGGTTTAACATACTCTCACAAAGAATATTTTCCTTTTCATCGTTCAATGAACGTGTCTTTCGACTAGTTTGGTCAATGATTTCTTGCTCTTTCGATACTTCATCTACTTCCATCTCAATATGATTTAAAAAACATACGTAGATAACATAACTGAGAAAGACAACCACATAAAGATGTCAATCTCACTACCTCAGTTTAAATTGAAAATAATAGTGTTGTGATGTTCCTCAAGTAGTTAAACAACAAAAACATTTACCACACAGTACACAACTGTGTTTACTCTTGTTTGTTTTGGTAAAAGCAGAGATGAAACCATCAGGCAGCAAAGTATACAGTGAGACAAAGATGAAACTTTCGATAACAACATAGCGGCCGTTGTCAACGACAAAACTTTATTCCCGAAAATTATCTTGTTGTTGACCTATATGAACGATTCCACCATGAAACATTACAGAATGTTCCGAAGTTCCATTTTAACTGTTCTGTTGCGACGAGTGATGATATCTCTTTAAATAAAAACGATCAAGGATGTTAAATTCTAACCTCCTTGGTGTGGACATACTTTGTGATTGACGATCAAGAATCTTTGATGTTGTTATTATGGTCCATGTGTATCTTACTGTATCAATTGAATCAATGTTCTTGATTATTTTGAAGATGAATTCAGTTTACTTCACTAATATGTGACACTTGTGAATCATCTTTAACAAATGTACTATGTGCGAACATTGAGGTTACTGTATGGAGCATGAACGGAGTCTTCCAGTTCTCTGCAATTTGAAGATACCGTCTGCTACACTTACGAATTTTTTCTGTGGCTGCTGCTTTTCGAACCTTACATCATTTAGTTGTCCATTTATTGAAAACGTGATCGTCACCGTCTAACTGGTTCCCATTGTTTTCCCTTCTTATTTTTGCTGAAGAATCAACTTTTAAAGTCTGACAAGTGGGACCCAGCAAGTGACAGTTATAAAAGGTATTTTATTCAGTAAATCTTACGTGTACTATACAGTACAAGAAATATTGGTCATGTCATTATTTGTGACCGTACTAAATTTAGGTATTCATAAATACTGTAGCAAATTTCTTTAACGCTTTGAAAATTGCGCGTTAACTGAGTGACAGTACTGCTCCATGGTGGACTTCACTAAGTTATGCACGTAATCTGTTTTGTTATATAAAAGAAGACATTTATTCGCTTGATTAACACAAAGCTCTAAACTACATATTTCACATCTCCACTTTAGCTGCATTGCTATGAAGTGTGCACCTGTGAAATGTGCTTCTCATATCCTAGGATTTTTATATTTCACTTTCCACTTCTTTCACCTCTGGCAGTGTTGCTGATGTGAAAAATACCGAGTAGCACTGTGGTTCATAACCCACGTTAAACTGTAGGTCCCCCTATAACTGGCTGGGTAAGTCAGTTCCAAGGTCGGAGGAAGGCAATGGCATACCACCTCCAAACAGGACCATGCCTAGTAAAGCATTGTGGTGGTCAAACCAATCTTTAGATTGTTGACTGCTTTACCTTATATAGATGGTTATCATATTGAAATGTTTTGAGGTCCTACGCAGGACTTGAAGGAATTTTGTTTCCTCAAAAGTATTCGCCATTTAAAGATAACTTTGTAGCTCCAATCAGACCTGAAATGATTGAAAAGTGAAATAGTACAGCGATCTTGGTCTCCTCTCTTCATATGGCATTCAAAATTGGCTAATATTTGATGACAGTTAAGTTTACAATATAACAACAAATAGAAAAGCCGGATATGTTGTTGCAGTTTTGGAAATATATACCTATGTATTTCAGCAACTTTATTAGTCACTGTGTGATCTTCTTCAGTGCATATTTTGAAGTACACTGAAGACACATATAGGTACCTACATACTTCAGCATGTAGTGAACATCATACAAAAATAGCAGGTTGTGAGCCCTATTAAACTGATCTGGCAGCTTAGGTATTTAACTACCAGCCTTTTACCTTTACTGTCACTTTCAGAATTTTTAATTTTATATGACATGAATTGTTTCACCTTCACTAGTGTCATCTTCAGAGCTAAGCTAAACAAAATTTTTCTTGCCAGAACACAGCAGTTGTTACAGTTTATAGTTGGCATCAACAGACCTGACATTCAGAATGTTTAAATTATTTTAAGGTAAACATGAACGTAATGTACCGTTATATTACTATTTTGGATAACTTGTGCTTTCTATTGTAGATACTCTGATTCTGATGGTTAGGAACTAGCCAAAATTGATCTGCAATAAACAGTTTTTTTCCTGACTGTTTGTTTCTGTCCTCTTTGGGCGGGGGGGGGGGGGGGGTGAGAAGGGATCTGTGACAGCCTCGGTAAAAATTTGACATATTTGGTAAGGGACTACTTTTTGCTGCAGAATGCAGTGACCATGAGTGGCCAGTCTGTGTGGAAGCAAGCTCATGGTGTGCAATGGGTGGCAGCTGTCACAATCGAGGTGCTGTTGGTGGTTGGTAGGTTTGATATGGATGGAGGTAATGATGTAGCCACCTTTGAGAATTAGGCCAACATCAAGGAAATTGGGTTGAGGTGGACTGTAGTCAGCATCACCTACGAAGGCGGTCCAGTTTTCAGCCGTTCTGTGCATCCCTTCCATAACCACACTAGCAACCAATAATATTGTCACGTTGAAATGGAAGCAGACTTGACTTCGAAGGCAAGGTTGTTGAGTGAACACAGCACTTATACTGAAAGCAGGTTTATTGTGAACTGAAACGTTCACGCAGCACTGACTGCCTCTCGGGCAGAGTGCTCTGCTATTTATACACAGAGAGAATGTACCAGAAATCAAAAGAATAGTTAACATAAGAAACATGTAGCGATTACAATTGAACATAAGAAACATGTAGAATAATCTGGAAATGATAATTACAAAGAAATAAATTTTTGCCGGTGGATGGAATTGAACCTACGACCTTCATCACCGCAATCGGTGATGCTATCCATTGCGCCATGCCATCAGTGGGTTAACTTGGAGTTTCGTGGCATTGCTACCTCTCCTGAAAGAACAGATTCCCGCTGTTAGGTTACCTTTGCAGCCTGCTGCAATGTCCTGGCTCTTGATCTTGTTCATGGGTCCTCTGTATGGCAGTTCTGGAGAATCCTTTCCTTCTGCACGATTACCAATAACAGATGTTCCTGTACTGGTTTCATCAGTATCATTACCGTCTTTGAACAAGAAGCCACTTTCGCCTATCTGCTCTTCAGGATCGTAGTAAGGCTTCATGCGGAGGACATGAACAATATCTCTTTGTTTTTGTTGTTTAGAAGATTGCTCATAATCCTCAACTTCGTATGTGACGTCTGACAGGCGACGTATGACACGATATGGACCAAAGTATCGCCTCAATAACTTTTCTGATAGTCCAACTTTCTGTACAGGGGTAAAAAACCATACCAGGTCTCCTGGGCTGTACACAACACCTCAGTGCTAGTCGTTATAACACTGATGGTCCTTCTCCTGGGCGTCCAGTGTTTTTATGCGAGCCAGCTGTCTTGCTTCTTCGACCCAGGTGATGAGCTGTTTCACATAGATATGCTGAGTGTTGTCCGGCTTGAACAGGAACAGCATACCCATTGTCATCTCAGATTCACAGCCGTGAAGCAGGAAAAATGGCTTGAAGCCTGTGGTCTCTTGTCTTGCGGTATTACAAGCAAATGTCACGGCTGCCAGTATTGTAGCCTAATCCTTCTGCTCATCATCACGCACGACAGCATATCTGCTAACATCTTATTAAAACATTCTGTAAGACCATTTGTCTGAGGATGGTATGCAGTTGTGGACAATGTCGCAACGTGACGTTACCTCTGATACTAGTTTTGACTGGAATACTTTTACATGATCAAATATCATCATGCATGGTGCTCCATGCTTCAAAATAAAGTCTTCTACGAGGAATTTTGCGATCTCTGGAGCTTCTGCAGTTGGCACAGGTTTGGTGACAGCACAGCGTGTGATGTAGTCAGTGCAGACTATTGTCCAGTGATTACCGGTTCTCGACTTCGGGAACCTCTCTAAAAGATTGATCCCAACTGGAATGGAGTTGCTGCAGGTGGAATTGGTACGAGATGCTCTGGAGGTAATTGCACACATGCTTCCGTCACTGGCACTCTTTACAGTGACTCGCGTAGTGCTTGACAGATCGGTAGAGAGCTTTTCAGTAATACTTGCGTCTGATTCTGTCTATGGTCTTCACGAATCCCAAATGACCGGATATTGGAGAATCATGTTGCTCTTATACAATGTCCCGTTTATAAGCTGGAACTCTCCATTTGTCGGTTCTGCTTTCTCCAAGGCCTGTGTGGTTTTTAATAGTGCTGGATCTTCCTGCTGTTCAGCTGTAACATAATCTAATTCAGTGAGGGCTGAAATTTCATTCGTGCTCTTGTGTTCCACTAATGGATTCCTCGAAAGGCAGTCGGCATCCTTGTGTTTGCGCCCATTCTTGAATACCACTGTAACGTCGTACTCTTGGAGTCTTAGTGCCCATCTTTCTAGTTGACCTGATGGATCCTTGAAGCTAGTCAGCCAACACAAAGAATGGTGGTCTGTCATGACAGTGAATGGTTTGCCGAATAAATACGGCCGGGACTTTTTGATAGCCCAGATAAATGCAAGACATTCTTTCTCAGTTGTAGAGTAGTTTATCTCGGACTTTGAGAGTACTCTTTATGCATAGGCTATCACCTTTTCAGCACCTTCCTGAACTTGTACAATCACTATACCAATCCCATAACCACTGGCGTATGTGTGAAGTTCAGTTTCCGCATTCTCGTCGTACAAGGCTAGAACTGGTGCAGAAGTTAGAGCCTCCTTCAGTGCTGTAAAAGCATTTTCTCTCATCTCGTCCGAGTACAACTATGCGTCTCCCTGCAGAAGTTCTTGCAATGGACATGCCTTGTTAGAAAATCCTTTTATGAAACGTTGGTAGTATGAGTACAGCCCGAGAAAACTTCTCACATCACGAATGTGCTGAGGAGTTGGAAATTCTGTGACTGCCCTTACTTTATCTGCATCAGGACGGACATGATCTCCATTGACTAGGTGCCCCAGGATTTTTATCTGTTTGGTGACGAAGAGGCACTTCTTTGGATTGGGCGGAGTCCTGCAGTCTGAACACACTTCAACACACTTGACAGGCGACTCAGCTGTTCTTCAAATGTTTTCGAGAAAACCACAATGTCATCTAAGTAGCAAAGACACGTCGTCCACCTAAGGTGTTGAAGCAAGTTGTCCATCATGTGTTAGAATGTGGCCGGAGCATTACATAATCCAAATGGCATTACTTTGATTTCATAGAGGCTGTCAGGTGTAGTAAAAGCCGTCTTCTCCCTGTCAGCTTCATCAGCCTCTATTTGCCAGTAACCTGTCTGCATATGTATAGATGAGAAGTATGTAGCTCCTTTCAAGCAGTCTAAGGTGTTGTCAATGCTCGGCAATGGGTAGACATTTTTCTTTGTGATTTTGTTCAGCTGCCAATAGTCGACACAGAATTACAAAGTGCCATCCTTCTTCTTTATGAGGACCATCGGAGATTGTCAAGGACTCTCCGAAGGTTGAATAATGTCATCATGCAACATCTTCTCCACTTGGGGTGGCAGCTGTCACAATTGAGGTGCTGTTGGTGGTTGGTAGGTTTGATATGGATGGAGGTAATGATGTAGCCACATTTGAGAATTAGGCCAACATCAAGGAAGTTGGGTTGAGGAGGACTGTAGTCAGCATCACCTACGAAGGTGGTCCAGTTTTCAGCCGTTCTGTGCATCCCTTCCATTACCACACTAGCAACCAATAATATTGTCACGTTGAAATGGAAGCAGACTTGACTTCGAAGGCAAGGTTGTCAAATGAACGCTTCCCCTATCGCTCCGCCTCTATATGCAGAAGTGCTTTCTTACATGACGATAACTATAGGAGAGTAAAATTGTAGATTCCACATCACTTTATAAACACTGTAACAATGATAAAAGTCTTGAATATTTAAATACTTACTACTAAAACTTTTGAAAAAGATAGGTTGGTACTCATCACAAACAGTTCTTTATGAGTCACAGGAAGTTACACAAAACAATGCATATTTTTTGTAGAATGTTTCCTCCCGAACTGTTGCTTATGACAGAAAGAAAGCGCAAGTTAACTGTGAGAAATTGTATAGAGAAAACTGTCATCTATTTTCAACGCTTTCACCCAAAAGCTCCGAGCGTTAGCTCCCTCTCTAATGACCTAGCTGTCAACGGGACGTTAAACTCCAAGGTTCCTTCATCTTAGGGTGGACTGAATTTAGATGTTCCAAAAAGATATTCATGTTCTCACTTCCTTGAGGATAAATAATTACCGTGTTGTCTACATATCTGAAAAAACAAGCAGGTTTCAATGCCGTTTCTTCCAATGCACATTCTTGAAATTCCTCCATGAATAATTTACCAATGATAGGTGACAAGAGACTTCCCATCACAGCTGCATCGGTCTGTTCATAATTCTGGTAATTAAATAAGAAGTAGGTGGAAGTCATACATGTCGAAGTAAACTCGTTAATTCAGTACCCAACCTAGCCACAATTAACTGCAGTGAATCAAACAGAGGGATAGGAATGAAGAGAGAAACCACGTCAAAACTGACTAAAATATCAGAGTCATTGAAATGCATTTCCTCTAATCGAAGTAGGAAATCTGCAGAATTTTTAATGTGATGCTGACAATGTCTCACAAGTGGGCTCAACAAAGCAACAAGATATTTTGATACACAACATAACGGAGCACCAATGTTTGACACAATAGGTCTAAGAGGACATACTTCCTTATGAACGTTGTTGTTGTTGTTGTTGTTGTGGTCTTCAGTCTGCAGACTGGTTTGATGCAGCTCTCCACACTACCCTGTCCTGTGCACGTCTCTTCATCTGAGAATATGTTCGACAACCTACATCCTTTTGAATCTCCTTACTGTATTCATCCCTCAGTCTCCCTCTACAATTTTTACCCCACACACTTCCTCCTAATGCTAAGTTGACAATTCATTGATGTCTCAGAATGTGCCCTATCATCTATCACGTCTCTTAGTCAGGAAATGCCAGAAACTCCTTTTCTCCCCGATTCGGTTAAGCACCTCCTCATTAGTCACGTGATCTACTCATCTAATCTTCATCATTCATTTGTAGCACCACATTTCAATAATCTAATTTCTTCAGCATTGCCTGATTTTCTGACATTACATTCCGTTACCTTCATTTTATTCTTGTTAATGTTCATCTTATATCTTCCTTTCAAGACACTGTCCATTCCATTCAATTGCTCTTCCAGATCCTTTGCAGTCTCTGCCAAAATTACTATGTCATCGGCAAACTGCAAACTTTTTATTTCTTCTCCCAGAACTTTAATTCCCTCTCCAAATTTCTCCTTCCATTCCTTCACTACTTGCTCAATGTACAGATTGAACAACATTGGGGCAAGGCTACAACCCTGTCTTATTCCCTTCCCAACCTCTGTGTCCCTTTGTTGCCCTTTGACTCTAATAACCGCTGTTTGGTTTTTGTATAGTTTGAATATAATTCTTCGCTCCCTATATTTTACCCCTGCTACCCTCAGAGTTTGGAAGAATGTATTCCAGTTGACATTATCAAAAGCTTTCTCCAAACCTACAAATGCCAAAAACGTAGGTTTGCTCTTCCTTAGCCTATCTTCTAAGATAAGTCGTAATGTGAGTATTGCCTCCCGCCTTCCTACATTTTTCCTAAATTCAAACTGATCTTCCTCAAGGTCAGATTCCACAAGTTTTTCCATTCCTTTGTAAATAATTCGTGTTAGTATTTTGCAACCATGACTTATTAAACTGATAGTTCTGTAATTTTACACTTGTCTGCACTTGCTTTCTTTGGAATTGGAATTATGATATTCTTCTTGAAGTCGGAGGGTATTTCCCCTGTCTCATACATCTTGCATACCAATTGAACGTTTTATTAATGACTGGCTCTCCTAATGAAATCAGCAATTCAGATGGAATATCATCTACTCCAGGGGCCTTGTTTCGACTCAAGTCCTTCAGCGCTCTGTCAAATTCTTCTCGCAGTATCATATCTCCTATTTCATCTTCCTCCACTTTGTCTTCCATTTCTAGAATATTGCCTTCGAGTTTATTTCTGTTGTATAGGCCCTCTATATATTCCTTCCACAGTACAGCTTTCTCCCTCTTTGCTTAGTACTGGTTTTCCGTCTGAGGTCTTGATATTCATACAGCTGCTTTTCTTGTCTCCAAATATCACTTTTATTTTCCTGTAGGCGGTATCTGTCTTTCCCCTAGTTATGCATTCTTCTACGGCTCTGCATTTGTCCTGTAGCCACTCCTGCTCAGCCAGTTTGCACTTCCTGTCAATCTTATTTTTCAGACTTCTGTACTCCCTTTTTCCTGCTTCACTTGCTGAATTTTTGTATTTTCTCCTCTCATCAATTAAGTTCAGTATATCCTGTGTTATCCAGGGATTTCTATTAGGCCTTGTCGTTCTGGCTATATGATCCTCTGCTGCCTTCACTTTCCTATCTCTCAGAGCTACCTATTCTTCTTCTACTGTATTACTTTCCCCGTTTCTGCCATTCCTTGCCTAATGCTCCCTCTGAAACTCTCAACCACCTCTGGTTCCTTCAATTTGTCCAGGTTCCATCTCCTATGTTTCTACCTTTCTGTAGTCTCTTAAGTTTTAATCTGAAGTTCATAACCAATAAGTTATGGTCAGAGTCTATATCTGCCCCTGGATATGTCTTACAGTTTAAAACCTGGTTTCTAAATCTATTGCTTACCATTATAAAGTCAATCTTGTACCTTCCAGTGTCTCCTGGTCTCTTCCATGTATACAGCCTTCTTTCAAGATGTTTGAACCAAGTGTTGATCATTAAATTGTGCTCTGTGCACAATTCCACCAAGCGATCTCCTCTTTCATTCCTTTTTCCCAGCCCATATTCACATACTTCATTTCCTTCTCTTCCTTTTCCTACTACCAGTTCCAGTCCTCCATCACAATCAAGTTTTTGTCTCCCTTAACTTTCGGAATGATTTCTTTTATCTTCTCATACATTTCTTCGATATCCACATCATCAGCCATGCTAGTTGGCATATAAACTTGCACCACTATGGTCGGTGTTGGCTTTGTGTCTATCTTTGCTACGATAATGCGTTCACTTTGCTGTTCATAGTAAGTTACCCATGCATTCCTATTTTCTTATTCATTATGAGACCTACTCCTGCGTTACCACCAACTGATTTTGTATTTATCCTGTACTCACCTGACCAGAAATCCTGTTCATCCTGCCACCTAACTTCACTTATGCCCACTATATCTAACTTCAACCTATCCATTTCCCTTTTTAAATTTTCTAACTTTCCTAAGTGATTAAGGGTTAGAACACTCAACGCGCCGACTGGCAGAATGCCTGTTTTGTTTTTCTCGATGACTACATCCTCCTGAGTAGTCCCCGGGCGTGGATCCGAATGGGGAATATTTTACCCAAGAAGACGCCATCATCATATATTCCTGCAGTAGAGCTGCATGTCCTCGGGAAAAGTAACGACTGTAGTTTCCCCTTGCTTTCAGCCGTTCGCAGTAGCTGCATGGCAAAGCCACATTAGCTGATGTTACAAGGCCAGCTCAATCATCCAGACTGTTGCCCCTGTAACTACTGAAAAGGCTGCTGCCCCTCTTCAGGAACCACACATTCGTCTGACCTCTCCACAGATACCCCTCCGCTGTGGTTTTACCTACAGTTCGGTTATCTGTATTGTTGAGGCATGCAAGCCACACCACCTCGGCAATGTCTGTGGTTCACCTTAGCAAGGTTATATAACTTAGGACCGGAGCGCTATCAACCAAGTGCAATGTGCTAGAGTTGATAGAACTGAGGTGGCACTGAAGGCAGTGTCTACTGTATCTCATGTAGCTGTGGCATAGCATATAGAGGTAAAGCAATTAGGACCATTGAGGACCGATGTATTGAGCATAAACGTCACATGTGTTTGCATCATTGGACACAGATCACCCGATGGACTACAACAAAACAGAAATTTTGGCATGCACTTCTAACTACTGAGATTGTGTCATGAAAGACACGGATAACCTGCTGATAGGGATGGAGGCTTTTGTTTGAATTCTGCATGGAGTCCTGCTCTCTCACTTGTCCAAAAACAGATCGAAAAAATTAATGATAACTCAACTGCTGAAAACTGATGTTTATTAACGATATTGCTATTGGTTTTCATCTTTGGTCGTATGATGGCACTGTGTGGTTGCTTGCTCAGTGTGAGTTGTCTTTCTGTTGTCATTGAGAACTGAGGTTTCAAAACATTGTTGCAAATTGTTCCCTCACTGCAGTATTGCCTTGATAATGGTAGGGTGTACTCCTGCTAAAATATTGGCTGACACTGAGTTTCATACCTGGCTGCATACCCGTAAGTTTTTAATAAACTGTCCATTTAGATGAGTGTTATCCACTGATCTAGAAAATCTGTTTTATGATGACATTGGAAAAAGTATGCATCTCACTTCATAAGATTAGAAGACCAATACCCTTACAAGTGAATAATCTCATAATGTCCATTAAATCAATATGCTCAGTTTTCCTTACTATGCACAAAATAGTTGAGCCACCCGTATATTTTGAGTTGTTTATAGGTATGTTTCAAAAGCTGTCAAGTTACAGTTCAGGAGGGAACATTCTACAAAAATATACATTAGTGTTTCTTTTTCCATTCAGTGTTAAGTTCACTGCTGCCATAAAACCCTTTAGAACTGTTGTAGATCAAAACTTCTTCCATTTAACTGCATGATCAGTTGTTATTTTCAGCAGATATTTCTCTTCATTTGCAGGCTCACTGTTTGTTGCATATGACTGCACAACTTCATCATTGAAGTTTCACAGTTAGTATTTTGTTTTCAAAACTGTCACTTTCACTATCTGCGCAACAGACTGCTGATTATTTGATTCATTAACCACTGTTGCTGTACCAGTCACCACCATGGAATGGAATGAAATTGTATACAGTAGCCATGTCTGTTGGAGCGTGCCACCACAAGCCGCATCCCGTCCGTCTGCGGCATCTGAAAGACGCCCCGCCTCTGAGGGCTTGCAGTGCCGTCACGACCAGGCGAGCACGCAGTGTGTGAGGCCCCGCCCTCAGTTATGTCGTAGCTCTCGCCAGAGCCTCATGTGAACATTAGCTGATTTCCGTGACCTGTCACCATAGTGCACTACCCTGTTAATCAATGTGTTGTACCGTCTTTTGTGATAAATAAATTATACTGTTACAACAATGTCAGCTGCAGCAATGGATGTAACCCATCAGCTGTGGTGAATGATGCCATTTCCTAATCACTGAAAAGTTTCTAAAAGTTTCATTGTGAATACAAATTGCTATCAGTTTGTGATTCAGAAAGGTTCATTGAGAACCAATCATTACATGGGTGTAACAGATTGTTTTATGTAATATAAATTGACTCTAATTGTCCAGTAACAACTTCCATTCCTGTGATGTCATTGGTCAAAGCCATTGGGTTGTATCCCATGCTTCAGTCATTCCTAATAGTCAGTACACATGGCAGACAGATTCACTATTTCTTTTAGCATGTCAGTTTTAGGCCTACTATGAATTTTTTCGGGAATCTGTGGCCAAACACTCCAAATATGACAGAAATGGGAACCATCACTGTTGTTCCACAGTTTATTCTATAGCAAAACCATGCAATATATTGTGTGTTTGGATCATAAATAAAAAGACATGGATCAGTTGATAAATACTGAGAAACAGAAAACACCTCTCACAAAACTGTTGCATCATCAACAGACATGCACCTAATGGTAACTAAACACTTCTTATTGTCAGTGAGAGGCCTGCTTTATTCCCGAGTGTTTATCTTCAACAAGAACTCTCCACTATAGATATAACCTCTGGCATATATTAACACCAATTTGACTGTTAGTAGATCAGAGATCACAATAATCTCACACTCTTTAATTACAGCTAATATGAAATGCCTCTGTTGCCTTTGAGCTCTGAACTATTTCCAAATCCAATAGAAGGTTCACGTATATTATCTGTGTTTTCATTTACCCAATTTATCAAAAATGAATTCCACATACAGTAAAACACATAATAAATATCAAAAACATGGTGCAACCAACTGTAATTAACCAAATCCATATTACCCTTCAAAAGCAATTCAACACAATTGCAAATCACTAACAGAAAATTTTGTAATTTTTTCCTCTCAGAAGTCTTTTGCCAATAAGCTGTGATGGGGTTGTGTTGGGTGAGATGGGGGGGGGGTAGAAAGGAAGAAGAGGTGTTGCAATTAGGTGGCCAGAAGCATAAATGAAGGCAAACAGTTTTCATGCTATGAATGTGTTTAGGAGGATTTGCAAATGCATGGGATGTGACACACACAACATTTATTCCTTACATAACATGCAATACTGGGCAGACAAGGAAGCATATTGGCTTCTTGAGATGTAACATCGGCGGCCTTGTAGCATAACCGTATGTTGCGGCATCGTAGGCAGTTATATTGTGTGACCTTACTTCATTCCAAGCTTGCTCAATGGACAATCATATGCACACTTCTACCAGTTCTTCTAGAGGAGGGACCATTGGATATTTGAAAGTATATGTGGCTCTAACACAACAGAGGTTCAGCTCACTCATCCCATGCTGCAACTCAAATACTGGAAGAAAAATTTCCTGGACGTTGTATAGAACAAAATTCTGTTGTGAAATGGCCTGAAAAGTGCCCTGATCTAAACCTTTGATTCCTTTCTTTAAGGGCACTCAAAATGCAGTCTGTGACGAAGCCCCAACTATACCAGATGATGTGTGTCATCAACAAATCATACATTGTAATTACATCTGTTCATCTTTCTTTTGAATGGCGATTGCAGATGTGCACATTTTGAACATATGTTGAAATAAAGGATAAAGTTTTATTTCTATAAGATAAACCTAATGTAATGTGCTTTGGGTGCTTATCAAAGCATTCTTAGTAAATTGTTTATTACAGTTTCATTTGTACTAAATTCACAGCAATGTCAAATAAGTCAACAGCGTTTACTGCACGTAGCTGCTAACACTGTCATTGTGCACTTAATGTTCAGGATGAAAGGATGTTTAATTAAGAAGCCATACAATGGGGTGACTTTGATATTGTGGGGTGGCTTTTATATGTAACAGAAAAGTTTTTGTTTTGACTTCTATAATTTACACATAGTAAGAAACTGAATTTGACTCGTGTAGTTTTCAATATGGGTGCCTTCACTGCTGCCATGTGTTTAGTGTGTTTTGTTTGAAGTACACCAAGCCAACATATTGATAAGAAAAGTAAGTAGTAAAAGAATGGCAATTAAAGTAGTTTGCAAACTTTTAAGGGTACAGTAAAATATTTAAATGACTCCCCCCTTGCAAATGCTATATAATTCTGTAGTATTTCGTGATGTCTTAACCTTAATATAGGCCTGTTTTGAAAACAACTAAAGCTGTAAATAAAGTATTTCTTATAAGGGGTGACTTTGATAGCTTTTTGGCGTGACTTTGATGGTTACTCAAGTTTATTGATTAGAAATATATTCAACTCTACCACATACTGATTAACATTAACATTAACATTCACATGGCCTTTTTAACCTCTTTACTTGTCTTGATTCCTCATTATTTCATAAGCAGGAACAGGCAGTTAATAAATTTCTTTGGTTATAGGTGATATAAAGTGAGAAAAATGCCGCAAAAATACAAACCGATGGTAGGTACCAAAATACACTGAAGATGATCTACAAGAAGCCCTGTTGAAAATTACCATTAAATAACTTTTAAAAAGGCTTCAGAAATATATAATATAACATACGGTACATTACATAACAAGTATAATGGGAAACATGGTCGAAGTCCTTACGCTGACAGAAGAAGAAATTATTGTAAGGAATCTTATTACTGCTACTTGTGGGGAATGGGGGTACCCTTTAATTCATGTTGGATTTACAAATCTTCACCAAATACTACCTAGATAAAAAGGGTGTGATGAAAAAAGTTGCCAACAATACACCTGGTGTAGATTGGCTAGAAATTTTCTTGGTCGTCATGAAGTTAAACTGGCTCAATGATTTGGCTCCCATATCTCAGAAGCTAGGTCTAGTCTCTCTAAGGAAACACTTACTTCCTACTTCAGTAATTTATCGGGAACCATTAAGGATTTACCTGCTACACACATTTTCATTTACAACGGAAGCAACTTAACTGACGATTATGGCAAAAAGAAATTAATTTATAGGCACAAAGTACCCAGGAAAGGTTGTGAACCATACCAAGTCATCTACAACCATTATGATGTGTGGTGCAGCATCAGTTCTTTTACCGCCATATGTTGTGTACAGCAGCAAGCATATGGGGGACACATGGACATGGACTTGTTGTGATGAGCCATGCTGTACAAAAGGTTGTCAGTACAATAGAACCAGCCATGGTTGGATGGAAGCTCTATGCTTCAGTGACCGGTTCTGTTCAGTTCTTTTGCCACATGTAAGAAGACTTGAAGGGTGTAAAGTCTTGATCACATTTCACTGAAGATATTCTAACTATATGTATGAAACAAAATATTTCCTTTGTCCTCTTGATGTGGCATTTTTTCGCCCAATGAAAACTGTGTGGAGAGCTATTCTTACAAGATGGAAAATGAAAAATCCATGCCAACAAACTATGCCATAATCTTCTTTCCCAGCTTTATTGAAAACCTTATTGGAAAAAATGAACAATGGAAACACCAAAACCAAAAATACAGAAGATGACTGTGAAGGTGCTATAGCAAAAAATTTAGTCAGTACATTTGAAGCAACTGGTATAGTGCTCTTAAATCCAAACAGTACGTTGCTAGCTACCAAAAGACACTGAAAATGCTGAAGAGACTCAGAAAGCAGTGAATGATTCTTTAATAGAATTTTTACACGAGTGTAGATATGACGAGCCTGTTAAAGGACTTACTCATAAAAGAAAAAGAAAAAAAAAAAAGACTGTTTTTCCGGGTAAGAGTATTGAAGGACCAAGCAGTGTTCAAGAATCTACAGAGAGTGAAAGTGAAATGGTGTTAGATCCAGATGATTTAGATGATGATGCTTCTGAAAGTGCTGAGAATAATGCTTGTGAAAGTGGTGTTGTTTATGCAGAACCTAGTGTAAATTATTAAAAAGTCGGTCAATTTGTATTTGTTAAAGTTATTTATGGAAAAAGGAAAAGTGTCTTCTTTCAGTATGAAGCAACAATTCAAGAATGTGAGGAAGAAGAAGTTACAGTGATGGGTTTCAAATCTTGCGATACAAAGGGAAGTTTGTAAAATCAGACATATTGTCTATAAGGAGTGCAACTTATATAATTTTTTAAGGTGCAGACATTTAAACAATGCACTCACATGCCACAGTCACTTTTGTCACTTATTATGTACAACAATTTGAACAATAGCTAATATTGGTTCAACGCAGACCTGTTTCTTTACTCTAGGAACGATGTAACAACCTTAGCATATGGAATATGGATTTTACTTGAAAATGGTGCCATAGTTTCACCGAAATTAGTTGTACATAATAAAAGACAAAATATAAAAGTAAAATAGCGACTGTGGCATGTGATTGCATTGTTTAAATGTCTCCAAATTTTTGAAGAATGAAAGGTGATTTCTCTGTTTCAGCTCATGTAAAGGTGGGAAGATAAACAAATGTGAAGTAGTTTTCCTAAGCCCTGTGTGATACAGAGATTCTATCCTATGTCATTTTTTCCATATACAACATTTGTATGTGAACCTACATCCACTGAGGTCCAAAGTTAGTTGAAGGGGAAACAAAGCATTACTATAGTCGTGCAGGCTTATTTTACGGTATAAAATTAGGCAGCCTGATCGGGGATGCCTGTAAAGGAATATTTGCATTGCTAATGCCAATTCCAGCCATTGGGCCCTCAAATTCTAGGACATTTCTCGAATTTTTACATTATAGTTTTTGATGTCAACATTAATAAATAACACTGTAATGGTCATATCAAGAGCTATCAAATGATTGGTGTTTTTGTAAATATTTGGTCAATGCTTGGCACTGATATTTTCATTTGCTTTGCTGCATTTTTTTGTAAGTTCCAAATGAAATGAAATGATATGAGGAGGATAAAAAAGATAGTCTTTTTTGTATTTTTTGCTACTGTGTGAATGGAAGCTTCCAAATTTTTAACAGGGTGGACATACAACTTGTTGACACTATACAAAAAAGTAACAACCATCTTCAGTCACTAATTCAAATCTAGATATCTCTAAAACATCTTTCTTCCCTTTGTAGGTCAGTAGGTGCAAAATTTATTCCACTTTTACACATAGAGCCTGTGTAGAATGAGTAAGTTAATGAACTGGAGTTTCCTAATAGCACACCTTCACCTTTATTATAATATGTTCCACTATCACCCATGCTATGTAAAAATCAAATGTATGTTTACATATAAAACTAATCAGAATCAAGGGCATAATTGAAGCAAACAATTTCACCCTTTGGTTTAGACCCACAGTGTCATCAACATGGTGCAAAATCCCTATTTCAGTTGTAGCCTACTAAAAATAATGAATGTTTGAATTGATTAGTGTTTTAATTATATCATGGGGCTTGTTAAAATTTTACTTTCCATCTTGGTGGCCTTGTTTTATTTGTTAAGATGTTAATTTTTTAGAAATCCAAACAACATAGAATGACTTGGATAGTTTTTCATAGAGACCATAAAATAAATAACAACTCTGTTCCAGCTCTATAGTTGACAGGTAGTTGATGTACCATTGTTCATTAAGTAAAAATAATTCCCTTACAAAATGAACAGTTTATGACCACATAGCCTACTACACAACATGCCAATGATGTTGGTCAAAGCCGGCGCATGATATTGCATGCTTCAGTTGAACCAAATGAAGCACTAGTACACTATTGTAATTAATAATATTTTGTAATAAACTGTTCTAATGTTTTTCAGATTTGTTCCATGTCTATTAGAATTGGTTGTATTATCTAGAACGTAACAGAAAACCATATGGCCATGATGAGTGACATAGAGAAAGATACTAACAACAGTGGAATTCGTGTTGAGAGTTGTAACATGACTACTTCAGCCATGCTCACGCCGCCACCCTCAAAACCTTCATTAGCGGTAATACATCTTCAATACAGTTAAAATCCGTTTTTGACAGCTTCAACAGATACTTTACAACAACAATTTATTTTGGTATTATTACAGGGAACATCACAGAATAAAACATCTGGGTCAACACCAAGTGTGCATCCAGTACCGCATTCATTGATGAGTCCAGTAGCTGTGCCGACTGCAACGATAGAACAAACAATCACACCTACATTGCAGTGAGTTCTCTCTCTCTCTCTCTTTTTAAAGCCTAAGAATGTCAAATATTTCGTATAAATAATGCAATTATTAAGTTATGTAGTCCTGGTGTGTCCATTTTTCATGTAGGCTCCCCACTTGACCTCAGTCAAAAACTAAACCAAACAGTAGAATTTCATAAATTTGTCTTGAAAGTGGTCATATTGCACTCTGTTACCCATGTTGACATAAGCTGTATACATTTGGAATTGTGAATTGTGTGGTTTGTTTGACTTATGGATCTCATTCTCATGAAGAAATATTTCCAGTTCAAAGTATGTTGTAGGAGCCATTGGATCATTATCCTCAATAATTGAATAAAATAGAAACATTGTGGCAGCATTTCACCATCTTTAAATCCAACTGTTACCTTTCACCCTTACATTGTCCTTGGCATACACTACAAATCAGAATGTCACAGCAGTTATTCTAGATTAGATTAATACTTGTTCCATAGATCACAAATAAAACATTTCAAATTATGTGGAATGTGTCAGTTTAATAAAAAACAACAACAATGAAAGTTCCAGTAAGGAATGTTAATAATAATATGGCTGACGTGTGTGGATGAGTGTGTCTGAGTGATTATGAGGAAAAGTGTTTTCATTCTAAGGAAAGCTGTGGTTGAAAATTTAGAATTGTGTGTGTGTGTCTTTTATTTGTGTCTGTTGGTAGCTCAATGTTTGTCTTTACGGTCAGTTTAATAAAAGGTGTCTAAACATGTCACTCAATATTTTAAGAATTTTTTTTAGTGAAATTACTAAGTTTTATCTAAAAATTCATCTAATGTGTAGCAGGAGTTGCCATTCAGAAATTTTATTGATTTCTTTTTAAATACTAATTGACTATCTAACAGACTTTTGATGCTACTTGGTAAGTGACCAAAGACTTTGGTGGCAGCATAATTCACCCCTTTCTGTGCCAAAGTTAGATTTAACCTTGAATAGTGAAAATCACCCTTTCTCTTAGTGTTGTAGCTGGGCACACTGCTATTACTTTTGAGTTGGGTTGGATTGTTAATAACAAATTTTGTAAGTGAATACATAGTGCGTGATCAAAAAGTCAGTATAAATTTGAAAACTTAATAAATCGCGGAATAATGTAGATAGAGAGGTAAAAATTGACACACATGCTTGGAATGACATGGGGCTTTATTAGAAGAAAAAGTGGGTTCAAAAAATGTCCAACATATGGTGCTTCATCTGATCAGAAAAGCAAGGTACGCCAATATGTTACAGAATCGCATCATCCCTAGCCTGGCTGATAAACAACTGCTGGAACGTACGATTTTTATGCAGGATGGCGCTCCACCCCGTATTGCTAGACAAGTGAGAGATCTCTTGCGCGCTTCGTTTGGTGAGGATTGTGTGCTCAGCCACCACTTTCGTCATGCTTGGCCTCCCAGGTCCCCAGACCTCAGTCCGTGGGATTATTAGCTTTGGGGTTACCTGAACCCGCAAGTGTATCGTGATCGACTGGCCCCTTTGTTGCAAGGTCATTCTCATCGGATTATGTATAGGACACTGTCGTTTCAGCCATTGCCACTTATTAAGTGGGCACTGTTCTCAACAACTGACTGTATGCCACCTTCTGGTTGAATGCCCATTTTTTAACTGTCTATCTCAGAGTCTGTGTTTTCCATCTTAGTTGTCTGATACCTTAGCAGATGACACGTGATCTGCAGATCAAATTTTACTTTTTATCCGCCTTAGCAATATGGCGAAAGAAATTTAACATTCCACAGACTGGGAATCAGCTATGTAGGATTGCTTTGTTTTTACCTGTTCCTTTTACAAAGTTGACTGACCGCGAAGAGCCTTCTCCTTTTATTTGCCTTTGTCTCTGCCTTTGCATAGTACATGCATTTATTATGTTCTGACATAGGTGCTTATGACCTCAGTAGTCACTTCCCTCTATCTGACATATAGTACAACAAGGTATCCAAGTTTTCCAGAAAAAAATGGAAGTTTTTTTGAAGGGGCCTATACAGTTACAGTTATAATAGAGTCATTATTGAGTTTGAACTGACAGGCACATGCCTCAGTATGTTGCTCTACATAAAACTTATTATTTTTAAATTTTTTATACAGTGATAGCTTTTGACATATATGGTAACTCCCCCTCTTTCCTTAATATCTCTACTTACATGTGCAGGTAGTTTATATCCACTGACATTCACCTTTTCCATATCAGTGACAATGTGTTGCTCAGACAGATGAAGTATATCTATTGTATTATCAGCTTCTATAAGATCTAAACAAACTGGAAGCTCATCTATGTTATTATTTAATCACCCAATATTTCAGTGAAAAATGGTAACAGTTTTTTACTGGACTTTTGTGAGAATCTTTTGATTTTATATCTTTAGCACCCACCTGCTGGAGCTTCTCACTGGACACTGATCTTAGCATAAAAAGTTACTTTCATGAATTGCAGTGTCTGCCATTATTGGTTTTGCTGTCAACCCAGCCACATTCCCTTTCCTATTGAGATGCAGGCCATGCATAGTGAAATCCCTCCTACTAATAGCACCAACAGGAACCAAACTCATGTCTGACAGATTGGCCACCCTAAGCAGCTGATCTCACTGCATATTGACCCTCCTGACAGAGCAGTTCAATTAGGGTCGATCATACCACACGAAAGTAGGCACCAGCCCAGCTACAGGAGCTATTTTAACTGGGTCATGCTGTTCCCCATTCCAACCACTACCACAACATAACCCTGTTTTGTGAAACCTTTGCTCAAGGAACTTATATCCTCTACCACCTGGCAAAGACCTGCAATAGTCTTGAAGTTTGCAACCTAGTACCTATAATCTAATTTTGCCTGCAAAGTTTGGCCCACACTCTTCCATGGCTACTGCATAGCAACAGAACTTTCCACATACATTCTACCTTTTTTGAAACAGTTGGTTTCTTAGTGAAAGACTGTTGTTTCTTTAATACCCCTACTTCTACGGGAGCCTCTTCCTCACATAACTGTAGTAGCAAGACAAATCTATTGGTTGTGCCAAATGTGAAGCTGCCAGACATTATACTCTCTCTGTGGCCACTGTTCCCTGCTACCACTTCCCACCTCTGTTCACCCTTCTCCCCCTTAACCTCATAAGTTCCTCCCCAACACTATCCAGTTCAGCCTGAAGGGCCCTAATCTTCCCTTCCTGTTCAACTATTTTTCTGTATCTTGAACACACTTTGCGAAAAAAAGGAAGAGACTCATTTGCTTTCCCCAGTCCCACACCTCTACATTCCTCCTAATGAAACCACTTCTGACAACAGCTGCTTAGAACCACAACACTAACTTTCCTACGACAGCTCAAACACTTTGCATTCATGATTGTCATGAGATTTACTTGAGTGATATCAACAGTATATGTTAACTACAGACACAAAGGAATACTAGATATGTTTAGGACATTAATATATGTGTAAACTGTTAGTAAATGCCCTTAAAATTGTGGTATTACCACAGTCTAACATATAAAGTTGTGACACTCACTGTTGCGAAAGTTGTTAATAACTGACAGTTGCAATGACACTAGCGCTCTTAGTGGTGGACAAGACACTAGCATGTTTTTGAGGAGGCTGGGAATGAGTTTATGACAATCCCTATAGTGGACAACTGGTGACTGTCATCAGTGATGAAAACATTGAGAAAGTGAGGATATTAATCACAAACGATTGTCGATAACTGCGCACATGTTAGTGGATGAACTGCAGATTAACCATAAACCTGTGTGACAAATCCTTATCCTGAAGTTAGGAAAGAGGAATACATGTTGTGCCACATCACTTGATTGACAATAAAAAGCAGACACGTTTAGAGGTTTTACTGGATTTTGGCAAAACGGAAATATGGCACTTAATTTCTTGATCTGTATTGTCAAAAAGATGAAACCTGGTGTCTCCTGTATGACCCTGACACGAAATGGCAAAGCAGACAATGGCATTCTCTGACATCACCTCGTTGGAAAAAGGTCAGAGCCAAAAAATGATGCATCAAACAATGTTCATCACTTTTCTCTATGGTCAACCCATTATCCACAAGGAATTTCTACATGAATGAATGCTGCTAGGTACTTTGAAATTTTGACCAGTTTCATGCAGGGTATGTTCCCAGTACACTCAACAAGTTTACTGTTTCTTTGTTACAACAATGCTTGCCCACACAAAGCCAATATCGTCAAACAGTTCCTGGGAAAAAGGGGGTAGTGCAACTTGAACATGATCCATACTCGCTGGATCAGAATCCTCCAGATTTTTTCCTATTCCCTTGACTCAAACTCTTTGAAAGGAAAGAGATTGTGATATTCCTGACACCCAGCAAAATGTGACAAGGTTTTTGAACACCATCCCAAAGGAAGACTTCGTACAAAGTTTCCAGGAAGTGTATCACAGAGCTCAGCAATGTGTAGTTTTGGGAGGTAACTATTTCGAAGGACAGTAAGTGAACTGTTATTCATAGATTGTCTGCATTAATGTTATAGGACTATTCACCAAATTTAATTGTCAGAGGTTGTATGTTAAAAAGTACATTACACTTGTGGTGTCGCACAAGTCTGAAGTGCGCGCCATGTACTTTCGCCGCGCGCCGCCATGCATGCACGGTGCGGCGTTCTTATGATGTCGGCCACGAGCACCCTCTGCTGCAATCCCGCTCGTGGCCACCCTGAACTGCATCGGTCACTTGGGATTAGGACAGGCACTAGGTCTCATCAGTAGGCAGGCCTCTATCTAGTTTAACTATGTACCAGCATTCCATTAGTCTGCTGCCCTCCAAGTTAAGTAATGTATTGTTTCTAAGAAATATATCTCTTATACTAATCTAGCTTAGTGTTTCTAGTTTCTGCTGTCCCACTGGCTGGTCACATCCGTACCTGCACAAGCATGCATCCTATTTCCTTGTGTCGGTCTCTCTCTACTCGCCCACCGACACCTAGGACAACCGGTGGCAATGAGACACAAAAACACTGACTATTATCATTGCTAAAGTAAGAAGAGAAAAAAGTTTAATGAATATCTGAGGCAGTGGGTTTCAGTTATATGAACTTACTTGGAAAATCGTTTTTGTACATCAAAGGAAGAAGTATTTTGATTCCCAATGTATTTGTGTGTCCATTCAAAGGATACCCATTAATATTTTTATTTGTGCAGACAGTGGGCCAGAGCCAGATTATAATTATATTACTACATTTGAAATTGAAATAAAATAAAGTTTTAGTCTGAGAGAAAAAAAAACACCTAACTTTATATTCTTATAAGTCCAAACAAATATATCCAAACTTTTGTGAAATTCTGAGGTTAAGATTACAAAACCTAAAAGTACTACAAGATTTTGTATAGAATGACTCCATAGCATATCTGCTGTAATGTGGGCAATATGTCGGTGTGTGCTATCCTTTAAATCAGGAAGAGTCTGCTTACATCTCTGATACATGTGATTCACCAAAGGTTTATTGAAGCACATCTTTCACGTGGGAAGTGACATGTGGTGTCACCCCATCTTGCGTAACTATAGTGACGTGGACACAGTTACATGAGATCTATATCATGTTTACCTATTACTGCACACCTAACTGGCCAGTGGCATTTCATCTTGAATAAAAATGGACTGTGAATGAAAGAGTTTGTGAAACAATACCACACAGTCACTTAAGCTGTGTGTAGTGTATGTTCCCTCACAAGGTGTGAGGGAATAGAACACCATATGTAACAGTTGTGTGCATTCATGGCACTGTGCAAAGTAAAATGTGCCTCATCCATTCAAAGAATATTCCGTAGCCACATGTCGTCTTTTTCAATGAAAAAACGAAAGGCAAAATCATGATATTGTAACCTGTCCTGAGGCTGCATTTGGTGCACATTATGAATCTTGTAGGGATACCAGTTTAAAATCTGTCACAAAATCTTTTGAATTGTTGAGCGGGGGACAGGGAATTCCCGTGGCACAGCTCAAGCACTGGATGCAGTATCTGAGGCATGTCATGCACAGTGGGCTACAGCTGTAGCAACCGCCATGGGAATGGGACACCTCCCTCCCCTGCTCCACCACCTAATTCACCTGTTCCTTCAAATTTATTGACACGGTGCCTCTTCACAATAGTTTTTGTCAGCGATTTTCGAGCAGTGAAACACTGCTGTTGCTACCACCCTGATAAAACGACTTTATCAGCAGTGTACTGTTTTCCTTCCCAATAGCCATTGTAGTTTGTACGAAAACTACAACCTTCGTAAACCTTTACACTGATAGTCACTTAAAAGACTACATTAACAAGCATCGCCAACCAACCAACACCAACAGTATCTGCTGCGTTACATATCCCCCCCCCCCCTTTCACCAAAGGAAATTTGTGTTACCAACTGCATACATATAGTGTTTTCTATGTGAAAGGGTGTAAACATGTTTTGAATGTTTGTGATTGTGCAGCTGAGACGGGACTCAGGCACCAACCCAATATTCACATAGTAGAGTGTGGGAAAAAATCTAAAATTCATAGCTAGGCTCATCAGCACCCAGGTTCTAGTCATTAATCTGCCAAGTGGATTCAAAAGTTGTGTTGTTGAAATTTGCACATACTTGGCTATCAGAGTGGGTTACCACTCGGCACAGAAGCATAGACTACTAAGCACACTTGTAGAGGATGTGCTTATCTCCAATGCAGTGTGTCTGCATCAGAAAATCCATTAATTTACTAAAAACTTTACATAATAAACTTCAATAAATGTGTTAAAATGTGAGTAATAACAAAAATATTATAGAAGTAGCCACAAGAGCTATGAGGTGCACTCATGGGTATCATGTTTGAAAATGAAAAAGTTCATGAGTGTGCGGCCAGATCCCTGTGTCAAACTGGCACAATATTTTGGCAACCAAACCTGTTGCCATCATCAAGTGCTCTGATGAACTGACTGCCTAGGAGTGGTAGCTACGCTTTTATCTCCTCCCTTCCTCTGCTGTTTCATACGCCGTGGAAGTGGAAGAGAAGCTTCCCTTTCTGGACGTTCTGGTTAGAAGAAGACCTGATAGGACACTAGGGCACAATGTTTTCCACAAGAAGACGCACACCGATTTATACCTGCATGCAAATAGCTGTCACCATCCAGCTGTTTCATATGCCATCCCTGCCTGATGACGTGGCAGCGTCTCGTAGTACCTCGCTCCCTATGACGTCCACGCCCAGCAGTGTCTGCTGGCGGTGTCTGCTCTGTAGCCCCACCCCCCGCCGATGTCAGTTTATTATGTGACATTTTATTTCCTTTCTTAATTATGCTGAGTCAGTTTTCCACGCCTCACTAAGTGCGTGTCACTGTCACAATTTGTGGTTCCCTCACTTGGATCTCAGTGGACTCTTTAATTATGCAGTTCCAGAAGCTGGACATCTGGTTCAGAACTCTCGTATTCTTGTAGTCCATGTCATGTAATTCGGAATGACAGTGTTCTGCAACTGCCAATTTGTTTGGCTGTTGTAATCTCACGACAATGTTCTTCAACAGTACACAAAGTTTCATCAATGTAAGTCTTACCACATTGGTATGGGATCTCATCTCATAAACACCGGATTTACGTAAACTCGGGTGATCCTTAATTCTGCCAAGCAAAGCCAGTGTGGCTGGTGTGTGAGAAACTTCACTTGGTGTTTTCATAGAATTCACTCTATCTTGCTGGATAGTGTGCCATAATATGGAAGAAATGCAGTGGTAGTCTACAGTGAAATCTTACTCTCTGTGAAACAGCTTTGGAAAAAGATCTTTCATATTTCGGCCTTTTGTGTATCATCCTCTGTTTCAGTACTATTACTGTCACAGAGTGTCTGGATATCTTGTTTTGACCCATTTACCAATTTGACGTAGGACCAGAATTTCTTAGGATTTCTGCCAAGTCGGTACACAAAAGATAGTTCTTAAAGTCATTGAATGCCTCTCGCATAGCAGCCCATTACGCTAATATTGGCCTTGTCTAACCTTTGCTTGTCTGCAAGACTTTGGCTACATTTTTATTTGTGGTGAAGTTCTCTTTGCTTTAGTAACAGTTTCATAACTCAGTTGTTGAACCATCTTTCATAATTTTACTTAGTACATACTTATCTAATGCATATTGTACAGTACACTTGAATTCATCCACAGTTGCTCAACACTGTCAGTCTAAGAGATGAAACTATCATGTTGAGCAGTCAAGTACTCTCAAATCTGGCCCTTTTTGCTTTTGCTAAATAAGCTCATCTTCCTTGTTCAAAGCTATATTCATTGAGGGTGTTATGGCCTTGTGATTACTGATTCCTGATCTAAACTGACTGTTCCTTCTGAAAATTATTCCATCGCATAAATCATAAATATTCAAATGAGCTCTTCCTTCACAGAATTGATTATTGTAATACTCATACTATTTATTATTGTTCACTAAATTAAAGTGAAATATGAACAGTGTAGCTCGACAAATGAAGACAAACTTAACTCTCATTAACATTAATTTCAGAAAGAGTATACCAATATCTAAAGTTTTCTCTTTCATTTTATAATAAAATATCGTTGAGTGTTGACATTGTTGTGCAATATATTCTTCTGTGACGTGGCCTGCGGTCAAATGACAACAGCAGTCAGTTTGTATATTTCTGATCTAGACTGCTGTGGTGGTGAAGTAGGTGGCATCGCAACATCAGTGCTGGTCTTTTTGTCATGAAACAAATAAAACAAAGAGAATATTAAGTATTAAATACTTTCTACAACAAAATAAAACAGAAATTTATTTATAATCAATAATTATTATATTTACCTGCAAAACTGAGCTGAAGGTAGTCTGATGCAACTATCAGATATTCTTGTTACTCCACACAGTGTATACTGAAAGGGTGCACGAATGAATTCAAATACCACACCTAACCTTAACATGGTTGCAGAACAAGGATGGTGCATAAAGGCAGCAGTTCAGCAGTCTCTGACCATGGTCTCTTCAGACTTTAAACTGACCATTTTAGGGCGAGTTGCATAAACATAGCTAATTGTAGTTCAGTTTTGATCAAAGATCAGAAATGAACATGATTCTGTTCTCTGTGCGAGTTATATAAAACTAATCTTAGATCACTGAGCTTGGTTCAATACTGAAATAAGGTCAGTGAAACAGAGCTGACAACACTGCTAAATAACAGAGGTAATTGATAATGTATAAAATTGAGTTGTATCGAACTTGCGATTTATATAGAAACGACTGACAGTTTTCTACAGCATTTGAGTTTTGTCTGCGTCATAGACAAAAACAGCAAATGGAGAAGAAAACTCGTTCAGCAAATTTCAAGACAGAGGAAAAATATTTTAATTCATATTGTTTTACAAGTCAGTTGTTGAAAATAAAAAAAAAAATAAAAAACAGACTGCTCCACTACTAAGGCTAAGGAAGAAGCGTGGAAGCAAACTGCGTGTAATGGCAATTGCAGGAATGTAGTGCAGCAGGAATGGAAGTCTTTGAAATTGTACTATGAAAATATTAAGAAATATCAGAGTAATCTGTAAGCTGAAGGTAACATAACTTGTAGGCCATGCGTATAAAACACTCGATAACAAACAACTTGTAGGGTTATTGTTGAAACTAGTATATCCTGTGGTCAAAATTTGACCAGTTGTGTTTGCAAAGTCATGAAAATAGAAAAAAATTAATGTAATTCAAATTTATTGAGCACTGCAAATTTATAGGTTTTATGTGAATACTATAAGAACAGGTGAAAGAAAGGGCAAAGAGGAAACATGAGAGAATGAAAGACACAAATGAGGGAATTGATTGCTTTATTTAACAGTTTAGCATTACAAAACTTCAGTAGAAACATTTTTCACAAAAATCCTTTGATTGTTTCGTGTTGGCTTATTTATATAATGATTATTGTAATGAATCTGACTATATTAATACTGTGTTCATAAATTGAATTGTTTAATTATATTTAAAAAAGATATTTAAATGTTAAGAATTAAACATTATGGAGAATTAAAACAAAGGGGGGAGGCAGTGGGGATTGAACCCAGGAACTTAAGCTTGGAACTCCAAGTGCTAACTGACTGAGTTAATTTTAGTTGTACCAACATGCCACCAACAACGGGTTATATTGTAGTGGAAAAATTTGGAGTAGCATCCTAACATTTCTTTTTGCCACTCTCAACAGCTATGTGCACACATAAGTTTTATATCTGCAACATCTGTGACAAACCACCTTTCGAATTATGTACGTTTTATTGGCCTTCTTGTATGATTAATATTAAAAATCGGTACCCTCAGTTTTGTTTTAGCGTATTTATATAATGATAATTACAAATAGCATTAACATTTTATTTGAAGAAATAGTAAACTTATTTATTCTTCTTCATATTATTAACATGCAGACACAGACAGACCTCAAAATAGTTTTTAACAAACCTTCCTCTGAACTTAGTTCAACCACGTTAATCGGAGAAATTTGCCAGTCAAATTTGAACTGAGATCAGGGGGAATGATCTTACTATTCTCATAAATTTAAGATTGCCCTGCTGGATTCTGTTGAAATGGAAAAGGTCTAAGTGTCTGAGATGTTATGTATCTGACTCAATAAGAATTCACAAGAGTTTAGTAATAGGGTGGATTTTTAAGGTGTCTGTCAACAAACTTTCATTGTTTTGTTATTTTATAAATGGTAGTGTTACGTGTTGTATTCCGCACCCTGGAGTTGAGGCATGTATTTGACATTAGTTGCTACCATATACTTTGCATGGCTTACTTTTGGCCATAGACAATCATACATTTTCCTATGTCTTACTTGAGTGCTCACAGGTGGGCTGCCAGTGAGTCACTTCAGGTATTTTTATGGTGACACATTGTATGGTCTGATCATTAGTGAGAAGCTGGGTGTCCACATTTTTGTTCGCTCACTGACCTGTGACCCTCTCAGCTGGGACACTTAGTGATACAACCCTCTTTTCTTTTATTTGTAGATGGAAGGCCATTCCTATCTATCCCTACCTCAACTTCTGCTTCAGTGACGTGTTTAATTATTCCACTGTATTGTTGTTTTTATGGGTTAGTACTACTACATCTAATATGCTAATGAGTACAGTGCATTACCTGTACTTAATTGCATTAAATCTGTCAGTTAATCCCAAGGTATGACAACTGATGTATCATTTGAATCATCACAGTGAGAGGAATTCAGAAGTTAGGGTTAAATATTCACCCTGTGCCCTTACATCAGCAACACTCAATACAGATTTCATCATCATCTTCACTACAAATGGGGCTGTTTTTTCAATCATTACCTTTGTACAACATATACTCTTCCAAATAAATTTTGTTGTGATATATTCGTTTCTTCTTGACGTGCATTTTCGATGCCTGTCAGTGTAGTTTGACATTTTTTGCCAATATAATCTGTGGAAAACATCAATCTTTAAATTTTCATTTGCATGTAAATTTCTGCTTTATGGCACTCAGATATGTTTGTTAGGTAATTTGCTTTTCTTGTTCATTAAATTTTAAGATTCTGTTATTGAAATGATCAACAATCAAGGGAGCTATAAAAACTTTCAAGCATATTCCAGTAGAGGGCACCACTGGCCCATGTTGTATACTTGCATTTCATCAGATTGCCTTCCATAAAGAAGGTTTTTTATGCCCACAACTGTATTTATGATTTCCAATGGGTAATTTGCAGCAATCAATCATTATTTTTGGGAAAAATTGCATTTCGTTAAAAAAAAAAAAAAAAACAACCTTGCAATTGGCTGTGGTATCTGTAGTGGATCACCTAATGAATCGGATAGCACCCATTGGCTTTGACCTGTGATGTTAGTGTTGTATAATGTCATTGTTGTGCAGTGATTTCACTATAATTACAAGTGGTCTGTTGTTGTAGGATGGTGTACTGTGCTCTGGAAGTGGATGTTAATAGTTTGACGTATGTTGTCAGATATGCATTTGGGAAGGAGGGGGGGGGTAATTTTTTGTGTGAATGTATTTGAGTATGATGATATCTCTATACATGAAAATGGTGTGTTGGTTTGTGTGTGTTTCAAAATCTCAAAGTTCTTCACCAATTGAGCTCTAAATTTGTCACAATGTTGCACTGTAACACATGAAGCTTTTTTGATACCTATTTATTTAATATATTACACATAACCTGTATAGATGAGACTTCTGTGATTTTTGGTAACAGCTTTTCCACATTTTAAAATTATTAAAATTCATATATGACATATATTTTAAAAAAAAAAATAGGTATGTAAAAAGATGTGTGTATTCCAGTAGTACTTGTATCAGTATTTCAAAGCATTCGGTGAAGAACATTAAGAGATATAAGATTTTGAACTTGACACTAAACATGGTTCTAAGTTAGAGTTATAAGACAAAATCCAAGAAGGGTAGGCAATGACAAAGAGGGGGGGGGGGGAGGAGATATAGACATACTTTCTTAATTGGAACCAAGACTCCAAATACCAACTTTTGTAGATCAGGTTTCAAAACTGACTTAACAGCAGCATTTTTCAAAAATATTTTCAGAAATAGCTGAAAGATGCCTTTTTTTGTTTTATTAAACCTAAATCGCCAATCCACATACCAATTTATGTAGGTCTAGCTTCAAAATTGATGGAATATCAAAATATTGCTTCTTAAATGACAACAATGGTGTAAGATGAGCACCGTTCTGCAATTTTCAAGTTTTTATCATTGGTGGTTTTGCTTGGGAGATGGCGAGTCATTCAACAGAATGCTCGTTTCATGAGGATAAATAATTTACTCCCAGAACAAAAGTACATACAAGAACCCATCAACCAGAGAGAAAGCACATACTTATGTACCTGTTAAATTGTAAATGTTAAAGAATGTTCCCCCTCAGCCTATGTTATTGGTTGCTTGATTATATTTAACTTATAGTGTCAGCAGCGTAATAATAATTTCGTGTGGCTCATTGGCCTGGTGCAAGTCTTTCAGTTGGACGCCACTTCGGCAACTTGTGTGTCCCTAGCCTGCTGAGTTAGTAGTAATGTTGGCAACGAAATGCTCAGTTTACAAGGATAATTGATTTATTGACTGGATAGTGGTTCACACAAGAACATATTGACGACAGACCAGGAACTGCAATAAATGGGTATTTTTCATTCAAAATATTCAATCTGATAAGTATCTCCTTAGAATTACCACTTGTGTTACAGTAAACAACAGTCCTGAGTAACGCTCAGGAACCAGATGCTTTCTAATAATGTTTGCAATTCACGTAGCCAGCCCTTTAAAGATATATAATGAATGTGCTCTTCTAAATCCATGCCGACAAGAGATGGACGTTTACTGTTGTAGAATTACTTAGATATGAAGGTTTAATTGTACTTATGGCAGCTGCGGCATTTAGTGCTAATGTAATATTTCATGGTAAACACGGAAGATTGCCTCATTGTATGTAACTGAGTTTTCAGAGAGCAGTCAAGAGATTTTGGCAACAACAGCCACTGGTTCAAGTGAAATTTTACCGAAATCATTATACAAATACATCAACATGAAAAATGACATCGATTTTCGATTATAATTATACAGTGAGGAAAATGAAACTTACATAATTCAAAAGATGCTTTGCCGTAGATGAATGCAAAACGAAAATCTTGTGTATACATAGCCATTAAGAGAGGCAAAAGGAAGCAGATGTTTTCATATCTATAGCTCTGATCGTGCTTTAAATTCTCCTACTGCCAAAGTGAGCATCAAAAATTTAAGTGGTACCAACTTTTGCCTTGTGTACTGGTTAGATGCTATGGTAAAAATTCGACACTAGAGTAATAACTTTTCGTGGAAATGCATTTTAGGTACCTTCATGTTTAACGGTTAATTTTCAGAAAGATGGATCATGACATTAACAGTTGAAATCAAAACACCATAGGAACGAAATCTGAACAAAACGTTGTTTATGGGTGTTGTTATTTCATTTAATTTTATTTAACAGTAACTTTGTGATAGTTTTCAGCATATAACACATAATTTCAAGCAATTCCTTAATTTCTTCATTTTATATAGGTACGACGAGCAAAAGAGATAGATGGAGGTTGAGATGGAAAATGGATGGAAGGAAATGGAGCTATGAACAGAGGCCAGGGTTTAGATGGAGGGTGGATGTAGATGTAGATAGTGGGTAAGCAGGAAACAGACTTAGTGGATGGGAAATAGATGGAAAGAATGTAGAACAATAGCTTTATACTAAGGTGAATTATACATTACATGGTCCAGAGTTGGTCAATTGATCTGTATGTTTGTTGAGAAAATGAATGACAAAGAATGTAATCTATCTTATGGGTTTAAAATAATTAGTATCTCCAAAGCTATATTTTTTATAACTTTCATTTCACATAGCCACAGTAGCCCAATGAACAATATTTATTTGATTGAAGCATTCTCTTGGTGATGCTGTGTTCACATGAGTTACAGTATTTCCTATTCTATTTATTTCATATGAGAGTGAGCCACAGTGAAGTGTGGACAGGTTCAGCTAGTATGTACATATTATTTCTTTCTCTCTCTCTTTCTACCTCCTCCCCCTACCCCTCTCCCAGTGTGTATGTGTGAGAGTGTGCTCTCTTTTTCTGATGATAGCTGTGGCCTAAAGCTTTTGATTGTGTGAAAGTGACTGTGACTGACTTTTCTATGTGCCTGTCTGTGGCGAATGTCTTTATGATGGTATTGCAATCTATCCTAATTACATTTTTGATTGAATGTTGTTACATGATATACATATAGAAGTATTGTAGAGTAGTAATATATTTTCTCTGAGAATTTTGGAATTTTTTTTTGCAGGAATGTAGTTGCCACTGTGAATATGTGCTGCCAGCTAGACCTCATGCAGATAAATTTTCGGACTCGTAACTCTGAATATAATCCACAGCGCTTCACTGGAATAGTCATGAGGATTCGTGAGCCACATACAACTGCTCTTATTTTCCGCTCAGGAAAAATGGTTGTAACTGGTGCTCGGAATGAGGCTGATTCACGTCTTGCAGCACGCAAGTTTGCAAGAATAATTGAAAAATTAGGCTATAAAGTAAGTTTTAGTTCACTTAAGTTTATGAATTATGATTTTAATTAAAATCATTATATAAAACTTTCTGTTAATTATGGAATAAAAGGAAACAAAAATGCTCTAACGGTAGGTATTCACCTTTGTTTCATGCATATCATTACTAAATGGTATGGATGAAAACAGTAAAGTTGAAATTAAATGACAAACAATGGAGACAAAAACTGTCATTGAAAATTGAACATCTTATATTGAGTACTTTGTTAGGAAATAGACACTGACTGTTGGTTTTCTTCATTCTACTTACACAATCAGGCTTGGATTCCCTCACTACTGATTTGATTGGAGGATCACCAAATCCTAATAGGCCAGTCGTAGACAAAAAATGGCCTTAGGTCCAAAAAAATTGCAGGAAGCTGAATTTTTGATATGTTGTTAGGACATATTAAGAGTAGTATTAAACCAAGTTTGCAGCTTCGAAATCCTTTAGCTTACCTTTTAAGAGCCAAAAAACCTCAAAATTTTCGGACTTTTTTCTGGTTTCAGCTTATAGCTAGTGAAGGGTGGTATTTTGATGAAAAGTCACCCACACTTCTATTAAGGTAGATAAAATATTCTAAAATTTAAGCCCAACTGCAGCTGTGAAAGTCTAATAGTTCCCGAGATATTGGACTTCAAAAATTGACTTATTTTTCCAAAAAGTTCAAATTTCCGATTTTCGTCATCTTTCGGCTAGAATATTGGCTCTAATAATCATCCCATGGGGAAAGTCATAATAAACAAAGTTATAGAGCAGTTATTTAGCTTTAATCCAAGTACAGAATGAAGTCCATAGGCCCAATAGATTTCTAGTTATTGTTAAAAAACGAAAAGTTGGAAAAATCTGATTATTCAATAAACTGACCCAGATGAACTGCATTCCTCGTATCCTGTATATAATAAAGAAAAAGGAGGAATTACTCATTGACGATGATTATTAACGCATTGTATATAAATAGGTGTAATTTATGTGTTAGTGCATACCAATATATTTTTGAAAGTAGGTATTGCTGTAAAGACAACGAAAGCCTCTCCGTTTGTGAGTATTCGTCAGCCATTGAGGGTCTGGGACTTTCGTTCGTAGTGAGGCCCTCACTCCGAGTGGTGACCCAGCGGGTGTTCTGTCCTCCCTCCTGTCTTGTCTCTGAGGTCTTCCTCACTACACCCAGTCTGTCCTTGGCCGTATTCAGATCTGTGAAGAACATTTCAAACAAAAATCGTCTAAATCTCAATCATGGTGATGTTTTAAGTACTTGCTTTTTTACAATATGTCGGAGCTACCCTCGTCGGATGTTTGTTTCGGGGGCGGTGGGAAGTGCTTGGAGAGGGAACAGTGACAGTGAAAAATCATGGAATTTAGATGCTGATAAAAGTGTGTCAGAAACGTGGGCTTGAAAGGAACATGAGGTTTTTGTGCCATTTAAACGGATCGTCCGTATATGACGCATGCAGGAAGAGGTACACAGTGGAAAGTAATGTGAAAGAATTTGTCCAGCGAGGAGGAGATGTTTCATCTGCTCAACCATTGTCTTCACGTGGGGAAAGGCTGAGAAGTGTGTCGGGTTCAAGGCGTCACATTATTGGAGATTTTTGTTTCCCTTGTGGTGAAACATACTCCAAGGAATATTTCGAAAAACAGATAAAATTGCCTAAATATCTACAGGATGAACTCCATCAAGTGGAAACACTGGAAGTGAAAGAATCGATTGTGGAAAAAGCTGGACAAGCTGGTGAATGGGGACAACAGATTCTTCAGTGACTTCATGTATAACTGAACTTGTTGCTGCTGAGGGGAAGTACCACAAACAGTGCTACCTAAAATTGCACTCCTTGTCGCGATCTTCTAATGCATGAGGTAAAGGAGAGCGTCCTGAACATCCCCTCCTTATCGAGGGTATGGAGCTTACATATGTGTGCCTTGCAGAAACAAGAGAGGAAAACCACTTTTCCATAACTGACGTGATTGCAAAGAATTTCACAGGTAATTAGAAACCAACAGTTGCAAGTGTTCAAGCTCATCTATAAAGGCGATATGGAGAAAAAATTATTTTTGCGCAGGTTGGTCCATATCACAGCCCAGTCTTGATGTTCAAAGACATTGGACAAAAAATTCTTTATGAAAAGTGGTACAATCAAAGACTTAGCGATCCTGCTGAAGAGCGGCTTAGAGTTGTCAGACATGCAGCCGAGATTATCCTGCCAGACATTCGTTCCCAAACATTTGACACTACTCTATATCTCCTGTCACAGGCCTTTTTAAAAGACGCAAGGGCATCAGTTCCTGATTCTCTGCAACTGTTGCCTGAATGGATTATCCTGAAAAACAAACTTTCTTCTCTCGAACAGTGGAAAAAGAAGTGCATAGGATTTGCTCATGGAATCATGGCTGCAGCGAGGCCCAAATCTTTCCTATCCTCAATTCAAATAAGCTTTGGAACCTATTTGTATAGAAAATTTGGATCAAAGCACCTTGTTGAACTTTACCATAGTATGGGAATATCTTGTACATATACGGAGGCTATGCATTTTGAAAGTTCCGCTATCCTCTGTGGAGAAGTGACCCAACTATTTGACAAAGTTGCTTTTATCCAGTTTGTGTTCGACAATGCAATGTAATTGTTAACACAATTGATGGAGAAAATACGTTCCATGAAATGGGTGGTATAATGATCATGACCCCTCACTCATCCATTCACCCAGACAAAAACATACCACGTTTGAAGTCCATTTCTGCAGAGTCTATCAGGTTCACACATTGCCACACACATTAAACATTCTTCTATTAGAAAGAAATCTGGCTTGTCAGCCATTTCAATTAACGAAGTGAAAATCACTGAAGACATTTTTCCAAAATCCCCAGAACTGCTCTGGTTGTTAGCAAAAGCAACTAACATGTCAGGCATCCCAGGATGGAATAGATTCATGGACCAAGTGAGAACAGATCTTCCTTACAAACGTTCAAAGATTGTATATCTCCCTTTTATCCATGCTCCCCCAACCACTATGACACTGTTTCAACATCACTTTTGGAAGCCAGTTAAAGAACAAGCATGTACAGTCAGGAAACATGTTTTGTGACCTATGACCAACCACTGTACTTGAAAGCCCGAGACATTGTGGAGAGCCATCAGTATCCTCAGCTCGTCAACATAGCTTGGAGGTTTTCACCTCCTCATGTCATTAATGTGGGTCATCGGTGCCATAATGGCAGGAAGTGGACTCAAGGAATTTCTCTGTTCAATGTTTGCTGAAAACAGTGTTGAAAAATCCTATTTATATACAATGCATTAATAATCATCGTCAATGAGTAATTCCTCCTTTTTCTTTAACATATACAGGATACGAGGAATGCAGTTCATCTGGGTCAGTTTATTGAATAATCCGATTTTTCCAACTTTTCGTTTTTTAACGATAACTAGAAATCTATTGGGCCTATGGACTTTGTTCTGTACTTGGATTAAAGCTAAATAACTGTTCTATAACTTTGTTTATTATGACTTTCCCCGTGGGATGATTATTAGAGCCAATATTCTAGCCGAAAGATGACGAAAATCGGAAATTTGAACTTTTTGGAAAAATAAGTCAATTTTTGAAGTCCAATATCTCGGGAACTATTAGACTTTCACAGCTGCAGTTGGGCTTAAATTTTAGAATATTTTATCTACATTAATAGAGGTGTGGGTGACTTTTCATCAAAATACCACCCTTCACTAGCTATAAGCTGAAACCAGAAAAAAGTCCGAAAATTTCGAGGTTTTTTGGCTCTTAAAAGGTAAGCTAAAGGATTTCGAAGCTGCAAACGTGGTTTAATACTACTCTAATATGTCCTAACAACATACCAAAAATTCAGCTTCCTGCTATTTTTTTGGACCTAAACATACCTGATGACTAGCCTATAATGCATTTTCTTGCTTCAACAATAGTGATTGAATTTATATTATATAAGGATGAAATAAGAGTTCAACAATTTTGTTTCATTATACTAAACAAGTTGCAAATGGTTTAGCAAAGAAAAAATATAATATTTTAATTAATAACAACAGTTTTAAATTTACTCCCACTTTTGAATAAAAATAATGGAAGATATTGAGTGATCTTCAGATGTAGATATTAAGAATGTGATGAACATGTAAATAATAGTAAAGAAATATATATGGTTATGATTGATACCATATGCTACCACAAAAACTACAACTGATAGTTCATTTTCATGCTGAAACATGTATATTATCTCATCTTCAGTAGTTGATGTAGCAAGTATTATCTTTCACTTATTACTTTGCCATATATCTCATGATGATGGAGTATGGTGTAGGATGAGTGTCTTGCGTGCCACATTGCAACTTGGACACGAAGACAGTGTTGTCAGCTGGGACGATGCAGTAGTGTGATTCGTTTTTCGCTCTTTGCACTCTTTGTATACCATTGAGTATAATTTTAATTAAAAAATAAGTCCAGCAATAACATTTTTGTTTTGTTAAGCAAAGAGTCTTGTATCTGTTCCAAACAACCTTCAACCATTCTAAATCCACATTCATTATTATGCATACTTTTTCTTAGCATCTAAAGGTGTGTTGTAGTTAGTTTTTCTTTCAGTATTGTTATTCTACAAAGACTCACATATGAGGTAGATTCCTTCCATATACTGATGTAGTCAACATTACTGTTATCACGACCTTCTCTTTTTATATGAATACTCTTATAACCTTCACATAACCAGTAACATTTGATGGAAAATACACGAGAGTCTCATTGGCACTAGCCATAAGGCCTACCAAATGGCTGTGATGTTTCCTTAGATTGATTGTATAATGATGCTGATATGCTATAAAATAGTAACATATATCACTTCTTTCATCTTAGGTGTTTTTCTTTTTCAGTGAGATAATAACACTTTGTGTGCTTTGAATTACCGTAAATCATTTTGAATGCAGGAGGTAGGCTGGCGAACACACAGCCTAGTAAATGGGTTGTCAATTTATAGTCGAACTCAGCCAACAAACTAATTGATTTAACAAAATTGTCTTGATTATTGAAATTGTCGTACCCATTGAGTCCTAAGAAGCTGGTGGCTACTGTCAATCTCTCTAAGTATTTAACAGTTCTAGTCCACTGCTTGATTGTGCTTTAAAATGGACTGTCACAAGTGAAATAAGTAATTAGTGACAGAAGGAAAAAAAAAAAAAAAAAAAAAAAAAAAAGACCAACAGGGATTGTCGAGTCTCACCCATTGTTTCTCTCAGTAATGCATTGTGAGCAAGTTGTAGCATATCTGAAGACTGTGATGGTCATATATAAATTGAGCAAAAATGCAAATAGAATAATATATTCAGAATTATGAGTTGAATGGATTTGAATTCTAATGGATATCAATAAATAGTAAATGAAGGAAAATGTAAGTAAATATTTGACAAAGAAAGAAAAGGGGGGCTATACAATAAAAAATGTGACCTAATGTCATTAAGCACATCAAATGTTCAACTCTTATGTACAAGGAGCAACATAAAAATGAAAAGAGTGATTTACACTATGAATAAAATTGAAAATCAAATAGATACATACTATAATGTCCTCACATGAGAGCAACAGTTGCCAGTATATAAGTACATTTGGATGTAAGGTTGTCAAATCTGTAGGTGCCATCCTGAGTGCCCTGGTTTTGAATGTATGAGACTGGCGAAATAGCCACAGATTTCAAGAAAAATTCAATAAACCCAGTTCTAAAGGAGGCAGCTGTAGACAAGTGTGAAAATTACAGAAACATCACTTTAATATGTCATGGTTGCAAAATTCTAACTTGAATTATCTGTAGAATAATGGAAAAATTGGTAGAAGCTGACCTCAGGGAAGATCAGTTTGGATTCAGGAGACATATAGAAACTTGTGAATCAATACTCACCTGATAACTTATCTCAAATTAAAGAAAAGCATACTTAAATTTCTAGTTTTTGTGGATTTGGAGAAAGTTTTTGACAGTATTGATTGGAATACCCTCTTTCAAATTCTGAAATCAACAGGAGTAAAGTATAGGGAATGGGAGGCTATTTTCAACTTGTACAGAAACCAGACTGCAGTTAATAGAGTCAAAGGGCATGAAAGGAAAGCAATGGTGGGAAAGAGAGTAAGATAGAGTAGTTGTTTCTTTTCAGTGTTGTTCAATCTGTACATTGGGCAAGCTGAAAAAGGAAAATGAGGAGAAATGCTGAGAAAGTATAAAGTTTGGGGTGCAGAAATAAAAACTTTAATTTGTGCATGCCATTGAAAATGTATCAGATGTAGTAGAGGACCTGAAAGAGCAATGAATGTAATGGACAGTGACCTGAAAGGGGCACATAAATGAACTTTAACAAGACCGAAACAAATTTAATGGAATGTAGTCTAAGAAAATTAAGTGATGCTGAAGGAATTAGATATGGTAACAAGACAGTAAGGGTGGTGGAAGAGTTTTGTTACTGGGGAAGTAAAATAAAATGTGATGGCCATAGCACAGATGATATAAAATCCAAATGGCAATGGGAAGAAAGGCATTTCTGTAAGACAGAAATTTTTTCACAGCAAATATTAATTTAATTGTTAAGAAGTCTTTTTGTCTGTTTGACTGCCTTTACTTACAGTTCACAGAGCACATTCATATGTAGTAAGTTTAATCGGCTTCTGATTAGAAGTAACATACATTAATTTGATTTTTCTGTGTGCTTTTCTCTTTCAGTTAGTAAATTTATTTTATCCTCACATGTAATTTAGTCTTAAATTCACATTTAAGTAACAGTGTAAGCTTCCTGTGTGTGAACCACGACAGTCATTTGTTTTGTTTTGACCATATCTGCAGTCGGTAGCTTAGTCAATGGCTGTTTCGCTGCCATTACATACAAATCACAGCCCATCTTATCTCTCATAAGTGTAAGCAATATGTGATTAGAAGTGACATACAGTTTTGATTTTTTTTTTGTGCAATTTTCTCTTTCAATGTGTAAATTTACTGTGTGTTAATGTGCTGGAAATACATATAAAGAAAGATCCTTTATCATTTAGCTACACTATACCAGGTCAGCAACTGGAAGCAGTTAATTCCATAAATTACCTGAGAGTAGGCATCAGGAGTGATTTGAAATGTAACAACCATATAAAATCAATCGTCGGTAAAGCAGATGCCAAACTTAGATTCATTGGAAGAATCGTAAGGAAATGCAGTCCGAAAACAAAGGAAGTAGGTTACAGTACACTTGTTTGCCCACTGCTTGAATACTGCTCACCAGTGTGTGATCCGTACTAGGTGGGGTTGATAGAGAAGATCCAACAGAGAGCAGCGCACTTCATTACAGGATCATTTGGTAATCATGAAAGTGTGCAGAGATGATTGATAAACTCCAGTGGAAGACTCTGCAGGAGAGATGCTCTGTAGCTCGGCACGGCCTTTTGTCGAAGTTTAGAGAACATACTATTACTGAGGAGTCTAGCATTTTATTGCTCCGTCCTACATATATCTCGCAAAGAGATCATGAAGAAAAATCAGAGAGATTAGAGCCCACACAGTGGCATACCGACAATCATTCTTTCCGCGAACAATACGTGACTGGAATAGGAGGGAGAACCGATAGTGGTCCTCTAGGTACCCTCCGCCACACACCATCGGGTGGCTTGCAGAGTATGGATGTAGATGTAGATGCGTTCACATATATATTAGGCCCAATCTTTGGTTTTTCTAAATTCATGAAGTTTGATAGCTGTTTATTGCATCTCCTTTATCGTGATAGTCATTTCTTTCGTATTCATTGTAATAGTGTAATATTACCTGGTCATAGATGGATGATTCTTGATGTTTTCAAAGTTCGTAGCTCTTGGTAGCAGCTAGCTGAAATCTCATGGGGCAAAAAATAATTCACTAAAAATAACATAGGTAACACACAAAATTGCAGTTCTTTGACAGTTTTAATGATTCATAAATTCCCAGTTGTCCCCATTTATGGCCAGCCTACAAGTCTCATTAATTACAATTGTGGCCAGGAATGCACATTCCAAACATCAATAATACGAATTTATGTAGTTCGTATGTGGAATACACAAGTCTAAGGTGTACAGTGTGGCACAAAAAATTGCACTGACGTGTTTTATGGCTCACTTAAATTTGCTTGTGTCTTACAATTTCTTGCAAACATTTAGGAGAAAAGTAATGAAAATATAAATAATAAAAAATCATGGGCAGTATGATTACAACTCTACTATTGTGATAATATCTATACACCCAACATTTAATATTCGTTCTGACAGTATTTAAACAGACAGCCAAAATTATTTGATATTTGAGTTTAGCTTTGACAAACACACTCTTTTTTGAACTTTTACCTCTTCAAACTATTATTTTAATATATCTCCCTCATTTCCATTATTTATCTATTAAAATATTATCACCTGTCTTGCCTTGCTAGTTTCTTGAAAGTTTATTTTCTTTGCCTGTACTGGTTATGAATTTGTTCATAAATCACTTTGAAGCTCTGTTGGCTTATTTAATAACAAGAAAGAAATAATTAGTGTAGGCTGGTGATTTTAATGTAGACTTCCTTGAAAACTCTCCCAGTAAGAAATTATTGCAGTCAGTAGCATTGTCATTCAACCTAATTCATACTGGTTCTCAGGATCTATCCACCCAAATTGCGTGAAAATGTAATCGCATGTCAGTTCTAGTGTAATATATTTGTCCAATGAATACCCATTTATCATCTGCATTCCTTTCTTGGTGTAGCAGTTTTAATGGTGAGTAGTGTATTTATTCAAAGAATCAGATAAAAATTCAATTAACATTTTCCTGAGTGAGAATCTCCAGTCTTTCGAAACTAACAATATCAATGTAGATCAGATGTGGCTCCCATTCAAAGAGATTTGTACCAAATAAATTAACAGAAGAGGGAACTGGTTCACCATGGTACACCAAACAGGTTAGATCACTCTTGCAAAAGCAAAGAAATAAGCATGCCAAATTTAAACAGACAAATTTTTCAAGACTGGCAATCTTTTACAGAAACTCAAAATATAGCACAAATTTCATTGTTATCATCGTTCCCACAACAAAACTTTGTCATGTAATTTGGCAGAAAATCCTAAGAGATTCTGGTTGTATGTGAAGTATACTTGCAGCAAACTACAATCAATACCTTCACTACATGATATCATCGGTGATGCTACTGATGACAGTTGTGGTAAATCAGCCAGCCGCGGTGGCCGAGGGGACTGAGGCGCACCAGTCACGGTCTGCACGGCCACTACGGTCGGGGGTTCGAATCCCCCCTCGGGCATGGATATTTGTGCCGTCCTTAGTATTAGTTAGTTCATAAGTAGTTTGTAAGTTTAGGGACTGATGACCCCGTAGTTAAGTCCCATAAGCTATACAAACATTTGAACATTTTGTGGTAAATCAGAATTGTGAAAAACAGCTTGTAGAAATTTTAGAATCAATAACAGCTGCCAGCATGCTTAATTGTGGAAGTAGGTATCCTTGAAATATTAAAGGAGCTTAAAACACTTAACAAAAGTCAGTCTCATAGTCCTGAGTGTATACCAGTTAGGTTTCTTTCAGATTATGCTGATGCAGTAACCCCATACCTAGTTATCATATACAACCACTCAATCAGCAAAAGATCTGCACCCAAGGACTGGAAAGTTGCGCAGGTCACTCCAATATCCCTCCTCAGGGGCTTAGCATTAATTTGCTGAGTACGAGCTTGGCAAACCTGGGTCTTTGTGCTAGTAAATACTGCCAGTCCTCTGACACCGTAACCTCTGGGCATGCTTCAGCGATCGCTGTGTAGTACGGCGGTGGAATGTTGTTTGTACAAGGGAAGGGGATCTTGGCTTGACCATCTGGGTTGTGCGGAAGGAAAATACCTCTATAAAAAACCACTCAATCCCGAGGCATGCTAAGTGCTGACTCGTTGCATGGCTGTTGAGGTGGAACCGTTGCTAGTAGGCAACCTTTGAGGATACTGCTGAACCTCAGTTGTATCAGGATTACCTAGGCATGATGGACTCTGTTGAGGCTGACCTTTAGTTCCCTAGCGGCTCGTGGGACCGAGATGAACATTTTTTCTTTGACGATTGAACATCCTGGTGGCATGGGTGACCAGTCCCCTGGACCTGGAAAGTAGTAAACAAATGAATTGTCGAAAGTAACAGAACACAAGATGCTAGCCAGAATGTGTTTCTCATAATTAAATGCAAAGGAGGTCCTTTTGAAAAGATTTTGCCTTTTTACATTGACAAGGCTTTAGAAGTCATGCGCGCTATTTGAAATCTGTTAAAAGATTGTGGGATGGCATCCTGTTGGTGGAAATGTCAACCTCTCAATGGGAGGCAAATCTGCAGAAAGCAGTGTCTTGACGAATTTGAAATGGAAACAGAGTTACATAGTACCCTGAATTACAGCAAGGGTGTAGTTTTCTGTAGGTATCTGGTAGGCATTCCATTTGAATGACTTAAGGAAGAATAGGCATACAAAATATTAGGAAATGGGTGGCTAGAGAACTTGTGAAGTCTTGAGTCTATCATCCTCACTTTCAATAGTCCTAGACACATTGAGCGTGTGAAGGCAGCCTTTCTGCGAATAAATGTCTGTCCCAGTGTCCCTAACCCCATGTGTTGTTTCAAGTGCCAGCACTTTAAACACACCACTCTTGATGCAAGGCAGATGTGAAAAGGTGGCACATGAAGGCATTAATTGTAAACCACCTGAAAAATGCCTGAACTGTTCAGAGGGACACCCTGTTTGGAGTCAGGAATGTGGGGTGCATCATGAAGAGAAGAGCATTCTTGTATTTGCTACCTCTTTCTACCTCTAGATGCCTCAACGCAAACTGAGGCTGTCAGTGTTAGTACAAATACAAATACAAATACAAGGCAGCTGAAGCTTCACTGCGTTTTGTCCAAAAAAAAAAAAAAAAAAAAAAAAGGCCGAAAAATTTACAGGTACTGCCTTTGCAGAACCTGTGGTACCTCTTATTGCAGAACAATCCACCAAACCCATCATAGTTGCAGCCATGTCCTCTGTATCCACACCAAGCAAACGAAGTTGAAAACAACCATGAAAGTATCAGACTGTCGAAGTTATCAATCCTTATGCTTCATCTGACCCAGCACCAGGTACCATGGAACTGGATGTCCCTCAGGGGCAGACATGTTGCTTCCACCAAGTTCAGTGTCTCCATCTAGGCAGAAAGAGATAGTAAAGATCCAATTTCTAAAATAGATGGCTCCCATACTGCAGTGGATCTTGCTGGGTTTCAGGACACATGTGGAGGAACTTCATCTATTGTCTCAGGGTAGACCGAAGTGTTTGTCTCCAGGAGACAAAGTTCAAGCCCACTTATAACCCTTACATACATGGTTACAATCTCTACAGAAAGGACAACATTAGTGGAGTGAGAGGAGTAGTTGCAGTTTTTATCAACACACCCTACCACTCTGAACCCATCTTTCTAAACTCAAACCTACAAGCTGTTGCAGTGTTAGGTGCATTTGTGCCACCAACTGACTATATGCTATCTGCTTCTGCCTCCACGTCACATGCTTGATGAAGTGGCTCTCAATTATCTTTGTACACCACTCCCCCACCCATTCATCTCATGTGGTAATTTTAATGCACACAATGTGCTTTGCGGCTCTTTAACTATCCCCCCAGGGGTAGAGCAGTTGAGAGACTTTTCTTATCTTCATGCATAGGGCAGAACACACACTTTTGTGCTGCAACAGCATCATTCTCTGCCATCGATCTTATACTATGCTCTCCAGCCCTTGCCAGTGAGAAGTGGTCGATGACCTCCATGAACTGATCTTTTCCCAGTCTGGATCAATCAGCTAAATGGTATGGACCCTGTATGACAACCAACACAATGGGTGCTCTACCGAGCAGATTGGACCCTTTACTTGAGGGGTTAGATTATTGTGTTGTGGAATGGGTGGAACATATCACCAACATGATCCACCATGCCACTGTAGCTTCCATTCCGCAGTCTTCTGATTAGCTGAGAAAGCAGAATGCACCTTGATAGAGTGATGAATGCAGCTCTGCAATAAGGACACAGTGTGCAGCTCTGCATAGGTTCAAAATCCGGCCAACTGCAGAGAATCTTGCAGCCTTTCATGTGGCGAGGGCAACATATCAAAAAACTAAATGGGAGAGGAGAGAGGTGTCCAGAGGCTGCTGTGACAGGGAATGGTAGTCTCCAGACCAACCTGTGGGATATTGCCCAGACTATGGCAGTTTATTTTTCTACAGTTACCACCTCCATTGGTTAGAATCCAGCTTTCCAGCACCACTGGGTGGCTGCTGAGAGGGCAATTTTGGACTTCCAGTCCAGCATCGATGAGGAGCACATCTGCCCCTTTCTACATATGGGAACTGGATTCAGCATTGTCTGTGGCTTGTGACCCATCCCCAGGACATGATGGTATCCACTATAGTATGATACACCATCTCACAAGCAGAACAAGGTAATCCTCCTCATTTAACTTCATCTCTGTTTTAGGCCTGCTCCACGACTTATGGAAATAGGCCATTTTAATCACTTTTTTAAAAGCTGGGAAAGACTGCAAATGCCATAGTAGTTATTGTAGGTCAGTCTGACTTACTGTATGATGTCTGGGAGAGACCTTAGAGCAGATGGTCAACTGCTGCTCTAACTGGATGCTAGAATCCAGACAACTTCTCAGCCGCTTTCAGTGTGCGCTCAGAAGGTATCACTTCATCTTTGATAACGTAGCCTTCCTGGAGGCAGCTATACAACAGTCTTTTCTGCATCATCACCACCTTCTGGGTTGGTTTTACGATATTGAAAAGGTGTACTACTTGTTGGCATCTTATCCTCAGGCAGCTCCATGAATGCGGTTTCCATGGTTGTCTTCCTCATTTTCTTCAGTCTTTCCTTTCCGTTATTTTTGATACTGAGTGGGTCATGCCCTTTCTCATTGCTTTGAGTAGGAGAACGGGGTCCCTCAGGGTAGTGGTTTAAGTGTGACCTTGTTTGCTATTGCAATTAACAGTATTATTTCTGCCATTAAAAGTCCTGTCTAGTGTTCTCTATTCGTGGATGACTTTTCTGTCATTTTCTCTTCTTTCAGCCTTGCAACGACTATACATCAGTTGCAGCTCACTCTTCAACCTTTAGATGAATGAGCAGGGAAGACTGGCTTTTAAGTTTTCCACCGAGAAGTCTATGTGTACCCTTTTTAGCCATTGACATAGTGTTTTTAATTTAGCTGAACTGCAGATGATGGGCTCTTTGCTCACTTTTAAATGCATGGTGAGGTTTTTTTTAGGCTTCACATTCAATTCTAAACCTACATGGTTGCCACACCTTAAAGACCTGAAGACACTGTGCCTCAAACCACTGACAATTTTATGTCTGTGCTTCTCAATGATTGTTAAAGATGAACCTATGTATATCATGGTTTCTTAGGGTTCCAGACCTAGGTCAGTAAAAACAGAATCCTTGTTGGATAAATCTGTCAATAAATTCAGTTCTCCTAGCCAAGATCTCAAATTTAAATTGAAGTTGTTGTCGAAAATGAAGAATGTTCATAAAGTTTTTCATACAAAAAGTGAAATTAATTTAAGTCCTTACTTTGGAATGATGTAAATTCAATGTTAGGTTGTGTTCCTGAAGTTAAGACTGCAGTGTGTAATTGTCTGTTGCAAAAACTTATGAAAACACTTCTATTGCTGAGATGAGAAATAGTAGTAGTAGTAGTAGTAGTAGTAGTAGTAGTAGTAATAATAATAATAATAATAATAATAATAATAGTGCCATGTATTGGTTCTATAGTGTAGTACTAAACTGTTTATCTCTCACAGTAAGTGTATGCTGAAGTATTAGTATGTTACAGTGTTGCACTTGGGACGATATAATTATTTTGTATACAGTGCTCCCTATTATCGAAAACTTGACAGATGCTCAAAGTCTGGTAATTCAATCAACAGAGCAGTTCCTGTCTGTTCAAATAAGACCTCATGGTGGTGTCAATTTGTGATAAAGTAAGTCTGAGTAATTATTTGAAGGAATGGCATCAGTGTGATTAGGATCTTGATGTTCCAGCACTTCACGACCATCAACGGATTTTTCGGAATGCACAATCCTTTGCTTTTTAGCTGCTCATGTCTGCTTAGAAAGACTCGAATGTTATCTAGGCATTTGTAAATGTAAAGTACCTAAACTCATCGAAATCACAAAACTAATTAAACACATTGCATTATCTGTGCAAAGAATTCTTATATAAATGAAAACAATTGATAATCACGAAGGAATGTCATTATGTTTTAAACATAAATTAATTAAACCTATCAAAAGAATCAAATAAATGTTAAGTTTTTAATACACAAAGCGACATCAGTAACTCTCTGTTCAATGTTTGTTGGTATTCGTAGATAAGACAGTTGTGCTTAATTCTGTCACAGACGTATGGTTCCTTGCTGTACTATGCCATACTTATTACGCAGCAGCGGTGTCTATTAGATCTTTGGTGCACTAAAGCGCCTCTCTAGCTAGTAAATAAATTATTTTTTTGTGTCGACCCTGGATTAAATTTTACTTGCAATGGCAGCGGTCTAGTATGTTAACATTGGCAACAAAGTATTTGCTTTAGGGGGATCATTAATTTACTGATCAAAACAACTTTAATTATTTGTTTCATTATCAACACACAGAATTATTTCCCTCATTGTATGTGACTAATTTTTTTAAAAGGATTCAACGGCTGCCGTAAGGAAAATTGTAGCCCTTGTTTCATTTTATTACACCATAGTTATGAGAATAAAAACTGCAGCATCGCCATCTATTAGTTATTTGGTATACCATGTAAGTAACAGGGCCTCTATCAGATCTTTGCTGTACTATGCTGCAATTCAAACATAGCATACACCAGAAACTACAAATTATGATAGCTTTTCTTCCTCTGATCCGACTGATGAAATGAATCTTGTATGTTGCCCCAAGGTACCCTCAGTTGACCTGTGAAAGCCTATGAAATTTCATATAGTACTCTTGGAGATTTATATATATAAAACAGGTGAAGATTACTCACCAGGTGAATTAGCACAGGTGTGATAGTAGCACAACTAAAACACACACACACACACACACACACACACACACACACACACACACACACACATACATACATAAACACAAACGCTAGCTTTCGCAGCCTAGCTGCTTCTTCAGGCAGAAGGGAAGAAGAGGGAAAATGAAATACTACACCATACTTGTAAGCATAGTATACACATAAAACTTCAAATTATGATATCTTTCCTTCCTCTGTTCCGATTTTGATTAAATGAAGCCTAGATTACTCTCCAAACTATTCTTAATTTACCTGTGGAAACCCATGAAAGTTTGTCTAGTACTTTTGGAGATTATCCTCAAAGAATAGACAAACATGATGAGTTTTAAACAAATGATTAAATTATGATATCTTTATTTTCTCTGATCTGATTTTAATTATTGAAGCCTTTATGTAACCCCACAATATGCCCAAGTTGTGTGTGGTAACCCCATAAAAATCCCTCAAGTAGTTTTGGAGATAAACATGTTCAAAGAGAAAGACACACATGATGATTGTAGATAGAAAATTTTAAATTACAATATTCCTATTTTCCATGATCGATTTTCATGAAACAAAGTCTGTATGTTGTCCATGCAGATTTGTGATGTAGTTTTGGAGATGGGGGCTTTTAATAGCTGGACAAACGGACATGAAGGTTACTGAAAACACTTAAAATTATGACTTTTTTCCCCTCCTCCTCCTCCTCCTCCTCCTCCTCCTCCTCCTCCTCTTCCTTCTTCTTCTTCTTCTGTGATCCAATTTTGATAAAATTATGCCTATATGTTGACCCAAAATTTTCTCATATTTCCCATGAAAACTGCATGAAGATTTGAATGTTCAGTAGTTTTGAAGATTGAAGTGATCAGTGACAGGCCTACATTTACAGATTTATTATTAGAGTAGATGTTGGATGCGGTACACCTTACAGGGATTCAGCTGGCAACTGGGGCATTTAGGACCATCTCCATACTGAGTTTCTGTGCTGAGGCTGCAGAGCTGTCACTATCAGTCAATGGCTATTCATGATGTACCAGGCACATGAAACACTGTCCACAACTTTCACACCAGCATACCATACTGATGCTTAGCCTCCAGCAGAAAGCCATTTACATAATCAGCGCCAAGTGATGATGCCGTATGCGATTTGCAAGAGGAGTGGCCTTTTAGAAATGGGAGTGGCTGGTTTTATTATTTTACAATGTGTTTGAAGAGGCACAGACTTGTTTTAGACCTGATGAGTTCCAGGAAAGATGAAACTTTGGATTTTACTTTTCAGTCTGTGTTTTTTACTAATTTAAATAAACATCACAGTTTTACAGTTGTATACACTGCTGGCTACAAGCAAGGGGACTCTGTTGGCTGTCCTTGCATTCTCCAACCGTGTTTTCAAGATTTGCCTCGCCAATAATTATTCCGTTTTTTTTTTTTTTTTTTTTTTTTTTTTTTTTTTTTTTTTTTTTTTTTTTTTTTTTTTTTTTTTTTTCCTTCTTCTGCAGAGCAAAATGCGATCTTGAATGCACTACAATTAATACATCACATACATAGTAAACGATTTTTGCTTTTCTCTGATTCTCTCAGTGCTTTGCAGTTGTTGCAAGAACTATATCCATCAAATACTTTGCTGCAGCAAATAGAAGATGAAATATCTGTCCTCCAATATCATGGACAGATGGTGTCGTTCGCTGGGGTGCCGTAGCATGTGGGAATTCAGGGTAATGAAGAAGCTGATTGGGCTGCCAAAGAGGCTTGCAGAGCACCTCAAGTGATAATGTGCCCAACTTCCTTGTAGGATATCAGTTCTCTGCTATGGCAGCCATTAACAGTAATCTGAGATGTTTAGTTTGTTGCAGCTGATGGCTTTCCACTTATTATGTTGGCCTTTGTGCCCATCTGGCATTCACACAAATGAGCAGTGCTAAGACAGTGGATTTGCATATGGAAGGATGGCGATTCAATCCCATTTCCGACCACAATGTTTAAGGTCCACTCCCATGAACCACAGACATTGCCGAGGTGGGGTGGCTTGCGTGCCTCAACGATACAGATAGCCGTACCGTAGGTGCAACCACAGCAGAGGGGTATCTGTGGAGAGGCCAGACAAACGTGTGGTTCCTGAAGAGGGGCAGCAGCCTTTTCAGTAGTTACAGGGGCAACAGTCTGGATGAGTGACTGAGCTGGCCTTGTAACATCAGCTAATGCGGCTTTGCCACACAGCTACTGCGAACGGCTGAAAGCAAGGGGAAACTACAGCCGTTATTTTTCCCGAGGACATGCAGCTCTACTGTATGAACATATGATGATGGCATCCTCTCGGGTAAAATATTCCGGAGGTAAAATAGTCCCCCATTCGGATCTCCGGGCGGGGACTACTCAAGAGGATGTGATCATCAGGAAAGACAATACTGGCATTCTACGGGTCGGAGCGTGGAATGTTAGATCCCTTAATCGAGTAGGAAAATTAGAAAATTTAAAAAGGGAAATGGATAGGTTGAAGTTAGATATAGTGGGGATTAGTGAAGTTCGGTGGCAGGATGAACAGGATTTCTGGTCAGGTGAGTACAGGATTATAAATACAAAATCAGTTGGGAGTATCACAGGAGTAGGATTGATAATGAATAAGAAAATAGGAATGCGGGTAAACTACCATGACCAGCACAGCGATCGCATTATCATTGTCAAGATAGATACGAAGCCAACACCGACAACAGTAGTACAGGTTTATATGCCAACTAGCTCTGCCGATGATGAGGAAATCGAAGAAATATATGAGGAGCTAAAGGAAATTATTCAGACAATTAAGGGAGAGGAAAACTTAATTGTTATGGGAGACTGGAATTCGGTAGTAGGACAAGGAAGGGAAGGGAAGATAGTGGGGGAATATGGTCTGGGCAAAAGGAATGAAAGAGGAAGCCGCCTGGTAGAATTTTGCACGGAACATAATTTAGTTATAACAAACACCTGGTTTAAGAATCACAAAAGAAGGTTGTATACGTGGAAGAGACCAGGAGACACAGGGAGATACCAGATAGATTTTATAATGGTAAGACATAGATTTCGGAACCAGGTTTTGAAGTGTAGGACATACCCAGGGGCAGACATAGACTCTGACCATAACTTGTTGGTTATGAACTGTAGGCTGAAACTGAAGAAACTACAGAAAGGTAGGAAAATAAGGAGATGGGACCTGGATAAATTGAAGGAACCTGAAGTTCTTAAGAATTTCAGAGGGAGCTTCAGGCAACAATTGACAGAAACAGGGGAAAATAAAACAGTTGAGGAGGAATGGGTAAAATTGAGAGATGAAATAGTGAAGGCAGCAGAGGACAAAATAGGTAGGAAGGCAAGACCTACAAAAAATCCTTGGATATCACAGGAGATACTAAATTTAATCGATGAAAGGAGAAAATATAAAAATGCAGTAAATGAAACAGGCAAAATGGAGTACAGACGACTAAGAAATGAGATTGACAGGAAGTGCAAAATGGCTAAGCAGGAATGGCTAGAAGGCAAATGCAAGGATGTAGAAGAATGTATAAATAGGGGAAAAATAGATACAGCCTACAGGAAAATAAAAGAAACATTTGGCGATAAGAAAAACAGCTCTATGAATATCAAGGACACTGATGGAAAACCAGTTCTCAGCAAAGAAGGGAAAGCTGAAAGGTGGAAAGAGTATATAGAGGGGCTCTACAAAGGAAATGAACTTCGAGACAATATTGTAGGAAGGGAAGAGGATGTAGATGAAGATGAAATAGGAGATACTGTACTGAGAGAAGAATTTGACAGAGCCCTGAAAGATCTAAGTCGAAACAAGGCCCCTGGAGTAGATGATATCCCGTCAGAGCTACTGAAGTCTCTGGGAGAACCAGCCATGACAAAATTGTTTCACATTGTGTGTAAGATGTATGAGACAGGTGAAGTACCCTCAGACTTTAAGAAAAATGTAATAATCCCCATTCCAAAGAAAGCGGGTGCAGACAGGTGTGAAAACTATAGAACCATCAGTTTAATAAGTCATGGTTGCAAAATATTAACACGAATTATATACAGAAGGATGGAAAAGCTGGTAGAAGCCGACCTCGGGGAAGATCAGTTTGGGTTCAGGAGAAATGTAGGAACACGGGAGGCAATACTCACTTTACGGCTTATCCTAGAAGATAGATTAAGAAAAGGCAAACCAACATTTCTAGCTTTTGTAGATTTGGAGAAGGCTTTTGACAATGTTGATTGGAACAAACTATTTCAAGTTCTGAAGCAAGCAGGAGTAAAATATAGGGAGCGTAAGGTTATTTACAACTTGTACAAAAACCAGACAGCGGTTGTCAGAGTTGAAGGGCATGAAAGGGATGCAGTGGTTGGAAAGGGAGTAAGACAGGGTTGTAGCCTTTCTCCAATGTTGTTCAATTTGTACATTGAGCAAGCTATAAAGGAAAGCAAGGAGAAATTTGGAGAAGGAATTAAAGTTCAGGGTGAAGAATTGAAAACATTGCGTTTTGCCGACGACATAGTAATTCTGTCAGAGACAGCAAATGACCTGCAAGAGCAATTGAACGGAATGGATAGTGTGCTGAAAGGTGCATATAAGATGAACATTAACAATAGTAAAACTAGGGTAATGGAGTGCAGTGTAAGAAAATCAGGTGATGCTGAAGGAATTAGGTTAGGTAACGAAACAATAAAGGAGGTAGATGAGTTTTGTTACTTGGGCAGTAAAATACTAAATGATGGTCGCAGTACAGAGGATATAAAATGCAGAATGGCAATGGGTAGAAAAGCGTTTTTGAAAAAGAGAAATTTGTTAACATCTAATATTGATTTAAGCCTAAGGAAGTCCTTTCTGAAGGCATTTGTATGGAGTGTTGCCTTGTATGGGAGTGAAACATGGACGATAAGCAGTGTGGACAGAAAGAGGATAGAGGCTTTTGAAATGTGGTGCTACAGAAGAATGCTGAAGATTAGGTGGGTGGATCGCGTAACTAATGAGGAGGTACTGAACCGAATTGGGGAGAAAAGAAATTTCTGGCATACCTTGACTAAAAGAAGGGATAGATTGGTAGGACACATTCTTAGACATCAAGGAATTGTGAATTTAGCATTGGAGGGAAGTGTGTGGGGTAAAAATCGCAGAGGGAGACCAAGAGACGCGTATAATAAGCAGATTCAAGTGGATGTGGGTTGTCGTTCTTATGAGGAGATGAAAAGGCTTGCTCAAGATAGAGTAGGGTGGAGAGCTGCATCAAACCAGTCTCTGGACTGAAGACCACAACAACAACAACATGTTTAAGGTTTTCCATGATTTCTCTAAATCATTCTAAGTAAATACAAGTATGGTTGCTTTCAAATGGTGTGGCCGATTTCCTTCCTCATCCCTGACTAAAATTGTGAGTGTGTGCTCTTTCTCTAATGACTGTAGTGTCTAGATGTCAAACTAAGATCTTCCTTCCTTCCTTCCTTCCTTCCTCCACCATTGTACTGTGCTGTGATCCATTACACTATTCACATATTTCTCTGAAAGTATTGTAAATTTCAGATTTCTCTCGACATGGGGATTTGATTTGGTGTAGGAACACTAGTCACAATCTACAATCAAAACTGACTTGTTTTCAACTTCCATTTTAAAACTGAATTTTTCTTGGCCACTTACACAAATGTGTATAAAACTGTCAACATGAAGTACGACTCTCAACGGACAACTAAATTTCAGCTTGATCACATCAATATAATGGTCCCGAATGAGCTGTGTGTGTATATACAAAATGTTAGTTTAGTGGACTGTGGGGTGAATTTTGATTGGATGTAAGTCAGAGTGACTCAAATTTTAACAGTGGTCTTAATATACAGGTGTCAAATAGTTTTGTGTGTAACTCTATCCACTCCAAAATTTAATTCATATTTTGATAACCTTTTAATTCAACCCAGAAGTTTTCAATATGAGAGACTCTTTGACTTCCTTGATAGTATTTACAAACATTATTTGAAATTATTTCTAGTTCCAAGCACCATATGCTAATACCATTTGTTTGATTACATGCCTTTGTGAATATTTTTTGACAGATTTTCTTCAAAGATTTCAAAATACAGAATATTGTGGCTACATGTGACCTGAAGTTCCCAATCCGGGTTGAAAATTTGAATCAGATGCATGGCCAGTTCAGCAGGTAATATATTCAGCATTGTACAGTTATCAGTGAGAGACAAAATTATACACTTAAATATTTTAAATGTAACATTTATTATGTGCATTGGGTAAGGAAATTTTATATTCCTTGTAATATATTATTACTTGAGAGGAAATATTTTGTATTCTCTTTTGAACTCTGCATTGATAGTTTGTGGCAAAAGAAGACTGAGTGCTAGACTGAGACTGGATCACAGAAATCAGGTCCAACAAACATTGTCAGTTCCATTTTCGTAGAGGTGCTAGTAGTATACTATCAAGGGAGAGCTTCTGTATAGTTTTTGAGAAGTGGAAATGAAACTGTCAAAAATTGAATTAAAAGTCTATCTGTGAGGTGTTCTGTTTCAACAATATGTGTAAGATGTTGTTTGTAAAATCGACACAGTAGGTATCAAATAATGCTGTTAAAGGTGTAAGTTCTTGGCTCACTTCTCACATTTTCTAATACAAAATTCAACAAAAACTGAAATTTTGACTATGCATAATGAGCATATAATAAGTGAGACTGAACAGTTCAAGTTTCTAGGCATTCAGATAAATAGTAAGCTGTTGAGGAAAACCAATTTTCAGGATCTTGTTCAAAAACTAAATGCTGTGTTATTTACCATTAGAACAGTATCTGAAATAACTTGGTAGTTCAATGTGAAAAATAGTCTACTCTGCTTATTTACATGTGCTGATTACGTATGGTGTTACTCTTTGGAGCTACGTCTACTGGATCAAAAAGGGTATTTATTGTGCCGAAACATGAAGTTTGAGCAATTTGTGGGATGAGCTCATGAATCTCTTGTTGTTTGTTGTTCAGTAGCTTGAAAATTCTGACATTAGCCTCTCAGTCCATTTTTAAAAAAATTGTCATTTCATGTTAACAATATCAGTTTACCTCAAGAGTTAATGGCTTTCACTTAGTTAGTACTAGGCAGGAATCAAATCTGCATTTGGATCACACCTCCTTGTTTCTTGTCCACAAGGGCTTGCAGTATTCTGCTGCATCCATTTTCAGTAAGCTGTCACAGGCATTAAAATTTTTTATTAGTATTCCACCCACTTTCAAGTCTAAAGAGTTTTCTGATTCCTCACTCTTTCTATTCTCTAGAGGGGGGGGGGGAAGAAGCTAATTTCTTTGTTACATTGTTGATTTTGTGTATTTGGGTGTATAATATTCCTATTCATTTCATTGTATCTATTGCTACTCTTCTGTTACAATTTCATGTACTGACTCGTTCCATGACCATGGAGACCTGCACTTCAATAGAGTCTTTTGGAACATAACTCTAGTTCTTCTTTACTTGAAAAGTTCTTCTGGGCATATGAACACTATACAGGAATCAGATAAAGAAAGCACATTACATATGCATTATCAAAGTTCCACAAGAAAGAATAATTTGAAATGGAGATGGTGATATTAACAGGATTTGTTGAAGGTTGAAACCATGATTCAACTGGAGCTGTAATCATTTTTTTCCTGCCCTCATCCCTGTTTCAGCTTTTAAGCTTTGCCTAAGTAGTACTAGCAAATATATGAATGTAAAACCATTTACACACTCATCACCTTTCATTTCATAATGCTACTTTTCCTAATTTCTAGAGTCAGGTATTGAAAGGTCTGTTACATGGCAAGTAGCGGTTTTGTTAAGAAGCTGTGTGACAGATAGTAATGTGCTATGACTAGTATTCAGATTTCTTTGGTAAATACCATCATGTTAAAGTAAATACTGAGACACTAAAATGACAGATAAACAATAGCAATGTAGTGAAACTGAGGAAGCAGCAGCTTTTTTTCCCCAAGTATTAGTTTTATTACTAATTTACATGATTATATTGCACTAATTAAGATATCACTAAGGTACTGCTAACTCAGTATAAACCGTAATTTATTTCACATACCTAAAGTTTCTCCTTCTTGATTATAGTTCACGTTATGTAGGGCAGCAGCCAAGGTTTAAGCCGTTCTATGCACCCCACTCCATTGCAGCACTGGAAGCCAATAATATTCATTCTTTAGGTGTATAGGTGTCCACGAGTTTCACAATGTTTCTCGTGCAGGCTCAGCTGTTGGATGTTGGCACTCGGCCGTAGTTCCTCCCCTCCACATTTCCACTATGTGTGGAAATGCCTTTCAACGTGATGCCAACTACTGATCTATAACATGTTGGCTAGTATATATTCAAATGATCACACACTGAAATATTGCTAAAAAAACAGTTCTAAAACACACAGAATTTCATACCGCACTAGGCGTGGAAAGTTGGATGGAACATAAAATTTACAGCAGTTAGTTTTGGGTAAATTTGTGTGTATATCGGAAGGATGGACTATTACAAAATGGGAGGATTTGAAGAGCAATTGAAATATTTCAACAAAGGAAAGTCTGCTGCACTTCATGGGGTACCAGTTCAATTTTACACACAGTATATGAAGGAAATTGTCACCCTTCTTGCAGCAGTGTACCATAGGTTTCTAGAGGACCAAAACACAGTTCATTTCCATTTTCAAGGATGCACAAAACTTTAGTTCTGTTTATCTGATGGGAGTGTTATGGAATTATGGAATGTATTTCGTGCTAGAGTATTAAGCTGTTTCTGGAGACTGGAAATCTCGTCTTTAGAAATCAAAATAGGTTCCAAAAGCAACAGTCATGCAAAACCTAGCTCACACTAATGTCTATGAGACCGAGAAAGCAATGGTTACAGGCACCCAGTTAGATGCCATGTTTTTTTGGCTTTTGAAAGGTGTTTGATATGGTTGAGCACTGACCTATAGTACAGTGTGTACAGAAAACATACCAACTGTGTGGTTGGGTTGAAGAGTTTCTAGCAAACAGAACAAAGCAAAAGAGAATTGATCTTTGGTGTGCTCCAAGGGAGTGTAATAGGACTGTTGCTTTTCATGGTGCCTATAAATGACTCATAGATAACATTAGAAGCTTAGTGAAACTAGTCATGGACAATGCTGCAGTATATTGAGAAGTTACAAGTCACAGCAATTCAGTGACCTTGTGACCAGTCATGGCAGATTTTGCACACCAAAGTCCGCCATCTTTGTTAACGGAAAGGTGTTTCTGTAACTTAACTTTGATTCCATGTGTTACCCTCCAATCTTGTAACCATTAGTGATGTATCACATTTTCATTTTACTACCTTTATTGACATTTTCCTTCATCTCATTTTACGATACTGTGTAATATGATCCCATCCCTCACTGTTGCCTGTACTAAACATAGATAGTTCATAAATTCAACTGTTAATTGAGTGTCGAATGTTCATATGGGTCTATCAAGCATTCTGTCAGTTTCATCTAGTTATTGTTTCCTGTAATAGTTAAATGATACCATTGTAAATAAATTTTTATCATATTTTCGTGGTTGAACTAGCACATTCTCCATTCAGGAATCAGAATCAGTGAAGTTGTTGTTTGTTGCTACAATTTAAACATTAATTTGAATCTGAGTCATGGTTATTGTTGGAAGTTTCTCTTTCTTCACATTCAGATGCATCATGGGGGGATGCTTTGCTATATGCAGGCCACCCCACACCTTCTTTAGCGACTTGTTAACTTTTGTAACTATTGTCACTATGACATCATAATCACTGACCCCTGTCTGAACGTTGACATTGTTGATAAGGTCAAGCATTTTTGTAGCTGTGAGGTTTAATACATTTCAATTTCCTGTGAGTTGTCGATTTAGCTGTCAACATATAGTTGAAAAAACATGTTCAAAATTAGTTCACAAGATTACTTCCTTTCCTACATACAATGAATCCGTAGAAGCCCCTGTCTATACCAGCTATTTTAAAATTGCCTCCAACTAACACTGATCGATTCAGATATCTTTGCACTACTGAGAGTAGACTTTCTTTGAATGGCTCTAGATCTGACACAGTGGAACCAGGTGGCCAATAAAGGAAGCCATTAATCATCTCCTAGTCATGTTACACACATTCAAATCACTTCAAGTCATACTCAACTTTGACCACATTAGAAACAGTATTATTGTTGACTGTAAGGAAGACACACCTTCTGTGGGGACTAATATTTCTTTCTGATATATTGGATGATCAAAAAGTCAATATAAATTTGAAAACTTAATAAATCACGGAATAATGTAGATATAGAGGTAAAAATTGACACACTTGCTTGGAACGACATGGGGTTTTATTAGGGGGGGGGGGGGGGGGAAGAGTTCAAAACATAATGTCCCAACAGATGGTGTTTCATCTGATCAGAAAAGCAATAATTAACATAACAAATTAAGACAAAGCAAAGATGCTCAATATATTCACCATCATTCCTCAACAAAAGCTGTAGTCGAGTAATAATGTTGTGAATAGCACTGTAAAGTATGTCTGGAGTTATGGTGAGGCATTGGCATAGGATGTTGTCTTTCAGCATCCCTAGAGATGTCATTCGATCACGATACACTTGCGGGTTCAGGTAACCTCAAAGCTAATAATCCCACGGACTGAGGTCTTGGGACCTGGGAGGCCAAGCATGACGAAAGTGGTGGCTGAGCACACAATCATCTCCAAATGAAGCGGGCAAGAGATCTTTCACGTGTCTAGCAATATGGGATGGAGTGCCATCCTGCATAAAAATCGTACGTTCCAGCAGTTGTTTATCAGCCAGGCTGGGGATGATGCGATTCTGTAACATATTGGCATACCTCTCATCCGTCACGGTAGCAGTTACGAAAACAGAATCACACAGTTCCTCAAAGAAAACAGGCCTGATAACGGTAGATGTGGTAAATCCAACCCATAACATGAATTTCTTGTCATGGAGTTTCCACGACAGTTCTAGGTTTTCAATAGCCCAAATTCTGCAGTTGTGGGCGTCGAGAGACCCTCGGAGCATAAAATGAGCTTCATCAATCCACAATACGTTACTCAACCAAACGTCATCTTCCGCCATGTTTTGAAACATCCACACTGCAAATGTCCTCCGCTTCACTAAATCGCCAGGTAACAGTTCATGATGCTGATGGATTTTGTAAGGATAGCATCGGAGGGTATGCCTAAGTGCTAACCAAACAGTAGTGTATGGAACGCCGGTGCGACGTGCGACTGCACGAGCACTGACTTCCCGTGCATAAACGAACCCGCTACAGTCTCCATTTCTTCCTGAACTGTCTCAGCAACATTACGCTTGTGCTCGGTCAGCCACTACGGGGTCAATCGTCTAAACAACCCATGGCTTCGAGCTTCGAAATCATTCTTGCCACAGCCTTTACCCGTTCGAATCTCATTCCTATGGCGATAGGATAATAATGCTGAACTAGCACATTCTGAAAGCGCCTTTTCAGGTAATTTCAACATGCTGCGACTGCTGGTGCATCTGATTCTCTCTCTCTCATTACAGCTCTTTTTATAGACGATTTTCATGCACAGTCACTGACATTTTGCTGTCAGGAATTTTTTGAACTTTTTTTTGTGTGTCAATTTTTACCTCTCTATCTACATTATTCCATGATTTATTAACCCTTTCACTACGGTGAACTTCTGCAGAAGTCGGGAACGAATGTGCTCCACAGCTGGTGGACTGCTGCAGCAGTTCCGCCTCGCGTCATATTTCTCCGCTTCACTACGCTCGACTTGTGTGGAAGTTTGACTTATGCACCATCTTGTGGATTTGTTGATAGTATAAGAAATTTGTAAGAAACATTAGCTATGCCAACTTTCAAATGGGAGTCATATAGGAAATCCTGAAATAATATAAAGTGGTAAAAAGAAGATCGAGCGGAGGAAAAAGATCAGAATGTCCGTCTAGACTGACAGCAGGGCCTCACCTACCTGATGAGTGGAGCAGCTACAGAACTTGCATTGTCTGTAGAGTGCAGAAGAAGTGGAAGCAGACTAAAACGTGTTGTAAGGAATGCAATACGACACTTTGCGCCTTTCCCTGGTTCAAGATTTACCATACATAAAAGAATTTTTGAAATGTAACACTGTTAAATGATATTCTAGTAATTTAATGCTACTGAAATGTAACGTAAAGCAATTGTAAATAAATATTATTTAACAAGCAAAATATGCGTTTATAATAATAAAGTCCACATCCCACCAGAGCTGAATCCAAAACTTGGATCTTTTAGAATTTACGAAAAAATATGCGAATTATCTGAAGGAAGGAAGAAAACTGTTTCTATTCCAAATGAATTTTCCCTAATAAATATATAGTATAAAGTCCTGTAATTGTGATAACACTGAGAGTGTGAAAGCAGGACAGAGTAGCGCCATGGGGAGTGCGGAAAATGCGCCGTACAGAGGTCATGTCCAAGTGCGACTGGCCCTCGTCCACAGTGCACAGCCCAACAATCATGGCGCCGGAGTGAAAGGGTTAAGTTTTCAAATTTATACTGACTTTTTGGTTACCCGGTACATTCCGTAACTCTCAAAATATTTGTGTTTTTTCAGTCAGATCTTGGTCCTAAGAATAATATAAGTATAATAAATTTTTGTATAGGTTAATTTCCATCTTTTACAACTACAAATTAGTGTAATTCAGACCAGACACTTTATTTCTAAACACCTTCAGTGGTCAACTGTTCAGGAAATACTTTTTGTTTTACCTTTTTGTGAGGTTTTCTAAAATTGATCATGATCAGTTCTCATGCTATGGGTTTATTTTATTCTGAATAAAATGAACTATTGAGGTTAATTCCTTTTTATGTTTCCTCTTCATATGTTGTTTACAACACTCACATTGACACGCTGTCACTATTTTCAATTACACTTTCTTACGAGAGTTCCTGAAAACTAGCAATGTTTGTAGTCTGGCGGGCTGTGTTTGTCTTTTGTTTCGTTTATCGTGTGTGTGTGTGTGTGTGTGTGTGTGTGTGTGTGTGTAGGTAGGGGGTTGTTTACTTGTGTGGTCATATTATTTGGTGGATTTGAGGGTGGGGGAGTGGTTGCTGATGTTTACTTGGTCATTTAATATATGTTTCTTTTTTATTAATGCTTTTTGAATTTTGAAATTCCCTTGGAGGGTTAAAAATGTTTCTCATTGCTAAATCTGACTATTTTTATGTCTCTATGATGGTAGGATACTGTGTGGTGTACCAAGCTTCTTTGTGATGTACTTGTGGTGTGATGTGTACCATCCTTTCTCACTTACTTGTTTGGACGATTTCTTCTTGTTATTTTTAAAAGAGGGATCCTGTTACTCAGTGCCTCTCATCCCTGCACCTTTGGAAAGGATCAATCTTCTTTGTAGGTTTATAGTGGAGAGAAGTTGCTGCAATTCTAAGTTAATATTCATAATTTCAAATCAAAAGCCACTCTTCATTTAAGATGTATATTTTGTAATATCTTCATAACATAAACACAACTTTCATTTACTTAGTAAACTGCAAGTTTCAATACTGTTTTTGATAGTTTTTAATATGACATGCTTCAAGCATGACAATATCAGAATGAATGAATCTTTTTTATTAAAACAAAGCAATGTGATTTTCATACTAATCTAAGAATAAATATTTACACAGCTTTTTAATATCACACACTTCATTGTTGTCAGGAGCTGGCTGCTCTATGTGTCTGCCATTGCATCTCCCCGAACAGGTGGCGCAACGCTGACTTTCCGCTTGCATATTCAGCCAGTCACTTGGACATACCAAAATAGCGTGCTGCAGAAACTACACTCTCTTTCAACTTAACGTGGTTATAATGATATCTTTCCATTGGAACTACTTGCACCCTTGCTTTCGTAGTGTAAACTCATTGCACTGCAAGTGGTTTCTTGTCTAAGATGTTCTGCAAATGTTGAATGTCTGTGTCCTATTTCCATGATCTTTTGTGTTCTTTGTATCATGTTTCAAATGTCCTGTTGGTCTGTCATAAGTATAGAGCATCACAACTATTATGTTTGAGCTGGTAAATACCAGATTTTTGGTAGATGTCAGTGCTCTCTGTTTTTGTCAGTCATTTCTATAATGAGTTTCGGTTTTGATGTACTATTTTTATTCCTGGTTTCTTGTGGATATTTGCAATTTTGTGTGTCAATTTCCATAAGTGAGTTTGTACCAGTTTGTTTGTTGAGTTTCTGTGCTATGTTGTCCATTAGTGTTTCTGTTGTTTTGTAGGCTAGTTGTGTTAAGAGTCCTTTGTTTGTGTGGCGTTTTGTTTCTTTATTTTTATGATCTTTCTGATTTTTTTTATTTAGTTTTGTAATGAGAGTTTCTTGGTATGCATTACTCTTTGCTATCTGAATCATTATGACCAGCTCCTTTTTGTAATTATCTTTGTTGAGTGGTATTTTGTTTAATTTGTATAATAATGGAAGGTCCAGGTTGGAATTAATAATATAGTAAGGACAGTTTACAAGTCACCAAAAAGACATGACGACGAGCTGCGACAGGCACAATATAACAGACACACACATACAACACTTTCAGGTATCTGCCATGGCCTTCTTCAGAAAATAGAACACTCACGCAATCACATAGGCACACAACACAGTCATACAACCATCACCTCCGGCTGCCGCACTTCGAATTATGCTCTGCGGTGAATCGGGGATGGGAGGGGAGGGGAGGGGAGGGGAGAGGGGATAGGAGGTTGTTACGGTGGTGGGGATGGGTACACACACACACACACACACACACACACACACACACACAGCGTGGCCACCCGTGGACGGCGCATCAGCAGTGACAAGAACTCCCTTTCTGAATATGCTGAAGGTCTCTTCTTCGCCAAGGTTTCGATTTTCTATCCTCGTGCCCAGAAATGAGACACATCCTGCCCATGATTCTTCCCACTCCAACTAAAGTGGTGTTCAGTCGCCCTCCCAACCTCCACAACATCCTAGTTCATCCTTATGCCATCCTGAAACCCAGCTCACTAACACAGGGATCATATCCTTGTGGAGACCCCGCTGCAAGACCTGCCCAATCCACCCACCCAGTACTCCCTATTCCAGTCCTGTCCCAGGCTTATCCTACCCTATCAGAGGATGGGCCACCTGTGAAAGCAGCTACGTAATTTACCAACTGTGCTGCAAACACTGTACAGCTTTCTATATTGGCATGACCACCAACCAGCTATCCATTAGGATGAAAGTCCACCGCAAAACTGTGGTCAAAAACAAGGTGGACCACCCTGTGGCACAGCATGCAGCGGAGCACATGCTTGATTTCAATGGCTGCGTCACAACCCGGGCCATCTGGATCCTACCATCCACCACCAGCTTTTTTGAACTGCACTGATGGGAGTTATCCCTACAATACATTCTTCGATCCCGAAATCAACCAGGCCTCAACCTACGATAACTTCCCTTTTTTTTTTTCTCCATACCTTACAGTTCCTACCTCTCTATCCCAAACGTCACGTATTTTGAGTGGTGCGTGAATGTGTGATCGTGTGCGTGTGTGTGTGTGTGGGGGGGGGGGGGTCTTGTGTACTTGCAGTGTGCACCTATTTTATTTTGTTTATTTTATTTTATGTTTCTCCCCTCACCCGCCTCTCCACTCCATTCCTAAGCTGCATCTCGTTATTCCCATCTAACCCATCCCCACCACCATGACGTAACCTTCCTTATCCCCTCTCCTCTCCTCTCCTCTCCTCTCCTCTCCTCTCCTCTCCTCTCCTCTCCTCTCCTCTCCTCTCCCCTCCCCTCCCCTCCCCTCCCCTCCCCTCCCCTCCCCGATTCGCCGCAGAGTGTGATTCAAAGTGCAGCAGCTGGAAGTGATGGTTGTATGACTGTGTTGTGCGCCTGCGTGAGTGTTCTATTTTCTGAAGAAGGCCATGGCCGATAGCTGAAAGTGTTGTATGTGTGTGTGTCTTTTGTATGTGCCTGTCACAGCTTGTGCCATGGCTTAGAGGTGATTGTAAACTGTCCTTACTATATTATGTGTTTAATTTGTGTAACATGTATCTGAGAGCTGATGATTTTTGCGCCTAATGTAATATTGTGTGTGAAGCAATACTTTTTCTGTAGATGCTGAATGAGTGTAAGTTATTTTTCTTTATGGTGGATATTAGGGATGGGTCGAACCCCAATTTTACTGAAACGAATCCGAATACTGAATCTGAAATAAAACATGTGCCGAATGCCGAACCCAAATTGAATCTTCCGAATCTCAAACCCAAATAATCTGTCAACTCAAGTACATGTATTCAAAAAGAATTACTTACCACTCTATCACAGCCAGTGATGAAGATAAAGCCTCTAGAGTGAATCCCAAATGACAATATCAACAGTAAAATTTAAGAAATTAAAATTTCACTTAGATTTTTATTTTCAAACTTAAGGATTTTTTAATACCCCCTACCCATAAAAGAAATTTGAATGAAACATTTCGATATATATCTTGGTCTAAAAGATAATAAGAAACTTTCTTAACTCTGTTACAAAATGTTTCATATTGTGAAATAAACAATGAAAGGAAAGGATTAGGGTCTTTTTTTTTTTTTTTTTTTTTCCTTTTTACAAAGGCGATGACTCAAAAATAAAACCTGAGAGGATGAGTAATATATTTTGGAAGTTAAAAAATAGATTCTTAAAAAATACGATGTGCAAACGTTAAATAATTTGATAGTGACATAAGGCATTCCATGAGTGACGGACAGGACATTCAGACACTGAGAAATCCGCGTTTATTTGATGTGTGTGTACTTGTTATTGCCACGAAGACATTTCAGAACTGTGAAAAGTATCGTGCAGATTGTGCATTCCGGAAGGTTAAGCAAGGGTATTTTTTAGAATCATTTTTTCTCTCAAACATTTAAGATCACGTAACTTGTTGGCACAGAATTTTTATTCGTTCAGCATAAGAATAATACAAATGTAAACATTATCGTGATACGTATTCTAACGCGTACGCAGTTGTCTTTCGGGTTAGTTAGGCGGACGGAATTTAAATGTTGTAACAGGTAACACGGAAGATTACATGGCGTAATGTTTACATTTGTACTATTCTTATGGTGAAAAGAGTCTGGAATTCACGAATCACGATTCATAGGAACAATCCCTTGTCCCTAATAGAAAAACACCTAAGTTGTAGCGTAAGGCATGTTGATGCAACACAGGCTTGCCATTTGGCTTTACGTAGTGGCTTTTAGATAAGAATTCAGATGTACGGCTATTGTATGAAACTAAATGCGGAAATATAAAACAATTTTATGTCTTATAATACAAATTTTACGAAATGTTTATAATAGCATTCAGATACCGGTACGGTAATACTGAATCACTATTATTTGATTCCTTGTTACACAGTTCTTTCATGCTACAGAACATCATCCCTCGTACAATCTAGTGCATTCGTTCTCGAACATTTTTAAATGCCTGTTATGCAATCTGATTTGGAACCCACTTCCAGGTATCATCATTCCATTGGCACACTTGCGCGTTTACACGACCCATTGATGTCAGTTGTCTATCACTTTTCGAAAGGCAGTAAGTGTACACGTGTTTAAGCTTAAGCTTGACCTATTTATTGAAACAAACGTCAAGTGGATGTTGGATTGACGTCATCCCGCCTGGATGGTGCACCATTATAACTTTTTTTCCACATAATAAATAACTTTCTTCTTGAAATCCTAGTGCTTCATTACAGTTCACATATCCCAGCATTTCACAAAATTCGATGAAACAATGCGACAAATCAGAATGAGGCAAGAATCCTAATACTTATGTATTGTTGGTATTTACTTGAAGAAATTTATTTTTGTTACTACGTATAACTGAAAGGAATCTCTTATACCGGTATACATAAACGGAAAAGGTTTAGCCAGTATTTGTATTTTCGTCTGCTAAACAAGCGTGTCTCACCTGTGTAGACGGGAAAAGTTACTTGTGGTGGCTCCTACCGCCATTTATCAGAACTATTCAAAGTGAGGTCGCTTCGTTTAGTGAAATCGCGTCTTTCTGCGGATCTATGGAAAATAAAATAAATAATGCAGACGAAAGCGCACTGTTATGTAAAGTAAACTCCAACATTCGTAACTGAAAGTTTCCATATGACACTTTGGATTCGTGATTCGGTAGTATTCGGCCATTATGCGCCGAATCTTGAATCCGAAGCCAGTGTGCTAGATTCGGTGAATAATGGATTCGGCCGAACCACTCGGACACAACCCTAGTGGATATATCCAGGAAATATATTTGGCCTGGTTGTTGCTTCTCTGGAGTGAACTTTATGTTCTTGTGTATTGTGTTTATTTCTGTGTATAGTTGGTCTATTTTATTTTCTGGTTCATCTGTCAAGCAGAGGATGTTATCCATGTATCTCCACCAGCATATTAACTGTATTTGCCTGGTACTAATTTGTTCATGAAAATGTTTGCTAACTTTCCTGATACCCCATTGGTAGCCCTTCTGCTTGTAGCTAGATATCTTTATTGAATTCAAAATAATTTTGTTCTCTGAAGAGTGTGGTAGTGTACTTGTCTCTGTTATGTGTTCTTGTGGCTGATAGTAAGTCTCTAGGTCCTGTTCTATTGTCTTGATTGCTTCTTTGACTGGGAGTATGGAGTAAATGTTTTCAACATCAAATGAGATTGACATAGTTTCCAGAGAGTTTTTTATTAGTTCCAATCCATTACAGGGATGTTACTGCCATGTAACCACTCTCACGACCCCCACACCTAGTCATTATGTTGAAAGATGCAGTTGCCATCCCCGAATTTCTCTTCTACAGTGGGAAGCAAAAAGGTGCCTAAAACATCGATGTAGGCCTATGCTGTGATGGTGCCATGCAACACACAATGGGGTGCAAGCCCCATCCATGAAAATCATGACCCCACCATAATACCACCACCTCCGAATTTTACTGTTGGCACTAAACACGCTGGCAGATGACATTTGCCATATCCAAACCTAGTCATCAGATTGTCATATTGTGTACCGTGATTTTACATTACATTACAACATTTTTCCACTGTTCAGTCGTCGAGTGTTTGCACTTCTCACACCAAGTGAGGCATCGTTTGGCATTGACCTGCGTGATGTGTGGCTTATGGGCAACCTCTTGACAATGATAACCCAGTTTTCTCACCTGCTGCCCAACTATCATAGTAGTTGGAGTGGATCCTGATGCAGTATGGAATTCCTGTGTGATGGTCTGAATAGTTGCCTGCCTACTACACTGCACAACCCTCTTCAAATGTCAGCGGTCTCTGCCAGTCAACAGATGAGGTCGACCTGTACGCTATTGTGCTTTACGTGTTCCTTCACATCACATCAGAAATAGTGGACCTAGGGATGTTTAGAAGTGTGGAAATTTTGCATACAGACTTCTGACACAAGTGACACCCACTCACCTGATCTTGTTTGAAGTTTGTGAATTCTGTGGAGTGCCTCATTCTGCTCTCTCACAATGTCTTATGATTACTGAGGTTGCTGATATGGAGTTCCTGGTAGTAGGTTGCAGCACAATGTACCTAATATGAAAAATGTATGTTTGTGTAGTGTCTGGATACTTTTATCACACCCTGTAATAAATATGGGTCATCATGAAAGCATTCAGTTGGCCAATGGGGCATTTAGAACAAGCTCCATACTGAGTCTCTTCCTCCTCCTCCTTCTTCTTTTTCTTTTTCTTCTTCATCATCATCATCTCTTCCTCCTCCTCCCGTATGTTCCTCTCCCCTCCCTCTCCCCACTTGATCATCAGGTTATTACATTTGCCCACAAATTACATTTATAAACACCTTCTTTACAATCCTATATATAAATGGAATTTATTTGACCTTTTTCCCATTTAGTTATGAACCTGAGCTGTTTCCTGGCCTTGTGTATCGAATGGTGAGACCACGTGTTGTGCTGCTTATATTTGTAAATGGGAAAGTTGTGTTGACTGGTAAGTAAATTTTAAATGTATCTCTTTTGATTTTCTCTCTTCAGCTACTGCTCTCATAAATTTATTTGCTAGAAAGCTGACTATGCTCATTTCATTTTTAAATCATCCTGAAATTGATATAGATGTATCAATTATAAATACAAATTAAGTACAGCAGTACAAAACAGTTAATCTTCAGTTTTGTTCTAAGGTAGACACTTGGAAGCTTTTTTGATGCTCTTGTATATTATTTATTTTTCTCTTTATTTGTCTATTGAAGAGTTTATTTTCTTTACAATAGGTGCCAAAAGTCGACAAGATCTTCAGGATGCCATGGACAACATCTATCCCATTCTCAGGAGTTTTAGGAAACAGTGATTGTGGGTAACCACATTTCATACTGGTTGATAGATTGACTTTTGCATTTGACCTCTCTGTGCAACTTTGGACCAGGACATTGTGCATTTGTTGTTGTCATAAAATGTCATAAGTGGGCATAGGGAAGCCACTGTGAAGTATTACACCTCAGTATTGAGAAGCATAAAATGTTGATGCATGTGTAATGCATTTTTAATACTGTTGTCTTAAAAGGCTTTATTTATACATGTCCTCATGTTGAGGTCATACAAGGAATTTAAACTACTACATATAAGATATATTTTTATGAGTTATTTATGCATATTACTTCATTGTAATAAAGTGTGTTTTCTACCTCATATCTTTTTTTCTGGCAAAGAATCCTGATTTATTAGCCTTTTATTATAAACTGTAATTGATAACTGTTGACAACCTATCCCAGTGATGCAGGGGAAACTGAGACGAACAATTATAGGACAATTGTGTATCAAGTTGGGAAATACCCTCAAACACGCATGAAAACTAAAGTGCATGTGCCATTTGTGCTCTTATGCCAACAGCTTGTCATTACTCGGGAAGGCAAAGTGGTAATGCGGCAGTGCCAAGAACTAACATGGTCACATGTTGAGGTACAGGAAGGCTGTGGTTAAACTAGTGTGTGTTGTTACTTCTAAGTGTGATCATGGAAGGTGAGCGTGGAAAGTGTCTTCATTGATAGGTGCAGTGACTTTTGTTAACAAATGAAATTACTTGATGAGAAATAAATGGGGTTTATCATGACAGTGAAGAAGGCGACAAAACATGCTGCCAAAATCTTAAAGCTGAGTGAGATTTCCAAATGAATGAAGGAAGAACACCAAAAAGAAGCAGCAAGAAGCTCACAATAATTTTGTGACTGGCGATACGGATAAATGTATCACCAGGCAGCAATTTCTACAGTATTATGAACAACGTAAAGAAATACCAACTGTGTGAAAACAACACTACTTTTGTTGAACAGAACTGAGCTTCTAAGCAAGCAAGTTTGTAAGTGTAGATCAAATTGGAAATACAACTATTTTTTGCATGATATTTTCAGCAGTTGTTTTTCTTTCATTACCTAAACAGAAAAGGTGTACTTAACTAGTGTTAACAAAAGTAAATGACACAAGAAATTGAGAGGATGTTCATCATCTCTCTCTGCATGCATGTGCTGTATCTTCACTGGTCCTTATAGTCCAGTTTTATCTTATTTGCATCAAATTATTTGCCTTTACTTCTATTGCACAACTGAGGTACTTTGTAAACATCTATTGTTTATACCCTGTACAGTATTTTCTTGCTATTTTATTATCATCCAGTTCATACTGTCAAAGACAATTCATCTTATAATTGGATATTTTTCTTTTCACTGCCTTCATATGATTTATTAAATGACTAGCTGTTCTAATAATTGTATGTAAAATAATTCCTATTCAGTTTCTGTTTCTCCCATAAAATGCATATTGACCATGTTGTCTAAGTTGTTACTTTTCTTACATTTTGTGTAGATATTATGTTTATTAAGAGAAACCTTTTGTATGAATATAAGGTTTGAAAAACTAGTTACCTTAGTTACCTACTTAGTTTTATAAATTTGTGTGATCATATAACACAGCACAATTAAAAAAGGGATTACATTATTTGAAAACGATAGCTTCTTACTCGCCATACGGATGTCATGATTTGTTGCAGAAAGGCACACTTAAGACTTCCATAATATGTCAATTTTTGGTTTATAAGGTTTATAAAATCTTCATCACTCACCCTCACTGTCTCTCTCTCTCTCTCTCTCTCTCTCTCTCTCTCTCTCTCTCTCTCTCTCTCTCTCTCACACGCGCGCGCGCGACTACCATCCCAAGGTGTGTGGTGAGACTGTGCCACCCCTTGAAAGCACCAAACAGTTGTCAGGGATGAAGAGGAAATGAGGGGAGGGGAATAGACAAAGGATGCTATGTAAGGGTGTGGAAATATTTTAGTGCTGTATGGTAGTGTGTGCTCAGATTACACTGGCCAGGAAAGGGAGCTAGGTGCTGGGTTAGTCAGGATGCAGTGGGGTGGGCTGGAAAACAAAAATGAGGGTGGGGGTTGGGACAAATTTTACTTCAACCGTATCCAAATGGGAATAATGAGAAGTTGAAGGCTGTTGCTCTGAAAGAGTGGAGCTCTGAAGCTTCTTAATTGAATGTGCTCTTGTGTATTGTTTCATGCAGGACTTATGAACAACATGGTGTTTCTTATCCAGAAAACCTTCAGCTTTCCCATCTTATATTATTTGCCTGATCCAGTCCACTAACTCATTTTCCCCCATTGTCACAAATGACACTGACAACATCACATTCACAAACTAAAAACTTCTCAGCCATAGTTCACAGATGCCTTAAACAACAAAAGTCACTCACTAACTGAAAACAAGTCCTCACAGAGTAATTCAAAATAAGTTATTTATAGAAGCAGAAATAGTAAAGATCTTCTGTACACTCACTAGAGAGAACTGAGGCTGACACAGAAATGCTTTCAGTCTTTTGGGCCTGCTTGGCATGCACCAGGTGGGGTTTCGCACAGCAGAGAGAGGCACTCGCCCACAGTCCATGCCAGTCATCCACCTGCCACCTCACGGCTCAACTGTCTGGCCCCTTCCCTTCCCTTCCCTTATATGCCATATCGTAAGTTCACAATGTATCCCATAACACTGCAAGAGGCTCTTAGGTGTTGTATAGACATCTTTATTCACTCACAAACTACTTCAGGTGACCTTACATTTTAACTTTATAGCACAAAAATTCAGTTTTTAAGAATTTGCTAAATTTGCTTTTCTCGTATCTCACAAAATATTGATCCTAGAGAAATTACGAAGAGGAGCTTTTTTTGTAGTAAATTTTTTGAAGTTTAATTTTGTACTGTTGTAGTTTTTGAAAAGAGAGAATGGTTTTCAAATTATTTAAGAAAAATGTAAAAAGTGTTCCTTTAAATGCCCACCTACGTTCGAGCTCACACCCCAGTGATTGGAAGTTTTAGTATGTTGTTCATGATGGTCTCCCCTACCACTGTACAAATATTTGCAACTACATGCTTTTTAACCCTATTTGCTATTTTTCAGTTTTGTAGGACTGTTCTAGGACTGCTTTCACAGATTGCTGTGCCTCTGATGGGATAGAAGATACCTGTGAAGGACTGGAGTAGATAGTGGTGTGATGATGAATAAGGATGGGTCTTGTATTAAGATCTGTTGCAGGGACATGAACCATGGGGCAAGGTGTTGGGAACAGGTACGTAGTAGGGATAGACAAGGCTATTGTGTAGGGTTTGGTGGTCAGCAGAATACCACTGTGGAAAGTGATGGGGAGTATAGTTGGCGAAATTTAGTCCAAACCTTGGCAGAGAATGAGATTCAGTTGCTCTAGTCTTGAGTTGTCCTGGGTTATAAGAGTGCCCCTTAGTGGTGGGCAGTGAGTATAAAGTACTTGATGGGAGGTTGAAAGACAAGGCAAATGATTTCTGAGTGAAACACAGTGATCAGTCATAAAAAACTGTTTTTTTGTAGATTTATTTTGACTAGGTTTCTAGCTATCATCAGTGTATCGACAATACAAAGCATGTTAAAAAATAGTAATATAACGATTCATAACATCCATGTACCTAAACAAGATTTTAAGCTGCCATTACAACTTAAGTGATATAATTTTAAAATTAACAATAGGCTGTGAAGCAACAGTTGGCTTGTACAAACATTGGCACCTTTTACATGGGTGAAATCTGAACACTTTTAATGTTTAATTATCTGTCAAATATAAACTGCTTTAAATCTATAGTTAAAGAAGTAATATAAATATATATTTAATTTCTTAGACGTCATAAAATGCTGATACTGTGGCATGAAAATAGGATCCCATCAAAAACATGAAATGTAGAAAAATGCAAGACCCACGACGAATTCCTTCCACCATAAAAAAAGGTGAGATCTCATGGGAAACCAAGTCGGTTATTTTAGTTAGTCTTCATAGAACCACTTATTTGTTATCTAATTAAGAATCTACCAACATTTATAGTGACTATATCAGTGTTATACATCTTTAATTCTATAATACATATAATGACTTTGCTATCACACCATAATAGAATGATATCAGAATACATATAATGATCGGGCAGTTACATATCTAGGCCTATATATAATTTATATTCCACTATGTAACCTCACATTTCCATACAGTATTTTAAATATTAGTTTACATTTGCCAAGACATTATATTTATTATAGAAATAAGGATGTATAATTTTGATATAGTCACTACAGATGTAGGTAGATAACTAATTACTGTAGATAAAAAAATATGATGAGGTGTTGAATAGTTGGTTCCATGAACACTAACTAAAATAACCGATTTGGTTTCCCATGAGATGTCACCACTTTTTATGGTGGAAGGAATTAGGTACAAAACTTGCATTTTTGTACATTTTATGTTTTTGATGGGATATCACTTCTTTTTGTAGGTAGTCCTTTCTAATAAAATGTTTTGTACATCAGTCATGGATTTTCTCTTTGGTTTGGTGTGGTTTCATTTGGTTTAATGTAACAGTATTTGAGAAGTCGATTATATTGTTATTGTTCCATCCTTTCTTCAGTACAGTACTGCAACCTGTGGTGGACAACTATAGATATATCAACTTAGTGTTTATTTTGCATCAGTCTGTGAACTTCATGATATATGAAAGTCGTCGATAAGGTACATTTTTCTGTATAAGTGAAAGTAGTAGTTGTAATTGTTTGTCTCATATTTATTGAATGATCAGTTTATTTCATACAACAGTAATTCAAAATTAGTTATTTTAGTGCATAAAAAGAAGCCTTGCTTTATAGTGCACACAATTGTACGGAATGAAAATGATCACATATAATTGCATAAATGTTTCTCCTAAAATCAGTACAATTAAATCTTTATGAGAGTTAAAGAATAAAAGTAATTTCTTTCTTGAGAAAAGAATCATGCCTGAGAGTGTTAATAATAACTATGAAATAAACGAGAAATTTCTATAACTTTCATCATTGTGGGCTTCAGCTGGAAGTGCTTTTGGACATGATAATCTTGTGTGAAAGTTTTGGATGTTAGACTCATCTGCGATTGTGTTCAGCCTGCCTGATGGAAGTCTTTTGAGACGGCACTTAGGCGACTAGTGTGTCGGACGCCATTTAGGTGACTTGCGTGTCGATGATGATGAAATGATGATTAGAATGACACAACACCCAGTCCCCGAGTGGAGAAAATCTGTGACCAAACCGGGAATCAAACATAGGCACTCTATATGGCAATCTACTACACTGTGCACTGGACTGACGCTTTTGGAAAACAAGTGTGTTGTGGCATAATTATTTAGTGAACTTGCAGTATAATGCAAAATTTCAAAATGTCATGTATTAATCTAATCTAATATAGTTCCGTATTTCATTCCCCACATTTTTCTGATATATAACTTAATAACATTTATTTCATGAAGGTCTATTTATTTTTGGAGATAATCCTCCTCCTTTTCTTCTCTGGTATCATTTATTGTACATCAGCAACAGGTTTTCTCAGAGGCTTTGATGCACAGTTTTCAGCATACTTATTGACAGCATGTTAGCACTTCCACAAACACCGATATAACACTTAATTTTATTCTTTGATAAAGACTCTTCAGTATGCTGGCATTCACAGTAACACCAATATTGCACTAATCTCCTCCATACATTCGTCCAATGTTCTTTGATAAAGAATCTTTAATGCGGTGCCAAGGCCGATCCACAGACGTACAACTAATAGACAATCCTAAGCTGAGTTTACACTAGCAATTTACTTTCTTGCAGAAACTTGACGAACTACTTGCGAGTGTAAATACGTCACAAAGTGGACTTGCGACCTTTGCAATATATTGCACAAGTGACTTGCTGCAAGTATCTTTCAGTGTGAACAGTGTGCAAGAAGCTTCTGCAAGTTACTTGCAGGTTTTAGGATTCATTTCTTTTGTGTTCTTCATAATAATTAAAAGAACTACAGCATAAATGACCCATCTCTCATCATTTTACTTGCTCTGACTAAAAGTACATGTGAACAGTGTCTGCAAGTTACTTGTCAAAGTACTTGTGGAAGTTTCTTGCTTACTTCTTGCAAGTGTTGTGTAAAGACAGCTGCAAGTGAATTGAAATAACTTGCAGCAATAACTTCTGCTAGCGACTTGTTAGTGTAAACCCAGTTAGAGACTGTATGTCTTGCAGTGTAACAGCTTACACTACCAGGGACACTTGGAGGTTATATTTGTTAGTTCAAAATGAAGGATACCAAACCCTTTTCCTGTAAACCATATCCTATTCCCATTAAGAAACAAACTAGTAGGTTTTTTCCAAAATGGTGTGGACCTTATGTTATTACTGATATCCCACACTGCAAAGCAGTTTTTCTAAAAGACCCGCAATCTGGCATAGATAAAGGATTGTATAGCATTGACCTGATTAGACCTTATATACAACCTTAAGGTGCCAATATTTTGTTAGTGAAACAGCTGATGACTGTTACGTACCTTAGTTGTGTATCTTGTTATTTCCTCTTTATTTTTTCCGCAGGATACACCTATCTATCTTTGACTATTCCATACTATTTCATCTCTAGGGCATCAATGGTGTGTTAATGATATAGTTAATGACTGTTGAGTTTCTGACTTCTATGCATGGTTTTTCCTTTCATTTCTGCTGTGCATACCTATTCTTCACAGACTTTCTAATTGTCTTCTTTTTCTTTTTCTCTCGCATAGGGCTTACTTATAACAGATTTTTGTTTACGAATGCATGTGTAATAATGAATTAAGTACCCAAGTAAATCAATGAAACCTAGAAAACCAATAACCTATGACGCACGCATAGGTAATGAATCTAACTGAACAGCTTATCTACAGATGGAGTTGGAGTCGAAGTAGCGAAGTGTTACACAAAATATTAAAGAACAAGAAGTGTGACTGATAGCCATGAGAGGGTACTATTACTCGTAAACTTAAGTTTATTTGAAAACTTTATTTGATTTCTAAATATTTAAGCTGTTAAGCTGAACCATTAATGATTACATTTGTATTAAACTGAATATGACAATCATTTGAATACTCGCTTCAACGGTACATACACTGAAATGACAAGAATCAGAAGTGAAAAGTAATGACCAATTAGTTGTAAGTTTTATATTTTTTGTACTTTCATATTTCATATGATTTCATTGTGTGTATTTTGTTTTGTAATTATATATGTCTCATAACAGAAGAGAAAAGAAAATATGACTTATCTTTTGGATACACGTGCAATTCAAAAAGAACTTGTTACTTGTAGTTATGGAATAATCTGTAGTGTCGCGACAATTTGAGATAATTGTGGATGAGCACTAGACATGTTGTCCCAATACTACAGATTGCATTGTTTTAACATAGTATGTAAGTTTTATAGGGGATTTTTTTTTTAAATCAAATATTAGGCAGAAGGTTTATATATTTTGTATTATGGGTGGGTTAATTACACACACACACACACACACACACACACACACACACACACATACACATACAGATACACTCACACAATTACAGACACATTTACACTGCACAAACACACGTCACTAGGTAGTCAGGTGGCGGATTTGACAATATGGGGTATTAGGAGCTACCTTTCAGGGGAGTTCAGAATCTGAAAACCGTAGATCGCCGCTGGTGCAGGAGGTCAGCGAACATCAGCTCACCAAAATCCTCCGGCGACATGGTGAGTAAGAAGAAGACTCTCTGGTCCCTTGGGGGGGGGGGGTGTTCCAGTCTTTCTAATCTGTCTTCTTTCTTTCTTCAGCTTCAAATGACCCATCTTTTCTTTCCTTTCTTACTTCCTTCATGTAAGGTACCAAGCTATCTTACCATAACGCAAAACGGCATTGTGTCCGGCCTTCTCAGAATCTTATCAAGATAGTTAATTTACACTGATGTACATATACAGATATATGCGCATCATATCGAGACCATCTGTAACTCGGAAATCAAACTGCTCCTAGTAAATCCGAGGCTGACGTGAACTATGATACTCGATGCCAATTAGTACACAGCAATATTAAAGAGCCTATATACATTGTTTATAATAACATTTGAATAATGCTTAACTCTGAAGAAGTTTAGCATTTCTCCTGCTTCATAAAACACTCATTTTCCCAGGGAGGGAATAAAAGGGGAGATAATTGCTAAAGAAATGAGTGTTCACTAGTGCAATCTGAAATGCAAGACCTTGGAAAATGTGGGAATTGAGGTGTATTTTTTTCTCCTTTCTGTTGTAAACTAGGGATAGGGTGAAAATAACTTTATTATGGAACAAGTGGAGGATTAATATTGATTGGAATGGCAGACCTACAGAATGGCTGTCATCTCTTGTTAGGTAACCCAGGAGAGGACTTAACTGGTTGTGGTACCCAAGAAAGAGGACACAACCTAATATATATATTTAAATTCTCTCACTGTTCGATTATATATATTAAATAACCCAAAACCTTTATTATGATTTTTGGGAGAGAAACTTACCCTCCGGCCAAGTTGGTTTTCCCAAACACTAAAATTACTGAAAGATAGGTTGCAGCCCAGCTGTATAGACAATATTGTCTAATTTGAACACTACAAATGGGTTAAAAACAAATCCATAGAATTGAGAAATGCAGAAATTTTGTTAACCTGACATAATGATGTATATGTAGTTAAGCACATGAATTAAATTCGATTTCCTGAGTTTAAGGGGGGGGGGGGGATATATAGTGCAACAGCTTACAGTGCATGTTTCCTGCTAGAGGCTCAAAAAATTCAAGTATAATATTTAAATAAAATCATATTTTATTTAGGAAAAGGTAGGAGAATGTATTCATAGAATATATGACTTCAACTGCGATTGGGCAAAGCTGAAAATGTGTACCCAGCCGGGATTCGAACCCGGGTCTCATGCTTTCTAGGCAGTTGCGCTGACCCCTACACCACTGGGGACACAGTGATCACCGCACCTGCAAGGACTACCCATGCACGCCTCCCGTCAGATACAAATTCCCAGCTTCGCCCTGCCCATAGTACTCAAACTCGTAGTTTAACTAATTCCCGTAAGAGTAAGGGCTTCAAACTTGCCCACCCCTCCCCACTAACGATAGGATCATTGCCCGTCACCGGCATATTATATATATACATGTGGCGTCTGTTCGGAAAGAACAGACGTCACATTCTGATCCTGCAGCTGTTATTACTTAATATTCATAGAATATATGACTTCAACTGCGATTGGGCAAAGCTGAAAATGTGTACCCAGCCGGGATTCGAACCCGGGTCTCCTGCTTTCTAGGCAGTTGCGCTGACCCCTACACCACTGGGGACACAGTGATCACCGCACCTGCAAGGACTACCCTTGCAGGTGCGGTGATCACTGTGTCCCCAGTGGTGTAGGGGTCAGCGCAACTGCCTAGAAAGCAGGAGACCCGGGTTCGAATCCCGGCTGGGTACACATTTTCAGCTTTGCCCAATCGCAGTTGAAGTCATATATTCTATGAATATTAAGTAATAACAGCTGCAGGATCAGAATGTGACGTCTGTTCTTTCCGAACAGACGCCACATGTATATATGTAGGAGAATGTATTCGGCTCCAGTTTTTCTCTGTACAGGTTTTGTGCAGCAGAAAAAAATAAATGAAGAATGGGATACTGTGCCAGTGATGTGATTCTCCATGTTGAGAAGTTCTATGTTTCGTATGTATATGTATATTCTATGGAAAATGACATTGTTATTAATTACCTTTAGTCTTGATTGGTTGAAAGAACAGTCTTCTTCTGTGAGTTGAATTCCAATAAGCATGTAATTCAGTGATGTAATAAAAGGTTATTTGTGTTACCTTAAAGTGACTGTTTACTTGAATTCAAACTTATCCGTCTAAAAGGTAATTGCAAATGATATTTATTATCATGATTGGGAAATGAAAGTATCATCAAGAGAAAGTCATCAGAAGCAGATGTTATATTAGGAGGCACGGACTAGCCGGTCCTCCTACAGAGAACAACAGTAATTTATTTGAACAATTTTTATCAAGAGACAGTACCATGAAGAAATGGTAATGTGTTTGTTTTCGACACACACGGTTGGCGTTGGACTTAATCAGTAACAGCCGTCGAAACAACTCGGTCTGTGGCACATCAATGGTATGAAAACATCGGAATATTGATATTTCCCTACTGAAGATTCAACTCTATGATCTTCTATGTACCCCTCATATAGAGAACATTTTGTTGACATTTGCACACTATGCCAAAACCATAAGTAAAATTTATTAGCCTTTACATCAAAACTCTAAATGTGGCATAATTATATCAATTTATCCACTGAGGTGGTAAAATATTTGTCAAAAGAGAGCTTGGCTAGCCAGTACTTATCTTAGTTCTGTACCACTGATAGTCATGAAAATGAAAACAAAAAGTAGGACAAGCTTTCAGAACTATGTTTCTTCATCAGGTAGGAGTGGAGGGAAGAAGAAAGGAAAAACAAAAGCGAAAGGCTGTTCTTGACTTAGGCCATGAGTATGGTTTTTTTGTAACTATTGGTGATACAGAACTAAGGTAAGTATTGGCCAGCCAATCTTTATCTTTTGACAATTATTATAACCAAATTCAGCATTTATATTTACATAGGCCAGCTAGAAATAGGTAAATAAGGAAAAGCTCGAAATGAATTGCTATGGGGGCACAATAAAAGCCACTTTACCTAAGCAGACCTGTGACGTCTCTGTCTGCTGAGCAAATGGTCTTCGAATAGTGTTTCTCCCAGAATTTATATTAACAGTTTCTGTGCACAGACATCCAGTGACGGATTCTAAGGTAACTAAAATTTTGTGCTACATTCTACAAATAAAGAAAGCTCAGAATCAAGCTCGCCAACACCACCTACCATATTACTTTCAACAAGCGAAGTATAAACAACAAAGTTACTTCAAGGTATTTGGAAGCACTGTTTAACAGCAGTTATGCAAGTGGTCGCACGTTTAGATTCAAGTGGAAGTGTGAAGTGATTGCCATGTGAAGTGAGATCAAGCAGTTGTTAAAAAAGATACGATCAGCATCAGTCTTTTTCAGTTGCATCTGGAGCTTTTTCAGTTAGTTACTCCATTAGTTTTTTTATTACTTACGAGAACCTACCAAAAATATAGAAGAGAAATGTGGGCAAGGCACAATAAAAAGTTACAGGCAGTCTGATACTACTCATGCCACCAGGCCACCTAACTTCAATTTCTTGCTGAGAGTGCTTAATTTAACTTTCATTAGTTTTAATGAACTGAATCAAGATCTGCTTAATAATGGGTTAAAATTTAATGTAGCCAAAACTTTAACAGAAGGGCTTTGAAAAATACTTAAGCTAATGCAAAACTGGCAAATGATAATTTAAAAAGTACGAAAATTAAACAAAACCGGATTGCTGTTGCAATTTAATAAGTAAAACCCATTCTATTCAAAGAATTGTTATTGACAGAATTAATGACAAACTTTGCAAAGGAGATACTATTGTTACAAAATCTGATAAAGGCATTACCATCATTGTTGTCAGTAACACAATATATATCAATAAAACCAAGTTATATGGAGATATACTTTTACTATTTGAAAAACATCTACATCTACAGGGGCTACTCTGCAAATCACATTTAAGTGTCTGGCAGAGGGTTCATCGAACCACCATTATACTATTTATCTCCCATTCCATTCTCGAATAGCGCACGGGAAGAAAGAACACCTGAATCTCTCTGTTAGAGCTCTGATTTCTTGTATTTTATTCTGATGATCATTTGTACCTATGTAAGTGGGAGTCAACAATATATTTTCGCATTCAGAGAATGTTGGCGATTGGAGTTTCGTAAGTAGCCCACGCCGCAGCGATAGGCGCCATTGTTGTAATGATTCCTATTCCAGATCCTGTGTCATTTCCGTAACGCTGTTTCCCGTGTATCGTGACAATATAAGACGAGCTGCCCTTCTTTGGATTCTTTCTATGTCCTCCTTCAAACCCACCTGATAAGGATCCCACACTGGGCAGCAATACTCCAAAAGTGGACGGACAAGCGTAGTGTATGCAGTTTCTTCTGTAGTTCTGTTGCATGTTTTAATGGTTCAGCCAATAAAATGGAGTCACTGGTTCACCTTTCCCACAACGTTATCTACGTGTTCTTTCCAATTTAAGTCTGAAGTAATAGTAATTCCTAGATATGTTGTGGAGTTTACGGCCTTCACTTTTGATTGATTTATCTTGTAAACAAAGCTTAATGGGTTTCTTTTCGTACTCATGTGGATGACTTCACACTTCTCATTATTTAGAGTTAATTGCCAATTTTTACACCATACTGATATCTTATTCAGATTGTTCTGCAGTTGGTTTTGATCTTCAGACGATTTTACTAGACGGTAAATGACGGCGTCATCTGCAAACAACCTAAGAGAGCTACTTAAATTTTCCCCTAAATTGTTTATGTAAATAAGGAACAGCAGAGGACCAATAACACTACCCTGTGGAATTGCTACAGGCAATGAAATCCCCCCCTCCAATCCAAACTTGTGTGCGCGCGCGCGCGCCCGCACACACACACGCACACACACACACACACACACACACACACACACAAACAAAGGCCTCTTCCAGTGAGGCAGACTGAACTGTATTGGAGGCCCCTTAGGCAAAGTTTCTCAAAATGTCTGTAAATGTCAGTAAATATTCTGAGACAGCAAAACTGTGTAAAGTATAATAAACAATTTATTGAGTCTTTGAGGAATATACAAAAAACAGCTTGTATGAAATTTTTATCTCTAGTTATTGTTAATCTGCACACAAACATCCCAATAAAAGTCACTACTAAAATCATTTAAAAAAAATCTTTTAGCTCAGAAGAAAATATCACAAACAAAATCACCAAATTCTTTGATCTCTTAATCCTAGTACTTCAGTACAATTATTTTAAGTTCAACAATGTAATTTACTTTTAGAATCATGGTCCAAGAATTGGTGACATTTCCATTTCTTTTAGCCAATGTTTTTATCTACCAACTTGAAAACATTTTTTTTCAAAGGCAATGCAATATAATACCTGGCGTCAAGTATGAAGGCGCTTCCAGGCATAGAGGCGGAGAGATTGGAGACACATGGAGGGGAGGAACTATGGCTGAGCGCCAACAGCTAAGCCTGTGGGAGAGACATTGCGCAACTCTCAGCCAGTCACGCACCTACAGAATGAACATTATTGGCTGTTATTGTGGCAATAGAGGGGGTATACGTTGAATGGCTGAAAACCGGGTGGCCTTCGTAGCTGACGATGACTATAGTGAAGTATACTCAGTGTAACTGTTCACAACAATTTACTGAACTAATCACTATTTATTTATTTGTTTATTTAGCCTGATCAGATTAGGGTCATCAGGCCCTCTCTTACAGGATTTTACACATACAGTATTACTTTACATGTGAGTTACCTATAACATAACAATGATTTTTACAGATAAACAATTAATAACATAATTTATACAGGTTGATTACATGTAAAAGGATGTAAATAAAAGGTATTGACTTAACTCTAATAGGATTAATGCTAGCAGTACCACTGAGACACCTTCTGCTGCTGCTAGTGTAATAATAGAAGTAACAACATTGATATTGGCAGATACAAGATGTACTTTTGGATATAACGAGACTGGTTAAGGCATGGCGAATTCTGACAGAAGGAAGTTAAGAAAGCTGTACCTGGCGAGAGCAATGGCAGTCGGAAGAATTTCTGGGAGGAGGAATGGATGTGATGTACCTGGACCATAGGGTAATAAAGATTGGCGTAATTATTGCTTTAGTAGATAATCCATTAACTGTCGTTTGAAGCTGGCAGTGTTATTCAGTTATCTGATATACTGAGGTAGATTGTTTCAGAGCCTGGTTCCTGCTACTGAAAAGGGTTTTGAGAAACCGGCTGAATGAAGGATAAGGACAGAAAGGGTTTTGCTCTGACAGGAACGAGTAGTTCTGTTATGTTGATCAGATAAGAGTGTTAAGGTACTACTCTCACACAATGAATCAACTATATATTGGTTTACATGTAGTTCACAAAATTAAACGTCGAGGTAGGTAGCCTGGTCCTGATATGTCCAGCGATGGCTCACGGTGTCTTGTGAATGTGCTGCGATTTTCTAACTAGTAGCTGGTTCCGGAATAAGGCAGGAACTGCCGGTGAATCGTCTGGGCTGCACTTATTATAGACGGACATCGGCCTGGCGTAGGAATCCTGTTGGTCATGGTTGAGCGGTGACCTCTGGAAGAAAAGGTTCAAGTTAGTATCTACATAATTCTGTTTTGTTTTGTTTTCCTTGTTGCTTGTTTTGATTCCTGGGTTGCTTGCATGAAGTTGTGTATGCTCCCTGGCTTTCAGGGATGATGTGCATAAGGTCTGACTGGCAGGTGCTTCTGCCAGCAGACAGAACAGTTAGCAAAGAAATTGTTTGCCTACAAAAGATATGTTGTTGATACACTTCCATTAGTTGATTGTAAGATAATGGTATTGAAGAAATAGTCTCAAAACTTAACAGCTTGCGTAGCAAGATAACATTTACTTTTGAGCTGGAAAATGAAGGATCTACTGATTTCCTTGATCTATGTTGAAAAATGTCGAAGGCAAGTGTAGCTTCGGAAATTAATGCAAATCAGTTCACAGTGATTGTGTTATAAATTATAGATCTTGCCATCCTAACCAGCACAATAATGCATTTTTCAATTTTAATGTTCACTATGCCACCCACACCAGAGAAACATAAAAGAATTGGAAACAATTTATTACATTGTTCAGGTCAATGACTGTCCAGCTACCTATGTACAGAAAAATTACAACAAAATTGCAAAGAAATACAGGAATATCAAATAAAACTATACCAAGACAGTAGGTGACAAAAATAAAGATGTGAATATGTTCGTTTCTCTGTTATATTATGGTACCATTAATTTAAAATTCGTAACAGTATTTAAGAAATTCAGTGACAATGTCTCTTTTTTTCTACCAATGAATTTAGGACCATTACTCTCTCACAGTGTAGATAAGATTAATTGTTTAAACGAGTCTTGTGACACCTGATACATTTGTCAGGCGATTTACAGAGTGGCAATCTACTGTAGTGAACACTTGGCTACAGAAAAAAAAAAAAAAAAAAAAAAAAATCTGCAGAGAAATACAATTTTGCTGCTCATTTGATAGAAAGTGGACATGATATGAGGGGCATTTGAAAAGTCCATGCAAAAATAAAAACTACTAATGTGTTTGGGGAAAACCATTTTTATTATACAACATAGTCTCCTTTTATACCTATACAATTCAACCAATGCTGTTCTATATCTACATGGAATACTCTGCAAATCACATTCAAGTGCGTGGCAGAGGGTTCATTGAATCACCTTTATACTATTCATCTCCCATTCCACTCTCGAATAGCGCACGGGTAGAAAGAACATCTGGATCTCTCTGTTCGAGTTCTGATTTCTCGTATTTTATTCTGATCATTTCTACCAATGTAGGTGGGAGTCAACCAAATATCTTTACATTCGGAGGAGAATGTTGGTGATTGGAGTTTTGTAAGTAGACCACGCCACAGCGATAACTGCCGTTGTTGTAACGGTTCCTATAACAGGACCTGTATCATTTCCATGACACTGTCTCCCCTGTATAGTGACAATACAAACCAAGCTGCCCTACTTTGGACTCTTTCGATGTCCTCCATCAAACCCACCTGATATCCCACACGGGTTAGCAATACTCCAAATGAGGATGGACAAGAGTAGTGTATGCAGTCTCTTTAGTAGTTCTGTTGCATCTTTTAAGCGTTCTGCCAATAAAACGCAATCTCTGGTTCGCCTTTCACATGACATTATGTATGTGTTCTTTCCAGTTTAAGTCTGATGTAACAGTAATTCCTAGGTATTTTCTGGAGTTTATGGCCTTCACATTCGACTGATTTATCTTGTAAACAAAGTTTAATGGATTTTTTTTTCGTACTCATGTAGACCACTTCACATTTCTCATTATTTAGAGGTAATTGCCAATTTTTACATCATACTGATATCATATTTAAATTGTTCTGCAGTTGGTTTTGATCTTCAGATGACTTTACTAGATGATAAGTGACGGTGTCATCTGCAAACAACCTAAGAGAGTTGCTCAGATTTTCTCCTAAATTGTTTATGTAGCTAAGGAACAGCAGAAGAGTAATAACACTACCCTGTGGAGCGCTAGATATCACCTCTATTTTAGTTGATGCCTTACCATCGATTACTACAAACTGAGTCCTCTCTGACAGGAAATCCCCTATCCAGTCACAAATATGGGGCAATATTCTGTAACCGCGCAATTTTATTACAAGCCATTTGTGAGGTATGGTGTCAAAAGCCTTCTGGAAATCTAGAAATACGGAATCAATTTGAGAACCCTTGTCAATAGCACTCATCACTTCATGTGAGTAAAGAGCTAGTTGTGTTCTAATTTGTTGATCCCTTCTGAATAATAGGAATTGTCCAAGCCTGCACAATAGCTATCACCTCCTGCAGTCACCTCCTTGTTTGAATGAAATCTTTGTCCCACCAACCACTTCTTCAATTTGGGGAACAAGTAGTAGTCCGAGGGAGCCCAATCTGGAAAATGGGGGGGGGGGGAGATGTGAAATGAGTTGGAATCCAATAATTTTGTGGCCACAACTGCTGAGGTGTGTGCTGGTGCATTTTTGTGATGGAAAAGGAAATTTTTTGTGGGCCAATTGCTGGTGTTTTTCTTGCAGCTCGTTTTTTAAACAGTCCAATAACAATGAATAATGTGCACCTGTAATAGTTTTAGTCTGTTCCACATAGTTGATGAGGTTTATCCTTTGTGAGTACCAAAAGACCGTTGCCATAACCTTTCCGTCTGAAGGATCGGTCTTCGCATATTTGGTGCAGGTACTCCCTTGGTAACCCATTTCTTAGGTTGTTCTTTGGTCTCCGGAGTATAGTAATGTATCCACATTTCATTCACAGTGATGAAACAATGCTTAAAGTCCTGCGGATTAATCATGAACGACTGCAAACCTTCCTTGCAACACTTTCAGGATTCCGTTTTTGGTCACACATTTTGTGGATAGCTTTCTCATATCCAAATGTTTATGCAAAATATTATGTACCTGTTCATTCAAGATGCCCACAGCTCTAGCAATCTCACGCACTTTAACTCTTCTGACATCCATCACCGTATCTTGCATTTTATCAGTGATTTCTGTAGTCGTAGACTCCACAGGGTGTCCAGAATGTTCAGTGTTACTTGTGCCCATGTGGCCTCTCAGAAAATTTTGAAACACTTATAAACTCTTGTAACCGAAGGTGCAAAGTCACCATAATGTTCATCAAGCTTCTCTTTAGTCTCCTCAGTGTTTTGCTTTTCATAAAGTAATGTTTTATCACCACATGAAATACTTTTTTGTTAATTCTGTGATAGTCACTCAACTTCCTTGATTTACACAAATGCCAAACACAAAGAAATAGACCAATATCACTGAAACTTGGTGTGCATTCTTTCCAAAGATGCTACTAACTAAATATGACCTCGATACATGCCGATGGTGCCATCTCTTGGACTTTGCACGGACTTTTCAAATGCCCTTCGTATATTGAATTGCATGTGAGACTACTGCACTTTGCTGAGAAAGGGAGATTTGTGGGCATTCTTGAGGACATGAAAATATTTTGTCACCATAAATCCTCAGGGGTCCTGTTACTCAATGAATAGATAAGAGCATCAAATACCCATTTCTGGGAACTATTCGTAGACCATCTGCTCAACAGACACTGACATCACAAATGTGATTAGGTAAAGTCGCTTTTATTGCACTTTCGATAGCAATCTGTTTCAAGATTTTTCTTAATAACCCATTTCTAGCTGGCTTTGGTTGTGACAAATTTCACTAGTGCACCTTGTATCCTATTTTCGTCGCACAGTTCTTTATCTGTACCAGCATTCTATGACATCTAAAAAATAAATAAAAAATGTGCATTATGCCAGTTTACATTTGAAAGATTAATTAAACATTAATTGTGTTCAGATTTTGTCCATGTAAAGGGTGTCGGTGTTTGTACAAGCCAACTGTTGCATCACAGCCCGTTGTTAATTTTAAAGTTATATCACTTCAGTTGTAACACAGCATGCATAACACTCCTGACATGCAGAATGTTTACAATGTTTAAAATTTTGCTAGGTAAACATGGATGTTATGTACTGTACTATTACTAATTTGTATAACTCATACTTTCTATTGTAGATACACTGATGATGTCTTGGAACTAGCCAAAGTTGATCTGCAACAAACAGTTTTTCATGACTGTTTCTTTCCCTCCACATTTGGGGAGGAGAGGGGTAATTTAGATCTGTGAAGGCCTCGGATACTTTTCGCTGCAGATGCAATGACCATGAGTGGCCAGTCTTTGTGGAAGGAAGCTCATGGTGTGCAATGGGCGGCAATTGTGTAATGGAGGCGCTGTTGGTGCTTGATGATGTATCCACCTTTGAGAAGTAGGCCAGCATCTAGAAAGGTGGCTTGTTGGGTTGATGAGGACTAGGTCATGTGAATGGGGGAGAATGTGTTGAGATTTTGGAAAAATGTGGATAGTGTGTCCTCACTCGAGTTCAGATTATGATGTCGCCAGTGAATCTGAACCCCATGAGGGATTTGTGATTCTAGGTAGTTACAGATTCCTCTCATTGGCCCATGAATAAGTTGCCGCAATGGGTGGGTGGGGGGCATTGATTTGTTTATAGCCGGAGTCGTCAAAGGAAAATTAACTGTGTGTGAGGATGTAGTTGATCATGATGATGAGTAAGGATGTTATGGACTGGGTATTAGGAATCATTTGGGTGTTATGAAATGCAGTGTTCAACTGCAGCAAGGCCATAGGCATAGGGGATGTTAGTGTAGAGGCAGGTGGCATCAACAGTGATGAACCATGGTACCAGGTGCTAGAGGGACAGGAACTGTGCAGAGTCAGTGGAGTAAATGGTTGACTTAATTCATATAGAAGAGGATGTTTAAAAAAAAATGGAAATAACTTAAAGGATTCAACAGTATTTTGGAAAGGATAGGTTGCTACTCACCACAGAGACGACGATGAGCCGCAGAAAGGTGACTGGCAGTCTAGCTGCAACATTCGGGGATGGCAGTTTGTGTGTGTGTGTGTGTGTGTGTGTGTGTGTGTGTGTGTGTGTTTGCGCTTCCTCTGTGGCAGATGAAGGCTTAATAGCTGAAAGCTTCATTTTTAGTTTTTTGTTCTGTTATGTGTGCCTTTCTGCGGCTCATTGGGCATCTTTGTGGTGAGTAGCAACTTATCCTTTCCAAAGTAGAGTAGGTTTTCAGTAATAGCTGAAGATGATGGCCCTCTAGAGCAGAGATTACCCCCCCCCCTCCACCCTTTTTCTTACTTTTTGGGGAAGGGGTTAGTGAAGTTTTCATTACCAGCCACAATGGGGCATCCATGGATCAGTATTACAAGGTTTGTTTGGCAGAACAATCTGACAGTTGTCAGAGTCCACACACCAGATAATCCTTGTGCACCAAAACTAAACCAACAGATCATGTACAACAGGGAGAAGAGGGAGGGTACGCGTCAGTCAGTCACCTTAATTCAGCTAATGTGTACCCTGAGAATTTTACTAATGCCCAAATGCCTTACCAGGAATTTAAGCATGCCTAAAATGTTGATGATAGAGCAGGGATTTAAAAATGAGGAGGAATATTCCAACCCTGATACAACTGTCTGCCTGACATAATTCTTCCAAGAAACCTCAACTACATTCTCCTGAAAGAAACATCTATTTGTTTTATATCATGCGGTTGAACAACATGGGCCAATTTGATGTTGGTCTTGGCACTTCTCAGTCTTCCGTGAGTACCAGGTGTGAGGGACAGAATGTAGAACATAATTTATATCTCACAAGTCAGAGAAGAGAGAACTGATGGGATATGCTGATAAAAGGGTGGCTGGGATCCCTTCAAGGCTTTATGTTGTGCAAAATTAAATGCAAAATTGGGCCAGGTCAGGGAGATGTTACACTTGCTTAAAGATTTATCAGAATAAATGATCATTGCCAATTTAAGGTTACAGTGTCAACCTTAGAAAGTCAGTATGTCTGTCCCACAAGTCATGAAAGCCCTGCCCAGAAAGAAATTAATGAAGACAATGTTATCAATCACATTAATGAAGAGCCTCGTAGGAAGTAGCCTGAAAAATAAAAATTATACAGATGAAGTCTGTGAATAATATACTGTACAATGCATGATTACCTAGCACAGCCGTTTTCGTTTGTGGTAGCAAGAGCACTATGCATACCATCACTTACAATAGTACTACTTTTCCTTATTCTCAGTTATTCCAAATTATTTGTGGCATATAGAAAAAAAATACTCTAAAAGAAAAGCATAAATGACTGCAACTGATAATCAACTTAATCTTATTAACATAATTGCCTAATCCTGGGTGGACAATATGAGTTCCAACATGTTTTACTTATTGATTTTGTACTGTGAATGTTGATTTTATACAGCAATATGTTGAAAATGTTCATAAAACTAAGAGACCAAACTGCTATGGTCATTGGTCCTTAGACTTAAAAACTACCTAAACTAACTTATGCTAAGGACAACACACACACACAAACAAACACACACACACACACACACACACACACACACACACACCTCAAACCACTCAGTCATTCCTGTGTGGCCCAGCAATATATAGTGGTAAGAGGAAAGAAACAACATCATCTACTATATACAAATGAATGTTTGTGTGTTTTATATGTATGTGCTGCCTTACTGTTCATCTGATTGCGATGAAATTTCATTGCTTGCACTTTTGCTAAGTTTATAGGTAGGCCTATAATTATATCACATTACAACATATAGTTCAGGAGATAGGACATCTTCATCACTCTGATACCTGAATAACTGCCACAGTATAAATTTATTACTTCTTTGCTACTAAATATATTTTCAACATATTTTGGAAAGAGTTTCCATTCATGCCAATGGTTCTACATACAAAATTATTTCATTGTACAACTTACAGTTGAGGAGATACATTGTCACAAACACTGAGATGTGTGGGAAACTGCTGTTTGTTTGTATTTTATGTGCTACCATTCATTCATCCTGTTAGGTTGAAACTTTGCACACTTTATCTGCAAAACAAGAGGAAAGTTATGGTGTACATAAAATTTTGTATGGTGCAGACCAGAGAGAATTTAACCTATGAACTTCGACAAAATGTATGGTTTTATTCCGATCTTGATGAAATTTTGCACACTTAACGTACAATATGACGGGAAAATAACCCTCCACCTAAGATTTCATTTTGCATATGGTGGAGGGTACACTCAATAAAGTTAGACACCACTTCACTGATCAGTGTTAAAGTTATCAGAGTTAAATACTTTTCACAGATGGAGGAGACAATTGATTAAAGAAGTGGAGGAGGAGTTTAGCAGAGACAAGATGATGATGATAGGTAGAGAAAGGGTAAGAAGGACATAAACATAAAGGTGGGAGATGATGAGATGAAAAGAGAGAGAGGAAAGACCCATAGAGAGAAGGAAAGAGAAGATGGATAGAGAGAGAAAAGAGGAGAGATGGACTAACTTAAGACTGGAATAAATATGTACCCAGGTGACACCAGGTTTTGAGCTAGTAATTATACAATTTATAGGCTCACCTATAAGAGTACTCTCAGGGGCTCAGTATTAACCTACTGAGTACAGGCTTGGGTCATTTCACGTGAAGTGTTCAAGGGCTCCCAGCTCGACCATCTTCATGATGAAATATGTACAGTATGTACCATGGGGCCCAACATGAACTTATGCAAAGTTTCAGGCTCACCTGTAACTTGGTTCACATATTAGAGCCATCTTTGTGAAAAGTCAAGTCTACACACAAATGATGCAGACAGAGTTCATAAAACAATGCATTTGGCATAATCTCAGTTCAAAGTGGGCAACAAATCATGTAGTGAGAAATTTTCCCCCATAGTTTAATGAGGCATAAGTAGTGGAGAAACTGCACTACAGACCTGGTCTTTTGTCAAACTATTGTCTATTTGTGTGTTTATTGTATCACCATGTTGGACCTGACCTGTGTGTTTAATTACTGTGCCATGACGTTGTGAATATGCTAAAAACAATGAATGTGTCAAAATATATTGTGTTCATAGTCATGTATTTCGAAATGAACACCTCCCATATTATATTCATTGACACCATTCAACAGAGTACTTTTCATTCTATTATAAATGTGTTTTCATTTTGGTGTCTCTTTGGGTAAGGTGAAAATATTTCACAAAAGCTATTAACTTTTTTGTAATTTGAGAAAAATTCTTGCATTGGTTTATGGTGGCTATGTCACTACCAGACTCAGTGACTCGTAGCCCCATCGCCTGGGGGCCATGCCTGATAGCCATGCAAGGTCAGCTATGTGTGAGTTTCTTTACTGGAGGTTCCCAAGTCTGAATGTGGGAGTCTAGCAGGTGCCCAAGCCGGAACATGAGTATATAGCAGGTTACAAGTCTGCATGTTGGTATCCAACAGGTTCCCAAGCATTGTTTGGAACTCTTTGTGGTTCCCAAGCCATAATACAGAATTCTTCAGTTGGTAAATGCTTTAAATTTGTTGCTGATGTCCAAAACTATTGCTTCTAGCAAACTGCATTGCCACCCAATCATTGAAGCAGCTGGAATTGTTATGACTGCAATTATTTGTTGTTCTGGGATGCAGCATGTGTCTCTTCTAGCAGGCTAATGAAATGATTTTGCAGCTCCATGAGGATGCATGAAAGTAATCAAGGCATCTTTTTCTTCACATGAAACTTCACAAATATTTCCTAGCTACCATTTTCCATCATAAACGCAAGTGAGATACTGGCTAGGTTCTAATTCAGTAATGGCAACATGTTTAGTAGCAACTTTAGTAACGGACAATACAAATACACAGTCAAGACATGAATGAGATGCATGCCATGGCTCTGTGCACTATATAGTGTGGCCATGTGTTCTGACTGGCCTGTGTGGTAGACAAATGACTACGATCACAGGTGACGAGTGGCCACCATTGAAGTACATGTGTTCTGGTGGGCTCTCGAACTTGTTGGGCCGAGATAAAAAAGACAAAATCATCAAAATTTCAAATTTTTAGGCGAAAGTTTTGCACCTTACCCAAAGAGACACCATAATGAAAACGAGTTTTTCTAATATAATGAAATGTGCTCTATTGTATGGTGTTAATGATTATAATGTGGTAGGTGTCCATTTTGAAATACATGACTTTGAACAAGGGTATATTTTAATACATTCATGATTTTTAGCACGTTTACAGGATGGTAGCAGAGTTATTAAACACCGATGCCAGAACCAAATTTTTGATAAATACCCATACAGACAGTAGTTTTTCAAAAGACCAGGTCCACAACACACTTTCTCCACTACTTATGCCTCGTTAAACAATGGGGCAAATTTTCACGACATGATTTGTTGCCCACTTTCAACTAAGATTGTGCCAAATGAATTGCTTTATGAACTCTAAATGCATCATTTGTGTGTAGAGCACAAAAAATTGTACCACTATACCAAGGGTCTTGCACTTTTACATTAAGAACAGTGAAATGTTGAACTTGAAGATTTCTTCGCAACTTTTCTGTGTCGGTAAAAGTGGTCTTCACAAAAATGGCTCTAGTACATGTACCAATTTACAGGTGAGCCTCAAACTTTGCATACGTTCATGTCTGGCCCTCAGGTACATACTGTACAAATTTCATCAAAATTTAAGATGGCCGAGCTGGGAGATTCGTCGAAAAGGGGAACACCAAGTATAGTACAAACGAATTTTGATGGGTTGCAGTTATGTTGTGGGGGAACTTCTCCAGACTAACAAGCTAAAAGGATTTGTTCAAATGCACCTTGGTTTCCATGACAATCGAAATCGAAGTCCAGCGCTTAACAGCTATATCTGAACTAAGTCACTGTCTGTACGTGAAAACTTAAAAAAAAAGTATGTGTGGTGTAGTCAGCAAAGTGCTCGACTGTCACATAGACGACCCGACTTCAAATCCTGCTCGGAACTTTACCATCATTATATAAATACGCTAACACAAAAATTGTGGTACAGATTACTAATTTATTTGTACAAGAAGGCCAATGAAAGTTACACAATTCGAAAGATTGTTTTTCGTAGATTTCACGAATATAAATATTATGTGTGCATTTAGCCATTAAAAGTGGTAAAAGGAAGTAGAAATTTTCCTATCTACAACTTGGATCAAGTTTTACATTCTCCAACAATCAGTTTATTGATTGGCTATTCGCCTGGACCAAAGACTTTGTAATGCAGCGCATCTGCAGTACTAAAGTAAGTGAATATCGAAACATGGAGTACTCCCAACTCACTTTCTTGTGCCGTTCAAATGCTTCATTTTCGCAGTGATTAAGAGTGGTTAAAGGAAATGAATGTTTTCATATGAATGCCGATATAAAGGATGATGTGCCGGGAGAGGCGTCTAGCGGTGCTCGGGTGGAACTACGAAGTCGAGAATGCCCATATAAATGATGCACCGGGAGAGGCATGTAGCGGTGCACGGGTGGGATTCTGAATATCGCAGTATCGAAATAACATTATTTCTCGGCGTTGTGTAAATATACGAACACTGAAATTGTAGTTCCATTTCAAATATTAGGCTAATGAAAGTTATATAATTCGAAAATGGCATGAGAAGTATATACTACCGTTTTTATTTGTAGTTCTTGTGTCAGGCATTTTCTTTAACATGTAGAAGATACCGTACCTCCCTGTGCCGGTTAAATTTTACCAAATATCCCAGCGGCGTCCTGCCCATGATGTGGGCAACAGATGCTGAATAGTGAGAATCCTGTGAGTCTTCATTTTAGCCAATCGCTTGACAACGCCGATGTTTTGTCATGGAATCTTCGCTTTACGAGGGCAATCATTTTTACTGAGCGGTCGAGGGTAAACACAAGAACCTGTCAGCCATAAAGCAGAAACAGCATTATTTGTTTACTTCATGAACTGTACCATACACTAATCGAGTCATTCGATGTGGTCCGAACAAATGGGCAAAGATTTTCTATCGTTTTGTTGATGTTGCCAACATAATCACGCGAGGCCGCCGATATGATACGTAAAATTTTACCGCCAGTGACCGTCGTAAACACAATTGGTCATTTTCGACCACAGGCAATACTAGTTACTAATATTACTTTACACTCGTCCGACGATTTTTTCGTGTGATTGGCCTGCTTCTATCATTGCTCATATTTCCTCCATGTTGCACTTAATCAACGATACGCTACGAATGACTAGCCGCCTTGCCGCAGCATAATAATCCGCTGTGATGCGTCAAGTGGGCACACACCGTATTGGACAGTATAACAACAGTGGGGCCGGGGACTGTAAACGTAGCTAGCAAATGCTGCACAAATGTTATAGGTGATAACTACGGACGATTTAGAAATACAATCGCCGTAAAAGTATGCTTCGAAATAACGAATTAAATAAAATAATCTTTGTGTACTACATAACATATACCGTAGAGCAATTAGCATAAGTTTTTATCATGACAAATTACTCAAACATTAACATAAGAATGACTATGAAAGCAAATAATTATGCAAAATCAATCGCCAATCAAGTAATAAAAAAAAAAAGGTAAGGTCCGAACAGGATTCGAAATGAAGTCGTCTGTATGGCAGTCAAGTGCCTTGCTAATTACACCATGATGACTCCATGCGACTGTCCGCTTAGTACAGATATAGCTGTTACGAGCTAGACTTTGATCTCCATTTTCGTGGAAACCAAGGTGCATTTGAACAAATCCTTTTAGCTTGGTAGTCTGGAGGAGTTCCCCCACAACATAAAAGCGACTCATCAAAATTCATTTGTACCATACTTGGTGTTCCCCTTGTAGGCTGGGACACTTGACCCGCTTGCAAACCCGGGTCCTTCTTTACTTCCCGGACTGCATTTTTCCCCCTCCCCTTTTTTCCTATCCTCACTACTTCCCCTCCACACTGGGGGACTGATAACCTTACAAGTTTAGTCCCCTATCCCAACCAAACCCAACCAACCAATAAGAAGAATAGCTGAGCAAAGGATACAGCACCGAAACAAAATTATTACTTGGCTCTCTAATAACAGTGAAATATAAAAGTGTCGTTAACTGCCCTGCCAAGTAGGTACAAACCCTGATGAAACTGAAATCTAGTCATGGATACATAACACTACGCTGACAACAAGCATTCACCTTATAAGCATTCTAGCAAGAGAACGAGATAGTTGTGCCCAAGGATGCTATTGTCTATGTTTGATCTATAAGCCAATGACTTCGTTACAGTTGTACATGCCGTGCATGAATGGCCGAGTGATTCTAGGCACCACGTCAGTGACTGCAAGGCAGCTCCCACCAGAGGTTCGAGTCCTCCCCCGGACGTGTGTGTGTGTGTGTGTGTGTGTGTGTTTTGTCCTTACGTGAGTTTAATTTAAGTAGTTTGAAAGCCTAGGGACTGATAACCACAGTGGCTTGGTCCCATAGCGTTACAACCGTCTGAGCAGTTGCACATACGCAATAACGTCTTGGAAACATGCACAGCCGTTTCCTGAGCCAGATGCCCAATTCCACAGTGTCTAGACGAGTAGCATTGTAGCATAGCGTAATAAATTTAAGTTTCTTATGTCCAAGACTAGTGACTCACCCCGGTTTTGTATGGATAGCAAAAATTAACTGTAGCCACGTGACGGACGAAGATTGTGCGAGGAAGGTTTAGCAGATATATCCACAGGTACAGTGCTTTGCTACGCCTAAGGAAGTAGATTAATAATAATAATAAACACCATTTTTATTATATTAAGACTAGCGGACAGACAGTGTTTTTGTTTTTATATGTGGACTAAAATCACATATAAATATACGCTTGAAACGAATTAAAATCGTCGCAAAGAATCAGAAAATATGAGGCAAACGTGTGGAAATGATCATAATAATTTTCTTCTGAACTGAAACAGGTTCGGATACAACTCATTTTTCGCCTTAAATGATTTTCTGCGATACACGTACGATTCTGCTATTGTGAAGCAATGTATTGCACTGCAGTGACTTGTTATTACTATAGGCTGATATTAACAGGAGATATTTTAACATTATTTTAATTAGTTTTCCCTATTCGTATTGGAAAATTCACCACCGCATTTAATGACTGGTAAATATGAAAATAACAGCATTAAAAATAGCAAGTACTCGGTTTGCATCATGCCATCCTTCTGTTAATGCAGTGCTGTCACTTGGAGCGCTAACGTAGCTTCCATGACTGGTCCTGTAAGACTGTGCATTGATAACGCCGCTGCGGTTGGCTGTTTTTGAGCTTGAGGCAATGCTATTGTTCCAAGTGACAGACGGAAACACTTATGTAACGTTAGACTGTGATAGTAGTATGTTAATACGGAATAAACACGCTGCAGATTGTATATGCACCGTATTCATGGTGTTGAGTCATATTACGTAGGACACAGCACGTAATAAAAGCATTTTCTGTATTGCATCTACATCTACACTCCGTAATCCATCGTAAGGTGCGTGGCGGATGGTACACTGTAATACTACTAGGCATTTCCTTTCCTATTCCACTCCCACATAGAAGGAGGGAAAAAAGAATGTCTATATGCTTCTGTACGAGCCTAATTTTTCTTATCTTGTCTTTGTGATCATTATGTGAGATGTAAGTAGGCGGCAGCAAGATATTTCTGCAGTCGCCTTCAGATTCCGGACATCCAAATTTCCTCAGCAGAATTTCTAAAAAAGAAGGTCATCTTTTCTCCTGCGATTCCCATTTGAGTTCCCGGAGCATTTCTATGACACTCGCGCATTGGTCGAACCTACCAGTAACGAACCTAGCTGCTCGCCTCTGAACTGCTTCTATGCCTTCCTTTAAACTGATCTGCTGTGGGTCCCAAACACTTGAGCAATACTCAAGACGTTGTCGTACAAGCGTTTTATTCATGGTCTCCTTTACAGATGAAGTACATCTTCCCCAAATTCTCCCAATAAACTGAAGTCGGCTGTCCGCCTTACAACGGTCCTAACATGATCGTTCCATTTCATATCGCTCTGCAATGTTACGCTTAGATATTTGAACGACGCGACAGCATCAAGAAGCTCACTACTAATGCTGTATTCGAACATTATGGGATTGTTTTTCCTACTATTGCGCATCACCTTACATTCTTCTACATTGAGAGCTAGCTGCCATTCTTCGCACCAACTAGAAATTTTGTCTAAGTCATCCTGCAGGCTATTACAGTCAGTTAAAGACGACACCATTCCATACAACACAGCATCATTAGCAAACAGCCGCAGATTATAAGTTACTCTGTCCATCAGATCATTTATATAGATAGAAAATAATAGCGGTTCTATCACACTCCCCTGGGGCACGCTTGACGATACACTTGTCTCTGATGAACACTCGGCGTTGAGAATAAAGTACTGCGTTCTATTACTTAGTAAGTGTTCCAGCTAGTCACAAATCTGTTAACCTATTCCATAAGCTCGTATCTTCATTAGCAGTCTGCAGTGTGGCACCGCGTCAAACGCCTTTTTGAAGTCGAGAATTACACAATCCTCCTGTTGGCCTTCATTCATGGCTCGCAAGATGTCATGTGAGGAAAGGGCAAGCTGAGTTTCACATGAACGATGTTTCCTAAACCCGTGTTGATTCGTAGAAAGAAGCTTATCCGTCTCAAGGAAATTTATTATATTCAGGTTGAGAATACACTTCAAAATTCTACAGGAAACTAACGTCAAGGATATTGGCCTGTAATTTTGTTGGTCAATTCTTTTTACCTTTCTTACAAACGAGAGTAATCTGCGCTTTTTTCCCAATCATTAGGAACTTTGCACTAAATTACAGAGTCACGGCAAACGCAAGCTAAGTAAGTGGCCAATGTTGCAGAATACTCGATGTAAAACCGAACTGGTATTCCATCCAGACAAGGAGACTTCTTTGTATTCAGCTCTCTCAGCTGCTTCTCTACACCGAAAATACCTATTACTATGTCCTCCATTTGGAAGTTAGTGCATTGATCAAATGATAGTACGTCTGTACGGCCCTCCTGTGTGAAAGATTTCAACTGCTCTTCCAGGTTCTTTGCTGTCTCTGACAGAATTACAATGTCATCAGCAAAATGCAATGTTTTTATTTCTTCCCCCTGAACTTTAATCCCTATTCCAAATTTTTCCTTGCTTTCCTTCACCGCCTGCTCGATGTACAAATTGAATAACATCGGAGAAAGGCTACAACCCTTCTTACTCCCTTCCCAACTGATGCTTCCCTTTCATGCCCCTCGAGTCTAATAACTGCGGTCTGGCTTTTGTACAAGTTGTAAATAACTCTCCTTTCCCTGTATTTTACCCCCGCTGACTTCAGGATTTGAAAGAGTGTATTCCAGTCAACATAGTCGAACGCTTTCTCCAAATCTACAAAAGCTAAAAATGTAGGTTTGCCTTTCCTTAATCTATCTTCTAAGATAAGACGTAAAGTGAGTATTGCCTCCCGGGTTCCTACGTTCCTCCTGAATCCAAACTGATCTTCCCCGAGGTCAGCTTCTACCAGCTTTTCCATTCTCCTGTAGATAATTCGTGTTAAAATTTTGCAACCATGATTTATCAAACTGATGGTTCTGTAATTTTCACACCTGTCTGCGCCTGATTTCTTTGGAATGGGGATTATTACATTTTTCTTAAAGTCTGAGGGTATTTCGCCGGTCTCATACATGCTACACACCAGTTCAAATAGTTTTGTATGGCTGGCTCTCCCAGAGACTTTAGTAACTCTGAGGGTATGTCATCTACTCCTGGGGCCTTGTTTCGATTTAGGTCTTTCAGTGCTCTGTCAAATTCATCTCTCTGTATAGTATCTCCTATTTCATCTTGATCTACTTCCTCTTCCTTCCTACAACATCGTCTCTAAGTTCATTTCCTTTATAGAGCTGCTCTATGTACTCTTTCCACCTTTCAGCTTTCCCTTCTTTGCTGAGAACTGGTTTCCCATCTGAGTTCTTGATACTCGTAGAGTTGCTTTTCTTGTCCCCAAATGTCTCTCTTATTTTTCTGTAGGCGGTATCTACTTTTCCCCTTCTTATACATTCTTCTACAGATTTGCATTTGGCTTCTAGCCACTCCTGCTTAGCCATTTTGCACTTCCTGTCAATCTCATTTCTTAGTCGTCTGTACTCCATTTTGCCTGTTTCATTTACTGCATTTTTATATTTTCTCCTTTCATCAATTAAATTTAGTATATCCTGTGATATCCAAGGATGTTTTGTAGGTCTTGCCTTTCTATCTATTTTGTCCTCTGCTGCCTTCACTATTTCATCTCTCAATGCTACCCATTCCTCTTCTACTGTTTTATTTCCCCCTGTTTCTGTCAATTGTTGCCTTAATCTCCTTCTGAAATTCTCCAGAACTACACGTTCCTTCAATTTATCTAAGTCCCACCTCCTTATTTTCCTACCTTTCTGCAGTTTTTTCAGTTTCAGCCCCCTCTTCATGACTAACAAGTTATGGTCATAGTCTATATCTGCCCCTGGGTATGACTTACAGTTTATAACTTGAGTCCGGAATCTATGTTTTACCATTATAAAATCTATCTGATACCTTCCGATGTCTCCTGGTCTCTTCCACGTATACAACCTTCTTTTGTGATTCTTAAACCATGTGTTTGTTACGATTAAATCATGTTCCGTGCAAAATTCTACCAGGCGACTTCCTCTTTCATTTCTTCTGCCCAGTCCATATTCACCTACTATCTTCCCTTCTCTTCCTTTTCCTACTACCGAATTCCAGTCTCCCATAACAATTAAGTTTTCCTCTCTCTTAATTGTCTGAATAATTTCCTTTAGCTCCTCATATATTTCTTCGATCTCCTCATCATCGGCAGAGCTAGTTGGCATATAAACCTGTACTACTGTTGTCGGTGTTGGCTTCGTATCTTTCTTGACAATGATAATGCGAACACTGTGCTGCTCATAGTAGTTTACCCGCATTTCTATTTTCTTATTCATCACCAGTCCTACTCCTGTGATACCCCCAACTGATTTTGTATTTATAATCCTGTACTTACCTGACCAGAAATCCTGTTCATCCTGCCACCGAACTTCACTAATCCCCACTATATCTAACTTCAACCTATCCATTTCCCTTTTTAAATTTTATAATTTTCGTACCCGATTAAGGGATCTAACATTCCACGCTCCGATCCGTAGAATGCCAGTATTGTCTTTCCTGAGTAGTCCCCGCCCGGAGATCCGAATGGGAGACTATTTTACCTCCGGAATATTTTACCCGAGAGGATGCCATCATCATATTTTCATACAGTAGAGCTGCATGTCCTCGGGAAATGTAACGGTTGTAGTTTCCCCTTGTTTTCAGCCGTTCGCAGTAACTGTGTGGCAAAGCCACATTAGCTGATGTTACAAGGCCAGCTCAGTCAATCATCCAGACCGTTGCCCCTGTAACTACTGAAATGGCTGCTGCCCCTCTTCAGGAACCACACGTTTGTCTGGCCTCTCCACAGATACCCCTCCGCTGTGGTTGCACCTACGGTACGGCTATCTGCATCGTTGAGGCACGCAAGCCACCCCACCTCGGCAATGTCTGTGGTTCATGGGGATGGGACTTTAAGATAAAACAATATATATAATAAATTGCACAGTAATATGAAATGTAATTTAAATATCTGAATCTTGCCAATGCTGTCAAATAAATAAATTGTAAAATCAGGTTTGAAAACGAATTTAATGTACATCTTAAGTGACGATCTCAACATATGCAACAGTGTCAATAATGTTAACATAGTTTTTAATTGATTGATATGTAATGTGTTTCACCCTGTTCACTCGCAAATTACAATGTAAAAAATGTTAAGGAGGCCACTGATTACGTGAACATAATTCTACATGACAACAGATATTGTTTGTAATTCCAACAAATGCCATATGCAAAGACCAAGTAATCTGTGTGTTGTATCTTCGTTTTACCACCTTTGAGAATCGAAGCAATAGCGTCTTTGTCGTCGCATGTCAACAGTTTACCTGATGACGGCCTAATAAGTCGAAAACTCGTTAGTAAATAAACAAAAAATTAGTAGAACAGAAACAGTTTGTTTGTTTTCAACCTTAAATATAAAAATTGGAACAATATCAATCCACAGTTTTTCACTCTAGTGCCCGATCGCAGAACCGTGACGGTTTCTCTTCGACAAGAGTCGCAAAGTGGGCACTGTCAAGTGTTACGGCGGGTATTACACTGTAAAAGATCTTTGACAAAGATCTTTTATCAAAGCTCTTTGGTCAAATCTTTGACAGTGTAATGGGTCATCTTTTATAAAAGATTTCTTTTATAAAAGATACTTGATAAAAGTTAGCGAGAGAGCCTAGCTTTTATAAAAGTTCGCCGTTGTATACATGCGTCTTTCCTTGCTTTGAAGCCTTTTAACCTGCAAATTAACGTAAAAGTGTATTTGTTGTGTCGCTACTACCACAGTGATCGTTTCAAAGCGAGAAGTGTGCGGAATATTTATTAATACTAAGCACATTTACTCAAATGTGGGGTTAGAATCGTATAAAGAAAAACCTACTGCTGTCAGTTGTAGTCAAAGTGCCTCACTGAGGTTGATGATAGGGAAGAAATTATATGGATCAAATGATATATGGAGATGCATAAGTGAAATAAATGTTTTTATTTGTACTCTAACGTAGCCTCGTAATTGCTCCTAAAGTGATTTACATCTTGGTTCACTTATGTCTGGAATAATATATGAAATCTTAGGCCTACACTGTAGGATTCGTGTATTTTACTGCCTGCTGGAATAGATTTTGTATGTGTCTATAAATGGGAGGATCTTCAGTGGAAAGGGATTCATGATTTGCGTAATGAGGTACTGCACTAGTTAGCTCCATATTTTTTCTCGCTTTGCACGATGCTTTTCGACATTTAACCACAAGTACAGGTATTTATACGGATATTTTATGTTTCGGAAAAACAGGCAAAACAAATGTCAGACTGCAGCAAACTATAAAAATGTCTTTCGCAGCGCATAATCCTCAATGGAGCATAACATGAAAGAACTACGAAAATATTCACTCTTCTTAATTATGATAAAGTTATAACGAAGTTATGTTTAGCATGACACACGTTAAATTATTTCAGTGTTTCATTATTTACCCATTGACACAGCTAGGGCTTCCTGAAACATCGATTATGATGAAGTATTTATAAATATGTGGGTGAATTAAAATATTTGGTCACACGTTCTTAAACAATTTAGGTTATTATTTCCCAGCAGTGTAGCTCGTGGAGTACATTAGTGCGAGCAGTTTCCGTATTTTCCTCTTGCTATTCACGGTTTTACCTAAAATTGTTTCCATTTGTTGTTCTTTCCAATGAATGCACTCCCGAGCAACATTATATTACGTACTATAATATAGACGCTTTACTAGTTTGGAGTCTTATTCCAAGCAACTATGACGAAATATTTTACGCTAGTGTAATGTGCTCCTGTGAAGTAGTTTCGTCAAAGATCTTGGATAAAATCTTTGACAAAGATCTTTGTCAAAGATCTTTTACAGTGTAAGGCCGGATCCACACATTGGACCCAACGTTGGCGCCAACAGTGTTGGTCCAATGTGTGGATCGGTGAAATAGCGTTGGAACCAACGTTGGCGCCAACGTTGGTACGGATCCGTTGCTTGTCGGTATTTCGACCAAACATCAAAGGGCGTTGGGCCAATATGGGTACGTCGTACACACATTGGCGCCCAAGTTTCATTCTGTCTTTGTCGTCTGCTCATCTCGAAACTTTCTTTCTTCGTTCGTTCTTTGTCGCCGTTTTAAAGTTTCGAAATCTCTTTGTAAATATTAAAACTGTATCAGAAAGTGATTCATTTGTGAGAGAAACCTCGAAAAACGGAATGCCACAGAAAAACGTAGGCGCGAACTTTAGACTTTCGACACACTTCAGTAATTTTTAAAATTAACAGTACAGTACTTAATATTTCCTGTCAAGCTTTAAATATTGTTTTTCAAACTTCAAGCACTACTAGTGATATCAATTACATGGTTATTTAAAAAGGGAAGTGTAGGCTTCTAAAATTGTCTCCTTTAGCAAGAAATCAAAGCATAATACAAAAAGCATAGCATCCCTCCAAAACATCTCTTTCTTTTTTATTTTATTTTCAGTCATTTAAAGTAGCAGGTCTAAGTTTTTACTTGTAGCATATATTTAAGTGTATCGTTTACTTGTAGCATATATTAAAAAAAATAATGATTTCGTACCGTAATTAATGTTCGGTAGGAAGTGATACAACACCCCATCATCTTTTACGTATGTTTCCCACTTTGATTTACAATGACAAAATGTAATTATTCACACTCAAAAGCGTTAACGCATTGGCCGCGATTTGTGCGTCAGATATGTTTTCGTTGGCTCTCGACGAATTCAACTGAATATTGGCTCCAATGTGTGGACGCTGTCTCAAAAATATTGGCCAATGTTGGCGCCAGCGCTGGTACCAATGTGTGGACGCGGGGTAATACCGGCCTAAGCCCGCAAACGCTTCTAGCGCGCCGCGTTTTGTGACGCCGTGTTGCACGGTGGGAAGCCAGGGTGTCGAAACCAGGCGTTAGCGACTAACAACGCCATAAATTATCGGGCGCGGTGCTCGTCGGTCGCCCTTTCTGGGAGCCGGCAGCCCGAGCGACGGCGGCTTTTACGACGCCATCTGCCAGCGGCGAAAATTCAATTAAATGCAGACATTTACGCTCGTATATCAGAAGCAGCCGCGGCAGCGCGCGGGTGTCGGCATCGCTTTACGGAAGGCTGACGAAGAAAGGACAGCTTGTTACGCGGAAGAAAGGTGTCGCCACGAGCATCGGGAAGCAGGTGATAAAACGACCAGGCGGGTTTGCCTGCGGAGCCTCTAATCTCCGTCTGCGAATTCTGCAAACGCAGTGGGACTGTTTGTGAGTGGAATGTGCTTGCCAGCAACAGTGAAACTGTTCTTGCGTTTTCATTCTAAACTAGTCAAAAACACGGATTTCCCCTGTATCACACCTAGTTCGGTCCAAACTACGTGGGCGCTCTTTCATCAAAGATAAGCCGCATTCTAGACAAACATCGTGTTAAGGTTATCTTCCGGCCACCAGTGAAGATTGCAGCCTTACTCGGGTCAGTAAAGGATGATTTGTTGCTTCGTAAGTCAGGTGTGTACCAGATCCCTTGCGGAAATTGTGATAATTCATATATAGGCCAGACAATACGCACTGTCCACGAGAGATGCGTTGAACACAGAAGATATACTCGCCTATTGCAGCCAGACAAGTCAGCTGTGGCTAAACATTGCATAGAAACTGGTCATTCAATGAACTATAGCGATGTGAAGATTTTGACACACACATCTTCGCTTTGGGATGCTATATTTAAGGAAGCTGTTGAAATTAGACTGGCCAACAACTTATTAAACAGAGATAAATGTTTTAATTTAGACAAAGCTTGGAACCCTGCACTTGGAGTATTGAAATCACAGAGAAGACGTGAAGGTGTTGCCGCCGCCGAGCATATATCGAGAAGTGAACACCGGAGCGCTTCCGCCACGGGGGGGGGGGGGGGGGGGGGGGGAAGGGGGGCGCACGCGTGTGAGTACTTCGATATGCAGTAAACCAGCATCTGTGACGCTCACGCGCATTGCCACCGCGATCAGGCTTATAAGGCCGTGCCCGGCACCTCGTCGACAGACTCACTCTGAAAATGGTCGGAAGGTACGCGGCCGAAATATCAGCGGAAGAAGTAAATTTAACGCGGCTGCATTCCCGAAATCTAATGGACTATGGAAGCATCGTTTATTCTTCGGCTCGACCGTCCATACTGCGCCGCCTTAACACAATCCACCACCAAGGGATCCGTCTGGCGACGGGAGCGTTTTACACTAGCCCTGTTAAGAGCCTCTATGCCGAGGCCGCCGAACTACCCCTTTCTTACCGTCGGGAACTCCTGCTTTAGCCGTTACGCTAGCCGTTTGTCATCCATGCGAGGACACCCGACGTACGCAGTTTTTTTTAATGACTCACTTGACAGTCTCTTCGCTCTGCGCCCGTCTGCTCTGCTACCACCGGGAGTACGCTTGCGTTCGTTACTTGGCCAGTTCGGCGTTACAATGCCTGCTATTTTCTCGACTGGAGAGAGCACCTCTCCACCGTGGCTAAGCCCCGAAGTCCGTACTAACTTGGACCTTCATTCTCTTCCAAAGGACTGCACACCTAGTTTCGTTTACCGGAGAGAATTTCTCGCACTCCGGTACAAATTTGATGACAATTTCTTCATCTACACCGATGGCTCAAAGACAGACCAGGGTGTTGGGTGTGCCTATTTACTTGGTAACGCCTCGTTTAAATATCGTCTCCCTGAGTGGAGTTCCACTTTTACAGCTGAGCTGTATGCATTATATCAAGCCACCAAATACGTCCGGCGAAACCTGCTTAATAACACTGTCATTTGCTCAGACTCTCTAAGTGCTCTTTTGAGCCTTCGCACGCTACATAATGTCCATCCCCTGGTACAAAGCATCCGCAATTGCCTTACATCTCTTTCAGCGAGCGGAACTACAGTGACGTTTCTGGCGCTGGCGTCTCCCGGCTTATCATCTCCCGTTGGTTTTTATATTGGTCATCACTGACAGGGAACAAATTGTGGGCCATTAAACCTGTGCCTGATCTTTGGTCAACGTCATATCGACCCTCTCGTCGAGAGGAGATTGTCCTGGCCCGGCTTCGTATTGGCCACTGCCGTTCTAGCCACCAGTATTTACTTCGTGGTGATCCTGCTCCCTTATGTGAGCACTGTGATGAACCTTTTGCTGTGTACCACCTTTTAGTGCAATACCCGTTTTTTAATCGTCTCCGTCGTGATCTATGTTTACAATTTGAAATGTCTGATATTTTAGTTGATGATCCGCATTCTGCTGACATAGTTTTACTATTTATCCATCGTGCAAATATGGCGAAAGCCATTTAATTTCTAACCCCGGTTTGGTTTTACTATGGGCAGTGTTGGGCGCTAATGACCTCAGCAGTTGTGCGTCCTAAAACCACGATTAAAAAAAAATTTAAAAACACGGCTTTCCCCGGAAATTTGTTTGAATATTCTGTAAGGACGCGCCGCCACGGAGTTTCACTATGGCTCTATTTACACAGGGATGTAGTCATGTACGAGCAGGCGTGTCCTCACTCTCCCTATCCACCTACGTCACAAGGGGCATCTACTGCGTGTTTCTCAATGGTGAAGTCGCCCTTCCACGCGCGGTTTAAATCAGTGTGCAGATATGCCCTGGCGGCGTTTATTTATCTACTAACTGAAAACTCGGCGTTGCCCGTGTATTTATTTACTCTTCACTCGCGTAGTCCACCTCCCCTTTCCCTTCTGTATCCTTTTCTCCCCCCATCTGTCTGTCTGTTTCCAACTTTCCCTCTTTCGGCAAAGTTTTCTGTAAGGTACCCTCTGTCATGTACCATACAAACATTTATGTACCTAGTGACCCTCCTCTTGGTTTAAGGGTTGTGTGTGCAAAAATTCATAAAGATCGGAGCAAAATTATGCATTTTGTAAAATTCCGTAAGTTAAGTACCCTCCACCATGCGCCGAATGAGAGTGTGCATAATTTCGTCAATATCGGAACAAAACTATAGGTTTCTATGCAATAGAAACGCAGGGTCAGCCGCGGTGGAGTAGCTGAGCGGTCTAAGGCGCCTTGCTGCGGAGCGCGCGATTGCTCGCCGTCGGAGTATCGAGTCCTTGCTGGGGCATGGGTGTGTATGCTGTCCTTAGGTTTTTTTACCATAGTTTAAGTAGTTTGTAAGCTACAGACTGATGACTATTCAGTTTGGTCCGATAGATTTACAAACATTTGAAGATTTTTGAACGCAGGGTCACATTGAAAAACGCACTTTGTTGTTCTCAAATATTCCAGTTTTATTTCATACAATCCTTGTTCTGAGAATACCGAAAAAAAAATCTGTGAAATCGGTCTAGCTGTTCTGAAGTTATGGCGCGACCAAGGAATTTAGGGATCCATTTTTTATGTTGCAAAGTACCCTCCTCCATGTACCGTATGAAACTTAAGTTAGACGGTGACCTTCCTCTTGTTTTGAAGGTCAAGCGTGCTAAATTTCGTGAAGATCAGAGTGAAACTGTAAATTCCGTAGATCTGTAGAAGTATGCTGCGCCATACTTTCTTAGCTGACGTTTTCTTCCTATAATCTACATTACTGCCAAATTTAAGCTTCATAGGTGAAGTAGTTTTCGAGAGTTCGTGTTTAGTCAATGAGTGAGTGAGTGTCCTTTCTCTTTTATATATACAGCGATTAAGAAAACAGATTGCTTAATTTTGGATGCAAGAGATTTATGGGAGACTTGCAGTAAAAAATAAATAGTAATATGCAAATATGGAATGCTAATTTTATTTGATACAAGGTGATGCCTGATGCGACAGTTTTACGGCATCTATAGGGAAACTGTTGTTGAGCGCTGACTTCTTTTCGTTTTTTTTTTGCCCTGGTGGGTGGGGGGGAAGGGGGTTAGTTACAAAACGCTTTATAAACATCCAAAAGTACATGCAACATTGTTGCAGGTCCCTGCCTACTCCCATTTTCCAATAATTGACGCTTAAATCTGGGTATTCTCATGTGGTGCCCTCTCATTATTTATGATGTCATATCTCCTGAGCTATGTGTCGCGCTCTTTTGTTTTTGGGTCAGGAACCTTCGTGGGCGTACGGTGAACAGTTCACCAAAGTTTCATTGCAAACGAATGAATGGTTTATGAACACACAGCGGACATACAGACAAACACACACACACACACACACACACACACACACACACACACACACACACACACACACACATATATATATATATATATATATATATATATATATATATATATAATTACCTAAGACTATATTCTTCCACAACTCAACATTGTAGAGGAGATTAAATTAGAGTACGAACGGTAGTAATAAATCTGGATACATATATTTACTGCAAGCATGGAACAATGAATTATTTATTACACTGGTTAAAACAATTAACGATCAGTTGAAATATCTAGGCATAATGTACTAAAATTGTTGGAGGTCTTTCTGTCGGTTCTACGGAGTGCAGACAAGAACGTTGTAAACTTTCACGACCATAAATGTCAGCATTGTTAAAAATTTTCGGGCTATTATGCCGTGGTCTTGTGTATTTTTTAAATTAAAATGTTATTACGCTGACTGCAGTCAGTATCGAGGCAGGGTGTGTATCAGACGTTAAAGAGAGCCACGATACTCCTGTAGAATGTCCTCCGCATATGGGAACGAAACGTTTTAATAACAAATCTACAAGACCACGCCATAATAGCCCGAAAAATTTTAACAATTTAGACAACAACATTACGGTAACCGAGATAGCGGAATAACAAAAAGTTGCTGTGGAGGGGTTGGTGTTGACTTGGTTTCCTAAACGATTGCTCAAGCAGTTGGGTTCAGACAGTGTAGTGCGCAGGTAGTTCAGTGCAACAACAATGTGACTTACCCGAAGCAATGGAATGGTGAGCCTAAGGTAGGATGGATGCGGAACAGACACAGGGGCACGTGGCTGCAGTGTTCCAAAGTGTAATTTCCAGAACCTGGGCAACAGAAACCGTTAGAACGAGGCAAGGCCAATGTTCAAGGTCGTCCACGGGTAACACCAGTAAGAGATGACAATTATCTCCGGTAAATAGTTCGTCGAGACAGGAGGCTGAATGCAACTCAGCTGCAAGGAACCCTGCAGGTAACAACACGACGCACAATATCAACAAACACAGTCTGATATTGCCTTCGGGAGTGCGGAGTCTACGCTAAGGCGGCCAATCGTCGAGGACCGCATAAAATGCATAAAAATGTCTCGCAAAATGGCTAATTTGTCCCGCAAGTCCCGCATCCCGGTAATTTTTCACATTCCACCGACTGCAGATTATTCCCACGTATCGTAAGCATTACGAATCAGGATATGAAGATTTATGACAGTGATTATGTACAGTAATTTTGTTGTCTAGAAAAGAAATAAATATTTCGTACGACTAGGTGAAAGACCTGTAGCTGTTAGCGCGGGGTGACCACTCTTAATTCTCTAAGATTGATAACGATCTCAATAACAAACAATAGGTTCCTAACGAAACGTTCCGGGAGATGTCGAAGTACAACGGACATTGTTGATTTGAGTTTGCTTGCTTCGCCGGGTTCCGTGAACAAATGTATTTGTTTTACTTAGTAATGCCGCCGACTATTACAAAAAAGGAGAAAAAAATTGTCAACTGACCAAGGATTTGCAAAAGGGGTTACTTTTTTTATAGACGTGAACACCACCTTCAGAAGTGCGGTGCAAAACGTTTAATAAGGTGTCCTCAGTTGCACACGACAGTAAACATATCATTTAACATCTGACAATAATAAAAGAGTTCAGACCGCCACAATCACTCTCAACTTATTTCTGTCAGGAAAACTTCGCTGACTAACAATTTGAAAGAACCGAATGTTTGTGTGCTTTCCTAAAAAAAAAAGAAAAAAAAAGTTCATTTGTTTGTAAATCTATCGGACCAAACTGCGTGGTCATCGGTCCGTATCTTACAAACTACTTAAACTAACCTAAGGACAAAACACACACCCATGCCTTAGGGAGGACTCGAACCTCCGACGGCGAGCAACCGCCCGCTCCGCAGCGAGGCGCTTGAGACAGCTTTTTTTCTTTCTCTCTCTCTATGGGTAGTTCTGTTCGTTGCGGACGTTGCTCGACGTGTTCTTGGCTCAGCTTTTTTATTACAGAGGACGTTCAGTCTTTTGGCCGGGCGCGCTGAGCCACGGCGCCCGGTACCGCTCGGCTACTCCACCGCGGCGGCTTTCCACCATGTAAGTCACTATCAGACTTTAATATCGATGGAATTGATTCAAAAAGAAGTTTCGCTGCGGGAAAACTATGTGCGAAGGAGTAATAAAGAATGTGAAAGCTTCTGTTTCTTTAGCTAACCTTGAGACAGAACTTCAGAATAAAAGTCTCTCCATTTATCAGTATCTGTACAGACATTTCAAATCACAAAGACCTCAAAATATATCCAATATTAGTGCGGTACTTTCATCCAAAGACTGAAATTAATGTAAAAATATTAGATATCCTGAATTTCCCTGGTGAAACTGCAGTTATTACATATCATTGTTCAATGGGCATACAGGAAAGTCAGTGGGGGAAAGAAAAAGTCATGGTAATTCGTGCAGATAGTGCCAATAGAAATTTTGGCGGAGTTAAACATGAATGACAATGCAAAGCTTTCTTAGAACTTCATGAGGGAGAGAGTGAGTTGGCGTGTGGTGGCCAGCGCATATTGCACACAGTTCTAAACAAACTTCAGCAGATTTGTTACTAGTGGACGTCGAATATATTGTTACGAAGATTTATTTGTACTTTCACACAGTGCGGGTAGAAGGGCTCAACATTTTTGCGAACATAGAAATGCAATACAAAACAATCCGTACACGTCCTCGAAACGTCCCGCATTGGGATTTGAAAAAGTTGGCCGCCTTAGTCTACGCACTAAGGCCTATGATGTGTTACGTCTTGCGATCTGCAGCAAAGAAACCAACGATGTAACGAAATACAATTTAACACAAAATAAAAGACCTCCTTGGCGAACAACGAAATCGCAGAGAAGAACACAAACTAATTGCTGACAAAAACTAACAAGTACTGAGAGCGTAAAGCCTCACAATAAAACAATAACACAATTTACTAGGACCGCTAGGCCCAAATAATACAACTACAAGATACATTGGATTATTGCGGGTTGGTCTGCTATTGAGTATGTCAGACTATGTCGGAACTTGCGCCGCCTGTCCAATTGCGGTGCCCAGCAAGACGCTCACTGTCTTTTTATGAGTGTCCCGAAGCGTTTCACACGGAACAACCACACGAAAGAACAATTTCGGTACGTCCACACGGCCCTCTCTTTCCTTTGTATGTCACTTACCAGTGGCGCTACTGCCACCGGTGATTAGCCTCTATGTTGAAATGCTTATCGAGTGCATTACTCGTTGCTGCAAATAAATGCTGAAAATGTCACCTAATTTGAACGCTTCCTTCATTGTGCGTGATGTAAAGTCCCACCTGAACTGTTAAAATAACATCTACTACTGACGCCGCTACAGGTGTGTATAAACGGAGGTTTAGACGTTGCCACTAAGTTGTTTCACGGAATTTCAAATCACATAATTATTCTTTTACCATAGTGGATATTAGATATGCATGATGGGCATACAGCAGTATAGATTGTAATCCATACGTAACTTTTGATTTGGACTCTTTGTAATAAGTCGTTGAACTGTTAACAAGTAATATATGTGGAACAGATAAAAAAAAGTTTGTTATTCAACAGCCATTATGTTCAGGTCTGTAACGAAGATTGATTTTGTTTTATTATTTGAAAATACAGTGACATTAAAAATATTATGCATTTAATTCAAGTATTTAGAATTAATCCCAGATTTTGAGCAATTTCAGTATATTTGGTGCCGCTGTTTAAAGTCCATTGTTGGCGGGAGGCTGCCGTCATTATTATTCCAATCAACGGCGGACAAAACTAAACTGTTCTATAACTACACGAAAGAGGAGAAATGAGAAACAAAAAATGATATGAAAATTATTTTCTATAGCAATTTCAAATTATTACTGCATTGATCAGTTGCGTAAGTATTGGTGTGTTGATAAGATCTCCGGTGAGTAATGAAATTGTCTATATGACAGAAAGTGTCATAATTTCAAAAGAAATCGCTTCTCACATTTATGACAGACCTATTCTTGAAACTTTCTGCGGTGTCCGAACTATTTGCGTGTAGGTCGAAGACTGTACAATTACTAAAGAGTCTCAGAGCCCGGATTATATTATTTCAGATCTAGCCATTGAAAGGAAATAATCCAGATATTTATTACGTGAATTTAGTCTCCATATTCCATGAACAGTCTTTAAATTGAAATTTGGTAGTCAATTTTTAGTTACATGTCACAGTTAACTATCAGTGGTCATTCGATGAACTGCTTTTAAGTCAAAATAGTGGACTGAAATACTGCAGACCTTTATGAATTTATGTTTGAGCAGATACACGTCAAGTACAGTAATACTTCTACACCACTGCAAGAGTTTTATTCTTATGCACTAACACAAGCAACAGATAAAAAACCACACACACGCACGGCTTATACACGGACACAACAGTGGGCAGTATTATAGTAGATGAATGCCAGAAGACACTGAATAACATTTGTTACTGATCTTTCTTTGACACACATGCAGGGAGAATCCAAGATTATTAATGAACTGCTACGGCTATTAAGAGTTGCTGTAACTACACCTTTACGCAGTTATATTTGTAATTTTGCGTGATGAGTTGTTGCCCAGAACGACTGGCTTCAAGACCCGCGATAGAGTGGCCGAGTGGTCTTCGGCGCCTTGCTGCAGAGAGCGCGTTTGTTCGCCGCCGGAGGTTCGACTCCTCCCTCACGCATGTGTGTGTGTGTGTGTGTGTGTGTGTGTGTGTGTGTGTGTGTGTGTGTGTGTGTGTTGTCCTTAAATTAGTTTAACTGAGTTTAAGTAGTTTGTAAGTAATAATCAAAGAAGTTAGGTCTCATAGATTTACAAACATTTTAACATTTTAACCCTTTCAGTGTGAATGACGGATATATCCGTCCGCCGCGTTCTGTTGATAGTAGCTTGTGGAAATGACGGGGATTCACCATCAAAATGGCAACTGTGGTATTAGATGAGCTTCGTCTAGAACATGACAGCAGTCTTCAGGCAACACTGCGCATTCTGGGCTAATTACAACAGGTCGCTCTAGGCTAAGCGTCGACAGTTTGCGTCCAGTTAAGTAGCCACGTTATTGAGTGATCTTTTGCAATGACGAAAAAAGGGAAGTTTATCAGATTGATAGATAGAGCAGTTTCTTCTAGAAAGTGACATTTCTAAAAGTTTTCAAGACGTGGATGTTGCGGCTACTGAAATTACTTCGATTCTGCAACAACTGACGACGAGACACTACTACAATAGAAGGCACCTAGTGCATTTGTGCGTGCTAGTTCAATTCGTAATCAACATTTGTTAAATGGTAGTACTGGTCATAAGGAAAGTGTTTTTAGACAGCTTAACGGTGCCCTACCCCAGAGGTCTGTTCTTGCTTCTCTCTTGTTCAATGTATACATTGCTGGCATCCCTGCAACACAGTCTAAGATGTTCCTTTACGCTGATGACATCGCTTTTGCAACCCAGCATACTGACCTATCCACCACAAAAGTAAAACTCACGAATGATCTTGCCTCCTTCCAAGAATATTTCAGAACCTGGAAGTTAAAGCCAAATGCAAACAAAACAGAGGTATCCTGCTTCCATTTGAATAATAAACTAGCCAAACAGAAACTTAACATCTATCTCGACGGTGTGAATCTCAAACATAATAACACCCAAAATATCGGGGAGTAATATTGGATCGTTCTCTCACTTTTAAAAGCCACATTCAGAAACAGCTGTCAAAGCTAAGACCAGAACTAACATCTTGCAACAAATTGATGTATCATCCTGGGGAGCAAACTCACAAGCCCTGCGTACTACCACTGCTCTGTCCCTGATTTATTCATCGGCTGAGTATTGTGCTCGTGTGTGGCTGAATAGTGCCCATGTGCGAGAGGTTGACGTCCAATGTAACAGAGCCATGAGGATAATTAGTGGTACCCTATTGGCTACACCTCTTCCATGGCTCCCAGTTCTGTACTACATATTTCCCCCAGAGATTCTTCGCCAAGAAGCACTTATCAGAGAGTATAAGAAAATATTATATACCTCACAACTTCCCATCACGAAATATCTCCCACAATACTTCAGCCGATTTAAGTCCAGAAAGCCACCTTAACGCTTAGCTTCCCAGTTGAATGCAGAGTTCTCGCCCAAAACCAATGGGCAGCATCATGGGACATTTTTGAAGGGCTAAACAAATACCTGATTCCCAGCCCTTCTACTAAAGTCGGTGGCATGAAACTCCCTCGAAGGGAGTGGACTCTGCTGAATGGTTTTCTCAGAGGAGTGGGTAGATGCAATTATTGGAGGTACAAATGGAGAATGACATTAGATCAGTCCATCAGTTCCATACAGAAAATGGAATGACACCATTGATAAATATAGACTTTGATCAGAAATCTGTAGCAAAGGTAGAATATGAAAGATTTTTAGGTGTATGCATTAATGAGGGGTTGAACTGAAAAAAAAAAAAAAAAAAAAACCACCGAAGATCTGCTGAAACGTTTGAGTTCAGCTACTTATGCTATTAGGGTAATTGCAAATTTTGGTGATATATATCTCAGTAAATTAGCTTACTATGCCTATTTTCATTTTCTGCTTTCGCATGGCATCATTTTCTGGGGTAATTCATCATTGAGTAAAAATAGTATTCACTGCACAAAAGCGTGTAATCAGAATAATTGCTGGAGCCCATCCAAGATCATCCTGCAGATACTTATTTGAAGAGCTAGGGATCTTCACAGTATACATATTCACTTATGAAATTTGTTATTACCAATCCCACCGAATTCAAAAGCGATAGCAGTGTACATAAATACAACACCAGGAGAAAGAATGATCAAATGTTCAAATGTTTGTGAATCTATCGGACCAAACTGCGTGGTCATCAGTCCGTAGCTTACAAACTACTTAAACCTAGGTAAACTAACCTACGGACAAACACACACACACACACACACACACACCCATGCCCCAGGGAGGACTCGAACCTCTACGGCGGGCAACCGCGCTCTCCGCAGCGAGGTGCTTTAGACCGCTCGGCTACTTCACCGCGGCACATCGTTACGAAGTATCGTATTCATGATCTATGGAACAAGTACTAATCTAATCGTGTGATTGCGGAGCAGACACCCAAACTATGGACCACGTAGCCCCCTGCATTCTTTCGCTGAGGAATTGGCTGGTCTTCACAATATAAATGAAGCAATAGTTAAGTGGCTTAAATCACTGGACCTGGCTCTGTGGCGGGAGAGCCTATTCACACAAAATTTTTATCCCCTGAATGCAAGTACTATGAACCGTAGTAACAATTGTTTAATATGGTAGCTGACAAGAACCATATGATAATAATACTGGTACAGTTATGCCTCTGATACAATTTGACGCGATAGCTTGTTTCGAGTGTATTGTGGATGAAACTTTGTGAAAAATAATATCTGAACATACCTACTTACACGCGTAACAGCATCCGGTAGCTTCTCATCCAAATTTAGCACCACGCTCCAGGGTTCGCAGTTGGCAGGATACTACAAGTGACGAGGTAAAAACCATTATTGGACTTGTTCACAAACCAGAATACAGGATGTACTTTTCATTCAACATTCCCTTAATCCAAATACCTGCACCTTGTTGTTCGTTATCTCTACGGTGATTACGAGTTCTAACAACAAATGGCACGTGGCACGAATAATACGATTTACCATTATCCTTGTTCAACACTTCAAACACTTGAAATGTATGATAAGCAATCTGTTATTAAAACTCTCAAGTCCACCTTACGCTTTTAAAGTATCACCGTTACCGCGAACAATAGCAGCTGTAATCCAACCATTACCATGACTCGGACTATTATCCGCTCTAGTAACAGTAAACTGAAAAACACCACCACAAAACGCACTAGGTCCTTGCAGAAACACCTGTGCCCCTACATTATTAGTCATATTCTTAATGTCTATATTATCGATAGCCTTAAACACACTAAGACAAGAACGCCTCATTCTACGCCTACGAACCATAATGAACGCCTATCCGATCCAGAAAGACTGCGAGAGCGCTCCTAACGGCTCTTATAAACCTACCGCACAAGCGATTACGTCACGACCTATGACGTCATCTTGAAAAACCAACGGCGCGTGACATGTAAAACACATGCAGCACATCAGGCCCCAAGGTTACGCAGAATGCCTGCCTCCGCAGGCGCTTTACTGTAACAGCTACTCTAAGCACAGCTTACGTATCGAAGATATATACTAACATAATTAGAATTCACTAGGAGCGCTCTCGCGGTCTTTCTGGATCAAATAGGCGTTCATTGTGGTTCGTAGGCGGAGAATGAGGCGTTCTCGTCTTACTGTGTTTAGGGCTATTGATAATATAGACATTGAGAACACGGTTAGCGATGTAAGAGCTCAAGTGTTTCTACAAGGGCCTAGGGTGTTTTGTGGTGGTTCATTTATTTTATTTATTGTTTTTTTTTCTGTTCAGTAGGACCCGATTAAGGAGTGAGACTCCATGGTCATGGAACAAGTCAATACATTAATTGTTACACAAGAATGGTAACAGAAAATTTTTAAGTAGTTCTATGCACACGATAATCTTAAGACAAAGTGAAAAGAATCAATAAAGAAGAAAAAATGAATTACCTCAATTGTTTAACTTTTCTAGGAGTTCCTCGACAGAATAAAAGGAGTGAGCCATGAGGTAACTCTTCAATTTAGATTCGAATGTGTGGGGTAGTGCTAAGATTCTTTAGTTCTTGTGGGAGCTTATTGAAAATGGATGCCGCAGAATACTGTACACCTTTCTGCACAAGTGTCAAGGTGGAGTCATGCAAATGTAGATTCGACTTCTGTCTTGTATTCACTGAGTGGAAGCTACTAACTTGTGGGAATAAGCTGATATTATTAACAACAAACGACATTAAAGAAAAAACGTATTGTGACGCCAGAGTCAAAATTCCCAAACTATTGAAAAGGGGTCGACATGACGCTCGTGAACTTACACCAGATATTGCTCGATCCGCCCGTTTTTGAGCCAGAAATATCCTTTTTGCATCAGGCGACTTACCCCAAAAAACAATGCCGTACGTCATAAGTGAGTGAAAGTAAGCGTAATAGACTACTTTTCGTGTTGAAAAATCACGTATTTCAGATATTGTTCTAATTGTAAATATAGCAGAATTTAGTTTTGGAACAAGATCCTGAACACGGGCTTTCCATGACAGCTTACTGTCTATATGAACACCTAGAAATTTGAACTGTTCAGTCTCACTTATCCTATGCCCATTATGTGTAATCAAAATATCAGCTTTCGTCAAATTATGTGTTATAAATTGTAAAAGCTAGGTTTTACTGTGATTTAACATCAACGTGTTTTCTATAAGTCATGAACTTATCTCTTGAACTGCGTTATTTGATGTTGTGACAATATTACGAGCAACATCCTTCAGTAACAAGCTGGTATCATCAGCAAACAAACATATTTTACATTCACCCGTTATACTCGAAGGCACATCATTTATATAAATAAGAAACAACAATGGTCCCAAAACAGACCCCTGGGTCACCCCACACTTAACTGCGCCCCATTGGGATTGTACGTCATAGTCATTTTCTACACTGCGGAGAACTACCTTCTGTTATCTATTATTAAAGTAACAGGTGAACCAGTTGTGAGCTACTGGTGTTTTCCAGTTTACTGTTACTAGAGCAGATAATACTCCGAGTCATGGTAATGGTTGGATTAGAGCTGCTATTGTTCGTGGTAATTGTGATACTTTAAAAGCGCAACGTGGACTTAAGAGTTTTAATAACAGAAATGTGATTGCTTATCTTACATTTCAAGTCTTTGAAGTGTTTAACAAGGATATTGGTAAATTGTATTATTAGTGTAACATGTCATTTGTTGTTAGAAATCGTAATCGTCGTAGAGTTAACGAACAAGAAGGCGTCGGTATTTGGATTAAAGGAATGTTGAACTGTAGAAAGATCAGAGTTGTTGGAGATGTATTATTATCGTCATTGAAATAAAGAAGTATTTTAAGTATTTTTAATTAAAAGAGCTCGTGATGTACAGTTTATTTCAATATGGACACACAGCAAAAAAGAAACCCAGTAACCGATTCACTAACAACAAATGGAGAAGATATGAGGGGTACCAGCAATGGGGGGAGTTATGACCCCACTGCTGTGCATATTATAGTCAGTTACAGTGAATTCTAATTATGTTAGTATATATCTTCGATATGTAAGCTGTGCTTAGAGCCGGCCGCGGTGGCTGAGGGGACTGAGGCGCTCCAGTCACTGTCTGCACGGCCACTACGGTCGGGGGTTCGAATCCTCCCTCGGGCATGGATATTTGTGCCGTCCTTAGTATTAGTTAGTTCATAGGTAGCTGGTAAGTTTAAGGACTGATGACCCAGTAGTTAAGTCCCATAAGCTATACAAACATTTGAACATTTCTGTGCTTAGAGTAGCTGTTACGGTAGCGCGCCTGCGGAGGTAGGCATTCTGCGTCACCTTGGGGCCAGATGTGCTGCAGGCAAGGCGCGCACGACAGAGAAATTCGAAAACAAAAACATGAAGGGAAGATTTTATGTGTGGAGAAAGTACGCAGCATTGCAGGGCAGGGGGCGCAGACATATATTGTTTGCTGAGGAAGGGCCGCGCGCGCGATAAACTCGCGCTTAAAGGGTTAAAATACTTGTTTTACATGGGGGTTTTCTTTGTATTGCTGCAGGACGTGAACATTCAGCAAACAAAAACACTGGTGACTTAACTCTCGTTATATTATCACGCTTATGAAAGGCGCTAGGTACACTGCGTAATAATGTAGCAGAATGGAGTACGATTTATTTTTAGTTATAACAGAACTCGTGTATCCTGTACCATTGATGCTAACATTTATGAATAAGCAGTTTCAGTGGCATTTCCACGAAAGGACACGAACATTGTCAGAATGGGGGCAAATTCTGTAGATACGCGAGAACAATAAAAAGACTGACGTGTCGGAAACACAACGGGGTAGTCGGAAATCACCGCAGGCGATCTGGCGAAATGCTGCAGTCTGATGAATATTTATCCGTATCGCCTTCATTCTCTTTGAAAGTCGTTTCTCCCACTGCGACTAAATAACACCCTCTTTCCAAAGGGAGAGAAAGTGGGAGAGAGAGAGAGAGAGAGAGAGAGAGAGATCAAAAGGCAGCGTTTACCGAAACTCGTAAAGTAAAGCGCGCTCTCTGCCATGAAAGTGGTTTGCATCATTCCAGGTTTAGAAGCGGCGTACTCTGTGTGTATGTAAACGACCAACTCCCACGCTGTTTGCTTTTGTTTTCCCGCTACATTTTCACCTGGAGAGACGAATGTGCTCTGTAAAAGACAGGTCTACGACTGCTTGCATGGCATTTAGTCATCTGGCCCCGTGACCTTTTAACCAATAGAAGTGTCGTGGGCGGGATGCACTCTTAATAAAACACTGGCACTTTAAAAATCGTGTTCTATTACTTTAGGACAATGTATTTCACCGTTCTGTCTTGAGGTGATTAGCTTTCTTAACATATGTAACTAACATAATGAAGTAAAAAAAAAAAAAAAAAAACAAAAAAAAAACACGACACCGGTGCTACATTCTACAACATTTTTAGACTGCTAACATATTTAAACGGTTACTCCATCGCTGGATACAAAGATAAATTTATTAGGCTGTGAAATTTTTTGTGGGTTCAAAGTGTTTACACTTGATATATTTACAGGTTGGTTTTTGGGTTTTAAAGATGTTGTTGTGGTTTTCAGACCGGAGACTCGTTTGATGCAGCTCTCCATATACCCTATCCTGAGCAAGCCTCTTCAACTCCAAGTAACAACGGTAACCTACATTTGTCTGAATCTCCTTACTGTATCCATCTCTTAGCCTTCCTCTGCGGTTTTTACCCCACACACTCCCCTCACAATTCCTTGATGTCTAAGAATGTCTCCTACCAATGGATCCCTTCTTTTAGTCAAGGTATGCCAGAAATTCCTTTTCTCCCCAATTCTGTTCAGTACCTCCTGATTAGTTACGCGATCCACCCACCTAATCTTCAGCATTCTTCTGTAGCGCCACATTTCTGAAGCCTCTATCCTCTTCCTATCCGCACTGTTTATCGTCCACGTGTCACTCCCATACAAGGCAACACTCCACACAAATGCCTTCAGAAAGGACTTCCTTAGGCTTAAATCAAAATTCTATGTTAACAAATTTCTCTTTTTCAAGAACGCTTTTACCCATTGCCATTCTGCATTTTATATCCTCTGTAGTGCGACCATCATTTGTTATTTTACAGCCCATCAAAACTCGTTTACCTCCATTACTGTTTCGTTACCTAATCTAATTCCTTCAGCATCACCTGATTTTCTTAGACTGCATTACCCTCCATTACCCTAGTTTTGCTCTTGTTAATGTTCATCTTATATGCACATTTCAGCACACTATCCATTCCGTTGAACTGCTCTTCCAGGTACTTTGCTGTTTCTGATAGAATTACCATGTCATCGGCAAAACGCAATGTTTTTAATTCTTCACCCTGAACTTTAATTCCTTCTCTAAATTTCTCCTTGCTTTCCTTTATAGCTTGCTCAATATACAAATTGAATAACATTGGAGAAAGGCTACAACCCTGTCTTACTCCCTTCCCAACCACTGCATTCCTTTCATGTCCTTCAACTCTGACAACCGCTATATGCGATTGCAGGCTCTCTCGGCATATTCCAGCGATGAAATGTTCTCGGGTTATCAGTCGAGTGGTGACGTCGTCTTGGCGCAACGTTTCAATGAGTTTCGTACTCATCATCCTCAGCCCGAGAACATTTCAGCTCTGACAACCGCTGTCTGGTTTTTGTACAAGTTGTAAATAACCTTACGCTCCCTATATTTACTCCTGCTTGCTTCAGAACTTGAAAGGCTTTATTCCAGTCAACATTGTCGAAATTCTTCTCCAAATCTACAAAAGCTAGAAATGTAGGTTTGCCTTTTCTTAATTTATCTTCTAGGATAAGCCATAAAGTGAGTATTGCCTCCCGTGTTCCTACATTTGTCCTGAACCCAAACTGATCTTCCCCGAGGTCGGCTTCTACCAGCTTTTCCATCCTTCTGTATATAATTCGTGTTAATATTTTGCAACCATGACTTATTAAACTGATGGTTCTGTAGTTTTCACACCTGTCTGCACCTGCTTTCTTTGGAATGGGTATTATTACATTTTTCTTAAAGTCTGAGGGTACTTCGCCTGTCTCATACATCTTACACACCAGGTGAAATAGGTTTGTCATGGCTGGTTCTCCCAGAGACTTCAGTAGCTCTGTTGGAATATCATCTACTCCAGGGGCCTTGTTTCGACTTAGGTCTTTCAGGGCTCTGTCAAATTCTTCTCTCAGTACAGTATCTCCTATTTCATCTTAATCTACATCCTCTTCCCTTCCTACAATATTGTCTCGAAGTTCATTTCCTTCGTAGAGCCTCTCTATATACTCTTTCCAACTTTCAGCTTTGCCTTCTTTGCTGATATCTGGTTTTCCATCTGTGTTCTTGATATTCATAGAGCTGTTTTTCTTATCTCTAAATATCTCTTTTATTTTCTTGTAGGCTGTATCTATTTTTCCCCTATTTATACATTCTTCTACATCCTTTCATTTGCCTTCTATCCACTCCTGCTTAGCCTTTTGCACTTCCTGTCAATATCATTTCTTAGTCGCCTGTACTCCATTCTGCCTGTTTCGGTTTTACAAAGAGTATTCTGGGGCATTGGCCCTCTACTTAGCTTGCATTTATCGCGAATCTTTAATTCAGTGCAAATTCCTAGTGATTGGAAAAAAAGCGCAGGTAACTCCCGTTTATACGAAAGGAAAGAGAACGGACCCACACATTTACAGGCCAATATCGTTGACATCAGTTTCATGTAGAATTGTGGAGCATTTTCGTAGTTCGAATAAAGTAAATTTCATTGAAACGGAAAAGCTTCTTTCTATGAATTAGAAAGGGTTCAGGAAACATCGTTAATGTGAAACTCAGCTTGCCCTTTTCTCACATGACATCTTGCGAGCCATGGATGAAGGGCAACAGGCAGATTGTGTTTTTCTCCTCTTAAAAAGGCGTTCGACTCGGTGCCATACTGCAGACTGCTAACGAAGATACGAGCTTATGGAATAGGTTCACAGATTTGTCTCTGGCTGGAAGACTTCCTAAGTAATAGAACGCAGTACGCTGTTCTCGATGGCGAGTGTTCATCAGAGACGAGTGTATTGTCAGGCGTGTCTCAGGGGAGTGTGATAGGAACGCTATTATTTTTTATCTATATAAATGATCTGATGGACAGAGTAAGTTGTAATTTGCGGCTGTTTGCTGATGATGCTGTGGTGTACGGGAGGGTGTCGTCTGTAACTGGCTGTAATAGCATACAGGTTGACTTAGACAAAATTTCTAGTTGGTGCGAAGAATGACAACTAGCTCTCAATTTAGAAAAATTTACGGTTATGCACATGAGTAGGAAAAACAATCCCATAATGTTCGAATACAGCATTATTAGTGAGCTTCTTGATGTTGTCGCGTCGTTCAAATATCTAGGCTTAACATTGCAGAGCGATATGAAATGGAACGAACCCATGTAAGGACAGCCGACTTCGGTTTATTGGGAGAATTTTGGGAAGATGTACTTCATCTGTAAAGGAGACCGCGTATAAAGCGCTTGTATGACCACGTCTTGAATATTGCTCAAGTGTTTGGGACCCGCAGCAGATCAGTTTAAAGGAAGACATAGAAGCAGTTCAGACGCGAGCAGCTAGGTTTGTTACTGGTAGGTTCGCCCAATGCGCGAGTGTCACGGAAATGCTCCAGCAACTCATTTGTGGATCGTTGGAGGAAAGATGACGTTCATTTCGTGAACTTCTGTTGAGGAAATTTAGAGGGCCGGAATTTGGAGCTGAGTGTAGTACGATCTTGTTGCCGCCTACTTACATTTCGCGTAGTGATCATGAAGACAATAGAAATTAGGGCTCGTACGGAGGCATATAGGCATTATTTTTTTCCTCGTTCTATTTGGGAGTGGAATAGGAAAGGAAATGCCTAGTAGTGGTACAGTGTACCCTCCGCCACGCACCTTACGGTGGATAGCGGAGTATGTATGTGGACGTAGATGTAGTAATCTACCTTACCTGAGCAAGTAACGTAGACGCATTCGCGTAGCTAGGCAGTTTAATGCACTGTGCGTAGTCTTTAACTGTCACCTGTCCCTGCCTCCCATTTCCCCCTTCACGCATAGCTACTACAGCAAACTACACAAATATATGGTAATGGGGTTGAAGCGCCCCCGTTAGCACCTCCGAAATATTTTATTAATATTATTATTATTTTAAACAGGTCTACACCGGAAACTTGAAATAGTACACATGTAATAATAAATCACAACGTAACTATAATTTGCCAAGCACAAGTGAACGTTACAGTGGGTCGCCAGCGTGATGCCGCCACTGAGAACGTGTGCTGCTGTTACTGTGAGCGGTTTTAATGCCGCCGCGACCAGCTTTGATGCTGCCGCTATTGTTACTGCTAGGCTGAAGATAGGAGCCGATAGTTCACATGTTGCGACCCGCTGCTTAGCAGGTCAATGGCGCCACCGATTTTTACACGTAGAGTCTCATGTTAACTAAACTGTAAATACCTTTCTCTTTGTCTAGTAACATAGAAGCTGCTTGTTTATTTTACACGCTGATTATATACACTCCATTTGCACTACGTTGCTCCTCTTTCACTTTCAAATTAATGCGAGCCTACTCATTTTATTTCTTGTGCAATTCTTTTCTTAGTATAATTGGTTAAATTATAAAAAGTGTAAAAACAAGTCCTAGATTAATAAATTCAATAGACTTTATTTTTTAAAAATTAGTCCCCCCCCCCCTCCGAACGAAATCGTGGCTGCGCTAAGGTTAGCATCCATACTTCAGTCGGGTGCGGTGGTTTGCCGGGCGCCGTGGCTTAGAGCGCTCGGTCAGAGGGCTGAACGCCTCTCTGCAATAAAAAAGCTGAGCCAAGAACTCATCGAACGACAACGAACACTCAGATCAACGTCCGCAATGAACTAAACTACCCATAGGGAAAAAAAAAAAAAAAAAAAAAAAAAGGTGGTCTTGGGGTAAAGTGCTCGACCGGCAACCGGAGGGGCGCGGGTTCAAAACCCGGTCGGACCTCGAATTTTTTTCAGTCTGCGTTTTAACCCCGCCTTCACCTCTCAACGATGTGAGGAGTCGCCAGGAACGACACGTGGTTCGGAGTCCACGTTAAGCTGTAGTTCCCCTTTCCCCGGTTGGATAACTGGGGTAGGCTAGGGACACGCAAGTCGCCGAATTGGAGTCCAATTGAAAGACTCGCACCAGGTCAATGAGCCACACGAAATTATTATTTAGCGGAATATCGAGTTACAGTGAAGACAGCATTCGTATCCAATACATGCTGAAAATGAAGTACGCTCCTCTCAGCTTCGTTGATGTAGAAAAGTTCATTCTCGGCATATACTTTAATAATAACGACAAGCGCCATGGCTTTTTTCTGGCAAACCTACAAGAGATTTCGTTTATTGTGAAGCCAACTATGGTCAGAATGTTTGAAACCCCTGGTTTATTCAGGGTTTATTAAATTATATATTACATATATTTCAATAAAGGGCTTGGGGTCTGCATTATATATTCGAAAAACTGTTAAGTTTTTATGTCAGTTTAAACAAATGATTTGCGATGATTGCTGCGTTGTTCAAGTGCGTCTCCATTTTCCTTACTGGAAACAACTAAAAATTTGCCCATAGGTAAACACTACGTATTTCACACTGTTTATTTCACCCGATGAATACTTTTCAAGGGCATACTGAATATTCTTATTTGGCCTAAATGAGGTAATGGAGGAGTCTATTTTAAGGCGCCTAAAATGCTCGTTTTACGGCCTAAAAGCCGGCCGCGGTGGCCGAGGGGACTGAGGCGCTTCAGTCACGGTCTGCACGGCCACTACGGTCGGGGGTTCGAATCCCCCCCTCGGGCATGGATATTTGTGCCGTCCTTAGTTGTAGGTAGTTCATAAGTAGTTTGTAAGTTTAGGGACTGATGACCCCGTAGTTAAGTCCCTTAAGATTAACAAACATTTTGAACATTTTTGACGGCCTAAAACTCCGCGGTCTAGTTGTAAAGTACTTTCGCCCACCCTCTCTCTCAGTACGTACTTTTAATGTAAAGAAAAAAAAAACCCTCACATACATTTGTAACACTAGCGAAAATGTGTAATTTACAGAGATTGAAATTAGTGGTTTGTGCAGGGCACAAACGATACCTTGTATAAATATTATTTTATCCTTAACCTCGTCAAATTGTTATACCCAGTCCACAAAGTATTAAAAGTATTTTTACAGCTGGTAGGAAGTTTTGTCACCCACATGGTCCGTATCCCCCCCTCCCCCCTCTTTACTACGCCACTGCGTAGACGGCTTCTAGCATTTCAATATGCGATACTTGGACACAATTAGTATAGTATTTTACCCACGGGGAAATAACGTGTGTTGTATGGCTGGGGGAATGCCATTAAGTGGTAAGAAGACTGGGCCCCGCGCCAACAGAGAACAACTGCGGTAAACTGGGGAAGTATTTTGAGAGTTGCAACTGCCGTTATTGAATTTGCCTTCATAGCTTCTCGGCGGCGATAAGGGACGGAAACTCTTCCGCTCAGTTAGCTGCAATTATCCCGGCGACATCCAATAACTCGACGTAGTTTGGAAATGGCGACCACTTCTCCGAGTCGCAGTGGGGACTGAGGTTATGAATTTCCCGAAGAGAAACTTTTTACAAGTCAGTGCCAGCCCGCTTACACAACATGGATCGTCTGATTTCAAATTAGAAATAACCATGTCTCGACTCGTAGCTACATCAAGACATAAATTTATAATACCTAGATTGACATAGTAAAAAGACAGCTAAAGAATTCTGAAATGTATTACGTATCTACCCAAACCTGATTTTAATCGCAGAAGGAACGTAAGCTACCCTATGTTTGTCTTTCCTGCGATGTTTTTTTTTTTTTTTTTTTTTTTTTTTTTTTTTTTTTTTTCCAATCTATCTTTGTATCAGACTAATACCCCAGAAAGTTTATACATTTTAAATTGAATAGCAACAGAGCGCTTCTCATTTGCGGATTTTTGCACAATTTACCGCTTTTTCGTTACTCAGCATTGAATTTCTATTTGAAAGTGAATTACGTATTTGTAAGACTTACATGTAAGCACGACAAACGAAATCTACTTGTTCTAAAATCCGCAAAGAAAACTCGTGAAATGAATTACAATCGACGCAGTGCATAAATAAAGTACGTATCACCCACATGGAAATACTCGTAAACAGTCCATTTTTAACTTAAACACATCAGGTTTCAATACACCATTTTAGATTATGAGATTACGTCTCCGCTGTTGTGAAACGTACGTATTACATTTTACTGAAATTATATTATGTGCTGACATTAATACGAGACGGGATTTTATCGTTCTTTAATTTAATTTCCCTATTCGTATGGAAAAATCACCGTCACATTTAATGACTCGGTAATATGGAAATAACAGCATTAATAACAGCACTTTATCAGTTTACGTCATGCCAGCCGTCTGTTATTACCCGCTAGCTTTTCGGAGCGGTACTATCACTTCACATGTTAAAAGTCATAATTTTCGCGAGACCTTTTCGTAGACTGTTTAGAAAGAACAATTTATTTTATTGTATAGCATCAGTGATTTTTATGTTCAAACTATTTCATTAATATTCTTATTTACGTTACTGTTCAAATTTTATATAGACGAGGATTGGAACTTAAATAGTTGCAACTGTTTATTCACAACTGATACCAAAGCGTTACACGTTTGCACCTGCTACTGTCCTGCAAAGTAGTCACAAGCGTTGTGTGGAACCCGCTGCAAACGTTTGTAAATCTATCGGACTCAACTGCTGGGTTATTAGTCCGCAGCAGACAAACTACTTAAACTAAGGTAAACTAACCCATGTCCGAGGGGGCGGGGGGGGGGGGGACTCGATCCCCATAAAGCGAACGGCCGCGCGAATCACAGCACGGCACCCCAATCCCAATGCGCTCGGCTAATCCGCCGCGGAAGAACCTGTTGCCAACGATGTGGAAGGCACGGTATACCGTTAGCAGAGCCTGTTCTGTTGATGGTGCGAATGGATTGGTCTACTGCCTGTCGAATCCCTGGAACAGTGTTGAAGCGAATGCGACGAAGTGGTTCCTTCATCTTCGGAATATAATCAAAGTCATAAAGACTTAAGTTCGGGGAGTATGGTGGATGGTACAGCACTTGAGAGTCCCATCGACCGAACAGAGCAGCCACAGCTTCCGATGTATGCGCCTGCGCATTCTCGAGCAAAATGATGCCATTCGTTGAATTGGCGTTTCACTTTTGGCTTGTACGGTGTGAACCATGACTTGAGTCCAAAGATAATCTGGAGTTATTACTTTGTTCTATGAAATCGTGATGCCCGACACCATATTGGTGAACGTATAGTTGTCATACTCTACATAGCTGTCAGTTTTATTTTGAAAGTTTTAATACTATTTACAAAATTTTCGAGACGTGTAATTAAAGGCACACCTGCAACGAAACAATAGAAAAAGACACGAGTTGTGTAAAACATACACATTCTGATTCAGAGCTAGTGTTTCTCCAACATTGCATTTAATTCTTGAATAAAACAACGTCTTGATTGCAATCAAGACGTTCTTTCATTGAAGAATTTAAATTAACACGGTTGCTGTACCACACCACGCGCCGGCCGCGGCGGCCGAGGGGACTGAGGCGCTCCAGTCACGGTCTGCAAGGCCACTACGGTAAGGGGTTCGAATTCCCCCTCGGGCGTGGATATTTGTGTCGTCCTTAGGATTAGCTAGTTTGTAAGTTTAGGGACTGATGACCCCGTAGTTAAGTCCTATAAGCTATACAAACATTTGAACATTTAGAACCACACCACGTACAAATGGAATGGGAAGATTTCTACATTGCATTTAATGTATAAAATGTTCAAATGTTTGTATAGCTTTTGGGACTTAACTACGGGGTCATCAGTCCCTAAACCTAAAAACTACGTATGAACTAACTAACACGAAGGACGGCACAAATATCCATGCCTGAGGGGGGATTAAAACCCCCGATAGTAGTGGCCGTGCAGACCGTGACTGGCGCGTCTCAGTCCCCTCGGCCACCGCGGCCGGCTTTAATGTATAAATTACTCTGATGTAGACAAATAAATGAAGATTAATAACGACAGATTCGAGGCGTATGATCATGATTTTCCACACAGTGTGAATATCTAGTCTGTGAGCTCAAACGGAAAACAGTATAGATAAGAGACAAATATAAAACTGAACGCGAGAAATACCGTCTACAGCAGTGCAATTAATTCATTAAAGGAAATGTGATAGTAATACTAGTTCTGAATAAAAATAATTAGTTCTGAACTCTACATCCTTTCCTTTGACTTCTCTACAAACATTATCGACACAAAGTGCACCATTATGTATTTATTAAAATAATTTATAGTTCATAACTTATTTTCAGAGGACAAAAGAGTCATAACAAGAACTCGACCTATACGTACGGAGTTGCCTACATGACTAGAATAAATCGTTACGTATTTTAGATCATAACCATTACAGTTGTGTATACAGTGATAATAATTGAGATAAATGAGTTCCAAGTCTCATCCAGTCTTTCCTTTGCGCTCATAGCGGTCCAATTGCGTCTGAGTAGCGTCCTAACGTATCCATTTATGCATTTCCGTCAGTGGTGCAGAACCCACCGTGATGCAATTTTTCGCATGCCCAGGCGTTCCTTCAGAATGCGAAGTACAGTCGTATGCGGTAATCCTGTTTCGTTGGCGAGCTCGCTAATCGTCTGGCGTCGATCACTGTCCACTAACGCGGTAACAGTGTGCAATTTTTCTTCAGAGACGTTAGGTGACCTGTCCGATGCATGTCTGCCACAATTGGCTGACCTTCGTTAAAGGCTTTCAACCAACTAGCCACTTTTCTGTACGGCAATGCCGATTCACCGCACGCCTCTTGAAGATCTTGATGACACTGTCGAGCTGAACGACCCCTGGCATATTCAATCTTGATCCAATTCCGTTGTTCCTGTTTCGAAAATAATAGTCACCGTTACGTTAGACCGCTCGCTCACAAGCGACTGCGTTTCCCTCGAACCTCGGACCAAGCGCATACTGAATATTTTGATACCGACATTTACGTGTTTTTTCTGAAATTTTTGGATCCACTGCAAGTAGACAGGTTTCTATTAAAACATGGTAATAAGGTTCGTTTCCGGCATAGAGATGGTTCGGTTAGTAATGTGCTCTTTGAAAATGTGGACACTGAATATACTAACGTTCGCATATACAATCTTCCTCCGGAGGTAGAGGATTTTGATCTTAAGGAAATTTTCGCTCAATTAGAAAAAACTGCCTACACCTCACTTGTGCGTCCTATTTTGGAATATTGTGCGCACTGTGGGATACCCTCCAAGTGGGACTTACAGACAATTTAGAGAAAGTTCAGAGAAGTGCAGCTCGTTTTGTACTATCGAAATTTAGGGGGGAAGAGTGTCTCGGAAATGATGCATGAATTGGGGAGAAAATTATTAAAAGAAAGGCGTTATTTATTGCTAGGAAATCTCTTTGCGAAATTTCTTTCACCGACTTGCTCTTCCGCATGCGAACATACGAGGTATGTCCACAAAGTAAGTTCCGTTTGGTTATATAAAGCGATATATTGTTGTACAAAACTCTACAACAGTTAAACTACTTTTATAAAAATCTTCCTAAATTTTGTAGGCGCTTGTCATAGCGTGCTACAAGTTTTTGTGTCTTCTTCATACAAGGTTGCCGCCTGTGTATTCAACCATGTGGTACCATGTTCTTTCAGCTCGTCATCATTGTTGAAGTGTTGACTACCAAGGACAGGCGCAAGAAGAGATGGAAGTCGCTAGGAGCGAGGTCTGGGTTGTGCGGAGGATGATCAAACAAGCCACAGTGAAAATCCTGCAAGAGTTGTTTGGTCACATTTGCCTTGTGAGGTCGGGCATTATCGTGTAATAAAACACCTTTTGACAGTAATCATCTTCTTACACCTAAAATCTGTCCATCGTGGTCAACACTTCAACGATGATGTCGCGCTGAAAGAACATGTCACCACATGGTTGAATGCACAGGCGGCAACCTATCATGAAGGCGTACAAAAACTTGTGCCACGCTGTGACAAGTGCCTACAAAATTTCGGGGGCTATGTAGAAAAGTAGTTCAAGAGTTGTAGATGTTTGTACAATAAATATTTTTTTCTTTATCTGTACACGTTTGTTTTATATAACCAAACGGAACTTACATTGGGGACGTACCTCGTACTTTGCTGGCACCCACCTACATAGGAAGATATGATCATAAAAGTAAAATGAGAGAGATCGAAAACAAAGATTTAGGTCGGGCGATTAGAGAATGGAAAAAAAAAAAATCATAAAAATGGTTCGATGAACCCTCTGCCACGCATTTCAATGTGACTTGCAGAGTATTTATGTAGATCTAAATGTATGAGGTAGGAATATAGCTCTGCGCTGCTAAGAAGAATGTCTCCAGTTGTCCCTACTTTATAGAATATCGATACAGGGTCGGTCACGAGTACCCTAAATACAATAATAAGCTTATTTCTATGGTATCGTAATGGGGATTAGGAAAGCTGTTTCACATGTTTGGAAGTCCTCTATTTTAAACATGTCTGCGCCTTAGCTTCGGTTGCAGGACAGCAAATTAATAATCAGCCAACCAGTTGGAACAATAGTCTTTTAATGCTGACTGCCAACCACACTCCGAAGAAGTTAGAGTACACAATCTGTTTACACGTAGAATTTAAAGGGTGAAAGCTTGATATTTGGGAAGAATTTGAGATAATTAAACATCTAGAAGGCAGAGATGGCAATTTACCATATGACTAGTTAAATTTCGCCTTTATACAATATTTTGTAGGCTTCAAACCTACACTGCTCAGCATATTTTCTTACAGCTGCCGGTAGCCTTTGTGAAGTGTTCATTTCTCAAAAATCTAATTCATTTTCATTTATAATTCTCCATTATAATTGCCACGACATTTGTCTATACATTTTGTCACATTTACGTCACTATACTATGAGTATTATGAGCCATGTACTAGAGTGGAGAGCAGCTACGAAGGCGGGTCAAGGTCAGATGCGCAGTAGCAAGCGGAAGTGCCCCACGTGACCTTCAGCCAACCACGCGCCAGTGGCATTGCTGCCTTCGTACTGTGCGGGTCGTGCTGTGTTCGTGAAGTTCGGTGTTTATTAGTGTCTGCGTTCTGTGCTAAGTGATTATTTTGCCATAATAGTGTACATTATGAGTGATGATAAGCAATCACGCCAAGTTCTGCACAAACAGGCAAGAGGAATAGTGTACCGTGTGTATCAGTACTTCAAAAGTCTGTCGTCTGCTGAGGCCGCGCCGGCAGAGGGTGCGGGTCGCGCCGTTGCCAGGTCCCAGGAGCAGACGGCCGAGGGTCGCGGCAGTGGCGTGAGGGCTGTTCAGAGGACCTCCAGCGAAGCTAACGCGTCGCTGCTGGCAAACGTTACAATCGCAAAAAAGAAGTGGGTGAGCTAGACGATTTCGCGAAAAACGTTTTGCGCCGCATAGTATTCAGCATGTACGCTAGAGGCGAATATCCGACTGCTGAAAAATTGGGTTCACATATGAAAGAAGCAGAAAATTTTAACGGAAGTAAATGGACCATGTTGAGGATACTGAAGGACATAGGGTTCAGGTATCAGAAAAAAATGACGGGAGGTAATTACTGTTGGAACGTAGCGACATTGTAGCTGCAAGGACTGTGTTTTTAAGAACAATGCAGCAGATTAGAGAAGCCGGCAACTTGCGAATTTATTATTTAGATGAGACTTTCGTCAACCGAAATCATGCAACGGCTATGTGCTGGAAAATGAGTGATGGATACGGTGGACTGAAAGTTCCAGTGGGTAAGGGCGGCAGAATTATAGTGCTTCATGTCGGATCAGCAGAAACTGGCTTCATTCCCCAGAGTAAGCTGATTTTTAAGGCTTCAAAGGCTAAGAATTCTGAAGATTACCATTCCGAGATGACATACAGTATCTTCAAAAAGTGATTTAAAGAACAACTGTTGCCATACATACCTCCCTGTTCTGTTATTGTCATGGACAATGCGAGCACCCATTCCGTGCAAGTAAACAAAGTTCCTCCACGAATTCCAGAAAGGGGGACATTATTGCCTGGTTAACATCAAACGGAATACCTCACAGCTCCTCACATACCAGAGCAGAATTGCTGGTTCTTGTCAATGCAAACAGGCCAGCATACAAAGTTTATGAGATAGATGAAATTGCAAAACAGCATGGACATTGTGTTGTTAGGTTACCGCCATATCATTGTCACTATAACCCAATTGAACTGGTATGGGCTCAGGTCAAAGCATATATTGCAGAAAAAAACAAAACATTTAAAATTGCAGATGTTGAGAGACTTACGCACGAGGCAATAGGGAGCATCTCAGAATCTGCATGGGCAGCTTGCGTAAGACATGCAGAGAAATTGCAGGAAGAAGATCACGAGAGAGAAATTGGCACGGACACTATTATGGAACCATTCGTAATAAATCTTGCAGAATGCGATTCCTCGACGTCCGACAGCGAAGAAGACGATGGCATTGATTTTTTTACCGTGAAGTATGTAAGTAGCCTATCACTTACTTATGACTTTGTTCCTATGACTGACTGCAGCTACTTTAAAATTATTAATAATCATTCATAAAATAATTTGTTTGTGTAAGTTGCACATGTTGTAGAGTGCGATCATTACTTGGATTATTAATAATATTTTCTTATATTCAAAGAACAGAACAACTGTGACTTTTAAAATCCCTTATTAAATAATACGATCGGTTTCGCAATTTACAATTGATTTCTCAGGTGTTTTATCAGTTTATAAATGAATAAAGAACTATTACAGTTAAAACGCTCTCAGTATTTGTAATATGAAGCCGGAAGGGTCTGTGTCTGTTTACGTCAAACCATTAAAATATTCTGTTATATAATTTAACGTAAGTAAACAAGACCTTCCCGCCTATATATTAAAAATATTGAAATTCTTTATTCATTTCTAAACAGATAAAGCACCTCAGGACGCAGTTGTAAATTTCGGAACCGGTCGTGTTCTTTAATAAAGAATTTTAACAGTCGCAGCGGTTCTGCTGTCCTGTTCTTTGAAATATGGAAACTGGACTGTGGTTGTTGTGTGTGTGTGTGTGTGTGTGTGTGTGTTAAGCTTAATACGTTCCTGTTAGGATCGCGCTGTGTTTTAATTTCCACATAACTAGTTTCAACAGACAAGCTACCATCTTCAGATCTTGTGGAATACCTACTTTATAAAATATGCTGCTGTATTAATATTCAGATCTGCTCTCATTATGAGAGCGAGATCTAAATTTATAAAAGATCTAAATTTATAAATTAGGTATTCCACAAGATCTGAAGATGTTAACTTGTCTGTTAAAACTAGTTACGTGGAAATTAAAATACAGCGCGATCCTAGCAAGAGAATATTGTTATTTCTTTCTAGTACGCCTACATACATAGATCGTTAAATGGTTTACCAAATACTGATTTTCTCTCACTGTGCAACCTATTAAACCATTACGACTTATCATTGATACCCTTAAGGTCATACATACCGATGACTCAAATATTTCAAGTATCGGTACTTTCGATCGCTGTGGATGCTTAATGTAGTTATACAAAGAAATCTTTCAATTAGAAGAACGTTATTCTTGTTCAAAATACTAAACCATTAAAATTTTAAAGCGTGTAAAGAAAGTAACTAAATCGTGGACATTGACAGCGTGTGCGCTCACTGCGGCACAATGTTTACGCTTGCGTGCGCTGTTAGCTGTCAGAGTGCGCGAACTAACGGAAGGAAACTGGCATCGTCGCAAAATATCTCCCCTCTCTCTCTGCGCAGAACGCTCGCTTCGCCCGCCTTCGTAGCTGCTCTGAACTCTAATCCAATTTATTTGTGTTCATCTGAGACGTAGGCTCTGATATTAATGTTCGTTTACGCATTTCTGTTTAAATTGACAAATTTAATATTTGTTTCCATAGCTTCCCTCACATCTCTCCCCCTTTTTATTCAAAAGTTCTACCTTCTGCTAAGTAAGCCATTAAACTTATGTGTCCCACGGCGCTTCCTCCACCGTCCTGGTATCCTCGTTCTCACTTTTCAAGAGTAAGCGTTAATGTCTTCAAATGCTCTGACTTTTCGTGTAGTCATTTAACTGACATCCCCTTGCCGGCCGCGGTGGCCGAGGGGACTGTGGCGCTCCAGTCACGGTCTGCACGGCCACTACGGTCGGGGGTTGGAATCCCCCCTCGGGCATGGATATTTGTGCCGTCCTTAGTTGTAAGTAGTTCATAAGTAGTTTGTAAGTTTAGGGACTGATGACCCCGTAGTTAAGTGCCATAGACTCTACAAACATTTCAACATTTTTTTTTTTTTTTTTTTTTTTTTTTTTTTTTTTTTTTTGACATTCCCTTGATGGTAGAGATGTCTCTGCTACTGTGATTCTGTGAACTGTGTTTTACGATGTGTTAGACAATAGGCTTCGTTTGAGGCATTTAAGACATGATGGTCATGATTTTTTAATTTATGCTGTCAAATTGTCTTTGGGTCTTAAGATTACGGATTTAAATCAACAAAAATCTTGGTAAAAGTTTATTAAAAGACTACTGATGCAACTGGTTGGCTGATTATTAAATTGCTACTCATGTTTAAATAAACTGATTTTGTAGAAACGAGAAAAACAAACAAACGAATAAACATTCGAAAATATTGATATATTGACATAACCTGGTATGTAGTTCTACTTCAGGGCTTGCTTCTGACACTCATTTATGATCTCGTCAGTATATGATGCCGTTTGCCCGCACTGTGACGTCTGTTTCAATCGTTCCAATTTCAGGTTCCTTCTTTTCCACTGCTCGTAATATTTTTACAGCTGAGAGAGAGAGAGAGAGAGAGAGAGAGAGAGAGAGAGAGAGAGAGAGAGAGAGGAGATAATCCTCGAGACCCTCGAATCTCGAAAGAGTTTTTCTTATTTAAGGTTTTCTCTCTGTCGGACACTCTGTGGGAGTCGAAGATAACTTCGCACAATGTTCGGCAAAAGTTTGTGAACGCAAACTTATCGACAGTTCCGTGCGCCTGGCCTTAAGAGCTTTTTGCGCCAGAGCCTTCGAATGAAGTACCCGTAACCACTTTAACGGAATTCGGTGACGCAGCCCTCCAGTGCTTCAAGAGCTCGTGCGTCCTCGAGGGTAGCGCTGGACGATTCGCCTGTGATTCTCAGTAACTCGCTGCTGACTGCAAATCAGATCAACAGATAAGTCATTTAACAGTTAAAGGATATCTACTGCTGCTGGTAGAACACAGGGTTGGTGCATTCCAGGTAGAGAGAATACAACGTATTTCTTGTAGCCATGTTGTCTTCACATCAAAATGGTTGCTTTCACTAATGCGTAGCGTGCTAGCTGTGTGTTCTGGTTTCAAGAAACGAACTCTGCAGCAACTGTTCGGCGTGTGTGTGTTCCTACCCTACCAAACAATGTAGCAATTCAGAAAAATCGAATCTGTGCTGCATTTGCTCAAGTTACGCCAACTGCTGAATTGAGTGTGCGAATAAACTCCGGTGGCATGTTTGCCAATTAAGAAATGGTAGTCAAAACGAACCAAAATCTCACCTGAAACTTTTATCTGAAAGTTGAAGTTTTTTTACTACAAAATGACATTTGTACCTATCCTGTAAAGTTTTCTCAACAAATGTATGTGTCATTCTATAGTAGTACTCTTCGACTAACCCTGTATATTGTTAAAACACAACAATATGACTACCTACGCAATAGTGTTTCCTGTCATTCCCTACGATGCGATTCTGTAGTTATTCTAACATGGCAACAAAAAGTCTTTGGCAGGTGTCAGGAACTTTTCACTGAGCTGAAAAACTAGCCTTTTGGTAGATCGACGTGGCATGGACCCGTCAAGTTTAAGAGCCGTTTATAACTGAGGAAGTGTAGCCGAGGAACGATTTTGTTCACGGACTCAGCTCTCGATTATGCGCCATAGTTGTTCGATGATAATCATGTCGAGTGATCCGGATGGCCAAGTCATTTGGTAGAACTATTCTTCAAGCCAATATCGTAAAATTGCAGCCTAGTGTAGGTATTATAGTTATTACTAGAGGACCCCTGCGAATAATTCGCACACTATGTGGAATGACAAAAAAGTTGGGAAAAATAGAAGTAATGTTGTATGTTCACGCATAGCTTTCTTCAGAATAAATGAATACAAGTGTTCAAAAGCGCAAATCTGCACCTTTTGCACAATCTGGCCGCTTATTTACATCAATAAAATTTAAATGTCCATTACGGCGATGCCATAGGATAACGGACTTTAAATTATGAGGGCACATTAAATTATCACTCACTTCTCTGTGTGTGTTTAGTATATACAAATTTTTTATCAGTGTCGCTGAACATACAAACTTTCCCTCTTTATTATATGTATCACACCTATCATGCCTTAAATTTACTTAGCATCCGTTTTTGACCATAGTACTAATAAACAGAAGGTTCGCAGCAAGTTTTGGAACATTTAATATGTTTCTTACCTGAATTATTCTGAGGTCGTTACCATTCAATATCAAATTCACATTTACCATACTTTTCACAGGAAGCCATGTCTTGCTGACACATGTTGTAGTAGGTATCGCTGGACTTCGTACATCATACATCCAATCATTTCGATTTGTCATGTACATCGATGCACCTGAGTCAACATATCACACGTCCAGATCGATTAATTGTGAAGAAGCAGTAAAACCTGCCACAAAAATTTTAACTTCTTCTAATTTATTTGTCGTCCTTTTTTTTCTTCGACACGCGGCACTGACTAGCAATGTGGCCGTATTTATTGCAACTGAAGCACCGTCGCGCTCTGTTGTATTTCACTGTGTTTTGCGTAGGCGCCTGTTTTCCTTGAGCATGCCTTTTTTCTGTGAAAAATGCTGAACTCTCCGGATCTGTTACTTCTTGTAACTGCTTTGTTTTTATAAGGTCTGCACTGATTTTTATTCCAGAGCTTTCAATTCCCATTATCATTGGTTTGTAAGATTCAGGCAAACCAGCCAAAATTAGCGTCCCTAGCCGCTCATCGTTGACTTCAAATTTAATGATGTTCCTGAATTTATGAGAAGTTGACATGAATTTGTTCACATAATCTTCAACATTTTTGACGATTCCAAATTAATGGTCTTAAGGTCCCTCAGTAATGCAAGTAATCTGTTTAAACCACTGTCATCGAAAGCTTGCTCCCGTTTCTCCCAGACCTCCTTAGCTGTAAGTGCATTTTGTAAACATTATGCATAAGCGCATGTGATAAACTTCGACCTACGGTGATGCAGAAAATAGGTAAAAATTTACACCACTCATAATCTTTTTTTTTTTTACTTTATTTCAGAATTGACGAACGAAATTCCATTCTGCATCACCACATTACGCGGAATTAGTTTGCAATAAAACAGTTATATATTCTTGCTCGGTACTTATCGTCTGCAACTTTATATTACAAACGGAATAATATTTCTCTCATTTCCTTCTTTTTATTTAAATTTTTTCCGAAAGAATAAAAAGAAAATGGAAGTACAATTTCAATCTGGCGCTACTACGGGGGCTCGATCGATTTAGAGCGCCTATTTGTACGTAACTAATGCCATTTTGATTTACCTTTCATGAAATACCAATATCAAAAATCCTAGATAGGGACATTGGAGAAAACCAAATTTTACGTAGACCGATAATTGACTTAATTAATGGAACGCGGCCTGGAAGAGGAACGAAGAAAGAGGTATGGAGTGCCCACATCAATTCGCGTTATTAAATGCCTGACAACTTTCGAGATTTCTCTTCTACATTTCATGGTTCATTAATTTTAAATTAATTATCAGTTATAATTGACAATCTTATTGTGATTCGTGGAATAATATTGGATTAAAGATAGGCAGAATATTTTCGTTTAATATTAATTTTTGCCTCCAGTCATTATGCATAAGCGTTTGTTGATAAACGTCGATTTATGGTGATGCAAAAAATTTGGTAAAAATTTACAGCACTCTTAAATGAACTTCAGGACACGTTGAAGTGTTACTTATGATTACGCGGAATGAGTTTGCAGTAAAACGGTTATCATACATTCTTGCTCGGCACTTATCCTCTGCAACTTAAAAAAAATGAAAAATGTTTTTCTCATTTCTTTCTCTTTATTTAAATTTTTTCCCGAAGAATAAAAAAGAAAACGTAAGTAACATTCCACAGTGCTTCGTGTCTCACGTCTATACAAAGCTACCTACGGATAAACGTCTTCAAAAGAGACTTCCTGATACTACCTATATTCAGTGTCAACAAATCCTCTCCTGAAACAAAATACTTCTCTTGCCATTGCCAGTCTACATTTTATATCCTTTTTTACACAAATAACTAAATTCACTTGCTACTTTTATTGCCCCCATTCCTAATCATATTGTCTGATTGAATGCTTCTATACTCCATTAGCTTTCTGGAATGTGGCGTCTACTAAAGGAGCCCTATGGTATCTCTCCCATTAAAATCACGACACCGTTTATTCCGCAGAAACGGGGCACAGGAACTTCAGGAACTTCTACCAGGCACTTAAATGTGATTTGCAGAGTATCCCATGTAGATGTTGATGTGGGATTGGGGTCGTAACGAATGGCGCCGGGTTCTGTTCAAGCTGAGTCAAGATTTTGTGTTCAGCCGTACAGTCGTTGTACCCTAATCTGGAGAGAACGTGAAACTCGTAACAATCGTGCTTGTGTGCAGGAAACATCACCAAATCAAAGTAATGGAAGAATGGTGAGGGCAGAAGTCAGTATTGGCGGACGTAGGGACCTCTATGTATTTCAGAATGGCACTTTGACTGCTCAGAGGTGTACAGACGATCCTTCGACCTTTTGTTGTGCCCTGGACTGGTACCATAGGAGAAGGGATCTTTGTGGTGGGCGATAACCCTCGCCCCCACATAGCTGCACTGGCGGATAACATGCTTGGAGCTGAGTAAATTGAAAGAATGGCCAGCTTGTTGACCGGACTTAAACCCGAATGAGATTGTCTGGGGTGCATTTGCCGCGGTGGAGTAGCCGAGCGGTCTAAGGCGCCTCGCTGCTGAGCGCGCGGTTGCTCGCCAGGTTCGAGTCCTCCCTGGAACGTGTGTGTGTGTGTTCTTAGGTTAGTTTACCTTAGTTTAAGCAGTTCGTAATCTACGGACTGATGACACGCACTTTAGTCCGATAGATTAACAAACATTTGAACATTTGAGATGCATTTGGCAGACGTATTGCAGCCAGACCAGCACCTCTCACAAAGGTTTCAGAGCTGGATATTGCCCTCATCAAGAGATTGAACTGTCGATGCCAATCAGGTGTGCAACTTTATTGGCTGTTCGATGTGATAACACACAATATTATAGAGCAACGAGAATGACTTTTTCACTATTATGGTAGCTCCATAGTACTTCTCTCTAAGTAAACGCCATATGAACCTTATGTAAAGAGTTTCGACAAAAATAATATTGTACAGTCCCTCAGACAAATTACAACTGTAACCAATACCTGAATAAAATACATACCATACTTATTTTGTGTGTGATATCTCTCATGATCCCCTAATTGTTTTGAACGGTGTAGAAACACGCTACTCACAACTTTTCTACAGAAAATCGAGACTGGGAATTTTAATGGGCTTAAATACTTTGTCAGTATAATTCAAGGATTCCGCAGCCGAGCGACAAAGGCTGTACAGTGGAAGAACGTTGAACAGAACATGAACGTTGCACACGCCTTCTTCAACCCAGCAAATCTGCAGTTATTGAATATTGTATTTCCTATGGACATACAATGAAGTATGGCAAAACCTTCTCTCACACTCTATGTCAACATAACCCCTCCCCTTCACTCTTCCACCATGCCTATCTGCACATGTAAGTCACGAATGTATTCTATACACTTTTTGTACGCATTTCCTCTGCCCCATTACTTCACACACCTCTCCTCCCTTAATAAGTATCTCATTCTCACCCCTCCTGTTCATATCCACCCTCTGCAACTCTCTCTTCCCCCATTCCTTCCTCATTTGTATCTCCTCCCCACTCTGTCTGCCAGTCTTCTCTTCTCAATGCCACATGTCAACACACCCTTCTCTCCATCTCCTTCTCACATTTCTCTTCCTACTCACTCTATATTTGCCTATTCCCGCTATCTATCTCTTCCTTTCCTCTCTTTCCTTCACCCCAAACTGACAGACCTTTGTATCCCATCCCGACCGCTGTCTCTGACTCTTTCTTAACATCCCTTCTCCCACCTCGTTCTCTCTCTTCATCTCCTGGTGACCTTGTCTGCCTGTCTGTCTGTCCAATTCCCATGTCGACTCCGTTTTCTTCATTGTCTCTGTGCATCTGTTCCTCCACTTCACTCACTGTTTCTTGCTCCTGACATGTACGCTGCCGTGGAGAGCAGGTCGTTAAAGCAGAATGATACTATTTCCACACAACAAACCGTTTGCGCAGGCCAGTCTACAAGCCGTGTAATCCACGAAACATAAGACATGTTGTTGTTGTGGTCTTCAGTCCGCAGACAGGTTTGATGCAGCGCTCCACGCTACCCTGTCCTGCGCAAGTCTCTTCATCTGAGAATAAGTTCGGCAACCTACATCCTTTTGAATCTGCTTACTGTATTTTACCCCACACGCTTCCTTCTAATGCTAAGTTGACAATTCCTTGATGTCTCAGAATGTGTCCAACCAATCTATCCCTTTTCTTAGTCAGGTAATGCCATAAACTTCTTTTCTCTCCAATTCGGTTAAGCACCTCCTCATAAGTTACGTGATCTACCCATTTAATTTTCATTATTCGTCTGTAGCACCTCATTTCACAAGCTTCTATCATCTTCTTATCTGAACTCCTTATTGTCCACGTTTCACTCCCGTACTATGCTACACTCCAGACAAATGCTTGCAGAAAAGCCTTCAAATGTTCAAATGTTTGTTAAGCTTATGGGACTTAACAATGGGGTCATCAGTCGCTAAACTTACAAACTACTTATGAACTAGCTAATCCTAAGGACGACACAAATATCCATGCCGAGGAGGGATTCGAACCCCCGACCGTTGTGGCCGTGCAGACCGTGACTGGAGCGCCTCAGTCCCCTCGGCTACCGCGGCCAGAAAAGCCTTCCTAACATTTAAATTAATATTTGATGTTAACGAGTTTAGCTTCTTTAGAAGCGCTTTTTTCCCCAAAGCCATTCTGCATTTTATATCTTCTTTACTTATGCCATCAGAAGTTATCTTGCTACCCAAATAACAAAATTCATCTACTACTTTTATTGTCTCATTACCTAATCTAATTCCTTCAGCGTCGCCTGATTTTCTGACATTGCATTCCATTACCTTCGTTTTACTCTTGTTAATATTCATCTTATATCATCCTTTCAAGACACTGTCCATCCCATTCAATTGCTCTTCCAGATCTTTTGCGGTCTCTGACAGAATTACTATGTCATCGGCAAACCGCACTGTTTTTATTTCTTCTCCCTGCACTTTAATGCCCTCTCCAAATTTCTCCCTCCATTCCTTCACTGCCTGCTCAATGTAAAGATTGAACAACATTGGGGAAACGCTACATCCCTGTTTTACTCCCTTCCCAAACTCTGCGTTGCTTTCTTGCACTTCGACTCTAATAACCGCTGTCTGGTTTTTCTATAGGTTGAATATAACTCATCGCTCCCTATATTTTACCCCTGCTACCTTCAGAATTTGGAAGGATGTATTCCAGTCGACATTGTCAAAAGCTTTCTCCAAATCGACAAACGCTAAAAACGTAGGTTTCCCTTTCCTTAACCCATCTTCTAAGATAAGTGGTAATGTTAGTATTGCCTCCCGTGTTCTTACATTTCTCCTTAATCCAAACTGATCTTCTCCGAGGTCGGATTACATAAGTTTTTCCATTCGTCTGTAAATAATGCGTGTTAGCATTTAGCAACCATGACTTATTAAACTGATATTCTGTAATTTTCACACCGGTCTGCACTTGCTTTGTTTGGAATTGGAATTACGATATTCTTCTTGAAGTCGGGTGGTATTTCCCCTGTCTCATACATCTTGCTTACCAGGTGATACAGTTTTTTCACGACTGGCTCTCCTAACGATATCAGCAGTTCATACGGAATATCATCTACTTCAGGGGCCTTGTTTCGACTCAATTGCTTCAGCGCTCTGTCAAATTCTTCTCGCAGTATCATATCTCCTGTATCGTCTTCCTCCACTTCGTCTTCCCTGTCTAGAATACTGCCTTCAAGTTTATTTCCTTTGTATAGGCCCTCTATAAATTCCATCCACTGTTCAGCTTTCCCCTCTTTGCTTAGTACTGGTTTTCCGTCTGAGTTCTTGATATTTATACAGCTGCTTTTCTTGTCTCCAAATATCTCTTTTATTTTCCTGTAGGCGGTATCTATCTTTCCCCTAGTTATGCATGCTTCTACGGTTCTGCATTTGTCCTCTAGCCACTCCTGCTTAGCCAGTCTGCACTTCATGTCAATCTCATTTTTCAAACGTTTGTACTCCTCTTTTCCTGTTTGTTGCCTAATTTTATATTTCCTCCTCTCATCAATTAAGTTCAGTATATCCTGTGTTATCCAGGAATTTCTATTTGGCCTTGTCCTTCTGCCTATGTGGTCTTCTGCTGCCTTCACTACCCTCTCTCTGAGCTACCCCTTCTTCTTCTACTGTATTACTTTCCACTGTTTCAGCCAATCCTTGCCTAATGCTCCCTCGGAATCTCTCAACCACCTCTGGTTCCTTCAATTTCTCCAGGTTCCATCTCCTAACCTTTCTACCTTTCTACAGTCCCTTAAGTTTTAATCTGCAGTTCATTACCAGTAAGTTATGGTCAGAGTCTATATTATTCCTGCCCTCGATAGTATCAAATCATCCTTCGCTGATCCCATGTCTTCCGTCCACCATCAATCTTAAATTCTGGACGGAAAATCACTTTCACCTGGATGTTATTGCTATTTTTAAGGAGATATTTCCAATGAAGATAAGAAAAGTTAGGGTCGTAGCTGGCGCGTTCTCCTCTTTATCCACTTCCCGATTCCTGGTTTTATCTGAGAAGGCCCTGTTAATTTGTCGGGTCGAGTATACATTGTCCTTGAACATTGATTTTAAATGTTGCAAAGTTCTTAGAAAGGCTATAGGTAAACATTCGACACGGTATTGGCCTTGTGTACAAGGGTTTTAAGTACACTCGCTGTTTGCGATGGGTGATGCAAATCAGTGTGCGTTGAGTGAACGAGAAATAGAATCTTTCCCAGAGACATCATTCTTCCGTTTAACCAAAACATCCAGAAATTGAAGATAACCATCTTTCTCCAATTTCATAGTAAATTGAATGTTCTTATGAAAACTCCATCTATTCTGTAGGGCCACACTAGGAAAGTATCGTCGGAAAATCTAAAAAGATAAAGTCTACCCATGACAACACCGTCAGTTTCCCCAAATATTTTTTTTAACATAAGACAGGTTGAGGAAAGAGCGTGTCCAAGCAAAAATGTGATGTCCGACTGAAACATTTTACCAATTAGCGCCAAGGAATGCGCAATAGGTACCTTTGTAAAAATACTACATCGAAACTAACTAAAAGGTCCGAACTACTTAGGTGGGAAGCCTCCAGTCTGTTGATAAAATTGGCAGATTTCCGTATATGTTGTGGACATTTGCCAACCAATGGAAGCAAGATGGTTGTCGAAATCATATTTGGGGACTTAAATATTATTCAATATAGGCCTAAGGGCTTATCTTCCTTGTGCACTTTAGCCAGACCATGCAGTATCAGTGGTGTTAACTTGATGGTATCTGGATCTAACGAAGAATTCAAAATTGTACACGTCTTCAAAATGTTCAAATGTTTGTTAAGCTTAAGGGACTTCACTACGGGGTCATCAGTCCCTAAACTTACAAACTACTTATGAACTACCTTATACTAAAGACGACACAAACATCCATGCCCGAGGGGGGATTCAAACCCCCGACCGTAGCGGCCGTGCAGACTGTGACTGGCGCGCCGCAGTCTCCTTGGGCACCGCGGCCGGCGTACACGTCTTCATTTGTACATGTGATGTAGGGTCGTGTTCAATCTTCCTGTACATAGTATCGCTGAGTAGATAATAAATCTTCTCCAAATACAGCCTACGAGGTAACAAAATAGTTGAATTACATTTAGCAGCCTTCAGCACCACTATGTCCGGATCCTCTAGGAGCTTTCGTAGCTCAGCCCTTTCCTCAGAAGATATATTACTGCGTTAAGAATGAGGTTACAAGAGAACACTTTCTTTCTTATTTCTTCATCAGTGTCTATAGTAAGGCATTGTACAGCTTCTTCATCGCCATTCACGAACCTTATAAGGGGTACTGCACTTGGTATAAGTGCTGAAATGTGTCCTTTGGCCAAACCAGACAGCATTGCATCGTCCAAATTCTTCTCCGTGAAATTAACAACGTCGTGCAGTTATTCCCTGTGGAGATGCCTGTTGCGGCATCAAGCTATCAAATTTCGACATTTGTCGGAAACTTCAATCCTTAAATACCCAATCAAACTTGGCTGGAGTCACTCCATCAACCCAGTCCCATGATGTAGGAGAAAGAAGTGCTGCAGTCTTCAGATGTAGGTGGAAAAGTTCTGAAATGGCATCCAACCATCGTCCTTATAAAATTTATCCAATGCTGATTTCAATAAAATAAACACTGTTAGTCTTCGGGTCGTTTTTATTTTGTATGTAACTAGATCCAGGCCAGCTGCCCATCTTCAGGTTTGTTAAAAAAATTGAAAAACAATTGTTGAAAATTAAAAAGGAATTAAAAATATAAAAATATATAAAATTATACCAATGTCAGTTACAAATTACCCTGTCATTTTCTGAACGTGATGGTCACTGTCATAACTAAATACAGCAGCATCCTAGGCCTTTAAACTGCATTTTACATTTATCTGATTGGTGGACGCATGATCGACTAAAAATACCCCCTATAAGGAACAAATAATATAAATTGTTTGTAAAGTTAATGTATGAACTTGATGTATGTAATTGAAATCAGTTATCTCTTTAAACAACTTTAAAAATAAACTCGATTGCGTTCCAATACACGTTTCTTTTTTTTTTTAATTCCGTTAATTATTTTATGAATTCCTTCTTAATTTGATTAAATACTTAAAACCTACTATCAAATTCTCTGAAAACGTGTTTAAGAAAGTTATTTTGGTATGTCTTATTTTCAAATTGTCGGTGATTATTTAACTTTTTGACCTGTTGACTTTGTATTCAAGATTAGACTTTTTGTCGGCGCCCTTTATATTGGTTAAATTTTCATTGATATTTCCTCCTTAGGTGGTTTTATTAATTTTTATCTGTTTTATATCCTGGAATTTTGTATTAATGTCTGTCTACAGCGATTTGATCTTAGTTAGAACTAACATTTTCTACCGTCATTGCTTATTGTTCTACATTCCGGTTAAATGTTGCTTAATTATTATTATTATTATTTTTTTTTTTTTGCATTTGGATTTAATGTAATTCAGTCAGCGTAAAAGTAAATGTCTGTATTGTATCAGTGAATCGTGCGTGCCAAACTCCCGTTGCTCTGGCCCTTTTTCGCTTCCTTTCTGACCAATTTATGAGCCGTGTTTTCAGATACAGTAATAATCTAATATATTAAAAGAATCTACGAAACCTAAATCAGTTGGCCAGACCAAAATACCCGGCCGATTTCCTACATTGTTTTAAACGAAACGTATTCATTCAGAGAATTTACATACTCAAACGTGATTTCCGTCTGTATATTCTTATGAGGATATCCTTACTGTAAATTACAGTCAGTCGGTCAGGCCGTTCTATCTGACCGATTTTCTTCATTTTCGATTTAAGCGGAAGGTATTCATTCGCAGTTTGTCTCGTACCGGTAGAAATGGACCTGTCACATATACAACGTGTCTTGAAGCTAAGCAAACCAGACTGTCTTTCAATAACACTGGTTCGAGTGCTTCACAACCATTATAGATCATCCGTAGTGACGTATGTGGTCCTATGGAATCTGCAGCATTGGGAGGTATGAAATATTATCTTACTTTCATACATGACTATTCCAGGAATGTGTATTTTTTAAAAGACAAACTCAGTATATTGAGAGCCTTCAAGCTTACAAAAACCTAGTAGAAAGTGAACTAAACAAGAAAATAAAAATAATTCGCTCACCAATGGCAAAGAGTACTGTAACAGAAATTTCGTAGGCCACTTGAACGAAAATGGTATTAAGCATTCCCTACTCTCCTCAGCAGAATGGTCTCGCAGAGCGTACGAATAGAACGGTAGTGGAAAGGGCAAAGTGTATGTTATTTGATGATGCTTTACCTAAACAATTCTGGGAAGAGGCATCAGCGATAGTCCCTTATATTATTAACAGATCACCTGCCAAAGCGATTCATGGAAAGACGCCTTTGGAGCTGTGGTCTGGTACGAAACCTGATTTAACATATACGCGAATTTTTGGCTCAGAAGTTATGACTTTGATTCCTAAAGAAAAACGGCAAAAATGGAACTCAAAGTCCAGAAAGCTTATATTTGTTGTCTATTTTGATTCTTCTAAAGGGTATCGTCTGGTTGATCTTGACACATACATCATCATCAAGAGTAGAGACGTTCTATTTTTAGAAAATGCGTTAAGCTGTGATATACTTACTTAATTCTGAGAGAAGCAAACCCCATCTGAAGCTATTAAAACAAGATAGGGGAAGAGAATGTAGAAGAAATGCAGGGAGTGTATATCTCTACGGATTATAGTTCCAAGACGAGTATGAACAACGTTACTGAATGCCATTCAGACGATGATGATGTATACATACCTGATAAAGAAATATCTACAGATACCTTGACACACGATTATAATTTACGTCCATGAAAATGAATTACTCAATACAGAGAGAAAGAAGGGGACGAGTTCAGTTTATTTTGTCCAGTTCCATGTCTGAATGTTCCTCAGACTGTTGAAGAAGCTATATCATCTGCTCATAGCAATAAGTGGAAGGAAGCCATGGATGAAGAATTCCTTAATAAAAAATGAGGTTGACAGGAAGCGCAGACTGGATATGCAGGAGTGACTTCAGGAGAAATGCAAGAAAGTAGAAGAATGTATAACTAGGGGAAACATAGATACCGCCTACAGGAAAATAACAAAGACATTTGGAGACAAGAAAAGCAGCGGTATGAATATCAAGAACTCAGATGGAAAACCAGTACTAAGCAAAGAAGGGAGACCTGGAAGATGGAAGGAATATATAAAAGGCCTGTACGAAATGAAATAAACTTGAAGGCAGTCTTCTAGAAGTGGAAGACGAAATAGCGGAAAATGAGATAGGAGATACTATACTGCGAGAAGAAATTGACAGAACACTAAAAGGTATGAGTAGAAACAAGGCCGCTGGAGTAGATGATGTCCCGTCTGAACTAATATCATTAGGAGAGCTAGTCATGAACAAATTGTTCCACCTGGAATGCAAGACGTATGAGACAGGAGAAGTACTCTCAGACTTCAAGAAGAATGTTGTAATTCCAATTCCTATGAAATCAAGTGTAGACAAATGTGAAAATTACTAAACTATCAGTTTAATAAGTCATCGTTACAAAATACTAACACGAATTATTTACAGACGAATGGAAAAACTTATGGATTCCGACCTCGGAGAAGATCAATTTGGATTAAGGAGAAATGTAGGAACACGGGAGGCAATACTCACATTACGACTTATCTTAGAAGATAGGCTAAGGAAAGGGAAACCTACATTTTTAGCGTTTGTCGATTTGGAGAAAGCTTTTGACAATGTCGACTGGAATACATCCTTCCAAATTCTGAAGGTAGCAGGGGTAAAATACAGGGAGCGATGAGTTATATTCAACCTATAGAAAAACCAGACAGCGGTTATTAGAGTCGAAGGGCAAGAAAGCAACGCAGAGGTTGGGAAGAGAGTAAGACTGGGTTGTAGCCTTTCCCCAATGTTGTTCAATCTGTACATTGAGCAGGCAGTGAAGGAATGGAGGGAGAAATTTGGAGAGGGCATTAAAGTGCAGGGCGCAGAAATTAAAAAAAAAAAAAAAAAAAAAAAAAAATTGCGGTTTGCCGATGACATAGTAATTCTGTCAGAGAGCGCAAAAGACCTGGAAGAGCAATTAAACAGAATGACAGTGCCTTGAAAGGAAGGTATAAGATGAACATTAACAAAGGTAATACAAAGGTGATGGAATGTAATATCAGAAAAATCAGGCAATGCTGAACGATTTAAATTAGGTAATGAGACAATAAATTAGTAGATTTGTTTTGTTAATTGGGTAGCAAGAAAACTTCTGATGGCTGAAGAAAATTCATATGTCTTGCATTTAGTAATAAGCATTTATTAATTTGATGAAGTCATGTTTGATCATTTGATAATGGCAACATAACTGTCCAAAACTAGTAATGACATACAGTAAATGAGTAATTTATACATGCGATCTTGGCTTTGTCTTTTTATTGAAGTCATAATATTTAAAAATATTTTAGGTTCGCTGTACATACCAACAATGTCAGATAATAATAAATCAGATATATTTCATCATAGTTCAATATCTAGTGATTGGAGCCACCTAAAGCACAGGGAATAGCATTAATAAAATCACTAAAAGCTCCAGGTGAACAGTCTGACGAAGTTCTGTGGCAATATGTTGAACAGGTTGATGGTTGGCCCCACAATCCCAGGATGGGGAGTGTCTGATACCCCACTTGTGCATTGTGGCTTTACACCTGGCATGGCCAGTTCTTATTCTGTTCACCTTTGTCCACTCACTTCTCTCTAGGTGTAATCCCAGTGGGTCGGCTTTTGGATCTGGGATACCCTAATATGTTGTTGTTTCAATACCCCTGTCTTGGGTCACTCTTGTTTAACATCGAACTGGTTGTCGTTCCCTTCATAGAGTGCGGGATTTTAAGCGGTCTGGTGGAGGACCATTTCTGAATTGGGAGGTTTTGTGGGTAGTCAGAACGGTGTAGATTCCACCATTCTCGGCAGGCTGCTCCTTGTCTTCGCAATTCAGGTGTTGGGAAGTTGCTGATGGTGTGCAGCCAGGAGATCGAAATGGATTTTAATGTACCTGTAATGATCCACACTGACTCATTCAGGTGTACGTACATCTAGTTTTCATGTATGGATTACAATGCCACACTGGAGCCTAGTATTCAGCAACTGGATACACCAACTTTGTAGAGTAGATGCATCAGCACCCTAGGTCCTAACAGCTTAGATTACATTAGATTAGATTAATACTTGTTCCATGGATCATATATACGACATTTCGTAATGATGTGGAACGTGTCAGTTTAGTAAATTTTGTCTATACTTGGCAATCAATATTTTAAGGACTTTATTTTTTTAAAAGTTTTAACTAAAAATTCATCTACATAGTAGAAGGAGTTGCCATTCAGAAATTCCTTTAATTTCTTTTTAAATACTAGGTGGCTATCTGTCAGACTTTTGATGCTACTTGGTAAGCGACCAAAGACTTTTGTGGCAGCATAATTCACCCCCTTCTGAGCCAAAGTTAGATTTAACCTTGAACAGTGAATATCATCCTTTCTCCTAGCGTTGTAGCTATGCACACTGCCATTACTTTTGAATTGGTTCGGATTGTTAATAACAAATTTCATGAGTGAATATATATATTGTGAAGCTACAGTGAGTATCCCTAGATACCTAAATAAATGTCTGCAGGATGCTCTTTGGTGGGCTCCAGCAATTATTCTGATTGCACGCTTTTGTGCAATGAATACTTTTTCACTCAATGTTGAATTGCCCCAGAATATGATCCCATATGAAAGCAGTGAATGAAAATAGGCGTAGTAATCTAATTTACTGAGATGTATATCACCAAATTTTGCAATGACTCTGATAGCATAAGTAGCTGAACTCAGACGTTTCAGGAGATCTTCAATATCTTTCTTCCAATTCAGTCCCTCGTCAGTGCAAACACCTGAAAATTTTGAATATTCTACATTCTTTATGATGTTATTTACGGTCTTCAATTTTTTGTCTATATTTTACAGGTGTCTTAGTATGTTAAAGACCGATACAGTGTGACTCCAAGGTATTTAGGCTGAAAAATTATGTCCAGCTCTTTGTTCGTAGAAGTTCACATTGAGCTGTTGTTTTACAGTTCTTTTGTTCAGTTGGAATGCGCCGACTTCTGTCTTGTCCGCATTAGGTAGAAGTCTTTATAATTTTTAATATGTGTTCAGACTCTCTAAGTCTCTGAATATCGTAGTTTCTCCTTCCTCAAGTGTGCTTATCTACATCTACATGGGATACTCAGCACATCACAAGTGCCTGGCAGAGGGTTCATGGAACCACCATTATACTATTTATCTCCCATTCCATTCTCGAATAGCGCGCGGGAAGAAAGAACACCTGAATCTCTCTGTTCGAGCTCTGATTTATCGTATTTTATTCTGATTATCATTTCTACCTATGTAAGTGGGAGTCAACAATATATTTTCGCATTCGGAGAATGTTGGCGATTGGAGTTTCGTAAGTAGCCCACGCCGCAGCGATATGCGCCATTGTTGTAATGATTCCCATCCCAGATATTGTGTCATTTCCGTAACGCTGTTTCCCGTGTATCGTGACAATATAAGACGAGCTGCCCTTCTTTGGACTCTTTCGATGTCTTCCGTCAAACCCACCTGATAAGGATCCCACACTGGGCAGCAATACTCCATAAATGGTCGGACAAGCATAGTGTATGCAGTTTCTTTTGTAGTTATGTTGCATGTTTGAAGGGTTCTCCCAATAAAATGCAATCTCTGGTTCGCCTTTCCCACGACATTATCTACGTGTTCTTTCCAATTTAAGTCTGAAGTAATTGTAATTCCTAGGTATTTTGTGGAGTTTACGGCCTTCACTTTTGATTGATTTATCTTGTAAACAAAGTTTAACGTATTTCTTTTCGTAGTAATGTGGACGACTTCACATGTCTCATTATTTAGACTCAATTGCCAATTTTTACACCATAGTGATATCTTATTCAGATCGTTCTGTAGTTGGTTTTGATCTTCAGATGATTTTACTAGACGGTAAATGACGGCGTCATCTACAAACAACCTAAGAGAGCTACTTAGATCTTCCCCTAAATCGTTTATGTAAGTAAGGAACAGCAGAAGACCAATAACACTACCCTGTGGAATGCCCGATTTCACCTCTTAGTCGATGCCTTACCATCGATTACTACGAACTGTGTCCTCTCTGACAGGAAATCCCCTATCCAATCGCAAATTTGGGGCGATATACCATACGCACGCAATTTGATTAAAAGCCGTTTGTGAGGTACGGTGTCAAAAGTCTTGTGGAAATCAAGAAATACGGAATCGATTTGCGAACCCTTGTCCATAGCACCCATCACTTCGTGTGTATAAAGAGCTAATTGTGTTTCGCATGAACGGTATTTTCGAAATCTGTGTTGACCCTACTTGTACGACTATGTCAAGGTCATCGACATAACAAAGTAGGGGTGGTAAGACTCATCTTTAGGGGAGTCAATTTATCATGGTAAATGACTTTCTCTGTTTTTGTCCGACGCTAACCTCCAAATAACGGTTGGTAAACAGATTTTCAACAAGTGTTGTCAATTTCTTACTTGGGACATGCCTTTTTTAGTTTCAGCAACAGTCCGTGTGGGCATACACTTTCATATGCTGAAAGATCAACAAATGTCTCAAAACCTATACACATATTTAAATTTGTACTAAACTGTCAGAGCGCGAGTTCTACAGGAATTTGTCAAGATTTTTAGTCGCATCTAGACATTCCGGTTGTAATACGGTGCATTAATGTCCTAGTTTGGCAATCATTGATACTAATTTCTTCTTGTAAACTTTATTCGATCTAGAGCAAGATGAGCACAAGCCAAATTTAACTTGACAAACATTGAGAGCTTTATGTCTGTAAGGGGGGGGACGTTTCACGAGTCCTTAGCTCCCACCACCTGACTGATGACAGTAAAGCAGGAAATGTGTAAAGTGCCTCGTAGCAGGAAGGCGTGCATTAACCTTCCACCCACACCTCTCGCTCTTCAGACGGGTGGTGCGAGAGCGTAATTGCCGGGTGGTGGGGGGAGGGTGGAGGGAGGGGGAGAAGGAGACGGGGGTAGTGGTAGAGGGGGGGGGGGGTGAGGCGCCATAAAGTCGTGACAGCGTTTCAGGGCTCACGTTTAATTAACGTGGCGTGGCGGCTGGGTCACCGCGCACTAAACCTGTTATTCCGCCAATTGCGTTTCTGTCTTTTCATATGAGGCGCGCCGTTCAGCCGTGAAACCGACGGACTTTCTGGGCCAGCTGCGCCCCCTCCGCCAGGGCGCCACCTGTGAATGGAAGCTGCAGTCCAGTAACACTCTCTGGAGTGAATCAACGGCACAGGTCGGAGACCAGTAGTGGCTGCCATGTAGGAGCACAAGAGTACGCCCTAGCTTCTGATGCCTCTGGATTTGTTGATAATGTTTCTTTGAATGCTGTGAAACAACAGTAATGCGGTAATGTTAAATGTATACAGGTGGTCGTCGAAAATGCAACATTGCAATGTCGCTCTTCTTATTTTATACCCAATTTTTTAACAAGAGGACCAGATTATATGACCAGATGATGATGACACAGTGCACCGAAACCGGTCGTCACTTAATAAATTGTTAGTTTGCGATCTTGGCTTGTCATTTGGAAACTATAGAAGAAGAACTGTAGAATTAATTTATTATGCCAATATGTTGTACTTTCTTTATTAATAAATGTTTTTTAAACTGAAGTATGATTAATTTTGAAGAAAATGGTCCTACAAACAGTTTTTAATTCACTTTTAATTATGAAGAAAATGGTCCTACAAACAGTTTTTAATTCACTTTGGAGCAAAACGGAGGCAACTTCAAAATTCAAAACTTTATTGCAAGTACCTGAGTACATCAATTACTGTGTATACCCCATAACCTAAAACAAGGCTGACAATTTCTCCGTTTTGGCGAAAACTGAATTCTAAAACTTTTATTTTCCAATTTGCCACAAACTGAAAAAAAAAAAAAAATAAAATAAAAAAAAAAAAAAAAAATGGAGCTGCCTCCTTCCTGCACCAAATCCTTCAATTTCTAGTTGGTGCAACGAATGCCATCTAGCTATAAATACAGAAAAAAGGTAAGGTGATGCAGATGAGTAAGAAAAATAATTTCATAAACTTTAGGAGCGTGTGTCGATTCAACATTTAGGCGTTAACGTTGCAGAGTGATATGAAATGGAACGTGCATGTGCGGACATATCGCTGAATTGGAAAACAATTGTAAGGTTTGGATCATATGTAAAGAAGATCACATACAGAACACTGTGAGATACTTTCTTGTGTGTTGCTCAAGTGTTTTGCATCTCAATCAGATTGGTTTAAAGGAAGAGATGAAGCAATTCACGGGTGGACAGCTAGGTTTGTTGTGTGCCAGGATGGTTGAGCGGAGTAGTGGGCATATGGTTGAATGAGAAGGCGTGAAGTTAAGATAGCATCAGAAAAGGGCTTTTATTGCCTTAAGTTATTACATTGAAGTATTTTATCCATTCAGCAACTGTTCAGATTATAAATTAATGAAATGCAGCAACCAGTTGCTTCTGGTTATTTTTTTTTTAACTTTAACGAACGGTTTCGAGCGCTTGAGTGCCCTTCTTCTGGTCTCTATACAGACAAACAAGTGCATTGGTATACAATAAGGCTATAGAACGTATAAAAGTCGATTACAGAAATCTGAAGCAGTTTCGAACGAAATAGATTGTAATAAAGATAAGTTTATATAATGGGATAAAATTAACACTTACATTTTTGTACTGTTGCTTAATAAATATACATGCTAGTGGTGGAATCAACGGTAAGTGAAAACTGATCTTCCCCGAGGGCGGCTTCTACCAGCTTTTCCATCCTTCTGTATATAATTCGTGTTAATATTTTGCAACCATGACTTATTAAACTGATGGTTCTGTAGTTTTCACACCTGTCTGAACATGCTTTCTTTGGAATGGGGATTATAACATTTTTCTTAAAGTCTGAGGGTACCTCACCTGTTTCATACATCTTACACACCATGTGAAACAATTTTGTCATGGCTGGTTCTCCCAGAGACTTCACTAGCTCTGAGGGAATATCATCTACTCCAGGGGCCTTGTTCCGACCTAGGTCTTTCAGGGCTCTGTCAAATTCATCTCTCAGTATATTATATCCTATTTCATCTTGATCTACTTCCTCTTCCCTTTCTACAACATCGTCTCTAAGTTCATTTCCTTTGTAGAGCTGCGCAATGTACTCTTTCCACCTTTCAGCTTTTCCTTCTTTGCTGAGAACTGGTTTCCCATCTGAGTTCTTGATATTCGTAGAGTTGCTTTTCTTGTCCCCAAATGTCTCTTTTATTTTCCTGTAGGCGGTATCTACTTTTCCTCTTCTGATACATTCTTCTACAGATTTGCATTTGGGTTCTAGCCACTCCTGCTTAGCCATTTTGCACTTCCTGTCAATCTCATTTCTTAGTCGTCTGTACTCCATTTTGCCTGTTTCATTTACTGCATTTTTATATTTTCTCCTTTCTCAATTAAATTTAATATTTCCTGTGATATTCAAGGATTTTTTGTAGGTCTTGCCTTTCTACCTATTTTGTCCTATGCTGCCTTCACTATTTCACCTCTCAATGCTACCCCTTCCTCTTCTACTGTTTTATTTCCCCCTGTTTCTGTCAATTGTTGCCTAAATCTCCCTCTGAAATTCTCCAGAACTTCACTTTCCTTCACTTTATCCAAGTCCCATCTCCTTATTTTCCTACCTTTCTGCAGTTTTTTCAGCTTCAGCCTACAGTTCATGACTAACAAGTTATGGTCGTAGTCTATATCTGTCCCTGGGTATGTCTTACAACTTATAACCTGGTTCCGGAATCTATGTCTTACCATTATAAAATCTATCTGATACCTTCCGGTGTCTCCTGGTCTCTTCCACGTATACAACATTCTTTTGTGATTCTTAAACCACGTGTTTGTTACGATTAAATCATGTTCCGTGCAAAATTCTACCAGGCGACTTCTTCTTTTATTCCTTCTTCCCAGTCCATATTCACCTACTATTTTTCCTTCTCTTCCTTTTCCTACTACCGAATTCCAGTCTCCCATCACAATTAAGTTTTCCTCTCCCTTCACTGTCTGAATAATTTCCTTTAGCTCCTCATATATTTCTTCGATCTCCTCATCATCGGCAGAGCTAGTTGGCATATAAACCTGTACTACTGTTCTCGGTGTTGACAATGATAATGCGATCACTGTGCTGGTCATAGTAGTTTACCCGCATTCCTATCTTCTTATTCATTATCAGTTCTACTCCTGTGATACCCCAACTGATTTTGTATTTATAATCCTGTACTCACTTGACCAGAAATCCTGTTCATCCTGCCACCGAACTTCACTAATCCCCACTATATCTAACTTCAATCTATCCATTTCCCTTTTTAAATTTTCTAATTTTCCTACCCGATTAAGGGATCTAACATTCCACGCTCCGATCCGTAGAATGCCGGTATTGTCTTTCCTGATGATCACATCCTCCTGAGTAGTCCCCGCCCGGAGATCGGAATGGGGGAATATTTTACCTCCGGAATATTTTACCCGAGAGGATGCCATCATCATATTTACATACAGTAGAGGTGCAAGTTCTCGGGAAAAGTAACGGCTGTAGTTTCCCCTTGCTTTCAGCCGTTCGCAGTAACTGTGTGGCAAAGCCACATTAGCTGATGTTACAAGGCCAGGTCAGTCAATCAACCAGACTGTTGCCCCTGTAACTACTGAAAAGGCTGCTGCCTCTCTTCAGGAACCACACGTTTGTCTGGCCTCTCCACAGATACCCCTCCGCTGTGGTTGCACCTACGGTAGGGCTATCTGCATCGTTGAGGCACGCAAGCCACCCGACCTCGGCAATGTCTGTGGTTCATGGGGGTGACCGTGTTCATCAGAGACGAGATTTTCGTAGTGTGAGTGCTGGTTAGTGGTTTTAGATCACTTGTTGCTTTCATTAAATTTCTAACTGACAATTCGTATCTCTCTGCTTACATAATTCAGTGACTTGTGCCTATTCAGTTTTTTTTTTTTCTTTTGAAGCGGGGTGTCACTCAGACCTCTTTCTTTTATTTACGAGAAACAAATGGTGTTTTAACGGTTATTAAGTCTCTACATATTCAGGGTTATTCAAAAAGAACAGATTTGAAACATTTGTTTCTTTCAAACTAGAGCGATAGAAACTTGATTCCAACATTAAAGAAAAGAGAAAAGTTTACAATTTATTATTAGTAATTATGGCATGCATTTAATTATGGTATGCATTCAATATAAGCACCGTGTGTTACACGGCAAATGTCAAAACGGTGGTACATTTCTTGCCACACACGAATCAGATGGTCTCTATCTGTCGAATTCACAGCTTCAACAATTCGATGTCGTAGACCTTGATGAGTGTCAGGCATAGGAGGGATAAAAACACGGTCTCTTACGTAACCCCATAGTTAAAAATCACACGCCGGCCGCGGTGGCCGAGGAGACTGAGGCGCTTCAGTCACGGTCTGCACGGCCATTACGGTCGGGGGTTCGAATCCCCCCTCGGGCATGGATATTTGTGCCGTCCTTAGTTGTAGCTAGATCATAAGTAGTTTGTAAGTTTAGGGACTGATGGCCTCGTAGTCGGGTCCCCTAAGCTCTACAAACATTTGAACATTTGAAAAATCACACGGAGTGAGATCTGGAGACCTGGAAGGTCACCGGCGATCAAGTTGATATTCTGCTCCTCCTCTTCCAATCCAACGTCCGGGAATGGTGTTATTCAACAAACGCCGAACGTGTTTAGAGAAACGAGGAGTGGCACCATCTTGCAAGAAGATGAAGTCGTCTCAATCATCTTCAAGTTGGGGAAATAACCAGTTTTGATATCTGTCACAGTTTTCTCCATGAAGAAGAAAGGTCCATGAACTTTGGTTACAGATACCGCACAGAAGACATTGATCTTTGGTGAATCTCTTTCATGTTGATCAAATTCTATCGATATGGCGATTAACTTTACTAGAAATATAAAAAGTAGATTCATCGAAAAAAGTTAATCGTTGAGAAAAATTGTCTTTTCTTACATATCATCTAACATGCTAAAGCAATATTCATACCTTTCGTTGTGGGCATCAGGATGAAATGCTTGCAGTAAGTGCAGGCTGTATGGCTTCGTGGGCAGACGATCTTTTAAAACTCGCCATACCGTTAGTTGAAGAATGTTAAGTTCTTCGCTTGCTCATGTTGTGGATTTCTTTGGGCTCCTTTCGTAAAGTGTACGAATACGCTCGACATTTTCGTTCGATGTGCGTGGACGTCCCGTTCTTTTCCATTTGCAGATGCAACCATCTTCTACGAATTTTCGATGCCACTCGTAAATTTTCTTATGCCGCGGCAGTTGTTTAATGAATTGACGGCGAAATGCTCGCAAAACTGCAACAATGGATTCTAGCTTTGCCAAATGCAGCACACAAAATGACTTCTCCTGTGTAGTGTCGCCGCAATTTCAACCAACAACAAACAACAGCGCCAATGCGGGCTGTTTAAATTGTAAACTTGTATTAACCCTTTCGGACCCTCTGGCTAAAAATGTGTACATAACTTCTACGGTGTCTAAGATGGTTCAGAAGCGTTTTTCCTCAATGGAAAGAACATGGATACGACACCTGTGTTTTCAATCATTTCATCATGCACAATTACTGCCAACTGCGGAAGATCACTATAAAAATATCAAGAAGCGGGCGGGTGTTGTATTGCGCAGCAGTTTTCGAACTTCAAAGAATACGAAAATTGTGGGTTACTTGTATTCCACTGTATAACTGAAAGTGGTAGTTGTTATTTTGCAATGTAGTTATTGAACGATCAGTTTATTCAGTACAACAGTTGGTACTACAAAATAAATTAATTTAGTCCTTAAAAAAAGCCTTGTTTTTCACTGTAAGCGGCGTTGTAGAAGGAAAATGGATGCATATAATTGCATAAATCTTGCTTCTAAAATCATTAAAATTTTAACTTACGAATATTACAGCATTAAAAATAATTTCCTTGACAGTGAAAAAAAAAAAAAATCAGGTCTGAAAGGGTTAATCTATTAATATTGGAATCCTGTTTCTATCTTTTGTAGTTTTAAGAAATAAATGTTTGAAATCTGTTCTTTCGTTCCGAATAACCCTGTATTTAAAGTTTAGTGTTTTCATTGATCTTAAAACGAAGTAATCGTGAAATTTAATGATTTCCCAGAAGAAGTAACTTTTGATTTTTGGACTGTTATTTAGTTCAAAAACTGCGGACAAATTACTGTTTTCTGAAATCAGAAACAATGGTTAATCACGTCCTAAAAAACCACTAAACCGATCAGTTGTAAACGTTCAGGGTGGTTTTGCTACAAAACCACCGAACAAAGGGAATCTCAGGCGTAAATCGGAACGGTCCTCGCTAGCCTCGTTCTCCGCTAGCTGGGAAGCGTGTAAGGTAGGGCGCGTAAAATGTGCAGACGGACAGGACGGCGCAGAATAAAGTGAGTGACGTCAATTAAGTCCAGTCCCCTTACGGGAGATCTCGCCGGCTGCCAGTACGCTAACGTTCCCTTCACGCTTGACGGCGGCGTCGCTCTGAATTGGTCCAGAAATAGAGACACGGAGTGAGAGGGGGAGAGGTGTGGTGGCGAGAGTGGGGGAAGGGACGGAGGGGGGGGGGGAGAGGACCAAGTCTGGCGCACTTTGCTCCGCCTCCTGCTGTTTGCGGCTGCTGACGTCACGGGGTCTCCAGGGAAACGGCGCCGGGGTTCGTCGCCGGTACTACGCAGTTCTTGTGCCGCGAATCCACGCTCATCCCCTGTCCGCAAGCTGTGATTCCGCAGAGTACACGGCCGCTACTCTGTCACCGCGTATCCTACCGCACTCAGTGACACACAACTGTAAGATACGTTCCTCGTAGACTGCAGTGAATGATGTCACACGAACGGTACACGAGATATGACATCACAGCGGGTGAAGGACGGGATCTAATGATGTGAGAGGTCCAGGGGTGGGTCGTAGCAACAGAGAAATAACAATTCCAGAAAAGTCTTTTATTCACTCATTAATACTTAAAAAAACGTGAACATATGTCAGTATTGTGGTGTCGCACAAGTACAAAGTGAGCGCCACCTACTTTCGCCGCGCGCCGCCATGCACGCACGGCGCGGCGTTCTTACGACGACAGCCACGAGCGCCCTCTGCTGCAACTCCGCTCGTGGCCACCACTGAACGACATCGTTCACTTGGGACTGAGATAGCAACCAGTTAGGACCTTCGGAATCAGATAGGCACCAGTGAAGACTTGACTATCGTACAGGCACTAGGCAGGCCTCTAACAACTATGTATCAGCATTCTGCATTACTGATGTCTGTAAAAGTTAAGTATTGTATAAATTCTGTGCAATATATATCTCGTTCTAATTTACTCTAGTGTTTCTAGTTTCTGGCTGCTCCCCTCCGTACCTGCACCAGCGTGCTATCTTTATTCCTGTGTCGGTCTCATTCCACTCGGCCACCGACACCTACGATGGAAACGAGACACAAAAGCGGCGACGAGGCTGGGACACAAAAAGTATGATATAAATTAATTACGTAGCTGGACACACTTAACCCTGCAAGAACCAAGCACGGGCAAAAATTGCCTGTACATTTTCCTTTTATTAAAAAATCATAATAAAAATCCTTTGTTTATGGGCCTTTTTCTGTTTGTCAAATGTTCAAATGTTTGTATAGTCTATGGGACTTAACTACGGGGTCATCAGTCCCTAAACTTACAAACTACTTATGAACTACTTACGAACTAGGACGGCACAAATATCCATGCCCGAGGGGGGATTCGAACCCCCGACCGTAGTGGCCGTGCAGACCGTGACAGGAGCGCCTTGGTCTCCTCGGCCACCGCGGCCGGCTTCTGTTTGTCTCTCACCTTATAAAGTACTACACCGCGCGTTTCTATGGTTACAATTTTAAAAACTACAAATAAAATATAGAAATTTTATGCCCAAGGGTGCATTTTGCATTGGGTTGGTACTCCATGTGACCATAATTATTGTCATTCCTACAACCAACAAACATGGAGAAAAAATGTTATTGTAAAATGAGTGTCCATCACCTCTAATTTCAGTATATCCCAGCTATTTACGAGCCTAACAGACCTAATAACTGCTGAAATGTTTGTAACTAATAGTATATAAACATATTTTCACAAGACTGCAAAAGTAACTCTTTCAGTCCTCTATCTGCAGGTAATCCAAGACGGCAATACTAGAATAAGGATAACACGATGTACATATGTTTGACAGACAACAGCTGACGGTAAAGACAAAAAAATAAATGCATTTTACAGGATTCACAGCTTATTGTAACCCGGGCAAAATTTGCCTTTGCTTGTTGCTCCGTGTAAAATGTTCAAATGTTTGTAGAGTCTATGGGACTTAACTACGGGGTCATTAGTCCCTAAACTTACAAACTACTTATGAACTACTTACAACTAAGGACGGCACAAATATCCATGCCCGAGGGGGGATTCGATCTCCCGACCGTAGTGGCCGTGCAGACCGCGACTGGAGCGCCTCAATCCCCTCGGCCACCGCGGCCGGCTGCTCCGTGTAACCTAAATATCTTGGTGCTGCTAGGGTTAAAGACATTTGACTGAAAGGATGAGACCAATAATTTCAAGTAACTCATCCAAGTGACCAACATTAATTAAGAACATTTAATTAAACAGTTTCACAGGCGTGAAGTTCTATACTCTCGTACCTCACGAAATCCAGTAAAAATATCTTTGATTTTAAAAGGAGGGTAAAACCAGCGTATCGCTTTGAATTTAAAGATTTGGTACGCTTAGGATTACCGGGTCACAATCTTAACCTTAATACCAAGGTCCTTATACATAAGGTAAAACGTTATAAACAAATACAAGAACCTGTGCACATTAGACTAACTTGATCAACAACACTTAATGAACCGGGCAAATGACAACTTAGACCATCATATAACTATATTGCCAGTTAACACGGTCTTAACTAGTTTAGTAATATTGGAATAAAACCTTACTTGAAACATTTAATAAAACAGTGAAAAGAAAAGACACTTTTACGTGCCAGGTAATGTTAAAGTGAATAGAAAATGTGCGTATGTCGAAAATAAAACTTTATATTTTTGACAATATCTACGTATTTACATCTTGTAACGGTACGGACCATAAACGCAACTAACTTTATCTTAGGGGATGACTTATTCTAGCTACCTTCGTCTCGTTGCTGTTGGTACACGTATACATTTATTTGTAAAACTAAACTTTCAATTTCAAAGTCAGGGAATTTTTAACTAGGGCTTCATATGCTACATAACTTCAACATGTGGGTTGCGTTTTTACGAAAATTGTTTGTTGCCCATTGCATGATTATGTCTGGCGAGAACCACTAGACTCATTAGACTCCATAAATTTTAATTCATTGCTTCACGCTTATCTTTAATGTCATTAGACTGCGTTTGATATGGTTAGCTCGAGACAGTGGCATAACTAGGACTTGGCTTTGGGGTGGGGGGGGGGGGGATAGATCTGCTTGACGAGCAAAATTTTAGTCAGTTTCCAGACAGACTACCATCTACCACTCCCGTTGAAGAAACTAATTCACTCCCATCCAATAAAAGATTGTGGTAAAACACCCCAAGTTTTCAATCTTTATTTTTACCAGATTACTGTTATACGATTTCTTTTTTTTTTTCTTTTTGTGAGGGGGGGGGGGTGGTTCTGGGGGGGGGTTCTATCCCCTTCATCCCCCCCCACAGTTACGTCACTGGCTCGAGACCCCAATATTGTTAATAATGAATCATATTCATCATTTGGAGAATGATCCTAACATGATTGCTATTACATGTCATTGTTCTGTCAGAAAAAAAGTGATTATGCGATGAATAATTTCTGAGTTTCGACTACTGTTCAAAATCAAAGTTCACGCACATCCAAAAATATTTCAGATTCCAGCGCGGCGGATTCTGTGGCTGTGTTGAACACCTATCGCCACACTCGATTCCACTGCACTCGCAACACACTTCTGCCGCGAAGATTCAACTCCCGTAGAATGAAGCTATAGCCGCTTCTCGCAGCTACTTGTATACGATCCGAGACGTCATTCCAGTAATACGTCACCTAACGAGATTCAGTGGTTCTTGCAGTAGTGTACAAAACTTTTAAAATAATTTTTGAAATATTGATATGATGGCATCGTTAGATGCGTGCTAAGATTCTAATGCAAAAAGATACTTTAATTTCAAACATTAATAATACCCCCAAAATATTACGTTTAAACAAATTAAAATTTTCCGCGTGACCGATAAATAAGTCTTTCGGCGGTTGCACAATGAATATTTAAGCAATCGGTTGGGTAAAGTGTTGTTTAGGTTGATTTTCCAGTCCTCTTTCCAATGCACTGCTCAGAATTACTGTGTTCATAAATTTAAACAAATTACGGACGATAAGCAAATTATTTTAGTTTACATAAAGACAACATATTAAAATAATAGATTCTAAATAGGTTGTAATGTGTGTTTACGACACCTGCAACTTGTCACTGCCTCGCTGTCTTGTATTAATTGTTATTAACAAATCATTATTGTTTTTCCACCAAATTGCATTATTATGCGCAATATAAGAGCTGTAAATGATATGCTTGTACCAAACTTTGCGTCTCAATGAGACCTTTCATTTGAACCCTCGCTCGATACTGTACTTCACTTAGTTTAACCTCTGTATTTTTTTCAAGTGATATTTTTCTGAATCACTTTTAAAAATTAATATAGGTGATGTTAACACATCATCTAAATCGCACTGTTCTCCTCTTTTTTCTCCGTGCTAGTCTGTAACTGTGATCTAATGCTTGTTAAGCTTAAGGGACTTAACAGCGGGGTCATCAGTCCCTAAACGTACAAACTTCTTATGAACTACCTTATACTAAAGACGACAAACATCCGTGGTCGAGGGGGGATTCGAACCCCCGACGGGGAAAGTCCTCGCGCATCGGAGCACAGCGCCTCATTGTGCTCGGCCGCTCCGCCGCGGCAGTCTGTAACTCTAATAGTGTCAGTCTAGTATTTAAAAATAAACACAATTTCGTTTTTCTGCAGAGAAATGGCAGTTGTATATGACGTCACGTCCGCCAGTGTGCTTTTCATGTGCCCTCGGCCCGCCAAAGCGTAGGTGATCGCCTGTTCAGTCGTCGCAACTTTCGACGCTCTCCGCTGTCAAACTAGCGCGCTTTGATCTCCAAATGGGTGTTGGACGTATTTGTAAAGTCACAATCTGCGTGTGTTGGCGGACGTACAACCGTCGTCTCTAAGCGCGGTCGAGGCGATTACAACGCTGCACAATATGACCCCCAAACGTTTCTTTCCATGTCCACACCATGGGAGGAACGTAGGGCGAAAATTCAGGGTGAGGCTTATGCCCCAAAATATCTGGTCTGCATGCGAAATGATGGGGAATCATTTATGACGATGAAACCGATGTTCTTCGTCGAACATTTAGAAGATAAGTATGGAGAGGTGGAGGGTATGTCTAAGATGAGATCTGGGTCGGTTCTGATAATGACGTCATCCCCAGTGCAGTCATGGGCTTTCCTAGCCTGCGACAAGCTGGGTGATGTTTCCATTTCAAATCAAAATCAAATGTTTGTAGAGCTTATGGGACTCAACTACGGGGTCATCAGCCCCTAAACTTACAAACTACTTATGAACTAGCTAATACTAAGGACGGCACAAATATCCATGCCCGAGGGGGGATTCGAACCCCCGACCGTAGTGGCCGTGCAGACCGTGACTGACGCGCCTCAGTCCTCTCGGCCACCGTGGCCAGCTGTTTCAGTTTCCATTACGCCACATAAGGACATCATTTTCCACAGGGATCTTCTGCTGCAATCAGACGACGAATTGAGAGATAACTTGGAGCGGCGAGGTGTGCATTTCATCCGCCGTATCTATAGGGGTCCGAAGGACAACAGGGTTGCCACCGGTGCGTTCATCTTGGCTTTTGAGGGCGATTCATTGCCTGAGAAAGTGAAGGTGATGATCTACCGGTGCGCCGGCCGCGGTGGCCGAGAAGACTGAGGCGCTTCAGTCACAGTCTGAACGGCCACTACGGTCGGGGGTTCGAATCCCCCCTCGGGCAAGGATATTTGTGCCGTCCTTAGTAGTACTAGTTCATAAGTAGTTTGTAAGTTTAGGGACTGATGACCCCGTGCTTAAGTCCCATAGACTATACAAACATTTTAATATCTACCGGTGCGACTTAAAGCCCTACATTCCTCCCCCTATGCGCTGTTTCAAGTGCTGGAGGTTTGGTCATATGTCCTCCCAATGTGATGCCAACCCAACATGTTGGGAGTGCGGGCGTGCATCCCATCTGGACGCCCCATGTACCCCACCTCCAGTGTGCATCAATTGTAATCAGCAGCATACTCCTTGTTCTCTCAACTGCTCTGTGCTCCACAAAGAGCGTAAGATCATGGAGTACAAGACCCTGGACCGACTGACATATGCAGAGGCCAGGCGTAAGTATGCAAAACTCCACCCAGTGAGCATAATGACCCTGTACTCTACAGTAGCTTCATTGTCGATCCCCACAGCTCCCAAACCACAAAGTGTACTACCAATACCAGCGGGCCCCTAGGCCCGGTCCATTCCACCTGCTCCCTTGATAGTTGGGGCGCTACTCCCTCGGTTGCTCCCACACTCTTCACGTTGGGAGCAACACATAAACCATCACAGGGGACGTCAGTCCCCACCCCACTGCCAGAGAAACAACAGCCTTCTCCGGCTCCTCTCGCCCGGAAGGGGTCCAACGGGACACTCCCTTCCGAGGCTTCTCCTTGTGGGAAAGTGGATCCCAGCAAATGGCTGAAGGATGCCCCGGCTGATGATCGAAGGGCCTCCTGCTCTTCGTCAGCTCCTGCCGCTCCTTCTCAGAAGCCCCCACGGCCCTTAACACTGAAGGGCCAGCGAGAGGGCAAGAAGAAAGAAAGGAAGAAAAAGGATTCTTTGGTGGCTTCCAAGCCACCCACACCCACAGCCTCTGCCTCAGAGGATGAAGTCGAGATCCTCGCTACCGCTGAGGATCTCGCACTTCTTGATTCGCCTGACCATAGGATCTCTGCACAACCAGAGTCACCTGAATCTATGGTCTTAGATTCTGTTAATCCTGACCATAAGGCAGCAGATGTTCCTATGGAATGATCTGCTTCTTTTCTTTTACTTTTATGGCATTAGAGCGTGGAGAACGAGTTATTCTGCAGTGGAATTGCGGCGGCGTCTTTAATCACCTAGCTGAGTTGCGGCAATTACTGTGCCGCAACCCTGCATTTTGTATCGCCCTACAGGAAACATGGTTTCCAGCACAGCAGACGCTTGCCCTTCGTCGGTATTAGGGCTACTACCGCAACAGGACCCTTTACAACAGGGTGTCTGGCAGTGTCTGTCTGTATGTCCTGAACACTGTCCTCAGCGCCCCAGTGCCACTCAACACCACTCTTGAGGCAGTGGCTGTTAGAATCTGGGCAACACTGGAATTAACTGTCTGCAGCTTGTATCTTCCTCCGGATGAGGCAGTGTCTCTCAACAACCTTACTGCTCTGGTCTCCCAACTTCCCCCACCATTCCTCCTTTTGGGGGACTTCAACACCCACAACCCTTTGTGGGGTGGAATCCAGACCACAGGCCGCGGTAGGGATGTTGAGACATTATTGGCGCAACAAGACCTTTGCCTTCTGAATAAAGGTGCCCCCACACATTTTAGCGTGGCACAGGGCACGTATTCAAGGATTGACCTCTCCGTGTGCAGCCCCAGCCTTCGAACACACCTTGGTTGGCGTGTATATTATGATCTGTGTGGCAGCGACCACTTTCCAATTTTTGTGTCGCTCCCGCAGTACCAAGCTGCAGACAGCTTACCCCGTTGGTGTCTCCATAGGGCTGACTGGCCTGCTTATGCCTCAGCCGCTGTAATCGCTGCACCACTGCCAGAAGACATCGATAATGCAGACCAGCAGGTGACTGACAGTATTGTCGTAGCCGCTGAGGCAGCAGTTCCACAAACCGCCGGATCCACTAGGTGTAGGTCCGTGCCTTGGTGGACGCTGGAGATTGCTGAGGCTATCCGGGAACGTCGGCGAGTGCTCCAGCGCCATCGACGCCACCCTTCCATGGAGAATTTGATCGCGTTTAAGCGGCTCCGTACGCGTGCTCGACGACTCATACAGTAGAGCAAGCGGGACTCCTGGGAGCGGTATGTAGCCAGTATCGGCTCCCGCACCTCCCTGACTCAGGTATGGACGCAGGTCCGTCGCGTCTTTGGACACCACCCGACGACGGGAATCCCATCCCTTACCATGCAGGGTGTGCTCTGCACGCTCCCGACAGCTATCGCCGAGCATATGGCAGAGCACTACGCACAATGCTCTGTGACTGCCACGTACAGTGCCGACTTCCGCTCCCTTAAAGAGAGGGCCGAGCGGAAACTGTTATCCTTCCGCACTCGTCGTCGGGAACTATATAACGACCCGTTTAATGAGTGGGAGTTCCGAACTGCCCTTGCTGCGTGCCCAGATACCACTCCAGTACCAGATAGGATTCGTAGCCAATTTTAAATGGTCTTGCTGCAGCTGTGGGGTCATCAGTCAGTTGCTCCCTGTTCGCCGATGACTTCTGCCTGTATTTCAGCTCCGTTAGCATCTGTGTAGCTGAACGGCGGCTGCAGGGTGCCATCCAAAAGGCCCACTCATGGGCCTCTACTCACAGATTTCAGTTCTCCGCACAGAAAACCCGCGTGATGCACTTCTGTCGCCGTCGTTCACCCTGACCCAGAGCTCTACCTGGGTGGTGAACTACTTCAGGTCGAGGGAACACATCGCTTCCTGGGCATGGTTTTCGATGTCCGGCTGACTTGGGTGTCACCTGAAACAGAAGTGTTGACGGCATTTAAATATTCTTCGATGCCTCAGCCATACTGGTTGGCGAGCAGCACGTTCCACCCTTCTTCAGCTCTACAAGTCCCTTATTCAGTCGCGGCTTGATTACAGGAGCTTGGTTTATGACTCAGCAGCCCCTTCTGCCTTGCGGGTCCTAGACCCCGTTCACCACACAGGTGTGCATCTTGCAACAGGGGCTTCTCTTCGCACCAGTCCCGTAACCAGCCTTCTAGCTGAAGCTCGTGTTCCCTCTCTGCGGTATCGCCGGCATCGGTTGTTGGTGACTTACATTGCCTGGGTTCATGCTTCACCCCACCATCTGAACCACAGGCTTCTCTTCCCGCTTTCTGCACTCCCTTCCCCACAACGTCGGCCCAGGTCGGGTCTACCGATTGTGGCCCGTGTCCGTTCCCTTCTCTCCTTCTCTCCTCTCCCCCCCCCGTATCCCCCCCTTGGACAATTCCTCGCCTGGAGCTTCGGTTGGATTTTTAGCGGGATTCGAAAGCCTCTATTCCACCACTGATTCTCTGCCGTCGGTTCCATGCACTGCTTGACACATTTCACAGAGCAAACATTCTTTACACGGACGGTTCTTTGGTCGATGGCCATGCTGGATATGCCTTTGTCTATGGTGACCACATCGAACAGTGGTCATTGCCTTGTGTAAGCAGCATCTTCACCGCAGAGCTGGTCGGTATTTTGAGAGCTCTTGAACACCTCAGAGCTCGCCCCAGGGGGTCGTCCGTCATCTGCAGCGACTCCCTGAGTGGCTTACAGGCCCTCGACCAGTTTCTACCCAAACACACTGTGGCGCGAGCAATTCAAGATGCTGTCTCCGCCCTTGGCGCGTCAGGCCGTTCTGTAGCTTTTGTCTGGATGCCAGAGCACATAGGTATACCGGGCAATGAACGTGTTGATCAGCTGGCCAAGCAGGCCACCACTTCGCGGTCCCTGGATATTGGCTTCCCAGTCTCCGACATCCAAACCCAGTTGACCCGTAAGGTCTTAGGGGTTTGGGATTCTGAATGGGCAGACTCGACTGAACCGAATAAGCTCCGTGTTGTTAAGCCGTCTACCGCTGCATGGAAGACATCCCTGAGGACTCCTCGCAGGGAGTCAGTTGTCCTTTGCCGGCTCCATATAGGCCATACTTGGCTCACGTATGGTCACCTTCTGCGTTGCGAGGACCCTCATCAGTGTCGATGTGGTGCGACTTTGACAGTCGCCCACATCTTACTTGAATGCCGCAATTTAGCCGCAAAGCGACGATATTTTAATGTCCCTAACGCTTTGCAGCTTGCATTAGCTGACAATACCTCCACGGTTGACTCTGTTTTAAATTTTATACGTGGTTGTGGATTTTACAAATCCATTTAAAGTCCTCCACCTGCCTAAGTCTTTTAGGTAGGTGGTTTTAAAGTGTCCCAGACTGGCTGGATGTGTTCCTTATATTTCTGTGATCACCCACAAAAACACTCTTGTACTCTCTCAGCTGTTTTATCCCTTCTTCATTTCTACTTGTATCTTTATATTTGCTTGTGAGTTTTATACTTTGACTTGTTAACGCATTTACTTAGGAACGCTTAACAAAATGTTTTATCTCTCTGACCGGAACAAGGGACTGATAACCGTCGCTGTTTAGTCCTTTCCAAAAACCACCACCACCAACAACAACAACAGCAACGCACTCTCTCGAAACAGCCCATACCGTGATGATAACTAGTTTGACTCATCTACCACTGATATTGGATTAGTATATACGTGATGTTATTGCGCTTGCTAAATAAACCTGTAACGAATGGTTAAGATCTTCTGTAGATTGCCTCTATAATTACTGCCCGGTACGAATTCCACACTGACGAGCAATAATCAAGTATTGATGGAACGAGTCTTTTTGCGAGTTACAAGGTATAGCGTTGCTCGTCTAAATTGTTTGTCAAGATTTGGTAATTTTAAGATTTGCCGCAAGTCGGGTTAAATTTCACTATATGCGTCCAGCGGATAAATAATAATTTTATTATTGGCGCACGTTACGTCGCGTCGTAACAAAAGCAGTTGGCATTACGAGCACGACTAACAAGAAAAGTAAAGCAACCTATAATAATTTATTTTTCTTTAAATTACGTAAAAGGGGTTGGCGAGCAACACTATAACAGGCGGAAATCTACCTACTTATTCTCTGTTAAATATTTTTCCTTTTAAACTAAAGTTACTGTTGTAGTACATTAGTAGATAAATTTCGCCTATCATTATTTTTTAATTAAACTGTTAATGTTCAGATAAAATTACTTTATATTCATAAACTGTTAAGTTTCTATTTTATTATTATTACTCTTTTACCAGAATTCTCGCTAATCTTCATGGCTCGCACAAGGGCGCTCAACAATGGTATGAACCTACAATTACAAAACTAAAGAATTACTGAAAATAGTCATTTATAAAAAAAATGAAAAATGGATATTTGGCTATGAAATAATATTTAACACCCGTTTTTGTTCATTCTGAATTTTAGTATTTTATTAGAAAAAATAAAAATAAATTTTGCTCACTACAACACTTACATAATTGAGAGCAGCCAACAAAAATGCTTTCGATCTCATCCACGATCAAACAAAAAGAACAAAGATTTTCATCGCTCATCGTTCTCATTCCTTGCCAGGAAAAGATAATACAATTGGAAGACAAAGGTCAGAGATGAGAAACGAGAACGATAACGGAACAAAGAGTAACACCACTGTCTATGGCTTAAGTATGTGATCGGCGATGTAATATTGTAACGGGTGACTCCAAAAGAAATGCAGTTTTCATTCTGCATGTTTGAAAGTTTTACAGTGTGTAGATACATCCTTCCTGCTTGTTTTCAACCTGTTCCCGTGAGTGGCGCCGACACAGCATGTCTTCTAGATGGCTGCTACACTTGACGTTCGTCAGAAGCAACGTGTTCTCATTGAATTACTGTGCTGTGAAAACGAGACAGTGAGAAACATCCACAAGACGTTGACAAAGGTGTATGGAGATGCTGCTGTCGATCGCAGTACAATTAGTCGGTGGGCAAGCAGTTTACGTGATGAAAGCGGGCACGGAAATATTGAGGATTCTCCTCGCAGTGGCAGGCCTCGTACTGCATACATTCCAGACAATGTGCAGAGAGTTAACGAATTGGTGACTGCTGACAGACGTGTCACAGTGAACGAATTGCCATGCTATGTTGGGAGAGGGGAAGGAATTGTTTGCAGAATACTGAAAGTGTTGGCGTTAAAAAAGGCTTGTGCCAGGTGGGTTTCCAGGATGTTGACAGTGACTTACGACAAACGGTATGCATTGAGCTTTTGGAACAATACGGGAATGGTGGAGATGAATTTCTTGGAAGAATTGTGACAATTGATGAAGCATGGCTCCATCATTTTTCACCAGAGACGAAGAGGCAATCAGTGGAGTGGCATCATGCAAATTCACCCAATAAAAAATAATTCAAAATCACACCTTCTGCTGGAAAAGTTGTGGCTACGGTGTTCTTCGATTCCAAAGGACTCTTGCTTGTGGGCATCATGCCACGTGGAACAACCATAAATTCTGATGCGTATATGACGACACTGAAGAAACTTCAAGCTCGACTGAGTCGTGTTCGACCACATAGGCAAAAGCAGGATGTTTTGCCGCTGCACGACAATGCACGGGCACATGTCAGACAAAAATCCATGGAAGCGATCACAAAACTCGGATGAACAACACTGAGACATCCGCCTTACAGTCCTGATCTGGCTCCATGTGACTATCATCTCTTTGAGAAACTGAAAGACTCTCTTCGTGGAACAAGGTTTGAAGACTCATTTGTGCACACTGTCAAACAGTGGCTCCAATGTGTTGGTCCAGAATTTTACCGTGTGGGGATATAGGCGCTGCTTCCAAGATGGCGGAAGGCAGTTGAGAGAGTTGGGGATTATGTGGAGAAATGAAAGTATTATTCTTAAATGATGTATCTACATACTGTAAAACTTTCAGACGTGTAGAATAAAAATTGTATTAAAAATAGTCTGAATTTCTTTTGGAGAGACCCTCGTACTGTCTTAGTTAATCGACTGTAATTTCTAAATATTCTTCCAGTGGATCTCAGGCTTGCATCTCTCTTACGATTAAATTTATGTGGTTATTCCGTTTTAAATCAGTTCGTATGTTCATTACCAGATTCTTTTTTTTTTTTTTTTTTTTTTTTTTTTTTTTTTTTTTTTTTTTTTTTGTGAAATAACTGCTTCCAGTGATTTTTCTGGAATTGCTTAATTACATAATAAACGTTCTTTCTTCCTTTCTAAGTATTCAAAATGACACTTGTTTACGATGAGGGTCAGTTACCACTCTCTGAACCAAGCTACAGGCCCTCCTGCATCTTTCTGCCTTTTGACTTCTCTGTTTATACAGCATGTTTCAATGTTATGTACTACTTCATTTATACATTTTGTGAAAAATAACTCTCTTCTACTTCGCCATAAATTACTCTCACATCAGAAGACTTCTCTCCGTTGAGAATGACATTTTGTGTTCTGTTTGGTAAAAATTCTTCAGTCTTACATGCAACGATACTACTTCTGTCCATCCAATAAGTTCATATGAGAAATTTTAGTACATCAGTACTTATCTTTTCTAAAGTCTTCATGATGTCCTGGAATTCTTCCTGTTTAGTGTTCACTATAAAATTTACTTTGGAAGTTTGTTTCAGGTTTCAAAATATTGCGATAAGATAGTACTTTCAATTTTATTTTCTTGAATCTCACATCCAAAAATAATTTTCTTGTTATACCAAACTCAATTCTGGTCACATTACATCTTACAATTCCACATTACATCTGTAACTTAGAAATGATAACTGTCAACAACTCATGACTGACTTCTGCCAACAACAACTATCAACTCATAACTGACTAATAACTCATAATAGATCACCACCCTACTGTACTGCTTGTCCATCAGCTTATATACACGATGACAAACGACAGTCTATATCATGTGATCAGTTGCAATATGTGACAATATTGCATTATTAATTAAATAAATGTTAATTGTATAATAACAAAGAATTACAATAATATTCTGATCAATTATATTATTAAATTTGTAGATTTTAATATAGCATTTCATGTTACAACAAATAATATTACTGTACATTTTCTTCTAAAACAAATATTACTTTTATCAAAAAGATATAACAATTTCATTTAATTTGTAAGCCATTAATATAATACCAGGAGATTATTTACATTGAATACAAATTTAGATCATTTATATTTTTCAATGGCATATCTATTCTCGAAGAAATTTGGCCCTTGACTTAATAAACAACATGGCATTCTCGCCTGAGAGCTGTCAAAATACGTGAAATGATTTTAACACACTTGCTTTTGTTTTATAAACTCAACAAATCATGATGCGTGGCTTTATACACAGATTTTGAGGTAAGTTTAAAGAAAAATTACATAAATAATACTCTTAGGTATTTATGAGGCCAAAAAGCAAAGTTAAAATTCGTTATGTATATATCATTGAGAAGATGGATATTTAACAGTTATGTTTTTCTTCAAGAATACATATCATATCTACAAATGTAAGATGAAATAAATTCCGCGATAGCTTTCTAGCATCATCAAAAATCTACTGACGTAGTTGATTTGATATACCGTTTGCCGGAATTCTGTTTCTTTAGATGAGAGCGCGAAAGGCATTCCGGAAGTAAAGGAACACAGCATAAACTTGGGAGATCGTCATTCTGTCATACAGTGAAACATCTTGTAGTAAAATCGGAAGAACATTATGTAAAAAATCAGCATACATTGCGCCATTTAGATTGCCAACGATAGGCCTAAAGTAGGGGCCAATTATCCTTCCTACCATAATGCCGTACCATACATTAACCCGCCAAGGTCGCTGATATTCCACTTGTCGCAGCCATCGTGGATTTTGCGTTTCCCAATAGTGCATATTATGCCGGTTTACGTTACCTCTGTTTGTGAATGACGTTTCGTCACTAAACAGTACGCGCGAAAAAATTTTGTTATCGTCTCGTAATTTATTTTGTGACCAGTGGCAAAACTGCACACGACGTTCAGTCTTCGCCACACAAATCGTGGTGCATAGAAATATGGTACGGGTGAAATTTATGTTGACGTAGAATTCTCAACACCGACGCTTTTGTGAGATTCCCAATTCTCGCTCAATTTGTCTGCTACTGATGCGCGGTTTAGCCGCAACTGCAGCTAAAACACTTACTTGGGCATCCTCATTTGTTGCAGGTCGTGGCTGACGTTACACTTGTGGCTGAACACTTCCTGTCTCTTTAAATAACGTAACTATCCGACGAAGGTCTTCCAGGATCAACATACATAGCATAGGCCCGTTGAGCATTTTGATAATAGCCATACATAAATGCCATATCGACCTTTCCTGCAATTGGTGAACGGTCCATTTTAACACGAGTAATTTTTTTCTTTATTATTTTTTAAAAACCCCATAAGGAGCAGGCTCGCAGCAGCGACCATGCTGCTCTTCACCGAGAGCATACAAATATGGGAACAGAAGATTTAAAATAATAAATCAGGTGACAATATATGAAGAATTTAAAAATAGACACGGTGAGATAAATGGGTGGAATGACAATGACTGTGAAAAGGCTGGCAAAATGTACATTTTTAGAACTTAAAAAACCACGGTGGATGAAACGTTCATGTTGAAGAAGCGGAGCGATGACGACGAGAGGAAGAGAGACATTTAAAACACATGGCAACACTATGTTCTGCCTGTGCGGTGGTTGCTGATGTTTTAAAAACACACGTACACTCGAAGCACTAAGGCACTGACACAGAATTAAAATCACTGAGCAGGCCCCGCAGTGGAGAGGGAAGGGGAAGGAAAGTGCGGTGGGTAAAAAAGGAGGGGAGGGGGACGGAGTGGGGATGGGATGGGATGGAATGGTATGGAAGGACTCCAAGGGAGTGCGGGAGACGGGGATGCAAGCGGAGGAAGGGAAAAGGATGGGTAGAGAGGGACGTGGCACTAATCTACAAGAAAGGCTAAGGTTGATAGGAGGGGTATATGTCAGGGCGGAGGGCGTCATCCGGGAGAGGAAGTTGATGGAAGTTACCCTCGGATAGGATGTGGAGAGTATGGAGGTGGAGAGAGGGTGGAACACGAGTAACGAGAAGCAAATACCGTCCGCAATGGCGAAATGTTAAGCGATACCACGTACTTATACGTTTGTGACTATTACAACGCCATCTATCACATGGCGAAAAAAGTGTTCCAAATGAAACAGTCATATTTATTTACGTACTAGATGCATATGTAATAAAATGGGGGTACCTATTTAAAAAAAAATTGGTTGATATCCGTTTGACATATGGCACATATCTAGCGGGCCAACTAAAACGCCTTCTGTTTTCCTTCTTCAAGCTAGAAAAGTTTTGTTCTTTGTAGGTTTTCCATTTGACGCTTATTTAGTGAGATATTTAGCCCGGTAACTATCACTGGATCACCCTGTATGTAGATAGAACGTCCATGCTAAATTCGATCGAAATCGGTGACTCACATGTTAGATAATCCGCTCGTGCCGGACACACAGCCTCTAGCTGAGCAGCAGAGCAGCGGATGCCTTATGCGAGGTCGCGAGCGACAGTGTCAAGGACGAACAGCGGGGGCAGCAGTAACAGCGGTTGGCGTGGCGGGGGTAGGGGGCGGCGTCGCTGTGGTGGGGGCAGCGCCCAGACGGCGCCACGCGTCGCGACGCCCAGGAGGCGGCGTCAAGGCCGGACAAACAGCGCTCCCCAGCAGCAGCGCCCAACGCATCGCACTGGTACGATGCAGGACTGTGGGAGCATTGTACAACTCTGTTTGAACGACATTAGAGGCGGCTTTTGAAAACGTGTTTTCCACTGGAAGAATGTATTTCACGTAATATCACTTGGAGTGTGAAAATTACATACCCAACAGTTTAACAAGTCGCGGTTGCAAAATTCGAACACGAATTACGAGGCGCAATCCAGAAAGTAACTTCCGTTTGGTTATATAATACGAACGGGTACAGATACAGAAAAAAATATTGATTGTACAAAAATCTACAACTGTTAAACTACTTTTCTACATAGCTTCCGAAATTTTGTAGGCAATTGTCATACCGTGGCACAAGGTTTTGTGTGCCTTTTTCATAGAATATTGTCGCCTGCGTATTCAACCATGTGGTAACATGTTCTTTCAGCTCGTCATCATCGTTGAATTGTTGTCCACCAAGGACAGATTTTAGGTGTAAGAAGAGGATTACTGTCAAAAGATTTTTTTTTCACGATAATGTCTGACCTCACATGCCGAATGTGACCAACTAATTCTTACGGAAATTTCAATGGGACCTGTTTGATCATCCTCCATACAGCTCGGACCTCTCTCCTAGCGACTTTCATCTCTTCTTACATCTAAAATCTGTCCTTGGTGGTCAACACTTCAACGATGATAAAGAGCTGTTACCACATGACTGAATACACAGGCGGCAACCTTCTGTGAAGGATGCATGCAAAAACTTGAGGCACGCTATGACAAGTGCCTACAAAATTTAGGCAGTTATGTGGAAAAGTAGTTTAAGAGTTGTAGAATTTTGTGCAATAAAAATTTCTTCTGTATTTGTGTACAATTTCATGTTATTACCAAACGGAACTTACTTTCTGGACGCGCCTAGTATTTACTGAAGAATTAAAAAAATTAGGGGATGGCCGGATAAGTTGACGAGCTGTCTAAGATGACAAATTCTGAATTTCTCCCATAACTCAACAGCCGGTGCTAAGTGCAGTATAGTGTTGCCTTCTCAGCGCGCTCTGCGGATATGTCTGTTGAACTACCACCGCTTAGTCATTTAGTTTTGTCGAGAACATGGGCTTGAAAGTGAATGCTATTTTTGTAACAATTTTCCCTGTTGTTGTTGTTGTTGTGGTATTCAGTCCGCAAACTGATCGATGCAGCTCTCCACGCTACCCTGTCCTGTGCAAGTCTCTTCATCTGGGTATGTTCAGCAACCTACATCCTTTTTAATCTGTCTACTGTATTCGTCCCTTGGTCTCCCTCTACGATTTTTACCCCAGACATTTCCTTCTAATGCTAAGTTAACAATCCCCTGATGACTCAGAATGAGTTCTACCAATCTATCCCTTCTCTTAGTCATGTTATGCCAATAACATCTTTTCTCCCTAATTCCGTTGAGCACCTCTCATTAGTTACGTGATCTACCCATCTAATTTTCATAATTCGTCTGTAGCACCAAATTTCGAAAGCTTCCATCATCTTTTCGTCTGAGCTCCTTATCGTCCATGTTTCACTCCCACACAATGCTACACTCCACACTTCCTAACACTGAAATTAATATTAGACGTCAACAAATTTAGCTTCTTCAGAAACACTTTTTTCCCCATAGCGATACTGCGTTTTATAACTTCGGCCATCAGTAGTCATTTTCCTACACAAATAACAAAATTCATCTACTACTTTTATTGTCTCATTATCTAATCTAATTCCTTCAGCATCACCTGATTTTCCGGACATTCCATTCCATTACCCTCGTTTTACTCTAGTTAATGTTCATCTTATATCTTCCTTCAATTCCATTCAATTGCTCTTCCCGATCCTTTGCAGTCTCTGACAAAATTACTATGTCATCGGCAAACCGCAAAGTTTTTATTTCGTCTCCCTGAACTTTAATTTCCACTCCAAATTTCTCGTCTGAGTTTTTGATATTCTTACAGCTGCTTTTCTTGTCTCCAAATATCTCTTGTATTTTCCTGTAGGCGGTATCTATCTTTCCTCTGGTTATACATTCTTCTACGGTTCTGCATTTGTTCTTTAGCCACCCCTGCTTAGCCAGTCTGCACTCCCTGTCCGTCTCAATTATCAGACGTTTGTAGTCCCTTTTGCCTGCTTCACTTGCTGAATTTTTATATTTTCTCCTCTCATCAATTATTAAGTTCAGTATATCCGGTGTTATCCAGAAATTTCTATTAGGGCTTGTCCTTCTGCCTATATGATCCTTGCGGACTTAACTACCCTATCTCTCAGAGCTACCCAATCTTCTCCTACTGTGTTACTTCCCCCGTTTCAGCCAATCCTTGCCTAATGCTCCTTCTGAAACTCTCAACCACTTCTAGTTCCTTCAGTTTGTCCAGGTTCCATCTCCTAACGTTTCTACCTTTCTGCAGTCACTTAAGTTTTAATCTGCAGTTCATAACCAATAAGTTATGGTCAGACTCTATGTCTGTCCCTGAATATGTCCCTCAGTTTAAAACCTGTTTTCTAAACCTTGGCCTTACAATTGTAAAGTCAATCTGGTACCTTCCAGTGTCTCCTGGCCTCTTTCACGTATATAGCCTTCTTATGATGCTTAAACCAAGTGTTGGTGATCATTAAATTGTGCTCTGCGCATAATTCTACCAAGCGATCTCCTCTTTCATTCATTTTTCGCAGGCAATATTCGCTTACATTTCCTTCTCATCCCTTTCCTACTACCGAGTTCCAGTTCCCCATCACAATCAAGTTTTCGTCTCCCTTAACTTTCTGAATAATTTCTTTTATCTCCTCATACATTTCTTCGATATCCTCAGCATCGGCCACGTGCTAGTTGGCATATAAACTTGTACTACTGTGGTCAGTGTTGGTTTTGTGTCTATCTTTGCTACGATAATGCGTTCACTATGATATTCATAATAAATTCCTATTTTCTTATTCATTATCAGACCTACTCCTACATGACCACCAACTGATTTTGTATTTATAACCCTGTACTAACCCGACCAGAAATCCTGTTCTTCTTGCCACCGAACTTCACTAATTCCTACCATATTTAACTTTATCCATTTCTCTTTACAAATTTTCTAACTTCCCTATGCGATTAAGGGTAAGAACATTCCTCGCTCCGACCGGTAGAATGCCTTTATGACGACATCCTCCTGAGTAGTCCCCGCCCGAAGATCCAAATGGTTGACTATTTTACCTCCTGAATATTTTTCCCAATATATTCATGGAGTAGAGCTGCATGTCCTCGGGAAATGTAAAAACTGTAGTTTCCCCTTGCTATCAGGCGTTCGCAGTAACTGTATGGCAAAGCCATGTTAACTGATGTTACAAGGCCTGCTCAGTCAATCATCCAGACGATTGCCTTTGTAACTACTGAAAAGGCTGCTGCCCCTCTTTAGGAAACACACGTTTGTCTGGCTTCTCCACAGATACTCCTCCTCTGTGGTTGCACCTACGGTACGACTATCTGCATCGCAACCACCCTATCTCGGCAGTGTCTGTGGTTCTTGGCTTAAATAAGTTTCATGCAAGTAATACACTTATATTAATGATTATGGACATATGACATTAGCTACGATTTGGTAAAGTTCAAAATTTGTACCCAACCGGGTTTTGAAGCCGTGTCTCCTGCTTTCTAGGCAGTTGCGCTGACCCCTAATTGTTTTTCATTCTATGAATAGTTCTGTTTCTTGCGGTAGCTGATCGTATTTGTTTGTGGTTGTTTGACGTGTTCTTCGCTCAGCTTTTTTTTATTACTGAGGGCATTCAGCCCTGTGACCTGGCGCGCTGAGCCACGGCGCCCAGCCAGTGTTACCAACCGTAGGGACATGTCCCTAGTCCCTACACTTAGGGACTTTTCACACTTTTTTTCAAACTGTAGGGACGTATTTGCAAAATGTAGCGGTTTTTCTCACTGACGGTACAGAATGGAAGTAACTTTAAAAATATTTCAAAACAGCTACAATTCACTGTACAATAATTTTAATAAAGGGGAATTCACCCAACACGTACATAATCAGTTTGGTCCGTTGGGACTTTCATGGTGAACGTAGGGATTTTTGACACGTCATGTAGGGTCATGGTTGGAAACGAGTTGGCAACACTGCGCCCAGCAACACCACTGGGGATACAATGATCGATCATCACACCTGCATGGATTACTCAAGCACGCCTCCTGTCAAATACAAATTCTCAACTCATTTCGCGGTTTTTTCAAACATATTCCCGGAAGAGTAAGGGCCTAGAACTGTTTTTGCTCTGAAGGATTGCATTAGTAACTAAAATCACTCCACTCCATATTTTTGTAGAGCAACACATTTTTTGTGGACCATTCACTAGCAAGATACGAGCGCGGAAGCAGTAGGCAGTTGTGGCAGGGAGTGGCTTTTACGTAAACACAGCTTTGCACGGTTAAATTAGGTTTTACCATTGACTTCGTTGCCCCCATGCTTGAGCAGCAGTTAACACATTTGTTGTAAAGGTTCTGTTTTATTGAATTTAGTAATTTAACGCTCTTGTACCTCAGTGATATACAATTTTATTCGTTAAACTATGCTCTTTAGCTGTATTTATTAGTTCGATATTCATTCGCCCCACGCCAAAACGTGAATATGGTCATGGCCTGCAGTTTTATCAGTCTGCACCTTCCCTATTTCTAATATTTCTGACTTAGGAATGATTTTACATATTTTCAGTTAACTCCCTTTTATTTTAAATAAGTTTGTAAATTTCCTCCCCTTTCAACGTCTGATGGTACCTACAAGAGGCGAAACACGTCATGTATAAATAAATGAAACATCGCTTTTGTGCAACCAAGACTGCTTTTTCCCCAAAATATTGTATTAGTTATGTAACTTATACGTAGTGTCTGTTCTTTCGGACATATAGGAAAGGACACCACATATAAAGGGTGAGTCATTAACTGTTACCACCAAGAATAACTCCGAAAGTACGATAGGAACTGAAAATTTTGTGGGACAAATGTTGAATATGACAACGGAGGCCAGAGTATGAAATTGTTTTGTTGCTAGATGAAGTCGCTTCTGAGATATGAAGTTTCAAGTTTTTTTAACGGGATGTTATAGTCGTGCCTTCTACAACCTAATTAGATGTCCACCCAACATCAATCTTCTTGTTTTATCCTTTGAATAATGTCAGTCTGTTGATATAGTTAGTTCAGTTGCTGGTTATATTATATCTTCCACTCCTGTTTGTGTGCGCGTCTCTCTTCAGGACAAAAAAAATTTCTTAATATTTTCTTTTGTCATTGAATAAATCAAACTGTGATCATGGTCCTTTTTTGCAGTTGGAACTAATTAATTTTGTTATCAATAACTATTAGTCGTTGTTCATCTGATTTTCTAAATGTAAAGGTTTCAGAACTGACAGAATTATACTTTGAATCTTTTAGAAACAGTCCTATTACGCAGCACGTCTCTGCATCTATCCTCGATTTAACCTCATTTTCCTTATTACTGTGCAAACTGAGGGTACTTGTCAAATATTTAATCGTGTTTACTCTCTTGAGAGTGAGATCTTCAACCGGCTGTGGATTTTCAGCGTTGGGTGTCTTGCTGACGAGTTTTTCTCCCCTTTTCTCATTACTAATTTTCTTGCAATCTCTCTATAAGAGCTTGTTATTGCTGTCACTTAATAGGACAAAGTGGTTTGCACATGACCGATGATGGCATATTGTATTACTACTCACCTCTACTCGAAATGGCTTTACTTCTCTAAGTCTATTCATTTTACGTCCGTCTGATTATTCGTTAAACATTTAAAATAAATCATTGAAGCAATTTTAGTGAGTTTTGGTAACAAAATTAAACAACGACTTGGCTCTGAGTGCAGATAAAGATTATTCGGGAAATGGTCAAATCAAGTCACTGGCATCCTGAAATATTTTAGATCTACGGAGCCGAACAAACCAAGTAATTAACAAACAGTACCTAATGGAATGTACATCAGAGGAACCAGATCGGTGGTTTCAAATTTATTTAGACCGGTTTCGGTAATTCTAAGTAGCCATTTTCAGGTCTCTCAACATGTAAATATTAAGCGGTAATATTTCATCACATTTATGTTCTGCTCTTGAATGTATGTCGAAAATAAAACTTTTTTGCGTCTATTTTAAAATATGTTGCACACATATCGCAATCCCATCGCTCAGAACGTTTGTTTAAAATGACGTCAGGCATATAAAACAATAAGTTTAGTACATAAATTTTAACTTAATTAATTTTGTATGGGGGTTGGTGAGCTGATGCGAGGTGTTGGTTAAAGAGGTCTTACTATGGAGACGACGAGTGGTGTAGAAGAAGCTTGTTTCGTATCAAGTGTTTACACTTACTGCAGATAGCCATCTTTATTTTCTGGGAAGGAGCATTAGGTGGCACTCAATTATTTGCTTCATAAGCCTATTAAAAAGGTTCTCAATAATAAGCTGCACTAATTGCCTCCTTCAAAAGTTTTCAAAACCTTGCGTTTGGCAGCTCTGAAAAATAACAGGAGATATTTTTTATACATTGCACCAAAGCTGCTTTTTTTTATTGAAATGCTGACTAATTTCGGGCTTGGCGTATTTCATCAAGCCAAAGCCCGAAACTAGTCAGCAGTTCAATAGAAAAGCAGCTTTGGTGCAATATATAAAAACGTGTTTCCTGGAATTATCTTATTCACTGTTTAATGAAAAACTTTCAAAACTATAACTTTCGTCCTTTCTGGAATAAAGTTTTAAACGGAAATCCTTTGTTATTCTTTAGTTAGGTGCTAATAATGATAAAGTGGACGGGGAGAGGGGCTAGCCAATATCTGATTGCTTTCGAGTATAATGTTCTGAGAAAAGTAGCGAACGAGAGCTACGTAATTTATTTTCTTGTAACTGAATAATTTAAGACTTTCAAGTGTAATCAGACCAGTGGCTCAGATCCAGTTTATTTCGTTAAGAGTTTAAGATACCGAAACGAGCTTCTTGGCTAATAATAGCAGATGGAATGTACTTAATTTAAGACTAGAAATTCAAAAGGGATTAAGTACCATTTTTAAGAAAATAGGACGTACGAGCCAAGACAATTACAAGGTACGTCTGAAAATTTCGCTCTAGAGGATCAGGTGCCGGCGATACACATTGAGGTACATGTCAACAAACGCCCCCTATCGTGCAAAGCAGTATAGTGAAGCTGTGGCACATGCTGCAACCCAGCTACCGGGGTCATAGAGAGAACTCGTGTCATTGCAATATGGAGCGCAAAACGGAGCACTGGAGCAACGTGTTAACATCTACATCTGCATTTACCTAGATACTCTGCAAATCACATTTAAGTGCCTGGCGGAGGGTTAATTAACCACTTTCATAACTTTTCTCTACCGTTCCATTCTCTAATAGCGCGCGGGAAGAAAGAACACCTAAATCGTTCCGTTTTCGATCTGATTTCTCTTATTTTATTGGGATGGTCATGTCTCCCTAAGTAGGTGGGTGCTATCAAAATATTTTCACATTCAGAAGTAAAATTCGGAGATTGAAACTTTGCAACCGATCACACCACAATGAATAACGTCTTTCTTTTAATGATTTCCACCCCAATTCGTGCAAAATTTCCATGACGATTTCCCCCCGTAACCTGATAAAACAAAACGATCTGCCCTTCTCTGAACCTTCTCAATGTCTTCCGTCAGTCCCACCTGGTGAGGGTCCCACGAGGGGCAACAGTACTGCAGGAGACGACGCACAAGTGTGATGTAGGCAGTCTCTTTGATGGAGCTGGTGCATTTTCGAAGCGTTATGCCAATGAAACGCAACCTTTGGTTCGCCTTCCCCACAATATTTTCTATATGTTCTTTCCAGTCAAAGTTGTTCGTAATTGTAACTCCTAGGTAGTTGGTAGAATTTACGACCTTAAGGTTTGATTGATTTATCGCGTAATTGAAGTTCAGCGGATTTCTGTCAGTGGTCATGTGTATTACTTCACACTTTTCCTTATTTAATGTCAACTGCCAATTTTCGCACCATGTAGAAATTTTGCTAAATCGCTCTGCAGTTGCTTTTGATCCTCGGTTGACTTCACTAACCGATAAAGGACAGCATAATCCACGAACAGTCTAAGGGAGCTATACAGATTGTCTCCTAAATCGTTTATAAACACAAGGAAGAGGAGGGGACATATAACGCTTCCCTGTGGAATGCCAGATATCACTTTTGTTTTACTCGATCAAGTTTTGGTTCAAATTAGAAAGACGGCGACGGAGACCAATGGGTTGTAAGTGAAAGTGTATGGTGAGTAAAACGTGTGTGTCTGACTGGTCTGAGATCCAACACCGCATGATCTCAGTGTTTCGAGTGATTCCACAAGGAGCGTTTGCTGACAGTTTCCAACAGGTGTACAACCGATGTCATAAGTGTATCGTTGCCAATGGCAATTGCTTTGAATGCCATTAAAGGTATTATGTTTGTAATTCTTGCTGACAATTCATCAAACATTTCAGACGACCTTGTACACGACAAGAGAAGCTATGGCCGTAGGTGCTCTAGTCAGTTTCCTAGGGCCACTCGTTGACGGCGTTCAATCCATCCGCAATGTTGATATGCATGTGCAATGCTTTATTCCGGGTGATCAAAGTTAGTTACTTTATCACGTCATGCACATTCAGATTTCTGGAAATAGCTGGCTCGCACTTTATTAAAGCAAAAACCTGATCACCACCCAAAAACTCATGATATCAACGGCACCATGGATTCGAATAATTGCCCCCAGAGAGGTGAAAGTACGGAGAACCCTTAACGAGATCTACATCTGCATCTACATAGATACTCTGCAAATCACATTTATGTGCCTGGCAGAGGCATTAACCATTTTTAATACCCTTTCCATTCTCTAATAGCGCGCGGGAAGAAAGAACACTTAAATCAATCCATTTTCGATCTGATTTTTCTTATTTTATTCGGATGGCATGTCTTACTATGTACGAGGGTGCTAGCAAAATATTTTCGCATTCAGAAGTAAAAGTCGGCGATTGAATTTTCGCAAATAGAACTCGCCGCAATGAATAACGTCGTTCTTTTAAAGATTTCCACCTCAAATTGTGCAACATTTCCGAGACGCTCCCCCCCTTCCCCACCCTTTAACGAGCTGCCCTTCTCTGAACCTTCTCAATGTCAACGTCAGTCCCACCTGGTGAGGGTCCCACACTGGCCAACAGTACTCCAGGAGAGGACGCACAAGTGTGATGTAGGCAGTCTCTTTGGTGGAGCTGTTGCAGCTTATAAGCGTTCTGCCAATGAAACGTAACCTTTGGTTCGCCTTCCCCACAATATTTTCTATGTGTTTTCTCCTGTCTAAGTTGTTCCTAATTGTAACTCCTAGGTATTTGGTAGAATTTACAACCTTAAGGCTTGACTGATTGATAATGTAAATCAGTTAAACTTTTAGGAGGAATGGCCAACGTCCGAAGTCCCGAAGAAGAGCAAATCAGCCTCTTATTTCCAAAATAACCACGAAAGTTAAAAACCGGAAATTATTATCGCGAGAGAAGAAGGACCGGGCTACCTGATGCCATGTGTACCCGAAGAATGCAGATTTGTGGTCAAATGAGTGTGAAATATCATGGTGGTATTTGGTACTCTTATTTCACGTTATCATGCTATTGTGATCACAGCAAAAACACACAATAACAATGGACTTAGCCCTTTTCCAGTGACATTTTCATTGCTATACTACAGACTTACTAGTTGTTCATTTCTCAGTGGTGTATAATGTGACATGTATTAAGACACGCTACACGGAATTAACGGGTTGCCTTTAAATACCTCGAAACTTTCATTTTGCTACTTATCCACTTTTGAATTTCTAGGTTTCAATTGCTTTTATTGTAATCAATTCTCTTCATTCTCTTATAAACTGAATTTGGTCAGCAACTATGGGCTTTGGAAATGGAACGGTGTATCTTTTGACAGCATTCCAAAGCTCAAGTACACTGATGTAACGTTTATTAAGGTTGAAGTCGAAACTATCTCAAAACCTGTACTGGAATTGTGCTTGAAAGGAAAGATGTCATCCACTTATGAGGAACCTATCCACGTCCGCTCAAGGAAATAGTGCCGCGAGTATTCCGCCGCCAGCAGCTATAGATAGAACTCTGGTCATGGGCTACACCAACGATTGCGTCTTTTCAACAATACTATCTAGACTGGCATGGGCTCTCTCAAGCGCTAGTAACGCTGCTGATTGCTGTACATTCTTCCGTTTATCGTTACCATCCTTTTTATTGTTAGTACTACTCGTATTTTGTGTTCTGCGTATTGTTTCTGCATGCCGTCATCCGTGTGTGTTGAAAATGTCACTGTTTCCATATCATCTTAGCCATCGTCTCGCCATCGTCGCTACTATTTCGTACACGGGGCTATCGTCAGCGTTTTCAACTTCACCGCCCCCGCCTTCTCTTTCATCGCCATCTCCTCGTTTTGCCACCGCGGTCATCACCGTCACATCGCCGCTGCATTCATTTTCATCACCGGGACGCTCCTTCGTTGGTACTTATTTTGAAATCACCTTTCCTCGAAAATTCCCACTGTAACCTCCATAATTTACGCGAGTCCTTTTTCCACTCTCACTGTCACCACATACAGATCTTTGCACTTTGTTTGTTGTCGCCTGTATATAATCTTGTCCCATCTAAATTCAATTCCTTTGTCTAACTCAACCTTCCAACGTCCTCTTCCCCATGCCTAGCTCTTCTTTCGCCTTTTACCCACTCCCTGACTTCCTCACTGTAACACCTGCTCGTTACATCCCGCCATGCCACCCCAAAACGTTTCTAACCGCAATAAACAAATAGGCATTACTCCTGTTACAGTATCTTCTCCACCAGCTGTTCATACCCTCATATTAAAGTTTTGTGTGCCAAATCCCCCAACCTTGGAATCCGAAAGGATATCCTCAACATTCCAAAATACTGTTTATCAAGTTGTTGAACAAGATTGCTATTTTCTGGCCCTTTATTTCCTTTTGTGGCGTGTAGGTTACTCCGTCCTTCCATGAAGCGTCGTATGCTACAGACAAAGTTTCAAATGCTACAAATGTCTTAAGATTCTTTTGAATTACAGCGAATTACAGCTTCTATGACAGTGGTTCGAGCGAGTACTTGATTACTGCAACATTTGTGAGATCTGGAGCCTGCTTACTCGACTGGTATTTGTTCCAAGATGTGGCCGCTAATTCTGTTGAAGATAAGCTTTTCAGGTGTTTTTGGGTACAGCTTAGCAAGGAGATTGGACTAAAATTTTTGCTCTGTTCTAAGATGGGCACTATTTTAGTTTTCTTAAGCTAGTTGGAAAAGAATCTCTTGTCCAAGATATTGAGACGTATCAGCCGTGTTGCTGTTGTGGTCTTCAGTCCGGAGACAGGTTTGATGCAGCTCTCCACAATACCCTATCCTGAGCAAGCCTCTTCAACTCCACAGAAGAACGGCAACCTACATCTGTCTGAATCTGCTTACTGTATCCATCTTTTGGTCTTCCTCTGCGGTTTTTACCCCACACACTTCCCTCCAACGCTAAATTCACAATTCCTTGATGTCTATCCCTTCTTTTAGTCAAGATATGCCAGAAATTCCTTTTCTCCCCAATTCTGTTCAGTACCTCCTCATTAGTTACGCGATCCACCCATCTAATCTTCAGCATTCTTCTGTAGCACCATATTTCAAAAGCCTCAATCCTCTTCCTGTCCGCACTGTTTTTCGTCTATGTCTCACTCCCATACACGGCAACACTCCATACAAATGCCTTCAGAAAGGATTTCCTTAGGCTTAGATCAATATTCGATGTTAACAAATTTCTCTTTTTCAAGAACGCTTTTCTATCCATTGCCATTCTGCATTTTATATCGTCTGTACTGCGACCATCATTTGTTATTTTACTGCCGAAGTAACAAAACTCTTCTACCTCCTTTATTGCTTCGTTACCCAATCTAATTCCTTCAGCGTCACCTGATTTTCTTAGCCTGCACTCCATTACCCTAGTTTTGCTCTTGTTAATTTTCATCTTATATGCACCTTTCAGCACACTGTCCATTCCGTTCAATTGCTCTTCCAGGTCCTTTACTGTATCTGACAGAATCACTATGTCGTCGACAAAACGCAATGTTTCTAATTCTTTACCCTGAACTTTAATTCCTTCTCCAAATTTCTCCTTGCTTTCCTTTATAGCTTGCTCAATGTACAAATTGAATAACATCGGAGAAAAGCTACAAGCCTGTCTTACTCCCTTCCCAACCACTGCATCCCTTTTATGCCCTTCAACTCTGATAACTGCTGTCTGGTTTTTGTACAAGTTGTAAATAACCTTACACTCCCTATATTTTACTCCAGCTTTCTTCAGAACTTGAAAGAGTTTATTCCAATCAACATTGTCAAAAGCCTTCTCCAAATCTACCAAAGCTAGAAATGTACGTTTGCCTTTCCTTAATCTGTCTTCTGGATAAGCCGTAAAGTGAGTATTGCCTCCCGTGTTCCTACATTTCTCCTGAACATTTCAACTGATCCTCAAAAAATCAAATGTGGAAATGTTTGTAGAAGTTATGGGACTTAACTATGGCCGGCCGCGGTGGGCGAGGAGTCTGAGGCGCTCCAGTCAAGGTCTGCACGGCCACTACGGTCGGGGGGTTCGAATCCCCCCTCGGGCATGGATATTTGTGCCGTCCTAGTTCGTAAGTAGTTCATAAGTAGTTTGTAAGTTTAGGGACTGATGACCCCGTAGTTAAGTCCCATAGACTATACAAACATTTGAACATTTTGAACTTAACTACGGGGTCATCAGTCCCTAAGATTACAAACTACTTATGAACTAGCTAAGACTATGGACGGCACAAATATCCATGCCCGAGGGGGGATTCGAACCCCCTACCGTAGTGGCCGTGCAGACCGTGACTGGAGCGCCTCAGTCCCCTCGGCCACCGCGGCCGGCCTTCCATCATTCTGTATATAATTCGTGTTAATATTTTGCAACCATGACTTATTAAACTGATGGTTCTGTAGTTTTGACACCTGTCTGCACCTGCTTCCTTTGGAATGGGGATTATAACATTTTTATTAAAGTCTGAGGGTACTTCTCCTGTCTCATACATCTTACACACCAGGTGAAACAATTTTGTCATGGCTGGTTCTCCCAGAGACTTCAGTAGCTCTGAGGGAATATCATCTACTTCAGGGGCCTTGTTTCGACTTAGATCTTTCAGGGCTCTGTCAAATTCTTCTCTCAGTACAGTATCTCCTATTTCATCTTAATCTACATCCTCTTCCCTTCCTACAATATTGTCTCGAAGTTCATTTCCTTTGTAGAGCCCCTCTATATACTCTATACACCTTTCAGCTTTCCCTTCTTTGCTGAGAACTGGTTTTTCCATCAGTGTCCTTGATATTCATAGAGCTGTTTTTGTTATCTCCAAATGTTTCTTTTATTTTCCTGTAGGCTGTATCTATTTTCCCCCTATTTACATTCTTCTACATCCTTGCATTTGCCTTCTAGCTACTCCTGCTGAAGCCATTTTGCACTTCCTGTCAATCTCATTTCTTGGTCGTCTGTACCTTTTATATTTTCTCCTTTCATCGATTTAATTTAGTATCTCCTGTGATATCCAAGGATTTTTTGTAGGTCTTGCCTTCCTACTTATTTTGTCCCTGCTGCCTTCACTATTTCATCTTTCAATTTTACCCATTCCTCCTCTACTGTTTCATTTTCCCCTGTTTCTGTCAATTGTTGCCTAAAGCTCCCTCTGAAATTCTTAAGAACTTCAGGTTCATTCAATTTATCCAGGTCCCTTCTCCTTATTTTCGTACTTTTTTGTAGTTTCTTCAGTTTCAGCCTACAGTTCATAACCAACAAATTATGGTCAGAGTCTATATCTGCCCATGAGTTATTCCAGATGATATTAGCAAAGCTACGAGCGAGTACGTCTCCAATATTCTGCTGGAAAATGATACTGTCGTAGTTATAATCCTGAACACACACTGATGATGATCTAAGTAGTGTAGGTAGGATCCATGGCTATGAGGTGCCACATATCCCTTCCACCTCAAGCGCACAACCTTCTAGCCACTCCCCTCCAGAGGCTCTCTGCTAATGATAACGAATCGATAAAAAACTAGACGATCTCTGATGAAGATCAGTGATCAAGCTCAGACTCCTTCAGATGAACGAAACCCAGGCGACAATAAACAGGACTCACTCTCTGCTCCTTCTGTCTGTCTCACCGTTCATTACCGTCCTATCCAGTTATCATACTGAAATAGCTCGAACTAACCTTCGAATAGCAACTAACATGGAATCCTCACCTACTAACATCCAACATAAGCCCCACAATAGATTAAACTACTAACAGGCGGAATTATGGGACTTCACCGCTTCACTGTCCCTTTACATCTAAAAAATCCTCGATCTGCTCCATCCTTTGCAATGCAAATGTTGCATGGATACCTGCCCCTCCAAATAGCGGAACACTATGCAATTTCGCTCATCTATACAGACTCTTACCTTACCGACTAGGATCCTTTACGAACTCATCGAATTCTATACTTACACTCACTGAACACCTCTAAGTAGCCGACACCACCGAGAACCGGGCTTTTGTAGTGCCAATTTCTAACCCTAGTGTTCCTTTGTGCCTCTACCACATCCCATCAACACATCCTCCATATCCTGTCCGAAAGAAACTACAACGAACTCCACCATGATCATGAAGTAAATCCTGATTCATACCCACCGTATTAACTCTAAATCCAATCCATCCTACGTACCTCCCGAGGGCTTCCTCACCATCGTACCTCATTTGCCCCAAACTATACCTAATGCTCTCCACCGTCAATTCCGATCGCACTGTACGTCAATAGCCAGTCCTGTCCCCCACTATCCTCATACCAGTCAGTCCATCGTACTTCTCACCTACACTCCTTATCTCCCTGAATCAACAGTCTCCCCAGTACACATGTAAATTTTTACACCTTTACACCTTTGATCGAGCAGAGGATACTGAAGAAAAAAGGTATAATGATGTCGGGAAACGGTTGGATTCCGAGATACGTCGGCCGACAGTGTTCGGCCCCTAATGGCCGAAATAATTCTGAGGTCATTTTCACGTAAGCCTTTTCACGTTTCCAAAAGGTAAGTGAAGGTCGCTTTATATTCCAAACTGATAACACGTAACTCTTATTAAAGGGTAATCAATTTGGAATCAGAGCAATGTGTGGCTTATCTTTACAACTAGCCACTCATCTGATTGGAAAACTGTGTAGATGCTGTATGTAGAGTCTGTTCAGTTTAGTGTGTTTTAATTGGATCTTCTCTTGACAATAACTCTCTCGCTGTTGCTGCAGCAATTCAAGAACACTGAAATCTTTAAATCTATTTATTACATTATCAAAAACGTAATTTTGCAAGTTATAACTTAAATAGAAACAGAAGAAATATATCGAACCAAGGGCACTGAATTAGCAATCTACTACATTTCTCACTACGATACACATCCGTTTACTGGAGTGTTACTTAATTTACCTTACACTGTCATCGGAAATTTTTCGCTTTTTCTGTTTTCCTGTTGCCTACATTGGCGAGGATTTCAGAAATTTAAAAGGTTCAGCTACCTGCTCCTTCTCCCATATTTTGGATTAAATGGAATTTAAATGTTACTTACAGCAGCAGCAACAGGGGTAGTGTGCTGATGTTGGGAACGATCGTCCATTTCGGTTTGGAAAATAGAAAGAATAACCTTTCGTGTTGACCATAACACAAATAATTAATCTAGTTCCTTTTCGATTGCGGACAGGTTGTTGTACGTATTGTTTTCAGGTCAGTCTATTACTAGTTTTTTTTTTTTAAAGCAAACTCATTAAGAATTAGATGTCTTATATCGATTTAAATGCTTCGTTTCAAAGACGGAGAACTATCTAGCACGTTTCCAGGAGCTTTAAATTATAAGTAAAAAGTTTATTTCATCCATTGCTGTTTTTTCTTCGTATTACCTATTGTAATTACTCAGTAAACGATAAGGAAAACTATGATTCTCAAAGAGCGAAGCAGCAAATAAAACGGTCGTTGATTTTATCGTAAAGTAATAAAAAAAACTTAATTGGATTTCAGTTAGATTCAAGAACAGGGCGCAAAATGGAGGAGAACATAACGGAACGCCTTTTCCTTTCGTGTAAATTTTCATTTAGTCGGTGACAACAGTTCTGGTTCGTAAAAAACATCCATTTTCAGTCGTAGTACTAAGTGGCTTTCGCTCCGTGTTTACTCTATCTCAATATAGCGCCGAGCACAACGCTTGGCTGCACACAGATCAAAGTATCCACCCACTGGTTTCCCTACTGTATACTTTCTTTTCTGGGTTACAGTATGCATGATTCCTGCTACAGGTTTTTATTGTTACTCCTACTGTGCCACTGTAGATTCAATTCGCCGCTAACGTCCGGACACATCGAATCTCCCACGGACGATGGAACGGATGAGGAAGTCCATTTGCATGGCCTGCTCGTTCACCGGATCTCAACCCGTGTGATTTCTCGTTATGGGGCCATCTCAAAAGTATCGAGAATGTAGAGCCCATTCCAGATGTAGAGATACTGGAGCAGCGTATTCATGCGGCGAGCTTGTTGCATGCGTTGAGGTACATAGAAACGATTTCAACACTTACTATGACTGTGGCAGCATGTTACAGTGCTGCAGTCTTTGTAACAAAGTATGACTGAATAAATGGTCTCCAGCATGGGAACATGAATGTCCAGACGTTTGTTCATCGGTTCTTTTTTGTTCTGCATCCTCTCCTCGATCAAAACTTGTACGCGATGGAAAAATCTTCTTTTATATTGTGTCCGTTTTAGGGGCACTAATTGTTTTGTCCACTCCCTGGAACTAAATTAAATATATCTCCATGTTAATGAGTCTTTCGCCTAGAGTTAATTGACTTTCGGCTGAAGAGAACGATACCGAAAGGGAAGGCCACGTGGTGCTCAGGCCACGTCACACAGAGCAGGTGGCTGCCGCGTGCCTGGACGGCTGGCCGCTAGGGCCTAGTGGGTTCTTTGACCATACATACTGGTAGACTGCACAGGGCATCGTATTCATAGCACCAACATCTCTGTAGCTAAACCATTGCTTTGCCAACACTCACGTGGCAGTGTACAATTGTGGTACAGCTTTGCCTGGGATTATACAGAGCTTTTTGTGAAGGCAAGTAACATTAAATTTCAACAGTCAAAAATGGGGTGCCACAAGGTTCGGTGTTGGGCCCTTTGCTGTTCTTAATGTATATTAACGACTTGCCGTTCTATATCCATGAAGATGCATAGCTGGTTCTTTCTGCTGATGATACAAGTATAGTTATCACGCCTGGCAGACAAGAACTAACTGAATTGTTGATATTCATGTCGGGTTTCCAGCCGGATCATCGAGTCATCTTGACACAATATTTCAACGGACCACCTGGCCGCCATCTTCAGGTGCTGAGTCTCGTAGGAAACTGAAGTCTTGCCGTGCCCGGCGGCCTTATATACGCCGCGAAGTACTAACGGCGCGTGCGCCAGAAAGTCGTGGCTGCGTCCTCTGCCGCAAGCAGCCGGTGCAGCGCCTCAGTGGAGAAAACTGGCAGGAACGATGTATCGCTTACATGCGCTAGTTGTCACAGGTGGAGAAAAGAGCACGCTGTTTTTTTAAAATTAGACAAAACTGGATTCCACATGTTGCTAAGAGGGAACCCCTTATCTCTATTTATTAAATTGTCCGCCAACCTAATCTCAATAGATTCCTTTAAAACGCATTCCCAGTAGCGAGACGCAGAAGCAAGTACACGTGTTTCGTCATACTTCATTCTGTGTCCTTCGGTTAAACAATGCTCCGCTACTGCAGACCTGTCAGGTTGTAACAAACGTGTATGTCTGTGGTGCTCGGTGCATCGATCATTGACGGTGCGAATCGTTTGTCCTATATATGCTTTCCCACAGTGGCAAGGAATCTTATAAACACCAGGTTTTCTCAGCCCCAAATCGTCTTTAACTGAGCCAAGAAGAGCCCTAGTCTTGGCAGGTGGTCGAAACACACTTTTTATATTAAACTTTTTTAAAATCCTTCCAATTTTTGATGACACATTTCCAGCGTACGGAAGGAAGGCAACTGATGTGCATTGGTCCTCTTCTGGTTCTGGCGACGGCCCAATCTGCATGGCATGACGGATCTGTCTCTCTGTGTACCCGTTCTCCTTAAACACCAACTTCAGATGTTCTAGTTCCTGTGTTAAGGTATCTGCATCCGATATGGCATAAGCTCTTCGAACTAAAGTTTTCAGGACGCCTGTGCGTTGGTTCGGTGGGTGGCAACTCATTGCATGTAGATATCGGTCTGTGTGCGAATGTTTTCTGTACACACTATGTCCTAGGGTTCCATCGTCCTTCCTGTACACTAAAACATCCAAAAATGGAAGCTTCCCATCTCTCTCCACTTCCATCGTGAATTTAATGTTGGGGTGGAGGCAATTAAAATGATCCAGGAACCGATTAAGAGCATCCGGTCCATGAGGCCACACCATGAACGTGTCATCCACGTATCTCCAGAAACAGGTAGGTTTCAGACGAGCTGTCCTCAGTGCCCTGTCTTCAAAGTCCTCCATAAATAAATTGGCGACTATGGGGGATAAAGGACTTCCCATAGCCACTCCGTCATTCTGCTCAAAGTACTGGTCATTAAATAAAAAATATGTAGAGGTCAGCACATGACGACAAAGCTTAGTCATTTCTGCGTCCAGTTTGTCACCAATTAATTCTAAAGACTCTTCAAGAGGGACCCGTGTAAACAGAGATACTACGTCGAAGCTGACAAGCATATCAGATGGACCAACACACAAAGATTTCAACCGTTGAGTAAACACCAAAGAGTTGGGGATATGGTGTTCGCAGTTTCCAACGTGAGGACTAAGGACTGATGCTAAATACTTTGCCAAGTTATACGTCGGTGCACCCAAGTTACTTACTATAGGACGTAATGGTACCCCATCTTTGTGGACCTTTGGTAGGCCGTATAGTCTCGGAGGAACCGCAGCACTAGGGCGAAGTTTTTTTACCACCTCCTCAGGTAACGAACTATTCCTCAAAAGCGAAAAAGTCTTCCGTTTTACTCGCTCTGTGGGGTCATTTTGCAATTTGCGGTACGCAGAGTCTTGAAGTAGACGATCCATTTTGTCTACATAATCATGACGAGTAAGAAGAACTGTGGCATTGCCCTTGTCCGCTGGTAAGATGACCAAATCTGAATCTTGCCTAAGGGATCTGTGTACTCAATCCACGACATCGGACGACACCTTCAAGCGTATCGTGATTAACCTCACGAGTAAAGATTTGGACGACGCCACTGTGTCTGTGTTGAAGAAAGGTTTAAATTTTGCTCCCACACCGAAGACACTTCCTGTGACTGAATTTATCTGTTCTGTGGAGCAAGCGGTGTCTCGTCTTCCTGATGACAGAGCCGAAGAAATCAGACAGGAAATTTCAGCTGTATTACATAAGTCTACCCCACCACAGAGTAACATTTCTTCTATTGAGAGGGCGGCTATCCGATCCCTTAGGCAAGATTCAGATTTGGAAGGGATCTGTGTACTCAATCCACGACATCGGACGACACCTTCAAGCGTATCGTGATTAACCTCACGAGTAAAGATTTGGACGACGCCACTGTGTCTGTGTTGAAGAAAGGTTTAAATTTTGCTCCCACACCGAAGACACTTCCTGTGACTGAATTTATCTGTTCTGTGGAGCAAGCGGTGTCTCGTCTTCCTGATGACAGAGCCGAAGAAATCAGACAGGAAATTTCAGCTGTATTACATAAGTCTACCCCACCACAGAGTAACATTTCTTCTATTGAGAGGGCGGCTATCCGATCCCTTAGGCAAGATTCAGATTTGGTCATCTTACCAGCGGACAAGGGCAATGCCACAGTTCTTCTTACTCGTCATGATTATGTAGACAAAATGGATCGTCTACTTCAAGACTCTGCGTACCGCAAATTGCAAAATGACCCCACAGAGCGAGTAAAACGGAAGACTTTTTCGCTTTTGAGGAATAGTTCGTTACCTGAGGAGGTGGTAAAAAAACTTCGCCCTAGTGCTGCGGTTCCTCCGAGACTATACGGCCTACCAAAGGTCCACAAAGATGGGGTACCATTACGTCCTATAGTAAGTAACTTGGGTGCACCGACGTATAACTTGGCAAAGTATTTAGCATCAGTCCTTAGTCCTCACGTTGGAAACTGCGAACACCATATCCCCAACTCTTTGGTGTTTACTCAACGGTTGAAATCTTTGTGTGTTGGTCCATCTGATATGCTTGTCAGCTTCGACGTAGTATCTCTGTTTACACGGGTCCCTCTTGAAGAGTCTTTAGAATTAATTGGTGACAAACTGGACGCAGAAATGACTAAGCTTTGTCGTCATGTGCTGACCTCTACATATTTTTTATTTAATGACCAGTACTTTGAGCAGAATGACGGAGTGGCTATGGGAAGTCCTTTATCCCCCATAGTCGCCAATTTATTTATGGAGGACTTTGAAGACAGGGCACTGAGGACAGCTCGTCTGAAACCTACCTGTTTCTGGAGATACGTGGATGACACGTTCATGGTGTGGCCTCATGGACCGGATGCTCTTAATCGGTTCCTGGATCATTTTAATTGCCTCCACCCCAACATTAAATTCACGATGGAAGTGGAGAGAGATGGGAAGCTTCCATTTTTGGATGTTTTAGTGTACAGGAAGGACGATGGAACCCTAGGACATAGTGTGTACAGAAAACCTTCGCACACAGACCGATATCTACATGCAATGAGTTGCCACCCACCGAACCAACGCACAGGCGTCCTGAAAACTTTAGTTCGAAGAGCTTATGCCATATCGGATGCAGATACCTTAACACAGGAACTAGAACATCTGAAGTTGGTGTTTAAGGAGAACGGGTACACAGAGAGACAGATCCGTCATGCCATGCAGATTGGGCCGTCGCCAGAACCAGAAGAGGACCAATGCACATCAGTTGCCTTCCTTCCGTACGCTGGAAATGTGTCATCAAAAATTGGAAGGATTTTAAAAAAGTTTAATATAAAAAGTGTGTTTCGACCACCTGCCAAGACTAGGGCTCTTCTTGGCTCAGTTAAAGACGATTTGGGGCTGAGAAAACCTGGTGTTTATAAGATTCCTTGCCACTGTGGGAAAGCATATATAGGACAAACGATTCGCACCGTCAATGATCGATGCACCGAGCACCACAGACATACACGTTTGTTACAACCTGACAGGTCTGCAGTAGCGGAGCATTGTTTAACCGAAGGACACAGAATGAAGTATGACGAAACACGTGTACTTGCTTCTGCGTCTCGCTACTGGGAATGCGTTTTAAAGGAATCTATTGAGATTAGGTTGGCGGACAATTTAATAAATAGAGATAAGGGGTTCCCTCTTAGCAACATGTGGAATCCAGTTTTGTCTAATTTTAAAAAAACAGCGTGCTCTTTTCTCCACCTGTGACAACTAGCGCATGTAAGCGATACATCGTTCCTGCCAGTTTTCTCCACTGAGGCGCTGCACCGGCTGCTTGCGGCAGAGGACGCAGCCACGACTTTCTGGCGCACGCGCCGTTAGTACTTCGCGGCGTATATAAGGCCGCCGGGCACGGCAAGACTTCAGTTTCCTACGAGACTCAGCACCTGAAGATGGCGGCCAGGTGGTCCGTTGAAATATTGTGTCAAGATGACTCGATGATCCGGCTGGAAACCCGACATGAATATCAACAATTTATACGCCGGGAAACTCTACGTAATCACAACAAGAACTAACTGAAGAAATTGTAAACGATGTCTTTTAGAAAATCATTAAGCAAATGGACTATCATTAAATTTTGATAAAACCCAGTATAGTTCTACACAGTCAGTGGAATGACACCATTAATAAATATAGACTTTGATCAGAAATCAGTAGAAAAGGTAGAATATACAAAATTTTTATGTGTATGCATTGATGAGGGGATGAAGTGAAAAAAAAAAAAAAAAAATCACATTGAAGATCTGCTGAAACGTTTGAGTTCAGCTAATTGTGATATTAGTATAATTGCAAATTTTGGTGATATACCTCTCAGTGAATTAGCTTACTATGCCTATTTTCATTATCTGCTTTCGTATGGCATCATTTTCTGGGATACTTCATCACTGAGTAAAAAAGTATTCATTGCACAAAAGCGTGTAATCAGAATAATTGCTGGAACCCATCCAAGATCATCCTGCAGACACTTATTCAAAGAGCTAGGGATCTTGACAGTATATATATTCACTTATGAAATTTGTTATTACTAATCCCACCTAATTCAAAATAATAGCAGTGTACATAACTACAACACTAGGAGAAAGAATGATCTTCAGTATTCAAGGTTAAATTTAGTTTTGGCACAGAAAGGGGTAAATTATGCTGCCACAAAAGTCTTTGGTCACCTACTAAACAGCATAAAAAGCCTGACAGATAGACAACTACCATTTGAAAATAAATTAAAAGAATTTCTGAATGGCAACTCCTTCTACACCATAGATGAATTTTTAGATATAAATTAGTAAATCTGAAAAAAAGAAAAAGAAAAAAAATTGTGTCATGTAATATTTAGTACAAAGTAATAATTTGTAAAGACACCTTTCGTTAACCTGACACGTTCCACATCATTACGAAGTGCCGTATTCATAATCTATGGAACAAGTACTAATCTAATCTAATCAAGTGAAGGTATTATTAGTTTAAAATGATGGCATTTATTGTAAACTGTGGAGTTGTTTATTACACCCGGCTAATGTTTGCCAACAGGTCACGTGGTCCTACGTTTGAACCAAGCCATGCGTATAGCCGCACTGCTGTTTGTATCTATTGTCGAAGAGAGTGTTGTACCCCACCGGCTAGTCATTCAGCTACGCGGTAGCAACCTGCTCGGCGTGACGTGGCATGAGCGCCACGTGACCTTCTCTATCGCTGGTGTTGCTGAAGAGCGGGATGTCTGTAACGTTGCATACCTTCGTCAATATTTAGTGACAGGGGGATGGAAGTAAATAGGTTTTCCGGCTCCGAGAGCCTCTGCTGGCTTTTGGGCGGGCGCTGTTCGCCTTATCCCACGAGTACGTTCTCAGCTTTCTTCGTTAATTCCTCTGAGGACGTAGACGTATTACGTTTAGACAGTTTTTTGTTCTGTGCTGCACAGTCAGGACAGCATTCAAGCCTGTGGCTGCAAATATTTGCCTGTGGCTGTATTATGCTTTGTATTTACAAGACATTATTGCGTAAGAGAAATAGCCAGTCTACTTGTGATAGCATTCAGACAAACCTCTGTACCAAAGTATATCATACTTTGTGCCTTCTCTTTTTACCGTCCAAGTAGACGTGTCAAGAAACTTATTAAAACCTTGACCCTGTTTTCTCTGAATAACTGTGATGGACACTTCACATACCTCCTCTAACTCCCCCTGACGTCTGAAACTTTCTGCCTGAAGACTATCCACCAGAATATACAAGATATTCTGCAACGGAGACTGCATCGGATCCAGTGTGACTCCAACGAGAAAACTCCCTACTCCAATTCTTAGCACTCGAAAAGCGCGCCACTTGACGACTCATAATTGACTCAAGTGATCACCAGTACATACAAACAAACAATATAAAGTTATTTGTTCATAATTCTGTTTGCACTGTTGAACGAACCAACACAATACATTAAAAACACGACATAATTTTTTTATATGTACAGTTTGCCAAAAATCCAAGTTCAAACCTTTCAAATTGATGTTTACAGTGGCGGAAATTGTTTATTCTTCTGAACCTCTACTGTTTTGGCATGTAACGCTACGCAGATAGATAAAAAAAAAAAAAAAAAAAAAAAAAACCCGCGCTGATCGGGTGTTGTTTATTCCAATCTCATCTTCCTCGGACCAGATCGGAAAACTATGGATCAACCAAATATGTCATTCCTTTCACCACATCTGATCGAGAGTGCAACAGTTATGATTTTTGAATTAATTCCAAATTTTCTGTTTCCCCTTTGCCGTTTTCATGAACTCTTCCAAAATTTTTTGCAGGGCCACAATGATCAAAGAGGGAAAAAAGAAAGACGTATTTGCAGTGTTCTTATCGTGATTTCACGAATTAATAGAAAAAATCCCACAGAAAAAAGCAGTTTAGATCTTTCCTGAATTTTCTAATTCCTTTCGGAATTTTTCTCTTAAGTTTCCACTGTTAACTTTATTCAGACTATTATGAACATAATTCTTCTTTATGTTTTTGGCCTCCTCCTCCGCAGTTGCAGTTATACAGTTTGTATAGGTTAGGTGACCGTCTTATGCAGCTGTAAATTAGTCTACTTGATGCTGGCCGCAGTGGCCGAGCGGTCTGCGGCGTGCCAGTCACGGTCTGCACGGCCGCTGCTGTCGGGAGTTCGAATCCCCCCTCGGGCATGAATGTTTGTGCCGTCTTTAGTATAAGGTAGTTCATAAGTAGTTTGTAAGTTTAGGGACTGATGACCCCGTAGTTAAGTCCCATAAGCTCTACAGACATTTGAACATTTTTGTCTACTTGATACCAGATGCGTTGCGCTTTATTTTAAAGCATCTTCAGTGGTCAACAGTACAGGAAATACATTTTTTACTTTACGTTATTTGTTTGATTTTTACTAAATTCCGATTGACAACAGTTCTCATGCAATGAGATTATATAATTCTGAATAAAATGAACTATTAATGTCAGTTATGTTGTCCTTTTCATGTGTGTTTTGTCGCACACACATGAAAAGGACAACATAACTGACATTAATAGTTCATTTTATTCAGAATTATATAATCTCATTGCATGAGAACTGTTGTCAATCGGAATTTAGTAAAAATCAAACAAATAACGTAAAGTAAAAAATGTATTTCCTGTACTGTTGACCACTGAAGATGCTTTAAAATAAAGCGCAACGCGTCTGATCTCACGTAGACCAATTTACAGTTGCGTAAGATGGCCACCTAACTTATACAAACTGTTTTACGAACATTTGCTATATATGTTAGCCAAATCGGTCGTGCAATTCTGATTGATGCGGTTAGCAAGGAGCAGCATTGAAGTTGTACACTAGACTTACGCATAATAGTTCGCGATCGGGAGCGCTCACTTTAGTTCCGGCTCTGCCGCGAACTAGTTCGTTGTTTTAGTTCGTCCGCTCCCAGTGACGGCTGAGCGGCGTGGTCTGCGCATGCAGGTGGAGGGAGACGTTCCCCCACCTAGCTGCTTCATGCGCTTGCTGCTTGAGCCGATAACGATATCACGCAAACCAAAAGAAACAGTTTGTGGGTAATTTCTCGCGTTTAAGTTTAGGGCTATCACTATATCTTGGCATTGTGAAATTTATTAGTCAGATATTGCAGAGTGCAGAATACTTCAACACAGAAATTTTATAGCACTGAAGTATGTAATCTAGCAGGCAGACGCTCACCTCGAAATTGCTCTCATAAGCAGAAGGCAATCATGAGCATTATTTTTAATTCTGCTACGCGCCCTCTCGCTATTGCCCGTCGGTCTTCGGAAAAGAATCCAACGAACTAAGAAGCGAGATACGTTTGGCATAATAGTTCGCGACCGATCACGCATATTTTAGTTCGCGACCGATCGCGCATATTTTAGTTCGCGACCGGTAGCTCTCCTTTTAGTTCGCAGCTCGGCCGCGAAGTAGGTCGCTCTTTTTAGTTCGGCCGCTTTTTTTGGCTTTTGCTACCGCTACTAATAGAACTCTTTCTTTTATTATGACAGCTTTTTTGTATAATGATCAGTGTTGTCCAGGCGTGTGCTATTATCCGTATTCTTGGGCAATCAGACATCAAATAAACCAGTTATTTACACGAATGGGTGATACAATGGTATTCAACTACTTTGCATGCAGAGTACTCGTAGTATTTTATTATTAAAATAAATTTATTTATTTATTTAATAGGTCACTGAAGGAACATTGCCTACAAAATATGCTAAATGCGTCTATTTTCGTGAATAAAAATGCACTTTTGAGTTCTCTTTATTTCTTTACACTATGGAATGAAGGTTCTGGCTTATATTTAGCCACTGCTGAATAGCTTAGAAAAGAAAATGTGTGGCAGTGAACTATGAAACTACAGCTGAGCTGCATCTCAGCTCGAAATGACGGTAACTGGCAGAAGGGAATCACGCGATTCTGTGCGCTCTCGGGTCCTCTCTCTGTTCCCCGTCAGTCTTCGGAAAAGGAGCGGACGAACTAAGAGGAGAGGGATATGCGAACTAGTTCGCGTAGTTCGCCTGTGGGGGCCCTCTTCCGAACTAGTTCGTTCCCGAACTACACGATAACAGAAGCGAGGGACATTACGTTTCATTGTGTCTCTTATAAGTTTTAACTGCTAGTTTCTCACAAATAACACTGACCATTTCTCCAACAAACGCGCCGGTATGGCTTCGCCCCCTTGTTACCCGATTTGCAAGAGAACGGCGTCCGCCATTTGGTGACGTCAGAGCTGCGGCTCTCGGAGTGGTTGGTAATCCCGGCATCTGCTGATTAGAAGCCGCGTGGGCTGCGCGCCGCCGCCGCCGCCTCTTCATTTGCGCAATCCGCTTTGGCGGCCGCGTCCGCCAGGTTCTGTCCCGGAAAAGTTAATTTCAAGTGGATTACCGCGCACACCGCGGCGGTTCTCTTCTTAGGAAACAGGCTGACAGAGGCCGGCGTGCGAGTTATATGGCACGCAAAACCAGTCCATTCAAATCCGCTTGTTTCGTGTGTCCATGAGCTATGAGGTGACAGAAGTAATGGGCTGCCGATATGTGGAAATACAGATGGCTGTGGGATCAGAATGTGGAAAGAGGCGGTGCGTTAGAAACCTGTCAGTTACACTTCGGTGCTTCACGTGGAAAGGTTTTCGACGGGATTATGGCCACACGACATAACTACACTACTGGCTATTAAAATTGCTGCACCAAGAAGAAATGCAGATAATAAACGGATATTCATTGGGCAAATATACGAGGCGCGTCCAGAAAGTAAGTTCCGTTTGGTTATATTAAACGAACGGGTGCAGATACAGAAAAAATATTCATTTTACAAAAATCTACAATTGTTACACTACTTTTCTACATAGCTTTCGAAATTTTGTAGGTAATTGTCATAGCATGGCACGAGGTTTTGTGTGCCTTTTTCATAGAATGTTGCCGCCTGTGTATTCAACCATGTGGTAACATGTTCTTTCAGCTCTTTATCATCGTTGAGGTGTTGTCCACCAAGGACAGATTTTAGGTGTAAGAAGAGGATTACTGTCAAAAGATTTTTTTTTGGCGGTAATGCCTGACCTCACATACCGAATGTGACCAAACAATTCTTACGGAAATTTCAATGGGACCATACATCTCGGACCTCTCTCCTAGCGACTTTCATCTCTTCTTACACCTAAAATCTGTCCTTGGTGGTCAACACTTCAACGATGATAAAGAGCTGTTACCACATTGTTGAATACACAGGCGGCATCTTCTGTGAAGGATGCATGCAAAAACTTGTGGCACGCTATGACAAGTGCCTACAAAAGTTCGTCAATTATATGGAAAAGTAATTTAAGAGTTGTAGAATTTTGTGCAATAAAAATTTCTTCTGTATCTGTGTACAATTTCATTTTATTACCATTTCTGGACGCGCCTCGTATTATACCAGAACTGACACGTGATTACATTTTCATGCAATTTGTGGCATTTGTACCCAGAACACCCACCTCTGGCCGTAATAACGGCTTTGATACGACTGGGCATTGAGTCAAACAGAACTTGGCGTGAACAGGTGCAGATGCCCATGCAGCTTCAACACGATACCACAGTTCATCGTGACTAGTGACTGGCTATTGTGACGAGCCAGTTGCACGGCCACCATTGAACAGACGTTTTCAGTTCGTGAGAGATCTGGAGAATATGCTGGCCAGGGCAGCACTCGAACATTTTCCGTGTCCAGAAAGGCCCGTACAGGACCTGCAACATGCGGTCGTGCATTATCCTGCTGAAATGTAGGGTTTCGCAGGGATCGAATGAAGTATAGAGCCACGGGTCGTAACACACCTGAAATGTAACGGCCACTGTTCAAAGTGCCGTCCATGCGAACAAGAGGTGACCGAGACTTGTAACAAATGGAACCCCATACCATCACGCAGGGTGATACGCCAGTATGGCAATGACGAATACGCGCTTTCAAAGTAAGTTCACCGCGATGTCGCCAAACACGGATGCAACCATGATGATGCTGTAAACAGAATCTGGATTCATCCGAAAATAATGCCATTCGTGCAGCCAGGTTCGTCGTAAGGGTAACCGCAGCTATGGTCTCCGAGCTGATAGTCCATGCTGCTGCAAACGTCGTCGAACTGTTCGTGCAGATGGTTGTTGTCTTGTAAACGACCCCATCTGTTGACTCAGGGATCGAGACGTGGCCGCACGATCCGTTACAGCCATGCCGATAAGATGCCTGTCATCTCGACTACTAGTGATACGAGGCCGTTGGGATCCAGCACGGCGTTCCATATTGCCCTCCTGAACCCACCGATTCCATATTCTGGTAAAAGTCATTGGATCGCGACCAATGCGAGTAGCAATGTCGCGATACGATAAACCGCAATCGCGATAGGCTACAATCCGACCTTTATCAAAGACGGAATCGTGATGATACGCATTTCCCCTCCTTCCACGAGTCATCACAGCAACCTTTCACCAGGCAACGCGGGTTAACTGCTGTTTGTGTATGAGAAATCAGTTGGAAACTTGCGTCATGTCAACACGTTGTATGTGTCGCCACCGGCGCCAACCTTGTGTGAATGCTCTGAAAAGCTACTCATTTGCATAACACAGTATCTTCTTCTTGTCGGTTAAATTTCGCGTCTGTAGCATGTCATCTTCGTAGTGCAGCAATTTTGATGGCCAGGAATGAAATAGACTTTGAACGCGGGATGGAGTTGCAACCAAACGTATGGTACATTGAATTTCGAAATCCTTGGGGAATTCAGTATTTAATGAGTTTGGAAAGCAAAGTTTTCTATTGGAAAGTCAGAGAACTGATATATGGTCCAGAAACGAAAATAACAGTTACTTTGGCAAAATGTATTTACAATTTATTTGATAATATGGTGACCGGTTTAGATTTATTTCGAGATCATCATCAGACCGATTCGTCTATGAAATAAAAGACAATATGCTATACAAGGAAACAGGTACAACAAATAATACCTACAATATTTTTACATGTGTGAATAGCAAAATTAAATAATACCTCACGTTTGATGCTTCGACACAAAAACGCAAATATTTATCACACAATGCACAACACACGATCGTCATATTGCCATAGTCACATACTGTTGGAGATATCGTTCCTGGAAAACATACTTGACTTACAATTTTGAACTTGGCCTTGTATACAGCTACTGGATGTAAAATAATTTTGATAATTTGCACCCCTACACCTTGCTTAAAATAGTTACCAATATTTTTATCTATATTTCGACAGCACTACAGACGTCATCATCAGAAAGTAACAATTATCACATGAGACTTTAACAGCAATAAGAAATGCTCATGTTGCATAAAGGATTAAAAAATTCAAGTTACTGACTAGCAGTCTGAACAAATAAAAATCTATCTACATCTACATGGGATACTCTGAAAATCACATTTAAGTGCCTGGCAGAGGGTTCATTCAACTACCGTTATACTATTTTATCTCCCACTCCATTCTCGAATAGAGCGCGGGAAGAAAGAACATCTGAATCTCTACGTTCGAGCTCTGATTTCTCGTATTTTATTCTGATGATCATTTCTACCTATGTAAGAGGGAGTCAACAATATATTTTCGCATTCGGAGGAGAATGTTGGCGATTGGAGTTTCGTAAGTAGCCCAGGCCGCAGCGATAAGCCACGTTGTTGTAATGATTCCCATCCCATATCCTGTATCATTTCCGTAACGCTGTCTCTCCTGTATCGTGACAATACGAAACGAACTGCCCTTGTAATGATTCCCATCCCATATCCTGTATCATTTCCGTAACGCTGTCTCTCCTGTATCGTGACAATACGAAACGAACTGCCCTTCTTTGGACTCTTTCGATGTCCTCCGTCAAACCCACATGATAAGGATCCCACACTGGGCAGCAATACTCCAAAATGAACGGACAAGTGTAGTGTATGCAGTTTCTTTTGTAATTCTGTTGCATGTTTTAATGGTTCTGCCAATAAAACGCAATCTGTGGTTTGCCTTTCCCACGACATTATCTACGTGCTCCTTCCAAATTAGGTCTGAAGTAATAGTAATTCCTAGGTATTTTGTGGAGTTTACGGCCTTCACTTTTGACTGATTTATCTTGTAAACAAAGTTTAACGGATTTCTTTTCGTACTCGTGTGGACGACTTCACACTTCTCATTACTTAGAGTCAATTGCCAATTTTTACACCATACTGATATCTTATTCAGAGCGATCTGCAGTTGAATTTGATCTTCAGATGATTTTACTAGATGGTAAATGACGGCGTCAGCTGCAAATAACCTAAGAGAACTACTTAGATCTTCTCCTAAATCGCTTATGTAAATAAGGAACAGCAGAGGACCAGTAACACTACTCGGTGGAACGCCCGATAACACCTCTGTTTTAGTTGATGCCTTACCATCAATTACTACGATCTGTGTCCTCTCTGACAGGAAACCCCATATCCAGTAACAAATTTGGGGCGATATACCATAACCACGCAAATTGATTAAAAGCCGTTTGTGAGGTACCGTGTTTAAAGCCTTCTGGAAATCAAGAAATACGGAATCAATTTGCGAACCTTTGTCGATAGCACTCATCACTGCGTGTGAGTAAAGAGATAGTTGTGTTTTGCATGAACGATATTTCCTAAATCCGTGTTCACCTTGGGTCAATAGATCGTTCTGTTCAAGATAATTCATAATATTTGAATACTGATGCAACCTTGATCTGCTGGCACATCGGCATCCCCTTAGCGGATTGCCACCAAGTTAGTAACTAGGATTTGGTTTTTTAATCCTTTATACAACATGAGCATTCCTTACTGCTGTAAAAGTCTCATGTGATAATTTTTACTTTATGATGATGAATCCGTAGTGCTGTCGAAATCTAGATAAAATATTTGTAACTATTTTAAGCAACTTGTTTGGCTGCAATTTGTCAAAATTACACTTGACGTATATTGCTGAAGACAGGTCTATCAGATATTAATTTCGATGCATACCAAGAGTATGAGAGCATATCATGAGACAGGCGCGGGTAAATGATAATGGACCAAGGCATGAATTTTAATAACATCTGATCTATCACGAATTTCTCTGCTCTCGTGTAATTTGGCATGTCTTTGAAGCCTCGCGATAAAATTCATCACCTGTCGAAACATGTAAACGTACAAGGGATGGTGCATTTCAGTGGTATCACTTCAACGGTGCAGGTCGATTGAGCATCGAGAAAAGTCCTGCCTTAGCGCGTCGTGACGGTTTGGCCACCCCATGAATCCAGTAGAAAGCAAAATTTATGTTTTCGATTAATGATGGAAATTCTCCTCAGAGATGATAAATTATTTTTCAAAAGAGATGGACTGGCTGGCCAGTACTTACCTATGTGTTGTACCGCCGATTGTCACACAAATGAAGAAAAAGGAAAAAAAAAGGAACGAAAAAGGACAAGTTTTCGGAACACAATTCCTTGTTCAGGTGGGAGAGAAGGTAAGAAAAAAGGATGGGAACGGAAGGAAAAGGTAATTCACTACCTAGGTCATGAGGGTGGTATTTGAAGAGTGTGGAAGTCAGAGATACTGCATATTAGTACTGAGCCAAGCCAGAGAAGATATATATAACCAAAGAGGAAAGATCAAGCAGTAAAGAGAAGAGAAGATGAGTGAACTGAATGATGCTGAGGGGTGTAGGAGGGGCGGGGGTGTCTAAAATGGTTTTGATTAACAGGGAAAGATGGACACACACACACACACACACAGAGAGAGAGAGAGAGAGAGAGAGAGAGAGAGAGAGAGAGAGAGAGAGAGAGAGAGAGAGAGAGAGAGAGAGAGAGAGAAAGGTAACGAATTGATAATGAATAGGTGAGCTGAGGATAGAGAAAAGGGAGGGGTTAGCGTAGATTTAGGCCAGGGGGGTGGCGGGAAGAGAGTATATGTTGGAGGGCAAGTTCTCACCTCCGTAGCTGTGAGGGACTGGTGTTAGTTGGTAGTATCCAAATGGCACGTATGGTGTAACACGTGCCAAGGTTCCTAGAGTCATGCTGGAGGGCATGTTCTGCCACAAGATATTGAGTGTTCCCCAGGCGAACAGTCCGTCTGTGACCATTAATCCGCTCAGCCTATTTGTTAGTAGTCATACCAACATTAAAGGCTGCACAGTTATGTTTTTTTCACATAAGGTTTTACCTTGATTTTTTCAGAAACGATTGTCTAGAAGAAGCCGAAATATGGAACGTCTATGCTAAATTTTATCGAAATCGTTCACCAACATGACAGACCATTTTCTTGTCAGTGAAACTTCTAGGCTGGTTCCCCGTTGATCAAAACGAAAATAGTACAGTAGATAGGGGTCAAAATGAGTTTATTGTTCTACTAAAATTTTGTAAAAGTGTTGCAACCTTGTCACACTTCTAATACGTGAATTCGAAAACTGAAGTAGCGATTTTTGGTATTATCTTAATATATATATATATATATATATATATATATATATATATATATATATATATATATATATATATATAACCGGCAGTGCTCGAAACTGCAAAATATGTGGGCTTTGGATATACATTCTAAATTCCTTCCCTTAATGCCTCTGTACATCAATTTCGTCCATATTTATGTCTATTTCTTAGCATCCTCTTTTTACTGACTCAGGGGTGCCAAACCAATGACCAAATAAGTCGGGCACGGCATGTTTATAGAACTGCTAGAATCAATTCAACGAAAACCTTAAGATCAAATATTTAATTTGGATTTGATTGGTAATATTACATAGTTTTTAGCATTAAGAAATTGTACCTACCGTATTTAAAACAGGAAGTGACTACATTCTGCACAAAATCCACTGGTCAAAACAGTTAGGGAATCAGTTAAGATATCTAGGTTCTGAAGTATTGTCATCGTTTCCGTAAACCTGGTCCTACGTCTTTCTGTCGATTCTACGGATTTGAGACAACATTATAGCAACCGAGATAGTGTCAATTACATAACGTTGCTACAGAAGGGGTTGGTGTTTACTTTACCAGACGAATTACGCAAGCAGTTGAGTTCAGATAGTTTAGTGAGCCGGTAGTGCAATGTAACAACAACGTGACTCGCCTAAAGCTATGGCTTGGAGAACATAGCAAGCACAGACAACAACACAAAAAAGCAGCACACACACACACACACACACACACAACACACACACAATACAAACTGCAGTACAAAGAACACATGAAAACAAAAAAGAAAATTCAAGATGGTACACAATGACATACAAATACAAACTAACACATAAAATAACAAATATTTTCAAAGGACAAGGCATAAAAATAGCACTCAAAACAGACAACCAAATCCAAAAATATATCCCAAAAATCAGAAACGACGCAGATATCTACCAAAGAGCTGGAATATACCAACTACAATGCAACATGTGGTGGACGGTATGTAGGACAAACCAGCAGAACATTTGATACCCGATACAAGGAACATATCAGGGCTTGGAAATTCGGGACAAACCACTCCACTTTTGCAGAACATCTGAAAGAATTTAACCACAAACCCACCACAATAGGAAAATACATGAAATAATTGGAATAATGAAAAACATCTAACATTACAAGAAAGTTATCACATATATAAACCAAAAGCTGAGAAAAAAATTGCTACTAAATGACCAAATAAACCTGACTAATCAATCACTGTTTCACTCATTGACCATATGATAGACACGAATCCCAACACACGTTTCCAGTGCTTCTAACAGGTTTAGTTCCCTGCCTTTGTTGGTTAAGTGAAGCACTTCTGTGTGGACCTGGTAGCTGTGTCCTTCTTTCAGAACGTGGTCAGCAAAGGTGGAGTCTGCCTGTGTAATCCCCAGCTACGTTCATGTTCAGTCCGTCTAATTTAAATTGCCCTGCCGGTTTGACCTATATACGTTTTGATGCAGTCATTTCAAGTGATTTTATAAACCCCACTGTTACTTAATGCATCCCTTGTGCCTTTGCTGTTGAATAGGATGTGAGCTGTAGTGTCTCTTACATAAAATGAAATTCTGTGTTTACAGGATTTGAGAATTCTGACTACTTTGCTAGATAATTTTCATAAATATGGTATTTCCTTGTAATGTACTCTATGTCTTCTTTATCCTGTGCCAAAATTAACTGGGTATCAGCAAATTGTAAGAAGTATATGGTAATACCATTTACTGCGATCCCCATGCTTTTGCATTTTCTTTTCCAATTTTTAGTGCGTTTTCGGAACATATTTTATAAATTACCATATGTATAATCTGTATGATATCTCACCTAATTCCCTAACTGTTTTGAGCTGTGTTTTCGGTCTCAGATAACCGAGTCGCTCATAGAGACCGATTTTTTTTTTGTTTTGTTTCAGGTGTTAGCATTATTTCGTACACCCCCTGTAGCTGGTACCACAGTTTAACACATTCAGTCACGACTCTTCCACTGATTTTTGTTATACGGCACGACAGCATCGCCCCACGCGGCTGGCGAGGTACATTTTTGAATACGATATCGAATGAGTGTGAATAGTGTCGTTTACTAGAAAGGCATGTAGTAACCAGAAAATTACTCCACATTTGTTTTTATGAGGTTTCCTTAGAACTATTGGAGGGTATGAAACGGTACTTTGCAGGACAGTTTATTTAAGATTATGTTGAAATCTACGACTTTTTAACCAAACATTCCAGTTTATATTAAGAGCTAAATTGCTAATAAACAACAGAAGACCTAAGCATCTACAGAAAAAAACGTCTGTTTTCTACTCAGAAACGTCAGTATTTCTTCACCACAATCCCAGCCATATCAGTAAGTATTGAACATAATAAACTATGGAATGCATTACCTACATTATTAAACGTACCAGATAAGCCACTACAGCTGTAGCTGTAGGGAAATCCTCACAAAACTGACAATAAAACATCGAAAGCTAAAACACAGTTTTCTCAACAAAGCAGAAACCAACTCTACAAATGTTATTACATGTGAACCAAAATAGTAAGAATCTTCAAGACATTCATTTTATTATCAAACGTAATTATACTCAAAAGTATATGGGTTTATAAGAAAGGTGAGTGAAGTGTAAAAATGTTCGAATCATTAGAGTCCATATCGAATTTTTAAACGCCAAAGAAAGTTCACGTCATATAGGAAAAGTTCGCAACAGGCATCAATGTTTCTCTTTTGTTTATATTCTCTCACTTTCAGCGGAGTAGGTTACAGAATATTCACATATTCGTATTTCCTCATAAATAAGTTGTTGTTTATATCACTGAATCAGGTGAATTTGACTGCTTTTAAATGTATTTGACGATTATTTATGTCTCTCGATATTTTACTAATGTTTGGAACGCTAAAATTACAGAAACTATTTGGTTAATTACGTAAAAAGTATTTACGAACAAACATTTATCTTACGGCACATTGCCCACCGCTAGGAGCGCTAGTGTCGTTTCAACTGTCAGATGGTACCAACCACAGTCTAACAAATACAGTCACGGCACTCCGGAGATTTTGTTATACACTGCGACAGTAGCTCTCCAAGCGTCCGGCAAGCTACATTACTAAAGACGATATAGGATGAGTGCGGATAGTGCTCATGGATTTGACGTACTTTTTACGTTAGGAAACGTATGTAACGCTGTAAAAACGAGTAATAACTTAAAAATTGTTCCACATTTGTATTATTTAAGTTTCCCAAGATTCCTGACAGGGTACGAAATGGTACATTACAGCACAGTTTATTTTCAGTTATCTTGTAACCTACAGGCTTCTGCTAAACAATTTCATTTTCTGTTAAAAATAAAACACGGCTAGGAAACACTTAAAGACCTTCCCTTTGGCAGAAAGATGTCGCTTTTCTACTCAGGAACGTTAACGTTTCTTCACTACAATTCCAATCGTAACAGTGGGAGTTGAACGTAGCAAACGTATATAGAGTGGAATAACTATGACATGCAACGTATCAAATCAGCTTCAACAATTGTAGCTGAAGGAAAAAACGTCTCAAACGTGGCAATAAAATAACAGAAGCAATGAATCAGTTGTCCAACAGAGAAGAAGCCAATTATGCAATTGTTGCGACAGCTGAATCACAAATGGCAAGAATCATCCAAACATTGGCTTTTTAAGCTAAAGTAATTACACTCAACAGAATATGCACGTTTAAGAATGACGTATGAGATGTAAAATTGTGCGAATCATTAGACTGCACACCGAATTGATACACGTCAAAAAACTGCCTGTAATATTAAGAAAAGACCATAATTGAAATTTATTATGCTCTTATGTTTATAGTGTTCTTACTGTCAGTGGAATAAGCTTGAAATACACACATATTCGTAAGTATTTGTTCAAGACGAAGTTGTTCTTTTTACCACTGAGTCCGTTCAATTCTGCTGTTTTTACATTAATTTCCGTATTATGTATGTCTCTTGATGTTTTACAAATGCTTGTAACACAAAAAGAAGAAAAATCGCACTGACGTGTTTTACGGCCCACATTAGATTTGTAGTTTCATAATTTTTTGCAAACATTTTGGACCAAAATAATAATCTAAATAATAAAAAATTAATTAAATAAGAATGTCTGAAACCTTTGTAGGAAAAAATTTCTTCACCACAATCCCAGCCATATCAGTAAGTATTGAACATAATAAACTATGGAATGCATTACCTACATTATTAAACGTACCAGATAAGCCACTACAGCTTGAAATTTATTATGCTCTTATGTTTATAGTGTTCTTACTGTCAGTGGAATAAGCTTGAAATACACACATATTCGTAAGTATTTGTTCAAGACGAAGTTGTTCTTTTTACCACTGAGTCCGTTCAATTCTGCTGTTTTTACATTAATTTCCGTATTATGTATGTCTCTTGATGTTTTACAAATGCTTGTAACACAAAAAGAAGAAAAATCGCACTGACATGTTTTACGGCCCACATTAGATTTGTAGTTTTATAATTTTTTGCAAACATTTTGGACCAAAATAATAATCTAAATAATAAAAAATTAATTAAATAAGAATGTCTGAAACCTTTGTAGGAAAAAAATAAGGTACTGGCGTGCTTCGAACCACTGACCTTCAGGGTCACAGTCCAACACATTGTCCACTACGCTACAGCTAACAGTTATGATTTGCCTTCTTTAACCTCATACTATTCATGGCCGTTGTTAACTGATGCTAATATGGCATTTGCAGACACTAGATTATCATTTATCGTACGAAGAACGACGTCTTTTTGTTAATTCTTCAGTGCGCCATTGCTTTGAAATGACAACGTATTAGTTACAATAAGAAAATCATCAAATACGCAACGCAAGATGGCGTATGCCAGAGACAGTTCTGGATGAGGAATGTCACGTGACATCTGCGAACGGCTGGTTTTCGTTAATTTAATGGAGGGTGTCAAAACTCCGTTATTTTTGCAAATATCTCTCAAACGATACGAGATATGTAAAAAAAAAAAAAAATACAAGGGAACAAAGTTGTAGGGAGTTTTCTCTTCTACAAATTCGTTTATTCGATTTTCGCGTCAAATGAACGGTTTATTTGCAAATAAAATTACATTACAAACGAAGTCTTTTTTTTTTTTTTTTTTTTTTTTTTTTTTTTTTTTTTTTTTTTTTTTTTTGGTATTACGAACGTATTTCTTGTTCGAAATATTTCAAAAAGCGAGGTTCTGGTCTCTGGTAGCCAACAATTATGACTGTAAAAATTTGGTGCCGATCGGTTGAACGGTTCGACCTAAAAAGTGGGAACATGTTACAGCCGGACAGACATCGTCAAATCGCCGTTATTTTTGCAAATGTCACTGCAGCGCTTCAACACATGAAAAAAACATATTAGAGTGAAGTAGTAGAGAATTTTCCCCTCTACCAATTAGGTTTTCTACCAATTAGGTTATTCAATTTTCGTGTCAGATGAACGGTTCGTTTGCAATTACAATTATATTACAAACGGCTTTTCTTGGTATTACTACCGTATTTTTTGTCCGAAAAATTTTAATAATTGAGGTTCTGGTCTCTGGCGGCCTACAATTACGTGTGCAAAATTTGGTGCTGATCGGTTGAACGGTAAGTCTTAAAAACAGGGACTGCAACTGTTTGTAAATCTATCGGACCAAACTGCGTGGTCATCAGTCCGTAGCTTACAAACTACTTAAACCTAGGTAAACTAACCTAAGGAAAACACACACACACATGCCCTGGGAGGACTCGAACCTTCACGGCGAGCAACCGCGCGCTCCGCAGCGGGACGCTTCTGACCGCTCGGCTACTCCACCGCGGCTAAAAACAGGGAACACGTTACGGACAGACAGAAAGACATCCCAAAATCGCCGTTATTTTTGGAAATATCTCTGAAACGATACAAGATACGGAAAAAAAGGAGAGAGAGAAAAGTTGTGGAGAATTTTCTCCTCTTCATATTCGGTTATTCAATTTTCGTGTCAGATGCATGGTTAAGCCGTTATTTTCATTTACATTTCGAGCTGTCAAAAGACGATCGCAAAGGCCCACTTTTAGTGTTACTACCGTAACGTAAAGTGGGCCAATAATACTATTTAGTTAATTACGTACAAAAATAATTATAATCAAACATCACTACTATGGCGGCTTGGCCACCGCTAGGAGCAGAGATGCCAACTTAGCCATTTTATGTCTAGATCTGGCCATTTATAAGCGGCGTCTAGTCACTGTTTTTGAAAAAAAAAGCTAATGCTGGCTATATATTGGAGATATTATATAGCCATTTCTAGCCATTTTTATTATTCGATAAATTTCACAACAAAAATGAAAAACTCTGAAGTTTTTATTATGAATAGAAATGTATTTATTGATTTATTATTTTTAACGTTCCTCCAAAGTACGACAAGTGAAACACCACTGTATCGAAACAGTGATACCTGGAAGTTTCGAGACCACGAAACAGTTCCGCATATCAATTCATTGTTTTGAAACAGCCTATTACTCGTATGGTATTAGCAATCGGTTTTGAACAAAATGCCGACAAAATTGAAAACGAGTGGCGAAACGTTATTTTCATAAAATGGACGAATCAAACGTCGACTTCTACATTCTGGCAAGGGGTTAGTCATAACAGTGATGCAGGAGGAGAAAATCCTTTTGCGGAGTTAGTCTCACTCGTATTTTCAGTTTTAACTTTACCATACTCTAATGCGAAAGTCGAGAGAATTTTTAGCCAAGTGAACTTGGTGAAAAAGAAACTCAGAAACAGACTTAAAACGAATACACTCTCTGCTATTCTGAGTGTGAGGTATGGATTGAGACGCGAAGATAAGTGTTGTTTTTCATACGAAATCCCAGAACTACTGAAGCTTGTTGGTACGAATGCTGCAGACACGAGGGAGACCAGTGAAATCTGCAGCACCAGTAGCAGGACGATGATATTTATTTTTGCTAGGTCAGTGTTTTTCCCATTTTAATTTTTATGCATAAAACATATAAATTATAATTTAGTCATTTCTGGCCATTTTTGTTGGACTGTTTCGCCATTTTCTCTGACTGATAGTTGGCAACACTGGCTAGGAGCGCTAGTGTCGCTGCAACTGTCAGGTGGTACCAACTTTCACAGCAGTGAGCGTCGCGACTGCGTCTGTTAGACTGTGCCGGCGCCCTGGACTGTAGCGATCGTTAATGGGTCCTGAGGCGGCCCACCCACCAGGGCCACCCTGGCCTTCGCCTAATCGAGCAGCGTCGCGGGGAATACGAGATGAGTGCGCCGACTGGATTTGCAGTCCCGGCCCTGCGACCCAGATTTCTTCGCCGGGACTGAGCCCATTACCTGCGCTTATTTTGCGCTCGCAGCGCGGCCAGTAAACAGATCCCCCCCTCCCCGCTGGTAATTACTCGTCGTCGTTATGGAGCTAATATCCCCCGCCGTCTTCGCGACCTCTGCCGCTTGCCTCCCACGCCCGTAATTATTTCGCCTTGCTCCTCCACCCGTTTTATTTTTATTTTTTTTCCCGCCCTCCTCCCGACTTGTTGGTGCTCGGCAAATATTAAGGTTCACTGCGATTCGGATTACTTTCGCGTCTGAGGGTACGCAAATAAAGTTATACGCGTCTCGCAGTTGCTCGCGAGTGGTAATAACGGGGTTATTAAAAATGTCGTCTGCGAACCTGAGGCGCAAGTTGTTTAGAGGGGCGGCGAGGAGACGCGGAAGACCTTTGCATGTTGGGCGCAAGTGGACAAGGATGGACACTTTGTAGATGCCCTCGTTTGCTCAGACAGGGCTGTCTGCGCGATATTTTTTTAGTTACATGTGAATCTCTTACCACAGGAATCCTCTCTGATGTTACGTTTATAATGTCTAGGTTTCATAGAAGAAAATATGAAGGGCTCAGAAAAAAGTGGCACAAGTGACATTTATGTGTATGCCCTGAAAATGCCATCATGTTTACCGTGAGATTAAAAAATCACAAAACTATGAAAATTAATTTCTATCATTATAGACTGTAGTGTATTTGCTTGCTGGACTATTTTGGGTGGAAAAATAGGCCGTAGTAAAGTAATTGAAAGGTTTTCAAAATAAGTAGTAATAAAACCTACAGTTTATTCGAACCGGTAATTAAAAATATGAAAAGAAATGGAACTGTCAAACATTTAAAAGATTAAAAGAACAATCAACCTACAGAATTCGACGAATAGTTACCGTTGTAGAAGATCTCGTTGATGAGCTATAATAAAAATTATTTGTAAACCGCGTAACTATTCACAGACATTGGATGGGGTTCGGAATATTTAGTTTCGATCCCCGTGTAGCATAATTTTAATCAAAGTGATTTAATGAATGAAAGAATAGTAATAAATGATACGTACTAACGGCTGATCAGACATCGAGCCGTTCTTTACGTAAAAGTGATCGCAGGTTCTATATATATATATGAAGAAATTCAAAAATGCACTGGCATGCTACACGAGATACATAATTTCAATATATCTAATACCCGAACCATCCAAAGTCGTAATAGTTCGCTTTAACTGAAAACAGCGCGTTAATTAGAGGGAGGAACTGGTAAAATAATAAAAAAATACTGAAATTAATTTTGACTGTGGGGATTTATTAATAAGAACAGAAAGCAGATAATGCATACCTGAGTTTCAATTTTATTAGTAGATCTTGTACACAATATAACAATAGTTAATAACGCTCATTGCAATAAAATAATTCCGATCAGGACAAAGCCAAACAAGAGAGTGAGAGCGAGAACACAGATATCATTCTTTATATACTATTATCATTCCAAGGATAACTGAAGGTAACACTCATATTATTCTTTGAGCTTTCTAAGTATATCTGTTACGTAGCCTATAGATTCCAACGAACATTGACAACAATGAAGTGGTTATATTATATTACATATTATTTGATTAAATTATTCATTTCATATTAAAAGAAAATTATTTATGGGGCTTTTGCTATATAGTAATCTTAAAAGACAGTGCATGAACTCTACTAAAATCAAGTAGAGATTATAAATATACAGATAAAGAAAGGAGTACGACAAGGATGCAGTTTATCACAAGTGCTCTTCAACTTGAATATTGAGGAGAGAATTAAGGAATGTAAGGAGTTTGTGGAAGGAATTAAGGTCAATGGAGTAGAAATTAAAATGATATGGTTTGCTGATGACATAGCAAGAGAGCGAAGAAAATCTGCAAAAGGCATGATCAAAACTGAATGAGATCCTGACAGATAAATATAACATGAAAATCAACACAAAGATCATGGTATGCAGCCACGAGAAAATTACAACTGACATTAAGATTAATGATGTACCATTGAAACAAGTTAATGTATTCACCTACTTAGGAAGTAAAATCACACCAGATAGCAAAAGTTCTGCAGACAAAAAGCAGAATTTTACAAGCTAAAATAGTCTTCAGAAATAAAAGGATGCTTCTTAAATCAAGAAATATGAAAGAACAAAAAAGTATTTATAAAATGGTATGTGTGGAGTGTGGCATTGTATGGCTCCGACCTTGGACACAGCATTTATGACAAGAGAAGACTAGAAGCATTTGGATCGTGGTGTTGGAGGAGGATGCAGAAGTGCAAGTGTACTACTGCACCCCCGTCGGGGGTTCGATTCCCCCTCGGGCATGGATGTTTGTGATGTCTTTAGCATAAGGTAGTTCATATGCAGTTTTTAAGTTTAGGGCTAATGACCCCGCAGTTAAGTCCCATTATCTTCACAAACATTTGAACATTTCTGTACTATTACAGGAGTCATAGACAATCGATGGCCGTTTCTTCCCTGGCCTAAATTCACGTCCACGTCTTGTGTAAGGGATGTATAAAATACGTGGTACACGGGAGGAGCCGGCCGCGGTGGCCGAGGGGACTAAGGCGCTCCAGTCACGGTCTGCACGGCCACTACGGTCGGGGGTTCGAATCCCCCCTCGGGCATGGATATTTGTGCCGTCCTAGTTCGTAAGTAGTTCATAAGTAGTTTGTAAGTTTAGGGACTGATAACCCCGTAGTTAAGTCCCATAGACTATACAAACATTTGAACATTTGTACACGGGAGGAATGAGAGATAACAGTTCCTGAAGATATTTCCACGTTACTTCCTTTATTTTAAGGGGTTCTTGATAAATTATATCTAATTAGATGGTAGATGGGGTTCGTTTTAGAATTTCCTCGTCTATCTCAAGAAGTTCATAATCGTGATTTAATTTTGGCTTTCCTAATTTACCTAATGGTCCCCGTTTCTCAAAGTGAACCCAGGGAATAGATGAATATTTGAGTGGGTGTCCTGATGTATCCTTGCATGTAGGTAATTTGATATCAACAATGGCGTTCATTGGGTAGAAATAAAATCACTCGTCTGCATTTTGACCTCGGCGAAGCTTTTACTAGCATTAGAAATTGCGTCTGCTCATTCATCAGGTAGAAAAACATATTCAGTGTTCTGTTTGCGTTTCTCAGTTAGCCTGAAGTCCCTGTTACAGTCCATATAAGTATGGCCTGGCCACAAAAATTTGTGATCAATCGTCTCCATCCAAAATTTCGCTATATTGTAGTTCCTGTTCTGCCCTCCACAGCAGTCACTATAAGCTATGAGATGTTTAGCATTTGGATGGTATTTAGCCACATATCCACTTTCCGCAGCAGCTGCATTGAACAGTTCGTGCACGACACATGTGTGCATGTCTGGACACAACAGCCGTGCTCAGTCGGTCCGCTGCTCTAGCTCTGCGGCAGTGTTCACAGTAGAGATGGGCAAAACCGATCTTTTCAGGGATCAGATCAGAAATAGTCACTCACAGGGATGAACTAGTTCTTTTTAATGATTCACCGACTCACCAACTGATAAAAAGCTTAAAACTATGGCTCATTGCTTTTATCACTGTAATTTATCTAATTTGGCCATATTGTGAAAGAAGAAAGAGGAGTAATAATTTTATAGTAAGTCCTTACTAGTTTCGACAATTAAAATTTGTGAATTACAGTTACATTAAACATTAAAAATGGTATAATAGAATTTACATATTTTGCAGGTGAAATAATTCGAAAAATAAAAATTGATTATTTTTAAATTTTTATTCAAAAATACAATATTTTGCAGAATGATGCTAGTTCCATATTTATACAGTGAGTAGTTTGAGAGTCTGAGCGAGTTGAATGAAACGTGATATATCGTGACAGTTCCGTGCAGGGCGTGCTAACTGCCGCGGCGGAATAGATGTGCGCAATAAGGCCGTGTCGTACGTGAGCGACAAAAGCGAGTGACAGCCCGTGACATTTAGTGACGCGACACGGCAGCTACAAGCAGCGACATTTGGCAACACAGCCGGGTGTGCTATGTGAGCGCGACAGATTCTCGCTACATGATGGCCGCTATTTTTTATTTTCTTTTAATTTTTTTATTTTTTTTAATAGAACCGTTCACCTGTTTCTAAAGTCTGGCACACATAAAAAGTAGAATACTGATAGTTCCAGGGTAAGGCAATAAAGTTTTATTTACTTTAGGAAATAAAGTATAAAAAGAGTGTTGTGCATTAAATTTACAAAGTGAGGAATGTTCGTAGACTATTTAATTAATAAGAAATATGAAAAAAAGACTATGAAGATCTCCAGCCAAATTCTTCGAAAATACGACGAGTACAGATACTTTCGACTATGCCATCAATGAGTTTTTCTTTTGTGAGTACAAACCATCAACAACTGATTAAGTACGAAGAGAGTCTCACTAACATGAATCATTAGGTAAATCGTTTAAAACTGCAGTGACACTATTACAGCCAGCGTAATTCTGGGCTCCTATATTCCAAGTTTTGCAGTTCCATTCCATCTTATATTTTAATTCCTGTAATTACAACCTTTCACCTGTTATTTGCGCAAAGTTTTATATATTCCCTATACAGAGCACCGCAAATTATTTTTTAAGTGCTTCCCAATATAGTTTATTTTTAATTGCAAACACACACATCCCACTGTACCAAACACATTAAATTCCTAATGAAACATTACTCAGAACCGTAATTTGACACGCATCTCGTTTGACATGCTAGTGTTCTCTCTCTCTCTCTCTCTCTCTCTCGTGAAGTAAGTTCGTTGTTACTGTCAAAGATTCGACGTCAGCAACAAAAATTTCAAATTGACATATTCCCTAAACTGAATGATTTCTAAAATAGAAAACATTAAGTATATTGTTATTTTCTTCTTTATTCGGTATATAGTCATTGTTTTCAACATGCCCAGATGGTGTAGATGAAGAGAAGATGCATAATTTGATACAGGACACTTGTCAATCAAGTCACGAAACAGTGTGATATGAGCTTACAAAACCTATCTAAGCAACAGAGAATGCACATTGAACAAGACTTTGTCTCTGTTGTTCTCTTCATGCAACCTAAAAGCCTTAGAGAAAAAGTGAGTAGGAAATTTTTCGCGGAAAATTTATATAGTTTAATTTTGTACAATAACGCGTTTTTGCTACAGACTGCATATTTCCTGTTATTAAGAAAAGCGTATAAAAGTAACATTAAATAAATACGTTTTATCTAGAAAACTATTCGGATTAGTACATTTGTCTATATGACGGTTTCTGTTGCTTCAGATGATCGTATCTGTAAGCGAACTGCAAGCTTTATCAGAACGCCAGGAGTTGAGAAAAGAATGTGATGCATGGAGTCGCTTCGTTCTGCGTCATGCGATTCACCAGAGGAGTGGGGGGAACAATGAGCAGCGTGCTACACGGGCGGCTCGGCAAGCGAGCGGAGTCGGGAGAGTGGTGGGGAGAGGTGAACCGGTGAGTCGGTGAATCGGCGACTCAGTTGGCGGTCGAATCGCCTCGATCGCCGAAGTCGTGCGGAGCAGCAAGCCAGCTGGATTCAGGAGCCACACACTCACTGAACCATGCAGCTTCCGTGACTCACCAATGTTCGTCTCACAGTGTGAAGACGCTGCATGGGTTTAGGCGCTCACTTTTTGCAGTTTTATACTTGCACATGGTCTATACCACATTTATTTTGTAGCTTAGGAAACTTCTTAAACATGTGGCAAGGGGTTTAGAATACTTCTGAAGCATGTGGCAAGGGGTGCTTATGCAGCTCAAAGTTGTCATCAGAGGGACTTTCCGATCAGATGAACTACCACTCTTTTTTTTCGGATTCATCCATCACTCACTCCTCAGAAGGATCTGGCTCTTTTAATCAGTTCAGGAGCGGATTGCCCATCTCTAGTTCGCAGGTGATCACTAGCAGTGGGTCACTTCACAACAGGTGTCGCTTGTGGTTGGTGTTTGTTACCTACAGTGCCATGAATACGGCTCGGCTCGTGCAGTGGCTCCTACATCTGATGTATAGCATGGAAAACAATAGAAAGCAGAAACGAAAAGCGCGTTGGTGGAAGAGAGAATTGTATCGCCAAAGAATGCAGTATGGAAACCGACTATTGCAAGATATGACCTTATAAGTCCTGGAAGATACAATAAAAAAATTTATTCGATTGTCTTTAGACAATTTCGAACTCTTAAATGCGATGATCGAACCAAAAATAAGAAAAGTTGACACCCACTTTCGAGAGGCTATTACTACAAGAGAACATCTTGCTACTACTTCCAGGTTCTTAGCCACAGGAGATTCCTATACAAGCTTGCAATACCTTTCCCGTGTCTCCAAACAAAGAATATCAATAAAAGTGCCGGACGTTTGTGACGCTATCGTCAAGGGCCTCAAAGAAAGACTTCTTACTTCTGTAGGATGCCAATAACGATTTTTTTTCAGTTCCTGACTTGGAATCTTGCCCCACGGGAGTAGCCGAGCGGTCTGGAGCGCCACATTACGGATCGCGCGGCCTCCCGCGTCGGGGGTTCAAATCCCCGTCGGGCATGGATTTGTGTGTTGGCCTTAGATTAGTTTATTTGTAAGTCTAGGGACTTATGACCAAAGTAGTTTGGTCCCATAATAATCACAAAAATTTTTTTGACTTGGAATCTTCATTATACTGCTTATATATTTCCGTGCGTCCTCGTGTATATTTTTCTTGTAGTAGTCCTGTTTACTAGATTGCACAAGACCTCTTTTGCTTTGTACAGTTATATGAGGGCAAGACACGTCTCGCTGTCCATCTTTGCGCGCGCGGGAACAGCGGGACTGGCGTCTCGACTGGACGAGCACACCACGCTGCAGTCCCTTTGCCGAACCGCTCAGCTTTGTTTCGCTGCGCGGCAGCCGCTGCCGAACGCCGTCTCCACTGCCCGCGGCACAGCTGCCAACGCTGCCGCGGGTTGCTGCCGCGCCAAGTGGTTACGCGACTTTTCAGAAACATGTTCAGACAAAATTGATCAAATGTTTGTAATCCTATGGGACCAAACTACGTTAATCATCAATCCCTAGTCTTACAAACTACTCAAACTATGTTAAAGTAACGTAAGGACAACACACACGCCCATGCCCGAGGGAGGATTCACACTTCCGACGCGGGAGATCGCCCTATCCGTAACATGGCGCACCAGACCCCTCGGCTAGTCCCACGCGGCATATTCAAACAAGCAGCAATTCTTTTAATAAAGACATAGTTGCTTTCCTCCTCCTTTCTTCTCCACCTTATAGACCACACATGAACAGCTGAATCACTCTAATTTGTTTCCTGAGCGTTCTCTGTATATCTCATGGAGTTCATGCTATATTCCTCATCCTGATATAAACAATGGTACTTGTAAGTTATATTTTAAGGTGCTGATGCTTGCTCCTGTGATAGCTACCCCCGACCAACTCCTTGCGATTCTTCGCCCCCCCCCTCCCCCTGGGGCTTGTGACCCACAGGTTGAAAAACACTGAAGTAGAGCTTCAGGCAGCGTGATTAATATTAAGTTGAGTGTATCGTATGTTTACTGATGCTTTATAATAAGAAAAAATAAAATAAAATACGTATAAAGTATATTATTTCGTAATTCCAATAACTGGTCATCTATTCGTCAACGTTCTCACAGCCCGTAAGGGTGAAACTTATCATAAAATCAACCAAAACACCAATTGCTCTGGCCAATGGTATTATCCCCAAACACGGAGCCAATGTTTGTGGCTGTCTCCAGTTCTCTCACCACTCTTAGAATAGATTAGATTAGATTTGTTGATTCGTTCCATAGTTTCGTGCTGAGGTGATCCTCGTGGATGTAGAAAATGTCAATTTTTTTTACAAGTTGATAATATAATATTACTTATATAGATACATACACTTTTGCAAGGTGATAATATAATAATACTAATAGTATGAATACAGATACATGCATCATTCGGTTCTGTTTAAGAATTCGTCAGTGGTGAGGTGATCCTCGTGGATGTAGAAAATGTCAATTTTTTTACAGGTTGATAATATAATATTACTTATACAGATACATACACTTTTGCAAGGTGATAATATAATAATACTAATAGTATGAATACAGATACATGCATCATTTGGTTCTGTTTAAGAATTCGCCAGTGGAGTAGAAGGAGTTGGCCACTTGAAAGTCTTTTAGGCTCCTCTTAAACTGATCTTTATTTATAGCTAAATTTTTGTATGGTGGTTGGTAAATTATTGAAAATGTGTGTTCCTGAGTAGTTGACCCCTTTTTGAACTAAAGTGCTTTTAAGTCCTTGTGTAGATCATTTTTGTTCCTAGTATTGTAGGTATGAACTGAGCTGTTTGTTGGGGAAAAGGGTTATATTATTTATGGCAAATTTCATTAAGGAATAAATATACTGAGAGGCAGTAGATAATATACCCAGTTCTTTGAAGAGGCTTCTGCAGGATGTTCGTCAATTTACACCACAAATAATACGTATTACACGCTTTTGGACTCTGAAAACTTTTGCTTGACTTGAAGAGTTACCCAAAAATATTATACCATATGACTTTATGGAATGAAAGTAAGCAAAGTGTGCAAGCTTTCTTATATTTATGTCTCCTATGTCTGATATCACTCGTATTGCAATTACAGATTTGTTTAGTCGTTTCTGCAGTTCTCTGGTGTGCTCCTCCCAAATGAATTTATTATCAAGCTGTAATCCCAGGAATTTTATACTGTCAACCTCTTCTATCTGCTCTTCTTCGTATTTTATGCATATACTGGATGGGAATCTCTTACATGTTCTGAACTGCATGTAGTGAGTCTTTTCAAAGTTTAATGTCAATGAGTTGGCTTTAAACCGTTTATTAATGTTACTGAAAATATCATTAGCAGACCTTTATAAAACTATGCTCGACGTCTATTTATTGCAATATTTGTATCATCTGCAAACAAAACGAACTCTGCTTCTGACAGTGTAACTGATGAGAGGTCATTAATGTACACAATTGAATTCAAACAGACGAATATGTTTATATGTCGTAAATCCCCTTTGTCCAATTGCCACTACACTTTCTAACGGTTACAGCTCCACTCACTAAAGCCAAATGACAAAGGATAATGTGTAAATTGAAATAGTAATAGTAAACTACAAGTAAAATATGAAAATCAATAAAGAAACTCACAGAAACTGAAATAACAAAACAACAAAGGATACAATTTTTTTGCATCAACCTAATAAATAATGACTAGGTTATATCATTCTGTGAAATCTTCAAAGCTACAAAAATATATAGTATCATAGAGTGAAAACTTATAAAATGATTTGTTGTTGTTGTGGTCTTCAGTCCAGAGACTGGTTTGATGCAGCTCTCCACCCTACTCTATCCTGAGCAAGCCTTTCATCTCCTCATAAGAACGACAACCCACATCCACTTGAATCTGCTTACTATACGCGTCTCTTGGTCTCCCTCTGCGATTTTTACCCCACACACTTCCCTCCAACGCAAAATTCACAATTCTTTGATGTCTAAGAATATGCCCTACCAATCTATCCCTTCTTTTAGTCAAGGTATGCCAGAAATTTCTTTTCTCCCCAATTCGGTTCAGTACCTCCTCATTAGTTACGCGATCCACCCACCTAATCTTCAGCATTCTTCTGTAGCACCACATTTCAAAAGCCTCTATCCTCTTTCTGTCCACACTGCTTATCGTCTATGTTTCACTGCCATACAAGGCAACACTCCATACAAATGCCTTCAGAAAGGACTTCCTTAGGCTTAAATCAATATTCGATGTTAACAAATTTCTCTTTTTCAAAAACGCCTTTCTACCCATTTCCATTCTGCATTTTATATCATCTGTACTGCGACCATCATTTGTTATTTTACTGCCCAAGTAACAAAAGTCATCTACCTCCTTTATTGTTTCGTTTCCCAATCTAATCCCTTCAGCATCACCTGATTTTCTTACACTGCATTCCATTACCCTAGTTTTACTCTTGTTAATGTTCATCTTATATGCACCTTTCAGCACACTGTCCATTCCGTTCAATTGCTCTTCCAGGTCCTTTGCTGTATCTGACAGAATTACTATGTCGTCGGCAAAACGCAATGTTTTTAATTCTTCACCCTGAACTTTAATTCCTTCTCCAAATTATTCCTTGCTTTCCTTTATAGCTTGCTCAATGTACAAATTGAACAACATTGGGGAAAGGCTACAACCCTGTCTTACTCCCTTTCCAACCACTGCATCCCTTTCATGCCCTTCAACTCTGACAACCGCTGTCTGGTTTTTGTACAAGTTGTAAACAACCTTACGCTCCCTATATTTTACTCCTGCTTGCTTCAGAACTTTAAAGAGTTTATTCCAATCAACATTGTCAAAAGCCTTCTCCAAATCTACAAAAGCTAGAAATGTTGGTTTGCCTTTTCTTAATCTATCTTCTAGGATAAGCCGTAAAGTGAGTATTGCCTTCCGTGTTCCTACATTTCTCCTGAACCCAAACTGATCTTCCCCGAGGTCGGCTTCTACCAGCTTTTCCATCCTTATGTATATAATTCGTGTTAATATTTTGCAACCATGACTTATTAAACTGATGGTTCTGTAGTTTTCACACCTGTCTGCACCGGCTTTCTTAGGAATGGGTATTATAACATTTTTCTTAAAGTCTGAGGGTACTTCACCTGTCTCATACATCTTACACACAATGTGAAACAATTTTGTCATGTCTGGTTCTCCCAGAGACTTCAGTAGCTCTGACGGGATATCATCTACTCCAGGGGCCTTGCTTCGACTTAGATCTTTCAGTGCTCTGTCAAATTCATCTCTCAGTATAGTATCTCCTATTTCATCATCATCTACATCCTCTTCCCTTCCTACAATAGTGTCTCGAAGTTCATTTCCATTGTAGAGCCCCTCTATATACTCTATCCACCTTTCAGCTTTCCCTTCTTTGCTGAGAACTGGTTTTCCATCAGTGTCCTTGATATTCATACAGCTGTTTTTCTTATCGCCAAATGTTTCTTTTATTTTCCTGTAGGCTGTATCTATTTTTCCCCTATTTATACATTCTTCTACATCCTTGCATTTGCCTTCTAGCCATTCCTGCTTAGCCATTTTGCACTTCCTGTCAATCTCATTTCTTAGTCGTCTGTACTCCATTTTGCCTGTTTCATTTACTGCATTTTTATACTTTCTCCTTTCATCGATTAAATTTAGTATCTCCTGTGATATCCAAGGATTCTTTGTAGGTCTTGCCTTCCTACCTATTTTGTCCTCTGTTACCTTCACTATTTCATCTCTCAATTTTACCCATTCCTCCTCAACTGTTTTATTTTCCCCTGTTTCTGTCAATTGTTGCCTGAAGCTCCCTCTGAAATTCTTAAGAACTTCAGGTTCCTTCAATTTATCTAGGTCCCATCTCCTTATTTTCCTACCTTTCTGTAGTTTCTTCAGTTTCAGCCTACAGTTCATAACCAACATGGTCAGAGTCTATGTCTGCCCCTGGGTATGTCCTACACTTCAAAACCTGGTTCCGAAATCTATGTCTTACTAAAAATTTACCTGAGTATTTGCAAATCCGATTAATCAAAAGCCTTTAAATAAAAAATTATCCAGACTTCGGAAGATCGCGAAAATAAGTATTTTCTGATATTTTCTTCTAAGAAGAAAATATGAGTGCCGAGTCATATATTCCACGATTGCTTGTCATGGTCATGGACAAAGAAATAAAATGGAATAAAATCTGACTAAATAAATATACTACAAAGATTTGAGTTCTCCAATGTAGAGATTCAAAATACGCAATTTCATATCTAAAAACTTTTTACTTCACGAGCTATTATGTTGCATAGTTCATTTGTAGACGCTTTTATCTGATGAATATCTTAATAATGGAACTCAACTGTTCTTCCGGTACCGTTGCCTAGCGACGATCGCTCGTTAGGAATAAGCAGGTCAATGTATTCCGCCACATTGCTGAGGAGAGCAACATAATTCCCAATCGAAACGCCATCACACGCTTGGCCTATAAAATGAGTAAACAAAAGGAGCTCTGGAACCAGCTCTTCGGCAGGTACTGCCGATGAAAGTAGACTAATACCTTTGGAAACGTTCGCAAGGCGCCCACAGCAATTAATCTTTTTCTGCGGTTGATTGAAGCAGTTAACAGCAAATCCCTTATCGAAAACTGATTCTAAACTCTTTCCAATTTTTGGTGTGAAAACAATATGTATGCATTTATGTTGTTACTATTAAATGATCTTCAAACTAACTTACGGTAACAAATTTAAATTTGGGATTGTAAATATGTAGCCACGCTATTGGTATTACTTGTTTACGATACTCGAAGTCAGCAGGACCGTAATCGAAGTGGTAATACAACAGAACGCTGGATGTACTTCTAACGAACCACGTGATTGATATTTTGAGAATTGGGGACCCCAAGAGAAAAAAATTTAGTTCCGTAACGAGGTACGTTTCGACTGCAAAAATGGAGTAGCAGTATTTAATTTGTTCATATAGTTGAGAGTATGTAGAATACAAGTTTTCAACCTTCAAAACCTTTGGTACAACTTTTTGTGGCCAAAAATCCATGAAATTTTGACACTTGTTACATATTTTCACCTATTACTCGGAATCTATACATCCTACTGAAAATGTTACCCGTGCCAAAATGAAACAGCATTAAATTTTGATTCGAATGACCTACTTAAATAACGAAATCTATGCAGCCGTTTGGATACATTCGATTGTCAAAGTTCTATCATTTTTACGAACTTGGTAAAAATTTGGCTCCGACTTCTGTAACTCGAAAACGGCTACTCCCAATGAAAAATGTCAAGTTATGAAAATTATATAGCATGACTTTTCATTCTCGAAAAGTACCTAATTTTTAGTTTTACTCAATATTACGTCTCACGGATCCGAAATCAAGGTTATATTGGATGGCAACCCAAGTGATGCTTCGCAGAGGTCAACGTTCGTCTGAAAGGCCTTGTCGTTTATAGACTCCTTTTCTTTATATCAGTTTTCGTCGAAGATACAAAATCTCCAGTCTGGCATATGAGAGCAACAAGTACCGGCTGGTGTTAATGCTCATCCTGAAAGTGGAGGTATTCCAGTGCTACAGGCAGAATGAGATGCGATTTCATTATTGTGCAAACAACTATTTGACAAGTTGCTAAATCTGGCAGTGTGGAAATCGTGAGCAAGGACATTGATGTGCTTGTTCTCCTTACGGGTTGAGGAAATAACTTATACTTCGATAAGCCGGGAAGAGGGATACCAGCAGAAGTGTCGTCCTCCAGTTATTCTTTCAATTTCCATCCTTTATTTGCCTTTTTGACCATGCCTACGTATCTAATGTTTCGGCCCCCATTTTTAATTTAATTTTATTTTCCTCAGGGAAAAGCGAAACATTACGTGGCAACAGCCATACATCAAAGTGCTACTGAATTTGTTATAGGGAAAAGCGGGGCTTTCTACCACGACAGATATCGCAAGCTAGTGGCGAATACTTGAAGTAGTAGGTACTTGCTATGCGAGTGCCTGACAGTGCTGGCAGCCATTTTTAGCAAACCATTCGGAGTGAATACGTGCAAACGTGTTTTCGTCTGTGCTGAGATAATTTTTCGTCATATTCACATGTGAAAAGGTAAGAGAAGTAATTGCTTCTCATAGTCTTAAGTATTATCAATGAAAAACCTATTGTTTAACAATAAAATAATGCATGCAACAATTAATTGAATATATCCTTGGTGCTATCATATTAACCTAACGTAAACATGGTCCCTGGGGGCAAGACGGGGTACCTAGTGACAGGGCAAGATGGGGTACCAGCCCAGGGTGCTCATTTTGGAGTGATAATAACCCCAATTACCACACTACAAACAAGCAGGCTTATGAGAACAACACCAATCAATTAAGGTCATTTGCTGTTTCACCTGAACAGAGTGCCCCGATCCCTTACGTCGGAAAGAAAAACATCCGAAAACCAGATCGCAAAAAAGGATAAACTATTGTTGTTGTTACTAGCTCCCCTTACAGAAGAGAATTCCTGGAGAGTACAAGTAAAGTTAAGCCTGGAAAAAAGAAGGAACAAGAAGGAAAGATTCACCTGCGAAGATTGTTAAAAAATCCAATCCCTCTTTGTTTGTAAAGGTAATAGTGGGAAGAATAAAAAAGCAGTGACGAACTTGGCAAAGAAGATAAAAAAATGAAGAAGAAAGCACATTAGAAGAAGATGACACTGCGTGCCTGTATTGTGGCTATTTCTACTCGCAGTCAACAGAAGGATGGCTGTCATGCGTCTCTTACAAAAAAGTGGTCTCACTGTTTACGTGCGGGAGAAGAGGACGAGGATGCCGAGGTACATCATGTGTGTGAATTTTGCTTACAAAAGGACGATTATAACTGAATAACAATAAACTGAACTTTAACATAACACAATGTTTACTTCATGCATTTTCATTAGATATCAGAATAATTCTTTTATAAATTTGTAAACCTGTGTTCATTGAATAATTTAATTACCTTTGCCTAATACAGTATTGAGATAACCCATATTAACCCACCTGCATCCCCCATCTCGCCCTCACTGTAGGACAAGATGGGGTACTTGGTAAACCCTGGGAAAATAAATTATTTTTAATAGTAAACATTAACAATTTTGGTCCTATTTGTTAATAAACTCTAGAAATACTGAAGTTTAAGGTGGAATCTCTCACGACGTAACAGCACAGATAGGTGAACAGCTGACGTGGACACTGAATGGGAATTCAAACTGTGTAACTATCGGCGAGTTCAGGCACCAGCTTTTCGTCAGGTCTGTCAGAGAAAATCTTTCAAACTTGAAACAATACCGTCAACGTCGGACGGAGCAAGGTGGCACATATTGCGATCCCGCCATCAAGTTCAATCTTGTCTGGGCTAGAAAACTGATCCACGCCTGTGGAAATGAAAGAAAAACGTAATAGCTTGTTTCCCGTGACAATGACGAAAGATGCGGCACCACACACGCAAATGGCTTCCTGCGCATTTCAAAACGGGTTGCACAGCGCTGTGTGGATGTCGCAAATTTGAACAGAAACACTCCCGGACATGCAAACACTGTTGTAGAGATAGATGTTTTGCTGTACCGCCGATACTCACACACAGGAAGAAAAAATGACGAAAATAATTCAGGCATTCCATGAGTGACGGACGGGACATTCAGATGCAGAAATATCAAGATAAAAAGGTATTTATTTATTTAATTCTGTGGTTTCTCGCTGGACTGTAAACATTCATTATTTAGTACAGAAGGTTAATGGGCAATTTCGGTAGTCCATCATGCCACGTGGAAAAGTAATGGTGTGACGGACGAGTCAAAAATTAGCCTCAGGTGTTGCAGCTTGCAAAACACTGCACTATTTCTGTGAATTATGTATACATATGAAACTATAATTAACATGTACATAAACGTCAAACTCCAAAAATTAACGTATGCTATGTACTATATGTATGAATATTAATAAACTTATGTTTCTGAAGCAACAAATGTTACGTGACGGACGGGATAGGTAATGTGACGGACGGGACACGTCCAGTGATCTGACTTCCAAAATTATATTTCACATCTTTGAGGGAGATAACATTAAACAAAATGGTGGTAGTAACAGAAATAAAGAAAGACTTCTTTATGGAAATTTTTGTTTCTTCATTGAAGAATTCGGGCCGGCCGCGATGGCCGAGGGGACTGAGGCGCTTTAGTCACGGTCTGCACGGCCACTACGGTCGGGGGTTCGAATCCCCCCTCGGGCATGGATATTTGTGCCGTCCTAGTTCGTAAGTAGTTCATAAGTAGTTTGTAAGTTTAGGGACTGATGACCCCGTAGTTAAGTCCCGTAAGCTTTACAAACATTTGAACATTTTTTTTGAAGAATTCGTATCTCTCTTTAATGGTAAGCATCAAGTACCTCTTCTGGTGAACCTCAAGTTTGCCTGCTTAGTTCTTGTGTCTTTGCTAATTGCACACTGATATTATTAATTAAAAACCTTGAATAATTTGTTTTACTTCCCCGGTGATCCTGGTTTGCTGTGTTTAATTTCTTTGACTTCTGTCTCTGAAAACAGCTTATTTGCCAATTCTGGCATATGTTTCTGGATTACTTTTTTCAGAATTACTCTCTTTTTTCCAAGACTCAGTGGCAAGTTTGATTCTTTCTTTTTTTTGCCTTCCCAAGGCTTTGAGGACACTTATATGATCCTAAACTTGAAGTGGGTGATCTACTTTTTCCAGAAAACTTCTGAGCATTCTTTCTCAATCGGTATTTCTGCTTTCTTAATCTCTCTTTCTTCCTTTTCATTTTCAAAGCATTATTGTTATTCAACAAAGCCTGCTGCTCCTTAATTTTTGATATTTTCTTTCTTTCTCTGGCCTTTTTCGGATATTCACTTCTTCTAACCTCATCAGATTTCAAGCGAACGCGGTATTGCTTTGATCTCACCTTGTCTTCCATTTTTGTCTTTTAAATAAGACCAATAATAGCATTGTTAAATAAACAATCTACATTAATCATACGCTTATGTCAGCAAATGTAGTAATAACATTAAGTAGAATTTTACAGATAATCCCAGATGAATCCGATAAGACTAAAAATAGTGGGAAATTAAAGTTTTAAAGTTAAATTTAATTTAATTAATTCAGGATACTTCATGAAACATTCCTCAAAGGTACCAGTGAAGAAAGGATGTCATGATTTGATACTTTAGGGGTAACTTAAGTTACCTCATACAAAATTGTCCCAACCGTCACAAGCACAATTTCTCGCCCGTCACAGTGGTTTGTCATTAGTAAATAAAATAAATTAGCTTATAGTTACTGATTTCAGTAGCTCTTGTGCTTGCGTCAATGAAATTAAAGTATTTCTTCACTAGCCAAAATATTAAGCTTATAAACAAAATTAAAGCATGTTTTTCTTGACGGACGGGACAGCTTGCGCTAAAGAAAAGAAATGTAATGCAAAATAAGTTAATTATGCCTTACCAGTTTTCAGATTTTATACAGGTTTAGTAGACTGACTGCTCTGTTGAAAACAAGCGTAACAATGAACTGTTAGTCAATAATGGGTGGAAAATCACTGCTAACTTGACAACCTATTTTACCACTACCACGCATGATTGAAAGTCCTCTAAGTTGATGGTGATAAATCGAAGGGAAAAAAATAAAGTTTCATAATGTTTCTACCCTGTACAGGTAAATTCAGGGCTTTAAGATTTTGGTGGAACTACTCATAACCATGACTTTCAGCTTTTTAATTTTCACTCATAGGTTCACTCACTCGTGGAATGCCTGAATTACCTTCCCCTTGCTTTCCAATTTCTTTTTTCTTCCCTTCTCTCTTACATGAAGAAGGAACACATTTCCGAAAGATTGTTTTATTTTCGTCCTTTTTTCTTTCTGTGGCTGTATCGGCGGTACAGCAAAAATGTAAGTACTGGCCAGCCAATCTATCGCTTTTGAAAAATAATTTATCACCTCCATGGAGAATTTCCATCATTAATCAAACCCTGTTGTAGTTTATCTTGCGATAATGATGTTCGTGACTTTATACTAGCCAAAATAGAAAAAAAAGGAAGATATTTGTTTTGCGACTATTTTTTTAAGGTGATTAAGGTACCTGACTGATCTATTAGGCATGAGACTGAAAGCTACGTTGAGAGTAGGCGAAACGAACGAATGTGATTAAGAAATCTTAGCTGCGGTTACATACTGATCTGTTACGAGCATTGAGTCACGTTTGGTGGTTATATATTTTAATGACTCTGTGCAAAGACAAGTTCGGGCTCTTGAAGAAATTCACGCCTGATCAATTCTGTCAAGTGTATGCTCTGTCATGAATGATATTGAAGTTGACAATCATATCAGGGAACTCTGTGCTTTGTTTGATTAGATTATAAAATAAATGGAAAAGTACACATTAAATTCTTTTCCTCAGCATACAAAAAAGAGCAATTTCACTGCTAATAATTGAGATTATTTATAGAGCCCATCACTGGTTAACTTTTGAACATCGTAGCATGATTAACTAGAAAACGAATAACGTCACAATTCACTTGCAAAAAACAGTTGAGAATGAAGAAGTAAGTTCATATTACATAGATTAGCACAAGGCAGATTCTACAGCCATGGAATCAGCGGTTATATATCAACTTCGATAAACTGTTGCCTTGTTCAATACGTGTTGCACTCAAAATTGTACTTTCTAGACTGGACAGCAGACTTACCTAGGACAACTACAAATACAGATTTATTCATATGCAAATAACCGAGATGACTTGGTATCACTGAAAACTAGTTTTTCAGTAGTACTACATTAAAAAATTACTTCAATGATAGACTCTAAATTTTTACATAATTGGAAATACAAACAATTTATACCATTTAAAGTGTCAGTTCAGTTTGATGAAGTACTAGGTCCATAGACAACTGGTTCCTGTATTTATAATGTAAGAAATATTTAACACGGCCATGTGGTTGAAGAAGGACGACAGACGATCGCTACTTTACTGGTGTATGCTGCAAACTGGAACACAAATTCCGAATGTCTGTCGTACTCTTTGTCAATTTCTGTTTTCAAGAGCAATAACAGAACTTTAATTTGGTTTTTGTGTATCTTTATTTAAGTTTTATGTAAAGGTCCATGAACCCCTAAAATCGAGGTGACGCAACACTGTTTTTGATGTGTGTATAATCAAATAATTGAGAGCGAACTACACATGCGCCACCGATGTCAAAGATTAACTTCCTGCCAGCCGATTTACCAGGGTATTTATAAACTGGGGGATTGGGATTTGTTATGTCCTGCTCATTCTTTTCGACATACGGGAAAGAGCACAACTGAAACATTTGGAACGAAGTCGGACAATGATCCATTTCCTGATCGACCATGGACCATACCCAGTAAACGTGAAGCATATGGGACTCTCACACACTGACATTTGCATCTGTGCAGAAACTGGAACACCAGAACATGTCACACTACAATACACTGGCGAATCTGAGACCTACTTATAATGGCAATGACATTAGTGGTATAATATGTGACCCCAGTGGTTGGAATACAATAATACAGGGTAGCTGATATAGTATCCAACACACTGCACGAAGTACTATATAAGCGCCAATTCCTTTACTGAAGGAAGCATAGACAAGCACAAAGAACGCGACTAACCACATGGGAGGACACAATCACAATTAAAATTCCGTAACTGAAGAAGAAACCGACACACTAAGTGAACGTGACTCACAAGAAATCATTACATACGGACCCCCAACTAACAATGCAAAATACTGCATGCCACAAGCAACACCAAAGTCAGTAACAAACATAAAACAAAGCCCTGAGCAAAGCCACGATCCGACACACTAGTTGCTTGCGAGGAAAGGAAGAATTTTATTACGAGGCTACTTCTCCAATATGTCATATGGTGTGTAATATAATCAGTATAAAATATGAGCAATAATGTATTGTTTCAGCTACGTGTAAGCAGAAGTGTATAGAACTAGAATAAATGCATTTTAAGTATCAAATGTGCCTTGCGTATATACCATTAGGAAAAGTAAAAATATAATGTATTAGGGTATTAAAGGAATATTGCGGTCAGTTATGATGAAACTCTATCTTCATTGAAAAATTTACAGGAAAAGGTCATTCTTCATCTAAAACTAAAATTTATGTATTCTATATATCAAATACCAAGCCAGCATATAATTTTTATAAGTAGGATGTATCTAAGGTATGACACAATACACCTCCCCCAGGGGGCTTACGGTTCTTTCGTGAGTACGTGCGTGGCGAGCACGGGGTCCCGAGCTAATGCAGTCTTCCTTCCTTTTTTACTTCCAGGACTGCATTTCCTTTCCCCCTCCCCTCCTTTCCTATGCTCACTCCTTCCTCTCCCCACCGGGGGACTGATATCCTCAGTAGTTTAGTCCCCCTATCTCAAACAAACAACCCAAACCAACCCCCAGAATACAATCATCAGTAATTAGAAGAAGAGGAAACTTCTGAATATCAAGTAGTGTTAGGTCATACATAGAAACACACTATGTTTCAGGTGAGAATAGCTCGAAGTTCTACCGAGACCTTCCTACCTGAAATAGAATTACAGGAGTATCAACTACCTAGCTAGTTAAGCAATAATATACAAATGTATGTATTGCTACTGACATTCTACCACACTTATTGCATTTTTTATTTAATTATCATTAAATTTCTCTATAACTGTGCCTTCCCGACACGACTCACGATGCCGCCTCACAACTTTACTTCCGCCAGTATCTCGCCTCCTACTTTCCAAACTTCACAGAAGCTCTCCTGCGAACCATACAATACTAGCACTCCTGGAAGAAAGGATATGGTGGTGACATGGCTAAGCCACAGCCTAAGGGATGTTTCCAGAATGAAACTTTCAGTCTGCAGCGGAGTGTGCGCTGATATGTAACTTCCTGGCCTGGCCTGCAGGCAAAGGTCCCAGGTTCGAGTCCCAGTTCCGGCACACAATTTTAATCTGCCAGGAAGTTTCATATCAGCGCACACTCCGCTGCAGAGTGAAATTTTCATTCTCTATAACTGATTGCAACAAATTATGTAGAATTTGTCTAAGAATAGTAATGCTTCAGATTCTTGATAATACTAGAGGAATTTTTATATTCTTACTTATTTTTGTTTATTATTCAAAGCAACATCAGAAACGGTACACCAAAAAACTAACAATAACTGGATGTTGTAGTAGCGACCCATCTTCCATTTAATGACGGTGGGCTTCTCTGAACAGTAAACGAATAAGTGAATAGTAATGCGCATTTAGAAACTCTGCTGTATTTTGCCTCTCGTCTGTTGCAAATGTGTTGTGAATTGTGTACGTGAATGTAAATATTAGTAAACATTGTGGGGTTAGATTTGAAAATGTAGGTTAAAGTTTGTTATTACGGATTATTATGAATGATTATTATTATTTGTTAGAATGTATAATATAGGATATAACCTTGGATAGCTTTACATAAAATACCAGTTAAGTAGTGCATGAGATTATATTTATATTTACTTAAGTGTCCCAGAAATACGCTAGCAAAAATTGTCTGGGTGAGAACATTACATAAAAACAAACGAGGTCTCTTCCGTGCAAATAGATTTAATAACTACATTAATAATGATCCCACACTGTAGTTTAATAATCCCCTGATCAATAGTTGCTCTAATTTGTGACTATAGGGCGCAGGGCTTCGGTGTGTTATCAGGTCACATTAAGTTAATTGTAACTTCGTACAGCTGTTAAAATTAAATAACGTTGTTATCAACGAATCTGTAGCCAAGCTTAGAATGAAAATCAGCTATTTCCATCTTATATTGATAGAAGGAGACTGCAATTATAATTAAAGTTCGAGCCCGGCGCGTAATTGCGGTTGGCCGCAAAAGTCCAGCGATGCTGATAATCTACCGCTGTTGCTAAAATTATCCTAAATTCTCATTACAATAGACAGAGTGTGCTACTTTCAAAATAACAGACTTAGCCACAATTTTAACACATCCGTTTATAAAACTTGCCTTTTGTGCTACGCAAAATCGTTATCTAGAGAAATAATCTCGTAGCTGTCGATCTAACAAGATGGCGATTCATTCGATCTCCACTACATGAACAATGGTTAAGGACGTTATTGTCTTAGGAAAGAATCGAAACTAATCTCTCTTTGTGAGTTCCAAAATAAAAACACGTTATTATACACAGTTTTTTTTTCTTAAGATGTAAGATGCTTTCTTCCATCAGCCAGTTATCGAACAGCTAACTTTTTATATCTTCAACACAGATAAATATCTAAAGATTATGAAGGGTATCAATAAGCTACTTTAATTTACAGGGTTGCTATTTAAATCTGTACCACTTATCATTCTAAGTTACTTAGTTTACAGTGTTGATACATTCTAATTTGTTACTTGAAATCCCTTGTTCTATGATACTAAAGTTTACATTTCACTTACGTTACTTACATTTCAATTATATCACTTACTTTTGAGCAGGCAGTGAAGGAATGGAAGGAGAAATTTGGAGAGGGCATTAAAGTGCAGGGAGAAGAAATAAAAACATTGCGGTTTGTCGATGACATAGTAATTCTGTCAGAGACCGCAAAATATCTGGAAGAGCAATTGAATGGAATGGACCTCGTCTTGAAAGGAAGATATAAGATGAACATTAACAAGAGTAAAACGAAGGTAATGGAATGGAATGTCAGAAAATCAGGCGATGCTAAAGGAATTAGATTAGGTAATGAGACAATAAAAGTAGTAGATGAATTTTGTTATTTAGGTAGCAAGATAACTTCTGATGAACGAAGTAAAGAAGATATAAAATGCATAATGGCTATGGGAAGAAAAGCATTTCTAAAGAAGCGAAGCTTGTTAACATCCAATATTAAATGTTAGGAAATCCTTTCTGAAAGCATTTTTCTGGAGTATAGCATTGTATGGGAGTGAAACATGGACGATAAGGCGTTCAGATAAAAACATGATAGAAGCTTTTGAATGTGGTGCTACAGACGAATGATGAAAATTAGATGGGTAGACCACGTAACTAATGAGAGGTGCTCAACAGAATCGGGGCGAAAAGGAGTTTCTGGCCTATCCTGACTAAGAGAAGGGATAGATTGGTTGGACACATTCTGAGACATCGAGGAATTGTCAACTTAGCATTAGAAGGGAGCGTGTGGGGTAAAAATCATAGAGGGAGACCGAGGGACGAATATAGTAAGCAGATTCAAAAGGATGTAGGTTGCCGAACGTATTCTCAGGTGAAGAGACTTGCACAGGACAGGGTAGCGTGGAGAGCTGCATCAAACCAATCTGCGGAATGAAGACCACAACAACAACAACTTTGTTTTACATTATTGATACGTTGTAATTTGTTATTTCAAGCCATTTGTTGTAGGTCGCTATAGTTTACAGTGTTTATAATCTTCTATTATGTTACTTCAACTCACTTGTCATTCTAAATTACATTTAATTCTAGGCTATACATATTACTAATCTATGCACTGCAGCGTTAGAAGTATGTCAGTGGTGGAGTATAAAGCTACAGAGTATACAGGCCGGCTCACTGAGCTACACCTGTGAGCGTTCTCCTGGCAGTGGGCAGCCTATGATGGTACTCACTGTAGTCTCCGTTCCTTCTTTAATTTCCCTTCTTATTGCAGCTGCAACTGCGACTAATGTACTCTCTACACTACGTCATGCCACGATCGGTGAGCGTCGTACAACCCCAACATTGATTATTGCAGCCAATATTGGTCACCAGTCTTAGGTATAAGCATGGCAATCCTAGTCGGTTTTTGGTATCCTATCATGCTAGGTTCCGCCTGAAGAAGTGTGTCAAAACCTTTCGTTAAATGGCTTCAGGTAACTCATTGAGGACATGGAAGGTTTGTTCTGAACGTAACTGCTCATACGTATTAGTGTTTGTTAGCTCGGTGCGTAGTCCAGAGGCAACGTCATCGAAAGTGGGGCACTCATAGATGATGTGTTCAGGTCTACCATCGGAAGCTCGACAGTCACACGCTGGTGTCGCCTGTTTCCCGAATCGACAAAGATATGTAGATTATCGACGACAGACGTTCCTGTCGTCGCTTCATCAGTTTCATTACCGTCCTTAGAGTCCTTGAACAAAAGCCTTTTTCGCCTATCTGCTCTTCAGGATCGTAGTAAGCCTTCATGCGGAGGACGTGAACAATGTCTCTTCTTTTTCGACGACGGCACATAATCCTCAACTTCATACACGATACGGACCAAAGTATCGCTTCAATAACTTTTCTGACAGTCCAACTTTGCGTACAGGCGTAAAAATCCTCACCAGATCACCTGGGCTGTACGCAACAGGTCGGTGCTTGTCGTTATACCGCTGACAGTATGCGAGCCAGCTGTCTTGCTTCTTCGACCCTGGTGATGAGCTGTTTAACATAATCATCTTGAGTGTCGTCCGATTGGAACGGAAACAGCGTATCCATTGTCGTCTCAGCTTCACGATCATGGACCAAGAAAAACGGCGTGAAGCCTGTGGTGTCTTGTCTTGCGCTATTATAAGCAAATGTCACGACTGGCAGTATTGTATTCCAGTCCTCCTGCTCAACATCGACGTACATCGACAGCATATCGGCTAAAGTCTTGTTAAAACGTTCGATAAGACCATTTGTCTGAGGATGGTATGCAATTGTCATTCTGTGGACAATGCCGCAACGTGACATTACCTCTGATACTAGTTTTGACTGGAATACTTTTCTACGATCAGATATCATCACACGTGGTGCAACATGCTTCAAAATAACATCTTCTACAATGAATTTTGCGATCTCTGGAGCTTCAGCAGTCAGCACAGGTTTGGTGACAGCGTAGCGGGTGAGGTAGTCAGTGCAGACTATTATCCATCGGTTACCGGTTGTCGACTTCGGGAACCTCCCTAAAAGATCGATCCCAACTCGGTGGAATGGAGCTTCTGCCAGCGGAATCGGTAGAGATGCCCTGGAGGTAATTGCGGCACATGCTCCCGTCGCTGGCACTGTTTACAGTGACTCACATAGTGCTTGACAGATCAATAAGACCTTTCCAGTAATACCTGCGTCTGATTCTGTCTAGGATCTTCACGAACGCCAGATGACCGGATATTGGAGCATCGTGGAAATACTTGAGAATGGCTGGCTGGAGATGTGCTGGAACGACCAGTAACCATTTGGGGCCTAGTGGATCGTAGTTGCTTTTATACAATGTCCCGTTTATAAGTTGGAACTCTCCAGTGGTCGGTTCTCCTTTCTCCAAGGCCTCTATGGTTTTTAATAGTGCTGGATCTTCCCCTGTTCAGTTGTAACGTCACGTAATTCAGTGAGGTCTGAAATTTCATTCGTGCAGTTGTGTTCTACTAATGGATTCCTCGAAAGGCAGTCGCATCCTTTGCGCCCGTTCGTGAATACCAATGTGACGTCGTACTCTTGGACTCTTAGTGCCCATCTTGCTAGTCGACCTGATGGATCCTTCAAGGCGTCTGTGTGAAGTTCAGTTTCCGCATTCTCGTCGTACAAGGCTAGCACTGGTGCGGAAGTTAGAGCCTCCTTAAGTGCCTGGAAAGCTCTTTCTTTTGACTCATCCCAGTAAAAATTGGCTCCTCTCTGCAGAAGTTCTTGAAATGGACGTGACTTGCTACAAAATTCTCTTATGAAACGTCGGTAGCATGAGGAAAGCACGAGAAAACTTCTCCACGAATGTGGAAATTCTGTGACTGCCCTTAATTTATCTGGATCAAAACGGATACCATCTCCGTTGACTAGGTGGCCCAAGACTTTTATCTCTCTGGCAACGAAGAGGCACTTCCTTGGATTGAAGCGGAGTCCTGAAGTCTGAACACAGTTCGACACATTTGAAGGCGACTCATATGTACAAAAAATATTTCGAGAAAACGACAATGTCATCTGAACAGCAAAGGCACGTCGTCCACTTAAGGAGTCGAAGCAAGTTGTCCATGATGCGTTCGAATGTGGCGGGAGCATTACATAATCCAAATGTCATTACTTTGAATTCATAGGGGCCGTTAGGTGTAATAAAAGCCGTCTTATTCCAGTCAGCTTCGTCAACCTCGATTTGCCAGTAGCCTGTCTGCATGTCCATGGTTGAGAAGTATGTAGCTCCTTTCAGGCAGTCTAAGGTGTCGTCAATGCGCGGCAATGGGTAGACATCTTTCTTTGTGAATTTTTTCAGCCGTCGATAGTCGACACAGAATCGCCACGTACCATCCTTCTTCTTCACGAGGACCACTGGAGATGACCAAGGACTCTCCGAAGGTTGAATAATGTCATTGTATAACATCTTCTCCACTTCCTCCCGAATTATCCGTTTTTCTGCTGACGACAGTCTATACGAACGCTGGCTAATTGGTGGATGATAACCAGTATTGATATGGTGCTTTATCGTGGGCCGTTTCGTCTGAGTTTTCTTCTGCTGGGGTGTGAATGCACCCGAAAATTGGCGTAGTATAGCTAAAAACCGCTGGTGTTGTTCCTTTGTCAGGCCGGGTGCTATTGGTAGTTCTTTAGTTGTTTCCTCCAGCGTGTCGTCTGTACTAACACCAGAGCATGGATCTTCGTTGATGACGTTGAGCTCACCATCCTGGATTGGTTCAGCTGTCCCGATACACATTCCTTTGGGAATAAATTAGTGATCCCAATCTCTCCTCGACCACCGGTAATGCTAATGATAGCCGCTGGTATGTAAATTTCTTTTGTAAGCCTAATAAACTTTTTACTATCGACAAGCACTTCACAGTTTAACCGGTCATCTGTGTTTGTGACTGCCACTCTTATCATTGTCAACGGCGGGATCGTCACATTGTCAACGGCAAATAACTTCCCAGAAAATTCTGTACTACGTGTATCCGTCAGAACGACTTCCTCAATTTGCAGCTGAGATCTTCCACTGCCAATTGTAGTTTGGGATGCTTGAAGGACGTCCCATCCGAGGATGACATTATGATTACATTCTGTTAAAACGAAAAATTCAAAAGGCTGGGTTCTGCTCTTGATGGTTATTCTTGCGACACATGTTCCTGCTGGCTGGACGTACTTTCCATTCACGACTTTCAGCACAGTTGCCCCCGTATCACAGAACATTGTCTTGTTTATTGTGCGGCGGTAATTAGCCGACAATACAGAGAAAGAAGCTCCCGAATCAACCAGTGCCCGGACAGGTTGGCAATCGATTATGCCGTCGATGAGATTTCCCGACATCTTAGCGACTGTCGTCCATGGAGGATTTTCATTTGCGGCGGCCTCACCTTCGTAGATGGTCGCCTCGCTTAGTTTTCCTGGGCGCAGTGGCTAGGGGAGCGGCTGGTACCTCTGTTCGGCGACGGTAAACGGCGTCGGCGCGTCGGGGAGCGACATCGTCCAGGGTACGGCATGGGCTTCTTCCCATAGGTCGACTGAACTCATCAGCAGGTGACTGCCTGGGATAGAATTGCTCTGATGGCTGACGTCTTGCTGCAAAATAATCGTCGAATACTCGCCTCCTCTCTCTGCAGTAGCGAACATGTCCGAGGCGCACGCAGTGGAAACACAATGGCGTGTTGTCTTCTGTCCTCCAGACGTCTGTTCTTCTGCGGGGCGTCATAGTTGCCGGGGGAATTTGTTGTGGCCGCGTCGGTCGGTTCATACGCTGCATTTTTGGCGGCTGCAGCGTGTCATAGTAGGGCGACGCCATTCTTCGTGTCGGGTGCGATCATACAATGTGTTTGGCCAACGTTTATTTCTACCTGGACGGAGCAGACCAGACCAGCTGAATGACTGGCAAACGTTCCAGGCGGAACTTAAGAAGACGTTTGAAGACCGCCAGCGACAAATCCGCTCGGCGGAAGAACAACTGAAGAACCGGGCCCAACGACATGGTGAGCCGACACAGTCGTACATACAGAATGTTTTCACCCTATGTAACACAGTCAATCCGAATATGACTGAGGCCAACAAAATCACGCACCTGATGAAGGGTATTTCAGAAGACATGTACCAAGCCCTTCTGATAAAAGACGAACAAAAGAGGGTTGAAGTATGACAGACCTCCGAATGTAGTCCCTATGGCCGTTGTGGAAGACCAGCATGACTTCCTTCTACGACAACTTGTGAGAGAATATTTACAATTTATGGCAGCAGCGGCTATCAGACCGAGATCTGATTATTGCCATGGATGTAGTAAGCCCTGTAAGTCCCAAGGGAGCCGAATCCGCCGAGGAAGAGGTATTTCAGGCAAATATCTTACTGAAAATCAGATACATACAGGAACAAACAAAATGAATTGTATGTATCTGATTTTCAGTAAGATATTTTTAATTATTTAACTAATTATAGTTCCCATCGCCATACATACCAATTGCTACATATAATAACGTCTTGATGTTACAGAAAATCTTGGTTGTGCCTGCCATTTCACATGGTTATTGCAGCTCAACAACCAAATACCATTCATATTGCAAATACAGCTGTTGTGGCATGGTATGGAATTATATATAGCTGGAAATGGTGCGATACCATATGTGATTATGGCAGACAGTTGGGAGTCACTGTCACACCCCTAGATGGCCTGGCTACATTTACTACACCTTTTCATAATTTAATTATTTTCTCAGTTTGTGTTTAATGCAATTTTTGCTTATGTTTGATAATGATGACAGAGTTCATTCAAACAAGTTACGTTTTGTAAATTAAAATTCAATTTGTGTGACATGTTTCAACCACTATATATGTGGAATATAATAAGAAATCTACTGTATTGAGGGTAACGCGACAAACAGGAAATTTGAAATGATGATGGCATCTCTAAAGCTGCAGTAAATGTGGGCGGAAAGGCGTGAGTCTGTGTAGCTGTGATGGACATTTAGTTAACATGCATAGCGGAGCGACGGAGAGCGTTTTGTCGCCATTGGCGCGTTGTACCGCCTGGTGACAGTTTGACAGCTACACGACAAGTCTCGACATGGCCGTTAGCAATGACACTGGACGACGGCTCACATTCACTCTAGTAAACAACACGAGACATCACATCAGTAGACAATACGACCCATCACTATTGCAAACACACTATACTAGATGAGGATATATTGCTTGTCATTTGTAGCACACTAGCTGAACCCCTGCTGCCTCGCATGCGTAGGCTGGTTGGTCTGCACCAGTTTTTTTTTTTTTTTTTTTTTTTTTTAATCCTGATGAAGGCTCCATATCTTAAGTTTCGTAGTTATAGCTTGAAATCTGAGTTAACACCACCATATTTTTAAATATCAATTTTTGCATCTCGTATTTCACCCCTTATTGGTCGAATTTCCCAAAATACCGAAACATGTGTCTTTTAAATTTGAACCCCGAATCCAAATCCGAAAATTTGTAGTTCTACTTCAAAATTGCCTAAATAGCAACATATTTCCGAAAAACACCCCTCCCCAATTTAACCCCCTTGATGGTTGAATTTCGAAAAATACCGAAACACTTATTTTTTAAATCATAACGAACAATACAAATACCAATTTTTGTAGCTATAGCTTCAAAATTGTCTTGACAACAATGTGTTTTTGAAAAGAATTTTTGATCCCCCCTTTTACCCCCTTAGTTGTTGAATTTCTAAAGATACCGAAACACGTGTCTTTTTAATCATGATCAAGAGTCCATATCCTCAGTTTCGTAGTTATAGCTATAACTTTGAGTTAACAGCAACATATTTTTGAAAATCAATTTTTTGCATCCTCTATTTTACTCCCTTATTGGTTGAATATAAAAAAAATGCCGAAACACGTGTCTCTTAAATTCGAACCCTGAATCCAAATCCGAAAATTTGTAGTTCTAACTTCAAAATTGCCTAAATAGCAACATTTTTCGAAAAACACCCCCTCTCCAATTTAACCCCGTTGATGGTTGAATTACCAAAAATACCGAAACACATATTTTTTAACGACTAACCAACTATATAAATATCAATTTTTGCAGCTCTAGCTTCAAAATTGTGTCAATAGCAACGTGTTTTCAAAAAGAATTTTTGATCCTCTATTTAACCCTCTTACTTGGTGAATTTCCAAAAATACTAAAAATCATGGATTTTTAATCTTGACCAAGATACCATATCCGAAGTTTCGTAGTTGTAGCTTAAAATTTGAGTGAACAGCAACATATTTTTGAAAATCAATTTTTTGCGTCACTTATTTTATCCCCTTATTTGTCGAATTTCCCAAAATACCGAAACATGTGTCTTTTAAATTTGAACCCCGAATCCAAATCCGAAAATTTGTAGTTCTACTTCAAAATTGCCTAAATAGCAACATATTTCCGAAAAACACCCCTCCCCAATTTAACCCCCTTGATGGTTGAATTTTGAAAAATACCGAAACACTTATTTTTTAAATCATAACGAAAAATACAAATACCAATTTTTGTAGCTATAGCTTCAAAATTGTCTTGACAACAATGTGTTTTCGAAAAGAATTTTTGATCCCCCCTTTTACCCCCTTAGTTGCTGAATTTCTAAAAATACCGAAACACGTGTCTTTTTAATCATGATCAAGAGTCCATATCCTCAGTTTCGTAGTTATAGCTACAAATTTAAGTTAACGGCAACATATTTTTGAAAATCAATTATTTGCATCCTCTATTTTACTCCCTTATTGGTTGAATATAAAAAAAAAAAAAAAATGCCGAAACACGTGTCTCTTAAATTCGAACCCTGAATCCAAATCCAAAAAATTTGTAGTTCTAACTTCTAAATTGCCTAAATAGCAACATATTTTCGAAAAACACCCCCTCTCCAATTTAACCCCGTTGATGGTTGAATTTCCAAAAATACCGAAACACATATTTTTTAACGTCTAACCAACTATATAAATATCAATTTTTGCAGCTCTAGCTTCAAAATTGTGTCAATAGCAACGTGTTTTCAAAAAGAATTTTTGATCCTCTATTTAACCCTCTTACTTGGTGAATTTCCAAAAATACTAAAAATCATGGATTTTTAATCCTGACCAAGATACCATATCCGAAGTTTCGTAGTTGTAGCTTAAAATTTGAGTGAACAGCAACATATTTTTGAAAATCAATTTTTTGCGTCACTTATTTTATCCCCTTATTTGTCGAATTTCCCAAAATACCGAAACATGTGTCTTTTAAATTTGAACCCCGAATCCAAATCCGAAAATTTGTAGTTCTACTTCAAAATTGCCTAAATAGCAACATATTTCCGAAAAACACCCCTCCCCAATTTAACCCCCTTGATGGTTGAATTTTGAAAAATACCGAAACACTTATTTTTTAAATCATAACGAAAAATACAAATACCAATTTTTGTAGCTATAGCTTCAAAATTGTCTTGACAACAATGTGTTTTCGAAAAGAATTTTTGATCCCCCCTTTTACCCCCTTAGTTGCTGAATTTCTAAAAATACCGAAACACGTGTCTTTTTAATCATGATCAAGAGTCCATATCCTCAGTTTCGTAGTTATAGCTACAAATTTAAGTTAACGGCAACATATTTTTGAAAATCAATTATTTGCATCCTCTATTTTACTCCCTTATTGGTTGAATATAAAAAAAAATGCCGAAACACGTGTCTCTTAAATTCGAACCCTGAATCCAAATCCGAAAATTTGTAGTTCTAACTTCAAAATTGCCTAAATAGCAACATATTTTCGAAAAAAAAACCTCTCCAATTTAACCCCGTTGATGGTTGAATTTCCAAAAATACCGAAACACATATTTTTTAACGTCCAACCAACTATACAAATATCAATTTTTGCAGCTCTAGCTTCAAAATTGTGTCAATAGCAACGTGTTTTCAAAAAGAATTTTTGATCCTCTATTTAACCCTCTTACTTGGTGAATTTCCAAAAATACTAAAAATCATGGATTTTTAATCCTGACCAAGATACCATATCCGAAGTTTCGTAGTTGTAGCTTAAAATTTGAGTGAACAGCAACATATTTTTGAAAATCAATTTTTTGCGTCACTTATTTTATCCCCTTATTTGTCGAATTTCAAAAAATGTCGAAACACGTGTCTTTTTAATTCGAACCCTGAATTAAAATCCGAAATTTGTAGTTCTAGCTTTAAAATTGCGTAAATAGCTAGGTATTTTGGAAAAAACATTTCATCCCCTATTTCACCCCCTTACGGACGGAATATCAAAAAATCGCTTTTTAAATGACGCCTACAGAGTAAGATCAACACCCTCCACAAATTTCAAGTTTCTATCTTCAGTGCTTTGGGCTGGGCGATGATGAGTCAGTCAGTCAGTCAATCAATCAGTCAGTCAGTCAGTCAATCGGGACACTTCCTTTTATATATAGAGATTTATGGACTTAAATCATTAACAATAAATTCGTTTGAATTACGTAGTGGTACGACGGGCGGCTGGGGAATGGGAGCAGGTAGTTGGCAAGAAGGTAGCTAGGAGGAGATATTCAGATAGCTTCGCTTTGCAAGTTGCAAATAGATTTGTCCAATGTCAGAGAAACGTGGAGATGAACATCCTGTAGCTGTAGGTGTAGGAGGTATGCAGTAGGCCTTCTACATCAACATGGGATACTCTGCAAATCACATTTAAGTGCCTGCAGAGGGTTTATCGAACCAGCTTTATATTATTTATCTCCCACTCCATTCTCGAATAGCGAGCAGGAAGAAGAAACACCTGAATCTCTCAATTAGAGCTCTCATTTCTCGTATTTTATTCTGATGATCATTTCTACCTATGTAGGTGGGAGTAAACAATGTATTTTCGCATTCGAAAGAGAATGTTGGCGATTGGAGTTTCGTAAGTAGCCCATACCGCTGCGATAAGCGCCGTTGTTGTAATGATTCCCATCCCAGATCCTGCATCATTTCCGTAACGCTGTCTCCCCTATTTCGTGACAATACAAAACGAGCCGCCCTTCTTTTGACTCTTTCGATGTCCTCCGTCAAACCCAGCTGATAAGGATCCCACACTGGGCAGCAATACTCCAAAAAAGGACAGACAAGCGTAGTGTATGCATTCTCTTTATTAGTTCTGTTGCATCTTTTAAGGGTTCTGCCAAAAAAAAAAAAAAAAAAAAAAAAAAAAAAAAAAAAAAAAAAATAAAAATCTCTGGATCGCCTTTCCCAGGACATTATCTACGTGTTATTTACAATTTAAGTCTGAACTAATGGTAATTCCTAGGTATTTTGTGGAGTTTACGGTCTTCACTTTTGATTGATTTATCTTGTAAACAAAGTTTAACGGATTTCTATTCGTACTCATGTGAACGACTTCACACTTCTCATTATTTGGGCCAATTGCTAATTTTTACACCATAGTGATATCATGTTTTCAAGTTTCCATTCTTCTTTGAGAGAGCGGTTGTATATGGCTGTTAAGCTTCAGCATAATCAGAAATGTAATGGGTATACGGTCCGGACTAGAAGATTTGTTCTTGTTAAGTGATTTAAGTTGCTTCACTACTTCGCGGATATCTACTTCAACGTTACTCATTCTGGCCTCTGTTTGTAATTCGAAATCTGGAATATAGATATTAGGAAGCCGAAATCTGTAGAGAGATCTATAAGGAAGATGAAGATTCTGTTGTTAGGCACTTCTCATGGCAGACGTGTAGGCCAAAAGTTTTAGGAAGAACTTGGAAGTGAGTACCAGGTCACCAGCACAGAGGTAAGTTCGTTGCTTGTAGAAAATAAATTGATTTTAAATCACAATAAAACTCAGTTTTTACTATTTCTAACATGTAAGGTAACATTTTGATTACACATAATGGGCATACGATCACTGAGACTGAACAGTTCGACGATTTAGGTGTTTATATAGATAGTGCATTATCGTGGAAAGCCCATGTTAAGGATCTTGTTCAAAAAGTAAATTATGCTTTATTTACCATTAGAAATAAGTGATTTTCCAACACGAAACGTAGACTACTATGCATACTTTCATTCACTTATGACTACAGCGTTATTTTTTGGGGTACCTCGTTTGATATAAAAATGATATTTTTGACTCAGAATGGGGTTGTTCGAGCAATACGTGGTGTTGGTTCGCGAACGTCGTGTCGACCTCTTTTCAGTAGTCTGGGAACTCTGTCAATGGCGTCGCAATACTTAATTTCTTTAGTGTCATTTGTTGTTAACAATATCAGCTTTTCCCACGAGTTAGCAGCTTTCACTCGGTGAATACTAGGCAGAAATCGAATCCACATTTGCATCACACCTCCTTGATTCTTGTGCAGGAAGATGTGCAGTATTCTATAGCATCCATTTTCAAAAAGCTACCACAAGAACTCAAGAAACTTAGTACTAACACACGCGTGTTTAAAACTAAATTGAAGAGTTTCCTCATGGCTCACTCCTTTTAATCTGCAGGGGAACACCTTAAAAAAAAAGTAATTCCTTTTATTCGTTATTGATTCTTTTTACGTAGGCTTAAGATTGTCATGTGCATAGGACTACTTTAAGTTTTTATATTACCATTCTTGTGTTAAAATTCATTTACTGACTTGTTACAAGACAATTGACTGTTGCTTGTTAATTAGGTCCTATGGAACAGAAAACAATATTATTCTTATTCTTATTACACTTTGCTCAATGTAAGGGTATGTGCTCCATACCTTTAGCAGTATTTGCACCGACGTTTGGTCATCCATACTGTATTGTTGGACACCTACACAAGGCCAAGATCTACTACAGTGTGTTTAGAAAAAAGCGATGAGTACTTTGAGAGGTAGTAGTACACATTGACACATAAAAAAAATAAGTCCGTTAAACATGTGTCCGGAAACGACTTTCTGAGATAAACACCTGTTTATAGGACGTGTTCCCGTGGCCTCCATTCATGACAATACGTCCCTCTTTCCTCCGACGTATGTAATGACGCACCGTTTGAAGTATATCCGGTTATTGTTGTTGTTGTTGTACTTGCCGGTACGCAATAAAGGCGCGCCCCCGTAGTGTCTGCACATCGTTGAATGGGGTTGCGTAGATCACTTTCTTCAAGTGACCTCATAATCATACGTCTAGTGGACTCAGGTTTGGGTAATGAACAGGTCAATTTGCAGAGCCTCCTAAAAGGTGCTGAAATATTTAAGTCAGATGTCCACACAGAGTATGACGAAAGTGTCCTGGCGCACCATCATGCATGAACCACACCTGTAATCGTTGCTTTTATTTATTTATATTCATCCTGTTCCGCAGGCCGAATAGAGGAGCAAGCCTCGATAGTCGTGGAACGAGTCAGTACATCAGACTGTAACAAAGGAGTAGTAATTGATAAAGTGAAATGTACAGCAATCATAAGCGCGCAATAAGTCTAAGCAGAAATGAAAAGAAGCAACAACACATAAATTAGCTTAATTTTTTAATTCTTCCAGAAATTCCTCGACAGAACAGAAAGAGTGTGCCATTAAGAAGCTTTTGCGTTTAGACTTGTGGCAGAATATTAAAAGGGATGCGGCAGACTAACGGAGACCTTTCTGCTCAAGTGTCAAGGAGATATGATCTAAATTCAGATTCGATTTCTGTCTAGTATCATCTGAAAGAAAGGTGATAACTCTTGGAAATGAAGCTGAAGTTTAAAAATTAAGAAATGATTCACGCATGAGGCGCATGTAAACATAACTCTCATTTGATGGTCACATTGATTCTGGAATGGAGGACATAATAGGCATGGCTGGTGTAGAGAAGATGCTGAGAGAGTTGTGAACAAACAAGTCACCAGGTCCAGATGGGGTACCAATCCGGTTTTACAAAGAGTTCTAGGTGGCATTGGCCCCTTACTTAGCTTGCATTTATCGCGTATCTTTGATCGAGCGCAAATTAGCAAGAGACTGGAAAAAGGCACAGGCAATAGAATGGACCCATGAAATTACAGAACTATATCATTAACATCAGTTTGCTGTAGAATTCTTGAGCATATTATCAGTTCTAATACAGGAATTTTTCTTGAGACAGGAAAGCTTCTGTCCATGCATCAGCATTGCTTAAAAAGCATCGACCGTGCGAAGCCAAACTTGCCCTTTCTCTCATGATACAGGGTGTCCAGAAAAGGACTCCCTGATTTCAAAATTAAATATCTCGAAAACAAAGATGGATAGAGGAATGCAGTAAACGGTATGTTTATTGTGAAAGCTGTACGAAGTTTATACAGCAGTTTGAAATAATAGTTACAAAAGCTGCTAACAGATGGCGGTGTACGCTCTACAGCTCATATCAGCACACAGAAGTGAAATAATCGTATGAAAACACTCTTTGCAAACAATCACATCACAATATTTTCAAAATGTTCACCATTGGCACTACAGAGGTGGCGCAAACTAAGAATGAAATTCGCCATCACATTTCGTAGTGTCTCAACCGAAATGGATTCACATGCCACAGAGATCGCCGATTCAAGCTCGTCCAGCGTGGCGGGAAGTCACAGGGAGTCAAATCCGGCGAATATGGAGGCCAATCCATGCCTGCACCAGTAAATTACAAAGCAATGACTAGATTCCCGAAGTATTCCTCAAGAAAGCGAAACACTTGTTTGGTCTGATGTGGTCGGACTCCATGTTGCATAAACCATTCAGGTCAATCCTCTAACGCTTGCTGTGTAGCGACAAATTGTTCCAAAATTGCAACGTAACGTGCACAAGTGACCAATTCTAGAGTGAAAAAAAGGGCCAATAATGCCTCTGCTGCATACTGCAGCCCACACATTAAATTTAGGGGAATACAGGGGTTTCGCTTCACACCAATATGGCTTTTCGGAACCCCAAAATCGCCAGTTCTGCTTATTCACGTATCCATTCAGGTGGAAGTGTGCTTTATCTGTAAACCAGATGCAGCCAACATCAAATGCTTCACTATCAATCATTGTGAGCATCTGATTAGCAAAGGCAACCCTTTGTTGCACAGCTCGTACGGGTATGGCCTGATGCGTTTGAATTTTGAATGGAAACATGTATAGGCTCTTTCTCAGTATTTCCTGCTTGCTGGAACGCTTCAAACCAGTCTCAGATGCAATTCTACGGACGGATGACATTGGATTTCGCTGAATAATTCCAGAAACTGTGGTGATATTTTCAGGCGTAACTGCGGTTTGCTTGCGGCCAACATGCCCCACTAGATCATCAGTTACGCTGCCTGTTCGTTGAAATTTTGCGAAGAGCGTACGAATGGCTTTCGCATCGGGTTTTTTTGGAACATTAAATCGTGCTTGAAAACTTCGCCTTGTTGCCGTAGGACTCTCTTCTAACCTGTGGTACTCTAGCATTAGAAAAACGCGTTGTTCAATGGAGTACATGGTTTTAATCTCTTCCATCGGTACGCTAACCTCCTTTCACGTTTAAATAGTGGAACTGATCGCTCTGGGCTTCGGATCACTATTTATACTAGTCATTACGTATGGCGATTACAGCGCCATCTGTTAGCAGCTTTTGTAACTATTATTTCAAACTGCTGTATAAACTTCTTACAGCTTTCACAATAAACATACCGTTTACTGCATTCGTCTCTCTATCTTTGCTTTCGAGATATTTAATTTTGAAATCAGGGAGTCCATTTCTGGAAACCCTGTATTTTGCGTGCTATGGATGAAGGGAAAGAGGCAGCCTACATATTTCTCAATTTTCGAAAGGCGTCTGACACAGTAAATACATTTAGTACATAAAATAAACGTAGTAAGTAAGAATTACATTTAACTGCTACGAACACCGTATTCTTGGCGCTGACCAGAAAATCCATACATTGAGACTTTTTGTCTCACTAAAAATTGACGTTTCGTTTATTAACGAAAATATTTACACTGCGTCTATTATTTATACTCGTACAATAGCGAGCAAAGGCATTATGGTTACGTGCTTAAAAACTCAACCACTGTAACAGAATACAGCACGAATTCTGCGTGATATTGATGCGGTTAGTCCTTTGCAGTTTTCTAGTGCTCTATGACACCACATGTCTACCTTCATATCATGCAGTTCCCTCAAATTAGATCCCGCCCGATAAGTCCCAAGATGTGTCTCATAAGGCACACAGACCAACCGAATTAGATGGTGAAGGAATTAACTTCGCTGCTGTGGTTCTCAAACCTCTATATCTTCAATTTCGCATTGTGAGATAGTATCTTTTTGAAAGTGGCTATGTATAACCTCGGGGAAAACATTTATATTTATTGGTCACAGAATCAGTGAGGAGAGTTTTAGCTAGTTGAAAAAACGTAAGCCATCTAGAAATTCCCTGCTGCAAGGATGACGAAAGAAACCATTCTCGGTCCGGTAAATTTCAACAGAAAACACGGAAAAAATTCATGTGCTATGTCTGAAAAGAGTATTAAAGAAAAGTAGTGTATGCATTTGCAACAATGAATGACAGTTTTTGATTAAATTAAGAAGGAACTTACTCGGTGAGATCTTACACAGAGTAGACTTTCCCCTTTATTATAAAAGAGAGTAGTGAGGCAGAATGGGAGTCTGTCTATTTCACTAATAGTGTTCTTAATGGACAGACTGAACATTGCTCTACAGCTTTCGTATGTAAGAAATTATGTCAGCGACAAGGAATTACTTGCATTTCTGTGGAAATGTCAAAAATTTGTGAATTACTTTGCTAAACACAATGTCATAATATATTCTGATCACAAAGTGTTTAGCTACATACGTGAAATAATGAATACTACAGAAAAATCATCAGCAGTTTAATTATACAGTGAAGTATATAAAAGAAATAACGAATGCCATAGAAGATGCCTTATGCAGATTGTGGGCTGTGACAATTCAAGTTAATGTACATAAAAGGGATGGAGATGTAGGGAAATCTGCACTTATACTGTATCAAAGTCATAGCAAGGAGTGAAAGTTGCTAAAGAGATACTCAGGGAAAAAAAGGGCATATTTTCATTAGAAGACAATCCAGTCAGCAAAAACTGGTAGCTATTCTCGCCAGTGGAATATGTACACTCTTTGACAAAAAACCTGGCCGCCGGCCGGCCGCCGCTGAGCCTAAGTCCGAGCCGATCGCGACATGGGACAATAAAAGTGGCCGCGCTGATTCGCTCTAAGTCCGGCTATCTGCACAATCTGGCAACATTGTAGACTGCGGGAGTTCATACAGTACTTCTTGTGTGCTGTTAGAAGCTGTGAAGGTTAGCTACATCCGTGGTCCCGCGGTAAAGTGCGTGACTTGCGTGTGAAAGTATCAGCAATCGAAACCGACTGTTGACAAAAATTTTAAATCCACGTTCCTCGTGCGTACTGATGCCACATGTGTAAGGGAAGCATATGCGTAACGTATTTCATTTTTTGATACACTGTTAATAACATTTCGGCTCAATAACACTGTTGCCTCTGGCCGCGGCACTCGGCAGAGCTCTCCTCGGCCCACTCGCCGGCAGCAGCGGTGGCTACGCTACACAGCGCTGCCTCGCCCTCTGCCCACAGCGCCTGCTGCCGCTCATCGCCCTGGATATGTAAAATGCTGCAGTGTTGCTGAGTGGTGACCCCAAAAAAAAAAAAAAAAAAAAAAAAAATAAAAAAATAAATTAAAAAAAAGGTTGCGATGTGTATTTAAGACACGATATCAACGGAGCGGACCACCCATTTTGAATTATGACCATACTATTACACTAATACATAATAAATTAGAGAGGCAAAACATTTTCATAGTCATTGATCCAATCAAATGGCACTCTACGATGTTTAACACTTATTTCTGGTTTAAATCGCGATCCTTTTCCTTTCAGAAAAGCCCTTTATGTAATTTGTTAATGTCATCACTTCATATATTTCCATCAAGACACTGTGCCTAACTGCACTACAATGTTTAGTGCCGTTGTTTGATTCCCTATGGTAAATGTATGAGCTAAATTATGTGAATACGTTTCAGCGCACGTTATAAAGCAACACAGCCACACTGAAAGGTGTCTCATTTCTACAGCAGATATTTGGCATGAACGAACTATATTAATCATTATGTTCACTTCCTCTGTAAGCATCTCCTAGCATGTGGGTCCTAAGGAAATAGTAAAAATTCCCATCGAGGGAGGTCAATTCGAATTCCTTCAAAGGTATTTGTATGGCGCAGCAAAAAAGACATCTAATACCATTTCCGTAATTTGGAGTCGACCTTTCTGAAAGCCTTATTGTATAAAGCTTTTCTTCTGATTCCATTAAAGAGTTTCTTCTTGCAATCTGCAGCGAATAAAGTAAAATAAAATAAAGTAAAACAGAATACCACCGCCAAACGGACTGTCTCCAACCAGGATTAGAACTGCCGACCCACAGCTCGGTTACATCGCGAGACACGAGCAGAACCACACAGCCAACCACACGCTGCCGGCTGGTGCCCTCAGTCTCTCACATAATGCTGAGCCTCTAACGTATCTCGAAAGTTAACCTGAAAGTCACCTATGCGAATAAAAAAAAAATTCCTTGAATGCAATAGTTAAATTTCTGTCTCTCATATGACATGGGCATTATACAGCATGAGTCATGAAAGTAGAAGAGGAATGTCAAGTGAACTTAGCTAGACAACTCAGTACCACTTGCGGAAGTAACTGCACTGTCACAGTGTTGCCAAATATTAGCAACGATGTTGCCAGTTCTTAGCTGTACTAGGAAGACCTGTGTAGCGATAAGCGACGCGAAATCGCCCTCGTCTCATACGGGCTTCAAGAGGGAAGTCGCGGATTTTGGTTAATACGCGGCGCAATCTCCTGATAGTTTCCATCGTCACACTTTAGGATGCAGATATTTAATTCGTCCAATGAGGCCGAAACCAGCGTTCATATATTTTGAAACTTAACAGCATTCTGATATAATTTCAGCAAATGACTAGAGAAGTTAAACATACTGATATTGTCCTCCCCCCTCCTAAAAACAGACTAAAACAAATACTTTGTTAGATTTCGATATTTCATTAAATGTTACTGGAAATGAACTTTGCCCCATCCGTCACTAAACAGTATGGTATCAAACACTTACCCTCACCAACTTTCAGTGAGAGCTTTTTGTAACAAAACGAAAAAGTTGTGCGAACGATCATTTTGTCCAATGATACTAGGCACGGTAGTTCGAAAACGGACTGTCTCTACGTTGTGTCTTGTCATGCGCGTCTCACATTCAAGGTATATTACCTAGCCGGCCGCGGTGGCCGAGGTGACTGAGGCGCTCCAGTCACGGTCAACATGGCCACTACGGTCGGGGGTTCGAATCCCCCCTTGGGCATGGATATTTGTGCCGTCCTAGTTCGTAAGTAGTTCATAAGTAGTTTGTAAGTTTAGGGATTGATGACCCCGTAGTTAAGTCCCATAAGCTTTACAAACATTTGAACATTTTTTTGTATATTACCTAAATGAGCAGCTATTATGGAAATGTACCCATAGCATCGACGCAGTGTAATAAACAAATTATGTTTAGATAAGCATGTTTTGAATTTAGTCCTCTTGAATCTGAAACAAAATAGAGAAAGTGGGTAGTTGTGCATATTAGTAAGTTTTTTACGTTCCCGTAATACTTGATGCAAAGATGAACAAAATACAAATGCGTCATCTATCTGTTATTTTCGATTCTTTAGACAGTCTTCTTTAGTTTCGACACCTTCACTTCGTCGGCAATCTACTGGTTTCTTGGACAATAAAGTAATCAAAATTACGCGACTATTTGTCCACATTTTAACGTCGTTGGATTTTATTCCGAACGACAGTAATAATTTCCGTTGGGCTGGTTCCATATATCCGGGCCTATTTAATGAAATTTTATTTCCATGACAGATGAAAGTGATTTGAACGTTGGATCTCTGTAATGAATTTTCATATGAAAAATATTTAAGATCAAAACTGTCGTGGACCTGTAAACCAAGGATCTTAATTAAAAAACAGCTCATGCGGTTTCAGTATTTATTATTTACTTTATGTGATGACAACATTTGAAGTAATTTACAAGTAAGTTGTTTTATCAATATTTAAAAGTTTACCATCATTTTAGAACAACAGATAAGTTAATTTAAGAAAATGTTCTGTCGTTTTGTTTGTGATGTCACTTGATATTCTTGAAGTAGGTGGCTATGCCATCTACTATGAGGTTGCCAGGAGACAGTTGGCACGAATGGTTTTGTTTGACAGTAAGCGGATAATTTAAAGACGTAACGCCGCGGCGGAGCGGCCGAGCGCATCGAGGCGCTATGCTACGATGCGCGAGGCCGTTCCCCGTCGGGGGTTCGAATCCCCTCTCGGGCATGGCTGTTTGTGTCGTCTTTAGTATAAGGTGGTTCACAAATAGTTTGTATGATTAGGGACTGATGACCCTGCAGTTAAGTCCCTTAAGCCTGACAAACATTTGAACATTTGAAAGACATAACGAGATGAATTGATAAGATCCAGCTTTTGCAACAAAACTGACCCGATTTCGAAAAAAGCTAGGTATTTAGAAAGTGACTATTATACAGCTAGACATTACTGCTGTAAACCTTACCTCATTGATTAACTTACAGCTGAGGCAGATTGCTCGCAACGTGAAAGAGTGTAGGAGTAGTTAATGTATGAAACGACCTTCTTGAACACAATTCAGCTACTACAATGTGCATATTCTGATATTAATTTTACAGAATATTTAATGGAGGTGACGAGAAAAAGTCAACTGTTTGCAGATTTACAAATCAGACTCACATCTACATGATGCCAAAGTTGTGAAACAATAGACCCTAGCTACGACGTTGGGAAATCTTGATTACATTGGTGGCCTGATGAACGAGTTTTTGTAGCTAGCGTACTGCATGTTAAGATCCGCAATTCCACTCATGCTCGAGACACTGTAACCTCCAAATTGCATATGTGCCATGTGGCCAGCTATTTTAAAAGAGTAAAGAAAAAATATCAATGAATACCTCATTGAGAGTTTTTCCAGTTTTGTTTCTCGGTTTATGGTTGTATACTAGGTAGGCCTTATCGTTATGTTTACTTTACTCCATTAAATAACAAAAAGACGCACAATTTGTCGCAGAAAAGTCTTCGTAAATACTCAAATTCTGCCCAGTTTCCTTAGAGTTTGCTTCCTGATAAAATAAAATGTCGGCAGGTCAATATGGAAATTACAAGCGACCTGTTATTGATAGAACATCTTGCTACGTTAAATAGAGTTCCATTTGAGTCAAACGCTAATTTTTAGCACGTTCCTTGATATGCTCGATAGATTTCGAACCTGTCTTACTGTTGCCTGCCTCGTTGATTTCATAAAATGTTACGTAGTCTGATGGCCAAATGCGTTGCAGACATAGTTTTAGTTGCAATTTGCTCGCTACAGCGCGGTGATAGGTTTCAGAGTACAAACTTTATGGCGACTTGTAGGTTCCATGTATCTCACGTCGATAGATTATCATTCGAGCGGTATCGTCGGCAGATAGCGGACGACATTAATTTACTAACCATTCAATGCAATTCGTCAATTTCATTTATTTCTTATGTTACAGCCCACCGCGAAAGTTCGGGGAGGTCTACCGAACATCTATTAGACTCCGTTTGATGACTTCGTCTATTCAGAACGACAACTATCCTTTCCCTCCAACAGGCGCGCTCCGCCTTTTCCGTTTCCAAATGCGCGCGCCTTTGCTCGCTCGTTGTGCCGCATTTACCAAAACGACCGTGGCTGCCGCTACCGCGTCATACCTCTTATCGACTTCAGAATGTTAATGAAATAAATTACCCTTCAAGTCGATGGCGACTAAACGCCACTGCTAGCATTACTCATGAAGCAAGAACACTTTACGTTCCAGTGTAACTATGACGACGGACATAGCTATTAAAAATTCGAAATTTTTTTGGAACTATCTTTAACGCGGTAGCAATTTTCGAGTGGATAAAGTTACTTTATACGTCTTAGTCTATTTTAAAACCATTTTACAAGCATTTTTCATTTAAATGATTGTTTTACACTTTTCAAATTTTGTATGTGTGAAATTTTTCATTCAGTTTCAAACGTTTGCATGAGAATACAACAGACATTCGATAAATCTGTTTTATTTCTAATTCTCGTTACCCCTCGTACGTATTAGTCACGGAAAGATCGCGAAGATAAAAGATAGGACCATATGAACTCATATTATGTCTTACCAGAAATTGTTTTAACGGCGAACCATTCACGACTGGAAGAGAAACAGGAGGAAGCAGTAGTTGTATAAAAAGTGCCCTCCACCACACACCAATTAAGAAATGGCTTTAATGTAGCAGTGCCATCCAGTTCTAAGTTGAGTTGAAAGTTTAAGGTCTCTTGTTCAGTGGGAATTAGGTTTGAAATGAACTGCAAAATTTGTACCAACACACTGAAATATAAACAAAATATTGCACACTAGACACGAAAGAAAGAAGGAAGGTTACGGATTATTGTGATAAGGATGTGGAAGGAAATCGGCCGTACACTGCCGCAGGGACCGTTCCGGCATTTTCCTAGACTTATTTAGCAAAATCATGGAAAACTCAAATCCAAATGGCCGAAAATGAATCTAGTGTTTTACCACTACACCAACTCGCAAAAATGAATGCGAGTAGATATTGCATTGTCACACGGTTCTGAGTTACGTTAATTAAGTTTCTGGCCTATCGTTTGTATAAAATCAATTGTAAAATTTGTAAGAAACACACAATAGACAATAAAGCAACCTAATAAATACGTGTTACAACGATTAAAATTAAAATTGATCGATGAATTGTGCCACGGTTTAAATCAGTATTATGGAAAGCAATTGCACTGTTGCTTGTTAAAAGATAGTAAATAAACTTATTGACGTATCTCTTATTCATTGATTTAGAACAGATGCCGTAGAATGCGGAGGTTTGTAATTTAATTAAATGGACTGAGTACAAAATTTGTAAATAAATCTGATCCTAATTATCATTATCAATGACGTTAATAAATGAGTAATCCGTGAATGTCCCCTGCCTACATATCGGTTTCAAATGAAGGGTGTTAAAAGAAGTGTTCCACATTTTGAGAGGAAGTTGTAAAGATGAAACAAGACAAAAATGATCGTTATACATTAGCTCTAACACGCTTATGTTAATGGATATGAGAACTTCTTGACCTTCAATAATGTCAAACATACTCAACAAACAAATGTAACGGTAATAAAAAATACAAATTCAAAGCTCAAATGGTACTAACAATAATAAAGCACAGTTCATCCACTTCACGAGGAGAATTTTAGATAATTGGAGACGAACAGCAAGAGCAAACTATTTACGCTTGCGAACAATATTCGTACAAGTAAATATACCAATGGTAAATATACGACCGCCTCCTGCGAAATGAATGATGTGGAGGACATTTTTGTTTCGACGTGAGATCTGGGACCGGCAGAGACAAAGTATGATCCATCTAGAGACAACGGAAAATGTAATGCTACTTGCAGAGAAAAAGATTTGTCATTTTTTTGTGTCAAGTAAAGGCGAATATAAGCCTGAAAAATATAAATATAGGAGAAAAATAAAAATAATATGCAGGTTTCTTAGATATGAATTCTTTTTTCAACACACAATTACATCTCTTCTCCACAGAGGACCGGCTATCCGAGCCGAACTGTACTAAGAAAGAGAACCGTCCGCCTCTCTGCCTTTTGTGGAGATATTTCACTTGGAAGCGTTTGCCCATGGACGATAGACCTAAAGTAACCAAACTGTTTGGTTTATTGTACAATTTAACTTTTCGCGGTTGCAATTACTTTACAAATAATGCATCGAATAAATGGATTAATTTGAAGGGAAGCTAATTATTACAATTACTTTGAAGCACCTGCAAAGATAAATATATTTAATGCTAAAAGTTCTTCTGAAGCAACATTAAACAGTAACATTATAATTCTCCTAAACAGGGACATCATTATACGAAGAAAACAGTTTCTTGTCGGGAAAGGTTACGCGGATCTAATAGAAGTCGCTATAGTCTGCAGCAAAACCCGTCTGGTCAGTTTTATGATTATCGGCAAAAACTTGCGTAATAGCTGCTCTAAGACGGTACACGCCAGATACTCATTTTTGTGATATTCCTGGAATGTGAGCCGCGTATGACAAGACTGAACGTATATACATCCATTTTAGGACAACAGTCCGTAGGAATTTTGGAGAAAGTAGTAGTTTTGCACTTTCTTCGTTTTGTTGGAAGAAACTCTCCCCGGAAGTTGATGAGTGTAAGTCATTTATTCATCAGCACTGTTCAGTGATGTTGTCTGCTTTCGGACTGAAGCCTTACTTAGAATGGCCTCTGGTAGCGTAGAATGACTAAAAGTCAGTTAGCATGCTGTTTGTAGGAATGAGGATATTGCGGGATGCCCAAGAAGTTCTTGCTATTGCTTGGCAGTATTGCTTACAACGCTAGACAACTCTAATCGTTTCCTCATTTCCAGCATTCGAGGTATTTTCCAATATTCTTGAGGATATGAGTTTGATCATTGACTTAATATGACTCTCTTAACCTGAATTAAATTTTCGACCGCAGGAAGGTCGACCCTTGTTAAAATTGCAAACAATTTTGTGGTTTATGTCGGGAATGTATTAACTGCCAACAAATGTCAGACAACTGAACCAGTACTCTCAATTTAGGTCGGTGACGCTATTCTCGTCTCCTCATCTACAGCAAGCATAGTTGATTAGTGACATATCGTTGTACTAGTGATGTGTGTGGCTAAACGGTATTCAGTAACTAAATACCAAAACTCATTTCAGTGTGTCAACCAAGAGATCGGCATTTTCTATTGTTATTGTAATCGTTATCATTCTGCTGTAATGAGGTAAACGCCATTGATTACTATCATTATTATCATTAATTCAGTTGCAAAAGCGTTCTTTCCCATGTGGCCAAGAGACCGGAAAGAATGTGTGGTTTTACGGAAAATACAACTATATGAAAAAGAAGGCAAAAAAATTGTAATAATTTCGGTTGATTTATCATCGTGACGACAGATGCTAAGCAACAACACTTGCAAGTCTTGAGTGGCATAATTCGAAGAATCCATCATACACATCGATTCGGATTCTCATAATCATTAGTTGGGCCAACAAGGCTGTAACACTGCGAAATCAATAAGCTGGTTAGTAGTCTATGGATTATATGTATATGTTTGCAGATGAAAAACCGCAGAATTGCCCATTTCTCACATACACAGTTTAGTTTCTGTGTTCATGGCCGTAATTTTAAGTATCCTGTCTTCTGAATCCCCAAATGAACTAATTACTGTGTTGCACACATAATCTGTTGATTATGATTCTTGCCGGCCGCAGTGGCCGAGGTGACTGAGGCACTCCAGTCACGTTCAGCACGGCCACTGCGGTCGGGGGTTCGAATCCCCCCTCGGGCATGGATATTTGTGCCGCCCTAGTTCGTAAGTAGTTCATAAGTAGTTTGTAAGTTTAGGGACTGATGACCCCGTAGTTAAGTCCCATAAGCTTAACAAACATTTGAACGTTTTTTGTTTCTTCTGGCTTTCAAACAAACCAACACGTGAAATATTACTTGTGCGGTCGTAAGGCTGCATTTTGAATCGCAGATGCGAAGATGCGACGTTTTTCGTGACGGATGAGACAACGTTGATTACCAGAAACTTTTCACGAAAAATTAAAAACAAAGTAGCTTTTGCTGAAATCTAACAAAAGTAATTGTTTTAGTCTTTTTTGGGGGGGAGGGGGGAGGTGAAACTGAAATCGTGATGGAAGTTAACATATCTCAGTCTCTGACCTGCCGTATGTTTCAAGAACAATGTCAGTATTTTTAACTTCTCTAGTCATCACATCTAGTCGAAAAAAACAGATAGATGTCGCATTTGTATTTTGTTCATCTTTGCATCAAGTATTACGGGAACGTAAAAAACTTACTAATGTGCACAACTACCCACTTTCTCTATTTTGTTTCAGTTTCAAGAGGACTAAATTCAAAACATGCTTATCTAAACATAATTTGTTTATTACACTGCGTCGATGCTATGGGTACATTTCCAGAATAGCTGCTCATTTAGGTAATATACCTTGAATGTGAGACGCGCATGACAAGACACAACGTAGAGTCAGTCCGTTTTCGAACTACCGTGCCTAGTATCATTGGACAAAATGATCGTTCGCACAACTTTTTCGTTTTGTTACAAAAAGCTCTCACTGAAAGTTGGTGAGGGTAAGTGTTTGATACCATACTGTTTAGTGACGGATGGGGCAAAGTTCATTTCCAGTAACATTTAATGAAATATCGAAATCTAACAAAGTATTTGTTTTAGTCTGTTTTTAGGAGGGGGGAGGACAATATCAGTATGTTTAACTTCTCTAGTCATTTGCTGAAATTATATCATAATGCTGTTAAGTTTCAAAATATATGAACGCTGGTTTCGGCCTCATTGGACGAATTAAATATCTGCATCCTAAAGTGTGACGATGGAAACTATCAGGAGATTGCGCCGCGTATTAACCAAAATCCGCGACTTCCCTCTTGAAGCCCGTATGAGACGAGGGCGATTTCGCGTCGCTTATCGCTACACAGGTCTTCCTAGTACAGCTAAGAACTGGCAACATCGTTGCTAATATTTGGCAACACTATGACAGTGCAGTTACTTCCGCAAGTGGTACTGAGTTGTCTAACTAAGTTCACTTGACATTCCTCTTCTACTTTCATGACTCATGCTGTATAATGCCCATGTGATATGAGAGACAGAAATTTAACTTTTGCACTCAAGGAATTTTTTTATTCGCATAGGTGACTTTCAGGTTAACTTTCGAGATACGTTAGAGGCTCAGCATTATGTGAGAGACTGAGGGCACCAGCCGGCAGCGTGTGGTTGGCTGTATGGTTCTGCTCGTGTCTCGCGATGCAACCGAGCTGTGGGTCGGCAGTTCTAGTCCTGGTTGGAGACAGTCCGTTTGGCGGTGGTATTCTGTTTTACTTTATTTTATTTTACTTTATACGCTGCAGATTGCAAGAAGAAACTCTTTAATGGAATCAGAAGAAAAGCTTTATACAATAAGGCTTTCAGAAAGGTCGACTCCAAATTACGGAAATGGTATTAGATGTCTTTTTTGCTGCGCCATACAAATACCTTTGAAGGAATTCGAATTGACCTCCCTCGATGGGAATTTTTACTATTTCCTTAGGACCCACATGCTAGGAGATGCTTACAGAGGAAGTGAACATAATGATTAATATAGTTCGTTCATGCCAAATATCTGCTGTAGAAATGAGACACCTTTCAGTGTGGCTGTGTTGCTTTATAACGTGCGCTGAAACGTATTCACATAATTTAGCTCATACATTTACCATAGGGAATCAAACAACGGAACTAAACATTGTAGTGCAGTTAGGCACAGTGTCTTGATGGAAATATATGAAGTGATGACATTAACAAATTACATAAAGGGATTTTCTGAAAGGAAAAGGATCGCGATTTAAACCAGAAATAAGTGTTAAACATCGTAGAGTGCCATTTGATTGGATCAATGACTATGAAAATGTTTTGCCTCTCTAATTTATTATGTATTAGTGTAATAGTATGGTCATAATTCAAAATGGGTGGTCCGCTCCGTTGATATCGTGTCTGAAATACACATCGCAACCTTTTTTTTATTTTTTTTTATTTTTTTTTATTTTTTTATTTTTTTTTTTTTTTTTTTTGGGTCACCACTCAGCAACACTGCAGCATTTTACATATCCAGGGCGATGAGCGGCAGCAGGCGCTGTGGGCAGAGGGCGAGGCAGCGCTGTGTAGCGTAGCCACCGCTGCTGCCGGCGAGTGGGTCGAGGAGAGCTCTGCCGAGTGCCGCGGCCAGAGGCAACAGTGTTATTGAGCCGAAATGTTATTAACAGTGTATCAAAAAATGAAATACGTTACGCATATGCTTCCCTTACACATGTGGCATCAGTACGCACGAGGAACGTGGATTTAAAATTTTTGTCAACAGTCGGTTTCGATTGCTGATACTTTCACACGCAAGTCACGCACTTTACCGCGGGACCACGGATGTATCTAAACTTCACAGCTTCTAACAGCACACAAGAAGTACTGTATGAACTCCCGCAGTCTACAATGTTGCCAGATTGTGCAGATAGCCGGACTTAGAGCGAATCAGCGCGGCCACTTTTATTGTCCCATGTCGCGATCGGCTCGGACTTAGGCTCAGCGGCGGCCGGCCGGCGGCCAGGTTTTTTGTCAAAGAGTGTACATAAACCGATAACTTATATCCAGGTAAGTTTTAGTTGTAATGAGTAAATTAAAGCGTCAACACAAATTCAAAATAACTTGCAATTTTATAATTTAATGAGGATAATAAGGAAGAGACGTATTACTTGTTACAACTACGATCTAATAAAGGCAGGTAATCAACCTAGTGAACGACGCAAGCAGAAGATCACACATGGAAAACCTATGGATTTAATGGAACTAGCTATATGCCTCTGCTTCACAACAGATGGTAGGAAAAGGCTTTTTAGGGTTCCGGATATCAGTCGGTAAAAATGGATTTCTTGTTGGATTGTTTTGTCAATAAACTCTGTTGTCCTAGCCAAGCAACCGCACCATCCTGAGCCTTATATTCTTTGTTTTGTATTGTGGAAGAGTGAAGGTATGATATGGCAAATGAAACCTCTCGAAAGAAACAAAGAAATGTTAAATTTTCAATACACAACAGAAAGCACTAAATCGCTTTTCAATGTTAGTTTGCATTCATAGAAACAGGAATGCAGCGCTTAATTGTCATCGACATACGCCTACCAAAAACTCCTGTAATTGAGGAAATACACGAACAGGGCCAGCCAGCTATTGTTTCTATGGTGCATTGCTGCATTGTGTTTTTACTAGACAACAGCGCATTAAAAGCTGAGTTAGATCGTGCTATGCGTATCAATCCTTAAAGACGATTGTTGGTGCTTGTATTTATCTCTTCTACTGTAGGTCGTATTACGTGCCGTCTGTGCGTAGTTGTTAAGTGTGGTTCATGTTATTTTATTTTAGCAGTGAATTGTCTTGACTTGATGCTGAGGTTACGATAATGCAATCATATTTGATCTGAGAATGTTAAGAAACAACAAAGTAACGTCAGACGTAATAATACATCTCGGTACGAAAAGCATGTCAAAAATTAATTGCGGGATCAAAAACCTTAAAGGGCATTTTTTATTTAATTCACAGAATGTTCCGTCGGATATTGACAGAATATGTTATTCATTTTGAGTGAAACACACAAGACCTTCTTGTTCAGTGTTCAACCGTGAGGTTCGTTTGCAGCAGAGCGCCATTCCTCTCTTCTGTCTGCCAACCTCTTCATTTCCACATACGTGTCACATCCAACATCATTCATGATCTGTTACATGTATGATATTCTTGGTCGCCCCCGTCGGTTTATTCCCCCAATAGATCCTTCTGCTATAGTTCCAATGGTGTGCCTCCACAGGGATCAGTTTTTCTGTACTCTTCTAAGCACCTCTTCATTTGTCACTCTTTCCAGCTGATATTTATCATTCTTATATAACACCACATCTTCAGGGCCTCTAGCCGTCTTCTCTCCTCTCTTCCCATTGTCCAAGTTCCGCAACCGCATATACCCACATTCCAAATAAAAGCTTTCATTATACGTTTTCTTATCTCCATACTGATGTTCTTGCTGGTGAGTAAGTTCTTCCTCAGATTGAATGCAATTTTTGCCTGTTGTGTTCTACTCACAATTGCTTTCCGGCTTCTAAATCCTTGTGATCTTGCTTACCAAGTAAGTAAATTCCTCTATCACATCCAGCTCCTCTCTTACAATTCTTATTCTTGGAGGTAATATTCTGCAAGTGTTTTTAGAAACTGTTAGCAATGCCGTCATCGAGGATGCGTCTCTTCCGGTAGACACAATCAAAGTCGCATATAACATCGTACGAGTGCGACAGATTTTTGCGGATGATCAGCAGAAGTCTTTGAGAATGGGAGCCTTACATTAACCCTGAGAGGTCTACGGCTCGCAACGATTGCCAAGATCCAATAACGCGTGAGCTCAGTGCTTCGAGCGAATCCACAAGGAGCGTTTGCTGACAGTTTCCAACAGCTGTACAACCTGTCAGTTTGTTCTGATATGTTTTTTCGATATCGCGCGCCGTATGAAATTTTCAAAAGTAACATAGATTTGACATTGTCTCTCTATGCGTCACGCGTTCTCACTTTATAGGCCGTGCCGTTCAAGCGATCGGCGTCAAATTTTACAGCCGGCCGCGGTGGCCGAGGGGACTAAGGCGCTCCAGTCACGGTCTGCACGGCCACTACGGTCGGGGGTTCGAATCCCCCCTCGGGCATGGATATTTGTGCCGTCCTAGTTCGTAAGTAGTTCATAAGTAGTTTGTAAGTTTAGGGATTGATGATCCCATAGTTAAGTCCCATAGACTATACAAACATTTGACCATTTGACCAAATTTTACAGATGCATTTGCAGACCGGAAGCGATCAGAACGGGTTAAGACGGTGTCTCTGGCCCCAGAGTCCATACCTGAATTTGTCCGGTGGAGCATTCTCACTGTCTTATTTAATATTTGCACGCTATTACGGAAACAGTCCGTACATATCTATGCACATCGCTATTCAGTGACTTTTCTCACCTCTGTGTGATGCATATCATTTGCATACCTGAGAGTGTAGAACTAGTCAGGTTACAATTTGTATATGTTCACAAATCGATTCCGTAGATCTTGATTTCGAGAAGGCTTTTGACACAGTTCCTCACTAACGGCTTTTAATCAAATTGCGTGGTTATGGTATATCGCCCCAAATTTGCGATTTGATAGGGGATTTCCTGTCAGAGAGCACCCAGTTCGAAGTATTCGATGGTAAGGCATCGACTAAAACAGAAGTGATATCGGGCGTTCCACAGGGTAGTGTTATTGGTCCTCTGCTGTTCCTTATTTACATAAACGATTTAGGGGGAAATCTTAGTAGCTCCCTTAGGTTGTTTTCAGATGACGCCGTCATTTACCGTCTAGTGAAATCTCTGAAGATCAAAATCAACTGCAGAACGATCTGAATAAGATATCAGTATGGCGTAGAAATTGGCAATTGACTCTAAATAATGAGAAGTGTGAAGTTGTCCACATGAGTACGAAAAGAAGTCCGTCAAACTTTGTTTCAAATTCAAATGTTTGTTAAGCTTATGGGACTTAACTACGGGGTCATCAGTCCCTAAACTTACAAACTACTTATGAACTACCTTATACTAAAGACGGCACAAATATCCATGCCCGAGGGGGGATTCGAACCCCCGACCGTAGTGGCCGTGCAGACCGTGACTGAAGCGCCTCAGTCTCCTCGGCCACCGCGGCCGGTAAACTTTGTTCACAAGATAAATCAATCAAACGCGAAGGCCTTAAACTCCACAAAATATCTAGGAATTACTATTACTTCAGACTTAAACTGGAAAGAACACGTAGATAATGTCGTGGGAAAGGCTAACCAGATACTGCGTTTTATTGGCAGAACCCTTAAAAGATGCAACAGAACTACGAGACTTCATACAATACGCTTGTACGTCCTTTTTTGGAGTATTGCTGCCCAGTGTGGGATCCTTATCAGGTTGGTATGACGGAGGACATCGAAAGAGTTCAAAGAAGGGCAGCTCGTTTCGTATTATCACGATACAGGGGAGACAGCATTACGGAAATGATACAGCACATGGGATGGGAATCATTACAACAACGGCGCTTATCGCTGCGGCGTGGTCTACTTACGAAACTCTAATGATCAACATTCTCCTCCGAATGCGAAAATATATATTGTTGACTCCCACTTACATTGGTAGAAATGATCATCAGAATAAAATACGAGAAATCAAAGCTCGAATGGAGAGATTCAAATGTTCTTTCTCCCCACGCGCTATTCGAGAGTGGAATGGGAGATGAATAGTATAAAGGCACTTAAATGTGTTTTGCAGAGTGTCCCTATGTAGATATAGATACATAGATATTCCGTGACTTTTCTCACCTCAGTGTGGTGCATATCATGTGCATACCTGAGAGTGTAGGACATGTCAGGTTACAATTTGTAGATGTAAATGTTGCACGTCATCCCTCGAGCGGGTGTCGCCATTTTAATGCCCGGCACTGGACCAACAGTGGTGCGTGACTTTTTTATTTATTTATTTACAATTACAATAACAATTTAGCTCTGTTACCTGGATAACTAAAACAGACCTTTACAATCAATTATTATACATTTCAAATTGTTTGGTTGTTAGTAATAAGTTAATGACAACTCTAAGTATAATTCCCGCCTCTTAACAAGCCTCTTGAAGGGAGGCCAGTACCCATCCCTACGACGTGGACGTGGGCGGGGCCTACTTACTAATGTAACCACTGCTACTCGTATTAATTTATTAGATTGTTACATTTACAAAACAAAGTAAATTACACTACTTCTACTAGTGGTGCACTGATTTACACTATCGATCTCCTTTGCACCACTGGATTTCTAGTCTAGATCGGAATTGGAAGGTAGCGAGGCAGCCAACCCCAGAAAACTTACTCCAGTGACTTCTCCCTTATACCTTGCTCATGCACGGCTTTTCTCTCCTTTTGTTTCGCAGCAGACTATCCTCGATAGATCTGCTGCGCGTGGGTTGATACTTTCTCAGTTAGTGTAATGAGGATCTCTACTAACTCATCGCTCCTTATTATTTCATAGATGTCTACATCTACATCTATATCTACATATATACTCCGCAATTCACCGTAAGGTGCGTGGCGGAGGGTACACTGTATCACTACTAGGCATTTCCTTTCCTATTCCACTCCCAAATTGAACGAGGAAAAAAAGAATGCCTATATGCTTCCGTACGATCCCTAATTTCTCTTATCTTGTCTTTGTGATCTTTACGCGAAATGTAAGTAGGCGGCAGCAAGATCGTACTACACTCAGCTCCAAATTCCGGCCCTCTAAATTTACTTAACAGAAATTCACGAAAAGAACGTCGTCTCTCTTCCAGCGATCTCCAATTGACTTGCCGGAGCATTTCCGTGACTTTCGCGCATTGGTCGAACCTACCGGTAACAAATCTAGCTGCTCGCCTCTGAACCGCCTCTATGTCTTCCTTCAAACCGATCTGCTGTGGGTCCCAAATACTTGAGCAATACTCAAGACGTGGTCGTACAAGCGTTTTATACGCGGTCTCCTTTACAGGTGAAGTACATCTTCCCAAAATTCTCCCAATAAACCGAAGTCGGCTGTCTGCCTTACTCACAACTGTCCTTACATGCTCGTTCCATTTCATATCGCTCTGCAATGTTACGCCTAGATATTTGAACGACGCGACAGCATCAAGAAGCTCACTACTAATGCTGTATTCGAACATTATAGGATTGTTTTTTCTACTCATGCGCATGTCCCTGGTGGGTATGGTTTGCCTCTCTACAGAGGCAACTCGTGCGTGACTGAACAAAGGCACGATATTCAGCCGCAAGCTGCCGCGGCGGCGAGACGAATTGGGACGCCGCATTTCGGCAGCGGACGACACCTCGGCAAGTGTTCGGCTCGGAACGACCAGGCCGTTCGCTCCGGACGGCTGATTTGATGTGTGGGCGGCGCACATGCTGGCGGGCGCGCTCGTCCATCACTATTAGCCGCATTCCCGCGATTCACGGCGCTGCGTCCAATATCTGTCAGCGACACTTTGTGGCCGCTCCCGTCCGTCGGCCGCCGGACACAGTAATGTTGCATTCCGACACGAGTTTTCAGCGCGCCTTCCAACCGACCCCAATTCCCGCTCGACCTGGCCCTTGTCATCTACATTGTGAGATCCTACCGTTTCTGGTCGTCTACTGGACCGAAATTTTTCACAAACCCATAACCTTTGCGGAATGGAGGGATCAGAAGTATTTTTTTCCTAATTGTTGGGCCTGCAGCCCAAACATCATTGGCAAAGCTGTTGTTAATTACGAAAAAAATATAAAAGTTTTTTTTAATTTAAAGTTTTAACGTTAAAAGCTGCATAATACCTGACAGAGACTCATCAGAGACGAGTGTATCGTCAGGCGTGCCCCAGGGGAGTGTGATAGGACCGCTATTATTTTCTATCTATATAAATGATCTGATGGACAGAGTAAGTTGTAATTTGCGGCTGTTTGCTGATGATGCTGTGGTGTATGGGAGGGTGTCGTCTGTAACTGACTGTAATAGCATACAGGTTGACTTAGACAAAATTTCTAGTTGGTGCGAAGAATGGCAGCTAGCTCTCAATGTAGAAAAATGTAAGGTGATGCGCATGAGTAGAAAAAACAATCCTATAATGTTCGAATACAGCATCAGTAGTGAGCTTCTTGATGCGGTCGCGTCGTTCAAATATCTAGGCGTAACATTGCAGAGCGATATGAAATGGAACGAGCATGTAAGGACAGTTGTGAGTAAGGCAGACAGCCGACTTCGGTTTATTGGGAGAATTTTGGGAAGATGTACTTCACCTGTAAAGGAGACCGCGTATAAAACGCTTGTACGACCACGTCTTGAGTATTGCTCAAGTATTTGGGACCCGCAGCAGATCGGTTTGAAGGAAGACATAGAGGCGGTTCAGAGGCGAGCAGCTAGATTTGTTACCGGTAGGTTCGACCAATGCGCGATTGTCTCGGAAATGCTCCGGCAACTCAATTGGGGATGGCTGGAAGAAAGACGTCGTTCTTTTCGTGAATTTCTGTTAAGTAAATTTAGAGGGCCGGAATTTGAAGCTGAGTGTAGTACGATCTTGCTGCCGCCTACTTACATTTCGCGTAAAGATCACAAAGACAAGATAAGAGAAATTAGGGCTCGTACGGAGGCATATAGGCATTCTTTTTTTCCTCGTTCAATTTGGGAGTGGAATAGGAAAGGAAATGCCTAGTAGTGGTACGGTGTACCCTCCGCCACGCACCTTACGGTGAATTGCGGAGTATGTATGTAGATGTAGACAGCTAAAAACCGTATACAACAACTAAATACGTGTATATTTCCATGTATTTTATGCAACAGTTACGCCAGATGTCAACATTAATTAACGTCCAAACATCGTAGACGCGCTTGAGAATGACAAACTGTCGAAACAGTTAAATAAAACATAAGCAGCAATCCGGAACTTTATTGCAATGGATCAGAAGTAATTTTTGTAGTACCTAGTTGGACCTGCATGGGCGGAAAAATTGTCCCAGACACGGAAGGTCACAATTCAGCTGATTGCGTACGTTTCAAATGTTCAAACGTTTGTAGAGTCTATGGGACTTTACTACGGGGTCATCAGTCCCTAAACTTACAAACTACTTATGAACTAGCTAATCCTAAGGACGGCACACATATCCATGCCCGAGGGGGGATTCGAACCCCCGACCGTAGTGGCCGTGCAGACCGTGACTGGAGCGCCTCAGTCCCCTCGGCCACCGCGGCCGGCCACGTACGTTTCACTCCAAGATAGCAAACGCTTGTCGCTTCTCTTGCAGTGAGGCGAAACACAAAGCTGTGTAATAAAAATCGTGAACAGTAAATTCTACCAATATCACTTACATTAAAGGGTACTGCTAAAGGAGTGATATGGGGCATGCGTTAAATGTTCAATACCATGATATTCTGTAAAAAGACACTTGTTTATTCATTCAACTAAGATAGAATCAAGAAAATAAAGCCACTAAATGAAAGGCTTTTTTGTGTGCCAAACGCGTTTCGCTTCTTTATTTATTGCGAATGGATAACCATCTTAGATACAGGCGGGCAACACGATCCGTCCATGTGACTGACACGAGGTGTGCATGAGGCGATCACGTGATGCCCCACCCCCTGCGTCTTCTTCGCTGCGGCTGGCTGGCGGAATATTTCTTCCCCGCGCGAGTCTTTTCCTTGCTCCCCGCACACTATGTGGTCATTAGTAATGTATGTAAGTGCGCCATTGCCATAATCCAACGACTGCCCTAAATGTTTGGCCTATCCCATAAATCTTTCGTTCTATTAAAGTATGATATGCGGGTTATCAAACTCCATAAAATACCTCGTAGAATAAGCTGAATGGATTAAATGTACATGTTAATGGTAAAAATATGTTTGACCCCTTACAAGGTGTATCCATTTGCGAGGACCACGGGTTACAACCGTTACATATAAAAAGCAGTAAAAATCTCAGATTTCATTTCGTAATCATCATATGCAATGCAAGGAGAAATTTGGAGAGGGAATTAAAGTTCAGGGAGAAGAAATAAAAACTTTGCGGTTTGCCGATGATATAGTAATTTTGTCAGAGACTGCAAAGGATCTGGAAGAGCAATTGAATGGAATGGACAGTGTCTTGAAAGGAAGATATAAAATGGACATCAACAAGAGTAAAACAAGGATAATGGAATGTAGCGTCAGAAAATCAGGCGATGCTGAAGGAATTAAGTAATGAGGCAATAAAAGTAGTAGACGAGTTTTGTTACTTGGGTAGCAAGATAACTTATGATGGTCGAAGTGAAGAAGATATAAAATGCAGAAAGGCTATGGGAAGAAAAGCGTTTATGAAGAAGCGAAATTGTTGACGTAGAATATTAGTGTAAATGTTCGGAAATCCTTTCTGAGAGCATTTGTCTGGAGTGTAGCATTGTATGGGAGTGAAGCGTGGACGATAAGGAGTGCAGACAAAAAGATGATAGAAGATTTCGAAATATAGTGCTACAGACGAATGATGAATATTAGATGGGTAGATCACGTAATTAATGAGGAGGGGCATAACAGAATTTGAGAGAAAAGAGTTTCTGGCATATTCTGACCAAATGAAGGGATAGGTTGGTGGGACACATCCTGAGACATCAAGGAATCGTCAACGTAGCAGTAGAAGGAAGTGTGTGGGGTAAAAATCGTAGAGAGAGACCGAGGGATGAATACAGTAAGCAGATTCAAAGGAATGTAGGTTGCCGAAAGTATTCCCAGATGAAGAGACTAGCACAGGACAGGTAAGCGTGGAGAGCTGCATCAAACCAGTCTGCGGACTGAATATCACAACAACAACAACAATCATTATATTTATTTCTGGCAACTAGTTTCGGCGGAACAGCTTGCAATCATGAGGTCTTATGTTCGTAACAAGAAGCCGAATTTCCCGTCAAACCCAAGGTTGTAGATGACCACACTGTGGTTCAGATCGAAAAAAATCGGTTTTCGATTTTCATCATATTTCGATAGATTAAAGTTTTATTTAAGTACTCTGAAAAGGATATCGCTGAAATTTTTTTTCCAGCTTTTAAAGAGCATTTTCCGATCAAGTGTGTTTATATGTCACGCCAAGTATTCTGCCTATTTTACATCTTTAGCACAAATTCAAAGGTTGCGGGTTCGATCCCAGCCAGGTCCTGAGATTTTTATCTGTCACTTTCCACTTCTTTCACCTCTGGCAGGGTTGCTGATGTGAAAAATATTGAGTAGCACCGTGGTTCGGAACCCACGTTAAATTGTAGGTCCTCCAATAACTGGCTGGGTAAGTCAGATCGAAGGTCGGAGGAAGGCAACGGCATACCACCTCCAAACAGGACCATGCCTAGCAAAGCACAGTGGTATTCAAGCCAATCTTCGGATCGTTGACTGCTTTACCGTTTTTATATCCCCTATAATGCAAGTTAGGGATTTTTTTACTCCCGAGTGTGTTGGCTATGCAATGGTCGGTATTCTTTTGTTTCTGCTGTTTGTAAACAACATACTTTCAAACACGCGGTTAGTTTTGTTCAAGTGTGATTGCGGGTAGTTGTTATACTTGCATTTGCGAGTATACTATGAGCAGGAAATTAGGAGAAATAAAGAAAAATCTGTAAATAATGAAGAGAGATGTTTGAGCCATATTCTTCCATAAGTCCTCTACTGATGATGGGCCATGCCATTCATTGTGTCCACCAGGAGAAAATTCGTGGGACAAATACAATAGGTCTCAGGCAACCGGAGAATCTTATTTTCACCACCATTCTCTTCCTGCTGCTGTTATTACAACAACTAAACTTACTTTCAGAGACTTGGCTCGTCTTGACCTGCTAAGGTAATGTTTGCATGGGCAGACACAGAACCCAAAAGAATGTTTCAACAGGATAATTTGGAACCGCCTTTCTTAAACTGTATTTGTAGGCATGCATACAATGAAACTAGGAGTTCGTGATGCTGTTATTACATTCATTTGTGGTAATATTTGGAAGTGTTGGGTACTGAAAAAGCTGAGAATTAATCCTGGTGGAAATATGACCACTGGGCTGCAACATTGAAAAACGTGAGGATAGCCGATGCAGACAATTCTGCATCTAATATGGCCAAGAAAGCAAGACAACCATCCAGGAAGGTGAAAAAGAAGTTGGAAGACCTGCTAGATGCCAAGGAAGGGCCATCATATGCAGTAGGACAGTTTTAATTAACAAATTTCAGTACTTTCTTCTTACAGTCAATTTCCCGCAAATTAAAATTTTCAGTACATATGCCCCATTAAATCAGAAACTGTAACAGATAAATGAATGAAATTTTCAGACACGCTGCATAACATGGAAAGCCACCTCTGGTACTACATTCATTAATATTCCCCCATTAGGAAGTTCACAGAATTCTTTTTGTAAATAAATAAATCGTTAAATAATTACTTTTTTCTTAATAAATTAAAAAAATATTTCTTAAAAACTATAAAACGGATGCAGTGGATTTCAGTACAGCTGACTCTATTAGCATCATGTACCATACTGTAAAATATTAACGTCCTGCATCAAATAGTTTTTCAAAAATGTGTCACAAACCTTCCGAAATTAACATTGGTTAGATAGGCAGGGTGTGGCCCACTTAAAATACAAAATACATACAGTAATTAATAAAAAATAAACTAAATTTATTTTCAAAAATTTCCAAAATTATGTTCCTACCCAATTGTGTGGTATGGGCATCCATTACAATTTTTTATGATCTGCACAAAAAATTTGAGTAGAAACAAGGCCGCTGGAGTAGATGATATTCCGTCTGAACTGCTACTATCTTTAGGAGAGCCAGTCATGAACAAATTGTTCCACCTGGAATGAAAGATGTTTGAGACGGGAAAAATACCCTCTGACTTCAAGAAGAATAGAGTGATTCCAATTCCTTAGAAAGCAAGTGCAGACAAATGTGAAAATTACAGAACTATCAGTTTAATAAGTGATGGTTCCAAATACTAACACGAATTATTTACAGACGAATGGAAAAACTGGTGGAATCCGACCTCGGGGAAGATCAATTTGGATTTAGGACAAATATAGGAACAAGCGAGGTAATAAACACATTACGACTAATCTTAGAAGATAGAATAAGGAAAGGGAAATGTATGTTTTTAGTATTTGTGAATCTGGAGAAAGCTTTTCACAATGTTGACTGGAATACACTTTTTCAGATTCTGAAGGTAGTAGGGGTAAAATATAGGGATCGAAGAGTTATATTCAATTTGTACAAAACCCAGACATCAATTATTAGACTCGAAGGGCATGAAAAGGTCACAGTGGTTGGGGACGGAGTAAGACAGTAATGTAGACTTTCCCCAATGTTGTTCAATCTGTACATTGAGCAAGCTGTGAAGGAATGCAAGGAGAAATTTGAAGAAGTAATTAAAGTCCAGGGAGAGGGAATAAAAACCTTGTGGTTTGCTGACGACGTAGTAATTCTGTCAAGGAAAGCAAAACACCTGGAAAAACAAGTAAATGGAATGAACAGTGTCTTGAAAGGTAGGTATAAAATGAACATTATCAAGAGTAAAACGAGGGTAATGGAATGTACTGTCAAAAAATCAGACGATGTTGAAGGAATTAGATTACTTACTGAGACAATAAAATTAATAGATGAGTTTTGGTATTTAGGTAGCAAAATAACTTCTGATGGCCGAACTAAAAAAGTTATAAAATGTATACTGGCTATGGGAATAAAGCGTTTCTGAAGAAGGAAAATATGGTGACATCCAATATTAGTTTAAATGTTAGGAAGTCGTTTCTGAAAGCATTTGTCTGTAGTGTAGCACTGTTTAGGAGTGAAACGCGGACAATAAGTAGTTCAGACAAAATGATGATACAAGCTTTCGAAATGTGATGCTACATACGAATGATGAATATTAGATGGGTAGATCACGAAACTAATGATGAGGTGCTTAACGGAATTCGGGAGGAAAGGAGTTTCTGGCATGTTCTGACTAAGAGAAGGGACAGGTTGGTGGGACACATTCTGAGACATCAAGCAATCATCAACTTAGCGTTAGAAGGATATGTGTATGGAGTAATAATCATAGAGGGAGATCGAGGAACGAATAGCGTAAGCAGACTGAAAAGGATGTAGGTTGCTGTCCATATTCTCACATGAAGAGACTTGCACAGGAGAGGGTAGTGTGGAGAGTTACATCAAACCAGTCTGCTGACTGAAGACCTCAACAAAAACAGTGCACAATCTTAAAGTAACATTCTTTTATACTCATTTTTTCACATGTTACAAGCGAAAACAATTAGCATCTTTTGACAAACACAAGTACACATCACATTTTTCACATCTTATTCTTGGACGCTAGTTGCAACCGCATCTGTGACAACATCTTGCAGATTTTAAGTCATCAACAACAGGCCAATGATCAAATTGGTCCAGTCGCTTGTCTGTGCAAATGAATCTGTTCTTTCCGTCCGTATCCTTAATCAAAAATCCGAGCGTAAGCTCCGTCTCTAATAACCATGATGTCGAAGGGACGTTAAAACCTAAGCTACCTATGCAAAATTACCGAAATGAAATTGAATACACTTCTGTACATGATCGGAGAAACTTATTCTGTAAAATGAACCTAAGTTCTAAAATCTAACTTGAATACCAGACAAAGAATCGCTACCATCTCAAAGGAGGAAAGAAAATCAGAACGTGTTACCAGGCCAAAGCGCAGCCACAGAGTGCCCAAGACGGCCAGTCAGTCCCCGCCACCACCGGAAATCCACCGGAAATCGGTAAAAACCCAGGAAAAACGAGGTGGTGGGGAGAGCTTAAACTAGCGCGTCCTTCTGAGGTTCGCTACCGGGCATTGCCAAAGCCAACTTGTAAGCAAATGGTGGAGGAACCTCTTTGGTAGCATCAAAAGCAGAGGTTGGTAAAAACTACCTATCGACACGAAGGCAGAGAAACTCTAGTAGCGAGCAACCAGCAGTCAACGACGAAAATTCTCATACATACACTCAGACTCCCATGCTAAAAGATTCTCATACATGCACATACAGAATAAAGCAATTACACATTCTTACAGGAACAGTGGCGTCATGGAGAAACCGTTCATCTTGCCACATACATAGACACAATGATAAATTATTAGCATAATAAAATCACAACAATATTAAAGAAATTAACATTTAAAAACATGAAATGAAATGCTACTCTCATGCCTCCGAACGAAAGGGGTTCTCGTTTATCAAAAAAGCCCGTCTTGTGAACTTTAATAAATTACAGAGTTAAAAACCTTGGGAAGATGGCAGACAGCCAGACGGCTGTAATGCAAGAAATTCCATTGACAACTGTTTCTTGACAATAAATGAAAATAGTTTTAAATAATAGTACAGATTCTGAATATGTCTATTATTGACTATAGTAAAAGTAATGAGCAGTAGTAGAATAAAAAGTTATCACGATGTAGATGAAGTTACAGAAATCTGCTTCCTCGGAAGTAAAATAACCCTTACACACGAAGCAAGGAGGACATAAAATGTAGAATGGAGAGAAACAAAGAGAACATTCGTGGACAAGAGGAGTCTACTTTGTCCTTCATCTAAGGAAGAAGACTAGTAAGTAAGAGTCTACTTTTCGAACACAGCTTGTATGGAAATGAAGCAAGGATAGTGGGTGAGTCGGAACAGAAGAAAATCGAAACATTTCAGATGTGCTACTATAGACGACGGTTGAATGTTTGATTGATGGATAAGGTAATGTATGAGCTGATTATCCGTAAAAGCGGTGAAAAAAAATGAACATACGGCAAACAGTGACAAGAAGAAGAACAGGAAGATAGGTCATGTGGTAAGATATCAGGGAATTACTTCGTGGTACCAATAACATCTTCTAGGGCTTCGATTTCATTTACTGTTCAGTTTCATGGTAGTAAGTGTACGTGTAGGAATGTTGTGACTGATTTTCACTGGAATTTCGTAAGATACTCAGTTCACTGAACGTCATTTGCTGTAGGCCTTTTTACCTCACAAGCGTCTTCTAATCCAATTGCGTGCTTATGGAACATCGCCATAGGTGCGCGATCGGAAAGGGCACACTACGTAGAATCTGAACGGAAAGTCACCGAGTAGAAGTTCTGGCGTTTCCCAGGGAAGAGTTACAGGGCCTTTATTGCTCTCTTAGACTGTTCGCGAATGATGCTCTCATTTATCGGTTATTAAAGTACCAGAAGTTCACAGGCACCTGGCAAATGGTTTAGATATCTACATGGTGCAAAAACTGGCATTAGACAAAAAAATGTTCAAATGTTTGTATAGTCTATGGGACTTAACTACGGGGTCATCAGTTCCTAAACTTACATACAACTTATGAACTACTTACGAACTAGGACGGCACAAATATCCATGCCCCAGGGGGGATTCGAACCCCCGACCGTAGTGGCCGTGAAGACCGTGACTGGAGCGCCTCAGTCTCCTCGGCCACCGCGGCCGACTGGCATTAGACCCTAAATAATGAAAAGTAAAGTCATCCATATGATCAATAAAAGAAAGCCGTTAAACTTCATTTACACGATACATCAGTCAAATAGAAAAACCGTAAATCCAACTGAATACCTAGGAATTACAATTTCGAACAATCTTAGCTGGAAAGAACACATGGAAAGTATCGCAGAGAAGACGAACTAAAGGCTACGTTTAATTGGCAGAACACGTAGAAAATGCAACAGTCCTACTAAAAAAATTGTCTACACTAGTGCGTCCTATTTTGGGGTATTACTGCCCTTTGTGGAGTCGCCAGAAAATTGAACTGACGAATGATGTGAAGTTCAGAGAAGAACAGCGCGTTTCGTATTATCGCGATGTTGGGGAGAGAGTGTCACAGGAATGATTTAAGAGATGGGGGTGGACATAATTAAAACCAAGGCCATATTCGTCGCGGAGATATTTATTTCCAAAATTTCTTTCATTAACTTTCCCTGCTAACATACGAGGTGTTTTTGTTAAAAGTAAGTACCGTTTTAGAATTAAAAAAAGTCTTGCTAAGATATCTCAATAATTTTATGCGGATTGGGTACTTACATCTGTTGTCTACGCACTGACGCCATTACAGTCTGATTCTTCTTTGTTTACGTTGTTGCGACCTTCCTATCGGTACTGACCAATAAGAATTTGGTAATACATAACTCGGGTAGTAAAAATTTATGGCTCGTTGTCTCTGTACATAGCGGTGAGTTATGTACGTCAGCTTCTATGCCCTAAACAGCGACCCAATCTGTTTAAAGATCAATGATTAATCTGTAGTTTAGACAGTCTATCAATCTGCATATGATGACGTGAAAATATATTTAACAAACTTAAATTTAACCTCTGAATGTCCAACAAAGTGGATTCTAAGATAAGTGATGCACTCTACGAAGTAATTCTTTATAAATGGAGTTTATTACGCTTATCGGACATGAAATGTGGAGGTGGTCCTACTTTATACATCAGTAAATGACTGGTTATTTCTCCAACTATTGGTCACGAGAGGCACAATAAGTATCACACGCACTCGAGAGTAAAAGTTCCAAATTATCACTCGTCTATCGAACTTTGCAGTTCCACGTTAATCCGCGATAAAAGTATTTGGTACAAAACACAGATTGTCATCACACGAGTACACAATTGCTGAATTATCACAGTTCCACAGTCCTACTACTGTGCATACTTTATCACATTTCACCAGAGACTAAGTCCACACATGCCTATATCTTCAAATCTCAAGTTCGTAACGCGGCTTCAGACCGCTCAGCGTCACAACCTTTCACCACCACGTCCAAGTTAAGAGTCCCTCCCAGGCGTTCCAAAGCGTGATCTCTCTGCTCCCAAAACTGTATCCTTCCGCGCATCCTAACACCTCAACTTTAAAATATAATTTCTCTTCCAAAATATTATACATCTGAATATCACAGAATTAAATGCTTTGACCACTTCCCTACAAATGTTGTTTACATTTAACAAACAAATATATATTTAACAATATTAAAAACAGTTGAGACTGAAGCTCTTTGCTCAGGTAGCGTCTTACTGTTCAAATATACTGCTGCCGTCGAAAAATAGTTACACAATTAATATTTAATTTATCATACTTTTATGTAAATATATTCAGTTCTTGTTCACAAATACATATAATTATTTACATATAAATTATCTGCTGCATATCTACTATTTTTATTCGGCCATGAAATATTTAAGTAGCAGTCTACAACATAAAACGAACGTTACTAACAATAATATGGAATATAATAAAATACATGCATAAATGTAATGCACTTTGCTGGTTCATGTTTTGTGTTTCTGTGGTGGAATCTACGTTCTGACACAAGAATATTATAACCTCAACAAAAAGCAGAACAAAGTTTATTGAAAGAATACGGAAATAATATGGTATGTCTTTTAAGATAGGTAGTGTGGTACAATGCTGCCCATTTGCTTCTTAAACTGTTACTGATAAGCACTATGTATTAATAATTGTAAATATATTTCCTATAATGTTATTATTATAGCACTGAAATTTTTTAGTATATAAATTGTAATTTCGGCGTTTGATTCTCCCAAGTCTCCTGAATCCATTCATATGTTTGCCATATGATCATTCCCTGATTTTATATTGACTTTTAGAATAATGTTTGTGACCATATTGTATTTCAGTTGCAATCTGGAATAGCCACCCTCGCTCAGCCAAGAGCATGGTTTCCGGTTTCCGAGCAAATTAGGAAAACCCTGACTACCTGTCCATTAACTAGGTTCAAACTGTTACCCGGCCGGCTGGGGAACCCAACATCCTGGCAAAACCCGCTTTTCACATGGAAACAATCAGCTTCGCCCTGCATCTGTAATATCACATTGTGTACTGAGTAAGATGCCTCCGATAATCGTGAGTCCCGCCGATTGTGAAGTATGGGATGTTACAAGATTTCTTAGAGTTAAAGGCCTAAAAGCGATCGATATTCATCGTGAGATCTGTGCAGTTTACGGAGAAAACATTATGAATGCTTGTATAGCGATAAATCTTGTAATTCCTTTTTTTATTTTTTTTAAAAATGTTTGTGTAGCTTATGGGACTTAACTACTGGGTCATCAGTCCCTAAACTTACAAACTACTTATGATCTAGCTAATCCTAAGGACGGCACAAATATCCATGCCCGAGGGGGGATTCGAACCCCCGACCATAGTGGCCTGTAATTCCTTCCATCTTATGTACAGCGTATGTGTTTTCCAAGGTATCAGATGTAAGCGCCTGAATTTAACCTCAAAACATGTAATATTATTATGTAATGGGGAATGTCAAATAAATAAATATTTAGAAAATAAAATAAAACGTCTTGTTTGGACTAAAACTGTACGTAATAGGCTGCATGACATGCGACGTCCATGGCGACGTCCAGCTTACCTTCCAGCGCGGTCCTGATGCTTCCAACAGTATGCTGAATGGACTCGTCCCAACCAGCATCAAGTACTATTCACGGATGAGACACGCATCTGCTTTCAACCAGACAATAATGGGAGACATATTTGAATCCAGCATGGTCAGCTGAATGTCCTGTTCAAATTCAAATGTTTGTTAAGCTTATGGGACTTAACTACGGGGTCATCAGTCCCTAAACTTACAAACTACTTATGAACTACTTACGAACTAGGACGGCACAAATATCCATGCCCGAGGGGGGATTCGAACCCCTGACCGTAGTGGCCGTGCTGACCGTGACTGGAGCGCCTCAGTCACCTCGGCCACCGCGGCCGGCTGAATGTCCTGGACACACCGTCCAACGAGGGTGGCTAGGCGGTGCGGTGGTACCATAATGTTTTGGGATGACATTATGTGGGACGAGTGTACGCAGTCAAAGGGCTATACGGTACAGGGATGACATCCTCCGATTCACATGGCAATGATACCGGCAGCATTTCAGTCATGAATTCGTCTAAATGGACGACCATTCACAACATGTGAATGCGTTCCTTCATGGTTACGACGTCGTACATGCCTGGTATAAACTGAAATGTGCTGATTTTGGACGAGATGACCCACCAAACAATGTGAAAGACCAATGCTGACTCACCGTCGAGGAGAGAGCGACCTCAACGATAAAGCCCTTGACCTATTCCGTGAAGAATACAGTCATGCTTCAAGAGGTTAGCTTAGCGGGTATTAGAGGCACTCGCGTTTGTTGCAATCTGGAACGCAAATTCATAATGTTTTATTCTATGAAGTTTCGGGATGGCAGCCGGATAACGTCGACCTCCTGGCAAGATATTTCTGCTGCCAATCGTACAGCCATCTTCAGGTGACTGTCAGCCATTGGAGGCTGGTAGTTGATGCCATTGTAGCGAAAATTGTCGCATGGGCAAAAGAGGCCGTTACATGAGCGCCATCTGTCGAATTTCGTGCAGTCTACATAACCAGATCCAAATGTGGCGTGCAGGCGCATGTGCAAAGATAAAACTACTTGTCCGATCTCTATTGGAATGCGTACTAAAACTCAAGTGTCAAATCATAAAATTCTTTTAACTGTCACTAGATGTGACTTTATGAATAAAGTGTTTCTCTCTGAAGATATTACAGAGATTAACGTGTTCCAGGCCAAGTACAGTTAAAAACCGCCGCCTGCCCTGCGGTGGACGCTGCATCTGTCATCATCATCATCATTTTCTCTTGTACTATCCATCCATCTGTCTACAATTTCATCCCACCATGAGCAATATTCCCACTACCACCATCTCCATCCTCTACACTACCTCCATTGCCACATCCACCACCACTACCTAGAGCTCCATATACACCCATCCTCCCACGGTATCCCCTTCTCTGTCGTCCTCTCCAACACCACCACCACCACTTCTCAGGTCTCTCCCCCTCCTACTTTCATCATCTTGCACTCACCTCTCCTACTGACTTCCCGCCCATCTCCCCTGCTCGCATCACCCAACACCGATCCATGGTGGCCGACACTCCGTAGTCGCCACCTTATCACACTGCACATTAACAGGGCCCCACCCTCGCCACGTCCCTAATGACCCTGTCCCATCCTTCTTCACCACCACAGGCGTCCACAAAAAACTGTCAAACGCGGAAGCGTGGATCCCAGAAGGCTCCTCCTCCCCCCTTCTCCTACTCTACCCCAACACGACGCCATTGAAACTGCCCTTATTCCTCCTCAATGCCAGCCACACCTTTCCATGTACCTCCTCTCCCACCCGAACCCCGATTCTTTGATAACTGGACCCTCTTCCTGGAACTCAGAAAATACTTCCCAGCTGCTCCCATCACACAGCTCATTCCCTGTAGAGACTCTGTCCTCATTAAGTCACCCAGCCCCACCTTCCACACTGATATGCTACAGTGCCTGCTCACCTACACTTTCTCCCTACTACACCTCTTCCTCTCCCTGTCAACCCCTCCATCCACACTGCCCGCCCTCCCTCACTGCCGTGATAACTAAGCCCGGGAATCATGAAGGAGGAGGTGTTGGGCCAACTCAGCACCCACCCTGATATATCTATCCGGTCCACCAAGCGGATCCACAATGCTCCAACACCTCCCCGCTATCCACCTCGGCCCTCACGCTACACTTACCCCCTACTACACCTCTTCCTCTCCCCATCAACCCCTCCCTCCCTCACTGCTGCGATAACTAAAATATGTTTGTAGAGCTTATGGATCTACAGGGTCATCAGTCCCTAAACTTACAAACTACTTATGAACTATCAAATACTAAGGACGGCACAAATATCCTTGCCTGAGGGGGAATTCGAACCCCCGGCCGTAGTGGCCTTGCAGACCGTTAATGGCGCGCCGCAAACCACTCGGCCACCGCTGCTGATGCCCTGATAACTAAACTTAGCACGGAAATCATGGAGGAGGAGGTGTTAGGCCAACTCAGCTCCCACCCCACAACTGCATCATCCATTGATCGCCTCCTCTTGGAGGGGGCACTTATCTACGATCACCGCCACAAGATGGAACATTCCCAATCCCCACCCCAGTCCTACTTCTGTGTCAGGTGTCTCGTCTACAACGAACACCTGACACATCACTGCCACAACCCTCCTACCTGTCCCCACTGCAAGTCCTCTCACCTCTACAAGCACTGCCAAAACGCCGCCTCCCCTCCTGTATGCAACACCTGTGATGGCCCTCTCCCCATCTGGCTCCCACCCCTCCTTAGTGATCCCACCAATCACCTGATACTCAGCCTCTTTCTCCCATCCCTTACAGTCACCCTAGCCAACATCTATATCCACAGTATCGCCCCATCCCGTATGTCTTTCTCTCCCACATCGACCAATCTGTTATGATCTATGTGAATGCCGCAGACTTTAACCTTTCTTCCCATCCACAGTCTGATCTCCGGCAGCGGCGTCAGTCGTCACCACATGGCTCTGGGACGACATGCTCAAACCTCCCCCAACTCACCCGCCTCGAAAGCAACACCACACCCGACGTCGTACTGCCGTCTCCCAACAGGAGCATCGTGGAGGAAGTCCTTGACCTCATAGGCATTGGTTGGAGTTATTTGAGCCTCGCGTTTGGCCGGTTGGTGGTTTGTGGTTGGTAGTTTGTGGTTTGTGGTTCCCCGCCCTCCTCTCCAAGTGCGTTTTTTGTCCAGCCAGACGCCAAGATATTTGACATCCTCACAGAAACGTATTGGGCGTGTGAGTAATATTACTGGTCTGCAGTGTTGGTGCTTGTGCAGTTGTTTAGGCCTTCTAGCGGCCATGCATAGTTACCCTCGATTTCTAAAATACGCTTTTGATTTAGTTTTCTTTATTTAAATGGTTTGCCAGCTAATAACGCAGACTTTTATGGGCATTGCTAATAAAGGTAAATAGTTCATGCTCAGACCAAATGCTGTGACAGCTGACTGCCGAGTTTCTTTATTCTTATATATATAAATTTCGCAACGCATAACAATACTTCGGGTATTTAATCAATTGTCACAACCTTCGATACAAAGTTGGAGTAAACTATGACAACTGCCCAGAATTTAGCTTTTACCTGCAACTGAATCACTCATCGGATATTCGTGACTGTTTTTAATTTCTGTTACTAAGATTGCAGCTTATTTGTTAGATTTATATAGGCGGAGGAAAATCTTTTCGTAGTAAAGTCCGACTAACTCAGGACAAGGTTTTTATTTTTTTAGATAGCAAAGGGACTAAAAAAATTGGATCAGCAAAGAGGGTGGCCGTTATTAATTGCTGATTTTAATGCAAGACTTGAGACACGCAACGGTATCTACCGCTCAAATCTTACAGAATCCCAACACATGGCTCCGCGATTTCCAGAAAATTAAGTACCCACCAGAAAAGAAAAAAAAAAAAAAAAAACAAATATTATTAGAAATTTCATCTGTTCCTACAATTCCACTGTACGATAAGACGCCACTCTACCCCACTCTGCTCAATTCCCACCAAGCTCCGCCACGTGGCCTCCGCGGCTCATTCTACTTTAGGTCTGATTACAGAATTCCAAAATCAATGAAATACCGGACAACCCGCGGTAGAAAATGAGATCTTGTTTGTTCCCGTGGCTGCTATCGACCACTGAAGGTGCATTATTATTTTGAAATTGCCAGACTAAGGGCCTATTGTGTAAAGGCGCGAAAATTTGTCTAAGTCCCATTACACAATGAAAACTCCGTAAATTCTCACACTATTTTCTGCGCAGAAATTTTTAAATGAGGGTTTTCAAAAAGCTTTACAAAATCAAACAAGCAAACGTCGCGAAATCTCAAAGCGTGAGGTAGCAAGCGGGTACTAAGTCCCGACCGTTAACGTTAGTATCAAACTATTTTACTTAATCTAATTGACCAAAAAACAACCAAAATCGGTAAACTTTCTACCATATTAACAAAAATCTGCTTCAACTATTGCGGTGCGAGTCAGATTCAGTATAATAAGAGATATTTTTTACCTCCTTGCTTACCACATTGACAGCAGTCGAGCACAGGATGTCCGTCTTCTCGGGCCTCCAAGCAAACAGTGCCAAAAGAATCGCTGTTTTTTTCAAACGCGAAGAAGATACCTGCCATTGCCCGGTCCCTTCCTCCCCCTTAAGACAAGCGACACCCGAGAAAGCCACTGCCAAGCTCCCTCTTTGCCTGACCTAAGCCAAAGATTTCGCAACTACTCCACCACCTCGAAACTATCTTTGGTTAGTAATTACGGAAAATAATCTACTGAAAAACATTCATACACGCTCTTTTTCATGGTTGGGGACCAGAGGAGAAAGGAAGTTTGACAAAAAAATAATTAATAAAACAAATAACTTAGTTCAAGATCTAACTGGCCAGAGAAGTTAATCAGCATTACAGTTCGTAATTAATATCCATGAAACTGTCATTATCATTTGATTTATTATGGAGCTAGCCCATAGGGCTTAAATGGAGCGTACTGCAGTACCGCTTCAACCAGTACTGCTTCGCACTTGTCGACGTTTGCTGTTACACGCCATTGTTCCAACCAAGGCTTGGCAGTACTGAGTGCAGTCTGCAGTCGTGAACTGTAGTATTGCGTTAGAGTGGATGTGTCATCCGCGCAGATGGCGACCGTTGTGTTATGCGTAGTTGGAAATTCGTTAATGTAGAAGTTAAGAAGGGCCCCAGGATAGTGCCTTGAGGTACTCCCTCTTGTACATCGTGTCGTGTTGATTGTAATTGGTTCCACCCTCCCCCAAGTGAGTTTTCAGTCCAGTCAGACACCTGCGTTTTGGGAAGGTTTGTGTATCAAAACGATACATTTCCAGTTTTCCCTACACCATCGAAAGACTGTGACGTCGAGCACAGACACACCTCACGTATTCTCCGTGTCTGAAGGCATTCTCATCCTCGCTGTGACGCGAATTGGTTCTGCGGCAGATATCCGTGCAGCTGACCCGGCCGCCGACCGCACGGAGTTTGCGCTGTCTCGCGGTCGAACCGCAGAGCCGGCCGCCCCATCTTAAACTGTTTATGGCAGTCAACATGGTTGCAGCTCATGTTATGTGATGTGGGGCAAGACGGGGTACCTAGTGGGAGATACCCCATGTTGCACTGCCACTAGGTACCCCGTCCTGCCCCCAGGGACCATTTTTACGTTAGGTTAATCTTATAGCACCAAAGATATATTCAATTAGTTATTGCATGTATTAATTTATTGCGAAATAAGCTGTTTTTTTCCATTGATAATACTTAAGAGTATGAGAAACAATTACTTCTCTTACCTTTTCACGTCTGAAAATGACGAAAAATTGTATCAGCACAGACGAAAACACGTTTGGATGTATTCACTCCGAACGGTTTGCTCAAAATGGCTGCCAGCACTGTCAGGCACTCGTATAGCAAGTGCCTACTACTTCAAGTATTCGCCACTAGGTTGCGATACCTGTCGTGGTAGAAATTACAAAAACCCCGTCTTGCCTTCCACTCCATCTTGCCCCGCTCTCCCCTATTTCCAGTTCTCCCCACACTATCCAAACCGAGCGAGGTGGCGCAGTGGTAACGCACTGGACTCGCATTCGGGAGGATGGTGGTTCAAATCCACCTCCGACCATCCAGATTTAGGTTTTCCGTGATTTCCCTAAAACACTCCAGGCAAATGCCGGGATGGTTCCTTTCAAAAGGGCACGGCCGATTTCCTTTCCCATCCTTACTCAAAACTCTGAGCGTTAGCTACGTCTCTAATGACCACGTTGTCATCACCACCTACTATCCAAAGACTGTGACGTCGAGCACAGACAAACCACATGTATTCTCCGTGTCTGAAGGCATTAGAGTTGTGGCGATTCGTCAATGAGTCGTTCATTTGAACGAATACAAATAAAGAATCGTAAGAATCGAATCGTGATTTGGACGAATCGTCGTTCAAAAGAATCGTTCCAACGATTCACGATTCGAAGGCGACTGCCGAATCTTGCCGAATGCCGGAGAGAAGAGGGGGGACAAATCGTCGTTCAGAAGAATCGCCTGTCTTAACGATTCGTGATTCGAAAACAAGTGGCGAATCGTGCTGGATAATTACGAAAGCCAGAAAGCGTGTGAACAAAGGAAGCACAGAACGATGATCGTGAGCTGTTAATTATTAGCCTATTCAAGAATTACACATGACGGAAACAAACCGCAGCGAAATACACAGCTGGCAATGCATACGAATATATGTCTTTTATAAAGTTTACATATGATGCATTTACACGAGCAATCCTTACACATTTATATTTCACGTATCCCGGAAATGGCTGTAACGATTTAGATTGTATTTTGTGTTTAGAGAGGTTTAAGCTTCTCGAGTTCATCTACGTAGTTACAGTCTTTGTAAAAAATCAATTTTACAAAAATATTCTTTTTATATAAAAAAGCGATTTTAAATGTTTTTAAAGCCATCTAAAAAATCTTTTTTGCCATTTTGGTTTTTACGTTATCAGCTTTCCTGAAAGAAACCGATTTTTACAAAAAAGAAACATTTTAATAAAGGTGAATTTCTTGCATCTCGAAAGAAATTTAATATTTAGAAACGGATTAATGTTTATTTCGTGTTTCCTTCAACTAATTGATTTCACATAAGTCTTTTATAATGATTAGATACCTATTAATTGCCATAGATTTAATTATATTTATATTTAAATTGTCGAAGTATTCAACAGAACGAAGAAAAAGTTATAAGGTTACTGCAGGATTCGAAATAAGTGACCTACGTTCACTAAACCTGCTACGCTACTAAATGAGCTATGATGACAGCAGAAATAGTTGGTAGTGTAATATGTATTTATAACCGCTCGCTAAACTTCAGACTATTTTCTCGTGAATTTTTGAGAGCTGAATCGAATGGCTTTGCCTCAATATTATTTTAAGTCTGAACTTTACGCACCATAAATATTACAAAATCCGGTACTCATATTGTCACCTTTTCGGCATTTTGTAAGAATCGTGCCGTCGCAGACCAGAAACAATCGTGAACGAATCGTAGGAACAGATGCAAAAGGTGAAGATTCCAACATCCATAACACAGACATGTATTGCCATCTATGAACAAGATGTAGAAGTAAGAAACGCGCCAATGAAGACTAAAGAATCGCGAAAGAATCGTGAACGAATCGTAGGAATCGATTCACAATGTGGGATTGAATCGCGAGAATCGATTCATAAAAAAGAATCGTGTTGCCCAACTCTAGAAGGCATTCTCATCCTCGCCGTGACGCGAATTCGTTCTGCGGCAGATGTCGGCGCAGCTGACCCGCCCGAGTTCGCGCTGTCCCGCGGTCGAACCGCAGAGCCGGCTGTTCCGGTATTAGCGGGGGCGGGCGCGGCCGGCCGAGCGTGAGAGCTTGCCGCCCGAGTTGGCACCGCGCTGTTCGCGCATTCGGATGGAGCGCGCGTGGGCGGCGGTTTCCAGCCGCGCTGCAATATGGCCGCGCTCCCTGCCTATAATGTCGGTGCAGAATTCGCAATATCTGCGTAACGTGGACTCCCATAGCTTTGTGTCCACTGTGTGTGTGTGTGTGTGTGTGTGTGTGTGTGGGGGGGGGGGGGGGGCGCCTACTCGCGAGTCCAATGAACCGCACGCTCTCCTAATGCAGAATGTCCTCTATACGGTCTGACTCAATTTTATTAACAGGTAGTAAGTAAATTAACTGACGCAGATTTATAGCTTGTGGAAACATAGTTCTATATTTGAACAACAGAATATGCGATGGGACTGTCAATAATGGAGGATAGGTAACAACTCACCGTAAAGAGGATCGCTGAGATGCTGACAGACAAGAAAATAGATAGTCACATTCACACAACTTAAATTTTCGGCCATGGCCTTCGTCAGAAAAAGAAACAAATACTGGGTGATCAAAAAAGTCAGTATAAATTTGAAAACTTAATAAATCACGGAATAATGTAGATAGAGAGGTAAAAAATGACACACATGCTTGGAATGACATGAGGTTTTATTAGAAAAAAAGTTCAAAAAAATGTCCGGCACATGGTGCTTCATCTGATTAGAAAATCAATAATTACAATAATTACCATAACAAATTAAGACAAAGGAAATATGGTGTTCTTTACAGAAAAGGCTCAATATGTTCACCATCATTCCTCAACAATAGCTGTAGTTGAGGAATAATGTTGTGAACAGCACTGTAAAGCATGTTTGGAGTTATAGTGAGGCATTAGCGTCGGATGTGGTCTTTCAGCATCCCTAGAGCTGTCGGTCGATCACGGTACACTTGCGACTTCAGGTAACCCCAAAGCCAATAATCCCACGGACTGAGGTCTGGAGACCTGGGAGGCCAAGCCTGACGAAAGTGTCGGCTGAGCACACGTTCATCACCAAATGTCGCGCGCAAGAGATCTTTCACGCGTCTAGCAATATGGGGTGGAGCGGCATCCTGCATTTGATTGATTGATTGATTGAGTGATTGATTTTTCCAGGGAAGCCAAAACAGTCTTGGACCAACCCGCCACTGCCCGCATCGAAACTAAGTTCATTGTGCAGTATCGCTCCCTGTTTATCTAGAAAAGCCAACCAATGCCCTTGTACAGTGCAAGGAGTTCCTTTACCAGTTCTTTTCTTCGGGTCTGGTTGTCCCAAATATTCTGTGCCTTTTATTCTCCAAGGCAATGCATTCGAACATTAGATGTGATGCAGTTTCATCACCGTCATCACAGATCCTACATTTAGGGTCCTCTTCTGTTATTCCCATTGTACGTAGGTGTTTTTTTGAAATTCCCAGGATTGCAGAGCTTCTTTTAAAACATGGCTTTGGTATCATTACCTTGCCATGTTTTTGTTGATGGACTTTGGTCCAATATTCTACGTGCTGTCTTCTGAGCCAGTTACGTAACTCCAATTTGATCATTGCCTTGGTGATTGTCAGAACAGGTTCCGGTCCAATAATGGAGTATCTGCCCCCATCCTGTCTAAGCTGTCGGTGTGTTCGTTGCCACTGTTCCCCGAGTGGCCAGGAGCCCACAATAGGTTTACTCTATTGCTTTCCCCTAGCTCCACCAGAACCTTGTGACATTCTGCAACAATTTTAGACCTTATTGCAGGAGCTGCCAGTGATCTCAGGGCTGCCTGGCTGTCTGAATAGATATAGATGCTACGATCTTTGTAGCACCTACGCAAATTCTCCTCCACACATGCCCTGATGGCAGTGATTTCGGCCTGGAATACTGAGGCCAGTTTCCCTAGAGAGATGACGCCCTCCAGTCTTGGCTGCACCCCGTATACCCCGGCCCCAACGCCTTGGTCTGATTTCGTCCCGTCAGTGAACCAGACAATATCCCCCGTAAGGTGTCGAACTATTTTCTCCCACTGCTCCCTACTTCCAATTGTTATACTGAAAGGCTTGTTGAAGCAGTATGGGGTTATAATATAGTCGGCTGGCATTTCCCCAACCTTTCCTATATTTAACTCACTCACTATTTTAGTGTGTGATTCTGGATATCGCAAAGAGTTCCAGTTGTTGCCAGATTTGAGTCTGTATGCACCAGCCACTGCCTCCATCTTGACCCAAAGGTGCAATGGGGGCATATCCAGCATGGTTTCCATCCCAGCAGTTGGTGTGCTGCTAATTCCGCCTGTTATGGCTAAGCAGGCTAATCTCTGCACCTTGTCAAGCTCCTTAGCAGCAACCTGCTGTTCTACCTTCTTCCAGCACACGACCGCCCCATAGGTGATCCTGAGTCTAATCACTGTGGTGTATATCCAGTGCATACCCTTGGGGCTCAGGCCCCAATTTTTACCACAAGCTCTCCTGGTACTCACAAGAGTACCTTTTGCCTTGGAGCAAATATTCCTGATGTGAGGGGTCCATGTCAGTTTCTCATCTAGGGTAACCCCTAGATATTCCACTGTCCCCTTTACAGGTAGCGCTTCATTGAACTGCTTTAGATTCCAACTTGAATGTTGTATATGCTTCTATGTGAATGGTACAACAACAGTCTTCTTAAGACTAACCCCCAGATCCTGTTTTCTGCACCAGTCTTGCACAATGTCCAAAGCACCTAGTGCCATATTCTTTACTGTGTCAGAAAATTTGCCAACAAATTACTAAAGATCATCTGCGTATTCTTGGCAAAAGTACTGCCTAGAGTTTAATTCTCCAATGAGATCATTGACCACTAGATTCCACAATAAAGGGGAAAGAACTCCTCCTTGCGGGCAACCCCTAGTGGTGTTGATTACCATTTTTTCATTCATCATGGTAGCTTCTACCTTTCTTCCACTGAGCATGGCCCTAGTCCACCTACATATTGTGGTCCCTAGGTCATGCACCTCTGCTGCCCTAACCATGGAATCGAAGGTCGTGTTGCTAAAAGCCCCCTCGATGTCCAGGAAGATACAGAGGGCTATTTCCTGAATGTATAGTGTTTTCTCCACCTTCCCAACGAGTTGGTGGAGAGCTGTCTCACATGATTTACCTGGCTGTTATACATGTTGGTTTGAATGTAGAGGAGCCCTACGTAACCTCCTTTCTCCAACATGCACATTTATCAGCTTTTCCAATGTCTTAAGAATGAAGGAGGACAGGCTGATTGGTCTCATATCCTTGGACTTGGTATGATCAATCCTCCCTGGTTTAGGAATGAAGACAACCTTCACTGCCCTCCAGGCATTGGGAATGATTCCTGCTGCTAGGCTAACCCTGAATAACCTGCATAGGAATCTAATAAGATTTTCTCCCGCTTGTTGCAGGAGAGCTGGAAAGATTCCATGAGGGCCAGGTGACTTGAACGCTTGAAATGTTCCCACCGCCCATCGGACCTTACTGAGATCAACACACTCCTTGGCCAAATCCCAGTCCTCTTTGAGAATACCTGAAAACCGTTGTCTCTCAGGAATCGCATTCTGCTCTGAGTTATCCCCCAGAGTATATTGAGGAAAGTGAGTCTTGAGGAGCAGTTCCAGCGTTTCATGTGCTGTCTTTGTATACTCCCCATCCTCCTTCCTCAATGTTCCTCCTGGATTAGTTGGTATCCTAGTGAGGATTTTATGAAATCTCGCTTGAGCAGCCATGCCCTCCACTTCCTCACAGAATACCTTCCAGGATGCCTCCTTTGCCCGTCTGATGGCAAGGTTGTAATTGACAAGGGCCTCAAGATACTTTGCCCATTGTCCTTTGCGCCTCGCAAGGTTAAACAGTCTTCGTAAATGTTTCCTTTGCATTTCCAGGTTATTATTCCACCAAGGCACACTCCTGTTTGTGCACTTCTTGGTGATTGAGTCTCCTGCATAAAAATCGTACGTTCCAGCAGGTGTTTACCAGACAGGCTAGGGATGATGCGATTCTGAAACATATCACCCGTCACAGTAGCAGTTACAAAACTAGAATCACACAGTTCCTCGAAGAAAAAAGGCTCGATAACGGTATATATGGTAAATGTGGTTCTAATAAAACCCCATGTCTTTCCAAGCATGTGTGTCAATTTTTACCTCTATCGACATTATTCCGAGATTTATTAAATTTTCAAATTTATACTGACTTTTTGATCACCCGGTACATTCACGAAATTACTCAGACAACTATACACACACAATCTTCATGTCCGGCCACTCCAGCGACACAAGAAGATTGTTAGTGAGGCAGGACGTGGAGGGGGAAAGGATGCCGGGTAAAGGTGGCGATGGAAAAAATTCTGCGTTGCATGACAGATTGTAAAGGCTCTGATAGGTGGGAATTTGAACTGCGGCAATGAATACAGTGAAGGGAAAGGTTGGGAAAGGATAAAGCGGAGGTGTAGAAGTGTGTGGGGAGGGAGTGCGGCGATTCGAAACAATAACAATAATAAGGAAGAATAAGGAGAAATAAAAATAGAAAAAAATTAAAATACGAAAAATCATGAAAAAGATAGTAGAAATTAAAAATATGTAAAAATATAAAGTAATTAATTAAGAGGATATTGTAAGTGGTGACACACAGTTGCAAGGAAGACATGAGATACAGGATAATGAGTGGAGAAGGAAGAGGGGGTTGGGAAAGATGTTAGGCATAGGGTGCAAGGTTGGGTAGTTATCTTAGTTTTTGAAATAATTTGTACTGCAGCAGTCACTTTTTAACAATATTTTTATTAGCACGACGCGTTCGGCAGAAAAGCTGCCATCATCAGGTGCATTTTACAGTTACAGGTTCATTATTGTTTTATTATATTTTGTGTTGTGGGTGCCAGTGATGTTATGGTTGGACATTTTAACCTTTTCAGGAAGATGCAGCTACTTTAGTATTATGTTTCGTGATTATAGCTTCTGGTTTATTGTACTGTTGTATTTACTTACAGTTTTGTTGATAATCTTGTTATGTGGCACACACAACACAAGAACACAGTTATGTATTCACCACATGTAGATATTTTGTAAGATGTTTACACTGTACAAAGATCCTTAGAAGCTAAGATAACCTACTTACATTAATATTTCCTGTGATTATGCCATAAAATGTGCATATGTAGGTAGCAAGTGATGAAACAGATGTTGCTACATTTTAAAGAATTATTCAATCAAAGTTACATGATTAATTTTACATTTTAATGAAAAATACATTGAAAACTGGAGAAATTTTTAAAGAAATTGGTATTGTTGCTTTCCAGTTTGTCATTTAGCAGAAGTTCACCATGTACTTTTTGATGGATGAAGATTTCTAATTCTTCATAGAGGTCTATTATATGCCCGTTGTCCATTTTATGCAGTATATGAAGATCACTCTCAATATTCTGGAATGGATGCTGTGCCACAGGGTGCTCCAATCTTGCTTTTTGCCACAGTTTAACGGTGGCCATTCATCCTGACGGACAGCTGGTTCGTCGTCATACCGATATAAAACACTGTGCAATGATTGCAGCAGAATTGGTATATCACATGGCTGCTTTCACAGGTGGCCCGACTTCTGATGGGGTAGGATAAGCCTGTTGCGGCACTAGAATAGTTCTATATTCACATAATGTAATGAGCGCTAATGACAACAGATCTCTAATCGAAACCATATTTTTAGTCTTCCCACAGGCTTTTTGTGGTATTACCCCACATTGTTCCCTATTTTATTTCGGGATTTATTTCATTACATTTTCGTTTCTTTTCGTCTGGCCGCCCTTCTGCAGTCCAGACAGATTTGTTTCGGATAGCTGGCCGCACACGGAAGCGAGCCGAGCTGGTCCATACTGGCCGTGCCATATGGTGCAGTACCGTGGGACGCATTCGTTCGCTGCGACAGTCAGGGCGGTTCTTCCCGGCCGCTGTCGAGGCGGGAACCGCGTGCTTTTCATTTCATTATTTTGCCGATAATATTTTCTGAGACATAACTCCAACCTACCGAAGGATTACGATCATGTCTTATTAGATTAATTACAATTTCAGATTCAATTAAAAGTGCAGCTTTACCATAAACTAAAAATTATAGAAAGTGATTTGTTATTGGCTGATACAAATCAGCCAATCAGGTGAAAGCTTCTAACATCTAGGCGCCAAGTCAGAGCGTGGGCTCTGTACCCAGTCTGCGACAGGCCACAGGACGGTCAACACGTATGTGAAAGGCTAGGGTCGTAAAGTGTATAATTAGACGTAATTAACCGCCAGATAAAGCGATATTAATGAAAATTATCTGCTCTACAGTGACAAGCAGTGCGTGTGAAGTTTTGGTGCTGATATTTTGTGAATTAGACGAGCTACGGCACCGAGGATAGTTTGAAAAGGAAAAGAAGTTAATATTGTCGTTGCGACACAGTTGATAAATTTAATAATTAACAGATTCAATATTCAGAAGGTGCTCAACAGTTTTAATTACCGGGATATTTCAGCAGTTTGTAAATCCGGTTCCAACGTAGTTAGCCACACTAAAGGTAATAAACAAAATTGTTCAGAAAGGCCTCTTTCATTTCAAGTAGGCAGAGACATTTTCTCTTGTGACATTAATTTCCAGCAAAACACGACGAGAGTTACATTCCATCAGAGGAAACATCCAATGGGACTTAATCGAGTCTGTATAATCAGGTAAGCAAGGCTGAACGGTGTTTGAACGAGGTAGGAGGAGAGGACGCACACCGCAGAGAGTTGAAAACTGCTCTTGATATTGACATTTATTCAGTGTGTGTGTGTGTGTGTGTGTGTGTGTGTGTCCGCGAGTAACCCCACTCGGCAAATTAATTACGAGCTACGGCGCCACTTTCCCGTAGTTGCATCCCGCAAAAAATTAATCAAATTGCGTATTACGGAATATCGCCACAGTTGTGCGATTGGATTGTTGGCTTCCTTCAGAAAGAACACGGTAAGTTGTGATTGTCAGTACGTCATCGAGTAAAAGAGAGGGTATATCTGACGTTCCTACGGCAAGTGTTAGAGGGCCCCTACTGTTCCTTATCTTTATAAACGATTTAGGAGACAACTAGAGGACCCGAGCGAATACTTCTCACCGTTAGTGAAACGACAAAAAAGTTGGGAAAAATGGAAGTAAAGTTGAATGTTCACGCAAAGCTTTCCTCAGAATCAATCAATGCAATTGTTTAAAAGCGCAAATGTAAGAGCTTGATCCGTTGAGTGTTGTTGGCTCAAAAAGAACCACGTGCCTTAATTACAACAGAAAATATTGGAAAACAAACCGATTAAAATATTCAATGCAAGGACAAAAGGTTACCGCATTTGAATAAAAATACAGGATGGAGAAAATTCTGATACTTGACGACAAATCTGCAAATGAATACCTTTCGTTTAAAGCAAAAATCAAGGAAATCCGTCTGATAGAACGGGCTGAGTGACTGACTTTAGTTTACAGCAAGGATATTCCCATAAGAAATAGGGGAATGTCGGGTAGCCCCGGACGGCGGGTAAGCGCGGACGTTTAAATTTCTAAGAAACCAAGCACGCGCGTTGGCAAGACTGCATTTGAAATGCGCGCCCTTGTCCAATTCGCGCGACCCCTCGCCTAATCGATGTGCACAACCCTAAAGTTCTGCTGCCTGTTTGGAAGTATAAACATCTGGGGGACATGATCGTACATAATGTAGATACGTGTACATGACACGAAATCTAAGAGGAAAACTGTTATCTTCCAGAATCGCAGCAGTTGTAACAACACGCGCGCTTTGTGTGCGACGTGAAGGGGACTTCGAAAACGGATTTCAGAAAATGCTTTGCGTTTTTGACATAGTGTCTGAAGCCATTCGTGACCGACACATTCCTTTCCACATTTCTTTTCTTATGGTTTCAGAGAACGAAGACAGCAATAAGAATTGAGATGCTGCAGTTCGTGAATATTGTCGGACGTTACTGACACATTCAAATGAAAAAATGTGCATGCGTGCACATTTGCTGGAATCACGCTACAACACTAGTTCATTGAGTGAGCAGACAAAACAGATCCTGTTCTAAACACTTTGTTCCGAAGAGCTAAGAGTTACAGTGCACCATGATGTCCGGAGGGATGGCGTGACGGTTTTCGCACAACGCCTCGGTATGCTATAAAAACGACAAACGTTTGGCCCGGCTGATCGCTGATGGTATTTTCGAGAGTGAAGATATCTTTATATATATAATTTCCATTGGTTCTCTTTCGGTTGATGTTGCAACTGAGATATCAGCATAAATTTAAAAAACATAAGCTAGCTGTGTTACCACAAATTACAGTTGCCCTCAGAGAAATGGTATTGCTGTAATAAGTTATCGGACATAGTTGATCGACCTTGGAACAAAAGTACTAACGGAACCCAAAGAAAAATAAACACTAGACTTGCAGGATATAGTGGTTATGAATATTATAAATGCACATGTAATATAGAAACGATTATTACAATTGTTCCAGTAAGAACGGCAAACGTATCCAAAACTATCAATGCGGACAAGTGATTGTGAACATCCACAGCTGCAGGTAAAATAGTTAGAACATTACGTAATAAATCAGCATTTAGATAGCCATCGATGAAATAGGGGCTAATTATCCTTCCTCCCATAATGCCGCACCACACATTAACCCGCCAAGGTCGCTGATGTTCCACTTGTCGCAGCCATCGTGGATTTTCCGTTGCCAAGTAGTGACATTATGCTGGTTTACGTTACCTCTGTGAATGACACTTCCTCACGAAACAGAACGCATGAAAAAATCTGTTACCGTCCCATAATTTAATATATGCCCAGTGGCAAAACCGTACACGACGTTCAAAGTCTTCGCCATGCAAATCCTGGTGCATAGAGCTATGGTATGGGTGAAATTTATGTTAATGTAGAATTCTCAACACCGTCGTTTTTGAGATACCCGATTCTCGCTTAATTTGTCTGCTACTGATGTGCGGATTAGCCGCAACGGCAGCTAAAACACTTACTCGGGCATCATCATTTGTTTCACTTGTGGCTGAAACACTTCCTGTCTCTTTAAATTACGTAACTATCCGACGAAAGGTCCGGGCACTTGGAGGTTGTTTTCCAGCATAACTATCAACATACAAAGCACAGGCCCATTGGGCATTTTGATCACAATAGCTCTAAATAAATACCTTATCGACCTTTTCTGCAATTGTTAAACGGCCCATTTTAACACGATTAGTATATCACGAAGCAAATACCGTCCGCACTGGCGAAAAGTTAGGCGATATCACGTACTTATACGTTTGTGACTACTACAGCGACATCTATCACAAAGCGACAAAAGTGTTCCAGATAAAACATTCATATTTCTTTACGTACTAGACGGATATGTAATAAAAATGGGGGCACCTATTTTACAAAATGCAGTTGATATCCGTTTGACCTATGGCAGCGCCATCTACTGGGTAAACCATAGTGCCATCTGAGTTCCCCCTTTCTAGCTAGAAAAGTTTTGTTCTGTGTAATTTTTTTCGTTTGATGCTTATTTCGTGAGATTTTGGCCCGGTCACTATCAATGCACCACCATGTATTGATTTTCATTTCATCACTTTTTCATTACAGATCCGTCTGGTATGAGATTAGTTATCAAATAGTTCGAAATTAAGTAAATCAAATCTGTTGTTCGAATTATGTAATTAACTTTAAATGACACTCTAACTTCGTGGGAGTGCCTTGGGTGTTTTGTGCCGTCAAAAAGTCTTCACGTCATATGCTGTTTCTTTTCAGCTTAGAATCAATAATATTTTCGAAAGTTAATGACCGTAACAAAATTTAGCGCAAAAGTGTTATCTGTACGAGTAAAAACTAACACTGAATATGTGGATTTACCAGTTGCACTGTTTGTATTAAATACTTAGCGAAATATATTCCCTTCTTTCAATAGGTTTTGTTTGTATCTGACTCCTCGGTTAGGAAAAACTAATTTATTGACTACGTGATCCTTTAAGGGCCCCGTTTCTGAACCCTAAAAAATTGACAGGTTTCGAAGGCCCTTCTGGCGAAACTCTGCCGTAGTGTAAGACAAGAATAAGTTCTGTCTCAGTATAGTGCAAACAGCACTATTAACATAGTTAACAGCTCAAGGAATGAAAGTAGGTCTGTTCAATTTACTGCAGAGTCTCATTTCATTAAGCGTTATTAGGATTTTAAATGAAAATTGAAGCTGTCCGGTGACAAAAAGTTAATCAGTACGCCTTTTATCAAGGGCAACTGATACTTCAGCTTTAAGCTACTACTGTGCCTTTGTGCAATCTTAATTGAATCCATTTAAGTTGCCTCGTTGTATGCGCTGATTTCTGTGCCTTTCAGTTTTTAATGAGCAGCCCACTCCAACAAGACAAGGACACAAGTTGTTAAATATTTTTGAAATTGTGTACATAAATGTCGAAAAACTTCGCGGACAATTTCACTTTAAAGCCAATAACTCTGAAACAAACTCTTTCTCTACGCGGGCCCGGCGTTGCACAATATTTGATTAACTGACTGCTGCGGGCGGTCCGGTACGACGATATCCAATTCTAAACAGTCACTCTTAAAACAACATTCCCTCGCGATGTTTTATACACGTAGTACCAAAATTAAGGGCAGCGGGCCATCTGTAACAAACGTGTAAGGCAACAGCAAACTGAATACTTCGACATTGGAAAACGCACCAATCCTACATAGTGTATAACGTTACCCTTGCTTTGTATGATGCCATAATTGTTAAATGTAGATTCCGCGATTATATTTTTTGGACAAAGAATTGATGGTACCGAATGTTTGAATTTTGAAATATGTTAGTTAAAGTACAGCACAAAATGAACATTAAAGCAAATAAACCGCGGATTGCATATTAAAGTTGGGGACCATACAAGCAACAGCACGTTATAAAACTTACGGAAAGCATCTAGCTGGATCCTGCACTTCGTATTGTAGAAGCTGTAAATGATAACTTTTATGTCTTATTTAATAAGTGAATGTTCGAGATACTTTCCGTAGGAGATCAATGTTCAGACTGTTCACTTCGCTTTTCATTGTTGTGTGACCGTGGGTGGAACATGAAGTTACTGGTAACGATAAAAAAATTTAAAAAAAAAAAAAAAATGATCGGACTTCGTGAAATTACAAAAGAAATGACTGCAGGTTCTAAAATCAAGCAAAGTATAGTATAAGGATGATTGATTGAAATTTTGCAGACAATGCGAAGCGATTGTAATGGCGTCTGAACATTAAACTATTACGGATGTAGAGGAACTGAAAACCTTAAGAGATGAAATATTTAGCTTGGAGGGATTCATTTAAATAAAAGCCAAAGAGAGGGGATGATTTTAAATTTAAGTAATATATTTTTACAACTTGCATGACAATACCTGAATAGATACATGAATGGAAGACGTCCGTACGGAACGAACATAGACAAGAGAGAGAGTAAAACTACTATCTCGGTTCCGTCTTCTCGCTTGTTTGGGAGAAAAAAAAATGACGAACGAAATTAAATTAGTTGCATTGCGAGTCAGAGGGAACCGGAGGCGATAAGTATCGCTGATCAAAGATAAACAAAAAATAAATAAAAATTTTAGTGTATCGTTACAACTGTATCACGACGGTAAACGTGTAGAGATTGCCTGCTTAGTTGTTTAAAATAAAGCTCTATTTCTTTCTTTATTGTTATCACTTTAATAGAAATTTGAAAAAGTGAACAGTATTTCAACAGACTCGCAGTATTACTTAGTTATTTACAATTTACGTTCTTTTCTCATAAACTGTTATCTGTGCTACTGTCTAAAAATATCAAGGTAATGAGAGACTGTTTGCTACTTGTCTGCTTGAGATGTACCTGATTTTCTCTTTAATCCGCAATGTCGATTATGCATTGAACCCTCCGTGTCTGTAGGAATAATAATGTTGTAAGATACATGCTATGGGAAGGTATACATTTCATATTCAAATGTTCCGCGAATTTGAGACCAGTGTCAAGCTAGTCAGGCATGGGTCATTTATCTTTGGTTGCAGGCTTATATTTCGATGAGGGTACTATCGATATTGGAGACGGTGATAGTATTGTTGCCGGGAAGTAGGGTTGGGATTATTGAGAGTGAAGACTTTTCTAGGTGAGGATGAGATTGCAGAAGCATGGGGACCGTGGTTGTGTGCAGTTGTTGTTCCGGCGGGATAGCCAAGGAGATGAGATTTTGAGACTTGAATGATGAGCCAAGCTGTTTGTTTAAGATACGGAGTCGAAAGGTATAGATGTTGGAGGAACGATCTTTTGAAGTTTTTATAAGGTAAAGTTTTTCATGAAATACTTGTCATGTTTCTATGGCACAACTTCGCATTGTTAGGCTGAACTGATGGTAACAGTAACGGTCGGGAAAGATCTTGCTGTTAGCTTGTGGTCTCACGATACAAGCTAGGGACCCCTTTCTGTGTTAGGAAAAGTATTTGTTGTAATAGTTTAGTTTTGAGATTGCGGGTTTTTTATGAAATAGGAATTTGGGTAGTGTTCTTGAAATATGGTATTGTTGTAACATTGTTTGTGTAAATCCAGTTAAATTTATGAATAGTAAAAAATGTTTATCTTTGTTTAAAATAATTTTGTAGGCAGATTAAATATCTGAGTTATATTTTAAAATGATAAACATGACATTGTTAGTAATTTTCATGAAGTTACATCAGTTAGAAAATAAACCAGATATTTCATTTTTAATAATTAGTTCGAGTTTCTTAAACAGATTACCAGTTTATCCCTCCTCACGTTTTTATTAAAAGTGCCATAGATGTTTTCTGTAGTTAGTTTTCCAGTAGTTAGTACAGCAGGAAGCAGTTTGGTGTTGCGCAAATTTATGCAGGGTAGCTGAAATAAAATAAATAAAAATAACAAAAAACAATCCAGGTTAGTAACTGAAAGTAAACGAAAAGTGAAAGTGAGAAAGAATCAGTTTTTGTCAAGCTTACAGTTCAGTATGATATACAGATTGAAAGTAATCGTAAAGTGAAAGTGAGAAAGAATCAGTTTTTGTCAAGCTTACATTTCAGTATGATTTATAGATTTCAGGGTAGGACAATTCATACAGTGTTCAGGTTAACAAGTGTTTGCACTGAGTCAGAATGCATTGATAAACATTGTGTTCCTTACATTCCGTTAAAGATTGTTTGTTCGGTCACAAACAAGTTTATAGGGCCAGAATTATTAACACAGTGATTTTTAGTATCAGTGATTTTCAGACAGTTAACTTTGTTACGACATTTTCATACAAAAACAATTAGTAGTTTTTGTCTCATTATAATAAACATTACGCAGCCAGATAGGTTTTGCTATACCTTTACATTAACATAGAATACAGTTAAAAATACGTAGTCAGATTAACATAATGTAGTACAAAGGCATTCAGCTAGAACAAGTTGAAACACACACAGCAGACGGAAATTTTGTAAGAGAGAAAGAGAAGCGAGAAACTTTCAATGTGTACTAAATTAGGATCTATTTCTGCAAACTTTTTGGTGGTTGGAATAAGTATTGCCAGTGAAATGTCGGACGTTTGGAATCGCGGGCTCTGAAAGGCGATAGGGAGCGGCTCTCGCACAGTCCCATATGAAAGAGAATGTGGGCAAGTTAGCCAAGCATGAGGTGGTCAGGGCTCCGTTGCGTAGAACGACGTCAAGGGCAGCCACTTCTGTGCGAAACAAAATTTCTGGCGGAAGGCCAGTTTTACCGCACGAGAACGGTAAGAAGGCGTATGATTCGCCAGACGCATGTATCCATGCGCGTGGTGTACTCGTGACAATGTATAAGCATCTTACTGTTTGCCGCGCAACTCTGAGCCGCAGAAAGCAAGCGTCAGCAAGACGTCGGGGCGGAAATTTTGGTCAGAGAGGGAGCTTCTTCACAGGAGAGTATTAGAAGGAGATCGACACGGGACGTGGCAGCGAGCAGTTGAGTTTAGAAGGGCTCCAAATAGTGTGGAAACCTTAGGAAATCTCTGCCTTGCATCACCCTAGCTAAAGTGTTTACTGTTTTTCTTAAAACTGAAAAAAAGAAAGGGGGGGGGGAGTTGAAAAATATTATCTTGTTTGCAGTGGCGAAACTAGGACTTGGCTTTGGGGAGGGGGGGTGATAGATCTGCAACATTTTAGTCAGTATCCAGACAGACTACCATCTACCACTCCCACTGAAGAAACTAATTCACTCCCATCCAATGAAAGATTACGGTAAAACACCCCAAGTTTTAAATCTTTACCTTTACCAGACTGCTGTTTTACGATTTCATTTTTTTCCCTTTTTTTCTTTTTTTTTTTTTCGGGTTCTGGGGGGGGGGGGGGTTCTATCCCCGTCATCCCCCCTCCCCCCCACAGTTAGGCCACTGCTTGTTTGGGTCTTCACCCTCTAGTTGTAAGGGATTTCCAAAAATGTTTGTTAAGCTTATGGGACTTAACTACGGGGTCATCAGTCCCTAAACTTACAAACTACTTATGAACTACTTACGAACTAGGACGGCACAAATATCCATGCCCGAGGGGGGATTCGAACCCCCGACCGTAGTGGCCGTGCTGTCCGTGACTGCAGCACCTCATTCACCTCGGCCACCGCGGCCGGCAAGGGATTTCCCTTTTTCATATTTTGGTTAAAATAAAATGTGTGAAAGAAAACTGAACTGAATACACTTGCCTAATTTTCCTAGCCCCCTCCCCACCGCTACCGCTATTCCTATCAATCAGCTTTAGATATTCAACTTCTGAATGGTTCAGAAATCCGAATGAGGTTACACAGAACACAAAGTGGCGCATTCGGAAAATAACGCTAACATCACCTAATTTTGACTCGAAAAACATCAATAATTAATGAATGATAAATTTATCGCCACGGTTGCACAGTGGTAGAGTGTCAGGCTACAAATCCAAAGATCGCGGGTTCGATCCCTGCCAGATCCTAGGATTTTTATCTGTCACTTTCCACTTCTTTCACCTCAGGCAGTATTGCTCATGTGAAAAATACCGAGTAGCACTGTGGTTCGGAACCCACGTTAAACTGTAGGTCCCCCCTATCACTGGCTGGGTAAGTCAGTTCGAAGGTCGGAGGAAGGCAACGGCATACCACCTCCAAACAGGACCATGCCTAGTAAAGCACTGCGGTGTTCAAACCAATCTTCGGATTGTTGACGGATTTACCTTTAAAATGTGTGAAAGGAACCTGAACTGAATACACTTGCCTAAATTTACTAGTCCCCTCCCCGCCGCTACCGCTATTCCTATCAATATCAGCTTTAGATATTCAACTTCTAAATCAATCATAGTTCAGAAATCCGAATGAGGTTACACAGAACAATAAGTGGTGCATTCTGAAAATAACGATAACTTCACCTAATTTTCACTCGAAAAACAGTAATAATTAATGAAGGATAAATTTATCACACTTGTGTTCTATTACAGTAATTGGCACATGTAGAAATTATTAATTATTTAAAAAATACAGGGTTAGTATTCTAATTTTTCGTCCGATTTACCCGTAGCAGGAGTCAGGGGCGGCTCCTGTATAGGTTTGCAGGTTTGCGCTACCTCCAGGAATAATAATATTGTAAAACTCCCCCTATGCAGGGGGAGAAATAGCGCTCCATTTATCTCTTTTGAAACGCCCGGGGGCTACGCACAGACCGCTCTCGAATGGACCGAAATCCGCCGACAGCGGCTGGGTTTGCAGCCGGCCTGCAAACGCCGACTAGGATGTCTCAAGGGGTGTCTGTCTGTAAATCTATCGGACCAAACTGCGTGGTCATCAGTCCGTAGCTTACAAACTACTTAAACCTAGGTAAACTAACCTAAGGACAACACACACATCCATGCCCCAGCGAGACGCTTTAGACCGTTCGGCTATTCCACCGCGGCATATCATTATTAATGGAAGACCAGTTGAAAAATTTTGGGATTTTATAGCACATGAAAAGCATGATGCTCAGACATTGGCAACGCATATCATAGAACAGTTAAGTAACCATTTAGAGAATTGTTCACACAAATTAATAGCCCAATAGTCATGAGTAATTCGTCACGTGAGGTGCAGGCTCTTGTGAAGCAAAAGTTTTCCAATGCTTCGTACATTCATTGCTATGTGCACCAATTAAATCTCATTATGCTTAAAGTCACTTCTATTCATAAACATATGCGATTATTTTTCGCCAAAATTCAGAGACTTTGCAGCTTTTATTCATCTACAGCTATGATATCTTGGCTCAATAGCGTGGTTTTTTTTTTTTTTTTTTTTTTTTTTTTTTTTTTTTTTTTTTTTTCCGGAATGCTTTGAGCTGCCATACTGGAGAGGTGGCAGCTGGTTAAAAACTGCACTATCATCTTTTCTGGTCACCAGCCGCCACTGACAGGAGCGTGTCTGTCCGTTTGTTTACATGCTGTGGCGCGGCGAGCGCGGTGCCCCCTGGGGGCCGTGACCAGAACGAGAGGCGAGGTCGCCCCGCCCCGGGCCCAGCCAGCTGCCAGCCGCCAGTTGCGTGGGAGTGGGCGCGCTCCACGCTGCTACAATCGATGGCGCCAGGCCGACGTGTCACTGGAATGCGTGCCCGGGACGCCAAGCCGCGCCGCGCGGAAACATCTGCAGCCGCTTACCCAACGACATCTGGGGCGGCAGGCGGACGCTCGATTACAATACTGGCCATTAAAATTGCTACACCAAGAAGAAATGCAGATGATAAACGGATATTAATTGGACAAATATGTTATACTAGAACTGACATGTGACTACATTTTCACGCAATTTGGGTGCATAGATCCTGAGAAATCAGTACCCAGAACAACCACCTCTGGCCGTAATAACGGCCTTGATACGCCTGGCCATTGAGTCAAACAGAGCTTGGATGGCGTGTACAGGTACAGATGCCCATGCAGCTTCAACACGATACCACAGTTCATCAGGAGTAGTGACTGGCGTATTGTGACGAGCCAGTTGCTCGGCCACCATTCACCAGAAGTTTTCAGTCGGTGAGAGATCTGGATAATGTACTGGCCAGAGCAGCAGTCGAACATTTTCCGTATCCAGAGAGGCCTGTACAGGACCTGAAACATGCGGTCGTGCATTATCCTGTTGAAATCTAGGATTTCATAAGGATCGAATGAAGGGTAGGGTCAGGGGTCGTAACAAATCTGAAATGTAACGGCCACTGTTCAAAGTGCCCTCGATGGGACCGAGACGTGTATCCAAAGGCACTCAATACCATCACGGACGCCAGTATGGAGATGACGAATACATTCTTCCAATGTGCGTTCACCGCGATGTCGCCAAACACGGATGCAACCATCATGATGCTGTAAACAAAACCTGGATTCATCCGAAAATGTGACGTTTTGTCATTCGAGCACCTGGGTTCGTCGTTGCGTACACCATCGCAGGCGCTCCTGTCTATGATGCAGTGTCAAGGGTAACCGCAACCGTGGTCTCCGAGCTGATGGTCCATTCTGCTGCAAACGTCGCGGTGTTTCTTCATTACTGAGTGTTCCACTCACATCAAAACACAGAAGCCTAAAAGTTCTTCCATTCTCAGGCAAACTTTCATAAGAGATTGTGAATGTCTTCAAACGAAAGTGTAGAAATGTATCTTTCACAGCCTCCACTACATTTCACAGGCGTATACAAAATTTAATGTTTGGATTGTGAATGTATCTAAATGGGCTAGACTAGTAGAATAATTCGAGATCCATTTCAAGGAACAAGTGACACTTCACATCTACATACGCCTAAGCAAACATCCCGATTACATCTTAAACGGCAAAAATAACAACATGTATAAAAATAATCTCTGTCTTCAACAACAGCCTAAATTTTATAACACACACACACACACACACACACACACACACACACACACATATCAAAACATATACACACACTCCTTGTCAGCTCCAAAACTGTTTATATCAATTTATAATGTGCATTGTATACACAGATAACAACAATTTCAAGCCTAATTATTCTTCTGTCTACACATTTTACTGTGATAATGGCAATCTCTGTATAAAGTGTTAGAATCTATACTGGATCCAAAATTGTATATATTAATTTATTGCGTGCATGGTATACTCGTCATCAGATTATTACTATTTTAAGCATAACTATTTATCTGTCTGCACATTACTGTTTTAATGTTTTTATGGTAAGAATGACAATATTTGTATAAAAAGTTAGAGTCTATCTTTGGTGCAATGTCTTTATTGTAAGTTCTTTGTATCTGTTAAACGACAGCAAAGTCTGTTATTGATTGGATGTGCAAGGAACCTGTGATCACTGGATGTATGATATTTTAATTTTTTATTTCCACATTAATATATATTTACATTAAACGTCATTGAACAATTGTACAAAGTCACATTTTGACATAGTGTATTGTATTTTCTCTTGTAGACAATGCAACTGGTAATTTTGTAATACAACCTGCAAGTACGAAATATAATATAAAATTTCACCTGATGATGGAGGTTTAAACCCTACACACTCGTTGCTGGAATAGTATCGTATTTGTGTAAAGCAGCGTAGATTTTAATTTGCTTTTCCAGAAACTGCACATCCGTGTTTACATACAGTGAGTTTAGGCCTAATTTTCACGTGTATAGATTCAGCAGTATTACGCAATTTTTAAGTCCATTTTCTTCACTCTACTAATGGTATATACATGTATTGTGCCTCAATCAATTTACGTGTTTTTTATATATGTAGTTAAAAGAATTTTATCGTTATCGTATTGCTGATTACTGTAATGGCCCATAAGTGAAAACTGAGCTGCTGTAGCAAGTTACTTTATTTCCGAGGTTTTGTGCAGCTGTTGTGAGCAGTGGTTTCATCGGGGAGAATGTAGCGGCGTGGGAACTTGAGTAGCAATGGAGACTTTTTCATTCCTATGACAGGTATGTTCCATGGAAAGGAAAATAGCGGAACAGGTAGGGAAGACTGGAGCCCTTCAGGCTGAATTAGATGGTACAAGGAAGGAACGGGTGAGGTTATGGTGGAGAAGGGTGAATAGAAGTGGTAGCACAAATTAGGGCTCACAGAAAGAGAACTGTGTCTGACAATTTCATCATGGGCACTAATATCAGATTTGCCTTATTACTACAGTTAAGCGAGGAAGAGACTCCAGAAACGACCTGTTTCAAAAAAGTAGAAAAATAGGAGAAACGTTCTGTAGGTAGATAGTACCCACAGAAGAAGTGTGGGTTAGATGGTACAGGAAAAATTTTTCAAGCTGAATTGTAGAAGATAAAGGTTCCTCGTGCTAGGGGTTTACAAAGCAGAATAAGGTTGTGACAGTGGGTGGAGCGGGAAGCAATATTGATAGGGACAAAAAAAATTTTTTCGGACCAAACTGCGTGGTCATCAGTCCGTAACTTACAAACTACTTAAACTGAGGTAAACTAACCTAAGGACAAACACACACACACACACACACACACCCATGTCCCAGGGAGGACTCGAACCTCCGACGGCGAGCAACCGCGCGCTCCGCAGCGAGGCGCCTCAGACCGCTCGGCTACTCCACCGCGGCATTGATAGGGACAAGGACTACAATATTGAGAGTGACCTAGTTACAATAGCATCTGCAACAAGCCATACAAATTTTGAGCTGTTGCCTGGCTTCATGCAGCAGGATTGGTCCCAGCTGAACAGCTCAGTAAGGAGGAGCAACATGCTCATGGCAGATCCTTGTTCAGGCATGGGTTTGGTTTCTGTTGATAGTATTTGTAGGTGAAGTTTTACTAGGCATGGTCTGCATCTCATTAGGAAAGGGAAGGGTAAACTGGGTTGATAGTTAAGTCCTTCAAGGGAGGCCACTGCAATTATTGGGAGTACCTCTTATTCAGGATAAGAACAGTGTCCAGTGAGAAGCTTAGACAGGCAGGTACTTTAAGCTGTTAAAATGTCCTATGATCTTCTCAAAAGTGCAGTCAAATTGAATGTTACTATATTTCATCAAAGTATTGTGAGTTAAAGAATAAAAAAGATGAGCATTTGGTATGTTTAGGGGATACAGAAATGAAGTGTGGTAGGTGTACTATGCCTCGCTGACCAATGTATTGTCGGTTACGTGGAAAAGGTTAATGTCAGTGGATGTAAACTCTCAGCACATGTAAGTAGAGATTAAGGAAAGGAGTTGCTGTTGTTGTTGTTGTGGCCTCCAGTCCGGAGACTGGTTTGATGCAGCTCTCCACAATACCCTATCCTGAGCAAGCCTCTTCATCTCCACATAAGAACGGCAACCTACATCTGTCTGAATCTGCTTACTGTATCCATCTCTTGGTCTTCCTCTGCGGTTTTTACCCCAAACACTTCCCTCCAATGCTAAATTCACGATTCCTTGATGTCTAAGAATGTGTCCTACCAATTTATCCCTTCTTTTAGTCGAGGTATGCCAGAAATTTCTTTTCTCTCCAATTATGTTCAGTACCTCCTCATTAGTTATGCGGTCCACCCATCTAATCTTCAGCATTCTTCTGTAGTACCACATTTCAAAAGCCTCAATCCTCTTCCTGCCCGCAATGTTTATCGTCCATGTTTCCCATACAAGGCACCACTCCATACAAATGCCTTCAGAAAGGACTTCCTTAGGCTTAAATCAATATTCGATGTTAACAAATTTCTCTTTTCAAGAACGCTTTTCTACCCATTGCCATTCTGCATTTTATATCCTCTGTACTACGACCATCATTTGTTATTTTACTGCCCAAGTAACAAAACACATCTACCTCCTTTATTGCTTCCTTACCTAATCTAATTCCTTCAGCAGTACCTGATTTTTTTAGACTGCACTCCATTACCCTAGTGTTGCTCTTGTTAATCTTCATCTTATAAGCATCTTTCAGCACACTGTCCATTCCGTTCAGTTGTTCTTCCAGGTCCTTTGCTGTCTCTGACAGAATTACTATGTCGTCGGCAAAACGCAATGTTTTTATTTCATCACTGTGAACTTTAATTCCTTCTCCAAATTTCTCCTTGCTTTCCTTTATAGCTTGCTCAATGTACAAATTGAACAACATTGGAGAAAGGCTACAACCCTGTCTTACTGCCTTTCCAACCACTGCATCCCTTTCATGGCCTTCAACTCTGACAACCGCTGTCTGGTTTTTGTAAAAGTTGTAAATAACCTTACGCTCTCTATATTTTACTCCTACTTGCTTCAGAACTTGAAAGAGTTTATTCCAACCAACATTGTCAAAAGCTTTCTCCAAATCTACAAAAGCTAGAAATGTAGGTTTGCCTTTTCTTAATCTATCTTCTAGGAAAAACCGTAAAGTGAGTATTGCCTCCCGTGTTCCTACATTTCTTCTGAACCCAAACTGATCATCTACCAGCTTTTCCACCCTTCTGTAAATAATTTGTGTTAATATTTTACAACCATGACTTATTAAACTGATGGTTCTGTTGTTTTCACACCTGTCTGCACCTGCTTTCTTTGGAATGGTGATTATAACATTTTTCTTAAAGTCTGGGGGTATTTCACCTGCCTCATACATCTTATACACCATGTGAAACAATTTTGTCATGACTGGTTCTCACAGAGACTTCAGTAGCTCTGAGGGAATATCATCTACTCCAGGGGCCTTGTTTAGACTTAGGTCTTTCAGTGCGCTGTCAAATTCATCCATCAGTATAGTATCTCCTAATTCATCCTTATCTACTTCTTCTCCCCTTTCTACAATATAGCCGCTAAGTTCATTTCCTTCATAGAGCCTCCCTATATACTCTTTCCACCCGTCAGCTTTCCCTTCTTTGCTGAGACTGGTTTTCCATCAGTGTCCTTAATATTCATAGAGCTGTTATTCTTATCTTGTTCAAATGTTTCTTTTATTTTCCTGTAGGCTGTATCTATTTTTCCCCTATTTATAATTTCTTCTACAGCCTTGCATTTGCCTTCTAGCCACTCCTGCTTAGCAATTTTGCACTTCCTATCAATCTCATTTCTTAGTCTTCTGTACTCCATTTTGCCTGTTTCATTTACTGCATTTTTATATTTTCTCCTTTCATCGATTAAATTTGGTATCTCCTGTGCTATACAAGGATTTTTTGTAGGTCTTAACTTCCTACCTTTTTTATCCTCTGCTGCCTTATTTCATCTCTCAATGCTACCCATTCCTTCTCTACTGTTTTATTTCCCGCTGTTTCTGTCAATTGTTGCCTAAAGCTCCCTCTGAAATTCTTAAGAATTTCAGGTTCCTTCAATTTATCCAGGTCCCATTTCCTTATTTTCCTACCTTTTCGTAGTTTTTTCAGTTTCAGCCTACAGTTCATAACCAACAAGTTATGGTCAGAGTCTATATCTGCTATTTATACTAAATGTTATCACTGTGTAAAAAATGTAGAAAAAGAAGTTTTGTGTAGAGAAATAAATAGAAGCATGTGCCTGTGAGTTTTAACTGAAAGATGGCACTTTTGTAATCGTTAGTGTGTATAGGACCCCATCACGTAATTTTCACCTGTTTTTAAAAGACGTGGATGCTTTAGTGTGCTATTTATCTGACAGTAAGAAGCAAATTATTATTTGTGGGGATTTCAATGCTGATTCTATGAATCAGTGTAATAGGAAGAAATACCTTGAACTATTACTTGCTTCTTTGAATTTAACATCCATTATTGATTTTCCTACCCAGGTAGTAAGGGACAGCAGCAGACTGATAGATAACTTTTTATAGACCAATATACATTCTAAAACGTAGATGCTTATCCTGTTGAGAATGGTCTTCTGATCATGGTGCACAGTGAGATACAGTATATGATGTTGCTCCATGCAGAAAGTTAAAACAGAATTCCAAAGTAGTGTGTTCAATTGTTAACACTTGCTAAGTTTAGGGATACCTTACAGAAATTAGACTGGGATGAGGTAGATGCTAATTTGAAATATGACCTATTTCATGATACATTTCTAACTATATTTGAAAACTGTTTTCCCAAGAAAATAGGTAAGTATAATTGTAAGAAACTATGTAAAATACCATGGCAGACTAAAGAAATAAAAGTATCTTGTAACCGGAAAAGGGAACTGTATCTAGCAGCAAGAAAGAGTAATGACCCACAAACAGTCAAATATTATAAAAACTAATATGCAATATTAAGAAAAGTTATTAAAAAGCCAAGAAGTTTGTATATTATACATGAGATCAGTAGCCTCATTATAAAATTAAATCATTTTGGAATATAACTGAAAGGGAAACAGGGCAACCAAGAGTACAGGGAAACTGTATTACTATTAAAATGAATAAAAAGTTAACTAACAAAAAGTCAGAAGTTGAAAATATTTTTAATAACCACTTTTCAAATGTTGTGGAGAAAATAGGATCTGAATGTTCAAAAGAAGAGACAAAGCTATTAATGGAAAATGCTGTTCCTGTGCAATCTGATACAACTGAAATTCTACCCAACTCTCCAGTTGAATTTATGAAAATAATAAACTCACTCAAAAGAGAAACTCATATGGTATTGAAGCAATTCCCAGCAGAGTACTGAAAGCTGGTTCTCAACAGATAAGTAGGAGTCTCAGACAAATATGTAAAAGTTCACTGGAGAAGGGTATTTTACCAGATAAAATAAAGTATGCTATTGTTAAAATGTTACATAAAAAAGAGATTCGTCAGATGTCAATAATTATTGCCCAATCTCACTTCTGACAAGTTTATCCGAAGCTATTGAGAAATTAATGTACCATACTCAAGAGTAGCTTCCTATATTCATAAAAATAAAGTGCTAACAAAATGTTTGTCTGTTTTCTAGCAAGGATATTCAACAGAAAATGCGATATATATGCTTTCACTGATCAAATATTAAGTACTTTGAATAACCAAACTTTACCTGTTGGGATTTATTGTTTTCTCTCAAACGCTTTTGAGTGTGTGGATCATGGAGTTCTAGATAAGCTTAAGGATTGTGGTATTAGGGGGAAAGCCTAGCTGGAAAAGTGCAGAAAGTTTATATAAGTGCTTCAGGTAAACTGCAAAAATCTGCTGATTTCTCAAAATGGGGAGCTATCGAGAATGGGATCCCACAGGGTACAGTCTTGGATCCCTTGCTGTTCTCGATACATAGTAATGATTTACCATTCAGCATCCATGTTGATGTAAAGCTAGTTCATTTTGCTGATGATCCAATTATAGTAATTACTCCACACAAACAATTGATGAAATTCTAAATAATGTCTTTTAGAAAATTATTATCCGGTTCTCTGGTCTCTTATTAAATTTCGATTCATTGCTTTCATATGGAATATTTCGGGTAATGCATCACTGAGGAAAAAAAAGCATTCATTACATAAATGTCTATAATTAAAATGATTTCTGGAGCCCATCTAAGATCATCTTGCAGAAACTAATTCAAGGATCTAGGGATCTTCACAGTAGCTTCAAAATATATATAGTCTCGTATGAAATTTGTTATTAAAACCCCAACCCAGTTCCAAAGCAATATCAGTGTGCATAGTTACAACAGTAGAAGAAAGGTCGATCTACAAGATTCTACACCAACTTTGTTACCGAATGCTGCCACAAAAGTCTTGGGTCAGTAACCAGATAACATCAAATGTCTGACATATAGCCAACCAGCATTTAAAAACAAGTTGAAATAGCGTTTGAATGACAACTTCTTCTACTCAATAGATGACTTTTTACACTGAAATTAGGGAATAAAAAAAGTAATAAAAAGAGGAAAAAAATTAAAAATAAAAATAAATTAAAAATAATGGCGTAGTCTATTGAAAGTAGTCATGTAAATTATAGTAAAGAAAGCAACTTCCTTCAATCGTGAGGTCAATATTTCATAAACTATTTGCAGGCACATTCATCAATGAGAAAATGTCTATTTTCAGAATTACTGGTTATGGTACGTGAACTGTATTAGCTGTTATACCGAAATAGAAGCGTCTTGTATATATGATTGACAGCTGTAAAATGTAAAAGCATGTGAAATATTTGTATAAAGACGGCAAAGAGGACAAAGTGGCCACAAGATTGTTCTCGTAACAGAAAAAAAAGAAAGAGAGATACTGAAAAAAAAAAAAAAATTAAAATTTAATTAAGAAAGGAAGAGAAGAAAAATAGAAGTTAGTACAGACGAAAGAATTTAAGAAAAAAGGAATTTAAAGTGGCAAAACCATAATTATTTCAAGATTCTGACAGTATTGTCAGTGACACTAATTTTATTTACAAAGTCCAGAGAAAGTGGAGGATGGATCAGAAGCTCAGGCATTTTAAATTGAGCAACCGAGACTTGTTATAAGTGCGAGTAAGAAGACAATTAGTTTACCTTCGATCTGCAAATAAACTGAAAAACACAAAAGAGAGACAAATTTTATTAAGGAATATTGAAATGTCATTTTTGATAAACTAAAATTTGTGAAACCTTTCTATAGAGTAATAAAGTTCCAAATATTTGAGGAAATGCAAATTTTTCAAAATTTATTTCAACTGTTGTTTTTTTATATCGGGCATTGTGGCCATTTCTTATTTTTCATTGTTTGGAGCAACAGTACGTATGAGGTTAATATATGAAAGCAAAGACAAACGAAAGTATCAACCGCGAGAGTATACCTTTAATACGATCGAACAGGTGGTCTTTCATCCTAGAGCTTTCATTATGTGGGATTACTACTTAGGCTAATCATTGACCGACATAATGAGCCAGTTTCACTCAATTACTAAGGTTAATTTCTACCATTGCTTGGGCATGTATTTAGTCCACTATTGTATTATACACCTGCTTCTTTCCTCTTTTATGTCCATTTCAATTCCGTTGTCTTGGAGCTCAAGCCTCTCCTAAAATACGTCCTATAAGAACTTAATTATCCTGGAATAGATTTTATAGTAAATACGTGGAACATTACAACATCGTGTGTAATAGGGCAATTTTTCATTCGTCTAAGTGTCTATGGTGTCATATTTCCTAAAGCGTGTTTCGTAATATGATATAATTTCGATGTTACAATAAGTCTTACATATGTGCATGTGTATGTCGCGAATACGGGCAGTAGTGTAGACGTAATAAATCGAAATCTCATGTGTGGTGGGGCAGTTTTTCATAAACCTTATAGTTTGTAACCTCATATCTCATGGACTATTTGTTGTACTACAATATAAATTCTAAGGCGTGTTCAGTGTTATATTTGCATATGTGCAGTTTTCTGTAAAATGTGTAGCGACTACAATTAGTCGTGCTCAATGGCGTAGATTTACTCCATGAACAGCGGGAAAGAAGTGTTGTGAGGGAATACAAGTTTTGTAAAGATTAGAAATTATGTATAAAGTGAGTGGTCTTATTGTCAAATAGTGGATGCATGACATCTTGTTATTCACGTGTCGCATGTTACGGCAGTTGTTTGGGGCTCTCATAGTTTATGACATCATATCTCCTGAATTATTTGCATTATCCGGTCTTATCTGCCCCATTATTGTGGCCTGACGGTCAAGAATATGTATACCATGTTTGATTGAAAACGGTCATTTAGTTTAGGAGACTACGGTGTAAAATAGAGAAACAATGTATTAAATAATATAACGACCAGTATCTTATTTCCTAAACTCAAAAAGTCGGTTTTATCATAACACGATAACAGTACGTATTATTTATTCATTTCGCCCTCTAAGGAAAATGTGGAACCATTAGTTAACACGTCTTCTTGACTTTGTTGTTGTTCTTTTCTTCCCATAACTTCCTCATCCTTTCGCTATGGGCCTGTCTTCTGTGTCCATTCGTTTTTCAGTTTCACATTCTTATCCGTCAGGTTTTTGGTTATGAAGGTATGAGAGTGAATTTTCTGTTTGTATGCGGTCGTTGAGGTTTCTAGTGGGTCAATACTGAGTTCCGTGAGGTCATTTTGGGTTTCTGTTAGCAAGCGTGTTCTGGTTTGGCGAGTTTTTTTGATGATAAGGATGATTTTATTGGTCTTTCTAGAGGCGTCTTTTCTTACTAAATGTCCATATAAATTCAATCGTCTTTTCCGTGCAACTGACGTGAAACGTTCCATTCTTCAATACAGTTCCTCAGAGCTTTTGCGCATCCAGAAGTCATCTTGAACTTTGGGTCCAAATTTTTTCTGAGTATCTGCCTTTCCATTTTCTCAAGATGCATGATGTTGTTAGGTAATGATGGTGCTTCGGTTGCGTAGAGCGCTTATGGAATGACAGTATGATAGTGATGTAGTCTCACTTGGGTGGATAGCGATTTCTTATTGTATGTGTTCCATGTCATTGTATAAGCTTTACGTAATTTTTCTGCTTGTGTTTTGTGAGCTGCTTTTTCGTTGCCAGTGTTACTTAACATTTCATCCAAGTACTTGAAATATTTAACTTGTTTGATGCCACAATATTTTGTTAAAACTGGTTTCAGATTTGAACTTTTGGAGTCAATGAATTACGTTTTCTTACGAGAAAACCCCAGAAAGTAACTCATTGGCGAGTCTGGCTTCATCTAAATGTAAATTTCACTATAGGCTACGACATAACTGAATCACTCGCTATAAATACTGCAATATTCCAATGCGATCATTGTGGTCTTTTGATTCCGCTCGACGAAGCCGTGAACGAATGATTTGCCAATGGAAATACCTGCTAGTACATTTCAAACTTTTGTCGACATATTTCAACACTGCGCGTAGTACCGCCCATAATAACTAGTTTACAGAAAAAAATGCCTCCATACAGTGTAGCTGGTTTTCACAGGGCCACAGTTGACCCAAAATACAGATCAGATATCGACATATACGTCAAACAATAATTTATGCACAAAGGCCTGACCTTGTGATATTACAGATACAGGGGAAGCTGATTATTTCCATGTGAAAGGCGTGTATTTGTCAGAATGTTGGGTTCCCCAGCGAACCGGATACCAGTTTGGACCTAGTGAATGGGATACAGCAGGTATCAGTTTCCCTAATGTGTTCGGAAACCGGAAACGCTTGGCTGAGCGAGGGCGGCTATTCCAGACTGCAACTGAAATACAATATAGCCACAAACATTATCCTAAATATCCATATAAAATCAGGAAATGATCATACGGCAAATAAAATTATATGAATGGATTCAGGAGACTTGGGAGAATCAAACGCCGTAATTACAATTTAAATATCCCTTACAGAAAAAAAGCCGATAAATTTCAATACTATAATAATAATAATATATAAGACTTATATTTACAATTATTTATACGTAGTGTTTATCAGTGTCAATTTAAGAAGAAAATGGGTACCATTGTACCACGCTACCTATCTTAAAAGACGTACCACGTCATTTCCGTATTCTTTCAATAAACTTTGTTTTACTCTCTTGTTCTGCTTTTCGTTGAGGTAGTAATATTCTTGTGTCAGGACAGATTCCACCACAGAAACACAAAACATGAGCCCAGTAAAGTGCATTACATTTATATATGTATTTTATTATATTTAATATTATTCTTAGCAACGTCCGTTTTATGTTGTACAATGCCACTAAAATATTTCATGGCCATCTAAAAATAGTAGATATGCAGTAGATAATTTATATGTAAACCATTATAAGTATTTGTGGACAATAACTGAATGTTTTTGTATAAAAAGCCATGATAAATTAAATATTTATTGTGTAAGTATATTTGAACAGTGAGATGCCACGCTTAATGGCTATCTGAGCAAAGAGCTTCAGTCTCAAATGTTTTTTAGTATTGTTAAATATATATTTGTTTGTTAAATAAAAGCAACTTTTGTAGGGAGGTGGTCAAAGCATTTAATTCTGTGATATTCAAATGTATAATATTTTGGAAGGGACATTATATTTTAAAGGTGAGGCGTTATTATGCGCGGAAGGATACAATTGTGGGAGCAGAGGGAGCACGCTTTCGAACGCTTGGGAGGGGACTCGTAACTTGGACGTGGTGGTGAAAGGTTGTGACGCTGGGCGGTCTGAAGCCGCGTTACGAACTTGTAAAGAGATAGGCATGTGTGGACTGTGAGTGCAGAACTTAGTCTGTGGTGAAAAGTGATAAACTATGCACGGTAGTAGGGCTGCGGAACTGTATAATTCAGCAATCGCGTACTCGTGTGATTAAAAAACTGTGTTTTGTAACAAATACTTTAACCGAGGATTAATTTAGAGCTTTTATGTTCGAGGGACTACACTAATTTTACGAGTGATAATTAGGAACTTTTACTCTCGAGTGCGTGTGATACTTATTGTGTTTCTCATGAACAATATTTGGGGAAATATTAAGTTATTTACCGATGTATAATGTAGGACCACTTCTACATTTTCATGTCCAATATGAGTAATAAACTCCATTTATAAAGAATTATTTCGTGAGTGAACCACTTCTGAATATTAAAATCCATTTTATTGGTCATTCAGAGGTTTAATTTATGTTTGTTAAATATATTTTCACGTCATCATATGCAGTTTGATAGACTGGCTAAACTACAGATTAATTATAGATCTTGTGTAAACAGATTGATTAGCTGTTTAGGGCGTAGAACCTGACATACATAACTCACCCATATGAACAGAGACAACGAGCCATAAACTTTTACTGCTCTGTGTTATGTATTGTCCAAGCCTTATTGGTGAGAACCGATAGGAAGGTCGCAACCTTGTTAATGTCACATAATTTAAATCTTGTAGCTACCTGTAAGCAACAAATTATCTGCCCTTCTGTCTTCTGCCGCATTTTGTAATATTGAAAATTATACAGAAATATGTCAAAACAAAACTATAGCCACTGTCAATAAGTGAACCAATGGCTTTTATATAGATACCCAAAAATATGTAATTCAAAATACCTTTCATACAACAGGGCAGTATTAAATCGCAACAAAAGTTATTACTTCATGTTCCTGTATCTTTAAAAGAGCAAATTAGGTAAAGCGAACATTTTTCACTACCCTTTCGAAGGTCAGCTTTCTGCATATTATTTCAAATCATCAACGTATGTGACTTAAACGGAAATGGAACTCAATACTGATCAGACTCGGGGACGGGGGATGTGACAAGTTCACTTCCATCCTTGGGACATTGCCTTTTACTGTTATGACGGGTACCTATCACGAAAGAAATGTGTGTGATGCCTATTGGTTAATACTTTTGACTGAAGTAAGTCGGCACAGCTAGAACGAATCATGCGTAATTGAAACAATAGACGACGAATCAACAGAGGCATGCGTGATAATTGGTGACACAAACCTAGCAGGTAGTTTTAGTTACTGACAACAAAGTGACGTTAAAAGTTTGATGGAAGATACTGCACGCTCACGGCTTCTCTCAGTGCTGTGTTCAGATATGTTAGGTGTTCACTCCATTTCTATGAGATATGAAATGACTGTCTGTAGCCATGTCCACCATCAAAATTATCACTTTGGTAACTTTAGAGGCACTAATTGACCCAAGTCATCCACCACACAGAGGCAACTAATTACGTTGTTACTAGAGCTGCAGCAAACCGTATGTATTCCGTACTGAACAACGAATACTTAGGCTGATACGGAATACTGAATCGTTACTCATGAATACATTTCGTTATTCCCGTCTACCGTATCAATGCGAACTTATACATTAATACATTTCGTTATTCGCATCTACCGTATCCGTACGAACTCTGTAACGAAACCCAATACTGAGAATGCGTATATTCCGTTATACTATTTATTATGAGAAGAGTAATTTATATAGACATCCGTGACGAACCTTCAGTGCATATTACGTAGCTCCATGATTTTAGATGGTTATTTTAGTCATTAAAATTTTTGGATTATACTTCTTGGCTAGTGTTTGCAGGTTAATCCTCGATGATAGGACGTCCGCTTTTAACGCAAACATACTTATTTTTCTTTTTTCTTTTTTTTTACCTGTAAGGGTTTCAGTTTAATGGTTAATTATTTGTTTCTGATCTTGTCTACCAAGTTTTGTAAAAAGTACTCAAGAGTTATCATCTTCACATTTTCATTCATGACGGTATTAACTTAATTGTTAATGTCACATCATACGGTAGAATGGTCCTACTGCTTGCAAATTTAGTGCTACTTACTATGGTCGGTCACAGTGCCATTCGTCACGAAGTATTCTGATTCGTTCTGACATTGCAAGCATTCTAAATAAAGTGCGGAAACTTTTTAAAATAGAAGTCGCGGGTCGGTCTCGCTAATTTTGATCAATTTGTATGACAATAGTATTTCAATCTCAATGGAAATGGACTGTACTGCTTCTTACAGCAGTAGTATAGTTCCCTCAAAAAGCAGGCATACTGTATCTGTGTAGAAAATTTAAATGTTAAAGTAATATTAACAGTAACAGTTAAAATTTTGTCACGGTTTCAAAGACAGTTACTCTTTCTCTTTGCCGGCCGCGGTGGCCGAGGGGACTGAGGCGCTCCAGTCATGGTCTGCACGGGCACTACGGTCGGGGGTTCGAATCCCCCCCTCGGGCATGGATATTTGTGCCGTCCTTAGTGTTAGCTAGTTCATAAGTAGTTTATAAGTTTAGGGACGGATGACCATGTAGTTAAGTCCCATAAGCTATACAAACATTTGAAATTTGAAATTTCTTTCTCTTTTGCCATGTTCCCGCGCATGCAGGGTCGTCTTTGTTACATGCGGATTTGGCGAGTTAATATTACATGGTGGCCGGATGCCCTTCCTGTCGCCACCCCATTCCCCTCGGTCGGAAATATGTACCCCAAATGTCTGCGCATAGTATCATAGATGTGAAAGTGTAAAGAGTTACGAAATGTTCGTGGATCGTGTAACTGAGGCATGACTTGGTTACCAGCCCGGTATTCACTTAGGGGGATGAGGAAAACGACGTGAAAACCACATCCAAGTTGACCGGCACTCCGACTCCCTTCGTTAACCCGCCGGGCAGATTCGAACAGGTACGCCTCCCCGTCTAGGAAAGCACTGCATTAGACCACACGGCTAAGCGAGCGGGTGGTTTCAAACACAATGTATCGACCGAATTTCTGAATGGCAATGGTAACGAGTGTAAAGAGTAATGATACGTTTGTAGCGAGTACTGTTTCTTTTAGTAACGGATACCCATCTTTTCGTTACTCTCACAGCTCTAGTTAGTAAGGACAAAGAGTTATCATAAAATGTTCAAATGTTTGTCGGCGCAAACTTAGATAATTAAATTGAAAAACAATTATATACAGGATTTCTGCGAAATCCGATTGCGAGAAAGAAATCGCCATGTTTTGCTGTGCTGTGAAATCGAGTAGTTTCCTTATTTCCTCGCTATCAGTTTGAAGTATAATAGCCGAACATCTGTATAAGATTATGGGTTTCTTTGTCATTAAAAATTCGAATAAAGTATCAAGATATCCACATATGCTCCCTATCATCAAAACCCCTATTACTTTATTCGAATTTATATGCAAGGAAACACAAATTGTTTTGGACACATTATTTTATTATTTCTCCTTAGTTTTACCGTCAACACTGAAGTTGCACCTTATAACTATTATTGATACAACTAGATGCAGGCCGCGTCGGAACTGCCATGCGTACTGGGGCGTCCTGCTAAGGTGCCCGCGGCCGTTCCACGTCGGAGGTTCGAATCCCACTCGGGCATGGGTCTTTGTGTTGCTCTTAAGATATGTTAGTTTAAGTGGTTTGTAAGTTTGTAAAGTTAGGTACCATAACTTTACAAACATTTGAACTAGATGCAAACAATCCAGAACATTGTAGGAATTCCACCTATTGACAGATTAAAAATATGCGAAGTACATTAATGGAATTTGAAACTATTATCGTCACAGATGAAGTAGTTGGAGTGGTCTCTCACGCATGACATATATCAGTAAAAGTTGTAAGCGACTTCACTTGTACATTACGATAACAATACAGGTGAGAGAAAGAGAAGGAAGATATGGACAGAGAGGAGGAGAAGGCGAAATATATGCAGAAGAAGAGAGAAAGCTGTGCAGTCGTCGAGCGTTCTATGGCGCCATGCTGCGGAGCGCGCGATTGCTCGCCATCGGAGGTTCATGTTCTCTCTCGGGCATGGGTGTATGATTTTGTGTTGTTGTTGTTTTGGTCTTCAGTCCACAGACTGGTTTGATGCAGTCTCCACGCTACCCTGTCCTGTGCAAGTCTCTTCATCTGAGAATAAGGTCGGCAACCTACATTCTTTTGAATCTGCTTACTGTATTCGTCCCTCGGTCTCCGACTACGATTTTTACCCCACACACTTCCTTCTAATGCTAAGTTCACGATTCCTTGATGTCTCAGAATGTGTCCAACCAGTCTATCCCTTCTCTTAGGATATGCCAGAAACTCCTATCCTCCCCAATCCGGTTAAGCACCTCCTCATTAGTTACGTGATCTACCCATCTAATTTTCATCATTCGTCTGTAGGACCACATTTCAAAAGCTTCTTCTTATCGTCCACGTTTCACTCCCATACAATGCAACACTCCAGAAAAATGCCTTCAGAAAGGACTTCCTAACATTTACATTAACATTGGATGTTAACAAGTTTCGCTTCTTTAGAAACGCTTTTCTTCCCATAGCCATTCTGCATTTTATATCTCCTTTACTTCGGGCATCAGAAGTTATTTTACTACCAAAATAGCAAAACTCATCCACCACGTTTATTGTCTCATTCCCTAATCTAATTCCTTCCGCATCACCTGATTTTCTGAGATTACATTCCATTAACCTCGTTTTACTCTTGTTAATGTTCATCTTATATCTTTTTGCGTTGACATTACGTTAATCTTAGCTCGAGTAGTTTGTAAGTCTAGGAACTAATAACCAAAGAAGTTCCATAGATTTACAAACATATAAAATATTTTTTTTATATATTTAGAGAGAGAGAAGGCAGAGGAGGTAGATATGCAGAAGAAGGAGATGGGCCAAGGTAGCAGGGTAAGATGGACGGTGTTGTAGTGTAAAGTCAGCGCCACACGTCAGACGCTCGTGAAGGATCGTGCAGAAGGCAGCGGACGAGCCGGCCGCGGTGGCCGAGCGTTCTGCGGCACAGTCTGCACGGTCATTACGGTCGGAGGTTTGAATACCCCCTCGGGTATGGATATTTGTGCCGTCCTTAGTATTAGCTAGTTTTTAAGTAGTGTGACCATACTGCTGGCCCTATCATCTCAATGTTATCGTACGATACCGTCTGTCTGGTCCTCTCTTATCAATGTTACCGTACGATACCGTCTGCGTCGGATCCGGAATCGTGTGGTTCAATAGTGATAAAAGTTACGTGTGAAGGTAGTTAAAAACGTAATAGCCAGCCTAGGAATCAGTGTAGGACAGTGTCTCGGTGATAACGTGATTAAAACAAGTGATAGATTTCTTTAATTAAGAGATTCTCTTGCATTGTTTTGAATTTTTTATGTTTTGGTGGAGTAGAAGTTGGATTTAAATTAAAGAAGAAGTGAAAAATTGTACATATATTTATTTCTACCACGACGCCCCAGGATAATAATGTTGCAGCGAGCAGAACCCCCACACATCGTAATATTGAAAAGATCAGTATCATTTGGAAGTGGTAGAATGAACTGTAATTACTTAAAATCTATTAAATTGTTATAATTGGTGGAGGAGCTGGGATTGCGTCATATACAGTGTCTACAGAGTGTTTGTGTTGCAGGAGAAATATGTTTGGATGTATATAATCGATGTTGGAAAAACCAAGGAGGACGTGAATCTGGAACTATACGGCAAAGAAAACGGGGGAAATAACCTGGAAATTGGATGCTTGGGCCCGGATCGTCGCATCGCTGGACACTGAATAACAAGATAAGTACAGCAGCGCTTATTCATTTGTATTTGTCGTCTGGGTTGTTTGGCACTGTAAAAGACGATGTCAACAGATAATACGAAATCTAGCGTAGACCTGTCAGAACAGAATGTGACAGCCAGTACACCTTGTAGCAATGTGTCAAATAGTGAAGAAATAATTATTGCATCACCAGGTCTTATAGAGTTGTTAAATCGATTAACAGAACAGTTAACTGAACGTATTGATAAGGTAAATTATGGAGTGAGTAAACAAGAAGTGACGGCAGTTAAGAACGATCTGAGCAAAAAGATAGATGACGGATTAGCAGATTTAAAGTCTCACTTGAGCGAAACAAACAGGGCAGTTGACGAAGTCAGGAAACAACATGTGATCTTGAAAGGGCAATGAAGTTAGGACATGAACAGCTGGACACTCGTGTGACTGTAGCAGAAAGTAAAATCAGTAATGTTGAGTCTGACCTTGAAAACAAAATTAGTATTGTAGAAAAATATTTTGATAAGGAAAATAAATTAGAAAACTGAAATTAAGTTAATTAAAGTGTCATTAGAAAATAAAATTAGTGAAAGTGTGACAAATTCTGAAGGTATTATTAAGAAGGATGTGTGTAACCTTAGTCAAATGGTCAGTTTATTGCAAGAAAGTTTAGTAACTAGCAAAATGTCGATCTGTTGTGGCTTTAATTGGTCAAATGTAGTAATTAAGACATACCCTGGGGAAGGGAAAATCCATCCTAAAGACTTTTTACATCATTGCTCTGATAACTTCACTGTAGAAATGACTGATGCAATGAAAATTAAATTTGTAAAGAGATTTTTGGACAATGAAGCTTATACTTGGGTCAATCAGTTAGATACAGAGGACATGTCATATAGTGAGTTTGAGAGGTGCTTTTTGAATAAATTCTGGTCCAAAAGCAAGCAGGCTAGAGTATGTCATGATTTCTTTCATGGGGGAAAGTACAGGGAAAGTTATGGCAGTGTGAGGGACTTTTGTGAGGCTGAAATCAGAACATTAGTGCATCTTGACTCACCTTTAGATGAAATCACATTGGTGGACACCCTACGTAGAAGATTACCAGGAAGAATACAGCAAGCGTTAGACTGTGGACCTGACGATTCAGTTGAGGACTTCTTAAGATTTGTTGGAAGATTAGACAGAAGTTATGAGAGAGAAAGGGATAGAAACCGGAACCAAGAAGACCATCATGGAAGAGATGATCACCAAGAAGATAGTCATGAGAACCTAAGTAGACAGCAAGGTGGGAGTATGGATTATAGGAACAGACAAGGAAGAAACGATAGGAACCAAGGTTACTACAAGTCTTATGGAAGCGGACAGGAAAACTAAATGTCGCCCCTATGGAAGCCTGTTAGGTTCGGATGAGAAATAGGACAAGAAATCAGGCTACCACAAATAGGATCAGATTTGGACACAAATGGGAAAATGAGCAATACAGACAGGGACAGAAGGTAACGCACAGGGTAAATCGGCTCACGATTGACAAATAACTATGGGAAGTCATTAAGAACAAGGCTTGGAAAGAAGAGGACAGGTGTATAGAACCAGAAGAGGTTGTACTAGATGATGATACTGTAGCCAATATGTATAATGCAAGTGAAGATATTTCCGTAGAAGAACCCAAAATAAGTGAAGAACAAGCTGTGTTTGGACTGTGTAATTTGCTAAGTGATAAGGTTGAAGATTCTGAAGACAGAGTGAATGTTACTGCTCATGAAACTGTGAAGACTGAGAATCATGAAGATTTTGATGTTTTGTCTAGTGTGAGTTCAGAGAAGTCAGAGGATGACAGTGTTGAAGATAGTGAAGATGTGGAGTTTGAAGATTTGGAGAAGGAACGTGATGGGATGATATATGTTGAAATCAAGGAAGGTTGCATCGTGTCAGATGGCCAGTGTGAGACAGTGTGTGTTGTAGATGATATCAAGTCTCATGAGAATCAAGTCGTACCAGTGAAACTGAGCAGTACTGGAAGTTGTCAAAGCAGAAACAGACAAGAAGAGGTAGGGAAAGACATCTTGCATTGTGTCATACAGAGCTACATTGATAAGGAAGAGAAAGCCAATTTTCTAGATAAGTTACTGTGTAAATATCATGAGCCAAAAGATAATGTGCCTAGAATAGAGCAGTGTGTTACCCATGATAATTGTGTTGCTAATGGATGTATGGCTTGTCAACCTGTTGAAAGTAATGTGTCCATGAATCATGTTCAAGCTAATGACGATTCCTGTACTGTGAAATATGAAGATATTAGTGAAGATATTACTCATGAAGAAGAGAAAGATGTACAATATGATGTCACTGGATGCCCATATATTACCGTGTTTATTAATGGAAAAGACAAGGAAGCATTAATTGATACATGTAGTCCAATTAGTGCAATTTCTGGACAATTTAGAGATTGTGTGAAAAATTTACCGGACTACATGGAGATGCCTGTAGTAGGAATCAAGATCAAGGGTGCTACTGGCAGACACAGCACGTTAGTTAACCGACAAGCCTTGTCGAACTTCAGTGTGAATGATGTCAATCTATGTCAAGGATGTCTATTAATACCTAATCTGTCTGAGGATATCTTGCTAGGAACTGACTGGATCATGAAAGTGAATGCTATATTTGACTGGGGAGGAAGAAAAGTTGTGTTTGTGGACCCAAAGACTGGTGTTTTACATTGTACTGCTATGATATTGAAAAATGGGAATAGTCTGAGTAAGAAGAGTGTAGAATTAGATTTATTAGATCATAATAGAGATGTAGAAGACATGCGTGAAGAGCCTGAAGAAACCATGGAGGATATAAACTATCATGAATTCGTAAATGCCAAGATGGAGGAAGCCAACAAATTAGACGAAGAACACATAAGCTTACTGGAAGAAGTGTGCAGAAGATTAAGAGTAGGAGGGATGTCACTTAAGCTAGAAATATGTAAATTTGCTGTGGGATACATTAAGTGCAAGGGCAACGACAATCTTGTTGTTGATTCACTCTCCCGTTTGCCAGTGGGGGGAGGGTGAATTTGAAGACAACAGAACTAAAGCCATACAGACAGTAGTGCATAATAACAGGATTTTGTACAGGTGCTATTTTTGTAAAATTTATTGTAGCTATGAGTTTTGTACATATGTATTATTTTATGAAATATCTTGGAACTTGTATTTTCAATACGTTGGATATTAACGTTTGTAACCTCAGGAAAGTACACATTCTGTGTGTGCTAAGTGCATTGGCAAGCACTGGGTTTCTAGCTATGTGGTAGCATACTTCTGATTTTGGTTTCTGGTGCCACGTCTCCTACTTTTTCTGTAACCTGTTCAAATTATCTCATATCTATCATTCTATCTTTCTTCTTTAGTGTTAAGGTATGAAATGTGTGTATGTAATTTTTTATGTGAATAAGAATATTGATTTAAATATGGTTTGTTCAGTTAGACTTTTCAATGTATTGATTTGTCTCACCGTTAAAATTTGAATTCAAATTGTTGCCATAGTATTAAAGAGCTAAAGTATTTGAGATATTGATGGAAGTCATGATAGAATCAGTTAATTAATATTAGTGTCATGATTTTGTGAGATACCTAGTTTCATGTCCTCAAAGTTTAAAAAAAATTAGTTCAAAAAGTAAGAGAACAGTAAATTTTACAGTATAGTTATGTGGATATTCTTTATCATATGTTTCTTGTGTATTTTGTTTTGATGCTTAAAAAGGTCAGACAAGTTCAGTGTGGCAGATTCTTGAGTGTCAGCTATTCCCGATTCTGCCCTCTGCTCTTGGGAGGCCATACCCTTGTCACCTACTTACTGCACTTGGAACTTTCAGGATCTGGTGATGCTGCGCGTGTGGACTGTGCTGTGCCAACCCCAGACAGGACTAAGTGAGGTACTGATGCAGCCCAGCCATCCACCGGGTACTGTGATTAAAACAAGTGATATATTTCTTTAATTAAGAGATTCGTTTAGATGCTTTCCAGACAGTTCTATAAACAATAGTTTCGTCATTGTACATTATTTAATTAAATAAACAGACGAATTGTAAAAACTGTTGTAAAGCATAAAGACATTAAAATAATAGCATTGTATATATGTTAGGCTCATAAACAAGTTGTGTAGACCAGCTAATTGTATTAATTAATTTAATAGACGAGATTAAATATTATGATTTCTTGTATATATTGACTGACGTGAGATTTTGAGTATATTTTGTGAATGGCAATGAGATTTGATAGTTTAATATATGTTAGGAATATGTATGATGTACTCATTAACAAATTAATTGACATGTAACATCGCACTTTGTTGCCAACAGAAAGATCGGAAATTTCGTCTAAAAAATACATGCGCCATCTAAAATTATTGTATGCATAGTTTTCATATTATATTATGATTATTTTTGTGTACATGAAATGTACACAAAATGAATTGAATCATTGAGTCCCCGTAGTTCAGACAGTTTAAAACCCGTCACAAAAGATATTGTTTGTACCTGATTCCTTTCTATCGAATTATTTTTTAGAAAAAATTTCATTAGAAGTTTCTTCTAATCAAAACTGTTAGATATTTTCTTTCATGTATTAACTGATTCATTACGAATTTCATAGATATGTGTTCACTTTTAGAATATTCTTGCACAATATTAGGGAACTAAATACTTGAATAATTGTTTAAGACTTATTTAAGTATCACAGATTCTCTATTTTAAATTTAATAGTTACAACAAAATCACTTTCACAGAAAACACTTTATGAGTTCACAATGCGTGATTATTTTTCGTCAAAGTCTCATTTATATTAAAGTCTCTAGATCCTGTTACATTGCTTACCAACTTTAGCTCCTCCAGATACCTTTTTTTAAAGTTATTTCGTTAAACTTGACAATAAGTTCAAATTCCAAAATCACGAATATTAATCAGTTTATAACGGGGGGCAGAAGTTTCTAATTCTTCCGTCCTAGCTTATCCCGATCATAGTCCAAATATAATGTACGCATTCACGTATGATAACGATATGAAAGTTTATATTAATGAATAAATACTTTTTCTCGGGTTCTTTTCTATCTTGGAAATAAACTGCGTATGATACTTTGAAACTAATCACGGAGAGCTGTCTCATAAACACCTTGAGAATTAGTAACATAGATAGCAAGTAACGTAGAGAGAGAGAGATTAATTCAACTGCGGGTACTATTTATAATAGCAACCTGACAAATGATCTTTGATATATGAAGTGTTTTGACCTACGTATTCCCTGGATACTGTTATTCTGAATTACTCTTATCTAATTTGAATTTATAAAAATTTTGAAAAATGAGAAATTTCTGCCTCTAAACGAATAAAACTACGTAATAATGAAAAATGTTGGAATATGGTGATTCTAATGCTATGGTCGCGATGTGGTGTTACAGCGCCCTCGAAGTGCGGCAGCCGGAGAGGATGGTTGTATGACTGTGTTGTGTGCCTGTGTGATTGCGTGAGTGTTCTATTTTCTGAAGAAGGCCATGGCCGATGGCTGAAAGTGTTGTATGTGTGTGTCTTTGGTATGTGCCTGTCGCAGCTCGTCGCCACGTCTTTGCGGTGAGTTGTAAACTGTCCTTACTATATTATTAATTCCAACCTGGACTTTCCATTATTATATAATATCATGATTTTGGTTGGTACGGTAGCGACCGATAAATAATATAACACCCTCTGTTATTTTACTTTTTCTTCCTCGGTGTCTTAAGCCCTTTTTAAACGATAAACGAAGGTGAGCAAGACAGATAATAGTCTACTGAAGCGCTCCTAGCGTACTGGCCCTGAACTACAAACTCAAGCAAGATCTTGTGGCAGCGTGTTTAGACGATAAACGTAATAGAACAGTAATACCCGATAGCAAGATCTTGTGGCAGCGTGTTTAGACGATAAACGTAATAGAACAGTAATACCCGATGTTGAAAGTGAGGTTATAAAAGCCGATTTGTTATGTAGGAAGTCAAAGTTTAATACTGGAATTGAGGAAACAACGCTAAATGTTATTGACTGCCAAAGAAAACCTTGCAATCGATGTTTTTGGTCAATTTAGTGTGGTAAAGTTCTGGGTAGTGAAACAACATTTCAAAACATTCACATCTATTTTCAAGCGAAAAAAATAAACTTATTAACACATCAAGCAATATTTATAAGAGCGTAAATAGACGTTCTTTACTTTATCCACTACGGTTTGCCCAATGACATTGTTAATAACGTCATGCACAACTGAATTTTTGTCTTTCATTTGGACTGACCTTTTCATTTAAAATGCTATTTAATGAAAATTGCATCATCAAATTACAATCTTATTCAAATAAACAATTAGCTTCAGTCTTTTCTGTTACGATATTGCAAATCATAAACCATTTTTCGGTTTCAGATGTACGACCTCGCTTTTCGGTGGACAATAATTGAGATAAATATTTAAGTCGTCATGAAACATTTGCAATTTACCATTAAACCGAAGTATAATAATAAACTAAAGATTAATAAGACAAGTTTGCGTGAAAACCGTGTAATTGTCGACTACAGTATGAAAATCGCGTGACGAAAATATGTTAACTTCCGATATCAGCAGACGACCGTTCAATCAAAACAATCTTCTTGAGAAAGCTTAACGTGACGTTGACGTTAGGTGACGGTCTGGTGACGGACAGTGTGAATGCCGTCATTAGAAATACATTCTGATCATAAACTTCGACATAACACAAAATATACGTAAATACGAAGGAAAATGGCGGACTAACTGGAGCGGGGACTGCAGCAGACAGCTGCTAGCTCGCGCATGCGCAGTGAACCCACTAGTACCGAATTTAGAACTCGTCCTATTTCTTTATCGCTATGATTATCGCGCTTCGATACTAGCACGATCATACTAGTGCCGCCGTTCAAACGACTGACGGCCGCCATTAACGCAACTTGTTAGCAATCTATTACAAGTTCGTTGATCGTTTAAAACGGGCTTTAGAAAATGTTTCGAAGTCCTCTGGCTGCCAAATGGTAACCGAATTCGGAATGGTTTTGAGAGAGCTGTTGCACGAAAAAATAAGGCGGTCCCGGAGTGAGTCGAGGAGGAATGAGTCAGCCTGTAGTTGCTTCGCGGGTTGCCTAACTTGCAGGAGTTGACAGTCTGCCAGAAGGGCGACGTGCAGCCCGCTGGGACGCGGCCAGGAGTCCGGGGGCCGGGGGCGGCGCGACCCGGCCGTGGCAGCTGGGCGGCGGGGGCGGGAGGCGGCGGCGGCGGCGGCGGAGGCTGAGGTGGCCGAGAATCGATGGCGCCGGGCACCTGTTGCCTCCACCCACTCGATGGCGCTCAATGCCCCTTTCTGCCCATTCTCTTCCGCATTGTGTGTCCGCTTCTCTTCCTCTCTCCCTGCGACTCACACACACACGCACAAAGACTGACGCGCTCACCCTCTCACTCGCATGGATGCTCTAGGCACAGGCGCCCATTGAGGTCGTCCTCGCGGTTAGAACTGTCGAGTGCGCACTGAATTTTAGAGCCGCATCTGCCGATCAGTATACTTATCCTACCTCCACACTCTGCGAAGGGACGTCATTGCGCAACGTGATGAAATCTAATTCTGTCTTTCACAATAGCGTCTTATATACTGCAAACGTAAAGGTCTCTAAAGCTCGGACTTGCTTTCATTTTTGCCGGCCGCGATGGCCGAGGGGACTAAGGCGCTCCAGTCACGGTCTGCACGGCCACTACGGTCGGGGTTTCGAATCCCCCCTCGGACATGGATATTTGTGCCGTCCTAGTTCGTAAGTAGTTCATAAGTAGTTTGTAAGTTTAGGGACTGATGACCCCGTAGTTAAGTCCCATGGACTATACAAACATTTGAACATTTTTTTTTTTTTTTTTTTTTTTTTTTGCTTTCATTTTTAGATAATCGCCAGTTTTATTCCAACGTATCGTTTAATTCTTAAACACATTGAATTCAGTGTACTCTATGTATACTAACACAATGTACAGTATTGTTACGTACATTTAAAACATTAAAACAAGGAGTTCCGAAATCTAAAATAAATAAAAAACATCATGGTTAAATACACACGCAGCTTCTGGCAGTTCCGTAGCACAGTGGTAGAGTGCCAGACCACAAATTCGAAGGTCGCGAGTTCGATACCCCCCATGTCCTAGGATTTTTTTCTGTCACTTTCCACTTCTTTCACCTCTGGCAGTGTTGCTGATGTGAAAAATACCGAGTTGCACTGTGTTTCGGAACCCACGTTCAATTGTAGGTCCCCCTACAACTGGCTTGGTAAGTCAGTTCGAAGGTCGGAGGAAGGCAACGGCATACCACCTCCAAACAGGACCGTGCCTGGTAAAGCACTGTAGTGTTCAAACCAATCTTCCGATTGTTGACTGCTTTTAAATACATATGGGCAACATCCGCCTCCGTCAAATAAACCATCAGCATGTCAGGAAGGAAGCGGTATTAAATGTCACGAAACCGGTCGTTCCTATTTAAAATTCGTGTCAGATGGACGGTTAAGCCGTTATTTTCATTTAAATTTCATGCTGTCAAAAGGCTATCGCAATGACCCACTTTTAGTGTTACTATCGTAACCTAAATCGGAACATAAGTGAAGAACAGCTGCAGCGGATCCTCTTATCAATGATGCATAATTTTAGCTGTGGATGGCGGTCCTTAGAAGTTTTATGTACAATGTGGTCACACAGGCGACATTAAAACAAAACTCTTTTTCTGTCAGTACAATAACTATTGATTTGGAAACACTTCTACATCTCCATACATACTCCAAGAACTACCGCAAGGTGCGTTTCAGAGCGTACTTATTTATTCCTTTTCTTTTTCACTCCTAAACAATGAGAGAAAACGAATGCCGTATGCCACTGTACCAGCCAAATTTTCTCTTATCCTTGTGGTCTTTATGGAATTGTTAAGTGGGCAGCAGTAGGATCGCTCTGCAGTAAGCCTGAAATTCCGTCTCTCTTAATTTCAACAGTTTCTCGACAAGTACGGCCGCCCCTTCTTACAACGATCCTTGTTCTTGTTTCCAGAAAATCTCTGACAAACACGTACATTGAGCGAACTTATCAGTAACAAAACTAACAGCGCGCTTCTGAACAGCTTCTACCTCTTTCTTGAAACTGATCTAGACGGGTTCCCAAATACGTGAGCTATACTTATGGCAGAGTCGCACAAGCGTTTCATGCGCGGTCTCCTTTAAGGATGAACCACATTTTCCCAGAATTCTCCAAATAAATCGAACTATCCGCATTCCTTACGACTCTCCTTAAATTATCGTGTAGTTGAGGACACGATCGGCACTCAGGAGAGGTGGTATGACGTGGCCGCGACAGAGAGATTGGAAGTCATGGCTTCCCCTTCAAAATGTTCAAATGTTCCTATAGCTTATGCGACTTAACTACGGGGTCATCAGTCCCTAAACTTACAAACTACTTATGAACTAGCTAACACTAAGGACGGCACAAATATCCATGCCAGAGGCGGGATTCGAACCCTCGACCATAGTAACCGTGCAGACCGTGACTGGCGCGCCGCAGCCCCTCGGCCACCGCGGCCGACATTCCCCTTCAAAAATGCTTATATTTGATATGTCAATATTTTTTAGCAACCAGTTTTCAAAGTTAAACTGAAAGAGTATCGAAATTAGGGAGGAATTCTATAAATTAGGAATTATATTTAATGCACCACTATTTTAATTTTTTATGTTATTGGCTTGAATAGAAATGAAATGAATTTGACAATGAAACCGGAAATGACCAACGCAAAACTTTTAATTAGTGGGAAGACTGGCAACTAGTTAAAATGGATTTAGAAATAGAAGGCGACGCAATTTTTTGCTTAGCAGTTGCCTACTTGTCGCAGAATTCGTCGAAATTTATGATATGTTTCTACGGCGTGGTGAAACATTAAAGTATCCAAAGTGGGAACTCCAAATTTCTAATGTGTTCAGGAAAGAAAGGAATTTGGATATTTATTAAGCGTTTTGAGTTTATTTTGTGTTTTTATGACATTATTTAAAACAATATTTAACTTATTTGATGAAACCCTACGCCCAAGAGAATAAATGTCTTCTGACTCGTGGAGGACAAACAAATCCACAAATATACGACGAACTGTTCCGAGATGAAGACGGATTGCCAACGTGCAATATCAAAGCAATTCGCGCATCACTACCGCAATCCTGCGATGTTGTTTTTTATCGTCAGGTGAAAACTGTAATAAAAATTTCGAAACTGCCTTTACGTCATAGAGAAAGAAGAAGAAATCACTTCCCCTAGAAGCTTGCATCAAACTACATTCAATTATACATCGACAGCCGTCGTCGCAAGTATTCAGCGACATGGTTGGTTCGCTGTTGGACAGTGCGATGAAAGAAGCTGTTTTCAGAATATCAATGACGTTGGTTTTCGTATAGAGACATTAAAGGAAACTATGCCACTGAAAAAAAGGCGGCACTTACAACACATACAAGATGCGGCCAGAATTCCCTGTTTCTTTTTTTTTTTTCCAAAATATCAACCCGGTACATGTAACTGATCAACTGCAATAGAATGGAAGTATTGATTATAAACATATGATGTTCCCGTGTAAGCGTTAACTACAGTTCCATTTTAAATGTTTGCAGTCATGAATTTCATCTTATGCCTATACCTTTTTGGGTTAAATAAGAGGATTGGAACTTAAATAGTGGCAACAGTGCTGTGGAGACACTATGCAATCTATTATTGTCGCTGATAGCACACGTTGTTGACATACCTACCTTACCTCCGAGTAAATGCACTCGCCCGTACCACGTCACCGGCGTGCGCACAGCCGAGGGAAATACAGTCACTTGTGAGCGAGCGGTCTAACGTAACGGTGTCACTATGTTTTCGAAACAGGAACAACGGAGTTGGATCAAAATTGAATGTGACAGAGGTCGTACAGCACGACAGTCTCATCAAGGTCTTCAAGAAGCATGCGGGGAATTAGCATTGCCGTACAGAACAATGGCACATTGGGTAAAAGCCTTCAACGAAGGTCGATAAACTGTGATAGACATGCATCGTCCTAGAGTGTTGCCCCATCAGTGGACAATGATCGATGCCAGACGATTCGTGAGCTAGACCACGAAACTGGATTAGCGCATAATACTGTGCTTCGCTTCCTGAAGGAACGCCCGTTCATGAGGAACGCCTGTGCATGCGAAAAATTGCAGCACTACGGGTTGCGCAATGCGGAAACGGATGCGTTTCGACGCTGCTCAGACGCGCTTGGAGTGCTATGAGCGCGAAGGAGAGGCTTTCTTACCCGTATCGCAACAATGGATGAGACATGGACCACATCGTACGAGGCAAAACTGAAACGCCAGTCCAAGGAATGGCGTCATTATGGGTCGCCGCGAAAGTCGAAAGAATATCAGAGCCCCAGTATGATGAAAGTTATTGTGATTCTCGTGTACGACTGTGATGGCGTTATCCTAACGCATTATGTTCCTCCACGGCAGACGCCTATACACAGTATTACTGTTCGTTTCCAAATTATTTATGAAGGAGGGGCAGCAAAAGATTGACATTAGCTGCATTATGACATTGAAACTGATCAATGGTGACAAGAGATTATGTGAACCGGGCTGGAAAATCCCGGGTCTCTCGCTTCGGCCAGAGGTCGCCATAACCACTTGGCTACCCGTGCTCGCCTCCCGTCCGTCTCAAACTTCCACAAGTCGCAAGCTACAGCTGTAGCGCCCCTATTGTCCATGCCCCCTTACACATGCCGTTACAGATTGCCGTGCGAGGTAGAACGTATAACCTCATCTGTGGTGAAGATGAAGCAAACGCCAACTTCGCGTGTAAATATTTATTATATGTTCGTTTTCGGAGCATCACACGAGACCAGCTTTCCGAAAGAAGTGGCAACATTTTCTGCGCAATGCACCCACCATTTTGCACGAAAATGCACGGGCGCATACAGCGCTAGCTTTGGGTGCTCTGTTCGGTCGATGGAACTGGGGAGTACTGTACCATACACCATACTCCCCGGAATTAAGCCTTTGTGACTTTGATTTGATTCCGAAGATGAAGGAACCACTTCATCAACTAAACAGGTCTGCTAACTGTATACTACGCCTTCCACATCGCTGGAAACTAGTTATACACATCGCTGGTGACTACTTTGAAGAACAGTAACAGGTGAAAACTTGTAACGCTTTTGTTTCGGTTGTGAATAAATAATTGCCACTATTTCAGTACCAAACCGCGTAAATTAATAAAATAACCTATATACTGTTGAGGTTCATCGTGACGTCAGTAGTGTACCCATTGCCAAGGAGCACAAAAATGTTTACGCTGTGACCCTTTCAATACGAATACGATATGTTACTGCTGAGCCAAATACCAGCTTCCTAAATGTACTGTCACATGATCAAGATGCATGTGATGACAGATCCGTATAAAACTCCAGAAAGTAGGAGGCGAGGTACTGGCGGAAGTAAAGTTGTGAGGCGGCATCGTGAGTTGTGACGGGATAGCACAGTCGGTAGTGCGCTTGCCCGTGAAAGGCAAAGGTCCCAGGTTCGGGTCCCGGTTTCGGCACACAATTTTAATCTGCCAGGAAGTTTCCGTATAAAACTCCTTTTACTTCCTAAACTCTTGTCCAATGGGGTTCCCACTTGGGGCACTTTCATGTCTCACCAAGCCCTACATGGACCATAATTATGGACGAAACAGGCGATGACGAGAAGCTGTCGTCTTCTTGTAGGTGTAATCAACACAACCTAAATAGAAGGCCACAGCGCTCTCGTGTGACGTGACATAGGGTAGGCCGCAATCGCGTAGCTGACTGAATGGCCGTTAAGGCATAATGGACCCTGTCTCAGCGGCCACCCAGACAGCTACATGATCGAGGCCTTCGTGACGTCACGCGAGAGCGCCGCGGCCTACTCCCTACGTGGTGTTGGTGTAAGGTTGAACGCGGGAACCAGCCCCATTTACCGAAATACATAGAAAAACACCTTACAATAGCGCACTCAGGACTGCAGGCACACCGACCAATGTCGTTAATCCGCCTGGCTAATTTGAACCGAAAGTGCAGCTTCTAATCCGGAAAGCGGCGCCTAAGCCGCGCCGTGAACCGGGTGGGTCGTGTGGGCTGACGGCCTGACCTCTGACATTCTGACCAGGTAGCGGCGCATATTCCCTACGTGACTATGTGAACTATCAAATCCGAAACGTTTAGTACGTCTGCATCAGGAAGAACCGAGCTCCCTACCTAGCTACCATATAGACTACTGGCCATTAAAATTGCTACACCAAGAAGAAATGCAGATGATAAAAACGGGTTTTCATTGGACAAATATATTGTACTAGAACTGACGTGATTACATTTTCACCCAATTTAGATGCGTAGATCCTGAGAAATCAGTACCCAGAACAGCCACCTCTGGCCGTAATAACGGCCTTGATACACCTGGACATTGAGTCAAACAGAGCTTGGTTGGCGTGTACAGGTTCAGATGCTAATGCAGCTTGAACACGATACCACAGTTCATCAAGAGTAGTGACTGGCGTATTGTGACGAGCCAGTTGCTCGGCCACCACTGGCCACACGTTTTCAATTGGTGATAGATCTGGAGACTGAGGCCAGGACAGCAGTCGAACATTTTCCGTACCCAGAAAGGGCGGTACAGGACCTAAAACATGCGGTCGTGCATTTTCCTGCTGAAATGTCGGGTTTCGCAGGGATCAAATGAACGGTAGAACCACGGGTCGTAACACATCTGACATGTAACGGTCACTGTTCAAAGTGCCGTCTATGAGAACAAGAGATGACCGAGTCGTGTAACCAGTGGCACCCCATACCATCATGTCGGGTGATATGCCAGTATGTCGATGACGATTACACGCATCCAATGTGCGTTGACCGCGATGTCGCCAAACACGGATGCGACCATCATGATGCTGTAAACAGAACCTGGATTCATCCGAAAACATGACGTTTTGCCATTCGTGCACCTAGGTTCGTCGTTGCGTACACCATCGCAGGCGCTCCTGTCAAGTGTATCCGCAGCCATGGCCTCCGAGCTGATAGTCCATGCTGCTGCAAACGTCGTCGAACTGGTCGTGCAGATGACTGTTATCTTGCAATAACACACATAAAATCCCTGTTACTACAAAAAGAAAGCATAAAACAATAAAGCACGTTAAAACCCTTTTCGTAGAGAACAATTTAAAGGGAATCCTACTCCATATTAATATAAGCAAGAAGATTACAGTAACGCCCTTTTAATGCTTCTAGATGACATCTATGGTCAATCTAAGGAACTGTGTTCTTGTTGCAGTATATATGTTACATGCCAAACGCGATTTTAGAATGAACTAGTTTCGCCTAGGCCACACCAATTCTCCCTACATGCTGTAGGACAAACCAGTTTAGCCTAGGCCAAACTAGTTCATCCTGTTACCGATAGGAGAAATCCGTTTAGCCTAGGTCGAATCGGTTTATCCTAGTTAGAATTTACATGCTTTAGGACAAACAGGTACGTCCTAGTCTGAACTAATTTCACTTACTTTGTATCTTCTATAAGCTTTTCAAAGCAAACTGAATAAAGGAATATAAGTAGAATAGTCAATGTGATTTATAAAAGTTATTTATTAACGAATCAGTAACTTCACATCTGTATCAACGAACAGTATATTCATCCACAGATATATCTTTATCTGAAATTTTCTTATTTACGTATTTTTGCAAGGTTTACTCTGGTGGCACTTAGAATTGCACAGTACTTTGTTTTTCTTACAAATGCATTTGTTTGTTGTACAGTCTTTCATGCAGCTGCATTTTACGATGCCTTGCCCTGATCCAACTATGTTTTGTGTCTGCAGTCCTTAAAGACATTTCAGTATCCTGGTTAATATCTCCCACATCTAAGAACTTCTGTATGTAGATGTTGAAATCAGTCCTAAAAATGAAAAAATTAAAAAGAAATATTTTTAATATTATTATTATTATTTTACAGAAAAGTATGGGAAATCATAATAAAATTGTACCTGCAATAATGTTTTTCTAGTACTCCATGTTTGGTGCCAACTTTGTAAAGACCCTCATCAGTTTTTTGAAATATTACTCCAATTACCTTTGGAAGATCACCTATGCCTTTGTCTACATCTGGAATAGGTATGGTTACGTTGTCTCCAATGTTAGCTGGTGGATGGGATTTGTCAGTTGAAACTTTCATTCTTTTTGCTTGTTTTTGTAAATGTTGTGTCGCCTTTCTTCTAGCATTTCCAATATCGTTTGTGTCAATTTTCACAATGTCAACATCGTCAGTGCATTCGTATTGTTCAGTTTTGCTGCCACTTCATCTTCATCCTGAATATCATTAATGATTTCTTGAGGCAACGAGGAAGTGGAAAGTCCTTCTCTAGGTTCGATTCCGAACATTGTTTTGTAAGGTTATTGTTTTATGCCAGAGTAGTATGCTCGATTTTTCATGAATTGGACATACCTTAATCCTTCCGACCACTTCGTCGTATTGTTGTGCTTTAACCAAGAGTTTAACATATTTTCAATGTCTTGGTTGGCACGTTCAACAGAACCCTTTGGATGTGCCTTGGTTTACCATGCACAATTTTCAGTTCTGACCAAAGATTTGCGAGTTCTCTTATGACATTATTGACAAATTATCTGCCATTATCAGATTGAAGAATGCACGGCGCCTCTACAGTTAGGAATATGTCATTCAAGTGATAAGCCACTTCTTCAGCCCACCTTGATGTTAACGCACGAAGGAGAATAAATTTTGTGAGATGGTCTTGGTACACTAGAATAAATTTAAAATTCTCGTCTAGTTGTGTTTGGAAATCACTCAAATCAACTTGGCATCTGCTGTTCATTTCCGGACAAAGAATTGTCTTTGAAACCAGCCCTCTACCCTTTTTTGTCTTCTTTTGTTGAGAAAGATCACTCATTGATGGTTAGAGGTCTATCATTTCCTTTGTGATATTGGCATAGTTTTTGATGTCTCAGCTGACATCTATCACGACCACCATGACCCACAGCAACGTGAGCTGTGTCAATCACATCAAGTTCATCACCTGGAAGATAGTATTTTATATTCCCTACACACCATGCAATGAGTTTTTTTTTTTTTTTTTTTTTTTTTTTTTTTTTTTTTTTTATTGAGATTGTCCTCATTACAGAGGTTTCCCTCCAACATACTAATACGCCCAGAAATGAATACACATAGTACGTAAGGTTTTACACTAATTATTCACTATATTTCTCCACGTGTGTCTATCTTGTGTGTCCTCTTCTTCTGCGCCCAGTCTATTCATTGTGAGCTGTACATTTTTGATCCAGGTGGTCACAGGTCGTCCTCTTCTTCTTCTCCCCTCAGGTTGCCACTCCAGTACCAGCTTCGGTATTCTGCTGTCCTCCATTCTTCGTACATGTCCGTACCACCGTAATTTCTTCCTGTCCATCACCTCATCTATTCTTTCTATTATTCCCATCCTCTTTATTATTTCGGTGTTTCTTCTTTTTTCTTTCCTGGAAATTCTGGCCGATCTTCTCCAGAAATCCATCTCTACGGCTTGTAGTTTCTTACTGTGCTTCTGGTTTATGGTCCAGGTTTCCGCTCCGTACAGAACTGCACTCTCAAATATAGATTTATATATGATTTTTTTTGTTCTGTTCATCACGTTTCTGCTCCATAGGACTGAGTTGAGCATTCCAATTACCTTTCTTCCGCTGCTAATTCTTTTATTAATCTCTGAGTCGGATTTTCCCTCAGTTTCTAAAATGGACCCCAAATAACAGAAAGTGTTAACTTTTTTTATTTTCTTTCCCTCTATGCGTAGTTCATGTGGATCATTCGTCAAGTATTCTGTTTTTTGATAATTAATCTTCAGACCCCAATTTTTGTATGCTATTGCTAGTTGATTACACATGTAGTTTGCATCTTCCCCGTCTTGTGCTATGACGACTTGATCGTCAGCAAATAATAAATGATGTAGATAAACTCCATCTCTGATTTCTAGTCCCATACTATTACATTTTTGTGACCATTTTCTCAGACAAATATCTATATAGATTTTGAATAATGTTGGTGACATGGGACAGCCTTGCAACAGACCTTTGCTTGTTCTAAATTTCTGTGAAAGTGTATTACCAATTTTCACTTGGCAAATATTATCTTTATACATCTGTTCTATTATTTTAATTAAAGAAGTATTTATGTTTGCCATGTGTAGTGCTCTCCAGAGTAGTTTCCTTGGAACAGTATCATATGCTTTTTCTAGATCTATAAAAATAAGTCCAACATTTTTCGATTTTTCTCTATGTTTCTCCAAAATCTGTCGTAATGTGAAAATATGGTCTACACATGATCTACCAGCTGTGAAACCGCATTGTTCTTGTTGGGTTCTAAAATTTTTTTCCAGTTTATTTTTAATTATTTTCCCAAAAATCCTCATTAGTGTGTTTGTAACACAAATTCCTCGATAGTTCGAGCAAATTTTGCGATCTCCTTTCTTAAATATGGTACTAATATAACCCAGTTTCATCTCCTTAGGTACAGAATCTCCATGTATCATTTTATTGAATAACTGCAAAATCAGTTTTACAATTTTGTCACCACCGTACTTCAGAAACTCCATATTGATATTCCCTGGTCCAGGTGATTTACCATTCTTTCCTGTCCTTAAGACCTGAAGTACTTCACTTTCTGAAATTTGGATCTCATCATCATGATGTTCATTTTCTTCCACTGTTCCTTCCTCTAGATATTCGTCTCTGTCCTCATTCAATAATTTTTTGAAATATTCTTCCCACTCCTTTTGTGTTACCAGTTGAAGATTGGATTTGCCTTTTGTATCTTGTCGAAGCGCTTTTAATACTGACCATGCTTCTTTCGCTCTCCCAAAACCCAGTTTACTATTAACGTTGGCACATGTTCTTTCCCATGCTTCATTCTTTGCTAACCTTATTTTCTTTTCCACTTCATTCTTTTTTTCCTTGTATTTAGATCTTGTTCCTTCAGATTTATCATTCAACCACTGAACGAATGCATTTCGTTTTTCTTTAACTGATGTTTCTATTTCCTCTGACCACCACTCTGCTGCACGTTTGGGGTTGTTTTCTTTTATGCCCAGCACCTCTGATGCTACGTTTTTCACTTTAGTTTTTATGTATTCGTATATTTCTTCTGTGCTTCCTTCAAATGACTCATCTAGTGTCCTTTCCATTCTGGCCTTAAAGAATGTTCTTATACTTTCGTCTTGTAGGCTGTCAATATTAAAATGTACATTTTGAACTTTCTCACTACAGTTCATTTTATTTATGTTACTTGTGTCGTTCGTTGCATTCTTCCATGGCCAGAAAGATTTCATTTTTACTAGATAATGGTCTGATCCACATTGGGCTCCTCTATAAGATCTGACATCTGCTGCCTTGAAACTACTTGTTTGTCTAATGATAATATAATCTATTATAGAACGAAGTTCCTTAGTGTTCTGTTGCCAAGTATATTTATGAATGTCCTTGTGCTTGAAAAATGTGTTGGTAATTTTTAGATCAAATTGTGCACAAATATCAATCAGTCTTTCTCCATTATCATTATATTCTGCCTCCCCATGTTTTCCTACTATTTTACACGACTCTCTAATTCCTACTCTTCCGTTCATGTCTCCCATGATAATCAGTTCTTTTCTCCTTGGGATTTTTTCAATAGTCTCTCTGAGGGTGTCCCAGAATGCATCTTTCTCCTTATCTTTTGTATCGTTCGTGGGTGCATATACTCCAATAATCACAACTTCCCTGGCAAATAATGTCATTTCAACAGTAATAATACGTTCATTGATAAATGTCCAATTTGTGATTCTTTTTTTCCATTTTTTCTGTATCATAATGGAGACTCCTGCTTTGGCTCTTACAGCTTTCGATACACCACTCCAGATATGTACATAATTGTCAAGTTCTTCTTCTCCTTTGCCTTTCCTCTTTGTTTCAGAAAGTACAACAACATCGATGTTGAACATGTCAAGTTCTGCAGGTAGTAAATCTATTTTAGTGGAAATACCTTGCACATTCCAGCATCCAAACATCATTTTCCGTTTTTCATCGCCAGTTCGTCGTCCACAGTTCCAATTTTTCCGAGGCATATTATTAGGTTTTTTAGCATTTTATATTTTTATGTGAGTGAGGAGCTGGCCCACTGCACAACCCCCAACCTGGAGGACCAGGTAATTTCTATTCAAGGTTTTCTTCCTTTAGCCTTTGATAAGCCAATATCATACTACAAGGCAGCAGTTGCTGGTTTTGGTCCACCCCGGGTATTTTATTTCCCCGGTACCCACCATATCTGGTGAGCATTCCCCTATCCGCCACCTGGGGAGGTGCCCGATGGAAGACCAGCAAACTCCACACGGGAATGAGTTTTTTCACAACACCAATTTTCAAAACAGCAAATCATTGCCGTCTTCTTTTCTGTAACGATGTTCTTTTTTCCAACTTTTTCGCGGCTCCTACTTGTTTAACGAAATCCCTATATTCGTCTGCTGATAACACATTATAATAAGAAGACTTTTTGTTTTCACTCTGCAAAACTTCCTCCAAAAACTTTTCTCTCCATAGCTTTTGATTGGCTTGTCTACTACACGAAGACTCATCCATGATAAAACGCCTCGCAATTATAATAGCATTATAATAAACTCTTTTAAACGCAACCAGCAACATAACACGCTCAGTCGTCGATGAAAACGAACAGGACGAGCGAAGAATAGTTAAAGGGCGCGAGTGGCAGGCGAGAGATGATTCGGGTATTCCCCGTTGGTACAGGGTGGGAGCCAGAGATGATTGGGGGATTGACATTTGTTCCGACTAGGCAAAATTATTTGAGACTAGGATCGGGTGACCAGATATTTCTCTCAACAACCGGTTCGAAGGAATGGCAATTTTGTTTTTATACTACCAAACACCTGTTGGTATTCCACTTCAGTAACGTCCGAAAAGTCTCTTGGTTCTCCAACATGCATGAAAGGTATGTGGAAATACTGAAGCATCTTCTTGACACACGTCATTTCAAAATAAATGGGACGGTTAATAAAATACGGGACAATCTACATCCCGTATTTATTTTGTCGGGACAAGAGAACACTTAAGCCAAATAAGGGACGATCCCGTAAAATATGAGACATTTGGTTACCCTAGACTAGGACGTACCAGTTTGTCCTAAAGCATGTAAATTCTAACTAGGATCAACCGATTCGACCTAGGCTAAACTGGTTTCTCCTATCGTTAACAGGATGAACAGTTTGGCCTAGGCTAAACTGGTTTGTCCTATCGCATGTAGGGAGAACTGGTTTGTCCTAGGCGAAACTAGTTCATAAGCAGCTCGTAAAATAATTAAGCAGATTATATGTTACTAGCCAAAGAGAAAGGTCTTTAATTAACATGAGACTCTATGTGTAAAAATTGAACTGAACACTATTGTTGTCGATAAGATTCCACTCCATGGTGCCGCTGACCTGCTAAGCAGCGGGTCGTCGCATATGAACAATAGGCACACACACACACCTACACAAAAAAGCTTCTGATTTTTTCTATGAATTTGGAAAATTTTGTGAGTAGTTGATAAAAGAATGAAGCGTTATTGAAAAAGATTGTAGATATGAAGAGCAGTCTTTTATGCTATACCTTGAAAATGACGGGCGTTCACCTCCCGAAATACTGGCTGTTGTCGAAGATGTTGCCCAACTATATTCCCGTAAATTATTTGAACATAACATACGGAATAACCGCAATTTTCAGAACAAAAGTAATCGCTGAAGGGATTAGTAAATTAGAAATACTTTCCGTACTACCACATCTGGTTCAAGTCATAAGTTGCCAGCATTCGTAAAAAATCCAAAGCCTTCAGACAAATAACATATAGGGAAGACCAGGGGAATGGCGCCATCTTAACCCTCAAACGGAGTGGTGACTTCTTAGTATCATAAATGGTGTTGTGGGTTCCAAAAGGATGCCACTCAGTTTTATCCATGAAAATTAATTTATTTTACTTTCATTAGAAATATTTATTTATAAATTCCTTAATTGTCTAGGTTACCAAACAAAACTTCAGTTAAACTAAAAAAAAAATATCTATAAAAATCACAAAAGGAAAACAAGTTTCTGCAACACTACTTAACATTACAATGAAATTCAATATAAAAATTCAAACTAGTTTATTGTATCAGAAATAACACGAAACAGTAATATATTGCTGTGAGGTAAATATATAGTGTTTGAAAAATTAGGTGCATGTAATGAACATTAAATATGAATTGATACACAGATTTTCACAAATCGTCAATAATCACCCCCATTTCTCCTCTCCACACTCTACAACCGAACGACTGGTTTGGCAAACGGAGCGACTGCAGCAGGTATGATACTGGTTTGTCTTTTTCTCACTGGCACGTGGAGAAAGAGCACATCGTTTCCTCTTTGAATCCAGAGTGGATATTTATGATTTTGTAAGAGGTTTCTTCAAAAGTCCTGAGATTTTTATTCTTAGTTCTTTTGGTAGTCTGCCATTCATCAGCCTCTCATTGAGATAGGGTTCAGTAAGCTGCCTGGCAAGTGTCTTGATGAATTCAAACCGGGAAATAGGTATGTACTTCTTGCATGACGTATGTATTACATACGAGTTAACTCTGAGTATGTTCAGAACTGCATAAAATACTGAAGAGGCCATCCGTGTGTTCGTCTGCCTCTGCTGTAGGTAGCACACTTCTGGTGAAGAGAGTCTACGCCACCTTTTGTGCTATTGTAAAAGAAAATTATTTCTGGTTTTCCTGTTTTGGGACCTGTACTTTTTGAATAATGCTTACTGGAAATCAAAATGACAGGTTTTCCTTTTTTAGAGACATAAGAAATCAATGTTCTGTCATTTGTGAAACCGTAAATTGTTGAACGTTCCACACGTCTCTTAGATGGCTAGAATTCGGGTGGGATTTCCTTTTTGTTTTTCCTTTGTGTACCAGCATAGGTCAACTTTCATTCTTTCAACTGCGTAACTAATTCAATCGAACCAAAGTAGTTGTCAGCTGTAAAGTTACGGTTTGTACCGTAAATGGGCTTCGCTAGTCTCAGGACAGATTGAGTAGGTTTCTGAAATTTCTTTTCTTCTGGTGTCAAGCCAAAGCCACCACTGTCTTTTCCAGTGTATAAATAAGCACTTACCACTTCTTTCACCTCTGGCAGTATTGCTCATGTGAAAAATACCGAGTAGCACCGTGGTTCGGAACCCACGTTAAACTGTAGGTCCCCCTATAACTGACTGGGTAAGTCAATTCGAAGGTCGGAGGAAGGCAACGGCATACCACCTCTAAACAGGACCATGCCTAGTAAAGCACAGTGGTGTTCAAACCAATCTTCGGATAGTTGACTGCTTTACCTTACTTTTTTTAAATAGGCATTCAGAAGGTAATTTGTTTGAGCATCAGCTAAAATCATCATTTTCAGCCCATATTTCGCTGGTTCACTAGCCGTATAAACCCGAAATGCGCATTTGCCATGAAAACCACCCAGAATTTCACCCACGCATGCATGTGAACAAATAAGATGCCCGAGAATTGTGAATCATTCTATCGAAAATACAAGAAATTGCTGCTGCATGGTCATTTTCGTTCCTCTCATCTCTGCTAGTTATATCATCAAATCTTAGGCAGTAAAGCAATATCAGCACTCTCTTCTTCGATAGTGTGGCACGGAAAATATCTCTTCCAGTGCCGTCTGTTACAAACATAGACTCCAGATTTTCATGATTAGATTTGAAAATGGCACTGAAGTATAATAATTCAAATAGTGCCCTACGTTCATTGACGTTCATGTCTCATAGCTCTGTGCACTGGTGATCAGAAAATTTTGATCGATATGAAGCAATTTTCACATTGGTATGACTCACAATTTCTTCTAACATATCTCTGGTAAACAAGCACTCCCATGCTTCCAACGGACTGCATGGGTCTCCCAATCGGTTCCAATAAGGTTCTGGAGTGGACCACTTACACCTATTTCTGCCGTAGAAACTAGATGATTCCCCTCTGTTTATTTCTATATAATTCATCTGCTTCACTAGAGTCACGACTTTGTTCTGAAGCAGTTACTGTTGTAAAAAGGGTCATTTTCAACGTCCAGATCATTTGCATCACTACCCTCTTCTTCTTATAGTTCTTCTAGCGTTTTTCGCATAAAAACTGGAAAACTTGGATTGAGAACTGACATGCGTGAATGAGAGCTCCTAGCCATAGTAACACTGAAAATAAATGAAAACACTCACTAAGCCTAAAAATAAAATGACATTTCCTTGATAAGTAAACTTTTGACATAGGTCAAACAGAAGCACTTGCGGTGTCGTGGGGTCAATAATGGCACCTCCCAAACTTTAGAGCTCTGCACTGAGAAAGAGAACAACTCGACAATGCTGCTAGTTTGTTTGGAGGTTCACTATTAACTGCCGAGAAGGTACGTAGAACCGCCAACAATATAATGACCAACAGAGGAAATGGCAAGTGTGTACAGTTTGACTGGTAGCAAAAAGGACACCACAACTCCATTTGAGGGCTAAGGGAAACCAGATTTTGTACCTTATTAAAAGTGTGTCTTTTTCGTACATAATAATACCACAGCTTCGCCAGCTAATACTACTTTATTACAATTTTTTCAGCCACGTATTTTGTTAAGTTTTATTGTTAAAATATATTGTGAAAGTATACGCAGTGGCGCCATTACCCTGGGTTCCGGGGTGATAACGCCACACATTTGAACACTAAGGATAAACCTACACGATGAATGAGTAGTAGTAAATTCGTATAACAACTGTTCTAATTTATACTTATCACTTCACTGTATTAGACATTTAGAAGGCTTCAAGTACTAGTCGTTGTTAAATTGGAATGAAAGTAGATTTTATAATTTAGACTTGATGAAGACATCGCAAAAGTCAGAAATACAGTTTTTGGCACTTCAGAACTACTACATTCTCTACATTCTGCAAGTACCCATTTTACAAAATGTATGCATTTGTATTAGACTTCATTTTGCATATATTCCCCACCATGGTGTCATTGCCCAGTTGCAAAATATGGCTTATAACGTCAATTTAAACCCTAAGATTTTTCGTAACAGAGAGACAAAATCGAAGCTAAATATCTGCTGATTACGTTAATACGAGTATTAAAAAGCAGTGGTAGCCTATAGAGGTACTTGTTTCAATAAAATACAGACTCGAAAATTAGAACCTAAACGGCGAAACTAACAATTCCTTTCACAAGATTAATATCTGCCAAAAGAGGGGGAATTTAATTTGTCTGCAATACAATGCTGCCCCTTTAGGGATGCGTGCGTGCAGATGAACAGCATCTGTGGTATAAATTACCGAATACACGGAAGTAATAAGGTTATGATGTCGTACATTTGTTCTCGTTTAATCACACCCAGTAAATAAATATATTTGTCTGTGGCTGCACTACTGTACTAATAAAGTTAGTTGCTAACTGAAGTTGGTAGCAGCAGTAAACATAAGACACTGGCCTTCGTTACACGATAGGCAAGTCTCGCGCGGTAAACAGTCTGTGGAGCGTGTTTCTGGCTGGAATTCAACAATACTTGTTCATTGTCACTGAAGGTTAGGTGGTGATTAGCTGAGAATTTATTTTTTAATTGGCAAGATTTACAGTCGTGAAAGTTGTGCGCGACGCTTGCCTAGGCCTCACGAAGGCCAACACTCAAGACAAAGTGTTCCGACAACGAGTAAGAAGCCAAAGCTCAACTGAGCATCGAATACAACTTACAGACAACCTGGTACCTCTGTTTGTTGGCGAAGTTTTCAGTCTAACTCTCATATTCATTACACAAATTACCGTCAATTTTTAATTTCAGCCCAAGCGACAAAATAAATGAATAAAAATACGTTCTGTGGGGGGGGGGGCAGTTGAATCCTCCCCCCCCCCCGTATCTACGCTCCTGAACATAACCAACCCTGCATGTGTGCGAACATGGCCAAAGAGAAAGAAGAAGATGTAGGCTTCTACATCTACATCTGCATCCATACTCCGCAAGCCACCCGACGGTCTGTGGCGGAGGGTACTTTCAGTACCACTATCGGTTCTCCCTCCTATTCCACATATTGTTCGCGGAAAGAAAGATTGTCGGTATGCGTCTGTATGAGCTCTGATCTCTCTGATTTTATCCTCTTCGCGAGATACATGTAGAGGGAGCAATATAGTGCTAGTCTCCTAGGTAAAGGTATGTTCTCGAAACTTCGACAAAAGCCCGTACCGGACGACAGAGCGTCTCTCCTGCGGAGTCTTCCACTGGAGTTTATCGATCATCTCCGTAACGCTATGACGATTACCAAATGATCCTGTAACGAAGCGCGCTGCTCTCCGTTGGATCTTCTCTACTTCCTCTATCAACCCCACCTGGACGGATCCCACACCGGTGAGCAGTATTCAAGTAGTAGCCGAACAAGTGTACTGTAACCTACTTCCTTTGTTTACGTATTGCATTTTCTTAGGATTCTTCCAATGAATCTAAGTCTGGCATCGGCTTTACCGACGATTGATTTTATATGGTCGTTCCATTTTAAATCACCTACTCCCAGATAATTTATGGAATTAACTAGTTCCAGTTGCTACCTGCTACAGTGTAGCTAAATGATAAAGGCTCTTTCTTTCTATGTATTCGAAGGACATTACACTTGTCTACATTGAGATTCAATTGCCATTCCCTGCACCATGCGTCAATTCGATGCAGATCATCTTGCATTTGAATACAATTTTCCATTGTTACAACCTCTCTATATACCGGGTGATCAAAAAGTCAGTATAAATTTGTAAACTTAATAAATCACGGAGTAATGTAGATAGAGAGGTAAAAATTGACATATATGCTTGGAATGGGGTTTTATTAAAACCAAGAAAAAAAAAGCAAAACAAAACGAAACGTATTGTTAGACGCATGAAAGATCTCTTGCGCGCGTCCTTTGGTGATGATCGTGTGCTCAGCCGCCACTTTCGTCATGCTTGGCCTCCCAGGTCCCCAGACCTCAGTCCGTGCGATTATTGGCTTTGGGGTTACCCAAAGTCGCAAATGATCGTGATCGATCGACATCTCTAGGGATGCTGAACATCCGACGCCAATGCGTCACCATAACTCCCGACATGGTTTACAGTGCTGTTCACAACATTATTCCTCGACTGCAGCTATTGTTGAGGAATGATGGTGAACATATTGAGCATTACTTGTAAAGAACATCATCTTTGCTTTATCTTAATTTGTTTAGCTAATTATTGCATTTCTGATCTGTGGGACATTTTATTGTTCTAATAAAACCCTATGTCATTCCAAGCATGTGTTTTAATTTTTAATTCTCTATCTACATTATTCCGTGATTTTTTTAATTTTTTTAATTTATATTGACTTTTTGATCACCCGGTACTACAGCATCATCCACAAAATGCCTCAGTGAACTTCCGATGTTATCCACAAGGTCATATACAGGGTGTTTCACTGTGTTTGCCTCTGTAACTTATAAAATAATAGGTGACGGGAAATTTTAATGCGGTAGGTCAACACAAGAAATGTTACACTTCCTGCGGAGCTATGAACATAGTTTATTGTATCATTTTCCAAAGCGTTACAGCACAAAGATGTAATTTTTTAAATGGAACAGTAGTTTTTTATATCGTGCATTGGATTCGTTTAAACCAGCTGCGTCCAAATCAATTTGAACTACATTTCTATTACTGTTAGTTTGGGAGCTACAACCCTTCAAAGTTTAGGGGGCGGAGGCTACGACAGCGTAGCTGACTGGCTGGTGGTGATGAGACAGTGGGCCGTGCCCCAGGGGATAGCCACTCGGCCAGTCAGCACGCTATCGCAGCCTCCGTCCCCGGAACTTTGTAGGGTTGTAGCTCCCAAACTAACACTGATAGGAATGTAGTTCAAATTGATTTGGACGCAGCTGGTTTAAACGAATCCAATACACGATAGAAAAAACTATTGTTCCATTTAAAAATTACATCTTTGTGGTGTAACTCTTTGGAAAATTATACAATAAACTATGTTCATAGCTCCGCAGAAAGTGTAACATTTCTTGTGTTGACCTACCGCATTAAAATTTCCCGTCACCTATTATTTTATAAGTTACAAAGGCAAACACACTTCCCTATGGCACTCCTGACATCACTTCTCTCCATTGAGAATGCCATGCTACATTCTGTTATCTAGGAACTCCTCAACCCAAGCACACAATTGGTCTCATAGACCATATGCTTTACTTTGTTTATTAAACGACTGTGGGGAACTCAAGAAACACGGCATTCCTCGACTGCAGCTATTGTTGAGGAATGATGGTGAACATCTTGAGTATTATCTGTAAAGAACATCATCTTTGCTTTGTCTTAATTTGTTATGTTAATTATTGCATTTATGATCAAGCGCCGTCTGTCGCACAATTTTTTGTTCTAATAATGTAAATTTTTACTTCTCTACCTACATTATTTCGGGATTTATTATTTTTTTAAATTTATACTGACTTTTCGATGACCCGGTACTACAGCATCATCCGCAAAAAGCCTCAGTGAACTTCCGATGTTATCCGTATATTGTGATTAGCAACGGACCCAAGACACTTCCCTGTGGCACTCCTGACAGCAATCTTACTTCGTAAGACTTCTCTCCATTGAGAGTGACATGCTGCATTCTTTTATCAAGAAACTCCCTAATCTAATCACACAATTGGTCTGATATACCAAATGCTTTGCTGTGTTCATTAAACGACCGTGGGGAACTCAATAAACACGCCATCTACATGAGAACCCGTGTCTATAGCTCTCTGAGTCTCGTGGACGAATAGCGCAAAGCAAAGTGCTTTAATGCGGACGACGAACTGAGGGACACACAGGGGTTTGTCTCTTGTGACAGGAACATAAATTCCGGGGAACAGGGAATTCGTCGGCTCGCTCCTTAAACAGGGGAATAGTTGTGGTCAGGCCTCTGGTGATTACTTCTTTTGAACGAAGGCTTCAATTATACCAATCTTTTAATTTGAACACCCTCGTGAAATTGGTTCCACCCTCTTGGTATTGATAGCACCAGTGCCCTATCAAAGATAGTGGCCTGGTGGGGGCTGAGGTCAATCACCCTGCTGACGTGATTTCTATGGGGGGAAAAAAGGGTGGGCGCTGCGCCTTTATTTTTCTTTCCCCGCCCTTCCCCCCCTCCTCTCTCTCTCTCTAGAGGAGGCTGCAGCAAGGTATGGGGGGGCGGAGCCTCCAGAGGGTCTGGGGAAGGGGCTACCGCCCGACAACCCCCCCCCCTGGATATCGCGAAGCCTCTTGCTTTTGAAAGGGGGTAATGACCGACCCCCGTCAGCAGAAACTGCTGTTCGCGCCGATGTTTGCAGAGACAGATGTCCACGAGATAAACACACGGTTCCGGGAGGAAATCTGCGAAGCGGAAGCGTACGTGCTGAGTGTCAGTGCTGCACTGCCGAGGGCCTCCCACGCGCGCGGCTTTTACGACCTCAATAACGAGAGGCAGGCAGAGCACGCTGCGCCCATGCGACCTGCCGGCTACTGCGCCGCTTCTGGGAAGCGCCATCGGCCCCGGAACTGCCCTACCGCTCGGGGGCGCCACTAATATCGCTGACTGGCGAACGCGCACCGCGTGGAGCGCTGCGATTATCTCAGTCTGCCGCGCGGACACGGGGGCTGTATACCGTTTCGCGGGAAATGCCTCGTCCGCTAGCCGCCACAACCTGCAGCTTCTCAGTGGCTGGGGTTAGACCCCGGATAAAAGGCGCGTAATCTCTCTGTGGTTCCGAGAATCGACAGAGCCAGATGAAAGGCAGGAAAGAAAAATGGACGCTATGGCAATTTTCTTTCCGAATAGTTTTTCACCGAAAACGGCGCCTCCATTCTCAGAACGGTATACCGGATAAAGCAGTCTAGAAGCCGACTGCTGACTCTCCAAAACATTATTTCCTGAAAATCATAAGTCGTGTCAGTAACAGAAGTCAATTAAAAAAATCATCAATTAAAAACACAGAGCGAAATAATTTAGAAAAGGTAGATGTCTGAGGAATAACTAACTAGTATTTACGTAGGTTGGAACTTGACCTATTAATTGACGATTAGTGTAGAGTCCGTATATACTGAGAAAAGTATTGAAAAAAAATTCAAAAATTATTATGCACTGTGTTGTGTTATGGTCTTCAGTCCGGAGACTGGTTTGATGCAGCTCTCCACCCTACTCTATCCTGAGCAAGCCTTTTCATCTCCTCATAAGAACGGCAACCCACATCCACTTGAATCTGCTTACTATACGCGTCTCTTGGTCTCCCTCTGCGATTTTTACCCCACACACTTCCCTCCAATGCTAAATTTACGATTCCCCGATGTCTAAGAATGTGTCCTACCAAGCGATCCCTTCTTTTAGTCAAGGTATGCCAAAAATTCCTTTTCTCTCCAATTCTGTTCAGTACCTTTTCATTAGTTATGCAATCTACCCACCTAATCTTCAGCATTCTTCTGTAGCACCACATTTCAAAAGCCTCTATTCTCTTCCTGTCCGCACTGCTTATCGTCCATGTTTCACTCCCGTACAAGGCAACACTCCACACAAATGCCTTCAGAAAAGTCTTCTTTACCCTTAAATTAATATTCGATGTTAGCAAATTTCTCTTTTTCAAAAATGCTTTTCTTCCCATTGCCATTCTGCATTTTATATCCGTTGTACTGCGACCATCGCATGTTATTTTACTACCCAAGTAACAAAACTCATCTACTACCTTCATTGTTTCGTTACCTAATCTAATTCCTTCAGCATCGCCTGATTTTCTAAGACCGCATTCCATTATTTTTGTTTTGCTCTTGTTAATGTTCATTTTATACGCTCTCTTCAACACACTGTCCATTCCATTCAACTGCTCTTCCAGGTCCTTTGCTGTCTCTGACAGAATTACTATGTCGTCGGCAAAACGCAATGTTTTTATTTCTTCCCCCTGAACTTTAATCCCTATTCCAAATTTTTCCTTGCTTTCCTTCATCGCCTGCTCGATGTACAAATTGAATAACATCGGAGAAAGGCTACAACCCTGTCTTACTCCCTTCCCAACTGATGCTTCCCTTTCATGCCCTTCGAGTCTAATAACTGCAGTCTGGCTTTTGTACAAGTTGTAAATAACTCTCCTTTCCCTATATTTTACCCCTGCTGACTTCAGAATTTGAAAGAGTGTATTCCAGTCAACATTGTCAAATGCTTTCTCCAAATCTACAAAAGCTAAAAATGTAGGTTTGCCTTTCCTTAATCTATCTTCTAAGATAAGACGTAAAGTGAGTATTGCCTCCCGGGTTCCAACATTCCTCCTGAATCCAAACTGATCTTCCCCGAGGTCAGCTTCTACCATCTTTTCCATTCTCCTGTAGATAATTCGTGTTAAAATTTTGCAACCATGACTTATCAAACTGATTGTTCTGTAATTTTCACACCTGTCTGCGCCTGATTTCTTTGGAATGGGGATTATTACATTTTTCTTAAAGTCTGAGGGCATTTCGCCTCTCTCATACATCCTACATACCAGTTCAAATAGTCTTGTCATGGCTGGCTCTCCCAGAGACTTTAGTAGCTCTGAGGGTATGTCATCTACTCCTGGGGCCTTGTTCCGACCTAGGTCTTTCAAGGCTCTGTCAAATTCATCTCTCAGTATAGTATCTCCTACTTCATCTTGATCTACTTCCTCTTCCCTTCCTACAACATCGTCTCTAAGTTCATTTCCTTTGTAGAGCTGCTCTATGTACTCTTTCCACCTTTCAGCTTTCCCATCTTTGCTGAGAACTGGTTTCCCATCTGAGTTCTTAATATTCATAGAGCTGCTTTTCCTGTCCCCAAATGTCTCTTTTATTTTCCTGTAGGCGGTATCTACTTTTCCCCTTGTTATACATTCTTCTACAGATTTGCATTTGGCTTCTAGCCACTCCTGCTTAGCCATTTTGCACTTCCTGTCAATCTCATTTTTTAGTCGTCTGTACTCCATTTTGCCTGTTTCATTTACTGCATTTTTATATTTTCTCCTTTCATCAATTAAATTTAGTATTTCCTGTGATATCCAAGGATTTTTTGTAGGTCTTGCCTTTCTACCTATTTTTTCCTCTGCTGCCTTCACTATTTCATCTCTCAATGCTTCCCATTCCTCTTCTACTGTTTTATTTCCCCCTGTTTCTGTCAATTGTTGCCTAAATCTCCCTCTGAAATTCTCCAGAACTTCACTTTCCTTCAATTTATCTAAGTCCCATCTCCTTATTTTCCTACCTTTCTGCAGTTTTTTCAGCTTCAGCCTACAGTTCATAACTAACAAGTTATGGTCAGAGTCTATATCTGCCCCTGGGTATGTCTTGCAGTTTATAACCTGGTTCCGGAATCTGTGTCTTACCATTATAAAATCTATCTGATACCTTCCGGTGTCTCCTGGTCTCTTCCACGTATACAACCTTCTTTTGTGATTCTTAAACCACGTGTTTGTTACGATTAAATCATGTTCCGTGCAAAATTCTACCAGACGACTTCCTCTTTCATTCCTCCTGCCCAGTCCATATTCACCTACTATTTTTCCTTCTCTTCCTTTTCCTACTACCGAATTCCAGTCTCCCATCACAATTAAGTTTTCCTCTCCCTTAACTGTCTGAATAATTTCGTTTAGTTCCTCATATATTTCTTCGATCTCCTCATCATTGGCAGAGCTAGTTGGCATATAAACCTGTACTACTGTTGTCGGTGTTGGCTTCGTATCTATCTTGACAATGATAATGCGATCACTGTGCTGCTCATAGTAGTTTACCCGCATTCCTATTTTCTTATTCATTATCAGTCCTACTCCTGTGATACCCCCAACTGATTTTGTACTTATAATCCTGTACTCTCCTGACCAGAAATCCTGTTCATCCTGCCACCGAACTTCACTAATCCCCACTATATCTAACTTCAACCTATCCATTTCCCTTTTTAAATTTTCTAATTTACCTACCCTATTAAGCGATCTAACATTCCACGCTCCGACCCGTAGAATGCCAGTATTGTCTTTCCTGATGACAACATCCTCCTGAGTAGTCCCCGCCCGGAGGTCCGAATGGGGGACTATTTTACCTCCGGAATATTTTACCCGAGAGGATGCCATCATCATATTTTCATACAGTAGAGCTGCATGTCCTCGGGAAAAGTAACGGCTGTAGTTTCCCCTTGCTTTCAGCCGTTCGCAGTAGCTGTGTGGCAAAGCCACATTAGCTGATGTTACAAGGCCAGCTCAGTCAATCATCCAGACTGTTGCCCCTATAACTACTGAAAAGGCTGCTGCCCCTCTTCAGGAACCGCACGTTTGTCTGGCCTCTCCACAGATACCCCTCCGCTGTGGTTGCACCTACGGTACGGCTATCTGCATCGTTGAGGCACGCAAGCCACCCCACCTCGGCAATGTCTGTGGTTCATGGGGGTGGTATTATGCACTACTAGCAACAAAAAGTTCAGAGCTGGTCAGCTATATAGTGCTTCCATGATATCCCAATGTAGTAAATGTCATAATTAACTAGTTATCTAGACAGATAATGTATTTATGTAGGTTGGAACTTAACCTTTTAATGGACGATTAGTGTATAGTCCGTATATACTGAGAAAAATATTGAAACAAAAATCCTTAAAATTATTATGCTCTACTAGCAACAAAATGTTCATAGCTGGTCAGCTATATAGTGCTTCCATGATGTACCCAATGTAGTAAATATCACTGTTATGCTTTTCATCGTTCCAGAATGTAGCTCATAATGCAACAGTAGAATGTGACTGGCTACTTTTACATGGAAAAACAAGAATACTACTGTAAAAAACGCACATGTTAGGAGTAACTGTCGAAATGATTCAGTAGCACTCTGCAATTTATAATTTCTAGGACGAGCTATTAGCATATGTAACACTATTTATACAAGCAGCTAAAATAAATTTGTGGTAAACAGTTTATAAATTTCAGAGATAATAGAGGAAATAAAGTATGTATCTAATCAGCTGCTTGCTAAGCTGTCATGTTTTTAACTTATGTATTTTTTATATAGTGACTAAGTGCAATGTTGCACTTGTTATTTTATACCCATTTTTTAACAAGATGACCAGATTTTAACATATATGTGACCAGATGATGGTGACACAGTGCACCGAAAACGGTCGTCATTTAATAAATTGTTAGTGTGCGATCTTAGCTTGTCATTTTGAAAACTATAAAACTATACAAAAGCGTTACATGTTTGCACCTGTTACTGTTCTGACTTGGGTAACTGTCCACTAACAGGGCAACAGTAAGCACCTTTTTAGACGACCTGCCCGATGCATGTTTGTCACAGTTTTCCAACCTTCGATGAAGCCTTTTACACTTGTGTCACTGTTCTGCATTGCAATGCCTATTCCCTGCACGCCTCTTGAAGATCTTGATGACACTGCCGTGCTGTATGACCTCTGGCACATTCAAACTAGATCCAACTCCGATGTATCCACAGCAGTGTCTCCACTATTTAAGTTCCAACCCTCGTATATAAGAGAACTAAATATTGGTTAGCGGATTATTGATGGAGCACAGAGTATTGACTTCATTCGTAAACATTCGACCTCTAACTTTACAATAACCCCTCAACTCGACGACGAGACTGTGTATTGTCTCAGTTTTGTCTCATAAGGAAGACAATTTGGAAATGTAGAAGTACGTATCACTAAATATCACTAAAGGGCAATAACAAAATTTTTACAGGGTGTTTTTCCCACTGTGTAGGCTACAAAGCCTACGACTTGATCGATGAGAGGTTAAGGAACAAAAGAAGGTCTAATGATCTTTTGACCTGAATTGCATTGTTTCCATGCTAGAGACCGTTCATTCCATCATATTTTGTTACAGCCACTACAGTCCAATCTGTGCTGTGTAGCGTACAGTTACAGTTATAGTGTGCATGTTTTTCCCCCCATAAGGTGATACTGTTACGTCATGCCCTAGTGCCCTCCGTGCGTCCTATTCACTTCTCTTGTACTGGATGTGATTGTGATACATCGTTGTTCACAATGGATGAGTATTGTTGATGTTTACCTACTGAAAGGGGGCACCAAGGGTGTATCAGAAGACAAAAACCACAGAATTCAGCGTTTGTAACAGTGTTTCGCATTTGTCGGGGTGGTTGGAGGAAGCAGAAAATGAAGAACGACGTACCCGAAGTGTTCAAACATCTCACTTGGAGAAAAACGCGATTAACACTGTGGAAGACGACCGTCCCTCCCCCTCCTGGGGGGGCTCACGTTTCTTACGTGACTACTTGCATGTGGAGCAAAGGCGTAAACTAATGCTGTCTGGCTTCCTTTGTTCCTCCCTGGACTCCATTTCCATTATCTTCCCCTCCTTTCCTATTCTCACTACTTCCTCCCACTGGGGGGACTTATGACCTAGGCAGTGTAGTCCTATTTACAGATAAAGCCACCTTTATGCATAGTGGTGTCTCCAACTTTCTTAACGGAGCTATGTGAAGTAGTATGCAGAAACCGCTTGGTAGAGTGCTGCCTAGATAAACTGGCTGGTAGATGTGCAGACGGCTGGGCAAGTGTGGGTGGAGTGGTAGTGGTGGAGGTAGCGGCCAGAGCAATGAGCGAGCGCTGGAGGGGAATTCCCAGCTCACTGGCCTGCAGGCGGATGTGGACTGGCGCGGCCTCCCCTTCCTAACGAAGGAATGAACTCGCCCGGAGAAAATTAGTCTCTCCACGTCGTCCACCTTATCTTGTATGGACTCTATGCTGATAGCGAATCATCAGTGTCGGTGCAGCCACAATCTTCTTGCTTGTATAATTGATGACTGTATTTTCGAACCAGTCTTCCAGGGTGGAACTATCGCCGTTTATTACGGGTTACTTTCTCTACCTTGCTAGAATAAGCACAACTGAAAATTCGTTGGGTCGTGAGGCTGATTCATGATGCTACTTCAGCCAGTTTCGCTGTTATTCGCTGTTGATGTCTGAATGCATCTTAATCTTTTCTTTCCTGGTCGACTGATCGGACGAGGAGGTCCAATTTCATGGCCTACTTGATCACCGGACTTCAACCAAAGCGATTTCTGATTATGGGGCCATCTTAAAAGTCTTATTACACATGTGGAGACACTGGAGCAGTGTATTCATGTTGCGTTTGGACGATGCAGCCTGCCTGATGTGAGCGTGTGAGACATAATATTCTTCAGAACGCACAGGCATGCGTTGAGGCACTTGAAAACCATTTTCAACACATACTTTGAATATATGGTGCAGTTAGTAGTAAACCTCAGTATTTATAACAAAGATTGAGTGAAGAAATTTCCCGTCGTACGAGACGTTTCTGGAAAAAAGGTACCGTTTTGGGAAAAAATATAGGGCGAATCACCTAACATTACCGCTGGATATATTTCGTAAACCATATAAAATACTGACGAGAGGGGCTAGTGTAATTGGTTAATACAAACCATAGAAATGCACGGAAGTATGTTTTTTAACACAAACCTACGTTTTTTTAAACGGAACCCCGTTAGTCTTGTTAGCACATCTGAACATATAAACAAATACGTAATCAGTGCCGTTTGTTGCATTGTAAAATATTAATTACATCCGGAGATATATATATATATATATATATATATATATATATATATATATATATATATATATATATATATATGTGTGTGTGTGTGTGTGTGTGTGTGTGTGTGTGTACTTTTCCACAGATTTTCCACCGTTGTTAAGGTACTTGTCGTACCTGTCGATCAACTTATCTGGTCTTATCTCATAGAGTGATGCAGCCAGTGATGAGAACCATTGCTGCTTGTCGAATTACCTTCAAGAGGTGAGGCCATCAATGCATTCACGTACTGTCGAATTTCAAAAATCTTAGACGTGCGATGCAGAATCAAAGGAGAGGGAAGCTCGGCAGAGGAACTGTTCTTCTCCACGATAATGCTCGGTCACATGCTGCAGGTGACACTCAAACTCAAGGTAATCTCTTCAACGTCAGTATCAGAATATCGTCTGCTCCCAAGAGATGTCCGGAACATTATGCTTTTTTCTTCAGCGTCCAAGAACTTAAGAAAACAACGGTCGAACTTACTCTCTGCGGCGCCATCGCAAGTATTCCCGCAAACTTTACTTCGGCCAATGTATCTTTTGCGATGTCCTTTTCTGTGGAGGGAACTATCGTCTCTACTGACAGCGAATGCTATCCAATCACACGGTATGGTTAGAACGGCTGCCGGACGCCATCCAGCAGGGACATTTCCTGAATACCGCCTCTACAACGACACGCCGATTTTACTGTTCTCCTCAGCACCAGCGAGTCGGCGAGTATAAGGAGCATGTGGAGACGGCAGAGTTGCACGTTTCTCACTTTCAGAACACATTAATCATTGAGCCTTCAGTTGGGCCCTGCGTTCTGCCCTTCCTGTCCCTCGGCGCATGTGCTCACACGGCAGTCAGGAGAAAGATTTTGATGAATGCTCGCGGGCCTGCAGGGCAATGCTATTGACAGCCGTACATCTCCCGCTGCGTCTTCTGCAGTTTTTCGTGAAGGGAGGCAATCATTTCCAGCAACTCCACCCGTCATTGCTGATCGCGTCTAGAAGACAGTCCTCGGGCCTATTGTACGCCAGAGACCTCACTGTTCAACTCCACCGCAACTATCAAGATGTTGCTGGTTCTTTCTCGAACGCTGGCTCATGGCTACAAATCACCAACATGCAGTTTACTATACTAAGCATCATCGTCATTAGAGGTATGCCTTATCAATTTAGTCACGTCCTTCAGTTCTTCATGTGATTTTAGGCCAATTTCTTCTCTGATGTTATTAGAAAACATTTCTCTTGGCCTGAAACTTGCTTTTTTCCCCTAAAAATTTTCTTTCAAATATATTCTTTAAGAACTGGTTGTGTCTCATTATATGTCTAATTATTTTTGCTTTCCTATATACTCTAGCAGAAATCAGCTCTCATTAACTTCTGGTCATTACTTTTCTATCCACCCAGTTTGTTTCCTTCACACTTCTCGAAACCCACATATCCGTTGCCTACAGTTTCTTTCTCAGAGTCCTTGCTTCAGATCCATATGTTAAGATACTCCAAGCAAAAGTTTTGGCAACTCTTTTACTAATTTCCAGGATTATATGGTTGTCTGTAAATATATTATTATTAGATTTTAAAAACTTACTTATTATCATCAGCTACTGTGTTTTCGAAATGACAGAAGCCCCCAACCTGTTCTAGAACGTCATATAAAGCAACAATACTGATATAACTGAAAAGGAATGATGTTTCTGACATACGTGGCCGCGTATTTCACATCTGTTACGCAATTAGATTGGATAAAATTTGTATATCTCAATCAGATAATAGGTCTAATTAAGAATGAAATCGACAGGTGGCTAAAGTTTGCCCGCCTCCTTCCCCCCTCCCCCCCACCTTCTTTCAAGATGTAGCGCGGGATGGTTGGTCTTTCGCCAACGTTGGACGGGGTAGTTAAGGGGGGAGGAGGAGGGAAGAGAGAGGAATCCAGTATCACCAGACGTGACATGATGTCTCTGATGAGGTATGCGCCCATTTTTGAGGTTCACTTTTTAGACAGTGCTATTAGGAACGCCGTAGAAATATAAAAGCCACAGGTGGTGATGGGGCTTTCCATTTTTAACGCTTTTCGAAATAATAATGATCAGAATCTGCAAGATTAAAGCAATCAGTTAGCATCGTGCTACAAAAACGCGAATTATTGAAAGAAATAGACATAATTTACGGTAAATACAAGGAGTTAAGAATATACCTAGGCCTGGGGTACAGTTTGATACTAATCGTATATCGTTATCGCCCAGCTGAATTATACTAAAAGAAAGTAGCAGACAGCAACGTCCAGGTAAACGAAAGATGCCGCGAGGTCACACTAGTATACTTGATAATGATTATAAAAGTAAGAACCACGCGAAAATCAATAAAACTATCAAACACTGAGATGTCATAAACAATATTAAAACATTAAAGGGATGATGGAGAAAATGTGGTTACGAAATGTTACGATGGCGCTAAGAAGAAGTCTTTTCAAAGTTTAATGACAATGAGTTGGCTTTAAAACATTTATTAATGTTCATGAAAAAAATAATTAGCAGACCTTTCTACAACTATGCCGGACGTACTTTTTATTGCAATACTTGAATCATCTGCAAACAAAACGAACTCTGCTTATGGTAGTGTAACTGAAGAGAGGTCATTAATGTGCACAAAAAAAGCAATAGCCCTAAGATGGATCCTTGTGTGACACGACATTTAATTTCTTCACAATCTGATGATGACTGTTGGCTTGATTGATTGATTTTATTAGAGAAGCCAAAACAGTTTTGGTCCAACCCGTCACTGACCGCAACGAAACTAAGATTATTGTGCGGTATCGCTCCCTGTATATCTAGTAAAGCCAACCAATGCCCTTGAACAGTGCAAGGAGTTTCTTTACCAGTTCTTTATTAGACACAATTTCTTCGGGTCTGGTTGTCCCAATTTTTCTGTGCCTTTTACTCTCCAATACAATGCATTAGAAGATTTTATGTCATGCAGTTTCATCGCCGTCATCACAGATGCTACATTTAGGGTCCTCTTCTGTTATTCCCATTGTATGTACGTGTTTTTTGAAATTCCCTTGGCCTATCAGCAATCCAACCATGAGTCTAATCTCTCTCCTGTTCAGGCCCAGGATTGCAGAGCTTCTTTTAAAACATGGCTTTGGCATCATTACCTTGCCATGTTTCTGTTGATAGACTTTGGTCCAATATTCTACGTGCTGTCTTCTGAGCCAGTTACGTAGCTCCAATTTGATCATTGCCTTGGTTATTGTCAGGACAGGTTCCGGTCCAATAAATGGAGTCTCTACGCCCATCCTGGCTAATCTGACGGCATGTTCATTGCCACTGATCCACGAGTGGCCAGGGACCCACAATAGGTTTACCCTATTGCTTTCCCCTAGCTCCACCATAACCCTGTGCATTCTACAACAATTTTAGATCTTGTTGCAGGAGCTGCCAGTGATCTCAGGGCTGCCTGACTGTCTGAATAGATATAGATGCTACGGTCTTTGTAGAACTTACGCAAATTCTTCTCCACACACAGCCTGATGGCAGTTATTTCGGCCTGGAATACTGAGGCCAGTTTCCCTAGAGAGATGACGCCCTCCAGTCTTGGCTGCACTCCGTATACCCCGGCCATGTTGGCTTAATTGACTAGCCACTTGCACTGACACACTTTGTTTCTCTTCTAGTGAGGTACGACTTGAACCATTTTGTAGCATTTCCCGTGACACCATAAAATTCTAATTTACTTTTAAGGATGCTGTGGTTCACACAATAAAATGCCTTTGACAAATTACAGAAAATACCCGCTGCTTACAATTTATTATCTAATGACTTAAGTACATTCTCACTGTAGGTGTAAATAGCCTTCTCGATATCGGAACCTTTAGAAACTCTGTTGTGGACAATATGTCATTCATAGTCAGGTGGTTGAGAAGCTGCTTGTACATTAACTTTTCTAGAATTTTTGAGAATGCAGGCAAAAGTGAAATCGTTCTCTAGTTTGATGGTATCTCTTTATCCCCTTTCTTGAATAGAGGTTTAATATTCGCATATTTTAGCCAATCAGGCAATGTTCTAGTTATAATAGACGGGTTACACAAATAACTTAAAATTGTGCTAAATTGACGAGAACATGCTTTAATTAATTTTGTTGATATTTCATCGGAACCACTAGAATGCTTTGTTTTCAAAGATTTTATTATGGAAGTTATTTCTTGGGGTGAAGTGAGTGACATATTCATGTACCTGAAGTTATTTGTAAATGCTAGTTTCAAATATTCAAGGGCATTATTTACTGACCCAGACAATCCCATACTACCAGTAACAGATATAAAGTACTTGTTAAATAGATATGCCACACTATGCCCATCAGTTTCTAATGTCTCATCAAATCTAAATGCTACATGCTCTTGTTCCTTTCTGGTTCTACCAGTCTTCTCTTTCGCTATATCCCATATTGTCTTTATTTGGTTTCCTGATGTTGTTATCTTCTTTTCATAGTACATTTGTGTAGATGCCTGAAAAACTTTTTTTAATATTCTACAGTATTCCTTACATTTAGCTAAACATCATCATTGCAACTACTCTTGGCTGATATATACATTTTCCTTTTTGTCATACATCAAATTTTTATTTCTTGTGTAATTCGAGGTTTTATTATAGATTTCTGTTAAATTCGAGTTACTTTGAGAGGAAAACAGTTTTCAAACATGATACTAATATTATTAATGTATATGATATATTTTTCATTGATGTCATGAGCAATATATACATTTTTCCAGTTCATGTCTTTGAGGAGTTTTCTAAAATTTTCAATTTTTGGTTTCCCTTCCTTTCCTATCCCCTGGAGTTCTTACACTCTCCAACCTCCCCTCTCCCTCCACCACCCATCCGTTTCCTGTCTCTTCACCCTTCCCTTTCCTCCCCCATCCCCTGCGGGGTTTCAGTGCTACGTCTTTAACAGTGCACCGTCAAGTATAGTGTCAGTGTAATGTTACCTTCGTGTGCTTTAAGAATATAGCAACCGCCGTACGGGCAGAAAAATGTGTTTTCGTGTGTTTTATCAGTGTCTCCGTTTTTGTCGCCGTTTTATGGCCAACTTCAGTCTGTTCTTAGCCACCGTGGCCGTTTTAATTCTGAGTATGTGTGCCTTTTAACTTCATCGCTTTCAATGTATTTTATCCACCAGTTTAACCGCCTTTTTCCATTGTATATTTCTTCTTGTCCAGCATCCTGTACTTTCTGGGTGAAGATAGCATAGTAGGCTACTGCCAGCCTGCCCATCTGGACATCAAATAACAATGTTGTTGTTGTGGTCTTCAGTCCGGCGACTGGTTTGATGCAGCTCTCCACCCTACTCTAAGAATGTGTCCTACCAAGCGATCCCTTCTTTTAGTCAAGGTAAACCAGAAATTCTCTTTCTCACCAATTCTGTTCAGTACCTCTTCATTAGTTACACGATCCACCCACCTAATCTTCAGCATTATTCTGTAGCACGACATTTCAATAGCCTATATTCTCTTTCTGTCAGCACTGTTTATCGTGTTTCAGTACCGTACAAGGCAACACTCCATACAAATGCCTTCAGAAAAGACTTCCTTACACTTAATTTAATATTAGATGTAACCAAATTTCTCTTTTTCAAAAACGCTTTTCTTCCCATTGCCATTCTGCATTTTATATCCTCTGTACTGCGACCGTCATATGTTGTTTTGCTACTCAAGTAACAAAACTCATCTACTACCTTCATTGTTTCGTTATCTAATCTAATTCCTTCAGCATCCCCTGAATTTCTAAGACTGCATTCCATTATCTTTGTTTCGCTCTTGTTAATGTTCATTTTATACGCTCTCTTCAACACACTGTCCATTCCATTCAACTGCTCTTCCAGATCCTTTGCTGTCTCTGACAGAATTACAATGTCATCGGCAAAAAGCAATGTTTTTAATTCTTCATCCTAAGTTTTAATCACTATTCCAAATTTTTCCTTGCTGACCTTCACTGCCTGCTCGATATACAAATTGAATAACATCGGATAGAGGCTACAACCCGTTCATACTCCCTTCCCAACTAATGCTTCCCTTTCATGCCCTACGAGTCTAATAACTGCGGTCTGGCTTTGTAGCAGTTGTAATTAATTCTGCTTTCCCTGTGTGAGATTACCGCCTAATAGAAATATTGCTAATTAATAGCATTTGATAATTAAACAGTATGAAGTTCACTGCAAACATTGACCATGCCAATGCACTAAATGTTACACAATTTTCATCTTATTAATTATGGTAGCAATGTATGTACGCAGTTGGGTGACAACATTTATAGTTAGGCCAAAGGTAGAAATTCTCCACGTTGAGATTTGCTGTGTGCTTGTAGCTGACGGGAGGCCAACGAGCAGGCCGACGTTGGTGGCTTGTTCCAACTTAGGATTTTCCACTTCGTTTCCGGTGAGGGGAGAGAGGGACAATGGCGAGTGCCAGGCACAGTGCAATGCACAAATATTGTAATACTACTGGCATTTGAAGTAATAGGATGCAGTTAGGAACCTTTAAGGCCCTCATTACAAAGCCTGTTGATAAATAAACAATACATTAGCTGATATAGTCACATCTAACGTAATATGTTTAATTGACAATGAAAAGTAATAAATTACCAACGAAGACAAGACAGTTACACAACTAGCATGGCAATGTTTGTTTATAAAAATAATATATTAATTATTTCTCATTTTATTTTTAATTAATCTTGTGTATTTTATCTTAAAGTATTCAGTTAAATCACTTATCTGTGACATAAGAAATTGAACGATTATGATAAATAGTACAAAGTATGTTTATACCAATATAAAAACCTAAGAAGACAATTTATTTAATGTGTAGTGTAATTATTTTGATTTTAAGTAAAGTTTTAGAAATGTATTGGCTGAGCGCTGTACGTTGGCAAATCGGTTACAACAGCTCACATGGGGAAGTTGATGACGTAGGGGAAAAAACCCCGGCAGTTGAGTTTTGGCGCGCGCGCGAGGGCAGGAAGTGGCGAGACGCGAGCACGTGGTGTAGCTCGCCGGGCGGCGTCGCTCGGCATTCAGTCGGCATGTGGATCTCGAGGTGGTGACTTTAGATTTGTCTGTGGCAATCGCCACGTGTGGTTGCTCGTCGTAGACTGCACCAAGTTAAATCGAGTGCTACTGTGTGTTGGTGAATATTTAGCCGGTGGAACAAGGTGTGCATCGCATTGAATTAAAGTGACTGTGATTTGTTAATGTAACACGTGTCGTCGCATAGGCATGAACATAAACGGTGTTTGAGACAGCCACGTGGTGTGAAAACAATTCGTGACAAATATTCATTTTGTCTGGGGGCTCACGAGCTATAACTTCATTTGGTAAATTTACCGACGTACAGACGCGACAGCCACAGGGTTCAAATATTGTGAAATAAACAACATAAAGTGAACTTTCACGTGTTTTCAAAAATAGTAGTTAGTACACCCTTTTCTCTCATGAACTTGATTTTATTATGAATTTGTTTTGTTAATCATATGCAGGGAAGGAAAGCTGCGAATGTGTGATATCATCCCCTAGAAAACGAGTCAGTCGCAATCACAGTTTCAGTGATTTTGCATGTTTAGGAAATTGGTTCGCAGCTGGTGGTTGTGAGTTTTAGAAATTAATCTTTCCCTATTTTAAACTCTCACCCCGACCTTCACCCTCGCACCTGAATTTTACCCCTGCTGACTTCAGAATTTGAAAGAGTGTATTCCAATTCCAAATAACAATAAAGGAAAAAAATAAAACACCACAGTTCTTGGTTTTTACAACTTCACTAATAGCACTGTTTAATAACCGAAATCCAATATCACGCCGAACCATAATACTGGGTGGCCGGACCAGTAGGGCAACAGTTTAAGCTTTTCAGACCACGGTGTTTCCACATTTCAATCACGGAGGTTGTCCATGTATGCCACTACCGATTAAAAGTCCTGTGGCATTGACATTGTGGTAAACGCACTATTGGACGTCTTGCAGTCACAGCTCTCAAATATTCAAATGTTTGTAAAGCTTATGGGACTCAACTACTGGGCTATCAGTCCCTAAACTTACAAACTACTTATGAACCCCCGACCGTAGTGACCGTGCAGACCGTGACTGAAGCGCCTCAGTCCCCTCGGCCACCGCGGCCGGCGTCACAGCTCTCTTGCTAACGATGTTGGTACAGTGCTTGTTGCGCATCAAATCAGATTTGTTGTGATATCGTTCTCCATGTGGTAAAGCGATCCATCACTGCCCTGCACACAATACGTGAGGCGTTGCAACAAGGAGGGTGCGATCGGTACTGTCGGATCTTCATTACATCCTGCATCTATCGATTACAGATCCATAATTACTTACTTATTTCCGAGTTGATATACGCCATCCTAACGGCCACTGTTCTTCCTCGGTCGAATTCCGAAATGTGCTTGAAAGACGTTCGCTGTCTTCCACGAGGCATACTGAAGCTACTTACGTAAAACAACCACTCTTAACAACAATTCCAGTACGTCCACACGGCCTTCTGTTACCCCCTTCACATAGCGCTGTTACTCTCGAAGTGAGCATGCACTTAAATGATAATCGACGAAAAATAAATCATCATCATCATCATCATTAGAGACGGATTATGCCTTTCAGCGTTCAGTCTGGAGCATAGTACCTCTAATAAAATTCCTCCATGATCCCCTATGCAATGCTAACATTGATGCCTCGTCTGATGTTACGCCTTTTACTTCAAAATCATTCTGCACCGAATCTAAGTACTTTCTTCTTGGTCTACCTCGACTCCTCTTACCCTCCGCTGCCGAGCTCATGAATCTCTTAGGTAACCTTGCTTCTCCCATGCGCGTAACATAACCCCACCATCTCAGTCTGTTCGCTCTAACTGCTTCATCTATGGTGTTCATTCCCAGCTTTTCTTTGATTTACTCATTATGGACACCCTCCTGCCATTGTTCCCATCTATTAGTACCGGCAATTATTCTTGCTACTTTCATATCTGTAGCCTCTACCTTATGAATAAGGTAACCTGAAGTGGTAAAGACTGCCAGTCTTGCTTGCAAGATGAAAGCGGAGCTCACCATCTGCAGCATTGTCGAGAGGACTGACTGCGGACCTTTGGTTTAGAGTCGAGTGGAGAGTCTGAATCAGAAGCTCAGACGGTTTTGCGACCGTGTGGGCTGCAGATTCCTCGACTTGCGTCAAAGGGTGATGGGTTTTCGGGTCCCGCTAAATAGGTCAGGAGTCCACTATACTCAGGAAGCGGCTACACGGGTAGCGGGGGCTGTGTGGCGTGGACTGGGCGTTTTTTTAGGTTAGAGGGCCTCGGGAATACACAAAATGGGTTTCAGTCTCAAAGGGGGCAGGTCAGACACAGGAATAAAGCAAATCTAGAAACCATTGGTATAACAGTTGTAAATTGTCGTAGCTGTATTGGGGAAGTTCCAGAGCTCCAAGCGCTGATAGAAAGTACTGAGGCACAAATCGTTATAGGTTCTGAAAGCTGGCTGACGCCTGAGATAAGTTCGGCAGAAAATTTTTTCAAAGGGCCAAATGGTCTTCAGAAAGGATAGAATAAATAAAATAGGGGGTGGAGTGTTTATTGCTGTTACAATCGGTTTATCCTGCAGCGAAATTGAGATACTTCCTGTGAGTTGGTCTGGGTAGAGGTTATTCCTGACAACCGGAATAAATTAATAATTGGATCTTTTTATCGGCCCACTGACTCAGACGATGCGGTAGCCGAAATGTTCAATGAAAGCTTGAATCACATTTCAAATAGGTATCCGAAGCATACTGTTATAATCGGTGGCGACTTTAATTTACCCTCGATATGTTGGCATAATTACGTATTCAAAACCGGCGGCAAATATAAAACATCGTCCGAACTAGTTCTGAATGCTTTTTCTGAAAACTACTTCGAACAGTTAGTTCATGAACCCACTAGAATAGCAAGTGGTTGCGAAAATACCCTTGATCTCCTAGCAACAAATAATCCTGAGCTAGTAAAGAGCATCAAAACAGATACAGGGATTAGCGAACATCGAGTTGTAGTAGCGAGACTGAATGTCGAAATGCCCAAATTCACCAAAAATAAACGAAAAATATATCTATTCAATAAAGCAGATAAAAATTCGCTCCACGCTTTCCTGAGTGATAGTCTCCAGTGTTTCAAAACTAAAAATGCGAGTGTAGATCAGTTGTGGCTTACTTTCAAAGACATAATATCAGTAGCAACCGAGAGATTTATACCAAACAAATTAATAAAAGAGGGGGCTGACCCCCCCGTGGTACACAAAACAGGTCAGATCACTGTTGCAGAAACAAAGAAAAACGCATGCAAAATTTAAAAAGCACAGAATCCACAAGACTGACAATCTTTTACTGAAACTCGCAACCTAGCGCGGACTTTAATGCGAGAAGCCTATAGTAGTTACCACAACGAAATCCTGTCTCGTAATCTTGCAGACAATCCAAAGAAATTCTGGTCATATGTGAAGTACACTAGCGGCAAACACAAACAATACCTTCGCTACGCGATGGCGATGGTAATACTACCGATGACAGTGCTGCTAAGGCAGAATTACTAAACACAGCTTTCCGAAATTCTTTCACCAAAGAAGACGAAGTGAACACTCCAGTATTCAATCCAAGAACAGCTGCCAGCATGTGAAACTTAGAAGTAGATGTTCCTGGAGTAGTAAAACAACTGAAGTCACTAAACAAAAATAAATCTTCCGGGACAGATTGTATACCAACTATATTCCTCTCAGAGTATGCTGATGCAATAGCTCCCTACTTAGCTATAATTTACAACCGATCACTCAGCGAAAGATCCGTGCCCAAAGACTGGAAAGTTGCCCAAGTTACTCCAATATTCAAGAAAGGCAATAGGAGTGATCCCCAAAATTAGAGGCCTATCTCATTGACGTCGATTTGCAGTAGGATTTTGGAACATATACTTTGTTCGAATATTATGAACTACCTCGAAGAGAACGACCTATTAACCAGTAGTCAACACGAATTCAGAATTATCACTCTTGCGAAACACAGCTTGCCCTTTATTCACATGAAGTGATAAGTGTCATCGACAAGGGATCTAAAATCGATTCCTTATTTCTGGATTTCAGGAAGGCTTTTGAAACTGTACCCCACAAGCGGCTTCTTATGAAATTGCGTGCTTATGGAACATCTACCCAATTGTGCGATTGGATTCACGATTTCCTATCAGAAAGAACACAGTTCGTTGTAATTGACGGTAAGTCATCGAGTGAAACAGAAGTGATATCTGGCGTTCCACAGGGAAGCGTTATAGGTTCATTACTCTTCCTCGTGTTTATAAACGATTTAGGAGACAACACCAAATACCTAGGAGTTACAATTACGAACAACTTTGACTGGATAGAACACATAGAAAATATTGTGGGGAAGGCGAACAAAAGGTTACGTTTCATAGGCAGAACGCTTCCAAGATGCACCAGCTCCACCAAAGAGACTGCCTACATCACACTTGTGCGTCCTCTCCTGGAGTACTGTTGCCCCTTGTGGGACCCTCACAAGGTGGGACTGACGGAAGACATTGAGAAGGTTCAGAGAAGGGCAGCTCGTTTTTTTTTTTATCACGTTACGGGGGGAAAGCGTCACGGAAATGTTGCAAGAATTGGGGTGGAAATCATTAAAAGAAAGACGTTATTCATTGCAGCGTGATCTGTTTGCGAAGTTTCAATCACCGACTCTTAGTCCTGAATGTGAGAATATTTTGCTAGCATCCACCTACTTATGGAGACATGACCATCCCAATAAAATAAGAGAAATCAGATCGAAAACGGAACGATTTAGGTGTTCTTTCTACCCGCGCGCTACTAGAGAATGGAACGGTAGAGAAAAGTTATGAAAGTGGTTAAGGAACCCTCTGTCAGGCACTTGAATGTGATTTGCAGAGTATCTACGTAGATGTAGAACCTGTATCCACCCAACTTTCACTCCCATACAAGAAAGTTGGTCGAAAGATAGAGCGGTGCACTGCTAACTTAGTCTTGGTACTGATTTCCTTCTTGCAGAAGAGAGTAGATCTTAGCTGAGCATTCAGTGCATTAGCTATGCTGCACCTCGATTCCAGTTCTTTCACTATGTTGCCATCCTGTGAGAAAACACATGCCAGGTACTTGAAACTGTCCACGTGTTCTAACTTTGTTCCTCCGATTTGGAACTCAATCTGTTTAAATCTGTTTCCCATAGACATTACTTTCGTTTTGGAGATGCTAATCTTTATATTATAATCCTTGCACCTCTGATTGAGCTATGAAATATTAGTTTGCAACCTTTCAATCGAATCTGCCATTACAAGTAAGTCATCCGCATATGCGAGACTGCTTATTTTGTTTTGACCTATTTTAATCCCGCCCTGACAGTCTACTATTTTCAACATATGATCCATAAATAGTATGAACAACAGTGGTGACAGGTTACAGCCTTGTCTTACCCCTGACACTACCCTGAACCATGAGCTTAATTTGTCATCTACTGTAACTGCTGCCTGACAGTCTACGTAAAGCCCTTTAATTGCCTGCAGAAGTTTGCCTCCTATACCATAATCTTGTAGAACTGACAGTAGCTTCCTCCTAGGAACACGGTCATAAGCCTTTTCTAGATCTATAAAACATAGATACAATTTCCAGTTCCACTCATAGCACTTTTTCATTACCTGCCGTAAGCTAAGGATCTGGTCCTGACAGCCTCTAAGAGGCGTAAACCCAGACTGATTTTGATCTAACTAGTCCGCAATTAATACTCGCACTCTCCTTTCAACAATACCTGAGAATATTTTTCCTACAACGCTAATTAAAGAGATACCTCGATAGTTCTTACAATCTTTTCTGTTTGAAATTTGGCGTGATTACTGCTTTCGTCTAGTCAGTCGGAACCTGTCCCGCTTCCCACGTCTTCTCAATTACCCTGTGTAACCATTTGAGACCGAAAAATAAAGTTGACAGTTCTGTAAGACGGCGATGTGACGATGAGGCCGTATTTTCTTGCTGCCACTAAAACAGTTGTAAGCGTTATGAATCAAATGGCAGTACTTGTCACATAACTTTGATCGTCTATATACTCAGACAGTTGGAAATAAAACGCGTGCAAACGTACACAGAGAGTCCATCTATCAGGAGGGTACGACGTCAGTCTCAGAGGCGGACACGAGTTCACAGGCGGGGCAGCGGAAACGCAGCAGCCTGGCTGGCGTCGCCTTCGGCGCTGAGCGACTACATCCGCCGTCGTTTGTCTTCCGCCGGCAGTTCGACTTGCCGGAGAAACGAGACCGTCCACAGCACACTTGTTCTTTTACCAAGGCTGCTTGTAGCCGGCCAAAGACTTGTTTCCACAAGTGCCGTTTCTTTACGAAAGGACACAGTTCGTTGCAATTGACGGTAAGTCATCGAGTAAAACAGAAGTGATATCTGGCGTTCCACAGGGAAGCGTTATAGGTCCCCTACTCTTCCTTGTGTTTATAAACGATTTAGGAGACAATCTGAATAGCTCCCTTAGACTGTACGCGGATGATGCTGTCGTTTATCGGTTAGTGAAGTCAACAGAGGATCAAAAGGAGCTGCAAAGAGATTTAGACAAAATTTCTACTTGGTGCGAAAATTGGCAATTGACACTAAACAAAGGAAAGTGTGAAGTAATACACATGACCACTAAAAGAAATCCGCTGAACTTCAATTACGCGATAAATCAGTCAAACCTTCAGGTCGTAAATTCTACCAAATACCTAGGAGCTACAATTACGAACAACTTTGACTGGAGAGAACACATAGAAAATATTGTGGGGAATGCGAACCAAAGGTTACGTTTCATTGGTAGAACGCTTCGAAGATACACAAGCTCCACCAAAGGGACTGCCTGCATCGCACTTGTGCGTCCTCTCCTGGAGTACTGTTGCCCCTTGTGGGACCCTCACCTGGTGGGACTGACGGAAGATATTGAGAAGGTTCAGAGAAGGGCAACTCGTTTTGTTTTATCACTTTACGGGGGGAAAGCGTCACGGAAATGTTGCAAGAATTGGGGTGGAAATCATTAAAAGAAAGACGTTATTCATTGCAGCGTGATCTGTTTGCGAAGTTTCAATCACCGACTTTTAGTCTTGAATGTGAGAATATTTTGCTAGCATCCACCTACTTAGGGAGACATGACCATCCCAATAAAATAAGAGAAATCAGATCGAAAACGGAACGATTTAGGTGTTCTTTCTACCCGCGCGCTATTAGAGAATGGAACAGTAGAGAAAAGTTATGAAAGTGGTTAATGAACTCTCTGCCAGGCACTTAAATGTGATTGCAGAGTATCTATGTAGGTAGCTGTAGATAGATAGATAGAAACCTGGTCTCTTGGAGTCCTTAGTTGTCCCACTGTCCTGTAACTGTCTCTGTCGCCGCTCTCTTATTTATTGATTTATCTAGCCAGATACTTTTTTATTCCATTATTATGTTGCATTTGCCCACGTTTCGAGCTGTGCGCAGTGGTTGTGACACCATAATTGTAATCCTTAATTTCAAATAATAATAATAACGAAAATGTAATTCTGTAAATTTTTTCAGACTTCGATCTATCAATATGTAAATATGCTGAACTTCTTTGAATTGTAATGTTATATCAATCTACATTAAGAGTTAGTTATTATTGTATACATTTCGTATTTTATTTTATGAAACATCTGAATATTTTGTACTGTTGTTGTTATGGTCTTCAGTCCGGAGACTGGTTTGACGCAGCTGTCCACCCTACTCTATCCTGAGCAAGCCTTTTCATCTCCTCATAATAATCGCAACCCACATCCATTTGAATCTGCTTACTATATGCGTCTCTTGGTCTCCCTCTGCGATTTTTACCACACACACTTCCCTCCAATGCTAAATTTACGATTCCTCGATGTCTAAGAATGTGTCCTACCAAGCGATCCCTTCTTTTAGTCAAGGTATGCCAAAAATTCCTTTTCTCGCCAATTCTGTTCAGTACCTCTTCATTAGTTATGAGATCTACCCACCTTCAGCATTCTTCTGTAACACCACATTTCAAAAGCCTGCATTTTCTTCCTGTCCTCACTGTTTATCGTCCATGTTTAATTCCCGTACAAGGCAACACTCCACACAAATGCCATCAGATAAGACTTCCTTACACTTAAATTAATATTCGATGTTAGCAAATTTCTCTTTTTCAAAAATGCTTTTCTTTCAATTGTCATTCTGCATTTTATATCCTCTGTACTGCTACCTTCATATGTTATTTTACTACCCAAGTAACAAAACTCATCTACCACCATCATTGTTTCGTTGTCTAATCTAATTCCTTCACCATCGCCTGATTTTCTAAGGCTGCATTCCATTATTTTTGTTTTGCTGTTGTTAATGTTCATTTTATACGCTCTCTTCAACACACTGTCCATTCCATTCAAGTGCTCTTCCAGGTCCTTTACTGTCTCTGACAGATTTATAATGTCATCAGCAAAACGCAATGATTTTATTTTTTCACCCTGAACTTTAATCCCTATTCCAAAGGTTTCCTTGCTTTCCTTCACCTCCTGCTCGGTGTTTTATACTAACTTTTGTAATTGTGGAATGTAGCGAGGCCCTGGCTTAGGGAATTTTCTAGAAATGTCTGTATGTAAAAAGTATGTAAAAGTACTACAAAACGGAAGAAGACTTGGTGAGATGAAAAAGGTGGAAAAGCGCTCAACTGGTGTGTTGTTGTTATTGTACAAGGACTGGAGGGAGGAGAGAGTGCTAGTTTGACCACCAATGTGAGATAACATATTGAGCTGAGGTCGGCTTATTGCTTCCATAACCGACTAAAGAGGCAAGGAGACTTTAAAAATGCCTTGCAAGGAATGTATGTTACTGCCGTTTCATCGCTTGTAATTTTGTGGCAATCGGCTGGTTGTAACGACACTGAAATGATTGTACTTTGCCACTAGTAGCCGGAACTAATATTTCTGCACTGTGGAAGCTCATCTCTCACTTCACAGGTTTTGTAGAAACCGGGATAGTCGTTATTTGTACAGCCACGAACCTCTTAATGAATGTTATTGATATTTTCAGTAATAACTAGAATCTAATTTGACATGATATTAACCTCGTCACTTTCCCAGATCACTACCCAGATTAGGTTCCTACTCCTTAAACAGTGAATTTTGTGAGAATTACCTGAGCACTTGGTCGAAGTGAAAGCGTTTCTTATAGTGTGGTTTAATAAATTTTATTGTTCAGCGATAGAATTTTGCGTACTAATTAAATACAGTGGATTAAGTAAGCAAATCTTAAGTGCATTTCATTTATAAGTGAAGGGTTAATGAGTTTTGGTAAATAAGTTCTTACAAAACTACCTAGATGTTTGGAAAAAAATGAAAAGGTACTTCGATTGCAATACTTTTATCATTAATTAAAAAAACAGGGTTCCAAAATTCAGAGTAGTTAGATTCTTTTCATGAATAGTAGCTTAAAGATCAGCTACAATAAATTAATATTCAGGGCTTTGTTAAAAAAATAATTCTAAACATTTTCAGTGCACAAAACTGAGAATCTGATTAAAATAGATGATAAGTTCTCATTAACAAAAATATTATTTACCTTTTCAGTGTATATTTTGCGAAAATAGATAACGAAACCGCTGTGCGTAGTAGAATCATTTTCAAGCATTTTCAGAACTTGCAGATTGAATACATTCAGTGCTCAATTAAATTTTCTCTATTTAAAGAAAAAGTTAGTAATTGTTGCAGATTGAATACATTCAGTGCTCAATTAAATTTTCTCTATTTAAAGAAAAAGTTAGTAATTGTTGGCAACAATTACTAACATTCACTCATGTGTTGATTCAGTCATTTTGTTAATTACAAAGAAAGGCAGTATAGACCTAATGATTTATGATCCTAACTGCATTATTTAATGGTTTTAGAAACTTTTCGGTAACGGTTTTGTTTCAGTTTACTTATTTTAGTGTAACAATCTTTATGAAAGCACTGACACAACAAGTAAAATTTTTACTAAGGCTTATCAGTCAATTTACGTCAAGTCTAACTTAGTCACTATGATTACCTTCAGATTAAACAATACTGAGTTCCATTTGTTGTGAAGTCTCTCGGTTTCTAGTTAGAGGCCAGTTGTGTGTTCCTCTGTTTCATGTCCACTAATGAGTGTTGCTACAGCTGCTTCCGTTTGAACTGAGATTCGCATTTTACTCTCTCTTTCAGTAAACCTGCACTGACATTGCTTAGTTTGTTTTTACATTCACTGTAACGAACAACTACTTATTTTATTTCCTACTAGCCAAACCTGGCCACGCTTCGCTGTGGCTCCCTCGACTAAATAGAAAAGGAAGTAATGTAACTCGTCTGAACATAGAATCACCGAGGGAATGTTTCTATTACATCAATATCGTTCGTTCGTTAGGCTCCAGTGGCTATGTAAGACGAAAGTATAGCATTAAAACGAAAGGTTAGCTTCACGGATACACATTATTTTAAACCCTTAAGATGGATTACTGTTTTCTTCGTTCGTTTTCTCCACAAACATACAGATCAGTTTACCGACTCTGGATCACCTTAGTAAAAAGCTATAGTTTTTTTACGTTCATTTCATCTATGTCCCATCCGCTATGTCTATTTCCTGCTTCCCCGCTATTTACATCTTCAGCCTCCCTCTGTCTAATCCCCCGGTCTTTGTTCATCACTCCCTTTCCTTCCATCCATCTTCAATCTCCTCCTCCAGCTATCTCTCTATGCACGTCTCGTCTTTCGCTCTTCGTACCTATAAAAAAATTAAAACTTAGGGTATTGCTTCAAATTATGTATTAGATGCTGGAAACTATCACAAAGTTGCTGTTGCATAAAATTACATGAAATAACGACGCCCATAACAATATTTTGTTCAGAATTCTTTTCTATGGTATTTTGATTTCCACTGCTAATATCATGATCGATCTTTCTGAAAATTAACCATTAAACATGAATGTACCTAAAATGTGTTTCCACGAAAAGTTGTTAGTTTAGTGTCGCATTTTTACCATAGTACCTGACCAGTACGCAAAGCAGATCTCTTGACTTCTCTTTGAAAACTCAGTTACATACAATGAGACTAATAATGTTCCGCGTTTACCATGAAATATTACTTAGCATGGAATGCCATAACTGCCGTAAGAAAAATAACCCCTTCATTTCCAATTAATTCTACAGTGGTAAATATCCATATCGTTAGAGGCCGAGCTACTTCAATTTCAAATATTATTATAAAGTTATATATTTTTTACGACGTTTCAGAGCTCAATGAATGAAATAAATCCCAATTTGCAGTCAGTTATGGCTTCAGGTTTAGATGGAATAACGAATTCTCCGCACTTCGGTATTCCATCTAAACCTAATACTGTGAAGCCATAACTGACTGCTAATTGGGATTTATTTCATTATTATAAAGCATCTGCTTCCCTAGCCTTACTGTGGAATGTTGTTCTCTATAATGAAGTGGTAATTCGAAGGGGATCTTTATCAGAATGAAAATGTTGAATGAATATTTTTTTTAACATAAAATACCCATTTATGCAGTTCTGCTCTGTCGTTAAGACGTTCCTGTACGAACCACTATTAATATATCAATTATCGCTATGGTTGAAGGGTTGTTGCGTTGCCAACATTAGCAATCTGCGCCGCCGACTTGGGATAAATGTAATCATTGCCTCAAAGCTGTAAGGATGACGAAGTTATATCTGTGTGTCCATATCCCTAACGTTTAATTGGACTATGGGGGGCTATTATTTGGCGCTCGGGGAGTCCATATGTCCATCGTCCATCAATTCGTTTAGCAGCAGGATCGTCCTCCCAGTCGTCCGACTTGGTACGTGGGTTTATGTGCGACTCCGCTGCGCTCCGCTTTATAATACTCATTATATAATAGGGAACACTGCATAGACCACCTTCGAGAGACATCAAAACAGCTTGCAACGCATAATATCTATAAATAAAAGGCAATGTTCCAGAGACTGATTGACTGAGATTAAATGAATGACTCATCATCGACAAGCCAAACCCACTGATGATAAACACTTGAAATTTGCAGATGGTGTTCATCTTACACTGTTGGCAACGTTTAAGAAGCGATTTCTCGATGTTCCGTCCCTAAGGGGGTTATCCAGTCAATTTTAATGCTAGACGTACATAAACTGGTATACGGATTCTTGGTTAGAATAATAAAAAAGGCGTCATTCAGCTTTCTCTGAAAATCAGCCTTTAAGGGCGTGAAATAGGGGATGAAAAGATTTATAAAATTTGCTACTCTTAAGCTAATTTTGTGGCCTGAACTACAAAAATTGGTATTTGGAGTCTTGGTCACAATTAAAAAAGTACGTGTATGTCTCCCCTCCCCTCTTCGTCATTGCCTACCATTCCTGTCTCTCGTATTCGAAATCTAACTTAGAACGATGTTTAGTCTTACGTTCAAAATCTTATATCTCCGAAAGTTCTTGATGAGATACTTACGCGGATGTTTTTACACACTTATCATTTAAATATATATCATATACGAATTTATATAAATTTTACAATGTGGTAAAGTTGAGGCCAAATATCGCAAAAGTGCCATATATGTAGATTATGAGTAATATATTAAACAAATAGGTGTCTAAGAACCTTCCAGTGTTACAGTGCAACGTTGTGGCAAATTTTGAGCTCAATCGGTTAAGAATTTTTTGAGATTTTCAAACACACACAAACCAACACAACATTTCTTTATATAGAGATTCGTCTGCCGACCACAAAATATTTCATAGCAGTAAAGTTAGTTTTTAGTTAGTGTTATAACCAGTTCCTGTGACTGTATGGTGGTTATTTACCGAATATTACATATCTGAGGAAACGATATGCCGTATGTGTTAGGTGTACACATGGTCATTTTAATTCGTCGAAGTGGGCGTACACTACGGCTGTGTTAGTGCTGTGAGGTAGTGTTTTGATGTAATCAGGACTGTATAGAACCCTATTTTTTTCATTACTGACACGCACTTAACCAGTACTAACGGGAGAAGGAGTGTTGCATGGTCTTCTTTATAGTTGTAACGTTGAACTTTCCAGTTACTGCATTGAAGAGGACCTATGAATAGTAGTCTAAACGACACTAAATGGTTTGCTTTTCTGTTTAAAATTATGTTAGCCCAACACTCAAAGCTATTCTTATTTATAACTAGCTGAAAATACGGCGTTGCACTGTATTTACTTATTTATTTCAAATTTTCAAATGTTTGTAAAGCTTTTGGACCAACCTGCAGTGGTCATCAGTCCTCAGACATACAAACTAATTAAACTAATGCTAAACAAACCACATACACTTCCCCTAGGGAGGAATCGAACTTCCGACGGGGAGCGAACATGCACTCCACATCAAGGCGCCTTAGAGCGCTGGCCACTCCCGTGTTGATTTATTTATTTATTCAAGCCTTGAGGTAGTACTTCCACTATCCCTTGTCCCTCTGTTCATCTCTTTTCCTCCAAAATATGTTATATTTATGGCAAAATTAATAATAAATAAAGCTGTCTTGCATAATGTACTAATTATCAGTATCCAAACAAATATGTAAATTTTATACATTCATTTAATTAAAAAAATTGACCATAAACAATATTTCTTGTTACTTCTCCAGGATCTAATATGAATAAAGTCTTTGGTAAGCGCAACCTTGAGGAAGCGACATAATGCTGTCCGTGTGAGAAAAGTCGATACGTCAAATCCTCCACAGTATTTAGAAGATTGCCCTATGATTTATTAATTGTAATAGAAAATGCAATTTTCATTGGAAACTGCAGTCTCTTGAAGTTAAAAGGTACATCTGTCGGAAGAAATTGGTACTCGTTGTGTGTACAGTGTTTCATTCTATTCCTTTAATTGTAGCTTGTAACGATACTGCTGACCCCCTCATCTCAATGTTATCGTACGATACCGTCTGCCTGCTCCTCTCATCTCAATGTCATCCTACGATACCGTCTGCGTTGGATCCGGAATCGTGTGTTTCAGTTGTGATATATGTTGCATGTGAAGTTAAAAACGTAATAGCCAGCCTAGGAATCAGTGTAGGACAGTGTCTGGGTGATACTGTGATTAAAACGAGTGATAGTTTTCATTAATTAGGAGATTCATATATTTTCTTTCCAGACAGTTCTATAAACAATAGTTGCGTCATTGTATGTTATTTCAAGACTTAAACAGACGAATTGTAAAATCTTTTGTAAAAAACACAAAGACGTTAAAATAAATAGCATTTTATATATGTTAGGCTCATAAACAAGTTGTGTAGATCAGCTAATTGTTTTAATTACTGTAAAGTCGAGATTTGAATATTGTGTTTCTTTGTATATATTGACTCACTTGAGATTTGGAACCTATTTTGAAAATGTCCAAGATAATTGGTAGGTCAATATATGTTAGGAACATGTGTGATGTACTCGTTAACAAATTAATTGATTTTTAACATCGCACTTTGTTGTCAACAGAAAGATCGGAAATTATGACTTAAAAATATTTGCTTCATCTAAAATTATTGTATGTATAGTTTTCATTTTTTATTGCGATTATTTTTGTGTATATGAAATGTTTGTTAATTGTAAATCAGTATATTCTATTGTTATGAACAATGCTTAATGTAAGATAATTATTGTCGATCTTATATATTTGTCTCACCGTCTTACGTGGGGGAGTTCGAGTTTCAGTCGATTGTCAAGTGCTCAGGAATGCATGTTACTTTGTGTTTTGAGAATGGAAGTACTATCAGCTAAATTATGATGTATTGAATTTGTATTGTTTTGGTGGAAAAGTTTGATTAAAGAAGAAGTGAAAATTGTACATATCGACTATTTATTTCTACCACAACGCCCCAGGAGAATAATGTTGCAGCGAGCAGAACCCCCATACATCGAAATATTAAAAAGCTGAGTATCGGTAGAATAAACTGTAATATACTTAAATTATATTAATATATTTCAAGCTCTATTATTGCTTTCTCCTGCAGCCGTGTGAGCTTCACTGTCTTAAGTTGTCAACAGCACTGTCGTCTTTCAGGAATTTCCTTAATCTGACTGGGATACAGCAGTGTCTTAGTTACAAATCAGTTATGTATTAAAACATAGTGCGTGATGGTTATTACCCGCTGCACTATATATTATCTCCTAATTATTGAATTATATGTTGTACAACTTCGTAATTTTGCTGGTATATATTTATTTGTATAAGTTCTGTATGTGTGTAAAATCTTTTGCGAATACAGTAAGCAGTAAATAAGTAATAAATTAAAAACTGGTGCATGATGGGGTAGTTTTCCATTAATATTACTGTTTATGTCCTTGTAACTCATGGACTACGTGTCGTACTGTGATACAATTTCGAAGGTGCATTCGGCCGTACGTGTGTATACTGCCTGTAAAATTTTCTGCGAGAACAGTTTGTTGTGAAGAAATGATAGATCATAACATCATACCCAATGCCACAGTTTTACTCCTCGAACAGGGAAAATGTAGTAACAGGAAACGTTTCTCCTTTCATCATTTTGCTGTGGTTGTCAGCATGAAAATATATAATAAAGATTTGAAATTATGTTTAAAGTTTGTTACAGGTCACTAAGTACTCTCATTTTCAAAAAGTCTGAGAATAAAGTATCGTCGCATTATGTGGCAGTTTTTGCTACTGTTACTGTTTCTGACGTTACATCTCCTGAACCATGTGTCGAATTTGGTTCTTACTCCTACAGAAATTGTTACCTCACGTAAAGGAATATGTATACCAAACTCAGCAACAATAGGTCCAGCAGTTTAGGAGCAAATGTGCAACATTGTCGCGTGATACAGAAGTTTATCGCTCATCTCATTGTTTATGCCGTCGTATCTCCTGACCTACTGTTTTCATGGTACAAATTGGAATAAAAATGTAAATTTGTATGCAATACATACACACAAACCCACAGAAACACAAACACACATATCTGGCCATGGAAACCCAGTGACGCGGCTCAGTGTTCAGCACAGTGGAGGACGGTGGTTCAGATACACCTCCGGCCATCTGGTTTTAGGTTTTCCGTGAATTCGCTAAATTACTCCAGACAAATTCCGCGATTGTTCATTTGAAAGAGCATGGCCGATTTTCTTCGCCATCTACAATAAAAAACACTCCCAGGTTGAGCTGTAACGACAACGATGTCGACGAGACGCTGAAGTATAATTTTGTCCGTGTTTCTTTGGCCATGGAAACCTACGAAGTTATATTAGTCCGTCTCCTTACCCCTCTGTCCATCGCCTTCCGCCCCATTCTCTGACTATTTAAGGCATTATTTTTGTGAACATCGTGAAGTATCAGCGATCTGAATGATTGAATTCATTTAATGATCAATCTAGATCGCAATTTATTTGATGATTAGTGGTTTCAGCCATTTAGATGGCCTTCCTCAGACCACTATAACCATAGTGTTGGCCACCGGTTCCGCTGAGTAGAAGCTGAATGATAAATGTCGACATCTGTCTTTCAGGCAACGCCTACTCAGCCCAACACTATGGTTTCAGTGTTCTGAGGATGGCCATTTCAGTAGCCGAAATCGGTTACCATCAAATAAATTGTGATCTAGACTGACTTATAAGTGAATTTATTTCACCCAAATCTCCTGTTCGTTTACACGCACATAAATCCTTATGACAATGGGTGTACCGGCAATTCCAATGGATTTTTTTAAAATCACTAGAAAGGTCGGCGACGAATATATAAAACAGGGTACGTGCATTAAATCGAAGCGTTATTAGAATTTGTGAATTTGCCGCTGCGCTGACATGTGTACATGACAATGTGTGACCATCGTGATGGGGCTGTGTGTGTGTGTGTGTGTGTGTGTGTGTGTGTGTGTGTGTGAGAGAGAGAGAGAGAGAGAGAGAGAGAGAGAGAGGAGTGGTTGGGTGGTGGGTGGGTGGGAAGTGCACCCAGTGTAATATGAGCGGGGCTCCGCAGTTGTTATCGGGATATGTCGCCTTTTGTTTATGACTGCCATCAGTTGAAAACATGACATCATACTCATAAGAGGGGCCCATATTTACCGACTTCAATATTTTTGAAAGATCACTCCCACCCCTTCCTCAAAACGTGTTTGAACGATTTTAAATCATGATTGTACCAAACTTTATCGCTATAGAAAATAAGAAACATGAACTATCACACTGCTCGCTGACGTCATCCTTTTCTCTCAGTACTATCACCATATACCCCCGTAGACCAGTGCTCTATTTACTGATAACCCATCTAACTGTCACATCAGTTATGCAATGCGAGGAAACATGTGCTTTTCATAGAAGATATGAAACGTCAAATAACTGGACACAAATTACCATCAAACAATCAATTGCTAGACGTTTTATTTTATAACATATAGGAAGTAAATTAACCTGCAAAAAATTCTAATATTCTGATTCGCAAAAGTATTCTATTTTGGGAGAAAACATGAAGTATCGGATAAGACAGTTTCAAATAAAATTTGCTTTCGTGTTTGTGTAATTCTGAAGAATGCTGCAAGGTGAGATACAAAAGATTTTTTTATTGAAAAATTAGCGATCGTCTTCGACAGATGTCAGCTGAGTGTACGATATTCTATATAGATTCGTCAGGTTATTACAGAGTAAATTGGTAACAATAGTGAAGTACTACGTATTTTTAAATATTCCGTTGACAGAATTAAGAGGAAGAAGCTGAGAACGGTCTGAAGAAGAAAATGAGCACTCAGAAATGATATCCCTGAAGTTCATCGGGACGGCAGAGTGTTACTAGCATTGTCAAGACCCAAAGGAAGAAAGGCTTCCAGTCGTTGTTACAACTGGCGGTAGTGAACAAGTGGGATTCATTAACGTACTGGGGTAATAAGGACAACGTACGAATTCTATGCAACGACACAACTGCTTCAATCAGTGGCGTCATAGCGTGGCGTGTATCTTACTGGAACACAAATGGAACAGTTGTATTTCCCAAGCCGCCATGGCATATATGAATGTGAAGTAATGGTGTAAGCAGCAGTCCTGACATAAGGGTTCTCAAGCATTTGAAAGGAAAGTGGAAAACTATCAATAACAGTAATATTCTTACTTAGCATAAGTTATTTGAAGCAGTTTGCAAGCCTAGGGACTGACGACTAACGCAGTTAAGCCCCTTGGATTAACAAACTATTTATTGATTTTTCTAATTTAATCAAGTATAAGTTCAACAGAGGTAATCACAACGAAGTACATGAATTAACTGTGAACAGTGATTCTCATGAAGTCGTAGAGTTCTGTGCATTAATTTTGGGAGCATGTTTTGCGTATCTTCGTGGAGCAATATATCAAAGAAAATAGATTGCAATAGCAATGAATTTCTTAATGCCAAATCATAACCAGAACTACATTTTGAAAATAAAAATGCATAGAAAAACGTCTCTCTTTCAACTGTGTTTACGTCAAACCGTAGCTTCTGTACAGTGAAAGTGTAGAAGAACCTCATTGAATCTCTACCTCTTAAAAAAGATCAGAAATCGTATGAAAGGATTTGTTACACGACTTCACTATCAGTTGTAAGGAAATTCAGTTATCGGTTTTTGACTGTAAGAAAAACACACCGAAAAGGAAACACTCTCAACGACAACAACTATGCAAAGGGTAACTAAGAAAAGGGTATTTATTGGTGATTTTCTGCAGTCACAATAAACCACAAAACCTAAAAATCCCAATCTCTCGCTCTCGTCGGTGCGGTTTAGCGTCATTCTGTTGAGATGAAATCTTTTCCAGAGTAAATCTAACTACAGAGAATATATATATATATATTAATATAATGGACACTGAAAGAATATCGATTTGTCCTGATACGTTGTAGAGGTAAGAAGAAAGGTAAGACTGGTATGACGTATGACAACAGACCTTAATAACTGTTGTTCGTATTAGATACATTGATATTGTTTCTTCGATGCTCAGGAATTATCTTTCGAAAGCTTAAATATCAGAGCTGATTTCCGTTATCGTTTTACCACACGTTTTAATAAATCGAAACTTTGAACGACTGGGGGAGACTTAAAGGAGCGAGTTGTGCTGTTGAAGAGGTACGAACTAAGCACATTGAGAGCCGTATGTTCATAGTGGCTGAAAAATGTTATTTGTAAAGACATTATGAATCATAACTTAATCCGTGATGGAGCGCTTTTTCATGAACCTTATTGTTTGTGATATCATGTCTCCGTAACAATGTGTCGTAGGTGATTCTTACGCTCACGGGGATGTTCTATTGTTTCCAACTGAGGGTTGCATCCCTTTAGCATTTCGTTAGCCAGTATGTAACTGCAATGCAGCTGCTGATAAGTTTAGCCCATACAGGGTATTTTATTTCCCCGGTACTTTCTACATCTAGCGAGCATACCCTGCGCGCACCATCCAGGGATGCGCCCGATGGGAGACTAACAAATCCACACAGCTTTGAGAAAAGAAAGTGCCACTGGAATCGAAGGAATGACAGCGATACTGGTGAAATTACACGAACTTTTGAGAAGCCTGTTTGTAAAATGCTTAAATGGTGAGGCTACACTATAAGAATGAACAATAAGACTTACATCAACAAGCCACAATAATGGAAGAAAAGTGGAGTGCAATAAAAGCAGAAAGAATAATTACCAATGTATTTAGCATAATTTATGGAATGATTATTAATAATTTTTGGAAAAACAGAATTTACGGAAATTGAGGCCGAGGAACAGGCTGGTTTCAGAACATCGATCATATGTTTTGCTTGCAACAAGTAACTGAAATGAAAAAGAGTTTGAAAACTAGAATTATTGTGTAATGAAAAAGAAAAGAAAATTGATCCAAGTCAGTAAAAACTATACGACGTAAAATCAAAGTAGCTTTGGCCTTAAAAGATATCTCTGAGTTGATTAGTAAGTGATAAAATAATTTCCTATTTACGAATTAAGCCAGAGAAAGAATTTACTGCTATTATAAAATGTTGAATCATAATTAATCAAAGATTAGGGATGAGTCATATTATATATATATATATATATATATATATATATATATATATATATATATATATATATATATATATTTTATTTTTTTTTTTTTTTTTTTTTTTTCAGAAAAGAACATCTACCACAGATATTGGTCGACTGGACATAACATCATGTTCACGGCACCATCCAAGGAGTTTAAAATACAGGGAGACGTCCTTAGGGTGAAAAAGTGAAGCCTGCCTCCGCCATATTGCTAAGTTTTCGAAAAGTGTTTGTATTGTAGGGCTAATGTTTTATGTAAAAACAGGAATAAAACATCTGACGGTTTCGCCGTTACGTACAACGTGTTAAAAGAGTTCAAATTAGCCGCTAAAATTTAAGTTTCAAATATATTGTGATGCGTATTTTTTACTATTATTGAAAAAAGCATATTGTTTGAAAGCACTACTTTGCAGTGACTCTCAGTTCAAAGCATTAACAGTAAGAGGGTCGACTTAACGCATTGTTTTAATGGAGAAATAGCATTCTAAATTTGACAAAGATGGCGGGCAGGCTTCAACTAATGTATGTGCTCGGCATAGATTCTGACCTCCTTGGCACCAACATCTATACTGCGATACCACGTGACTGTTGGCAAAACAGTGAATGTGTCCATCTGTCCTTACTATTGTACAGGGATTTTCGAGGCAAAGAGTAACTATAAATTTCATGTGCAAGTATTATTACTTTAAAATATTGCCGTTTCTTGAAAACTGCTAATCTGTTTTCTGTATCTAATGTTTGCCTCTAGTCACGTGGTTCTGTGTTGTTACCACGGCATGAGTACAGCCTAAGGAGATTAGAATAAAGGGAGGTGGCGTTATCTGTATTAAAAACGGGATTGGTTGAAGCCAGAAGGGCCATGATTTTGCGCCCAAAACAAAGATTTCTCGCTTAAACCCTGTATGTATATTGTCCGTTTACGTAATGCCACTAAAGTAACAGTCACATCGGAGTATTTACTTAGATATGACGTACATTTCAACTACTACAACTACAATGCACACGCGCTACGACAAATGTTTTGGGCACAAACAAGTGCTGGAGTGCCCATTTGATGGCTTCACTTTTTAAGTGTTAGGGCATCTCCAGAGATCCCAACCTCCTTGGTATAGCCGTTCTATTGTATGTCCGGTATACTAGTATCTATGGTCAAAGGAAAAGAAGCGATTCCTAGTATCACAGGAAAGATGGATTTTCAGAGAGTAGACTAAGTTCAGAGTAATTATATCGAGTGACCGATAATGAAAGATAAATAAGTAGTATCCTTAAACGTATGAAAATTGCTATCGTAAATAATAATTTTCATATTGGTAAACTCATGAATTTCTATTAAAAATTATGTCTATAGTCCGTGGATAATTTACATCTGTTCGTGGACTGAAACAAGTGATTCTCGAAACTATAAAGGCGCGCGTCAAGAGCCAGCGAGGTACGGCTGCGCAAAGTCTGTTCTCCACCCATCAAACTGCTACATCCAAGAGAGTTGTTATTAACGCACTGGATATTGATCAATAAAAAACAAAAGTGAATTCGGGTGTTGCTGTGTACTAATTGTACCTTCATTTTTGTAACAGATTCTGGGACCAACATTGACATTTGTAGTGTTATATGTTACAAGTATTTTTCCGTTTTCCTTCAATTTGTTGCGATTTCAGACATGTGGCTAGGTATGAACGTTGAACTATGTTGTTTTTCACTGGCGTGCTGTTTCATCACTACTTCTCAGCTGTTATATCTTGTGTATAACAACTTAGAGTTTGAAATTAATGGACTGTAAACAGTATAAACTACAATTTTCTTCAAAAAATCTCTTGTACTTGCTTCTCCTTGTTCAAATGTCACCATACACTGCTGTTGGGGCGTCATTGTTATTGCCTTTCCCTCAATTCGCTGTGAAGTAGTATGCATTAGTATTCATTTATTCCGCACAACCGAGATTTCCCCTTTACAGGTGACTGTATGCTTGATTCTAGCACACCTACTGTAAATTGGTGAAGTTAGTCTCAACGTTCTACGTCTGTGGTATCAGTTTATGTCACAATGACATTTCATCAATTATGATTATATTATTTTTTAATAGTTCAATATAATTTTTGACAGACTACTTGTTTCGTAATTTGTAGAAAAATAAACAGCTATGTCACTTTCAGTCGTAAGCACAGACATGTGGTCTTCAGACCCCAAGAAATTGGCGACAAGCATAATTTGTTTTTAGGGTAGAGTGCCTCCATCGGATTATCAGTAGCTGTAGAGGTGGCAAGCCTGGACAAATGTTTATTGTTGGCATGTGCATCAGTCTGTTAGTTTTAAATATATTCCATGCAGGTCTCTTGTGCCCATCTCACAATTCACATGTCTGTGGTTACGTACTTTTTTTTTGCCGCCGCATATATGTGCTTCTCTTCCCACTTGACGGACGTTGTTTCCACTTACAATTATAAGTTTGCTGATATATATATATATATATATATATATATATATATATATATATATATATATATATATATTTCTCGTAAAATTAGCCTACATTTTTACTTTCTATTTTTATATTAATTTTTACTTCAAAAAAGGCTCAGATGGACACTGTGAAAGTAAACTAACAACAACAAAAACACGTAGCACTATCCTATCAATTAAAAGACGAAAGAATTCATACCAACGTTACCAATGTGGCCAGGCGAAATACTTTGTGTTCCAGACCAGTTTGTGGAAAGTGCCAGAATATTAACATTTAGGACTTCCATTTACTAATTTGATTTGTAATTTTTTATGTTATTTTTTACATGTTGAGTTTTAGATCATCTTAGAAATTATCAAAGAGCGTGTTTGAGATTATGTGGAATCTGTTTAGTATTTTTACATTAGTGAAAATGGAATTTTATAAGTATGCTATTAATATTTAAGTTTTATTTCCATTAAAGTTATTTGTTTTCTTCAAGTCATTTGCATCTTGTAATCTACTTCCAGTGTTGCTTTGTTTAGGACCATTTCAGAAAATTTAATGATTATTTATTCGATATATGATCTTGAACTCCGAGATCTGCGATACTGCATGTATAATGTTGCGTTAGTGAAAATGTCATTACGGTTTAGAAGTCTCCATGGATGTAACTATGAATACTTCAGATCTCCACTTGATGAATTGAACATGAACAAGATGATTCAAGAAAGGATAAAAGGTTGAGCATTGAGGTGTGCGGAAGGGATGTTGAGTGAATTTTGGGATGTAAGAAGGGAAGAGTAGCGCTATAATGAATGGGAGGCACGAAATCGAGGGGAAATGGACAGGCTGTACAGAAATATGGGATGGTTTTGTAATTGGTAGGATGTGTAAATGTTTAGATGAGCTGGCTGGTGTAGGTGAGGGAGGCAACCCGAACTTCGTTTGGAGAGGATTTACAGAGTGTTGAGGTGTAGGGAGGGTGTATAGACATACGAACATGTGATTCATGGTGAATGTAGTTTGGAGATAATGTGGAGTGTGTGAATGTGCTCTATGCCAGAAAGAAAAGTTGAAAATTTGATGAAGTGCTAAGTTATCCATGGGAGGGAAAGTAAACGGATGTAGACAGGGCACAATGGATTAGATTTAAAAAACTTTGAGGGGGCAGTTTTTTATCCTTTATTATATTCTTAAGCTATCTAAAGTTCTGAAGCAAGCAGGAGTAAAATATAGGGAGCGTAAGGTTATTTACAACTTGTACAAAAACCAGACAGCGGTTGTCAGAGTTGAAGGGCATGAATGGGATGCAGTGGTTGGGAAGGGAGTAAGACAGGGTTGTAGCCTTTCTCCAATGGTGTTCAATTTGTACATTGAGCAAGCTATAAAGGAAAGCAAGGAGAAATTTGGAGAAGGAATTAAAGTTCAGGGTGAAGAATTAAAAACATTGCGTTTTGCCGACGACATAGTAATTCTGTCAGATACAGCAAAGGACCTGGAAGAGCAATTGAATGGAATGGACAGTGTGCTGAAAGGTGCATATAAGATGAACATTAACAAGAGTAAAACTAGGGTAATGGAGTGCAATGTAAGAAAATCAGGTGATACTGAAGGAATTAGATTAGGTAACGAAACAATAAAGGAGGTAGATGTGTTTTGTTACTTGGGCAGTAAAATAACAAATGATGGTCGCAGTACAGATGATATAAAATGCAGAATGGCAATGGGTAGAAAGGCGTTTTTGAAAAAGAGAAATTTGTTAACATCGAATATTGATTTAAGCCTAAGGAAGTCCTTTCTGAAGGCATTTGTATGGAGTGTTGCCTTGTATGGGAGTGAAACATGGACAATAAGCAGTGTGGACAGAAATAGGATAGAGGCTTTTGAAATGTGGTGCTACAGAAGAATGCTGAAGATTAGGTGGGTGGGATCGCGTAACTAATGAGGAGGTACTGAACCGAATTGGGGAGAAAAGAAATTTCTGGCATACCTTGACTAAAAGAAGGGATAGATTGATAGGGCATATTCTTAGACATCAAGGAATCGTGAATTTAGCATTGGAGGGAAGTGTGTGGAGTAAAAACTGCAGAGGAAGCCCAAGAGATGGATACAGTAAGCAGATTCAGACAGATGTAGGTTGCCGTTCTTATGTGGAGATGAAGAGGCTTGCTCAGGATAGGGTATTGTGGAGAGCTGCATCAAACCAGTCTCCCTACTGAAGACCACAACAACAACAACAACAGCAACTCCTTTCCTTAATCTCTACATACATGTCCTGAGAGTTTACAACCACTGACATTAACCTTTCCCACGTCACTGACAATACAATGGTCAGTGAGGCATAGTACACCTACCACACTTCATTTCTGTATCCCCTAAACAAATGATGGTCGCAGTACAGAGGATATAAAATGCAGAATGGCAATGGGTATAAAAGCGTTCTTGAAAAAGAGAAATTTGTTAAAATCGAATATTGATTTAAGCCTAAGGAAGTCCTTTCGGAAGGCATTTGTATGGAGTGTTGACTTCTATGGTAGTGAAACATGGACAATAAGCAGTGTGGACAGAAAGAGGATAGAGGCTTTTGAAATGTGGTGCTACAGAAGAATGCTGAAGATTAGGTGGGTGGATCGCGTAGCTAATGAGGAGGTACTGAACCGAATTGGGGAGAAAAGAAATTTCTGGCATACCTTGACTAAAAGAAGGGATAGATTGGTAGGACACGTTCTTAGACATCAAGGAATTGTGAATTTAGCGTTGGAGGGAAGTGTGTGGGGTAAAAATCGCAGAGGGAGACCAAGAGACGCGTATAGTAAGCAGATTCAAGTGGATGTGGGTTGTCGTTCTTATGAGGAGATGAAAAGGCTTGCTCAGGATAGAGTAGGGTGGAGAGCTGCATCAAACCAGTCTCTGGACTGAAGACCACAACAACAACAAGCTAACTAATTACATGGTCAGTAGACTGACAGCAGTCCAGCCGTCTCCTATGTTGCGCTTCAGCTTTGCGTTGTAACAAAATTGACGTAAAGTTTGCAGAAAAAAAACATGATGATGTAAAAATATTAACAAGATTAACAAAATGGAACAGAGGATTAAAAACAAGTTGTATAAAAACTTGTGCCACAGTGGCATTAAAAGCACATTGAAGAGCTATGAACCAGACATGAGAAGACTGAGGGAGACACTGATAAAAAAACAACGAATGCGATTCTCTTTCTTGTATGGTGGATGCACTGGTAAAAATGATAACCAATACACTGACACAAACAGTGGTGCTGCAGGGGAGGAGATGGTGGGAGAGGACGAAGCACGGAGGAGAGGGAGGGATGGTGTAGGATGGCATGGGGAAAGAGTGTAGGGACTCTAAGGGGGGGGAGAGGAGGGATGGGGCAGCCAAGCGGTGGTAGCGGAAAGGAGGGGAGGGGGAGAGGGGGCGTTACATCCATGGGGAGAGGATCAGGGTTGGCAGGAGGGATAGAGTTCAGGACAGAGGGTGTTATCTGGTAGAGGGAGGTTGCTGATGCTACTATGGGGAAGGATGTGGAGAATGTGGAGGTGAAGGGAGGGAGGGATACAGTGGTGAAGGCATGGCGGAGGCCCCAGATTTTTGTTCAAATGTCTGTAAATCTATCGGACCAAACTGCGTGGTCATCAGTCCGCTGCTTACAAACTACTTAAATCTAGGTAAACTAACCTACGGACAAACACACACACCCAGGGCCGTCTTAAGCCATTCAGGGGCCGCTGGGCACGCAGGGTGTTGGGGCCCTAAAAAAGGACTGTTTTAGAATGGTGTACATTTATTTAGTGACTTAATTGGTTAAATATTACAAACCAAATACTAATGATTAGTTCAACAAATTAGTCTTTGATTCAGATTAATGATTACGTTAAAGATTTCTAGAATATAAAATATACAGATTTTTGAGTAAGTCTCATTCTATGCAGATGACTGGCACATAGATTAAGGGTCCCGACAACAAAACAGTAATTTATTTTGAATGAAATCATCAGAATGATGTTCATTTGGTTAATGAATTTATTGGTTATTATGGTTAGAAATATACAAATACAATACTAGTGATTACTGATTTGCAAATTGGACTTACGCTGCTGTTAAATGTTTTTTGGGGATTTCTGAATTGCAAAATCTTCTATTATGTCTTCAAAGACAAGCTTTTGGGGACGTCACTTTCTATGCACATGACTGACGAATTAGTAAGTCGTTCCTGTACCACAGACGTTCGTAATCCAATTTTGATTCTCTTTAACTGGGGAAATGAACGCTCTCCACTGCAATTGGTTACCATTACACAAAGAAATATCCGGGTAGCAACTTCTACGTTCGGAAAGGTTTCTTCTATTTTATCTGCTTTTGTTAAAGAATGTAAGGATGACATACTTAGCCCTGGAGATTCATTTGGAATATTTTTCAAATATTGTTTTAAATGAAAACATAGTGATATGAGCTCATCAGCATTAACGCCTCCATGATAAAATTCTTCAAATTCTTTGCACCTGTTTCTCAACTGTTCAGAACCAATTTGTTTTAACTGAGAAAGGAAACTAAAATGTTTGCCAACTTTCTCGTATGCTTCTGGACATCCCCTCAAACCAGAATCCAATGTGTCGATAATAGGCAGAAAAACTTCTACACGAAATTTTTCTTTGGCCCTCAGCTGGACAGTCTCTGACAAATCTTCGGAAAAAGTGGTATGCTTGCTGCAAATTATCGTTCTTTGGGAATTACCCTTATAGTCAGCACCTGGGTTTCTCTCTTTGGCTGAAGATTCATACTGACTGAATCTACTGCGTGCACAACTGATGAAATCGGAAATAGATGCAAAAAGTTTTTTTACTATGTCTATTGTGACGGTACTACTTTGTAAAGTTGCATTTGTGTTGTCGATAGTTCTCAAAATGGCATCTTATATCTCCGTTAGAATGGTCTCGAGATTTTTCCTTTTTTTGCAAAGGCTTCGAGCTTCATTTATTGTTTCAACTGGCTGATCAGTGTTATGCAAAGCGTTAAGAGCGTCAGCACGAGCAGACCATCTGGTTTCAGAGAGGGTCTTCAGAACTTTATTTGCACCTAAACATTCTTTCAAAACTTTCCATTGATTGTTCGAAGCAGGAAAAAAGGTGGACAATGTTGGGAAGTATGCTACTGCTTCAGAAACACATGCAGCCGCCTGAGCACGTACTAAATTTAGTGAATGTGTGGCACATGGTACAAAAATAACAAATTCACATTTTTCTTTTATTATTTTCTGTAAACCTGAATACTTTCCAGCCATATTTGCTGAATTATCATAGCTCTATGCACGGCAATCTTTTATTGCATTGTCAAAGCTATCCAAAAACGCCTACAACAAACAATCAATGCCGTAATCCCAAATACCTCACAATTTATTGAATAGGTATGAAAGCAATACTCATTAAGAAACCTTTTTTCAATCACAAATCTGTAGTAACTGGAGAAATAAAGGTGCGATAGAATTATTTCTGCATTGTTACCTTCAAGTAATTCAGAGAACTCGGGGTTATCTTCAGTTTGTTCTTCAATTTCTGCGACTGCCAAGTTATCGCAGCTGTTCTCGCAGTTCAGACACACATTGTAACAGTTGATACCTGCTTTCTTGCATTCACAGTCGATCTGACAGGTCTTCATACACTTAACACTTACAAGAAATAAGTTTCAAAACTGCTTCTGGTGCTGGTGGCTGTAGCGTTGGCACTGGCAGCAGACTCTTCCAACCCCACTGTTCAGGATCTTTTTCATTTCCAAGCCGCTGATGCACTTGAAAATACACTCTCAATGTCTGTCGCTGTGCTGCAGCCTCGGTAGGAGGTAGAGCCGCCAAATGGGCTGTTGTTCTGCATGCTGACCTTATATAGTGTTCATACCGCAATTTATTCAAGGACGTGGCTTCCCTTACGGTCAATTTATACAACGCAGTGAGAAACGTTAGACCAGCATTAGTGACAGCGTCAGCATGTACAGTAGGATCTTTAAAAATTTCAATGGTCTTGGTAAGAGCAGGCATTTTCTTCAGGGTTTGGAGAAACCTCATCTTTCCTACTCTGAACAAGGTTGAAGTTCCGTCACATCCTCCCATGGCATCCAAACAAAATATGTTGTCACTAATAGATTTTTCTGGTAGGCAGTCAGGAGAAAAAAATCTGTTTTGGTGCTGTCCCTTTGCCTGGCTTCAGAAAGTATACATTAGAATATACAACCTAACAACGACCAATTATGATCACAAACAAATCTACGTCTTCACCCACAATAGCTACAGAGTTATGTTGTTGTGTAAGATCAATTGCTTTGGTTGCAATAAGTGTATCTACATCCTCTTGTGCCTACTTCGTTTGAATTCCATCTGCTGCAAATTTGTTCTTCAACATTGAGATGAGACGGCTTTTGTTTCTCATATTAATTAGAAATTTCTCTTGTGAAACTGTTGGGATCATTCTTTCGTCAAACTTGACACCTACTGACATGTCTGCGTGACCTTCTTGCTCTCTGCATATTTGGTACCCCCTTGAGAATAAACATCGAAGACAACTACATCATTGGCCTTGTACTTTGCCTTAACAAATGAAATGTAATTCTCAGAAATCGATAAAAATAATTGACCCCTGGTTCACACGACTCTGTGCAGCAAGTATCCTCCATCTATGACGTACACATATCCCTGAAGATTTACCTGGTCAGTTGGAGTGAATGCTTTGTACAATGAAGACTTTGTTCCTTTCCTCACACCATACCCATCAAAAATAGACAATGGATAACGGCAAAGATCGTACTTTAAGAACTCTTCAAGTTCTTCATCGGGCTGTTTAGCAATTGTCATTCTTTGAAAAATAGTCATAGGATTGATGGGGATGATTTCATTACTAATGTTCACTACATTATTAACGCTGTTAGTCTCCACCTTTTCACTTATCCGAGACCCTGCGTTCACCGGAAAAGCTCCAAATGTAGAGCGTAGAAGAAAGCCTGATGCTCTTCTGTCAAGCTTCATCCTCACCCATGCCCACGATGCCTCACTCTGTGGTTCCTCCTGCCTGTTTGTATTTCTTTCACCAGATGCACCAAATTACGTGGAGGCAGTCGTTGTTGTGACCTTGCGTAATCTTCAGGAATACCTGTTCCACACAAAACAATGTGTTTTCCAATGGAAATAGTCAGAAGATGATCATAATTTTTGTGAAGATGTGCTTGGTTCAGCAGCTTTCTTCAAGTAGGCAGCTACCCTTCTTTCATTTACGTAACTTTTCTGGCATGAAACAGATGTTTTACCCTCTAAATAGCCATCTTCCTATCATTTCGTTCTTTAGTAGCATCACGTAAAGTTTCTATTCCTCTTTCTTTGCCCACTATCACTGCACCCTTACCTAAATATTTATCACAAATAACTTGTCACTCGACATTGCGCCTGAGTTGTTGCGCTATATCTCAACGAAAACATTCAAACATAGCTTCACGTCTTTGAGAGAAAGGGAAATAACACGATCACGGCAGTGAATGTACACAAACTGGAGAATTGAGGACAGTTCGGTGTTTCGGCAGGAAGAGCCCCCTTCGCCTGTCTTAAATTTAAGGGCAGCGGCCGCAAAGGTGGGACGGAGGGGCGGGCAGCAGCCACAGGTAGACGGACAGCATGGGCGGGCAGCTGAGTGCAAGGTCACAAAGGACAAAAAGAAGAGCTGCTTCCATGGTTCGCAAGGTGAACACATTTAAAGGCGAGGAACTGCTGATGAAATAATCCACCCGGAAAAAAACATGCAATTTTTTTCTATTTTCCAGAATTTACTGATTTCACCACTTTTTCAACGTTGTTTTACGTGGAAACCATACGACGTACAAAAAAATGTTACAGACATAAATTGTGGATAATTTACTACTCTTCATTTTATTACTGGGCCACGTTTTGTGTAAATAGCTTGCTTAGCAAGTTATAAGCTGAAAACCACTGACAATTGTGATTTTTAGTTGTTTTTTGATGATTTTGCCGATCTAATTTTTGTTGGAAAACTTCAGATTCGTATTCAGCACCCCAAAAAACATAGAATAAGCCACTAAAAACAATTACACCAAATTTTTCGCCTTTCAGCTCTTTTTGTGCACGATTTGATTGGACTAGACCTCCACGCAGGGTATTGTAAGTTTGCGCCCGGAGCTATTTCTTCTTTTCAGAGATTTGCCTCTGGTGTTCCCTCTAGCGGCATAGTCCTAGCTAGAAAACTCTTGCGAGATTTAAGGCGGTGTCTTGCTGCCTGGTGACCATACAGAGGATGTCTTTGGTCAGTCTCCTGCTTTTCTCTTTCATAGTCTGCAGCAATGGCCCTCCGGATATTGCGTGGGGCTATTCCAACAATTGGATACAATTTCTGCAGTGGTGTGGGCTTCAAGCATCCTGAAATGATCCTTGCTGTATCATTGACCGCAATTTAAACTTGCTTAGCGTGCGCTGAAGCGTCGTACACAGGAGCAGCATTTTCAGCGGCTGATATACAAAGCGCAAATGCAGTAGTAGGAGCAGGAGGGGGCAGAGATGCATCATTAGCCAAAAAAGACGTCAGCCTGATCAACCTTTAGTGAGAGTAGAAGATAGTGGATGTATTGCACCAGTTAGTAGTTTCAGGATCTAATGCAGGTCAATTTTATTCTTGTACCTTGTTTCTTGTTTTAGTCAGGATTTCATTCTAGTGAAGACATTTAACTGACAACATTCGCATGTTTTTCGAGATGACATTTGTGTTAGACTGTTGCGCAACAAGTGGCAATGTGGCCAAAACAATATTGGAGTGACGCCAGCGCCATCTGTGACTCAGGCAACGAACGCTCCTGCGCGATGCACGGCCGCCTCGACGTGCGGTGGACAGGCGTCAGGCGTTGGCGTGGAGGGGGTGGGGGAGGGGGAGGCACGGGCGTCAGCGCCAGCCGCGTAATGAGGCCGCCCAAATTAATGGCCGCCTAGCGCGCCGCCGGCACTGCGAAACCAGCCCACACCCCAAGGCTTTGCTCGCCTATGTGCTCGCCACCTATGTTTCACACATCCCATCCTTCTCCATTACCTGCCATCCTCTCCACGACACGTCCATTGTACCTTTTACTCCGTATCTCCGCTTCACATCTCTCTCTTCATACCCATCTCCTTCCCTGTGCCAGTATCTATACCTTCCTCTTTCACTCTCTTCCCTCACCCCAGTCCGTCCATTTTCCAAAAATGTTCAAATTTTTGTAAAGGTTATGGTACTTAACTGCGGTGTCATCAGTCCCTAAACTTATAAACATAAACTACCTTATACTAAAGACGAATATCCATGCCCAAGAGGGGATTCGAACTCCCGACATGGAACGGCCTCTCGCATTGCAGCATAGCACCTCAATGCGCTGAGCCACTCCACCACGGCTGTCAACTTTTCCTCCACCCCTTTCTCTGCCCTTATCACATTTTAGAATAACAGCCATAATTTCTAGGTTATCTATATCTATAAATGTGAATGTCTGTTCGGTGTACGTTTATCACGTCTGAATCACAAGACATAAAGAGCTAAAAATTTGTACAGTTACTAATGTCTACCCGGGGAAGGTTTTAGGCACGGTTCTATGGCGATCGGATAGATTTTTATCTACATATAATAATGTGAATGTCTGTTCGGTGTACGCTTATCACGTGCGAACGACAAGACGCAGAGACTTAAATATTTGTACAGTTACTAATTTATACCTGAGGAAGGTTTTAGGCACGGTTTTATAGCGATCTGATAGATATTTAGTAATTTGAAGAATATAACGCGAAATGCGGAACAATAATTACTCTTTGAAAATAGTTTTATTGGTTGCATTGTTGCTCGAGGGTTGATAATGATAAAAAGGTGTAGTATATTGGGATGGAAAGTTATTGGTGTTTTTGTGTCCCAGCCTCGTCGCCGCTTTTGTGTCTCGTTTCCGTCGTAGGTGTCGGTGGCCGAGTGGAATGAGACCGACACAGAAATAAAGATAGCACGCTGGTGCAGGTACGGAGGGGAGCAGCCAGAACTAGAAACACTAGAGTAAATTAGAATGAGATATATATTGCACAGAATTTATACAATACTTAACTTTTACATAGTACTGCAGAATGTTGATACATAGTTGAGCTAGAGTCCTGCCTAGTGCCTAACTGATAGCCAAGTCTTCACTGGTGCCTATCGGATTCCGAAGTCTTTACTGGTTCCTAACTCAGTCCCAAGTGAACGATGTCGTTCAGCGGTGGCCACGAGCGACGTTGTAGCAGAGGGCGCTCGTGGCTGTCGTCGTAAGAACGCCGCGCCGTGCGTGCATGGCGGCGCGCGGCGAAAGTAGGTGGCGCGCACTTTGTACTTGTGCGACACCACACCCCTCCCCCCCAAACCGCCGCGCCGTCGTGGAGTAGGGCTGAGGGCCACGGCGACGGCACTGGGAGGAGGGCCTGGGCGGGAGCAATTTCTGTGTGCTCCGACTACTACTGCTGTCTGGCTGCTGCAAGCGGGCTGGTCCACAGATCGTCTATCACTCCTCGTCGCCACTTTTGTTTGGTCGTTGTCGGTATGCATTAGGTGTACATAAAATTCTACGTTTGTGTGCCAAGGAAGTTATTGTGTTGATGGGACACATGCACATCAAGAGGGTTGATGCGTGGATGGACGAAGTACACACCAAGGGATTTTGATGTGTCGATAAGACACATGCACACCAAGGAGTTTGATATGTGGATGGATCACATTTACAACAAGAAATCTAATATCACACCACGATCGTAGCAGTAGTATTACCATATTTTAGACATTATAAATTTTTTTTTTAGCGAGACAGAGTTGATTTTATATGTTTTAATGCAAAATCAGATACAAAATTACTTCTAAAGTATAATAAGAAGTCAAAGGATGAAATGGTCAAAGCACCTCATGTAAGAGAATTGTTTTGTCTAATGTTTACTATAAATAACAATAGCAGGTAGGTCTCAATCTCTGTTTTGTTCATAGCTATGTTCTGTTCATGGCTCTGTTCTGTTAATGGCCCTCTTAATTTCGAAGCTCCTTTCAGTTCGAATTAGTTTTTCGTTGTTAGGATATTTTAATAAAACATTTTCAGTCGAAGACATTAAATCAATGGGGAACATTAGTACAGGAATTCATTGTGCATATTACGCTCTGTGAATAGATTTTATTTTTGTGTTAAAAGTGAATAAATGTGACGAATTTATTTCAAGCAAATGAAATACAGGTGAATAACTTTGAAAATACAGTAACTTTTCCCAGTGTTTAAACCTCATTTTATAGAACCTAAAAGTGATGTTTGATTTTTCCAAAATTTTAGGAAGTGGTATCAGTGAAGTATGCCTAACAGTCTATGATCTTTTACTCCCGAAATATTTTATCAAGGAATATCGGAAACAATTAATATACATAGTTTTCAAAGCCTATAACCATTTGTAACAGACTTCGTATCAGATTAGAACTAACTTAACATTATGATATCAGAAACTTAAGCTCCCGAGGGAGCAACGTCAAATGTTCAAAAAATCAATTGCCATCTCTGGGGAATTAATAAAAAATAGAAGAACCGTGAATTGTTATTTAGAATTAAACATTGAAAACGTAAATCACAGTATGTACAACAAATGAAAGGGATTAATAAGACCAGAAAAAATGACGTGGGATAAAAATGTGCATAAGATAGGGATGAACCGAAGAAACAACGATGGAAATAGAACAAAGTTTCAAGAGTGGAATAACGAAAGTCTTGATGAAAGAATATCAATGATAAGATACTTTGATGACAGTAACCTCAGTGAAAGTGATGAAGTATTACGGGACCTGATGAATGGAATAAACAGCCTTAACAGAACGGAATATGGACTGAGAGTATCAACGTTGAAATATTACTTATAAATAACCGCGCGGGAGTAGCCGAGCGGTCTGGAGCGCTACATTAAGGATCGCGCGGCCTCCTGTGTCGGAGGTTCGAATCCTCCCTCGGGCATGGATATTTGTGCCGTCCTAGTTCGTAAGTAGTTCATAAGTAGTTTGTAAGTTTAGGGACTGATGACCCCGTAGTTAAGTCCCATAAACTTAACAAACATCACATTTTCAATAAATAAGTTCCAAGAAAACACATAATAATGGAGGAGAAGTCACCTGCCATGGTAATACGTCATAAAGAAAACAGTTTGTAATATTGAGCTTTTTTAATCCCATCAGGTGTTGGAGTGGTTGTTAATGTTCGGGGCCGCTTTTAAAGTTTAACTAGCGTTGTAATATTAGGGAGAAGTAACTTGGTGGACTGACAGATTTAAGTAACTTTATAAATAGCAAACTCTAAAAAGGAGGCGGGATCTGACTTTAAAGTTTTGCGGCAGTAGTCATTCGGAATAAAAGCAACACCGGAGCACAATATTGCACAAAGAAACTAACAGATTCCGCGATGATCTTTCTTACCAATATGTTTGCTTCTAGTTGTTTGGATCGTAGCAGATGAGGCTGTAAAACTCTTGTTGTATTATGTAAAATGATTCTTGATTTACTTTGAGCTGGTTATGCTAACTGAATGACCGTTTAAAAAATATTAACTTTCGTGGCAAAAGTCTCTAAATCGATCGGATTTGGTTTAATTCCGAAGATTTCTTTGCAGGCATTACTAGAAGGTCACAGTCATGAAAATGTGAAAATAATGATATCTAGAAGATTCTAGTAAATTATAGATAGCCGCGGTGGAGTAGCCGAGCGGTCTAAAGCGTCTCGCTGAGGAGCTCGCGGATGCTCGCCTTGGAGGTTCGAGTCCTCCCTGGGGCATGGGTGTGTGTGTTTGTCCGTAGGTTAGTTTACCTAGGTTTAAGTAGTTTGTAAGCTACGGTTTGATGACCACGCAGTTTGGTCCGTTAGAATTACAAATATTTGTAATTTTTTTTTGAAATTATAGATAGAAGTACAACAATGGCTCCAAGCATCATGTTACATAATCAAGATTACTGGTGCATGAATCATTAAAAGGTGAGTCATGTTAAATAAGTAAAAGATTTTAATTGTACCAACAATATTTTTACCATATTTTCATGACATTTGGTAGTAAGTGAGTCCCTGACGTATGTCTAAACTTAGCGAAGGGCAAAAGGTAAAAGACGAAGTGCATAATAACTGCGTTCTGGACAGCTCGTAAAAGATAGATGAACATCAAAAATAAATGAAGAACGTAATTAGCTGCCAGAGAAAGCGGTGGTCAGCGACAAGTGTCGCAGATATATGTTTTACTAAATAAAATTTTCAATGTAGTACTACAAATTACGTGCCCATTTCTCCCACCTAATGGTTGTACTATTCGGGCCAATAAATCACACAAAAAATGTAGTATCTTTGATAGGAAGCTCGAAAATTATGATTTTTATAGCCTAGTGAATGAACGTGCACTCTAAGGCGCCTTGCTGCCAAGTGCGTGTCTGCTGTCCGTTGCAGTTTTCAATCCTCCCTCGGGTATGTGTGCGTGTGTGTGCGTGTGTATGTGTTGTCCTTAGCGTAAGTTAGTTTGAGTAATTTGTAAGTCTAGGGGCTAATGACCACTGCAGTTAGATGTTTGTCCTTTATAATGGGCGTCAATTTTCAGGCTGATAAATATGTAAGTTTGTAAGGAAAGCACGAAGGATGCAAAGGTTTTGGCCCACTTTAGGTTACGGTAGTAACACTAACAGTGGGCCTTTGCGATCGTCTCTTGATAGCTCGAAATTTAATTGAGAATAACGGCTTAACCATGCATCTGACACGAAAATTGAATAACCGAATTTCTAGAGGAGAAAATTCTCTACAACTCTGCTCTCACATGTTTTTTTCATATCTCGTATCGTTTCAGAGATATTTGCAAAAATAACCGAGTTTTGATACCCTCCATTAAAGTAGCGAAAACGAGACGTTCGCAGATGTCACGTGACATTCCTCGCCCAGAAATGTCTCTGGCATACGCCATCTTGTGTTGCATATTTGATGATTTTCTTATGGTAACTTACACGTTGTCATTTCAAAGCAATGGCACACTGAAGAATTAACAAAAAGACGTCGTTCTTCGTACGATAAATGATAATCTAGTGTCTACAAATGCCATATTAGCATCAGTTAACAACGACAATCAGTAGTATGAGATTAAAGTACGCAATTCGTAACTGTTAGCTGCAGCATAATGGGCAATGTGTTGGACCGTGACACTGAAAGTCAGTGATTCGGCACCCGCTAGTGCTTAATTTTATTTTTCCTACAAGGGTTTCAGACACTCTTATTAATTAATTTTTGGCTCACTTTAGGTTACGGTAGTAACACTAAAAGTGGGCCTTTGCGATCGTATTTTGTCAGCTCGAAATTTAAATGAAAATAACGGCTAAAGTATTCATCTGACACAAAAATTGAATAACCAAATTTGTAGAGGAGAAAATTCTCTACAACTTTGCTCTTTTATATCTTTTTCATATCTCATAGAGTTTCAAAGATATTTGCAAAAACAACGGCGATTTTGGGATGTCTGTCTGTCTGTCCGTAAGGTGTTCCCTGTTTTTAAAACGAACCGTTCAACCGATCAGCACCAAATTTTACAGACATGATTGTAGGCCGCCAGAGACCACAACCTACCTTCTTTAAATTTTTCGGACAAAAAATACGGTAGTAAAACCAAAAAAGTCGTTTGTAATATAATTGTAATTGCAAACGAACCGTTCATCTGACAAGAAAATTGAATAACCTAATTGGTAGAGTAGAAAATTGTCTACAACTTAGCTCCCTTGTGTTTTATTCATATCTCCTATCGTTTGAGACATATTTGCAAAAATAACGGAGATTTGACACCCTCCATTGAATTAACGAAAACCAGCCGTTCGGAAGTGTCACGTGACATTCCTCGCGTATTTGATGATTTTCTTATTGTAACTTACACGTTGTCATTTGAAAGCAACGGCAGACTGAGGAATTAACAAAAACACATCGTTCTTCGTACGATAAATGATAATATAATGTCTACAAATGTCATATTAACATCAGTTAACAACGACCATCAAAGTATGAGATTAAAGAATGCAATTCCTAACTGTTAGCCGTAGTGCAGTGGGCAATGTGTTGGACCGTGACACTAAAAGTCAGTGGTTTGGTACCCGCTAGTGCCTAATTTTATTTTTCTTACAAGGGTTTCAGACACTCTTATTAATTAATCTCTTATTTGCAAATTATAGGTAAGGGAAGGAAAGGAAGAAGGATACGAAAGAAAGGATTGCCAGTGGCCACATTTGGGCATTGAAATTAAGCAATGGGGACATGTGAAAAATGTGAGCCGGACCGGGAATCGAACCCGGGTCTCCCGCTTCGGGCCAGCGGTCGCCTTAACCACTTGGCCACCCGTGCTCGCCTCCCGTCCGTCTCAAACTCTCACAAGTCGCACGCTATGGTTGTAGCGCCCCTATCTTTTATTATTTAGATTATTATTTTGATCAGAAATATTTGCAAAAAATTATAAAACTACTAATCTAAAGTGGGCCGTAAAACACGTCAGTGCGATTTTTTTTCTTTCCAGTTTTCCGAGAATTCGTCTCTCAGAAATAATAAACCGAAAATACACAAGAGAGAGAGTCGTACAAGAAATTACGAAAAATAGACAGCACAAGTTGAGTGACACGTAATTATAGAGGGGGCTGTTTTTCCGCGTAGCGAAAATACGTGGCACGTCCTGCAAATTGCGAAAAAAAGTAAGGTTATTTTCTCTGGCACAAAGGCAGCGGGCCGAGGTCCCAGCTGCTAAGAGCACAGCATTAGGGGCGAGATATTAAAGGCGAGACGGGACATGCGGCTCTCCTTCTCTCGCAATGAAAGCGGCAACAAGGAACAAAGGGCACACAGCGAAAAAGAAGAGCGCATCTGGCAACGCTGACGGCGGGCCGCCCACGCCGTCTGGGCTGGAGGCGAAGCGGAGCGGGCAAACCGCCGGCGGAACCGCGCCCACGCGCCGTGCGGCTGTCGCCCGGTACATCCAGTGGCGCAACACGTCACCACCACCACCACCGTCCCCGCCACTTGTTACACGGCGGCAGCTACTGAACTACGTCAAACAAAACGTAAAGTACGAGGCGCGTCCAGAAACTAAGTTCCAGAAACACACACTAATATAGTGAGTGAGGTAAATATAGGAAAGGTTGGGGAAATGCCAAGCGACTACATTATAGCCCCATACTGCTTCAACGAGCCTTTCAATATAACAATGGGGGCATCAATGGCGACGTCGGCCCACGGGGGATGTACGTCACACGTTCCAAGGATCAGTGTCAAACTGATACGTTTTACGGTGGAGCCAACAAACAAATATGCGGAAAGACAAACATAATGTGCGTTTTATCCATGACAGATGTGTGTTAACTCCGTGAATGTTCCTAATGCAGGGTTGAGAATAAAATTCCGTCCCAGTCACATTAAAGCAGTGCTTTCCAAACTTATCCTCATGGCGACACCCTTTGATAGTTCATAAAACGCATTTTTAAAAACCATCAGCTGTTTATTAAAAACCTTATACATCTACCAGTTTCGATCATAGACCATCTTCATGCATAAAAAGATGTTAAAACAGAATGAAGGAATTAAATTGGGAAACGAAGCAATAAAGGAGGTAGATGAGTTTTGTTACTTCGGCAGTAAAATAACAAATGATGGTCGCAGAGGATATAAAATGCAGAATAGCAATGGGTAGAAAAACGTTCTTGAAAAAGAGAAATTTGTTAACATAGAATATTGATTTAAGCCTAAGGAAGTCCTTTCTGAGGGCATTTGTATGGAGTGTTGGCTTGTATGGGAGTGAGACATGGACGATAGACAGTGTGGACAGGAAGAGGATTGAGGCTTTTGAAATATGGTGCTACATAAGAATGCTGAAGATTAGGTGGGTGGATCGCGTAACTAATGAGGAGGTACTGAACATAATTGGGGAGAAAAGAAATTCCAGGCATACCTTGACTAAAAGAAGGGATAGATTGGTAGGACACATTCTTAGACATCGAGGAATCGTAAATTTATCATTGGAGGGAAGTGTGTGGGGTAAAAATCGCAGAGGGAGACCAAGAGTCGCGTATAGTAAGCGGATTCAAGTGGATGTGGGTTGCCGTTCTTATGAGGAGATGAAAAGGCTTGCTCCGGATAGAGTAGGGTGGAGACCTGCATCAAACCAGTCTCCATACTGAAGACCATAACAAAATAACAACCCTAGATGAGAAACTGACATGGACCCATCACATCAGGAATATTTGCTCCAAGGCAAAAGGTACTCTTGTGAGTACCAGGAGAGCTTGTGGCAAATATTGGGGCCTGAGCCCCAAGGGTATGCACTGGATATACACCACAGTGATTAGACCCAGGATCACCTATGGGGCGGTCGTGTGGTGGAAGAAGGTAGAACAGCAGGTTGCTGCTAAGGAGCTTGGTAAGGTGCAGAGACTAACCTGCTTAGCCATAACAGGCGGGATTAGCAGCACACCATCTGCTGGGATGGAAACCATGCTGGATATGCCCCCATTACACCTTTGGGTCAAGATGTAGGCAGTGGCTGGTGCATACAGACTCAAATCTGGCAACAACTGGAACTCTTTGGGATATCCAGAATCACACACTAAAATATTGAGTGAGGTGAAAATAGGAAACGTTGGGGAAATGCCAGCCGTCTATATTATAACCCCATACTGCTCCAAAAGCCTTTCAATATAACAATTGGAAGTAGGGAGCAGTGCGAGAAAACAGTTCGACACCATATGGGGGTTACTGTCTGTGCCGGACGCGGTAGCCGCGGGGACTGAAGCGCTTCAGTCACGGTCTCTACGGCCACTATGGTCGGGGGTTCGAATCCCCCCGTGGGCATGGATATTTGTGCGGTCCTTAGTTGTAGGTAGTTCATAAGTAGTTTATAAGTTTAGGGACTGATGACCCCCGAAGTTAAGTCCCTTAAACTTAACAAACATTTGAACATTTTTACTGTCTGGTGCACCAATGGGTCAAAATCAGACCAAGGTGTTTGGGCCGGGGTATACGGGGTGCAGCCAAGACTGGAGGGCGTCATCTCTCTATGGAAACTAGCCTCAGTATTCCAGGCCGAAATCACTGCCATCAGGGTGTGTGTGGAGGAGAATGTGCGTAGGTGCTACAAAGATCGTAGCATCTATATCTATTAAGACAGCTAGGCAGCCCTGAGTTCAGCAGTGGGAGAAAATAGTTCGACACTGTACGGGGGATATCGTCTGGTTCACCGATTGGTCAAAATCAGACCAAGGTGTTGGGGCCGGGTTATATGCGGGCAGCCAAGACTGAAGGGTGTCATCTCTTGCCCTGTACGTCCGGTGGCGCAACATGTCACCACCACGGTCACCGCCACTTGTTACACAGGGGAAGCTACTGAACTATGTGAGACAAAACGTAAAGTACGAGGCGCGTTCAGAAAGTACGTTCCAGAATCACACACTAAAATAGTGAGTGAGGTAAATATAGGAAAGGTTGGGGAAATGCCAGCCGACTATATTATAACCCCATACTGATTCAACAAGCCTTTCAATATAATAATTGGAAGCAGGGAGCAGTGGGAGAAAATAGTTCGACACCGTACGTGGATATTGTCTTGTTCACCGAAGGGGCAAAATCAGACCAAGGTGTTGGGGCCGGGGTATATGGGGTGCAGCCAAGACTGAAGGGTGTCATCCCTGGCCCTGTACGTGCGGTGGTGGAACACGTCACCACCACGGTCACCAACACTTGTTACACGGGGGCAGCTACTGAACTACGTGAAACAAAACGTAAAGTACGAGGCGCGTCCAGAAACACACACTAAAATAGTGAATGAGGTAAATACAGGAAAGGTTGGGGAAATGCCAGCCGACTATATTATAAGCCTATACTGCTTCAACAAGCCTTTCAGTATAACAATTGGAAGTAGGGAGCAGTGGGAGAAAATAGTTTGACACCATACGGGGGATATTGTCTGGTTCACCGACAGATCAAAATTAGACCAAGGTGTTGGGGCCGGGGTATATGGGGTGCAGCCAAGACTGAAGGGTGTCATCTCTTCATCTCTGGCCCTGTACATCCGGTGGTGCAACATGTCACCACCACGGTCTCCGCCACTTGTTACACGGGGGCAGCTACTGAACTACGTGAAACAAAACGTAAAGTACGAGGCGCGTCCAGAAACTAAGTTCCAGATTCACACACTAAAATAGTGAGTGACGTAAATATAGGAAAGGTTGGGGAAGTGCCAGCCGACTATATTATAACCCCATACTGCTTCAACGAGCCTTTCAATATGACAATTGGAAGTAGGTCAGTCAGTCAGTCCAGTGCCAGCTGCCGCCAGTGCCACATAGTAAACAGCGCTAAGCTACTTTCTCGTGCGTTTGATAACGGTGTATTCCACAGATATTCTTGTTTATTTTGAAAACTTCCGGACTCAGTTTTGTTCATTTCACAGTGTAGTTACCACTGATCACAGTTCAATCAGCAGCCAGCCGTCTTTATTAGAGTACTAGGCTACTTAAAAGTTGATTATTTAGTTTTCTACTTTCTGCAATTAATTGTATCGATAGGATGGATAGGATGTGTGCCTGCTGTGTGCGGACGCAGGAGGAGTTGGCCGCAGTTCGCGAACAGCTGAGCGTGCTGTTGGCTTCGGTCAGCCGTCTTCAGGCTGCTGTCTCGGGGTGCAGCGTTGGTGGGGAGTCTGATGCATCGAGTGGGACACCTCAGGTGTCTCATGCTTCGCTCTCTGTCCCTGCTACCGAGGCACCTTCAGGTGTACCGGACGTCGTTGAACCGCCTTCTCCGCAATGGGGGTGGCGGGTTGTACGGCGTTCGCGTCGCGCGAGGCGGAAGGCCAATGTAGGGCTGGACGTCCGTCCGCGCCCGTTAGTCCCGTGAGTGGACGTGTGGCCACTCCTTCAGCAGGGTCCGAGCAGGTGCACGGGGGGAGGGGATTATTAGTTATTGGGAGCTCCAATGATAGGCGCGTGATGGAGCCCCTTAGGCAGATAGCGTTGAGATCCGGAAGGATTTCCAACGTGCACTCGGTGTGTCTGCCGGGGGCCTCATCCGAGATGTGGAGGCGGCCTTGCCGGCGGCAATCGAGGGTGCGGAGTGCAGTCGACTGCAAGTCGTGGCTCACGTCGGCACCAATGACGCTTGTAGCTTGGGTTCTGAGGACATCCTCAGGTCCTAGGGTCAGCTGGCGGAATTGGTGAAGGCTGCTGCCTCCGCGCGCGGGTTGCAAGCAGAGCTGTCGATTTGTAGCATTGTTCCCAGGGTTGATCGGGGTCCTTTGGTTTGGAGCCGAGTGGAGGGTCTGAACCAGAGGCTTCGCCGACTCTGTGACAATCATGGCTGCAGATTTCTGGATCTGCGTTATCGGGTGGGGAATTGTAGGGTGCCCCTAGATAGATCAGGGGTGCACTACTCGGGTAGCAGAGTACTTGTGGAGGGCACATGGGATTTTTTTTAGGCTAGGTGCTAACTCTGATGAGCACTCACCTGTCAGCATTCAAACAGCGAATTCAGGCCACGTTCGGAACAAAAATTCGAACATCAAAATAGTAGCCGCGAACTTACAGAGTATTAGAAACAAAGTTCCTGAATTTGCAGCACTGCATGGAAGTTGTTGAGCTCAGATAGTGTTAGGCACCGAAAGTTGGCTAAACAATGATGTGGCAAGTTCAGAAATATTTAGCGAAGCGTGGAATGTATATCGGAAAGATAGATCTGATACAACTGGAGGAGGAGTGTTCATCGCTGTGGACAAAGATATTGTTTCTAGTGAGATCGAGGTTGAAAGTAACTGTTATCTGGGCACGTATAACAGGTCTAAAAGAAGTAAAGTTAATAGTTGGGTGTTTTTACCGGCCCCCCAGTGCTGTTGTAGCAGTTTTAGAATCATTCAAAAAAAGCCTACACCAGGTAGTGCATAGGTGTCCGGGACATGTAATATTAGTCGTTGGAGACTTCAACCTTAAGAGTATAGATTGGGACCTTGCTAGTTACATTTCAGGCGGTACAAACAAGCAGTCTTGCGCGCTACTTTTGGACACATTGTCCGAAAACTGTCTTGAGCAGTTAAACCGGGAACCACGCGCAATGGAAATATTCTAGACCTTATAGCCACAAACAGGCCTGACCTTATTAACGATGTCTGTGTAGAGACAGGAATTAGTGATCATGATATCGTCATAGCGTCGATAGTGACCAAAGTTCATAAACCAATCAAGAAGGCTAGGAGCGTGTTTTTATTGGGAAGAGCCGATAAACAAATGTTAGGATCGCACATAGGAAATTAATGGGCATCGTTTAATTCCGGGACTATGTAGAGGAATTGTGGACTAAATTTAAGTGCATTGTTAATAAAGGGTTAAAGAAATATGTGCCAGTAAAGACGATTAAGGATGGAAAAGATCCACCGTGGTATAATAATAATGTTAGAAAGCTGCTGAGAAAGCAAAGGCTGTTGCACTCTCGATTCAAAAAAGAACACGCAAATGATGACAGGCAAAAGTTAGTAGAGATTCGTGCGTCTACAAAAAGATCGATGCGCGAAGCATACAATAATTATCACAGCCATTATCCGAGAACCCGAAAAAATTCTGGTCCTATGTAAAATCGATAAACGGGTCAAAGCCTACTGTCCAGTAACTCGTTGATCATTCCGGGGCAGTAATAGAAGAAAGCAAACGGAAAGCTGAAGTTCTAAATTTAACCTTTAAGTAATCTTTCACGCAGGAGGACCGCACAAATGTACCATCATTTGATCAACGTACTTATTCCGAAATGGGGGACATAGCAATAGGTATTTCCGGTGTAGATAAGCAGCTAAGAGAGCTAAATACGAAAAAGTCTGCTGGTCCGGACGATATACCAGTTCGGTTTTACAAAGACTATTCTGCGGCATTGGCCCCCTACTTAGCTTGCATTTATCGCTAATCTTTAATTCAGCGCAAAGTTCCTAGTGATTGGAAAAAAGCGCAGGTGACTCTCGTTTATAAGAAAGGAAAGAGAACTGACCCACACAATATGGTTGACATCAGTTTCATGTCGGATTTTAGAGCATATTCTCAGTTCGAATATAGTAAATTTCCTTGAAACGGAAAAGCTTCTTTCCATGAATCAGCACGGGTTTAGGAAACATCGTTCATGTGAAACTCAGCTTGCCCTTTTTTCACATGACGTCTTGCGAGCCATGGATGAACGGCAGCAGGCGGATTGTGTTTTTCTCGACTTCAAAAAGGCATTCGACGCGGTGCCACACTGCAGACTGCTAACGAAGATAAGAGCTTATGGAATAGTTTCACAGATTTGTGACTGGCAGGAAGACTTCCTAAGTAATAGAACGCAGTACATTGTTCTCGACGGCGAGTGTTTATCAGAGACGAGTGTATCGTCAGGCGTGCCCCAGGGGAGTGTGATAGGACCGCAATTATTTTCTATCTATATAAACGATCTGATGGACAGAGTAAGTTGTAATTTGCGGCTGTTTTCTGATGATGCTGTGGTGTATGGGAGGGTGTCGTCTGTAACTGACTGTAATAGCATACAGGTTGACTTGGACAAAATTTCTAGTTGGTGCGGAGAATGGCAGCTAGCTCTCAGTGTACAAAAATTTAAGGTGATGCGCGTGAGTAGAAAAAACAATCCCATAATGTTCGAATACAGCATTAGTAGTGAGCTTCTTGATGCTGTCGCGTCGTTCAAATATTTAGGTGTAACATTGCAGAGCGATATGAAATGGAACGAACGTGTTAGAACAGCCGACTTCGGTTTATTGGGAGAATTTTGGCAAGATGTACTTCACCTGTAAAGGAGACCGCGTATAAAAAAGATATAAATATAAAAAATTAGTTCCGCGACAATATATAAAGATATTTTAGCTGCTAAATACTTTTCACTGATGGTTGACTGCACTTCAGATATCAGCCACAATGGGCAGATGACACTTGTAATTCGATATGTCAAGTTGAATGACTCAGAGGTTGTGGAAAGTTTTACTGACTTTTTTACAGTTACAGACAAAACAGGAGAAGGCCTTAGTCAAGAGATACTGCAAAAATTTGAACAAGATGGGTTGCAGGGACTGCAGGGGGCAGTCTCATGACAATGGGGCAAACAGGGCTGGAAAGTACAAAGGGGTCCAGTCAAGAATACTTCAGAAGAATGAACTGGCCTATTTCGTACCATGTGCTGCTCACTCTTTCAATTTAGTAGGAGCAAATTCAGCAGACAGTCAGCAAGACTAGATGATCTGCAAGAGTAGATGCGGTTGAAGCTGTTTACAATCATTTTCATAAAGTTTTGAAGGACCTGGAAGAAACTGAAACTTATAAATTGTCAACACAAGAAACAAAATCGAAGACAAGATCTAATATCAAAAACAGTTTTGCAGCAAAAAAAGCTTGAAAAGCGAAATTTTGAATTGAATTTTGTACGATTTGTAACCTTGTAATATTTTTGTAGGCATTAAAATTGTTCTGTTTTCCTTTCATCTTAATTCAGTCAATAAAATAAGTTCATGTTGTAAGATTGTGACATTTATTTAGAAATATGTAATCCTATTAGCGTAAAAAAGTCGATTTTTACATAGGGGGGGGGGGGTCGAAAGAAGAGGCGGCAAATTTAAGCTTGCCCCCCTTGGCAAATGTCCTAGATCCGGCACTGATTCAATTAATCTATGACTCAACAGTCAAATTTCAACAATAGCTTGCTAGTTGTGGCATTATTTGAAGTGGTGCGCAGTATTAGATTTTTTTCTAACACGGGAGTCTTAACGTAACAATTGCTTCTCTTTCCGTGGAAAACCGCTCTGCTTCACTTTTAGTCTGTTTCTTGTACTTGTAACATACGGCTGTGTTCGTTTGTTTTCTCCTGAAAGTGTTCATCATATGTTACATCTTTTATGAGCAAAGTAAATATTATTATTGAATTTTACGAATTGAATGAAGAAATTGTTTATACAGAGTACATGAGATTCTCTGTTGGGTATGGAAGTATATAAAACCGAGAAACAGTGTAAGGGGCCAGCCGTTTCTTCTTGAAACATAATATTCTCATTTCGAACGGTCGACAACATCCACACCTCCATTTTTGAGATTGTAGAATGTAATTACTTCAAGTTCGTTCGCTTCGCCATTGTTTACAGAAAACATTAGACCATTCATTTTCTGTTTATTTTTTGTTGCGTATTTGGAAATGAAGCAGTTGTTGCTTGGTTTTTCTCCAAATGGTGCCATTTACTTGCCTATATTTTACGTCCAGAAGTTCCGGTGAAATTTCTCTTTTATTCTTCCGTAGAGTATCTGCTAATGTGAATCGATGATTGGCGTACATTTTGTTACCCAGACAGATGTGAAATAATTGTCCACCGTCCCGTTTCTTCCCGTTTGGTCAGTCGGTCTAATCAATCGTAACACCACATACTCTGCATCGTTTGCTACTTGATACGGCCCAGTAGGATGTTTGACTGCATATACTTCAATATTTAGCGTATAAAAGGTTCTGGCATCACAAAGCGCATATACCTTGATGCCATGTTTTGCAGGCTTGTTTGCTATATACTCCCTGAATTTGAAAGGTCTACGGAATTATTATAAAAACTCGTCTATCGTTGTCAGTGCTTCGGCACTATAGCTCTTCTTGCAAACATCCACAAATTCGTCAAATTACATGTTCCATACCATGTTTATACTACTTTTTAATGCTTTGGTAATAATAAAGAAATGATTTATTGTATAAAGGTGTCTTTGTCTGGCACAAAGAGGTAAAGTGCAAGATCTCATTGTTAGAAAAAATCTAACACGGGAGTTATCGTGTAACAAAAATAGACGCGAGCGCCCGCGGGGTAAACTACTTTTCCACATAACTGCCGAAATTTTATAGGCACTTGTCTAAGCGTGCCACAAGTTTTTGCATGCATTCTTCACAGAAGGTGGTCTTACGACAAATCGTGTAGCACCATGATTGGAATCCACATTGAACTGGCTGGGTAACTTAGGTCGGAGATTGGAGGAAGGCAAACAGGACCAGGTATTCAAAACAATCTTCGGTTTGCTTTATCTAATCACTCTGTCCATCTCTCCCCACATCTCTATGCTTATTTTACGTTCCTCTTAGGCTTTGTATTACCTACTTGAAAACCTGACGCTGCTGGCGTATTTGTTAATTCCAATATTCAGTTAGTCCATGCACTCCTTCTTCTTCCTTCTATCTTCTCCTTGAAAGGGGTCTACATCTACATCTACATGGGATACTCTGCAAATCACATTTTAGTGCATGGCAGAGGGTTCATCGAACCACCATTATACTATTTATCTCCCATTCCATTCTCGAATAGCGCGCGGGAAGAAAGAACAACTGAATCTCTCTGTTCGAGCTCTGATTTCTCGTATTTTATTCTGATGATCATTTCTACCTATGTAAGTGGGAGTCAACAATATATTTTCGCATTCGAAGGAGAATGTTGGCGATTGGAGTTTCGAAAGTAGCCCACGCCGCAGTGATAAGCGCCGTTGTTGTAATAATTCCCATCCCAGATCCTGTATCATTTCCGTAACGCTGTCTCCTCTGTATCGTGACAGTACAAAACGAGCTGGCCTTCTTTGGACTCTTTCGATGTCCTCCGTCAAACCCCTGATAAGGATCCCACACTGGGCAGCAATACTCCGAAAAAGGGCGGACAAGTGTAGTGTATGCAGTCTCTTTAGTAGTTCTGTTGCGTCTTTTAAGAGTTATTTCAATAAAACGCAGTCTCTGGTTCGCCTTTCCCACGACATTATCTTTTTTTTTTTTTTTTTTTTTTTTTTTTTTTTTTTTTTTTCAGTTTAAGTCTGGAGTAATAGTAATTGCTAGGTATTTTGTGGAGTTTACGGCCTTCACTTTTGATTGATTTATCTTGCAAACCAAGTTTAACGGATTTCTTTTCATACTCATGTGAACGACTTCACACTTCTCATTATGTAGAGTGAATTGGCACTCTTTACACCACAGTGATATCTCATTTAGATTGTTCTGCAGTTGGTTTTGATCTTCAGATGATTTTACTAGACGGTAAATGACGGCGTCATCTGCAAACAACCTAAGAGAGCTACTTAGATTTTCCCCTAAATCGTTTATGTAAATAAGGAACAGCAGAGGACCAATAACACTACCCTGTGGAACGCACGATTCACCTCTGTTTTAGTCGATGCCTTACCATCGATTACTACGAACTGTTTCCTCTCTGACAATCGCAAATTTGGGGCGATATACCATAACCATGCAATTTGATTAAAAGCCGTTTGTGAGGTAAAGTGTCAAAAGCTTTCTGGAAATCAAGAAATACGGAATCGATTTGCGAACCCTTGTCGATAGCTCCCATTACTTCGTGTGAATAAAGAGCTAGTTGTGTTTCGGATGAACGATATTTTATAAATCCGTGTTGACCTTGGGTCAATAGATCGTTCTGTTCGAGATAATTCATAATATTTGACGACAGGATATATTCCAAAACCCTGCTGCAAATTGACGTCAATGAAATAGGCCTGTAGTTTAGTGGGTTACTTCTACTGCCTTTCTTGAATATAGGTGTGACCTGTACAACTATCCAATCTTTTGGTACAGATCCTTCTTTGAGAGAGCGGTTGTATATGACTGTTAAGTAAGCAGCTATCGCTTCAGTATAATCAGATAGAAATCTAATGAGTATACAATCCGGACCAGAAGACTTGTTCTTGTTAAGACCATCTTATTCTGTTTCTGCTCAGTTTATTGTGTTTGCATTTGGAATGTCATATTTTGCATGTTTGTACTGGACAATGTCCAAGTGCTTCTTTCAGTAAAAAACCGACTTGATTGCAAATTGTTTTATTAATTATATAAATCAAACGTGAACAGATACAGAAAAAAATATTTATTGTATAAAAATCTGCAACTGTTCAACTACTTTTCTACATAACTTCCGAAATTTTGTAGGTACTTGTCATAGCGTGGGACAAGTTTTTGTGTGCCTTCTTCATAGAAGGTTGCCGCCTGTGTATTCAACCAAGTGGCAAACATGTTCTTTCAGCTCATCATCGTTGAAGTGTTGACCACCAAGGACATATTTTAGGTGTAAGAAGAGATGAAAGTCGCTAGGAGAGAGGTCCGAGCAGTATGGAGGATGATCAAACAGGTCCCATTGAAATTTCCGTAAGAATTGTTTGGTCACATTCGGTGTGTGCGGTCAGGCATTATCGCGGAAAAAATATATTTTGACAGTAATCCTCTTCTTACACCTAAAATCTGTTCTTGGTGCACAACACTTTAACGATGATGAGCTGAAAGAACATGTTACCACATGGTTGAATACAGGCGGCAACATTATATGAAAAAGGCACACAAAACCTTGTGCTATGCTATGACAATTGCCTACAAAATTTCGGAAGCTGTATAGAAAAGTAGTTTAACAGTTGTAGATTTTTGTACAATCAATATATTTTCTGTATCTGAACCCGTTCGTTTTATATAACCAAGCGGAACTTACTTTCTGGACGCGCTTCGTATTTCTTCTCCCTGAACTTTAATGCCCTCTCCATATTTCTCCTTGCATTCCTTCACTGCTTGCTCAATGTAGAGATTGAACGACATTGGGGAAAGGGTACAATCTTCTCTTACTTCCTTCTCAACCTCTGCGTCCCTTTCCTGCCCTTTGACTCTAATAAACGCTGTGTGGTTTTTGTATAAGTTGAATAAAACTCTTCGCTCCCTATGTTTTACCCCTGTTACCTTCAGAATTTGAAAGAGTTTATTCCAGTCGACATTGTCAATAGCTTTCTCCAAATCTACAAATGCTAAAAACGTATGTTTGCCTTTCCTTAGCCTGCCTTCTAAGATGTCGTAATGTATTGCCCCCGTGTTCCTACACTTCTCCTAAATCCAAACTGATATTCGGCAAGGTTTGATTTCACCAGTTAGTCCATTCGTCTGTAAATAATTTTTGTTAGTTTTTTTGCAATCATGACTTATTAAACTGATAGTTCTGTAATTTCCACATTTGTCTGCACTTGCTTTCTTTGGAATTGGAATTACTATATTCGTCTTGAAGTCGGAGGGTACCCTCCGACTTTATGTAACATGTAAACGTGATATTACGATTTAGGTTATGATACGTTCAGTATATCTCCCTGGTAGCACTGTGGGAAGCAGATAACTTATAATTAATAAATTCTACAAGTAAAGGATGTACCAGCAGCTGTATGGAAATATTTTAATTCTGCGCGACCGGTATCGGTGCTGCAATTACACCATCTTCAGGCCCCTACCCGAACAAGACAAATACAACAATAACAATACCTATTCAACAAATGCATTATAAAGTCATGTATAGAAAAAGTTATGTAATAAAAATGTCATAGATAAGATAAAACTATTGTTCAACAATAAACAATTATAAGGTCACTATGTAACAAATTTATGTCAATTATATCATAAAATAGGGCTTCTCAATTTTTATTATCATTATTATTATTGTGTATGTAATACAAATATAAGTGAACGTGAAGAAAAAAAATGGGCAATAAGAGAATGTACAAAGTACTATGTGTTCTTAAGGTGATAAAAAATACAATTTATATACACAATACATAGTTTAAGTAGTCCAGTAGTGAACAGTACGTACGAAATCCAGACTTCTCAATATGGGTCACTAGTGGACTGCGTAAATTGTTTTATGTTAATATTACTCTTCCTGAATGTTGCAAAAAATGGGCAATTTAGCAATAATGCCTCTATGTATTGTGTATATAAAATGTATTTTATATGACCTTAAGAACACATAGTACTTTGTACATTCCCTTATTGCCCATTCATTTTCTTGACGATCATTTATATATATATATATATATATATATATATATATATATATAATTATATATATATATATATATATATATATATATATATATATATATATATATATATATATATATATATATATATGCAATAAATAAATAAATAAACATTTAAATAAAAAATAAAAATAAAACAAAAAAATAATTTTACGATATAATTAACACTAATTTGTTACATAGTGGCCTTATAATATGTTTATTGTTGGACAATAGTTTTATCTATGGCATGTTTATTGCTTAACTTTTTATACATGAATTTGTAATGCATTTGTTAATTAACAGTATTATTACTGTTGTATTTGTCTTGTTCTGTTTGGGGCCTTAAGATGGCGTAATTGAAGCACCGAAACCGGTCGTGCAAAATTAAATAAAAAATTTCTACTACAGCTGCTGGTACTTCAGTTTACCTACAAAATCTAAGCAGCTGTGTCCCAATACATTAACTGTGGAGAGAATTATAATTAATAACAGTAATAAAAGTCGGTTTTTAGCTACTGAAGGTTGGACTTAGTCGTGGACAGAAACGAGCTGTGCCAAAAGCGGACGTGCTGATATTAAGTGAAGCAGGTAAAGCAAACTTACAAAGTTAGCGATCAAAGCAGTCCAGTGCTGAGGACGTCTGGTGACGCAAGTGGAACAATGCAGACGCCCAAACTACGCAATATGAAAGCAAGTGCGTTACTAAAGCGAACAAGTGGCTGGAGGTGTACGTGATCAGAAACAGGAAAGCGGTCACATTTAGCAATAAGTGAGGATATCACACTTCTGACACACACAGACCAATAGGCGACAGGGTCAACCCTAGGGGTGAAAATGACAGGTCTGACATTCAGTTCATTCAGTACGATCAGTACGTGGACTGCGATCAGTGCAGTTGGTCCAGTGGTGCTGTGTTTGCAGTGGCAGTAGCGGCAGCGGAAGAAGGTGGCCTCTGCGACGCATGGAGCCCATAGCAGCAGATGCGGGGTCCTGGCAGCGAGACTTGGGCATCGTCAGCAGCAGCGGATAGCAAGTTACTCAACCGGGGGCACGTTGAGGATGAAGGATGCAGCCACACCCGGGACGCCTCCTGTGACCAGCTGGAGGACAGCACAGTAGCAGCAAACAGCGAGGGGTGCGGAATCGACTCCCGGGCCACGCTCGTCGCTGCAGTCTGCCATCACAACAGCGTGGGATGGTCTCCGCAGGGGACCTCTGCCCACCTTCGCTCTATCGCCAGCTGTCGGTATGCTGGCACCCAGCCTCCGCTTTACAAAATCTCTGGGTGTTTGTTCACTAGTACGCGTCAGCGTTGATTATCTTGTCGCAATTGTGACATGATCTCATAATTTGCATATCAAACTGTAATTATGATAATTGAAATTTCTGTCCCCCCATCTAGTGTATATTCAAAAGATTCGTCTTGATGAGTAGAATATGATTGTGGGTTGGAAAATACAGGAAATGACAGTGAGGAAAACTTGACTCCCTACATTAATGCTGACGATTCCTTGATGTCTCAGAATGTGTCCCAACAACATATCCCTTTTCTTAGGGTATGCCAGAAATTCCTTTCCTTCCAAAAAAATCATGTTGAGCATTCCCTCATTGGTTATGTGATCTATCCATCTAATCACCATTCGTCTGCAGCACCACATTTCAAAAGCTTTTATAATTTTTTTGGTCTGAATTCCTTATCTTGCTGACGATCAAGCCATTATAGCACAAGATGATTATGACCTTGAGTTCATAATACGACGATTACATCACGAATACAACAACTGGGGGCTACAAATGAGTCTAACAAAAACAGAGTATCTGGTGGTGAATAGTGATGCTAAATTTGAAGTAAACATCAATGACGAAGCAGTTATGAGACAGGTAGAGAAATTTAAATATCTCGGGGCACATATTGATAAAAATGGATTGGGCCACAAAGAAGTAAAATACAGAATAAAGCAAAGCAGAAAGGTGTTAGGGTGTTTGAATTCTTTTTTGTGGGATAAGAATATTTCCAACAATAATAAGAAAAGAGTAGGTAAGATAATGGTTGAATCAGTGCTATGCTATGGATCAGAACTATGAATATTAAACGCGGATCTCAAAAGAAGATTAATGGCTGTGGAAATGGACTATTTGCGTAGGAGTGCCAGAATATCAAGAATCGAAAGAAAAACTAATGATGAAGTAAGAGCTAGAATGAAGGCAAATGATACAGTGATAGACAGAATTGAAAGAAAATCACTGAAATGGTATGGACATATGATGAGAATACCAGATCATCGGTGGCCTAAGAAAGTTTACGAATGGAAACCACCCGGCAGGCGTAAGCGCTCTTGGACAGACCAGATAAATGGAGTGATGGAACATCGCGGCATCGACAAGAAAGAAGCGCTGGATAAAGAGGCTTGGCGGAGGATAACAGGAATACGACAAGATGTTGTTATTAATTAATCTTTGTATTAATTAATCCTGTAATAATAATAATAATAATTCCTTATCGTCCAGGTTTCACTCCCATACAGTGCTACACGTCAGACAAATGCTTTCAGAAAGCTCTAAATAACATTTCAAGTAATAAATTGATAAAATTCAGCATCCACTTGCTTGTGACTATTTATTTTAGACGACCGGTTTCGGGCGCTTGAGTCCCCTTCTTCTGGTCTATTTTAGTATTGTTGCTTAATGACTGTACAATCACAAGCAACTGGTTGCTGAATTTTATTAATTTATAACCTGAACAGTTGCTGAAATGGATAAATTAAAGTAATATTTGTTTTCAACAAATTTCGCTTCTTTAGAAACGCTTCTCTTCCCATGTTACCGGCGTGCGTACAATCGAGTGAAACACAGTCACTTGTGAGCGAGTGGTCTAACGTAACTGTGTCCCTATGTTTTCGAAACAGGAACAACGAATATGGATAAATGTTCCAATGTTTGTGAAGCTTAAGGGTCATCAGTCCCTAAACTTACAAACTACTTATGAACTACCTTATACTACAACGATACAAACATCCATGCCCAAGGTGGGATTCAAACCCCCGACGGGGACCAGTATCGCACATCGGAGCATAGTGCCTCAATGCGCTTGGCCATTCCGCCACGGCGATATGGATGAAGATTGCACGTGCCAGATGTGGTAAAGCATCACAGTGAAAGAAGTGGCAACACTTTCTGCACAATTCACCCATCATTTTGTCCGAGAATGTGCGGCCGCATACAGCACAAGCTGTAGCTTCTCTGTTCGTACGATGGGACTGGGAAGTACTGAACCATCCACCATACTCCCCGGACGTAAGTTCTTGTAACTGATTTGATTCCATGCATGCAGTGACATTCACTGCAGAAATGTTCCAGAGATTCGACAGGTAGTAGACCGTGCCATTGCACCATCAACAGAATAGGCTCTGCTAACGATATACTACGTCTTTCACATCGCTGACAACAGACTGTAAACAAGGCTGGTAACTACCTTGAAGGTCAGTAATAGATGCAAACAAGTAATGCTATTGTGTCGGTTGTGAATAAATAGTTGCCACTATTTAAGTTCTTTACTTGCGATACCAAAATAACGAAAGTCATCTACCACCTTTATCGCCTCGTTACCTAATCTAATTCCTTCAGCATCGCCTGATTTTCTGAAACTACATTCCATTATTCTTGTCTTACTCTTGTTCAGCGTATACCCTCCATTCGAAAAATCTTGATGTATTATGGGTTCAACAACAATTTGTGCCAGTTTGATTCCCAGCTGTTGCTCAGTTCATGAGTGATTTCCTGGAGCTGGATTCAAACACAATATCTTCTCTATGTTTTCAGTAGTTTTCATTCTTTTTGGACGACCTATTTTGCCAAAACTGAGGACGAACACTACCAGTTCTCTTAAACTTGTGAATCAAATTGCTGATTGTTACCGTGCTTGAACGTGTTGTGTTCCTCCCGAACGGTCGCAACTTCCTTTGAGCCGCAGTTGGATTGTTATTGCTTTCTTACTAGGCCTTCACAAGCATTATACGCTCAGGCGTACCGACACATTTTCACGTTTAAACTGCCGACAGCAACAAGCCGCGTACGCGTGTGCACACTAATTCCACAACGCCCTCGTCCAACCATGCTGTATGAACGTCCTACTGCAAAGCGTTCAAACGTGATGACCATTTTATTTTACGTATTTCAGTAATTGTTACCCTGTATAAGAGTTTAGCGTTTAAGGTAGTGCTGGCGCTGGGTTCTGCAGGTTTATTTATTTATTTAATCGTGTCTGAGCTACATCTGTAATTAATTAACAGGCAACATATTCTAGATTACAAATAAAACTAAGTAATAATTATACATTCATATATACAGTCATGATTTTCACACATTATACGTCATTATCGTAGAAGTTCGACGACGTTTGCAGCAGCATGGTCTATCAGCTCGGAGACCATGGCTGCGGTTACCCTTGACTCTGTATCACAGACAGGAGCGCCTGCTATGGTGTACGCAAGGACGACCCTGGGTGCACGAACGGCAAAACGTCAGTTTTTCGGATGGATCCAGAGTTCATTTACAGCATCATCATGGTCGCATCTGTGTTTGGCGACATCGCGGTGAGCGCACATTGGAAGCGTGTATATGTCATCGACATACTGGCGTATCACGCGGCGAGGTGGTATGGGGTGCCTCTTGTTCTCACCGACGGGTCTTTGAACAGTGGCCGTTACATTTCAGATGTGTTACGACCCGTGGCTCTACGCTTTATTCGATCCCTGCGAAACCCTACACTTCAGGAGGATAATGCACGACCACATGTTGCAGGTCCTGTACGGGCCTTTCTGGATACGGAAAATGTTGGACTGCTGCCCTGGCCAGCACATTCTCCAGATCTCTCACCAATTGAAAACGTCTGGTCAATGGTGGCCGAGCAACTGGCTCGTCACAATACGCCAGTCACTACTCTTGATGAACTGTGGTACCTGTACCTGTACACACCATCCAAGCTCTGTTTGACTCAATGCCCATGTGTATCAAGGCCGTTATTAAGGCCAGATGTGATTGTTCTGGGTACTTGTTTCTCTGAATCTATGAACCCAAAATGCGTGAAACTGTAAGCACATGTCAGTTCTAGTATAATATATTTGTCCAATGAATACCCGTTTATCATCTGCATTTTTTCTTGGTGTAGCAATTTTAATATCCAGTAGTGTATAGGTCTAAAATCATGTAGGTCTGTAATTTTGCGGATCACTCCTATTGCTCTTTTGAATATTAGAGTGACCTCTGCGACTTCCAGTCTTTGAGTACGAAATCTTACGCTAAGCGAGCGGTTGTATATGATAGCTACCTATTGAGCTATGGCATTAGTAAAGTCTGAAAGGAACGTAAGTGGTATACAATCTGGACCGTGAGACTTTATTTTGTTTAGCGATTTAAGTTGCTTTAATACTGCAGGATTATCTATTTCTAAATTACTCATGTGGGCAGCTTTTCTTGATTCGAAGTATTTGCTTCGTCTTCTTTGGTGAAGGGATTTCGGAAAACTGTGATTAGCAATTCTGCTTTGGCAGAGCTGTCATCAGTAGCATCACCGTTGCTATTGCGTAGTGAAGGTGTTGATTGGGTTTTGCCTCTTGGATACCTTACATATGACTAGATCTTCTATCAAAATACGTCACAAGGTATCGTTTTGCAATCTTACGCGTAAGCTTTTCGCAATGATGTAAGGCAAAATTTCTAGTTTCTGTAAAAGATTTCCAGTCCAGTGAATTTTGTGTCTGTTTAAATTTAGCATGCTGGTTTTCTTTGTTTTTTCAAGACTGATACAACCGCCGAGGCGGATCAGCCGTGCGTTCTGAGGCGCCGTGCTGTGCTACGCGCTGCCGTTCACCGTTGGTGGTTTGAGTACTCCTCTGGTATGGGTGTATGTGTTGTCCTTAGTTTAAGTAGTTTGTAAGCTAGGGACTAATAACCAAGCAGTTAAGTCCCCATTTTTTTCTGATGTAACCTGCTTTGTGTCCGCGGCGGATCAGGTCCCTATTTGTTAATTTATTTGGTATAAATGTGATATACACTCAAATATTTTTGAAAGATGGGAGATTCTCACTTAACAAAGCGTTAAGCAAATTTTATGTGATTTTTTGAATGAATATACTTTTTGTTTAATTTTATTTTTGATCGAATAGATGCCATAATCAGTGCCTTTATTGCCTCGCCGCGGTGGAGTAGCCGAGCGGTCTAAAGCGTCTCGCTGCGGAGCGCGCGGTTGCTCGCCGTGGAGGTTCGAGTCCTCCCTGGGGCATGGGTGTGTGTGTTGTCCTTAGGTTAGTTTAACTAGGTTTAAGTAGTTTGTAAGGTACGGACTGATGACCACGCAGTTTGGTCCGATACATTTACAAACATTTGAACATTTTTTTATTGCCTCTCGTGGGCTACACTACTTAGTAATACGGGTGTTTTAGCAAAGACAGAGACCTGTATCTCAGTACCGCTTAGTTCTCGAGTGAATTGGAGAACTCTAAGAGGGAGTACTAATTTCTATTTCCGGCAGTTTGTTAGAACGTCCGGTTACTATTCAGTGTCCTTTCTAGCGTCGGAAGTCCTTGTGGAGGTCTTTACTGTGTAAAGACGAACAGAATTTTCACTCTGTCTCTTCATATCTTGTTGGCGAGGATATTTCCAGAACAGTAGGGAGCAGCATATGCAAAATTGAAAGAAAACACTCACCGTAAGAGAAAATATCCGATCGGATGAAAAATCACGGTGCCCGGTATATGATGTCTGTGGTCGTGGCCAGAGACTGTCTGTGCTAAAGGTCAGGACTATAAATATTACTGATCTCGAATGTGACAGCCAAATTACTCTCGTGTCACATATCACGGGTAAGCTGCTTCAACGCTTACCCACTGTCAATACCGTGCCTCACAATTAAGCCGTATTTCATCGGATTTATTAGCATCAGAGAGATGGATCTGATAATAATATATATTTACTTAAAAAAATCACTGAAGCGTTGCAGCGATAGGTATATTTGTCACCATAAAATTATGATTAATATTAGTTAATTTTGCGTTTAATTACGACGATTATTCGGTTGTGGTTACTGTTTCGAATGTCAACTTTAAATCCGTTGTCAACTGAGGCAAATAAGGTTCTATCGAGGACACCGGGCAGCACAATATTTGCGACGTGATAGCGAAAAGTTTCTCACATGAATAATGTATGAAGTTGCGTTGTATTTTGGCAAAGGCTGTTGTGGATTTTACGTCAGGCCTGGACTGAGTAGACACTTTACAAGGGAAAGTGTTGTCTCCGGAGATATTTCAGCTTTGATTCTAGAATCAAATTTTTATTGAGATGTGGTTCAACAGCCGTAAGATATTTTAGGAAATGCATACTGTAAACCATCAGCTGTTTATTAGTTTTCAATCTACTACCGGTTTCGGTTATAAACCATCTTCACGGAAGAGAACTACACAGACTGATCAAACAGGTGCATTATATGCCTCCTTATGCATACTGGCATGCATGTCACACAGTAAAAATAAATAAGACGTCATTAGGCGTCAAGTCTTGATTAAAAACATAAAAACAATGCCAGGCTGTGTGATGGTGAACCAAGGTCTATTACAAGAGAACCTAACACTAGAATCTAGAATCACGGAAGTACCGGTCTCTAGACACTGCTTTAAGTAGTTTCCGGCATTTTCTACAGATTAGATTAAATTATATTAGATTAATACTTGTTCCATAGATCATATATATGACATTTCGTATTGATGTGGAACGTGTCAGTTCAATTTATTTTTAATTGTTATTGTGTGATGTTTCGTTTTGTACCTGGTTGTATTACGAGTTGTAAATTGTTAGTGTTGTGTAATATATTTATCATAATTATCGATATTGTTAATAATTTAATAGTAGAGTTTCATTTTGAATAAAATTCTGTATAGATTTTATAATGGTTGCCTTACGTGTCGACGCTTAAGCCATACTGAGGCATACTGCATCAGACGGGTACCATATTCCCCCTTGACGCGAAAAGTTTCTTTACCTTGTAACGCGCGTTATTGTCTAATTAATGGACCTTCGAAGCCCGAACAGTTTTCTAGTACTTTCAAATAGATTGTTTTTCGAAACGTTAAAAACTTGTAACTGGTTTCTGATAATATTTAAATTTGATTTCCCGTACTGGTTACCAATAATAAGTATAGTAGCCCAATGTAACACATAGATTATCAGATAAATAGATGATAATCGGAAGTGAAATACTTTCATATTTGTTTGTAGGTTGATGGCTTTGCTGCACCTAAATGAGAAAACCTTACGCTTGTGGCTAAATGTTTGTGATTTTAGAAGCAATGTAGTGCTGCTAATTGTAGAGTAAATTATTGAATTTATATTGCAGGTCTAGGAAGCCTTGCCGTTCTTAGCCGCCTTGCTGCGGTACGCGTGGTGGCTCACTGTCGGAGGTAGAGTCCTCCCTAGGGTATGGATGTATGTGTGTGTTTGTTCTTAGATTTGTTTATGATAGTTTAATTAATTTGTAAGCTTAGGGACCGATAAGCAGACTAGTTAAATCCCACAGATTTACAAACATTTGAACATATACAATTTGTAAACTATATCTAGGAATCACTATTATTTCGGCGGCAGCGGTGGCCGAGGAGACTGAGGCGCTCTAGTCACGGTCTGCACGGCCACTACGGTCGGGGGTTCGAATCCCCCCTCGGGCATGGATATTTGTGCCGTCTTTAGTATAAGGTAGTTGATAAGTCGTTTGTAAGTTTAGGGACTGATGACCCCGTAGTTAAGTCCCATAAGCTTAACAAACATTTTGAACTATTACTTCAGACTTAAACAGGAAAGAACACGTAGATAATACCGTGCGAGAGGCGAACCACAGACTGCGTTTTATTGGCAGAACCCTTTGAAGATGCAACAGAACTACTAAAGAAATTGCATATACTACGCTTGTCCGTCCTCACTTGGAGTATTGCTGCCCAGTATGGGATCCTTATCAGGTGGGTTTGGCGGAGGATATTGAAAGAGTTCAAAGAAGGGCAGCTCGTTTTGTATTGTCACGATACAGGGGAGACAGCGTTGCGCAAATGATACAGGATCTGGGATGGGACTCATTACAACAACGGCGCTTATCCCTGCGGCGTGGGCTACTTACTGAACTCCAATAGCCAAAGTTCTCCTCCGAATGCGAAAATATATTGTTGACTCCCACTTACATAAGTAGAAAAGATCATCAGCATAAAATACGAGAAATCAGAGGTCGAACGAGGAGATTCAGGTGTTCTTTCTTCCCGCGCGCTATTCGAGAAGGGAATGGGAGATAAAATAGTATAACGGTAGTTCGATAAACCCTCTGCCAGGCACTTAAATATGATTTGCAGAGAATCCCATGTATATGTAGATGAAAAAGTACTGTTACAATGTATTGGAAAAAGTAAAGCGTCGTTGTGAGTACGGTTTGTTGTTGTAAAATTTTGCGAGTGTGGTACACCAGTGGTAAAATGAGGTAACACACTTGAATGATGTATATGATGGGCTAGTTTGTTTGTGTGGCCATCGTCAATAGGAAGTATAGAAATAACAGTTTATATAATAAATCGTTTCCTTGCTGCAATGTACTTTATTTGTTCCAGACCTGTTTCACCTTTTACTTTAAGACATTTTCAGAGGGCTCTAGAAAGAAACAGTTTGTTGTAGTGTGCCTTATTTGTAGATTATGAAATAGTTTACGTATGGATTGGGTTACTCTTTACGTTGAAGTATCTTGGTACAAAATTCTAAATCTACATATGGTGAGGCAAAGTGTATGTGTGAACTGCCAGTTCAGTATCCAACTCGCGCAATATTTCGTTTAGCTACCACGGAAGCGACTTTCGAAGGTCGGATGCCTATTAAAAGGCAAAGTTACTGCTCCGATTTACCCTCTTATGTCAGGAGAGTCGACACAATACGTTCGCACTTTCGTAGGTTTCCTTGAGCGCTAATAACTTCTGGCTCAGTATTTTTTTACATAGTCGTGAGTTTCAATATTATCTTTGAGTAGAGTGTCTTTGCAAGAACTTACTAGCCGAAAATGTGACAGACGGCGAACCTCTTGATATCAACAAATTTTCTTTAAGATGAATGGGGAATCCTTCTCACCAATTTGTACGTGTAACACTTAGAGGAATGGCTAAGCAGGAGCAGCTAGAAGCCAAATACAAAAATCTGTAGAAGAATGTATAACCACGGGATAAGTAGATAGCGCCTACAGGAAAATAAAACAGACATTTGGAGAAAAGAAAAGCAGCTGTATAACTATAAAGAACTCAGATGGAAAACCAGTTCTGAGTAAAGAAGGGAAAACTGAAAGATGGAAAGAGTATATTGAGGCGCTTTACAAAGGAAATTAACTTGGAGACAATATTGTTGGTCGGGAAGAGGAAGATGAAATTGGAGATACTATACTGAGAGATGAATTTGACAGAGCAAGGAAAGACCTAAGTCACAACGGCCCCTAGAGTAGATGACCTACCTATTTCTTCCGATACATTGAGAACAATGTAGACATTTAGCAACGTTATACAACTTCCTACAAAAAGTCGTGAAACTTGAAGCCGATGAAGCACTCCCATTTCATATAAAGGGAAATTCCAAGATCGCATTTTTCATCATTTATTTATTTAAGACGAGCGATTTCAACACTCAATGGTGTCATCTTCTGGTGTCCTACAATTGGCATTAAACTTTTTCCAAGTTATAATGAGTCTCTTTAATAAGCAGTTTAATGCCAATTATGGGAGATCAGAAGACGACACCATTGAGTGTTGAAACGGTCGTCTGAAATAAAGTATCTTTCATTTATCGCAATCTTGGCATTTCCCTTTATATTAATATAGTAAGATCGCTCTATATGATGAATACATTAAACGCTCACATTTCTTTACGTTGTTGTTGTGGTCTTCAGACTGGTTTGTTGTAGCTCTCCACCAGACTCTATACTGAGCAAGATCGGCAACCCACACCCATCTGTAACTGCTTACTATATTCGTCTCTTGGTCTCCCTGTGCGATTCTTCCCCACAAACTCCCCCCCCCCCCCCCCAATGCTAAATTTACGATTCTTTAATATCTGAGAATGTGTCCTACCAATCGATTCCTTCTTTTAGTCAAGGTATGCCAAAAATTCCATTTCTCCCTAATTCTGTTCAGTACCTCTTCATTAGTTACGTGATCTATCCACCTAATCTTCAGCATTCTTCTGTAGCACCACATTTCAAAAGCCTCTATCCTCTTCCTGTCAATACTATTTATCGTCCAAGACAACACTTCAAGCAAATGCTTTCATAAAGACTTCCTTACACTTAAATTAATATTCGATATTAGCAAATTTCTCTTTTTCTCGTTCGAGCTTCTTCCCATTGCCATTCTGCATTTTATATCCTCTGTTATTTTACTACCTAAGTAACAAAACTCATATACCACCTTTACTGTTTCGTTACCTTATCTATTTTCTTCAGCATCACCTGATTTTCTAAGACTACATTGCGTTACCGTTTATTTGCTCTTGTTCATCTTATACGCTCAGTTCAGCACACTGTCCATTCCGTTCAATTACTCCTCCAGGTCCTTTCTTGCCTCTGACAGGATTACGGTGTCTTCAGCAAAGAGCAATGTTTTTATTTCTTCGCCCTGAACTTTAATTTATTCTCCATATTTCTCTTTGCTTTCCTTCACAGCTTTCTCAATGTACAGATTGAATAACATTGGAGAAAAGCTACAACCCTGTTTTACTGCCTTCCCAACCACTACATACCTTTCATGTCCATCAACTCTAATAACAGCTGTTTGGTTAATGTACAAGTTGTAAATGACTTTCCGTTCCCTATATTTTACGCTGCTGAGTTCATAATTTGGAAGAGTGTATTCCAATCAACGTTGTCAAAAGCTTTTTCCAAATCTACAAAAGCTACAACTATAGGTTTGCCTTTCCTTAATCAATCTTCTAAGATAAGTCGTTAGGTGTGTATTGCCTCCTGTATTCCTAGATTTTTTCTGAATACGAACTGATCTTCCCCGAGGTCAGCATGTATGAACTATTCCATCCTTGTGTACATAATTCGTGTTGAAATTTTGCAACTGAGACTTATTAAACTAATTGTTCTGTAATTTTCATATCTCTCTGCACCTGCTCTCTTTCGAATGGGGATTATTACATTATTCTTAAAGTTTGAGGGTATTTCGCTTGTCTCATACATCTCACTCAGTAGGTGCAATCGTTCTGTCATGGCACGTTCTCCCAAAGACTTCAGTAGCTCTGAGGGAATATCATCTACTCTAGGGGCCGTTGTGACTGAGGTCTTTCCTTGCTCTGTCAATTTCATCTCTCAGTATAGTATCTCCAAATTCATCTTCCTCTTCCTTTTCTACAATATTGTCTCGAAGATAATTTCCTTTGTGAAGCCTCTCTATATACTTTTTCCATCTTTCAGCTTTCCCTTCTTTACCCAGAAGTGGATTTTACATCTGAGTTCTCTATAGTCATACGGCTGCTTTTCTTTTCTCCAAAAGTCTGTTTTATTGTCCTGTAGGCGCTATCTACTTATTCTCTGGTTATACATTCTTCTACAGATTTGTATTTAGCTTCTAGCTACTCCTGCTTAGTCATTTTGCACTTCCTGTCAATCTCATTACATAGTCGTCTGTACAACATTTTACCTGCTCCATTTATTGTATTTTTCTATCTTTTCCTCTCATGAATTAAATTTACTATTTCCAGAGATAATGAAGGATTTTTTTAGGACTCGCCTTTCTACCTAATTGGTCCTCTGCTGCCTTGACCTAGCGAGATGGCGCAGTGGTAACACGATGGACTCGCATTCGGAAGGACGTTAGTTCATATCCACCTCCAGCCATCTAGATTTAAGTTTTCCGTGATTTCCATAAATCACTGCAGGCGAATGCCGGAACGGTACTTTTGAAAGGGCACAGCCGATTTCCTTCCACATCCTTACTCAAACAATCCTTCTCTAATTACCACGCTGTCGACGGGACGTCAAACTCTAAGCTTCCTTCTTCCTTTTTCTGCTGCTTTGACTATTCCATCTCTTAAAACCACCCATTCTTTTTCTACTGTATAATTTTCCCCTGTTTGTGTCAATTTTTGCCTGAATCTCCCTCTGACATTCTCAAGAACTACAGTTCATAACCAATAAGATACGGTGAGAGTCTATATTTGCCCCAGGATATGTCTTACAGTTCAACCCAAATGTTCCTGAATTTTTTTGTCGGTTACATTTGGTTTGAAAAATAGTGTATTACATCTCAATAGATTGTTCAAATGTTGCAACATTAATTTTACACGAATTGCATCCTTAGTCTCGGCATAATAAGCCGTCCTTCTGGAACGAAGTAAAAATGAGAACACTATTATCAGATGCTAGATTTGACGTTTTAGTTGTAAATCCATCCATATGTTTCTGAGTAATAGAAATAAAGTTGATGTGTAAGTACTTACGCACCTAAAATCATGAGTTTACTGATACGTTTCTTCTGAATCCCTATCTTCAAAATGGATTAATATAGATTAACGTGCTGTAACAATGTCTTACCGTTATAAAATATGTCTGGTACCTTACGGTGTTTCCAGGTCTCTTCCACGTACACAATCTTCTTTCATGAGTTTTGAACCAATTTTTGTTACGATTAAATTATATTCCGTACAAAATTCTACCAGGCGACTTCGTCTTTCATTCCATTTTCCCAGTCCATATTCACCTACTATTTTTCCTTCCCTTCGTTTTTCTGCTGACGAATTCCAGTCCCCCATCACAATTAAGACTTCCTCTCCCTTAACTGTCTAAATAATTTATTTTATTTCCTCATACTTTTCTTCGATCACCTTATCAGCGGCAGAGCTAGTGGGCATATAAACGTATACTACTGTGGTCGGTGTTGGCTTCGTATCTGAGTACGACAATGCGATCACTGCGCTGCTCTTAGTAGTTTACCCGTATTACTGTTTTCTTATTCATTGTTAGACCTACTCCTGTAATATTGCCAACTGATTTTATATTTATAATCCTGTACTCGCTGACCAGAAATCGTGTTCCTCTTTCCATCGAACTTCACTGATCCCTACTATATCTAACTTCAACCTGTCCATTTTCCTTTTCAAATTTTCTAATCTCCATAGCCGATCTAGGTATTTAACATTCCACACTCCGATCCATAGAATGCCAGTGTTGTGTCTCCTGATGATCAAGTACTCCTGAGTAGTCCCCGCCCGGAGATCTGGAATATTTTACTCGAGAGGATGCCGTTATCAAACACTCATGCAGTAGAGATGCATGTCCTCGGGAAAAAGTTACGGCTGTTGTTTCTCCTTGCTTTCATCCGTTCACAGTAACTGAATGGCAAAGAAACAATAGTAGACTTGCAAAACGAAATAGCTGTTTATTTTTTTTTTCTCAGTGCTACCGGTTTCGGTTAGTTTACCATTTTCAAGCATTAGCCTGAAGTAGAAGAAAGTTATAAAATGCATTAGTCAACCATATATAACATTAAGAGAATTTTAGCTAATAGCTTAACACGTCGTAACACAGAAATTCTAAATTGTAAAATAAGTATTTGTTGTCATTACTGTACTTGTTATGATATTACCACAGTGGCTGACTGCTACAGACTGAATCATACATTGACGAGTGTGCAATAAAAATTTTTAAAACCAAAGATAACGAACATACATTAGATCTCATTGTGCAATGATTATAGTGCGTGCAGTTATGCTATGTCTATGATCATCTTTGATCTTCAATAGGATCTATCATGTAAATAATGTGATTGCTATGTTTACCAATAAGGGCTATACAGCATAATGAAGTGGAATATGACATGTACATGTGTAATTCTATGGAGCTGTGATGTTAACATACTCTACAATTTATAGCTATACATTAAATCAATAAATAAAACATCCAGTGACATTATTTAGGTTATGTGACAAAAAACGTAATTTCAAATAATGAAGTAAAGAAAACCGTAACTACAAAACCTATTGAGTTGATTGTCCAACAGCACAAAGTGTGAAACTAAAAGTAACATAGTAGTGTTATTGTTATTAGTCTGAATATAAAAATCTGAAGTGATAAACTTGATAGCAGATCTTTGTTTTGGTGGGTGTAAACATAACATGGTTTTAGCATATTAAGTTAATTGTCCAACAGTGAAAATAAAACTGTGAAACTGAAAAAAACATTCTGGTGCTTTTTGCTATTATTCGGATATAAATACATGAAGAGAAACATTGAAAACAGATCCTTGTTTTGTGTTAAAAAAGTTACAGCAGTAAGAAATCAAGATAATTTTTATTACATCAATCAATTAATAAATCTATCACTTTTAAGACCTTCATTAGAACTTTGTCATTATGAATGAAGTATATACAAACATATTAACCGAAAGGTTAAAAGAGAATGATTGGGGGAAGAAAGATTGCGAGTGCATGGTATATACCAGTCGAAAGGTGGGAAGTAATAAACTGTACAGTTTAAGAGTCAATACATTAACATGTAAAGGGGTGTGCAGTATTCGGATGTGTGCAGGTGTGGCTTAAAGTTATGTATTGATAGTGCGTCTGTGTATGTGTGTGTGTGTGTGTGTGTGGGGGGGGGGGGTGATAAAGGGTAGTATTATAGTGAACAAATGAAATATTTGTGTGTTTATACATGTAAATAGAGGGGTAAGAATAACTGTTGGTAAATAAATATTTAAAGGTATTTCTTATTGAAAGTTACATGGAATATTAGAAAGATGTTATTCAATTGCTAAAATGTCAAGCATTGTGACTAATAAAAACATATTGAGTGTAGACCTTGAGCTACTAGAATAAAGTAGTGCAGAAATCAATTTATTCATAAACGGATATAAAACAACAGAGTAGCAAACAGTGAAACACTGTGCTTTAACGCAATATTTTAAGAAAATAAGTAGAAATGAAGTAACAACAAGAACAGTGAAATTACAAAAAAAAGTTGTTAATAAGTTTGTAAATCATGTAAGAGATATTATACATATGCTATTGCTGTATATATGCAGTATTGCGAGATGCAAGAACACTGATTTAGTGTACAAGAAGCAACATTATAAGGTTTACATAAAATGTGCATAGGTTAAAGAACAGTGGTATACTGTACTTAAATTTACATATTACAGTAGCAGATTCGTAAAAAAATGTTACAATAAGAACGGTACAGATGTTCAATTATGTGAAGTAGTATAAATATTTATATTATAAGGGTCATAAATTACACCAGTGATGATAATATAGCCTAATTAGCATAAACAAAATTTTCTTATGAGAAGAAGGGTGGGTGAGTTTACATAGAATGTGTCTCATTGTCATTAAAATAATGTAAGGTTAGTGTACATACATACAGGCATTTGGAGATTTTGGAGAGCTAACACATGCAGTGTGGTTAATAGGAATTTTGTTTCCATATTTGATCCTCCTTAGTATAAAAGATATATAGGAATTCAGAATAAACTTGCATTATTATTATTATGGATAATTTCTACTACCTGAAAGGGAGGGGCAAGGTGGGCATGCTCACTACATAGTTGATCATTTTAATGTTCTCTACATACCACTATTGAAAAAAGACAATAGTGTAAATACAAGATTACATAAAGTATGTGCTGGATGTCACCTTGATTAATAATGACATGTTCAGAACTGATTGGGAGAGAGCATGACATGGTGTAGTATTTAATAAAAGATAATTTAAGACTACACTTCACATATATAGAAGTATTTACATCTTTTACAGTGTTGATGTGAACATTGTAAACAACAGTTTCTATTATCATATTGATAAACCAGTTACATAGCCTGGCTATGGTAGTAAATTGGTAGGCACATATTTTGTACAATGCCTATGATATGTTTCATTTGAAAATTATAAAGTGTGAAAGATTTTCTTATGGTAGTAATTATGAAGGGAACCAATTTTAAAAATACTGTTTGACAATCAACTCAATAGGTTTTGTAATTACGTTTTTCTTTACTTCCTTATATGAAATTACTTTTTTGTCACGTGACCTAAATAATGTCACTCAGTGCTTTATTTATTGATGTAATGTATAGCTATAAATTGCACAGTACATTAACATCACAGCTCCATGGAATTACACATGTACATATCACACTTCCACTTCAATATGTTGTACAGCACTTGTTGATAAACATAGCAATCACATTACTTACATCAATCATAGATCCGAATGAACATCAAAGATGATCACAGACATAGAATAACTGTATGCACTATAATCATTGAACAGTGATATCTAATGTAAGCATGTTCATTACCTTAAGTTTTAAAATTTTTATTGCACACTCATCAATGTATGCTTCAGTCTGTAGCGTTCAGCCACTGTGGTAATATCGATAAAAAGTACAGTAATGACAACAAATACTTATTTTACAATTTAGCATTTTTGTGTTACGATATGTGAAGCTATTAGCTAAACTCTGTAAGTATATCACATGTAACCATAATATTCTGTTATTGTTATATATGGTTGACTAATGCATTTTATAACTTTCATCTGCTCCAGGCTAACGCTTGAAAATGGTAAAATAACCGAAACTGGTAGCATTGAGATAAAAAATAAACAGCTACATGGCCTGATTAGTCAATCATCCAGACTTTTGCCCCTGCAACTTCTGGAAAGGCTGCTGCTCATCTTCAGGAACCACACGTGTGTCTGGCCTCTATACAGATACCCCTCCGCTGTGGTTGCAGCTACGGTACGGCTATCTGTATTGTTGGTCACGCAATCCACCGCACCTCAGCTTTGTCTGCGGTTCATCATAGGGGGGAGGGGGAGCATTTCTTTATATCGTGCTAAAAAGAAGATTGTAAGGTGCATTGGGTCTCAGTGTGTACCGTAAAAAGAACCGTACTGGCATGGACTTTCAAGCTGACATATGTCACTACCCGGCACAAAAATAAAGCTTGAAGGAAACGCTGGTTGTAAATGCCCACAGCGTGACTGACGTAGACTAATAACTTGAACGTCTGAGCAAGGTGTTCGAAAAAACTGTTTCATAGAGAGGCAGATTGGAAGAGTTCACCGTGCCACACCGACTATGCAACTGGGAGATACTGAAGAGAAACGTCAACACGATTCGTCCAAAGCATTTATTCTATTTGGTTGCGCGATAATGCCAATTTACACTGTCCGTCGCGTCACGTCAATCTTTCTAGGGATAAAGATTTGACGGAACAGTTTTCTGCAAACATGGGAAGTAAACCTCTTTTCGTCACGCTCACTCATAGTAAGCCTAACACGGATTGTACGCTACTGTGGCGTATTAATTATTATAGTTCGTTTTAGCGGTAAACTGCAAATGTTCCACGCCGACATAAATATTTTTTTCCATTTGAATGTCCTTCTAAAACCGATGATGGGTATCTGAAAAATAGTTCTAATGGTGAAAAACTCAGTTGCCAATGACGTTATTTACAATGTAAGGATACTGAATAAAGCAAACAGGCTCTATTTATTGATTTGTACCATGTTGACCGAAGCATATAAGGTTTGCTTCGGGTGTCAAATAAATTTTACGTTGTTGTTTCCTCAATTCCAGTATTAAACTATGACTTTTACATAACGAATAGTAACTCATAACCTCACTTTCCACATCAGGTACTGGGCTAAGCGAATTGACGTGACGGTCAGTGTTAATACACCTTGACATGATGTGACGGACAGTGTGGATTTGTACCTTTAAGATAAGTGGAATGTTTCCGGTATATGTGATGAAGACTCTTCTCTCTTCTGCCCACCGTACGGAAGTTTAATATATACTCATGTTAGAGTTAATCGCAGAAATTACTGTATGGATTTTGATACGGTTGTCACTAGTGGGTAGAGTGATTCACATGGAAAGGTTGTCTCTACAATTATAAAAAGGAAGTGAAAATCGAAGTACGATGAAGTTAAGTCCCCTGTCGCTATGAAACAATTCATGACAAGGCTACTGTGACATGCCACTACCAGGTGGCTGCCATGAACTGCGACTGACTGTCTCTGCAGCCTGCAATTTATGACATGTCATATATATATATATATATATATATATATATATATATATATATATATATATATATATATATATAGGAATTGCTGTTCGTTAGTCTCGCTAAAACTGTAGAAAAGCTGAACTGATTCGGCTAATTTTACTCTTGAAATATTCGTGTAAGTCCAGGGAAGGTTTATACGGTGATAAAATATGGAAAAGTTGTTCGAAAAAGAAGAAAATTGAGAAAATCTGAAACAGCTTTTTCCAGTGAGCTATCAATACCGTTCGTCCAATTGTGATAAAATTTTATACATTTCATATTGAAAGCAAGAGGAAGGTTCGCATCAAATAAAAATTTGTAAAAGTCGCCCGTAAAGTAGGAAAATTTAGGAAAAACCGTATGCGATTTTTTTCTATGAATGAAATTCAATTGCCACATGGTTGTAAGAGTATCACTTGAGTACGGATTGACAGGACAAAAATTGTTTGGAAAATCTACCGGAAAATTGGAAAACTTGAGAATAATTAAAAGTGCGTTTTTCAATGTGTTTTAGATTGAATTCAGCACTGTAACTGACTATTCGCACGAAGGAGAGGGGTATTTCTTTTTTTGTTTTGTTGATTATGGTCTTGAAAAAGTTTTCAGTAAAAAAAAAAAAAAAAAAAAAAAAAAGGGACAGTTAGAACGAAAAGTCGCAAAATTCGAACCAAGTACCTTTTTCAATGTGTTTCTAAATGTACTCAACACTAAGTTGAGAACTGTTCATCTAACTGCGACAAAATTTTGATCATTTGACGTTCAGCAAAAGATGAACGTTCTTATGAACTAAAAATTTGGAAAACTTACCTGGAAAATTTGACAATTTGCGAGAAAATGAAAGAGCTTCTTTCAATGGGATATCAATTTAATTTGTCTGATTGCGATAAAATTTTGCATATTTGATGTTCAAAGAGAGTAACTTTCTTATGAAATTAACATTTGGAAAAGTTTCCAGGAAAATTCAGAAAAAATAGAAAGAGATTTTATGCAAAACTTGAAGGTATCAGCGTTTATTGTTAAACATTCGTCGCACCTTAACAATTCTTTTGTGCAACTAGGACAGGTATTTCTGTTGTTACGCCGTTATATCCACTTTTTACAAAAAAGGGCAATTCATTTTTAAAAGTTAATTATAACTTCTGAAAAATAGTTAAAAAGTGAACGAGTAAATAGCTTTTCCAGAGAGTAATTATTGTTCGATATTTCGCTTTACATACTTCAAATCAAAAAATATCTTGAATTACATACTTTATAAAGTATCTTATCCTGTACTTCAGCGCTCAAGTTATCTCCGCACCATATTTCTTCACAATAGATTCAGTGGTTTATCTAATGAAATATAGCCAAATCTGTTCAGCCGTTATCGAGTTTTAGCAATACTAATGAACAGCAATTCACCTTTATCTTTGTCAGTTCATATACGGGTTCAGATCGTGTAAAGCGAACTTTATTCTTTCGAAGTATATTTTTGAACGCACTCAGCCCAACAAGCAAGCCATTATTTTATATGTTTTAAACCTAAATTTTCCTCGCGTTTTTTCCATATTATAACACCGTTTAAACCTTCCCTGAACTACAACGAATGTGACATGAACATTATCCTGGACATGTGTGGGTGATTTACCCACTCTTTTCGCCCACTAACGAGCCGATACTTAGACTATCTGATGATGCTTTTATAAAGCTACATCGTCTAAAATGTATACGATTTCAATTAATATGGTTTTTATTAAGATGTAAGTGATACGAAGTTCATCGGGTCATCTAGTTAAGATGGTAAGGAGACCTTTCAGTGGATAATCATTATGAAAGAAAATGCGAGGAAGGTAGAACAGATGCTTGCGGTATTTTGGCGCAGGAGTTGGGTGGCCAGCAAGTGGCCGCAGCCAGTTGGCGTTGAATGGCCCGAATTCCGCTGCGGTCGGGCGGACCGCGCCCTGGTGGAAGTGCAGTCGGTAAGCTGGCAAGTGGCTGGAGTTGGCGCAGTGTTACTTGGTGGCTAACCGCGCAGACGCTGCGCCATAAGGGGGCGACGGCAGTGGAGAGGGATCCCCAGCCAAAAGGACGCGGAGGTGCAGTTTTACAGTCAGTGACTGACGGATTTAAACATAAATACCTGTAGAATGATACGTTTCTGTCCTCAATTTCATATTTTTTATCTTAAATTCATTTAGAGACATTGTAAATTATTGATACCAAAGACGCTACATTTTGTTAAATAATTTAATACGACAGGCCTGTTTCGGCGTGAATGCCATCGTCAGGTGTACTGTAAAATACTATTTAACTTCAGAAGATAATTGTACTTTATGCATACATTGGTAGCTCTTCTTACCCTTGTAAGATCGCCGCTTCTCTTATATGTATAGGTTCTTATTTACATATGTAAAAGATCTGTTGTTGTTATAGCTCTTATATAGCTGTATGTATACTTAAAAAAATAATTCTTATGTTTCCAGAATGAAACTTCACTCTGCAGCGGAGTGTGCGCTGATATGAAACTTCCTGGCAGATTAAAATTGTGTGCCGGAACCGGGACTCGAACCTGGGACCTTGGCCTTTCGCGGGCAAGCGCACTACCGACTGTGCTATCCCGACACGACTCACGATGCCGCCTCATAACTTTACTTCCGCCAGTACCTCGCCTCCTACATTCCAATCTTCACAGAAGCTCTCCTGCAAACACGCAAGACTAGCACTCCTGGAAGAAAGGATATGGTGGGGACATGGCTTAGCCACAGCCTGCGTCAAACGCATCTGATAAGGATCCCACACTGGGCAGCAATACTCCAAAAAAGGACGGACAATCATAGTGTTTGCAGTTTCTTTAGTAGTTCTGTTACATCTTTCAAGGGTTCTACCAATGAAACGCAGTCTCTGCTTTGCCTTTCCCGCGATATTGTCTACGTGTTCTTTCCAGTTTAAGTCTGAAGTAATAGTAATTTCTAGGTATTTTGTGGAGTTTACGGCCTTCACTTTTGATTGATTTATCTTGTATACAAAGTTTAACGGATTTCTTTTCGTACTCATGTGGACGACTTGACACTTCTAATTATTTAGTCAATTGCCAATTTTTACACCATAGTGATATCTTATTCAGATCGTTCTGCAATTGGTTTTGATCTTCAGATGAGTTTACTACACGGTAAATGACAACGTCATCTGCAAACAACCTAAGAGCGCTACATGATTTACCATCGATTACTACAAACTGTGTCTTATCTGACAGGAAATTCCCTATCCAGTCGCAAATTTGGGGCGACGTACCATATCCATACAATTTGATTAAAAGCCGCTTGAGAGGTACGGTGTTAAAAGCCTTCTGAAAATCATAAAATACGGAATCGATTTGCGAACCCTTGTCGATAGCGCCCATCACTTCGAGTGAATAAAGAGCTAGTTGTGTTTCGCATTAACTACATTTTCTAAATAAGTGTTGACCTTGGGTCAATAGATCATTCTGTTCGAGATAATTCATAATATTTGAATACAGGATATGTTCCAAAACCCTGCTGCAAATTGACGTCAATGAAATAGGCCTGTAGTTTAGTGAGTTACTCCTACTGCCTTTCTTGACGATAGGTGTGACCTGTGCAACTTTCTAATCTTTTGGTACAAATGCTAACGGTGTGCTACGCCTTCCATATCGCTGGCAACAGGTTCTACACCACGCTGGCGACTACTTTGAAGGACAGTAACAGGTGTAAACATGTAACGCTTCTGTATCGATGGTGAATATTAGTTGCCAATATTTAAATTCGAACACTCGCATTGCGCAAAATACTCGAAACAATAGATCAGGTGATATTCATAATATGCATATTGTAAAGTATTTCTTTTTTCAGACATCGATTAAAAATGTAATTTTTGTGTGACAGAATACAGTATTTTGCTGTCCCAAATCTTTGCTCGATGTTTACATGGCGTTTACTTAGACCTCTAGAAAGGTATGTGACAATTGTACACCTGCTTGGCATAGACAATATGAGATTAGCTCTTGAGGTATATTTGGCCATACTATCATGAATAGAATACCGATCATTGCAACCGTTGTGGGGGGGGGGTGCTGGTATGGCAGCAATGCTGTCTGCTACGCGCATCCCAGACATGCTCAATCAGGTTTAAGTCCTGGAAAAAATCTGGCCATTCCATTCCCTCAGCTTCATACATTTTGTAGACGAGTGCTGCTCTGTGGGGATGAGCTGTCTCGTCTGCCAGAAGGAATCCATCTCCTATGGTACCAGCGTAGGGTACAACGAAATGTCTCTATATGGCATAGAGGTCAATACGTCCGCCAATACTGGCTCCTGCCCACACCATGCGGCCACGCCCATGATGTAGTGACGGTTCCTGTGCATAAGTAGGATTGAATGCGCGCGTCGGCTTTCGCGACCGTTGTCTCTGTCAATAAAATTCTCGGGGTATGAGGACGCGTCGTCATTTTTATGAAATCTACTGACGTTTCGGCCACTATTGCAGGCGGCTGACACAGACCCTGATGAAGGCCGCCTGCTACAGTGGCCGAAACGTCGGTAGATTTCATAAAAATTACGACGCGGCCTCATACCCTGAAGAATTTTATTGACAATAAGGATTGTTGCGTTACACTTCTCTCCAGATTTGGGAACGACGATTGTCCGGCCATACTCAAAATTTTGACTCCTATCAAAAGAACCGGCGCCATTCGTTACGACTTCGTTTCTAATGTTGCTTCGCCCAGTTTTTGCGGCCTAAACGGCTTCGTGGTTTTAATGTTCAAAATGTTTAAATGTTTGTATAGCTTATGCAACTTAACTAAGGGGTCATCAGTCCCTAAATTTACAAACTACTTACCTCCCCCTTTTTTAAATATATTTATAAAACTGGATAAGAGTCTTTTTTTTTTTTTTTTTTTTTTTTTTTTTTTTTTTTTTTTTTTTTTTTTTTTTAAATTACCTAGAAGTCAGATTGTTCCAATCAAGGAAAATAGTCAAGCAACTTTCGTCACATTGATAGTCCCGTGTAAGGAGCTCCATATATCTATCTAAATAGTACTTTGTACTTAATTACAGATAGACATATGGAGCTCCTTACACACTATCAATGTGACGAAAGTTGCTTGACTATTTTCCTTGATTGGAACCATCTGACTTCTAGGTATTTTTAAAAAAAAAATCACTCTTATCCAGTTTTATAAATATATAAAAAGAGGGAAGGTAATTTGTTTTAAACTATGACTGTGCATTACCAGTTAAATAATAGAAAGAAAGATAGTACACAATTTATTTTATTTTTAGGTTGAATTGGACTGACCATCTCTCTCAAGCACAGGCTTCTGTACAACTTGGTCCTCAAACAGCTGCTGGCCAAAATGATACTTTTAAATCATATCTTATAACACTCTTCTGACCCTTTCCAAAACTGTAATGTATCTTACTTTTTGTCTTTACTTTGCACTTTTATAAAACATTTCTTTACTGTGGAGCACTTGAAAATGATGCCATAGTGCATCGAATCTGGTTGTGCATTACACATGAAGAATTAAAAAAAATTCTTATTTTAACAAGCAACTGTGGCTTAGAATACACTTGTATTCCTTATCATATGAATTATTCCAGTTGCACCCCTAACTGACATTATGTCAAATTATATTAAAATGCCATGAACATTCCTTTGATAGGGCCCGTCAGATTTCTTTTCCCATCCTTACTCTAAAATCGGAGCGTGTGCTCCAATGATCATGCTGCCGACGGGAATTACTTCCTTTCCAAATACTATTCCCCCTTCAGAGTCTGTTAATTGTCGTCGACTTGCCATAACCACGTCACAAACGTTTTATCACGCATCACTGGCCTATTGTTAGTTGTACCAGTACAATGGTCTTCTATACCTTGTGTACGCGACAGCATCGCCATTTGTATCTCTGCATATTCCTATCCCACGATTTTTGAGGATTCACAGTCAGTGTATTTTTCGTACGTAAATCCGTCAAAGGTCCACAGAAATGTTTGGCCTTATCCATTTGTTGCTCTGAATGCACTAGTATTATATGTCGACGTACGTGCATACTTATTATCCTTATTGTCCTTATTGTCCTTAGGTTAGTTTACCTAGGTTTAAGTTGTTTGTACGCTACTGACTGATGACCAAGCAGTTTGGTCCGATAGATTTACAAAAATTTGAACATTTTTGTCCCACCTTTGCTATGACTCTCCAAGCCATAGCTTCGGGTAAGCCACGTTGCTGTTGCACTACCTGATCACTACAATGTTCGAAGCCAACTGACTGTGTAATTCGTTTGTTAGAGTATACACAACACCAAATCCTTCTGGAGCAACTTTCTGTTTTACCAATATCTCGGTTGTCGTAATGTTGATGTCTCCGTATAACAGACAGAAGGACGACGAGCCATTTTAATTCATTCTACCGATGAAAGTACTTCACAAACTAGATGTCACAAGTGATCCCCTAATTGTTTTGACAAGTGGCGCGGTGGAAAGACAATGGACTTGCATTAGGAAGGGCGAAGTCTTAAGTCCACCTCTGGTACTCCCTAAATCAGTCTAGGCAAATGCAATGACAATTTCTTTGATAGGACACGGCCGATTTCTTTTCCCATCCTTACTCTAAAATCCGCCGGCCGCGGTGGCCGAGGTGACTGAGGCGCTTCAGTCACGGTCAGCACGGCCACTACGGTCGGGGGTTCGAATCCCCCCTCGGGCATGGATATTTGTGCCGTCCTAGTTCGTAAGTATTTCATAAGTAGTTTGTAAGTTATGTCCCCATAGTTATGTCCCATAAGCTTTACAAACATTTGAACATTTTTTTCTAAAATCGGAGCGTATGCTCCAATGATCATGCTGCCGACGGGAATTACTTCCTTTCCAAGTACTATTCCCCCTTCAGAGTCTGTTTATTGTCGTCGATTTGCCATAACCACGTTACAAACGTTTTCTCACGCATCACTGGCGTACCATTTCAATGGTCTTTTATACCTTGTGTACGCGACAGAAACGCCATTTGTATCTGTGCGTATTCCTATTCTACGATTTTTGTGGATTTTTCGTACGTAAATCCGTCAAAGGTCCACAGAAATGTTTGGCCTTATCCACTTGTTGCTCTGAATGCACTAGTATTATATGTCGACATACGTGCATACTTATTATCTTACTTTGTGCTCCTACACAAAGAACTGACACGATCAATTGAACTCTCATGAAACCAAACATCAAATTTCCTTTTCTTCGAACGAAACCGCTGTGCACTGATTGTCAGCCACAGAACGGCGAGCAACTGCGACGGAAACAATAGGCAGTGTTGTCCACAGTGGAGCCGATACAGCTTCGCTCCTTGTGCAAATAATGGGCGGATTAGAGCCAAACGCACTACACAGCACAGCCGGTCGCACATCAATAGATGGCCGGAGAGCGCTATCTCTCTGTCTCTGTCTCTCTGTCTCTCTCTCTATCTCTCTCACACACAGCTGGCGTAATCCGCGTGGTTACCGTGGTAATAAATCGAGTAGCCACGGCTCCGCGCACAGGAGTGGTTCCGCAAACAGCGAGAGAGAGCCAGCAGCTGCTCGATACTAATTACGTAAATGTCAGTAACCGCCCACGCTGGATCTCATAAGTGCAAATACGCGCGACCGGCGAAGCTGAAGAAACGAGTTGAACTGTTCGACGGGATATAAAGTGAACATGTAACAACAGTGTAGTTCTTCTATATGTGGTACTTTTCAAAAAATGTCACGAAGAATTAGCAAGGAGCAATTGTCATGGTTGCAACATTTTAACACGAATTACTTACAGAAGGATGGAAAAGCTGGTATAAGCAGATCTCGTGGAAGATCTGTTTGGAAAACGTATCTTAAGACAGCAGTTATGAGCATGAAAGGGACGCAGTGGTTCGAAGGGAAAAGATATGACATTATTAACCCTTCTCCAATGTTATTCAATTTTATACATCGAACAAGCTGTGAAAGAAAGCAAGGGCAAATTTGGAAGAGGGTGAAGAAATAAAAACTTTGCATTTTGATAATGAAATTGTAAATCCGTCAGAGACAGCCATGGACTTTGTAACTTTGACTTTAATAAATGGACTTACAATAATTTCACATTTTGAATTGTCAACAGGTTCAGCTAAATGGTCCCTCTCAATCTCCCCCACAGTTGTTTACATCTTTTGCTTTATTTATTAAGTTTACTCTTGCTCTACACTCACATTTACTGGTAATCCACTTCAATTTATTACTGTTTAGTTCCTTTCGTGACTCTTGTGACTTAATACTATTTATTTCGGATTTCTCGTTAAGATTTTTATTACTATTATGACCCTCATCTTCTACTGAACTTTGAGCAGACTCCAGCATTTTCAACACCTTAGCTTTTAAGTAAATTAAATGTTCTAAAAAAAATTCTTTTCCTTCACATCAAACTCTTAAACAAAATCCCTATCACTCATTTAACACTAATTCTTCATTTAAACTTATAAAATATCTAACTTCATACTCCTCACTCTCATTAACTTCACTTCCAACAGTATCATCTTTTAAAATTACATCTTCATCATTACTTAAATCTACTTCCTTACTTACATTACACCCTATTTCAGACACATCACTTACTTTGTCACCAGCTGCATTATTTACCTTGTGCTCAAATGTTCCTTCAAAGTCTACTTTTTCCTCTGCATTTTTACTTTAATTTATATTACCCCCAAAATCCTGAGTAAATACACTTATTAAGTCACTATCCTCTAAACTAAACTCTTTTTTTTCTACGTTTTACACATTCATTTGACACATTTTCTTTCCAAAAAATTTTCCAAAACACATTATCTACTGAAATAGCATTAACTTTAGCAGTCTTACTTTCTTTGCACTGAACCTGTTCACTTAGCTTCCTTTCACCGGCCCATACCTTAACATTTGTCCAGTCTCTCGTGTCGAGGACCTCCAACCGAGAGTTATTTAGTTTATCTGACTTATCTTTGCATTCATCGATACAAAATTTTTTTGCTGTGTTTGCTGTTGGTTTCTGATTCTATTTTAAAAATCCTACTCTCCCATTATCTTGTTGGTTTCCATTGCCTGAGTTCTGCCTAAATCCATTTCCACCCCCTCTGTTTTGAAAATTGCCATTCTGGTTTTGAAAGTTTGGGGTCTTTAAATTCTGGTTATTAATGTTTTGGTTTTGATTAGGGTTAAAGTTCTGACTTTGGTTATGGTTTGTATTAAAAACCTGACTATTTTAGTTTTGGTAAAAATTCTGAGTGTTTTTATTTAACCTTGGGTTGAACGGCTGATTACAATTATTATTACCCCAACTTGGCCTACCATATGCTTGACCATACTTGTCATTCCTCTGATACGCCATATTTAATTTGTCTACATATTTCAGAAATTGGTCAATGAAATCGTCAGGACCAAAAACCAACCCCTACTGTATTCTTGCAGGCCACCTCCTTTTAAGTGCATCTATCTGAGTCAGTTCGTCAAACGGCTTATTCAGATGAGCCAATTTTTTCAATTGTTCCCTACAGAATTCCTTCATCCCTCCTTTCTGTTCGCTATACATAGGCCTGTTCAAAAACTCACTTTTGATTATGGCTTGTACAGCCTTGGACCAAAACGTTTTCAACAACTGTACTTAAATTCAGAGAACGACATACGCATGCAATTAAGTTGGTTTGCCCAAGATAATGCTTCTCCTTCTAGAAATCTCTTAACATACTTTATTTTCACTTCCTCGCTCATGGTATTTGAAAAAGTATCCTTGCAGTGCTGGATGAAGTCCGCTGGGTGGAAGTTTTTCTCCCCAGGAAAACTGCGAATGGGTACACAGGAAAGACTACTATAGTTATTACTTAAGATAGCGTTAGTATCTATGCCTTCTTGTATTTTATTTACCAACTGTTGTACATGTATAACATTATGGTGTAATTCAGAAATGCAAGACTGTGTGGTGGTGCTGATCTGTATGGTATCCTTTGATACATTTTCGATTTTTGGGTAAGCATATATAGAAATGTTACACACCCATTCGACTTTTCTAGCGAAGTGTGTAACGTAGATGGAAAAGTACATAGTAACATTTTATGGGTCAGTGAAGGTATAAATGTCTTATTGAGTATGAATGTGAGCACCATATACTTATCCTACTTTTACAAATTTTGTTCGACGTCTCCTATTTTGATGATGCTCTAGATGTAGATCTGCCGATGTGATCCACTACTGTGGCAGTAGTTGGTACTGGTGACTGAAGTTGGCCTGCCGAAGCTGTCCATAGATCTGTGTCTTGTAGACCGCTGTAGAATCTTCTGGGTTGGGCAACTGGTTCACTGGGATATTTTCCTATAACAGTTTTTTCAATTTTTTTTTGCAGAGCTAGAAACCAGATATTTAATAACCACATGTATAAATGAACTTTTGAGATATATTTACTCAAGGATAAATCTTTGTTTTATCGAAAACATGAGTAAATTATTCATAACTCTAGGGCTCTATAGTTATGATAAAAGATTAATGCTACACAAATAGTGCTGCTTAGGAATCACAAATTTTAAGCCATATCTAATCAAATAACTGTAAACATAGTAAACTTGTATTGAATAAACACAAAGAAAATATTTTGTACTAATTTATCAGTTGTTGAATTTAGTATAGTAATTGTGTTAATGTACTTATATTTAGTAATTGTAGTAATTTGCATTTTCATTTGCACTAAATAACTGGTGTTACGATCCAACATTATCTCGTGTCTTTCTTTCATATGATAATTGTGTATTACTCACTTGTAGTAGTTGGTAAGTAAGTTTTCATACACTGTGTGTAAGTCTATATAGTGGTAACACTAATTTCACTTGTCTCATCATTCGTATGATTGCATTCTGCAATTTATGCCCACTGTGCAACTTTTATTCAAATCTGTATAACATATATTAATATATACATAAGATATAGACAGTAAGGTATAGACTGTCTGGTCTGATTACTATAGTATTTTAGTTTCCTTTCCTTTCTGAGAGTTATATAATCATAAATCTGTATTGTGGTTTAACTCTGTAGCATATCACTTTCTTCGTTTCCCATCAAACATGTAAACACACAAATTTTTAGGTGCAAAAATTTAATGCTTTAGCTTGATTGTATATACTTATAAACACACATGAGGGGGACTGAAATTTGAATCTTTCTTGCCGAGTGAAGTTTGCACTTTTTAGAAACAAGTCTCTTGACATGATATTGTAGTATACACTTTTTATAAACATTAACAATAATGAGTGATCTTTGGTGTGAGATAAATAAATTGGAAGAAAACTTACTGGCTAGAATTTGTATGTACTGCAGGTTTGATTTGCATGTTGAAGGAAACAGTATATGACTGAGGACCCAAGCTGGCGTCGACAGCTTGACACGTCAAAGAGTGACTTGTCCCTCTAAGGTATAATGTTTTGTTTGACTTATCTCTAGAGACACAGTTAAAATGATATGTACACAAAATTCAAATAATTCCCATTACGGGCTCATAAAAAAGTATAAAATATTCAGTTTCATCCCTCACTGTAGGTTCATATAAAAGTATACAAAATATAAATTCCCATATTGGGTTCATATAAAAAGTGAAAAAGTAGAAGCCGGCCGCGGTGGCCGAGGGGACTGAGGCGCTTCAGTCACGGTCTGCACGGCCACTACGGTCGGGGGTTCGAATCCCCCCTCGGGCATGGATATTTGTGCCGTCCTAGTTCGTAAGTAGTTCATAAGTAGTTTGTAAGTTTGGGGACTGATGACCCCGTAGTTAAGTCCCATAAGCTTTACAAACATCTGAACATCTGAAAAAGTAGAAGTATGTAGGGGTTCAATTCTGTGATGTTTTTTGAGCCAAGTAGTTTTCTAGATTTTGGGTAAACCAACCTATAAGCATTAGGATAAGGATTTTCCATAATTTCAAATGGTCCAATGTATATGTGAAAGAACTTATTTAGCTCTGAGGTAAGTAATTTAGACTTCTCATGAGTAGGAAATAATACCAGATCACCAATGTTCATCTTAGTTACTTTTGTTTTATTATCATGTCTCTTTTTCCTGGCCTCTCCTTGTTTTTTCATGCTAATCCTGACAATTTCTTCCCTATCTTGTGTGGATATTGGCGTACATGTTGGATAATCAATGTTGTCCTAATGATGGGATCCCACTAAATATGCCTCAGAGCAGGGAGTTCTCTGCATTGGAAAGACGAGTTTGTTACAATACAGCAAAGCATTTCTTTGCATAAGGGTGAGATCATGCAAAACACGATATACCCCGTGACAGATGAGGATAGTGTAGTCCTTGTATAAAGCAAAGAATCTCTCATTATAATGTAATTATAAAACATAACATTACAAGATATTTTGTATCAATTTTACCATCTCAGGAGAGATTCATTTTTTCTACAAGGTGTCTATAGGTCATACATGAAGCAAGAAATAGAGTAAATCTGAAGATGCCTTATATCGTTGAAACTAGTGATTAAACAGAAAAAAACCAATAAATTGCGATCTGGCCTTAAACACCTTAGAAGCAAGGTGTTTACAATAAATATCGGCGAGAACGTTTTCCAACAAGAATGATACGTAATTATGATACTCGAGGAAACGCCTAGGAGATCTCCATCCGTTGCCACAGAATAGGAAAATTCACCGAAACTTGTAACTGTCATTATAATGATCTGTAGGCTGCTATTGCACTGTCTCATTTTCTACTCAGGCAGATTAAAAAAGAAACGTTTGTGAAGGAATGTGTGTCAATTTCGCATTTGAATTCATGTCTAATGAATTGGTTGGATTTAAAATAACCAAGGTACATTAGAATGTAAAGTCCCGTCGACAGCTTGGTCATTAGAGTCGGGAAATGTAACAGAACTGCAAAATGAAATTTCGAAGCAGCTATACTTTGAGTCGTCAGTAAGTGGAATACATTGCAAATGAACAGGGATGTTCAAAAAAACATTGACTTTTATTCTATTAGCTAACATAGATATGAAAACTAAATCTGTATTAATTTTAAAAGGATGAAATTCGGACTTTTAGTTAAACAGATTAGTATTAGTGCTCATGTGGACGACTTCACGCTTTTAATTATTTAGATCAAATAGCAATTTTCGCACCATACCGATATGTTATCTACATTTTGTTTTGGTCATGTGATTAGTTCACTTGACGAAACTGACAGCATCATCTCCAAGCAACCTAAGACGATTACTCAGATTTTATCCCACATTGTCGATAAAGATAAGGAAGAGTTGACCTATATTACAAACCTGGAAGCAACAGATATCCATTCTTTTGTAGTCTATATCTTTCCAGTAACTTCTACGAACTTTACTCTCTCTGATAAGAACTCTTCAATCCAGTGAACGAGGTGATATTCCATAAGAACACAATGTGATTGAAAGTCATTTTGAAGTACGGTATCAAAATCCATTTGAATATCTAGAAATATGAAATCAATTTGCGATCTTCGTCGATAGTGCTTACCACTTCATTTGAGTAAAGAGCTAGTTCTGTTTCACAAGAACGAAAGGTGTTGACCTTGAGTCAACACAGTAGATGTTCCAAAACTATGCAGAAAAGCGACGTCAGTGATATAGGTCCGTACGTTAGCGGGTCACTGCTTTTGCCTATGTTGAATATCGGTGGGACCTCTTTTTCAGGCTTTGGGTACAGCAGCTTCGTTGAGCGAACTGTCGCACCAACTTACTCTGATAGGAACTGAATCGGCTTACAATCTGGACCTGAAGATATACTTCTTTCAAGCAGTTTAAGCTGCTGCACTACTCTGAGGAATTCTATGTTACTCAAGATAGCATGAGTTGTAAATTCTAAATAATACGCTATGTAGGTGGCATTCTTTTGGTACAGGATTTTCGAAGAGTTGTTTTCAGTAACTGTGTTAAATGACATCACCGTTACTATCGCGTGGTGAAGATATTGTTTGTCTCTTGCCACTGTTACGCTTTATATTTGATCAAATTAATTCCGATTTTCTGCCAATCTTCGAGACAGAGGTTCGTTGTGGACACTAACACACCTGCTAATTTAATTAGAACTGCCTCCTTAATAACACTGCGCCAGTATCGTGACATTTTTATGTTCCATGTGATGCCAAAGGTCAGGAAATGTTCCACAACAGCTGATTTGTTCAGCTGTTGTTAAAGTTTGTGAGGCTGATGTTCAGTACGCCGGTCCTCCAATATGGCAATAGTCAAAGCACTGAATGACAAGCCAAAACTGCAACGAATACGATAGAAACCCCACTTAGGTAAGAAAGATCGTCCTTTGTGGATCATATATGTACTATGCCCTCAGATGGTGCTCGCAAAACATATTTCACAGCATATATTCTCTAAATACGACGAATCCCTTTGGAAATGCTCCAGGAATAAGGCGAGAAGACATGGGAGTCACCCCGGTATAAATCATCACGTTCACTTGTTACACGACTGATCACTAGCGCATTGTACGTCTGACCTATCTGTCATCAGAACAGTTGTGGCTAATGGTGATGTCAAGATGGGCTAACTCAGCTGTCAAGCATTCAGGGTCTGAGAGCCGTAGGCCCTGTGTACCAACGTATAAAGTATCTCTTCACACTGAGCCCTAAACTAATGAGCAATTATAAGTGAGAATACTACTAATAATAATAATAACACAGCTTTTGATGCAGCTGTACCACAATGTCTTCCCTAAACTAATGAGCAATTATAAGAGGAAAGGGGTTCCCATAAAAACTCCATTTGTCTGTTGGTAGTACCGGTCACTTAATAAAACATGTAATTGAAATGGAAATAGGGTCATCAAACCTTAAGCAAACGTAACTTCAGTTAAAAGCAGTAACCCAGAGGAACAGGCGTGAAAGGAGAGACCACATCAAATGTTGGAAAATACCCGAATAGTTCAAAAGCTTTTCCTCTAATTTTCGTCTTCTTAATGCGATGCTCACGACGACCTATTAGTGGACTTAACAGGATAGAAAGGTATTTCGCAGGACAACTTGTCTGAGAACAAACATTACACACAACAGGCCACCGAAGACCCTCTTCCTTGTCGATCCTCGTATTGCCGTGTATCCTTGGAAGAACGGTACAAGATTTTAAACTTTTGGTTGTCTCTTCTACGATAAGGAACTTTTATTCAGTATATCAGTACGTCAGAATTCTCTGTAGGCTTAGCATGGACCTGCGATACGATTGTAAACACTGCAACTTTTGAACGTAATCCTGTTTATATCAAATAATAAATCACTGTCCAGAGACACATTTTGTGTCGACATATATCGAGACAAAACGTGTCTCTGGATACTGATTTATTATTTGGTATTTACATCACTTGTGCCTGAGCTACAAGACAGGTGTTATTCCGATAATGGAGAACTTCGAAACGTTGATACGTATTTTTATAGGGAATATGAGGCAGAATTGAAGTTTTTGTTGTGGAGGAAGACGTGTTCTAACACAGTCCGTGCAATCGACGTACCTATTACGACGTGCTAGGTCTTGTCTAGTAAGAAGGAGGCTCCGTCTTCGAAAGTCACCCGCGGCACAAATTTTAATTCAGTACCTCTTCTTCATTTAATATCTTAGTTAGTAATCCTGTTTGTTCAACTAAACTGTAGCATTGACCTAGTCAGTGGCTAAAATAAAAATACGTAAATAAATCCTCTCGCATTTGTTATACTATCCAAAACGCAAAATGCTTCCCTCTTGACTGCCGCGGGTTTGCTACTTCTAAGGCAAAATAGATACAGTTTAACAGAAAGATTTCAGTACTTAAGTAACATAGGGTGTTTACTAAAAGGAGACGAACACTAAACTTCCCGCCTTGCAGAAATACAATCAGACTGGTAACGTCCAGATATCTGTGTGAATACTTTGTGGTATATATATAGAACAGACGTCACTTCTGATCCTGCAGTTGTTATTATTTAATATTCATAGAATATATGATATCAACTGCTATTGGGCAAAGCTGAAAATGTGTACCCAGCCGGGACTCAAACCCGGGTCTCCTGCTTTCTAGGCAGTTGCGCTGACCCAGATACCACTGGGGACACAGTGATCACCGCACATGCAAGGACTACCCATGCACGCCTCCCGTCAGATACAAATTCCCAGCTTCGCCCTGCCCACAGTACTCAAACACGTAGTTATGAAACTAATTCCCGTAAGAGTAAGGGCTTCAAACTTGCCCACCCCTCCCCACTAACGATAGGATCATTGCCCGTCACCAGTATATTATATATATGGTATCCTTAAAGATCCGTAAACCGGTCTTAAGCACTGTATCAACGTTAGTCTGACAAGTGGAAAGCCTCAGACACGGGTAACCTATTCGGCGCAAATTTGGCAGGTCACTTGTGTACAACCGAAACCTAAGGTCTGAGATATTTTGACTCAATACTACAACACACAGGTGAAACAATAAAAAAAAAAAAAAAAAAAAAAAAAAAAAAAAAAGGAAATGGAGCATCTTTCATAGAAGGTGATAACGGAGGATTGGAGCGCACAAATGTTCACGTTATCAGCGCTTGTCTGCGCCGCCTAGAGTCGCCAAACCGAAAAGGTCCTTCATAAATAAAATCTGAGGTGGCTGTAGGCCTGAAAGCCGTATTAAGACCTAATTGACCCCAGTTGCAAACTTTGTCTATAAATGGTTCGATAAGTTTTTCCCGACCTATTATCCATCACCAGAATGACAGGGCTGAGGAAACGAAGGTGATTATAAGGGCCCATAAACGTGGGGGTAAAGTTTTGCAAGTCTCACCCCCCCCCCCCCCCCCACTCCCCGTTCGCTGGAGTCCACCCTGGATAATAGCGGATAACCAACTTTCCATTAAAGGGCTTTCAATGCCAGTTGTAATGCATTGCCTGCCGGTGATGCGCCAATAAGATGTTCGACTGGGTGCACGTCTCTCTCTAAATTTAAAGTGATAAGGCTACATGCAAATCATCAGTCCTCTGAAAATGAGTGGGAAAAAATGAGTGTAGGTGGTAAGGTCTTAGTTGCTTCATTCGTTCACCAAAGAAGACGAAGTGAATACTACAGTATTCAATCCAAGAACAGGTGCCAGCATGCGAAACTTAGATGTTCCTGGAGTAGTAAAACAACTTAAGTCACTTAACAAAATTAAACCTTCCGGGCCAGATTGTATACCAACTAGATTTCTCTCAGAGTATGCTGATGCAATAGATCCGTACTTAGCTATCATTTACAACCGATCACTCAGCGAAAGATCCGTACCAAAAGACTGGAAAGTTGCCCAAGTTATCCAATATTCAAGAAAGGCAATAGGAATGATCCTCAAAATTACAGGCCTATCTCATTGACGTCGATTTGCAGTAGGATTTTGGAACATATACTTTGTTCGAATATTATGAACTACCTCGAAGAGAAAGACCTATTCACCAGTAGTCAACACGGATTCAGAAAGTATCACTTTTGCGAAACACAGCTTGCCCTTTATTCACATGAAGTGTTAAGTGCCATCGACAAGGGATCTCAAATCGATTCCATATATCTGGATTTCAGGAAGGCTTTTGACACTTACCCCACAAGCGGCTTCTAATGAAATTGCGTGCTTATGGAATATCTCCGCAATTGTGCGGTTGGATTCACGATTTCCTATCAGAAAGAACACAGTTCGTTGTAATTGACGGTAAGTCATCGAGTAAAACGGAAGTGATACCTGGCGTTCCACAGGGAAGCGTTATAGGTCCGCTACTCTTCCTCGTGTTCATAAACGATTTAGGAGACAATATGAATAGCTCCCTTAGATTGTTCGCGGATGATGCTGTCGTTTATCGGTTAGTGAAGTCAATAGAGGATCAAAAGCAATTTCAAAGCGATTTAGACAAAAGTTCTGCATGGTGCGAAAATTGGCAATTGACACAAAATAAAGAAAAGTGTGAAGAAATCCACATGACCACTAAAAGAAATCCGCTGAATTTCAATTACGCGATAAATCAGTCAAACCTTAAGGTCGTAGATTCTACCAAATACCTATGAGTTACAATTACGAACAACTTTGACTGCAGAGAACACATAGAAAATATTCTGGGGAAGGCGAATCAAAGGTTACGTTTCATTGGCAGAACGCTTCGAAGATGCACCAGCTCCACCAAAGAGACTGGCTAAATCACACTTGTGCGTCCTCTCCTGGAGTACTGTTGTCCCTTGTGGGACCCTCAACAGCTGGGATTGACGGAAGACATTGAGAAGGTTCAGAGAAGGGCAGCTCGATTTGTTCCATCACGTTACGGGGGGAAAGCGTCACGGAAATGTTGCACGAATTGGGGTGGAAATCATTAAATGTAAGACGTTATTCATTGCGGCGTGATCTGTTTGCGAAGTTTCAATCACCGACTTTTAGTTCTGAATGTGAAAATATTTTGCTAGCACCCACCTACTTAGGGAGACATGAGCATCCCAACAAAATAAGAGAAATCAGATCGAAAACGGAACGATTTAGGTGTTCTTTCTTCCCGCGCGCTATTAGAGAAAAGTTATGAAAGTGGTTAATGAACCCTTTGCCAGGCACTTGAATGTGATTTGCAGAGTATCTATGTAGATGTAGAACTGAAAGGCAGGTTTAGCCAAGGAAGACTCACGTCCCAACCCTTATGTGGGCGCTGATAGTAATATATTAGCGCCGCATTCAAATTGCGATTAACTCCCTCTGCAAAGGACCCCTGGGGATAATACGAGGTGGTAGTAATGTGATTAATAACATTCAAGAAGGAGATGGCTCTAAAGGTGGTAGAACGAAATGACAGGGCAATGTCACTGACCAATAAAAAATGCTAAATACCTTGAGCAGTTGGGTTACACTTCTACTGGCTGTAAAATCGCTACTCCGGAAAAGCCGGGTGAATCACAAGAAAGCATCTACCACAACTAAGATGTAGTGGTTTCCTCTTTTGGTTTTACGCAAAGGATCTAAGTGATCATGTACAATTTATCCACAGGATGGAATTCACACTCCGATTGTAAAAAATCTTTGTGGGTCGAAGTACTTGCCTTAGCCTACTGGCAATCCTAGCTATCTCTAACCAACTGTTTCACATCATGACCCAGTTTGGGCCATGTAAAATGTTCACTTATCTTGGCCAAGATCTTAACAAGGACTAGATGCCCACCTACTAGAGAGGCATGAAAAAAAAATACAAATAAATTAAAAAAAAAAAAAAACAAACAAACAAACAATGGTATCGATTAAATCCCGGGAACACACATTCTCAACTGCCCCCGGTGCTCCACCTTGTTACCTTGTAACCGCTAAAGGAATTACTCTTCTGAAGACAAGCTCTAATCGTCCTCAAGGCCTTACCCTGATCTTACATATAGCCGAGATCAGAGAGTAACTGCAGTATCTCCCCTAGGACGGCACAAACAGTGAACTGAGGCACAAATTCCTCCGTTCCCTTGGGTTCCCCCCTTTCCTGGAACATCCAAGAGAGTGTTCATAATCACGTTATATGATCCTCGTGATGTGCTATCCATCTGTCAACATATCCTGTTTTACAGGGCTTGGCTGTGTGATTCGAGATCAAATTCCCTAAGATCAAGATAGAAACTTCTCCAGAGCGAATAAGAGAACAACGGTTTCGCATTCGTAGACCAAAGAATGACATTCAGCGCCAGCCTAACGCCGCGAGGCATAGCCTAAAAGTTGCCTTTGCCCTTTTTGCAAAAGTACAGCCGAGATGCCCGAGTTGGAGGCGTCCGACTCCACAAGATCTTGCTAAAATGGGGAACAGCCAAAACAGGATGATTGGAAATAGCCGACTTTATGGCTTCAAAGTCGTTTTGCTGAGTAATGCCCTAAGTAAACGCAACGCCCTTCTTAAGAAAATAATTCAAGGGCGCTGCTAGCTGAGCAAAGTGGGGCACGAATTTCCTAAAATAGTTCGCCATCACTATGAATTTCGTCATATTTTCCTTATCCTTCGGACCGGAGTGACTCTACTAATAGTGTGCTCCTGATAAATGGTCTTTTTCCTGAAATCAGATAACCTAGAAAGGAAGTTTACTAGCGATCCCTGCCACCCCCCTCGCCCCCTTTCCAATCGTCACCGTAGTATGGATGAAACCTGGTTAAGCTGTTCACAATATTCTTGAATAGTCTCTCTTCCCCGCTTTAAAACTTACTGATTTGACGGTACGGTTCGCACAGGGGCACCTGGACGTGAACGGGCTGCATTTTCATACCTTGCTTTCGGTGCACATTACTACTGATCTACAAGGCGGAGGATGTTGCGATTTTGTACCAACACTGGATATCTTTGACTCAAGCTGTAATAGGACAGTTATTGTAATTTCTATTTAAGATTTACAATATTTTGCCCAATATATGTTTATATAATACAACATTCGCATTCTGGATGCATTTTCTGGTGCATCGTAAGTATTATAGCACTTAGACTGTGGCAGGCAGGAACAGTGTATCTGAGGAAATAGAAAAACCCTTAATACAGTTCGTTACTAATACGCCCAAAAATTACCGTTAAAATTACATATAGAATGACAAACATAGATAACTTTTGCAATGTGTTATGCATAATATAAAGATACTGTTCCATTCTTAAATTGGGAGAAATTTGGTGAACATAGATAAAACCAAAAAATGTTTGTAGAGCTTATGGGACTTAACTACGGGGTCATCAGTCTCTTAACTTACAAACTGCTTATGAACTAGCTAATACTAAGGACCGCACAAATATCCATGCCCGAGGGGGGATTCGAACCCCCGTGCCATGCAGAACGTGACTGGCGCGCCGCAGACCGCTCGGCCACCGCGGCCGGCTAGATAAGACCAATACGAAGATATATGTACCTAATTTTCTGAAAAATGTAGTTTTGAGAAAATGAAATAAGATGTTTACAGTGTTTTTGACTCATCGTATGCCTCTTTCAGACAATCCACTGGCATAATCTTGCTGTCCAGCTGCTCCTTTATCCTTTACAGACTTTTGCAGGAGTCTTTTCCTTACTCTGGAGTCTTTAGTGGTGGCCTTCCAGCCTATTCAGCTTCAACGAGTCGCTGACGATCTATTGCAGAGCAGCTATCATATGATTTTCTGGTTGGATGCCTAATTTGTCCATTACTTTTGTCCTGCTAATAACACCATCACTGAAAAAGATAACAGCATCCATCGCACCTATTTTGAGTACTGTTCATCCAACAATCACACGCAGCTGTTGAAACTCTCATTAAGATTTTGTTGTTGTTGGTTTTGAGGGGACTAAACAGCTAGGTCATCAGTCCCTAAGATTTTGTGACGGCCATGTAGCCATTTGGTAAGTAACATTTTATCTGCAAGGTCCCTGTATATTGGCCGTTTTGATTCCATGACTGTGTCAGGCATGGAATTTCTATGGTGATATTTGTTTCCTGAAACATCAGCGTAGGCGGTGTGCAGATATTTATTCAAAGAGCGTTTGAGACTATGATAAATATTTAAAAGAATCTGAGCCATACGTTTTTGGAAACCGAAGAAATTTATCTTTCAGATTGACGGAATTGTTTTCGACGTTTCAGTCATTTCCACGTCCAGGTCCTCTGAAGTAACACTGGTTCACTACTTTCGGTTTATAGCGACAACGAGAACCATATACGCATTTTACCGGTAGGCAGTGCCGCACCGCGATCTCCAGGGCTACAGTGCCAATCATTTCTTCAGAACAAACTGATGTACAGTACATGTCTTGTGAATATGAACATCCTGTCTCTAATCTTTCGAGGTGCTCCGTTTTTCGTCTGAATGTCAGTATATATTCTGTAAGAGAGATTCTCTCTATTTAAGGTGAAGACTTTGAGGGTGGGGGATTTAAAATAGCGGGAAACCGACCAGTTGTTACGAAGAAAGCTTCTTTCTAATAAAAAAGTGGTCAAGGGCAGCGAATATCCGCAATACTGAGATTGTTACACAAGGAGGGAGGGGAGGAACTTGATGAAAGTTCGCCTAAAAGAATTTCAATGGCTCCTTTTATCCTCGTGGCGCCGCTGGCTATGCTCAGTGGGGAATTCAGAATCACAGGCACTCAGTTTAGTTTCATAGAGCACTTTGTAGCTCAAACATACCTTTCTGTAAGTCTATCCCTTTACTCTCTGTTGCTCGGAAATTTGATGTACGCTGTTTGATGGACACAGCTTGTGATACATTTAAACTTAACAGAAAAGACAACGAGCGATTTGTGATGAACCTGAGATGTAAATGTTTTATATCATAGGTAACATAAATTAGTTCATTAAGCAATGAAATAACTTATTTCAGCTATGGTATAAAACATTTACAAGTCAAAGATCCGACACGCATGTCTATATTATTTTCTATCGAACGTCATGGAACTGACGGAAAATTCTCAGTAATAAAACTGCTATGTAATTGATTTGATCGTAATCTCTTGTTAACGAAAAAAGTACTGCAACAACATACTGCAAGGTGTTTGTTTAATGGCAGATGCAGGGCAAAATTGCAAAAGAATGGGATATTTGTATTGCTTAATTTGTTTCGTTGAATCTTTTGGAATAACATTTTGACCAAAAATGTGTCGTAAACACTTTTCTTTGTTTACATATACACGAGCTTTCACAGTAGTTAAATTTAAAATTGATGTAATTTCTTAATTTTCATGAAATCTCTTTTATAATAATATAAAAGTAATTGTGTATTGTTTGGGAAAACTGTTATTCTAAGCTTATCCTACAAAGATAGATAGGTCATATGAACAAAAATGTCCCTTTAAGATACGGATGATAGTCCAAACATTAGGAGCAGTGATTGTAAAAAATTATTACATTCAAATAAAATTCCAGTTGTAAATTTGAAAAAAAAAATTGCACTTAAAATGTTTAGCTTCGATCGGAAAATGTTAAATATGAACGTTTTAGGACTTAAAGAGATCTACTGAAGGCTTTAGTATACGTGTCCATAGTTTTGCTAGGTTTAGATATACGTCGCAAAAAAGAAACATTAAAACCCTAATTCTCTATATTTTCTCAAGCCTGCTATTTGCTTCACGTACGGCCCACGCAAGTAAACAATAGCATTTATTTGAAACATTAGGAAATATTAATTAATGTTGAAGATATATTGTTTCGGTAATTTGCTACAACTTCTCAGGGGGTGGAATACAGTAACGGTTACATGCTTATTTTGCTGATAACGAGTTGTACAATCGTGCTATTAAAGAAATTTTAAGATTTTGTCATTTAAGAATCAAATAAATCATATTTCTCAATTTTTGCAGCAAACAGCAATTTGGAAACACGAACGGTAAGAAGTGTAGTGTCCTTTGACTTCAGCAAGGCATTAGATGTTGTTCAGCACAGTCACCTGATGAACAAAATGTAAGAATACGGACTATCAGACGAATTTTGTGACTAAACTGAAGATTTTCTGTCTAACAGAACGCAGCATGTTATTCTCAATGGAGAGAATTCGTCAGATGTGAAAACGTTTTGTGGAGGACACTAAGGCACTGTCACAGCACCATAGCTTCTCACAATATACAAAGTGAGACACTTAAAACTGTTTCTCAGAATATTTGGAAACATACAAATCAGATTTAAAAAAAGTTGCAATGAAAGTTGTTCACCCCCACCAGGGACATTCTAATCTTAATATCGAACCCACTGCACCACTCACATGTACGAAAGGATGGGGAGGGGGGAGGGGGGAAGTTGACTTAGAAATCTTAAATAGGAAAATCTATATTTTATGGCAGAATTCCATTCTCGAAGGATGTAAGAAACATTTTTTCGTTTCATCATAGCTGTCTCTGCAATTGGCAAAAATAAAAGTGAGTTGAAAATTGTTGAAAAACGACAATATCGCTAGCAAATCTTTTAGAGAATGTTATCATATCACTCCGCCGAAAAACGGAATGAAGCACGGATTGTGATCGTACTGTCAGTCAGTGGTCAGATTGATTAGGACATACATACTATTCATTTGTTCCAGGAGTTTAGCGATAGTAGAGAGAGTAATCATTTTCTCGTACTTTGAGGCTCATAGGAATGTTGAAGAAGTTAGTCGTGGGTATGCTAATCTGTTCACTCATTTTAATATCCTTCTTTCCTACTAACCATTCCTGCTTAGCTGTCGTTCACTTCTAGTCAGTGAAAAAACAAGTAGACGTCCCACGTAAAGCTTAAACAAATCAGCGTGTGAAATCACGCCCCCGTTCCTTTTCCAAGAAAAAGAGACAGAACTGACTTTCATGGAATGTAACTTGTATTTCTTGCGTGAAGTCAGGTCACTTACAGTCTGTGCGTTTGCAACGTACACAGAACAGTAATACCGCTCGTTCCTGCAGACTGTTTCTTCAAAGCCGACGACAGACGCACATTCTAACCTCTCACAATGACAGTGATATTTACAATTTTGCCTCCCCGATACTATGAAAATATTTTTGGTTTATATTGTTTTGAAAAAAAAAATGTTCAAATGTTTGTAAAGCTTATAGGACTTAACTACGGGGTCGTCAGTCCCTAAACTTACAAACTACTTATGAACTGTGAATCTTCATGTTTTCGCGGCGCAATGACTGTTCAAAGAAGTTTCGGGCGTGCAGCCGCATAAAGTTTTCTTCTTCTAATATTTCGGCTGAGAAACGTTCAGCCATCTTCAGAGACGAGTCGAAGACTGACGCTCCAGCACACGCTTCTTGCTTATATACGCGCGGGCCGCGCTACTGCGCATGCGGCCACAGATACGACAAGGCGCCGAAGACGTTACTCGGCGGCAAGGAAGTACCCGTGTATGTAAATTATGTCTGTGGCTGCATGATCGATTACTGCGGAGATATCGATGTATTATTATCTGTGCTGTGGTGGCGTCTTTGTAAATTTATTAAAGAAAGTGCCGGATTCCAAGATTTATCTAAAGTGAAGCCACTGTCCCTGTTAATCAATTTCGTCCCCAAACGAATTTCTATTGCTTCTTTCACTACTGAGTCCCAGAAAGATGAAGTGGAAGCTAAAATTTTGACGTTTTCGTACGTCATGGAGTGACCAGTATCAATACAGTGCTCTGCCACTGCCGATTTATTTGATTGTAAAAGACGGGTATATCTCTGGTGTTCCGTGCATCTTTCCTGCACCGTACGTGTCGTCTGTCCTATGTACGAAAGGCCACATTCACATGGGATCTTGTAAACCCCGGCCTTCCGGAGCTCCAAATCATCCTTGTTAGAACCCAAAAGTGCTGCTGTCTTTGGTGGGGGTCGAAAAATCACTTTAACATCGTGTTTGTTCATAATCCGTCCGATTTTCGACGACAGGCTCCCAACATATGGCAGAAAAGCCATAGATTTAAAACTTTTTGTATCATCTTCCATATTCTTTTCGCGTACCGTTGGCTTTGTACGTAGTGCCTTATGTATCTGTTGTGGAGAGTACCCGTTTGCTTCAAAGACTCTCTTCAGGTGTAGAAGCTTCCATGAACAAGATTTTAAGAAGTGCTGGTGCTGCCATTGTTAAAGAGAGGATCCGTTTTACTCGACGACAGTTAGATCTTGTTTCTGAAGAACTTTATCGTCTGCACCTGAAGATAGCTGTGGATTTACCCTGTCATTCATGGTACTGGATAGATGGTATAACGTGGGCTAAAGCAGATTGGATTCATGAGGTGTCTACATCAAGACAGACTGCAAAGTTTGACCGGCTTGAGACCCCTTCGCAACAAGATACTGTTATTCGACGCTCCGTTGTTAATATGACGGGTAGAGATTTGGACGATGCTACGATGTTGGTCTTAGGTAAAGGACTGAACTTTGCACCCACGCCAAAGGTTTTACCAATACCTTCGTTTATCAGTGCCGTTGAAGAAGCTGTTCGACCACTCTCCACGGATTCAGCAGATGAAATAAGACGTGAAACCTGCCGTGCTGTAATGAAGGCTCGCCCTCAAAGAAGTAATATTTCTGTGGCAGAGAGGGATGCACTACGTAAACTTCGCCAGGATACCGAGACAGTAGTTCTTCCAGCTGACAAAGGAAATGCCACTGTTTTAATGACTCGTGAAGCCTACCATGATAAAATGTATAGTTTACTGACTGACAGCACATACCGAAAGCTTACTAAAGACCCCACAAATAAGGTAGTGAGGAAGACTATATCACTTCTGAACGCCTCCACCTTGCCTCCAGAAGTTGTGAGAAGATTAAAACCAAGTGGTGCGGTTCCTCCAAGACTCTATGGACTTCCAAAGATCCACAAAAAGGATGTCCCATTGCGTCCTATAATAAGCAACATTGGCTCTCCTAACTATGATTGTGCCAAACATTTAGCGTCGTTATTAAGGCCATTAGTAGGAAAATGTGCTCATCACATACGTAACTCCGCTGACTTCATTGCCAAACTAAAATCTTTGAAATTGGACAGCTCTGACTTGTTAGTCAGTTTTGATGTAGTGTCCTTATTTACCAAGGTTCCTCTTTCAGACTCATTATCTCTTATTGGCAAGAACTTTGACAAAGAGATTTCAGCTTTGTTTAAACATGTTATGACCTCAACATATTTTTTATTCAATAACGAGTTCTTTGAACAAACTGACGGTGTCGCCATGGGTAGTCCCTTGTCCCCTTTGGTGGCCAATATGTTTATGGAGGACTTCGAGGAAAAGATGCTGGAATCTGCCAAATTGAAGCCCACAGTGTTCTGGAGGTATGTTGATGACACATTTGTTGTGTGGCCTCACGGTGAAGATAAGTTACAAGAATTTTTAAATCACCTGAATTCCATCCATAACCAAATCCAGTTTACAATGGAAGTCGAAAAAGATGGATGCCTTCCATTTCTGGATGTGATGGTACGACGTAAAGACGATGGCACCTTAGGACATTCAGTATATAGGAAACCTACGCATACTGATTTATACTTACATGCAAATAGCTGTCATCATCCATCCCAGACGATGAGTGTTCTTAGAACACTGGTCCATAGAGCACACGTAATTGCTGATGAGAGCAGTCTGCAGGACGAGCTTCTACACCTGAAGAGAGTCTTTGAAGCAAACGGGTACTCTCCACAACAGATACATAAGGCACTACGTACAAAGCCAACGGTACGCGAAAAGAATATGGAAGATGATACAAAAAGTTTTAAATCTATGGCTTTTCTGCCATATGTTGGGAGCCTGTCGTCGAAAATCGGACGGATTATGAACAAACACGATGTTAAAGTGATTTTTCGACCCCCACCAAAGACAGCAGCACTTTTGGGTTCTAACAAGGATGATTTGGAGCTCCGGAAGGCCGGGGTTTACAAGATCCCATGTGAATGTGGCCTTTCGTACATAGGACAGACGACACGTACAGTGCAGGAAAGATGCACGGAACACCAGAGATATACCCGTCTTTTACAATCAAATAAATCGGCAGTGGCAGAGCACTGTATTGATACTGGTCACTCCATGACGTACGAAAACGTCAAAATTTTAGCTTCCACTTCATCTTTCTGGGACTCAGTAGTGAAAGAAGCAATAGAAATTCGTTTGGGGACGAAATTGATTAACAGGGACAGTGGCTTCACTTTAGATAAATCTTGGAATCCGGCACTTTCTTTAATAAATTTACAAAGACGCCACCACAGCACAGATAATAATACATCGATATCTCCGCAGTAATCGATCATGCAGCCACAGACATAATTTACATACACGGGTACTTCCTTGCCGACGAGTAACGTCTTTGGCGCCTTGTCGTATCTGTGGCCGCATGCGCAGTAGCGCGGCCCGCGCGTATATAAGCAAGAAGCGTGTGCTGGAGCGTCAGTCTTCGACTCGTCTCTGAAGATGGCTGAACGTTTCTCAGCCGAAATATTAGAAGAAGAAAACTTTATGCGGCTGCACGCCCGAAACTTCTTTGAACATACTTATGAACTACTTACGAACTAGGACGGCACAAATATCCATGCCCGAGGGGGGACTCGAACCCCCGACCGTAGTGGCCATGCAGACCGTGACTGAAGTGCCTCAGTCCCCTCGGCCACCGCGGCCGTCTATTGTTTTGAATTATTTGGTCATCGTATTCAGGACAATGTATTTTCAGTTTCTGCTTTTGATAGAGTGTGTCTAAATTGTTTTCTCAGTTTCCAGACTTGTTTACTGTGGTTGTAGTCGCATCTACGGTACTGTTGTATACATCGTTGAAGCCACCTCACAAATGACAACGTTTGTGATTTAGGAAAGGGGTGAGTTTACATCTAGAGAGCATGGGGTCACGAAATAGGTAAAATATTAAAGGAAGGAAATCTTGTAATACAGTCAGAGCAGTGCAGTTATTTGTGAAACCTTACTTACAATAACGTTATTTTACGTAATTCCTAAGGGAGCATCGATTCAACAACTTTCTCATAAAATTTTATTAGTTAGTGATCTACATAAAGTGATTGCATGATTATTAGACATCTTTATTTGTATATTAGATATTACCAACATCTGTATGTAAATAATTACTCTGCAAATCACATTTAGGTGCGTGGCAGAGGGTTCATCAAATTGCTGTTTTTTTCTCTACTGTTCCATTCTTTAACAGCATGCGGGAAAAATGAAGACCTAAATCATTTGGTTTTCATTTTAATTTCTCTTACTTTATTATTATGATCAAAATTAAATGGTGCTAATAAAATATGTTAGCATTCAGAGGAGACAGTTGGTGAATGGAATTCCGCAATTAGATCTTGCACCAATGAATAACGCCTTTTTATGATTGACACCCCAACTCGTGCATCGTTTCTGTGACACTCTCTGCCCTATATCGCGAGCTGCCCTTCTCTGAACTCTCTTTATATCCTTCGTCAGTCCCATCACAATGCGGTGCAATACTCAAAAAATAGGAAACGCAATTGTAACGTTGGCAGTTTCTGTAGTAGAACTGTTTTATCTTCTAAGTGTACTGACAAAGTACTGTTCGCCTTCCGTACAGTATTTTCTATGTGTTCCTACAAATTTGTTCGTAATTGTTATTCCTAGGTATTTAGTTTATTTAAGGCCTGTAGGTTTGACTGATTTATCGTCTAAATGTAATTTAAATGATTTCTTTAACTGCTCAAATAGACGACAGTATACTTATCATAATTTAGGGTCAATTTTCAACAAATTAGTCCTGTCATAAAGGAGTCATTTGAAACACCTTTATTAATATTCACAGACTCCTTGTACAGGCCACTATGCAGCTCCAAATGGGGAACAGTTATCACTATCACACTGCCACTTACCCTTTGCTGCTCACAACCTACACCAAGAATACTATAACATAAACTAAAATGTGCCCCTATGGGAGGATTTAAAGTTGGCCGTGATGAAATACTAACAAACAATGGTAACTAACTATTCATTTCATCACCCAAACTTTTTTATATCACAAAAGAAATGATGCAAACCGAAAATGACAAACCTTACTATTAGAGGTTTCAACAAAAGTAATGTGACTACACAAGACATTTTGGTCATCAGCCTAATTAGTCTTAGATAAGTTATCTACACTAATCACTGTTAATGTTTCACTAACTGATAAATGTCTTTAGTGGTATGAACTAATAGGAACATGTAATATACAAACACTGAAAACACACATGGGAAGACAATATGAAGATTGATTACACTAATTATGATTTAACAAACCTGCAGTCTCTTTTGAAGATAACAGACATAGCTTACAATAAACATGCAACAAACTAATTTTGTATTAGAGAACTATTAAATAAAATATGTGCCTTCACACAGTGAACAATTAGCATAAATCGTTGCAGAGAAATCTACTAACTGTAATTTGTAGGAGCACAATTCTGAATGTAACAGGTAAATTCTGTTCCTTAATATAGCATAATTACTAATAAAATTGAAGTATCGATTCGTTTAAGGGAAAACTGTTTAGTACTGAACTTCGTATGCAGTTAATACTTTTGGCCTACTGGCTGCCACTATGCAGTTTTGTTCAAAGTTAAAGTTCCAGAGCAATGTTGAAAAGGTGTCATTAGATTACAATATTACTGTTTGCTTTTCAGGTACTGTTATTGTTATAGCTGCATTAACTCAATTACTTTACACAGATTCTGAGTGGTGGCCCTAAAAATGAAATGTTGCTTATTTAGCTAAGTCTCTAGAAATTAATGAAATTAACTATTTGAAAAACTAAAGTCCATTAATTCATTAAAATAGTAAACATTTTAATTTCTATAGTTAATAAAAATATAAACTGCTGGCACAGTAATCACAAAGTTGTGCGATGGATGAAATTAGGCTTTAACCTTCTTTAGAAATGTAGTTTCTCATTTATTCCTATGATTTACTTGTTTGTACTGAATCTAAATTTTAAATCAGCAAAATCTGACCTCATTTTCCACATAATATACTTTTTAGGATACTCGGATATATACATTCACAGTATATGATACTATTTGCTGTGTAACTTACGTACGTTTTTATTGAAAGTGCTACTTACTATTGTGCGAACCAAACACAAATATGAGGTCCAAGCTTGCATGCAATTCTGAGGAAAACTACTTTGACTGTGGTGCAGATACCAAATAGCCACGATTGCTCACTGTGCGTCCGACCACAACAATTGCAAGCACTCAACTTTAACTAATTCCTGAATATTCAGTGTTGCACACGTATTTTTCGTGCTCTTAACCACCTTTCTCCGCAGGGTGGCAGTTTTTGCTTTATACACCATTGCACAGTTTCTTACATATCGGTTTAGTATTACAGTGACCCTAAACATGGAACTCAGTAAATATTAAAAAACTGAAAAATTTCCATAATATTAACATCACCCAGCAAAAAGTATTTATACAAAATTATTTATAGAAAATTAGACTGCAATTTACGCATGAATAGTCATTCTAGAGACAGTGTAAAAATATATACTTCATCTCTCATAAGCACAGAATATATACGAAGTTTAAGAAACAATTATTCCAATTATAAATCACAAATTGCCGATTTGGCATTACGCATGTATCTTAAGTAACTCGTTTTTCAGTTGTTTTTCATCTTCAGGTGACTTTACAAAGCAATAAATGACAGCATCATCTCCGAACAGTGTAAGGGAGCTGCTCAGATTGTCTCCTAAGTCGTTTATAAAGATAAGGAACAGTAGTGGGCCTTTAACACTACCCTTTTACTCGATGACTTTCCGTCAAATTACTAAATACTTTGGGTTCATGAACTAATTGTTCGAGATAATTTTCGTAGAATGTGTTCAGCAGAGTTTCGATATTTTATGCTTGCCTCCGGTTGTGAACATATTTTTCCTCCCCAATCTGCCTATCTACTCCTTCGCCTCTATGAGCCCATCCATCCCTTCCACCCCTCTCTTCCTCTCCAACTCCTATTTTTCATTCCGCCTCTTCAATTCATCAACTACTCCCTCTCTCTTTGAAAACTATCATATTTCTTTCAAGTTTCGTGGTCATGAGTACTCTATCCTGACTTCCAATTTATAAAAACCCTTTCGAATAAAACATTCCAATATGAGCAAAGTTTCAATAATTAGTAAATAGGTGTCAAAATCATTCGTCAGATACCTTCTTTTTTGTAGTAAAGTGTGAAAAAAATCTTAAAATTCGTAACGAAACTGTAGATATTTGAGTAAGTCTGTAAGTAATGTACCTTTGCCATCCACCACATGAATAGCCTGACTTTCCACTTGTTTTGACGGTCAGGTTTGCAGAAACTTCATCAATATCGTAATGAAACTGAAAATTTGTATGATTAGCAAACAAGCACGCAAAGGGACATTATGGTTTATGAAATGGGTATTTCAGTTTTCGAGTTTACGTTTTAACATTATTATGCATCAAAGGAGTAGGTGTGTGCCCTTTTTCTTCTTATAGGTCCCGACAGTTGCATATGGCAGGTTGCCTTTTGAGGGAATAATAGGCGTTGAATCGTAGAATTTTTTTTTTTCGATTTTTCAGATGTTCCTCTGGGTTTTTCTTACTCTTTTTTTATATAACATCCCATATTAAAGCGAACAAAGCAAAATAAAATTTTTCAAATCGGTAAAACCATTTCTGAGTTTTATCTAGGCTAACACTCGGTTATTTATTTTTTACAGATAAACATGTCTGATACTGTTACAGTCACTATAAATGCAACCAGTATAAATGTAGCTAACTAATCAGATAATACGTAAGCGTCGCCTTTCGCTGCCGTTGTCAAAATCAATGAACTTCTGCTGGGTGTGAGACCGCATTGTCAAAGAAACTGACCCACATTTCGGCCATATTGTAGGTACTTGTTAATCAAATATCCACTTGATAGCCACTTGAAAGATTGGTCGAAAGCCAGTTTTTTAAAGATTGACAATGCGATCTTACACCCATAAGAATTTTGTTAGGTAACAATTTATTACACAGTCTTTGAAATTGTACTTTCACAGATACATACTATAATAAATCCTCGTTTTACATGAGATCTCACCACTTTTTACTTAGGAAGACTACGTTACAAAAGTTGCATTTTAAATTTTTTTCCCCATGGGACTACATTTTCCTTAATCGGTGCTCCTGTTTTTCTTCTCGCATATTACAGTGTGTTCCACATAAAAATGGTACTCCTCATGTCAAATTACATTAACTATTTTACTATTACTTTACATTGTTGCTGTTCAACTGTTACTTGAGTCTCGGGCTTGAGGTGCACATGTTTTAAATGGAACAGCCTGTTTACACGGTAGGTCAGCTGTAGATCTGCTTAAAGTTCATTTCTTGTCTCTGCTGTTGCGATAGCGGCACTGAAGTAACAACTATTGACAAGTCTGAGCGGTAAGTGCTTCTAAGTCGATTATTTTCAGGGATTGCGGACTCCTGAGCTCTGAAACTGGCGAAGTCGACAGTAATGAGATGAGATCCGTGCAGAGTTGCCAGTTTGGAAACAGCCGCATGTGAAAACAGAACAATCGTTGTGCATCATTACTCTGTTTAGAGCTAGCCCTGAATTTTGTGTATGGTAATAGGTATACATTAACTAACACCTCTAGGAGTCTGGTACAGTCGAAAGCATATGTAACTAATTAATAAAGATCATGTTCATTGATAACAGTTTCTGATAGATTTATCTGAGGCTTGTAATCCAGTTGCGTACTTATGGAATATCGCCACAGTAGTGCGATGGGATTCCCAATTTGTTGTCAGAAAGGATACAGTATGTGGTAATGTTATAGTATTATAGGCCCCTGTTCCTTATCTTTGTAAACGGTTTAGGAGACAATGTGAGCAGATCCCTTGCACTGTTCACAAATCATTTTGTTATTTATTGTTTTGTAAAGTCACCTGAAGCTGAAAAGCAATTGAAGAACTAGTTACTTCAGATATCTGCTTGGTGCCAAAATTGGAAATTTATGATTTATGATTAGAATAATTTTTTCTTACCTTTCGATTATATTCTGTGCTTATGAGAGATGAAGTATATCTTTTTACACTGTCTCTGGAATGACTATTTACGCGTTAATTGAGGGTAATTTTCCATAAATAATCTTGTATAATTATTTTTTGTTGGGCGATGTTAATATTAGGGAAATTTGTCGATATTCTAATGTTTACTGAGGTTCATATTTAGGGCTTCTGAAAAACTAAACTGATATGTACGAATCTGTGTAATCTATACTAATAACAAATCTGTAAATGTAGGCCTGTTGCTGTTCCCTTAAATCTTCAAAACTACTGGACGAATCTTCATGCGGTCTTCACAAGAATCATGAGAAAAGCTTGGGTCAACATATAGGCATGATTTTATCAAAATCGGATCGCGGAAAAAAATGTTATCGTAATTTTGAGAGTTTTCAGTATCAGTCGTGTCTGTTTTTTTTTTCAACCATTAAAAACCTCTTATCTACAAAACTACTACACAAATTTGCATGTAGTTTCCACAGATAAATGGAGCGTAGCTCAGCACACCAAGTAGACTTCGTTTTATAAAAATCGGATCACGGAAAAAAAGAATATCGAAATTTGAAATATTTTATCAACTACCGTCATGTCTGTCTGTCTCTTTGATCACGTCTATCTCCTACACTACTTGACGACTTTTCATTGCGTTTTCACACGTAACTTTAGCATATCGTGCGGTTAGATAAAGACTTCAATAATTAAAATAGGATCACAGAAAATAAAGATATAATTTAATCATTTTCTTAAAAGCCATCGTGTGTGTCTATTTGTTTAAGGTAACCTTCAAAAGTACTACACGAATTTTCATGGTTTTCACAGGTAAATTGAGAATAGTTTGGAGAGTAACATAGGCTTAGTTTTATCAAAATCGGATTAAAATTAAGGAAAGATATCGTAATTTGAAATTTTATGTGTATGCTATGCTTATAAGTATGGTGTGAAACAGAAAATCTCCAAGAGTAGTAAACGAACTTTCATAAGGTTTCATAGGTCAACTGAGAGTAACTTGGGGCAATATATAAGCTTTATTTCACGAGAATCGGATCAGGGAAAAATTTCGCAATTTGTAGTTTCTGGTGTATGCTATGTATGAAATGCAGCGTAGTATAGCAAAGACCCGACAGAGGCGCTGTTACTGACATTGTATACCAAATAACTAATAGATGGCGATGCTGCGTTCCTTATTATCATAACTAAAGTATAATACACTGAAACAAGGGCTATGATTTTCCTTACGGCAGCGATGTAGTGTATTGATGTTGGTAACTGCCGTTTAATCCTTTTTGAAAAATCAATCACGTACAATGAGGGGAATAATTCTTAGTGTTGATAATGTGGAATAAATAATTACTGTTGTTCGGATCAGTAAATTAATGATCCCCATAAAGCGAATATTTCGTTGCCAACGTTAACATACCAAACCGCTGCTGCTGCTAGTAAATAGAGGCCCTGTTAGTTACGTAGTGCACCAAAGAAATAATAGTTGGCGCTGCTGCATTTTTAATTTTTATTTTTTTCGATGGTTATGCCATAGAACAGCAACGAGCCACTAAAGGTGCTGTTGGTTTAGTAGTGTTGCATATAAACAATAGATGATCGTGTTGTGCTTATTACCTCGGCAACAGAAGTATTTTGAATTAAGAGCCACAGTCTTATCTCTGCAAATACAAACAAACATTGAACAGCAAGTTGCTGATTACACTTTATATACTCACATCTTAACGAAATCTTTGATACTTTTGACAGGGGACATTTGAATTAAAAACATAACGACATTCCTTCGCGTCTCTCGATGCTATAATTTACATAAGAATTCTTTGCAAGGAAAATGGATTTTATGTAGTTCCTTTTCTAATTTGGTGTATCCTTATTACATTTTGAGTTCGTTCGGTTTAGGAATGCCTCGAAACCGCCATAGTACAGGAAAGGACAAAGTGAGGTGACTTTAGTTACATAGTACACCAACTAACGAATTATTGCGTTGCTGCTTTTTTTTATTCTTATAACTATGGTGTAATACACTACAAGACGGGGTACAATTTTACTTATGGCGGCGGCGTTGTGCACCGAGGTTGGCAACAGCCGTTGAATGCTGTTTCAAATATCAGTCATGTAAAATAAGGAAAATAGTTCTTGATGTTCAAGATGAAATAAATAATTTATGTTGTTCTGGTCAGCAAATTAATCATCCTTCTAAAGCAATTAATTCGTTGCCAACGATAGCAAACTAAACCGCTGCCACTGCAAGAAAAGTTTAGCACAGGTATGACACAATTTTTTCCCTTTCTAGCTTTATCCGATGTACTTTGCAACGTCATGGAAAGAAAAGGAGTGCATAACCACTAAATTGTACATACAGTAGAAATATCTATGGAGTGAGCAATGGATTCTGTGCATCTTCTCAACATTAATCTGGAATTACCAAGTGATATTGAAACAAATCCACTCTTTCCTCACATTTATTTGATCCTACGATTGGTTTGTACCGCATTGGCTGCAAAGAAGCCCCACCTCCTTTTAGCAGAGCAACCACGTAACATGAAGTAATATCTAAATAAATGTGTCACAACAGCAACAATAAAGTCGAGGAAGCGTCGCTAAAATGGGCAATTATACGTAGTAATCCATCTTAACTGAACAAAAAAGCATCATTGATTACAAACAACTGCCGCGGACCATTTTATCAATGATGCATCATTTCAGCTGTGGATGTCCGTCTACAAAGGTTTTATGAACAAAAAAGGACCAACGTAAAGTCATCGATTAGTAGAGTTTTCCCAGTATTAGGTGATATTTCCACCATAATGTTGAGGACAGAAAATCTGATCTGGGCATCTGAATGTTCACTCCAGAAATATTTATGCTCTGTGCCGGTCACTAGAGATAACATACACAGCGACAAACTCATCAGAAACCTCCCTGCTTTCATAATTGTTCGGTAAAATATTGTGATTAAAATTTGTAATTACTTACTTTTTGTGCAGAGTACATAAAGGTAGATAAAGACGTCTTCTTTTGCAGAGACAATTGTACTTTGAGTTATAATCCGACTTCTCAATATATAGTTCTATTATCCAAGATCGATTTCAACTTCATGCTTTACGAAGTAATCACTGCAGGACCTGGGATCATTTATTAGCTGAAAGAATGGTCGATTTTGCTAACACAGTGTAGACAATTCACTGGAAATGCTATAATTAACGGAAAGTTCTATACAGACGATCAGCTGACGCCATTCCTTCAGCGATTACCCAGACTTACTTTAACGCACATTGACACCACCATGACGTCTTATATAAACAGACGTGAACTGTTTCAGTATTCGTCAACTTTTCCATAATATGGAGCACTGCAAACAGAATAACTACATTGTTCCCAGTGCAACACTGCAACATTCGAAAACTTCACCATTCACTTTCTGTGAGCGATAAAGAGTTTAGTAGTACATCATAGAACCAATACATGTCGCTGTTATTATTATTACTATTATTATTACTATTTCTCATTTCAACGATAGAAGTGTTTTTAGAAGTTTACGCCAACAGACTATTACACACCGCAGTCTTAACTTGAGGAACACAACTTAACATTGATTTACAACGTTTTGGAGTGCAGACTTAAATTATTTCACTTTTTGTATGAAAACCTTTATGAACATTCACTGTTTTCGACAATGACTTCTACTTAAATTTGACATCTTGGCTAGGAGAACTGAGTTTATTGACAGAGAAAACCAACAAGGATTTCGTTTTTGCTGACCTAGGTCCGGAACTCTAAAAAAATCATGATATACACAGGTCCCTGTTTAAAAACCGTTGCGAAGCACGGGCATAGAAGCTAGTGTTGCATAAAGGGGAAGCTGTCACCGTGTAGAAAAAGGTGGTTAAGGGCGCCAAAAATGCCTCTGCACCACCGAATCTTCGAGAATTAGTGGAAGTAAGTGCTTGCAATCGTTGTGTTCGGACGCACATTTATTTTATGGCATGCTATTTGGAGAGGCATTTGCTTCAAGAACTGCTATAATTTGGCCTTACCAAGAGCCAATATGGTGAACTGCATTAGAATGAGCAGCCACACTAACCGCTCGCCTCTGTACCAGAGTCATTTTCCTTAGTATTATATGCAAGCATAGACCTCATATTTGTGTTTGGTTTGCCAATAATAAGTATCACGTTAAACACAAACGTAGCTATAACAATAACAGTATCTGAAAACGAAACCAAAGAGTAATTTTGGAATCTAATGATAAAACTTTTCAGCGTTGCTCTGGAACGTTAACGTTGAACAAAAGTGCATAGTGGCAGACAGTAGGCCAAAAGTATTAATCGCATACTAAGTTCAGTACTAAACAGTTTTGCCTCAAACTAAATAATACTTGACAGTTTTGTTAGTAATTTTGTTATATTACGGAACAGAATTTAATTGTTACATTCAGAATTGTGTTGCTACGTTTTATGTTAATGGTTCACTGTATGAAGGCACATAGTTCACTACAATAGAATTAGGATGTTGGAAGATTATTGTAAGCTGTATGTATATCTTCAAAAGAGACCGCAGTTTTGTTTAACAATTAGTGTGATAAATCTTCATATTGCCTTCCCATGTGTGTTTTCAGTGTTTGTATATCACATATTCCTATTAGTTCATATTACTAAACATCAGTTAGTGAAACATAAACAGTGATTAGTATAGGTTTGCAACTAATCTATGCCTAATTAGGCTGATGACCAAAATTTCTTATGTAGTCACATTGCTTTTCTTGAAACCTCACATTGGAAGGTTTGTTACATCCGGTTTGCATCTCCTTTGTATTAAAAACTTTTTGGTTCACGAAATCGAAGGTTGGATACCGTCGTTTATTAAGATTTTTTCACGGTCAACTTTAAATCCTCCTAGAGGGGCACATTTTAGTGTGTGTTACAGTATTGTTAGTGCAGCTAAGGAGAAATGGCTATGTGATAGGGTAACGGACCATTGGAGATTATTACTCATCTGGAGCTGCATACTGGCCTGTATAAGGAGTCTGTGAATACTAACTAAGGTGTTGCAAATGGCTCCCTTATGACAGGACTAACATGTTGCAAAGAGATGAAGACGCCATATTGGCCGTTATGTCTTATGAATACATGTCATTTCAAAGCAAGTAACAGAGTAAACTGAGGATCTCTCAAAACCGGTCATTATAGGTACTAATTGTTGGAATAAATGACTGGAAACGTCTTATGTGGTTAACGAATTTCCGTGTTATTGAAATCTGTCGTTTCAACGTAAGGGCGCACTGAAGATCCATCAAAAAGAATGGTTCCATAGATGATTTGTTGCAATTACGTGTCAGTGAACAACAAATTTACGTGCAGTACATTTAAAACATCTAATATTGGGTTAGAAACGCTTAACTTTTGCGACTAACGTGGCGCAGTAAAGTTGCCGACGGGAAAAATACTGTTGTTAAGTAGCGCTGGTTCGATGACGATGATGATGATTGGCGTTTTAGGGCGCTCAACAGCGAAGTCATCAGCGCCCGCGCTGGTTCGAGACTTGCCATTAACATTTGTTTCTCATATTCGGACTTTCTAATAGGCTCAAAGAATTTGTTTTTAAATTGACAGCGGTAAATTCTATAATATTCTGTACTATGTAAATATAAGTGCGCTTTCTCTGAGGAGTGAGTTTATTGGATTCTTTTTCTGAACAGGACAGGCCAGTAAAAAACGCACGTTACTGTAACACGTGTTGTATTTTACAAGTTGTAAAGAGTCTACTACTGAATAGTAACAGTGATCGTAACATTACAATCACCATTTCCGTCAATTTTGAATTTTTACTAATTTTTACGAGGCAGAATTCACTTATTTTTCTTTTTTAATTGTTTTAAAAGAAATCAGTTCATGTCTTTGTAATACAGAATAGTTAAGGCCACAGATTAAGTTAGCAAAAACACCCTAAATTGTTGGAAAGCTAGTATAAATAGTAACCTCAGTCGTGTTTCGCTCTACGTATGTAGTTATGTGTTAAGATCTCTGTGCATTCAGATTTCTATGTATTCAGATCTAGATATGTTCAGGTTGCTAGCTATTCAGGAACAGTGACTGGGCTAGTTCATTATTAATTAATTAGAGATTAATTCATTTCTTAAAGGTGTAAAGACTTTGATAGTGAGTGATGAAGTATCGAATTATTACTCTAGATCGGATTTAGGCTACAGGAGATAATTAAAATTCTGCCTCCCGACGAGATAATATGAGTATTAGTAGGGATAGAATAATAATTGTTTTCATTTATAAAGAGAAAGTTTAAGCTATGAATTTTGCTTTAGCAGACTTGAAAATATTATGAACGCTAACTTATATGAGATATATTGTGAGTAATCAAATTCCCGAACTGTGAATACTTACGTGCGACTTTGTTCAAGTGTACTTATTGTAACTCATGTCTAAAGAAAAAAATATATATAAATCAGTGAAATTTTAAAAAGAAGGAAAGTGTCTTAACAGAGTTCTTACGTAGTTAGAACCTTTACCAAATCAGTGATATTTTGTACCATGCTAAAATGAATATGTTTGACTGTAATAGATCACAATATGTAGTAAAATTTACTTAATTCGCTATTCAGTGAAATGAACCTTATTAAAAGCAAACTTCCATAGACTATTTCATGAAAGGTCTAAATAAATTAATTCTTGTGTAACTAACTTCGTTTTAGTGAATTGCTGGGACAGATGAAAAGGTAAAGAATCTGTATGTTCAAACATTTTAATAAAGCTAAGGACATTAAATTGGCTCAGGAAACTAATACTTCGCAGCACGTTCAGGTGAAATAAGAAACAATAATTCAATTCTATCGATTAAACAGGAGTACCAACTTAAATTTCTGAAGTACAAGCTAAGTAAAATTTGAGAGCCTATTAGACTATCAAACCGAAGAAGACTAAAGTTACGCAAATGCCTACCATAAATAATCATCATAAATATTTTAAAGGACAGAAAGTTACCTCAAATACTAAGAACGTTATACTTTCAAGTTTTAGTAAAAAGCGAGACTGTTTTGTGTTATGTGAAGGCATATTCTAATTTCATGTCACACAGTTGCTGCCCTTATTAAAGTAACATGCAACTTTTTCAAGAGTCTTACGTTCATAGAAATTTCATTGTCACTTGTGTAAGCCTATATCAGAAACAGAACATGACACACATATGCGCAAACGTGGAAATATGCGTTTTAATAGACGTAAAGCAGGAATCCCACTCCTTTAATTTCGTAATTTGTGATTCCAGGACCTGATGCCGGCGACAATAGTCGCTGAAGCGCGCTGCGGTCGCGTGTAGCTCTCTGAGACCCTCGCGTCTCTGCTCCTATCCTACGTGAGCGACAAAAGCGAGCGACTGCGCGCGACGGCTTCAAGCGACAAATCTCGACCGCCATGTACGGTTACGGGCTTGTCATATGTGAGCAACATCTGCTGCGGGCGACGTTTGATTTTCAAACCTGCTTGAATCTTCTCGTTGTCACACGCGCGACAAAGTGTCGAGGTTTGTTGAGAATCATCTGCTTGTCGAGGTTATAAAGGATGCCGCAAGAATTCCGCAAGCTAATCATTGCTGAAGTATATGATACTAGAACTGCTTCTGAAATAACAGATTATAAAATTTTGCATATAACGAAGAATTTTGATTTGGATAAGAAGTGTCCTTTTGTACTTTATAGACTGAAGTAACATTTTTTAATTGTTTCCATCGCTCATCTGTATTTTTATTCTGTTGGTTTGATTTACACCATCATGAACGTGTTTTCAACAATTACTCGCATTTGTGTGCCTTATGCATATGCAAATGTTTGACAGTAACAACGAACTTACTCTCCAAGGGAGAGAACACTAGGTGTCAAATAAGATGTGTGTAAAATTCCGATTCTGAGTAAAAAATCTTGATAGAATGTTTCATTAGGAATTTAATGTGATTGGTACAGTTGCATATGTGTGTTTGCAATTAAAGATAAACTATTTGGGAAGCAATTAAAATAATAGTTTGCTGTGCTGTGTAAAGAGAATATATAAGACTTTGCACAAATAGCAGGTAAAAGGGTTGTAGTTGGAGGAATTAAAATATAAGATGCAACGGAAATCGTACCAGCAAACGGCAAAACTTACGATATACGAGCCCAGAACGCTACCCCTGATCTACGCCGAATGTATAAGAGTATCAGAGCAATTTTGAATGATTAGGTGATTCCTCTCTATAAGACTTCCTTCTAGCAGGACGCGGTGGCGCGTCAGTCACGCTCTGCACGGCCACTACGGTCGGGGGTTCGAATCCCCCCTAAGACATGGATATTTGTGCCGTCCTTAGTCTTAGCTAGTTCATAAGTAGTTCGTAAGTTTAGGGACTGATGACCCGTAGTTAAGTCTCATAAGCTCTACCAACATTTGAACATTTGAGTTTGAACTTCATTCGTACTTAATTAGTTGTTAATATCCACTTATATACTTCGCAAATTGCGAAATCTTCCGACGCCTGCTGCTCCTGTAAGATGGACAAACGATCTGCAACACATGAAAATTTGTGCCGGACCGGGACTCGAAACCGGGTGTCCCGCTTATTGCGAGCGGTCGCCTTAACCACTCGGCCACCCGTGCACGCTCCCCGGCCAGACCCAAACTTGTCTCTTGAGGCAAGTGCAACACATGGAAGTGTGGGTCTGGACGAGGTCCGGCACAAATTTTCATGTGTTGCAGATCGTTTCCCCATCTTACAGGAGCAGCAGGCGTCGGAAGATTTCGCAATTTGCGAAGTATATAAGTGGATATATTTATCTCTGCTGCGGATCACCGCCAACGTCTGTTCCCTTGGAACACACATAATAGTTGTTGATAGTTTGTACTCACAAAAGAAAAACTCATTGACGACACATTTGAAAGTTTCTGTATTCGTCGTTGTATTTTCGAAGAATTTGGCTGGAGAGTTTCTAGTCTACATTCGTTATGAATTAAATAGCCCACTAACATTCCTCGCTTTATAAATCTAATGCACAGAACTCTTTTTACACTTTATTCACAAAAGTAAATGAAAGTTTATGGGCTTACACTCTAGCTATCATTATTCTACAGTTTATGGGTGCAAGCTCGCTGCGGAGCGCGCGGTTGCTCGCCGTGGAGATTCGAGTCCTCCCTGGGGCATGGGTGTGTGTGTTGTCCTTAGGTTAGTTTACCTAGGTTTAAGTAGTTTGTAAGCTACGGCCTGATGACCACGCAGTTTGGTCCGATAGAATTACAAACATTTGAACATTTGAATGGGTGCCACATTTTAGTAACAGCTGACCGGTTCTAGCGGCCATCTTGTAGCGAGAAGCTATCGCAATCACGTAGCTGAATGTCGCTGGGTGTAGTTGCAGTGTCGCGTACCTGGGTATCGCGAGCTTGGCCTTAGTTTCTCCACTTTGTCGGAGAAGAACGCTTGGAACCTTCGAACCGTATCACTTATGCCCCATTTCTGAACTGTCAATACTTCAGCATATCTAAGTTTATTCTCCATTGTGGTGTCCCCAAGATTTCAGCAAACTTTTTTTCTCACATTTTTACTTTCTTGAAAGGACAAGCGGTGTGGACGTGCGCCTGCCCCAGTGGTTGACGTGCGACGTTTACCGACCACGTCGGCACAAGTCTCGTCGTATGTGGGCGCACCTGCCACGCGTCTACCGCCCCCGGCACAGTGATTTATGGGAGTCCGGCTGGCCGCGTTTATCACGCTTCTGCGGCTGTGACCGGCAGCCGCCGCCGCCCCCGCCGCCCCCGCCGCCCCCGCCGCCGCCCCCCGCCGCCCCCGGCTCGGCTGCGTGGGCGGCGACTGGCGGTCGATAGCCACGGCCGCTGCGGTCTGCCCACGGCGCCTTCCCGCCTGCTCCACGCACTACCTGAGGCCGAGGACCCACCACTAATGCACAGCGCGGGGGCGTCAGTGGCGACGTCGGCCCACGGGGAATGTACGTCACACGTTCCAAGGATCGATGTCACAGTGATATGTTTTACGGTGGTGCTAACAAACAAATTTACCGAAAGAAAAAAAAAAAGGTGTGTTTTATCCATGACGGATGTGTTTGAACTCCGTGACTGTTCCTAATGCAGGGTTGACAATAAAATCCCCTACTGGTCACACTAAAGATCGTATTATTTATTTATTACACGACAGGTTTCGGGCTTGCGCCCATCTTTAGGTGCTTTAAACATTCAGAATTTACATGTTTAGCATGTTGGTGGAGTTCACTGTTTGAAAGCTAATTATTTGGTAGTAATAATAGCGAAACCAATTGCAGATGGCGAGATGACATGAACAAAAACTCTACTTACATTTAATATTATATCCAAATCACGATTCCTATTCATAACCTTCTTTCTTCTTGAAAACAATTTATTTTTCCGTCACAGTTGCAGTATTTAGGGTTGGTGTACGGTGCTGCAGGCCTGTGGACGCATAATCTATTTTAACCGATTTTATATTTTAATGTAATTATGTATTAACAGTGGACAACGTACAGATTTTATCAGTCATTTGCTTCATGCAGTGTATTATTACGGTTGGAATAAGGCCAACGGTTAGAAAATGGACGATTAAGTTCGAAACTAGTTACCAACTCCTAAATAGTGGAACTGTGACGGAAAAAAAATTGTTTTCAATATATTACCAGTTGCTGGTCCTGCACCATTTTTACGATAACTCTTCGTAACTTCTTACTGCTGTTAATATTCTGCTTGCCATTTTTGGAGTACAGTTCATCAACACTACTACACAGAAATGTGAACTCACACTATACACTTTGTTTATATTTGTATACAGAGACTCTGGTCAAAGAGCGGATATTGACATATTTCACATCTACGAGGATCTCCTCAGTGTGGTAAAAATTACAACGTCGTCCATCAAAGCGTAGCAGGTAAAGAGTCATCTGTGTACCAATTAATAGGCAATGTTTAAAGCCAACATGTGAAGCAAACAGGCACCAGCTTGTGCTACTGGTTCGTACAGCCAACTAAGTTTGAAAGGGGTCAAATTGTGATTTTCGGGGTGTCGGGAAGGTCCTTTCGGAGAACTGGCACAAAAGTTGGACGAGCTGCGACAGTTCTCCAACAACGTTTGTTACAATAGTCAGATGAAAATTCTCACACGTGTAGGCCATGTTTCGGACGTCGACGGAGCACAGACGCCCACCAAGATAGTAGTAATGTAATTACACAATGGTAGATCATTCAACTACCGCAGGAGGTTTGAGAGTCCAGAAGTGTCGACACGAATATTTCCAACCGGTTGTTAACAGTGCCGCCTCTAGGCTCATCTTCCACTCATCTCAAAGCATCGACGTGCACGGCTCTACTGATTCCATAGACGATCGCTTGGAATTGCGGACCGTGGACTTCAGTGATGGAATCAGATTCTATTTTCCTCGCAAGTGATGATCGTTTGCGCGTAAGAAGTACACCTGGCGAGTACTGTCTCACCGAGTGCACTCGTGCAAGACACGCTGGCTCTATCACCAGCCTTATTGTCTTGGGTGCGATAAGCTACAACTCTTAATAGTTTATGGTGTTCGTGGGACCTTAATCTGTGAACGTTGGGAAACCTCAAAACAGTTAGAGGGAAAAAAGGGTGACTGGAAGAACTGAGAGGCGGGGGTACAAATAAAATCAATTGCTACTTTACAATCAACTTATTAAAATTATTAGTTTTCTTAATTTAAATTTACACTTAATTCATTTTAACACTGGAATGGACGCGTCACGTGGAGGAACATTGGTGGTTATGTTGTATCTGTGGAATACAGGGTCAACATTGGCCCGTTGATTTTAGTTAAACTCATATTTTGCAGTGAAAAAATAAACAATACGAGGGGAAAACATGTTAAGTATTACAATACTAGAAACTGAACATCTGTTTTACGAAAATTAACAGGAGAATATTCAGATCTGCTGATGCGGTGGTTGCCTATTCTGGGATTATGCATCTGTGATACCCTACGCAACCATTTTTAGTGATAAACGAATCTTAGATGTATCTGTATTATAACGGCAACGTCCTTGTAAATTATCTATCGTTATGTCAGAATGCTAGTAAGGACAAGGGAGTAGCCTTTGATGTTCTACTGGTGAACATCGCAGAAAAACAGAATCAATGTTTGCAGTTGTTGGAACCCCATAATTAGAACCATTGCCGTCTTTTGCGAATATTTCTTTCGTTTGCCCATTCGAGAGAACACTTCATAAAAGACAAGCAATAAAACTCTCACGTTTCTTTACTTTTTCCCTCATTTTTTGACTGCGCATTCTCTTGATTGTACTTGACAGTATTTTCAAGTAACATGTAAAATGGTATGAAAATTCTTTCGAACAGATATATTGCCTGATAAAGTTTCCTATAAGTGTTTATTCCAATGTTCAAATGTTTGTTAAGCTTAAGGGACCTAACTGCGAGGTCATCAGTCCCTAAACTTACAGACTACTTATGGACTACCTTGTACTAAAGACGACACAAACAGCCATGCCCGAGGGAGGATTCGAAACCCCGACCGCAGCGGCCGTGCAGACTGACTGTCGCCCCGCAGACCGCTCGGCCACAGCGCCCGGCAGTGGTTATTCACAGGCGATAAAATTTAGAAATACCATTCTTGTACCAAAAATGATAAAATTTTATTATTTGTACTCTGTCGGTTCAGATACTGGCTAGCATCAATATGGGATTATACTGTACATGAATTAGTCTAAAAATACGTTTTTGGCAAATGCGGCTATCACGAGTATATAATGTGACTAACCGATAGGATGGATAATGCAGAAAAAGTTACGCAATGGAGTGTGGTAACAAGCACGCTTTTTCTCTTGATATCATGCAAAATATAACCTCAGGTAGACAAGAGAAGTCACCTATCAACTGCATTGCACAATTACGTTCCACATTTCGAACAAATGCTATTTTTAGGACGCGCTGATGTAAACAAATGGTTCATATTGTAACAAATTCACAAATTTTATTCTTGTTACGACAGAAATTAATTTTTTATTGCAAATGTCGTCGTACGTTGAGATCGTTGCGTAATAAAAGTAGTCCATTATCGGAATAGAGTACACGGTCTGTATTCTTTGCTGACACAGTTTGAGTATTGGATGCTAATTTGGGAGCGAAATGACGCGAAAATTTGAGAAGTGCTCTGAAGTTATAGAAGGCACTCGTGAGAGTACGAATGCCGCGCGGAAATTATCCATGTGGTCTGGAGCGCTACATTATGAACTGCGCGCTTGTGTGTGTGTGTGTGTGGGTTTGTGTGTGTTAGTTTAAGTTACTTGAAATAGTTTGTAGGTCTAGTAATGGATTACCCAAGTAGTTTGGTCCTTTATAATTCCAAACATTTGAACTTCTGACCATACGAATCTTGTGTAAAAACAGTATAAACCAACACACGAATTTGTGCAAAGGCTACCACAATGGACTCGCATTAGGGAGGACGGCGTTTCAAACTACTGCTGTCCTGCTTTAGATTTTACGTGATTTCCGTAAATTGCTTTGAAGGAGTACGTACAACATTATTGCTCATCCTTAGCAAAAACATCCGAACTTGGGCTCCGCCCTTAATGACCACGATGCCAACGATTAAACCCTAATCCTCAGTCTTAAGCCTGTACCCACGTAATTCAGTAAACAGGAGACCAAATATACTGCAGTGGGTGAGAATCTGTCACATCATGTACTACTTTTTAATCCATTTCTATTTAATATTAAGAAACTCAAAATGTTCAAATGGTTGTTAAGCTTATGGGACTTAACTACGGGGTCATCAGTCCCCAAACTTACAAACTACTTATGAACTACATTATACTACAGACGACACAAACATCCATGCCCGAGGAGGGGATTCGAACCCCCGACTGTAGTGGCTGTGCACAATGTGACTGGCGCGCCGCAGAACGCTCAGCCACCGCGACGGCCCATGTATGAATATCACATATCATTTTTATCGTGAAGACTATCTTTGTATGTTTGGATACAACACTAAATATTTAGTACATTAAGCAAGACAGCCTTATTTCTTAAATATTCTCCTATAAGTATAAAAGGTTCTTAGAAAAAAGAAAAGGAAATGGACAGAGATAAAGAGAGAGAGGGGATAGGAGAAGTACTGACTCAAGACTAGAGTAAATAAATAAATGTCCGGGCAAATGTCCGAATTTTCAGCTAGTTGAATATAAAGAGACACGTGTTTCGGCTTTCTGCTAGACAGTAGTGTTTGAAAAAAATCTAGGTCAAAGTTGGAAAGTTTTTAATGTATCATCGAAAGACGATCATTCTTACTACTGCATATGCGGTCAAAAGCTAATGATATTCGAGTAATTAACGTTTTCGTGTTTTCATGCCATAGTTTCGCCACTGGTGAACAACACCGCGCCGGCCGCGGTGGCTAAGCGTTCTGCGGCGCGCCAGTCACATTCTGAACGCCCACTACGGTCGGGGGTTCGAATCACCCCTGGGTCATGAATGTTTGTGCCGTCCTTAGTATAAGGTAATTCATAAGTAGTTCGTACGTTTAGGGGCTGATGACCCCGTAGTTAAGTCCCATAAGCTATAGAAACATTTGAAGAACATTTGAACAACGCCGCCGTTGGTCGAACGGTTGCTGACGAGGTAGCTCAGCGCGCTCGGTGAGAGATCCTCGAGCTCCCCGTAATAAAAATCTGAGCAAAGAACACAACGAACAACCCAGCACAACACAAACGTACGATCGCAAAGAAGTGAACCACTCAGAAGAAAAGCGGTCGTAGACTTGGACTAACAAACCGTGTAACCTTCATCATGGCTATTTTTAAGGTTCTTTTGACGTATATGATGATATCCTCATATTTGAAACACCTTTTCTTCTCTTATTCGAAGTAGAGCATCTTGAAGTGTGATTAATATTCAATTAAGCGTAGCACTGTATGGGAGTGAAACGTGGACGATAAGGAGTTCAGACAAAAACACGATAGAAGCCTTTGAAATGTGATGCTACAGACGAATGATGAAGATTAGAAGGGTAAACCAAGTAACTAATGAGGAGGTGCTCAACAGAATTGGGGAGAAAAGGAGTTTCTGGCATACCTGACTAAGAGAAGGGTTTGGTTGGTGGGACACATTCTGAGGCATGAAGGAATCGTTAACTTAACACTAGAAGGAAGTTTTTGGGGTAAAAATAGTAGAGGGAGACCGAAGGACGAATACGGTAAGCAGATTCACAAGGATGTAGGCTGCCGTTCTTATTCTCAGATGAAGAGGCTTGCGCAGGATGTGGTAGCATGGAGAGCTACATCAAACCAGTCTGCGGACTGAAGACCACAACAACAAGTGTATTGTCTGTTTACAGTTGTTTTTCTGCGATTCACAGTGCAAAATCCACAAAAATAAGAAATAAATAAAATAAAACACTTCTAAAGTATATTATATTACGTAATTCCAGTTACTGGCCGTCTTTTCGTAGACATATCATCCGACTGGTAGACTCTATCAGACCACTTCTCTACTCTCTTTTCTGCGTGTTGTGTAACTGAACTTGCGCTGTTAACGTCTTCCTATATGCTTCTTCATATCTACCGGTTGGCGTTTCACCTTTCCCCCCGCTCTTATGATTCATTTTATTCCTAAGCAAATTATAATATTGAATTCATTTCTTCATAAAAGTTTTGATTCCCTTCTTTCGCACATTAATTGACGCATACATTTTTTAGTCACGGTTTCTTCAAAGTTACATTTCTTACAACGCCACTGGTCAGTCCGGCTTCTGTGAATACCCTTTTTAGATACTTCATTTCCATTTCGACTAAACAATCTGATAACCACAATCTTGATTTTCAGAAGGCTTTTGACACCGTACCTCACAAACGGCTTTTAATCAAATTGCGTGGTTATGGTATATCGCCCAAAATTTGCGACTGGATAGGGGATTTCCTGTAGAGAGGACACAGTTTGTAGTAATCGATGGTAAAGCATCGACTAAACAGAGATGACATCGGGCGTTCCACACGGTAGTGTTATTGGTTCTCTGCTGATCCTTATTTACATAAAAGATTTGGGAGAAACTCTAAGTAGCTCTTTTAGCTTGTTTGCAGATGACACAGTCATTTAACGTCTAGTAAAATAATCTGAAGATCAAAACGAACTGCAGTACGATCTGAATAAGATGTAAAAATTGGCAATTGAATCTAAATAATGAGAAGTGTGAAGTCGTCCACATGAGAACAAAAATAAATCCGCTGTACTTTGTTTACAAGATAAATCATTCAAAAGTGAAGGCCGTAAACTCCACAAAATACCTGGGAATTACTATTACTTCAGACTTAAACTGGAAAGAACACGTAGATAATGTCGTGGAAAGGCGAACCAGAGACTGCGTTTTATTGGTAGAACCCTTAAAAGATGCAGCAGAACTACTAAGGAAACTGCATACACTACGCTTGTCCGTCCTTTTTTTGGAGTATTTCTGCCCAGTGTTGGATACTTATCAGGAGGGTTTGACGGAGGATATCGAAAGTGTCCAAAGCAGGGCAGCTCGGTTCGTATTGTCACGATACAGGTGAGACAGCGTTATGGAAATGATAGAGGATCTGGGATGGGAATCATTACAACAACGGCGCTTATCGCTGCGGCGTGGGCTACTTACTAAACTGCAATCGCCAACATTCTCCTGCGAATGCGAAAATATATAGTTGACTCCCACTTACATAGGTAGAAATGATCATCAGAATAAAATACAAGAAATAAGAGCTCGAACTGAGAGATTCAGGTGTTCTTTCTTCCCACGCGCTATGCGCTATTCGAGAATGGAATGGGAGACAAACAGTATAAAGCTGGTTCGATGAACCCTCTCCCAGGCACTTTAATGCGATTTGCAGAGTATCCCATGTAGATGTAGATGAATCGCAGAACCTGTAGCGTTAGACACCTGCAAACGCACCGTACCTCAGCACGCCTCAGTAATATATCGCTTCTTGTAAATTGTAATTTCTCTTCAGTTGCGTTCATAGTTATATAAATTTTAATATTAGTCAGTATATATATTCCTTGGAACGTCCAAAATCCAATAAGTGATTTGAAAATCCTCCTGTGGCTATGTTACCGAGCTTGATTCTCCATGTTTCTCCAAACATATCGTCTCTTCTTCAGATTTCTTAAATCTTCTTTATTAGCTAGCTCAGTTAACCTATTTCTACATCTACATCTACATACATACTCCGCAATTCACCGTAAGGTGCGTGGCGGAGGGTACACTGTACCACTACTAGGCATTTCCTTTCCTATTCCACTCCCAAATTGAACGAGGAAAAAAAGAATGCCTATATGACTCCGTACGAGCCCTAATTTCTCTTCTCTTGTCTTTGTGATCTTTACGCGAAATGTAAGTAGGCGGCAGCAAGATCGTACTTCACTCAGCTTCAAATTTCGGCCCTCTAAATTTACTTAACAGAAATTCACGAAAAGAACGTCGTCTTTCTTCCAGCGATCCCCAATTGAGTTGCCGGAGCATTTCCGTGACACTCGCGCATCGGTCGAACCTACCGGTAACAAATCTAGCTGCTCGCCTCTGAACCGCCTCTATGTCTTCCTTCAAACCGATCTGCTGCGGGTCCCAAATACTTGAGCAATACTCAAGACGTGGTCGTACAGGCGTTTTACACGCGGTCTCCTTTACAGGTGAAGTACATCTTCCCAAAATTCTCCCAATAAACCGAAGTCGGCTGTCTGCCTTATTCACAACTGTCCTTACATGCTCGTTCCATTTCATATCGCTCTGCAATGTTACGCCTAGATATTTGAACGACGCGACCTCATCAAGAAGCTCACTACTGATGCTGTATTCGAACATTATAGGATTGTTTTTTCTACTCATGCGCATCACCTTACATTTTTCTACATTGAGAGCTAGCTGCCATTCTTCGCACCAACTAGAAATTTTGTCTTTCCTATTCTAATTACTCTCCGTCCAACAGGCCTCGAGCGTTCCAGTGGTTACCAATCGGCCGCCGTGTCATCCTCCGACCGAGGACGTCAACGGATGCGGCATGGATGGGGACGTGGTCAGCTCCCCGCACTCCCGGCCGTTATGTCAGTCTTCGTGACCGGAGCCGCTGCTTCTCAGTCAAGTAGCTCCTCAGCTGGCCTCACAAGGGCAGAGTACACCGCGCTTGTCAACAGCACTCGGCAGCCCCAGACAGTTACCCATCCAAGCGCTAGCCAAACCCGGCAGATTTTACCGTCGGTGATCTAACGGGAACCGGTATATCCACTGCGGCACGGCCATTGGATTCTTTCCTGTCAGTGAGCCCGATTTCTTCCGTGACTAGGTCTACTATTCGTTTCACTACTTTACATTACTATTACCCACGACTGTTATACTATCCTTTGCATACTGAACTAAAATTTCCATAGTTCTTCATACTTACTGAATGCATTCGACTTTGACTGTTAGGCAGGTGTCTTTCAGGTATTGATGCCATTGGCTTACTAACAAGTTTGATGGGTACCCTTCCGTCCAGAAGAACACTCCGCCCGTTACACAATTTTCTGGTACTGCTAATATTCACCTGTATTTGTCTTTCCAAAATCCTTATCGTTTTCCATTTCGGTACACTGACCCCTCACTATACCTAAACTTTGCATTTCTTTAGATTCTCTACTGCATTCAGACAACTGTCATTACACGTTCCTACTAGTAGTCTGTTAACTTAGCGTTTCTTATTCCATATTTTCCTCACAATGTGACGTTCTGCTATGGCTCTGCACCACCCCAATCCCCCAATTTCCCATCACACGGAAATCACAATGAGTATTAATGCGGAATGTTTTGCTAATGCCGTTTTTATTCAAAACTTAAGCAGCTAATTGTATTTAAATATGAAGGAGAGGCACTGAATTAAAATTTGTACCACAGTCGGGTTTCGAACCCGGGATCTCCTGCTTACTTGGCTGGCGCTATTAACTATAGGTCACCATGACTTCAATGCCTCTCCTTCAGATTTCTGTCTTTGTTATATATCAAGACATATTTTGTCTCTGGACATTCATTTATGATTTGATGGTTATATTTAACCTACAATCCAAGAATGTGGTAACTAGTTAGACACTACCCCTAAATTACGGTGATGAAGCCCACATATTTCGATTTTCTACAGAGGAAGATGTTAAGCTGTGAACTATCTGACAGTTACTGCAATAATCAGAACAAATACCCTGAACAATAAATTCTATGCGGTACTATACGCATCAATCTATTGCTTAGCTTCCTCATTTCAACATCTGTGATACATAGATGTACTGAAACATCACACGTAAATGGAGAGGATACGCAAAAATTTACGTTTGACATCACTTACAGAAATCCGCACATAAATAACTAGAAATTGAGAGAAAGGTTAGGAGAAGCAGTAAGGAAAACCACTTAGGACGTAATATGCAAAAACATTTCGATTCTCAGTTTGTACCCAACAGCACTAATATCCGAGGTAGTTCGGATACTTTTCTCAGTACTTTAGTATAGGAGTAAACCTGTTTACCTTTTAACCTAAAATAGGAATGTTACCTTTTTTTCCATTTCGTTGTTCTTGTTTTAATCAGCTATTGGATTCTTGCGAAATTTCCTCTTCAATTCATTTATATCGAATTAGATTTGTTTGTGTTTATACCTTGCCAACAATTTTACATATATATTGTTTACATGCTGTATGCGCCACCAACTTTCAGATCGACCTTGGGTCATTTTGATTTGCAGAGAAGAATGTACGTCTGTTATGATATTATCTCATCCACTTGCGTGTTTCGAAAGCATAGATGGCAGAAACCCTGCCAGTACTGGTAAATTTGTTTGAAACAAACAACCTGCCTAAATAAGGCTACGTCATTCTTTAAATTTATCGAGACTTTTTTTCTCATAATGAACAAGTTATATATGAAGTGAGACGAAATATAGCTTTTCCTGAAAAGATAATTGACTGCATCAGATAATTCCCCACGGCTATAAGAATAAATTTAAAGTAACCTCTTGTCAAGGGGATGAGATAAACGACTCCGACAGCAAATATTTCACTCAAGTTTTATTGCAGCAGAATACTGACGTGAAAGAGAAAACTACCTAGTTCTTTGATCAGATTCCTGTGATTTACTATCGGAAATTTCTCAAGTCCAGTAATTGAAGGAAGGTGTTTGATTAAATCAAAGCGATAACTGGCGTTCCACGAAATGTAGTAAGCCCTCAGCTTTTTCTGATCTAGACAAGATTTAGGATCTAACTTCAGAAACTCTTGGATTGTTTAGAGATGATGCTGTAATGTTTTACCTAGTGAAGTCATCCGATACTTAAAATCTATAGTGAAATAAAATACACGTCCATGGATATAAACAGTGTGAAGTATGAGATTATCCAGCTGACTGCTTAAAACAATCCGTAATCACACTTTCCTGATGTTGTCAAAACAGTTCATTACATAGAAATTATTGGCAAAATGAAGACTGCTTTCAGTTAGAAAAACACTGAGAAGATACAGAAATTGAACAAAAGAGAATCCTGCACTACGATTGTTCGTGCTCTGCACAAGTATGACTGCGTGCCATGGAATCCTGACTGGATTGATCGAGAACATACAAAATTAAAAGAAAAACACAAACCGTGTCACTATGAAACATGGGAGATAATGCCACTTACATTATACGTTAGTCGAGTGGCGGTAATTATTAATAGGTGGTTGTTATTACGGCAACACTTTCAAGAAATTTCATACTTTATTGAAGCCACTTTTTCAAATATTAAAGTGATCGTCATAATTAAATGATGAAATTAAAAGTTAGTAGTGGAAAAACAGCGAACTGTAATATGACAAAGTAAATTTAGTTTAGGAAACGTAAATACCAGAAACACAATAATGTTCTAATTTAATGGTACTATGTGGCATTTATTAAAACACTTGTGCCAGTGACATATCGATATTTTAAAAAATCTCAGAAACTATACAAAAACTACTCAGCCTCAGTGTCAGAATAGCTTGTAGCCGTTTAATAGTTATATATTCTCTTATCGTTAAGAAACAACAAAGTTCAGCACAAAGACAAGAATGTAACAACTAAAGTGAAAGATAGCTTATTAATTTAATGCAATGACAAACAAGATAACCATGGAATCTTCAAGCGAGAAACTAATAAAATAATTTTGATAAATAATTTACTACTAGAAAGTAATTTTCAGCCAAGAGAAAAATATATATAGAGACTATACTGTAAAACGTTTAAATTTATTTAAAAAGAATTAGTCCGCTATAGAGATATTAATGCATGTATAACTGTTAAGAACCGGAAAGAAAAGGGTGGGGTTAGAGGGACAAATAAAGTACTGAGATGGAATAAGACATTGCAAAATAGAAAATAACACGAACTGAAGAATTAAGTAATTTCATTTTCAATTTAGAGCAAGATCTGTATGTAAAATAGCTTACGATTAAAAGAAAGAAATAAATAAATTCTGTACAAACAAAGAAATAATTTGTCCCAGGTTTTGAATAAATTTAGATTATTTTGTATGCCATAGTATTTGGTTTACTACCTCTTTATGCAGTGTTACTCAAATTGTATTCTCGTCTCGTGATGTAATATGAAACTAAGAAGCTAAATATAACTAAAAAATCACGCAGACTACACGTCGAATATAGAAGAGATACAATACTAAATTCTTTGTATCGCAAGGGAAGATGTAAATAACCTACACTCGTTCTCCTCCCCCCCCCCCCCCGACACAACCAACCGCCCCATGCGTGGATTGGCGAGGCGCGACTTTGAAGTATTCAAAGACAACTCCAGGTTTTTATTGCAGAATGCGATTGTACGGCATAAACTAAATATGTTTCGTCAGAAACATTTTAAAAGTAGTTGCCCTACCGATGGGAATATTGATATTTGATTAAACATAATTTCATATTACTTCTGTGCTGTGTTTTAAAATTGTTCTGTTATTACAAATTAATTCCGACGATAGCTACATAAAATACACTTTGACTGAATATTCAAATGAACAATCTTGGCATGCACAAAACTGTGGCACTGAATGAGTCTAAAAGACATTATTTTGCATTGGAGAAGTTGTTTAAAAACAGTAACTGAAAAGAATTTATTAGATAATATGGTTGACATGTGTGGAATCCGGAACTAAAAACACGTTTACTATCTGAAAGCAAATAGACTCAGCGTATAAACTATTAGTCCTTTCAACAAAGAAAAAATATAGTAATAACTCCATATCCTATAATGGGTTTAGAAGAATACATGAAAACTGGTGCTGTTGAAAAATTGTGCGTGGAATATTAATAACAATGATAAAACTGTGTGGTGAAAACGAAATTAAGTAAGCAAGGAAGCCTTTTTTCCTAATGAAGAGATGAAAAATAAATCAGAAATGCAGTACTTTTCGAAGCAATTGAATGGCATAAGATTGTGCAAAGTATTTTTTCAATTTAGAAGACAAATGTAATCGAATGGGACTTGTGTCTTTTCTGTAGAGAAACAATGGTGATTTGTTAAAAATTGTAAATTTTTAGAAAAAATGTAGAAAATTAGCAACGGAGGGAAAAACCACGTGGTAAGAACTGACTGCAGTAAAGAGTTCTATCTTGTGAAAACCATGGGACCAGACATCATCTAGCAATTAAAGCTAGATCAATATTGAATCTTGACCCCCTTCAGGACAAATCTTACAGCAATGAGTCCCCTACTCTGTTGGTTAGCTGACGTTTAGACAGGTACAGGTAAGAGATACCGTTTATGAACTTTATGTAGTCTTTGAAGACTACAAATATAATTAAGATGAAGTCCGACATTGGAAAAAGAGCGTGGTCAAATGCATGATTTACAAGAACGTGAGGGGCAAGGAGACTCACTGTGAACGGAGGAAGTTAACAGTTGCAGCAAAATCACAGTGATTAGTTAATTGTTGTTATGGTCTTCAGTCCGGAGACTGGTTTGATGCAGCTCTCCACCCTACTCTATCCTGAGCAAGCCTTTTCATCTTCTCATAAGAACGGCAACCCACATCCACTTGAATCTGCTTATTATACGCGTCTCTTGGCCTCCCTCTGCGATTTTTACCCCACACACTTCCCTCCAATGCTAAATTTACGATTCCTGGATGTCTAAGAATGTGTCCTACCAAGCGATCCCTTCTTTTAGTTAGGGTATGCCAAAAATTCATTTTCTCGCCAATTCTGTTCAGTACCTCTTCATTAGTTATGTGATCTACCCACCTAATCTTCAGCATTCTTCTGTAGCACCACATTTCAAAAGCCTCTATCCTCTTTCTATCCGCACAGCTTATCGTCCATGTTTCACTCCCGTACAAGGCAACACTCCACACAAATGCCTTCAGAAAAGACTTCCTTACACTTAAATTAATATTCGATGTTAGCAAATTTCTTTTCTTCAAAAATGCTTTTCTTCCCATTGCCATTCTGAATTTTATATCCTCTGTACTGCGACCATCGCATGTTATTTTACTACCCAAGTAACAAAACTCATCTACCACCTTCATTGTTTCGTTACCTAATCTAATTCCTTTAGCATCGCCTGATTTTCTAAGACCGCATTCCATTATTTTCGTTTTGCTCTTGTTGATGTTCATTTTTTACGCTTTCTTCAACACACTGTCCATTCCATTCAACTGCTCTTCCAGGTCGTTCGCTGTCTCTGACAGAATTACAATGTCATCAGCAAAACGCAATGTTTTTATGTCTTCCCCCTGAACTTTAATCCCTATTCCAAATTTTTCCTTGCTTTCCTTCACCGCCTGCTCAATGTACAAATTGAATAACATCGCAGAAAGGTGTCTTACTCCCTTCCCAACTGATGCTTCCCTTTCATGCCCTTCGAGTCTAATAACTGCGGTCTGGCTTTTGTACAAGTTGTAGATAACTCTCCTTTCCCTGTATTTTACCCCTGCTGACTTCAGAATTTGAAAGAGTGTAGTCCAGTCAACATTGTCAAATGCTTTCTCCAAATCTACAAAGGCTAAAAATGTAGGTTTGCCTTTCCTTAATCTATCTTCTAAGATAAGACGTAAAGTGAATATTACCTCCAGGGTTCCTATGTTCCTCCTGAATCGAAACTGATCTTCCCCTAGGTCAGCTTCTACCAGGTTTTCCATTCTCCTGTAGATAATTCGTGTTAAAATTTTGCAACCATGACTTATCAAACTGATGGTTCTGTAATTTTCACACCTGTCTGCACATGATTTCTTTGGAATGGGGATTATTACATTTTTCTTAAAGTCTGAGGGTATTTCGCCTGTCTCATACATCCTACACACCAGTTCAAATAGTTTTGTCATGACTGGCTCTCCCAGAGACTTTAGTAGCTCTGAGGGTATTTCATCTACTCCTGGGGCCTTGTTCCGACCTAGGTCTTTCAGGGCTCTGTCAAATTCATCTCTCAGTATAATATCTTCTATTTCATCTTGATCTACTTCCTCTTCCCTTTCTACAACATCGTCTCTAAGTTCATTTCCTTTGTAGAGCTGCTCTATGTACTCTTTCCACCTTTCAGCCTTCCCTTCTTTGCTGAGAACTGGTTTCCCATCTGAGTTCTTGATATTCGCAGAATTGCTTTTCTTGTCCCCAAATGTCTCTTTGATTTTCCTGTAGGCGGTATCTACTTTTCCCCTTCTTATACATTCTACTACAGATTTGCATTTGGCTTCTAGCCACTCCTGCTTAGCCATTTTGCACTTCCTATCAATCTCATTTCTTAGTCGTCTGTACTCCATTTTGCCTGTTTCATTTACTGCATTTTTATATTTTCTCCTTTCATCAATTAACTTTACTATTTCCTGTGTTATCCAAGGACTTTTTGTAGGTCTTGCCTTTCTACCTATTTTGTCCTCTGCTGCCTTCACTATTTCATCTCTCAATGCTACCCATTCCCCTTCTACTGTTTTATTTCCCCTTGTTTCTGTCAATTGTTGCCTAAATCTCCCTCTGAAATTCACCAGAACTTTCCGTTCGTTCAATTTATCTAGGTCCCATCTCCTTATTTTCCTACCTTTCTGCAGTTTTTTTCAGTTTCAGCCTACAGTTCATGACTAACAAGTTATGGTCAGAGTCTATATCTGCCCCTGGGTATGTCTTGCAGCTTATAACCTGGTTCCGGAATCTATGTTTTACCATTATAAAATCTATCTGATACCTTCCGGTGTCTCCTGGTCTCTTCCAAGTATACAACCTTCTTTTATGATTCTTAAACCACGTGTTTGTTACGATTAAATCATGTTCCGTGCAAAATTCTACCAGGCGACTTCCTCTTTCATTCCTCCTGCCCAGTCCATATTCACCTATTATTTTTCCTTCTCTTCCTTTTCCTACTACCGAATTCCAGTCTCCCACCACAATTAAGTTTTCCTCTCCCTTAACTGTCTGAATAATTTCCTTTAGCTCCTCGTATATTTCTTCGATCTCCTCATCATCGGCAGAGCTAGTTGGCATATAAACCTGTACTACTGTTGTCGGTGTTGGCTTCGTATGTATCTTGACAATGATAATGCGATCACTGTGCTGGTCATAGTAGTTTACCCGAATTCCTATTTTCTTATTCATTATCAATCCTACTCCTGTGATACCCCCAATTGATTTTGTATTTGTAATCCTGTACTCACCTGACCAGAAATCCTGTTCATCCTGCCACCGAACTTCACTAATCCCCACTGTATCTAACTTCAACCTATCCATTTCCCTTTTTAAATTTTATAATTTTCCTACCCGATTAAGGGATCTAACATTCCACGCTCCGATCCGTAGAATGCCAGTATTGTCTTTCCTGAGTAGTCCCCGCCCGGAGATCCGAATGGGGGACTATTTTACCTCCGGAATATTTCACCCGAGAGGATGCCATCATCATATTTTCATACAGTAGAGCTGCATGTCCTCGGGAAAAGTAACGGCTGTAGTTTCCCTTGCTTTCAGCCGTTCGCAGTAACCGTGTGGCAAAGCCACATTAGCTGGTGTTAGAAGGCCAGCTCAGTCAATCATCCAGACTGTTGCCCCTGTAACTACTGAAATGGCTGCTGCCCCTCTTCAGGAACCACACGTTTGTCTGGCCTCTCCACAGATACCCCTCCGTTGTGGTTGCACCTACGGTACGGCTATCTGCATCGTTGAAGCATGCAAGCCACCCCACCTCGGCAATGTCTGTGGTTCATGGGGGTGATTAGTTAAAAGCGCAGGAATTACGTCAACTGCTAGTATTTTCATTGAATAATGTACCAGACAGCTAAAATCTGTGGAGTCTGCTACTACATGTCGAAGTAAAAAACTTGAAGTTCACTAATGTTGGGAATTTATGTACCAAAACATCCCTCAGGTGCATCGTATTAAATTACTAATGTTTAAATTTGTTACAAAAAACTTCAAAAACTTAACTTTCCTGTATAAATGCCAATGATTATTATAATATGCAATTTTATTTCAATATTGAAAATTTAAGAAGTTATTTGAGATTGGAATTGACTACAACGGTTTTAATCGGGATACTGCTTCACGGACGCGAACAATTTTGGAGGAAAAGTTGTCTTTGGATAATACGAGGCGCGTCCAGAAAGTAAGTTCCGTTTTGTAATAAAATGAAATTGTACACAGATACAGAAGAAATTTTTATTGCACAAAATTCTACAACTCTTAAACTACTTTTCACATAACTGCCGAAATTTTGCAGGCATTTGTCATAGCGTGGCACCATGTGTTGTATACCTTCTTCATAGAAATCTGCCGCCTGTGTCTTCAACCAGTTGGAACAGTTTCTTTCAGCTCGTCGTCATTGGTGAAGTGATGACCGCCAAGGAAAGACTCGAGATGTAAGAAGAGATGAAAGTGAACTAGTTCTTCTGTAACCAAAGGTGGACGCCCACTTCGTTCTTCATCGTGCACATCACTACGCCCGCCATTGAACTGTCCGACCTATCTTCTCACCATCGAATCACTCATCGCAAGTGGTCCGTAAACATCGCAAATTTGCCGATAAATATCACTTGGTTTCACTCTCCTCGCATTCAGAAACCGAATCACCGACCTGATTTCACAGGCGGTGGGATTTTCAATCAACGCCGACATTTCAAACAAGCACAACAAAGCGTACGTAACTGACAGCGATCTCCAAATGGCGCACGTTCTTCTCCTTGATACACATCGTCTACAGCGCATGTGCGGAACTGCAGTCGCAGCGCTGCAGCGGAGATAATTTAAAACGAACTTACTTTCTGGACACGCCTCGTATGTCTCAGTAAAACATTTTAAACAGAGTATAATCAGTTAGGGGGTAACTAATTCGTTAAGAACGCGATTAAAATTATAAGAAAGAGAACAATGAACGGTACACATCAGACAAGTAATATCGCCCTCTAAAGGGTATTGCCAGGCACTTAAATGTGATTTGCAGAGTATCCCATGTAGATTTAGATGTTTATTCGTTGCAAGGTACATAGATGAGTCAAAGAGAGACTGTAATGTCACACCTTGCATAACGTTTACGAAGAGATTTTATCGCGAAACGGTGCGATCCGGTTTTAAGCACAGGGTACTTTGGCAATGAGTGAGTTTTTCCTCAGCAGTCGGGGTGGTACGCGATTATGCATGTGGAATTCCTCTGCGTTTATAGGATAAAAAATGTCTTCTTAGGTCATCTGCCGTGATGGAAAATGGCGAAATAATCAAGTAGCTGCTAAATTTAAAAGAATAAACGTGATATCCACAAAGTTGTAGGTAGTCTGGATGTTCTATTTAACGGAACAAATACCACCCTAGCAATTAAGACTATGTTCACTTGACTAGCGTTCCGAACGAATGCCTTTAATATCACCATGTTTAGGGAATGCCTCCTTAAGATATTGACCAGCTGCATACGGTGGTAAGTTGTAAGCCCGAACATTTGTTTATTCAGTATCCGCGATATCAAGAAGAACAAAACTATTTGACTCACCCCTACCGGAAGGGAACTTTATGTTCATGTTTAAGTCGCAGCTTGTCTACTTGGAGAAAGTTCATGAATCTTGAAGAGGGTTGATGAATTTAGGAAAACATTTCAGTGTCAATATATTCCATGTGGCCGTGATCTGATGTAATACCCAACATTTCTCTGAGACAGTCATGGACTTCAAGGGAAGTTCGCCGCACATGACGAGTGGTCTTATCAAATGAAAAACTGACTGTACCTTAATAATAATAATAATAATAATATGGTTTCCTGTTCCGCAGGACCCAATTGAGGAGCAAGACTCCATGGTCATGGAACAAGTCAGTACACAAAAATTGTAATAGAGAACCTTCAAGTAGTCCTATGCACGTGACAGTCCTAAGTAAACAGAATCAATAACGAATAAAAGGAATTGGATTAATTTTTTTAATTTTCCAGGAATTCCTCGACAGAATAAAATTATCGAGCCTACAGGTAACTCTTGAAATTAGATTTGAAAGCGCGTGAATTAGTATTAACATTCTTGATTGCTTGAGGCAGCTTCTTCAAAATGGATGCTACAGAATACTGCATCCCTTTCTGCATAAGAGTCAAGGAGGTCTGATCCAACTGTACATTCGACTTCTGTCTAGTATTCACTGAATAAAAGCTGTTAACTCGTGGGAATAAGCTGATATTTTAAGAACAAACGACATTAAAGAAACTACTACGTATTGGACGCCAATGTAAGAATCCCCAGACCAAGGAGAAGAATTCGAAACGACGTAATCGAACTTACACCACATATTACTCGAACCGCCAGTTTTTGAGCCAAAAATATCCTTTTTGTATCAGTCGAGTTACACACACACACACACACACACACACACATACATACAAAAAACGCCGTAAGTCATAAGAGGAACCTTCTGGATGCAATGAACAAGAAAGGAAACAAGATAAGCCAGCGAACAACCAAAACAGAAAACTAATGACGTAAACAAAAAACGACGCTGTTAGTCAGCAACACTCCACAAGTCTACACACACACACACACACACACACACTCGGTTCGCAGCGACGGCAGCAGGAACTAAATAACGAGCTTCCGCTGTTATGTCTCAAGTGCATCTGTGTCCGTATTACAATAGATCGAACGCTAACCACTTGACCATCATTAACGTCTAGCACCTACGCACCGATTGGCGTGTAGAGCTCCTCTTGCGATTTTCTCGGAACTGCTAGATTAGGCCAAATTACTACTTGCACATTCTGTTGTTTTTTAATGGCCCTCAAAAGATGTGCAGAGTTAGAAGGAAATCCGTACTCCCAACGTCGAGGCATCTCCTTGTGAGGCATTTCAGTTCCGCTGTTGAATTTCGTAGCTGCTTGGATATTCTCTGAGCTTTCGATTGGGCGAGGGAATTCGGAGGAAATGAAGCCGTTAGAGATGTAGGTGGAAAACCTTGCCAACCTCTCAGCGTCTCTGTACTCACAGGCAGCTGAGGCGGAGCGAAAGCAATAGCAGACGGCAGCGCCCGCAAATGTACGCATAACGCAAGGTAGTCCTCTTTCTCGAGAGGCGCGATAGAACCGTGCTTGGAGGAAGAGGTATGTAGCGGTGGAGTGCGCGTCTGCTGTCCGTCGGAGGTTCGAATCCTCCCTCTGCTACGGCTGCGCGCGCGCTTTTAAGTTAGTATAAGTAGTTTGTAGGCCTAGGGGCATAACCGCAACGGTATAGTCGACTGCCCTATCTCGTCAATGTTAAATTGGCTATATAAATGCCTCGTTTTTATCAGGCACTGTTGAGTATATAAATATGGTGTTTTTGTCACATGTTCTCGCATGCTTTGTGACTTTATTGCTCTACAATCACTTTAAAATAACAGCTAGAAATAAGTTACGATTTTTCCCTAAAAGTATAATATTTTTCATATTCATGTAATACATATGACATCAACTGCGAATGGGCAGAGATGAAAATGTGTACCCAGCCGGGATTCTAACCCGGGTCTCCTGCTTTCTAGGCAGTTTGACTACTGTGGGGAGGGTAACGCTGGAAATTTGTACCTGACGGGAGGCGTGCTTAGGTAGTCCTTGCAGGTACGGTGATCACTGTGTCCCACGTGGTGTAGTGGTCAGAGCAGCTGTCTAGAAACGGAAGACCCGGGTTCCAATCCCGGCTGCGTACGTATTTTCAGCTCTGCCCATTCGCGGTTGATGTCCTATATTCTGTGAATATGAAAGAATGACAACTACAGGATGACACCCGATGTCATTCCAAGCATGTGTGTCAATTTTTACCTCTCTATCTACATTATTTCGTGATTTATTAAGTTTTGAAATTTATACTGACTTTTTGATCACCCGGTAGTTTGTGAAACATGGAGATGTGAAAGCCACTCCACAGTATTTAATAGTGTCCAGTGATTTATTAATCTTAATACAAAATACAAGTCTTACTGTAAAGTACAGTGTTTTGTAGATAAAAGGTAAATCTTTAGGAAATAATGGGTATTCGTTGGATGTACATTGGTTCATTCTCTTCCTTTCCCATTAGCTCTATAAAAGTCTATTGTTTTCACCTACAGCCGTGTGCTGTTCACAGTTCAAAGTCGTCAACAGTACCGTAAGCTTTCAGCAATTTACTTAAGCTCATTGGAATACACGAGTATCTTAGCAGTAAATAAGAAATGTATTAAAACGTGATGCATGATATGAAAGGGTTTTTACCTATCGCAGTATATGTGATCTCATAGTTATTGAATTTTATATTGTACAATTTTATAATTTTAGAGGTATTTATTCATTTGAATACGTGTTTTATGTCAGTAAAACCTGTTTCGAATACCGTTAGTAGTAAAGAAGTAATACACAAAATCTTTATGCGTGACGGGGTGGTTTTGAATGAACGTTGTTATTTATGTTCTCATATCTTAGGAACTGCGTGCAGTACTGTACGGACGTATACCGTCTGTAAAGTTTCCTGCGAGTACATTTTGTTGTGTAGTAATTATAAATTGTAACTTCATACTCAATGCCGTACTTTAATTCCATGAACAACAAAAAAGCAGTAAACGAGAAACATTTTTCCTTTCATCATTTAGATGTGGTTGTCAGCGAAAATAGTAATAATGGCTTGCAAGTCGCTAAGTACTCTCATTCTCATGTAATGTATGAATAAAGTCTCGTCGCATAAGTGCATTTTTTACATTTTTTACGACTCCTATTGTTTAGGATGTCATAGTAACCACGTGTCGTATGTAGTTCTAACGCCTACAACGTTGTATCTCACGGCAAGGAATATATGCAGCAAATTTGGTTGAAATCGGTCCATTGGTTTAGGCGAAAATGAGCAGCATTTTCGCTTGATGCAGCAGTTTTTGCGCAACTTATTGTTTATCACGTCATATCTCGTGAACTACGTGTTATACGTTATCCTTACACTTACGGAGATCGTCCTCGTGTATTAAAACTTACGTGTGCAAGTTTTCATAGAGATTGGAACAAAACTGTAAAAATGCAACTAACAGTCAACATGTAACCTAAGCCACTACGGTCGGGGGTTCGAATCCCTCCTCCGGCATGGATATTTGTGCCGTCCTAGTTCGTAAGTAGTTCATAAGAAGTTTGTAAGTTTAGGGACTGATGACCCCGTAGTTAAGTCACATAGACTATACAAACATTTGAACATTTTTTGTAACCTAAGGCGGTAGAAAGGCAACAACATCCTGTCATCCACTTCCTTCTTAATATGACAGCTTAGAGCCTACACAAAAGATGTCGAGCTCAAATTTTCAGGACAGTTAAATCAAATGAGATGAAAGGGTGTAAAGCCAGAGTCCATTGCACGTCTCAATTGCGAGCCGATGACATGGCACGCTGCCAAATTTGTTTGGCAACAAGACCAATATAAATAAGTCAAATTCGTCCCTAGATAACAGAAAATAGTCGTTTCCAGTCAATTATCGGTTTAATTTGAACAGAGGACCCAATTCCTTCGCATCAAAAACAGCACGCACTATTGCAGAGCACCACAGCTTGCGCAGCACTTAATAACGTGGATCCAAAATGTTCAAATGTCTGTAAATCTATCGGACCAAACTGCGTGGTCATCAGTCCGTAGCTTACAAACTACTTAAACTTAGGTAAACTAACCTAAGGACAACGCACACACCTATGCCCCAGGGAGGACTCGAACCTCCACGGCGAGCAACCGCGCGCTCCGCAGCGAGGCGCTTTAGACCGCTCGGCTACTCCACCGCCGCTAACTTGGATCCGTGGATTCGGTTGGAGAGGAGAGATCTTCGCGACACATTGTGACCAACTATACCAAATATGTAGTAATCTGACCAAGCCACGGTTATCTAATCTTCTACGGCCCGATCTGTATGCTCATGGGTCCTAGAGAAACGCTACAGGCGATGTCGTGCTATTAGCAAAGCCAATCTGATCGGTCACTTGCGGCTACTTCCCATGGACGCAAATTGCGTGTCCTGTCATAACGGTTGTTGTACATCACAGAATGATTTCTGCTTGTGTACGCAGACTACGCTATCGCCTATACTTTTTTCATTAAGAGAAGTCCGTCAGCCATTGGTTTTTCGTGGTAAGAGGCACTTCTTGAAATGCGGTATTATCCCCACACTCATGATCTACATCTACATCTACATGGGATACTCTGCAAATCACATTTAAGTGCCTGGCAGACGGTTCATCGAACCACAATTATACTATTTATCTCCCATTCCATTCTCGAATAGCGCGCGGGAAGAAAGAACACCTGAATCTCTCCGTTCGAGCTCTGATTTCTCTTATTTTATTCTGATGATCATTTCTACCTATGTAAGTGGGAGTCAACAATATATTTTCGCATTCGGAGGAGAATGTTGGCGATTTGAGTTTCGCATGTAACCCACGCCTCAGCGATAAGCGCCGTTGTTGTAATGATTCCCATCCCAGATCCTGTATCATTTCCGTAACGCTGTCTCCCCTGTATCGCGACAATACGAAACGAGCTGCCCTTCTTTGGACTCTTTCGATGTCCTCCGTCAAACCCACCTGATAAGGATCCCACACTGGGCTGCAATACTCCAAAAATGGACGGACAAGCGCAGTGTATGCAGTTTCTTTAGTAGTTCTGTTGCATCTTTTAAGGGTTCTGCCAATAAAACGCAGTCTCTGGTTCGCCTTTCCCACGATATTATCTACGTGTTCTTTCCAGTTTAAGTCTGAAGTAATAGTGATTCCTAGGTATTTTGTGGAGTTTACGGCCTTCACATTTGAATGATTTATGTTGTAAACAAAGTTTAACGGATTTCTTTTCGTACTCATGTGGACGACTTCACACTTATTATTTAGAGTCAATTGCCAATTTTTACACCATACTGATATCTTATTCAGATCGTTCTGCAGTTGGTTTTGATCTTCAGATGATTTTACTAGACGGTAAATGACGGCGTCATCTGCAAACAACCTAAGACAGCTACTTAGATTTTCCCCTAAATCGTTTATGTAAATAAGGAATAGCAGAGGACCAATAACACTACCCTGTGGAACGCCCGATATCACCTCTGTTTTAGTCGATGCCTTACCGTCGATTACTACGAACTGTGTCCTCTCTGACAAGAAATCCCCTATCCAATTGCAAATTTGGGGAAATATACCATAACCACGCAATTTGATTAAAAGCCGTTTATTTACGGTGTCAAAAGCTTTCTGGAAATCAAGAAATACGGAATCGATCGTAGACCTCGCAGTATAAAATTCACCAACGATTTACAAAATGGGGTTTCTCACACGTCTATCTCGGGGATACACGGACGCAAATCATACATTGCTCACGGGAGCTGTTCCTTTAGGGGGGGATGCTTGCCCACTGTTGGTTGAGCTGATCTCTGCGAGTTTACGAGAGTAACTCGGGCGTCGAGAGTAACCTTGATTGCCGTCAGTGCACTCGTGCTCTCCCGATAATCCCCTTGTAGTCCGGGGCAACGTCCCGGAGATAAGTTAAATTGGTCCCAATCCCCCGGTTCCGATCAAGGTTTTCGGGAGGTTTTCCTTGATTGTAAGGCGTATGCCGAAACTGGTAAGACCCTCCCACTTATTCCCAATTGGGATCTCCCCTTTGCCCCACTATCAGCTTGTCTAATAATTGGCTGAATAGAACCGCGATTCTTTATGGGCCGGATCTCAAACAGCCCGCTCCAAAGAGTAAGGTGTTTTTTTTTTTTTTTTTTTTTTTTTTTTTTTTTTTTTTTTTTTTTTTTTTTTTTACGTCTAACTCCAACTACCTTACAAGAAGATAAAGCAGTCAATAATCCTAATGTTGATTTGAACACCACAGTGCTTTACTAGGAATGGTCCTGTTCGGAGTTGGTGTGCCGATGCCGTCCTCTGACATTTAAACTGACCCAACCAGTTATATAGAGACTTGCAGCCGCGGTGGAGTAGCCGAGCGGTATACGGCGCCTCGCTACGGAGCGCGCGGTTGCTCGCTGTCGGAGGTTCGAGTCCTCACTGGGGCATGTGTGTGTGTGTGTGTGTGTGTGTGTGTTGTCCTTAGGTTAGTTTACCTTAGTTTGAGTAGTTTGTAAGCTAAGGACTGATGAACACGCAGTTTAGTCCGATAGATTTACAAACATTTGAACATTTTTAGAGACCTCCAGTTATCGCGGATTCCGAACCAGGGCGAAAGTCGGAATTTTTCACATCGACAGCACAGCAGCTACCATTCAGTGGTAAAATTATGTTAATTTGCACGATTGTGGGCGTAGCTACGACTGAAACTTTTTCACGTTAATCATACAAGTAGAAATGACCTGTCAATGCACCGTCGTTTTCTACCTTTTGTATGCGATACTGCGTCTGTGTCCGCAAGCGTTTGCGTATCTAGGCCATTGTGACAGAGCATCAGAACAGCAGTGCGTACGTAATCTCCTCCCATTAGAGCTTCATTTCATTTTTAAGCCCTTGATGACGCAGGTGAGCCCACCGCTGTCATAGTATTCCACTCTGCAATATGTTGACACCGTGTCAACAGTCCGTGCTGGTCCGTACAACATCTGATGCATATTTCCAGCAGTGGATAAGCTCATTGTCCGATTCAGTTTACGCGACCTGACGATGTTATCCCAACTGGACATTTATCACGTGGTTTTGCAATATTAATGACCCGATGTGTATTTAGAGATCTCTTTCTATTGATGACCCGACTACAAAATGTTTGTATAGTCTATGGGACTTAACTACGGGGTCATCAGTCCCTAAACTTACAAACTACTTATGAACTACTTACAAACTAGGACGGCACAAATATCCATGCCCGAGGGGGATTCGAACCCCCAACCGTAGTGGCTGTGCAGACCGTGACTGGAGCGCCTTAGTCCCCTCGGCCACCGCGGCCGGCGGCCCGACTACACCCACCATTTTACCATCCTCTGTGTGACCTCTTTGTTCGATGAATACACAACCATGGCTGTTTGTTATTAAAATAATAAATATAACACCTTCAGCCGCCAGTGAAAGAGAATGTTTCAAATGTTTGTATAGCTTATGGGACTTAACTACGGGGTCATCAGTCCCTAAACTTACAAACTACTTATGAACTACTTACGAACTAGGACGGTACAAATATCCATGCCCGAGGGGGTATTCGAACCCCCGACCGTAGTGGCCGTGCAGACCGTGACTGGAGCGCCTCAGTCCCCTCGGCCACCGCGGCCGGCAGTGAAAGAGACTGACGTTGAGTCGGAGCATAGCGCCTCAATGCGCTAGGCCGCTCCGGCGAGTCAGAATTTATTATTATTATTATTTTGTGGTAACTATACAGTAGTCTTCTTAATTAGGAGGGAACGGAAGTGGGACTACATCGAACTTTCGAAATTTATGTGCGAAAAAGAAGTAAATCGACTTTGAAAATAATGCATTTGTACTTGTGAACTTTTAAACAAAGTAAGTTGGCATTTACATTGGCAGCCTAAAGGTTTTAAAGTCTTTTAACTATTTACTTCGCGATATTGACACCGTACCTCACAAACAACGTTTAATCAAATTGCGTGGTTATGGTTTATCGCACCATTTTGCGACTGGATGGGGGATTTCTTGTCAGAGAGGACACAGTTCGTAGTAATCGATGGTAAGGCATCGACTAAAACAGAGGTGATATCGGGCGTCCCACAGGGTAGTGTTATTGGTCCTCTGCTATTCCTTATTTACATAAACGATTTAGGGGAAAATCTAAGTAGCTCTCTAAGGTTCTTTGCAGATGATGCCGCCATTTACCGTCTAGTAAAATCATCAGAAGACAAAACCACCAGCAGAACGATCTGAATAAGATATCAGTATGGTGTAAAAACTGGCAATTGACTCTAAATAATGAGAAGTGTGAAGTCGTCCACATGAGTACGAAAAGAAATCCGTTAAACTTTGTTTACAAGATACATCAATCAAAAGTGAAGGCCGTAAACTCCACAAAATACCTAGGAATTACTATTACTTCAGACTTACACTGGAAATAACACGAAGATAATGACGTGGGAAAGGCGAACCAGAGACTGCGTTTTATTGGCAGAACCATTAAAACATGCAACAGAACTACAAAAGAAACTGCATACACTACGCGATCCTTATCAGGTGGGTTTGACGGAGGACATCGAAAGAGTCCAAAGAAGGGCAGCTCGTTTCGTATTGTCCCGATACAGGGGAGACAGCGTTACGGAAATGATACAGGATCTGCGATGGGAATCATAACAACGGCGCTTATCGCTACGGCGTGGGCTACTTACGAAACTCCAATCGCCAACATTCTCCTCCGAATGCGAAAATATATTGTTGACTCCCACTTACATAGGTATAACTGATAACAGAATAAAATACGAGAAATCAGAGCTCGAACGGAGAGATTCAGGTGTTCTTTCTTCCCGCTCGCTATTCGAGAATGGAATGGGAGATAAATGGTATAATGGTGGTTCGATGAACCCTCTGTCAGGCACTTAAGTGTGATTTGCAGAGTATCCCATGTAGATACCTTTTTCGGTGAAGACATAATGTACCCGCAGTTTTTGTTCTCTTTTTTGACGCTCGGATTTATGCTGGAAATAACGAATCTCCACCGTATCGAGTTCAGATTACTTCTTCTGTACCTTACTTTAATTTTTCAGGTAGAAAATATCACAACGAGGAGAATAGAATCATATTTGGAAGCACTTTAATGAAAGTACCGTCGATTTTTCTAAGCCTGTTAACCTCCCATGTCATCTTCTACGGACTTACACACACTCAAAGAAGCTTAATACAGGAAGACGATCTTGCAATATGTGGAAAAGCTAATGATTTGTAGTATAATTTAAATTTATCGTAATTTTTTTAGGCCAAAAGTAGAAGAGGAGCCGAATATTCGGTAACGGTTTCGATTGCAGATCATGTTTCGGTACGACTCTGCGAACTACTAATATGGGTATTTCAACATGGATCTTCAGCTCGTACCTTAATAGTGCTTGAACTTTCTATAACGAGTCTTGACGAGGGACGGCTGTTTTCACGTACAAAATAATGTCAGTTAAGGTATGCCATCTACGTGAAATAAAAGACGTAGGACTCTGTAAATGCCTTGTCCCGTTACACGCGGACACACACAATATTCAATGTTCCTATCAGTGTTCAGATTAACAAGGCGTCTGCCCTCTCCCACACACTCTTTCCAAAATAAAGTCTAACAGGATTTCTTACCTGTAGTACAATTGTAACGTCCCGTTGGAAGTTCTTCTCTTCAGGCCGCAGATTCTTACGCTTCCTAAATTTCAGTGCGTCTGTCAAGACTAATGAGCACAGAGGAAGTTGCTGTAACTACTTAAAATAAGTTGAAAATGTACCTGTACTGATTTTTATTTCTATCAGTGTGGCAGTCAAGTATGAAACCAGATGCGAAATAAATTGTCTTAAATCTCGGCAAAGAAATTCTGTGAACTCAAAAAAAAAAAAAAAAAAAAAAAAAATCTCCCCTAACTTCTACCTTCAGCACTCTCAAAATTATAGTAATTAACGCAGCCAAATGCAACTACTGTGCGCATTAACATATGCTACCAAACAACTCAATAAATGCTTGGTTCCGTACCGGACACCACACAAGAAACACCAAAATTTACTATCAGCACGCCCGTAGGGCGGTCGAAACAATAAGTGATTCCACTTGGGAACGTCACACACCAACGATAAACAGTCTGATATCCACCGACTGTCTACTCACGTAGCTGCCCGAGTGCACTATCGGCGCACACACGATACGTGGTTCCACACCGGACACCACCCGCCGACTGCCCAGTGTCCCCCTCAAAGTATTGGCGCGAGAATCAATCATACTGTCACGCCATTGGCTGACACTTTCTGTCCAATAACAACACCAACTTACTCTTAATAATACTAAACTTTAAGCCGATTCCCGCCATTCGCAGTGACGGTAGAGCCCCGCGCTATACGCCGTACCCGGAAGCTCAGCGCTCCCATGGTGCGAGCGACCATATGCGACCATATGCGACCATATGTCGCTTGCTAGCCCGGACCGGCCCGTGCTGAGTGCACTATATCTGCTGTGGCCTGCCACGGCTGGCCGTACGGAAGAATAAAATTTGGAAAATAAATCTGTAAAGGTAATCATTTTATATACTCCCTATGCACTTTCAACAATGAATCATAATGATTGGAAAAACTGTAGGGTGGTGTACCAATTTCAATTTCCCGCAGTGTACTCTTTGTCTTCCCTATATCTTTAGTCATATTAATATATAATACGAGGGTCGTCCACAAAGTAAGAACTGTTTCTATTTCTATCTGCGACAGCGCTACGATCGCAGTTCCGAGCATGCGCGGCAGTTATCTGACGCAAGGAGAAGACATGCACCCCATTTTCAGATCGCCGCTGAAAACGTGTGCTTTGCAGTGCTTCTTTGTAATGTCAGCCGTAATTGAAACTGCCGCCGTGTGAGCAATCAGATCTGTGATTCGTTTTCTAAATGCAATGAAAGTTAAACCAAAGGAAATTCTTCGGCTAATCTGCGACGTTTACGGAAAAAAATGCTATGAGTAATTCAGTCGTTAGATGGTGGGTCAGACTGTTCATTGAAGAACGTGACAAAGTGGACGAAGAAGAACGAAGTGAACACCCGTGATTACTGATTAACTGGTTCACACAATTAAAGATTAAGCACAACCCTAAGTTTACACTTAGTCCCCTTGCTATGAAACTTCCGCAATTCTCTCGATAAGTAATTCATTATATTGTTACTGAAAAATTGAAATTTCGAAAACTGTACTCACGTTGGATACCAAACATTCTTACTGAACAACACAAAAACAAAGGACGGGCAGTGCACTTCAATTTTTGACACGCTACAATGAAGAAGGCGGTGGTTTTCTTTCTCGGAGAGTCACGGGGAATGAAAATTGGATATCGTACGACTTTCCCGAAACAAGACGGCAATCAATGGGATGAAGGCACACCTCATCCACATTAAGGTTAATCAAATCTTGACATATCGAAAAGTCATGTGCACCGTTTACTGGGACAGAAAAGGCATTTTGCTGATTGTTTTCTTACCATGAGGCCAAACAATTAATGCACATGGTTACTCCGATACCATTAAGAAATTGCACCGTGCAATACATAAGCGCCAAGGATTACTGTCAAAAGGTGTTTTTTCCACCGTAATGCCTGACCTTAGACGGCGAATGCGACCAAACAATTCTTACGGAAATTCCACTGGGATGTGTCTGATCAAACATCCTCCGTACACCCCAGCCCATGGCGGACTAAGGCGGGGTGGGGGGGAGGGGCGGAGGCGGCGAACCGCTCCGAGCATCCGGTCATTGGCGGAAAGCAAGACCCTTTTTTTTTTTTTTTTTTTTTTTTTTTTTTTTTTGCGCTTGGCATCTCGTTGTGCTGGGGCCTCCGAATCTAGAAAGCTATACTTTTTAGACTGTCCCGTGCCTCTCGACCTGGGGGAGCCCCGGGGCTCCGTCAGCCTTTGTCCGCCACTGTCCTGGACCTCGCTGTTAGCGACTTTCACCTCTTCTTACACCGAAAATCTGCCCTTGGTGTTCAACACTTCAACAATGATGACGAGCTGAAAGAACATGTTATCACACACATAGGGTGTTTCACTAAGTGTGTTTGCCTCTCTAACTTATAAAATTATAGGTGACGGGAAATTTTAATGTCGTAGGTCAACACAAGAAATGTTACACTTTCTGCGGAGCTATGAACATAGTTTATTGTATCATTTTGCAAAGAGTTACAGCATAACGATATATTTTTTTAAATGGAACAATAGTTCTTTCTATCGTGCATTGGAATCGTTCAAACCAGCTGCGTCCAAATCAATTTAAACTACATTCCTATCACTGTTAGTTTGGGAGCTACAACCCTTCAAAGTTTCAGGGGCAGGGCTGTACATAATAAATGGCTGTGTGGTGGGTGATGGATGTTATGGCGGTGGGAAGTTGATTTACATGAGATGTTCAAGAGTGTGTCCATGTTCCTCAATGCGGACGACATGTAACATCGCCGGTGTAACGGAGCGACATGCGTCCTCGATGCGCCGTTTTAGATCATCTTGGGATGTGGGCTCAGTGACATAAACACGATCCTTTAGATATCTCCACAAAAAGAGATCTAATGGTGTTAAATCGGGCGACCTTGCGGGCCATGAATGAGGACCATGGCGCCCGAACCATCTTCCTGCAAACCTGCAAACAGTGATAGGAATGTAGTTTAAATTGATTTGGACGCAGCTGGTTTCAACGAATCCAATGCACGATAGAAAAAATATTGTTACATTTAAAAATTATATCTTTGTACTGTAACTCTTTGGAAAATGATACAATAAGCTATGTCCATAGCTCCGCAGAAAGTGTAACATTTCTTGTTTTGACCTACCGCATTAAAATTTCCAGTCACCTATTATTTTATAAGTTACAGAGGTAAACACACTTAGTGAAACACCCTGTACATATTACGACGTTACGGCTTTCATTGAATGAAGTAAATCGCACTTTGCGATATTATGGCTTCACTGTACTAGGTTTAGATGGAATACCAAAGTGTGGCGAATGAAAATTTGCGCTCCGCCTGGATTCGAAGCCGGGATCTCCTGCTTACTAGGCAGACGCGTTGACCAATCCGCCACCGAGGACACAGTGACCAGCCCCACTGCAGAGGACTCTTCCCTGCACGTCTCCCGCCACACACAAATCTCCATTCGCCACGCTGTCTCTTTCCTATTACCAAGGCCTATTTATTCTGTAATGCTCGCAGCCACAACCCTGTATTCCCGCATCAGGGAGAACAGACCATGAGGTACCGAGACACAATTAATTGTCGTCAGGAGCCCAGCCTCCGCTTGTATACAATTATATATTTTTGACGACGTTACAGCGTTCATTGAATGAAATAAATCGCAATTTGCGATCCAAATCAAATGTTCAAATGTTTGTTAAGCTTATGGGACCTAACTACGGGGTCATCAGTCCCTAAACGTACAAACTACGTATGAACTACTTACGAACCAGGACGGCACAAATATCCATGCCCGAGGGGGATTCGAACCCCCGACCGCAGTGGCCGGGCTGACCGTGACTGGAGCGCCTCAGTCATTTGCGGTCCGTTATGGCTTTCCTGTACTAGGTTTAGAGGGAATACCAAAGTGCGGCGAACGACAAATTGTCCCGGGCGGGATTCGAACTCGGTGGTGGAGTGGTCAACGCGCCTGCCTAGTAAACAGGAGATCCCGGGTTCGAATCCCGCTTTGGTATTCCATTTAAACCTAGTACAGTGAAGCCATAACAGATCGGAAATTGCGATTTATTTCATGTTACCACATGGTTGAAAACACAGGCGGCAACCTTCTATGAACAAGCCATACAAAAACATGTGCCATGCTATAACAAGTGCATACAAAATTTCAAAAGCTATGTAGAAACGTAATTTATCAGTTGTAGATTTGTGTACAATACATTTTTTTTTTTTTTTTGGTATGTATACACGTTTCTTTTATGTACTCAAACGGAACTTACTTTGTGGGCATGCCTCGTATTATCAAGGATTAGCGGTCATGAAAGAGCACAGAGGAGCATTTGTTGCACGTTATGTTGGTCGCCTGCCTGCCTCGAGGAACATGGCCGACTGTGGCTGTCCGGCTGTCGCAGGGTCGCCACGGCGAGACCCCAGCGGCCTAAGCGGGCTGGGAGGCGGGGAGGCACCGCGCCGTCGCAAATCCAATTTCTCGCCGCCCGCCTACCCGGAGTCTGCTGAAGGGACCAACTTACAAACTGCGTTACGATCCACGGAGCTCATACAAGACACGGGGCTTTCCGTCTCTGATGCAGAAGCTCCTATCATTTGCAAATAATATTTCCGAAACGTGTACCTAGTAGCACCGAAAAGTGGAATGCCGTCTATTTATGGAAGTAGCTCGGTAATGGAGTGTCGTAACTTTGCCTCGACCTCATTGATTAATATTATTGACAGAGACCCCATAATTTCTTTTCTGCCTTTGCTATCTGTGCTTTATGAATATTTTTTACAAAGTTTAATCTTCATCTAAGGGCCATTTAATTTATTTAACACCAGCATACACTTTGCTCACGCAAACATAATACTGCGCCTACACCTTGTCTCATCCTATACCGACTGAGGTGGCGCCTTGATAACGCACTGGACTTGCATTCGGGAGGACAGTGGTTAAAATCTATCTCTGGCCATCCAGTGTCCCTAAATGACTCCATGCAAATACCGGAATGGTTACCTTCGTAGGGCACGACCAAATTCCTTCCCCATCCTCACCCAAAAATCGAACTTGAGCTCCGTCTCTAATCGCCACATCGTCGACGGGACATTAAACCCTAAGTGTAAATGGAGGCTTTCACGGCCGTTGTCATTGTTGATAAAACTCTTCTGAATATTGGACTGCATCGCCAATATATCAAATATTTCACCGACGTTTCGGTCACTATTGCAAGAGGCCATCTAGGTGTTACGTAACACCCAGAAGATGGCCGCTTGCAATAGTCGCCGAAATGTCGGTGAAATATTTGAAATATTGACGGTACGATCCAATTCCCAGAAGTGTTTTATCAACATTAGACCCTAAGCTTCCTCAGTTCTTTTGCCTCATACCCAACATGTTCGGTCTCCTTCCTCCACCCTTATTTTATCTTCCAACAGTTTCCATTGCAGAAACAAACGTTTATCACAGTAGTGTGAGGTAATGTGGATAGAGGGTTATGGGCGCATGACATCCAGGTCTTCAGCGCCCAAACAAATTTAAGAAGAAGCAAGGAGTGTGAACTATAAAGAAACCGCCAACAAAATAAAGGAGAACATTCCAACTAGTAACATGTGCAACTGAAATCAACTACAAAAAGTGAATGTTAGAGGTGAAGTTGAGATTAGTACCCCATGTGAAAGGTCGTGAATGAAAGCAACTAAGCAGATGACCACAGCTGACTTACTATAGCGATAAAAAGGGTGAGCCAGCCACTCTGCAACATATTAAAATCTCCAGCCTAAAAGCTTAGGTCAGAGTTGAGACAAATCACAAAAGTTTAAAACTTTGCTCACGCCCGCTTCGTCATTACCTAAACAATAGAGAGCAAATTACACCAAGATTCGCCGCTTTCCTCTCTGCATGATATACATATAACAGTCAATTAAAATTTGACTACAGTAATTGACACGCCGCAGGCATCGCAGATCGGGGGCTCCTCTCGTCTGAGTAAGAAGCCATGTGTAAACGGACATTGCCCCATTTGGAGGCGGGTAAGGGCTACTTCTTCCCTCCTCAGAGGCCGGGAGGACGATCGGCATAACGGACAGTGGGCTTCAGCAACCTCAGTTTGTTATTTGCCATTGAAAGCCAGTCCTCCTCCCACAATTTCAGGGACCGCTCCCGTAACAAAGAAGTGTTATCCTGCAACGGAATCGGGCACATTGTCATTTCAGGTGCTGTGCAAACTTCTTTGGAAGCCTGATCACATTCTTCATTTCCATGAATATCCACATGCCCCGCACACAGCAAAACTACACCACCTTCCAACGACGTTGGAGGAATTTACCATAGTAAGACCTAAACTTATATGAAGAAGAACTTCGTGTAGTCTATGTGAGTGTAGGAAAGCAAACAACAATATTAAATACTTCATATAAAGATCTATTATACAAGTATTGGCATGAGCTCTTATTTAAACCAGTTTTCTCAGTTTGAAATGATCATCAAGAGAAAAATGCAACAATAAACGTGCATCAATTAATGCACAAAGTGGTTAGACAATTTCTGGGAATAAAAGCAAATAACAAAAAATCCATGACGTTCCGAGCTAGTGAAACCATTTAACGCCAAAGGGCAGAAAGGCATTTCTGACGGAGACAACTGAACTGCTGTCGGACATCAGTTTTGAAATATAAATTTCTAAGGACGTACCTCCGTAACAGAACACTGTGTAATTGGGAATAACAGTGGGAAAATGGAAGCAGAAGATTATCATACGATATGAAATGTGGTGCTGTACATGAATGTTGAAAATTAGGTAGACCAATAAAACAAGGACCGCTGTGGAGCAGCCGAAGAGGTCTAAGGCGCCTCGCTGCGGAGCGCGCGGTCGCTCACCGACGGAGGTTCGAGTCCTCCCTGGGGCATGGGTGTGTGTTAGTTGTCCTTAGGTTAGTTTACCTACGTTTAAGTAGTTTGTAAGCTACGGACTGATGACCATGCAGTTGGGCCGATAGATTTACAAATATTTGAACGTTTGATAAAACAAGGTTTGAGGAAGTTCACTCAGAATCGGTGAAGAATGGAATCCACTGAAAAGATGTTGGGTCAGGTTGGTGACATGCCATATTTAACAGAAAGAAAATCCCCAGATCTGGAAATCTTCCACAGAAACTCGGAAATCTGCTTGAGCTTCAATGCGAGTAGCATATATAAAAAAAAAAAAAAAAAAAAAAAAAAAAAAAAAAAAAAAAAAAAAAAAAAAAAAAAAAAAAATTCCAATACTCCTTAATTCGAATCAAGAACAGTTGACAGATTTCATAATTTATAAGAGTATGTTGAGGCCATAGCTCCATACTTAGCAGCAATAAACAATCGCTCCTTCCGTGAAAGATCCGTACACAAAGACTGCAAAATTGTACATACCATTCCAATATTCAAGAACGTCAATAGGAGTGATACGTAAAATTTCAGGCTCATTTCAATTAGGTCGACTAAGTGCACGATATTGGAACATATTTTTCATTTAACCCATAATCGACACAATTCAGTATATAATTCTTGTGAAACACCGCTACCGCTTTGCTCACATGAAGTGGTAAGTGTTATCGACAAGGAAACTCAAATCGATTTAGTATTTCTAGATTTCCGGAAGGCTTTTGACAATGTACCTAAGAATAAGCTTCTAATCACATTTAGTGCTTATGGAATATCACAGCAGTTGTACGAGTGGATTAGCCATTTCCTCTCAGAAAGGACACAGTACGTTGTAACTGACGTAAAGTCACAGAGTAAAACAGAAGTGATACCTGGTGTTCTCTAGGGAAGACTTATAGAGCCGTGACTTTTTCTAATTATAGTTTGGAAAAAAATGTTCAAAATGTTTGTATAGCTTATGGGACTTAACTACTTACAAACTACTTATCAACTACCCTATACTAAGGACGGTACAAATATCTATGCCCGAGGGGGGATTCGAACCCCCGACCGTAGTGGCCGTGGAGAACGTCACAGGCGCGCCCCAGTCCTCTCGGCCACCGCGGCCGGTTATAATTAGGAGATAGGTCTGTCGAAATGTTCACAGATCATACTGGCGTTTTTCTGCCACATGAAGACCAAAGGCAACTTTGACGTACATGGCTGTGAGTTCATCGATCGAATGTTTTGATATTTCCCTACACTGACAAAAGCCTTCCCGAAATATAGAAATACTAAATCGATATGAGTTTCTTTCTCGATAGTAGTCATCTCATTATGAGAGTAAAGAGCTATAAAAACAATGTATTTCATAAGAACGATACTGTTTGAGTCCGTGTTGACTGCGGGTCAGTTACTCATTCTCTTATAAATCAAGGGATACCTACTTCTAAATTACGCATACCGGCAACTGCTCTTATTTCGAATTCTAGAGCATTTTCTTCGTCTTCTTTGGTGCAGAAATTAAAAAAAAATTGTTTAGCAATTCTGCATCAGCAGTACTGTTATCAGTATCACCACTACTGCTATCACGTGGTGAAGGTATTGCGTTTTGTCGCTAGTATACGACCAGAATTTCTTCTGATTGACTACCAAACTAAATGACAAGGTTTCGTTATGGAAACTATTAAAAGCTTCTCGCACTGAAATTACCCAGTCTTGGGGGTTTTGTATCTATTCAAATTAGGCATGCTTTTTCTTTGCTTTTGCAAGAGTGATCTAAGCTGTTTTGTGTACCTGATAAGTCAGCCCCATCTTTCATAAATTTGTTTGGTATATATCTATTAAAAGCTATCGATATTATTTCTTTGAATGTAAGCCACATCTTACCTACACTCACATTATTAGTTTCGAAGGACTGGATATTCTCACTCAGGAATCGAACTGTGTTTCTTTGTTCAATAAATATACGTTTAGTTCAATTTTGGTTGATTTGGGAAATACGACATTCTTTCTCGCTACGACAACTCTGTGTTCACTAATCCCTATGCCCTTTATGATGCTATTTATTAGTACCGTTCAACCTAAATAAAAGTGTGAAGTCATCCGTATGAGCACAAAAGGAAATCCGTTAAACTTCATTTACATGATAAAGCATTCAAACTTATAGCCCATAAATTCAGTTAATTACCCGGGAAATAGGATTACTTTCATCGGAAGGAAGTTAGAGATAATATCGGAGGGAAGGGAACCGAAAGCTACGTTTTATTGGGAGAAAAATTAGAAAAAGATGCAGCAGTTCTGTTAAAACTACCTATATTACAGTTATCCGACTTGTTTTGCAGTATTGCTGCGCATTGTGGGATCCCACCAAGTTACGGCGGGAGAAAAATATGTGGGTAATGTTTTTAAGTTCGAGAAAGTTAATTATTTGAAAAGTTAGTACGTAAGTTTCCAACTTTTTCCTGTTCTTGATAGAAAATGCACTGCACGTGAGATGTCGTATTGCTTCGTACCTCGTCAGGGTATGAAGACAAGAGTTTCTTTTTTACTAACCTGACATCTTATTGCGCTGCTGTTGTCCCCTACGCAGAAGCAGCACTTACGTCGTAGATCCGTTGACAATAAGGTATATTTCACGATATTTCGGAGTGCCAGTGGCTTTTCTTATTTTATTTATAATTCACTGCTCCTATACAGAAAGCCACAGGTGTATAATATAAATTCACTAACGTTTAACAGTTTCATATTAGAAGATGCGTCTATCTTTCTATTAAACTTTCATTTAAATAATTTTAAAAATAACAGAATCATAGCTTAATAAAAGATAATTACATTATATAAACTGACATGTTTTAATTAATTGCAGTATATCAAATACTAGCTTAATCCCGCGGCTCCGCTCGCGTGTTGGTTGATTATGATCGATAATGCGCGAAACGTCAAATCGATTTTTTAAAGAGATGTATTAAAAGAAATTTCTTTTTTACTGCTTCATTTATTTATTCTTATATTTCCTTATTCGTATGCTTATCCTTATAGAGAAAGAGATGAAGACATTGTAGCAAGCACAGACCAAAGGTATGATCTGTGGCATCACGTTTCGCTGTATATAACCTCGCAAATGTCATCGCTGGCCTTCAGTCCGAATTTTTTCATAATCTGAAGACTTTCAACCACCATATCTTCCACCCCCTTATAGCTATCGACATGGAAATGCTATGGTGTTCAACGGGAGACTTCGGACAACAATTACACACAGATCAAACGTTTGCGTTCTGTAGTATTCGCTGCAGAGCGAAACATTAACACACACACACACACACACACACACACACACACAACACACACACACACACACACACACACACACATATATATATATATATATATATATATATATATATATATATATATATATATATATATAGAATTTTATATACACCGATAATTTCCATCCCAATATATCACACCCTTTATAATTATCAACTCTCAAGCAACAGTGCAACCAATAAAACTATTTTCAAAGAGTAAATATAATTTTCAAAGACTAATTAGTGTTCCGCATCTCTCGTTATATTCTTCAAATTACTAAATATCTATCAGATCGCTATAAAAACGTGCCTAAAACCTTCCTCAGGTATAAATTAGTAACTGTACAAATATTTAAGTCCGATTGCCATAAAAGCGTGCCTAAAGCCTTCCCCGGGTAGACATTAGTAACTGTACAAAATTTTTAGCTCTTTATGACTCGTGGTTCAGACGTGATAAACGTACACAGAACATACATTCACATTTATAGATATAGATTAATAAAAATTCTGGAGGGTTTTGGCGGGCTGCGATTACTTGTAAGAGCCAATCAGATTTTAGAAGGAAATATGGACGGAGTTTTCACACGGGATACTTGTTCACCGGACCATATGCTATATCTTTTAGTCACACCACTTATTTCGCAGTGACCTTCCCGACATAATAAAGAGATGTTACAGAACAAAATATGAAAGAGCAAGTACTTGGTACAACTTGCCTGGTAGAAATTTAATTTAAATTCTTCTTCTAATGAAATAAAAGAGTTCATTAAGAGGGGAGAAAATAGTCACTGGCCGAGAGTAAGTCTTTATATACGGCGTTAAAACTGTCTAGCTGGAAAGTTCCTAACAGTCTGTTAGCACAGTCTTCCGCCCTCTTATAAAATTTCCCTGCTTTACCCTCACTAATATTACTACGGATGCATGCAGGTGTGGTCCTATCTGTACTGGGTAACTCATATTTCATGAGGGGCCGGAGGTTTCACCAGTTCTTCAGACTGGTGAAACAAAGTTATTTTATTTATTACTGACCTTAGACGTAGAAGCAGATAATGTCCCACGCAGTTTCAGCACACAAGTCGCAGATTCTTGATGTCTGAAGCTAAAATGCTGTGAAAATGATTTAAGAGCTCTAACTACGATTTTTTTCATAAAACACGGGATGCCAGTGGATTTTAAATTTATTCTTTCAACGTTTACACCCGCTCAGTGAAATTCACAAATCCAAGCGGAATATTGAAAGATAGTCATTCCACAATAAATAATAGTGCCATGATAATAAGTGTACAAGTTTTATAATGCTCCGTAATGAGACAAGGTGCTACAGGTTCCAAGGTCGGCACTGGACTGTTCTCGGCCAGGCGTGGCTGCAAGTTGCTGCCTCTGTCTTTTTTGGCACCATACGAACCTTCTAGATACGTCTCTGGTCTTTTGTTTATATAAATTACAGTAAAAGAAGTACCTAATGGGTTCAACTGAAAGCTTATTAACAGAAAACTGTAACATTGAAATTACACTATTATCTAATGTTTACTGTTTCAAATATTAATAAATGAAATGTAGTAATGGTAGCACCGGGAGGGGAGGTTGCAGCCAATCAGATCACCTCTAGGCTACACTGCCGTGCTTTTTCACGGTCCATACATCATCTGTGCCATCTGTTAATGCTTTTACCACCCCTTCCATCGATTACGTAATGCTATTTTGCCTATTGCCGGCCAGCTACTTGGCTTCTAGAAGTTTTACATCTAAGATACGAAACCTCTGAGTACAATTATTAAACCAATAAAGATATAAAATCAGACTTGTCTCAATAGCTAGAGATAAGCCCCATCATAAAGTGGGACTGACGAAGGACATAGAGAAAGTTAATAGAAGAGCCGATCGTTTTTTATTTTTGATATACAATGGAGAGACTGTGATGGCAATGATGTACAAGCTGCTGCGGAAATCATTAAGAGCAAGGCGTTATTCGCTGCGACGAGTCGTATTCGCGAAATTTCGTTCACAATCTTTCCACTGTTATTGTGAACATATTTTGCCAGTATCCATCTACATAGAGAGACATGATCGTAATAATAAGTAAAATCGAAAACCGAAACATTGATGTGTTCGTTCTTCTCGCATGCTATTACAGAATGAAATGAGTAGATAAATATTATGAAAGCGGTTCGATAAACCCTATGCCAGGCATTTGAATGTGATTTTCAGAGTAAATATGTAGATGTAGATATGACCTGTGTTAATACATCAGTCAATAGCATGTATGGGAGCACAGAGAGCTGTAGAGGACAAAACCCACGGGGGAAAGAAGAGATTGGAATACGTGAAATGAATAATGAACTGTAGACGTAGGCCGCAGCTGCTTTTCTAATAAAAAGAGGCTGGCGCATGATCTCGTTTCGCGCCACATCAAAGGAGTCAAGAGAAAAGGTCAGATGATTACATGTTGTAAATAAAATGAATCGCGAAATGTGTTAGTAACCACACAACTCGGGAAAGGCTGGGCGAATTCGGCAGTTGGTTTTATTTTTATTTTATTTTGATTTATGTAATTTGTTTTTTAATTTTATCTTTGGTCCAATATTTATTGAAGCCAGAGGAAGAGTCTTACGTAAAGCAAAATTGGAAAAATTCTACAAAATACAAACAGACGTAAAAAACATTTATCCATTCCGAATTCCGTACTTGTGAATATGACTGAGTTCCCAAACTTCTGGAACACTTTTAATGAAATATTGATTGTGTTTATGTCAATAGATAAACACTAGATGCACTATATTTACATTTACGCTGGTATTTGACGCTAAAAAGTCGAAAAATAGAAGTTGGTGATTTCGTACAGACGTAGCCACTTCGCATTAGATTTTTGTATTTTAGCTGCTTCTGTTGTATATATAGATTGTCAGCGCACAAATGCACAGTTTTTTTTCAAATTTTGATGAAATTTTGCACACATGATTTTGAAACAAGGAGGAGATCTCGTATGGTGCATAAAGAAGAGTTCCTTCCTTACTGACTTCGACAAAATGTACCGTTTAATTATGGTCTGTACGATATTTTGCACACTTGACCTTTAAAGCATGAGGACGTCACTATCTCCATAACTTTTCGTAAGATGCATGTCAAAGGTTACTTTTCTTACGGTTCTCACTTCGACAAAAACTACAGTTTTCTTCCGATCTTGACGAAAATTTCGACACTTGAACTTCAAAACAAGAGGAAGATTGTCGTCTGCGGAGAATCTCTGGTGGAGTCTGACGGAGGGTACTTTACCTACGACTCCGAGATCAATATTTTTTCAAAGAAATTCTGCACAATTGACTTTTAAAACAAGTGGACGGTTACTCTCTACGTAATATTTCATATGGATTATGGTGGAGGGTACTTTACTTACAACCTTAGGCAAGTATCTACAGTTTTATACGAGGTTTGAAAAAATTTTACATATTTGAACTTCAAAACGAGAGAAAGCTCAGTGCCTATGTTGCATGTCCCAGATTGTTGTAGTAGAAGAAGGTGCGCCGAGGCTAGCAACGATAATAATAATATGGTTTCCTGTTCCATAGGACACAATTGAGGAGTGAGACTCCTGGGTCATGGAACAAGTCAATACATGAATTCTTACACAAGAATGGTAATAGAAAATTTTGAAGTAGTCCCATGCACACGACAATCTTAAGACAAAGTGAAAAGAATCAATAAAGAAAAAAAATGAATTAACTTAATTGTTTAACTTTTCTAGGAGTTCGTCGACACAATAAAAGGAGTGAGCCATGAGGTAACTCTTCAATTTAGATTTGTAAGAAAGTGGGTTAGTGCTAAGATTCTTTAGTTCTTGTGGCAGCTTATTGAAAATGGATGCTGCAGAATACTGTAAACCTTTCTGCACAAGTGAGAAGGTGGTGTGATGCAAATGTAGATTCGACTTCTGTCTAGTATTCACAGAGTGAAAGTTTCTAAACCGTGCCGCGGCGGATTAGCCGCGCGTGCTGGAGCGCCGTGTTGGGTGCGAGCGGCAGTCCGCCGTCTGGGGTTCGAATCCCCCCTTCGACATGGATGTTTGTGTCGTCTTTAGTATAAGGTAGTTCATAAGTAGTTTGTATGTTTAGGGACTGATGATCTCGCAGTTAAGTCCCTTAAGCCTTACAAACATTTGGACAATTGAACATACTAACTCGTGGGAATAAGCTGATATTATTAACAACAAACAACATTAAAGAAAAAACGTATTGTGTCGCCAGTGTCAAAATTCCCAGACTACTGCAAAGGAGGTCGACAAGATGTTCGTGAACTTACACCACATATCCTTTTTGCATCAGGTGTGTTACCCCAAAAAATAATGCCGTACGTCATAAGTGAGTGAAAGTAAGCGTAATAGACCACTTTTCGTGTTGAAAAATCACTTATTTCAGTTGTTGTTCTAATGATAAATATAGAATTTAGTTTTGGAACAAGATCCATAACACGAGCTTTCCACTGTCTACCTGAATACCTTGACCGGTGTACAGAAGGACTGTAACTAAAATAAGTGAAGTCCTCAAAGCATTTATTGACAGAAGAAATGAATACTCAACCTTGATGTGCTGGTATTGGTATAAACTTCTTGTACTACTACACAGTTCTGTTACACAATAGAAATCTGTTCTGGCTTGTGCATTGACAGAAGGCTGTCTCTTCTATGATGAACTTATGGAACTCTGGTATGCCTGGGGCTGCCTCGTACTTACTGAACTTCCGTACTCTGAGTCGTTGCTGTGGTGCGCCGGTCCCCTTCTTGCTATTGGCCGGCGAGCGAAGCAAGCAAAGAGGTACCGAGACTGTGGGCGCACCCGGTGGCCGAAGTACCATGGGGAGATTTATCGCGTCTTCTTGAAGTGACGCTGCGACGTGTGTAGACCGCCGGCATTGTCGCAAATAGCGATGTTTCAACAGCCAACATAATGTGTCATATGGTGTGTGGCAGAGGGTGTATTACAAAAGACTTTGACTCCATTTTACCAATTACCCTGGAAGTTATCCCACAGTCACATATTTTCTTAGAGAGGTTCTTTTTAATAATCCAGAAGCAACTGTGAGGTGCATGCCAAAGTATACTTTGCAATAAACTTTGACTCATTTCATTCATCACCACGAAAATTGACAGAAATATGAGTGTTTCTAGATACGGGGAGAGGACACGAACAATGGAGCCGAGGAGGCGGGAGGCAGGAGGGGGAATGGAAGAAATGAGGTGGGAAAAGGGAAGGTGGAGATTAACAGAGATGGGAGAGGAAGAGACGAGAGGAGAGAAACAATGGGAGGGCAGACGAACTAGAGAGTAAAAAAAATCCATTCCCGGGTATCGCCTGCTTTTCAGATAATTTTTAATAACATTTTGTCAGTACACCTCCAGTTTTGCTCCTCATTTGGATAATCCCCTCGTCAGGTGACGTTTATTTTGTCTTACAGCCTTATTCCTTCATATCCTTCCGTCGAATCACATGGTGGTCAGTGGTTATAAAGTTTTAGTTCAATAGAAGAAAAGCAACGATATACATATCAAGAACTTAGATGGCAAACGAATACTAAGCAAAGAAGGGAAAGCTGAAAGGTGGAAGGAATACATAGAGGGCCTGTACAAAAGAAGTAAACTTCAGGCCGAAGACTAAATAGAGGTAGATGAGATAGGAGATACTATACTGCGTGAAGAATTTGACAGATCACTAAAATATTTGTGTAGAAACAAGGCCCCTGGAGTGGACTATGTTCCATCTGAACTGCTATCATCGTTAGGAAGTCATGAAGAAATTGTTCCACCTACTATGCAAGAAGTACGAGACAGGAGAAATACCCTCCGACTTCATTACGTAAGAAAGCAAGTGCAGACACTTGTCAAAAATTACAGAACTATCAGTTTAATATGTGTTAGTTGCAAAATACTAACACGCATTATTTACGGACGAATCGAAAAACTGGTGGAAGATCAATTTGGAATTAGTAGGAAATTAGGCAATACTCACATTACGACATATCTTAGGTTAAGGAAAGGGAAAAACCTACGTTTTTAGCATTTGTGGATCTAGAGAAAGCTTATGACAGTTTTGACTAAAATATGCTTTTTCAGATTCTGAAGGTAGCAAGAGTAAAACCAGAAAGCAATTATTAGAGTCTAAGGGCATGAAAGGGTGACAGAGATCGGGAAAGGAGTAAGATTTGTAGCCGTTGCCCAAAGTTGTTCAATCTGTAAATTGAGCAAGCTGTGAAGGAATATAAGCAGAAATTTGGAGAGGGAATTAAAGTCCATGGAGAGGGGATGAAGACCTTGCGGTTTGCTAACGACATAGTACTTCTGTCAGAGACAGCAAAGGACCTGGGAGAGCAATTAAATGAAATGGACAGTGTCTTGAAAGGAAGGTATAAGATGAACGTTAAGAAGAGTAAAATGAGGGTAATGGAATGTAGTGTCAGAAAATCATGCGATGCTGAAGAAATTAGATTAGGTAATGAGACGATAAAAGTAGTAGATAAGTTTCGTTATTTGGGTAGCAAGATAACTTTTGTTGGCGGAAGTTAAGAAGGTATAAAATGCAGAATGGCTATGATAAGAAAAGCGTTTTTGAAATTTGTTGACATACAATATTAATTTAAATGTTAGGAAGTCCTTTCTGAAAGCATTTGTCTTGAGTGTAGCATTGTATGAAAGTGAAATGTGGACGATAAGGAATTCAGACAAGAAGATGATAGAAGCATTTGAAATGTGGTGCTTCAGACGAATGATGATCAGATGAGTAGATGACTCAACTAATGAGAAGGCGCTCAAAAGAATAGCAGAGAAAAGCAGTTTCTGCCATCAACTTAGCATTAGAAGGAAGTTTGTGGGGAGTCCGAGGGACGATTACGGTAAGCAAATACAAAAGATGTAGCTCACCGTTCTTATTCTCAGATGGAGAAGATTGCACAGGAAATGGTAGCGTGGAGAGCTGCATCAAACCAGTCTGCGGACTGAAGAGCACAACAACAACAACAACAGTAAGTTCGGTTTTTCTAGATTTGTGAATTAGTGTAGCTAAAATTCAAAAGTATTCAGTACTCAGTACTTTTCGTTCTGTGTGATTCAGTAAAGGGTTGGATAAAAAAATAGGAACAGACAACCGTGAAAACCTGACTAGTAATTTTGTGTGGACATCGACACCTCCGACTAGACTCAGATTTTACACGCTGATATATCGTTTATCTACGTGTGATTTAATTGGCCACAATTAAACTCCAAAACAAGAGCAATGTCACTGAAACCTGTATATTAAAATTGTGTATCCGAACCGGGATTTAAACCTGGAGCTTTCCCTTTCGCTGTCAAGCGCTCTACCGTTTTCTTTTATTTATTTTATTTTATTTTTTATTTTTTGCTTTAAGAGTAGTTTCTGGCTGGAACTGAAATGAAACTTGTATTCAGATTAACTTACTTAGACGTTCTCCTAACGATTGTTGTAACAAAATCAAAAATGTTCAAATGTTTGTAGAGCTTATGGGACTTAACTACGGGGTCATGAGTCCCTAAACTTACAAACTACTACTTGAGTTACCCAGATGAAGGCCACTGTAACGTTGGCCGAAACGTTGGTTATTTAAGTAATAGCCTTACATCATGACGCGGTACCATACCCAGAAAACTTTTATGTCATCTGACTCTGGCCGCGGAAGCCTACGTAATCATACTTATGAACTAATACTAAGGGCGGCACAAATATCCATGCCCGAGGGGGATTCGAACCTCCCACCGTAGTGGCCGTGCAGACCGTGACTGGCTCGCCGCAGACCCCTCGGCCACAGCGGCCGCCTACAAAATTACATTTCTTCTCCAAAACTTAAGACATTTTTGTTAAAATTCTTCTCTGATGAACCGATTGCTATGTAAGTAATGTCGAGAAAAATAATATTCTCGTTGTGTAAATTCTTCGGTGTTGAACTGATTGGCCGTTTAGTTCTTTAATTTAAAATTATTTTCACATTTAAACTAAAATTTCTTCATGTACACATTATATGTATATTCTTTCATATATATATATAATTGACGTTGATATGTGTCTCATTTGCAACCAAATGATGTTCTGTGAGCAGCCGACGAAAAACGGTCCCATAATTGCGTCTTCTTTCGGAGTAGTCCGTCTGAACTATGCCGGCACGCTTGAAGATCCGTCCTCACAGCTTTACTTCTGCCAGTACCTCGCCTCCTATTTCTCAAACTTTACAGACGTTCTCCTGCGAAATTTGCAGGAATAGCCCTCCTGGAAGAAAGGGATGGAGGAGACAAGGTTTAGCCACAGCCTAAGGGATGTTTCTACGATGAAATTTTCACTCTGCAGCGGAGTGTGAGCTGATATGAAACTTCGTGACAGATTAAAATTGTGTAGCGGAACCGGAATTCAAACCTGGGACCTTTGCCTTTTGTGGGCAAGTGCTCTACTGTCCAGCGTGCCGGGATAGCTCAAACGGTAGAGCACTTGCTCCCGGAAGGCAAGGGTCCTAGGTCCGAATCCCGCTTCAGGCACACAATTTAAATGTGCCGGGACGTTTCATATCAGCGCACAGTCCGCTGCAGAGTGAAAGTTTCATTCAAGAGGAATGTCATTGCCAACATTAGATTTTGTACGTTGCTTGGCGGAGGATACTTTATGACAGATCTCGACACCAATCTACTAATTTAGAAGGAAGAATGGAATCTTAGGGTGTAATCTCCCGTGGGTGACGTGGTCGTTAGAGACCGTGTATGTATCTTTGCATAAGGACGAAGAAGGACATTGGGTGTTCCCTTTCAAAGGAACCATCCCGGGATTTGTCTATAGTGATTTTGGGAATTCACTGAAAACCTGTATCTGGATGGCCGAGGGTGTTTTTAACCACCAACATCCCGAATACGAGACCAGAGTGTTACTACTGCGCCACATTGTTCTGTCTGCAGTTTTGGCCGGCCGCGCTTCAGTCACGGTCTGCACGGCCCTACGGTCGGGGGTTCGAATCCCCCCTCGGGCATGGATATTTGTGCCGTCCTTAGTTGTAGCTAGTTCATGAGTAGTTTATAAGTTTAGGGACTGATGACCCCGTAGTTAAGTCCCATAAACTCTACAAACGTTTGAACGTTTTTTCTGCAGTTTTATTTCGATAATGACGAAACTTCACACCTTCAACTTTAGAAGGCCTGAATCTGAAGCGGACTGTAGAATGATTCTGTCACCGCCAACCTACATTTCGCATAAAGACCACAAAGATAAGAGAAATTATGAATCGTGCAGATGCAAAGAAGCATTCGTTTTTCCTTCGTTCTATACGGGAGTGGAACTGGTAAGCAAGTAACTAGTAATGGTACTAGGTAGCCTTCGCCACGCACCTTTGGGTGGACTGCGGAGTATGTATGTAATTGTGGACATAGCTTTAGTGTATAGGTCTTAAAGGACTTTCAGCTTCCGCCGCCGTTCTCCGTCGGGGGTTCGAATCCTCCCTGGGGTATCGAAGTTTTTGCTGTCTTTAGTATAAGTCAGATTATAAGTAGTCTGTTAGTTTGGGGACTGATGACCCCGCAGTTAAGTCCCATAAGCTTAACAGACACTTGAATATTGTCTAGTGCGAAAATACAAAATACGACATTCCAAATGCAAACACCATAACCTGAGCAGAAACGGAATAAGATGGTCTAACGCAGACCCCTTTCAAGGGAAAGACAGAAGGAAGAACGAGAAGTACGTGGACTAACTGAATATTGGAATTAACAAATACGCCAGCAGCGTCAGATTTTCAAGTAGGTAATACAAAGCCTAAGAGGAACGTAAAATAAGCATAGAGATGTGAGGAGTGATGGATAGAGTGATTAGGTAAAACAGTCAATAATCCGAAGATTGGTTTGAACACCTGGTCCTGTTTGCCTTCCTCCGATCTCCGACCTAAGTTACCCAGCCAGTTTAATGTGGATTCCCAATCAAGGTACTACTCGATTTGCCGTAAGACCAGAACTTATCCGACTGCCGGCTTGGCGAACTGGATAGCGTCATCGGTTGTAGTGCTCAAGGTCGCCGGTTTAATTCCGTCCAGCGGCAAAAATATTTTCTTTGTATTTATCATTTCCAGAATGTTTTATATGTTTCTTATGTTCACTTGTAATTTCTACTTTTTTCTTATGTTAACTATTCTTCTAATTTCTGGTACATTCTGTCTGTGTATAAATAACAGAGCTGTCTGCCAGAGAGGCAGTCAGTGATGCGTGTATGTTTCAGTCGCAATAAACCTGCTTTCAGTATAAGTGCTGTTGACAACCCATTTCAACGCGACAATATTTTTCACATCAGCAACAGTGCCAGAGGAGTAGGAAGTTGAAAGTAACAGATATATATCGTAGGAACGGGTGGGAATCGGGTCCGACACATTTGGATTCTTATCGGGCACTCTACCACTGTACTACCCTTGTCGCTGATCCAGTTTGTTCATTGTTGTTCATGGCTCAGCTTTGTTATTACAGGGGACGTTCTGTCCTGTGACCGGGCGCGCTGAGCCACTGCGCCCAGAAACTACCGAGCTGCTCTGGGCAGAGAGATTAAAGGAAGAAATGTAGGAGTGTATGATTTTTAGCAGTAAAGAATCAATATCTCCTTACCTATAAGACGCATTTGTTGTCTGTCTGTCTGTTCTCGTATTACTCAACATACAGACAACCAAATAAGGTGAAATGTAGTACACGTACAAAAAATTACATGGGGAAGGTTCGTAAACAGGTTTCGTTCCATTTTTTTGGAAAACCAACTGGAAAATTTGAGAAAAAATGAAAGTGCGTATTCAATGTGGCTATGTAAATCTATATATTCGCTCTGATCTTGATGAAATTTTGCACAATTGATCTTCAAAACAAGAGGAAGGGTACTGTCTATATAAAATTTCGTTCAGAGAATGGTGGAGGGTACTTATGGATTTCGGAAATATCCACAGTTTCGCTTCAATCTTGATGAAATTTTGTACACTTGAACAAAACACGTACCCAAAATTACATGGGGAAGGTTCTTAAATAGACATATTTGTTTTCTGTTTGTCTCTTCCCTTATAACTCAAGATCCAGACAACCAAATAACGTGAAATTTGGCACACGTACCCAAAATTACATGGGGAAGGTTCTTAAATAGACGTTCTATCCCAATCTCACTCTGGCCATGTGCCTGTTCTAAGTCCCCCCCCCCCCCCCCCAAAAAAAAAAGAAGGAAAATCATGCAAGATGGTTATTGAGGGTGATTTTGAATGTTTTTGTGGTGATTATGAGATGAGGATGTCTTCATTTCAAGTTAGAGAGTTCCCTTTGAAACTGTGCTTTGCCATGACAATCAACAAGTCACAGGAGCAGTCTCTTGGGATTGCTGGTATAGACTTTGAAACTTGCCTGCTGTTTTTTGACTGTTAACTAGCCGTTTGTGAAGTTAACAATTGACTGCTTGCTCACAAAATCTAATTACGGCGATATTCACACAACGGCGGAAGTATACAGTTCCCTTAAGCAAACCTCTGATTCTTTAAGTTAAGCAAACAGTTCTACATTTACTGTAATCTTTAGAGGAAACTGCACACAATTAAATAATGATCCGCAGTTATGGATCTAAATCAGAAATCCTAAATGTTGTCAACGGAAACGCAAATATTCTCTGCTCCAGAAGGGAGCAGAGACACAAGATACATGAACAAATTACCCCGCATTAATCCAAAATAAATGATGAGGGGAGAATTTAAATTAGCACTAAAGGATTATAGTTTAACAAATTAATTTAATGTTCAAAACAAGAACAACAAGGGGGAAGACTATTTTTTTTTACAATTACAATAAAAAAACACACCTTACAAAATATTTAAAATATCCATAATTACATGGCCCTAAAATTGCCCACCTGCAAAGTTGAGTACAGGTTAATTACGATCACGTTTCATAGAGGGGAACGGATGAATTGCAGCACGTTCACACACAGATTCGTACGCCAAGCCATGCAGGTACTTACCAAGCACCCGACACCAATAAGACCAAGACGACAGCCAAGCAATGTGGAGAATGCAGATCGAAGGTTCACTCGTGCACAATGAAATAGTACCTCGCTTCCATAAGGTGTCACGCTAGTGGCTTAGGCTCATGATAAACTATTAGAAACAAACGCACTTGGTTTAAGACCACAAAGTGTGATGTACAGACGGAATTTAAAGTTTCCCTGGAACTTCTAACTATACATTAAGTCAAGTTTCATTAAATAATATCTAGAAACGATCGCTCTGGCGTTCGTTTAGCACAGGGAGAAGATAACTACTGAAAGTTAACGTTGTTAGATCAATACAGCACTCTAATAAATCGGAACACAAAATATGCATAAAGTTAACAAAATCAATTTCGAAGAAATAAGATCGCGAAATATATCGTGTAACCATTCTTTCTGATCAGAGGAATGATATCTATTAGGTAAGCAAGGTTACAGATTACTACAGCACAATACAGAGTTCGGTCACAAAAATTCAGGTAAGTGAAATAATTCTATTTCATGAAAATTAAAAACACGATAGACGTCGTGCAAGGTTCTTTCTACATAGAGGAAAAAGATCTATTTAATGGTAATAACCACGACAGGAAACACGCTAATCGGCGCACACGTGGGCCGACAAATACACAGCTCACAAGTTAGAATGGACAATTTTCGGGGAAAATTATCACGCTACACTCACTAGGAAACACCTTAGCAAATTAGCTATACAATTATTAACCACTCACGTGCACTGACTGATGGAAAAGCTGAAGGCTTAGTCTGATATCGTCCACGTGTTCTGTCGACAAAGTACGAACAGTATAGGCACCGCGAATCCCCGAAAATATTAGAATTCAACTACGATAGGAACGCGAAAGACATTGAACATATTTAAACAGGCGAAGAAGTGATTTAAAAGTTATAAAGTGCAAGAACTATGCTAACAAAACACCGTCAGAGCCTCGGAATCAGATTCCAGCAAAAATCTACATAAAATTAGCAATCCTGTAGGAAATTAAGCAAAATCTCACTACTACACATAGTGTACCTGCTATTCCTGGAATTAAACTCGTGAAAAGGCATAAGTTCGACTAGGAAGCCTGAAGTAAGTCGAGCCACGAGCCACAGCAGAACCAAACCCAGAGGTACGTACCCTACCAGAATCGCTCTCTTCACCACTGCTGAACCGTTAACAGGGAGGGGTAGTGGAGGAGAGCCCAGAGAGTGTCACCGTTTGTCAGGCAGATAACCTGACCAACTCCCAGCCAAGGAGGTTAAGAGCAAGCTACATTAGGAATCTTTGCTGAGAGTGGGTTCTGCTCAGCAGTTGGCAAAGCTACTTCTCGCCCAGAGACATTCAACACCCAGCATTTGAAAGAAAAGACGAAACAAAACAGACGAAGCGCGCCTAGTACTTCCTAAACTTTCTTACATACAAAGTTTCATTCATTCTGTGGAAGCCAGGGCCAGTGGGAGAACATCACAGTACACACTAATAGATATTTGGTGCCTCATGTACAACATAGACACTTAGAATTTTACATAAAGATAAAACTAAATCAATATATAATGCCTTGGTATATCACATATTGCGAGTGGAGTGTCTTGATACAATAAAAAAAAAAAAAAAAAAAAAAAAAAAAAAAATAAAATAAAATATAAAAAAAAGTCTGAAACTCGGCAACAGTTTTTCATGGGGAGTCAATTAAATGGAACACGTTATGTGGACTTGTTTCAACTTGGACACTCCATGCTTCTCTCATGGACAGTTGTATGTAGCCTGCTCCAGAGTGGGAAAGGACGAAAATATTTTTGTACATACTCCAAATGGATCTGCCAAAAATGTTGTTTATCACATTGCTTTAACATAAATGTACCCTTTTATTACGTGCAAGTAAAGGGTTTTGTACGCTTCTGCAGAAAACCTTATTTTAAACCCGGGCAAAGCTGGGTACTTGCAGCTAGTACTTAATATATGAGGGATGTTCAACTGGAAATATACGAAACGACACTGTCGGTATAGTTAAATTCTTTGCTCAAAAGTAGGTACTATATGTCTGAGCACAACTATCCAAGAGTTTAACAAGCCTGAGGCTTCCCTGTTCCCAGAATTCCTGTGGCTGTGACAGGATCCAGTCCTCTACCACGTCAAAAATGTTTGTATAGTTTATGGGATATAACTACGGGGTCATCAGTCCCTAAACTTACAAACTACTTACGAACTAGATAACACTAAGGACGGCACAAATATCCATGCCCGAGGGGGGATTCGAACCCCCGCCGTAGTGGCCGTGCAGACCGTGACTGGAGCGCCTCAGTCCCCTCGGCCACCGCGGCCGGCTCTACCATGTCCTTCAGTTCGAGTTGAAGCGCTTTCCTTTGTGACCTCCTTTAACGGACTAAATAGGCCGAAGTCATAGGGCGATATGTCCGGGCTGTAGTGCGGGTGCTCAACCTGGAACCACTTGAAATTGGCCAATACACTTTAGTTGACCCTGGAGAAGTGTGGATGCGCATTATCATGGAACGGAAGCACTGTCTTTGTGAGCATCACAGGCCGTTTGCTCTGGATGGACTCGCCTAGGCTACGGAGTGTCACACTTCAAGTCAATGTTAATGGTTTTTCCGTGCTCGTCGAATTCGTACTCTGTCCTCGGAAGTCGAAAAAGACGGTGAACAACACTTTGCCTGCTGTGGGCACAGCTTTTGGGGCGTGGGGATGGGGGGGGGGGGGAGGTGACGACTCATGTTTGCGTCCCTATATGTCGCACAACGTTATCCTAAAGCGGCTTATACAAATTTCAACTGGTTTCGTGCCATTTCATGCGAACACCCCTGGTAGTAATGTGCGAGAATGGTGCTTCCATGGTCAACCTATTTTGCGCGTGGTTGTACGCTATCTGATGAAAATCATTCGGACAGACACAAAACATTCCTTTCCACATTATGAGCGTTGTGATTCCAACTACTGTCAGCAGATTTGCGACCACAGTAGTCATCAGAAATTGTGAGATTGCAGAATGGTTAGCTCCGCAGAACTCACGGACTTGGGTCTCACTTGTGTCGTAAGTCTTACGCGAGATTTCGACATTTCTCAACATCCTATGTCCACTGTTTCTGGTGTGATAGTTACGAAAAACGTCAGGATGAAAGCATGCAGGCTGACTTTGCTGTCTGATGAAGACCATCGATGGTTGAAAAAGGCGTTACAGTGTGTAGGGCTTACAATTTTCCCAGACCAGCACAGAGGTGTCATGAAAGGACAAAGGGAGTGGGCATAAATAAAATAATTCTAAAATTTGTGATTCCAATCTAATAAAAATAGCGATTCCTTTGAGGTATTAAAATGTTAGGTCCGATTAATATTCAAGAAGCTGGTAAAATTAATCGCCAATGAAATCATATAAAACTAATTTTCCACGACAATCTACAAATACCGTTTGCTTGCCTGAGCAGAGGACCATCGAATCGTGGGGGCGAAATAATTTTCCGTGTCCTGTATTAATTACTATATTAAATTGGCAAGATGGCGATCACCCACAAAGGCTACCGGAGCCGTTAAGTTCAAACCCGGACAGCCAAGTCTTCGCGGAAGGACACTTCTGTTCCCGCCGTCTTTGACGAGTTGCCGCCAAGACAGGCCGCCACCCTAGGAGGCGTGAAACCGGCCCTTGCGGGCCAGAACGAACTCTTAACTGTACTCTGGATCAGTTGATAACACGTCACTAGTTTTGCCGGCGGAAGAATCAGCGTTGTGAAAATTCGTTAAGAAAACTGACGTGAGCGACGTGGCAGTTCGGCGGTTGCTTCGGATGCTTGCAGTTCTTAGGAGGATAGGTCCGCGATCGCCTATTGTGCAGAAGCCGCCATGCTCAGTCTTGGTGATATTTCGTTGACCGACAGGAACTTCACAGTTCCACCGAGCAGGTATTCACGATTAAATTGAAGTAATTGCATTCGGTCGCGAGTTTAATAAATATGCAACGGTCTGCATATCGGGCGATACGCGCGATGATTACAAAGAGGCTCTTTCTTTAGTTTTTGTGCCGCCCCTGTTTCGGGCTCGGTCTACTGTTCTCATGACCAACGGAAATTTTCATGAAACTTAATACGCTCTCTTTCTCTCTCGTTAAAGCCTGGTCAAACTATTTGAATGTGCTTCATTTTCGATGTTTGTTCTCTATTGTATGTCTTGTCCTACAGCAAGAATGAGTACCCGTTTAATAAGATGTAACAGGCTACCTCGTAATTCTATATGCTACTCTCAGAATAAAAAGATTATTTCATTGAACTGCCCGACTTATTGTCTGTAGCCTTCCCCTGTTGCAATCATTTTTATTGATTTACAAAATAATAGAAACCCATGCTAGCAGAGAGGACGTCCGATTCTGGCAGCGGTCATTGCAACAGAAGATTAACAGGCAAGTCACCTGTTAATTGGGAAGCGGAAGTCAGGCAGATTGATTTAAGTCATAATCTCGTTTCTTTCGTCCCACAACCAACCATAGGAAGAGACTGGCGCTACAAGTGTAATAGGCAGGCATCTATCCAGACGACCACAAATGATTTCCGAACTGCATCCGAATCCATTCCAAGTATTATGATAGACGGGAGATGAGAAAACCTGGACGTTTGCAGGCCTTGCTGTTTTAGGTGGCACTATCACAGCGCTGGCCTACACTGATGTTTTAAACAGCATCTTGGTTCCCAATGTTGAAGAGCAATTGGGAGACTGCGACTGCATCTTTCAACACGTTCGAGAACCAGTTCATAATGAATGGCATGAGGTGGAGTGGTTACACGACAATAGCATCTCTGTAATGGGCTAGCATGCACAGAGTTGTGACATGAATGCTACAGAACACCTATTGGACATTTTGGAACGCCGACTTCGTATCAGGACGCAGGGACCTCTATCGATACCTCTCCTCAGTGCAGCACTCCGTGAGGTTTTGGCTGTCATTCCCCAAGAAACCTTCCAGCACCTGAATGAACATACAGGGTGGTCGGCATTTCCCGTTACAGATTTCTAGTACTTGTAGAGGGTAGTGAGCACATAACATTTTGAATAGGAACCCATGTCCGGAAACGTATCGTTTCCGTTTTACGACAGTTTCAATTCAGATGTGTAACTCGTCAACGTCTGCTTAGGGACAGAGAAACGTCTCAGAATTCTCTTTCCTGGTATGCAACCGGGTAGACACGATGACGGATACTACGTCAAACTATCACCAGATGTCACTTATAGTCTAATTTGCTTTGAGACCGGGTCAATAACTGTGCATCACCGTTAGCGTAAACAATGCAGTACACTTTTACGTAATACACAGACATGCTCTTTGTGTATGGCGAAGCTGGGGATAACGGATGAGCTGCTAGTCGGTTGTATCACGAACGTTTTCCAAAACGTCACACTCCATCGCACAAACTGTTTGCCTAAGTTACACAACAACTACGAGAAACGGCTACCTTCACTGTGAGGAGGCAGGACTGTGGGGTTCCACTGCGACGCCACACTCTCGAATTTGAAGAAGGTGTACTGCGTCAAACTGAAGATAGCCCGTCAACGAGTTCTCGAACAATTGCGCGTGCAATGGCTGTTAGTCACAGTACCGTCTTAGACGTTTTGCATACGCACTAATTACATCCGTACCACTTAGAAAGGGTACGCGCTATGGGTCCAGCAGATTTTCCACAACACGTCGCGTTCTGCACGTAGTTCATGCACCGCTGCATCGACGCGCCCCTGTTTCCACGTCGAGTTCTCTTCACAGACGAATGTTCTCAAGGTAGTGTGTTCTTAATGCTCTAAATAGCCCTGTCTCGTCGGACGAGAACCTCATGCCATGCATGTTCAGGGATTTCAGTACAGGTTTGGAATTAACGTGTGGGTAGGTATTCTGGACAGTCATGTGACTGAACCATACCTCCTTCCATCCAACCTCACGGATTCCGCATACTTAGTCTTCCTACGACACGTATTGGACCCGTTCTTTGAAGATGTGCCATTGAATGTCCATTAGGAAATGTGGTTTCAGCATGATGGTGCACCACCTCACTTTTCAGTGTCTGTCCGGGGACATCTGAACAGACGAGTTGGTGGAAGATGGATATGCCGTGGTGGTCCAACCGCGTGGCCGCCACGATCGCTGGATTTATCCCCAATGGACTACTTCTTGTGAGGTCGTATGAAGAGCCTAATTTATGAGACACCTGTAGAGACAGAGGAAGATCTAATATTACAAAAACAGTCTTGACCGCAAAAATTAACCTGATGTAGGTCATATTAGAAACAAAATGTGGCCCGTGTGGCCAGTGCTGGACTCTGCTGGGCATTGCTGTCCTGGCTGTTCTACTGCTAGCAGGTATTTGTTACCTGCTGGCAGCAGAACAGCCAGGACAGCCCAGCCTAGCCGAGTCCAGCACTGGCCACATGGGCCACATTTTGTTCCGAATGTGACCTACATCAGGTCGAAACCCATCAATAAAAACTGTTAATTTTTGCGGTCAAGACTGTTTTTTGTAATAGTAATCATACCAAATAGATCGCTCTTTCTCTCCTTTGACAATGTTGTCTAAATTACAGATCTGCTGGCACTAGTTTTGGCCACTGCACAAGACAATGGAGAGACGCCAGGTGGGATGGAGAGAGTGTACCAGAACATGCTTCGGAGGTACAATGTGTATAACGACGTTGGTGGTCGCCACATCGAGCCGCAGTTGTACTGCATCGTTACGTTGTGGCTGGCGCCGTAGTGCTGGCGTCTTGTTGTTGTCGACTAATGTAAACCATAAGGTGTAAATTGTAATGAAAATGCATAAGTAATAACGCAATAGCGAATTTGTGTCACTGTATAAAGTATGGATGTTCTACCAAATAGTGACCGCTTTTCGCGAGCGGTCGCCTTAACCACTAGGCTACCCGAACACGATTCCAGAACCGACCGATACTTCCATATGCCACACTGACTGCACTTATGAGTCAACTACATTCACCCCTTAGTACTCACACCTTAATCTGTATTCCCGCACCAGGGAGAATGAAAACAACGAGGCACTAACCTACGCTGTTATCGTCATTGCCTCGCTTAGTCATCTGTTACGTTACTGTATGGTGACGATTTATAATGCTGATATATTTATCAATTTTTTTTCGCAATAGCGGATTTCACTTTGCGTCACTGTATAATGTATAGATGTTCTACCAAATGGTGACATATGAAAATTTGTGCTGGGCCGGGGCTCTAACCCGGGTTTCCCGCTTTTCGCGAGCGTTCGGCTTAACCACTAGGCTACCCGACCTGGCGTTTTGTTCGGGTAGCTTAGAGGTTAAGGCGACCGCTCGCGAAAAGCGGGAAATCCAAGTTTAAGTCCCGGCCCGGCACAAATTTTCATATGTAGGAGTGGATGAGATAATCATTTGAATTGAAACCGTCGTGGAACGGAAACGATATGTTTCCGGACATGGGTTCCTATTGAAAATTTTATGTACTCACTACCCTCGATGATTCCTCGTCCTCAACGTAAAAGGCATGCTAGAGGTGAAATAAGACTTCCCAACGTCACGGTTGTACACTTCAGCTACTTGAAATGTACGAAAAGCAATCACATCTCTGATATTTAAACTCTCCAAAACTCTACACTTAGAGCATGCCCCGTTATAGGAGGAGATTCAGGCGTTCGCGCCTTACTGTCTTCAAGGGAATTGATGATGTGGAAATTAATTTTTTATCAGGTCTTGGAGGACAAGTTTTTCTTTCGACACCGTCTGTTTCTCGTGTAGGTGTTTTGAACTTCACAATTACTCAGAAAGATAAACCTAGTCATGGCAATGGATGGATAACTGTTGCTATCGTACGGTACGATGTTAGTACTGTAAGGCAGTTTCTGGATTGGAGAGTTTTAATAACAGAGATGTGACTGCTTTTCGTACATTTACAGTAGCTGAAGTGTACAAATGTGACGTTGGGAAGTCTTATTTCACCTCTAGCATGCCTTTTACGTTGAGGACGAGGAATCATCGAAACATTAATGAGCAAGAGGGTGCTTGTATCTGGGTGAAAGGTCATGATAATTGTTTTAAAATAAATTTGAGTGATGATTTTGTATATTATTACAAAAGTTAAATAAAGTTTGTATCCTTGATCCTTTTCCTTATCATTAAAAAAAATCACATTGATCTTGCCAAAAGCCGAGAAGCGATTCTTCTTGGTGTTGTAGTTCTCAGAGGCACTCTGGGATGCTCTCTGTGTGAGGCACCTCTGGGAATCTCTGTGAGCCACAGCGCTCTCTCTCGCACAGTAGGCGTGGAGGGGGAAGCAGCGGAGGGGCTCCAGGCAGGCGCTCTGGATTTGCAACGGGAATTTCCGACCACCCTGTATGCCTGTGAAAGTGTGCGCTGTAATCAAGGCTAAGGGTGGGACAACTCCACACTGAATTCCAATGGAGGGTGACAGGAAGTTGAAAGTCATTTTCAGGCAGATGTCCGAGCGACCTGACACACGCGTTATTTTCCGGTGTGCGATTGGTATCCGCCCACACAAACCCGAATACAATGACTCAGTATGACGAGTGTTGTGTGTGTATGTGTGTGTGCGTGTGCGTGCGTGTGTGTGTGGGGGGGGGGGGGTGGGTGGATGTGTGAGCGCGCGCATGCGTGCTCTTGCGCATTTGGAACGTGGGCGTGCGACTGCTAGTCATGCACGAAGCCGGTCCTATTGCGCCGCGCTGCCGGTGACCGTAATCCAATATTATATGAGTTCATTACACGGCTGGGGTCGGGGGCGGCGGGCCGTGCGATGTGCGCCGAGCGAGCGGGGGCGGCGGGGGGCGGCGGGGGCGGCGGGGGCGGCGCGCTGCGTGCAGAGATAACGGCCGCACACCACGGGGGAACGAACTGGTTCACGCGACGCGAGTACACGCCTGTCCAGGGCCTGTGTGCACGCTGTAGCTCAAGCTGGAATACGAACAGGGGAAAAAAAAGACAACAGAAATTGTCTTTGAGAGGTGAAAGATTCGTGTGTGGCTCATGCTAACAACAAGTGGAAATGCGGTTGACATGGGGCACTCTATGTGGACGAATATTTTAAATACAGGCGGGATTATCAATATTTTCTTGTAATAGCCAACTTATTTTAGCGTCACTGTATAAGGTGTAAAAGTTCTACCAAATGGTGACGTATGAAAATTTGTGCCGCGCCGGGAGTCGAACTCGGGTTTCCGGCTTTTCGCGAGAGGTCGCCTTAACCACTAGGCTACCCGAACACGGCTCCAGGACCGAGCCAAACTTCCATATGCTGCACATATGAGTCAACTGCATTTATCCAAATCAAATGTTTGTAAATCTGTTGGACCAAACTGCGTGGTCATCAGTTCGTAGCTTACAAACTACTTAAACCTAGGTAAGCTAACCTAAGGACAAACACACCCACCCGTGCCCCAGGGAGGACTCGAACCTCCACGGCGAGCAACCGCGCGCTCCGCAGCGAGACGGCTACTCCACCGCGGCTGCATTCATCCCTTAGCACCTCGCAGCTTAATCTGTTTTCCCGCACCAGGGAGAATGAAAACAACGAGGCATTAACCTACGCTGTTATCGTCACCACACAGTAATTTAACAGATGCCTAAGCGAGGCAATGACGATAACAGCGTAGGTTAATGCCTCGTGGTTTTCATTCTCCCTGGTGCGGAAATACAGATTAAGCTGCGAGTGCTAAGGGATGAATGCAGTTGGCTCATATGTGCAGTCAATGTGGCATATGGAAGTTTGGCTCGGTCCTGGAGTCGTGTTCGGGTAGCCTAGTGGTTAAGGCGACCTCTCGCGAAAAGCGGAAAATCCGGGTTCGACTCCCGGCGCGGCACAAATTCTCATATGTCAGCATTTGGTAGATCATCTATACCTTCTACAGTGACTCGCAAAGAAATTCACTATTGCGAGAAAATATTGATAATATTACCATCACTGTAATTCGTGACCACACAGTAATTTAACAGGCGGGATGTTGGACGAACATTCGTTCGTTTCATTCGAGAACTTGGTTTTGTATTTCGGCTTACACAAAATTTTACAGTAAATCGAACTAACATACTGACAAGGAAACCTAACAGAGGAATACACTTAGATTTCTGTAGGCTTCGGTTATGTTATACAGTCGAGCAAAATGGATGGAAAAATTTTTATACTCGACCACAATACTGTTATCATTAAGAAACAATTTCTTGTTTCTAATAGGATATCGTAAATGGTAACAAGGACACAAAGATACTTCCATGGCTTTCAATGTAAATTTAACCAAAGCTTTTCTGAGAAAGTAATTTTTTTCACACCTTATAGTTAATTTAAACACATTATGAAATAGATCCTAAATGCTGCTTTAAATATAATTTTTATTACACTATAGGCCTACTTCGGCTTTTTGCACCATTGTCAGGTGGTGTCTGTTGGTGCTGACATCCATATATATCGATGGTTTTATTGCTGCCAGTCATTTATTTATTGCTTTGTGTTTTAATTATTGCAATATTTCTGACGACTTATAATTTACGTTGTGATGTGACAGCTTTTTGCTAAATGGCATGACATTTATAGTGCTGCAGGCCCAAGAAAAACCAAATCATAGTTAATGTTCCGTTGACAATGTGGCAGTTAGAGACGGTCATTCTTTTTACAAATTTGTCTGCTCCACTCTATTTTATTTTTCATTACAATTGACTAATAATAAAACGTATTGCGTCGCTAATACCACTTTAAACCATATACTGTGAATTGATATTCGAAAGAGCCATTTCTCACAATAAGCTCGGAAAATCTCTGTATCGATTTACGTGCACCCGAAATGCGTCCGTTCTATGTCACATATCCGGCGTGCGTAAAGCGATATTGTTATTAGCTTGTTGCTAACAAATGTGCCTTTTGAATGCCACACCAGCATATATGTTTGAATGTTTAAACACGGCAGCAACCGTACATAAATTTCAAATTTATGGCTGAAAGTCAACTAGTTTTGTTAACACGGTAATACGTATCATAGTCTTGACACCAGATAAGGATGCCTTCGCCAGAATTTTAAAAATTACATGTAAAAATTACTTGTGAAAATGAATTTTTTGAAAATAAGAACTGGATTACTTTTGATAGACGAGAGTGAGGCCCCTCTTAACGTGACATTTGTTTCACCATGTAATTTTAAAATTTGGATAAAGGCACCCACAAATGGTGTCAACACTATGGTAAATATTACTGTTACAGTTAACAAAACTGGTTAAATCTCGTCCATAAATTTAAAAATTCTATACGGTTGCGGCCCTGTTTAAAACTTTGAAGCATATATATGGTGAAGTGGCATTCTAAAGACACGTTTGTGAGCAACAAGCTAATAACAATATCGCTGTACGTATGTCGGTTATATGGCATGAAACGGACGGATATCGGCTTCACGTTAGCAAAAAAGTTCTGTATCTGTGTCAAAAAATGTCAAATGTTTGTTAAGCTTATGGGACTTAACTACGGGGTCATCAGTCCCTAAACTTACAAACTACTTACGAACTAGGACGGCACAAATATCCATGCCCGAGGGGGGATTCGAACCCCCGACCGCAGTGGCCGTGCTGACAGTGACTGGAGCGCCTCAGTCACCTCGGCCACCGCGGCCGGCTCACGTTAGCAGGTGTCGAAATCAAGGTAAATATTACGATTGTAATCAACGGAACCAGTGGACTGTAATCCATAAATTAAAAGAAAACAACCTGTATGTTTGAATTTGGTGTTAATAATGGTGTACGTTTTGCTATTGGTAAATTCCAAAATGAAAGGCAAAATAAGACATTTTTCAAAAAAAAATATGGGTGTACATTTGCAACATACTTTTATATCATACATTTTTGAACTTATGTACTTTTTATACCTGTTACTTAGATTTTTTTCATTCAGAAATAATGAACTGAATCCCAACTTGAAGTTTCACCTCCTTAATGGACATATTGGCACGTATAAATCAATGTGTCTGTGTCTCCCATTCTTCTGTACAATACAAGAAATTCAAAGCCAGCATAAGTGAAGTGTATCCCTCGACTGGTGTAACTTGTCAATATTTCGTGCATCAATTACTAAAATGTCTAATGTTAAGCTGCGGCTTGCTGAAATGAATACCAGAGCAGGAACTACTATACTCTAGGATCCGTGTTCCATACAGCACAATAGATGTTTGGTGACGCTTTACGTAACTCTTTTTGGCATGTTTAATGGTTGTCGATCGGAAATTGTGGACCAGTGACGCTTGACGGGTAGAATATGCCGGCAGCTTGTTTGTTACTAAATCTTTTCTATATTCTGAAATACCATGGTCAGCCAGCACGTTTTGACCACTTACCTTTTGCACAAATAACAGTAGCAAAGCTTCTTGGTACGAAAGCAAACAGATTTTGGTAGTTCGCACCAACCCTACGCACACACACGTCACCTCATTATTTTATTATTTTTATTCAATTACTTTCTTTTCCTTTTGTCCATCTTGGTATAAGATGAGTGGGACAAAGGTTATGATCTTTGTAAAGTTATGGTACCTAAGTATGACTGCGAGAATGTTATATAACATATAAATAAACCATCACACATCTTCAGCAGTCAATGTTATAAATCCTTTACCGTTAGTTTCGGTAACACATTGCTACCATTTGCAGACCACTGCTTAGTTGCCCTTAGGTTAGTACCCTTAGTTTAAGTAATTTGTAAGCTAGGGACTAATAACCAAGCAGTTGAGTCCCATAGATTTACAAACATTTGTCATAAATACATGTTTATTGTGTTACGCGCATCGTACCACCGCGTGACACCAACGGAACAAAAACTAATGCACAGTGATGCACGCTAGGGTCAATGGATACAGGGTGAAAACTATTTAAACCGACAAACTATGTTAGGTTGTAGGGGACATCAAAACAAATATTTTTCCCTAATGTCATTTTTTCCTATGAGGAATATTTAAGCCGGTGCAGGCCATATGACGCTCCTCAGTTGTTAGAGGGCGTATTACGATCTTCAGTTTTACGCAACTGCTGTGCACCGGTGTAGTATTGCGTTGTATCTGTTTATTAATGGAGCGACACACCTGGAGTAAGTACACTGATGTAGTTCGTGCGTACTACTTAGCCTACCACAACGGACGAGCTGCACAGCAGGTTTATCAACAACAGTATCCTAATCTCCGTATCCCGCATCATACGACCTTTGCTACTGTGTACCAACGTCTGCGTAAGACCGAGTCATTTAGCAGATAACCTGGACAGGGACGCCGTCGCACAGTAAGAACGCTGCAATTTGAGGAAGCTGTCTTGCTGCATGTGGAGCGAGATCCTTCAAAATGTTCAAATGTTTGTAGAACTTATTGGACTTAACTACGGGGTCATCAGTCCCTAAGATTACAAACTACTTATGAACTAGCTAACACTAAGGACGGCACAAATATTCATGCCCGAGGGGGGATTCGAACCGCCGACCGTAGTGACCGTGCAGACCGTGACTGGAGCGCCTCAGTCCCCTCGGCCACCGCGGCCGGCCGAGATCCTTCAATCAACACCCGTGCAATGGAGACGAACCATGGGGACGAACCAGACGAATGTAAGAACAGCCATCCCAGAGCAATTGTTACGTCAATTTCACATACAGCGTGTCCACAACCTGGAACCAGTCCATTATCTACACACAGTTTTCGCAGTGGTATCAGTGTGAAATGCATCCTACATTTCCATCCTCTGTGTTGCTTACCGGTGAGGCAACGTTCGGGCGTGATGCAATCTTCAACATGCACAATATGCATGTTTGGAGTGAGGATAAGCCACATGCCACAGTTACTAGCGCACATGAAGTGCGGTTCATCGTTAATGTGTGGCTCGGTGTTGTTGGAGACTGTTTAATTGGGCCGTATCTGCTACCTAGGCCATTAGATGGCTGGCACTATTACAATTTTCTAGCCATAGCATTGCCAGAATTGCTGCAAGACGTCCCGCTTCCTACAAGACAACGCCTGTACAATGGTCTGCTCGATCCCCAGATATGTATCTTCTGGACTTTTTGCGTGGGGAGAGATATGTAACCTCGTTTACGCAACTCCTGTTGCATCAGAAGAGGATCTGGTTGCCCGAATAGTAGCAGCAGCAATAACAATTCGGGATACTCCTGAGGTGTTTGCCCATGTCTGACAGAACATGATCCGACGGTGTAACCTTTGTTTACGTGTCTATGTAGGCAATTTTGAAATTCCACTGTAATTGAATTTGAGTTGTGTTAATGTGTTGTCTCTTGGTAATGAAAAAATGGAAAGCCTGTGTTGGTTTAATCAATTTGCCGCCATAAAAATCTTCCTCTACCGCTTTAAATACTCCTCATAGGAAAAAAATTATATTAGGGAAAAATGTTTGTTTTGATGTCCCCTACAACCTCCCAGAATTTGTTGGTTTAAATACTTTTCACCCTGTATATTGTAAGCGGGCACGAAGCTTTTCAGTACAGTAGTAAAGAACACCCGTGTCTGCTGTACAATGGAAAGAGTGTGATAAAAAGCGTACAACTTGACCAACAGACAGACTACTGTACCAACTTGCCTCATGTCACTTGCGTCATGCGAAAACCACATGCACAGCACCAACGCAACAACCTGTGCCGTGCATCACGTATAACTAACTGCCTTTGGAGTCAGATATTCTTTTGAATTACACAACTTGTGTCTATGGCGAGATGTGGTACTTTCTGCAGTCGCATGTGGAGGCCAAACACGGAAAGTCGCTCAAGAGTTGTCAGACATGAATGTAATGTGTGATGCAGCATGTTGTTTTGCCAGATAACTAGCACGGTTGAACAGATAAAGCTTGTATAACAGGCGCAATCGTAACTGGAAGAAGTTTATCTCCGTGGATACTAAATTACTCGGTTAGATGTTGTTTGCGGCACAGAGATGTGGCCACGGTTCCCCTCAAAGGCATGATCGAAATGTTGGGTAAACATAGTTTCATTATTGGAAGACACCGAACTAGTAATTTTTTTAAAAGATAAGAGTAACAGTCAAGTTCGCAAAATTTAACAATTTATTAGATAAGGTGACCGGTTCCGATCTCTTCTGAGATCATCTTCAGATCTAGTCGTCTCACTGTTGATGTCGTGGCGATGAGCGTGTGGCAACTGCTACATAGTTAAAAAGCTGGTAGCAATCAATTACGAGGTTGTTGCTTAACAGAAACGGGGGGAAATAAAACAGTAGAAGTTCTGGAGAAATTCAGAGGGGGATTTAGGCATCAATTGACAGAAACAGGGGCAAATGAAACAGTAGAAGAGGAATGGGTATCATTTAGAGATGAAACAGTGAAGGCAGCAGTGGACAAAATAGGTAGAAAGGCAAGACCTACAAAAATCCTTGGATATCACAGGTAAAACTAAATTTAATTTATGAAAGGAGAAAATTTAAAAATGCAGTAAATGAAACAGGAAAAATGAAGTTCAGACGACTAAGAAGTGGGATTGAAAGGAAGCGCAAAGCATCTAAGCAGGAGTGGCTAGAAGGCAAATGCAGGTCTGTAGAAGAATGTATAAATAGGGGAAAAGTAGACACTGCCTACAGGAAAATAAAAGAAGCATTTGGAGACAAGAAAAGCAGCTGTATGAATATAAAGAACTCAGTTGGAAAACCAGTTCCCAGCAAAGCAGGGAAATTTGAAAGGTGGAAAGAGTATATAGAGGGGCTCTACAAAAGAAATGAACTTAGAGACAATATTGTAGTAAGGGAAGAGGATGGAGATGGAGGTTACTGAGAGAAGAATTTGACAGAGCACTGAAAGACTTAAGTCGAAACAAGGCCCCTGGAGTGGACGACATTTCCTCAGATGTATTGAAGTATCTGCGATCCAGCCATGACAAAACTATTTCACCTGGTGCGTAAGATGTATGAGACAGGTGATTACCCTCAGACTTTAAGAAAACTGTATTCCCATTCCAAAGTAAGCAGGTGAAGACAGGTGTGAAAACTACAGGACCATCAGTTTATTAAGTCACGGTTGCAAAATTTGTACACGAATTAGTTACAGAAGGATGGAAAAGCTGGTAGAAGCCGACCTTGGGGAAGACCAGTTTGGATTAAGGAGAAATGTAGGAACACAGGAGGCAGTCCTCACTTTACGGATATCTTATATCAAGGAAAGGTAAACCTAAATTTCTAGCTTTTGTAGATTTGGAGAAAGCTTTTGACAATGTTGACTGGAATATTTTCCAATTTTCAAATCAGCAGGAGTAAAATATAGGGAACGGAAGATTATTTACTACTCGTTCAAAAACCAGGCAGCAGTTATCAGAGTTAAAGAGCATGAAAGGGATGCAGAGGTCGGGAATGGTGTAAGGCAGGGTTGTTGCCTTTCCCCAATGTTATTCAATTTGTACATTTAGCAAGCTATAAAGGAAAACAAGGAGAAATTTGGAGAAGGAATTAAAGTTCAGGATGAAAAATAAAAACTTGCGGTTTCGGTATTACAAAACAACACTTTGAGGCACTATACAAATAAAATTAAAATCAGTGTTGTATGTATAAAATCATGCCCTGCACATGTCATATAAAATATAAAGAACAAGAATTACAAATGAGCCAACAATCAGCATTGACGCAATATATTAAGACCTGATGAATGTTATAATAAAATGATACTACTAAAATTAAAGGACATTTATAAATAATAAAAGAATCCGAGTATCTGAAAGATAATTCTTCTAGAAGCAATAATGTTGATTGTATTAAATTTTAATAGCCCACTTTTAGTATACCACTCATTAGTATTTATTACATTGCTTGTATGCTGATTGTTTGCTCATTTCTACTTCCTGTTCTTTATATTTTGTATTTCATATGTAGGACGTGATGTTATAGATAAAACACTGATTTGTAACTTTATTTGTATAGTTTAATTCTCTCCATAATCGACAAACCACATAACAATTCCTTCCCCCTCCCGCCCTCTCCACGTTTTCGCTCACTTATGTTGACACAGTGTTTTCTCAACAGATTTTTGTAAATGGGTATATATATATATGTTGTTGTTGTTGTTATGGTCTTCAGTCCGGAGACTGGTTTGATGCAGCTCTCCACCCTACTCTATCCTAAGCAAGCCTTATATATATATATATATATATATATATATATATATATATATATATATATATATATATCCTCCACTTCTGAACAGGGTGTCCCAGGTATCTTGTCCACCCAAAATATCTCTGGAACAATAACAGCTATTGGAAAACGACTTTCACCGGTATCAATGTACCGCTGGGGCCGATGAATGTACATATTTGGAAACATTCTATAACGAAAGCAAATGTGTTTGTAACACAAACTTATGTTTTTTTGAAATGGACACCCTATATTTTTCTTCAACAATCCATAGCATGACAAATCACATAAACAATGGCGTTGATTGCGTAGCAATATTCCAATGACATCCCGAGATATTGCGACGCTTGAATTATCCGAAATGCGCTGCTAGCGCACGTCTTCAGGCTCAGGCGTGAACCCCATGCTGCCCGTAATCACGATGTGATTGACATGCGTAATCGCACTTCCATACTTACCAAGAGGTCGGAAACGAATAATTACGGGCAGCATGGGGTTCACGCCTGAGTCTCAGGACGTGCGCTAGCAGCTTATTTCGGGTTTTTCAAGCGTCAACTTTTCGTCGCAATATCTCGGGATGTAATTGGAAACATAAATTTGTGTTAAAAACATTTGCTTTCGAATTTAGAATGTTTCCAAATATGTACATTAATGGGCCCCAGCCGTACATTGATACCGGTGAAAGTCGTCTTCCAGTAGCTGTTATTGTTCCAGAGATATTTTGGGTGGACAAGATAGCTGGGACACCCTGTATATAAAGGGAAGTCTTGTTCGGCTAGTAGGGGCTGAAGATGGTACAATTGAAGCACTGAAACCAGTCTTGCGAATAATAATAATAATTTTATACAGCTGCTGGTACATCCTCACACATACTTATTTGTATATAGCCTGAAGATAGTATTAATGTTATACCGAAACCAGTCGTTGAATAAAACAACATAAACTTTACGGCTGTTGGTGGATAAGTAAATTATCTTGAATTAAAAATAGACCAGCCGCATTCCAGATTTCATTATAACATGGAACTATATCGATTAAACTCTAAGCTTACTTCCTTCCCAAAATTTTTAACTCGAAAATTGCTGTGAAATGCTCTATTTTCTTGTCCATCTAGTACGGTCCACAGAACAGTTCAACCTCGGAGCCTTCAAATGATAAATAACGCCCTGGTAATCAGCTGATTTGTAGGAAAGGAACTCGCTCGCTACCGCAGAGAGGTGGTACCCTCCTCCCCGTCCTCGTGGAGAGCACTTAACTGCTGGCGACGAGACCTAATCAGACCGGAAAGCAGGGAGTGGGACAACGCTTTGCCGACGAGAGCAACTCTTGCCGCGAATGCAAACAGGGGGAATTCGAGGGCGTCGGGAGCGGCTTCCGGGAAGTCTGCGCGGTGTCAATAGGGGCGCCGCGCCTGTGTGCTCTGGCCGCGCCGGCTTCCGTGCACTTGGCACTTCATCAAAGGAGGCCGCAGGGTGGGGGGGCGGCCCGGGAGGGAGGGTAGGGGAACTCATTAAGGTCTTCCCCGCAGCGCAGCGAGCAGCCGCTCCTCTCACCTGTGTATCACGGGCAAGCCGCGTTTGCGGTGAAAAGGGGCTTAGGGTTAGCTCCCAGTGCTACAGTCCGTGGCCCATATATCTCAATAGTGTAAGTCCGTTAATCATTCGTGGAGAGCTGTCTTGTTAAATTTATCAACTGTTGGTCATTTTTCATTTGTGTGTGTGCAGGGGGGGGGGGGGGGTAATAAAATAAATAAATAAAAAATAAAGAAAGTAATTATTTTTGTAAAGTTATATGTTCTAAAATTCTTTACAAGACAACCTGGTCACTTTCTAAATACTCTCCACAGCAAATATTACATTTGCCCAAATATATCTCAAAAGTCAGTGTGGTGTCGCACAAGTCTAAAGTGCGCGCCACCTACTTTCGCCGCGCGCCGCCATACACGCACGGCGCGGCGTTCTTACGACGACAGCCACGAGCGCTCTCTGCTACAACTCCGCTCGTGGCCAGCACTGAACGACATTGTTCACTGGGGACTGAGATAGTAACCAGCTAACACTTCGGAATCAGATAGGCACCAGTGAAGATTTGGCTATCGGATAGGCACTAGGCAGGCCTGTAGCTCAACTATGTATCAGCATTCTGCAGTACTGAGCTATGTAAAAGTTAAGTATTACTAAGTCTCTAAGAAATATATATCTCGTTCTAATTTACTCTAGTGATTCTAGTTTCTGCTGTCCCACTGGCTGGTCACCTCCTACCTGCACAAGCGTGCATCCTTTATTCCAGAGTCGATCTTTCTACTCGGCCACCGACACCTACAACAGGAACGAGACACAAAAGCGGCGACCAGGCTGGGACACAAAAGTGGCGACGAGGCTGGGACACAAAAGTCAGTATCATTTGCAAAATTTTCTTCATTTTAATGACGTTTTTCGCCCTTTTGATCCAACACCAGTTAATGTAAACGACATATGGTGAACTACCTGTCATCATTGTAAAATCAAAGTTGCAAAATTTTCTTTATTTCAATAACGCGTTTCGCCATTTTGAGGCGTCATTAGTTAATGTAACAGATATATGGTGAGCTACCTGTCATCATTGTAAAATCAACCATCTAGGAATGAAACCTATCGTTATAGTCGTTTAAAACTTTATAGGCGTTTTAAACTACTATGACGATAGGTTCCTTCCTAGACGGCTTATTTTACAATGATCACAGATAGTGCACAATACAGGGTGTTACAAAAAGGTACGACCAAACTTTCAGGAAACATTCCTCACGCACAAAGAAAGAAAATATGTTATGTGGACAAGTGTCCGGAAACGCTTAATTTCCATGTTAGAGCTCATTTTATTACTTCTCTTCAAATCACATTAATCATGGAACGGAAACACACAGCAGCAGAACATACCAGCGTGACTTCAAACAATTTGTTACAGGAAATGTTCAAAATGTCCTCCGTTAGCGAGGATACATGCATCCACCCTTCGTCGCATGGAATCCCTGATGCACTGATGCATTGTATGGCGAATTGTATCACAGCCGTCCTCAATACGAGCACGAAGAGTCCCTACATTTGGTGCCGGGGTTGCGTAGACAAGAGCTTTCAAGTGCCCCCATTAATGAAGGAGGGTTGAGGTCAGGAGAGCGTGGGGGCCATGGAATTAGTCCGCCTCTACCAATCCATCGGTCAGCGAACCTGTTGTTGAGAAGCGTACGAAATGTGCAGGAGCTCCATCGTGCATGAACCACATGTTGTGACGTACTTGTAAAGGCACATGTTCTAACAGCACGTTCGTGATGAACTATACCCAGTTGATGCTACGTACTGATGTGCTTGATGCTAGTACTGTAGAGCAATAAGTCGCATGTCAACACAAGCACTGAAGTCAACATTACCTTCCTTCAATTGCGCCAACTGGCGGTGAATCGAGGAAGTACAGTACATACTAACGAAACAATTGGGTATTTTGACAATTGTCTGTACGAATTTTTTCAATTTAAATTTAAAGAGAAATACTAAAATGAGCTATAACATGGAAATTAAGCGTTTCCGGACACATGTCCAAATAACATATTTTCTTTCATTGTCTATGAGGAATTTTTCCTGAAAGTTTGGCCGTACCTTTTTGTAACACCCTGTATATTGCTATATTATCTGAAGATGCCTCAAAAGGGCAAAACGCGTCATTGAAATAAAGAAAAAATTTTGCAACTGTGACAGACTTTCGAGATAAATTCATAACCTGTTCCTGTACCAGCCACCAGTATGGAACGGAGCCAGTTTTATTTTTCTAAATCGTTCTTCCGTTACTTGTAACATTTTTAATCATCTTTAGACATGGCTCACAGCTACTCCCTCTTATTTTTTTCTTGATTTCTTCAGTGTGAAATTAGTGTTCTTTCATGCTCCTTTTCATGCCTGGAAATAGGAAACGTCACACGGAGTAAGGTGAATCGAGTAAGGTGTACATAGAAGCGAAACAATGCCACTGTTAGCCAAAAAATGACCAACAGAGACAGATGCGTGTCCGCAGGTTCGTTGTCGTAAGTACTGTTGCGAAATATTCATAAAACTGTTCAACAGTCTCGACGGTCTATGAGCACAAGTTTTCGAATTTATTGACAATATTTTCGTCGATTTTGGCTGTTGATGAATGTCCAGAACGAAGTTTGTCATCAGTCGACGTGTCGCTATTTTAAATCGATCAAACTATTCGGTCACTTGCGGTTTTCTTATAGCGTCATCTTTTAAGCTGTTTTCAACATAAAAAAGTTTCAGTAGCATTCTTATCGGGCACAAAACGAAGTTACACAGCTGCACATTGTTTACTAAAATTTGCCATTACAAAAGAAACAAAAAATAAATATAAAAAAATTAACGAAAGCAGAACAAAACACCCTAGCACAGACAGATCCAGATCGACAACATAAGCGATATAACGTACTGATTTTCAAGAATTAGAGAGTGTTCTCAAGACACTCAAAGAAACGTAAGGCTGTAAAAAGTGATAGCGCTAATGGTGAACTAATAAAAAAAAGCTGAGATGTGGGGCATAGCGCTTGGAATTTTGCATGAATTTAAAATTTTACTTGTGGAATTATAATTTTAAAAAAATTGAAAATTCTCCTATTTGACCTATTCCAAAAACCTCAGGGGAGAAGCTTATAATGATTTTATGTAGAAATCACTTGAATACCTTCTAAGAAAAAGTAACATAGGCCTACATTATTTTTTGAATATAAAACTTGAAATTACATTGAAAACAGTTGAATATAGATAATCGAAGGATTTTACATGTTGTTTTCATGTAAAGCGTGGTACAAAATTTCATTGCCATATCTCCAAAACTGTGGATTTGGTGCATTTTTGAAATAGTGTGTATTTTTCATCAACGTCTTCCCTTAAGAATGATTTTGAAATAACTGGCGTAACATCAGAAGAGGCAAAGATGTTATCATTAAACAGCGGATCGTTGACGCATTTCATAAGGGAGACTTCACACTAATGGCTGAAACGCATAACAAGGCTTAAATGATTATGATGCGCGAGTGTGAGAAAATAAAATGCACATTATAAAGCTATGGAAATTAAATTTTTTCATGTACATCTTATCCTAAGTAACTGTGAAACACACGGCCGGCCGCGGTCGCCGAGGGGACTGAGGCGCTCCAATCACGGTCTGCACGGCCACTACGGTCGGGGGTTCGCATCCCCCCTCGGGCATGGATATTTGTGCCGCCCTTAGTCTTAGCTAGTTCATAAGTAGTTTGTAAGCTTAGGGACTGATGACCTCGTAGTTGAGTCCCATAAGTTCTACAAACATTTGAACATAATTTTTTTTTTTTTTTTTTTTTTTTGTGAAACACGTATGTATAAGTTTAACGCTGTGTTATTTGTGGTTTGTGATATATCAAACTTCTCAGGATGTGGTGTATCTTTGTCAAAGAGAGTAGTTGCACGGCAGCCGTGGTGGAGTAGCTGAGCGGTCGAAAGCGTCTCGCTACGGAGCGCGCGATTGCTCGCAGTGGAGGTTCGAGTCCTCCCTGGGGCATGGGTGTGTCTGTTTGTCCTTAGGTTAGTTTACCTAGGTTTAAGTAGTTTGTAAGCTACGGACTGATGACCACGCAGTTTGGTCCGATAGAGTTACAAACATTTTTAACATCTGAGTTGCACAGCTGTGTTGGTGGAGGGCAGTAGCGCGGCAGTGTTTGTATAGTTCGGTTGCAAGGTGGTGTTGGTAGAGATCAGTTGTACAGTAGTGCCTGTGACGAGTTGTGTGGAGTAATCACAGACAAATTGTACCTCAGAATTATCGTTTACTGCAAGGACAGACCAGACCACTTCTTGTTTCTGTTGTTTGTGTAAAACCCTGAAAACCAAGGTATTGTACATCGCTGCTCTGGGGTAATAATAATTGTTCATTGTATTTGCATTTCAAGCAGTTAGTTGCCTAACCTCTTTCTCTCAAATTACAATAAGTGTTCAAAGTAATACTGAGTATAGGAGAAATCATACTGATTAGTTTTAAAAATCCCCATCTTGATTCTGCTCACTATGATTAATGTGTATTACTGATTGTTGTCTGAAAGAATCAATACTGCCTCAAATGAAAGTCAATATTATATGAATATGCACATCACTTCGTTTTGTAGAACAGAATAGATTCTCGCAGATGATACAAATTATGCTTTCAGGCGCATTAAAATTCTTTCTTGCAGTCAGATTTATTTCAGTCAGCCAGTCACATGCACGCTAAATATCGTAAATGTTTAAAGAATATATTTCGTACACATAAGCTATTGTAGAAATATTTGTTAAGAGGGCCATGATAAATTATTTTTAAAGAATTCATTAATGACAAAGCATTTTGGGGGCGATCCTACTCAACATTATTCTTAGTCTGGCAATTAATTTAGCAGTCCATTTATTTCAATATACCGAGTGATCGAAAAGTCAGTATAAATTTGAATACTTAATAAATTATTGAATAATGTAGATAGAGAGGTAAAAATTGACACACGTGCTTAGAATGACATGGGGCTTTAGTAGAACAAAAAAAGTTAAAAAAATGTCCAACAGATGGTGCTTCAAAGTTCTTTACAGGAAATGCTCAATGTGTTCACCGTCATCTCTCAACAATAGCTGTAGTCGAAGAGTAATGTTGTGAACCGCACTGTAAAGCATGTCCGGGGTTATGGTGAGGCTTTGGTGTCGGATGTTGTCTTTCAGCATCCCTACAGATGACGGTTGATCACGATACTCTTGCGACTTCAGGTAACCCCAAAGCCAATAATCGCACGGACTGAGGTCTGGGGACCTGGGAGGTCAAGCATGACGAAAGCGGCAGCTGAGCACACGATCATCACCTAACGACGCGCGCAAGAGGTGTGTCAATTTTTCCCTCTCTGTGTACATTCTTCAGTGATTTATTAAGTTTTCAAATTTATACTGACTTTTCGGTCACCCGGTATTTCAGACAGATTTTATCATTTCAAAAGTATATTTGCACACGGCTTTTACCTGGTCTTCGAATGTATTATTAAAAATAATACTGCCACGGTGGAATAGCCGAGCGGTCTAAATCGTCTCGCTGCGGATCGCGCGGTTGCTCGCCGTGGAGGTTCGAGTCCTCCCTGGGGCATGGGTGTGTGTGTGTTGGCCTTAGGTTAGTTTACCTTAGTTTAAGTAGTTTGTAAGCTACGGACTGATGACCACGCAGTTTGGTCCGATATAATTTAAAAATAAATAAATAAATAAATAAAAATAAAAGAAATAATAATATTATTATTAATTTGAGCGAGAATGGTGCAAATTGAAGTAACAGCTGTGTGTGTGTGTCAGGGAGAGAGAGAGAGAATCCGACATCGTCTGACATTTTTGAGAAACTGAATCAGGAAAGCGGAAGAGCAACCCCGCGAGCAGCTTTCGCCGGAGAGAGCGCGCCCGCTTACCGATATTGCGGGAGCTCCTCCAGCCGCTATTTCCGGGAACAGTGGAGCGCCGCCCACGCCAGGGGGCGCTATTCCTGGCCTCGTTTCCCAGTTTCCCTCGCACCGGCGCCGGCCGCCTATTTTTAGCGCCGCTCCTCACGGGCAAGGCGAACCGCGAGAGATTTATCTTGGGTCGCCATGGCAACGGCGCTCCCTCGCCCGCATGAGAATGAAGACTCCTGCGGCCACCGCATATTAATACTCGGCGCGGGGAGGCCGCATTCTAATCGCGGCCTCGCAGACGCCACTTCGCGTAATCAGTTAGCTGCCTCCTGACGACGAGCGCCAGCGCCGAAACGTCGCCGACCTGATACGGAACTCACAGTATTTTATTCATTTATAATTTATTTCGTGGTTACCTGATATAACGGTATAGGGTACGAGACATTTTCGGTGCTAATATGTTATGGTTGTCTGTCGAGATATTTATTAGCCCAGATCGGAAAAGTACTTGTATGACTAGCCTTAGTACCCGGCTGTGCCGATGCATTTATTGATTCAAATTTTTTGTTACTCTCTCCCCTCTCACCAAGCGACGTGGTGCACTGGTAAAATACTGGACCCACATTCGGGAGGACTGGAGTTCAACTCTGACCATCCTTATTTAGGTTTTCCGGGATAGTTCGTTTGATAGAACACGATCTACTTCCTTCCGCATCTATACCCAAACAATCAGAGCATTAGCTTCGCCTCTCATGACGACGCTGTCGTTGGGGCATTATGCTCTTTCTTTCTATCTTCTCTCCTCCTCTCTCTTTACATTTCCTGCATCCTCCTTCATCTTCCAGTTTCCTCCTTCCCTTCCCATCTCTCATCCCATTGTCCTCTACCTACCTTTTTCTCCGCGTCCTCCTTTTCCTGTAACCCAAGATCTGCATATCCATAACTTATTGTGCCAACACTGTGTCAATTTCTTCTATTCTGTTGTGACCTCGTCGTCTTTTGTTAGTCTAGTTGTCAGTAAAGGTACTGGTGCAGGATACTTTGAGATCTAAAACTTCATATAGTTAGTATTACAAGATATTTATTGACTGAAATTTACAATATTCAACTTTAGAACATTTGTCTGTTTCTTCTCTCTTCTTGCTTCTCGTGGCGTCGTCAGTAAGATGCGAGCTGAGCTTTGACCTAGTTTCTGCTATGTTCGTAGCCGCAGTATGACTTAGTACTATCCTGAGTTCTGAATAGTAACTGACGAGTTCTCATTAGTAACTGACTGGCATCCAGACGTACGTCGGCCTAGATATAGCCGATTGTAGGGGGCGCGCATCTTCGGTTACGCCCTCCAGGATGCGCAGCGTCTGCTTTCAATTGGCTTTTGGTCGATCGCTGCCTTCTCCACGATCGTTCTCTTACGTCTGGCGTGCGGCGCTGACTTTACGGCAAAACGCTTTCTATATGTTAAACATGACTGCAGTTCAGCAACGGTGGAATACAATCCAAAATTGAACAAAATTTCAGCCAACAAGTTGCATAAACAAGGTTTACATGCAAAAAACCTTGACCCAGATTTCGGCAAAAGTAATTTTGCCTTCTTGAGAAGAATTTGATTTATCTCACATTCCAATAGTCGTTAAATAAAATTAAGTGCCCGATTGTGGCTGACTCCATGTCATGTAATAAAATGTAAAATTTAAAACTAATGTGTGCAACATAAAATTGTGGAGCACGGCCACACACAGGTCGAGTGAGTACTGCGTGCCTGTTGGAACAGCCTGATCTATCCTCCCATTGCTCATGAAACATCACTTGTATCTGCTTACATTCATGCTGGTTGGTGAAAGGGTCTCCAAGTAATTCATACAAACCCACAACTTCTATCCGGTTTTGATGAAGGTTTAAACACTTGACATTCATAATAAGAGGAAGGTCACTGTGTAAATAAAACTCCTCACGGAACATGTATTTCGACACCAATCTATTGTTTCAGTCCGATCTCAATGAAGTTTTGCACACAACAGGGAGATTACTGTCTAGCTATTATTTATGTTTATGGTTCAATACCGTGGCGGATGCTTATATAGCGAGCCATATGCGACAAAAAGGGAATGATAAAAGTTACATTACACACACGCACACACACACACACACACACACACACACAGACACGGAGAGAGAGAGAGAGAGAGAGAGAGAGAGAGAGAGAGAGACGACTTCTGGAGTTTAGAATTAACTGTGGATCTAGAAGTGGTTTAGTTATGTAATGTGACTATTGAAGCTCACGGAATGTACGTTATTTCCGTTCATTGTTTAACAATATCAGCATTATTTCCAACTCCACAAAGTCTCGTTCGAAAGGTATTGTAAAACGTCTTTCAGCACCTTCAACTTGTCTGGAATTGTTTGTAACAACTTCCACAGTACCTGATAATAATATGAATAAAAAAAGGGGATTTTAAAAGATTGATCAGAACGAAGCATATTACGACCTCAGTGGCATAGTGTGCTGATATTGGCAACGACCTTTGAACCCTCCATCACATAAAATGAGAGGGAATAACCTCTCGCGTTGACCGTGAAATAATTGCTTCTATAATTTGTTCCTTTTTTAGTCTGAGATACTATATGGTGTTATGATGTAATATGGTCATATGAAAACTTGTACCAGGGCTGTGTTTCGAACCCAGGATCTCCTTTTTACTGGGCAGTTGCACTAAGCCTCTGCGCCACCCAAGGGAAAAGGGCTTCATACATCTCCAAGGACTGTCCAAGAGCTACCCCGCCGCAGCCGTGTGTCCCACGCGACAACAGCTCACAGCTGAGAAGCGGTGCCCCACGAGCACGCGAGCTGAAACAGCCTATCCTACCTGGATCGCGGTATTCTATGACACGCAGAAGGCCCTGTATTCCTGCTATGAGTCCGCTTCCTGTGTGCTTCCATACTGAAATAAGTTCAAAAAAATGTTAAAATGTTTGTATAGTCTATGGGACTTAACTAAGGGGTCATCAGTCCCTAAACTTACAAACTACTTATGAATTACTTACGAACTAGGACGGCAAAAATATCCATGCCCGAGGAGGGATACGAACCCCCGACCGTAGTGGCCGTGCAGACCGTGACTGGAGCGCCTTAGTCCCCTCGGCCACCGCGGCCGGCCTAAGTAGAGGGATGTTCAAATGAAAAGGTACGAAATGACACAATGACTATAATTGTGCCGTAATGGTGTGGCCGAGCGCTCTAAGGCTCCTAGCTACTGAGCGCGCGCTTGTTCGCCGTCGGAGATTCGAGACCTCCCACGTGTATGGGTGTGTTTTCTGTCTTTAAAGTTAATTTAAGTTAGCTCAAGTAGGTTGTAAGCAGTTAAGTCCCTTAGATCAACAAACATTCGAAGATTTGCTATAAGTGATTTATGAAAAAGTAATCACCAGAGACCTCAGCACTACTATCCCGCCGTTTAACGAGCTGAAGGATACCCTATTCCCAGAATTACTGTGACAAGAAGCAGCCTCTATGTCCTTCAATTTGAATCGCTTCCCTTTGGCATATTCTGTTAACTGACCAAGCAGAAGAAATTCACAGGTTGAAATGTCCTAATGCTAAGCCTGCTCCCATTTAAACTGGGCCAGTACACGTTGTGGGACCATGAACGCGCGTTATCATGGAGCAGAATCACTTACTCAGTGAGTAGCACCAGCCGTTTTCTCTTGATGGACTTTGCCAGGCTATGGAGTGTCTCACAGTGGACATCACTGTTAATGGCTTTTCCATGCTCGACTAATTTGATGTATATCTGGTTTCCCCTTGCCTACCGAGCGCGCAGCCTTGGAGATTTTAGTGGAAAATCGGACCGTAAATTAGCGTCCCTACGTGTCGCACTCGGTAATCGCAAAGCGGCATCACATTTCAACCGGTTTGGTTGATTTCCAGAAAGCTTTTGACACCGTACCTCACAAACGGCTTTTAATCAAATTGCGTGTTGTTATATCGCCCCAAATTTGCGATTGGATAGGGGATTTCTTGTCAGAGAGGACACAGTTCGTAGTAATCGATGGTAAGGCATCGATCAAAACAGAGGTGATATCGCGCGTTCCACAGGGTAGTGTTATTGGTCCTCTGCTGTTCCTTGTTTACATAAACAATTTAGGGGAAAATCTAAGTAGCTCTCTTAGGCTGTTTACAGATGACGCCATCATTTACCGTCTAGTAAAATCACCTGAAGATCAAAACCAACTGCAGAACGATCTGAATAAGATATCAGTATGGTGTAAAAATTGGCAATTGACTCTAAATAATAAGTGTGAAGTCGTCCACATGAGTACGAAAAGAAATCCGTTAAACTTTGTTTACAAGATAAATCAATCAAATGTGAAGGCCGTAAACTCCACAAAATACCTAGGAATTACTATTACTTGAGACTTACATTGGAAAGAACACGTAGATAATACCGTGGGAAAGGCGAACCAGAGACTGCGTTTTCTTGGCAGAACCCTTAAAACATGCAACAAAACTACAAAGAAACTGCATACACTACGCTTGTCCGTCCATTTTTGGAGTATTGCAGCCCAGTGTGGGATCCTTATCAGGTGGGTTTGACGGAGGACATCGAAAGAGTCTAAAGAATGGCAACTCGTTTCGTATTGTCACGATACAGGGGAGACAGCGTTACGGAAATTATACAGGATCTGGGATGGGAATCATTACAACAACGGCGCTTATCACTGCGGCGTGGGCTACTTGCGAAACTCCAATCGCCAACATTCTCCTCCGAATGCGAAAATATATTGTTGACTCCCACTTACATAGGTAGAAATGATCATCAGAATAAAATACGATAAATCAGAGCTCGAACAGAGAGATGCAGGTGTTCTTTCTTCCCGCGCGCTATTCGAGAATGGAATGGGAGATAAATAGTATAATTGTGGTTCGATGAACCCTCTGCCAGGCACTTAAATGTGATTTGCAGAGTATCCCATGTAGATGTAGATAAGACGTTTCATTGCTCTTCATTTGAATACCCCTAGTATCAAACCTCGACAAGGTGGATTACAATTAAGAAAAGGGAGGCCGAGGTCGTAACTTGGTCTTGGTAAAAATTTTGAAATGTTCACTTTTTATCATTAGAAATCTGCCGCCGCAGCGGAGTGGCCGGGCGTATTGACGCGCTATTCTGCGATGCGCGAGGCCGTTTCCTGTCGGGGGTTCGAATCCCCCCTCGGGCATGGACGTTCGTGCTGTCTTTAGTACAAGTTAGTTCATAAATAATTTGTAAGTTTAGGGACTGATGATAAGCTTTACAAACAGAACGCTGCTAAGTAACTGAAACTCTAAAAAAAATAAATAAATAAATAAATAAATAAATTTAATGATGTACTGATCTATGGTTAAAAGGCATTATACATACCTGGGGCCGGTCGGTAAATTAATTATACTCGTAAAGCGGGCATTTTGTTGGCAACTTTAGCACACTAACAAGGAGACCACATGGGTATGAAAAAATTTACGTAAGGTTCAGAATTCAAATAACAATCAGCCAAAGCCATTCGACGCAACTCTCAAAACTTCTCGAGAAAATCGAAGTTGAAAGATTGCAAGTACACGTAAGTATCGATAATTAAATCAGGCGTTCTGGCATTCGATCCATAGAGTCCGTGGTTCGAATCACAGTGTGACAGATGTTTGTTTCCGAATTCAGCTATATAACGTATGTTTGGATTTTTAATTCCACGTGTTGTGTCAAGCTTAGTTTATGTGTATGTAGACGAGGAAAACACCTTGTAGTTACCTAGAACTGTGGTTGAGTACGTTAGGTGTTTAGTAACAAAGGATATGACTTTGCAAAAACAGCATCTTAGCTTTCCACAAACTGAACAATCAAAGACTACCGCCGTCAACTAATACTGAAGCCAATACTGTAAAAACATGTAACTTGTTTTTTGATTGAAACCATCATTATTAACAACCTGTTATAAAATATAGAAAATTACGAATATAACACGACACATGGATTTTTCGTAAAAATTACCATTAGATATTAAAATCGTTTAAGTATTCGAACACAAGGAAAAATGAAAAAAAATGAAAAAAAAAAAAAACAGAAAAAAAGCAAAAAAAAATAAATAAATAATAATAATAAAAGTACCAGCGGCATTCGAACCACCGACGCTATCTATGGCTGTGAAGTTATCTGGGCACGTATAATAGGTCTAAGAAAAGTAAAGTTTTGAGTGTTTTTACCAGCCCCCCCCCCCCCCCCCCCCCCAGTGCTGCTGTAGCTTTAGAGTCAGTCAAAGAAAGTCTACACCAGGTAGTGCGTAGGTATCCCAGTCATGTAATATTTGTCGGGGGAGACTTCAACCTTAAGAGTATAGATTGGCGTCTCTCTAGTTACATTTAAGGAGGTACAGACAAGCAATCTTACGAGTTACTTTTAGACACATTCTCCCAAAACTGTCTTGAACAGATAAACCGGCAACCCATGCGCAATGGAAATATTTTAGACCGTATAGCTACGAACAGGCCTGACCTTATTAACGATGTCTGTGTAGCGACAGGTATTAGTGACTATGATATCGTCAAAGTTCATAAGCCAATCAAGAAGTCTAGGAGCGTGATTTTGTTGGGAAGAGCTGATGAGAAATTGTTAGTATCGCACTTAGAAAATGAAGGGGTATCGTTCAATTCCGGTACTATGGGTGTAGAGGATTTGTAGACTAAATTTAAGTGCATTGTACGTAAAGGATTAGAGAAATATGTGCCTCTAAAGTCGATTAAGGATGGAAAAGATCCACCGTGGTATAACAATAACGTTAGAAAGCTACTGAGAAAGCAAATACTGTTGCTCTCTCGGTTGAAAAAAGAACACGCAAATGATGACAGGCAAAAGTGCGTGTATAAAACGATCGATGCGCGAAGCATACAATAATTAACACAGCTATACCTTAGCAAAAGATCTTTCCGAGAGCCCAAAAAAATTCTGGTCGTATGTAAAATCGATAAGCCCACTACCCAGTCACTCGGTGATCATTACGGGGCAGTTATACACGAAAGCAAACGGAAAGCTGAAGTTCTAAATTTCACCTTTATGAAACCTTTCAGGCAGGAGAACTGCACAAATTTACCATCATTTTAATTCCGAAACTGAGGACATAGTAATAGGTATTTCCGGTGTAGAGAAGCAGCTGAGAGACCGAAATACGAAAAAGACAGCTGGTCCGGATGGAATACCAGTTCGGTTTTACAAAGAGTATTCTACGGCATTGGCCCCCTACTTAGCTTGCATTTATCGCGAATCTTTAATACAGCGGAAAGTTCCTAGTGATTTCAAAAAAATGCAGGTGACTCCCGTTTATAAGAAAGGAAAGAGAACTGAACTCAGATAGACCTTTTCTCACATGACATCCTGCGAGCCATGGATGAAGGGTAACAGGCGGATTGTGTTTGACTTCAAATAGGCGTTTGACGCGGTGCCTCACTGCAGGATGCTAAAGAAAATACGAGTTTATGGAATAGGTTTACAGATTTGTGACTGGCTGGAAGACTTCCTGAGTAATAGAACGCAGTGTTCATCAGAGACGAGTGTATCGTCAGGCGTGCCCCAGGGGAGTGTGATAGGACCGCTATTATTTTCTATCTATATAAATTATCTGATGCACAGACTAACTTGTAATTTGCGGCTGTTTGCTGATGATGCTGTGGTATATGGGAGGGTGTCGTCTTTAACTGACTGTAATAGCATACAGGATGACTTAGTGAAAATTTCTAGTTGGAGCGAAGAATGGCAGCTAACCCTCAATGTAGAAAAATGTAAGGTGATGCGCATGAGTAGGAAAAACAATCCCATAGTATTTGAATGCAGAATTAGTAGTGAGCTTCTTGATGCAGTCGCGTCGTTCAGAAATCTAGGCGTAACATTGCAGAGCAATATGAAATGGAACAAACATGTAAGGACAGTTGTGAGTAAGGCGGACAGACGACTTCGGTTTATTGGGAGAATTTTGGGAAGATGTACTTAATCTATAAAGGAGACCGCGTATAAAACGCTTATACGACCACGTCTTGAGTATTGCTCAAGTATTTGGGACCCGCAGCAGATCAGTTTAAAGGAAGACGTAGAAGCATTTCAGAGGCGAGCAGCTAGGTTTGTTACTAGTAGGTTCGACCAATGCACGACTGTCACGGAAATTCTCCGGCAACTCAATTGAGGATCGCTGGAGGAAATACGACGTTCGTTTCGTAAATTTCTGTTGAGGTAATTTAGAGGGCCGGAATTTGAAGCTGAGTGTAGTACGATCTTGCTGCCGCCTACCTTTCGCGTAGTGATCACAATGACAAGATAACAGAAATTAGGGCTCGTACGAAGGCATATAGGCATTCTTTTTTTCCTCGTTCTATTTGGGAGTGGAATAGGAAAGGGAATGCCTAGTAGTGGTACAGTGTACCCTCCGCCACACATTTTACGGTGGATTTCGGAGTATGTATGTAGATGATAGATGGCTTTAAGGCCACAACGTTACCACCTGATGTATACTGACAGTTGATCTAACTGATTTAATTACTGGTACTCACTTGTACTTGAAAAACTTCAAAACATCTCGAGAATTTTGTAGTCCTGAACTTGACGTACCACAAATACCAAAAATTTCTATAATCCGATACCTATGTGGTCTCCTTGTAACACACTGACATCATAAGTAAAGTTGAACAAATAAACACCCGTGACACGGATCTGGTACGTGATGTGGGTCAGTGAGTCCCGTGGAAGGGCAGCGCCTTGAGGGCAGCGGCGGCGCGTGCAGGTCACGGAGGACGCGGTGGTGCGGGCCGCGGAGCAGATACTGAACTTGTGACCTTTGCGGAGCGAAGCCCAGACCCTGCCGTGCCGCCTCGCCCCACACAACGCAACCCGCGTTGCGCCACCGGCCCTGCGTTGCGGGCTCCGTGCCGTCCCAGGCGCTGCGACGCTGCGGCTGTCCAGGGACTGCGCTTCCGCCAGCACTCAGGCCGTGGCCTCACCTACTGGGCTGGCTCTGTTGTCACATCGTGGGTCACACGCACTTGATAGTACCTCGCTTTACTAGTTTATGTAGCAGTTAAACTTCTACAGCCTGTTTTCTTAAGAGCATGAAAAATTGAAGAGGCCATATACCGGGTGATCAAAAAGTCTGTATAAATTTGAAAACTTGATAAATCACGGAATTATGTAGATAGAGAGGCAGAAATTGATGCACATGCTTGGAGTGACGTGGGGCTTTATTAGAACCGTAAGGGACTTAACTACGGGTCATCAGTCCCTAAACTTACAAACTACTTACGAACTAGCTAACACTAAGGACGGCACAAATATCGATGCCCGAGGGGGGATTCGAATCCCCGACCGTAGTGACTGTGCAGACCGTGACTGAAGCGCCTCAGTCTCCCTGGCCACCACGGCCGGCAGTTTATGTATCAGTAAAACTTCTACAGGCTGTTTTCTTAAGAGCATGGAAAATTGAACAGTACATATACCGGGTGATCAAAAACTCAGTATAGATTTGAAAACCTAATACATCTCGGAATAATGCAGATAGAGAGGCAAAAATTGACACACATGCTTGGAATGACATAGGGTTTTATTGGAACCAAAAGAAAAAAAGATCTCTTTCGCGCGTCGTTTGGTGATGATCATGTGCAGAGCTGGCACTTTCGTCATGATTAGCCTTTCAGGTCCCCAGACCTCAGTCCGTGCGATTGTTGGCTTTGGTGTACCTGAAAGCCGCGGTGGAGTAGCCGAGAGGTCTAAAGCGCCCCGCTGCGGAGCGCGCGGTTGCTCGCCGTCGGGGGTTCGAGTCCTCCGTTGTGGGTGTGTGTGTTGGCCTTAGGTTAGTTTACCTTAGTTTGTCAGCTACGGACTGATGACCATGCAGTTTGCACCGATAGATTTGCAAACATTTGATTTTGATACCTGAAGTCGCAAGTGTGTCGTGATCGACCGACATCTCTAGGGATGCTGAAAGACAACACCCGACGCCAATGACTCACCATAACTCTGGACATGCTTTACAGTGTTGTTCACAACATTATTCCTCGACGAAAGCTATTGTTGAAGATTGATGGTGAACATATTGAGCATTTCCTGTAAAGAAAATCATCTTTGCCTCGTCTTAATTTGTTATGCTAATTATTGCTGTTCTGATCAGATGAAGCGCCATCTGGCGGACATTTTTGAACTATTTTTTGGGTTCTAATAAAACTCCATGTCATTCCAAGCAGGTGTGTCAATTTTTAGCTCTCTATCTACATTATTCCGTGATTTATTAAGTTTTCAAATTTATACTGACTTTTTGATCACCCGTTACATGCTCAGAAAGCCACCTTCCGGTGTTTGGAGAAGGGTACTTTGCATACCAGAATATTCAAGCGGTTGTAAAGGTATGGAAAGAAACTACTTTGCTCATTAGTCCATACACTTACAAATTACTTAAAGGTAAAGCAGTCAACAATCCGAAGACTGATTTCAACACCACAGTGCTTTACTAGGCATGGTCCTATTTGGAGGTGGTATGCCTTTGGCTTCCTCCGACCTTCAAACTGACTTACCGAGCCAGTTATAGGGGGACCTACAGTTTAACGTGGGTTCCGAACCACGGTGCTACTCGGTATTTTTCACATTACCAACACTGTGTGGTAAGTGACAGATAAAAGTCGTAGGACCTGGCGGGGATCGTACCCGCGACCTTTGGATTTGTAGTCTGGCACTCTACCACTGTGCTACAGAGCCGCACAAATACAAACTACTTGAAGTAATGAAAAGAACCTACAGACAACACACACACACACACACACACACACACACACACACACACACACACACAAACACATTCCTGAGAGAGGACTTGAAGCCCGAATGCGAGCAATTGTGCGATCATTTTTGAGAACATTATGAATAACAGCGATATTAAAAGTAATTATTAATTCAATTAACAAGGCAGGTCGCAATTTCCTTTACTTCACTGGTAACCGGTTTTGGTCACTTACATGATCATCATCTAACCACAACTGTAATGGTTCATAATATATTATTAGAGGGATAAATTATTTCAAAATTGAATATTTAAATTAAGAATAAAATATACCTCTCATGTTGGCCACTGCTTGTTTTCTGTTGGAGGTGCCTAAAGGTTTAATGTAGACTGCTGTAGAAGTCGGTGCAGCCATCCTTTAAACACTCTAAGCTCTACCCTCTAATTTAAATGTTGATCAAATCAAAATGTTCAAATGTTTGTAAAGTTTATGGAACTTAACTACGGGGTCAACAGACCCTAAACCTACTAATTACTTATGAACTATCTAATACTAAGGACGACACAAATATCCATACCCGAGGGGGGATTTGAACCCCCGACCGTAATGGCCGTGCAGACCGTGACTGGCGGGCCGCAGTAAATGTTGACCTACCGGGTATAAGTTCTAACGGAAGTTATACAACAATGGATTTCAAAATGCAACAAACTAAATCATAATATAGAATGGTTAATCAGGTTACAAAATGTATGATGATTTAAAAGTACGGGGCGTGTTTTTTACGTAAGTACCGTTTTGAAATTGAAGAAAGACGTGCTAACATATCTCAATAATTTTATGCGCACTGAGTACTTACATCTGTTGTATACGCTCTGACGCCATTAAAGTTTGATTTTTCCTTGTTTACGTTGTGTACTGAGTGTTTAAGATGCCTCCGATAATCGTGAGTCCCGCCGACTGTGATGTACGGGCTGTTATAAGTTTTCTTAGCGCTAAAAGCCTAAAAGCGATCGATGTTCATCGTGAGATCTGTGCAGTTTAAGGAGAAAACATTGTGAGTGATGGAATGGTAAAAAAGTGGGTGACAGCATTTAAAGATGCCCGCACAAAAGTGCACGTTGAACAACGGAGTGGGCGTCCTTCTGTCGTTAATGAAAGTTTGGTGCAGGAAGTGAACAATGAAGTGAGAGAAAACAGACTCTTTACGATATCCTCCCTGCGGGATGACTTTCCTAATGTTTCTCGTAGTGTTTTGTATGGCATTTTCACCGAGCAAGACGATGAAGAAGTCAAAACAGTTGTGATGCAGTAGTTAACAAGTCAGGCGGCAGACTTCTATTACGAGTGCATTCAAAAACTGGTGCAACGTGCCTTAATGTTGACGGAAATTATGCAAAAAAGCACATTAAGGTACAAGCTTTCATGTAAAAATAAAATTATTGAGATATCTTAGCACATCTTTTTTTTAATTTCAAAATGGTTCTTAAAAAACACGCCTCGTAGATTACATATGGTCATATAAATGACATATTCAACGTATTGAAACATAGTAAACCATGTTATTGTCTGTGCTCAATCCATCGGTCTTCGCGAGTTCTAATTGCTTAAACAAATATATGAGATGCTACAGCTGCATGGAATACAGTAGACACCGGCCTTGTGCAAACCTAAATGATTCTTAATGGACCCTAACAGCACCTTAATTTCAGAAGGTGGTCGAAACACACATTTCACATCATATTTACGTAAAATACTGCCAATCGTGTTAGAAACTTACAAGTGAGTACACTTACAGCCTTAACACAAGTCACTCCACCACGTACCATACTTGTTAATGTATATGTATATCTATATGATACTTGTGTATGTATATTTGTATGATAAGCACAATGTGATTTACGTTTTCTTTAAACAGTGAACAACACTGAATGTAAACACCTGAAGATGGGCACAAGCCCGAAACCGGTAGTGTTTCAATAAACCACCAATAATTGTGAGTGGTAGCGGATTTTATTTCCACAGCCGAAACATTTATAGATGACAGCTTTTCTAAGACATTAAAATTTATCGATTATGGCTTGAACATCAAACAATAAATCAGACGAGAGGAAACATGAAAAACATTATAGACAAAGCAGAAAAAATAATACAGATGAGTGTTGTAAACTGCTTAAATCGCAGTTCAATAAAAGAGGGAGTGGCAAAGAGGGTTACGCACCTTTTTACGTGAAAATGCTACTTAATATCCCAATTCGTAAGTCTGTAGCATATAATGGTCAATTCACATTGTACTTAGTTTTCTTCTCTTTCCTTTTTTTTTCCTCCTGTACGCATGGGAATTGCATGTCGACCATAAGTTGATCTTTACCTTAATTGCTTTCTTCCAAATTTATTATAACTACTTTCGCTCCAGTTGGGACAATCTTGGTGACGCATATGTTTCTTAAGTGTTGTGTATTATATGCTAGTAACAGAATTGGAATCAATGCCATTTGATAGTTTAGTTTTGAGAGACGTACCCTAGGTAACAGTCTGCAGGTTTATTGTATCATCAGTTTCACAATAATATAGATGTATTACAATATAACACTCGATTTTTATGAATTGTTTTATTTCACTTTTATTCTTACGCATTCTTACTGCTGAAACAACCTTCATTATCTTGTAAATTTATCCTCTCGAAGATATTAAAATTAAAAATTTTGCCACCACGTGAGTGGCATCATGGTTGGATCTCCTCTATAGCCGGCCGTGGACTGGAATTCTTTCAGCAACTTAGTGACGCATTTGCGCTTCCTAAATAACACATTAATGCACACTTTGTGGTATTAATTAACGTAATTAACCTATTTTCTTCTGGTTAGAAGCACTGCATTCCGAAATGGCTTAATTATATAGTATAGTACCCTTTCTATCCATAATTTTATGCTTTGCAAGCATAATCATTAGATTTACTGCAAATTAGTTACAGGATTCCAATTACAATTGTTATAATCTATATTAACTCATATTTGTCTGTTTTGTAGACGGAAGTAAATGACTACAACGCTTTGAGTATTCTACGTCATTCACAGCGTTAATTTCAGGAACTAAGATGTTGATTTGAAAATAAATAAATCTGGCAGTAATAATTATTATTCTCAATTACTTAAAAGTGACTATACATGACGTTGTTAGAATTAGACAATAAATAAATTTTGATACACATCTCTTACTCTAAAGTTTTAATATTTGCTCGATGACTAAAAAAAGTATCATTTACCTCTAAGGAATGAAAGTGAATGAAGTGTTTAGTATCTTTGTTTTTATGTCACCCGTATCCGATAACATCCGCATTCTGAAAGAAAATTTTGTCGTGCGATACTATTGCGATCATATGATGTCATGTAAAGAACTAAATAATAACAGTTCGCGTAAAAAGTCGCAGAGGGAATAGGCATTTGTTTATTGTGTGCTTCAAATCCTCGTAAACAGAGCGCAAGAGTGAGAGAAAACGATCCCAGTTATGGCTTAATATCGTTCTCAGTTTCTCATATTTGGAATCCATCCACTCAGTTTTACGGATTTACTGTGCTATGGGTCGCGCTTTCCATCGTTCGATGGCGCCGATTTTCTCGAAGCTTAGTGCATCGGTTGATTGCGACTACAATTTGCAATTTAGCTGCATCCGTTTAAGTGCCATTCGGTGTCAGGAGAGAACGAAAGGGGAAAAAAAGAGAGTCTGTAAAAATGCCGGTGGCGGGCGCCTTCGTTTTTAGGTCGGCGCGCGGATTGGCTCGCTCGATAGCAGGTGGCGATATGCGAGCCGATGAAACGGCCACTGCTGCCAGCTCTGTAGCCGCGCGCGGAATTTTTTAAATTCCCCCCAACGCCATCTGAATGCCGCCGACGCTGATTTCGGCTTTTTCGTTCCGAACTACCTCAGGGGACGGCGAGGAGCTTGCGAGGTACTTCGCTAACATTTTCTTTACGAAATATTATATTACTAGCCGTAGTTGAGAATGTATCTACCCTACTGTCCTCCATTCCACTCACGTTTTCATTCAGGTCAATCATTAGGACGTCAAATCTCCTGAACTATGTGTGTAGTTTTCCATCATGATGTCTCATTCTTTGTTGATTAATTTATAAATATAAACATATTACGTAATAACTGACCTGGAACTTGTAAGCACGTAGCTTCACTTTCACATCTACATCTACATACATACTCCGCAATCCACAGTAAGGTGCGTGGCGGAGGGTACACTGCACCACTAATAGGCATTTCCTTTCCTAATGCACTCCCAAATAGAACAAGGAAAAAAAGAATGCCTATATGCCTCCGTACGAGCCCTAGTTTCTCTTATCCTGTCTTTGTGATCACTACGCGAAATGTAAGTAGGCGGCAATAAGATCTTGCTACACTCAGCTTCAAATTCCGGCCCTCTAAATTTACTCAACAGAATTTCACGAAAAGAACGTCGTCTTTCCTACAACGATCCCCAATTGAGTTGACGGAGCATTTCCGTTACACTCGCGCAGTGGTCGAACCTACCAGTAACAAACCTAGCTGCTCGCCTCTGAACTGGTTCTATGTCTTCCTTTAAACTGATCTGCTGCGGGTCCCAAACACTTGAGCAATACTCAAGACGTCGTCGTACAAGATTTTTATACGCGGTCTCCTTTACAGTTGAGATACATCTTCCCAAAATTCTCCCAATAAACCGGAGTCGGCTCTCCGCCTTACTCACAACTGTCCTTACATGTTCGTTCCATTTCATGTCGCTCTTCAATGTTACGCCCAGATATTTGAACGACGCGACAACATAAAGAAGCTCACTACTAATACTGTATTCGAACATTATGGGATTGTTCTTCCTACTCATGCTCATCACCTTACATTTTTCTACTTTGAGAGCTAGCTGCCATTCTTCGCACCAACTAGAAATTTTGTCTAAGTCATCTTGTATGCTATTACAGTCAGTTAAAGACGATACCCTCCCTTACACCACAGCATCATCAGCAAACAGCCACAATTTACAAGTTACTCTGTCAATCAGATCATTTATATAGACAGATAATAATAGTGGTCCTATTACACTCCCCTGGGGCACGCCTGACGATACACTCGTCTCTGATGAACACTCACCGTCGAGAACAACTTACTGCGTTCTATTACTCAGGAAGTCTTCCAGCCAGTCACAAATCTTTGAACCTATTCCATAAGCTCTTATCTTCGTTAGCAAGAAACTTTCAAAGAAAATGTGTTTCACTTATAATTGATAATACAATTAATTAATTAATATCTGTATTTTGCTAACAAATATACGTACAATACATTTTCGAGCGAGTTTGAACACGAGTTGCTTTAATGAGCTAACATCTGGGTTCGTCATCATCTGTTTCCTAGTTGGACGTGGGGTTAGCTGATTGGTAAATTGCATGAATTCCTGTAAAGTATATAGACAGTGGTAATATAATGTACGGCAGGAGATCTCTAATATGTATACATTTCACAATGGAGTGGGGGGGGGGGGCACAGAGACAGGTAAAGCATAAAGCCGAGTTACGTAGACTTCGGCAGATTAAACCTTTTTTTTTTTTTTTTTCATCCATGGTACTTAAGGCCTACGGTTGTTAGCCCCTAGGCTTACAAACTACTTAAACTAATGAAATAAATCGCAATTTGCAATCAGTTATGGCTTCACTGTACTAGGTTTAGATGGAACACCAAAGTGCGGCGAAAGAAAATTTGTGCCCGGCCGGGATTCGACCACGGTATCTCCTGCTTACTAGACATACGCGTTGACCACTTCGCCACGGAGGACACAGTGACCAACCCGACTGCAGAGGACTATTCTCTGAACGCCTCCCGCCACACCCAAATCTCCATTCGCCGCATTTTGGTATTCCATCTAAACCTAGTACAGTGAAGCCATAACTCATCGCAAATTGCGATTTATTTCATTGATTGAACGCTGTAACGTCGTCTATAATATATATAATTTTACTTAAACTAAGGATATCACACACACACACCTATGTATTAGGGAGGACTAAAACCTCCGACGGTGAGTATCCGTGCTCTCCGCAGCAAATGGGCTTAGACCGCTCGGCCACTTCACAGCGACTGAAACAGACAATTAATATGCTTTGCGTACTGTTTTGGTAAGGAATAATCATCCTTTGAGAAAGAAACATTTCTCTAGCTCAGGTATGGAACGCTGCATCCCTTCTACAGTAAGCAAGTTTTGTGGATATAGAACCCCTGTTTGTATTGTTTGCTGTGCTCAAAAATAGCACCATCCTTGTATCTGGCGTCTTGGGGCTGCGTTTTTGTAATATAGTCCGAAACGAAATCCTGCTCGACAGGTACTACCGTGAATGGCTTTTTCTGAGGGTAATTTGTAATGAAGTACTGATAATGATCCCTGGTGTACTGGTCAATTGAGGTATGGAGTGTTGAGCTGACCTTTCGTATCCAGCCTCCTATGGCAGTTTCTAGCAAGTAGATTTTCTGGAGCGTCTAGAGTCGGATGGCGTATTAAAAAAAGAATTGCGCAAGGTATCCCGAATAAATGAAATAAATAATTTTTTAATGGAAATTTGTAAGGTAACCGGAATATTAATGTTTAATGGTAATTGATCAATAGTGCGTACTACGTACGTGAAAGAAAATTTAAACTGTTAAAAACCGAACAATCTGGTGACTACGACCATTGAGGAAAGCCTTAGAAAACATTAATATGCGCAACGGACACGCCCGGGAAAAGGAGAAACTCAAACACTAGAATTTATGGCCCTGTATAAAGTACTCGCAAAGGGTACAACGAAACTGATGAACTTGAATAATGAATCGGGGAAACAATCTGAATGCGACACAGAAAAAAAATAAAAGTTGACTTACCTCGTATTTTCTTATTACAAAACTGGAAACAGGACACAGCAAGCAGCTCACGTCTTGCAGTATTTCAGTATTAAAAATTTTCGAAAATAATAGTTGGGTAGTAATTAAGTCCAACAATAATCATAAATGAAGAAAATGAAAGGAAGGGGAAACTAACTACTAAATGAGGACACAGAACGCAAATTGAATATTAGAAATCATGTATTCTTAAAAAAAATGTGAAGTAGAAAAATATTACAGAAAATTAAATTAACACCATGCATTACAATAATAGCGTGCTGCAACAGATACTCAACAACTTGCTTCCCCTACAGCGTCCTCGCGCTACCTCATCCAACAGGCAACTCTCCGCAAGTCAGCTCGCAACTGACTTGCTACTGACTGCTCTCTCTCGAGGCCAGAGTGCTTACTCTACAATCGAACTTCCAAAGATTACTGTGCCACTTACAATATACATCTATGGCCAGTTTAGATATGTACAAAAATTACAGAAAATCGACTTATGTCGGGACCATAGGGACCTTACAATGGACCCGACGTTAATTTCGCCCTTCGTATTCGCAACGCCTCGTATGAAAAGCTACGAAACATCTTAACACACAAACAGGTTGAAATTTGAATTTACAGCATTGGGATAACGTAGTACGACATCTAGCGACGCGAAGCATGCTTCGACAACTCCTCCTAAAAATTCAAGGCTGTGTACTCAGAAAAATGTTCAAATGTTTGTACAACTTATGGGACTTAACTACGGGGTCATCAGTCTCTAAGCTTACAAACTACTTATGAACTACCTACAACTAAGGACGGCACAAATATCCATGCCCGAGGGGGGATTCGAACCCCCGACCGTAGTGGCCGTGCTGACCGTGACTGGAGCGCCTCAGTCACCTCGGCCACCGCGGCCGGCTGTGTACTCAGAACGTAAGGTGATGTTCACCGTATTTTTTTGACATCCGAGGTCCGATATTCATCGGATTCCTTGACCACGCATAAAACAGTAACAGAGATGTGTACTTTGAGGCACTCCGTAACCTACACAAGTACAGCAATAGCGAGCGCTGCTCACTGAAGCAATGAGTCCGCTCCATGATAACGCCCTTCAACACGGCTCTACGGTCACACAGAGTGTACTGGCCAAGTCAAGTGGGAGCAGCTTGAGCATCCGCCTTACAGTCCGAACATGCCGCTCTGTGACTACCATCTGTTTGGTCCGATAAAAACATTTGAAAGGGAAGCGCTTTAACTCGGACGACGAACTGAGGGATACAGGAGGGGACTGGCTCTTGTCACAGCCACAGGAATTCTGGGAACAGGGATTCTTTCGGCACGTTAAACAGTGGGACTAGTGATGTGGGCCGGGTATATTACCAGTGGGAAGGAACTTGTAAAATTGGAATATTGCCGGGAATATTTCTTTGGCCTAGGAAGATTGGAAAAAATTGGGAATTTATGAAATTTTTTTAGATTTTGAAAGTTTAAACACTTATTAAAGTTAAAGAACCTTATAACTAGGTTAACTATGTAAATTCATACTTATTAATCCAAGATTTATCATTCTCTTCATTAGTTTCCTTGCTAATTCCATGAAGAAGATCTTTTACTTTAAGTCTTGTGGGAAAAAAAAAAATAATTTAAAATATTCGCTAGGGCTACAATTTTTCGGCAGGTTGAAACCCCACATTTCTTTGAATGAAACCTAAACTTACGAAATATTTCTCTGAAAGCCTAATTCTCAATCGGCCGTCATCTGTAGTCTTCAATTTTTCGAAACGAATGAATAGAGGTATTTCACTTTCAGAATTCAAAGACTTTTTAATTCCGGCGACGAATTACGATTTACAAAAAATTATTTTCTAAAATACGCTAGCAATTTTAGTTTTAGAATCTTTAATTAATGTTTTCTTTTCAAATTTCTATGTTAATAAAATCATTTTTCATGTAACTCATAAATCGCGGCTAGTTTATTTGCATAATTTTTCCCTGAAATGCAATTTTCATTGACCAATTTTATCAATATCGCACCAGTTTAACATTGACATTGACAGAAACCTTAACAGATTGAATAAAAAACCGCCGTGTGTATTTTAGTATTTAGTAGCTGCTCACTAAATGGCTTATCACTAATACAAATTCAGTTTTTCTAAAGGTTGATTATTTCGAGGTTGGCAATTCTAGGAAACATAAGGATCGGAAATTTTGCATTGTGGTTATTCATTTGCACTTTTTGTTCAATTATAATTTTTTCCATCATATAAGAGCGTTCGTGTTTGTTTTAATAAAACAATTACCACAGTGACCTATTAATTTGAGCGATTTCGTTTTTGAAATTATAAAAATCCAAGAACTTCATATAATTATAATTTTTCTTAAAATATATTTCAGTTTTCGTATTTGATTTAACTACATAATTACTGCCTAAAACTTATATATAATGGACTCTGAAAGAAATCGAAAATCAAATGTTCAAATGTTTGTAGAGCTTACGGGATTTATCCATGACGGAGGGGGGATTCGAACCCCCGACCGTAGTAGGCGTGCAGACCGTGACTGGCGCGCCGCAGTCCCCTCGGTTACCGCGGTCGGCCGCAGTTAAGTCTCAACAAACATTTGAACCAATTCTGACGAGTGCATTCAACAAGCTGTTTGGTCTGTCTACACCGTTCTGCGTGGTGTCTCGGTGCTAAAGCTGGACCTGGCTATAAACATCGGGAGTGAAGTTCCATGTCCTATTACGTACAGTTTCAGTCCAAATGCGAAAATCATTGATCAGAATTCGGCTGAGGGTTTCCCCGAGCTGATATCCGTAAGTAGCGGTCCTCAGCTGCTAGGGTAGGCTTTTTGGGCGGCCAGAGGGAGGCGAACCCTGAACAGCTTATATTATTATGGAAGGTACAAAAAAGATTTTTTACTTTTAAATGCATTACAGTTCACTGAAAACTATAAATTTTTTCTGTAACATTGTTGAAATATTAATTAAAATTTATGTAAGACATCACAGAACAATATTTCTGATAAAAAGAAGACAGTATAATATATCATTCATTTGTCAAACAGCGGCTTACTCACTCATGTTTCTGTCTGGATTAGATGTGATGGAATATATAAGCTGCTATGAAGTTCCAGGAAAGCCAAACCTATATTTAAGCTTTTGTAGATTTGGAGAAAGTTTTCGACAATGTTGATTGGAATACACTCTTTGAAATTCTGAAGCGAGCAGGAGTAAAATATAGGGAACGGAAGGCTCTTTACAACTTTTGCAAAAGCCAGACCGCAGTTATTAGAGTCGAAGGGCATGAAAGGGAAGCATCGTTTGGGAAATGAGTAAAACAGGATTGTAGCATTTCTCCGTTATTCAACTTGTACATCCTTATTTAATTGGGTGTATACTTCGTAGAAAAATATGTTGTTAAAGATACTTTTGGATATTGTCACATATCAGTCCAACAATGTTGTTGTTTTGATACATATGAGCGAACAAATCAATTAAATTCTCTATATATCTGTTCAAATGGCGATGACTCAGCATGGTAACAAGAAATTAACACGTGTTTAATTAATAAGTTCAGCAAATAGTGATCACAGACAAAGCTCGTAAAATATGAAATTTTTCAAACATACTCCATAAATTGCTAATATGTATCTATATCATCTTTTAGATGTTGGTAAGGAACCAGTTACATCGCAAGAAACTATTTCCAGAGATTTTAAAGAAGTAAAACATCACCAACTCATCTTAATTAGTTTAGACCTACGGTAAATGATGCACCTTTTTAACAAGGTTTGTAGTTTATATTTCATACTAAAAATAACAGAAAAGTGTTTCAGCTTTGTAAGACATTTTATAGCACAAAAATGTTCCCAAAGAAATGTGTGTACCACACTAACTTAGGAAGACCATCTCGAGATTGTACGGAGTCAAGTTTTCCTCACTCTAATTTCCTGGATATTCTGACCTCAAAATCATGTTCTACTCGTCAAGACGAATCGTTTGAATACAAACTCGATGATGTACAGGCATTTTCAATGATAATAATTACAGACTGTTATGCAAATTACGTGATCATGTAACAAGTGCGACAAGATAATCAAAGCTAACGAGTACTAATGAAAAAACATCTGAAGTTTTTCGAAAGCGAAGCGAGGCGCCGATGTGGCGGTGGCTGGTGACTATAGACAGGTGGGCAGAAGGCTCCTCACCCCATTTTATGACGTAAAATTTTAAAATTGTATCAATTAAGATGATATGTTAAAATATCTTATCAACAAAAGCCACTTCCTTCTTGGGGGAATATGGATGCCTTAAAATCCTTTTAGAAGCCACACAATACCACTCTCAACGAAAGGTGTATACTTGAAGCTTTTAGACGCAGGTGGGATGCAAATTCAATCCGATTGGTAGGCGAGCCATTGGCATGCAAGTGCCAGTGACCCCGAAACCCAGTGTGTTAGTCTCAGACTGATGTACTATGCCAATTTATAGCCAGACGTTCTTGACTTCATCATGACACAGGGAAGTGCGATTGGCAGTAGTCGATCAAGATACACAATTTTTAGTTTGGATTTCAGCAAAGACGCAGATAGCACCCGTCGGTGCAGTTAATGGTATTTTGTACAAATGCTTTAAGTGAACTCCACCCATCCCCAAACAGTAATAACAAATACGTTTTTTTACCACTGTGTAACATTTCTAATATTGCGATAGCCTTGAACATAAACTGACGAAATTTAATTAAAGTCAAGTAGGCATGTTCTTCAGCCATTCCACCAACTAAATTTTATTTTGAAATTGTCTATATGTTTCATCTATCCTGTCAACGTATATGGAACTTGGAAAATAAAAATTTATTTTGATTCTTTATTAATTTGAGATTTCTTAAAAAAGGTTAATAAACACAAATAATTTTCAATCGTTTTTTTTTCAGTAACTAGTGACATTACTTTAGTACCTGCACTGATCCTTACTAGTTCCACTTTGTTAATTTTAAGATTTTTCTTACAGGAGTTGTCATCTACGTCTATCTTTGCATAAGTGATAAAATTTCACCGATTGTAGGTAGACAAGGAGCATATTTCTGACTTCTACGTTACACGCCGTTGATGTCCTCCTTGCAAGAGCCTCAGGTACAATTATAATAGGTCAGATCTATAGATTGTGCACTACAAATAGTTGGAAGAGTAGAATAAAAATCGCAAAAGGATAGATTTCACATTAGAAGGTATACAAACTACCCAAAGATGAATATCTTTCCTGTAGTACAAAATATCTTTTCCTATTTATAGTTAGAGCAAAAGACACTCATATTTCCTTTAGATTAAATATCTGTTTTAGGTGGATACTGTTGTTGAAACCTAAGAAAAGTTTTACATAAATATACAAAGTCGTTCTGAAACGTGACATTTTCTAAATACATTTCTTTAAATTTATTATCATCACTAGTCATTCCTTGTTGTAACCTTGAGAATACATGTGAATAATGTTCGCTTCCCGTTACCATATTGTTATTAGTCAAACATTCTTGTAACAGTGTGAGAACTGGTGGTCTTGGGGCAAAGTGCTCGACTGGAAACCAAAGGGTCACAGGTTTTAAACCTGGTCGGATCTCGGATTTTTTCAGTCTGTGCTTTAACCTATCCTTCACCTTCCAACATTGTGAGGAGTCATTAGAAACGACACGTGGTTCGGATTCCACGTTAAGCTGTAGTTCCCCTTTCCCCGGTTGGATAATTGGGGTAGGCTAGGGAGACGCAAGTCGCCGAAGTGGCGTTCAATTGAAAAACTTGCACCAGGCTAATGAGGCACACGGAATTATTATTCTTATTATTGTTGTAACAGTAACGCCTATCTGATAAGTGTCATGTGCAACAACTTACAAGTCATAAGGAGAGTTATAGCCTTGTGATCACAATAAATAGTAATTTCCTTTTGAAATACAATATAAATTTTCGAAGCACACATACCAAGCTAAGATCTCCTGTTTTGTGGTGGTGTAAGCCCTTTCACAGTTCTTCACAGTTCGGCTGCAAATGGTATAATTTTAATATTCTCTCTATCACTTGTTTTATCTGTATGGAATAAAATAGCACCGATAAATTTCTCTGGTGCAGGTAGCTACACAAAAATCTTTCTGCATATTCAGATGTGATAAAATGTTACAGTTAATTACAGCTTCCTTAATTTTATTAAATATGTTACAACATTCATCCGTCACGTTTCATGTGACTTTTCTCCTGTGAAACTTTAACAAAATGTTGTTATTAGACAGATGCCAAGGAGTGAATTTTTTGAGATCTGTCAAACAACCTAAAAATGCATTGAGCTCTCGTTCATTCTCAGCACATCTAATTTCTTCGTATTTGGAATTATTTCCTCATCAGAAATAAAGTGCCCAAGGAACATCAATCTACTCTTACGGAATTTCTCTAAATTTTCGATGTTCTTCCCGTGGAGTACTAGCTATTAGTAGAATGTCAACGTAAACTTTAACTTTTCTGAATAAACCACCACTTAAAACTGTATCTAATGCTGCAATAAAGACGACACTACATTTTTTTTATCCAGTATGATGAGCGAATGTCAAATGAAGTGAGGTATTTTACACCATGACAACCTTGGACAAGCTCTTCTACTTTTTCCGGCCTCCTCGTCCTTAAAAGCTTGATAATTTTATTAATGTCGCTACCGTCAAGAACGAAAAGGAATACTGCATCAGCTTTAATTAAAGAGAATTTTGTACTACTGTAAGGCATCTTTTGCATCCCTCTTTCTTTTACCACGGAACAGAACACGATACCTTAAAATATGTGTGGTGACAGTAAACATTCATACTGTATTCATTACCTATCACAATGTCCGGGTTCACGCCAAACGCTTCCGTAAATTTATGTAATAAAGATTTTTTTCAATTTGTTTGGTTTTCATTAATAGATTGAAACTCGGAAACCTCATCCTGTATCACTTTTATAATGTAGTCTGAGCCATAAAACCTTTGATTACACACTTATCCTTCAAATAGAGGCTTTTGGAAGACACCGACATTTAATTCATGCCTAGAGTTATTAAATTCTACACGTTGTAATACGTTTACATTAATGTACTGACCCTAATTACGCAATGTGCACATTTCCTTAGGCAGGTTAATCACTGCGGATTTGTCCCTTAAAATGTCCCAACACCAGATACACGGGTATGATAATGTGGGAGACAACAGAAACTTGCAAGGTAATTTCGTAATTTCTATTGAATTATCGTCACAGGTTTGTTTCTCTTCTTGAGTATTTATTTTCACCTTTGTCTGGGCTTTCATGTAGAGGAAATGTGCCCCTAAACGCATCTGAGAGAGTACAGTTTGAATCTTGCAACGTTGATAGCCTCTGTTTCGCTTTCAACATTTTTGTAGGCTAATGCTCATAACACACTATACTGCTCCTGTATCTATTAAGATGTTAATTGTTTCGTTATTGACTGAAGATTCGACTTCAACCATAGCTTGGCATACTTATTTAGGTCTAATTTTATTATTGGTAGGATTTTGTCATAGTTCCGCACGAATGTCGATTCTGTAATTATATCTGAGTACATTAACAAACTGGTTATTCTTGCTTTCCACAGAACGTCCAACTGCTCCCGTAAGGCATAATCAAACTACTTTTTGTATGGCACTTCAATGATTCTCGGGTTGTCATTCAAAACATTCTCTTCTAATGCCTAATGCCACTAGTTCTTGCCCCCAGTCACTGTTTGAAAACACGAATTTTGATGTTGATTATTATCGTTAGGTTTCGTAGTTAGAATGAAATTCGTTGAGATGTTGTGGTAAATAGTGGGTTATTCTCGGCACTGGTCTTATCGTGCTCTTGAATCCTATTCGTCAAACTTACGCTTTCATTAGAACTTCCCTGAATTATTATTATTATATGGACTCCTTTCACGTCGATGTTTATTGTAAGAATTATTCCGGTTACCATCATGGTTATTATTCGCATGAAACCGGTTCCTCGTACCGCTGTTACCAATACTGTTTTGTTATTATTATTGCGACGCCCTCCATTTACTTGTTTTTCCCCTTCCTATAATTACTTCCTATACCGTTTCTGTTAGAATCTTTCCGATTACTACAGCCACAGGTACTGCAACCGATCAAATTAACGTGACGGCTAAAATGCTCTTCATCTTTGTGTATTACTTCAAACATTTCAGTAACTGATAAAAATTTGTCTAAATCCGTATCAAAGACCGTCGCTAATTCTTCCCTACAATGAGCTGGTAACCTCCCTATAAAAATTGCTAAGACTTCCACGTGTGGCGTACGTCTAGGTAATGTGTCTTATTTAAATACTTTTAAAAATATTCATTTAGATTACCCTTCTTTGGATTATAGAAATTATAATTATAAATTTCATTCCGTAGTCTAATTTGCTTATTTTTCGACCAATATTTGTCAATAAAAAAGTAGTTCAAGTTCTAATTGCGGTCTACAGGAATCAGCTACATTAGAACACCTAACGGCAGCATAATCCAATGTTTTCTAAGCTACGTACTGAATTTTTACTATCTCAGACCACGAACTAGGAAACACATATCTGTAACTATTAATAAAAATCATGGGATGCGTTTTGTCATTTGAAAACGTATGGTAAGATTTACTTTTAAAATGCTAATCTTACCATTTTTGGTTGAACTGCATCTGGCCAAATTAACCTAGACATCTCATTACCTCATTCATTAACGCCCTGTAATGTCACATTTTCGTGACATTTTTTTCTTTTATTCATAGTTACTTCAGATACAAGAGATATTCCTGCTAATTGATAGTTATAATTCTTATCAGCGGTTGCTATATCGACGTCGGATGATTGAGAATTAGCCAAGTTTTCAGTTGACTTATCTCTGGAATTCCGATACTCTCTGTTGTCGCATAGGTCAATATTATTTAATCTTCGCCGAATGAAATGTGAACCGTTCTCTACTGCTATTTGAACTTGTGACTAAGCTTTCTTTTTATTTTCTAGCCATGCTGCCATTTCGTTTCCTAATGTTTCTACCTTATCACTTAGATACTTATCTATTGTTTGGTCTTTAAATTTTGAGATTTCGACTTTTTCAGATAATTCTTGTACCGTTTCCTTAACGGCTACGCTCTCTTTCTTTAATCTGTTAACTTCACAATCTAGGTTAGCTACAGATACCTGTGAACTATTTTGTGTTTGTTTAGCATTGTTTAAATTTGATTTAACCGAATGAATCTTTCCTATACTTTCACCTCAAACCCTTCTTGTCTATCGGTGAATGAACTCCGTAAAGCATTTATTTCTTGACGGAATTCTAAATCACATGATTTCATCTCTTCGCGAAATTGAAAATCACTCCGTTTCATCTCTTCCCGGAAATTCCTAAATCACTTTGTTCTCGTTCCTCAACTCAAGGAAAGAGTGAAAAAATACCTGTTCGACACTCGCATAACCACATAATTTACTATCATTATTATTATTGGCTTCCGGGGTTGATTTCGTTCCACACTTCCACTAGCAGAAGTTTTATCGCTACTTCTGTCAATCGCAGATACTGACACAGTATCTATATAATAATTTCTAACAGAATCACTAATACCTACAGTTTCATCTGTACCGACTGAAGTTCTGATCCCTATTATATTCAACAACTACGTCCTCAACCTGAATATTGTGTACATTTTCATCATCCATTTTAGATCTAAGATTGTTCAAATGTTTGTTAAGCTTAAGGGACTTAACTGCGGGGTCATCAGTCCCTAAACTTACAAACTACTTATGAACTAGCTTATACTAGAGATGGCACAAACATCCATGTCTGAGGGAGGTTTCGAACCCCCGACGGGGAACGGCCTCGCGCATAGCTCCTCAATGCGCTCGGCCGCTCCGCCGCGGCTGTAAGATTGAATACGCGCTTCGATATAATAACCAGATATTAACAAAAACTACTTTAGCAGTTATAAATATTTAGATATAAGAGATTTGTAAACATATATCCGTCAAAACACGCCGTATCCTTCCACTAACGTAATTTACACAGTATGAAAACACAATGAGTTTATGTTCTTTAAAATTTCTTTCTTTCTTTACAACGACAGGTTTTGATGATGTCGATTATATATACTCAAGTTTTTTAATTACTTCTTGTAGATAGGACTCGGCACTTTTTCTGAATTGAATTCGATATAGTTATCTTCCTTTTTCGCCTCCAAAGATGCCATAACGTCTCTCAGTTATCAAGAAATATATGGGTATACGAGCAACGTAATTTAATTAAGAAATAAGTTTACTGAAAGAAGTTTGTTAAAATTATTAGCAAATGTCACTGTATATTGAGAATATAAACTTTACCTTTTTATTGCAGTTAATTTTCTTTCTTTCATTTGATTTTATTTTCCTTTAGGTTCGGCAGTTCAGGTTCGTGTTTCCCAGGATTCGCTAGAGTTAAATTTAACTGTCACTACTTGCTAAATACGTCCTTCAATTCTCCAGTTTTGTACTCGATCCCCCTCGTTGTATGGTGTCTTTTGTAATGTCACTCGATAATGTACGTCACATAACAATGCTTAAATGCACGTTCTTGCCCAGCTATTTAAAGTTTGCTTCTGTTTGGCTGAACGTTGGTAGAGAAATCGCAAGAGATTGATTTACCGATCCTATTTTTCCTACACTTGTTTAAAATTATTATTATTTTTTTTTTTCAATAAAAGTTCGCGCGAAAGTAATGTAAGGAAGTTAGGTTTTAAAGGTTGTGCCCTTCGCTACGTACGGTATTGAAATTCTGGGATAACGTAGTTCGTTACCTAGCGATTTGTAGCAACCGCTAGACAGTCCGATTTAATTATAACGTCTTTTAAATCACAATTAATCTTTAATATTTCCACTATATGTATTTAAACAGAGTCACACGAGTTATCATTCACTGTTCTAAATATGTGATTCTAAATCGTTAACTTCCTATCGCATATCTACAAACGTTAGGTTTACAGTCCAAAGATAAAGTTCCCAGTAAATGTTTATACACGTAAGTTCACTTTAACTATGCACGTATTTTCAAATATCAATTTATATGAGGTGATGTAAATGATGTTGGGTCATAAATCAATTGGATATCTTTTTTATCTGTCCCAGACTATGATAATTTCATAGATTATATTGAATTTTACCTTTTTAATGAACCCGCTTATTATCTAAGGAGTCTAGTAATGTTGACTTCAACTTTTGTGATCGATGTATATTTCTGACTGATTTAAGACTATTTAAATCTATGACACTTCGTGTTATGTTTTCGAAAACTGGTCGATTAGTACAACTAGTACGCACTTCCTATCGACAAAAATTCTAACAGGACAAACGTGCTAACAATGCATTGCTTCTATAAGAGTACTCGAAAATAGTCGATATTATTTGCACGCTCTTCAAGTAACCACATTTCTAGTTTGTCCTACCGCTAATTTTAATATTCAAAGAACAGTTAATTTTGAATTCCCGTTATAAAATCTAATTTATAAAAGCCAAATATTTATAAATTGGAATACCGACCAGTGGACCTATCGATTGCAGTCCTGCCTAAGTTTCATCGTATCCGAAATGTGACGTTTATTTCTGGAGGGACTCTCATGAAAGAAGTTCCCAGATGTCAAACAAAAGCAATGTTGTTCGCTCATGGAGGAGGTACAGAAACACAGGAACTGTACGTGAGTTGCATCGCTGTTTCTGCCCAAAGGTTACCGCACCGGCTGACGACCGCTGCTTCGCTGCTTATGGATTTCCGAAGGAACGAATCCTGATCATGTGTCGAGTTTCTTGTGTACCACCTAACAGTCTCAAGGAGTTATTCACTGTGAAGGACTGTGGTCTGTGTGTGTGTGTGTGCGTGTATCACGGACCTTTGCTAGTGATACGTGGCACTGTTTCGTGAGTTAAATAATGTTGAAGTATTTGTAGACGTAAGGGACCAATCTTCTAAGGTCATCAGTTTCCTCCCCCCCCTCCCCACCACGCTGCCGAGCGGGCGTTTACTCCAATGCGCATGTGTGTGTGTGTGTGTGTGTGTGTGTGTGTGTGTGTTATACTTAGGGTAGTTTAAGTTGTTCGTAAGCCTAGGGAGCACATTAGTTAAATCCATAGATTTATAAACATTTAAACATTTCTTCTTCGGCCCCTAGGCGTACAAAATATTTAAACTAACGTAAGGTACGAATACACCCATGTCCTGGGGAGTGGACATGCAGTTCGTGGTATGGTGTCTTAAATCGCACCACCATTTCCGTGCAGCTTTTTCTCAGACAGAGGTACGTCTATCGTAATAGTTGTAGTTGGTGTCATGTACATCGAGACCCTTCCATTCGGTGTGCGCCTTTCGTTGAACAAAGCAAAGCCACTCGTGTACTCTGTTGCCATAGTATTCTACATGTCAAACCTCAAACTGCTAAGGTAATCGGTGCCAAGATTTACACACTACCTAAACTTTACTTTTACTAATGACAACCTATACCCAAGCCTGATGGAGGACTCGAAACTACGGCGAGAGCGACAAGGCACCTTGGCACCTCACAGTTCGCGGCACTGTATCTTTTCTGGCCAGTCAGACACGAGACATACGACTTCTTCGCGAAGCGTATCGGACGTGTATACAGTGTTATTGTATGCAGAGTGGATGTTTGTGCAGGTTTCGTGGTCAACGCTTGTACAAAACTGCGTCACACTTGTCGACGTTTAGGTAATACGCCTTTAATCAAACCAAGGTTCGACAGTTACGAGCGCTGTCTGTAGAGGTGTTTTCAATCTGACCTGTTAGTTGAGCGGCGAAGTTAAAATTAATTAGAAGAAAGAACACACTTCGTAGCCAAGATCGTTGCAATGGTAGTTTATTCTGGATTACCTGTTTCCACAAACAAATTTGACATCATCTGATCCTAATTTTCACGACGGGTGTTGCCAACTTTGCTTGCCGAAAGCGGTAATCCAGAATTAACGACCAATGTCTTCTAATAAGTTTTCAACCTAGGGCTTTGTCATCCGCGTGGATGGCAACCGTCTTGTTTAATCTGGTCGGAAATAATTTATATAGACATTAGACGGGAGTGGCCCCAGTAGGGTAGTAGACTCTATAACGTAGCCGCTTTCTCTCGTGCAGACGACTGTTGCGGTAGCAGCGGGCCCTTCACTGAGGCGCAAGGAGCGCAGTTGACTGTGCGTCGGTCAGCGGCCGGTGCGGTCTGCCGCCGCGGTTGCCAGACCGTGCCCATCAGAGGCGCATGTGCACTGGCGCGTCAAACCTGTTTGACGCCCCCGCACTGGGGCGTAGCAGAGTGGGCGGGGGAGGCAGGGGAGAGGTGGGCTCCAATATCGGCGGGCCGAGGGGGCGCGTCATCTGCAAAACAATGTCTGTTTATCTCTCTCTGTCTGCAGCCCTCTGTGTGCGCGCCTGCGGGCTCCTGTGCAAGGTGTGTGTGTGTGTGTGTGTGTGTGTGTTTGTGCGCGCGCCGGCGAGATTTAGCCGGCACCGGCTCTCAGGGGGTGGCGTGGGATGGGGTGGGTCGCTATTTATGGTTCCTCATTAATACGGCGTGCGTCACACCCCAGACCAGACCGATGGGCGGGGTCCAGCTGACTGATCGAACGCCGCCCTCTGTTGTTTCGCGTTTGCCTGCCAGTGCCCACGGAGGGCTCCTGCAGCCCTTCTGTGGTAAAGTTCGAACGATTGTTGTTAAAGGCTGTGGCTTAAATACTGCGAAATGTAGATAATATTTTGTAGGTGGAAGGAAGTGCCAGCAGCTGTATAGAAATTATTTATTGAATTTTTCGCGACCGGTTTCGGTGCTTCAATTACACCATCTTCACGCCCCCGTTGTATAACTGTCTTCAATGGCACATTTGAGCAGGGTAGCCGTTAATACCAGTAGCCTTAAATTTTTTAGTCTATTCATGTCACAATCTCAACGACGACTGATAACTGTTTATCTGTCGTCGTTGAAATTGACATGAATAAACTAAGAACTTTGTGATACATTGGAAAGATAGACTGGTTCATAAATACTTCCTCATGATCCTATTTTGAATTTTAGAGTCTGACAATTTTTACATGTTCTTTGTCCGTTACGGTTTTCCGATCACCTTCTTGTCTGTCTACTTTTATTTGTTCCAGCTCTTCGAGCAGCGTGTCCCACACATTTTGATAAGTAGCTTACTCCACCCAAAGAATTATGTTTTGCAATAACCTCGAATTAAATTTGATAAAAACTACTATTTAAATCCTATTATAAAAGTTCTTTCGATAAAGTGCAACGAGCGAGGTGGCGCAGTGCTAACGCAATGGACTCGCATTCGGGAGGTAGGTGGTTCAAATCCACCTCCCGCCATCCAGATTTAGGTTTCCCGTGATTTCCGTAAATCACTCCAGGCAAATGCCGGGATGGTTCCTTTCAAAAGGGCACGCCTAATTTCCTTCCCAATCCTTACCAAACAAACCGAGCGTCAGCTTCGTCCCTAATGACCACACTGTCGACGGGGCGTTATACTCTAATCTTCCTTTCATATATAAATTCTACACTGAATGCTCACTCATTTTGTTTTGAGAACATCACCATCTTTTTGTTCTTGAAGGAAGTAAGACGATTGTATTTGTGTGTCAGATTTTAAATACGTTTATAAAGACTGTGTTAATATTACATCATGTTTGCCCACTTGAGTAACGAAAAATATTCGATTACTCATACTTAAGAAGGCACAGAAAATATGCGAAACGCAGAATTTTTAATATGTCATACTATCACTACATGCAGTACCAGCTTAAAACAAAAACAACTGCTAGCGAATTTGTAATTTTGAGATAATCAGATGATGCGTATGTTTTTCTTCTTTTGTAAGAATGTAAGAAGACTGTCATTTATTCATATATGATGCATTGTGAAGTTGACTTGAAAGAAACATGACATAGTGACATAGCGTGCAGTACACAAATAGTTTCGCCTTGTGCTCTTCGACCAACAATTTAAAAATTATTGGAATGTGGAAGTGCGGGACGCTTTTGCCATTTTCGGGACTTTTCAGTAATTATCCCAATGCGAGACAAAGAATCCAAATGAGGGACTGTCCCTCAGAATCCATGAGTTGGCCGCTTTAGGCTAGAGGCTTTTGAAATGTGGTGCTACAGAAGAATTCTGAAGATTAGGTGGGTGGATTTCGTAACTAATGAGGAGGTACTGAACAGAATTGGGGAGAAAAGAAATTTTTGGCATACTTTGATTTAAAAAAAAAAAGGATCAATTGGTTGGACACATTCTTAGACATCAAGGAATCGTGAAACTAGCATTGGAGGGAAGCATGTGGGGTAAAAATCGCAGAGGAAGACCAAGAGATGGATACAGTAAGAAGATTCAGACAGTCTCCGGACTGAAGACCACAACAACAGCAACAATGTCCCATTCCATGAATTACGGAGGGAATTAAATGTAGATAATAGGTTGGAGTACAGTCTTTTATTCTGCAACAGAGGTTAGTCTAATAATCTTCATTTGACCCGGGCTCAGACCTCGATTTGCTGTTTAATTGCTCAAAGGCCACGACGAACGTATCACAGATTTACCTCACACTCTGCACATTGTTGGTAGACTATTAAGACAACTTAAGGTGAAAGTACGAAACCGAATTACTTGCAGAATTTTGAGAAAATTCGTTCGTTGCAACAGCACGCAATCACGGTGTTCGCGTGGTTAACATTCGAGCTCTGAAGTCGGTTGATCGCTGGACCCAAAATGTTTTGATACTGGTCATAGAATTTCATATGTATTACAATGTAATATAATTAAGTGCATGAACACTTACTGAATATGTATTACAATGTAATGAACGCTTACTGAATTCCAATGTTACTATTGCATTTACAACATTCAGCAAATAAAAGTCGAAATGCACATAATTTATTTTTTGAATTAACTCACAGTACTTCGACTACCGTGAATAATAAAAGTATTGAAGACTCATGCATAATGCATATTGCAAATGGCAACATAAATACAAGGTATATGTAATTTTACAGCAAGTCCACATTTCTCTGAAGCTTAAGTGGACCTTTCTTTTTATTTATTTATTTATTTTGTTGCCATTTATTAAGAGCTGATAAGCAATTCGGTTGGATGTAATGTTGAATTGTGGGGGCCCTCTCGAGGGGTTTTTTCTCAGACGTCTTATTACCTTTCAGACCTCTCTGCTGTTTTTTTGTCATAACCAGATTTTCCATCAGCGTAACTCAGTATCTCGCATTTTGCACATGGACTGAAATAGCTGTTGGCTGACCTCGCCGAATGGGTTCTCTCCTTTTTACTTATCTGCTGTACTGGTCTCTAAGCCCTTAAGAACTGAGACCTACTGCCTCTTGGGATTGTCTTACGAGAGCATTCTTGCACAGCAGAAGTAAAAAACCTGTCTTGGACAAGTTGGATGACTGCTAACATTTGATCTAAGTACTTTGTGATTTCAAGTAGTCAGTTTCTTCGAAGTTGTTTAGTAAATGGGAAAGATTGTGGGCGTATTGCTGAGACGGCACATGATCGATCTATGTTGATTATTGGGTACAAGTTGGCAGGACAGTTTTCAAACACTGCTGAGATATAGCTGCACTGACAAAGATTGTCAGTCTGGATTGTGTCCGCGTTTCCGCCGACCACTATTGAAGGAAACAGGGAGATTTCTGTCATGTATTGAGAGCAGATCATAAGAATCGGTCCACGTAATAACAGCTTCAACATCGTGATTGTCTTCACTATATCAACACAGTCAACTGAGGCTGGTGAAATTGTCCACAATCACACGAATATTTTCCTTTCGCCCAACAGCTGGTTCAGGAAAGGGACATTCAGTAGTATATAGACTGCTGTAACTATCCCATCATTCCAAAATTATGAATTCTGCTTTTGAAAAATCAAAAACACTGCCATAAACATCAAAATATGTTATTTAGGTTGTCGGTTTTTCTGCCGGGAACAGTGTAGAATCTTGCACAATGTTTCAACTACGTAGCTCGTAGCTTTCTTCAGGCGCGACACACTCTCAGGTCGCATAGCCGAAATATTGTGCAAGATTCCGACAACCAAGATATCATTCGATCGCCGGGAAAGCTTGAAGAGTTACATCAAAATATGTTTTTAATTTTTTTATCGAATTATTGTTTTTTTTTTTTTTTTGTCATATTTTTGATGCGCAACACAGATGTATGTATTGAGGTATATTATTACTTGGAACGTTAATATGTTGATAGTTAACACTGTCAGATCAATAATGCCAGCCTAATCTTCACCATAGCACCAAAGACATGACAATTTATTGCTGAAATAAAATAACAGGAACCACACTCAAGCTCACACTAACAGCCACGACCAGACGGCAACGTAACACAACCTCCAACTGGAGAGATTAATGCCTCAGAAGTGGCTACACGCCGTACCAAGTGGCAAAATGTCGTACTAGAAGCATGTTGTTCAACAACAACATTGCGAATTTATGGATTGATACATCAGCTCTTAATACGTTGTTGTTGAGTAACAACAATGAGAATGAAAGGATTATGCAGTTACGTAGATCTTGTTCACGTTTGATAGTCGGTGGATCGCTCGATATAATCCTTCTTAGTCCTATTTTTTGCAACACTGCTCATTTTATTATTTTACCTTTGAAATTAAAAAAAATGCATCAGATGACCAGTGTTACAAAATAAAGAATCAGGAGGATTAAATCTAGCATTCCGTACTGTTCCATACTGCAGCAGAATATCACATATGCCCACCTGCCACGTTAGTTGCTCTCAGAAAGTATTGCACAACTATCCTTGACTTCCAATCTGCGAAGTATTAAAGTCATAAAATTGTAACTCCAGGTTATCGTCAGAGTAGGAGAGGTGTTACCTGATGATGTTTTTCTAATTGAAAAAGGTATTTACAAAAACAAATTTTGTTTACGAAAGTATAACAACGTTGTAGATTAGTTGACTTCTAGGATTAGGCTACAGAGTTGGTACTATAGCACATTACTTATTAAGCAGAATAATGAAGCGATGACGAATTTCAGGATCATTCGATTAATAGAAAAGGTACAGGGCGCATTCAGTGCTCGTAATCCAATCGTAGTTGTAATTTAAAAAAAAAAAAAAAAAAAAAAAAAAAAAACACAACCTTCCAGGTCAAAATGTCCAACACTCTTATGTGAAAAAATTATTTAGTGTTTTTTCAATACGAAATATCAGAAGAAAAAAATAACTGGTATTGATTTTCTTTATCGTTATTTCACCCCTCTCGGCCTATATAGTCAACACTGGAAAATCGGCGTCACATGCGGTGAACATCTTCTTCATTTTTAAGGCGAGCATTATTAACTTTAGCTGTTCCATAATCTGGACAGAATTACATCTGTGAAATGGATAACAACAGCTTCCAGCAGTGATTAGGCAGGATCAATTACTACAACACGTTGACGGAAAATAATAGGTAAACAAGGAAGGACGACGTCTTGATCAGATGAGGAGAGACGCCACCCACGAGAAAGCAGATGTACTGATAATGATTTAACGGCGTCCGCCAAAAGATATCGCACGGATATAGCTGCCAGAACGCCATCGATATCTACCCTTTAACGAGGAATGTTTACAACCAAAAGGCTCAGTGTGATACCAACGTGTGAAGCAAAGAGGTACCATACATCAGAATGCAACCGTCCTTCATACAGACAATTGAGTGTATTTCAAAGGGGTATAATTCTGGCCCTTCAACTGGTAGCATGGTCCTTTCAGAGAACTGCGTGAGCATTTAGACTTGCTGCATCAATTCTGCAACGATAATCGTTGTAATAGTCACGTGACTATTCTGACAACAGTAGACCATATTCTGGACGTCAACACAGCACAGACATCGAAGGTCGACTTATTCTAATGACATCACTAGCTGATCCTACAGTGCTTTTAACACGGTTTGTGATTCCGGAAGTATCAAAACGAAATGTCACCATACGGTTACATGATATGAGACTACGGGAACGCACACCATTAGAATGACTTTTACTTACGAAACTAAAATGTTCAAATGTTTGTACAGTCTATGGGACTTAACTACGGGGTCATCAGTCCCTAAACTTACAAACTACTTATGAACTACTTACGAACTAGGACGGCACAAATATCCATGCCCGAGGGGGGATTCGAACCCCCGACCGTAGTAGCCGTGCAGACCGTGACTGGAGCGCCTCAGTCCCCTCGGCCACCGCGGCCGGCACTTACGAGACTGCTGGAGCTGACGTGCACAGCTCAACTGGTACCGTTAGCGGTTAGAGCTTGCCCAAGAAGTTGTGGCCCGTGCGCAGAAACGCATTCTCGAGTTGTGCACAGCGTGAGTCCATTCCTTTGTTGCGGAGGGTTGGCTGGCTCAATTGCACGCTGCCTCAGTGTTGCCAACCGTAGGGACTCTTTTTTCCCCAAACTGTAAGGACGGATTTCCGCTCTCTTAGCAATGCGTTGGGACTTTTCTCAGGGACGATGCAAAATGAAACTACCTTTAATTTATTTTATTTTATTTATTTATTTACTTTTTTTTAGGGAACAGTGCCATTATCGATTTTAAAATATTTTAAAGCGCCAGCAGAGCTTAAAGCTGGCGCTTCCAAATAGCTCGAAATTTAAATGAATTTCGAGCAGTCAAAAGGCGCTCACAAAGGCCCACTTTCAGTGTTACTTCCGTAACCTAAAGTGGTCCAAAGTTCTATGGTAAAAGAGCTCGAGTATGCTCGGCTCAAGTTTTACTTACAAAGGAAGAATGCGGGGAATGCAGCTAGATCCAAGTATTTTTTGTCGTTACCTTTTTGTGATCCGACTGAAGCGTATGTGAACTCTTAGAGTGGCTTAAAGGTTCATCTGAATAAACCAATTTGTAGAGGAGAACATTCTCTACAACTTTGCTCTCTTATGGTTTCTCCATAACGCGCACCGTTAGAGAGATATTTGAAAAATAACTGCGATTTGACACAGTCACTTGAGTTTACGTAAACCAGGGGTTCGGAGATATCAAGTGATACGTGTCATCGCCGTCTTGCTTTTGTATTTTACGATTTTCTTACTATAACTTACGCGTTGTCATTTCAAAGCAATGACACATTGAAGATTTAACAAAAATATGTCGTTCTTAGTACGATAAATTATAATCTAGTGTCGAAAATGTCATATTAGCAGTGAACAATTGCCATCAATAGTATGAGAATAAAGGAACTTTGTAATTATCTGACGTAGAGATCAGGGGGTTAGGTTGTGATGCACATGATCGGTAATTCGAAACCGGCCGGTACTATACTTTTTTCGCCTAAAAGAGTTTTGGGAAACCTTATTAATAAAACAGAGCTATGTTATCCAACGTTTAGAGTTGTGCATATGTAAGAGTACTCCCTCTAAAATATGTGTTTGTTCTATTTCATGAACATGCTGTGCAACAACGAATTGAACAATGGTCTTCTGAAGCATGTGCACATAAACTGGGAGGGTACTGTAATAATGAGTATTCTAAACAACGTGCTGATACTAGTAGTTTCATATATAAATACCGTCCTAGATTTCTGTAGCAACTGTCGTTCCTAAATAACACTGAATACCACATAACTCAAACACTTAATCTATATACAAAGTTACTACCATAATTATGTCATTTACAACAGTCATTATAACAGTATCTCCCCAGTTTACGTACATGTGAAAAAGAAATCTGTGTTTGCAGTTCGTTGGTATGTATTTCGTGCTATGTTTACAAAATAGAACAAATGCACTTTTCAGAGAAAGCGCAGTTACCTTTGAACAACTCATAGTCTTCCAGAATATAGTTGTAGAAATTTTTCAGGAAACAGTCATAAGTATTATTAATTGGCAGATCTAGATTGCGACCACTGTGTGGTCATTATTTATGCTTAATAAAGATTAACACACGTAAAACATCTGGATATCCATGTTGAAGGTTGCGTTCGTAAGAGTTTTAATCTTTTTTAACCATTGATAATGAGCACACAGTGGTCGAAATCTAGAACTGCCAGTAAATGAGACTGATGACATTGCTGAAAAATTTCTACAAGTCAAAGTGCAATAGTTGAGAACAAGTTCAACTATGGAATCAAGCCTGAATATAGCTGTATTGAATTACCAAAAGTGTGAGAAAACCTTTTAGGAATCAAGATGAAAAAAATTTAACAATTTCCTGTGGCGGTTTTATGTATTATATTTTTATTTATTTATAATTTTTTGTTCTTCTGGTAGATAGATGCTTTTTTGGTCGTTTGTTCATGTTAGTTGTGGGTTATTCGTTGAGAATTTTACCTTGTTTATTTTATTACAGATGGCGTTGAGCCCTTTTCTTTTTCTCTTTTCATTGGGTCTTTGGCTTGATCGATCCTTTCTGGACATTGGTTTTGGTTTTATTTTGATCGTTTCGTCGTTGACTCAATCTTTTCGTTATAGAGGGCGTTGAGGATGCTGAGCTACCAACTCGTAACTCTCTGACAGAGCACGCTGAGCCACCGTGCCCAGCAAGTTTCGAACATTTTCGTGCTTCACAAACTAATTCGCCGCCCATTACGCTAACCCGAACATCTGCGAAAGTAATCCGTAATTCTCGTACAATCTATGGCAGGCGTTATCTGCTAACATGGCATTTTTAAACATTATATTATAATTCATTGTCCTAAGAACGGCCGACCGCGGTGGCCGAGGGGACTGAGGCGCTCCAGTCACGGTCTGCACGGCCACTACGGTCGGGGGTTCGAATCCCCCCTCGGGCATGGATATTTGTGCCGTCTTTAATGTTAGCTAGTTCATAAGTAGTTTGTAAGTTTAGGGACTGATGACCCCGTAGTTAAGTCCCATAAGCTTAACAAACATTTGAACATTTGAATAACTAAGCGAAATTCAAATATAAAATAATTTCGGCTGTTCGTTAAAATACGGTCAGAAAGAATATTATGTGTTGGGTGCAAATATATTATCACAATCGTACAGTCAATAATTTTATATTATTTATCATTTTATTATCTTTGTCCGAATTGTTTGCAAAATGTTAAAACTACAGGCAAATCTAAAGTGAACCGTAAAACACGACAGTGTGTTTTTTTAAATTCCTTCCAACAAACTTCTGTTTGTGGGCTTCTTTGTGGAGCATCTCCCATTTACTGTTACTGTCTACATATATGTCTGTCCCATATCGTCCCCATTTTCTCTCATTCGCACCGCGCGGGAGTAGCCGAGCAGTTGGTTCCCCACGTTACGGATCGCGCGGCTTCCCGCGTCGGAGGTTCGAATCCTCTTTAGGGCATGGATGCGTGTGTTGTTCTTAGGTTAGTTTAACCTAGTTTAAGTAGTTTGTAAGAATAAGGACTGATGACGAACGTAGTTTGGTCCCAGAGAATTACATTTTTTTCTCTTATTCGTACTTTTTTCCTATTTGTGTCTCGCACTGTGTCTTCCATCCCTATCTCTCCTTCTCTAACTCCTCCCGGTCTTTCCCACTGCCATTATCTTGGACCCAGTTATTTTCTCTGTCGTTGCTACCGTTGTTTAATATCTCGATCACTATTATGCTTTCTTTTAACCGCCATTGTCTCCTTTTCGGACAAGTGCCTGGAGATCATTTTCATCTGATTTTTCTCACTTAAACAACGAAGTTTAGCAAGTGGGTATGGGGGAAAGTGGAAAATTTTTCGTATCGAAGTTTTCCAGCACTTATTTAAGTCTGTTAGTGGTCTCCATTCATCTCTTTGTTGTACACATTTTCAGTGTCTCCCGTCTCTTTTGATCACACTGTTCCTATCCCCATCCGTGTCTCTCATATACTGCCCATGTGTCTCATCGACCACCGCTCTCTCTCTTTAGCACCCACTGCTATTGTCTTTATACATCTCTATTTCTTCTTCATTGACACTCTCTCTCCCACAATGTGTGTCCTGCCCCTTTTTCTACAACTTGAAACTTCTCTTATCTTTTATAACGTCACTGACTGTTATTTTCGCTATACAAAGCACAAAAGACATCGCGAATATGTTATCATGCCAAAATACTTGCTAAGAAAGATGAAAAGAGTATTTGGTAATGGGATCCCCACTTCGAATAATTTGAGGACGTGAATATTCGCCCCATTTGTGTTCTGACGAAATTTGTTTACATCCATGTGCTTACATTAGACGATGTCTGTAAGTCAGTTACGCTTTGTCAGTTTATTCTTAAGCTTCGACGCATTTGTATACTTGGAAACGAGTATATATTTCGACACAGAAAGAATAGTTGAAAGTCACACGGTTTACATTAAACAATGTACCAAACGAAACATTTCAGTCAGAAACAGTAATTTCCTTGGAAGTTGTCTCTTTCATTGATGGGTGAAATCTTTGAAACTGAGGAAATGATATAAGCTGAATACGTATGCAAGTGAAGAATATTCAAATGCACGGCCAGGCATCTATAATGAAGAATTCACTTAAGTGTATAATTGTACTGTTCTTTCTATAAGGTCCTTTGCACCATTATTCTCATTCACCTAAGGCAGTTACGTACTATAACTTTCCCTCTTGTTGTGACCACTCACGTAGCCCATTAGTAAGCCAATGTAGCACCCTCAGTTCACTTTCTTTAAGAAGAGCTGGTTAGGTGTAATGGGCAGTTCTGGGAAGTTTAGGCATTACTTATTCTCTCTTGTACGTGGCCTGAAGTCCTATTTCGAAAGACTTCTACCATCTGTCAGCTTCAGCATAATGGCTGAAAGAGCCGCCCATTAAAAGGCGTGAAGTATGGCTCTTGCGGGGAAGAACGGACGCTCCATGGAGAACGTCAATAAATTCCATTTCATTCTGCTAAGATGCAGGCACTTTCGAGGGCGTGAATGATAAACCTCGAAATAAAGAGAAATCTAAAAATTAATTCCATCACACGGAAGAGGAAAGGTGAATGACGTGATATGACACATATGAAGTCCTCTTCCAGCAGCAGGCTGTCATAATTCGTCGGGGAAAAGAGGCGTTTTGTGGTGATGGAAGGTTTTACCACAAATAATTATTCAAACAGGTAATTATGTAATTATATTCACGGAAGGTATGACATTAACAGCGAATGGGTAAAGTTGAAAGTGTGTACCCAGCCGTGATTAGAACCCGAGTCTCCTGCTATCTAGGCTGATGCGCTGATCCCTATACCACTGGGGACAAAGCAAGCAGCATATCGCAATGGACTACTGACGCATGCCTTCTGTCAGACACAAATCCTCAACTTTGGCCTGCCCACTATTAATTAAACTCTCGGTTTTTTCAAACTTATTCCCTTAAGAGTGAGAGCTTAGGGGTGACTCCGCACTTAAGGATCATAGCCCGTCATTGGCATATTGTATTACATTTTCTTGTTTTGCGCTCTCAGAATGTCCAAATATAGATATGGAAGTCATGTGCAAAAGATAAAATTTCTTCCTAGTTCTTGTTCTTCTTGGGTCGTCAGTTTCAGCATGCTGTATCGTTTCCTAAGACAGTTGAATGTGTAGTGATCGAAGTTATGCCTCGCTCCTGTACAGAATTTTCTGCCCTGAATTTCACCTTATACTTCATACCATTTAATGTTTCACTACCAATGGCAATTGTTTTGAAGTGCACACTGAGTTCTTTCAGAATCTGTTTGCGAGAGAGAGAGAGAGAGAGAGAGAGAGAGAGAGAGAGAGAGAGAGAGAGAGACTTATAGTTTACCTTGTCATAAGATTGTTCCGAATATCTAAAATCCTGAAGACTACGATTTTGTTAAAACTGAAATTCTTCTGAGCTATTTGCCACATTATGATGATATTTTTATCCAATGTTGGAATCCGTTACAGGAATGCTCCGAAATGTTACATATCATCATGACACGTCAAACAGCTGAGAAGAATTTCAGTTTTAACAATAATGACCGTGAAAGACTACGTTCTTACATACGATATTGTTATTAATGTATGTGACTGTTTCAGGACTAATATTGTCTGAAATGTGATATACCCTATTTTGCTTTCAACTTGTTTTGCTCGACAATTTAACGCTGGACAAGGGATAATGCAGCTTACATTGATCAGAGATCGTACTATAATGCTAAAGGCAACCAAAGACTAAACAAAGACAACCATATAAAACATAAATGTATCATCCATAATGTCCTCCTATAATTTATAATAAAATCTTTTACTATACTTGCTAGACAATAACATACACAGAAATAAGAATTAAAATTATGCCATATCTGTTAAAGTTTATATTTTACCTTTGAAAGAAAAATTTGAAAACCTTTAGTATTCTGAGGCATTGACAGATACAGTAACTCGCTATAATTCGTAAATGAAGTATAATAAATATCAGTCGAAGCAAAGGCCTCTAAATACCGTACGTACTGCAATTTATAATTGAAATTTGTAAATTTTATTTACCTAAATTTATTTTCCTACTACTAGGATACATACTGATTAATGAAAATGTTTTTGCAGAAAGATACCTGATGAGGGCACTTTACGTCGAAAGATACCTAGTGATAAATAAATAAATAACACATTACAATGTTTTGGACTAACCTTTTACAATTATGTCAATATACGATCATTATAATGGCTTCTGTACAAATAGCTTTTTCTAAATATTGCAAATGCCTGCCTCCCATTATCATTTTTATAACAAGAATCCTTTTACAATTACTAGCCGATAACCCGGCGTTGGCCGGGTATTTATTTATTTACTCCTGCCCTTCTCTCTCCGTCCATCTTCTTTTTTCTAAAAATATGTTATCTCTATCGGAGAACATATAAGAAATAACGCTGTCTTGGATAATGTACAAAATTATAAGCGCATTATTCAAACAAAGAAAGATAGAATCAAAGCACAAATGACATATAAAATTCGTACGATCTCATATTTATTCAGTTATATGTGGTACAATTGTATAATTTTTCAGGTATGAATTCATTTGTATAAGTGCTGCATGTCTGTAAAATTTCTTGGGAATACAGAAGTAATAGATTACTACTTGATGCGTGATAGGGCGGTTTTCTATGAACGTTACTGTTTTATGTGCTCATACCTCATGAACTACAGGTCACACTGTGCTACAGCTTCGGAGGCACATTCAAAATATGTGTGTACATTGTCTATAAAATTTCCTGCTGCTACAATAAGCAGTGTAGAAATTATAAATTGTAACGTCATACCGAATGCCGTAGTTTTACTCCATAAACAGCAGAAAAGTAGTAAGCGAGAAACTTTTTTCCTTTCATCATTTTACTATGGTTGCCATAGAGAAAAAGTTTAATAAAAGTTTGACATTATGTTTAAAGTTTGTTGCAAGTCGCTAAGTACTCTCATATATAGTATATATGTAAAGTCTCATCACATTATGGCAGTTTCTTGCATCTCATATCGTTTATGGACTTACATCTCTTGAACCATGTGTTGTATGTGGTTCGTACTCCTACAGAAGATGTTATCTCACGTAAGGAATAAATCAACCAGATTTGGTTGAAGTCGGTCCAGTGGTTTAGAAGAAAATGAGCAGCATTGTCACTTATGGCAGCAGTTTTCCGCGCATGTCATTGTTTATGACGTCATGTGTCGTGAACTATATATGGTATGTGATTCTTACACTTACGGAGACCGTCCTCGTGGATTGAAGCTTACGTGTACAAAATTACATAAAGATTGCAATAAAACTGTAGATTTGTATGCAACACGTACAAATATACGGACACTCTGCTTTATATGTTAGATTTATGAGCCGACATATGCATATGGTTCCTGTCAAAGAGACAGAATTGTGGGATGGGACGAGTCCTCAGACAAGGCTTGCCTGCGCTGCTGCATGGCTGCCTGCTGGTTCCTGAGGACTAAGGACCTGCCCAGGACAGCTACTGGCTGTGGCGCGTGGGTGGCCACGGCTCTGTATCGACTGCGTTCTGGTACCGGCAGGGCTCCGCCTCATACAGTAGCAGGAGCAGACTCTGGTCACAGCAAAGCAGCATGTCTTGTAGTATTTATCAGACACCATATGACATACCTTAAAAAATCCAGCCTTATTAAGGCGTAAAGATAGTGTGTGAGCACAAATTCGTTTTCTGTTGTGCTTTCTTTGAATAAATTCACATTTGCTAAGCATAAATATAACGCCGTATTCTAAATGTAGATTTTCGTAGAGTCCGTTCTATCGAAAATTTCCGAAACAACACACATCACACCTGGTTAACAGCTATATTTCATTTTTAATATTTTGTTAAAGAGGGAAGGAAGACGGATGAGGAACGAAAGCTGCATTAGGGCATTGAAATTATATGGCGGCATCTAAAAATGTCACCCCAGCCGCGATTCGAACACGGGTGTTCTGCATCGGGTCATCAATCTCCTCAACCACTTAACTATCCGCGCTCGTCTCCTGTCCGTCTAAAATTCCCTCAAGTCGCACTCTATGGCTATCGCGCCCCCATGGTCCATGCCCTTTTATACTCGCCATTTCGGGTTCCCGTACAAGGTCAAACGTTATTACCAAATCTGCGGTGAAGTAGGTGAAACTATATACAGGGTGGTCCATTGATAGTGACGGGGCCAAATATCTCACAAAATAAGCATCAAACGGAAAATTAGAAAGGACACAACTTTTCTAGCTTGAAGGGGGAAAACAGATGGCACTATGGTTGGCCCGCTAGATGGTGCTCGCATAGGTCAAACGAGTATCACCTGCATGTTTCTAAAAATAGGTACCCACATTTTAATTACACATTCGTCTAGTACGTAAATACATATCAATGTTTTACTTGGAACACTTTTGTCGCTATGTGATAGATGGCTCCGTAATATTCACAAACATATTCTGCACAATTTTAGACGAACAGTGGTTGACAGGCAGATTTTTTTAAATTAAAACACAGAACGTAGGTACGTTTGAACTTTACGTCGGTTGTTCCAATGTGATACATGTCCTTTTGTGAAATTATCATAAATTATGAGAATGCATGCTGTTGCTGCGTGATTACCTGTCATTACCTCATGACTTCACTAAATGCTCAAAATGATATCCTTCAACATCAATGCATTTGGCAATACGGGTAACGAAAATCCTCTCAACAGCGAATAGTTCGCCTTCAGTATTGTTCTCACATCCACTGACAAAGCGCTGACATTTTCGGTGAATCACGATAACAAATATCCTTCAATTTTCCACACAGAAACAAATCCGGAGATGAAAGATCCGGTGAACGTGCGGGCTTCGACTACGAAACCACCTGTCATTAAATATTCTATTTAAGATCACTTCAACTGCACGCGGACCATGTGGCGGACAACCATCATGTTGAAAGTACATCAAAACTCTATCATGCTGTGAAAGATCTTGTAGTAAAATCGGTAAAAAATTACGTAAGAAATCAGCATACATTGCCATCGATAAAATAGGGACCAATTATCCTTCCTCCCATAATGCTGCACCATACATTAACCAAGATCACTGATGTTCCACTTGTCGCAGCCATCGTGGATTTTACGTTGCCCAATATTGCATAATATGCCGGTTTACGTTACCTCTGTTTGGGAATGACGCTTCGTCATTAACAGAACGCGTGAAAAAATCTGTTATCTTCCCGTAATTTATTTTGTGCACAGTGGCAAAACTGTACACGACATTCAAAGTCTTCAACATGCAAATTCTGGTGCATAGAAATATGGTACGAGTGAAATTTATTTTGATGCAGAATTCTATACACAGAGGTTTTAGAGATTCTAAATTCTCGCTCAATTTGTCTGCTACTGATGTGCGGATCAGCCGCAACTGCAGCTAAAACACTTACTTCGGCATCATCCTTTGTTGCCGGTCGTAGTTGACGTTTCACTTGTGACTGCACATTCCTGTCTCTTTAAATAAAGGAAGTATCAGTCGAAAAGTCCGGACACTTGGATGATGTCTTCCAGGATAACGATAAACATACATAGCACAGGCCCGTTGGGCATTTTGATCACAAAAGCCATACATAATTACAATATCGACCTTTTCTGCAATTGGTAAACGGTCCATTTTAACACGAGTTATATATATATATATATATATATATATATATATATAGAGAGAGAGAGAGAGAGAGAGAGAGAGTCACCTAACATTACGGCTGGATATATTTCGTAAACCACATCAAATACTGACAAACCGATTGCACAGACAGAACGTGCATTTTTTTATGGTTTGTGTTAACCAATTACACTAGCCCCTCTCCTCACGTTCGGTCTGTGGAATCGGTTCGTCAGTATTTGATGTGGTTTACGAAATATATCCAGCGGTAATGTTAGGTGACTCACCCTGTATGTATATATATTTGGCCTGATCACTATAAACGAACCCCCCTATATATATATATATGCGCTGACGCGTAAGGTTCATATAACTGGTGAAAACAGTTAGGGGATGAGTTGAGATATCTAGATTCTGAAGTACTGTCATCGTCTGACTGAACTACAATGGTTCGACATCTTTATGTCGGTTCTGCGGTGTAAAGACATTGCGACAAACGATACGGTTAGAATCCCAGCCCAGCTCACATTTTCACTTTTCGTTATTGATCCATATGAAACGGCATATTGCCTCGACCAAAACCCACGACTGCGTAAAATTTGATGTTTATGTTGATACAGACCGAATTATGTCCACTGAAAAACCAGACGTTGCGAAGGCTGCCTACTGCCAGACTGAACGCTATTTAATGGCGTTTTGACATGTGACGGGACAAGGAACGTGCACAGAGCGAAAAAAAAAAAATATTTTCCAAACTCTGGGAACAGGTTCCTAACAGCGAAACAAGACAAGGTAATAAAATGCAGCAAATAAGTACACCATCCAATTATGGAGTTCTCGATTATCGATCACACCGCCGGCCAGGATGTTCGCGGAGGACCGCAGTGGAATGGCCGTGCGCTCAAAGGCGCCTTGCTGAGGAGCGCGCGGTTACTCCCTTGGGAATGGGTGTGTGTTGTCCTTAGGTTAGTCTGTATTTCTTTAAGTAGTTTGTAAGTTTAGGGATTGATAAACACAATTGTTAAGTCCCATAGATTCACAAAAATTTGAATTTGTTGGAGGAGGTTGTCAACTCAGTGATCCGCCTCCAGTTCGCGTCCGCTAAAAGCCAGCGCCTCCGAACATCGACCTCGCGGCGCCCCCAACCGGAAGGTTGCATTCACAGACCGGAAAGCCTGCGTGTCGTTTGTATGAGATTTCGGGCAGTCAACTACGAGTGGACGCGGATTTCGCCTCCTTGTGAAATGTCATGTTACAGTGAGCACTGAGTACGAACAGTGTAAACAGAGCTACTGGACCCAATAAAGTTTTTGTGTTGACAGTTAATCTGTTGGTCGTTTCATCATTCTGAATGTCAAGACATCTCCCTCGGCTATCCAGCCTCCTGGGACGACATAACAGAATTTTGTAATTCACTCGATATTTATTGTTGAAATGGTTAGCTCCACTAAGTCATTATTCAATAGCGAAAAGTGAAAATGTGAGCTGGGCTAGGATTCTAACTGTAGTGCTCCCTTCGTCTCATCTCTTTACTTGAAGTTTCCATGGCGTTTACTTAGAGCGAGGCACCATGCAGCTACCACAATACTGAAAAGGTTATTCGCCTTGTTAGTGTGTGATCACCTCGGACGGCCAGTGCAATTGCACAGCTGCGTGGCATGGATATTAAGAGGTTATGAGTCAGCTCTTAAGGGATGTTTTACCATTCCCCATAAGTGAAATATCCTGCTTTGCAACCCTTGTGGGATGTGCTTGTCCAGCTGCAATGCGTCTGCCAAGTGCATCCCCTGACATGCTCAATCGTTTAAGCCCGGCGAACAAGCTGTCCAACCTATTCGTTCCATACCCTCAGCTTCAAACATGACGTTCATCAGTATCTGTGGGGACGAGCCATATCGTCCACCAGGAGCGTTACCATCCAGAAGTAACCCATCTACTATGGCACCAGCGTAGGTCACAATAAAGATCTAAGGAACTCGTCTCTATACCTCTGAGCAGTCAAAGCGTCATTCTGAACGACATAGAAATCCATACGTCCGCCAATAATGACTCGTACCCACACCATTCGTCCACTACCATGATATGGTGATGTTTTCTGCACGTAAGCAGGAATGTTCCGAGTTCTCTCCAAATGAGGGAGCGACGAAACGACGATTGTCCGGTTGAACACAAAATCTTCACTCATCTGTGATAAGTACTCGGCGCGATTCGTTACGACTCCAATCGTTATATACCTCCACCCTCTGCGGGCTAAACGGAGTCTTGGTTTTAATAGTGTGTGGTGTTGCGTCCACTGGCGGCTATGTAGGTGCTGAATCTGTAATGACTTCGACCATGGCGAATACTGTCTTGGGTTACATCCCACCTGCTCGACTTGTTCACATTCGGCTGTAGTTGCTGGTGAGTTGCACAAGTTAGTTGTCCCACTCGCGTGGTTGATTGCAGACAAGTCTGGAGATCGTGTTCTTCAGGGAAGTTGTTGCACGTCTTGCAGAGCACATTGGTCTTACAAAATTCTGTAGGTACTGAGCTCAGATAACGTTTCCTTCCACGGACACCAAAGTAGCCGAGCTATGTAACTTATCGTATTCCTGACTGGGATGGTTCCAGTGTGTCTTGGAGGATTGCACTCTACGAGAGAGCGCTCGTTAGGTGTACGTCGTACACGCTAATGACCACCACTGGCGTGCAAGCAGAAGCTGCTTTAATAACTGGAGACGGTGGCCCACCATTGTAAATTATCCATTAACGGCAGCAATCGAGCCGTGTCAGTCAATTCTGTCGCTTGAGTGGAAGACAGACAAGAGGTATGAATGCCCTCAGTCGCACGCTAATAAGCGGTTGTCCACCGTTTCGACAGCGGGGCTCTCACACTCTCCAATCCATGGTGTGGTAGCTGTACGCTCTGTCCCTGATCTTGGCTGACATTTGTACTATGTGGACGTCTAGAACATTGTCTACGGATGTGAGAAAGATGACGTCACCACTGAAAATAGCATCGTTGCACAAAAGGCACAGCACAAATTACGTACAAGTTGTGTGGCACTTTTTCAAAAGGAACCCTCCGCCGCACGGAAGGCCACAATTTGAACCCTTCAAAATTCCCTTGCTTGGTTTACAAAGCACTTGTGCGTCTCCGTACCATGCAGCCTGCTTCCATCAAACTTTGATATCACACTGACCTTTATAGCTGTAAGCTTTCACTACTTACGGGTTACATTCAGATGACGCTGACGGAGAAGGTGGAAGAAGTTGAAAGCATTATCATTGCATCTATCACAGGTGGATCTGCTGTCATCCGACTGAGATAAACATTGTATTAGCAGGTGTACCATATTTTTTCTGGGATTCTATGTACGGTGTCTCTGTGGTTGTCTGATATGATATGAATGGGTAATTAATTAAATGTTAAAAAGTTTGTAAACCTATTGGACCAAACTGCATCAGTTCCTGTACTTACAAATTGCTTAAAATAACTTAAACTACGGACCCGCCACACCACGCATGCCGGAAGGAGGACTGGGACCACTGGTGGGAACGGCCGTATCATGAAGCCTTAGTCCACAAAGAAAAACATCATAAGTAATAAAACCACGAAATGTTAATCCTTTCCATGAATGAAAAAGAGGACGAAACGATTTATACGACCTGTAATTGCCCATTAGAGAGCTATCGACAGCAAAGACCCTGCAGCTGATTAGATTTGTTTCACTGTGTAAAATATAATCAAATGCTCATAATTTATTTATTTAATCGTTTCTGAGCTATATCTGTAATTAATTGATAGGCTACATATACTAGGTTGGAAATAAAAACTAAGTAGTAATTATACATTCATGACTTTCACATATCACGACCCATCATTGTATATAACACGCTCATATCTCCCTCCAGTGTTCGACACACTTCAGCGCAGCGTAGTTGGCCAACCGCAGGTCTCGGAAAGGGATTGGGGCCGGTAGAGATGAACAGCTCAGCAGGTGTGTCATCGTTTGTTTTTCTCCACATTGGCAGGGCTTGTCTTCTGCGTATCCCGATTTGAACAGGTTATCGTTTGATCTTCCCATTCGACACCAAAGTCTATTTAGGCTCTTCCAGACTCTCCATTCCAGTTGTGATCCAGCAGGAAGTATTTCTTTAATGCTCAAGCACTGCCAGATGCATTTTTCCAATTTATGTTTCCACATCGATTCTCTACTTGTATATTGACTTTCATTTAGTGGACGCTCAAATTCAATGAAATCTTTCCTAGATTTTAGTCTTGCAACCACTGGCTGATGTCCGAACAAGAGACGTCTTCTATCTTCTCACTGTCTGCTTCCTTCAGCCATCCCCTACGTTTGCCGTCTGATCTGTGGGGTGGGGTAGGGCAGCTATTCCAGAACACGTATGAAAGAAATAACTGTTTGCAGACTTCAGGCATTCCGTAATTAATCGGCATGAATCATTCAGTACTGTATCTAGCTTTTGGTCGTGCGTTAGATCTTCTCCATACGAGGCATGCATATTCAGATGTAGCAAGACACAATGCCAGCGATGGTGAATGTATAGTTTCAGGATTTGCTCCCCAGTGTGAGTTGGTAAGTTTGCGGATTATACCGTTCTGTAGATTTTCGCTGTAGTTTCTTCTTCATGTTTCTTGTAGGACAATGTTTGATCTAACATGACTCCGAGTTAAAATAGGGTTGGACAGTATTAAAGTATATATTAGTTTCTTCCAATTGTAATTCCCTTTATGCCACCTAATTGTTAAGGTGAAATAAACAAGTCTACGTTTTTGCTGGATCAATAAGAACTTCTAGAGCGTCTGTTAAGTTTCTCTCAATGTGATTGATTGATCTGGATTAATGGTCATAATGTCGTTGCTTTCAAATCCATTTACAAGTTCTGTGAGTCTGTAAACGTTTCTTTCTTCATCTCTTTGAAAAACTGTGTAATACAGTTTATCGTATTGAAATGCTTCGCTGGTTGAATTTCACGAAGTTGCTGACGATGATCTTGTGGCATTTATGGCCGTTAGACCCGAACAGCCTGGTGTGTACAGGATGAACAGCCAGGTTAGGGAAGTAATTTAAAAAAAAATATTTCAAAACTTCGCCTAAGTTGTACAGATGTTCTTCCACTGCGACATACGCCTTGACAACGTGACCAAGCCTGTCCATCTTGCAGGACAGAGTCGGACAGAACCAGCTGATTCTAAAATCACGCCACCCTTCTGGAATTCGTGATGAAACTACCGACGTTTCCATGCTACCGTGGAGCCAATAGCAGACACCCACGTTTGATCACGTGTGCTACTGCAGTAGGACTCAGATGTGGGAGAATCAGTTCCTTCGCTCTCTTCAGTTTGAATTCTTGTACAGAACAGACGCACTCCATAGGTCCAGCTTCTGTGCGGGGCGAACGGCCGCATGCCGTCCGCTTCCGCCTAGCGGCTGTTCGGTATCAGCTATCAACTGTGTGATCCGTAAACTTTACCTTTTCTGTGTTATAATCCAGTAACTTAGACTGGCGCTCGTTCATTGCATCCGACCTCAGGGCGAGTGCCGCCATGTATTCCGTAGGTCAAGAATATACCCAATATTAACTTGAAGCCTTTCTCTTATTTGTCAATCAGCCATCCTTTCCTAGGGCGCCCACAAGCCTTCACCGCTCCGCCTTCCATCATGACAACGCCTGCAACCCATCTTATTTATACAGCAGTACTATTTTCGTATCATCCCTGGGGTAAATATTAAGTTCTGTACAGTTGCAAGTCAATATTACCTGACTCCACTTCGACGACTTGCGTGTAAATAATGATGAAATCATGAGGACGACACCTCACTCAGTCCCCGATTGGCCGGCCGCGGTGGCCAAGAGGACTAAGGCGCTCCAGTCACGGTCTGCACGGCTACTACGGTCGGGGGTTCGAATCCCCCCCTCGGGCATGGATATTTGTGCCGTCCTGGTTCGTAAGTAGTTCATAAGTAGTTTGTAAGTTTAGGGACTGATGAGCCCGTAGTTAAGTCCCATAGACTACACAAACATTTGAACATTTGAGTCCCCGAGTGGAGGAAATCTCTGACCGTACAGGGAATCGGAAACGGGCCACCTGCGTGGCAAAACGCACCACGCTGGCCACTACAGGCGCACACGAATATACTTATTCTGCGGCAACGCAAAATCGAACTCTTCTACTGTGGGGCATCTGGAAAGCTATACATTTTAGAGCCAAACCAGTGTTATATGAAGTCGCAGCAAGAGGTGTAGGATCATGGACATTACTCATCCCTGAGCCGAGATTAAAAAGCTACTACGGAAGACCCCTCAGCGCAGGACGCTCAAAGGAGTGCCTCTCATCACGTACCTCACAGTTCCTCTCACACTGGCTGCATGTACAGCCGCTGACTCCGTCTTTCAAGTCGCACTTCTTTACGTGCTCCCGCAAGCTGTTCCGCAAAGTCCACTTGTTAACTCCGCGGCGCGTTTTAGAGGCGCCTCGAAAGCTGAGCCGCTTGTGGGTGGAGGCCGCCTGGCTCTGACAGACGTCGCCCCTTTCACAAAGTGGGGGCCGCCGCGCGAATGCCGCGGAATCAGGCGGATCCTCCCCGCTAACGACTGCCGCCGGCGATGACGCACTCGCCGCCGCCACGAGAGCGTTCCAAATCCACGTCACTTCCCAAGAAGCGCATCGACTACTTGGAATATTCGTAAAAAGAGTAAGAGCAGCCAAAATCAGTCTGACGATGAAACACGTAACTTCACAAAGTAGACGAGCAGCTTATTTTCCTTTTAAAATATTCATGATTTCCTATCAGAAAGGACACAGTTCGTTGTAGTTGACGGTCATCGAGTAAAACAGAAGTGATATCTGGCGTTCCACAGGGAAGCGTTGTAGGTCCCCTACTCTTCCTCGTGTTTATAAATGATTTAGGAGACAATCTGAATAGCTCCCTTAGACTGTTCGCGGATGATGCTGTCGTTTATCGGTTTGTGAAGTCAACAGAGGATCAAAAGCAACTGCAAAGCGATTTAGACAAAATTTCTACTTGGTGCGAAAATTAGCAATTGACACTAGCCGGCCGCGGTAGCCGAAGAAACTGAGGCGCTTCAGTCACGGTCTGCACGGCCACTACAGTCGGGGGTTCGAATCCCCCCTCGGGCATGGATATTTGTGCCGTCCTTAGTTGTAGGTGGTTCATAAGTAGTTTGTAAGTTTAGGGACTGATTATCCCGTAGTTAAGTCCCTTAAGCTTAACAAACATTTGAACATTTGAGTCCCCGAGTGGAGGAAATCTCTGACCGTACTGGGAATCGGAAACGGGCCACCTGCGTGGCACTAAATAAAGAAAAGTGTGACTTAATACACATGACCACTAAAAGAATTCCGCTGAACTTCACTTACACGGTAAATCAGTCAAACCTTAAGGTCGTAGATTCTACCAAATACCTAGGAGTTACAATTACGAACAACTTCGACTGGAGAAAACACACAGAAAATATTAAGGGGAAGGCGAATCAAAGGTTACGTTTCATTGGCAGAACGCTTCGAAGATGCACCAGCTCCACCAAAGAGACTGCCTACATCACACTTGTGCGTCCTCTCCTTGTGGGACCCTCACCAGGTGGGACTGACGGAAGATATTGAGAAGATTCAGAGAAGGGCAGCTCGTTTTGTTTTATCATGTTACGGGGGGAGGGGGCGGGGAAGCGTCACGGAAATGTTGCACGAATTGGGGTGGAAATCATTAAAAGAAAGACGTTATTCATTGCGGCGTGATCTGTTTGCGAAGTTTCAATCACCGACTTTTACTTCTGAATGTGAAAATATTTTGCTAGCACCCACCTACTTAGGGAGAATGACCATCCCAATAATATAAGAGAAATCAGATCGAAAACGGAACGATTTAGGTGTTCTTTCTTCCCGCGCGCTGTTAGAGAATGGAACGGCGGAGAAAAGTTATGAAAGTGGTTAATGAACCCTCTGCCAGGCACTTAAATGTGATTTGCAGAGTATCTATGTAGATGTAGATGTAATGAAAGGCCAAAATACTTAGCTTACAACTTTAGGCGATGGTATGGATGCAATTCTGAGCCTCAAGCCCCTCAGGGTCTCAGCATTAATTTGCTGAGTACGGGCTTGGCGAACCCGCGGTCCTGAGCTGTGGGCTGTGTCGCGCCAACAGTCCGCTACACCGTGAACTCTCTGCGTGCCTCAACGACCATCGTTCGGTGCGACGGTGGAACGTTGTACGTTTCAGAGCCCGGGGATCTTGGCTTAATCGCCCGGGTCGCGAGGATGGTACAAACCTCTATAAAAAAAACCTCAATCTCAAGGTGTGCTACGTGCCGAGGAGATGCATGGCTGTTGAGGTTGAACAGTCGCTAGCGAGCAACCTCTGAGGAACCTGCCGCACCTCAGTTGTAAAAGGCTTACCCAGGCAAGCGGGGCTCTGCCTGGGTGGACGTTTAGTTCCCTAGCTGCTCGTGGGACGAGAATGAAACGAGCAAAAAATGGCGTTGCCGGACGCAAAACCGGCGTCTCTAAGCGTGGGCGAACTGAATTTAATGCTGAGGCATATGACCCGCAAGCGTTTCCTTCCATGGCCACACCATGGGAAGAACGCAGGGCTCGTCAGCGAGGTGAGGCTTATGCCCCCCGTTATTTGGTATGTACGAGGACAGACGGCGAATCGTTTACGACTACGAAGCCTCTGTTTTTTGTGGAAAACCTTGAGGATAAGTTTGGGGAAGTAGATGGTATATCTAAAATGAGATCTGGGGCTGTACTTATAACGACATCGTCCCCAGCCCAGTCACGGGCACTGCTTGCCTGTGACAGGCTGGGTGACGTCCCCATTAGCATTACTCCCCACAAGAGCTTGAACATGGTTCAGGGACTTATATTTCACAAGGACCTTCTATTGCAGTCTGACGACGAGTTACGGCAGAACCTAGAGAGGCGAGGAGTTCATTTCATCCGGCGTGTTTATAGGGGTCCGAAGGACAATAGGGTAGCCACCGGTGCGTTTACCTTGGCTTTCGAAGGCAATTCCTTGCCAGAGACAGTCAAGGTAATGATATACCGGTGTGACGTAAAACCCTACGTTCCTCCCCCTATGCATTGCTTCAAATGCTGGAGGTTTGGGCACATGTCCTCCCGATGTGATGGTAACCCAACATGTCGGGAGTGCGGACGTGCCTCACATCCGGACGCCCCTTGTGTCCCTCCTCCAGTATGTGTTAACTGCAAGCAGCATCACTCTCCTTGTTCGCCAGACTGCACGGTTCTTCATAAAGAACGTAAAATTATGGAATATAAGACCCTGGAACGGTTATCATACTCAGAGGCCAAGAAAAAGTATGCCAAGCTCCATCCTGTGAGCATGAAGACATCTTATGCCAAATTATGGAATATAAGACCCTGGAACGGTTATCATACTCAGAGGCCAATAAAAAGTATGCCAAGCTCCATCCTTGAGCATGAAGACATCTTATGCCACAGTTGCATCACAACTGCCTCTGCCATCTCTGATACTGCTCTCCACTGCCTCGTCTTCCACAGTGGGCACTTCGCCCAAACCGCCCACATCTGCCCCCATGGTGTTTGGGGGTACCTCATCCTCCATTGCCCCCAAGGTCCCTACTTTGGGAGCACCACCATCTCTGCCTGTGGGGCCCTCAGTTCCCACCCCCGAGCCTCTCGAGAGGAAGAGCTCCCTTGGATCCCTTCCTTCAAAGGCTTCTCCTGTAGATATCACTAGGTGGCTGAAGGAGCCACCTACTGCTGGTTGCAGGGCCTCGCAGGCATCCTCAGTTCCTGAGGAAGGGTCCACGAAGCCCTCCCGGCATGAGAAGCCTAAGGAACCTCGTGAGAAGAAAAAAAAAACACAGACATAAGAGTAAATCCAAGGATTCTCTGGTGGCTACCGTGCCGCCGAAACATTCCTCTTCATCCGAGGACGAAATAGAGATCATCGTGTGCCAAAAAGACTTGGCTATTACCGAGTCTTTGGAAGTTATGGACGTTGAGGACCTGCCTCAAAAATCGGCAACAGAGGGAGAAACTGTGAACCCTCCTGCGCCGTCGAAATCAGCATGTCCCAGGAACCAGGAGGCTCTATGATCCTCCAATGGAACTGTGGCGGCTTTTTCCGCCATCTGCCAGAATTGCAGCAATTGTTGTTCCACTTCCCAGCATTTTGTGTAGCCTTGCAGGAAACCTGGTTTCCTGCTCAAAGGACCCCAGCCCTTCGTGGCTATTGGGGCTATTACATAAACCGTACCAAGTATGACAGGGTCTCTGGAGGTGTATGCATCTATGTCCTTGCCACTGTCCCCAGTGCCGCTGTGCCTCTCCACACGACTCTTGAGGCGGTGGCTTTTCGGATCTGTGCTACGCAAGAACTGACAATCTGTTCTCTTTACCTTCCTCCAGACGAGATGGTATCGTTTACTGACCTTGCTGCCCTGGTGGCACAACTTCCCCCTCCATTTCTGCTTCTGGGGGACTTCAATGCCCGCCATCACTTGTGGGGTGGAGCGCAGACAACAGGCCGCGGTAGGCACATAGAGACGCTTTTATCGCAGCACAGCATCTGCCTGCTCAACACTGGTGCACCCACGCATTTTTGCGTGACTTGAGGCACGTATTCCACGATTGATCTCTCTGTTTGTACCCCGAGCCTGCTCCTGCACTTCCAGTGGAGGGTCCATGATGACCTTTGCAACAGCGACCATTTTCCTGTTCTCTTGACGCTCCTTGATTTTCAACCTGCGCGCTGCCCCTCTCGATGGTCTCTCAGTCGAGCTGATTGGAACCACTTCACCTCAGCTGCTACGGTTCCCGTTCCGCTACCAGCCGACTTGGACATTGCGGTTCACGAGGTCACCAGTTCGATAGTTTCCGCTGCTGAGGCAACCATTCCTACCACGTCTGGCTCCCCACGGCGTAAGTCTGTGCCCTGGTGGACGCCAGAGATTGCTGCAGCCATCCCGGATCGTCGTTGGGCGCTCCAGCGCCATCGTCGACACCCCACTGTAGAAAACCTTATAGCTTTTAAACGGCTCCGGTCCTGGGCTCGACAGCTCATCCGGCAGGGTAAACGGGACTGTTCGGAGACGTATGTCGCCAGCATTGGCCGTCACGCCTCAGCATCTCGGGTGTGGTCGCAGGTTCGGCGCCTATTCGGTACCGTCCACCGGCAGCGATTCTCAGCCTACACATCCAGGGTACCCTATGCACCGACCCGACTTCCATCACAGAACTCATGGCCGAGCATTATGCTCGCACCTCTGCAACATGCGAATACAGTGCGGACTTCCGTGCACTGAAGGAGAGTGTTGAACAGAGACGGCTGTCCTTTTACACACGTCGAGCCGAAGTGTACAACTCCACTTTCAGTGAATGGGAATTCGAAACTGACCTTGCCGCATGCCCCGATACCTCTCCAGGACCGGACAGAATCCTCAGCCAGTTCATCCGGCACCTTTCTGTGGAGTATCAACACCAGCTTCTCGCCCTGTTTAACCGTTTATGGGTGGAGGGGGCTTTCCCGTCACAATGGCGAGAAAGCATCTTATTCCGGTGATCAAACCTGGTGCTGATCCACAGGTGGCTAATAGTTAACGCCCAATCAGCCTCACCAACGTTCTGTGCAAGCTATTCGAACGTATGGTGAGCTGGCGGCTCATGTGGATCCTTGAACATCGGGGTCTGTTGTCCTCATGTCAAGGGGGTTTCCGCCAAGGCCGCTCCACTGTTGACAACTTAGTGGCTCTGGAGTCCGCCATTCGTACGGCATTTAGCAGGCGTGAGCACCTTGTTGCCGTCTTTTTTGACCTCAGAAAGGCCTACGATACCACTTGGCGCCACCACATTCTGGCTACACTGCACGGTTGGGGATTGCGAGGTCCACTCCCTCTTTTTATTCAGAACTTTCATTCTTTCTGGTCTTTTCGGGTACGGGTTGGTTCTTCCCTCAGCTCCTCTCGCGTCCAGGAGATCGGTGTCCCACAGGGCTCTGTCCTTATTGTACCCCTCTTTTTAATTGCCATAAATGGACTTGCTGAGGCAGTGGGGTCATCGGTTTCTTCCTCTTTGTTCGCCAATGACTTCTGCCTATACTTCAGCTCAGCTAGCACTGGGGTAGCTGAAAGGCGTCTACAGGGAGCCATTCGAAAAGCACAGTCGTGGGCCTCAACCCATGGGTTCCAGTTTTCTCCATCTAAAACCCGGGTTATGCACTTCTAACGTCATCGCGCTGTCCATTAGGACCCAGAGTTATATTTATATGAAGAACTTCTTCGTGTCGAAGAGACTCACCGATTTCTTGGCATGCTCTTCGACAACCGGCTCACTTGGGTGCCCCATCTTCGCCAGCTCAAGCAGAAGTACATGCGGTACCTCAATATTCTACGCTGCCTCAGCCACACTAATTGGGGAACCGCTCGTACAAGTCTTTTGCAGCTCTACAGGGCGCTGATTCAATCGTGCTTAGATTATGGGAGCTTTGTGTATGGTTCAGCAGCCCCATCTGCATTGCAGGCCTTGGACCCAGTACTCCACAGTGGCGTCCGTTTAGCGACAGGGGCCTTTCGGACAAGTCCAGTGGAAAGCCTACTAGCTGAAGCTGGAGTCCTTCCCCTGCGATTTCGCCGGTAGCAGCCGTTATCCTCCTATGCCGCCCATGTTCATGCAATAGCGCACCATCCAAATCGCAGGCTTCTTTCTCCAGCTACTACACTCCCGTCTCCACGACAACGACCGAGGTCGGGTCTTCCGATCGCGGTCCGTGTTCGTTCCGTCCTGTCGTCTCGATTCCCTTCCTATACCTCCTGCTTTTCACTGGCCTTACCGTATCGCTCCTTGGTCACGTTCACGTCCACAGCTTCGGCTGGACTTGGCTCATGTCTCGAAAGCCTCTGTAGCGCCACTGACTCTCCGTCGCCAGTTTAAGGCGGTTTTAGAGTCGTTCTGTGGCGCGGAAGTCGTGTACACGGATGGTTCTGTGGTCGACGGCCGTACTGGCTATGCATACGTCCATGGTGAGCATACTGAACAGCATTCACTGCCCTGTGGAAGTAGCGTGTTCACAGCGGAACTAGTTGCCATCTATCGGGCACTTGAACATCTCAGAGGGTGCCATGGGGAATCTCTGGTCATCTGTTCTGACTCCCTTAGTGGTTTGCAAGCCCTCGCCAAATGTTTCCCGAAACACTCTTTGGTGCAATCCGTACAGGAATCTCTTTCCAGGCTTGTTCAGTCTGGTCGCTCGGTGGTCTTTGTTTGGACCCCAGGCCACATCGGCATTCCTGGAAACGAACGTGTGGATCAGCTGGCTAAGCAGGCTACTTCCTCCAGTACATTGGCTATTGGTCTTCCAGAGAGCGATCTCCGACTGGAGTTCCATCGGAAGATCCATAGCATGTGGGATTACGATTGGGCTAACTCTGCTCACTCCAACAAGCTTCGTGCAGTGAAGCTCTCTACGGTCGCATGGAAGTCCTCACTGCGGTCGTCTCGTAGGGAATCTGATGTTCTCTGTCGCCTACGAATCGGCCACACATGGCTGACACATGGCCACCTTCTTCGGCGGGGTGACGCGCCACAGTGTGACTGTGGCGCCCCACAGTGGTCCACATTCTGGTGGATTGTCCACTTTTTATTGCCCTGCGATAGTCTTTTAATCTGTCAGTTGCACTTTCTTTTATGCTAGGAGACGATGCTACTATGGTTGAACGTGTTTTAGATTTTATTCGAGCAGCTGGTTTTTATCATGTGATTTAATGGTGGTGTGTTTTCTTCTTCGTTTTTTACATGTATCCTTCCCCCGTATTTACCAATGATTTTTACTCTTTGACTTGTTAATGCGTTTCCTTAGGAACACCTAACACACTGTTTTATCTCTCAGAACGGAAAAAGGGACTGATAACCGTTGCTGAGACAATGTTTCCTTGAGACAATGTTGTCTCGTTATACCAAAGGCACTAAAGGAGAGGTATTGAATTACAATTTATGCTGTGGCCGGGACTCGAACCCGGGACCTCTTACTTACTAGGTAGGCGCTTTAAACCCCTTTTTTTTTTTTTTTTTTTTTTTTTTTTTTTTTCGTCTGGTAGGTCTATTGTTTGCGGTCGTTCGTTCAATTTGTTAGTGGAATGGTTGGATCAGCTTTTTTAATTACAGTTGGCGTTCAGCCCCCTGACCGGGCGCCCTGAGCCACGGCGCCCGGCACCACTCAGCTAACACAGCGTTGCAGCCAGAGCGACTACACGGACTGTCTTAACCCTTGAATGCATGATTTTTTTTAATTAAAAAATATTTTTGTTTCTTGCAAGTTGTACAGACAACAACAAAAATAGTAAAAAAAAAAATCCTATGTTTCTAGATTTCCAACAGAAGGAGGAATGCAACATACAGAAACGTGTTATTTAATTTTTAAAGTTGGATAGTATAAGGTAATTTTTGTGCTTATTATGGTTCCTCATACCTGTCTTAACTGGTATGACTTTTTCCTCCTACCAAAAATGCCTCTTTATATGGAAAACGAAACGTCAACATCTGCAATATCTGCCGTTTTCTCTAAACACAAGAAAAGATGTTAACAGAAGTTCACACTGCAGCCCACCTCAACACAACAAACACCACAGACACTTTCTACAAACTCTGCTGCATCTGTTAAACACGTGTTAGTTCACAAAATTCCCACTATATGCTGATAAAACAATATTACAATCGATGTTGCAGATACGCAACACCATGCATTTAAGGGTTAAAGCACGTCTCCCTCCACACCACATACTTTAATTCTGCCAAATTGCCAGGGCTCTCCTATATTGGAATAGCACCCCAGCAAATAACGCCCACCGGCCAACGTCAGAAGAAACGGCGTTGTACTGCGGCACAACATTACGGTCAGCCAAGTGACAGTGCCCAGCCAATCACAGCGCAGTGACCGATTGTAGCGCTCCGCCGATGCCGGCTTCATAAGCGCACCGACGGAGTGTGGAGGGCCGTGCATACTCAGCCACCGGCCGCTCCTACGCTGGATCCAGCTGCCACTGCACTCAGCTTAGTTTTCGCAGTAGTGTAGCTGTTTTGCCTTGGCCTAGAGCCACTTGTAACAGTTATTGTCTGTGTGCATGGTCTCACTATTATCCTTGTTGTTTGTTGTTCTACGTGACTGACCATCTTTTTTCTTGACGTTTTGTTATTGTAGGCCCCGAAAGTTCTTTAGTTCAATAAACCGTTAGCAATTTTAGGAGTTGTTATCTTTCCTGCAGATAGCAGGACTTAACAGTAACGGTACTCCTTCATGACACCCATACAAAATGTTTTTTTTAATAAAATATTTAAAATGAAGAAAATTTTTTCTTGGGACTGAAGAGGTCAAATGGGCGGTCTGAAAATCTAGAAAAAGATAAGCTATCTGTTGGAGTGTTGATTACTCAGTTTATACCACTGCCACTGATCCATTCAGTGAAGATGCACACCGTGCTCGTATTCTTTACAGGGATCGGCGTAATGCTGTGTGTATTGGGAAAAATGAGCAGGATTACTATGTCAGTAGTGTGTGTATAATTTGGAAATTTGTGACTGTCTGCTGGTGTTGTACGGTATTCCATGCAGTTCGGAACGTGTCGTAGACTGTGCAACTGTCTAGAAAGCGGGAGGCTCGTATTGTGGCTTGATGATGTGAGTAGATGATGGTGAGTAGAGGTTTGCTAATGGTGTATAAATAATAAAATTACCTTTACATAAGTAATCACAACGAGAAGATACATGTATTATTGCTTTTAGACCAAATGTCCAGAAATTAATTTTTTTTCTAATGCTTCAACTGATATTTTCAAGCTTAATAACTGTCATCCATATTCAGTAAAGACCTATCTAACACTTAACAAAAATTTAATACATTTAAGTATGTCAAATAAATTAATATTAACAAAAATAAAAATAAAATTATGGCCAACGTGCTCCGATCTCCCCTACTGTTAGTTTTTCCTAAATATAAAGGCATTGTGCCGAGGTGAAGCGGCCGAGCGTTCTAAGGCGCCTGGCTGGGGAGCGCGCGCTTGCTCGCCGTCGAACCAAATGTCACCTTGTTTAGACTTGCCACACGGTAACCATATGTAGCCTGGCTTGTTTCTGTTAGAAAATAGCAATATGTAACTTTATGGTATGTAATACTACTAATCACTCTAAACGTCGTATAGGCCTATTAAACGATAAATCTGGGTCGAAAGTGAATGTAAGGTCACCACCTGTGGTGGGATATTTTAGTTCAATCATGGAGACACTTCCCACAGGAAAGTAACTTTGAACAGATGAGCTAATAGAAGGAGGGAAAGCATAATATGTAAGATATCATCAGTTTAATAAATGATATTCATACAGTGAGCAGCCTAATTAAGCATTAAAATGTTCAAGCAGTTTTCCATAATCTAGGTGTAGCTGCGATGGAGTAGCCAAGAGCTCTAAGGCGTCTTGCTGTGGAGCGTGCGGTTGCTCACAGTCGGAGCTTCGAATCCTCACTCGGGCATAAGTTTATGTATGTGTGTTGCCGTTATCATAGTTTAATTTAAGTAGTTTGTAAGTGTAGTGTCTGATAATTGCAGTACTTAAGTCCCTTAGATTTGTAAACATTTGAAACTAGGTATAGATAAGTAGAAAACTTTCGGTTTATAAATAAAAAATCCGCGATGTTTATATAAAGAAAACTTAACCCTTTCATTACCACATTATGAATTCAGCTTTCTAAAAATCAAAGTTCAGCGTTTTCTGTATTAACACAGTACGGTAAACCTCAACATATTTTTAAATTTTTCATCCAACAGTTGTTCTTTATAGGTCATGTATTTCATGCACAATACTTACGTTTGTATCGAGGTACATTATTACTGGGTACCTTATATTGCTGATAAGACTGTCAGATCAATAACGCCAGCATAATCTTCGCTACAGCATCAAAGGCAAGACATTCACTGCAGAAATAAAATAACATGAACCACACTCACAGCAACTTACAGTCGGAGAGATTAATGCCTCTGAAGTGACTATACGCCTTACCAAAAGGCAAAATGTCATACTAGAAGCAGGCTTTCAATAATAATGCGACTTTAAGGATTGATACACATAATACTGTAAAAATCAGCTTTTCATTCGTTGTTGTCGAGGAACAACACTGCAAATGAAAGACTTCATGACAAGGCAAACAAAACCACTTTGTTTACTGGTTATAAAATGACTCTGAATACGAAGGAGTTTTTGCACTTAATTGTCATATAACTGTAAAGACTTTTCAGGTGTAGCTTCCCCTAAGTGAGGCACTTTTCATATACACCCATAAATTGCACAAAAATTGCCACCACGAACTAATTTTGGACGACTTTTTGATTAAATATGCTATAAATTGTTTAACTGATGGATTTTCTCTTAATATAGTGATGACTAACTGGCACAACACATTTTTTCTTTGCATTATCTAGCATCAATTTATTCAAAATGTTCAAATGTTTGTAAATCTATCGGACCAAACTGCGTGGTCATCAGTCCGCAGCTTACAAACTACTTAAACCTAGGCAAACTAACCTAAGGACAACACACACACCCATGCCCCAGGGAGGACTCGAACCTCCACGGCGAGCAACCGCGCGCTCTACAGCGAGGCGCTTTAGACCACTCGGCTACTCCATCGCGGCGGCATCAATTTATTATTATTATTATTACTGTTGTTAATTGCATCTGAGAAACATGATAGGAATCTATGCTAGACTACTGAACTTAAGCAATTCGTAAAACGTTTCTACTGCAAAGTTATTGGTACTGAAACATGTACTAATTTAACTATTATGACTTATTTTAACATTTCATAATTACACTCTGAATTTATTCTGCAATATTTTGGGCTCCAAATGGAGCCAAAAACAAAAGTCATTCACTAGTTTTAAACGCACTGCTCGAAATATAAAACAAAGAACATCAAATTATTAATTTGATTTAACAAGTATTCCTCTTTATCGTTGACTTTTTATATAGGACACTCGGACATTTGCACACAAGGATAGGACCCTAACAAGATAAGGCGTGGGTTAAATTATGGAGACAGATGCAGTACTTCCGGACTGGTCCATTCGCATTAAAAATATAAAACTTCACAACCTTTTTAAGTATCTAGTGCTGTGGACTACACACACACTTACTGACTCACTGATGTTAAGTCACACTGCATGTATGCGAGCCAAAATTTGGCGCGTTCCACATCAGCAACGGGGAAGTACAAATGGTTTTACATTTCACATATCTTAAAAAACGGACCAGATTACAGTTTTTTTATATTCATAACAGTAAATGTTACCAAAAAACTACTGTAGGACTAAAGTACATAGAATCGTTTTTTAAGTCAGCAAATAATCTCCTCAAGTTACGAAACAAATACAAAATAGTAAAAAAAAAAAAAAAAAAAAACAAAAAAAAACAAAAAAAAACCTCCAATCGCCAACATTCTCCTCCGAATACGAAAATATATTGTTGACTCCCACTTACATAGGTAGAAATGATCATCAGAATAAAATAATAAAATACGAGAAATCAGAGCAGGGTTTTTGTACATATCCTGTATTCAAATATTATGAATTATCTCGAACAGAATGATCTATTGACCCAAGGTCAACACGGATTTAGAAAATATCGTTCATGCGGAACACAACTAGCATTTTACTCACACGAAGTGAAGAGAGCTATCGACAAGGGTTCGCAAATCGATTCCGTATTTCTTCATTTCCAGAAGGCTTTTGACAACGTAGATCACAAACGGCTTTCAATCAAATTGCATCTTTATGGTACATCGCAACAAATTAGCGACTGGATAGGGGATTTCCTGTCAGATTGGACACAAATTGTAGTAATCGACGGTAAAGCATCGACTAAAACGAAGGAGATATCGGGCGTTCCACAGAGTAGTGTTATTGGTCCTCTGCTGTTCCTTATTTACATAAAAGATTTGGTAGAAAATCTAACTAGCTCTCTTAGGTTGCTTGTAGATGACGCCGTCATTTGGCGTGTAGTAAAATCAATTGAAGATCAAAACCAACTGCAGAACGATCTGAATAAGATATCACTATGGTGTAAAAATCGACAATTAACTCTAAATAATGAGAAGTGTAAAGTCGTCCACATGAGTAGATCGTAGATAATGTCGCGGGAAAGGCGAACCAGAGACTGAGTTTTATTGGCAGAACCCTTAAAAGATGCAACAGAACTACAAAATGAACTGCATACATTACGCTTGTCCGTCCTTTCTTTGGAGTATTGCTGCCCAGTGTGGGATCCTTATCAGGTGGGTTTGACGGAGGACATCGAAAGAGTCCAAAGAAGGGCAGCTCGTTATGTACTGTCACGATACAGGGGAGACAGCGTTACGGAAATGATACAGGATCTCGGATGGGAATCATTACAACAATGGCGCTTATCGATGCGGTGTGGGCTACTTACGAAACTCCAATCGTCAATATTCTCCTCAGCATGCGAAAATATGCTGTTGCCTGCCACTTACATTGGTAGAAATGATCATCAGAATAAAATACGAGAAATTAGAGCAACAACGGAGAGATTTAGGTGTTCTTTCTTCCCGCGCGCTGTTCGAGAATGGAATGTCGGATAAATAGTATTAAGGTGGTTCGATGAACTCCCTGCCAGGCACTTAAATGTGATTTGCAGAGTATCCCATGTAGATGTGGATGTAGAAAGGAGATATTCAGGTGTTCTTTCTTCCGCGTGCTATTTGAGATTGGAATGAGAGATAAGTAGTATAAGGGTCGTTTGATGAATCCTCAGCCGGTCACTTAAAAGTGATTTGCAGAATATCCCATGTAGACGTAGATGAAGCATTTAAAAAAATGTGTTTAATGTTTTTACAACTCGATTGCAGTAATTCATCGAATAATTCGAAAAAAATTAAAATATCTGTACATTAACGCCATACAAATTTTTACGGTCATCAATCAAAAAAAGGTCAAATGTTTGTAAATCTATCAGACTCAACTGCGTGGTCATCAGTCCGTAGCTTACAAACTAGTTAACCTAAGGTAAACTAACCTAAGGACAACACACACACATCCATCCTCGAGGAAGGATTCGAACTCCGACGCGGGAGGCCTCACGATCCGCAACATGGCGCTCCAAACCTATCGGTGAATCCCACGCGGCGGTCATCGGTCCCTCCACTTACAGTCTACTTAAACTAACTTACACTAAGGAAAAAAACACACACACACACACACACACACACACACACACACACACACACACATACACATCTATGACCTAGCCGCCTAGTCCGTAGCATACACCTCAGACCACACGGTTTAAATTTACAAGTGATTCCATATTGAACCGTTGCGGTTCGTGTATCGATGTTAGTGACTGCTTGTGTTATCTTTGCCTGAGCTCGATGGCTCGTGACGGACGAGCGAGAGGGGTCGTTGGCTTGACGTCAGAGAGTTCGGTTCCAGCGTCTCACGGCGTGTTTTCCGGGGAACGAGGAGGCTTGGCCATGCGGCTTGTTTTGGGCTGGTTGCGTGCGAACTTCGGTCGCGACGTCGGGATATCTGGAGCCGTGATTCTGAGTGCTGCTGGTTGGAATAACAGGCCTGCATGAAACAGACGGGAAGAGAGCCCAATCTTGTCTGTTGATGTGCCATCGCGTTTTCCTCGAATGCTAGTAAATGAGTCCGAGACTGCTGGATACTCAGTGTGCGGACTGGTTGTATTTACATATGTTTGAGAGCGGAAACAGATTTTTAAGGATAGTGTTGATGATGAGCTTGTGTGCACGTCTACGTAATAACATTTAAACAGTCGCAGCTGATTGTTTATGTGCTCACCTAGTCACTGACTAGTGCCTTTCGACTTGCGGTCATTCTGTCTGAGTATTTCTACTAGTGTATATACATGTGTGTGAAACTGTACTCAGTGCACTGTTAATTTACTTTTCTTGCGGAAAAGGCACAGCTGGGTACGCTGAGGGCGTGTCTGTGTGTCGGCGGTTTAATGGTATTACATTCTGTGTATGATTGTCCCGAGATACCTGTTATTCCAGTTCGTGGCCATTTGTGTTGACACCACTCTTTCGAGCACAATCCTTGGATTTATTTGATCTGGTAACTGAATTACCATTTTAAGTTATTTGTAGTCTGTTATATCACCGGTTGTGTATGTATCTATCCATGTTATGCTATTAAAATGTTATTATTATTAAGGTTACACCCACAGTAGCTATTACAACAGTTTGTTGTTGTTACCTCCCGTGGCTTTTCCTGACTGTATTTAGTCAGGTGATGTTTAGATTTGTCAGTTATTATTTTATTGGTGAGTTGGTGATTCTTATATTTTGATGCCGTTAAGATTGGGGCTGTTTAGATTAATGGTCAGTTACCCATTTCTTTAGTTAAGGTCGTAAGTTTTATATGTTCATGCTGTTAACCTGAGCCTGTCTTTTCCCTATGTAAGCGTGGCTGGCCAGCTGGTGGCGGTTGATCGTGCAGGGCGGTGCAGTGCAGTGTTCGGCGCCCAGGGCCTACGTGGCTGATACGAGCGGTCGCGAATCTTAAGTATTTCTTCCTTTCGGCCAGGTTCCGCCCGGTACCATCAATAACCATTTACATATTCTTCTTTTACCTTGCTTGGTAGGCACCAGTGAGCGTCAGTGTACGTGGGGCCGTAACATATACATATATAGGGTGTTAAAAAAAGGTGCGGCCAAACTTTCTGGAAACATTCCTCACACACAAAATGTGGACATGTGTCCGGAAACGCTTAATTTCCTTGTTATAGCTCATTGTATTACTTCTCTTCAAATCACATTAATCATGGAATGGAAACACACAGCAACAGAATGTACCAGCGTGACTTCAAACACATTGTTACAGGAAATGTTCAAAATGTCCTCCGTTAGCGAGGATATATGCATCCACCCTCCATCGCATGGAATCCTTGATGCGCTGATGCAGCCCTGGAGAATGGCGTATTGTATCACAGCTTTTGTGTCCCAGCCTCGGCGCGCTTTTGTGTCTCGTTTCCGTCGTAGGTGTCGGTGGCCGAGTAAGAAGACCGACACAGGAATAAAGGTAGCACGCTTGTGCAGGTACGGAGGGGAGCAGCCAGTGGGACAGCAGAAACTAGAAACACTAGAGTAAATTAGAACGAGATATATATTGCACATAATTTATACAATACTTAACTTTTACGTAGTTCTATACTGTAGAATGCTGACATATAGTTGAGCTAGAGGCCTGCCTAGTGCCCATCCGATAGTCAAGTCTTCACTGGTGCCTATCTGATTCCGAAGGTCTTAACTGGTTCCTATCTCAGTCCCCAGTGGTGGCCACGAGCGGAGTTGTAGCAGAGGGCGCTCGTGGCTGACGTCGTAAGAACGCCGCGCCGTGCGTGCATGGCGGCGCGCGGCGAAAGTAGGTGGCGCGCACTTTGGACTTGTGCGACACCACAACAGCCGTCCACAATACGAGCACGAATAGTCTCTGCATATGGTACCGGCGTTTCGTACACAAGAGCTTTCAAATGCCCCCATTAAGTTAAGAGGGTTGAGGGCAGGAGAGCATGGAGGCCATGGAATTGGTCCGCCTCTACCAATCCATCGGTCACCGAATCTGTTGTTGAGATGCGTACGAACACGTCGACTGAAATGTGCGGGAGCTCCATCTTGCATGACCCACATGTTGTGTTGTACTTGTAAAAGCACATGTTCTAGCAGCACAGGTAAAGTATCCCGTATGAAATCATGATAACGTGCTCCAATGAGCGTAGGTGGAAGAACATGAGGCGCAGTCAAACCATCACCAACAATTCCTGCCCAAACGTTCAAAGAAAATCTGTTTTGATGACGTGATGACAATTGCGTGCGGATTCTCGTAAGCCCACACGAAACAACTTGGTATTTTGACAATTGTCTGCACGAATTATTTCAATTTACATTTAAAGAGAAATACTAAAATGACCTATAACATGGAAATTAAGCGTTTCAGGACACATGTCCACATTTTGTGTGTGAGGAATGTTTCCAGAAAGTTTGGCCGCACCTTTTTGTAACACCCTGTATATATTGTTTGTAAATCTGCTCTCACTTTGTTTGATTTCATGTTTTGTATCCTATGTATGGTTCAATGTTCACTATGATCAATGTATTTTAATGGAGACCCCATTTAGTAAGATAGTAAGGCGTTAATTAATTTATTTTCGGCACGTTTTATTCAAATTCAAATGTTTGTATAGCTTATGGGACTTAACTACGGGGTCATCAGTCCCTAAACTTACAACTACTTATGAACTAAGGACGGCACAAATATCCATGCCCGAGGGGGTATTCGAACCCACGACCGTAGTGGACGTGCAGACCGTGACTGGAGCGCCTCAGTCCCCTCGGCCGTCGCGGCCGGCCACGTTTTATTGCAAGCCTTGTTGGCCGCATCTGTTGTAAATTTAGACCACTTGTGCCGCTCAGTCATTAGAATTTATGTGATTTACAGCTTCAAGTTGTAGGGGCCTGATGTTGTAATTGTTAAATAAACGTGTTGTGCAAACAGAGAAATGATCCTTGGCCCAACCTTCCATGATTCCCAGTAGTGGGTACCATGAAGTGATAACTTGTGTTAATTTTTTTTTAAATTTGCTGTTCTTGCTTCTGAATAAGGTTTAACCTGTTTAGCTGCTTTATAACACATAACAGTTCTTGTATTTATAATTTCACTAAATGACTCGTATTATTAAAATTATTTTATAGTTCATAGTTTACACGGCACTTACTGCCACAAAGTATCTCCAAGCTGCTAACCCCATTTCGTACACTTTCAGTCCCCCATGACAAAGGGAGTGTTCGCTGGCAGCATTGGAATAAGCGCAGGCAGACGATCGGTACGGCCCCGTGTGCAGACTGCGGTGTGATGGATTACCGCCAGCCGCAGCGGCTCACAGCACGTGCAAGCCTGTTTGTAGGGCCTCATTGAAATTTCAGCTGAATGCTATCGTAGCAACGCTCTGGTTGCTCCTGACAGGCTGCTGCTAAAATGCAATTTTAGCCAGCCTTAATTAATGATTTAGTACTTCACTTGTACCGTTCCCAAAAAAGAAGGAAAAACATATATTTATGGCTCCGCACGGGTAAGATATTTACCGTTCATCAGATACGCAAGCTAGAAGGGAAAGCAATTTTTCAAAATGTTCAAATGTTTGTTAAGCTTATGAGACTTCACTACGGGGTCATCAGTCCCTAAACTTACAAACTACTTATGAACTACCTTATACTAAAGACGGCACAAATATCCATGCCCGAGGGGGGATTCGAACCCCCGACCGTAATGGCCTTGCAGACCGTGACTGAAGCGCCTCAGTCTCCTCGGCCACCGCGGCCGGCACAATTTTTCAAATTACACATTTAGATTTCAGTCACTGTTTGATTATCCTCAGTGGCAGCATCAATTTACTTGTACGTCGACTCCATAATGGATAATGTTTCAGAGCACCACAATATCCTTAACCGGAATCGTGGGTCAATTTGGACCCGCTGACAACAACAAAACCGTTTAACAATCAACACGTGCCGAGTTTTAGTTTCGTGTATCAGTCTAATCTCAGTGCATTGTGAGGTGCTCCAGGGACCAGGATCTCGCCGCTTCAAAGTTATTGGACGTTGACGTAAGTGCCATCGTTGGGTCAAATCTGACCTGCGATTCCAGTTACGGGATTTTTTCAGTGTATACTGGCTTATTTTTTGATGTTTCAGGCACTTTATCACCACGATGCAGCGGGGTCTTATTGAAAAAGAAATCTTTGAACTATTATTAGCCGAAACTTTCTCAAACACAGAATCTTTGAGGGTTTTTTTACCCGTGTCAAGAAAATTCACCTTCTAATCAAAGTGGCTCATGGAAAAGAGGATGATGGTATTTAAGTGGTTCCAAAAGTGACAGCAAAGAATCACAAAAATGCGGCAGGTGCTTTAAGTACATTTGAAAATGACACGCAGAATAAAAATGTTGTGTAACAAGTGTCATTCTTAGTTCAGGTACTGATATACAGATAACATTTGGACACTTTCATGTATCATTGTCATTATTTTTGTTTCTGGTTGGTGGCATAGAGAGTTCCTATTTATGTTAAGGGAAACTTATGAGAAACCTCACAGTATATCTAGGGTTTTTAAATCCAAGCTATTTTTTGATCACATAGCATTCCAGAGTAAGGCATTACAAATTTTTCTTGAATGTGAGACCTACGACTTAAAAATTAAAAAAAGTAGCACAATGTAAATTTTTTGCTCAAAACAAGTTGATTTGTATTTCAAATAAAACTTGTTTCAGTACACTCTTTGTGTATTCACATGTTAATTATACCTTTTATAGGAATTATGTGGATATTTTTTTTTTTTATTCAAGGGTCCATATGGACCCGCGATTCCAGTTACGTTCATCAAAATAACGATTCCTGTTAAAGGTTAAAAAAAATTCAGCTTGGTGGTGTGACATGATTTTAAACTTTTAACATGAACTAGAAAGACCTTTTATTATATGTTTTATGGATCTGACTGTTGAATGTTTTATGCGGAGTGCATGAGACCTCATGACACGAAATCTGGACTGATGATATTTAATCATGTGAACGAAAAATTTATGCGATTCTTTTAAATAAATATTTCATGTCATACCACTAAGCTAGAAACTTGTTATTTTTAGCATAAGTTTATATTTCGTACATTACAGCATTACTGTTAAAATTGGTTTCCTGTCTTTGGAATCTATATTTACACAAGACTTGCTTATAAATTTAATTTTATTATTTGAAGTTGCACATTCATTTATTTATCAAACGGGGTCTTTTTTTTGCTGCAGTCGAATGGGAATAAAATAGGAGAACCAACGGTTATTTGTAGTTATTAGGATTAGTATCAAGAAGAATGTAAGTACATATCATTAATACGCTAAAGAAATGCATTCAAAGCTTAATATATTCATGACATTTTTCAACACATATTTAAGTACATAGTGGTATTCTGCAGCTGCTACATTTGAAACAAGTCTTTATCCCTTTGTGCTCCTTTATGGAAAGTGTTTACGAACTGCAGAAAAGCCTACGTCATGAGGAATTCTAATAACTCCTCCTTTGATTTTGTGATGAATTCTTGTTGGCCCCTCTCTGTATATTTCTCAGACTTGAAAGCGGCCTTATAGGATGATTACACTTTTCTCCATTATTAAAGTTCCGCATCATGAAACTCTTTACTACGCAGGACGATCGTACAAGCGTAACCATTGTGCAAAAGCCACAGTGACAACTCTTGTACAAGCGTGGCGACTTCCACTAGTTTTTTTTCCCGTGAAAAACTGATCTCAAAATGACTAGATATTTGATAGAAGAAACATGGTGCTATTATATTGCCGTCATCGGCCTTCAATCTCGAAGCCTCGTCTATTACATCAGGAATTTCTGACTTGTACACTGTTACATTTCTACACTGAAGTACATAAAAATATCACATCTAGTAAGTCATCGTGGTTTTATAGGTTTAACAATCCTTCTGTGAAGACAGAACACAATATGGCTTCGAACATGAATAGACCGTGTGGAAGTGGCTGTGCGCTTGAACCTTGCTGCGGAGTGAGCAGCCGCTTCCCGACGGATATTCGAGTCCTCCATCTGGTATGGGTGTGTGTGTGTGTGTGTGTGCTGATCTTACCATAAGTTAAAGTAGTTTGTAAGTCTAGGGATCGATGACACCTGCAGTTTGGTCTCATAGCTTTACACACTTTTGAATATTTTGAACATGTGTTTTACTGCAAGTAAACTCAGATGTCTTTAAAGGAACTTTTCCGTTCATTAAACTTCAGTACATTATTTACGAAGTGGAGGATCTGATCAGTGTGAGTTCCAACCGTATGAATGTAAATCTAACGAATACATGCATACTGAACAGTTTGGAATGGATCACTACACAAAATTAATTGTGTGTATGGGAGTTGCCAGGCTGAGATCCATAGAAAAATCCGCAGGAGATCTACTCCATCAACAAAGGAAGTAACTCACGAAACACTTCTTTGACCAATTCTTGTCTATTCCTTGTAAGTGTAGAAATCGTACCAAGTGAGATTGATAAGGTCCAAACAAGAGCAGCACGTTTCGTTAAAGGAGATGGCAGACACTGCAAAAGAGGCGTCTTAATCACGTTGTCGACTACTGTCAGAATTGTGAAAGCATATATTTCTCGATGACTGAATCAAGATATAGCTTCAACCTACGTATATCTCGGAAGAAGGACGTGAGGGTAAAGTTAAAGGGTTTAGAGCCCCGCATTTAGACTTACCGGCAGTAGCTTTCCCTCGAACCATCCACAACATGAACGGAAAAAAGCACATTCACATTGATACATATGCATCCTCTGTTACACACTTGGAGTTGCAAACGTTTCTCCTATGTCTTCCATAGGTTGTCAAGATCTTTTCATGACCATAACCTCGCTTTTCTCTTGGCTGAAGATGAGGCCATATTCTTTAGCAGCTACTGCCCATTTATTTAGGTGTGTTTGGAGCTCTTCTCTATAATCGCCCCAGAGACATATGTCGTCAGCGAACAAGATGGCTTTCAATGATTAACCTCCGATGCTTTGGTGTACTTTACTCTGAACTCGTTCATTACATTGATGAAGAGGTGACAGAATCCCATCCTGCATTAGCCCAGATTTTATGCCGAAGGTTTCGGTCATTCCCATGGGTGTTTCCACTTTACTGTGAGCATCTTCATACAATTTCTTTATCCCATAGACAATGGTATCATGTATTCCGGTTTCTCTCAGCACTTCCCACACCTTCTCCCTGTTCACAGCGTCAAATGCTTTCTTGATGTCCAGAAAGGCTAGCCATAGGCCTCTGTTGTGTTCTTAGTATTTCTCCATTAGCTAGTATAGGGAAAATATTGGGTCAGTTGTTGATCTTCCCTGTCTGAATCAGCACTGTTCCTCGGAGAAATTTGTTTCGATAGTGGGTCTTACTTTACGCTCAATAATTCTTTCAAAGAGTTTACCCACTTGAGATGTTAATGTGGTACCCCTGTAGTGAAAGCATTTCTTTCTATCCCCTTTCTTGAAAATTGGAATTATGATGCCTGTTTTCTAATCAACAGGTACCTCTCCTTCTTTCCAAATAGTACGAAAAAGTATGTAGATCCTCTGATTCAGAACGACTCCCTTGGAATTGATTATTCCCCCAGTTATGTCATTTTGTGGCCTTGGCATATTTCCAGGCGTATTCTACATCGTCCCATGTAAGGTGTGGCTCATTATCAGTAGTGAGTGTATGTGGCACAGTACATTCTTGTGGGGGCTGTATATAAATCACATTTAATAGTTTGTTGTTGTAATTTTTCCAAGTTCCTTTGAACTTTTCGTTGCCCGTGGCGGTGGCCAAGCGGTCTGCGGCGCGCCTGTCACAGTCTGCACGGACACTACGGTCGGGGGTTCGAATCCCCCGTCGGGCATGGATTTTGTGCGGTCCTTAGTATTAGCTAGTTCAAAAGTATTTTGTAAGTTTCGGGACTGGTGACCCCATAGTTAAGTCCCATAAGCGCTAGAAACATTAGAACATTTATTATTATTAGTTTATTTAACTTTTCGTTAGTGATGAGATTTTCCTTCTCGTCCTTGGGGTGCTTGGAATATTCTTTATATTGTATAAATAAAATGACCTACCACACTCCTTCGTAATACACACTGCATTTCGCTATAATAAAATATTGGATTTCAGTGCAGAATGACAAAAATGTTCTCCATTTGCCATGATGCATCAGTCGTGGCTTTCGGGGTGTCCTATGTGTGATACACGTATTCATGTTAACGATTACACTCAAAATACAGAGCAGAAAATGGAGTAGTTTTTCAGAAGCATTAAGAGATACTAATTTAAGGTATCCATCACTTTTACATTTACGCTGTGGGTTATTATTACAGTCAAAGTTGTCGTACCTAATATTTAAGTCTAATAGTTACCGAAAGTTTCGCAGACAACGAGTGTGCAAACACGAGTCAGAAGCGAAGTCGTATAATTTCATGACTGTTTCACTACCCCGCCTGCAGTGCAATTGCGTCCCTGATTAGTTATCACAAGGCTGGGAAGATCGCATAAGCTTCGTCAGGGATTGGGGTAACGCTGCAATGCAGTGTCGCTTCTTGTTACAAAAGTTCGATTGTTTGTAAACTTGCTAGACCAAGCTGCTGGGGGTCATCAGTCTGTAGCCTTACATACTACTTAAACTAAGGGCAACACACACGAAGCCGTGCCCGAGGGAGAAATCGATCCTCTGATAGGGAGCAGTCGCGCGCTCCGCAGCAAGGCGCCGTAGAACGCTCGGCTACTCCAGCGTGGATCCTTTGCTACATTATTTTAGTAAAAGTGCAGGGGCTGCCTCTAGAAATTTTGTCGCTTCGACCGAAAATTTCAATACCCCCCTTTACTGCCCCAAATCCCTTACCCAACCCCCTTGCACTTTGATGACATATGGGCAATCTGTTTCACAATGGCGTCTTATTTTCACTATCACACTTGCTAGCGCTATGTTGTTTGATTGCTTCAGAGCTAAAATATGGCGTAACAGGCTTTGTTTTGTACGATGTCAATATCTATCGATTACGGCCTCAACCGCGAGAAATAAGTGATTGACGGTAAAGTTAAAAAATACGGACAAATCAGAAACATTAATACAGAGGAAAAGCAAAGTTTATGGTATTAATTTAAGAGGACGTGGTAGGAAGAGGAAGCCATGCGCCTTTCCATGTGTAAAGCCCGTCATCTCAATGTCTCTATTCGAAAGACTGTGACACGCCATTGAAAGTGCATATTTTACGCATCTTTTCTCAGAGACACTACTCCTACGGGTACAGAATAGGCAGATATGTATCGATATTATTTCTTCATTCTCAAGATTTTTAACATTTATGAGGTTTTTCAATTGTGTAGTAGACGTAGCTTAAAATCTAAATTTGGAATAATGCCGCTGTTTTGAAAGACATTTACAAGGTGGTGATATCCGATGCTGCATTGCCATCTGTTTTATGATATCGTACGTAATTTCCATTAAGATGCTACATATTATTTTGTGATTTGTATTTTCTACTTGTACCACAGTTCGTTATTTCTACAAGATATGTTACGTTATCATTTTCGCACCGTTTTAGGACAAATTGTTTCCACACCTGACGATATTCCGCTCTCGATTATGTAAGTTTGTCCCCCCTCCTCCCCCCTCTGTAGCTAACCCTGTAGCAATGCAATCAGATTTCCGTTGTTATCCCATAAGGTACCCAAACACGCAGTAGAATATTTGTACAAAATATTAATCCAATATGTCAGTTTATCGTCATAAAATGTACAACAAGCCTCACCAAAAGTAGAGACAGTGAATATGTTTTAGTATGAAACATTCAGCCGAAATCGTTGTCATTACTTATGTAGAGATCATTCAGATAAAGACAGTGTTACTAGTTATGCCATAGCCGTTGTAAATGCCTAGTTATAAAATTTTAAACATGGCTGCAGTTCAGCAACGATGGAACACGAACCAAAAGTGAAAACATTTTTATCCAATCAGTTGAATAAAAATTGTTTATATACATCAACCTTGACCCAGGTTTGGACAAAGTGATTTTACCTTCTTCAGAAGAAATTCCTAACAAAATATAATAGACCAATCATATGGATAATAGTAAAATACATAAAAGTTTCTAAAATAAGCAGGAAATTAAAATTACAGCATTGGATGAGAATTTACTTACATTTAGCTCAAATTAAAATAGTTGTTAAATAAACCAAGTCGCCAAACGTGGCTGACTCCATGTCATTTTATTCCACGACATGGAGTCAGACACATTTGGCAACTTGATTTTATTTAACAACTATTTTAATTTGACCTGAATGTAAGTACATTCTCATCCAATGGTGTAATTTTAATTTCTTACTTATTTTATAAACTTTTATGTATTTTACTATTATCCATATGATTGATCTATAATATTTTGTTAGGAATTTCTTCTGAAGAGGGAAAAATTAGTTTTGTCATAACCATTTTTATGCAACTGGTTGGCTGAAAGTTTATTCACTTTTGGATTAGTTACAAAAATTTATGATGTTCAGCAGTGCACCATGATAGTGGCGGCTCTTAGTCAACAGTGCACCAATTTGCAGAAGTAAAATTTCGTCTTTCCAGAAAGAGAAAACGCGCTGTTTTCTCGGAGACATTTACATTCTCGATCCACATTCTGTTCACTTCAAGTTTCTGGGTGGTTGTACGTTTGGTCTCGGTCTCAACAGATCGCTCTTCATTACCTGTGTGCAGATGCGGGAAAACTTGCACGCATCATTGATTTAGCCTTACAATCGTCCTTATTAATATAAATTATTCGCTTACGGCCCTCTAGCGAACTTGTTTCCGAGTAGGGAAGAAGCAGTCGTTATTTCCTTAGAACACCAGTCGCCTGCCACCTGCAGATTCGAAATTGAATCATGTCTGCTAAAAACTTATGTGTGTAAGCCAAATAAGTGACAATAGGTGTTACACGTCTGAAATTGCTTTCTCTTCTAGCTTGCGTTTCTGATGTACGGTAAAGATCTCACCCATGCGGAACCGGCAGCTAAACCGCAGCATCTCGGCTCCAGACACAGCATCCATGTCGCAGCTGACATGCGCAGTTTGGTAACGTGCCGCAATTAATTGAAAATACATTGTTTTCTTTTAATGTACATTATTTGTTGAAAAGGAAAGAGAATTTGTTTTCTAACTCAACGATAGTCATGCTGCTATCATAGTCATATTCCTTCATTTTAATTGAATATTATGTCATCGAAATACTTAAACACATAATTTTTGTTAAACGAGAGAGTATAAAGCTATGTGTATCCTGCTATAAAATGTTAGACACTTGTCTTCGTGAAAAAATCTAAATAATTTAAATTAAAATCTTTACTTTTAGTAATTAGTGACATTTATTTAATGTCAGTTGCAGAAGTCTACACCAACGATGAGAAAAAGTAAGATGAATTTATGTCAGACGCATTACAAAGTTTGGGTAAAAGAAAATTCAGTCGATAAGTATCGTTGTAACGCTGAGATTTCTCACTTAAGGTTAAATGTAGCAGGGTAAAGTTATTTCTTGTGATATCAAAATTCCCTTGAGTAATGTAACTATCAAGCTTTTAACTGAAGGTTACGTATGGTGATTCACAGACGTGCTCACAAATCTAAGAGCAGGATTTCCAGTAAAATGGCCAGTTAAGCGTTCTTGAATATTTCATGACCAATTCAATTAAAATTCCTAGACGTTAGGATAATGAGCATTCTCGCACATTTAGGCCACATCTTCATAATATGCATAGTACAACAATGCAGAAAAATTGTATTCATACATCTGCAAAATTACTCACCAATTTATTTCCAATATTTTTAAAGTTTTTTACTATAGTCGACTGAATCGACTTGAGAGTGTCAGCAACTCACAACTATTTAAAGCAAGATTTATCATCTATTGTCCGTGAACTGAACGGACGCAACTATACGATTCTCAAGATGTTCCTAACGGGTCGATTCTTGTGACGGAAATTGGGAAGGCGGGGGAACCAGATCTATCACTGCCTATATACTAACAGATCAGAAAGACAGTCAAAGACACATGTATTTTCAGAGGGTTCTTTGACGATACTGAGAAGTATTTAATGTGTAGTGAAATTGGACTTTTGAGGCCAAAAGCGCAGAAATTCAGGTCCTTATGTAGAAGGATAAGACTGGAGAAACTTCGGGACAAGGAAATCAGGCACAAATACAAAACAATGATCTCGGAAAGGTACGAGTTAGTTAAATGTAGTCATTTACAGTCATTGGGAGAGCATTTGACCAGGTAAAGGGACACACTACCAGAAGAGACTAGAGAGTGTGCTCGAACAGTAGTGTGTAAAGGCAGGAAGAAGCAGCTACCTTGATGGAATGACACAGTCAAGGAAGCCTGTAAAAAGAAAAGGAAGGTGTTTCAAAAATGGCTTCATACTAGAAATCAGGCAGACAGAGAAAGTTATGTTGAAAAAAGTAACAAAGCCAAACAGATAATTACAGAATACAAGCATAATCATGAGAAGGATTAGGAAAGAAGTTGGAGACTATGGGTCAAGCTACAGGAAAACCATTATGGAGTGAATTAGCCGACTTCGAAATGGACGGAAGAAGACATTAACAAGCGTTTTGAACCGGTCAGGACAACTAGAGAATCATGTGGATGATATGGTCAGATGAACTGATATTTTAAATTGCTCGACGTAGATGAAAAGTTCGATAATGTGTCAGAGATGGAATTGAATAGGAATAGGAATAATGAACACATTTGAGGTAGTAGAGATAGTAGGCAATAGATTGCAGTGCAATAAAGCGGCTATGGTAGGTAAAATTAAGTCGTAACTCACTAATACAGTGGAAAATCAGGTCTCAAATGATTACACAGTATAACTGAAATGACGTGGAAGTAGCGACTAGTCCGTTTGAGTGGACGGAAGTAATGATCCCACCAATTTTCTAGCATGGAAACAGAAACGATTGCAGCAACTACAATCTCTTTAATTATCGTTGTGGGCAAAAATCTTCTGAAGTATTACTGAAAGACAAGTTGAATGAAAAATCAATGTGGGTTTAGGCCTCTTAGAGACTGTCAGGACCAGATCTTTAGCTTACGGCAGATAGTGGAGAAGTGCTATGAGTGGAACATGGAATTGTATCTATGCTTTTTAGATCTAAAAAAGGCTAATGACCGTGTTCCTAGGAGGAACCTACTGTCAGTTCTACAATATTATGGAAGAGGAGGCAAACGTCTGTCAGGTAGGTTATAGTTGATGGTAAATTGAGTTCATGAGTCAGGCTGCAACATGTCACCACTGTTGTTCATACTATTTATTGATCATATGACGGAAACAAACAGAATAAGCAGTCTCGTATATCTATATGACTTACTTGTGATGTCAGATTCGATTAAAAGTTTGCAATCTAATATTTCAGATGTAAATCAGAGATGTAAGGGTGATGGTATAAAAATCAGCATCTGCAAAACGAAAGTAAAATCTGTGGGAAATATATTTAAGCAGATTGAGTGCCAAAAAGGAGGAACAAAGAACGGGTTGACAGTTTAGATGTTTTAGGTTGTATTTTCTCACGGGGTGGCAACATAGTGAAAGAACTTGAACGAAGGTGTAGCAAGGCTAATGCATTGAGTGCTCAACTAAGATTTACCCTCTTCTGCAAGAAGGAAGTCAGTATTAAGAGTAAGCAGACACCGCTCTATATTTAGAGCATATTGGTTGCATGTGAGAGATACTTTCTACAGTTCTGTCCTGCAGCACTCTGTTTTCGGTTCCACCTGCAAGAAGCATGGCACGTTAGCTATCATGTATGTATCGTTTGATACTTGACGTACGTCTTCGCTGTATGCTGCTGTCACCACTTATCGGTTAAGACGTTCGCCAACGCAAAGGGGCTATTCTGAAGATTGTAAGAAATAACAATAAAAAAGAGGCGTAAATAAATACAAATTTAAAAAATGTCGGTTGAAGTCACTGCTGGGCCGAAGAAGGCGGCCAGGGATTGAATACCAGCCCTGCCTAAATTTTCATTTGTCGCGTTTGAGCTACTTAACCTATTACTGGCCATTGTCCCGTTTTTGGGACGCAATTATTTTATTTATTTCTACGTTAGCAACGTAACATTTAGCTTTGATTGGGGTACCTGGAGGATGAATTCACTTGTGTAATGCCTGGAGATACGAAATAAATAATTTATCTTTAAGTAATTAAGCTCAGGAGAGGACTTATATTGCCTATTTTCTGCACTTTCTCTTAGCTACACTGTTTATCTGCTGATGGCTACTGTTCAACAATGAATTGCTATTTAGTGGCTTGGGTGTATTTATCAGCATATCCATGTAAAATTCAGTATTTCTCAGATCTCCTGAACTAAATGCAATATAAATTTAATTTGTGTGTCCCAATGGTGGGACAACAGCATGTTAAATTATCAGTATTTTTGTCGAAGACCTTATTAGGATATAAACGTCTTATATACAAAAATTACTGTATGCATTCTTGCGATGTGATTTGTTTATATTGTATGAGATTTTCCCTCATCCATATTTTACGTTTCCAAGAGGATGAAAACACACCACATGGACTTACTTTTGAAGAAATTCTAGCGGAACTGCATAAGGAGTGAGTGAATATGAAGTTAATGACTTAAAAGTACTGTTTATTCCTTTCCATGCAGATAAAATGTCAAATTGAGGAGATATTGACGAAATTTTCTCAAAAATTTGACGGTCTGTAACTTTTGTTTTGGTATAATGAAAGTTATTCAAACTACTTTTTCTTTCATTTGTCACGCAAAGTATAATATTAATGAAACTTCTTGTCAGTTTAAAATTGTGTGCCGGAACCGGGACTCGAACCTGGGACCTTTGCCTTTCGCGGGCAAGCGCACTTGCGTGTTTGCAGGAGAGCTTCTGCGAAGTTTGGAAAGTAGGAGGCGAGGTACTGGCGGAATTAAAGTTGTGAGACGTCATCGTGATACGTGTCGGGATAGCACAGTCGGTAGTGCGCTTGCCCGCGAAAGGCAAAGGTCTCAGGTTCGAGTCCCGGTTCCGGCACACAATTTTAAACTGCCAGGAAGTTTCATATCAGCGCACACTCCGCTGCAGAGTGAAGTTTCATTCTATAATATTAATGTAAAAGAATGCTAAAAAATAACTAAAAAAGTTTTGGTGGCAGGTAAAGGGTTAAAAACCCCAGTGTAGCTTAGGTTATCACTTTTCTTCCTTTTCCGTCCTGTCTTACAATGCTAAATATCACAGATGTAATGTCTCGATTTGCCGTGCGTTCACTCCCATACTTGCTCCGTCCGGGATCCCTGACTTCCAGTGTCAGAGCGGCACAGTGTTTTGAGGCCACAGCCGCCAGGAAAAGCTCCGTCCCCGTTGCCGACTGGGCAGGTGTACGGCCGCTCACGAAGACACGCTCTATTCGCCAGTTGATGGGGGGGGGGGGGGGTTGAGCCGTGGCGTGACGCCACGTGGATCGGCGCTCGCGTGGCGCCCGGCGATTCCAGCGCCGGGGGAGGGGGAGGGGGAGGGGGCGCAGTCCGAATAAGCGGACAGAAATAGCCGCCCCACCGGCCAGTTAACGTCTCCCCCAGATAACGCCGCCCTCCAAATTTTGCTTGTTTCTCTCTGCAAAAATAGCCGCAAGCGTCCCTACGCAAGCTTTCTGCTTTTATTTCTCTCTCTCTCTTTTTTTTTTTTTTTTTTTTTTTTTTTTTATCCGGGGGGCAGATATTTCGCGGGAACATGCAGCCAGTTATTTCGCCTTCCTCTCGTGTTCACTTAATCTGGCTAAAAGACTTTTATGCGGTGGCTAGCGCGTGTCGGAACTGAGCCGCGGGGCTGATAAGGCTTTCACGCTAAAATATGGATTCAAACAGGTCCCTTCCCCCATCAGTGTTGCTATGCCTCTAGAAAACTACCCTCTATTGTGTGTGGTGAATCTGTTAAAATTTCCATCATTTCCTTTACTCAAGAGTGCCTGTTGCGTCTGCTATTCTGTACCATTAATCAAGGAAAGAAAGATAAATCACGTCGCCATTTTAGCTTGTGACGTCAAGGTTCAGATATACAATATTAAAACTACGTGTATGAAGGTATTTGAATAACTGTTTCATGTTAAATGATGATTTTGTGTATAACTTGTCTTAAAGGCAGCAACCCTAATAGTTTGTAAACTGTAAATAGAAACAGTCTGCACAGCCACTACGGTCGGGGGTTCGAATGCCCCCTTGGGCATGGATATTTGTGTCGTCCTTAGTATTTGCTAGTTCATAAGTAGTTTGTAAGTTTAGGGACTGATGATCCCGTAGTTAAGTTCCATAAGCTATACAAACATTTGAACTTTTTTTTTTTTTTGAAACAATCAGCCACAAAGTCGTTTTGTAATAAATCTAATCTAATTTAATATAATCATCCAGATTTCGACTCCATCTAAGGGTGTCTTTATCGGAAGTATAAAATTATGACACGAAACGTAAAAAAATTGGGGCATGTTTTTCACATGTTGTATAAAATAATCAGATGTTCAGGTGTTTGTAAATCTGTGGAACTTAATTGCTTGGTTATTAGTCCCTACCTTACAAACTAAAACATAAGGTTCCTATTTTTATGTATTATAAGAAATTCTACATAAGATGCCCTTTGTAAACATTGTTCTTCATTTGACAGTTCACTGAGGAAGTCGATATTTATTATTCATAGAATATATGACATCAACTGCGATTGGGAAAAGCTGAAAATGTGTACCCAGCCGGGATTCGAACCCGGGTCTCCTGCTTTCTAGGCAGTTGCGCTGACCCCTACACCCCCTACCCCTACACCATTTTCAGCTTTACCCAATCGCAGTTGATGTCATATATTCTATGAATATTAAATAATAACAACTGCAGGGTCAGAAGTGACGTCTGTTCTTTCGGAACAGACGCCACATGTATATATATAAGTCGATATTTATTGTACATAGATGTAACAAGTACGCAGTAACATCTGTGAGCAGCTATGCTGCGTGTAGTGGCGTCTCTGGCGCAGTAGTAATAACCGGCAGTAGTGGCAGGAGAGAGAGTTGTTGAGCTGACGCCGCAGGGGAAGGATCTCCTGGAGGTAATGTTACTGCTTGCGCAAATTATTATTTGTAAATTTCTTTTGTAAAGTGGTTGGTAGGAAAGATGGTAGGCAGTCATGCATAGCACAGTTTTATAGTATGTATTGTGAAATAGGAAGGCCGTTTGTAAAGAAATTTTGTAACTCATTTCTGTAAGTTATGTCCAACAATGAATCAATACAGATATTTAAACCTTATGCCATTTGTTCTGCCTTTATTTTATTGAGATTTATTCCCATAGTTAGAAGTTTCCTCCCTGAATCTCAGGGGCAATACTAGTTATTGTAGGGTTTTGGCATTGTCAGAGTAAATGAAGTTCAATCAGAATATTCACAGGTATTAAATCTCATCTGTTTCTTTTCCCATGATGAATATTAATATTAAGCATGCGCTGCGCTGTGACGGCGAATTGAATCACTTTCGAGAAAGGCGTTATCCACGAGGTAAGTACGAAAGGTTACAGGGCCAATGCAGTAATGTGTCTCTGTGACACCAAAGTTCGTTTTCTGCAAATTGGTAAAAGGCAGGATTCATTTTTGGTATTAGGAAAGTGCTTTATTAAAAAAAATCCACAGAGTAAAGCTTTAATTGCAATTTTATTTTTATTTATTTATTTTTTGTTGTGTGTAAGCTTTACCTCTACACAGTGTGTGTGAAGTCAGGTGTTACAACCGAATGAGCATTCTAATTTACATGATGCAGAAGTATGAAGACAACGAGTAAGCATAGAATTTGTTTATTTACATATATGGTTTGGTTGTATCTTACAGACAGGACCTTTCAATGTTTGGGAAAAACTGAAACAATTGTATTTGCTCAGGGCAGGTCCTACCCAAAAACCAAATTTATTTGTAAGCAAGCACGTACTTCGAAGAGCTATTCATACCCCAAGATCAACACATCACCCCCATGGCAGGCATTTCCTAACAAGTCTCTACAACATATTTCGAAATACGACAGAAAGTTACCTACCAAACTATCCTAAACATAAAGTTCAACAGTACCTGTTTGTCATACAATGTAATACCTAATTTGTATCCTTTGACTACTCCAGAATTCAACTACCCGCCATCTTTTTTTCGTGACATAAAGATTGGGTGAAGTTAAAGTGTCAAAGTGTTTCTTCAAAACGTGAAAACACCACAAATATATCAAAGTGAGTAATACAAACTTTTCATAAACACACAGACATTTTGTTCTAGAAACAGTCGCAACAGTAAAATAACCCAAACACAAAAATGACGTTTTATATTTTCGTAAAAAATCCCATTAACTTCACTGCTTTGGTTTGCATATGACAAACTGTCAGAAGTATACAGAAATGTATTGCAATATAAAGAACCGCAAGTACAACGACATGTGGTATTAAGGTAGGCCTCGTGTAACTATAAAAACAAAACAATTATCTGTACTTGCTACACTTAATGCACATAAAAGTAATAACCATTTCATTGTTCAATGGACAGACCTATACAAGAAAAATCCCACTGATGATGCTGCAACGCCAGCGAAAGTTGTTTGGAAAAAAAACTAAAACAATTGTGTTTGCTCACGGCAGATCATATCCCAAAAGCAAATTTACTTAAAATAAGTGAAACTGTCCCAGTGAACCCACAGAAAAAAGCTCGTCGTGAAAAAAGTAAATAAATAAATAAAATAATACATTTAGTTCTACTATCAAACCATTTTATATGTACATTCAAAGTATTTTTATCGCATGATAAACGTTTAACGTCGGGAAGACAGCACGTATACCAGTCATAGCGCGGCCGCTTCATGTACGCCGCATCAACTGCAGCGTTGCAATGCGCATCCGCGGCTGAGTTTCAAATTCTCTTCTCAACTCTCTGGAGGCAGCATATGGGCACGCCCGAGGCACGGAGGGGTGAGGGGAAACTCTGCTTATAACATTGACGTTGGAGCTGGTAAAGATACCAGCTATCTATGAGATTTTTAAGCTGCTTGGTTAGTGTCCAAAGACTTTTGTGGTAGCATAATTCACCCATTTCTGAGATAAAGTTAGATTTAACTTGAATAGTGAATATCACCCTTCTCTTAGTGTTGTAGCTATGTACACTGCTATTAGTTTTCAGTTGGGTTCGATTGTTAATAACAAATTTAATGTGTGAATATATATATTGTGAAGCTACAGTGAAGATCCCTAGATCTGTTAATAAATGTTAGCAGGTTGATCTTGGGTGGGCACCAGAAATTATTCTGATTACACGGTTTTCCGCAACGAATATTTTTTGCTCAATGTTGAATTGCTCCAGAATATGATCCCATATGAAAGCAGTGAATGAAAATAGGACTAGTAAGCTAATTTACTGAGAAGCATATCACCAAATTTTGCAATGACCCTGATAACATAAGTAGCTGAACTCAAACGTTTCAGCATATATTCAAAGTGTTTCTTCCAGTTCAATCCCTCATCACTGCAAACACCTAAAAATTTTGAATGTTCTACCTTAGCTACAGATTTATATTCAACGTCTAAATTTATTAATGGTGTCATGCCATTTACTGTATGAAACTGTATGTACTGGGTTTTATCAAAGTTTAATGAGAGTCCATTTGTAGAGAACCACTTAATAATTTTCGGAAAGCCATCATTGACAATTTCATCAGTTAATTCCTGTTTGTCAGGCGTCATAGCTATACCTGTATCGTCAGCAAAAATAACTAGCTTAGCATCATTGTGAATACAGAATGGCAAGTCATTAATATATATATTAAGAACAGCAAACGATCCAAACCGCACCTTGTGGGGCCCCATTTTTGGTAACTCCCCAGTTAAGATAATGAAGCTGCTGCGCACCTCCCTTGGGCATGCGTAAATCCTCCGTGAAGGCAATATCCGCCCTTTATATTTGTTTTTTGTGCATTGAAGTTTCTTCAAAAACACGTCATATTTGGTAAGAAATCATGTAGCTATAAATTAAAGACGCATAAACTGTAGAAGCCTTCAGTAGATATGATCGTCAATAATATTAAAGTCGCTACTCCACACCTAGTAAGAATATTCCGGTAGTTAGCGGCATCGCGATGCGCTGTCGAAGATAGAAGGTCCTAGAGGTACTGCAATTTTTCTTTAAATCCAATCTTCTCTTTATCAGATACAAGAACAACGAATTTTGTATTGTTACTTGCCACATGTAATTTGGATATTTTGTAAATGTGTGGCGATGTTGAAGGTAAATGACATTTATACTCTCCGTTGTAAGAAATATTTAACTGCTTGAAAAGAAGTGGGGAAGAGCAGCCTTTGCGCATACGTAAGGCTAGGAGGAGGTGCTGCTTACAGTGTCACGTGACCCGAAAGTAGCTTGTGCCTTCATCGTAACAGATTCATTTTCTTAGAGTCAATTAACATTGTAACCAGTTACTTGCTGTGCTTTAGTGTTCATGCGTACATTCATATGTTTTTGGTGTTTATTATCAAAGAAAAATGAACAATTTTCAATATCTTGTGGAAACAAATTACTCAGCTTTAAGTTTGGAAAAGAAGTGTGGAAGACATCGACGCCCGACCGGTGGGAGGGGGAGAGGGGGGAGCGGCGACATTGACATGATCCGGCATTAAAAGAAGTGAGCCTACTGAACTAACCTAAGGACAACACACGCACCCATGAGGACTCGAACATCCAAGGCGAACGGCCGCGCGCACGGCAGCAAGGCGCCTTAGTACGTAGGGCTATTCCGCCGCGGCAAAATAATCATGTTTTCTCGTAATAAAATACAGGATGATACAATAACTATTGCCAACACGAGTAACTCCTAAAATATCATGGGAGCTGAAAGGTTTATGGAACAGTGATGCATGGGACAACGGGGGCCAGAAAGAACCACTTTTTAAATGTGCTCCTATAGTTTGGTACTTGTTTTCCGATAGCGGCTATCGAGACAAATCCATTAATCTGTGACCGTAAGGTCTTTGAAGATAACAAATGTCAAAAAGTGGCAGCAATAATAACCATTGTGCAGCAGCCCACCGCTTGTGTCGCGCTAGAATGGCGTCAAACGCTTGGCAAGACGGGTCGCTTGCGGCATTTTGGAGAGTGAAAATATCATTCTCGTGCCATGGTAATGCCTGTAAGAGCTGAGTGATAAAGAATACCTCTCAGTCCATTATAAGAAGATTGGAACACTGCACTGATACCTACGGTAATCACTTCGAACACGTTCTGCACATGCATTTCATGCCACATTTTTAGCCATCAAAAACCTTACTCTTAGACATTCGTCTCGACAGCCTCTATCAGAAAGTAAGTACCAAATATAAAATCCACCCCCCCCCCCCAAAAAAAAAAGGTTTACCTTCGTAATTTCTGAAGCGACCCTACCTACCCACAAAAACCAAAGTTATACTCTGGCCGCCATTGTCCCATGCATTTATTTTTTTCTCAAAATCTTTTCAGCTTCGAGTTGTGACTCACCCTGTATCACTCTGTCTCTTCAGTCCTTGTCGGCTTGTTTATTGGATTTGGCTTGTTAATAATGACGGGGTGGCCGGACGCCCTTCCTGCCGCCACCCGTTGCCCATCGGCAGAAAATGTGTACCCCAAATGTCTGTGTATAGTGGTATATGTGGGAAAGTGTAAAGTGTTATTAAAAGTTTGCGAATCGTCGTGTAAGCCAGCCGCGGTGGCCAAGGAGACTGAGGCGCTCCAGTCACGGTCTCCATGGCCACTACGGTCGGGGGTTCCCCCCTCGGGCGTGGATATTTGTGCCGTCCTAGTTCGTAAGTAGTTCATAAGTAGTTTGTAAGTTTAGGGACTGATGACCGCGTAGTTAAGTCCCATAGACTATACAAACATTTGAACATTTGAATCGTGTAACTGAGGCGAGACCAACCCGGTATTCATCTAGGGGGATGTGGGATACCGCCCAAAAACCACATCCAGGCTGGCCGGCACTCCGACCCCTTCTTTAATCCGCCGGATGGATTCGAACCGGGGCCGGTACGCCTCCCCGTCTCGGAAAGCGGTGCATGAGCCACACGGCTAACCGAACGGGTGACTCATCCTGTCTATGCCAGGTGAATACTACCAGGCTTTATACAAATTAAAACCGTATGGCTAGCCGCTATGGCTACCGTAGTATGGTTAGCGGATAGCTGGTAGTATTCACCTGGCATATACATTTGCTATGAACAAACGTGATGTTAGTTTATACAACATGCTCTAATTTTTTACGTATCATGTCACAATAATATACAGGGTGTTACAAAAAGGTACGGCCAGACTTTCAGGAAACATTCCTCACACGCAAAGAAAGAAAATATGTTATGTGGACATGGAAACGCTTAATTACCATGTTAGAGCTCATTTTAGCATTTCGCTTTAAATGTAAATTGAAATAATTTGTGTATACAATTGTCAAAATACCCAACTGATTCGTTAGTATGTACTGTACTTCCTCGATTCATGTCATCAACACAGATTTTCTGTGAACGTTTGGGCAGGAATTGTTGGTGATGTCTTGGGCCTCATGTTCTTCCATCTAAGCTCACTGGAGCACGTTATCATGATTTCATACGGGATACTCTACCTGTCCTGCTAGAATATGTGCCTTTACAAGTACGTCACAACATGCGGTTCATGCACGGTGGAGCTCCTGCACATTTCAGTCGACGTGTTCGTACGCTGCTCAACAACAAAAATCAAATGTTTGTAGAGTCTATGGGACTTAACTACGGGGTCATCAGTCCCTAAACTTACAAACTACTTACAACTAAGGACGGCACAAATATCCAGGCCCGAGGAGGGATTCGAACCCCCGACCGTAGTGGCCGTGCAGACCGTGACTGGAGCGCCTCAGTCTCCTCGGCCACCGCGGCCGGCTCTCAACAACAGATTCGGTGACCGATGGATTGGTAGAGGCGGACCCATTCCATGGCCTCCACGCTCTCCTGACCTCAACCCTCTTGACTTTCATTTATAGGGGCATTTGACAGCTCTTGTCTACGCAACACTGGTACCAAATGTAGAGACTCTTCGTGCTCGTATTGTGGACGGCTGGGATACAATACGCCATTCTCCAGGGCTGCATCATCGCATCAGGGATTCCATGCGATGGAGGGTTGATGCATTTATCCTCTCTAACTAAGGACATTTTAAACATTTCCTATAACAAAGTGTTTGAAATTACGCTGGTACGTTCTGTTGCTGTGTGTTTCCAATCCAAGATTAATGTGATTTGAAGAGAAGTAATGAAATGAGCTCTAACATGAAAATTAAGTGTTTCCGGATACATGTCCCCTTAACATATTTTCTTTCTTTGCGTGTGAGGAATGTTTCCTGAAAGTTTGGCCGTACCTTTTGTAACACTCTGTACTTCTGATAAAGACACAAGGCGTGGGCTCAAGGGGTGGACAAATTGTACTAACACCTAATATACACACAATATGTATTTATTAGTACCGTGTTGTCCGACCACTGAAACTGAGAAGAACAGTGACGTTTCGAAGAAATGGTTCGTAAAGTGTCTTTATAGTTAGCAACGCAATGTTGTCCATTGCCTTCTCGGGAATGGGTGTGTGTATCTCCCATAATGTAAGTTCATAATACGAAAACGACCACTGGTCCTCTCTTCAGTGTGGATGCACCACCAGGAAATCGGCTAAATGGCACGAGGGCTGAGTATAAAGGGTAGTGGTCCTTCGCCAGTTTTGTGTGGATATTTTGGAAACTTATCTGTGGCATGAGGAAGGGGGTGGGGAGCAAAAGATTCTGATACAAATCGGGTCCTGTTCACATGTTCATCTTTCCTTAAGCCGTCGGCACACGGAGCGTGTGTATGAACATGTGTGGTCAACGTGCAGAGTCCATCGTGGCGGCTGAACGCTCAAAGACGGCGCAACTTGATCATACGAGACGTGTGTCTCAGCGAGCTACCCGCGACCGCAGCGCGCTCCAGCGACAGTTGCCGGCGGTATCAGTTGCTGGAATCACACTGTTCACCAAATCAAAAGAGTGGAATTGCTGCATTATCTCTATTTAATCGCTTATTTCCGCGCTTATGCTTATGTTCGTTATGTTCTGTGATAGGCCTAAATAAGTAACAACACATTATCTATGAACACAAGAGTCTGATAAAAGCTGTATTTTATGTCAATAAGTGCAGCGAATAATAAAAGTTTCATGACAAACTGTGCGATATAAAATTAGAATAGGCCTTCACAGCACAAATATTATTGCGAGAATCTCGCTTTTTATTAAATCTTAAAATATCATGCTTCCACGGTCAATGTTACTATTCAGTAGAAGAATGTTAAGAACGTGTAAAATGCAATACGTGAAACAATAAGTGCGTATTTTACTCTAAGTGAGGTGCAAACTGTCTTGTTGATTAAACCAATCCAACAAACTCACGCCTCAGAGGGTGCGCAATTATTTTTAGATCGCATCGAATATTATGCAGTATACTTCTAAGTAATTTATAGGACAGCCTTTGAGTCTAACAGAAAACCGAGTAAAAGAAGAAAAATGTTTGCTTGTGTGGAGCCTTGAACGAAAACCACAACGTCTTTTAACTTCTTAGTCCACAACTTAGCCCCTATGCGACGGTCAGCTACATTGCTAATGTAGCCTCACCTACCACATTAGACGTGTCATATATTCTACTGGGTGATATGTCTGTTGCTGACATGTAATTACAACAAATGATACTATTCGTGTTGACGGAAATTTTTTAACCACGTATAAGACGTTTGCAGTCATTTATTCCAACAAATAGTACCTTATTGGCTAATTCCAAGAAATTCTCGATTTACTCAGTTACTTTTACTTGCTTTGAAATGTCACACATTCATAAGACCTAAGTTATATACATGAAAACCACGAAATGCGACGGCCGACATGGAGTCTTCGTGTCTCTACCGAAAAGAGCTGCTCCCTCCCCGGATAGCCACGTGGTATGACGTCTGGGGAGTTCTCCCTCCTTATTGTTATTGGTGATCGTTCAGACGCTCGTTGAGAATATCTGGCATGCTTGATACTGCCCCACACGTTGTAAAAGCCTCGCCAACCTGCGGTTCGGACGTTGTGACGTCAGAAACTCGCTACGTTGGCCACACTCGTTCAGATGCACGCTCCGTGTGCCGACGGCTTTACGATTTAATTCCATGCCTCTCTGGCAGCCCTCTTAAATTCTTTTATGCCGCGATACTTTAGATTGTCCGTTAAAAGTGTTTCAGAAATAGACTTGCTGTACTAATATCCGTTGTTCTAAATTTTGAATATGTTTCTTTTAATACCTGCGTTATTCTGGAGATATTAGTTATTTCCGTCTCTCTTGTTCACCACAATGGCGATTTTACAAGATAGTTCAAACTGTATCAGTTACACGTTAAGTCGATCCATTATTATAATTAAACGCATGTTTTGCACAAACTTCAAATTGCTTCGAAGGCTGAACAGAAATCTCCAGGTGGCAAAAAAATTGCGACAGCAAATTGTAAGCAAACTCTTGCTGACCGGCTACGGACGACAGATGAAAAGCGAAATCGGATGCGGTAAATATTTGTCCAATCTCCACACAAATCCATTCGTCGAACAAACATGGAACCTGAATTTCCCAAGGCAACAGCAGGGTCGGTTCGTTTACAAACGTTACCTGCAAAGTACTGTTGTTGCGCCCTCTCATACTAGAGTGAATAACAGACACTTTGACATCATTGATGCACGTTTGTTATATATAAATGACAAAAATGTTTTTGTAGTTATAAAGTATTCCGACTGTAATTAATTTCAGTCAATCAGATGAGGTGAACCATCAAACACTGTAAGCATCTGAGGAATTACAAACGTGAAGTGTATCGTGCAAAATGACAGTAAACAAACAAGACCAATGTGAATATTACATACTATGAGTTGACTTCACGGAATTGTGTGGGAGAAACTGTGCATTCTGAAAAGCAACAATTACTTCCTGAAATCATAAATCAAAATAGCAGGTATAATAATGCGTTTATTGATGAACGTCTATATAACACACATTTTTCTTTGCCTTCAGGTAGGAGTAGCAGTTTGTCGCATGTTCTTTCATTATTAATATAAAGACCTTTTAAAGTTGGTCATGTAGATTTACCAGTACAAAAACTAAGTAAGTAAATAAGGAAGCAAAGAGTATCGCGAATATATATTTTTGGATAACTTCCCTTTGGGAAAACAGCGTTAAAATTTCATTTTAAAAATAAAACAGTCAAAACTCAATTTTTTATTTCTTTACTATTAACATCGATACATGTCCAGAAGATATCCTCCCGTGGTTGAAAGCTTGTAGAAAATAAATAAAGATTCTGCGCTCTATACTGTTTTTATTGGAAAACTGAGAAGAAGTTTACAAAATGATTAAAATTATAAAATTAGGTGGAAGTTGGTACCATGGGATTATTAGAGTATGAGTAAAAAAAGTTGACATTTTTGTAAATCTATCGGACTCAACTGCTTGGTTATTAGTCCTTAGCTTACATACTACTTAAACTAAGGTAAACTAACCTAAGAGCAACACAAACAACCATTCTCCAAGGGGAGACTCGAACCACGACTGCGAACGGCAGCGCGCACCGCAGCACAGCGCCCCAGTTAGATTAGATTAGATCATGAATACGACACTTCGTAATCATGTGGAACGTGAAAGGTTAATGAAAGGTGTCATTACAAATAATTACTTTGTACTGAATATTACATGACGCAATTTATTTTTATTTATTTATTTTCAGATTTGCTAATTTATATCTAAAAATTCATCTATAGTGTTGAAGAAGTAGCCGTTCAGAAATTCTTTTAATTCATGTTTAAATGTTAGTTGGTTATCTGTCAGGCTTTTGATGCTGTTTGGTAGGTGACCAAAGACTTATGTGTTTTTTCACCCCTTTTTGTGCCAAAACTAGATTTAACCTTGAATAGTGAAGATCATTGTTTCTCCAAGTGTTGCAGTTATGTACACTGCTATTGCTTTTGATTTCGGTGGGATTGGTGAATATAAATACTGTGGAGCTTCTGTGAAGATCCTTAGCTCTTTAAATAAGTGTCTGCAGGATGATCATGGATGGGCTCCAGCAATTATTCTGATTACTTACTTTGTGCAATGATTACTTTCTTACTCAGTGATGATGCCAGACGAAAGCAAAGAATGAAACCAGGCCTAGTAAGCTAATTTACTAAGATGTATATCACCAAAATTGGCAATTACCCTAATAGCGTAAGTAGCTGAACTCAAACGTTTCAGCAGATCTTCATTGTGTTTTTCCAAGTTCAACCCCTCATCAATGCATACACCTAAAAATTTTGACTATTCTACCTTTGCTACAGATTTCTGATCAAAGGCTATATTTATTAATGCTGTCATGCCATTTACTATATGGAACTGTATATACAGTGTTTTATCAAAATTTAATGCTAGTTCATTTGCTGAGAACCACTTAATGATTTTCTGAAAGACGTCGTTTACAATTTCTTCAGTTAGTTTTTGTCTGTCAGGTATGATAACTGTACTTGAGTCATCAGCAAAAAGAACCAGCTCTGCATATTCATGATTGTAGAATGGCAAGTCATTAATATATATTAATAACAGCAAAGGACCCATGACCGAACCTTGTGGCACCCTATATTTGATTGTTCCCCAGTTTGAAGAAAATGCTGTTTTATTTTTTTAAATTATTATTTTTTTGCATATTATGTGAACTACTTATGTTACATTTATGCACTCTATCTGTTAGGTATCATTTAAACCATTTGTACACTGTCCCATTCATACCACACTACTGTATCTAGAAGAATTCCACGATTTACACAATGAAAAGCCTTGGAGAGAACACAAAAATCCCAACAGGTGATGCCCGGTTATTCATAGCATTTAATATTTCATTGGTGAAAGTATATATAGCATTTACTGATGAAAGGCCTCTCTGAAAACCGAGCTAACATTTTGGTAGAACGTTATTGTTTACCTATGTATGAAACTACTCTAGAATACATTACTTTTTCGAGAATTTTGGATAAGACTGTCAGTGCGCACGTCTAATCCGCCGTGGGAGAGAGTGTAAGTCATTTGCACAGCATGTTATGCAAAAGGAGGTATTTAACCCTTCTAATTATTTACGATGACGTATTTCCTGAATTGACTTCTGTACAGTGAAATATGCTGAAAAATCAAAGAATCTCCTACAAGTATGCATACGCAGAAACAGAGACATGTAAATACTCAGGGGACAGCGCTGCGTTCGGAAATACATATATAAGATAACAGGTGTCTGGTGCAGACGTTAGAACGTCTACTGCTGCTATAATGGCAAGTACCACGATGTACGTGTGTTCGAGCGTGTTGTTGCAGACGGCACTCAAGAGACTGGACACAGCATCTACTCGGAAGCGAAGTACAAGTCTCTTCATCTGAGAATAACTTCGGCAACTTACATCCTTTTGAATCTGCTTACTGCATTCGTCCCTCGGTCTCCCTCTACTCTTTTTACTCCACCCACTTCCCTCTAATGCTAAGTTGACAATTTCTTGATGGCTCAGAATGTGTCCCACCAACCTATCTCTTCTCTTAGTCAGGATATGCCACAAGCTCCTTTTCCACCAAATTCAGTTAATCACCTCCTCATTAGTTGCGTGATCTACGCATGTAATTTTCATCATTCGTCTGTAGCACCGCATTTCAAAAGCTGCTATAATCTTTTTATCTGAACTCCTTATCGTCCACGTTTCACTCCCATACAATGCTACGCTCCAGACAAATGCTTTCAGAAAAGACTTCCTAACATTTTAATTAATATTGGATGTTAACAAGTTTCGCTTCTTCAGAAACGCTTTTCTTCCCATAACCATTCTACATTTTATATCTTCTCTACTTCGTCCATCAGAAGTTATCTTGCTACCCAAGTAACAAAACTCATCTACTGCTTTTAATGTCTATTACCTAATCTAATTCCTTCAGCATCGCCTGACTTTCTGATGCTACATTCCATTATCCTTGCTTTACTTTTGTTAATGTTCATCATATACCCCTTTTCAAAACACTGTCTATTCCATTCAATTGGTCTTCCTTATCCTTGCGGTCTCTGACTGAATTACTATCGGCAAACCGCAAAGTTTTAATTTCTTCTCCCTGAACTTTAATGCCCTCTCCAAATTTCTCCTTGCCTTCCTTCACTGCTTGCTCAGTGTACAGATTCAACAACATTGGGGAAAGGCTACAACCCTGTCTTACTCCCTTCCCAACCTCTACGTCCCTTTCTTCCCCCTCGACTCTAATACTGTAACTGCTGTCTGGTTTTTTATATAGGTTGAATATAACTCTTAGGTTCCTATATTTTACTCCTATTACATTCAGAATTCGAAAGAGTTTATTCCAGTAAAAAGCTATCTACAAATCTACAAATGCTAAAAATGTAGGTTTGCCTTTCTTAGTCTATCTTCTAAGATAAGTCGTAATATATTGTCTCCCGTGTTCCATCATTTCTCCTACATCCAAACTAATCTTCCCCGAGGTTGGATTTCACAAGTTTTTCCATTCATCGGTAACTTATTCGTATTAGAACTGCACTATGAGTCTTGTGAATCTCGTAAAACATCAAATCTCGGTATTCCTGCTGCCGGATTATGCAAGACGAGACCATCGACGACTAGGAGAATCGTTGGCAGAAGTGCAACCTATCCACAAATTGCTGTTGATCTCAATGCTGTGCCGGGCCCGTCACCGCCGGCATTGTACTGTTGATGATGAAAACCATGTTGTCTGATCTGACCTCGATAATTTCCAATTGTATCGATTGGATGGATGTCTACGGGTATGCAACATCTTCTGATCCTTGGATCTGCATCTCAGCAGGAGACTCTGTAATGCAGGGCGCATCCAATTGGAGTGAGGGGCCCCTGGTACGTCTAGACACGACAGGTGACACGTACGTGCGCATCCTAGCTCATCAACTGCATAAGTTCATTGTGAGTTCCGATGGGCATTTCCAGCAATGCGACACTCCACAAGTCCAGAATTGATACAAAGCGACCCCAGGAACACTCTATTGAGTCTAAGCTCCTCCACTGGGGACCAAATTCCCAAGGCATGATCATTATTCGGCATATCGATAACGCTGTGAAACTTGCTGGTACGAAGAGGTTTCCACCCCGTCATGAAGTTACAGACTTACGGACAGCCCTACAGGATGCGTACTGTCAATTCCTTCCAGGTCTACTTCATACATTAGTCGAGTCCATGGCACGTCGTGTTGCGCACGCGGGGGCCCTACACATTGTTATGAATGTACCAGTTATTGGTTCTTAAGTAATTTTTCTGGTAATTTTACTTATATACACACATCAAACAAACGAAACGATTCGCTTACACGATTCCCATTATTCATAGTCAATCCTGCTCAAGTCAGTTAGATCTCGTTTTCAGGGCGTGGTTGATAACCGTTTTCATTTTATCGCAAGCATATTCTATTGCATTTATACTGCAAGAACATGCAGGCCACTTGTATCCTGCATTATCCGCACGATTGCATAACCTGTCCTATGGTTCTGGAGTTGAGGTCCAGTAATTTGAATTCTTTCCCGAAACAGAACGGATGAACTATGGATTGGGGGGGGGGGGATTTTCCCTGGATTGTGAGACATTCAGTGTACCCTCGATGTTCAACAATACCCGACAACCGCGCGGCGATGTCCGCACAGACTAAGTCAATATGTCATGAATTACACGGCCGTAACAGTCGGATGTTCGAGTTCTCTGTCGGAAATCGATGCCTTTGTTATTATTAGCATAATTTAGTTTAACTAAAGCAACTTGGTCCCTCAGGTATACAACTAACGCCATGAACCACATTGCCGAGGTGGGGTGGCTTGCGTCCCTTAACGACACAGATAAATGTACGGTAGATGCAGCCACAGCTGAAGGGTATCTGTGCAGAAGACAGAGAAACGTATGGTTTCTGAAGAGGGGCAGCAGCCTTTTCAGTACTTACAGGGGCAATAGACTGGATGATTGCCTGAATTAGCTTTTGTTCAACTGTTCAAATGTTTGTATAGTCTATGGGACTTAACTACGGGGTCATCAGTCCCTAAACCTACAAACTACTTATGAACTACTTACGAACTAGGATGGCACAAATATCCATGCTCGAGGGGGGATTCCAACCCCCGACCGTAGTGGCCGTGCAGACCGTGACTGAAGCGCCTTAGTCCCCTCGGCCACCGCGGCCGGCCAACTCCTTTGCCAAGGAGTGTTTGCGAACGGCTGAAAGCAAGGAGAAACTACAGTCGTTAATTTTTCCAAGGACATGCAACTCTTCTGTATGAAAATGTGATGATGGCACCCTCTTGAGTAAAATATTCCGGAGGTAAAATAGTCTCCCAGTAAGATCTCTGAGAGGGGACTACTCAGGAGGATGTCAAGAAAAAGAAAACAGGCATTCTATGGATCGGAGCGTCGAATGTTCTAACCCTTAATCGCGTAGGTAAATTTGAAAAGAGAAATGGGTAGATTAATGTTAAATATGGTGGAGATTAGTGTAGTTCGGTGGCAGGATGAACAGGATTTTTAGTCAGTTGAGTGCAGGTTTATAAATATAAAATCAGTTGCTGGTAACGTAAGAGCAGGTCTGATAATGAATAAGAAAATACGAACAACAAAGTGAACTCATTATCATAGCAAAAATAGACACGAAGCCAACACCGACCACAGTAGTGCAAGTTTATATGTCAACTATCTCTGCCGACGATGAGGAGATTGAATAAATGTATGAGGAGATATAAGATATTATTCAGACCGGTAAAGGAGAAGAAAATTGTGATGGGGGACTGGAACTCAGTAGTAGGAAAGCGAAGAGATGGAAATGTAGTAGGTGAATATGGACTGGGCAAAAGGAATAAAAGATAATATCGCCTGGTAGAATTTTGTGCACAGCAATATTTAATCAGCATTTGGTTTAATCACCACGAAATAAGGTTGTACACGTGGAAGAGAGCAGGAGACACTGGAAGGTATCAGATTGACTTTAATGGAAAGGCAAAGGTTTAGAAACCAGGTATTAAACTGTAATACATATCTAGGGGCAGAAGTAGACTCTGACTAAAACTTATTGATTATGAACTGTAGGTTAAATCTTAAAAGACTGCAAAAAAGGTAGAAAATTAAGGAGATGGAATCTGGACAAAATGAGGAAACCAAAGGTAGTTCAGAGTTTTAGAGAGAGAATTATGCAATGATTGTCTGAAAAGGGGGGAAAGTAATACAGTAGAAGAGGATTGGGTAGCTCTGAGATTGTAATGAAGGCGACAGATGATGATATAGGCAGAAGGACAAGGCCTAATAGAAACCCTTGGATAACATAGGAGATACTGAACTTAATTGATGAAAGGAGAAAAAAATACATGAAGTGAAGCAGGCAAAAGTGAATACAGGACGTGCAGACTGGCTAAGAAGGAATAGCTTGAGGAGAAATGCAAGATCGTAGAAAATTATGTAACTAGGATGAAGATAGATATCGCCTACAGGAAAATAAAAGAGATATGAGGAGCAAGAAAAGAAGTTGTTTGAATATCAAGAACTAAAACGGGAAACCAGTACTAAGCAAAGAAGGGAAAGCTGACAGTTTGAAGGAATATATATAAAGTCTATACAAAGGAAATAAACTTGAAGGCAGTATTCTAGAAAAGGAAGACGACGTACAGGAAGATGAGATAGAAGATACTATACTGTGCGAAGCATTTTACAGAGCACTAAAAGATTTGAGTAGAAACAAGTCCACTGGATCAGATGATGTTCCGCATGAAGTGCTATTATAGTTAAGAGAGCCAGTCATGAAGAAATTGTTCCACCTGGTATGCGAGATGTATGAGACAGGGGAAAAACCTCAGACTTCATGCTGAATATAATGTTTCCAATCCCGAAGAAAGCAAGAGCAGAAAAATATGAAAGATACAGAACTATCAGTTTAATAAGTCATGGTTGCAAAATACTAACACGAATTATTTACAGAAGAATGGAAAAACTGGTGGAGTCCAACCTTGGGGAACGTCAATTTGAATTTAGGACAAATGTAGGAACACACGTGGCAATACTCAAATTACGACTTATCTTAGAAGATAAAGGAAAGGGAAGACACCCTTTCAAATTCTAAAGGTATCCAGGGTAAAATATATGGAGCAAATATATAATCTATATTCTACATAAACATGACAGCAATTATTTGAGTCGAAGGGCATGTGAGGGTCGCAGTGGTTGAGAAGGGAGTAAGACAGGGTTGTAGCCTTTCTTCAATGTTGTTCAATCTGGATATGGAGCAAGCTGTGAAGGAACCTAAGGAGAAATTTTGAGAGGGAATTAAAGTTTGCTGATCACATAGTAATTAGAGACAGAAAAGGGCTTGGAACAGCAATTAAACGGAATGGATAATGTCTTGAAAGGAAGGTAAAATATGAACATTAACAAGAGTAAAACGAGTAGTGTAAGAAAATCAGGCAATGCTGAAGGAATTAGGTGATGAGGGAATATAAGTAGTACATGGGTTTAGTTATTTGGGTAGTAAAATAACTTCTGATGTTAGGAAGTAATTTCTGAAAGCATTTGTCTGGAGCGTAGGGTTTAATGAGAGTGAACCGAGGACAGTAAGGAGCTCAGACAAAAAGATGATAGAAGCTTTTGAAATGTGGTGCTACAGACATATGATCACGTAACTAATGAGGAGGTGCTGAACAGAATTGGTGAGAAAAGGAGTTTCTGGCATATCCTGACTAAGAGAAGGGGTAGGTTGGTGGGACATATTCTGAGACATCAAGGAACCACCAATTTAGGATTAGAAGGAAGCGTGTGGGGTAAAAATCGTAGAGGAAGACCGAGGAAAGAAAACAGTAAGTAGATTGAAAAGTAAGTAGGTTGCCGTTCGCATTCTTAGATAAAGAGGCTTGCACCGGACAGGGCAGCGTGGAGATCTGCATGAAACGAGTCTGCGGAATGAAGACCACCACAACAACAGGTATACTAATATTTGATCAACAGCCGAGCGCAAATTCTTTGTCTTTGTATGTTTATCTTGACCATAGATGATTTGAGTCTACGGCTGTACTGTTAATTTATTAGAGACAGACCTTCATCCGATAACGTTATGAAACCTTTTAAAGACTACTTTCGCTAACACAATATTACTATTTCCAGACCGCTGCTCAGCACGTAAATTTTATGTGTTGAATTGTGACATATAAACAGTTCATATACTGTTGAATTAGTACGTAGATCCTACTCTGAGCGCCCGGCTTAATGCAGTCCTGTTTCCTGGCATACGCAGAATTCAAAACATCAAAATCTGTTTGTCGAGGAGGGGTCTGAAGTTAGTAGTATTGTACTACGAACCTAGTCATTTAAAGGTTTGACAACGTTACTGCTGAACGTGTTTATTTTATTTTATTTTTTAATTTTTCCGGAACCAACATATTTGATGTGTCACTTCTATGACGGTCTGGCTATGACGTGCAGCATTACCGTGTACCCTTCACACGCCTTGTCGGCGGTTATCTGTTATGACATATGCGGCATTCATCTGTGGGGGCATTTTTTCGACATTTTCTGTAATCCATTGTTGGTGACTTTGGGGATGACAGAAGGACGTGTTTCAACGTTATCTTAAACGCAGCAGATGGCTGAATTGTGGGATGAAATCAGGGCAGCTTAGTCCATAGGTGACGACGAAGGAGTTTGCCATTGCTTTTATTTTATGAACGGGAACATGTAGCATTCTAGATAATTGGGATCTTGTGTTAATATTATTTAGATGTAAGATATGTAAATTGTGAATCGAGGTATTGGGTTGCTTGCTGACTGAGCAGTCGATGTAATAGTCACAGCATGTGGTAGTTCAATAGGTTGCTGACAGCAGTAACGATAACTGCTAGCGTGTAGTGAGCAATCACTATTGCTCCTTTCATCATTTGTAGGGAGGGAGTGGGGGGTGTCAGCGAAAAGAACTTTCATATCTGTAATTATGTGTTGCAAGTGTGCAACTGTACTAGCTGTCGAGGTGATCACACTCTATACAGGGTGATCCATTGATAGTAACCGGGCCAAATATCTCTCGAAATGAGCATCAAACGAAAAATATACAAAGAACAAAACTTTTCTAGTTTGAAGGAGGAAAACAGATGGCACTATGGTTGGCCCGCTAGAGGGCGCTGCCATAGGTCAAACGAATATCAACAGCATTTGTTAAAAAAATAGGTACCCTCATTTTTATTACATATTCCTCTAGTACGTAAATAAACATGAATGTTTTATTTGGAATACTTTTTTCGCCTTGTGATAGATGGCGCTGTAATAGTGAGAGATGTATAAGTTTGTGGTATCGCTAACATTTCGCCAGTGCGAGCGGTATTTGCTTCGTGATACATTATTCGTGTTAAAATGCGCCGTTTACCAGGTGCAGACAAGGTCGATATTGTATTTAGGTATGACTATTGTGATCAAAATGTCCAACGGGCCTGTACTGTGAATGTTAATCGTTATCCTGGAAGACATCATCCAAATGTCCAGACCTTTCGTTGGATAGTTACGTTATTTAAAGAGACAGGAAGTGTTCAGCCACAAGTGAAATGTCGACCACGACCTGCAACAAATGATGATTCCCAAGTAAGTTTTAGCTGCAGTTGCGATTCCGCACATAAGTAGCAGACAAACTGGGCCAGAACAGGGAATCTCAGAAAACGTCGGTGTTGAGAATTCTACATCAACATAAATTTCACCCGTATCGTATTCCAATGCACCAAGATTTGCATGCTGAAGACTCTGAACGACGTGTACAGTTTTGATAATAGGCACAAAATAAATTACGGGACGGTAACGGATTTTTTTTTTTCACGCGTTCTGTCCAGTGACGAAGCGTCATTGACAAACAGAGGTAACGTAAACCGGCATAATATGCACTATTGGGCAACGGAAAATCCAGGATGGTTGTGACAAGTGGAACAACAGTGACCTTGTTCAAAATGTTCAAATGTTTGTTAAGCTTATGGGACTTAACTACGGGGTCATCAGTCCCTAAACTTACAAACTACTTATGAACTACTTACTAACTAGGGGGATTCGAACCCCCGACCGTAGTGGCCGTGCAGACCGTGACTGGAGCGCCTCAGTCCCCTCGGCCACCGCGGCCGGCACAGTGACCTTGGCGGGTTAATGTATGGTGCGGCATTATGGTAGGAAGGATAATTGGTAACCATTTTATCGATGGCAATCTAAATGGTGCAATGTATGCTGATTTCTTACGTAATGTTCTATCGATTTTACTACAAGATTTTTCACAGCATATTACAATTTCTATGTACTTTGAACATGATAGATGTTCGCCATATGGTGATCATATAAGTGATCTTAAATGGAATATTTAATGACAGGTGGATTATTCGCGCCGCGGTGGAGTAGCCGAGCGGTCTTAAAGCACCTCGCTGCGGAGCGCGGTTGCTCGCCGTGAAGGTTCGAGTCCTCCCTGGGGCATGGGTGTGTGTGTTTGTCCTTAGGTTAGTTTACCTAGGTTTAAGTAGTTTGTAAGCTACGGACTGATGACCACGCAGTTTGGTCCGATAGATTTACAAACATTTGAATTTGGATTGTTCGTAGAATCACCATGGCACCCACGTCCACTGGATCTTGCATCCCCGGATTTCTTTCTGTGGGGAAAATCGAAAGATATTTACTATCGTGGTTCACCGACAAAGCCTGAAAACATGCGTCAGCACATTGTCAATGCATGTGAGAACATTACTGAAGCGAACTACTCGCTGTTGAGAGGAATTTTGTTACACGTATTGCCAAATGCACTGAAGTTGAAGGACATCATTTTGAGCATTTATTGAAGTCATGAGGTAATTATAAGAAATGACGCAGTAACAGCAAGCGTTCTCATAATGTATGATAATTTCACAAAAGTACATGTATCGCATTGGAACAACCGACATAAAGTTCAAACGTATCTACGTTCTTTGTTTTAATTTAAAAAACCTGCCTGTTACCTACTGTTAGTATAAAATTGTGAGCAATATGTTTGTGAATATTCTTAGACATCAAGGAATCGTGAATTTAGCATTGGAGGGAAGTGTTTGGGGTAAAAACCGCAGAGGAAGACCAAGAGATGGATACAGTAAGCAGATTCAGACAGATATAGGTTGCCGTTATTATGTGGAGTTGAAGAGGCTTGGCAGGTTGGGGTACTGTGGAGAGCTGCATCGAGCAGTCTCCGGACTGAAGACCACAACAACAACAACATCCGTTTGACTTATGGTAGCGCCATCTAGCGCGCCAACTTTAGCGCCTTCTGTTTTCCCCATCAAGGTAGAAAAGTTTTGAGAAAATGCATTCATATAGAAAATTTTTGTTCTTTGTAGTTTTTTCGATTTATGCTTATTTCGTGAAAATGGCCGGTCAATGGACCATCCTGTATTAGAGGGCAACGAGAATTGCTTTTTCACTTTTTGGTAACTACATTGTACCTCACAGGAAATAAAAGCCCTGTAAACCTCAATATTTTGAGACAGCAAAATATCGTACTGTCACTCATACAGATTACACTTGTAACCAATATCCGAATAAAATTCGTTGCCATATGTATATTATGTTGGGTATCTCGCCTGATACTCTAATTGTTTTGAGCAGTGTCTATATATATGACGTCATATTTCCTGTGCTTTGTGTTGTGATACATAGACTCACAGTGACATTATTCATGGTTTTAAGCTCATGAGTGCAAGATATAATCAAGATTGGAATAAAACTGCAGATTTTTATGCAACACAAACCCATTCTACTTTATACATAAAGGAGACACAAAATGTTCCCAGTAGTGTAGAGTGGCGCATTCTGCGGTTGTAAAAACAACATGCCTAGGTGGCAGCTTCGTAGCCCAGTACAGCAATATCATTACAGTTTCTCATTACAGTTGGGATGTACTGTGAACTGTAGTAGTAGTGCACTGTCTAGCTTACGACTGTGTTAGAAAACTGAAGAACAGTGACGTAATAGTCACTGTTAGACTGACGTGCAGCAGTAGCATGCGAGACGTTGTTCACAGTGATTTCCTGTAGTGAAAAGGAAGACAGAGCGCACAGCGCCCCGGGCAGAAACGCCCCACCAGTTAACTGCTTCCCCCCCTACCACCACTCGAGCCTCCCCCTCCCTTCGCTATCATTCCCTCCCCTCCCTCCTCCTCCCCCCCCCCCCGACGGGTTCAGCACATCCCTCTTCAATTCCCGTTATTCTCTTTTGGGGTCTGGGCCACGCCTTGCGGCTATAAACAGACACCAGTAGCTTCCTGCTTGCACTGAACTTTATTCGCCCGTAAATACGAGGAAATGGAGACTGGCTGTAACTTTATATCAGCCCCCATATCGCTGCGATTGACTTTAATGAACAACAGAATCGTAATTCTTTCTATATGACTTATCTGTAGCAACAGGCCACGTCCTCTTTATATCACAACGGAGACCCGTCTATCCAAACGCGTAACATATTTTTATGTATATAATTTCCTCATAAAGTACATTATTATTACCACAGCGACTAGAAATTCAATCCACGACTGTAAGAATTGGTGCGTGATGCACAACATTGAATATTCGTTGTTGGTGGCCTATCTAACGCCGTACAGCAACCACAAAATTTGCAGTTTCAAAATTTCGCCCAAATATTACACGAAATTAAAAACTTAATATGCTGTCGTAATTAAGAGGTAAGATCTTAAGTTTAATACCATTAGTTTGTCTTGATACGGAGGGCAATCTACATCTACATGGGATACACTAAAAATCACATTTAAGTGCCAGGCAGAGGGTTCATCGAACCACCTGTCTACTATTCATCTCCCATTCCACTCTCGAATAGCGTGTGGGAAGAAAGAACATCTGCGTCTCTCCGTTGTAGCTCTGATTTCTCGTATTTTATTCTGAAGATCATTTCTAACTATGTAAGTGTGAGTTTTCAGACGGCTTTTGATACCGTACCTTTTAATCAAATTGTGTGGTTATGGTATATCGCGACTGGATAGGTGATTTCCTGTGAGATAGGTCACAGTTCGTAGTAATCGATGGTAAGGCATCGACTAAAACAGAGGTGATATCGAGCGTTCTACAAGGTAGAGTTATTGCTCCTCTGCTGTTCTTTATTTACATAAACGATTTGGGAGAAAATCTAAATAGCTCTCTTAGGTTCTTTGCAAATGACGCTGTCATTTACCATCGGGTAAAATCATCTGAAGATCAAAACCAAATGCAGAACGATCTGAATAAGATATCACTATGGTGTAAAAATTGGCAATTGACTCTAAATAATGCGAAGTGTAATGTCATCCACATGAATACGAAAAGAAATCCGTTAAACTTGTCTCAAAATAAATCAATCAAAAGTGAAGGCCGTAAACTCCACAAAATACTTAGGAATTACTATTACATCAGACTTAAACTGGAAAGAACACATAGATAATTTCGTGGGAAAGGCGAACCAGAGACTGCGTTTTACTGGCAGAACCCTTAAAAGATGCAATACAACTACTAAGGAAACTGCATACACTACGCTTGTCCGCCATTTTTGGAGTATTGTTGCCCCGTGTGGGATCATTATCAGGTGGGTTTGGCGGAAGACATCGAGAGTGTCCAAAGACGGGCAGCTCGTTTCGTATTGTCACGATACAGTGGAAATAGCGTTACGGAAATGATACAGGATCTGGGATGGGAATCATTACAACAGCGGCGCTTATCGCTGCGGCGTGGGCTACTTACTAAACTCAAATAGCTAACATTCTCCTCCTAATGCGAAAAAAATATTGTTGATTCCCACTTACATAGGTAGAAATGATCATCTGAATAAAATACGAGAAATCAGATCTCGAACTATGGTTCAGGTGTTCTTTCTTCCCACGCGCTATTTGAGAATAGAATGGGAGATAAATAGTATAAAGGTGGTTCGATGAACCCACTGCCAGGCACTTAAATGTTATTTGTAGAATATCCCATGTAGATGTAGATGAACACCTTGTCATACTTTATTATCCAATTACCTACCAACCTTTATACCGACTATGTCAGCGTTATAAATGTTTAATTCCCTAATAAATATAATGTTTTAGTAATTGCGTGGACACATAAAGTAATATTTTAAATAGAAGATGACTCTTTCAGTAAAGAAAACAGCAACGAGCCACATTTTATTATGCTATTTGCTAAATAGAGCCGTTAAGGTTTCAAACTTTCCAGTTCATCGTCGGATGGCTGTGCAAACTACCTTATAAAACGTGTTCGAACAATACATGTAAGAGACGTACTCCATGGCAGTGGTTTGCAACCTGTGGGCCGCAACCCCCAGGTGGGTCGCAAAGTCTTTTCTTGGGGGGTAGCCGTGAAGTACTTGCACCATAAAAGACCAGGGCAGGGCATGTCTGAATCATAGAGGTTTGGTAACACGATGACGCAGTGCTAATAAATGTAAAAATTAGTTTACATTACAAATATGTTATTCCTTATTTATCAACAAGACTTATTTGCTTAGAAAATCCATTGTTTTATAATAAATACACCTTGTTAACAATGGACGAAGAAAAATCCTGAAAACTGTTATCAGAAACCAGTGCATAGCCAAATTAACAACATGCAATAATTAATTTTCAAAATTCGAAAAAAAATCTACTTTACCAATCGACTGTATAGTGCGACCTCGCTTCCGAGTCTTAACTGCAATGAAAAAGAACGAGTATATTTTGCTGTCTGAATTCATGTAAAATACACTAAAAATCCATCCTGTAAAGTGTAATACTGTTCTCTCTCTCTCTCTCTCTCTCTCTCTCTCTCTCTCTCTCTTTTTTTTCCAGGCATATTGTGTCCAAGAGACGTAGGTGAAATTCGTTTCCATTTAAATCACACACAGTTGTATTATGGTCTGGGGAGAGGGGGGCGGGTACAATATTTTTGATTGGAAGGGGGCCTCGTGTTCCTTAATCTTGGGAAAAACTACTCTATGGAATTCATTTAGTTGATTGAAATGTTAAATGTCATCTGACTTTCACCCTGTCTTTAAGATAAACACTCTGCGAGCTCCTCCTCATAAGTGGGGCTGTGTGGAAGACGTGAATACAATTATTTTTATTTTTACACTGATTTTTCGTTTGATTCTGATTGCTTCATCTGCAGAAAATACCGTTGTTATTCTGCAAAGTCATGGTCCACTTTCGTCATGAGAGACATCAGGGTTTGCTGGAATGCTGGTTGCCTTGAAGCTGCAGGAGTTCCCACTGAAAGTGACCAACGAGAACATCGCTATTACGCTATTAAGAATTAAGCATGATGGTCGGTAAAACCTTTTCCCTCCTTATTCTTGAAAGTAGCCTTGCGGCTGCTATGAGGGAACGTGCCACGTTGACATGTCTTTTCCGTAGTGAGCCAGAAGGAAGAAATACACTTTGTTAAACAATGTTTCAATTGTGGTTCTTATATTTCTTCAGGCGTATTTCATGATGAAATAGATCTCGGGTGAACAGTCTGTGTGCATAGAACATAATATTTCGGCAATCGACCATGTTGCCATCATCAGGTGTGCTGATGTACTGCCACGGAGGCAGCCTGCATGGGGTATATATGAGATTCCCCCCTCTTCCTTCTGGCGCTCCGTCTGAGCCTCTCGCGCTCAAATGTTCAAATGTTTGTTAAGCTTATGGGACTTAACTACGGGGTCATCAGTCCCTAAACTTACAAACTACTTATGAACTACTTACGAACTAGGACGGCACAAATATCCATGCCCGAGGGGGGATTCAAACCCCCGACCGTAGTGACCGTGCTGACCGTGACTGGAGCGCCTCAGTCCCCTCGGCCACCGCGGCCGGCTCCTCTCGCGATCAAATGTTCAGATCCCGCCTCCTCTCGTCCGTCTTCTGGGCTTTCCTTCCTAGGTCTGTAGGTCTGCGCCCATGGGGGTCCACCGGCGGTGGGGTTCCATCAAACGAGAAGCCATCACCCTGCACACAGGAGTGGCGTGCTAAAAACTATTGCACACAGAGCTCGCACCCTATCTGACAAGGACATTCTACAACAGGAATTGGACCTTCTGAAGACTGTGTTATTGAAGAACGGCTACAGTGAAGTGCAAGTCCGAAAAGTGTTACATCCCACAATACAGCGAGCGGAAACTGATGATGAACCTGAGGAAAATACGGCCATGGCTTATATTCCGTCTTGTGAGGCCCCATCCGGTAAAATTGGACTATTTTACGCAGATACAAAGTTAAAACGATCTTCTGCCCTCCGGTAAAATCCAGTGTTAAGGACGACCTTGGTCTTCGTAAATCAGGGGTTTACAAGATACCTTGCCAATGAGGTTAGGAATACATAGGTCAAACTATTCGCACCATTGGAGAACGATGCCGCGAAAATCAAAGCATACGAGATTGCAACAGCTAAATAAGTCGGCAATCGCCGAGCGTTGCCTGTCGAACCTCCACGGCGATGGATTATGATCAGACCAAGGTGCTAACACAAGCTTCAAAATACTGGGATTGCATCATCAAAGAGGCTTTAGAGGTCAGAATAAGGAAACCAAAACGGAATCGAGACAACGGCTATTTTTTTTTTTTTTAGCAAAGCCTGGGAATCCGAAATTACACGGATTAAGACGAATTTGAAACATTCCATAGTGTACTGACTTTGAGCGCGGGGGAAGAAACAGATGAAACGCCACTGCTCTGGGCGCGGACCTGGAGACCTAGGAGGGTACGCCCAGACGATGGATCTGAACCGCGGACCGCGAGAGGCTCAGACGGAGCGCCCAAACCAGGAGGAGGGGGGGGGAATCTGATATATACCCTACCCAGGCCGCCCCCATGGCAGTACATCAGCACACCTGATGATGTCAACATGGTCGATTGCTGAAATATTGTGTCCTATGCACACACACACACACAAATCAGGCTGTTCACGCTAGATCTATTTCATAATGTTCCATTTCATTTTTGCCTTCTGATGAAAGACGGGAATTTCTGCGACGAACTTTACGAGTGTACCGTGAATGGCGCTATTCTCGAAATATACAAGGGAAGGAATTTATTGTTAATTTCTTTCCATTGGGCAAGTCTATTAACTTTTATATTATTCTCCGTTTTGGACATGTGCTGCGGACAGAAGCCAGAATTGGCTGTGCTTGACTTTTGGCTGCAGTTTTCGAAGTTCTTCGCTAACCAACAGGGTGACGACTTGGCGCGAACTGAAGGCAGCAAACTGGTGTTATGTTTTGCTGACCCACGTTTTCGCGTACACTGCGACGACAGCATCCGTGTTGGTCAGTATGTTGGCAGCACCGGCTTGTTAAGTGAAACCGACATTTATTTCATTGTTACCGATTAAATGTAGTTTGTTTGAAAATAAATTCATACTGCAGATGTTCAGGCAATGGATGTGCCCTTATTCGAACACAATTTCATGGGATTTATTCGATTCATTGTTGAAATGTGCAGCATAATTTCATTTTCCTATCCACCGGCTCTTCCCTACTTCCTCTGACCATCAGGTAAGGTCAAGTCAGGTGTGGAACATTTCCCACAGCCTCACCCACTTTCCTCTGTAGATATCTTCCTCCACCTTTCAGTCCATTAACTCCTTCGCTTTTAAACGAAAATTTACACATGTCTGCCACCCATTTCATGATGAAATAGTGTCGAGGTTTATTGCAATGTACTCTGAACCATGCACCATACGTTAGTTTGCGGTGTACGAGACGTATTTTTTTTAATTGAGTACCGTTTTGCCACATCGCGGCCGCAGCGCTGCGGTCGGCGTTCTGCGCATGCGCACTGGGTACCTACATGTGTTGACTACGCACTGACGCCGTTACAGTCTAATTAAGTTGTGTACTGAGAGTTTAAGATGCCTCCGATAATCGTGAGTCCCGCCGACTGTGAAGTAGGGGCTGTTATAAGATTTCTTACAGTTAAGGGCCTGAAAGCGATCGATATTCATCGTGAGATCTGTGCAGTTAACGGAGAAAACATTTTGAGTGATGGAATGGTGATAATGTGGGTGAGAGTATTTAAAGATGGCCGCACATATGTGCATGTTGAACAACGGAATGGACGTTCTTCGGTCGATAATGAAAGTTTGGTTCAGGACGTGGACAATAAGGCGAAAGAAAACAGACGCTTTACGATTTCGTGCTTGCGGGATGACTTTGCTAATGTGTCTCGTAGTCTCAGCGTCTTCAAGACGATGAAGAAGTCAAAACAGTTGTGATGCAGTGGTTAACAAGTCACACGTCAGACTTCTATGTGGAGGGTATTCAAAAACTTGTACAACGTTATAACAGGTGCTTCAGTATTGACGGAAATTATGTAGAAAAGTAGATTAAGGTACAGGTTTTCGTATGAAAATAAAATTATTGAAATATATTACCACGTCTTTTTCAAATTTCAAAATGGTACTTACTTAAAAAATACGCCTCGTATCAAAACCACTTCTGTGAAATCAAACATACATTTGTCGACTTTAATGGTGATCGGTGAAACGTCTCTAGTCAAACACGACTTCGTTGTACGGTGGCTTTCAGAGTATGTATTAAAAACCGTATACATGAAAACATTCAACATGTGCCCACTTCAACGCTTGTTCAATCCGATGAACGCTATGGCAGTGCCTAACATAGGAATCTAATCCGATGTGGCCATGCTCCCCTATAAAATTACCAATTGCGAATTTTTCGATCTTTCTTTTATGGCTTCTGGTTTTCATTTTTTTCCCTAAACGAACAAAATAAATTAGCAGAATAACTAAGACTAGGGACTGATGACCATAGCAGTTTGATTAAACAGGTATACCAACATTTGAACGTTTTTGAAGAAAATGTGCAATTGGAATTCATCAAGGAAAAGTACTAAATGGAATATAATAATAATTTCGTGTGACTCATTGATGTGCTACTCTTTTGATTGGATGCCACTTCGGCACGTAACATATACGAAGGCAATACCAGTTATAGAACTGAGAAAAGGGTATCTTGAGTTTAACGTGGAAACCGATCCACTTGGGAGGTTTGAAACTAGGAGTGAGAAATGTCCCTGCGCCCAGCGAGTTTCGAGCACGTGACACATCGCTCGCCAACATAGAACGTTGCCGGTACCCACACTTGAAGACAAGAAACAACCCCAATTACTGGATACTTACCGAATGTAGAAATAAAATCATTTAAATTGTAATAAAAAATTTGGATTTTAATAATCGAGAAAAAATTACCCATACACTGTGCAAAATTTCTTTAACGTCAGTTCAGTTGAGTAGTTTCTGAGTTCATCATGGACAAACATCATACCCGGAATATATATGACCATTAAAATTGCTACACCACGGAGATGACGTGCTACAGACGCGAAATTTAACCGATAGGAAGAAGATGCTGTGATATGCAAATGATCAGCTTTTCAGAGCATTCACACAAGGTTGGCGCCGGTGGCGACACCTACAACGTGCTGACATGGGGAAAGTTTCCAACCGATTTCTCATACACAAACAGCAGTTGACCAGCGTTGCCTGGTGAAACGTTGTAGTGAAGCCTCGTGTAAGGAGGAGAAATGCGTACCATAACGTTTCTGACTTTGGTAAAGGTCGGATTGTAGCCCATCGCGATTGCGGTTTATCGTATCGCGACATTCCTGCTCGTGTTGGTCACGATCCAATGACTGTTAGCAGAATATGGAATCGGTGGGTTCAGGAGGGCAATACGGAGCGCCGTCCTGGATTCCAACGACCTCGCATCACTAGTAGTCGAGATGATGGGCATCTTATCCGCATGTCTGTAACGGATCGTGCAGCCACGTCTCGGTCACTGACTCAACAGATGGGGATGTTTGCAAGACAACAACCATCTGCACGGACAGTTCGACGACGTTTGCAGCAGCAGGGACTATCAGCTCCGAGACCATGGTTGCGGGTAACCCTGACGTTGTATTACAGGAGCGCCTGCGATGGTGTACCCAACGACGAACGTGGGTGCACGAATGGCAAAACGTCATATTTGCGGTTGAATCCATGTTCTGTTTACAGCATCATGATGATCACACCCGTGTTTGGCGACATCACGGTGAACGCACATTGGAATCGTGTATTCATCGACATACTGGCGTATCACCCGGCATGATGGTATGGGTCACTTTGAACAGTGGCGTTACATTTCAGATATGTTAGGAGTTGTGGTTCTAACCTTAATTCGATCCCTGCGAAACCATACATTTCAGCCAGAAAATGTACGATTGCATGTTGTGGGTCCTGTACGGTCTTTTCTGGATACGGAAAATGTTCAACTGCTGCCCTGGAAAGCATTTTATCCAGGACTCCCACCAATTGAAAACGTCTGGTCAATGGTGGCCGAGCAACTGGGTCGTCACAATAAGCCAGTCACTACTCTTGATGAACTGTGGTATCGTGTTGAAGCTACATGGGCATCTGTACCTGTACGCGTCATCCAAGCTCTGTTAGACACAATCAAGTATCAAGGCCGTTGTTACGGCCAGAGATGGTTGTTCTGGATACTGATTCCTCAGGATCTATGCACCCAAATTGCGTAAAACTGTAATCACATGTCAGTTCTGGTATATTATATTTGTCTAATGAATACCCGTTTGTCGTCTGCATTTCTTCTCGGTGTAACAATTTTAATGGCCATTAGAGTACATTGATGACTTTTTTTTCATTTAAAGATTAGTTGTATCGCTATTCCCCAAAATCCGCCCCATTAGATATCGTAATTCCATTATATAATTTAGCAGCATATATATATGACTCTAGCGATTGTGAGAATTATAAACTGAGGTATTAGTACTTCCTCAAGCAGATTAGTTCCTGCCTCGAGGGTATGTTTGCCGTAAGAGAAGTGTTCCGCTCGTATTTACGTACCTCAGACCTTCGTGCCGTGGTTTGCTTGCCTAAATAGAGCCTCTCGGAACAGATGTTGATAAACCGTGACACGAGAGGCCTCTACCAACTTTACAGAATCGCGTCAAGGCACGCATGCAGTAACTGCTCACGTAATTGGGGGCAGCAAAAATAACACTGGACAAACACAGTGCACTTTTCTTATGGAACTTACCCGAAATGAATCTCTAAATACATCGTAAGTACGTGGACGCCACATAGAATGTCACAGCGACTGCAATTTTCTCGAGAACGTGATAATAACGTTAAAAAAATTTCACGAAAAGTTTGTCGTGAAGGTCATGTAAGTTTTATCGTGCAGTGGACATTGCGGGAAACCGTTTCGATTCTAACGTTATTTTTTTCTATCCAGAAGTTTATCAGTATTTGTTCTTACGTGAATTCACAGGAATACTTACAACTCCACTTATTTCTGTTTATTCATTAGTATCTTTTTGTTCCTCTGATAGGTAGTTCCTTTGCGGTCATCCGAACGTTTTGTTCTATGTTTATCGATGCATTATAGAGTTTGGTTCTAAGCCACTGTAACGTTTTAGGCCAGATATATATATTGCATCAGATTACATTTTCTCTCTGTATTTCGTATCAGTGTGCTAGTGATATCGTCACATGTATGAAACAACATCATTTTTCAACAGCTGGTACGGGCACTATGTTGTTTTTAGCGCTGTACAGCAAATTATTACTTCTGGGCGTAGAAAAGGAGTTTTCGCTCACAGTGACACACCACTATGGTTTTCAAAAGGAAATGCCAAAACTGCACATTAATAATTTTTTCAATCACGACCGGTTTCGGTGAACTGTGTCACCCTCATCTGGTCACATATATATTTTACAAGCTGGTCATCTTGTTAAAAAAAGGTTGGTATAAAATAATAAGTGCAACATTACGCTTATTCACTATTTAAAAATACACAAGTTAAAAACATGACAGCTTACAAAATCATAATGAGATAACCCTCGGTACCTTAGAGTAAATCTTCATTGTTCTCTAAGAGTTCATATACATGACACGAAAACTGAAAGAAATGGCATTCCAAACCCGAAGGTGATGTCATACCTTGCGAACTTGGCATTAACCCTCGGTGACTTAGAGTAAAACTTCATCGTACTCTATAGTACAGGGTTTATATAATGCACAAACTGAAAGAAATGCAATTCCACACGCGAGTGTGATGACCCTATCTTGCTAACTTCGCATCGGGTAGTAGGGCAGTTAAAATCGTGCATCTGTGTGGACCAAAAGTATATATGTATCAAATATATATATTCAACTACGAAAAGCAATGAGACTTATATGTAGAACTCTTGTACATCCACCCACAGATTGGTTACTTGGACTAACAAAACACCATTTGAAATCAGAATAAGCCAGTTACTATCCAGACAATATAGTAAATTACTGTCAAACCGAAAATCTTCCATTCACCAGGATTTGACAACAATATGATAGTGAAATATGTATTCCACTGTTGCGCAAAAGCCGAAAAGGTAGCATACCTGCCCCAGAATGACTTAACGATGAGTTGTAGATGTTCTCGGAGGGAGGGGTGGAATGGTAGAATTTGTGTGATGCTGCGTGGCCCATCTCCTCCTGTCATGCGGCATTCTATGAATCATTCTACACACACCAGTTGCACTGCTGAAACGCTTGGTGCCACGAACACCAATTTTCCGGATGGGTGTACCACATTCTCCAATTTGTCCTCTGTGAAACTCACAGACTTGAAGATAAGATTCGCGAAAACGTCTCAGAGGCAACCTGCTCGCCTACTCAACACACACTGATCCTTACTGTTCACAGCGACAGCGAGACCCGCAAGTACATTTTACTGGTAAGCGGTATTGCGTCGCGATATCAATGTTGACTTTGATCCCGCCAGCCGACACGGTTCAAAAGCTCGTCAGTAGTACGGAACATGTAACTGTATATGTACTGTAAGATGAACTTTTATTCTTTCATTGTGTGTTCGGTTTTCTTTTCTGAGCAAGACTGTAGTTGAGATTTGTTATCTCCACCTCCTATCGTGTTTTGGATCAGTGGTGTTAATTAAAATGTGTCGTTCCTAATGATGGTTGCTGTTTATGACTGCATAGTTGTATAGCTTATGGGACTTAACTACGGGGTCATCAGTCCCTAAACTTACAAATTACTTACGAACTAGCTAACACTAAGAACGACACAAATATCCATGCCCGAGGGGGGATTCGAACCCCCGACCGTAGTGGCCGTGAAGACCGTGACTGGCGCGCCTCAGTCCCCTCGGCCACCGCGGCCGGCAATGCATAGTTACGCGGCTAGTTTGACCGATAAAACACTCTCGGGCTTCCAGCTGTATCAGGTGGTTTGAGACCCACGAGCTTTCGGCCTGTATCTCCTCGGCCATTATCAAGTGGTGACTGATCATTGCTGCTTCCATCCTCAGATAGCTGCGCCGTTTCCTGTAACGTCACTGGTGCTCTATACTTCGCCTCATAATCTCATGTTTTCGTGCCTGATACACCCGCTTCCGGTGCCTATTCACAAGCAGTGCCTAGCTGCATGATGCCGTATTTATTACGATTGTACCCCAGCAACCTATCACTTCTCTTAGCCCTGATATGCCAGAATGTTGAGCATCTCCTCATAAGATACGTAATATACCCATCTAATCTAGCACTCGTCTGTAGCACCATATTTCAAAAGCTCCTTCCATCATTTTGTATCAACTCCTTATCGTCCACGTTTACTCCCACACAATGCTACACTCCAGAGAAATGTTTTCCGAAAGAATTTCAAAATGTTCAAATGTTTGTTAAGCTTATTGGACATAACTACGGGGTGAACAGTCCTAAACTTACAAACTACTTATGTACGTCACTGTAATGATTTTAAACTAAACGCCTTTTGCTACTGCGAATGAAGGGTTTTATTTTTATATTTATAAGTCACCCATACGCGTTTCGCCTTTGTCTCAAGGCATAATCAGTGGGTGTTTACATGTTTTTGTTTACACATAAAGGTTAGGTTTTTTACATATGTACAAAACATTTCATTTCTTATTTAAAACAGTTCGTTGTTTGCTATAAAATGGTGGACTTACTTACTTTATATCAGAAATGAAATGTTTTGTACATATGTAAGAAACCTAACCTTTATGTGTAAACAAAAACATGTAAATATTTCAGGACTCCCACTTGAGAAAAAGGCGAAACGCGGATGGGAGACTTATAAATATAAAAATAAAACCCTACATTCGCAGTAGCAAAAGGCGTTTACTTTTAAAACATTACAGTGAAATACAATTCAGCTGCTGCTCAAATTGGCCACAGCAAGCAACGTACTTATGAACTACCTTATACTAAAAACGACACAAATATCCATGCCCGAGGAGGGATTTGAACCCCCAACCGTAGCGACCGTACAGACTGTGACTGGCACGCCGAAGACCGCTCGGCCACCGCGGCCGGCATTAACGTATCTACATAATGCCTCGATCTAACTATACACCATGTTAAACAGACTGAGACAGAAAAATATCACTGTATCACACAAAACCTATATGGAAATAAACACGATATGTATACTGTTTATAATATCTGTGATATCTGATCACCTAATTCTCTTCAGCAGTGTATTTCCTGTAACCGAATGAAACACGCAAGGTTACCGTTGTAATTGTTATTTTTTTCTTTTATTTACTGTACACGCCACTGTAAGAAATTTTAGGTACAAACTCTACCTCGATATCAGGCAACAGATATATAAAACAAGGGATTGAATTATGGCCAGTCCACAGCGAAAGTTAGACGCTTAATGGAACGTTGAAATCGACGTCATTCACTTAAACATTGCCCATTGTACTTTCGCGGTAAATTTCCGTGCGGTAATTTCGTTGTGTCGTAAATGAGTTGCCCCCGTGCAGCCGGCTTGCGCCATTCGAATTACATTATTGGGTTTTAACCGTGAGTGATGGTCGCGCTGACGTCGAATATTGGGCCAGAATGTGATTACTGGTTCCGCGCGCGCCATCGCGCGCCATGGCCCGGCGACGGAACGGCCCAGCGAGCACGGCGGTAATCTGTGTCCTGCTGGCTGCGGGGGCCGCATTAACACGCGCGTCACCAGCGCGCAGAACACCTGTCTGGCGTAGATTTCTATGGAACAGGCACAGATTTGTCTTCAAAAATACTTATACGTAGGTTTTGTAAGTATACCGGAAAAATAGTTTTACGATGCATTTCCTAGAGACAACATTGTCTCGTTATACCAAAGGTGCTGCGGTGGTGTTGCCGGCGGGCTAAAGCGTTTCGCTGCGGAGCGTGCGGTTGCTCGCCGTGGAGGTTCGAGTCCTCCCTGGAGCACGGGTGTGTGTGTTGTCCTTAGGTTAGTTTACCTAGGTTTAAGTAGATTATAAGCTACGGACTGATGACCACGCAGTTTGGTTCGATAGATATACAAACATTTGATTATACCAAAGTATTACACTACTGGCCATTAAAATTGCTACACCAAAGAATAAATGCAGATGATAAACAGGTATTTATTGCATAAATATAATATACTAGAACTGACATGTGATTACATGTTCACGCAATTTGGGTGCATAGATTCTGAGAAATCATTATTCAGAACAACCACCTGTGGCTCTAAAACGGCTTTGATACGCCTGGCATTATGTCTAACAGAGCTTGGATGGCATGTACAGGTACAAATGCCCATGAAGTTTGAACACGATACCATAGTTCATCAAGAGTAGTTACTGGCATATTGTGACGAGACAGTTGCAAAAAATGTTGAAATGTTTGTATAGTCTATGGGACTTAACTACGGGGTCATCAGTCTCTAAACTTACTAACTACTTATGAACTAACTACGACTAAGGACGGCACAAATATCCATGCCCGAGGGGGTGGGGTTTCGAACCCCCGACCGTAGTGGCCGTGCAGACCGCGACTGAAGCGCCTCAGTCCCCTCGGCCACCGCGGCCGGCGTCATCAGCGCCCCCCCCCCCCCCCCCCCCCCGAGCACCTGTCCCGATCACATTTCTGTGGAGAAGGCAGACATTTGTCTCCAAAAATACCGAAACGTAATGTTTGTAAGTAAATCGGAAAAATATTTTACGGTGCATTTCCTTGAGACAACATTGTCTCGTTATACCAAAAGTATTACACTACTGGCCATTAAAATTGCTACACCAAGAACAAATGCACATGATAAACGGGGATTCATTGGACAAATATAATATACTGGAACTGACATGTGATTACATTTTCACGCAATTTGGGTGCGTATATCTAGAGAAATCAGTACCCAGAACAGAGCTTGGATGGCGTGTACAGCTTCAACACTATACCACATTATCATACAATGAGTAATAAAACGAGAGGACGGAACTCTGGGCCATAAAGTATACAGAAAGAACACACATACTGATCGATACCTCCACAAGGAGTCAAACCATCATCCGAGGCAAAAAAGAGGTATCATTAAAACCTTGGTGGATAGAGCCAACAAAATTTGTGAGCCAGTTTACTTGGAGGATGAACAAAATCACTTACGGTCGGCCTTCAAGAAAAATGGATATGGTGCCAAGGAAATTGATCGAGCTCTCCATTAAAGAAGAGAATAATCCAGAAGTTCTGAGCAACAACAACAATCTGGAAAAGTTTTTCTGCCGTACATTAGCAGGATTACCGATCGAATCGGGAAAGTATTGGCCAAGCATGGCGCCGAAACCATCTACAGACCCACAAAAAAGATCAAAGAATATTTGAGATCACCAAAAGACGCACGTCACCCCCAACAACACCTGGGGTTTATGAAATTCCTTGCAGCTGTGGTAAAGTATATATTGGTACAATAAAAAGAAGCGTCAACACTCGCATATCTGAACATAAAAGGAGCTGTCGTCTGAGCCACATGGAAAAATCGGCAGTTGCTGAACATGTTTTTCAAAAAGGAAATCATGTTATAAAATATGACGAGACGAGCGTTTTAGCTAGGACATCTCGGTACCATGCACGCATGTATAGAGAAGCAATAGAGATCCACAAACACCAGAATAATTTTAATAGGAAAGAAGAGGTCTGAAGTTAAATAAAATATGGATGTCGACACTGCACCAGAAAAATTACGACTTCATCCAGAGATAGCTACAGAGTCAGCATCACGTGACGTATGGTGGCGCCCTCTATGCGCTCTATAAATGCGAGAGCCCCTCGGCCCACAGTGGCAGTAGCCGGAAGACCCTTGAAGATGTCTCCCGCAGTTGGAGACGAAACGTCGGGAGGTAGTTATGTGCCGAACCAGTTCCTCGGCCACTCCTAAGGCGGCTTGCGCAAGTGTCGTTGCAACTGTCAGTTGGTAACAAGTTTCACAGCAGTGAGTGTCGCGACGGTATATGTTAAGGCTAGTCTACTCTACGACACTAGGTTGCGACACTCGTTTCATGAAATGAATTGCGCGCAACTGGTTTCGTGTATGTCTGTAGACACGGTTCAAAAGCTCGCGTCAGTACTACAGAACGGTGGAACTGTATATGTACTGTAAGATGAACTTATTTTTATTTTTTCATTGTGTTCGGTTTTCTTTTCTGAGCAAGACTGTAGTTGATATTTGTTATCTCCACCTCCTACTGTTCAAATTCAAATGTTTGTTAAGCTTATGGGACTTAACTACGGGGTCATCAGTCCCTAAACTTACAAACTACTTATGAACTACTTACGAACTAGGACGGCACAAATATCCATGCCCGAGGGGGGATTCGAACCCCCGACCGTAGAGGCCGTGCAGACCGTGACTGGAGCGCCTCAGTCACCGCGGCCGGCCCTCCTACTATGTTTTGGATCAGGTGTTATTTAAAATGCGTCGTTCCTAATGATGGTTGCTGTTTATGAATGCATAGTTACGTGGCTGGTTTGACTGATAAAATACTCTCGAGCTTCCAGCTGTATCAGGTGGTTTGAGACCCACGAGCTTTCGGCGTATATCTCCTCGGTCATTATCAATTGGTGACTAATCATTGCTGCTTCCGTCCTTAGATAGCTGCGCCACTTTTTGTAACGTCACTGGTGCTGGTGATTACATTTTCACGCAATTTGTGTGCATAGATCCTGAGAAATCAGTACCCAGAACAACCACCTGTGGCCCTAAAACGGCTTTGATACGCCTGGCATTGTGTCTAACAGAGCTTGGATGGCATGTACTGGTACATATGACCATGCAGCTTCAACACGGTACCACAGTTGATCAAGAGTAGTGTATTGTGACGAGCCAGTTGCTCGGCCACTCCTAAGGTGGCTTGCGCTAGTGTCGTTGCAACTGTCAGTTGGTAACAACTTTCACAGTAGTGAGTGTCGCGACGGTATATGTTAAGGCTAGTCTACACGACGACACTAGGTTATGACATACGTTTCATGAAATGAATTGCGTGCAACTGGTTTCGTGTATGTCTGTAGACACGGCGCCAATATCATACACTTCTATTGCGTTGTTTTGTAAATGTCATAGTCGCCGTAAAATGAAAACTTTGGGTAGCTGTACAAGTTGTGGCGAATCTATTGCTTGTCAGTGTGAAGTTGCTGCATAAGACCAAACATAAAAAGAATTCGCTGCATAAGACTAAACATAAAAAGAATAAGAAACGTGTTTAGGTTCGTAAATGGATTAAAAATGACGTCAGCTCTGTTGCTCAGCGACATTGCTGAAAGAAATTGTGATTGAAGACACTAGAAGTTATTTTAATCAACTTAGAATGTCACCAGAGCAGTTAAAGTTTCTTTTCCACAGAGTCAGTAATGCAATAAACAAACAAGTTATCGTTATGTGTGAAGCGTAGTTACCAGAACTGAAATTACAAATTGCATTACGTTTCTTGTCAAGTAGATATTCGTCTCAGAGTACTTGTACCGTGTTCCGAAATCCACAATTGCCATACTTCGTTTGTATAGGTGTTACAAATTGGATGTATTTTAGTCTGCAATTCACTAATCGTTAACCCATCAATATTTAATTTCACAAATAATTGCCAGAAGAGCACTAACACGCCGTTAAAATCGCACAAACACCTACTCAACGCATACATGTTCAAAAACCGAATTATTTCTCTCGTTCCCCCCTTTATGTTGTACTTTGTTCTGTATTGGTCATTACCTAACCTAAAAACACGCGAATCAGTTTCGCCAAAGTTGGAACGTGAAGCATTGAATTAAAAGTTGTGCTGTGGCGGGGAGTAGAAGCTGAGACCCACTACTTACTTGGGAGGCTTTTAGAACGCTCAGCTAACACAGCGTTCCAGACAAAGCGACCAACGGACTGTCTTAAAGCACTTCTCCCTCCACACCACATATTTTAAGAGAACCATGTTAATTTAGGCAAGTACTTGAAAAAGTACTTCTGAAAAAGCTATTTGATGCCGGACCTTAATATTTTTACTGCATGTTACATGATGCTAATAGAGTCTACTGTACTAAAATCTACTTTATCCATCTTATAGTTTTAGGAAATACGTTTTTAAATTTATTAACCAAAGTTATCAAGTTTTTTCTGCAGAAAATAGTTTTTATGACGTTCCTAATAGCACAATATTAATGAATGTAATACCAGAGGTGGCTTTTTATGTTATGCAGAGTCTCTGAAAATTTCATTCATTTATCTATGATAATTTCTGATATAATGGAGCATATATGCTGAATATTTTAGTTTGTTACTTACAGTTATTTAAAACTGTACTGCTGCATATGATGGCCCTTTTGACCAGACAGGGTTGGTTACACTGAAATAGAAAATTTGCAGGTATACTATTGGCAGGCAATTAGAAGGAATAAAAGAAAATCTGGAGGTAATGAAGAGAGATGTTTGAGCCATATTATTCCATAAGTCCTCTAACGATGATAAAGATCATCTATCAGGTGAAAATTCGTGGTGTAAAGACAATAGGGCTAAGGCAACTGGAGAATCTTATTCTCACCAGCATTCTCTTACTGCTGCTGTTATTATAGCAAATAAACCTAATTTTCTTGGCTCATCCTTATAGACTTGGCTCATCCTTTCTAAAGTAAATGTCTGCATGGGCAGACACAGAACCCAAATGAAAGTTTCAACAGCATAAGTTGGAACCGTCTTCCTAAAACTGTAGTTTTGGACATGCCTACAATGAAACTAAGAGTTCATGATGCTGTTATTACATTCAGCTGTAGTAATATTGGAAAGTTTTGGGTACTGAAAAAGCTGGGAATTAATCCTGGTCAAAATATGATCAGTGTGCTGCAACAATGCGATAAATTGAGGATAGCCGATGCAGACAGGTCTGCATCTAATATGGCCAAGAAGGCAAGGCAAAAACACCCAGGAAGGTTGAAAAGAAGCTAGAAGACCTGCCAGAGGCCAATGGAAGGCCATCATATGCAGCAGGACAGTTTTAAATAACCCTAGGTAATAAACTAAAATATTCAGCAAATGTGCTCCATTATATCAGAAATTATCATAGATAAATGAATGAAATTTTCAGAGACTCTGCATATCATAAAAAGCCATCTCTGGTACTACATTCGTTAATGTTGCCCCATTAGGAAGTTTACAAAAACTATTTTCTGCAGAAAAAACTTAATAATTTTTGTTAATAAATGTAAAAATGTATTTCCTAAAGATAGATAGATTTTAGTACAGTTGGCTCTATTAGCATTATGTAACATACAGTAAAAATATTAACGTCCTGCATCAAATAGCTTTTTCAGAAATGGGTCAAACACTTGCCTAAATTAACATGGGTTGGACGGGCAGGGTGTGGTCCTCTTAAAGTATGTGGTGTGGGGGGAGACGTGCTTTAAGACAGTCCGTTAGTCGCTTTGTCCTGAACGCTGTGTTAGCTGAGCGTTCTAAAGCGCCTACCTAGTAAGTAGTAGGTCTCTGGTTCTACTCCCGGCCACAGCACAACTTTTAATTCAATGCTTCTCCTTATATTTAATTTTACGGTGCATCTACTTGTTAATCAAATGTTCAAATGTTTGTAAAGTTTTGGGCCCAATCTGCAGTGGTCGTCAGTCCCTATACTTTCAAAGTACTTAAACTAACATACGCTTAGGACAAACTCATACACACACACATACACATGCTCGAGGGACGACTAGAACCTCCGAAGGTGAGCAGACGCGCTCTCGACAGCATCACAGTCTAACATATACAGTCGCGACACTCACTGCTGTGAAAGTTGTTACCAACTGACAGTTGCAACGACACTAGCGCTCCTTAGGAGTGATGTTTGTTCATAATTACTTGTGTGCGTAATTAACGAAATATTTGGTGTAATTTTAGAGTTACAAGCATTAGAAAATATTAAGAGATATACATAACACGGACATTAATGTAAAAATAGCCCGATTTTACTGTTTCAGACGTGTAGTGAACAATTTCGTCATGAACAAATACTTACGAATATGTGTTATTTTGCAGCTAATTCCGCTGAAAGTAAGTAGAATATAAACATAAGAGAAACATATGTTTATTTTTTGGTGTGTTCTTACTATGACAAGAGTTTTTTGACGCGTAACAATTTGGTGTGGAGTCTAATGATTCGCACAATTTTAGGCTTCACTCTTCTTTCTGATATGTGCATATTCGTTTGAGTGTCATTACTATAGCCTAAGAAGACAATGTCTTTAAGCTTCTTGCCGTTTGTGGCTCAGTTGTAGCAACAATTGTAGAATTGGATTCTTCTTTGTTGAATTCTGTTTGTTTGCTTTTTCCGTTTTCTTGCCAGGTCTGTGACGTTTTTTCAGCTACACCTGTGGTGGCTGATTTGGAACGTTAAATACTGTAGTTATTGCATTCTATATGCGTTTCTTACGTTCCACTCTCTCAATTTTACTAGAATTGTAGTGAAGAAACCTTAATGTTTCTGGGTAGAAAAGCGTCAACTTTTTACCAAAGACAGGTCTGCCGGTGTTTCTTAGCCATTTCTTATTTTCAATAGAAAATGATATTATTCGGAAAAAACCTGTAGGTTACAAGGTAAATGTAAATTCACCGTCCTGCAATGTACCGTTCCGTATCTCATCAGGGATCACAGTAAACCTAATAAAAACACAGGTGGAACTAATTTTAAATCATTACCTACTTTTATGGCACTACATACGTTCCATAGTGTGAAATGTCTGTAAAATCCAATGCCGTATTCAGGAATGTAGCCTGCCGGCCGCTCGGAGCGCTGCAGTCGTAGTGTATATAACAAAAATCTGCGGGAATGTAGTCACTGCATATGTTACTCTGTGACAGCATGCTTATACAAGCGTCAGCGTGTTTTATCCATATTTACATTTTAATATCACAGTCTGACGTATACGTAAAAAGGTCACGTCTGGCACTTGGAACGACAGTAGAACTCATAGCGGATAATGTTCCAACTATTGAAGTACTGTCAATTTTCTGTTTACATTAAGTCACGAAAGGGACGACAGCGCTCCTAGTGGCAGCACTTCAGTAACTGCGTGATACAAACGCTGAACTCCCTATTTTAATGCCATTATTTCCTATTTAATGCCATTATTTCCTATTTCTCAGTTGCCGCGCGGAGGTAGCCGAGTGGTCTGGAGCACCACATTGCGGATGGCGTGGCTTCCCGCTTTGGAGGTTCGAATCCTCCCTCGGGAATAGATGTGTGCTGTCCTTGAATTAGTTTTAGTTTAAGTAGTTTGTATGCTACGGAATAATAACCTAGTAGATGAAGTAGATGAGTCCGACATATATATATATATATATATATATATATATATATATATATATATATATATATATAACACTGTGGTTGTGAATTTTCCAATACAGTTACGGAACACTAATTAAAGTAACGTTCCATCTCCTGTTAATATCAGGCTTTAGTAAAAGCTGTCAGTGCAGTGCAATACATTCGAATCACATACGTCTGTTCACAGTTGCAGAACCGTAATTGCATCGAATGAAATCGCTTCAGGCATGGAATGTATTATAACCAGACGTGTTTAAGTTCACTGCCTGTTTCGTATTTTCTACTACTTTGAGCCAATTTTAATTAGCTTCACGAGCATATTTAGTGTGTTGTGACCTTGTGACCTCATCACCTTTTGTTTAGTACTCGTCCCGGTCTAGTTGTCAATAAAGCTACTGGTGCAGGATCCTTTGACATCTAAAACAATGTAGTTAGTATTACAAAATATTTATTGATTGAAATTTACAAAACTAACCTTTAGAACATGTGTTTCTTCTCTCTTCTTGTTTCTAGCGGTGTCGTCCGTATGATGCTAGCTGCGCTGTGACCTAGTGACTGCTTCTGTTCTAACAAGTAACTGTGAGTTCTCACTAGTAACTGACGTATTCCTGAGTAATAACTACCAATTTCCCAATAGTAACTAACCTGAGCTCTGAATAGTAACTGCCGAGTACTCACTAGCAACTGACGGACGTTCAGACGCATGTTGGACTACATATAACCGATTGTAGAGGGCGCGTATCTTCGGTTACTCCCTCCAGGATGCGCGGCGCCTGCTTGCTATTGGCTTTCGATCGATCGCTGCCGTCTCCACGATCGTTCGCTTACGTTTGGCGTGTGGAGCTGACTTTACGCCGAAACATACGGAACATTACGGAATAACTTTAATAATTTAAAACTGTATACGAATTTTTACCAACTGCAGAATGTTAGGAGGCGAGTTCAAATGAAAATTTACGAAACGTCTTAATTACTTAACCTGCTGCAATTTAAATATGCCCTTTTGGGATAACGTTGTTCGACATCTAGGGACGCGAAGGATGCGTCATCACATCCCCCTCAGCGGGAAAGGTGATGCTCACCGTCTTTCTCGAAGTCCGTGGTCCGATACTCATTAAATTCCTCAAGCACTGACGAAGCATTCACAGTGACGTATACTGTGAGAAACTCCGTAGCCTACTCAAGTACATCAAGAACGAACGGCTTGAGCTGCTTAAGGAGGGAGTGATTGTGCTTCATGGTTAACGTGCGTCAACACGTCTCCAGGGTCACACAAAGAGTGCTGACTAAGTGAAAGCAGTTTGAGCATCCTCCATACAGCCAGAACATGTCGCCCTGTGACTTCCATCTGTTTCGTTCGCTAAGAAAACAAAGCCAACGGTCCAAATGGGAAGACAAACTGAAGGATACAGTAAGAGGACTTGATCTTGTCACAGGAATTCAGGGAACAGGGATTTTTTTCGTACCTTTTCATATGAAAAACGATCGCATTATTATTAATATTCATAGAATATATGACATCAACTGCGATTGGGCAAAGCTGAAAATGTGTACCCAGCCGAGATTCGAACCCGGGTCGCCTGCTTTCTAGGCATTTGCGCTGACCCCTACACCACTGGGGACACAGTGATCACCGCACCTGCAAGGACTACCTAAGCACGCCTCCCGTCAGATACAAATTCCCAGCTTCGCCCTGCCCACAGTACTCAAACTCGTAGTTATGAAACTAATTCCCGTAAGAGTAAGGGCTTCAAACTTGCCCACCCCTCCCCACTAACGATAGGATCATTGCCCGTAACCGGCATATTATATATATATATATATATATATATATATATATATGTGTGTGTGTGTGTGTGTGTGTGTGTGTGTGTGTGTGTATTGCGTCTGATCCTGCAGTTGTTATTCTTTAATATTCATAGAATATATGACATCAACTGCGATTGGGCAATTAGTTTCATAACTGCGAGTTTGAGTACTGTGGGCACGGCGAAGCTGGGAATTTGTATCTGACGGGAGGCATGCTTAGGTAGTCCTTGCAGGTGGGGTGATCACTGTGTCCACAGTGGTGTATGGGTCAGCGCAACTGCCTAGAAAGCAGGGGACCCGGGTTCGAATCACGGCTGGGTACACATTTTCAGCTTTGCCCAATCGCATTTGATGTCATATATGCTATGAATATTAAAGAATAACAACTGCAGGATCAGAAGTGACGTCTGTTCTTACGGAACAGACGCCACATGTATATATGTGTTATTATTACTTACGTTTCTTCCTTGATTGATGATTTCGTGTGGCTTCTTTGGCCGTTAGACCCCAGAAGAGATCGAGTTCGATCTGACTGGTGGCGTCGATGATGATGAAATGATGATGAGGACGACATAACACCCAGTCCCCTAGTAGAGAAATCTCCGACACGACCGGGAATCGAACCAAGGACTCCTGCGTGACAGTCTACCACGTTGTCCACTGGACTACGGAGACGGACGTCTCTTCCTATATATGTACAGAATGCAGCATAAAGCAACCCAGAATGTTTCCTTCCTATCATGATCATTCTTATGGCCCTCAAATTCCAACGTATTTGCATTTATACACATCCAAAACAATTACTTGTAACTAAACGTTCCTCTGGTTATCCGGTAGGTAACCGCCAAAAGTATACCGCTTTGTAAGTCAATGTACTTATATACATATAGCTGCTAAATAAAATGTTTGTAAATCTATTGGTCTCAACTGCTAGGTTATTACTCTGTAGCTTAAGAACTACCTAAACTAACCTAAATACAACACGCACATCCATGCCCGAGGGAGGATTCGAACCTCCTACGCTGGAGGCTTCGCGATCCTCAACGTGGCGCTCCAGACCGCTCTGCTACTCCGGCGCGGCTATAAAGCTGCTAAAACTTCGTCACACGATCTTCTTTGTCCATCTACCAGAAATAATCTAGAAAAGTTATTAGTTTGACCCGTACAAAGCAGTTAGCAATTAATTTCGCATTTGGTGTTGGCCTTGAGATAAGATTGCGTGCCAGATCTGTGCTGAATTACCAGAAGCTGCTTATTACCTACTTTGTGTTGTATTTAATTTTCGTGTTGAAAGAAATATGCACCTGGTTCTGAGGAAAGTATCCAACAATGCTATAGGTAATTACTGTTTACTGTTTACAGTGTGTCACAGTGGTGTAAGGAAAATCGAGATGAAAAATTTGTCAGTAGACTTTCGTGATATATCAACTCCGTAAATAGCCTCATGGGAAATTAGATTAGATAGAGGCTCGTGTCCTCCCTGAGGCATGGATGTATTTGTTGTCTATGGCATGTTAGTTTATGTAGTTTTTATAGCCTAGGGACTGATTTCCAGATTAATTAAGTCCCATAGATTTACAAACACTTGGTATTAATTCAGTCTTCTTCACACAAAAAAAATTTACAGTTGATTTGTAACCTGTTTCGATCTACGCAGAGACCATCATCAGAAGGAAGTCTTCTCAGCAATGGTGCCAACGCGATGAAAGTGCGAGGAATGCTGCGTAGATATAAACCGTTCATACATAAATTGTAAAATCTTATTGCGAAACTGACTGCCTGCTTTCATAATAATAAACAATGATTTCCAAACTCATTCGGTTACATTACTTGTTCGTTCCAAACATCCATATTGAGGAATTCCTTGTGAATATGGAACATTTAAATATATAATTCTCTTTACAAGCCAATATACACCACTGGCCATTAAAATTGCTACAAAAACAAGAAGTGCAGCTGATAAACGGCTATTCATTCGCCAAATATATTATATCAGAACTGATTTGTGATTAAATTTTCACTCAATTTGGGTGCAGGAACAGATGCCCATGCAGCTTCAACACGATACCACAGTTCATCAAGAATAGTGACTGTCGTACTGTGACGAGCCAGTTGCTCGGCCACCATGACCAGATGTTTACAATTGGTGATCGATCTAGAGAATGTGCTGGCCAGGGCAGCAATCGAACATTTTCCGTATCCATAAAGATCCGTACTGTATTTGCAACATGCGATCGTGCATTATCCTGCTTAAATGTAGGGTTTCGCAGAGATCGAATGGAAGGTAGAGCCAGGGGTCGTAACACATGCTAACAAGAGGTGACCGAGACGTGTAACCAATGACATTCCATACCATCACGCCGGTTGATGCACCAGTATGGCGATGACGAATACACGCTTCCAATGTGCGTTCACCTCCGTGTCGCTAAACACGGATGCGATCATCATGATGTTGTAAACAAAAACTGGATTAAAAAAAATGACGTTTTGCCATTCGTGCATCCAGGTTCGTCATTGCGTACACCTTCGCAGGCGCTCCTGTCTGTGATGCAGCGTCAAGGGTAACCGCAGCCATGGTATCGGAGCTGATATTCCATGCTGTTGCAAACGTCGTCGAACTTTTCTTGCAGATGGTTGTTGTCTCGGAAACGTCCGCGTCCGTTGACTCAGGAATCGAGACTTGGCTGCACGATCCGTTACAGCCATGCGGATAAGATGCCTGTCATCTCGACTGCTAGTGATACGAGGTCGTTGGGATCCAGCACGACGTTCCGTATTGCCCTCCTAAACCCACCGATTCCATATTTTGCTAACAGTCGTTGGATCACGACCAACGCTAGTAGAAATGTTGCGATACTATAAACCGCAATCGCGATAGGCTACAATCCGACCTTGATCAAAGTCGGGAACGTGATGGTACGTATTTGTCCTCCTTACACGAGGCATCACAATGTTTCTGCAGGCAACGCTGGTCAACTGCTGTCTGTGTATGATAAGTTGGTTGGAAACTTTCCTCATGTCAACACGTTGTAAGTGTCGCCATCGGCGCCAACCTTGTTTGAATTCTCTGAAAAGCTAATCATTTGCATGTCACAACATCTTCTTCCTGTCGGTTAAATTTCACGTCTTTAGCATGTCATCTTCGTGGTGTAGCAATGTTAATGGCCAGAAGTGTAATATTACTAATAGCATGAATACATAGATCATTTAGTTCTGTTCTTTTGTGTCCTTGAGTAGATCGTTTTTGTTTCTGGTATTGTATGTGTGAACTGAGCTGTTTGTTGGAAGAAGGGAATAATATTTATGATAAACCTCTTTAACGAATAAATATACTGAGAGGCAGTATTTAGTACATCCAGTTCTTTGAAGAGGCCTATTCAGGATGTCCGTGAAATTACTCAACAAATTACACGCTTCCAGACTCTAAAAACCTTTGCTTCACGTGAAGAGTCACCACAGTATATTATACCATATGATTTATGGAATGAAAGTAAGCAAAGTATACAAGGTTTTTTAAAATTTTTATGACTTCTGCGTCTGATAACACTCGAATTGAAAATACAGATTTGTTAAATCGTTCTGCAGTGTGCTCCTCCCAACGGAATTTATTATGAACTTTTAATTCTAAGAATTTAATACTGCCATCTTTCTGGTCTTCGTCATACTTTATGTGTACACTTGGTAGAAACTTGTTACATTCTGAACTCCACATACTGAGTCTTTTCAAAGTTCAATGTAAACTAATTGCCTTTAAAACAAGAAAATAATGTTAGGGGACCCTTCTAAGAATTGCTCCACATGCAATATATTGCAATACTTGTATCATCTGCAAAGAAAATCAACTCTGCTAATGGAAGTGTCATTAATGTCCACAAGAGAAAGAACTGGCCATCATATAGATCCTTGTGGGACACCAAATGTAATTTCTTCCCAATCTGATGGCTTAATTCAAACTAAACGAACTCTGCTTTTAGCAGTGTAATTGACGAGAGGTAATTAACGTACACAAGAGAAAGCAATGGCACAAAATGGAGCCCTCTGGAACACCATACCTAATTTCTTCCCAGTCTGATAGCTTAATTCACTAGCCCCTTGCTCTGATAACCTTTGTTTTCCATTAGCGAGGTATAACTTACACCACTTTGCAGCACTGCCGTGTCAATGGATGTTGTGATTCAGAGAATCAAAATACTTTGACAAATCACAGAAAATACTTGCTGCTTTTAATGTATTGTCTAATGAAAGAAGTACTTTCTTACTGTAGATGTAAATTGCCTTCTTGATATCAGAACCTTCCCAAAATCCAAACTGTGTTCTGGAAACAATATATTATGTGTGGTCAAGTGGTTGACAATCTGCTTCGACATTACCTTTTCTAGAATTTTCGAGAATGCTGGCAAATTGTGAATTGATCTGTACTTTGAGGGTATCTATTTATCTTTCTTGAATAGAAGTTTGATATCCGCATATTTTTGTCAAACATGAAATATGCCAGTTATAATAGACTGATTGCACAAATAACTTAAAATTGTGCTAAACTCAGAAGAACATGCCTTAATTAACTTTGTTAATATTTCATCCTAACCACTAAAATATTTTAAGATTTGATTGTGCTCGTTATTTCTTGTGGTGAAATGAGTGACATATTCATGTACTTGAAGTTATTTGTAAATGCTAGTGTTAGATATTCAAAGAAATTATACACTGACCCTGACCATCCCATACTATTACAGATATAAAGTACCTATTAAAGATATTTGTCATGTTACACCCATCAGTTTCTGATGTATCATCTACTTCTAATGCTATCTGATCCTATACATTTCGTTCCATTCCATGATGATGGTGGTGATGTCGGCTGGTGTAGCAACAGTGTTGAATAATTAAATAATTCTCACTCTCTGTTGCATATTTTTTTATTCTCCGATTACGCGTTTCGCGTTGTTAGCGCATCGTCAGATTGGGCGGAGATGGAGCCACAGAACTATCTAAAGCTTGGTGTAGGTAGCTTAACATTTTGTGCTGTCATTGGGCCCCATAGCAGCAGAGGAGTCGCTGTCGCGGCAGGTCCACGTTTACAACTGGTAGTACTTCTAATGCTATCTGATCCTATACAATTCGTTCCATTCCATGATGGTGGTGGTGGCGGCTGGTGCAGCAACAGTGTTGAATAATTAAATAAATCTCAGTCTCTACTACAACTACCAGTTGTAAACGTGGACCTGCCGCGACAGCGACTCCTCTGCTGCTATGGGGCCCAATGACAACACAAAATGTTAAGCTACCTCCACCACCGCTATAGATAGTTCTGTGTCTCCATCTCTACCCAATCTTACGATACGCTAACAGTGTGAAACACGTAATTGGAGAATAAAAAATGTGCAACAGAGACTGAGAATTATTTAACGATCTGATCCTATTCCTTTCCTGTCCTTCCAGTCCCCTTTTTTTCTGTGCCCCATATAGTTTTTGTTTTGCTGCCTGACAATGCTGTCTTCTCATAAAGAAACATAGCATCAACCAGGGGTCCTGTATAAACTGCCTCGTGGATATCGTGAATGAATAGCGTGAGATGCGTTTCACATAATCGTTGTTTTCTGAAACCATGTTGACTTCTACAAAGGAGATTTCCGGTCTCCAGAAATGACATATTACTCGAACATAGAATGTGTGTCCAATTGAAAGACTTGCCCCAGGCCAATGAGCCACTTGATATTAATATTATAATTGTAAATTGTGTAACAGACCCTTGGATGAATTGAACAACGGGAGGTTATTACACGAAATGAAGAAATTATGTATTGTACTATTAGGTGAAACATATACCCAAGAAGCCTATAAGTTACTTATGTTTATGTTGTAATGAGTTTCAAATGGTGCTCAGAGACGCTTGAGACAGCAAAAAGACACCAGTTCGCGTATTTATGTTTAGTACTGGTAATAACGTTAGATGCATTTTTGTGACTAATGAAATGCCAAGATCGCGGTATTTCGTTTTTATGTATAACAGACGACCGGTTTCGATGTACATAGACATAATCTTCTGGTATCTGCGTCCACTCTTATCACTGTCTAGTTTTGACAAAGATGATTTTGAAACGTAAGAATATCCTTCCAGAAACATAGTAAGCACTGTAATTATTATTCAGGTAAAACAGCTACAATTTGTGTACCTTTTGACCTCTATTTTCTGTTCCACTCGTCAGACGTCAGCTTGATCAGATGATCACTATTTTGTCAAGAAGTACAGTTTTGTGTACTTCATTCAAACCTGAACAGATGTCGATATTATTCAAGACATAGAACGGTGTGATTGAATGGGTGGGACACCATTCATACAATTTTATATTTTTTGCCGGTACCATGCTGTAGGTCCTTGTATGTAGTCACCAGTTGAATGCTCATCGATGGTTTTACTTCCGCTGACCAATCCGGTTAATACTATGTCCAGACGTGTATGAGCGATGACTTTTATATATACATTTGAGAGGACTGTATATCAGATGTGTGCCATTTTTTGCTTCGTATGGAAGTAAATTTCCGATAGCTTTAAATCAGAGACTAAATAACTACTCACGAAAGATATTCTCGTTCTCAAACGCTCGAAGCATCACAAAGAAAGCTTCGATTAAAATTCGACCATAGTAAAAACAGTGGCCTGTCTAGGTTATAGTCAAAAGTGAAATTTTGATACCGAGAAAGTAACAAGAATCAATAGAAAACGAGGAAAATTACACGTAATTCAATGAGCGTATGTTGCAATATTCAAGGTGGAAGGCACGTTGTAACCTCACCGTGTGAAAGGATATTTAATGTGGCTTTCCATATTGGCGTGCTTGAATGTAAAAGAGATTTTGAATATAAAAATACGACTTTTGTGAGATGTGCACATTGTCAGTCAAATTATTTAACATTTAGCATTGCTTAAAATATACTTGCTTTTGTTGGATTCTCCCGGCCTGATTGGTGGTGTTTTCGCAACTGCTGTTACTCCGCTCCAGTTTCTTCCCTTAAAGTTCACAAGATCGATTTAGTCCTTTATATTGGACTAATTTGAAACACGTATTAAAACATGACGTGAATGATTAGCAAGAATTTTACATAATAAGACTTCAGTGATAATCCAGGAAACTTACGCTGTAGCATAGCAAGGTCGGATGATGTAAACAATAAAGTATCAAATGGATTTCAAAAACTGGCGCCCGAGGTCGACATGAAGGGAAAATTGGCGTGTCTTGATGTCATAATGACATGATTTTGATGAAAATATTAAAATTAATTAATATGGACGTCAATGGTGAAAGCAGGAGAAATCGAGGGGATTTTAAAATGAAATTTTTGGCGTCCAATTAGGCCGTGAGTAAATTGAGCGTGTCATAAATAAAAGGGTGATTTCGTGCTTGTAAAAATTTAACAGGACGTAGAGAATCGAGGCAGGTAACCTGGGATCGTATACTAATTTTTATTTAAAACTGATATTTACTACAATTAAATTCGTATCGAAAAGAATTTATATACACAGAATTTATCGTCTGAATCACAAATGAGGTAGTAATGGTATCAGTTCCAATATTCTCATTATGAACAAATCATGTGCAATTTTTGTAATGCTGTATAACGGTGTCTCAATATCCAAGTTACACGAAGGAAACGAAAACACTGGCAAACTTTACTACATTAGGAGGTTATTGTTTCTTGGTATATAAGTTGAAGGACACTGGCAAATGTTCATTTTAATTGTATTTAAAGTGAACTGGATGAATGTTTTATATCCCTTTATGTCTCTTCCCTTAAAAAGCCTATCATTGTAGTTTTTACTTTCTTGTAGATATAACGAGTTTATAAAATGTAGCAAATACAGCAAATAGGATGCTGTGCGCCAATTGACCAATTGTCAGTGAGCGTAACGGTGACTGCAGGCAACTAGATCAGTTGAATGTGTTACCTGAGTCTTACTAGTAGTGATGTAGCTACAGTAATTCCTTTTTTTTTTTTTTTTTTTTTTTTTTTTTTTTTTTTTTTTTTTTTTTGCTGTGTACATGACTTTTAGGACTAGAATACTGTATGTAAATTCTATAAATTTCTATATCGTCTACCTTGAAATGCTTGTACTGATCTTTTGTAACATTCAAGCTTTTTCTCTGACTTATTTATTCTTGTTTCTTCAACAACATCGCTTTGGTCAATTATTGATCGAAGTCGATATATAACATTTCTTAATAAATATTAGTATCTCATAGACCAAACCTAAAATTCCTTTTAGCGGTAGATAAATGGTACATGCAAAGTCTTGAAATTTCTTGGCTTAAAGCTAGCAGAATTTTTAAGTATTTAGTATTAAAATTTCATATATTATAGAAAAAATGCTAAAAGTAATTCTTTATTTGGTTATAAAAAGAAATAAATAAATTAGTTGCTTAACCAACAATGCACTTTAAGGAATACCAGTTTCCTGGATATCTGCTTCCAGAAATTGAAAATTTTCTTTAAAGCTATTGCTCGAGCTCGTAGCTACACGTCGTCGTTTGTAAACACACTTTTACATTTATGAAATATAACTTTTTCAAGGCCTTATTGGGTTCCACAAATATCATTATCAAATCCATAAGACTTCTTTTGTTTCCACCATTGACGTTGCCATTAATTATTTTCTTTCATATCGAATTCGTGTTATCATAATACAGAATATAATAACACATTATAATATAGCCTGTAAACAGCTTTATAGTATCGGACGTTTTGAATAATGAAATTATGACGTCATTGGACGACAATTTTTTAAACTGTTTTTCTAAAGCATAATATATGTTTTTAGTATTAATACATATGTGAACACACTTTTATTACATATAATTAACGAAAGAATAAAATCATGCATCAACTGCAGCAAGCAAAATGGAGTACAGTCGTCTGAAATGAGGTTGATAGGTTGTGCTGACTGGCTAAGCAGAAGTGGCTTGAAGAGAAATGCAAGAACGTAGAGGAATGTATAACTAGGGGAAAGACAAATATCGCCTACAGGAAAATAAGAGATTTGGAGACAAAAAAAGCAGCGGTATGAATAGCAAGAATTCAGATGGAAAACTAGTAATAAGGGAAGAAGGGAAAGCAGTAAGTTTGAAGGAATAGAGTCTGTACTAAGGAAATAAACCTGAAGGCAGTATTCTAGAAATGGAAGACGAAGAAGAGGAAGGTGAGATAGGATATACTATACTGCGAGAAGCATTTCACAGAGCACTAAATGATTTGAGTAGAAACAAGTCCGAAGTCCGCTGGAGTAGATTATGTTCCGTCTGAAATGCTATTACCCTTAGGAGAGCCAGTTATGAAGAAATTGTTCCACCTGGTATGCGAGATGTGTGAGACAGGGGAAAACCCTCAGACTTCATGCTGAATATAATGAATCCAATTCTGAAGAAAGCAAGGGCAGAAAAATGTGAAAGACACAGAACTATCAGTTTAATAAATCATGGTGGTAAAATACTAACACGAATTATTTACAGAAGGATGGAAAAACTGGTGGAGTCCGACCTTTGGGAATGTCTATTTGGATGTAGCAGAAATGTAGGAACATGCGTGGCAATACTCACATTACGACTTATCTTAGAAGATAGGTTAAGGAAAGGTAATACACTCTTTCAGATTCTGAAGGAGGCAGGGGTAAAATATAGGTAGCAAAGAGTTATATTCAACTTGTAGAAAACCAGACAGCAATTATTAGAGTCGAAGTGCATGAATTGGAAAGGGAGTACGACAGGGTTGTAGACTTTCCCCAATGTTGGTCAATCTGTACATTGAGCAAGCTCTGAAGGAACGCAAGGATAAATTTGGAGAGGTAATTAATCTCCAGGGAGAGGGAATAAAACCCTTGCGGTTTGCTGTTGACATAGTAATCCTGACGCAGACAGCGAAGGACCAGAAGAACAATTAAACTGAATGGACAGATTCTTGAAAGAAAGATGAACATTAACAAGAGTAAATCAAGGGTAATGGAATGCAGTGTCAGGCGATGCTGGAGTGAGACGATAAAAGTAGAAGACCAGTTTTGTTATATAGGTACCATGATAACTTCTGATGCCTGAAGTAAAGAAGGTATAAAATGCAGAAAGGCTATGGGAAGAAAGGTATTTCTGAAGAATCATAATTTGTTCTCATCGAATGTTAGTCTAAATGTTAGGAAGTCCTTTCTGAAAGCTTTTGTCTTGGGTGTAGCACTGTCTGGGGCACAGTACAAATAAAAAGATGATAGAAGCTTTCCAAATTTGGTGCTATAGACGAATGATGAAAATTTGAGTGGTCAACAGAATTGGAGAGAAAAGCAGTTTCTGGCATATCCTATCTAAGAGAAGGGATAGGTTGTTGGAATACATTCTGAGACATCGAGGAATTGTCAAATTAGCATGAGCAGGAAGTGCGGTGGGTAACAATAGTAGAGGCAGACCGAGGGTTGAATACAGTAAGCAGATTCAAAAGAATATAGGGATATAGGTTACTGTTCGGATTCTCATATGAACAGGCTTGCACAGGACAGGCATGGAGAGGTGCATCAAACCAGTTTGCAGACTGAAGACCACAGCACAATATATAATTCTTGAAAACGAGTGAGATTATATATTAATGCAGTGAACGAACTTAAGAATGCCTAATGTACTGGCCGAAACTGGTCTTGTGAACACAGTAAAGTGGAATTGATCAATTGAAGTGGAGTTGTATTAAACAGTATTTGAATCTTCTTAGTTTCGAATAGCTGAATACATATTACGAGTTGTTGTAATCTTCATTCCGAAGCCTGGTATATTACAGCTCTCCACGTTACACGGTCTTGAGCAAGCTTATCATCTTTCAGTTAGAAAGCCAACTCACATCTTTGGCAACCTGCTTACAATACCGGTATATCAGTCTCTCTCTGCGAATTTTATCCAGAGCAATATCCTCTACTCGTAAATTGACGGTTATATGATGTCTTGGAATAACTTCTACTTATCGAAACCTTATTTTATTGAGGATGTCCCAGAAATTTATTTTCTGTGAGCGATATTGTCTCCATCTACATCTACATGGGATAGTCTCCAAATAACACGTAAGTGTCTGGCAGATGATTCATCGAACCACCTTTATACTATCTCCCATACTATTCTCGAATAGCGCGCGGGGAGAAAATACACCTGAATCTCTTAGTTCGAGATCTGGTATCTCGTATTTTATTCTAATGATGTTTTCTACCTATGTGAGAGTCAAAAACTTATTTTCGTATTCGGAGAAGAGATCGCTCTTGTGCGCGCCAGTCACAGTCTTCACGGTCACCACGGTCGGGGGTTCGAATCCCCCTCGGGCATGGATATTTGTGCCGTCCTTAGTGTTAGCTAGTTCATAAGTAGTTTGTAAGTTTAGGGACTGATGACCTCGTAGTTAAGTCCCATAAGCTCTACAAACATTTGAACATATTCGTAGGAGAATGTTGGCAATTGGATTTTCGCAAGTAGCCCACGCCCCAGCGATAGGCGTCGTTGTTGTTATGATTTTCATCCCAGACCCTGTATCATTTCCGTAACATTGTTTCCCCTGTATCGTGACAATACAAAACGAGTTGCTCTTCTTAAGACTCTTTCCATGTCCTCCGTCAAACTCACCTGATAAGGATCCCACACTGGGCAGCAATATTCCAAAAAGGACGGAAAGCGTAGTTAAATGCAGTTTCTTTAGTAGTTATGTTTCATGTTTTAAGGGTTCTGCCAGTAAAACGCAGTCTATGGTTCGCCTTTCCCACGATATTATCTACGTGGTCTTTCCAGTTTAAGTCTGAAGTAATAATAATTCCTAGGTATTTTGTGACGTTTACTGCCTTCACTTTTGATTGATTTATCTTGTAAACAAAGTTTAACGGATTTCTTTTCGTACTCATGTGGACGACTTGAATTGCCAATTTTTACACCTTAGTGATATCTTATTTAGATCGCTCTGCAGTTGGTTTTGATCGTCAGATGATTTTACTAGACGGTAAATGACGGCATCGTCTGCACACAATCTAAGAGAGCTGCTAAGAGTTTTCTCCCAAATCGTTTATGTAAATAAGGAACAGCAGAGGATCAATTACACTACCCTGTGGAACGCCCGATATATAACCTCTGTTTTAGTCGCTGCCTTAACATCGGCTACTACAAATTGTGTCCTTTCTGACAGGAACTCCTCTATCCAATCGCAAATTTGGGGCGATATACCATAACCATGCAATTTGATTAAAAGCCGTTTGTGAGGTACGGTGTCGAAAGCCTTCTGGAAATCAAGAAATACGGAATCAATTTGAGATCCCTTGTCAACAGCACTCATTACCCGATTTAGCTATCTAAACTTCACGAAATATACTAAGCCATAAACATAGTTAGGTCGTAAGTTGAGTTTTGAATCTCCCTACATTTCTCCTTAATCCAAACTACACGTTGCAGAGGTGGGATTTTACTAGCCTTACAGTTCTTCTGCAACAAATTCGTGATATTATTTTGCTAACCATAATCTATTAAACATCCATCTTCAATTGATTTTGCATATAACATGAGTTTTGGGAAGGTTTGCTTAGATGTATGACGTGAACCGACAGACAGGAGTTTTTTAATTAAAGTGTGATTGTTGTTGTTGTCTACAGTCTTCCCGGCTACCCTATTCTATGCAACTGTTTCATTTCTGAATAAACTTCCTCCGGTAATGTTACATCTTTTGGAGCCTGGCTACTGTATTAATCTCCTGGTCTGCCTCTGAGATTTTACCTCACACACTTCCCTCCAGTGCTAATTTGACGATTCGTTGATGTCTCACAATGTGTTGCTGAACTCGATTCCTTCTCCTACAGAATTGCCAGATATTTCTCTTCGGCCTATTTCAGTTCACTACTTACCCGTTAGGTAAGCGATTTACCCATCTAATCTTCGGCATACTGCGAAATTTCAAAAACCTCTCTCATTTCTATCTCTGAACTTCTTAACGACCACGTTTCCTTCTCGTACAATGCTACACTCCAGGCAATGCTTTCAGAAAGGATATCTTAACATTCAGTTTAATATTATTTTTATTTATTTATTTATTTATTTATTTTTTTTTTTTTTTTTTTTTTTTTTTTTTTTTTTTTTTTTTTTTTTTTTTTTTTTGAAATCGCAGAACTTAATTTTACTTTCTGTGTATTTAGGAGGCATTATTTTTTGTACTTTCGTCACTTCAAATCTTTCTCTCTGACTGGGAAAGGCACTGGGCGGATTCCAGAATAAAGGATACTAAGCAATTGAAAATTTCTTTTTGGAACAATCACACTGACAACGGACCACGTTGATCTCGAAAGATTGGAATAACAGGCAATCACAAACAGGTCAGTAGTGTGCGGTATTTCATGCAAAACCTTGCATTTTACCTCAAGTAACATTTTAACAGAGAGAAACAAATTAACAAGATATCAATAACATAGGAAGGAAATTATACGTAATTTAAAGGCGTCAGCGTATCATTATGTATTCAATCAGAAGCTCCAAAAACTCTGTGTTTAAAGTACTTATACGAGCACAAAAAATATACACACAGCAGTAACACACCTGAAAATGCTTATATTAATCTTCAAAGTGCAGATTTTGGTATCGATGAACTGATTGAAACAAAGTGGAAGAGAACAATAGGGACACCTCACTAAAGCCACGTTATCACATTTCATTACATTTCTGAATTATTATGTTATAGAATACATCCGCGATCTCCACACCCTCGGCTCCGATGCCACTTCCATATTCAGCACGTCGGAACTTGGTCCCTAATATTTGGACCAGATACGTATGATTAATTTTATTCATGATATCACTGCACTGTACGCAGTTTTTCACAGTAACTCGCTTGCGAACACTCCAAGAGACAAATACGTACTGCAGCTACACCGCCAACGCAACTGGAGCGCTGCAGTAAACCACCAGTCTGTGGCGCTAGCAGACAAGCAGTTTTGTTTAATATTGCTTGTTATTATAAGTATGGTTTCGTGGAGTTCCGAGGAATCGGCGTCAAAGGTGTCGCTTGTGAGTAAGATATTTTGAATTTTCCAACATCAGCACGATAAAACATTTACTTCGACAGGTGACCAATGAAACATTAAAACAATAAGGTAATTAAATATTTCATGATACTCTACAATGAACACAGATGGCAATTAATAACATGACCAATACGTTTTAATACGAGCTCTTCACCTGCAGAAAGCCCCATTTTAACTTGAAAGTATCACATTGAAAAGGTATTCTATAAATTCTTGCTGAAAGGGGATAGGGCGACAGCTCTAAATTGGCAATATTCACTGAAACTTCCTGTCAGATTAAAATTGTGCGCCGGAAGACTCGAACCTATCCCGACGCGACTCACGAGATCACCTCACAACTTTACTTCCGCCAGTACCTCGCCTCCTACTTTCCAAACTTTACATGGCATGCCATGTCTCGACCATATCCTTCCTTCCAGGAGTTCTAGTCTTGCAAATTTCGCAGGAGAACTTCTGTGAAGTTTGGAAAGTAGGAGGCGAGGTACTGGCGGAAGTAAAGTCGTGAGGTGGGATCGTGAGTCGTGTCGGGATAGCTCAGTCAGTAGAGCGCTTGCCCGCGAAAGACAAAGGTCCCAGGTTCGAGTCCCGGTTCCGGCACACAATTTTAACCTGCCAGGAAATTTCGCAACAGCGCACACTCCGTTGCAAAGTGAAAGTTTCATTCGGGCAATGTACACTGTTCAAAACAATCAGGTGAGATATCATACACAATAAGATTACGTATTTTATTCAAATATTGGTTGCAATTGGAATCTGTGTATGGTAAACTACGATTTTTGATGCCTCAACCCTTTACTTGATGTTTACATTGCGTTTACTATGAGCGAGGCACCATGGGGCTACCACAATAGTGAAAAGGGCATTCTCGTTGTCCTCTTACATGGTGTGGTATCACCTCTAAATGACAGTACAGTTTCACACTGCGTAGCAGTGCAATATCCAGTTCTGCACACTGTGATGGAGGTGCTGTTGTTGCTGCAATGCGCCTGCCAAGTACATCGCAGACGTGCTCAGTCGAGTGTTAGTTACTTTAGTAGAACTCTCTGAGCAGTGAAAGTGCCATTCTGTCCACAACATTTGTCCACTATAATGATATGGTGATGTTTCCTGCTCATAAGAGTTCGACGTACTCTAAATATAAGGAATCGACGACTGTCCGGCTGAACACAAAATCTTGAATAAAGTAGAAGTAGATATCATCGGAGTAGTAAAGCAACTGAAATCACTTAACAAGAACAAGTCTTCTGGTTCGGACTGTATACCTATTAGATTTCTACCTAATTATGCTGAAGCGATAGCTCCTTACTTAACAGCCATATACAATCACTATCTCAAAGAAGGATCTGTACCAAAAGATTGGAAAATTGCACAGGTCACACCTATATCCAAGAACGCAAAGGAGTAACCCACTAAACTACAGGCCTATTTCATTGACATCAATTTGCAGCAGGGTTTTTGAACATATCCTGTATTAAATATTATGAATTATCTCGAACAGAATGATCTATTGACCCAAGGTCAACACGGATTTAGAAAATATCGTTCATGCGAAACACGACTAGGTCTTTACTCACAGGAAGTGATGGGTGCTATCAACAAGGGAAGGCAAATCGATTCCGTATTCCTTGATTTCCAAAAGGCTTTTGACACCGTACCTCACAAACGGCTTTTAATCAAATTGCGTGGTTATGGTTTGCGACTAGATAGGGGAGAGGACACAGGTCGTAGTAATCGATGGTAAGGCATCGGCAAAAACAGAGGTGATATCGGGCGATCCACAGGGTAGTATTATTGGTCCTCTGCTGTTCCTTATTTACATAAACGATTTAGGGGAAAATCTAAGTAGCTCTCTTAGGTTGTTTGCAGATGACGCCATCATTTACCGTCTAGTAAAATTATCTGAAGTTTATTTACATAAACGATTTAGGGGAAAATCTAAGTAGCTCTCTTAGGTTGTTTGCAGATGACGCCATCATTTACCGTCTAGTAAAATTATCTGAAGATCAAAACCAACTACAGAACGATCTGGAAAAGATATCACTATGTTGTAAACATTGGCAATTGACTCTAAATAATGAGAAGTGTGAAGTCGTCCACATGAGTACGAAAAGAAATCCGTTAAACTTTGTTTACAAGAAAAATCAATCAAAAGTGAAGGCCGTAAACTCTACAAAATACCAAGAAATTACTATTACATCAGACTTAAACTCGAAAGAACACGTAGATAATATCGTGGGAAAGGCGAATCAGAGACTACGTTTTATTGGCAGACCCCTTGAAAGATGCAACGGAACTACCAAAGAGACTGCATACACTACGCTTGTCCGCCATCATTTGGAGTATTGGTGCCCAATGTGGGAACCTTTTCAGGTGGGTTTGACGGGGGACATGGAAATCATCCAAAGAAGGGCAGCTCGTTTTGTATTGTCACGATACAGGTGAGGCAGCGTTACGGAAATTATACAGGATCTGGGATGGGAATCATTACAACAACTGCGCTTATCGCTGCGGCGTGGGCTACTTACGAAACTACATTCGCCAACATTCTCCTCCGAATGCGAAAATATATTGCTGACTCACACCTACATAGTTATAAATGATCATCAGAATAAAATACGAGAAATCAGAGCTCGAACGGAGAGATTCAGGCGTTCTTTCTTCCCGCGCGTTATTCGAGAATGAAATGGGAGATAAATAGTATAACGGTGGTTCGATGAACCCTCTGCCAGGCACTTAAATGTGATTTGCAGAGTATCCCATGTAGATGTAGATCAGTGAACAGAACCAGACTCCAATGCTGATGTTTTTCCGTCCTGTTTCTCTTCGCGAAACGGTATCGTGCTTTTTAATAGGACATACACACACACACACACCATATGCCTCCGAGCGTAGAGGACACATCCCCGAAGACGACTTCAGTCTGTTTGCGTTGATATTGCGCGTCCTGTTGTTGCCTCGAGGGTAACGGTCATGTCTTGCTGATGCTACCGGGGGACGACTTTGACCGTGTCATCTTTCCCCAGTTCCTGTTGCTGTTGTCTAAAAACGCATTCAGGACCTGCAGATTACACTTTAGGAGTCTCAAATAGCTGCGGCCACCTCCTTCTGTGTCTCTCCCGCTTCCAACCTTCCTATGGCTCTCCATGCTACAGCGTATGTCACGATTTTGTTCCATTGCACTACCTGCTCACTACAACATCTGAACCCAACTGCTTGTGTAATTCGATTGGTAAACTAAAATCTGCCAACAGCAACACCTCCTCCAGCAACTTTTTGTTATTACCACTATCACGGTTACCGGAACATTGTTGTCTCCATTCCGAAGAACCGACAGAAGGAAGTCGGATCGGTTTTGTTCATTCTGCTGATGACGAAGCTTTAGAACGTAGATTGGTCAACTGATCCCCTTTAATAAAATAGGTATAGATCGCAAGTTGTTGCGTTTATTACTGGAAACCGGTTTCAGTTCTATAGAACCACCTTTAGGCCTTTAGGACCTTGTTGGTGGACGGTGGCGGTAGCCGGAGCAGGCGTCAACTGCCAAAGGCCTGACGATGGTTCTGTAGAACCGAAACAGGTTGCCAGTAATAAACGCAACAACTTGCGACCTAGACTGTCCTATTTTAATTATTAAAATATTTTTAAGATCACTCTTCCGAAAAAATGCTTTCAAAAATTACTGATCCCCTTTAATTACGAGGCGTGTTTTTTTAAAGTAAGTTTCTTTTGTTTTAGACACTAGTAGTTCGCGCACATACCGCAACGAACGTGTGCGTCGTGTACTGGCATGACTCGGAAACAACTGAGCCCAGTTTCAGCTCTGTAGCTAACCTGTACGGTTCCGTAATGTGCTTTCAAAATGTTGAAGACTATCAACTCGCCCTCCTCGTGTGAGGTTCGCTCAGTGATACGGTTTTTGTCACCAAGGAACCTGTCTGCTGCAAAAATTAATCGACAGATTTGCGAAGTGTACGGTGATACTGTTATGAGTAAAGGCAAAGTGCGGAAGCGAGTACGATAATTCAAAGATGACAGGAAACGTCCATGGTAAGGACGTAATCTTCGATTACAGACGATTTGGAGCTTTCGGCTTAAGCGAAGATTTGTGAGAACAGGAGCTTCAAAAAAAAAAAAAAAAAAAAAAAAAAAAAAAAAAAAAAAAAAAAAAAAAAAAAAAAAAAACAAGTCTCTCAATCTCAAACGAATTTCTTGATGTGTCGAGATCAGTGCTGTAGAAAACGAGAGTAAACTCTTGGTTACCGGAACAGGCAGCAAGATTGTCTGAAGAGGGAATTTTACAATTGGTTGAGAGCCATGATAAGTGTTTGAACAAACTTGGCATCAATGTCGACAAATAAAGTATGTACTTTCTGAAAATAAATTTACTTTTTTGAAATAACATTTCGTTGTGTACTTCTGTTCAAACGGAACTTACTTTAAAAAACGCGCCTCGTATTTAGAGCAGTATATTAACAATGTGAAAACGATACGTGTTGTGCCGTAAAGTCAGCGCCACATACCAGACGTAGAGAACGATCACGGAGAAGGCAGCGATCGACAGAAAGCCGATCATCCTGGAGGGAGTAACGGAAGATGCGCGCCCTCTACAAGCGGCTATATCTAGACCTACATACGTCTGGAAGCCCGGCAGTTACAATTCTGGAATACGACAGTTACTAGTGAGAAGTCTGGCAGTCACTAGGTCAGAACGCGGCTACGAACTTAGCAGTAACTAGGTCAGAGCGCAGCTAGTAGCATACGGACGATGACACGAGAAGCCAGAAGAGAGAAGAAACAGACCTATGTTCTTAAGTATTCTCAGTTTCAGTCAATAAAACTCGTATTATTAATCTGAATAGTGGTTACACATTACATCAATTCCAGTAGTAGTCCCTTTCCTTACTACTAGACCGGTACGAGGAAACAAAAAAGGCGACAAGGTCACAACAATACGTTTATTGGACGATAGATCGATAGTTTCTTGATTGTTGGGCATGCAGCATCATAAATGTCTTTGATTGACATTGTAATGAAAGTTCCGGATTGCTGCTTATATTTTATTCAATAGCGCTACAGCTGTTTCAACAGTTTGTCATTATCAAGCGCCTGCGTATATAAGAATTGCATTAATTACAAATCAAATAATACGAAAATATACATACAAATTTTTGTTTTACATTTTCCTTATAACATTACTATAGATAGGCAGTTTTTCTATCTATTGATACTTTCCGATACGTCGATGGACGCTAATATTTTATTTCATTTATTTTAATATCGATGCTGTATATTGGACGTCCGGCAATTTTGAAAATATTAACCGCTCTATCGCTTAAAGCTTCTTCTCAAAACATCGCCGAACTTATCTCGACATCCAGTGCTTTTCGTGCGGAATCATCAGCGGAAAATGGTTGCAAGCTGGTCTCAAGAGCGTCGCGGACAGACAAAGTTGACGTTTTTACCGCCAAAGTGTTTCCCGCTGCGTCAGCTGCAGAGAATTTTAGTGCGCTGTGAGGAAACGCTGCAAAGTTACGAGTGCGGAGTCGCCATTGTGAAGAATTGACGGCGCCGCCGCTACACCCCTCCGCGCTCTGCGCTAGTGGGGTGCGCTAATTCGGGCCATTTCGCCGTCCAGTCTACCCCGCGCCGGCAGACTAGATGGTGGCTTTAGCCGCGACGAGGCCCCGCAGGCAACATTAAAGGGGCCGACGTTGCGGTCGTTGACCTCGGCTGGCTTCGTGCGGCCCCGTCCGAAGCTCACTGCTCGCTTCAAGAGGATGTACCGGACATTTGCATTAAGGGTACAGGGTACATATAAACAGTGGGAAAAATCGAAAATTTGTATGACTTTACTAGCTGAAAACCCGGCGTTGCCCGGGTATTTATTAATTTATTCCTGTCATTTTCCAGGTATATATTGTGAGATTACCGCCCAATAGAAATATTGGTAATTAATAGCATTTGTAATTAAACACTATGAAATTCACTGCAAAAATTGACCATGCCAATGCACCAAATGTTACACAATTTTAACCTTATTAATTATGGTAGCAATGTATGTACGCAGTTGGGTGACAAAATTTATAGTTAGGCCATAGGTAGAAATTCTACACGTTGAGATTTGCTGTGTGCTTGTAGCTGACGGGAGGTCAGCGAGCAGGCCGACGTTGGTGGCTTGTTCCAGCTTAGGATTTTCCAGGTTCGTTTCCGGTGAGGGGAGAGAGGGACAATGGCGAGTGCCAGGCACAGTGCAGTGCACAGCGTGAAATAAAATATTCTAATACTACTGGCATTTAAAGTAATACGATGCAGTTAGGAACCTTTAAGGCCCTCATTACAAAATAGCCTGTTCACAAATAAACAATACATTAGCTGATATAGTCACATCTGGCGTAATATGTTTAATTGACAATGAAAAGTAATAAATTACCAATGAATACAAGACAGTTACACAACTAGCATGGCAATGTTTGTTTTTCAAAGTAATATATTAACTATTTCTCAATTTATTTTCAATTAATCTCGTGTATTTATATCTTGAAATATTCAGTTAAATCACTTATCTGTGATATAAGAAATTGCACGATTGTAATAAATAGTGCAGAGGATGTTTATACCAATATAAAACATAATAAGAAATTTGTTTAATGTGAATAGTGTAATTATTTCGATTTTAAGTAAAGTTTTAGAAATGTATTGGCTGAGCGCTTTACGTTGGAAGTCGGTTAGAACAGCTCACATGGGGAAGTTGATGACATAGGGAAAAAACCCGGCAGTTGGGCTTTTGGCACACGCGCGCGAGGGCAGGACGTGAGGGGTCGGGAGCGAGTGGTGTAGCTGGCCGGGCGGCGTCGCTCTAGACAGTCGGCATGTGGATCTCCTGGTGGAGACTATAGATTTTTGTGTGGCAATTGCCAAGTGTGGTTGCTCGTCGTAGACTGCACCAAGTTGTATCGAGTGCTACTGTGTGTTGTGAAAATTTTGCCGTTGGAACAAGGTGTGCATCGCATTGTGTTTTGTTAATATAACAGATGTCGTCGCATAGGCATGAACATAAACGGTGTTTGAGACAGGCACATGGTGTGAAAACAATTTGCGACAAATATTCATTTTGTCTGGGGGCTCACGAGCTATAACTTTATTTGATAAATGTGTCGACGTACAGACATATCAGCCACAGGGTTCTAATATTTTGAAATAAACAACATAAAGTGAACTTTCACGTGTTTTCAAAAATAGTAGTTATTGCACCTTTTTCTCTCATGAATTCGACTTTCTTATGAATATTTTTGTTAATCATATGTAGGGAAGGAAAGCTGCGAACGTGTGATATCATCCCCTAGAAAACGAGTCAGAAAGTAGCAGTCACAGTTCCAGTGTTTTTGCATGTTTAGGAATTTGGTTCGCAGTTGGTGCTTGTGAGTTTTAAAAATTAAACTCTCACCCCGATCTTCAATATATTCATTTGAATAAAGGCTGTATGTCATTAAAATCTCTTGGAATACAGTTAGTAGTAAAGAAATAATAGATTAAAACTTGGCGTGGGAATGGGCGGTTAACCAAGAACGTTACCGTTTATGTGCTCTATCTCATAAACTGTGTGTCGTACTGTGATACAATTTAGAAGCCACACTCAATTACATGCGTGTATACTGTTTGTAATATTTCCTACGGCTTCAATTTGTAGTGTGCAAATTAAAAATTATAACGTCATACTGAATGCTGTAGTTTTAGTCCATGAACAGCGAAATGTTATTGTTCATGTGGTCATATCTCATGAACTACATGTTGTACTGTGATACAATTTAGAAAGTACCTTCAACTATATGTGTGAATAACGTCTGTAATATTTTCACGCGGCAACGATTTGTAGTGTAGAAATTATAAATTTTAACGTCATGCCGAATGCCGTAGTTTTACTCCATAAACAGTGGAAAAGTAGTAAGCGAGAAACATTTTCCTTTCATCATACTGCTATGGTTGTCAGCGAGAAAAGTTTAATAAAGGTTTGAAATATGATGAAAGTTTGTTGGAAGTCGCTAAGTCCTCTCATTCTCATATAGCGTATTTATAAAATCTCGCAGTTTTATAGCTATCGGCATGGAACTGCTATGGTGTACAACGGGAGAGTTCAGACACACAATTACACACACACCATTCGTTTACGTTCTGTAGTTTTCGTTGCAGAGCAAAATATTAACACATACACACACACACGTAGAATCTTATATACACCCATAACTTTCCATCCCAATATACTCCACCCTTTTATCATTATCAACCCTCAAGCAACAATGCAACCAATCAAACCATTTTCAAACAGTAGTTATTGTTCCGCATTTCACGTTATATTCTTCAAATTTCTAAATTTCTATCAGATCGCTATAAAACCGTGCCTAAAAGCTTCGTCAGGTATAAATTAGTAACTGTACAAATATTTAAGTCTCTGCGTCTTGTCGTTCGGACGTGATAAGCGTACACCGAACAGACATTCACATCAATATACATAAATAGGTATCGGATCGTCATGAAACCATGCCTAAAGCCTTCCCTGCGTAGACATCAGTAACTATACAAATTTTTAGCTCTTTATGTCTTGTGGTTCAGACGTGATAAACGTACACCGAACAGACATTCACATTTATAGATATAGATTAAATTCTGTAGTCTTTCCTGATTATATTGATATATACATTTTAGGGTTTCAAATGAAAAATGACCTTTATGTACCAAAATTTAAAGTTATGGTCATGTGTACCCCGCCAAAAAGCAAATGAAGGTGGTCAAATATACCATCATAAGCATTCTCTTCCTGGACTTGTTATGAATGAAATAAAACCAATTTTCAGAGACCTGAGTGAAAATATTTTGCTTAGTAATGGGGCCACTCAGAGTACAAAAAAATGTTTGTTAAACTTAAGGGACTTAACTGCTGGTCATCAGTTCCTAAAATTACAAACTATTTCTGAACTACTTTATACTAAAGACGACGCAAACATTCATGCCCGAGGGGGATTCGAACCCCTGACGGGGAACGGCCTCGCGCATCGTAGCATAGCGCCTCAATGCGCTCGGCCGCTGCACCGCGGCCTCAGAATACAAATGAAAACTTCAACCATTGCATATGGGAAAGGTCAAGATTGTTCTTGTAGGACTAAATACATTGAAATTCGATGTACTAGATGCAGTGATATGTTTCAGTGATGGAGTGATAGGACGGATGTGTCCTGAGAAATTTAGGCATAAAATGTGGCTCCAATATGGAAGATCAATTGGTTGCGTGTGATAGACAACTGGTGCATGAAGGTGAAACATTCGGTCTTCAAGTTACCAAAGAAGCAGGAAATGCTAAAAGGAATCCCAAGAGGAAGCTTGAAGATGATAAGATGATGAAATGCTGCAGGATGAGGACAACGCTTCAGGAATGTTCTGAGGCACAAATTAATTGGAGTCATATCTTCATTCGCAATTTCCCGCAAGTTGTATTTTTCAGCATTGAGGTACAAATATTTCCTAAAGTTCATCAAGCATTGCTCTAAATTTTACTGTAATTTGCAATAGCTCTTACTTATATAGTATACCTAAGCGTTACTGCAGAATGAAGTAAATTATAGAAAAAATAATTTTTTATTAGGAGAAAAAATATAAAAATTATAATGTAAGATTTGATATTTTTTTACGCTTATAATATACATAATAGATGAAATTAAATAGGTATAGTAGATGAGCCATCATGTCATACATATCTGGGAAAGCCGCGGTGGAGTAGTCGAGTGGTCTAAAGCGTCACGCTGCGGAGCGCGGGGTTGCTCGCCGTGGAGGTTCGAGTCCTCCCTGGGGCATGTGTGTGTGTGTTGTTCGTAGGTTAGTTTACCTAGATTTAAGTAGTTTGTAAGCTACGGACTGATAACCACGCAGTTTGGTCCGATAACTTTACAAGCATTTGAACATTTTGTATCTGGGAAAAATTTAGTCTCCTTCAAATGTATAACATAGTATTAAATGGTACATCAATTTCAGGAAGCATGTTGGGGAAAAATGCGTTTCTTTGTAATTTTTTAATAACCCTAAGGAGGTTCAAAATTATTAAAAATACCACTAATTTGTTTAAAAAGTATGCTGCATCACCTGATATTAACAAAAAGTCTGTCAAACATATACATTACAAACGGTGCGTGAAAGAAATAAGTGTGGCGGTGGCGGTGGCGGCGGGGATTGAGGCGGTCACGGTCTGCACGGTCACGGCTTGCACGGCCACTACGGTCGGGGGTTCGAATCCCCCCTCGGGGATGGATATTTGGGCCGTCCTTAGTATAAGGTAGTTCGTAAGTAGTTTGTAAGTTTAGGGACTGAAGACCCCTTAGTTAAGTCCCATATGCTTAACAAACATTTGACTATTTTTGAAATAAGTGTTGACTTATACATTCTATTTAGTCGGGAAAGTACCCAGTATCCTTAACCTCCTAACGCCCAGCGTGACATATTTGTCACGTTCCCAATTTATACAAGTAATTTATTGCTGATTTTGAAAGTGAGATCTCATAAGACCATTCTGCCATATGCGGAGCAGTTTCCTACCATCTACCGTATTGTTTTGATGCCTGATAATAGTTGCGAACTACAACTAGTGAGAAATTGCATCATCTTTGGGAATCAAGTGCTGTTCATAACCTCCAAGTTTGCAGAGCTGTACCAACCAAAATCAAGGTAAGAACTTTTTTGAAGTAGTATCTGTTGAGGAACATGTTTAGTTTATTTTTTATAAGGATTTTTCGGTTTATGTCGGACTTGTTACAGAGCGAATACACTATAAAACTGCCGTCTTTTGATATGTGCCAGACGTGGCACACCAGGCACTGAAACGTTACTGCTTGGAGTGTGTAAAATGAAATTTCCACTTTTCCGATGTCACATTGTCGACTAAGAAGACGTCACAACTTCAGTTTTTCTTTACAGCATTCAGGCTGCTAACTTGCTGTGGGTTACTGAATATGGCAGTTAATTATACAGTCCCCACCTCAAGCTGGTAATTAAAAATGTTAGTTCGTCAGGGATCCCACCCATACCTGCGTTGAATAGGACATAAATAATAGCCGCGTAGTGCCGTATTGTGGACACACTCTGATTAACAATGACCGTTACAATTCCTTTTCACCTCTGTGGAGTGTGCCCTCTTCCACACAAAAACTTAATATGTCATTCAAGATTGCTTACGTCAGTGTAGTTTGAAATGTCTCATTGGATGGTCCTCTCAATAGGTCGTCGACTCTTAACGACATGCGGATTGCAGTATGTGTTATTGGGGGTGGAGGGGGGGGGGGGACTGAATAGGAAGTTGTTTCGGTCTACTTGAAATGACGGTAGTTTTTACTAAGTCACGTTCGGTTTATTATTTCTGAACGGCAGTCAAGTTTGAAATCAGGTGCTCACTCATAACTTCACTTTCAGCGTAACGACCAATCAACTTTGCTGATCACCTTTGTATGAATGCAAAATACCAATATCAGCCTTTGTTACGAAACTTTTCCCAGTTGCGATATTTTAAGTATCGGAAAACTTTGCTTTCACGGAAGTTTTCAGAGCTTAAGACTTCCGACTTCCCCTGACGTTTCGCCTTCGAATATGGAAAACATCCTCGGAGATGAAGCGGCAAACAACCCAGAAGTTTCAAGTTATGAATAACTGGTTAAAAACATTGGTACAACATTAACTGAATTTTCCGTCGGTGCTTGACACAACATGATAATGTTATTGAAAACCGGCCGCGGTGGCCGAGGGGACTGAGGCGCTCCAGTCACGCTCTGCACGGCCACTACGGTAGGGGGTTCGAATCCCGCCTCGGGCATGGATATTTGTGCCGTCCTAGTTCGTAAGTAGTTGATAAGTAGTTTGTAAGTTTAGGGATTGATGACCCCGTAGTTAAGTCCCATAAGCTATACAAACATTTGATGTTTTTGTTATCGAAAAGGAAACATCTTTAACATACTGCAAAATTATTTACTCAGTTATATCGGGCTTTCGGCTTCTTAGGCCATCATCAGGTAACAACTAAATGTCGCTAACGTTTTTCACAGATGTGCGACTTACAAAGATGTTAAGTCACAGAAGATACAAATTTACGTGTTCACAGGAAAGTATTACATTTTTATGGAACTGAACTACAATTACTAAAATGTAAATATATATAAAAGCTGATGTATGTAGAGTTCCAAAGCTTGAATATTATCATTATGAGAAGGCGGGCGAGGGTGGGGGGAGGCGGTACGAGGAAGCTGGGGGTTGTAACATTGTAAAATAGTAGTGAAATGGTAACTTCGGTTACATTTAACAAACTGATAACTAAAAATTATTTTAATGTAAGGGTAAAGGGAAACTGGGTTTTGATAATTTAATACTATACTGTTGTCCCCTGACGTGAGTTTATTGATTTTCTGCATTTCCAGTAGTATCATCTTTCTACTTTCTTTCAGAGAATGTAAGATTTCACAGTCCACAACAGAAGTAGGATTTTCTGTGAGCAGATGTTCCACAAATATTCTCATAATGTAATAGTTACAACCTTGCGAGACTGACCAATGTAAACTTTACCAATATGTGCTAGGGTTGAATTTTGTCTTCACTTATGAATAAATGTTTTGAAATGCTGTTTATGTTGTAAAAAGCAGATCGGTAATTTCGAGATTTTATCTTTTTAGCAAGGTAATCTGAAATTGGTCTAAATATGGAATGACACACCAGTTTTTCTGACTATTGACTTGCTCTTCTTGGCCAGAATGCAAAAGTGGTGTACGTTTTCTCATTTTATTTTTATATGGTATACTGTCAATCAGGGAACGACTATAGCCATATCTGATGGTTTGTAGTTCTGTTAGATATGGATAATCAGATAACGGAACCGATTTGAGGCGATTCACAATTGAACGGACAGCTGCTTGTTCATGACTGTGGGTGCTATGAGCTAGCAGGGTAACTGTGCCACATTTTCTGTAAAAACTAAATAAGTATATACATGTGGCGTCTGTTCCAAAAGAACTCGCAGTTGATGTCATATATTCTGTGAATATGAAAGTATAACAACTGCAGGATCAGAAGTGACGTCTGTTCTTTCGGACCAGACGTCACATGTATATACAGAGGAAAAGGTGGTATTATGGGCTACCACTTTATATTTGAACCATAAATTCCAAAATTGTCAGTTAAATTTGCTGAAAACCTCAAAAAATAATTTTTATGACGTTATAAAAAAGCCAAACACATATGTTTTACTTTAAATCATTATGCAACTTTAATATGGAAACATGTTTACAAAATTGAAATATTGTGAAAAAATGTGAATGTGGTGGTAATATGGGCTACTTTGTAAACACACAAAAAATTCAATATTATTTCCTGTAGATTTTTTAGAGTAATTGGAAAATAGCAAATTCTTTATACTGGAACATGTTTATCATAAGTTGTTCATTTAGCGTTGGCAGAAATCACAAATATAATGTTCCGTTTCACAACCAGCACACTCGTTGTGTGCCCACATCTCGCACATTAGGCACTGGATCCATAGCTCTCCTTTAGTGTCTTGGGAATATAACTCCTCACAAAAAAGGCAGGTAGCATCGTCATCTCCAGGCTTTTCAACACCAACAGTGGGCTCTAGAACTGACTCCCCAGAATCTATCGATCCGTCCTCTGAACTCTCGGATGATGATTTTAGGCCGACGGTCAATTTTCGCGTAACTGACGGAGTTTTGATTTTTATTCCTTGTTTCTTTCTTTTGTCAACAACTGGCTCACATCTCACATTCTTCGTATTCCCTGTTACATCGTCACTTTCGATCTTCCTGTTTTTGTCCACTTCTTTTCTCCCCTTTCTTTTTATTTTCCTTTTTTAACCAGCTTCCTTTCCTGGCTTAGGTCCTTTATTTGTTGTCTTTTTCTTATTTTTGGAACAGGCAAAATGTCCTTTGGTGAAGTCTTAATGTTTCCTATTGGAACGTGAGACGCACTGCTTGGGCCAGCTTCTGCTAGGTCTTTGGCACATGGTGTGGACAGTAGAGGACTGGGGCAAGCCCTCTGTGTTATCAGGGTGAAACAGAAAACCACACAGTATTTGTAGGGGTTGTAATGTGGGCTACTGTAGTGGGTAGTCCATATAACCACCATGGCGATTGTCCATATTACCACCCTAGCCCTCTTGGAAAGTAAAAGGTCACTATCCGTTATAAAGAAACTTTAAAAACCGACTTCATGAGCTTTAGAGAGCTAAATTTTATATAATATGTAGTTAAGAAGTTAACAGCTAACTACGAATTGGTAGTACGTCTAATATAACTGTAATTTCTTACCTTTGAAAGTTTTGAAATGAGAAAAATCGCGAAACAGCTCACGACTAACATTCCACGTAACTGACTGCGGCAGCGCATTCTGTGGCGTTTGTACGAACCAGCTACTACTATTTACTGAGGTTGCCGCTAGAATACACGGGCTTATTAATCAGATATTAAGCTAGCCCATATTGCAACCACTAGCCCATAATACCACCTTCGCCTCTATATAAAGCTGGTGACGGGTAATGATCTTTTCGTTAGTGGGGAAGGGTGGGATAGTTTGAGGCCCTTGCACTTACGGCAATTAGTTTCAAAACTACGAGTTTGAGTACTGTGGGCAGGGTAAGGCTGGGAATTTGTAACTGACGGGAGGCGTGCCGAGGTAGACCTTGCAGCTGCGGTGATCACTGTGTCCCTAGCGGTGTAGCGGTCAGCGCAACGTCCTAGAAAAAGGGAGACCCGGTTTCGAATCCCGGCTGGGTACACATTTTCAGCTTTGCCCATTCGTAGTTGATGTCATATGTTCTGTGAATACTAAATGTTTCTTCGAGCTGATATCAGTAGTAAGGTCCAAAAAATGTATAGAAGATCCTCTTAGTTCCATTGTGAATTTAATTTTGTTGTGTTGGAAATTGAAATGTTTAAAAAGTGTTTCCAACTATCTAATGGTAGCAGCCAATAAAAACAGCCTATCATCCACATACTAGAACCAGTAACTAATTTTGCAAGTCATTTCTTTTTTCTGTAAGAAAACCTTCTCAAAATTATCCATAAGGATCTCAGATAATAAGGGACTAAGTGGAGAACCCATAGCTAGGCCATCAGACTGACTGTAATACTTGTTTCGAAACTGGAACTAATTTGGCTTTACACATACTTCAGTAGCACTAATTATGCAACGTAATTGTACAAGGTTTACTTAAGATTTATGCAAAAGGTCAGTGCGCAGTAATATTTCGTGTACAGGGCAGCCTAACGTTGGCAGAGCTCCGAAATAAATGAATGTCCTTCAAGTAGTGCAGATGCTTTTTTTTCAGGCGGTACCAGCTAAAATCGCATTCACTTGAATTACAAAGTGCTGCAGTTTTATGCGACAGTCTACAAGTACTATAAATATTAAAAGTACTGCACCTATTTTGCTACAGTGATAGTACCGTGAGAGACAAAGATAGAAAAAGACAGACTGCATATATAAGTTTATTTTAAGAAAATTATAGCGAGTGGGATGCTCTTCAACCGACACAACCATGGAAGTCATCATGTGTTGATGTGACACCGTTTATTTCATCCTCGGTGACAACAGTTGAGTCTACCGGTTACGTGTTTCAGGAACGAGATACAGGTCAAATGCTGCTCTCACTACTGCCTACTGCCATATCCTAGGATCTACAATCAGGCCCGTGTTAGCTGGAGGGTACGGGTGGGGAGCGACACTGTCAAGTTTCTGCCCCCGGTGGGAAATATCGTACGTGCTGCACTGTCTATTGTTAGTGAAGTTCGGTAGCAGGATGAACAGGATTTCTGGTCAGGTGAATACAGGATTATAAATACAAAATCAGTTGGGGGTATCACAGGAGTAGGACTGATAATGAATAAGAAAATAGGAATGCGGGTAAACTACTATGAGCAGCACAGTGATCGCATTATTATTGTCACGATAGATACGAAGCCAACACCGACAACAGTAGTACAGGTTTATATGCCAACTAGCTCTGCCGATGATGAGGAGATCGAAGAAATATATGAAGAGCTAAAGGAAATTATTCAGACAGTTAAGAGAGAGGAAAACTTAATTGTGATGGGAGACAATTCGGTAGTAGGAAAAGGAAGAGAAGGAAAAATAGTAGGTGAATATGGACTTGGCAAAAGGAATGAAAGAGGAAGTCGCCTGGTAGAATTATGCTGTAAAACATACCCAGGGGCAGATATAGACTGTGACCATAACTTGTTAGTCATGAACTGTAGGCTGAAACTGAAAAAACTGCAGAAAGGTAGGAAAATAAGGAGATGGGACTTAGATAAATTGAAGGAACGTGAAGTTCTGGAGAAATTCAGAGGGAGATTTAGGCATCAATTGACAGAAACAGGGGGAAATAAAACAGTAGAAGAGGAATGGGTAGCATTGAGAGACGAAATAGTGAAGGCAGCTGAGGACAAAATAGGTAGAAAGGCAAGACCTACAGAAAATCCTTGGATATCACAGGAAATTCTAAATTTAATTGAGGAAAGGAGAAAATATAAAAATGCAGCAAATGAAACAGGCTAAATGGAGTACAGAAGACTAAGAAATGAGATTGACAGGAAGTGCAAAATGGCTAAGTAGAAGTGGCTAGAAGCCAAATGCAAATCTGTAGAAAATGTATAAATATGGGAAAAATAGTTACAGCCTACAGGAAAATTAAAGAAACATTTGGAGATAAGAAAAACAGCTCTATGAATATCAAGGACTCTGATGGAAAACCAGTTCTCAGCAAAGAAGGGAAAGCTGAAAGGTGGAAAGAGTACATAGAGCAGCTCTACAAAGGAAATGAACTTAGAGACGATGATGTAGGAACGGAAGAGGAAGTAGATCAAGATGACATAGGAGATACTATACTGACAGATGAATTTAACAGAGCCCTGAAAGACCTAGGTCGGAACAAGGCCCCAGGAGTAGATGACATACCCTCAGAGCTACTAAAGTCTCTGGGAGAGCCAGCCATGACAAAACTATTTGAACTGGTGTGTAGGATGTATGTGACAGCCGAAATACCTTCAGACTTTAAGAAAAATATAATAATCCCCATTCCAAAGAAATCAGGCGCAGACAGGTGTGAAAATTACAGAACCATCAGTTTGATAAGTCATGGTTGCTAAATTTTAAGACGAATTAGCTACAGGAGAATAGAAAAGCTGGTAGAAGCTGACCTCTGGGAACATCAGTTTGGATTCAGGAGGAACGTAGGAACACGGGAGGCAATACTCACTTTACGTCTTATCTTAGAAGATAGATTAAGGAAAGGCAAACATACATTTTTATCTTTTGTAGATTTAGAGAAAGCTTTTGATAATGTTGACTGGAATACACTCTTTCAAATTCTGAAGTCAACAGGGTTAAAATACAGGGAAAGGAGAGTTATTTACAACTTGTACAAAAGCCAGACCGCAGTTATTAGACTCTAAGGGCATGAAAGGAAAGCATCAGTTGGGAAGGGAGTAAGACAGGGTTGTAGCCTGTCACCGATGTTATTCAATTTGTACATCGAGCAGGCGGTGAAGGAAAGCAAGGAAAAATTTGGAATAGGGATTAAAGTTCAGGGTGAAGAAATAAAAACATTGCGTTTTGCTGATGACATTGTAATTCTGTCACAGACAGCAAAGGACTTGGAAGAGCAGTTGAATGGAATGGACAGTGTGTTGAAGAGAGCGTGCTACAATTTGTAATGTAGAAGTTATAAATTGTAACGTGATACCGAATGCCGTAGTTATGGTCCATGAACAGCGGAAAAGTAGTAAGCGAGAAACATTTTCCTTTCTTTATTTTACTGCCGTTGTCAGAAAAAAATATAATAAAGGTTTGAAATTATCTTTAAAGTTTGTTACAAGTCACAAATTACTCTCATTCTCATATAGTGTATAAATAAAGTCTCGTCGCATTATGTGGCAGCTTATTGTTTATGATGTCATATTTTCTGAACCATGTGTCGTATATGGCTCTTAACCCTGCAGGAACTGTTAGCTCCCGGTAAGGAATACGTGTACCAAATTTTGCTGATATCTACCCAGAGGTTTAGGAGGAAATGTGCAGCATTGTCGCATAATGCAGTAGTTGTTTTTGCATCTCATTGTTTATGATGTCATATCTCGTGAACTGTGTGTCGTACTATAATAAAATTTCGAATGTACGTTCAGTGGTACGTGTGATTACTGTCTAACATTTCACGCGAATACAATTAATACTGTACGAGTAATAAATTGTAACGTCATGCCAAATGCCGCAATTTTACTCCATGAACACCGAAAAAGTTCTAACTGACAAACTTTTTCCCTTTATTCATTTTGTTGGGTTTGTCAGCGAGAAAAAGTTTCCTAAACGTTTGAAATTATGTTTAAAGTTTGTTGCAACTCGCTAAGTGCTCGTATTCTCAAATAGTGTACTGATAAAATCACACTATCACGTGCCGCAAGACGGAAGTTTTCATTATTTATGACTTCTGAACTATCGGTCCAATCGCAAAAGACTTCCTTAGTTGACGTCTTCTAACTATAAAGTACATTCCTGCCACGTTTCAGCTTCATAGGTTAAGTAGTTTTCGAGATTTCATGTTTAGCCAGTGAATGAGTGTCCTTTTACTTTTATATAGAGATACGCGAACAAGAACCGACAATGCCTGAGAAGCGATTGGGACGATTTGAAACATGGTAATTTGTTTTTAAATTCAGACGCAATTTGTTTGTCAGGAAACAGATATTTGACTGCAGAAGATTATTAATGCCACGCGAATTGGCCCCAGCCGGAAGATTAACTTTCGATTGCATGAGTAACATGAATTAACATTTCACACAAGAAAACACTGCAATTTAAGTAACATTATTGAAACCTGGTGCCGAGAATGAAACTCATGAATAAAAATGCGTAATGAGCAGTCCGTACTGCTAATCAAGATACTGCATCTTAATGCCTTTCAATTAAATTAACGCCTTTAAGCTTTAATTAAACGTGCGAAATACAGTTTTAATCATGCAACAAGCCCTTTCAAATTAATTTCATTTCAATTCATAATCTACAGCCGCACTACCACAACGTGTCTGAAACGAATTACAATCATTTTGATCTCGGCTCTACACCTCTCAGCAGTCAAAAAGCCATTCTCAGCGACATAAACGTCGGTACGTCCGCCAGTACTGTCTCCTGCCCACACCATTCGTCCACCACCATGATATGGTGATGTTTCCTACACATAGGCAGTATCGTTGAGAGTGTCACGTTCTTTCCAGATGAGAGAACGACGATTGTCCGGCTGAACACAAAATCTTGACTCATCTGTTAACAAAACCCGGTGCGATTCGTTTGGACTTCAATCCTCATGTTATTTCGACCAGTTTCTGCGGCTAAACGATGTCATGATTTTAGAGGGACACATCACATAGACCTCAGTGCGTAGAGGCCACATTCCCGAAGGCCATTTCGGACGGTCTTTGTTGATATTGCGCGTCCTGTTGCAGCCTCGAAGGTCCGTTGCAGCTGAGTTGCATTCTTCATCCTATCTCGACGGTCTGTTAGCCGGAGAGGACGGTCATTTCTTGGTGACTTTAACCATGGAAAACCTTTACCTTACCTTCCTTTAACGGTTCCTGTTGTCTGAAATTGCGTCCAGGTACTGGAAATTACTCTTTGGGACACTCAAATACCTGCAGCCACCTCCATCTGTATCGGTCAAGCTTCGAACCTTACTATGGATCTCCATGGCATAGCTCCGGGTACGGTACGTGGAGCCGGCCACGGTGGCCGGGGGGACTGAGGCGCTCCGGTCACGGTCTGCACGGCTACTAAGTTCGGGGGTTCGAATCCCCCCTCAGGTATGGCTATTTGTGCCGTCCTTAATATTAGTTAGTTCATAAGTAGTTTGTAAGTTTAGGGACTGATGACCACGTAGTTAAGTTCCATAAGCCATACAAACAAACGGTACGTGGATGGTTTGATAAGTCTGGTAAATATATATGGTCCCATCAATATTTTCTCGCAATATCGAATTTCTTTTATCGTCACTGTATAAGGTATAGATGTTCTACCAAATGGTGACATATGAAAATTTGTGCCGGGCCGGGACTCGAACCCGGGTTTCCCGCTTTTCGCGAGCGGTCGCCTTAACCACTAGGCTACCCGAACACGACTCCAGGACCGAACCGAAGTGGTTAAGGCGACTGCTCGCGAAAAGTGGGAAACCCCGTTCGAGTCCCGGCCCGGCACAAATTTTCGTATGTCACCATTTAGTAGAACATCTATACCTTATACAGTGACGCTTAAAGAAATTCGCTATTGCGAGAAAATATTGATAATATTAACACGGTAATTCGTCGCCATACAGAAATATGTGTGGAAGAGCGGGAAATTTTCGGAACCTGTACTGTTGTTGGGAAACGACGGATATTACAGCAAGTTTCGAGCAGCAGCTGTTACTGGTTGATTTTTGGCTGCCACCTGTAGTGGTAGCTACGTAGTTAGGTCCTTAGGATGGAGAAACATAAATTTCGCGCGGTCATTAAACATTTTGATTTGAAGGTTTGTAGAGCTGCACGGATCAAATCCGAGTTGGATGAGGTCCATGTGTGTTCTGCACGAACATTTACTTTTGGATCAATGAGTTTAAACACGGAGGGAGAAGCACGGAAGATGGAGCACGGTCCGATCGGCCCTTTGTAGTAGCCACACAGGAAACCATACACAAGGTGCATAATATTGTAATGAATGATCGAAGATTAAAAGTTCGCAAGGTAGTTAACATAGCAGGCATGTCAACTGAATGAATTCATTACATCCTCCATGAAAAACTGGCCATGAAGAAGCTCTGTTCCGGATAGGTGCCACGTCTGCTCACTATGGACCAAAACTGGAAATAACATCCTGCTAAGAATCTGATACTGTCCAGGCGCAAGCCACAGGAATTTCTGCTCAGATTCATAACTGTGGATGAATCTTGGATCCTGAGAGGGTAGGTTTGTGCGAGCGGTGGGTAGTTGGTAGGTGAAGTTAAGCAAGGATAGTCAGTTCAGGTTCCAATTGTTTTAATTAAGGCCCAACAAGACAGTTCAGATATGTGATACAAGGCAGAAGGCCAAGTTGAGAGAACTAATTTTATTGATAAGTTCATAAGGCTCGAAATTTAGTAAAAGCAACTGTTTAAAATAGAATAACAGACACAATGAGCCCAGCAATTTAAGTGAAAGTGAAAGTTTTAGGTGAAAGCAACCCTTGTATACACAATAGGATTTACAAATGACCCCTGCAATTTAAATGAAAACAGCTTAGCTTAATTATCAAAATCACACTAAAGTGGGGCTCCAAATTCAAGTGAACAAGTTCCTTTAAAAATCAGTTACCAAAACACATTAAAGATCAGCTCAAAAAAGTAAGTACAGTCTGAGTTTTACTTTTACTGGTAGCAGGAAACTGTGCTCAATGATATCAATAGGCCGAAGGCCACACAATAAAACTTAAAAATGAGCCCTGCAATTTAAATGACGGCAGTTCAGCTTAGTTACAGGCAAATCACACTGAGATGGGGAAACTGGCTACTCGTTAATTTAATACAGCCACACAGGTAAAACAGATGAGCTGACTCAAAATAGGAAGGAGAGGAATAAGGTGCCCAACGGTCAACGAGAACTAAGCTCTGACACGAAGGGGCTTACACAAACGGACAGAACGACAAATTACAACCGCGGGGTAGCTATGCCTCACGGAGGGAAAATTTCTGCAAGCATAAGATAAAAAAAAAAAAAAAAAGCTATACAACTACCGTCCGTGTAGAAACAAGCTAGCAGAGGGGCACAAACCACGTAAATTCTCCAGTTACGTTAACCAAGTTAATGAATATGGAGTACTTTCTACTAAAAACAAAGAGAAAAATATAAATCAATTGAACCGAACTAAAAGTGTGGTATGACATGAATAAAAACTAACGACGTAGACACAAGCAACGACGGTCCCTAGGGAACGACCACCGATCCTGACAAATTCACACACATAAATTTGCGGAGCAGGACTGTATCAGTCATTTAACTTATTTATTTCTTACTCGACAACAGGTGCAAGCACCCTCAAGATGGTGTAGGAGGAGGCTGTCAACCAACTCCTAGAAACACATCATAGATCCCAGACGAAAAGCGACTGGAAAGACGAGAGGCGCAGCCGCGTCTCCAGTCACGGTCTCCACGGCCACTACGGTCGGAGGTTCGAATCCCCCCTCAGGCATGGATATTTGTGCCGTCCTTAGTCTTAGCTAGTTCATAAGTAGTTTGAATGCTTAGGGACTGATGACCCCGTAGTTAAGTCCCATAAGTTCTACAAACATTTGAACTTTTTTTTTTTGAGCAGCCGGGGCTGAGTGCGGAGTACTCTAGCAGTTGTTGACAGCTCCAACGCTTGACGAGGGACGGACGCGGTGTCGCACGGCCGCCAGGAACGCGACCAAATTGTCGGGAGACGTAGTAAACAGCCCTCGCCTAGGTGCTGTTATGATTTCAGAAAGGCCTCTCCGAAACAAACTCTTCAGCTCATGGCATACATAACTCCCCACGGGCAGACTCCCAACCAGGACAACTTCGATGCACGCACCGGACCTGGCCACAAACGGCCCCTTAATCACAATAGCTAGACCCTGGCGACGCTATAAAAAAAATGTTGGTATAGTCTATGGGACTTAACTACGGGGTAATCAGTCCCTAAACTTACAAACTACTTACGAACTAGGACGGCACAAATATCCATGCCCGAGGGAGGATTCGAACCCCCGACCGTATGGCCGTGTAGACCGTGACTGGAGCGCCTTAGCCCTCCCTTTTTTTTCTGCTACTCCACAATTTTTTTTATTATTTATTTTTAGGAAAAGTAGGGTTATATAAAGGATCAATTTTTTTTTTTTTTTTTTTTACAAACTGAAGCCTTTATTATAATCATGAAATCAAATAAAGTCCAGTGCCCTATCTGGAAGAACCTAAAGACAACACATACACTCATGCCCTAGAGGGGACTCGAACCCCCGACGGCGAACGGCCACGGGTACCGAAACACGGCGCTCCAGTACGCGCGGCTAATCCACCGCGGCAAAATTTAGGTAGTTCCAAGTCCCCTCGGCCAGCGCGGCCGGCGCGATGCTATACATCGTATCAAACCGCTTGCCTGATCCTCTCTCCGACTGCCATCACGTGCCACCGTAGCGCCACCAGCGGCAAGGTAAACACCAGTCAGAAGACAATCAACGCGCGACAGATCAAACAGCGCCACGAGCGGTGCGCGCACAGAGGGATCGGTGGTACTTACGCCAGTAATTAAATCAAGGACAGAGACCAAACAACAATAGATAAAGAGTACGGAGAGTGCACCAGAGAAGGCGAAGACGTTTCTTTAGCTGGAAAATTGGTAGCCACTGTCTTGTGGGATTCCCAGGATGTAATCCTGACAGATTATTTGGAAAAAGACAGATCCATAACTGGGCCCTGTTATGCTGCTCTGCTGGAAATTTTGAAACAGGAACTAATTGAAAAACGTCCAACATTGGCATGGAATAAAGTGCTGTTTCATCACGACAATGCTGCAGCTCACACAGAGCTATCACAATGGCAAAAGTGCAGGACGTGGCATTCAAATTGGGTCCCTCACCACCCTATTCTACTTCGCTCCGAGTGATTTGTTCTTATTCGCAAACTTGAAAATTTGGCTTGGTGGGAAGAAATTTTCATTGAATGGATTGAAAGATTGGAAACTAGATGGACCAAGTGTATAGCCTTGGAAAGAGACTATATCGAGAGATAAGATGAGTTTTCGCCTCGTAGGTTGCTACTTTCTAAACGTTTCCTCATGGCGACACCCTTTTATAGTTTACAGTTTAGCACGACACCCTTTCACTAATATAAATACATATGATAAAATTTATATGGTTCTAGCGAGGGGGGCGGGAGGGGCTTAAATGTAGTTTGTAAACGAAACTGAAATCCTCGTACGCATTGACATGTTTAATGTTGATCCTGACTGCAGCAATTACGTACACTCGTCGCAAGAAAAGGAAACATTAGGAACTACGGAGACGTAGAACAGAGTAACACCGCAGACGAAAATGCCTAACTCACACAGTAATACTTGCTTCTTCTACATGCGACCCAACTTCCGAAACACGAAAACTGAATTTCGGAAACCGTTTTTCGCTATCGTGTGTACATGTCAAGGCCAGATACGGTTTTACTGGATCGATTGAAAACGACGCCTGGATATTAGCTGCTCGGATTTCTGATTTAGACAACAGAGTGGCTGTTCCCTTTCAGTTCAATATTATCATATTATATTCAGAAATAAAGAGGGTGTATGTATGACGAGTGATGAATTATTATTTAAGTTGTGTTCTTAGGATTTTGCTTCACCACGATCTCGGAAGTATCGACATATTCGGAAAAAATGGATAAATATTTGTGACAAGTAAGACTATTAATGTCATTTCTGGTCCCAGAAACTGTTACATACAGGAAACCGAGAGAAAAATAATATTAACGCATACCAGGGTTCGAATCAACGATCACTGCATTTAAAATACTACTCTCCCGGCCATACTCCGTACTAAACATCGCTACTGAATAGCTTTAGTCAGTGGAAAATTGTGTCTGCTTTTACAATCTGTGACAGCTTTTACAACCACTGTGTCATTGATTCACATTTAATTGTAAGAAACGCTACTGAAGATGACGTGGCTTTCATAAATCCATTAAAAAACGCTCAGGTGCAACTTTTTGAGAAGGAATGCAGACTACGGTGAAGGTTTGTTCAAGCGGCTGCCAGTTCCAACAAACTGCGCATGGGAAGAGCTGTTATCGAGTATTAGCAGCAGCTTTGCTGGAATCTGGTAACTGGCATATGCTTGAACGAACCCTGAGTGTCATTTGCTGCTGAAGCAGAGCTGCTCCCTGGTTTTTTGTTTAGAGTCTAAATTTGTTAGTCTCGCAACACCCTTGAAACTACTACGCGACACCCCAGGATGTCGCGACACCCAGTTGGGAAAGCTCTGCATTACCGGCTCACTACAGTACTTGAATCAAACTACTTTTGAAATTCGCTTGGTACAGTAAACACAAGACCAACCGCCTCTGTCACAACGTTCTGTTATTTCCGCTAACTCAGTTGCCGTAATGTTCTCCACTTCTTACAACCAACAAGAAGACTATTATATATTTTTGACGTCGTTACAGCGTTCATTTTAATGAAATAAATAGCAATTTGCGATGTTATGGCTTCACTGTATTAGGTTTAGATGTAATACCAATGTTCGGTGAATGAAATTGTATGCGGGGCCTGGATTCAATCCCGTGATCTCCTGCTTACTAAGACGTGTTGACCGCTCTGCCACCGAGGACACCTTGACCAGCCCGACTGCAGAGGACTCTTCCCTGCACGTTCCCCTCACACCCAAATCTCCATTCGCCACACTGTCTCTATCCTTTTACCACAGCCTATTTGTTCTGTAATGCTCGCAGCCACAATACTGTATTCCCGCATCAGGGAGAACAGACCATGAGGTATCAAAACAGAAGTAATTGTCGTCAGGAGCCCAGCCTCGGCTTGTATATTCCTCGGTGGCGGAGTGGTCAAGACGTCTGTCTAGTAAGCAGGCGATGCCGGGATCGAATCACGGTCGGGCACAAATTTACATTCGCCGCACTCTGGTATTTCATCTAATCCTAGTACAGGGAAGCCATAACATCGCAAACTGCGATTTATTTCATTAAAATGAACGCTGTAACGTCGTCACAAATATATGATTGTATACAAGCCCAGGATGGGCTCCTGACGACAATTAATTGTGTCTCGATACCTCGTAGTCTGTTCTCCATGATGCGGGAATGCAGTATTGTGGCTGCGAGCATTACAGAACAAAATGGCTATGGTGATAGGAAAGAGACAGTGTGGCGAATGGAGATTTGGGTGTGGCGGGAACGAGCCGGGAATTGTCCTCTGCAGTCGGGCAGGTCACTGTGTCCTCGGTGGTGGAGTGGTCAACGCGTCTGCCTAGTAAGCAGGAGATTCCGGGTTCAAATCCCGGCCGGGCACAAAATTTTCGTTCGCAGCACTCTGGTATTCCACCTGTTTGGACTCACAGTTGCCATCTGGTGGTGGTTGGTAGCTGGGCAGAGATGCCACCTCGTCAGGTCTGCCCCGTGTGAGAAATATTGGAACCCCAAGGGCAGTTTGACCACCACCGCGGACCCGCCGGCAGTCGGTCGTCTCAGAGGGCTACCGCCTTTAGGCGCCTGCGGCCGCCTGGAGCGCTGCCGTTTGCCGGCGCCGCCCTCGACCCCGCAGCTGCTAATTGCGCGAGGGAATGCTTTGAGCCGGCCAGCGGCCAGCGGTCAGAGGCGGCGTATTAATTAGGGTCGCGTCTGCCAGGCGCAGACCGCTGCCGACATATCCCGCCCACAGGCAAACGTCCTGTGTGCTTTCCCTCCACTGGATCTGCGGCCGTCTGTTGTTTCACGCAAACACACGCCGACACGCATGCCTATCGTCAGCGATTGGTGCATCGCATTAGGAGCGATTGAAAAGTCCGTGCAAAAATAAAAACTGATATCGTGTTTGGCGAAACCCACTTTTTTTTATTTTACGACATGCATGAGACATAGGAAATACCCTCCAACTTCAAGAAAAATATCGTAATTCCAATTCCAAAGAAAGCAGGTGCAGATAGATGTGAAAATTACAGAACTATCAGTTTAATAACTCACGGTTGCAAAATACTAACACGAATTATTTACAGACGAATGGAAAAACTTGTGGAATCCGACCTCGCGGAAGATTAGTTTGGATTTAGATGAAATGTAGGAACACGGAAGGCAATACTCACATTACGACTTATTTTGGAAGATAGGCTAAGAAAAGGGACACACGTTTTTAGCGTTTGTCGATATGGAGAAATCTTTTGACAATGTCGGCTACATTACACTCTTCCAAATTCTTAAGGTAGCATGGCTAAAATATAGGGAGCGAAGAGTTATATTCAACCTATACAAAAACCAGAGAGCTGTTATTAGAGTCGAAGGGCAAGAAAGGGACGCAGAGGTTGGGAAGGGAGTAAGACAGGGTTGTAGTCTTTCCCCAATGTTGTTCAATCTGTACATTGAGCAGGCAGTGAAGGAATGGAAGGAGAAATTTGGAGAGGGCATTAAAGTGCAGGGAGAAGAAATAAAAACATTGCGGTTTGCTGATGACATAGTAATTCTGTCACAGACCGCAAAAGATCTGGAAGAGCAAGTGAATGGAATGGACAGTGTCTTGAAAGGTAGATATAAGATGAACATTAAAAAGAGTACAACGAAGGTAATGGAATGCAATGTCAGAAAATCAGGTGTTGCTGAAGGAATTAGATTAGGTAATAAGACAATAAAAGTAGTAGATGAATTTTGTTATTTGGGTAGCAAGATAACTTCTGATGGCCGAAGTAAAGAAGATATAAAATGCAGAATGGCTATGGGAAGAAAAGCGTTTCTAAACAAGCGAAACTTGTTAGCATCCAATATTAATTTAAATGTTAGAAAGTCATTTCTGAAAGCATTTGTCTGGAGTGTAGCACTGTATGGGAGTGAAACTTGGACGATAAGGAGTTCAGATAAAAAGATGATAGAAGCTTTTGAAATGTTGTGCTACAGACGAATGATGAAAATTAGATGGTAGATCACGTAACTAATGAAGAGGTGCTTAACCGAATCGGGGAGAAAAAGAGTTTCTGGCATATCCTGACTAAGAGAAGGTACACATTGGTTGGACACATTCTGAGACATCAAGGAATAGTCAACATAGCATTAGAAGGAAGCGTGTGGGGTAAAAATCGTAGAGGGAGACGGAGGGACGAATATAGTAAGCAGATTCAAAATGATGTAGGTTGCCGAACGTATTCGCAGATGAAGAGACTTGCACAGGACAGGGTAGTGTGGAGAGCTGCATCAAACCAGTCTACGGACTGAAGACTACTACAACAACAACAGCCTCCTTTTACAAGGAGAGGACGTCTACTTCTCATCGCCGAATTCGTCGAAATTTATGGTACATGTAAAGTGTGGTGAGATACGGAAGTGCCTTAATGGGAACTCCAGATCCCCAAGCGTTTAACAAATAAAAGGAAGTTTGATACGGCTCTATCACCATATGCATCTTACCAACTGTCCCTGTGACGACGAATTCGCACTGAGGAGATCGCGGCTTCAACTCCACCCAGAGACATTTTTTTTTTGCTTCTTGCCAATGCGTACACGTACACGTACACGTACAAGATTAGATTAATTAAGGCACGCACGAAGGCATTTAAAGAATCATTCTTCTCAAGTTCAATACGTGAATGCAGCATACCTCGCCGCATCAGCCAACCAGTGAGCTACGTGATGGCGGCCTACTCTGCGTGATGTGGCAAAGCAGCGTGCATGTCTTCTCTTCAGACGTTGTTGGACGTACCTGTGGTGTCGAACAAGTATGAAGTGCGCGCCACGTACTTTCGCTGCGCGCCGCCTTGCAAGCACCTCCATCACCACCTGGAGTCAAGGCCGCGGCGCTGTCGTGTGACGTCAGGCAGAGTACATTGCGCGTGCATAGTTACTGCCTCGCTGAGAGCGCCGCGGCCTTCTCAACAGCTGGTGTTGGCACGGCGCGGCGTTCTTAAGACATCACCCGCGTGCGCACTCTGCTGCAACCCTGCTCGCGGCCACCACTGAACTGTATCGGCCACTTGGCAATAGTACTGGCAACTACATAAGACACCCATCAGTAGGCAGGCTTCTACTAGTCTTCAGATAAACCATGTACCTGCATGTCTATATTTATTTCGTAGAAATATTACAATACTTAGCTTCATGGAGGCAGACTAGTGGAATGCAGTCTGCTGCCATGAAGTTAAGTATTGTAATAGTTCTACGAAATATATATCTTGTACTAATCTAGCTTAGTGTTTATAGTTTCTGCTGTCCCACTGGCTGGTCCGTATCCGCACAGTCGCGGTGGAGTAGCCGAGCAGTCTAAGGAACCTCGCTGCGGAGCGCGCGGTTGCTCGTCGTGGAGGTTCGAGTCCTCCCTGGGGCATGGGTGTGTGTGTTTGTCCGTAGGTTACTTTACCCAGGTTTAAGTAGTTTGTAAGCTACGGAATGATGACCACGCAGTTTGGTCCGTTAGATTTACAGACATTTGAACATTTTTGTACCCGCACACGCGTGCATCCTACTTCCCTGTGTCGGTCTCTCTCTCCACTCGGCCACCGACATCTAGGACAACCAGCGGCATCGACACACAAAACTACCCTCTGCCATCCACTTCACAGTGGTTTGCAGAGTATTGCTCTAGATGTAGACTGACGTCACAATTAACTGCAACATCATATAAGTTATTTTATTAATTTATATAAGCGAAAAAAAAGAAAAAGAGAGAAAAAAAAAAGAAAAGAAAAAGGAAATGGCACTGGATAAAATTCGGGACTAAAACATATAAATACAAAATAACATACAAGATGTTACGGTTGATTATGAAGTGAGTAGTGAACGCATTTACAAGGAGAAAAATAAAATTTGCCGGCGGGCATAATCGAACCCGGGAACATTTGAATAAAAATCCGATCTCTTATCGCTGAGTCAAACGCCGCTTTCTAAACAAACTCTCTCTGTAGCAGTTGATAAGGTGATAGATCCATATCAAAATTATTTTTATTTCCAAAACGCATAGCCATCTGGAGTTCCCACTTGGTGCACTTTAATATCTCACCACGCCCTACATGTACCATAAATTTGGACGAATTCGGCGATGACGAGTAAGCGTCCTCTCCTTATAATACTTAGACGCTTCGTCCAACGTTGTTCAAATTTGTTGATCCCTACCGAATATTAGGAAGTGTCCAAGCATGCAAAGTAGTTATTACTTTCTGCAATCACCTCCTCGTTTGAATGAAATTTTCGTCCTGCCAGATATTTCTTCAAATTGAGGAACAAATAGTAGTCCGAGGGAGCCAAGTCTGGAGAATACCGGGGAGTGAAATATTTCCAATAATGTTGCGACCACAACTGCTGAGTTGTATGTTGGTGCATTGTCGTGATGGAAAAGGACTTTTCTGTGGGCCAATCGGCGGCGTTTTTCTTACACCCCGGTTTTCAAAAAAATGTTCAAATGTTTGTTAAGCTTATGGGACTTAACTACGGGGTCATCAGTCCCTAAACTTACAAACTACTTATGAACTACTTACGAACTAGGACGGCACAAATATCCATGCCCGAGGGGGGATTCGAACCCCCGACCGTAGTGGCCGTGCTGACCGTGACTGGAGCGCCTCAGTCACCTCGGCCACCGCGGCCGGCCGGTTTTCAAACGGTCCAATAACGATTAATAATATGCACCTGTAATAGTTTTACCCTCTTACAGATAGTCGATGAGGATTAACCATTGCCAATCTCAAAAGACGATCGCCGTAATCTTCCCGGCCGAAGGACCGGTCATTGACTTTTTGCTGCATATTTTCCTTTGGTAACCCATTGTTTAGATTGTTATTTGGTCTCAGGAGTATAGTAATGTATCCATGTTTCATGCACAGCGACGAAACGAGCGTTAAAGTTCTGCGGGTTCTTCTTGAATAGCTACAAACCTTCCTTGCAACACTTTACACGATTCCGTTTTTGTGCAAGCGTGAGAAATCTGGGCACCCAATTTGCGGATAGGTTTCTCAAATGTGTATGCAAAATATTATATACCTATTCATTCTAGATGCCCACAGCACTATAAATCTCACGCACTTTTGCTGTCACCCATAACCATATCATGTATTTTATCAATGATTTCTGGAGTCGTAATCTCCACAGAGCGCCCAGAAAGTTCGGAGTTACTGTGCCTAAATGGCCACTACGAAAATTTTGAAACCACTTATAAACTGTTATAACCGAAGGTGTAGAGTCATCATAATGTTTATCAAACTACTCTTTAGTCTCCTGAGGCGTTTTGCCTTTCACAGAGTAATGTTTAGTCACAACACAAAATTCTTTTTTGTCCATCCTTTGACAGTCGACTTCCTTGATTCACGCGAATGCCAAACGCAAAGAAAGAGACCAATATGACTGAACATTGGTACGCGTTCTTTCCAAAGACGTTACTAACTAAACATGACCTCGATACGCGCCAGTGTTGGCTTCTCTCGGACTTAGCGCATACTTCTAAAACGCCCCTTGTATTTCCTTATTGTTTAATTATTTTTGAATGAAAAATGGGAATTTAAATTGTCTTTTTGTGCTGATAAACCTTCCGGGTAGTATGGCCGTGGTCTATGAAACGTTTCTGCTCCTAACGTTTCGTCCAAGATTTATTTGGACATCCTCAGAGACGCTCCTCTTCAGCTGAGTCTTAGCGACTGGCGGGTAGCGTGTGGGCAGCCTGAAGGTTACGAAATCCGATATGTCAAAGGTCCAGGTATTACACTTATTAGCACTGTGGGTATTTTGATTTATGGTAAGTTAATTTTATACGGTATTATTAAAGTACTTTCATGTTGTAGTTGTTGTGGTCTTCAGTCCGGAGACTGGTTTGATGCAGCTCTCCATAATACCCTATCCTGAGCAAGCCTCTTCATCTCCGCATAAGAACGGCAACCTACATCTGTCTGAATCTGCTTATTGTATCCATCTCTTGGTCTTCCTCTGCGATTTTTCCCCATACACTACCCTCCAACGCTATATTCACAATTCCTTGATGTCTAAGAATGTGTCCTACCTATCTATCTCTTCTTTTAGTCAAGGTATGCCAGAAATTTCTTTTCTCCCCGATTCTGTTCGGTACCTCCTCATTAGTTACGCGATCCATCCACCTAATCTTCAGCATTCTTCTGTAGCACCATATTTCAAAAGCCTCAATCCTCTTCCTGTCCGCACTGTTTATCGTCCATGTCTCACTCCCATACAAGGCAACACTCCATACAAATGCCTTCAGAAAGGACTTCCTTAGGCTTAAATCAATATTCGATGTTAACAAATTTCTCTTTTTCAAGAACGCTTTTCTACCCATTGCCATTCTGCATTTTATATCCTCTGTACTGCGACCATCGCATGTTATTTTACTATCCAAGTAACAAAACTCATCTACCACCTTCATTGTTTCGTTACCTAATCTAATTCCTTCAGCATCACCTGATTTTCTTACACTGCACTCCATTACCCTAGTTTTGCTCTTGTTAATGTTCATCTTATATGCCCCTTTCAGCACACTGTCCATTCCGTTCAATTGCTCTTCCAGGTCCTTTGCTGTATCTGACAGAATTACTATGTCGTCGGCAAAACGCAATGTTTTTAATTCTTCACCCTGAACTTTAATTCCTTCTCCAAATTTCTCCTTGCTTTCCTTTATAGCTTGCTCAATGTACAAATTGAATAACAATGGAGAAAGACTACAACCCTGTCTTACTCCCTTTCCAACCACTGCATCCCTTTTATGCCCTTCAACTCTGACAACAGTCGTCTGGTTTTTGTACAAGTTGAAATAACCTTACGCTCCCTATATTTTACTCCTGCTTGCTTCAGAACTTGAAAGAGTTTATTCCAATCAACATTGTCAAAAGCCTTCTCCAAATCTACAAAAGCTAGAAATGTTGGTTTGCCTTTTCTTAATCTATCTTCTAGGATAAGCCGTAAAGTGAGTATTGCCTCCCGTGTTCCTACATTTCTCCTGAACCCAAACTGATCTTCCCCGAGGTCGGCTTCTACCAGCTTTTCCATCCTTCTGTATATAATTCGTGTTAATATTTTGCAACCATGACTTATTAAACTGATGGTTCTGTAGTTTTCACACCTGTCTGCACCTGCTTTCTTTGGAATGGGGATTATAACATTTTTCTTGAAGTCTGAGGGTACTTCGCCTGTATCATACATCTTACACGCCATGTGAAACAGGTTTGTCATGGCTGGTTCTCCCAGAGACTTCAGTAGCTCTGAGGGAATATCATCTAATCCAGGGGCCTTGTTTCGACTTAGGTCTTTCAGGGCTCTGTCAAATTCTTCTCTCAGTACAGTATCTCCTATTTCATCTTCATCTACATCCTCTTCCCTTCCTACAATATTGTCTCGAAGTTCATTTCCTTTGTAGAGCCCCTCTAAATACTCTTTCCACCTTTCAGCTTTCCCTTCTTTGCTGAGAACTGGCTTTCCATCAGTGTCCTTGATATTCACAGAGCTGTTTTTCTTATCTCTTGCCTTCCTACCTATTTTGTCCTCTGCTACCTTCACTATTTCATCTCTCAATTTTACCCATTCCTCCTCTACTGTTTTATTTTCCCCTGTTTCTGTCAGTTGTTGCCTAAAGCTCCCTCTGTAATTTTAAGAACTTCAGGTTCCTTCAATTTATCCAGGTCCCATCTCCTTATTTTCCTACCTTTTTGTAGTTTCTTCAGTTTCAGTCTACAGTTCATAACCAATAAGTTATGGTCAGAGTCTATATCTGCCCCTGGGTATGTCTTACACTGTAAAACCTGGTTCCGAAATCTATGTCTTACCATTATAAAATCTATCTGGTATCTTCCGGTGTCTCCTGGTCTCTTTCACGTATACAACCTTCTTTTGTGATTCTTGAACCAGGTGTTTGTTATAACTAAATTATGTTCTGTGCAAAATTCTACCAGGCGGCTTCCTCTTTCATTCGGTTTGCCCAGACCATATTCACCTACTATCTTCCCTTCCCTTCCTTGTCCTACTACCGAATTCCAGTCTCCCATAACAATTAAGTTTTCCTCTCCCTTAATTGTCTGAATAATTTCCTTTAGCTCCTCACATATTTCTTCGATTTCCTCATCATTGGCAGAGCTAGTTGGCATATAAACCTGTACTACTGTTGTCGGTGTTGGCTTCGTATCTATCTCGACAATGATAATGCGATCACTGTGCTGGTCGTAGTAGTTTACCCGCATTACTATTTTCTTATTCATTATCAGTCCTACTCCTGTGATACCCCCAATTGATTTTTTATTTATAATCCTGTACTCACCTGACCAGAAGTCCTGTTCATCCTGCCACCGAACTTCACTAATCCCCACTATATCTAACTTCAACCTATCCATTTCCCTTTTTAAATTTTCTAATTTTCCTACTCTATTAAGGGATCTAACATTCCACGCTCCGACCCGTAGAATGCCAGTATTGTCTTTCCTGATGATCACATCCTCCTGAGTAGTCCCCGCCCGGAGATCCGAATGGGGGACTATTTTACCTCCGGAATATTTTACCCAAGAGGATGCCATCATCATATGTTCATACAGTAGAGCTGCCTGTCCTCGGGAAAGGTAACGGCTGTAGTTTCCCGTTGCTTTCAACCGTTCGCAGTAGCTGTGTGGCAAAGCCACATTAGCTGATGTTACAAGGCCAGCTCATTCAATCATCCAGACTATTGCCCCTGTAACTACTGAAAAGGCTGCTGCCCCTCTTCAGGAACCACACGTTTGTCTGGCCTCTCCACAGATACCCCCCCGCTGTGGTTGCACCTACGGTACGGCTATCTGTATCGTCGAGGCACGCAAGCCACCCCACCTCGGCAATGTCTGTGGTTCATGGGAGTACTTTCATATGGATATTAATATTTGAAATACGCGGTTTTATCATTTTATCAGGTAAAAGGTAATATTTTTGGCTATGGGATGCGAAGTAAGAAAGATGGTATCAACACAGAAAGGGGAACAGAGGTTAAATGCCGGTATCGTTACAGATTTTAGGATGTTATTGAGTGTTAACTGGAATTATACGGTCAAATGTGCGTGTTGAATATTTGAATTATAACGCGATTTAAGGTTTGAATGCGAGTACGGAGCGAGGAAATAAATGAAGGCCGCTTGTAATATTTTATCGAGATTTTACATTACGATCGATACTGTTGACTGTGTAAAATACGCTGATAGGTTTACTTCAGAACATTATTTGGTCGATGTGGTTAAAAGATTATTGTGAGAACAACTAAATAACTCGAAAGGGTGTTAATTTCATTTCCAAATCAATCATTTATCATAAAGTAATATAAGAGTATAAATTGACCAGACATATGAGTGTTAATGTCAAAATGTTTAAATGTTCGTAAAGGTTAACTGCGGCGTCATCAGTCCCTAAACTTACAAACTACTTATGAACTAGCTTACACTAAATAGGGCAAAAACATCCATGCCCGACAGGGGATTCGAACCCTCGACAGGAATCGACCTCGAGCATTTTAGCATAGCGCCTCGATGCCGCTTCGCCGCGGCGTGTTAATATCTTTGGTGTTCGTACAATTATCTGGAGACCTCTGAAATATAATTGATTTACCTATCAGTGACGATATGAGGAAGTAATTTACGCTGTATAAACTTAAACAGATAAATAATTTTGAGTAAAGAAAGACATTTTCTAGATTAATAAGTTAAATAGTGTGTGATTGTTTAGTAACGATAGACTCGCCAAGTAACAAACTGTTTGATCTTTGGAATATATAACAAGGTTCCAGAGACGAATTTAGATTTACGCGAAATTATATATTGTCAGTAATCGTGGTATTCAGTGAGCTTTTATTACCGGGGAGTACTCAGACTGTTTTAAGCTCTATATACATAGTGTGTTATAATCCCGAGAGTCAGTGTCGCCACTCTAAACATAAAGCTTGAACATTAAAAAGCGGCATATGATACGGAAGGGCAAATTCTGGGCTTTAACGAACATTTTTTGAGTGAGAAACGAACGAACACAATTCTACATGCAAGATACTGGAAATAGATCAGGGCGTGCTAAAGTTTACTTCTCCTCCCGCCCGCTCTCGGACGACGTCAAGTCGGGGAGGTTATACGTGTGATCGGAAATAGGGGTTCATATGGATGGAAATCAGAAATCGGATATTAGGAGGTATGTAGGGAGTACAAGAGGAGAGAGGAGGCTGTTAAAAAGTGAAGAGGCGCTCAAGGATAGATCGCGGATTTTTATGGGGAGAGTCAAGGGGTAATCGGCCCAAGGAGTAAAGCAGGTGGCGTGGAAAGGCTTCACAGTAGAGGCGTAAAACTGATGAGCTGGGCGTTGAATAACAGCAGAGATGGGAGGAGGTGAAAACGCTCTGCGGGTAGCGGCACGCATCGGCGGCGGTGCGTAGAAACGTGTTCTGGAGCACTCTAATTCGCTTGAAATGAGTATCGGGGGTGAGGGATCAGAGCAGTAGGCTATCACGGGGAGCAGGAGGGACTCCTGGTCCGGATGGAATACCAGTTCGGTTTTACAAAGAATATTCTGCGGTATTAGCTCCTTACTTAGCTTGCATTTATCACGAATCTTTAATTCGGCGCAAAGTTCCTACTGATTGGAAAAAAAAGCGCAGGTGACTCCCGTTTATATAAAAGGGAAGAGAACTGACCAACATAATTACAGGACAATATCGTTGACATCAGTTTCCTGTAGAATTGTAGAGCATCTTCTCAGTTTGAATATAGTAAATATCCCTGAGACGGAAAAGCCTCTTTCTACGAATCAGCACGGGTTTGGGCAACATCGTTCATGCGAAACTCAGCTTGCCCTTTTTCACATCATATCTTGCTAGCCATGGATGAAGAGCAATAGGCGAATTATGTTTTCCTCTATTTCAAAAAGGCATTCGAGGCGGTGCCACACTGCAGACTGCTAACGAATATACGAGCTTAAGGAATACGTTCACAGATCTGTGACTGCCTAGAAGACTTCCTAAGTAACAGAACGCAGTACATTGTTCTTAACGGCGAGTGTTCATCAGAGACGAGTGTATCGTCAGGCGTGCCCCAGGGGAGTGTGATAGGACCGCTATTATTTTCTATCTATATAAATGATCTGACGGACCGAGTAACTTGTACTTTGCGGCTGTTTGCTGATACTGTGTTGTATGGGAGGTAATTAAATAGCATACAGGATGACATAGACAAAATTTCTAGTTGGAGCGAAGAATGGCAGCTATCTCTCAATGTAGAAAATATAAGGTGATGAGCATGAGTAGGAAAAACTACTCCATAATGTTCAAATACAGCAATAGTGGTGAGCTGTCTGATACAGACGCGTCCTTCAAATATCTAGGCGTAACATTCCAGAGCGATATGAAATGGAACGATCATGTAAGGACAGTTGTGAGTAACGCGGTCAGCCGACTTCGTTTTACTGGAAGAATTTTGGGAAGATGTACTTCATCTGTAAAGGAGACCCGTATAAAACGATTGTAAGACCACGTCTTCAGTATTGCTCGTTTGGGACCCGCAGCAGACCAGTTTAGAGGAAGACATATAAGCAGTTCAGAGGCAATCAGCTAGGTTTGTTACTGGTAGGTTCGACCAGTGCGAGAGTGCCACGGAAATGCCCCGGCAACTCAATTGGGGATCGCTGGAGGAAAGACGACGTTCTTTTCGTAAATTTGTGTTGAGAAAATTTAGAGGGCCGGAATTTGAAGCTGAGTGTAGTGCGATCTTGCTGCCGCCTACTTATATTTCGCGTAGTGATCACAAAGACAATATAAGACGCATATAGGAATTCTTTTTTTCCTCGTTCTATTTGGGAGTGGAATGGGAAAGGTAATGCCTAGTAGTGGTAGATTATACCCTCCGCCACGCACCTTACGGTGGATTGCGGAGTATGTATGTAGATGTAGAATGAAAATATGTGTTGAGGAGGAAGAGGTGCTTTAAGACCTTGTAGCCGCATTATCCATAAAGCTGCTTTAGCAGAGTGCTTGAGGCGTCTGCCTGGTAAGTAGGACGTCCCAGATTCTATTTCCGGCCTAGCAGAATTTAATGACTCTCCTCATATTCAATACACTTGAACCATTTACTCTGCAGTTTGATGAACACGGTCGCAAACTTCCTTCGTGCCGCAGCTGGGCCGCTGTTGATCGCATAGAAGACCTTGTAGACCTTCACAATGGCTATACTCTCAGGCGCATTGTACCCTGACATTTTCAGGTGCAAATGTCCGACAATAAGGCGCAGCCGAATTATTATTTCTACCACGACCCGCGGCGAAACGTGAAATTTAATATTGTAATGTGAGCCGTTCAAAAGGTTCAGTAATTGTTAGCCTGTACATAAAACATTCAAATTCTGAAGTACATGCAGTAATTTGATACCGAAATACGAGGGTTGGATCTTAAATAGTGTCAACACTCCTGTGGAGAAACTATGCAATGGAATCTACTACTGTAGCTGATAGCACATGTTGTCGAAATAACTTACCTCCGAGCAAATGGACTTGCCCGTCCCACGTCACCGGCGTGCGCACAACCGAGAGGAACACAGTCACTTGTGAACGAGCGGTCTAACGTAAAGGTCTCCCTACGTTTCCGAAACCGTAACAGAGGAGTTGGATCAAGATTGAATTGCTAGAGGTTGTACAGCACGACACTGTCATCAAGAGGCGTGTGGGCAATCGACATTGCCGTGCTGAATAGTGGCATGTTATGAAAAAGCCTACAACGAATGTCTTCAAACTGCGGCAGACATGCATCGGGCAAATTGTTCTAGCGTTTCTGAAGAAGTCTCTACCGTTGCCGCGTTAGTGGACAGTGATAATTTTGCACGACATACGCGGGCGCCTACAGCGCAAGCTGTGGCAGCTCTGTTCGATCAATGGGACTGTGAAGTACTGTACCATCGACCATACTCCCCGGACACAAGTACTTGTGATTTGATTCCGAAGATGAAGGAACCACTTCGTGGCATTCGCTTCAGAACTGTTCCAGAGATTCGACAGGCAGTAGACCGCTCCATTCGAATCATAAACAGAACGCCACAATAGTACACCTTCCACATCTCTTCCAACGGGTTCTGCACAATACTGGTGACTAATCTGAAGGACAGTAATAGGTGCAAAAATGTAACGCTTTGTATTGGTTGTGAATAAGTAGTTGCGACAATTTATGTTCCAACCCTACTATACGAGAAATCATGAGGAGTAAAAATGTTGAATGACCAGTGAAAAAGATATGCAATAAAGCTTCATTTCCTAAAACACACCATACAATGTCCCCCCCTCCCCACCCCCCACAAATACAGTTATACACCTACATACTTCTCCCGCATCGAAGTAACAACGAGACTCGTAAACACCATCACTTGCTACTTTCTAGCCGGATGCAAGGTAAAACCAATACTGCAAAGATGTCAAATACCTAACAGTGAAAGGGGCCATTCAATGAGTGTGGCCGGTGAGCACGCACGATGGCGTGCCTCGTCGTATTAGGGTTGCGCGGTTTCGGCGGAGCCCACAGATTCCGGACAGCTGCGAAGGCCACGCCCATCAACCCACGCCAGGTGGGTGAATGTCATGCGATGCCATTCATCTCTCGGTTCTCAGTACCACCGAAAGCTAACACCGATATTAGTCGCTAATTAATAGAGCTTTTAACACATTTGACAGTTGTTTGGACAGGTTATATTTTCCCAAAAGGAGGAGGGGAGGGGCTTTAAAGCAGACATCAGGTCTCCTGAACTGCATTCACCGTCAACCAGGTAGAGCAAAGTTTTTAGTGTTCACTGACGGGAAAGATGATGACAATGATCTTGTGGCATTTGTGGCCGTGTTCCTCCTGTGGTGCAAGTTGCCACTTTTGCGTGTCGATGATGATGGAGTGATGGTGAGGATGACACAACACACAGTCCCTGAGCGGACGAAACCCCCAACCAGACTAGGAATAGAACCTGTGCCCCCCCCCTCCTGCGTGGCAACACACCATGGTGTTCACTGGACTACCGAGGGGGACAAGGGGACAGATGTCATGACACAGCGATAAGCACTGTTAAGAGTTGGCCTAGAATCGCATACACAGGGGATGAAATTGCAGTGTTTTGGCAGAGCCGTCATTCGTACACGGGGGATTCCTGTGAAAGGTTTTGTGGTGTCGCACAAGTACAAAGTGCGCGCCACCTACTTTCGCCGCGCGCCGCCATGCACGCACGGCGCGGCGTTCTCACGACAGCCACGAGCGCCCTCTGCGACAACTCCGCTCGTGGCCACCACTGAAGGACATCGGCACTTGGGACTGAGATAGCAACCAGTTAGGACCTTCGTAATCAGATAGGCACCAGTGAAGACTTTGCTATCGTACAGGCACTAGGCAGGTCTCTAACAACTATGTATCAACATTCTGCAGTACTATGTAAAAGTTAAGTATTGATACATTCTGTGCAATATATATCTCTTTCTAATTTACTCGAGTGTTTATAGTTTCTGGCTGCTCCCCTCCGTACCTGCACCAGCGTGCTATCTTATTCCTGTGTCGGTCTCATCCACTCGGCCACCGACACCTACGACGAGGCTGGGACACAAAAGCGGCGACGAAGTTCGGACACAAAAGGTTTGTACATCTACAATTACACGATTACTCCGAAAATCACATTAAAATACATGTCAGGTGGTTAATCGAACATATGATATTTTTCTATCGTTCCACTCCCTAATAGCGCGCAGGAAAAAGGAACACCTAAATATCTCTGTTTTCGAACTGATTTCTCTTATTTTATTTTGATGCTGTTGTCTTCATGTTTAGGTGGGTGCCAGCTAAATATGTTCGCATACGGAGGAGAAAGTTGGTGAAAGAAATTTCGCAAATAGATATCGTCACAACGAATAACATCTTTCTTTCAACGATCTCCACCTTATGTCATGGATAATTTCTGTCACACTCTCTCTCAACATGTCGCGATAATACAAAATGACCTGCCCTTCAGTGAACTTTCTCTATAACCTCCGTCAGTCCCACTTGGTGGCGATTCCACAATGTGTAGCAACACTCCAAAATATGACACAGAAGTGTAGTATATTTTCTTAAGTTGAACTGCTACATCTTCAATGAAACGTAGTCTTCCGTTCGCACTCTGTACGATATTTTCAATGTGTTGTTTCCAATTCAGTTTTTTCGTAATTGTAATTTCTTGATATTTAGTAAGGTGAGTATTGCTTCCTGTGTTCCTACATTTTTCAGATTCAGGAGAAATGTAGGAAAACGGGAGGCAATTATTACCTTGGATTAAGGAAAGGGTAACCTTCATTTCTGGCTTTTGTAGATTTGGAGAAAGTTTTTGACAATGTTGACTGGAGTACACTGTTTCAAATTCTGAAGTCAGCAGGGGTAAAATATAGGGAAGGAAGGTTATTTACAACTTGTACATTAACTAGAGTTACTAGAGTTGAAGGACATGAAAAGAAAGCAGTGGTTGGGAAGAGAGTAAAGCTTGTAGCCTTTCTCCAATGTTATTCAGTTTGTACATTGAGCAATCTGTGAAGGAAAGCAAAGATAAATTTGGAGAAGGAATTAGAGTTCAGGGTAAACAAAAACATTGCAATTTGCTGATGAAATTATAATTCTGCCACAAACAATAAAGGACCTGGAAGAACAACTGAACGGAACGGACAGGATGTATAAGATGAACATTAAAAGGAACAGAACAAGGTTCATTGACTGCATTCTTCGAAAATCAAGCGATGCTGGAGGAATTAGATTATATAACGAAACAATAAAAATGGTAGATCAGTTACTTGGCCTTTAAACTAACATATGATGGCCGCAGTACAGTGGATATAAAATGCAGAATAACAATGCCAAGTAAACCGTTCTTGTAAAAGAAAAAATTGCTAACATCGAATACTAAGTGTAAAGAAAACATTTCTGAAAGCATTTGTGTGGAGTGTTGCCTTGTACGGGAGTGAAACATGGACGATAAATGGTGCGGACAGAAAGAGATAGAGGCTTGTGAAATGTGGTGCTACAGAAGAATGCTTTACATAAGTGAGTAAATCGGGTAACTGATGAAGAGGTACTGAACAGAATTGGGGAGAAACAGAATTTTTGGTGTACCTTGACTAAAAGAAGTGTTCAGTTGGTAGGACACATTCTTAGACATCAAGAAATCGAAAATTTAGCATTGGATGGAAATGTCTGAGAGAAAAATCGCAGAGGGCGACCAAGAGACGGTTATAGATTCAGATGGATGTGGGTTACCGTTCTTATGCAAAATGAAGAGGCTTGCTGAGGCTAGGGAAGGGTATAGAGCTGCATCAAGCCACTGTCCGGACTGAAGACCACAAAAACAGGTATTTAGCTGAATTTATGGGCTCTAGATTTGACTGAATTATCGTGTAAATGAAGACTAACGGATTTCATTTAGTGCTCGTATGGGTAACTAAACACTTATAATTTTTTAGGGTCAGGTGCCAATTTTTGCTGTTTGCAGATATTTCTATCATTTTTCAACTTCTGGTGACTTTACTTACCTATAAATGACAGCATCATCGGTGAACATTCTAAGATAGTTTCTAAGTTTGTCTCCTAAATCCTGTATATAGTTTAACGAACACTAATGGCCCTACAACACGAAAGGAAGTAATAGGCTTTCAACGTGGAATGGATGTTGGAGCCAGACCCATGGGTCATTCCATATCGAAAATTATTATCTTCCGAGATCGGAAGTGACAAGAGTGTGTCGAAAATACCAAATTTCCTACACGTCGTCCCACGGCACACAGCACAGCACAGAGAACTGCGGTGTTTGCTTAGTAGTCGGTGTAAAAGACAGGCAACTCTGTGTGAATTAATTGCAGAAATCAGTGTTTGTTGTAAAATAAAACACATACTAATGATGGAGAAAGAAAAATGAACTTTCGTTATTTAAATAAATCCAATTACGAAATTAAAAATAAATCATCCTTATTATGAATACATATTGCTCATCACCTACACTTACATTTTACAACATGGGTGCATCTAGAATTCTTATACAAAATGACAGCGCCCGTACGCTACGACAACCGATTAGAGAGAGGGAGAGAGCGAGAGAGAGAGAGAGAGAGCGGATACGCCGAATACAGCAACCGCTTCATAAAAAATATAACTGTTCCACTAGATTGTTTATCAGAGAGTCCTTATTTATATCGATATATTCACAGTTTTGCATTCGCATTTAAAAATTGTTCGTAGCGACTTGCATCATTTTATACAGAAAATGCAAATCTTGACAGTTTTTTAATTGATCATTATAGTACATTCTTTTCGACGAGGCACGTCTATAACATTACATTGCCAACGAGGGCTGGAGATCATTTCATAACATCGGTCCTGGTAGTACAAACCATCATTGAAGTGGAAATATCTATCTCTTTTACGGAACAGAATAGATAAATTGAAAAACAGAATATAATAAAACGTCTGCATTATATGTTGAAATGAATATCATTGACTATCGACAGACCAGTCATTGATAGATATTTTTTAAGTAATGTTCATTCTTAACGAAATTTATTATTTGTTTTTAGATCCATTTTTCATTTTTTGTGAGTTCGTTCTTTTAAGTGTAATATTGTCGTTCAATCATTATTTGATAACAATTATTTCACATAGGCACACATATACACATACATGGGAAATAAACATAAAATACATGGAATAAAATTTGCAAGTTTCTTGTTTTTTATGAGGATTGAATATTAAATTATAAGGAATATGCAGCAATTTCATTTTTGATAATTTTCTTTTATTATGTCTTTTAATTGGTTTTAGCTTTGTCGTTAAACGGCACTTTATGCACACGGTTTCACTGATGACTGCTTTGTGTTTTACATTGAGCAGCTGTCCTGTTGGCAAAAATCAGGTTCGTGGCACCAGTAGATTGACAGGTAGCCCCCCTCCTCTGTGTCCGCGGTCGGCCGTGAGTAACCACGCCCACAGCACGTGTCTTCTCTGTCATTGGTCGGTATGCTCAACCTGGCAGTTGACACACAGCGCGACGACTCCAGCGTCCACTTGTCTGATACCAACCTCTTCGTACAGACTTCGTCTCGCCATGAAAATAAATATAATAACGGCATCAGTTTTCTAATGTTAACAATATTAAGCGCATTGCTGCGGCTAAGGGGTATTTTTATATTAATGTTACGAATTTGTTACTTCTGTCTGTATTGACTTCCACTTCGTCGTATACACACATGTTTCAGTTTAAAGTTGCTTCAAAGTTGGCGATACGCTAGCAACAGTCTGTATTTCGATTGTCTTGTCATTGTTTCCAGCAAGGCTATTCCGCAGTGTACTGATTAACTGAGAATTCGTCACACGCTCATTAATAAAGTAGTCAGTGTGTGTGACAAAAATTAAAGTTTTAGTAAAGTTTTAAATAAACGTGTTGTGTTAAACTGCCGTGTCATATGTTAACGGCTAATATCGGTACTGTTTTACTAGAAGTTTTATGTGTCCAACGATTTCACCGTCAGCATTCGATTTAACAGTTTTTCGAATTTCAGTGTTCCGTGTACACGAGCTTTTGCTTTGTCTTTCACCTTAATGTCTTTTTCACACGGTTTCACACTGCAGTTTACAGGCGTTTTAACAGCTTCTGGTTTGTTTTGGTGAGTTTCTATTGAGATCATTTGCTTTTATTGTTTTTCTGTTTACTCCGATCGCATCGTTGTGGGTATTAACTTGATTACTTATCTCTATTCTTTGCTTTTTAATCACTTTTGCTACAGGTTCTATGTTTTAGTGAGTGTTAAGATGGTGAAAATGTTTGAAATTTCATTTTTAAGCTTTACGGTTTCGTGAACGAAAAATTTACAGCGCCCCTGAAAGGTTCACTTTTCTTTCTTACATGTATTTTAACTAATGTTTTGGACGTGGGTTAGTCACAATTTTATGCTTCCATGCGGTGCTCCAGTAGAGTTGGGTCAAATGAACTTGGACCTTTCAGTGCAGTAAGAGTTTAACTCAAGTAGTTTACTTGTAAGTAAAATAGAAAAAATAGCTGTGTAACGTATAATTAAGATGGAAAAATAAAAGTGAAAGTGAAAGTATGAAACACATCGTCCCTACTCATCAACTGTGGGCAAAATACTTTCGTGAACATGAAACCTACTCTTTAGATATGTGTGTAAATCAAAGTTATGTGTTTCAATACACATTGCGTTAAATGGTGTAAACATACATTCTTAAAGTGAGTGTTAATTAGCTCATAAAAATCTACTTTACTTAAAATCTATTGCAAACATAAGGAAATTGTCCAGGTACTATAATTAAAAATTAGACTTTTATTGGACGTCTGTCCAAAATTTACTATGAAACTTAAAAGCTAGGATTCTCCTTCATCTTGATAAAGGCTTTGTGGGAACCTTATGCTAAGTTATGTACAACTGACTCTTCAGTGCCCTAGAATATTCTTGTTATATTTTTTTACAATGCCTTCTTTAGATAAAGTCCACACTGTGTGATATCACACTTAAATTGTAGCATTCACTGTTCGTAGTGTTTTAACACTGTCCTACATTTCTTTCTCTTTACAAATGTCATCCTTCTCAAGTGTCTGTCACAAAATTCTTCTACTATATCACAGTTCATTTGTGCATCTTTTACTGAGAAAAATAATTAATGTCTTTGACTGTTAAAAATTTCCTCTGTATGCGTTTCGTTAACGTAAGCGTTATAGATAGACTTATTGCTTCACTACTATGTAGATAACATTAAAATTGTCTAGGTATGTAAAATTGAGTTTTTTTTTTGTGCACACATTTTCCTTGTCATTATAAAACACATGTCTCTAAAGTACTTAATTTAAGACATATTTTTATCACTGGATGAATCTATGAAAAATATATGACACACTTCTGTCTAGATTGTACTTTCACCTCCTATCCAAAACGTTTACCTAGATATAAAAACAAAATTGAAAAATATGGCTGTATCTGAAAGATGTGCAGATGTACATAAATAAGAAAATTTTTGTCTCGGCTCACTGAAGATACTTTTTTCAAATACTTATGGTGAAAGAATTGTTGTCTTACATGACACTGGATGCCATAAAGCAGAACATGTTTCATGGGGAATTTTGATTATTTTGTATGGACCTGTATGCATTAACTGTCATACCAAGTAATTCAGCGCCTAGAACTGTGTCTTGCGCTGTAATAATTACTCCTGAGCTAACATTGAGCCGAAATTGATATGACCATCTAGCAGCATACTTTCTACTCTCTTCCCCTAAGACAACTTGCCATAACGAAGCTCGAATATCTATTGTTATTAAGTGCTTTACCTCGTGAAATCTTTTTAACTGTTCTTTCAGTGTTTCTGGTAACGTATAATAATTTTATTAATCGTCCTTGCATCGAGTACTAACCTCCCACCATGTCCTACTTTGGAAATTAAAAGTAATGGGCTTCAATAAGATGACATGGAAGTCTCTATTATTCCCCAGGCTAAGACTTTGCGGATCTCGTTTGTAACTGCTTCTCTCCTAGACCATGGAGTAGATTAGGCTCGACAACAATCAGAAGAATTTGGTGCCGCGTCCATACGATACACGTATCCTCTAATGACACCAGGTTTAACTGAAAACACATTGACAAATCGTTACAATAAATTGCATTAATCTGCTCTCTGAATATCTGTTAAGATTTTACCCTCTGCTGCATTGCCTTCCATTTATTTTCTCCTATGGAATATCTTTTCTTCATTTATTGACACAGCCTCTTTCTGATTAAATTATGACAATTATTCTTTCTCCTGAAAATTCCATAACTTTTCTTTAGTTAATTTATAGGTATACCCTCGCATAACTTCTTATCTCGGCTATGGATTCCCAATAAATCTAACTTTAAAACTTTCCCCTCAATCTTAATATTACATTTAACTTCACGAAGGTCGAGAATTGCGCTCCCTCTCATTAAAAAATGCATTCCTAACAAACACCCTACAGACAATCCATTAAAACCAAGAAACGAACATTCTACAGTGCCGCCTTCAAAATAAGTCTCTAATAATACTTGCTTATTTACTCTTTTTGTGCGTGACCAAATTTCTTCAGTTTTGAACGGGTATTTTATGACCCTTAACCCTCTATTTAATTCTTTTAAATAAATCCTCACTGCTCACGTTCATATTCATGCTTGTGTCGGTAATCATAGGAGGAAGTATTCTTGCTATCATTGCTGATATTGCAGCTTGAATAATTTCTTTACTGTTTTTATGAGAACACACTCTCTCTTTAAATAATTCCTCTCTACCCCTTCATCATATCGTATGATCCCCAGTAATCCACCCTCATTGTGATCGTCGCCATTCTTTTCCGCGGTCGATACCTGGGAACCCTGTATGACCGCCTATACTTTGACGCTTCCGGTGAAGGTGATGAATTTTCTGGTCCCTCTGCCACTTCTTATCCTAACAGGTTCTGTGTTATCTCGTCTGCTGTTCTCGTCATTGTTTTGATTGTTCTGTGGCGTTGTTGCATTTCTGGATAATACCACGCTAGAGGCCCTTTAAAGTTCGTTAGTCAATGGTTGGAATAACGATTATTATTATTACCTTGATCCCAGTTCAGGTGATTGTTAGCACTCTTGTACTGTTTATAATCGGGATGGTACCTACCATCAGAATTCCTCCTAATTCCTCCTAATTTCCGTTATTACTGTTTCTATTACTATTGTTGGTATTGTTCGCGTTCCCTTTACTCCCTGTCTGATTTTGTGTGTTTCCGCTGTTGTTATTATCATTTCAGATAAGCGGCTTGTTTCCATTGAAATTTCCGTTAATGTCGGTGCGTTGATTTCACACACTGTGTCTAGTTCATCGGCAGTCGACAAGAATTCTTCCAAGTCGTGCAGCGGAGCTTTAATTAAAATTGGCCTAACCTCCGTTGCCACCTTTTCTTTCCGTATGGCGAGTACATCATACATTGCCACAGGTGTATCAACATACAGCTATATGTAATTCAGCAAAGACTCCTGCTTCGGGTTACACTTGTCTTCGTAATTTTGCTTGCTCGTTAGATGAGCAATATTTTGCAAGGAAACCCAACTTAAATTATTGATCTTATGTGGTACATAGTTTAGCATTGTCTGACGCCCACACAACAGATTCTCCCAGCATATATGCCGTGAAAATTTTATTTTTTTGCTTTCCCGTCCAATTTCAAGGTAATATGTCTCTGTATGCGTTCATAAACGCGCATGGAGTGGTATTTTTCTTTTGGGACAAAATATTTGAAATGGTATACGTAGCATTTGTTTAGTAACTGTGGCTGTCAAACTATCTGTTGCAACAGTAATGTTATTATGATTTCAAATTTGAGGAGTTTCGTTTTTACTTGAATTAAGAAAGATTTCCGAACTTATATTCGGTGAAATACCGTTTATTGCGGGATTAACTGATAATGTTCGGTGCTCAATTTCAGCAGTTCTGATCTTTTTAGCGTCTTGTGTCAGTTCGCTTACCCCTGTACGTAGTTCTGTATACCAGGTGAGTAATTTTTTCTGTATCATATTTTTAAGTTCCGCTATCTCAGTACGAATTGTATTTTCGGGATCTGTGCCAGGCTGCGATACAATATCCGTAGTGATAGCCTATACAGCTACTATTACTTCATTTTCACCTTTGCTCGAAATTTCTCTTTCCCTAATCCACCCAGTGAAAATTTGCGCATATTGTTCCTCCCTTTCATTCAGATGTCTTTTTTTTTATTTTATGATCTTGACTAATTGTTACATCATTAACAAGTTTAGTAATGTCAGTTATTTTTCCTCGATTTGGATTTGTATATTTCAGACCTCACCTACTTCTGTGAGTTACTGTACTCCTTTCACTTAAATTGACAATTGCTCTTCTTATGCTCTCAATTTTGTGCAAAATGTGATGTAGAATGTTCTGCACAATGGCGTCAAATTTCTTGTCGAGCTTGGTATCGCTTTCTTTGAATTTATGATCCAGCATTTCATCATTCTGTTTTTGATCGAGTTTCTCATCGTGCTCTACAAATTTTACGCCTAATTGTCTCTGGTTTATCTGTATAAATTGTTGTTCCTGTTTTGCTAACATCTTGGCAATTTCTGCCATCATTGTCTCAATTGACAAACCAGGTTGCAAATTTTCAACCATGGGTTTTCCTACTTCATGAATATTAGCGTCGGCGATACTTAATTCACTAATATACTCGCCCCCTCTTCTCTCTTCATTATTTTCATTTGAAATGGCTATTGTCGGATCAGCATTTCCTCTGCCATCAACAATGTCGATGTTAGTATTGTCTACAGATTCCATGTTTCCTACATTACATACACTAAGCGTCTTGACCACAAATTAACGTGACCACACTAATCAAATACCTATCTCATCCCAGTTAATAATTAATAATCTGTTACATAAAAGAACAAAGGGGAATAAAGATTTTAAATTACAAGAGAATAAGATGGACGTTAAACAATGAAATATGTAACATGAACGCGTGTCCATATTGTTGTAATGTGCCAAAGCGGCAGTTGATAATTTTGTGTATATAATAATTAAAAATATGCAAATTTTGCATTTATCTCACCAAACACGAGTAAATTAACACATCTCCAAAAATAGGATCGTGAGATACCATTAGCGGTATTTTTAACCTGTTTCATCGGTATTTGCTGTCAGTTTTGTAACTCAAATTCATGAATTTGATGGAAAACAAAACAACATATATTAGAACAAAAATTGAAGTGTTTCAGTTCGGCCCCACGTTGGGCGACAAATTGAAACACTTGTCAATCAAAAATTTCTTATAATAATGGCTGTTAATTAAGAAAATATCATTGTAATTGAATGGAAAAATTGATTTATGTAAGTCAATCGCAATCGGTATTCAGAATTTAAGAGGGCCAGAAAATAAATTGCTCCAGCAATTAATTGAAATCGTAACACAAAGTTAGCGTAATGTTATGAATTGCAATTGGCGCAAAATACTAAATGGGAGATATATTCCAAATTATTGTTGTCGATGCATTTACATTTAAAGTTACGTAAGTAGCGCACCATTTACTCAATTTAAGAAATAGTTTTGACTGTACTGATACTGCTGCTGGTATCTGCAATTGAACATAACAGTTGGAGAGATCTTTTACGGCTATTAAAAAGTAATTAAATAAATAATATAAATCTCAGGGACGAATTAGCGGAGTTATAAATAAAAAAAAGTAATGTCCAGGAAAGAGAAGTTATTTAACCAGCTTTTCTCCAACAGTTAGTTCCTTGCCTAAGTTGATGGCGGAATCCGTTTGCTGTAAAATGAAACACATATTAGTGAAGAGGAAAGAAAAAATAAACTTTGATTATTTAAATAAATGTAATTACGAAATTAAAATTAAATCATCATTTTTATTAGTACACATGTTTCACCATCTATATTTAAAATTTACAATATTCTGCATATAGACTTTTCATACAAAATAAGAGCAAAAGTACAATGCGTCCGTACTCCACGACAAGTTGTTAGAGAGTCATTGAGTGTGTGTGTGTGTGTGTGTGTGAGAGAGAGAGAGAGAGAGAGAGAGAGAGAGAGAGAGAGAGAGAGAGAGAGGATTTGCCGAATGCAGCAACCGCTTCGTAAAAGAACATATGAAAACTTCTTGATTGAATTGTTTATCAGATACTGCTTATTTATATCGATATATTCACAGTTTTGCATTCGCATTTAAAAACTGTGTATATTTTCTGACATCTTTTTATACAGAAAATGCAATCGAAACACTTTTGGGTTTATTTTAGCACTTTCCTTTTGGGGAGTCACATGTAGCAATACAGCGATGTCATCAATCGCCATAAACCTAAACTAAGAACGACTATATATACATCCTGAAGCAGGTTTCTTTCATTCACGTTAGAAAAATTCTGTAACCACGAGAAATACGCTACATTATCCCTACTGTGGAACTACGAGGGGTGTTCAAAAGAAAAGTTTTGAAACGACAGAGTATAGTAGAAGTCTTCATTCAAAAGTAATCACCAGAGGCCAGAGCACAACTCTTCCACTGTTTAACGAACCGAAGAATTTCCTGTTCCAGAATACCCCATTCCTCTAATGTGTCTGTCGTCCGAGTTGAAGCACTTCCCTTTAAGATGTTTGTTTTTAGTCAGCCAAACAGATGGCAGTTACAGTTAGATATGTTCGAGCTGTTGGCCGGATGCCCAAGTTGCTCCCACTTCAACTCGGCCGGTACACTTTTTGTGACCCTGCACACGTGTGGACGCTCGTTATCATGGAGCAGAATCACTCCCTCCGTGAGCAGCACAGGCCGTTTGCTCTTGATGGACTTTGGTAGACTACGGAGTGTCTCACAGCACATATCACTGTTAATGGTTTGCGGATGAGTTTTTCGATGAGTATCGGACCTCGGACGCCAGAAAAGGCGGTGAGCATCACCCTGCCAGCTGAGGGCTCAGTCTTGAATTCTTTAGTGGGAGGTCCCTAGATTTCGCATTACATTATCTCCAAGCGTTAAATTCAAATTCTATCGGTTTGGCTGTTAAGATGTTTCGTACCTTTTCATTTGAACACCCCTATAGTAGGCGTCATGTCGCAAGGTGCTTCCGCGCATAGAGGCGGAGCAATAGGGTAGGTGTGTACTGTGTACGGCAAGAGCTGCGGCCGAGCGCCAACAGTGGAACCTGCGGGAGGAGCAATGCGTATTTCGCGTCCACCACGCGCCTAGAGAATGCATATTATTTGCTGCCAGTGCGGTAATGGAGGAGGATGTGCTGAAAGGCTGAAAACTGGACCGTCTTCCTACGTGACGTGGACTATAGTAGATTGTATTTGCACTTATTTTATTGAACTGTTCCAATTTTGTATTTTCCCCTTGATTATTATTAGAAACTACATTTCAGATTACCTAAGTGTAACGTTCTAGAACATAACTGCGGTTCGTAACAATACTTTCTATGAATCAGATGGAACCGTTTTACGTCACAATTGCATGCTTTTAAAACGAAATCTGTCGCTTTTTTCTATTTTTTTTTTTTTAAATCAGGAACAACAAGGTGTATGACTTTTGCCACTTCTTTGTAAAGGCAGCATGATTGCAACAACTAAGAGATCTTGAGCTAAATTTTTACTGTTATCACATTGATTCCTTACCATAGTATATAAAAGGATTATGAGGAGAGTTGAAAAAGTCGAAGGCTCATTTACGTCTTTACAAAGAGTAAGAGTGTTAATATGATCTTAGCCTTCAAAACTTTAAGTCAATCGTTGTGAGGATAGCTCACGATGACTGTACGGAAGCAGCCTTTTTTCTCAGTCCTGACTTTGCTGTCTTTAGTACACGACTGGGAAAAAGGAGGAAATGCATGACAGGTTTATCAGGTATATATGTGCAGAGGTAACCTAATCAGGATGGGAGATATGTGGGCATTTGATAGCGGCCGCTCAATTAAGATGCGTAGTTCTTTTTTAAATTTTTTCCTTTTTCGAAATGTAATTGAACTCATCAAGTTTGACTGGTAAATCATTATCCAGTCATGGCGGCAGGAGAGGGCGTTCATTATGACGCCCCAACGAAGTTAGAGCGAAAAGAAGGTGTAGGAGAAAATTCACGTCGTTGCTAGACGATAGCCGGAGTCTGAGCGAGCTTGTGATTGGAGTCGACACAGTACGGTGGTGGCCGGAAGTCGGCGATTTGTTTGAGTCTCACACTTCGTGTTGGCTCCCAGCTTAGAGCTTACTTCCAACCGTGAGTATCCTCTTCGAAAGAATTTTCCTCATCCGACTTAGAAGGCAACTCCATATTGACAAATTCTCTACATAATCAATTTTTGGGACTACAGCTGATAAATTTGAAGGTGAAATAAAGTGCCAGTAGCTATATAAATATTATTCATTCAATTACGCGACCGGTTTCGGCATTACAATCACACCATCTTCAGACGCTCGTTGCACAACTGTCAGTACTAGCACATTTGAAAAGGGACAGCCTTTAACACCGGTAGCCGTAACTTTCTTAGTCCATTCATGTCCATGAGTGTTTGACATGAATGGACTAAGAAATTTACGACTACCGTTGTTAACAGCTGCCCTTCTCAAATGTGCTAGCGCCTGAAAATGGCGTGATTGTAACACCGAAACCGGTTGCATAATCGAATAAATGATATTTATACAGCTGCAAGTACTTTCTACCACCTCCATATTAGCTACGTCACACGAACAAAACATTTGGCTCTCGAAGACGACACGACCCAGCAACTTATGCCACTCGTAAGAGAAGCCACACTGGTCTTTAGTATTAGAAAATATTGAGGTGTCGTCTGTCTTAATGTGTCAAAAGCGTTTGACACAGTGTGTCACAGAGGACTGTCTGTTCTTCAAGATTTTCCACCGAAGCAACTCTCTGATCTGAGTAAGCACGATTGAAAGTTATCTTCGTGGGCGGACATTGTCTTCAGAGTATGCACAGAAATCAACGCCAGAGACATTTTCGATGTAGTACCACAAGGGAGCTTACTTGGCCCTATTCTCTACACTGTTTACACAGCAGATCTTCCAACCTCCAAGAGTCAGCGGAGCAATGTATGCTGTTGACACCGACTTCGTACGAACTCACAGGCGTTTACAACATGCACTCCTTCAACCTCGAGCACTGGGCCATAGACTGGAGGGTCGGGTTTAAGGCCACCAGGTCACTGGGAGTGGTACGAGACGATGCACTCCAAACCTGGTCTCTTTTGGACAACAGGTTCAGTAGACAAGCACCACAAAGTACTAAGGAGTAACCATCGACAGGTACCTTACATGGAAGGACCATATTATGGGGTTTCACCATAAGACATCACAACAAGTGGGAGAGCTATATCCGTTCGTCCGTGAACGACATGTCATTAGTTCTCTACGGAACCGGCATTCGACCTTCAATAAACTATGCAAGTGAATTGTGGGGCAATGGCAACCGCCAAAAACATAAAGAATTTGCAGGGGCTAAAAATCAAAATTCTGCGAGTAGTGCTGAGGTCCTTTTCTAGCTGGTAAGTCCATGAAGCACCTCAAGAGGTTTCTAATGCAGAAGTGATTTCAGAAATTAACTTCGCGATTGTACGACGGTTCCAGGCGGTCTGAAACCCAAGTTTGCGGCAAACCGACGATCCCATAGACCGCTACTTATGCTGGAGTAAGATACAGGCGTACCTTTCCTCACCCTGAAGTTCACGTAACTATGGCATAGTCGGATTTCATTCACACCTCTCCTCTCCTAGTAGGCTAAGCTCTTTTGGATTAAAACTATTCGGGATAATCTTACATGTATCAAGGACCAGTGATTTTACTCCTGATGTCGATGTAAGTCATCGAAAGCTCTCTGAAAGCTAGCTGAAATCCCGGCGTCGCTAGGGTAGTTATTTACTCTATCCTTACGTAAGTCTATTTCTGCTAGGTTTTCTGTCCACCTTCTCTTTACTTCACTATCTGTTCATCTCCTCTTCTCCCCTCTCACTGTTCCACTCCTCTCTGTATCTATCTCCACATTCACCTTTTTCCGACAATCACCTCGTCATCTGTTATCCTCCTCCAACTTCTCAATCCGTTGCATCCTCCATCTGTGAATATTTATACAATTCTGTTAACTTTCTTGGTGATCAGTTACGTGGCGTCTAAGTCTACTGCAATGTACCCTTCGCCTCACACCTTATGAAATCTTAGGTTGACAGTGATGGTCCTCTTGGTTAAATGTGAAAAATATGATGAAGACCGGAATGAAACGTTAGATTTTATTGAATTTCGTATGTGAAGTACTCACTGCCATGCACCATACAAAATAGTAGGTAACAATTACTTTCCACTTGTTTTTAAGACCAAATGTAGAAATTTTTATAGCAGTCGGATGAAATAATGTGGCAGTTTTTTACGCTTGCGTTTGATTATGCCTGTCTGGTATGTATGTATATGCAGAAATAGGACAAATGAAAATTTTGTCAGTTCACTGGTTTTACAATAAATAATGATTTTCTGAGAAAACATTTTTTTCCAAATTTCATTTCATTCTATATAGCCACAAGAATGCAAAACAGGGTATGTCTATTATACAAGCATTCCTTCATTTACTTTGTCATTCATTTCATAACAGACTAAGAGCACAGCGAAGCATGACCAGGTTTACCTAGTGTTACAAATAGTCCTTTGAGTTTGATAGACACATAGGTGATTAAGTTTTTGTTTCATCACTATTCCATTAAAAAAAGAAAAGATACTTCCCTTTTGCGTCTAAACGTTATCAAGTTTCCAGGTAGCGTCGATTATCAAGTTTTCACAAAATGTTGACACGTTGTGACGTGAGAGGAAATTAAAATTTAAAGCTGGAGATTCTTGTTCCCCTCTGTATGTTAAAATGGAGGTAACGTCCATAATCGGATTTTGTCGGCAATCTCTTTCCAAACAGTGCACATAATGTGAAAACAGAAAACTGCATTAGTGTGAGCTGTTGCACACTCAGTCACATCGCAAGTTCGTTATAGTCCCACCACGTAATCCCACTATCGACTATTAGATTTACGTCCGCCCTAGTGGAAAAGACGGATGCCTATTTCCAGGAGTTCGATACACGCACGGCTGTGCATATTCAGTAGAGGTATGTGTTGTAAAATTTTCTAGGTCATAACATGAAATGTCTCATAATCCAAAGAGTGCACAACAGTCCATTGCTTCAGTTCTGCCAAACGTACTCTAATGTTCTCGTTAAAATATCTAAAACAAATAACTAAATGGAAAACAAATATTTTCATAAATTACATACAACTGACAGATTCAAGATATTATCTAATTTCTTTTTCAATGTTATTATTCTAGCATTTCCGTCTTCATATAGCGGATGGTACTGAAAAATTTTAACTACTCATGCTCTACCAGAAAAATGCTTTTCCATAGAAAATAGCCAGTAATAAGTGGAAACCCTAAAGCTTTTTTATTTTCAGAAATTCGTATCAGGACGGAAATGAACTCTCCTTCTGTAATTTTACACCAGTACCATTATTCGTTGATGTCTATACATTTAGATTATATACTGCGAGCTCCAAAGAGGCAATTTATTGTTAGAAAGTGAATCATACTTCACACAAAAAGGGTATAAATAATTTTGTAAATCATTGTAAGCAACAAGCTCTACTTGAGCTGCGAAAGGCACTTGAAATACGCCAATTTAATGTCCTCTCACCGTGGCATTCACTGGCATGAATCTTTGAGTATTCAATCTATTTTTAACAGATTGATCATTATTGGAATAAAACATAAAAATTGTGAGGTCCTGCTTGCAGTCAGCGTTTTGATACGTACAAACAACGTGAACTCCATCGTACATCCTAACAATTCTATCATTTGTAACGACAGCCCTCCAATACAATTACATAGTAAGTTTTACCTTTCCGACTAAAAAGTACATCTTGCACAAAAGTTATCTTTGTTCGTTGTTTCTTATACAGTTTTTCATTTATTGTATGGATCACATGACACCTCAGGCCAGGAACATGCATCATGTAAATATTAGCAAACTCAGCAATGTAACTTCCGTGCAGATTAAAATTCTGTGCCGGAACCGGGATAAAACCTGGGACCTTGGGATTCGTGGGCAAACGCTATACTGACTGAGCTATCCCGGCACGCCTCACGATCCGACTTCAGAACTTCTGCCAGTACTTCGCCTCCTACTTTTAAAACTTCACAGAATTTCTCCTGCGGACCTTGCAGAACTAACACTCCTGGAAGGAAGTATATTGTGGAGACATGGCTTAGCCACAGCCTAAAGGATGTTTCCAGAATGAAACTTTGCAGAGGAGTGTGCGCTGATATGAAACTTCCTGGCAGATTAAAAAATTTCATATCAGCGCACATTCCGCTGCAGAGTGAATGTTTAAGTCTGGTAACTCAGCAATGTTCCACGTCTGCTAATTACAAGGTTTCTTCCGAAGGTAATGGAATGATGGGGTTAACTTGTTTATGTAATGATGTCTGTAGCTCAAATATCACAGCCGCCCGGAAGTAGCCGAATGATCTGGAGCGTCACGTTACGGATCGCTCGGCCGTCCCCGTCGGAGGTTTCGAATTCTCCCTCTGGTATGGATGTGTGTGTTGTCCTTAGGTTAGTTTAACTAAGACTAGGGACTGATGACCAACGTAGTTTGGTCCCATAGGATTACAAACATTTGAACAATATTTTTTTTCAAGTATCATGTGTTAGCAGAGTAGATATTCCTGAAAACTGATTTTCTTTATTTTCCTTTATCATAGAATATGGACATGGATTCGAAGCAATAATAGTGTGCAGTCATTGAATTATTGATTGAGCAATGAGGCGGTCTTGCTGACATTCACAGGAGGGCTGAAAAGTATCTACGGAGACACGCCGTTTGACCAGAGTACAGTACTGAGATGGATTAAAAAATTAAAGAAGGAGAAGTCAGCAATGACGACAAACCACACAGTGGGAGACCCGTAACTGCTAGCACTAGTGTGAGTAGTCAGTGACCGTATGGACTGATTCGTGCGGACCGACGAATCACAGTTCGGGACCTTGCTGCACAACTGTATACCCGGGAAGGTGACACCTGATTTGAAGGTTAGAAGAGTGGAAGTCTGAGCTACTTGAAGAAGGTTAGAAGAGTGGAAGTCTGAGCTACATGAAGTATTTGAAGCTAGTGAAGAGACGTTTTACTATGATCTGGTCACAAGAGATGGTAAATGGGTATATGTTAATTATTAGGAAACAAATAATCAGTCGAAGGAGTAGCATCACATCTCTTCTCCAAGAGCTGAAAAGTTAAAATGCCAGCGATCAGCAAAGAAAGTCATTGCGGCAGTGTTTCTCGGATGACAAGGGAGACATTCTCCGTGATGGTTCTACCGTAAATAGCATCGGCTTGGAGAAGCCACAAGGAATAAGAGACAGAACAAATATTTCAAAACATCTGACTACTACTCGTTTGGCCCAATGAAGGACAGTTTTCTGGGACGAAACTTTGAGGGCAGAAGTGAGGTGCCGCGCGAAATGGCCGCGTGGTCTGAGGCGTCATGGTACGGACTGAGTGGCCGTTCCCACCGGACTTTCGAGACCTACAACGGGCATGGGTGAGTCTGTGTGTTCTCCTTAAAGTAAAATAAGTTAATTAATTCGTAAGTCTAGGGACTGATGACAATAGCAGTTGTTCCAATAGATTTACAAACATATGAACATCGTAAATGTGGTGAATGTGGCAATGAAGCAGTGTCGTCGACAGTGGAAATCTTTCTTCCAGACAGTATTTCAGTGTGAGATTCAACGATAAATAAAATTTGTGGTGTGAATGGAGACTATTTTGAATAGTGCCATTGTGTAAAGGAATAGTTACTGAAATAAACTTGATAGCCTCCGAAATTTTTTCACTTTGTTACGACCATTCTTGCATGACTTTCAGAATAGCCCTCATATTTCAGGGAATTGGATATATACCATTAAATAAATCTCTGCTTCGCTCATTTCGGCTCTTCTCTACTTTCTTTTTGTCTATATCCTTCTCCGCCTGTCCTCTGTGCATCAGCCCCTTCGTCTTATCTCCATCTCATCCTTTCTTATTTAATGTCCGTTTACTTCTCCTTTCCCCTGCCATATCATCCATCTCACTTACCTTGGCCTTGGTTATTGTGATTACGAGCGAAAATTATTGGAAATTATATTGGAAGACGTATAAATGATTGAAAAAATTGGTTGGGATCATCGTAAGAAGGAAGCTAGATAATATATACTACTGGAAAATGAAAAAAGAATTCGTCAACCCAGCTGAGTGAAATTTTATTGGCCGCGGTGGAGTAGCCGAGCGGTCTAAAGCGTCTCGCTGCGGAGCGCGCGGTTGCTCGCCGTAGAGGTTTGAGTCCTCCCTGGGGCATGGGTGTGTGTGTTTGTCCCTAGGTTTAAGTAGTTTGTAAGCTACCGACTGATGACCACGCAGTTTGGTCCGATAGATTTAAAAAAAAATTATTGACACATTCTTGAGGATGTATATAACACACGATCACGTAGTCAGAACCATAAGCACGTCAGTGCAGTCACCGGAGTGTGCACAATGTCGAAGCAAATACAATGTATACTCTCCTTTTGTCGCAATGCAGGGTGTAACTTTCTCATGAAGACGATAGTAGAGGTGCCGAATGAAGTCTTAAGTTATGGCCTGCCATGCAGTTTCCATCTGATGCCTCAGTTGGATCAGATCTCGAGCCGGTCTTGTACACCGCGTGTAGATGACGTTTCATCCGGTTCCAGACACGCTCAATGGGGGACTTATGTGGAGATAATGATGAGCAGAGTAGTTGATGTACACCTAGGACACCTACAGGACACCTGTGGACGTGCATTATCCTGTTGGAAAACCACATCGCCTTGTTGGTGCATGAACTGTGGCAAGATGAGTTGAATGATGGTTTCAATGTTTCGGGTACTGTTCAATTTTCCCGCAACAAACACCAGAGGATAACGGCTAGTGCAGGATATGGCTTCCCTCACCATGATGCCAGGTGTCGGCTCCGTTTGCCTCTGTCGTGTATACTCCAGATTTTCGCACTCTCCTGCACGCACCACAAACGCGTACGACCATCATTGGCACTGAGGCAGTGGCGACTATCATCACTGTAGATAACACATCCCTTAATAAGCGCCTACCATGACACCAATGACTAAACGATGTCGGGGCGTGAGCGAAGGACACACTAACGGCATACATTGTCGCGTATCATTGAGCGGGGAGCGATATTCTAAACTCGCCATTCTCCTCTAGTGATCGTCTAGAGAACACTGAACAGTACATGGTACACTGAAACCATTATTTACCCCGACTTGCTACCACTCATGCACCAACAAGGTGATATAATTTTCCAACAGGACAATGAAGGTTCACATGTATCCCGTTACCACCAACCGTGCTCTTCAAGGTGTAGGTCAACTACCCAGGCCAGCACGATCCCCATATATCTCTCCCATTGGGTATGTTCTGGACCGCATTAAACATCATGTTGGGCGGTCTGCATGAGCGGCTCGAAATCTGGCCCAACTGAGACAGGCCACATCACATTCGGAACCTCTGCGATCATTTCCGTGAAAGAATTACAGCTTCCATTGCTGCAAAAGGGGGGGGGGGTATTGACGGTATTAACGCCAACATTGCGGACGCTCTGCTGACTGTACTCACCTGCATGCCGCTCTGTCTATGATATCGTGTGTTTTATACAACCTCAAGAATGTGTCATTAAAATTTCCCTTTGCTGGGTCGACGAAATCATGGCGTTCTTTTCTCATTTTCGAGGAGTGTAGCTTAAAGTTCTGTCGACGTCGTGGTCTGACAGACGGTGCTCGCCCTTTAAGAAAAACTATCCTGGGCATTTACATAGAGTGTTATAGGGAAATCACGGAAAACGCAAATCAGGATTGGCGAAGGCGGATTTCAACTGTTGTCCTCATAAATGTGGGGTCCTTCGTATATGGTGTACATAACAAGCAAATCATAATGTAAAACATATTGTTATAGTCCAGAACTATGCTTTGACGGAAACAACTCTAACACCCACTACTAGAAGAATTTCTCCATGATTGGTCCTACCCTCTCTCTCCACTGTCATAAACTTGGCCAACCTCCCCTTCCCATACCTATTCAAATGCATGCCATACATCGTGAAACCCTACATGTTGATAGACGTAAATGGCAACACTGCAGTATGAGCTATAAGTGCCTCCTAAAGCCTCATGTTTTTTTAGAGGTAAACTCACATTTGGGGATTTTTAAGGCGATAGTTTGTTGTTTTTTTTCTCCCTAAGGGGTGTTGTAATGGATGACAGTATTTCGCCAATGAGGTAGAACACTACGACAGTTATAATTCCGAGGGCTTCCGCGGCCACAGTCAGTTGACAGTTGAAAGTTTTCTGGTTGTTCTAGCGCATGGTGATGTAAGAAGGCTATTACTTTAAAAACCGACGTTTCGGCCAACGTTGCAGTGGCCATCTTCATGTATACTTCTTCTGAGTATACCCAGAAGAAGGCCATTACGACGTTGGTCGTCAAAGTAATGTTCATATTACATTATGACGCGGTACAACACCCATAAAACTTTTATATCAACTACGAGAATTGTCAGTTTGAGTCTTGTTTAGAATGTAAATAATAAATAAAAATTAAAAGAAAATATGTTTACTGCGTTTCTGGAAATTCAATCCAGAATGAGGTGGAATCAGTGAATGAAGTTTGAAAACAGATCAGTGTTAGTGAAATACTTAAGCATTTAATGACAAATAGGTTGGCAAACGTTAAATATACGTTACAGTCGTTTTGGAAATTGCGTTTTAAGAAATATTTTCATTATGAAAACATTTTTGAGACAAACTCAATAAAAAATGGAAATGGAAAACGTGCTTCGTGGGGTAAGCCGGAGACATAAATTCTTCTGTAATACAGTATTTTCATAAAATATATCTGTGCAGACCATACAGTCCACATGACTGTAGTTACTTAATGAGATGGGAAGAAAAGATACTAAACAATATTTTAATCTTGGATTTAATTTTTAAAATTTTCTCGTATAATAGACATAATTTACATGCAGATTTTCTAAATTGTACTGCAGAAATGCAGTATAGAACACTAAATATCTTCTTACATTATACCGTTGAACAAGAAAAACACATATTAGCTTCTTCATATTTTACAAAATGAGTTTAAAATTTTCGAGCTGAATTACTATCACCATACATGCGACTTTTATCAACACCTCACAAGAAAGAACACTCGTACATTATTATTGGCAAAAATAAAATTTGATACAGACACTTCTGGAATACATCTCAGTAACACGCAAGTGTGGGAGGTTCTTCGTGTAATGTTCTGCTTCTGTCTTAACAAGTGACGCATTGCAATATGATATTCACGGCCACATTCTGACTGATAATGGCTGCATGGCGTTATGTGGGCTGCCAAGTCTTCAGAAGAGGAAAAGGAATCTAGAAGCTCGGGAAGACCCGGTGGGTCACTCATCCAGCAGGATGTAGATGTATCTGAAACTGAGACGAATGGGTAAGCTTTAAATTTACACTCTAAATTATAGGTTACATGGAATGTTCGAACTGTTTTAAATGTATATTCAGGCTAATGTTCATAGACGGTGACAACTGGGATTAATTTTTATTTATTTATATTTATTATGTTCCACATGAACAAAATGAAGAGCAAGTAAAACAATCCTAAGCATACGTAAAGAGAACCTACTACGTAACACAGAAATTAGCTTAATTTTTCAATTTGTCCAGTAATTTCTCGATAGAATAGAAACAGTGAGCCATGAGGAAACTTTTTAGTTTAGACTTGATAATGCAAGGATTACTACTAAAAAATTTGAATTATTGTGATAGTTTATTAAAAATGGATGCATAAGAATACTGCACACTTTTCTGCTTATGGAAAATGAGGTGTGATTCAAAAGCAGATTCAGTTTCTGTCAAGTATTGAGTGAAAGCTGTTACCCTTTGGTAACAACTTAATATTATTAACAGCAAACGACATATTAAAGGAAATATGCACTGAGAGGTCAGTGTCAGAATCCCCAGCATACTAAACAGAAGTCAAGTTGTATCAAAATCTCGCACCAGTTGTCAGAATGATCACATTTTACTCATCATGACATGTTTCGAGACTACATTGTCTCATTTACAAGTGCTACATAAGGAATCACATATAAATACCATGTTTTAAAAACCGTAAAAAACTAACTGAATATACACCAAAGACACCCACCTTATAAAATAAATGATCATTCTGCCAATGAGCAATATCAAACTCCAAAACGTACATACGTTTCGTGCTTGTCCATGATAAAAATTCATTTTGAGTACACTTGTGAGGGACCGTAACCACAATGTCCTTCGGTCGTAACATACCTGCTCTTACATGACAAAGATGTAAGAAACAGAGAACAGTCACGGCTATCAACGATGACGTTCTGAAGGGATCAAAGATAGTGTCTAGGTGAGGTGCCGTTGAAATCAACAGTGTAAATTAGAAAAGACGTTCCTATGAAATGGGTGGTTGTGGTCACGGTCCCTCACAAGTGTACTCTAAAAGAATTTTTATCATGGACATCCACGAAATTTATGTACGTTTTAAAGTTTGACGTTGCTCATTGGCAGAATGGTCATTTAAGTTATAAGGTGCTTGCCTTTGGTGTATTTTCAGTTTGTTGTTTCCGGTTTTAAAACAGTGTATTTACATATGATTTATGTGATTCCTTGTTTAGCACTTCAAAATGAGACAATGAGGTCTCGAAACATGACGTGACGACTAAAATGTTATCATATTGACAACTGGTGCGACATTTTATGATACAAATTGACAAATTGTTGTACAATGGCGGCAATTGCGAATGGGAGTCAACAACTTGTATACGAGGTTACCACACCTATTCCTCGAACCGCTAGTTTCTGCACGATAAATATCCATTTGAACCACAGCAGTAACCCCAAAAAAATGACACCTTATTACAGCAGCAAATGAAAATAAGTGGACACCTTCTTACGTAGTACTGTCATTAATTTTAGCAATTGTTCTATGGTAAACAACGCAGCGTTTAGTTTATAAGATAGCATTTAATTTCCACGACAGCTTAAATCTACCCGAATGTCTAGAAATTTTAACCTTCCAGTCTCATTTATCATGTGCGCATTCTGCGTAATTGAAATGTCAGTTTCCGATGAACTGTATATTACAAACTGTAAAAACTGAGTCTTACTGTGATTTAGTTTCAATTTATTTTGTACAAGCCATGGACTTATTTATTTAACTGCATTATTTGATACTGCATCAGTATTGCCAACAACTTCCTTCACTATGGTGGAAGGCGTATAATTTATATAAATGGGAAGCAACAGTGACCCCATTTTGAATGCATATCACAGGCAGTGCACGCACTCCGGAGGGTCACCTGATGTCTGTTATTAAAGTAAGAGGTAAGCCAAGTGTGAACTACCCAAATTAATCCACAATGTTATAAGTTCTGAAACAATCTACTGTGATCAACACAATCAAATGTTTCTGTTAAATCAAAGAATATTCATACCATTTAATATTTTCTATTTAATCCATAAAGTTCCCGAAGGAAAAAAAGATACAGCATTGCCGTTTCTGAAAATATACAAATAAAATATTGTTTTTTCGGTCATGCCTTTATGAATCAACTGCGTATTGCAGTAAACACAGCAGAAAGCTGGATTTGTTATTTTACTGTTCCATAATGTAGCGACCATGCATACAAACATTTTTATATAAGTTTTAGTGAATATTTTTCTGTAATGATTTCAGAGCCCTCAGAATGATATATATAACATATTACAAGATTTACTTGGACTTATCTCTCCCTTTTACTGTGAGAAAACAATTGTTTTCTTCATTAAATATGTTTTGACGGTATGGCAGTGTTACTGATCTGAATAAACAGATTTTGTATGAAAACTTTTGCAAATATTTGGTTTTGTTGTAATATAGGAGAATTCCTTTGAATGAAATACTACTTACATTTCGATGTTAGTTGTTACATACAGCATCTGTATGTGATATGAATTCTAGCAATTTGCGTTACCACAGAAATTTACTCTGTAGAAGAATTGGAAATAAACATGTACGTAGACACATTACCTAGTGAAATTCATAAAAAACTAGATTTCAAGTACAAGCTTCTTATGGGAAATATTATGGGTCTAATAAAGCTGGATGTTGGATTAATTATAAATTGCTCTGTTTCATAGTCAAATGTAGTACAAAATTATGAATACAACTGCATAAACTTGTCAAATACGAGATACAATATTTTTCATAAGACAGCACACAATTCCGAATATAGCGACTTTGTAAACATATAGCATCTTAGATATTGCCAAAACGTAAGGTAATGAAAGAAACTGAAAATTATCTGTCTCACTATACAAAATAATAGACTTATCATGTGCTTGGCATACCAAATTTCTTGAATTCATTACAAATACTGACGCTATATATAAAAACTAGCATCGAAACGTTAGTGCAATATTTTTATCCAACACCATTCTCCTGTACTGGCATAACACAAAGCTATTTAAAAAAAATTTACACAAAATTCGTTTACGCAGGTATCATGCAGAAACAGTGATGAAGGTAAAACTATTACAGTAAAATACAAGCGAGAAATAATTCAGTATAATATTTATGGAACATAGACATATTAAATAACTGTTACACACTATATATTTATTACACAATAATATTTGTTTAGTTGTAAACTAGATTTCGTCTTCTTAGGCCATTTTCAGACAACTTAATACTGCAGATTATCCTCATCACACCAGGTACTGTGTTGGGAGTACAAAGCTCTTTGCCGGCCGCGGTGGCCGAGGTGACTGAGGCGCTCCAGTCACGGTCAGCACGGCCACTACGGTCGGGGGTTCGAATCCCCCCTCGGGCATGGATATTTGTGCCGTCCTTAGGATTAGCTAGTTCATAAGTAGTTTGTAAGTTTAGGGACTGATGACCCCGTAGTTAAGTCCCTTATGCTTAACAAACATTAGAACAAAGCTCTTACAAAGACATGTGTCCAATCATAGACAATGTGACCTTTAAATGTTTTATAAGAAATATAGACACTCAACCATTTCAAACAAGACAGTATCTAAGAAATAAGTATAGATAAAATTTCAATAAATAAACTGAAACAAAACTATGGTCCCGTGACTGTATTAGTAAGTACAATTGTATAATAAGTAGGGCCAAACGGAATATCAGAACATCACTGTACCTTAAAGAAATTTATTACTGCATTGTTGCGACAAACATAACAATAATTCCGATCAACAGATCGTTTTGTAAAACCTAGCACAACTATTTGAAAAGAAACACGCATACGATCGCCACCCTAGAAGGCGAAGCATTTATAAATTATTGCAAGAAATGTAACCCAAAGCTCAGTTACCCATATTTCTTTGCATTAATGATGAGATGCTGAGAAAGGGTACTCACATATATGTTTTTCTCTTTATTTCTCTTTGGTGTATTGGTAACGGGGCTAAATACAGAACTTTACCATAGTGACAGCATTATAATACAAATGAGACTTTATACAAAGGATATAAATGGAGTTATTTACAAAAAATAAACAAGCAAGATAAAAATGGTAGTCTTTCTAGACATACACAGAAAACAATTGAAGGAAAAACATATGGTGTGAAGTAACTGTACAATGAACACTGATGGAAATAATGTATAACCTGTAGGTTGAAACAGTAGAACGAGTGAAATACGGAAGCGTCGTCTGCGCGTTCGACATTAGCATTGATAAAATTACATGAAAACACTTGAACCAATCGATGCACTGAACTCTTGATTAACGCTGAAGATGATGCACTGGAACACACATAATGAGTTGCAATGGCGTGTGAGGAGAGGTTGGGTGTGGGTCAGGGGGAGAGGAGAATACATGAGGGAGAAGAAGCGATGGAAACTACGGGGATGGGAGAGGAAGGGAGAGTAGGTGGCGGAGATCGGAAGGACAGCTGGGGTGAGACCATGGAGAAGGGAAGGGAGGGTTCTCTGGGGAGGAGAGAAGAAAGTGAGGAGGGAAAAGGGATTGAAGTTTATAGGAGGCATAAATGTCGGGACAAAGGGCTTCATCCAGGAGGGGGAAGATGACGTAAGTTGTCAAGGGACAGGTCGAGGGCGGGGTTATGCAGTGATGGAGGCACGACGGCTGACCAGGCTAGGCGAGCGGTGGTTGAATGGTAGGATGAGATATTATAGGAAGGGGAGGAAATAGCGGGACGAGATAAAGAATCTACATGGGGGAGCGGGAGGATGCGGAAAACGAGATGGAGCACATGGCGTTCAAGGATTTGGAGGGATTTGTAAATGTGCAGAGAGGTAGATATTCAGGCAGGGTTGCCACAACAAAAGATTGGCCGGATAAGGAATTTATAGGTATTGGGGATGGAGAAGGGATTCAGTCCCACAGGTTGGGCCTGAGAGGAGATTGAGTAGATGGTCATCGTCATTTACTCAAGTGGGTTTGACATGTACATTCCAGGAAAGGTTGCGGTCAAGGGTAATACCTAGGTACTTGATGGTGTGTTTGAAGCAGATGAGGTGATTATGAAGCATCAAATAAAAATCAGGTAATCTGAACGACAGGATGGTTAACCCTTGATGATTGCTTGGTTTTGGCGCGATTTATGGGCAGGTACACCAATCAGCCCTGATAACGGTACACTCCGCCTTCCAAATCGCTGGCAAAGGGGTTCTACATAACGCTGGTGACTACTTTGAATTGCAATAACAGGTACAAACATGTAACGCTTTTGTATCGGCTGTGAATAAATAGTTGCCAATATTTAAGTTCCAACTCTCGAATAAGGGTAAGAGCGGTTTAGGTTACACTTACTGTTCTAATTTATAACTGATTTGCGTTTCATATTTTGAATTTTATTGTCAGTCCAGTGAAGTACGTCATGAATTTTTCGATTTAAATGAAAGTTTGCAATGTTTGTTGCACCGATGCACTTCACTGTAGCCCGGTATAGTAAGGTCTGATTTTTTTTTCTATTTGAGTCCATAGCAGTATGCATTTCATCTTTATTAATGAGAATTTACGTTATTTATGGATTAAATCAGACTGATCAGAAAGACGCATTTATGTCATAAGCACATAGTTCAGAACGTTAAACAGAGGGAGGTGGCGCAGTGGTATCGTATTGGAATCGCATTCGGGTGGAACGTGGTTCATATCCACCTTCGCACAGCCAGATGAACTTTATCCGTATTCTTTCTAAATCACTCCAGGCAAATGCCACGATGGTGATGGTCATTTGCTTCCAAATCCTTAGGGAAACTTGAGCGTGAGCTACGTCTCTAATGACCACGGTGTCAATGTGACATTAAAACCGTTACGCTTCCTTTAGAACAGTAAAAAAGGGCATCTTATAATCTTATAGACAATTAATTAATGCTATCTTGTAATTTACTTGAAATGTAAAAGGAACTAATTTATTTTGAACAAGCTTTGTAAGAATGCCATCTACCATAAAACCAAAATGAAATTATGTTGTGCAAAGTATGTATTCACTATTCTGTCGATTCTTGAGAGAATATTTGATTGCATAATGAATCAATCGCACGAGATATTGTGTAATAAACTGTAAATTTATTGTTTTTACGAACCGGTTCTTTGCTGCTACATCATGAGCTAAATACTACAGAGACACATCAATGGATATGGGAAGAGGCATATAGTGTTTTTTTTTTTACTTTATTTGTATATTAGGAACTCTACCAATGTACCAGAAACAGAAAAAGACGTCTCTTCTCTTCTTTATCCTTTTCTTACCACCTCATCTCCTCCAGATCCTAGTATGTCGTGCACAATCTCACATTAGAAAAGTTTCTATAAGTATGGCCAGACACCTTAATTAAAACACAGTACCAATGGCCACTTTCAAATTAAAGATGAAGATAACATTCCCTCCTTGGAAAAGAGCGGAATATGCGAAATTACTGGCATTTACTTGCAATTTTACATCACATATACGTATAACATATTTTACATTTGTTAGACATCTCTTTTAATGGAGTAATTCCCATCAATGTAGTTTTAAAACGAAACCCCTAGTCTTCTTTGAAAATTAACATAAAATATCCATGCACAAGCTTAAATGCTTTGAGTCTTAAACTGCCAAAATGCAGTGTTATATCTGTGTAATGTTGTGAGACGGTGGCTGTAATTTGTCTATTTTTCATACTAACCTTGTGTTATTTCTCTTTACGCTAATTATTAAAATATGTAACATTTTTCTCTGTAGATATTTCTTTATTTTGATTTCTGTGCCTTTGGGGACACACCAGGCGTGATGGGGTCCTGGGATTGTAGTACATTCTATGTTTATATGAAAATTTCGGGATTTTTATGATTATTGGCGCAGATTGGCTGCTAAAAAGTGGTTTTCCCTGTTGGGTACTGTCAGCCCACACAGAGCAGAGACGCTCTTGGAGGTCTCCCCCTCTCACCAACTTTTGCTCGCCTTCAGGGAAGGACGAGAGGGGCTGGCTTGACCTGTTTGGCGCCGACGCTACAGGCGGCGGAGGATACCTGGCAGAATTTCTTTAGAGTGTGTGGGATGCTTTACACAACGCTGGCCCGCGGTTTACGGTGGGCGATAGCGGGGACTGCCTCTTTAGTCATTCGGCCGTTTCGCAAGAGAGAATTTTCCTGTTACAAACAATAGCAGAGTGCTCTGGGCCCCGGGCTGTTTATGGAGACGTATTGCCCTTAGGCGTTATCTAAAAAAAAACTTCCTTGAAAGCAGCAGAGTTCGAACATAGTTAGTGTGACAAATGGTTAGGTTGAGAGGAAAGCTTTCTGCCTGTCTGGCACCCCAGGGGTTTGGCTCCAGCGGCTGTGTATATAGCACAACATTTTTAGGTCGTGTGACCGTAGCTAGGAGCAAGCTGAACTTTCTTGCAGGGCATTCACCCTGGGAACGGTGAGATTCCTCGGGTAGCTTTGGTGGCGTGGGCGGAGCCTCTAGGCAGCCGCAGAGAACGCGTCTTGATTTGGCAGATTATTTTAGTATGACAGCTAAACGATTTGTCAACGGCGCTACGCCATCTGATCGGTTGGACTATCAACCGTTAGCAGAGATTGGTGCGTTTTTTACGCTTGGGTGTGGCCGCTCGTCACTTGCCGTGAGCAGCGGCAGAGGGCGAGAGGGGACAGCCACTCCTTTCTGAGCGTCCGAAGTGCACGGACGTCGGTGGACTCCTGTTTGTGTGTCCGAGGGGTACGGACATCGGAAAACTCCAGTTTGAGCGTCCGAAGTGTACGGAGCTCGAAGACTACTGTGTGAGCGTCTGAAGTGTACGGACCTCGGGAGACTCCTGTTTGAGCGTCTGAAGTGTACGGACCTCGGGAGACACGCAATACTCCGTTTAGATTCGCGGGGAGGACATCGTGTTAAACGGTCCTCTGGTTAGACTTGTATTTGATTCTAAAGATTCGGACCTTGTAGAACTTGTGTTTACTTCACGGACGTTACATTGTCCGATGGTTACACTGTGAGCGGCCAGAGTTTAGTTTTCGTTTTGCTAGAGGTCTCTATTTGAGTATTCGCGCCTTTGCAAGTCGGGCACTGTTTTTTTTACAGATATTATTACGCAAGTGACTGATCGATTTGTGCCATGTATCCTTTGTGTCACCTATGCAAAATATTGATTAGTCTACTAGCGTGATAGAATCGCACAGCAACTGCCTAGCGACGCCGACGCTAGTGACGCTGTGTTATGTTACATGTCGACAGGTCGACATGTCGGATACAAATTTCAGCTCATCGGCTCCCACTGCCTGCTGCCTGCGACCCTGAGACGCTGCCGTCAATGATCATCTGTGTGGGTAAGGTGACGCACTTGCTGGGGGGTTTTATGAATCGGACTTGTTGGATTCTGTCCCTTATTATTTTTAGATCTACCTATTTACTCTGGGGAGCTTAGGTCTAACGATAATTTCAACCCCCTGTGCAGCCAATCTAATAGCGTTCTGTTTTGCAAAACATGCGACCTTTGACTTAGCCAGTCATTTTTGTGTCTCAATATTTTAACATTTGTAAAAGATTGTTTGAATACCATTATCTGTTCTTCATGGTACGAAAGGTCATCTAATTTTGTGTCAAGTTAGGATTTTTCATGTTTAATTGTAATAAATTGATTTTGAGCAGATCGTCTTTCATTTAAGAACATTCGTTATTCGCTATTTTGGAGGGGAAACAGAATACTTAAATTGTACAGTCTACCAATAATTTTTCAAGTACATTTTTTTTTGTTTGGTTCAACTGATACATTGCAATAGAGTAGGAATATTTATTATATGTTTGAAAATATGATCACATCATAGCTGATCAGTAACATTTTAATTTTCCATATTTTGGAGAGATGTGGTGGCGACCCAAGATAATTAATTGCTGTCCTAAATTTATATGAATATATACACACGACATGGTTCTCACATGGCAACTCCTGCAATAGGATTAACAACTTAGTTCACACTTGGCGACACATAACATAGGAATAAAGACATAGTTCACAATGTTTACCTAATGATGCCGTAACAGCCGAAAACCGGTTTGAAAAATTTACAGAATATTACACAATCATTTCGTGTGTTTCATGCAAAACGTATTTTTATTTTCACTGATGACCGGTTTTGGCACGCAAAAGCCTCTGGGGAAAAGGATACTAAAGACTGTATGTTTATATTAAACGTTGACAGTGATGAAAATCTTTAGATACCAGTTACGTACCTAATAGGATGTTAAATTTATATTTTTACTATAAAAGTCAACATTTTACTAAATGCTTCAGTAACAATATAAATGTAACATCCTATGTGATAAGTGACTGGCATGCAAAGAACATTCATCACTATTCACTTTTAATCAACGATACAAATTGTACCTCATTTTCCCCAGGAGAACAGAAAATGGTACCTTTGGGTGATGAAGAAAATCTTAAGAGTCTTCCACAGTATGGTACATCGTCTATTATCTATACCTCACACCAAGACAGATTTCGAGAATGAAATGGAAATAATGAAAGTAATTGCATTCAGCAATGTTCGTATCCCCACCCTGATTGAAAGCATACTTTGTAAGAAAATGAGACAGAAGATAATACTACTTTTGTACCCTCGTCAGAAGATACCTAATTACACAGACAAAAAAAGTGTACCAACGTTATATGTTGCTAAAACGTCAGAAAGGCTTGTAAGAAAACTGAAGTCCAGAAAAGACACATCAGTCTTTCAACAAGGTATACTATTGCCAACTACTCTTCAATAAAAAAGACAAGATTCCACGTTTGGAAAAGAGTGGCATATATAGGATCTCATGCAATATTTGTGGTGGTAAATTATATGTAGGCCAATCATGTAGGGCTAGAACTACTAGGCTGTATGCACATGAGAGGAGATGGAGACTAAAAAAAGAGACATTTCACCTTTGCAGAACATACCTTCAATGAGTGTCAAGTTTTTGACATTAAAGGTGATGTTTTCTACAGAGTGTATAAAGGCAGAAAGCTAATATTTCTTCAAATTATGCCTATCAACAAACACCAAGCTCAGAAACCAAACCTAATTCTCAATATTTAAATGCAATTTTAGTATCCACCCTTATTTAAGTAACAGCTGCTACCATGTTTGTTGAAATTGTTTAATGTTTCACACCCACGTTCCTAGGTTTTTCCTTCCTTGTGATACTAACACTATTCTTGCGAAAGTCAGTGAATTTTAAGATAGATAATAGACTTTAATATGTTCCTTTTTCCATATTCACATATTCCAAACATTTGTAATTGCCCCCCACCCATGTTTAATTGTTTATGTCTTTTTCACTCACCTGTTCCCCCTCCTAATTTTGTTCGTATACATAATTTAATTTAATATACAATTCTACTTACTGTACTGTCACAGTACCATATTTCACGTGTAAGTCAGAGTGATCAGAGACGCTGCCACATTTCGTGAGCACATATTTAAGTTAGTATATATAAGTTTATGAAATAAGGAGATATTGTGGATACCAAACAACTAAACCAACCTTTGCTGTATTTTGAAAATCAAGTTAACTATTTTAAATTTAATAGATACATATTTACAACAATGTTCCAATAGTTACTTATCATGTCAATAAGTATAAGTACGTCGATAGTAGTTAGGTGACATTAAAATTAAATAAAAAATACAGTGACCGTGCCTTTACAACTCTGTGTTGTCAAAAATTTTACTTAGATATATTTCCAGTCGTACTCCTCAATGACGGTAATTTTGGCATGTTTAAGCTGTGTTAAGATAATGCATTCGGGTAGGGAAGACATGTGGATTTCTGTAACACAGCTGAAACATTTCCGCTGTTGCGGGAGATTAATTAACGCCCATTACCCGGCTGCGCCATTGTCTCTTATATGCTCTAATGGCGTTCTCCGATACTGTAGAGATGGTATTTCATTGTGAACCTTCATTACAGGGTCAGACATGCAGATAAACAAAGAAAACTAATTTATATAAAAAGAATTAAAAATATTAAGATTAACTTCCGCAATACATCTTCTCTTAATTATTATAATTTAACATGAAACAGTGAAAATATGAAGAAGTAAACCTACATTGCCCATCTCCTTTAGGCAGACTCTACCTAGTGTAAAGAAAGTGACCCAAACTTGCGAATGCGTAAGGACATTTCTCATTAAGTCTAAATTATCGAAATCCGCGACAAACTTGCTGGAGAAAGTACTAGTCACCCTTCAACATTACTGAACCGTTGCGGACGTAACCCACTTTCCCATTTCAAACCCCAAACAAAGACCTAATGAATTCGAACTTGAATCAGAATATCACGTGGTTTCTGCCAGGATTCTCTGTTCGATACTTAATTCATCATTGTCACATAGCTGACCATATTCTGAAACAGTGTATCCAGGAGCAAAAGGGAGCTGTATGAACTAATGGATGCTGAAATTGCGTCGATGTTTGGCTTAGAGAATGTACACTACTGGCCTTTAAAATTGCTACACCAAGAAGAAATGCAGATGATAAACAGATATTCAGTGGAAAAATATATTATACTAGAACTAACATATGATTACATTTTCACGCAATTTGGGTGCATAGATCCTGAGAAATCAGTACCCAGAACAACCACCGCTGGCCGTAATAACGGCCTTGATACGCCTGGGAATTAAGTCAAACAGAGCTTCGATGGCGTGTACAGGTACAGATGCCCATGCAGCATCAACACAATACCATAGTTCATAAAGAGTAGTGATTGGCGTATTGTGACGAGCCAGTTCTAAGCCACAGTTGACCAGACGTTTCCAATTGGTGAGAGATCTGTTCAAACGTTTGTAAAGCTTATGGGACAACTGCGGGGTCATCAGTGCCTAAAATTACAAACTACTTATGGGCTAGTTTAGACAAAAGACGCCACAAACATCCGTTCGTCGTGCATTATCCAGCTGTAATGTAGGGTTTCGCAGGGATCGAATGAAGGGTAGAGCCACGTGTCGTAACACATATGAAATGTGACGGACACTGTTCAAAGTGCCGTCGATGCGAGCAAGACGTGACCGAGAAGTGTAACCAATGGCACCCCATACCATCTCGCCGTGTGATACGCCAGTATGGCGATGGCGAATACACGCTTGCAATGTGTGTTCACCACGATGTCGCCAAACACGGATGCGACCATCATGCTCAAACAGCAACTGGATTCCGAAAAAATGACGTTTTCCCATTCGTGCACCCAGGTTCTTCGTTGCGTACACCGTCGCAGGCGCTTCTGTCTGTGATGCAGCGTCAAATGTGACCGCAGCCATGGTCTCCGAGCTGATAGCCCATGCTGCTGCAAACGTCGTCGAACTGTTCATGCAGATGATTGTTGTCTTGCAAATGTCACCATCTGTTGTAACAGGGATCGAGACGTGGCTGCACGATCCGTTACAGCCATGCATATAAGATTTCTGTCATCTCGACTGCTAGGGATACAAGGCCGTTGGGATCCAGTACGGCGTTCCGTAATGCCCTCCTGAACCTACCGATTCTATATTCTCCTAACAGTTATTGGTTCGCGACCAATGCGAGCAGCACCGTCGCGATACGATAAACCGCAATCGCGATAGGCTACAATCCGACCTTTATCAAAGTCGGAAACGTGATGGTATGCATTTCTCCTTCTTACACGAGGCATCGCAATAACGTTTCACCAAGCAACGCCGGTCAACTGCTGTTTGTGTATGAGAAATCGGTTGGAAACTTTCCTCATGTCAGCACGTTGTAGGTGTCGCCAAAGCCATCGTTATGTGAATGCTCTGAAAAGCTTAGCATTTGCATATCACAGCTTCTTCTTCCTGTCGATTAAATTTCGCGTCTGTAGCACATCTTCGTGGTGTAGCAATTTTAATGGCCGTGAGTGTGGATACATATCCCATCGTTTGCAGAGTGCATCTATGTAATATCCCAATATCTTTGATATCATACAATGTTCTCCCTCTATCCTACCAGTAGGTTTTGGTTAATGAGGGCTAGTTCTCACTTGTTTGCATTCAATAATTTTCACAATTTCTTCAAGAAATTAGCCATGAAGTTTTGTCCGTGGTCTGTTGCTATTGGCTCATGTACCCCAAACACCACAATCCAATTATTGATGAACGCCTGCTACAACATTGTTACTTTTTGTTTGTTATTGCAAGTATGTTCAAATACTTAGAAAAATGATTGTTAGAAAATATTGGTTGCCTTCAGGAGTTTGGTGATTGTCCTAGAATATCTAACTCTAGGAGCCTGATTGGGGCTACTTCTTTGGTAACCTTTGTCAAAGTGTTCTCCGTCGACGTAAATCTGATCTTTGTGCACATTGTGTACAGTTACATATTTTTAATTCTACATCCATGTTCCTTATTTGCCACAGATAGCTCTCTGCAATACGCCTATTAGTAGCTCTGCACTGCCTGTTTTCTGACAACATGATGTCCTACTATAATGGCGACACCTTCCTGTACACCACAGTATCATCAGAAAACAGCTGCAGATTGCCACTACACTGTTTGTCAACTCAGTTATATAGATAGAAAATAATAACGGCCCTTCTACATCACTTAAAAGTTTGTTGGTGTAATTGTGAACTGACATATGGAACACACTCACCCGCATCAGTCTTCGACGTCCATTTACTACCAAGAATATCCGCAGCAAGAACTTTTGTGACGTATATTTTTTTGTTAATCTAAGTAATGCCAAAATGCTGCTTCACTTTATATATGTTGAAAACTGTTTATTATTATAGCAATAGGCCTATTTCGGCACTGTGGCCATCATCAGGCTATCTGCGGACAAATATTTATGATTAAAATGAGTGAAATAAAGATACTTACAATTTTGATATATTTTCTGTGACATACTATTTCAGACTTACTTCCATATGGCATCGTGGAGGTATAATTTATTACAATAACTGCATATAATTGCAGTATATATGCTCTTTAGATGGTATATATATTACGTTTATCAGGTATTAATTCATTACTGCCAATCTGTCAGTTTGACATATCCTCCAGCGATGCTCTATGGTTACAATTTGTTTATGACAGCATATAGTGGGATCTTTGGTAGTATGGTGTGATCTTTATTATGTTATGGTATTACGATATATATCTTTGTTTTAACTCGATTCGAAAATTTTAATAAAGTTGTCTAGATAATGTTTGTGTTTTAGTTCGGTTTGTTCATTTAAAATTTCGTCAGGGCTATCCTTCAGATGTGTATAAATTTCTACCTCTTTCAGGATGTTCATATGATAACCTTTTTGTGTGATATGTAATATTTTCATTGCGTCTGTAATTCGATCGGTTTCGTGATTTTCCGTTTTCAAATGATTACAGAATGCTGAAAGATTTTTATCGAATTTCGAAAGTTCTGCCAGTTTGTCCTATACAAAATTTCTGACAATCCTTACAGTTAATTTTATATATGCCAGGTAATTGGTATACTGGTGTTTTTGTCTTAGTGGAATGGATTAAGGTTTTTATGTTATGTGTAGTTCTGTAGGCAAATCTGACAGTAGTCTTTTTTAGTAATGCGTTCAGCTCATCAGACGTTCGTCCTATATAAGTGTGTGGTATGTATTTAATTTTTTGTTTTAAGGACGTATCTTTCGATAGCTTAATTTCCTTTAGAATTTTATTGGGTTTGTGTTTCGTGTGTTTGTCGTATAGTTTCTTTAGTATACTTGGATTAAAATCATTTTTGTGGGCTATATAGGTTAGTATTGAAAGCTCTTTATTTATAACTGTTTTTATAATAGTAGGTTTATTAGTCTATTGATCATAGTGTTAAAATATGCATGTTTTTGTGCTTTGGGATGACAAGAATTTGAGTTGATAATATTATCTGAAGTTATTGATTTTCTATATATGTCAAATTTATGTACATTGTTCTTATTCTTAATTGTCAAGTCCAAGAAATTTATGGTTTTATCGTTTTCTGGCTCCATGGTAAATTTGATTTTAGTAGGCAGGTTGTTCATTATTGTATACAGTTGTATATCAGTTTGTGATCCATCTATTAGTAGGTGGGTATCGTCTACATAGCGGTAATAGTATATTATTTCATTTATTATTGGGTGATTAGAGTGGAAGAATTTTTCTTCTAATGTATTTAAAAAGATATCAGCTATGGTTCCTGCTATGGCTGACGTGTGAGGAATCGTGCTGCTTAGCACCAGTACGCGAATTTCGCTTCACCCTGTATATGTACTGTTACTATCTGAAAACCCGACGCTCCCGGGTATTTATGTATCATATACGCTCGCAGCCCATCTTCCCTCCCCACCCCTCCTCCCTCAGGATCAACCTCTTCCTTTCCCGTCACTCTATTCATCGCCACACCCCTCTCTCTCGGCCAATTTATTCGACTCCCCATCCTCTATTTTGCCTCCTAATCTCTCCCCGCCCATTTATTTATGTTTTACTGCATAATCCGTTAAACCCGTGAAAATGAAAGAGTTGTGGAGGTTCACATAGGATGAAGCCGCCTGCGACGGTGCAGCCAATGAGGTCGCCCTGGTAGTAGAAGTTCGCCTGGAGCACCATCATCGCCATCATGAAGACATCTGCGGTATTTGTACATTCGCTTCAATCTACAGCGAAATTCGCCCAGTAGTTTAGTTTTCAAAGAGCTCATCCGTTATGACGTCGTATCTGCTGAACAATTTGTCGTTAGTGATATAATATTGTAGCTCCTTTCAGTGTATACATGGATATTGTTTGTGGAATGTGTTGCGAACAGAGTAATAAAGACTTAACAAAATGTCAAACATAATACAGTACCTATTTACGGATGTCATGTATATGACGTATTATCTCTTGAATTACGTGTCCTACAAAAAACATTGTTTGCCAGGTTCGTAGAGTGGAATATTAAGGAAACTGTGAGTGTTAACTGTCACGGTCGGTAAGATCAATATTACTAAAAGTTTCCGGGCTATTAAGCCGTGGTCTTATGGATTTATTACTTAAACCCAACGTTTCGTCCCCAACTGCGGATGACATTTTCAAAGGGGATCTTGGCAGTTTTGTATGTCCGATGCTATGGTAGTCAGTCACATTATTTGGTACCGCTATGTATACGATACGTTTGTTCTGTGGAGACATGGTAGAGAGGAAATAAACCGTTTTCTTCAACACCGCAACGCGATTAATTCTAGAATTCAGTTTACCATGGAGAAGGAGGAAGACGAAAAATCGAATTTTCTCGACGTGTCAGTTTTCAGAAAGGGAAATGGCACATTGGGCCATACAGTTTATCTGAAGCCCACACACACACAGGCCGTTATTTACACCGGGATTCAAACCAACACCAACAGCAAAAGCGAGGCAGTATAAAGACGTTGATGGACAGACCAAGGAACATCTGCGAACCGGAATTACTAGACACGGATTTGAAACACCTGAGTAATGCTTTACTTAAGAATGACTATTCGTCCACAGAGATAAGGAGAGCTTTGAGACCGACACGTAGAATTGAAAACGATGAAAAGGTTCCTGTGATATCTAAAGTCTTTCTTTTATCAAGGACGTCACCGACCACATCGGTTTAATTTTGACGAAACGGAATGTTGGCGTTATTCACAAACCCACTCAGAAGATACAGGATCACCTGAAATCGGCGAAGGACGCTCGAAAACCGCTGGAAAAAACAGGAATTTATAAGATTCCGTGTAGCTGTGGAGATACAGTTGCAGAGCTGCCTCCCGTGAGTGCTCCGAACGAAGTTTGGACATCTGCTGCTTAAATTCCCGGCCGAAGCGTTCCGCAGCGCCGTTTGACTGCGGGTGAAACGGTGCACTGGTGAGATGCTGAATTCCATTGCGTTCACGAAAGGAGCGAAATTCTTGCAATGTGAACTGAGGGCAATTGTCAAAGACTATTAGTACAGGTAGACCTTCCAGACAAAAAAATGAAGACAACGCCCTAACTGTGGTACAAGATGTCGTAGAAGACATTGGCACCGCAAATGGGTAACCACTAAAAGCACAACCACAATAAGCCACTTAGTTGTCCAGACTGGACCAGCATTGTCAATATGCATTCGTTACCAAGGTGAATCGACTTTTGGCCACCCAAAAAAATTCTGAGTTGGGGCGGACTGGTTGGTAGCGCACACTGAACACTGTGACGACATCGTTTCTATTTGGGTATCCATACGCTACCAAGTACAGTGTTGTCGTACCAATTGCTTAGTGCGAACCATTCCCAAATGTTCTTGGTGAAGTAAGTTCAATACTTATTTCTGCAAAGGTCACTGAATCAACACATGCGATTGATGACTGTCATTTGAAACTAGAATCACCCCTCGATGCACTGAAAGTTCATTCCTCCTAGTAAAAGAGCAACGCACCAGTGAATTTTCAATGTCACGTTGTGAACGAGGCAATTCTGTGAGAATGTAGCACAGCAAAATTTGTAAATCGGGATCTGTTTTTGTGGCCCGAGCAAATCCAACGGGAAGGATTGCAACAAACTATCTTCCTGTGAATTTATCTGACAACACGACATCTCAGAAGCATCAACGTCTTTGTCATGGCCAACAGGAAGACTGGAGAGTGCATCGTCATTTCCATGGCGATTTGTGGATCTGTACACAATCTCGTACTGATACTATGATAAGAGCAGTGCCCAACGTTGCAATTTGCGTGCCGCACCCTTAGGAATTGACTTGGCTATATGAAACAATGACTGCAAAGCCTTGTGGTCAGTGACTAAATAGAATTTTCTCCCATACAAGCAGTGATGGACTTTTGTGACACCATACACTATTGCTAAGACTTCCGTCTCAATCTGAGAAAAACGGAACTGTGTGTCCGTCAAAATTTTTGACGCAAACGCTATCGGACGGTCCGTATCTTTGTGCTTTCAAATGACGCCACTTGTATAGCCTTTGCAGAAGTACTTCTGGAGCTACACGAATCGGAATTTGATGTTAGTGAGGCTGGCAGCCCGGCAGCGTTGTTGTGACAGCAAGTAACAAGTAAAAAATTCGTAAAGCTATAAGTGTTTATCTTGTTGTAATGAGTGATATGTTAAGTTTGAAGAATCATCTGAAATACAGCAAATATGAATTATTTCAATTTTTCTGGGCAATAAATGCTGATGTTTTCATAGTATACATCTGTGTACCTTGGTTCCTACTGTGCACTTTTACAATAGCTCTGTACTTCATAATGTACCATATTTTGGCAGCTCATGTACTAAGTGATTAAGAGTTATCACGCCTACTAAATGGAACTGTTGCAGAATATTCAAATTCTGTTTTTGTGGATGACTTATTTGCTGTAATGAATCTGACTCCTCACGTGATGCTCCTAACGAAATTCAGTCTCAAAACATTGAAGATTTAATGAATGGTGATATTTAAAAAAATCCATACGAGGTTTGACGCGAAGAGATATTTGGTTAGTATACTTTGAAGAAATGTATTTTTATTTACTTATTTGTAACAAAATGTGTAAATTTTCACATCAAATTTTAAGAAAATTTACGTTTGGTGTCTACCCATAGCTTGTTAGTTACTCTTTTAGTATTCCTGACATTGGAGCATCTCTGAAGAGGAAGGTGATTCCAGAGGACCCATGGGAGACTTGGAATCTTTCACTGAATTCTTTCCAGTAGAATTCTGAGAGGTTGTGACATATTAGACAAACCTCTTATCTGTCCAGACTAGTTCACTTAATTTCAAACGAACCGCATCAGAAAAGTTGCATCATGTTGGGATTAAAGTTGTTATGGGGACTCTTACAAAACAATCTGGCAGTAACAAAAAATTTATTGTTAATAAAATATCAAGTTTGTGCAAATACAACATACTGTAATTCATTTTACTCTTAAGAAAATTAAAGACACGTGTTTACCATTGAAACCCGACGTACACAAGTATGTACTATCAACGTTAAAAAAAATGAAAATTCTCTAAATTGCAAAAAAAAAAAAAAAAAAAAAAAAATGGTGCCTATGCAACCTAATAAACAAAACAAATAATGACGTTTTCAAAATTTTAAATTAACCTTGTCACTGGGACTGAAGGGGCTAAAAAAGCGAAACTTGTTAATCTCCAATATTAATTTAAACGTTAGGAAGTCCTTTCTGAAAGCATTTGTCTGGAGTGTAGCATCGTATGGCAGTCAAACGTGGACGATAAGGAGTTCAGACAAATAGATTAAAGAAGCTTTTGAAATGTGATGCTACAGACGAATGACGAAGATTAGATGGGTAGATCACGTGACCAGTGTTGCCAGATAGCAGAGTGAGAAAATATCTACAGTCTCACAAAAATGTACCTACATTTTCCATACTTTCTCCCTGCCACCCCATTAACGCCCCTACATCAGGGTTGTAGCCAGGATTTGGGACTGAGAGGGACTGAATGCAGGAGTCCAGTCAGCAGAGGTTAACTAATTGATTAATGTGAAATGTTAATATTTTGAATAACTTTAAACTAAATATTTGGCATCATGCTTCACTTGCTGGATTGACTGATTGTAACTAACTGAAGGAGTCAAGTGTAGATTATGCCGCGAATTCCAAGTGCTCTGTTACAAGAGGATTACTGATTTATCGATCGGACAAGGGTACATCAAGAACCTGTCACCTATAGAGAGGAACTGCATTAATTATTTTCCCCAAATATGCTGCTAATTCCTAGTGTACTGTTACACGAGGATAACTGATTTATTGACCGCACAAGGATACATCTGGACACTATCAACCATAGAGTAGGAACAACAGTATTTAGTTTACACTCAGCACAAAAAAGGAAGTCCGTCACTCTGCATGATTCGATTTTCAAAGAGTAATGCTATGTTGACAACGAATATCTGGCGCTTTGTTCATTATAACGTTGACTGTCGCAAATGTTTTAGCGTTTTCTTGTCAGCATCTTCTCATTTACAAGTACTAACTAGTATATCGCCCTGACATAAATAAATAACACTCTAGTCAAGGTAATAAAACGTCTTTCGTTCATGGAAACAATGAATTTTCTTTGTGCTGACATTATCTAACACTATTTCCAAACCGACTCTCTATTCCACTGATATATATTGAAATCATCATATTTCGCATCAATTTTAATGTGTCTAAAACTATGTTTCCAAATTAATATTGTTTACTATGTAAAGAGAACAACTATGCCGTCTAAAATATCATTGCCTACTTCAAACTTTGTCACAATTGGTCGGCTTTATTCTCGCGCGCTGACAACTGTTCTGTTGCCAACATTACCCGCTAGGCATGTGTCAGCGATTGTAAAATTATATCGAAGTACCTACACATTGGGGACTTTTGGATGAAAATTCCCTACATGATTTTAATGCTTAAAAGTACCTACGTGTAGGGAAAATTCCCTACGTCTGGCAACACTGCACGTGACTAATGAGGAGGTGCTTAACCGAATTGGGGAGAAAAGGAGATTCTGGAGTATCCTAAGAGAACGGATAGATTGGTAGGACACATTCTGAGACATCAAGGAATCAACTTAGTATTAGAAGGAAGTGTGTGGGGTACAAATCGTAGATGGAGACCGAGGGACGAATACAGTAAGCAGATTCAAAAGGAAATAATTCTGTCACAGACAGCAAAGGACCAGAAGAACAATTAAACTGAATGGACAGATTCTTGAAAGAAAGATGAACATTAACAAGAGTAAATCAAGGGTAATGGAATGCAGTGTCAGGCTATGCTGAAGTGAGACGATAAAAGTAGAAGATGAGTTTTGTTATATAGGTAGCATGATAACTTCTGATGCCCGAAGTAAAGAAGGTATAAAATGCAGAAAGGCTATGGGAAGAGAGGTGTTTCTGAAGAATCGAAATTTGTTATCATCCAACGTTAGTCCAAATGTTAAGAAGTCCTTTCTGAAAGCTTTTGTCTTGGGTGTAGCACTGTATGGGACACATTACAGATAAAAAGATGATAGAAGCTTTCCAAATGTGGTGCAATAGACGAATGAGAAAATTAGAGTGCTCAACAGAATTGGAGAGAAAAGGAGTTTCTGGCATATCCTGACTAAGAGAAGGGATAGGTTGGTGCGACACATTCTGAGACATCAAGGAATTGTCAAATTAGCATTACAGGGAAGTATGTGGAGTAAAAATCGTAGAAGGAGACCGAGGGACGAATGCAGTAAGCAGATTCAAAAGGAAGTACGTTGTCGAACATATTCTGAGATTAAGAGACTTGCACAGGGCAGGGTAGTGTGAAGAGCTGCATCAAACCAGTCTGCAGACTGAAGACCACAACAACAATCACGCTGCGCGCGCAGGAGAGCATAGAATGGCCAACAATTCGTTATGGCGATACACGTAGTCGTTACGGAAGTAGGAAACCACAGGGATGGCGAGGGGTTGTCGGCGGGCAACGGCGGATGCGGCAGCGGTAGCGGGCGCCATTTTTGCGCAGCCGTGACCTTTTTGCAGTTGCAGGCGGCAGCGGCTGTGGGGTGACATTTGGCGGCGGCCGGCAGCTGCGGCTGGGCAGGTGCGCGGGTCACGACCCGGCGACCGCCGCCCACGCCTCTGGAGGAGCGCCGCCCGGCAACAGGTGCGGCCGGGGCGGCGGTGGGCGGCGCCGGGCACTCGGCGCAGCTGCCACCTGCCGCACTGTCAGCACACAAAGTCTATTATCAGCTGGCAGGTGTAACTCGACATGGCACAGTCGTGGCTGAAACTTATAAAGACCACATTTACATTCAAATTCATGTTTCAATGGATCATTGATCATACCTTAAATGTATTACCATCGCCCGCTAGTATACTCCCAGCCTTCCCAATTCGCTCGGATTGCGTGTTTTAGAGCGTACACCAAGAAGTTACGAATTTGGCCGCTGCGGAGCTATTTGTTGTTGTTGTGGTCTTCAGTCCGGAGACTGGTTTGATGCAGCTCACCACAATACCCTTTCCTGACCAAGCCTCTTCAACTCCACATAAGAACGGCAACCTACATCTGTCTGAATCTGTTTACTGTATCCATCTCTTGGTCTTCCTCTGCGGTTTTAACCCCACACACTTCCCTACAACGCTAAATTCACCATTCTTTGATGTCTAAGAATGTGCCCTATCAATCATCTCTCCTTTTAGTCAAGGTATGCCAGAAATTACTTTTCTCCCCAATTCTGTTCAGTAACTCCTCATTAGTTACGCGATCCACCCACCTAATCTTCAGCATTCTTCTGTAGCACCACATTTCAAAAGCCTCTATCCTCTTCCCGTCCGCACTGTTTATCGTCCAAGTTTCACTCCCATACAAGGCAACACTCCACACAAATGCCTTCAGAAAGGACTTCCTAAGGCTTAAATCAATATTTGATGTTAACAAATTTCTCTTTTTCCAGAACGCTTTTCTACCCATTGTCATTCTGCATTTTATATACTCTATACTGCGACCATCAATTTTTCTTTTACTGTCCAAGTAACAAAACTCATCTACCTCCTTTATTGTTTCATTACCTACTCTAATTCCCTCAGCATCACCTGATTTTCTTTGGCTGCTCTCCATTACCCTAGTTTTGCTCTTGTTAATGTTCATCTTATATGCACCTTTCAGCACACTGTCATTTCCGTTCAACTGTTCTTCCAGATCCTTTGCTGTCTCTGATAGCATTACTATGTCGTTGGCAAAACGCAATGATTTTAATTCTTCACGCTGAACTTTAATTCCTTCTCCAAATTTCTCCTTGCTTTCCTTTACAGCCTGCTCGATGTACAAATTGAATAACATTGGAGAAAGGCTACAACCCTGTTTTACTCCCTTTCCAAACTCTGCATCCCTTTCATGCCCTTCAACTCTTAAATCCGCTGTCTGGTTTTTGTACAAGTTGTAAATAACCTTACGCTCCCTATATTTTACTCCTGCTTGCTCCAGAACTTGAAATAGGTTATTCCAATCAACATTGTCAAAAGAAAGACCACATTTTCATTCAAATGCATGTTTCATTGCATCACTGACCATACCTCAAATCTATTACCGTCGCCCACTAGTATACTCCCAGCCATCCCACTTCGCTCGGCTTGCGTGTTTTGGAGCGTATCTAAATCTACATGGGATACTCTGCAAATCACATTTATGTGCCTGGCAGAGGGTTCATCGAACCACCTTTATACTGAATGAAACTTTCACTCTGCAGCGGAGTGTGCGCTGATATGAAACTTCCTGGCAGATTAAAATTTTGTACCAGAACCGGGACTCGAACCTGGGACCTTTGCCTTTCCGGGCAAGCGCACTACGGACTGTGCTATCCCGACAAGACTCACGATGCCACCTCACAACTTTTTCCGTCAGTACCTTGCTCCCACTTTCCAAGGTCCCAGGATCGAGTCCCGGTTCCGGCACACAATTTAAATTTGCCAGGGTGTTTCATATCAGCGCACACTCCGCTGCAGAGTGAAAGTTTCATTCTGGAAACATCCCTTAGGCTGTGGCTAAGCCATGTCTTGACCATATCTTTTCTTCCAGGAGTACTAGTCTTGCTTGGTTCGCAGGAGACGTTCTGTCAAGTTTGGAAAGTAGGAGGCGAGGTACTGGCGGAAGTAAAGTTGTGAGGTGGCATCTTCAGTCGTGTCGGGATAGCACAGTCGGTAGTGCGCTTGCCCGCGAAAGGCAAAGGTCACAGGTTCGAGTCCCGGTTCCGGCACACAATTTTAATTTGCCAGGAAGTTTCACCTTTATACTACTTATCTCCCATTCCATTGTCGAATAGCGCGCGGGAAGAAACAACACCTGAATCTCCCCGTTCGAGCTTTGATTTCTCGTATTTTATTCTGGTGATCATTTCTACCTATGCAAGTAGGAGTCAACAATATATTTTCGCATTCGGAGGAGAATGTTGGCGATTGGAGTTTCGCAAGTAGCCCACGCCGCAGCGATAAGTGCCGTTGTTGTAATGATTCGCATCCCAGATCCAGTATCATTACCGTAACGCTCTCTCCCCTGTATCGTGACAATACGAAACGAGCTGCCCTTCTTTGGACTCTTTCGATGTCCTCCGTTAAACCCACCTGATAAGGATCCCACACTGGGCTGCAATACTCAAGAAAGGACGGACAAGCGTTGTGTATGCAGTGTCTTTTGTGGTTCTGTTGCATGTTTTAAGGTTCTGCCAATAAAACGCAGTCTCTTGTTCGCCTTTCCCACGATATTATCTTCGTGTTCTTTCCAATTTAAGTATGAAGTAATAGTAATTCCTAGGTATTTTGTGGAGTTTACGGCCTACACTTTTGATTGATTTATCTTGTAAACAAAAATTCACGGATTTGTTTTCATACTCATGTGGACGACTTCACACTTCGCATTATTTAGAGTCAATTGCCAATTTTTACACCATACTGATATCTTATTCAGATCGTTCTGCAGTTGGTTTTGATCTTCAGATGGTTTTACTAGACGGTAAAGACAGCGTCATCTGCAAACAACCTAGGAGAGCTACTTAGAGTTTCCCCTAAATCATTTTTGTAAATAAGGAACAGCAGAGAACCAATAACATTACCCTGTGGAACGCCCGATATAACTTCTGTTTTAGTCGATGCCTTACCATCGATTACTACGAACTGTGTCCTCTCTGACAAGAAATCCCCTATCAAATCTCAAATTTGGGGCGACATACCATAACCACGCAATTTGATTAAGATCCGTTTGTGAGGTAGGTGTCAAAATCTTTCTGGAAATCAACGAATACGGAATCGATTTACGAACCCTTGTCGATAGCACCCATGACGTCGTGTGAATAAAGAGCTAGTTGTGTTTCACATGAACGAGTTGTGTTTCTAAATCCGTGTTGACCTTGGGTCAATAGATCGTTCTGTTCGAGGTAATTCATAATATTTGAATACAGGATATGTTCCAAAACCCTGATGAAAATTGACGTCAATGAAATAGGCCTGTACTTTAGCGCACACTAAGAAGTTACCAATTTGGCCGCTGTGGAGCTAGTAGCGTACCCTAAACCCGCGCTTCACAAACATAGTAATCAATAGTAGAAACTAAGTAAACAGTGTAATTTCCTGTCGTTCGACTGCGTTGACTAGCAAAAGTATACTGAGGTATGATCAGGAAATTACGGTGGATTCATTCCGTAATCGTATTTGTAGTAGATTGTTATTAGAAAACCATTACCGAGTTTGCAATAATCCGATCTTCATGTTTCTTCAAACGCACGCTCTAATTTTCTACCCCATCGGTATATCTGGTCTGATTAGTTACTTTTTTATGATCTTACTTTAACGCACTAACGTCTCATTACAGGTTTTAATTTGACGATAGCAATGGTGTATTTCTGCACAGACCGAAGTGGTAAAGCGAAAGGAGTTTCATTTCACGAAATTCCCAGCAAAAGTGATGTCAGAGAACAGTGGCTGAAAGCAATATCAAGAACAGATTTTACGCCCAATTTAAACTTTCCACCATGTGTGGTATGTAGCCTTCATTTCCGAGATGCTGATTATCGGTGTGGAGTAAAAATTAAGAAATGGCTGGATGTTGCTGCTCCCTCTGCTTTATCCACCTAATAAAGTTGTACAAGCAAAAGAAGTACGTGTAACTATTAAAAAACTGACAGTGCATTTCACACTGAAGAAACAAAACCATGAAAGCACAGAGGAAACCCGTGATCAGAGCATTAATTCCAATGTCCAACTGCTCGAAAATCATGGCAGTAATATTTGCCGTTCTTCCAGTCATAACCAGTGTGATATTTTCGACGAAAAGCTGATAAAAATAGAACAAAATAAATTGCATGTTCTGTTGTGGAGGTCTAGAGTTAATCTTTTACATCTCTAAAAGAAACTTAATGAAATCACTCGTTATCTGCCAAATTTGTCAGCAATCACGCTTGTACAATATTCACTTCTCCAGTTGTCAATGTGTTGAACACTGCGAAAGTTTTACAGTGCACAAGTCAAACTTCCTTTCCTTTGGTATTAGCATATTTCGTTTTCTGTTCTAAATTGCTTGTAATGCATTACATAACTTTCGATTTAACTCCACATTCGCAGAAATCTGCTCGCAGCCACATAAGGTAAATATATTTATAACTTTGAACATGGCTGAATAGTAGCAACTGTAATCCCTTCTGTTTCAAATGTATAACAGCCAACCGGTTGTCTAAAATTTAAGGTCCATGATCTAGGTTTCGTTACCGTTATTGGTAACTTTATCATAAGACGTATAAAGCTCACGTGAGAAACATGACTTCATAATTACATAATACAAACAAATTTGCTCAGGTTCAAAATGGCAAAAATATCAGTGATGTATGAAAGATACATATGTCAAGGACCGTAAATTTGATGCAACCGGTTGGCTGTTGTACATCAAAAAATTATCTATGACAACCGACGAAAAGACTTTAATTTCATGACTATGAGACTGTAAAACTATCGTTCCTTTAGAACTGAACAAAATGGGGAGGGACTTATTAAATTCCGAAAGAACATTATACTGTTTGTTCTTGTATGTTTTTCATGTCATCGTTCTTATATCATAGTTACATAGCAAATTAATGCATTCATAGTTTTGGATTTTATTGTGCATGAAAAACTGTTTTCTAAATGTTTATGTAAATAGACATTCCTAGAATGTGCAGGGAGTAGAACTAGTAGCTTTTGGAGATAATTCCAATATTTTAATCAATCTGAACATAAGTACAAATGTAAAATCGATGAAAAATTTCGTTCTGTGAGGCCTGCACTTTGAATAGGTCTGTGAGAGACATAGCTAATGATATGCTAAGAATAATGTATATTCCTCTCTTCTTCATGAGCCTTTATTACTTCACAAGGAGCTCATTGGAACCTTAGGCCATTCTCAAGTGTTCTGCAAATACAGTGCATAATTTAGATACTTTTGGATACTTTCTCATGACGTAATAAATATTTCATTTTACTTACGCTTCATGCAATATCATGTTTTTTTTTTTTTTTTTTTTTTTTTTTTTTTTGAAGCCTGATTCAGTTTTTGAGTCGATTTTGTGCTTTAATGTTCGTGATAGATATGCAGTACTCTTTGGTGAAGTAATGGATAAGTATTTCAATTATTATAAGTAACAGAGTTACGTGTAATACAAGTGGTAAAGTTGTATGGTTCATTTACTGCCTTTGCTTACCTGGATTTGGTTATTCTGTATCTTACATGTGTTTATCCATTCCCTTTTCTGTTCATAATATGAAGAAAATTTTCGATGTATTTTTAATGTCTTAGCTCAATTTGTTGGTTTAACATTTCGTTTATGTTGTAGTGTACATGTTATAGATTTCAGTTTCTTCCACAATATTCATTTTTTTGTTTGATAAAATGCCAATTATTTTAAAATTACTGTGAGCAAAATGCTAACAGTGTGAGGGCTCGTGGGTTAGCGAAATGCAAAGTAAGTGTACATACACCAAGACTATAAGTTAACCACGGATATAAAGCACATCATTTACTGGCAACTACATAAATTTACAATATCGTTGTAGTACTGCTGCTATGAAGAACTATTACGGCAGCCAATGCTAGAGCATCAATATGAAAGCACAAAATATACTTTAATACTCAATTGCACATAATATAACAATGATATGAGTAACATAAGTAAAATAAAATAAGTATTACATAATTATTGTTCCATTGTCAAGTAAACCAACCATTATCTATATTAATTGCCGTATTCTCAGAATACCTAATGAAGGCCTAGGCCAAAATTAGTCCAGTATAAGATAATTAACTCACTGAGAGCACTGGGGAAAATAAGTTATTACATCATTGGCCATGTCTCTCAAAGTCATACTCCACTCTGTGGTGCTCAAAGAACGAAAATTTCTAACAACAAAGTCAGATACAACACTGCAGAATATTCTAGAATACTTAAGATTTAAAGTAAAAGATAAAATTCATAAAAAGGATAAATGTCATGTACAAACTTCTGCCAGGATATATCAGTATCAAAATTTTAGCACAACTAAGTTTAAAAGAGTACGTATGAATATACAGATCAGTATTGTCAATATCATGAGAAATCAACACGAAACTACTCCACGAGGAATTCTTAACAAAAAAAAAAAACAAAAAAAAATCATAACTTTATACTTCTGTGGTAGTGTAGACTTTCATGGCGTAATGACTGATAATATTCTTCTTGGGTCTAGAGGCTCCTGTACACGTAAATATAAAATGAACGACTTATAGATAAACAACATCCCATCTCAAAAAGAAAAGTTCCATTTCACTTTTACAACTGAATCATTAACATGACTGATACACATTTCAACAGTCCAGAACGAAATTGACTAGCCAAATGTCTAAAATATATGACAGCACCCATATTCTAAAATTATGAACAAAAGAATATAACATTCAAAATAATATTAATAGATGTAACAAATTTATCTGTTGAAAGCCAACAGCAAATTAGTGTCAAAATAGCAAAAGATATAGAAAAATAGAAGAATATAAAAGTTGAAAAATATACAAATCAAAAAAGAGTGAAGCAAATTAATTGACAATGCCATGGTAATGAAATCAAAGCAAGACAGTGGTGTAGTCATTATAAACAAAGATGATTATAAATATAAACATATGACTTTTTCAACAAAAATCTGACAGAAATCAATGGAAATCCTCCAAAAATATGTATAGCACAAATAAACCGAACTATAAAAGTGTGTCACACATTTCTTCAAGATTATGGCATGAAAACAAACATACAAATGTGTCCTAGAACTCCTAAACTAAGTGGTTACCTTGATGAACATCGACAAAATATCCAACTGCACCTTCCAGTGGATTACGTTAATAGTCCAACATAGTTTCAAAAGTAAAAAAAAAAAAAATCAAAGTAGCTACTAACCAACTGCTATACCTACATCAATAAATATACAACAACAATTCCAGAAAAGTGACACGTAACATCAAAGACATAACATTTCCAACAAATGCAAAAACTGACTGATTAGACATAACAAACCTGTATACATATATTTCAAAACAGAAAACTGTAGATACTATTACATGCAACCTAGTAGCACATCAGAAAATGTCATTCATGAAATCAAATAGCTATTGAAACTAGTACTAGTATTTCCAATACAATAACAAATATTATATGCAAAAGGCTGTGTTACAATGGGTAGTAACAAAGCATGAACCATTGCCAGTACATTTTTGAACAATCTTGAAAAATATTAAAGAATATCAATACAATAATACAAAAGATTTTATACTATTTTCGCTACATTAACAATACAGTGATGAATATAGATGGGTAGCAAGAATATATCATACAATATACACAGCTCTAAAGCAACTATCTCCCGACATTAAATTTACTGTAGAGAACAACATTAACAAAAGAATTACTTTCCTACATCTATACCATTAACAATGTCCATAAGAAACACGTTTTCGAAATTTACAGAAAACTGACCACTACTCACACCATCATAAATGCACATACCGGTCATACATAAACCTACAAAACAGCTTTCTTCCATACTCTAATGAGCAGATTAATATACTTACCACTGGAAAAGAAGCAATTGAAAAAGAAATAAAGATCTGTGGGTACATAGCACAACAAAACAATTATAACCTTTATGAATCAAAAGTACATGACCATAAGAACAACTAAAAAATCACAAATACACAAAGAAATAACATTAAAATAGAACGAAACAATCAAGAGCAAACAACTTAAATACCTGCAACATACATGAAATATATATATCACACTGAATAATTAAGTATTCAAGCATTAGAACATTGATTTGTCAACCTATACGAACGTAGATTAAGCTATAAAATTTACAAAGGAATCACACATATAAAGTAATATACAGCAACCAGGGAATTTATAAAATGACTATCTAAATTCGAAATAAAGCTTCCATAAGCAAATACAATTACTAAATCAACGATATTTAGCACATAAATTACTGGTAACTATGTTACATATAATATCATTGAAATACTGCCGCTACAAAAAGCGATTATTACAGTCACTGCTGTAACATTATGTACAATCAATATAAATGCACAACATCAACATTAAGCTAATAACAATAATATTAGAGTGAACGTAAATAAAATAAATCTGATGTAATAATTATACAATTTTTGTGTCATGAGACTGAACCCAACAAACTATCTAAATTACCTAATGTATTCACAGAACAACTTATGATGGCGTAAGGGCGGAATGAGCTTATTGTGAAGTAAGAAAAGTTCAGAAAACAGGTAGCAAAATAAGGTTTCTGTATTATATCAGTAGTAGGTGAATATGTTTTTAAAACGAATTATTTAAAGGTTTTATCCAATTAGCAGAAGAATAAGTAAGATGAAACTACAATGTAACACAAATTAGCTTAATTAAAGAAATTCCAGAAATACTTCAACACAATTGGAAGAGTAAACTACGAGGAAACTACTGATTTTAGCTTTTAAGGTGTGTAAATTCCTAAAAAGTTTTTGAATTTTGGTGGTACCAGAATACTGCACACTAATGTGCATGAATGTCAAAAGGGTGTGATCCAAATGCAGATGGGATTTCTATCTAGTGTTAACTGAGTGAAAGCTGCAAACTATTGGGAATAACCAAAAACTATTAATCAAAAACTACAGTCAAGAAAATTTGTTTTGAAAGGCCAGATATCAGAATTCCAAAGCAAGTAAACAGATGTCGACATGAGGTTTATGAGCTCGTACTACATATTGCTAGAACCACCCATTTATATGCAACAAATACGCTTTTAGGATCAGGTGAAATGAAAATAAGCGAAGAAGATTCCTATCTCTATTGATCTATCACTTACTTCAAATACTGTTCTAATGGTAAACCATCTGGCATTTAGTTTTTGAAGTGGATCCTGAACCTGGGATTTCCATGCCAGCATACTATATGTTCGAGTGCATAGAAATCTCAAATAGATTGTATCACTAATCAAGTGCCTTTACTGTGTGATCAATTGTCAAATGGCAAAAAATGAGTATTACTGTTATTTAGCATCAATTTATTTTCAAAAAGACATGCACCAATTTCTTTAATGGCACTATTAGATCTTGTGTCAATATTGCCACAAACGTTCTACCAAGCTGTGTTATCACCAAACAAAACCATCTGAGAACTACCTGTTGTACTAGATAGTCCATCAGTTATATAAAGAGAACTAATAATGGCCTCAGAACAGAGCTCTGCCCCTCTTTAATCTTCATGCATTTTATCCACAAAGATAAAAGACAGTGTGATGGCCGTACGCCACTAGTCAGTACAACTAGAGAATAGATGCCTCTCCCATTCTTACCTTAGGGGAATTAATGTGGGAAGAAATTGTAAGAAGGCAGTCGCCTCACCACATATGTGAATGCAAGAAGTTTAACTGTCACGATGGGATCTCAGGTGGTCGATAATTCATAATGCCTTACAGTTTCGTCTGTAATGACAGCTATGGCGAAGAGGAATAATGGCAGAAACTTGACTTTAAATGAAAAGGCGTAAATAACAGTTGTTGGGGGACAACATACAACACTGCAGAAGCGACTCCAAAACGCTCACTCTCTTAAGTTTCTATAGGGCTGCAGTTGCTAAACCCTTAATAATGGAAGCCACGGACATGCAACCTGGCGTCTTTAAGACTGAAAGTATGTGGTGCGGTCTGATGAATAATCTTTTAGAATCCTTCCTACAAGTAAGAGGTTTTTGATACGGTATGGCTGCTGTCTACAGTCAAACATGGAAGGTTCCCTCATGATTAGGGCATGTATATCATAGTATTTGACTATTTCTGCCATAAATCTCACTGAAAGAAATCTCTCCATCCTCCCAATGAAGTTGGCATCTGCTTGTATATTTTCGTGGATAGGTAGTAGAAGGTACATTGCATCAAACGTAGACGCTCGTTCACTGATCAGCTTGATAGTTCACAGTTCTCTATATTGTTTTACAAGTCAGACAGAGGATGGCGAATTGAGGAGTCAAGTGAGGAGATGGTGTCAGAAAGGAAGGGAGATTTGTGGAGCAAGGGGGAGGGCGAGTTGAACAGAGAAAGGGGAAAGGAGAAAGAGGGAGGGAAGCGGAACCAATATTAAATGTTAGTAAAGAAATATCCCAGCAACGGCGGGTTTATGTGCGGTGTCTGACAGAGGTTGGCTCATAACAAACTTTGACACCACTCTACGATTTCATTCAGACATCATTCAGAGTTATCCAGTTGACTCTCAAAACAAGTCGAAGGCGACTGTCAACATAATATTTATTTAGAGGCACCTCTAACGGAACGTCACGAAAGACTTCGACACCGTTTGACTATCACCAAGGACGTTGGCGTATGTGGGTCTGTTTTCATAAGTCAATGCATGCTGCATGGTGGAGGGTACTTTGCATTCCATTAAACGAAGAGAGCGATCATAATGAAAGTTGTCATTTCCGTTTAATATTTCATATGGACAGATTTAGACAGACCAAGTTAGTCTCTTCGATGAACAGGACCACAGTGAAACAGATAAATACAACAATTGTTGGAGGCATCATGTAGTACTTCAGCCTTCACAAGGTGCTGAATAAAAGATCCCCGAGAGGAATATTTCAACTCAGGCGCTATCTAAGTATGATTATGCCGCTGGTAATGTGTGATTGTGAATTCCTCGCCTTTAGCAGAACAGATGAAGGAAACTTCATGGTTTTGGAAAAAAAATCCCGCATCAAATCCATGGCCCCGTGATGGACACAAACAATTGAATTAAAATTTCGAAAGTAACAGAGGTTTAGGCACATCCTGGCATAATGAAAAGAATTATAAGAAGAAGATTGGCTGCATATGTAGCAAGGATGATTGAAACTAAAATAGCCTATGATGTCTTTCTGGTAACTATAACTGTAAGAAGGGGGTGGGAGGATCACTGACAAGGTGAAAGGACACTAGCGAACAGACATGGTCACCGAGGGCGTGGGACTAGGAGCAGGTTCGCAATGAGGAACAGTGAAGGAGGAGTCTAGTACAGGCATATGGCCACGGACATGTTTCTACATCTACATAAATACTCTGCAATTCACGCTGAAGTGCAGGGCAGACTGTTTATCGAAACGCTTTTATGTCATCTATCTACCGTTACATCCTCTAATACCTCGCAAGAAAAATCATCACCTTAATCTGTCCGTTACTTGTTTCATTTATCTTGTTTTATAATGACGATTATGTCTTCCTATGTATCTGGGTGCTCACAAAATTTGTACGCATTCGAAAGGGAAAGTTGGCGAAAGAAATTGGCAAATACATGTTGGCGGAAGGAATAAAGTCTTTCTTTTAATGATTTCCGCCCCAACTTGCGCATCAGATACACGACACTCTCTCTTCCATATCACGATAATACAAAACGAGGAGACCTTCTCTGAACTTTTCTTACATCGTCTGTCAGTAGCAATACTCCAAAAGAGGTCGCACAAGTCTGATGTAGGGAATTTTTTTAGTACATGAATTGCATCTCGTAAGTCTTTAGCCAATGAAACGTTGCAACTGGTTCGTGTTCCCTATAAGATTTTCTACAAGTTCTTTCAAATTGAAGTTGTATATAATCGTAATTACTACGTATTTAATTGGGTGATATGTCGTGCTAATGAAGGTAACTGGTTTACTTTAGTGCTCATATGCATGACTACATACTTATGATTATTTAGTGTCAGTTGATAATTTTTAGACCATTGAGATATCTAAATAACTTTGCAGATACTTTTGATCTTCTTTTGAATTCACTAATTTATAGAAGAGATCATCATTCGCTAACAGTCTAAGAGAGCTTTTCACATTCTCTCATAAATTGTTTATCGAGATAAGGAACGGTAGTGGCTCTTTAACACTTCCCTGAAGAACTCCATACATGACTTCTGTTTTACTCCTGGACTCGCCGGACGTTACTGACACGAAATAACGAATCCAATTGCACAAGTGTGGTGCATTTTGATTAGAAGACGATTGTGATGTACAGTGTCAAAAGCCTTTCGGAAGTCTAGAAATATGGAATAGATTGGAGATCCCTTGTCGATAGGACTAATTACATCATGTAAGTACAGAGTGTTTTACAAGAATAATGCTTTCTGAATCCGTGTTGACTATGATTGTCTTCAATGTAGTTCATAATGATTGAGGAAAGTAGAAGTTCTAAAACCCTGCTGCAAAATGACGTCAATGATATAGACCAGTAATTTTTCGGATCACTCCTATTGCCATTTTTCAATATTCGAGTGACCTGTGCCACTTTCCAGTCTTTGGGTGTGGGTCTTTCACTGGGCGAGCGGGTGTATATGATAGCTGGGAATGGGGCGATTGCATCAGCATATTCCGAAAGGAACCTGATCCGTATACAATTAGGACTGGGAGGCTTACTTTTGTTAACCGTTTTAAGCTGCTTTAATACTCCATTGACATCTACTAAATTAATCATATATCGATTTCTGGAGTATTTAACTCTTCTGCTTTGATGAATGAATTTCGGAAAGCTGTGTTTAGCATTTCTGCTTTAGCACAACTGTCAAATGTATCATCACCGTTGAGTTTAACAATGGAGATCTTGCGGAAATATATTTTATTTTTAGGTATTTATAAGTATTCATATATTTACAGTGAAAAATATATTTTTTTTAAACTATATAAATATAAGAAATGTTAACGGAATTCAACTGCTATTATAGAACGTCAGCAGCTTTCAAATTGGCTTTACATTTCCTTCATTGGAACATTATGATTCATTCATATTATTAACAGTATTACATCTAATTTTTGGCTTCAATTAATAAATAAAAGAATTTTAAAGCCAAATTTCTGGTCGAAACTGATTGCAACAATTCGCTTCTTATTTAGAGTTAAGGTTAACTGATATTTCAATACTTTTTGGTTGCAAACCAAAAGTCATATTTAATTGCAACCCTAATTAGCTCACGTAAGTGCTCCTTGATTTCATTCATAATATAGCCCTATTAGTAAGATAATGATGAGGAATATTGTTCATATTGTAATATTTGATAATAATTACAATTGGTAAAATTACTGGGATTTCTACATCAAAAATTAGAGAAATTACTGTGATTAAGAAGAACTGAATTACGAATGGTATTTGTGCTTATCTTTGATTGATGATTATTGAGATTTGTCCTGTTATAACGTATGGTTCTTCTACTGGTCGTTTTCCAGCTCATGGTAATAAAAAATTACAATTACTCTGATTCAAAATAAAATTTGATTTGTAGGATAAAACTGGTTTCTTCGTTTTATTATAAAGTACAACTTCATGTGCAGAAGTTTTCCAGAGATGAGGAGGCCTGCATCAGGTAACGAGCTAGAAGGGCTGCATCACACGCTGGTACCTACGGCCGCAGTACGCCGCGATCACAATAGCCGGCGCCCGCAACAAGCTGCAAGCTCTCCTCTCAGGCGGAAGCGTTATGCGGGCAGCGGCGGCAGGCGACAGCGCGCGCTGTTGCGGCAATCACGGCGAGCGACCCCTGACCTTTGCAGGGGCGGGGCGGCCGCGGCTGCCCACACCCCGCCCCCCACACGGCAGATACCTGCGGCTTAACACCGTGGTGGCGCTCACTCACGACCGCGCCGTGTCCGCGCGTCAGCGCATCTTTTCACGGGGAACCGTAAAACAAGAGCCCGCGAAATGGGCTGTGCTATACAAGCGCTTCTGCACGCCGCCGCGCCGGTACCACACGGTGAGAACAAACGCTTGCCTCACAATACACCTACACATGTGTGCTGCTGTCCGTCACTTTCCGAGGAACCTGATGGGCTTTTAAACGTGTTGAAAAACACTTGTAATTTATGTGTACGGGATGACGATAATTGAATGATATGAAACAAAACGTAGATTTGTTACAAACTATTGCGTGCACACACTTTACTCAACATGTAAAAGTCACGATTTTCTTGCTTTCCGTCACATTACGCAGTGAATAAATAAATTCTTCATGACTAGCAGGAGTGTATATTACTTCATTTTATTAGAAATTATTTGTATAAATTTACTTTTTTCTTGTCTCGAAAATAAATTTGAACTTCGTAAGCTAATATGGGGAAAGATTATGGTAACTTGCTGCATAATAAAATTTACCGGTATTCCATTAAAGTCTAGATTCCTGTCTCGAAAATAAATTTTAATTTCGTAAGTTAATGTGGGGAGTCTATATTCCTGTCTCGAAAATAAATTTGAATTTCGTAGGTTAATGTTAGGAAAGATTATGGAAACTTGCTTCATAATTAAAAGTTACCCGTATTGCATGAAAGTCTAGATTCCTGTCTCGAAATTAAATTTTAATTTCGTAAGTTAATAGGGGGAAAGATTGTGGTAACTTGCTGCATAATTAAAATTACCGGTATTCCGTGACAGTCTAGAGTGCAAATGACCAACTATCTGAATATTTTTCACTAATGGAAACTTAGTTAAATAAGCTGTTAATTTTATCAAACACTACACTAGATATAACCGAAGGCAAAGCTGCAAGAAACTTATGAATTGTTATGGCGGAACTAGGACAGCAGTTGTTACTATTATTCAAGAACGGTGATCGTAAGAAATTAATTTATATTAACATGAAAGCCATTGGACGGTTTTATATGGTAATGTAATTAAATGAGTACTATAATAGAAATTAAACTTTCGAGTTATTACTGAAACTGATAAACCGTATCGCGAGCCACATTAATGTAGAAAATTAACAAATTTTCCAATGGTATAAACTGCAAAAATCGAGATTTTGAGGATTAGGTTTCTTTACAAAAATGCGGCACAATGATTTGATTCATGCTGGTATTTCTTCACCTTGTTATTATTGTGGTCTTCAGTCAGCATACTGGTTTAATGCAGCTCTCTACGCTACCTTGTCCTGTGAAAGCCTCTTCATCTGAGAATACGTATGACAACCTTCATCCTTTGGAATCTGCTTACTGTTTTCGTCCCTCGGTCTCTCTCTAAGATTTAAATCTCTTAGTATTACTAACACGTTTGAATTGTAGCACCCTCTTTTTTCCAGTAAGTGATAACCTTCTAGAACTGAATGACTTCACACTTCTGAATATAGTGGAAATTAATATAATTGCATAGAGAGATTTAAAAACAAAGTAATATCCTTTGGAACTTGGAACTGTTCTATTCTCTAACCACGAGCACAAAGAAAATATTCAGCGGTAGAACAAAACCATGATCAGCTATAAGGGACGAAGCATAAACTCAATCAGAGACAAAGAACAGATGAATATGCTCACTTCCAATAAACAAAATTTCTATTGACCCAAGGTCAACACGGATTCAGAAAATATCGTTCATGCAACCACAACTAGCTCTTTACTCATACGAAGTGATGATATACTGCACATTCATCAACAACTTCATATTGCATCCCATTTAACCACCACACACATATAATAAATAAACTGTTGCCTCCTTGAACTACCGGTTCTCAATGTACAGGGCAGCAGTACTCGGATGACGCTAACAACACTAGTGTATATGGCAGCCGGCCGCGGTGGCCAAGGGGATTGAGGTGCTCCAGTGACGGTCTGCATAGCCACTACGGTCGGGGGTTCGAATCCCCCCTCGGGCATGGATATTTGTGCCGTCCTTAGTATTAGTTAATTCATAAGTAGTTTGTAAGTTTAGGGACTGATGACACCATAGTTAAGTCCAATAAGCTCTAAAAAATTAATTAATTAAAAGAAACGTGTATGGCAGAAAAAGAGAGATGCGAAATGAAACACAATATAGAGTACATCAATCTTTAATGTTTATAATAATGAGTTACATCACCAATCATCTTTATACTTGAACAAACACCAAATCCTTTAAACCAAACATTGTCTGACTTCATTTCGTTAATTTTGCGATGGTTCATAGAATGAAAAACAAATAGCATATTAGATAACAAGCGACGACATCTGTACTATTATCACTTTCCAATACTGCTAGTGCATTGACCGTAGCAACATTACATCAAAGCACAACGACTGTTAACCATCCATATGCAGATTAACATTATCTTTCCTTACGGAAAATATACATTACTATTATTACTGTCAGCCGAGAACTGCTGTCCCGTACATCGAGAACTGGAAGCTTAAGGAGGCAACAATTTATTTATTGTAAGTGTGTGGGTGTTAAAGGGGAGTGCAATATGAAGTTATATGATCGTCAGATATTGCGCCTGATAAGTAGGCTGTCCGCCAGACACAACCTTGTGACGGCCTTGCCTTGAGCCAGTTGCGCCGTAACCACTATTTGTGTCTATAAACTAACCAACAAGTACCCGCGCATTTGGTTTGGTAATGTACGCATACGGAATATCCACTTTCGCTGATGATTGAAACTCTTGTGTAAGTGGGTCGGGTATATAAGCCATAAACGTTGGCAGGCGCAGAGGTTGGTCTATGCTACAGAGCCAAGTAAGATGCCATGCACAAGCACAAACAGAAGACGCCATGCTACTGTGTATAAAGCAATTGACAGTGATAGCAACATCAGTGTTCAAGTAATTCTACAAAGCTGAACATTTTTTTGTGTTTGTGTTTTGAACTTCAGTAAGGAGAGAGAATGTTAACCTGGTAATGGATGGTTAACAGTGGCTGTGCTTCGAGATAATGGTGCTACCGTTAAAGTACTAGCAGGATTCGAGAGTGCTAACAGTAGAGACGTTATCATTTACCACAAGTAATCGATGGTAAGGCATCGACGAAAACAGAGGTGATATCGGGCGTTCCACGAGGTACTGTTATTGGTCCTCTACTGTTACTTATTTACATAACCATTTGGGAGAAATTCTGCGCTGCTCTTTTAGATTGTTTGCAGATGACGCCGTCATTTACCGTCTACTAAAATCATCTGAAGATGAAAACAAATTGCTGAAAGATCTAAATAAGATATCACTATATTGTAAAAACTGGCAATTGATTCTAAATAATGAGAAGTGTGATGTTGTCAACATGAGTAAGAGAAGTAATCCGTTAAACTATTTTTACAAGATTAATCAATCCAATGTGAAACTATACTAAATTTCTAGGAATTACTATTACTTCAGACTTATACTGGAAAGAACACGTAGATAATGTAGTCGGAAAGGTGAACCAGAGATGCGTTTTATTGGCAGAACGCTTAAAAGATGCAACAGAAGTACTAAAGAAATTGCATACACTACGCTTTTCCGTCCTTATCTGAAGTATTGTTGCCCAGTGTGGAATCCTTATCAAGTGACGGAAGCCATGGAAAATATATAGGATCTGGGATTGGAATAATTAGAACAATGATGTTAATCGCTGCGGCGTAGGCTACTTACGAAACTCTAATCGCCAACATTCTCCTCAGAATACGAAAATATATTGTTGGCTCCAGTTCCAAAGGTAGAAATGATCATAAGAATAAAATAGGAGAAATCAGAGCTCGAACGGTGGGTTTCAGGTGTTCTTTCTTCCCGCGCACTATTCTAGAATGGAATGAGATAAGTAGTATAAAGGCTGTTCGATGAACCCTCTGCTAGGCTCTTAAATGTGATTTGCAGAGGATCCCATGTAGATGTAGATGTAGAGTAGATGAATGAAAGTCCTTTAAATTTAAACATCGGAGTGGCAGCTCATATGATTCGACCCACAATCCACCACAAAAGAAAATAAATAACGTAAGGGAAAACACTCTATCGCAGGAGACACGGAAGGTAATAGTAAATAGCATCTCCCATGCTGGTTATGAAAATTTAAGAAAACGAGAAACGTTAAAATTTCAAGAGCGGATAACATCTCCACCCAGGAGTCAATGGAAGAAACAAGGGTGTGAGGTAATAGGGAAAATAAAGTGAGAGAGAAGGAAATGGATTTGAAATCACATGTGGTATAACTCCTAATGGCCATTGATAACCGTCAATCAAGGGGGCACCAAGAAACTCTGTGAACACATCACTGTAGTTTCGGGTCTGCTGGATCTGGAGGTGTTGCTCCCAAAGGTAGACTAAAAATGGAACACCGGCGTTTATCTCGTAGGAGGAAACTATGCGTATTATAATTATGGCTGCATGATACACCATGTATTAAACCGTGGTCTCTATGTCAAACGATGAAGTTTTAGTCCCAAACAATTGATCCCATTTGGTAGTGACTGACAACAATTTATTATTAAGACGAGTGTGATAATGTATATGAAAGTCTTGGGCAACTTTTCTAACTGTCTACTTACATCTGCAACCTCAGCTCACTTCATCAATACTGAGATCAGTTTCTGTTTTTAAAGAGATCCTCATAAGAAATTTTATTTCAACATACCTGCTACCTACTTAGAAACAATTTTTGGAGACTGTATGAGATTTCCCAGTTGTATATAAGATATAGGAAGAGTTCATTGAAGGTCAGTGATATTTCTATTTCGAACTAACTAATGTGACCTCTTCTTTTGTATTACAAAGAATACATCATAGGAAGATAACTGTACATGGTAATCCAGTATCACTGCAAAACAACCGTAACTATCTGTACACAATTATGCACAGCTACATTACAATCACTAAATATAAGGAAACTATTTGGTTTGGAACTTACGAAACGTTAATACTGGAAAGTGTGAGATTACATATTGGACCAGCAATAATAAACAATATCATATACTGGTAATAAATACCAGGTGTGAGCAATGCACTAAATATCATACAGAGCATTGGGCAAAGAATGTTTTGCATACTTAAGTTATGAAACAGTACCTAAAATGTGCCAAAGGTTCAGAGCAATACCTTTGTAAATCACATTTCTTATATTTTCTGCATCAAATCATGTTGGATACGATGTTTACGAATGCTACTGATTGTTATTAAATAGTTTATAGCGTAAAATATTTCAGAAGTTATCTTAGAGGCCATGTTATAGATGAAAGTAATGATGTCTGCCAGTATATTAGTTATGACAGCAATTTACTGAATCGCCGACATGAGCATTGAGGTTGCGTTATGTGTAAGCAGCAGGAATGGAACAGCTGCGTAGAATAACAAAAGATCAATGCATTGGCGTTTGAGAGTTTGTGTCCGCTTACAGCGCTAGGGGTGTGGACCAATAGAGGAGAACGAGGGTGCCGCCATTTTATACAGCTGCAAGCCAATCTAGCAGATGTAGCCAGGTGTAAAGGTAATGGCAGTGTGATGTGTTCACTGAGGTAGCGCTGCCATACGACTGCTGAATTTAACAACGGTAATTATTGTCAGCAGGAGACGAAGAAAGAACTGAACGAAGGTAAAAGAGCTTATATTAAAAACTGGTTAGATATTGCGTCCAAAATTGATAGAAATGGAAAATTGATTGTCTACTTGAGAATATAAAGCAAGGATAGCAATTAACGGTTTTTTAATGTTGATGTCAGTGTGTCAAATTCAAATGTGTGTACTGAAGACTACAAAGTGAATAACTATGTTCATTTATTATTTCAAAAGTGACTGTTTCAAACAGGAACTAGTTAAAGCATGATCGTACTAATAAGTAAGAAGGTAACACATGTTAATCTTAAAATGTTGAAATAATGGAAATGTACTTCCAAACAGTGTGCAAATGTGTAACCCTGGATGTGGCAAGACATTAAACATAGAGACGTTTAACTTAACCATGTACTGGATGTAAAATTCATTGAGTTCAGTAAGTAGATACAGGTAATGTGGTAATAAATGATATGATGAATGTTAGATACAGAAATAATACTATGAATTACCAGTTCCTTGCAGTCTTTCAGAACCTGACAATGATCAATATGGTACATTAAGTATGTTCTAAATGTTTCCTTTCATTCTAACTTTATTTAAGATGGTATAGAACATAGAAGTGAAAAAGAATATTTGTAAAAATCCAAAGAAAATAATAATTAGGAAACAATAGTAGATTACATACATGAAACTGAGAAAGTAACTACTTGTTTGAAAGAAAAGGTAAAATTCTTTTATGACTTGAAACAGAGCAGAAAATATTTCAAAAAGTTATGAATTAATTCAGTACGACAATGTATATGTATGCCACTGATTTCAGTTGCCATAATCCTACAAATACATATATATGGGAATACATCAGCAACTATTGGCGAGTACTACCATTATTTCTTTCTTGGTATACTTGACTTTTCTGTTACTCTTTATAGTTGGTGGGTACTTGTCTTTACTCTCCTAGTGTAAATTTATTGATTCATTTGGTAGTCCTGTACACATTAATAATGTGTTGGCTGTATGTATATTGGTATTACGTTTTTCAGAAATTTGCTTCATATGTAATTAGTTTTTAACAAAGGAATCATTAATACTTTGAGTGATAATACCGAATTTGTACATCATCATTTGTTTCATATGAAGCTTCATAGATAAAAATTAAAAAAAATTACACAGATACTTATATGAGTGTTATGCACACAGCAGTAGTCATGACGTAGTTAATAGGTTATATAATGAGTTCTGTGCAATTTGTAGAAACCCAAGAAAAGTTTATAATTGATGAGTCTGATGTGAACTATAGTTGCTTGTTGACATAGATAATTTTTACACAGTGTTTCACATTTAATGGTTTGCCTTTCAGGTTCCAATATTATGGAGTGTTATATAAATAACAACTGTATTTTTTGCAGGAACAGTGTCCTAATAAGTAGAAAGTAAATTTATTAATTTAATTAACAATGCTTTATCTATGTTGTAATTAGTTGATTAATGAAACTAACTGAGGAGGTTAACTAATAATTGTTATTTTTTAAGACTTTTAATCATACTTATAGGAATAACATACAAAATAATATGATGATAAATGAGAAATGAGGATATAATGGCTAGGTAATACATTGTGGGCTATGTCTTTGTTGTAATTAATGTTAATGTTTAGTGTTAATGCACTGAACGTGTTTATATATAACAGTAAAGGGACATTAATAGTGATATTATATTAATACCTCTACATACATCTGAGAAGTACTGTAGCAATGAGTTTGTATTGGACAGTGCATGCAATTATTCTTCTTGTATTACATTCATGCAATTCATGGAATAATACTTTATTTTTGATAGGCCTTTATGTATAGTAAAAATCTGATGATTAATGAAAGAATAATGAATGTTGAGACACTTGTTGCTGTGAAGTCATTTTATTGAAATATAAATATTTTACCTGCTACTGCACTGTTAACATTCAGTAACAAACTTGTTTTACTTGTCATTTTAAATGATGAAAGTTATGATAATGAATCTGAATCTAAACTGTAGTAAAGTAGCCGATGAGAAAAGTGTGAGAGTTGCTTCATTGTAATCTTGTCAATCCGTTTAGTATCTTGAATTCTTTTAGCTCAGCAATTATAAGAGTTTGATGATTAGAGATACAAATAAAGATAAATTAAGTATACCATTTGTACCTTCTCAGGACAAGTAGTTGTAAAATTTGTCTGTTGCTGTTATTATCAGCATTATTATTCTTTATGTGTTTGTGTACCCCAGCTTAGTAACTTTTGTGCATGCAAATACATCGTATAATGGAAATGAATATGTTACTACTGGAATTTTAGTTCTCCTTTATTAATTTTATCAAAAGGAATTTAATGGTAATAATATAATAAGTATAATGAAATTTACATTTAGATAATGTTACAATACTAAACTGCACAGCATTCTGTGGGTTTCATGTGTTCAGGACTACTAATATCAGCATGGACTGGAACTTATATTAGGAAACTTTGAATTACAGAAATCATTTTCATTCCCATTGATATGGATATTTTGAACCGTGGGAATATAATTTTTTGTAATTATCAGATTCAGCATTAGAGAACTGATGATCAGCATGAAAAAAAGTGAACTTCAAAAAATGTTAAAAAAGGGGCTTTATTGTACTAGAATGATTAGGTTTTCCAAGGGATTGGTAACTGAAATATATCAAAATAAAAAAATGTTATTTTGTATGAATAGAGTTTCCACAATATGATAACAGAACCATTTTATCAAGGCTTGAATATAATAATATTCATATTTGCAATTACACAGACTGATGTTTGATGTAATAAGGCTTGTTAACCCCACATCCTTCTTTGAATACTGTACTTCTTATTTAAGACTGTTGTGTACATACTGAAGTTTTTTTGAACTGGACTGTAGAAGTTATCACCTGATGAATATGGTACATGAAGAACCACTAGTGTTAAAACCACTATGAATCAAGGAACTATAATAACAAACTTTCATAGTTCTGGCCGTAGGAAAACTTCCTTGCACAAATACATAGACTACAAATGATGATACCAGTAGATTCAAATTTTACATTGCCATAGGCCAAACTTCATTATTTTAAATGCCAATCATAAGCACAATATTGTCTTTTCAGAATAAGTTAGCATATTTTGGTGCATCTGAAATTTGGTGTATCTATTGTCATTCAAAGTGATGTGCACACAGGAGTCAATAACAGTTATTACATTTTCAGCACCTATATTACAACATTCAGTATAAATTTGACAGATGATACACCAAGTGACCCCACTGTGTAATAATAAAGTAGTTCTGCTCATACCGCTTATTCTAAGTTATATATATATATATATATATATATATATATATATATATATATATATATATATTAAACTTGTATCACAAATTATAGCTCTGAGTTATCTAATCAGTAGTATTGATCAAGTATCTATAATGCTAACTGTGGTGATATTTAAGTCACTCAAACTGTGGTGTTCATTCAGTATGGATCCTGACAATCTGCAATTATAGTTTTGCCTTTCTTTCTTCAGCCCGGCCTACTGACACATGCCTGATAACTTTTGGATTGGTTTAACGATAACCAAATGAACTAACTCGATAGTAAGGGGAAGTAAGTATTGAGATGTGAGAGTATTAAGGCAAGGAGAGTGCAAGGTGTGTGAACTTCATAACTGTTATATATCATGCAAATTGCTTTTATTATTATTCATTCAAGAGGTCTTCATAATCACTATCTGCATCGTTATATTTGATAAATATTAATGAGTGGATTTAAAGCTGGATAGGTGGAATTTTCGTTTCGAATTAACGAAAGTCACATTAGTATTCTTTCTACATATTAACAGTAAACCCTACAATGAAATTTATAGGTGATGATCCAATAGTGCTATCAGCGTTAGGAGAGCGAGTAATGAAGCAGTTATTCCACCTGGTATGCAAGATGTATGAGATACGCGATTCCAATATCTAAGAAAGTGAGTGTAGACAAACGTGAAAATTACAGAACTGTAAGATTAATAAGTGCTATTTACAAAATAGTAAGACAGATTATTTACAGGTGAGTGGAAAAACTGGTGGAATCCGATCTTGGCGAAGATCAGTATGGATTTAGGAAAAAAAACCTCACATTACGATGTATCTTACAAGGAAAGGGAAGCCTAAGGTTTTAGCATTTGTGGATGTGGAGATAGCTTTTAACAATGTTGAGTGGAATACACTTTTTCAGATTCTGAAGGTAGCAGGGGTAAGAAATAGGGAGCAAAAGAGTTATATTCAGACTTAAAAAAAAAAACCAAAAAAAAAAAAAAAAAAAAAAAAAAAACAGACAGCAATTATTAGAGTCGAAGCACATGAAAGGTCCCCAGTGGTTGGGAAGGGAATAAGCCTGAGTTGTTGCCTTTCCCCAATGTCGTTCAATCTGTACATTGAGCAAGCTGTGAAGGAATGCAAGGAGAAATTTAGTGAGGGTATTTAAGTCCAAGGAGAGGGAATAAAAACTTATGATTTACTGACGACATAGTAACTCTTCAGTGACAGCAAAGGACCTGGAAGAGCAATTAAATGGAATAGACAGTGACCATTAACAAGACTGAAACGAGGATAATGGAATGTAGTGTCAGGACATCAGGCAATGCTTACAGAAATAAATCAGGTAATGAGACAATAAAAGTAGTAGATGAGTTTTGTTATTTGAGTAGAAAGAAAACTTTGCCAAAGTAAAGAAGACGTAAAATGCAGAATGGCTACTGGTAGAAAAGCTTTTCTGAAGAAGCGAAATGTGTTGACTTCCAATATTAGTTTAAACGTTACGAAGTCGTTTCTGAAAGCATTTGTCTGGAATGTGGCACTGTATGGGAGTGAAACGTAGAGTATAAGGAGTTCAGACATAAAGATAAGCTTTCTAAATGTGGTGCTACAGACGAATGATGAAGGTTAGATGGGTGCATCACATAACTAATGAGGGGGTAACCAACAGAATTGGGGAAGAAAAGAGTGCCTGGCATATCCTGACTAAGAGAAGGGATAGGTTGGTGGGACACATTCCGAGCATTTACCACTGTTATTCCAGGTACTTGACAAACTGTTTATGTTGTACATTTTCAGTTGAATTCGACTATCCAGTAAATAATACGAATGTTACTGGTAACAGCCGTTGAATAGTGAAGTAATATAGACATACATTTCATTCCATTCCATGATGGTGGTGGTGGCGGCTGGTGCAGCAACAGTGTTGAATAATTAAAAAATGCTCATTCTCTGTTGCAGTTCTTTGTTCTTTTGAACCTATTTCTTTTCCCTAATGATAAATATTAAGCATTTTATAGTTGTAAAACCACGGTTTAAGAGATTAGAACGAAAAGCGAAAAATTAACTAATGATCAGGCATTTCAGCTTCTAGCAGTTGCATAGTTTATATCTTCATTTTATACCTGCTCTCTCTCTCTCTCTCTCTCTCTCTCTCTCTCTCTCTCTCTCTAGAGAGAGAGAGAGAGAGAGAGAGAGAGAAGTTGTCACACTGCAAATGACATTTAACTACCTGGAATTTGGTTCATCGAACTGGTCACATTAGTGTTTCAATGTCAAAGTCTCTCTCTAAATGTTCAAATGTTTGTTAAGCTTATGGGACTTAACTACGGGGTCATCAGTCCCTAAACTTACAAACTACTTACGAACTAGGACGGCACAAATATCCATGCCCGAGGGGGGATTCGAACCCCCGACCATAGTGGCCGTGCTGACCGTGACTGGAGTGCCTCAGTCACTTCGGCCACCGCGGCCGGCTCAAAGTCTCTCTCTAATAACACATAGAAAAAAGGAACATTTAAATCTTTATGTTTTTGATGTGATTTCTATTATTTTTGATAATGATAATGCTCCCTATTTAGGCGGGTGCTAACGAAATTATCACGGAGGGGTTGTTGCCAGATTCTAAAATAAAATTTGATATTTTGGTGATATACACATCTTCAGTAAAACTGGTGCAGTACCGTATTCAGATTCAGTTTCATTTTTAGGATGCGGCAGCAGCTGTGAAGGGATTACGAGGAATTGTTACACTGCTAAAGTAGGCAAAGGTGTAAAAAAATTCATGATAGCATGTGAAATTGGATGAAACAAATTTCGGAAATAGATCTTTCTAAGAGTAACAGCTTTCTTTTGATGATTGCCACCTTAACCAATTCTGTGGCACTGTCTCCCCTGTATCGCGATTATACACAACGCATTACCCTTCTCTTAAATTTCACTGTATCCTCCTTCAGTCCTACTAGGTTTGGATCAAATAATGCACAGCGGGACGGACTAGTGTAGTGTAGGTAGTTTCTACAGTTGAACATGTATAAAGTAATGGTTTTGTCAGTATAACATAGATTTGTTTCACATTCTCTATGCCATTTTCAGTGTGTTCATTCCAATTAAAGTAGTTCATAATTGTAGTTCCTCAGTATTTAGTTGAATTTGTGCCCTGTAGATTTGACTGATTTATGGGTAAATGAAATTTATAGTGATTTCTTTTGTTTTAATAAGGTTGACTTCACAGTTTTCATTATTTAGGGTCAATGCTATTATTCGTATCTTGAAGTATTTTATCCATTTCAGCAACTGTTCAGATTATAAATTAATGAAATGCAGCAACCAGTTGCTGCAACTGGTTGCTGCATTTCATTAATTTATATTCGGATATTGATGTACTATTTAAATCGTTTTTCTGTTGATTTTCATCTTGCGATGACATTACTAACAGATAAATAATAGTATCATTCGCGAGTAATCAGCTGCTCTGATGGTCTCCTAAATCATTTATAAAGACAAAGAACAGTAGGGGCTCTGGGACAGTTCCGTTTTACTCGATGACATTTCGTCAGTTACTATGTACTGTGTTGTTTCTGACCGGAAATCACGAATCCAATCACATAACCGAGACGATATTCAATAAGCACAAAATTTAATTAGAAGACGCTTATGAGGTGAAGTGTAAGGAGCTTTCTGGAAGTCTACGAGTACTTAATAGATTTGAGATCCACTGTGAATAGCACTCATCGAATTGTGTAAATAAGAAGCTTCGAGCTAGTTAATAATGTTTGTAATGTGTATATGTTCCAAAATCCTGCTGCAAACCGATGTCATTGATGTAGGCTTGTAATTTTTCAGAACACTCCTGTTGCCTGTCTTGAATATTGTAGAGACCTGTGCAGCTTTCCTGTCTCTGAGTACAGATCTTACAGTGAGCGAGCTTTTGTATATGCTATGTAAGTATGAAGCCATTGCATTCAGCAAACTCGAAAAGGAACCTAAATACTACACATTCCGGTCGGGATGACTTGCTTTTGTTAAACTGCTTTGTTACTTCAAGTGTTCTACTTCTAACGCATGCTGGCAGCTGTTGCCTCTTTGCCTTAAAGTGAGATTGAGTAACAAATATAAATAGCCACATCATAAACAAGAGTCAATAATAGTTACTGATGAAACAGAGTATTGATAACATTGTATGCACAGATAAATGAACTAAACAAACCTAAAAACTACCATGCGATATTAAAGTGAACATTTCTACAAGTACTTACTGTAAAATGCCAAGTGTGAGCTTGTAATAGTCTGCATCAACTGGGGTGATTTAGTAAATTTGAATACTCATTGAATTTACACAATATATTGAATTTAATGCTCTTTCAAGTAACAAGGAGTAGTTCTATCATTAAATTTCAATTCCAGATATTAACGAATATCTGAGGATGTCTATCTTGCTTCATATAATGACAGGCAATTATTAGTTACGAAATTGGGAATATTGCCTTGGTAAATACAATAGTTAATTATAAATTGTTATTTGCAAATATTAATAAAGACATTATGCAAAATATTTATGTGCAATTAACATATGACATGTATGGCAAAGAATGTGATCTGGGAAACTTCCTGACAAATATACATGTTACAAACAATCTGATAACAAATTCATTGAATAAAAGTAAATGCCAAAAAATGTGATTGTTAGATCAAGAAGACGAAGGTCCACCTTTGCAGCCAATGGATGTGGTAGACAAAACAATGTCGACAAGAAGGAAGTAAGGAAGAGCAAGAGGAAGCAAAAACGTCGCCTTATTGGCAAATGTACTAGGGGTCACTGAACGTGTGGGGAAAATTCTCTGTCAAGCATGCATCAAGCAAATCTTCCGGAGCAGCAACAAAATTAGGGACGTTCTGGGCTCAAAAAAGGATACAATAGACAAATTAAACAGTGCTGGTGTCTATGAAATCAGTTGCGAGTGTCTGGTGTACATAGGTGAGACCGGGCGACCTATCAGCACAGGAATATCTGAACACGAAAGGTATATCCGGCTTGGACATCACACCAAGTCAGCGGTGTCTGAGAATCACACGGGGTACGGGAAACAATCATTTTTCGGTGAAGCACACGTGCTGGTCAAACAACAATTTACCATGAGAAGGAAGGTCTGAGAAGCCGTAGAAATAGCCAAACGACCCACTAACATGAATAGAGAAGATGGCTACAGACTTGCAGCGTCCTGGTTGCCAGCAGTAACAGCACTAAGAGAGGGCAGCGCGCGCAAAGCGACTCGCGACTATGTACACAGAGCGGTATCTCACCGCGTCCCGTAATAGTTGACTACTAAACAGTGGCACGCCAAAACGGTCGCCCTCTTGCCCATTGCAACCAGTGGCAAACAGTAATGCAAACACCAATCATATACGTCCATATCCGCCAACCAGAAGGAAGAATGACAAGGAAAACACAGCATAGAATCACCAATCTGGAAAGCCCATTTCCACCAATAGCATCAATTAATGAAAAAACCAGTAAAGAATGCCTAGCATCCCACTTGCTCTTCCTCAACATATATTGCACGTTATTATATGAGATGCAAGCACTCCCACAATCAGCAGTCAGACGAATACACTGAAGAAGGGACTTGAAATAGTGGCCGAAACGTCGCTTGGTTTTACCCAATAACGATGCCGTCTAATACCGCGAAGAACATTATTGAAAGTGTCATTGGCCGAGGAAGCCTACGCTTACATTTAAGACTAAATTACTCTTTAAGATGACTACAAAGAGACATGGTGATGCTACAGAAATTTTGTGAGATTCTTTTTTTTTCAAAATTGTCTCTTTCCATACGCATTAACTGCTGATTGATATGTCGCGGCGGAATGGCCAAGGGCATTGAGACGCTATGCTGCGATGAGCGAGGCCGTTCCCCGTCGGGGCTTCGAATCCCCCCTTCGAGCATGGATGTTAGTTTTGTCTTTAGTATAAGTTAGTTAATAAGTTTAGTGATTGATGACCCCGATGTTAAGAACCATAAGCTTCACAAATAATTGAATACTTTTTTTGCTGATTGATATTATCCTGGAAGTGACATCCAGACAACATTGCTTCAGACCTGTGAATGGAATTCGTCAGAATGTAGCAGCAGAATCCTATTCTGAGTAGTGTTGCTTCTACGAAGTCTCTGGTGCTTTGTTATCGGCGTCGCTCAGAGTAAAGACCTCGCCTATCAGTAGAGAGAATTTGGCCTGCTTCGGCGAAATTGAGGTTGTATAATTTGAGCCCTCCTTCACAAAAATTCCCTCCAGTGTACGTCCAGGAATTTTTATGTGCTACTGACTTACGTCAAGGAGCCAACAATTATGTGAGCCAGTAAGAAAATTAGGAAAACATTCTGCGATAGAAGTATTGCTATTTTTACAGGTCATTGTACTCCCTGAAAATGAGAGAAATCTCTTTCTGTAAGTGCCAGATATTTAATTCACTTACTTAATGGACAGAAAAAACATCAGCGTGAATTTTCCCACGATTCCAGAAGGGAGAAAAATTTTCGTTTGTTATTTTTGGTCTGTCCTGTTTGTGTTCCAGGGAATTTGTCTGCTTGTAATTACGTGCAGTCGTTCCTCTCTGCAGAAGTAGCCTGTCTTCACTGATCCGACATATTGTTTGTGGCTTATATTTGCGTGTGTGCTACAGAAGATTCTGTACTGGCGATTGCAATCATGGTCCCAGCGGTGTGCCTGCATGTCACGGTTCATTGCCCTCACTCTGTCGTCACACGCAAGAAGGGTTCAACCCCTCTGTTCCACATATTGGTAATAAAAACACTATTAAAACGTCGATGATGATACATATACATAAGGAGTCGATCTGTCGACGAAGTTACTGGGTGACTAATGCGATGTGGTCACACAGACTACAAGTCACACTGGTCAATTTAACGTTCTTAGTGAGTAATCCGAATGTTTCAGAATCTCTCATTGCTAGCTCTCACTGACAGGGACGAAAGAGTTCTTGTATAGCAGAATCGATGTCCTGCACTGTCATGCAAAATAAAGGAACGCTGTTCCTGAGTGCGGAACTGTCTACATCTACATTTATACTCCGCGATCCACCGTAAGGTGAACGGAGGAGGGTGCACTATTAGACATTGTCTTTCCCACTTCACTCCATAATAGAACAAGGTAAAATAGACTGTCTATATACTTGTCTTTGTGATCTTTACGCGAAATGTAAGTAGGCGGCAGGAAGATCGTTCTGCTGTCAGATTCAAATTCCAACCCTCTAAATTTGCTCAACAGGGTTTGTAGAAAAGAAGGCGTCTTCTTTCCTCCAGCGATTCCTGTTTGAGTTCCCGGGGCATTTCTGCGACATTCGCGCACTGATCGAATCTACCAGTAAAGAATCTAGCTTCTCCCCTTACATGTTCGTCCCATTTCGTACCGTTCTGTAATGTTACGCCTAGATATTTGAACGACGCGACTGCATCAATAAGCTCACTACTAATGCTGAATTCCAACATTATGGGATTGTCTTTCCTACTCATGTGCATAACCATACATTTTTCTACATTTAGAGCTAGCTGCCATTCTTCACACCAAGTAGAAATTTTGTCTAAGTCATCCTCTATGCTATTACAGTCAACTAAAGCGGCACCCTCCCATACACCACAGCACCATCAGCAAAATGCCGCAAATTACAAGTTACTCTGTCCATAAGATCACTTATATAGATATAAAATCATAACTATCCTATCACACTCCCCTGGAACACTCCAGACGATACAATCGTCTGTGATGAAAACACGGCGTCGACAACAACGAACTGCATTCTATTAGTTACGTAGTCTTCCAGCCAGTCACAAATCTATGAACCTATTCCATGTTCTGGTATCTTTATCAGTCTGTAGTGCGCACGGTGTCAAATGCCTTTTTGAAATCGAGAAAAACACGTTATGCATGATTTCTTCATTCATTGTCGCAAGACGTCATGTGAGAAAAGGGAAAGGTGAGATTGACACGAACGATGTTTCATAAACCCGAGATATTCCTTCTCAAGGAAATTTACTATGTTTCAGCTGAGAATATGCTCAAACGTCTGCAGGAAACTGATGTCAACGATATTGGCTTGCAATTATGTTGGTCAGTTCTTTTACCATTCTTATAAACGGGAGTCACCTGCACTTTTTCTATTCACTAGGAACTTTGTGCTGAATTGAAGATTCGCGATAAGTGCACGCTAAGTAAGGGGCCCCAGAATACTCTTTGTAAAACCGAACTGGTATCCCATCCGGACCAGGAGAAATTTTTGTATTCAGCTCTCTATTACTATGTCCTCCATTTCGGAGTTAGTGCGTTGATCACATAATGGTACACCTGTGCGGTCCTCCTGCGTGAAAGATTTCTTCAAGGTTAAATTTAGAACTTCAACTTTCCGTTCTCTTTCTTCTATTATTGCCCCGGAATGATGATCGAGTGAGTGGATAGTGGCCTTTGATCCGCTTAAAGTAGGTCACGATTGCGCACTTAAAGTTTAATTAGCGATATAATGGAGAAAACGTCACAAATTACAATCATATTTTAAATGTCGATTCATCTGACTTTTTTCTGTTATATAACAGAGTCCAAAAGTAATATGTATAATCTAAACTGTACATCGCATTTAATAAGAAAAGTAATGCAAATGTGCAGGCTTATCCAGTCGTGGGGTAAGAGTTCGTTTCCAGTAAGGGTAAGTTTGCGCGTCGTTATTAAAATGATGAAAACTTAAACGTCACTTAAACTTTCTCTTGATTTAATTCATCGTATACATGAATATAATGCCCCTTGTTTCTCGGCATATAATAATGAGTTTTAATCTATACTAATAATAAATCTGTAAATGTAGGCCTGTCGCTGTTTACTTCAATCTTCAAAACTACTGGAAGAATTTTCATGCGGTTTTCACAGGAAACATGAGAAAATTTGGATCAACATATAGGTATCAGGGAAAAATAAGATATCGTAATTTTAAGTGTTTTCAGTAAACGCCGTGTCTAATTGTTCAACTATTAAAACCCTTTACGTCTAAAACAGCTTTACGACTTTGCAAGGGGTTTTCACAGATAACTTGAGCGTAACTCTGGACAACATGTAGACTTCGTTTCATAAATATCGGATCACGTAAAAAGAGAATATCGTAATTTGAAATTTCTTATCTACGACCCTCGTGTCTGTTTGTCTCTTTGCACTCGTTTATTTCCAAAACTACTTGTCGAATATTGAAAGTTGAGTATATCGTGCGGTTACACAAAAGCTTCAATAGGAAAAATCGGACGAAAGAAAATAAATATATCATAATTTAATCATTTGTTTAAAAGCTGTCTTGTATGTCTATTTGTTAAGGATAATCTCCAAACGTAATGCACGAACTTTCATGGGTTTCTACAGGTAAATTAAGAATAGTTTGGAGAGTAATATCGGCTACATTTAATCAAAATCGGATTAGAGGAAGGAAAGATATCGTAATTTGAAATCTTATGTGTATACTATGCTTATAAGTATGGTGTAGTACAGCAAATCCCCAAGAGTAATATACGAACATTCATGGGGTTTCATAGGTCAACTGAAAGTACCTTGGAGCAACATATAAGCTTTATTTCATCAAAATCGGATCAGGGGAAGAAAATATATCGTAATTTGTAGTTTATGGTTTATGCTACGTTAGAATTGCAGCATAATATCGCGAAGATCCGATAGAGGCGCTGTTATTTACATAGTATACCAAATAACTAATAATGGCGATGCTACGTTTTTTTTAAATCACATAACTAAAATGTAATACAATGAAACAAAGGCTACTATTTTCCTTACGGCAACGGTGTAGTGTATTGATGTTGGCAATGGCCGTTGAATCCTTTTTGAAAAATCAGGCATGTATAATGAGGAGAATAATTCTTTCTCTTTGATAATTAAGTAAATAATTAATGTTGTTCCGATCAGTAAATTAATGATATCCCTAAAGCGAGTATTTCACTGCCAAAGTTAACATACTAAACCGCTGTCACTGCAAGTAAAATTTAACCCACGTATGACACAAAAAATAATATTTTAGCTAACTGTATCCTCCATACGTTGCAATGCTATGAAAAGGAAAAAAGTGCTTCTTTCCTCGGGTATCATTTGGATTTAAAACATAACGATGTTCCTTCGCGTCCCTCGATGTTTTCATTTACTAAGAATCCATTGCAAGGAAACACGAATTTATGTAGTTCCCTTTCTGATTTCGGTGCATACTTATCACATCTAGAGTCCATTCTCTTTAGGAATGCCTAGAGTACGGTATTGTACAGTACGGAACAAATAGAGGCCCTTTCAATTACGTAGAGCACCAGAGTACTGATAGTTGGTGCTGCTGCACTTTATAATTTTTTTTCTTTATTTTCAATGGTTATGCCATAGAATGGCAACGAACCACTAAATTTACTGTTGGCTTTTTTGTGCTGCAAAGAAAAAATGTATGATCGTAATGTGCGTATTCCTTCAGTAACAGAAGTATCTTTAATTAAGAGCCGGAATCTCATCTATGCAAATGTAAACTTACATTGAATAATGAGTTGCTGATTACATATTGTATATTCACAGCTTAACGACATTTCCTTGCTTCTTTTGACAAGGAACATTATTTTGAATTTAAAACATAACGATATTCCTTCGCGTCTATCGATGCTCTAATTTACATAAAAATTCTTTGCAAATAAAATAAAAATACGTAGTTCCCTTTCTGCTTTCGGTGCATCCTTATTACACTTTGAGTGCGATCTCTTTAGGAATGCCTCGATAACGCAATACTACAGGAAAGGACATAGTAAGGCAACGTTAGTTACATAGTACAGCAAATAACTAATTATGGCGTTGCTGCGTTTTTTTCATTCTCATAACTATGGTGTAATACCCTACAAGAAAGGGTACAATTTTACTTACGGCGGCGGCGTTCTGTGCTGATGTTGGCCACGGCCGTTGAATTCTTTTTAAAAAATCAGTCATCTAGAATTAGAAGATTAATTCTTTATGTTTACGATGAAATAAATAATTTATGCTGATCAGTAAATTAATTATCCTCCGAAAGCGAATAATTCGTTGCCAACGACAGCAAACTAAACCGCTGCCACTACAAGTAAAATTTAAATCCAGTTAAAACACAATGTCTTTTCTTCTTAGCTGTATCCCATATGTTGAGGAAGCGCCGCTAAAAGGGCCATTTACACATATCGTATTCATCGAACAAGAAGGGACCAAGATAAATTCAGCTATTAGTAGACTTTTTCCAATATTATGTGACATTTCCACTTTAATGTTGAGGGCACAAAATCTGCGCATCTGACTGCTCACTCTAGAGATATATCTGCTCTGTGCCTGCTTCTATAGATAAAATACACACGCGAGCAACAAAATCATCAGAAGCCTCTTTGCTTTATAATTGTTTGGTGCAATACTGTGATTAAAATTCTTAATTACTTACTTTTGGTGCAGACTACATTAAGATAAAGACGTCTTCTTTTGCAGAGAAAAATGTACTTAGCGTTATAATCTGACTTCCAAATATATTTCTATTACATAAAGTCGATTTCAATTTCGTGCTTTACAAAGGAATCACTGCAGGATGTGGGGACATGCCGGTAACAATGTCAAGACAATTCACTACTAAAAAAACTGTATTTAACGGAGAGTTATATACAGACGATCAGCTCACGCCATTCCATCAACGATTACCCAGACTTACATTATCGCACATTGACACCACCATGACGTCTTATTTAAACAGACATGAATTGCTCTGTTTATTGAATTACCAGACTTTCAGCATTTGTTGAGTTTTTGATAATAGGAAGCACTGCATACAGAATAACTACATTGCCCCCAGTGCAACACTACAACATACTAATACTTCAGCATACACTTACTGTGAGAGGTAAACACTACACCATAGAACCAATACATGGCACTGTTATTATTACTACTATCTGAACGGTAGAAGTGTTTTCAGAAGTTTACGCCAAACAGACAGTTACACACCACAGTATTCACTTTATGAACACAATCTGATATTGAATTTTCATCGTTTCGGAGTAAGGATTTAACATCATTTTTTGTATGAAAAATTTTGTGAACATTCATCGTTTTCGAGAATGTGTTCTTCTTAAATTTGACATCGTGGCTACAGAACTGAGTTTATTGACAGAGCGATCCAAGGAGGATTCTGGTCCGAAACACCGCCCCCCCCCCCCCAAAAAAAAAAAAAACTTCTGTGAACAATTGAACCTGAAGGATAATATTCCAATTGTAGGTATTGCTGTTTAACGGAGGTTATAAATCAAGTCTCCTGTACCTTCACGACAAGAACAGGATTCATGCCACCACTCCTCGCGTTTTAGACACAAAATCCAACTTTCTGTTGGCGGCTTACTCTAATTTTCAGTAGAGCAGGGACGGTGAAAAGGACGTGGACTTTCCGTCGACGTATTTAATTTTTGCTTACCTCTCTTTTAGTTTGCTAGATCAGAATCACTTATTCCAAGTTCACTCCCTAGTTGTTGTTTAGACTTTCCGTTTTTCACGCCCTCTTTAGCAGCTTCCAGCATTTCTGGTGTGCATGACTTCCGTTCAGTTTTCCTTTTGTAGAGGCTATAAAAGAAAAAAATCTCTTTTAAGACTACTATCAATGTATAATATCAACCTGTGGTATTCATAAACGTTTATACCTTCACAACAACGAAAAACAAATTTTATAGTCGTGGGGTAAGATTACGCACTGAGCAGTTTTACGACACCCAAAACGCGTACGCTGACCGCACAATATGCGACTGCAGCTTTTTTCAGCAAATGGAAACGCTTGCCACGAAATTGTATGTTGCAATATACCATAAGACTGACAATAAAATTCACTATAACGTAACGTTAAACATCCTTATTGTCTTAGGTAGAGCTTATTTTCGCAAAACAAAATTTTATATGAAAATGATGTAAAACATTTCTTACCGTATTACACAGCCGTTAGCACTACGACAACAATCAAATTACGGAAACAAAGAGTCAGCCACAGAGGCTGTTTCGTGCCCTGCAGTGCAGCCAACTGCTGGATCTTTAAAAATCAGATATATACAGTGCGCACTCTTACCCTCTGCGCAGACTTACCGCATTCTACTCTATAGATTTTACATAGGACCAGAACTTTTTCGGGTTCTCGAAAAGGTCTTTTCCTAAGGTATGGCTGTAGTAATTGTTGTAGGCTTGGTGCATCGATTTATTTAGAGACGCACGAATCTCTACTAATTTTTGCCTGTTATTCTTTGCGTACTCTTTTTTGAACCGAGAGTGCAACAGCCTCTGCTTTTTCAGTAGCTTTTTGACATTATTATTATACCACGGTGTATTTTTTCCATCCTTAATCGACTTTACAGACAGATATTTCTCTAACACTTGATTTACAATTTCCTCTACATCCATTGTAGAGGAAGTAAAGATAACAAGATAACTGTTTATTTTCTAAGTGCGGTGCTAACAAAAAAAAAAAAAAAAAAAAAAAAAAAAAAGAAAACGCTCCTAGCCTTCTTGATTGGTTTATTAACTTTGGTCACCCATGACGCTCTGAAGATATCAGGATCACTAACTCCTGTCTAATAAGGTCAGACCTGTTCGTAGCTATAAGGTCTAAAATATTTCCATTGCGTGTGGGTGGCCGGTATAATTGCTCGAGGCAATTTTCAGAAAAGTGTCCAAAAATAGCTCACAAGACTGCTTGTGTGTACCACCTGAAATGAAGAGAGGTCCCAATGTATACTTCTCAAAGTTGAAGTCCCTCCCGGCCCGGATACCTACACACTACCTGGTGTAGACTTTCTTTGAATGACTCTACAACTGCTACAGCAGCACTGGGGGGGGGGGGGTGAGGGGCGGTAATAGAACCCAACTACTAACTTTACATCTCTTAGACCTATTATAGGTACCCAGATAACTTCACAGTTACTCTTAACGTCGACCTCAGTAGAAACAATATCTTTGTCCATGGCGATGAACACTCCCCTTCCAATTGTGTCTGATCTGTTTTTCCGATATAAATTCCATGCCTCGCTAAGTATATCTGAACTTGCCACCCCATGATTTAGTCAGCTTTTGGTGCCTAAAACTATCTGAAAACAATAATTTCCATTGATCGCGGCAAATTCTGTTCCTTTGTTTTTAATGCTTTACAAGTTGACGGCTAATATTTTGGTGGTCGAATTATTGTTCTAAATTCGGTCTGAATTCGCTGTCTGAATGTTGACATCTCCTTGAGCGAGGCATCTTACTTAGCTCTAACACACAGGACAACTGCAGCAGCAGCTCACAGTCGTGCCTTATATACACGACGCGCTTGCACAAGAGTTGTGTTCCAGCGGACGCGCGCTATAGTATAACTAGTAAAGCGCGTCTCGTTTGGCTCTTTTATACAGGGTGAAACACCTAACACTTGCGCCGCAAATATTGCGGAAACGGAACGGGCGGTTGATGTATGGTTTTCACAGAATGAATTGGTGGTCAAGGACTCGTATTGTTAGCCAATGAACAAATTGTAAAAACAACCAAGAAAGTGTATTTTTGTGCAAACATACGATTTTTCAAATGGAACAATGGTTGTTCCTATCTTGCACTGGAATTTTTGACACCAGCTGTGCACAAAGAATTTTGAATGACATTTTTATCACGTTTAGTTTCGCAGCTACAACCATTCAAAGTTTTGGGGGCGGAGGCAACGACAGCATAGCTGACTGGCTAGTGGTCATGAGACAGTGGGTCGTGCCCCAGAGACTAGCCACAGTATACGTTAGCGGCGGAAAAATACCATTTCCGTTTTGGACCAGAGACTATACACAGCACGGATAGAATCTTTGGCACCATGCTTCGACCATAGATCTATGGTCGAAGGCACCATGTGACATGCGCCATTTTAAATTGAGCTTATTCAGAAATTGTGAACTTTAAACATTAAGAATACAATTATGATACCTTTAAGAGTAATCATGAAAACGCTTAACTTACAAATAAATAGTAGTTTGTAGCAAGTTAACAACGTAACTTTTCAAGTGTAGGTATAACTAATCCAAAACCTTATCTAGCTTATGTCATCGTAGTGTAATGGTTAGCGCTGTGGATTTGTAATTTGTCTTACGTATAGGTTTAAATTCGTATCAGTATCCTCTCCCAATACATATTTTTTTCGTCTTTACGTTTTTAAATGAACTTCTCTGATTGTATTAAAAGTTAGTTCTACGTTTCTGTCTTTTATTTCCATTTACAACTGATTAGAAAGCAAAGGACGAAACAGTTATTTGGATAGTAATTTCCGAATATGTGACGATTTCCGAGTATGTGTTTAGGAGAATACTGTCCTAATAACAAATCACTGTAAATGTACCGTAATAATATTTTCGGATGGGTAATATCACTTAACAAAGTACACTGAGAAGGGTAAATATTTCTGTATTTGAGACTTGACAGTAGACATTATTCATTGGCGGGGTCATTAATAAAGAAAACGTTGATACCCTAACACAGGTTTGTCTGAGTAATGTGATAATACAAATTTTTATAAGCAGCTTCCTATTCATCTGCAGAACAGGGGCTAATGACACAGTGTACATTACAATGTTTTATTGTGGGTACAAGATAGGTACAGTCCAAACAATCTATCGGTATCGTCAATAATAACATAAATATCGGTCGCAGCTACTGGAGCTTCAAGATACTGAGAAAAACAGATGTTTAAAGACGTTTCCCAAGTTCTTATCTATTGTACATTTTAAGCTTTTATGGCAGTTTGAGGCCATTATGAGCTGCTGACATTGCCCACGTTTCACCCTCCAAGTTCAATGAAGTATAAAATTTCTGAATCTAAATTGGTGGTAGCGAAACGTAAGTTGTAAAATCAAACAAACGTTGGCTGAAAATTTCCTTGACAGAAGCCATCAGGGCCCATGTACAACATAGATTGTGGCTGGGTACACGATTTAAAGAACGTTATTATTGAACATTTATTTTAAAAATTAAGTAGTTGAATAGTCACTGAAAGATACGTACTGTCTGTGAAACAGTTATTTTTCACTCGGACAGAAAGAAAATTACGTAATACCTAAAGAAACACCAAGCTATTTCGCGAGTAATGAACAGACTGAAGTAAACACTACCCAAGTGTCAACACAAAATAGCATGATCGTCTGCTTTGTTTTCATTCTGAGCTGTCACTTTGCGTTGCGTGGCCTACTCAAAGATCTTGAAGACACAGATACTATACTTCTGACTGCCAAATTACAGGCACTTCCGGTTGGTATTTTTCCGCCGCTAACGTCATGTGCTAGCCACTCGGCCAGTCAGCTACGCTATCGCAGCCTCCACCTCTGAAAGTCTGAACGGTTGTAGCTGCCAAACTAAACGCGATAAAATGTCATTCAAAATGCTTTGTACACAGCTGGTGTCAAAAATTCCAGCGCATAATAGAAACAAACAGTGTTCCATTAAAAAAAAGTGTTTTCATAAAAAATACACTTTCTAAGTAATATTACAATCTGTTTATTGCCTAAAAATACGAGTCCCTGACTACCATTCCATTCTGTGGAAACCGCAACTCAATCGCACTTTCGTCTTCCGAAATATCTGCGGTGCAAGTGTTAGGTGATTCACCCTGTATAGCAGCCGCAGCAGAAGAATAAGGCCATGTTCAAACACGGCGATAATCTCGCGGTTATAGAATAGCGCGGTGCGCGCGCGGGTTTTATTTACTTGAGTGTCGTCATAGCTGCTCACATGTGACCGCGCGGCTAGTCCAATCGTGCGGTAGCCGAATTTCAACCGCCGGAAAAAACAATCGTGCGGCACTTGCGCGGTTCTATTTCTGTGGAATTCTATAGGAGCCGACCGCGGTGGCCGAGGGGACTGCGGTGCGCCAGTCTCGGTCTGCACGGCCACTGCGGTCGGGGTTTCGAATCCCCCCTTGGGAATGGATATTTGTGCCGTCCTTAGTATTAGCTAGTTCATAAGTAGTTTGTGAGTTTAGGGACTGATGACCCCGTAGTCAAGTCCCATAAGCTCTACAAACATTTGAATATTTTTTTGAATCCTATAGGAGCTTTTAGTTAGGTTGCGAGCACTGCGTGGTTCGGACATCTCAGTGCCACTAGCTTGCAACGGATTGTTTCGACACTGAATTATTTCTTGATGAAGTTGAGAAACGATCTGCATTATGAGATCTTCTGAGCGATGAATATTCTAATAAAACTGCCAAAGGCCAAGCTTGGTAAAAGTTGGTGGATATATTTGGAAATGACGAAGAGACGTTAGAGAAAAAGAAAATTTTGGTAAGTAGGTGTTTACTGAAAAAAATCAATCTACAGAGAATCATATTTTTCTCTCATGTGTGTTTAAGAACTTGAAATATCTTCCCTGACTAATTGAAGTAGCTCTTCAAAAGAATTTATTGAAATTGTCAAATATTCAAAGATTTTTTCTTCATACACTCTTAATGTAGGGTACAACGTTATGGAACTGGCCATGTGCTATGCGATCATAGAGTATAGGAAGCATACAGTACTGCCTTTTTCTTACTCTTGATCTCTTTTTTTAAGAAACTAGAGTGAACACAATATTTCTTCTTCGACTTCCATTTAGACATTTTAAATTCCCTGCTACAAACTGCGAACGGCAACCGCTTACTAACCGCCGCCGGACAGCACCTTTTTCAACACCACAGACTGTCATTTCGCGCTTCAAACAGCGCTGTTTAACCAGGGCAATTCCCGCTTGTCTGAACGCTGCCTAAAATATGATGAGGCAAGACTGGCGGGCTGCCTGCTCATCAGGCTTAATAGCTGACGATCATATACTGTACATTGATCATGTAACGTCATATTGCACTCCCCTTTCACCCCCATACACATATATACTAACTAAACTGTTACCTCCTTGAGCCTCCGTTCTCGATGCACGGGACAGCGGTACTCGGCTGACGCTAAATATAGTACAGTATACGACAGGAAAGGGGCGTACAAAATGAAACATTATATAGTGTATCATTTTTAGCTCATCAGAGCTAGCGACTAGCCTATAAAAAAAAAAAAAAAACAAAAAAAAACCTTGTACTTTCCAACCCGAGTAGCCGCTTCCTTAGTGTAGTTCACTCCTGATCTTCAGACATAAACTGGAAAGAACACGTAGCTAATGTCGTGGGAAAGGCGAACCAGAGACTGCGTTTTATTTTGTAGAACCCTTAAAAGATGCAACAGAACTGCTAAAGAAACTGCATACACTGCGCGTGTCCCTCCGTTTTTGGAGTATTGCTGCCCAGTGGGGGATCCTTATTAGGTGGGTTTGACGGAAGACATCGAAAGAGTCCAAAGAAGGGCATCTCGGTTTGTATTGTCACGATACAGGAGAGACAGCGATACGGAAATGGTAGAGGATTTGGGATGGGAATTATTACAACAACGGCCCTTATCACTGCGGCGTGGGCTACTTAAGAAACTTCGATCGCCAACATTCTCCTCCCAATGCGTCCGCCTCCGTAGCTCAGTGGGTGACTACCATGTAGGGGGCCCGGGGTCGATTCCCGGCAGGGGACTGGGTGTTATGTGTTGTCCTAATCATCATCATCTCTTCATCATTGGCACGTAAGTCGCCCACGCGGCGTCAAATAGAAAGACTTACACTCAGGCGGCCGAACAATCCCACAAGGGATCTCCCGGCCACGAAAGCCATACGTTCATTTCCATTTCCTCCGAATGCGAAAATATATTGTTGACTCCCACTTACATAGATTGAAATGATTATCAGAATAAAATACGAGAAATCAGGGTTCGAACGGAGAAATTCAGGTGTTCTTTCTTCCCGCGCTATTCGAGAGGGAATGGGAGATAAGTATTATAATGATCGTTCGATGAGCCCTATGCCAGGCACTCTGATTTGAAGAGTATCCCATTTGGAAGCAGATTTAGATGTAGATTTACGCAGATCCAGAAATCAGCATACTTGACTGTCACAGAGTCGGCGAAGCCTCTGCTTCGGACTCTCCATTCAGGTCCAAACCAAAGGACACCGATCAACCCTGGGAACAATGCTACAAACAGACATCTCTGCTTGCACCAAGCGTGCGAGGCCAGCAGTCTTCCACCATTTCCGCCAGCCGACCGTAGGAATTGAGGAAGTCCTCAGAAGCCGCGGTGGAGTAGCCGAGCGGTCTATGGTGCCTCGCTGCGGAGCGCGCGGTTGCTCGCAGCGGAGGTTCGAGTCCTCCCTGAGGCATGGGTTTGTGTGTGTTTGTCCTTAGGTTAGTTTATCTAGGTTTAAGTAGTTTGTAAGCTACGGACTGATGACCATGCAGTAGATTTACAGACACAGTCCTCAAAACCGAAGCGAGTGGGATTACGACTGGCCGAGCTTACCTCTCTCGCGGGCCTGACAGAGCCGGCGGCCGCCCTCGCATCCGCCCGCGACGGCATCGAGCGGCGGTGGGCGGCGGTGGGCGGCGTGGCGGGGCCCAGCCGGCGCGCGGTTCGATCCGCCACCGCCGCCGCCGCCCACGCACTGTGCGCTGCGCCGCGCCGCGCCGCCGGCCGGGCGCGGCAAGTAGCTGGCGTGGGCGGATGCGGGCACGGAGCCCCTTAATGTCTCGCCACCGCAACACGCAGCACACTAAGCACCTCACCAGCGCTAACTCCATTCTCGCGAGAAGACGACGCGCGACGCGGTCGCGCCGAGCTGCGCAGCTGCTCCGCGACGTCTCTCCTTGTAGGTGGTTACCAGACACTCAGCTGAAATACCAACACCAGCGTGGAGAGCAAGGCACATTTACGTATTTTAGTTGCGCACTGCAAGAAACGCGCCGCAGCGCACACAAGTGTGGCAATATCTACGGCTGCATAACTTGTGGTAGTGCAAATGAAAGAGCTAGATAGAGAGTAGTGACAGCTTTTATTTTTCTCTGAAATAACATAACTCACAGGGGGAAGGAGGAAGGAATCTTAGGGTTTTACGTCCCGTCGACAGCGTGGTCATTAGAGACGGATTTTTGGGTAAGGATGAGGGAAGGAAATCGGCCGTGCCCTTTGAAAGGAACCATCCTGGCATGTGTCTGGAGTTATTTAGGGAAATAACGGAAAACCTAAATCTGGATGGCCGGAGGTGGATTTGAACCACCATCCCTCACAAGGGGAGTCATGAAGATATGTAAATATTTTAATATGTTATTCTATAAATAGTGTGTTGAAAGTAGCATATAAGATGAACATTAGTAAGAGCTAAACAAAGGTAATGGAATGCAGTCTTAGAAAATCAGGCGATGCTGAAGGAATTAGATTAGGTAATGAATCAATAAAGGCGGTAGATAAGTTTTGTTACTTGCGTAGTAAAATACGATGGTCGCACTACCGAGCATATAAAATACAGGATGGCAATGGGAAGAAAAGCGTTTATGAAAAAGAGATATTTGTTAACAACGGTTATTAATTTAACCATAAGCAGTCTTTAAATGTTCAAATGTTTCTAAATCTATCGGACCAAACTGCGTGGTCATCAGTCAGTAGCTTACAAACTACTTCAACTAACCTAAGGAAAAACACACACATCCATGCCCAGGGAGGACTAGAACCTCCGACGGCGAGCAACAGCGCGCTCGACAGCGAAGTGCCTTAGACCGCTCAGCTACTCCACCGCGGCTAGCCATAAGCGAGTCCTTTCTGAAGGCATTTGTGTGGAGTGTTGTCTTGTATGGAAGTGAAACATGGACAATAAACAGAGTGGACAGGAAGAGGATTGAGGCTTTTGAAATGAGGTGCTACAGAAAAAAAGCTGAAGATTAGGTAGGGTGGATCGCATAACTAATGAAGAGTTATTTTGTCAAGTAGCCTCAACCACAGAGATCGTGTAAAGAGTGTAAGTTATGACGCGTTTCAAGGGTCAAGTCCTCATCATCAGATAAACTATACAAGAAGATTCAAAACAGACCCCAGCATCTTGACGAAGCACAAATATGCTGAGGACCTTTCTGCGGAGACACGGTTACAAGGGAAGTAACCACGTTTTCTTTTATTACGGTTTAGATTTTTATTGTCTCAGGTTTTAAGATTCTTTTATAGTTTATCTGATGAGGGCTTGACCCTTGAAACGCGTCATAATTTAATGTTTTTACACGATCTCTGTAGTTGGGCCTACTTGAAAAAATAAGTACACAACCGCGACCTCACATCCATTATGGATATAATTAAGACTAATGAGGAGGTACTGATCAGAACTGCTGAGAAAAGGATTTTCTAGCATACTTTGACCAAAAGAAGGGATCGATCGGTAGGGCACATTTTAGACTTTGAGGAATCGTAAATTTAGCATTGGAGGGAAGTGTGTGGGGAAAAAATCGCAGAGGGAGACCAAGAGACGCTTATAGTACGCAAATTTAAATGGATGTAGGTTGCCGTTCTTATGAGGAGATGTAGAAGCTTGCTCAGGATAGAGTAAGGTGCAGAGCTGCATCAAACCAGTCTCCGGACAAGACCACAACAACAACATTCTGTAAATTCAGACAGAAGTCATATAAACAAAGGACCGTAAATATTATGTTATTGAGTTAAGATTAATCTAAGACTTTTCCAGAAATTTAATAACCTTCCTAATATGAAGGCATCACAAAACTGAGCGAAGTTAACCCTTTAATGCATGAATTATTATTTGAAGCTTCAAAAACTACTACGATTAATATATAGTGAGTATACACTGAGAAAAAAGTTATAAAAACATTCCTTAAAATTATAATGCACTACTAGCAACAAATAGCTCATAGCTGGTTGGCTGCATAGTGCTTCCATGATAAACCCGATGCAGTAAATGTCACTATTGTGACGTTTATCTTTCCATAAAGTAACTCATACTGTGATTGTCTCCTTTAAGTCAAAGGAGGTATAGTACAGTAAACGCACATGTTACAAGTAACTCAAAGCAGCAAACTCTCGAAGAGATTCCATAGTACTCTACGACACATAATTTCTGTGATGTGCTTCTTGCATATGTAACACCTATCTATAAAAGCAGCTACAAATGAATTTGTGATGAAATGGTAATCAGTTTGAGAGATAATGGAAAAATTAGGTATGTAGCTGATCAGCTACAGTATGCATTAAAGGTTTAAAGTAAAACACGACATAAATTTACTTTCGTGCTGTCTATGGTTATGAAATAGTTCCTCTTTGATCTCTTAGGTATTGTATGCTGTTCGGAATTTTTCATTATGTTTGATTTTGAAATACCATGTTTCTCTAGTTTCATTTTGTTACTATATGGTGAATGTAATAAACTATGTCCTCGACTCGTATCTGCAGTAGTTTTCCTGAAATTCCAGAGATAATACAACTAAAATTCCGCGATTATAAAATTAAATGCGTCACTTTCCATTAAGAATGTTTGAAATCGTTAGTGAGTGGTTTCAGTCGTTTCCTAACTTTCCTGAATTGTTTAGTGAAAGAACATAATGATACGTGAGAAGGCATTACTTACTTGATTTATGAATGCAATAAATGAAATTAAGAGCAACAACGTTAATCTGACACGAGTAACAAAATATATTCATACCTGAGCAGCTAAATGCATTCAAGTTGCTGGGACATTTGGAACATTTATTGTGAATGAATTGTGAAATTTGTATGTACACTATAAAACTTCTTTAACACTCAACTTAATAGTGTTGATAGAATGTTGGCCAGGGGAGCAGCAAGGCCGAAGAGGTGGCCTGCTGATTGGCACTTGGCCTTGCTATAACCAATAACCATGTGGTGGGGGTGGAATTCTAGGCGGACGTGACGTCACGCCTGTTATTTGTCACATGCCATAAAATATTTTCTTGTGCCACACATAGACAATTCTAGTCACAGACCAGCACGAAAAGACATATGAAAGAGGGCGGCAGACCGATTCTGACGAAGTACCGGTATCAGTGGTATTTATTTTATATCATGTGCTATCGAGAAATGAGATTACGATTCGCTTAAGGTGAAACAGTAAGCCCTATACCGACTATGTTAAATTAAGCTAATTCATGCCCCATTTTCTAAGAAACTATTGAACAGATTTGTCTGAAATTTTCACTGAAAATTAACTGACCTTTGTGCAACTCACTGAATCGAAATCGTTGTAATGTATAAGATACTTTTTAATTTAATTGCAGTGCATTAATTTTTTTAAAGTAATAAATATTTTTATTACAATAGAATTACTAGTTTTGAGGAAATGACACATAGAGTTGTACAACATGTTTATTCTAGGAAAAACTTACAGATCTATCACTAAAAAGTGGTTCTAAGCAGCCTGCACCATAATCAGGACCTTCATTATCTTTGCGTTCATTTGCCTGTACCTTTTCCTTCTTTTTAGACATTAGAGAAGCAGCAAAATCAGACTTGGCAATACGCAAGCTGAGAATACTTATAGTATTCTGTCCGGGTGATATCTTTAACTGTTCTAAAACTTCTTGTCTGGCAATTTTTCCATTGTTCCACGTTATCACAGCATCTGACAATCCTACTTGTAAAGATCTGTAACTAAGAAATACTCTTTTATGGATGCTGGCCCATATGATGTTGTTGTAGGCCTAATTTACGTTCTGAGTTTCTCCGTGCAAGCACTTCCTCATTAAGTCAGGTTGGGCAAGGTCTCAGTAGATTGGTTTCATTTGATCCATAATCGATTCAGAGAGTGTGCTTGTGTATGAATGTGTTGAGGTTACCAGCTGCCTGTGCCTTCCTAAACTTGCACCACACGTCGACCTTCATTTTCTACAGTTTCTTGTTTAGATTTCCGTGAAATTTACGTTTCTTCAACAAACCTTTTGGTTTTGTCATTACAGAAACACAAATTACTATACACCGCACTAAAACTTTCAAGAAACTTCGTATTCACGAACGATGGCAGCCAACGAGACACGTTTTTCTAAGAGAACTTTTGTTTACAAGCGCGCCTACAGACATTTGACTATCTTAATGCTCTAACAGGTTAACCCACATATGAACCGTACATTTCTGTAAAAAATAAATAAATAAATAAATAAAAATAAAAATAAAAAATAAATTAAAAAACAAACCCTTAACTCTCGAACTGTAAAAGTGCAGGAGGTAATCATTTTTACGAAAAGGTGCGTAAATTATTGCAGAGTGACAGATGTCATCTTTTTTTAATGCAGTTCTAACTGGTGGTCAGGGATCAAAAATACATATAAATGTTCACAAAAGGACATCGTATCTAATTATGCAAAAGACAGAAAAAATATTTTCTGAAAAATTTCAGCCTAGCGTTTTGCCGTAATGAGTTACAACTTTTATTCTAAATCTAACGAAAGGTCTCACCCAGACGCATCGTTTGGCGTACACATACAATCTATAACATTAGAATTATGCGTAATAATGGCAATTTATTGAATTACCATTATAAATAATTGTTTATAATGAATACAACAAGACAGCCACACGAACAGCAAGGCAGCAGGCAATTGCAGATGTCGTAACACACATTTTGAGTTGATTACATTAAATGTTTATTGTTTATTCAAATATGTTCCCTTGGTTTAATGATAATAATTATTGATAATCGCCCATTATCTGTACAATTTTATGCGCACATCGAATATGAGTAGTGCTTTAAAGGGAGCAGCGGAAATACCATTTGAAGAAAGTTTGCATTGACAGTCAATGCTAAACGGGCAAAACTACATGTTTATCAGATTTCCATGCCGTGTGCATTTGTTAAAAATAATATTGTTGGGGGAAGTATTACACCTAGAAATTAAGAAGTAGTCTCCATTTGTATGAGAATTTCAGCGCGCATCTAATGATGCCATCAAATTAATAATTAAACCAATTCATAAGATTTTGTACAAATAACAAATAAGGAGCTCAACTAGACTGCGCCGCGGCGGAGCGGCCGAGCACATTGAGGCGCTATGCTATGATGCGCGAGGCCGTTCCCCGTTGGGGGTTAGATTCCCCCCTCGGGCATGGTTGTTTGTGTCGTCTTTAGTATAAGGCAGTTCAGAAGTATTTTGTAAATTTAAAGACTGATGACTACTCAGGTAAGTCCCTTAAGCTTGAGAAACATTTGATTTGAATTAGACTGCTTGCGGGTGATGCGGTAGTTTATAAGTTAGCAAATTCTAAACGACTTAGGTAAGATGTCTGCATGATGCGAAAATTGGCAAATAACCGTAAATAGTGAAGCGTGTGATGGCATCTGATGGAAATTCGTTAAAATAAATGTACACGATAATTTACCCAGAACTAAAGGCCGTAAATTAAAATAAAGGCATAGGTATTACAATTAAAAACAAAGGCAAATGAAACGAGCACATAGCAAATATATATACAATAGAACATTGGCAGAACATTTAGTAGATCCAACATTTCTGCTAAGTAAATTGCCTACACTACACTTATCCGACTTATTTTGGAGTATCCCTGCGGACTGTGGGATTCCCATCGAGTGTGACTGACTAAGGATATAGAGAATCTTCGGATGTCAGCTCTTGCTGTATTGTCGCGATCCAGGGGAGATAGTGTCACGGAAATGTCGCACGAGTTGAGGTGGAAATCATTAAAATCAAAGGCGTTATTCATTGCGACTAGATATATTTGCGAAATTTCTTTCTCCCATACTCACCATAGAATGCGGACATATTTCATTAGAACCCATCTAAATAAGGAGACATGATCACAGTAATCAGACAAACAAGATAGAAAACGGAAAGATTTAGGTGTTCCTTGTTATCAAGTGCTATTAGAGAATGTAACTGTAGAGAAATGATATAAAAGTGTTTGGATAAACTCCCTTCCAAACAGATGTGCTTTACAGAGTAAACTCGCACATGAAAATATGTTGATGTAGAAAGGTAAAACGCGATACCCAAAAGTAATATCACCACATTGTCGTATCAAACCATCTATAAATCTCTTCTGTCCATTGCTATAAAATTTAAAGTGCAAAAAGAAGGAGATTTGTATTCCAAATTTAAATTTATGGACTGAGGGTGAGGCACCAAATCACATTTTACCTGTGTTTGATAAACCATAAACGTTGTGGCATGTGTGGCACATATGCTGAAAATATGATAAGCTAGGTACTAAGACTCATGGTCGATACCTCTTCTTTCCTTTGTGATCACTATGATTATCTCGAGTTCGTCCTGTCTCACCCTCTATGGTGGTAGCTTAGACATTGCTTTCTTGTAATAGCAAACCATCAATCCGAATATAGGAAGTAACATTCGTGTGAAATTCAGCTTGCCATTTTCTCAAATATCCTGTGAAACGTGGATTAAGAGAATTAGGCTGACTTCACAGTCTCGATATTCGAAAAGTGACCCACACGATTGCCCACTGCAAAACGCCAACGAGGTCACGTGTGTACGGTATCGCTAATGAAATCTATCAGTAACACAAAGGTTTGTTAATGAAAGTCTTCCAGTTGTCCTTGATCGTCATTTTCCCTCAAAGACAAGGGCATCGTCAGGACTGTCTCAGGGAATTGTCAAAAGTATCACTGTTTTCCTCTATCTACATTAAAAAAAGATGCGACCCAACCTACAGGACAGTTCGAGTTATTTGAATTCTCATTAGGTCGTATTAAAGGAATACTCAGAAACAATGCGGGGATGGGCTACTATTTATTACTGATAGGCTTAATCAAAACGCGAGTATTACAGAAACGTTTTGGAAACTCATCATATCCGTGGAGAAGGCTAAGTTCCTTTCGTGAAACATACTCAGTTTGTTTTTTTCGACTATAGAAACTGTTTTACCATTTGTTTTTAAAGTTGTAGGAATCAGTTTAGTCCGAAAGTGTCGAACTTAGAGAGAGCCAACATAATCAGAAGAAAGAACTAAGTACCCGAAAGCAGTAATAAAAAGATATCAAGAGCAAGTTGTATCTGCAAAATTAAAAGCAAATACACACTCGCGAATAATAATGAATCCACGCTATTTATCTTCCTATGGCGCATTTGTAAGGATAGAGCTCACTGCCAATATCGTCCAAGCAATCTCATTATTATTTATAATGAATCCAAGTCAACTACCGCTACAGTTGCTGTGTCCCATCTCTCACGCAGCTGAGAGAAGAATCGTCCACCCCTAGCCAAATTTTGACGCTTTGTCGCCAGACTTTCAGTAGTAGTAATCCACTTGCCTCTTTGTTCAGCAATTACATCCCATACACTTGCTAGATCATAGAATATTTTCAGAGCTTGGTAATCTTCCATAAGCAAACTCTTTCAATATACAATGACTTTCTCTAAATTGTTTAGCCTCCATTGCTTCTGTTAGTACCATGGAAGCTACTTCCTAACGCCCTGGCTCGCTCCTTCTCCTGAGGTATTTTTAATAATACTGGTTGTAGATGACAACGCTACCAATCCTACATGACCACACAATGTGAAAACAAGGTAAAAACCAAAACTAGATGTAGAAATTTTCTAGGCCTAAAATTACACATAGTATAGTACTAAAACCAAAGCATTTTGTTTTTCACAGCAATAAATAAAATAAAAACTCATTTATGATGGGACAGACATGCTGAAACATATTTGGGTGCAAAACACAATAGTGTTTTCCTCATCAGGCAAACCTCATACCCACAAAATCTATCACTAACTGTTTTCATCATATACAAATAGTCAAGAAGACTGGATGTTTTACCTTGAGATAAAAGCATTTACTTTCTCTAGAAGGGACTAGAGATCCAAATTTCGAAAACTCAGATATATTTGAGAAGATAAATTAAAACTAATATTCTTCAAATGACAACTAAAGAATTTCAGATACTAAGTTCGTGACAGAAGAGAGAAGTTCTTGTTAGCAAACTATGTAGATGAAATTTCAGTATCTTAGTGATTACTGGAGTCAGCTCATAATGGCCACTGGTCTATACGAACAGCAAATTGCAACATTTAGCGTATGTAGCTAATTCACAGCGAAATATGTATGCACATAACTGATAGAAGTAACCCATCAACAATCAGAACTTACATTTGCAGTAACTGTAACATACTGACAGACAAGTTAGAGAAAAATTGCATCAAGTATATATACTGCGGTGGAAAGTAAGATGAAACTCCTTAAATATAATAAAAGTGAAATTAAGTATCACAATTATAACGAATAATCGTTTGTTAAATGTATATGTGCTATTGCTTAGGGGAAATAAGTGACAATAAATAGATAAGAAGTTTTCAAAGACATATGCTACAACGTTTCACTTAAGAAACATCAAGAGAGAGAGAGAGAGGGGGGGAGGTGAGATGGAGATTATATTAGTTTTATTGTGCTATTCGTTCTAGTAGGTCCAAAATTGAGGAGATCCTCTTGGATGTAGAACATGTCAGAAAACAAGATACACAATAAATATTTACAACATGAGAGCAAATGTGTTAATGTACATTACACAATTTCCAAAATATGTAATTGTCATTGTGGAAGTGGAATCAGGACACACAAGTAACGAGTAACAAATACTACAAGACCAAAGAATATACGGTCTAATATATAAAACAGAGTGTCCATATGTTTGTTTGTGTGAACATATTGCATACAAATCAACAGCTTTGATCCAATCTTTTTTCAAATTTTGTACATGTAAGCTTTAATCCATGAGAACGGTTGCCGTAAATGGAAGAATCACGTACGATGCATATTTCACGAGATAGGACGTCATAGACAATGATATGCGCGAACACCTGCTGCATTTAGCAACAATAATGCTCTTTTTCTCCTAAACCACTGGGCCGATTGCAACTGTCTTAAAATCACATACGACACATGGTTCAGAGATATGACGTCATAAACAATAGTAATCGCAAAAAACTGCTACATAATGCGGTGAGACTTTATAAATAGGCTATATGAGAAACAGAGTACTTAGCGACTTGCAACAAACCTTAAACATAAATTCAAACCTTTATTAAACTTTTTGTCGCTGACAACCATAGTAAAATGATGGAAGGAAAAAGGTTTCTCGCTTACTACTTTTGCGCTGTTTATGGAGTAAAACTACGGCATTCGGTATGACGTTACAATTTATAATTTGTACACCACGAATTGTAGCCGCGGGAAATTTTACAGACAATATAGACGCATATAGTTGAGTGTACCTTCCTAATCGTATCACAGTGCGACACTTAGTTTATGAGATATGAGCACATAAACAGTAACGATCATGGAAAATCGCCCCATCACACACCAAGTTTTAATCTGTTACTTCTTTACTACTACTTGTATTCCCAAGAGATTTTACAGACATACAGGCCTTACACAAATGAATATATGCCTGAAAAATAGCAGGAATAAATAAATACCTGGGCAACGCCGGATTTTCACCTAGTAATATTATAAAACAGTCACGTTTAAAAGTCAGCATTTATGCGACAAACTAGGTATAGTCGATGAGTTCCGAAATTCGAAAGAAACTTAGGAAACAATTAGCAATGAATCAATGAGAATAACAGTTTAGTGAAGTTTCAACAAGGGGAAACATTTTGGTACAATGAACTGCCTTATCCTTATACACAATGCATGTATTTACCCAATGTAGCACATTATGGAACTAATGCTTGTCAATAATAACCGAGAATGGGTTTCAAGTGTAGTTTCAAACACATCATGTAAGTTCAAGTGTAAATAGAATGAGAGCTTTGTGGGCTGAGAAATAAAATCGTTTTAAGAACATCGTTCCTAAAACGTGAACCTGAAAGTCCTTGGGCAAACATCCAAATCAAGCGGTGCACAAAGAATTGTAATAATATGTCAGAGAATCATGGAAATTTACATAAAAGCGTAAAATATATCATTATGGGAATCCAATACCACACTACAAAAAAGTGTAATATTTTACAGAAAATTCCGCTATACAAACAGCTTTTCAGAAATTAAAAGTGCAGACAGTAGTATTTAAACTGTGTGGGATTTGTGAAATGAGAGCCAGTGCAACTAGTTAGTTTAGGAGTAAATAAGTAAGAAAATTGTCTGTAATAATAATTCAAAAGATAATGGAATCGGATTAAAATTTTCATTTAAAGCACAACAGTAATACCTGAAATTTATGATTGCAGGGAATTGTAATTATTATGAAGTAGCACTAACATCTTGAAAGGGTCGTTAAAATTCGTATAAGAAAACATGTTTTTATGATGTTGATGGAATTTCAGTGATCTTATAAATGGTTAAAATTTAATAAGTAATGTCCTTATTGATAGAAGTCATGGATCAGTGGTACAGATATTTGTTCCAAGCAGATTTAACTATTATTAATTATTATTGAAGGTGAGAAAATAAGTTTAAATGAATGTCATAAAATTTCTTGGTATAGATCTTTGAGATGATTGAAAGAGATCTCCCATTCAAATAAAATAATTATTTTCTTAACAAATCAGACTTTGAATTACTGAAGCGTTTATAAACTGAGAAATATTAGACACTCGATCACTTATATAAAAATTGTAAAGCAAATAAACTATATATGTGTAACATGTGGAAGTCATTTGATTGGGTAGGCTATACAACTTTCCTGAAAAAACTTATACCTGAAGCAGCCCGTTAGCGAAATTACTACACAAAGGAATTGTGAGGCGCAGCATTATACGGCACCAGTAATGTTGGAAATTACCACTTCGGTTTAAATCTTTTCAATGTCAGCAACACGTGGCTCGCCACTTTATAACATTACATTCATAACCTGTGGGTTAAGAATTAAATTTCATCTACAGCCAGTATTTTACCATTAAATCAATTTTAAATTGCCTCACGCGGCGCATACTTGAGTTAACCAGACCCAACTTATTTCACGCTACAGGGTTTACCCTATCATCAGATAAAAAGCGTTTATCATCTTTTGCCGTTAATGTGAATTCACACTATTTTATAGAGCAACGCATATGAAACATTCCATTTGTTAGAATTATTTTATACACATTATCGCTAATAAGTGCTTAAGTCTTATCTTGGTGAGCGGCTAGCAAATCTCGCTCTACACATTACAGATTATGTTTTGGTATCGAGAGCGAAGATTTCAATCATCAATTCTTCGAAATATGCAGGTGGCTTATTGCTTTTCGTTTGAACCTTATCTTAAAAATCGACCTCGAGCTTAATATCAGACAGACTCTGTCTTATTAATGCATCAATACATTTTCGTGTAATGGATTACTACGAAAGGACCTGGATGTATGATGACAATAGAGGGTTATGTTTGTTTGCAGTGAACGTTGAATAATCGCTATGAACGTGTACTACAATAGGTTAAGAAAATCAGATACTCCATTGTATTGGATGACATGGATGTACCTCCCGCCCTTACGAAAGGTTAGTAAGAATGCAATTGGGCTACAAAGTATTCTGTTGTCCTATATACATGATGGCATATAGGAAGCCTAGGGCGAATAGGACGGATGTGTCTAGAGATAAATGATTGATAACGTTAGCGTTGGAACTCTTCTTAAAAAATAATCAGAGACATGCCCTGAAACTGAATGCTATGGTGGCGGAAACCCTCTACTCTGGAGGAAACATCATCAGTAGTAACCGGCAAATAAAATGCATAGACATAGTTTTTCAAAACCTCTTCTCATACCCTATAGGTTACCGCATTCTTCCATTTACTATAACACTACCTGGATCTAACTGTGAACGCCATGGTGCTTAAGGAGTCGCACTGCCTGAGTTTATTCCTAGCATTTAGCTCTACATGTGAAGCAACCGGCAATTGCTTGTGCCTTAGAGTGAAATACGTTTATATACATACATTTATCAGTATATGTGGGTACGGTGTGCAAACTATATTACAAATAGGGTCGGCAGTAAACAAGTAATAAACTATTACCAGTGGCAATGAGGTTTTACTATGCAAACAGCAAAAATTTAATAAGCGATATAATTGCTGCATGGAAAAGCTTTTTAGCGGTTGGAAATTACGTATAATATTGTTTGACGTTCCAATGTGACCTAGTTTTCAAATTCAGGATGCATAAAGTCGTGTATTTGCGAACTGGCAGTTATACGCCATCAAAGAGAACCACCGAGCAAGGCAGCGCAGTGGTTTGCACACTAGACTCGCATTCTGGAGGACATCGGTTCAAATCATCCTCCTTTCATCCATATTTAGATTTACCGTGATTTCCCCTCACAACTTAGGGCTAATGTCAAGTTGGACTCTTTGGAAGGACACGGCCGATATCCTTCCCCATTCATACCAAAATAATTCCAGCGTCTTCTAGATCTTTAATGACCACGCCGTCGACAGAAGGTTACATCTTAATCTTCCTCCCTTTTGGTTCCTTCAAGAAAAACGACAGAACAACGACAGATTTTGGCATTAATTCGTTCAACATAAGATTTTAATAGCATTTTACTACCTATAACATTCAGTCTTAAAACAATATTAGTCGTGTTGTGGTCCTCATTCCGGAGACTGGTTTGATGCAGCTCTCCACACTACTTAATCCTGAGCGATTCTCTTCATCTCATCATAAGAACGGCACCCTACATTTGTTTGAATCTGCTTACTATATGCGTCTTTTAGTCTCCCTCTGCGATTTTTACCCCACATACTGCCCTCCAATGCTAAATTCACGATTCTTAGATGTTAAGAATGTGTCCTACCCACCGATCGCTTCTTTTGGCCAAGGTGTGCCAGAAATTCCTTTTCTCCCCAATTCTGTTCAATACCACCTCATCAGTTACGCGATGCAACCACCTAACCTTCAGCAATATTTTGTAACACCACATTTGAAAAGCATCTACCCTCTTCCTGTCCGCACTGTTTAACGTCCATGTTTCACTCCCATACAAGACTAAACTACATCTACATCTACATACATACTCCGCAATTCACCGTAAGGTGCGTGGCGGAGGGTACACCGTACCACTACTAGGCATTTCCTTTCCTATTCCACTCCCAAATTGAACGAGGAAAAAAAGAATGCCTATATGCCTCCGTACGAGCCCTAATTTCTCTTATCTTGTCTTTGTGATCTTTACGCGAAATGTAAGTAGGCGGCAGCAAGATCGTACTACACTCAGCTTCAAATTCCGGCCCTCTAAATTTACTTAACAGAAATTCACGAAAAGAACGTCGTCTTTCTTCCAGCGATCCCCAATTGAGTTGCCGGAGCATTTCCGAGACACTCGCGCATTGGTCGAACCTACCGGTAACAAATCTAGCTGCTCGCCTCTGAACCGCCTCTATGTCTTCCTTCAAACCGATCTGCTGCGGGTCCCAAATACTTGAGCAATACTCAAGACGTGGTCGTACAAGCGTTTTATACGCGGTCTCCTTTACAGGTGAAGTACATCTTCCCAAAATTCTCCCAATAAACCGAAGTCGGCTGTCTGCCTTACTCACAACTGTCCTTACATGCTCTTTCCATTTCATATCGCTCTGCAATGTTACGCCTAGATATTTGAACGACGCGACCGCATCAAGAAGCTCACTACTGATGCTGTATTCGAACATTATAGGATTGTTTTTTCTACTCATGCGCATCACCTTACATTTTTCTACATTGAGAGCTAGCTGCCATTCTTCGCACCAACTAGAAATTTTGTCTAAGTCAACCTGTATGCTATTACAGTCAGTTACAGACGACACCCTCCCATACACCACAGCATCATCAGCAAACAGCCGCAAATTACAACTTACTCTGTCCATCAGATCATTTATATAGATAGAAAATAATAGCGGTCCTATCACAATCCCCTGGGGCACGCCTGACGATACACTCGTCTCTGATGAGCACTCGCCGTCGAGAACAACGTACTGCGTTCTATTACTTAGGAAGTCTTCCAGCCAGTCACAAATCTGTGAACCTATTCCATAAGCTCGTATCTTCATTAGCAGTCTGCAGTGTGGTACCGTGTCGAACGCCTTTTTGAAGTCGAGAAAAACACAATCCGCCTGTTGCCCTTCGTCCATGGCTCGCAAGATGTCATGTGAGAAAAGGGCAAGCTGAGTTTCGCATGAACGATGTTTCCTAAACCCCGTGCTGATTCATGGAAAGAAGCTTTTCCGTTTCAAGGAAATTTACTATATTCGAACTGAGAATATGCTCCAAAATTCTACATGAAACCGATGTCAACGATATTGGCCTGTAATTGTATGGGTCAGTTCTCTTTCCTTTCTTATACACTGGAGTCACCTGCGCTTTTTTCCAATCACTAGGAAGTTTGCGCTGAATTAAAGATTCGCTATAAATGCAAGCTAAGTAGGGGGCCAATGCCGCAGAATAGTCTTTGTAAAACCGAACTGGTATTCCATCCGGACCAGCAGGTATTTCGTATTTAGCTCTCTCAGCTGCTTCTCTACACCGGAAATACCTATTGCTATGTCCCCCATTTCGGAATTAGTACGTTGTTCAAATGATGGTATATTTGTGCGGTCCTCCTGCGTGAAAGATTTCTTAAAGATTAAATTTAGAACTTCAGCTTTCCGTTTGCTTTCTTCTATTACTGCCCCGGAATGATCAACTAGTGACTGGACAGTGGGCTTTGACCCGCTTATCGATTTTACATAAATGCCTTCAGAAACGACTGCATTACGCTTAAATTAATATTTGATGACAACAAATTTCTCTCTCTTAAAAACGCTTTTCATCCCATTGCCATTCTGCATTTTATATCCTCTGTATTGCGACCATCATATGATTTTTTACTGCCCAAGTAACAAAACTTATCTACCACATTTATTATTTCGTTACCTAATCTAATTCCTTCAGCATCGCCTGATTTTCGTAGATTGCACTGCATTACCAGTGTTTTGCTCTTGTTAATGTTCATCATATATACATCTTTCAATGCACTGTCCAATACGTTTAACTTCTATTTCAGATCCTTTACTGTCAATGTCATCGGCAAAAAGCAATGTTTTTATGTCTTCACCATGAACTTTAATTCCTCCTTGCTTTCCTTTATAGCGTGCACAATGTACAAACTGAATAACATTGGAGAAAGACTACAACTCTGCCTTACGCCCTTCCCCACCTCTGCATCCTTTACATGCACTCTCTGCTTTTTGCACACGTTGTAAATAACCCTCCGTTCCCTATATTTTACTCCTGTTGATATCAGAATTTGAAAGAGTCTCTTCCAATCAAAGCTTTTGCCAAATCTACAAAAGCTAGAAATGTAGGTTTGCCTTTCCTTAATCCATCTTCTAAGATATACCATAAAGTGAGGTTTGCCCCCCGTGTTCTTACATTTCTCCTGAACAAATACTGATCTTCCCTGAGATTTCTACAGCTGCTCCATCCTTCTGTAAATAATTGGTGTTAAAATTTTGCAACCATGACTTATTAAACTAATGGTTCTAGAAATTTCACATCTGTCTACTCCTGCTCTTTTTTGGATGGGGATTATTACATTTTTCTTAAAGTCTGAAGATATTTCTTCGTTGTCATAAATCTTTCGCACCAGGTGAAATAGTTTTGTTGTGGTTGGCTGTCCCAGAGACTTCAGTAGATCTGAGGGAATGTCATCTACTCCAGGGGTCTTGTTTCGACTTAAGTCTTTAAATGCTCTGTTAAATTCTTCTCTCAGTATAGTATCTCCTACTTCACCTTCATCTACTTCCTCTTCCCTTCCTGCAACATTGTCTCTAAGTGCAGTTCGTTTGTAGAGCCCCTCCCCCCTCTATGTACTCGTTCCACCTTCCAATTTTTCCTTCTTTACTGAGAACTGGTATTCCATCTGAGTTCTTGATATTCACACAGCTGCATTTCTTGTCTGTAAATTTCTGTTTTATTTTCCTGCGGGCGGTATTTAGTTAACCCCTATTTAAACATTCTTCTACAGACTTGCATTTGCATTCTAGCCACTCCTGCTTAGCTATGTTGCACTTCCTGTCAATCTCATTTCTTAGTCGCCTGGATTCCATTTGTGCCTGTTTTATTTACTGCATTTTTATATTGTCTCCTTTGATCAATTAAATTTAGTATTTCAGGTGATATCAAAGGAGTTTTTGTAGGTCTTGCCTTTGTACCTATTTTGCCTTCTGCTGCCATCAGTATTTCATCTCTCACTGCTACCCATTTCCCCCAGTTTCTGTCAATTGTTGCCTGTTCAAATGTTCAAATGTTTGTATAGTGTATGGGACTTAACTACGGGGTCATCAGTCCCTAAACTTACAAACTACTTATCAACTACTTACGAACTAGGACGGCACAAATATCCATGCCCGAGGGGGGATTCGAACCCCCGACCGTAGTGGCCGTGCAGACCGTGACTGGAGCGCCTTAGTCCCCTCGGCCACCGCGGCCGGCAATTGTTGCCTGAAGCTCCTTCTGAAATTCTCAAGAACGTCCCTCTTTTCTGCAGTTTTTTCAGTCTCAGCCTACCGTACATGGCCAATAATACAAGGTCGGAGTCTACATTAGTCATATGAATAATTTTATTAAGACACAATTTTAATTGTTAAACTCCTGTAATAATTTAATGAATTGTTGTGAATCAAATATTTGTTTTTTTGGAAGAAATTAATGGATACCTGCAATATGTGTTTCTTCATGCCGTGTGGCGATAATCGCGTATATGACCTTTTCACGTGACTCACAGGAGTAAAAATAACGGCGGTTGTACCTTGTGTACGCAATACGTATGCCTTACAACGCCGTTGATATCGCTGTCCCACGACTTTCATTACCTCATTGTACATCGTCCCAAAATTTTAAACATGAATGCTTTACAGAAACGGTATTAGTTACCAGATTACAGGTGAAATAACAACTAACCAGTAGCAAATAATTAGGTTTATTAATGCTTTACATAGCTTCTTCCGAAAACTTGAAGGACTCGTGAAATTACACAAGAATTATTCTGGAAACATACAGCGGAAAGCTATTGACAATATGAAGCTTAATTCGTACACCATTGCCAACGATAAAACAATAGCATGAAACACTAAATTTAAATGATCTTGATAATATTTCTTTTAAATGACAAACATGAATAGGTAAAATTTAATATCTTATACTAGTCTTTTATCACCGACAATACAGTACTGCATAATCGGCATACTGCCAAGGGCCGTCTAGTATGTGTTTTCCGAATAACACTCATGTAATTTCTCGAGTTTGAAAAATCCTTCCGAAGAAGACAGAATCATCTTCGTCGGAACCTATGAAACGCGTTCTTAAATTTAATTATTAGGAAACGGTTGACTGTCATTTCGTCTAAAACATGGTACATCATTCCGTTGAAGAAGTGGGCCATAGCCAACCAGAAAGAAGAGGACCTTTGCGAACCCTGTCCCTGAACCTGTCTTATGGCAACTTCTCACTAGCTTTGGGCGCTCAGTAAATTCCAACCGCTGCTGCATGCTGTTGTAAGTAACACCGTGACATGAAGTAGGAGCAGAGAAGTTGCAAGTCCTACTGACTTTCTGCCCCGCAGGACAAAAGTGATGGGTACTGTGTCACCCTTGGATGTCTTTGTCTAACTAAACAGAACGGCGACGAGGGTAGCATTGGCGTGGAATTATTCAATTGCATGGCAATGCAAGTCTGGTTACTGCCCAACAAGCACAAATTTTTCTGCCTGATAAATTACGGTGGGTCATGTTCGCGGTGCGTAAGCCAGCTGTGTGACAGAAAACTGTTAAGATTCACCATTAATAAAAGTTACTCCGAAAATATAAGCCCTGTTGGAAATTTAGTAGGACTATACTTCTCTTGTGTAAGCTGAATGTACTTTTTCTGATAAAAAAATCGCCAAAATTCATCAGAAATTTACACCAAGTTTCCCTGCTTGAACTTTCACAATTTCTGACGCGAAAACTGTGTGAATGTACTTACAACTGACTGTGGCCTGCAATGCGCACCTTTAGGTACCATGGATTTCCTCCGAGATTGAATATGAAACACCATGAATTTTGAAAAATCGTTAAATACTTTCTAGGAGAGAAAAAACGATAAATATGAAGCTTTCAGAAAGGCGTAACGGTAAGGTGATAATATGTATGTAAGCACAGATACAGATATATAAGTATGAAATGCTAATAAACCTATATAGGGGAACAGGTTTGTACTATATTTAAAGGAATTAGAAGAATTAAAACTATTTAATATAAGTCGAGGCAATTCATTAGAATTTGTATCACGCTTGGGTTTTCGTCGACTTCTTTCTCACTAATCATTTAGTTTCTCGGGCCTCTTTACGACCCATTCTACATGACCTTGTGCTGCCTAGATATTTCTTTAACCGCGAGATTATGCAGCTGTAATTCAGAATAATGGACGAAATTTTTCTGAATTATTCTTTCAAATTTCATATTCTTGACTGACAACGCGTCATATCTTTGAAAAATAATTTTTCTCAGTTTTACAATAATTTGTAAAATTAAGAAAATAATTTCTTCATTTATATTACTTTAACTTTACTTATAACATTCTGTCGTATGTTATTTCAACTTCTACATCTACATCTACGCACATACTCCGAAAACTACCATAAGGTGCATGGCGGAGGGTACACTGAACCACTTCTAGGCATTTCCTTTCCTATTCTACTCTCAAATAGAACAAGGAAAAAAGAATTCCGATATGCCTCCTAGGAGCCCTAATTTCTCTTATCTTGTTTTTGTGATCATTACGCGAAATGGCAGCAAGATCGTACTACACTCAGCTTCAAATTCCGACCCTCTAAATGTCCTCAACAGAAATTCGCGAAAAGAACGTGGTCTTTCTTCCAGCGATCCCCAAGTTGCCGGATCATTTCCGTGACACTCGCGCATTAATCTAACCTACCAGTAACAAAACTAGCTGCTGGTCTCTGAACTGCTTCTGTTGTTGTTGTTGTGGTCTTCAGTCCAGAGACTGGTTTAATGCAGCTCTCGACCCTACTCTATCCTGAGCAAGCCTTTTCATCTCCTCATAAGAACGACAACCCACATCCACTTGAATCTGCTTACTATACGCGTCTCTTGGTCTCCCTCTGCGATTTTTACCCCACACATTTCCCTCCAACGCTAAATCCACAATTCCTTGATGTCTAAGAATGTGTCCTACCAACCTATCCCTTCTTTTAGTCAAGGTATGCCAGAAATTTCTTTTCTCCCCAATTCGGTTCAGTACCTCCTCATTAGTTACGCGATCCACCCACCTAATCTTCAGCATTCTTCTGTAGCACCACATTTCAAAAGCCTCTATCCTCTTTCTGTCCACACTGCTCATCGTCCATGTTTCACTCCATATAAGGCAACACTCCATACAAATGCCTTCAGAAAGGACTTCCTTAGGCTTAAATCAATATTCGATGTTAACAAATTTCTCTTTTTCAAAAACGCCTTTCTACCCATTGCCATTCTGCATTTTATATCATCTGTATTGCGACCATCATTTGTTATTTTACTGCCCAAGTAACAAAACTCATCTACCTCCTTTATTGTTTCGTTACCTAATCTAATTCCTTCAGCATCACCTGATTTTCTTACACTGCACTCCATTACCCTAGTTTTACTCTTGTTAATGTTCATCTTATATGCACCTTTCAGCACACTGTCCATTCCGTTCAATTGCTCTTCCAGGTCCTTTGCTGTATCTGACAGAATTACTATGTCGTCGGCAAAACGCAATGTTTTTAATTCTTCACCCTGAACTTTAATTCCTTCTCCAAATTTCTCCTTGCTTTCCTTTATAGCTTGCTCAATGTACAAATTGAACAACATTGGGGAAAGGCTACAAACCTGTCTTACTCCCTTTCCAACCACTGCAGCCCTTTCATGCCCTTCAACTCTGACAACCGCTGTCTGGTTTTTGTACAAGTTGTAAATAACCTTACGCTCCCTATATTTTACTCCTGCTTGTTTCAGAACTTTAAAGAGTTTATTCCAATCAACATTGTCAAAAGCCTTTTCCAAATCTACAAAAGCTAGAAATGTTGGTTTGTCTTTTCTTAATCTATCTTCTAGGATAAGCCGTAAAGTGAGTATTGCCTCCCGTGTTCCTACATTTCTCCTGAACCCAAACTGATCTTCCCCGAGGTCGGCTTCTACCAGCTTTTCCATCCTTCTGTATATAATTCGTGTTAACATTTTGCAACCATGAATTATTAAACTGATGGTTCTGTAGTTTTCACACCTGTCTGCACCTGCTTTCTTAGGGATGGAGATTATAACATTTTGCTTAAAGTCTGAGGGTATTTCACCTGTCTCATACACCCTAGACACCAGTTCAAATAGTTTTGTCATGGCTGGCTCTCCCAGAGACTTCAGTAGCTCTGACGGGATATCATCTACTCCAGGGGCCTTGTTTCGACTTAGATCTTTCACTGCTCTGTCAAATTCATCTCTCAGTATAGTATCTCCTATTTCATCATCATCTACATCCTCTTCCCTTCCTACAATAGTGTCTCGAAGTTCATTTCCTTTGTAGAGCCCCTCTATATACTCTTTCCACCTTTCAGCTTTCCCTTCTTTGCTGAGAACTGGTTTTCCATCAGTGTCCTTGATATTCATAGAGCTGTTTTTCTTATCGCCAAATGTTTCTTTTATTTTCCGGTAGGCTGTATCTATTTTTCCCCTATTCATACATTCTTCTACATCCTTGCATTTGCCTTCTAGCCATTCCTGCTTAGCCATTTTGCACTTCCTGTCAATCTCATTTCTTAGTCGTCTGTACTCCATTTTGCCTGTTTCATTTACTGCATTTTTATACTTTCTCCTTTCATCGATTAAATTTAGTATCTCCTGTGATATCCAAGGATTCTTTTTAGGTCTTGCCTTCCTACCTATTTTGTCCTCTGCTGCCTTCACTATTTCATCTATCAATTTTACCCATTCCTCCTCAACTGTTTTATTTTCCCCTGTATCTGTCAATTGTTGCCTGAAGCTCCCTCTGAAATTCTTAAGAACTTCAGGTTCCTTCAATTTATCTAGGTCCCATCTCCGTATTTTCCTACCTTTCTGTAGTTTCTTCAGTTTCAGCCTACAGTTCATAACCAACAAGTTATGGTCAGAGTCTATGTCTGCCCCTGGGTATGTCCTACACTTCAAAACCTGGTTCCGAAATCTATGTCTTACCATTATAAAATCTATCTGGTATCTCCCGGTGTCTCCTGGTCTCTTCCACGTATACAACCTTCTTTTGTAATTGTTAAACCAGGTGTTTGTTATAACTAAATTATGTTCCGTGCAAAATTCTACCAGGTGGCTTCCTCTTTCATTCCTTTTGCCCAGACCATATTCACCCACTATCTTCCCTTTCCTTCCTTGTCCTACTACCGAATTCCAGTCTCCCATAACAATTAAGTTTTCCTCTCCCTTAATTGTCTGAATAATTTCCTTTAGCTCCTCATATATTTCTTCGATCTCCTCATCATCGGCAGACCTAGTTGGCATATAAGCCTGTACTACTGTTGTCGGAGTTGGCTTCGTATCTATCTTGACAATGATAATGCGATCGCTGTGCTGGTCATAGTAGTTTACCCGCATTCCTATTTTCTTATTCATTATCAATCATACTCCTGTGATACCCCCAACTGATTTTGTATTTATAATCCTGTACTCACCTGACCAGAAATCCTGTTCATCCTGCCACCGAACTTCACTAATCCCCACTATATCTAACTTCAACCTATCCATTTCCCTTTTTAAATTTTCTAATTTTCCTACTCGATTAGGGATCTAACATTCCACGCTCCGACCCGTAGAATGCCAGTATTGTCTTTCCTGATGATCACATCCTCCTGAGTAGTCCCCGCCCGGAGATCCGAATGGGGGACTATTTTACCTCCGGAATATTTTACCCGAGAGGATGCCATCATCATATGTTCATACAGTAGAGCTGCATGTCCTCGGGAAAAATAGCGGCTGTAGTTTCCCCTTGCTTTAAGCCGTTCGCAGTAGCTGTGTGGCAAAGCCACATTAGCTGATGTTACAAGGCCAGCTCAGTCAATCATCCAGACTGTTGCCCCTGTAACTACTGAAAAGGCTGCTGCCCCTCTTCAGGAACCACACGTTTGTCTGGCCTCTCCACAGATACCCCTCCGCTGTGGTTGCACCTTCAGTACGGCTATCTGTATCGTTGAGGCACGCAAGCCACCCCACCTCGGCAATGTCTGTGGTTCATGGGAGTGGGAACTGCTTCTATGTCTTCCTTTAAACTGATCTGCTGCTGGTCCCAAACACTTGAGCAATACTCAAGACGTGGTCGTACAAGCGTTTTACACGCGGTCTCCGTTACAGATGAAGTGCATCGTCTCAAAATTCTGTCCGCCTTACAACTGTCCTTATATGTTCGTTCCATTTCATATCGCTCAGCAATGTTACTCCTAGAATTTGAACGAGGCGACAGCATCAAGAAGATCACTAGTAATGCTGTTTTCGAACATTATGGGATCGTTCGTCGTACTCATCCGCATCACCTTAGATTTTTCTACATTGAGAGCTAGATGCCATTCTTCGCACCAACTAGAAATGTTGTCTAAGTCATCCTGTATGCTATTACAGTCAATTAAAGACGACACCCTCCCATACACCACAGCATCATCAGCAAAGAGCCGCAAATTATAAGTTACTCTGTCCATAAATTCATTTATAAGGATAGAAAGTAACAGCGGTCCTATCACACTCCCCTGGTGCACGCCTGACGATAAACTCGTTTCTTATGAACACTCGCCGTCGACAATAACGTACTGCGTTCTATTACTTAGGAAATCTTCCAGCCAGTCACAAATCTGTGAACGTATTCCATAAGCTCGTATCTCCGTTAGCAGTTTGCAGTGGGGCACCACGTCAAACGCCTTTTTGAAGTCGAGATAAACATAATCCTCCTGTTACCCTTCATCCATGGCTCGCAATATGTCATGTGGGAAAAGGGCAAGCTGAGTTTCACATGAACGATGTTTCCTCGACCCGTGTTGATTCATAGAAAGAAGCTTTTCCGTCTCAAGGAATTTTACTATATTCGAACTGAGTATATGCTCCAAAATTCTACAGGAAACTGATGTCAACAATATTGGCCTGTAATTTTGTGGGTCAGGTCTCTTTCCTTTCTTATAAACAGAAGTCACCTGCGTTTTCTTCCAATCACTAGGAAGTTTGCGCTGAATTAAAGATTCGCGGTAAATGCAAGCTAAGTAAGGTGCCAATGACGCAGAATACACTTTGTAAAATCGAACCGGTATTCCATCGGGAACAGCACACTTTGTAGTATTTAGCTCTCTCAGCTGCTTCTGTAAACCGGAAATACCTATTACTACGTCCTCCATTCCAGAATTAGTAAGTTGATCAAATGATGGTACATTTGTGCGGTCTTTCTGAGTGAAAGATTTCTTAAAGGTTAAATTTAGAACTTCAGCTTTCCGTTTGCTTTCTTCTATTAGTGCCCCGGAATGATCAGCGAGTGACTGGATAGTGGGCTTTGACCCGCTTATCGATTTTACATACGACCAGAATTTTTTCGGGTTCTCGGAAAGATCTTTTGGTAACCTATGGCTGTGGCAATTATCGTATGTTTCGCGCATCGATCTTTTTATAGACGCACGAATCTCAACTAACTTTTGCCTTTCATCATTTGCGTATTCTTTTTTGAATCGAGAGTGCAACAGTCTTTGCCTTCTCAACATCTTTGTAACATTATTATTATACCACGGCGGATCTTTTCCATCCTTAATCGTCTTTACTGGCACATATTTCTCTAACCCTTTATTTACAATGAACTTAAATTTACTCCACAATTCCTCTACATCCATAGTATCGGAACTAAACGATGCCCATTCATTTTCTAAGTGCGATCCTAACATTTGTCTATCGGCTCTTCCTAACGAAAACAAGCTCCTAGTCTTCTTGATTGGTTTATGAACATTGGTCACCATCGACGCTATGACGATATCATGATCACCAATTCATGTCTCTACACAGACTTCGTCAATTAGGTCAGGCTTATTCGTAGCTATTAGGTCTGAAATACTTACATTGCGCGTTGGTTACCGGTTTAACTGCTCAAGATAGTTTTTCGGAGAATGTGTTCAAAAGTAGCTCGCAAGACTGCTTGTCTGTACAGCCTGAAATGTAACAAGAGATGTCCTAATCTATACTCTTAAGGTTGAAGTCTCCCCCGACTAATATTACATGGCACGGATACCTATGCATTACCTGGGGCAATCATCTGCGGTTAGCTCATGCCATGCTTTTCGAAAATGATGTCCATCAAATTGACAAAGAATTTTTTATATTCGCTGATTGTTTTAATTTTACACATTCTGTCTGCATGTATGCTATGAAACTCATTACGTGAACCTGTTTAGTGAACATAGGATGCTAGTATTCACATCACTGCATTATTGTTGATGGCTGAATAGAATTCCTCGTATGGCTGTCTAATCAACGGCTGTGCCATGGTGTGCCATGGTGTAAATTACGTCTCCCTCCACACCACAAACTTGAATTGTGCCTCGATGTTCGCCTATGTAATTTGAGTAAGTACGTCTCCCTCCACACCACAAAACTTGAATTGTGCCTCGATGTTCGCCTATGTAATTCGAATAAGTACTGCCGAGACTGCATATGGAATCATCGGGGCAAAATACAACCTTGAGTGGACAGAGACGTCCTACAGTTATCACGTGAAGTCACATTATCAATAAGGCCAGAGTGGCTTATCGATCACCGTATCACGTTAGGAAGCAGGCGAATATTTCCGAAGAGGAAATAAGAATGGATGAAGCGAGTAACTAGAAAGCATGAGGCTCCGATTCGAATCCCATCAGTGGCACAAATTTTATTTCAAATCTCCGCCTTTGATGAATGTGTTTGACATGTTAGTACTACGTCTGTCTCTGGATCCACTTATTTGATAAAAATTAAAGGATTTGTTTAAACATAACGTTTGATGTTTCTCCTACTGGAGCAAAATTAAAAACAAACCATATGAGCTAGTGACCGGCAAGCAAGCTATGTTGAAGTGGTCTATGTTAAGAACAGTTCGTTCGGAGATGAACGTCGGCGATTCGAATCGTCTGTCCTTGCGACATGCTGATCGTCGTGGCGAAGCGTACGCATTTTAAAGTAAAGTGTATAAATTTATGTGCAGTAATAATTGCGCCAAATCGACAAACCTATCAACGATAATAGTTACTACACAAAGCTACAGCCAAGATCTCTAATTAGTTTTATTTATTTCTTTTTTCTTTTTTTATGATTAGCATTTACTCTGTAAACTTACCAGCGATAACAGTGACAACACAAAAGGCCGATCTTGCTAATTCTTTATTTTATCAACATTAACACTTTCTGGATTTCGTTACGTTTTAGTGCCATAATCGTACCTGTGTAAACTATTTATCATATTACAAAAACCGTTTAACCATTTTTGGTATTGTTCTGCATTGTAAGTATAACTGATATCGCCCTCATATCTCAATGGCAAACTTTTACGATAATAGTTACACCGTTTCATAAATAATTCAAGAAAGACTATGGATAAACGTTTAGATTATTAATATTATTGTAAAACTTTGCCGATTTACTTTAAAAAATGCCAGTTTTAATCATTTACCTGGAGAGCTGACGACTGAGTAAAATTTCTCTACTGCATTTTTTTTTTCAAAATGGTACCTAATGCTTCAAAACACTTTCCTTGTACCTCTCCTAAGGTCTCTCATTTCCCTGTACTGACCCAGCTGTTATTCATTTACCTTAAACCACTGGCAGTTTCATTTAGGCCGCCAATAACATAACTGCCACAATCTCATCCAATTAGCATGAGCTGGATAAATATATGTGGAGGTATAGATTAACAGACATAAAGCACGTCACAAAAACTTCGAGAAAACTAATCTTTTTCTTCTGTTATTGTTATAATTACCGCTGATATTAAGTTTTCGTAAATATCTCAAATATACTTACTTCCGTGCTTGCTGTATTAGATTTGTGGTTGAATTCTCCTTATGCAGGATACCTTGTTTTGTGTTAATACCTAAAAATTTTTCGGCACTTCCGCGGGTTTTTGCCTTTTATTATATAGAATAACATGTTTTAAATTTTTTTACATTGATTTTAACGAGTTGTTTGATTCTACAACTTTGTTAAATATATTAGGTCTAATTTACTTAATGTAAGTATCGTAAATAAATTAGGCCTAATATATTTAACAAGGTTGTCAAATTAAGCAACTCGTCCAAGTAACGGTAAATCAAATATGGGATACATGTTATTCTAGATAGTAAAAGGGAAAAACCCATGGAAGATGACACAATAAGTGCCGAAACATGTTTGGGTATTCAAACAAAACAAGGTGTTCTGCATAAGGACAAAAACCCACGAAAGATGGCACAATAAGCCTGAAACATATTTGGGTATTCAAACAAACCAAGGTGTTTTGCATAAGGTCGATTCAACCACAAATCTAATACAGCAAGCACGGAAGATAGGAAAGCTTATCATACTGACATTTGATTATATGTGTAGATATCTTGTCGGGGCGCAACTACTAACTGCGATATCTCGGCTATAGAATATTACTACCCTTCTGCCTGTTACAACTTATCGAAAACCTTCTTTCGATATCGTGAACCTTTTACGAAATAAAACGTACACGAATTTTGTGATTGGTCCTCTATAAGGAAGTAAAGTGAACTCTGAAAACTGTGAAAGTGCAGTTCCGCGCTCGGCTTGTGCGACCCAATTGGCTGATATTGGTACGTAAATTCTCAAAAGTGATTGGTTAGACGAAAGGCTCGCTCGACGTCGTGAGTACTTCGACAGTGAGTAGCTGTTTCCAGAGAGGATTGTGTGCGCCTCTTACGAGCACCAGGGTAGGGAGAGCGGCGCCTTTGCGTCGGGAGGAAGCTCCATCGCGAGACGAGACGCCGAGGAGTGCCGCTGGAGTGGACGAATTTGCGACGGCTGCTCGCGGGAACCGATATGCGCGTCACAAGTGCCCGCCTATACGGGCCGCGCGGCGCCCGGGGATCGACGCGACAAAGGCGATCGGCAGCTGTCAACTGCGCGCGGTTGCCTGTCTGCGCCGCGAGGGAAGCGCCGCCTGTCTGCCCGGGTGTGGACGTGGCGACGTGGGCACCCGGAACAATGTCCAGGCATTCTGTCTACATCTACATCCACATGGGATGCTCTGCAAATCACATTTAAGTGCCTGTCAGAGGGTTGAACGAGCCACCGTTATACTATTTACCTCCCAATCCATTCTCGAACAACGCGCGGGAAGATAGAACACCTGGATCTCTCCGTTCTAGCTCTGATTTCTCGTATTTTATTCTGATGATCATTTCTACCTATGTAACAATATATATATTTTTTTTTTTTGCATTCGGAGGAGAATATTGGCGATTGGGGTTTCGCAAGTAGCCCACGCCGCAGCGATAAGTGTCGTTGTTGTAATGATTCCCATCCCAGAGCCTGTATCTTTTCCGTAACGCTGTCTCCACTGTATCGTGACAAAACGAAACGAGCTACCCTTCTTTGGACTCTTTCTATGTCCTCCGTCAAACCCACCTGATAAGGATCCTACACTGGGCAGCAATACTCGAAAAAGGGAAGAACAAGTGTCGTGTATGCAGTTTCTTTAGTCGTTCTGTTGCATCTTTTAAGGGTTCTGCCAATAAAACGCAGTCCCTGGTTCGCTTTTCTCACGACATTATCTACGTGTTCATTCTAATTTAAGTCTGAAGTATTTTTTATAGACTAACTGCAATGTTGCACTTGTTGTTTTATACCCAATGTTTTTAACAAGATGACCAGATCATTACATATATGTGACCAGATGATGGTGACACAGTGCACCGAAACCGGTCGTCATTTAATAAATTGTTAGTGTGCCATCTTGGCTTGTCATTTTGAAAACTATAAAACGATTAGATCGCTTCAGGACCAAACTATGACAGGCAATCTTAAGTCTGAAGTAATAGAAATTCCTAGGTATTTTGTGCAGCTTACGGCCTTCACTTTTGATTACTTTACCTTGTAAACAAAGTTTAACGGATTTCTTTCCGTACTCCTGTGGACGACTTCACAGTTCTCATTATTTATAGTCAATTGCCAATTTTTGCACCATAGTGATATCTTATTCCGAACGTTCTGCAGTTAGTTTTGATCTTCAGTTGATTTCACTAGACGGTAAATGACGGCGTCATCTGCAAACATCCTAAAAGACCTTCTTAGATTTTCCCCTATATCGTTTTTGTAGATAAGAAATAGCAGAGGACCTATAATACTACCCTGTGCAATGCCCGATTCCACCTCTGCTTTAGTCAATGCCTCAGTATCGATTACTACGAACTGTGTCCTCTCTGACAGGAAATCCCCTATCCAATCGCAAATTTGGGGCGATACACCATAACCACGCAATTTCGTTAAGAGCCGTTTGTGAGGTACGGTGTCAAATGCCTTCTGGAAATCAAGAAATAAGGTATCGATTTGCGAACCCCTGTCGATAGCACCCATCACTTCGTTGAGTATAGCTAGTTGTGTTTCGCATGAACGATAATTTCTAAATTCGTGTTGACCTTCCGTCAATAGATCACTCTGTTCGAGATAATTCATAATATTTGAATACAGGATGTGTCCCAAAATCCTGCTGTAAATTGACGTCAATGAAATAGGCCTATAGTTTAATGGGTTACTCCTACTGCCTTTCTTGAATATATGTGTGACCTGTGCAGCTTTCCAATCTTTTGTTACAGATCCTTTTTTGACGGCCTAATGTTAAAGTTGAAAAATTATTACACGGAAATAAAAAGTGTGCATAGGATATTAACATTTTGCGCTATGCACTAAGCGTTGCCGACGAGCGATGAGCTGTGCTCGCAATGACGTAATAAAATGCACAGAAAACCAACTACGGGCTATACTCGCAGTTCGTGTGTTTAGTTGTGGAGCTTGATGTTTAAGTTACGCAAGAAGTCCACTAAAAGTCAGCACCGGCAAGAGAAATATTCTGACACATCCATGCGTAATCAGTGGTGCCAAGAACAGGCAATCGCTTTCCGATCTATTCACTGGTTCGGTGTCTAAAGGAGAATTTAGTAACGATTCTGAAGATGACGGAAATAATGCAGGTAATTATAACATATTTACTGAAATTTCGACTTTGTGATATGTTGAAATATTTACGAAGTAGTAAGTAAGCTTCTTGTAGACGTTTACTGGGTATATTTCGTCCAATATATTGTAGATTTCTAGCGATAATACTGTTTATCAAGATGTACAAATATCTTATTTACTTACAGAAGAACAGCTTCATGACGTTTCAACAGGAAACGTGTCAAATACATCGTGAATTTAGAAATGTTAATTACTTATGATTGTAAAAACTACATGGCCTAATGTATTTTAGTTGTGTATTGTGAGTTATGAAAATAACAGCCTTTCAGTTTGTTTTTGTCTACCTAAATAAATCCTACTGTAAAACTTATTTATTTTGTTTGTTTCAGCTACAAACTTGTGATATCAGTGTGAATATAAGTGAACTGGGTAACTATAATGAGGTTCTTCATTTTAAAGTTTAAAGTACAGTGGTAAAGCAGATTAAACGGCAACGATTTACCTGTTCCTAAATTATGATGTTTTGATGAACGACAAGAAAGTCCTCTGGACTGCTAAGATCTAATAAGTCCTAGACTTTAAGGTGTTAAATTTCACGTATTGTTTCTGCTTCATAGAATTCGACTTAAGATAGAAAACATTGCACAAAAGAAGGAAAAAATCTAATATCTAAAAATTTATATTTGTTTGTTTTTGTTTGTATTTTATGCACGGCCATACTGTACATCCTATTGCGATGAAATTTTGTCAACATATTGCTGGCACTTTTATAAAGGTTAACGGGTAATCATGTCACTGTACGACATATAGTTCAGGAGGTATTACGTAATGAAAAATAAGATGCATGAAAAAGTCCGCTTTATGAATGACGCTTAAATTTATTACTTCATTGTTTCTTAACATGTTTCGAAAATGGTATCCATTTATGCCAATGAATGTAAATAAAAAATTATTTTTATAAATGGATTCGTCCCTCACTTCTTGGAAGAAGAATTCCATATTTAGGTTTGAAAAGAAATAATCTGTTTTTGTTCTACTAATTTATGTTTATTTACGAACTAGTTTTCGGGTTATTAGGCCATCTTGACGTAAACATTTGCTGGGCATCGACAAAAATACTACTGCTTATGTTTTAAACATGTTAAATAAAGGTACAACACACCAAAACTTTAGTTCTTTGCTAATGACATTTGTTAAAGTTGTCAAATTGATGTATCGCCATATAGGTTTGTGCTGTTGGTTAAATGCCTTCTAAATTATAATTATACAAAAGTGAAAAAAGTAACATTCACTATCTCATTCTAAGCTATGGTGAAATTATTGCATTTGTGACATATGTTGAGACCGTCACTTTTAGTGCGTTTATTATGTGTTGTACATATGACATAAATGGTCTTTTTAATATTACATCATTTAATTTAAAATAGGCCATTTCTATCATATGTACAACATATAAAACGCACTGCAAGCGACGATCTCAACATATGTCATAAATTCAGTAACTTCCCCATAGCTTAAAATGATATAATACGATATACATTCAATGTGTTTCAGTTGTACAGTTACAATTTAGTAGGCATTTATCACATAGTACATGGCGCGAGATCAATTTGAGAAATTCAGCTATGTTAGAGACGAACAATAAAGTTTTGGTGTGTTGTATCTTTTTTAACATGTGTGCAACATAAGGACTAGTGTGTCTGTCGACGCCTGTCAAATGTTTATTTGAAGATGACCTAATACGCCGAAAACTAGTTCGTAAATAAACATAAATCAGGAGAAAAAACAGGTTGTTTGCTTTCAACACTAAAGAAATTATCACTTAGTAGTAATTATAGTGTATGAGATATGACATCATAAATAGTGAGATGCGTGGGAAACTGCCACGTCATGTTTGCTCATATTTTATGTGCTGCGATTAAAATTTGCGCACTTAGTATTCGAAACAAGAGAAAAGACACCATCTACATAAACGTTTGTATGGTGCATAGCAGAGGAGACTTTACCTACGACCTGCGACAATATCTACGGTTTTATTCAGATCATGACGAAATTTTGCACACTTAACCTTGAGAATAGAGGAACGTAAACATCTATGTAAGATATTATGCGATGCATGGCGGAGGGTACCGTGCAATATTCTTAAAAAACCACCGATCGTTCTGAAATTTTCCGGAGTTCTATAATTTTTAACAGATGTAGGAGGCGATGGATTGACGAAGTAGATGAGTGGTTGGTCAGAGAAGAGGTGGTGGTGATTGATTTCGTGTGGCATTTATGGCCGTTAGACCCCAACTGTAGTCCTGTTCGGCCTGCCTGGTGCCAGTCTTCTCAGCTGGCGCCACTTAGGAGACTTGCGTGTCAATGATGATGACTACATAACACGCAGTCCCTGAGAGGAGAAAAATCTCTAAGGCGACTGGCAACCGAATTCAGGCCCCCTGTGTGGTAATTCGCCACGCTGTCCACTACACTACGGAGGCGGACAGAATAGGTGATTTGCAGAGAAAGGTAAAGGTTGAGATGATCAGAGAAATGGGGGGGGGGGGGGGGGGAGGTTAGCTTCATTAACGTTAGTACACACTAGCAGGCACGTTGCGTGATTTTGGTTTCTTTGACGTGTCTCAGATTAGTTACGTGAAATTGTTCACATGTTTGTAATCCTAAGGGATCGTACTTTTGTGGTCATCTGTCCCTAGACTTACAGATTACTTAAACATTTACTAAGGAAAACACACCAATGTCCGAGGGACGACTCGAACCTCTAACGTAGGCATGTCTATATACTTATACCTGCCTACTGTTCTTCTTCAAAGACCAAAATTCGCAGGCCTAAAGTCCACCGATTGAAAAGGAAGTCCGCATTCAAAGTCAGTTGCATACTGAGTAGAGTATGTCGATTGTTAACAGTTATTTTCTAAAGCTTTACATCTTTTTAAAGCATTTGGTCAAACGAGAAAGTTTTAACACTAATTGAGCATTAACATGCGACTGATTCATTGTGGGATGATACGACTCTCGTCTACAGAAACAGGGTAAAACGAGAAGTGACCATGTAATCTCTGGCTACAAAACCAGTGCACATAGTTTGCTGACGAGTATTTGCTATTCCTGCTGTCGGCGAAGGAGTCAAAGGGCTGATGGAGTATGGACTCCGAAAATAATGTATATTGGAGAAATCAAGTCCTTCTGCGAGCTCTTTGCGCGTCCACCAACGTTTACGTTTTTCTGTTCTTTCACTTGTAATTAGAAACAAGAAAGGATGCATTGTACAAAACACAATGTTCTCCGTGGTGGACTTTGGACTTTAAACGGAGAAATTCATGTCGTATTGTGGACGCTTGACGTGACAAAAGGGTTTCTCAACAGTCTTTAGACCATGTTTCGAGACTATCTATTGACAAATCGCACAACAGCCTAACAGTGTGTAAGAGGCCTTAGGTTTCTAGATACATCGAAACAACCGCTACAAACTCACTTGAAATCCTACATTTTCACGTACTGCGAGATATAATTGTGGTAAATGGTAAAATGTAGAGCTTATGGGACTTAACCACGGGGTCATCAGTCCCCAAACTTACAAACTACTTATGAACTAGCTAATCCTAAGGACGACACAAATATCCATGCCCGAGGGGGGATTCCAACCCCAGGCCGTAGTGGCCGTGCAGACTGCGACTGGAGCGCCTCAGTCCCCTCGGTCACCGCGGCCGGCAGTAAATGGTAAATTTGCGAATGTGAATGTTAAGGAAAATCTGGCTTTTTATGGGTATGTAGCTGTTCATTTAAATATCTCGATATCTATCGAAGCTACCGGTAATTATAAAACAATCGATAAGGAGTTGTAAGTCCTGCAAGTCTCTAATTAGGCACTTTTTAATAAATTAAGGGAAACTGACTTTTCCAAATTTTGAGCTTTTGTGATCGTGTTTGCTCTCTTCGATCGAGTTTCATGAAAGTCAAACTGTTTTTAAAATTTAATTTACTTTACTTTTTTTCAAGAAATCAGTTTTCAATTCGCTACTGCCTAGACCTTGTATTACAGGGCGCAGAGACGAAGCGTCGAATAAATAATTATAAGTGAAGTGAGTGTTCAAATATCATCAATGGATTTAAATGAAATTTCATGTACAATCTACTTACTATCTCGTTAGAGATATTGTGTGCGGAAGAATAATAAACCTCCTGTTGTGATAGGGATGATATACGAGGGTCGTCCACAAAGAAAGTTCCGCAACTATTTAGTACTTCTTTATAGTGTCAGCTGTAATTGAAAATGGCTCCGTGTGTGATATCAGATATGTGAATGGTTTTTTAAAAGCAAAGAAACTTAAACCAAAGTAAATTAATCGGATTAACTGCGAGGTTTACGGACAACATGATTTGAGTGATCGAATGGTTAGAACTTTGACTATTCAAGTGTACGATCAAATCTTTCATTGGAGAATTCACTATGTTTCAAATGTTCAAATGTTTGTATAGTCTATGGGACTTAACTATGGGGACATCAGTCCCTAAACTTACAAACTACTTACGAACTAGGACGGCACAATTATCCATGCCCGAGAGGGAATTCGAACCCCCGACCGAATTCACTATGTCCCATTAAATTTTTGCACGCTCCTATACCCTTCATAGGTTGTTGATGTTTGGGCTTTATGAAACAATGGAGACAGTCCTGCATTTAATATCCTTTGAAGTGAAAGTGATGAAGTTAATTGAAATTTCAGGATTATTGAGTAATTCCAACATAACAAAATAATCCCAGCTTATATTGACTAAAACTTGGACGGTAATAAAGATCTATGGATCAAAATAATGGCTACACTATCGATTTAAAACTATTCCACTACAATCACATAAACTGTCAACTGCATGTAGTTCTTACAAAGCAAAGTAATAAGTGTAGTCCGTTGATATATGGATACATAAAAACCTTGATAACGAATTGTCTTGTCACTTCTGCTAACAGATATGAACAATTCTGAAGAGAAGTTTAAAAAGGTGATTTTACACACAAAAAAGCACACGGATAAGCCAGCACAAAGGGTACACAAGTCCATTCCAATTTCATACAAGGACTCAAAACCTTATAAACATTATGTTTACATCAGAAGAACAAAAACTATTAAATTTTCTTCCATTAATAATGCAGTAAAGACAATAACAGGCAAATCAACTAGTTTGTCAAAACATCGAAATCATAAATAGAATTAGATCAAAAACGCAGCTTTAGACATCCTGCTAAAGCAGGCTGAGCAAAAAGCCATTAGTAATAAACAAGAAATAAATAATGTAACAGTTATAAAAGTTGAGCAAAAGAACAGTTGATCACAATAAAACAATTATAAATTTACTGCTATTGTGAATGATTAGTTACAGATAACAATACCTCTTAAACCCAAATAAACTATTAATAACAGAATTTGAAGTACGAAAATTATAAGAGATGGATCACAGTACAAGTAATGAGAAAAGAACATTTACTGTTATGAGTCCTAGCGCACCTAAGATACATAGATACCAAAAGATAAATTATTCATCCTGATACATTAATCACAAATCCATTCAGGGAAATCAAAATCCTAATACACACTACGCCAGGCACATTTAACTGAATAATAAAATGGTGAAGAAATTTTCATGGGACACAAAATGCGAAACCAAAGCACGAAAGCACACTATAAAGTGTGACAGTAAAATGTCTACTTGTTTTCAAACTTTTAAAATCCAAGGACCGTCAAGAGGAACATATGGAACAAGAGACAGATATTTTGCAAGTAATAACAAGGTGGTAAGCGATGAATGCTATACCGTAAATTCTGTTGAACTTTTAAGTAACGACAGTACTGTTATAGAACGTCGAAAAAATATTATACAGCCAAAGATAAATTTAATACTAGTGATTAAGGGATATGTTAAGTAGCTTCATAGCAGATGAAACATTTTTTTAACCATACAAAATCTTGCAAAACTGAATCTACCGATCTAAATAGACCACTACAACGTCAAAAAAGGTTAATTGCAAAATAGTATACAGCACTTAAACAGCGACATCACTCACTGATGTGAACATATGGATATTCAGATCAACGACATGTAAGTACTAATGCCTACACACACAATATTGCCCTAATATTTAAATACAAATAATGAGATAATTCTGTACATTGTAGGTACAATTTTACCCTAAATAGGCGTAGTGTAACGGAACACTGCAATAGAAGCAGCAAACTGGAATACATATGAGCCTTTATCATGCCGCAGCCCAAGTAGAACAAAAACATGCAGTGCACCAGAAAGTAATCTTTTTATGGCATTTTTAATTCAGGTAATACCATTAACAGTGTGTAATGACTTGTTTACTTTTAAATAGTCAGAAAAGTAGATATAACCCTTGTTCATAATCGAAGTTTGCCACTCTTTCAATTCATAGTACAAGTAACGAGAGAAAAACATTTACTGTCGTGAATCATAGGGCACCTGATGATGATCGTGTGGCATTTATGACCGTTAGACCCCAACTGGGGTCGTGTTCAGCCTGCCTGGTGCAAGTCTCTTTATCTGACGCCACTTCGGCGACTTGCATGTCAATGATGATGAGGACGACACAACACCCAGTCCCCGAGTGGAGAAAATCTCCTACCCGACCGGGAATCGAACACGGGCCCCCTGCGTGGCAACCAACCACGCTGTCCACTGGACTACGGAGGCGGACATAGGACACCTGAAAGTACATGACTACGATAAGATACACAGAACACGTATACTGATGGGTTAATCACAAATCCTGTCAAGGAAATCTAAAACACTAACACACACTAAACCAGGCATACAGAATAATGGATCCTAGAATGGCGATTAATTTTACACAGGTCACCAAGGGTGAAATCAGAGAATGAAAACACATTATAAAGTGTGATAGCAATATATGTCTGCTTGTTTTCAAACTCTTAAAATACGAGCACCATCAAGGAGAACATACGGAACAAGAAATAAATGCAAGTAATAACAAGGGTACAAGCGATGAATGACAAACAGTAAATATTTTTAAGTTGTGAATAACGACAGTACACCTACAAAACACGATACAAATGTTTTGGAGACAAAGATAAATTAAATAGTAAACGGACATGTTGATTATTTTTATAGCCCGTAAAAGCATCTTTTTAACTATACAACATTGTCGGCGAAAATAATGAATAAACTGTAAAAAACTCGTAAACATCATAAATAGACACGAAAATACTCTGGACAACATCTGCCGATCTAAATAGTCCACGATATTATTGGCCAAGGAAGATTGCGAAATATTATACAGCAGTAAAACAACGATACCAAACACTGATGTCATCCCATGGACTTTCAGATCAACTACATATAAGAATCATTACCTGCACACACAATTAAGCCATAACATTTAAATATAAATAATGAGGCAGATCTGTATGTATAGTTTGGATAGGGCAATTGTAGCCTAATTAGGTGTACAGAAATGATACCAGTTAAGCCCTTATCTCTCCCATAGGCCCATAAGTGTAGAAAACGTCATGTTTTAAAATCACTTTCACTGTTTCTAATAATATTAATAGTATGTAACGTCTTATGTACTTTAGATAATCGACAAAGTTGGTAAAACCCTTGCCCATAAGTAAAACATGTCCCTCTGTCAATTTCTGTTGTCGTTTTGAATATCTGCTACCTTCAGTTAGTGATTCATCCTTGAACGAGTTTCGTCTGTCCAAAAAAGGCAAAATAAGAGGGTCTATTTTGTGATTATAATCCTTACGAGTAATTGTAGGTACTAGTGAAACACTCATAATTAGTGAAAGTAGTGTTTGATGCTAACCCTTGACACGTTCCACTTATGTACTAAAATACAGTTAGTTAACAATCTCTATCCTCATTTCATATAAGGGGAAATGCGTACGTTTTAGGGAGAGTGGCGGCAGTATTTTCAGTGAGGCAACTAAGAAGCAGAAAAAGTACGTTTCGTAAAATATTTAAGAAGAATTTCAGCAAGAGGCGAAAATAGTATTGTATGCATGAAAATTGTACAGAGGCAAAAACATAAACAACCAGGAAAACATATTCCAGTGAGAATAAGTTTCATGAACAACTAAGGTGAAAATAAAAAGAAGATTAGTCTATCATTATGAAAATCATTGCGTATGCCCTTTAAGAATGTTGAAGAGACGATCAGACAAGATCTGTTTTAATAAAAGCAAGTTGAAAACACCTGTCTTGTTTTTTCGAAGTACCATTGAACTAAAGTAATGGTTAATTTGAAATAAAAAAGCTACCACATTTCACCATGTAGGTGCACTAGATTTCCTTTAAATTTTGATTGAAAAGTTATATAAATTGCTGTAGACGACCAAAATGATATAACTGTTCGGGAATTTTTCACGCCTTTAGTAATTTGGTACTTTTGGAAGTTTGTAAAGGAAATGAGTAAAAACGGGTTGGAAAATATAGTAAATGAGAAGGTAAGTAAGTCAATAAAATTTTTATAATAACATTTCGTAATGATTTAACATAGCTCATGGTTTCCTGACCACTTATTATTTGAAACAAAACTCTTGCATAGACTCCTACAAGAGAATGATAATATATTCAAGAGAGGAAAGTGTAACACAGATAATGTAGAAAGCAATCTATACAAGATCTGGTTATATTTATCACTGTAATTCATGTAATGCATATGACTTCGTAGAATAAGTAATAGTCAACATTCCAATAAGCATTATATTAACTCCCCAAACGTATGCAACATTTACAGTATGACATTTATAAAAGTGTTAACATTTGATGAGAGAAATTAGACGTTGCTGTATCTTTGTCAGACACTTTCACAGAATATAATACTCTGTAAAATTATGTTGGTATAATAATAGATCTTCAGCACCCTAGATCAGAATTATTTCGTCTCTCAAATTCAAGACAATGTTACTAAATTTTGACTACGTGGTTATATTCAGTTACTGGCAATAAATTTGCTTTGTTCTCACATTTATGTATAAATTATGTTAAACAGTTTGTTGAAGGAAGCAGAACTGTGATTATTTATACGGAAGGATCCGAAAGGAGATCCTCTGTTTAGGAAGGACCGTGTATTTGCCTTCAGCGACGTATATAAAGAAATGGAAAGTAACTCTGAATGACTGGAAGAAGACAGTAGATCCCTCACTCAGTATTTCCATTTGAGCTTGTGAATGTCTGCAGTAAAACTAGACAAGAATATCGTGTATAAATATTACTCCTACAAAAGCTGAATGATATGACAGGAAAACGACTAATGGAAATAAAATTGTTCCAAATGTTTTTATTACTGACTGATTCTGAGTATGGTTCAAGATTTGAAATCTCAGCTTGATTACCGAAAGATACATATGTACTTTTCTCATATTAAAGTTTATATTCACTGACGCGCGTCCTAAATGGTAATATCAAACCCCTTGATGTAGCTACACTGAAGATCCAAAGAAACTAGTACAAGCTTACATACGCTAACACAGAGATATGTAGACACTCAGAGGACGGCGATGCGTCGGCAATGCCTACCTAAGACAACTGGGGCAAGCATTAGACAGGTTACTGCTGCTAAAATGGAGTTTTAAATTAGCATGAAAGTGGTGTTATTTTCGGCGCACAAGGGATTGGACACGGCATCTCCGAGGTAGCCATGAGATATGAATGATTAATTTTAGGAATCTCCGAAATCACTCCGACGGGTAAAAGATCCTGCAAGAACAAGAGCAACGATGACTGAGGAGAATGTTTCCTAGATACTGAAATGCAATACTTTCGCAAATTGCTGCGAGTATGAATGCTGTTTGACTATCAAAAATTGTCAGCGTGCGATCATTGAACGAAACGTAATGTATATGGGATTTCGGAATCGAAGACCAACTCATGTATCCTCGTTGCTTGAACGACAGAATTACGCGTCATCAGGTCCTGTCAAAATTGCTATTGGACTGATGACTGGAAACATGCTGGTCTGACAGGTCTTGTTTGCAGTTATATCGAACGATTTGGACATGTACGCGTATCGAGGCTGAATGTCAACAGCCGGCCGCGGTGGCCGAGGGGACTGAGGCGCTCCAGTCAGGGTCTGCACGGCCACTACGGTCGGGGGTTCGAATACCCCCTCGGGCATGGATATTTGTGCCGTCCTTAGTCTTAGCTAGTTCATAAGTAGTTTGTAAGCTTAGGGACTGATAACCCCGTAGTTAAGTCCCATAAGTTCTACAAACATTGATATATATATATATATATATATATATATAAATTGTCAACAGAGATTGCTCAAGCATTTGGAGGCTCTGTAATGTTGTGAGGCGGATGCAGTTGAAATGAAATGGGAATCCTGATACGTCTAAATACAACTCTGACAGGTGACACATAATTACGCATTTCAACTAATGGCCTGCAACAATTCATGTCCAATTGAATATTGCGACGGACGTAGATATTCAAGCGTAACTATGCGACGCTCCAAACGTTCAGAATTGTTACAGAGTGCCTACAGTAACAGAGTTTAAACACCTCCGCTTGCCACCAAACTCCAAACCAAACCAAACAATATTGAAGATATCTAGGATGCCTCGCAACGTCTGTGCAGAAGAGGTCTCCACCCCCTCGTGCTCTTACGGATTTGCATGATGCTTATTGACTATTGACTATTTCCTACAGCAGTACTTCAGACATTGGTAGAGACCAATTCTTGATCGCAGTTGTGTAACGTCACACAGAGTAGTTCGTGATCACGTTGCTGAATGGCTTGTCACTTTCCACCTGATCAGTTTAAAAAAAGATGCACAAGAAGTTCAGAGGCTGGTTGGTAGCAATGCGCGAATGTTACAGAGGCGCTACGGGCACTCAAATGAAAGACGCCGCATGGGAGGCAACGTTCTTTTCTAGAAACAGTCTTGAAGAAGTTTAAAGGTCCGAAATTTGAAGCTGACTGCAAAACTATTCTAATACCGCCAACGTACATTGCGCGTAAAGATCGCAAAGATCAGAGAGATTACGGCTCGAACAGATGCATTCAAGCATTCGTCTATCTCTAGTTCTATACGGGAGTGGAACAGGGATGCAAGTAACTAGTAAATACATGTGGAGTCTATTCCGAAAGAACAGACGTCACCTCTGATCCTGCAGTTGTTATTCTGCAATATTCACAGATTATGTGACATCAACTGCGAATGGGCAAAGCTGAAAATATGTACGCTGCCGGGATTCGAAACCGAATCTTCCGCTTTTAAGACAGCTGCGCTGACCACTACACAACTGGGGACACAGTGATCACCGCACCTGCAAGGATTACCTAAACATGCTTTCCGTCAGATACAAATTCCCAGCTGCAACCTGCCCACAATACTCGAACTCGTAGTTTTGAAACTTATTCGTGCAAGAGTAAGGGTCACAAACTTGTCCACCCCTCTTCACTAACGAAAGGTTCAATGCCCGTCGCCAGCATATTATATGTATATATATATATATGGCGCCTGATCCTGCAGTTATTATTCATTCATATGCTCAGAATATATGACAGCAAACGTGAATATGCAAAAATGAAAATGTGTCCACAGTCGGGGTTAGAACCCGGGTCTCCCTCTTTCTAGGCAGTGGCGCTGACCCTACACCATTGGGGACACAGTGATCACCGCACCTGCAAGGACTACCTAATCACGCCTCCTTTCAAATACAAATTCCCAGCTTCATCCTGTCCCCAGTACTCAATCTTTTAGTTTTGAAACTAATTCCCGAAAGAGTAAGGGCCGTCACCGCCATATTAGGTTTATACATGTGGCGTCTGTACCAAAAGAACAGCGCCCATTCGAAGTTGATGTCATATATTCTGTGAATATGAAAGAATAACAACTGAAATATCAGAAATGGCGTCTGTTTTTTCGGAACAGACGCCAGATGTATAACATGCCGGTAATGGGCAATGATCCTTTCGTTAATGGGGAGGGGTGGGCAAGTTTCTCTCCCTTACTCTTTCTGGAATTAATTTCAAAACTTCGAGTATTAGTATTATGGGCAGGGTGAAGCTGGATATTTGACGGGAGGCGTGCATAGGTAGTCCTTGCTGGTGCGGTGATCACTGTGCAATGGTCAGCGCAACTGCCTAGAAAGAGGGAGACTCGGGTTCGAATCCCGGCTGGTTTTCAGCTTTGCCCATTCGCAGTGTCATATATTCTGTGAATGTGACAAGTAACTACTAGTGGTACTAGGAACCCTCTGCCACGCATCTTTGGGTGGAATGCGGAGTGTGTATGTAAATTTAGATGTAGATGGGGTCCAGCCCCTTGTCTCACAACAGCCACATAGCCAGCTGTGTACCGGAACATGACTGCATACAGGTGTTGTCTCTAGACAGTGTTGGTCCCTGTCAGGATGTGTTGTGCCACAAAGGCCCTATAGCATTTTAGGCAGGCGTAACAGTTTCATTGGCTCTTCGGAGCATATACAACCAATCCTCAGCGGCATCTCTGACGAGTTTGGTTAAACAACACGTGCCTTTGCTCACTTGAGCGTAATTCAGTTTTGGTTGCATACGTTAGCGATATCTATCACCATGGATCAGAGTAACATCAGTCCTGTGCAACTCCACACTCAGTTTTAGACAATGGAGGAAAACAGCAACAGTGATCCAGTGTTTCTTGACTTCCACAAAGCATTGTCTCAGTGCAACACAAAGGCTCATTGTCATTAACAATCATACGTTCGAGCTCGTGTTAGAGTAACTCTATTTCTTGATTCGTTGTTTCTTGGTAGGGAAAACACATGAAATCATCTTGGATGGAGATTATTATTGACAGTTGAAGCAACTTCACGTTTGTCGGAGAAAATTTCTTGGTTACCTTGCTGCTCAAATAGCAGATCGTTGTAAAATGTTAATAGTAATGTCAGGTGTCATAAAAATGTGCAGTTATTAATAACGAACTGCTGTCTGAAAGAAACTGAATACATAGTCACCGATAACTTGATTAGGTTTGGAATAAGAGCAGAGATTGGTAACTTCTGTTAAATAAGCATAAATTTAAAAATAGACGCTCACAAAACCTGAAAATCTTAGTATACAGTACTGCGAATTCATTGCAGTAAGCCATAACTAAAATAATTTAACTTGTTGAAAATAATTATGTCACGCAATTAGTAGAAATATGATATTCTGCAGTTGATATGAGCATAGTCGTATTTAATTAGTGTTGCTGACTATTGCTAATTGGAAGGATGCTATCGACTCTCGTGCTGATTAATTAAACGAAGTTTGTTATAAAATACCCTCCGCCATACACGGTACGAAATTTTATGTATACAGTGACCCAACTCTTATTTTGAAGCTTAATACAGAAAAATTTCATTACTATCGAAAAGATAACTATAGATTTTTATGAATTAGAAAGAATCGAAAAACGGCGCCATCTACTTACCCCATCGGGATAGAAACTTTTAATTTGTAATAAAACTTACTCATGTCATTAAGCGGGCAAAATCTATTCTATCTTTGTAACTGGGACAAAACACATGGCATGTGCAAAATTAATTGAGATCATTTTAAAAGTCTAGGATTTTATCGTGGACAAACATCGTGACAAAGGCATTTTTACACATATGAGATGTAGGAGAAAGGAACGGCAATGCTACTTAACAGAACCTTGTAGTAAGGAATGGGAAGAGAGGAAGAGAAAGAAATAAGTAATTGCCCTTAGATGAAGTATGTTCTGGGTCTTAATTATTTTGTGTAAATGTTATAAACTCAATGAAAATTGATTTACAGGCTATTATGGTCAGAATTGACAGGAATTGTACAACAGCATTAAATTCTATCATTTCGGAGAGACTAATGTTTATGATCAGGAGAAATTTTAAGTAAAAGTACGTTTAGTAAAGTCTTCTGCGGTTATTGAAACTGACTGGAAAACATATGAAGGTATTAATACTATTTAATTCATAAAGCAAAATATTTGCTACGTAAATTCAGTATTTTAGTTGATTAGTTATCATTATTTGATATTTTGACGCTCTTCACGTGTCTCCAGAGCCTTTGGTGAAGTAAAGCGATGGTGTATATTTACTTATTTTACTTAAACATTTGAACAGTGCTCTTCACAAATATTACAATGAAAAACAGTAAAATCAATATTACATAATATATGTACCTGAAAGACACGTTTTACTGAGTGATCATATAAAAATTGTAAGGTTGCTTCGAACCTGCAAGTAATGTTTGTAAAACGTTCGTAGTACCAATGTAATCCAATCAATATTCCTTTAATATAAGAAACAAACAGTCTTGAAAACATACAGCAATGCAATAAACATAAAATGACGTTTTACCGCTGCTCGACTATTTATTCCCATGTAGCGGAATATGGCCTAAGCGTAAACTTGGAAGGTTTTCGTTTTAGCGGATTTCCCCAAACGAATGACGCAATACAGAGTAGATTTCCAGTTACACTGTCAAAATCTGATGAATTAAGTTTCACGTACGCACATTGCTACAGTCTGAACAGATATTTTCCTAGTTACATGGAGAATCAGTAGAACATGTTACAGAGCACTATTGCTTTGAGTGTCGATGCAGTAAGTCCTATTTGCATAAATAATTTAGGTTAAATACAAACTATTGTTGGATTTCTCGACACTACTTTCTACTACACACCTATAACGAAATTTTTGCTGATGATTAATGCAATTACACCAAGATTTCTTAACCTACATCTTTCTAACAACTTAGAGTAACATTTTTGAAGTCAATCGCCCGTCTAGAAGCGTTACTTCAGCGGACCATTTAACGCAACGATTCAACTGTAACTATGATTTATACGATTTATGTATGTTATAAAATTCCTTTGATAACTACGAGTGGTGTCTCTATAGTCAACGCTTGCATCGTTTATCAACGCAGTAGCAGAAAGCAGAAAGATCAAAGGCATGATATTGTGCCGCATTCGTTTGCCTGCCGTATATCAATGAAACGGTTCACGGTCGGTGAGAGTTTTATCCTTTTACCAGCCACCATCTACTAGTATGCCCACACATTTCGCAATCCTCGGCAGTCGCACATAGAGATAGCGGTGCTCGCTTTAACTGAAATCAAGTGACAATTTCGTGTGAACCACTGTAAACGAGAAACCGTTGTTATAATCGGCTGTCGGATATTCTTTCTTTCTGCTCGGAATTTTTGCTTGTGTGGTGGAACCAATATTTCATTCATTGAACTCTTATTAACAATTTACACAGCATTTAAATAAACTATAAATATTGGAGTATGTTTCCTTCATTTATAGATAGAATCCTATGTTATAGTGTAATTTCAGTGAAAGTGCTTCCATCGTGACTAACATATTCATACCGCTGCGTTTTAACTTTTGCGTATCAATCTAAATTATTTCTTATTGCATTCGTGTAATTCATCACCAACTGTGGAGAAACTTACGGCAACGAGAAATGATTGAAATCTAAGAAATTAGGGTTCTTCTCTTGACCAAAATGTATCAAAATATAGCTCATAACACAGCCACAAGTCAGATGCATAACTGTTAGCTTATTACATTTCTTGTTCAACGCCAAAATGAACTAAGAGAAGTCATAATCGCGTATTCATAAGATGACTGCACGACGAAAATAAATTCCAAATCGTCTTTAATACAAAGGAGACAATCTTCTCACCTCACACTTTCAAACCTGTGTTATAATTTAAAGACAAATAACTTCTCTCCTTATATTTAATTATTTCTTTCAGATACTCCTCTATTTGTGCATAAAATTATTAAAGAGGAACGTTTCATGTAATATTTTACCAGCGATTTAAATTTAATTGCAATGTCTTAACTACAAAGTAATCGAATTTTAAGGACTGGGACGAAATTGTCATTCAAAAGGTAACAAGGATTTGATGTTTAACCTTATTAATTAATCAGTCTCTAACGACCTCTATGTCGACAGAAAGTTAAATCCTAATATTCCTTTTTCTCCCTCTTACTGGTTACAGCACTTGTCAGTACTGCAGGAAGTTCCAAAAGATTTTCGTGGAAATGGAGACACATTTTTGAACGAATGCTAACTTGATTTCACAGATTTTAGTTACCCTGAAATTTATGTCGCCGTCAAGAAACCTGTCTACTCTTAATTAAATCAATACATTTAGCAATGGCGTAGAACTAATTGAAAATCCACCTCGCTGTATTAACAAAATATGCACACAAATTAGAGAAGTTATATACCACACAGAAGTTTCTATGAAAGCTATTCGTTCGCAGCCACTGAGGAAATGTAACTTGGCTGGTGACTGCTGGTCAATAATCAGTTTAGACACGAAGTCATATTATGTGAGCTGTTAGTGTGAATAAACATTTCATCACGTGTGTGAAATATGGCCACAGTGATACGTAAAAGACGATTCTCCTATTGCTGGGCTTAAAGAGTATTTCGCTCCCAATGAAGTTTGGTCATTTTTGTAGCACGAGGCTGTCGCTGCAATTGTTTATTCAGAGTACGCGCTTTTTGAGAAAAATATGAATATTTTCTACAGAATAACATAGTTTCCACGTAATTCTTCTGTTAATTAATGTGTAGAAGAAAACACATTGCAATAGTGACAGACTGAGAGAGAGAACTAAACAAATTAATCAAAGCTCTAAATCAAGATATATCAAATTAGAACTACAAATATAAACCAAGTGGGTGGAAGTCACGGTTGTAGGTAAGTAAGTGGGAGTGGGAAAAATGTAATAAAATAGACAGTAATAACCCGAGGACTAATCTGAATTTCATTAGCATGGTAGCACTGTAGAACAACGACTGTATCAAAATAATCAAGAGAAGTATAACACTGGTAAAGAGTACCTCCAAAAATATGAAAACAACATCCTACTGAAAAGACAAAGTAGCGTCCGCAGGAAGGAAACATTTCTTAGGATCTATATCTGAGAAGTTCCGAGAAATAGAAAGTGAAACCACAAAGTTGATTAACTGTGGTTCTGCAGAAGAGTAGCAAGAACAAGTTGGACTAGGAAAATAAATAAAATAGGATAGGAAAATAAATAAATAAATTCAGAGGTATATGTCAACGCGAGGCAGAACTCCTGTGGGCGAACTTCATTTCGTTCCCACATATATGGGTTACGAAATAATATTTGATGTTGTAGTGTCTAAAGATCATTGACACTAATTTAAAGATGGAAAGAAGATGTTACAGAAGTTTCTTATTATGTAAATGCATACGACCTCTATCACTGGTTACAACAGACATGTGTCATATTGCAGTTGTTTATGATCATGAAGTATGTAACTCTGAAACCTTTATCTGTGTTATGAAATTTTCTTGATAAAACTATTGGTCACTGGATATAGCTCTGTTTATCTGTATTTACACAGCCGCGGTTTTTTTTTTTCCTTAAAGGTGTCTTTTTCCAGCATACACTTTCCTTATGTTGTGAAATACCACTATATATCATTATCTATTAGTTCGACAATATATAACAAAAATAATCTTCAACCCTCTCATCGCGATTGTCCCTGAAGTAAAAAATGATCACGAATTTCTTTCTTAATCAGAAAATTTTTACTTTGCCCTTCGTACTGACGAAAAACGACACCATGGCGTGTGACTTATACACTAACATTCGACTGTACGTGCATAACAGTGCAGTTTGGATGTGGATTATCTCACTTTCCACAGATAATACATAAAATACACTAAAACATGTTACTGCAACAACTTCAAGAAAGTAATGTAGCGTAGTTGGTGCTTCTTAATTTCATGACGATAACCATACGTTTTTTATATTAAGTATAACGTATTGTAATATTTCATAAATAACATAATTTTTACCACGTACTATCTTGTACACTGTTGAAATTTCGAGAGTAAAGTAATTTTACAAGTTGGTAAATTGATGAAAACGAAACTTCATAAGTACCAATCAAGCGGTTTTAATACCGTATACCCACATTAACCACACGAACTATCAATATAAACAAATAAAGTAATCTCGGAAAATATCTGCGTTTACTTTTTCTACTAAAAATTTTGAACCTAGTTTTCGCCTGTTTAGGTCCAAAAAATGTGTGACAATCACAGGTTTTGAATACATGAATCCACTTTTCCGGTATATTTAAGTATATGGTACGTACCGACGGCATATGTGACTCAATATGACATCAGTCCTACAGGGATAGTCACTTAAAACTTGCAGCCTTTAAAATTCGTGAAAGTTTTCGGTTAGCTCAACGGAGTTTCCGTCAAATGATTGCGTTAGGGGGCTGATGTTTTGGTATGAAATAAAGAGCTGCAACTCTATTATAAATCAAGATTTAGAAGTAAGTCTATTTATTTATTTATGAATTTCGTAACTGCATTCCATGTATCTTGAAAAAACAATTACAATGATATTTTACTTGTCGATATTGACGCTAAAACGTATCGCTGTCTTGTAAAGACAATTAAAGTTGAATTTAATTCGTTAATATCGACGTTAAGACGAATCGCTATCTCGTAACGACAACTACAATAATATTTCAGTCGGTAATATTGTCGTTGAAATGTTTCGCAAATTAATTTGAGAAATTTATTGAAACTGCAGAAACCACACGGGTGGATTAGGCTATTCACGTGTTAAAGAGCTGAATAACAGCGAGTTTTTTAAGAAGCGTTCTAGCGTTTCCCGAAAGAGAGATGTCAGGTTTTCTTGTGCTTCTTCTAAAACTTAGAAATTCAGTACTGTAATTTGTTTCATTCCGTGAATAGGGCCGTTGATCACTATGAAGTATGACGACCGAATGTTCAGTTTTGGCTGTTAAAAGTAAACTACTTTGCGAAACAGTACTTGTTTTCACGAAAGTCTTACGACGTATTCACATTCGAATAGTTTTCCTATGCCCCATCTGATTCAACAGAACCTAGCCTATACCATAACTATATACAAAAAAAAAAAAAATCATAACTTACCCTATCTCCGTACCACACAGTAAATGAAGCTTAATATTGTTTGGGTATATCTACTTTGTTGCATTGTATCTACGATGCTTGACGTAACAGCTATTCTTTACAATGTTTGCGCACGGCGGTATTCGATTCCATCCGCATTGGTTTCCAGTTCTAGTATTTTTTCTCAAATGCTTTTGCGAAACTTTTACGGGAATGTTAACAAATACTGTATCTTTACAGTTGTATTTCCGAGAGTCTTCAGTGCACTTACGGAAACTATATGTGTCCACATAAAAAAATAAAATAAAATAAAAAACAATAAAATTACACTGTTCAGTACCCAGATCGAAACAAGAATTACGACTTTTTAACAAATATCAAAATACGTCCCCCTTTGGGCACTATAAATTTCCGGAAACTATATACCTGGAACCTATCGGGAAACAGTGGTCAAAGTTTTAGGAGACTTGCACTTATTGAAATAATGATAACGACTGCTGTGTTTTGAGCACTTCAACCAACTGAAAATAGTTTCAAAGTAGAAGCAACATCTGAACAAACAATAATACGTAGTTTCGTCCATGGCTGTAATGTCTTCATTACAAATAAAGAACCGTGGCGATAGTGTTGTATATGATAATGTACTCTGAATGCTAACACGCTGATGAAACCTATATAACGTTTGAGTAGTTTTGTGTGATGAGTTTCACATCTTCTGCTAACGTGTTTATAACAGCTACAACAGTACGTCTGCAAAGACATGAAAGAAATTACATATGGACTAAAGCATGCCGAATTCACATCAATTTGCGGCGTGTGCAATATTGATAATGTGGTAAGGCGCGAGGGGGGACGGAATTGTCTCACCTTCCCGTTAAAGAATGTAATAAAATAGGTTTTTTGTGGTAATGGTCTCCATTCCGTATTTAGATACAAATCTACATTCTGCTCTTTAAAGTGCAACTGTTCTTATCTCTGAATGCCAATGGAAACCGACGCCTCTTAGACGCTACTCACTGTACGCGTCACTTGGTCTTACTCGGTGAGTTTTAACGCCAGGACTCCCACTATTGGCGAACTGACAGTTACCTGAATTCTCAGGATGTGTGCCACCATTATACCCCTTCTTTTAGACCAGACGTAACACAGATTTCTCTGTCCCTCCCCCGACTCTGGTCAGTTCATCTTCAAAAGTTACGTGTTGTACCCATCTTGTCTTCAGAATACGTCTTTAGCACCACATTTCCAACACTTCTACCTTTTTTTTCCTTCTAAATTTTCGTCGTCAATTTTTAACTCCCTTAGAATATAGACAAGTGACTTCGGAAGTAACGTCCTAACACTAAATGCTGAATCCTAACAAATTTCTCTTTAAAAATACTGTTTTTCCCATAATAATTATGCATTTTATGTCATCTCTACTTCTTAGAAATTTATCTACCCTCCAATTCTGTTCAGTATTTAATTATTAATTAACGCATTCTACCAGTCTTCGCTATTCGACTGTAGCCCAACATTTTAAAAGATCTACACTATTTTTGTCTGAATTCCTATGGTCCACCTTTAAATGCCTGACGAATCTGTAATCCAGACAAATGCCTTCATAAAAGACTCCCTAACACATAAACTGATGTTACATCTCAACATATTTCTATTCTTTAAACGTACATTTTTCCTATAATTATTCTACATTTTATATCTGCTCTATTTTGTCCATTTCAAGCAGTTTGACTGCCTGAACAACAAAATACATCAATTATCATGTTTACTTCAAACTACAATGAGTTTGAGACAATTTTGTACAATTTTCTTGCTTTGGGACATCCACAAACATCAATCTTTATTTTAAATAATAGTATCCGCAACAGCTGTTAATTCTAAGCTTTTTTTTTTATTTTATGCAGTAGCCGAGTTTATAGACCTATATCTCATCATCGGGTGCATCTGAAAATTACAATCAAGTAAAATAGAGACGTCTATCATGAAATAAAATGGTTTCCCCAAATCTTTACTAAAATTATTCAGTAGAAAGGGAGTATACGTACTTAGTGAGTCCGTAAAACCTACGTGTAACAGTTTTACGGACTCACTAAGTACGTATACTACCTTTGCACTGAATAATTTTAGTAAAGATGTAGTGTAGCCCTTTAATTACGTCATAGACTTTACTATTTTATTTGATTGTAATTTGCAGACGATGAGATATAGATCCCGAAACTTGGGTAGTACAAAAATAAAAGGTTTAAAACTAACAACTTTTGCGGATCCCATTATTTGAAAGGATGATTGACGTTTGTGGATGTCCCGCAGGAAGAAAATTGAGCAAAATTGTCTCATGTGGCAATTGTAGTTTGAAGTAAACATGATAATTGATGTATTTTGTTGTTTGGGCAGTCAAACTGCTTGTAATGGCCAATATAGAGAAGACATAAAATACATAATAATTATAAGACAAATATATATTTAAAGAATAGAAATATGTTGAGATCTAACATCGGTTTATGTGTTATGGAGTCTTTTATGAAGGTATTTGTCTGGATTTCAGATTTGTATGGGAGTTAAAGGTGGACAATAAGAATTTAGACAAAAAATAATGTAGAAGCTTTTGAAATGTTGGGCTACAGTCGAATAGCTAAGAGGGGTACAACTCGTAAGTAATAATTAAATACTGAACAGAATTGGAGAGTAGATAAATTTAATAATGATTTTGCAACCAAAATCGCATTTTTTCATTTATTATATTACCGGTTTCGGCGTGCTCGACGCCATCTTCAGACCTGTCGTATTTTTACATAACTTCACGACATTTTCTATATACTAATCATCCAGGTTGAGGCACCTAAAAGCATAAAATTACTTGTCACAAATAAAATATATAAATCCATCTTCTAATGGTTCTGAAGCGAGGTAATTCAAAGTCTAAGTTCAATATTAATAGTAATAGTAATTTTATCAGGCTTCACTTCTTGTTGGTGCTCCATGACTGTATTTGATTTGTGGTACTTCTTTCAGCAATCAGTCGTAAAAAATATATATTTATTTGTTTGCAAATCTAGATTTTGAATACTGTGTGGTCATTATCAATGCTTAAAACCAATTAAAACACCTAAAACATATGTTTTAAGAATTTTAATTGGTTTTAAGCATATGTTTTAAGTGTTTTAATTGGTTTTAAGCATTGATAATGACCACACGGTGGTCGAAATCTAGATTTGCAAACAAATAAATATATATTTTCACGACTCATTGCTGAAAGAATTACCACATAGTAATTTTATATTTGGTGATGCCCCAACCTGGGTGTACTCTTTTAGTATATAAAATGTCGTGAAGTTATGTAAATTACGACAGGTCCGAAAATAGCGTCGAGCACGCCGAAACCGGTAACATAATAAATGAAAAATGCGATCTTGGCTGACAAATCATTATTAAACAATTAAAGATCGCCCCATCGAACTATGAGTTCCTTATATAGATAAATTTAAAATGTTATATGAGAATTCATTCCATTAATAAACATACATTCGAGCGCTGTATCCTGCCGTAAAGAAAACTTTGTGTTTTAAGTTTCGGACAAAGGTGTCCTAAAAAAGAGAGAGAAAAATGGGAATGAAGCAAAGAGAAGAGGACAATGGTTGAGACAACATAAAGTATCTCGTGCAGTGGAAGAGGGCAATTCGAGCATCATTCCAGGTCATTGCGTCACAATCGGTGGCCGTCATAATCCTAGGGGACAATAGATGCAGTGCAGAGCTAAATTTAGTGTGTGTGTGTGTGTCAGTGAGGGACACATCCCAGGAGAGGGGACGGCGGCAGAAGGTGCTGGAAGCATACCAAAAAGAAGAGCGCGGCGCGTGGCGCGCTCGCCCGCGATTGGCCGCGCCGGCAGACATGCGCCGCGCCGCCCGCCGCCATCTTGCCGCGCGGCGTCGGCGCCGGCGCCGGCGTCGCGTCGCCGAGCGGCGCGCAGACGAGCGTCGCGCGGCAGACTGAGCGCCGCGGCGCCGCGCGCCCGCCGCCGCCCACGCCGCCGCCCCCGCACAGCTACGCCCACGGCGCGGCCGGCCGGCCGCCCCCGGACTCGGGGTCACGCGGGGGCGGCGTGGGATTGATTCGAACCGCCGCCCGTGGGCTCAGGCGGTGAACGACACCTGAGGTCCGGGGTCCTCGGTTCGATACGAGGCCCAACTGTGTTCTATTTGTGGTGTTCCCCCGGCCGGAGCGCCGCCCACGTCCGCGACCTGAGCTCTGACACACTTGGTCTGACGTCCAACTTCAGTAGCCACCTGTTGGTCCCAAACCCGGAGTCAAAACAATCAGCCGGTCGCTGAAGTTTAGGAACTGATGACCCCGTAGTTAAGTCCCATAGACTATACAACATTTGAACATTTTTGAACAAAACAATAAGCTCTAGACTACCTCCATTACATGCGCTCTTAGATCTCAGTCGAACGTTGGAATGCAAGGAAATCCAGAAGAAAATCATAGTGAAGACTTCATTGACGTCCTTCTCAATAGACATCTGTGGGTATCCCGTTGGGGGGTGGGGGTGGGGGGAAATTCCAGAAAAAAATGTTCTAATCTTTGTAGAGCTTATGGGACGACTAGGGGTCATCAGTCCCTAAACTTACAAACTACTTATGAACTAGCTTATGCTAAGGACGGCACAAATATCCATGGTGAACGACACCTGAGGTCGGGGGTCCTCGGTTCAATACGTGTGTCCTGTTTGTGGTGTTCCAGGCCAGAGCGCCGCCCACGTCCACGACATGAGCTCTGACCCACTTGGTCTGACGTCCGACTTCAGTAGCCACCTGTTGGTCCCCAGCCCGGATTCAAAACAATCAGCTTTAGACCACCTCCATTACATGCGCTCCTAGATCTCAATCAAACGTTGGAATGCAACGAATGCCATGAGAAAATCATAGTGAGGACTTCAATGACGTCCTTCTCAATAGACATCTGTGGATATCACCTTGCAGGAAAAAAAATTAAGGAAACATAAATGTTCAAATGTTTGTAGAGCTTATGGGACTTAACTACGGGGTCATGAGTTCCTAAACTTACAAATTACGTATGAACTAGGTTATACCAAGGACGACAGGAATGTCCATGGTGAACAACACCTGAGGCCCACGGTCCTCGGATCTATACGAGGACCTACGGTGTCCTATTTGTGGTGTCCCCCCGGCCAGAGCGCCGCCCACTTCCGCGACCTGACCTCTAACCCACTTGGTTTGACGTCTAACTTCAGTAGCCACCTGTTGTTTCCGAGCACGGAGTCAAAACAATCGCCTCTAAACCACCTCCATTATATACGCTCCTAGAACTCAGACAATCGTAGGAATGAAAGGAAAGCCATGAGAAATCATAGTGATGACTTCACTGACGTCCTTCTCAATAGACATATGTGGGTATCACCTTGGGGTTAAAAAATACTCCCCAAAAAATAAATGTTCAAATGATTGTAGAACTTATGGGACCTAACTACAGGGTCTTCAGTCCCTAAACTTACAAACTACTTATGAACTAGCTGATACTAAGAACGGCACAAATATCCATGGAGAACACCTGAGGTCCAGGGTCCTTGGGTAGATACCAGGCAACCTGTTGGTACCAAGCCCAGTGTCAAAACAATCAGCTCTAGACCACCTCCATTACATGCGCTCCTAGATCTCAGTCAGACGTTGGAATGCAAGGAAAGCCATGAGAAAATCATAGTGAGGACTTCATTGACGTCCTTCTCAATAGACATCTGTGGATATTACCTGTGAGTAAAAAAAATCCCAAAAAAATAAATGTTCAGCTGTTTGTAGATCTTGTCGGACTTGACTATGGGGTCGTCAGTCGCTAAACTTACAAACTACTTATGTACTAGCTTATACTAAGGACAGCACAAATATACATGGTGAAGAACACTTAAGGCCCGGGGTCCTCGGTTCGATACGAGCCCCAACTGTGTCCTATCTGTGGTGTCCCTGGCCAGCGGGCTGCCCACGTCCGCGACCTCAGCTCTGACCCACTTGGTCTGACGTTCAATTTCAGTAGCCACCTGTTGGTCCAGAGCCCAGAGTCAAAACAATCAGTACCAGACCACCTGCATTACATGCGCTTCTAAATCCCAGTAAAACGTTGGAATGCAAGGAAAGCCATGAGGAAATAATAGGGAGGACTTGATGGTCTTCTCAGTAGGCATCTGTGGGTCTCACCTTAAACATTCCACCCCGTGCCATTCAAGTGCTTCTCACGTCGATTTGAGATTTGAAGCACGCGACCTGGGCTTTGACACACTTGTTCTGACGTCCAGCTTCAGTAGCCACCTGTTGGTCCAACCTGGACTCAAACCAAACACCTCCAGACCACCTCAACTTCAAATGTTCACATATTTGTAAATCTATGGGACTTAAGTGCTTGGTTATTGGTACCTACCTTACAAACATAGCTAAAATAACCTAAGGGCAACCCATACAACCATTTCCGAAGGAGACCTGGAGCCTCCCGGTGTCAAAACAATCGTCTGTAGACCACCTCCATTACATGCGCTCCTAGACCTCGGTCAAACTTTAGAATGCAAGGAAAGCCATGAGAAAATCATAGTGTCTACTTCATTTAAGTCCTTCTCAGTAGACATCTTTGGGTAAAACCTTGGAGTAAAAAACAAAAAAGTCCCAAAAAAATGTTGAAATGTTTGTAGAGGTTATGGGACTTAACTATGGGGTCATCATTCCCTAAACTTACTAACTACTTATGAACTAGCTTATACAAAGGATGGCGCAAATATCTATGGCGAACAACACCTGAGGTCCGGGGTCCTCGGGGCGATACGAGGCCACCTGTTGGTCACAAGCCCGGTGTCAAAACAATCAGCTCTACACCACCTCCATTACATGCGCTCCTAGATCTCAGTCAAACGTTGGAATGCAAGGAAAGCCATGAGAAAATCATAGTGAGGACTTCATTGACGTCCTGCTGAATAGCCATCTGTGGGTATCACCTAGGAGTAAAAAAAAATATCAATGAAATAAATGTTCAGATGTTTGTAGAGGTTATAGGACTTAACTACGGGGTCATCAGTCCCTAAAATTACAAACTACTTATGAACTATCTTAGACTAAGGACGACACAAATATCCATGGTGAACAACACCTGAGGTCTGGGGTCCTCGAGTCGATACGAGGCCACCTGTTGGTCCCAAGCCTCGTGTCAAAACAATCAGCTCTAGACCACCTCCATTACATGCGCTCCTAGATCTCAGTCAAATGTTGGAATGCAAGGAAAGCCATGAGAAAATCATAGTGTGGAGTTCACTGACATCCTTCTCAATAGACATCTGTGGGTGTCACCTTTGAGTAAAAAGAAAATAATTCCAAAGAAATAAATGTTCTAATGTTTGTATAGCTTGTGGGACTTAACTACGGGGTCATCAATCCCTAAACTTACAAACTACTTATGAACTAGATTATACTAAGGACAGCACAAATATCCATGGTGAACAACTCCTGAGGTTTGGGATCCTCTGTTCGATACGAGGCCCAACTGTGTTCTATTTGTGGTGATCCCGGCCAGTGCACCGTCCACGTCCGCGACCTGAGCTCTGACCCACTTGATCTAACGGCCAACTTCAGTTGACACCTGTTGGTCCCAAGCCCGGTGTCAAAACAATCAGATCTAAAACACCTGCATTACATGCGCTCCTAGATCTCAGTCAAACGTTGGAATGCAAGGAAAGCCAGGAGAAGATCATAGTGAGGAGTTCATTGACGTCCTTTTCAATAGGCATCTGGGGGTCTCACCTTAAAGGTCTCAGCCCGCACCATTCATGTGTTTCTCATGTCTATTTGAAATTTGAAGCTCGCCCCCTGCGCTCTGACATACTTGGTCTGACGTCCAGCTTCAGTAGCCACCTGTTGGTCTAGCCTGGAATCGAAAGAACCACCTCCATTTCAAATGTTTGAAAATCTAAGGGACTTAACTGCTGGATTATTGGTGCCTGGCTTACAAACTACTTAAACTAACAAGAGAACATCATCAACTCGACCTCATATTTTCTGTAGAAAAAAATATATGAGCTAGATATCAACTACAGAAATCGATATCACGGGAAAATTTGTGCCATTATTCTGATACAACGCAATTACGGCCTCCTCAAAGTACAGATTTAAATATTCGCGCGCTCGGGTTGGTTCTCACTCGGCCCGGTTCACTGTGGCCGCTTTATGCTCCAATACGTAGTGCTGTGCAATGAAGGGACTACGGCGAGACCCCCCTAAATGTGAAATTTGAAGAGCCAGGGAAGTGGAGGAGGAAATTATATTAGAAAATGAAACATAAGTACTGTAACTCTTTCAAGTTTGACCACTTCAATTGTGTCAGCTTCACATATAACAAAATGATGTGCATAAAAGGTTTTGAAAATTAAATTACGTTACGCTGGCCATTGAGAAACCGTCTCATTCGTTTCCACTGAAATTGTGACGCGCCGTATAAATCGCAAACGTCTCGTTGCATATATTCTTCTGTTACGGAGACGGATGAAGTGGTATTCGACTATTTAAAATCATCAAAGCAGCTCTCACCATCACTGACGACCTCAATTCCACGCCCAAGCTCCGTTGAAGCAATGAAAGTGATCAACGAATCTGACGGTGGTGAAATGGCAGCGTCGTTATCGTCGACGTCTTCCTGTTGTAAATCTGTACCGAACGTCAACCCGCTATTTTCTTCTGTATCCAGCACGTCTTCATCATTGTTAGTTGTCTATGATATCTACAACGTAGTTGAATGATATAAGGAAGAGGATAAAGAAAACGCCACGTATTTTCTTTTACCGTGTATAGTACGTGTAAAAACTGCAAATGATTATGCTTACCGGTGACGACTTTAAAGAGCTCTAATTCTTTGACATTTAGTTGTTGCAGTTTAATCATTCCGTACCGCTCCTGGAGATGTCAAACGACAGCCTGTGGGTTAATTTACATCGCGAACATAAATCTCTTCCTAGACTCTGCTCACAGTACTAGACGTTCGGGCATTAAGCGGCCGCAGGTAAGCGGGCCGAGTGAGCAACAACCCGAATGCGCGAATGTTTAAATGCTGTACTTTGAGGAGGCTGTAACTCCGTAATATCTGAATAATGGCCTAAATTTACACTTGATATCGATTTCTGAGGTTGATATCTATCTCATGGTTTTTTTTTTTTTTTTTTTTTTTTTTTTTTTTCCACGAGAAAATATGAGGTCGAGTTGATGATGGTCTCTTGGAATTTAAACTAACTTAAGTTCTACACATACACCCATTCCAGAAGGAGACCGTAGCACTGCGCCTCAGTGCGCACGGCTATTCCGGCGCGGCTATCACCTCTACTACATGTGCTTCTAAATCCCAGCCAAAGGTGGAATACAAGGAAAGCCATGAGAAAATCATAGTGAAGACTTCCTTGACGTTCTGCTTCAATAACCACCTGTGGGTCTCACTTTGGAGTCAAAAGAAATATCCTACACCGCTTCCTTCATGTGCTTCTCATGTCGATTTGAAATTTGAAATAAAGCAGTGATCTGATGTCCTACTAAATAGTCACTTGGACATCGGCAGAAAACAATGCTAGTTGGCTTCTTGGAAACCTTCCATTGCCAATTTTTAAGATTCGTCTAAAGGCTGAAACCAGAAGGCGCTCATCAGAAATCTAACGACGGTCTTGCTCTAGTACTCACCTTTTACTTCTAGCTTGAAGCCACTGCACGTCCTGCAGAACATTCTGACAATTTCATTCCCCTAAATAGATTCGACGAAGCAGTTGTGGTTCAAAAGTCACAATACATTTTGTTTGTGGGCACAGACTTGACTGTTCGTCTTGAAGAACAGTCATTTAATGTGCTCAGCTTTCTGTCCGTTTTGGTCAACGCCCATTTCAATACACTGAATCCAATCGTCGTGCACGCACAGGGTAATTTCCGCAGAAATATTGGCAAACTTGGGATAGTGTACACTTTTCACCGACCGGAACCTAAATGCCTAAAAGGTACCTGGAAATGCTGCAAGAAGTGGGCGTTATCTTTAGTACTTAATGAAAACGGCAGCTTCTTTCTTACGTTCAACAAGGTGGGTCTCCACCGCACTATGACCAACTGTTCGTCTGTGAAAGTTGACAATTCGCTGCTCGTTAAATTGACCGTCTTAGCTCTGTGAAATGGCCAACCTGATCGACTGATCTCGAACCAAATGACTTTTATCTGTGGGGCCATTTAAAACAAACAAGAGATTTAGAGAAAATAAACAGACAGTGTTTTGACCAAAGCACTTAAGATTTGAATACCAGTAAATTTGCAGAAAACCTTCCGCAAGTGCCTGATAATTAGGTTTTGCGCTCTCCAATGTGAGTTGACGGAGAGGGACGCATTTTCAACGCATTAAATGTCTATTAACGAATAAGAACGTCGTCAGCTGTATTCTCATTTTATAATTCAGTGGGAACCAGTTTGAATGGATCAAGCCATCATCTTCAGTCCCTTATAACATGGTAATCTGCAACAGTTGCTGTAATGTCACATGAATGTGCGACACCAGTTATTTTGTTGTTTCTAACACAGCAAAATGCAGATTACCCTATTATAAGGGCATGAAGACGATGGCTTGGTTCATTGAAACTGGATGCCAATGAGTAATAAAACGAGAATACAGCTGACGGTGTTGTTATTCATTACTATATATACAGCTGAAGCCCCGTAGTCCATACACAAGATGGACAAAAACAACCATTAAATGTTTATTCTTTGTGGAGAAATATCCAGTCTGTAACTCTAAACAAACGTCTTGTATCTTTTCAACCATAATTGCTACGTCGTGCCTATTCACAGAAAGGAACACGTCAGTAAAGTCTGTTGTTATTAGATATGTCATACGACCCCTCTCCATAAAAAATAGACTTCAAGATGGCGCCCATGTTAGGTACCTACCCTAAATATGGACCACATCACCAACATTTTCCAAAAATATTTCGGTTTCCTAATACGTGCAGAGTTTTCTAAATAAAAGGGTGTCTTACCAATTTCAATTCACCCTGTATATATCGAATTTCAATATACAAACGTCATAGGTAAACCTATAACTATGTATTACGCAAGTTCAATGGGAATTCAAGTTTTCTGCTAGTAGTGCAGGTCTAGCTAATGTAAAATGATTGGTTCACAAAACATTTTTTTTTCTGCATGGGTCGAATCACAATGTGTTATTAAACAGCTGTTACGAAATTGGGAAGTATCTAGTGTTTCACATTAGAGATAGAGCCCATTACTAGTAAACTGCAGCCACATTGTACCTCAAAAGACTGCAGCCTTATAACAGCCGGCTTTCAATCTCTTTGGAAGTTCCTGAAGCGTCTCCAAGAGCGACAGCGTTTGTCTCAATTGTCACAGCCGATATTACCCGGTGTGGTTACGGCGCCACTTGGCAGTTATGCGGTCTCCAGAACGGGAATTTCAGGCAGTCCGGGAGTGACAATTTGCCGCAACCTCTTGGCACCGGCAGTAAATGCAAAATTACTCGCCTACCGCAAAAACACTTCTGGAAATTGCAGCAAAGTGCGAATGCCACCTGTAGCAAATGGTACTTCGCAAACACTTCGCATAACTTCCTCCGTAAACATTACTGGAGTAGTACTAGGAACGTTTAGCACACGTTTCATGCGTCTCACCTCAGGGTAAAATGCTCATATTTCGGTCGGTTGCCAAGTTACGGGTAGCGGAGTACTTCGCTTGATTTGTAATGCACTCTGTAGGTTATTAGTACTGTGATGTATAAGCCACGCAACTGACAATCGCTTGTTGCTTATACACCTTAGATTTTCTGCAGATGACGTCGTCATTTATCGTCTAGCTAAGTCATCTGAAGATCAAAACCAACAGCATAACGGTCTAAATATCACTATGGTGTAAACACTGGTAATTGCCTCTAAATAATGTGAAAAGTGAAGTCGTCAACATGAGTACGAAACGAAATCGGTAAAACTTTGTTACAAAAGATATCAATCAAATGTGTAGGCCGTAAACTCCATTAAATACCTAGGAATTACTATTACATCAGTCTTAAACTGAAAAGAACACGTAGATATTGTTGTACGAAAGGCGAACCAGAGGCTGCGTTTTATTGGCAGATCACTTAAGAGATGCAACAGAACTACTAAAGAGGCTGCATACACCATGCTTATCGTCCTCATTTGGAGTATTTCCACCCATTGAGGGATCCTTATCAAGCGGGTTTGACGGAAGCCATCGAAAGAGTCCAGAGTTTTGTATGGTCCCGTTACGGGGGAGACAGCGTCAAGGAAATTATAGAGGATCTGGGATGGGAATAATTACAACATCGGCGTTTATCGCTGCGGCATGGTCTACTTACGAAAGTCCAATAGCCAACATTCTCCTCCGAATGCGAAAATATATTGTTGATTCCCACCTACATAGGTAGAAATGGTCATCAGAACAAAATACGAGAAATCAGAGCACTTGGAATAGTAGATGAAAGGTGGTTTGAAGAACCGTCTGCCAGGCACTTGAATGTGATTTACAGAGTATATCATGTAGATGTAGATGTGGAATTACGACTGACGAACACTGAGTGACCTATCGTTCCAATCGTCATGGGGTGAAGAATATGTAAGATCAAAGTTGTTTTGCCACCTTACGTATCTTAACGTAAACACTGTTAACTCGTAATACTAAATTTAATAAAATAAGCAAATGATCATCACATCTGACACTGGAGAGAATACACATTGTTTTGTCAGATGCCATAGTAATAATACTTCAGGAAGTAAAGAGTATACCCCGGATGGTGTGGTCATGTCACATTTTCTTCCTTAAGCATAGTGTTAGTTTTACAATTTGTCAATTTGTGCAGGAATCCGGGAATTTTAATGTAAGAACGAAACTTCAGAGTGCATGTAAACTAATATTTGACCCATGTGTGGCAATGGGTAATATTTCAGTCATCTTCTACTTCCATAGGTCATATTTTGGCAACTTCTTCCCATAACAGTTTCTCGACCAATTTTGCGAAAATACCTACATCGCTGTTAGAGAACGGACGGTGGAGAAATATTATGACAACGGTTCAATGAACATTCTGTCAGACATATAGATGTGATTTGAAGAGTAAATATATAGATGTATACCTCTACAATGTCTTGTTTTGATATGATAGTGGTATATTATTTGCATATTACTACAGTTCTAAAACTATTGTCGCAGTATACGCAGTAATTTAGCCGCATCAGTGAAGTAGCTGAAGCAGTTTAAGTACATCTACATCTACATACATACTCCGCAATTCACCGTAAGGTGCGTGGTGGAGGGTACACTGTACCACTACTAGGAATTTCCTTTCCTATTCCACTCCCAAATGGAACGAGGAAAGAAAAGAATGCCTATATGACTCCGTACGAGCCCTAATTTATCTAATCTTGCCTTTGTGATATTTACGCGAAATGTAAGTAGGCGGCAGCAAGATCGTACTACACTCAGCTTCAAATTCCGGCCCTCTAAATTTACTTAACAGAAATTCACGAAAAGAACGACGTCTTTCTTCCAGCGATCCCCAATTGAGTTGCCGGAGAATTTCCGTGACACTCGCGCATTGATCAAACCTACCGGTAAGAAATCTACTGCTCGCCTCTGAACCGTGTCTATGTCTTCCTTTAAACTGATCTGCTGCGGGTCACAAACACTTGAGCAACACTCAAGACGTGGTCGTACAAGTGTTTTATACGCGGTCTCCTTTACAGGTGAAGTACATCTTCCCAAAATTCTCCCAATAAACCACAGTCGGCTGTCCGCCTTACTCACAACTGTCCTTACATGTTCCTTCCATTTCATATCGCTCTGCAATGTTACGCCTAGATATTTGAACGACGCGACACCATCAAGAAGCTCACTACTAATGCTGTATTCAAACATTATAGGATTGTTTTTCTACTCATCACCTTACATTTTTCTACATTGAGAGCTAGCTGCCATTTTTCCCACAGACTAGAAATTTTCTCTAAGTCATCCTGTATGCTATTACAGTCAGTTACAGACGACACCCTCCCATACACCACAGCATCATCAGCAAACAGCCGCAAATTACAACTTAGTCTGTCCATCAGATCATTTATATAGATAGAAAATAATAGCGGTCCTATCACACTCCCCTGGGGCATGCCTGACGATACACTCGTCTCTGATGAACACTCGCCGTCGAGAACAACGTACTGCGTTCTATTACTTAGGAAGTCTTCCAGCCAGTCACAAATCTGTGAAACTATTCCATAAGCTCGTATCTTCGTTAGCCAAAAGTATGTATTAAATATATGACTACTTTGTTCAGTCAAAAAATGACAGTAAATTATGCATTTGTAACAGACAAGATGAAAATGCTAATTCACAAACCTCTAGAACTGTGTAATGCAGGAGGTAAACATGTTATTTCTGCACACTTGCTTTGTCGATCTGTTGTGTGAGCAGCGAATTGAAATAGAGTTGTGTGAAAGGGAAGTCTGTGGCGTGGCTTTAAGCTATTGTAGTGGCTCCGCCATTGAGTCGCTCACAGAAAGCAGCCAGAGGCGGCGAGAGCGAACTCACGAGTTAAGAGCGAGCGGCGAGCGGCGAGCCGACAGCTGACGTCACACGGTGGAGGAGCGTGGGCGGCGCTCTCTGCTGCCTGGCCCATTTTCTGCCATTACAGGATCTCAGCGCCGACGTCACTGCCTCGTAATTGGACACAGACTTCGGCATACAGGAACGCCACTATCATTTTGGAACAATTTATAATGATTGCCTTAACTTCTAAAGGGATCTATTACTACCGACTCCTACACGAACAAGAAAATTGCTCCTGCATTAACGTGAATAACAAATTATAGTCAGACATTTTAATTATTTGTTATGTCCGGTTAACAGCGATTGTTTATCGATATTTTAGTACAATAAGCTCATTTTGCGGCTAATTCAATTTTTTGAAAAAAAAAAAGTCATGGTTGCAAAATTCAAAGACGCGTTTCGCACGGTTATGCCATCTTCAGATATCTGACAAAGAAGCAAATTGAACTGCAACTTACAATATTTACATGACAATAATTCAAAAATTCGTAAACTTTTTTAGCTACAAAACAATGCTGAAATCGGTAATAAGGATGGTAATAATGCACGGTAATGATGTTTTATCTACTCTGTAATAGAGGGTGGTTAGATTACGCAGCCATGGAATATCTTACAGAATACAATAACAATGTAATCCTTTGATCTGCGATAACATTGACCGTTTAAAGACAATTTTATTATTATGTTCAAATGTTTGTATAGTCTATGGGACTTAACTACGGGGTCATCAGTCCCTAAACTTACAAACTACTCATGAACTACTTACGAACTAGGACGGCACAAATAACCATGCCCGAGAGGGGATTCGAACCCCGACCTTAGTGGCCGTGCAGACCGTGACTGGAGCGCCTTAGGCCCCGCGGCCACCGCGGCCGTCTTTATTATTATTATTACATAAATTAAAACAAATTTACATCAGGTATGTACAGTTTTCTGGATGTTTACAATTAATACCTACTGATATAAAAATTTTGCAGTAGAAATTGACATGCAGTAAGATTAACACAAAATTATTTATCACATGGAAATCAAGTCATAGGCCTCATTCATAGCTTATTGTTACTTTAGATCATTTTTGTCAACAGTTTTCCTTCCTGCGAAGTTCCTTCTTTCAGTTTGTTACTCTTATCTTCCATCCAACTGACCTTCTTTACCCAATCCCTTGCTTTTCAAAAACGATATCAAGCATGTTGCCAAAAAGATTTTTGTGATTTCCAAATCTCTTTAATCGCCAGTATTCCGTCTCCAGATACATTTTAAAATCAACAGTATCACAGGACGTCTTCTGTTAATTATTAATTAATTTTATGCAATGGCAACTGAAATAATGTGTCTCCCGAGATTTACCTTGTCTGATGTCCCTGTACCGTAGAGTACGTTTTCATCTCATTTATACGACATGCTTCGATATTTATATTGCTACTGCCTGGGCAGTACCAGTAACAGTACCAATACCGACGCATGTCGCACAAGTGAGTTGAAGACCAACTCTATGGTAAACAGACACCAGACAAGCTAAATCTTGGGATATAAAGTATTTTAATTGCCATTCAGTTTAGAATGGTATCAAATCGCCTTTAAACGTTCAATGTTACCGGAGAACAAGGGATTGCATTATTATTGTCTGTGTAACATATTCCATGGCTGCATTTTTATCTGAACACCCTCTATCACAGAGTAGGTCAAACATCAGTAACGTACATTATTACAATCCTTATTACCGATTTCAACATTGGTAGCTAAAAATATTTACAAATTTTTGAAATATTTTCTTGTGAATATTGTAAGTTCAATTTTCTTCTTTGTCAGATATCTGAAGATGCCCTAATCGGGTGAAACGCGTCATTAAATTATTATTATTATTGTTATTATTATTATTATTATTTTGCAACCAAGATATTCTTTTATTCAAGAATTCGACAAAACACATTTGCTGTACCACACCACGCAAAAATGGAATGGGAAGACTTTCATTTCAATTTTTGTACAACCTTATTTACTACTACTAAAGCCGGTATTCGCCGGGTATATATGCATTTTTCTAGTGTATTTTTCAGAGCTCCAAGCGCTGATAGAAAGTACTGAGGCACAAATCGTTATAGGTTCTGAAATCTGGCTGACGCCTGAGATAAATTCGGCCAAAATTTTTTCAAAGGGCCAAATGGTCTTCAGAAAGGATAGAATAAATAAAACAGGGGGTGGCGTGTTTATTGTTGTTACAAACGGTTTATCCTGCAGCGAAATTGAGACAGATACTTCCTGTGAATTGGTCTGGGTAGAGGTTATACCTGACCACCGAAATAAATTAATAATTGGACCTTTTAATCGGCCCCTGACTCAGACGAAGCGGTTGCAGAAATGTTCAAAGAAAGCTTGAATCATATTTCAAATAGGTATCCGAAGCATACTGTTATAATCGGTTGCGACTTTAATTTACCCTCGATATGTTGGCATAATTACGTATTCAAGACCGGGGGCAAATATAAAACATCGTCCGAACTAGTTCTGAATGTTTTTTCTGAGAACTACTTCGAACAGTTAGTTCATGAACCCACTAGAATAGTACGTGGTTGCGAAAATACTCTTCATCTCCTAGCAACAAATAATCCCGAGATAGTAAAGAGCATCAAAACAGATACAGGGATTAGCGAACATCGAGTTGTAGTAGCGAAACTAAATATCGAAATTCCCAAATGCACCAAAAATAAACGAAAAATATATCTATTCAATAAAGCAGATACAAATTCGCTTCACGCTTTCCTGAGTGATAGTCTCCGGTCCTTCAAAACTAAAAATGCGAGTGAAGATCAGTTGTGGTTTACTTTCAAAGACATAATATCAGTAGCAATCGAGAGATTTATACCAAATAAATTAATAAAAGAGGGGGCCGACCCCCCGTGGTACACAAAACAGGTTAGATCACTGTTGAAGAAACAAAGAAAAACGCATGCAAAATTTAAAAAGACACAGAATCCGCAAGACTGGCAATCTTTTACTGAAACTCGCAACCTAGCGCGGACTTCAATGCCAGAATCTTATAGTTGTTTCCACAACGAAATCCTGTCTCGTAATCGTGCAGAAAATGCAAAGAAATTCTCGTCATATGTGAAGTACACTAGCGGCAAAACACAAACAATACCTTCACTACGCGATAGCAATGGTAATACTACCGACGACAGTACTACTAAGGCAGAATTACTAAACACAGCTTTCCGAAATTCTTTCACCAAAGAAGACGAACTGAACACTCCAGTATTCAATCCAAGAACAACTGCCAGCATGCGAATCTTTGAAGTAGGTGTTCCTGGAGTAGTAAAACAACTTAAGTCACTAAACAAAAATAAATTTTCCGGGCCAGATTGTATACCAACTATATTCCTCTCGGAGTATGCTGATGCAATAGCTCCGTACTTAGCTATAATTTACAACCGATCACTCAGCGAAAGATCCGTACCCAAAGACTGGAAAGTTGCCCAAGTCTTTCCAATATTCAAGAAAGGCAATAGGAGTGATCCCCAAAATTACACCCCTTTCTCATTGACGTCGATTTGCAGTAGGGTTTTGGAACATATACTTTGTTCGAATATTATGTACTACCTCGAAGAGAACGACCTATTAACCAATAGTCAGCACGGATTTCGAAAGTATCGCTCTTGCGAAACACAGCTTGCCCTTTATTCACATGAAGTGTTAAGTGCCATCGACAAGAGATCCCAAATCGATTCCATATTTCTGGATTTCCGGAAGGCTTTTGATACTGTACCTCACAAGCGGCTTCTAATGAAATTGCGTGCTTATGGAATATCTCCCCAATTGTGCGATTGGATTCACGATTTCCTATCAGAAAGGACACAGTTCGTTGTAATTGACGGTAAGTCATAGAGTAAAACAGAAGTGATATCTGGCGTTCCACAGGGACGCGTTATAGGTCCCCTACTCTTCCTCGTGTTTATAAACGATTTAGGAGATAATCTGAATGGCTCCCTTAGACTGTTCGTGGATGATGCTGTCGTTTAACGGTTAGCGAAGTCAACAGAGGATCAAAAGCAACTGCAAAGCGATTTAGACAAAATTTCTACTTGGTGCGAAAATTGGCAATTGACACTAAATAGAGAAAAGTGTGAAGTAATACACATGACCACTAAAAGAAATCCGCTGAACTTCAATTACGCGATAAATCAGTCAAACCTTAAGGTCGTAAATTCTACCAAATACCTAGGATTTACAATTACGAACAAGTTTGACTGGACAGAACACATAGAAAATATTGTGGGGAAAGCGAACCAAAGGTTACGTTTCATTGGCAGAACGCTTAGAAGATGCACCAGCTCCACCAAAGAGACTGCCTACATCACACTTGTGCGTCCTCTCTTGGAGTACTGTTGCCCCTCGTGGGACCCTCACCAGGTGGGACTGACGGAAGATATTGAGAAGGTTCAGAGAAGGGAAGCTCGTTTTGCTTGATCACGTTACGGGGGGGGAAGCGTCACGGAAATGTTGCACGAATTGGGGTGGAAATCATTAAAAGAAAGACGTTATTCATTGCGGCGTGATCTGTTTGCGAAGTTTCAATCACCGACTTTTAGTTCTGAATGTGAAAATATTTTGCTAGCACCCACCTACATAGGGAGACATGACCATCCCAATAAAATAAGAGAAATCAGATCGAAAACGGAACGATTTAGGTGTTCTTTCTTCCCGCGCGCTATTAGAGAATGGAACGGTAGAGAAAAGTTATGAAAGTGGTTAATGAACCCTCTGTCAGGCACTTAAATGTGATTTGCAGAGTATCTATGTAGATGTAGATTATCGGGCCGGAAAAGTGAGAGTTTTTTCTGAACATTCCACCACCCAATTATATCTCAACTGGTATTTTGACCCAGTAGTTTTTTACAGCCGTTTCGTGTTTAAAGAGTTGAATTTTACCATCAGATAAATAATTTCGGGTGGCTCATTGGCCTGATGCAAGTCAATTGGACGCCACTTCGGCGACTTGAGTGTCCCTAGCCTACCCCAGTTATCCAACTGGGGAAAGGGGACCTATAGCTGAAGATGACTCCTCACATCATTGAGAGGTGAAGGATCGATTAAAACGCAGACTGTAAAAATCTTGGTCCGACCGGCTTTCGAATCCGCGAACATCCAGTCGATCGTCCCCCCCCCCCCCCCCACACACACCCAACTTTTTTTTTTCTTGACCTTCAGGTTGACCGATGCTTTGCGGTCGTTTGTTCTTATTCGTTCTTGGTTGTTCATAGAGTATTTGGCTCAGGTTATTTATTGGAGAGGGTGTTCAACCCTCTGACCGGGCGTGCTGAGCCACGGCGCCCGGCCCCTTCAGACCACTGGTCCCGACTACAATCAGCTGTACGGTATTCAATTACTCTTGACTAGTTTCGGTTACTCAGAGTATTTTTCACGCTCGGAAAGGTGATAAAACAATATGAAAAGGCAGAACTCATCATAAATTTCTTGAAAGTTTTCTTTCCGAAACAAAATAAAATTTTAATTGCACGAAAAATATGTAAATTACATACGTTTTGTTAAAAAGGAAGATAAATGGTTACATCTCATGTTCAATGTGTACTGGCTCTTTCTAAGGAACGAACCATTGAATTCTTGAAGTATGATACCATCCTCTGTTGGTCCATACATATTGTATCATGGAAAAAAATATTGTGATATTTAGTTTTAGGAGTGTGCTCTTTAGTAGTTCGATGTGTACCGTATGACGCATTCATCACGAGGAAATACGCCGAAGATCCAAGAGATGGTATTATCAATTTCGTAATACATTGAAGAATCCACACATATTGCTATTAGCATTTATTTTCTTTTTTCATTGATGACACATGTATTTTACAACTATTACGTCAATGACGGAAATATATTTCACAATCTTATCTCTACGAATATAGTGAAACTTATTACTCGGCAAAGCTTCAACACCAGAACAAAGGGTGTTCTACAGTATTCATGGTTAAATATTACTTTGGTACAAAAAGGGGAGAATTATGCTGCCACAAGAGTCTTTGATCACTTACCAAATACCGCGGCGGAATGGCTGTGCGCACTAATGCACCTTGTTGCGGTGCGTGCGGCCGTTCGAAATCGGAGGTTCTAGGTTTGGGGCGTGGGTGTGTGTGTTGTCCTTAGTTTAAATTAGTATGTTTGTAACTCTATGGACGAATAACGACAGAAGTTAGGCCCTTAGATTTCATACAAACTTACCAAGTAGTCTGCTTCGGGCAGTGTAGCGGTGAGGAAGGTACTGTTTACCTCCTTGTCGTTGCGTGTCTTATACTGTAGTGTACCTTCACAGCTCTTCTCGCTTGTACTGCGATTCAGCATTAGAATTCCAAACTCGTACCACAAAACCACACTGAAGTTCACCTCGAACGAATATATAAGACCAAAACCACTAGACGTCGAACAATTCCTATGTTAGGTAGTGAAGATCCCCTGTGAGAAGATGATCGGAATACACTTCTCAGTCGTTAGCAATATAGTTAAAATGAATTTTAACTTATTGTAAGAACGCCCAATCTCTGACAGTGTCAGATTTTACTTTAGCAGTGTGACAACCGATGCGGCCTAAGGACGAAAGAAGGCCTTCAGTTCCGGCATTAGGACGAACGCATCGCCTCCGTAACAGTTGAACATATTGACCTGTGATTACGCACGGTCCGAGTTTTCGAATTTCCATTCAGAATGTCAGCAGAAGAGATGGTAGCGACACTAAGCCCTTATGGAACAGTACACGGACACGCAGCAGCGAAGTGGGTAACTTCACAACATATCCTGTCTTGAAACGCGTGCTGCAAGTAAGCTACGTCTCTACATCGGGGGCTGCCGGGTCATAATTATATAGGACGGACAGCCAAACACCTGTTCAGGATGCGGCAAAGAATGTCTTGTGAGAAACAAGTGCCCACAACACAGGATTTCGCAATTTCGAAATAATGATGTCTTAGTTCTCTAGCCCACAACAATCCGGCCGCTAACCTATCCAGCGGCAATAAGCCCGGATGACTTTCACACGGCAGTCCAGGAACTTACTAAAGAACTCCCACAAGATCTTTCAGAAACTGCAAAGAAAGCATAAGATAAGGCCTATGCCTATAATCAGCGACAGACTCAATGCCCGTAGGTTTCTATGCCAGAGGAATGTGTTGACAAAAGAGAAATTGGTATGGATATTGACTCAATGGTCGTGCCTACAGCCGCTGTCGTTGATGAACATCACGACACCGTCATCCGATTCAGAAGTACATCCTCGAAAACAGCCACCAAAACGGAGCAAGAAGAGGAGTAAAACATCGACAACAGAGACATGATTGCAGGATGAATCTTTCACGTTCCCTTCTGAGAATTTCGAGGACGATGTCGCGAGCGCAGTTGCTGGAACCCAACACGTGCAGGACGATCTGTCGAGAGCCACTGGAACGCAACAACGCCACGTGGGGAGACGGCATACCAACTGAACCTCCACCAGATAAAGAAGGGGCACAGGCCAGCCAGGCCAACCGAGGTTGATAAATAGGCAGGAAACACGCAGCACTCCACGACGTCCTTTTTTCAAAAATGTTTCAAATGTTTGTATAGCTTATGGGACTTAACTACGGGGTCATCAGTCCCTAAACTTACAAACTACATACGAACTAGCTAATACTAAGAACGGCACAAATATCTATGCCCGAGGGGGGATTAGAACACCCGACAGGAGTGGCCGTGCAGACAGTGACTTGAGCGCCTTAGTCCCCTCGGCCACCGCGGCCGGCGTCCTTTATGGCATATGAACGTGCGGGGCAATGTACAGATGCATTGGCTCCCATCAAAAACTTCAATTGTTATACGACACACTAGGAGCACCGGCCCTTAACATTACAATGTTCCAAGAGCTGCGGACAAACTCCTGATCTAATTTTTATGGTTATGCGGTATACGTCACCATCACCACCAACGGAAAGAGTGGTGTCGTGAGCACGAGGGCTGACACCAACAGTATGTGGAATCAGGCTGGTGAATATCTACACGCCATCCAACACAGACACACGACGTGGGCGATCACAGTTTCACTCTGAAGCAATTACTCAGGTTCGTCTGGGGCGATATGAGAACATGATCGTTGGTGGAGATTTCAACTGTGTTCTTGTGAAGACGGACCAATATGCAAATTTCGCAGATACTTGTAAAGTGGTGCACGGCGAACGCCTGGAATTTGCGGACGTCACAAGCCACTCGGCCAGTCGCTTGGATCACATGTGTCTTCTCTGCTGACTTCGGACGTCCTAAACGCCGAACGATGACCTGCGGCCTTCTCAGATGATAGTGTTTTCGTGTGCACGATAAACCTTCGACGTCAAACAATATGGCGGAGTCGGGGCCAATGGAAACTGAAAATCGTCTATTTAAAGGCACCAGACTGTCGAGAAAGGATAAAGGATACATGAGAATCCTGATAAAGATGCCCCACAAAAAATACTCGTGCATCATTCTGTGATGGGTACATAGTGTAACGCTTACCTTATGCCGCGGCCTCCTCCAGTATGGCAGGGAACGAATGCAATATCTAAGACACATCAAAGAATATTACTACAGGAACCTCCCGTTCCTGATGGAACACCTACCGTCGCCAGAACGTCTTATCAAAACCCAACGTGTCAAGGCAAAGATTTTAACACACGGCGTCGACTGGAGGGTGTATTTGTACGAGCGCACTGTCACGACGTCAATGGCGAAACACGCTCAATATACCACGACGTAACAGACGCCGTCGTAAAGCACTGATTTGTTCTTTAGTTTTTACTTACGGCCGGCGGCTGGACTCACAGATTAACATTGCAACGGTTTCCGCATCTAATTACCGTCACATTTGTCGTGAACACGATCCTGAGGTTGTGGCATCGACAGAGGTAGCACGGGCAATCCTTCGTACCCTTGACAGGTAAGCGGCGGACTTTCTTTTAGCAAAAATTTCTACTGAAGATTTCACTGATGCCAAGAGGGCTCTTAACCGTTCTCTAGGACGAGACGGACGGCCGTTACAATTCTACAAGGCCTTTCAAGACTTAATGCTGCCACGATGGAGAGAGATGTATCAGATGTCCTATGCGGTGCGACACTACCGTAATTTCTCCAAGTCCTGCACCAAGACCTCTTACCCTCGCAAATGACTTTGGGTGGAGACACCAGGATACAATCAACACTGTGATTATCTGGATGTTATCGCTACAGCAACAGTCTGTCGCTTGCAGCAGCCATGATTTATCAACATTAACCACTCCTTTGACCGCGTGAACAATACTTTTCTCGCAAGTGTGATTGAACTGATGGCCTTTCCACCCACTTTTGTTCTCGTAATCATGCGTTTACTTTGTGGAGCTTTGGCGACGGTGATGGCCAATGGAGGGATATAATAATCAGTACTAATTGCACGTTCAGTCTGAGTTGTTCCCTTTGAACGATACTGTATGTCATCATATTAGAACCACTTCTCTGCGGCTTGCAAAAAGTGTTATCAGGGATCAATCGGCGGAGACACACAAATACGCCTACACAGACGACTATGTGGTCTTCGTACGCACCAACGAGGAGGTACATGTTCTCGAGTTGCTTCACATATTAGTAAAAATAAAGTTGTAACAAAATGTCAGTTTGGTTTTCGAAAAAGCTTTTCAAAAGAAAATGCTATATATACCTTCACTGATGAAATATTAAATGGTTTGAATAACCGGACATCACCAGTTGGGATTTTCTGTGATCTCTCAAAGGCTTTTGATTGTGTAAATCATGGGATTCTTCTAGATAAGAAGAGTGGAAATAGTTGAAATAAGCAGTTCACATGATATAGAAGAAACAATTATTTCCTATAACTGGTGAGTTAACAAAAATGGGGTCACACAAGGTTCGGTCTTGGGTCCATTGCTGTGCTTGATGTATGTTAATGACTTTCCATTCATTCAGGAGATGCTAAGCCAGGTCTTTTTGCTGATGATGCAAGTATAGCTTTTGCACCTGACAAATGGGAATTGACTGATGAAATTGTAAATGATATCTTTCAGAAAATTATTAAGTGTTTATTAAGTGATATTTGATAAAACCCATTATATACAGTTTCATACAGTAAATAGCGTGACACCATTAATAAATTTAGACTTTGAACATAAATCTGTAGCTAAGGTAGAATATTCAAAATTTTTAGGTGTTTGCATTGACGAGGGATAGAATTGGAAGAAACACATTGAAGATCTGCTGAAACGTTTGAGTTCAGCTACTTAGACTATGAGGGTATTTGAAAAATTTGTTGATATGCAACTCAGTAAATTAGTTTACTATACCTATTTTTATTCACTGCTTTCATATGGGATCATATTCTTGGGCAATTCAACATTGCACAAAAAAGTGTCATCAGAATAATTGCTGGAGCCTACCGAACATCATCTTGCAGTCATTTATCTAGGGATCTTCACTCTTTTTGTATTCTTTATTTTAACTTTTATCTAAAAATTAATCTAAAGTGTACAAGGAGTTGCAATTCAAAAATTACTTTAATTTCTTTTTTTAAATACCAGCTGGCAATCTGTCAGGATTTTGATGCTACTTAGTAAGTGTCCGAAGACTTTTGTGGCAGCATAATTCACCCCTTTCTGTGCCAAAGTTTGATTTAACCTTGAATAGTGAATATCACTCTTTTTCGTAGTGTTTTAGCTATGCACACTGCTATTACTTTTGAAATGGGTCGAATTGTTAATAACAAATTTCATGAGGGAATACATATACATTGTGAAGCTACAGTGAAGACCCCCGTTTCGTAGCTGACTCGCGATCGTGAGGAGAGGAGCGTCTCGCCGCTGCTGTACGTTGTGGTGGTTTCTGCCGCTCCTACGACCAGGACTGTATGCGGGACGGGAAAGCGAAGTCAGTGACGGCCGAAGGGCGGACTACTGGCGGCTGTCCTTCGACATCTGGCAGCCGAGGTGTGGAATTGTCCGTAGGCCGTACGACGACCAAGAGACAGAAGAAAAGGCGAAAACATGTGCAGTGTTTTCGCTGCGAAGAGCTTGGCCATGTGGCCAAAGACTGGCCGGCGGCATAAGCGTGTTTGTAGTGTGCAGGGGCGAACAATACGCGCGAATGCCAACAACCAAAGGCAGCATTTAAAAAGTGTGTCAACTGTGACGGGGCCCACGCCGGTAACTTCCGAAACTGCAGTTATATTAAGAATTGGCACAAGCAACGGAAGACGGCACGTACCAGGAGCAGCTCCACAGGGGGAGACGACGCCAGCCACAACGGAGGCTTTCCCGCCCCCTCTCCAGGCCGCAATGGCGGCGGAAATAGCGAGATACCGCGCCGATCTCGTTGCGGCTCACCGCAGAATAGAAGAGCTCGAGCGGGAACTGGAAATAGTGAAGTCTGCAGCGGCGGCTCACTCCCCTACCTCGCACTTAGGGCAGGTTCGCAGGGTACATGCAGCCACGCAAACTGACGTTGGGACGTCGGGGGGTGCCTTAACGATCGGTATGGCGCCATGGATGTGGACGCGCCTCCGCGTGGGAGACACGACCTCGGAATCGGTTCAAAGGCCCATTTGTGCGCTTATAGTTGGGCAGGGGTACCGCGATATCAACAGCTACCCTGTTTTTATCAGGGAGCAGTGGGAGATTTTATCACCACTGGCACCTTGCAGAACACCAACCTGACGTCTCTACCCCGACATCAGAGCCTAGAGGGGCAACGTCCGGCTCGTCGGTGGGCATCTTCCTGCGAGAAACCGTCGCTCCACAAGCATAACTCTAAAAGGAAATAAAGATCAGACTGCGACACCTGTTCCTTTACGAAGTTAAGTGCACCTAGCGGTGATGGGACTTCGTTTTACCTTGTCCCAAAAAAAAAAAAAAAAAAAAAAAAAAAAAAAAATGTATATATATATATATATATATATATATATATATATATATATATATATATATATATATATATATATAATAAAAATAAATAAGATGAATTTTTAGAAAAAGCTTAAAATAAAAATATTCAAATAAGAAAAAAAACAATAAAAATGAAAATAAAAAATCCTTAAGATATTGATTGCCATGTGTAAACAACATTTACTAAACTGACATGTTCCACTTTATATTATGAAACATTATATATATGATGTATGGAACAAGTATTAATCTAATGAAATCTAATCTACACAGTGGATCGAGCAATAATGTAGCGGACTGGGTAGTCACTTGAACATAAATCCTGAGTGATGAATATCGGATGGGGACTCCCGGAATGTAAATGTGGGCCTATTCAGAACAACAGAGACTCTTCGTACCGTCGTACCACAGCCATGAATTCGAAGTCAGTTGTTACGAGCGAAGGACATGATACAAAAGGTGACATTCATAAATATATGATATCCCCCATAAACAAACTGCACAAGTTTTACCTATCTCTAGAGTGACGGCACGTCAGATCTAAGCAACGTTCAAGCAAACTTCAACCACGACGCCCTCACACAACCTAAACAAAGAGTGGAGTCTAGCCTTATACTACGATCCGGCACGCATGACGGCTATTTATGTGAGTACAATTAATAAGCCATGAAATCACAGCCCGCTCAGTATTACAAGACTTTTGTTCCAAGAACTTGCACCTACTTCATGCCACCGACGGATCGCGCTGGCCCACATATCACTGGCGCTGCCACACATCAATTTTTTTTTTTTTTAATATAGTTACATCCATCATGACTTCATTCGTACCAGAGATCCCACTACGCGCGATTCTTATTAGCTGTTAAGGCAACTGTACCCACGAAACCCGTCGAAGGACGTGAACCAGAGGTCACGCCGTGGACTGTGTGGTGCACAGTGTCAAAAATTCCACTCCATCTCGCAGGCGGACGACTCTTATCTTGGGCGAGACGGCGGTCGTACGGAACCTAATCCAACAGCTAATAGTCCTTTACCTCCGGGTGCCAACACACATGATTACCACCAAGATAATACTCCATCCGGACGCAATGAATTTCCACCGCCTATGTCACCTGGATAATGCGTATAGCCACCCACTAACTTTTGCGAGTTGGCCCCATGGATGTGATCGATTTCCGGACATTCTTACTAACACGACAACACATTATGAGACAGTATGTTGAACACCGGTCTCTTTCTGCCATTTTTAACAACCTGCCCTGCAGTTGAAACCTGGTGATCGGAGCAGAAGGGGCAAAGCCCCGGCGTTCTACAAGCATCTCGAATCTATTTAACCTGTTCCCAATGCTAAACAAGAAAGTTTTGTATTACTCCTGCGACGGCATATAAAGAAACACGATCAAATCGACGAAACGAGATATAGCAAGGACACGACCAATTTCAGAAACTTACAGATGACCACCAGACCTCACTAAATACTTACGCAACACATCAAGGATCCCCAAGCAGCTGGGTTCACCCGCGTAAGAGATGCTGATCAAACATTATTTCGAACCCAAATGGAAGAGGGAGGAGAAACTCTTTACGCAAAGACGTACGCGGCTCCCCATTACGGAGAGATGGGACTGAAGAATGTTTATTTCCTGATACCTCAGGTGGTCAGCACTCTTCTTTCGTCCTCCCAGAAACGTATATTCAGTTCTCTTATATATGTTTAATATTATAATTTTTTCCTTTATTTCATTTCCCACATGCGCTTTAAATAAGCGTTCCGTTTTGGGATTTGATTGTAAATTCGATCTGTATTCACTGTGATGGCCATATGAACTCAATGGTCTCAACGAAAACCAAAATAAATAAATAATCATTTCCGCATCTAAAAATAACGGTACCAAATAAAAACAAGAAATATGTATAATTGGTTTAGGCGCCCGAAGCGGGATATAGAAAAGACATGAACGGCTGACCAGTAGCCAACCAGCATTTAAAAACAAACTGAATGGATTTCTTACTGACAACCCCTTCTCCTCAGTAGATGATTTTTTACACATAAATTAGTCATTGTACAAAAATTTAGATGGACAAAATGTAACTGATTCTGTCTTTACCGTATTCCGTCAGAGAACCAAGAATAAATATCTCACCAATCTCGTCAAGAAACTGCCTACTCTGAGTAACGTATTGCAAAAAATCTCTTTCATATTCCAAAATGATCATCTGCCAACGCTCACACAGAGCGAAAGGTTTGAGCGTGTTTGGTGCAGCATCAAGAACTTACGAAATATCTGCATTGTGCAGCAAGACTACCACATCTCAAAATATCTGGAATGCTATGGGGAGTTTTAAAGTACAGAATTAGAACCAAATTTACACATCCAACATCGTTCTAGTAATTCGAAAAAGTTTTGGGTACCAGATTTGATAACATTATGTTGGAAAGTATAAAAACACTTTAGAAACCTGTTCTTCGAAGTTTTGTAACCGTTCTCAAAGCTAGTTGTGGACCAACTGCTTACTAATCAATATATATTTTCAACTGACTTTTCCGTCGACACAGAACATGGTGAAGTATTGAAACGCTACAAATAAAAATATAAATAAATACAGAATAATTAACTTCGCGAGTTTGCAGCTAGTTCAGTTGTTCGACGAGAAAGCAAATGTCATCCACTCCTTGGGAGTGCAATACCATATTATTACCATTTAATGCAAACAAAAGTTAAGGAAGTCAAAGGTTATAAATGTTGAACTGTTGACTAATAAACTTGTTTACTGCTCTATATTCAGACAGAAAACGTAACAGGGCATATTACTTAGAATATGGTGCCATAAGAACTGTGATGAACACATAAAATGTCTGATGGACTATAATGAAAGAAAATGAGAATATTTATTATTTTGTTCCCTGCTAAACTGAGCTTGTGGGTGGGCTATGTAATAGGACGAAAAATTATCCCGGCTGTTACCTCACGTCAGCTTAGTTTTGCACGTAAAAACATGTATTTTATGTTGTTAATAATTTTTAATGTAATAATTTTTCTGTTATGATTTTTAAAAGAAATGTGTGTTGTTTCATGTGCGGTGACAACAGTGACAACGGAGCTACCTATCAGAACAGCGTCTTCTCTGCGGAACCTAAAGACGACATAGCTGGTCACAAATCGTAGCGGGTCGACAGCCGCACAGCCAGAATGGATCCTGTTTGAAGACCTCCGTTGCCAACCTCAAATTGAAATAAATAAAATAAATGAAATGAATGTATTTCATAAGTTGTTCATGATTTTCAGAAAACAGTTTCAGTCTTATATGTTGAGTCGTTATGAGAAAGATCAGACTTTGTGTTATATATCGGTCTGTGACACAAGAAAAGAAAACGTTAAATTTTCGTTAAGGTGTCAGTGGTTAGAGAACAGTTATTTCAGCTCTTGAGAAGAACGAGCATTTATATATTATGCTAAGACTATATTATGAAGTTATTTACAGATTTTTTTATTTTTATTTTTACTTCTGAGTAGTTTAGGGACTCAGCTATAATTTTATTGATTAAACGGCAATGAGTTCCTACTTTACTAATCGACACATTTTATCAACTATTTGAACGAACAATATCTGTGGATTACAAAACAAATGACGGAATTTCAGCAAGATTTCTTCTTCTTCTCCTTATTATTATTATTATTATTATTATGACTATAGAAAATTCTACATAACTACATACCAAATTTTGAACTTTGAAGTATTTTGTTTTAGGAACAGTTTTATTTTCTCTTATTTTGCACAAAGACCTAGAAAGAAGTATTTAAAGATGTTTTACTATAATTTAACAGTGAAGTTTCAGTTATACTTCGAGTGTAATGGAATCGCCAGGATCGAAGTCCAGCACGATCATACTGAAGAACTTTTGAATCTACCGGCCGTGTGTCACTACTCTGTGTTCTCACGCCTCTTCGCTTTCTGATATATTCGGCAGGCATGCCGCTAACTCAGCCTCCTGTACATCATTATGCTGACGACCCCTCCCTCGTCCAGTCGCAGAAAATTCTCCTCTTACCTCTCCCAATGCGCCAGACGCAACAACTGGCTCCTTTTAAGGTATTGATTAAATAAAGCACTTCATTCAGGCAAGATCGCTAAAAATTTTATTTTAGTCCCTTAACTGGTTTCGGTGAGCTCAGTCACCATCTTCAAAAAGTCCAGTACAATCACTCAGCGTCATATGTAAAAATAGAAACATAACCTTCTAACACACGTAAACATCTTGTTAAAGTTTTTCATCACATGGTGGTTCGTCATAATGAATAAAATGTGGTCTTGGCCCAAGCAAACAAAGACCACATCTTTTTCATTATGCCGAACCATCCTGTGATGAAACACTTTAACAAGATGTTTACGTGTGTTAGAATGTTATGTTTCTATTTTTACATATGACGGTAAGTGATTGTACTGGACTTTCTGAAGATGGTGACTGAGCTCACCGAAACCAGTTAAGGGACGAAAATAAAGCTTTTAGCTATCTTGTCTGAATGAAGTGTTTTATATTGCCGAGAGAGACGACGAACACCAACTGCCGGCGTGGCGCAGGGGATAGCGTCACAGACTGCGGAGCAGAAGGTCGCCGGTTCAATCCCGCCCACGGGCGAAAATTTATTTTTTTGTAATTTACAATTCCAGAAAGTTCTACATCTTTCTTATGTTCACTTGTAAATTCTCTTTGTTTCTTATGTTAACTGTTCTTCTAATTTCTGGTAAATTCTGTCTGTGTATAAATAGCAGAGCACTCTGCCTGAGAGGCAGTCAGTGCTGCGTGTATGTTGAGTTCGTAATAAACGTGCTTTCAGTATAAGTGCTGTGTTTAGTTGCCTTCGAAGTCAAGCCTACTTCCATTGCAACGCGACAATATAAATTGATGATTGCTCTCCAGTGGCGTAAAATGCTTTTTAACTATAGTATTGATTACAGATGTGGGCTTCACTCACTCATATTTTTCTTCGGTTTGAAAAATTTTTATCTTGTAATTTTAAGAAAGAAGTTCATTGGAGCATGAAGTGGATTCATTTGGTTACCACGCAAGTAATTCCATTTGTATTAATATTAAACTTACAGTTGTCTCTGTGTTTTATGTGGTGATGACATTGTCGTTTTCTCGAAAACATTTGAAGAATCTGAGTCGCCTGTCAACTGTGTTGAAGTGTGTTCAGGCTGCAGGTCTCCGCCTCAATCCAAAGAAGTGCCTCTTCGTCGCCAAAGAGATAAAAATCCTGGGGAACCTAGTCAACAGAGATGGTGTCCGTCCTGATCCAGGTAAAGTAAGGGCAGTCACAGAATTTCCAACTCCTCAGCACATTTATGATGTGAGAGGTTTTCTCGGGCTGTGCTCATACTACCGACGTTTCATAACAGGATTTTGTAACAAGGCACGTCCATTACAAGAACGCCAATTTATCCTGGGATGAGACAAAGGAAAGAGCTTTCCGAGCACTTAAGGAGGCTCTAACTTCCGCACCAGTGCTAGCCTTGTACGACGAGAATGCAGAAACGGAACTTTACACAGACGCCAGTGGCTATGGGATTGGTGCAGTGCTTGTACAAGTTCAGGAAGGTGCGGAAAAAGTGATTGCCTATGCATAAAGAGTACTCTCAAAGTCCGAGATAAACTACTCTACAACTGAAAAAGAATGTCTCGCGGTTATCTGGGCTATCAACAAGTTCCGACCGTATTTATTCGGCAAACCATTCACCGTCGTGACAGACCACCATTCTTTGTGTTGGCTGACTAGCTTGAAGGATCCATCAGGTCGACTAGCAAGATGGGCACTAAGACTCCAAGAGCAGGATGTCACAGTGGTATTCAAGAACGGGCGCAAACACAAGGATGCCGACTGCCTTTCGAAGAATCCATTAGTGAAACACAACAGCATTTAAGAAAAATCAGCTCTCACTGAATTAGATGACGTTACAGCTGAACAGAGGGAAGATCCAACACTATTAAAAATGATAGAGGCCTTGGAGAAAGGAGAACCGACCAATGGAGAGATCCAACTTATAAACTGAACATTGTACAAGAGCAACTACGATCCACTGGGCCCCAAATGGCTACTTGTTGTTCCAGCTCATCTCCAGCCAGCTATTCTCAAATATTTCCATGATGCTCCAATATCCGGTCTTCTGGGATTCGTGAAGACCCTAGAGAGAATCAGACGCAGGTATTACTGGAAAGGTATCTACCGATCTGTCAAGCACTATGTGAGTCACTGTAAAGAGTGCCAGCGACGGAAGCATGTGCCGCAATTACCTCCAGGACATCTCGTACCGATTCCGCCGGCAGCAGCTCCATTCCACCGAGTTGGGATCGATCTTTTAGGGAGGTTCCCGAAGTCGACAACCGGTAACCGTTGGATAATAGTCTGCACTGACTACCTCACACGCTACGCTGTCGCCAAACTTGTGCCGACTGCAGAAGCTCCAGAGATCGCAAAATTCCTTGTAGAAGACATGGAGCATGGAGCACGACGTGTCATGTTATCTGATCGTGGAAAAGTATTCCAGTCAAAACAAGTATCAGAGGTAATGTCACGGTGCAACATTGCCCACAGAATGACAACTGCATACCATCGTCAGACAAATGGTCTTACGGAACGTTTCAACAAAACGTTAGCCGACATGCTGTCGATGTACATCGATGTTGAGCAGAAGGATTGGGATATAATTCTGCCAGTCGTGACATTTGCTTACAAAACCGCAAGACAAGACACCACAGGCTACTACGTTTTTCCTACTCCATGGCCGTGAAGCTGAGACGACAATGGATACACTGTTCGCGTTCCAACCGGACGACACTCAGGATGACTATGTTCAACAGCTCATCACCAGGGTCGAAGAAGCAACACAGCTGGCTCGCATACGGACACTGGAAGCCCAGGAGAAGAACCGTCAGCGGTATAACGAGAAGCACCGACCTGTTGTGTACAGCCCAGGAAATCTGGTATGGATTTTTACCCCTGTACGGAAGGTTGGACTGTCAGAAAAGTTATTGAAGCGATACTTCGGTCCGTATCGTGTCATACGCCGCCTGTCAGACGTCACATACGAAGTTGAGGATTATGAGCCGTCGTCGAAACGTCAAAAACGAAGAGACATTGTTCACGTCCTGCGCATGAAGCCTTACTACGATCCTGAAGAGCAGGTAGACGACAATGGCTTCTTGTTCAAGGACGCTAAGGACGATAATGTTACTGATGAAGCCACGACAGGAACGTCTGTCGTCAATAATCGCGGAGAAGGGAAGGATTCTCTTGAACTGTCGTACAGAGGACCCATGACACGGTCAAGATCCAGGACATTGCAGCTGGCTCCACAGAGATCATAACAGCGGGTCGCTGTTTCTCCAGGAGAGGGAGCAATGCCGCGAGAGACAAAGAACAGCAATTGCCGGCGTGGCGCAGGGGATAGCGTCACGGACTGCAGAGCAGTAGGTAGCCGGTTCAATCCCGCCCACGGGCGAAAATTTACTTTTTTGTAATTTACAATTCCAGAAAGTTCTACATCTTTCTTATGTTCACTTGTAAATTCTCCTTGTTTCTTATGTTAACTGTTCTTCTAATTTCTGGTAAATTCTGTCTGTGTATAAATAGCAGAGCACTCTGCCTGAGAGGTAGTCAGTGCTGCGTGTACGTTGAGTTCGTAATAAACGTGCTTTCAGTATAAGTGCTGTGTTGAGTTGCCTTCGAAGTCAAGCCTACTTCCATTGCAACGCGACAATATAAATTGATGATTGCTCTCCAGTGGCGTAAAATGCTTTTTAACTATAGTATTGATTACAGATGTGGGCTTCACACACTCATATTTTTCTTCGGTTTGAAAAATTTTTATCTTGTAATTTTAAGAAAGAAGTTCATTGGAGCATGAAGTGGATTCATTTGGTTACCACGCAAGTAATTCCATTTGTATTAATATTAAACTTACAGTTGTCTCTTTGTGATAATACTGCTGACAGTACATGTTATCAAAACAAATTCAGATAATTAACATAGCCGCCTGTTAGAAGGTGATGTTATATCGCGTAATCGCGCCGTTCGCCCCCCGTCCCCGCGCGCGGCTTTGGCCAGCAGCGTGGCTGCTCAGTATTCAGGAGGCAGGTGTCGCTAATTTCCGGCGAGTTATTAGCCGGCACGTCTCAAAAAACAGGCAGGCGGCATCCATAATGGGCGGTAAGCCTGCCGGCGCTGCGTGGGCGGGGCGTGGCGCGGCGGTGCGGCGCGGCGCAGCCAAAGGCAAAAGGTCGCCACTGCGGGACGCCGCTCCTGCCGCCTGCCGCCTGCGACGACGCAACCCGCAGCGCGCAACACCTGCGCAACGCGGGCTGCAAGCCTCGCAGGATGAATCTGCCACGTCTGGTGAATATATAATCACATTTGGCAGAGGCACCGCCGAAATACAGTTATAAAAATTAGTACACCTTCTTATACGTACACCTAAGGCAGTCTCAGTCTCGGATTTTTCTGAAATTTCGATTTGTTATAATATATGAAAAACTAAAGAGACGCATTTTTAGCGGTGGGAAAACATATTTAAAGAGTGAAACGTTCCCTCCAACTGGGGGCTCAAGTGTAAAATGCAGTGAAGGCTTTCTCTCAGCAACGCGGGCTGCAAGCCTTGCATGATGAAGCTGAAACGTCTGGTGAATATCTAATCATATTTGGCAGGGGCACCGCCGTAATACAGTTATAAAAATTAGTACACCTTCTTATACGTACATCGAAGGCAGTCTCACTCTCGGATTTTTCTCAAATTTCGATTTGTTATAATACATGAAAAACTAAGGCGACGTATTTTTTAGCGGTGGGAAAACATGTTTAAAGAATGAAACGGTCCCTCCAACTGGGGGTCAAGTGTAAAATGCAGTGAAGGCTTTCTCTCAGCAACGCGGGCTGCAAGCCTTGCAGGATAAATCTGGAACGTCTGGTGAATATCTAATCACATTTATCAGAGGTACCGACGAAATACAGAGTCGGTTATAAAAATTAGTACACCTTTTTATACGTAAACCCAAGGCAGTGTCACTCTACCATTTTTCTGAAATTTCGATTTGTTATAATTCATGTAACATTAAGGAGACGTATTTTTTAGTGGTGGGAAAACATATTTAAAGGGTGAAACGGACCGTTAAACTGGGGGCTCAAGTGTAAAATGCAGTGAAGGCTTTCTCCAAGCAACGCGGGCTGCAAGCCTTGCAGGATGAAGCTGAAACGTCTGGTGAATATCTAATCATATTTGGCAGGGGCACCGCCGAAATACGGTTATAAAAATTAGTACACCTTCTTATACGTACACCTAAGGCAGTGTCACTCTCGGATTTTTCTGAAATTTCGATTTGATATAATACATGAAAAACTAAGGAGTCGTATTTTTTATCGGTGAGAAAAAATATTTAAGGAGTGGAACGGTCCGTCCAACTGGGGGCTCAAGTGTAAAAAACAGTGAAATCTTTCACGACCGGCTGAAATAATTGCAGTTGAAACTTCCGGGTTATATGGTCGTGGTCGGAGAAACATATTTGCTCCTGACGTTTCGTCCAGAGCTGCTCTGGACATCTTCAGATGTGCTACTGATAGCGCTGAGTCTTGCCGACTGACGAGTCGGGCGTCGGAGAGCGGTATAAATACTTTCTAAAAGGAGGCGTGGCCAAATGATCACGCGCGTAGCAGAGATAAGCCTTGTCAAAGATAAAACATAACTTTCGATAGTCGATGGTCAAAGATAAAAGCGTAACTACCTGCTCTGAAGAGCCACAATCCATATGTCATTAATTTTGATCAGTGATCTCTAAACAAACTTGATGTATAACTCTGGTGTCTGAACATAGAACTGCAGCGTGCACGCTTTCGCATTGTCCGCCATGTTTAAATTTGGCAAACGGAATTCTATCAGTTATTACGTGACAAAAAATGCTTGCTTACCTCTTCATTTGCAATTTAATTCAATATTCGATGTAGTAGGCTTATATGGGAGTGGAATCGAAACAAATTTTCCTCTCTTTTTCTTGTAATGCTTCATAGCAGCCATGTTTGAATTTGGCAAGAAACTAAATGTCAATATCTATGGCTGGCACGCTAAGACAGATGAAGTTCAACATCCAGATGGTATGGAGATCAATGATGTTAATAGAAAGGAAGAAGCAATGAAACTTAATGACATATGGACTGTGGCTCTTCAGAGTAGTAGTTACGCTTTTATCTTTGACCATCTACTATCGAAAGTTATGTTTTATCTTTGACAAGGCTTATCTCTATTGCGTAGTTGAACACTTGACCATTCCCCTTTTTAGACAGTATTTATACCGCTCTCAGACGCCTGACTCGTCAGTCGGCAAGACTCAGCGCTTCCAGTAGCACCTCTGAAGATGTCCAGCGCAGCTCTGGAGGAAACGTCAGGAGCAGATATGTTTCTTCGACCATGACCATATAACCCGGAAGATTCAAATGTAAAAGTTTTAATGCTTTTTGGCATGAAAGGCTCTTATGGTCTTCTGATGAAAGATGAAAATCGACCTAGGTATATCGGAGGAACCAAATACGCTGAAAGAGACATTGTTTTGCTACAAAAATTAGTTTTGGTGTAATAAAAGTAGATTCGATTAAAACTTCAAAAGAAACGCTAATCTGCAAATCGGCCGTGCGACTACCACGCATTATATCAAGGGCATAGATTGCTTATGTGGCTAAAATTTGACATGTAATTTTTAACCCTAATATCGCATATTGTCTGAAGAAGGTGTCCTGGGTGACATACAAATTAGGTAATAAAATCAAATGTTCCAAACTTCAAACTACTTATGAAATAACATATACTAAAGACAGCACAGACATCCATGCCCAAGGGAGGATTCGAACCCCCGACAAGGAGGGGCCTCGTCCATTCCACCGCTGTTTTTAAAAAATCTCACATAGCACAGTCGCTGATCAACAGTCATAAATAAAGCATTAAATCAATATTCATTTTAGCATGTCTTAATCGCTATTATTTAAACAGTAAATTATACAGTATTCTGAAAGTCGCATGTTAAGTTGTTGCATATTCAAGAGGTTTTTCCGGCTTTCATCGTCTATGTTTGATCAACCATATTGAATTCTGAGAATCTGATTTTAGATAGGAATTCGGCGACTTTAAATAACAGTAGACGTATGAAGTATTTCAAAAACATAGATTGTGGGCAGGGTCAAACAAGCGCGGCAATATAAAGATTGTTTACCCTTCAGAAATTTTTATATAAAAAGGAAAAATAGATGTTCCTTAATTAACCTTCCTTTTGAATTTTTAATAAACTCTGCTTTGTTTAAATATCACCTAATTTTTGCTGGCAAAAAGTTGTCCTTTCGGGGAAGTTGAGCCCTAATTTTCACTTCACATTCAATATACCTAGGTTGATTTTCGTTTTTTAACAAAAGATACTTTGTTAACAATCATGATTAAAATTGCTTCTTTAATATCTATCCCAATTTTTAGATCCCATTTTGGAGGGACCGTTTTACCCATTAACCCTTTGACTGCTGTGGACGTCTATAGACTTGGCTCCGCGTCTTTCCCCGGTGCTGTGGACGTCTATAGAAGCAGTTCATCGCCCTTCCCCTGGTGCCGTGGACGTCTCCTGGTGCGTGGCTGGGACTTCCGTCTGTGCTATTGACGCGCCGAACCCCCGCTTGATTTGTGCTGTGGACGTCTCTAGACGCAGAGCTGTATTTCCGCACCGTTTCAGTAGCTGTTCAGAGTTTCGGCCGCATTTTTCAAACGTGCATCTGCACTTACTGCTGCAGTCCTGCGTTGTTGGTTTTGTGTGTTTTCAGTGTCAATTTCGCATTCTTCACGTCACTGTAGTCGCACAGATAAAGAAATTTTGGATGTACTCACTAGGAGCGACAGTGAATGTACAGATTCCGTAGTATTTGCTGCGGTATACCCATAAACCGAATTGTTTCATATGCTACAAGCTGTAACACGTCTTCTGACATAAATATCATAAAAAATGACAAATACGTAAATCGTTAGGGAGTTGATATTTGTGTCCTGAAGCAGAGTTATCAAACAGATGTTTTAATGGTTGAAAATCGGTTTTAAATTTTATGACAGAATATAAGTCACAAAATAATTTTCTCTATTATTCTCAAGAGAACACGTGTATTTGTAGTATATGGCCAAATTTCATTTATTTCAACAAAATATTTCCCGAGATAAAATAGCTCAAATTGGCTAGAAATTGAAGCTCAATTTGCGTAACTTTGCACATGAAGTTAAACCAGGGTTTATTTCTCATCCAGTATTACTTAGACGATTGCCAAACTTAACGTACGTTCATAGAGGACATGTGCGAATGTTCATATAAAATTTCTCCTAAATCCGTGAACGTCGAGCGGGAAAATATTGACCGTGAAATGGTTGGGAAAAGAGCACGCTTTGTTGACACATTCAACTGGAAGGAAAACTATTTCTAGCCGTTAAATGACGACTTTGATGACTCGAGAGCAGGACACAAATGTCAACTAGATGTCCGTCATGCTTGTAGTCTCTCAAACATAAGACGATGAACTTATGAGATCTTGTTGGACACCGATTTATATCAGCAACTTTGCCTAACATTTTATTGCTGAATATAGCTAACAAAATTATTTTCTCCATTGTTCTTGAGAGAACGATTGTAGCCTAACACGCTGAAGAAATTGCATTTATTTTAACAAAATATTGCGCAAGATACAACTCGAAGTCGCTAGAAATTCACGCTCACTCTACGAAACTCGTTCTTACAAACCCCCATATATGTGGTAGCTGCCTTTACAATACGAAAGTCTTTGAGAACGTATATGACGCGTGTAGCTTCAGAACCTACTCTACGGTTGAAAAACAGACGCAGTATGTGCAGCCTGTCTGGAAATCCTCCTAAAGGACCACCCCACCGTTCTATATCAGTGTTCAAATGTTTGCAAATCATTGGGACTTCCCTTCTTTCGTTATTAGTCCGTAGTCTTACAAACTATTTAAACTAAGTTAAACTAACCTAAGGACATTAAACCCACACAAACTCAACTATGCCCCAGGGAGGACATGAACCTCCAACGGTGATCAACAGCGCGCTCTACAGCCAGGTACCGTAGATCGCTTTGGCACTCCACCGCAGTCTGCCATTCTAAAGGCCAAATTTGACCCCTCTCTATATCGCCCAACTGTATGTGCGAACCACATCTCCTATGTTTGTTACTGTTCCTGTGATATTTTGACATCACACAGAGCTTTATGGGTGTCGGCATCCCCCTATTAAGCAGTACACAAAGGTGTCGAACTGGTACCTATATCACTAGCCTGTCTGTTGGATGATATGTTGAAACCATTATCAGTATATGTACTATTGCTTCATGTGGCATCTGCTGTCATTCTTTCACTAATGGCAACCAGTTTCAGTTGGCCATGCCTAGACATGCAAAGAGCAAAAAACTATGAGTTATCGAGCAAACTCAAATACATTAATATAGAAAATGATGCTAACCCCACGAACCACAGATATTGCTAAGGTGGGGTGGCTTGTGTTCGTCAACGTTACAGATAGCCGTACCGTAGGTTCAATTACAGCAGAGGGGTATCTGTGGAGAGGCCAGACAAGCGGGTGGTTCCTGAAGAGGGGCAGCAGCCTTTTCAGTAGTTACAGGGCCAACAGTCTCGATGATGGACTAAGCGGGCCTTATAACATCAGCTGACATACCTCTGCCATGCATTTACAGCGAATGGCTGAAAGGAAGGGGAAACTACAGTCGTTACTTTTCCCGATGACATGCAGCTCTACTGTATGAATATATGACGATGGCGTCTTCTTACGTAAAACATCCAGGAGCTAAAATACTCCCCCATTTGGATCTGTAGGCGAGGACTACTCAGTAGGATATCGTCATCATGAAAATCAAAGCAGGCATTCTACGGATCGGTAAGTTTGAAAACTTGAAACGAGAAATGAATAGGTAAAGGTTAGATATGGTATGGATTAGTGAAGTTCGGCGGCATGATGAACAGGATTTATGTCAGGTGAGTGCAGGGTTCTAAAGACGAAATCAGCTCGTGGTAACGCAGGATACGGTCTGATAATGAATAAGAAAATAGGATTGCGGGTACGTTACTATGAACAGCATAGTGAACGCATTATCATAGCAGAGACAGAAACAAAATCAACAACATAGATACCGCCTACAGGAAAATAGATATTTGGAGACAAGAAAAGCAGCGGTATGAATATTAAGAACTCGGACGGAAAACCAGTAGTAAGCAAACAGGGGAAAGCTGAAATGTGGAAGAAAAATGTAGAGGGTCCATACAAAGAAATAAACTTCAAGGCAGTATACTGCGAAATGGATATTCTCAGAACACTGAAAGAGTTTAGTCGAATCAAGGCCCCTGGAGTAGATGATATTCCGTCTGAACTGCTCATATCGTTAGGAGAGCCAGTCATGAAGAAATTTTTCCACCTGGTATGCACGATGTTTGAGTCAGGGGAAATACCTTCCGACTTCAAGAAGAATTTCTTAATTCCATTTCCAAATAACGTAAGTGCAGACAAATGTGAAGATTACAGAACTATGTTTAATAACTCATGGTTGCAAAATACTAACATGAATTATTTACAGACAAGTAAAACCTTGTGGAATCCGACCTTGGGAAAGATCAGTTTGGATTCAAGAGAAATGTAGGAACACGGGAGGTAATACTCACATTACGACTTATCTTAGAAGATAGACTAAGGAAAGGCAAACCTACATTTTAGGATTTGTAGATTTTGAGGAATCATTTGACTTTGTCGACTGGAATACACTCTTTAGAATTCTGAAGGTAGCAGAGATAAAATATAGGAAGCGAAGAGTTATATTCAACTTATACAAAAACCAGACAGCAGTTATTAGAATCATAGGGAAAGAAAGGGACGCAGAGGTTGGGGAGTAACATAGGATTTTAGCCTTTCTACAATGTTGTTCAATCTGTACATTGAGCAAGCAGTGAAGGGGTGAAAGGAGAAATTTGGAGAAGGAATTAAAGTTCAAGGAGATGAAATAAAAACTTGGCGGTTTGCTGATGACTTAGTAATTTTGTCAGAGACTGCAAAGTATCTGGAAGAGCAGTTGAATGGAATGGACAGTGTCTTGAAAGTAAGGTATAAGATGAAGATCAACAAGAGTAAAACAAGGATAATGGAATGTAGCGTCAGAAAATCAGGCGATGCTGAAGTAATTAGATTGGGTAATGAGACAATAAGAAGAGTATATATGTTTTGTTATTCGGGAAGCCAGATAACTTCTGATGGCCGAAGTAAAGCAGATATAATTAGCAAAATGACTATGGGAAGAAAATCATTTCTGAAGATGCGAAATTTGTTGACATCTAATATTAGTTTAAATGTTATAAAGTCCTTTCTGAAAGCACTTGTCTGAAGTGTAGCATTGTACGGGAGTGAAACATGGACGATAAGGAGTTCAGACAAAATGTGGTGATGAAGATTAGATTGGTAGATCACGTAACTAATGAGGAGGTGCCTAACTGAATTGGGGAGAAAAGGAGTTTCTGGCATATTCTGAATAAGAGAAGGGCTGGACTGGTGGGACACATTCTGAGACATTAAGAAATCTTCAACGTAGAATTAGAGGGAAATGTGTGGAGTAAAAATCGTAGTTGGAGACCGAGGGACGAATACAGTATGCACATTCAAAAGGATGTAGGTTGTCAACTTATTCTCAGATGAAGAGATTGCACAGGACAGGGTAGCGTGGAGAGCTGCATCAAACCAGTCTCCGTACTGAAGACAACAACAACATAAAATGACGCTGCAATGAGGGCTAATGACAACTACTATATTAACAGACATTTTGACTTAGTCATTTGTTGATTTCGGCTGAGATTTTGATATGGATAATTACTTAACAGGATACAATTTGTGTTGTATCATCCTGTTTTTCAGTATTTCACCTTTATTTTGATGATTCATATTTTAAGGTAGATCAGACACTTAGACCTTGGCAGGTGAATCACTTCTGTTATACTGAAGATAAATTTTGTTATTATTTTGCTTCCTTTGAGACCATTCGTTTGATAAAATTACGAATTTATTATAACAGTATTGCATTTAGGACTTACACACATAGACTCTTTCCAGATGCATTCAGGGGCTAATGATACTGTAAGGTTGCGGTGGAGTAGCCGAGTGGTCTAAAGCACCTCGCATGCGGAGCGCGCGGATCTCGCCGTGGAGGTTCGAGTCCTCCCTGGGGCATGGGTGTGTGTGTTTGTCCGTAGTTTAGTTTACCTAGGTTTAAGTAGTTTGTAAGCTACGGACTGATGACCACTCAGTTTGGTCCGATAGATTAACAGAAATTTGAACATTTGATACTGTACGAATGGTCGTGTTTCTTTCCATTTCCATTTTGTGATGTCATATGATACATATGCTCTCATATTAGTGGGACTATGCCTGAATACTTGTTGTCTCATAGTTTTTGTACCTTGATGTTACTACACTCTAGCCATTACGAATACCCATCCTTTGTTAAGTATGTCGTGGGTAGATCCACGAATTTATAGTTAAATCGTAGTTGGTTGAGCAATTGTTATTTTACACGTAACAAAATCAGGTATCTGATGTGTATCGATAATGCCAATACTGATATGAATACTTATATACGACAATAGAATGTCAATGTTCCATTTTCATTATTTCTGAGGTTCAGTGTTCAATGCCCAAGTTCTTCAAAGTACAGGGCAGTATTAATTCGTTATAATTTTTCAGAATTATAATTTTATGATCATTAAGTTTTAAATAACTATTGTATTGTATGGTTATTCACGAGGATACAGGTTGTTCCGACTTCTCCTTTTAATCAATATTTTGTTACCGTTCGCCTATCTCTTTCAACCATTAATAGTGTCCACTGCGGTTGATATTTTTTTTTTTTTTTTTTTTTTTTTTTTTTTTTTTTTTTTTTTTTTTTTTTTTTTTTTGCCGGTCGCTCTTGCCGAGGGGATTGAGGCGCTCCAGTCACGGCCTGCACGGCCACTACGGTCGGGGGTTAGAATCCATCCCCTCGGGCATGGATATTTGTGCCGTTCTTAGTCTTAAGTAGTTCATAAGTAGTTTATAAGTTTAGGGACTGATGACCCCGTAGTTAAGTCCCATAAGCTATACAAACATTTTTTTGTTTAATTTTTATATGGACACGAGAGAGCTTTCCCTATCAATACAGCCCATGCCATAACTACCCTTAATATAAATTCCTTCGATATAATTATGTGTGTATAGTTTAGAAAAATGAGTCAAAAATCATCAAAACATATTAAGTTTTACTTCTTGACTTGTGTTTTGTTTACACTGTTTAGAAAATATTTTCATAATTTGCCATTACATATCTTTCAGAGTAATTTTTTATGTAAATGTAGTATATTTGCCTTATAAGTAACAGAAATTTGCTCTTTGCATGTGATGGGCCTCAAGGTGGCCCACTGAAATTTGTTTTACTCACTCTGTTAGATATTTGTAATACAATTACAACTCGTATAGTTTGCAAACGTTACATGTAACATATAACAAAGCGTTTCATCTGGCACAGGTGTGTGACAATACAATAAAACACTCTCATCATTTAGATTACGTATGCAACAGCCAACTGACAGGTTAAAAAGGAAAACAAAATATGCACGCCTAGAAGACATAGCGTTTGCAAAAAAGTGGAATTTACTGACTGAAATATCGAAAATCGGCACGGACATCTTATGATACAAGCACAAAGATTTAGAGCACTGCAGATTACACACAGCATGTCACCGACCATCTGCGATAGGCACCATTATACCTGCGGCACGCCATTGTGACAAATCTGTCACCAATGCTATATGTCTAAATACAGATCTGTAAGCGTTGTTAGCAGCCTTCCTGGTCTCAGGCAGAAAGGCAGAGGACGAATCGACACTCATCCTGCTCTTCTAGACCAAACTTCCACGGAATATCTGTGTGGAATCTGAAGTTTACATTTTTAAATATTTTTTCAAACGAGCACTCCATTCTTTCCCCATCTTTAAGCCAAACGAAACCCTATTGCGCAACGATATTTCCTTAAACCGATTTATCGGTGTCTACTATTTCCTCCTGGCAACCAGTATATCGACAGTTAAAAGGATGGTAAGGTAAGTTTTCAAACTCTTGTATGTATCGCTATGTCTTCCTGTAATCCAACTCTTTTATCGTTTTAATATCCAGTTCTGCACCGCCCGACTATTCTTCTAGACGAGAGAATTCTGGTAGATTAATATTACCTCTTATTTCCTTTATGAAGAAATTGCTAAAGCAGTACACATCTTCTTGCTTAAACCCACCTTGCTCAAACTAAACATCTAAAAGGGACTGTCTCTCTCTCTCTCTCTATCTCTATCTCTCTCTCTCTCTCTCTCTCTCTCTCTAACAACTGTACCCTTTTACAATATTAGACACTGCAAACGATTCTTTTCGAAATTATCCAAGTTCTTACAACATTTAACTGAAACAGGTCAAACTTGAAAATACCGATAATCGAGCAATCCAGAAAATAGTAAAACTGCTTCTTTCTCTACGTTTAAACAAAACTAAAAACTGTTACACAACGGTATCTCCTAGGAGAGTCGCTAAAAATGAAAAACGCATGAAATAATTTAAATCAGCAGTTTACAGATTTCATTTAAATCGATGTTATGCGGTACATTGTTTTGTGGAATGGAGTTTGACTTATTGGTTAATTTTGTATAAATTTCTTCTTCTTATCGATTTTTTAAAACATATGTTTACTTTCTGTAATAGATAAATGGGCACACGACTGTTGACGTTTGTGTGTTTGTGTATAAAGTAGTTTATCGGTAACTATATTTTCACCATGCAAGTTATAACGACAGCTGTAGGCACTGCGTACCGTAAAAATCTCGTTTTTGTCAGCTACGAGGAAAAGATACATAAAAATGTTGCAGTATTCGTCGGTAATACGATTGTGCAGGGTTGTCTCGCTGTGACCTGTAGAGGATAGTTATAGATGGTCTTTAGTTGGTTGATGAGCTATAGTATAGCTGTGACAATTAGACCTTTTTTATTATTTTTCTGTCTGTTGATTAAAGCAATGTAATTCTCTCTTCATAAAGTTAGCTCTCTTGTATTCTTAATTCTGTGGGGACAATGTATCCTGGCTTGTGGTTAATACCGATTTCGAACTTGATAGTCATATAATTTGCTGCAACACAGCGTGTTCTACATTGACACTTAGTAGTATGGTTATGTGAGGACTGTGGCGTAATTATCTCTTCTTTTAGTGGTGTTTACGTTATGAATGGACGCCTCTCGGTTACGTAGCGGAGATGTTATCGGTGGTAAATTATCCGTCTAGAAGCATCCAGTTCTACAAATATTATAGTTAAGTGATTTAAACCTATGTAGTTACGTCATTGGGAGGTGCGTTTAATTGTATGTTTGGTCTCTAAAGGATTACTCTTGGCATTCGATAAAAATTTTCGGGTGTTGTAATAGTTCGATTGGTGTAGAGTATTATGCGTTGTTGGTTCAAAAAATGTTCAAATGTTTGTAAATCTCAATCTATCGGACTCAGCTACGTGGTCAGTAGTCCGTAGCTTACGAACTACCAAAATTAAGGTAAACTACCTTAAGGACAACAGAAACACCCATGCCCGAGGGGGGACTCGAACCCCCGATGGCAAACGGCCTCGCGCACTACAGCGTCCCAGTGCGCTCGGATAATCCGCCACGGCAGCGTTGTTAGTTCTGAGGGTTAGATATACATACGAAAAATATCTAGGCGTTGACCTGGATCATTACTTGTTAGCTGTTCTGTGTGTGTAAATCATTTTTATGGTTTTCTACAAAAAAATTTAAAGACTCTTTAAGCCTGAGGAAACCAAACATACATACACGTACTTATATCACATAACATCTACCCCCGACCCCTCTTTGCCATTCCCAAATGCTACTACAACCGCAGATGGTTAATCTTATAAATGCAATCTATTGATTTTTCTTCAAATGTAAAATTAGTGCTACCATTACAGTAATAAGAAATAAAGAAGCCACCGATACATTGGCCTACTGTTCAGCGAGAAAGTTACATTTGGCCCAGAACATTTTTTGTTACGTTGTGTATAAACCTGAACGTTGGCCTACTGTTCAGTGTGAAAGTTAAATTTGTACCAGAACATTCTTCTGCTTCATTGTGTATAAACCTAAATGTTGGCGTACTGTTCAATGTGAAAGTTAAATTTTCGCTAGAACATCTTGCTGTTAAATTGCGTCTAAACCAAATCGCTGGCCCAACGTTCGAGACTTACCCATTCCAAGCTATAAATTTAATTATCTGAATCTGCTGTTATCTCTGTTTGGAGGAATTATTATACTTTCATTGAATTCTCTCTTTTGGAGAACCGCTGGCTTACTATTTAAAGTGTGTAACTATTTGCTGCTGAATATCGCCCGTCATGTTTTTTTACTTGAATCAAATCTTGGTTAATAAAATGTGATTTTAAGATAGCAAAGTGTTGATTTATTGACCTAAGCAATTTCACATCAGTTACTTTTCCCTCCACCCAATTTCGCACATCCTAGGTACACTACAAGCCCTTATCTATCGCTTCTTTAAGTGTACGCTGTAGTACCGTACGTATCACTTAACTGGGCTTCATGAGCACACCGTTACAATAATTCCAGCAGGTACAAATGTAATTAAGCAAACTTTCCTCCAGCACTACTTGAAAGTAACACGCAAATTTCAATGTTGATACAGTGGGATATATACTGTGGCAAGCACTTCAGAGATGTTTGCATGGATTAAATGTAGATGTGAATATGTAGACGTCTAATATCCTGTTGAAATTTATTAATATTCTAACAGTATAATATTTTTTCAGGGCAAATGTAAGTATAACTAAATTTCTAGCGGACGTACAAGCTCATTAGTTGTAGACACGATTCAACAGCATAACACAAATGTTAAGTTTGACAAATTATCTTCATAAACAGAGATTGATATTTCATGGAACTACTGACATGAACTGAGAGTATGTTTCTTCATTAGACAAATTTATTTTGACAATTTAATTCAATACATTTGGTTGACAAGAAATTGAAAATATTAATCACGAATTACACAGAATTCTGATAAGGAAGTCATTCAATAATTTAGTACAATTTAGTAGTTAAATATTTTCATCTGAGTTAGTTTCGAATTACCAGCTATATAACAGATTATATTTTTCGTATTATTAGGTATTTTGTTCGTCTTCGTAATTGATATTATTCTGCAGAACTTTCTTCAGAGAAAAGCATCACATTAATTAACACTTGAAGCACTGAGGTTATTATCGGCGTTACACGGTCCCGTTGAGAAAGCGTCCTTTATTTCTGTTAGTCTCTCCAAATATCAAGATTAAACTGCTTGTGGATGGCGAGAAGAGTCACAGTCAGCACACACTGTGGCCACGGAGAACTGGTGAACAGCGACCATCCAACTATCTCATTCCTCTTCCACTCAATATCATCCTCGGCCGAGGTAGTGGCAGATGCAGCGGTGTGTCGAAATGCATTTAATCATTAACACAATAAGTGTTTAGTCAATTGAGACAAATATACTCATGCTTGGAACCAGTGAACAGAGTCCTCAAAACTGTAAAATTTGTCTTTGGCTCAATGTCTTTCCTGGCTGCGCCAGTGACAGATCCGTTGTTATTCCAAAACGCATTGTAATCACTGATGAACTGAATGTTCTGTGTCACTTGAAGTAAAGTAAATGATACTACTGAAGCGATGAACAGAGTCCTCAGAACTGTTAAATTTGTCTTTGGCTCAATGTCTTTCCTGGCTGCGCCAGTGACAGATCCGTTGCTGTTCCGAAACGTATTGTAATCACTGAAAAACTGAATGATCTGTGTTACTTGAAGTAAAGTACACAATACTACTGAAGCGGTGAACAGATTCCTCAAAACTGTTAAATTTGTCTTTGGCTCAATGTCTTTCCTGGCTGCGCCAGTGACAGATCCGTTGCTATTCCGAAACGTATTGCAATCACTGTTAAACTGAATGTTCTGTGTTACTTGAAGTAAAGTACACAATACTACTGAAGCGGTGAACAGATTCCTCAAAACTGTTAAATTTGTCTGTGGCTCAATTTCTTTCCTGGCTGCGCCAGTGACAGATCCGTTGCTATTCCGAAACGTATTGCAATCACTGTTAAACTGAATGTTCTGTGTTACTTGAAGTAAAGTACACAATACTACTGAAGCGGTGAACAGATTCCTCAAAACTGTTAAATTTGTCTGTGGCTCAATGTCTTTCCTGGCTGCGTCAGTGACAGATCCGTTACTATTCCGAAACGTATTGTAATCACTGATAAACTGAATGTTCTGTGTTACTTGAAGTAAAGTACACGATACTACTGAAGCGGTGAACGGAGTCGTCAAAACTGTAAAATTTATCTTTGGCTCAATGTCTTTCCTGGCTGCGCCAGTGACAGATCCGTTGCTATTCCGAAACGTATTGTAATCACTGATAAAGTGAATGTTCTGTGTCACTTGAAGTAAAGTAAATGATACTACTGAAGCGGTGAACAGAGTCCTCAAAACTGTTAAATTTGTCTTTGGCTCAATGTCTTTCCTGGCTGCGCCAGTGACAGATCCGTTGCTATTCCGAAACGTATTGTAATCACTGATAAACTGAATGTTCTGTGTTACTTGAAGTAAAGTACACGATACTACTGAAGCGGTGAAGAGAGTCGTCAAAACTGTAAAATTTATCTTTGGCTCAATGTCTTTCCTGGCTGCGCCAGTGACAGATCCGTTGCTATTCCGAAACGTATTGTAATCACTGATAAACTGAATGTTCTGTGTTACTTGAAGTAAAGTACACGATACTACTGAAGCGGTGAAGAGAGTCGTCAAAACTGTAAAATTTATCTTTGGCTCAATGTCTTTCCTGGCTGCGCCAGTGACAGATCCGTTGCTATTCCGAAACGTATTATAATCATTGATAAACTGAAGTAAATGATACTATTGAAGAAACTTAAAAATTTCTCTCTGGCTCAATGTCGTATCCATGGCAAAGCCACTGACAGAGCCGTCGCAGATGCCGAAACGGGTGAGTCAGTCGCAGGCTGTGAGTGGTGAGTCGTGGGCCGCTCATCTGGTGGAGAGCCGGTAGCCGCGGCGGCCCACGGTCTGGACGCTGACCTTGGCGGCGCGGCGCGCAGCCCAGCAGCGGCGGCAGCCACGTCTGCGGCGAGAGGGCGGCGGGGCGACGGCCGCGACAACCTGTGGCGAGAGAACACACTATAGCGCTGGCGCCTCCACTGGTCCTGGACATGAAACTCTAGGCTGTTACAACTCCAGGGTGTGGCCTACAGAGAGGTCTACCTCAGGCCGGCCGTGGTGGCCGAGGGGACTGAGGCGCTCCAGTCACGGTCTGCACGGCCACTATGATCGGGGGTTCGATTCCCCCCTCGGGCATGGATATTTGTGCCGTCCTAGTTCGTAAGTAGTTCATAAGTAGTTTGTAAGTTTAGGGACTGATGACCCCGTAGTTAAGTCCCATAAGCTATACAAACGTTTAAACGTTTTGTCTACCTCAGGTGAACAGTGAACATTACTACAAGTCACAAAGCATTTGCTTTACAGCAATAAGAGGGGCTGCTGTGGCCTGAATAGTTGGCCACAAAAGTGGGATGGAAATAGCTAACTGGTAATGCTCCAGTGTAGAGCCAGAACGTACACTATGTGATCATGTGTATCCAGACAACTGACTGAAAATGATTTACTCGTTCGTGACGCCCTTGACCGTGTGATGATACTGTTGGCCCTCTCATCTCAACGTTACCGTACGATCCCGTCTGCGTCGGACCCGGAATCGTGTGGTTCAATAGTGATACAAGTTGCGTGTGAAGTTAGTTAAGAACGAAATAGCCAGCCTAGGAATCAGTGTAGGACAGTGTCTCGGTGATACTGCGATTAAAACAAGTGATAGATTTCATTAATTAAGAGATTCGTTTAGATGCTTTCCAGACAGTTCGATAAACAATAGTTTTGTCATTGTACATTATTTCAAGAAATAGATAGACGAATTTTAGAAACTCAATGTAAATGAAAATACATAGCATTGTATATATGTTAGACTCATGACAAGTTGTGTTGACCATTTAATTGTGTTAATTAATGTAATAGTCGAGATTTGAATATTGTGATTCGTTGTAGACGTGACGTGACGTGAGATTTTAAACCTAGTTTCAGAATTGCCAATATATTTGATATTTCAATATATGTTAGGAACATGTATGGTGTACTCATTAACTAATTAATTGACACTTAACATCGCACTTTGTTGTCATACAAAGAACCGAAATAACGACTTAAAAAGGTAGGTGCCATCTAAAATTATTGTATGTATAGTTTCCATTTTATATTGTGATTATTTTTGTGTACATTAAATGTTTTCTTTGTGTGTTTGGTAACTGTAAATTAGTATATTCAATTGTTATGAACAATTCATAATGAAATGTCATTATTGTCGATGTTATATATTTGCCTCACCGCCTTGCGTGGGGGAGTTGGAGTTTTGGCGATCGTTATGTGCTTTGGAATCTATGTACCTGTGTTATTGTGTTAAATTGTTTACGCATGTTATAAAGTTGTAATGTTTTGGTGGAGAAGCAGTTTGATTTCAAATTAAAGAAGAAGCGAAAAATTGTACATACCGATTATTTATTTCTACCACGACGCCCCAGGAGAATAATGTTGCAGCGAGCAGAACCCCCATGTATCGTAATGTTGAAAAGCTAAGTATCTTGTTTGGAAGTGGTAGAATGAACTGTAATTACTTAAAACACAAGTAAACATTGTAACCGGTAATGCTGGAATTCCATGTGCTTCTGGCTGACCGTTAGACTTAAAGACAGCTCCCACTCTCTTAGATGCTGGAAGGTTTTCTTGGGGACTGGCAGTCCGTTCGCTACGGAATCCTACACTAAGGAGAGCTATCGAAGTAGATCTGTGGTCGGCCAAGCCAGGCACGAATAAAAAAATACCAAAAGGTGTTCTGTAGGTTTCAATTCAGGCCTCTGCGTTGGCCAGTCTATTATTGTCATGTAACCACTCCGCCACAGGCCGTGAATTATGAGTAGATGCCCGATCATGTCGAAAGATGCAATCGCCATTCTTGAGTAGTTCTTCAACATGGAAAACAAGAAGTCGCAAAATCTCAATGTTTGCCTGTGTTCTGATAGTGCCACGCAAAACAAGGTGTGCAAGCCATGTGCAATAAGTACTCTACAACTGTAATACCACTGCCACCGAATTTTGGTGTTGCCACCAAACACTCAGGCAGATGACGATCACCCGGCATTCGCTATATCTGCACCCTGCTATTAGATCGACCCTTCGTGTACCGATATTCGTCAGTCTACATAACGTTTATCCACTCTTCAATCGTCCAATGGGTATGGTCCCTACATCATTCGAAGAGTCGTTTGGCTCACGGGGAGCAGCTGGGCAGCCTCCTGTACCGTACGCTTTCGTGATGTATGAGTCCCTTCTTACTTGCACTTCACTTTCACATCAGAAACAGTGGACCTAGGGATGTTTAGGCCTGTAGAAATCTCTCGAACAGACTTCTGACACAAGTCACAAACAATCAGATGACACATTCGAAGTCCGTAAATTCCGTGGAGCGCCCCATTCTGCTCTCTCACAGTGTCTTATAACTACTGAGGTCGCTGATATGGGAGTACCTGGCAGCAAACTGCACCTAATATGAAAAACGTATGTTTGCGGGGGTGTCCGGATATTTTGATCATCTATTGTACCCAGCAAACTGCAATGCACGCCCTGCGTGACACTCAGTTAAAATACAAGATTTTGGTTATGCCTGAAGAACTTATGCAGAAAAACTGGTTAAATAAAAATCATGATCACAGTGTTTCCTTGTGAATGAATGACTTCCATCCATAATTCCTCTAATCACTTTTTAAAGATCCTTTAAGTGAATGGAGTTACGAGATCTCTAATACAGTAACGTAGTCGTCTCCCAAGCGAGCTGCACTTGCGATAAACCTGAGATTGAACAGCAGCTGACTCCACACTGTGCACAATTTGGGAATTGGGAATTTCCTGCCTAACTATTCAAGCAGTCTTCAGCTACTTGCCCTCCCTGGTAACCACGATGTTGCCGTACCTTTGCAGTGTTACGCTCCTCCTGCTGGGAGTCCCCAATGGAAGGACGCATGAGCAGCAGCTGACGTCAGCGACATCTGCGGTTCGGCTACCTTCGGCTGCTCCTGGCCCAGGGCAAGCCGGAACTGAAGGCGCACCACTCCGTAGTCCTGTGGAAGTTCCGCTGTCATCGTCACGGCTTGTTTATTTATTTAACATCAGCTTAACCTGCGGCTCCGCTCGCGTGTTGGTTGATTATTATAGATAATGCGCGAAACGCCAAAACGATTTTTATAAAGAGATGTATTAAAAGAATTTTTTTTTTACCGCTTTATTTATTTATACTTATCTTTACTTATTCATATGCTTATCCTTACAGAGAAAGAGCTGAAGACATTGTAGCACGCATAGACCAAAGATATGGTCTGTGGCATCACGTTTCGCTGTATGTAACCTCCTTGCTATAGAGTCGCAAACGTCATCGTTGGCCTTCAGTCCGAATTTTTTTTTTAATAATTTGACGACTTTCAACCACCATATCTTCCACCTCCTTATAGTTATCGACATGGAACTTCTATAGTGTACAATGGGAGATTTCGGACAACAATTACACACAGACGATTCGTTTGCGTTCTGTAGTGTTCGATGCAGATCAAAATATTAACATACACACACGTAGAATTTTATATACACCGATAACTTTCGATCCCGATATACTCCACCCTTTTATCATTATCAACCCTCAAGCAACAATGCAATCAATAAAACCATTTTCAAAGAATAATTATTGTTCCGCATTTCGCGTAATATTCTTCAAATTACTAAATATCTATCAGTTTGCTATAAAACCGTGCCTAAAACCTTCTTTAGGTATAAATTGATAACTGTAAAAATATTTAAGTCTCTGCGTCTTGTCGTTCGGACGTGATAGGCGTACAACAAACAGACATTCACATCAATATATATATATATATATATATATATATATATATATATATATATATATATATATATATATATAGCTATCCGATCGCCATAAAACCATGCCTAAAGCCTTCCCCGGGTAGCTCTTTATGTCTTGTGGTTCAGACGTGATGACCGTACACCGAACAGACATTCACATTTATAGATATAGATATGTCTTATTTCTTTCCCTTTATTTGACTGAAGTCATAGGTAGTCACATTTTGAACGATGTCTACTTTGTTACTACAGTCTTAGTGGTATGTTAGGTAACGAAAAGGTACTATCAGTTCAACATTATTTAGTTGGAGTGACATATAATCACAACAATATTTTCTGAATTGTAACTGAGACACATCGAAGAGACATAATTACTAGGTTTATCATGCTTCACACGAAAATACAATTAAAACTGTTACAATGAGCAAAGTATTCCACCACTGCATACATTAGGTATCATCTGAAGCAGTGTCACAGTTTATCTCGTTCGTGAAATCGTGAAATCGTTGCAAACAATCTCAGTCAAAAGAAAGACGTAAATGGCTACATAATCGACCCGGTAATACTAACTGAAGTCAGAGTCCTGCTATTCAGTCATTACGTTTGTGTATCGTACCTTGGCGAGGAAATAGAAATATTGAATATCCATGCGTGTGATGAGTTTAAATACAGATCGTACAGGGAAGCCAATGCAACACACGCAATAGAATTTTATGGTGCCCAGAAGCTATTAATCATGCAGAGGTCGATGCAGTTATTTGTTCAAAAACCAATTAAGAATGTCCTGAAGTATAATGAGTTCGGTGCACCATATGGCACATCACTAGCATTGTATAGTGATTATATTACAGGAGAAAGGAATTTGCTAATGGGTTGCGATGTTTGTGGGAGTAGGGAGTTCACTCTTTTCTGATTACATTTTCCAAAGACAAAGAGGACGCTTATGATCGGGAATAACTTTAACGTAAACACTGACCTACAGTACAGCATCGGATATTAATTCGGTTCTCGAGATTTAGGGAAATAGCTAAGTGTGGAAGGTAGTACAGGATATTCAACAGATAACTTCATGATAATGGGTGCATTGCTTTAAACAGTTTGTTGAGCGACTCCTAGGCTTGCTTGATGTAGAATGTAGCGATCTGGGTTATCTTCAAAGTTGTTGCTCGACTAGGAGACTGTAGAAACGACCAAAGTTGTTATTTGTGGGCCTGGACAATTTATTTGCAAAAAGTTTCTATCGTAATTAATATCTCAGTTCTATTACGATTACAAGTAATGAAGACAGTTAACCCTCACTGCAAATTAAAATATGGTTGTTTAGTTGCCGATATTGGACCTAAGCAGAGAAGTCATCATTTCGTCCATATCGTAAATCATCTGGCCAGCAATAATTTTGAACTGTGTTAGTTTGTAACAATGGGACAATCAGCTGTGTCTGTGTCTGTGTCTGTGTTGTAACGTAATGGTTGTTGACAAGTATATGTAGAATCTAGTATCTCCTAACAAAGAATGTTATCTTCTGCTTAGAACTCGGAGTGGCTCACCTGTTGATCGAAGAGTGTGGGGTCTGCGTCGTCATCAGCTACAGCCACGCCGCGGTACTCCTCTGAGAAGTCCGGCTCCCGCCGACACGGCACACAAAAAAAGCTGAGTGCGCGACGAAACATCGTCTAAAAGGGAAACACAACACCAAGATTGTCCTCAGCTCAAAAATCAGTCTAAGAGATGGCAGCGATTTCAATGTTGACTACTCTCAAAAAGAAACTTTGTAAATGGTCCTGAGTAGAAGTGTTACTACTTCGTCCACGCCTCATCACCATACTCAAGTCAAATCTGGAATCTCCGGTGATTGTCATCAATGGTATGAACTCACAAACAAAAAGTACGACTAATGGATAGTGTGTACTAGTTATACTTTTCCTGTAAAAATTGTAAGACGGAAGTCGAAGTTCAGGCAAAGTACATTCCAGTACTGTAATAATAGCGACTAGAATAGAAGAAAAATTAGCTTTTTACTATAATACTTGTACACACCATATGCAGCATTTCAGTTTGGTGGATTCCTTTGTTTGCCATCAAATGTTCTACAAACGACATGTGTTAAGGAAACTCAATGCTGTGTAAAAGACAACCCCTGTGTTACTACTAGTTACCTTCCTTTTCTCCCCTTCTTCTCAAAGTACGTAATTCGACATGGCAACTGACACCACACGAACCATGAATCTTTCTGGTCGTTCGCAAAGAATGTTGTGGATTACCTGAATGTGCGGCCAGATTTCTGACAGTCGTGCAGACCGCACAAGATGTCGTTTCATCTGCTCCCATACATTCTCAATGGGAGACAAATCTGGGGATCTTGCTGAGCATGGTAGTTAACGTACACTTTGAAAGCACTTTGGGTGGTACGGGATACATTTGGATGTGCATTATCCTATTAGAAAATCATATCGCCTTGTTGTTTCGTCTACAGGCATAACTGAAGACCATGATAGCACCAATGACGGAAAATCCATATATGGAATAATATATTAATAAGTACGTATTGTAGATAATAAATAATCTGTGGTTACCCTCGTAAATTACAGATTACATGTACTATGGAACACAGATTTTAAGACAAAAATACGCGCCTTCGGCGCTCACTTGAGAAATAAGAACCCTCTGTTAACCCATGCCTCACCATGAGAGTGAAGCTACGGATCACGTTTTAAACACAGAATCTTAATCTATAATCTTTGTTCTGCTTGTAAACAAATTACTGTGTTTAAAACAGCCGCCACATAATTACGCCACATACAAACATGCAAGCACACACACAACATCCCGATTAGACGGGTTAAAACGGACGAGCGGTATCCCCGTCTTCAGATGAGCTCATGAACGGAAGTCAGATGGAATCAATGATTGTTTCAATGTAGCGCGCACTGTTCAACGTTCCCTCGACTATCACCAGAGGAGGGCGGTCAGTATAGGGCATGGCTCCGCGCACCACGATGCCGGGTATTGGAGCAACGTGCCTCTCTCGTATACACTCCACATTTTCGCGTTGCCCTGCGCCACGCCACACTGGTATATGACCGTCATTCGCATCGTGACAGAAGCGAGTCTTATCATTGAAGAGGACAAGTCTCCATTCTTCCTTCCATAAGTGCCTATCACAACACGACTGGAGGCGAACTGACGGATGTTGGAGCTTGAGAGGAAGACACCCATGATCGTGCATCTGGTGTGCGTAGCGATATCTTACCCCGACCGTTTTACTCTGGTTCAAGTGTTATAATATTTGTTAAGCTTAAGAGACTTAACTGCGGGGTCATCATCCTCTAAACTTAAAAACTACTTATAAACTACCTTATACTAAAGACAGCACAAACATCCATGCCCGAGGGGGGATTCAAAACCCCGACAGGGAACTGCCTCGCGCATCGCAGCATAGCGCTTCAAAGCGTTTGGCCACTCCTCTGGTGATCGTCGAGGGAACGCTGATCAGTGCACGATACACTGAAACCTCATTCAACCAGTCTTGCTACTGCCCATGCACCTACAAGTCGATATTCTTTTCCAACAGGACAGTGCGAATCCACCTGTATCCCGTAGTACCAAACGCGCTCTTCAAGATGTACGATAACTACACTGGCCAGCACGAACCCGAGATACGACCCCCGTTGAGGGTGCTCGAGACCAGACGAGGCGCTCCAGTCACGGTCTGCACGGCCACTACGGTCGGGGGTTCGAATCCCCCCCTCGGGCATGAATATTTGTGCCGTCCTTAGTATTAGGTAGTTCGTAAGTAGTTTGGAAGTTTAGGGACTGATGACCCCGTAGTTAAGTCCCATAGACTTTACAAACATTTGCACCAGACGAAACGTCATGTTGTGCTGTCCGCACGACTGGCACGAAATCTGGCCCAGCTGAGGCAGCTGGTGGAAACTTCACGGCGGGCCATTCCGCAAGACCGCATTCGCCACCTCTATGATCGTCTACATGGAAGAACTGCGGCTTACACTGCTGCAGTAGGAGGGTATACATGGTAATAGGCGTCGACATTGTGCACGGTCTGGTGACTGTGATCACATGCATATGGCTCTGTCTGTGTTATCGTTTGTTGTATACATCCTCAAGCATGCGTCAATGACATTTCCCTCTACTGGTTCGACGAATATATGTTGTTCTATTTTCACTTTCCAGGAGACTAGATATTGCACAACCAAGGCGAATCGTGAAATTATTGTCGGCTAGACAATACTAATTAACAATCAATAATCATATTAAAAATTACACTACCTTAAAATATTGTCTAACAAAGAGAAATTATTTGAATGTGGAAGTTTTCTCATTGAGTGTGTCTTGTTGCACCATACTTGAGGTTACACAAATGTGCGCTCTAAGTGATACGTTAAATGTTGGGCAGATCTTTTCGTTACGCAAGAAGACATTTCCCAAGTGGCACCTTTACCACGGATATTCTTCTTCATGTCGAGTAAATGAATGAATGAATGAAGGAAAAGACCCACCATCGTTTAATAACGAATTTCAGAAAATGCTGAAGAAAAAGAAATTATTTCATCCTCCATTCACAAAGACCGCGAAATATCACTGGAAAAAAGTTAATAGGGCCTAGAAATTCGTGCATCTATAAAAATGTCGATGCAATAGATAGACTGTCAGGCAGCAGTTAGAGTATATGGCAAATCAAGTTCATGGTTCAGGGCAGTTTCAGGGGTAAGAGAAGGCTGTAACCTGTCACCATTGTTGTTCATACTATTCATGGATCATATGTTGAGAACATTAGACTTGCAGGACGGCTTTAAAATTGGTGAAAACAAAATAAGCAATATCGCAAATGCAGGTAACATAATGGTGATGGCAGATTCGATTGAAAGATTGCTATATAATATTATAGCCAAGATCTACTCTCTTCATCAAAGAAGGAGGCCAGTACCAAGAATAAGCAGTACATCACTCTATCTGTCGACCAACTTTGTTGCATGGGGGTGAAAGCTGGGTGGATACAGTATATCCTATTAATAAGGTTGAGGTTACAGATATGAAAGTAGCAAGAATGATTGCAGGTACTAATAGATGGGAATAATGGCAGGAGGGTGTCCATACTAAGGAGAGCAAACATGCATAGAGGGTGTGGTCATGTTACACGCATAGAAGAAGCAAGGTGACGTAAGAGGCCCATGGGTTCAGCAGTAAAGGATAAGGGATCGAGGTACACCAAGGAGAGGCACTTAGATTCCGTGAAGAATGATTTTGAAGTAAAGACTTAAATTCTACGAGGTATCATTGTTAGCATTGAATGGACAATCACAGACGAAGTTTATTTTGGTACTATACTCTAGACAGAACGCTGAAAGGCATATTCACTTTCTAATGATGATGATGATGACCTATGAGCAGTTAAAGCGCCATTCTGAACGACATAGAGGTCTGCCAATACTGACTCCTGCCCACCCCACTCTTCTACCACCATGATATGGTGATGTTTCCTACACATAACCAGGATTCTTCCGAGGTCAACGTTCTCTTAAGATGAGGGATCAAAACCCGGCGTCATTCATTACGACTAAAATTCTGATATTACTCTACCCAGTTTCTGCGGGCTAAACGGCGTTATGTGTAGAGGCCACATTCCCGAAGTCGATTTCGGACTGTTTGTGTTGATATTACGCGTCCTGTTGCTGTCTGGAGGCTGAGTTGCAGCTGAGTTGCATTCAGCTTCCTGTCGCTGTTAATCGGAGATAACGGTCATCTCTTGCTGACGTTACCCGTGGACGGCCTTAGCTTTGCCTTCTTTTAACGGTTCCCCTTGTGTATAATCGCGTCCAGGTCCTGGCAATTACACTTTGTGGCATTGGAATAGCTGCAGCCACCTCCCTTTGTATCTGTCCCGCTTCCAACATTCCTCTGATGCTCCATGCTACAGCTTGGGATAAGTCACGTTGTTGTTGCATTGAACTCCATGCTCAATACATTATCTGAACTCAAGTGCTTGTGCAATTCGTTTGGTAAACAAAACAGTTTATTAGACTACACCTTTGTAATTATTCAGTGTGAGGTTATCAGTCCCTAGGTTCACAAACTACTTAAACTGAACTAACCTAGCATATAGACCTATGCCCGAGGGAGGATTCGAAACACTGATGGGGATGGATGGATGGATGCTTAGGGTTTAACGTCCCGTCGACAGCTTGGCCATTAGAGACGGAGCTAACGCTCGGAGTTTTTGGGTTAGGATGAGGAAGGAAATCGGCCGTGCCCTTTGAAAGGAACCATCCCGGCATATGCCTGGAGTGATTTAGGAAAATCACGGAAAACCTAAATCTGGATGGCCGGAGGTGGATTTGAACCACCATCCTCCCGAATGCGAGTCCAGTGCGTTACTGATGGGGAGCAAACGCGTTCTCTGCAGCTAGGTGCTTTAGAGCGATAGGCCACTCCACCGAGACCAGTTAAATATTGGCACGTCCTTACGGAAAAACCCCGTATAAATTTCACTGGACTCCTTGTGTGGTTACTATTAAGACGTTGTAAAATTAATAAAATAATAAACTCTCTCAAGAGTAAAAGCTCACATGGAATTGATGGTACTTCCAGTAGGGTAATAAATGCTTGTTATCAAGTAATAAGTAGGATTCTTAGCCACATATTTAATAGTGCTCTGAAGCAGGGAGTTTTTTCTGATAGACTACAATATGCTATTGTTAAACCACTACACACAAAGTGGATACGTCTGATGTCAACAACTATCGCCCAGTCTAATTTCTGTCAGCCGTATCCATAATTCTTGAAAAAGTAATGTATTATAGAGCAGTTTCACACATAGGTAAAAATAAAGTTCTAAGAAAATGTCAGTTTGGCTTTGAGTAATGATTTTCAAGAGAAAATGCTATATATACTTTCACCGATGAAATATTAAATGCTCAGGATAACTGGACATCACCAGTTGGGATGTTTTGTGATCTCTCCAAGGCATTTGATTGCGTAAATCATGGAATTCTTCTAAATAAACTAAAGTATTGTGGTATGAATGGGACAGTGTACAAATGCTTTAAATCATACCTAACAGGGAGAGGGCAGAAACTTGATATAAATAATTCATATAATATGCAAAAAACAGCTGATTCCTCAAACTAGGGAACAATCAAAAATAGGGTGCCACAACGTTCGGTGTTGGGCCCTTTGCTCTTCTTAATATATATTAATGATTTCCCATTCTACATCCAAGAAGATACAGAGCTGGTTCTTTTTGCTGATGATAAAAGTATAGTTATCACATCCGACAGACAAGATCTAAGTGAAGAAATTGTACATGACATCTTTCAGAAAATCATTAAGTGGTTCTCAGCAAATAGACTGTCATTAAATTTCGAAAAAACACAGTACATACAGTTCCGTACAGGAAATGGAATGACACCATTAATAAATATAGACTTTGATCAGAAATCTGTTGCAAAGGCAGAATATTAAAAAATTTAGGTGTGTGCATTGATGAGGGGTTGAGCTGGAAAAAACACATTGAAGATCTGCTGAAACGTTTGAGTTCAGCTACTTATGCTATTAGGGTAATTGTAAATTTTGGTGATATACATCACAGTAAATTAGCTTATTATGCCTATTTTCATTCTCTGTTTTCATATGGCATCATTTTCTGCGCTAATTCATCATTGAGTAAAAAAGTATTCCTTGCACAAAAGCGTGTAATCACAATAATTGCTGGAGCCCATCCAAGATCATCCTGCAGACACTAATTTAAAAAGCTATGGATCTTCACAGTAGCTTCACAGTATGTATATTCACTTATGAAATTTGTTGTTACCAATCCTACCGAAATCAAAAGCAATAGCAGTGTACATAACACTAGGAGAAAGAATGATCTTCGCCATTAAAGGTTAAATCTAGGTTTTAGCAAAGAAAGGGGTGGATGATGCTGCAGAATTTTTAAATATAAATTAGTAAATCTGAAATATATATATATATATATATATATATATATATATATATATATATATATATATATATATAAAGTAATAATATGTAAAGACAACTTTCATTGACCTGACACATCACATCATTACGAAGTGTCGTATTCATAATCTATGGAACAAGTACTAATCTAATGTAATCTAATCTAATCTAATTATAACAGACAAACCGCTACAAATTAATGGAGCTTAAGGTTACAAACTGCTTTTACTGCAGATAAAACGATATATTAAATTTCAGCTACAAATTCAGTTAAGAATAATATGGACGTATAACACAAGTAAAACATCCCGTTGCACAAAAAAGAATACTCCATCTTTTTCCTAAATGAACGAGTCATAAGAAATGAAACTTAACCTAATTCAGTTACAAAATAGCACGCACGTCAGAATAGTGATGCATGCCGACCAAATGAAAAAAAAAAGGATTAATCAGTCGCAGACAGCAACGAACAACGTGGAGGAGCAGTTGCACAGAATGGACAGTGCCCTGAAAGGATCGTATAAGACGAATATTGAACAGAGCAAAACAAAGATAGTGGAATATAGTCTAATGAATCAGGCTATACTGAGAAAATAACATTAGGAAACGAGACAGTTAAGGTAGTAGATGAGTTTTGTTACTTGACTAGTAGAATAACTTTACGACTCTAGGTGTACGGAAGATAGTGAATGTATAATAGGAGTGGGACGAAAAGCATTTCTGAAAAGGGTGAATTTCTTGAAATCAAACATTAAATTTAGAGCTAGGAAGTCTTTTCTGAAGGAATTTGTCTGGAGTGTAGCCTTGAAAGGGCGTGAAATGTGGACGACAAATAGTTCAGACCAGAAGATCTTGAAGCTTTTGGAAACAAATAAGGAAAGCAAAAAATGAGCGAACATTATAGAACGTTAAAATACTTGATACATTAAAATTCTGTAGCTATTTCACAAAAATTGTCATACCCGTTACGGAAGAGTGAATTCGTTTCTTAGGCGTTTGTAGAAGTTCATTTATCGGTGTTTTTATGATACATGCATATGTTGGTAGCGTCCCGCTGAAGCAAGGCACGTAAAAGGTGGGCTTACCGGTAGCGAGAGACACCAAACCAACTTGATTGTACTCTCTCGTTCCGTTGCGCATTGTAAAAAATTCTGCGAGCTGACCCTGCTTATGTGAGAGTATCTTACAATTTATGTGTAATATTACGTAAATTTAAGTTGCCCATTAAAATCCTGCGTAGTAAAATGCTCGTGTCTCCAAAAGTATTCTCTAAATACAAGCTGCGCTATGAAGCTTCACATATTAGAGCATTGTACCACATTTAAAACAGATTTTAATGTATTTGTGCCTATCCTATTAGGCTGCAGGTCCATAGCATATTAATATATCGTAAAGCAATTATGACAAACAGCAAATTTTATTACCAAAGTAAATGTGTAAAATGAAGTTTTGGTATTAGAACCGGGCACAACGACATCTCACAAACTGTAAGATAAATACTATTATTATGTAGGTAAAGTACCAAATGACTAAAAAGAAAAAATAGTGAGGAACATGAATATACTCCATATTGACGTGTTTTGGTTACAATTTGAATTATGTGAACAGTATGTCTTCTAAGACATATGTAAGTAATGAACAAAGATAATAAGATAACACGTCATTCTCGTTACTCCCGCTCCTTCTCCACATGTACTCGAATGAGTCAAAAGCATTCTGAAACTTAATAGGACTACGGAAATATCTTTTGATGACAGATAAGGTGTTCTTAATGCGACATACTTTCTGATGTGTGCATCTGTCACTGGTGCTTGAAAAATGAGACTGTGGTTTACTAACATCCAGACAGTTGTAAAAAGACACTACCTACTTTAAGTACATACTTTGTTAGAACTTTAAGAAGCATACGTTTTGTACCCACCTCTACTACTATGAAAAATGGAATTTTATTACCCAAATTTCGAATCTGTCAGTCTCAATGATTTTCCCTACGCTTCCCTACCCCTTCTCTCTCTCTGCAGGTCTCCTAGACAACATCAATGACTTTGTCAAAGTGTAATTGCAAAACTATTAATTTATTGGAAGATTTGCAATCCACAGAAAAGTTAGCTTTAAATTATAAAATACTCCGAGCAAATAGTAATTAAAACAACTCCAATGACGTATAATGATGCGAAGTTTGAGAGAGCCACCTTTTCCTGAAAGAACATAATATTTTGCTAATATCGAAATAAACATTTATTTATGTCAACGACCGGTTTCCAGTCAAACCATAAGATTATACCATTGCGTACCGAAAGCCGTCGTCGGCATAAACCAAAGTGTTATTGGGAGCCTGGCAAAGTATTATCTTGTTTAAAGTGAAATAATATCACCCTTGTACAGTAGCTAGCAAATTAACTTTTCGACTTCACTTCTAAATTCTATCTGCTCGATCATGTGTACAAAGAAACACAATTTTCGTAGCCAGGATCATAAAGTTGAAAACCATATTATTTCTTCACCCTGCAAATTTAATGGACTTCGTATGAGTTACCATCAATCACAAAACTTCCAAAATAGGTGTTGTTGTTGTAGTCGTCAGTCCAGAGACTTGTTTGATTCTCCACGTTAACCTGTCCTGTATAAGCCTCTTTACCTTTGAATAAGAACGGCAAGTTATATCCATATGAACCTGCTCACTGTATTCACTACTCGGCATCCCTTTCCGATTACACCCCGAACAGTTGCTTCCAATGCTGAATTGACAATTCCGTAATGTTTCAGAATGTGTCCCACAAATCGATCCCTTCTTTTAGTCAAGTTATACCTGAAATTTCATTTCTCCAGAAATCTGTTCAGCACCTCCTCGTTATTTACACTATTACCAATCTAATATTTAGCGTTCGTATGTGGCACCATATTTCATAAGCTTCTATCATTAACTGTCTGAACCCCTTATCGTCCACATTTCACTCCCGTATAATGTTACACTCCAGACAAACTCTCTCAATGCCAAAATTTGTAAACATTGGAAATAAGGCGGTGTCCAACAATGGACACCTAATGTAGAAACTTGCCAGCTCGAATGAAAGAAAATATAAATTTAACGGACTTCGATCTTCCGCTCATGAAAGGAATTACATGCAAAATACTATCACTTCCCATAAAATCACGCAATAATGTATATCCATAAAAATGTCCCCAGCATGTTACCTAGCTGCACGCCGCTAATGATAGCCGTGCAAAATTCCCACCATAAAAAAATATAAACTAATATTATTTATGAAACGAAATAAACAGCATTCTCATTCATTATCATCAACATCTATATTATAACTACCAAACTAAAGCTGATGGTAGCTAACGTAAGAAGTGAAGAACACCAGTATTATTGGCTATCTGCATCTCGCTCCTAACTGGGCGCCTTCACTCCCATGGTTTATCAGGACGTTACATCTACACGTCTCGTAAAATCCAACGACACTTCAACTGTACACTAACGATTTTATAAACGTTAACTTGTTCTTTATATTTCACATTCGATACCAAGAATTAATTCAGTAAAGGCGAACTGACTCGACTGAACCTCTAGTAATCAATCTGATGACCTCAGTGTCGACAGGACGTTAAACCCTAATCTTCTTTAATTCTTCTGGAAAACAACTTCATCCACGTAACAGAACAATAGATACCACGGTTTGCGTGAGTGGTACATCAAAATATACGCACAAATCTTATCATTGTCCGGATATGTGAAGATTAAGACTGTGGCTGGTCACTTACTGGTTCCACAAGATATTCCTCGCTGAAACTCGCTTTCTGTCTTCTGGTTGAGCTAAAGGAAGCCCGGAGGTCGCTGAAGGTTTCGAAGACCAGTTGACAAACCAGACGCACTCGCTCAGACGACGTTCACTCGCAGCGAGTTAGGACCGCAGTGGTGCCGGGCAACAGCTCGTGACGTTTCGCCCGCTACTTCATTGTTCAGAGCGTCACCCGGGAGCGATAACAAAGGCCGACAATCGCTTTGACAGAACCGAAATAATTATGTTATCGACCGTAACTAACACGTAAATGGCTTATCACGATCGTAATTTGTTAGAAAACTTTAATAAAAGCATACAAGGACATTTCAGTTAGAAATTCGTCATCTGAAGCAGCAACAAGCTACTACGGAATACGAACTTTCCACTCAAATCTAACCGTTTTATTTTTATAGATTTATTGAGATGAAGATGTACAGCAGCAGTGGAGTGACCGAGCGTCATTCGACTCTGGCTTCTTTGTTTTAATATAAATTTGAGGTCTCGAGGGTGTTTATTGCGCAGAAATGATAGGTTCGGGCTACACGTGGGGTAAGCTCGTTTATCTATTGCCGACCCCTGTTAGTTTAGCGGCCTGGGGATTCTGACACTGGCCTCTCAGTCCATATTTTCTTGAATGTCGTTTGTTGTTAATAACAGTTCTTTTAATTCATAAAATGCGTGAATCAGTTGCTTGTAATAATTTATTTATTTGTGACGACCTGTTTCGGGCGCTTTTAGCTCTCTTTCTGGTCTCTATACAGGCAAACAAGTTCATTGGTATTACAGTAAAGCATACATAACGTACAAAAGTCGGTTACAGAAATTTCAAAAGCGTGAGTATGAAAGTCTTCGACATGAGTTCAAAATTTTATAAAGCTAATACAATACAGTGATACAGTTTTAAAACAAGTAGTTTGTAAAACAGATATGTTCATAGAAAGAAAGAAATTTTACACTTACATTTATGTTTTGCAGCTTATGGTATGTATATGCTACATGCTAGCAGGAGATGGAACGTTAAGTGCAGAGAGATGCAAAGAATAACAATAATCAGCTGAAATCAGGAAATAAGCCATGTTATAAAACACAGTAATAATCGAAGTAGTTGACAATAACAGCGTAAAAAAGAGGAGCATGTGACTGATAAATAAGTCGCTTAACAGATTAATATTCAATAGTACTGTATAAGAAGTACAATGATAAGTGGCGCCATAGGCGGAATATTTCGAAACTAGCTGCTGAAACACTAGTAGTGCGCTTAGAATGGCGCTATCAGGGCTACTCTCAGTATGAACAGTTATTGTGCCTATAGCTGAGACGTGATTCTCACTCGAAAACTAATTTAAGATTGTGGTCATCAAGGTTAAAATTCGTGAACTAATAATATAATAACATTTGGTTACTCCCAAGATGTAGCAGCTTTCAGTCTTAAAACTAGAAAGAAATCGAATCTGCAGTTAGACCACACCTCCTTCACCAAAATGTTGATGTTCAAATGTTTGTTAAGCTTTAGGGACTTAACTGCGGGGTCATCAGTCCCTAAACTTACAAACTAGTTATGAACTACCTTATACTAAAGACGACACAAACATCCATACCCGCGACCGTAGATGCCGTGCAGACTGTGACTCGCGCCGCAGACCGCTCGTCCACTAAGGCCGGCCCTCCTTCACCATTGGGCAGATAAGTATGCAGTGTTCTGCAACAGTTTGGGCCAAGTAGGTGAGACCCATCCAGCGATTTTTACTGTTGAGACTTTCAACATGCAAACGCATAAGGGGTATTTGTCAGCCTCTGTCGAGACAATCGCATTCGAAGTTGTTGTTGCAGCTATTACACTCTTGTCAAGTTTTGAACCTACATAAAGGCAGCGTTTTTCAGTATGCACTTATATCAGATAATCAATTGTGCCTACTATAATGTTTATAAATAGATACGATTTTTGTCTAAAACCTACCTTTAAGGAAATACTTCATGTAGAAACATGATCGCGTAAAGATCACAAAGACAAGATAAGAGAAATTAGGGCTCGTACGGAGGCATATAAGCATTCTTTTTTTCGTCGTTCAATTTGGGAGTGGAATAGGAAAGGAAATGCCTAGTAGTGATACAGTGTACCCTCCGCCACGCACCTTACGGTGAATTGCGGAGTATGTATGTATGTAGATGTAGATCAAAGAATTATCTGTCTGTGGAACAAATTTACGCTATGAGTCATAGGCTCGCCGTTGGATTTTTCTGCTGGCAGTGATAAACTGTTCCGAACATCTGGAAGCAAATAGATTATTTCGTTCAGTCATCCAAAAGTTCTCTTTGGTATTATAATTCATCGTAAGAACTGGTTGAGTGAGGAGACAAGACTTTTATTTAACCATATTCGCTTCAAAAGTTGTTAGTGGGCAGAAACGTTACGTATGTGAAATATACGCCTTGCAACTTGTCTTCTCGTGCACTCTTGCAGATTAGTGCATATTGAAAATACAAATCTGCTGCAGATATCAGCTCGATCCTAGGACGTCGTCTGACGCATCTGCGCATTTATGCCGGCGCCACCAACACAAACTTTAGCATAGCCGTTTTACGAAGCTATTCAGGAACATAGGCCTACTACCTATTCAGAAGTGGCGGACTTAACTTAGAAACCATTCTCCCTTTTGACGAAAACACGTGGTTTTGTATTCTGCATAGTAACTGTAACCGACCGGCGAGTAATGTTGTTCTACTACATCAGTGTTCGTTTCATAATAATCGACGTCAGTTTCTAAATCCAAGAGATCAGCGATCGAATCTTTTACTCCTCTAATTTTTCTTCATTTGTCTTCTTATTTCCACACGGTAAGGCTCTTGCTACGATGAAGAAACACCAAAAGTCGACTCTTAGGCTCGAGATTTTACAAGTTACTCTACCTCCTTGGGTTAATTGTTCGCAGTATCAAATGAATGCCTGCTTCTCGGAAATGATGGCCATCCTCATTCTAAAGTGATTGATCAGACGTGTGCTTCCTGTATGATGTATTCGTAGGTGCAGATGGTTTGGCGGGTTGATGTTTTTTGATTAGTATGTGAAACGTGCGGCCGGTAGCACAGTGGTAGAGTGCCAGACTATGAATCCAAAAGTTCGTTCCTCGCAGGGTGCTGTGATTTTTATCTGTCACTTTCCACTTCTTTCTCTGGCAGTGTTGCTGATGTGAAAAAAATCCAGCAGCACCGTGGTTCGGAACCCACGTTGAACTGGCTGGATAAGTCAGTACGAGGACGGAGGAAGGCAACTGCATACCACCTCCAATCAGGACCATGCCTAGTAAAGCACTGTGATGGTCAAACCAATATTCGGATTGTTGATTGCCTTACCTTTTTATGCGAAACACCACGTGTTCGATACTCTCCAGAGACAAACTCACACCAAAAGATCTCCTTAACTTCTGGGGTGCCAAGTGGCGAACACCGAGCTCGCCGTTATTCGGAATTCTTGTCCTCGTACTACCGCCTGGAGTGAAAATGGATTAGATTAAACCACCACGGATTTGAATGTAACAGCGATTCAATATTACTAATATTGCTTTTTTTTGTATAAAAAATAGTTTTTTCGTCGTTATTGAAAGATACGGAATAAAATTATAATTATGGGTTAAACATAATAGTATACAGACATTCGTCTGATGCAATAAAAATCTCTGTTGCACATGTTTTATTTTGTTTTATCAACATATTTTCATGGTTACAGACTAATACACTGACAGACAACAATAATTTTCTCACGATGTTTGCGATACAGATTTTTACTCAATTATCATGTACGTCTGTTTTTGTTACTTGAGCAACATATAAGCCATATTTCTAAATAGAAGTAAATGTGAAAAAAAAACAGTAAACCAACTGTCGCTCGTTGATCAATAATTGTCCATCTGGTGATATATAATAAATTAGCTTATCTTTTATCATAGTTTGGTTCTCTGCACATTCATTTGACATCATCGTATCTGATATTATAACGGCCTAGTATAGAGTGGAATGACTAGCATTAAGTATTGTAATAAGATATGGACTATGGATCTGTTGGATGCAGCTGTGGAAGTTTGACAATCACTTGTCCGCGTTGTAAGTTAAGGATACGTTTGCTGTTCTTACTGGAGCAACTGTAATATTCTTTTCTATATTATATGTCCAATTTATAAAATTCATGACCACTATATCCTATAACTCTAGTTTTTATTTACTCTTTGGGTACTCTTAGTGGTTCATTGTGTGGGTTCCTGTAGTCATGTCTTAGTTCATGAACCACGGACAACGTATGAGTGGCCAAGTAAGTGGTCCTGACAGTTAGGATACCAGTTACTTCGGAATAAGTTTGGGCATCTCGGACATATTCTGAGACGTGGCCACCTTTGTGCTCAGACGGCAAAGACTACCAAATCCACCGTTTGGTCCCTCAAACGTTAGGGGTAAAACCCAGTGGGGCCCTGGGCAAGTAAGGCTAGCAACCTGTTTCCCAGGAACTTCAATATCATGCTGGCAACAATCAGAGCAAAATGCCTCGGGCCTTTGGAGATGATGGAGTCCCACCTCTAATTGACAGACCAAGGACTCCTCCGATACGACTTGGAAAACGATCTGGAATGAGACGGGGAGCTATTAATATCAATGGGGTTTATAATGGGAAGAAAGTAGAGCTGGCGGAGGCTTCAAGTAAGATGGGGTTAGCTGTGGTGACGTTAGAGTAATGAGAGAGAAAGAGGACAAAGTCAGAGAATACACGGTCTACCTGTCAGGAGTTAAAGTAGGGAGAGCACAGTGGGGTGTAGGATTTTACATCAGGAAAGCAATCGAACCCAGCATAATTGCAATAAGGTATGTAAATGAACGAGTGATGTGGATAGATTTGGCCATCTCCAGCAAGAAAATTAGGATTGTGGCAGTGTATTCACCGTGTGAAGGGACAGATCAAGATGAGATGGACAGGTTTTAGAACGCACTTAGTGATGTAGTTGTTAGAGTGAAATATAAGGATAGTGTTTTACTCATGGGTGATTTCAACGCCAGGATAGGAAATCGAACAGAAGGTTATGAAAAGGTTATGGATAAGTTTGGAGAGGATATGGAGGCCAACAGGAACGAAAAAAAGCTCTTGGATTTCTGTTACAGTATGGGCTTAGTTATCACAAACTCCTTATTTAAGCATAAGGACATTCACTGCTATAATTGAGAAGGAAGGGGAACCAGATCTGTCATTGACTATATAATAATAGACCAGTAATACAGGAAGACAGTCAAGGACACACGTGTTTCCAGGGGTTTCTTTGATGAGGCCAAAAGAGCAGAAAGTAGAAGGATAAGAGTGGAGAAGCTTCAAGACAAGGAAATTAAGCACAAATGCATAAGAATGATCTCGGAAAGATACCAGTTAGTTGAATGTAATGAATTACACTCACTGGAAGAGGAATGGACAAGGTTCAGGGACACACTACTGGAAGCAGCTAGAGAATGTCTTGGAATAGTAATGTGTAAAGGTAGGAAGAAGTAGAGAGCATGGTGGAATGACACAGTGAAGGCAGCCTGTAAAAGGAAAAAGACGGCATTTCAAAATCAAGCAGACAGAGAAAGTTATGTTGAAGAAAGAAACAAAGCCAAACGGATAATTGCAGACTCCAAGCAGAAATCACGGGAAGACTTTGGAAATAAGCTAGAAACTCTGGGTCAAGTCGCGGGAAAACCATTTTGCATCGTAATCAGCAATCTTCGAAAGGGAGGGAAGAAGGAATTAACAAGTGTTTTGGACAGGTCAGGAAAGCTGCTAGTCAATCCTGTGGATGCCTTAAGCCGATGGAGGGAATATTTTGAAGAATTGCTCAATGTAGGTGAAACATTCAATTATGTGTCAGATTTTCATGTATAATGGGATAGGAACGACGGTGGAGACAGGATCTCATTTGAAGAAGTGGAGAAAATGGTCAGTAGATTACAGTGCAATAAATCGGCTGGGGTGGACGAAATTAAGCCGGAACTCGTCAAATACAGTGGAATATCAGGTCTAAAATGGTTACACAGGATAATTGAGAAGGCGTGGGAATCGGGACAGGTTCTGTCTGACTGAAGGAAAAGCGGTTATCACGCCAATTTCCAACATGGAAACAGAAACGATTGTAACAACAATCGCGGTATCTCTTTAATTAGCGTTGTAGGCAAAATATTCTCAGGTATTGTTGAAAGGAGAGTGCGAGTAATAATTGACGACAAGTTAGATGAAAATCAGTGTGGGTTAAGGCCTCTTAGAGGCTGTCAGGACCAGATAATGGAAAAGTGCTATGAGTGGAACAGGGAATTGTATTTATGTTTGATAGATCTAAAAAAGGCTTATGACCGTGTTCCTAGGAGGAAGCTACTGTCAGTGCTACAAGATTGTGGTTAGGAGGCAACCGTTTGCGGGAAATTAAAGGGCTTTATGTAGACTGTCAGGCAGCAGTTAGAGTAGATGGCAATTTAAGCTCATGGTTCAGTTTAGTTTCAGGGGTAAGACAAGGCTGTAACCTGTCACCACTGTTGTTCATACTATTCATGGATCATATGCTGAAAACAGTAGACTGGCAGGGCGGTATTAAAATAGGTGAAAACAAAATAAGCAGTCTCGCATATGCAGATGACTTAGTTGTAATGGCCGATTCAACTGAAAGGTTGCAAACTAATATTTCAGAGTTCAATCAGAGGTGCAAGGGATATGATACGAATATCACCATCTCCAAAATGAAATTAATGTCTATTGGTAAGAGATTTAAACAGACTGAGTGCCAAATAGGAGGACCAAAGTTATAACAGGTAGACAGTTTCAAGTACCTAGGATGTATTTTCTCACAGGATGGCAACATAGTGAAAGAACTGGAATCAACGTGCAGCAAAGCTAATGCAGTGAGTGCTCAGCTGAGATCTACTCTCTGCTGCAAGAAGGAAGTAAGTACCAAGACTAAGTTAGCAGTGCACCGCTCCATCTTTCGACAAACTTTGTTGTATGGGAGTGAAAGTTGGGTGGATACAGATTACCTTTTTCACAAGGTAGAGGTTACAGATATGAAAGTAGCAAGAATGATTGCAGGTACTAAAAGATGGGAACAATGGCAGGAGGGTGTCCATAATGAGGAAATCAAAGAAAAACTGGGAATGAACACCATAGATGAAGCAGTTAGAATTAACAGACTGAGATGGTGGGGTCATGTTACACGCATGGGAGAAGCTAGATTACCTAAGAGACTCATGAACTCGTCAGCGGAGGGTAAGAGGAGTCGAGGTAGACCAAAAAGAAAGTACTTAGATTCGGTGAAGAATGGTTTTGAAATAAAAGGCATAACATCAGACGAGGCATCAATGTTAGCATTGAATAGGGGATCATGGAGGAATTTTATCAGAGGTACTATGCTCCAGACTGAACGCTGAAAGGCATAAGCAGTCTCTAATGATGATGATGATAATGATGGTTACTCTTAGAACTTTTGTTTCAAGGTCGGTCAACTATGTCCGATAACTTATTACAGCAATAGCATTTCTCTGAGGCGAACTGTAATTTGTGGTAACACAGCTGGCTTATGTGTGTTACATTTATGCTGATATCGTAGTTGCAACATCGACCAAAAGAGAACCAATGAAAATAACATACAGAATGATATCTTCACTCTCGAAAATATCGTCAGCGATTTGCCGCACCAAACGGTTGTCGTCTTTATAGTGCAACCGAGGCTGTGGCTGGAAACCGTCACGCAATCGTTCGGAATAGCATGGTGCACTGTAAACCTTAGCGCTTCGTAAGACACTATTTACAACAGGGTCTGTCCTGTCTGCTCGCCCAACGAATAAGTGTTGTAGCGTGACTGCAGCGAGTGTGCCGGTGTAGCACCCCTAGACATTTGTCGAAGGGTACCTCAAGTTGCGGCTAATGTCGATAATTTGCTTCCTGTCTTGTAATTCAATTAAATCTATGTTACGCGTGCACATTTTCAATTCGAATGTGAGAGCAACGTCCGACAATATTCACGAAGTGCAGCAACTCAATTCTTATTGCTGCCTTCGTTCTCTGAAATTGCAAGAAAGAAGGTGTCGGTCACGAATAGCTTAAAAAAGTATGGCAAAAACGCAAAGCAATTTATAAAATCCGTTTGCGAAGTCCCCTTAAGGTCACACAGAAAGCGGGCGTGTTGTTACAACTGACTGCGTTACTGGAAGATAACTGTTTTCTCTGAGGCTTCGTGTCAGATACCCATGTAATCGACAGTATGTACGATCGTGTCCCCTAGCTGTGTATACTTCCAAACAGGCATCGAAACGTTGCGGTTGTGCATAGCAATTAGGCCACGGGTCTTGCGAATTCTGTCAACAACTGTACTTGTTAATGGCCTTCATATTCCAAATGTTTTTGCTATGTTGTCTACAAGGAAAATTTAACTTATCAGAAATTATTTGCAACAGTGGTTGATACAGGTGAGATATTGGTCTGAAATTACCTTTATCAGATATCGGACTCTAAGAAAACATTATGAAATCTGGTTGTAATGTGTGTAAGTTGTAGATTTCGTCTAACGGACGGGCGCTGATAACCTCGCTGTTGAGCGCCCTAAAACACCAGTCATCATCATCTAACACGGAGATTTTGTATCTACACATCTTATAAAATAGTGTGTATGAGCGTATCTATGTATGTATGTATGTTTCATAACTACTCGTAAACTACTGGACCGATTTCAACCAAAGTTGGTACACATGTATTCCATGATTCCAGAAAGAAATAAATGAGCATCCACTATCATCAATAAAAACTGAAAATGTAATTATTGCGTTTCCGTTGCTTGATTCGGGTGACTTTTGTAGGCAGTACCTACATCAACACAGAATGAGGATTCAAAATTATGTAATAGTAAGACAGATAGTTCAGAAGATATGACATCATAAATAAGAGATGAATAAAAAACAACACCCCATCAACAATCAGTTTCAATTTCGTAAGTCTATAATACTAACTCCGTTCGCAACAAAATTCGCAGACAGTTTCGTTATACTGAAATGTTCTAATGGATGTAAAGCTATTGGGCAAAATTACTTTGATCATTGGTTGTGAGACTTACAAACTACTTAAACTATCTTAGACTTTAGAGACAACACAGACGCCTATTTCAGCGGGAGGACTCGATCCTCCACCGGGAGCAGCCGCTCAGTTTGTTCAAAAGTTTGTAAAGGTTATGGGACTTAACTACGTGGTCATCAGTCCCTAAACTTACAAACTACTTATGAACTAGCTAATACTAAGGACGGCACATATATCCATGCCCGAAGGGGTATTCGCACCCCCGACCGTAGTGGCCACGCAGAACGTGACTGGCGCGCCGCAGACCGCTCGGCCACTGCGGCCGGCCAACTCTGCTACTATTTGGAAACTTCATTGGCTGATATACTTCAAAATCACATCCAGGTCCTCTTTCACTCAATGCCGCTCCAAAATTGGTGGTAGCAGTACTGATTTCATCTTACTTGTTACTTACTCAAGGCTTACATTCAGTCATTTGATGTTTGTACTACGTTGTAATAATGAGCATGTCTTGCCCTGATCGCGTTTTAAAAAGCTACTTTATTTCATGACCGCTTTTGACAGTCTAATTTTCGTCTTCAGAGCTAAGTAAAACATGAAAAAATATCTTTACACTTATCTGCACATCACAATTAATACAGTTCGTTTACAACCATATATACTACTTTGTAGACTTTTTATAAATCCTGAATATTGCTTTCAAAATTAAAGCTTATAAGGGTTTTTTTTTTTTTTTTTTTTTTTTTTTTTAAATTGGAATTGGAAGCACCACATATGTTTTCAGAAGGATAAAATTATGCATTGTTTTCGACGTGACGGCGCGATCGCCTTCTGACATGCCGTAGTCACGCCATATCCACTGTAAGTGGTCGAGCGCGCGTCTACCGTTACTAAAGACATATCCGCCTGTCTATATTTGTCACGCAAGGGTGCATCACTCTTCTTTTTCACTGTATATTAGTGCTTACTATATATTTTAGTAATATACATAGCCTCATCTTGAATTGCAATCAATCCATATTTCTGTGGCGCATCAACCGTGGTAGATATTTTGGTAAAAACAGTCTTGGTTGTACTAAACCGTTGTTTCACCTATTTCGCCTCTTCTGGGAATTATCAGACGTTGAAGGGCATAATTGTTGTTGTTGTTGTGGTCTTCAGTCCGGTTCAGTCCGGTTCAGTCCAATTCAGTCCGGTTTCGCCTCTTCTGGGCATTATCAGACGTTGAAGGGCATAATTGTTGTTGTTGTTGTTGTTGTTGTGGTCTTCAGACCGGAGACTGATTTGATGCAGCTCTCCAAGGGCATAATTAAAAACTTGTTTAAAAGACAGGAGTTGACTAACAATATGTAAGATTCTTCAAACCATGCTCTTCAGCGGTATTTTATTATAAATTACTAAGGGCATGGGTGTATGTGTTTGTCCGTAGGTTAGTTTACCTAGGTTTAAGTAGTTTGTAAGCTACGGACTGATGACCACGCAGTTTGGTCCGATAGATTTACAAACATTTGAACATTTTTTTAAATTACTAAAATGCAGCAACCAGTTGCTTGTGATTATTTATTACGCCCGTTTTCGGGCGCTTGAGTGTCCTTCTTCTGGTCTCTATGCAGGGAAACAAGTGCATTGGTATACAGTAAAGACTATAAAACGTACAAGAGCCGGTTACAGAAATTTAAAGCAGTTTTTACCAAATTGTTTTTGTAATAAAAGATATGTTCATATAATGGGATAAAATTAACACTTACATTTTAGCATTGTTGCTTAATAAATGTACATGCTAGCAGGAGAATGAACATTAAGTACAGAGATTATGCAATGAATAACAATCATCTGCTAACAAAGTAACTACCAACGTATTTAATTAGTTAAACCTATACCCCCTGCCCCTCCCCCCCCCCCCCCCCCTTTCATGCCATAACGTGAATGTGGTCAAGTGGCCTGTAGTTTTATCAGTCTGCACCTTCGGTATTTCTAGTTTTTCTTTGTTATGGAAGATTTTACATTTTTTTAGTGAACTCCTGTCTTTGAAACAAGTTTGTAATTGTCACTTCAATGTCTGATGCCCAGAAGAGGGGAAACGCGTAATGTTTAAATAAATGAAACATCACTTTTGTGATACCAAGATTGATCTTTCCAAAAGAGCCTCATTTTCCTTTGACAGGCTGGGCGCAGTTCAAATTCAACAGTATTTGTCTGATCTTATGAAACTGGCTCATCGAAACATACATGTTTTTTCTAAAGATTAACATCAGAATTGTTTTATATCTACACACTTATCTAACTGGCATATCAAGACATTAAGAATCGCTTCTAAAGCTTACCATTAAAATTGTTTTACATGTAAGACACTGTTAGAAGTAGATGTACATTGTAATATAATACATAAAGTATTATTTTGGTGAACTGTTGCAGCTTTTACTTGGCAATATATTTTACGTGTTCGAAATTGTGCTTCTGACTTCTTTTCTGTGGGTTTTATTATGAGCACACTGCACATTAGTATAGACGTCTGGGTACAAATAGTATATGAAATCAGGATAATTAGGGTATAAGTGGCAAGTTAGGAAGTGATGGAGTGGCCCTGAGTCTTGCATCTCCAAAATTGTTATAGAAGTCGCGTACAATAGGCGAAGATGGGCAGGATGGGAAGAGGGGAGAGGGCGTTAGGCACGTGCCATGTTGTACATAAATCTGAAGATGACAGATAGTGTTGAAACCGGTCATTAAATAAAGAGGATTTTTAAATACAATCTGTGAAAGAGTTGTTTAATATTTCAACAATTAACGATCGCCTCCTTCAACCTGTGCAACTGTTTCGTCCAATGTGTTGTCTCCCAACAAAATTTGGGTTTGTTCATTTTGCCATTACACTTCTTTTACATAGATCTGAATATGGCGGCTATACTGTTTAAACCGATCACGGAATAAAGTGGACATTTAAAACACGATCTGGGCAATACATGCTCATTATTGCAACGTTGTACAAACATTAAATGACTGAATGTAAGTCTGTCGTGAGTGACAAGTATGACGAAATCAGTACTGGTACCACCATTTTTGCCGTGGCATTGAGTGAAATAGGACCTGCATGTGATGATGGAGTTATCAGCCCATGATGCTTCCAAATAGCGGCAGAGTTGACCTGCTGTAGCAGCGGGTGATGTATCCAAGTCCACTCATTCCGAAATTATCGACCACTTATTGCGGAGATTAGCTTGTACAGGTAAATATGACAGCTGCAGATGAAATTTTTAAATCACAATATTTTCTTGTTCTACCATAAATGCTTGGACGTTGCTTCAAACTGCAACAAAGTTACATGTGGCTACGCCATGAAAATTCGTAGAGTAATTGTGAACATTAATGTGTTCGAAAGAATGAACGACAGGCACCTGAATTTTACAGTTTCATAATAGTAAACGTATAACTATCTGGCTGTGTTCCAGTACGTTTCTGTTCCATTGTTAAGTTAGTCCATCTCGTTCTTCCTGTTTCACATGCTGTCCATTTAGCCTTCCTCTGTAACGAGTTTTCGTATGTATTTTCACTTTCGTGCAGCTGAAAAATTACTACCCTTATATCCTCTAACAATGTTCCTACAACAATACAGTGTTGAAAGTGGAATATGAAGAGTGCACTTCTAATTTGGAAAGACTGCTGCTGGCCACGGTGGCCGAGGGGACTGAGGCGCTCCAGTCACGGTCTGCACGGCCACTACGGTCGGGGGTTCGAATCCCCCCTCGGGCATGGATATTTGTGCCGTCCTTAGTGTTAACTAGTTGATAAGTAGTTTGTAAGTTTAGGGACTGATGACCCCGTAGTTAAGTCCCATAAGCTATACAAACATTTGAACACATTTTTTTTTTTCGAAAGACTGCTGAAAAAGTAATGAAATGAAAAGCAAAGCCTTCAGAACAAAGCGTTCTGCTTGCAAGAGACGACGAGAGGAAACAGCGAAGCTGTTTGCACTTCTGGTCCACTTGTCGATAAAGAAGAAATATCTGTACGGCGCGGCAGCGTTAGTCCATACCGATAAAATACGTACAGTTCCTTTGCTGTAACAGTGGAAACGGGCAGTAGGGAAAAAAAAGTGAAAAATTACCCGTATGCGGTTTCAGCGCTTTCCTTACATCAGTTTATAAGAGACGCACTGCCTTCACTACTGGAATCTTTCTGGGGCAAACGGTGATTTGTGCGAACGATAAATATTCGGGTCTCGCGAGCTCGCAGGAAGAGTTAGTAGATTCCGAAGCCGGTCTCGCGGCGTGAGCGGCAAAGTAGGGCGAGGGCCTGGTGAGGGTCTGGCGCCTGCGGGGTGATTGATGAGGGCGGGCGGCGCTACACTTGTTGCCTTGCTGTAGCCGTCCAGCCGCGCCGGCGGCCAGAGGCAGCGTGCCCGCCACAGAGCTGCGCACCGTTCACCACGTTGCTGGGCAGCCGCGCTGGACACGATGCAGAGCTCTCAGTGGCTACATCTTCCTGTAGTGTCGTTTAGAATCTCGGCTATTGTTCCAATAAATAAATCTATTCTTCCTGCTTTCTATTTCGACATTTAGCTCGATTTGTGTCCACATATAGTAAGACTATTCAGAAATTTATCCATGTTACAGGGATTGTTTTGAGATCTGCGACTGTATTATACACTTTTTGAAATAATTTATACTGCAACAGTCAATTTTTAGTAATATTTTTATCAGCATGAAGCGTTTTGGCAGCATGCTACCATCATCAGGTGCATTTTACAGTTACAGATTCATTCTTGTTTTGTTATGTTTTGTGTTGTGGGTGCCAGTGAGGTTATGGATGGACGTTTTAACCTGTTCAGGAAGATACAGCCATATTAGTATTATGTTTCGTGATTATAGCTTCTGGATTATTGTAGTGTTGTATTTACTTACAGTTTTGTTGATAATCTTGTTATGTGGTACACACATCACAAGAACACAGTTTTGTATACACTACATGTAGACATTTTTATTAGATGTTTACACTGTACAAAGATCCTTAGAAGCTAATCTAAGCTACTTACATCAACATTTACTGTGAATATGCCATGAAATGTGCATGTGTAGATAACATGTGTTGAAACAGATGTTGCTACATTTTAAACAATTATTCAAAGTTACATTTGTTTCGATAACTATTGTTAAAATTGCTGCATGTGATGCTTGTATAGTTTCTGCCAGTGTTAATCTTGGAAGAATAAAAACTCTACAGAGACTAGGATATCATCCAGTAGGTTTCGCATATTGAATAAGAACATCGATGACAAAAGTGTTGCTGTGGTTCATATTGACGCTTTGATATGGAAGCAGGCTTGACTTCGAAGGCAGGGTTGTCGACTGAACACAGCAGTTATACCGAAAGCAGGTTTATTGCGAACTAAAACGTACACGCAGCACTGACTGCCTCGCGGGCAGTGTGCTCTGCTATTTATACGCAGACAGAACACACCAGATATTACAAGAATAGTTAACATAAGATACAAATATAAATTACAAGTGAACATAAGAAACATATAGAACATTTTGGAATTGTTAATTACAAAGAAACAAATTTTTGCCGATGAACGGGATTGAACTTACGATCTTCAGCAACGCCATCGGTGACGCTATCCCTTGCGCCACGCCGGCAGTCAATTAACGTGGGGTCTCGCGACATTGCCTACTTTCAGAAAAAAACAGCGACCCGCTGTTAGGTTCCTTTTGGAGCCAGTTGCAATGTCCTCAATCTTGATCTTGTCGTGGGTCCTCTGTATTTCAGTTCTGGATACACCTTCCCTTCTAGACGATTATCGACGACAGACGTCGCGGCATCACAGTATCATTACCGTCTTTTATAGTACTTGAACAAAAAGCCATTTTCGCCTACCTGCTCTTCAGGATCGCAGTAAGGCTTCATGCGCAGGACGTGAACAACGTCTCTTAGTTTTGTCGTTTCGACGATGGCTCATAATCCTCAACTTCGTATGGACGTCTGACAGGCGGCTTACTACACACTACGGACAAAAATATCGCTTCAGTACATTTTCTGATAGTCCAACTTACCGCATAGTACAACTCCATTCCAGATCTCCTGGGCTGCACACAACAGTTCGGTGATGGTCATTATACCGCTGACGGTCCTTCTCCTGGGCGTCCAATGTCCGTATGCGAGCCAGCTGTCTTGCTTCTTCGACCCTGGTGATTAGCTGTTTCACACAGGCATCCTGAGTGTTGTCCGGTTGGAACGGGAACAGCGTATCCATTGTCGTCTCAGCTTCACGGCCATGGAGCAGGAGAAACGGCGTGTAGCGTGTGGTGTCTTGTCTTACGTTATTATAAGCAAATGTCACGACTGGCAGTATTTTGTCCCAATCCTTCTGCTCAACATCGACGTACATCGACAGCATATCTGCTAAAGTCTTGTTAAAACTTTATGTAAAACCATTTCTCTGAAGATGGTATGCAGTTGTCATTCTGTGGACAATTTCACAACGTGACATTACCTTTGATACTAGTTTTGACTGGAATACTATTCCGCGATCAGGTATCATCACACGAGGTTCTCCATGCTTCAAACTAATGTCTTCTACAAGGAATTTTCGATCTCTGAAGCTTCTGCAATCGGCAAAGATTTGGTGACAGCGTAGCGTGTGAGGTAGTCAGTGCAGACTATTATCCATCGGTTACCGGCTGTCGACTTCGGGAAACTCCCTAAAAGATCGATCACAATTCGGTGGAATGGAGCTGCTGCAAGTGTAATCGGTACGACATGCCCTGGAGGTAATAGCGACATATGCTTCAGTCGCTGGCACTCTTTGCAGTGACTCACATCGTGCTTGACAGTTCGGTAGAGAATTTTCCAGTAAAACCTGCGTCTGATTCTGTCTAGGGTCTTCACGAATCTCAGATGACTGGATATTAAATCATCGTGGAAATAGCTGTCTGGAGATGAGTTGGAACGACCAGTAGCCATTTGGAGCCCAGTTTATCGTAGTTGCTCTTATACAACGTCCCGTTTATAAGCAGTAACATCACCTAATTCAGTGATGGCTAAAATTTCATATATGCTGTTGTGTTCCACTAATGGATTCCTCGAAAGCCAGTCGACATCCTTGTGTTTGCACCCGTTCTTTAATACCACTGTGACGTCGTACTCTTGGAGTCTTAGTGTCCATCTTGCTAGTCGACCTGATGGATCCTTCAAGCTAGTCAGCCATCACAAAGAATGGTGGTAAGTCACGACGGTGAATGGTTTGCCGAATAAATACGGCCGGAACATGTTGATAGCCCAGATAACTGCGAGACATTCTTTCTCAGTTGTACAGTAGTTTATCTCGGACTTTGAGAGTACTCTTGATGCATAGGCTACCTTTTCAGCACCTTCCTGAACTTGTACAAGTACTGCACCAATCCCATAACTATCTAGCGTGTGAAGTTGTTTCCGCATTCACGTCGTACAAGGCTAGAACTGGTGCGAAAGTTAGAGCTTCCTTAAGTTCCCGGAAAGCTCTTTCTTTTGTCTCATCCCAGTAAAACTTGGCGTCTCCCTACAGAAGATTTTGCAATGGACGTGCCTTGCTACAAATCCTTTTGTGATACGTCGGTAGTATAAGCACAGCCCGAGAAAACATCTCATGTCACGAATGTGCTGAGGAGTTGGAAATTCTGTGGATTCTCTTACATTATCTGCATCAGAATGGACTCCATCTCCATTGACTAGGTGCCCCAGGATTATTATCTCTTTGGTGACGAAGAGGCACTTCTTTGGATTGAGGCGGAGTCCTGCAGTCTGAACACAGTTGACAGGCTACTCAGATGTTCTTGAAATGTTTTCGAGAAAACGACAATGTCATCTAAATTCCAAAGCACGACGACCACTTAAGGTGTCGAAGGAAGTTTTCCATCATGCGTTCGAATGTGGTCGGAGCATTACATAATCCAAATGGCATTACTTTAAATTCATAGAGGTCGTCAGGTGTAATAAAAGCCGTCTTCTCCCTGTCAGCTTCGTCAACCTAGATTTGCCAGTAACCTGTCTGCATGTCCATAGTTGAGAAGGATGTAGCTCCTTTCAAGCAGTCGAAAGTGTTGTCATTGTGCGGCAATGGGTAATCTTTCTTTGTGATTGTGTTCAGCGGCCGATAGTCGACACAGAATCGCCAAGAGCCATCCTCCTTTTTTACGAGGACCACCGGAGATGACCAAGGAAAGGTTGAATAATGTCATCGTGCAACATCTTCTCCACTTTATCCGGAATGATCCGTCTTTCAGCTGGCGACACTCTATAAGAAGGCTCGCTAATTGGTGGATGATCTCCAGTATTTATACGGTGCCTTATCGTCGTTCGCCTGATTATTCCTGCAGCGTGTTGTCTGTACTAACGCAGATCGTGGGTCTTCATTGATGACGTTGAGCTCACCGTCCTGGATTGGTTCAGCTGTCCCGATACACATTCCTTTGGGTATAATTTGTGACTGCTCGTATCAAATAGTGATCCAAATCTCTCCTCGACCACCGGTAATGCTTATGATAGCCGCTGGTATGTAAATTTCTTTGGTGATCCTGATAAACATTCTACTATCAACAAGAACTTCATAATTTAACCGGTCATCTGTGTTTGTGACTACTACTCTTCATATTGTCAATGGCAAATAACTTCCCAGAAAATTCTGTATTACGCATATGCGTCAGAACGACTTCCTCACTTTGCAGCTCAGATCTTCGACAGTCAATGATCGCTTCGGATGCCTGAAGGAAGTCCCATTCGAGGATAACATTATGACTACAATCTGTTAAAACAACAAATTCAAACGGCTGGGTCCTGTTGTTGATGGTTATCCTTGCGACACAAGTTGCTGCTGGATGGACGTACTTTTCATTTGCGACCATCAGCACAATTGCCCCCGTATCACAGAACATTGTCTTCTTTAGTGTGCGGCGGTAATTATCCGACAATACAGAGAAAGGAGCTCCTGAATCAACCAGTGCCCGGACAGGTTGGCCGTCGACTATGACGTCGATGAGTTTTACCGACATCTTAGCGACTGTCGTCTATGGAGGATTTTCATCTGCGGCGGCTTCACCTCCGTAGATGGTCGCCTCGCTTAGTTTTCCTGGGTGCGGCGGCTGGTACCTCCGTACGGCGACGCTGAACGGCAGCGGAGCGTCGGATGTGGTGGTAATAGTTTTAATGAACTCTGATTTCATTAACAGACATTAACAAACAACTCTTTAAAGGACCGTGACTTCAAACCCGAAGTTAACTAGCACCAACTCACAATAATTATCAGTGACGATAACATTAGCTTCCAAATTACCTATCTATATATACCAGGTGTTTCACTGTGTTTGCCTCTGTAACTTATAAAATAATAGGTGACGGGAAATTTTAATGCGGTACGTCAACACACTTTCTAAAGTAACTTATCCGGTACCTCAGCGCTCAAGCTATCCCCACACCAGATTCATCAAAATAGATTCAGTGGTTTATGTAATGATATGTAATCAAATCGAATCAGCCATTCTCGCGTTTTAGCGAGACTAACGAACAGCAATTCATTTTCATCTTTGACAGTTCATATACGGGCTCAGATCGTGTAAAGCGAACTTTACTCTTTCAAAGTATATTTTTGAACGCACGCAAATCAACAACCAAGTATTTATTTTACATATTTTAAATCAAAATTTTCCTCACCATTTTTCCATGTTTTATCACCGTTTAAACCTTCCCTGAACTTCCACGAATATGACATGAACATTATCATGGACATGTATGCGTGCTTTGCCCACTATTTCTGTCCACTATCGAGACATTACTTAGACCATCTGATGATGCCTTTATAAAACTACTGGGTCTAAAATACATGTTTAAATTAATTTGGTTTATATTAAGACGTAAGTGATAAGAAGTTCACTGGTCATCTTGTTCATATTAAATTACTTGGCAATTTAAATTTTTCAGGATTGCTTTCTACAATCAAATTCTATAAATTCGCAAACCCTGAATAAAATTTTAGTTGAAGGCTCTACGAGTTTTTTTTTTTCTTATTTTTTTTTCTTTTTCACAGCACTCATATTTATCTGCAATCGATAAAACCATGTCATCTTTCGTACAACTTTAGTAACACAAACACTTTTCTCATAAGTCGTGATTATCACAATCAGAATGCACATCAGAAACAATTTTACACATCTTGATTCAGCTTTTAGAGATCTTAGACACGTAGATACTCACCTTTTTTAAAAACTTTTATTTTAAATATATTTGATGTCATTCATTTCACACAATTAAGTTCAAAATGTTCAAATGTTTGTTAAGCTTGTGGGACTTAACTACGGGGTCATCAGTCCCTAAACTTACAAACTACTTACGAACTAGGACGGCACAAATATCCATGCCCGAGGGGGGATTCGAACCCCCGACCGTAGTGGCCGTGCTGACCGTGACAGGAGCGCCTCAGTCACCTCGGCCACCGCGGCCGGCACACAATTAAGTATTTCAGATCATGATTTCAAAGAGACTTCTTCTCAATTTAGAATACAAAAAACGACTATAATTTCATTTACATTTTTTTAATAATCATTGTTAATTTTTTTTAAATGTCTATCTCATTCCGCAACAGCAGGAAATGTCTTCTAGTTCAGCGCGCCGACCTTCGGCTAATCAACGATAGCGACCAGTATTATCTCGCTGACGTCGGTGGATAACTCGTCACTGCGTACAGCTGCAGCACCGCCATTACACATGAAACAAACGAAAGCAAATAAAATACACACAAGTATATGTACTCAAACATTAATAATATTCAAAACAATATATTCCGTAATTACTGAATAACTGCCAAATTGAGCTTTATGGGGAAAATAGTGTACGTTTAAATACATTTCCCTCTACACCCCCAACCCAATAGCTCAATTTAGCAGTGACTAACCATAAACATATATTTCTTCAAAATATTGAGAAATCATTTGTTTATATTCAATAACAATTTTCTTTCTTCTGAACTTTGTAACAGCCATAGTTATAGTTCAAGTTTCTTCATTTTAAACAAATTACTTAATTTCCTTTTCAGTATAAGTTAATGGACATTTTATTGTAAAAGCACTATTATTAAGACCGCTCACACCCCTCAGTCATAATTTCGCAGTCAGTCCCGGGGAGGAGGTAAAAACTCTATTGGAATTAGGGAATAAATTGTCAGACCTTATGTACCACATATGTTATACCAGATTCGATTTCTTCCCATCACAATAAACAAATTAGATTGACTGTGCCTCTTTATTAAGTACAGTGCACAACATGTACTACATCTCTCATTTTCGCGTCTGCATGCTCCCAGTAGGTTGTAGTGTGTTTTTCGACAGAACGGTTTTTCAAAGTATCAGTAATAATTGCTGGCTAGCTACGATTGTTATAAGTCTTTCATCATATACACATTTTATTATTTACTAACAAATGATACTAACTTTGAACATGTTCTAAAACCTGGTGAATCTTATCATATTGCTTTTAGTATTGGCCCACTTTAAGTTACAGTAGTAACACTAAAGGTGGGCCTTTGCGATCGTCTTTTGACAGCTCGGCCGGCCGCGGTGGCCGAGGTGACTGAGGCGCTCCAGTCACGGTCAGCACGGCCACTACGGTCGGGGGTTCGAATCCCCCCTCGGGCATGGATATTTGTGCCGTCCTAGTTCGTAAGTAGTTCATAAGTAGTTTGTAAGTTTAGGGACTGATGACCCCATAGTTAAGTCCCATAAGCTTAACGAACATTTGAACATTTTTTTTTTTTTTTTTTTTTTTTTTTGACAGCTCGAAATTTACATGAAAATAACGGCTTAAGCATTCATCTGACACGAAAACTGAATAACCGAATTTGTAGAGGAGAAAGTTCTCTACAACTTCGCTTTCATTTTTTTTCATATCTCGTATCGTTTCAGAGATATTTGCAAAAATAACGGTGATTTTGGGATGTCTGTCTGTCTGTCTGTCCGTAACGTGTTCCCTGTTTTTAAGACAAACCGTTCAAGCGATCAGCACCAAATTTTACAGGCATAATTGTAGGCCAAGAGAGACCTGAACCTCTCTTTTTCAAATTTTACGGAAAAAATACGGCAGTAATACCAAAAAAGCCGTTTGCAATATAATTGTAATTACAAACTAACCGTACATCCGACACTAAAATTGAATAACCGAATTGGTAGAGGGGAAAATTCTCTACAACTTCGATCTGTTATGTTTCTTTTCATATCTTACATCGTTGCTGAGATATTTGCAAAAATAACGGCGATTTGACGATGTCTGTCTGTCTGTAACGTGTAACGGTTAGGTAGAACCGTTCAACCGATCGGCACCAAATTTTACAGACATATCGTTAGCTACCAGACACCAGTACCTCACTTTTTGAAATATTTCGGACAAGACATACGCTAGTAATACCAAAAAAGCCGTTTGTAATGTAATTTTAATTGCAAATAAACCGTTCATCTTTCGCGAAAATTGAATAAACGAATTTTTAGAGGAGAAAATTCTCTATAACTTTGTTCTCTCATGTTTTTTTCATATCTCGTATTATTTGAGAGACATTTGCAAAAATAACGGAGTTTTGACACCCTCCACTGAATTAACGAAAACCAGCCGTTCGGAGATGTCACGTGACATTCCTCGCCAAAAACTCTCTCTGGTATACGCCATCTTGCGTTGAGTATTTGAAGATTTTCTTATTGTAACTTACACGTTGTCATTTCAAAGTAATGGCGCACTGAAGAATTAACAAAGACACGTCGTTCTTTGTACGATAAATGATTATCAAGTGTCTACAAATGCCATATTAGCATCAGTTACCAACGGCCATCAATAGTATGAGATCAAAGAACGCAACTTCTCTTAATCGTAGCGTAGTGGGCAACGCGTTGGACCGTAACGCTGAAGGTCAGCGGTACGTACCCGCCACTAACTAAAACTTTTTTTTCCTAAAAGGGTTTCAGACACACTTATTAACATTTTTTAGTATTTATATTATTACTTTGGTACAAAATGTTTGCAATAACTTATAAAACTACAAATCTGAAGTGGGCCGTAAAACACGTCAGTGCGATTTATTTATTTTCGGTTGGGTGTATAACCATCGAACAGTCCCATGACAACAATCTGAATTTTTTGGTACATACAATTTAAGGACACGAGTGTGACCTAAGTATAACCAAAATAAATAAATAAGAAAATAGAGAGACAATCCTTTTATAACGGTTTGAAGTGCCTATCATCGGACATAAAGTCACAATATTTATGGTTGTTTTCTGCATATAGGTCACATTTCCTTTCCCTTGGGTTGAGAAGAAAATGTTACGCTGATTAATCATTCGCAATATAGAGTGTTTCATTTCCTTTATATCCTTGTCCCTTTTTGCCAGCAACTACTGCAAAAAAATTAATTATCTCCTTTCAAGTAGAAAAGGAAATCTCATTATATCAAGGTTAATGCATTTTTGACGGATGTCCGGAAAAACTCTACCTCGTTAAGGATACTTTTTGACTGTGATGCAGCGCGAATTTCTTCCGCAATATGTCTCTGTTGCGGCGCGATAAAAATATGTTTTTTTTTTTTTTTTTTTTTTTTTTTTTTTTTTTTTTTTTTTTTTTTTTTTTTTTTTTTCCAAGGTAGGTGCAGTACAGGCTACATGCTAGCCAGCCGCACGCGTCAGCATACAAACGTGTCTGAGTTTAATTAATGTGAAATGGAACTGATGCTCCGAGAGGAAAGTAGCCAAAGGAATTGACGGGAACAGAACCAATAAACCGGTGTGTTACCGGGATTAAAGACATTAACTTCCGTTTCCATGAAAGAGAGATATTTCACGTTTGTTGATACTGTTATTCCACTTGTTGCTTGTTTTTATTCATCGTACGTCCTCTGTAGTACTATTGCTTTTCAAACATCACGAATGTGCCCCAGACGTCATATTGCACCTGTGAAGTTTGTAATTACTGAGCAAGAGAAGGCATTAATTTCAGTGAGACACATGTGATTTCTATTTGCGGTGAAAGCATAACACAGACAAATACCTGAGTGCTTCAAGAACGGAGAGATAATTCTCGTAACGAAAGGAAAGGTGTAAAGCCATTCATCACAGAATTAATTAAAAATCCGAGTAGACTAAATATTAACAACTAATTTATCTCCAAGTGTTTCGTTCACATTGCCTGTAGGGTCTTTCAAAATTTAACTTTAAAAATGTTTCAATATAAGAAATATTTAAACAAAAATTTTAATCCCATATTCATCAATTATGCGTTGAATTTCCAACAGAAATAAAACACGTATTCTCTTTACTTATAACTAAGAAGCCAAAAACAAATTTTCTTATATGTAACTTGAAACTGGTTTCAGAATGATTTTCATAAAATCTTTCATCCCGTAAGCGTTAAATTTCCGACAAACCTGAAAACTCTACTAATTTATTTCTATCAACGAAGTGACACACCAATTTTTATAGAAGTAGTTTAAAAAAAGCTCTAGTAATTGCTTAACAGTGTTTATTTCTTAAACAAATCACCAACTTTTTCATTCAATGTTATACTGACTTCGCAAATATTCTGAATGACGTAGTCCATAATTCCTAACCGAGAAACATAATACGAATTTTCGTAGTTCCACCTCCAACCAACATGAATTGTGTCATATGTATTAAAATTTTCTATCTTCTATCTGAACCTCTGAAGTATAAAATACTGAAAAATTCCCTTATTATGCGATGCCCAGGATACAGAATCAAAATCTCCCGCTAGTTTCAACTTTCTTTCCTAAGAGGTTTGGCATAGGAGATGAAGAATCGCTTAATTAATAAACAAATGAAAATTAGCCAGGATATTTACGTTTACTTATAGTAAACAATCTCTTACAATAATGGAAAGTTATATGTATTCTTCTTAGAATGGTTCTTTACAGATGGAATTATGGTATAAATTGTGGCTAGAAGTCACATGCAGGCTGACGAAGTGTGACGTAAGCTTCTAGATGCAGTCGCATCGCTTCAATATCTAGGCATAACATTGCAGAGCGATATGACATAGAACGAACATGTAAGGACAGTCGTGAGTAAGGCGGATACACGACTTCGGTTTATTGGGAGAATTTTGAGAAGACGTACTTCATCTGTAAAGAAGACTGCGTGTAAAGACCCTGTACGACTACGTCTTGAGTATTTCTCAAGTGTTGGGACCCGCAGCAGATCAGTTTAAAGGAAGACATGGAAGCAGTCCAGAGGCGAGCAGCTAGGGTCGTTACTGGTAGGTTCGACCTATACGCGAGTGTCACAGAAATGCTCCGGGAACTCAAATGGGAATCGCTGGAGGAAAGACGACGTTCTTTTCGAGAAATTTTTTTGAACAAAATTTAGATGGCCGGAATTTGAAGCTGACTGTAGAACGATCTACATGCCGTCTATTTACATTTCGCTAAAAAGATCACAAAGACAAGATAAGAGAAATTAGGGTTGGTACAGAGGCATAAAGACAGTTCCTTCGTTCTGTTTGGGAGTGGAATAGGAAAGGTTCAAATGTTCAAATGTTTGTATAGCTTATGGTATTTAACTACTCGGTCATCAGTCCCTAAACTTACAAACATGAATTAACTAATTCTAATAACGGCACAAATATCCATGCCCGAGGGGGGATTCGAACCCCCGACCGTAGTGGCCGTGCAGACCATGACTGGAGCGCCTCAGTACCTTCGGCCACCGCTGCCGGCTATAGGAAAGGAAATGCCTAGTAGTATTATAGTGTACCTTCCGCCACGCACCGTAAGGTGGATTACCAAGTATATATGTAGATGTTCAAGATCTTTCACGTATAAGAATAGGTTCTGACGTACTTCGAGAAAAGTCTACAATACTGGCGACTTGATAACTGAGAGTTACAAATACACTGCCGGAGGAAAAATTAGAACACCCTCTCAGAAATCTACAAATTACACAAGATTTATTGTCAAAACTGTACATATGGGGTATGTGGAACTAGCTGCAAGTACACGGCTTTGCCCTGGTTTAAAATAAGATTTTCTGTTGAAGCGTACAAAACCGTTTATTTCCATGTAACAAAAGGGTACATTTATGTTAAAGCAATGTGATGAACAACATTTTGTTTAGAAGGTCAATTGTGCATAATTTCATTAAGATCAATGCGAAAATATAGACACACTGAAAACGCACTTTCCCTTTTTCTAAAATTTTCCGGCGGGTTTTCCAAGAAAAAAAAGGAACGTAACCTATTTAAGAACCTTCCCCATGTAATTTTGTGTACGTGTACCAAATTTCACGATATTTGGTTGTCTGGATCTTGAGTTATAAGAGAATAGACAACAAATGCGTCTTGCAAGTATAGAGATAATTACATTTACAGAGTAACAGCTGAAGCGGTCCTAATGAAGCAGGTGTCAACCCATCATGAAAAGTTGATATTAGTACGTGGTGTAGCCTGCAGGTCATACAATGCAGGCACTGATTCTGGAATTGATTCGATCTTAGAGATAGCGAATACCGTGTTGGGATACAGTGTTCAACGCCTGCATAACCTGTTCACGTAAATCGAAAAGAGCTGTGGGCTGACAGTTGTCGTCTCATTAAATCGCAATCGTGGTCGATTAGAGACAAGTCCGGAGATCGAGCAGGCCAGAGAAGTTCTTGCACGGCTTGCAGAGCACGTTGAGTTTAAAACGCAGACGGTGGGTCAACAACATCCTGTGGAAGTCACATATCTACTTACTGTTGATAGAATGGCAGAAGAACGGGTCATAATTAACTGTAGCCATGGTGGCTAAGTATATTGACCGTGATTGTATAAAATAATTAATATTCGTTATTACTACTACCAGTCAGTTTATTGCAATTGTTTAAATGAAAACTGTAGAAAGTGTTTAGAGCATATGGTGCTCATAATCAGGCTGATTACAGAATCTGTTAAACCTTACATGTGGTGAATAGCGTCCTGGTATATAGTATGGCACCCCTGCTCAACCTGAGCACGTAAATCGACGAGAGGTGTGGGTTGACACGCCGCTCCTGTCAGCTGCCGTCCCATCAAATCTCACTGAGACCTCACATTTAACAATTAGAGGAAATAAAATGGACATTGAAGGATTGGGTGGGGGAACCAATAAAATCATTTGCTACTGTCCAACAGTTTATTAAAATAAAAGGCTGTAATTATTCCAATTTTAAACTACCGAGGAACTAAAAATTAATATTTCATGATACAGTCGAAATAGTTTTTTAAAAATGTCTGATATGTTAGTCACAATTTTAAATCATCAAAATATTGTAATTTTCCTGAAAGGCTTGAACTTGGATTAAAGTTTCAAAACACAGATAATAAATAGATTCTTAAAATGGCCGAAATTCTTATTAAACAACTGTGAGAACAACACTATCAATCTTTATATAGACAATTCTACAGAATCACAGATATAGCACCACATTTTCTTAAAGACCTAGAAATTGAACATTTTTATTTTATGTTAAAAGGAGTATGTTAAACGGGCAATGTCCTGGTAGATTAACAACCGTACTAGTAAGTACAAAATATAAAATTCTTTTACGAACTTAATATAGAATAACCAACACTATGCCTTTCCAAATTTTAATCAGCTGAAATGAGTGATACAACATTTGGTAACACCTTTATATACACGTTACTGGATATGTAATAACATACAAAAATAAATTATTTTCAACTTGCACCCTAACACAACGGTTAAGTACCAGACCTAACAATGTTCTGAAAACACCTGTCTCAAGGATACGATATTTAGGGCAAGAAAGGTAGTAACGTTGAAGGTGAGAAGTAACAACAACCACTAAACACCAACGAATAACACGCCTTTAACGCAAAACATGTATGGTATTGTGGCCAGATGCTACACTTACACGTCCGAACTCCGAAGATAAAGGTCTGACTGCAGTCAGCTAAACCCACACACAAAATAGCCAAAGAAATAACAACGGCTTTTAGTGAATTTTACACCAGATTTAGTTATGTAGGAATACATAAAAATACACAACGGTATACCAAAACAAGGAAGACAAAACTGGCAAAATATCCCCTCTTGCTGGGAAGTTTAGGACAAGGGGAGGCAACTTACACTGACAGAATTTATTCTGTCGCCCACGGCAGGTGAATGGCACGCGAGCGACTACTAAGCAGACAATACAATGGTTGCACTTGGCATATCAATAACAAGAGGAAAGATAAATAATAGCCATAACCAGATAGAACTACAAATATTACAGCATACAGCAACACTACAATAACCACACCCACAACAATGCTGACAGGAGATATACTATCTACGTAAATAGCTCTGGAGAGAACGGTGCCTACAAAGATGTGACAAAAAGGGAGACTTATAATAGGTTTCGCCGCGGTGAAGCTGCTGCTACTCCAGAAATGGTTATGTTAGATAGTCGATTGGCCAACAATTCACGCCCCAGTTCTTCAGCGTGGTGCTGCGAAGATTATGAGCCGTCGTATCCTTTCTCCAGAAACTGTGAAAATAGGTGGAATCTGGCATACAACAGCTATCAAACTGCCACTGGTAGCGGGCGTCTGACGTTGCTGAACACTATCGACTCACAGGGCCAGCAGCACGAGGCGGTCCACAGATACTTCGGACATGTTGCTTCGCTAGCTACGAGTGACTGGCCTCCCGAGCACAGTGCGAGCCGGGTCCTTAGTGGGGGGGGGGGGAGGGGGGCATGCGTAAACGACCGAGCATAGACAACAACAAGGACGTCCTCGGCGGTCGCAGGCGAAAGTGCAATCGATGCGAATAAGCAATGAAACTTAACATGCGTGAACGATAACCATAGAACACACTGTAAAATAGATAGTTTTAAGAAATAAATAGCTATACGCACATCAAGGAATGCTACTTAAATAGAAAAGATAGATATAGTTACAAAATGAGGTAAAATAAGAAGGGAGAGATTGAGTTTCATCAATAAACGAAACAGATTACACAGTGCTAGCATCAGGATGACGTCGAACTGGAAGGACGTGCTGGATCAGAGCCAGGAGTCACAAGGTCTCAGTCACGCGTGCTTTGATTAGAGACAAGCTGGCCAGGGAGGTTCTTGCAGGTCTAGAAGAGCACGTGCAGTTTGAGGCGTAGAGTGTGGTTAGCAATATCCTGTCTCCTCCCTGTTGCTAGAATGGCAGAAGAAAGGATCTTAATTCAGAAGAACTGGTGGCTATGTGTATTGACCGTAGGTGAATGAAGTAACTGATATTCATTATTACTGCTACCAGGCACTTTAATGAATTTGTCTAAATTAAAACTCTGAAAAGTGATTCGAGTATGTTGTGCTCGCAATCAGGAGTTATACATACAGAAATTGCTTACATAAGTATATAAGGAACTATACAAATATTGTTCTTTGTTGTTGAGGTAGTATCTGGGATTTTTGGGGGGTGGGGGAGGGAGTGGTCACAGTGTATGACCATCAAATAATGTGCAGCGATGTCTTCTGTTGGTCCTGCAGGTGATTGTGAATGTACATCGACACGATTTTCCGCCTCTTCCGGTGTCTCTCGTGAACTGGTGAAAATTTTGCAATTACAGGTGCATTATACACTGGTTTATATTTTAAGACGTAGACACACACACACACACACACACACACATGAAAACCATGTATGTAAAACAGTCGGCCATCTTGTTTTCCAGACAGAATGATAGCACATATGTGAATATATCGTGAGTGAGTGTGTGCCAAGAAAAACCATTGTATAGTGCACGTGCATAACGGCGCTGCTTCACCAATGCACCAAACACGCAGAATTCTAGCAGAAAAATCGTGTCTATATACATCACAATCATCAGCAAGACCAACACAAGATACCGCTGCACACTATTTTATGGCCATACAATGCACCCCCTCCAAAAACAAGAAGGAAAAAAAGACAGAAAAAAACAGGTGCGGTACTATACACAGTTTACATAAGGTGACGTACCTCATTCAGATATTGCTTACAATTTAACTTGTGTGAGATACAGTACGATATTTTGTCTTTTTACTTGAGGTTTACATGGTGTTTCCTTAGAGAAAGGAATTATGAGGATACAATAATACTGGTAAGTCTTTCTAGTTGGCCACTAATACGTTGTGTGATCACCTCGGATGGCCAGTACTGACGGTATGGACAGTATGGGGTTATCAATCAGCTCTTGAGGGATTTTGTCCATTCTTTGGAATATCCAGCTCTGAAACTGTTGTGGGAGGCACTGGTCTGACTGCAATGCGTCTACCAGGTGCATCCTAGCCATGATCAATCGCGTTTAAGTCCGGCGTACAAAGTGTCCATTCGTTCAGTTTCCTTGGATTGAAGCATGTCATTCATCATTGCAGCTCAGTGAGGACGAGTGTTATCGTCGACCCGAAGGGACCCATCGCATATGGCACCAGATCGGGCACAATGAAAGGTCGAAGGAACGGGTCTCTATACCTCTGAGCAGTCAAACAGCAATTTTGAACGACCTACAGGTCGGTCATTACCGATTTCTGCTCACAGCATTCGTCCACCGCCATGATATGATGATATCTTCTGGACACAGGTATGATATTTCCCGAGTTGCATCTTCTCTCCAGATGAAGGAACGACGATTGTCCAGCTGAACACAAAATCTGTGAACATAACACGGTGCCATTGGTAATGACTCCAATCCTGCAGTTTCTGAAGGATAAACGGTGTCGTGGTTTTAATGGGACACACAACATAGGCCTCCGTACGTAAAAGGCGACATTCCAGTAGACGATTTCGGACTGTTGCACCTCCTGTTCCTGCCTGGAGTGGCCTTACAGCTGAGTTGCACTCCACCTCCTGTCTCGACTTGTGTTAACCGAACATAACGGTCATTTGTTGCTGATTGTACCAGTAGAAGACCATTGTCTTGCCTTCTTCTAGGGTTCACGATTCTCTGAAATCGCGTCCAGAACCTGGACATTTGGGACACTCCAATAGCTGCTGGCATCTCCTCTGTGTCTGTCCCGGTTTGGACCTTCCAATGGCCTTCCATGCCATAGCTTTGAGTAACTCTCGTCGTTTTTGCACTGCAATACCTACTCACTACACTTTCTGAACCCAGCAGCTTGTGTAACTCCTGTGGTAAACACGTCAACACTAACTCCCTCTGCAGCAACTTTCTGTTATTAACACTAACTCAGCTGTCGTAATGTTGTTGTCTCCACTCGGTAGAAAAGATAGAAAGGCGTTGGACCATGTTAGTTAATACTGACGATAACAATACTCCAGAACTTAGATATCTCAACTGATACCCTAATTGCTTTGAGCAGTGTAGTAGTGTAAGCAATTTCTCTATGCACGGCAGCTGATGTTGAACAGAACATGCTTGATACGCGTTGCATTGTTTTAAATTAAATAAAAACAATAAAGTGACTGGTAGCAGTAATAACGAGTATCAGCAGGGAACGGTCTACAGATAGGTCTAATTATTTTAACTAAGGAATAAAGATATATTCATTAATTGTGTCTATAATGTTTTTACTACCTCTTGTATAATACTGTACAAAACTTTATACTACATCTACATAGATACTCTGCAAATCACATTTAAGTGCCTGGAAGAGAGTGCATTAACCACTTTCATAACCTTTCCCTACCGTTCCATTATCTAACAGTGCGCGGGAAGAAAGACCTCCTAAATCATTCCGTTTTTCTGATTTCTCTTACTTTACTGGGATCGTCATGTTTCCCTATGTAGGTGGGTGCTAGTAAAATATTTTCACATTCAGAAGTGACCGTCGGTGATTGAAATTTCGCAAATAGATCTCCCCGCAACGAATGAAGTCGTTACTTTACCTCAAACCGTACAACATTTCCGTGACGCTTTCCCCCCAGTAAAATAATAAAACAAAATGAGCTGCCCTTCTCTACACCTCAATGTCCTCCGTCAGTACCATCTGGTGAGGGTCCCACATTGAGCAACAGTACTCCAGGAGAAGACGGACGAATGTGATGTAGGCAGTCTCTTTGGTGGCGCTGGTGCATCTTCGAAGCGTTCTTCCAATGTAACGTAATCAATATTTCGTTCGCCTTTCCCAAAATATTTTGTATATGTTCTCTCCAGTCTAAGTTGATCATAATTGTAACTCCTAGGTATTTGGTAGAATTTACGGCCTTAAGGTTTGACTGATTTATCGTGTAATTGAAGTTCAGCGGATTTCTTTTAGTGGTCATGTGTATTACTTCACACTTTTCATTATTAAGTGTCAATTGCCAATTTTCGCACCATGTAGAAATTTTGCCTAAATCGCTTTGCATTTGCTTTTGATACTCTGTTGACTTCACTAACCGATAAACGACAGCAACATCCGCGAACAGTCTAACAGAGGTATTCAGATTGTCTCCTAAATCGTTTATAAACACAATGATGTCTAGGGGCCTATAACGCTTGCCTGGGGAACGCGAGATACCACTTCTGTTTTACCTGATGTAGCTTGGTGCGGAACGATTGGGTTATAGAGACACAAACAGTGACGTGAATTAACTTATATTAATATCCTGCAAGGCCCCCCGAGCAAGAAGAAGTGCCGCAACTCGATCTAGCGTGGGATCGACTAAAGTCTGAAAAGCACGTTGCAAAGTATCCCACTTATACAAAATAATGATCATGTATGGCGATTTTGGTGGTCAGCGGTGATTTCAATCTCAAAATAGTGTTCCCGGAGCCACTGCGTGGATATTCTGAACGTGTGGAATGTCCCATTTTCCTGCTGAAATTACCCTAATCCTTATAAGGTAACTCTTAAGGTAAGCCTTACATTATAACGAGGAATGAGCTTCATTTTGAACATTTCATTCGTTTGAACCTGGTTATAGTGAATATGCAGTAATTAGCTTTTTATGTAAATTAATTATCGTGATGCACAATGTATGTAGGAAACTTGAATGTGAACATTTTCTGTCATTTATTTATTATCTGTATTGAAATTGTTTATGTATATATTATTTTATTTTATTTGTACTTTGTATGTTTTCTATATGACTGTGATTACTTGTTATGTTTAATTTGTCAATGTAACATATTTTTGTGCGAACAGTTCCTTGTTCAGAGACTTTATCGTATAGCAGCGCTCGCCTGTGGGAGAGCAGGCAAGCAGCAGTATCTGCCGCCCCGTGACGTGGATCAGACGTTCGTACGCGGTCCGCGGAGTGCTCAAGAAATATAAGTAATAAAGTTGAACAAAGTGAAAGTTATAATTTGTTATAAGTGCAACGATATGGCAGTTTATGTGAAAGCAGTGAACATAAGTGAAGCAAGAATTGATCTCATTGAAACATTTATTCGTTCGTTCTGCTGAGGCAGAAATTCGTTACGTGTTCGGTAACCGTCCCAGACGTCCGAAACGCTGTAGCGTTATCGCGGACGCTAACGGTCGCGATTAATTATGCAATTCGTGATGCATCACGGCGAACTGCTAGCAAGCTGCCAAAGGAGGAGCCACCATGAAAATGATTTCTCTATGAATTTGTGTATTATTTATATGACTGCAGAGTACCACGTCGCTGTACTGATAAATAAGATAACTTAAATGCTATTGGTTGTAATTTACTGTGAATGCATGTTTAAGTTTTGTTAAAATACAGGAACATTAGACAGTACTTTTGTTATCTTATTTGAACAACTATTTAACCACTCATAATTAGTATGACAATCCTCAATAATGCATGAATAATATTTCTACACAATTTTACAATGAAGTGAGTGTCATTATTTGTTAGAGACTGTAAAAATCATTTAGTTGAGACAATTTTGCTAAAATTGATGGTAGAAGATAACAGACAGTTGAATTAATGAATAATTTTTCTATGTCGTGTTGCACTGAGTTCAACAATAATAGCCACCGCCACATCTATCCTATAAAGAACCAAACTCGTACTAATGTTGTATGCATAGCATTAATTAAGACTGATTTACTTAAATTTCCTATTTGCCTGAGTGAATTAATTTTTTCAAATACTGACTTTAGTGGTTGGACTGCCCCCACTTGCTAATAAATTGATGTTTAAAATCCTACTATTCATAATTTTCTAAATTATCATTACCATTAGCGTGCTAATTGGGTCGTACGCACTGCACAGACGGAGTAAGTTAATTTCTGCTATCTGTGTGTGCACAGTCTCTGTAGGAGATTTTGTAAGGAAGGGAAAGATGAGTGATCTTTTGAAAAGTTTGTCAAAGAGGACCATTGTATTTGTTAATTACACTAACTGTCTTGCTAAATATTTTCAAAATTTAACTACACCACTTGCATTAATCACGAGTTTAACGTAATCAAGAACGAAATTAAGGTCAGGTTTGTTATGTTGCTCAAACATTACAACAACAGCCACCATAGTTAGTAACACGTAAAACAATTTTTTATTACCTCCACTCACACTTTTCTTCAATAAATTAAACAACTTTCACCCAATATATTACCAAAATATATTTTCTTTCCTTACATCCTTTGCAATTCTTAATTGATATCATTGGGAGCAGGTTTTCATCCAGGATGCGCACGCACTTGTCATCTTTCAGAGTCGTGACTACACAAATCAGGAGACCCATATCACTTCAGCTGGACACGCACCACACCACTACAGAGCCTACACTAGCTTGAACAGTTTCCAGCTGCCATGCAGGATCCACGGATTCATGAAGTTGTCTCCATACCCGTACAGTCCATCCGCACGATACAACTGGGAACGAGAATTGTCATACCAGACGACGTTCCCAATCATCAACAGTCCAATGCCGGTGTTGATCGGCACAGGCGAGGCGTAAAGCAACGTAAGTGGCCCTTCCGCTCCGAAAGCCCATATCGATGATGTTTCGTTGAATGTTTCGCACGAAAAATATTCCAATGTTTGTAAAGCTTATGGGACTTAACTGCTGGGTCATGAGTACCTAAACTTACAAACTACTTATGAAATAACATCCATGCCCGAGGGAGGATTCGAGCCTCCGACGCCGAAGGCCGCGCGATCCGCAACGTGGCCCTGCAGACCACTCGGCTACTCCCACGCGGCAATGTTCCGCACGCTTACACTTGGTGATGGCCCAGCTTTTCTGACTATAACACCACATTAAAACTAATTTCGACGCCATATCCTGCCATTGTAGCAGACGTAACGGCTGCGCCGGACACCTCTTGTACAGGTGTTATCGACTGCAATGCCACACTCTGAGTGTTTACATGTCTCATTGTCTGCATACGAAAGCCTACACCAGATTCTTTGGCTCGTCAGTGTACTAGAAAACAATACACATTTCTTAATTTTGTATTCCTTACTGTTTTTAAATGTTTTTCTTTTATAAATTACTGGTATTCAGTTTATGTAGTTATTTTAATTTCTGTAATTCTTCTATTTTTAACGATATTAACGTTTAATCTTTAATGTATGTCACAAGAAAGTTTTACTAAAGATATTTGTCTACTCTTTAGCCGTGTAGGAGTTAAAGGAGGACCATAAACAAATTATTCAAGAAAATGTTAGAATTTTTTACATATAGAGAGCTGAATATTAGTAGGGTATGACGCATGGTTGATGAGGAGGTACTGAGTAGAACTTGGAAGGAAAGAAATTCGTGACATAACTTGTGTAACAGAAGGAATCTATATATAGGACACACACCGTGATATAAAGAGGAGCATCATCAAACTAGACTCTGGGTTGAACATCACAACAAGATCATAAAGTCTGTGAAACTATTCAATAAGATGTGCAAAATGTTCAAATGATTGTTAAGGTTATGGGACTTAACTACGGGGTCATCAGTCCCTAAACTTACAAACTACTTATCTACTACCTTATACTAAGGACGGCACAAATAGCCATGCCCGAGGGGGGATTTTAATCCCCAACCGTGGTGGCCGTGCAGACCGTGACTGGAGCGCCTCAGTCTCCTCGGCCACCGCGACCGGCATTCAATAAAATACTTCTAAGAAATCTACTTCTATTTGTATTATCTTTTTTAGTATTAGTATCACTTTCTCGGTTCCTCAACTGTTCTCTCTTTTCCCTTTCCAATTAATTTCAAGTGTTGGGGGTTCACTCACTCACGATATTTAGTACGAGAGGAGGTATTTGCGTATTACTGCGCTGGATTATGTTCTGAAGAAGTGAGTGTGAACTTGGAAACTAGTCTGAACCATTCTCCCAGTTTATCCTCTGTAAGAAGGTTGTAAATAAGAAGATAGAATTTAACCACTTGAACGTATTCATTTTAATCAAAAAATTACGTAATATCGATGGATATTCGGAGTATTCTTTTTATCTTATCCTCTCAGAAGTTTTTAATAATTATGTGTAAAAAGGGATTTATATTCTCATTAAAACGGATTTACTGTAAATTTTATCAGATATAATACAAATATTTCTCAATCAACTTTTACTTTTTGCTTTTCGATACATTAAAAAAAATCTATTTTCTCTCATTTATGTAAATTAGTTAGTTGGTATTATATGTTCTGAAGAATGAGCTCACAAATGTCATGGGCTACCTCTTATTGGAAGGCGAACTTCAACAACTTTATGTATCAAACAATGTGAGTAGAGAGAAGATGTGGATGACATTTAAAGAAATAGAATCGTCAGCAGTTGAGATATTTTAAACAAACAAATTAATAACAGAAAGGCCTGTCTCCCCCCCCCCCCTCCCCAAAGAGACACCAAACAGGTTAGGTCACTTGCGGAAGAAAAGAAAATTACATACTACATTTAAACAGATACATAATCTCCAAGACTGTCAATGTTTTACACAAACTCGTAATTCAGCGCGGACTTCAATGCGAGAAGCTAACAATTGTTTTGACAACGAATCTCGTCTCGTGATTTAGAATCAAATTCAAAGACATATTGTTCACATGTAAAATACACTAGCGGCAGGGTATTTTTCTCCAAAGCTCCATAAGTATCTGTCATAATACAATCGCTCGCTCAGTGTGAGATCTATAGCTAAAGACTGGAATGTTGAGCACGTCACTCCAGTATTCAAGAAAGGCAGTAGGATCAGATCATTGACGTCACTTTGCTTCAGAATTTTGGTAGTTATACTTTTTTCGAACATTGCAAACTACTTGCAGAGAACAACCTATTGACATAGTCAACGCCGATTCAGAAATTAACCTGCTGGTAAAATATAAATAGATCTTTACTCACAAGAAGTATTTCATAAGTGGTGTAAAATAATAATTGCGTGCTTCTGGAATATCGTCTCAGTTGCGCTACTGGATTCAGGAATTCTTGTCGCAAAGCACACAGTACGCAGTAATTAATGGAAAGTCATCTAGTAAAATTGATGTCGCGCGTTCCCTGCAACGTGTTATAGGGCTCCTAGTGATCTTTACGTTTATTTACATTTATTTAGGGATCTAGGGATACTCACTGTAGCTTCACAATATATATATTCACTCATGAAATTTGTTATTAGCAATCCGACTCAATTCAAAAGTAATAGCAGTGTGCATAACTACGACACTAGGAGAAAGGATGATGTTCACTATTCAAGGTTAAATCTAACTTTGGCTCAAAAAGGGGTGAATTATGCTGCCACAAAAGTCTTTGGTCACTTACCAAGTAGCATCAAAAGTCTGACAGATAGCCAACTAGTATTTAAAAAGAAATTAAAGGAATTTCTGAATGGCAACTCCTTCTACAGTGTAGATGAATTTTTAGATAAAACATAAAATATATATATATATATATATATATATATATATATATATATATATATATATATATATATATATAAATAATAAAAAAATTACAAAAAAATTCTTAAAATATAGATTGTCAAGTATAGACAAAATTTACTAAACTGACACGTTCCACATCATTACGAAATGTCGTATACATGATCTAAGGAACAAGTATTAATCTAATCTAATCTATAAACAAGAGAGATTCTCAGAAGGTCTGTTTGACGGTTCTCGGATGATGCTGCCCTTTATCAGTCAGTAAAGTCACCTAAAAATCGAAAGTAGCTGCAAAAGATTTTATGAAGATACCTGCATACTTCAAAAAATTGTAGTTGACCCTCAGTAATGAAAAGTGTGGAGTCACCGATATGAGCTCTAAAATAAGTGATATTCTGAGCACTGTAGCCGAGTAGGTCGAGTAGCCGAAAGGTTTAAGACGTCACGCTGCGGAGCCCGCAGTTGGTAGCCGTCGGAGGTTCGAGTTCTCCCTGGGATATGCGTGTGTATGTTGTCCTTAGGATAGTTTTCCTTAGTTTAAGTAGTTTGTAAGCTACGGAATGATGACCACGCAGTTTGGTCCGATAGATTTACAAATATTTGAACATTTGGACATTCTGAGCGACATAGAGGTTCGTACATCCACTAAAACTGACTCCTGCCCACAACATTCGACCACCACCATAATACGGTCATGTTTCCTGCACAAAAGCAAGATTCTTCCAAATTACCCGTTCTTTCCAGGTGAAGGAATGACGATTGTCCGACTGATCACAAATCTTGACTCGTGAACAGTACCTGGCATCATTCATTATGACCGCAATCCTCCGCCCAGATTCTGTGGTTTAATAAATGGTGTCGTAGTTTACACTGGACACACACCATAGGAGCAGAGGCTACAGGCAATTTTGGTCCGTTTCTGTTGATATTGCCTGTCCTGTTTCTGCCTGGATGGTCCGTTGTAACCGTTGTTTTCAGCCTCCAGTCTCGACTGACCACTAACCGATCATCTCTTGCTGAAGTTACCTTGTGGATGAGCTTCGCCTTGCCTTCTTTAAAGGTTTCCTGCTTTCTGAAATCGCGTCCAGGTCCTGAAAATTACCCTTTGAGACTTTTCAACAGCTGCAGCCACCTCCCTGCTTTTGAATAGCTCTCCATGCTATATGCTCACTACAGTATCTAAATCCAACTGCTTGTGTAATTCGTTTGGTAAACAGAAGTCACTATCAACCCCGACTGCAGGAAAATATTATTATTACCACCATTTCGGTTGCCGTAATGTTGTTGTTGTCTCCAATCTGTAGAACTGACAGAAAGACGTCGAACCATTTTACTTCATTCTGTCGATTGCAGAACTTTCGAACTTAGGTTCCTCAACTGATCCACTAATTGTTTTGACTAATGTATAATCAATTCTTGTACGCAATATGCACTGTTTCAACAATAAATATTGGGTAAATTGACAAACGTTAAGGGATTGTACTAATTTATATTACCTGGAATGTACTTTATTAACGTTTTCGTGCAGAGTGTTGCTATGTTTGCATGTTGGTGTGTACGCATTGCATACAAATCTTCAGTTTTGTTCCACTCTTTATGAAATTATGAACACGTAAGTTTCAATCCATGAGGACGGTCGCCGAAAGTGTAAGGATCACGTACGACACATAGTTCACGAGATATGACGTCATAAACAATGAGATGCGAGACGAACTGTTGCATTACGCTACAATGTTGCATATTGTAACACCACATCGCGACCATAGCATTAGAATCACCTTATTCCAACATTTTTGATCGTTACGTAATTTTAATTATTTGTTTAGAGGCAGAAATTTCTCATTTTTAACATTTTTAATAAATTCAAATTAGATCAGAGTAATTCAGAATAACAGTATCCAGGGAATACGTAGGTCAAAACACCTCGTATATCAGATCATTTGTCAGGTTGCTATTACAAATCCGAGCAATGCCGGATTTTCAGATGGTTATAAAAAGCAAAGTTTCTCCCTGAACCAATAGTCTTGCTAAATTTTTATCTGTAAAGTTAGTTTACTTTAATAAGTTTTAATTTACTCCATCAATCAGTAACGTTCAGTCAATGGAAAAACATATCTAGCAAGTGAAGCATGATGCCAAATATTTATTTTAAACTTTTTCAAAATAGTAACGTGTCACGTGGCCTGACTGCTGGATTCAGCCCCTCCGAGACGCAAATCCTGGCTACGACTCTAATGTAGGGGCATAAATGAAGTGCTAGGGAGAAAGTAGGGAAAACGTAGGTGCATTTTGGTGAGACTGTAGGTATTTTCTCTCTCTGCCATCTGGCAACACTGCAGTCGAGGGTTAAGGAAATTTCTAAAAGCTGGCAGATATCATTCATCCCGGGCAACGCCGGATATTCAGATGGTTATAAGCAAAGTTTCTCCCTGAACCAATAGTCTTGCTAAATTTTTACCTGTAAAGTTAGTTTTGTTCCAGTAAACATTATTTAATCTATGAAATGCCAAAATGCTGCTTTACTTTATAGATGTTAAAAACTGTTTATTATTATCGCAATAGGCCTATTTCGGCACTGTGGCCATCATCAGGATATCTGCGGACAAATATTTATGATTAAAATGAATTTCTATCTCTTCCAGGATGTTCATGTGATAACCTTTTGGTGTGATATGTAATATTTTCATTGCTTCTGTAATTCGATCTGTTTCGTGATTTTCTGTTATCCTGGAAGAGATAGAAATTTATACACCTTTAAAGGAAAGCCCTGACGAAATTTTAAATGAACAAACAGAACTACAACACAAACATTATCTAGACAACTTTATTAAAATTTTCGAGTCGAGCTAAAACAAAGATATACATCGTAATACCATAAAATAATAGAGATCACACCACACTATCAAAGATCCCACTATATGCAGTCATAAAGAAACTGTAACCATAGAGCGTCGCTGGAGGATATGTCAACCTGACAGATTAGCTGTATAGAATTAAGACCTGATTATCGTAATATATATACCATCTAAAGAACATGTACACTGCAATCATTGCAGTCATTATAATCAAGTATACCTCCACGATGCTACATGGAAGTGAGTCTGAAATAATATGTCACGGAAAATGTATTAAAATTGTAAGTATCTTTATTTCACTCATTTTAATCGTAAATATTTGTCCGCAGATAGCCTGATGATGGCCACAGTGCCGAAATAGGCCTATTGCGATAATAATAAACAGTTTTTAACATCTATAAAGTGAAGCAGCATTTTGGCATTTCATAGATTAACAATATGTCCTTAAAAGACGTACACAATGCTGCAGGCCCAAATGAAAAGAAAAACATTATTTAATTGTATGTAGTAAATGTGTGTCTGTGATGTAGCGGCTTCCCACATTAGGCCGATCGCGCACCCGCGCAGACGGAAGCGTGTGAGGTGCGGCAGGCAGGGCGCTGACCCCAGCTCGGTGCAGTGGTTGTTGCGCGGGTCACCGGCTGTAGGGGCGGCAGACCGGTGTAATGTGCTGACGCGACTGCCCACTCGGCACCCGGGGCGACGGACCGCGGCCTGTGGTCAGTGACGGCTGGGCCGCAGTGTGGCGGGGCCCGCTGCGCTGACGTATCCCGCGCCTGGCCACACGCGAGGCCCATTAGGGTGTCGGCAAATGCGCTAAGCGAGTGCGGACGCCCGCGAGCGCTCGCAGTGCTTCCCCGCAGGCAACTCCCCCTCCACCTTCCCACTCACTATACTACCATGGAGTGCAGCAAGACAAGCTTTTCTTGTTCGTGTTACTATTGTTTCCGGCTCCAAAGTCTCATTGGCGTTCGTGGTAGAAGAAATTTACCCTCTGTGGCGTAGCCGAGCGGAATAAGGCACCTTGCTGCGGAGCGCACGGTTGCTCGCTGTTGGTAGTTCGAGTCGTCCATCGGGCTTGGATGTGTGTGAGTGTGTGTGTGTGTGTGTGTGTGTGTGTGTGTGTTTGCATTTTGTCCATAAGTAGAGTTTTGATTTAAGTATTTGTAAGTCTAGGGACTAAGAACCAAAGAAATTAAGTTCCATAGATTTACAAACATTTGAATATTTGAATTTTGAAAAAAATTACGATAATTATAATCCCTATTGATATTAGGCATTCTATTACCAACTGATCTTACAAAGCACATGAACGAATTTGCTAGGTATTCAGCAACTAATTGCCAATTTTTTGACACAGTGTCATCTATTGTAGGATGCAGGGAGAACATAGATATTTAATATAAGAAAAGTTGGAAAATGGTGAGTGAACTTTGACGCAGAAGTTGAACATGGAAGCGGTGCTATGTTGAGCCGGCCACGGTGGCCGAGGGGATTGAGGCGCTTCAGTCACGGTCTGCACGGCCACTACGGTCGGGGGTTCGAATCCCCCCTTGGGCATGGATATTTGTGCCGTCCTAGTTCGTAAGTAGTTCATAAGTAGAGGGGCTCTTCAAAGGAAATGAACTTCGAGACAATATTGTAGGAAGGGAAGAGGATGTAGATGAAGATGAAATAGGAGATACGATACTGAGAGAAGAATTTGACAGAGCACTGAAAGACCTAAGTCAAAACAAGGCCCCTGGAGTAGATGATATTCCCTCAGAGCTACTGAAATCTCTGGGAGAACCAGCCATGACAAAATTGTTTCACCTGGTGTGTAAGATGTATGAGACAGGTGAAGTACCCTCAGACTTTAAGAAAAATGTTATAATTCCCATCCCAAAGAAAGCAGGTGCAGACAGGTGTGAAAACTACAGAACCATCAGTTTAATAAGTCATGGTTGCAAAATATTAACACGAATTATATACAGAAGGCTGGAAAAGCTGGTAGAAGCCGACCTCGGGGAAGACCAGTTTGGGTTCAGGAGAAATGTAGGAACACGGGAGGCAATACTCACTTTACGGCTTATCCTAGAAGATAGATTAAGAAAAGGCAAACCTACATTTCTAGCTTTTGTAGATTTGGAGAAGGCTTTTGACAATGTTGATTGGAATAAACTCTTTCAAGTTCTGAAGCAAGCAGAAGTAAAATATAGGGAACGTAAGGTTATTTACAACTTGTACAAAAACCAGACAGCGGTAGTCAGAGTTGAAGGGCATGAAATGGATGCAGTGGTTGGGAAGGGTGTAAGACAGGGTTGTAGCCTTTCTCCAATGTTATTCAATTTGTACATTGAGGAAGCTATAAAGGAAAGCAAGGAGAAATTTGGAGAAGGAATTAAAGTTCAGGGTGAAGAATTAAAAACATTGCGTTTTGCCGACGACATAGTAATTCTGGCAGAGACAGCAAAGGACCTGGAAGAGCAGTTAAACGGAATGGACAGTGTGCTGAAAGGTGCATATAAGATGAACATTAACAAGAGCAAAACTAGGGTAATGGAGTGCAGTGTTAGAAAATCAGGTGATGCTCAAGGAATTAGATTGGGTAACGAAGCAATAAAGGAGGTAGAGGAGTTTTGTTACTTGGGCAGTAAAATAACAAATGATGGTCGGAGTACAGGGGATATAAAATTCAAAATGGCAATGGGTAGAAAAGCATTCTTGAAAAAGAGAAATTTGTTAACATCGAATATTGATTTAAGCCTAAGGAAGTCCTTTCTGAAGGCATTTGTGTGGAGTGTTGCCTTGTATGGGAGTGAGACATGGACGATAAACAATGCGGACAGGAAGAGGATTGAGGCTTTTGAAATATGGTGCTACAGAAGAATTCTGAAGATTAGGTGGGTTGATCGCGTAACTAATGAGGATGTACTGAACAGAATGGGGGAGAAAAGAAAACTCTGGCATACGTTGACTAAAAGAAGGGATAGATTGGTAGGACACATTCTTAGACATCAAGGAATTGTGAATTTAGCGTTGGAGGGAAGTGTGTGGGGTAAAAACCGCAGAGGAAGACCAAGAGATGGATACAGTAAGCAGATTCAGACAGATGTAGGTTGCCGTTCTTATGTGGAGATGAAGAGGCTGGCTCAGGATAGGGTATTTTGGAGAGCTGCATCAAACCAGTCTCCGGACTGAAGACCACAACAACAACAAGTAGTTTGTAAGTTTAGGGACTGATGACCCCGTAGTTAAGTCCCATAAGCTTTACAAACATTTGAACATTTGAATTTTGCTATGTTGAAATCAGGCCATTCAGGTGACGCAAGTAGGTTGGCCGGGACGCAGTATTGCGTAACAGCCAAACAACTGTATTGCTTAAAGGAACAAGTGGCTGGGGCATACGTGAATGGAAGTAGGAAACCGGTCACATGTACAACTGTCAGTTATGGCACACTTGTGATACACAGGCTGATGGGGTCAACCTCATCAAATAAATACAGTCGGAAAACATACAGGGCAGTTGGCTGCAGTGTCCCGCTCTTGACAGTGGAGCAGAGGACCATCAAACAAAGGCATGGTGCAGTAAGGCTGCAGCAAGAGGCAAGATACTCACCCAGGGGCGTGGTGTGGACGAAAGGACGTGGCCACACCTAAAATGCTCCTGTGACCATCTGGAGGGTGAAGAATCAGCAGTGGGCGAAGGAGGACCCAGGTTCAACTTCCGGGCCACACCCAGCACTGTACAACCATCGCCGGCTGCAGTACACACAGCATCGAGGAATCTCCATGGTCGGGAGTGGTGACAAAAGAGACCTCTCTGGAGCTCTAGAAGAGGGCGTTACCTTCTTCAGGTAGACACTGTCCTCTGAATGCGCTCTGCATCGCTTTTAGCGAGCCATACATCCGGTGTGTGGAGGGGAAGGCTTTTGGCGTGGTCTTAGGCTTAATTGCATTCTTATTCTGGTGATGATTTTGTGTCCAGTTTTTCTCAAGTTGGGACACATGTGTGTGGCCTTCAGGCTTTGTGTAAACATAGTCTGTTATTGAAGCTTTTTTTAAACAAACGTTTTCGCATGTTCTCTGTACCCATGAGTATGCTAAGTATTTCTCAGATTTTCTGTACATTCTATGTAATTCTCCATGTTTGCACACCACGTTGTACTTATGGATAGTATGCTGCTGCCTCCCCACACATGAGTTCGTTTGGTGCATAGTTGATTTTCAATCAGTTCAAATGTTTGTAAATATATTGGACCAATCTGGTGGTCAGCAGTCCATAGCTTACAAACTACTTAAACTAAGGAAAACTAACCTAAGGACAATACACACACCCATGCCATAGGGAGGACTTGAATCTCCGATGGCGAGCAACCGTGCGCTCCACAGCGAGGCACCTTAGACCGCTCGGCTGCTCCACCGTGACTTTCAATCGGTGCTTGAAGACACCCACCATCTTGTCAAAACGCCGCTTATGCTTCATTTCACCGATGCTGTCAAGTGTTGCCATATGAGTAATGTGTCACAAGCATTATGCATCTGTCTGTGAGTGAATGAATGTGCTTTCCTTTATCAACTATGTATTTGCAAATTTCCTCCCATGTTACCTCCATATTCATAAAGGGCAGAAACAATTTCATTAAGGGCAGTAACTTTATGATTTTAATTCACTTTTGTACAAAGTGTGTGCTTTATTGTGTTTCATTTGGTCTCCCCACATTTATTTGCTTTTTCTTTTATTAAATAGGTGATGATTTGAAGTATCAAACCTCTGCTTTATAATTTCATGATCCTTGTCCCATATTTAATTATTTATTCATTTTTCTTAACAGTTATTTTGTGTTTGTTAAAACGTTGGCTGCTCCCTTAAGGAGTGAGTACTTAGATAAATTTCCATTGCACAAGTACTGTGGCCACTCGCAAAGTAATTTAGAGCAGCAGTAAGGGTCTTGCAGATCTCAACTGCCTGAGATCTTACATACAAAACTTAACAAGCTACTTTCAATGCTTGCTTGAGGGGAGAGTGGAGTCTCCGACAAGGGCGGATGCGCAATTAATGACATGGCGCCTTAAAGTGGACTCTCTCCAATGGGGCGTAAAATATCAGCAGTTATCTTTCTCTAATCATCCAGACACTAACATGCTGAGCATCAGTATACTTACTTCAATTCAAGAGCACCCTGCAGAAATTTCACTAGTTTGCAGAGTACCTCTTAACAAGCAATCGGCAAACGCCCAAGTTCCATCACACTGGTGGCAGAACTCATTTCGGTGGTATTAATAAAAAGCAGGGCAGCGAAATTACGTATTATCGAACTCAGGTCTCCTTCTTACTAGGCTGTCTGTTTATCCGGTCAGCCACAATGCCTTTCGAATAACACGAATAAACCGGTAACCTCAGTACGTCTTCTTCCACAACACAAACTTTATTTTTACCTATATTATCATCAGCAGTTTACTGCTATGTTAGCGGGCACTATGCATCTGAATTTTCTACGAACCATTGTTTCCCTCTTATTTTTGCTATAGCTACTACCATCCATCACATCATCCAGGATCTGAAATTTCTTCCTCACTCGTCTTCCCTTCCACATAGCCGAATTCTGATGTTTTCACAAGCCTGTCCTTCTTTCTTAATACATGCCCAATACAGTTCCGTTTCCTTTTCAATTTCATCCAATAACTATCTTTGTTATCCCTCTCATCTCAGTACCTCCTCAGTTTTCACTCTGTCCATCCAGCTTATTGTAACTATCCTCCGCTATGGCTACATCTCATACGGCTCTACATCTACATCTGCATGGGATTTCCGTAGCGCTGTCTCCTCTGTATCGTGACAATACAAAAAGATCTGCCCTTGTTTAGACTTTTTCAATGTCCTCCATCAAACCCACCTAATAACGATCTCACAGTGGGCAGCAATACGCGAAAAAAGGACAGACAAGCATAGTGTATGCAGTTGCGTTAATAGTTCTATTGCATCTTTTAAGGGTTCTGCCAGTAAATGGCAGTCTCTGGTTCGCCTTTCCCACGACATTATCTGCGTGCTCTTTCCAGCTTAAGTCTGAAGTAATAGTAATTTCTAGGTATTTTGTGAAGTTTACGGCCTTAACTTTTGATTGATTTATCTTCTAAACAAAGTTTAACGGATTTCTTTCCGTACTCATTTGGACGACTTAACATTTCTCATTATTTACAGTAAATTACCATTTTTTTCAACGTAGTGATATCTAATTTAGATCGTTCTGCAGTTGGGTTTGATCTTCAGACAATTTTACTAGACGGGAAATTACGGCGTCATCTGCAAACAACCCAAAAGTGCTGCTTAGATTTTTTCCCAAATCGTTGATGTAGCCTTGCTCTGTCTTCTTGCTTCAACGTCTAAGTTTCAGCAGCATCCAGAACAGTCCACACGAAACATTTTATTAATTTTTTTTCCTTAGACTTTTTGTGTAAAATCATGATTTCGCATAATTTTTCTGGTTTTAATATTTAGCTGCTGTTCCAGTTAGTTTCTGTTCTCCTTCCAAAATACTTAAAGCCTTTCACATATTCTACTTCCTATCCATTCACGATGATATTTTTTCATTTCCTCTCATTACCATTACTTTTGTTTTCTTTGCAGTGATTTTCATTCCTTAATTTTTTATGGTATTCACTGTGTCCGGTAATTCTTTTTCATATTTTTCTAGAATCTCAATCAAACTATACTTCTTCCTTCCATTTTCACAGTCGTCAATCATATGTTTTAACTATATATTGAAAAGGGAAGGAGACAAACAGCAATTCCAACCACTTGTCACTTTCACCTCTAATGTTTATTGAAGCTATTTGACTTAAATATAAGAAATTTACCATTTTGGTTTCCCAATCATTTCTCTTTTCACTCATTATACATACAAGCTTATCCCAGTTCACATTGTTAAAGGCCTTTTCCATATCTATAAAGCACATATACAAGTCTTTTCCCTTTTCAGTAACGCTGTCCCCCAAAATTCGCAACTGTCAGATTTCATCTCTTGTATTCCATCTAAAACAAAATTGCCCTTCAGACAGATCCTCCTTGATTACCTTTTTCTATTCTTTATTAAGGATTCTTAATATTCTCCTATATAATTTGTATCAACTTAACAGAGGCTCTCCAACAGCAAGAACGGTCCTTCCCGTACCTGAGGCATAGGTGATACTAATATCAAATAAATTCATTATTCAGCGTGTATCAAAGAGGATGCCGCAAACTTACACGGTCGGAAGTACACGATAATAGAAGCAAAAATGTCCTGGTAATCATATATCCGCAAAAAAAGCCGTTTACGAGGTAATTGCGAATGTATGGTTCCAAGCCGCTACTGATATCTTTGTAAACATCTTTCTAGTTAGTAGACATTTTAATTTGAAATTTTGATTTTACGATTAAGATTTACAACGCATGGGTTACCTGATAAAGGAGGTGTTGCAAGTGTCTTCCTTGCATCTGGATGCAGTACTATGCCTGTCGCTGCAATGAAGTTCAAATTTGTTGTTTATTTCCCGGATTTTGGTCATAGGCCATTTCCAAGTACGATGTCAAAGTCATAACTTTGACTTTGTACTTGAAAGTGGCCTCAATCAGAAATTGTCACCAGCGGTTCACCTGGACCAAAAAAGAGATCAAATTGCAGCAATAACATTTAAATGAAATTTATATTACCATCTCTATAAACAAACTTCTGCACTGGAATAACGGCAGGCGGCGTTCAAAGGAGAAAGCTACATTCTCTGTGTAAGAGAAGAGGTCATCGCAAACAACTTGCGCGAAATGCAGTGCCGTGCTCAGCCTAGATCCGCACGGTTCTTTTCTAAAGCCTCTGTGATTGGCGTCCAGTAGGAAAGCCGGACTACAGGAACAGCACCTGCGTTCGCCCGTTCGCTACACGATAATTGGATGTCTGCTTCCTGAGTAAACTTTGTAACTTCCTGAAGAATACTCGGGGATTCAAACGTAACATTGTGAAACAAAAAACTTTGCGTTTATTTATTCCTTCCTTCTGTTATCCTTTCTTCTATTATACCAACTCATCTTCCTTACTATCTCGGCCCATCTCCTCCTCTTCCATATCTGTCTTCAACATCTTATACCCCTCAATCTCCACCCAACTCCTCACCATCTCTTTCTCTGACTCCCTATCTCCTCCTCACACTGTCTATGAAGAATTACATATATCTATAAACTTTCGTGATCACCGGTGACACGGTGTCGATGTTCGTTGTCAAGTACTTTATGCAATTCACCGTATCAAATCTCAGGCAATTTGCAAAATCATGTGTGCCGAACTACATGAAGATCGGAATAAAGTCAAAGACTGATGTTGATTTCTGTTATAAAATACCGTATGTAATGTAGTCTACAAAATTGTAGGTTGTTTTTGACCATCCTCTTCTTATGAACCGTAAGTGTTAAAAATTCCATCCTAATTTATATGAAATACAAATAAACAAACGGACTCTCTTCTTTACATGTACAAAAATTGTTTATATATAATACAATTGCTTAAATAACTAATGTAGTCTGCATCTACCCGGATGTTAATTACAGCATCGTGTAAAATTTAGAATAAATTGCCCCACAACTGTTCGAAATGTTTCATGAAAAATTTAAACAACGACGTCTTTATACAACAGTTGCCTTAGCATCCGCTGTTGCCGTGTATGTATTTGTTCCATTCGTAAGTTAGTTCAAGCAAATGTTCAAGTAATTTGTCATTGCGATTTGCGGGCGATCTGATTGATTATTAGAATAATAATATATGGCAAGAGGAGACCATTTTCAACTGATTTAACAACCGTATACGGACCTGAATGCTCATGATCTAATACTGATGACGTAATGAAACTGAAATGAGTATTCAGGTCCGATAATGGAAGTTAAGTCTGTTGAAACTGGTTACCTGATGGAATAAAAATAAAATAATTACCGGTGTTGGCCATATTTTATTATTGTAAATATTCAAGTGTTTATAAGCTATGGGGCTAATTGTAGTGACCATCACTCCCTAAACATGCAAACTACTTCAAATTACGCTAAAAACAATACATACACCCATGCCCGACGATTGACTCGAATCGCCGAAGGGGAACAACTGCGCAAATAGCCTTAGAGCGCACAGATTTTCCGCTGCGGTTTATGTTAATCTCCTTATCACCCTTCGTTTCATAGGTTTCTCGTCCAGTCTAGATCCATTCATCCTCTGTAATGAGTGAATATCGGCCTGTAATCTTGTTTCGTCGTTGCTCAATGGTTATGACGTCATATCTCCTAACCAATGTCACACAATAAAGTAATTTGCCAGGTCCTTATAGAGTGTAATAACAAGAAAACGTGTGAGAAATATTTCGCGAATCTAGTAAAGTCACTGTAATTTATCAATCGTCTCACTATCTCTGACATCATACTTCCTGATATACTTATGGTCTAATTTTGAAGATACATTCAGTGGTACGTACGCGTACTGTCTATAGAGTTCCTCGCGATTATAATCAGTTGTGTAGAAGTAATAAATTGCAGCCGTGTCGTAGTTGTGCTACAAGTACAGCGATTAAGTAGTGCGTTTCGTCGTTTAGTTAGGGTTGTCAGTGAGGAAAAGATTCGTAAATATTTGATATCTCGTGGAAAGTTTCTTGAATTTGACTAAGTGCTCTAATTATTAAATAGTGGAAGAAAATTTTTATGTAGACCATGATTTTCCTTTTGTTTTGAAGGACAAGTGTACCAATTTTCATCTAGATCAGAATAAAACTAGATTATGTCGACGTCCATAGGTCAAGAAAACTCCTCCATGCAACATACGAAATTTTATGCAGGCATTGCTCCACCCTCACGGTAAGGAATGTGTCTACCAAATTTGGAAGAAATCGGTCAAGTGGTTTAAGAGGAGTTGTGCAACATTGTGCCATGATGCAGCAGTTTCTCGAGCAGTTCATTGCTCATGATGCCATACTTCCTGTACGTGATACTTACTTCCACAGTCGCCTTTCATAAGGATCGGAGTATGGAAAATGGAATACAAACACACAAACATACGGATATTCTTTGTATGAGAATACTGTAACTGTTTAGCATAGGCAGAAACCATTTTAGTATTATCAGATCGAACAGTCTGGATGGTCTATCGACCACTTAACGCTAGCACAGGCAATGGCCGTGTGCAATGGATACACCGGTTCCCATTGGATGACTGAAGTTACGCACCTTCGGTCTTGGCTAGCACTTGGTTCTACCGAGCGCTGCTAGTAAGCGGGGTGCACTAAGCACCTGTGAGGCCAACTGGAGAGCTGCCCTGGTCTGGTAAACCTACGTAACGGGAGTGCGAGGTGACGCCTACGGGCAAAAGACGACACGGCGGTCGGTTTCTATCCGTTGGGCCCTCGAAGCCTATGCGGGACGTAATTTTTGACGCTAGGAAATGTGACATTCTTGGAGTGATCCTACGAAGTGCTGAAAAAAGGAGAAACTGGAGCCATTGCTATTACATGCAGCTGCAGTGAACTGTTAAATGACAGTATTTGTATACAGTTGCGACCTTCCTATCGGTACTCACCAAAATGAGTTGGGCAACACATAAGTCAGGGTGGTAAAAGGTTTATGACTCGTAGTCTCTGTTCTCAAGGGGGAGTTATGTATGTCAGCATCTATGCCCTAGCCTCTATCACTCTGCAGATAATGACGCGAAAGATATATTTTAAATTTAAATTAAAGCTCTGAATAGCCAACAAAATGGATTCTAAGATAATGTTCAGAAGATTCATTTACGAAATATTTTTTTATAAATGGAGTTTATTACTTTTTTGGACATGAAAATGCGGAGGTGGTCCTACTTTATACATCTGTAAATAACTGAATATTTCCCTAACTTTTGTTCATGAGAGGCACAGTAAGTATCATACGCACTCGAGAGTAAAAGTTCCAAATTATCACAAGTAAATTAATGACGTCCATCGAACATGACAGCTCCAAATTAATCCGAGATTAGTTACAGTATTTGTTATAAAATACAGTTTGTCATCACATGAGTACACGATTGATAATTATCACACTTCCACAGCCCTACTACCGTCCATAGTTTACCACTTCAAATCACAAGCAAAGCGACTCCAGACCGGCCAGCGGATCTTGGATCCCATTCTTCATGGTGATGTACGTTTAACAACGGGGGCGTTCCGCAACAGCCCTGTTCCAAGCCTCCTCGGTAAAGCTGGCATATCTCCCCTGAGGTTTCGCCGCCAACAGTTATTGGCTTCATATGTTGCCCACGTTCACGCCACGCCTCACCATCCAAATCGCAGGCTTTTGTTTCCAAATACCGTTCTTCCGTAACGACAACGTCGACCCAGTTCAGGTCTTTCTGGTGCTGATAGGTACGTACTCTCCTTTCCTCACTTGAGTTCTTACCTCTCCGTCCTGCATCCTCTTGCCAGTCTCATATCCCATCGTGGACCAACCCTCGTCTCCAGCTCCACCTGCAATTGTCCTGCTACCCAAAGGCGTCGGTTTCACCATAAACACTTCGACAGCAGTTTCTGGACATACTTGGCACGTCCCGTGATGCAGAAGTCATATACACACTGATGGCTTCCAGGCAGATGGCAAAGTGGGTTAGGCCTATGTTCATGGCGACCATATTGAACAACGCTCCCTGCCCCCTGGCTGTATTGTCTGTATGGCGGAGCTGATCGAAATAATCCGTGCTCTAGACGATCTCAGACCATGTCCCAGGAAGTCATAAGTCATCACTCATTGAGTGGCTTGTAAACTCTTGACCATTGTTTCCCCAAAGGCGATTTTGTTCGGTCCATCCAAGACTCTGTCTTGGCAAGCCTGGCTGTTATGTGGATTTTATCTGGACCCCGGGCCACATCGGCATTCCAGGGAACGATGGAGATGATCAGTTGTCCAATCAGGCCATCGCCTCCCAGCTTCTGGCCTGGAATTCGGAATGGTCAGCATTGAGCACGCCTAATAACGTCCGTGCAATAAAACCTTCGACAGCACCTTGGAAGACTTTCCTCAGGCCTTCTCGAAAGGACTCAGTCACCCTCTGACGCCTGCGAATAGGCCATACGTGGCTCATGCACGGCCACCTCTCACGTCGCGAGAACCAACCACACTGCCGATGTGGCGTTCTGATGACTGTGGTCCACATCTTGTTGGACTGTCCACTTTTAGCTGCATTGCAGCAGTCTTTTACCCTGCGTTCTGCGCTTCATTCGATTTTAGTTGACGACGCCTGTATGGTTGACCGTGTTTTAGGTTTTAATCGCGCAGCTGGTTTTTATCATAAGGATTTAATGGTGGGTACCTATTTCCGACTGGCAGTTTTAGTATGTGCAAAACGACTGGCTCATCCATTATTATCCTAGTGATCAGCCAGCCACAATCTTCTGCTGTGATTTTTACCATAATTGATTATTTGGTACATTACCTACTCCCAAAATTGTATCTCCTCAACCTAACGATTCATCTTTTAAATACAATTCCCTTCCAAAATAATATAAATTTCAATATCACAGAATTAAATGATTTGACCACTTCCCTACAAAATTGGTTTACATTTAAAAAAAAAAAAATATATATATATATATATATATATATATATATATATATATATATTTAACAATACTAAAATTGACTGGGACTGAAGCGCCGACCGCGGTGGCCGCGGGGATTGAGGCGCTCCAGTCACGGTCCGCACGGCCACTACGGTCGGGGGTTCGAATCCCCCCTCGGGCATGGATATTTGTGCTGTCCTTAGTTGTAAGTAGTTCATAAGTAGTTTGTAAGTTTAGGGACTGATGACCCCGTAGTTAAGTCCCATAGACTCTACAAACATTTGAACATTTGGGACTGAAGCTCTTTGTTCAGGTAGCTATTAAGCGTGGCGTCTCACTGCTGCCGTCGAAGTATAGTTACACAATTAATATTTATCATGGCTTTTATGCAAATATATTCAGGTCTTGTCCACAAATACATATAATTGTTTATGTATAAATTATCTGCTGCATATGTACTATTTTTAGTCTGCCATGAAATATTTAAGAGCAGGAACTGCCAACTACCAGCAGGAACTACCAACACATGAATATGTCCGACAGCTGGCTGCGGTGGCCGAGGGGACAGTGGCGCTCCAGTCACGGTCTGCACGGCCACTACGGTCGAGTGTTCCAATCCCCCCTCGCGCATGGATATTTGTGCCGTCCTTACTATTAGCTAGTTCATAAGTAGTTTGTAAGTTTAGGGACTGATGACCCCGTAGTTAAGTCCCATATGCTCTACAAACATTTGAACATTGATCATTTTGGAGAAACTTTACCAAACGAGGGATAATTCAACATGACTTATTATGAGGCATTGTGAGTTTGATAATGGAAAAACCTTTCCTTTTTTATTTGTCCATGATATTACTTATTTTTAAACCATGTACTCCTCCTACTCACGTAATTTCTGTTTCTGCATTTTTGTAATTTTTATATATATATATATATATATATATATATATATATATATATATATATATATTTCTTAGATGATATAGTATACACAAAATTTATCTGCGATAGAAGATATGAAGAGCAAAAATGTTTAGACATAGTAGTGTATAAAACAAAATCCACAATAAAATTTTGAAGTTGTACACCGTGTAGTGTTGCCCTCTACAATGTGTACAGTATGTAAAAATACAAAAGTGTCAGTACTTTACGTCTACAGATGTTGATTTTATATTTTTCATTTATTACAGCACTAAAGATGGGCAGACACTGACTGAAATCGATTTGTAATTCTAATAAAGATTTCAATTCGGCTAACGCTGTTTCTCTCCGTTTTAATACTTTTAATATTGTCGCTCTACATCGGACTCCATACAGAGTTGTGTACATGTTATAGGCAAACCTTCGGCAGTTCGTAGTAATCGATGGTAAGGCATCGACTATAACATACGTGATATCGGCCGTTCCGCAGGATAGTGTTAGTGGTCCTCTGCTGTTCCTTATTTATATAAATGATTTGATAAAAAAATCTAAGTAGCACTCTTAGGTTGTTTGCAAATGACGTCGTCATTTACCGTCTAGTAAAATCATCTGAAGATCAAAACCAACTGCAGAACGATCTAAATAAGATATTAGTATGGTGTAAAAATTGGCAGGTGACTCTAAATAATGTGAAGTGTGAAGTCGTCCACATTAGTACGAAAAGAAATCCGTTAAACTTTGCTTACAAGATAAATCAATCAAAAGTGAAGGCCATAAACTCCACAAAATACTTAGGAATTACTACTACTTCAGATTTAAACTGGCTAAGAACACGAAGATAATATCGTGGGAAAGGCGAACCAGAGACTGCGTTTCATTAGCAGAACGCTTAAAACTACAAAAGAAACTGCATACACTACGCTTGTCCGTCCATTTTTGGGGTATTACTGCCCAGTGTGCGATCCTTATCAGGTGGGTTTGACGGAGGACATCGATAGAGTCCAAAGTAGGGCAGCTCGTTTCGTATTGTCACGATACAGGAGAGACAGCGTTGCGGAAATGATACAGGATCTGGGATGGGAATCATTACAACAACGCGCTTATCGTTGCGGCGTGGGCTACTTACGAAACTCCAATCGCCAACATTCTCCCCCGAATGCGAAAATATATCGTTGACTCCCTCTTACATAGGTAGAAATGATCATCAGACTAAAATACGAGAAATCAGTACTCGAACGGAGAGATTCAGGTGTTCTTTCTTCCCGCGCGCTATTCGAGAATGGAATGGGAGATAAATGGTATAATGGTGGTTCAATGAACCCTCTGCGAGGCACTTAATTGTGATTTGTAGTGTATCCCATGTAGATGCAGATGTAGATACATTCTACACAGGCGTGTGCACGAATTGCCAACCACATTTTACTCCAACGTTCTATTGGCGCAAAATTTCGAAAATTCCGGAATTATTTGAACAGACCTCTTACATGATGCAGCAACAAAATCATAAATGTTTACTTCCCCGGTCCTTGAAGAAGAATTATTGCCTTTAATATGTCTGCATGTCACGATCGTCCGACAGAGGTGATGCAGTTCTTCGTAATCAAACCTGCTATTCCCGTTCGCCATAACTCACACATCCGGAATGGCAGGTGTTTCTGCTCGTGACGGCGCCACTGTCAGAGCATCCATTTAGCGAGCACCCCACCGCGGGCTCTCTTGTCGGCCGTCGTCGCTCGTCACGTAGGATCCGCTAGAAGCCTGCCGGCGGATGCTTTACGGTCGATCAATACTTCAGGCTGCTTCCAATAACCGATATTAATGGTGCTCATTAATACTGCGTACGGACGCACAGCGGGGTTACACGAACTGAGTTACTGGCGGGACATCATTCTTTCCGTGACAAGAGACAGCGCGAGCTACGCAAAAGGGCTTTTCATTCACCCTGTCAAAAGATGTATAGCCAGCGAGCGGGCGGGGAACCTTTTTGCATTCCCATTGATCAGAGCTATGAATGAACGGCCTATTACGTTTTTTTTAATCATGTTCTCGAAGCCCCCAGTGAATGTTGTCGGAATTTCCTTTTCACGTTCATTGCTGTGTTTACGTAATTGACCTGATTTCGTGGTAACGGGAGCGTTTACATTGAATGTTTGAAGGCGTACACGCTCGATAAAACATTTAAGCTAAGTCAGGCCTGACAACTGTAGTCGACGTCGTCATACGCCATGCTGCTATGAAACTTCCTGGGATATTAAAACCTGGCGGATCAGGATTCGCAGCAAGACTTTATCGCGGGCAAGCGCTCTACAGACAGAGCTACTTGAGAACTCCTGGATGCCAGTCCTAACAGCTTTACTTTTCCCCAGTTCCTCGCCTCCTACCACTCAAACTTCACGGAAGTTCTTCTGAGAACTAGCAAGACTAGCACTATGTCAGTTGATAGAGTATTTGCATGCAAGAGGCAAAGGTTCCAGGCTCGAATCACTAGCTGACACAGAGTTTCAATCTGCTAGAAAGTTTCGTATCAGCGCACACACCACCTCAAAGTGAAAATCTCATTTTGTACCGCACTATGTTATTCCTGTTTCGAAGAAAACTGTCATTTTTCGGCCGTGGCTGTGCGCAAAATTCAGATTGATTCATGCAAAAAAATTATACCAGCCAATACTTACTTTACTTTTTCGAGTCCGGACTCTCCGCAACCTAAATTTTTGGCTCAATATCGGGCCACGTCAACTGCCGCATCGCTGATCAACCATAGATCATCGACGGTACAGGACTGTGCGCAACTACAACATTGAAGCAACTGTGCCATGTCCTGTGTTTTCCACATTCGCAGAGAAGATCCTCAGCGACCGCTAGTCCCCAGTTAGTTTTACTGATTTTCACAGGTGCACCTTCCGTTCTCATCCTATTCAGGGTTTGCCAGGTTTCCCAGTTCAGTTCGCTTCCGGTAGAGCGTGCTTGTTGCAGTGGGCAGTTTTTAGGTGGTTCAATTGGAACATTCCTCAAAAAGCTTTTCCTTGATTTGAGTCTTCCTGGCGTTGTAGAGAACGTGGCGCTAGTCGAAAGTTTGCTTGAATCGCTCAGTGTACACTGCGACCGTTCTGCGGCCTTTTGGTGAGGCAAAGCCAGATGCCTGATATAGGAGGTCAATGGGGGTCGGTTTCATACACCCAGTGATTATCCTACACGTTTCTTTTAGGGCGATATCGACGGCTTAGGCATACGCAGATGTATTCCACACTGGGCAGGCATTCTCTCCTGTTGGAAAGCATAAAGCCTATGCTGTGGTGCGCAGTATGTCGTGTTCCGCTTCCCAACCGCTCCCCGTTAGCTTTCTAAGCAGAGCGTTCCTTGAGCCAATACTAATAATGATATTTATTTAATACGGTGTCGTTAACTGTTTAGAACCTAAACGTTCATCATGAGGCGGATTTTTACGTCCATGTACATTTAATTTTTATTTACTCTTGGAATCAAGCCTCCTATGTCGAAGAATATTTCGTCACAAGGGAACTAGAATGCAGAAGTAAATAATAACAAATCTATTTGGACGTAAACAATCGTCTGATGATGATGTGTAGGCCCGAAACCGGTGACGGCCATATTTTTTCCTTCTATGCAAGAATAAATATACCATGTTATTGGGTTGATATCATTTTCAAATTTGTAGTAAAGGGTTCCTAGGGCTATATCGTGTCATTTTCTAGTTATGGCCATACTAAAGTGTCCTCCCACCAAGAAGGCACTGTAAGCATAGGAAAGATGTTGGTAGCTCAACTATTCACAATCCCTACAATATGAAGTACAATCGAAATGTGTGTGTCAACTGCTTTTGGTCGAAGATGCCTATGACATTATATCAACTTTCTTTACAGGGACCGTAGCTTTTCAGTTACTAATGTCGATAAGTCATTAACTCAACAGGGTTCGTTTTCAATAGATTTCCATCAGAAATTAAGATGTTGGCTATCCCTCAAATCATCTAAACAGCGGACAAATGCGATAATTGGAATGAGGCAGTTTTGAATTTTAATCTCGCGGAAAGCATGCCAGGATAGCAGGGTTGTTAAGGTGAGCGCTCTGTAACCATCGCTGAGTAAAAAAGAAAACACAGTATGCACACACACATTGTCAATACAGGGAATTTTCCGTATGAGCGTGCAAGAATTTTACGGGACATATAACACTTAAAAGTTTGAAGTAGGGAATCTGTAGTGTGTGAAACTGGCTTGAGGTAATATCGAAGTAAACTTGTCTACCTCTTTGTCTCGCACTACAGTTTTCCAGATTATTTACAACTAAAATGCGCATAAGTTATCAGGTACTATTGTATTTCGTGAGGGAAAGAGGATTCATTGCGCCGTGTCACTTCGATATGTATGTCAGCAACCATCTCAATGTATTTCTTGGTCACTGGAGTGAAAGGGGATGTCCCAATCTATAGCCTGCGAGGTCGCCTGACCTGAAGTATCTTGATTATTTCCTACGGAATATATAAATACACTTGTTACGAGACCGCAGTGGGTCCGAAGATAAAAATTGTTGCCACACACCATGGATATCTGCCAGGGTCAAAATCTTGTTCGTTAATGTCATGCTTGGGTTGAGGTTGATGACCGGCAATATCAGCACTTTGTCAACATACAATGCACATGGTGCGTTTATGGTGTCACTTATAGTATTTGCAATTAAGAGCAAATAATATTGATAATAAAGAACATAATAATGTGAGTGTATTCCCGACACCTCTGGTAGCTGTCTTCTCCCGCACCAGAATTCCTACCTGAAATTGTTCAGAGAAGCATCCTCAATGTAGTCTTAAATTTTTGAACGCTCTAATAGAAACTCTCTACGTGACGAAAAGTTGAAATTAAACAGTTTTCGAATACTCATTACATTTTTACTACATTGACTAATTTCCTGCTTAGTAATATCGGTATATCAGAGAAGTGGGCTTTATTATTCAATATTTAATTAAGAAGATGAAAATTACCTTGTGACATAAGATTTCTGTTGTGTATCTGGAATCTCTTATTCTTTTTTTCTTTCGTGATGGTAATTACTGGAAGCTTCTACATTCATAAAATATTCAGCTTTACGTGCGGATAGACTGAGATTCACAACAAGAAGTCCCAGGAAATTAGTTCTACTAAACAACGGTTCAGCTAACTTGTGTTCTTCAGCATAATATCCGTTCCAGATAGGACACAAAGAGGAAGTATGGAAGATAAAAAGATGAAAAACACACTGAGTTACAGATTATTTTAATTGACTCGGAATTATCACGGAGATCATCTGCTAACTCCGGTAGTTGACGCTACAAGAGAGACATTCTGCACGATGGGATGGTTTGCTGTTCAAGTTCCATCAGCATGCTTTCCTATAAGAAAGAACCCATACGCTCCATGTGCCTGTCTTGAAAATACTAAGATAAAACTAGGAAGATTAGACCGTATGAGACTGCAATCGGAAAAGAAAAGTGACACTGATAGATAGTACCCATCGTCACACACAGCATGGTGGCTCGTGGATTACAGATGAATATGTCATTCATTCGTATATTTCTTTCTCTTTCTATCTTTTTAATCTGTAGTTAAATTATATCATGGCTCGTCTCATGTCCAAGCAGATTCCTTAACTTTTGTAATATGATTATGAATGCGAGTAATGAAAATCCACGGTGGAGCGTCCGAGCGCATTCAGGCGCTATGCTGCGATGCGCGAGGCCGTTCCCCGTCGGGAGTTCGAATCCCCCTCGGGCACGGATGTTTGTACCGTCTTCAGTATAAGCTATTTCATAAGTAGTTTGTAAGTTTAGGGACTGACGACATTGCAGTTAAGTCCCATAAGCTTTATAATTATTTGAACCCCCTCCCCCCAATTTGGCTAATAAAAAAGTATTCGTTCTAGGCAGGTGTTATTGTTATTGACCTGTGGGAAAGTGTCAAATTCATCTTCTTCTGTCCAAGTCATTTACTAAATTCACACATAAAGGGTTAAAAAAATGCCGCAGTTTGAGGTCGGCGTATGATTCCCCACCTAGAACAAGTAGCGAAGTCAGATTGGGTGCATTTTGGAAACAGAGTAATATACGGAGGAACTTTTATCTTTGCGCACTGCTATACCAGCAGTCCTAGATTGCTGAGCACACTACTGGGGCATCATATCCGAATACACAATGAATCTATGAGTAGAATCCTCGTTAGAAGTCAGAAGACTTTCCGGGGAACCGCGGTTAAGCGTCACATAATATAAGAAATAAAATCGCTTAATTGATTCAAAGGATCAGGTCATATAGTCACATGGTTATGCTGGGAAGGGCCGTATTTTGCGAAAAAAGATCAGAGAATGCGGTAAAACACGACGTCTGTAGTCTAATACTGTAACGGACTCTACCGTACATCTACCGATAAAACAAAAATAAAAATTGCTTGAATTTTTCAAAACAAAAATAGCACGCTTTTTTCACGATTCCCAGATGAAAATGCAAAATCCCACGCTGGAGTTCGGGAAGTTGTGATTGGTACTTGTTTTGTAATAGTTTACTGTAGAAACTGATAAAATAACCGATACAGGGCTCCCAATGAACCAACGTAGGTAGCACCAATGTAGGTTTTTATTATTATTTATTTGACATGCCCGATTACAGAGTAATATTACATGTTTTAAAGGTTATATCATCTACTAGTTTGGCAACAGCGAATTGCCAAGGCAACACTGGCGACGGAAATGATGCCGGGTCAGCCTCCCGAAGATGGAAAGTAATTTTGTGCACAGTGTGAAAGGAAGCTGCATCTTACGTACACACATTAGCGGGACGGGATATAAAGGAATTTACTACGTTAGCTGGCAGTTGCATTGAATTAAACCGATGGAGAAGATTCGTATGCTGCGTAGTTACCTTAATAGTTACTGTTACATATTCATGACTGTCTATATGTACTACTGACAGTCATAAATATTTACTATACTGAGAGATGAATTTGATAGAGCACTGAAAGGCCTAAGTCAAAACAAGGCCCCTGGAGTGTATGACATTCCTTCAGAGCTACTGAAGTCTCTGGGAGAACCAGTCGTGACAAAACTGTTTCACCTGGTGTGTAAGATGTATGAGACAGTCGAAGTATCCTCAGACTTTAAGAAAAATGTAATAATGCAGATTCTAAAGAAAGAAGGCACAGACAGGTGTGAAAACTACGGTACCAGCAGTTTAATAAGTCAAGGATGCAAAATATTAACACGAATATACAGAAGGATGGAAAAGCTGGTAGAAGCCGTCCTCGGGGAAGATCAGTTTGGATTCAGGAGAAATGTAGTAACACGGGAGGCAATCCTCATTTTACGGCTTATCCTAGAAGATAGATTAAGGAAAGGCAAACCTACATTTCTAGCTTTTGTAGATTTGTAGAAGGTTTTGGACAATGCTAATTGGAATAAACTCTTTCAACTACTGAAGCAAGCAGGAGTAAAATATAGAGAGGGTAGGGTTACTTACAACTTGTACAAAAACCAGACAGCACTTGTCAGAGTTGAAGGGCATGAAAGGGATGCAGTGGTTGGGAAGAGAGTAAGACACGGTTGTAGCCTTTCTCCATTGTTATTCAATTTGTACATTGAGCAACCTATAAAGGAAAGCAAGGAGAAATTTGTAGAAGGATTTAGTTTAGGGTGAAGTATTAAAAACATTATGTTTTGCCGTCGACATAGTAATTCTGTCAGAGACAGCAAAGGACCTGGAAGAGTAGTTGAACGGAATGAACAGTGTGCTAAAAGATGCATATAAGATGAACATAACAAGAGCAAAAAAAGGGTAATGGAGTGCAGCCTAAGAAAATCAGGTGATGCTGAAGGAATTAGATTAAGTAACGAAACAATAAAGGAGGTAGATGAGTTTTGTTTCTTGGGCAGTAAAATAACAAATGATGGTCACAGTACAGAGGATATAAAATGTAGAAGGGCAATGGGTAGAAAAGCGTTCTTGTAAAAGAGGAACTTGTTAACATCGAATATTGATTTAAGCCTAACGAAGTCCTTTCTGAAAGCATTTGTGTGCAGTGTTGCCTTGTATGGGAGTGAAAGATGGTCGATAAACAGTGCGGACAGGAAGAGAGTAGAGGCTTTTGAAATGTGGTGCTACAGAAGAATGCTGAAGAGTAGGCGGGTGGATTCCGTAACTAATGAGGAGGTACTGAACAGAATTGGGAAGGAAAGGAATTTCTGGCATACTTTGACTAAAAGAAGGGATCGTTTGGTAGAACACATTCTTAGACATCAAGGAATCCTGAATTTATCATTGGAGGGAAGCGTTTGGGATAAAAACCACAGAGGAAGACCAAGAGATGGATACAGTAAGCAGATTCAGACAGATGTAAGTAGCCTTTCTTATGTGGAGATGAAGAGGCTTGCTCAGAGCTGCATCAAACCAGTCTCCGGACTGAAGACCACAACAACAACATATGTACTATTATGTTTACGAACTAATCGACCGATGCCAAGTTGCCTCGCCAGTTTCTTTTACTGTTGGTGTTGTAATTATTAAACCGTTCCGAGAGCTTGATTTTTCAAACTGCACCCGAACTCATTTTGAAGGTTATTATTCGAATCTTGATCGAGGATGGCAAGTCGAGTGTCGCATTTCTCTTCAACTTGCACATTTGCGATATTGCTAAAAATGAGGCAGCCACACATAAAGAAAGCGATTATTTCATGGAAATTTTCGAGTGTGTCTCGTACACGTCCTTGGTACGATGAGTTCAGTGAGCACAGCTTATGGGTGTTTGTGAAGCTTATCACACTTATGCGGCAGCCTGTGAGGATAAAAAAAATGCGTCCTTACGGGTCGATAACGCTTTAGGACACTGCTCAGTGTTGCTATAACAAAAGTGTATAAATATTTGCTCAAGTAAGAGTCATTGCCCTTTGAAGCCTGAATTTTTATCTTTTTTCGTTGTTTTTTCGCCACGGCAGAGCGACCGAGCACATTGAGGCGCTATGCTACGATGCGCAAGGCCGATCCCCGTCGAGGGATTCGAATACCCCCCCCCCCCTCGGGCATGGATGTTTCTGCCGTCTTTAGTATAAGCTAGTTCATAAGTAGTTTGTATGTTTAGGGACTGATGACCCCGTGGTTAAGTCCCATAAGCTCTACAACATTTGAACATTTTTGATTTTTCGAAATTTGTCTGTGATACTCCAGTTATTGGAAAATAGTTTAAATATGAACAAAAATCAAATCAAAAGATATTATATAGGCATAACTGGACGTAAAAGTAGCAAATTATATTTACAAATTTATTCTGAGGATTTATAACTTATTCCGCACCTAACCAATTATTATTATAAATTGACTTACCGAGTGAAAAAATTATGAAGATCGCTTTCCCACAAGAATACAAACTGAACAATCACCCTGAAATTCTCATACAACCACATGCAGTGAGTACCGCGGGTGGTGAAATTCAAATTGCTTTGGTGTCACAGATATGACATCAATGGTAGTGGTGGTTTTAGGACTGGAAGGGACTAAACGACGAAGGTTATCAGTCTCTTGTTCCAATCATAGAGATAGAACAGGGTGTTAAACTTCCTCAGATATAGGATTTAACACTACAAAGATAAAAGTAGAAATTAAAAACGAAGAAAGGGCAAAATTTTTTAAAGATAACGCCAGAGTGTTTTGGCTGGGTGATCACAAAACTAAGACATCCAGACACCAATAGTGTTAGGCAAGTGCAGAACAGATGATACTTAATAGATTTATAAGGAGTGGTAGAAGCCACTCGCACGATTAAATTTAAAACAGAATCAACCTTGGATGTATTGTCAGCTAAAGCAAGGTTCAAGGCATCATGGACATTAAAATTCCGCCTATGGGCGGCAACTCAATGAGATATGCGCAACTGTCAGATGTGCACCACAGTGACTGTGAGGAGGGTCTCACGTCGGAGAAGGTAACCGTGGGTCAGCGAGGTATAGCCAATACAGAGCCGGCAAAGGGCAACTGAATACCTACGAAAGGCCCTGCCAAACAACAGTGAAGGGCTCCATAATGCGGATCTTGTTGGGTTCAGTCGAATCTGTCCATTCAGAACTCCAAATCCCTAGGACCTTGCGGTGTAACTGGGATCGGAGGTCCGTTTTTGGGAGGCCAGTATCCAGGGACCGTGATGTGGTGGCCTGCTTGGCCAACTGATCGACGCTTTCATTGCTTGGTATGTCTATGCAGCCTGGCGTCCAAGCAAGAGCGACAGAACGGCCTGACTCGACAAGGGCGAAAACGGCGTCTTGGACTGACCGCATCAAATGGTGGCTGGGAAGACACTGGACAAGGGCCTGTAACTCGCTCAGGGAGTAGCAAAAGATGACAAACGATACCCTAGGGCGAGCTCTGAAATGATCTAGAGCTAGTAAAAAGGCCACCCAGCTCCGCAGTGAAATCGCTACTTTCACAAGGCAACGATTACTGTTCAGTATGGTCGCCACAAATAAAGGCATTCGCAGCATGGCCTCGACGAGAGGCTGCATCCTGGTATGAATCAAACAGAACTCAGAACTGAGCCGGCCGCGGTGGCCGAGGGGACGGAGGCGCTCGAGTCACTGTCCTCACGGCCACTACGGTCGGGGGTTCGAATCCCCCCTCGGGCATGGATATTTGTGCCGTCTTTAGTATAAGGTAGTATATACGTAGTTTGTAAGTTTAGGGACTGATGACCCCGTAGTGAAGTCCCATAAGCAATACAAACATTTGTAAACTCAGAACTGGCAAGGGAGAGTTAATGGTGTTCTTGAGTCTTTCGGGTCCCAGGACAAGTACAACATAATCTGCAAGTGAGCGACACACCAAGGAGGGTAATGGGAAGAACAGTGGAAAATAGCAAGGAAGGGAAGGAATTCAAGAGACGAGAGAAGGGAACGAGTACTGATCGCGATCGGAAGACCCGGCCTTGCGGTGGCCGAGGGGACTGAGGCGCTGCAGTCATGGTCTGCACGGCCACTACGGTCGGGGGTTCGAATCCCCCCTCGGGCATGGATATTTGTGCCGTCTTTAGTATAAGGTAGTTCATAAGTAGTTTGCAAGTTTAGGGACTGATGACTCCATAGTTAAATCCCATAAGCTTAGCAAACATTTGAACATTTTGAACATTTGAACCCGGCCTTGCCTGTCGTCGTGGGGAAAGAAGAAGCCCGCCATTTGGGTGGTGAGTAGAGGTACTGACAAATAACGTAGGAAGCGAGCAACTGTTGCTGGAGGAGCTGCAGGGGAGCACCTACGGTAAGGCTATTTGTGTCATTGAGGCTCGTGAGCCACCCCACATCAGCAATGTATGTGGTTCATGAGGGTGGAACACAACAGCACATCTCCAAAAAGTACGTCATCAAGTACTGTGAATGTTGTATTTTTCCGAATTATATCTATTTTGGACATAAAATCATTTCTCTCTCCCGTCTCTTGGAACTGTGACGCAGAAGTAGCTATATTGGAGTCGCATTTGGGAACATGAAGTTTCAAATCTGCCTCCAACCACCCTGATATAGGTGTTATATGATTTCCCTAAATGACTCCATGAAGATCGATTTGGTCCCCCCATTCTTATAAAAATAATTAGTTTGCTGTTCGTCCTCTAATAACCAGGCTGTCGACGAGATGTTGAAGCTCTATCTTCCTTCCTGCCTCTTCTTGCCTTCACCCTTCTTTTTAATACATACTACGAAAAAGAACTGGTAGATAAAATAAACGGTAAGTGATAAATTTTGAGGCGTAATTTGTAATAAATTAATATAGCAGGCTAGCCAGTAAAGGCTGCTAAACTATTTAATTACAAATTTATTTTTATTACAAATTATGATTCCAGCTTTATCACTTGCAGTTCGCAATATAAAATTTAAGGCACGTTCTCATGAAGGCACTCATGTCATTAGTCGAAACCTGCGTAAAAAATCATGTTCAAATGTTTGTATAGCTTATGGGACTTAACTACGGGGTCATCAGTCCATAAACTTACAAACTACTTATGAACTACCTACAACTAAGGACGGCACAAATATCCATGCCCGAGGGGGGATCGGAACCCCCGACCGTAGTGGCCGTGCAGACCGTGACTGCAGCGCCTCAGTCCCCTCGGCCACCGCGGCCAAAGAACACTACATGTTTGCGACCGAGGGCTCCCTTACTACCAGTTAATATCGAAAATGGTCGCTGAAGAAACTGAAACTCATGCTGTTGAGTTCATTTAAGAACACATGGAGAACGGAATTTAAGTTTTTCTGAATTTTTCAAAACTTTCGGTAGCATTTCCAAAATTTGCTTTTCAGACATACCCATTCCTGAGAATTACTAACACACACACAGACACACGCACACACACACACCAAGAATGCAGCAAAATGGACGGAGCCGTTCTCCAGTGATGGTCTTATATACATGCGCCAATTATTTTTTGTTTATACAGATATATGAGCTAAATTTTGATTGCCGTCTATTAAAGGGGGAAAAATAAATGTGTTTGAGGATGATGAGGAAGTAATTGAAAGAAAGAAATAAAAGAAAGTATAAGCCAAAAAAGTTTTCCCCGCGGAATGTGAAACGCGAAATTAAGATAATTAGGCAGACTTCTCGGCAGGATGGAGACGGCTCGGCAGACAGCTGGTCCTGTGAATGGCGCGCTGACGTACGAATCTTAATGAGCCCGCCGTAATGGCAGTGTGCGCGGCTGCGACTGTGGCGCCGCGGGCGACGACCACAGGAAGCAAAAATAGCGGCGACCAGTGGAAACGGCCGGCGGGCACCGATGACGTCAGAGGCGCACGTGGCCGCGCCTGCAGCCGGAGACGCCGGCGACGCCGGTAATCAATCGACGCCAGCCAGCGGTCATCCGCAGACGAGGCGACCCACGGCGCTCTGACGTAAGCGAGCGCTCCGGCGCCACGAGACGCCCTGACGCGCTTTTATCGTAGGCTGTGGCTTCACAAGTGGGCGTTCCGAAGACTCTGTGCAGTACAGATAAAGCGTCCAATATAAAAAAGGTTACGAGTCATGCAGTAGGTTGACGTAACACTTCAACAGTAACACTGAAGTAACTGTTTTTACATAGTGAAACACGTCCACTGAATGTGTGGTGGTCGTGTTCCATTTTCATTGATTCATTAACCAAAAGTGTATCTGCAACATTAATGCTATCTATTTCTGCGTTAATTATTTTATTATGTTGATTAATGATCAATCCCCCATGTTTATATATGTTTGCCACCCATTTATATATGTTTCCACCTGTGTGATTGAACTTGAGTGTTCATGTGAATCTGTATTCTTAATACTGACTGCCGAAGAATGCTTTATGCCTCATTTTGGTGTAGAGCATGGTTTTGTTTGTCTGCGCTAACATCTGCTGGGTGGCCAGAGACAAGCTTACTTGGGAAGGTGGCCAGGTGGCCGTGTTCTTAGTGGATGAAAGAGGTGACAGGAGACCTATCTGCTAGAGGTTGAAGAGGGAAATGTCTTGGAGAGGTAGCAAGGTTTGGTAAACACTAGTCTCTGAACGCACTCTGCATCGCTATTAGTGCGCTCTGGATCCAGTGTATGACGGGGGAAGTCCTTGGAGCTTCAGTCTTCACTCTCCATTCTGGCCCTGACGACTGTGGAAGTAAGTACTCCGCCGAATCATGCTGAGGGGAAGGCATGGTGTAAGGACTTTGATTTCTTGGTGATCAGGCACTCTTGGTTTTTCAGTGATAGTCCTATTGAGTAATTTCTTTCGCTATGTGAGGCGAAGTGTTTCTTAATTACAGAACTCAAGTGGTGTAATTATTTTCATTTTCATTTGAGTGACGATTGTATGTCCAGTTTTGCTCAAGTTGGAATGCACATGTGTGGCCTTCAGGCTTAGTGTAAACTTACTGTATTTGAATTTACTTGCTGTTTTTAACTGACTTTTCGCGTTGTTACTGTATCCACGAGTACGCTAAATATTTCTCTGATTTTCTGATTTGAATCCATCTTTCCTGTCTTGTATGACCGATTGCACCATTTGCTTTCATAAAGGCTGCTACTTCTGCCTTCAGCCATGGTTTTATTAATACTAGCTTTCTTCTATACGAAATCTCACATGTGCTTTACTCAATTGTTCTAAATTAATTTCTGTTTGTAAATGCTATGTAATTCACCATGGTCACACACCACACGGTAGTTTAGAATAGTAAGCCACTGCCTCCCCCACATGAGTCAGGTTAGTGCACAGTATAATTTAAAATTTTTGATCAAGATACCTACCATCTCGTCAAAACGCAGTTTTATCGTAGGCTGTACCTTCATAGGTGGGCATTCCGAAGACTCTGCGCAGTACAGATAAAGTGTCCAACATAAAAAGGTTACGAGTCATGCAGTAGGTTGACGTAACACTTCAGCAGTAACACTGAAGTAACTGTTTCTACATACTGAAACACGTCCACTGAATGTGTGGTCGTGTTCCATATTGATTGATTCATTAACCAAAAGTGTATCTGCAACATTAATGCTATCTGATAGATCTGAAACATTGAATTAAAATTTGTGGTGCGGCCGGGAATCGAACCCGGACCTCCATGCTTACTAGGCAGACGTCTTAATGCTTTTTTTTTTTTTTTTTTTTTTTTCTGGGGGTAATTCTGTATGTTGCGGACTCTGAACGGGTTTGTTCGTTCTCGTTCGATGAGGTTTTGGCTCAGCTTTTTTGTTACAGAGAGCGCTGAGCTCTCTGACCGGGCACGCTGAGCCGCGGCGCCCGGCTACCGTTACACTACCACACCACTAACGATTAAGGCGCCTTGGAATAGTCTATTGCTGTTGCACATTGTAGTGGCAATTATCTTTGGAACAATGAATCTGAATTAAAGTTTGTGTTGTCGAGGGAAATCGTACATAGACTATTCCAAAGCGCCTTAATCGTTAGTGGTCTACGGTTAAGACGTCTGCCTAGTAAGCATGGAGGTCCGGGTTCGATTCCCGGCCGCACCACAAATTTTAATTCAATGCTTCAGATCTATCAATAATGTCTTTGACATATTTGAGACGTAAATCCGTCTCTGGAATTGTTTATTTGTATTAATTAATGCAATCTATTTGTGCGTTAATTATTTTATTATTTTGATTAATGATCATTGCCCCATGTTTCTATATGTTTGCCACCCATTTATACAGGGTGTTTCACTAGGTGTGTTTGCCTCTGTAACTTATAAAATAATAGGTGACGGGAAATTATAATGCGGTAGGTGAACACAAGAAATGTTACACTTTCTGCGGAGCTATGAACATAGTTTATTGTATCATTTTCCAAAGAGTTACAGCACAAAGATATAATTTTTTTAAATGGAGCAGTAGTTTTTTCTATCGTTCATTGGATTCGTTGAAACCAGCTGCGTCCAAATCAATTTAAACTACTTTCCTATCACTGTTAGTTTGGGAGCTACAACCCTTCAATGTTTAGGGGGCGGAGGCTACGACAGCGTAGATGACTGGGTGGTGGTCATGAGACAGTGGGCCGTGCCCCAGGGGATAGCCATTCGGCCAGTCAGCTACGCTATCGTAGCCTCGGCCCCCTTAACTTTGTAGGGTCCTAGCTCCCAAACTAACAGTGATAGGAATGTAGTTTAAATTGATTTGGACGCAGCTGGTTTCAATGAATCCAATGCACGATAGAAAAAATATTGTTCCATTTTTAAAAATTCTATATCTTTGTACTGTAACTCTTTGGAAAATGACACAATAAACTATGTTCATAGCTCCGCAGAAAGTGTAACATTTCTTGTGTTGACCTACCGCATTAAAATTTCCCGTCACCTATTATTTTATAAGCTACAGAGGCAAACACACAGACGCAGACGCAGACGCAGACGCTTCGTATCATCACTGCTTTTATGGGACCCAGCTTGTAATGTACCGCCTAGCTGTAAGTGCGTGTCTATGAATGAATGCATTTGCTTTCAACTCCTCATTACGTGTTTGAAAATTTCCTCCCATCTTACCTCCATATTCATAAAGGGCAGAAACAAGATTAATGTGAGCTGTAATTATATGATTTAATCCACTTTTGTACAACGTGTGTGCCTAATGATTTCCTGCTCTCTGTCCCAGTTTAAATATCTATTCAATTATTTTTTAACGTTGATTTTGTGTTTGTTAAAACGTTGGCTGCTCCCTTAAGCGTGAGCAGGTAGAGAAATTTCCGTTGCGCATGTACTGTGGCGGCACTTAAAGTGATTTAGAGCAGCAGTGAGCGTTTTAACTTTCATTTGCAGATCTCAACTGCTCATTATTTTGCTTATAATAATAACAGGCTACTTTCAATACATACTCCAGAATGTACCCAAACGTGTGTGGCTGAAGGTTGTGATGTTACAAAGTAAAACACCCAATTGGAGCGTAAATCGCGCAAGCGCATCGAAAGTCGCGACGACTGAACAGACAATCAGCCGCTGCAAGGACAGCTCGCTGGCGGAAACGATGAAGTTTTCAGCTGCCATTTTCTGCCGCCGAAAATACGGCATTGTCTTCACTTTTAAATAATACTTTGAAACAAACCAATTCAGTACCACATTATTAAATCAGCTTTGGAAAAATTAAAATTCAGTATTTTTTGTATCAAAACTGTTTAGTCCTCCTCGTCATGTCCTCCCAGGCCTTTCAGGGAAAGATTTGCTCAGGACGTGTGGGATGCGTCGACAGCTAAAACAGCTATACAGATTAGTAATACAAGTTTTATTATCTAAAGTTTACAAATACTCAGATCCATTTCCGCAGCGTTGTCTACTTGCACGATGCTAGCAGCGCTCAATCATAGTCACTGCATGTCGGCCTAGATATATGTGATTTTAGAGGGCGCGCTTCTCCGTTGCTCCCTCCAGGAGGCGCGACGGCGGCATTTGATTGGCTGCCGGTCTTCTGCTGCCTTCTTCACGATCCTCGTGCACCTGGCGTGTGGCGCTGACTTTACACCACAACAAATACAGTGCAGTAAACATCAAAATACATGTTTTAAAACTTTTGCTCGAACTATTGATTTTTTATGTCATCTATTTTATGCACAACACAGACGTTTCTATCGAAGAATTTTATTACTTAGGCGTTATGATCTTGATAGTTAACACTGCCAGATCAATAATGCTAGTATAATATTCACCACAGCACCAAAGACAAAACAATTGACTGCTGGAATAATAAAAGAAACCACACTCACGCTTTCTCACTCAGCCATGTACAACCTGCAAGATGGACAGATTAATGCCTCAGTAGTGGCTTCATGCCACACCAAGCTTCAAAATGCCGTGCTAGGAGTATGTTGTTAATAAAAAAGAAAAAAAAACTTTAAGGATTGACGCACAAAAAAGCTGTAAATCAAGTTTTAAAACGGAGAAGCAAATAAAAGATTAGAACAGCATGATTGAGATGACGTGTTGACATCAATTATATTAATATTTTACCAAAGCGTATTAAGAAAACTATTAGTAATTCACTTGAAAAACCCAGAGGGTAAACTAAATTAAGTACAATAATGAGTAAGGCCTCAAATGTTCGATATAAAACACTAACATGTCTGTTAATAAATCGCTGAAACCATTCACACTAAGCTATTCTTTCGCATGTAAGTGTTGCACTGCAGTAACTTTATACGGATGGTTACGGTCTTATGTGCTGTCGTATGAGATACTTTAGCCTCTAGTGCAAATTTCCTTGCTGATTTGGTTGGACTCTGCAGCATGATGTCAGAAATGTCGTCGAGCTTCCGATCTGCTAAAACTGTGGGCCTACCGAATCGAGGTGCATCATGAACTGAACAAGTTCTCCGGAATTTGCGAATTGAATCACGTACAGTGTCACGATGTGGACACCTCCACGTCAGAAAACGCAATCTAAATTGTCGTCTCCCATGCTGCGTGAAGTTTTCTCCTGCCCGGAAAACCTCTTCTACAACAGAGGCTCTCTCCGCAACAGTAAGCAATCTCACTACACTCAGCGTATACAAGAACAAGACAATAAGACAAGTAACAGCTATAGCGCACAGCAACACTACACCCTCCCTACTATCACTGCAGGCCCATGGAACACATGCAGGTGCGCTTTGTCTCTGCTGCCAACTTTACACGACCCGCAATGCAGAGACCGCCACTGCGGAGAGACTTCGCGAACACAGTGTATATTCGACCTCATGGAGCCCTGGTACAGCTCTTACATGAAGTCGTGGCCCCAGCCTTCTGAACTAGGGCGCTAGGAGAGTCAATTCCTTTGCTTTGGATGGGGTGGGGGGTCGCCCCAGTTGCGTATTGCCTACTGGCCACGGGGTGCAGTTGACTGTCGGCTTAAAAGACGAAGTGTACGCCCCAGTAGGCAACGTGCAACTGAGCCGGTGTTTCCCAGAAACAAAGGACTGGACTCGCCCTGCGCACAACACGAGATTGCGTTTCTGCGCAAGGGCCACGACATCTTGCACGAGCTATTGTTGATTCTGCTTTGCAAAGGAAAATATTTTATGTCTTATGTGTCCTGCTCGCTTTGCTGCATCCCATAACGTATGTCAGACGTGTATTAGGTAGACAGGTTCAACCACAGTGTTATGGACCAATGCTCTGTGGCTCCCCATCAGAAGTTCGAGTCCTCCTTCTAGCATAGGTGTGTGTTTATGTACCTTTAGCACAAGGTAGCTTGTTTGTAAGTCTAGGGAGTGATCACAACTGCAGTTTGGTACATAGGTTTACAAATATCTTTTGACGGGTTGCATAACGCCAGTATCCACGAATCATTCTCCAGGAACTGCGAACGGCTCTGCAGAAAAAGCGGGTGTTTTGGCTTCAACATGAGACTGGTGACATCGTACGTAGCATTCTCCGCCATTGGCAGGCCTGTGTTGCTGCCAGAGGTAATTATACCTTATGCAGAGCACAGAAATGGTTAATGAGTGTCCAAATCACATAATCTGGAAAAACGAAAAACGAAGAACACATTGTTATCTGGTATCTCACGTCCCCTTGTAAATTATATTCCCTCACGTTGTGTATAGTATTCCAAAACACTGCCTAGAGTTAAATTCTTCTTCGTCCCTGTCTTTTACTTCTCATTTATATCTGTTATCGACTAGAGGATTAAGTTCGCTACATTTCGTAATTTTTACTGGAAAAATCCCGTTGTGTAAGTGGTGGTTACAATGTTATATATCTGTGTACATACTACTTAATGACGACGACGATGAAAGAAAATAAGAAGGCAACATTCCACGCGAACTGATACAGCAGTAGGCCCATACAACAATCTATCGGGTACAAGGAAACAAGAGCCCGTCTACCTTATCTGAGAGGCGTCACCGAACGTATAGGCAAGGTCTTTAACCGAGGAGGAATTAAAGCGAATTTCGAGAGCGGCCGCCGAGATCCATGACCTGTTGAGCCCCACGAATGATCTCATAAATTCCCTCTGCACTTCAGATGTGTATGAACTCCATTGCGAATGCGGCGACGTTTATATTGGTGAAACTGGGAATACCCATCAGCACTCGCGTTTCGTAACATACGATTGGAACAAGCCAAGAAGGCAGCTGGGGCACAACACCAGAAGTATTAACTTCTGAGAACCTCGCGTGCTTGCCCGGGATACGTGGATCCAACAAACCACAATAGGGGAAGCTAACAACGTGAATAGGGAGGATGGCTACAAGTTACCTTCAATGTGGTTGCCAGAAATCCTGCAGCAGGTAACACAATCCCCTAGGTGCTAGTTGCTGATTGCTTCCAATCAGATGTAAGATTTTACCTACCAATTGCTTGGGTAGCAAAAGTACGAGCCTACTGATACCTTACTGCCAACTAATCACCTCTTAGATGTGTGACGTCAGTATCAGATAACCGGAAAAATTAACACTATATAAGGATATACATTCAACAGCATACAACAGTTAACCCCCCTGATGAGACCCACTGCACAGTGCTCGACAAAAAAATAGTTCAAATGTTGGTAAAGCTTATGGTACTAAACTACGGGGTCATCAGTCCTTAAACTTACAAACTACTTATGAACTAGCTAATAATATGGACGGCACAAATATCCATGTCCAAGGGACGGATTCGAACCCCCGACCGTAGTGGTCGTGCAGACCATGACTGGCGCGCCGCAGTCCACTCGGCCACTGCGGTCGGCAGTGCTCGAAACGTCGGCAATTCCTTTGCGAAGTGTTTAAAAAAAATGACGAGGCCTAATACCCAGAATTGTTTTATTCAAAGCTTCAGTTTGATTAGTGGGGTACCGCCAGAATTTGCATGTACCCCGTAGAGTAATACGAGAGAAGAACACTAACACGCTGTGATTCGTCCACTACACGGTAGCAGATATCTAGAAGTAGATGTCACGTTCACGCTATAACTTTTACAAAACACTGAGCTTCTGATACTGTCATACGGTAATGAACGACTGCAGAATGCGACAAATAAGCACCAGCTACCGGATAATAACTGGTGGTTCCTCGCCGTCCCTCGGGCACGGCGTCCCTGCGGAGCTGATAATAGCTTAGCTAAGCCGTTGATGTATGACGCCGCGAGCGCCACTGGCAGAGGAAGGAAAAGCGGCTGCAGGAAAAATGCCGCCTCGCTGAGTGCTTCATCACGATAAGGGAAATCTCCACAGGACAGTCGCGGCTCTTTCTGCTGCAGATGTCGCCCTGGGGAGTGCTTGCCAACTGTTTGTGGGTCGGCACGAGCTTCTTAGTACAGCCTCAACTTGTTTCCGTTCTCGCTAGCACCCCACAATGCACCTGCGGATTGTGCTAATATGGGATAGTGTTTCATCTAGTGGCAACGTTACTGTATTCAGTCTACCAGGCTTATGGTTACTTAATTTCTTCATTGCTTGTTTTAATAGTTGCCAAAAGAGCATTTGTAAAGTATTTATTTATTTTTGATTAATAATTTCCGTCAACAACGTTGCCACCTTCAGATCTCGTTATGAAACTTTTCATTAACAGTGGTGGCATGTATCTCGATGGCCAGTGCCAAATGTACAATGGAGAATAAAAGCGAAACATCGAGAGAGTTCAAAATTTATGATCATGGTGCCCCAAAGGGGTAGTTACTGGCCTTGTGATGAGCTGAATGAAAGATAATAGGATAATAGGAAACGGGAGGCGAATATGTTCTGGAAAGGCTCAAAGATGTAAGATAGAAAATCTAGTCTCTCGACATATGTGGTAGCATCAAAAATTTTGAAAATACAGTGTTCGCAAAGTCTCTTCACAGTGGCGATTCCGTGTGTCTTGAGTTGTGGAGCGTGTAAGGTTGGCAGTACAGGCCGAAACTGCAAGTGTTCCGAGCACCTGCAGTGATAGTAGTGTGTAGTGTTGCTGTGCACTCTAGCTGTTACTTGTGTTATTGTGTTGTTCTTGTATACGTAAAGTGTTGTGAGACTGCTAACTGCTGCAGAGAGAGTCTCTTTAGAGGTTTTCCAGGCAGGAGGCTACTTCACGGATCATAGGAGACGACAAATTATGTTGCGTTTTCCAACGTCGAGGCGTCCACATCGCGACACTGTAAGTGCTTTAATTCGCAAATTCCGGAGAACTGTTTCAGTTCATGATGCACCACGAACTGGTAGGTCCACGGTTTTAGCAGAACGGAAGCTCAACGACATTTCGAATATCATATTGTGGAGTCTAACCAAGTCAGCAAGGAAATTGTCACAAGAGGCTAAAGTATCTAATAAGACAGCACATAAGGACGTAACCAACGAACTGGGGCTATATCCGTATAAAGTTACTGCACCGCAACATTTACATTGTATGGACTGTGCGAAAGAATAGCATATTGTACAAGGGTTCAGCGATTTATTAACAGACTTGGTGTTTTCAATCGAAAATTCTTCACTGGTGAGGCTTGGTTTTACCTAGCTGGCTACATTAATTCTAAAAATTCACACATTAGGTCATCCGAAAATCCAAATGCCGTATAAGAAATTAAAAAGTTTGTAAATCTATCGGACGAAACTGCGTGGTCATCAGTCCGTAGCTTACAAACTACTTAAACCTAGGTAAACTAACCTACGGACAAACACATACACCCATGCCCCAGGGAGGACTCTAACCTCCACGGCGAGCAACCGCGCGCTCCGTAGCGAAGTGCTTTAGACCGCTCGGCTACTCCACCGCGCACCGCGGCACACATGCCTTAAAAGAAACGCTTTTGCTCGCAGAGAAAATCGGAGTGTTGGTTGCAATAACACGAGCATGAATTATAGAGCCGAAACTACCGTATAATACCGTCTACTACCGTCTACTAGTTTTTCGAAACTACCGTCACCTCCTAAATATATTGTTCCCAGATATTGAGCTGCTAAATGAAGACGAGTTCAGTCATACATTTTTTCAACAAAACAACGCTACTGCTCATTCAGCACACCAACGCCTACGACATTTAGATAAGATCTTAGAATAATTACAAAACATCTCTGGCCTCCTCTATCGGATTTGTCTACTCCTGACTGTTTCCTTTGGGGTGTGGCTAAAACATTTGTTTATCAAAATAACTCAAAGACAATATACGGGCTTAAGACTGCGATAACTGAATATCTGCATTCGATTACACATGAAACATTGATAAGGGTATTAGAAAATAAAATATGTAAACCTGTTGAAATATGCTTTCAAGAAGGAGGAAATAATTTCCGTCACTTACTGTGATAACGATGAGTACAGTGTACCTTCTTGTAAAAAATATAACTCATTAATTTTATTGTTATAATTTTAATAATTTTGAATCCCGTCTCGCAACGTAACTGCAGGCAGTAGCTGTGAAGGCCGGCAGCTAGCTGACACAGCGACATGAATGTGCTGCCACCCTCAACACGCCACGCAAAGCGAGACACGCGGATCTCACCAGTGCGAAGAGACTTTGCGAACACGCTGTATCTTGAGATATTCGTGCGTATGTAAAGTAACACAATTCACGATGTCTACATCTACATCCATAGTCCGCACGCCACCTCTTGGTGTGTGGCTGATGGTAATCGGTCTACCATTTTCGTTTTCTCACATTCCAGTCGCGAATCGTTCGCGGAAAAACAGATTGCCGGTACACCTGTGTGAAGGCTCTTATCTCTGTAATCTTACCCTTCTTGTCATTTCGCGAGGTATACGCAGGAGGAAGCAGTACTATTTTGGTTGACTCCTGAATAAATTATGGTCTCAGAACCTTGACATGAGCACTTAACGTACAGAAGGACTCTCTTGCCACGTCTGCCAGTACAGTGTCCTGATCAAATCTGACGTTGCTTACCAAGTGAGCACATAATGTTGCATGCTGCTATCCGTTTGATCTCTCTGTGTCTTCTGTGAAGCATACTTGGTACGAATCAAACGTTGTTCAACATGGCACATGGCTTGTCAACCAAAAATGAACCTCTCATGCGTTTTGACTCGGTAGCACAGTGTAGAACGCCAGAACATGAATCCAGTGGTAGTGGGTTCCATACGTAGGATTTTCTTCCGAACATTTTCAATTCTTCCAACGCTAGTACTTTTGCAGATGCGGAAAAAAATCGAGTAGCACCACGGTGCTAAGTCCACGTTAAACTGTATCCCTCCTCCCCGACAAATTGGGTAAGCCAGTGCGAAGGTCGAAGTAAGGCAATGGTATCCTACTTCCAGACAGAACCATGCCTAGTAAAGTAAAGCACTGTGTTGTTCAAACCACGCTTCAAACTGTTGACTGATTTACCTTTTTTTACTGCCGTTGAAGTTCAAGATTCATACATCCCAGATGAGGGAGACGCGTTACTAGTGATTCGTTCCTATTACGAACACACTGTGCTCAGTACTTAGAGTAAATATATACGAAAGCGCGAACATGAGAAGATTTTTTGTTGTTGTGATTTATATGGTTTATAAAATAGCAGGTAACGCTTTTTCAAATGTTCAAATGTTTGTAAAGTCTATGGGACTTAACTACGGGGTCATCAGTCCCTAAACTTACAAACTACTTACAGACTAGCTAATACTAAGGATGGCACAAATATCCATGCCCGAGGGGGGAATTCGAACCTCCGACCGTAATGGCCGTGCAGACCGTGACTGGAGCGCCTCAGTCTCTTCGGCCACCGCGGCCGGCATAACGCTTTTTCTTGTTTTTATAAGAGAATTTTCCATTTGATTAGCAACTTTTGATTTACCTGCAAAAGCTTCTTTTTGGGTGGGTCGGAATCATTCATGAAGTCAGCAAATGATTTCCGCACTACTATTAACTTATTTATTATTGAATGAGGATGAGCTTGTTTCGTCTTTACGTCATTTTCAAGTCTTGTTAGCCTGTTACAATCTAATATTTTGGAGTGTATATAGCAAATATATGTCACTGGAGTGGACTGTGCTGTAAGAATAGGTGTAAATAACAATTTGCACAAAACAGCTTCTAAAAGAATGTCTGCACAGCAGCGGTGAGAAAAAAAACACTCCAAAACATTATACTGTAACAGAAGAACGTGTCTTTCAAATGGCGAAAAGCTGAAACGATATCGTTCTCGTTAAAGAACAATTAATATATAAAATAATAATACTGCAGAAACAAAAAGGAATAAATACTGAAAATATTATTTGGGTTACCTCAGTAAACTAGATACCATGCTGAACGGGGGTTCTAAATTTCTCCACAAGAAATAAGTAAATGCCGTTTCTAAGAGTGTTTTAACGTACTTGTAACAGCCTACTGCAACAATAAAGGCACAAAATACCATCAATTTCGAAAATCAACCAGTTTTTGGACGTCCAATGAGTCTCAGTGCATGCCAAATTTAGCAGGTTTTCAAACCATGATATTTCGACGATTAATGATTACTCCATAAAAAGTAGTCATACTGATTTTATCCATTCATCAACAGTGGGAAAACTTTGAACCGAATCGTACAAGTTTAAGGAGTAGAAGTGTGCGCTTCAAAAGCCTACACGTACACTCCGAACAATGCACATAAAAATGGCACTACTTGCTTAACATTTATTTTTATTATTTAGCGTATTTTGAAGAAAAAATTAATCGTTTCGTTTACTTTTCTTAGCCTTCAGCTTCATTTTCTCTTCTAAATTTTCCTTGTATACTGTAACGAAGATACAGTAAGACAGAGGTCCCAATTACCATACAAATGACCCCTGATCGGAGCTAAGACCGAAACATTTTCAAGCCATGATCCTATTTAAAGTAAGAGCCGAGAAGGAAGGCAACGTAAAATCCAATTCTTCTGGGTGTTTAATGGTTCGAAATGCCCTTCTACCTTACTCTAAAGACGTTTGCCCAACTGCAGATTCTACAGTGTCATTCTGAAGCTCAAATCCAGTAAATTATTACGAGAGCCCACACCTGCTGAAGGTGATATTTTGCAGTTTAAGATTCTTTTTCGAGATCTATTACTACTGTACCAAATATTCCTAAGCTTCCTGATATTACCATTCAAACAAAAGTATTCCATGATACTTAACTTACTCAATGATGTAATTAAGTTCTAAGTAAATATCTATCAGATGGCTTAATATTCTGTTCAGTTAACATTCTGCCACTATTATTTCATATCTCCGCATATGTTACCGCATTCTTACTAATCATTGCAATCAAATTTTTGCCTCCCTTAACGATCTAGTCCATACGCTCCAATTGTTTCTTTTCATAATGACATTAATAGCCCATTAATAAGTTGTTCGGTACTGATTCTGCAGAGTTTCTAAAATGTTTGATTTATTATTATTATTATTATTGGTGGCGGTGGTTTCTAATGTTTTGGACTTGTATGTAAGAACAGACACCGCAGATACACTGCGGGTAATCGAAAAGGTCCACGGATATCAGGGATGTATTAATTTGGAGACAGAATCAGACGATTGAAAATATTGCTCCATGTCAAGTGAGGAAGACGATGAAATCAGTACTGGGGTGGAAGATTTGCTACCTGCTTCGAAAATGAATCAAAGAGGCTCTGGAATTGTTTTTATATATCAGCTTCCACATGCTGCCTACGTTGATCTAGCGGTTGCTGCATCGCGGGTCAGTCATTCCTCAATCATCAACCGAACATTTTCGAAATAAAAGGAAGAAAATGGTTTCGCACGGCATTAGTAGTTAGATGTATAATAGTATTGTTAAAATTTTATATAAAAGCATTAACTCAGTATTGCCGCAGAGTGATATTTTTCAGATATAACATGTACCTTATATCAGAAACTGAAGATGGTATCGAAATTTGTAATAATTTTGACAAAGCAATTCTTGAATAATCCAGTCAGCATTTTTTTTTTATTATCTTGGGTTTGAGAAATGTTCTCCTCTACTGCATGAAAAGAAAAAGAAATAGGTTCGGGTAGTATAAAACTGAAGAATTAATTTGAGCGTAACCATAAGCTTTAACAAAAATCGGATCCAAAAATTTTACGAACCTGTAATGTAGTTGTAAAATTTATGGTTTCGAGCTTAGTGCTTGATTGAGAGAGAAGCTATATTATATGTACACTTCCAATTAAAAATTCTTAATGTTATTACATGAATACTGTACTACGCTCTACTTAACTGGCTCAAAAATGTTTGTAAACTTATTTAGCAAACTTCTATGGTGATCTGTCCCTAGAGTTACTAACTACTTAAACTAACTTACACTAAAGACCACACACCCATGCCAGAGGGTGGACTCGATCCCTCGATGGCGGACAACCAAACGATCCGCAGCAAATCGCCTTATAACGCTCAGCCACTCCACCGCGACAAATCATTATCTTGTATCCCTTCATCATGTTTCGGTTTCATTGATTACGGCATCACTGAAGGAAAATTTTGCGTGTGTTTGTTATCATACACCCATTAATAATTCCAAGGTACCAGAAAGTTCTTTTCCGCTATTGAATAATATCGAAGAGCAAACGACAGGCTACACAGAAAACTGGCTGGTACAGTGCTCATTGCACAGCTGTAAATCCAGGAATCGCTGTTTCCGACTATTTATATTACAAACTCGTGGACGCCATTATTCAGCACAGTTAGCGGAACTCATTACATGTCACGCGGTAGAGTTTATGAACTAAGACACATCACGCGAACATTGTTTCCGTTAATAATGGTTTTCGTTTCGGTATTACTGGAACGCTTAATCCTATTCATTTACAGTGGATACCTCGCTCTGCTATTCACGTTGACATATATAAAAATTTTAATGTACTCTCCATTAACTAGAAGTTAACGAGGACAGTTACGGCGTTACCTTGAAATTCACATTGTCATTGTGTCTAGATCACAGTCACACTTGCTAAAATGTCAAAAATTACATCCTCGTATTCCTGCTGTTCGTTACAGGGCTTTTCATTAGTCTCATTACTGCTCATTAACAAACCTACAGTTTGAATTATTTCTCATTAAAACGTAATCTTTCTCGGCCATTTGTCAGTAATGACAATGTACAATGATTTTAAACTCTGTTCAATTTACAAAATCAGTCCTGAAAATCTTTACACTCTTTTTACTTTATTTACTGTACTGTACATACTGTTGATGTAGTAATGCCGGCAATAGGAAAACTCAAGAAATTACTTGAATTCATTGTTAGTTTGTATCAAGTCCAATCTGTTAGAAATTTTTTATTGAATATTATTGCAATTGGATTTCTTAGATATGCTTTGAAACCCTTTCAACGTTGAAATATGTGTGTGTAGTGGACAAAAGCAATATATGACCATCAGGAAACTGAATGTTCGCAGAAATTTCATCAACACACATCTGTTATACACCTTAAATATTCTGATGATTTTGAATATGACTACTAAGACCTCTGAATTTTTTTTCTAATTCCCCGTCAATTCACAATTTTACAGTTCACCGTTGAAACATAATGAATGCTGCAACAGTCGGTAGTTCCGTTGGACTACATTTGCGTTATACCCGTTTTTTATGGACCTAATTTACAGCTTGTGTTTCGTCTTCAAATGCTGGAGACATCGCCAGATGGTTCCGAAAGTAATTACTGTAGTTTATGCCCACTTTACGTTAGTAACATTATACGACATTAAAGGCCTTTGAATGTTATACAGTATTGTAATACAAAGACAGTCATCACAGAGCCGGGTTCCTCCTACGAAAAATACCTCGTGAGGAAATTGATCGGCACTAGTATTCGCATTATCTTGTTCTGATAAGAGCGTTACGCCTGGTGGGACATACGAGGTGCATTATACTTTGATAAGATATAGGGTATCAAATGTATGGAAATCTCTGCACCTATCTGCACTTAGCTATGTATCAGATGATGAAATACGATCGGAGTATAAAGTCATAGGTACATCGAACGTAGGTACGAAATCCAGAGGCAGAGAGATTTACTGAGAAAGACTTACAGTATCACATCGCTGCACTAAGCATTTGGACAAATAATCATTTGCACAACTTTCTTTTTGGGGTAACGTATTTGCAAGGCATGAAGACTTTTTTTACGGTATCTTACACACTACGGGCACGTGCAAGCCAAATTTGATTTTCAATGTAGTGTTATTGTTGGTCTTTTTTCTGAGCACGAGATATAAGCATGTGTACCAATACTGAAGATCGTAGTGATTAGTGAAATTTCGTGCTATTTAGGCAGTATGACATACAAAAATCGCTTGTTTAGTTCTACTGAGATGCAATTCCATATTCTACGGCTATTTAGATAGTGTATAGTTATTAATATTGAAATTCTTATTAGCTATCTCCATGTTAATTGGATCTGCAATTGGATACTACTCTAGGTCATCAGCACACATGTGGCAAATAACTTTTTCAGCGATGGAGACTGTAATGGTTTCAACTCCACAAGTTATATAAGTATCTACTTAATTTCACACGACTAACTTTCAGTGCCATTCTCAAGTGCCGTAGTTGTCACCGTGTCGTAATTTATCAAATTGATACTGTTACTAACAGTAACAAAATACATGTTGGGCCCAACTACTGCATCTACTGACTAGAGATTAGTTCCTGGCCCCTTGGAGATCACTGAATTGTTCTTGTCTTTCCGTTGGGAAAGAATCTTTACATATGTAATGACAATTTATTATAATTAGTGGCACTACACCCGCGTACTGACCATTTGGAGCAGCAGCGTCAGAATGCAATGACTGCTCCAGCTGTCCCTCGATTACTAAAAACATTCTCTCTTCAGAAATGACTCAATACATAGTAAGGTTGCTATTAGAATAAGCAAATGGATAAATTAATATCCTAAACCTATACTCAGAGAAACACTAAAACAAGACATGAAAATATATCAACACCTGGAACAATAAAGAAAATAAAACACAGTTGATAAATGGAGTTGACATCCTAATCCTATAATCACAGAAACATTAAAACAAGACATGAAAATTCATAAACACCTGCAACAATAACAAAAATAAAACAAAGTTGATTCAGTCAGACATATAAACTACAAATCGCCTGAAAAACATAAACACACATTAGTTATTAAATGTGATAGTTCAAGGGTTATCATAAAAGTATCATAAAATTTAAAATGTTACGTAGGTTTTAGCTATAATTTAAAAAAGAATTTGATTACGGAACATATTCCTAATTTGTACTGTTCGTAGTTTTCAAAGTTTGGGCACTTGTCTCGCGCTGTGGACGCATTAATCACGTGCTAGACCTTGTACGCTGTATTACGTAGCTTTCCTCGTTAACAAAGTTCAAGTGGGCCTGGTAAGGTAGATTCTTCAATACATCCTTCTCGTCTATTATATGCGTCAGACACAGTTTCCTGTAAAAAGGCAACGGGAAATTCCATTAGGGATACACACAGTTAAGTTCCTCGTGTAAAGCTTGCATTACGGTTTGTTGATTAATTTGTAAATTAGGTACGTCACCCAGTTGGAATTACAAACCGTTGTCCCAAGTACTCACACAACATGTCCCTTAACACCTTCTTCGCTTCACAGAGTGCTATCCTGATTCTGTCCAGTAGGTGGCACCTTTACAGCGACTTAAAAAAGGCAAAACATTGGCAATTTCAAGGACACAAGGCGCACACATACTGGCTGTGGCAGTACTAATTACCGTCCTCCTTGCTCTAGAGGAACATGCCTTTCCCATTCACTGGCGGTACTGGATATCAATACAACCTAAAGCATTAAATTTCCGTAGCACAGCTGAAAAGAAAGGTACATCCAAAATATTACACTTTGTTTTGATACTAATTGTACTTAGATCGCATATCTGGTCAGCAGTTGAACAACACGCATGAATGACTGAAAATTTTTAAGTACAGAGGTGCTCCATGGTAATCAATCTTATGTTTAGCGGAGCTGACATTACTGACGCTCTCGCAACATGTAAGTGCGCGCACCATATCAGCATGCCTCACGCGTCAGCTGACTGTACAGAACACAACTTATCTCACCCAGCGCTGCATACACTCATATGCAGGATAACAGATGTTACAAATGCGTCTTATACACGACACATTGTCGGCGCGTTCTTTGATGCCATATAACTATGGAAAACACAAAATACACAATTGTAATCGCATTTTATGCAACACGTTGTCGGCGCGTTCTTTAACAGGTATACAAAATATATAATAGAACATGGAACCGGTAACCTATAGTAAGTAGCCAAGAAAAATTAAATAAGCACGGGATTCTTCTTTAAGAGGACTTACATAACGTCGTCAAACATTATTCATATGACCTGTTCCGTCTCCTGTTTGTTGTCATACCGCGAGCAGGGAGGAACCTACTAATAACATCATTGTTTTGACGTCGATGGTCCGAGTTGCGCTTCCGGCTTTTTCTTATGCTTCGGGTCGGGTGGATCTACCTTCCACACCCTGCGGAGGCATGTTTCGCCATTCCCAGTGAACGTGCTTGGAAATTTCCTCACGCTGTTCTTTAGTATCGGCGTGCCAATTGTTGCCATTCCCCCATTTGCGCTTTTTCTTCCCACAGTAGTTACTTTTATTCCTGTTCTCATTTTGATTGCACTATTGCCTGTTTTCCTAGGTTCGCTGGTCGTTTCTCCAGGACTGCCGACTAGAACCATTATTCTGTTCTTTCTCCGGTGCCTGATTTTGATTATTATTATTCCCCTTTCCCTGTTTGACTGGAAATTCTTTCTGCGGGGGGTCATAACCAAAATATAGATCCTCTAGGAAGGCCTTAAACTGCCCCACGTCGTCTTTGAATCTACCTGCTAAGAGAGGGTAGCACAGACGTAGCGGCAGCTTACCCAAACAAACTCTGAAGAGTTCAGGCACCGGATAGGGGTTGGTCCAATAATAGTTCCTATTTAACATGTCCTGAAAAAACTCGTATAGACAGGCAAAGTTCGGCTGTCCGAAGTGCGGCATCATTTGTATGTTGTAGCGCTCGCAGTCCTGCAGATTCTCTGGCCAATATGAAGTAAAAAGTATTGGCGGAAGCTTTCATAGCTTTCGTCATACCGTGGGAACTACCTCCTTAATGTCGCAGGTTCGCCTTCCATATGTCCATACACAAACTCGATTTTATGCCCTTCGGGCCAGTTCGGCGGAAGCGAGAAGTTAAATTGGTCTGCCCACACCTGTGGATGTATTCCACCGTGCGCATTCCAGGATACTTCAAATTTGCGCACCGTTAGAAAGTGTTTGTAATCAAAGCCCGGTGCTTGATCCTGATTACAACGCGCGGTACTTGTGTGAGCATGGCTCGAGCTTGCCCGGGCTGGGGGTGGGGCTCACTCTCGTCCTCAAAAGCAGAATCTGAATCACGGTTTGCACTCCCGTTGTGGCTGCTACAAGTGCCACGGGTCTCACGGCTATTACTGCACGCTGGCACCTCTTGCTGCCGAGCCATGCGCACATGTGGTTTGTCGGCGTGTTCGCAATCCTCCCTTAAAGGCTGCGTGGCGTTAATTCTACCCATGCAATCCTCTGTACCACATCATTTAGCGTGTTCTGTACACTAGTAACTGCAGCGGTCAAAACACCGACACGGACAGAAACCGCAACGATACTGCTTTGTACCATTTCTAGTTTTCGATGTGTTCACGCACAGTGTTCACCCGCGTGACCACGTTGTCGACTCGCAAATCAGCGACTTCAACGTGTTTGCCAAGTCTGTCGACTCGCATCTCTATGGTCTCAATAAGTGATTTTATATTATCTCCATGTTTTTCCTACTGACTCCCTCAGCCATTTGCTTACGGAGGCTAGACATTTCTTACCATTCTCGTGTCTCTTCATTCAGGACCTGTTCTTTTTCTACACGAAACTAATCATTAAGGCGTTACTCTATTTTACCTAAGCGTTCATCAATCTTTTTCGAGTATTCTCGTATTTTGCGACATTGATAGCTAGTGCGCTGGTCCAGTTTATCAAGACGTTCAGTGATCTGTTTCGACTGTTCTTTTATCTCACGAAACTGGTTGTTAGTGCATTGGTCTATTTTCTCAAAACGTTCGGTGATCTGCACAGTCATTTTTTTTTTTAAAGGGCAGTGAGAGCGTCAGGTAACATGGCTACTAGCGGACAAGCGGCCGCCTCTGGGTTATTCCCATAATCTGAAAAACAAGAGGGCCCGGCTGGTGGTTTCCAGTGGGCTGTTCGCCTCTAAGTGAGCCATCTCCTGCGCTTTGTATGCGGTTTTCAAAGGAAAGACTATTTTCTGTTTAAGAAACATCTCCCCCGTTTGCAGCGTCATTAACAACAACGTGCTAATTTTCTGTAGCAACGGAGTCTATTTCCTGCGACTTACCGCATTTTTCATTTTCCTGTCCCTTAAGAGATTTTCGCCTACGTGTTTCAATTGCCGAAACTGAAACACAATCCATTTTTGAAATCACTTTAAATTTTCACAAGCACGTTAAAAATATTCACAATATGATACCAAACGACAAGTTCCTGGCCACCCACATGGGCAGAACATGTAGTGCCGCTGTGAGAGTTTCAAGCGCAAAGTTTGTTCCCGCACGCAACACAATCATAATTGCGCCCGTGTTTCACACTATGTAAACCCGACAATTATTTACCCCAAAAACGCACATAGAAAAATGCTCACAACTGGAAGAGAAAACAAATGCACTGGCAATGAACAGCTCAAAACAAAGTAGAAGTACACTAGCGCTTGCGATTTCTACTCATTCATACACACACATTCAAAGGCCAGGAGGGCATCTAGAGAAAGAAACACAATTTTAAAATGAAATCAGGAGACACCAGAAGGACGAATCCTGGCAGCGGCAAGCCAAGTAAAGGTAGCCTGTTATTGAAATAAGCAAAATGTTGTGCATTTGAGATCTGCAAATGTAATTAATTACTTTATGAGTGGCCACAGTACATACGCAGCAGAAATTTCTCTACCTGCTCACCAGCGTTTTAACAAACACAAAATCAATGTCAAATAATAAATGAAAAGATAATTAAACATGGCACAGGGAGTATGATATCATAATTCAGAGGTTGGATACTTTAAAGTCATAATATATTCAGAAAAATTAACAAGCAAGTAAATGGGGGGGGGGGGGGGACCAAATTAAGGACTCACTGGTACAAAAGTGAATTAAATCATATAATTACTGCCCATAATAAAATTGTTTCTGCCCTTTATGAATATGGAGGTAAGGTGGGAGGAAATTTGCAAACACATAAGGGGTAACTCAATGCACATTCATTCATTCACAGACAACTGCATAATGTTTGTCAGTAGATTACGATCCTGCAACACATGAAAGAAGTGGCAAAACGAAGTGTCAGCAGTATCTTGACAAGATGGCGGATGTCTTGATCATAAATTTAATTATACTGTGCACTAAAGGAACTCATGTATAGGAAGACAGTGGCATACTATTCTTAAGTCACATGTGCTGTGCAACTATGATGAATTGCATAAAATTTACAAAGGAAAAAAATTCAGAAAAAGCAATAAAACAATAAAATCTAAGAAATATTTAAACACTTGTGGGTACAAATGCGATGTGAAAACTTTAGTAAAAAAAAAGCAAGGAAATTCCAACTCACTAATTTACACAAAGGCTGAAGGCCACACACGTGCATTCTAACTTGAGCAAAACTGGACACACAATCATCACTGGAATGAGAATCCAAATCATAAATTTATACAGTATTTACTCGAGTTCTGTAATTAAGAAATACTTCGCCTCGCACAGCATAAGTATTACTCAAGAGAACTATCACTGGAAAACCAAGACTGCCTGATCACAATGAAATCAATGTCCTAACTGCATGCCTACCCCTCAGCATGATTCAGCGGAGTACTTACTTCCACAGTTGTCGGAGCCAGAAAGAAAAGTGAAGAGTTCTCATAGGCCACGGGAGAAACATCCCCCTGCCATACACCGGATGTAGAGCTCGCTAAAAGCGACGCAGAGTGCTTTCAGAGACTAGTGTTTACCAACCCTTTCTACCTGGCCAAGACAATTCCAACCACTCCCAGAGAAGTCTTCTGTCGCGTCTTTCATCCAAGATTAGCTTGGTACGACACTAAGAATACGGTCACCTCACCATCTTGCCAAGTAAGCCTGTCTCTGGCCACGCAGCAGACGCTGGCGCAGACGACAAACGAAGCCATGCGTTCTTAACTACAGCAAAACGAGGCCTAGAGTGCGAGGCGGCGACTGTAAGCCATTGTGAAGCAGTCAGTCAATATTAAGAGCAACCTTCCACATTCACATGAACACACAAGTTCATTCACACGGGTGGAAACACACACACACAATCATATATAAACATGGAGCATAGATTATTGATAAAAATAGTAATTAACACACATAGGTAACATTAATGGTGCAGAAACACGTTAGGTTAAATATAGAACTCATTGTGCAATGGGGCGATCTATAATTGTTTAATAATGATTTTGCAGCCAAGATCGCATTTTTCATTTATTATATTACTGGTTTTGGCGTGCTCGACGCCATCTTCAGACCTATTATACAAGGTTTAACAAGTGATCTGTATACACGATTGCCAAGACACTACCTATATACAGTTACATGGTTACATACCTGTCGTATTTTACATAACTTCACAACATTTTTGCATACTAGAAGAGTACTTCCAGGTTGAGGTGTCACCAAACATAAAATTCCTTGTCACAAATAAAATTTATACATCCGTCTTCCAATGGTTCTGAAGCGAGGTACTTCAAAGTCTAAGTTCAATATTAATTGACGTACGGTATAACCCTAACTGTTAGGCGGGAAAATTATATACAAAGATCCTACATGCACATCTATACAATGGTCTCTGCCCTTTGTGGTCGATATATATATTGACGTATAAAAGCTTACATGTAGCACATTTCATCAAATTACATCCAATGTCATAGATATAAAATTTGTATAAATTACTATATTAAGCACCATAGATTGTAAAGCGCTATGTCAGTTACCTATTGTGATGTACAGAAATGTTACAATTTTTTATACATGTATATTAATATCGATAGTCGCGTTGAAATGGAAACAGGCTTGACTTCGAAGGCAAATAAACACAGCACTTATACTGAAAGCATGATTATTACGAACTCAACATACACGCTGCACTGACTGCCTCTCAAGCAGTGTGCTCTGCTATTTATACACAGACAGAATTTACCAGAAATTAGAAGAACAGTTAACATACGAAACAAGTAGAATTTACAAGTGAACATAAATTATATACAAAGAATTGGAATTGTTAATTAGAGTCCGTGATGCTATGCCCTGCGCCACGCCGGCGGTCGGTGTTCGTGGTCTCTCGCGGCAATATACATATGTCACATATCTAAAATATTTATATATGGTTGTAAGAAAGTATATTACACGTACTAAATTATCTTATACAGAAATTGTACATGTCAACAGATATATTTTTTATGTTCGTGTTATGAATGCATGTAGTATAGTTAGCAAGCACTGGTGCATACAGGTATATCAGTATGATAGTGGGTTGAATATAGGTAGTCAATGAGTAAGAATGTATCCATGTTAATATTATAAAATTTGTAGTAGTCAGAGGGCTATGTAAAAATGTCTTCTATTATATATGTTAAAGTATATAAAGAAAGTTGCAAAGTTGCATTATAATTCTTAAAAATTGCATTGTACAAAACACGTACGTGGCACTCTGCATGTTACTGTGCAAGTCCGCGTCATGAATGTACATAGCCTAGGTTGTTCAAGGACTGATACATAAAGATATAGAGGGTGTCCATAAAAGGGTTCCCTGATTTCAATATTAAATATCTGGTAAACAAAGAGCGATAGAGGAATGCAGTAAACGGTCTGTTTATTGTGAAAGCTGTAAGAAGTTTATACAGCAGTTTGAAATAATAGTTACAAAAGCTGCTAACAGATGGCGCTGTAAGCTGTAAAGCTCATAACAGGATACATAAGTGAAATTATCGTATGAAAACACTCTTTGCAAACATCACGTTACACGTTTTCAAAATGTTCACCATTGGCACCACAGAGGTGGCGCAAACGAAGAATGAAATTCGCCATCACATTTCGTTGTGTCTCAACCGAAATGGATTCACCTGCCACAGAGATCGCCGATTCAAGCTCGTCCAGCTTGGCGGGATGCTTCGGGTAGACCATGTCTTTCAATGTGTCCCACAAAACTAAAAAAAAAAATTAAAAGAAAGTCACAGGGAGTCAAATCCGGCAAATATGGAGGCCAATCTATGCCTGCACCAGTAAATTTGGGCTATTTCAAAGCAATGACTCGATTTCCGAAGTATTCCTCAAGAAAGCGAAACACTTGTTCGGTCCGATGTGGCCGGGCAACCATTCAGTACCTGGTCGATCCTCTAACGCTTACTGTGTGGCAACAAATTGTTCCAAAATTGCAACGTAGCATGCACCAGTGACCTTTTCTCGAATGAAAAAAGGGCCAATAATGCCTCCGCCGCATACTGCAGCCCACACAGTAACTTTACAGGGGTTTCGCTTCACACCAATATGGCTTTTCGGAACACCAAAATCGTCAGTTCTGCTTATTCACGTATCCATTCAAGTGGAAGTGTGCTTCATCTGTAAACCAGATGCAGCCAACATCAAATCCTTCACTATCAATCATTGTGAGCATCTGATTAGCAAAGGCAATCCTTTGTTGCACAGCTCGTACGGGTATGGCCTGGAGCGTTTGAATTTTGAATGGAAACATGTGTAGGCTCTTTCTCAGTATCTTCAAACCAGTCTCAGACGCAATTCTACGGACGGATTACATTGGGTTTCGCTTGATAATTCCAGGAACTGTGCGATATTTACAGGCGTAACTGCGGTTTGCTTGCGGCCACCATGCCCCACTAGATCATCAGTTACGGTGCCTGTTCGTTGAAATTTTATGAAGAGCGTACGAACGATTTTCGCATCGGGTCCTTTTGGAACATTAAATCGTGCTTGAAAACTTCGCCTTGTTGCCGTAGGACTCTCTTCTAACCTTTGGTACTTTAGCACCAGAAAAGCGCGTTGTTCAGTGGAGTACATGATTTTAATCTCTTCCTTCGGTACGCTAACCTCCTTTCACGTTTTAATAGTGGAACTGATCGCTCTGGGCCTCGGATCACTATTTATACTAGGCATTACGTATGGCGATTACAGCGCCGTCTGTTAGCAGCTTTTGTAACTATTATTTCAAACTGCTGTATAAACTTCTTACAGCTTTCACAATGAACATACCGTTTACTGCGTTCCTCAGTCGATCTTTGTTTCCGAGATATTTAATTTTGAAATCAGGGAGTCTTTTTCTGGACACCATGTAGTAATAAATGGTATGTTGAACATGGGCAGTTAATGTATAAAAACGTATTCATATTATATAATAAGTTTTACATTAGTCAATCTATAAAGAACTTCATGTTATAGTATGAGATTTATAATAGTCAAGGGTTTGGTACGTAAGAATCAAACCGAGCCATTACTATATATACTATGATGATGCCTTCAGCCTTCTACATATACATTAATATATATAAGAGGTAACCGTTTCTCTTAGCCCTCTGACTATTGTAAATCTTATAGAACAATATTTTTTTTTAATATAAATTGACCCTGTAATTTTATAATGAACATTTTTTTTAATGTAGTAACGGCCCAGTTTCAACTTACCAGTAAATTACTAGATTCTTAGGTACCAACCCCCTGACTATTATAAATCTTATACTATAACATGAAGTTCTTTATAGATTGACTAATGTAAAACTTATTATTTAACATCAAAAGTTCATTACTGGAGTCTCAAGTACATGTAGTTCGTACAGACACAGAAAACACTCTATTCAAGAAATAACTGTTTGCTCGCACTACACATGTTCAACGATTAATATGATAGACGTTACCTGATTTGCGACTCCTCCTTGTTTCCACTTGGTAGCGTATTAAATCAGTAAAAATAAATAAAAATCTGAAACTATACAGCTATAAATGACAGTAACACAATGACAGGCTAGCCATGATATAATCGTCTTAGAGTTAAAGTTGTTTAGCGGGAGGTGACTAAGAATGTTTCGCGCCCCTAGATGTCACACTACATTATCCAGAAACGGAATATTTAAATTTGAACTGCATTGGTTGTTAAGACTTTTCGTAGCTTTCCAAAAAAATGTTCAGATGTTTGTTAAGATTAAGGGATTTAACTGCGGTGTCGTCAGTCCCTAAACTTACAAACTACTTATGAACTACGTTATACTAAAGACTACACAAACATCAATGCCCAAGGGGGGGATTCGAACCCCCGACCGTAGCGGCAGTACAGTCTGTGACTGACGCGCCGCAAACCGCTCGGCGACTGCAGCCAGCCGTAGCTATCCATTTGAATATATCTCGTAAATCAATAAAAATTATAAATCGTAATATATATACAAATTGAGGCGTTTGTGCCTATATGCCGGTCGCGGTGGCCGAGGGGACTGCGGCGCGCCAGTCACGGTCTGCACGGCCACTACGGTCTGGGTTTCGAATCCCCCCTCGGGCATGGATATTTGTGCTGTCCTTAGTGTTAGTTAGTTCATTATTTGGTTAGTTTAGGGACTGATGACCCCGTAGTTAAGTCCCATAAGATATACAAACATTTGAACATTTGATTGTGCCTATATTTTACTCTGCAGCCAAAACTACACATCGCAAACGGATAGTGTTTGTATCTGGTAGTAGGTAGCAGTCTCCCATTGTGGGATTGATAACGATAAGGGAGTGAAAGGTATAGGAGTTGAAATTTACCGACTTGTATAAAATTCTATGTGCGTGTGTGTCAATATTTTGCTCTTGAGCAGAAACAACACAATGGAGACAAACGATCTCCCAGTGTTTTTGTAGTACAAAGTCTCCCGTTGTACACCATAGCAGTTTCGTGTCGATAGTTATAAGTGGGTGGAAGGTATAGTGGTTGAAAAAATGTTGATATGTTTGTTAAGCTTAAGGGACTTCACTGCGGGGTCATCAGACTACTTAGACTACTACTTAGACTTAGCTAGTTCATAAGTAGTTTGTAAGCTTAGGGACTGATGACCCTATAGTTAAATCCCATAAGTTCTACAAACATTTGAACATTTGAATTATATATATTTTTGACGAATTACAGCGTTCAAAGGAATGAAGTAAATCGCAATTTGCGATGTTATGACTTCACTGTATTAGGTTTAGATGGAATACCAAACTGTGGCGAATGAAAATTTGTGCCCGGCCGGGATTCGAGACCGGGATCTCCTGCTTACTAGGCAGACGCGTTGACCACTCCGCCACTGAGGACACAGTGACCAGCCCGACTTCAGAGGATTCTTCCTTGCTCGTCTCCCGCCACACACAAATCTCCATTCGCCACGCTGTCTCTTTCCTATACCACAGCCTATTTTGTTCTGTCATGCTCGCAGCCACAATACTGTATTCCCGCATCAGGGAGAACGAACCATGAGGTACCGAGACACAACGAATTGTCGTCAGGAGACCAGCCTCGGCTTGTGTACAATTTACAATTATATATATATATATATATATATATATATATATATATATATATATATATATATATATATATATGACGAATTACAGCGTTCAAATGAATGAAATAAATCTCAATTTGCGATGTTATGGCTTCACTGTATTAGGTTTAGATCAGTGGCGGAACTATGGGGGGATGAGGGGGATAGAACGCCCCCGGAACCCGAAAAGAAAAGAGAGAGAGAGAGAGAGAGAGAGAGAAGTAGAAGAAGAAGAAGAAAAAGAAAAAGGAAATCGACTAACAGCAATCTGGTAAAGGTAAAGATTGGAAACTTGGGGTGTTTACCATAAGCTTTCATTGGATGGGAGTGATTTAGTTTCTTCAACGGGAGTGGTAGATGGTAGTCTGTCTGGAAACTCACTAAAATTTTGCTCGTCAAGCAGATCCATCCCCCCCCCCAAAGCCAAGTCCTAGTTACGCCATTGGTTTAGATGGAATAACAAACTGTGGCGAATGAAAATTTGTGCAAAGCCGGGATTCGAATCCGGGATCTCCTGCTTACTAGGCAGACGCGTTGACCAATCCGCCACCGAGGACACAGTGACCAGCCCACTGCAGAGGACACTTCCCTGCACGTCTCCCGCAAATTACAAGTTATTCTGTCAATCAGATAAGAGATACAGACGTTTTAACTGAAAAGTGTACGTATGATGATGTAATGAAATAAATTTGTTTGCCAAATTGGATTCATATACTGAAAATGGAGTGGTAAGAGACGTTACGCCACAAGTGATTTGTATTTAATTATTATCCCCCCCTTTTTCCCTTTTTAGACGTCAGGAGTGACATTTAACCGTTACTGAATGATATGATAGTGTTTGGTAGACACTTGTTTCAGCGGTCGCTACTCCAGGAAGCGCCCCCTGGCGGGCTGCCACTCCAGACGCCTACCGGCCGACTACCCGCAGCACACGTCGCCGCAGGCACTGGCCTTTCCTCAAAGTTGGGACCCGGCCGGGTAGCCGTGCGTGGGCGGTCTCGCGCAAACGCGGGGGCGGCGGTGGCGGTTGCGACCGATCGTTACTCCCACGCAGGCCCGGCCCGTCCCGGCCACCATCAGCTGACCGCGCCGCCCCAACAGCTGACTCTGCGGAGGCGCCCCAGAGACACTCGGCGCACCGCCAACCAGCCGCACTCACTTCTGCTGCGGGGGCGTTCCTTCTGGCAGCGGGGCCAACTTCCGCTTTCCGACTGCCCGGGAGTAAACGGAGGGCAATAATGCGCTCTCGATTACTCGGCGGTATAAAGTAATGTCTTGTTGTTGTATGTTTAAAGGTAAAGCAGTCAACAATTCGAAGATTGGTTTGAACACCACAGTGCTTTACTAGGCATGGTCCTATTTGGAGGTGGTATGCCGTTGGCAGCGAGGCCAACTTCCACTTTCCTACTGGCCGGGAGTAAACGGAGGGCAATAGTGCGCTCTCGATTACTCGGCGGTATAAAGTAATGTCTTGTTGTTGTATGTTTAAAGGTAAAGCAGTCAACAATTCGAAGATTGGTTTGAACACCACAGTGCTTTACTAGGCATGGTGCTATTTGGAGGTGGTATGCCGTTACCTTCCTCCGACCTACGAACTGACTTACCCATCCAGTTATAGGGGAACCTACAGTTTAACGTGGTTTCCGAACCACGGTGCTACTCGGTATTTTTCACATGAGCAATACTGCCAGTGGTGAAAGACGTGGAAAGTGACAGATAAAAAAAACAGCAGCTGGCGGGGATCGAACCCGTAACCTTTGTATTTGTAGTCCGGCACTCTACCACTGTGCAACTGAGGCGCAGGTATGTTTAGAGGGGACTTAATTGCTGGGTTATCAGTAATTAAAACTTCTGGGCTGAGAGGCCGTGGTCGAACAGTAGAAATTTCTTCCCCTGACGTTTAGTTGCCGGCTGCGGGCAACATCTTCTGAGGTGAGTCGACGACTGGCTGATGGACCGTGGAGATCCTGCATATATAGAGGGCATAGAGGGCGCCACCACTCGTCACGTGATGTCAACAGTAAAACTATCTCTGGCTGGCGTCATTACTCTCGATCAAAGGTAATCGATTGTCACATCTTTGGTACAAAGTAGACCGCCATACTTCAAGCCTTCTTCCTTCCTGTTAAAATTATTGCGGTGTTTGAAAATCTCTATAGCCTCTCTATTCATACGTGCATAATAAACACCGCAATAATTTTAACAGGAAGGAAGAAGGCTTAAAGTTAGACAAGATATGGCGCTCTCTATGCCCTCTATATAAGCAGGTTCTCCACGGCCCAGCAGCCAGTCGTCGACTCAGCTCAGAAGATGTTGCCCGCAGCTGGCAACGAAACGTCAGGGGAAGAAATTTCTACTGTTTGACCACGGTCTCTCAGCCAGAAAGCTTTAATTAATGAACACGCCGGCCTTGAAAGCCTACACGTTATGCTGGGTTATCAGTCCCCTTTTCCCAGCTAAGAGTTCACACCAATAAAACTGAACCATCTATGACGTAGCACTTTACCAGTATACGATTGGGACAGAGTGTCAGTCGATGGTAAAATGATAATTTAAAATGGAAGGCACATTTGTTGTTGACCAAAGAGGCAACGAACCTAAAATACGAGGCGCGTCCAGAAAGTAAGTTGCGTTTGGTAATAAAATGAAATTGTGCACATATACAGAAGAAATTTTTACTGCACAAAATTCTACAAATCTTAACCCTGCGGCAGGCGCACTCAGTGCCGCCTACATTTAAATACATTGAAAAGCCTTTTTGTAATTTGGGGTGGAATTAATTATTTATTGTTTACAACATCTTTCTTAAGAGCAACTTTTAATATGATCTTTATCGCACAATGCATACAACTTCAATCCGTAATTAGCGGGCTTATTGTGCATGTACTGAACACAACCGCAAGGGTCCGCGAAATGGGACAAGCATTTCGTCTATGCTTGTGAACTCCCCTGGACTGTAGTTATTTCTGCAGTTGTTCAGAAATGCTGAGTGGAGATTTCGGATGGCAGCAAGTTTATCAGTTGCTGGTCGTTCGTTTCTTGTAGAAGTATCATCAAACCTGAGTGACCGGAGCAAGAACAGAGAGCGCTTGTAGCTAAATACTGTCCTGGTCCATTTGATGCCCACAGTTCTAATACATTTGTGCGTCCTCCTTTTTGTACAGCAATGAGAAACAGTGCTCCTAAAAGAAATTCAAATGTTCAAATGTTTGTATATCTTATGGGACTTAACTACGGGGTCATAAGTCCCTAAACTTACAAACTACTTATAAACTAGCTAACCCTAAGGACGGCACAAATATCCATGCCCGAGGGGGGATTCGAACTCCCAACCGTAGTACTCCTAAAAGAGCCGTTATTTCAGAAGCAGAAGTAGTTTTGCAATCTCTAGCCCTTGAGTAATTCACAGATGATCTGTTGTTATTTATGTCTTGTTCGTGTTTTCAACAACATAATCAATTATCTCAGAATAAAAAAATGAGAAGACTTTCAATTTCAGTTTCAGCTTCTCTACCATTCAGTTTCGGGCCAGGTAGGACTTTGATTGTATTCTTACGTTTTGTTTTTCCTGGTAGTTCCAATGGATTATTTATCCACACTGTTTCTTGGTCCTTAGCAATATACAAATGGCAGTCATCATGTGGCATTCCTATCACTTCATTCTCGTCAACGCATGACTGTTCAGATTCGCTAGAATGATCTGCAGTTTCAACTATTTCTGCTTCCTCATCGCTGTCAGAGAAATCAGCGTAATCTTCTTCGTCAGATGATTGAAGGAGAAGACGCTCAATTTCTTCTGGTGTTAGTCCTTTCCTTTCTGCGAATTTGGGAGACAATAAAATAATTCTAATACCAAAGCAATGTTAATAACCAAGTCATCATACAGCCCCAGGGTTGTAAAACAAAGCTTCTAATCATCAAAACATCCGACAGTGGTACGGTTACATGTACTGACATTACCGGGCGCGTGCGGTACGCAGTGCCGTCTCGGTGCAGTCGTCCACTCCACAGGTCAGTCACAGCTGTTACGGTGAGTATATTGGTGGCGCAGTAATGTAGTTTGGCGCGTGACTAAACCATCGAAGCATATTTAGCACCATTGTTGCGTGCTCGGCACGCTGACGTAATCATTGAATGAAAACGAAATTGGCGGCACTGTATGCCGCCAAGCGCCCGCCCCAGCGTTAAACTACTTTTCCACATAACTGCCGAAATTTTGCAGGCATTTGTCATAGCGTGGCATCAGTTTTTGTATACCTTCTTCATAGAAATCTGCCGCCTGTTCAAAAAAAATGTTTGTTAAGCTTATGGGACTTAACTACGGGGTCATCAGTCCCTAAACTTACAAACTACTTAAGAACTACTTACAAACTAGGACGGCACAAATATCCATGCCCGAGGGGGGATTCGAACCCCCGACCGTAGTGGCCGTGCCGACCGTGACTGAAGCGCCTCAGTCCCCTCGGCCACCGCGGCCGGCTCTGCCGCCTGTGTCGCGGTAAGGAGTCAATGAGTAGGATGCCTTTCCAGTCCAAGAAAACTGTGCACATCATTTTCTGAGGTGTCATGATTTGCTTCGGCTTTACCTTTGGTGGGGATGAAGTGCCTCCATTCCATTGATTGTCGTTTACTCTCAGGGGTGTCGTACGAATCCCACGTTTCATCTCCTGTGACTATCCATATGAGAAATTCTTCGCCGCTTTCAGCATAACGGGTCAAAAACTCAGTGCACTACCCATCCGTTGTGTTTTGTGTTACTCCGTGAGAATCTTTGGTACCCAACATGAGCAAAGTTTACGGAATTTCAGTTATTTCGTAACAATTTCATGCATCAGTGATCGTGAAATTTGGGAGAAGTCCATAGCGAGAGCACTATTTGTAAACCTACGGTTTCTTGTCATCAATCGCGTGAACCAGTTCTTCTGTAACCAAAGGTGGACGCCCACTTCGTTCTTCATAGTGCACATCACTACGCCCGCCATTGAACTGTCGGACCCATCTTCTCACGATCGAGTTAGTCATCAGATTTGGTCCGTAAACATAGCAAATTTCACTTGGTTTCACTTTCCTAGCATTCAGAAACCGAATCACCGACCTGATTTCACAGGCGGCGGGATTTTCAATCAACGTCGACATTTCAAACAAGCACAACAAAGTGTACGTAACTAACAGCGATCTCCAAATGGCGCACGTTCTTCTCCTTAATACACATTGTCTATAGCGCATGTGCGTAACTGCAGTCGCAGCGCTTCAGCGAAGATAAATTGAAATGGAACTTACTTTCTGGATGCGCCTCGTATTATAGTAGAAGAGTGTGGCTAGCTGATCACGGCGATAATACAGGATAAGCGATCCCCTCTGCATGCACTTAAAACCTCCAGTTAAGAACTTGACAGACAATAAAGGACCACAAATTAAATGTTCGGTAGGGGTAGTGGGCCAGAGAAATCAAGCAAATTTACCCACCCCTAAATAGAACGGTAAAAGCCAGCTGCGCGAATAAAACCTAAAACACGGTCAACCATAGAAGCCTCTTACTGCAAGTATAGCTTACACGATCGCCACTAGTATAGAAAGGAATTGGTTTTGGACATAATCATTATGAACTGGACTGATACGATAAGCATCTGATACAAACAAAACACTTACATGATGGGCTAGAACGTCGTTTGTGCTCAAAACCGCAACGTTGCGTCGCTATTTTAAAATTCAGACACCAATTTAAATACGCCACCAATAGATTTGAATGCTTTATAAAGGCTGTTCCTTGACAAAAACATTCACTTGGATGGTATTATCAATATTATTTTTACTACAAATTAATTTTTTTACGTAAATGCGATATAAAGTCATGGAGGAGGCAGGCGACCGTGATGCATAATACATATATATGATTCTTTTCGATTATTCCCCTTAAAGAGAGCGATTGAACTTGAGTAATTATGACTTTTTCTTCTTCCTTCGTTAATAAGCGAGGTGGCGCAGTGGTAACACACTGGACTCATATTCGGAAGGATGGAGGTTCAAATCCACCTCCGGCCATCCAGATTTAGATTTTCCGTGATTTTCCTAAATCACTCAAGGCAAGTGCCGGGATGGTTCCTTTCCAAGGGCTAAAATGCCAATCATCATCATCATCATCCTTTCCAAGGGCACGGCCGATTTCCTTCCTCATCCTTACCCAAAAACTCCGAGCGTAAGCTCCGTCTCTAATGACCACGCTATCGACGAGACGTTAAACTCTAAGATTCCTCCTTCCTTCTTCCTTCGTTCTTTCCAAATTCTCTTCATGCGTTCACTGCGTTCTCTCTTGCGTTCTTCTGGCCACTTTTTTCCTCTTCTGTTCTTCGTGTGTTCTTGTTTAATTTGATGTTTCTTTATAATGTTCCTGAACTGTTCTCTATTCCTTATGTTGTCTTGTGTGATTCCCAGTTCATTAATATCCTCTTCGGTTTCAGTGATCCACTTCGTCTTGATTTTGCTCTTGTTTGCTATCTCAAATATTTGCCTTGTGAGCCTGGTTTCATTCATCCTGCCGATATATCCATAAAATTCCATCCTTCTTTTTCTGATGGCGTCCATTATTGTTTCCATGTCTTTGTAAATCTCTCTAGTTGGCCACTTTATCAAATTCCTTCCCGAAACACTGAACCATATATTTTACTCAAAATGTTTCTTTTCTGATCTTCGTATGACCATGAATCACTGTAGTTTCTGCAGCATAGAGTGCCTCTGGTAGGACTAAAGTGTTGTAATTCCTTAGTTTTGCATTGACAGAAATAGATTTCTTATTGTAATGGTTCCAAATTAGCTTATATTCTCTTTGTAATCTTGAGACCCTTTCTTGATTGACTACTGAGTATAGTCCTGAACGTTCGATCTCGATCTCTCGATCTCTCCTAGATATCTGAAGTGAGAAACTTGTGTCACTTTTACATACTGAGGTTTGATGGGGAGACTATCTGCAGGCTTGTTTTCCATGTACTGAGTCTTTTCATAAGAGATTTGTAGCCCTGTTTTCAGTGAGATTTCATGAAGCTTCTCCAGTGCCAGACTCGCTTCTTCTCTGTTGTTTGTTAGAATAGCAAGATCGTCCGCGAAAGCCAGACACTTCACCCTGATTCTCTGCTCCTTTTTAATTCCAAGTTGAATTCCCCTTATTTCTTTTTCCCATGTCCTCACAATTTTCTCCAGTACCAAGTTCAACAAAAGGGGGGAGAGTCCATCTCCTTGGCGGACACAAGTAAGGATGTGAAATGCTTCTGATGTTTTTCCCGTGAATTTGACTTTAGAGGTTAATCCTGTTAATGCTTGATGGATAATTGACCTTGTTTTCCTGTCAGTCCGAAATTCCTCTAATGTGTAGAGTAATGTTTGCCTGTCTATTGAATCATAACCCTTCTTAAAATCTACAAAAGTTACCATAGTGTTTCTGCATCTTCTCGTTTGTAAAATAGTCTTTAGGTTCCGTATTTGTTCGACGCAAGATCGACCTTTACAAAACCCTGCCTGATACTCTCCTATTAACTGGTCCGCTTAACAGAGCCTTTGAAAATTTTTTGTATATTACTGGAAGCAGTGAAATTCCCCTGTAGTTATTTGGATCCGTTTTTGTGCCTTTTTTGTGGAGAGGATAGATTAGTGCACATTTCCACTGTGTAGGAATTTGTTTAGTTTCCCAAACCTTTGATAGAATTCTGTGAGTTGCTTGTGTAAGAGTACTGTCATTTAATTTCGACATTTCTGCTATGATTCCATCTTCACCTGGATACTTGGTGGTCTTCAGAGAATTGATTATTTTTTTACTTCTTTAAGTGATGATGGTTTTGAATCGGAAATTGATGGAGGGTGGGTTTCGAAATGTAGTTGCTCCGTCAGCGACTCGCAGTTGAGGAGTGCGTGAAAATATTTAGCTAACATCTGACAGTTGTTTCTCGTGTTGGTTTACAGTGATCCATCGGGCCGGCGAAAACACAGATTAGGTGGTTGATACCCTGTTAGGTTCTCTTTGAAAATTGTGTAAAAGTTCCTGGTGTTGTTTTTGAGAAATTCTTGTGCAATTTCCTTAAGCGGGTTTATATCATATTTACGTTTTTCTCTTCGTATTACCTTGGATGTATTCTTCTATATTCTCAGAAATTCCTGCCATTTTTCTGTAGTTTCGTTGCTACTGAAAGTTTTCCATGCTTGTGTTCTATCTTCTATTGCTTGATCACATGAACTGTTCCACCATCTGTGTTTTGTCTTTCTTGGGGGTTTGCCTAAATGCATAGTGCTCTTCAGTACTTCTGCAAGTTCCTTCCAGTTAGTTGCGTTTGATTGCCTAATTTCCTGTCTAATTTCCTTCTCGTTAAGTTTCAGGTATTCTGGATCAATTCTGAATCTTTTGTTCATTTGTGGTTTCTTCCTGTTAGGTTGAAATTTAATCTTTATTTGCAGTAGATGGTGGTCTGATTCAAAAAATCCCTTTATTGTTCGAATGTTAAGTATTTCTTTCGTATTCTTGTTAGATATAGCAACATGGTCTATATGAAACTCACCCAAAGTTTACTTCGGTGATTTCCAAGTTGTAAGTTCGTTTACAGGCTTTAGGAATTGTGTGGACATGATTTTAAGATCAAAATTTTCACAGAAGTTTATCAGTCTCCCGCCGTTTATATTTGTTGTGAGCTGTATGAATTCCCGTTGTTTCCCTGACTTTTTTCTCTTTGACGAGTTGTCCATTGAAATATCCTAAAATAATTTTCACAAGATGTGCAAGCATTTTATTTGATGTTTTTTCCAGTAGTTCCCAGAAGTCCTATATTACCTGTGGGTCTTTTCTATTGTAATCATTTGTGGAAGCGTGTGCATCTATCAGTGTGTATGCCTTGTTACCAGATTTTAATGAGATTGTGGATAGTCTGTCTGATGTTGAATGGAAGTTCATTATTCACACGGAATACGATTTTCACTACCCGCGGGCAATTAGGGACAAAATAGAACGGGGTATAGTGGTTGAGCAACCATCTAGCAAGGGTGCCTTTTACATAGCGTGAGATTTGTACGTACCGCTGTAGCTAAACGATACAATGATGTAAGTGGGTTCATTACAAAACGAAGTTGACATTCCATGTTAACAATATGAGTTGGGAAATAAATCGACATCACCTAGATGAGGAGGCTTACACTATAATCGTTGCAAATATGGCAATCATAACCTTAGGAGTTTAATTGAAGATTGAGTATAACGCATAATTCAACCAACAAAATGGAAAAAAGGAGCCTTATAAAAAATAAATTTACCAATTGGTGAGACATGATGAGTATTATGTGATATTTGAAAAATAAAATATCAGAAGGTGACTAAAGATGAACTAGCGGGAAGATTTGATGTAAAGTGCAAGCAGACTTATTTATTCAAAATGTCATCAAACATAAACAAAAAACAATTCGTGGTTCGAGTTAATTTGTTCATTCAGAATCTTGTTCTTACGATGTTCATAAATTTCAATGACTTCAAGCAAATTGAAATTGATGCCCTTCGGCTCAAAATGTAAGATGGACAACGCACATTCAAATTGTCTTAAGTCACGCTGTTAAGTGGTTAGGTGGCATCCAAGAGCAGTTGTATTTTTATGATAATGTTCTTTAAAACGTGTCTTGAAGTCACGACCGGTTTGCCCCACGTATATATCATCAGAAGAACCACGTGTTATTCTGTATAACCCTAGCTTTAAAAATATGTCTATATTTTGTTCAACGGGAGTACGTAAAACCGATCTAAGCTGCTTAAACGTGCGGAAGCCTATCTGTACTTTGCGAAATCCCCAGCAATTGGTTCGCAAACTGACCAGAATATGTAATGGAAGCATATTTGACGTCAATATGGTTGGCGATCCGATTCGATGTTTGTTTATTAAACACGGCTTTACCTATGTTTCGAACGTACCTTTCAAGGTATCCATTCTCTAAACCAATTTGCATAATGTCTGTTTCCCTTTAGATACAGTCACTATCAACCTTTTAGCTCAATCACACACACACACATACATACACACACACACTACTAAAATAGCAACATGCGTTGAAACTAATATCATTCACGAGGCTTAACAGAGAGGTTACGTTGGCAATGCTCAGAGATTGCCGTTAAATGGAAATTCATAAAGGAATAGGTTGACTACACATTAAACCCCATTTACAGAATACGAGATGTACAATTTGGCTGGACATACTGAAGTTACCCCTCGGAAAAGGATTTCCTATAACATTGCACGAATAAGGTACAGACCCATAGCAGAACTGGACCGGCTGTTACAAAAATAAAGATCATACAGACAGGTTTAACAGGCCCCTCACTGAACACGTGGCGACGCACAAAGTCGCAACTCGTCTCAGAAAGAAGCTACAAAATAATATCTGCATGAGAAGCGAAAATTGTGTATTATGGGTAACTATTTTTGAAAAAATCTGTCCGTTAATTGTGAATGCTCGCTTAATAATTGTTATCTAAATCCACTTAACTTTAGTGCTGAACACGTGAAGCATTGCGATGCAACCCAACACATTTCACAAAGAAAATTCCGATTCTCCATCCCCATGATGTTTACAGAGAAATGACACCCACGATATTCTTCAACTTATTTCCCCCATTTAGCGATCAAACACTGAGATGGAGAAATAATGGTTTTCGCACTTCGTGATCCACTTCAATTACCAAGTCCGCACAAGATCACCTTAATCAACGAAAATTACTAATAATTCAAATGTTCAAATATTTGCAATGCTGGGGGACTCAACGACCAAGGATATCAGTCCCTAGACTTACAAACTACTTATACTAACTTAAACTCGGGAGGACTAATACACCCATGGCCGAGGGAGGACTCGAACATCCGACGGGGAACGACCGCGCATACCGCAGCAAGGCGCCTTGGTGCACACGGCTATTCCGCCGCGGCTACCAATAATTTTCTGCTATTTGGTTCTATAGTGAATAAAGCCATAAATATGATGTTACTGCTGGAATTTACAACAAATAGGCAGAAATTTTTCTCATTTCTTACAGACCTCAGATCATCCCAGCCGTTATGGCCGACCTAATTGACCCAACAGTCGCGCGGTTCGACTTCGCCAAATCCTTTTTCCCATTGTCCTACCCCAAAACGGGTCTTCTATCAACTCGCGAACAACGTCAGTTTCGCCAGCCACAGGCAACATCTACCGACTGCCAAAGAGACCTCTCTAACGTCTCACGCAAATTAAAGGTGTGATAAACCCAGAGAAGTGTGACAGGACCGCTATTATTTTCTATCTCTATAAATGATCTGATGGACAGAGAAACTTGTAATTTGCGACTGTTTGCTGATTATAGTGACCAAAGACCGGACTGGGTCGCCAGCGACTAGCGACGACCGACCGATCAAGCGTCGCCGCTAACGAGAATCACTCCACGAAACCACAGAGACGACAATAACAACAACTAACCGAAAACAAAGATCCAAACGAAAGCCAAATCGGAACCGTGACAGAGCAGAGTACGAAGCCAGATAACCGATGAATATCGAAGGTAAACGGAGCGCAGTCAACACAAGACTGAGGAGCGAGCTGTGGCTCCGGCCCTATATAGTGCGGCTCTCTGCGCAGATGACCGGCGCGGTAGGCGCGCCACGGCATGCAGCGCTCTAGTGGTGATGGCAGCGCTAGTAGGTTTGTGCGCGCCGCCTAACGGCTGCTGTCATAGTCCATATGGTCTGGCGGGCTCCCAAACATATCGTTCCGGGATACCAGATCCCTCCCCCCTGAAATGGGCGCGTAGGGACGGAAGCGCCCAGGACGGTGCTTTGGAAGGTGGACCGATGGCACGAGTGGTGTCACGGGTGGAGAGACCGCTAAGTCAAGGTACGGATGTGGGGCCTCTGTAGAGGTACAAGGATGCGGTGGTGTGGAAGGCGATTGCCGAGAGGGTGAAAGTGGAGGCGAGGTCTCTACTTCCATGCCCGTGTCCCCTGGGGTTGCCGATGCCGCCCCGAGGTGCACAGGGGGCCCCCGTGGTTGAGGTGTGTCAGAGGGTGATCTGCCCTGTGAGCACCGTTGCGGCTGAGAGTGTGCCATCTCTGTGTCTGCATCTACTGGAGCCGTGGACAATGCCCGAGAGCGCAGATTGTAGCCGTGTGATCGAGGAATTGGCGATAGCAGGGGCTCCGAGTCTGGCTGTGCTACTGGTTGGGATGAGGCAGGGAAACGAGGGCGAAGTTGGTTAGTATGTCGGCTCTCCAAACCCCTCTGAGTGTTGACAGAGAGGAGGCGTCGCCCGTGAGTGGCCACTAAGGTAGCCGGCACCCATGAGGCCTTTGTACCATAGGAACGGGTCCACACAGTGGAACCTGGTGCATATTACCCAGTGTACTGGGTCCTTGGTTCCGAGAGCTGTGGGGCCAAGAGATGGAGAAGGGTGCGTGGCTGGCGGCCATGGAGGAGTTCTGCCGGGCTACGATCCTGGATAGGGGTAGTCCTGTAGGTACTCAGGAATAATGTGAGGGCTGCTGTGGTGGTGGAGGTGCCCACAGATTTCAGCATTTGTTGTTTAAACGTCCACACCATCCGCTCAGCAGCACCATTAGAGGCTGGGTGGAATGGCGGACTAAACAGGTGTTTGATGCCATTTACATCAGAAAACTGCTCAAAGGCTGTCGCCGTAAACTGGGGCCCATTGTCAGAGACGATGGTACGGGGAAAACCGTCGATAGTAAGAATTTGTGTGAGGGCATTGAGTGTGGCAGTCGTGGTGGTGGACGCCATGCTGACTACATAGGGGTAGTGGGAATAGGCATCAATGACAATAAGCCACATAGATCCCAGAAAGGGGCCCGCAAAGTCAAGATGGATGCGGTCCCAAGGGCGACGTGGAGCAGGCCAGGGAGAGAAAGATTGGGCCGGAGCAGCCTGGTGCTTAGCACAAGTGGAGCAATTGAGGACGATGGCCTCCACGTCTTTGTTCAGACCTGGCCAATAAACGTTTCTCCTGGCCAGGGATTTCATATGTGACATACCCCAATGTCCCCGATGGAGAAGATCCAGAACCTGAGGGAGTAAAGCAGGTGGGATAACCACCCGATGGGTATCGCCCTCAGCATCGAGGAGGAGAACACCATCAAAGACAGACAATCGACGAGAGAGATGGGACCAGGCATGTAGCTGGGAGGCTGTCGACTTCGGGAAGTAAGTGGGCCACCCATGAAGTACATGATGGGTGACCCGTCGTAAGAGAGGGTTCTGGTGTGTGTCTGCAGTAATGCTGTGATAGGGAACCCATCTAAGGTATTTTGCCGTTCCAGATCAATGTGGAAACAGGAGACTTCATGTCGGTCAAATGCTGGATCAGGTCCTGAAGGCAGACGAGAAAGAGCGTCTGCATTGGCGTGTTGTGTAGTAGGCTTGTACTTAATGGTGTAATTGTAGGAACTAAGAAATAGAGCCCAACGCTGGAGTCTTTGGGCCGTACGTTCTGGAAGCCGAGAGTGTGGCCAAAATAGAGCGACCAATAGTTTATGGTCAGTAATGAGGGTAAACTTGGCCCCAAAAATATACACATGGAAATTCTTAACCGCATAGACGATCGCCAATGCCTCCTTTTCTATCTGAGAGTAGTTCTTTCGTAAGGCAGGGTGCCGAACGCAACAGGCGCTTTAGCCACTGAAAGGAATGCTCACAAGCATCTGACCACCGGAACTGACACCTTTCTTCCGGAGGGGGTGCATAATGTGGGCCGCTTGTGGGAGGAACTCTGCATAATAGTTCACCTTTCCCAAAAACGCCTGTAACTCCTGTAGGTTTTGAGGGCGTGGTAGAGCATCGACCGCCGATACATTGCGATCTGTGGGCTGTATTCCGTCTTTGGAGAGCAAGTAGCCAAGATATTCGACCCGTTCCTGGAAAAACTGGCATTTATGGAGGCGGCACCTGAGCCCGGCGTCCCGCAGTGTGGTGAAGAGAGTGCGGAGGTTATGCAAGTGCTCCTGGCGTGTAGCCCCAGTAACGATGACATCATCAAGATAGTTGGCACAACGGGGTATAGGCATGGTTAATTGTTCGAGATACCTCTGGAAGATAGCTGGAGCCGAAGAAATCGCAAAAGGTAAACGTTTGTATTTGTAAAGACCAAAAGGGGTATTGATGACCATGATTCGTTGAGATTCCTCATCGAGCGGGATTTGCAAATAGGCGTCAGCCAGGTCTATCATAGAAAAGTATTCGCCACCAACAAGCTTCGTGAGGAGGTCCTGCCGGCCGCGGTGGCCGAGGAGACTGAGGCGCTTCAGTCACGGTCTGCACGGCCACTACGGTCGGGGGTTCGAATCCCCCCTCGGGCATGGATATTTGTGCCGTCCTAGTTCGTAAGTAGTTCATAAGTAGTTTGTAAGTTTAGGGACTGATGACCCCGTAGTTAAGTCCCATAAGCCTTACAAACATTTGAACATTTTGAGGAGGTCCTCTTGCCGTGGAATTGGGTAGGTTTCGACCTGTGCCTGGGCATTGATGGTGGATTTAAAATCGCCACAAAGGCGGAGGGCGCCATTAGGCTTGAGGAACACTACCAGTGGTGTGGCCCAGACACTCGTTTTGACAGGTTCGATGACTCCTGCGTCGTGCAGACGGTCGAGTTCCAGCTTTACCGCCATCCGTAGGGAGACCGGAACAGGGCGTGCACGGCAGAAACGGGGCACCGCATCTGGGCGTAAAGTAATATGTGCCTGAAAATTGGTTGCACACCCTGGACCCGGTTCGAACAGAGACGCAAAAGAGGCACAAAGGTCATCGAGTTCCTGGAAAGGAACTGTGTCAGAAATGACCTGCACCTCATCGGAGATGGAGAACCCAAACAGTGAGAACGCATCGAGGCCGAAAATGTTTCCAGCTGAGTGGCTATGGACCACAAAGAGGGTTACAGGACGTGTAACCGTTTTGTAAGTTGCCAAAGTGGTAAACTGATGTCCTCCAGAGCGTGGTCGTCCAGCTTGAGGGCCGCTGTCCGCACTTCTGGATCTGGAGCCAACTGAACGACAACATCACGGATGAGAGAGTCAGCATAGGAGGTTTTACAAGACGGGTTGGAGCACGTGATTTCGCAACGCCGACTCAGTCCTTGCAAATCTGTCACCCATGACCGATATGATTGACCTGCTGTTTGTGATACTGATGGAATTCGAGGCGCGATGTGACAACGTGAAATCGTTGGGAATAATAATTCGAAAGCAATGCGCACATCTCCTCGAACGTCAGTGCCACCGGATTAGAGAGGGGGGCCAACTTCTTTAGTAAGAAAAACGTCTCGGGGTAAGCCCAAGAAAGAAAAAGCGACCGTTGGAGAGCGTCATCAGAGACCTGAAAGGCGGCAAAGTGCTGTTTCAGCCGCTGTAAGTAAGTATCCCAATCCTCTTTGGCGTCGTTAAAGGGCGGAAACGCAGGGGGGCGGAAATCCGTCGACGACGTGACAACCGCTTGCACCGGTTGGGAACCCTGTACCTGTAAGCGTTCCGCCAACAGTTGGATTTCCTGTCGTAACAAATCAGTTTGCTGTTGCTGATCCAGATCCAAACGAAAGCCAAATCGGAACCGTGACAGAGCAGAGTACGAAGCCAGATAACCGATGAATATAGAAGGTAAACGGAGCGCAGTCAACAAAAGACTGAGGAGCGAGCTGTGGTTTCGGCCCTATATAGTGCGACTCTCTGCGCAGATGACCGGCGCGGTAGGCGCGCCACGGCGTGCAGCGCTCTAGTGGCGATGGCAGCGCTAGTAGGTTGTGCGCGCCGCCTAACGGCTGCTGTCATAGTCGATGTGGTCCTGCGGGCTCTCAAACATATCGTTCCGGGATACCAGACTGATGATTCTGCGGTGTTAATGGATGGTGTCGTCTTTAATTGACTGCAATAGCATACAGGATGTCTTAGATAAATGGTAGCTTGCTCTGAATGTAGAAAAATGTAAGTTGATGTACATGATTAGGTAAAAAATAAAATAATGTTCGAATGCAGCATTATTAGTGAGTGTCTTGATGCGTTCGGTCGTTCAAATATCTGTGCGTAACATTTCAGAGCGATATGAAATGGAACGAACATGTAACGACAGTTGTGAGTAAGGCAGACAGCCGACTTTGGTTTATTGGGAGGATTCTTGGAAGATGTACTTCATCTGTAAAGGAGACCATGTATATAACGCTTTTACGACCACGTCTTGAGTACTGCTCAAGAATTTGTGACCCGCAGCAGATCTGTTTAACGGAAACATAGAACCAGTTCAGAGGCAAGCAACTAAGTTCGTTACTGGTAGGCTGGACCAATGGGCAAATGCTCGCTGGAGGAAAGACGACTTTCGTTTCGAGAAATTATGTAGAGTAAATTTAAAGGTCCTGATTTTGATGCTGACTGTAGAATGATCTTCCTGCTACCTACTTTCGCGTAAATATCACAAAGACAAGATAAGAGAAAGTAGGGCTCATACAGAGGTATTTACACGTTCCCTCGTTCTATTTGGGACTGGAATAGGAAAGGAAATGTTTAGCATTGGTATAGAGTACCCTCCGCCATACACTTTACAGTGGATTGCGGGCTATATATGTAGGTGTGTATGTAGATGAATCCCAGAATACCAGTAACATCAGAATATAAACATTCCTTCACACAAGTATGGAGCCCAATTCCGGAGCATGGCTCCTTCTGTGAGATTTGTTCGCTTATTTTTCTTGAAAATCAACGATGATTTATATTGCGTCCCTGTGACGATTGAGCATTTCAGTTAACTTAATTACAGAATGACTAAAGAAAGAAAGAAAGCAAAACTCACAACTAAATGGTTCAATTATGGCGAAAATTTCAAAGGCAACAAAAGAAGTATGACAGCTTTTTCATTCCCGGCTATCTCGTTGTTGCTTCAAATTGTACATGAACATTCTTTACATTAAGGAATGAGTCAATACCAAATTATGTCCCGGAGGAACTATGTAAATCTTGTATTGTATGTAACGGATATTGGGTATCTGTCTCAATTACAGAAATCATTGTCATTTAATATCATTGTAATGTTCATTACTACAAAGTAGTGGGCAACAATGAAGGTCAAGCAGACGCCTTAGACGGAATTAATTAGTTACCTCGATGAAAAATGTATTAGTGTACGAAAACAAGTAAAAACCAAAGGAGCTTTCATTAAAAAAAACATAGTGAACGCTTACATCGGCAGCAGTAGTACCGCCCGTTTTGCAAACTGCTTCAGAGATCTTGTAAGATAATGCTTCTTGTTGTTCTTGGCGTGTTTGTTGGTCTCCGTTCGCCATTTTCAATTTATACTGCTTGCTATTCTAACCGTATTCCATTCTTTTCTCTTTCAATGCTGTACGTACAAGTGTCTTATCATCTTAATTTACTGTGGACGTAAATGGGTTGATAATAAAGAACGCAGCATAATCGTAGTTTCCCATTTTATTGAACTAATAGTTCAATGCGTTTACTGTACGATGTAAAAAAAAAAAAGAAAGATCATATGTTTGTTACGCTGATGGGACTTAATTGCGGTGTGATCAGCCCCTAAACTTACAAACTACAGTATTGACCATTAAAGTTGCTACGCCAAGAAGAAATGAAGATGATAAACGGGTATTCATTGGACAAATATACTAGAACTGACACGTCATTATATTTTCACGCAATTTAGGTGCATAGATCCTGAGAAATCACTACCCAGAACAACCACCTCTGGCCGTAATAACGGCTTTGATACTCCTGGGCATTGAGTCAACAGATCTCAGTTCATCAAGAGTAGTGACTGGCGTAATGTGACGAGCCAGTTGCTCGCCACCATTGACCACACGTTTTTAATTGGTGAGAGATTTGGAAAATGTGCTGATCAGGGAAGCAGAAAGACCCGTATAGGACCTGCAACATACAGGCGTGCATTATACTGCTGAAATGTAGCGTTTCGCAGTGATCGAATGAAGGGTAGAGCCACGGGTCGTAACAAATCTGAAATGTAACGACCACTGTTCAAAGCGCCGTCGAAGTGAACAAGAGGTGACCGAGACGTGTAACCACCCCATACGATCACGCCGGATGATACACCAGTATGGTGATGACGAATACACGCTTCCAATATGCGTTCACCGCGATGTCGTCAAACACGGATGCGACCATCATGATGCAATAAACAGAACCTGGATTCGCCCGAAAAAATGGAGTTTTGCCATTCGTGCACCCAGGTTCGTCGTTGCGTACACCATCGCAGGCGCTCCTGTCTGAGATGCAGTGCCAAGAATAACCACAGCCATTGTCTTGAAGGTGATAGTCCATGATGCTGTTCGCTGTCTTGCAAACGTCCCCATCTGTTGTCTTGGGGTTCGAGACGTGGCTGCACGATCAGTTACAGCCATACGGATAAGATGCCTGTCATCTCGACTATTAGTAATATGAGGCCATTGGGATCCATCACGGCGTTTCGTATTGCCCTCCTGAACCCACCAATTCCATATTCTGATAACAGTCACTTGATCGCGACCAACGCGAGCAGCAATGTCGCGATACGATAAACCGCATTTGCGATAGGCTACAATCCGGTACGCATTTCTCCACCTTACACGAGGCACCACAACAACGTTTTACCGGGCAACGCCGGTCAACTGCTGTTTGTGTATGAGAAATCGGTTGTAAACTTTCCACATGTCAACACGTTGTAGGTGTCGCCACCTACGCGAACCTTGTATGAATGCTGTGAAAAGCTAATCATTCGCATATCACAACATCTTCTTCCTGTCGGTTACATTACGTGTCTGTAGCACGTCATCTTCGCGGTGTAGCAATTTAATGGCCAGGAGTGTACCTATGAACTAACACTAACGACAGCACAAACCTCCATGACCGAGAGAGCATTGGAACCCCGACGGGCCGGCCGCGGTGGCCGAGAGGACTGAGGCGCTCCAGTCACGGTCTGCACGGCCACTACGGTCGGGGGTTCGAATCCCCCCCCCCGGGCATGGATATTTGTACCCTCCTTAGTACAAGGTAGTTGATAAGTAGTTTGCAAGTTTAGGAACTGATGATCCCGTAGTTAAGTCCCATAAGCTTAACAAACATTTGTTTTAAAATGCAACCCCCGACGGGGAACGGCCTCGCACTAATATGTTACACAGAGTAGCTTCCTTCACAAAAAGCTATTAGGCCACAAAATCCACTCAACGAAATTTCGTAGTTGCATACTAAATTTTCGGGTCAAGTGATAAATAACGCAGATCGTCCTCAACCCATATGTCATGGGGAATACAACAAGTAAAAGCAAACGACTTGTCAAAGATACGCTTCGTGACTTCTGAACAGACTACGATAATATCCGGTCACGCAATGGATTTCGTCACTACCGTCCCGTTTTTCGGTAACACTCACATATGATTCTGACGCCCGGAGCTCATACACCTCCCCGTCATAAGAAGAGAACTACAAGCAAATCTTGAGTTGGTTTATGTTCTAGGAGGCGATCTAATTATGATATTGTAGAAAGATATCAAAAAACCAAGATCGCTGATCATCAAATTTTTATTTAAGACGACCGGTTTCGCTGAACTATTTCAGCATCATCTGGTCCAATAAAATCATTTTACAAGGCCATAATCTTGTAATGCCAATCAGTTGCCATATAACATAATTTACAGTGCATAGGTGCACTATGTCATTATAATAAAACACACTTATCACAATGAGTGACAATAGCAAACTCACTGTGATAATTTTGTTTTATTATAATGACGTAGTGCACCTATGCACTGTAAATTATGTTATGTAGTGCCGGCCGCGGTGGCCGAGGTGGCTGAGGCGCTCCAGTCACGGTCAGCACGGCCACTACGGTCGGGGGTTCGAATCCCCCCTCGGGCATGGATATTTGTGCCGTCCTAGTTCGTAAGTAGTTCATAAGTAGTTTGTAAGTTTAGGGACTGATGTCCCCGTAGTTAAGTCCCATAAGCTTAACAAACATTTGATTTTGTTATATAGCAACTGATTGACATTACAAGATTATGGCCTTGTAAAAATGATTTTATTGGACCAGATGATGCTGAAATAGTTCAGCGAAACCGGTCGTCTTAAATAAAAATTGATGATCAGCGATCTTGGCTTTTTTATACCTTTTCTACAAGCAAATCTGACTGGAATATTCTAACTGATAAGCATATCTCTGTTGAGTAGTTATCGATTGCTGTCAGTAATAGATTGCGTCTACGTCACAAATACTAAGCAAACAGGTTGATAAGGTGATAAAGCATATTTTGCACACGCTCTTCCCCAACTACCCTCAAACACGAGTCCGCGCGCTTGCGCTCCTTCGCACACTGACACACACACACTAACACAAAGTAACTGGTTAACGCATAATGCCATCCTAAATTTTTGAGCACAGAGCACTTATTCTCCCATCCTGCTTATTGCGATTTTGACCAGAAAGGTTAAAAATTCTCTTAAGATCAAATTTCTTGTTGGATACTCGCTAATAACTTGTTGGTTATGAGTACTATCTCATACCTACAGTAATTAGAGTAGGAGGCTCCAGACGACCAACATTTTATTTATTTTCTATTTATTTATTTAATTTTTATACTTATTTGTTTCTATTGCGTTCGAAATATTCTGGTTGCTCTTGAAAGAGCACCCAGAGAATGGTTACAATACAACGCTAAAAATGCATCCAGGCCGTAAACGCTTAAAACATAGGGAAAAATACAACTAACACTGCATGTATTATAAATGATCTGAACTTCATTTGCGCAATATACATGTGGGACATTTAGTAAGAAATGCAACACGTACTTTACCTCGTGAAATTTCGGTCGATAAAAATCTGGAATTCTTTGGAATATCCACGAATGTGTCCGTTCCATCTTGTATGATTTCATTAAGTTGCCGATTGGTGACAGTACTGTATTGGTGTCTGTAACGGAGGTGCAACCTTGTCCGGATTTCAATGACTGCACGCTTTTCCAGCTTCGAATCCATGCCCATTTCCAACGAAAAAGATATTATAAACTTGGACTTTCCGGAAGAGCTACTCTACCAACACGTGGAATTTAAGGAACATACGTCATTACATAAACAAGTTAAGCCCACCGTTGGGAAGTAGTCTCGTATAATCTAATGTTATACACACTTTTATATCAATGAATTTTTTGTGTTTCAGACCAGCACTGTTCTAACATAAACCATGACTTGTTTTCTATTTTAATACCCGTAAATCGTTCATCGCAAATAAGATGCATTTCACAGGCGCTTGATTCAACGCCCAGTACGTTTAGTTTTCCTAAGTGATAGAGTCTACATTGTCGAAGAGTTGATTTTTGCCTTTTCCTAAAGGACACTTTTATTTCTGATGAGGTCAATGCATTTTACACTGTACGTTTTTCACAGCAACCAAAAACCGTGGCTTGTAATATTTATGTTTGTTTATCCCATACGACCAGATATTTCTGGGCATCAAGGGATGTAACTAGAGAGTATGTTCATCTTTTAACTTTGCTTGATTTTGTTTGTTTCATTCCATGACCAAAATATTCTAACCACTAATGAAATATTTAGTGTCGTTAACATCTTCTGAATAAGATAACATTAGTTTTATTGAAACCTAGGTGGCAAAGACACGTTTGCTTGATTTGGTTGGCTAAGTAATTTCAACTACTTCAAATTGTAAGGATCGTCATCATTTAAGGCATTATGCCTTTCAGCTCTCAGTCTGGACCATAGTCCCACAGTCCCACTTATAAAATTACCCTTTTTAATGCGAACATTGATGCCTCGTCTGATGTTAAGCCTATTACTTAAAAATCATTTTTGATCGAATGCAAGAACCTTTTCCTTCGTCTACCTCGACCCCTCTGCTGCCGAACTCTTGAGTCTCTTAGCTTACTTTGCTTCTGAATTTCATGTATCCCACTACCTGAGCATATTCACTCTGTTTCATCTATGGTGTTTATTCCAATGTTTTCTTTGATTTCCTCGTTATGGGTATATGTCTTCCAGTGTTACCATCTACTAGTTCCTGCAATCATCCTTGTTTGCAAAATTCATACAAGGTAACCGGTATCCATCCACTTTTCAACCCTATACAACAAAGTTGGCCGAAAGATTGAACTGTGCATTGCTAAATCAGTCTTGGTACTGACTTCCTTCTTGCAGAAGAGAGTACGATGTAGCTGAGCACTCACTGCATACAGTCTAAGTGCTTAGTATTTGAAACTGTCCGCCTCTTCTAATCCAGGCCCAATTCTCCTATAAAAATAAAAAAATAAAAAGAGAGAGAGAGAGAGAGAGAGAGAGAGAGAGAGAGAGAGAGAGAGAGAGAGAGAGAGAGAGAGATGTGAGGTGAGTATCCAGGTAGAACTACTCTACCAACATTTGAATTTTGGCACTACGCCTGTCTGGATCTCTGTCCTACGTAATTACTTTTGTTTTGGATATGTTGATTTTCATACCGTAACCCTTACCTCTAATGTAGCTCTGACATATTTGTTTGTAACATTTAATTCGAACCGCTGCTACAACTATTTCGACTACATGTAGACAAGAAGAGACTGTTTATTTTGTATTAACCTATTTTAATCTTATAGTGCCTTTCTGTCGTTTAAAAAATGTTACCACTGAAACTATGATGAACCTTGAATTCAATTTAGGGTCAGCACAAATCGTTGCATGAAAATCTACGTACATTTCTTTAATTTTTAGGAGAAGTTTGTCTGCTATTCCATAATCTTGGAGAAATGAGAATAGCTTCCTTCCTGTTAGGAAAACGGTCATAAGCCTTTTTAGATCTGTTAAATACAGGTAGACTTCTCTGTGTAGCTCACAGGACCTTTACTGTATTTGCCGTAGGCTAAAGATCTAGTCTTGAAAGGCGCTAAGAAGCTAAAACAATGCTGATTTTCACTCTATTTGTCTTCAACTGATACTCACACTCTTTTTTCAACAATATATGAGAATATTTTTCCCACAAAGCAAATGAGAGAGATATCTCAGTAGTAGTAGGATAATTTTCTCTCTTGAAAATTGGCGTGATAACTGCTTTCGTCCAGTTAACTAATATCTGTCGCGATTCCCACGGCATTGTAATTTTCCTGTTTAACCAATTGCGACTTGACATTCGACTGTATTCCATGAGTGACCTCTGAATTTAATCTAGCTCAGCTGCATTATAGCACTGCAATCTATTGTCCTTTCTCTCCATTTCTTTAAATATGATCTCGTTCCGATCATCATTCCTGTCACATTGAACATCGAAACAGGGAACATTAAGGAACGTAAGGATTAGATAGAAGGCTAATGTCTCTGTAGTTCTGGCATTCATATTTATTTCCTTCCTACTTGAGCAATATTCACTTCCTCGTGAATACAAACATTTCGAAAGCACATATTCGTGTATTCATAAACGCGGGTCTTTTACTATTACAATATGTTTTGCATATTTTATCAGTTCTACATTCCCGTTTTCTCGAGACGTTATTGCATTCTGCAATTCCTCCGCTGATATTGAAACTACATTCCTATCTGTGTCACCCAGACTGCTGTGTATATTTTTCACATCAGTCGGAAGTATTTCATAGCATTATATGCAAATACTTTCATATATTACGTGTAGTTCTACACAGTCGTTAATTGTTATCTGTTAAATGACTTTCAACATTCGTAATATTGTTTCCGAACTATGTTTAACACTTTGTTAATCATCTCAATAATTTTATTCTATAAACACGTAATTTAACATTTTCAAGAAAGTATGTTGCTTTTCTTCATTAAGTCTGCCTATTTCATAATCGCGGTACAGCAGATTCCTTTTGAAACAACTATGTTTACGTGTGTATTGTGGAGAACAGTATTAAATACGTTTCTGAACACGGTTTAATCCAGTACGTGGTTTCTAGATACACTCGATATCTTGGACAAAGAACCTTAGTTTTTCTAAAATATTTCCTTTCATTCATTTTAGTTTCTTAAAAGAGTCGTATGTGGTGTGCATAAAAACAATTCCATGATTATACATCCCATTGACGGAAGTGGTGCTAACTTACCATATTGGGTTGGGTTTCTCTCTCTTATAAATCGATCTAGCACTCATTCCTTCAGCGCCAGACAACAAACTACTGTCGCAATATGAAGAAAGATCTTTCACATAATTTTTGTAGATCATGACGGATATGGAATGTCATTTACGTTTTAGTATTACTTGATTTCCTATCCGTCCATAGCACAACGCATTATTTGCAAGATTAAGTTAACACTTTCTGAGTTTAAATGTTGTTTGAGGAAAGACTGAATTATTTTGATGTTTTACCTAAAATCTTATGTTTAGCTCCTGTTATGGTTTCTTAGCACCAAATAAATTATATTCATACACTTTCTGCCCATGCGTAATGTCAAAGTTGCTTAGTTGTTTAATCCGTTCGATTAGGATAAATTTAATTACAAATTCACTGAATGATTCTTTCATTCCTTTCCGTACATTCTGTTTGGCTAATTAAGATTTTTTTGCCTACAATAGTTTCTATTGAGTCAGAGCTGAAGCTATCTTTAATTTGAAAGAAATTCTTTACATTGCTCTTGAGAGACGCCGGGTGCTTATCATCTCTCACAATTTTAGCTCGGCCCATATCTATCTATAGAATATTTTACAACTCTTTTGAGCTTAGGTAATTGTGTTCCACAATTTCTCGAACTGCTCCAGTTCATTTCAACTGAATTCATTCAGAAAAACTCACTGGAATCTTTTTCTCTGGCGCCACAGTTTAGTACTCGATGCTCCCATTTCGCAGCTGGCAAGTTGAAATCTCACTATATTACAATAGCATCTTTAATGCTCTCTCCAATTATAGGTCCTGTCGTAGCTGGTATATAAAATATTACGATTGTCTTATTCACCTTTACTGCCATTCTTACGTAAGATATTGTCACATTTAGACTCTTTATTAATGTAACTCGACTCTGTATATCTCTTCGCAGATATTTATGGTGGGAAAACTTTGGCATGTATTCTATCATTGTGGTGTTACTTTCTGTTCATAGTAATATAGGTGCGTTATTACTTTTATTGAATGAGACTAATTCCTAACATGATGAATTATTACTTTTATTGAATGAGACTAATTTCTAACATGATTATTTCTATAGGCTACTGTAATGCACTACTGACCTACAAAGGGGATCTTACAATTTTCTACCCAATAACAGATGGTGAGATATCCGTAACCTGAATGTGTGTTGTAGACCTTTCACTTCACATCACAGCAGAGAACCTCAAATTATTGTGGGCATCGTGCTATAGGTAGGCTGAACTCCAGAGGTGGCACCATTGGCCTTCACCGAAACAAAGAGAGATTTTTTCAACGGAAATTTCCCGTGAAAAGTGTGTGTTGTATTTGTTACAAAAGGGAATGGGATAAGAACCCAGTCGCAATTCCCGCGCTAAGAGCTACTATTTACAGATTGCTGCAAATGAGTAGGGCTCCCCTTGCACCCTTTTACGAAAATTGGAATTCTATGGTGTCATGAGCAACGCAGCAAAAAGATTCAAATGACTGAAACCTCGCTGACAAGTCTCCACCTTAGTGCCATCGCCTTTATTATTATTATTATTAATGACATCTCGTCAGTTAACACTGCTAGAAGCAGATTTCGTATTGTTTGGAGATGATACAACTATTGCAGTAAATAGCATGTAGAGCATAGTTCTAGAAAATTGTGTTAATGATTTTTCATGAACATTAAAAAATGGTTTAAAAGCAAATCACTAACATTAAACTTTGAAAAGATTCACTACATGCAGTTCAAAACATGAGAGACGTTTCCATCCAGCATATGCATAAAATACCAACAAGAGCAGATAGAAGAGGTTGACAGTAATAAATACCGGGGATCAAAACTACATAATAAATTTATTTGGAAGGAGCGCAACGCAAAACTGCAGAAACGACGAAACAAATCCGTATTTCTAATTCGAATGTTATTAGACGTAGACACCATAAAAATATTTTTTTTACATATTTTGCTTTCTTTCATTCCAGAATGTTAGGAGTATAATATTGTCGGTACCTCTTCAAGGAAAAGTCAGAATCTAAAAGCGTGTAATGCGTATCATTTCTGGAGTAAATTCACGGACATACTGTAGAGGCCTCTTCATAGAAGTGGGTATACTAACTACTCCCTCTTAGTAAACACATTACTTAATGAAATTTGTCATTAATAAACTATCCCTTTTTCCAGTAAACAGCTCTGTCCCTACATACAAAACTAGGAACTAAAACAATCCACAAAAGGACCAAAAGAACCTGCGGTAATTCAAGAAGGTGTCCACCACGTTGGAACACACATTTTCAATAATTTACCAGCAACCATAAAAATTTAGCTACGAATAAAGATCAGTTTAAGAGGACCCTGAAAAACTTCCATCAATGAATTTGTAATAGAACGAAAATATGTACGTATTCATACTATTATTATATCAGTTTGTAAATATATAATATCTGCATATATTACATGTTACACAAAAAATCAAATGTTTGTTAAGCTTATGGGACTTAACTACGGGGTTATCAGTCCCTAAACTTACAAACTACTTATGAACTACCTTATACTAAAGGCGGCACAAATATCCATGCCCGAGGGGGAATTCGAACACCCGACCGTAGTGACCGTGCAGACCGTGACTGAAGCGCCTCAGTCTCCTCGGCCACCGCGGTCGGCCATGTTACACATCCACGAGGATCTCCTCATTACGGTAGAACTAACGACTAATCTAATCTCTACCTTAATCTAGACGAGACTTCTCGGCCGACGTAGCGAAATTGAATATCGAAAGTCCCAAAGTTACCAAAAATAAACGCAAAGTATATTTGTTCAGGAAAGCAGATGGAAACAAAATACATTGCTTCTTGAAAGACAGCTTCCTCTCGTTTCTAACACTAAACGTAGGTGTAGACCAGATGTGGCTCAAATTCAAAGAAGTTGTATCGACAGTTTTATACCAAATAAATTAATAAAAGAAGGAGGCGATCCCCCTTGGTACACAAAACAGGTCAGGACACTGTTGCAAAAGCAAAGGAAAAGGCATACTAAATTTAAACGAACACGAAATCCCCAGGATTTGCGATCGTACTCAAAAGCTCGAAATTTAGCGAGGATTTCAATGCGATATGCCTATAATATTTATCACAACGAAACTCTTTCTCGTAATTTGACTGAAAACCCAAAGAGGTTTTGGTCATATGTTAAATATACTCGGGGCAAATCACAAACAATACCTTCACTACGTGATAGTAATGGCGATCCTGCCGATGACAGCGCTACTAAAGCAGAGTTACTAAACTTAGCTTTTAGAAACTGATTCACCAAAGAAGACGAAACCAATATTCCAGATTTCGAATTACGAACAGATGCCGTAATGAGTAACGTAGAAATAGATATCATCGGAGTAGTGCAGCAACTAAAATCACTTAACAATAACAAGTCTTCTGGTCCGGATTGTATACCCATTAGATTTCTATCTGATTATGCTGAAGCGATAGCTCCTTACTTAACAGTCATATACAACCGCTCTCTCATAGAAGGATCTGTACCAAAAGATTGGAAGGTTGCACAGGTCACACCTATATTCAAGAAAGGCAATAGTAGTAACCCACTAAACTACAGGCCTATTTCATTGACGTCAATTTGCAGCAGGGTTTTAGAACATATCCTGTATTCAAATATTATGAATTATCTCGAACAGAACGGTCTATTGACCCAAGGTCAACACGGATTTAGAAAATATCGTTCATGCGAAACACAACTAGCTCCTTATTCACACGAAGTGATGGGTGCTATCGACAAGGGTTCGCAAATCGATTCCGTATTTCTTGATTTCCAGAAAGCTTTTGACACCGTACCTCACAAACGGCTTTTAATCAAATTGCGTGGTTATGGTATATCGCCCCAAATTTGCGATTGGATAGGGGATTTCTTGTCAGAGAGGACACAATTCGTAGTAATCGATGGTAAGGCATTGACTAAAACAGAGGTGATATCGGGCGTTCCACAGGGTAGTGTTATTGGTCCTCTGCTATTCCTTATTTACATAAACGATTTAGGGGAAAATCTAAGTAGCTCTCTTAGGTTGTTTGCAGATGACGCCGTCATTTACCGTCTAGTTAAATCATCTGAAGATCAAAACCAACTGCAGAACGATCTGAATAAGATATCAGTATGGTGTAAAAATTGGCAATTGACTCTAAATAATGAGAAGTGTGATGTCGTCCACATGAGTACGAAAAGAAATCCGTTAAACTTTGTTTACAACATAAATCAATCAAATTTGAAGGCCGTAAACTCCACAAAATACCTAGGAATTACTATTACTTCAGACCTAAACTGGAAAGAACACGTAGATAATATCGTGGGAAAGGCGAACCAGAGACTGCGTTTTATTGGCAGAACCCTTAAAAGATGCAACAGAACTACTAAAGAAACTGCATACACTGCGCTTGTCCGTCCATTTTTGGAGTATTGCAGCCCAGTGTGGGATCCTTATCAGGTGGGTTTGACGGAGGACACCGAAAGAGTCCAAAGAAGGGCAGCTCGTTTCGTATTGTCACGATACAGGGGAGACAGCGTTACGGAAATGATACAGGATCTGGGGTGGGAATCATTACAACAACGGCGCTTATCGCTGCGGCGTGGGCTACTTGCGAAACTCCAATCGCCAACATTCTCCTCCGAATGCGAAAATATATTGTTGACTCCCACTTACATAGGTAGAAATGATCGTTGTTGTTATGGTCTTCAGTCCGGAGACTGGTTTGATGCAGCTCTCCACCCTACTCTATCCTGAGCAAGCCTTTTCATCTTCTCATAAGAACGACAACCCACATCCACTTGAATCTGCTTACTATACGCGTCTCTTGGTCTCCCTCTGCGATTTTTACCCCACACACTTCCCTCCAACGCTAAATTCACAATTCCTTGATGTCTAAGAATGTGTCCTACCAATCTATCCCTTCTTTTAGTCAAGGTATGCCAGAAATTTCTTTTCTCCCCAATTCGGTTCAGTACCTCCTCATTAGTTACGCGATCCACCCACCTAATCTTCAGCATTCTTCTGTAGCACCACATTTCAAAAGCCTCTATCCTCTTTCTGTCCACACTGCTTATCGTCCATGTTTACAAGGCAACACTCCATACAAATGCCTTCAGAAAGGACTTCCTTAGGCTTAAATCAATATTCGATGTTAACAAATTTCTCTTTTTCAAAAACGCCTTTCTACCCATTGCCATTCTGCATTTTATATCATCTGTACTGCGACCATCATTTGTTATTTTACTGCCCAAGTAACAAAACTCATCTACCTCCTTTATTGTTTCGTTACCTAATCTAATTCCTTCAGCATCACCTGATTTTCTTACACTGCACTCCATTACCCTAGTTTTACTCTTGTTAATGTTCATCTTATATGCACCTTTCAGCACACTGTCCATTCCGTTCAATTGCTCTTCCAGGTCCTTTGCTGTATCTGACAGAATCACTATGTCGTCGGCAAAACGCAATGTTTTTAATTCTTCACCCTGAACTTTAATTCCTTCTCCAAATTTCTCCTTGCTTTCCTTTATAGCTTGCTCAATGTACAAATTGAACAACATTGGGGAAAGGCTACAACCCTGTCTTACTCCCTTTCCAACCACTGCATCCCTTTCATGCCCTTCAACTCTGACAACCGCTGTCTGGTTTTTGTACAAGTTGTAAATAACCTTACGCTCCCTATATTTTACTCCTGCTTGCTTCAGAACTTGAAAGAGTTTATTCCAATCAACATTGTCAAAAGCCTTCTCCAAATCTACAAAAGCTAGAAATGTAGGTTTGCCTTTTCTTAATCTATCTTCTAGGATAAGCCGTAAAGTGAGTATTGCCTCCCGTGTTCCTACATTTCTCCTGAACCCAAACTGATCTTCCCCGAGGTGGGCTTCTACCAGCTTTTCCATCCTTCTGTATATAATTCGTGTTAATATTTTGCAACCATGACTTATCAAACTGATGGTTCTGTAGTTTTCACACCTGTCTGCACCCGCTTTCTTTGGAATGGGGATTATAACATTTTTTTAAAGTCTGAGGGTACTTCACCTGTCTCATACATCTTACACACAATGTGAAACAATTTTGTCATGGCTGGTTCTCCTAGAGACTTCAGTAGCTCTGACGGGATATCATCTACCCCAGGGGCCTTGTTTCGACTTAGGTCTTTCAGTGCTCTGTCAAATTCATCTCTCAGTATAGTATCTCCTATTTCATCATCATCATCTACGTCCTCTTCCCTTCCTACAATAGTGTCTCGAAGTTCATTTCCTTTGTAGAGCCCCTCTATATACTCTTTCCACCTTTCAGCTTTCCCTTCTTTGCTGAGAACTGGTTTTCCATCAGTGTCCTTGATATTCATAGAGCTGTTTTTCTTATCTCCAAATGTTTCTTTTATTTTTCTGTAGGCTGTATCTATTTTCCCCTATTTATACATTCTTCTACATCCTTGCATTTGCCTTCTAGCCATTCCTGCTTAGCCATTTTGCACTTCCTGTCAATCTCATTTCTTAGTCGTCTGTACTCCATTTTGCCTGTTTCATTTACTGCATTTTTATACCTTCTCCTTTCATCGATTAAATTTAGTATCTCCTGTGATATCCAAGGATTCTTTGTAGGTCTTGCCTTCCTACCTATTTTGTCCTCTGCTGCCTTCACTATTTCATCTCTCAATTTTACCCATTCCTCCTCAACTGTTTTATTTTCCCCTGTTTCTGTCAATTGTTGCCTGAAGCTCCCTCTGAAATTCTTAAGAACTTCAGGTTCCTTCAATTTATCTAGGTCCCATCGCCTTATTTTCTTACCTTTCTGTAGTTTCTTCAGTTTCAGCCTACAGTTCATAACCAACAAGTTATGGTCAGAGTCTATGTCTGCCCCTGGGTATGTCCTACACTTCAAAACCTGGTTCCGAAATCTATGTCTTACCATTATAAAATCTATCTGGTATCTCCCGGTGTCTCCTGGTCTCTTCCACGTATACAACCTTCTTTTGTGATTCTTAAACCAGGTGTTTGTTATAACTAAATTATGTTCCGTGCAAAATTCTACCAGGCGGCTTCCTCTTTCATTCCTTTTGCCCAGACCATATTCACCCACTATCTTCCCTTCCCTTCCTTGTCCTACTACCGAATTCCAGTCTCCCATAACAATTAAGTTTTCCTCTCCCTTAATTGTCTGAATAATTTCCTTTAGCTCCTCATATATTTCTTCGATCTCCTCATCATCGGCAGAGCTAGTTGGCATATAAACCTGTACTACTGTTGTCGGTGTTGGCTTCGTATCTATCTTGACAATGATAATGCGATCGCTGTGTTGGTCATAGTAGTTTACCCGCATTCCTATTTTCTTATTCATTATCAGTCCTACTCCTGTGATACCCCCAACTGATTTTGTATTTATAATCCTGTACTCACCTGACCAGAAATCCTGTTCATCCTGCCACCGAACTTCACCAATCCCCACTATATCTAACTTCAACCTATCCATTTCCCTTTTTAATTTTCTAATTTTCCTACTCGATTAAGGGATCTAACATTCCACGCTCCGACCCGTAGAATGCCAGTATTGTCTTTCCTGATGATCACATCCTCCTGAGTAGTCCCCGCCCGGAGATCCGAATGGGGGACTATTTTACCTCCGGAATATTTTACCCGAGAGGATGCCATCATCATATGTTCATACAGTAGAGCTGCATGTCCTCGGGAAAAATAACGGCTGTAGTTTCCCCTTGCTTTCAGCCGTTCGCAGTAGCTGTGTGGCAAAGCCACATTAGCTGATGTTACAAGGCCAGCTCAGTCAATCATCCAGACTGTTGCCCCTGTAACTACTGAAAAGGCTGCTGCCCCTCTTCAGGAACCACACGTTTGTCTGGCCTCTCCACAGATACCCCTCCGCTGTGGTTGCACCTACGGTACGGCTATCTGTATCGTTGAGGCACGCAAGCCACCCCACCTCGGCAATGTCTGTGGTTCATGGGAGTGGAGAAATGATCATCAGAATAAAATACGAGAAATCAGAGCTCGAACAGAGAGATTCAGGTGTTCTTTCTTCCCGCGCGCTATTCGAGAATGGAATGGGAGATAAATAGTATAATTGTGGTTCGATGAACCCTCTGCCAGGCACTTAAATGTGATTTGCAGAGTATCCCATGTAGATGTAGGTGTAGATGTAGATGTAGAAAAGTGCACACTTTCTTTCCCAACCTGCCATCTACGCAACTAGACTGCGATTACCCATTGTCATCCGAACACCAACTTAAGATAGTGATCCACTTGTAAACTTTCTATTTTATGACAATCATTTCCAAAATTAGTGGAAATTTAGGCAGTTAAGAACACTATTAAATGTATGTTACCGTTCACTAATGTAATATAGTGCCTTTAGATCTTGGTGATTGTCGGGCGTTTTAAATTAATACATGGCCTCCTTCTCGCATTGTCCAACGCCTTCTGCCCTACTCTTCCTTTATCTTTGATTCGTTTACATTCACCATAGTGCTTTTGACGTCATGTGTGTTGAACTCTGTCTTCTAAAATAATATAACTTTCCTGCTTAGTTAAGTGAAATATTAGAAAAACAGTCTGCGAAATGTTTTCTGAAGGACGTGGCAGTAAAGACATACTACAAGCTCACGCGTGATGGAGCGGAGTTTCATGCCTTTAATTGTTTATGATGTAATATTTCCTGAATTATGTCTTTTATTGCGATATATTTTCGAAGCTTCATTCAGTGGTACATGTGATTAGTGTCTGTAAAATATGTACGAATCCAGCTCGTATTGAAGCCATTGGGTCGGTTTTCCATTATCGAAATTGTTTATTACGTCATATCTCATGATCTATGTGTCGTACCATCATAGAGTGCTGCAGTTACTTTGTGTGTACAACGACTGTTCAAAAGAAAAAAGTAAATACATAAATTGCATCTCTTTCCACCAAAGTTTTCCACGCTTTTCTGTCATCTTGCAGGGCCTCCTTCGGATTACTGATCTTAGAAATCATAGTGGTTAATAAACACCGATCTTAATATAATAGTTATTATTAAAAACAGTTCAGATCGCAAAAAGGTTGGTTTCATTCCATCATCGGATTCAGTCTATATACACTATCTTCAGATGAATACCATCACGATGGCAGGCGGTGGCGGTGGACATAGTTGACCGCATAAACCTGATCTGCTCAAGCATTTTTTTTTGCCATTCGCTCTTTTTATAGTTTTTGATGGTCTGGTCTAGGTATAATTTAGGTTTCTTCCCCATTTCTTTCTTCTTTTCAATTATTGATTTGACTAGCGAACTAGCAAAGTTATCATATTTTTGACTGCTGTCTTTCCCTTTTTTATTAACGGTGGAAGTCTTGGTAAACGGAGTATTTTTCGAAGAGAGATGGCGTACCCTGTAGACGGTAGTGCAAAACACCATCACGGTCTACATTAGATGCATCTGACGTCTCTCACATTATGGAGCAGACGTCAATTTCATCAATACTGATATCGTTAAAATTCTCGCCCTTGTCTGCAACAGTATCAATGGAGGCGTAGTCATAGGTTTAGTCATTGTAGGATTGTAAATATTAGTACTGAGCAGTCATTTTCTTTGGCTATTACATCATCCTCGTCACGAAAAGTAGGGCAGTCTGAACTAACTTCATCCAATGCAGTGCATTCTGCCAAATCGTGTGTAATGTTGACGACGGTGTTGTCAACCTACTGACTCGGACAATAATTCTGGATACCTACCATGACCAGAGCATTTTCATAAGCGGACGCTGATGTAGAATCTATTATACGGAACAATTTTCCCTTTCTGAAAGCACTTATAGCGTTTGGCACAGTAGCACTTTTATTTAAGGTAGTATAAACAAGTCTTGCAGCGTCATACTTGGTCACACTTTTTTAATGATGATACTTTTGAAAAATGTCTGTGGTTAGTTCAAAGGCCACTTTAAATAAGTGGTAAACTGACACATGTAGTGAATGAAGCTAGTAACCGATGTGGTGGAATGCTGACCGTGATTACATAATTTTTTCTTGCTGTGTTTAAAATTTCTATATTTTGATGTATTGCGTCATTGTCTAAAATTATAAGGGTCTGTCTGCGGATGGTTTCGTCCGTTTGATGAATATTTTCAGGCAGTTATTAAACATAATGCTTGTTTTCCAGCCATATTCAAAACACCGATCTTGAGATCTGTTAGGACCACCTCCAAGGAATGTTCATTCATTCGTTTTATTGTCGAAATATAAAACATGATGGAATGAAGCGACCAGTGGCACTGCAGGCACAGATCACAACAGTAAGCCGATCCTTTTTTGCAATTGCAACGTCTCCTGGCTTCGTTAACCTTTTTATGGAAATTTCTCGAGGAGATCGAGAGGTGATGAAAACAAGTATCGTCCATGTTATACTTGTCATTGCGAGCGTGAAGGTCGGGGTGAGAGTTTAAAATAGAGAAAGTTTAATTTTTGAAACTCACAACCACCAGCTGCGAACCAAATTCCTATACATGCAAAAAACACTGGAACTGTTATTGCGACTGTTTGACTCGTTTTCTAGGGGATGATATCACACGTTCGCAGCTTTCCTTCCCTGCATATGATTAACAAAACAAATTCATAATAAATTCAAGTTCATGAGAGAAAAGGGTGTACTAACTACTATTTTAGAAAACACGTGAAAGTTCACTTTATGTTGTTTATTTCACAATACTTGAACCCTGTGGCTGTCGCGTCTGTTCGTCGGTAAATGTACCAAATAAAGTTATAGCTCGTGAGCCCCCAGACAAAATGAATATTTGTCGCGAATTGATTTCACACCACGTGGCTGTCTCAAACACCGTTTATGTTCCTGCCTATGCGACGACACGTGTTACATTAACAAATCACAGTCACTTTAATTCAATACGATGCACACCTTGTTGCACCGGCTAAATATTCACAAACACACAGTAGCACTCGATTTAACTTGGTGCAGTCTACGACGAGCAACCACACGTGGCGATTGCCACACACAAAACTCAAGTCACCACCTCGAGATCCACATGCCGACTGAGGCAGAGCGACGCCGCCAGGCCAGCCACACCACGTGCTCTCTGGAGTCCTCACTTCCTGCCCTCGCGCGCGCGCGTGCCAAAACTCAACTGCCGGGGTTTTTTCCCCTACGTCATCAACTTCCCCATGTAAGCTGTTGTAACCGATTTGCCAACGTACAGCGCTCAGCCAATACATTTCTAAAACTTTACTTAAAATCAAAATAATTACACTACACATTAAACAAATATTTTCTTACGTTTTATATTAATATAAACATCCTTTGTACTGTTTATCATAATTGTGCAATTTCTTATACCACAGATAAGTGATTTAACTGAATACTTCAAGATAAAATACAAAAGATTAATTGAAAATAAAACGAGAAATAGTTAATATATTATTTTTACAAACAAACATTGCCATGCTAGTTGTGTAACTGTCTTGTCTTCGTTGGTAATTTATTACTTTTCATTGTCAATTAAATATATTACGTTAGATGTAACTATATCAGCTAATGTATTGTTTATTTATTAACAGGCTATTTTGTAATGAGGGCCTTAAAGGTTCCTAACTGCATCGTATTACGTCAAATGCCAGTAGTATTACAATATTTGTGCACTGCACTGTGCCTGGCACTCGCCATTGTCCCTCTCTCCCCTCACCGGAAACGAACTGTAAAAGCTGATTCTTCTTTCAATGAAACAAGCTCAAATCTTCCAAAATTTTCGATGCGTCATCGTTTTTGATGTGGCGATGCACAGTGCTATTCTAGAAACCCATACTTTTTCGGAGCTGCAATTACAAGAGACACACGCTCGGAACCGTACGAAACCATGATTAGAATAACAATCAAACATATACAAAACAGTGGTGAGTCTCATTTCCATGCAAAACGCTCCACTTTTCTGCTAGCGCCACTAGATGGTGGCATCGTGTACTTGCACCAATCAGTGCTGCAGTTGCGTGATTGGTGTAGCTGCAGTACTTATTTGTCTCTTGGAGTATGCACAAGCGAGTTACTGTGTTAAATCTGTACAGCTAAGTGATATCATAAAGAGAGTTAAACCTACGCACGTGGTCCAGATATTACGGACAAGTTGTGACGTGCTGATATGGAAATGGCATCGAGGCTGACGATGTGGAGTTCGCGGATATATTACATAGCGTAATAATTCAGAATTATAATGGCGACGACGTTACGCTGTGTAGATATACGAAATTTGAAGGACAGGAGGAAAGCCAGGGGCCGCGGTGAAGTAGCCCAGCGTTCTAAGGCTGCGTAGCGCGCCGCTGCCCTCCGTCAGACGTTCGAGTACTCCCTCGCCCATGGGTGTACTTGTTGTCCTTTGCGTAATTTAATTTAAGTAGTTTGTAAGCCTAGGGACTGACAACGAGAGTAACTAAGTCTCATATATTTGCAAACATTTGAACAATTTTGAAAGCCAGGGTATTGACATGCCAATATCATCATTTCAAAATGAAATTAGTGTGGATTTTAATACTGAATGAGAAAGTGATATGAAATTTGATAACATGGCTTTGGTGAGGTGTGCACATTGTCCTCTCCAATTTGTTTTAACCACTTCTTCGAAATCCCGCATCTTCACTGTGATGACTAATATAAACACTTTCAGGTGTGTGGTACTACTGTTTACGTGCGTTTTGCGCTATAATAATTACTTTAACCTGAGAGTTTATGGCGCTGCTGATAGTATATGTATTGATAAACATACAATTTCCTTCCTATGGTATGAATATCTTATTACTTGTTTTCTCTCTGATAAAATGTTTCTAAAGATAAAATGTACCGTTTTGCTCGCAAATGACGCACACCACTGTCCTGTTTATATTGTTGCCTGTTATACCGTGCATGAGTTCGTGCGATTCCGAACGTTCGAGGTCAAAGCTGTCCCTTTGTAGCATTGTTAGCTTTATCTATCGCCTTCTGCATTGTTTGCTCAATCCAAGTCCTAGTAGTCTCCCGTTTGCGTTTGAATACCGTCTAGAAACAAAAACAAAAAAAAAAAAAAAACAAAAAAAAAAAAAATACCGAAATTAATCTAAAAAGTCACAGATCATCAAAATAGTACCACGCTAAAAATGCACAAAATTTAATCTTGCCCTTTAATACAAATTTATAAACTACTTTCATTTTGTCTTAACATGTCATTGGGGTTTACAGACGCCCACATTGCATCCCGTTTATACGGGACCACTCATGACACGCAATTTCAAGTTTTCGTCACCCATCAGATTTCATTGCTACCTTTGTCTCCATTTTCTCCCGCTCTCTTGCCTAACGAAAAAATCTCGTTGATGATAGCATAGCAACTGGCACAGGAGACACCATCAGCAGTTAAACAAGATCAATTTTGGAAACATGTGGAAAGAAGAAGGACTGCTAAAATTTGAAAACACGTCCAGGATCTCTTTGATACAATGCTGCAGAATTCAGCAGCGGTTAAAGCCAGCAAAAGCTACAACACTAAATAAGTATTTCATCATCTCCGTTATGTCATATGCGAATGTTTTTCAGACATAAGGGCTAGGTCCAACCTATTTTTTGCTAAATAAATTAGGCTATGATATATTCAGTCCTTCTTGGCGTTGCCTTCAAAATGGTCAGCTGTGTATATATAATACATCCACGGAAGAAGTGGATTGGAAGATGTGGTAAAGACTCGGTCAAGCGATTCCGTGAAGCAGTCCAGAACTCGCAAAGAGTAGAATTACGGTGAGAGATTAGAGAAAAGAGCGGCTTGTTTCGCAAGAAATGATTTACGCAGTGGGAGCGTGGGTGAAAATTCCGGCGCAAGAAATGATTTACGCAGTGGGAGCGTGGGTGAAAATTCCGGTAACACGTATATCCATCAAACCCCTGTGTCACAAAGTAATCGTGATAAAATAAAGCTCTTTCGGAGGTCATACGGTGGAGAAATGGTTAAAAGTAAGGTAAAAAAATTCACTGCCGCGCCCCGTACGGTGGCGTATAAATTTAGATATGAACTGATTAAATATCTCGTTTAAGTGAAAATGCGGTTTAAGTTATTTTTAATTCTGTTTAGTTCCGCATTTGCTGCTTTTATCGCTGTACCAAATGTAATAAATTAATTATTGTAGGTATAACTTCAGCGATCGGGTGCTCGGCTTTGTTAAAAGTCCCGGTAGCGTAGAACGATCGCAACGCCATACAGAACTCGGCGAGAGAACCATAAAAATAAATTTGGTGAATAGGAAAGGCATTTTTACACTTGCAAATGCAATACTCGCTGTTTAAGGAAGATAAATCCTGATTTAATCTATATCGGCGTCAATACTTACATAATAAAATCTTTGATAATTACTTAAGCAACAAAAGTATTAGACAAACCTAGCAGAAAGAACATTCTCGAAACAAGTATTCTGAATACAAGGACTAATAGAGATCACGCGTAAATCAAGGCATCTAAGCAACAACTAGCGTAAAACTAAAGAAAAGCATAGCTCACATACAAAAATATATAATTATTCTCAAGAATTCTTATTTTATTTTGCCTCTTCAACGTATTTTCTTAGGACAAAATTTAATTTCTCATTTTCTCTTTACATCCCATTTCTACTTGAGAAATGTACACGAAAACGCTCTTTGCGTGTAACAGTCTGCTTTTTATGTCATTCTTGCTTCAGCCGTCATGGGTTATCTAGCTGCAAAGTAGCAGAGTTCCTTTTTTATATCACCCAATTTTTACGTTAAGTTTATAGATACTCTATCCTTCATTATAATTTACTCTGAATCCATACTCTGAAATAATTAGACTTTTATTACATTCAGTAGATCATTTAATTCCTGTACATTCACTTAGGATGGCAATGTGATAAGCGGACCTTATAGTTGACACCACTTCATCCTGAAGATTTATTTCACTCTTAACTTTATTTCATTCCGTCATTTCTTCGTTATGTGTATTTAACATTACGGTTACAAAACCGTAAATCCGTATAACACCCCGTTAATCAGAGCACACCGATTCTGGTCTGTCAGTGCTATTATTCCTTCTTGCTTCGCGTGCATATTCTACTTTATACTCCTATTCTGCTAAACCCTGTTCTATCTTCCTAAGAATTTTTAACATCTTGTATCATTACACATCATGTTCTTTTTTTTCCTAGGGTGAAAAATAATTTGAACGTCTTGGTTTCCTCCCATTATAAAATGTAACTGCACGGTATCCTATAAGGTGCTTTCATCTTAGTTGAAGCCAAAATGACGGTCATAACAAATACTCCAGCTTCTTTTCCATTCTTCTTCGCATTATTCTTGTTAGTAACTCGGATGCATCAGCAGTTGAGCTGATTGTACGATAGTTTTCACACTTATCCGGCCTTGATATCTTTGGGATTACGTTAAAGTTGTCTTTCAGAACCTCTGATAGAGATCGCCAATCTTTTAGATTCTATACATTTTTTTGTTTGCCACTTCCTTCCGATGATTATAGGAAACTCGGATGGAATGTTATCTATGGCGTCTGCCTTCAACACAAAGGCAAAAGGTTTACCTGCCAAATTTATTCCTCATATGACAATGGATACCTTCGGCCTCAAACGCTGCGATCAGCATGAACATATGCATCTTACCACAACTGACGTTTTCATAGTGACAAAGAAAATAACAAATTATCGATGCCATAAGAAGGAAATTATACGAAAATGGATAACATCGGTGCCTCATTAGATTTTCAATCAGAAGAGTTACTATTCTTCTGCTTAAAAGAATTAAAGCCCAAACATCTCACACACCTGATAGTCTTTATATTATTCCCAGTTGCCGAATTTTATGATGTGGTTGCAAAACGTGGAAGAGAACAATGTACAAATTTCACCAAAGCCACGTTCTTCCATTCAGTTTGAAATAGTAATTAGTGCTGATTTTGATTTTTAACTGCTGAACGTTATGTGTTATGTTTGTATAGCTTATGGGACTTAACGACGGGGTCATCAGGTCATTAACTTACAAACTACTTATGAACTAGCTAACACTAAGGACGGCACAAATATCCATGCCCGAGGGGGATTGGAATCCCCGACCGTAGTGGCCGTGTAGACCGTGACTGGCGCGCAGCAGTCCCCTCAGCCACCACGTAATTGCTTAAATGAAATGAGATATATCTCCTTATTTGTTTCTTTGTTTGTTTCTTGTAAAACGACAGATGTCATACAACGTAACATTTGGCGCAGAAAAGTTGCTGAACAATATTTATCTTTTTCCACCTTTAATGAGCGCGCTGTTAATGGTTTGCTAAAACTTAATCTTCCGTGTTTTGTTCCTTTCGTCTGCATCCACGCGATCGAATTGAATATCTTCCATTATAACTCAGTAACATTTACATTCTAAATGTTAATATCGTCAGTTGGACGTATGAAATGGGTTATCATACACCCACGAAGGTAAAAGTGATTGAAACATATCAACGATTGACACGTGTAAGAGGACGTAAAACCGACATGAGTCTGAATGCATGAAAATGTACACGAGTTTCAAGTTTACATGTAGAATTGAAACCATTCTAAGATCTGAAAATGTGGAAAAATATTATAGTCGAACTTACCTAAAACAATTAACTTACCTAGAAATATATGAGGGAGAGCCGTAATAAAGCCTGATATTACTCAATTACCCAAGAGTAAGAATTTTAGTATTAAAGGACAAAAGTACACTTACCCAACTTAATATTGCAAGCATCGCCTCATTGTCAGGACGTAAAAAATTGAGGAGCGATGAAGTTTTCTTGTATTTCTGGTCCTGTTATTTTATTGATTACGATTTCTGCTTTTATGAACATCACATCGCGTATACTGTCGGGCCCTATGTGTTTTGAATATATACATAATGGTTTACCTTACCTTATACTACCCTGTACAATAAAGGAAATGCCACGCGAGTCTACTTGCACAGATGTTGTCGTATGCGGTTTTTTTGAGCCCATAACTAATATTGGAGGAAAACTGCAATTTATTGCTTCTGTCTACATCTACACGGCATACTCTGCAAATCACATTGATGTGCCTGGCAGAGGGGTATCTAATGAACACAACGAGTCTAAGCACAGGAAAAATATAAGAAGCACTCTAAGAGTTAATAAAGATGTCTTGCGTACATTACCAAATTTCTGAGATCCGAGTGTGGTGTTCCATTACCGCAGGAAAGAGAAGGTATCTGCCTAGACAAAACGGTAGTTAAAAAATATACGCACGAAATATCTGCTTATAATAAAATTTCAACGTACGTGAAAGTGTTAAATTGCCAATAAAATTTTAATAACCTCATTTGGTTGCAGATGAGAAACGTATATGATAATATAAAAATGACTTTTAAAGTTCTACAATGGAAAATGGAGGTGATAATGAAGATATGTCTTAAGCCTACTCCCTGTAGACATTTCAGTAATGATGACTGTATGATCGCTCACAGGTGCTGAAACGTAGGGTCACATGGAAACAAAAAATGTTTCGCACAATTGACGTAATTGACGTTCAATGTGTGTTTCTTATTTGTTTCGAATATGGCAAGCTAGTATTTGAGTCGAGACATATGATATAATACAGAAAAATCTGATTTTACCACTGAACTAGAGCACCAAAAAATTACGTTAATTAAGCCGTTTCAAACAAGACAGAGAAAAATGTATTAATTTTTTACGTGTAATTTGTAATTAGGATGTTGTGTTGCTCGTATTCAGATGTTGGAAGTATAAAAAAGAAACCGTAAGGATGTAAGTATGCGAAATACTACTCTTTTTTTTAAATTTTAGTAAATTTATATAAAGTATAGAAAGCGAATATTACTCGCAAAAGAGAGTTTCTCCCAGCTCTACTTCATTTGATATAGATCTACTACCAAATGGTGACATACGAAAATATGTGCCGAAAGTATTCGAACCTCGATTTCTCACTTTTTGCGAGCAGTCATCGTTTTCCTCCCCTGCCTTGGTGCAGACTGTTTCTTTGCGGGCGTCCGATCATATTTGTTGAATGCTTATCGATGAGGCATTTTCTCAGATTTTTATTACAGATGAGACTAAACTCCATGAGTCACATCGTATGCTACCATTAGGCTATCGGAAAAAGTTTCCAAGAAGAACCCAGATTTCAGTACGTCACGACCGCTTCATATTGATCCGGGAGAAATTGGCTTACTTGAACAATTTCAATTTATAAAGTTATTTAACCATTGTACTTCGTCAGCATTACACAATGACAAGGTAAAGACGATAAAAAGTACGTCATGCCTCATCGTTAAATTCACTATTACTTTACGAGCGCAAATTGACGAATGTGACTGACTGGGGTTGGGGTCGATCCCAAAATCGTGGTCCAATATTTTATAGGTAAGCGAACTCTCGCAAAAAGCGCGAGAAATGCATAATTTAGATGATATTTAGCACATTTACGCATCATGCTGGGAGTGGCAATTGCTAAGGCAGATACCCGACTGAGATTAATTGGAAGAATTATCAGAAAGTCTTACAAGAAACTGGTTCGGCCATTCCTAGTGTATTGCTCATCAGTGGGGGATCCGTATCAGGTAGGTTTAATTGAAGACACAGAAAAGATCTATCTGAGAGAATCACGCTTCGTTAGAGTCTCATTCAGTAAGCGCGAAAATGTCATTGAGATGTACTCAAGTGGCAAACGCTGCAATGCAGACGTTCTGTGCTGCGGAACGGACCTCTTTCAAAATTTCGAGAGCGCACATATCTCATTTGAATAGGTATTCCTCCACTGTCGTTGTGATAGAAATATTTATTGATAAGTTTCTCATATCAATTTCAGCCAATGATTGACTGTCCTTATTGCAGTATTTAAGTCCTGAGACCTTGTGTACACCGCAGAAAATATTACTGTTAATGTGCGTAAATTATTAATCCGACTCAATTTACATCGGTATCATTGGCTGAAATTGATACGCAATATTTATAAATATATATGAGCGATTCCCGAAGATATGCAATTACTTTACTTTGTTAATTGCACTGTAAAACTAAACAAAATAAGTACATTTAAATTTCGGTCTGCAAATGTTTAGTTACGGAGTTAAGGCTAATAAAAGATTTTGTCTAAAATTTATCAGCCTCGCTAATACGAAGATATTAGCGATCACACCGAAACAAGACATTTGCGGGTGAATTTTTCTTTAATTATATTTTTACAAAAATGTATTAAAATATTTGCATATCATCGTGAATCACGCTGAAGTTCTATCACAACTGCCAATATTGAAATTCATAATAGAGACATGTAAATTTTGCGAAAATACAACGTGGATCCTCACATCGGCAATCGTCGTTTTCATACGTGACAGAAATAGGAAAATGAGAAAGTAACAATGGTAAACATAGAACACTCAGCCACACACCATGATTTGACTTGCGGAGTATACATACAGATTTCTGGTCTGATAAAATTTTTTGTAGGACACCATTTGTTAGTTCATTTATACCAAATACAGTGAGAATTGGACAAATTTAAAAAAAATCGGTGAAATGGAGGTGCAAATTTTACTAAATGTAGAGTTTTTCGGTAGATGGGGCTGTAGGCAAATTGGTCTACATTTTGTGTCAACTCAAAAGACGAAGTTTCTCGAATCATCTGACGTAGGTCACGGAGGAAAGTATTCATGTCATATTGAGGTAAGATACATTTTTTGTGTGTGTAATGAACGTGATCTGCAGCGTATTGACGCATGGGGTAGGACATTGTTTTTCAATCTATGGGTCGCGCTTCCAGGGGGTCCCAAAGTCTTGCCCTTGGAATCGCAGTCTCAGGAGGAAGTACTTTCCCCATAAAATAACTAGCTATTATGTAGTATAGAAACAAACTACCAAGTGAAATATATTTAATGTTCAACCTACGTCCAACAATTTCAAATAAATTTGAAATACATTTGTTTCGTTTGAGATAAAAAGATTTGGTATGGTTCGTGATGTGGGAAATCACCAGAATGTTTTTATTTGGAATGGGGTCACCAGAATATTTTTCATTTTCGAAAAGGCTAAAGAATACTTGGGTAGGGAATGGCAATTGAGCAACAGCATAAACAAGTATAAAGTGCTGCGCTAAAATGAAAGAAAGATCCATTATTGTACAGGGGGGAATCAGCTATCACTTGCACCACAAATATTGCGGAAACGGAATGTGCGACTGATGTGCGATTTTCACAGTATGGATGGGTAGTGAGGGGCTCGTATTTATAGCCAAGAAACAGATTGTAATATTACTTAGAAAGTGTATTTTTATGTAAAAATACAGGGTTTTCAATGGAACAATGGTTGTTTCTATCATGCACTGGAACGTTTGACACAAGCTGTGTACAAGGAATTTTGAATGACATTTTTATCATGTTTAGTTTGGCAGCTACAAACGTTCAAATTTTCGGGGGCGGAGGCTGCGATAGCGTAGCTGACTGGCCGAGTGGCTAGCCCCTGGAGCACGGCCTCATGACCACCAGCCAGTCTGCTACCCTGTCGTAGCCTCCGCCCTCAAAACTTTGAATGATTGTGTGAAATAAATCGCAATTTGCGATCAGTTATGGCTTCATTGTACTAGGTTTAGATGGAATACTAAAGTGCGGCGAATGAAAATTTGTGCCCGGCCGGGATTCGAACCCGGGATCTCCTACTTACTAGGCAGATGCGTTGACCACTCCTTGTAGGAAAGAGACGGCGTGGTGAATGCAGATTTCAATGTGGCGGGAGACGTGCAGGGAAGAGTATTCTGCAGTGGGGCTGGTCACTGTGTTCTCCGTGGCGGAGTGGTCAACGCGTCTGCCCAGTATATACCGGGTTCGGACCCGGCTGGGCACAAATTTTCATTCGCCGCACTTTGGTGATCCATCTAAATCTAGTACATGAAGCCATAACTGAACGAAAATTACGATTTATTGCATTTATTGAACGCTGTATATAATTGAATGATTGTGGCTGTCAAACTAAATGTGATAAAATGCCATTCAAAGTTCTTTGTACACAGCTGGTGTCAAAAATTCAAGTCCATGATAGAAACAACCATTGTTCCATTTGAAAACTTGTATGTATGCATAAAAAAAATTCTCACTGACGTGTTTTACGGCCCACTTTGGATTTGTAGATTTATAAGTTTTGCAAACATTTTGGACCAAAATAATAATCTAAATAATAAAAAATTAATTAATGAGAGTGTCTGAAACCCTTTTAAGAAAAAAAAAATTGATAGTTCTAGGTTCCGAACCACTAACCTTCATCGCCACAGTCCAACGCGTTGCCCACTACTCTACGGCTAGTCGTTAGGTATACCGTTCATTATTTTCGTACTATTGATGGCCGCTGTTAAATGATGTTAATATGGCATTTGTAGACACTAGATTATCATTTAACTTACGAAGATCGACGTGTTTTTGTTAATTATTCAGTGCCCCATTGCTTTGAAATGACAACGTGTAAGTTACAACAAGAAAATCATCAAATACGCAACGCAAGATGGTGTATGCCAGAGAGAGAGTTCAGAGGAATGTCAGGTGACATCTGGTGGTTTTCGTTAATTCAATGGAGGGATTTTTTAGCAAATATCTCTCAAACGATACGAGATATGAAAAAAAACATAAGGGAACAAAGTTGTAGAGAATTTTCTCTACAAATTCGTTTATTCAATTTTCGCGTCAGATGAACGGTTTATTTGCAATTAAAATTACATTACAAACAGATTTTTTTAGTATGACTAACGTATTTATTGTCCGAAATATTTCAAACAGCGAGTTTCTGGTCTCTGGTAGCCAAAAATTATGTCTGTAAAATTTGATACCGATCGGTTGAACGGTTCGACCTAAAAAGTGGGAACACGTTACAGCCAGACAGACATCGTGAAATCGCCGTTACTTTTGCAAATATCTCTGCAACGATGCAAGATTGCAAGATATGAAAAAAAAAACATAATATAGCGAACTTGTAGAGAATTTTCCCCTCTACCAATTAAGTTATTCAATTTTCGTGTCAGATAAACGAGTTCGTTTGCAATTACCATTATATGACAAACTGCTTTTTTTAGTATTACTACCGCATTTTATATCCGAAAAATTTGAGAAAAAGAGGTACTGGCCTCTGGTAGCCTACAATTATATCTGTAAAATTTGGTGCTGATCGGTTGAACGGTTCGTCTTAAAAAGAGGGAACACGTTACGGACAGCCACACAGACGGACAGACAGACATCCCAAAATCGCCGGTATTTCTGCAAATATCTCTGAAACGATACGAGATATGAAAAAACATAACAGAGCAAAGTTGTAGAGATTTTTCTCCTCTACAAATTCGGTTATTCCATTTTCGTATCAGATGAATAGTAAACCGTTATTTTCATTTAAATTTCGAGCTGTCAAAAGACAATCGCAAAGGCCTACCTTTAGTGTTACTACCGTAATCTAAAGTGGGCCAATACACTTGCTATGTATTTTTACAATCTGTTTATTGGCTAATAATACGAGTCCTAGACTACAAATGCATTCTGTGAAAACCGCACATCAATCGCACTTTCCGTTTTCGGAATATTTTCGGTGCAATTGTTAGGTGACTCAACCTGTATGATGGGGCGACATAAGGGGCGACCTGAAACGGACAACCATATAAAATCAGCCGCGTGTAAGACAGATGAGAGAGACTGGGATTTATTGGAAAGCAGATGTCAAGGTGTTGCTCATCCGTGTGGGATCCGTGTCAGGTAGGGATAACAGAAAACGTAGAGATGGTCGAACGGAGAGCAGCTTACTCATTTAGTATATGCGAAAACGTCACAGAGACGATCAGCAAACTCCAGTGACAGACGCTGCAAGAGAGGCGTTCTGTATTGTGATACGCGCTTTTGTAAAGGTTTCTAAGAGTCAATAATATTTTGTTACAAGCATAAGACTAGAGAGGTTAGGGCACAGACTGACGTTTACAAGCTATCATTTTCCCGCAAACCATACGCAACTGAATAGGAAAAATTGACGTTGGTACGCAAAGTACCCTCCGCCAAACACCGTTTCTACATCTACATCTACATGGGTCATTCTGCAAATCACATTTAAGTGCCTGGCAGAGGGTTCATCGAACCACCATTATACTAATTATCTCCCATTCCATTCTTGAATAGCGCGCGGGAAGATAGAACACCTGAATCTCTCTGTTCGAGTTCTGATTTCTCGTATTTTATTCTGATGATCATTTCTACCTATGTAAGTAGGAGTCAACAATATATTTTCGCTTTCAGAGGAGAATGTTGAAGATTGGAGTTTCGCAAGTGGCCCACGCTGCGGCGTTAAGCGCCGTTGTTGTAATGATTCCCATCCCAGATCTTGTATCATTTCCGTAACGCTGTCTGCCCTGTATCGTGACAATACGAAACTAGCTGCCCTTCTTTGGACTCTTTTGATGTCCTCCGTTAAACCCACCTAATAAAGATCCCACACTAGGCTGCAATACTCCAAAAATGGACGGACAAGCGTAGTTTATGCAGATTCTTTTGTAGTTCTGTTGTATGTTTTAAGGGTTCTGCCAATAAAACGCAGTCTCTGGTTCGTGACGTGACAGCTTGACCACGCTCACTTTTCACAATATATGTGGCGCTCTCAGACACCCGACTCATCTGTCAGCAAGACTCAACCCAAGTAATAAGACCTCTGAAGATGTCCGGCGCAGCTCTCAAATGTCCAAATGTTTGTAAAGCTTATGGGACTTAACTACTGGGTCATCAATCCCTAAACTTACAAACTACTTATGAACTACTTACAACTAGGACGGCAAAAATATCCACGCCCGAGGGGGGATTCGAACTCCCGACCGTAGTGGCCGTGCAGGCCGTGACTGAAGCGCCTCAGTCTCCTCGGCCACCGCGGCCGGCAATTACTATTACTTCAGACTTAAATTGGAAAGAACACGTAGATAATATCGTGGGAAAGGCGAACTAGAGACTGCGTTTTATAGACAGAACCCTTAAAACATGCAACAGAACTACAAAAGAATCTGCATACACTAGGCTTGTCCACCCATTTTTGGAGTATTGCAGCCCAGTGTGGGATCCTTATCAGTTGGGTCTTACGGAGGACATCGAAAGGTTCCAAAGAAGGGCAGCTCGCTTGGTATTGTCACGATACAGGGGAGAAAGCGTTGCGGAAATGATACAGGATCTGGGATGGGAATCATTACAACAACAGCGCTGCGGCGTGGGGTACTTAAAAAACGCCAATTGCCAAAATTCTCCTCCGAATGCGAATATATATTGTTGACTCTCACTTACATAGTAGAAATGATCATCAGAATAAAATACGAGAAATCAGAGCTAAACGGAGAGATTCAGGTGATCTTTGTTCCCACGCGCTATTCGAGAATAGAATGGAAGATAAATAGTTTTAAAGTCGTTCGATGAACCCTCTCCCAGGGGAGAAATCGTTACGGAAATGATACAGGAACTGGAATGGGAAACATTACAACAACGGCGCTTAGCGGTGCGGCGTGGGCTACTTACGAAACTCCAATCGCCAACATTCTATGAATGTAGTTGTAGATTCACAAACAACTGTCAAACGCGATGAGCAGTCAGTGTCAGTGAAACAGGACATTCTGAGGAGCAGCGGTCAGAATTCCAGGATGCCGGTAACCCCTTTGGCGCATTCAGTCGTCCTCTGCATCCCAGTGTGGGATCCTTATCAGGACATCGAAAGGGTCCAAAGAAGAGTAGCTCGCTTCGTATTGTCACGATACAGGGGAGAAAGCGTTACGGAAATGATACAGGATCTAGGATGGGAATCATTACAACAACGACGCTTAGCGCTGCGGCGTGGGCTACTTGCGAAACTCCAATCGCCATCATTCTATGAATGTAGTTGTAGATTCACAAACGTCTAACGCGATGAGCAGTCAGTGTCAGTGACTATTACTGTGAAACAGGACATTCTGAGGAGCAGCGGTCAGAATTCCAGGATGCCGGTAATCCCTTTGGCGCATTCAGTCGTCCCCTGCAGCGGCCGTACCGCGGACTGGCATTAGCTGCGCCGCGGGGTGTGGACGCCTCATTACCGGCGAGCGGGCGACAGGTGGTGGAGGACGGGCTGGCCGGGGGCCGCGCCGCGCTGGATGTGAATGGGAGCCGCCCGGCGCCCAGCCGCCGCCCCCGCCATAGCGCGTAGTAAAACCCTTTCTGGAGGCGGCCCCGATCAATACCGCCCCCCGATTTGGGAGTCGGCGCTGGCGCTACGTCAGCGCGCCGCGGTGGTGGGGGAAGCGCGCGGCGGCCGGCACGCCGCCGGCCAATGGGCGCGCGCCTCCCCTCCACCGCCGCCCCGTTCATTCAGAACGAGTGGGTGGCCGGCTGGCGCGAGACTATAAATAGCGCCGCGCGCCCGCCCGCCAACCTGTGTGCGTCTCTGCCTCGCTCCCAGCATCCAGCTCTCGCCTGCGCAACGCCGTTCAGCTGTTCTCCACTCTGCGGCACGACTGCCAACTTTCCTGAGGTGAGTCCCCTCTACTCTCGCTACATCTCGTACCTTCAAACACGAATATTTACCTCAGCTTTAGAAACTCCCACAATGTTTTCTCCTATTTTTAGATATGACTCATGATCTGTTTGATACAGTCTGCCACAATATACACTCCTGAGCCCATAACTCCATTTCATAGTTTCACTTGCACTCTGCGTCTTCAATTACTTTCTGACGTGCTCCAATCTTCGTCATCCTCTACAATTTTTTCGCTACAATTAGGTCCCTTCAGTACCGTGAACGTAATATACCAATACCTTGACACACGACGTGTCATGCTCTTCCTTCTTTTTGCACTTACTTTCCATATTTTTGTTTCTTCACGAGCTATACGAACAACTATCTCATTTGTTACCTACGCATTCCTCTTAACTTTCAACATTCTTCTGCAGCACCACATGCCAAATTCTTCGATTCTCTTGAACTGCACTTATCTCACTGTCGTCACTTCACTTCCATACATATGTGTGCTCCCAAAGTACACTTACAGAAATTATTTCCACACCTTTGGGCCAATGTAATCTTAGCCATCAATTCCCTCTTTCTCTGTTCTAGTGTCTTCATTCCTGGCCTTACTCAGTATCATGGATTTGTTCATATACATATTTATTTTGCACTTTCCTCTCAGTCCACATTCTGAACATAGTGAACTACGAGTATTTATTCTACTCAATAGGTACTGTTAGCTTCTTCACTTTCACTGATCACAGCAATTTCGTCAGTAAATCTAATCATTTATATTCAACTCTGAATTTGTATCCTATTGTTAAACTTATTTTTATATCAGTGATTGCTCTTTTCATGCATGTATTGAAGAGTATTGTCGAAAGTCTACATCATAGCCTTAACTATTTGATTCACACATTATGAATTACACTCTGGAAAAATTAAAATTCAGTGTTTTCTGTATTATTACAGTGCACTAAACATCAAAATACGTGTTTTAAAATTTTTTATCTAACAACTGATTTTTTTAATGTCATACACAACATAGACGTTGGTATTCAGGTATTTTATTGCTTGGACGTTATTTTGTTGATAGTTAACAGTGTCAGATCAATGTCAGCATAATCTTAGCCACAGCACCAAAGACAAGCCAATTCAATACTGAAATAAAATAACATGAACTACACTCACGCTCGCACTCACAGCCACGTACAGACGGCAGCGTAACACAACCTCCAAGTCGGATAGATAAATGCCTCTGAAGTTACTACACGCATTAGCAAACGGGAAAATGTACTAGAAGCATGTTGCTCATCAGCAATAATGCGACTTAAAGCACTGATACACATAATACGGTATAAATCAGCTTTTCATACATTGTTGTCGGGGAACAACACTGGGAATGAAAGGGTTAATTTCCAACTTCTGCTGTACCACGTGTAAAATCCTTCGATTGCACTTCTCTCATTACCCATGTTTCACTTCCATACATACGTGTGCTCCAAAAGTACATTATATATATATATATATATATATATATATATATATATATATATATATATATTGCTGTTTTCTCTTGGTCCATATTCTGAACATAGAAGATTACGAGTATTCGCTCTATTCAACTGGTTCTGTATGCTTCTTTACTTGCACTAATCATAGCAAACTATAATCGTTGATATCATTTAACACTTTTTATGTCCGTGATTGCTTTTTTGATACATATATTGAACATTATTGCCTAAAGCCTTTATCTTTGTCTTAAAGCCCTCCATTATTAATAAATTTCGCGTTTACCACAGTTATCACCGCAAACAAAAAGGCCACCAGCCGACGCTTGCCAGAAGCTTCTGCTGCTGACAGACGTCCATCTCGACTGTGATACCCTATAAAAGCCAAGCCCGTTGCAGAGCCGTGAGTAGCCACTAAACTTTCGCTTATGCTAAAACTTTTTTTTTTTCTCACGCAATGTTCTCACTTGTCTGTTTCACAATTAACCACATAAGCACATTTTCTTATAATTGTTGTTGTCTTATGCAATGCCAGATATATGCAGCACCAGGTAGTGTCTTGTGTATGTACATGTGTGTGTGTAACTTGTCTTTAAGTCCCCTACAGCACGAACCTTGAATGGGAGGCGGGCCTCTGGCCCCGCTTGTGAATGGGATATGGCGAGCAAGCCACAGCTGGCGAACGTCTCGCCCGAGCTGGAGTAGCACTGACGCATTTGTTGACAAAATCGCGTACGTTTCTTGGCAAAGATTCCCCAATGTGTTTTTTGAAAGGGGAATAAGTGATAACTTTTCGGTTAACTAAAACGCAACGCCCTTTACTAGGGGCAATAATTATCGCACTCGAGTGAAATAAACATTTTCATAGTTCAAAATACGATATTTAAATTTGGTGCGATAGTGGCACTGCTGTTGTTATTTTAAGACATAACATACGCGTCTTTCAGCGCTCGTCATGAAGTGTCACGTAATATTTTAAATTTGTATACCTGAAAGTGATATTTGATATTAAATACTGTGATATGGCCTGTGTGGCTCGAAAGTAAGATTTGTGAGTCTGTTCGAATTCTTTCATACGTTACCAGAGACTTATCTAGTAAATTTTAACTTCTTCTTTTTGTGGTCCGTGAGTTATCCGGCACGTTATACGTAGATTACCGTCGTATACAATGTGAATGAGTTATTTGACATTTCAAATCGGATCAAGTGATGTTTAATTATAAAATGAGTGGCTATAAAACTCTATGTCTAGATAGCAGTGTTTTTAGTAATAATGACTAGTTTTTGGCTCGTTACTGAGCCATTTTCGTATGAAAAACATGACTGAAAAGTCGTCCTGTGTACATGGTGACTCGTACAGTCGGAATGATTATTTAAACTATTTTATTATCGATAGGTGGTTTAATAATAATGCAGAACTAGTCAGCACTAATAAAAACTTAGCGAATTTAACGTAGTGTTTTATATCACTACATTTTAAAATAATTACTAATTAATATTTCGAATAGTTAACTCCGTAAATGGTCGTAAATCGACAGTGGCATCAAGTGATGGCAGCTGAAGTTCAAACTGCTCCGATCACGTCACAACCAATTAAGCTCGTTTCTTCGACACTTCCTAATTGTATTACGCGGTACTGGGCATGCCTATAAGGAGATGTAAGTTGTAACGAACCTCCTTTTACGATAAACAGCGGAAAGTGCCATAATTCTGCTAAATCAAGCGTAACTCGGTGATAACTTTTCGATACTGAGAGCAGTTGATGCGACTCACCTAATAACGAAATCGCTTTTCCAGTGCGATAAACACAAGTCGTAATTATTAAAATGTGTCGAAATGTGCCACTCCATCGCCACACAGAGCCACACGCACCGAAAAGTATGATGCCCTCGTCGGGCGACGGGAAGAGACGCTCCGCCTGAGGGGTGCATGGTTTGCCTGAAGCGCACCAGGATGACTGCACTTCACCTCGACTGCACCGCGAGTACCTTGGCACCAGCCCACACCACCAGCACCGTCCACCCCACCTCGCACCTCACCTCACTGGCACCACACTTGTTTTCTCTACTCACCTGCACCTTTTCTCACTTCTATTCACCTTCTCTGGATGTGTCACACCGTTTTTTTCCCGCACAGCAGAGCACAGCACATCGCTAGCCAACCAATTGCGGTTCCACGAGCAAGCAATCTCTGACGCACCTGCACTTCACGTACAAAATACCGGGTGTCGTCTCACAGTCTTTTGTTTGGAATTGTATCTAACTGGTCAAGAACGGGCAATTGGAAAAATAAAACATGCTAGTTAACTAGGAGAGCTCTGTATGAGACGTCTTATTCAATTTACTACACCAAATTTCATTTTTATGTATTTTCAGAATTTACTCATATACATGAAATGTTAGTGAAAATATACAGAACACTTTGCACATACTTCTATACGTACTCATTGTAAAACCAAAAATAATGAGAAAGTGAATGTAATATAATCTGTGAGAATTAATTATTTCTCGACAGGTGACCTCCCACAATATGTAAACCTTTAAGAGAAGTTATTCTGAGCCCGTAAATTCCTAAATGATAAATAAATGCAATTATTAATATGATTCAACCGTGCTTAGCATTTTAGATGACTATAACTGTAGCCATACACATATGTATATAAAATTGTCAGAAATCAGTCGTAAATATTTTATTTATTAAGATCTAGATTTCGATCACTGGGTGATCATTAGTTTATTAATGCTTAAACAGTTAAAGCATATAAAACATTTTGACCTCTATTTTAAATATTTCATATGTTTTGTCTGTTTTAAGCATTGATAGTGATCATACAGTGATCGAAATCAGATCTGAAAAACAAAATATTCATGACCCGATTGCTTATACTTTATGCAAAAAAAAAAAAAAAAAAAAAAAAAAATCGTTGAGCAGAAGACCTATAATGGAATCAAGCCTGATACACGTATATAATCACCGTAGAAGGAAAAAAAAAGGAAAAAAAATTGCGCTTTAGCATTCTGTAACCGTTAAAATTGATATCAAATTATGTGATTCATTGTATCTGGTGGTGTTTGTAAATGACTCCAAAGAACCTGCACTCACGAAGATACTTTTTGGCTAACAATAGAAATTTTTAGCTACCCCACTATGAACCTAGCATTATAAAAAAGGGTAAAAAATGATTTGATAATATTATATTCATTATACTTCGCCTCCTGTATTCAGTCATTTTTTCAACATTTTTACAAAAGCTGTTAAAGTCTAATTTGTCAATTCTACCCCATACAAATATATTGTCATTCGATAATAATTTGGAAGATAAATGGTTAACCTTTCAGTTCTGATACCAAATTTTCATACGACTGATTACTTAGGGATTACATCCATAAAACAGTGCAACGTGCGGAATGTCTGTCAAATATGGTCTCAAGGCGATTGTACGATGTAGTTTCGTCGCTATAACAATACTATTGTAAGAAGATATATGTAAAATATCACATGATATGACATTTTCACGAATTTTGTTGGTAACTTAATATAGCTTGAGTATGTTTCATAGATGGTTCTTAATTCCACAACGATCACTTCTTGATAGTAAGCACATTTTCCCCAAGTGTGGATGAGTTCTATGAGTTTAGGTAGTTTTAGAATACAAGGAACACAGAGATCGGATATATATATATATATATATATATATATATATATATATATATATATATATATATATATATGGTATTTCACTAAGTGTGTTTGCTTCTGTAACTTATAAAATAATAGTTGACGGGAAATTTTAATGCGGTAGGTCAACACAAGAAATGTTACACTTTCTGCGGAGCTATGAACATAGTTTATTGTATCATTTTCAAAAGAGTTACACCACAAAGATGTAATTTTTTAATTGGATCAATAGTTTTTTCTATTGTGTACTGGATTCGTTTAAACCAGCTGCGTCCAAATCCATTTAAACTACTTTCCTATCACTATTAGCTTGGGAGCTACAACCCTTCAAAGTTCCGGGGGCGGAGGCTGCGATAGCGTAGCTCACTGGCCAAGTGAGTATCCCCTGGGGCACGGCCCACTGTCTCATGGCCACCAGCAAGTCAGCTACGCTGTCGTAGCCTCCGCCCCCTAAACTTTGAAGGGTTGTAGCTCCCAAACTAACAGTGATAGGAATGTCGTTTAAATTAGTTTGGGCGTAGCTGGTTTCAACGAATCCATTGCACGACAGAAAAAAACTATTGTTCCATTAAAAAAATTATATCTTTGTGCTGTAACTCATTGGAAAATGATACAATAAACTATGTTCATAGCTCCGCAGAAAGTGTAACATTTCATGTGTTGATCTACCGCACTGAAATTTCCCGTCACCTATTATTTTATAAGTTACAGAGGCAAAAAATACGAAATCTGTAGTAGAAAAAAAAAAGAAAAAAAAAGAAAAAAAAAGGAAAGAAAGAAAGAACACCTAATAGTTTCACTGAAGTATTCATGTAGGCGACAGGTCTAAAATAAGAAGATAAAAAAATTTCGAAGCCTATTGTCATCTTTTTTCCTCACGTCGGGGCAAAGCCTGTAAGGAGCACGTAACCGGTACACAGGTATCTGGCCGGCGCGAATCGAGCCAGAGGAGAGCCGACCTATGAGAATTAACGAGGCGATCATTGAGGGGCGGAGCACTGGCGGGCTGCCGCAGCCACTTGTTACACGCCAGCTAACATGGGCCGCGGACATCCTGCCACACAATCGATATCACAGCCAGGCCCGAAGGCCGCCGGCTACAGCAAGTGGGTCACCCGGACCGGCCGTCAACTTCCCCGGGAGCTCACATCCCCTCCACCATCCCTTTCACCCCAGCGCAGATGCTGTCCGATGCTCGCTGACCCGAAAACCCGAAGAAAACGTACCGTCAAACCACTCCACGTCATGTAGCCATAAATAATCGTTTTACGCGGAGATAAGCTGTGCCAGTAAACGAGAGTGTACTTTTGATCTTATTTGAGCGTCAGGATCGCCGTTGAGACTCTGCGTGGCCCGTGTGAAGGAAGCTTAGGTCGTCGCTAGGGTTGCTTGTCACTAAAGCACTCCAAATCACACAACGAATCAAACTTCGAAAAATAGAAGTTCTTGTTCGAGTTAATAGCAGCACATTCTCCAAGGTTCTTCTACCAAAACAAAGTCGTTGTTATATGAGAACGGATTTTTTATTGCTTCTTCCATCACACTACAGCACTGTATACATCTGGTCTAAAGCTCTTGCCAACCGAACTTACAAGATCGTATCACAGTTGTCTACGACTTTCAGCAGCTTACAACTGCTTACAACTTATAACTGCTGCTTGCCGTCAGTAGCGGCATGTTTAAATACATAGATTTTGGCGCCCAAGTCGCGAATACGTCACGTCACATCACGTGACGTAACGTTTACAAATTCTGTTTCAAATAAATTAATTACAAATTTGGAAGAAATTTATACAGTTCGATTTAATGGTTAACAAATAATATAATTGGTTACAAAATTTTGCTAACAAAGGTTACAATACATGCAATAAATTATTTAAATGTATGAAAAAAATTGTTGAAATGTCTTGGTCGCAGTTAGCTTTATTTCATGACGCGTTTCGAGAACATCATCATCAGAAAAAGATTTTAAAAAATGTAAGATGGTGTAATTCCCATCGTTTTTTTAAAATCTTTTTCTGATGATGATGTTCTCGAAACGCGTCATTAAATAAAGCTAACTGCGACCAAGACATTTCAACAATTTTTTTCATACATGCCAACGTAAGGTCGCGTGTCCAACAAGAATGGATGGTTTTATGAACCAAGTGATAAAAATTATTTAAAGGTAAGTGGTGCGTATTTCGCTATGCGGCTGCTAGGTCATACAATAACATTGAGCTGTAAGTTCATATAAACAAACTAGTCCGCACCTGACGTCTTATTATTGATCTTCAAATTCAAGATTTTACCAAAATTTTAAGGTAACGGCAATATACAAGTGAAAAAAATGTTCATAAAGGTATATGGTTTACCAAACTTAATAGATGACAATTCTAGTTTTTCGTAAATAGTGCGAAACTGATATTATCGTTAGACAAACTGTTAGATTCATAAAATTTAGAATGATTTCGTTTCAAAAAAGAATCCTAGTAATGTCTGTTTTATCGTGAGGTTATTTAATTCAGAATCTTTAATATTTCCTATGAAACGTCGCACCGGAAAGTATGAAAAAAAATGTTTAATCACTCTATGGCAAGAGGGAAGAAAACTATAGTTAATTTTTGAGTCTGGATCATTGAAATACTATCATTTATTAAAAAATATTCTGATGCCAAGGTGCAAAATAAATTTTTGTTCGGTACTTGCTGCCGTCAACAGGAAATCAGCAAGATATTTTACATAAAATTCAATTAGCTATCATTTTTACTGAGTAAAACATCTAATTAACAACAAAATATTATCATTGTTTCTAAAAGCCCTTCCCTTTTACATCATGTAGAAGGTATTCCTTTCATTAATCTCTCACTATTAGAAATGAGGAAAATCTTTTATTACAGACTCAAACAATATGTACAATGACATTATTGGAAAAGATCTGTAAAATGATTTCTTATTGGCTTTGATGTAAAATATCTTTTTGATTTCCTGTTGACGGCAGCAAGTGCCCAATCAACATAGCAAATAAAAAATTTTGCAGCCTTGGAATAAGAATGACTTTTTCAAAGTACATCACGGCTGGAGATTGCCACCAAAAATGTTACCTGTCATTTATTAGCCCACTAAAATGAGTCTTCGCGGTCACCTTTTGACGTCTCGAAACTCAAATAAAACACCGGTTTAGCCGTTCATCTGAGACGAAAATTGAATAAACGAACTTGCAGAGCAGAAAATTCTCTAAAAATTGGCTCTGTTATATTATTTTCATGGAAGTGACACTGTCACTCGATTTTATGTAAACCAGTGCAGACAAAGAATGTAAACTTGAAAATGAGGACAAACTACCACGGCAAGACGGGTGATAATATTTTAACGGAAAAATATTAATTTCGTAGTTAATATTTCAAACAAAATGGAGAATGAGTCAGTCAGCTTATTTTAAAATATGACGTGTAAGAAAATTCCGCAAGTCATTAAAACTAAATATGAGTTAAATAGCTTCTAATATGTTGAAATCTTCCAAGGGGATGAAAATGGGTCAAATTTTGGAAAGCAGAACTGTTCTATCAAAGTTTAAATCTTCATTAATTTCGGTATTCACAAAATGTTGTGCAACACTCTACTGTCCAATTATTGTCTGCTGTGAGGCACTTATAAATGAACGTTAAGAAATAAGTGAATTTAGGTAAGGAAAATCTATAACTTCTACAAAGAAATTAATATTATGAATTCTGAGGTGGTGGACTTACCCAATTTCAACTTTACTTGGGGCTCGTTATTTACGTAATCTGAAAGTATTACGTCATCTTTCGTTCGCATGAGGTGAAATACAAGCGATTAGAAAGAACAAATTGCAGTACGAGGAAAGCATAATCATGTCCATTGCGTAAAAGCGAGTTAAAGAAGAAAGAAATTTATTCTCATCAATACGATATCTCTCATTGCTTACCACCTTTTACTGATATACCATAATAGTGTATAGTGAGCTTGGCTCTATACTCGAAACTTCATAAACTAAAATCACCAAGTGAAAGTCGATCTGTATTATTCTCAGGAATTACAGGCATCACACATACTCGTTTCTGTAGGAAACACATGCACCATTAAATGAATTCTTAAATGAAAGATTTAAAATAATTCTGACTTCCACACTTAGCCGTATTGCTGCGGTGTATTATCAGAAAGGATAATCAACTCTGAATGACAATTCACTGACGATACTGCCCATCAGACGGAATATGAATGTGTACCATTGATGCCTGAAGAACTTCAATAGGAAAATATAAAAGCAGTGCGCGTCTTCTCTACTTATGGATGTACGAGTACATATTGCGTTGTCAGTAGACACCGTTCGTCATAAGTATCAGCAATTATTTTGCGTACGGAACAAGTGTGGATGATGCGAGTCACCATCAAAGAAGTATGAGCCCCGGTTGTTTAGGCAACCAGGCGTACGTTGAGACCTGGAACAACTCTCTTGCCTGACGATCTGCCGAAGACGATCACTGATCAACATACAAGGTCATATTTATAGAAAATTCCGTCGGTACTTAGAGAAGCGCAGACTAATTGAAAACGTCAACACTTTTATTTGTGTTTCACAATATTCGTTTATTGGTTAAGGACAGACATTCGGTTCCTTAGGCCATCAACAGGTAATTCAGTACTGTCTGACTGCCTAAGAAGCCAAAAGCAGTTTCACATCAAACCAATAAACAAATATTGTGGAACATAAACACGAAGTGTTGAAGTTTTTGATATACGGGTGCAATAAAGAAACGAATGTAATGGTAGTGGGCTGGAGGACTTAAATGAACTGCAGCGTAATGTACAAAATCGAGTTGGCTAAAAACAAATATGCAGAAAACTCTGTCATTCCTCTTCTTACGAAGACATACGAGCAATACGAGAGACATGAAACTTCAAAGCAATTAACCAAGCTGTCGAACTTCCTTGAAATTAAGAAAAGAATCAGCTTTACGAACTCTGCTATACGAGTTTTAGTCTGGACTCCATATCCGGTATTTCTATGGGTTACTTTTTGAGATGAAGTAGGGTTGTCCTGATGTCCACTACAAATACCATTTTGCAAACGCCACGAACTAACCGATTTAAGTCACATCCCCAGATATTATTGAAAATATTCGTTAAAATGTAAGATTTAAACAGGAATGATTATTACACTGACTACATCTTATGCCATTTGAACAAGTGTGGATGATGTACCAAAACAGAAATAGGATGCCTGAGTGAATAGGCAAACAGATGTTTTCTGTCGAATTTCGACCTATCTCTGTGTTGTAGCTATGCCTGTTTTATTGATACGCTAACAACCCCTGAAATGTTTCACAATTGCGATAATGTACGGAAACTGTATATCTAAACGAATACAGTCGTTATGTAGTAGGTGGCGGTCTTTCGAGCACTGTGACGATCACTATTTGAGGATAAAAGTAAGCAGCGTTCCACAGATTTACAAAGACCAGTGATCGTTGTTAAAGTTGGAATGACGAGATCACACAATCGTAGTAATATGAGACAAGAAACGTATTTTCACATTTACGGTAGAGATCGTTAGTTACAGAACATCGCTCTATTTCGCGGATTTCTGTTCGCCTCACTCACCTACTGTGATGCGCCTAAAAGAATTACACGCCTGAATCTTTCTCATGAATCACACCGACTACTTGTGTAAGAAACACGTGTTTTAGCCTTACATCCTTGAAAAATACTGTAGAAGTATTGTATGTGATTGAGCGGCTTAATACGTGAAGTGTGTAACATTGTTTACGTAATGTACTCAAAGTATTTCGTAGTTCTCCTGAGGAGGCAACTCTTATGTAAAACAAGATGAATATATATATATATATATATATATATATATATATATATATATATATATATATATATATATATATATATATATTACAGGGTATTACAAAAGGTACGGCCAAACTCCCAGGAAACATTCCACACACACAAAGAAAGAAAATATGTTATTTGGACATGTGTCCAGAAAAGCTTAATTTCCATGTTAGAGCTCATTTTATAACTTCTCTTCAAATCACATTAATCTTGGAATGGAAACACACAGCAACAGAACGTACCAGCGTGACTTCAAACACTTTGTTACAGGAAATGTTTAAAATATCCTCCGTTAGCGAGGATACATGCATCCACCCTCCATCGCATGAAATCCCTGATGCGCTGATGCAGACCTGGAAAATGACGTATCACAGCCGTCCACAATACGAGCAGGAAGAGTCTCTTTACATTTGGTACCGGGGTTGCGTAGACAAGAGCTTTCAAATGACCCCATAAATGAGGTTTGAGGTCAGGAGAGCGAGGAGGCCATGGAATTGGTCCACCTCTACCAATCCATCAGTCACCGAATCTGTTGTTGAGAAGCGTACGAACGACTGAAATGTGCCGGAGCTCCATCGTGCATGAACCACATGTTGTGTCGTACTTGTAAAGGCACAGGTTGTAGTAGCACAGGTAGAGTATTCCGTATGAAATATTTATAACGTGCTCCAGTGAGCGTAGGTGGAAGGATATGAGGCCCAATCAACACATCACCAACAATTCCTGCCCAAACGTTCACAGAAAATCTGTGTTGATGACGTAAATCGAGGAAGTACAGTACACACTAACTAAACAATTGGGTATATTGACAATTATCTGCACTAATTATTTCAATTTACATTTAAGGAGAAATACTAAAATGAACTCTAACGTGGAAATTAAGAGTTTCCGGACACATGTCCATGTAACATATTTTCTTTCTTAGTGTGTGAGCAACGTTTCCTGAAAGTTTGGCCGTACCTTTTTGTAGTACCTTGGAGATAATAGCTATCCTAGATAGAATGCAGCCCAACATCTGAATACTAAGGAAGGAAAGCCTGCTGTGCCTTTGGAGCGTAACGCATCGTAGTTGGCAAGCATCACCAAATGGGGCACAGGTGTAGCCATCACTTAATAACAATGAACTGTTTGGCTTGTCGGCAAGGGTGGCCCCTCCGCCTGTCTCGCTTCCAGCATGGCCGCGGCGTTCGTGAGGGCGGAATGTGTGGCAGGAAGTTTCGTTTTCTAGATGCTTTCAGGACTCTAGATTCGGCTCCTCCTCCACGTGTTTCGCGCCGCACGGTCTGCTGTTCTGCTCGCCGTTGCCGCTTCTCAGCATTGCACAGAGGGGTTACATCGCTGGATCCAGTGCCAACTACACCGTTAACGCTTCCACGTGCTATCGCTGCAGTTGCTTCTAGCTCTTGCCTCATACCTGTGCGTAAGCCTCCAGAATCATTATCGAATGAGCTTCGCTAACACCATATAATATATTTAATCGTAACATCTGTATGTCTACCTCATATATGTGCAGTAGCTCCATCCCACAAATAATTGCATGGATTTAATTTTAAATTAATTACGTCATCATTATTAAATACCCATGTGGATCACACCAATGTACAGGGCGAGTCAAAAGTGAATAACACCCTTTTATTACAAAAACTCGGGAAGAACAGGGGATCCTTAATATTCCGGTAAGAGGCACGGTGGTCTATCGTTCACGCAAGTCTCATATCAATCGTAGTAATATGAGACAAGAAACGTATTTTTACATTTACGGTAGAGATCGTTAGTTACAGAACATCGCTCTATTTCGCGGATTTCTGTTCGCCTCACTCGCCTACTGCGATGCGCCTAAAAGAATTACACGCCTGAATCTTTCTCATGAATCACACCGACTACTTGTGTAAGAAACATGTGTTTTAGCCTTACATCCTTGAAAAATACTGTGGAAGTATTGTATGTGATTGAGCGGCTTAGTACGTGAAGTGTGTAACATTGTTTACGTAATGTACTCAAAGTATTTCGTAGTTCTCCTGAGGAGGCAACCCTTATGTAAAACAATATATATATATATATATATATATATATATATATATATATATATATATATATATTACAGGGTATTACAAAAAGGTACGGCCAAACTTCCAGGAAACATTCCACACACACAATGAAAGAAAATATGTTATTTGGACATGTGTCCAGAAACGCTTAATTTCCATGTTAAAGCTCATTTTATAACTTCTCTTCAAATCACATTAATCTTGGAATGGAAACACACAGCAACAGAACGTACCAGCGTGACTTCAAACACTTTGTTACAGGAAATGTTTAAAATATCCTCCGTTAGCGAGGATACATGCATCCACCCTCCATCGCATGAAATCCCTGATGCGCTGATGCAGACCTGGAGATTGATATGAGACATCTTAGCCATCTTGATTTTTAATGAACAGGAGATAGTGAGATATATCAGATAACGTAAGCACATTCTGCCACGTATTCTGCCTCAGTTGTCCAGTGGATAGCGTGCCACGCAAGGGGTCCGGGTTCTATTCCCACTGTGGACGGAGATTTTCTCCACTCGGTGAATGCGTGTTGTCCTCATCATCATTTCATCATCACCGACGCGCAAGTCGCCTTAGTGGCATCAACTAAAGAATTGCATTAGGCTAAGCGAACACGATCCCATCTGGGGTCTACCGGCCAAAAATGCCACACGATCATCCTCATCATCATCAGATAAGTCCGTTCCTGTAAAAAGATCAGACGTTGCAGCTACGCTGCCAAAGTTACATTTTGTTGGAGGTACAGGCTCGACTCTACTTGGCGATGAACAGTCAATTAATATGAAACTTCCTGGGAGATTAAAATTGTGTGCCGAAACCGGACAAACGCTCTATCAACTGAGCTATGCCGGTACGCTTCATGGTCTGTATTCACAACTTTACTGCTGCCTGTACCTCGCCTCCTACTTTGCAAACTTCACAGAAGTTCTCCTGCGAACATTGCAGAACTAGCACTCCTGGAAGAAAGGATATTGTGGAGACATGGCTTAGCCACAGTATAACGGGTGTTTCCAGAATAAAACTTTCACTCTGCCGCAGAGTATCCGCTGATACGGAACTTAGATTAAAGCTGTGTGCCGAAAACGGGACTCGAACCTGGGACCTTTGCCTTTCGCAGGCACTACCGACTGCGTTATCGCGGCAAGTTTCACGGTCAGTCCTCACTACTTCTGGTAGTACATTGCCTCCTACTTTCCAAACTTCTGAGAAGATCTCCTGCGAGCCTTGCAGAACTAGCACTCCTTGAAGAAAAGATATGGTGGAGACATGGTTTACAACAGCATAAGGCATGTTTCCTGAATGATGTCTCCCAGTCATTTAATATCATTAACATGCTTTCCTTCTAGGTAGTCGCACATTTGAAAGCGATGAATCCTATCTTTGCGACCATTTAAAGCAAATTCTATATGCAGAGAAAATAAGAGACGCCATTTCGACAAACGCATTGAAGAAGTCTTTGCCAGAAGTAGTAGAAATCCTTCTACGAGTGCGTGACAATTAGGTCAAGACCTTCAAATATGCATTGACTAGAGGCAAAGAATGTTCTTTATGAACAGTTAATTCTGTACCTCAAAATGTGTAAATATTTTGTAATTTTGGAACCATAACTGCTACGCCGAATCTTTCCAAAGGAGTCTTCAGGAAATGCAGATTTTTTTTTCTTTTTTCTTTTTTTTATGTATCACACTATCCCCTTTTCGAGAAAAATTTGACTTAGATAATCGGCTTCAACATGACGACCATGTTCAGTACATACTGTAAGACCACCTCAACCACACTTTACTGGAATATTCATGATTCCCAGTTCATGCAAAGTTTTTAAAACAAAAATGTTGACTGCGACTTTCGACTCACCCTGTATAATAAAGTAATGGAATTTCCGAGCTGTTCAGTGAGATTCATTATCACCTTACGTGACAGACGTGTGCTATGATACATGTGGCAGTCAAAGTTAATATATATATTTTTTTTTTCGTTAAAGGATATAAACTTACAAATCTTAACCAAGAAAATTTTTCATTGCTTTCTGAGGCACAGTGCAACTGACATTTCCTTTCAAATAACATACGTAAAGCTAAGTGTAAGAAGTATGTGCAAATGTTCTGTGTATTTGTGGGCTCTAAAACTTTATCATCTTCATTGTCCAAAGGTCGACGTTGAAGTATAATTATTTTAACACTAAAAAGTAGGGAAGATAAGAAACGAAAGCTTACAGTTCGAAGTTTGTTTTCTCATTTTATGTCAATATACACCACAAACTCAATTTCACCATGATCAAAACCGAAAGCAAAACAGCTGTGCTTCCGAGGGAAGATAAGACATCCGATCATCCATTTACAAACCACATCAAATATCCATCTCAAACTAATTCCACCAGAGACTCTAAACCACCAACTACCAGAAAAACAACACATATTCCTTCAATATAAAGAATGCACAGACACCATACATGACGTTCTTCATATATATAAACAACAATACGGACAGATAGATGCATATTCGGAAAACGCGGGCTTTTGCTACACAGTCAAATGACATATGAAAGGAAGTACCGAGATAAATTACTCAATTACTTATCTGAATTTTATGCTCATTACACAACCAAAATTGTCGAATAAATTGGTTTTACTGTGTCAAATATATAGTTTGGAAAATACAGTTGTAATATCATCAGTTAAATCTATTTTAAATGCAAATAAAATCTTGTACGACTAAACATACAATAAATGCCACGGGGGAGCTGAATATGTTCCATTATTATTTAATAAACACGGAAGAATGCTGATTAATGTCCATTTTATTCACATTTCTGTATTATCTTGTTACCGCGAAACGTCTGTGCATTCTCCGAAATATACTCTAAAAAGATTTTTCATAAGTGGATGCCAGTTTCAACACTACCAAAACACCCACACCCAAAAGCTCCAAGTGACATACTGGTGGTGACAGTCCCTTGTTCATAAAGATACGCTTCTCAGTTTATTATATGGAGATTGTCTTTCAGTAAAAGTAACTTTGTCATTGATTCAGCGTTTTTGATTAAAGGAATTACGTATACTACTGGCTTTCCGTAAAACAATACCAAGTAAGGACCGAAGGTAAAAAGCCAGATTAATTGGGAAGACAACACGTTGAACAGACATTACATGATTTCAGACACAGTGACTTGGGAAGTGAGAAACATGAAAACATTATTGAGTGTTGCTGTCATTGTTGGCTATAACAGCTGGTGCCCTCCTCAAGAGGTTGTGGATGCGTTGGAGTATAGCACGCCGCATTTGCAAAAAATGATATAGTCTAGCTCTGGGTGAGTCGTTCCGCAACCATCGACCACACATATGCAAGATCGGAATAACAAGGATGCCAAGACAACAGTGCAATCCGAGGGGCGACGATCTTGATTACCGTTTGCCACATGTGGTCGCGCATTATCCTGGAACAATATGGCTGTCGGCAGTCTCCCTAGGTACAGGTGAACTGCATGTGTCACCCACCGGAATTCACAACTGCCTTGGCCTCCCTGTTATCCCGATCTTTCGACTATCAGGAACGTATCGTCGATAATTGCGGAACATCTCTTTACGGATATAATACCCACTACTACACCAGATAAGCTTTGGCAATATCTGCCAGTACCACGCACTCATACACCGAAACATTATATCCACGTCCTTTTATATTGAATGTCGAGGTGTCTCGCAACTTAGTTGTGATTTCATCGTATTTCTCACCTCACATGGAGCTGTTTTTGCAGTTGTATGATTTTTGTACGACGCGTTATCCACCAAAATCATTTGCTAAGATTTACTCGGTTATTTGTAGTGTTGCATTTTTGATCGACCGCAGTGATTAAGGATAATTGGATCTTTAATCCATACTTGAACGATGGAGTTTCATGTATGGAGTGCGTGATGAAAGTAATAATTAAATTCGATCCTTAGTATTGGGCTACATATAAAATTTTATTCGATGATATGGGATAACACTTTCGTAGATATCAATGGCAAGAGCGTGAACATACCCAACATGATTCATATATGGTGTTTTATTCTTCTCATTTAGTGCCAACTTCTAATAATTGGTTTCTCAACATCAAAAGAGCATGTGTCGTATAGCACAAAGTGAAGATCCTTTAATCGCAATTTTCACGTCATTTTCGCACGATCACATTTACACAGCACATTAGTTTCCGCCCGCTAAAATATAAAATCATTTAATTTAAATATCTTTAAATAAAGCAGTGTCGATCGTGTAACAGATTTAATTAATAAATAATTTTGGTTTTGGGGCACTTTACTGCTTCAGTGAAGGTTGTGATCCCTTGGAGCAGAGGCTTCTAGCGGTAGCGAAGAACACAGCTGCTGGCCGTTAGTCGATGGTGACTCAGCTGTGAACACACACAGTTTACAAAATGGCAACATTTCTGTCTACCAGGATGCAAGAAAATAATCATAAATTTAAATTACATTACATTAAATAAAAAATAAATAAAAATTCCTCATTTTGCGAACCCACGAAATCACCCACACTTAATCCACAGAAAATACTCAAATTACTTAGAATAGTTAAACCAAAAACCAATATTTCCACAATGCGGTATTCCAGCAGTAATTGGAATGGGATGGATTTGGATTATATGAAGAGATTTGTGATTATCTTCACAACGTACCAATGAAATTTCGAAGAATATGATGTGCTGTTAGAAGACTTTAACTTATTCCCGAAGAAGGCCAATTACTTAAACACATTTCGCAACATCCTAAACTCTCAACTTTACACGTGACCATGTAAGGAAAGAATCCATGTGCGGAAAAAATTTAGCAATAACAGAATCAGCGTCAGTTTATGATTATTTTGTTTGTAAAAATGAACGCGTTCTATATCACATGGTTAAATCAGAGACTCTCATAAAAATTGAAGTATTTGGAAAGTCAGTATAAGTGCAGTGATGCAATGAAACGTAGTTGCTCGAAATCATTTCAAAATGAAACATTCCACGTGACTTTCCGTCTTATGACTTACACTTCCACCGTTCGCAGTTTGAACACTGAAAAGTGTATGCTTATGAGCGGAGGTCAGTCAACACCAGTACTCTCAAAGAGGACAACAAGCGACTAAGTGACAAGAAACACGCCGATCTTTTCGCCTCCTCCAGCAAGTTCCGGCATCCTTCGTCAAAATAAATCGCTGTAAGCCGCCAAAACACATAAAGATTCAAACTGGGGAAGTACGAGCTTACAGACACAATTAGTCGTTGCTGCAGGAAACAATACAACATTTTTTTTATTACATCAACCAAAGCGTTCAAGAATTAAAGCTCTCATTATGAGATTTTTGTCACACGTCATTATTAAAAGTTGCTACTGATACCAATACGCGAAGCAGACACAGAATCAAGGGATTTATAAAAATCTATGTGTATCTGTACAGCAGCCGAGAGAAGCTTCTTTTTCCATCTGATCGGACCCGAAGTTTTTTTTTTTTATTATTATTTTCAATTGCTAGTCGTACAAACAGTATTGTTATTCGGTTATACTACTCTACGTCTGTAGAAAATTTTTCTGCGATCAGTTGTAAATATTAATTTATTCAGAGATCTGTGTGGACATTATCAATGCCCAAAACAAAACGGTTAAAACACGTAAAACATTTCGATGCCTATGTTGGAGATTACGTTCATGCGAAATGTTATACGTGTTCTAACCGTTTTGTTTTAAACACTGACAATGACCACAAAGTGGTCGAAATCTAGATCTGTGAAAAAATGAATATTTACGACTGATTGCTGAAAAAATTTCTAAAAAACAAATAAACACTCATTGACCACTAGTACCACCATGAAAACAAACCGGATATCCTACGTCTTTTGAATGCGCAGCTACATCTCTGAAACACACCACTCTTCTGAAATCACTTACTCTTTGGTCAAGTATATCAATAATTACTAAGCGTAAGTGAAAGATACGGTCTCTACTTTCTTTGCATTGCGACATGTGTAAAGCTATCCCTGAGAAAAAAATCGCAGAACACTAAACAACAGTGTTGCATCGCAGTTCCATTCTTATAATGGAATACTATAGTTGAGTGATACAATATTGTGATTGTGCAAGTGTGGTCGATGATCCTACATAATTATGTTTCTCTGTTATAAAATTGTGACTATTATGAACGCCATGGAAGGTTAGGGGTCCACTGCATTACGTGTTACATTGTGCAGCAAAGAGCGAAAATTTTCTGACAAAGAATATTGCTGATGGGAAGTTTCGGGTCAGTGCTGGAGGAGGAAAATGGTCGGTACACATTGACGAGACACGAAATGACGGCGACCTGGACGGTGCACACCTACCAGAGGAGGGCGCCCCAGCACGTGATTCTGCTGAACACGAGGCGATGGTGGCTCCCAGAGGCCAACACCTGCCGGGGTCCATCGATACATTGGTCGCTCATTCACCCTATGTTATAAAACTAGGAAAATCGCTTTAGAATTTCCGTATATACATTATTCTTGAGCATCCAAGTTTATTTACTTCACCCGCAGCCTCTCATCTTCATCGATCTATATTCTGTTGCCGGAAAGTGGCACTTTACCAATTCATCTTTTGGTTATCACCTGTTCCTCCAATAACGCACTTTCATTCTAGCTCCTTATAATGATGCAATTATTTCGGAATGTACCTGTCCATTAATAATATGTTAAAATACAAACAGTTTTAACAAATTGTTTTCTTCGCTAAATCAAAAACACACAACATATCCCTTGATATAGTCGCAAGCTATCTGACATGAAATGGTTACTTGAACCGTGTCGAGGATTAGTTCATCAACGTTGGATCTCGTCTACAATGACCCTCCTCCTTACTGAATCTCACTAAAAGAGTGGGTAATCAAGGAGTCTTCTTGCTATCAATGTACAACGCTATACGTTACCTGTCATTAACGCAATGATTGTCACACGCCTGCGTCTTCATTTTGTGATCACCACGGCTACAGTCATTTCATTTCCAAATATATTCAACAAGAACTACTATCCTTTACACATCAACATAACATGATGCAACTGCGTTTTACATACAGTACATTTGGGAACTTAAGTGACTCATTCAAAATGTGAATAAACACTTGTCTTTCTGTCCTGACTGATTCCTCAATATTATACTTATCAGACATTGCTTCACTGCAGTAAATTCTCCATACGTTCGAGGACGTTTGCAGCACACTTTATGACTTGCGCACTGTGTCCACGATGCATGCTGCATGCTCAACTCACAAGTTTGTTTGCCTTTGCTTGAATTTCAACTAACAGTACTTGGCTCACACCGTAGTGTTAGTGTAATTGAAGTCAAGAGAATTGCAAGGAGATTTCACAGTGAGTCGCCTGTCTTTGTTGCAAGTGATTTCAGTAATACGGTTCCATGCGCATTAATTTGTTTCGGCCCAGATCTTCACCTGTTAGGGCAGTTAATGTCGCACATATATGGTTAGTCGTATTATGAATGAAAGTCATTGCCGAAACAGATTCCGCAAACTATCCGTGTCGTCGGAGATAGTTACGAAATTGCTGCTAAGAGCTACAACTGCCTTGAGTATGAGAGATGGTTCTACATAGCACATTTGAAGGTAAACTTCTCCATTAAGTTCCTATCTAATTAATCTCAACTTTCATGCATAGCCTACACCTAACAAGAAGTGGAATACAGCCTCAGAAAAAAAAAATGAATCACTACTTTGATCAGCCAGAGCCCCACGCTATAAGATACTGCAAAGCTGCATCTACTACCATTTTGGGTACTTCGCCAGCGGTATTTTACCAGCTCGGCGCAGTCGTTAAGCCCATCTGTTTAAAGAGCAGTGGAACCCTGGCTCGAACCCCGGCCATAATGCAAATTTTAATTATATTTCGAAGACTGCATACATAATCATTAATTTCATACTAAAGCCAGTAATAGCTCATAGGGAAATATTCGCAGATTGCTTGAGGACTTCTGTCGTCACATTTACTGATGAAACTTCTTACACAAGGGACAAAAATCTCTTCACTATTTTCACAGTTGATTGTATTGGAGAGTAGAAGTCTTTATCTCTATCTCTCTTGATCTACTTCTGGGATGGATTTTGCGTCGATTTACACGCACTGATAATGTACATAGCCCAGTTTGTCTGGCATTCAGTTGAAACTTGTATGGAAACTTCCATATTCACATGGTTGGCCCACAGCCTGCCACTTGGCCCTCTCGCGGTGTTCAGCAGTGATCATGAGCGGCGCGCCCCAGGGACCTGGTCGCATAACTATACGATAAAATTTTTAACCACACCAACGCCCGGCGCCCGGCCGTTGCCAGTCCTAAGTCTGGACAAAGTGGGAAGGGAAGTTTTATGCCATAATTATGCCGGCCAGTGGGACGACAGACGGACTTCACCCGCGCAGAACGCTCGACTTCCGCAGCCCAAGCCAGCACTGCCAGCGTCAATCACCGAATGGCCACAAACTCACCTGATCTCTGTTTCCTTTTGCAGTTCACGCTCGCTTCGCTATAAATGCAAGTAGATAAGTACCAATAACATATATTTCATCTCACTTAGCACCTTCTAATGTCTCTGTGTGTCTTTTTTGTGTATGTGCATGTCTTACTTTTTTTATATGTAACCATACAGATCTCTAGCTAAGAAGAATATTTCCGTGTAATATTTAAGGAGTCACAAGAACAAACTTATAAGCTATCCAAATTCTGGTAACATTACTGGAAGTGGTTTAAAGGGAAGTGTTTTATTTTTATGGAGGAAGATTCTATGTATGCAAATTTCTTTTGTACAATTTTCATAGATAGAATCTTCCTCCATAAAAATAAACCACTTCCCATTAATGTTGTTTCATGTATAGACGAAAATTTAAAGCCGCTGGGAAACAAAAATTAGAACACCTGCAAAGAGAACATCTATTTTGATCATATTGCGGAAGTACAGTCTGAAAGCATTTGTCTGGAGTGTGGCATTGTATGTGAGTAAAACGTGGATTATAAGGAGTTTAGACAAAAAGAAAGATGATAGAGGCTTTCTAAATGTGTGCTACAGGCGAATGATTAAGATTAGGTGGGTAGAGCACGTAAGCAATGAGGAGGTGCTCAACAGAATTTGGGAGAAGTATCCTAACTAAGGGAACAGATAGGTTGGTAGGACACATTCTGAGACATCAAGTAGTCGTCAACTTAGCATTAGAAGGAAGTGTGTGGGCTAAAAATCTTGGAGACCGAGGGAAGAATACAGTAAGCAGATAATAAGCTCATGTGCAATAGTTAAAGATCAAATGAAGGAATACATCCAAATATAAAATGGACATTACTTTTAGAAACAGTAGCAGTAATTACTGTAAATGAGACGTTGCCACAGTCAGAAAAAATATTGTCTCGTTGTCGACGATGTAAACTATTTTGTAGATGGCAGCAATTGTCGAAACCGGTAGAGCATAGATAAGTAAAGTATTTTACAACTCTGAGGACAAGAATGATTTTTTTCAAAGATTCAAAAGGGTGTAGGCTGCCGTTCTCATTCTCAGATAAAGAGTCTTGCACAGGCTTCGCAAAATCAAAGTGTTTCCAATGTGTGTGTTTCAGCATGGATAGATGTTTGCCGCTTAAGCTATTGATCTGTGCATGTAACCATTTCATGTAATCCACATGCACGGCTTCAACGACAAATCTTGCAAACTTTATTTACCAACAGAGGGGGGACTGTAGATGATTGCAGAGGCTGGTTAGTAAGAAATGTCATGAAATCAGAGGTCCGAGAGTTCAAAAGTGGTACCGACAGTCCATGTAGGCTACTGATTTGCGTAGAGAAACCTAACGGGGAGTAATGGTTGAGGAGTTTATCTAAGTCACTCATTTTTGTAGTCAATGCTAAGCGATATTCAAGGTGTTGTAAAACGTGGCATCACAATACGTGAAGTACTAGTAATCAGTCATATCGACAGGGTATCTCAAATTGATACAGAACCTCTGGATTTTCAGAATTTACATATTGTTCCTTAGAAACACGTTTAATCAGATTGCGTGCTCATGGGGAATCGTCGGAGTTGTGTACGTGAATTCCTGATTTCGTATCAAATAGCACATAGTGACTGACGGAAAGTCACGGAGTGTAGCAGAAGGTATCTGGCGATCTAAAATGAAATGTTATGGACCCTTCATGATCCTAATCGAAATAAATTATTTAACTAACAGAAACATAATTTAGATATTTTTTAAGTAGAGAGAAATGAAATTTGACCGTACATAATCATTATGATGTCAGCCACATGACTATACTTCCTACGATTATGAGATAAATGACACAGAAAACGAGATTGTCATTTGAACTAAATACCTAGGGATTACGATGGCAAACAAATTGCAAAAATCACATAGATATAAGGGAAAGTGCAAATGAAATGTAGCGTTTTATTGGCAGATGACATAGAAGAGGCAACAGATTCATTAACGAGACTCCCAACACTACTCTGATTCACCATCTGCTGTAGTATTGCAGCATGGGATTCTCACCAGGTTGAATTGATTGACGAAGCACATCGAAATATTGCACAAAATGGTACCTAGTATTTTCGTAATACAGGTGAGTGGGTGGCACAAATGGCAAATTATCTGCTGTGGATTTAATTAAAAGAAAGGCGTTTTTCATACCGGCAAAACTATTTTACGGTATTACACTGAAATATAATACCCTTACAAAGCGAAAATATTATGTTTAGGATAGGAAACGTAGCGAGAAATAATCGTTATAATGACGTAAGAATAATTTGTGCTCATGTTGGTAGGTTTGTTTTGCCGCAGAGCTATCGTAGAGAAATAAAGTGATTGGATGAGACATTTACTACCAACGTTAGTGTGAACCTAATACGAATGTAGCTCTAGATGTAGATGTACAGAGTGGAATATCAGAGAATATTGGAATCAGTGGCGAATATAGCGAGGGGAACGGGGGTTGGGACACAGGGACTTGCCTATCTCTCGCTCCGAAATAGTGAATATAAAGAAAAAAAGTTATCTGAATTATTTTAATGAATGATGTATGAAGGCATCGCCGTGATACAGTCATACTCAGCCGTGTAGGTGACGGAAGTTAGGTGTTAGTGGTGTGACATTCGTGCCACTTAAGAGAAAATAGCTATTTTTTTTTTTTTTTTTTTTTTTTGTGATTTAATCTCAACAATGAAACAGCTTCATATCGGTAAAAGTGGCTTTATCGCAAATCATCCTAAGCATATGAGCAGCAAAACCGATACAAAGTATTGTGGGGTGTAACTTAAATTACTTATTTCTACATTAATCTTGCCCACCCCCTTATAAATAACTTCTAAAAATGCCAATGACGGACAATGATAATTTCTTCAGTGAGAGGCACTATAGGCTCTTATTCATACGAAAGTTAGTTTGCAATAACTATGAGTTTTAGTTCTAGTGAGCAGTATAAAGTTGAAAATTTCTATCTGATGGGAGGCGTACTTGAGTAAGTCCATGCAAGTAAGGTAATCGCTGTGTCTCCAGTGGTGTAGGGGTCAGTGCAACTGCCTAAAAAGCAGGAGAAACCCCTTCCCCCCACGGATTCCAGTCCCGCCTGGGGAAACATTTTCAACTTTACTCATTCGCTGTTGATGTCATACATTCGCCTCTGACTCGAATAATAACTCATGGTGTATGCTTTGACAATCCGATGGAGTCGTATGTTTTGGGGGAAATCATATAGACCGTTGTGTGCCATCATCCAAATGAGATTCGATCCGCCTTATAGGAATCACCGTGCGGTACTGGGCTATACATTACGTTGCTGCTCGTATAGGACATAGGAATCCTGACTTGGGCACAGATGTGTTTGTGTTTTTCTTAGTGTAAGTTTAAGTGGTTTGTAACTGTAGACTGCCGGCCGCGCTGGCCGAGGGAACTGAGGCGCTGCAGTCACGGTCTGCACGGCCACTACGGTCGGGGTTCGAATCCCCCCTCGGGCATGGATATTTGTGCCGTCCTAGTTTGTAAGTAGTTCATAAGTAGTTTGTAAGTTTAGGGACTGATGACCCCGTAGTTAAGTCCCATAAGCTCTACAAACATTTGATTTGACTGTAGATACCGATGACCTCAGCAGCTAGCTCCCTTACATTTACAAACTTTTCACATTTGAGACTCGAGTCTCTTGTGGAGATGAAAATGCATGGATTCTGCCCCACGTGACACTTGTTTGCCGGATGGTCTGCAAGGCAGGTTGAAGTGGTTTGGACAAGCAGGAAGGAATGGGGCCCAAAGCATTAGGATAACAAAGTTGGGAGGTCTCCTCTGTCAAGTTTTTGACTCAGTTGGGAAGTATCATACATCAGACAGTGACGAACATATGATCAGATAGTGAAATATGAATGATTTGGAATTAATGTTGAATATTGTTTTGTGTCGTAAGAATGTAGCCCCAAAAGTGCTGAAAGGATCGCTAATAATATAACTCTGTTACTCTGTCACAATGATTTTTGTACAGTAAAATTCCTCAAATGCACAGGTTTTACTGTAGACCTCAAATGAAGCCAATGGGACACTTTTGGAACGAGATCTAGAACCAAGCGTTCAACCTCAATACTTTCTTAGATTTTGGATTATAAGGAAGAATGTATTGTCACTCCATTACATAAATTCAGATACCTCATAACAGCAAAAGGTGGACACGTTACATATTGATGAATATGAATTCTTGTCCTTATTTATGATCATGTAGTGCACAATGGTATTAATTTTTACTGACAAGGAAAGTACTTTGGCTTGAACAAACACATATACACCGAAATCGTATGGGAGATAATGTAAAGATCCCTTATTGCACTAGTGATACTACAGCATCTGCAAAACTCTGCAGTCGTCCCTTAGTGGCCTCTGCGTATGCCATGCCGCATTGCACTTTGACCTGTCGGTTCGCTAGTATGGACGGTGCAGTGTGCCTCCTAAGTTGCGTTTTGTGGTGTTATTTGTGTGGTGAAGCGTCAGATGGGGCGGCGGTTGCTAATCAATCCTGCTAATGTATCGAGATTAGTTGAAATGAAGTTACGAAGAACCCTTCTTCGTGAAGATGGTATTAGTGTAGAAGATGGATCATTTGCATGCTTTTTTCGTATCTGTTATGGTACAGAAATATGAGCATAAGTTAGATACTGTTGTTACAAACTCATAATAATGATAATAGGGATGATAATGACGAACAACTCATTGCAAGCGGTAGTGCTACGGTAAGTGCGGGAGGGGCGATGGAAGCAGTGGCAGTGAATACCAAGAGTCTTTCGGGAAGAATGTTAGAGTTGCAACTATCATCACGGCTTTTGATGACAATTCGCTAGTTAACATGTACGACGATTATTACATACGATATAGTTAAGATATCTGCATTACGTATGGCGTCTACAGTTACATCTACAGTGCCATCTAGAGATGCAGCGCTTTGCAGAAAAACGACACCCACCAGCACATTGAGGTGTACGTAGAGATCCTGTAACCAAACGTTCATACAGATATGTTTGTTCGAGCCCATGTACCTTCCTTGTGAGATGTTATCTCGAAGCCGTATGTCTTTGAAAGTGGGCCATCATTATTTCACAAATTATAATTTGCATGTACGTAGTGTAGTTTTGCACTTTGGTTGAAAAGGAGAGTTGGTAGTGGATGTTGGAGGGCACAGGGCGACGGAGTGTGAGTTTTGTCTTATGGACAGATGCTGGTCCCAGCGGCGCTGGCGTTGTGGTTGGCGGCAGTGCCACTGCTAGCCTACCCCGTGTATGGCATCAAGCGCTACAGCCGTAGCTCGAGCGCGGCCTCGGGGGCGGTGGGGGCGGTAGCGGCCCCTGGGGCGGCAGTGGGGGCGTGGCCGCGCGCCTACTACGGCGACTACCGCTACCCGCAGCAGGCGCAGCCGCAGCTGCCGCTGGCGTATCCATATCCGCCGCTCTCCTACTACTACGAGCCGCCCAGGCAGCACCCCAGCTACGGGTACTACAACTACGACGACGACATGGTCTCCTCGGACCCGATAGAAGACATTGAGGTAAGTCACTCTCCAGCACACAGCAACACTTTTTAATTGATTGAGGATTAATTGAGTACTTACCTGAGCGCTACTAAGCACACCAGACAAACCATTCATCAGAGACGGGTTTAGATTGACATGGGACCATAGAATTGGGAAAGGATCGAGTGATTGATTCAGTTGTCTTGATTGAGGATTCACTGAGTACCTATCTGAGCGCTTCTAAGCATACCAGACAAAATATTCATCACACCCGGGTTTAAATTGACATGGGACTATAGAATTTGGAAAGGATCGATTGATTGATTCAGTTGTCTTGATTGGGGATTTATTGAGAACTTATCTGTTAATTGATTCAGGATTCATTTAGTATTTATCTGAGCGCTACTAAGCACATCAGACAAAATATTCGTCACACCTGGGTTTAGATTTGCATGGGACCATAGAATTCGGAAAGGATCGAGTGATTGATTCAGTTGCCTTGATGAGGATTCATTGTGTTCTTATCTTGTGATTGATTGAAGATTCATTGAGTGCTTATCTGAACACTACTAAGCACACCAGACAAAACATTCGTCACTCTGGGGTATAGATTGGCATGGGACCATAGAATTGGGAGAGGCTCGAGTGATTGATTCAGTTGTGTTACATTTAAATAACTCATCCTCCTGATATATGGCCTATCGAGAAGCCTGGGATACAGTATCCCAGAGTGTCGTTGATTCTATCTCGAAGCGTGCAGCAATAGTGACAAAATTCCACTCTGCATTTAATCAAATATCTCATTTCACACGTGGCCGAATTTTCAATCATGTGATCTTAGTACATCGAGTTATCTCCAAAATAAATTGGGCTCTTACATCTTCAGTTGTTCTTGGAGTTGTATATTGAATGGAAATCAGTACCTTTCTATCTGTTCCTGCCAGAAATATTCAACACCTTGTGGCAGGCACGCCGGAATAACAGGTAAACTGCCAATTCGCAGTTCCAGGTTGGTGCACTATCCCTTCTAGAACAGCTAGATGATCCAAGTTATCACACAAAATAATGGGGCAGATTCCTTCAACGTGTCCTAAGAGGAGCACTTCTTTTCTGCTGTTCCGTCACTTCCCCACATCAACAGTATCCTGTATGCAGACACGCTACAGCCGAGTTACACTTTGGTATTCCATCTAAACCTAGTACAGTGAAGCCTTAAGTGTTCGCAAATTGCAATTTACTTTATTAAAATGAACGCTGTAATGTTGTCAAAAATATATAATTGTATACAAACCGAATCTGGGCTCCTGACGGCAATTAATTGTGTCTCGATACCACATGGGCTGTTCTCCCTGATGCAGGAATGCAGTATTGGGGCTGCGAGCATTACAGAACAATTAGGCTGTGGTATAGGAAGGAGAAAGGGTGGCGAATGGAGATTTGGGTGTGGCGGGAGACGTGCAGGGAAGAGTCCTCTGCAGTCGTGCTGGTCACTGTGTTCTCTGTGGCGGAGTGGTCAACGCGTCTGCCTAATAAGCAGGAAATCCCGGGGTCGAATCCCGGCAGGGCACATATTTTCATTCGCCGCACTTTGGTATTCTATCTAAACCTAGTACAGTGAAGCCAAAACTGATCACAGATTGCTATTTATTTCATTAGAAGTAATGTTGCTGCGACAGTATTCCGTTCTTTTCTGTCACTGACGTAATATTACGGTGACATAATCATAATTTTCTAAATTCGACGCAATATCACGGCAATAAGATATTTTTCTTTCCATTACAGTCGTAATATTACGGCAACCTCACAGTAATGTGAAGAGAGAGAGAGAGGAACATTTTGTCTGGTGTGCGAAATGCCGCAGCTTTTGAATGTTTTGGCTTACAGTATGTAGAGTAGCTGCTTCGCCTGTGGGTGGAGAGTAGCCAGCTGTACTGGTTGCGTGCTGTGTGGGTGTAAACCAGGCGATGCTGTGGTGGCAGGAGGAGATCCAACAGGAGGCGGAGCGCGAGCAGCGCGAGGAGTCGCTGCCCATCGGCCAGGAGATGTGGTTCGAGCACAGCAGCCCGCGCGACGACACGGCCGAGGTGAACTCGCAGTTCCTGCGCAACCTCATCCTCAGCCAGCTGTACAGCGACGAGCAGCAGCGACAGCGCGCCGCCGCCGCCGCCTCCCTCTACCCGCACGCCCAGGGCCCACAGCTCTACCTGCACCCGCAGGTAACCACGCCCTCCATATCTTCATCCATAACTCTTTCTCTATTTTACATTTCTCATATTCTAAAACACACACATATAAAAGGGTAGAAGTGCATGCGTACATACACATAAATCACTGTTAGGCATACAAAGTCTAAGATTACCTGACATAGTCGGGTTTGGAGGTGATATGATCGTTTTATAGTGTTCAAACTGAAAAGCCAAGATCGCACGTTAATACTTTATGAAATGACGACCGGTTTCGGTGCACTGTGTCACCATCATCTGGTCACATATGTGTTATAATATGGTCATCTTGTTAAAAAAAATTGGGTATAAAATAACAAGTGCAACATTGCACTTAGTCATTATATAAAATATACACAAGTTAAAAACATGACAACTTACAGTATTTTGTAAGCTTGTGTATTTTTTATATAATAACTAAGTGCAATGTTGCACTTGTTATTTTGTACCCAATTTTTTTAACAAGATGACCAGATTATAACACATATTTGACCACATGATGGTGACATAGTGCACCGAAACCGATCGTCATGTAATAACCTATTAAGGTCCGATCTTGCCTTTTCATTTTGAAAACCATACAAAGTCTGTCCATCATCTTCGTCAATAACTCTACTCCTCCAGACACGGTCAGACTTTCTGCTCTCTCCACTCTCTCCCTCCCTCTCTCTCTCTCTCTCTCTCTCTCTCTCTCTCTCTCTCTTTCTCTCTTTCCATCTCCCCCCGTCCATCCCTCCCTCTCTCCTTCCCTCTTCCTTCCTCTCTCTCTCTCTCTCTCTCTCTCTCTCTCTCTCTCACACACACACACACTAACTTTCAATAAGTATTAACACAATCATCTAAGTAACAGCACAAACTTTTAGGAGTAGGGTAAGTGTACCAGTTATAGGCATCTTAAGGGGTTCATATTATTGGGTGTAACTAATTGTGACATGCTAAAATAAAAACATCTGTTTTCCTATAGTTATTCTTAAATACTTGTTATAACCATATGATCAATAATTGCATTTATAAGATTCCTTTCGTACCAGCGATCGGCAGTTCAGAATGTTATGAGACCCTGTTATGGGCACTCAATCGTACTATTTATCGCCAAAGGCACGTAAATTTTTATTTGTGATGATGAATCTGTTTAGCGATAAAATAAGCATTGTATATGCAAAATTAAAGTTCTGATTACTTGAACAGTGCCTATTACTGGTACACTTATCATACTGTACTTGTCCACGGACTTGTTTAACAAACATTTTTCTTCTCGCGCTTATCCACAAGCGCACTGATATCACTACTTTTGAGAAGATAGGCATTTGGTCGTCGTAATGCATATTTCTTAAATGAAATGTTCTTTAGCTTATATAAAGTGACAGACTCGTTCGATTTTAGGTCCTCGATACTCATGTACCCGTTGCCTTGATTGCAATGATAAACTGATCAACGTTTGGTATCAATCTAGTGTTTATTATACTGTCCCACTCCCTCTCCCTACCATTCCATTTGATGCTACTTGTTACACCCTGCATAAAAAAGGTCATTGGTTAAAAGGGCAGTCTCTATTTGCAGACAAATCAGCTATATAGCGCAATGTAAGAACAAGAATAATTTATTGGTTCGAGTCCAGATTGCGATGTACATCACAGTACCACTCGTAGCATCTGTAGATAGTTTGCAAAAGTGTTCAGCCAAGCCATCTGCATATAATGAAAACTCGGCTAATCGCTTTTATTGCTTTAGAATATTCAGATATGATAATGTGTTCGAAATAACATAAATGAAACATCTGAGCGACATATCAGGTAACAGTAGGCCTATGTTGAGGAATTAGAGCAGATCTCAGGTCAGGTTGAATCCAAAAAAGTAAATGACACGTCAAGTTTCCGCGACGTTTTACTTATTTCGGGAAATGTAATTCGTCGTAAGTGAAATAACTGAAATCCGTTGGTAGTTTCCCGCACAGATTACAGCAGAACATGTACAAAGACAAATGTCTGGCCGAGTTGATTTGTTGGTTCAAAATGGGAGACCTTCTGTGTCTGCAGTAGTCTGCGTCCAGTGCATGTCGAGAAAATGTATGTACATTTCGTGGCTTCTCTATAAGTACTTTAATACGTCAAAATTAGTTAATCGTTGGACGATGTTATATCGAATTTACACAGGTAAAATTGCACTGCGTAAGTTTTCCATGTGGTTGTTATTACATTCATATAGCGCGCTGGGTGAACTACAGGTAACATATAGAAATTTTATGTAGATAGAGCTGAATATCTGATGTCGATATATTGTGTTTTATATCCGGTAACAGACCAACGCATTGTCCCATGTTCTATCCATGTAGATTCAGCACCTTCTACTTCATTTAATTTTGAAAATACTATTTGTTGAATAAAAATGTTTTTCGTTTTACGAATAAAACCTTCGCTCGATATGCGATTTTTTTTCTATTATTCTTGTGGTGCCTGTACTTTTCGGACATATCCGAAAGCAGAGATACCATTTGTAATTTTACAAATTCGATATATTTAAACATCTCGATCGTTTCTAAATGTTTAATTATTATAGTTCCCTAAAATTACGAACATAAATGTCAACAAATGGTACCTGTTTTTTTTTTCGGACATATCAGTAATTGCATATATCTCCCCAACAGCCAATTATCAATTCCAAGCCGGCCGCGGTGGCCGAGGGGAATGAGGCGCTTCAGTCACGGTATGCACGGCCACTACGGTTGGGGGTTCGAATCCCCCGTCCGGCATGGATATTTGTGCCGTCCTTAGTCTTAGTTCATAAGTAGTTTGTAAGTTTAGGGACTGATGACCCCGTAGTTAAAGTCCCATAGACTATACAAACATTTGAACATTTTTTTTGTCCATTCCAAAGCGGACCATTAATACGCTCGATCCCTTGCGGGAATCTAGTGTTGGCTGTGAGCAAGAGGTACTAATGGGTAGGGGGCATAAAGATTGTTGTGTGCAACAATATGAGAATTTGGGTTGTAAAAGAAGTGTGCCAGGATAACATAAATCGTTAAAGTGATGCCTGGTAGGAAGTGGGAAATCTTTGTTCGGATCAAGTTACAACACAAATTTTCAAATTTGCTAATGTTTAATGTTTGTATAGGTTATGGGACTTAACTATGGGGTCATCAGTCCCTAAACTTACAAACTACTTATGAACTAATACTAAGGACGGCACAAATATCCATGTCCGAGGGGGGATTCTAACCCCTGACCGTAGTGGCCGTGCAGACCGTGACTGGAGCGCCTCAGTCCCCTCCACCACCACGGCCGACCAAATTTGCTATTAGATTTATTTCAGTGCTCTCAAATGGTCGAAATGTTTAAATAATTCAAAGTCGTTATTTCATTTCAATATTGGTATGCAGGTCTTATTTCGCTCCCAAAACATTGGTCTTTATATGTGGTGGACAGTCACTGTAGAATTACACCTCTCTCAGAACCCTTTCATGTCAGAAGCTACTCAGCACTACAGCCGTGTCTGCTCTCCTGTCGTGCCGTCTGCGCATCTAGCGGCCAAGTTATATTGTGTGCACTCTACCTTGCAACTAAGTTTCCTGCTGCACAAATTTTTTGGCCCGAAACTGGAATGCACATTCCTGGGACTCTGCTTTGCTTCGACTGCCAGTGTATTGTGTCTTCTGATCAATGGCAGGCGCGCCGAATGCGCAGGTGGGTGCAGGGGGCCGAGCCCTGGCGTTTGCGTGTGCAGGTGCAGTAACAGCAATGGTCGAAATGTTGAAATAATTCGAAGTCGGAACTTAATTTCGATATTGTTATGAAGGTCTCATTTCGCTCCCAAAACATTGGTCTATATGCGGTGGACAGTCACTGTAGAATTACACATCTCTAAGAACACTTTCACGTCAGCAAGCTATTCAGCAGCACAGCCCCGTCTGCTCTCCTATCGTGACGTCTGCGCGCCTGGCTGCCAAGTTATATTGTTTGCTCTCTACCTTGCAACTAAGTTTCCTGCTGCACAAATATTTTGGCAGGAAACTGGAATGCATTTCCTGGGACTCTGCTTTGTTTCGACTACCAGTGTACTGTCCTTGTTATCAAAGGCAGGCGCGCCGATTGCGCAGGTGAGCACAGAGGGATGAGCCTGGCGTTTGTGTGTGCAGGTGCAGCAACAGCAATGGTCAAAATGTTGAAATAATTCGAAGTCGGAACTTAATTTCGATATTGGTATGAAGGTCTCATTTCGCACCCGAAACATTGGTCTTTATATGCGGTGGACAGTCACTGTAGAACTACACCTCTCTAAGAACACTTTCACGTCAGCAAGCTACTCAGCAACACAGCCCCGTCTGCTCTCCTATTATGCCGCTTGCGCATCTGGCGGCCAAGTTATATTGTGTGCACTCTACCTTGCAACTAAATTTCCTCCTGCACAAATGTTTTGGCCCGGAACTGGAAGGCACATTCCTGGGAATCTATTTTGCTTCTCCTGCCAGTGTATTGTGCCTTGTGGTCAATGGCAGGCGCGCCGAATGCGCAGGTGAGTGCAGGGGGCTGAGCCCGGCGTTTGCGTGTGCAGGTGCAGCAACAGGTGCCGTACGGCCTGCCGCTGCTGCCCGAGCACGAGGAGCGGCTGCTGGCGGACGACGCGGCGGCCTGGGAGTACACGTCGAGTGCCCGCCAGCTGCCCTACCCCTACGGCACCGAGGAGGACGACGACGCGCCGCCCGCCTACGACGAGGACGTGGTCGAGCTCAAGTCGCTGGTGAAGAAGGCACGCCAGCACGCCGCCACCGCCACAGCCCAGAAACGGCCGGAGTTCGTCAGCGAGCTGGGCCCCTGGTTCGAGGGCGGCATGCGCTTCTCGGACAGGAAGACGCCCGCCGGCGAGGCGGCCGCCGCCACCACCTCCACCCCCGCGCCGGCCACGACGACGGTGACGTCGACGACGACGACGACGACTGCCCGGCCCGCGTTCGACGACAAGCGGCGCGGCATGAAGGAGGTGGCCATGCCCAGACCCGCCACGCCCGTGCGCCGACCCACGGGGACGCGGGGCGGCAGCGGGTCGCACACGTCCGTCTACGACACCATCAGGCACCTGCTCAGCATGGAGGCCGGCCTGCAAGAAAAGGTCAGTGCCCAGTCACAAATAACAAGCTCAAAACCACTAGAGACTCACAGAAGGAGACCACATGAGTATCGGACTTTAAATTATTTCTGATATTTATAGTACGTGAAGTTCAGAACACAAATAACAATCAGCCAAAGCCAACTCCCAAAAATTCTCGAGAAAATCGACTTTGAAGTTTCTCAAGTCCACGTAATTACCGATAATTAAGAGAGTTTCAGCATCTATCGGTGTAGCTCAGGTAGCATCTTCTGGCCTGACGGCTGTACAGTCTGTGGTTCAAGTCCCGCTATGATAGATATTTTTTAGAGGTTTGATTCCATTTCCAGGATGGTGCTTAGCGACCACACAATGATGAGCCCACCAGATGTATTTAGCAGCATTGGCCGTTAATGTTTTATTTAAAAAAAAACACAGATCGATTACAATTTACTTAGTGACCATCTTCAGTGCCCTTCAAACAAGCATTATGAATGCCCTGAATGTAACTGCAACGGCAAACATAAAATTGCCAATTTTATTGCATATTTATGTTTGCCGTTGCAGTTACATTCAGGGCATTCATAATGTTTGTTTGAAGGACACTGAAGATGGTCACCATGTGACAGAAATCGATCTGTATTTTTTTAAATAAAACATTAACGGCCAATGGTGCTAAATACATCTGGTGTGTTCAGAGATTTTTTCGTTGTTTTCGAATTCAGTTGTGTAAGACATTTTGGGACCTCTAATTTCGCGTGTTTCGCCAGTTTTTTCATGTGTATGTGGAAGAGTTGAACACCTTGTCGCCGCCTAAAACTATAGTTAATGGCTTAGGTGTTTGGAAAACCATTAGTAGCTGCGGAAATGACTTTGCAAAAACAGCGTCGTATCTCTTCACAACCTGAAAATCCAAGACAACCGTCGTCAACTAATAGTGAAGCAAATACTATAGAAAACAATTTAACTTACATGTTTTGATTGAAACCATCATTATTCACAACCTTTTGTCATATACGAAATTATTAACAAACAAAACTACGGGCATTTTTCGTTAAAATTACCAATAGATTTTATAACGGTGTAACAAAAATGAAAAATAAAATAAAAAATTGTCATGGCATGATTCGAATTGCCGCCGTTATTGTTGTAAGTCCAGAACGCTACCACAGAGCCACACACACATGTGTTTCAACTCCTTAATTTATTGGTACTCACTTGTACTTGCAAAACTTCTAAGTAGATTTTCTTGATAATTTTAGGAAATTGCATCAAATTCTGAAACTGCACGTACCATAAATATAAAAAAATTCTAAAATCCGATATCCATGTGGTCTCCTTGTTAGACATCCAGTAGCGTCATCATATATATATATATATATATATATATATATATATATATATATATATATATATATATATATATGTGTGTGTGTGTGTGTGTGTGTGTGTGTGTGTGTGTGTATTGGGCGAGTCAAAAGTGGCAGTACACCCTGTATTAATTGGTAGACTATAATATTCTAGTAAGGTCTGTTGTACCAAACATGTGGTGGGGCGCGGTAGTACAGTGGCAGTGTTCCAGACTCTGAATACAAAGATTGCAGGTTCGATCACCACCACGTCTTAGGATGTTTATTTGTCACTTCTTTCGCTTCTGGCAATATTGCTGATGTGAAAAATATCGTGAAGCGCAGTGGTTCGAAATCCACGATAAACTGTACGATCCCCTACTTCATGCGATGCTCGAGATGATGCCTGCTTTTTATTTCCTCTGCATATACAGTTTTCTTTAAATTGTCCCACAGATAAAAATCAAGTGGGCTGGTGTCAAATGATCTGAGAGGCTATCCAACAGAATCACGTAAGCCAATAAAATGTCCACGAAACTGAACATCTAACCAATGAGGAAACATTGCTTCATAGTGTGGTCAAGCCCCATCCTATTTGATGGAATCGGAAAAGCTGCTATCTTCATCCATGACTAAGGGAATCACCATTTCTTGCAGAATTTTCAGGTACGCTTGAGGATGTAGGTTCTGGTCAGTTACACAGGTAATCCATATTCCACACCACACTATAACCTCTACGTCGCAGACTGACTTGGTAGGTTCCATCAAATGTGGATTCTCGTTACTCCACAACCGGTAGTTGTGTTTGTTGATTTCACCACTGACAGAAAAGTTTGCTTCAGCAACTGAACTAGGTACTGTATGGAAAAGAGGGATTCGTTGTAACTTCGGAACCATAACTGCTATGTGGAATCTGTTAACAGAAAATCCAGACATTATTTAAAATACCTCACGATCCCTTGCGCATTAAAAAATTGACTTAGATTCAACATGGCTGATTTGAAGATGGCGATGATGTTCTGTACGCACCTTATTCGATTATTCAGTTTTCCCAGTTCCTATACGGTTTTTAAATAAAAGTGTGTACTGCGACTTTTGACTCTACCTCTACAGGTCCTTTATTTGTACATAATCGTGGATGACCCTTTGCAGTATATAAACCCCATCTTCAAATCCTGATTCGAAGTACAAGGATCTCATTAATAATGTTAAGATACCCAATATATACGTTGATATCCGTGTATTTTTGATCAAGAGCAGACGATGGAATTTATGTCAAGGAACCATTCGTAATCTATTGTGTCCAAATAAAAGATCATATTTCCAGTAACAGTGGATTTATTCAACATGTTCTATTCAGCACTGCACATTTTCAGTGTGACAGATGCTCTGCCAACTTCCTTGATATTAGAGGGATCTACAAACAGTGTCGTAAGAAGAATTTCACTTCATCTATTAGTCCAAATAATGTGCTCTTGTCGACCCTTCAAACGACAACTGAGGATACCTAAAGGCAACTTCCGTCACTTCTCATTAACCGGTAATTTTATTACAAAGCCAACAGATTTAAAGGCAAATCACAGTAAAAGAGTAGCGAGTGAATTTGGTTCCATTCCATACTGACGGCTAGTGCAGTACCAGGTTGAGAATTTGTTGAAAGGTTCTGTGCTTCATTAAATTTTTTATAATAGATATGATTAAAAGTCTCTACATTTTAACTCTGAGGAGCAGAGACTGATGCACAAAAGGGTAAAACGCCTCATAAATTATTAAAAAAAGGTTTTTAGCTTCCGTGACTACATTCTAAAAAACAATTGTGAGTACATTAGATCTTTTCAGCAAACATGCCTGCAACATGTTATTTGTAACATGTCTGGGATCATCCCTCTCCGTCACACCCCTATCGCCCATACCTTGGGGCTGTTCTTCACAAGTTATACCCAATGTTTTTCGACTGAACTTAAAACAAGATTCCATTATGATGCTTTTTATGGTTCCCTAACTCAATCGGTAAAAACATGGCGTCTAAAGGATCACTGACACAACTAAATTCGTTTTTTCTTACCTTTCTAAAGGAGAACATTGTTGTTTTGGTCATCAGTCCAAAGACTTGTTTGCTACAGATTTCCACACTACTCTCCTTACACGCCACTGCTCTCCGAACAGCAGCTGTAACGCACATCCTTCTTAACCTGCTTACAAGAAACAAGTATATAAAATGTATTGAGACCTATACCTCTACCTACAGCAATGCACATTTAACTCATCGCCCCTGCTATGAATCATCTGTTGACGAAAGACGACGTTTGTCATCTTCTTATCTATTTCTGTTGATGTTCCGTACTGGCCGCATTATGGCATGGATAACGTGCTCTCTCGTTTTGCACCGGAACCGTCGCAATATTTCTGAAAGCGTAAATCACAGTGACTTATGTCCATAGAGTACGATAGATGTTCCAGAAGCTTCCATTATCAGCCGCAGAAAAGGACGTGGGCAACATCAGTGGTGTGGCATTCTGTATGGCAATGCAGGAACATCCACCGTATTCACCCGCCATGATTCCCTGTGATATCTCCTCAAATTTAACCAGTGCGAGAAACCGGTACAGTTACAGTTAAAATCGTGGCACCAAATCTGTGCAGCCAAATAGCTGCCGCAACAGTCAAATGTGCCAATAATTCTGAGAATTATCGTGCTATTTTGAGTTTTATAGTATCCGAATACAATTCTGTACATCTCAGGAAATGACATCATCCATGCCACACAGCTGTCAATACGAGTAACTTGTAGTAACCTAAAGTAGTCATCAGAATAAGGTAAGTAGTAAATAAATAAATAAGAAGAAAAAGAAACAAAACTCAGATGTATGCTTTACTGCTGCATCACTGCAGAGATAATGAGATAAATTTATCCTAAGGCAAGGAGGTAAGGGAAGCTACAGTTCCTCTCTCTGTCTACCTCTCTCTCACTCTCTCTCTCTCTCTCTCTCTCTCTCTCTCTCTCTCTCTCTCTCTGTCTACCTCCCTTCCCTATGGTAACAGGTTGTCTTCATCGCAGCCGTCTATTTTTTTTTTTTTTTTTTTTCAGTAGGTTTAAGTTACAGGAAGACAATTTGAGACCTCCACGTACGATCATTGGTGACGCGTAGAGCTGATACTCAAAGCTACTGTAGACGATAAGAGGCACTACTCAGTCCGTAACACTTCACTGCAGAGCGTCACCCGTGGAGTTATTGCAGGATGTCTGTCACTCAAACTTATCGCCTATTAATTATATTTTGGTAATACCTGATCAGAATTCAGTTTACTGATAAACAAACATGAATTAAAAGTAGCAAAGTGGAATGGAAATTACCTGGAAAATTCTAAATCTATATGAACAAAGTGTAAAATAAATGAACAGTAAACAAATTTAATTACAGTAGAACATCGATTATCCGAAGTAATTTCGGGGCATGGGTGTTCGGAAAACTGGTTTGTTCGGGTAATCGAACTGTACATGTTTATTTACCAAAAAGAAGTAATGTACAGTAAATTTATCCTTCAAACTGCGCGGAGCAGCATGCCTCAACCCTAAGCTGGCGCAGTTGTTACTGTGAACAGCTTTGATACTGCCGCTACTTCTACTTCCAGTGCCAAGCCGACAGAAGTGTTCTGATTGTTGAAACACAACGACTGGCGCCTTGGCCAGTCAGCAGCGCCTTGTGAAAGCCCCATTATAAGCAATGTTCCGCTAGCGGTGGCCCAGTGCGGCGACTACTGTGGGAAACTTGGTTTGGGAGTGAGGGGGATGATGGACGGTAGGGTGGGAGAGTAACAGGTGCGAGCGAGTACACAGTTCGCTTAAGCGGTCGTTGGGTTGATCGACGTTCGGGTAATAGACGCTCTACTGTACATAGAAAGCTTATGAGACGTAAAAATTTAGTGCATGTCGTATAAAATGACATCACGCTTTTCTATAATAAAAAAAAGTCATTTGAATACCAGCAGGGTTTATAAAATTTAAAACACTGTGGCTAGTCTCAACGTGCTGCCTTAGTGCTTGCTGTTAGGATCGTCATAATTCTGTATTCCTGACACTCACGTCTCACGTGAAACACACAAATAACAACTTGCTATTAGTGAGGATAGATGATTTTAAAAAATGTTTGTAGATCTATCGGACCAAACTGCGTGGTCATCAGTCCTTAGCTTACAAACTACTTAAACCTAGGTAAACTAACCTACGGACAAACACACACACCCATGCCCCAGGGAGGACTCGAACCTCCACGGCGAGCAACCGCGCGCTCCGCAGCGAGACGCTTTAGACCGCTCGGCTACTCCACCGCGGCGATGATTTTAAATGAACAAGCATTGAATAGCTGCAGCTATATAGGTAAGAGACTTTTAAAACATCTCTTTGCATTAGCTTCTATATATATATATTTTTACAAAAAGGTACGGCCAAACATTCAGGAAACATTCCTCACACACAAAGAAAGAAAATATGTTATGTGGACATCTGTCCGGAAACGCTTAATTTCCATGTTAGAGCTCATTTTAGTATTTACGGATGAGTCTTCATTCTAACGTGATCAAATTGTAAATTTTCACAATCAACACGTGTGGGCTGACGAGAATCCGCACGCAATTGTGCAATCACGTCTCCTACACAGATATTCTGTGAACGTTTGGGCAGGAATTGTTGGTGATGTCTTGATTGGGCTTCATGTTCTTCCTCATGTTCTTCACTGTAACACATTATCATGATTTCATAAGGGATACTCTACCTGTGGTCCTAGAACATGTGTCTTTACAAGTACGACAAAACATGTGGATCATGCACGATGGAGCTCTTGGACATTTCAGTCGACGTGTTCGTACGCTTCTCAACCCTCTTGACTTTCATTTATGGGGGCATTTGAAAGCTCTTTTCTATGCAACCCCGGTACCAAATGAAGATACTCTTCGTGCTCGTATTGTGGACGGCTGTGATACAATACGCCATTCTCCAGGGCTGTATCAGCGCATCAGGGATTCCAAGCGACGGAGGGTGGATGCATGTATCCTCGCTAACGGAGGACATTTTGAACATTTCCTGTAACAAAGTGTTTGAAGTCACGCTGGTACGTTCTGTTGCTGTGTGTTTACATTTCATGATTAATGTGATTTGAAGAGAAGTAATAAAATGAGCTCTAACAAGGAAATTAAGCGTTTCCGGACACATGTTCACATAACATATTTTCTTTCTTTGTGCGGGAGGAATGTTTCCTGAAAGTTTGGCCGTACCGTTTTGTAACACCCTGTATATATATATCGCCCAAGATTTTCGCCCTGACAGCGCATTTTTCCCAAATTTTGAAGAAGTTCACGACATCATGACACGCAAAGTAGCGGGAGGCGGCATAAAGCCTTCTGCTGAAACGACGGGTTGAAGGTTGTTGAAGTTTTCAAAAGAAGTGTTATTGTGTTAATAACTCAATATTGTATTTGAAGAAATGAAAAGCTTTGATTGAGGAATCTAAATCAATGAGTTTTACTTCCGTAGAAATTGAGCTCTTACAAGAAGGAAGATCTCTTAAATTGGCAGGGTTTCTGAACTGAATATCATCACTAAAGTAACTAGCAAAGCCGGCCGCGGTGGCCGAGGAGACTGAGGCGCTCCAGTCACGTTCTGCACGGCCACTACGGTCGGGGGTTCGAATCCCCCCTCGTGCATGGATATTTGTGCCGTCCTTAGTCTTAGCTAGTTCATAAGTAGTTTGTAAGCTTAGGGACTGATGACCCCGTAGTTAAATCCCAAAGTTCTACAAACATTTGAACATTTTTAACTAGCAAAATAACCGGAAACCTCGCACAATGAAACACCATTTTATATTTTGCGTTTGCGAAATTACAGCACCATGTAGTGCATATTGATAGCCCATGATATCAGTAACCGCAGAGTAAAGTACAAAAGACAGTTAATTATCTTTCGCTTTGTTTGCTAATGCAGGAGAGAAAATAAGTATTATTGGCAGAAAGTACCCTCTGCCATGCCCCAAACGTTTGATTGGAGTGGGTTTATGTAAATGGAGCTGTTGATAATGCAAAAATGCAGAATCAAAGCTACATGAGAGCACTCTTGAGAACGGAGTTACTGTATTAGCTGGAACCTGTGTGTAGTGGGTTGGTCTGACAGAAGCTAGGAGCTCTCAGCCCTCCAAGGCGTCTTGTGGGAAGGGGTAGGCAAGCCAAGGGACGCTGCCCTCGGCTGATGAGACCGGGCCCTAATAGAAGGATGGTTGCGCGATCCTATTACGCGATCTAATAGGGCGAACAATATCGCGCCAATACTCGCCTGCCGGGACCACAAGGCCCTCTTGAGGGGCTCCCGCCTCTGGATTACCGAAAACGAGGAGCGGCCGCAGCCCAACCCTTCGCGAGAGGGAAGTGAAGACCGTACGATAATGGCGCGCAGGAAAATTACCTGCAGTAGTAAGCGTACAATTCTATTACTATCATATAATAATAATGTATTACACGCTAGCGATCGATTACCGCTTTCGTCTAATTAAATATGTAGAAGGTGTCCTGAGGAACAAACTTAAGGTAGAAATCCGTGTCCGGAAACGTCATCCACTGGAGCTATGACGACTTATTCATGTTCCCCGCTATGTAACAAAATCCCCTCTACTGCAAGGTCTTTGATTTCCATACTTTGCGAGTAGATATTGCGGAGCAATATACGAAAAGTTTGTTGAGGAAATGTGGACTGTAAAATGCGTACTTTAAGAGCTCTGAGCAGTAACTCATCTTCGATAACACATCTACTGATCAAGTGCTCTTAGGTCTGAATGAATGCATGTTACAAAATACATGTTTACTAAATATTTTTAGGTTGATTTGTTACACAGCAACAACTCCTATATCACGCAAATCAGAGATGTCGCAGCAGAAAAGATCTGTTTCTACTAACTTTTCACAGCGGTGTTGGATGACGTTTATTCATTCTTATTTAGGAATCCTTTCACATAGACTTAAATGTCAACTATGTAAATTTTCATTTGCCCTGCAGATATTTCGATGTGACCATTAGCAGATACATGTTTTCAAATAAGAGGATTGCAGTAATAAATTTATATTGTCGCACTCCGCACTAGGTGACGATATCAGGCTATCGAAGCACAAATCCGTATCTACAAAGCAGCAATCGTAAGCAAAAGTTCTTGCAGACAGCCAGAGAATATTTTCTTTCAGAAATGAATGAACCGCTTTCTTGATGCAATACTTTTATTTCTTCTTTTATTTTAGGTAATTACATTCTTGCTTACTGATGTAGCCTCAAAAGATTACAAACAATTCACTTTGTTTCACTCGATATAATAGAGGACACTAAAGTTTTATAACGTTCTTTCCAACTGTTTTGTGTGCGTACAATGAAGATGTAATTTGTATGTGTGTGTATGCGTAATCTCAGATAGTATTAGGAATAGTTGTGTTTGATTTCTGTGTGTTAATGAGCGAAGATAATTGGAAAGTGAAGGGAGTGTGCCTCTTCCAACTGAATGTTATAATGTCTGTAAATATATGGAACTTAACTACTCTGGTTATAAGTCTCTAGGTTTACAAACTACTTAAATAACATAAACCAACCTAAGGACAAACACACACACACACACACACACACACACACACACACACACACACATGCTCCAGGGAGGACCCGAACCTCCGACGGTGAGCAAACTCGCGCTCCGCAGAAAGGCGCCTTAGAACGCTCGGCAACTCCAGCGTTGCGAGTCTTTCATCTAATAATTTGAGAAGTGAGTTGTTTGAAATGTGTATTTGGTAATCCAATAGGATTTTCTTTTCGGCAGAAAAGTGACGTACACTTACAAAACACAGACGCTTCATACAGATACACAGTTAAGTTGGTAACACATGGTGTAAACAAACGGATTCCTAAACGGGATATACCTTTAAGCAAATGTTCAAATGTTTGTAAAGCGTATGGGACTTAACAGCGGGGTTATCAGTCCCTAAACTTACAAACTACTTATACTAAAGACAGCACATACATCCATGCCCGAGGCAGGATTCGAACCGCCGACGGGGAACGGCATCGCGCATCATAGCATAGCGCCTCAATGCGCTCAGCCGCTCCACCGCGGCTACCTTTAAGGCTGTGAAACTGTAAACATTTGCATGGTGAGTGATAAAATCGAGAAGGGAATATACAAATTGTGGCGAGGCTTTGTGAATTCAGGCAGTGACCAGGTGAGAAAAAGTAAAACGAAGTGAATCGTTTGTAATCTGCTGAGGCTATATCAGTAAGTAAAAATGTAATTTCCGTATACAGCATCCACTGAAGACGCCCTAAAATAAAGGACGAAACGCGTTTGGAGGAAATTAATTACAGCAAGTAAACTGCTGCTTCATTTGCGAAAGCAAATATTTTTTATACATCCTCCGTGAAACGGTCGCAGAAACAAATCTGTAAACCAGAGAACACTTCGTTCATACGTAAAATATACAAGCGAGGCGATGGCGTCTACTGGATGCTTTCTGTGTTCTGCTGAGTATTTCTTGCTTAACTGTGTTGTCTTTAGAGATCATACTTCATAGGTATTTGAAATGAGCCCCATCTAGAAATATATTTGATGTTGTTCCTTGCCTGTGGATGGTCATTTCTACTGTCTTTGTTTTACTTATCTTTAGTCCGAAATTTTTGAATGTGTTGTTCCAATCGTTGAGTTTCCTCTGTGCTTCAGCTTCTGTCTCTCCCCATACCATCAAATCGTCGGCAAACAAGGGCATTAGGTTCGCTGTCTATTTTCTTGATAGATTTTATAATTGTGTCCATGACTATTACAAATAGGAGTGGTGATAGGGCACTTTCTTGCTGGACACCTCTCTTTGTTTCGAACCATTCTGATCGTCCGTTGCTTATCTGGACATAGCTATAACACTTTTGGTATAGCATTTTGACTTTATTAATCAGATACTTTGGCACCTTTAAGTTATCCAAACATTCCCATATCTTGCTTCGACGAACACTGTCATATGCTTTTTCGATGTCTACAAATATAATATCTCATCTTCTCTGGGATGATAAATTACCACAAAAAGCTAAAGCAACCATGTACCATACCTATTTCGTTCCAATCCTTACATACGGCTTAGAAACATGTACCCTACTAACCAGAGACCTCAGTATAATTCAGGCAATGGAAATGAGATTCATTAGAACTATGAATCAAACAACCAGGCAGGATAAAATTAGGAATGAGGTAAATAGAAAAGTAGCTGGTATTGAGGTTCCTGTCATCAGCATCATAAGGAAACGTAGACTTCAGTGGTATGGGCACTTAATGAGAATGAATAGTGAAAGTCCTGCTGAAAAGTATTTCAACCTCAACCTCATAGGAAGAAGACCTCGGGGAAGACCAAGGAAACGCTGGATAGAGACTGTAAGATCAGATGTGGAGTAGAAAGGACACAAATGGGAAGACATTCTGGAACAGAAGATGTATGAAAACAGGTGGAGACGGCGAGCGCTTGTACACCACACCCGGGAAACTGGAGCTGGAAACTGATGATGATGGTGATGATGGCTTCTACCACGTCTCTCGTAGATCAGTCTGATGTTACAATAGAAGACAAAAAAAAGAAAGAGAGTTTAAAATTTTGCGTCGGAGACAGCGAGCATCTTACAAATTCACTGTCGTTTCCTCATCGCACAAAATTCTGATTGGAAGATAGAGTACTAGTCAGTTGCTCATAGTTTGCGCAATTCAGATATGCGCTATTCCCTCTTATTCTCGCCTTTATCTTACACCGGCTCCTGGTCCATTAATTTGGTCGGCGTTCGGCACGATGACATAGTGATATGCGCCGGCGACACAAGAAACAGTGGCGGCTGCTGCCCCTGCAGAGGCGACGCCCCCGCAGCGCTTGCCCCTGCGGCGACAGGTGTCCGGCAGCCCGCGGTGCGTGGGCGTGCGCGACGCGTGCTGTGCTGTGCGGGGCTGCCGCAATGCGGAACACCTCGCGCTGCGGGGGCGGCCGCTCTTCCTGACCAACACACCGCCGGCCCTGACCCCGCCACGCCGATACCTCACAGTGCCCATGCGCCTACTCATGTCCGTTCTTCCGTATACATGCCGTAGGACGTGTTCTATTTTGCCTTCCTTCTTCTTTTTGTATGTTCGTTCAGCTTTATTACATACACACATTAGCGAACCGCCCGGCTTTCAATTGGTAGCACTAATTGCAGTATGAATACATACAAAATAAATATAATGCTTGGGCGATGAACAGCCATGACGGAATAGGCGTGCCCAGTAAGCGGCAAGAAGGAAGTAAGTACCAAGACTATGTTAGCGGTGCACCGCTCTATCTTTCGACCAACTTTGTTGTATGTGAGTGAAAGTTGGGTGGATACAGGTTACCTTATTCATAGAGGTTACAGATATGAAAGTAGTAAGAATGATTGCAGGTACTAATAGATGGGAACAATGGCAGGAGGGTGTCCATAATGAGGAAATCAAAGAAAAAGGAATGAACACCATAGATGAAGCAGTTAGAGCGAACAGACTGAGATGGTGAGGTCATGTTACACGCATGGGAGAAGCAAGGTTACCCAAGAGACTCATGAGTTCGACAGCGGACGGTAATAGGAGTCGAAGTAGACCAAGATTCGGTGCAGAATGATTTTGAAGTAAAAGGCATAACATCAGACGAGGCATCAATGTTAGCATTGAATAGGGGATCTGGAGGAATTTTATTAGAGGTACTATGCTCCAGACTGAACATTGAAAGGCATAATCAGTCTCTAATGATATGATGATGTTAATGATGACTAAGCGGCTTTGCTGCGGTGCCGCGGCCGTTCCCCGTCGGAGGTTAGAGTCCCCCCTCCAGCATGGATGTGTGTGTGTGTTGTTGTAAGGATATTTCAGTTTAAGTCGTTTGTCAGTTTAGGGACCGATAACCACTGCAGTTAGGTCCCATACTTTACAAACATATTGAAAATGTTTTGGGAGATGAACGACAGGAGATAAGCAGTTACGAACTGGTCCCAAATAGTTGCGTTCTTCTGTTTTACAAAATTGTAAACCTATATGGCTACTTGCCAGATTAAATACGGAACGTTTATGGCACGGGGGGGGGGGGGGGGAGTTCCAGTCCCCCCCGGCGTGGGTGTTTGTGTTGTCCTTAGGTTAGTATAACTTAGTTTAAGTAGTTTGAAAAGCTACGGACTCATAAATAAGTAGTTCAGTTCGATAGACTTACATACATTTGAACATTTGGAACATTTAGTTTCAGGTAATTGTTGCTGCTATGTATACATGGCAAGATGTTAAGCTTAGTTTTTCACAAAAAAAGATTAAAAAGCAAGAAAATGTTCCGGATTGCATTATTTTTCATTGTGAGGGTATAAATCAAGAGATGTTAGTAATAATAAAAGTATTTTTCAGTAAGTGAAAAAATCGTGTCGAGGGTTGAATTATTAAAATAAACAGGAATCCGCTAAGCGTAGGTGCCTTAAACACTGTTCAATCACAGCATTTCATTCTTCGTGTTTCAGTTTATTATTCACTCCTGGTTATTGTACCATCTGTCTATTACCATCTTTTCTTGTAGTTGACTCCTAGTTTTCATAGAATTTCGAACTTAACAATGCCGAATACTTTATCGTAGTCGACAAATCCGATCATGTGCCCTGATTTTTGTTCAATCTTGTTTCTACTACAAAGCTAAACGCCAAGTCTGCCTCTCTGCCTTTACCACTCATAAAAACCAAGCTGATCCTCATCTATCATATCGTCAATATACCTTATTCTATTCACTATTTTCTTCAGTAGCTTAGTAGAATGAATACGTAAGTTGTTAGTGGTACAGTTTCCACAGTTATTTCACTTCGCTTTCTTTGGTATAGTTTGTAGGAAATGTTTTCATGAAGCTGTAGTCTTCTGTTTCATAGATATCTACACACAAATATGAATATCATAGTACTTTGGTCGCCACTCCTTCCAACGATGCTGTGACCTTGTACAGAATCATGTTGAAAATATACTCTACAGTATCATGAGATCGAGAGTATTAATTGCCTCTTTCACAACAAGGATTGAAACAGCATTAAATCGTTTTTGGCTGACGTGATGCAAGATTCATTTCAAAAAATGTTCAAATGTTTGTTAAGCTTATGGGACTTAACTACGGGGTCATCAGTCCCTAAACTTACAAACTGCTTATGAACTACTTACGAACTAGGACGGCACAAATATCCATGCCCGAGGGGGGATTCGAACCCCCGACCGCAGTGGCCGTGCAGATCGTGACTGAAGCGCCTCAGTCCCCGCGGCCACCGCGGCCGGCCAAGATTCATTTACTGCACACTGATTTACTCTTCTCTGTACAAACTATATAGCATCCGAAGGATACTGTAAGCGAAAATCTGAGTCTATTTACTAATGATGCAGTAATGTACCAAAAGCTATCGCCATTCAGTAACGAGAATACAAAATGTATAGTTGGTGTCATGAATGGCATCATACAATGAGCAAGAATAAAAATGAGAATATGTACGATTATAGCATTTTTTGCTGCTTAACACATTCCACTCGAGTAAATATCTAGGTGCAATGTTACAAACTAATAAGAAACGCGACGAGTGCTTAACCTCTGTTGTAGGAACGACGGACTGCAGATTTCGATTTGTTGGCACCATTAATAATAACAATAATAATGATTTTTGAACTGTGCTTCATTTGCAATAGAGACGGCGTATACAACACTACTAAAGAAAAATATGGAAGTTCATACTAGGCTGTGTGCTGGGTCTGCTAAAAGTAGGTTCAAAATGTTCAAATGTTTGTAAAGCTTATGTGATTTAACTACGTGGTCATCAGTCCCTAAACTTACAAACTACTTACGAACCAGGACGGCACAAATATCCATGCCCGAGGGGGGATTCGAACCCCCGACCGTAGTGGCCGTGCAGACCGTGACTGAAGCGCCTCAGTCCCTTCGGCCACCGCGGCCGGCGCGCGGGAGTTACTGGAATGTAGACGTAGGAATTATCGCATAACATTATTGATTAAATTTAAATAACTTACATTTTAAACTGACAAAGTAAAATCCACTACCACTCCGAACATTACACGTAACAATTGTAATGGTAAAGGATATAAAGGCTGTGCAGAGGCATGTCAACAGTCATTTTCCTCGCTCTATTTGGAAGGAAACGCGTACTAATTTTAGTACGATGTAACATCCACCATGTTCCATTCAGTGAAACGTATTATGTATGTACTCGTAGATGTAATGTAGATGGCGATGTCTTCCGAACGAAATGTTGTCGCCCGTGTTTTCTGGTACATAAAGCAGTTCTTTTCTCACGTTAAAATTCCAATTACTGGAGAAAACACGTAGGAAGAATTGAATGAAATACACTACTGGCCATTAAATTTGCTACAGCAAAAATAAATGCAGATGATAAGCAATTTTTCATTGGACAAATATATTATACTACAACTGATATGTGATTACATTTTCACGCAATTTGGGTGCATAGATTATGAGAAATCAGTACCAAGAACAACCTAATCTGGCCGTAATAACGGCCTTGATACACCTGGGCATTGAGTCAAACAGACCTTGCATGGCGTATACAGGTACAGATGCCCATGCAGCTTCAACACAATACCACAGATCAAGAAGAGTAGTGACTTATTGTGACGAGCCAGTTGCTCGGCCACCATTTTCAATTGGTGAGAGATCTGGAGAATGTGCTGAGCAGAGCAGCAGTCGGACATTTTCCGTATCCAGAAAGGCCCGTACACGACCTACAACATACGGTCGTGTAATATCCTGCTGAAATGTAGGGTTTCGTAGGGATAGAATGAAGGGTAGAGCCACAGATCGTAACACAGCTGAAATGTAACGGCCACTGTTCAAAGTGCCGTCGATCCAAACATTAGATGCCCGAAACATGTGCTGAAACATGGCCGAAACACGGCACCCCATACCACCACGCCGGGTGATACGCCAGGTTGGCGATGACAAATACACGCTTCCTATGTGCGTTCACCGCGATGTCGCCAAACATGGATGCGACCGTCATGAGGCTGTAACCAGAACCTGGATTCAACCGAAAAAATGACGTTTAGCCATTCATGCAACCAGTTTCGTCGTTGCATACACCATCGCAGGCGCTCCTGTCTGTGGTGCAGCGTCAAGAGTTACCGCAGCCATGATCTCCGAGCTGATGGTCCATGCTGCTGCAAACGTCGTCGAACTGTTCGTGCTTATGGTTGTTGTCTAGAAAACGGCCCTATCTGTTGACTCAGTGATCGAGACGTGGCTGCACGATCCGTTACAGCCATGCGGATAAGATGCCTGTCATCTCGAATGCTAGTGATACGAGGCCGTTGGAATCCAACACGGCGATCCGTATTCCCCTCCTGCACCCACCGATTCCATATTCTGCTAACAGTCATTGGATCGCGACCAACGCGAGCAACAACTTCGCGATACGATAAACTGCAATATCGATGGGCTACAATCCGACCTTTATCAAAGTCGGAAACGTGATGGTACGCATTTCTCCTTACACTAGGCATCACAACAACGTTTCACCAAGCAACGCCGCTCAACTGCTGTTAGTGTTTGAGAAATCGGCAAGTTGTAGGTGTCGCCACCGGCGTCAACCTTGTGTGAATGCTCTGAAAGAGTGACTTTATGATGAATAAGCACAAAGCCTGAATACAGTTTTCAGTAACTAATCGATAGGTAAAATAACATTATACAATAAGTAATTCTGAAAATTAAAAAAAGTTTATTTCGTTGCAAATAGTCTATACAGTGGGACCTTTCTTAATGAGCATTATTACCTTAAACGAAAATGTTTCCAAATATAAGCATTATTAGCGTCTGTGTCTTGCTAGAAATGCGAAACATTGGTTAAGCAAGAAATATTTTTGCGTTGGAAATTTTGTAAACATAATGTTCCGCTTTCAGAAAAATAAACATAATGAACTTCCAACAATTTAAAAGAAAGCTACAGCATAACATTAGACTTGTTCTTTTTGAGATAACATAGATTACGGTTCGTGAGAAAGGGGGTCACCAGAATATTTCTTAATTGGGAGGAGGTCCCCGGAATATTTTTCCTTGGAAGGGTGTCGCGTATTCGAAAAGGTTGAAAAACACTGCCCTAGTCCATCGACTTAGTGGTACAAATTGGTACTAATACAACATCAGTTAGCTACTTAAGAAAATCTGAAGTTTTCTGCTCGACGTGGTCTGAATCTCGGAGCCTTACAACTTGCAGCAATCCGCTTCAGAACGGATCAGTCTGGGCACCGACCTACTATTCATACTCAATGCATCACTCCTTGAACTTATCCGCTACTAAATTTCACAAAATATCTCCTGCACTCCTGTGTGAACTATCAGTTCTGTGAGTAAAATAATTCTGTGAAAACTTAGTTTACTCACTGTAAAAGTAGCATTCTCTGTCGTAACAACCTACGTTTTAATAATTACTGCTACTATATTCTTCAAAAATGAAGCTCCAAAATCGCGAATTTATTTAATTACACCGATTTCAGAGGACTGTGCCACCATCATCTGGCCATATATATTTTATAAGCTGGTCATCTTATTTAAAAATGGATATAAATAAAAATATATAAGTTAAAACATGATAGCTGACAGCTTTAAGGATATATAGACAAGAATCCTGAAAGCTCTCAGTATCTTGTAAGCCATCATGTTTTAACTTATTTATTTTTAATTGATGACTGCCTACTATGTTGCACTAATTACTTTAAATCCATTTTTAAATAAGATGACCAGCTTATAAAATATATATAAACATATGATGTCAGCACATTCTACCGAAACCGGTCGTCATTAATTAAATTATTAATTCGCAATCTTTGTGTTTCATTTTTGAAGACTTTATACCATATCGCCTCCTAAACCGGCAAAGTCAGGTAATGTTAATTACTGGCAGCTCCAAGGTGAATGACAGTCTTCAAGTCTCGTTCCAGGTGAGCTATCAATTGCTGAAACCATTTCTCTACAATAGCTTTTATTGAAAAATGTTAGTGCGCCAACGTATCCCGGGTAGCCTCTGTGATGTTAGGAAACACGAGAACATTACTGTCAAGGGTTTTAGTTTTAGGGTTGGAGTCGTGTCTCGGTAAGAAGTTCCAAAAGAGCAATTCTGGTGGAAAGGTGAGTACATAACTCGAATCCTTGCCTGGCACAGCATTTAATTCCGCCGGAGAGAGAGAGAGAGAGACAGATTCCCAGCACGATGCAAAGAATCGTCCTGGAAAGGGACGTCTATTCAAAAATGCAATCTGCTACACACCGAGCCACAGTGACGATGCACGGTGACGTCGGTCGCCCGGTCCTGTGCAGATCAATGGACGCTGGGGCTGGTGGCTGCGGCGTGGGCAGCTGTGCTGCAGCGGATCCATTCACAAGACCGCGGCTCAGGCGGAGGCGCGCCGCCGCTGACGTCAAACCTGCCCCCCCCCCCCCCCCCCCCGACTGGCCGCCGGCAACACTCTGCAATTCTGGGCAGGTTGCCAGCGCTTCCAGCCCCCTCCCCTCGCCCCGAGTGGTCCTGACTCACTCTAACCCCCACTCTCTCTCTCTCCCACAAACACACACAGCAGTAGACTGCATCGTGACTGGACAACACTCACACAGAGAGCGTCATGCGTCATGCATAGACCCTCCCCTACGCCCGCTCCCCTCCCCCCGCCGATGCAACACCCCACACCACTCCCTCGGACAACGCCCTCTAGCTTTGCTGTCGTCACGGCCGCGCCTCCATTGCCAAAGGCAACTTCATTCATAAAACAGTTGCGCAGCTCGAAAACATTGGAGCCCCGTACTACTACATCGCTTGTTTCCGTCAGTGAGCTGCCCCGATAATGGTGATTCCTGTAAGATCCACGGAAAACAAATTGCCCATATATATTGGCGAAAATTATTCAACGCTATAGATGACTTTTTGATATAGCGTACTGATGGGATGTTGTGCGCGCGGGAGTAGCGGCGTCATGCTACGGACTTGGGGGGAGGGAGTTCTCCCGCCAGAGGTTCGAGTCCTCCATCGGTAATGTTGTGTGCCGGCCGCGGTGGCCGACGAGACTGAGGCGCTTCAGTCACGGTCTGCAAGGCCATTACGGTCGGGAGTTCGAATCCCCCTTCGGGCATGGATATTTGTGCGGTCTTTAGGATAAGGTAGTTCATAAGTAGTTTGTAAGTTTAGGGACTGATGATCCCGTAGCCAAGTCCCATAAGCTTAACAAACATTTGAACATTTTGGTAATGTTGATGTTGTTTGTAGAGCTTAACTACGGGGTCATCAGTCCCTAAAATTACAAACTACTTATGAACTAGCTAATACTAAGTACGGCATAAATATCCATGCACGAGGGGGAATTCTAACCCCCGACCATAGCGGCCGTGCAGACAGTGACTGGCGCGCCGCAGACTGCTCGACCATGGGTAATGTGTGTGTGTGTATGTGCGTGTGTGTGTGTGTATGTATTTTGTCCTTAGTGTAATTTTTAGTAGTTTGTAAGTCTAGGGACTGATGACCTAGACAGTTTGGTCCAATATGTTTACAAACATTTTAGCATTTATCATCGTGTCCAAAATTAAACAAGCATATCTACATCTAAATCCACACTCCGCGGAGGGTACGTTGAATACCATCATCGGTTCTCCCTCCTATTTCAGCCACGTATTCTTCGCAGAAAGAAAGATTGTCGCTATGCTATCTCTTTGATTTTATCCTCATGATCTCTTCGCGAGATATACGTAGGAGGGAGTAATGGGAGTAATGTACTACTTGACTCCTCTGTAAAGATATGCTCTCGAAACGACAAAAGCCCGTACCGAACTACAGGGTGTCTCTCTTGCAGAGTCTTCCACTGGAGTTTATCGATCATCTCCGTAATGCTTTTACAATTACTAAATGATCCTATAACAAAGCGCGCTGCTCTCCGTTGAATCTTCTCCACCTCCTCTATTTACCCACCTGGTACGGATCAAACACCGGTGAGCAGTATTCAAGTGATGAACTGTAATCTACTTCCTTTGTTTTCGGACTGCATTTCCTGGGGATTCTTACAATGGATCTCTTGTCTGCGATGCAGCGTCATAGGTAACCGCAGCCATGGTCTCCGAGCTGATAGTCGATGCTGCTGCAAAAGTCGTCGAACTGTTCGTGCAGATGGTTGTCGTCTTGCAAACGTCCCCATCTGTTGACTCAGGGATCGATACGTGGCTGCACGATCCGTTACAGCCATGCAGATAAGATGCCTGTCATCTCGACTGCTAGTGATACGAGGCAGTTGAGATCCAGCAAGGCGTTCCGCATTGCGCTCCTGAACCCACCGATTACATATTCTGCTCACAATCATTGGATCGCGACCAACGCGAGCAGCAATGTCGCGATACGATAAACCACATTCGCGATTGGCTACAATCCGAACTTTATCAAAGTCTGAAACGTGATGGTACTGCCGGCCGCGGTGGCCGAGGGGACTGAGGCGCTTCAGTCACGATCTGCACGGCCACTACGGTCGGGGGTTCGAATCCCCCCTCGGGCATGTATATTTGTGCCGTCCTAGTTCGTAAGTAGTTCATAAGTAGTTTGTAAGTTTAGGGACTGATGACCCCGTAGTTAAGTCCCATAAGCTTTACAAACATTTGAACATTTTTTTCGTGATGGTACGCATTTCTCATCCTTACACGAGGCATCACAACAGAATTTCACCACGCAACGCCGGCCGACTGCTGTTTGTGTGTGAGAAATCGGCTGGAAACATTCCTTATGTCAGCACGCTGTAGGTGTCGCTATCGGCGGCAACCTAGTGTGAATGCTCCGAAAAGCTAATTATTTGTATATCATAGCATCGTCCTCCTCTCCGTTAAATTTCTCATCTGTAGCACGTCGTCGTCGTGGCGTAGCAATTTTAATGCCTAGGGTGTACATATGAGACTGCTGCCTTCATCAGAAGACCCTGGTTATTTCCTGTGTTGAAAAATATATGAAATTATCACGTTCTTCTGAAGAAGACATCGTTATAATAACTTAAGGGTACCAGATGAATCCTCATGCGCAACTGCTTTGGCTGATTAATTTCAAATTGTGGAACGAGCAACATGTGAGGTACATACGCTGCTTCCACCCTCCTGTGCAAATAGTTGTCAGAGTGTCTTTTAGCGTGACTGAATTCTGCCCTAACTTAATGGAACAAGTACATACATTGGCTATTTGTTACGGGTACTTCTGTAATGATTTTATCAATTGAAACAGGTAGAGGCATAACGATAATACAGCTGATAGTTTGAAATACAAAGCTTCAAGTCTGAAACAAGCTCCAGAAAAGTTTATGTCGCCATAAAGACGGTTGTGCTCAACCCATATTAAATTCCACGAGGAGGAGATCAGATACTTTTAATAAGCTATTATTCACGAATGAACAGTCGCAGCTTGTTTTTTAATTTATTGAAATAATTGGGATCAAAGATATAAAGCGTCATTTGCAGATTACACTACTTTCCTGCCTATGAAATTTGCAGACCTTGTGCAAACAATTATTCTCTCGTCAGAATTTAAAATCGATGAAAATGTCTTGTCGTATTATAAAAACTGTTTTGTTACCAAAAATGTGTTATATCATGGCAAGTAATATTTATTGATTTTGTATTAAAACATAACTTTCTTGTTTCCACAACGTCTCTAAATTCATACATTTGGCAGGAAACAGTAATATGAATATTACGATGATGACCAAATCGTTAATTATAAATTGCGATCTGGGTTTACAAAACTTCAAAACACTATGTAGACAATAACAAAAAATTGGTACAGCTGTTGGTTTGATACGCATCACTTAAAAACTGAAACATTATCCAGAAAAAATTAAATCTCAATAAAGACCCTTGTACACATTCAATACTAATATCCGCCAGTAGGTTTCGGATAATTTCAATTTTTTAGTAATCGAAAATGAGTAAAATTAAATATTATGTCCACTGCCTACTGCGCGACTTGATGCAAATAATTTGAATCTCGATAGACATTTGCAGCGTCCTGTCAACAAAGGTTGATGTCGCAGTCATGCTCTAAATACGTTGTCAGTTACGGTTAGTTCACTGAGTGGAAAATTTCTAGTTAATAGAGTTAAGACAGTGATCACTTGATTATTTTATAGTGGGTGTACGTAGGCGGCATACGACGCTGCCTGGGCACAGAGGTGTCTGGGTTCTCCTGCCCCCTGCCTACTGCGTTGCCTGTCGCTCTCGACCCTCAACGCGGAGCCTCTTGCTCGGACAACTCGGCTCGTGATTTATTGCCCCACCGCACGCCCGAGGCCCCAGAAACCAATTTTCCGAGCTAACAGACGCCAGACAGACAGGTATGGCTGGCCGCTGCAGATCCGTGGGAAACTCCCGCCGCGCCTTACTTGTCTCCCGGCTTTTCAGAGAGTCGAAGCAACTGACAGACCAGAAAACACACATCTAAGCATTCATTTCGTAACTCTATATCACAGATTAACAGCAGTTATATTTCTTATCAATAATTACCTTATTGTTTATAAGATGACAGTCTTATGGCAAAGGCAACCGAGAGAATTGTAAAGTACTAGCTTAACACAGCAACTTAACTGCGTGTAATTTGACAAACTTACGAAATCATTGCAGAAATTCTAATAGTTGACGATAAACGCTTACTCATTAGATTAGAGACACCTCCTTACTATTGAACAGTGCTCACGGCTTTACACCAGATGGATAGAAAGTATCATACACGAGGGTTATTCAAATGAAAAGGTAGGAAACGACACTGTGGGTATAATTGAAGTCTTTATTCAAAAGTACCTACCGGCCCACCGGATGCCTGAATACAACTATCCCACGAGGCAAAGGATCCCATGTTCCAACAATACCTGTGACAATGACAAGAGCCAGTCCTCTACCGCGTCCTTCAGTTCGTTGTCCGAGTTGAATCACTTCCTTTTTGGATGTTTTTTAATGGATCAGAAGAATGGAATTCACAGGACGACTTGTCCGGGCTGTAGGGCGGATCCTCAAGATGCTCCCTCTCGAACTTGACCAGAACCCTGTCATCCTAGAGACGTGTGGACGCGTGTTATCATGGATCAGAACCACTCCGTTTATGAGGAGCCCAGGCCGTGTGCTCTTGATGGACCTAAAATGACCACCTTGCATAATTTTATATGATCAGGTGATGGTGAATTAGCCCATTGATACCGGTCGCCACAAAAAAAGAAAAAAAAATGCGATCTTGGCCTTCCAATTTTGAAGATAATTAATCAATCAGGACGGTTCCACAATCCTTGACGTCAGGTAGTGTAAACATTTGAACACTTCGAAACCAAGAAAGTTGCCTTTCCGTGGGCCCGAACTCTACTGAGAGCTCCCAGAACAAGATGCACGGCCTTTCGTTAAAGCCTTACCTATACAAGTACCTCGCCTCCTACCTCCCAAATACCACTGACGTATTCCTCCGAACCTTGGAGGACTAGCCTTCTTGGAACAAAAGCTATTGGGGAGACATGGCTTAGCCACAGCATAAAAATTGAAAATAAATAATAGTACGTGCAACATAGCACTTAGTCGAAATACAAATAAACAAATACATACATTTTGTATTTCGACTTTCAACCTATCTTTCACAGTAACTATTCTGAAGAGTGATCGGTTAACAGAGCTGGCACAGTGGCAGGTATTGAAATTACTTTCGTCTACTTTTCACTGAAAGGTTTCTGACGTAAGGACTAAAATGAATTGAGCTTTTTTCATGATTTCTGATCTTAAATCAGTCGTTCACTATAACTACTCTCATGAAAGGATACTTTGAGGTGGGATTACGCAGCTGACAGAGGAACTGAAATGACAAATCTTTATATGTTCTGACGAAACGTGACGTCAAAATGGAATTACTCACCTGACACAAGGAGTGAAATAACTTCGATCGGTCTTTCACCATAACTTTTCTAACGAAAGGTGATATTAAGGTGGAAGTAAATAGTTGACTCATACACTGAAAATCCTATGATCTGTTTTTCACTTTAATTGTTCTAAGTGGGACTTGGAGATGGGTTTACCTAGCCACACTGGAGTGGCCGAGCGTTCTAAAGCGCCTCGCTGCGGTGCGCGCGGTTGCTGACCGTCGAAGGATCGAGTCCTCCGTGGGGCATGTGTGTATAACTAAAATCAGTTGGAGTGCCGTGACTATATACAGGATATGTCTCGAAAGACGCCTGCCAGGCGTCCGCGGATCGCGCGGTACGGCTCCCGGCAGCCGCCACCGCAACCAGCGGTTATGGCAGAACCCGATTCTCGGACTCTATTGTGCCGGGGGCGCATACACTGAGTCAGAGTCCTCGAAACATTGCCATTTAAGTAACCTAAGCTTACCTATACTTACAGCAGACTTTCAAAATAGCTGATATCTCTTGAACACATTTTCGAACACTCGACGAATTTCAGCTGCCGAAATCTGAGAAATGACTAGTCGAATCCTGTCTTCCAACTCTTCGATTGAATGGGTATTGCTTGCATACACCTTGTCTTTTAACATTCCCCAATGGGGAACAGATGGCCTTGCAGTTTTGTCCCCCTAAAACATCCCAACAACAACATTCCCCAAAGATAAAAGTCACAGGGATTTAGAGCTGGAGAACGAGGAGGCTATGTCAACTATCCTATCACCAAAAACACTTCGTATTGCTGCCATGGAAGTATTGGCAATGTGTGATCTTGCATTGTCCTGCAAAAGTTCTTGAAAAGATGGATGCAGTATATTGTTCACATACGTGTTAGAATTTATTGTTTCGTGAAAAAAGATTGGCCCAATTATTCGTCTCGCACTATTTGCACAACACACTGCAGTTTTCACGTCATGAAGAGGTTGATGTAACTCATGTGGATTTTCTGAGCTCCAACGTTGATTGTTCTGCGAATTTACATAGCCTGACAAATGCAACCACGCTTCATCAGAAAAATAAAGCAATCGAAGAGTTGAAAGACAGGATTCGACTAGTCATTTCTCAGATTTCGGCAGCCGAAATTCGTCGAGTGTTCGCAAAAGTTATTCAAGAGATGTAAGCCGCTGTGTGGCCGAGGGGACTGAGGCGCTTCAGTCACGGTCTGCACGGCCACTACGGTCGAGGGTAGCCGAGCGGTCTAACGCGTATCGCTGCGAGGCGCGGTTGCTCGCCGTGGAGGATCGAGTCCTCCCTGGGGCATGGGTGTACGTATTTGTCGTTAGGTTAGTTTACCTAGGTTTAAGTAGTTTGTAAGCTACGGACTGATGACCACACAGTTTGTTGCGATAGAATTACAAACATTTGAACAAACATTTCAAGAGATGTAAGGCCATTCTTTCCATGGAGGGACATAATTTTGAACATATACTGTAAATAAAGGTAAGCTTAGGTTACTCAGTTGGCAATGTTAGACTTTAACTCGGTGTATACGTCCGCAGCACAATAGAGTCCGGTAATCGGGCGCTGTCGTGGCCGGCGGATGCGGTGGCGGGGGCCGGGAGACGTACCGCGCGATCCGCGGACGCCTGGCAGGCGTCTTTCATGAGACATCCTGTATGTTAGGCTGTCATTGGACACTTCCCCTCGATGGACAAAGTTACTGGGTTTGAGTCCTGTTGCGGCACCAGTCATTTCCTGCCAAGTCAATCGCCAATTTTTACACCATACTGATATCTTATTCAGATCGTTCTGCAGTTGGATTTGATCTTCAGATGATTTTACTAGACGGTAAATGACGGCGTCATCTGCAAACAACCTAAGAGCTACTTAGATTTTCCCCTAAATCGTTTATGTAAATAAGGAACAGCAGAACATGAACAGCAGAAAGAGTTTCGTTGTGATAAATATTGTAGGCATCTCGCATCTCGCATTGAAATCCTCGCTATATTTCGAGATTCTGAGTACGATCGCCAATCCTGGGGATTTTGTGTTCGTTTAAATTTAGTATGCCTTTTCCTTTGCTTTTGCAACAGTGTCATGACCTTTTTTTGTGTACCAAGGGCGATCGCCTTCTTCTTTTATTAATTTATTTGGTATAAAACTCTAAATAATGAGAAGTGTGATGTCGTCCACATGAGTACGAAAAGAAATCCGTTAAACTTTGTTTACAAGATAAATCAATCAAATGTGAAGGCCGTAAACTCCACAAAACACCTAGGAATTACTATTACTTCAGACTTAAATTGGAAAGAACACGTAGATAACATCGTGGGAAGGGCGAACCAGAGACTGCGTTTTATTGGCAGAACTCTTAAAAGATGCAACAGAACTACAAAAGAAACTGCATACAATACGCTTGTCCGTCCATTTTTGGAGTTTTGCAGCCCAGTGTGGGATCCTTATCAGGTGGGTTTGACGGAGGACATCGAAAGAGTCCATAGAATGGCAGCTCGTCTCGTATTGTCACGATACAGGGGAGACAGCGTTACGGAAATGATACAGGATCTGGGATGGGAATCATTACAACAACGGCGCTTATCGCTGCTGCGAGGGCTACTTACGAAACCCCAATCGCCAACATTCTCCTCCGAATGCGATAATATATTGTTGACTCCCACTTATATAGGTAGAAATGATCATCAGAATAAAATACGAGAAATCAGAGCTCAAACAGAGAGATTCGGGTGTTCTTTCTTCCCGCGCGCTATTCGAGAATGGAATGGGAGATAAATAGTGTAATTGTGGTTCGATGAACCCTCTGTGATTTGCAGAGTATCAAAATGTTCAAATGTTTGTTAAGCTTAAGGGACTGAACTACGGGGTCATCAGTCCCTAAACTTACAAACTAGTTATGAACTAGCTACTGCTAAGGACGGCACAAATATCCATGCCCGAGGGGGGATAATCCTCGACCGTGGTGGCCGTACAAACCGTGACTGGAGCTCAGTCCCCTCGGCCACCGCGGCCGGTGAAGAGGTTGTCCATGTTACTCATGTGGATTGTCTGAGCTCCAACGTCGATTCTTCTGCGAATTTACGTAGCCTGACAAATGCAGCCACGCTTCGTCAGAAAAATAAATCAATCCCCATACACTCTTAAGAGTTGGAAGACAGTATTCGACTAGTCATTTCCCAGATTTCGGCAGCCGAAATTCGTCGAGTGTTCGCAAAAGTTATTCAAGAGATGTAAGCCGCTGTGTGACCGAGGGGACTGAGGCGCTTCAGTCACGGTCTGCACGGCCACTACGGTCAGGGGTTCGAATCCCCCCTCGGACATGGATATTTGTGACGTCCTTAGTATTAAGTAGTTCATAGGTAGTTTGTAAGTTTAGGGACTGATGGCCCCGTAGTCGAGTCCCATAAGCTATACAAACATTTTGAACATTTGTAAGCCGCTGTGGAGTAGCTGAGCGGTCTAACGCGTATCGCTGCGAGGCGCGGTTGCTCGCCGTGGAGGATCGAGTCCTCCCTGGGGCATGGGTGTACGTGTTTGTCCTTAGGTTAGTTTACCTAGGTTTAAGTAGTTTGTAAGCTACGGACTGATGACCACGCAGTTTGGTGCGATAGAATTATAAACATTTGATCAAACATTTCAAGAGATGTAAGGCCATTCTTTCCATGGAGGGACATAATTTTGAACATATACTGTAAATAAAGGTAAGCTTAGGTTACTCAGATGGCAACGTTAGACTTTAACTCGGTGTATACGTCCGCAGCACAATAGAGTCCGGTAATCGGGCGCTGCCGTGGCCGGCGGATGCGGTGGCGGCGGCCCGGAGCCGTACCGCGCGATCCGCTGACGCCTGGCAGGCGTCTTTCGTGAGACACCCTGTATGTTAGACTGTCATTGGACGCTTCCCCTAGATGGACAAAGTTACTGGGTTTAACTCCTGCTGCGGAACACAGTTATTTTCTGCCAAGAAGTTTTATAATTTTTTCAGAATGAAACTTTCACTCTGCAGCGGAATGTGCTCTGATGTTAAACTTCCTGGCAGATTAAAATTGTGTGCTGGAACCGGGACTCGAACCTGGGACCTTTGCCTTTCGCGGGCAAGCGCACTACCGACTGTGCTATCCCGACACGACTCACAATGCCGCCTCACGACTTTACTTCCGCCAGTACCTCGCCTCCAAGGCGGCATCGTGAGACGTGTCGGGATAGCACAGTCGGTAGTGTGCTTGCCCGCGAAAGGCAAAGGTCGCAGGTTCGAGTCCCGGTTCGGGCACACAATTTTAATCTGCCAGTAAGTTTTTATAATTTTTTGTTTGTTTACGAAATGTACTGTTCATGCGTTTTCTCGTCATTGTATCATAGAGGGGTTTGATGACTGTTAAATTAGAAAAAGGGATTATGTTGTTTGTGTCCACAGGAGGAGGTGAGCCGGCGGCCCCCGCAGAAGCGGTTCGTGAGCAGCGAGGAGGCGCTGGTGGATCAGCTGGGCGGCGTGCACCAGCCGCTGTCCACATAGGCGCCCACCCCCGCCACCCCCGCCCCCAGCAGCCCGCCACCCGCGGGCTCGGCGCCCCGTCTCACCCCGTCGCCACGCAGTCCTCTTCCCCGTCTCTACTACGGGGGAAGAAATTTTAATTTTTTTTCCGTTTTATGTTACCTGCCCGCCAGCGCGAATGCTCCGACGTGTCACAGCTGCCACTGTAGACCTGGCGGCTCCACCGGACTGTGCTTCTCTGAGGAAGACTGCACGACACGGCCTAAACGTGAAGCAGACACACGACTGTCGAAGCGGCAGCATGTCGAGCGAGGGTTGCATTAGTTTGCTCCTCTCTACCTGTTACGTTTTACCTCTCACTTCACTTCATTCTGGGTGACCGCAACCACCAATGTGTAAGCGTTCTAGTGTAGGACACCGCTTTCACACGTGAATGTGGCAGGCAAAAAGTTATTATTTTCGGTCTGTTGCCACTGTCTGATAACAGATTTTTTTTAAATTTCCTTGCAGTGCAGTTACATACACAATGGAGCAGAGAACATGTCCGAAGTCAATTACTGCTTCCCGATAGCCATGAACCCTTGCCAATTTTTTACAGAAAAATAGGCTACTTTCAATGTATCACAGTATTAATCGACGTTATCAGGTGTTCCCAGGAAGATATTTCCTTGCAGCACCACCAACATCCTTCTCTAAAGCGCTCACTAGCGTGAAGTAACGGTAGTTTACGTAAAAATAACTCTGTCCATTTGGCAACAACCATTTTATTACGCCACCACTAACCCAGAATGATCTGAAGGTTACCAATTCAACTTAGTGGTACAGAGCTGGAATCCTTAATTTTCTAGTACGTCCTGCACATTAGTGTTCCCAGAAGCAGTGGCATTCCTAAAGTCAGGAGAAAACGGCTGAAAAAAAAAAAAATCTTTCGACAGTGTTGTTTTATCACAATATCCTATCAAAACCAAATTATATTTCCACATATTTTGATAATTACAGCTAAAATATTTTAAATAATACAGAAAACTGGTGTAAACAAATCTGCAGTAAAATTAATCTGCAGCTCTCTACCATAAAATGTCATAACAATAGCAACTTTTTAACTAATAACTGTTTTACAGATGCATGCTTAATTTTCCTTCACTCTGGTGATAAGACCGTTTAGTCCAAACATATTCTCAGGATACTGAAAGAATATTTAGCAGTTCTTCCTGACGTAGTCTGAAATGTTCATAGATATTTAACTTCTTAGAAAGACGTCTGTCACTCATGTGATTTCGCAGGAATTCACCAGAGGAAATGAGTATTTTTTCCCTTTCATTAGAGAAGCGAATGGATGTTATATTAGCAGTATTAAAGTGTTTTAGACGTTTTCCTAAGTCTAAAGCAAAACAAACTCCAGTGTTTTCCTTTTATTTTCTAGAATTCTAGCATTTCTTGTGGTTCCTGCGTCATCACATGTTTAGTTACTCTCAAGAGTTCGCAACCACTTCACTGTTAACTATGTGCAGTACACTATGAGAGTTTAAATAATTTTTTGCAATATCTGTAACGATAAGATTCTGAACTCATCATTTTAATTATGTTTTACTATGGGTCAGGATGTCTTATAAAGACTGGTACATGCTCAGTAACCTATTTAGCTACGCCTAAGCTATCTTTATACTTCCATTAACTGTTTCACCGTTAATTATTTTCTAGAGATAAATTTCTAAGCCTACAATGTATATTTTAATAGACAACTTAATGGCTGTACTGTTGGACGCAGAGTTGCAGCGTCTCTGAGCTATCTCCTACATGCTAAGTTATCACATTCAGTGCGAATACTGTTTTCACATAGTAATGTGTCTATTAAAAAAAAAAGTACACAATTGACTGATCTATGTGCAACGGGGCGCAGGTATATTTCAGTTACATGCAGCTTCATTCAGAAAATGACATCAACTTCAGAAATGCTTTCATAGAGAAGCGTAGTTAAATCCAGACACACCATTATTTCCTAACTGTGACCAATTCGCGACTTTGTATCACATCTATCACGCAATTACACATCATACCAAAAATTTCCCATCCTAAGGGTCACAAAATAGTGCCAATGTTCTGTTACATATAGTTGATTTCAATGTTCCTTGTTGCGTCGAAATATTCACAAGGAGCTGAATTTTCGTGGTTTGAGCTTAAAGATGAAAATATTATTATTTTCTTTAGCTCGTGATGCCAAGTTACATATTATTCAAGTAAAAACTATCAATGCTGTGTATACAATAACGAAATGACATGAGTATATGAGTACGAAATATGGCACACAATTTTATGAGCAATATAAGAGGGATTAAAAGATTACATTGCTCATTATTTTAGCACTAAAGAAATGCCTTCTTAGATGCGAAAAGAATAGTGAGCAAATAATTTTAATTCTTTAGATTTTTCGGTAATACCACAATCGTTATCCTTGACGTGTATCGAAGAACTATTAAAAAGATTGTTTGGGTCGTTGTTTCTGTTGTAGTCTTCAGTCCGACGACTGGTATGACGCAGTTCCGTCGTTACGCAATGCTGTGCGACACTCTTAATCTGAAAATAAGGACTGTATTATAACTTTATTTCTCATCCATATTTTGGTCTCTTACTCCACCCCCCTCCCCAAATGTTTTCCTACAATGCTAAATTATTAGTTCCCTGATGTCTCAGAATAAGCAATAATAGACAGTCGCTTCCTTCAGCATACTTGTGCAGAAAATTTCTGTTCTCCTCAATTCTGATTTTCATCTACTCGTCAGTTATACAATTCAGACGTCTAAACTTCCACGTACTCCCGTAAAGCCTAATTTCAAATGCCTTTATTCTTTTCAGAAACGTGTTTCACTGCTATATAAAAACCTTCATAAAGGGCTATACATGAATAAAATGTAAGGATCTCTCCTGAGTTATAATATCGTGTCTAACTGTCTTGCCTGACGATACGGAGTTACCAAATACCAGACAGTGTCGTGTCTATTTTGCAAGTTGCAGTTAACGTTGATTTTCAGCATATAACTGTTAGGAAACGTTCAACAAAGATTATATCCAGATTACAACTAGTGTGGCAGTGAAGTTTGCAGGTTAAAGCACACAAGCACTCTAACACGTCAAACGAAGTTTAGGTGCCATTTATTCAAAGCAGAGGGGCTGCACAAGCCAATAGAAACGATGAAATCCATTGCAATAAATTTGCAATAAAATAGGGTTATTCAATTTTACATCGTTTATTTCACGGATCATAACATCAGCGCTTTAACGGGACTTTTGTAAAGTAATCTCTGAGATTTAGAGTGGAATAATTAAAATACGCCCAGAATGGAATTCTTTGCCATACTAGTACCACATTTCGTTGTTCTATAACAGCAATTATAGCGTATCCTTTTGCGAAGCCATTTCCAAGATAACTGTAGCGTGTGAAAAGTCCTGCTACGTTGCAAAACGACCTGTTGTTAGTGCGGTAACAGCTCTGCGTCCTCCAAAGCAGGAACTGAAATAACTGTGTTAGACTGTATCACATTTGTCTCAAAAAACACTTGTTGCAAATTAACTGATGTCAATTAGTCTCTAGATGCCAGAGTTATCTAGCACAGAAGCTTAGTGTCGTTGCAGGCGTTCAGTAGAAGAGGGAAAAACATTTGGTTCCATAGTAGACACTCGACTGCAGACTCGTTAAGAATTCGTTTTGTACTATTCTTGCTTTACTGCCAGGGAAAACCGCAGGGAGAACAAAGAACTGAATGTTCACGTAGATTAGGAACAACCTCAACACCGATGGACAAGTTACCACCTTTTCCCGCAATGAGTGTGCAACCCGCTTTTTCACGAGCAGTCCCTGAAATAAAACACACAAGCACTTGATGTGCTTCTCTGGCTTCGCAAAACTGGTCGTGTGTTTCCTTTCCTCGCCGCGTATTCCATACCCACCGTTATGACTCCGCGCTACAGACGTGAATGGTGAGCTTGAAGCCCAATAAAGAGGAAGACGAATTCCAGTGTATCATAGGATTACGAGTTTGGAGGACACAAGGTTAGCGTCGAAATCAGCTACAGTACTACAGCCTGAGAAACCAACATTATGGAAGGGTATTAAAAACCAGCATTGTGGATACTCAGAACTCTGAGTGACTTTCAATGTACAGACATTTTACGTTCATGAGATTCCGGTAAAGTGATTTAAGTATTACTCTTTTCTTCTCGCACTTTTAAACGGCGCTGTGTTCTAACTGGTTGGGTAGGAAACTGGGATGGGGCACTTGAACGGTGAAACACCTTGGTATGGAAGGGAAAAGACTGTGTAGAAGGAAAAAAAAGTTTTTTAACGGTTTCCAAGCAACGTCTCAAACCATCTGTCGTCAGATAAAGTTTATGCACTCCACTTGGTACTCTCAGGAAATTTATAATGTTTTAAAAATACATTTTAGTCTGTCACTGACATTCGGTACCCACAGATGGGTCAACGGGAACAACCACAGTGATTAGCTACACAAATAAGAGGATATGCGAGGACATGGAGCACTTATTACTGTTACAAAGAGTAATGAAATGTATAAGCTGTGGATCGAAAAACGATTTATATGCTAGTTGAAACTCGGTGTTTACGACACTTCGCTCAAAAATTCTAACAAAGCTTTTTTCTGAGTGACATATACAAAATTATACTGTTAGAATTTACATCTTCATCAGATCGGCGTCGCACGAAATCTGTGTTATCCTGATGCATACTCGGCTTACTGCATATAACCATATGCATTAAGGGTAGGAACAAACTTTGAAACCTGGTGAAAATGGAGGCGATGCTAAGGGACTTTCAAATGTAACAAGTCACTGTGGTGTCTGCACAAGAATGTATGGGCCAGGAAACTGTTTCAATTCTTTGTAACCGCACGCCACAGAATAGAGCTATGTTTAGACTAAGAGATTACTAGATATGCTGGCAAATTATATACCTTTTAGAGTGTAAATATTGGTTTGTGTTTGTTAATGTTGGGTAATTTCGCCTCATAAAATTATTTAAAAGTCATTCAGTGCGTACAAGCCACCTGGCATTACATATCTTCAAACGTAGTTTACTTAACTGTTCTAATTAGAATAATGGATGGTATGGTATTATACCTGCTGAAACACAGTAGATAGTGAATTGAATTGTCATATACAGGTATCTACAATACATGGTAACAAAGACACACGTACAGAAATGTCTGTTTTACAGTGTAATGTGTATATTAGAAAATTTCACGATCTAATGCGTGTTTCAGTGTGCACTGCACCGATTTATCCATTGTTTTAATAAGAGCAGGTCACGATACATTTTGAAGATGTGTAATGCAGGGTAGTTCATACACGTGGAGTGAATTCAGCAATTTTATGATACGATGGTGGCTTTGTAGTGACTCAAAACTAGTCGTCATTACTAAAAATATTGCGAAGCTTTGTACTTTCGAAATTAAAGATCTCTTCTCCCAGCTTAACAATGTCCAATGACAATGATATTTTGCTTCCTATTCGTGTATGAGGACCTCTTCTGGCATTGCGTGTATTCTTACGTTAAACCAGCAGATAGTACTATTTGTCCACACATTTTGTTTGTTCTCCCAATAATAGTCGTATAAATACGTGGCAAGTTACTGATTTAAGCATTTCTTCGATATTTGTACATTAAATTTCTTGGATTTTTTAATGGGCAGGAAAGGGTTAATTTTATTCTTCCTGTTACACGCTATTCAAACTAAACACAGAAGAAGAAATATGTATTTGTCATTGCTGCAGCTGGAAAGAAAAATGGCGGTAAAGAAATGTGTGACAGAGAATCGAAATCAAAGAGTAAACTCGTTCGGGAAACGTTTCATTACAGCTGAATAGAGCTCATCCGTGTATCGGACGAACTGTTCCACGTGCGTCCAGGAAACAGGAAGCCGACTGCTGAAAAGGCGAGATTGAGGACAACAAAGGGAGAAGCCGAACAGCACGGTTGCAAGTTTCCTCATCCATTGCCACGATTTCCTCCGCTTTCCGTGCCCCGCGGACGAAACGCGATCGTCTAAAAGCGGTCTCTCGGCTCTGAGAATAGCTAGGCCGCGGCCCTCTTTTGAGGCAAGTGCCTATGAATTACGTACGTCGTAGAAATTACCTGAAATAGCCGACACAGAGGGAGAGGCTCTCGACACGCGATCGCCGGGAGCGTCAGAATTAGGAGCCATTACGACAACCCAGGGCCTTCTGCTGGGGAACTCCCTATCATTTCTCATTAAAGCGGCCAGGCATAAAGAATTAAGGAATACGCGTTGATATTGCATACTGTTACCTCTTCTGTCAGTGTATAGCTGGAAATGGGGCAGGTTGTACGTATGTAATGCAGGTGCTAATAATTAATTAGGGGCCAGTTGAAGAGACTGGTGCTTCCTTCATGTATTAATTTACTTACGACCACGTGACCTCGTTTCACTTCAAACGCTTCTCCTGGCCCTACTTTTGAGACCGTAAACATATGAAGACACAAATACCTATCTGGTTACGTAGCTAGTTTTTGGTACCATGCTTTTCAAATTCACGATTATAATATGCGAACCTGTTTTCCATACTGACATTACGTACATTTACTCGCTCATCAAAATTGTTTGGGAGACGGAAGCAAAGGCGAACTACAGACAAAGTTTGACCTTCTTTTGCATTTCATTACAGGTAGTTCCTTGAAGTATCCCACTGATCACACCTAGAGCCCTAAAACAAATACATATATTTGCTTCTAGAGCCATATTTCGAATTTTAAAATAATACAACCATTCCCTGTTCATTTCCTGCTTAGTTACAGTGTATATCTTGTTAAAAGGATGGGGATCTTCGAATTTTAGTGTTTCTTACCCTACTACTGGTATCCATACCATTTTAATTGTTCCACAGAATACTATAGAACGAAGGCCACATTACGGCACGAGGCACAATTAATAAAACATTTCGCAATTATCTACAAATCATTTGATGTGAAATGTCTCTGTCCTTCTCGTCTCTTTCTGTTACAAGCTGCCGAAGTGGCTTCTCTGGATAATTTGTAGCATATATGGTATTTGTATACCGTTTGTCGGGATGTAAGATAAACTGCAGGTCTCCCTACAACTGGCTGGGCTAGTCAGTTCAAAGGCCTGAGGAAGCATTCGCCACACTACGTACGACAGGTCCATGACCTGTAAAATACTTTGGTACTCAGAACAATTTTGGATTGACGACTGCTTTCGTTCCTTTCATCCTAGATGAAATAAAGCATCGAATTCAATTAGAATTTAGCCTTCTTTTCTCAATTAGCTCCAAAATCAGTTGGTCTCTTCTTTATATTGGTCTTGGTACGTGAAAGTACGCAGCAGTATCTATTGCTGAAGTGTGTCAATAATCGGCAGAAAAAGAAAAAAAAAAATATTAATGATTCACTGAGACGGCGATACTTAAGGAATTGCGTTTTTTAACAGCCGGGGGCCACTCGGGTAATGTTCTCATCACTCGTTTCTCCAATACTTACCGAAGAAACGTAACAATTTGTTTGTTATCATTGGCTATAAATACGACGTTGAGCACAGAACACATTCAACAATAATTACATTACGGTGTTCTCTGTAAGTTCTTAATGGAGGAAATCATTTTCTCATTCCTCTAATTCTTGGTACGTGTAGCTGTGTAGCTAACGCAGAATTTCACTCTTATTTTTTTTTTCCTTGCTACAATTTAACGACGCAAGTTCACAGGATACCTGCTGTGAAGACGCCGTGGGTAGTGTTTCCTCGGTGAAACAGTAGCTCCTCGTTATTCTGGGCACGGGAGTCACGGTAACATCATCGGCGCGGCAGGATCGACTGCACGACATCGATTCCGCCGGCAGTCGATAGCAGCTATGACGTCAGCGGGCGACAGGTGTCCCGGAGAGCATGATTGTTATGATGGCGGCGACGGAGGCGGGGGACCCGGGCTAAGTTTAGCGCCTCTGACGCAGGAGCGCGCCGGGTCGTGCCCTGAGAGGCTTCTCAGAAAGAGGCGGCTGATCCGCCAGGAAAAGCGGACCGGGGATGGATCCCTGGGGAGCGCAAATGAGTGCCTCCGCTCTCGTGGCTGTGCGGCCGGCGCGTACTCAGAGAAACACTACGTTGGCCGGAGTGCTTCCTGTTAGTGTCGTATGGAATACTACACATTATGCATTTTCACTGTAGTGTTCTTGGCTTTACGTTTAGCGTAAACTGCCACTTTCCTTACATCGTTAAGCTGAGAAAATGAACTGAAAGGCAGTAAAGGAAAAATTCTAAAGGACACTAAAGCAGGCAGGTTGATTTATCTACAGCTCGAAAAAGCGGAGATAATGCACTCGTAATGCAAAAAGGTTAATTCGTAACACATGACTCAAGTGAAAAAATTTCACTCCGACTTACGTCTCGGACGTACAGACATTGAAGTGCAATTGCTAGTAGGCGTATAGTCTGAAGTCAGAATCACAGAAAGCGACTATCATTCGATAAAAGCTTTTGGTAGTGTAGGGCAGTCATATTTTTTGGAAATTTTGTTTCAGAATATTCAGTTACTTTTTATTTATTTCACTAGCGATCACAGACGTGTGTTATAAATATTTAAATTCAAGATCAGGTATTCTCAAGTGCCACATAGATCATTACATCTCATGCTAATGATATTAGCTTAGCTCTGGGCGTAGGGGATAAACGATTAAAAAAGTCATAAGCCAGGATATTTACAGTAAAATACACCGACGACAGCTGCGCAGATGTCTACATAAGACCAAAAGCCAATATTAGCACCTTTAGGCAGTTATACATGAAGACTTGCATACTAAATAATTAAAGGTCACTCATTTGAAAAAGGAAATTATATCCACGAATAGTTTCCCTCCACGGCCGATAGTGTAGCAGAAAACTGATTACGTTTCGTGGTTTATTAGTCTGAGTTGGGTTGGGTTGTTTGCTGGGATAGGGGGACTAAGCTGCTGAATTTATCAGACTGCATTAGCTCGGGACCCGTGCTCGCCACGCACGTACTCACGAAACAACCGTGAGGTTAATGCAACAGAAAACAGGGTAGATTCTTTTCAAACCGAATTTCACTCAATTGTCACTGCAGTGTTGGATAACAACAAGGAAAGAAAAAACTGCTGGGTATTTAAATATTTGTGTGGTACATAATTATGTAAGGGTTGCTTACTACTATCGATTGTCAGCCGAATGAATACAGGAAACTGGAATTACTCAAATTAAGAAAATCTATATTTGGACGATAGAGTGAGATGCCAGAATGTATGAAAGGCTCCATCCCGCGATCACGTCGATTCGTAATACATTCCATAAGCGAGATAATTTACGGAAACAGAGAGAAACTAAAGTTCTATTTAACATAGAAGCCAAATAAATTTGGAGTACTGTACACAGTTTTACGTACACTGGAGAATCCACGTATGCAGGCAGTGGTACAGAGGGTAGGATCAGGTGTTTGGCGCGTTCAGTCCAATCAACCCGGATCTCACCATCTGCCCTTACTATTGTCAGTGAGAGACGTCAGAGATTCAGGATAAGAACTCATTTCTGAATGATGATAATCTCTCTCACTCCCTCTCACTAACGCACTCTACCTGTCGCTTCGATTCGAAAATGGAGGTGGATACTTAAAAGCCTCTGTTGGTTGGAATCCACAGAGGAGAGGAAAACTGTTTATTAGCTCTGTTGTAATGTACCTGCTGCATAGGGACATACTTTGACCAATGCCTGTCAGTATAGGGGCTAGACATATCCTTAATGACAACCTTGATTGAACAATCCTGATACAGCAGGCTTCATGGAACATGTAGACACTTGAAACGGCTTGTTACGGCTGCTAGCCATTGTATCCAACAGAAGACGGGAAACTTAGGACTATATCAGTAATATTAAAATCATGATACGGTTATGAGATGCCAGAGAGTACCTCCCTATTGACGCTCGTGAAATACAGCATGCCAAATTTCCTCCGGAGGCACTCTAATTCAGGAAAGGAACGCCTTGCAACTGGGTATAACGGCACTCTGGGCTAGTTATTTTACAGACAGATCACGAAAGCGCTAAAAGCGAGGTTGGATACCGAAGATAGAACAGAAATGAAAAGTAGGTACGAAGAAGCATCGTTCAATTAAAGTAAGGAATATGAAAGCCATAGGTAAGTCATAGAAGTCCTCTTTCAGTACAGGTATTAAAGAGACACCTTATCGTGGCACAGAGTTTGAACGAAAGTGTGTCTCGATTTTGGTGCGTAGGAGTAAGATAGAGGAAGGTCAGGCTGTGGAACAGGTCCCACAGAGCTAAACGTCTCTTAATCAGTCTCTGACCACCTCAGGGTGGCTTCGCTCGCCCCTAGACTGCATCGCTTCGCCTGCCTCGTAGACAACCAGGGAGACCAGGGGCAGGTGGCGGCCGCTTGGAATCAACACCACCAAGAAGAAAAGGCGTCACACCTGGCTGTGCTACGTCATACTGACCAGGCCGCGGCCGCCAGCTGAATGGCTGTCCGCCGGGGCGCGCCCCCTGCCTCGTAGGGGGCAGCACGTAAGTTGGCGGCCGCGGCCTGGTCAGTATGACGTAGCACGGCCAGTTGTGATGCCTTTTCTTCTTGGTGGTGTTGATGGAATGCCCCACTTTGTGTTGGAGCGTCCCTCTGTTTCCGAGTAGAGGTAGCGAATAGAGGAGAGCGTGGTCACTTGTGTACCTGCTTAAGCTTCAGATATCGTTGTTGTTGCGTGTGTGCGTGAATGTGTGTGTGGGTCTGAGAAGTGGTGTGTGTGTGTACATGCGTGTGAGCGAGTGCGTGTTTGTAGCCTTGCCGCTGCCCTCCTGGACTCGTCCCATTGCACAGCCCCCCAAGCTGTCTTGCTCGACGAGACGTAATTGTAGTAATAATATAGTAGGGGTAGTTCCAAAAAAAGCAAAACTCTAAAAAAAATGTAGGAAAAAGAAATATTTATATGCCTTTAATTAAAGTCTCTTTTCCGCAGTGGAGGGAAAAAGAACCTGATAAACAAAACAGAACTCTTTGTACATATCCCTGCTTTACAAAGTATTTTATAACAATATTGTATATACTATATTTTCATACATTAAAGACTTTAGAGAGAAAGAAACTGGTGTTACAAAATTATTGTAATAGTTGTAAGAAGATTGATAATAATTGTAATAAACTGTATTATATAAAATGTGCTGTTTGTGTATTTCGTGTGACTTTAATCTATTAAAGTGTCACTATCGTTAGAAATCTGTTTGTTCAGTGTGTGTAACAAAACCAGACAAATTCGCATTCCTTTTTGTCCTTCCACAAACCTTTAAACAACAAGAGAAGAACATGGGAATTTATAGGTTTCTCAACTTCTTCCAACCGAGAACTTGAGTGAAGTGACTGCCGATTCACATTTGCTATCTTGTTCTATACAGAGAGTCACCTATTTCCTCTTTATATACAGTCAAATCAGCTACATAAGTTCTCGTTAGCCAAAGGATCACATCAAAGAAATCGTTATAACCAAGACTGAGCAGCGAAACTGGAATAATAGTGTCGTCACATATTCAAATCAAAACCAAAACAAAACAAGCATTTACTTATATTAGTTTATAAAGAACGTAAATAATCATTCTGTTCCCTTTTTGAATTCATAGGAGACAAGGACAAGCAGAAAACTACAAGCCAGAAACTGCATGAATAGATTACTTTTGTAATAATTTAACATTTTTCAAGGAAAATGTTATTTCTTTCTTCAAGTCACGCATCACAGAGAGAGAAAAACTGCACCTAGAAGTCTTCAAAATTAAAAAAACAAAATATTGTTCTACATAATTTAATGTACTACAAAGTGTTATTGTCATAGTCTAAAAAATATCAAACTATCTTAATTTGGTCTGTCACATATTCCTATGAGTGCTCTTAGATTTCCCCATAAACACAAATAAGTAAAATATAATCCTTCAGAAGTCAAAACATAAATAGAAAATCAGAGCACTTACGAACTGTACCCTCCCCTCATTTCCAAGAACGTTTCCAAACTTACATGTGGAAGTAGGCTGAGAATGAAACTTTTTCTGCAATGTAATACACTCTGTGAAAGGACTTACTCAATGAATTCAATCCTCTACAAGAGTTTGCTTCAGACTGAAGATAAATTTTCTGAATACTAGTATATATTCAGCACGAACGAAGTAGATCACTACCAGTGTTGTTGTATTTCACCAGCTTACACCGGCTTAGAAACTAAACGTTTTCAATAAAACTCTCTCTGTAGCATGAATAGGACATTTTTTAGTTTTTGTGTGCCACTACTAGACTCATGTGCTTTACACATACACTCTCCGCAATCACGAACTTCACCTTTGTTCATATATCAGTAACTATTAAGAGCAGATGTGTTTCACTGAAAAGTCTATCTAAATATGTGTCTATTTTAAATTCAGTATCCTCTTCGTAAGGTGGGTCTTCAGAACAAATGGACTGATACTACAAATAGAAGCATTAGACACTGATTTGCACCAATAAGGCATCTTATAATGAATTCATGACCCACACTCTCAAATGTAAACAGTCTCTGATGTGGAAAATGGCAAACAAAATGCGACAATGGTTCACTCGTGCATAAATGGCGCAACACATCGTAAGTTAGGCATAGTATGACAACCTGGAAAATAATTGATAGTAATATGACTCCAATAGTACTATGTGCAAAACTGGGTCACAAGGTCAAATTCTATAATAGTAATCACTCTTTACAAGCTCAGCCACAAATTTTCCTCTTGTAGGTGGTGTTCTTGGAGCCAACTTCAGAGCTTACAGATAAAGGTGAAATTGTTTATAAAATAGATAGCTTCATTGCTTAAGTGCTAGTGCTAGGTGGAAAAAGGTGCCAAATTGCCACATGCAAACACGATAGGGCGACATGACGATACAGTTCAGAAATTTACATTAACACACTACTGGAAAAGTATGACACCCTCAAAGACTGTGTTCAGCGTGGGAGAAGTATTCATTGTATAAAGCATCACATAATGGTGCATTAACTGAATTTCCATGACTGAGAGGAAACTGATGCTCCAGGTAAAATCTCGCAAAATATTAAACAGAATAACGACTGACCCTAAGGCTGTAAGATAAAGTGCTCCAGGCAACATACGTATGATGTTAATACTCATTGCCTGAAACAAGTGGTATTTATTTGTTCATTAACATTAATACTCTTTGAACATATAACACTTTAATGAAACATTTCTATTCAGCCTTGGCACCAGTGAATGAGGAATTCCATTTTAACTCGCAAAATCCAGTATAAGAAACAATACCAGTAGTTACAAAGTTGTGGGATTTGTTGAAATAGCAAATGAGCAAACACCAATCAATTGTGCACAATGGACGAAGTATCGCGTAGCTGCCTGTGCATGCCCGAACTATTTCCGTTTACAGATTAAATGAAATCGTGTTCTACTCGTCACTGGCGCTCATTTACCATTGTTAAACTATGTAAAATAGAGATTGTAGGTTTGTTGGCAAAAACCGCTGTGGAATTTAGCAAAATTGACCACACTCGAACCACTGAGAAAAAATCTAGAGGTCTCTACATTCGAATGCAGAAAATTTGTGCTTCTCCTGGAAAGCATTTCAAAGGGTTTCGTTTTTTTGGCTGAGAGGGAAACAAGTCAGTTAATTCCGGCTATCTTTCCAATAGGTAATTTTAGAAAAGCCTTAAACACCCCCTTCAGGTTGCTATCTTTACCAAGGTTAACCAATTGGAGAAAATACAGTATCTTGCGATGGCAGTACATGGCGAATGCGTTTTACTCGTCATAGGACTCAGCATCAAATGAAATCGAATTTTTGAAACATTTCGACCGTTTCAGGGCATTGAAAAAAATTGAACGGCGGAGTTGAATATGCTGGACCTGGATGTGAACTCGTAATTTTCGATTAAGGGCAGCAGTTGCGTTAACAAACTAGACTATCCAGGTACACTTCACTTACTACCCAAATCATTAGCTACGATTGTAGTGCCCCGTACCCATTAGTTTCTCCTGCTCGCACCCTATACCGAATTCACGCTAAGGATCGAGCCTTATGAATGCGTTCGCATTGAAATCGTCAACTGACTGCTGCAGGAGTATTTACAAGTTGTGATATGCTGTCTGTTCTTTTCCAAAATGTCCGAAAGAACAGACACCATTAGTTGACAGTAACGGCCGTAGATTTACGAATTCGAATAACTGAAACAGTTTGAGATAGTACCTCAATAGTAGTCATTGGTAGCTTGGCGGGATTGGGATGGGAGCATTTTTAATAGGTCAAACCTTGTTAAAATTCCTTTATTTTTTTAGCATATCACAACAATTTTTTTTAAAGTTTGGAATTCAGTTTTTCACACTTTTTAAACATAATATTAAGGAAATTTAAAGGCAAACCGTTCATCAACAATAGAACCGTAAAAGCAATGTTTGGTGCCTCGTATAATACTACCAATTATGAGAATATAATTTTACGTTAAATAACAGATTCCAATTAACACAAAAACCACGAAAGTGCCAAACCCTGCGGTCATTAGAAGAGTAGCGCACTGAATTTTATAGCGTAATCAAATTACTAGAGATAAATTACAGTCTAGGAGAACGTTTCGCATCAAATGCAGCAGCAAATATTCCTTTTAAGAAACAATGGCCGGCCGCGGTGGCCGCGGGGACTGAGGCGCTCTAGTCACGGTCTGCACGGCCACTACGGTCGGGGGTTCGAATCCCCCCTCGGGCATGGATATTTGTGCCGTCTTTAGTATAAGGTAGTTCGTAAGTAGTTTGTAAGTTTAGGGACTGATCACCCCTTAGTTAAGTCCCATAAGCTTAACAAACATTTAAACATTTGAGAAACAAGGGGATAACTGACGAAAACTAAACCTAGTGTCAGTAAAACAACACTAAGTGGAACACACGAACGCAAAATAATAAATAATTCAAATAAGAATTTACGGCAATGAATAATAGCCAAACCTCAACTATAAGCATCACTTATGTATCGTTAAGAAGGAGTTTCCATTTACACAGATCCACTTCCTTAAGTATAAATAATGGTGAATTTGTAACAATCTGTTATAACTGCAATGTCGCATTAATATGAAACATTTATTTCATGGCCTGTGCACATTTCACTAAGTAACATCAAAACACAGTAACAGAATAAACAGATTTGAAATTTAAAAAACAAAAAGCTTAACGGTCACAGTCCAATACTTATTTGCAAAATGTCACGACTCCTCTTACACTAACATTTTAAATAAGAGACCGAACAACGTATGAACACCACCAGGTTCTTAAGCCATAACTACTTGATAATATTTCAGTTACAAACGTCACTTAACTTGTGGTCAAGGAGATGTACGCGGCCCAATGCGTGTATGCGGTAACGGCCGTAAACATTCCCGGTCTCGGCAGACCATGCAGACACGTAAACCAAGTTACACGCCAAGAAAATACAAGGACAAACAGATATTAATAATAGGTAGGCAAATATATTTATATATTAACACAAGCACAGACCAGTGCTACCAACATACGTAAATGGTGAATAATGGCAATTCTTAAAGCTGCCTGCAGCTCAAATTAAGTCAGAACCAGTGGAAACAAATAAGCTTGTTACAATAATGCTGCACAAATAGAACCCATGATAATGAATGGAAAACCAAGAATTCAAACTCCTTACTTAATAAAAAAACTTGAAACAAATACCAATCACCAGTCAAGTGGTTTTGAAGAAGCGCACTACATGCTAACTCACAACAGTATTGGTACAACTGAACAAGGCGAATTCCAGCCCCAGGCAGTTCACACATTATATTGAATAATTCCCGGGAAATCCCGTCCCACAGTTTGCGAACCACTGCGCTAGCTTGTATAATGAAGTAGCAAAACGTCCTCTCACCACTACCCCCCGACACTCAAACACAAGACCGTGTGTTAAAAGTGATGTTCAAATGTTCAAATGTTTGTATAGCTTATGGGATTTAACTACGGGGTCATCAGTCCCTAAACTTGCAAACTACTTATGAACTAACTAAGACTAAGGACGGCACAAATATCCATGCCCGAGGGGGGATTCGAACCCCCGACCGTAGTGGCCGTGCAGACCGTGACTGGAGCGCCTCAGACCCCTCGGCCACCGCGGCCAGCTTAAAAGTGATAGTTTAGCGCTGAACGAGAGGCGGACATTTGATGCTGTTCTTGATATGGTGACTGTTCATTGATGTCCAAAAGCTTAATAACGTAAAAAAAAAAAAAAAAAAAAAAAAAAAAAAAAAAAAAAAAAAAAAAAAAAATTTACTCACCTCTGCCCAGAAGCCAAGGTGACATCACCAAGATCTCAAAATAAAAAAATCTCTTGGCGACAAGGCCAAAGTAAGATCACCAACTATCAATGAGGTTATAAAAATTATTGATCTCGATGTGGAGACGAAAGAAGTTCTAGATGAACTTAAAAGTAATTCTAACCTGGACATTTTGAATGTTGTTGGAGTGAAATGTAAAACAACTGTGAAAGATGAAAAACTGATGAGAGTCTTTACCAGACAACAAAGCACAGTTGACTATTACAAAATTGTTTCAAATTTCAAGGGCATGTACAACGTATTGAATCACCAAAATGACCACTACATTTCCCGAGGAAAGGAGGCGGACGGAGAGAGCGGATTCCGAGCCAGGTGAGAGGGGGCCGCTGTATATCAAAAAATCAGTCATAGTACAAAAAATTTCCATCTAACAGAGAAGATGACGTTTATGTGGGCTGCATTCCGCTCTAGGTCGGCGTTACTGCCAGAAGTCTTTGACGAGGCTGACGCCTCCTTACAGTGTTTCAGACTTCCAGAGAAACACCTCACTGCGGTATGAAATTGCTCCTGATCAGTACCAGTGATTATGTCACCACTGGTCCATTACCTGGTGAAAAGGAGAAGGCAGACTGAGGACTGTTTATGGGTACGCTTCACGAAAACTATAGTCAATGAAGAGGAACGTCCGGACTGTGTAATTTGTTTAAACAATATACCAGCTGATAGCATGACCTCTAACAACCTAACGAGACACCTTTAAACCAAACGTCCTGAAATAAGGGGGAAAGACAGAAATAATTTTTGCCCAATCATGTAGTACTAGTGACTGTTCCAATTAGTTCCATTGCTATTAGTATTTTTATCACTAAAATTAGTTGATCTGGCAATAAAATCCCTCATTATTAAGTATGGTCCCAAATTTGCTAAATATTGGATAAAATCAATATTTATTGCAGCCTTTGGAGAATTGTAAAGCATTGCAAGGAATATACGTTTGTCAAGTTCCGTATTTATTTGTAATATAATTGCTTGTATTTCTTTATATTCAGGAGGTGGCATCACTCTCACTGCAGGTATTGTTTTTACATGAAATATAGCTACAATCCAGGCATTGTTTTTAAAATACCTTCGATGACATATGTAATCCTTTAGATGTATAGGAAGCTCGTCCGCCCTGGTTTCTGCAACTCCAAAATATTTTGGCATGTTCTTTATCTACCAAGTGTTCCAGCATTAGCTGTTTAGAATGTTGACCATTAGCATTTACAAATCCAATTATTAGGTTTTCCTTCTTTCTTGTAGTGAAGGTCATATTACGGAGCTATAAGTCTTCTTTTGAACTTTTTATGTCTGACTTTCCCCTTGATCTGTCTTGTTTATGCAATAATGCATCATTGTTACAGACTTTCGATTAAGAAAGGTTGACGCTACCTGGTTCATTGTTGCGACGCTTTTCCTTTCTTGTTAGGAAAAATGTTAATAAGCGCAGTTGTTATTGGTTTTATTTGGTAAAGTCTCCTCAGTTTTTGATTCAGGTTCAGGTGTCGTTGGCAGGTCAACACATTTAATTATCGCAGTGGTCTCTAAAGTAGCTCGTTCCTTAGGGAATTTGGGACACTTGACGTACTTTGAGTGATGGTTTCCTTGGCAATTTGCACATATAAGTTACTTAGCTTCTTACTCACATTTGCCGGATAGGTGTTTTCCTGTACATTTGCTGCATTTAAGGCTGTTTTTGCAATTTATTGCTTGATGGTCGAAGCCGTAACATCTGGAACATTTAATGTGTTGAGGTGGTGGTAATTTTGGTGATTCAACACGTTGTTCCTGCCCTTGAAGTTTGAAACAATATTGTAATAGTCAACTGTGCTTTGTTGTCTGGTAAAGACTCTCATCAGTTTTTCATCTTTCCCATTTGCTTTACATTTCACTCCAACAACATTCAAAATGCCCAGGTTAGAATTACTTTTAAGTTCATCTAGAACTTCTTTCGTCTCCACATCGAGATCAATAATTTTTATAACCTCATTAATAGTTGGTGTTCTTACTTTGGCCTTGTTGCCAAGAGATTTTTTAGTTTTAGATCTTGGTGATGTCACCTTGGCTTCTGGGCAGAGGTGAGTAAAATATTTTTTTTTTTTTTACGTTATTAAGGATGTCCCGAGTATAGCTTACAATCTTGAGTGACCCATCTCTCTAAAAATTAGGAGATTCGATGCCATTTATCAAAGATAACTACTTAAAAATCAGGTAAAGTTGTTTCTCAGTGATGTCCTTTTTAACGTTGTTTACAAAAGCAATAATAGGTTTATCTGTCGGCTTCAGAACTTCGTTATCTTTTATAATACACTCCTTTTCTTAGATCGTGAGATTACCGCGGTGACCGAGGGGACTGAGGCGCTCCAGTCACGGTCTGCACGGCTACTCGGTCGGGGGTTTGAATCCCCCCTCGGGCATGGATATTTGTGCCGTCCTTAGTTGTAGCTAGTTCATAAGTAGTTTGTAAGTTTAGGGACTGATGACCCCGTAGTTAAGTCCCATAAGCTATACAAACATTTGAAAATTTTTAGATCGTGAGAGGGTCTTTTTTGCCTTTTGAGGTGGATTCTTCATTTGGAGGTACAGAATCATCGTCTTTGTTACTACATTTTAGAAAGTCCGTTTGTGTTTCCATGTATTTTCTTGATTTTTGCGATTGTTATTTCTTTTTGCAGCTATTGTTTCTCCTTCATTTGATGTTTCTTGTTTTCTTATTTGATTTTTGTTTCTTCCTGGTTTTGGTTTGAAAGTCTTCATCATTTCTCATGTTGTCCGATGACGGTTCGAAGTCCATGACGTCAGCAAGAGCTTCTTGTTCCTCATTGGTAGGAAATTCTGTGTCATTTTTAGTCATTATTGTGGGAGAAATTCCAGCTTCAGTAGTTCATTGCTTACCTATATATTTTGTTGTTTGATCGTCCTTGTCAGAAACCTTAAAATCTGAGTAGTATTCCATGTCAAGAGATAAAATAATCCAAGCACTTGTGAGAGGTCCCTGCCGCCTGGCCACGGGTAACCCCGACGTGAACGGGACCCTGCGACAGGCTTTCCATATCTGGCTTAGGTTCGGCTAGCACGAAACCACTAAAGATCAGGGTAAGAAAGTACACCTCCACAATGTGCACCGAAGATAAAACAATTCAGACGAAATCAAAAGACAGCGAATTAGCACCCGAGTAGCCGAATGAGCAATGGCAGTCGACGAGAGAATCCCTTTTGCCCTTAGAGAAATATGCAATAAACCACTTAAAAATTATTAAATATTAATCGATATATGATACAAAGGAGCACGTATGCTCATTTTAAAGATAAAGACAAATAAACGTGCCTCCTGTCACTTTAATAGTTTTTGAGTTATAGTAAACTAGCTTATATGCGCGTGCTTCACAGCGGTTGTTGAAGCAGGGCCTATTTTTATCACGGCTTTTTAGGGTTCCGAACCTCAGTCAGTAAAAATAGAATCCTTGTTGGATCGCTCTGTCTATAAACTAAGTTGTCCTAGCCAAGATGTCAAATGTAAGTAAAAGTAATTGTACGAAACGATACATCTTCATAAAGTTTTTGATACAAAAAGTGAAACGCGTCAAAATAAGCAAAGAAATGTCGTTAAGTATTTAATACACAAAGATCCTGAACCAATCTTCGCTCACGTTTACTGTGAAACCCACATGAAAATTCGTCCAGTAGTTTTGAAGATTGAAGCGAACAGCGAGAGGCTTACATTTACAGATTTATTATTAGTATAGATATGTTGTAGAATTGTACAATTTTGCAGTAATATATTGATTTGTATAAGTGCTGTATGTCGGTAAAATCTGTTGTAAATATGGTTAGTAGTAAAGAAGTACTAGATTAAATCGTGATGCTTGATGGGCGGTTTTCCATGAACGTTACCCTTTACGTCCTCTTATCTCATGAAATACGTGTCGTACTGTGATACAATTTCGAACGGACATTCAGCTTTAGGTGTGTATTCTGTTCGCAAAATTTCCTGCCAGTAAAATCGGTAGTATAGAAATTATAAATTTTAATGTTATAGCGAATGCCATAGCTTTGCTCCATCAACAGCGGAAAAGTAGTAAGCGAGAAAAATATTTCCTTTGATCTGGTTGTCTGCGAGAAAAAGTTTACTAAATGTTTGAAATTATGTTTAAAGTTTGTTGCAAGTCGCCAAGTATGGTCATTCTCATATAGTGTATTTATAAAGGGCATTATGTAGCACTATTTTGCGATTACTCTTGTTCATAACGTTATATCTCCTGAACTATGCGTCGTTTGTGCTTCGTGCTCCTACAGCAATTGTTATTTCACGTCAGGAATATGTGTACCAAATCTGGTTGAAATCGGTCCAGTGGTTTAGGAGGAAATGTGCAGCATTGTCGTTTGACGCAGCAGTTTTTCGCGCAACTCATTAGTTATGACATCATATCACTTTACGTATGTGTCGTAGGTGATTCTTACCCCAACAGCGATTGTTGCCTGATACTATGGAACATGTGTACGACGTTTGGTTGAAATCGGTCCAGTAGTTTAGGAGGAGATGTGGAACATACATACATACACATACAGCCTATTTCAGTATAAAATGACAATTTTGTAAACGATTTATCTTGAAAACGGCTTAACCAAATATTACGTACAAGGTGTCAAATGATACAGTACTATTAAGACGTATATTTAGTTTTTCCCGCAAATTCAGTGATTTTCAATTAGAGGCCAGTACCATGGTATCCAGTTACAAAACCTGAATTTTTAATAAATAAACAATAATAACTGTAGTATTTGCGGCAGTGCGGTAAGTAAGACTTAAGTAAATTGTTAATGAAACCACAAGATCAAGAGTAGAGTGAATAATCTTTGTTTAAATACTGTAAAAGCAAACGTAGAAAAGTTTAATATTTTTGAGAAAGCAAAAACTACGATATGTACAATGTTTTTCATGTCATATTCTGTTTCAGTGGGAAACTTCCGTTGAATTCTATCACCACATGTATTTATTTCATTTGTATTTTATGTAAAAGAGGTAATTTTGTGAAAATAAGATACTGATTTGACTTCAGAGTAAGCCAGCGAGGGTAGTTAAGGTGGCCATTTGGCTTGTTAGGGGCAGTCTGTTAACGTCGGTTTGACAGACAAGACGTGTCGTTACGACTGTGGAGTCGCTTGAGAAGTTGTAAAATTTCAGCGAAGTGTTCTAGTGTGGAACTTAGAAATATTTGTTCCTTGATGCTTCGAGAACTTTCATTTTATTCTGCGTCTGCGGGACTCAGAGAAGGTTTTCAGTAATGCTTCATGGACTCTACCTATATTCTGTGACAGGATTCTTGCTACACTTTAATTTTTAATTAGTCGCTGTGCGACTTAGAAACTATTCAGTAAAGCATCAACTTTTTGGTATGGCAGCCTTAAGGAACTCGGCATTGCTCCGACGTCAGGTGTAACAAATATTCACGGAGGGATATTAGGTGGAATAAACGTCAATTTAGTTAAAAGTGAACGTGTGGTTTGTGTAATTTTTTGTTCCTGCCTGCATTTATTTAAAGCTAAACATTTTGGGTACATTGCGGCAAGCGTGGCAGGCCCCTGGACGCAACGCAGCCATTTTGTATAATAAAATAGGGTCTACAGCCTACTTCAAGGAGCCACAAGCAAACACAGGCTGTGAATGGGTGATTTATTTGTGTTGCTTTTTTTATTATTATTATTTTATTTATTAATTTTTTTCGTGGTGTAGCAGTGGTGGCTCGAGCCAACTGAAGACAATAACTGATAAAATTGTTTGACCCTGCACAGAATGGTGTCTTTTTTCCTAGTTTGTATTCGGAAATTCCGTGAGTAAGCTCGCAATGGCGACTCATTTGCTGAACAGTTGAAAGTTATACCTATCGTATTACACAGAAAAATTTTTGATCAATTCATCCTTTCGATAGAAATTGTTTTTCTATGAGCAGGTTCTAACATAGCTTCAGTTAAAAACTTTTTGACATGATCAATACTTTCTTTTACAAAAGTGGAGTAACTTGGCGGAGCTGCCACGGCTTTGTTGAGTTGCTGTTGATTCAATGTCTGGAATTAATACTAAAAGTGAAAGTGCATATTACATTGGGGAGGGGGGTGTAGCCTCTGAGAATGTCACCCAAACCCTTCAGGGATGTTACAGACGGCGATGAAACTTAATGTAATTAACATCGATTCCTTAAATTTATGGCTTTTTTAAACGCTTTGTTACGAGCCGGGAACTGAACCAACTAAGCTGTTTTACAAATGTTCTGACAAAAGGGGCTATTCTTTTCTTAAAGGAGAAAAGTCTCTCTCTGGCAGACTGTTCCAGTAACGAAGATTTTCTATTGAAAATGACTTATATAGTATGGTAGATATGTTCCCCACAGTTCTGTCATTGGCAACAATTTTATCGCTGCCAATATAGTTATTCTGGCCGTTGGAAAGCATCGTCATTTTATTCGAATATCCAGACGTTTTGGCCGCTATTGCAACTTACTTTATTCCGGGTGTTGAGTGAGTATGCACAACATCTATAAGAAGACCGTTTGCTATAGTAGTCGAAACGTCCGTTGGGTTAAACACCTATATGATGTGGTCCACCGCTCAGAATACTTTTATCTACAAACGGCCGCGGAAACTTCAGTTCTGTCATTGCTACAGACACAAATAATTCGATACTTCTAATGGAGACAAAAGCTTGCCTTTTTCCTCATCATGCAACAGTAATTCACAGTGAAAAGTATTTCACAATCAATTTTGATCAATTTAATTCGATTGAAAATGCGTTCAAAAAGTCTCTTTACTATCAGGTCTAAATATAAAAGTGTAAAAACAACCGTTTTTCTGAATCATATGTACCCACCGATTTCTTGTGACTCCTTAGGTAGCTGTCCCGCATTGATTCTACAGTTACGTCACTAATCAAAGGTCTGCGGTAGGTGTTTGGGCCAACAAGTTGCCAGTTTCCTTCGACTACCGAACCCACCATCAACTTTATTTCTATGAGTAAGAAATATTGAAACCTTTCGATCGTTCCGGAACGCTGAAATAAATTCAACGGCGAAGTTGAAACTTAGTGCTGGAGCGGGATTCGAACACAGATTTCGCACTTCGGGCCAGTAGTGGGCTTAACGAATTAGTCCATCCAGGCGCGCTTCCCTTCCATTCCAAATTCTCAACTTCTAGCCCCTGTCCATTGATTATTTCTTCTCGAAGCTTATAATGAATTCCCGCAAGGGATCGAGCGTTTGAATGCGTCCGCATTGAAATTGTCATTGCCTGTTGGTGGCACATGACTTAAGGAACATACACCATATCGGTAATTATTTCTGTGAGGTGGAGTTTCATTACATTCGCGCCTGATCGGTTTCAGCGACTTAATTCGCTTCATCTGTTATTGCTCCATTGTGTGTGAACGCACGACAATGAAAATTACATGATTCAGAGTTGTGGAATTTATTTAATTTGGTACTACTGTGCCCCGCTGACAAGTAGCTTTAAGTGTAACAGGGAATTGCATCTATGTTTTATAGATATAGGAAGCTATTAGCAGTTCTACAAAATTGTGAAATAGGACGCAAACGTCTCCAGGCAATTAAAGATCTCTACGTAGCTTGTCAGGCGGCAGTTAGAGTTGACGATAAATTGAGTTCATTGTTCACGGTAATGAACTATAATCTGTCATCACGGATCATATGTTGAAATAAATGGATTGACATGTGAGATTAAAATAGGTGAAATTGAAATAAGCAGTCTCGCCTCTGCCGACCAGTCTGAGCAGCTTCAATAGCGCCATATAGTGGGTCTGTGGGAAGCTAAAATTACGTCCATTCGGTCGGTTGCACGCGTTGGACCCACATTGTCGCTGGTACGCTGTTGTCAACAATGACCTGTGGAGTATTCTCACGCCTCCACACAGTACCGAATATAGTATAAATTTTCGGGGGAGGTGGAGCAAGATTAATGTAAATATAAGTTAAATTGACACAATATGATATTTTTATCAGTTTTTGCTGCTCATATTTACAGTACAAGCTGTATTATTATTAAATCATTAAAATGTACCTATAAAAAATTGGCACCCAATGTCACACGTCTATTCCAGGGAAGTTTAATGCTTTTTGCATCGGGCAACCACAATCTAAAAGATGCATTTTCTTCACAATACACCGCTGCGATTGCTAAAAATTCTTTAGTCAGAACTCACGACCGGTTTCACAAAACGAATTTGCATCCTGAGGTGCTTCTTTCCTGTATATAAAGGAAAGAAAGTATAGAAAATAAGCCCCTCAGAATGCAAATTCAATTTGCGAAACCGGTTGTGTGTTCAGAATAAAGACCTTTTAACAGTCGCAGCGATGTATTGTGAAGAAAATGAACAGGGAGTATGACTGTCTACCACGGCGATGCCTTTCTGCATCAACCACTAAAATAATTCAGACACCTCTCCTTTTTTTCTTTATATTACAAATACGGGGTGGCCCACGTATTCTTCCTCACTCCCTTATATAAGCCACGGCCTTCTCACCAAGTTCCCAACATTCATGTACCAAATATACAAATAAACATCGACGCTTTGTTCTATCAGAGATAGGGTTGCCAGATTGAACTCGAGGCAGGCCCGGAGACCAGACGTGCCCCCCCCCCCCCCCGACTGCGACCAACTCCCTCCCCCCCCAACCTGGATTACACCTAAATTCTAAAATATATATCATCTCCTCCCTCCCAGCAAGTATCCCCCCTCCCCCCACCGCCCGGTGGAACATTGCTAGGGGTGGCCTTCACATGCCGCAGCTCAGGCCAGGCCGCAATTTGCAAGTGGATCAACAATTGGCACACTTCAGTCTGCGTGACAGCAGAAGTGGCGGCAGCATCAAAGCTGCTCACATCTACAGCTGCGCCCTCGAAGATTTGCCGCTTGCGGCTCCGCACACTGTGAAGGATCGCGCGCCACCAAGAAGAGCTTCTCACTGGCTCCATGTGATGGGGCACAGTTACCGTCTGCTCCCTGTTACGACCACTTGCTGCCGTGTAAAGAAGTAAACTTAAGGGCATAAAATGATAAAACATAATAGTGCTGTCCTTTCTATGAGAGATAAATACGAGATTATTACTGTACTAAAAGAGATGCCTGTTGTTTTAAATACATGTACTGTAAAGTACTTATTGGCAAATGAAACAGTACAGTTCGATTCTTCGAATAAAAGAGTTTTCCAAACACCCACGTTCCCCAATTAGTTCGGATAATCGACGTTCTAATGTAATATCAATGAAACATTATACACCGAAGTACAGGATATCAACAACGATCGCGAATTGTATAGTGAATTGATCGACAGTGCTATAATACGTTCGGCGAGAGTTGAGCACTGACAGCTAGCAGCTAGCAGCACAGGGAAGTGCAGTGGCCAGTGACTGGTGCTTAGTTCTCCATTATGTTCTACTTACGCGAAAATTACTTCACCGTCGTTATATAAGCAAATAACAGTGCACTGCGGGAGATTTGGACAATGGCATGATATCTTATGAACCTGTCATTACTTTTTACAATACAAATTGATCCACGCATCCACCTACCGTGCCCAATGTGTAATTAAAAAATACTTCATACATTTTGGTGAGGCGATCCTCGGCAGCAATAAATTTTGAAAAATACATATTTGTACACTTTGCTGAGCAAATTTGTTCCGCTAACAAGTTTCGGTGATTACACCATTTTCAAAGCGTAAAATATGGGGCAAGTTACATTATATACATTTTTGTAGCTCCAGCTGCAGAAAACATCTAATTTCTAGCGTAGTGCAGTGCAGTGTGTTTTAACGGTGTCTTAATTTTTATTAGGTATTTGAGTCAATTGGATAAAATTAGATGTTTTTTACAGCTTGAGTTACCAAAATGTATATAACGTAACTTCGTTTAAGTTACGTTAAGTTCGATGTAGATCGTCGCTACATGAGCATAGAACTTAAAAAGAGCCATAAAAAAAAAAAAAAAAAAAAAAAAAAATGTTAAGATGAAGGTTACATTCAAGCCCGGAGATGAGAGTCATTGGCCCGTAGACCCGGAGAATTCATTCCAAACCCGGGCACTCCGGGCGGCGCCCGGAGATCTGGCCACCCTAATAAGAGATGTTCAGCTAAACATCTTCCTACGATAAAATCTAGGCATACATAGCAGCTCCTGTATCATCAGGGATCAGACTAATTTTGTCCACTATTTATAAAGAAATTGTGTGTGAATGTTTTAATGCAAACTGCCTGAGAAATTATTCGCCCAGAAAAAGTGATCCATTATTATCGTATTCCGGTAAACACGTTCGTGTTGAAAATAATGTGTTTACGATTTAGAATATCTGATAGCACTTACTTTCATAAACCCCTGTCGCACGTTTACGCCCATGAAGTTGTTTTCCAATATCCATTGTTGTACCAGACATATTTATGTCCAAAGGGCTCGCCCAATATGTCTTCTAAAAATGTTCGAATAACAGCACACTCATCATGAGTCATTTCAGTATAGAAGGTATCCAGTAGGAATGACTACCATCGTTGGAAAGGATATGGATTGCATTGCGGAGAAGAAAGTCAAGTGTCCTACATCTACGTCCACTTATATATTCTGCAAATCACATTTAAATGTCTGGAAAAGGATTTATCTAAACAGTTTCATAACATTTATGTACTGTTTCTTTTTCTAATAACGCGAGGTAAAAAAGAACACATAAATCTTTCGTTTTAGATCAGATTTCTCTTATTTTATTATTATAATCATTATTCCCTACGTCGGAGGGTGTTAACAAATTATGTTCGCAATCGGCGAAAGAGGATGGAGAGACAAATTTTGGAAATAGATCTCCCCGTGACGTGTAACGCCAATCCTTTAATGATTTTCACCGCATTTCTGTGACAAACACTCCCCTGTATCACGATAAGACGAAAGGAGTTACTCTTCTGTGAACCGTTTGTCTGTTTTCCGTCAGTACCTACTGTTGAGTATCCCATAATGAGCAGCAGTGTTACTTTCATTCACAGTGACTACATTGCTTGAAAAACAATAATACAGATGTAAACTGAAAGGGCTTGATTTCAGATGCGATTAATTTAACAAAGAAACAGGAAGACACTAATTTTCATAGCTTTGTTTATTTCATAGGCAGGGCCATCACACACTTCTATTCGGAAATTTAATCAGTTACTGTAACGTCACACAAACCAGTGACACATTCGTGTCTAATTAGAGACCTAATTTCACGTTTCAACAAGAAACAGTCTACTTTCAAGCACTCCATGCTACCCTAGTCGGTGCAAGTCACTTCATCTGCGAATAACAATGGGAACCTGCTTACTGTATTCGTTTATCGGTATCCCTCTACGAGTTTTACGCCAGACACTTCTTTTTAATGATAAGTTGCCAATGCCTTGATTTTTCCGAAAGTATCCCATCAACCTATGCTTTCTTTTAGGCAGGATATAGCAGAAACTTCTTTTCTCTCCCAATTCCGTTGAGCACCCTCTCATTAGTTAATGATAATAATTCGTCTGTAGCACCACGTTTCAAGAACCCGTATTACATTTTTGTCTGAACTCCTTATAGTCAACGTTTAACTCCCACAAAATGCTTGATATACACCAGACTAATGCTTTCAGTTATGATTTCCTAAAATTTAAATTAATATTGAATGTCAATCAATTTCGCTTCTTCAGAAACTTTTTCCTTATCTAATCGTTGTGCATTTCATATCTTCTTTACTTCGTCCATCAGAAGTTACTTTGCTACTCAAATAACAAAACTCACGTACTACTGATATTTTCTCCTTCAGAATTGCCTTATTTTCTGACACTACATTCCATCCTTACATAATGTTCCCTCTGTATCTATTAACCACGTCTGGTTCCTTCAATTTGTTCAGGGCCTCCACCAAGCACCAAATTTCTGAAAGTCTGTCGGACCATTATGCAACGCAGGTGCAACTTTCTTGTGTCGGCGCAGTGGAGTGGCCGAACTCACAGAGACGCCTTGCTGCGGTGCGCGCAGATGCTCGCCGTCAGAGGTTCGAATCCTCCCTCGGGGATGTATGTGTGTGTGTGATGTCCTTACGTTACTTTAAGTAGTTTGTAAGCCTAGGGACTGATGACCAAAGGAGTTAAGTCCAATACATTTACAACCATTTTAACATTTGAATTTTCTTCTTGTGTCTCCCAGGTCTTTTCCAACTACACTCCTACGATGAGTGAACAGATGATATGCTGATGTCATCCGAATTTATTATAAAAAGCAATTATTATTTCTTCTCTCTTATCCCTACTATCAATCAAAAATCGCTCAAACCCCATGTTCTAATTCTTCGTCTGCAACCGTGTTCCAAACCCCTATGTGCATTGGATTATCGTCTCCCTTAATATATCGATCCCCCTTTCTATCTCCTTAAATACTTTTTCTGCCTCTTCGTCTCTTCAACGTCTTCTTGTAACGTCGTCGTATGTGAATGAAATATCGTTAATTGTGTCGTTTTCTTGTCAGAACTGACGTAAACAACGCTGTGTCAGTAAACTATATACACTTTCCTATTGTTAATGATTCCTTCTTTTCTTTATTTTCTGCTGTTGTTAATGTCACTCTATATTCAGTTGACCTGAAATACTTTTCTTTCGTTTTGACTTCACTGATATATATATACAGCCTCTGACAATAAAGTTCGATGAAAAGTCCTGTAGCATTAATATAGTTGAACTGTGAACTACAGTTACTTACTGTCCTTCGAAATAGTACCTCCAACAACTATGAAACACATAGGTCTGCGATACGTTTCCTCGAAACGTTGCACGGAGTTTTCCTTTAGGATGGTGTTCAAAAGCCTCCTCCAATTTCGTTGGATGTCCGGAATATCGTCAAATCTCCTGCCTTTCAAAGCGATTTTTGTTTGAGAGAATAAGAAAAGGTCTAGATGACTGAGATCCGGCCTTTATGGTGGATGTTCAAGTTACACCGCCCCCTATTTTGCCATGAACTGTCTGACGATATTGTGTGTGGGCGAACGTTACATGCTACTTGAACATCCACCGTACTCGCCTGATCTTAATCCTCCAGACCTCTTCGTATTCTTTACTCCAGCTCACTTTGAAAGAGATTTGACGGTATTCCTGACGAGGCTTTTGAATTCCATCCCAAAGCAAGACTACGTGCAAAGTTCCCGTGATATGTATCTCAGTGTTCAGCTTTGCATAGTTGCGGGATGTGACTATTTTGAAAGACAATAACGTAACTGTAGTTCATAGTTTATATACGTTAATGTCATAGGATTATTCATCGAACTTTATTGTCAGAAGATGTGTAAAGAGCTTCTGCGTTTTCGTCTTCGTTTTTTCTAGCTCTCTACTATGTTGATACATGCTCCGACCTGTAGTACGTTATTAATTCGTTGGTATAAAAATCTTTTCAAATTGTTAGCTCTCTCCTTGGCAATTCATTCACGCAAATCCGAATGGAGGATTACTCCGAAATATTTTGCAAATTATCTTGACACGTTTAAATGTCCTGGTAACACACATCACGTGTCTTTAATGCGGTAGTTTCCTAGCCTTTTGCAGGTCCACGGCTCTTATCATTTGATGATTTTTCTGCCTTTTTTGGGCGATTTCTCACTTCAGACGCTAAAGATTATAGTGGTCATCTGTCGCCTCCTTCGCCATCTCTTTCGAAATCATTAACCTCGTTTCTCGGAAGACGTATATCAACTTTACTTCTGATTTTATTTAACATTTAAGCAGTTGCACATATCGAGTCTAGGACCAAGGACGGTTTCACTATGAATCGCAGACGCTACCATAGACCATGAATCTACCCATCAATTATATCAAACAACTGTGAACCTCTTACAGCACAGCGGCAGAATTACAAAAGGTCCCTGAGAACAGATAATCTGTGTTTCAATTGCTGGTTTACATCTAAAGAATCAGTGCTTTAAATTTACATTTTCTTTTTACGTTAGTCACCACTTGTTAGAGACACGTGTATCGCGACAGAAGAACATGTTTTAAACTGTATCGCGATAGAGGAGATTTAGATACTGTTTACACACAGGTCTAAATCAGAGTGTGAAAAGTTTATCGTAGAAGCAGAGTCAAAACGGAGTTCGTGAATTGAAATACGTGAAGCTAATATGATTACATCACAATGCTAGAAGCGTATCTTTGAGTAGTGGGGAGATCATGGTTTAACGTCGTATCAGCAAATGAGCAAAAGAAGTTTAATTTCCAGGTAAATTGCTGTATTACTCTCATCATTGCAGGAGAAACATCAGACCTGTGAAGACGAAAGCCATAGATTAAAGCGAAACAACAGCGTAATTAGAGGAATCACGGTTTGCTATGATGAACAGTTACTCGCACTGTAAAGAAGCTTTCCGCAGAAAGCGTACAGCTTAAATTAACTAACTCTAATCCATATAAGGAGTTCATACTGCAATTGATGTCCACAGTTACAGCGTCACTCCTCTTTTGCTTAACACCTTGTGAGTGCAATCCTGATATATCACTACCGCCAAATAAATAATACACCTACCACAGGAGAAGGCTAAGATTTGAAAAAGCGATCGATATATTCTCAATCTGATTCCCGATGTATGCGATATTTGCTGGATAACGCAATTATTCTGTCGGATCTGTATGTTTACGAGATTACATCTCACTCAATTAAACTGGAATACAGGGCGCTAACATTCGATATTAATTCAATCTGCCGCTGCTCGCACCTTTGTTCATTTGATGTCCTCATTTGACACACGTAATCATACATATATGTCACCGCGAGAGCTGAGGCACGGTTAATCAAACTATAGGTTTGTATTTAGTCGCTTTTCAGTCGTTTAATACAAAATTAACAAGTGCGGTATCTGCTTACAATTCGGCATACTGTGCAATATTTACACAGACATTTACTGATAACAGACTGTTTTCGTTTTTGTTTAATACATTGGAGCACTGATTTTCGCAAATTATGAACTCATTATTAAACGGCAACAGTTGGGTAAAAATTAAAATCACTAACATGAGAAGTTAGTCTGTACTCGAAGGGACTAAAATGTTTAAATAACGGTTATAAAATTAATGATTTCTGTACGTAAAAGGCAATACGCTGTTTGAAAGTAATATAGAACTTGCACAGTGGTAATGTATCATTTACCATGAAAGTTTCTTACATTTTTGTCGACAATAATTACACAGATAAGTTATACATTGAAACTGTAAAGTAACTTGGTTTAAGTATTGTAGCAAGAGGTTGATTAAATAAAATCTTTGTTAATGTTATACCTAATGAAGTTCACTTATAATTAGAACTTACTCTTTACACAAAATATCAATAAAAATTGTATATACCACCTATGGGCTGTGTAAAGAAATAGCCAATTAGATGATTGAAGGAATTTGAACTCAAACAACTGTTCAGGTATTCTAATTTCTATGTCAATAGGTTGTAACAGCAGTTCTAAACCCAGATTGCGCGAATTTATTTTTGGTTTTAATTTTATTTCAAAAGGTTTCAATTACCTTCATATGACTGCACAAAAAATTTATAAGTGATTTTTTTCACAAACAGACCTTTAGTTTTGGAATATTGCCCATCTTTGTAGAAGGACGTCAAAATTAATGTGTTAGTTCTTCTGGTGAATCATTATTATGAAAACACTGTTTAAGATGAAATATATAAACATAAATGTCGCAAAACTTAAAGAATATTCAAGAAATACCAACATATCTACGAGGAAATCTACAGTATCTTTTGCATGAACCTCAACTTTGCGGCCATATCCTACCACCTTGCAATCAACAATACAAACTAAAATTGATCTGAAATGGAAGCAGGAGATTCCAAGAAATTAAATAAAACACTATGCGAATTCGTAACTACCATTGTCGTCCTTCTGGAAGGACGTCATCGCTATATTGGTTAAGCGTGTTTCATTTGTCCAGCAGATACAAATAAGGATGGCTGTCGTCTGTGACACATGTGTTGTTTAATATTAATCATTGCCATAAGTGATCTCTCTAAATTATGTTCGATATTGACATAATTTACAAGTCCCCAAAACCGTAATACTGCATCCGGTAATCAACTGATTCCGATATTTGCGTTTTAGATTTCTGGTATTTTTATATAACATTTGCAAGAATTATGAGCATGTCATAGTATTTGAAAAGAAAAAAATTAAAAAAATACGTTCACTTGCGCAATTAGTGCTTAGTACAGTAGAGGCCGTGCAGTAGGAACTACCCCCGTCCCCCACTCCCCCCTACCCAGAAGATTAAAAGGGTAGTCTCTTAGAAACGCCGTTTGGTCCCTAGTATAAATTCACGTTTTATCTATACAGTTATTTTCTACATTATTCATAACTTAAAATGATACCTGTACACGGCTCATTCAAGTGTTAACCTCAGTCACTACTCAATCGCCTGTTTCTATAAATACCATTACAGGCTGACGTGATATGATATACTCTTCCGTTTTGCATACCGTGACTTTGTATTTCCTTGCTGGAGAAACCAAGTCACATAATGAGCGACATTAATCTAGATTTAACATCTAGATTTTGTGTAAACTTTTGACAGAGAAGAAAAAATTGTACTGCGAAAGCATGATGTGAAATAAAAGTGTTGTCTACTGCTCATTAATTGTGTTACTTTTTGTGTGATTACCTTCTCTGTGTTATGTATGAAATCGTTCACTATATGGAAAATATCAACAATCGCCTTTTAAACTCAATTTTGTACTTAGTTTATATTAGTAATTCCTCTCCTCAGTTTATTGTATTATTCTATTCCTTCCCAGAAGTATTGACTAGCTAACATTACTTGATCCATTGGCGGGTTTGCTTCTTCAACAAGCATCCAACAGAAGACCAGGTGAAATAAATTTGGTCTTACATACCCTCTTCATAGCACTCCTAACTGTAGATTCCCACTCACCTGCTATCAAAAAACTTAGAAGCCTATCTTAATGTTGACACGCGAAAAGAACCGTTGTATGGAAGTCCTGACGAACCATAATATAATGCGGTTTTTGTTTCTGCTTCAGCATTTTTCTCGCCTTCGTTGTTATGGCTATACCACGGTTAGTTCAACGGGTACTCTTCCTGCGGCCTCCACATTTTTTCTCTCACCCCCTACCTCTTTCCCGGCAAGAGATAACGTTTCCTAACAGTCTGCGTACAGTGTTATTCATGCGAAAATATGTGGGTGTTTTCTAAATATTTGAGAAACGTGTCAGTGAGCAGGGACTTGGTTGGGTACAAGTCCGGTGTATTCTAACCGGGCCCGTCTTCCTTCCCCGTCCCGGAAGCGAACGAAGTCACACCATCTTGTATCGGGGTCAAACCAATGGGCATATCTTTATTAGAATTTTAACTGTTATTCTGCGTTGGACACATTTTTGTTGATATTTGAGGTGAACGTTCGCACGTACCATTTCTATGTGATATTCTGAATTTAATTTGAATGGACTTGTTAATTTGGACAAGTTGGTAATATGTGCCCTAAGTCAAAGACTAGTAACTTTGACCTGAGTAGTAGCGAGAAATGCAGTCTGCGAGTGGCGAGGTCTGTATGTAGGTAGACTCGGAGAGTGAAGCTTTTGTGAAGCAGACGCTGTCTGCTAGGCAGTTTGTTAGCTTAGGCAGCCGCACTTCATTAACATGTCTACTCAATTACTTTTGGATGGACGAAAGTCTCCGCTGTGGTGGAGGCCATTGTGTCACTACAGTCGAGGCGAAATAGGATGATCCCTGGTGCTTCCGCCAAACGGGTTTGAGCGCCGGCTGCGGCATCAGACCATTGGAGTAAGTCAAACGCGGGCTTTGCTCTGCGCATGCGCGCGCGTCCGACTGATTCGGCTGCACTCTGCACTTTTGCCAGTTCTGTCAGACAACAGCGACCGGTAGCTACACTGTCCATCAGCGAACTAACTACTTCAAGGCTGCATTCAATTTCCGCGAGCCCAGTAGCCGGAGCCACGGATCATCGTCTTTCGCCCGACTATAGCTGAAAATATGCATTTGCTCTTTGAAAGAAAAATGTACATTTTCTGTACTTATTATTGTAATTGTAGTATTGCATGATTATTGTTGTAGTAGGTGCTTAGTGTTTCTTATTAATGATATTAATTAACAAAAGTTGCTAGTTTTGATTTAACATAAAGTCACTTACCAGTTCCCATTCATTTCATCATTCCGAAGATTAATTTTTTTTCTTTTGTTATTTAGTCCTCTGACACAAAAAGTCATTGATGTAACATTTGGTAAAAATATTAGTGAAAGAGTAATCCTTAATGACATCAACCTGAATAACTAGTGAGAATAAAAGTAACACACAGGTAGTGAAAGTGAAATTCAGAGCGCCAAGGCGGAGTGGCCGAGCGCATTGAGAGCTGTGCTCTGATGAGCGAGGCCGTTCGAATCTTCCCTCGGGCATGGATGTTTGTGTTGTCTTTAGTATAAGGTAGTTTATAAGTAGTTTGTAAGTTTAGGGACTGATGACCCTGCAGTAAGGTCCCATAAGCTTAACAAACATTTAAACATCTGAAATTCATAAATAGAGAGTTTTGTTGCAGTGATGAAAGATTACATTGTCAGGCCAATTAATAGGCTTAATAGTTACTGGAAAACTTAGATTTCTGGCAAGAAAGGAAGATTTTTGAATTCAGTCGTGTTCTTCTAAAGATAACCAGATTTGAAAATTACGTAAAAGCAATTGAGACAGTGTAGTGATTGTTGTGTAATGCACATCACCAGATTCAGTGACATTGATGACTTAATTGAAGTATTATTTCATACAAAGCTGGCAAAATTGTCAGTAATAAGATAGAAACTTATTTTTCTCCGGTATCGCAGCTGAATTCTTGGACTACTGCTTGGTAACCGGTATATTGTGTACGCTAAGAATAATCTTGAAATAACTTTAGCACACCTTAGGAAGGAATCATAAGAGATAATAGATTAAGATTTTATTGCAATTGTCTCAGTGACAGTTTGCCTTCATTTACTGTGTTATCCGATGCGACCTAAAAAATCACACGTGATTTTACTAGGTTGATTGTCAGATGCGTTTAATAGCTTTCATGAACAGAATCACACTGAAATTCATACTTTAATCAGTTTACTTAATAGACGGGGTCGTCACATTGTTTTGTTGGTAAATTTCATCTGTAACAGTCACGCCACACTCGACCAGTGACACATTCTTGTTTGAATGCAGATAAGGTTTCACTTTCTCATCACATACACACACACACACACACACACACACACACACACACACACACGCACACACACACAATAGGGTTGAAACCTAAAATGTGTATGCTGCTTCCATACAATGCTTTGTTATAGCATTCGCTTTAATCGTTTCTAAGTCGCATAGTGATCGTTGGGTTAGCTGCAGTTCTGCTCTTTACTACCGCCTATTATTAGAGTGGTGCTCGTGCATTTCGTATAATTTCAGCCTCTGTGAAACGTAATTCTTTAAGCTGTCCTGCATTTCCACACATACCTTCGATGCTTTCTGGAAAGCAATAATTGGTAACTAAGCTACACTGTAATATGAAAAGTATCCGGACACCCCCAAAATACATACGTTTTTAGTGTTATGTGGATTCAAAACTGTTCAAATGTTTGTAGAGCTTATGGGTCATCAGTCCCTAAACTTACTAACTACTTATGAACTAGCTAATACTAAGGACAGCACAAATATCCGTGCCCGAGGGCGGATTCGATCCCCCAACCGTAGTGGCCGTGCAGAACGTGACTGCCGTGCCGCACACCGCTCCGCCACCGCAGCCGGCGGTGGATTGTGCTGGCACCCGCTGCCAGGTACTCCATATCAGCAACCTTAGTAATCATTATACATCGTAAGAGACCAGAATGGTACGCTGTGCGAAACTCACAGTTGTGGTCTGGTGATTGGGTGTCATTTGTGTCTATACGGGAGATTTCCACACTCATAAATATCCCTAGTTCCATTGTATCGCATGTGATAGTGAAACGTGGTGGGATACGCACACCACGAAAGCGAACAGGACGACCTCAGCTGAGGCGGGTAGAGACCGCTGAGGGTTGAAGGGGGTCGTATAGTGTAATAGACAGGCATCTATGCAGACCATCACACAGGAATTCCAAACTGCATCTGGCAGAAGTAAAGTTGTGAGGCGGCATCGTGAGTCGAGTCGGGATAGCACAGTCAGTAGTGCGCTTGCCCGCGAAAGGCATAGGTCCCAGGTTCGAGTCCCGGTTCCGGCACACAATTTTAATCTGCCAGGAAGTTTCATATCAGCGCACACTCCGCTGCAGAGTCGAGTTTCATTCTTCAATAAATTGGTTCCCTGGCACTATTACTATATAATGGATTATGTAATTTGTTCCTCAAAATGGACCTGGTGACACAAAAAGGTGTTAGTCTCCTTCAGCTATATCTGATTGTTATTTGCAGATGCGCCTGATGATGAGACGTAGGTCTCGAAACTTCGGTAGTGTATACGAATAGAAAATATGATAAATAAATAAATAAATAATTAAGAACTGATAAGAATTCCATCATTATGAAAAATGAAGATGGACGTTGTGGATACTTCGAAGGAAGAAAATACAGTTAAGTGATTAAGTTTCTTAATGCTTCTATTTTATCGTTAATGAAAGTCATAATACGATTAAGATTACATATCACTTAACAATCTTGCAACTGAAAGTACCAAAGTACAGATGCACCATACTGGTAATGCTCTTAGTTTGAATCTTCCACTAATCATTTTCATCACCTTTAGCCATTTGTGACGCAGACTGTATGGTTTTCAGGTGTATCATCTTTCACTCTGCACTTCTTTGTACAGCTGTTAACTTCAGTGCCTGCTTGCTAGAGCCTCTGGTTCTAGTGAACAAGAAACGCGGGAAATACTTCCCCTACCGCTTCCCCAGAAAATTGCTGTTGCTGCCGAGGGCACGACGGCGTCTATTACAGCGCTTGCCTCTGGCATCTCATACAGGAGTGCAGCGAGGAATACCAGGCGAAATTGCGAATAAAGCACACGTGGTATGTCGGAACACGGCGCCTCGACAGAAAGGCATCCTGCCGAGGACTAGATAACTATTGCCATTCAGTGCTGAACGGCTGGCTGCTGTAGGAAAAAGGAAGGAAGAACACTTGTGGTTTAACTTCCCGTTAATAATGCGGGCTGCTTTAATGCAATGCCCCTGTGTGAGATATGGTTTTGAATGATATTGCACAAATTACATAATGTGGCAGTGAAGAGCATGCGATGAAGGCACACTCCCGACTATTACTTTTTCTTTTCAGTTCTGCTGATGACTGAGAAGGTCGCGTGATTGACATCCTGTTTTATTCTCTCTCAAGACAGGTTCTTGCACTGTACCTCTCTATATTGTCCTTTTCATCAGGAGCACGTATCTTCCACTCCTATAAATCTACAGACTTGTATTTTCTCCTTCTCAACCATTTCCTACAAACATGTCCTTCGAAAGCAAACATATCCTTCGAAAGCACGTGTTATTACTCCACAAACAAATGCCCCATTTACTACTTACACTTCTTCTCCTCTCACCAGTTATTTTCAGCAATTTTTCGTTTTTCGCTCTTTCCATTCGCCTTTTTATTTTCCTCCACATTTTAAAGAACCTGGAGTTGTCAGATCATAAGATGTTGAATTTATGAAACTGATTCGTCAATGACAAATCTTGAAAAAATATCTTAATTTTTATCTCGGCATTTGACATCAATGAATTCTTACATCAATGAAAACATAAATGTAACTTACCTCCCCGAGTTTTGGCTTTTGACTCATAGGGTGATCTTCACAATATTTAAATGAGTCCTCAGGTCTTAAAATAAGTGTTTATTTACTCCTGGTTAACTTTGAATATGAGTGGTTTTATTTAGTAATTACACGTCATAAAACTTGGATGTTGAGTGATGACTTTTATGACCACAGCTGCCGCCATACAGCTTCAAACCAACAACAACCATCATTCAACTCAACTCATTCGAAAGAACGAAGACAACAAAGATGTTCATATGTCACATCAAAGATTTTATCAGCTTTTAAACAATTACATTCATTTCATCTCATTATTTCTTATGTAATATTGCAACATAATTAACTGCAGCACAACATTATACAAAATTAGTTTACGTTAAAATATCTAAAATGTTCAGATTAATCTTCATGTAACTATACTTTCTTAAATGTTGAATAAGGTATATTCCAAGTATTTCTTTCTAAAATGGTTTTTCTTTCATCCAAGTAAAGAGAATAATCGATTATTAAAATACACATAAATCTGGAGCTTAGAGAAAAGTTGCAGCAGATTTTTTTTATAAAATACAATATAAATAACGGCAACTGTGAGTTAAATTTATGAATATTTATCGGATATTTCACATTTGCTAAGCGTTTTTCTCAGAGTTTTATCGAAATTCGACTGCCCTTAACCGGATTTGTTAGTGGGCATTCAGTAATGTTTTTTTCAATATACTCTGGTGAAGAGTGAGAAAGGCAGAATATTCATCACGCAATATTTAAGCTCTAGATGCGTCAATTGGAAATTCGCCGTTGTAGCGAACCTGCACCGGTAGTTTCCCTATGACGTGTTACCCTTATCTATGACGGCTAAGCTGCTTACCTTGAAAAACTGAAGCAACAATCACTTATTTTTGGAAACCTGATTTGTCTAACATCTCTTCAACAGCGAAACGACGTAGGGCGACCCATTCAAATTCATAGAGAGAACTAATTTCGATCCTGGTGTTGATCAGATTAAGACCTGTTGGCATTAAGTGAGGAGCAGGCGCTCTAGAAATCACTGGCCGCTCGCGGTTGTCTGAGAATTTGAAGGGTGCGATCTAGGTTTCTCATTGTCAAATAGAAATAGTCCAGAAAATATGAATAAGCGAAATAAGAGTGGACAGCTTCCAATAAACATTTCTACGAATCAATAGCAATTTTACTGCCACCAAGTTCCTTAACCACAACAACAGTCACTCTATAAGCTCTGTATAATTTGTTCCGGACATACAGCGTTTTCTATATATTTTTCTTCCGTAGCAACTGCTAAAAACGATATAAAACAATTATTTTCTGAGTACTAATCGAAAGTTTCTTTTTTATAACCTTCAATCCGGAGACTAATGCAGCTCCCCACTCTACACTATCTCTTCATCTCTTCCTAAGAACGGCACCTCACATCCATTTGAATCTATTTATTGTATTCATCTCTTCGTCAGCCTCTGCTATTTTTATCACATACTTTCTCCCAATGCTAAATTCACAATTCGTTGAAATATAGTCACGGTATAGTTGCTGGTAGAACTTCCAGGTTATGAGGCCGTGGTCCATAAAACTTTTCAGTTTCACCTAACGTTTCGTTCAGAGCTGCGCCGGACATCTTCAGAGGTCTTCTTACTTGCGTTGAGTCTCGCCGCCTGATGAGTAGGGTGTCTGAGAGCGCCATATATACTGTGAAAAGTGGGCGTGGTCAAGCTGTCACGTTATCAGCAGAGATAGTCCTTGTCAAAGATAATCACTATCGATTGCAATCGGTCAGAGATTAAATCTGTCAAAGCTACTGTCCATATGTCGCTTAGTTTCATATCTTCTTCTTTCCTGTTAAAGTTTTCTTTATGTTTATATATTTCAATTGCTTTCCTGTATAATAATTCGCCATAGTAGATAAAACTGATGTTTCGGAAAAACTCACTATATGACTCCCAGATTGAAGAGCATGCTATGCCACAGGCGATTTCTCTGTTTTTCCTAGTCGGCAAAGACTTTTGTGTTCCTTCAGCCTAGTTTCTATATTTCTTTTTGTTGTTCCAGTATAAATTTTACCACATGTACACGGAATTTTATAAACGCCACAATCAGAAAGAGTAGGTCGTTTATCCTTCACAGAACGGAGTATCTGACACATTATTATTTGGTCGCAGAACCCTGTTTACTCCTTTATCTGAATAGCCATTTTTCTTGAAAGATTGTTTCAGGTGTTTTAATTCAGAATCCAGGTGTTCCGGAGTGCAAATTTATCTCTGACCGCTTGCAATCGATAGTGATGTTTTATCTTTGACAAGGACTATCTCTGCTGATAAAGTGACAGCTTGACCACGCCCACTTTTCACAGTATATATGGTACTATCAGACACCCGACTCATCAGTCGGAAAGACTCAACCCAAGTAAGAAGACCTGTGAAGACCTCTGAAGATGATCCCACCCAATCTTCAATATTCTTATGTAGCACCAAATTTCAAAAGTCTATACCCTCTTCGTGTCTGAAGAATTTCGCGTGGCGTTTCACTCCCGTACAAGGTACCACTGCACAGAAATGCCTTCAGAATAAATTTTATTTGCGCTTAAATTAATATTTGATGACAACAAATTTCTCTTTTTCAAAAAACGCTTCCCTTCCCACTGCCATTCTCCTTGAAATTTTGTATGCCATAGGTGTTACTGGGGGATGTTGATCGTCCTTTTGCTGGTCTTGTTGGTAGGTTTGTATGTCGTTTCGATCACATTCTGGGTCAAAAATTTCCAGATGCGACCTGTAATTTTACTTATGAACGTTCCCACATGGTCGCCGATGCGAGGCATTGATTGACAACGAAATCCACCACATCTCGTGGCTCTATTTAGTAGGAACATCCCTTAACGATCTGCACAAAAGTATATATCGTTTGGCGGAGGGCAGCACTACGCAAGGTCGGACGTGAGGTTGCAGAGCGCTCGTAAAAGATAAGGAATTTAGCTAGTAATAAATTGTAATTTCCGTTTTTAACTAATTAAATACGTTCATTGGAGTCCTCCTAAAGCCCACGAACAAAACTTTTTCTTTTATTTGCCTATTGCTTTAGTAATAACGAAACGTTGGTTTTGTTTACTTTCTGCTGTAAGGCCTAGCGTGACACCGTGGGCAGTTTAATCTAATAGGTGCTTGTCTGAAAATTTCGGTGTTTTTTTTATCAATCTTGCCATTACAAAATTTGCTGCCAGTGATTAATCTTCGCTCCAATGGTTTCAGATTTGTTTCTTCATAAAGATCGTCCCTACTAGCGCTTGGATTTAATCTTGCTGCAATTCTTGAAATTCCACTCTCTGTACTAAATACTTTTTGTGAGTGTGGTATAGACGTTATCCATATAGGAGCAGAATACTCTAGAGTTGGTCTAACGTAGCTACAATAAGTATATGAAATCTCCCTTTCACTAATTTTAGCAGACTTAGTCTTTTTCTAGCCTTAATTATTAACTCTGCCCTAGTTCGTTTTTAGGTCAGATTCTAAGGTTATTCCCAGATATTCGACTGTATTTTAGGTGATACATGTTTCCCCCCGATAGAGAAATCCGTAGGCCTGTTGTAGCTTGTATTTTGTATTAGGCTAAGGTTCTATGCAGGAACGATAATAACTGGCGATCATCTGAAGATGTATTCCTTCCGTTCATTTGTAAACTGACAGATCGCATCGGGAAAGATTTGACCAAGCGTTGGATCGAAACGACACAGACCTACCAACAAGATCAGCAAAAAGACGCGTATCATCCCCTAGCAACACCTGGGTATACAAAATTCCATGCAGTTGTGGTCAAATATATATTGGAACAACTAAAAGAAGTTTCAACAACCGCTTAGCTGATCACAAAAAAAAAAAAAAAAAAAAAAAAAAAAAAAACTGACGTCTGGGACACACCGAAAATTCGGTGGTGGCAGAACGTGTTTCTTGTGATAGAAACCAAGAAAAAAATGTAACGAGACAATCGTTTTATCAAGGACATCTGGTGTTCACAAACACCGGAATCATTTTAACAGAAAAGAAAAATGTCTTAAATCAGGCAAAATATGGACGTCGAATTTCGGCAGCAAAATGACAATCGATTACTTTTAATCGAGAAGCAGGACACCATCACGTGATACCCGGTGGTGATTTTTATGCACTCTATAAAATACTAGATCCCATATAAGCATAACGGCAGAAACTGGTAGAGATGACTTCAGAGGATGTCTGCGGCAGATGGAGACGAAACGTCAGGGAGTTTTATCACGTAACACGGCCTCTCAGCCCGAAGGTTTTACCTGAAAATAACGCTAGTTGTTTTATATAGGGTGAGTCATAAATGAGGAAAAACATTTCGTGCAACTTGTCACAAACTGAGCTGTAAACATAAATTCGTCTACGGCATGTTTCAATATCAATAAATAACAATGCAATTGAATGGTAAAAATATGGAAATATGAAGTGAACTTTTGGGTGTTACTGTGCTACAACATTGGCCAAGGGGACAGTTCGGTAACAGGGCACAAAATGCGAGAGTTAGAGGTAGTCTAGCGATGACAAGCAATGGTCTGCATGCCACTGCGAAGAATGACAGAACTCACATCTATCTCGTACCATTTTCTCTGGCTGGTATTATGTATCATGGCTAGTTGGCATAGGAAGAGGAACTTGTGCCCTGTTGCCGAGGTGTCCCCTTGGCCAAAGTTAGCGCACAGTAACAACGAAAAGTCCATATTTTCAGATTTTCAGATTGTCATTTACTGAAATAGGAACGTATGGAAAACGAATGTATGTTTGTAGCTCAGTGCGTGACAATTTACAAGAAATATTTTTCCTCATTTATGACTCACCTTGTGCATGTGAAAGAGAGTATGAGTTTTCTAAATATCCGCAAATCATGTAACTGAGGCGGAAGTTGGGTACCATCCCGGTATTCATCTAGTGGAATGTGGAACACCGTTTAAAAACCGCATCCACACTGGTCTGTACGCCGACCAACATCGTTATTCCACTGTATGAATATGAACTGCGAGATTAATCAGACTGGTGTTGGGCAATAGTGACAATTGCACAATAATTAGCGAGGGTGCAGGGGACCCTTTATACTTCCGCTGTATAAGTACAATTTAATGACGCCCAGCTTTGTCAAAAGCCAGCCCTGTTTATATGTCAGTGCCGTCCTCCCATTTACGTACAAACAATAGGCCATAATCGTAATTTGGCCGTCAAGTATCCTGCGCGGCCCCATTACTGGCGTTGCCGGTATGACACTTGTGCCAGTAACTTTCCCCGCAGCCGCAGCCTGCTGGCCATTTACATGGCAGAATTTGCCATCTGGCTGGGGTTAATTGTGACCGCCTCTGCTGGGCGCCTTCACCTGTTAGGCCCGGTGCACATTTGATGCAGCACAGGCTGACAGGCTGAGGATAGGCAGAGGATAGGCTGCCAGCCGTTTGTAAACCATGCTTTTCAATGGGACAGACAGCGCACACTTAACGCAGCTGAGAGGGAAGGCAGGTGTTTCCTCGGTCAGGCCTCTGTCCGGTTATCCGAGGCACACGGTTTTCCAACGTCTCTGTTGCACCTCTGTCACAAACTGAAATTTCAAGTCATCCGATATGCTTCGCAAAAAATTTATTTTGTGTAGACGAATATAAGCGTCATCCTTCTCTGTATTTAGTTTCTTTGTAACACTTTCACTTTCTGCATAAACAATCTGAAAACACTATTTTAGGATTTGTGCGTGTTCTGCGCTAACACAGCTTTCTCAATCGATTTTGCTGATATTATTCGCTAGAAAAAAAATCTTATACTCAAAAAGCCACCGTATGATGTTCGACAGGTTTTCTTTTAGTTATTGTATATAGTTATCGTTATAATAAAAAAAAGTACATCTTCGCGCATATTTTGAAGTGTTTAGAGTGAAAAATGTAGTCGCTAGCCAGTTTGCATTTGGTGCGTTTTGTTGGTTGTTGGTTGTTGGTTGTTTAAGGGGGACAAAACTGCAATGGTCATCAGTCTTGGTGCGTTTTACACCATACATTACTGCACATGAAATGTAGCTAACATATCGAAATTGTTGTTAATGGTGGAATGAAAGAGATATCTCTTTCCATTCTCGAGATAATACGTGAGATACGTTTCACGCGACGTGGTCGGCAGCTAGGCGGCACACATGCAGCTGTTGCTGCCTGCTGTGCTGACTGCAGCATTGCCTAGTGTCTCCCTTCTTCGTATGCTGCAAATACAGACCCAAGCTGAAAACTAACAATTTACTGAAATAGAAAGACATCAACATTCATAAACCGAAGATTGAATATTTTTACTGTCTATAGTCTCTGGTTTCACTAACCTTGTGGCAAGCATGAGACCACTATATAAGCTAAAATTGCAACGATTTTTAGCATCAGGGACCTTCTTCAGTTTCTTGAAACGCGATGTCCACTCTTTCGTGGATCTTCAGGTCACTGCTAAGCCATAGATGATGCTAGGAACGTCTCTCGTCAGTATTTCTCAATCTGAATTATATACTACTATCCGAAATTCAACAATTACAGAAGTTCTAGCATAGCTTCACTAATTACTAACACATATAATGGCTGCTGATGGTAATTATCATTATAAATGATGACAGAGACAAAATAGGAAAGCAATTTAATAAAATACTGGACGTACAAACACAGCTGCCGTCAAAGAAGAAGAAGAAAGCAGTATCTTAGTACTCATGAGCACGTAAGAGCAACGAATAAAGACCTAAGTAAGGAAACACTTTGCCTCCAAATGCAGTTAAACAAGGAAACTATGATTTGCAAAAATTTTTGATATCGATATATCTTTCAATCTAAGACCTAAGAAAAGCAAACCAGGTGTCACCAAGAAGAAAAGTGTTTCTCATATATATGTGGCGTCTGTTCCGAAAGAACAGACGTCACTACTGATCCTGCAGCTGTTATTATTTAATATTCATAGAATATATGACATCAACTGCGATTGGGCAAAGCTGAAAATGTGTACCCAGCCGGCACTCGAACCCGGGTCTCCTGCTTTCTAGGCAGTTGCGCTGACCCCTACACCACTTTTTTGTTTTTTTGTTTTTGTTTTAAGTGAAGTTTCTGGAACGGAAATGAAACTTGTGTTCAGATTAACTCAGACGTTCTCCTAACGATCGTTGTAACAAAATTAAATTTCTTCTCCAAAACTTAAGAACTTGTTGTTAAAATTATTCTTTGATGAACCGATTCCTACGTAAGTAATGTCGACAAAAATAATATTCTCTTTCTGTAAATTCATCAGTAATGAACTGATTGGCCGTTTAGTTCTTTAATGTGAAATTATTTCCACATTTAAACTAAAATGTCTTCAGGTATACATTATATGTATATTCTTTCAAAGTGAGAAACTAAAGCGTAAGTACAAGTGATTGAATATATAGACATAAAATTGACGTTGATATGTGTCTCATTGCACCCAAATGATGGTCTGTGAGCAGCCGACGAGCAACGGTCGCAGAATTGCGTCTTCTTTCAGAGCAGAAGTTCTAGCCTACCCCTGTCTTTTTAAAGATTATCTTAAGTGCGTTCTCAAACTTCTTCTTATGGTCCTCGTAATTCCATGTTCTGACATACTCCGTTTCCATATATGTCATAAACTCTATAAGGTTGTCACTACCGATTTTATTAATGACGTAACTGGTATAATGCCCAAGTAGCCACATCACAGTATTGTTTTTCCATTGCGGATAGTATTTTTTGTCTGGTCTATACAATAGTTTTGTTTCTATACATTCCGGTGAGGTCCTGGTTACAAGCGCTATCTGTCGCCTAATCCACTTCCAGTGATGGTCGCGGTTTCCGCACGTGAATCTGTGTGGAATAGTGTCCACTAGATTACAGGTGAGGCATCGTTCTGTGTCACTCAGTCCAATTGCATAAAGCCTCTCATTGGTGCTTACGATGTTGTTTATCGTTTTGTATAGAGCTGACTTAACGTTCGAAGGAAGTACGCAGCTGTTGATATTCTGCCACACTGCTTTCCAGTTGACTCCAATGTACTTCGAGTCTATTTTATTCCTTCCTTCGTGTTTTCTTCTGTATTCCAAAATGTCTCTTGCAGTTAAGTTCTTGTAATTTTTTAGTCGTTCGCTCAGATAACTTCTCTCAAGATAGTACTCCCGGATATGTTTTAACTGAAAACTTATTGTTTGGACATTTATCGGTGAATCTGTACTTTCTGGTTTGACTGCTTCGAACAGCTTCGTAGTAAGGCTGTCAGGGTTGCTGTGTATGTGGTTGGTCATTCGTTTAATATATAGCGCAGTTGCTTTATTTCTTATATTAGTCAAACCCAGTCCGCCGTGTGTGGGGTCTAGCGTTACAGTTGTAGAGTCTACTCTGAATAGTTCACCCTTCCATATAAATGATGTCGTCTTTGACGTTATTGTCTTCGCTACCAGTTTAGGGATTGGAAATAACTGTGCTATGTAATATGCTTTTGACAGGATGTACGTAGTTACATACTTAACCCTCTGGTACTGATCCAAACTTCGGTAGTTATTTTCAAGCAGTGCTCCCTTGATTTTTTGCGCTACATCCCTCCAATTTTTTGCCATCATCTGTAAGGGGACGGTTGTCAGAATAGTTCCAAGAGCTTTATGTTCCACGACGTTTTTAGCCCAGTCGAGCCTGATGTCTTGCAATCCTCGTATACTTAAAAATTTACTTTTATTTTCGTTCATTTTTGCTCCTGATGCTAGACAATATTTATTTAGTTGTCTCTCTAGAGCCATCACGTCTTCTCTGTTCCTTACTATTATCCCTACATCATCAGCGTAGGCGCCAACCACTATTTTTCTTTCATAGATTGTAAGACCTGTCAGTTTAGCTTGCAGTTGCCTTAATAATGGTTCCAGTGATATTACAAAAAGTAACATCGATAGAGGACTTCCCTGAGGTACTCCTCGTTTAATTTGTATCTGTTTCGTCAGTTGACCATTAACAGAAACTTTAGCCGAGATCCCCAGTGCGCCATTTTTAACGATGTTTATAGTTCCTGGAAGAAATCCCATTCGTATCATGGTTTCTAGAAGATACTTGTGTTCGACCTGGTCGAAAGCTTTATAAAAATCGACGAAGAGGAGACCGCAGTGAATATTGCTAACAGATGTTAAAGCAATAATGTCCCTATATTGCGCAGCAGTTTGGAGTATCGTCCTTCCATAGGCACAAGTCTGATAATGACAGAAAATTTTCTCAGTTATTGGTACGATACGTTTATTTACTGCCCTTGCAATAATCTTGTAGTCAGAATTCAGTAGGGAAATTGGTCGAAGATTGTTGATTTTCTTGCTTCCTTTGTTTTTTGGGATCAGAACAATTTTACATTCTTTCAATTCTGAGGGGACACATTTACCCTGAAACACTTCATTCACAATTTCTGTCATCTTATCTCCTATCAAATCCCAGTACCTTTTATAAAACTCGATGGGTAAACCATCGGGTCCTGGTGACTTCTTAGTGGGAGAACTGCGTATAATTTCCAGTACTTCTTGATTAGTAAAGGCTGAAGACAACTGTTCATTGTCTTCTCTAGTTATTTTAGAAGTCACGTTTTCAAACAGTTCATCGTAATAGTCTTCATTAGAGTCACATGATTCATATATATCTCTGTAGTACCGATGTATTTCACGAATTATTTCATTTTGTTTGGTGAGGACAGTACCATCTACCAGCTTGAGCTCATCCATGAAAGTCCTTCGGCGGTTTTTGTTGTGTTTTATTAAGTGATACAAAGCCGCAGATTCGTCCTCACTGACTGATTTTGCTTTAGATTTAAGCTTAAGTCCTTCTAATTGTTGTCTCTTCAATGCTATTAACTTTGCTTTTATCTTTTTAATATCTTGCAGTCGAGTCGTAATTCCGTCTACCTGATCATATAACCCTTTTAATACACTGTAATAGAATTCCATTGACTGTTTGATTTCCCGAGAGCGCTCTATGCTATAACAAATAATTACTTTACGTAACTTTGGCTTCGCTCTAGTGGTCCACCACTCTAAAACACTATTATAGCTATTAACTGAGCGTAGACACAGTTCCCATGCACGATTAAGTTGTTCTTCTAATTCCTTGTCCATTAAAACAGCAGCGTTCAAACATCATTGGCCCCTGTACCAACGTGTTGGTTGTTGATCTAAATTGATACAGGTAGAAATGCTGCTGTGATCTGAAAAGCTTGCAGGAATTGTTTCCGCTTTAAGTACATTGGTCGCTAGGTTGTCGGACACATAGATCCTATCAATTCTACTGGAGGATGTACTGGTAATATAGGTGAACTGGACCAGTGTCGGATACTTAATTTCCCAAACGTCCCTCAGTTTCAGTTCTCTGACAAGACGGTTCAGCTCGTTTGAATAATTAAAATTGGGAAACTGGTCTTTTCGGTTCAGAACACAATTAAAATCACCCGATAGTATGAGTTTTTGAGGGTCCTTCCGAAGTAGATAAATTATATCTTCTTTAAAAAACTTTGCTCTTTCGGAACTATGCGTATTGCCAGAGGGTGCGTAAAGGTTAATAATTGTGACACCCATTATGCTCACCCCTATTCCTCTTCCAGATTCAAGCATTTCTACATCATTTACAGGAATACCGTCTTTTATTAAAATTGCCGTGCCAACATTCATTTCAGGTGCAGAATTAATTAGAACAACATATCCGGGTATTGTAAAATCTGTCATTAGCACCTCTTGCAAGAGAGCAATGTCTGTTGCTAATTCGTACAAAAATTGTTTTAAAGCTTCGGTTTTAACTTTAGACGTAATCTTATTTACATTTATTGAGACCACTGGGGACACAGTGATCACCGCACCTGCAAGGACTACCCATGCACGCCTCCCGTCAGATACAAATTCCCAGCTTCGCCCTGCCCATGGTACTCAAACTCGTAGTTTAACTAATTCCCGTAAGAGTAAGGGCTGGGCAAGTTTGAAGCCCTTACTCTTACGGGCATTAGTTAAACTACGAGTTTGAGTACCATGGGCAGGGCGAAGCTGGGAATTTGTATCTGACGGGAGGCGTGCATGGGTAGTCCTTGCAGGTGCGGTGATCACTGTGTCCCCAGTGGTGTAGGGGTCAGCGCAACTGCCTAGAAAGCAGGAAACCCGGGTTCGAGTCCCGGCTGGGTACACATTTTCAGCTTTACCCAATCGCAGTTGATGTCATATATTCTATGAATATTAAAAAGTGTTTCTGTTCGTATATACTGCACCACAATCATGATTAAATATGTTAGTTGTGTAAAGGTTTTTTTTTCAATTATTGAATTTGCGGTGACACTTCTTTCTCTGAATTACAAAAAAATGAGAGAAAAATAAATCTTATTTTAATTATATTTCTAAAACATATCCCTGTTTTCTCTTTAGTGAGTATGATGTATCAGACACTGTTTTTCTTCTCTGTTGAGTCTTCTTTACTCAGCATGTGACCCTCTTTGAACTATCGTCTGTTAAATCGGAATAGCTCAAGAGCTTATAATGAACTTCCATAGACCAGACAAGTTCGCTATGTATTCGTCACCTTTGCTTGTTGCTGAACAGGCCTTTCACTGCTCTTACACTCACTTTGTCATTATACTAAAACACACACACACACATAAATTAAATTAATTGACTTTCAAAGGATATTCAGGATTTCAATCTAATTGCATCGAGAGGTTTGCAGTGGACATGAAGGACGTGCTATGATTCATGAGCGTTTGCCAGATGCGCTGTCCTCCTCTGCCTGTGCTGCACCTATGCTGCATGAAGTCTGCGCTGACCTGCAGAAGCCCTGCACATCGCCTCTGCATTTGCTCTGCCTCTGCTGCGTCAAGTGTGCACCAGGCGTTACCCACTAGCCACACGTCATGAATGGTGGTGCCCTCTATAAATGCAAGAACACCTCGAAGCACAGTGGCAGTAGCTGGTAGATCACAGGCGACCTCAGATATGTCTGCTGCAGATGGAGACGAAACGTCAGGGAGAAGTGTTATTTACTGTACACGGTCTCTCGACCTGGATGTTGTACCTTAAGGTAGCACTATTTGTGTTATACTTGTGAAAGAGAGCGGATTGTGTAACTGAGTGGGAAGTAAAACACCGCCTAATAACCACATCCACGCTACCCTGTGTACTGTTGGTTTCGTAATTTTAGGTGTAGTGTAAACATGTGGATCAAATACCGCTTTTAGAACTGATTGAATTTCACCCGCTCGGTTAGCGTGTGGTCTAACACACCGCTAACCGAGATAGGGAGGCGTACTGTCCCCGGTTCGAATCCGCCTGGCAGATTAACAAAGAGGGTCAGAGTGCCGGCCAGCATAGATATGGTTTTAGGTAGTTTTCCACATCCCTCTACCAGGATGGCCCCCAAATCCCGCCTCATTACACGATTCGCAAACATTTTGTAAGACAACGCATTCACATATAACACTATATACAGACATTTGGGGCACACATTTCTTCCCGGGGGGCATGGGGTGGCGAAAGGAAGGGCATCCAGCCACCTACTAACATGCCAAATCCGACATAACCAAAGCCAAACTTGCATGTTGGTGCATGGCTCAAGAGAAATAAAGAAAAAATTGAATAAAATTTGGAAAATCTGCAGGAATTAAATTTTTTATGCTGATGTCAGACTAGAGCAAGGATCATATAGGCGTTAAAAATAGCGGTAGCCATTATTGACTTTAAGACACCACCTGAAAGCACCACTACAGAAGAAAGTCGACAAATAGCTATCTTTATCCGCAGGATGAGGCGTGGATCAGCTGTAGACTTTGCTTTGTACTGGAATAGGTAATAAAATTAAACTACCCGCCGTAAATCGATGCTTGGTTATCGTATGCTTTGCACAACAAAATCTGATGATACCATTAAGTTACTGACACAATTGGGAAATAAAATCATAAAATATCGGAATTCGCTGAATAAAAACATTAACTGCAGTTCTGAAAATGAAATTAATATAATATATATTTATAATATAATTAATGTAGTTAAGAGTTGAGTTTGAAACAAACTTATGCAATTGCGTAGCGAATCCTAATAATAACCAAGCTTTCTTTCACGATTGATCACAGCTTCCTAAACACAATGAATTAAAAAAATTATTGGGTGTAGAAGGTCATATTGAATTAATAAAATCTAGGGTTTTTATTACAATCACAGTAAAACTCACATTTATATTTTCGTAGCAGAGAGTACGAAGAGGCGTCCGATTAGTACAAGAATACAGAGCAGAAAGACAAAAAGCGTTTCTGTTCTCTCTCCAGGCCGGTTGAAAAAATTGATAATCGCAGAACAAAAAGTGTTAGAGGTGTATACTGAATTGAGGAAGGATACACAAACGAAAAGCGTCGCAGATCTAGTTTAAGTAAAAATATGTAATGTAATGCTACAGCTTTACGACAACCAACGTCGTTATCCCGCTGCGCTGATACGAACCACGTGACTAATCAGGCTGTTGCTGTACAATAGCGACTATCGCGCAATAAATATCGAGGGTGCACGGGCCACTTTATACTGCCCCTGTATAAGTACAATTTAATCATGCCCGGCTTTTTGAAAAGTCAGCCTGGCTTATGCGTCAATGCCGGCCTCCCATTCACGTACAAACAGTGGGCCATAATCGTAATTCGGCGGCCAAGTAATCCTGCGCGGCTGCATTACTGGCAGTAACTTTCCCCGCAGCCGCGGCCGTGCCGGCCATTTACACGGCAGAATTTGCCGTCCGGCGGGGGTTAATCGTGACCGCCTTCACCTGTTACTCGCCGCCCGCCGTCTGGAAATAGCCGCGGTGGCAGCTGCCGCCAGTCGATAAACCATTACCCAAGATAAACGGCGGATTACCGGCCCAAATAATCGCGCGAAGCGCTGACCTGTGAACGCGTCGGCCACCACAGGCGCTGACCCGGCCACGGACGGCTATTTCTGGAACTGTGACGGGCCCGGGCCGGTGGACTACTCTTCCGATGACCGCGGCTGAAGGTGGACACTGTGACCGTGCTCATTAGTTGCCGTCTACTTGCTCTTTCATATTTGATTCTGTGCGATTCCTTTTACTATTAATACTAAAAAAAAAGTCTTGATCGCAAAAAATTAACAGTTTTTATTGACCGGTTTCCACCTGATGAAGGTCATTTTCAGGACTAAATGTAGCCCGTGTGGCCAGTGCTGGACTCGGCTGGGTTGGGCTGTCCTGGCTGGCAGCAGAACAGCCGGGACAGCCCAGACTGGCCACATTGGCAACATTTTGTTCCGAAGATGACCTACAACAAGTCGAGACCGGTCAATAAAAACTGTTATTTTTTGCGATCAAGACTGTTTTTTGTAATATTAATCATACCAATTAGATCGTTGTTTCTCTCATTTGACAATATTGTCTAAATTGATGAACCTTTACGATGTTTGGGAGAGCATTACGTAATAGGTGGTGTGAGCCTTAGGCAAGTACTTTTAATTTAATATAGTTCAAGTACGTACCCATTGTGACACGACTATACCCACGGTAGATTTAAATTTTATGCTTGTATCGCAGTCGAAGGTACCAGGGGAGATCCTGATGCGCTTTAGCAATATCCAGTGTTAACACAATTGCTGACGCTTAAATTAAAACGATTCATCGTTTGTCAGCGCCCCTCCACGCTCTTTCTAATCGTCGTTATGACTGGAAATCAGGCATTACATTGTTCAAACAACTTACGGTTATTGCAGAACGACATGTTGACCATAGCTGTTTATTTTTTCTCAGAGCTACCGGTTTCGGTCATTTACCATTATCAAGCGTTATCTGAGATTCGCTAATAGCTTAACATGTCGTTATACAAGAATTCAAAATTATAACATAAGAATTTGCTGTAACAGTCAGCCACTGTGATACTATCAATGACTAGAACATGACAGCAAATTCTTATGTTATAATTTTGAATTCTTGTATAACGACATGTTAAGCTATTAGCTTATCTCTGATAACGCTTTATAATGGTAAATGACCGAAACCGGTAGCACTGAGAAAAAAAAACAGCTATGGTCAACATGTCGTTTTGCAATTATCTAAAAGCTGTTATGCCCCATTTGTTCAACATTCTCAACTTACGGTTATGCTGTCGGGTGACGTCGTCGACAACCGCCAATATTTCGGTACGAGGAAAGCACAACTTCACTCAAGGAAGCAATGTGCGAGTGTATTTAATACCTCGGTTTGCATGGGTAAACAAGGAAGATGACGCAGACAGTACAAGTCACTGCAGATTCAACACAACCAAAGATGACCAAACATCCGAAATATCGATAGTGACTGTTAATCAACAGGTGAGGCAGCATTAATTTTGTCCCTCTGTTTTATGACGAGAGACACTGCCGGATTCCAAGCAGAATTTAAACAAAAACCACCATCTCTGTTAATAAGGCCGCTTGCTAGTTTAATTTCAACAGCTTCGTTATTAACACTATCCCAAAAGGTGAAAGTGCTTGCCAGAATCTCCGTGTTCTTGTATTCCATAGTATAACACGCATAGCCAAACCCTGTACAATGGCAAACTGTATAGAGCAACTCAAATCTCAATTTCTTATACCGGGTGATCAAAAAGTCAGTATAAATTTGAAAACTTAATAAATCATTGAATAATGTAGATAGAGAGGTAAAAATTGACACACATGCTTGGAATGACATGGGGTTTTGGGGTATATTGGAACTGAAGAAAAGGAATGCTAGACGCGCGTCGTTTGGTGATGATCGTGTGCTCAGCCGCCACTTTCGTCATGCTTGGCCTCCCAGGTCCCCAGACCTCAGTCCGTGAGATTATTGGCTTTGGTGTTACCTGAAGTCGCAAGTGTATCTCTAGCGATGCTGAAAGACAACATCCGACGCCCATGTCTCACCATATCTCCGAACATGCTTCACATGCTGTTCACAACATTATTCGTCGACTACAGCTATTGTTCAGGAATGATGGTAAACATATTGAGCATTTCCTATAAAGAACATCATCTCTGCTTAATTTGCTTTGCTAAATTTTGCTTTTATGGTCAGATGAAGCGCCATCTGTCGGACATTTTTTTAGTTCTAATAAAGCCCCAAAACCCCATGTCATTCCAAGCATGTGTGTCAATTTTTACCTCTCTGTCTACATTATTCTGTGATGTATTAAGTTTTCAAATTTATAGTGACTTTCTGATCACCCGATATATAAGGTGATTTGTCGTACTTCAGGGATGAATTCATCATTATCACTTGTACAGGACAGTTTCGAACTCTGAATTTCCGGAGCCTTAGAGAGACCCGCAATACGTCGAAACCACTTCTCATCAATAAGATAAATACTGCTACCTGAGTGTAATAAGCAACACAGGTTCACCATGGACCGTAGCACACATATATGGGAGGTTATCGCATGGCAGTCCTTTTACCTTATGCCTCTGCCTTACTAAGGCCTTAACATCATTACACATCCCCCTTTTTGCCTGGCGTCAACTGTTTGTCCCCCTTCTCTGGTTCTTGGTACAATTACGCTCCAGGTATCCATGCTCATTGCACCGAAAGCAAACATAACCGTTCCCTGACGGTATTAGCTTCTTACGCCATCACGAGCGAAATGTCCCAATTTGTTGCATCTAACACACATAATAGTGTTGTTATGTTCACTAGAGGTAGTACCATTAGTTGGTGGAACACAGTTGGGAATATGACATCCTGATGCCTTATCCTTCCGTTTCGCATCCCTAAATAGAATCGGCTCAATTTGCGATACTAGGTGATTTAATTCCACAAATGTTTGCGTTTTAGTGCAGAATAGCGCTCTTGATCTATCTTCTTCCCGAAAACCCCCGACTATGCTACTGACTGCATTGCTTTCTGTAATTTCTAAACAATGAGCCGATAACGCTGTTCGAAAATCCTCAATGTATTGAGACAAACCTACAGATGTGCGTTACACAAGATAAACGTGAGAACTCATAAGTTATCTGAGGTGTAATCGCGCAAAATCTGACAGCATCGTCCACGAACACCCTAAAGCTCGTTCTACACGATCTACTTTGTGGTGAATATTGACTACTCGTAGTGCTTGCGCCTACGTGCCTACGTGTAAATCAGTTGCCTACCCAATCACAAGTTTGAATGATACATTTCCTGTTTTTCCCGTCTTTATTGTATTTTAATGCCAGAAGGGGGGGGGGGGGGCACAGGCTGGCAGCAGCCTCGTACACTGCTCTTCAGCCCAGTGTACTTATGAGTTTCACATTCGGTATTTTAAAACAGGAGAAGATGAATATTGAATTTAACAATAAAACAGGAGATAAAATTAATTCTCTCTATAATCAATTTGTTGAGACTATAGCTGATATATTTAAAGGTGGAAGAAAGTACCATCAGCTGTATAAGTATTATTTACTCAATTAGGCGACCGGTTTCGATGTAACAACAACGTCATCTTCAGGCTCCCGTTCTGCAATTGACAGTACTAGCACAATTGAAAAGTGCAGTCGTTACCACCGGTAGCCGCGAATTTCTTAAACCGTTCATGTGAAAACCCCAACGACGTTGTTGGATTTTTGACTTGAACGGAATAAGAAATTTATGGTTACCGGTGTAAATGGCTCTACTTTTCAATTGTGCTAGTACTGATAGTTGCACAACTGAACATGGTGTGATTGTAACACTGAGTAATTGAATAAATAATATTAATACAGCTGCTGGTAATTTCTTCCACCTTTGGAAATAAAGTTGTCTAATTAAAAACAATGAAATGATGGCTTTAAAACACACATAATCAGGATTAAAAACTGTCAGGGTGGCTAAAAAACTTTCCCCATTATTTAGGTTCTCAATTGTGTACAAAATTTGCAACATGAGATTTGAGAAGAACATCAACTGTGAATTACCCTTTCGTCATTTATAAACTCAATTACACTTTTCCTGCTACTACATAAAAAGTGCCCTGATAACTCCACTTCTTCATTCAGTTGCGAAACTTCATAGTAGACCGCTCTACAGTTTTGGTAATTACGTCTAAACGAAAACGATACGCGCGAGACGCAGTACGGGAATACCACGCCAGAGGCGGTGCAGTAGACACACTCCTTTAGAGTAGTCAACAGAGAAACGAAAGTTCGTCGTGTAAGAGGGACTTAAGAAAGCTGCTCAGATTGTCTCGTAAAACGTGTATCAACGCACCTTACGTTTATGCATTGTGTATGCAGACCTTCTAAAGACGATAATGGTTCCTTCACCAAAGAATTGCAATTCCAAGCAATGTAAAGATTACAGGACAATTAGTTTTATATGCAATGTTACCAAAGCTGTGACCAGAAGAGTGCTGTGAAGAATAGACAAGAAAATAGAGGAGAATTTAGGAGAAGATCAGTTTGGATTTAGAAAAGGAAAAAAAAGACCAGAGATGCGAATGGATGCCTGAAGATGTCAGCAGAAAGGTTTTTAGAAGTAAACAGAGATTTATATGTTTTTTCGGATGGGTAAAAGGATTTGACAGAATTGACTGGTGTATGCTGTTGAAGATTTCTAAAGATACTGGGATTGAATGAAAGGACAGAAGGCTGATAAAACAACTTTATGTGGGGCAGAAAGCAGTGGTGCAAGTAGAAGAAGCTAAATTGAAGACGTGGCTATTGGAAGACGTGAGACAGGATTGTTGTTGGTGTTTCACTAAGTGTGTTTGCCTCTGTAACTGTAAAAATAATAGGTGACGGGAAATTTTAATGCGGTTACACTTTCTGCGGAACTATGAACATTTTCCAAAGAGTTACAGCACAAAGATATAACTTTTTAAATGGAACAATAGTTTTTTCTATCGTACATTGGAGTCGTTGAAACCAGCTGCGTCCAAATCAATTTCAACTACATTCCTATCACAGCTTGGGAGCTACAACCCTACAAAGTTTCAGGGGCAGATACCACAAAAGCAGCGCATAATGCAGTGCGCCTTATAAATGTGGTGCGGCCGAGTTGTAACGTCGCCGGTGTCACGGAGCGAGAAGCTTCCTCGATGCGCTGTTAGACTGCCGACTGTCGCCGCCGACGGCCGTATACCCGACAGTTGGAGCCACACAAACAAATTCAAATGTTTGTATAGTCTATGGGACTTAAGTACGGGGTCATCAGTCCCTAAACTTACAAACTACTTATGAACTACTTACAAACTAGGACGGCACAAATATCCATGCCCGAGGGGGGATTCGAATCCTCGACCGTAGTGGCCGTGCGGACCGTGACTGGAGCGCCTCAATCCCCTCGTCCACCGCGGCCGCCAACCAGAGCTCAATATACCACAGTTACTGACATCGGATGACGATGGCATACACGAACAACGAGTACGTTGATATGTTGCTGATGATCGGCGAGTGCCGACACGATGCCACTGAAGTAACCACGGCGTATGCCGTGAGATATCCTAGGCGAAGAGCCGCGGCAGCCATTACGTTCTTACGTGCCGAACAACGACTTCGGGAAACAGGCGGCTTGGTAATGCGCCGCAGTAACAGACGAAGACCTGCAAGAAATGAGGAAATGGAGGTGGTTTGTTTTAGCTGCACTACACCACGATACTCATGTCAGCTTAAGAGCCGTTGCTGCAGTCTCTGATGTCAGTCTCACATCTGTGTGGCGTATAGTACACGGCCACAGGCTTCACCCGTACCGCCTGTCACTGACCCAGGAGCTGCATGAGAACGATTTCCGTGCAAGAGTGACAGTCTGTGAGTGGGCCATGAGTAATTTCACGCTGGAGACTTTACAAAGTGTTATGTTCTCTGATGAGTCCACGTTCGCAAATTATGGTGTAGTGAATCGCCATAACATGCACTACTGGGCCGCAGAAATCCTCGGTGGGTACGACCTGCCGACCGTCAACGTAGGTGGTCTATTAACGTGTGGTGTGGAATCCTTGGGGATGAAATCATCGGTCCACACTACTTCCCAGGTACAGTGACAGGTGAGTTATATCGCGCTTTTATAGCCGACAGTTCGGGTGGTCTCCTTGAACATGTGTGTGTACACACGAGAGTCCATATGTCGATGCAGCACGATGGTCACCCAGTCCATTCTGCGCGTGCTGTTGTGGAAGAACTAAACAACAGGTTTGCAGGAAGATGGTTGGGATGCATGGTCCTCATTCATGGTCCGCAAGGTCGCCCGATTTAACACCAGTAGATTTCTTTTTGTGGGGATATCTAAAGGATCGTGTTGATGTCACTGAGCCCACATCCCCAGATGATCTAAAACGGCGCATCGAGGACGCATCTCGCTCTGTCACACCTGCGATGTTACATCTCGTCCGCAGATTCTTTCGACGGCGCATTGCATTATGCATTGAGGAACATGGACACACATTTGAACATCTCATGTAAATAAACTTCCCACCGCCATAACATCCATCACTCACCACACAGCCATGTATTATGTACAGCGTGTGGTATCTGCCCCTGAAACTTTGAAGGGTTGAAGCTCCCAAACTAGCAATGATAGGAATATAGTTTAAATTGATTTGGACGCAGCTGGTTTCAAATAATGCAATGCACGATATAAAAAACTATTGTTCCATTAAAAAAATATATCTTTGTGATTTAACTCTTTGGTAAATGGTCGGCCGCGGTGGCCGAGGGGATTGAGGCGCTCCAGTCACGGTCTGCACGGACACTGCGGTCGGGGGTTCGAATCCCCCCTCGGGCATGGATATTTGTGCCGTCCTTAGTTGTAAGTAGTTCATAAGTAGTTTGTAAGTTTAGGGACTGATGGCCCCGTAGTTAAGTCCCATAGACTCTACAAACGTTTGAACGTTTGGTAAATGATACAATAAACTATGTTCATAGTAGAGGTCTACATTATGTCCGATTTTTACCGGCGAGTCCCGTTCGCCCATCTGGCTCTCGGGAGTACGCGACCGAGCGTCCTCTTTAACCGGTTGCGGGCAACCGATCGCCAGCGCTCGGCCGAGCGCGCCGGACGCTCGGTCGGTCACCAGTAACCGGCGCACTCAGCGCCAGCCAGCTGCACTTCGTCAGACTGGTTACATTAATACTTCTTCCATAGATCATGAATACGACACTTCGTAATGATGTGGAACTTGTCAGTGTAATAAAAGGTGTCTGTACAAGATATTACATTACACAAAATGTTATATGACACAAATATAATTTGTATTCTTTTTATTTTTATTTTTATTTTTTTTATTTTTTATTTTTAGTTTTACTAATTTATATCTAAAAATTCATCCACTGAGTAGAAAGAGTTGTCATTCAGTTATTCGTTTAATAAATTTTTAAATGCTAGTTAGCTATCTGTCAGGTTTTGTTGCTGTTTGGTAGGTGACCGAAGACTTTTGTGGCAGCGTAATTCACCCCCTTTCTGTGCCAAAGTGAGATTTAACCCTGCATAATAATATCATCATTTCTCCTGGTGTTATACCTATTCACACTGCTATTACTTTTGAACTCGGTTTGCCGCGGCGGATTAGCCATGCGGGATGCGCACGGCCGTTCGCCATCTGGGGTTCGGGTCCCCTCTCAGGCAAGGGTGTCTGTGTTATCCTCAGGTTAGTTTACCTCAGTTTAAGTAGTTTGCAAGCTACGGACTAATAAAGCAGTATAGTCCGATAGATTTACAAACATGTGAACATGTGTGTGAACTAGGTTGGATAATTAACAACAAATTTCATAAGTGAATATATATACTCTGAAGTAACTGTGAGGACACCTAAATCCTTAAATAGATGTCTCCACAACGATCTTGGGCGCGCTCCAGTAATTATTCTGATTACACGATTTTGTGCAGTGAATACTTTTTTACTGAATAGTGAATTACCTCAGAATATGACGCCATACGAAAGCAGTAAATGAAAATAGGCGTAGTAAACTGTGTTACTGAGATTCTTACCGCCAAAATTTGCTAAAACCCTAATAGCATACGTAGCTGAACCCAAACGTTTTAACAGACAATCAGTGTGTTGCTTCAAGTTTAATCTCTCATTAATTCACACATCTAAAAAATTTGAAAAACTCTGGTTTCCCTTCAAAACGAACGAATAATTTCGAAAAACCTTAGCTACAGACTTCTGTTCAAAGTCTATATTTATTACTGGAGTTGTGCCATTTACTGTACTGGACTGTATATGCTGTGTTTTATCAAAAGTTAATGAGAGTTCTCGTTTTTTGGATGTGATTACTATACTTGTATCATCAGCAAAAAGAACTTTTCTTCATCAATGTAGAATGGCAAGTTAGTAATGTATATCAAAGATGAGAGACCACCGCTTCATATTAACAACTTACTTATTTCTTTCACAAATGTCTTTCGTTGTTTACTGTCAGTTCTATAACCCAAATACTACAACTGTATATGTCACATTTGATGTTTGATGTTGTAAGTTTAGGGAATTATGATACCGCAGTTAAGTCCCATGAGCTGTACAAACATTTAAACATTTTTAAATATTTCGCAAACTACTGGAGTTTCTACCATTGAGGTGATCATGTCTTCCAGTAACTGCAACGTTAAAAACTGTAATTTCTTATATAGTATTTCGTTCCGTTTGGTAGACAAACGGTAATACAGTAGTCTAATCGTCCGTTATGTGCAGCGTATCTCCTTTTAGTTATAAGACCACAGATGAGCGTGTAAAGAGCAAATTTTGTTCTTTATAGCACATATTAGATTAGGCACCATTGTCACCCGTATTTTGTCGGCCTTTTCTTTAATATGCCACGATACTGTGGTAGGGTGCGGAAGAACATCTTCTATATTGACTTTGCCATAGGTGGCGCGAACATTGATGAGCTCCTGCGAGTAATTCTTGAAGCCAATCTTACTACAAGTATTTAATGGTAGCAAATCTATTCCGCCCATATCGACCAACCTATCAACATCAACTTTCTTTATCCTACTTGGTACTGCAATTGATTGGTGTAGTTCTGCTCCGCATTTACTTTTGCAGTGCCGAATCATGCCTGTTGAGCTTGACTGGTACAAAAGTATAGTATCGCATGTGGTACATTGCACGAAACCAGCAGAAACCTGTGTGACAGAATATGGTAAGGGTGGGGAAACAATTCATGCTGAAAGTGTATATCGATAAGACCAAAGTGATGAAAATTGGAAAAGAATGTTAAGCGGTCACCTGTTTCTTTTGTAAATTTTATGGTACGGTGGGAGCAAGTTATAACTTACTTGAAACTTGCTCTTTTTGTATCCACGTTGTTCAAGCCTTGTGATTATATTGAATTACATAGAGGATAACTGTGCCCAACTACGAGTCGCCATGGTTCTGTGCGTGAGTGGTATATGTGCAACAAATTGATGCAACGTGGCCCAATGTTTACTCAGTGGTTTAAAAATACACAAACCACCAACTCCAAATAGACTCCAATTTTCTTTCAAATGCGCAACGGTTGACTTTGCACATGTACCGAGTAGCCTGTCAGGTGCAATGCCTCGTTAACTTTCCCGAACATGAAACAGTCATTAATTCCTATCTAATTTCAACCTGGCTTTACTATACTTCGGCTCACAATTTGCAATATTACACTGGGAAAGGATGTGGCGCCTCATTCAATTAAATCAGGGGAAGCTTTTCATTGACAATATTCATTAATTATTCTGATCCTCGCCTCGTACATTTGTTTTTATAGCCTAACATATTTATGAAGTTTTTATCTTCTATTAATGATCTCCTAAATTAAAACATATGGTAGTGCGTTGTTGATTCTTTGCAGTGTATGTACGGGATTCAAGGAAACACTCATTATTCACGCATTAAGTTCCACTAGCCCAATACGCTGATATACTAATACTCAAACCAACTAAACAGCTCGTCATTTCCGAGAACCAGCAGAGAACATGAAAATTATAGCCGACACCGATAGATTTTTGCTTTCCTACTTCCTTTATCAGAAAACCCCACTTTTCAATTACACAAGCAAGTAATGTGAAACTGCTTACTCTGAAAATTATTTCCGCGTATGTACTAACTGAAATTTCATATTTAAAAAAAAAAAGCCCCAAAAATGAAACCAAAATTACATTATTAAAATAAGTCTCGACACACATGGATTACCACAGTGTTGCACGGTAATACTATGCCACATCACCAAAAACCAAATCACACATCGCCTTTGTAGCGATACCACGTTGCTCACTAACACAAGTCTGTTACTATTATAATTGATTGAAAAGGTCTCACAACATTAAATAAAATTCACACAGATAATTATTCTGAACTGAAAATTCAACTCACCAGTCACATCTACTTGTTATACGTACGCCAAAGGAAACCCACCAACTTTCGGATAACAATGAACACCCAAAGAAATCCATTGATTTAGGCACAATTCTCATGATATTCACACGCAAAATTGCCCAGCAATATTTTACCATTATAGTTCCCTGAGCTGACACCAACCCTTTCCCTGAAAACTTCGTTACTACACAACCTCATGGTTCACAGTCAATCTCACAATTCAATTTTACGTTTCCCCACTTTACTTGAACAAAACCAATAAAATCACCGCAGAACTTGTCTCAAAACTGATATGAAATGAAACTCCAACTGAATCCTTTACCAAAACCACAATATTCACAATATTCCCCGTCATTTTTCAACTTTACCTCAAGAACTACTCTTACCTACATCCTCTTCAACCAAGACTCTGGTCACCTCCGCTCAACATGGCCGGATCCCCAGCCTAACTGCCTCCGCCTTGAAGTTCCCTCCCGCCAATGCCAGCCTCTAGCCAACCTTCTGACTATCCCCGAACTGACTGTTATCGACCACGACCTCGCAAACTCAAACGAACCTCTCTGCAGATTCGCGCAAAATCGGAAGTTGGCAAACCTACCCCACAACTGCATGCACTAACACCTCAGCTAGCACCCGAATAGCAACATTCATTCATTCACACACATAAACATTCTCTCTCACCAAAGGATAAGGAAGTGGGATCTGCGGAGCCTGGTTCCTTAATTTTCTTTTATTATTCAAACTGCAACCGACAACCCATCCTGTTTCCACCTGACTGGCGTAATTGAGAATAAATATTAATAATGAACACAGTCACTACCAAGTGCAGCTCAAACACAATACCGGAACCCAAATAAAGCAAATATTTAATCGTTATAAAACACGAAAAATAATGAAATGGTACCAACAGTACCGTTTCAACATGACACAATCAATATATTTCAATATATCACTCTAGGGAAGAAAACTGCAACAGGTTCAATAATTTCATTATCTAGGATGCTTGATAACTTTCAATGGAAGTGAAACGCTGAATATACATGGGAAAGAAAGCGTTTGGAAGAGCGAAAGATTTACTGACAACCAGGAGCATACACATTAATCTTCGGAAGAGGTTCGCCAAATGTTATGTATGGGGCGTGGTCTCTTATGGCTTCGAAACATGAACAGTTAGAAAAAAATCATCTGTAGTCCCCTTACTAAAATTCCTCCATGATCCCCTATCCAATACTAACATTGATGCCTCGTCTAATGTTACACCTTTTACTACAAAATCATTCCTCACCGAATTCAAGTACTTTCTCCTTGGTCTTCCTCGACTCCTCTTACCCTCCGCTGCCGAGCCCATTAGTTTCTTAGGTAACCTTGCTTCTCCCATGCATGTAACATGACCCCATCATCTCAGCTTGTTCTCTCTGATTGCTTCATCTATGGATTTGGTTCCAAGTTTTTCTTTGATTTCCTCATTGTGGACACCCTCCTGCCATTGTTCCCATCTATTAATACCTACAATCATTCTTGCTACTTTCATATCTGTAACCTCAACCTTATGAATAAGATAACCTCTATTCACTCAGCTTTCATTCCCCTACAACAATGTTGGTTGAAAGATAGAGCGGTGCACCGCTAGCTTAGTCTTGGCACGGACTTCCTTCTTGTTGAAGACAGTATATCTTAGCTGAGCACTCACTGCATTAGCTTTGCTACATCTTGGTTCAAGTTCTTTCACTATGTTGCCACCCTGCGTGAAAATACATCCCAGGTACTTGAAACTGTCTACCTATTCTTTGTTCCTCCTATTTGGCACTAAATCTCTTCCCGACAGACATTACTTTCGTTTCGGAGATACTGATTTTCATATCATAATTTTACACCTCTGATCGAGGTTTGAAATATTAGATTCCAAATTTTCAGTCGAATCTGCCATCACAACTATGTCATCTGCATATGTAAGACAGCTTATTTTGTTTTCAGCTATTTTAATCGCCCCCTTCCAGTCTACTGTTTTCAACATACGAATAGTATGAACAACAGTGGTGACAGGCTACAGCCTTGTCTTACGCCTGAAACTACCGTAAACCATGAACGTAATTTGCCGTCTACTCTAAATGCTGCCTGACAGTGTACGCAAAGACCTTTAATTGTCTGCAGAAGTTTGCCTTCTATTCCATAATCTTGTAGAACTGACAGTATCTTCCTCCTAGGAACATGGTCACAAGCCTTTTCTAAATCTATCAAACATAGATACAATTCCCTGTTCCACTCATAACACTTCACCATTATCTGTCGTAAATGTGGCTATTGAGAAGAATGGAGAAAGTGAAGTGGCTTGTCAGAGTGAAAAATGACGAAGTATTCAGCAGGGTATAAGCGGATGACACAGAAGAGGAAAACATCTTGGTTGATAGTTTCTGCGTAATATGTGATCTTGTGTTTCGATGCAGCTCTTCACGCTACTCCATCCTGAGCAAGCCTCTTCATCTCCTCATAATAACGGCAACATACATCTATTTGAATCTGCTTACAGCATTCATCTCTTGGTCTCCCTTTGCGAATTTTACCCCACACATTTCCCTCCAACACTAAAGACACGATTCCTTGATGTCTAAGAATATGTCCTACCAACGGATCCATTCTTTCAGTCAAGGTATGCCAAAAATTCCTATCCTCCCCAATTCCGTTCAGTACCTCCTCAAAGGTTCAAAGGTTTGTAAAGCTTATGGGACTCAACTACGGGGTCATCAGTCCCTAAATTTACAAACTACTTATGAACTACTTACGAACTAGGACGGCACAAATATCCATGCCCGAGGGGGGATTCGAACCCCCGACCGTAGTGGCCGCACAGACCGTGACTGAAGCGCCTCAGTCTCCTCGGCCACCGCGGCCGGCAGTATCTCCTCATCAGCCACGCGATCCACCCACCTAATCTTCAGAATTCTTCTGTAGCACCACATTTCAAAGACCTCTATCCTCTTCCTCTCCGCACTGTTTATCGTCCAAGTTTCACTCTCGTAAAAGGCAACACTCCACACAAGGACTTCCTTACACTTAAATTAATATTCGAAGTTCGCAAATTTCCCGTTTTCAGATACGCTTTTCTACCCACTGCCATTCTGCATTTTCTATCCTCCGTACTGCGATCATCATACGTTATTTTACTGCCCAAGTAACAAAACTCATTTACCACCTTTATTGTTTCGTAACCTAATCTAATATCTTCAGCATCGCCAGATTTTCTTAGACTGCACACCGTTACCCTTCTTTTGCTCTTGTTAATATTCTTCTTATACGCACCTTTCAACACACTGTCCAATCCGTTCAACTGCTCCCCCAGGTCGTTTGCTGTCTCTGACAGAATTACAATGTCATCGGCAAAACGCAATGTTTTTATTTCCCCACCCTGAATTTTAATTTCTCCTCCAAATTTCTCCTTGTTTCCCTTTATAGCTTTCTCAAAGTACAAATTGAATAACATTGGAGAGAGGCTACTATCCCGTCTTATTCCCTTCCCATTCTCTGCATCCCTTTCATGTCCTTCAACTCTGATAACTGCGGTCTGGTTTGTGTACAAGTTGTAAGTAACCTTCCGTTCCTTACATTTTACTCCTTCTGATTTAACACATTGACTGCCAATCACGTCAATTGACGGGATACGGCAATTTCTGTAGAATGCCGAACACCTCATTTGACGTGATCTTCTTTTTCGTGCTTTTAAACACAAAAACAGGTTTATGGACGGGCTGTATCCACCTTAAATGTCTTACTTGGTAAATATAGAGTCTCAAACAGCATATAAATATTTTTAATTTATTTGTTGCTTGAGGCTTTCCCGACGGACGAATTTTATACTTGGTTCTCGTGATAAGCGTTGAGTATCGTTGTGTAAACTCCAAGATATTTCATCAGCGCAACTGCCCGACATCTCCAGGTAATAAAACACACTGCTGAGCTGTGCTTGCGGCCGTATATGTGCTTGCGGCCGTCTACATATAGACGGCCGCAAGCACATAGACGGCCGCAAGCACAGCTAAGCAGTGTATTTTACACCTGTAGATATCGGCCAGTTGTGCTGATGAAATATCTTGGAGTTTACCCAACGATACCCGACTCTTATCCCGAGAACCAAGTCTACAATTGTAAATATAGTTTCTAAATTGTCCGACTGGTCGCATTCTTTGTATGAAACGGGGCAGGTAGAAAGTGGTGTCCGCTCACTCAGTATGTAAATGAATGGATATGGCTTAAATATTCTCACTGACAGTAATGAGAAGTGGGCAAGACAGAGGGTCAGCACAGTTACAGTGATTCTACAGAGAGGAGGACTTATACAGACTGTTTGTGAAGTATAATTTTTAGCTGGGTCCTTGGCGTCGGACGTCTTAGATGCTTTGTGTTCGGTTCTGGATTTATTTTCATGTTTTGTGGACAGGGACCTTCTCGCTCATTTCAAAGAGAAGACAATTTTTTATGCCAGACAGACGACAAGGAAACCAAGTGCAGCTCTACTTACTGCTGCATGCAAAATGTCTGCCGTTCTAAGGTTTACATGGTCGGCAGTCAAAGTGTTAAAGATATGAAAGAGTGTATTGCAATCAACATTATCAAAACCTTTCTCCAAATCTACTAGAGCTAGAAATACTACCTCACCTTCTTTCTCCTTCTACTTTTCCCTCCACTACAAAGGAAAATATAAGGAAAAGTAGAAGGAAAATGAGGGAGGGGGAAGAAGGTTCGGAATGCTAACAGTTCTGGAAAAGGGAAGCAAATGAAGGAGGATGACCAGGACAGAGAGACAGGAAGGATATCCAGTTGATGACTGTCTGAAGACACACTTACTGAAAGAAGAAGATGCGATACGACCGCCATTTGTATTCGTACGTATCCGAACAATCGTCGCCTGAGATCCAGAAGACCATCACGGAGAATAGCTGAAAATCTTATATCTATCCCTTTCGATGCCATGACCACCTGGAAAAATGATTGATCTAATTCTGGCATAGGCATAAATCATAGGAAAATATCACCTGGAACAAATGTATCTGTTACAGACTTGACAAGAAGAACATGGGTCACACTCAACAGACTCCGCACAGGCAGAAGTGGGGAGGTGCTTTTCAGATGGGGCATGCGAGACACTCCGCAGTGCGACTGTGGACATCCTGAACAAACGACCCAGCACATCATTTTGGAATGCCCAAAACGTGCATTCACAGGAACTATTGGAGAACTGTATGAAGCCTTCTCTAAGGCCGTCCATTGTATGGACATCTATATGTATGTATGTAAATATGTATACCATTTGTACTTGAAAACCACAAACGATAAATAACTAAATAAATCTCTTAGGTCAGCACATATCCTGTATCAAATATTATGAATTATCTCGAACAGAACGATCTATTGACCCAAGGTCAACACGGATTTAGAAAATATCGTTCATGCGAAACACAACTAGCTCTTTATTCACACGAAGTGATGGTGCTATTGACAAGGGTTCGCAAATCGATTCCGTATTTCTTGATTTACAGAAAGCGTTTGACACCGTACCTCACAAACGGCTTTTAATCAAATTCCGTGGTTATGGTATATCGCAACAAATTTGTGACTGCATATGGGATCTCTTGTCAGAGAGGACTCAGTTCGTAGTAATCGATGGTAAGGCATTGACTAAAACAGATGTGATATCGGGCGTTCCACAGGGTAGTGTTATTGGTCCTCTGCTGTTCCTTATTTACATAAACGATTTAGGGGAAAATCTAAGTAGTTCTCTTAGATCATAGAATGAAGGCTTAGGTTGTTTGCAGATGACGCCGTCATTTACCGTCTAGTAAAATCACCTGAAGATCAAAACCAACCGCAGAACGATCTGAATAAGATATAAGTATGGTGTAAAAATTGGCAATTGACTCTAAATAATGAGAAGTGTGAAGTCGTCCACATGAGTACGAAAAGAAATCGGTTAAACTTTGTTTACAAGATAAATCAATCAAAAGTGAAGGCCATAAATTCCACAAAATACCTAGGAATTACTATCACTTCAGACTTAAATTGGAAAGAACACGTAGATAATGACGTGGGAAAGGCGAACCAGAGACTGCGTTTTATTGGCAGAACCCTTAAAACATGCAACAGAACTACAAAAGAAACTGCATACACTACGCTTGCCGACATTCTCCTCCGAATGCGAAAGTGTATTGTTGACTCCCACTTACATAGGTATAAATGATCATCAGAATAAAATACGAGAAATCAGAGCTCAAACAGAGAGATTCAGGTGTTCATTCTTCCCGCGCGAAATTCGAGAATGGAATATATATATATATATATATATATATATATATATATATATATATATATATATGTGTGTGTGTGTGTGTGTGTGTGTGTGTGTGTGTGTGTTTGTGTGTGGCGTCTGTTCCGAAAGAACAGACTTCACTTCTGATCGCCGGTCGCGGTGGCCGAGAGGACTGAGGCGCTCCAGTCACGGTCTGCACGGCCACTAAGTCGGGGATTCGAAACCCCCCTCGGGCATGGATATTTCATAAGTAGTTTGTAAGCTTAGGGACTTTTGCCCCGTAGTTAATTTCTACAAACATTTGAACTTCTGATCCTGCAGTTGTTATTATTTAATATTCACAGAATGTATGACCAACTGCGATTGGGCAAAGCTGAAAATGTGTGCCCAGCCGGGATTCGAACCCGGGTCTCCTGCTTTCTAAGCAGTTGCGCTGACCCTACACCACTGGGGACACAGTGATCACCGCACCTGCAAGGACTACCTAAGCACGCCTCCCGTCAGATACAAATTCCCAGCTTCGCCCTGCCCACAGTACTCAAACTCGTAGTTATGAAACTAATTCCCGTAAGAGTAAGGGCTTCAAACTTTGCCCACCCCTCCCCACTAACGATAGGATCATTGCCCGTCACCGGCATATTATATACATATATGTGGCGTCTGTTCCGAAAGAACAGACGTCACTTCTGATCGCCGGTCGCGGTGGCCGAGAGGACTGAGGCGCTCCAGTCACGGTCTGCACGGCCACTAACTCGGGGGTTCGAAACCCCCCTCGGGCATAGATATTTCATAAGTAGTTTGTAAGCTTAGGGACTTTTGCCCCGTAGTTAATTTCTACAAACATTTGAACTTCTGATCCTGCAGTTGTTATTATTTAATATTCACAGAATGTATGACCAACTGCGATTGGGCAAAGCTGAAAATGTGTGCCCAGCCGGGATTCGAACCCGGGTCTCCTGCTTTCTAAGCAGTTGCGCTGACCCTACACCACTGGGGACACAGTGATCACCGCACCTGCAAGGACTACCTAAGCACTCCTCCCGTCAGATACAAATTCCCAGCTTCGCCCTGCCCACAGTACTCAAACTCGTAGTCATGAAACTAATTCCCGTAAGAGTAAGGGCTTCAAACTTGCCCATCCTCCCCACTAACGATAGGATCATTGCCCGTCATCGGCATATTATATGTATATGCATGTGGCGTCTGTTCAATGATCCTATCGTTAGTGGGGAGGGTAGGCAAGTTTGAAGCCCTTACTCTTACGGGAATTAGTTTCAAAATTGTTCAAATGTTTGTATAGTCTATGGGACTTAACTACGGGGTCATCAGTCCCCAAACTTACAAACTACTTATGAACTACTTACGAACTAGGAGGCCACAAATATCCATGCCCGAGGGGGGATTCGAACCCCCGACCGTAGTGGCCGTGCAGACCCTGACTGGAGCGCCTTAGTCTCCTCGGCCACCAATTAGTTTCATAACTACGAGTTTGAGTACTGTGGGCAAGGTGAAGCTGGGAATTTGTATCTGACGGGAGGCGTGCTTAGGTAGTCCTTGCAGGTGCGGTGATCACTTTGTGTCCCCAGTGGTGTAGGGGTCAGCGCAACTGCCTAGAAAGCAGGAGACCCGGTTCGAATCCCGGCTGGGTACACATTTTCAGCTTTGCCCAATCGCAGTATATAAATAAATAAATCTCTTAGGTCAGCACAGTGTCAGGTCAGCAGCCCATTAAGCTGTGACGGTACGGTGTGGTAAGCGCGCGGCAGCCACAGGTGACGCTGCCTGCCCTCACCGCAGACGGCGCGGCCTCTCGTCGCAGAGGGCTGGCCGCAGCGGCCATTCAATTAGCGGCCGTAGTGGCGTGACGCCGCGCGCTACCTGGAAGGCCCGCGCCGCGGCCGCAGATAAGCAGGTTCCGGGAACGCCGCCGCGGCCACGGCCGCGCGCTGTGCGACACGCCGCCGCTTCTCGGGAATATCGGGGCTGCTGCACGCACCCTGCGCTCAGGTCAGTTCACGTGTGCGTCATCCGGCAGGCGGCCGACGTCACGCGCGCACCGAGGTTTCGCTGACGTATCTGCACCTACTGACGCAAGCGGCAGGCATCAGTATTCGGGGGAAACCTGGCACCAGCAATAGTCCTGTCAGACTCACAATTGCTGCGTAGGTAGCAGTGGCGGCTGGTGATAATGTGCTAATGTGCTGCAGCACACTGTAGATATATTACTAAAATTACGCCATTTCTCTTCGAATGCAAGCGAGAAATCGCTGTAAAATTACATCCTTTCTCTTGGAATGCGATCCAGATATCACAATAAAATTATGCCAACTCCCTTCCAATGCGAATTAGAATGGTAGTAATAAGGATGAAAACGCATTTTGGAGCGCTCTCGCCGCGATTGCTGGAAACCAGCTCCGTGTCACAGAATAGGAAGCATACAGAAGGGAAAGCTGGGGGCGGCGCCTTTGATCTGTATGTTACCAAGCGTTGCGCTCGACGCCATATTGAAAAGCAGTAAACGCCGAACTATAGCCACTTAGTACTTTGGCTGGAAATGGACTTTTTACGAGCTGCAGCTAATCTCACCGACTTTTACGAAAGGAAACGGCTTTCCATTATGCTCTCATCTATTTTGCGCCCTCTTCTTGCACCTAATTGTAATCCAACGAAAAAAAAAGGCCTAAATTTTAATACTACTACGAAAATGTACGGTGGAATCGATGATCGTTTTATTTGGTGCTTATCTCTAGAAAAATCCCAAATGACGCGGAGTTATGTTTGGGAAATTCGTTATAAACAAGAAAATGACTTTACAACTGCTAGGTTTTATTTGACACGAATAAATTCGCACAAAATATTGAGTCAGACTTAGCAGTACAACGTGATTACACATAACTAATGATGTCTGGGCATATATAAAAGTTGTATTTGATTTAGGAGTATCATTTATTTACTGATCGGAGAAGGGCATATAGAGGAATCTGTCAACCACAGAGCAGGAACAGCATAAAATAATTATTCCCCTTAATCTATTTGTTTGACTATCCAAAGAGCATTCGTTGCCAACATTGGCACACTACGCCTCCAATGCCGCAAATAAGATTTTACCTGCCTACTTAAGCACCATTCTTTGTCATTCATTTTATATTATTCCCTACAACGTTAAACTTATAAAATATAAATGTACTTCAACATTTCGATGCTGTTGAACTGCTGCAGCAACAGCAATGGCGAGAGTTATCGTCAAGAGAAGAAGCAAGGCTACTTTTAATAATTATGCACACATTGCTCTCATTCGAAACTGATAACATTTACTTTCACTACACATATAGCGACGATCACTTACTGCTCAGCATCTTTTGGGAAGGTGAAGAAACTTATATCCTTATTTGTATTAGAATTATCGCGGCAATTAGGTGCTGAACACCATCGGCCGCCTTTTCTTTTATTGCTGCTCATAATAAAAACGGAACAGCTCCAACTACTGACACACTGCACTGCACTGCACTGTACCAAATACTTGTTTACTTTAATGCGATTCAGGCAGTTAAAATACACAATTAACAAACAAAGACGGCGCATTACCAGGCCACAGAGTAGGGACTAACCACGCGTTTACTGCTTTTCAAGATGGCCGATTCCGCGCATGCGCACTAAATTTTGGACGACAGACTGCAGCGGGAGTTTCCTTTCTGTATACTCCTTATTCTGTGTCCGTGTGCTGAAGTGGGATTCAGCCGCGCCGGTACGTGCGCAGAGAGGCGGCGCAGTCGTCTATTCGCTAGTGCGCATGCGCAGACGCGACGTCAGGCCTGGCGGCTCATGTGTGCTGAGACCGACCGCAGCACCACATCAGTATTTCTCAATTTCTCTTCGCGCTGCGTGTAACGGCTGCGGAAGAATAGTATATGACGAATATTGCGGCTTACAGAGTCAAATAGCGCGCTGGCTCAGGCGTCTTGCGCGTTGTCTCTCAAACCTACTTGTGTGAGGCTCGTATTCAAATACCTCCGAGTCCAAATTTTTAATTTCTGTAAACAAAACTTCAATCACAAACAACATTAGTAATGTATAGCCAACATGCGAGTGAAACTGTGCTTTTCAGCCAAGCAGTTTCATTGGTCACTTGTGTAGAACGTAGATGACGTGGCGGGGATTTTGCTAAGCTCCGTTATTTCCATTGTCAGTCACACTTTTTATTCTAGTATATTTTATTTCCTGTTTATTTTTGTAATATTGTAGCACACTGGTCACATTTTGTATGAGCCGCCACTGGTAGGTAGTATGACTATCTGGGTGAGCGCACACTGGAAACTCTGCGTCGTACCGCAAAGATTTTCATTTGTGATCAAAAGTACCCTCACACCTCCAAATTGTTAAGTTTCTCATGTCAGGTGCATTGAGCTGCCACCTGCTGCTAGGTACTCCAGTGGCCTCAGTAGTCATTACCAGGTCCTATTTAGGCAGGTGCAACATATGCAGCTGCATAGGGCGGCAAACGTTCACCACCAAATAATATTTTTTTTAATATTTTTTAATGTTAATTGAATCGTGATTATATATATTTTTGCCTAATTACAGCGTTCAAATGAATGAAATAAATCGCAATTTGCGATGTTATGGCTTCACTGTATGTGGCGAATAAAAATTTGTGCGCGTCCGGGATTCGAACCCGGGATCTCCTGCTTACTAGGCAGACGCATTGACCACTCCGCCACTGAGGACACAGCGACCAGCCCGACTGCAGAGGACTCCCCCCTGCACGTCTCCCGCCACACACACATCTCCATTCGCCACGCTCTCTTTCTATATCACAGCCTATTTATTCTATAATGCTCGCAGCCACAATACTGTAGGCTGTGATGTAGGAAAGAGACAGCGTGGCGAATGGAGATTTGTGTATGGCAGGAGACATGCAGGGAAGAGTCCTCTGCAGTGTGCTAACCTTGGGCAAAAGAGGTGACAGCCTCCAGGCAGCATGGGTTGGTAAACACTAGTTTCTGAACGCGCCCTGCGTCGGGCTTAGCGCGCTCTACATACGGTGTATGGTGGGGGGAGGTTTTTTTCCATGGCCTTAGACGCTTCACTCTTCATTCTGGCTCCGACGACCATGGAAGTAAGTTCTTCGCTGAATCATGTTGAGAGAAAGGCTTGTTGTTAGGCAGTCTTGGTATTTCAGTGACAGTTTCGCTATGGAAGGTGAAGTGATTTTTAATTTACAGAACACGAATAAATTCAGTGTAAATTGATTATTTGCATTTTCATTCCAGTTTTGCTCAAGTTAGAATACATGTGTGTGGTCTTCAGCCTTTGTGTAAACTTAGTGTGTTTGAATTTCCTTGCCATTTTAATTAACGTTTTCACGTCGTGACTGTATCTGTGAGTATGCCAAATATTTTTCAGATTTTATAGTCTTTCCTGTCTTGTTTGACCGATTGCACAAGGTGCTTTCGGCCTTTAGCCAGGCTTTCATTAATACTAGCTTTCTTCTATACAAATCCTCACATGTGTTTTACTTCTTTACTTTAAATTAAATTCTGTTTGTAAATGCTATGAAATTTGGCGTTGTCACACGCCATGTGGTACTTAAGGATAGTGAGCCACTGTCTCCTCAATCATGAGATTTTAGTGCACAGTATACATAAATTTGTGATCAAGACACCTGCCATCTCATCAAAACGCTCCCAACGCTTCGTTTCCCACTGCTTTCATGTCATCCAGCATTATAATGTACCGCCGAGCATTATGCACGTCTGTGAATGAATGAATGTGCTTTCAGCTACCCATTGTGCATTTGAAAATTTCCTCCCACGTTACCTTGATATTCATAAAGAGCAGAAACAATTTTAATAGGGGTAGTAAGTATGTGATTTAATTCACTTTTGTGCTTAATTTGGTCTCCCCACATTTATTTGCTTGTTATTTAACTGAATAGTTTATGATTTTAAAGTGTGAAACCTCTGCTTTATGTTTAATTATCTATTTATTCTTTTAACATTGATTTTGTGTTTGTTAAAACATCGTCTGCTCCCTTAAGGTGTGAGCAGTTAGATCATTTTCTGTTGCACAGGTACTGTGGTAAAGTAGTTTAGAACAGCAGTAAGTGTTTTAACTTACATTTGAAGATCTCAACTGCCCGAGATTTTGTTAATTTTAATTACAGGCTACTTTCAATGTGACTTCGTCAGGCCTCTGTAGGCGAGATTTCCACACTCCTAAACATCCGTAAGTCCAATGTTTCTGATATGATAGTTAAGTGTAAACGTGGAGGAACACGTGCAACACATGTACAGGCCGATCTCTTTTATTGATTGTCAGAGTCCGCTGACAGTTGGAGAGGTTCATATAGAGTACTAGACAGGTATCTATCCAGACCATCACACTGGAATTGTATTGCATCAGGACCCACTCCAAGTTCTATGACAGTTAGGCCGGAAGTGAGAAAACTTGGGTTTCATTGATGAGCGACTGCCCATAAGCCACACATCAAATAGATCAGTGCCAGACGACGCCTTGCTAGATGTAAAGAGTATAAACATTGGACGACTGAAAAGTGGACAAACGTTGTGTGGAGTGACAAATCACGGTATCGTAAATTCCCATAACTATGGTCCTTAAGCACAACAATGGTACAAATTGGTTTTGAAGACCCTACACAGTACTGTTTAATGACAGCGGAGCGTTTCCATCGCTCTGGAAACAATGAGAGCATGGTAAAGCATCACAAACGCCATAACAATAATGCGAAGAGACTCATTATCAATTTCGTCGTCCAACTTTCTTTCATACTGAGAGCAAGGTAGGAGATAGCTCTTTAACTATCTTTTAATATATTTAGGGTATATTATCTTTAGCTTGGTGCTTATCTGCTGACGTTAAAGATGACAAATGTGCAACTAAAACGTGTTTACTTGAGTAAATCTATGGTCCACCTTCCAGGAGGGATTTTACTTTTCAGATTCCCAAGAAGACGGTGACCAGTAGTGGTGATGAGGATACTGATTGTATCAGATGACGAAGATACCTTTTTTTGAACACATAAGAAATTGGCGACGGTGTGATGAAGTTTGTTGATGCAACAGTAGTGTTCGTGCCCCAAGTGGGTGATGATGTGATAATTCAAAATGAGTAGGGAGGGGGCTTATGGTGGCAATACTAACCTGGTGGTGTTCTGAATGGGCATATATCATGTACCACAGTTAGCTGTATAGAGTGAAGCGGGAATTTTTGCAAAAGGCCAACTATAAAGTATATTTTAACGTTCGAAATGTCAGATATTGTACGTAAAATTAGTGTGACAGTAGAGGTCTCTTTAAAAAGGGATTTGTACAGTATCCCAGAGCTAAAAGACAAGTGAAGTACTAAATTTATTTCATACAGTTCGGTCTGCACACAAGTAACAAATTAAATCATACCGATTCTTGCATACTGAAACAGACACTTGGCAGAAAATCCGATAATAGCAGCGGCGTTACAATCTGTGACAAATTTCATAAACACCAATAGAGGCAAACAGAATTTCCCAAAGCGAAGAGTCCAGTCCCGTAATTAAGACTTAGTATCAGGTTTCTTCTCGAAGAGTGCAAGCATGTTCCTTAGTAGCCTTGATCGGAGGCAGTGTTGTAGACACTTTCCAGACGAGACGAGAACTGCTGGAACTGAGTCTGTGACTCGCTTATATTGACATGTTTGGCCAATCGTGCGTTTGTTGACCACAGTACTCACTCTGGTGGCGAAGGAAGCGCCGTCTAGATTGCTCGTATCGATTGTGCTGTGTATACGCCACCACTAGCCCAGCAGACAACGCGTTCATTCGCGGCCGAAGTGGATTTCCTAGTGCGGCATCAGTGATGCTTGCTGCGCCCCGCGCATGGTGTGGCGCGTCGAGCCTGTTGTGCGGCGGCGGATGCGACACTCCTCCCCCTTGGGAAGTGTGAAACAGCGACAATATATAAAGGATACAGCCATTGGTTCGTCAACAGAGCTATGGGGGCGAGATGGGAATAGGGTCGGAAATGACCAGTCTTGTGACATGAAACTCGTGGGTGGATAGATGGAGGCGAAGGCGGCAAAGGCGGGAGGAGGGGCACACCATCATTGGAGGATGGAAAACTATTGGCTGATCGTCCTGTAGTACTCGTGACGGACCGTCCTTAGTATGTGCTGGAGCTGCATGGCCGGTAGGCGTTTGTTTTGCCAGACGGTCCGTGATGTCCTCTGAGGCTTCAGGGAGCGGCAGTTGGGAGTGACGGAGGTGTGGAGAGGCTGGAGGCTGTGTGACGGGCATTGGTGATGGCACTTCGCTCACTGCCGAGGGCTGGAGGTCACCTGACCGAACCAAAAGATCAGGTAAACCTGGAGAATGGCGCTGTACAGCTGCCCTAATAGGTTCCTGCTGGACGACCTCCCTGTTCTATGACTACCTGATCTGGAGATGGAGTTGGTGTAAGTGGCGCACGACCTCACGATCCTGGAGCTGTATTTTAAACACTTTCCTTTCTTGTTGCTGCATTACTTGTACCGGTGCCCATTTTGGTTGGTTTCCAAACCCTCTGGCCCAGACGAGTGTGCCAGGGCATAAGCACAGATGTCGAGTGTATCTGAAGGGCGTCGATCTGTACGAGCTTAGATACAAGATCAGTGCATTAGTACTTCTTCATCTGCTGCTCTGCCTCTCCATTTTATTGTGAGTGGAACGGAGGTGTCGGGCCAGTCGCAGTGACCAAGCGTTCTGCGGCGCGCCAGTCACAGTCTGCACAGCCACTAGGATCGGGGGCTTGAATCCCCCCTCATGCATGGATATTTGTGCTGCACTTAGTATCAGCTAGTTCATAAGTAGTTTGTAACTTTAGGGACTGATGATACCGTAGTTAAGTCCCATAAGCTCTACAAATATTTGAATATTTTGGAGGTGTCGGGACATGTCGAATGCCATGACAGAGGCAAAAGTCAGAAAATTCTTGGCTCCGGATCTGAGGTCCATTGGCTGTTTCCGGAAGAATGGCAAAAATCTTCTCCAATGACGCGAGCGTGACCGTGTTGGATGTGATGCTACAGCAGAAAACATATGGAAACTGGAGTTGGCATCTACAAGCACTAAAACCTTTTCATTGGCAAATGGCCCAACAAAATCAGCGTGTAGTCATTCTCATGGGCGGGAGCACGGTGGCCAAGAAATGAAAGTTTTTTGCGGTGCTGCCTGTTGTTCCTGGCAGGCAGATCAGGTGCGTACCATATCCTCAATTGCGGTGGATGTTCTGGACCAATAAACAAATCTACGGGCAAGCTGTTTTGTTCTCGTGATTCCCCAGTGACGAGCATGAAGTAATTGTAATACCTGTGGCCGTCGCCAGCAGTACAACTCCCTCAACTAAGAGCAGCTGGTGTTTCATCATATAAAACTTCTGGAATGTATGAGTGTGGGAGCAGTCGTTCTGGCCACCCATGGGTGATACAGCTGTGGACTGTTTGAATGTCCTCATCAGTGTCTGTGGCGTCCGCAACCCTGGGGCTAGTGATAGGGAAAGACTCAACAGCCGCTTGTACATCTTCGTCGATTTGAAAACAGAGTAACTCCTTAGCTACAAAATCGCATCTGGCCCACAAGTGAGGCGTGACAGCGCGTCTGCGTTGGCATGTTCGGAAGCACGACGGTAGTGAATGGGGTATTTGTAGCGTGACAGAAACAGAGCCTACTCTTGAAGCTCTTGAAGGCAATGTGCAGTCCTGTCTGGGATGTTGAACGCTGGGTTAAATAGTACAATTAGTGGCTTGTAGTCAGTGATAAAAAATAATGTTCAAATGTTTGTAAAGCTTATGGGACTTAACTACGGGGTCATCAGTCCCTAAACTTACAAACTACTTACGAACTAGGACGGCACAAATATCCATCCCCGAACGTAGTGGCCGTGCAGACCGTGACTGAAGCGCCTCAGTCCCCTCGGCCACCGCGGCCGGCAGTCAGTGATCAAGTGGAACTTGATGTCATAGAGGAAAACGTGGAACTTCATAAGGGCAAAGACGATTGCTAAAGCGAATATCCTCGCTGTGCTTCCATCAGATTCTTGGAAGCTTAAGTACCGCTGTGATGTGATTGGCTATATGCCTTCCCACGAGACACGGCGTCCTAAATATTCGACTTTCTGCTGGAAAAAGCAACATCTCTATTTTCGACACCGGAGACCCGTATCCCGTAGCACCTGGAAGAGGTTCCGCAGGTTGCATAGATGGTAATTGTTCAAGGAAACTTTGAAAACACGCCGGGGCACTGGCTATGCCATACATCAGGCGTTTGAGTCGATACAGAAGATGCGGAGTGTTAGGAACTATAAATTATCGTGATTTCTGTTCCAAAGGCAATTGTAAATACGCTTCCGCTTAATCGATTTTTGAAAAATATTGCCCGCCATACAGTTTTCTGAGTAACTCTTCTGTGCGTGCCAATGGATTCGTGTCTATCCGTGTCTGGGCACTGATGGTCTTTTTGAAGTCCCCACATAATCGAATTTTACCAGAAGGCTTTCTGACAACGACCAATGGTTTGTTTTCAGAAAAATGTGTGCCTCAAAGTTCTTCGCAGTTCCTAATTCTTGGTTGATAATTTCCTTAAATTTCGTGCAAAGGCCGCCCAATTCAGTATAAGGCACCTCGTCAAAAATCAGGTTGACTGTGCCTTTGATAGAAAACTCTGAATGCATCAAAGCCAAACAAGTTAGCTATGGAGTCACTGTGGGCGATTAAAAATGTCAGTGTGCGGGTTAATGTTCTACACGTCGTTTGCAGAACAACATGGCCCCAAAGAGGAATGTTCAGTTTAGTGTAAGTCTGGTTGATTCAAAGAAGGGCGGGGCTGCAAGTCGTGCGTATGTGTTAGAGTTTAACAAACTGACGGCTGCCCCTGTGTCCACCTGTAGTTTATAGGCTGGTTACTAATAATGACGTCTATGTACAATGTACAATGTATTTTCGGTTCCTGTAATTCAGTAGAAGCTACTTCAATGACGTCTATCGGCTGTTCAAGAACCAAGCGGTTTTGGCGCTTGGACGCCGCACTACAGACGGAAGCGATATGGCCATTTAAAGAGCAGTTTGTACAATACGCCCATCTATCAGGGCATTCGTCCCGACCGTGTCGTTTGTAGCAATTATATATATTTTTGACGAATTACAGCGTTCAAATGAATGAAATAAATCGCCATTTGCGATGTTATGGCGCCACTGAATGAGGTTTAGATGGAATACCAAACTGTGGCGAATGGAAATTTGTTTGTGGCAGAAGACGTGCAGGGAAGAGTCCTGTGCAGTTGGGCTGGTCACTGTGTCCTCGGTGGCGGAGTGGTCAACGCGTCTGCCTAGTAAGCAGGAGATCCCGGGTTCGAACCCCGGCCGGGCACAAATTTTCATTCGCCACAGTTTGGTATTCCATCTAAACCTCATACAATGGCGCCATAACATCGCAAATTGCGATTTATTTCATTCGTTTGTAGCAGTCTGGGCTGGAAGGAAATGTCATGGGGGATCGCTTGTAAAACGTCTTTGCTGCTGGGCGGCGGGTCCAAGGGGTGGGGGCGGAAATGTTGATGGTCCGAGAGTGTGGGGTTGGATCTGGGAGTATGTACCGCAGCAATATTGGCCCACGTTTCCAATTTTTTACCGGCGGCTCTGGAGTCTTCAACAGTTTGCGCTGATTCCAGGACCTAGTTTAATTAGATTAGATCAGATTAGATTAGATTAGTTATTCGTTCCGTAGATCCATGTTGAGGGGATCCTCGTGGATGTGGAACATGTCAAGAAACAAGATTTACAAGTTGAATTATAGATAATACTAATAACATAAATAATATAAATACAGATACATACATACACTTACAATATAAATACAGATACATAAATTTTTAAGGGTTGTTCTTTTTTTTTTTTTTTTTTTTTTTTTTTTTTGCTGATAACATAGTAATACTAATATAGTACGAGTGAATGCATCATTTGGTACAATTTAGAAATTCACTAATGGAGTAGAAGGAGTTGGCCACTAGAATGTCTTTTAGGCTCTTCTTAAACTGATGTTTATTTGTAGCTAAATTTTTTATACATGATGGTAAATTATTGAAAATGTGTGTTCCTGAGTAGTGGACCCCTTTTTGAACTAAAGTAAGTGCTTTTAAGTCCTTGTGTAGATCATTTTTATTCCTAGTATTGTATGTATGAACTGAGCTGTTTGTTGGGAAAACGGATGTATTATTTATGACAAATTTCATTAAGGAATAAATATGCTGAGAGGCAGTAGTTAATATACCCAGTTCTTTGAAGAGGCTTCTACAAGACGTTCGTGGATTTACTCCACAAATAATACGTATAACACGTTTTTGGACTTTGAAGACTTTTGACTGACTTGAAGAGTTACCCCAAAATATTATACCATATGACATTAGGGAATGAAAGTAAGCAAAGTATGCCAGCTTTCTTATTTTTATGTCTTCTATCTGCTCTTCTTCATACTTAATGCATATGCTGTCAGGAAATCTCTTACATGTTCTGAACTGCATGTAGTGAGTCTTTTCAAAGTTTAATGACAATGAGTTGGCCTTAAACCATTTATTAATGTTCATGAAAATATCATTGGCAGACCTTTCTATCACTATGCTTGACGTACTTTTTATTGCAATACTTGTATCATCATGATTTGACACTTTCAGATTGTGGCTAGCAAGGGTTCTAGATCATCTGATTTGATGTTTCAAGGTCACTTTTTACTGGGATTTTGAATGCTGAGATTGGGCATTTAAGTTTATTTCATTTATTTCCCAGATTTTCTGAGGATGCCCCACGAGTTAAGGAATAAATTTAAACTTGCAACCACGACTATCTTTTATCACTAAACAATCTAATTGATTGTGGTACCAGTCGGCCCTAATGGAGTGGAGAGTATTTTATTATCAAATATCTTGATCTGATCGCTACCTGCAGCCGTGGAATAGCCGTGCGCACTGAGCCGCTGTGTTGCGGTGCGAGCGGCCGTTAGCTGTCGGAAGGTCAAGCCCTCTCTCGGGCATTGGTATATTTGTTGTCCTTAGGTTGGTTTAACTTAGTTTAAGTAGTTTTTAAGTTAGGGACTAATAACCAAGTAGTAAAGTCCCATAGATTTATAAATATTTGAATATATTTTTGGTTGCTACCAAACTTCACAAGATCAACCGCTGGGCTAATCTGACGATTTCCTGAATATTTCATCAAAATTGCTCCAGCCGTCTTAAAGTCAATATGGAAGATACATAACATGTATACAAACATGTGCCAACGGCTGTGGTGCAGTAGATATGCCGATTTCTGGCAAAACACCGAAGTTTAGCACTGTCAAGCGTGTCTAGCACTTGGTCACTGTACGGGTCTACCAAGTGCTGTTGGAAAGCGAGAGGCACTCAGCCGATGTGAGTCCATTTGAGGAGCTACTTCATCTACATAGACATCTACGTAGATACTCTGCAAATCACATTTAAGTGCCTGGCTGAGTGTTCATTAACCACTTTCATAACTTTACCGTTCCATTCTCTTATAGCGCGCGGAAAGAAAGAAGACCTAAATCGTTCCGTTTTCGATCTGATTTCTCTTATTTTATTGGGATGGTCATGTCTCCCTAAGTAGGTGGGTGCTAGCAAAATATTTTCACACTCAGAAGTAAAAGTCGGTGATTGAAACTTCGCAAACAAATCACGCCGCAATGAATAACGTCTTTCTTTCTACCCCAATTCGTGCAACATTTCCGACGCTTTCCCCCCCGTAACGTGATAAAACAAAACGAGCTGCCCTTCTCTGAACCTTTTCAATTTATTCCGTCAGTCCCACCTGGTGAGGGACCCACAAGGGGCAACAGTATTCCATGAGAGGACGCACAAGTGTGATGTAGGCAGTCTTTTTGGTTGAGCTGGTGCATGTTCGTAGCGTTCTGCCAATGAAACGCAACCTTTGGTTCGCCTTCCCCACAATATTTTCTATGTGTTTTCCCCAGTCAAAGTTGTTCGTAATTGTAACTCCTAGGAATTTGGTAGAATTTACGACCTTAAGGTTTGACTGATTTATCGCGTAATTGAAGTTCAGCGGATTTCTTTTAGTGGTCATGTGTACTACTTCACACTTTTCTTTATTTAGTGTCAATTGCCAATTTTGCACTATGTAGAAATTTTGTCTAAATCGCTTTGCAGTTGCTTTTGATCCTCTGTTGACTTCACTTACCGATAAACGACAGCATCATCCGCGAACAGCCTAAGGGAGCTATTCAGATTGTCTCCTAAATCGTTTATAAACACGAGGAAGAGTAGGGGACCTATAACGCTTAAATTATAAGTTGCGGCTCCGGTCACGGAAATCGACATAACGCTGGAAGTGCGGGGCGCTGGCCACTCCCTTCCCCCCCCCCACCTCACCCCCACCATAACGCATTTGTTAACGCCTGCGGGCGGAGAATGACACGGTGGCCGCTCGGTACCCGTAGGATAGCCCTGTAGAACGGAGTTTACAGCCCGCGGTGGAGGACTGAGCCGTCTAAGGCGCCAAGCTGTGGAGCGCGCGTTACTCACAGGTTCGCAGGTTCGAGTACTCCATTGGACATGGATGTGTGTGTTGTCCTTGAGGTTAGTTTAAGTAATTCATCAGCGTAAGGACTAATAACCAAAGATGTTAAGTCCCATACATTTACAAACAGTTTACATCTATACTCACATCCATTTTCTAGATATAGATTCCACTCTGCCTCCTTCAGCGAATAGAAACTTTTTGGTTAATAATAACTTCACATACAGGTATCATCATCATCATCACCATTAGAGACCGATTATGCCTTTCAGCGTTCAGTCTGATGATGATCCCCTATTCAATGCTAACATTGTTGCCTCGTCTGATGTTATGTCTTTTACTTCAAAATCATTCTGCACCGAATCTAAGTACTTTCTTCTAGGTCTACCTCGACTCCTCTTACTCTCCACGGACGACCTCAAGAGTCTCTCAGGTAACCTTGCTTCTCCCATGCGTTTAACATGACCCCACCATCTCAGTCTATTCGCTCTAACTGCTTCATCTATGGTGTTCATTCCAAGTTTTTCTTTGATTTCCTCGTTATCGACACCCTCCTGCCATTGTTCCCATCTGTTAGAACCTGCAATCATTCTTGCTACTTTCATATCTGTAACCACTACCTTATGAATAAGGTAACCTGTATTCACCCAACTTTCACTCCCATACAACAACGTTGGTCGAAAAATAGAGAGGTGCACTGCTAACTTAGTCTTGGTACTTACTTACTTCTTGCAGAAGAGAGTAGATCTTAGCTGAGCACTCACTGCATTAGCTCTGCTGCACCTCGATTCCAGTTCTTTCGCTATATTGCCATTCTGTGAGAAAATACATCCCAGGTACTTGAAACTGTCTACCTATTCTAACTTTGTTCCTCCTATTTGGCACTCAATCTGTATGTATCTCTTTCCCACAGACATTACTTTCGTTTTGGATATGCTGATCTTCATATCATAATCCTTGCACCTCTGATCGAGCTCTGAAATATTGGCTTGATTTAATCGAATCGGCCATTACAACTACGTCATCCGCATATGCGAGGCTGCTTATTTTGTTTTCACCTATTTTAATCACACCCTGCCAGTCTACTGTTTTCAACATATATCCATGAATAGTGTGAACAGCAGTGGTGACAAGTTACAGCCTTGTCTTACCCCTGAAACTACCCCGAACCACGAGCTTAATTTACCATCTACTCTAACTTAAAAATTTAACTTTCTGAACACAAGTTTCTTTGATAAAGGTTGTGAAAAGGATAGATCACTTGCACCTCATACAGTCTCTGTGGCGTAAGAAAATGAGACAAATACATAGCTGGTACCTAACTGTAACTTGGGAAAGGCGCCGAAAAAAGTGACCATAATACATTTTAAATTTGCGCAGAATAAATATGACAAAAAAAAAACTACACAGAGAAAAAAAAATTGCTGAAGTACTGTATATTTGCAGCATTTTAAAATTTCTAGTCAGAATTAAATATCTCTGTCTGCGTGAAAAATTTTCAGCAGAATTAATTATCAGTATTTGATAACAAAAAACTGGTGCACGATGTAATTAAACAATTACGCCTCTTGATCCAATTCGCGCAAAACGCCACTGACAAAGCGTATGTCAAGTCACTTCATGTGAACACTGCTGAAATGGGAAACTAATTACTTCATTATTGTCAGTAAATAGCATTTAAATTGAACTTGGACGGAATGAACACAGCGCAACTACATTATTAATATTCCATAAGTTGACATACTTTTTTGTGATTTTATTGTTTATTAGTTTCTTCCAGTATTTTATTGTGGTGCTCACCATTTCAGAACTCAAAGTACATCAAAGGATTATTACATTGTGTGCTTTGTTTCTACATTATTCTGTTTGAAGTCAAATACCTTTAAAAATAAATGGTTTAACAATGTGACATCTTTTAATGTAGCTATGTAATTAATTACTATATTTACATTGTAGCTACTAATGTTGATTGCAGTTCTTAAATACGCAACTGCACACAGATACACTGTAGTTAAGGTGTGGGTTATTAACAAGACGCACGAAATAAAATATATGTGACGAGAGGGAAGAGTGGAATAATAGGAACGAAAGGTTTCTATGAAATGGCAAAAAAGACGACGATGCAGTCAGAAATGTTAATAGACAAAACAACGATCAATAACCAAAGATATAAAAGATAAAACATAAGAGATTCGAAATGTGTCTTCCAATAGCGCTGCCAACTTGAAAAATAATTGTTCTTATGTTGTTGGGAGAGAAGTCTAATGACTACAATCGATGTGTGAGAGTATCAGAAAAACAGGCATGGCTTTAAACAGAGTGGTCTTTGACTACTTCCCGTAGTCCAATTTAAATGTTTTAACCACCATTGTGTTCACAAAAGTCTAAACCTTAATTTAAGATGAAAAACAAAAAATCGATTTTTTAAGAGGATTCGAGAGCAAGTTACCTTAAAAGTATGTTCCGGACTTTTTCTCACGCTAATAAACGGTGCTGGCATCACCAGTTTTGTTTCGTTGTGTAGCTTGGTTCACCACCCTCCCGGCAGTATAAAAATTAGGTTGTATTCGGTCACCTCTCTCATCAATACACCTGTTTAAAACATGTGTGCAGCTTTAGAGGAGCCCATCAAGTGGGAAGTACGCAAAGTACTTTCTGTCTTTCATCCGTCAGTCCCACTTGGTGGGGACCTCACAATGGGTAGCAATACTCCACGTTCGTCTTCGCTACAATACTTTCTATGTGTTTTTACCCATTTAATTTGTTCGTAATCATTATTCCTAATTATTTAGTTGAATTGACGGCCTGCAAATTTGACTGTTTTATCGTGTAAATCAAGTTGAAAGGATTTCTTTTATTTGTCATATGCATGACTTCACACTTAGGGTAAGATGGTACAATTTCGATCATTTCGGACAAATGTTATTGTAGCTGGAAATATATTGAGAAAAGATGTAATTTTAATTATAGCACTTTGTCTTGGATATTTAACTAATATGTAAGAGAAATATTAGACAATTACAAATTTCGGTATAGACACACACAAAAGTTCAGAATTGAGAAAAATCGATCGAAAATGTACCACACTAGGTACAATTGTGATCACTTCCTAGTAGAATTTTGACTAATGGCATCTTCCACATAAAAATCACTTTTTCCGTCGCATACTTCGTTGTACCAAATATTGCATTTTTGGTACAGAATCCATTCACGCTTAAATAGAGGATTTATAAGAGCTCGTTAGACTAAGTAGCTTCACTTACCTCCTAACGCGAAAAAATTTATCTCTCCTTAGCACAAAGTGGTATATTCTTGGAAAAGACAGAAGGAGCTGTAGAAACCTGCTACGCTACAATGCCACACAACGAGACACTACGAGACTGACAAATGGCGCGAAAATTTATGTTGATCAGAATTGTACCTATATCGAATTTGTACCACCTTACCCTACTAAGGGTCAATTACCAATTTTGGCACCTTGCAGGTATCTAAATCATTTTGCAGTTGCTATTAATCTTCTGGTGACTTTACTAATCGATAAATGACGACATCATTCGCGAAGTCTTATACATATGCGGAATAGTAGAGGCCCTATAGCATTTCCTTGCGTAACGCCAGATATCACTTCTGTTCTACCCGATGACATACCCTCATTACTACATACTATGTATTTTCTGACAGGAAATCACGAATCCAGTCCAACAACTGTGCCTATATTTCGTAAGCTCGCAATTTAATTAGAAAGCGCTTTTGAGTAACAGTGACGAAATGATTGGGGAAATCTAGAAATACGGAATCTATTTAATATCCCTTTTCGATAGAATCGCGCGAGTAAACAGCTAGCTGTGTTGCACAAGAACGATACTTTCTGATTCCGTGTTGACTGTAGGTGGTTCATAATATTTGAGGAAAGTATATGTTCTAAAATCCTGCTGCAAACCGACGTCGATGATATAGGCATGTAATTTTGCGGATCACGTCGATTGCCTTTCTTGAATATTGGAGTGACCTGTGCAACTATTCAGTCTATGGGTATGGATCTTCCGCTGAGCGAGTGGCTGTATATGATAACCAGGTATGGGGTATTGCATCAGCATACTATGAAAGGAACCTAATTTGGTATACAATCGGGACCGTGAGACTTACCTTTGTTAACTGATTTAAGTTATTTTAATACCCCAGTGGAACGTACTACTAAATTACGCATGCTAGAAGCTGTTCTTGATACGAATTCTAGAGTATTTGCTTTGTCTTCTTGAAGAAGGAATTTCGTAAAGCTGTATTAACCAATTCTGCATAACTTGTGTACCACCGCGGGTCAGACCCTCTTTTGTTAATTTGTTTGGTATAAATCTGTCAATGGTTGTCAATATTGTCACGTTGCAATGGAAGTAGGCTTGACTTCGAAGGCAACTAATTACAGCACTTATACTGAAAGCACGTTTATTACGAACTCAACATACACGCAGCACTGACTGCCTCTCAGGCAGAGTGCTCTGCTATTTATACACAGACAGAATTTACCAGATATTAGAAGAACAGTTAACATAAGAAACAAGGAGAATTTACAAGTGAACATAAGAAAGATGTAGAACCTTCTGGAATTGTAAATTACAAAGAAATAAATTTTTGCCGGTGGGCGGGATTGAAACGGCGACCTTCTGCTCCGCAGTCCGTGAAGCTGTCCCCTGAGCCACGCCGGCAGTTGGTGTTCGTGGTCTCTCGCGGCATTGCTCCCTCTCCTGGAGAAACAGCGACCCGCATGTGGAGCCAGCTGCAATGTCCTGGATCTTGACCGTGTCATGGGTCCTCTGTATGACAGTTCAAGAGAATCCTTCCCTTCTCCGCGATTATCGACGACAGACGTTCCTGTTGTGGCTTCATCACGAACATTGCCGTCCTTAAAGTCCTTGAACGAGAAGCCATTGTCGTCTACCTGCTCTTCAGGATCGTAGTAAGGCTTCATGCGCAGAACGTGAACAATGTCTCTTCGTTTTTGACGTTTCGACGACGGCTCATAATCCTCAACTTCGTATGTGACGTCTGACAGGCCGCGGATGACACGATACGGACCAAAGTATCGCTTCAATAACTTTTCTGTCAGTCCAACCTTCCGTACAGGGGTAAAAATCCATACCAGAGCTCCTGGGCTGTACACAACAGGTCGGTGCTTGTCGTTATACCGCTGACGGTCCTTCTCCTGGGCGTCCAATGTCCGTATGCGAGCCAGCTGTCTTGCTTCTTCGGCCCTGGTGATGAGCTGTTTTACATAGTCATCCTGAGTGTCGTCCGGTTGGAACGGAAACAGCGTATCCATTGTCGTCTCAGCTTCACGGCCATGGACCAGGAAAAACGGAGTGAAGCCTGTGGTGTCTTGTCTTGCGGTTTTGTAAGCAAATGTCACGACTGGCAGAATTGTAACCCAACTGGCTCAACATCGACGGCTAACGTTTTGTTAAAACGTTCCGTAAGACCATTTGTCTGAGGATGGCATGCAGTTGTCATTCTGTGGACAATGTCGCACTGTGACATTACCTCTGATACTAGTTTTGACTGGAATACTTTTCCACGATCAGATATCATGACACGTGGGGCTCCATGCTTCAAAATAATGTCTTCTACAAGGAATTTTGCGATCTCTGGAGCTTCTGCAGTCGGCACAGGTTTGGTGACAGCGTAGCGTGTGAGGTAGTCAGTGCAGACTATTATCCAACGGTTACCGGTTGTCGACTTCGGGAACCTCCCTAAAAGATCAAGTCCAACTCGGTGGAATGGAGCTGCTGCCGGCGGAATCGGTACGAGATGTCCTGGAGGTAATTGCGGCACATGCTTCCGTCGCTGGCACTCTTTACAGTGACTCACATAGTGCTTGAGAGATCGGTAGAGACCTTTCCAGTAATACCTGCGTCTTATTCTGTCTAGGGTCTTCACGAATCCCAGATGACCGGATACTGGAGCATCATGGAAATATTTGAGAATAGCTGGCTGGAGATGAGCTGGAACAACAAGTAGCCATTTGGGGCCCAGTGGATCGTAGTTGCTCTTGTACAATGTTCCGTTTATAAGTTGGAACTCTCCATTGGTCGGTTCTCCTTTCTCCAAGGCCTCTATCATTTTTAATAGTGTTGGATCTTCCCTCTGTTCAGCTGTAACGTCTTCTAATTCAGTGAGAGCTGAAATTTCATTAATGCTGTTGTGTTCCACTAATGGATTCCTCGAAAGGCAGTCGGCAACCTTGTGTTTGCGCCCGTTCTTGAATACCACGGTGACATCGTACTCTTGGAGTCTTAGTGCCCATCTTGCTAGTCGACCTGATGGATCCTTCAAGCTAGTCAGCCAACACAAAGAATGGTGGTCTGTCACGACGGTGAATGGTTTGCCGAATAAATACGGCCGAAACTTGTTGATAGCCCAGATAACCGCGAGACATTCTTCTTCAGTTGTAGAGTAGTTTATCTCGGACTTTGAGAGTACTCTTGACGCATAGGCTATCACTTTTTCGGCACCTTCCTGAACTTGTACAAGCACTGCACCAATCCCATAGCCACTGGCGTCTGTGTGAAGTTCCGTTTCTGCATTCTCATCGTACAAGGCTAGCACTGGTGCGGAAGTTAGAGCCTCCTTAAGTGCTCGGAAAGCTCTTTCTTTTGTCTCATCCCAGCCACTGGCGTCTGTGTGAAGTTCTGTTTCTGCATTCTCGTCGTACAAGGCTAGCACTGGTGCGGAAGTTAGAGCCTCCTTAAGTGCTCGGAAAGCTCTTTCTTTTGTTTCATCCCAGTAAAATTTGGCGTCTCCCTGCAGAGGTTCTTGTAATGGACGTGCCTTGTTACAAAATCCTTTTATGAAACGTCGGTAGTATGAGCACAGCCCGAGAAAACTTCTCACATCACGAATGTGCTGAGGAGTTGGAAATTCTGTCACTGCCCTTACTTTATCTAGATCAGGACGGACACCATCTCCATTGACTAGGTGCCCGAGGATTTTTATCTCTTTGGCGACGAAGAGGCACTTCTTTGGATTGAGGCGGAGACCTGCAGCCTGAACAGACTTCAACACAGTTGACAGGCGACTCAGATGTTCTTCAAATGTTTTCGAGAAAACGACAATGTCATCTAAATAGCAGAGACACGTCGTCCACTTAAGATGTCGAAGCAAGTTGTCCATCATACGTTCAAATGTGGCTGGAGCATTACATAATCCAAATGGCACTACTTTAAATTCATAGAGACCGTCAGGTGTATAAAAGCCGTCTTCTCCCTGTCAGCTTCATCAACCTCGATTTGCCAGTAACCTGTCTGCATGTTCATAGTTGAGAAGTATGTAGCTCCTTTCAAGCAGTCTAAGGTGTCATCAATACGCGGCAATGGGTAGACATCTTACTTTGTGATACTGTTCAGCCGCCGATAGTCGACACAGAATCGCCACGTACCATCCTTCTTCTTAACGAGGACCACCGGAGACGACCAAGGACTCTCCGAAGGTTGAATAATGTCATCTCGCAACATCTTCTCCACTTCCTCCCGAATTATCCGTCTTTCAGCTGGCGACACTCTATACGAACGCTGGCTAATTGGCGGATGGTCCCCAGTATTGATACAGTGCTTTATCGTGGGCCGTTTCGTCTGACTTTTCCCCTGCTGAGGTGTGAATGCACCCGAAAATTGGCGTAGTATACCTAACACCCGCTGGCGTTGTTCCTTGGTCAGTCCAGGCCCTATTGGCAGTTCCACGTTTGTTTCCTCCAGCGTGTTGTCTGTACTAATAGCAGGGCATGGGTCTTCATTGATGACGTTGAGCTCACCGTCCTGGATTGGTTCAGCTGTCCCGATACACATTCCCTTGGGGATAAGTTGTGACTGCTCATGAAAATTTGTGATCCAAATCTCTCCTTGGCCACCGGTAATGCTTATGATAGCCGCTGGTATGTAAATTTCTTTTGTGAGCCTGATAAACTTTTTACTATCAACAAGAACTTCACAGTTTAACCAGTCATCTGTGTTTGTGACTGCAACTCTTCTCATTGTCAACGGCGGTATCGTCACATTGTCAACGACGAATAACTTCCCAGAAAATTCTGTATTGCATGTATCTGGCGGAACAACTTCTTCAATTTGCAGCTCAGATCTTCCACAGTCAATGATAACTTGGGATGCCTGAAGGAAGTCCCATCCGAGGATGACATTGTGACTACATTGTGTTAACACGACAAATTCAAACGGCTGCGTCCTGTTGTTGATGGTTATTCTTGCGACACAAGTTCCTGCTGGATTGACGTACTTTCCATTCGCGACCTTCAGCACAGTTCCTCCCGTATCACAGAACATTGTCTTCGTTGTTTTCGAATCATTGCTGGGCTGTTCCATCCAGGTAGAAATAAACGTTGGCCAAGCACATTGTATGATCCCACCTGTTGTACTTGGCGACTCGGTCGAACCCTTTTAGCCATTTGTTGGGGTCCTGTCCAGCATCTCCAGAGAACAACGACGGGTGTCTTATGTGCAGCTGGCTTGTTGCTGGTTTCGTCTCCATCGTTCTTCTAATAATACGGACTTTTGGAAGGATGTACCCGGCGCCTCCACCAAACAATGTCACGTTGCAATGGAAGTAGGCTTGACTTCGAAGGCAACTAAACACAGCACTTATACTGAAAGCACATTTATTACGAACTCAACATACACGCAGCACTGACTGCCTCTCAGGCAGAGTGCTCTGCTATTTATACACAGACAGAATTTACCAGAAATTAGAAGAACAGTTGACATAAGAAACAAGTAGAATTTACAAGTGAACATAAGAAAGATGTAGAACCTTCTGGAATTGTAAATTACAAAGAAATAAATTTTTGCCGGTGGGCGGGATTGAAACGGTGACCTTCTGCTCCGCAGTCCGTGACGCTGTCCCCTGCGCCATGCCGGCAGTTTGTGTTCGTGGTCTCTCGCGGCAATATTATTTCCTTGAATATAAGCCACATATGATCTACACTTACACTGTCGAACTACTGGACATTCTAAGGAGAGCAATAATGGAATTTTTATCTGCTTTTTAGAATAAATATACTTTTCTTTTACTTTTGGTCGATTTGGAATATCCGATATCAGTCTCGCTACAACAGCTCTGTGTTCACTAATCCCCGTGTCTGTTTTGATGCCCTTCATTAGCTACGCATTATTTGTTGCTATGCGGTCAAGTATGTTTTCACAACGATTTACTATTTTTATTTGTTCATGGACTAATTGTTCGAGATAATTTTCGGAGAATGCGTTTAGCGTTTAGTACAATTTCAGACGATGTTGCCTCCTGTTTTGAAAAAGTATTTTTGCCAACATGTCGAGGATAAGTTAAAGTCACCACCAATTAAAATTGTATGTTTTGGGTACGTTTTTGAATTTGGTCCAAGCTTAAGTTGACCATCTCCACAATCGAATCGTCTGAGTCGGTAAAAGTAACCAATTTGTGGCGTCGCACAAGTACAAAGTGCGCGCCACCTGCTTTCGCCGCGCGCCGCCATGCACGCACGGCGCGGCGTTCTTACGACGACAGCCTCTCTGCTGCAACTCCGCTCGTGGCCACCACTGAACGACATCGTTCACTTGGGACTGAGGCACGAGTTAACACTTCGGAATCAGATAGGCACCAGTGAAGACTTGGCTATCGTACAGGCACTAGGCAGACCTCTAGCAATTATGTATCAGCTTTCTGCAGTACTGATCTCTGTAAAAGTTAAGTATTGTATAAATTCTGTTCAATATATATCTCGTTCTAATTTACTCTAGTGTTTCTAGTTTCTGGCTGCTCCCCTCCGTACCTGCACCAGCGTGCTATCTTCATTCCTGTGTCGGTCTCATTCCACTCGGCCACCGACACCTACGACGGAAAGGAGACACAAAAGCGGCGGCGAGGCTGGGACACAAAACAATTATTAATTTATTCGGGTTGTCGGATATAACTTCTACCCATACCAACTCAGAGGAACATTCTACTTCAGTTGAGCTACAGGGTAAACCACTCGTAACAGCAATAAATACAACGCCACCTCTGTTATTTAATCTATTCTCTCTGAATACCATTTTCCCCTTAGTAAAACTTTTCCGGCTTTAGCCAGCTTTCGGTACATCTACATCTACACGGGATACTCTGCAAATTACATTTAAGTGTGACTGGCTGAGGGTTCATCGAACCACTTTTATATTATTTATCTCCCATTCAGAATCAAATGTTCAAATGCTTGTTAAGCTTAAGGAACTTAACTGTGGGGCCATCAGTCCCTAAATTTACAAACTACGTATGAACTACCTTATACTAAAGACGGCACAAACATCCATGCCTGAAGGGGGATTCTAGCCCCGACAAAGGTGCAGACTGTGACTGACGCGCCGCAGACCGCTCGGCCACTGCGGCCAGCTGTTCCCATTCCATTCTCGTATAGCGCGCGGGAAGAAAGAACCACAGATCCTGTATCATTTCCGTAACGCTGTCTCCTCTGTATCGTGACAATACAAAACGAGCTGCCCTGCTTTGGACTCTTTCGATGTCTTCCATCAAAGCCACCTGATAAGGAGCCCATGCTGGACATCAGTATTACAAAAAAGGACGGACAAGAGCAATGTATGCAGTCTCTTTAGTAGTTCTGTTGCATCTTTTAAGGGTTCTGCCAATAAAACGCAGTCTCTGATTAACCTTTCCCACGACATTATCAACGTGTTCTTTCTCGTTAAAGTATGAAGTAATAGTAATTCCTAGGTATTTTGTGGAGTTTACGGCCTTCACTTTGATTGATTTATCTTGTGAACACAGTTTAACGAATTTCTTTTCGTACTCTTTTGGGCGACTTTATACTTCTCATTATTTAGAGTCAACTGCCAATTTTTACACCATAGTGATATCTTATTTAGATCGTTCTGCAGTTGGTTTTGATCTTCAGGTGATTTTACTGGACGGTAAGTGACGGCACCATCTGCAAACAATCTAAGAGAGCTGCTTAGATTTTCTCCCAAATCGTTTATGTAAATAAGGAACAGCAGAGGACCAATAACACTACCCTGTGTAACGTCCGATATCACCTCTGGTTTAGTCGATGCCTTACCATCGATTACTACAAACTGTGTGCTCTCTAACAGGAAATCCTCTACCCAGTCGCAAATCTTTGGCGGTATACCATAACCACGCAATTTGATTAAAAGCTGTTTGTGAGGTACGGTGTCAAAAGCCTTCTGGAAATCAAGAAATACGGAATCAATTTGAGAACCCTGGTCGATAGTCACTCATGTCTTCGTACGGTTTCGCATGAATGATATTTTCTAAATCCATGTTGACATTGGGTCAGTTGATCATTCTGATCGCGATAATTCACAATATTTGAATACAGGGTATGTTCCTAAGCCCTGCTGCAAATTGACTTTCATGAAATAGGCCTGTAGTTTATTGGGTTACTCCTACTGCCTTCCTAGAATATAGGTGTGACCTGTGCAACTTTCCAATCTTTTGGTACAGAAAATGTTCAAATGTTTGTTAAACTTAAGGGACTTAACTGCGGGGTCATCAGTCCCTAAACTTACAAACTACTTATGAACTACATAAGACTAAGGACGGCACAAATATCCATGCCCGAGGGGGAATTCGAGCCCCCGACCGTAGTGGCCGTAAAGACCGTGAATGAAGCGCCTCAGTCCCCTCGGCCACCGCGGCCGGCTTTTGGTACAGATCCTTCTTTAAGAGAGTGGTTGTATATGGCTTTTAAGCAAGGAGCTATCGCTTTAGCATAATCAGATAGAAATCTAATGAGTATACGATATAACTCAAATGGGTATATGGTACCTAGAATCATTTGAGATTCAGTACTTTCTTTTAGCGCTTGAGCTCTTGTACTTTTCCCACATAACAACTACAATTTACAACTGTAAGACCATTGGTTCTTTGATATTTGTTTGCGATAACATCAGAGTGTAAATTGCATGGTAGTAGAGAAGGCTGTTAAATTTGTAGTGGAAGCCATCTAACAGATAATGTAAGTTATTGGGTTCAAATAGTACACTGGTTGTCAACTGGAAAGCATATTTGATGGGACATGATGGAAACAGTCTTACTTTGAAAGTGATGTAACACAGAACTCAAACACAGTTCGCAGTAATATTTATCAGGGTTGTGTCCGAGTGGTTCGGCCGAATCCATTATTCGCCGAGTCTAGCACATTCGGATTCGAGATTCGACGCACAATTTCCGAATACTACCGAATCCCGAATTCAATGTGTTATATGGAAACCTTGAGTTACGAATGTTGGAGTTTACTTTGCATAACAGTGCGCTTTCGTCTGCGTTATTAACTTCATTTTCCATTGATCCGCTGAAAGACCCGATGTCACAAAATGAAACGACCTCACTTTGAATATTTCTGATAAATGGCGCTAGGAGCTGCCACAAGTAACTTTTCCTGTCTACACGGGCGACACAGGCTTGCTTAGCAGGCGAAAATATAAATACTGCCTAAAACTTTTGCTCACGTAAAAAAAAAAAAAAAAAAAAAAAAAAAAAAAAAAAAAAAAAAAAAAAAAAAAAAAAAAAAAATGCCTTTCAGTTATAAGTAGCAACAAAAATAAATTTCTTCGCGTAAATAGCAACAATACATAAGGCTTTAGGATTCTTGCCTCATTCTGATTTCACGTATTGTTTCGTGTAATTTCGTGAAGTGCTGGGATATGTGAACTGCCGCGGTGGAATAGCCGAGCGGTCTAAAGCGCCTCGCTGCGGAGCGCGCGGTTGCTCTCCGTGGAGATTCGAGTCCTCCATGGGGCAGGGGTGCGTGTGTTTGTCCTTAGGTTAGTTTACTTAGGTTTAAGTAGTTTGTAAGCTACGGACTGATGACTACGCAATTTGGTCCGATAGATTTACAGACATTTGATTTTGATATGTGAACGGAATGAAGCACTACGATTTCAAGAAGAAAATTATTTATTATGTGGAAAAAAATGTCCTAATGGTGCACCCTCGAGGCGGGATGACTTCAATTCAGCAACCACTTGTCGTTTGTTTCAATAAATCGTTTGAGGTCGAGCTTAAACACATGTATACCGACTGCCTTTCGAAAAGTGACAGAGAACTTAAAAGGTGCAAGAGTGCCAATGGAATGGTGATACGTGGAAGTGGGTTCCAAATCAGATTGCGTAACAGGCGTTTAAAAATGTTCGAGATCGAATGCTCTAGACTGTACAAGGGCTGATACTCTGTAGTACGAAGGAACTGTGTAACAAGGAATCAAATGATAGCGATTTAGAATTACAGTACCGGTATCTAATTGAATAAACATTTCGTAAAATTTATATTATAAGACTAATAAAATTGTTTCATATTTCCGCATTTAGGTTCATACTATAGATGTACATATGAAGTCTTACCTAAAAGCTACTCGTACGTAAAGCCTACTGGCAAGCCTGTGTTCCGTCAATATGCCTGACGCTACAACCACTGCCTTCATGCTACAACTTACGTGTTTTTCTATTAGAGGCAAGGGATTGTTCCTATGAATTGTGATACGTGAATTCCACACTCTTTTTGCCATAAGAATAGTACAAATGTAAACATTACTCCATGTAAACTTCCGTCTTAGATGTTACATTACAATTCCGTCCGCCTTTAGGCTGCGTTCACAGTGGCACCGACAGACCGTCGAGAGACGCCATCGACCGCGTTCGACTGAAAACAGCGACAGAAGGGGTGGTCAAATTGCATCCGATGTAGTTTGTCACTTGGTCCAGTTAAAAGAGAAAGTTAGATTAGGTTCAAATGTATTCTGTGTCTGAAGTATATTGGATTGTAATTCCCCAGGGTGCAATGGATCCCACCGACATTGTTGTGTTTCGAAATTAGTGCTTTTGTTATTAATAAAGACTTCGAATGCATACGAATGAGCTGCACCTGTCTGGAAAGAAGAAAGTGGCCACGATTGTGTACTGTCCTCAGTTATTGCTACTCCCAGACAATCGTTACGAATAGTGAGGTACAGGTAAAAGGAGAAATTTCTATTACATGCTTGTGATATTTGGTGGTATCATTGACAAGCAATATTACAGTTTTGCTGAATTTATTTGAAGTTGTGCAGACATACGCCAGTTAACCTCCATGCTTTAAATAATGAAAAACTACACCAGATAGGGAAGTTTATTGCTTATCACAGCGAATTTCGAGTTATATTTGCGTCTTCGAGTGCATTTGTTTACCTAAGTACGGTACTTTTTCTACGTTTCAATGTGTGATTTCCTGATGCATTGCAGTTGTCTTCTTATGTTAGCTACTGAAGTTCGGAAAATCTGACAGAATAAATATTGAGGTATGTGTTTTACCCTAACGTTACAAACCATAACTTTTTCTGTCTGCTTAAAGATATTGTCTCTTCCATTACTTAGAATATGCAACATAATAATCGTAACTTAGGCCTACCTGCGTACAAGAACCGGTATAAGTGCCGATTTTTGTGTTGTGATATCAAGTTTAATGGAACAGACACAATACCTGCAAGTATAGACAGACGTACATGTATTTATCTAAACAAAAGACACAAAAAGCGAGAAAAATTCTCAAAATGCGTTGAGCTAAGCATAAAAATACATAATGGATGCAGATGTTCAGTACTGTATTTAAATCCATGAAGAACACAGTTATAGGCCACGCAGAAACATCCGATTATGATGAACGAAATGAATTTGTGGTACATAGGGTATTTGTACATAGAGTACATAGAGTATTTGTGAAACGCAAGTGTGAAATTAAGAATAATTTTGAACACAGAAACCATTGAAAAGCGGAAGCACGCGTAGGCCTGCACCACATTTGCATGTTATTTCACAAAACACACTCATCACCAGAACCAGTAAGAATAATTTGTGGACATCTAATACCCAATTATCACAATGCAAAACAACGTAATAGAACCACTACAATAACATTAATATACGCCACAATCCCGGATTGAACATATTTTTAAAGTTATAATTCACACCTAAAATTTCTGATAAAGGAATTAACCAACTTGGGGTTTCCAATAAACTGTAATGTCAGACCACAGATTCCGAATTATATCCCGCTTGTGATATTTATCGTGTTCTGGGCACCATAACCTCTTTCTTTCTTTCACTAAGCATATCAGTTTCTCACTGTCCATATCTCCATGTGAGGACGTTGGTGGACTTGACCGAAGAAAACAAACTGATCTGAATTTCACCGACTGTCGTCCGAAGTCTCTGCATTCGGACGATAAGATCGGCTGCACTGTGACCGTGCCCATAGTGGAGTACTGATTTGAAACGATGGGCCGTTTTCCGCCGATGTCTGTCGTCGGTAAAACCCACCGATATCGGAGCCACTGTGACTACAGCCTAACAAACCTGAAAGACAACGGCGAACGCTGAAGAATACGTTTCACGTTAATGTTTACATTTGTATTATTCTTATGCTGAACGGAAATAGTTAGAAATGATGCACGGCAAATGACTTCTAGTACTGATTTTTAAATCTTCTACGAATAAAAATTCTATGCAGACTAGTTACGTGATCTTAAGTGTTTGAAAGAATAAATGAATCTAAAAAATACCGTTGCTTAACCTTCCGGAATGCGCAATCTGCGCATTACTTTTCAGAGTTCTCAAATGTCTTCGTGGCAATAACAAGTACACACACGTCGAATAAACGCGGATTTCTCTGTGTCTGAATGTCCTGTCCATCACATATTGAATGCCTGATATGTCACTATACAATTATTTAACATTTACGCATCCTATTTTGTAACTTACAAAATATCTACTTATCTTCTCAGATTTTATTTTTGAGTCTTCGCCTTTGAGAAAAGAGGAAGAAACAAACGTAATCCTTTCCTTTCATTGTTTTTTATTTCACAATATGAAATATTTTGTAAAGTTTCTTGTTATATTTTAGATCATAATATTCATACCAAAGTGTTTCATTCAAATTTCTTTTAAGTGCAGGGGGTATTAAAAAATCCTTAAGTTTGAAAATAAAAATGTAAGTGAAATTTTAATTTCTTTATTTTTACTGTTAATATTGTCATTTGGGATTCATCTCAGAAGGCTTTATCTTCATCACTGGCAGTGATAGAGTTGTAATTCTTTTTAAATACATGTACTTGAGTTGACAGATTGTTTTGGTTCGAGATTCGGAAGATTCGATTCGGGTTCGGTATTCGGCACATGTTTTATTTAAGATTCGGTATTCGGATTCGGTTCGGTAAAATTGGGGTTCGACCCATCCCTAATATTTATTAACACTTCAAAATAAAACAAAAAATCGCTTGTAACCTACGTGTAAAGTATAAATAACGCAACACATTTCATTACTAGAGTCTCACCTCAGCATCTTAATGTCGAGAATATTTAGTTTGTAATCTTTTGCACAGCACTAGAAAGCACTGTGTCCAGCAAATGTTTGCTGGCATTGCACAATGGTCACTGAAAATATGGTAGACATTACATTTTCCACTTGTCACAATTTACGACAGGGAGCACACTAAACTAATCTAAACAATTTAAAACCGAAAGGTATACACCAAGAGAGCTATAAAAATTCATTAAAATAACACAACGACAGGTTAGACATCTTACAATCGTAATAAGGTTCCAGTGACGAAATAGTATGCAATCATTACTAATTTTCACGCAGTTATAAAACATTACATGGCTACACAGTTAGATAAACTACTGTCGCTGATAATAACAATACGGCAACAGGTCGTCGCAAAGTATTAAATTATATAAATTTAATTACTCATTTCACTTTCCATTTTAATGGGATAGCCCATGGTCTACGTTTAACTGCAGTCCTAGATCTTAGTTATAATACGTAATACAAGTTATACTTCGAATTGGACGTGTAGCACTATGTCTAGGTTACAATGTTAACGGATGCGATACGTACCGTAGAAATACATCGTATCTGTAATCAGACATCGAATATAGAATGAGAAATAATAAAACGGTCATATGTATAATTATATGTGATCAAGTGTATGATATGGACTTAAATAATACTCCTACGTCTCGGTTCTGTGCACACTGTACTTAATGTATTACCATATAACCACTTACAACAAAGTTCAAACATCATACGGATATGCTGATGGGTGACGTCGTCGACAACCGCCGATATTTCGAAAGGACATCCTGCCATTCTCGAGGCACAAATGCACTCAAGGAAGCATTGTGCAAGCGTATTTAATATCTCGGTTTGCAAAGAGTAAACAAGATAGGTAATACACACAAAAAAGTCACTGCAGAGTCAACACATCCAAAGATGACCAAACATCAAATATATCGAGAGGTGAGGCAGCGTTAATTCGGTCCCTCTTATGACGAGAGAAAATGCCGGATTCCGGCCGAATTTAATGTTATTAATGAAGTTGTTGAAATTAAACTTGCAAGCGACTTCATAAACAGAGATGGTGCTTTTTGTTTAAATTCTGCTTCTGATCCAGCACTGTCTCTCGTCAAAAAACAAACGGACAGAATTAATGTTGCCTCATCTGTTCATTAATAACTATCGACATTTTTGATTTTTGGTCATCTTCAGTTGTGTTGACTCTACAGTGACTTGTACTGTGTGTGTTATCTACCGTGTATACCCTTTGCAAACCGAGGTGTAAATACACTTGCACATTGCCTCCTTGAGTGCAGTTGTGCTTTGAGAATGGCGGGGTGTCCTCCTTCGAACTATTGGCGGTTGTCGACGACATCTTCCGGCAGTATACCCGTTAGTTGTTTGAACATTCATTACGCCGGGAAAAGATAAGGTTTCACTTACGACAAAGTTGGATGTATGACAATAACACAACATCAACGATTACATAGTATGATGGATTAACTCGATACAGATTTAATGGAGTAGTCCTAGTTCTAGTTCAAAGGTTTGACTGGTACTATTGATTTACCTTTGTGTTATAGTAATAACAATTTCATGTATTACCATACAAAAATACAATTTGTAGTTGAACATAATACCCAAAATTATATTGTATTTATAATGAAACAAGTATTAATTGGAAGAAAACTATTTGTTAGATTATGTATGACTGCGCCCTGACAATGGTTACAGGATAGCTAATTAACTGTCAATCAACCAGCTGCTCCAAATTCTTTCTCTATGGACAAAGGTTTAAAGAGTAAATTGTTGCACACGGTGGAAAACGCTGGTGATTAGTTTTCTAATTCAGGAGTCTTAAAATTGATATGTGATAAATGTACATGTTACTACATTGATCTAACAGAGCTGTAAAGACGAAATACAAAGAGCACTTATTAGGAAAGAAAGTAGCGAACATACATAACTCTACGTTTGCAGAACACTTACAGATTGTCAACCACATCCCTAAAACGTTAGAAGACACAATTATTTTGCACAGCGAAGTTAAAGGATGAAAGCTTGATCTTTGGGAAGAATTTGAACTCTCTAAACTTCCAGAACTGAAGGATGGAAATTTACTAAATGACCAGTTGTATCTTATTTTAAATGTGTTTATTTCCGTTAACAATTGCAATATAATTGTTTAATAACATGTTTCGATCACTTGGATATCTTCAGATCTAATAAACAAAAGTAAAATAGAAATTTACAATTTGATAAATTTACTATGGTTTAATTGAACAATAGTTAATTTATACATAAATGGATAGATTTTTCTTTACCTTATAGTTGCGTCCACAACTCGTCTGGCTGAGTACTAATCGGTACTGAGTTTTACAGTTTGATGTAGGTATTTTTATTTGGTTGCAGGTGGTGGTGGGGAGGGAAAGAGTAGGTTGGGTGGGGGGAATTGGAGTGGATAGCTTGAGCCCTACTAAGCTAGGGTCTTATACCGCACAATTGTTTGTTATATAAATATTTTCTAAAAGTGGGGTTCTTGAATATATCCAGACATAAAAATTATAAAACTGTATGTGATATAAGTATAAAATATGGTAAGATAAAACATGCATACGGTGTTTTAAAACATTGAAGGTGTAAAACAGAGGTGTATAAAATTACAAATGTCATACTTTAAAAATTTTTATATACGTCAGTTGGTTAAAATTATCATTAAAATGTTAAAATATATAAAAAATTATATAAAAACAGTATGGTATTGGAGTTAATTGCCTCTGTCGCTACTTGGTGGCGTTGTGCGGCGCGCAGTTTTTCTTGTACGTTCGGAAGCCAGTCTGCACGCCGACCTGCTGCTAGGGCGGTGTCCGGGCCGACGCGCTGCCGCCGCCAGCCACCGGAAAGTGAAGTGGGGCCGCCGCTCCAAGGCGAGGACGAAGGTTGCAAGAGGCCTTCAAAGTTTTCAAAAATGCGCTGTTATTAAAATCATTTTGTTGGTTGAGTGTACTTCCAGGTTCTTGAAGCCGGTGTGTGAAAATTTCTATTTCTTCTAGTGTCGTTAGGAGGCGTCCTTTTGGTTCCCTATGTAGCACTTGTAAATGGGTATTAATTGTTCCAACTGTGTGCTTCTCTGTCACTAAATGCTCTCCAAATGCTCATTTTATTATTGTGAAGAGAGCAATGCTCTTTAAAACGTGTTTCGAACGTTTTGCCTGTCTGACTTACGTAGATTTTTGTACAGTCTCCACATTTGAGTTTATAGATGCCTGCTGCCGTGAATTTTGAGGATTTTTTGTTCACACGATGTCTCAGTCTAAATCGAGTGACATCGTTGGACTTAAATCCGATTCGTACGTTCGTGTTTCGAAATTGCCTAGCAATGATGTCTGAAACCTTTCCTTTGTAGCTCATTGGCATGTAGATGATCTTCTTTTCTTCTACGTCACTTGTCAGCGTACTATCATTGTTTTTTCGTTGTTATTGTTTGTTAATTTTTTTGCAGCAACTTAGTTATTGTTGAAGCTGGGTAACCGTTGCTTACTGCAACTTGCTTTATGATGGCAATTTCTTTCATCTTCTCATGTTCGCTTAATGGCAGTTTCAATAATCTGTTGGCCATTGAACGAAAATACGCCATCTTTACTCTTTTCGGATGCCAAGATTTCGAATTGATTATAAGGTCTGCACAAGTAGGTTTCCTATATACATCAAAACGATGTCTACCCGCTTCTCCTGCAACTGTAATGTCGAGGTAGTTGATGGATCCATTATTTTCGTGCTCGACTGTGAACTTGATTTTTGGATGAATAGCACTCATTTTTTGCGCAATGTCATTAACATCATATTGGTCTCCTTTAACTAATAAAATGGCATCGTCCACATAACTATAATAATAGAGAATTTTGTTGGCTATTGTAGGGTTAGTGGTGAGAAATTGGTTCTTTAAATGATTAAGGAAGATCTCGGCCATAATGCCTGCTAGGGAGTTTCCCATTGCAAGTCCTTTAGGTTGGTGATATATCTTGCCGTGGAATGTGAAAAAGTTTTAGGAGAGCGTTAGTTCTAGGAGTTCTATAAAGTCAACTATTTCTTCTGTAGCCATTGTTTGGTGTCTTATAAGATTGCGCTTGATTATATCTATTGTTTCACGGACACAGGCACGTTAGTATATGAATTCACTACATCTAGTGATGCAAATATGGAATCAGCTGGGATGACTGTGTCCTTCACTTTGTCCGCAAATTCGTACGTATTTTTTAGACTATGCAGTTCATGATATGTGTATAGCGTTCTTAACCTTTGTGCTAAAGTGGCATTTAACGGAGCGTTAGGACTTAGTGTTGTGTTACATATCAGCCGGATGGATTTGTCTTTTTTATGCAGCTTTATCTGTGCACGGGCGTCTGGTGTTTGCGGATTCATGACTGTATATTTCTCTCTGTCTGAAAAGAGAAAGTCAGAATTTTGGACTTTTCGTTTTGATTGTGCATGAAACTTTTTTGTTGGATCTCTAGCTATTTCTTTAATACCGTTATCAGAGAAGAATTTTTCAGTTTTAGTTACATACTCGTCGCCGCTGACAAGAACTACAGTGCTACCTTTATCTGCCCGTGTAATTAGTGCTTTGTGCCTCTTTAACTTTTTATTTAAATCGTCTATGATCTTGTTCTCATTATTAAGGTTTCTTTCTGGCTTACTTTGAAACGGTTTCAAACCTATACTGCTCAGAAAATCGTTTTTAGCTGCCGATAGATTTTGCGATTTGTTCAACACAACTCTAATTTTTTTTTTTTTTTTTTTTTTGTTCTCCATTATAATTGAGATGACATTTATTTATCCGTTTTGTCGCATATATGTCACCAGACTGTACCACAGATCGTGATATCAAAAATCACCGCTTCCAATCAGTATGCCTGAAATGTCTCCAAATGCACTGACGTTTCTTGCAGTCATAACTGTCATTGCCTTGATTGTAAGGATGTTACAACTACTGCGATATGAAACTATATTAAGTACTAGATTTAGTCTTATAACTGTATTTCACTTTGTTTTACACAATAGGCTTGGTATGGCGCATATATCAAACACAATGTTTATGATTTTGTAATATATACTGTGACTTTGGCATCTTTCGCCATTAATACTCTGCATTTACTATAAAACAATATACGTTCTAGTCAATTTGGAATTAATGTTAAACAATGAATTACTTACTTTTAACATACATTAAAATAAATTTCACTTAGGCCCATGTTTTTGCATTACGGAACCCGTTGTATTCATATCTGAATCTGATCTGATCGTTTTAAGGTGCAACTGCTTCATAACTTTATTTTTTTGCATATCGACACGCTCCACAGTGACAAAAGAAAACGGAACATTCTTGAAAGGAAGTGCCTCAACCCAAAAAAAAAAAAAGACTCTACAGCAAAATGAAAAGAACATTTCTGGTTCGAAAGATAAAACAATTAGCATTGTGTTGAATATGTGGAAGGCTCGAGATCGACCAACCACAATGAGGACGAGTGTGATGGAACGTAAAAAGGTAAAAAAAGGCCAATATTCCATAAGGGGAGAGAGAACCGTGAAAAATAAAATGTGGGATATCATGTGGGATGTCCAATGAAGACCAGAAGCCTGCTTCACTAACCAGATAAAAGATAGGGGGAGGCGAAACTGAAGTGTGATTTCTGTACTGGGTCTGTTAGACATAGGTACTCTAAAAAGAAAAAGAAAAGATACCTATCCTCGTTAAGGCAAAGAAAGCCATGGAAAGAAAAAGTGGCCACGGCGGATTAGCCGTGCGCATTCGGGCGGCGTGCTGCAGTGTGCACAGCCGTTCGCCGTCGGGTATTCGAGTCCCCCCTCGGGAATGGGTATTTGTGTTGCCCTTAGGTTACTTTATCTTAGTTTAAGTAGTTTGTAAGCTACAGACAAAAAACCTAGGCCGGCCGCGGTGGCCGAGGAGACTGAGGCGCTCCAGTCACGGTCTGCACGCCCACTACGGTCGGGGGTTCGAATCCCCCCTCGGGCATGGATATTTGTGCCGACCTAGTTCGTAAGTAGTTCATAAGTAGTTTGTAAGTTTAGGGACTGATGACCCCGTAGTTAAGTCCCATAAGCTGTACAAACATTTGAACATTTTTGAAAGACCTAGCAGTTGAGTCCGATAGATTTACAAACATTTGAACATTTGAAACGAAAGGTAGCTAAAAATGGAATCACACATAGAATCGATAAACACAAATCTCTTAACGAATAAGCGCTTTCTGAAAACCGTGTATAATTGCTGCCGTCAGCAGGTTACAAAATAATGTCTGATAGTTCATAAGTGTCTTCGTCCGTTGATGGGCAGTCCACAGGTGGGCCATGAACTTCAGCCCATCAGCGAGCTGGAGTTCTAGAATGGCATACGCTGAGTGACCTGCTAACCAAACAGTGGTGCGATGTCTCAGGTTTGTTGAACCAGTCCACGTTGACATAGTGTGGGGTCACGCTACTTACCAGAGCAACCATACCGCGCGTGAGTGCCCAGACAGTGGTCATTTGACTGCACTGGAAGCGGTGTTCCCTAGGGTCTACGGTTTGACATTCAGGGAAGTTTGCTGAGTCAAGTTGGTGTATATCGGTCAGTTTCAATTCTTTTGCAGGACGTTGTTCACGAGTCTGTAGCCGGCCGCGGTGGCCGAGGGGACTGAGGTGCTCCAGTCACGGTCTGCACGGCCACTACGGTCGGGGGTTCGAATCCCCCTTCGGGCATGGATATTTGTGCCGTCCTTAGTCTTAGCTAGTTCATAAGTAGTTTGTAAGCTTATGGACTGATGACCCCGTAGTTAAGTCCCATAAGTTCTACAAACATTTGAACATTTTTTGAACGAGTCTGTACCATAGATTGCTGCAGTGGCGTATGCTGGGTTGTAACTAGGGCTATGACTACTATCTCACATTCTAAGGTTGTACCGAGAAAGAAATGCTAAGAGAAAAGTCGGTATCTTGCGCTGTTTCCGAGATATTGATAGTGACCGTGCCAAATACCTCAAGAAATTAACAGAAACGAAAAAAAGGTTACCGGCAAATGTTAAAGCGTCGAGGGGACATCCAATGACATTACACTCGCCCCCCCCCCACCCCCTACCGAAACCCGTCATGGGTGGTGGGAAGTAACTTTGAAATCTTTTATAGGAACGGCTACTTCTTATTGCAGATTTGGATTCTTTAAAAATATGTAACTATCGTAACATTTTTTTAGTTTCACGATAAATGGCACTGTAATCGGCAAAAATGAATGTGTACCATACCTGTGACGAGCTTCTTCAGCATTTCTGCGGAATTTATAGTACCAGGAAATGATATTTGCTCTGGTTTATATTCTAGGAGGCGATCCAATTATGATATTGTAAAATATAATGTGATAATTATGTTTTATTATAATGACATCTTGCACCTATGCACTGTAAATTATGTTATATAACAACTGATTGACATTACAAGATTATGGCCTTGTAAAATGATTTTATTGGACCAGATGATGCTGACAGTTCAGCGAAACCGGTCGTCTTAAATAAAAATTTATGATCAGCGATCTTGGCTTTTTTATATCTTTATACGATATTTACTCTCTCTCTCTCTCTCTCTCTCTCTCTCTCTCTCTCTGCAATCGTTAACATCAGGGAACAAATGCGTAGAGGTGGCTACAGTCCGAATCATTGGAATACAGCAAACTGTCTGGCCGTGGACTGATAGCATGATCAATGTTTGTGTTCCATTTAATTGTGGGAGGTGTCACGAGATGGCATTAACAGAAACATAAAAAACTGTTTTTCCTTATCTGATACTTTTTCAACTATTTCCGCATTTTTAATTTTGCCTATTCACGCGCCATCTATCATGAAACGAAAAGAGTGTTTTACACAAAAATTACATACTTTTGCACGGAGAATCCAAATAACTGTTTAATTACACACTTCCCATCCATTTTGAAGTATTACTACTAATAACTGTCAAAATACCCTGCACACTATGAAACAAATATCACCAATACAGTTATTGTAAAACGTAACAAACATACAACATGCTGTTTGTTGCTTGAAACTGATACGGACTTCGCCAAGAGCGAGTCGTGTCCGTTCGGCTTACTTCGGAAGCACTCGTGCTTGTGTTGCGACGCTGGATTCGGAAGCCTTGGCGTGCCGTTGGCCGCCCTACCCCACCTCACTCCTTCCTTCCCCTCACCACAGCGAAGGCCGCGTCAGTAAGTCTCCGAAGTTCTGTTCTCCCACTGTTGGAATGAAGCGAACGAGACGTTTTTCACACTACGCAGTAATTCTTCAGGAAGGAAACTGGCTTCCATTGCCATTTTTGTTAATATTGATTGTTAATTTCAGGTTTGCCTTAGACATGGTCTTGGGTGACAGCTTTGATAGCCCACAATATACGCCACTGGATTGCTGGAATCCGATGGTAGGAGCTGGTGGAAAACATTGGTCCACACCTGCCACCAGTCGACCTCAGGGTGTTGGGCCCAGCGTTGCCAACTTGGAGGTTTTCCCCCAGATTTAGGGGGGAAATACTTTTCAGGGGGGAATTTAGGGGGAAAGAAGTGTTAGGGGGATTCTTAGTGGGGGGAGGAGGTGTCGGGGTATTTTAGGAAGAAGAAGAGAACTTTTTTTTTTCATTATATATGTGTGTAGCAATCAGAAGACTTGTTGCTATAGTGATTGCAGACGTTCATTACCAACGTGCAGCGTACTGTCAGCCTGTGTTGACTACAGTGTCGCTCTTCTGTCGCGCTGCTTTCATTGTTTCTTCAATTCATGTTGCCTGCACTGTTTTACTTACAGCGCATAACCCTCTCTCCACCCCCATCCCGTCGCTCAACAATACCACGTTTTTTTTCTCTCTCTAGTAGTTCAAATGTTCAAATGTTTGTATAGCTTATGGGACTTAACTACGGGGTCATCAGTCCCTAAACTGACAAACTACTTACGAACTAGCTAATACGAAGGACGGCGCAAATATCCATGCCCGAGGGGGGATTAGAACCCCCGACCGTAGTGGCCGTGCAGACCGTGACTGGAGCGCCTTAGTCCCCTCGGCCACCGCGGCCGGCTCTCTAGTAGAAATGAACTGATATTTCCCGAGGACACTGCTCTGAATTGCCGCTATGTCACGTGCTATGATCGGCAGTTTAATGCGTTAGCGATCATTGTGTTATGTTGGTGATCCGTCGTTACTTTTACTTTAATGACCAGCTCAAGTTGTGATGTAAATGCATCGTTTTATTACTCAAAATGGCTACCAAAAATAAAAGAAAGTATGTACAAAAGTATGCCAAGATGGAAATGGACCCTTTGCTGAAAGGTTAAATTATTATGAGCTATGATGGCGTGTGTGAAAAAGATGGCGGGAGAGAGAGGTCTCAAAATCAAGTTTTTTAAATCAAAAAGAGGCTGCAGCTCCTAGCCGCCGCTAGACCTCCCCCTCCCCTGGTTGCTTTTTTAAGGGGATTTCTTGCGATTTAGAGGGATTTTATAGTAAATTTAGAGGTAATCTTAATGGCAGAGTTGCCAACTCTGGTCGGGCCTCCAACTGGCGGGCGTCCCTGGAGTGTCTCGTATAGCATACGAGCTGTCCGGTCCGGTGTTGGTGTTTTTCAGCACGGAAGATATAATTGCGGTTTAAATAGTAGTCTCTTATGTGGGACAACTGAGAAGGAATACCGGCTACAGACAGTGGGGCCTGTTCTAACTGTGGACAGTATTTGTTAGCGACCCCCAGACCGAGTCTTTACGTCCCCTCTGGGGTTGCGACCCACTGCGTTAAACAGTAGTACGGACACATGGTCCGCGTTGACCGTCGTATAGGAGGGGAGGGATCAGCCCTAGGTGAGGCCCAGTGTACTAGCTTGGGCAGTCCAGGGCAGGTGTGGGCAGAGCGCGGCCCACCTGCCCGCCGCGGCTGCCACCTGTTGTGGCTGGCCTACATCCCGGGTCGGCCACGTGCAGGGACGCGGGTCGATACGCCACGTGGCACGGCCGTTCACCCCGCACACCTTGCCGGCACAACCCCTCGCTCCAGCGCGCCTTCCCAACTATTCTGGGAGCTTAGCCCAGCCACCCCTTCCACCACCCCCTGTTTACCGGGCGTGCTCCACTCGCAGCACCTGGAGCCGCTCGCTATCACGTCGCCCGGCGCAGCCAGTTAAACCGGCGCACGTGCGCATCGCACGTGTCTCAAATGAAATCTGCCCTGTCTGGCGAAAATCTCTCCCCGGGGCATTTAGACACGGTTGTACTCGCACGGAAAAAATATGAATCTCATTTCATCTTAAGCTTATCCCCCCCTCCCGGTTAGCAGGGTCGAGGAGCTGCACCGGTCATACCACAGGGGGGTTTAACGCCATCTATCGAAGTATTAAAATGCCAAAAGCGCAATTAATTATTTATTGACGGCCAGTTTCGATACAATTTGGGTACCATCATCTGGTCACTGAAGAAAAGAAGGTACATTCAATTACAGTTATGCGAAATACAAGAATAACAAATACAGCAGTAATGCTTACCTGTTGTTGTTGTTATTGTTGTGGTCGTCAGTCCCCAGACTGGTTTGAGGCAGCTCTCCATGCTACCCATACAGTAGAGCTGCATATCCTCGGGAAAAGTAACGACTGTAGTTTCCCCTTGCTTTCAGCCGTTCGCAGTAGCTTTATGACAAAGCCATGTTAGCTGATGTTACAAGGCCAGCTCAGTCAATCATCCAAACTGTTGCCACTGTAACTACTGACAAGGCTGCTGCCCCTCTTCAGGAACCACACGTTTGTCTGGCCTCTCCGCGGATACCCCTCCACTGTGGTTGCATCTATGGTATGGCTTGCTGCATCGTTGAGACACGCAAGCCACCCCACCTCGGCAATGTCTGTGGTTCATAGAGGTGGAATGCTTACCTACACAACTACCTTGTGTCCTATGCTTTCCATTTCGTGAAGGCGCACGACATTAAAATCGTACGTCAATCATAAAAAAAAAAAGGAAAGCCTGTCGAGGTGGCCGAGGAGACTGAGGCGCTCCAGTCACGGTCTGCACGGCCATTACGGTCGGGGGTGGCATGGATATTTGTGCCGTCCTTAGTATAAGGTCAGTATAAGGTAGTTGATACGTAGTTTGTAAGTTTAGGGACTGATGACCCCACAGTAAAGTCCCTTAAGCTTAACAAACATTTGAACATTTGAACAACAACACATCTTGAAGAATTTTATTGATTGTCTCCACCTTACCCTATCAAACCCAATCGGACACATATGTCCTATAAGAAGTACCAAGTACACTGTTGGGTTAAAGGGATCCCAATTTACGGAAGCGAAGAAAAAATTTTTCCTCTGGGGTAGGTCCAAGGCTATATTGAGGTGACCAGGTGCCCTCGCACAGTTGACAGGTGCCGAAGCTGTGACGCCCCCCCCCCCTTCCCCATAAAATGAACTTGCGATTCCTTCTATGAATTCTTAAAATTTTGTGAATAGTTGATAAAATAATGAAGCGATATTGAAAAAGATTGTAGACATGAAAATCATTCTTTTCTGGTATACCTCGAAAATGACGCGCGTTAACCAGCCGAAATACTGGCTGTTGTCGAAGACGTTACCCGTAAATTGTTTTAACATTACATTCATAGTAAGTCCGATTTTCAGAGCAAAAGTAATCGCTGTGATCAGTTGTCAGCAATCGTAAAAAATCGAATGCCTTCAGACAAATAACATATAGGGGACGCCAGGGGAATGGTGCCACCTTAAGATAAACCAGTTTTTTACCTTATTAAAAGTGTTTATTCATCAGCTAATACTACTTTATTACAATTTTTCAGACTTGTATTTTGTTACGTTTTATAGTTAAATTGTGAACGTATGCGCAGTGGCGACATTACCCTGGGTTCCGGGGTAATGACGCCATACATTTGAAAATCAACAATAAACCTATACGATGAATGACTAGTAGTAAATACGTGTCATAACTTTAGTAATTTATACTTATCACTCTTCTATTAGAGGGGCTCTACAAAGGAAATGAACTTCGAGACAATATTGTAGGAAGGGAAGAGGATGTAGATGAAGATGAAATAGGAGATACTGTACTGAGAGAAGAATTTGACAGAGCCCTGAAAGACCTAAGTCGAAACAAGGCCCCTGGAGTAGATGATATTCCCTCAGACTACTGAAGTCTCTGAGAGAACCAGCCATGACAAACCTGTTTCACCTGGTGTGTAAGATGTATGAGACAGGCGAAGTACCCTCAGACTTTAAGAAAAATGTTATAATCCCAAAGAAAGCAGGTGCAGATAGGTGTGAAAACTACAGAACCATCAGTTTAATAAGTCATGGTTGCAAAATATTAACACGAATTATATACAGAAGGATGGAAAAGCCGGTAGAAGCCGACCTCGGGGAAGAGCAGTTTGGGTTAAGGAGAAATGTAGGAACACGGGAGGCAATACTCACTTTACGGCTTATCCTAGAAGAGAGATTAAGAATAGGCAAACCTACATTTCTAGCTTTTGTAGATTTGGAGAAGGCTTTTGACAATGTTGATTGGAATAAACTCTTTCAAGTTCTGGAGCAAGCAGGATTAAAATATAGGGAGCGTAAGGTTATTTACAACTTGTACAAAAACCAGACAGCGGTTGTCAGAGTTGAAGGGCATGAAAGGGATGCAGTGGTTGGAAAGGGAGTAAGACAGGGTTGTAGTCTTTCTCCATTGTTATTCAATTTGTACATTGAGCAAGCTATAAAGGAAAGCAAGGAGAAATTTGGGGAAGGAATTAAAGTTCAGGGTGAAGAATTAAAAACATTGCGTTTTGCTGATGACATAGTAATTCTGTCAGATACAGCAAAGGACCTGGAAGAGCAATTGAACGGAATGTACAGTGTGCTGAAAGGTGAAAGAGCAAAACTAGGATAATGGAGTGCAGTGTAAGAAAATCAGGTGATGCTGAAGGAATTAGATTGGGAAACGAAGCAATAAAGGAGGTAGATGAGTATTGTTACTTGGGCAGTAAAATAACAAATGATGGTCGCAGTACAGAGGATATAAAATGCAGAATGGCAACGGGTAGAAAAGCGTTCTTGAAAAAGAGAAATTTGTTAACATCGAATATTGATTTAAGCCTAAGGAAGTCCTTTCTGAAGGCATTTGTATAGAGTGTTTCCTTGTATGGGAGTGAGACATGGACGATAAACAGTGCGGACAGGAAGAGGATTGAGGCTTTTGAAATATGGTGCTACAGAGGAATGCTGAAGATTAGGTGGGTGGATCGCGTAACTAATGAGTAGGTACTGAACAGAATTGGGGAGAAAAGAAATTTCTGGCATACCTTGACTAAAAGAAGGGATAGATTGGTAGGACACATTCTTAGACATCAAGGAATTGTGAATTTAGCGTTTGAGGGAAGTGTGTGGGGAAAAAATCGCAGAGGAAGACCTAGAGATGGATACAGTAAGAAGATTCAGACAGATGTTGTAGTGGGACGCATTATTGTCTCCGCTACATATCTCATGTCAGCTCATTTTGTGCAGGATAACTTACTTATATTTGTGTTCTTAAATGATTTTTATGTAAATGTTTAATGTTATGATTCTTAAAGATGTTTTTTTTTATATTTTTTGTTTGTTTCATGTACTGTGAGGCGAGTCAACCTACGAGGGCAACATCTTCGACGCCGATTCCAAGGAGTAAATATCCGGCCACATCAAGTCGCGGGTCGACGGCCACGAGGCAAGAAGATGTTGATCTCTGCGGTTGTCGTCGCGAGAGTTGACATTATTGTCGACATTTAATGTTAAAATAACAAATTTTAAAAGTCAGTTCCCTTTTGTCTGTCGATGACTACATATGTAATGTCTTAGAAAGTAATAAATGTTATCGTGTTTAAACTTGACGAAAGTGTCAGAGTACATCACTTATGAAGAATTATTTTACGATGAATAGTATATTAATGAAATGAGCAGATGATTTAATTTAAATATTCTTGAATCTGAAGGAAGATTCTTATGAATTTTCATTGGTGGGAAAGTTACGTCAAGAAGACTTCGATAAATGTTTTTTTATAACTTTGATTAATTGATCATACACATTGATCGATAATCATTGAAGAAATATTATTTTTTCCCTGTGGCTATAGCAACGACCACAAACTGAAGAATTTCTTTTGAACGTCTTATCTATGAGAGAACTTAGAAATATTTTAACAAGAGTGACAGTTAAAGACTTCTTCCCTCGGCGCAAGAATCTGATTTTGAAATATTGCAACGTATAAAGATTTTACATGAACATATTCTTTTAATTTTATATAAATTTTTATGGGCGAGTGGACACCTCAAGGATTACGAAGTCTGACAGGGCCACATTCAACCCTAATCATACAAGACGAGTGCTTTTGAAGATAAAAGAGGTCGTTCCGCCGCACGTGGCGACCGATGATAAAGGATTTGTGTGCCATTCGAAGAAGAAATTTAGCACATAGACGCGGAGGAAGAAGCAGCCTGTGTCACTCCATCAACGAGAGGTCTGGTTGACGACGGGGGCAGCCTTGGAGAACGGTCACCCAGATATTCTACGAGACTACGCTGCAGTCGTGAACAGCACCTTGCTGTTCCCGACACCCTTTCTCTTTTAAGCTTAACAGGCCCAGTCCAGCAGCTGTGAGCAGTCATCTCTGCGGCATCGCTACGACGCTGTCGTGGGTGATTACGGTGCGCAGTGCAGTGGAGAAGGGCCGCTGGTGACAAAGCAGTTGGGGTCGTCGGCAGCGTCTGCGAGAAAGAGCAGACACACCGGCATCGGCATCATACGGTGCAACGCAGACGTCAGTTGGTGTGGCTGCGAGTAACATCTCACCTATCACGGAGCTGCATAAATTTAAATTAAAACATCCGGTGAGTCAATTTCACGTAGGTAATATTGATGTGTGACAGTGAACAGTGTTCAAAAGGTTATTTTACGTGTGTAGACAGTGCATATCTAGCCAATATGTCAGAAGGTGAAATATCGGGTGACGAACAAGTAGGATTACCTCCACTTAGTAGGGAAGGACGGTTTCTCAATAGGAAAATAGACAAATCCATAAATAGAATTGATAATAAAATAAGTGACAATCATAATGAAATTAAGGACATGCTTAGACAGATAGCAGCTACGCTAACCAAAACCCAGCAACAAATGGCTAGAATGGAATCGGCTCAAACTAAAATAGAATCTTCTCAAAACAAAACCCAGGAACAAATGGCTAGAATAGAATCTGCTCAAACTGAAACTCAGGGACAAATATTAGGTCTCAATAATAGGCTCGAGGAACATATCAGAGTCACGTGAAGAAAAAATTCAAATGTGCCAAGATATCGCTGAGCTAACACATAGATTAGATAATATTCATGTTTTAGTAACTACTGAAATAGAAAAGAGTAATGTTATGTTACGTGAGGAGATAGAAACAAATAATATTAAGATACGTGACGAGATAGAATTTAATAATATTAAGATCCATGAAGAGCTTATATTACAAACCGAAAATATTCGGAAAGAGTTACAAGAATCTATCCAAGAAATTTCTACCAGGAACGTAGAAAATTCTTCGATAGAAAATCCTGCTTTAAACCAGCTATCCCAGCAAATGGTAAAAGATCATGCTGAGATAGTGAGTATTAAAACTTTAATCTCTGATAGCTATAATAATATTGAGACAGTCAGAGATAGTGACAACCAACAGTCGGAAGAATGTTCAAACTGTGGTGACAGTCGAAACGCGGAACTATTAAACCGTGTGTCCAGTACTGAGCTCCAGTTGCGCGAAATTAATAAACAGTTAGCAGAGTTCAATGCCAAAGATAATATGACTAACAGTAAAAGCTGTTCTACCAACATTGCTAGGAACGATAGTCGTACCGCTAGTGAAATTTTAAGCGCTGACAGTATAATTGTAGCACGCATGTCAGCAGATAATAAAAACGATGCGACTACTTCCTCGCAGTGTGAAGTGAACAAAACAAGACCAGTTAATGATTGTGGAAGAAATTGTCATGCAATAGTGACCTCAGAAGCAGCAAATAAATTTCCGACCTTCAACCCAGAGGGTGCCTTACATCCTATTATATTTGTAAAAGCCATAGAGAGTTCATTTCCTGTTAACTGGGATGATAGACGAAAAATACAATTTATAATCGGACAATTAGAAGCTAGTGCTAGTGAATGGGCTATTCTAAACCGTAGTGAATTGAAGACATGGGATGATTTTATCACCCAATTTAAAGAGAAATATTGGTCAAAAGGGGAGCAACAACGTCTTACTCTTGAATTATTAGACCCACCCTATTATTCAAAACGTTGGGGAGGATTCAGAAAGTATTTTGAATGGCATTTAAATCGGGTAAAACTGATAGAGCATCCCATAATGGAAGAACATCTAATCAGGGTATTGATTAGTAGACTACCTTATTATGTTAAGGAAAAAAATGATAGAAAGGGAATGGTCACGTCCGAGAGATTTATTACATTACCTAGAACAGCTCGACAACTTAAACAAAGAAAAGGAGGACGAGCAACTTAGGAATAACCGAGAAAATAATGTTCGGAACAACGGCAATAATCGATTTGAGCCTCGCAAAGGCAACAACGCAAATCAAAGTCGTTTTTGTCAAGTTAAGAGACCCTATAAAGATACTGGTTGTATAGTTTTTAGGTGTTGATTGGTTATATAAGCATGACGCTCTCTTGGATTTTAAGAATTCCACTCTTACAGTTCATGTAGAAAACCATATAGTACGATTGAAGTTCGACCACCTCAAAGATGTGGATAATAATTATGAGTCTCTGCATCTTAAATACATGGATGCCATGAACTTATCATTAGATTGTGAGGAGGTAGCAGAGGAAGGTTATCATTCTGATTTCAATGATAGTATCTATAATGAAATAAAAGATAAGTGTTATTCAAATACATTCCTCTCTCAGCAGGAGACAGAAGAGCTTGAATTAGTATTATTAAAATTTAAGTCAGTTTTTTTCAGACAACCTGAATGTATTAAAGACTATGTATGTAAGCTTAAGATTAAGAACCCAAAACCGTTCTTTAAGAAACCTTATCCAATTTCTGTGGAGCTCAAGGAAGCTGCCACAAGAGAGGTAAATAAAATGTTGGAACAAGGTGTCATTGAGAGATCATGTAGTCCCTTCAACAGTCCATTGTGGGCGGTGAAGAAGATTGGAGGTGGAGTTCGCCTAGTATTAGATGCTAGGGAATTAAATAAAATAATTGAGATGGAAAGGGATAGACCTTTACCAATGGAGGAAGTACTTTTAAGAATTGCAGGATCTCATTATATGAGTACTATGGATTTAACAGCTGGATATCATCAAGTTACTTTACATCCTGACTCAAGAGAATATCCAGCTTCCAAACGTTTCGTGGATTACTTAGCGGAAGGAAAACTATTGTGTATACAGACCACCAGGCTTTGGTTTTTCTGTCCAATTCTAGGTTATTACACCGTAGGTTAATGAGATGGGTCTTGTATTTACAGGAGTTTCATTATGAAATACGTTACATAAAAGGTTCACAGAATGTAGTGTTAGATGCATTAAGCAGGCTTCCTCCAGGGATGGAAAATATTTCGATCACTGAGGAACCAGGGACTAATTATCATGTGTATTTCCTGACCAATAAAGAAAGTGAACAGAAAATGAAGCAAATATTAAGAGCTATTAAAGTTAACCAACGACTTAACCCTATCTTTGGTAAAATATTGCAACCCTTTGACAACAATGAGGACACTTATGTAGTTAAAGATAATTGGTTGTACTTTAATAATTTATTGTACTGGAAAGCGAAACCTGAACATAACTATTGGAAGATTTGTGTACCTGAAGCCGTTGTACATGACTTGGTAGTATACATACATGAAGGATATGGTCACTTTGGTATCCACAAATGTGTCAAACATCTCATGAAGTTTTACTATTTTAGGAATATGACACGTATAGTTAGAATTATTATTCGAACATGCGAATTGTGTCAGAAGGTAAAACTAGGAAACAGTCCCCATAATTATAAATTATATTCTATAATTCCTCTTGGATTATGGGATATTCTCTCAATAGACTTTTTCGGCCCTTTACCACGCAGCTCAGGTGGTTTTAGTTATATCTTTGTAACACTGGAATGCTGGTCGAAATATGTGAAGCTGTACTGAAGCTGTACATGTTAAAAAGAGCAACAGCTTCAAGTGTAATACGTTGTCTTAGTAGAGATTATTTTGTTAATTGGGGCACACCTAAGAGAATATTAGCTGATAATGGTAGTGCTTTTATCAGCAACAAATTTAAAGAGTTGTTAAGGTCATATAATATAAAACATATTCTCATTTCCAAATATCACCCACAAGTAAATCCGGTGGAACGAGTAATGAAAGAGCTAGGTAGACTTTGTAGGACATATTGTGCTTCCAGACATACACGATGGGCTAAGTTTTTCCAGAATTTGAAAAGATATTAAATGAATTGCCTCACTTAAGTACTGGTTTAGCACCACTTGAGATCTTAGGTAAACGTATCTTAGGAGAACCTTTATTAACTGCTAATCCTTGGCCTCCATTAAATAAAATTAATCCTATACAGGAAAATGATATTAAAGAACAACTGATTAAAAACGCTGAACAACGAATCAGGAAGTATAACGAGCAAGCTAAGGTACCCTGTTACCAGATTGGAGATTTGGTACTTGCTTTGTCTCATCCTAAGAGTCGTAAAGAAAACAAAGAATGCAAGAAGTTTTTCTTTTTATATGAAGGCCCTTACGTAGTATACAAAGTTCCTCATCCGAAGGCTGTAGTGTTGCAAGAGCCTTCAACAGGAATAATAAAGGGACTTTATAATGTAAGTCAAATTAAGCCTTTCTTGCCCAAGGAGGGGTGAGAATGCGTAACATAGTAACACGATCATCCAACCGACCGACGAGAATTAAATTTTGACACAAGACGATGATTAAATTTTAAAAGAAGTCTGTTAAGTATAAGTAAGTTTTTCTACAGCTCACCGAAGAGAGATCTTTCATTGTGTATTCAAAGGCAACATATATAGTACACTGTACTCCTCAGCGAATACACATAATGAATATGATGTGACTTATGTTGAAAGGTAGCGAGTCTATCCATATTAGGAGATATTCTCTATAAAATGAATTTATTAAATTTTTCTTTTAGTCTTAAGCTATAATAAGACTACAGAGGTACATATGAGATTTTAGCAGTAAATTGCAAAGGAAACTCGGATTGTAGTCGTAATAGGAATGGATGTTAGTTTATAATAAATGAAATGTGGACCATGAGGCGTCCGAAGCTACGGCCTGTGAGAACTTAAGTGATGTGTCTTATATATAAGTTTGCATGGGCCAAACTTGACACTGTCACAGTTCTCATAGTTAGTTAATACTGCATCTATTATCCTAAAATACGTACGAAGGCCGAAAGAAAGCGCCGTGCCGATGTTTCAACGACAATGCAAATTAATCTTCTTATGACCACATGTAATTAAGAAATATAGAGAATAATTCTATTCAGAAGAGAATATTTATTTATATATTCTTTTTTTATATACGTATGGTGAGGTAAGTACAAAGAGTGTACAAAAATACATTGGTATAGCCTAGTGAGGATCTCAACGGGTGAGTGGAAAAATTTTACTTGAGGCGACGAAATGTCGAAAACTTTATGGTAGTGTTTTAGTCATATCTACCGATTATGTAAGGAAGCAAATTAAGAATTGTTAAGGTATATGATATCTTATTAAGACTAGTTCACTATAACTGTGAATTTAAAGTACGAAAATAATAGAAGTAGGTGTAATTTCGAGCAGTTGGCAACACGTCAGAGACGTTACGTTGACACAGCAACTGGTCGTATTATTTCGATAACGACCATGATGAAGCGATTATTTATCGTTTTATCGATAGGTATATGTTACGAGAATTATTAAACTGATTAGACTTATCATTTTATAGGTCAAATAATTTATTTACGATATAGTTATAGAAGACATAGTTTATGTTCGGTGTGTTCACTATAATAATATGTGGTTGATCCTTTTCTGACCTAACCATATTTCAACAATAAGAAAGATTTTCCTAAATTTGTTTAGGGAATAAATTGTATTTTTCGTATTTGAATTGAAATTAATTTAAACAAGCGCATTCTGATATGAAGGGAAGGAATTTATTCCATAGAATATCTAGGTAATAACGTCATGAGAAAATATTTGACACTGATTTATTACCGTTTGGATATTCTGTCAGACAATTATCGTATGCACATAATGTTTCATATATATATAGGTATATGTCCATAAACGTCAAACAAGATTTTAATGCATTATGAAAGCATGCAAGAAATATGATGACTGTACAATAGTGGTGTATATAGAATACACAGACATTCAGAGTCTATACATAATTTTTTTTTAAGAGAACGATAAACTATTTTCTTTTCTAAGATAAAAGTTATGTGACATTCAGAATCTTACATGGATAATAAGAGCCATGACTAACTAAATCTGTTTCAAGTGACTCTCGCAGTGCTTATGTGGAAACTGTTTAATGAGTTAAAGCATGACTCTGATAATTATCACGCATAGCTTATGAAGCAGGACTTCTTATATTCTAAAAGATTAGCTAAAAGAATTTTATTTCATTGTGATTACCTGCTAAACTGAGCTTGCGGGTGGGGTATGTAGTGGGACGGATTATTGTCTCCGCTACATATCTCATGTCAGCCCAGTTTGTGCAGGATAACTTACTTATATTTGTGTTCTTAAATGATTTTTATGTAAATGTTTAATGTTATGATTCTTAAAGATGTTTTTTGTATATTTTTTGTTTGTTTCATGTGCTGTGAGGCGAGTCAACCTACGAGGGCAACATCTTCGACGCCGATTCCAAGGAGTAAATATCCGGCCACATCAAGTCGCGGGTCGACGGCCACGAGGCAAGAAGATGTTGATCTCTGCGGTTGTCGTCGCGAGAGTTGACATTATTGTCGACATTTAATGTTAAAATAACAAATTTTAAAAGTCAGTTCCCTTTTGTCTGTCGATGACTACATATGTAATGTCTTAGAAAGTAATAAATGTTATCGTGTTTAAACTTGACGAAAGTGTCAGAGTACATCATTTATGAAGAATTATTTTACGATGAATAATATATTAATGAAATGAGCAGATGATTTAATTTAAATATTCTTCAATCTGAAGGAAGATTCTTATGAATTTTCATTGGTGGGAAAGTTACGTCAAGAAGACTTCGATAAACGTTTTTTTTATAACTTTGATTAATCGATCATACACATTGATCGATAATCATTGAAGAAATATTATTTTTTCTCTGTGGCTATAGCAACGACCACAAACTGAAGAATTTCTTTTGAACGTCTTATCTATGAGAGAACTTAGAAATATTTTAACAAGAGTGACAGTTAAAGACTTCTTCCCTCGGCGCAAGAATCTGATTTTGAAATATTGCAACGTATAAAGACTTTACATGAACATATTTTTTTTTAATTTTATATAAATTTTTATGGGCGAGTGGACACCTCAAGGATTACGAAGTCTGACAGGGCCACATTCAACCCTAATCATACAAGACGAGTGCTTTTGAAGATAAGGTTTTAGCACACGTTCCGCCCCACAAAGAGGTCGTTCCGCCGCACGTGGCATTAAGTACTTGTCTATGTAAAATTGGAATAAAAATACATTTTCTAGTTTAGGCTTGATTAAGACTTCGCAAAAGTCAGAATTATGGTTTTCGGCACTTCAAAATTACTACGTTCAGCAAGTGCCCATGTCACATGTATGCATCTGTATTACACTTCATCAAATTCTCCACCATGGCGTCATTTCCCCACTTGCAAAATATGGCTAAAAACGTCCATTTAAAGCCTAAGATTCTGCGAAACAATTAGGTTAGATAGACGAAATCGAAACTAAATATCTATAAATTACGTTAATACGAGTATTACAAAGCAATGACAGCCTGTAGCGGTATTTTTTCAATAAAATACAGGTTAGAAACGTTGAGGCTAACAATTTCTTTCACATGATTATTATCTGTCAACAATCACGGACGGTGCCCACAGGAATTAGTTCAGCGGTTACGGAGATACAAAACTGGCAGGTATATTCGTGCCGCCCCGTTCGTCATAACACTAGAGTGGCGCGATTACCTACGGTTGCGCTGTTACTCTGGTGTCCCCTATGTTTCAGTACATGCACATGGGTCTTTGGAAACCCAAATTACCGTAGTGAAGGTGCACTGCTGATGAATATGAGCAACCTGACAGGTGACTTTATTAACAAAGTCCACTGTCGTCTCGTATGATAGACGTCTGTCGCTTGTTTGCAATACTACTTTGGCGAAATGACACTTTAGAGATTGCAAAGTGATATCAGTGCGTATTTACAGTAGTGGGACGAAAGTAGGTTTGAATGGAAAGTTCTCGTGTTTGCAACCGCGTCAAGTGTTTTCGGCCAAGCACTCCTTGGCCATTGTCAAGTGGTATGACTGCCTGGTGGCTGCTGGTGCGGCCTTATATACGCTAGCAGCCGGCCGTGACGTCGCTGGTGTCCGTGCCCGTCTCGATATATCGTAATATATGAAGGAAGTGAGATACCAACAGCCGTATGTATAATAAAATATTGATTGTATCACAACCAGTTTCGGCATTCCACTATGCTATCTTCAGGTCCCTGTGTATTAAACAAACCTAATCAAGTGACTAAGGCAAAACCATAAAAAACAAAAAAGTATTGTAGGGAAACACACTGAAAATATAATATGACAGTATAGGAATGCACTACTATTCAATACCACATAAAGAATATGTACAAATGTAGTCACAAAAACATTTATTTCCGATGAGGCTTTGGTTTTAAAAGCTCCGGTTATTTTATATATGAATGAATATATTAGCAAAGTGAAAGAGTTTTTTCAGAAGAACGGTATTGTGAGACTTAACCACGATCTTACAAAATACTTTGCTAAACAGGTTAAGGACGCATTGAAGGGTTCTTCCTTTTTATTTGATGACAAGACTTCAAAATCATTAGAAGTTATGAACCCACGTGCACCTAAGTTGAGGGCACAGCCCATGCTGCACAAGTCAGATGTTCCTATGAGGCCTATTTGCAACTATATAGGTAGCCCTGCATACAAGTTATGTAGTAGGTTGAATGATATTCTCAACACAAATTATGTTTTCATGAAACAGTATTCGGTTACGAATACATGTGATCTAGTTAATAAAAATCAAAGATATTGATATACCTGTTGGATATAAATGGGTTTCCTTAGATAGAACGAACTTATACACTAATGTTCTCATTAATGACACCATCGCTATCATTATTACTACCGGTATGTCGATGATGCAATTATATATCGAAGCTAATGGTGGTCTTGACAAAATATTACATAACTTCAACAATTTACATAAGAGAATATGGTGTTCACATACGAGCAAGAACATAATGTCCTGATACAAAATGTCCTTCTTCTACAGTATGATCAGCAGAATGAATAAAATTCCTTTAGATGACACAGAAGTAAAGAAGGAAAAGAATATTTTGAAAGCTGTAGCTATAAACAATGGGTACCAACCAGAATTGGTGGATTTTATACATAACAAAGTTAAGAGAAAGAATTTGCTACATGAAATCACCCTGTATCGACTTGAAACAGTTGCAAAAGGGTACAGAAGCATGGTTTTAAAGGTCCTATTTCTAATAAAAATGCACAGGCATTTCGTAAGCTAAAAATAAATGTTGGTTTCAGCACTCCCTATCCCCTACCCAAACTACTCATCCATTCAGTTGAACGACAAGTCCCAATGCAAAGGTCAGGTGTCTATAAAGTCGAATGCAGTGACTGTAATTAAATATATATTGTAAAAACTGGTAGGACCTTTAAGGAAAGATTTCGCGAATACACACTACTCATCCATTCAGTTGAACGACAAGTCCCAATGCAAAGGTCAGGTGTCTATAAAGTCGAATGCAGTGACTGTAATTAAATATATATTGTAAAAACTGGTAGGACCTTTAAGGAAAGATTTCGCGAATACACAACACTTCACAGTATTAAACATTCCACATTATGGGGAAAATCTAAACAAGCCGAAACAGTATTTGTGGCATTATGGATAATCTTGAGGTATTACACTTGATTGATAAAGGTGGAACGATGGATTTATGGGAGGATTTGGAAATCTTTATCCATTTGGGAAATGATGATGAGGCCCTTTTGAACGAACAGACGGAATCGACAAATAGCTTCTTGTTTGAATTATTTCGCAAGTGGCTTTGCACGTAATTAAAAGTTATTGTAGGATTCTTTCTACAGTTACACCTTTTCCCCTTCGGTTTCACTTGTTTATTTGATGTTGATCTTCATGTGAAAACGGCAATACTATCGCCATCGTGGTTTCTAAGATTTAGTGCTTTTGCAATTGCTTATTTGATTGCATGTCCTATTGTAATATTTGACCTCTAGGTACATTATCGATTGACACCTCCCGAACATATCTTTCATATGCTGGCGTACATTCTATACCATCTTTGAAATCGAAACCAGTCGTTGTTGCCACAGTTGTTGTTGGTTCCCACTAAGAGGTACGTACATAGACAGGAATTGCTACTTACACACGTTTTAGACGCTACCGTACATATTTTTATTGTTTTCTCCAGACGGAAGTCCACAAATCCAGTTTCTATAACCCTAATTAACGGATATTATGCTTCGATGTAGGTGAGTGCAACCCCATTATGTGCTTACTTTTGACGTTCCTCGTTTGAAGTACAGCTGGTGGTTTACCACTGGATAATGTTGGTTAATAGGTGCACATTTGTGGATTGTCGATGATATTATCTTCGTACAGGTTACACAGTAATACAAAAATGGGATATTACGTTTTTCCTTCTGTTTTTACCGCGTTGCTCTGTGTTTAGCTTATGTTTTCTACTACTTTGCTTTAGAGCGTGGATAACGTCTATATGAGTGTTGGTATTCACAACCTCGTAATATTTCATCAGACGTGAGTAGCTTTTGGCTTCAACAGTGCCCTACAGCTGACTAGAAGGTGTTGATTTTCGTAGCTTCTCTCGCCATACGTGTGTTATTGTGTAGACGCGTCCACCCTCTTTCCTATTGCCTAGTTTCATAATAGTTTTTGGGATACTGAGGTTTTAAATGTGATGTTGATTTCATTCACTCTACCGCTTTAGATGAGAAGTCTGTGTTAAATACAGGTTATGTGTGACCTTGTAGGCCTTAGTGAGTATGATATGGTGTTATTGAAATCAGAGAATTCATTAGCCCATTTTTGCACCTTTGAGCACGATGGCACTGCCATAGTATGAAAGCTAGACTTTTGCATGGTATTTCCAGTATCAGATGATATATGGATCTTGCTGTGGTTTTGTGATTTTTATACACCGTTTTACTGTACATATTCTGTCTTTTCTAGTTTATTGCATGTTTTATATTCTGACCTTCCATTGTCTGGCCTTGACCTGACAATAGAGTCGAGAACGTAGGTGTATATCAGTACACCGCTGGTATTAGATCCCTGTTTCATATAAATACTTTTGACAAGGATATACTTTGTGTTTCAGAGATAGTAAATTTTAATGACATGGTCTTATGCTTTATCACTGTCGTTATGATGACAGTATTCTGGGTTCCCCCGTAAGTGTTTATACATTATACCCTGTTTCGTAGCCTTTACTTGTCTTCATGTTTTTTTGGAATTACGATTGTAGTACCTATGCGTACCATATGTATGTGTTGGTGTATGACGCCCTCTTGTTCTTGCTTCCCACCCCCTTCTTTTGTCCAGGTTCATAATAGTTTCTAGTGCACTCAGGTTCTAATTATGATGTTGTTATTATTCGCTCTTCCGTTTTTAGGTAGAAGATGAGTATTAAATGCAGGTTGGTTTGAGACCATGCATTCTGTAGTTATTACAATATGATGTTATGAAATTAGATTGTTCAGTAGCTCATTTTTGTATTTCGTGCTTGATGGCACTCTGTTAGTATAAATGCTAGACTGTTCAATGTTATTTTCAATACTGAATGCTATGTGCTGCTTTCTGTTTTTTATATACGTATTTCACATCTCTCACCTATTTAGATTGTTCGTGTTTTGCAATATCATTATGTGGGTTTGTGAGTTCATATGTGGAACTTATTGTTGTTTTGTTATGTTATACCGATTTGTTGACCAAATAGACTGATCGTGGTTTATAGTACATGAATTAATGCGTGTTTCCTGTGACGTGTTGTTGTACAAGTTCTGTTTCACTCTAGTCTGTTACAACATATTTTATTTTTGACCGTTCATTGTCTGAGGTAGCCCTGACGATGGGGTGGATAATGTAGTTACTATATCACTATATCGCTGGCTTCAGCTCCCAGTATGACATGAATACGTTAGACAACTATTTACTTTCTGTATTGCAGTGATGTTTAAGTTTAATGAGATGGTCTTTTACCTTATCACTGTTATTATGAGGACAGTATTATTTGTACTCCCGTATGTTTTTGTACATTTACACCTTATATGGTGGCCGTTACTCGTTTTTGTGCTATCCATTCTCATTACATGACCATACCACTGCAGTCTTCGTTTCCCCAAGGTGTTGGCAATAGAAACCCTAATACCAGCTGTTTCTCCGTGTACCTCATTTCTGATCTTGTCTCTCCTGCTACTTTGATTCATAGTCCTGATAAACCGCATTTCTGTTGCTTGGATTAAGCTGTAATCCTTGTTTAACATCCAAGTTTCCATGCAATATATAAGGATTGGAGTAAAGTGTGATACGAAGTTACCTTTGCTGCCTGGGGTACTTTTTTGTTCCAGAGAAGATTCCGAACTTGCATGTAAAAATTTGATGCTTTTGTTTTCTGTTGAGGATTTCTTGCCGGATGGTGTTATCCTTGGAGAAAATACTTCCAAGGTACTGAAAGTGGGAAATTGATGCAATTTTTGTTCAATCCAAGTAGATGTTTGAACGTGTTCCCTCTCTGTTTATGGTCATCTGAACAGACTTGGTCTCGCTGATTTTCAGGTTAAATTCTTTAAATTTACTGTTCCAAACAGTCAGACTCTTCTACTCTTCTTTTTCTGTTTCTCCCCATATTACATCATCTGCAAATACCAGTGATCTCGACTCAGTTGCAGTTTCCTTCATAGATTTTAGAATTTAGTCCATTACAATAACAAGCAAGAGTGGTGACAGAGCAATTCCCTGCTGGACTCCCCTATTAGTCTCAAAACATTCAGAACGACCATTTCCTATTGGACACTACTATTGCAAGTTTGATACAGCATCAATCAAGTAATTGGGCACTTTTAGATCTGAAAATGTTCAAATGTTGTAAAGCTTATGGGACGTAACTACGGGGTCATCAGTCCCTCAACTTACAAACTACTTAAGAACTACTTACGAACTAGGACGGCACAAATATCCATGCCCGAGGGGTATTCGAACCCCCGACCGTAGTGGCCGTGCAGAGCGTGACTGAAGCGCCTCAGTCCCCTCGGCAACCGCGGCCGGCTTTTGATCTTCCAGGCATTTCCATATTTTATTACGAGGGACACAATCACACGCCTTCTCAATGTCCAAGAACACCGTCACTATGATCGTTCCCAGTACTTCTCTGCCAAAATCCTTACCGCAAAGATGAGATCCATAGTACTTCGTCCTTTCCTGAAACCATGCTGTTCTTCTTCTAATAAGGGTCCAACTATCTTTCTAAGTCTGATTTATATAATTTTCCCTAACAGGGAATGTGAAAGTAGGGTGATACCTCTATAGTTTCCACACTTCTTTCGGCATCCTTTTTAAAAAAGTGGAATGATGATTCCTTTTGTCCAGTCATCTGGAATTTTGTTGTTTATCCAGATGACTTACACGACTCTGTAGTTCCATTGAAGGATAGGTGTTCCGGGTGCTTTCATCACATCTGAGCTTAGCTTAACAAAATCTGGACACTTTCCGTTTCGCATATTTTTCAGAGCAGACTCAACTTCCAGCCGAGTTAATGGTTGTAGGACCTCTTGTGTTTCTTCAGCTGGACATAGCAAGGCATAGCTACAAGCAGATACAAGTGATATTATCCAGATTGCAAAATCGATTTTGCACTCTGGATAACATCATTTGGATAACATTATTTGTATGCTTGGTGGTTGGATCAGTAAAATCAGTAATGTTTCTAGTCGATTGTGCAAGTTGCACTGAAGATGGGTATTCAATACCCAAAATTGATCTGTAATAATAAATAAACGAATTTACGACCAATGCTAAATTTTCTTTGGATGTTTATGATTTTATAGTCGTGGTGAACACTTCATTTCACTCATATATCAATTGTTATTATTAATATTAAGATATACTTGTGCATATACATGAGTTTGTTTCAAATTGTCAGAGAATTCAACTCGTCACCCCAACGATACGTGATGACTTACCTTATCGCCGGCATGGCGCGCATAACTGGGTTGATGTGTCTTGAGACGAAAACAGTAAGGCCTTAGAAAGTCACTGGATGGAAATGGCGCTATATCTGGACGCTCAAGTCCCCTACAACCCGTAAAATCTGGGGAGGATGCATAAACCCTGATGCGACGGTCACACCCCAGCTGATGTGTCCGATCGGGATCAGATCTGCCGAGTTGGAAGGGCCAGCCCGTCAACAGCAGTTCACCACTGTGTTCCCCCAATTAATCCACCACAGTCTTGCACTTGAGACATGGCACATTATCTTGCTGAATAATTCCACTGCTGCTGGCAACAATGTTTGTCTTGAAGTGGTGTACGTGGTCTGCAACCAGTGTACGGTACTTGTTGGCACAAGTGAATGTTCCACAAGTCATGAATGAGCCGCAGCCAGCTCCATTCAGCAATTCATGTGTCAAGGAGTTATTCTCCTAGAAGATGATGGATTCGTATAATGCCATCCGCATGATTAAGAAGCTATCAGAAGTGATCCGACTATACCTCTGTGCGAACGTCCAGTGATAATGGCCAAATGTCAATTTTAGTCATAGTTGCCGATATCGAGACTTAACATATGCGTGGGTCGTCATCAGTGTAGGCCCATCGTCCAGAATTTTAGATGCTCTGTGAGTTCAGACATACTTGTATTCTCAACATTACAGTCTGATAGATACGCCACAGTTTGAAAGGTAGCAGTCTTTACCGCTCACTGACATTCCACTTTAGTGAGAAGTTGTAATTGTGAAGAACATGTAAACTGGTGAAAGAAAATTGAAGGGAGTGTAATTTTTTAAGAGTGACACGAGTTGCAGTGTTAATGCGATTTTGGCGTTATTAGAAATTAACATCTCATGTATGACTAGCTTTTGGCCATAGATGTTTTCGTGGGACATTTGAGTCGCATCTACATCTGCACATACAAGGATACGGTTACGTCCTACGATCTGCAAGAAAGCAACACTCCTGAAAATGATAACTGTTCATTAAACAAAAAGTCTTCTGGGCGTACAATAACAAACGCAAAGAAAGAGATGGCCAGTCACCTAGGGACAAACAACAAGTACAATAGTGAAAGCATCATATAGACGACTATTATTACAAGTGGCGCTAGTCCAAAACAAAATACTACTACACGAAAACTTCGCTGAGTGCCGCTGAAGCTGAATGCGGCGTAGGAGCTTCCGATAGCTGGGTACGAACTGGCTCTCCACACTCCGCCGGCATCGGCGGAGGGCTACAATGGGTTACTCCACTGTCACAGGCTGGGCACTGTCACATGTGTAACCGTGAAGTAGTGCCGCAGTACCGCGCCGTTTCTTCTGCAGTTGGCCGTTGTTGTTGTTTATGTTTTACGTATGGTGCCTCCGAAAGGAAAGCTTAGCAGCCCGCGTTGGCTGCCTGTTATGCGGGTACTCTAAACAGTCAGGGGCTGCCATAGCAGGTACTCTGCAAGTAGAGGGTTCATCTAACCACTTCGAGGAAAGAAGGAAAATATGTTCGAATGTTTGTATAGCTTATGGGACTTAACTGCGGGGTCATCAGTCCCTAAACATAGAAACTACTTATTAACTAGCTAATACTACGGACGGCACAAATATCCATGCCCGAGGGGGGATTCAAACCCCCGACCGTAGTGGCCGTGCAGACCATGACTGGCGCGCCTTAGTCCCCTCGGCCACCGCGGCCGGCAGGCAAGAAGGAATTTGTAATAATTAAGATTCGAGACTGACTTTTTAAAATTTATGCAGAACGTTCTTCATTTGACCACATAATGTTTCATGAGTCGTGATATTATAACGAATATTTTTTCTTCATTTATATATATATATATATATATATATATATATATATATATATATATATATATATATATATATATATATATATGCATGCAACTGACAGATACTGGAGATGGAAGTTGAACTGGGCGCCCACGAGGGATATAGTGGCAGTGGCAGCGGCAATGCTTGTACACTTGTACATGCTTACACACGCGGTGACAATGTGGCACTTGTGGACGGCTGGACAGGTCACTGGGTTTCTGTGAGACCGGAATACCAGAATTGAAATTCTTTGGAAGAATCTCAGAATCGACCAGGAAGCATATGATTCTGGTAATGGTAGAGCAAACCGGATGGACCTTGAATGAAGAACATACAATTACCCAAATGTCAAATAACTGTGTAACGTTCCCAGTGCCTGGAGTGACTGAAAGAAGGAGGACAGGATTATTGGGCACGTAGCGTACTTGCGTCTTGTAGTAGGTGCCGTGCGGTGTGGCAGGTGCAGCAGCTTGAGCAGCGTGCGGTGAACGGCAGTGTAGAAGCGGGCTTGAGACAGGGCTTAAGCTCATACTGTTCAAATGTTTGTGAAGCTTATGGGACTTAACTGCGGGGTCATCAGTCCCTAAACTTACAAACTACTTATCAACTACCTCATACTAAGGACGGAACAAACATCCGTGCCCGAGGGGGATTCGAACTCCCGACGGGGTGCGGCCTCGCACATCCCAGCATAGCGCCTCAATGCGCTCGGCCGCTCCGCTGCGGTAGGGTTTAAGCCACAATCGCTTTTGGCGCATTATCCTACTCGAAGTCAAAGAATGCGCGAGATTTAAAACAGTATTCGCCAAAAAGCGACAACATTCTGCTGCAGAAACCCGCCATAGAGGTTAAAAAGACAACGTTTCTGGAATGAAACATTAACTCTGAGCGCAGCATACTCTGATATGAAACTTCCCGTCAAATTAAAATTACGTTTCGGAACCAGGACTCGAACCTGGAACCTTCGCCTTTCGAGATCAAGCGCTCTATCCGCGAAAGGCACACGATCACGCTCGAGTCCATGTTTCGGAGTACACTTTTTAACCTGCCAGGAAGTTTCATAACCTTTCCAATTTGCACAGGCCGTAACAACATGCCCCTTTCCCTTATGGCTTCTGGATCTCATTACTGATCCGTTCTCCTTAGTTCGCTTATTTTTATCAAATTCAGATTTTGTGTTTGTACATTTCAGGAAGCCATGAATAAATTTGTTTTAAGGAAGGATATGGAACGAACTATTAGTAGCAATAACACTGAAAATTGTCACACAAAAGAAATAAAAACAATGTCGATAAGCAAATCACAGAAATAAGTGTAATAATTAATTCTGTCAAAACTAAAAATTTTAATTATCTGTTACGGGAATGGGCATTGTTCAAGAAGTTGTTCAACAGTAGATGCAAGAGAATAAATTTCAAAGAGCTGTATTAGTTCATTTATGTAAATAAGATGAGTCAACAATTCCCTATTCCGTGTTTATTTTCAGAATACTCCAATATTCCTCTGCACACCTGAAAGCAAGAAATGGTTTAGTTGCAGCAAGAAAATAAAAACAGAAATCAGAAATAGTCTTTCTATGGAAAGAGTTACGAAATAATTTATAATAATTTATGAAAGTTTACAATAATTTAATTTGTAATAAGGGGTCATTTAGGGATATTTTAGAGGAAATTGAAGTTTTCGTAAGCTCCCACAACAATCCCGACCTTGTGATATATGAACAAATCGCGGGTAGCCCAAAGTGGTTTTTTTTTTACTTTTTTACTGCATTCTAACAGATAAACAAGGCTACAGGACTAATATTACCCGTGCTACCCAGTAGTCATTACACACTTCATCAATTTCCTTTATTCTTTGTCGTACCATAATTTTAGTCACGTTACTATGACGTCTTCTTATAGGCTAAGCTGCAATGTAGCCCCTCCCCCAGAAGCATGTATGGGCATGACCATTGATAGTACGTATTGTACGAAATTAATTACAACAAATTTTATTTCATAATATTTTAGGCTGCTTCTCTTCATTATATTTTATGATTGCAGACTTCCTGTTATTCCATATATTCATGTGACATTGAAGCGTGTGCCATGGGCTGCCCCCACCCCTCACAATCATTTATGGAAATATCCAATGAGCAAACGTAATGCATCAAACTAATTACAACTTCTTGCCATTGGACTTCTGAACTGTTTTTATATGTAAATAACTATAAATGTATATATTTATTTCTGTAAAATTTAGGTCGCCTCTTGCTTTGTGTATATTTTGTCACTAATAATATTACGTGATGATTACGTGTATGGCATGTGCTGCCCCTAGTGCTACCTTCTTAAGACAAGCTGTCACTGAACAACTTGCATTTATCAACAGACTTTCTTCTACCACGCATGTCTCTGTAATACTAGATGTTGTTTAGTAAAACATTGCACATGGGCCTTACTGACCTAGCTTGTACTGATTTCTATAAACAAAGGTATGTAATGTAAATTTTGGCTGTACCTGTATATTTTTAAAATATGAGATTTTTAACGCTTGTAACATGAGATATCTGTTACATAATTTATAAATATTTTTGTACAGGTTCTCTGATGGTGGACCCAGCCCGAAACGCCTAAGAAATATAAGGAAAATAAAGAATCTACCTCTACCTGGATTTTCTTCTTTTCTGCAGCCAACCAGCTTTTTAACGTCCTTTCTAACGAATTTTAAATTTCAATACTGCAAGAAAGGCCTCTTTTGTGGGATAAAATCACCGACGTTTACAAGGACCGAGACGCTACCACAGATGCTTGGCGTGAAGTTTGCCTTCTAATTCATAGCGATTTTGATATGATGGACGAAAGAGAGAGAGAAATGATTTTCTAAGAACATACTTTTGACGTATAATATGTAGCCACCGGACGAAATTCTATTCAGAAATTCTAGAAGTGGTAGCGCTGACACTCTGTAGTGGCATAGAATCTTTACATAACAGCGTTTTATTGTCGTGTCAACTATGGACTATTGTTAACAAATGTTTTATTTGTACAAATACAAAGATCATTAACAACCAATAACAATGGCACTTTTTATATCTCTTATTATATTTGCAACTTACTTCTAGTATTACAACAATGGAAGATGAAAAGTTATCTGTTGAAAAGTGTTTCGTAGGAAAGAGGCCCATATGACATTTATCTATTGTCAACGTCATACCATTGGAAATGCTCTTAAATCTTGGACATCGGACACTTAAAACAAAATATTTCAAATGTTCAAATGTTTGTAGAGCTTATGGGACTTAACTGCGGGGTCATCTGTCCCTAAACTTACAAACTAATTACGAACTAGCTAACACTAAAGACGGCACAAATATCCATACCCGAGGAGGGATTCGAACCCCCGACCGTAGTGGCCGTGCAGACCGTGACTGGAGCGCCTCAGTCCCCTCGGCCACCACGGCCGGCCACAAAATATTTACATAGATCGTTTCTCACATTGTTTGCTTTGAGTATTCTCTCGTTTAATATCTTCTAGTCTTATAATTGACGAATCCTCAACCATGTGTTATTGCCAGCATTTATTCCGGCTGAATAGATATTTTTGCGGTGGATGGTAATTCTCAACCGGCCACTGAGTTTATCAAAGGAACTGATGGACATTCTGAGGCAACTGGAGAATTTCGTGTCATCCAGCCACAACGCTTCAAAGAACATATTGAAAGCTCCAGTCTCCCCTCCTCTTTCATTAATTGGATAAACCCATATAAGTTGATTTTCTCTTCTTCTTTCCATTCGTAGGCACAGAAACAATAAACGCAGAATTTTTTTCTTTTCATTTCAAACAACACTGTGAGTTTAAAAGCAATAAATATTCAAACAACTTATGGGTATGCTGCCGGGTGACGTCGTCAACAACCGCCGATATTTCGGCAGAAGGACACCCTGCCATTCTCAAGGCACAACTGCACTTAAGGAAACAATGTGCAAGCGTATTTAATGCAAAGGGTAAACAAGGAAGACAACACACTCAGTAGAAGTCACTGTAGAGTCAACACAACCAAAGATGACCAAACATAAAAAATATCGATAGTGACTGTTAATCAACAGTGAGGCAGCATTAATTTCGTCCCTCTGTTTTTTTTGACGAGAGAATGGCAGCGTGTCCTCCTGACGAAATATCGGCGGTTGTCGACGACATCACCCGGCATCATACCAGTAAGTTGTTTGAACATTCATTGCGCCGGGAAAAGTTAAGGTTTCACAAGCAATAAATAATTTAAATATCACATCAAAACGACGGCGCATGAGATATTACCGACTTGTGTGCAAATGCTAGCTTTCTACGAGCGGCGACGGTCAAATAACTGTGGCGGAATAATCCGCATTGTGTGTAAACACCATTAGAGTACTGCGTATGTTGAGAACAACACAGACCGCACATGACCACACGTCACGCGAGAAAAGCAAGTTGCATTCCGTGAAGGACAGTTCTGTCTGTTACTCTAATATCAATGGATGCATTATTTAATATTCAGCGAGCCTTGTTTATATGCGATGCGGCGGCTTTATACGCTACAGTACGCTAGCCAGACACTAGGATGCACAAGTGTGTCTATGTCTGCTATACACATGTCGTCCAGTCTCCCATTATCTTGGCTGTCAGGTGGCTGCAGACCTGACTTGAGTTTCCCCGACTGCATTGGACCTTGTGACGCTGTTCTGCAGGCAGCAGGAGTGGCGCTGCTGTAATACGCGCCAAGGTCGTGCTCGGCATAGCCGATGGAATACAATGGGGTGCCGCCTGTATAACAGAGGCCCTAGTTCACAATGCTCCCCTGGGCAGCTGGCAGCAGCCGGTGCCTTCATTCACAGCGTACGAGTGGACTCTCCCCGCAGACATATTGTTCTCGCTGACCATACCTGTTGCTGACAGGCTGCATTCTCCACTCTGAACGCCGCAATCGCGTCCAGTCGCCTCTGGCTCAGTGCACGTGTTCTGACTGCATCACGAGCATAAACGTGACACTATCTGGAGCAGTTCAAGAGACAATTTGGGGCATTACTTTTCTGTTCACAGTAGTGACTAAAACGTGTAACAATTACGATCCTGTGACATTTTTGGGTGTTGTACCGCGTCATGATGTAAGGCTATTACTTAAATAACCGACGTTTCGGCCAACGTTACAGTGGCCTTCATCTGGGTATACTGATATGAGCTGGTTGTTACTACACTTCATATTACTTTCATTTAGACATTACGTCATAATTTTTAAAAAAATAAGCGATGTTATTGGTGAATTTTTGGCGGAAGAATGGAATTTTATTTTGATAGGATGCTGAGGTGGAAAAAAAAATTTAGTAACAATTAGTTAATTCCCTTTATTACTTAAATTTGAACGTGGATGCAACTTAGCCGTTTGGCAGATTACCGGTATTAATTTGATTTGATTTTTGCATGTGGTCCAAGACTACAAGCTAGACTTGGCCAGTTTTTTGTAGGATATCAATATATAGCTCATGTGTGGAGATTAGCAGTTTGTATCAGGAGCGGACAATGTCATTAGCTTAAGGTTAAGAACGGGCGGTGAGCAGAAATTCGGCACCTCAAGTCATTGCATTTGCATCCAGCCGTGGGGAACTTTGCGCCGCCGACGCCATGCCTCAAGGTGAGTACACACTAGAAACGAAAGTCAACGAACTACAGACACTGTATTCGGCCGAAAGTTGCCCACCAACGCATTAGCCTTCGTCCTGTCGTACTTCACCAAATAAAGCGGGTGGGTCCAAGGGAATCGGCCGTGTGGAATCTCACTTGATTGTGACACGTTAGTAAAATAATGTAGAATATGTTCATTTATCGCCTTTACAACAAGGCGCTGTCACGCATTTGCCATACACAAAATTACATTTGATGTCCTGCCGTCGGCCGCGGGGACTAAGGCGCTCCAGTCACGGTCTGCACGGCCACTACGGTCGGGGGTTCGAATCCCCCCTCGGGCAAGGATATTTGTGCCGTCTTAGTTCGTAAGTAGTTTATAAGTAGTTTGTAAGTTTAGGGACTGATGACCACGAAGTTAAATCCCATAGACTATAAAAACATTTGAACATTTTTTTGATGTCCTGCCTGTTGCCACACTTAAACTGTTTCACCAGTGGATGATAGATTTTGCATATAGAGAAAATTGCAGGTAAATGCAGCAAAACCCGTAGAGCATGTACACTGACAGCAAAGGATTTGCGGTCCATCCTTTACGTAGACAGACGTAACGTACCGCCATAAATGGCTAGAGAAAGTGCATCAGAGTGTGAAAACATGAGGGTGGAAACCACTGATTATTTTTATTCGGAAGGCTGAGTCGAATGGAAGGACTTATATACCTGAAAATGATAACAGTATTAAATTTAAATTGTTCATACAAAAATGAATGCATACTGAATCTTCTTACACGTGACTGTGTTATTACAGTTTTAAATTTTCTGTTTCTTTTTCTATTGATTTCTAAAGTGTGTTTTATGTATGATAACATGATTTTTCTTGACAATAATCATTAGAACGCCTGTAATAAAATGTAAAAATGTAGAAGTTTTCACTTACTTCTGTGTTCACTGTATTTTACATTACGAATTTATCCTTTCAGGAATCCCATACTGCAGTAAGCAAACCAAGGCAATTTCTTACACCTCATCAGCACCATTCCCAGTTCTGTTCAATTCTCTTTCTCGTTTGCGTAGCTGAACGGTCTGGAGAGCCACTATGGGATCACGCAGCCTCCCGCGTCGGAGGTTCTAATCCTCCCTCGGGCACAGATGTTTGTGACGTCTTTAGTATAAGTTAGTTTATAAGTAGTTTGTAAGTTTAGGGACTGATGACCACACAGTTAAGTCCCATAAGATTTACAAACATTTGAACGTTTTTAAGAGGATGCATTTTCTTCGTCACGTCGTCCACATTACTTTGCAACAGCTCACTTATTTATCTCCAAACGCCTGATCTCTTCACTTTGTTTTTGTATTCGCCTTTAGTTTGGTTGCAATAATTCGTCATGCACTGTTTAACTTTTCAAGTATAACATTTTTACAGATACTGTCTTTATCAAATGAAATCAAATCTCCAATGTAATGGTCATAGCAATTTATCACAACTGAATCGCACGGTATTACTGTCAACTCAAATCGGACTTTTGATGGGCCATCTTGTGGATGCACCGAAATAGGCGTCATAAAATCTCTGAGTGAAGGTTTTTACTTGTTTTATATTTTTTGAACCCATATTCAGCTTATTTCTGCAATGTCTATAAAGTAAATTCAAGGATTTTAGAGAGGGCAAATTGTCCAAATTTCTTAACTGATAGTGACTTTTAAAAAGGAAAAGCTGCACTTTGAAACTTTCAGCACAGTCACGCACAGCACTGATCAATTTATTTTTTCCTTGCCCCTGTAGCAATACATTAATATTTTGTTATTGAAAACTATATCTGCGACGTTTGTCGCAAGCATCCGTTCTCTCTGCCAATAAATCATTGATTGTCCTTGTTTGAAGTAATACATTCAACTATTTCAAACGATCTGGAGAGAAAACGGAATCGCTTGTCGTCTTTCGTTTTTCTACCTTTATACTGAGCGGACGTATTTTACTCGACCTCCAGAATCATGTAAGTGTGAGCTTTGGTTAGCACCCTTTAACGTAATAAACTTTAAATTTCATTTGGAATTCCTATTTTATTTAAATAATGACTACTTCTCCCCATATTTCATTTAATTTATTACTTTATTTTCAGCAATATTAGTAAATTGATGCTTGGTCATTGTTGCCTATTGTCTCATGATGACAAAAGAACATTCTCGATGCAAAATTTATTTACTCTCATTTTATATTCAAAATTGAATTCAATTCCTGCAGGAAATCCTCAATCTGTTAAAAGCGATGTCCGATAATTTCTTTAACTTTAGATAACCATAGTGATCAAAATTGCACACGGTGTTAAATCTTTAATAATTAATAGTCATGAAACCAAGCATCAGTTTACGAGAACGAAGATATTAATCAATTCATACGGGTTCAACTGCAGTGTCACGGCTTCCACCAATGAATGCATACCAGGTAACTGATTCCGCTATTTTCTTATGTAATGGTGCTTTCTGGTGTTGTCGTAATTTTTAACTTACATTGCTACTGAGAACTGATAACCATTTCAAAAATTAATATTCATTGCTGATCTTACGTTTATTTAAATTTCAATTCCGGTTTTCAACTTTGATCTTGTGACAACACCAGAGATAAAATAAAATAAAAAGTAACATTATATAAGAATTGGCGACCGTGACACTCCCCCTCGTGTGTTATGGTTTATTTTCGTAGTGACAGTGCACTGGCGGCGCTTTGATATTTGCGGTTGAGTTGTATATTAAACACAGATCTTTCCCAACACACTTCACAAAGAAATACGGGTCCTTCCAGTAAGCATAAAAAATGGCCCACTTATATCCGAAACATTTTTGCTCATGTGAACGCTCGCAAGACAGATTAACTGTGTCACACTCGATAGGATTCAGAACTGATACATCCGCGTACCGAAAAGGAGGCGGTTGCGAGCGCAGTCCGAGCTGCCACAGCCGCCACCCGGGGGGACAGGGAGGGGCAAACACTCGACTGCTCCAGTCAGAGGGACCTGCTTCACAACAAACGACGTGCGCTGTGGAGAACATGCTGCTTCAATTCAGGACACTGGCTTCGCCGATTTCTCTGTAACCATCTCGCTCATTTTTATCAGCCAGTCATCAGATATTTTTATTGCGAAATTTTGAATACTGGACAACTAGCTTCCCGGGCCAATGAAAAAAGCTCGGAGGGCCACAAGTGGCCCGCGGACCGCAGGTAGAGTACCGTTGGCCTACAGGCTACCTTCCCGCCATCTTCCGGACTTTGAGCATAACAGCATACGTTCTCATAACAAAAGCGAGAAGTCAGAACCTCGCGGGTCTTTCTATAAGCAGGTCTTTCTATATGGACTACACCGTGAGGAATTGTAATATTATATCTGAATAGTATATGGGCAGTTGTAAACTGTACAGAAGACAGAATGTCTTGATCGACCTTAGGAACAGAAATGTTAAGCTATGTTACAATGACATCATGCCACAGGCAGTAGAAATCTGGATGGAGAACAACAAGAGTCCATTAGGGCAATGTAGTATTTAAAGTCCGCCGGCCGCAGTGGCCGAGGGGTCTGCGGCAACCAGTCACAGTCTGCACGGCCGCTACGTTCAGGGGTTCGATTGCTACCTCGGGCATGGATGTTTGTTGACCCCCCAGTTGAGTCCCTTTAACAATCATTTAAATTTGAAATGGCAGTAGACGTCACTGGTGATAGTTGACGGAAGCCAGAAGCGGCGTCAATTTGTGTCAATAATGGTAGACCTTTTTTTTTCATGACCAGGAAGTTAAATAGCTCATTGCCTTACACCTACAGTTTACATCTCAAACGCCTTGATAAAGGTTCGAATAATTGATTTGTCTGCACATATCCCTGTTTTGTCCTCTCAGAGACCTCAGCATTAGTTTTCTGTGTACGGGCCTTGCGAACCTGGGGATCCTGAGGTGCAGACTGCACGGCGCCAGCAGTTCTCCCTATGGCTGTCTCTGTGCGCGCCTCAGGAACGTTGTATGTTGTATGTTACAGAGCCCGGGGATCTTGGCTTAACTGCGTGAGAGGAGATACATAGCTGTTCCGCTCGAATAGTCGCTAGTGGGCATCATCAGGGCAACCTACCGCACCTCGGTTTTATCAGCATTATCTGCAGGGTGGACATATACTTCCCTAGCTACTCTTGGGACGAAACTGAAACGATCTAACAACATCGTTTGCAGTCCTACAACCGTAATCTTTAAGCGTGGTGAAGTTGAAGCGTTCTTTTCCCTATCCACACCACTGGTCAGGAATCAAGGTAAGGCATATGCCTATCGATATTAAGTCTGCACTAGAAGTGACGGAGAATCCTTTGTCAACTGAGCCTCTGTGTCTTGTTGAAAATCTGAAGTTTAAAGGGGTCATCCTTGGTTCAGTATCTGACAAGCTGGGTGAAGTTTCTGTTTCGACCACACATCATTTTTCGCAGGGATCTGCTGTGGCAGTCCAATGACTAGTTGCACAATAACTTAGAGCTGCGAGAGTTTCACTTCATCCGACGCATCAGAAGGGGTCCAAAGAACAAGAGAGTTGCTACTGGTACCTTGGCTTTTAAGGCGATTCAATGCCTGGGAAGGTCAAGGTGATTATCTCCCCCTTTGTACTGCTTTAAGTTCTTGGATTTTCGGCGCGTGTCCTAGAAATGTGATGCCAACCCCACCTCTCGGGAGTGCGCACGTACAACTCATCCAACCAGCCCTTGTACCGCTCCTCCTGTGTGCGTTAACTGTCACCAGCAACAATTTCCCTGCTCACCAAATTACACAGTCATACAAAAAAAAGAAAAAAACCTGTACAGGCTGATCTATTCAGAGGCAAAAACAGCACCCTCTGAGCATAGCCACATCATAAATCACAGCAGATTCGCCATCACCATCCCTGGCGACAAGATCTCAATCCATTAAGTAAAGTTTAGTTGGCTCTCACGCCAGATCATCTACACCTGCCCCCTTGATGGTAAGGGACAGTTTCTCGAACTTGGGAGTAGTAACTCCCGAACCAATGGGAACATTGGTCCCTCCCGCTGAGCCAGAGTAGCAACATCCTGCTGTGATTCCTCCCACGAGGAAGGGATCGCTTGGAAGGCTTCCTTCAACGGTTTCTCTCATTGAAACAGTGGACACTAGTGAGTAGCTGAATAACCACCAACTGCTGCTTGTAAGGGCCTCAAGCGCATTGTCAGTTCGCGAGACTGAGTCAGCAAAGCCCTCTCAGTAAGAGAAGCCGAAAGACCAGAGTGAAAAAGAAAAATAAGAAGCAAGCAACCCCAGTGGCTATTATTCCACCATCTCACATATGTGCAAGAGGTAGAGGCACAGATCCTCGCACCCCCCCCCCCCCCCCTCCTGAGGAGTTGTAAATTGCCGAGACACCGGATACCATTCAACATTTTCCTGTATCATATTTTATGAATGTGTATTAAAGTGTCAGTTGAAGTAATTTTCAAAGAGTATGAAGAACATCAAGGTTTAAATACGTAACATTTATTCTTTGAAGTCACGTTTAAACGTCTTAAAAAGTCTCCGAGTAATTTTTTTATATAGTACTATTAATATGGAAAGTGAAGCAAATGTTAAAGCAACCCGGTATTGAAAGGAGTCAAACAGTTTTGCTTTTGCGGAAGTTGGTACGAATTTTGAAAAATTCATCTCCTTTGAATAAATAACCCTAAAGTGATTTTAGTGGGAACAAGCAACAAGTGGTTTTTTTTTTCTTGAAATGTTAAAATTATTACGAGAAATTAAAGGCAACGCATATAGTAACTCTGAAATTACCATCCAGTAATGTATTTGAACTGTTGTGGTTACGACGCTCATGATAGGTTGTGAGCGGGGGCGGAGTGGCCGAGCGCATTCAGGCGCTATACTCGAATCCTCCCTCGGGCAAGGATGTTTGTGTTGTCTTTAGTATAATTTACTTTATAAGTAGTTTGTAAGTTTAGGGACTGATGACCCCGCAGTTAAGTTCCATAATCTTAACAAACATTTGAACTTTGAATAGGATGTGACTTCGTTGCATTATTCAAAAACTGTGAGCTAGCATTGATATTTCTCTTTCCACGCAAATCCTAAATGACAGCGAAGAAAATAAGAGTCAATGCTCATATTCAAAAATATATTCCACTATTTGCTAGCTAATTGTGTTTATGTGATAGAGCGTAAAGGCCAAGCAGGGACATCGTCTATATCTGTTACCAACTTATGCAGCGTACTTTGTGGTCATTGGAGTAACATTTATAATGTCTTCGTATCTGAGTAACAGTGTGAACAGCGACTAAAACCAATTTCAGAAACTGTAATAGACAATTGATGAATATGGCACCACTAGTTGCATCTTCTGCTGCCAACCTCACATTACACACAAGCCGCTGCCACATGTAAAATTTTACCTGTCCATGCATCCGTTGCCGATACGCCAGTCTTTCAAGACCTAAAGAAGAAAAGACGGCTCATGAAATGTCGCTCAGAAGCGTGGGGCTAGACTGTAGAAAGAGAAGAAGCTATTCTCGTAACCACGAGGTTATTGAAAAAACTCAATCCAAGGTGATTACGAACACATGTAAGCAAATTTTTGAGATAACAAAGTGTTTTCTATAAGTGTGTTGTGTTCTAATATCAATGTACGTACTTTTATCTGTTTCATGAATGCTTAAATTTGTAAATGTGGTAACAGAGTGTAAAAACAAATTGCTTACATATCCTCGAGAAGTATCGGTTCAAATTTTACCACTTAAATTATCCTGTGTCAGATTGTATTTCATGTGATGTACAAAGGTAAGAACATTGGTTCAATTATATATGACTTGCTTGAATATTGCGATTATTGAATTTGGTAATATTGTGTATTTTTTAAACAGTAAGACAGAAAGTTTGATCTTGGTTTTATCATCCCATTTGGTGATGGGTACTTTCGCATGATCTTTCAGGTCCACACACGTCCAGTAGTGTTCAGACTGTAGTGTAGACTACCCAGAGGTCTCTAATGTGTGCATCTTGGCTGGCTCATCCTGTATTATCCGCGTGTTCTGCTATAAAACTTAGATTTGTGTTGTCAGTATATTGTTCATTCTCGCTCTGTAGAGCTAGTGGATTTCTTCTCTGTGTGTTGAGTGACAAATCTTATTTTGTTTGGCATTTAGACGTGACGCCTTAACTAGGAACAGTGATGCGTGATGGCCTAGCAGTTTAGTCCACTTTCAACACTAACAGCAACAACAACAGCCCTGTTTAGTTACCCACTGATAACGTTTTGATGCAATGAAAAGACGAGAAACTGTCATACCTGCCTCCAGCAACTCGTCTGATTGAACTGACATGTTTCAAGAGTGACTAGAAGTTGTTCGCGATGCCACCCGAAGCTTTGCTTCAAGAATCAACGGATAGAAGGATATATTTGTGTCCTTGAGTGACACAAATAATACTGATATTCATTAGGGCGTCAGAAATGGAATGCTAATTACCTTTTGGAGAAAAATATCCACAAATTTTAATTAACATCAGCGTGGTGACTGGTGGTACAGCACTTTCCAACCTTGTCAGTGTACATATTTTTACTATGAGGAAAACATTTTTTTATAAAGAGAAAAGTAAAAAGAGACATCGATTGATTGTAAGTTCGTGATCCGGCTTACTCTTTTCCAACGCCTGTAGTTTCTTTTTTTATTTTCATACAAACCATAAATTTTGAGATTAAGTGGAGCAGATGGCACGGAAAATTATACGCCTGTCCTTCATTACTAATGGAGGTGACCTCAGAACTGAGCACGACTCACGTGACTCCACAGCTGGTCCTTAATTATACACAGCGTGACGTCATCTATATTGGATTCAGTAATTGTAGTGGAGACCCAGTAGGAAAAAGGATACGTAGCACAACACGCAGGAAGGAGACCTGTTAAAAATTTCCTCAGCAGGCGTATGAAAAGGAGGAACACGAGTAGGATAATTAGCCTCTTTGAGAAATTCACTTTGTTGATACATTCGTGATTTGATGAATACATAACGATGAAACATCTTAAAAATTTATAGGAAAGAAGCAAAACAATAAGATAAAAAAATCTATCAAAGAAACCGCATGTGACAACTTACATTCATGTATTGACAGGAAACACAAACTAAAACGTCTTTTCACAGGTTTAGAAACATTCATTCTCTACAACTTCGAATACATGTAAAAGTCTACGTTTTAGAAGCAGCCTTTTGATTTCACAGCAGTGGCCATCACAAATATATTTAATAATATTCTATTGGGCGAACGCATTAGGCACCAAATTATTTAGAAATTAGGGCCATTTCGCTATCACTCCAGAGATTATTTAAGATTTTATTCTCTCGGAATCAAAGAATCACAAACTTTTAATACTTATCGTTTGGTTCTGTTTAAAGTATATGTAATTTATGTGTATGTTACTTCGAGTGGGTCGTGCAACACAACTAGTAATGCGCCAGTGCGTAAAACAATTTTGATTTCACAGTTACAATATATAAAGGATGAAGCACTTAACTTTTTTTAATATTGCGAAAGATACAAATCGGATTGAATGAAAGTTGCAATAGAGGTTGTTCACCTCCACGACGACCATCCAATAACTTAAAGCTGGACCTCCCTGCTCCACCCTCTGGGGCAAGTGGGCGGTTACCTTAAAACCTTTAATGGAAACCCCATTCTGAATTCTCCGTGGAAATATATGTAACTTTTCTATGAAAACACTTTTTCGCTTCATGATAGCACGCCGCGCGGGAGCAGCCGAGCGGTCTGAGGCGCCACGTTACGAATCGCGCTGCCTCCCGCGTCGCAGGTTCGAATCCTCCCTCGGTCATGGATGTGTGTTTTATCCTTATATTAGTTTCACTTAGTTTAAATAGTTTGCAAGTGTAGGGACTGATGACCATTGTTGTTTCGTCCCACAGAATTACAAATATTGAATATGATAGCGGAGTAATCGAGAAAAATGAAAGGATAACAATTATCAGAACTCTTCACACTTATGACGAATTATTAAGCTTTGAATTATGTTCAACGGCTGGTTCCTAATTTGTACCAGAAGGGCTTGGATCCGGACTCTCCGCTTCTCGGAAACCGTTGCTCTGACGTCAGGCATGTCAGAAAAACAGCCACCATTCTTATATTTGCAAATTATTGATTACGCAGGCGGACGGAAGGAACATTAGGAAGGAAAGGATTGACGTTAGCTGCATTGAGGCACTGAAATTATACAACGGTGACAAGTGAAGATGTGAGCCGTGTCAGGAATCGAACCCTGGTCTCCCGCTTGGTGCCAGCGCTCGTCTTAACCACCTGGCTACACACGCTTACGTCCCGTCCGTCGCAAGCAATGCCTGTAGCACCCCCATCGTCCATGCCCCCTTACACTAGCTATTACGGATTCCCGTGCGAGATCGAACGTATGATCGCCTCTTCGGTGAAGTAAATGAACCAAACGCTGTCTTCGTGTGCAAATGTACATCTACATAGATAATCTGCAAATCACATTCAAGTGCCTGGCAGATGGTTCATTAACCACTTTCATAACTTTTCTCTACCGTTCCTTTCTCTAATAGCGCGCGGGAAGAAAGAACACCTAAAGCGTTCCGTTTTCGATCTGGTTTCTCTTATTTTGGGTGCTAGCAAAATATTTTCACATTCAGAACAAAAAGTCGGTGATTGAAACTTCGCAAACAGATCACGCCGTAATGAATAACGTCTTTCTTTTAATAATTTCTACCCCAATTCGTGCAACATTTCCGTGACGCTTTCCCCCCCGTAACGGGATAGAACAAAACGAGCTGCCCTTCTCTGAACCTTCTCAATGTCTTCCGTCAGTCCCACCTGGTGAGGATCCCACAAGGGGCAACAGTACTCCAGGAGAGGACGCACGAGTGTGATGTAGCCAGTCTATTTGGTGGAGCTGGTGCGTCTTCGAAGCGTTCTGCCGATGAAAAGTAACCTTTAGTTCGCCTTCCCCACAATATTTTCTATGTGTTCTCTCCAGTCAAAGTTGTTCGTAATTGTAACTCCTAGGTATTTGGTAGAATCTACGACATTAAGGTTTGACTGATTTATCGCGTAATTGAAGTACAGTGGATTGCTTTTAGTGGTCATGTGTATTACTTCACACTTTTCTTTATTTAGTGTCAATTGCCAATTTTCGCACCATGCAGAAATATGGTCTAAATCGCTTTGCAGTTGCTTTTGATCCTCTGTTGACTTCACTAACCGACAAACGACAGCATCGTCCGCGAATAATCTAAGGGAGCTAATCAGATTGTCTCCTAAATCGTTTATAAACACGAGGAAGAGTAGGGGACCTATAACGCTTCCCTGTGGAACGCCAGATATCACTTCTGTTTTACTCAATGACTTACCGTCAATTACAACGAACTGTGTTCTTTCTGATAGGAAATCGTGTATCCAACCGCACAATTGGGGAGATATTCCATAAGCACGCAATTTCATAAGAAGCCGCTTGTGGGGTACAGTGTCAAAAGCCTTCCTGAAATCCAGAAATATGGAATCGATTTGAGATCCCTTGTCGATGGCACTTAACACTTCATGTGAATAAAGGGCAAGCTGTGTTTCGCAAGAGTGATCCGTGAGTGAATCCGTGTTGACTACTGGTTAATAGGTCGTCCTCTTCAAGGTAGTTCATAATATTCGAACAAAGTATATGTTCCAAAATCCTACTGCAAATCGACGTCAATGAGATAGGCCTTTAATTTTGGGGATCACTCCTATTGCCTTTCTTGAATATTGGAGTAACTTGGGCAACTTTCCAATCTTTGGGTACGGATCTTTCGCTGAGTGATCGGTTGTAAATTATAGCTAAGTACGGAGCTATTGCATCAGCATACTCTGAGAGGAATCTAGTTGGTATACAATCTGGCCCGGAAGATTTATTTTTGTTTAGTGACTTAAGTTGTTTTACTACTCCAGGAACATCTACTTCTAAGTTTCGCATGCTGGCAGCTGTTCTTGGATAGAATACTGGAGTGTTCACTTCGTCTTCTTTGGTGAACGAATTTCAGAAAGCTGTATTTAGTAATTCTGCCTTAGCCGTACTGTCATCGGTAGTATTACCATTGCTATCGCGTAGTGAAGGTATTCTTTGTGTTTTGCCGCTAGTGTACTTCACATATGACCAGAATTTCTTCGGATTTTCTGCGTGATTATAGATTGGTGTGATGTCTATTATTTCGAACATGTCTGAAGGAAACAGACAGCACACTATTATTATACACAAAGCGACTTGACACAGTGGTAAACACTGGACTCGCATTCAAACCTGCCTCTGGCCATCCTTATTCAGTTTTTAAATTATTTCTCTAAATCAAGCTAATGGCGTGATGGTTACTTACGGCTGATTTCCTTCCCTATCATCAGCAAAAATTAATCCCAGAGTGTGTTCCGCCTATAAAGAGCACGCTGTCGATCTAACAGAATTGAATTTCTTTTGATGAGACCTATTCAGTACTTGCTACATACGAAAACCAGGAAATCCTCTGAAATCAATAGTTCGGCCGGAATCTGCACACGAGTTTTTTGTTCAGTTATTCAGATCTCAAATATTAGATGAACTTTCAAAATTTGACCTAACAGCCACAATGCATGTATACAAATGATTGTGAGTATCGTTCCTAATAAAAGAAACTACGGAAACAAATTTAACAAATTCTGGAAATACCAACACAACTTTCTAGTTCGAAGTTCTACGCTTTGGTTCAGCAGAATTGACGGAAACCTTCCTGATACCACACGAAAAGAATTTATACTTATTTTAGGAGATCAGAAAATTTGCCTGGGTAGCATTGCATAAGATTTTCAATTCTCATAACGAACATTCGTATCCTTTCAAAAATATTTGCTTCGTTCAAATCAGGGTGATATTCTGCGTTTAAATTTTTATGCTAAAGTTATGTTCCTCGAACAGTTATTACAAAGGAATGGCCGGCCGCGGTGGCCGAGGGGACTGAGGCGCAGTCACGGTCTGCACGGCCACTACGGTCGGGGGTTCGAATTCCCCCTCGGGCATGGATATTTGTGCCGTCCTTAGTATTAGTTAGTTAATAAGTAGTTTGTAAGTTTAGGGACTGATGACCCCGTAGTTAAGTCCCATAAGCTATACAAACATTTGAACATTTTGAACAAAGGAATGAATTATAACTTTAAATTTACTAATGATTTTGATTAATAATCATACAGAATATCGCAAAGATGATCAATTTGAAAAAGATTTTCAGTACGTTTCCTAAGAGGCATACAAAATAATTGGTTAGTTACATTGCCCCTACTTAACTTACTTTGTCCAAGATAAAAACTTAGACAATTACAATATGAATATGGCGATGATATTTTATTTTACCCCAAAATCAGTCGAAGATATTTTTGAACGAAGATCAAACGATATTGTTTGACAAATAGATTTGAAGAACTGTAGCCTTTAGACGATGTTTTTGGCTTTTTGAGTACATAGCAGTAAATAATCCGGAGCTAATAAAGAGCTTTAAAACAAGTACAGGGATTGTGATCACAGGATTATTGTAGAGATACTGAATATCTAAATTCCCAGATCCATAAAAAAATAGAAAAAAGAAAGAAAAAGCAGGCAAAATTCGCTTAACGCTTCCTTCAGTGATTGTCTGCATTACTTCTATAACAATGTGAGACAATGTGAGACCAAGGTTCACCAGATGTGGCTCGGATTTAAAGAGCTAGTAACAAGATTAAGTGAGTGATTTATACCAAATAAATTAACAGAAGTGGTGCATAATACAAGTTGGACTACCCTTGCAGATCCAAATAAAACAGGATGCCAAATTCAAACAGACACAAAATTCCCAAGATTATCTTTTACAGGAACCTGAAATTTTGCGCAAAATTCAATGTGACAAGCCTGTAATAGTTTCGACAACGAAACTCTGCCTCGTAATTTATCGGTAAATCCTGAGAAATCGTGGTCATACGTTAAGTGCAATAAATGCAAAACAAAATACCTTAAGTACGCAATAGCAATGACTATGCAACTGATGACAGTGCTGCTAAACTCAGGTTTCCGAAATTCATTCAACAAATAAGACGAAGCTAATTCTCCAGATTCCGTATCGAGAACAGCTGCCGGAATGCGTAATTTAGAAGCAGATATCCTTGGGGTAGTGAAGTCACATAAATCACTTAACAGAAACATGTCTTCTTGTGCATATTGTACACCAATTACTTTCCTTCAAGAGTATGGTGAAGCAATAGCTCCTTGCATAGTTGTCGTAATCTCGTGCTCAGCGAAAGATCCGTATCGTAATACTGGTAAGTTGTACAGTTCACTCCAATTTCAGACCAGTATCATTGACGTTGCTGTGCAGCAGGATTTTGGAACGTATATTTTTCTTCGAAAAAATGATGTACTATGTCGAGTGGAAACCATTATACGTAGGGTATTCAAATGAAAAGACACGAAACGCCATGGTCTGTATCATTGGTCTTTACACAAAAGTAATAACCAGAGACCTGATCACAACTGTAGGTTACCGCTCTAAGGATTCTTGTTCTCAGCCTCGGCTGTGTCCTTCAGTTCGTCGTCCGAGTTGAAGCACTTGCTTTAGAGATGTCCGGGCTGAAGGGCGGAGGCTCAAGCTGCTCCCACTTGAACTTGGCCAGAACACTGTGTGTGACACCGAAGACGTGTGAACGCTCGTTATCATGGAGCAGAATAACTCCTTCCATGAACACACCAGGGCGTTTGCTCTTGATGGACTTGTGTAGGCTACTGAGTGTCTCACAGTGCACGTCTCTGTTAGTGGATTCCCCGTGCTCGAGGAGATCGAAAAAGACGGTGAGCATTACGTTGCCTGCCTCGTTCAGAGCCTTGATTTTTAGGGGGAGGTGACGACCAATACTTCGCGTCCCTAGATATCGCACGACGTTATCCCAAATCGGCATACTCAAATTACTATTGGTTTGGTTGTTAAGACATTTCGTACCTTTTTGTTTGAAAACCCCTCGTAAGAACGTCGCTATTTGTATCAGCGAGGTCCACAATGGTCAGAACAATTAGGGGATCAGCTGAGATCTTTAAATTCTGGAGGACTGTCTTCGGCAGTATGAACTAAAATGCTTAGACGTCTTTCTTTCGTTTGTACAGATTGGGGACAACAACGTTACAGCAACCGAGATAGTGGTAATCACAGGAAGTTGCTGCAGTGAGGGTAGGTATTGACTTGTGTTTTGCCGGCCGCGGTGGCCGAGGGGACTACGGCGCGCCAGTCGCAGTCTGCACGGCCGCTGCGATCGGGGGTTTGAATCCCCCCCCCTCGGGCATGGCTGTTTGTGTCGTCTTCAGTATATGATAGTTCATAAGTAGTTTGTAATTTTAGGGACTGATGACCCCGCAGTTGAGTCCCTTAAGCTTGACAAACATTTTAACATTTTTTGACTTGTGTTTACCCTACCAAACTAATTACACAAACAGTTGGATTCGGATAGTGTAGTGAACAGGTAGTTACCTGCAATAACAGCATGACTTACCCGAAGCTATGGTGTGAAGAGCCATAGGAAGGTTGGAAGCGGGACAGACACGGAGCTGGCTGATGTTATTGGAGTGTCCCAAACTGTAATTTCGAGAACCTGGACGCGATTTCAGACAACAGGAACCATTAAAAGTATGCAAGGTCATCCACGGATAACATCAGTAAGAGATGACTGTTATCTCTGTTAATAGCCGGTCGGGTCGGAGGCTGAGAGCAACTCAGCTGTAACACACCATCCAGGCAACAAGCAAAATGTCAACACAAACAGTTCGATATCGTCCCTATGCACTGAGGGCTACGATGTATCTCAATAAATCCAAGACACCGCTTAGCCCGCGGAAACTGGACAGAAGAGCATCAGGACTTGAGTCCTCTTATGTGCAGGAATAATAATGGTGGTGGACGAATGGTGCGGGCAGGAGTCAGTATTGGCAGACGTGCGGACTTATACGTCGTTCTTAATGGCTCTTTGACTGTTCAGAAGAATAGAGACGGGATATTTCGACATTTGGTTGTGGTCTACGCTGGTGCCATAGGCGATGGGTTTCTTCTGGTGGACGATAACGCTCGTCCCCACAGAGCCACAAAGGTCAACAACATGATTGAAGCTGAAAGAAATAAAAGAAAGAAAAAAACTAAGTGGTCAGCTTGTTCACCTGTCTTAAACCCGACTGAGAATGCCTGTGATGCACTTGGCAGTAGTCTTGCGTAGTTCGCGAACGAACTAGTTCGGAAGAGCGCTCCCATAGGCTAACTACGCGAACTAGTTCGCAGATCCCTCGCCTCCTAGTTAGTCCGCTCCTTTTCCAAAGACTGATGGGGAACAACGAGAGGACGCGAGAGCGCACAGCATCGCGTGATTTGTTGGTAATGATCCTTCAATGACCTATTAAATAAATAAAGACATCCATTTGAAAAATAAAATACTACGAGTACTCTGCATGCACAGTAGTTGAATATCAATGTATAACTCATTCGTTGTTCATTTGCTTAACTATTTGATGTGTAATTGCCCAAAAATACGGGTAATAGCACAAACTGATCATTATATAAAAAAGCTGTCATAACAAAAGAAAGAGCTATTGTAGCAGCGTTAGCAAAAGCCAAAAGAGCAGACGAACTAAAAAGAGCGACCTCCTACGCAGCCGAGCTGCGAACTAAAAGGAGAGCTACCGGTCGCGAACTAAAATATGCGCGATCGGTCGCGAACTAAAATATGTGCAAACGGTCGCGAAGTAAAACATTCGTTACCGGTCGCGTGGATCCTTTTCCGAAGACCGACGGGCAATAGCGAGAGGGCGCGCAGCAGGATTAAAAGTCACGTGTTTTCCTTCTGCTGATGAGAGCCATTTAGAGGTGAGCGTCTGCCTGCTAGATTACATAGTACAGTGCTCCAAAATGTCTGTTTTGAAGTATTCTGCACTCTACAAAATCTGACTAATAAATTCCATAATTCCAAGTTATAGAGATAACTCTAAAACGCGAGAAATTATCCGCAAACTGTTTCTTTTAGTTTGCGTGATATCGTTAGCGGCTCAAGCAGCAAGCGCATGAAGCAACTAGGTGGGGGAACTACACCCTCCACCTGCCTGCGCAGACCACGCCGAGAAGCAGTCACTGGGAGCGGACGAACTAAAAGAACGAACGAATTAAAGTGAGCGCTCCCGATCGCGAACTATTATGCGCAAGTCTACTTGGCAGACGCATTGCAGCACCTCACACAATGGTTGCAGAGCTGGATATTGCACTAATTGAAGAATGGCCAAAGAGCTGATTGATAACATAATACTGTTTATGTCACGCTGGTCTGCAATTGTAATTGCCGTCCTAGATGATCATCCACCACATTAGAGGGCAACGAGGACAACTTTTCGACTATCATGGTCGCCCCATGTTGCCTCACTCTAAGTAAACGCCATGTAAACCTCAAGTAATGAGTTGAGATAATAAAATATCGTAGCGGATGACACATAACTTACAATAGTAATCAGTATCTGAATAAAATACGTTATATATATATATATATATATATATATATATATATATATATATATATATATATATATATATATATATATATTGTGTCTGATGTCTCACCTGATACCCCAATTATTTTTGTTTGCGAAACTTCTTTCAACAACTTTCTCCTCTGAAAGTGAATATAATTTGTTATTTTCTACCTCATAATAATAAGAGTAATCAGAAATAAAAAGGAAGATTCAGGAGTTCCTTTGTCCCACGCAATATAAGAGAGTGGAACAGCAGAGAAATATTATGAAAGCCATGGATTTAAATTTGTTTCGTAGAAAATGATTTAGGTATAGATGTAAATGTAGTTTTATCTGTATACCATAATGACGAATTGATGAAACACCTGAAAATGTTTACAAATGAAAATTAAGCGTAATTCGACAACGGAAAATGATACTGGCGGTATTGATTCCCACAACGGAATCAAACTTTGTAATCGAAGAACATTCGACTTGTGGCTTACATAGAATTCTTTTTATAAATGAGATAATATGAACTTTTTCCAGCAAAGTATTTCTTATTCAAACAGTGAATCATGTCCACGTCCGAGTACAAATAAATGAAAAATTCTCTCCAAAATCTCTGCCCAACATGTGTGGGAGGGGGCAGCTACCTCCTCCTCTTGCCGCATTGCTCGTCAATAATATTGGCTAGTGAACATATCAGCCAGTGGGCTATCAAAGCTGTCACCGAAACCCATATCTAAAGCAAACCAGAAATTAAGAACCAATATTTTCAAAAATGGCAATAGAAATCGGTTTCCGTCATGAAAAATTAGCGTAGTGTGGAATATGTCTCGTTCGCTTCATTGCAACTGTGGAGAACAGAGTTTCGAATGCTCACTGCCGCAGCCTTCGCTGAGGGAAAGGGTGGGTTGGGGTAGTGCGGCCAACAACACGACAAGGCTTCACAATTCCTCGTCGCAGCACAAGTACGAGCGCTTCCGAAATGTGCCGAACGGACAAGACCCGCTCTTGGCCAAGTCTGTATCAAATTAAAGCAACAAAGTGCGTGTTTGTGTGTTTCTTACATTTCACGACAGCTGCAATGCTGTTATTTATTTCATAGAATGCGGTTTACTTTGAATGTGTAATTAAACAGTTACTGAACAGATCATTTTCGCAACTGAAATACGAAGACAAGTTGGTGATTTTAAAACAGGGAAGGCCTACTCTAGCCCGTCCGCACTTGCAGTGTGAGCAGAAGGGACAAAAAAAGAAGAACCCTTACAAAAAGTACTTTAACATTACTCATTGTGATAAGTACGTGTGGCTGTCACGTTCATGTGAACAAAACAAACGCTATTGCCGGTTATGTTTATTGCTTGCAACTGAGAAAACGACTTGTAATACCGCCGGTTTTGAAAATTTTCCGTGTTTAATCAAAAAAAAAAAAAAAAAAAAAAAAAAAAATAAATAAATAAATAAATAAATAAATAAATAAATAAAATAAAATAAATAAAAAAAATAAAAGTTCAAATGTTTGTAATTCTATGTAAACAAACTACTTTGCTCATAAGTCACTAGGACAATGCCCACATCCATGCCCGAGGGAGGATTCAAACGTCCGATGCGACAGGCCGCGTATCCGAACATGACGCTCCAGACCGCATTTTTTTTCCAGGTAGCTCTATGTTTTGCGGTCGTTGTTTCAGTTTGTTCTCGGTTCTTCGTTGAATATTTGGCTCAGCTTTTTTATTACAGAGGGCGTTTAGCACCCTGACCGGGCGCGCTGATCCACGGCGCCCGGCTAATGAAGAATTGATGAAACAGACCGCTCGGCAACTCCCGCGCGACGTATTTAATTACAGCTCTGGATAAACATAAGAGGTCAACAGCTCATATAAAATCTTTTACACCATTGAAAACTCTCGCTTCTCAACGGGTAGACCATTTACTGAATTATGTTACATATTTTTTTTCACGAAGAATCCAAATCTACAATAAAAAGTAGGCGTAAAAGATTTCAAAGTTGCCTCCCACCATCCATCACGGGTTTCGGTAAGGGCAGGGGGGGGACGAGTGTAGTGTCATTGGATGTCCCCCTCTTTAACATTTTCAGGTAACCGTTTCTTCGTTTGCTGCTAATTTCTTGATATACGTGGCACGATCACTATTAATATCTCGGAAACAGCGCAAGGTATCTATTTTTTTCTGAGAATTTCTTTCTCGGTATAGTCTTAGAAAGTGAGATAGTAGTGATAGCCCAAGTAACAAACCCAGCATACGCCACTGATATCAGCGCAGTTTTAACAAAGAACGTGCTAAATCCTCAGCCGCGTCTCTAAACAAATTTATTCCCAGAATTTCCCTCTCACTGCCTCTTCGAAAATGTCTCTCCTTGTTTATCCTCTTCCTGAAAGACGTCGCCAATTCTCTGATTTTTTTATATTGCTTAATTTTAATAACTGCTGCGGTTTTAGGAGATATTGGGACATGTAGTAGCATTTAGTTTTAGTCTGGTGTTGATTTGGGAAGAGTGGTGGAAAAAGACCGTTCCCGGTGGTCTAACAGGCGGTCAGAAAGCAGAGGCCCTGGTTGACCGAGGCAGGTGGTACTGAGGAAACAGCGGTCGAGCACGAAGGCCGCCACCCAGCGATGAATGGACAGCCGGCGCTGCACCGCTTTGGTGGTCAGCGAGGCAGAAGAGAACAGGTAGTCGCGTCGTTCGCCACCCAAACAGCGAACCTCTTTCCACGTAAGAGGAAGCGGTGTTCCCTTTAGATGTTGAGCGAAAGGGAGATAACGACCGTCTTCGTCAGCGTGAGAAACAAGTCCAGTTTACAGTTTGGCGTAAGAAATGCGCAGGAATTATTACCATTTGAGAAAACGTGTATTCCTTCGCCGTGCTTCCGCCAAGCCATGCTTGTGGGATTTCATTGGCCACTGGAAATGTGGAGAGAGCAGTTCCGAAGCGTCTGGCAAGCGCGTATAAATTTTAATTAGGGATTCTGATCTCTAGGAGAGACAGGTGTGCTTGTGTAGATTCTGATCTCTGCCACTGGGTGAGACAGACTTGCTCGTGTAGATTCTGATTTCTGCCTTTGGGTGAGAAAGACGTGCTTGTGTGGTTTTCCTTCCGACGTTTCACTTGCTCTCCGAATTGGGAGCCAAGGCATGAGCAGACGACTACGGTTCTCACTGGCAAGTGCAGATCACAGTCCGCGTCTATTTATTTTTATTGAGAGCTTGATTTTATTTAATTACATCGGCAATTACTATCAGCTCTCTTGCGTGGTTGGCTCTAGCACTTGAACATCCGCCAACAACTTTTGTGCTTTAAGACCACATCTGAGCAGTTGGTACAAACTGCTTGTTCAACAAGTGAACCAATCTGGCAGTGGGAACTCACAGAGTAGCGAGCATTGTTAAAAGCGTGTAGCTCTGACAGATTTTTCAGTTAATATTCCCCGCGAGGTATGAATTTGTCGGACATATTCTTGCCGCGCGCCGATTTTCATTGTACGAGGCAGAACCGCAGTTTCTCCACGCTACGACGTCACTTCCAGCCAGCAGTCAGTCCAGCCGATAAGGTATATGCAGCTACGGTGTTAATTCGATAAACTGCTTACCGTGGACGTAAACACCGCTCGTAATTGCTCGTTTGAGAATTGCACATGGGGATAACATCTCACAAACTCAAGCGGGATAGCTCGGTATATCACTAGATTTCTTCAAGACCTCCTCAATGTTGACTTTGCCATCTGCGGAGTTTCTCATTTATTAATTTGAACCGTACTTTCATTCCAACAAACCAGTCATTAATTTAATTAATTTTAAGGAGGAAAAAGGGGGGTGTAGTTATAGCTAATATTGAGATTGTCTGGCGACTCTGTCATTGAGAGCACAGACGGCTCTTTTCATGCCAAAGCCCATACAGCAGTCAAATTGCCCGTCAGAAGCTTTATAATATGATTTTAATTCTTCCCAAAAACACAGTCAAATAGCTTAAATGAACCATTGCGCACACTTACGCAGGCCAGCGCCAGTAACTTCACCCCCTGGTCGCACCCAGAGTACACGTATTTTCATTGTCATAATTCAGTTTAATCTAAATAACGATATATATATATATATTTCAAATCCCCCCTGTCATTCCTCGTAATGGACTTTGTCTTCAGCCCATGTCTTGGTTTTCCATACTACTATCTGCTCTGACACTCACTTTGTCTGTGCCTTGCCTATTCACCTTCTATCACTCCGTCACATTGCCACTGTTCTACCAGTCACCTTTAAGTCTCTTTAATCGCCATTACTTTCTCTGTATACATGTGGATTATCATTTTGTGGTTGGAGCTGCTCTTTCTCGTGTTTGCTTCCGAACGTACTGGAATAATAAGTGTTTCTGCTTTGTGTGAACAATTACTTTTTATTCATCCAAACGTATTTCGTACAATGATAGTCGGACTCTCTTGAAGGATAATTTTCCCATCTTTTCTTTATTCCACCACAGCTACAGCTTCACCTAACATTCCCTACGCTACAAGCTGTTTACATAATGTTCACTTGTTAGGCCATCTTCTTTTGTGTGTTCTTGGTGGGAGGTACGATCTGTGCAATGACATTATAGGTTTGGTGAGAAGCTGGTCTTCATTTGGTGCAGAGATATCGAGCTATCTTCACGCTCTTCACTACGTAAATTGAACAAAGTGTCCTACTCCGAATGTGTGTCGTTTCTGACTATACATTTCCAGTTTTCAGTAATGCCACAACTATCGTCACCCATGTCTTTCTACACATTTTTAAAACTATTACGGTAAGATCAAATATTAACACAAACAACGCACAAAAATAGTCATTATTGTAAATCCTGATGATACCAAGACATTTTATGCTTCTTTTGAAAAGTTCTTCTCTTTCCGATATTTCTTGACCTGATACTTGTAAGTTGGTCAAATTCTGTTATTTCATACTCCTAGAGCAAGTCTACCACAGAAAGTTTCCCCTATTATAATCATACATCAATAAAAAGGCAGCTTTATAGGTGGCACGATGTCATCATGCGTCACGTTAATGTTTGGACAGTATAAACACTTTTCTTAATCACTTTACGTTTGCTTCAAACGAATTTGTATTTTTTTTTTTTTTTTTTTTTTTTAGTTATAAAAAGTGCTCAAGCCATTCTCTCTCGGAGTAACTTACAACCATTGTTCCAACATTTATTATACAGGTTATAGGAATTTCTCTGACGGTTTGCAGTACTCTACTGACACACGTTTTAAGGTCATAACTGGACAGAAGGACAAACTTAAGCTTATAAATTTGCAAACGCCATCTCTTTGCACAACAGTTGTTTGTTAGTTTCACGTAGTGCCCCTTTGATTCGTTAATTAACAAGTAATCTATCGTTAGCTGTAGGTACGAGTAAAATGGACTTCCATCAACTCCGGAAGGAAGAGATAACACGCACCACAAATTAAACAGTTCATGTTCCACTAATGGAATATTCTGAGCGTGACCTAGTACATCGCTGATATAAAAGCATTAACATCAATTATGCGTAATAACTGATATCCGATCTGTACTGTGGGTACAACTGGAAAATTTTGTCTAAAATATTATACCAAATTAAATGCACGTATTTAACTATTTATCCAGATTAATTACGTGATTTTCCATTATCCCTTTTTTGTACATTTACTACAGCTGTAACGATGAACAAATCGTATTCGCCTTTGAACTCAATATACACCGATATCAACTGCTTTGCCCACTCATTAACACTAGTGATGACAGTTAAGTGTTGCATTTTTTAACTATGCTTGCCGTGTACCAAGCTTATTTGTGGATTTAATTGTGTGAGAGTGGCTTGATGTGTACGTCCTTTCTCACTTGTTTGGAGAATTTCTTGGGAAAGGATCAATCTTCTTTGCAGGTTTCTAGCGGAGAGGAGTGCTAAGTCCATATTTGTAATATCAAATCAAAAGCCACTGATCTTTTAAGACGTATATTTTGAATAAAATCTTATTAACATGAACACAATCATCTGAAGATCAAAACCAATTACAGAATGATCTGAATAAGATATCACTAAGGTGTAAAAATTGGCAATTGACTATAAATAATGAGAAGTGTGAAGTCGTCCACATGAGTACTTTGTTTACAAGATAAATCAATCAAAAGTGAAGGCCGTAAACTCCAGAAAATACCTAGGAATTACTATTACTTCAGACTAGAACTGGAAAGAACACGTAGATAATGTCTTGGGAAAGGCAAACGAGAGACTGCGTTTTATTGGAAGAACCAAAAATGCAACAGAAGTTCTAAAGAAACTGTATACACTACACTTGTCCGTCATTTTTGGGCTATTGCTACCCAGTGTTGGATCCTTATCATGTGGGTTTGACGGAGGACATCAAAAGGCTCCAAAGAAGGGCAGCTCGTTTTGTATTGTCACGATACAGGGGAGACTGCGTCACGGAAATGATACAGGATCTGGGATGGGAATCATTGCAACAAAGGCGTTTATGGCTGCGGCGTGGGCTACTTACGAAACTCCAATCGCCAACATTCTACTCAGAATGCGAAAATTTATTGTTGACTCCCACGTACATTGGTAGAAATGATCATCAGAATAAAATTCGAGAAATCAGAGGTCGAAAGGAGAGATTCAGGCTTGCTGTTCGAGACTGGAATTGGAGATAGCATAAAGGTGATCCATGAACCCTCTGCCAGGCACTTAAATGTGATTTGCAGAGTATCTCATGTAGATGTAGATGTAGAACTTTTCATTTCTTAATACGGTGCAAGTTTATCTATTACTTTCGGTAGTTTTTAATATTACATGCTTCAAGCATGACGATATCAGAATGAATGAATCTCTTCTTTGATAAGAACAAAATAATGTTTCTTTCATACTAATCAAAGAATACATATTTTACATAGCACCTTTAACATCACAGGCTTCCTTCTCGTCAGGGGCTGGCCTCTATATCTGCCGTCGCATCTTCCCGAACAGGTAGGACGATGCCAACTTTCCACTCGTGTATGCAGCCAGTCAACTGGAGGCAGAAACTCCGCTCTCTTTCAACAACGTGGTTGTAACGATATCTTATCGTCGGTACTACTTTCACCATTGCTCTCGTGTAGTTACACTACATGCAATTAGATTATGCATTTCCACATATACGTAATCAAATTTACGTAAATCCACATTTTTGAAAAACTCTTCTTCGTTAACGTGTCGTTCTAGCTGCTACATATCGGAAACTTGCAATGTCGTTTTTAACTACTGTTACTTCCTCCTTTGACATTGAAGTAACTACTTCTGTTCATTTTCGATTAGATCAATCTCTGATTTGAAAAAGTAGGCAGTGTTTTCTTCTAGTGCGACGTGATGCATTGATAATTTACTCCGAAGGATGATGGTTCATAACCGCGTCCTGCTATCCAAAATTAGGTTTTCCGTGTTTTCTCGAAATCACTCCAGGCAGACGCCGGGTTGGATCCCTTGAAACGACATGGCCGATTTCATTTCTCATCTCTACCCAAAAATATCCAATCGTGAGCAGCTTTTCTATGACCACGCTGATAACAGGGCGTTAAACCCTAATCTTCCTCCCTTTCCTTATTTAACTGATATACGGCCACGAATGTCTTTCTCGTGTAGGGGTTTCCCTGCGAAACTTCTGCAGCGCAGTCGAAACAACCGTGGCAATTGTAGTATTATTGTCTCATGACCATAGGTATTGAGTTGCTACGAAATGTCATAGTTAGTAGGTCACGTCATAGGTGGAATGGGTTGAAAAATGTGACATACGGTGTAACATACCTCATTGCCGTGAGATACTACGCCAATATTGCCTAGATGTATTTTGATTGGCTGCCCCCACCTCTGTATGAGAACCCCTCAAAGACTTCTTATAAATATTATATAATAAAGGAAAGACCAGGTTGGAATTAAGGAGGGTTTTACGACTGTTGTGTGCCTGTGTGATTGCGTGATTTCTGAAGAAGGCCATGGCCGATAGCTGAAAGTGTTGTATGTCTGTGTCTTTTGTATGTGTGTGTGTCTTTTGTATGTGCCTGTCGCAACTCGTCACCACGTCTTTGCGGTGAGTTGTAAACTGTCCTTACTATCTTATAAATATTAGATAAACTACGTGTGGAACTTAAAGTTATTTTTTAAAATTATTTTGTTTAAATGAAGTTTTATTATGGTATGTTTCATTTAAGTAATTGTGATCTAGTTAACAACAACGGTTGAATGTAGGGGTTATCGAAAGTACGCTTCGCGCCAAAATTTGTGATGCGCGGGACGAGCACTGCCCAGTTCCGAGCAGTCCAGAACAGATGGATGACAATCGAGCTCTTAAAATAATATGTCAGGTAGTTCAAACACTTTGTTTTTCACCTACTGTAATTAGAATTCAAGTCTACGAAGATCATGGACAGTGTTACATATGTCGAGTTTTGTTTTATGACATATAAATAAATATTATGAAACAACTGGCATTTCATCTTATTTGAAAAATACGTATGTTCCTAGCCACTAACTTTAAAAGTTCCACAGAACTTCAAGATAGGAGATTAGACGACCTTTGTGCTGCTTCTTCGTGGGGACAACAACGGAAAAGAAGGCAGGTTAGTGAACAAAACCTTTAACCGAGCACACTGACGATGCGTGTAGTTCTGCGGCCCTCGCGTGCATTGCTACGAAATAAATCTTGCGACATTGGCACTTATGGCTTCACTGTACTAGGTTTAGATGTAATACCAATGTGCGGCGAATACAAATTTGTGGCCGGCCGGGATTTGAACCCGGGAGCTCCTGCTTACTAGGTAGACGCGTTGACCACTCTGCCACCAAGGACACAGTGACCAACCCGACTGAAGAGGACTCTTCCTTGTTATAATACCAATGTGCGAAAGAGTCCTCTGCAGTCGGGTTGGTCACTGTGACCCATCTAAACCTAGTACAGTGAAGTGATCACAAATTGCGATTTATTTCATTAAAAATGAACGCTGTAACGTCGTCAAAAATATATAATTAGCACGAGTGTGATAGTAACACCTCTGAGGGAAAATGTTAGAGAGACAGATAACTCACAAAAGACTTTCCAAACACAGTTATCAAACTCTCTGTCCACCTTTTATCTCCCACCACGCCGTAAATTGTGGTCGAGAACATTGCCCTGCAACAGAATTATGACGTTGTATTAATCTGCAAAAGTTTATATGGAAAGCGCTTACAAAAGAAAAATATTCGTGGCCCTCAGTAGGCTTCAGGCGAAGAGCTACACTCCCGGGTATATTCATGGTACCGCAAGCGGTTGCAAACATTTTTCCACGACGGGACTGACCGTCTTGTCGCACGGTGGGAAAGAAGTATTGACAGTCAGCAAGTTTACTTTTGTAATGGTTTTTGTTTTCATTTAACTTCCCTTCATAAAAACGCAACAGACGCTATTGAAAGCGATCTTCATCAAGGTTTGTAGCAATGTTTTGGATATCACTGCACCTGTTTCTCGTTAGGGAATATAATAACGTTTATGCCAATATTTCAGAGTGATGTTCGTCAAATTATGCGATCGCGTTTCGATCTCTACAAGAAGTTTCTCATCTGGATGTGAATTATCATTACAGTTAACATAATACACAGTCTATGTAAGTGTATGTAATAACGTTTCGCGTATTACTGCCAATAGTTCTGGAAAACATAATGTTTTAGCCAAAACTGCAAGTCGTCTCCAACTATGTATGTGATATCATTTACGTCAAGGCCGCCCGAGAGGGCCAGATGGCCCACTGGGCCATATGGGCGTCCCACGGGCAGCGCTGTTTCAGTTTTGCTCGGCAATTTTCGTACGTACTCGCTGCAGCGTGATATTTCGCCTTGCAGTGAGATGCAGTTGTTTTCCTTTCTCCTTAAGGCGAGAGATTCTTTTTCCAGTTGCCAGTACCTATTTCCCCAAGCTTTCTGGTCCGAAAAAACGATAAATTCTTAAAAGTAATTACAGTTTTACAATAAATACAGGAAGAGTTTTCAAATCTCATACTCAGCACAGTGACGTGGGGGGGGGGGGGGGGGGGGCAAGTGTGCCATGAGGTGAGGAAGGCTGTTAAATTTCGCTTTTAGCTTCACCCAGGACGAACGACGTGTACATATCGAATATGTGAAACCTTGGGGGTACTTGATTTCCGTGAGTTCCTTTGTTCCTCACGCTGAGGTGCTTGATTTACTTGACACTCTTTGCCTCACATGTCGAGGTGTTTGATCTTCTTGAGTCCTCTTCCCTCGCTCGTCTGGATGCTTAATTTTCGTAGGTCCCCTTACCGTTCAAGTCGCGGTGTTTGATTTGCGAGAGTTCCCTTGCCTCTCACGTCGGGTGCATGATTTTCGTGAGTTCCCTTCCATAGCAGGTCTGAGAGTTTGATTTACGTGAGTCCCAGTGCCAAACACGCTCTTTTACATCGTGTCTTTTTCCAATTTTTGACTTCATGGTAACTCAACTAGTGTGTGGTAATCTCCGAAGTATGGTACTAAGTACAGAGGAACATTACAAGTGAGACAAATGATTGATCTTCTTTTTGTTTTTCTACGTAGGGTGTATAAATGGCATCTTCTACCAGTATTTTCTCCAGGGCAACAGCGGCCTATTAACTGAGATAGAGAGAGAATCATCGTTGTAAGCACAGTTTTTAGTGGGATAAGTACTCAACAAAGATCCAGCAATCTTGAATCTGAATTGAGAAATTACATAAGCTCTTAATTTCTCATTTTATATAAAGAGTCGATGAGGTGGAAGAAGAGTTTTAGATACCACTTTGTTTTCCGCTCAGTCTCCGTTGTGGATAATTATGGTCTGTCGATATTATCTACACCACCCATGTTTTGATTATAATCATGAATACCTGTTGACCTTATATGGTATTGTTTCATAATGTCTGTAGACAGTTGTGCAAAAGTCAAGTTCATGCATACTTGTCAACATAAGCACACTTAGTGTTTGTTGTTGTAGTCTTCATTCGGCAGACTAGTTTGATGCAGCTCTCCACGCGACCCTGTCTATGCAAGCCTCTAAATCTGAGAATACGTATGGCAACCTATATCCTTTTGAATCTGTATTCGTCCTTCGGCCTCCCTCTATGATTTTTACCCCACCGACCTATCCTTTCGCTTAGTCAGAATATGCCAGAAACTCCTTTTCTCTCAAATTCTTTTATACACCTCCTCATTAGTTAAGTGATCTACCCATCTAATCTTCATCATTCGTCTGTAGCATTTCGAAAGCTTCTATCGTCAACGTTTCACTCCCATACAACGCTATACTCCGGACAAATGCTTTCAGAAAAGACTTCCCCCTTATGGGGCTGATTAAAAGCTGAAAAGTTAAACATAAGAGCCGATTTGATCGTTCGGATTATGAGTAAGGGATAAAACTGCTGAGGACATCCGTTCATAGGCTCACAAACTACTTAATCCATCTTATGATAAGGCAACACAACACCCATGCCCGAGCGAGGACTCGAACCTCCAACGGGAGCGGCCGCGCAATCTCCAACATGATGCATAAGACCACGTGTCCATTCCAGCTCGGCGATTGTGAGTCCTCATAAAACAACGAAAAGACGACCTCACAAGAGCAACACGTGGTGTTATCAAGATAAGTCAAAAGGGCACTGAATTTTGTGGAAGAATTCTTGAAAATCAAATTTCAATGTCCCCATTTCCTTATGATTTGTTTCTGTACTGAATAAGAGTTCGACTAATATTTTTAATGTATAGCAGCCAAGCAGTTGCGTAAAATTTAAAGTTCTTGACTTGTTTTCGTTACCGCTGAGGGTAATTTCATCAGGAGAAATATAAAGTTTACATGAAAACCATGACGTCAAAATTACGTCTTTTGAGCATGTTTAATCAGCTTCAGAATGGTAAAAAATAATATTTTCCTTAAAAATATAAAATTACTAGCTGTAAACCCGGCATTGCCTTGGTATTTCTTTATTTTTTCATTCAAGCCTTGAGTTAGTACTTCTCCTATCCATTCTCTCTCTCTCTCTCTCTCTCTCTCTCTCTCTCTCTCTCTCAGTCGATCTCCTTTTAACAAATTTTATTTATTTATTTATTAAGAAAAAAGGCTATCTTACACAAATATGTATTGAATTTTGTGTTGTACAATATTGTATAATTTTGCATGTCGGTAGTCTGTTGCCAATATAGTTCGTATTAAAGAAGTAACAGATTAAAACCTGATGCCTGATGGGGCGGTTTTCCATGAACGTTACTGTTTATGTCCTCAGATCTCGTGACCTACGGGTCGTACTATGATAAAATTTCGGAGATACTTTCAGCTGTATGTGTGTATACTGTCTGTAAAAGTCCTGCGAGAAGAATTTATAGTTTAAAAATTATAAATTGTAGCGTCGTACCGAATGCCGTAGTTTTATTAATGAACAGTGTAAAAGTAGTAAGCGAAAAACTTTTTCCTTTCATCATTGTGCTGTAGTTGTCAGCGATAAAAGTATAATAAAGGTTTGAAATTATGTTTAAAGTTTGTTGCAAGTGGCTAAATACTCTCATTCTCATATAATGTATGAATAAAGTCTAGTCGCATTATCTGGCAGTTTTTTTTACTACTCCTATTCTTGATGACGTTATAACTCCTGAACTGTTTGTCGTATGTAGTTCTTACCCCTAAAGCAATTGTTACCTCACGTTAAGGGATATGCTTACCAAATTTGGTTGAAATCGATCGAAGGGTATAGGAGGAAATGTGCAGCATTGTAGCTTGATGCGGCAGTTTCCCTCGCATCTTATTGTTAATGACGTTATATCACTTGAACTATATGCCGTAATACGATATTATTTCGAAGATATATCCAATGGAGTATATGTAAAATATCTTAAAAAATACGTCGCCAATAGAGTTAGTAGACAAGGCGTAATCAAAATGTTTTACATGGTGATGCAGTTTTTCAGTAACCTAATTGTTTATAACTAAATATCTTATGAACTATGAGTCGTACTATAATGAAATTTCGAACGTATGTGTACATACCGTCTGTAACATTTCTCGCGAATAGAATAAATACTGTATGATTAATAAACTGCAACGTCATGCCAAATGCCGTAATTTTACTGCATGAACGTCGAAAATTAGTAAGCGACAATCTTTGTTTAAAGTTTGTTGCTATGTGCCCTCATTCTCAAATAGCGGATTGATAAATTCACAATATCACGTGCCGCAAGACAGGGAAGTTTCATTGTTTAGTACATCATATCTCTTGAACTATCGGCCCTATAGCAAAATCCTCTCTTAGTTGACATCTCCTTCATATAAACTACATTCCTGTCAAACTTCAGCTTCGTTGTTGAAGTAGTTTTCGAGATTTCGTGTTTAGTCAGTGAAACACAAACACTAGTGTGCATGACAGGAACGATCTTTTATTATTTTATATTTTTTTAGGAAAATGTTCTTTTTACCAAATTTAACCTGAGCAACCTTGCTCGAAAGAAATAATTTTGAGGTCGTGTTTTTCATGTAGGCTTTATAGTTCTTCTGATGACGTTACCCTTAACGGTAGCGAAAGCAGGTCAAGAAAAATTTTACTCAAACGGTTGGTGGTTGCTGCTATTCAGCCACGCGTAAAATTGGACTCATATTACTTTGCACTTTTATTGTAATTCATCTTTACTACCACCTCCTGAAGTATTTACTATTCCCCTTGAAGCAGCCTGTATTTGATTGAAACACAGGGTGTTACTGTTACCAATGACTTAGTTTATTGAACCCACAACGCGGTTCGAGGGTTTAAATCCCATCGTCAGGTGGAACGACATTAAGCAGAGTACATATAGATTATGTTGACCTGTTGCACTGTCTACAAGAGCAACACTACATCAGAATGTAACTGTTTACAACTTTTCAAATAAAAAATGTAAAAAATTAAAATATCATACCTCCAGTGGTCACAGGCCCCCTGTATTGTCATAACTTGATTTATATGTAACAAATCACAACCACCATTTTTGTTTATTTCAAACAGGAGCAAAGAACTTGCACTAAAGACATGATGCACCAAAGATGACTCTAACACTATACTTTAAATGGTGATAAACTGAAGACAAGTATACAATGCACACAATAAATTAATATATACATTCATACACACAATTTGAGCTTAATATAGGATTAACATTTTATACGTAATGTGTAGACGATGAACTGTTATGCTGTAAATGCTTATGAGCTGATGTCAAATATACTGTGCACATTATGAATTGAGATATATATAATTTAGTATACAATACATATTAAAATGAATATACATACAGTTTTAAATATATATATAGATTTTTATGGGCTGACAAAGCTTGTGTGTGGGGGGGGGGGCGTTGTTAAGAAATTTAGGCTGCTGTCAAAGACAGAGATTATACTGTTATATATGTTATCATTTTTGTCATTTAAGATGCATTCTGGATGTTTGCGTTGGTGTATGTAGATCTGAAGTGTTTCAAGGATGTTCAGTTTTCTGCATTTAGACTGGGTGTGTAGAATACTGAGATGTTTAATGCTGATATGATGTTTTGTTTAATATAGATGATTGGCTACTGCTGATTTATGGTAGTTTTTGTTTTTTAGTGCTGCGATATGTTTCTTGAAACGGATCTCAAATGATCTCCCAGTCTGACCTGTACTGTTGGTACTCTCCAGCAGTGATGAATTTCTTGTAAAAAAATCGCACTGGCGTGTTTTATAGCCTACTTTAGATTTGCAGTGTTATAAGTTTTTGCAAACATTTTGGAGCAGTGGGGAGGAAGCAGCGGCGCCCCCTCGCTGGCGCAGCCCTAATCCGCCGCCCACGCAGCCAGTGGGACCCCAGCTGCCGCCGCCCACACGACCGCAGGACGGCTGCGGCTGCGGCCGTGGCGGCGCACAAGTTGGGCGGCCCTTGCTGGGCTGTTAGCTGCTGCCTGCGGCCCACTTCCGCCCCACGCTCAGTTAATTAACAGCGCTGTCCCACTGCACTGCAGTCGCCGTCATCCTGCAATGAAACTGGCATTAACTGGATGCCGAACAGTTACCAACTACTCAAATTAAAAACAAATAAACGACCCAAAAAGTAGAAAATTGTCAAACTGTACAACTTACAGAACACTTCAATAATAATAATAATAAAAGCATTACTCAACAGCTCATCAGCGATTCAGTTTAAAACCGATACACCTCACTAATAAAAATTCAATCTCATCACAGTTGTTGTTGTGGTATTCAGTCCGGAGATGCATCAAAAGCACACCTGTGCAATGGTTACCTGTGCCGAGTCACATTGCTCCACCTCCGCTACGAAGAAAGGGCTGCTTGGTCCGACAGCTGAAGAGGATCCAAAGTGACCCAGTCCTACCAGTGCATAAGGCCATTCCTTATCTAGCACTGAGGAGGTTGAAGTCCAGGAAGCCTCCACTAGTCTCAGCGCAACAACTGCAAGACGCGGATTTCACCGTCACTGAGCAATGGGCAACGGACTGGAGCACTGTCAACTTCACACCTCTCTGGCCCGACCTCACAGAAAGACCAACTGGATTCGAACTTCCCCGCCGACAATGGAAAACACTTAACAGAATCCGAACAACTCACGGAGTCTGTCAGGATTCTCTACACAAGTGGGGCATATCGAAAAGTCCTCAGTGCGACTGCGGTGCTTCGCGTCAAACAATAGATCAACACTTCAACGATGATAAAGAGCTGTTACCACATGGTTGAATACACAGGTTGCAACCTTCTGTGAAGGATGCATGCAAAAACTTGTGGCACGCTATGACAAGTGCCTACAAATTTTCGGCCGTTATGTGGAAAAGTAGTTTAAGAGTTGTAGAATTTTGTGGAATAAAAATTTCTTCTGTATCTATGTACAATTTCATTTTATTACCAAACGAAACTTTCTGGACGCGCCTCGTATATTCATCTCTTGGTCTCCCTCTGCGATTGTTACCCCACACACTTCCCTGAAACGCTAAATTCACGATTCCTTGCTGTCTAAGAATGTGTCTTACCAATCGATCCCTTCTTTTAGTCAAGGTACGCCAGAAACTCCTTTTGTCCCCAATTCTGTTCAGTACCTCCTCATTAGTTACGCAATCCACCCACATAACCTTCAGCATTCTTCTGTAAGACCGCATTTCAAAAGCCTGTATCCTCTTTTCACTATTTATCGTCCATGTATCACTCCCATACAAGGCAACACTCCAGACAAATGCCTTCAGAAAGAACTTTCTTGTGCTTAATTAATATTTGATGTTAACAAATTTCTCGTTTTCAAAAACGCTTTTCTTCCCATTGCCATTCTGCATTTTATGTCCTCTGTACTGCGATCATCATATGTTATTTTACTGCCCAAGTAACGAAACTCATTTACCACCTTTATTGGTAATCCTTCCATTCCTTCAGCATCGCCTGATTTTCTGACGTTACATTCCGTTATTCTTGTTTTACTCTTGTTGATGTTCATTTTATACCCTCTTTTCAAGACATTCACTATTCCATTCAATTGCTCTTCCAGGTCCTTTGCTGTCTCTGACAGAATTACAATGTCATCAACGAAACGGAAGGTTTTTATTTCATCTCACTGAACTATAATTCCTTCTCCAAATTTCTCCTTGTTTTCCTTTATAGCTTGCTTAATGTAAATATTAAATAACATTGGGGAAAGGCTACAACCCTGACTTACACCTAACCTCTGCATCCCTTTCATGCCCTTCAAATCTCATAACGGCTGTCTGGTTTTTGTACAAGTTATAAATAACCTTCCGTTTCCTAAATTTTACTCCTGCTGATTTCAGAATTTGACAGAGTCTCTTCCAATCAAGATTGTCAAAAGCTTCTCCAAAGCTACAAAAGCTAAAAATGTAGGTTTGCCTTTCCTTAATCTATCTTCTAAAATAAGCCATAAAGTGAGGAACGCCTCCCGTGTTCCTACATTTCTCCTGAATCCAAACTGGCCTTCCCCAAGGTTGGGTTCTACCAGCTTTTCCTTCCTTCTGTAAATAATTCGTGTTAAAATTTGTCAACCATGACTTATTAAACTAATGGTTCTGTAATTTTCACAACTGTCTGCACCTGCTTTCTTTGGAAAAACCACAGGTTATAATTAATAATATGTCACATATATAAGATGACAAGATGACCGCTCAACAATGAAAATGTGTAACATGAACGCATGTCCATATTGTTGCAACGCGCTAAATCGGCCATGTACGACACCCTTCAATGTTAATTTAGTGCAGATAACAATAAACTTACGCAAAACTTGCAATGATTCCCCAAACATGAGAAAATTAACACATCTCCAAGAAAGTTGTAGAACATAGAATCACGAGCTAGCATGCCGGTGTTTCTTACCTTTCCTTACGGGAGTTGCAGTCGACGTCGTAGTTCAGATTCATGAATTTGGTGAAACGCAAGTTCAGGTCTCCGTTCAGTATTTGCATGCAAAAGAAAACAACGCAGCATTAAAACACAAATTGAATTATTTCAATTCGGCACCACGTTGGGCGCCAAATTGGAACATATCTCCCTAAAATTATTTCTTGTAATAATGATAACAGTAATCGTTGTTTATTTTTAAGTGCGCCAAAATGTGAATTGCTCCACCAATTAATTGAAATCCTAACACAAAATTTGCGTGAAGTTAAGAACTGTAACAAGCGCAACGCACTAATAGGGAGATATATTCCGAGTTATTGGTGTCGTTGCATTTACATTTAACGTTATGTGTCTGCATTTATAAGTGTATAAAAATATAATCGGTGCAGCAAAAGCGACGCAATAATGCACCATTCAATCAATGTACTAAATAGTTTTGACTGTATTGATCCTGCTGATCGTATCCGCCATTGAACATAACTGTTGGAGACATGTTTCACTGATTTAATCCAAGTTTAGCACGGCTAGCACAAAACCGTCAAATAAATTTAATAAATCGATATAAAATGTCAGGGACGTATTATCGGAGCTATAAATGAAAAAAAAAGTAATTTCTGCGAAGGAAAAGTTATTCAATCAGCAAGTCTCCAACAATTAGTTTGTTTCCTAAGATGTTGGCGGAAACTATAATCGTTGTCTGATGTAAAGTAAAACATATATTTGTCATGGGGAAAGAAAAATGGACTTTGATGAAATAAATCCAATTTCGAATGTAAAATGAAATCGTCCTTTTTATTTATAAACATCTTTCACCATCTACACTTACATTTTACAATCTGATGGATCTAAAATCCTCATACAAAATCATAGCAAAAGGACAATGCGCCTTGTATATGAAGATCTCTCGTGTCTCCAGCCGGGTGGCGGCGTTGAGGGATCGCGACGCTTCGGGAAATGTTATACTACTTATCTTCAAGCGAAGTTTCCAGAATGAAACTTTTCACTCTGAAGAGGAGTGTGCGCAGATATGAAACTTCCTGGCAGATTAAAATTGTGTGCTGGAAACATACCTAGACTATGGCTAAGCCATGTCTCCACCATATCCTTTCTTCCAGGAGTGCTTATGTTTCGCAGGAGACCTTCTGTGAAGTTTGGAAAGTAGGAGGCGAGGTACTGGCGGAAGTAAAGTTGTGAGGCGTTATCGTAAGTCGTGTCGGGATCGCTCAGTCGGTAGAGCGCTTGCCCACGAAAGGCAAAGGTCCCAGGTTCGAGTCCCGGTTCCGACACGCAATTTTAATCTGCCAGAAAGTTTCACTACTCACACTATTTATTTTTCTTCTGCCATAAGATTCCCCCCTTCGCCAATAATATTCCGTTACAATTAGACGCCATTCAGACCAATAGCGTCGTTTCTACAAAGTTTGAAAGATTATCTTTGATTATAATTACCCAGTATACGAGTGTGATTGGCCTATGTGTTCTCTCAGACATATCCACCAACTAACACCGCATATATCGCGCGTTGACGGCCTGTGATTCTTTCTTCAGTGCGGATGGACACGAGGGCGTTCTTACGGAAATGGGCTATATGACGGGGACGCAAGTACGAGTTGTAGTAGGTAAGGCCACTGCGTTAATAGTGTGTCGATAGGTTAACAATTGTCGTATGACAGGGGCCGTGCTAGAGTTGTATGTGCGGACGTGGAGACCACTCTTTACAGCTGTATTTACATGTTTATAATGCAAATCACGTTTAAGTGCCTGGTAGAGAGTTTGTCGAACTGCTTTCATAATATTTCTCTGCCATTCTGTGTTCTCTTGCGAGCGGAAAGAAGAAACACCTAAATCTTTCCGATCTGATTTATTTTATTATAGTGATCGTCTCTACTTATGTAGGTGGGTACTAAATATGTTAGAATTCGGAGCAGAACTTTGGTAAAAGAAATTTCGCAAGTAGATCTCGTCACAACCATTTTTTTTAATTATTATTAATTCCGAAAGGCTTTTGACACTGTACCTTACAAGTGTCTCTTAATGAAATTCCGTGCTTATGCAATATCGCCACAGTTGTGCGATTGTATTCGTTCTTTCTTGTCACAAACAACACAGTAAGTTGTAATTGATGGCAGGTCATCGATCATCGAGCAGAACAGAAATGATATCTGGCGTTCCCAAGGGAGTTGTTACAGGGTCCCTACTGTTCTTTATTTTTGTAAACGATTCAGGAGACAATCTGTGTAGCTCTCTTACATTGTCATTTATTGGTTACTAAAGTCACCAGATAAAAATCAGCTGCAAAATGATTTACACGAGATATTTGCATGCAGAAAAAATTGGCAAATGCCCAGTAATAATAAGTGTGAAGTCATATGACCACCACAAGCACTCAGTAAAACTTCAGTTACACGATAAATCAGTCAAATCTACAGGCCGTCAATTCAACTAAATACCTACGAGTAACAATTACGAACGACTTCAATTGGAAATAACACGTAGAAAATCTTGTAGGGAAGGTGAACCAAAGGCTACGTTTCTTTGGCAGAACACTTAGAAGATGTAACAGTTCTACTAAAGAAACTGCCTACACTACACTTTTGCCTCCTATTTTGTAATATTGCAGCGCATTGTGAAATCCATACCGGGTGGAACTGACAGACGTGTAGAGAAATTTCAAAGAAGGGAGCTCTTTTTGTATTATCGCGATATAGGGGTCAAAGTGTCACGGAAATGATGCACGACTGGGGATGGAAATCAATAAAAGAAAGGCATTACTCGTTGCGACGAGATCTATTTCTGACATTTCTTTCACCAATTTTCTCTTTCGAATGCGCACATATTTTGTTAGCACCCACTTACAGAGGGAGACATGATCACCAGAAAAAAATGGGAGAAATGAGATCGAAAACTGAAAGATTTATGTGTTCATTTTTCCCGCGAGATATTAGAGAATGGAACTGTAGAGAAATATCACAAAAGCAGTTCGATGAACTCTCTGCCGTGCACTTCAGTGTGACTTGCAGAGTATTTATGTAGATGCAGATCTGGAACGTTCCATCCAGTGTGGATTCCGGTCACTCCAGTGTCTGTGGTCGAGACGGTTGACTTCAGCACTGACAGAAAAGTTTGCCTCATAAAGATGGATATTGTTGTAATTATTGACACATAACTACTATGTCGAATCTGTTTTCAGAAATGAACTTGTCAAAAAAAGCTGATAATATCTGAATATCACACGACTTCCTTAACATAGACTTAGAATCAAGATTGCTGTTTTCTATAAGGCGCCCATATTCGGTAAATACCGTAAAAATTGGAATTTTCAGGTTTCGCAGTTGCTGCAGAAATTTTGAACTGAAAAGGTGTGCTCTGCTTAATTAAGTAAAATATATAAAGAACTGAAAATAGGGTCTGGCGAAAAGTATGTGATAGAAAATATATTCATCATATATTTCTGTACTACAAAGATACATTTTTTCGCATAAAATACGGTATTAACTAGGCAGTAAAACTTCACGTAACATCATTTGGTGACAGTTGGGAAAGCTAGAAATATATGATAACGTAAAAATGGTCTTGTCCAATCTTATCATATAAAACCAAGGCGATAATAACGTCTTGCCTAATTTACAGAGATAGGTCATTATTTAAATATATTCATTTTCACAGAATCAAACACAGAAATGACGATAAAGAGATGCTGAAAATTGTTTGTGAGAGTCGGGCCTTATATCCAGTTACATCAACCGCAAACACGGCAAATACAAGAGCTGCAAATAAAAATGATGAACACAGCAATTAATTTGAAGTTCCAGGAAAAAACTCAATGATAATATTACAGCTATCTACCGTCATTACAATTAACATAAAACGCTGCGATTCTGAATATCAACAAGGACTTTATTTCACATAGCCCTTTAATAAACAAAGTTTATGCATGCATAATTCATATTTTTAAATGAATGTTTCGTTGAAACAACGTAAGCAAGATTTCTCACAGATTATGAAACAAACCCACACATTATCATTTAAGTGAAGAAGTCAATGACTTTAGTTGTTCCCAGCAGCATTAAATTAAACTTGCTTATTTTTTGTTCGATTTATTATACTGAACAATTTCTGAGTTCTTAAAATGTCCAACGAATATGTTACGTTGCACATTTTAACGCGAACTTCATAAATTCGCATTGTCTGTCCGAGTGAAGGATATTTTCAAGTTGGAAGAAAAGGTGAATTTTCGTTTGGACAGGCAGTTCAAAAAGTTTCATATTGTGATGTGTAAAATGACTATTGGGGACACGAGATCAGTTACCTCACTGCAGTTCGAATTTTTGTTTATAAAATTAATATTAGCAATTTGTAACAGAATTTGAAGTTCATCTGCTTTACATATAGGTATAATAACTGAAAGGAGTTTTCAGAACTGTGTATAGTTCCATATATGAATGACTAACAGCCACACTTAATGTACATTGTGAAGTTGAAGCCTATGATCACAGTTGTTGACATTTGAGCAGTTCACGCTACTGTAAGGTATTTGGCTTACAGCATTAAAATGCTAATATTCGTACTAGATACCCTAGTGCTAATGTTACTTGCACTTATTTAAGAAAAATTTATGGCAAACTTCGTCTTCTTAAAAGAATTTTGTAGTGGCTAGTTGTTGTATTCACAAAGTAAGCAGCTGTTTTACAGTTATGTATCTGATGGGATATTTCATTTTCACAGTCGATTTTTAACATTAGCTGTTTCAGTCATCTGTGTTTTAGTTTTTGATGGTATAAAATATCTAAATATTGGAGAATACAGCAGGCACACAAACAAAGACGTAAATGTTGTGAAACTCTTCCGAATTTAATGTTTGTGTGAAAGCTTCACCATAGTAGAATATACTGATAATGGGTCAAAAAACCGTGCCTGGCGATAAATTCCGTTCATATGCTGCACTTAAAACGCTAAAAATCTGTTGTAATTCGGTTTAGTTAGGAATAAGAAACGCTGTTGGCTGATTTCTACACCGTATATGTAATAAATTTACACACAACTGATAGTTGCTGTATATTAAAAGAGTCTGAAGCTCTTTTGTAGTTATATATTTAAATGATATATAGTTTTCGCGACTTAATTCGAATACACACGCTAATCAAAAGAGCCTTACGCACGTTTAAAGTTCGCGCGAAAGTTTGCCATCATAATGGCCGCCGAGGCGCTTTTCAATTTGCTCGTTGTTCGCAGTCGGCCGTTTATGGAATTGTGGGGGCTAGTTTCTGTGAAAGAAAAATGAAACCGTACAAAAAATAAGTTTCCTTCTGTAAGATTTGAAATGGAATGGCCCGAACGTACTCGTTAGACCAGTGCGGCGCAATTTGGCAGTAATCGGCTGTGGCAGCAGAGGACCGACTCAACTGTAATTAGTGAGAGCAGTGCCTCTCCTCAAGCCCTCGACCATCTCGGTAAGATTCTAGAGTGTAAAACCGTTTCTAGGTCAGATTAGTCTCGATTTACGGTGGTGATAGTGGTTGGAGTGTTGGCAGACCCCACGAAACCATAATGAACAACAAACTGTACAAGCCGTATTGAGTTGTTATTACGCAGTATGGTATCCTTCCTCTAGTCCAGGTGAACTAGTCATTCACTGGGAAAGCCTACTTACGTGGAGACTATATGAAGATCTTCATGGTTTTCCCAGATCTTCCCAAACAGCGACGGAATTTTTATGGATTGCAGCGGACGTTTTAACTGGGTCACAGTTGTTCGCATTTGGAGAACATTCAAGACGATTACAACAAATAATTTGGCTTCCCAGACCAGCCGATATGAATCCCACTGAACAATTATGGCACATACAGGTCAGTTCGTGCACAAAATCCTACACTTTCGAAATTATGCACGGGTACGGAGTCCGCAGTGCTAACGTCTTGTTGAATCCATTCCATATTGGGTTGTGTAGTGGGACGGGCGAACAGTGTTTATGGATAAGAGACTGCCTGAAAAACTTAATTTTTTACTGCTAAGCAAATTACGGTTCTCAATATAACTGTATAGAAGTTGTTTATGGCAGGCCTACAAACGTAAACTTTCTGTAACCGTGGATAGACTTAGTTTCCGATTTTCCGCTCACTAACACACGAAAAAATATCCTTCCTCTCTAAGAAGTTCTCACATTTAAAGAGGATTTTTAGTTTCATTTAACTCTTAGGTCCATGTGCACATGAGCCAGGAGTCACAAATGATTTCATAAAGTTTACCTTAAGATATTCCACCAAGTAAAAATTCGGGTAAGTTATTGCAAGAGTTCAAATAGTTGGTTACCCTTCAATTTAAATAACCAACGATGACATCTAATTAAAAACTTCGCCTTTCACATAAAGTACCATTAAAATATATATATATATATATATATTAGACGTGTACTCTTCATAGAAATAACTGTGGTAAGTAACATTCATATTCATATGTAGTAAGTAACATTCAAATTCATACGTAGTAATATATTTTAACAAACTTTCACATTTATTAATATAACATGATCCTTACAGCTTGACATAACAATCGGAACTAACTCATTTTTTCAAAGAATTATCTCCATAACTTTTTACAAAGACAAAACCAATTACTTTTTGATTAAATGTCTTCTTTAGGGCATTGGTTGGATTTACTAGATATACAGGGAGCGATACCGCACAATAAATTTAGTTTCGGTGCGGGCAGTGTCGGGTTGGACCAAGACTGTTTTGGCTTCCCTGAGAAAATCAATCAATCAAATGTCTTCTTCGATCACGACGCAACAACGGGCTGCAGTTTCTCCTTACACAGCATGGCCGTCGATTCCCTACGGTTGGTGGTCAGCAATCACATCTTTGGTTACGGCGTGGAGGACTCTACTGACCGCGTTGTGCCGCTCTCGAAGAGACATGAAACAGAAAAACTTTTAAGTATACAATTGATAAAAATTAATAACATTATTACAAAACATTTAATGAAAAAAAATTATCATTTTTAACGCTTACCTGATAAAATGAGTTTATAAAGTGCTTGTGACGAGATGTAGCTCCTTGTCCCACTACAGTTGTTGTACTTCGATGAGCAATGGGAGGTCGGTCAGGCTGCTAATTGTGAGCCTGCTGGCACGGTTTTCTTGCTTCTCCTTTGCTATGCGCTAGCGCCAGTTACTGGTGGCCTGTACTCTCCTTCTACTTGTTTCCGATGGTGCTGTAAGCTAGGTCATCCCTAGCTGATCTTTGGTCGGTCACGTGACCGTTGTGTAGGCGGAAAGAGTAAGTTGGCTGTTGACCTGGGAGAGACGAGGAGTTCAAGGTGTGGGCCGTGTGTGGACATCGCGTCGGACAGTTTGGGCGTGTTATGCCTTCTACACCTGTCCGTCTTGACGTCGATAGGTCTTGCAGGAAAGGGCCATTCTATCACCAAGTACACGGACTCAGCTGCTTCTCGTGCCGAAACCTTTGCAATTAATTTGGCAAATGAAAAACTTTCGCCGTTATTTTTTAAATTTTTAAAATCAATTACATGTTTCGTTATTCCCAAAATCACACCTTCATACCCTTATAAAATCCATGCAGTAATACGAGAACTAGCCATCCATTTATAATCCTGCATATACCCTCTCAACCTTGTCGGCTACATCTTGGGGTGAGAGGGAATATGCAGGATTATAAATGGATGGCTACATCTCGTATTGGCGCATGGATCTGATAAGGGTCTGAAGATGTGTTTATTGGAATCTCGAAACATGTAATTGATTAAAAAATTTTAAACAATAAAAGCGAAAGGTTTTTCATTTGCCAAATTAATACATCGCTGTCGTCCCGTCATCCATCTGATAATTTGCAATTAAATTCGGTGAGATACATTTGTTCACCTTGGCCTTCGTTGTGGCTCGCTGCTTTCACATTTAATGGTTACTAATTCAAACTTTCATATCCTGTTCACGACAGCAACAGTGCTTTTTTTTTTTCCTTGTTTGTAGCTGCACTGATTTACTTACCAAGGATATCGCAGTTCATACCTCATGTGTACCAACAGTTTTTAGGTTAACATGTGTCTTTGTTCTATCTTTAAGTTTGGCATATTATTAATCGATAAAATAAGATATTACCTCGCCAGTAAAAATTCACGTAACTTCGTTTGGTTTTAGTTGGGAAAGGTAGCAGTATATGGTAACGTACAAATGGTCGTGTGCAATCTTGTAATGTAAAACCAAGGCAATAATAATGACTGGCATTCTTTAGGCCTAAAATACGGAGATAGGTTATTATTAAAATGTGTTATTTTCACAGCATGGAACACAGAAATGGCAATAAAGAGGTGCTGAAAATTGTTTGCCTCTCATGTAAAAACTAATTTAACCTAACTAACCGAGCCCAAATTGTTGTCATATATTGTCATTTACCTCATTTTAAGATCCTTATTTTCATCAGTCGTATCGGCATTTGTAAATGGTTGTTTGTAATGTTCTGAAACAGTTCTGAAAATTGACGTACTTTAGGTCTTTAAGACTGTAACTTCATCTAATTGTGATTTAAAAGTAGTGGGGAGAATACTTTCTCATGTTCAACCTTGTTAGCACTACTCTCTACATTTGTTATTTCGTCATTGTCATTTGTTAACTGTCATGTAAATTTTTTTTTTTTTTACTGATTGAGAAGTAGGCTAGGTTAGGAAGCATACAGCCACAGTTGCAGGGTTGCAGATTTATTCACAACCGGGTTCGAGCAATCATCAATTATTGCCCTTCTTCAGGTATCGGTACAGGAAACAGTTAAGGAAAATATACAAGTACAAATATTACATAACATACGCAGTAGAATCACAGAATTAAAGGGGCAAGAAGTACACTGTATATAAAGCTTTCTTGAAAAGTGACAAAATGTGAAATATTAATACACTATTCTGCTATATTTTGATAAAAAGGAACTATACAAAGCATTAAGTTCATATAAAGGAAAACTTCTTTAGTTGCTTACCTTGTGTACTATAGGTTTACTCAGAGAATTGTGTAAACGTATAAGGCACAATTAATGTAAGTAATTAAAAATTGTTTGTTTATTTGAACTTAATGCTTTGTGCAGTTCATTATTTTACGAAAATTCAGTAGGATAGCGTAATAATATTTCACATGTTGGCACTTTTCAAGAACGTTTTATATACACTGTACTTCTTGCCACTTAAATTCCGTGATTCTATTGCGAATTTTATGTAATAATTTTACTTGTGTGTTATTGTCATCCCTTTGTCCCACATTATGAATTCAGCTTTGGAAAAATTAAAATTCATTGTTTTCTGTATTGATAAAGTGCACTAAACATCAAAATATGTGTTTTAAAATTTTTGATCGAACTATTGTTTTGTAAATCATATATTTCATGCTCAACACAGACTTTTATATCTAGGTATTTTATTACTTGGGGCGTTATTTTATTGATATTTAACTCTGTCAGATCAATAGTGCTAGCATAATCTACGCCAGAGCACCAAAGACAAGACAATTCACTTCTGAAATGAAATAACATGAACCACACTCACGCTCACACTCACAGTCACGTACAGACGGCAATATAACACAACTTCCAAGATGGACTGGTTAATGCCTCAGAAGTAGCCACACGCCGTACCAAGCGGCAAAATGTCGACTAGAAGCATGTTGTTCATCAAAGACATTGCGACTTTTAAGGATTGATACACAAAATACGGTATAAATCAGAGTTTAACACGTTGTTGTCGAGGAACAACACTGGGAATGAAAGACCCAAAACTTCATAATGTGATGCTTGGCTATTGTTGCAGTTCGCTTCGCGATTGTGCTAGAACATTCTATGTGCAACTTTAATTTATTTCGTGACTATGAATGGTTTATTGAATTTCAATGCCTGCAGAAAAATCTTCGCGATGTTTATGAGGTCCGATAATTTTGCAATTTTTTGGCGACTATCATGATTAATTTTCAACACGGTCATAGAAAATAGCAAACGAAACGAACAATCCCAGCATCAGTTTATCGAAGTAATATTCCTGTTATCTCTTCCATAATCACAACAGAATATAGCAGAAATATTACTCAAAGGTTTCAATAAGGTAAAATTTACATTCCTCCGACTTCTTCTCTAAAGTTGCTTTCTGGTGTTGTATTTGCTACCATTTAATGGCGAAATCCAATGATTTTGTTTAAATTGTCCCTTCATTTTCAAAACTGATCAGTATTTTCATTTGAAATATTTCACTATCTGGTAACATTTCATTAGCGGTCACCAACCTCAACTTTAATACGCAACGCCCGTTTTCATATGAAAGCAGCATTACAACTACACGTTGTTGTCGAGGAACAACACCGGGAATCAAAGGGTTAACTGTTTCCAGTACAGCTACTTGAAGAACGGCAATAATTGCTCGAAACCAGTTGTGAATAAATCCATTGTAATCAGATATCTTATTACCCCCTGATCTTAATTGTTGTCTATTTGAACGATCATTTATCAGTGTTATTAATGGGATTGCTTTTATTTTTTGAATTAAATCAAAGGTGTACTAAACGAATTGCACTTCGAAATAGCAACTGGTTTTCATAAACCTCGCCCGAATTGTTGTTTTCCCCTATTTCAACGTCACAAAATGGTATCCCATTCCTTTGTCGTCTCAGTGTACATCTCTAAAAAAAATCGCACTGACGTGTTTTACGGCCCACTTTAAATTTGTAGATTTATAACTTTTGCAAACATTTTGGACCAAAATAATAATCTGAATAATAAAAAAATAATTAATAACCGTGTCTGAGACCCTTGTAGGAAAAAAATTAGGGACTGGAGGGTTCCGAATCACTTACCTTCATCGCCACAGTTCAAAGCATTGCCCACTACGCTACAGCTAAGACTGAGGAATTGAGTGCTTTATTCTCTTACTATTGATGGTCGTTGTTAACTGATGCTAATATGGCATTTGTAGACACTAGATTATCATTTATCGTACGAATAACGACGTGTTTTTATTAATTCTTCAGTACGCCGTTGCTTGAAATGACAACGTGTAAGTTACAGTAAGAAAATCATCAAATACGCAACGCAAGATGGCTTATGCCAGAGAGAGTTCTGGGCGAGGAATGTAACGTGACATCTGCGAACGGCTGGTTTTCGTTAATTCAGTGGAGGGTGTAAAAACTCCGTTATTTGTGCAAATATCTCTCAAACGTTACGAGATATGAAAAAAACATAAGGGAACAAATTTGTAGAAAATTTTCTCCTCAAGAAATTCGTTTATTCAATTTTCGCTTCAGATGAACGGTTTATTTTCAATTAAAATGACATTACAAACGGCTTTTTTTATTACTAACGTATTTCTTGTCCGAAATATTTCAAAAAGCGAGGTTCTGGACTCTGGTAGCCAAAAATTATGTCTGTAAAATTTGGGGCCGATCGGTTGAACGGTTCGACCTAAAAAGTGGGAACACGTTACAGCCAGACAGACATCGTGAAATCGCCATTATTTTTGCAAATATCTCCGCAACGATGCAAGATATGAAAAAACATAATAGAGCGAAGTTGTAGAGAATTTTCCCCTCTACCAATTAGGTTATTCAATTTTCGTGTCATATGAACGGTTACTTTGCAATTACAATTATATTACAAACGGCTTTTTTGGCATTACTACCGTAGTTTTTGCCCGAAAAATTTGAAAAAGGGAGGTTCTGGTCTCTGGCGGCCAATAATTATGTGTGAAAAATTTGGCGCTGATCGATTGAACGGTTCGTCTTAAAAACAGGGAACACGTTACGGACAGACAGACAGACATACATCCCAAAATCGCCGTTATTTTTGCAAATATCTCCGCAACGATGCAAGATATGAAAAAACATAATAGAGCGACGTTGTAGAGAATTTTCCTCTCTACCAATTAGGTTATTCAATTTTCGTGTCAGATGAACGGTTCGTTTGCAATTACAATTATATTACAAACGACTATTTTTGTTATTACTACCGTATTTTTTCCAGAAAAATTTGAAAAAGGGAGGTTCTGGTCTCTGGCGGCCAATAAGTATGTGTGAAAAATTTGGTGCTGATCGGTTGAACGGTTCGTCTTGAAACCAGGGAACACGTTATGGACAGACAGACAGACAGACGGACAGACATACATCCCAAAATCGCCGTTATTTTTGCAAATATCTCTGAAACGATACGAGATATGAAAAAAAAACATAAGAGAGCAAAGTTGTAGAGAATTTTCTCCTCTACAAATTCGGTTATTCAATTTTCGTGTCAGATCCATGGTTAATCCTTTATTTTCATTTAAATTTCGAGCTGTCAAAAGACGATCGCAAAAAAAAAAAAAAAAAAAAAAAAAAAAAAAAAAAAAGTTCAAATGTTTGTAAATCTATCGGATCAAACTGCGTGGTCATCAGTCCGTAGCTTACAAACTAGTTAAACCTAGGTAAACTAACCTAAGGACAACACACACAGCCACGCCCCAGGGAGGAATCGAACCTCCACGGCGAGCAACCGCGCGCTCCGCAGCGAGGCGCTTTAGACCGCTCGGTTACTCCACCGCGGCAGTGGGTTTATTACCCCCTGAGCTTCATTTTTGTCTATTTAAATGTTCATTTATCACTAATATTAATGGGACTGCGTTTACTATTTGAATTTAATCAAAGATGTAATAAACGAATTGCACTACGAAATAGCAACTGGTTTCCATAAGCCGGTCCGCGGTGACGAAGCGGTCTGCAGCGTGCCAGTTATGTTGTGCACGGCCACTACGGTCGGGGGTTCGAATCTCTCCTCGGGCATGGATATTTGTGCCGTCCTTAGTACAGGGTAATAGATAAGTAGTTTGTAAGTTTAGAGACAGATGACCCCGTAGTTAAGTCCCATAATAAGCTCTACAAACATTTGAACATTTTTGTTTTGTTTCCATAAACCTTGCCCGAATTGTTGTTTTCCCCTATTTCAACGTCACAAAATGGTACCCCATTCCTTTGTTGTCTCAAAGTATTCAAATGTTTGTTAAGCTTATGGGACTTAACTATGGGGTTATCAGTCCCTAAACTTACAAACTACTTACGAACTACCTAATACTAAGGACGGCACAAATATCCATGCCCGAGGGGGGATTCGAACCCCCGACCGTAGTGATCGTGCAGACCGTGAATGGAGCGCCTCAGTCCCCGCGGCCACCGCGGCCGGCCGTCTCAGTGTACATCTCGACTATGACTGGTTTACGTAACCAACATCACAGTGCTCAATAGTGGACCTAGAAACTTGGCGTAGGGAGAAGGAGACGAATGGACTCAAGACCCCTCCTCCCAAAGTTGAACAAGGCCTTTGTCAACTGGGTCGAGCCCTCTCCCCCCAAAGTAAACAGTGGCCGGGTTTCCAGCTCAGCTGGTGAAGCCCCTCCCACGGCACAGTGGCGACCGCCCACCGGCAGGTCGCAGCACGTGTTCCCGCAGGCGGGCTGTGCCACTTGTTGCAGGCCCCGCCGCCCGCCGCCCGCCGGGCCACAGAGGGCTGCATCGATCCAACAGCGCCGCCCGCGACCGCCGCCCACGCCGAGGCTTCCAACCCTCCTCCCCCCCCCCCCCAACCCTTCCCCGCCTCCGCGCGCCCCCTTCCACGCCTCACCACGCTGAAACCGAAGCACGCTGAACAGTGTTATTGGTCTCTGAAAAGCTGGCCTAAAAATAAACATTATAGTATGTGGATCTACTCTAAATCTGATCACACACAGTCAACTGTGTTAAAAAGAGTGTGTGACTGTGTGTGATCAGATTTAGAGTCGATCCACGTATGATAATGGTTATTTTAAGATGATGACTGCACCATAGGTATACTCTGTAACCTGAAAATAGTTTTAAATTTTGTTATAACCACCAGGTGTTTACCAAATTACTAGTCAATTTTCCTTATTTCCTTTTTAACACAGTTCTATTTATCTATGACATATGGATGATATGTTTTAGATTATGTCCATATATGATTATTGTTTTGAAATTGTGCTTGATATTATTGTCCTCTTCTTCCAATACTACCCCCACATAGTATCCCCCCTGTTTTAACACTGTTCCATTTTATAAATTTACACTTATGGACGATGTGATTGAGGTCAGATCCATGTGAGACGAATATAGGTTTTCGAATTGCACCTTATTATTATATTCATATGTACGTCTGAACATAGCAGTCCACTTGATGTGTCACGTGTATACTATGGTTCATTGTATCTATACAACAGATAATTATATTTTATGAAACATGTATATTTGTAAACGATTTCTTGTAAAAAAAAAAAAAAAAAAAAAAAAAAAAAAAAAAAAAACCACCTCATCCACCCATCTCTTGTACGAGCATTTATTGTGATTCAATGGCACTTTTGTTCTGCCTATGTGTATATTATTTTGTCATTTGTTTTGATTTTCAAGTCTTGACTATTTTAATATTGTCAGATTTTGTCCGTTATCTCGTCATCATTGCCCATAAGTGTTAAGTGACATATTGTCCATCCACATAATTTATCTACCCACGACTCTTGATAGATTATTCTACAATATTAACTTGTAATATATGGTGAGCAGCTATGTGACTGTCACGTCACAACGGTCTAGCTTGCGTACTTTTTAACATTTGTCATGTGGTTTGTGCTGTATTTAGCAACGCCCAATCCCATCCTTTGTCCCTCCCACGGCTCCCTTGTCGTACAGCCCTATCCCATTAGTATTTTTAATGTACTTAAAATTGGTGTCATATATTTTTATAATACTTAACACATTTTGTAGCCATATTTTCACAGTTTCTATGACTGCACACAGCACAGAGTACCCAAGATGATGTATGTGTAGTTTTATCCAAGTAACTTTTAATGTTAACCCTGCGCCATCTGGTGGCGAGTGGGCCTCTTTTACCTGTTACGGTGTTTCCCCCCTCTCACCACAGTGGGCATGTCACTAGACGTCTACGATGGTGTTTTAAGTTTTAATCAAGATGTTTGTAATTCCCATCGTTTTCTTAATAATATTTGTAAGTATATATGTAAACATGTTTTGTTCTCCTTGTAGATATTCTAATTACGTGCTTTAAACATCTAAAATGTAATTTTCTTCTTTTATACCACAGATCTGATGATGATGTACTCAAAACGGGTCATGTGCAATAAAGCATATTGAGACCGAAACTTTTCAAAAAAAAAAATAATAATAATAATAAATAAATAAAATAAAATAAAATAAAAAATTCATACATGCCAACGTATGGTCGCTTGTCCACATAATGGAATATTTCATGAACCAAGTGATTATTTAGTTTTATTGTCACGATCCAGAATTCGGCCTCGGGCCATTTTCAAGTGCGATTATCCAGTTCATCAAACTTATTACAACCAATGATGAATTTATTATATTTGTTGTTGTTAAGTCCAGAGACTGGTTTGCTGCAGTTCTCCACTATCCTGAGCAAGCGTCTTCATCTTCTCATATGACCGGCACCCGACTTCAATTGGAATCTGCTTACTATATTCATCTCTTGGTCTTCCTCTGTGATTTTTACCCCACGCACTTCCCTCCAACGCTAAATTCACGATTACTTGATGTCTAAGTATATGTCCTACCAATCGATCCCTTCTTTTAGTCAAGGTACGCCAGAAATTCCTTTTCTCCCCAATTTTATACAGTACCTCCTCATTAGTTACGTGATCCACCCACATAATATTCACTATTCTTCTATAACACTAGATTTGAAAAACCTCTATCCTCTTCCTGTTCACACTGTTTATCGTCCACTCCACACAAATTCCTTCACAAAGGATTTCCTTACGCTTAAATTAAAATAAATGATGTTAACAAATTTATCTCTTCCAAAAACGCTTTTCTTCTCATTGCCAATCTGTAGTTTATGTCCTGTGTACTGGGACCATCGTGTGTTATTTTACTTCCCAAGTAACAAAACTCATCTACAACCTGTATTGTTTCGTTACCTAATCTAATTGCTTCACCATCGCCTCATTTTCTTATACTGCACTCCATTTCCCTTGTTTTGCCCTTGCTAATATTCATTTTACGTGCACCTTTAAACACACTATCCATTCCATTTATTACAAGCATTAAATTGGCCATAAAAATCGTACGTATTTATTGTCGCAAATCGATTTCAATTATATAGTAACCATCTTCAGTGCAAATGCTAAATCAAAATAAAGAAATGTAAAAAATCACGCCGCGCCCGAGCGGCGGAGCGGCCGACCGTATTGAGGCGCCATGCTACGATGCGGGAGGCCGTCCCCCGTCGGGGGTTCTAATGCCCCCTCGGGCATGGATGTTTGTGCCGTTTTTAGTATAAGGTAGTTCATAAGTAGTTTGTAAGTTTAGGGACTGATGGCCCCGCAGTTAAGTTCCTTAAGCTCTACAAACATTTGAACATTTACAAAATCAAAGCTATATAAATGTATGTACAATTGCAATCAGCACGAAAGTTAAAAGTGGTTTTTACATATCAGATATTCAGAAGAGATGTTACATGAATTATGACATTATAGAAGGTGAGACAACCTAAGTCATAATACCCCTTGTATCTCCCCAACAGAGATGCCGTTTGAACAGTGTATTGCAGGAACAGGGTCTACTTGGATACGTCATATTTCATGTTTGTGCTATTTTTATTAACATAGATATTAGGTCATCTTTTTTAATGAAACCCTATGTTAAATTTTAGCGTAACATGAAGTGCTTAAAAAGTCGTTTTCAAATATGTGTATATCATAATATTTAGGCGAATAGTTTTGGAGACTCACATATGTTCTCCTATCGTATTTGGCCTTCGAAGCGGCGTTGTCCAATGCGACCTTTCTTGTTTTGCAGACTATACGGTAAACGTCACGAGTCCGTCCTTACCCAAACAATGCCGCTTCGAAGGACGAAGAACATATCTGTATCTGAAAACTTATTTGCCTAAATATTGTGATATACACATATTTGAAGCCGGCCGCGGTGGCGGAGGGAACTGAGGCGCTTCAGTCACGGTCTGCAAGGCCACTACGGTTGTGGGTTCGAATCCCCCCTCGGGCATGGATATTTGTGCCGTCCTTAGTTGTAGGTAGTTCATAAGTAGTTTGTAAGTTTAGGGACTGATGACCCCGTAGTTAACTCCCTTAAGCTTAACAATCATTTGAACAATTTTTGAACATATTTGAAACCGTCTTTTTAATCCCAAAATATTACGCTAAATTTTAACATAGGATTCCATTAAAAAAATATGGCGTCATATCTCTGTAATAAAAAATTAGCGCAAACATAAAATGTGACGTATTCAAGTAGCCCCTCCCTGCAATTCACTGTTCAAACGGCATCTTTGTGTATATTACAGTTGGGGCAACACAAGTAGTGTTATGACGTAGCTACCTCACCCTATACACATATCTGTTGTATTCCATAGTACAGTTTCCAGATACTGCAAGAATCATTTTCTTTGTCAGGTGTCCACAAAACTGAGGCAACTGGTAACAAGGCCTGTGCATCTTGGCTCGGCAATAGGCAACGTAAGGGCCTTCTTTATTGCATCAAAAGCTTAGACCATTATGGTTAATTAAAGAGAAAATACAAAATTGTCATACATTGAACAAATAAGAAATAATATACAAAAACAAAATTATTTCATTCAGATCCAGAATATATGACAAAGTAATTAATGTAATCCTCTTAGGGCAGAACAAAACTTTCCTTATCACTACAGCAGCTGCAACTTCAGAAATTTGCTGTAAAAATATTCAACAAAAGAGCATAATACAAAAGGGTAAAAAAATTACAATATTCAATAGAGTACATCTTCGCTGACTTACGTGCTAACCAGAACAACAAGCAGCGTCATCTAGTGGTCCATAACTATATCAAGTGGTCTAGCATACACTCATTTGAGATTTTCTATTTTATGTATTGGAAGCGGTATTACATTCTAGGCAATCATATCTGTGTCTGGAATAGATGGACAACACAGTGTTATAATTTAGCATCTGCAATGAGGATGGTACTACGTAACTGAAATCGATTTGCGACAATAAATGCAAGAGAGTTGTACGGCCAATGCTATTTGATTTAATGTTTGTAAAAATTATTTTGTGGCCGTTGAGCACACCATTCCTTATACTGGATCAAACCTTTAAAAATGATGAATTCGATCGTATCACTTGAAACTGACTAAGGTCGAAATCTGGATCGTGACTGTAAAGCAATAAAGGCCGTCGAATGGCGTTCAAATCCTTCACCAAATAAATTGCTATAGAAAGTTAGTCGGGGCGCCTGTTTACGAATTTCATATTATTAATTTCAAAATTCAAAGTAGAAGATCAAATTTACTCCAACACTTCATTCACAACTGTGAGGAATTTCATAAAATCTAATTGATTTGACTTGATTTTATCCATTTGAAAATGGATTTTGATAGGCTTCTGTGGGATCAATGTTTTTTTCTTTATATAAATAACAATAACAGTAATTATTTCTATACTTTATTTAGCACGACGTGTTTCGGGAAATAATTCCATTTTTCAAGTGCGTGTTGTTTTTTTTTTTTTTTTTTTTTTTTTTTTTTTTTTTTTTTTTTTCTTTTCTTTTCATGTCACAGACTGAATAAAGGAGAAGTAATGAATTTGTTTGAAGAACTGGAAGAATATTCACATAACAAGAAAAATGAAGATAAAATAGAAAACGAAAAACCGCAAACTGAATCAGTTAATTTGTTTCGATGTTTCGACAATATACTTATATGAAATGCTAACAAATAGGAACAAGCTCCACTGCAAACAGTCATGAGCAAAGTATAGCCAAAATCATTAAGCAAAATGTATTACTCTATCTTTAAATCAATGTTAAAATATCTTAGTGCCTGTTTATAAATGTATGTTTGCTTTGTAAACATTTATGTATACTGTGTTAAGAATGTTAGTTGTGATGTGTATGTGATTCTACACAAATCGACCATCAGGAAACTGTAAGTAGAAATTCTTCAAAGATTTCACCGTTTAATATGTATAAAGACCGACCAATAACTAAAATTTAGCGCATTTAATCTTTGCAGTAAAGACAACAAAGTGATACAGAACCTTGCGCTTCAGAAACACCTAAACTACAATGGGATAGCACAAAACGCACAATTAAAAATGAATTATTTCCCGAAAAGCGTCGTGCTATGAGACTGTAAAAAATTGTGACTCTTTGCAGAATTGTTATTCATAAACAAATCCATAATTGACTCTGATGTCGTTGACTACGAATTTCATCTTACATTTTCAATATCTCAAATTTCAATGAATGATTATTACATTACAATAGCAGAATTAAAAGTTCGTTTCTCTTCTTTATACATAGGATAGTCTGGCATCATGGTAAACAACAGTGTCTCCATGTTAGTGAATAAAATTATTTCTGTGTACAATCAACTGCAATACGTTCCAGTGTGAACTTTTGTGTCTTCTTTCTTTACAGTTTTTTACGTCGTATATTTTATATTTGTCAGCAACGTTCAGATGGCCTAAGAAGACGAAAACCGTTTAGTGACCAAGTAAACAGGTATTATTTGCAGAACTGTTCAAAGTGTTTTCCTTTTATAGTATTTCATCATGCTCTGCGAAGCACCAATGGAAAATAATTAGAATGCTTTGGTGAGGCGGGTATCAACAGCCGTAATATATTTCATAAAATGCATTTTTAAAATCATCGGCTGTTTATTAAAAACCTTATATATCAACCAGTTTCGGTCAATAGAACGCATTCATAGATAAAAAGGTGTTAAAAATTAATGGTACAATGCATAAAATAAAATACATCTAGTTGAGACAGGAGTGGAGAGCAGTGCATACCCAGCTACCGGCCGCTCCTAAGCCGGATCCAGCTTCATAGGCACTCAGCGTAGACCGCAGTTTTCATGTCGTGGTATTGTATTTGTTTTGGCCTAGCACCACTTGTAAATAGTATTTGTTTTGTGTGATGCTTTCGCTATTATATTTGTTGGTTGACACTAAGTGACTGATACCTTTTTTTACATTTGTTATTGTACGGCCAGAAGGCCTTTTGTTCAACAAATAGTTTATTATTTTCATAGTTGTCTTTCCTGCAGATCGCAGGACATAACAGGAACAATGTTTTCCATACTAATTAGATTGAATGAAAATGGTTAGACGTCTTTCTGTCGGTTTTACGGAGTGAAGACAACAACGTTACGGAAACTGAAATAGTGATAATAAAAGAAATTTGTTGTTGAGAGGTTGCTGTAGACTAGTGTTTACTCTACGAAACGAATTGCACAAGAAGTTGGGTTCAGATGGTGTAGTCTGCAGGTAGTGCAGTGCAAGAATAACGTGACTTGCCCGAGGAAGGTTGGACAGAGAGGCAGGTGGCAGCAGCTACTGCAGTGCAATAGTGGTGGGCGAATGGAGTGGGCAGGAGTCAGTATTGGTTGACTACGGACCTCTATGTCGTACAGAATGGTGCTTTAACTGCTAATATGTATAGAGACGAGTTCCTTCCTCCTTTTCTTGTGCCCTTCGCTGGTGCTACAGAAAATGGGTTCCTCCTTGTGGAAGATAACGCTCGTCCCCACAGAGCTGCACTTTTGGCCCATCATGCTCGTAGCTGAGGGAACTGAACGAATGAAGTTGGCATCTTGTTCGCCGAACGTAAACCCAATTGAGAATGAAACTTCCTGGCAGATTAAAGTTGTGTGCCGGAACCTGGACTCGAACCTGGGACCGTTGCCTTTCGCGGGCAAGCTCACTACCAACTGTGCTATCCCGACAAGACTCACGATGCCGCCTCACAACTTTACTTCCGCCAGTGCCTCGCCTCCTACTTTCCAAACTTCACAGAAGTTCTCCTGCGAAACTTGCAAGACTAGAGTTCAGAGCAGCTACGAAGGCGGGCGAAGCGAGCGTTCTGCGCAGAGAGAGAGGGGAGATATTTTGCGACGATGCCAGTTTCCTTCCGTTAGTTCGCGCACTCTGACAGCTAACAGCGCACGCAAGCGTAAACATTGTGCCGCAGTGAGCGCACACGCTGTCAATGTCCACGATTTAGTTCCTTTCTTTACACGCTTTAAAATTTTAATGGTTTAGTATTTTGAACAAGAATAACGTTCTTCTAATTGAAAGATTTCTTTGTATAACTACATTAAGCATCCACAGCGATCGAAAGTACCGATACTTGAAATATTTGAGTCATCGGTATGTATGACCTTAAGGGTATCAATGATAAGTCGTAATGGTTTAATAGGTTGCACAGTGAGAGAAAATCAGTATTTGGTAAACCATTTAACGATCTATGTATGTAGGCGTACTAGAAAGAAATAACAATATTCTCTTGCTAGGATCGCGCTGTATTTTAATTTCCACGTAACTAGTTTTAACAGACAAGTTAACATCTTCAGATCTTGTGGAATACCTAATTTATAAATTTAGATCTTTTATAAATTTAGATCTCGCTCTCATAATGAGAGCAGATCTGAATATTAATACAGCAGCATATTTTATAAAGTAGGTATTCCACAAGATCTGAAGATGGTAGCTTGTCTGTTGAAACTAGTTATGTGGAAATTAAAACACAGCGCGATCCTAACAGGAACGTATTAAGCTTAACACACACACACACACACACACACACACACACACACACACAACAACCACAGTCCAGTTTCCATATTTCAAAGAACAGGACAGCAGAACCGCTGCGACTGTTAAAATTCTTTATTAAAGAACACGACCGGTTCCGAAATTTATAACTGCGTCCTGAGGTGCTTTATCTGTTTAGAAATGAATAAAGAATTTCAATATTTTTAATATATAGGCGGGAAGGTCTTGTTTACTTACGTTAAATTATATAACAGAATATTTTAATGGTTTGACGTAAACAGACACAGACCCTTCCGGCTTCATATTACAAATACTGAGAGCGTTTTAACTGTAATAGTTCTTTATTCATTTATAAACTGATAAAACACCTGAGAAATCAATTGTAAATTGCGAAACCGATCGTATTATTTAATAAGGGATTTTAAAAGTCACAGTTGTTCTGTTCTTTGAATATAAGAAAATATTATTAATAATCCAAGTAATGATCGCACTCTACAACATGTGCAACTTACACAAACAAATTATTTTATGAATGATTATTAATAATTTTAAAGTAGCTGCAGTCAGTCATAGGAACAAAGTCATAAGTAAGTGATAGGCTACTTACATACTTCACGGTAAAAAAATCAATGCCATCGTCTTCTTCGCTGTCGGACGTCGAGGAATCGCATTCTTCAAGATTTATTACGAATGGTTCCATAATAGTGTCCGTGCCAATTTCTCTCTCGTGATCTTCTTCCTGCAATTTCTCTGCATGTCTTACGCAAGCTGCCCATGCAGATTCTGAGATGCTCCCTATTGCCTCGTGCGTAAGTCTCTCAACATCTGCAATTTTAAATGTTTTGTTTTTTTCTGCAATATATGCTTTGACCTGAGCCCATACCAGTTCAATTGGGTTATAGTGACAATGATATGGCGGTAACCTAACAACACGATGCCATGCTGTTTTGCAATTTCATCTATCTCATAAACTTTGTATGCTGGCCTGTTTGCATTGACAAGAACCAGCAATTCTGCTCTGGTATGTGAGGAGCTGTGAGGTATTCCGTTTGATGTTAACCAGGCAATAATGTCCCCCTTTCTGGAATTCGTGGAGGAACTTTGTTTACTTGCACGGAATGGGTGCTCGCATTGTCCATGACAATAACAGAACAGGGAGGTATGTATGGCAACAGTTGTTCTTTAAATCACTTTTTGAAGATACTGTATGTCATCTCGGAATGGTAATTTTCAGAATTCTTAGCCTTTGAAGCCTTAAAAATCAGCTTACTCTGGGGAATGAAGCCAGTTTCTGCTGATCCGACATGAAGCACTATAATTCTGCCGCCCTTACCCACTGGAACTTTCAGTCCACCGTATCCATCACTCATTTTCCAGCACATAGCCGTTGCATGATTTCGGTTGACGAAAGTTTCATCTAAATAATAAATTCGCAAGTTGCCGGCTTCTCTAATCTGCTGCATTGTTCTTAAAAACACAGTCCTTGCAGCTACAATGTCGCTACGTTCCAACAGTAATTACCTCCCGTCATTTTTTTCTGATACCTGAACCCTATGTCCTTCAGTATCCTCAACATGGTCCATTTACTTCCGTTAAAATTTTCTGCTTCTTTCATATGTGAACCCAATTTTTCAGCAGTCGGATATTCGCCTCTAGCGTACATGCTGAATACTATGCGGCGCAAAACGTTTTTCGCGAAATCGTCTAGCTCACCCACTTCTTTTTTGCGATTGTAACGTTTGCCAGCAGCGACGCGTTAGCTTCGCTGGAGGTCCTCTGAACAGCCCTCACGCCACTGCCGCGACCCTCGGCCGTCTGCTCCTGGGACCTGGCAACGGCGCGACCCGCACCCTCTGCCGGCGCGGCCTCAGCAGACGACAGACTTTTGAAGTACTGATACACACGGTACACTATTCCTCTTGCCTGTTTGTGCAGAACTTGGCGTGATTGCTTATCATCACTCATAATGTACACTATTATGGCAAAATAATCACTTAGCACAGAACGCAGACACTAATAAACACCGAACTTCACGAACACAGCACGACCCGCACAGTACGAAGGCAGCAATGCCACTGGCGCGTGGTTGGCTGAAGGTCACGTGGGGCACTTCCGCTTGCTACTGCGCATCTGACCTTGACCCGCCTTCGTAGCTGCTCTCCACTCTAGCACTCGTGGAAGAAAGGATATGGTGGAGACATGGCTTAGCCACAGCCTAAGGTTGTGAAACGGCATCGTGAGTCGTGTCATGATAGCACAGTTGGTAGTGCGCTTGCCCGCGAAAGGCAAAGGTCCCATGTTCGAGTCCCGGTTCCGGCACACAATTTTAATCTGCTAGGAAGTTTCATATCAACGTACACTCCGTGCAGAGTGAAAGGTTCAGTCTGGCCAATTGAGAATGTTTGAGATGCAGTTGACAGACGCATTGAAGCCAGACCAGCGCCTCCCTCAACGCTTGCAGAGCTGGATATTACACTCCTGGAACAATGGTCATATATCTCTCAAGCACAGATTCATAATTTCAAACAATCTCTGCAACGCAGGTGTCTGTAATCTCTGAATAAGTATATATACAGAGTACCCAAAACAAGAAGCTATTTTGACTTGTAATAATGTTGAGACAAATGTAACTAGGTAAATGAAACACCGCCACATATAAGCTATTTCGCAAAGCAACGTTTAAATTTAGGACTTTAATTTTTTGAGGAAGAATCCGTAACAGGTCAATCATATCTTGCAGTGCTGCGAAACTGGTTATTCCCACAACTTTGACAATTCCATCTAACGGAAAGATGGAGCAGCACCGCACTGACGCAACAACTTTCGCAGTTTCCTCAATGCCAACGTGCTTCAGCGTTGGATATGGCGTACAGGACCGCGAGAGCAGGCTTTTACCCTCTTGGCCTCCTACGTCCACAGCCTTAACACCATGTGATTTCTCCCTGTGGGGATATATTGAACCATGTGTGTACGTTCCTTCCTTATCTCGTGACATTGTTCAACTAAAAACCAGAATATCAGCAGCTGAAGCTTCAGTGACAAAAGACACCTTACTCTCATTTAGGAATGAATTCATCTATTGGCTAGATGTTGACCGTGAAGCCCATGGATGACTTATTGAACATTTATGGTGGATTTTTATAAGTTTCTGTCTTTTTTGAGTAATATAGTATGCAATTTGTAGCTGTTAAGCCGTTCTTCGAAATAAATAATTCTATTTAAAACCGGGTCATTCTTTTTGGGACACCCTGTACATATACCGGGTGATCCAAATGTCAGTATAAATTTGAAAACTTAATAAATCATGAAATAATGTAGATAGAGAGAATAAAATTGACACACATTCTTGGAATGACATGGGGTTTTATTAGGACAAAGAACAAACAACAAAAAAGTTCAAAAAATGTCCGACAGAGGGCGCTTCATCTGATCAAAAAAATGTTGACAAATGTTTGTATAGCTTATGGGACTTAACTACGGGGTCATCAGTCCCTAAACTTACAAACTACTTATCAACTAGCTTATACTAAGGACGACACAAATATCCATGCCCGAGGGGGGATTCGATCCCCCGACTGTAGTGGCCTTGCAGACCGTGACTGGAGCGCCTCAGTCCCCTCGGCCACCGCGTCCGGCTCATCTGATCAGTAAAGCAATAATTAGCATAACAAATTAGGATAAAGATAATGTTCTTAACAGTAAATGCTCAATATGTTCACCATCATTTCTCAACAAAAGCTGTAGTCGAGGAATAATGTTGTGAACAGCACTGTAAAGCATGTCCGGAGTTATGGTGAGGCATTGGCGTCGGATGTTGTCTTTCAGCACCCCTAGAGATGTCGGTCGATCACGATACACTTGCGACTTCAGGTAATCCCAAAGCTAATATTCGCACGGACTGAGGTCTGGGGACCTGGAAGGCCAAGCATGACGAAAGTGGCGGCTGAGCACACGATCATCACCAAACGATGCGCGCAAGAGATCTTTCATGCGTCTAGCAATACTTTTTTTAATTGTTTCTAATGCAATCCCATGTCATCCCAAGCATGTGTGTCAGTTTTTAACCTCTCTATCTACATTATTCCGTGATTTATTAAGTATTCAAATTATATATATATATATATATATATATATATATATATATATATATATATATATATATATAGAGAGAGAGAGAGAGAGAGAGAGAGAGATGTCATCTGATCCTCTAACAGTGTAGATGCATTCTATACATATTAATGGAAAACTAGTGTACGCCAATATTTTACTTTACTTACCATCCTCAATCAGACAGTATTGAAATGGCACTTGCAGTAATGGTGGTTTATCGCAGTGCCTGCACGTCATTGACACTATAGCAAAAAGCATTAACTTTGAACTACAGTGTCGCCTCACGAATCAAACATTTATAACTTGATTTTGTATACGTCAGGAGCCTCAGTCATTTAAATTTTATAAAATAGTTTACCGCCATTTGACTGAAAGTTTTGTTTATTGTCACTATCTGGTTTCGGCCTTACGCCATTTTCAAGTAACAAAAATTGTTGAAAGATTTCCTTAGGTCATGGTCATAATAATAAATACAATAAAAATATTCGGATTTGAGTCCATGTCGGAATTATGAAATGGGTGACACATTTATAAAATAGGTATGTGTACACCATAAGATCGCAAAGGGCTTCGTGATCTTATGGTGAACACATTCCTATTTTACTATTTCAAATTAAGATGTGGGGGCAAATGTGCCACCCATTTTATAATTCCGACATGGACTCCGAATATTTTTATTGTTTTTATTATCATGACCATGATCTAAGGAAACCTGACAACTTTCGTTACTTGAAAATGACCTAAGGCCGAAACCAGGTAGTGAGAATGAACAACACTTTCAGTGAAATGGCTGTCAGCTCTTTTAAAAAATTTATAGCTTTCCTTCCTGTGTAGCATGTATCAAACATCCTCTGCAAGGTTTCATCGGTGAATGTCAAGTTCCCTGCGTCTGTTTCCACTTGTTTTTGTAGATTGAGATCGCTGTGCGCTGTCCCGGACGCTCGCCCACTCAGGCCGAGTTCAAGGAAAGGCAAACACCCACGCCGCCCACACTCTTTGCCTCGTCCTGCGATATCGATCATCGCTCAGTGGAGCTCCGCGAGACCACTTCCGGGTAAGACAGCCGCACCACCTCCACTTGAGACGCTTAGAGTATCAGTGATAAACTGCCAGCCCATTTTCTCATTCCCCGTTGCATTTTACAGTACCTTTCCCTTTCGTAAAGATTCAGAAATAACCACGTTTCCCTTACAAGGGTACCATAATTGTGACCATCGAATTACTGTGATTTTTTTAAATATTTATGGTTAGTAAAAACAGAACTCTACATTTACATCTAGATGGGAACTCTTCAAATCACATTTAAGCGCCTGGCAATCAACCAGGGTCATTCGACGTAACTCTAAAAATTTCGCGATAAACTCCACTTTGAAATTTCATGGAGCCCTTTAAACAAAGGTAGAGGTAACAAAAATTCCAACACTCCTTGAGGCTCTTTGGTAGCATTGTAGAATGGCAATGTTAAAAAAACATACATGCGTTGAATGAAAAAAACGTGTAACGTAGGGTAATCAACAAATATATAAACAAAATGTTTTGTTGGAAAGTGTACTTCTTTTGCATATTTCCGTAAATTGCAGCAGTACAGTGTACGCTGAGGAAAGTTCAAGAATCACGTTGTTGATTTGAAATTATGAACTAGCTAATACTAAGGATGGCACAAATATCCATGCCGGAGGGGGGATTCGAACCCCCGACCGTAGTGCCCGTACAGACCGTGACTGGCGCGCCGGCTACACTATACAGTAGGCTATGCTGTTCGACATAGTGTCATACGTCGACTTCTTGCCACGACATTTCGGTTCGCAACCTTTCAGCCATCTACAAATGAGAGATTTTCACTAGAGAATGCTTGTTTACGTCGCTAAGCTTTATACCAAAATTCACGTGGTGACTCATTCGCTAAGGGAGCTGCTGAAACAGCGCCCTCTGCTGCATTTGTATTGTGTAGGTGCATGCATAATGGTGATACTAGCCAAAAATGCTATCGAACCGAGGAAATCACCAATCTTTGATGGTTGCGAAAAAATAGGATCTACAAAATATCGTGTCTGTGTGGTAAATCGTAAAGTGAGGATATCACACGAACTATATTTTAAACGTGCATTGCACATGTCCTTTGGTGTAGGGTTCCATTCTACAATCAGCTAGTTGCATAGTTCATCTGTGGTGGTTGACAATGGGTCACTGCCATATCCGACTCATTTTCAATTGGTGACAAGTTTTTGATCTAGCGAGCAGGCGCGAAAGTCGGACATCTCGTGACACCAAGAACGCACGTGTTCGTGCGACAACGTGTGATCGTGCACTGTCTTGCTGAAAAATTGCGTCTGGGGTGTTGTGGACAATGGATACGGCAACGAGGTGCATTATCTCATTCACTTAGGTCAAACTGGGTACTTTGCCCTGGACACGCACCAACTGTGGTTTGTGTTTGTAGCAATAGTATCCAAAACCGTAGGGCCTTAAGCTGGCGTTCTATGGCTACTGATTTTCATACGACAGACTCACTTATTGTCAACTGCATTTCGAGCTTTCATCTCCCTCGCGGCATTTACTGAAAGAGGTAGCCTTACTATTCGGACTTACGCAGCAGACTAAGGACACTACAACGGAGCTGTCCGCCACTGCTTTAATAGAATATGACACGGAGCGTATTTGGTCGATAGCCGCTGGCGACTTTGGACGCAGCTGCTAAATTCGCTCCGTGTAAACAAGAACAGCGAACAAAGTAGCTGCTCCGAAACGCGAGCGTCTAAAGTTGAAGGATGGGCGTTTTTGATCACTTTCAAGTGTTGGTTACCCCATGTCACTAGGATAACGAAATCCTCTAGGACAGTCACTGATAATATTTTATAGACAAATCAAAGGAACAAAATCATACCATAAAATCAGTAATTAATGGCCTATCAGATCACGATATGCAGCTCTTTGTTTTAGGTACAGATTCTAAGCAGGTTATGAAGACTGATAAATCTGCATATAGGAGAGTAGTCAATCCACCAAATATTTAGAATTTCAGAAAACTGCTCAAAAATATGAAATGGGAAGATGTTTATAGTGCTAATACCATAAATGAAAAATGTAACATATTCATTAATAATGTCAGTATCATGTCTAAAACGGTTTTCCTCTAAAAGTAACTCAAACAGAAGCCTATAATAAAACCATGGATGACACACGGACTAAAGACTTCATGTAAGATAAAAAGGAGAATATATATATCAGCTAAACGTAACTCCAACGTAGATGATTTAGCTAAATATAAGGAATAATGTAAAATATTTAAAAAAAAGTAATTCAGACATATAAACAAATGCACTATGAGAAGAATATAGCATAATCAGGCAATAAAGTAAAAACAATTATAGTAAAAACAATATGGGATATAGTGAAAAAGAAGACTGGCAGAACCAGAAAGAAACAGGAGCAGATAGCATTAAAAGTAAGTGATACGTTAGTAACTTATGGGCAAATCTATTTAAAAAGTACTTCATATCTGTCACTGATAGTATGGGATTGTCAGGGTCAGTAAACAATGTCCTTGAATATTTGAAACCAGCATTTACAAATTATTGCAGGTACATGAATATGTCACTCACTTCACCACAAGAAATAACTTCCATAATAAAATCTTTAAAAATAAAGCATTCTACTGGTTACAATGAAGTATCAAAAAAGTTAATTAAAGCGTGTTCTTGTGACTTCAACATAATTTTAATTTACTTGTGTAGCCAATCTATTATAAATCGAACATTTCCTGATTCGTTAAAATATGCGGGTATTAAACCTCTATTCAAGAAAGGGGATAAAGAGAGACCATCTAACTACAGGCCAATTTCACTAATACCAGCATTCACAAAAATTTTAAAAAAGGTAATGTACAAGCAACTTCTCAACCTCATAACCTCTAATGAGATATTGTCTAGAACACAGTTTCGATTTCTGAAAGGTTCCCATATCGAGAAGACTATTTACACCTACAGTGATAATGTACTTAATTCATTAGATAATAAATTACAAGCAGCAGCTATTTTCTGTGATTTGTCAAAGGCATTTGATTGTGTGAACCATAACATCCTTTTAAGTAAATTAGAATTCTGTAGTGTCACGGGAATTGCTGTAAAATGGTTCAAGTCGTACCTCGCTAAAAGAAAACAAAGGGTGTCAGTGCAAGGGACTAGTGTATTAAGCCATTTTTCATCATCAATTGGGAAGATATTACATGTCGAGCGTGCTTCTAGAAAGGCGTGCTAATAATATTTTCATGAACATTAATAAATAGTTTAAAGCCAACACATTGACATTAAACTTTGCAAAGACTCAGTACATGAAGTTCAGAACATCTAAGAGAATTCCATCCAGTATATATATATATAAAGTATGAAGAATAGCAGAGAGAAGATATTGACAGTATTAAAGTCCTGGGATTACAGCTTGATAATAAATTCAGTTGGGACGAGCACACCACAGAACTGCTGAAACGACTTAACAAATCTGTATTTGCAATATGACTGGTATGAGACATAGGAGACATAAAAACAAAAAAATGGAAGGGAATGTAGTGTCAGATAATCAAGCGATGCTGAAGGAATTAGATTAGGTAATGAGACGATATAAGTTGTAGATAAGTTTTGTTATTTGGGTAGCAAGATAACTTCTGATGGCCGAAATAAAAAAAATCAGATTGGTTATGGGAAGATAAGTGTTGACATCCAATATTGGTTTAAGTGTTAGGAAGTCCTTTCTGAAACCATTTCTCTGAAGTGTAGCACTGTATGGGAGTGTAACGTTGACGATAAGAAGTTCAGACAAAATGATGACAAGTTTTCGAAATCTCGTGCTATATACGAATGATGAGGATTAGATGGGTATATCACGTAACTGATGAGGAGGTGCGCAACAGAATTCGAGAGAAAAGGATTTTGTGGCATATCCTATGAGAAGGAATAGGTTGGCGGGACACATTCTGAGACATCATAGAATCGTCAACTTAGCATTAGAAGGAAGTGGGTGGGGTCAGAATCGTCGAGGGAGACCAAGGCACGAACCACAACAACACCAAGGGTAGTGATTTCTTGTTAGTTTGTTTCTCTCTGTTAAAATGTTAATTGAGGTGCAATGCTAAGTTTTGCATGGAAATGACGAACACCACTGTTCTATTTATGATTGCCTGTTATTCCAAGCTTGGTTTCGTGCGGTTCCGAGCGTCAAAGGTGTTCCTTGATGGAGCGCTACTGTCACAGTGTATAGCAAAAGTCAGAGGGAGACTGTATATGGTTCGAAGAGGTCGTGAGGCGAAAGAAATAAATCACGGTAGGGTCAAGGAGCAGGCTTCTTATACACGGTGAGTCAAAAATGAGGAAAAATATTTCGTACAAATTGTCACACACAGAGCTACAAACATAAATTCGTTTTCTGCATGTTCCTATGTCAATAAATGACAATGCAAGTGAAAGGTAAAAATCGTGAAATATGAAGTGGACCTTTGGATGTTACTGTGCGCCGACATCGGCGAAGGGGACAGATCGGCAACTGCTCAGGGCTCAAGTTCCTTTCCCTTTGCCAACTAGCCACAATGCATAATACCGGACAGCGAAAATGGTACGAGATAGATGTGAGCGCTGTCATTGCTCGCAGTGTCACGCAGACCGTTGGTTGACGCCGCATGCCTCGCCTTCTCGTGAGCGACCAGACTACCCACATCACTCGCATGTTGTGCCCTGTTGCCGATCTGTCCCCTTGGCCAATGTCGGCGCACAGTAACACTCAAAAGGCCACTTCATATTTCCAGATTATATTATATCAGATTAGTTTTTCGTTCTGTAGATCCATGTTGAGGAGATCTTCGTGAATGTGGAACATGTCAAGAAACAAAATTTACAAGGTGAATAACAGATAATACTAATAATATAAATACAGATACATACATTTTAAGGATATTTTTTTGCTGATAATATAATAACACTAATATAGCATGAGTACATGCAACATTTGGTACAATTTAGAAATTCACTAAAGTCTTTTAGGTTCCTCTTAAACTGACCTTTATTTGTAGCTAAATTTTTTTTATTCTTGATGGTAAATTATTGAAAATGTGTGTTTCTGAGTAGTGGACCCCTTTCTGAACTAAAGTAAGTGCTTTTACGTCCTTGTGTAGATCGTTTTTATTCCTAGTATTATATGTATAAACTTAGCTGTTTGTTGGGAAAAGGGATATATTATTTATGACAAATTTTATTAAGGAATAAATATACTGAGAGGCAATAGTTAATATACCCAGTTCTTTGAAGAGCCTTCTACAGGACCTCCGTGAATTTACTCCACAAATAATACGTATTACACGTTTTTGGACTCTGAAGACTTTTGACTGACTTGAAGAGTTACCCCAAAATATTATACCATATGACATTAGGGAATGAAAGTAAGCAAAGTATGCAAGCTTTCTTATTTTTATGTCTCCTATGTCTGATAACACTCGTATTGAAAACACAGATTTGTTGAGTTGTTTCTGCAGTTGTGTGGTGTGCTCCTCCCAACTAAATTTATTATCAAGCTGTAATCCCAGGAATTTAATACTGTCACCTCTTCTATCTGTTCTTCATACTTAATGCATATGCTGACGGGAAATCTCTTACATCTTTTGAACTGCATCTAGTGAGTCTTTTCAAAGTTTAATGACAATGAGTTGGCTTTAAACCATTTATGAATGTTCATGAAAATATCATTAGCAGGCCTTTCTATAACTATGCTTGACGTACTTTTTATTGTAATACTTATATCATCTGGAAACAAAACGAACTCTGCTTCTGGTAGTGTAACTGATGAGAGGTCATAAATGTACACAAGAAATAGCAATGGCCCTAAGATGTATCCTTGTGGGACACCACGTATAATTTCTTCCCAATCCGATGATGACTGTTGGCTCAATTCACTAGTCACTTGCACTGACACCCTTTGTTTCCTGTTAGTGAGGTACGACTTTGCTGCATTTCCCATGACCCCATAGAAATCTAATTTACTTAAAAGGATGTTATGGTTCACACAATCAAATGCCTTTGACAAATCACAGAAAATACTGCTGCTTGCAATTTATATCGAATGAATTAAGTACATTCTCAGTGTAAGTGTAAATAGCCTTCTCGATATCGGAACCTTTCAGAAATCCAAACTGTGTTCTGCACAATATGCCATTTGAGGTTAAGTGGTTGAGAAGCTGCTTCTACATTACCTTTTCTAGAATTTAATTAGAATGCAGGCAAAAGTGAAATGGGTCTGTAGTTTGATGGTAACTCTTTATCTCCCTTCCAGATTTATAACATTCAATTGCACACTCATTTATAGTGGTAGGAAAATGTAGGAAACGAATTTATGTTTGCACCTGTCTGTGTGACAATTTGCACGAAATGTTTTTCCTCATTTCTGACTCACCCTGCATATGGACGCAAAGTTCATCCATTCAGCCGCTTACTGAACTCCTGTGAGTACTGTAAATGCCCTTGTATTCTCTCGCCAGAACTGAATTATTTGGCGACGAAGTTCTCGGTGCACATTTTCCACCTGCACGCCACATCGTTACCTGGCACTGGACAGCACTTGCTTTGGCCAGCCCGCGGCAATCTGCACTTGGCTCGCTCTCGGCAATTGCCCGCCGCCGCTGTCCCGCAGCCGGGGCGCTGTTTGTCTCGAGTAATAAACAACGCTGGCCATTCAGGCGCTCCCGCAGCCCGCCGGCTTGTGGACGCGCTCTGATTAAAAGCGCCCGGCAAATGGCTTTCCAGGAATTCTAATTACTGCGCGACCGAAAACAAACTGCCGAGCGTGTCCCCTGCTTCAGCGCGTCTTCGTGTCGCGTCGCGTCGCGTTTGCTTCGAGGTTCCGCTACATAATCAGTCATGCGAGTTTCCTTTACTCAGAAACCAATATACGCGTGGTGGCAATTTAGTCTTTAATTAATGTGGAAATTACCATTCGGACTCGCGCACCAGAGACAGGTGAGTTCATTTCACTTCACTCCAGGAGCTTCCTAACTAAAGTCGTTTCCGTTCCTGAGCTCGTTTACGTCCCAGTTTGTGATGCCGACTGAGACGGAGGTAGTTGGTTCGCATCCAGGAGAATCAGTTCGCGCTCACAGCACATGACGTTTTCAGTGCCATGAATAGAGGAGACCAGGCTTATTTGGTATTTCTAGAATTGCGAAAAATGGCCATGTATCCATCATATCCTTTCATCCAGGAGTGCTAGTCTTGCCTGTATCGCAGGAGAGCTTCTGTGAAGTTTGGAAAATAGGAGGCGAGGTACTGGCGGAAGTAAAAATGTGAGGCGGCCTCGTGAGTCGTGTCGGGATAGCTCAGTCGGTAGAGCGCTTGCCCTCGAAAGGCAAAGGTCCCAGGTTCGAGTCGCAACTCCGGCACACTATTTTAATCTGCCATGAAGTTTCATATCAGCGCACACTCCGCTGCAGAGTGAAAAGTTTCATTCTAGCTTTTGATTTATTACTACTCTGATGACTTGTGAAATGATCAGCAGGTTTTGGATTTTGTAGGTGTCCACCTTTCTTGCAAGTTTTCCCCCTCTCGTGATCCTTATACCTTTTCTGCCTAACCAGTTACATGTAAAACTTCTGGACTGTTATGCCGTGGTCGATGAATAAAACTTCTACCTTACGTTTCGTTTCCATATGGGCAGACGCCATCTGAGGTCTCCTGTGCTAGTGCCGCTGTGGTTCGAGGGACTCTTGCATTTATAAGAGGGCATAGAGGACAGCACCATTCATCACGTGATGCTGACTGTGTGGTTACCTCTGGTCTCGTCCTTCTCGATTAAAAGTAATCGATTCCTATTTGGCTGTCGCAAAGTCGACATTCATAATTAACTTCAGACACTCTTCTTTTCCATTACAATTATTGTCACGTTTATGAATTTCTATTGCTTCTCTGTACATGCGCGTATGGCAATTTGATATCCTAGATAAAACGCCTGTTTCTCTAAATTTTATTTCATGGTTTCCAGCACGAAAAACATTTTACACATACACCACAATAATTTTAATAGGAAAGAAGAATGTCTCACGTTCGAAAAGATAGAATGTCGACTTTGTGACAGCAAAATGCCAGTCGATTACTTTTAATCTAGGAGATAACCACACAGTCAGCAACAAGTGATGAATGGTGGTGCCCTCTATAAATGTGAGAGCCCCTCGAACCACAGTGGCGTTACCACAGAAGACCTCAGATGATGTCTCCCACAGAGGGAGACGATACTTTTGGGAGAATTTTTATTCATTGACCATTATTAGCACGGAATATTTACATAGGACAACGCCTATGTTAACCAGTTACAGTTTAATACCAATTTATTCTATTATATTTGTGATCATTCCAAATACTAACTGAAAACCCGGCGTTGCCCGGGTATTTATTTATTCTTGCCATTTTTCAGGTATATATTCATCTGTATTAGGGCTGAATGTCTGTAAAATCTCTTAGTAGTAAAAAAGTAACAGATTAAAATTCGGTGCTTGATGGAGCGGTTTTCCATTAATGTCACTGTTTATGTGACCATATTTAATGAACTACGTGTCGTAGTGTGATACAATTTAGAAGGTACATTCAACTATATGTGTGTGTGCTGTCTGAAAAAATTCCTGCGCTACAGTTTGTTGTGTACTAGTTATAAATTGTAACTTCATACTGAATGCCGTACTTTTACTTCATGAACAGCGGAAAAGTAGTAAGTAAGAACCTTTTTTCCTTTCATTATTTTGATGTGGTTGTCAGAGAGAAAAAGTTTAATAAAGGTTTGCAATTATGTTTAAAATTTGTTGTAAGTCGCTGAGTACTGTCATTCTCATATAGAGTATTTATAAAGTCTCCTCAAATTATGGGGCACTTTCTTGCAACTCATAATGCATATGACGTTATATCTCTTGAGCTATGTGTCGTGTGTGGGTCTTACTCATACAGCAATTGTTATCTCACATAAGGAATATGTGTACCAAATCTGGTTGAAATCGATTTAGTGGTTTAGGAGAAAATGAGCAGCATTGTCGCTTAATTCAGCAGTTTTTCGCGCATCTCATTGTTTGTGACGTCTGTCTGGTGAACAATGTGTTTTACTTGATTCTTACACCGCGTCCACAAATTGGTACCAACGCTACTGCCAATATTGGCCAATATTTTTGAGGCTGCGCCCACACATTGGTGTCAACATTCTGTTGAATTCGTCGAGAGCCAACGTAAACATATCTGACACACAAATCGCGAACGATGCATTAACGGTTGTGAGAGTGAACAATTACATTTTGACACTGAAAACCAAGAAAGGAAACATATGTAAAAGATGATGGGTTGTGTTGAATCACTTTCTACCGAACAATAAATACGAAATCAGTAAATTATAAAATATTTTACAAGTAATCGATACACAATATTAAAACTTAGACCTGATGCATTAAATGATTGAACTTTAAAAAAGGAAAGATACGTTTTGGACGGACGCTATACTAGCTAGTTCTTTTCGTATTCACGCTTCGTTTTCTTGCTACAGGAGACAGTTTTAGAAGCCTACACTTCTTTTCTAAAATAACCATGTCATTGATATCACTGGTAGTGCTTGAAGTTTGCAAAGCAATATGTGGAACTTGACAGGAAATGTTAATTTTAAAAATTGCATTCAGTAATTGTGTCAAAAGTTTTTTATTTCAGTGGCCGCGCCTAAGTTTTGCCGTGGCATTTCGATTTTTGTGGTTGTTTTCACAAATGAATCACTTTCTGCTACAGTTATAATATTTACAAAGAGATTTTTAAAGTTTTAAATAAACGGCGTCGAAGAACGAACAATGAAAGAAACAGTTTCGAGGCGAGACAAAAATAGAATGAAACGTTGGCGCCAATATGTGGACGACGAACCCACATTGGCCCGACGTCCTTTGATGTTTGGTCGAAATACCGACAAGCAACGGAGCCGTACCAACGTTGGCGCCAAAGTTGGTTCCAATGCTGTTTCATCGATCCATACATTGGACGAACACAGTTGACGCCAACGTTGGTTCCAATGTGTGGACCCGGACTTACACTTATGGCGACGGTCCTCATGGATTGTAAGAAAACTGTAGATTTGTATACAACACTTACACACAAACATATGGACACTTTGCTTTATATATAAGGATTTAAGATTGAATTAACGTATTGTAGCGTATAGTCTTACAGTCGCTCCTATGTCATGGAACCAGCAAGCCGTAGGTGCGCTAAAACGACAGCTAGCCTATCTGCAGCTTCAGTCTAGATAATTGCTGCAGTGCCCATCAGATGGCACAAGAGCACAGGCATTCAAAATGCGATAAATCAAAACATAGGTTTAATTTCGAACAGCTATCATCTTTGTAACAGTTAGGTATATTATTAATTCTTATTTAATGTGTGTTAATTATCAATGTGAATGAGCTTTGAATGTGTATAAATTTAGAATGGAATAGAATGAATCCATACGTAAATTGGTCTGGAGGGAACGAGTTATTGTGATTGGCCGTTGGACGTTGGCCGTTGGTGAAGCGCGGGATGAAGTGGGTTCTTCTATGTAAGCTCACGCTTTACGGCTTGCTTTCAGCCAATTAGAAATAAGATAATTCCCTAGAAGGTACTGTTTATTCTGGAAAGCAGTAGGAGCTCAGTTATAAACAAGGACGGACACTCGAATATGACCTCTGAGAAGTATTTATAATTTCGCAGTAAAATAAAAGTGTGGAGACTGCGGTTGTGTATTGTTTACGGAGTGTGAAGATGTAATAAATTCCGACTTTTTACGTGAACTGTGTCAATATGAACATTTCTAAATGCGCGTTGCATATGGCGGTCTGTTATGGCGAAGTAATTGCAACGCGTGATATTTGAGCCAGCGATTTCCTAACACAGACAATTCGTGTGTTCGTTTTGTGACATTAAAGGAGGCTACATGAGTACTGTGAGTGTGTATGTACGTGTGTGTGTGTGTGTGTGTGTGTGTGTGTGTGTGTGTGTGTGTGTGTGTGTGTGCGTGCGTGTGCGTGTGTGTGTAACAGTGTTTAGTACTGGCTTGTCAGTAATTAATGTAATATGCCTATTTAACCAATAATAGTTGATTTCTTTTAAACCAGAAAATTCTACAGCTTTTCGTAAATTTGGAAAGACTTGTCATGAAATTAAGTAACCAACACAACCTGTGGATTTGTCCATTGCGGCTAGTTTTCCGTACAGCTTTTGTCTTGCCGAATAAAATAGTGTATCTGATTACCGTGCCAATATGGACGGTTTAGCTGAGAGAAGATATGCACCACAAGGTAAATGAAAATTATCGTCAATAAGGGGTATATACCATGGAGCGTATTTGGTCGTTAGTCGCTGGCGTCTGTTGTCGCTCGGCGTATAGGCGAACAGCGAATGCATTCGACGACGCAATGACACTCAGCGACTTCAGACGCTAGTGTCTTCGTAAAAACAATTGAAACACGACGTAGCATATGATGTATTGTTTTGGATGTTGGGTGATATCAAACAGATCTGTTCCCCACCAAACAAAATATGAAGTAGAATTGTAAACAAATATCCAAATTTCTGTATATTTTTCAAAGATTTCCAGTATCACGGGACATTACAAACAAGAATTATTTAAATAGTAAACTTAAAGACACTCAATTTAACCAACTGTTTGACGAACTGAAGTCGCCGCGGAGGATTAGCCTTGCGCATTCTGGCGCCGTGCTGTTGTGCGCGAGGCCGTTCGCCGTCGGGGGTTCGGGTGTCTTCTCGGGCATGGGTTTTTGTGTTGTTCTAAGGTTAGTTTACCTTAGTTTAAGTATTTTGTGAGCTAAGGACTAACAACAGCAGTTGAGTCCGACAGGTTTACAAACATTTGAACATTTGAATTGAAGTCCAGGACTTGTGGTCCATTTATAATTGCTCTTACAGGTCCTCTGCTATCTCTGACAGAATTACTGTGTCATCAGCAAACCGCTAACTTTTTATTCCCTCTCGCTGGATTTTAATTCCCTCTCAAAAATTCCCCTTGAATTTCTTCAAACATTGCTCATTGTACAGAATGAACAACATTTTTGAAAGCCTACAACCCTGCCTTTCTTCCTTCCCAACCACTGCGACCCTTTCATGCCCTTTGACTCTAACAATTGCTGTATGGTTTTTGTACAAGTTGAGCATAACTCTTCCCTCCCTATAATTTACCCCCTGCTACCTCCAGAATTTTAAAGAGTGTATTCCAGTCAACATTGTAAAATGCTTTCTCCAGATTCGTAAAAGCTAAACACGTATGTTTCCCTTTCCGTAACCTATCTTGTAAGATAAGTCGTAATGTGAGTAGTGCCTTGCCGCGCGGGGGTAACCGACCGGTCTGGAGCGCCACGTTGCGGATCGTGCGGCCTCCCGCGTCGGAGATTCGAATCCTCCCTCGGGCATGGATGTTTGTGTTGTCTTTAGTATACGCTAGATCATAAGTAGTTTTTAAGTTTAGGGACTGATGACTCGGAGTTAAGTTCCATAAGCTTTACAACCATTTGAACATTGAATTAATGCCTCTCGTGTTCTTACATTTCTCCTATATCCAAACTGATCTTGCCGGCCGCGGTGGCCGAGGTGACTGAGGCGCTCCAGTCACTGTCAGCACGGCCACTGCGGTCGGGGGTTCCAATCCCCCCTCGGGCATGGATATTTGTGCCGTCCTAGTTCGTAAGTAGTTTGTAAGTTTAGGGACTGATGACCCCGTAGTTAAGTCCCATAAGCTTAACAAACATTTGAACTTTTTTTTTTTTTTTTTTTTTTTTTTGAACAAACTGATCTTCCCCGAGGTCGTATTCCACCATTTTCTTTTTTCATTCGTCTGAAAATAATTCGTGTTAGTATTTTGCGACCATGACTTGTTAAACTGATAGTTCTGTAATCACATAATTTGTAATTTAATGGCTTCGGTATATCATTATATATTCAATCAGCAGTGCCAAAGAATCTCTGCTTCAAGGACTATATTAGCGGAAAATACACATATACAATAGTACCACACACCTGAAAGTGCTTTTATTAGTCCTCAAAGTGCATACGAGGGATTTCGATAAAGTGGTTAGGACAAATTAGGAGGGAACAATGTGCAAACCTCCCTAAACCACGTTATCACAATCCAAATAATTTTCGCATTCACTGTTACTCGACTATTGTTCTGAAGATAAATGCTATGTACTGCTTGAAGAACCACCTTCAATTCAGGTTCCTTCTGTCCAAATTCCGTATGTCTATCTAACGTAACGTCCTGTATTTCTGTGTCGTCGCCATTATATTTCAAAATATTTCGTTATGTATTATACTATCGAAACCCGGCGTTGCTCGGGTATTTTTTTATTTATTAATTCAAGCCTTGAGTTAGTACCACTGCTATCGTTTCTCTCTCTCTTTCTCTCTGTCCATGATCTTTATTCTAAAACCATTTTTTAAGGAAGAGTATTTAAGAAATAAGGCGGTCATGCATAAAGTAAAAAGAAATTCCAGTATCCAAACAAAGAAAGGTAGTCATCAAAACGATATTTAAGATTCATACATTCATTTAGTTCATAACTTGATTATAAACAATAGTTCTGGTACCTGTCGAGGAGCGAGTATGAATAAATACTTTGGTGAGCCCACCATAGACAAAGTGACATAAAATGAGAAACATGAAGATGTCAAACTCCGTAGTATTTAATAGATTGGCCTGTGATTATTAATCGTATTAGAAACTGGAAATCTCATTGAAACTGCAGTCTCTAGAAGCTAAAAGGTATATCTGTCGGAAATAATGGGTATTTGTTGGATGCACGCTGTTTCATTCTCTTCCATTCCCTGTAGCTGTATGGAAGTCTATTGCTGTTGCTCACAGCCACAGGTGCTTCACAGTTCCTAGTTTTCAAAAGCACCGTCAGCTTTATGGAATTTACTTGAGCAGACTGGAATACAGGAGTGTCTTAGTAGTAAATAAGAAATACATTAAAACATGGAGCATAGTGTGAAAGGTTTTTACTCATCAAGTACGAGGGTTGGAATTTTAAAATAGTGGCAAATATTTATCCGCAACCGATGCAAGAGCGTTACATGTTTTCACCTGTTACTGTCCTTCAAAATATTCACCAGCATTGTGTAGAACCCTTTGCCGGCGATATGTAACGAGTAACAAACCGATAGCAGAGCCTATTCTGTTGATGAAGCGGTCTAAGGCACCTCTCTGCGGAGCGCGCGGTTGTTCGCCGTCGGAGGTTCGAGTCCTCCCTGGGATGTGTGTTGTCCTTAGGTTAGTTTACCTTAGTTTAAGTAGTTTGTAAGCTACGGACTGATGACCACGCAGTTTGGTCCGATAGATTTACAAACATTTGAACATTTTGTTGATGATGCGAATGGAGCTGTCTACCGTCCGTCGAATCTCTGGAACAGTTCTGAAGCGAATGCCACGAAATGGTTCCTTCATCTTCGGAATTAAATCAAAATAACATGAACTTAAGTCCGTGAAGTATGGTGGATGGTATAGTACTTCCCAGGTCCATCGACCGAACAGAGCAGCCACAGCTTGCGTTGTATGCGCCCACGCATTGTTGTGCAAAATGATGGGTGGTTTCGGCAGAAAGTCTTGCCGCTTCTTTTGCAAAGCTGGTCGCAGGTGATACTCCAAAAACGAACAATAATACTGTGGACTAACAGTCTGCCCTGGAGGAGTATAATGCCTCTTTGTCATACTTTGCGACCTTCGATAAAAGCTTGCCGCTGTTCTGTATGACAATGGCAATTCCCCGTACGCCTCTTGAAGACCGTGATGACAATGTTGTGCTGTACGACATTCAGTCTTGATCCGACTCCGTTGTTCCTGTTTCGAAAACGACCTCTCGCTCACAAATGACAGTGTTTCTCTGATTGTGCGCACGCCTGTGACGTGAGACGGACGAGTCCATTTGCTAGGATGTAAGGTAGGTATGTCAACAATGTGTGCTATCGACACTAGTAGATTCAATTGCATAATATATTCACAGCAGTGTTGCCACTATTTAAGTTCCAGTCATCGAATACAAGATCTGATATTTAATTATATGTTGTACAATTGCATAATTAATTTTTATAACTCCTGTGTGTCGGTAAAATCTGATACGACTTCAGTCAGTAGTAAAGAACTAATATATTACAACCTGCAGCGAGATGGGAGCGTTTTCTATGAACGTTACTGTTTATGTTCTCACATCTCATCAGCATTGTGCCGTACTGTGATACAATTTCGAAGGTACATTGCGAGGGTGAAGGTCGGGGTGAGAGTTTAAAATAGGGAAAGTTTAATGTTTAAAACTCACAACCACCAACTGAGAACCAAATTCCTAAACATGCAAAAACACTGGAACTGTGATAGCTACTGTTTGACTCGTTTTCTAGGGGATGATATCACACGTTCGCAGCTTTCCTTCCCTGCATATGATTAACAAAAAAATTCATAATAAAGTAAGTTCATGTGAGAAAAGGGTGTACTAACTACTATTTTTGAAAACACGTGAAAGTTCAATTTATGTTGTTTATTACACCATATTAAAACCCTGTGGCTGATACGTCTGTACGTCGACACATTTATCAAATAAAGTTATAGCTCTTGAGCCCCCAGACAAAATGAATATTTGTCGCAAATTGTTTTCACACCATGTGCCTGTCTCAAACACCGTTTATGTTCATGCCTATGCGACGACACGTGTTACACTAACAAAACACAGTCACTTTAATTCAGTGCGATGCACAACTTGTTCCACCGGCTAAATATTCACAACACACAGTAGCACTCGATACAACTTGGTACAGTCTACGACGAGCAACCACACTTGACAATTGCCACACAAAAATCTAAAGTCTCCACCTGGAGATCCACATGCCGACTGCCTAGAGGGACGCCGCCCGGCCAGCTACACCACTCGCTCTTGACCCGTCACTTCCTGCCCACGCGCGCGCGCGCGCGCGCGCGCCAACAGCCTAACTGCTGGGTTTTTTCCCTACGCCATCAACTTCCCCATGTGAGCTGTTCTAACCGATTTGCCAACGTACAGCGCTCAGTCAATACATTTCTAAAACTTCACTTAAAATCAAAATAATTACACTACACATTAAACAAATTTCTTCTTTGTTTTTTATATTGGTATAAACATCCTCGTGCAATTTCTTATATCACAGGTAAGTGATTTAACTGATTACTTCAAGATAAAATACACAAGATTAATTGAAATTAAAATGAGAAATAGTTAATATATTATTTTTATAAACAAACATTGCCATGCTGGTTGTGTAACTGTCTTGTATTCATTGGTAATTTATTACTTTTCATTGTCAATTAAACATATTACGCCAGATGTGACTATATCAGCTAATGTATTGTTTATCAACAGGCTATTTTGTAATGAGGTCCTTAAAGGTTCCTAACTGCATCGTATTACTTCAAATGCAAGTAGTATTAGAATATTTCACGCTGTGCACTGCACTGCACCTGGCACTCGCCATTGTCCCTCTCTCCCCTCACCGGAAACGAACCTGGAAAATCCTAAGCTGGAACAAGCCACCAACGTGGAGAAATGTGCGAATTGTTACACTCCACACCGAGTTGATACGCATGAGAAAAAATGTCAGCCATAGTAAAACAGACCAAAATAGAAATCGATGTTTCTTTTCTGTTTATATATTACTCATTTTCAGCTGAATAAGCTGAAAATATACACATATTCATAAGTATTTGTTCATAACGAAATGGTTTTTATATCTTTCAATTTCCCGATTATGTATGTCTCTTGATATTTTACCAATGTTTGGAACACAAAATTTACAGTAACTATTTGGTAATCATCAATCCATCTACGGCTTTCCGACCTCTAGGAGCGCTAGTGTATTTGCAACTATATCTATTCGCAAGAAAGAGTAATAACACAGAAACAATCAAATATTATAAAAACTACTGTGCAACATTAAGAAAAATTAATAAAATCCAGAAGCATGCGCATCAAGTCTGAGATTAGTTCCTCTGATTAGTTCCTCTTAGACTAAAAGGTCACATGTAATTGATGGCATTTCCAGCAGGGTATTGAAAGCTTGTTCCCAAGAGATAAGTAGGATTCTTAGTCACATATGTAATAGCTCTTTAAAGCAGGGTATTTTCCTGGATAGACTGAAATATGCTATCGTTAAACCTTTGCATAAAAAAGTGAATACGCCTGATGCTAACAGCTACCGTCCATTTCACTTCTGACAGCTTTATCCAATTTTTTAAAAAAGATATTGATTCTAGAGTAGCTTCAATATTAGTAAAAATAAAGTTCTAACAAAATGTCAGTTTGGTTTTCAAAATGGCTTTTCAACAGAAAATGCTATATATACCTTCACAGATAAAATGTTAAATGCTTTGAGTAACTGGACATAACCAGTTGGGATATTTTGTGATCTCTCAAAGGCATTTGATTGTATAAATCATAGGTTTCTTCTAGATAAGCTTAAGTAATATGGTATGAGTGGGACAGTGCACAAATGGTTTCAATCATAACTGGAAGAGTGCAGAGAGTTGAAATAAGCAGATCACATGATATAGATGAAACAATTAATTCCTCTAAATGGGGAATTATCAAAAATGAGATCCCACAAAGTACGGTGTTGGGTCGTTTGCTGTTCTTAACATATATTAATGACTTGCCACTGTATATTCACTAAGATGCTATTTCTTTTTGCTGACGATACAAGTGTAGATATTACGCCTGACAAACAGGAATTAACTGATGAAATTGTTAATGATGTCTTTCAGAATATTATTAAGTGTCTCTCTAAAAATGGACTCTCATCAGAGTTTGAGAAAATCCAGTATATACGGTTTCATACACAAAATGAACATAAATCTGTAGCAAAGGTAGAATATTCTACATTTTTAGGTGTTTGCATTGATGAGGGATTGAATTGGAAGAAACACATTCAAGATATGCTGAAACGTTTGATTTCAGCTACTTATGTTATCGGGGTCACTGTAAGATTTTGTGATATACATCTCAGTAAAATAGCTTACTATGCCTATTGTCATTCACTGATTTCATATGAGATCATATTCTGGGGAAATACAACATTGAGTAAAAAAGTATTCATTGCGTAAAAGTGTGTAATCAGAATAATTGCTGGAGCTCACCCAAGATCAACCTGCAAACATTTATTTAAGGATCTAAGGATCTTCACTGTAGCTTCACGATATACATATTCACTCATGAAATTTGTTATTAACAGCCTCGGTGGATTATCTGTGCGTACTGGGGCGCCGTGCTGCGGTGCGCGCGGCCGTTCGCCGTCAGGGGATCGAGGCCCCTCTTGGGCATTTGTGTTGTCTTTAGGTTAGTTCACCTTCGTTTAAGTAGTTTGTAAGCTACGGATTAATGACCCAGAATTTGAGCCCGAAAATTTACAAACATTTGAACAATTCAAAAGCAATAGCAGTGTAATAACATTGTGCATAGCTACAACACTTTGCGAAAAAGTGATATTCATTATTGAAGGTTAAATATAACTCTGGGACGAAAAGGGGTGAATTATGCTGCCACAAAAGTCTTAGGTCACTTACCAAGAAGCATCAGAAATCTGACAGATAATCAACTGGTATTTTAATTGAAATTAAAGGAATTCTTAATGGCAACACCTTCTACTTTTTAGATGAATTCTTAGATAAGACCTCGAAAAAATAAAAAAATAAAATAAAACTTTAAATGAAAATTAAAAAGTCCTCAAAATATTGTCATGTATAGACACCATTTACTAAACTGACACGTTCCACATCATTACGAAATATCGTATATGTGATCTATGGAACAAGTATTTATCTATCATAATCTAATCTGTCAGTTGGTAACAACTTTCACAGCAGTGAGTGTTGCGACTGTATCTGTTAGACTGTGGTTCCATGCTCCACAATGGTTCTGTTGATACGTTTATGTTGTGAATAATAGTGGCTGCTTCTTGTCTTTGCAAGCGCAGATTATTTCACATTTTTAATTAAATAAATTTGACGTATTTCTTTCACTTTCAGTGGTCGACAAAGGGAATTAGTTTTACGATAGTCAATCACTTGTCTTTATACATTTTGTTTAGTCTATTTTGTTTTTAATAAGTGCGAATATTACATAGTAGAGTTGTTTTCATTTATAATTACGTGGTATTATCTTCCTAATTGTTGGGCGTACATCGTAGTAAACGTCGTTAAAGTACGTTATAATAAATAATACACTAACACTGTTTGAAGCTTAATGTTTAATGCTATAGCTCTTTCACCAGTTTGCCCTTTTCAGGCACCTGAGCGTAAATAAAAATAAAATTGATTAATTAACACATTGTGTCGAAATTACTTATAAATTTTGACTTACGCCTACGATGTTCTGAAGTTCATTAACATCTGACGATACTGTTATTGTTAATTAAATGAAATATTCGTGAATTTTCCGTGATACAGGTGTTTCCTGAGAGATTTTCTGCAGCTTGATGTTGTGATGCAAAACTTTCTATACAATTCTTATGATATTGTTGTAGTCTTCAGCCCGGAGATGGGTTTGTTGCAGCTCGCCACCATAGTATATCGTCAGCAGTTCTCTTCATCTCCTCATAAGAACGACAACCCACATCCATTTGAAACCACTTACTGTATTCGTCTCTTGGTCTCCCTCTGCGATTTTTACCTCACACACTTCCCTCCAATGCTAATTTCACGATTCCTTGACGTCTAAGAATGTGACCTACCAATCAATCCTTTCTTTTAGACAACGTATGTGAAAAATTCATTTTCTCCCCGATTCTGTTCAGTACCTCCTCATTGGTTACACGATCAACCCACCTAATCTTCTGCATTCTTCAGTAGCACAACATTTCAAAGACTAACTATTTATCGTCATATTTCATTCCTGTACAATGTAACACTCCTCACAAACGTCTTCAGAAAAGATTTTCTTACACTTAAATTAATATTAGACATTAGTAAATTCCTCTTTTTCAAAAATGCTTTACTTTCCATTTCCATTCTTCATTTTATACCCTACGTACTACGACCATCGTATTTACTGCCCAAGTAACAAAACTCATCTAAGGCCTTCATTGCTTCGTTATCTAAACTAGTTGTGGTGCCCTTCATATAAAATTCTCTGCACTGTAATTCTATCAGAGACAGCAAAGCACCTGGAAGAGCGATTGAACGGAACTGGACACTGTGTGGGAAGGAGCGTATAAGGTGAACATTAGCGACAGCAAAACAAGGGCAATAGTCTAGGAAGATCAGGCGATGCTGACTGAATTATATTAGGCAACAAGACAATAAATATGGTAGATGAGTTTTGTGACTTGGGCAGTAAAATAACATATGATTATCGCAGTGCAGAGGATATAAAACGCAGAATGGCAATGGGAAGAAAGGCGGTTTTGAAAGACAGTAATTTTTTAACATCGAACATTAAGTGCAAGGAAGAATTTTCTGAAGGCATTTGTGTGGTTCATGGAGTGGGTTCCTATAGTCGTGTCCTAGATCAGAAACCGCGGATACGTGTGAGTGACCAAGTAAGTGATCCTGACAGTGGGGATATCAGTTTCTTTGGAATGAGGCATCACGGACATATTCCAAGTCGTGGCCTCCTTTGTGTTCAGACGGCAAAGACTAGCAAATCCAGCGGTTAATGCTTCAACCGTTAGGGGTAAAAATCAATCGGTCCCTGGACAAGTAAGGGTAGCAACCTGCTTTCTAGGTACTTCTACATGTAGGTGGCAACAATCAGAGCAAAATGCCTAGGAGCTTTGGAGGTGACAGTCCCACCTCTAATAGACAGACCAGGGACTCCTCAGATACGATTTGGCCAACCATTTTGAATGAGATGGGGGCTGTTAATATCAATGGGGATTACACTGGGAAGAAGGTACAGCTGGTTGAGGCTGCAAGTAAGATGGGGTTAGTGACGTTAGGGTAAGTGGAGAGAAAGAAGACGAAGTGGGAGAATACAAGGTCTACCTGTCAGGGGTCAAAGGAGGACGAACAAAGTGGATTGTAGGCCTTCACGTCAGGAAAGCAATCGAACCCAACGTAGTTGCAATAAGGTATGTAAATGAACGACTCATGTGCATATATTTGGACATCTCTAGCAAGAAACTCAGGATTGTGTTAGTAAATTCCCCCTGTGAAGGGACAGATGAATATGGACAGATTTTACGAATGCACTCAGTGATGTAGTTATTAAAGGGAAATGACAGTGTTTAGCTCATTGGTGACTTCAATGCGAGGAAAGGAACAGAAAGGTTTGAAAAGGTTATGGGTAAGTTTGGAGAGGATTTCTGTGCTAGTATGGGTTCAGTATCACTAACTCCTTTTTAAACATAAGAACATTAACCGGTATTATTGGGAATGCAGGTGAACCAGATCTATCATTGACTATATAGTCAGTCAAGCACAAGTCTTCAGAGGGTTCTTTGGTGATACTGGTCATTATTTAAAATGCAGTAAACTGGTTTTGTGAGAGCAGAAGTGCAGAAACTCAGGTCCATATGTAGAAGGATTAGAGTGGAGAGCCTTCAGGAAAAGCAATATTCAATAATCACTTTCTGAATATAGTAGGGGAACTAAACATAACTCTAGTTTCTAAGGTAATCATATAACGTTTTTAGAAAATGCCTTTCCGAGGCTGTTACCGGAAATGGTCCTTCATGATACTTCCACAGGTGAGATTGAGTCAATAATTAAATCACTAAATACTTAGGACTCTTGTGGATATGATGGGGTATCTAGCAGAATTCTAAAGTACTGTTCTCCATATGTTAGCCCAGTACTAAGCCATATTTGTAATTTTTCCTTTCAGAATGGTCAGTTTCCTAACAGATTAAAGTACTCAGTAGTGAAACCACTTTATAAAAAAGGAGAAAGGGATAATGAAGACAACTATAGACCTATTTCTATGCCATCGGTTTTTTCTAAAGTTATTGAAAAGGCTGTATTTTCAAGATTAATTGATCATTTCAGTTCACATAATTTATTGTCAAACGTGCAGTTTGGATTTAGAAGTGGTTTAACGACTGAAAATGCTATATTTTCGTTTTTCTGTGAGGCACTTGATGGGTTAAATAAGAGGCTACGGACATTAGGCGTCTTCTTTGATTTAACAAAAGCGTTTGATTATGTTGATCACAAAATATTGTTGCAAAAGTTGGAACATTATGGAATACGGGGAGTAGCCCAAAACTGGTTCACCTCTTACTTTAATAACAGCCAAAAGAAGGTAATTCTCCGCAGTGTAGAAAATAGCTATACGTGCAGTCCCAATGGGGCACAATTAAGTATGGGGTGCTCCAGGGGTCTGTTTTGGGACCATTGCTGTTTCTTATTTATATAAATGATATGCCTTCGAGTATAACAGGTGACTGTAAAATATTTTTGTTTGCTGATGATACCAGCTTGGTAGTGAAGGATGTTGCTCGTAATATTGACATAATAACAAATAATGCAGTTCAAGAGATAAGTTCATGGCTTGTAGAAAACAAGTTGATGTTAAATCACAGTAAAACTCAGTTTTTACAATTTCTAACACATAATTTGACGAAAGCTGACATTCTGATTACACATAATGGACATGTGATAAGTAGCGAGTGCCGACACGATGCCACTGAAGCTTTTCGCTCCATGACACCGGCAACGTTACAACTCGGCCGCACCACATTTAGAAGGCGCATTGCATTATGCGCAACGCTTGTGGTATCTACCCCTGAAACTTTGAAGGGTTGTAGCTCCCAAACTAACAGTGATAGGAATGTAGTTTAAATTGATTTGGACGCAGCTGGTTTCAACGAATGCACTGCACGATAGAAAAAACTATTGTTCCATTTTAAAAAGAATTATATCTTTGTGCTGTAACTCTTTGGAAAATGATGCAATAAACTATGTTCATAGCTCCGCAGAAAGTGTAACATTTCCTGTGTTGACTTACCGCATTAAAATTCCCGTCACCTATTATTTTATAAGTTACAGAGGCAAACACACTTAGTGAAACACCCTGTATATCGTGAGCAGCAAGGGACCCACGACGCTCCCCTGTGGCACCCCTTACATCTACTTCGGAAGACTTCTCTCCATTGAGAATGACCTGCTGCTTTCTGTTATCTAGGAATTCCTCAATCCAATCACACAATTGGTCTGATAGACCATATGCTCTTACCCTCTGGAGAGAGTTTGTTGCAGTTGTATCAGCGGCTTCGTTTTCCTGCACTTTAATCGCTGGGTGACAGGTGACAGCCCCGTTTGACGTCCGCTCCAGAGCCGTGAATCAGCGGGGCGTGGCGTGAGTGCCCTCGGCCGCCATTGACTTGATTATCTTGGTCAGGGGCCGGTGGATGGGGTCAAGAGGCGCTCTCAGCCACCCTCTCCGGCGCGCCAAGCCCGCGGAAGGCTCCGCCTCTAATTGGAAGCTCTCTCAGATTTGCATTACTCGCGATCGCCCGTGCTCGTTTCCTCACGCGGAGAGCACTCAGCCCGGGCACAAAGTGTGCACAGCCCCCGTGAAAGCACCCGGCTATTAGAGCTCCATAAATAAAACGGCTTGTTTAGCTCCCATCGAAATTCAGTGCTATTGGCTTGTTGCATGAGGTGAATAACCAGGATGCATTCACACAAACGTGTCTAAAGCATTTTCTTTGAGCTATAATTACTTTAATAATGGAAAGAAGGCAGAGAAAGTGTCTCTTTTCGTCGTAATAATTATAGTTATTTTTTGTTGTTGTTGTGGTCGTCAGTCCGTAGACTGGTTTGATGCAGCTCTCCACAACACCCTATCTTGAGCAAGCGTCTTCATCTCCACATAAGAACGGCAACCTACATCTGTATGAATCTGCTTACTGTATCCATCTCTTGGTCTTCCTCTGCAGTTTTTACCCCACACTCTTCCCTCCAACGCTAAATTCACAATTACTTGATGTCTAAGAATGAGCCCTACCAATCTATCCCTTCTTTTAGTCAAGGTATGTCAGAAATTTCTTTTCTCCCCAATTCTGTTCAGTACATCCTCATTAGTTACGCGATCCACCCACCTAATCTTCAGCATTCTTCTGTAGCACCATATTTCAAAAGCCTCAATCCTCTTCCTGTCCGTACTGTTTATCGTCCATGTTTCACTCCCATACAAGGCAACACTCCATACAAATGCCTTCAGAAAGGACTTCCTTAGGCTTAAATCAATATTCGATGTTAACAAATTTCTCTTTTTCAATAACGCTTTTCTACACATTGCCATTCTCCATTTTATATCCTCTGTACTGCGACCATCATTTGTTATTTTACTGCCCAAGTAACAAAACTCATCTACCTCCTTTATTGCTTCGTTTCCCAATCTAATTCCTTAAGAATCACCTGATTTTCTTAGACTGCACTCCATTACCGTAGTTTTGCTCTTGTTAATGTTCATTTTATATGCACCTTTCAGCACACTGTCCATTCCGTTCAATTGCTCTTCCAGTTCCTTTGCTGTATCTGACAGAATTACTATGTCGTCGGCAAAACGCAATGTTTTTAATTATTTCCCCTGAACTTTAATTCCTTCACCAAATTTCTCCTTGCTTTCCTTTGTAGCTTGCTCAATGTACAAATTAAACAACAATGGAGAAAGACTACAACCCTCTCTTACTCCCTTTCCAACCACTACATCCCTTTCACGCACTTCAACGCTGACAGCCGCTGTCTGGTTTTTGTACAAGTTGTAAATAGCATTACGCTCCCTATATTTCACTCCTGCATGTTCCATAACTTGAAAGAGTTTATTCCAATCAACATTGTCAAAAGCCTTCTCCAAATCGACAAAAGCTAGAAATGTAGGTTTGTCTTTTCTTAATCTATCTTCTAGGTTAAGCCGTGTTCCTACATTTCTCCTGAACCCAAACTGATCTTCCCCGAGGTCGGCTTCTACCAGCTTTTCCATCCTTCTGTAAATAATTCGTGTTAATATTTTGCAACCATGACTTATTAAACTGATGGTTCTGTAGTTTTCACACCTGTCTGCACCTGCTTTCTTTGGTATGGGGATTATAAAATTTTTCTTAAAGTCTGAGGGTACTTCACCTGTCTCATACATCTTACACACCAGGTGAAACAATTTTGTCATGGCTGATTCTCCCAGAGACTTCAGTAGCTCTGAGGGAATATCATCTACTCCAGGGGCCTTGTTTCGACTTAGGTCTTTCAGTGCTCTGTCTCTCAGTATAGTATCTCCTATTTCATCCTCATCTACTTCTTCTCCCCTTTCTACAATATTGCCGATAAGTTCATTTCCTTAATAGAGTCTCTCTATATACTCTTTCCACCTTTCAGCTTTCCCTTCTTTGCTGAGAACTGGTTTTCCATCAGAGTCTTTGATATTCATAGAGCTGTTTTTCTCATCTCCAAATGTTTATTTTATTTTCCTGTAGGCTGTATCTATTTTTCCCCTATTTATACATTCTTCTACATCCTTGCATTTGCCTTCTAGCCACTCCTGCTTAGCCATTTTGCACTTCCTGTCAATCTCATTTCTTAGTCGTCTGTACTCCATTTTGCCTGTTTCATTTACTGCATTTTTATATTTTCTCCTTTCATCGATTAGTTACTTTTTACGACCTCATAAAGAAACTTATTTTTCTTTTCACGTCGTTGTCAGCTGCTGCTACTTTATAGGTTTTATTATAATGTTAAGGGCCCATTTCGGCTAAATAGCCATCATCAGACTATCTGCGATACACAGGGTAAATCGGCATATATTGCGGAAACGGAAAGTGCGATTTATGTGCGGTTTTCACAGAACGGATTGGTAGTCGAGGACTCGTATTGTTATCCAATAAACAGATTGTAAAAATACCTAGAAAGTGTATTTTTTATGCAAACATACCACTTTTCAAATGGAAAAAAGGTTCCTTGCTGTTTTATTTTCACTTTTTAATAAGTTTTAAAAGATATGGTGAGTGTGGATAGTGTTCTCATTTATGTTTTATCAAAATGTTTGATGAATATTAATTCCACTGTTTTGCTGTAGCCTTTGATAATGACGAAGCGTCGAAACGCGTAAGGCCTCAATAAATTGTGGTCAAGACTCTAAAGTTTATTTCATGGAAAAATGGTTGTTTCTATCATGCACTGGAAATTTTGACATCAGCTGTGTAAAAAGAATTTTGAATTACATTTTTATCACGTTCAGTTTAGCAGCTACAACCATTCAAAGCCTTGGAAGCGGAGCCTACGACAGCGTAGCTTACTGGCTGGTGGTCATGAGACAGTGGGCCGTGCTCCAGGCTCCAGGCCAGCTAGCTACACTATCGCAGCATCCGCCCCCGAAACTTTAAACGGTTGTAGCTGCCAAACTAAATGTGATAAAAATATCATTCAAAATTCTTTGTACACAGCCGGTGTTAAAAATTTCAGTGCATGATAGAAACAACCGTTGTTCTGTTTCAAAAACTGTATGTTTGCATATAAATAAACTTTCTAAGTAATATTACAATCTCTTTATCGGCTAAAATTACGAGCCCCTGACTACCAATCAATTCTGTGAAATCCGCACATTAATCGCACATTCCGTTTCCTAAGTATTTGTGTTACAAGTGTTAGATGATTCACCGTGTATATACAAAAACAAATTTATGCAACAGTCACCGATGTGTTTTTATGTATGGTATGCATGTTTTTTGATATGATTTATTAATTTATTGTTTTTTTTTTTTTTTTTTTTTACTTATGTCACGCTGCTTATATTATAATAAGGTACTGTCACATCTGATGGAATAAAATAACGTAATACATTTGTCAATATTTGACAGCTTGTTCTTTTGACAGTTAGCTATATATCGATTAAACAAAACCACCCACAGATCACTGATACATCAATCATAGTACAAAATAATATAACGTAGCAACCAAGGTGGTAGCAACTGTATACATATGGCATCTTTGGCAAACTGGCAAAACAACAAGCCGAAAAATATTGACAAATTTATTACGTTATTTTAATACATAGATAAGTGTGACACCACCTTATAATATAAGCAGCGTGACATTGACTAAGAATATCATATGGACGCAAGTTAAAGAAAAAGTATATCGAAAAAATATGTCTATGTACATAAAAATGAAACGGTGAATATTATATAAAGCTTATTTTACATATTTCGCAGATTGTCTAATGATGGCTATTTAGCCGAAATGGATCCATAACATTATAATAAAAACTATAAAGTAGCACCACATTGATACATTTATAAGATGTCTCTTCGAGAAATTTTCTGCACTGCGGGCCCATGGGATCGAAAATTTATTTTTACAATTTAGTAATCTGCGCTCTGTAATGTTACTCATACGATAAACTGTAGAAACTACCACATGGACTATTTGAAACGAAGAATTACTTTAATAGAAGTTTCAGAAAGTGAACAGTTTTTCAAAAGATTATCGACCGATAACTGTATATTATTTCGCTAGTTTTCATTTTATCAGTGATATTGTCTTGAAAAATCAGAACAACTAGAGACTGTCACCACTCCTTTGCTGATCTCTGACCCGACAACTTGTAATTCAAGGAGTGTAATTATAAGATTTATTTCAAATTACAGTTTTTCGTCGTAAGGGGCCTAAAGGCTAATGAAATTATAACGATAACTTACTTCCCGCACTACTTTATCAGCTTTTATTACTTCACAATGAGCTCATTTAGACGTAAGGCCATGGTCAGGTATTCAATGAATTCAATTAATATTGTAATTTAGATAATTTGTTGGGTACATTATATGATATAATTGCGTAATACCTATTTTACTTCACTTAATTTTAATATCGTTGTTATCTGCCGCCCAATTGGGTGTTTTAGTCGATTTTCTGCTTGTGTATTGATTGTACATGTGCTGTAGCAATGGCTGTAGTAATCGATTTCGTAGCGGCAGTATTTCAAGTTTACATAGTTACCAGTAATTTACATGCTACATATCTTTACTTATTTATTGTCTTTGCATACGTAGTGCTTACTTTGGATTTGCTTATTATGTATATTGAATGATATATTAAGCGAACAAACTGAGATAAAACATAAAAAATACATCGAAAATTTTATTCAATAAGAGAATGAATAAACGCACCAGAGATACATAATAAACGAATGCAAAGTAAGCAATCCATACGCAAAGACGGTGAATATTTAGCACGTAAATATCTGGAAACTGGTAATAACCAAATATCTTTGAAATACTGGCTCTACGAAAATCAAGTTTTAAACCAGTGCTAGATTAGATACGCCATCAATATAGAAGCACTTTAAAACTGAATTAGACAACAGATAACAACAATATTACAAGCAACGTAAGTAAAGTAAAATATGTTTATTGTGTCATGTGAATATACCCAACAAATTGTTTAAATTACTTAGTTCATTAAGAGAATGGCTGGCGATGGCCTAAGGCCGAAATGAGTTCATTATGAAGTAACCCTAATAAAAGCTCATGTAGCAATGAGGAAAATAAGTTACCCTGATTACATCATTAGAGTGTTCATAATTATATTTTCACTTTTATCCGATAGGTGTTGAATTCGTTTGCCATATTTTGTGTGTAGTTTCATTTGACTTCATTCTTTTTTTGAGATTTTGTTCATTACAGAGGTTTGTCTCCAAAATAATAATTTGCCCAGAAATGAGTACACCTAGTACATAAGGTTTTACACTAACTATCCAATATATTCCTCAAGGTGTCTCGATCTTGTGTGTCTTCTTCTGCCCTAAGTGTGAGCTGTACATTTTGGATCCAGATGGTCACAGGTCGTTTTCTTCTTCTTCTCCCCATAGGTTCCCATTCCAGTACCAGTTTTGGTATTCTCGTGATGTCCTCCATTCTACGTAGATGCCCATACCATTGTAATTTTTTCTAACCATCATATCATCTATTCTTTCTTTTATTTCCATCCTCTTTATTACTTCAGCGTTTCTTTTTTTATTATTATTATTTTAATAATTTTTTTTAATTTATTTTTTATTCTTATTTATTTATTTATTTTCATGAATTCTGGCCGATCTTGTCCAGAAATCCATATCTAAGGCTTGTAGTTTCTGCGTGTGCTTCTGGTTAATGGTCCAGGTTTCCGCACTGGAGAACAACATTTTCTTATATATATATATATATATATATATATATATATATATATATATATATATATATATATATATGTGTGTGTGTGTGTGTGTGTATGTATGTGTGTGGGTGTGTGTGTGTGTGTGTGTGTGTGTGTGTGTTTTTCTGTTCATTACATTTCAGCTCATTAGAACTAAGTTGAGCATCCCAACTACTTTTCGTCTACTGTTAATACTTTTATTAATTTCTGAGTATGATTTCCCTCAATTTCTAAAATGGATCCCAAATAACAGAAAGTGTTAATTTTGTTTAATATCCTTTCCCTCTATGTATAGTTCATCTGCATCATTAGTCTTCTGTTTTTTTTATAATTATTCTTCAGGCCCCAATTTTAGTACGCTATTACTAGTTGATTACACATGTAGTTTGCATCCTGCCCATCTTGTGCTTCTCTAAAGTGGGGTTTCAATTTTTCCCCCCATCTTCCCTATTGATTTATATTCGCATTCCCCTTACACCCACTGCTAACTACTTCACTCGAAGACTGAAATTTCGCAGCGGATGCTAACAGTTAAACATAAAAAAAGGTAACACGTGGACCCTACTCCTCAGTCATTTGCTGGATGTCTTATCCGGCAATCTTACTTTAAAGCATTAATTGTCCACAACGGCGGATAACGCCAGTTATGTTGTCTGCTCTTGTCCACTGTCTGCTCTTGTCCACTGTCTGCTCTTGTCCACTGTCTGCTCTTGTCCACTGTCTGCTCTTGTCCACTGTCTGCTCTTGTCCACTGTCTGCTCTTGTCCACTGTCTGCTCTTGTCCACTGTCTGCTCTTGTCCACTGTCTGCTCTTGCCCACTGTCTGCTCTTGCCCACTGTCTGCTCTTGCCCACTGTCTGCTCTTGTCCACTGTCTGCTCTTGTCCACTGTCTGCTCTTGTCCACTGTCTGCTCTTGCCCACTGTCTGCTCTTGCCCACTGTCTGCTCTTGTCCACTGTCTGCTCTTGTCCACTGTCTGCTCTTGTCCACTGTCTGCTCTTGTCCACTGTCTGCTCTTGTCCACTGTCTGCTCTTGCCCACTGTCTGCTCTTGTCCACAGTCTGCTCTTGCCCACTGTCTGCTCTTGTCCACTGTCTGCTCTTGCCCACTGTCTGCTCTTGCCCACTGTCTGCTTTGCCCACTGTCTGCTTTGCCCACTGACTGCTCTTGTCCACTGTCTGCTCTTGTCCACTGTCTGCTCTTGTCCACTGTCTGCTCTTGTCCACTGTCTGCTCTTGTCCACTGTCTGCTCTTGCCCACTGTCTGCTCTTGCCCACTGTCTGCTCTTGCCCACTGTCTGCTCTTGTCCACTGTCTGCTCTTGCCCACTGTCTGCTCTTGCCCACTGTCTGCTCTTGCCCACTGTCTGCTCTTGCCCACTGTCTGCTCTTGCCCACTGTCTGCTCTTGTCCACTGTCTGCTCTTGCCCACTGTCTGCTCTTGTCCACTGTCTGCACTTGCCCACTGTCTGCACTTGCCCACTGTCTGCTCTTGCCCACTGTCTGCTCTTGTCCACTGTCTGCTCTTGTCCACTGTCTGCTCTTGTCCACTGTCTGCTCTTGTCCACTGTCTGCTCTTGTCCACTGTCTGCTCTTGTCCACTGTCTGCTCTTGTCCACTGTCTGCTCTTGCCCACTGTCTGCTCTTGCCCACTGTCTGCTCTTGCCCACTGTCTGCTCTTGCCCACTGTCTGCTCTTGCCCACTGTCTGCTCTTGTCCACTGTCTGCTCTTGCCCACTGTCTGCTCTTGCCCACTGTCTGCTCTTGCCCACTGTCTGCTCTTGCCCACTGTCTGCTCTTGCCCACTGTCTGCTCTTGCCCACTGTCTGCTCTTGCCCACTGTCTGCTCTTGCCCACTGTCTGCTCTTGCCCACAGTCTGCTCTTGCCCACAGTCTGCTCTTGCCCACAGTCTGCTCTTGTCCACAGTCTGCTCTTGTCCACAGTCTGCTCTTGTCCACAGTCTGCTCTTGTCCACAGTCTGCTCTTGTCCACAGTCTGCTCTTGTCCACAGTCTGCTCTTGCCCACTGTCTGCTCTTGCCCACTGTCTGCTCTTGCCCACTGTCTGCTCTTGCCCACTGTCTGCTCTTGCCCACTGTCTGCTCTTGTCCACTGTCTGCTCTTGTCCACTGTCTGCTCTTGTCCACTGTCTGCTCTTGTCCACTGTCTGCTCTTGTCCACTGCCTGCTCTTGTCCACTGTCTGCTCTTGTCCACTGTCTGCTCTTGTCCACTGTCTGCTCTTGTCCACTGTCTGCTCTTGTCCACTGTCTGCTCTTGTCCACTGTCTGCTCTTGTCCACTGTCTGCTCTTGTCCACTGTCTGCTCTTGTCCACTGTCTGCTCTTGTCCACTGTCTGCTCTTGTCCACTGTCTGCTCTTGCCCACTGTCTGCTCTTGCCCACTGTCTGCTCTTGCCCACTGTCTGCTCTTGCCCACTGTCTGCTCTTGTCCACTGTCTGCTCTTGTCCACTTTCTGCTCTTGTCCACTTTCTGCTCTTGTCCACTTTCTGCTCTTGTCCACTGTCTGCTCTTGTCCACTGTCTGCTCTTGCCCACTGTCTGCTCTTGCCCACTGTCTGCCCTTGCCCACTGTCTGCCCTTGCCCACTGTCTGCCCTTGTCCACTGTCTGCCCTTGTCCACTGTCTGCCCTTGCCCACTGTCTGCCCTTGTCCACTGTCTGCCCTTGCCCACTGTCTGCCCTTGCCCACTGTCTGCTCTTGTCCACTGTCTGCTCTTGTCCACTGTCTGCTCTTGTCCACTGTCTGCTCTTGCCCACTGTCTGCTCTTGCCCACTGTCTGCTCTTGCCCACTGTCTGCTCTTGCCCACTGTCTGCTCTTGCCCACTGTCTGCTCTTGCCCACTGTCTGCTCTTGCCCACTGTCTGCTCTTGTCCACTGTCTGCTCTTGCCCACTGTCTGCTCTTGCCCACTGTCTGCTCTTGCCCACTGTCTGCTCTTGCCCACTGTCTGCTCTTGTCCACTGTCTGCTCTTGCCCACTGTCTGCTCTTGTCCACTGTCTGCTCTTGTCCACTGTCTGCTCTTGTCCACTGTCTGCTCTTGTCCACTGTCTGCTCTTGTCCACTGTCTGCTCTTGTCCACTGTCTGCTCTTGTCCACTGGCACGAAGTCATCGCTCGGTTTCTTTTAAATTTATTTGTTAGATCTAAGAGACACGATGATTTTAATATAATGAAGACCGGCGATTAACAAAATGGCCTTTTGAAATACTGAAGTTTGGTCCCTTAGGATTACAAATAATTGAACATTTTTGAATAGTGTTGCTGCACAAAACTTCAGTTAAAATTTTCAAAATACCTGGTTATTAAAAGTTGGATCATATCGCCGCGGGCGAATAGCCGTGCGCACTGAGGCGCCCAGCTGCGTTCCGCGCGGCCGTTCGCCGTCCGGAGTTCAACTCCCGTCTCGGGCATGGGTGTTTGTACTGTCATTAGCATCAGTTAGTGTAAGAAGTTTGTAACGCTATGGGCTGATAACCAACGTAGTTAAGTTTCTTATATTTACAAACATTTTCATTTTTTTTTGGGTGATACCCTTCTTACTAAATCAGTGAAAACAGTTAATAATAATTCATGTCTCTAAACCTTCCCTGTCCCCATCTTTCCCCTCTGCTTTTTTAAACCACCCAAGATATTTGTTCCTCTGGTATAGTAGTTGGGTCAAAGAACATTCTTTCCTTCTTCTCTGGAATACTTACGTGAAATCCGGTTTTCTTTCCCGTTCTAGAAATTCCTTTAGAAATTCCTTTCCTTCGTTTTTGTAGCTTCTTTGCTGTTTACCGATATGTCTCGTATAGCTGTAGCGAAGTTCTCAGCAGCTTAATGTGGTAGCCTGCTTTTATATCTTCTTTTTGTGGATTTCTTAAGGTATTCCTCTGCAGATGTGTTCTGGGACTTCTCGGTCGAATTCTGAAGTAAGGTCTGAGGATTTTTTTCTTTTTTTTTTTTTTTTTTTTTTTTTTTTGTTCCCTTGAAGGTTTCTCGTCAGACTCGATGTTTTGTTAAGGGGCTGTATGCTCCACCGAAACGGCTGAATTTCTTAAACGTGCTTCACACTCCAGTCCCTTTTTCGTTTTCTTTTCTATCTTATTTGTTGCAAAAACAACACGGTCATGGTGAGACCCTTGCACTACTTCTGCACTTTATGGAACTTAATATTTGCCATGCTTTTCAGAAACTGGCGCATTCTTTCCGACATACCGGCTACAAGAATGACTTTGGGTTCAGCAAAAGCTTCAACCAGCTGTGTAATCGATATGCCTTTGTCCGACATTATGTTCTCTCATTATTATATCTGTTCCAAGGAAAGATACGTTGGTTTTGATCCGCATCAGAGATAAATATATCCATGTACATACTTCGCAAATCGCGAAATTTTCCGACGTCTGCTGCTTCTGGACAATCGATCTGCAACGCATGAAAATTTATGTCGACCGGGACTCGAACCCGGGTCTCCCGCTTTTCGCGAGTGGTCGCCTTAACCACTCGACCACCCGTGCACGCTCCCCGGCCACACCCAAACTTCCATGTGTTGCACTTTTCTCTAGCCATCACATGCTCACACACCTTACAGTGTGAGTCCCGCAAGAGGCAGAAACACAATTATACCACCGTAAGCCTGTCATGGCGTTAATGTTCATTATTATGTCTGTTATAAGGGTGATCCGCAGCAGAGATAAACACATCTGCTGCTCCTGTAAGATGGAGTGTCGAGGAACATCTACATGACACATATTAGACCTCTGATGACGTACGGTGCTCCGTGCTGGGCATTCGCAGTGCCAACACGGCTACACCGCCTTCAGTTCATAAAGGACAAGGTACTATGCATCCTAAGCAACGCTCCACGATACACACGAACCGTGTATCTTCACAATGAATTCCGCCTAGATAACTGTACAAAAACTCGAGACACTCGAACAGTCCCTTCATACTACGCTTGGGGAACTACGATCACAACCATAGGTGAAAACATAAGAGACCAAAAACAGTTCTCCTCAGAGACTAACCACCTACGGTCATAGGGACCACCAACTCGCAAACGCGATGAATATGGCGAACCCCTGCAGAACGGGAAACTGACTGGTAATGCTAGCTCCACAGCTGACCGACAGGCAAGGCAGGGAAACCATATTCAGCGCACTGAACACAAACAGACCTATACATCCCTTCATATTTGGCCAGTTCTATGACCGAACTATGTTCACAGGTATTCTGCCGCAGCCGACTCAGGAGACTTCACAGGAGTATAGCTGCAGTAGAACCTCGCACCAAACGGACTGATTCTTTATGACAAACCTAGCAAAGTTAATGGTACCGAGATATACCCTTATATATTCCCTGACATACCTTTCGTTTACCTTTCGACCACTACTATCTCCTGATGCACCGTATTAATGGGTGATTGTGCCCACACGTACGGATAACATCGCGGCTCCCACATCCCGTGATCCACCTTAGCAAAACTAACAAATCTGGAGGTGACAGTAGAACTATTAAGTTGGTCAAGACGTTGGTGTGAGCGTGGAGGGACCCCATCCTTTGTGTAAGACGAACAATCGATCTGCAACACATGAAAACTTGTGCCGAACCGGGACTGGAGACAAGTGCAATACATGGAAGTTTGGGTCTGGCCGGGGAGTGTGCACAGGTGGCCGAGTGGTTAAGGCGACAGCTCTCGAGAAGCGGGACACCCGGGTTCGAGTCCCAGTCCGGCACAAATTTTCATCTGTTGCAGATCGATTGTCCATCTCACAGGAGCAGCAGACGTCGTAAAATTTTACGATTTGCGAAGTATATACATGGATTATGTTCTCTGTTTTTTTCGGTGACACAGCGCCAGATTCCTTCGCGGCCTGGGAATTGACAACTTCCACGGTAGGCATCTGCTCATCTCGTATTTTACTGCTGTCTGCATAAACATGACCAGAGGAGTTACGTAACGCCCAAGTGCGAGGTTGCCCGTCGTACACTGAATAGCTAAGGAACGCGTATGCAGATACACTCGGCAACGCCTATAAATGAAAACAGGTGTCAGGTACATGCGATAGATCGGCTACTCCTTCTACAGCCATAGGTTATCAACAATGAAGTGACTTTGAACGTGATGTTGTAGTCGGCGCTTGAAATACGGGAAACAGTATCTCCGAGGTAGCGACGAGGTACGGATTTCCCCTGTACCAACATTTCAAGGGTGCATCCGGTCGGAAAACACCGTGTAAAAACGTGACCAACGACGACTGAAGATAATCGTTCAGAGTGTCACAAGTGCAATAATTGCGCAAATTGCTGTGGTTATCAATGCTGGGCCATCGTCGAGTGTCACCGTGCGAATCACTCAACTAAATGAAACCTTAACTTCTCTCGGCGTAATGAATGTTCAAACAATTTACGGGTCTGCTGCCGGGTGACGTCGTCGACCACCGCCGATACTTCGACAAGAGCACACCCTGCCATTCAAAAGGTACAACAGCATTCAACGAAGCGATCTGCATGCGAATTTAATACCTCCGTTTGCAAAGTGTAAGAAGGAAGATATCACACTCACAGTACAAGTAACAACAGAGTCAACAAACCAAAGATGGTCAAACATAAAAAATATCGATAGTGCATACTAATCAAAAGGTGAGGCAGCATTAATTCTGTCCCTCCGTTTTTTGACGAGAGGCAGAGCCAGATCCCAAGCAGAATTTAACCAAAAATCACTATCTCTATTTATAAGGTCGCTTAGTTGTTTAACTTCAACAGCTCCCTTAATAACACTATCCCACTACGTGGGAGTACATGCCAGAATCTCCATGTTGTTGTATTCCACTGGAAGAACGCTGTCTTGGAAAAATTATTTAGATTAGATATCTGTATACCGCAAGAAATGGCAATTGATCCTTAATAATGAGAAGTGTGAAGTAATCCATATAAAACCCAGATGAAACTCGTTATACTTCATTTACACTATAAACCAATCAAAACTACAGGCCGTAAATTCAACAAAATACCTAGGAGTAACAACCAGAAACAACTTAAATTGGAAAGAACACACAGAAAATATTGCAGCGAAAGCAAACCAAAGACTACGTTTCGTTGGCAGAACACTTAGAAGATGCAACAGTTCTACTGAATAAACTGCCTACACCACACCTGTGCGTTCTATTTTGGAGTATTGCTGCGCATTGTGGGAGCCACACCAAGTGGGACTTACAGACGGTTTAGAGAAAATTCAGCGGGGGGCAGCTGTATTTGTATTATCGCGATATAGGGGAGAGAGTTTTACGGGCATGATGCGCGAGTTGGGGTGGAAATAATTAAAAGAAAGGCGTTACTCGTTGCGAAGAGATCTATTTCCGAAATTTCTTTTAGCAACTTTTTCTTCCGAATGTGAACATACAGGGTGTTTCACTAAGTATGTTTGCCTCTGTAACTTATAAAATAATAGGTGACGGGAAATTTTAATGTGGTAGGTCAACACAAGAAATGCTACACTTTCTGCGGAGCTATGAACATAGTTTATTGTATCTTTTCCAAAGAGTTAAAACACAAAGACATAATTTTTAAAATTAAACAACAGCTTTTTTCTATCGTGGATAGGAATCGTTGAAACCAGCTGCGTCCAAATCAATTTAAACTACATTCGTATCACTGTTAGTTTGGGAGCTACCACCATTCAAAGTTTCAGGGGCAGATACCACACGCTGTACATAATACATGGCTGTGTGGTGGGTGATAGATGTTATGGCGGTGGGAAGTTGATTTACATGAGATGTTCAAATGTGTGTCCATGTAAATCAACTTCCCATCGCCATAACATCCATCACCCACCCACAGCCATGCATTATGTACAGCGTGTGGTATCTGCCCCTGAAACTTTGAAGGGTTGTAGCTCCCAAACTAACAGTGATAGGAATGTAGTTTAAATTGATTTGGACGCAGCTTGTTTCAACGATTCCAATGCACGATAGAAAAAACTATTGTTCTATTTAAAAAATTTATATCTTTGTGCTCTAAATCTTTGAAAAATGATACAATAAACTACGTTCATAGCTCCGCAGAAAGTGTAACATTTCTTGTATTGACCTACCGCATTAAAATTTCTCGTCACCTATTATTTTATACGTTACAGAGGCAAACACACTTAGTGAAACACCCTGTATATTCTTAGCACCCACATACATAGGGAAACACGATCATCAAAATAAAATTAGGTAAATCAGATCGAAAACGGAAAGATGTTGCTGTTCCTTTTTCCCACAAGCTATTCTACATCTACATACATATTACGGAATCCACCGTAAGGTGCATGGCGGAGGGTACACTGTACCACTACTAGGCATTTCTTTCCTATTCCACTCCCAAATAGAACGAGGGAAAAAAAGAATGCCTATATTCCTCCGTGCGAGCCCTAATTTCTCTTATCTTGTCTTTGTGATCACTACGCGAAATGTAAGTAGACGGCAGCAAGATCAAATTCAAATTCAAATGTTTGTATAGCTTATGGGACTTAACTACGGGGCCATCAGTCTCTAAACTTACAAACTACTTATGAACTAGCTAACACTAAGGACGGCACAAATATCCATGCTTGAGGGGGGATTCGAACCCCCCGACCGTAGTGGCCGTGCAGATCGTGACAGAAGAGCCTCAGTCCCCTCGGCCACCGCGGCCGGCGTAGCAGGATCGTACTACACTCAGCTTCAAATTCCGTCTCTCTAAATTTCCTCAAGAGAAATTCACGAAAAGAACGTCGTCTTTCCTCCAACTATCCCCAATTGAGTTGCCGGAGAATTTACGTGACACTCGCGCATTGGTCGAACCTACCCGTAACAAACCTAGTTGCTCTCTTCTGAACTGCTTCTATGTCTTCCTTTAAACTGATCTGCTGCGGGTCCCGAACACTTGAGCAATACTCAGGACGTGGTCGTACAAGCTTTTTATACGCGGTCTCCTTTACAGATCAAGGACATCTTCCCAAAATTCTCCCAATAAACCGAAATCGGCTGGAACTGTAGAGGAACGTTATAAAAGCGGTTCTATGAAACCTCTAACATGCAGTTCAATGTGACTTGCAGAATATATATAGGTGTACATAGTTAATTTTATTAAGAATAAAATAAGCACATGATATTCAGAATAAAATATATCCATGAGAACTGTTCATGATCGAATGCAGTAAAAACCACACAAAAATGTAACACTAATCATATTTTCTGTACAGATGACCACTGAATCTGCTTTGAAATAAAGCGATGTGTATCTGGTCGGAATAAAACTAATTTTTTCAGTTGTAAACAACGATAATCTAACCTATATAAACCGTAATCGCCTTTAGTTCCGTTACTTCCATATTTATTTGGCAGAAAATGACAGAAGGGCCCAATTTTATATTGGGTCCTAATAATGCCCTTTCGCTTCTTAATTTGTATGTTGCTTCAAATACATCCGCTACATTTAATACGAAGTACGTACGCTTACAGATTTATGTTTCCTGCAACATCCGCAAAATAACTGGATGAACTATTTTTTGGAAGTTTACACTACGGAAAACATCCCTTACGTTTACCTATCTTTATACAGGGAGTCCAGAGAAGGACTCCCTGATTTCAAAATTAAATATCTAGAAAACAAAGATCGATATAGGAATGCAGTAAACGCTATGTTTATTGTGAAACCTTTAAGAAGTTTATACAGCAGTTTGAAATAATAGCTACAAAAGCTGCTAATAGATGGCGCTGTAATCGCCATATGTGATGCCTAGTATAAATAGTGATCCGAAGCCCAGAGCGATCAGTTCCACCATTAAAACGTGAAAGGTGGTTAGCGTTCCGAAGGAAGAGATTAAAACCATGTACTCCACTGAACAAGGCGTTTTTCTGGTGCTAAACTACCACTGGTTAGAAGAGAGTCCTACGGCAACAATGTAGTAATACATTAATGATTTTATTTATAACTTGTGCGATGCTTGTCGCTGACTTCTGCTCTCTCTCTGACAGCGTATCGATAAACATATGACATTTGTCACGTTCAACTTTTTTGCAACAAGCTGAAGGGAGAGAGCGGAACTGTTCGTCACTTGCTTTCTTCTCCTTGAGGTGTTAGGACGTATTCCAGGACTTCGACTAATTAATGTAAGTGTGAGCTTCTTTTTTATTAATTTCAATAAAACCCCACAGTTAATTTGAAATATCTTACTTACTTACAATCCTTTCCCCATTCTCACTAATTTTAAAGTTATTTATTTTCAGCAGATCTAGTACTTCATAAAGTGATGCTCGGGTATTGTTGCAATTTGTTTCGCGATTGTACTAGAACATTCTCTGTGTAACTTTTATTTATTTCGTGTCTATGAATGGTTTATTACATTTTAATGCCTGCAGAAAAATCTTCGTAATGTTTATGAAGTCCGATAATTTTGCAATTTTTGGCGACTATCATGATTAATTTTCCACACGGTCATATAACAATAATAACCGAAACGCACAATCCCAGCAACAATTTATCGAAGTAATATTCCATTCATCAAAGCTGGAATCACTACAGAACATGACCGAAACATTTGTACCAGCTCTCAATGAGGTAAAATTTAGATTCCGCCGACTTCTTCTGTAATGTTGCTTTCTGGTGTTGCATTTGCCACCGAAATTACGACCGCTACCATTTAATGGCGGAATCCAATAATTTTGTTTAAATTGTCCCTTCCTTGTAAAAATTGCGTAGTAATCTCATTTAAAAATATTTCACTAACTGGTAAAATTTCATTTGCGGTCCCCAACCTTAACTTTAATACGCAACACCCATTTTCATACGAAAGCAGCATCAGAAGAAGAATTGGCGCCCATTGTGACAGGACATGTACAATAATATATATATCAGACAGTAAATTTATTTGAAATATTTAGTTAAGATTTTTGTGAAGATTGCGCCTTTTCATGTCACTAATCCTGATATTGTGTTTTGTTTCATGTGCCAACAATGAACTGTACGGGAGATGAAAATTAATGATTTTGGCAACTGAAGTAAAGTTTAACCAGCCGATAGCAGTTAGACTTCCAGTCCAGCCAACAATTGCAGTCACAATAAAGGTAAGATCAGACTCATTATTCAGCTTGCTTGGTGCTTACTAGATTCTTCTATCTGTCGCTAGTGCACTGTAACAAATTCAGTATTTTCCATTAGGTACCGCGTTTTCAAAATTTCTCTCGCAGTTACATTTTTATTTCAAGTGAATATCAGGGAAAGTATCAATCAAATAGTTAATGCTGCGTGTAATTAAGCCTATCTTTGCTTTTCTCACTCGAAGTTTCTCTCGCGTACGTGTGAACGATTCCATAGGTAATTTCAGTAATTTTCCGTGTGAAATATATAGGACCGCCCTCTGTTATCAATTTTTGCCAAAATTCAACAAATATTATGGTTAAAACCCGCAGTCAGTTTAGCAACACGGCATCTGAACAAAATCTAAACGTTTCCCAACAATCTGTTCAGAACGTAGAAGACAACATGGCTGCCAGCTCTATCGAGCAAATTCCACCATTAGTGGAACAAAATCTGGCTACACAAACTGAACACCATCTCGCGGATACAAAGAATGACTGGCTAAAGCGTTTTGAGGAACTTTTGACTATTCAGATTAGCAATTTACAAGCTGCGACTAACACACAAATTACGGTTTTGACTAATCAGATCACTAATTTACAAACTACCACAAAAAATATGTCGCAACAACAAGCTGCGACTAACACACACGGTTTTGACTAATCAGATCACTAATTTACAAACTACCACAAAAATGAAATTGATAACTTGCAAGCCAACATGTCGCAACAACAGGTTGCGATTAATAATCAGATTTCAGCCTTAACTACACAGACCAAACAACAATTAGATCGCTTAGAAGAACAGCAAACAAAAACACAAGCAGAAATTGAAAAACTTGAATCTGCTCAAAAGCATTTGTATACACGAATTTCCAATGAGGTAAGTGAACAATTAAGTGCACAGATGCTCAAAGTCGAAGAAATCATAAATAGTAAATTTTCCACTGTACAAAAGAAAGTTGTCGACGAAATTATGGATACGGTAGACGCAAAAATTTCTTCTGTTGTCGACAATGTTACTGATTGTCAGGAAACAGTAAAAACATTGCCTTCTGCCATTGATAATATTGCGCAAAATCTCTCGGAATTAAAAATCAAACAGGAATATTTAGAAACCACTGTTGAAAGAATTACCAGTCAAGCCGAGAATATTGTGAAAAATAACCAAGAGTGCAGCAATTTTTGCATAATACGGAGGCTCAACTGAATGACAAAACAGAGTCAGAATTGGCCTCTGTGATAAAGAATGTCACTGAAAAAGTATATGAAGATCATGGAATCACCGTCAAATCTTTACAGGAAGATTTGACGGCGGTAAAATCCATGTTATCGTCACAAACAAAGTCTTCTCAGGGTTTCACGCCTGTAATAAATGTACCGCAGAATCTGAACCCAGAACATAATGAAATGAATACCCCTCGTTTTCCTAACAATCAAAGCTCAATTAATAAATTAATATCTGATCGAACAAACACTGACTATCGACTGACGACTTCCTGTGACCTTGACAGACTTGGTAGAGAAATGAAGCCTAAAGTACAATCCAAATGTTCATCCCGAAATCAGGCTAACACAGAAGAACTAGATGAAAGTATGATTAAACATCATCAATTTCAAATATTTATTAATGAGAAACGCACAGTACATCCCGTGATCTTTCTTCAATCTTTTAGAGGATTACTACCCGAGACCTGGTCGGAGAAAAGAAAAATCAGATTTGTTGTGGACTACATACAAGACGAAGCCGGAATATGGGTAAACGAAGCCTTGCAATTATATGACACCTATGGTGAATTTGAACGGGCATTTTTGTCCACTTTTTGGTCGCCCGTGGTACAAGAACGATTTAGGAATGAAGTGTACAATCCGCAGCCTTTCGATGGAAGAAACGGAAGCCTGCGGAGATACTTCGAGAAGTATCTCAATAAAGCAAAATTCTTTGACGACCCTCTTCCGCACCGGGAAGTACTTCGTGTACTTATTAACAAATTGCCCACAAGACTGAGGCTACAGCTGGCTAATGTGCAAACGTACGATTTGCAAAGCTTCCTCTCAATGTTAGACACGCTTCATTTGATTTTTGAAGATGATCGAGCACGTCATTACAATAACGGGTACGGTTACGGGAACCGTTTTCTCAATCAATACAACAATCAGCTGATTCCCGTCAGCCAACAGCCGCAAGCAGAAAACCAAAACATGTCATAATCCCAGCCGATATTACTGCAACAGCCATTTATTTAAAATAATGGACAGTCACGTCCCCAGCAAATGACAACACATGCGAACGGCAGTAACGTCGTACGTAATGTTCCCAACGGCGGGTAATATTACCGACGCCACCGTGGTAATCGGTTTAATCCTGGCTATTTCAACAACAACAACAACAATAGCTACCGTAATACTGCTGTTGCCTATCCGAGCAATTTTAATGTCAACCAGCAACCTCAGTGGCATAACCATAATCAGTATAGAAATTTAAATGAGAATAGAAATTTCTTCCTAAATAATCCCAGCAGTAATCAGCAATTTCAAAATTTTCGTCCGCCTCAACCACCGCAGCAAACTACAAACACCGTACCGATTGCAACTATGACCACTGACTGTTCGGACCAGACAAACTTGACGACAAGCCAGTCGGCAGTGACAATAACTGACGTGACTGAGACAATAAACCAACCACAACGACAGGCTAGCAGTATGCAGACATCAATCCAGAGAGGCTCATGTTAAGCCCACCAACATTGAGCGACAGCGACAGCGTGGGCACAATTCTTTCTGTCAAAATGCTAAGGTACAATGATGGAACGGACATTAGGGAAGAGCTATTTCATGAACCAACACAGCAACCCAAAGTTACTGTAGTCACCTACCAAGCACACACTATGATCACTGTAGGAGGCATACCAACACCTGTACTAATAGATACTGGAGCAGCGGTGAATGTTTTGTCTGGCGGCTTGTTCAAGCGAATCAATCATATTCAAAAACTACCCACCTTCCCAGTACAAAATTGCAAAATCATTGGTGCTGTCGGGGCTAAATCCAAGCCAGTAAAAGTTCAAACACTTGTTCCATTACAATTTAATGGTGAAATAGATCAATGTTCATTTTTAGTCGTAGATGCAATAATAGAAGACTGTATACTTGGCTTAGAATATTTACAAAGTAGAGAAGGAAAATTAGACTTCAAAGACGGAAAATGCCATTTAACAATAAATCAACATGTATGCATTCTAGATTTAATTAAGAAAGCAATAACATCTGGTAAATCTTACAACTCTGTCAAACTTGATAAAATGTCAGTTAATCAAATTCAATTTGAAGGTCATACTCATGTTTCCGAACCTGAAACCGAATCTTTTGAATCCATAGCTCAGAAAGTTGAGGAATCCACTAATGCCACAGATTGTCAGAGGCAACAACTTTTTCATTTGTTACATAAGTACATCCGCGTGTTTGACAAAAAGCCAGGTGTAATTAAAACCTCACGAGGCGTTTTGTAAACAAACATATTCCATTCCGTGGGCTAAGCAGCCTGCAGTTAAAGCCGAAATTAATCGTATGATCAGGTGGAACGTCATAGAACCTTCTATGTCGCAATATTCCAGTCCTCTTTTGGCAATCTTCAAATCCGATGGATCGGTTCGTCTCGTGCTTGATGCACGTGCCATCAACAAAATCATTATTCCTGTTAGAACTCGAACAGAAAATCTAGAAGAGCAACTACAAAAATTTTATGGAGTAAAATATCTTTCAAGCATTGATCTTAGATCTTCATACTGGCAGGTTCCTATAACCGAAGAATCCCGAAAATATACTGCATTTATTTTCTCTGGACGCTCTTACCAGTTCAAAGTGTTACCTTTCGGTCTGAATGTAAGTTCTGGAGTTTTTATTACCGCACTTGACACAGTGCTTGGTCCAGAACTGCTTGATAGTATTACTGTTTATGTCGACGATATACTTGTTGCAACATCTACCTGGGAAGAACATCTTGTCCTACTCGAAAGAGTATTAAACAAATTTCTGTCATCTGGTGTGACTGTCAATCTAAGAAAGTCAAAATTTGTCCAGACTGAAGTAAAATTCCTCGGACATATCATCTCATCTACAGGCATTGTACCAGATCCTGAGAAACGTAAAGCACTTAAAAATTTTCCCACACCGCACAATAGAAAACAATTAAAAGCATTTTATGGTTTCTGTTCTTTCTATCGGCGCTTCGTACCTAAACAATTACTAAATAGTTCGGCTCTTCTAAATCTTCTTCGAAAGAACACACCGTGGAACTGGACAGAACAGTGCCACAAGGATTTTGTAAAAATTATACAAGCCCTAGTAAATTCGGACATACTCCATCATCCGGATATGACACAAGATTTCTGCATTGCCACAGACTCGTCAAATTCTGGTGTAAGCGCGGCGCTCTTCCAAATTTCAAATAATTTAGACCCCCGGACGTTAAAAGTCATCAGTTTTGCCAGCCGTACGCTCACCGAATGTGAACGACGGTATTCCACAACAGAATTAGAACTCCTCGCAATAGTGTGGGCATTTAAAAAATTCCATCACTACGTTTTTGGAAAGCACACGAAAGTTTTCTGTGATCATCAGGCACTCAGCTTTCTGATGTCGTGCAAGCTATTGCACAATCGGCTTGCCAGATGGGCTATGATACTACAAGAGTATGACTTTGAGATAAAACATATTAAAGGATCAGATAACGTCATAGCTGACGCCCTTTCTCGTCTTCCCCAAGGTTTGCCAGAGTTTCAGGATTGTATTGAGTCAAATACAGAATTTAGAATAATGCTAATGAAAGACACCGAATTCAGGTCATATTACTTAAATATGTGTAAAAATATGCAGCAGCTGCAACATGCAGATGATAGATGGTGCAAAGTTATGACACAAATTACAGAAAAGCCTGATACCACATTCAGTGAACATTATAGGATATACAATGGAGTACTTTTCTTTCGCCGACACCTACAGTCACAACAATGGTGTGTTTGTATTCCCGCTTTGAATGAAAACACTCTCATTTGGCACACGCATCGTGTCTGGGGACACTTTGGCTCGCTAAAGTGTCTCCGCAAGTTAAAACAATATTGCTACTTTCCAAACATGTCCCGAAAAATCCACAACACAATCAAATCCTGTCTAATTTGTCAGCGATGCAAACCAACAATCAGTCTAACAAGATGCCACTGCATTCCATTCTGCCTTATCGACCGCTGCATCTTGTCTCTATCGATACAACCGGCCCCCTACCAATTGGACGCGGAGGCGTTCGACATATACTTGGCATATATGATGTTTTCTCAAAATTTGTAAAACTGTATGCATTGAAAACTACTACAGCTAAACCAGTAATTCGCCGCCTGGAGCGTGATTATTTTCCCTTCGTTGAAAATCCCGTAACAATACTTTCAGATAATGCCAAAACCTTCACGTGTCAGGCGTGGAAGGACTTCATTCGCAATCATGGCCTCAAACACATCCTCATTTCAAGGTACAATCCATCTGCTAACCCCATGGAACGCATGTTCCGTGAGCTCAATCGCTTCATGCGAACATACACCGCTAACAAGCAAACACGCTGGATAGAGTACATTGGCCTGTTCGAACAAGTTGTTAACAACCTACCACTCTATTCGACACCATATACACCAACTGACCTAGTATTACAATCTAAAGAATCGAATGAATGGGTAAAACCAATACCGAAAATCCCACGAAGTGAAGTAACTCTGGAAGAAAAGGTAAGGCAAGTTCTTGTAGCTCTGACTGATGCAGCATTAAAAAGAAAGTCCTATTATGATAAACAGCTAAAAAGAACACAGACCTTCAAAGTTGGTGACTTTGTAATGCTACGAAACCAAGCAAAACCATCAGCCATTCTTAAACGGAACAAAAAGTGGCAATATCTGTACACTGGGCCCTTTAGAGTAGTTAAAATACCGCACGAGGGAAGTTATCTATTATCTGCAGTCCATTCAGGGAAAATACGAGGTTTATACCCACACAAAGATTTAAAGAAATTTTATGCATAAATCCAAGCTGATCAGCTAGTATCTAGTCCTACTTTCACTAAAAAATACTAAGACAGTGAGCAAAAATCATTTTCTACAAAGGTAAGTGCAATGCAATTGATGTTGGCTCACAGAAACTGTTGTCACGCGTGAAATTTAAGAATTATATAAGAGAATCTCACCTAAACATTTATGATGACACACACATTTACAAAAAGAGCATTAATTAGTATAGTATTTAGTATTATAGGGTATAAGAATATTTACAATTTTTTTTATATGTCAAGGAGATGAATGAAGGAAATGATATTATTGCGGGGTGGAGCGCACTAGCACACCTTCGTCTACGATGAGAGTTCAGTATATATATATATATATATATATATATATATATATATATTATAAGAGAAGGAGATGATGAGGAAATATTTATATTTTAGTTGTCTGTGGCTCTTAGTACACACACACACACACACACACGTACCCACACATACACACGTACACACACACACACACACGAATGCTGACATTACGACGCGTGAGCAGTAACAAAAATAAAAACATTACAGTTAACTCTGATCAGCTGACCGACATCACAAATCTAACGATTCCTTAAATTGTTAAGACGAATGTAATTTATACAAAACAAAGAAGCTTGTTGAATTATTCTATCTATACTGTAGGGTACTGACAACCGCTTAAAGGTTAACGTAATATTTTACATTATTGCCAGTAAACCCGCACACCAGTTGGTGTGGAATATCTTTCCGCCCATGTGCCACTTTTAGATTTAGTCACCAAAACATTACACTGAATGTAAACAAATCTCGTAGCGCTGCAGCTCATACAACGTAATTATGCAGCAATCTAAAAACATCAACGTCTAGTTTAAATAGTCTGTAGCATAAGCTGTAGAATAAGAATTCATTTTCAGCTGTGAATGAGCAGAGAATTGTGTCGCCGCCGACGCTACGAAGATCTACGAGTCGCTGCAGAGGATTCATACGAACATTTATCACAATTTATATTAGACTAGATATGACACTGTAACGAACATTTCACACCTGATAAGTATAAGGAGCTAGATAAATTAACATACCACCCCCTAAATTAGTAGGCACAGGAACATTTAGTCAGACACCAATATTTGCGACTGAACCACGCACATATTTTCATAGTCAAATGCGGACAGAACACACGTAAACGAGAGACGATGAAGGAGAGAGAGGGGCAAAGAATTCTAATCTAGAATAGAACAGCTGTTAATTTTATTAAATGCAATATTTTGTAGTAGTAGAAGTGTGCAGTAATTTTTGTAGTAATGCGTCAATATGCTGAATTTGTGTAATGCACTATTTTTTTTCTTGCGACTATTCTCTGACTATTTTCTCTTTCTCTCAAACTGTATTAAAAAAAAACTAACAGGCTGTTTTGCACCAGGTTGACTAACGAGTCTGACCTTGCCTGTGTCTGCCAAAACTGTATTTATTGTCATTTTATTTGGTTCGGACTGGTATGCATGATTTTATCACTCAAGTCGTTTAGTCCAATTTTATGAACGGTATAACATGACATGTTAATTTTGACGAGGCGTACTAAAAGCTGTAAACCGAAATTTAGTATTGTATCAAAAAACTACCCAAGACGTTTCTAAAAGTCATTGAATGTTTACTTACTCATGTCAAATACAGTAACTTATTTAAAAGATATAATATTGCTGAGAATAAATAACTTTCCACCCAATAACTGACATGAACATAGGCCACGCCTTAAAAATAAATATGTAACACCCAATGTTGACAAATAATCGTTTAAAGATTTGTGCGATCTGAAGGGAAAGCAAAAGAATAATGTGATCTGAATGTCACTCGAAAGAAACTGTTACATAAAGTTTTACATATGACATAGCCATTCTCAATGATCTGATTTTGTATATAGCCTTGTACATAGGTTATGTATAGTAAAATCATTACGAATTGTAAAAAGACTGAAGTTTGTGTGTGAAACTAATAAGACAGTGAACTATAGAGAGAACAAAAACAGTGACTGATAACTATTGAAAGGATGCAAACCCGCGACTTTCCTAACAAGTAGTAATTTTGTGATTAAATAAACTATGTATATTCGCAAGCCACATGTTCGAGTGAAGTGAAATATCAGTGACGAGTATAAGCGTGGACTACGATACGTAGCAGGCAAACTAACATAAATTTTGAACGGTCAGCATATAGATACGTTATAAAGTGTTCGTCGCTGTAAACTTCTCCGTGCTGGACACTTTAAAGAGTGCGACGCATGTTACTATCGCAAACCATGAGTGCTACACACTGTTAAGAACTGCTAACTTTGAACTTGTGCAGTGCAGTGCCCAACCAAGGTACGCTACGAACTTACAAGTCGTATAAAGCCCAAATGCACCAGTGTTGTTTCAGCGAATAGACTATAATCGTAACTGCTGAGATAGCCGGACGGTGCAATGAAGGTCGCGCGGCATACGGACAGACTTAATCACTATGGTATACGTGAAGTGTACTCACCGCGCTGCGTCGATTTTAGTAGTAGCCCTGTCCAAAGGATGAAGTGCAGAAATCACACACGACTGAAGGAAAAAAAAATCCAAGTGTAATGAAAACTTGTGCAAATTCACGTGTTGCCACCGCCACGGACATGCAAGCACTGGCGAGACTGGCGCGAGCGTTTACTACTTGCCAATTATTGAAAACTTACTGTTGCGTCACGCAGCTGGCGGTCGACCCGACGCGTGGAAATTTCAAACTGACAAAGTCAACGACTCCACGAACTGAAAAAATAAAATGTTTAAAAGTGATATTAAAGAGACTGACTCTTCAGCCTTGTCACATCAAAAGACTGTGCTGTAGTACTTGCAAACGCACAATCCCTGAACTAATAAAGTAATGTCCTTGAATGATCCCTGTATATATGTATATGTAATATCTAAATATGTGTATAAAGTAAAAGGTTAGATTTGAAAGCAAATTTTTTACTAGTCAAATAATAATGCTTCATCTAATGAAAGTTAAATCATTTGCAATGCACGTAGTGTATAGTAAGAAAACTTTCGCAACATATGCTTTGTAAATAGTTAATTTAAATTGCCAAAATTAGTTTATGTAAAAGACGCGACACATGTTCATGTCAGATTACTCAGATATTTGATTTCAAAGAAATAAGCCCACACTTACGAACCAATAGTAATGTAAAATTCTTGCTAAGCAAACAATGACAGAGACACTCGCGAGAACAAAAGTGTAAAAAAAAAATATAATAACTAACTGTGTCTCTCTTTCAGAAGGAAGGACTGTAACATCTGATTAAGTGTCAAATTGTAATGCCTTTTATGTGATCTTTATTTCATGTAATCCAAACTAAGATGAGCCGGCCTAGCCAAAGCGAGCGGTTGCGCAATCCTGACGCCACACCGGCTACACCGCCGGCGCTGGGGGCCAGCAGCGTCATCTCCCCACCACAACCACCGGCGTGCCGCCTTGCGTCGCGCCACCGCCCAGGCATCAACAATCGAGGCGCGCTGCGGAACCGCCTCCTACCACCTCGCTGCACCGCCGCGCTACTCGCCCACTCACCGACACTTTGCGTCGATTGAATTATAATAAAAAACAATGCAAAGCAAAAAAAGAAAAAGAAATTAATTTGTGATGTAATAATGAGACTAATTCAAAATGTATATACCTCAGACTGTATTGTTAAAAAACATTAAAATTCAAAATTGTCTATATGTTATAAACAGAAATCAAATATAAGCTCACACAATATTAAGATAAAATGTAATGACATAAATTTCTTCTTGTGTAAGGTATAACAATACGAAAATTATAGATTTTTTTTCTTTTGACTTTGAGTAGGAAATTTTCATTTGCCCACTCAAAGCCAGAGGGGGCAAATGTAGCAATACATTAATGATTTTTTTTATAACTTGTGCGATGCTTGTCGCTGACTTCTGCTCTCTCTCTGACAGCGTATCGATAAACATATGACATTTGTCACGTTCAACTTTTTTGCAACAAGCTGAAGGGAGAGAGCGGAACTGTTCGTCACTTGCTTTCTTCTCTTTGAGGTGTTAGGAAGTATTCCAGGACTTCGACTAATTAATGTAAGTGTGAGCTTCTTTTTTATTAATTTCAATAAAACCCCACAGTTAATTTGAAATATCTTACTTACTTACAATCCTTTCCCCATTCTCACTAATTTTAAAGTTATTTATTTTCAGCAGATCTAGTACTTCATAAAGTGATGCTCGGGTATTGTTGCAATTTGTTTCGCGATTGTACTAGAACAAGGCGAAGTTTTCAATGAACAGGCAGCGTAACTGATGATCTAGTGGGGCATGTTGGCCGCAAGCAAACCGCAGTTACGCCTGAAAATATCGCCACAGTTTCTGAAATTATTCAGTGAAATCCAATGTCATGCGTCCGTAGAATGGCATCTGAGACTGGTTTGAAGCGTTCCAGCACGCAGAAAATATTGAGAAAGAGCCTACACATGTTTCCATTCAAAATTCAAACGAACCAGGCCATACCCGTACGAGCTGTGCAACAAAGGGTTGCCTTTGATAATAAGATGCTCACAATGATTGATAGTGAAGGATTTGATGTTGGCTGCATCTGGTTTACAGATGAAGCACACTTCCACCAGAATGGATACGTGAATAAGCAGAACTGGCGATTTTGTGGTTCCGAAAAGCGAAACCCCTGTATTCTCCTAAAGTTACTGTGTGGGCTGCAGTATGCAGCAGAGGCATTATTGGCCTTTTTAGAAACGGTCACTGGTGCACGTTACGTTGCAATTTTCGAACCATTTGCCGCCACACAGCAAGCGTTAGAGGATCGACCAGGTAATGAAAGGTTTATGCAAGATGGAGCCCGACCACATCGGACCGAACAAGTGTTTCGCTTTCTCGAGGAATATTTCGGGAATGGAGTCATTGCTTTGGAATATCCCAAATTTACTGGTGCAGGCATGGATTGGCCTCCATATTCGCGCGGATTTGACTCCCTGTGACTTTTTTTTTTTTTTTTTTTTTTTTTTGTGGGGCATAGTGAAAGACATGGTCTACTCGAAGCAACCCGCCACGCTGGACGAGCTTGAATCGGCGATCTCTGTGGCATGTGAATCCATTTCGGTTGAGACACTACGAAATGTGATGGCGAATTTCATTCTTCGTTTGCGCCACCTCTGTAGTGCCAATGGTGAATATTTTGAAAACATTGTGATGTGATTGTTCGCAAAGAGTGTTTTCAATACGACTATTTCACTTATGTATGCTGATATGAGCTGTACAGCGTACAGTGCCATCTGTTAGCAACTTTTGTAACTATTATTTCAAACTGCTGTATAAACGTCTTACAGCTTTGACAATAAACATATCGTTTACTACATAATTCCAGAAACTTTGCAAATATTTTCAGGCTTTACTGCTGTTTGCTTACGGCCAACATGCCCCACTAGATCATCAGTAACGTGCCTGTTCGTTGAAATTTTTCGAGGAGCGTACGAATGTTTTTCGCATCGGGTCCTCTTGGAACATTAAATCGTGCTTGAAAACTTCGCCTTGTTGCCGTAGGACTCTCTTCTATCCTGTGGTACTCTAGCACCAGAAAAACGCGTTGTTCAATGGAGTACATGGTTTTTAATCTCTTCCTTCGGTACGCTAACCTCCTTTCACGTTTTAATACTGGAAATGATCGCTTTGGGCTTCGGATCACTATTTATACTAGGCATTACGTATGGCGATTACAGCGCCACCTGTTAGCAGCTTTTGTAACTATTATTTCAAACTGCTGTATAAACTTCTTACAGTGTTCACAATACACATACTGTTTGCTGCATTCCTTTATCGATCTTTGTTTTCGAGATATTTAATTTTGAAATCAGGGAGCCCTTTTCTGGACACCCTGTAAATATCCCTTTCACTTAAAATTCACTAAGTTAAATACAAGAACACGTTATCTGAAACACTTTTTGTACAAAGAACTGTATTTATAGGTCTTTTACTGTTGGATATCCAACTTGCACGCCCTTCCAACTGTGAAACAAGTCTCTTCCACATCCACCTGCCGCGGTCTCTCCTCCTCGTGTAGTTGGCTTACGTATTTTTTGCGGCCTGGGGCGCCGGCACCTAGAACACCATTGAGCAGGCTCTCTGACACACACACGCACACACACGTGTCCATTCAGAGGCCCGCCACGCCGTACGTCACCACAGGCGCGCCACCTGTTGAATCAGCGGAGAGCGCCGGGGCGTGTAAAACCGTGTTTGCAACCGACTTATGAATGGTACGCCGGAGCCCGCGGCTAGGCCGCCGACAAAACGCCAGTTCAGCCTTCCCAAAAGAGCCCTCTTCGTGTGCCGTAAAATGCAGGTCTCTTTTCTAGTTGAATGTCTCCGCTGCTTTTGGTGCGACGTTCACCAGATAGTCTCTTCAAACATAGAGTGCAAGGTGTGTCAGAAGAAAGGACAAGATTTTAAAGATGCCAGAAGTATTGAAAAGAATGACAAACTCCAGCAAACAATACATTACTTGCAACACTGAGAGGTTTCTAACGCTCGCCTATGAAATAACATTAATTGCACCCAACACACGTCACCATTTGCTTATAGAAATCTACATTTACATCTACATATATACTCTGCAAATCACATTTAAGTGCCTGGCAGAGGGTTCATTAACCACTTTCATAACTTTTCTCTACCGTTCCATTCTCTAATAGTGCGCGGGAAGAAAGAACACCTAAATCGTTCCGTTTTCGATCTGATTTCTCTAATTTTATTGGGATGCTCATGTCTCCCTAACAAGGTGGGTGCTAGCAAAATGTTTTCACATTCAGAAGTAAAAGTCGGTGATTGAAAATTCACAAACAGATCACGCCGCAACGCATAACGTCTTTCTTTTAATGATTTCCACCGCAATTCGTGCAACATTTCCGTGACGCCCGCCCCCCCCCCCCCCCCCCCGTATATGCCCCCATTACTCCTTTGGGCAAGATGGAGGCAGCGGCTGGCGCATACAGAAACAAAACTGGCAAAAACTGAAACTCTTTGGGATATCCAGAATCACACACTAAAATAGTGAGTGAGGTAAATATAGGAAAGGGTGGGGAAATGCCAGCCGACTATATTATAACCCCATATTGCTTTCAATATAACAATTGGAAGTAGGGAGCAGTGAGAGAAATTAGTTCGACACCATACAGGGTATATTGTCTGGTTCACTGACGGGTCAAAATCATACCAAGGCGTTGGGGCAGGGGTATACGTGGTGCAGCCAAGACTGGAGGGCGTCATCTCTCTGGGGAAACTGGCCTCAGTATTCCAGGCCGGAATCACTGCCATCAGGGCATGTGTGGAGAATTTGCATAGGTGCGACAAAGACCGTAGCATCTATATCCATTCAGACAGCCAGGCAGCCCTGAGATCACTGGCAGCTCCTACAACAAGGTCTAAAATTGTTGCAGAATGTCACAGGCTTCTGGTGGAGCTAGGGGAAAGCAATAGAGTAAACCTATTGTGGGTCCCTGGCCACTCGGGGATCAATGGCGACGAACATGCCGACAGATTAGCCAGGATGCGGGCAGAGACTCCATTTATTGGACCGGAATCTGTCCTGACAATCACCAAGGCAATGATCAAATTGGAGCTACGTAACTGGCTCAGAAGACAGCATGTAGAATATTGGACCAAATTCCATCAACAAAAACATGGAAAGGTAATGATGCCAAAGCCATGTTTTAAAAGAAGCTCTGCAGTCCTGTGCCTGAACAGGAGAGAGAATAGACTAATGGTTGGATTGCTGACAGGCCATGGGAATTTCAAAAATCACCTACATACAATGGGAATAACAGAAGAGGACCCTAAATGTAGGATCTGTGATGACGGTGATGAAACTGCATCACATCTAATCTTCGAATGCACTGCATTGGAGAGTAAAAGGCACAGAGCATTTGGGAAAACCAGACCCGAAGAAATTGTGTCTAATAAAGAACTGGTAAAGGGACTCCTTGCACTGTTCAAGGGCATTGGTTCGCTTTACTAGATATAGAGGGAGCGATACCGCACAATAATCTTAGTTTCGGTGCGGGCAGTGGTGGGTTGGACCGAGACTGTTTTGGCTTCGCTGAGAAAATCAAATCAAATCAAATTCCCCCCCCCCCCCGTAACGTGATAAAACAAAACGAGCTGCCTTTCTCTGAACCTTCTCATTATCTTCCGCCAGTCTCACCTGGTGAGGGTCCCACAATGGGCAACAGTACTACAGGAGAGGACGCACAAGTGTGATGTAGGCACTCTCTTTGGTGGAGCTGGTGCATCTTCGAAACGTTCTGCCAATGAAACGTAATCTTTGGTTCGCCTTCCCCACAATATTTTCTACGTGTTCTCTCCAGTCTAAGTTGTTCGTAATTGTAACTCCTAGGTATTTACGACTTTAAGGTTTGACTGATTTATCGCGTAATTGAAGTTCAGCGGATTTCTTTTTGTGGTCATGTGTATTACTTCACACTTTTCTTTATTTAGTGTCAGTTGCCAATTTTCGCACCAAGTAGTCCAGCGTATGAACTGTCCATGAGAAATTTCGTGCTTGGCAGTCCTCGGCGGGAACAACGAGGCCTGGGAAACACATTCGCGAAAACACAATCAGCATGGCGTTCCCTCTCTGGGGCATACCGTGAGGCCACGGGATTTCTTGGCTTCACAGAACGCAGCTTCCGGGAACACCCCAGGAGCGGAAGGCAAAAGTGAGAATGCAAACTCCCGCCTAAAGTCACGATTTTGCCGCGCGCCCAGTAACGCTGGTCAATGATAGGCCATCTCTGGGTATTACTCCGCACTCCACGTGGAGTACAGCATCTGATTCATAATTGGCCTTCGCAGAAACAGCAAGGAGCCCGGATTGGATAAAACAAGGAGAGGTGGTAGGAACTTAATTTGGGAGGACAGTAGTTTTTCGCAGAGAAGGGTTTCGTGTGTTTTATCCATGACGAATGTATTTGAACTCCGGGACTGTTCCTAATAAAGGGTTGAGATCGTATTATTTATTTATGACACGACCGATTTCGGCCTTGTGCCCATGTTCAGGTGCTTAAAACATTCAGAATTTTACAAGTGTAGCATGTTGGTGGAATACAATTTAATCGCGATTTGGATACAATATTAAATTGAACTCCACCAACATGCTACAGAAGTAAAATCTTAATGTTTTAAGCACCTGAAGATGGGCACAAGCCCGAAACCTGTGGCATCAAAAATAAATAATATGATCTTCAATGTGACTGGTAGCGGATTTTATTCTTAACCCTGAAAGGTTTCGTGTTTTCACTCTGGTGGAGGAAGGACATTCGTGCCATTGCTCTGGTGGAGATAAGAATTTCGCGTTTAGGCTTGGTCGAGTTTAGTACTTAGACTACTGTCTGAGCTCAGTTAGGTCTTGCGAAGAGTTGGAGAGCTGATTGATCTGTGCTGGAATTTAAGTAGTCAACCACTTGTGCCATACGGTACTGGTGTAAGGGCATACTTGTCTTTTGTCAGGCTGCCGATACACTGCATCTTGCTTCACTTGTCTCAACAAGACGAGACGTGCGAGTTGTCAATGGGCAAAGGACGGTAAACAATTGCGCGAGCTAGGAACCTTCTTACCGAGGCGGGCGACTGCTCTCATTACGGTAAACAGCAGCCTGCCGCCGCACACCATATAAGGTGGGGTGTGGTGGTGGATAAATATTTTTGATTGAAAAATGAGAATAAAATGGTTCGTTAATGATTTGGGCTCAAAACATACTGGTAAAAGTTCGTAACAATTACTCAGATCTACACAAACAACATACAGTTTACTTTTCTGATTTAGGCCCTGTCACTATTAATCAAATTATTTGGCTTGTTAATTAACTGAATGAATATGATTGCTAATTAGTCTTTGCACATCTGATCACTTCACAGAAGATTTTACTTACCATCCCATCTTATAAAATATCCAGAGGATATACAGGGTGTTTCACTAAGTATGTTTGCCTCTGTAACTTATAAAATAATAGGTGAGGGGAAATTTTAATGCGATAGGTCAACACAAGAAATGCTACACTTTCTGCGTAGTTTATTGTATCAAAGAGTTACATCACAAAGATATAATTTTCTAAAAATGGAACAATAGTTTTTTCTATCGTGCATTGCAATCGTTGAAACCAGCTGCGTCCAAATCAATTTAAACTACATTCCTATCACTGTTAGTTTGGGAGCTACAACCCTCCAGGGTTTCAGGGAGAGATACCACAAACGCTGTGCATAATGCAATGCGCCTTATAAATGTGGTGCGGCCGAGTTGTAACGTCGCCGGTGTCACGGAGCGAGAAGCTTCCTCGATGCGCTGTTAGACTGCCGACTGTCGCCGCACACGGCCGTATACCCGACATTTGGAGCCACGCAAACAACCGGGGCTCAATATACCACAGTTACTGACATCGGATGACGTTGGCATACACGAACAACTAGTACGTTGACACGTTGCTGATGCTCAGCAAGTGCCGACACGATGCCACTGGATATCATAGGCGAAGAGCCCCGGCAGCCATTACGTTCTTACGTGCCGAACAACGACTTCGGGAAACAGCCAGCTTGGTAATGCGCCGCAGTAACAGACGACGACCTGCAAGAAGTAAGGAGACGGAGGTGTTTTTTTTAGCTGCACTACACCACAATCCTCATGTCAGCTTACGAGCCGTTGCTACAGTCGCTGGTGTCAGTCTCACATCTGTGTGGCGTATAGTACACGGCCACAGGTTTCACCCGTACCACCTTTCACTGACCCAGGAGCTGCATGGGAACGATTTCTGTGCAAGAATGACATTCTGTGAGTGGGACATGCGTATTTTCACGCTGGAGTCTTCTTTACAAAGTGTTATGTTCTCTGATGAGTCCACGTTCACAATTATGGTGCAGTGAATCGCCATAACATGCACTACTGGGCCGCAGACAATCCTCGGTGGGTACGACCGGTCGACCGTCAATGTAGGTGGTCTATTAACGTGTGGTGTGGAATCCTTGGGGATGAAATCATCGGTCCACACTACTTCCCAGGTAGACTTACAGGTGAGTTATATCGCGCTTTTATAGGCGACAGTTCGGGTGGTCTCCTTGAACATGTGTCTCTACACACGAGAGTCCATATGTGGATGCAACACGATGGTCACCCAGCCCATTCTGCGCGTGCTGTTGTGGAAGAACTAAACAACAGATTTGCAGGAAGATGGTTGGGGCGCCACAGTCCTCATTCATGGCCCGCAAGGTCGCCCTATTTAACACCAGTAGATTTCCTTTTGTGGGGATATCTAAAGGATCGTGTTTATTTCACTGAACCCACATTCCCAGATGATCTAAAACGGCGCATCGAGGACGCATGTCGCTCCGTCACACCGGCGATGTTACATCTCGTCCGCAGATCCTTTCGACGGCGCATTGCATTATGCATTGAGGAACATGGACACACATTTGAAAATCTCATGTAAATCAACTTCCTACCGCCATAACATCCATCACCCACCACTCAGCCATGTATTATGTACAGGGTGCGGTATCTGCCCCTGAAACTTTGAAGGGTTGTAGCTCCCAAACTAACAGTGATAGGAATGTAGTTCGAATTGATTTGGACGCAGCTTGTTTCAACGATTCCAATGCACGATAGAAAAAAACTATTGTTCTATTTAAAAAAATTATATCTTTGTGCTGTAACTCTTTGAAAAATGATACAATAAACTACGTTCATAGCTCCGCAGAAAGTGTAACATTTCTTGTGGGTACCTACCGCATTAAAATTTCCCGTCACCAATTATTTTATAAGTTACAGAGGCAAACGCACTTAGTGAAACTCCCTGTATATACTGCTAACTGGAACAGCTGTAATCGTTTTGCAAAAATAAAAATAAAAAAATAAAATCTGTATGCCCTCTTTTTTGTCGTAATATAAAAATGCAATTATGATTTTTCTTTTGAAAATTACTGATTGTTTGATCTTTGCTGTGGTTTTTGTTATACTGAAACAATAGCTGAGCACAAGTACATTTGCGTAATCAGGTAAGTTATTGACGTTAACTATTATAAATAAATTGTCTATTAATGATTTTTACTAATTTTCTCTGTCATTATTGTCATTAATGGCTAACTGATTGATTGTTAATATGATATTGTTTATTATCGTTTCATCAAAATTCTAACTATAATCACTGATCTCTATTTCTACTGCACACAATATTTAATTTTCTCAGTTCAAACTCAATCTTTATTGAATTAATGAAGGTGATATGTCCTGGTCAGTTAAGCTTTCGCACTCCTAACAAATTATCTAATGACTTTGCAATTATTATTGTAAATTAGTTCTCATAAGGTCTGTTAGGTATTAATAGAAAAAGACTTTTTAAATTCATTCTTATATTATAATATAAAAGTTATAAAATAGTACTCATCTGTAGCATTCGTTTCTTTACATAATCTTCACATAAGAATCCATCAGCAATGACATACATCCATACAGTGCTCCAGTTGACAATGATGATGCTGCGAGGCAAAACTTATTTTCACACAAGTTGATTAAATGTTCATTCACATGAGGGGGTCTGTTTCGCTATACACGAATTGTCTCACGACGGAGACACGTTCCGTAGTCCCATTTTAACACGCGCGATACGATTGCATACGTACGACGCGATCACCGAATCTGGCACTTGTTGCGATAAATGGCACTTCTTCACTTTTCAAAATAAATTTTCACTGTGAACACTTCTTCCAATATACATGAATAAACATTCGTACCGGCGATTGCACGTGACGAACGGAACTTAGCAGTACCCACGCGGACAGCGTCCGCACGCCTCGAGACCCACACTCAGACTCCGTCTCTCACCGACTGCCTCAGCACAACAATATAGTGGCGCAGTAGAGCGCGCTGCTTACATTCATACATAATATCTTTGACAGCATAGTTTACATATGTACAATCAAAATATACAGTCAACATTACAAATTAAACAGATATCATACATGAAATAAACAAGTAAAGAAATACCTAAAATATTAGTTCACAAGAGTATACAAAACTTTTTCGAGTACAATACTATTGCAAATACTCTGTAATCAACCAGCAGATGGAAGGTCACCATCTGTGACCCTACAACCAGTACGACGCCGTCGACGCTGCCGCACGCCTCAGCCGCATGGAGTAACGGATACGCAGCTTTGCCATATTAATTATAACAGCCCGTTTTTCCCGTCAAGTTGTATGAATGACACTTCCATGAAAGAACCTGCACAGTTCATGAGTTAGTAATCATTCCACGATCATTAAGAGTTAGGCATTTTGCACTTTCCAGTCCACAACTTTGTCAAGGGAAGAAATCCTATTTTATTCTTGTTTTAATTGCCATATTTTGTGAATTGATTCCATGCCCAACTATTTGAATGAATTAATAACATAATAAATTACTTGATCATTTATCAGCCCCTTCCACCATTAAGTGTGATAAATGTATTTTATCTCACACAGCAGCAGATAGCCCCACACGTGCCACCCTCTTCCTAAAAAATTTAGCTTCAGGTCAACCACCTAGGGGTGATGATTCCACTCTGCAGTGGAGTGTGCGCTCATATGAAACTTCCTAGAAGATTAAAATTCTATGGCGAACGGTGACTGGAACCTAGTACCCACGAAAGGCATAGGTCCCGGCACGAAACACAGTTTTAATCTGCCACCAATTTTCATTTTAAGAGGTGACAGTATAGACGAATCGCAAAAACAAAACAAAACAAAAATGACATCCGAAGTGTTTGCAATTTTTATTGGGTACTCACGTACAGTCAGTTTACTGCATTTTCTTTCCCTGTGTCGGTAAACAGGCTGCTATGGGTTTGCACTGGCGCATTTATCGGATGTCGGCAAGAGAGTGTTGATATTCAAGTTTGTTAACTCGTACTTTAGTTTACATTGAAGGTTTCATTGTGATTTGTTGACAAATTCTACTGTACTACAGTGTGTAAACATGCCGCACGTATTTACAAATGCTGAGTATCCCGATATCGTATTTGTGCCTGGATTTTGTAATGGAAACGCTATTGCTGCTTTTTACAGAGAATACGTCATACGATTTATTAAGAACGTTTATTCGTGTATTCATTACAATGCGCCACATTGATACAGTTCTCAGCAGTCATATTCCTTCTGAATGTGTAAATGAACAGAATGTGGATGTAGTATATCATTCAGTCGGTGTAATATACATGCACAACAAGCACTATAAAATTTCTGCAGACATCGGTGTTTTAAACACAAAGCTGTGGCGGAAATAACGTATACATGGGTTCCACCAGTGTCATTTAATAGCTCATTCAACAACTCTTAGCAGGAGATGAGGATAAGTGATTAAAATTTTGTTATTGGAAAGTCGTTGAAGAAATCCCGTTTTATCAATTTTCAATCATAACGATTCGAAGTTGTTCAGAAGGCTTTTTGATGTTAGATAACTGTATTGTGTATTGCTCAAGTATTTGCAAGTCCCATAGAATTATCATGAAAAAACTATATAGTACATTCAAGGATCATCATCTCACAAAAATAATTGAATCTTTGTTACAAAACAGACAGATCTATGTAATGCCGGATGGTAGAAAAAGCTGATGGCGCCCACAGAAGAATGGTCTCGCCCAGGGCAGCGTTCTGGCCTCCCTACTATTCAACCTATACACCAATGATCAACCAACACCGGAACACACTACCCATTTCCTGTACGCCGATGACTTGGCCATTGCAGTACAAGGAAATAGCTTCGAGGAAGTAGAAGAGAAAGTTCGCTAAACATAATGTCCGAATACTATAAGAAGAACTACCTCAAACCAAACCCTTCGAAGATTCAAGTTAGCGCATTACACCTTCGCTCAAAACAGGCAAACACGAAGTTGTATGTCACCTGAAATGACAGCAAGCTGGAACATTCGGACAGACCAACATACTTGTGTGTCGTACTGGATAGATCACTGACGTACAAATATCACTGCAAAGAGACCTGCCGAAAGGTTGCTGTCAGGAACAATATCTTAAGGAAACTGAGGAACAGTAAATGGAGAGCTAGGCCAACTGTTTTACCAACAACTACTCAAGCACTCTGCTTTTCCACGGCAGAATATGCATGACCGGTATGGTCCCGATCCACACATGCCAAAAAAGTCACCACAGCCCTAAATGAAACAAGCAGGCTAACAACGGGTTGCATGAAATCCGCACCACTTGTGAAAATATATAAAGCAGCTGGATTATCATCTCCTGAATGCCGAAGAACTGCTCATGAATGCACAGAAAAATTCAAACAGACCTTCGACGAGCGCTACCCACTGCATGGTTCGTCATGTGGACGCAGCAGACTTAATTCCCGCAAGAGATTCCTCGCCAGTGACCTGAATGAACCCTCGAAGGACTACCCTGCATCACGAGAAATGCCCAGCGCCAGTACAACAAGCCGGAAGATCTGGAGAACACTGAATCGTATCAGAACAGTCGTAGCACCAGTCAAAAGAAATCTAGACAGATGGGTTTTCAAATAAGGAGACAAAAAATACGACTGCGGCGAAGATCAAGATATGGATCATTTTCTACAGTGTTCAATCTGTCCCACGAGGTGTACCCTTGATTAACTATGGCTTGAGAAAACAGAAACATCGGATTTGGCCCGATACTGGGCTGAAAGCCTTTGAAACTAATTTCCGGACACGAAAAAGTAAAGTAAGTGCAAGCCCCAGCAGATCGATTTAAAAGAAAATATACAAGCAATTCCAAGGTGAGCCACTAAGTTTGTACTTGTGTTACAGAATTGCTTCGGGAACTCAAATGGGAGTTGCTGGAGGGAAGACGACGTTCTCTCCGAGAAACAATGTTCAAGAAATTTTTAGAGCCGGAATTTGAAACGGACTGTAGAAAGATTGTACTATCACCAACCTACATTTAGCGTGAAGACCACAAACCAGAGATATCACGACTCGTACAGTTGCATAATAGTATTTGTTTTTCCCTCGTTCTATATGGGGGTGGAACAGGAAAGCAAGTAGGGCGTAACTAGTAGTGGAATTAGATACCCTCTGCCACGTACCTTTGGGTGGTTTTCGGAGTTTATATGTAGATGTATATTTGGACGTATTAAACGATTTTCAAATCATGGTAGTAAGTGCTACAGTAACAACGTTCACCAAACGGTGTAAGCTTCAACCCACTAAAAAGAATCATTTGGCGAGCGATATTATTGCAGCACTTACTAGGATCATGTCTAAATGGTCTAATACGTCCAAAACCGATTATCATATATTTAAAAAAATATCTGATGTGCGACTGGTTATTTTAGAGAAATGGTAAAGAAATCAAATTTCTGCCTACACTATCCAGCATAAATATATTATTATAGAAATAATAATACCTCATTTTTACTCTTGACTAATGATGCCTCTTTCACTGGTGTTGGCATAGATAACATTCGTAATTCACATTAGTGGTCCGAAAGGACACATACTGTTGTGCAGCCACATTTTAAGAAACGCATCTTTGTAAAGGTGTGGTTTGATACACGATCAGCTGATTAGGCCTGTTGTGTTACGGCATCGTCTTACCGGACCCCATTAGTTACATTTTCTTGAAAATGTGCTTCCAGCATTATTGGAGGAGAGTCATTTGCCTACTTAATGTGTACGCTCAGTCAGCATGAACGGACTCCATTTACATTCCAATCGTCAGGAGTCACGTCTTCTAACATTCCCCGAAAGATGGGTCGGTAGGTCTGGACACGTTTCTTGGCCACGAATGTCCTCGGACCTATGGATTTTTGGATTGTAAAGTCTACAAAGAGAAAGTTAACAGAAGAGGCGATTTGGTCTCTCGGCTTATGGATAGTAGAGTCCTCATAAAAGAATGCAAAGGCGCTGTCTGAGGAGTTACACATGAAGTTATCAAGATACGTAAAGAGGGTATTGACGTTGGTGGTGGAATCTTTGACCATCAACGTTGACGTCATCATTTGCGTCCCCTTTCAGTTCGTTTAGTCTACATAGTAAGACTTGTAACTGAATGAAATTCAGTACATGTTCTACGTCGCTTTTATTGTACATAGTCCATTCTGTCCCCTCCTAAAATATTTGCTATTCACCTCAAAACCCAAAATGTAGCGAAGGATAGAAATATATGTCACTACAGTTTTAAAATCTATCCTGATGAACCACAGACATTGCCGACGTGGGGTGACTTGCGTGCCTCAACGAGCCAGGCAGCCGTACCAAAGGTGCAACCACCAGGGAGGTGATTACAGGGTTATATACACGAAATGAGGTGGTTTAACGCAGGAGCAGGTCTGATAATGAATAAGAAAATAGAAATGCCGATAAGGTATTATTAACAGCAAAGTGGACGCATTATTATAGAAAAGACAAACACAAAGACAACACCGACCACAGTAGTAGAAGTTTGTATGCAAACAAGCTCTGCTGATGATGAAAAGATCGAAGAAATGTATGAGGATATAAAATAAATTATTCAGTCAGTAAAGGAGATGTATGCTTGATTGTGATGGGGGACTTGAACTTGTTAGTAGGAAAGGGAAGAGAAGGAACTGTAGTAGGCGAATATGGACTGAGGAAAAGGAATAGAAGAGATCTCCTGGTAAAATTTTGTGCAGAGCACAATTTAATCATCAGATAAACATGAAAGAATGTTTTAAACGTGGAAAAGACCAGAAGACACTACAATATACTAGTTTGACTTCATAAGACATAAGTTTAGAAATCAGATTTTACACTGTAAGACACATCTATGCGCAGATATAAACTCTGACCATAACTTACTGATTATGAACCGTATTTTAAAACTTAAGAGACTGCAAAAAATTAAAAATTGAAGAGATAGAATCTGGACAAACTGAAGGAACCAGTGGTGGATAAGAGTTTCAGAGCGAGAGGATTGGCTATAACAGGGTAAATTAATACAGTAGAAGACGAATGGGTAGTTTTGACAGATAGAACAGTGAAGGCCACACAGAACCATATAGACAGCAGGAAAAGAGAGGAATTCTTCGTTTGTGTGGCCATGATGTCCATAGTGGCTTTCATAATTATGAATGGCAGTGTTTGTCCGTCTATGCAACTACAAATAAAATGCGATTGTTCTCACCAGACGCGTTTTGTTTTAATGACAGTTATGCATTTCAAATGGAAATATATGCCGGAAAGTAGCCTCAAGTTTTTAATTCAGGCGAAGACGTTGTTTCGAGACTAAACGAGGGGATTCAAGGAACTGGCCGAAACATCAGAACAGGTAACTTATATACATGTATCTTGCTTGATGAACAATGACTGAAGAAAAGTTGGCACATTGAGAAAGAACAAACCTCAAATTCCTAAGGAATTTTTCTGCCATAATTGGGAGGGAAGCTACAATTTTTGCTTACAAAGAGACGACTTCCCTTCCAAATGTACCTAAAAGATAAAAAAAAATTTAAAGGTATACATAAAAATAGATAAACATATTATACATAAAAATATATACATAAAAAAGTTATACATAAAAATGTTATACTTAAAAATAATAAAATCTAAGTTGTCCTAAACATCTAGCATCAAATAAAAAAGGAACAGGTAGAAAATGATGTTTCAGAATATTATTTCACACAGCTCCCGCAGTAGAAGCACATATCTATGATGACTACCAATATCACAGTGCGAATCGGAAAGGAAGATTAGACTAGCTTTCTTTCATTCAAAAGGAGGAACAAATCGGTAAAATATGTCTGCTATTCATAAAATGTAATGACCTCACGTTTTTCATGATAAAAATGCCTACGTTGCATTAGTAGGCTTACAAAAGTGTGATGTTCTACTGAATGCCTACATGGCAATTAGTAAACGAAAATCAAAACGCACGTGTGAGAAATAAAATCGTATAAAATGCCATGTAGTGGGTAACAGAAGTCACACTAAAATAGTCTGAAATATAAAAAAAACACATAGTCCCAGGAACGCATCCACTATTAAAGAAAGTACGTAACCAAGCGTCCAAAGACAGAAAGCCAAATAAGAGAGTGGGGAGTTATTCGGTATATCTTCAGCCAGTTGAAACCAAAATAGAAACCAGTGACACTCAGAACCGAGATACACACACACACACTATATAGTTATATTATTTTTATGTAATTACTTATTTCATTTTATTTTTATAATTATTTTAATTTTTGAAATTGTACTTTCTGTAATACCACTTATATATGGTGTGGCCTAGGCCTGGGAATGTATTCAACTTTTTGTATGTACTTCATATTCTGTCAGCTTCTTGTAAATATTATTTCATTGTAACATTGTGTTACATGATTTTTGTAATCTTGCAGATTCTGATAATGATGAAATCGAAAAGCGTCAGTAAAGCACATAGCCACATCAATACATGTGGACTGTATATTCTAGCAACAGCGTCCTTATTAGCACCTGTTAAATATCGACCAATCACCATGATGGACACATGCCTTCTGCAATACTTTGTCACGTCCTAAATTCATAGTCTTAATTATGAATTTTATGCCATTTACTAGACTCCAAAAAATACGAAAAGCACTGAGCCTCCCGCAGAAGAGATGTGTTTTATAACATGGAAGACAAAGATGTGACATATCTGAATATAGGTTCCTGTTCAAAATCTTAATGTTTGTAATTTTTTTTTAATCGGTCTGTATTTTTTTTATTTTTTTTTTATTTTAGACTGTAGAAAGAATTAGAAAACTATAGATGGCAACACTGCACTCACTTCTATATCGAGTTCGCTGCTAATCACAAAGTTCTTTAATATTGCCGCAAGCCTTCCGACGGAAAGCGTGCAGCTGATCGCTGTGGTAGCGGTTCCCCGGTTCAAATCCCACCACTAGCAGCAAAAAATTATTTGTTTGTATTTACTATTTCTAAAATGTTCTACGTGTTTCTTATGCTTGATGTACTTATAGTTTCCAGAAAATTGTTTCTAGGTATAAATAGCGGAGACAACAAGCAGGAGCCACTATGTTCTGAGTGTATGCCTGTGATAGCAATAAACGTGTTTTAAGTGTAAAGTATTGTTGCTTAATTAAAGACCAGCCTTCGAACTCTGGACCATCTGCAGTTTTCAATGTGATAATATTACTCTTCATAAAATCTCGTTTGCCGTGATTGCTGCTTCTTAGGACCATGAAAGAGACAAAATAAAGGAACGCTGTTACTAGATTAACCTATGCTTTAAAAAATGATGAAATGTTTTTGTCAATGAAAAATCATGTAACCGCAACAAATACATGTACCTGTAACACATTAAAATTTCATTAATATTGGCCGGATATAATTCGAACTATACAGTATTAAATTGAGCACGAAAATACCCAAAACTCAACAAAACTATTCCATAAAATAAAAATTAAACTGAACTTCAGATTCCTTCATTAATGCCTTGAGCGTAATAAGGCAGATATTGGTAGAACTCATTTTGCTACAGGTGTATCGGTTCGCTTTTAATTAAAAGCTAAGGTCGAGTCTCCATAATGAAAAGTATATAGCGGCTTCCTATGGTCAGCCACGGTATGAAACATCAGCTGACGCATTTTGGGTGAGGCGGCAGGCGGTCGATTCCTTTGGGCCAACCGAGATTTATTCGGAGAGAGTTTAATCTTTTTGAAATCTCAACTTCATACTATATTGTTATTTAATCAGTAGTTCGTATTGTACACTTTTCCAAGTAATTAATAAAATTAATTCCAAGTACAAAAAGAAATTTATATTGTTAAAGTGTAACATTCACTTGCTAATGCAACTGCCGATACTGTCACATGCAGTTTAACACATTGTTGTTGCTACAGCTGAGAATAATGGATACAAATCTAATCGATATACGCAAATATACAAAATGCGCAGTTTGACCAAGAAAAGGTGCCAAAAATAGATAAGAAACACAATATTTTGTAGCAAAAGTAAACAGTTTATGTGCTCAAATCATATGAAAACATCTGTAGTAAATGTATCTATACAGGAACTACCGCTAGTGATGATGAGAATGATCAGTGTTAAAATGTGTTTTCCACCATACTTAAGCAGGACACTTTAAGTGATATAAATATTCCATTATTATGATCTCCCTGAAACTGCAGCGGTGTAATGTATTGATGTTGGCAACGGACGTTGAATTCTTTTTGAGAAACCAGTCACGTGCAATGGCGAGAATAATTTTTTGTGTTGATAATGAAATAAATAAGTAATGTTCTGTTTACAGCATCATGATGGTTGCATCGGTGTTTGGTGACATCGCGGTGAACGCACATTGTAAGCGTGTATTTGTCGTCGCCATACTGGCGTATCACCCGGCGTGATGGTTACACGTCTCGGTCACCTCTTGTTCGCATCGACGGCATATTGAACAGTGGCCGTTACATTTCAGATGTGTTACGACCCGTGGCTCTACCCTTCATTCGATCCCTGCGAAACCCTACATTTCAGCAGGATAATGCACGACCGCACGTTGCAGGTCCTGTACGGTCCTTTGTGGATACGATTGCTCCTCTGGCCAGCACATTCTCCAGATCTCTCACCAACTGAAAAGTCTGGTCAATGGTGGCCAAGCAACTGGCTCGTCACAATACGCCTCACTACTCTTGATGAACTGTGGTATTTTGTTGAAGCTGCACGGGCATCTGTACCTGTACTCGCCATCCAAGCTCTGTTTGACACAGTGCCCAGGCTTATCAAGGCCGTTATTACGGTCAGAGGTGGTTGTTCGGAGTACTTCGGAGTACAGATTTCTCAGGATTTATGCACCCAAATTACGTGAAAATGTAATCACACAAATGATATATTTGTTCAATGTACACCAGTTTGTCATCAGCATTTCTTCTTGGTGTAGCAATGTTAATGGCCAGTAGTGTATTTGTGTACCACTTTTTAATAAAGTGTTCAAATGTTTGTAAATCTATCGCACCAAACTGCGTGGTCATCACTCTGTAGCTTACAAACTACTTAAACCTAGGTAAACTAACCTAAGGACAAACACACACACCCATGCCCCATGCAGCGAAGCGCTTTAGACCGCGCGGCTACTCCACCGCGGCCCACTTTTTAATAAGTCAATTATTAAATCTTTTATTCTATGAACCTGTTTCTAAAATTTTTCCAATTTGTTACAACCTATGTTTTGATCTTAACATGCCCAGGCCTTTAAACATGCATAAAAAATCATAGAGGCGCCTGATGATGAACCCTTAGGGCTCGAAATGCATGGTGTACAATAAGACACATTTTTGTGACTGAAGGCGAGTTCATTTTATTTTACTGAAGATCAGTGGCAATAATGGACAAAATTAAGCAAAATTTTTTGAATTCACTTACTGTCCCGTCGGTTTGTGACAGAATACTTTATTCACTTTGAATGAAATAAACAAGATAAATGTGTAATAAGCGTAACAGCCTTAACAATAAATTTGCTGAATATTACATATTTATCTCTTGAGTTAAAAATTGAAACTTTTTAATGTATATCTAGGGTAGTTGTCGTTTCCGGATTCTACGTCATTAGTGAGAGCTTGCTTCAGTGCCACGCAGCGCAATGGCTGCATCACTGAATATTGGCCACCATCAGCCTGGCGCCGAGTACGTCACACTGAACTGCGGTGAGGGGAGCGCGAAACCCCAAACAAATGCGGGAAGTAAACAAACAATTGATTCCCGGGGCGGAGTGCACACAGACTGACAGTCCGGCTTTATGCTTGCTCTGTAACATAAATATACATTTCCACCAACTGTGAGCTGTTGTTGTTGGCTTATGGACACGAAATCACCACGTTCCATACTGCGAAACAGTTTACACGTTGAAGCATCACTGTGAAAAGGTTCTGAAAATTATTTATAACTCTTCTTTCTGTTGTTATTTTCCTTCCTCTTCTTCTATTTCTTCTTCGTGGTATGTACCTGCTTCAGACGAGAGAGATAAGTGTACAGACTGTACACATATTAACGCCATATATGGCTTTTTTCGATTTTCATAGATGTCTGATGCTACGTTTATTCGAAGGAGACCATACTGGGGTGGTGCATTAAGAGAAGCAGTATTTGTTAGCGAAAATTAGAAACCTGTTTACCTAATACCGACTACGTACGGCACATCTAATATAAACTGTATGTGCGAAAAGTATAACGAAGTACTGGGTTAGGATATACTATCCGACGTCCGTAGCAAGATGCAACAGTAGAAATAATATTTCGTTCAGAATCGTCAATAAGTCTTTCGTCACCCTTATGGCAAATGTGTGGCCATGAAAAAGAATATTTCGGTGCAACTTTGCCTGTGAGCAATAGTATGACTCCTGCAATATGTACTTCTTGTCAGAATACATTAGTGAAATGAAGTACAACATCGACCTGCTTAGTATATAGACCAATAGTAACAAGGGAAGGCCACGACGTTTGGAAGAGGGATTTCATCAAACTATGTACCCTTTCAGCAGAGCATTAGAGCAACAAAATGTGCAGGGAGTAAGGCTCATTACTTAAACGATTTCGAGAAAATCTCTGAAGTAGTTTCACACGTCGAACATATAACCGTGTGTTGCAACTGTAAGTATGCCATAATCAAGTGAAAGAGTGAAAGTTATTAATAATAAAAATATTGTAATGATTGTTATTGATCAAAATAAATGTGTAATAATTGGTATTGTAATTAAAATAGTAATGTTTAGTATTGTACTCGTAGGCTGTCAATGAAAATTGCTTGAGTGTACTTTAGTGATTTCTCAAACAATTACATCGTGTGTAGTTGTGAATGTTTGCGTAGCTGTAAGTGAATCTGCACATGAACTCAAACTGACAAACTCAAAATCTGACTGAATAATGTATCCAATAAGTTAAGCATGACTTTAAACAAAAACATAAAAGGTAATAAAAACGTATTCTGACCATGTGACTTTATTCATAGAATGAGCAATTTGACCTCCGGTAAAAAATAATTTGTTCCATTAAAAATTGCAATTGTTTGAACAATAGGAAATCAGCTTGCTGCAGAAGTGACTGATCAGCAAATAGATCTGAGATTGACACTGATTTTATGGCCTGCCTGTGCGCAAGGAAACATGCGCAACTGCTCTCAGAATTACTGCCACAAATGCTGCTGGTGCAAGGTCAAAAACTAACTATAGAATTCGCAGGAGTGCAATGTGAATCCACTAAATACACAAATACTAATTTTGTCCATCTCTGTAATATTTCAATAAATAATTAATTGGATTTCGGGATGAATAACAGGAAACGGACCTTATGTTGATGTTTAAACTTAAGCACTTATATATTTTTCAAAAAAGCACAACATGAATTTAAACAATATTGCGCAAAAATGGTGATTACGACTTGGGAATATCTTACACAAATCTTTTCAGGGACCCATTTACTTCTACTGTCATTTTAAACACAAGAAAAACCAGCTAGTACTTTATATAAAGTAAATAAAAAAGTTGTCTACATCACACTTCGTCCGTTTTTTTACACAAAAAACGCACTAAATTCCTGCACTATACTATTAATTATTTTAAAGAATGGACATAAAACACGAAAATGAAACCCTCATGTTGAATGGCTGTTAGAAATGGACTATAATTACGCAAAGCGCCTAATAATGAAAACATGACTCTCCTTACCTTCATTTTTCATAATCATAGAACCTTTTAAAAGTCAAATATTTTTCAACATTTTCACTCATAAAAATATTCAAATGATTCAATCTCGCACTCCAATTTGCGACTACAATCCAAGGCTGCTTGCACCACACTACTCTTGCACACCTGCCGGAGACCGGAGACTAAACTTAGTAAGCCCAAACGCAGGACAGCGAACACCAAAGATTGTCCTCGCGTGGCCAAAGATATGATTTTACAGACATTCAACGTTATTAACAGAGCATACCTACGTTTCAAGTGGTAGTCCAGTGACCCTCTGTAATTTAAAAAACAAATAAATAAAAAAGAAATAAAATAAACGACCCAAATACACGACGAACCATCCAGAACGAACATAAACAAAAGACCGCCTGGAAACGAAAAAGAAAGTCGTTAGCGTTCGGGCTTTTTGAAAGGTGCATCACCAAGTCAATTCTAGCTCCTATCGTCAATTTTTTTAATTAATTTTCTTCAACAGTGGCCATATTATTGAAAGTTTATCATGTTAAACAATTATAAATATCACGTGCATATGTATGAAATTTTTTACAGTACATCAGAAGACAATAGGCTAGTACTATTCATCGACAGAAGTGTTTTCCACGTAACAAGTACCAGAATGATACCTGTCATATAGACGCGGTAAACGTAAATTAAAATGGCATCTACTACAATGTACGAATGCAGTTTCCTCATGCACAAGGCATCTTCGGTTGTTCTATGGGAAAACAGACCTCACTGACATTTTGAAAAATTTCTCTTTCTGCAAACCATGCGCAACATCTGTTTAAATATCGTTGCTGATAGTTGATGATGTAAGATCTAATGTATTTTAATGGCATCTTCACGATAAACAATTTCTCTTTTAATGTCAGTCAAATACGAACCAATATTTATATTTCTGTAGGCATGTTAAAAACTTAATCAACTTTCCTACAGAAATATATATATATATTTGTCGTAATAATAAACTCATGTAAACAGGCAAATAAGTTTGAACATTAACCACTTGTATTTTTCTCGTTAAATCCATCAATCAAAAAGCGATAACGCTATCCACTGGACCTCCGCTTTCTCTGGCTAATGGTTCACTTACAGCTGCAACACTCGGTTACATGTTCGACACGTGAAAGTACTACTGCGATTTTCTCGAAATACCGGGTGATCAGAAAGTCAGTATAAATTTGAAAACTTAAAAAAACACGGAATAATGTAGATAGAGAGGTAAAAGTCTGATCGGAAAAGCAAAATAATTAACATAACAAATTAAGACAAAGCAAAGATGATGTTCTTTACAGGAAATGCTCAATATGTTCACCATCATTCCTTGTTCTTATAAAACTCCATGTCATTCCAAGCATGTGTGTCAATTTTTACTTCTCTATCTACATTATTCCGTGATTTATCAAGTTTTTAAATTTATACTGACTTTTTGATCACACGGTATTTTAAATATTGTGCCTTAGCCCTTGTATATTATGTTATCCTAAAGGTCTGTTAAAAGGGTACAAAGTTTGAAGAAAATCCACGATCCTCCCCTTGTAAGTCAGAATAAAGCGTATTAAATTGTCATGAATCGATCATTATAATAACAAGGTGCTATCATTTTTTTAGATGCTCCCGAAGGCACAGGAAAATATTTTTAATAAATTCGCCCGAAACTAAGGCAGAGACTCATTAGGAATTTAGACGACAGTTGCGCCACTTGTTATTGCGAAGAATGAAAAGCCTTCCTGTAAAACAAGAACGGTATGGTGTTCAAATAGGAAAATTAATCGTATGGAATGAATTCATGGCTCACAAAACAGCCATTGAGGAACTTGATGTTGAGGGGAGGGAAAAAATGTTGGGATAAAGTTTGATACGCCTCTCTGGGGACTTCAGTCAGAATATTCCGGTTATTGTAAAATCAACACTCGCTGATAATATCAATACGTGTCTGAAGCATTCATTTTTGTGATGGCATGTGCAAAAATAACCTTAAAACCAAACATGTGAATACGCCAAAGTGATGAGAGTGTACAATTTGTCCCCAAAATACTACTAGAAAAAGAAGAAGAGATAGTCGCCATTTATTCATATGGCAGTATAAAATTATCTTTCTGCCGGCGCACCATTTGCTATGAATTGGCTACTGTTATCATCCGACATCTAAATTTCAGACACATTACTGTAAGATGGCCACATCACGCATGTGTATGCGTTCTTCTTTACGTTCAAAATATATGGAAAACCATGAAACATTGAAGATTCTTAATATATATAAAACATGTTTAGAAACGTAGCGAAGTATTTTTAACTAGTTACTGATAAAATACGTTACTAGTGACATGTATAAAAAACGCGTCATGAAATAAAGCTAACTGCGACCAAGACATTTCAACAATTTTTTTTTATACATGCCAACGTAAGGTCGCGTGTCCAACAAAAAATGGATGGTTTTATGAACCAAGTGATAAAGTTACTAGTGAACCTACGGATGTGTCAATCTCCGATTTTCTTAAATTTGGATATATTATAATACATGAAAAACTAAGAGACACATAGTTCGTTCTAGCTGCGGTAAAAGATATGTAATGGGTGAAACGATCCCTACGAAATAGGTTTGCAATCCTGAGATGAGAGTTGCTTATTACCAGATGTGTTTGTGTTGGGCTTTTTTTTTTTTTTTTTTTTTTTTTTTTTAAATTTTCTTCAGTATTGGATTGTCAGTTCTGTAGACTATTTTTATTTCTTGTTTTTTGAGTATGTTTCCTATACTACTAGTTGCTTTGTTGTTGTCGACGAGATAGTTCCATTTCGTTGTTACTGTGGCTGTTCCATGTTCATGTCTGTCTGTGTATGTGTTCTATGTGTTTGTGTTGCTATTTTGTGGGTGCGTCTTTATGTGGGTGAGCGGGTGTGTATGTATGTATATTCATATGCCTACGTTTGTATTTTTCTGGGTATAACTTGTTTGATGATTCATTAGTCACTCTTGTAAAAGTAATTTTAGAAAACATTGTTGTGAGAGTTCTATGAAGACGTTCTCAGAAGAAGAACTGAACTCAATAACTATTGCTCTCAATAATGTACATCCAAACCTGACCTTCACAATTGAACATGAAAATCAGGGGTCCATGAATTTCTTGGACCTAAGCATTTCCAATCAGAATGGAAAACATCTTTCGTTATCTTTCAGTAATGAACGACAACAGATGTCACTATCACTACTAATTCCTACCATCCAATAAAATACAAAAGAGCCTTCTTCGTAACAATGATAAATAGAATGATTAAATCACCTCTAACAGCAAACGAAAACCAAAGGTAATAAAGTATTTTAAAACAAATTGCATCTACAAATGAGTGTGACTCAAAAATAGTCGAAAACCTTTTTCAAAAAGTACAGTAAAAAAAGCCACGACCACTCTCCAAACAAATATTCTCTAAAATTATTTATATGTGACCAGTTTCTAGCAGAACGAATGGGCTATTTAGAAATACTGATATAACAATTGCCTTCTCAACCGGAAATCTGTTCTCTAACAAACTGAAGCATACAAACTGGAATAACAATAAACTTTAGTTTGGCTCAGGGTTTTATAAATTGATATGTTCGGTCTGTTAGAAGTTGTACATTGCACTGGAAGGGCTCAACTTCGTGACACGTTTCAAATGACATATTTCACGTGCTTCAGAGAAAAGATCAGTTTTTGGACAACACCTCACAAATGATAAGCATCCTGAAGGTGACATTACACATTGTCTTAAAGTTCTTCACACTGCTTCTAAAGGTTTGCTGTTGAACACCTTACATGAATTAGAAATATTTACTTACTATAAAAATAATCCCTTGAAGCTTCTGAACGAACAGTTGGATTTTCGTGAGAAACCTATTTTCGATCTTCCCGAAGGTGTAATTAAAAGGATGGCTGCTTTAACTGCTAATTCACTACATAATACTGGTTAACTCTTATATTTAATGGCCTTTTATGTAATAATTATTATAAAGCACCAACGTCTTCATGGAAACAGTGTCCCCGATGGCACCAACTGACGCCATAAAAAGACGACTGCAGACAGCAATCATACACTGACCTCTTTATGGAAAAGACTTCCCTGGCGACACTAAGCGACGCCAGCAGATTACGACGCAAATATTTCTTCTATGTTCCATATGGACATCAATAATCAAATAGAATCGACATGGCAACATATGTCTATCTGAAACATCTCTGACTGTAAGCAGCCATGGTACCACAGAAACAGCGTCCATGACGTCATCAACCATTAACAGCAGACGACAATAACATCGGCCATCGTTTTAAATAATTTTAATTGTTGTGAGCGCTGTTTTTAATTTCGTACAACATTCCTTTTTACATATTTAATGTAAAAATGATTGTACATATTTAACTTTATTCGTTAATTTTAACTTATTACGACTGTCAATTTCCATTGGCTGGCGCTGACGTCAAGAAGATATACTCGCACGAGGTTTTGCTATTTAAACTGTGGAAACTGATCCATCAGCAGCTGATTATCGACTGTGACCCCCGGCTACAGCCAAATGGGTAATGCTACGCTCTTTTTGTCATTTGTAAACAGAAATATGTAGTGCTGACATCTGTTTATAATGTAGTATCTTCTGTATTTTACTTACAGCAGATTATATCTGAAGATAGCAATAGATTGATGCCAAAACCGGTCATTTTAAAAATAAAATATTGTGATCTTAGACTGTTTAATTAATTTACCTCGTTTATGTAAAAAGTCTTCACTGAGTTGAATTTTGTCAGTCTATGCATCGTGCATTGGAATCCGCTAGTTTGTGTGGAATTGGATGTTTTCAAATATTTTGATGGGCTGTACTTGTGATGATGACTATTCGGAATATGAAGTGTTTATGTTTATTGTTGCATCTGCATATTGGCAGGTGAAGTTAACTTAGGATGTGTAATTATTTTCTGTTTATATGGTGAAATTTATTTTCGTATGGACGTCATTTATGTCGTTGTGGAGTTTTGGATACGATTGGTGTCTAGTCTATGAGTCACGAGATTTAATTTTTATAGTGGTCCTATGTTGGTTTGCTTTCAAAAATTACATTTTCTATGCGAGTGAAAACAGAATTTGCTACGTGGTCGAATATGGCGCCCTTCTTGTTGTCAGTAGAACTGTTCGTGAAATGTACAAAAACTGTCTTCTGTGGATAGGTTTAGAATGTTTATTTTTGCCTTTTATTTGTGAGTTGGGAATGACATGCTGCTGCTCTAGTTGCTGTTCAATAATGACAGTGATTTCTGTAGTGGGAAGGGTTGTGCACATAAATGTGATGCAAAACGAGTTGAGTGTGGCTGTCGTGTGTAAGTTGAAATGTTTCGTTTTTTATGTATTATTTCTACAGTACTTCTTTTGTCTGTGTGTAGATTATTTTTCGCCACGGCGGAATAGCCGTGCACACTGAGGCTTCCTGCTACGGTGAACGCGGCCATTCCATGTCGGAGGTTCGAGTCCTCCTTCGAGCATGGGTCTTTTTGTTGTTCTTAGGATAAGATAGTTTACGTAGTTTGTATGTTTAGGGACCGATAACCACTGCAGTTAGGTTCCATAACTTTACAAGCATTTGAACATTTTTTATTATTTTTCTGTGAATGATATTTGTTGTAGTATTCTAGTGCAAATAACTGAAGATATATCGTACAGGTATTGAGAAAAGTATCCACTCGAACGCTTCTTGCCCCATGCAACCTGCGTAATTGCTACGTTTTGTGTTGTTATGTAGCTTACGTCGTGCTTGTGTGTTCCTTGAGTGCACTATTCGTCAGTTAGTGTGTGACACTCGAAGGACTGGGTTGGGAGAGGACGATGGGATATACCAGTGCGAAAATGCCGACATGGTCATGGTTTGCGGAGAGTGTAGGAAGGAAGACTGCAGTCTGTGACTGTACAGTGTTAGCCGAAACACATCCCAACAAACGTCATCTATCTCGGCAATTATTTACTAATTTCTTCAACAATTTACGTGAATGTGGTAGTTTAACAGTTAAATATAGTACCAGAAGGAAACAAGTGACAGCAGAAGTTGGGGAAATTAATGTTTTGGCTTCTGTTGCAGTTGATCAGCACGTTAGTTCCCGTGCAACTGCATAAGGGCCGCGGTGGAGTAGCCGAGTGGTCTAAGGCGCCTCGCTACGGAGCGCGCAGTTGCTCGCCGTCAGAGGTTCGAGTCCTTCCTGGAACATGGGTGTGTGGGTGTGTGTGTGTTGTCCTTAGGTTAGATTAACTTAGTTTAGGTAGTTTCTAAGCCTAGGGACTGATAACCAACGGTGTTAAGTCCCATAGTTTAAAAAAATAGCGCAAAGAAGTGGCATGAGCAAGGCAAGTGTCCTACGCATTATTCATTGATATCGGTTCCATCACTAACACATCTCTCTCTCTCTCCATGAAAAGCTGCATGAAATCTAAAAAAAAAAAAATGTTTTAGTTTGTGAAGGGGCGTTAGTACATGATTCTCCATATGTATCGTGTATCTTACTTAGAGATGAAGCCCCATTTATCAATATTCGCCGGGAAAACGCCCAAACATCCATTATTGATCATTTGATAATTCCAGTTAGTTTCTTCAGGTGCAACATCAACCTCCATTGAGAGTGTGTGGCGTGGGATAATTAACCATCAGTCAAAGGCGCATTTTTCATAGGCACAGTCTCGCAGAGGTCCACATTGTGGTAGTGTATCGATTGTGGAGAGAGTGAATAACTTTTTGGCAGTTTGCGAGTGTTTTAGGGTATAACCCTTGTAGCCAGTAAAACCTGTGGATTTTTCTATGTTCAGGGAGATCGCATGTAGGAGTATCTATTCTCTGTGGACTAGAGGAGCCGAAACCGCAAGCTGAAGCTCAACAGATAGTCACAGACCAGTTTAAGCAGTTGGCCGTGGAATTAGCAGAGCCCATTTACATTTCTCGAGAAAAACGATTCTTCAGTATCGCCTTGCTACTGGTAAAACGTCAGTTGATGGGGGATACGAAATCATTTGTTAGAAACTCTCAGTATCTAAGGAATGCTAAAACTTTCAACGAGTTCAAACTCGGTTTAAATACAGGATCTATAAGCCATATAGTGCACACTATTTTCGTGAGAATCCATGCCTACTATCAAAAATAGTGGAGAAGCGTTAGAACAGCTTGCGGATAGGATCCAGAAACTGAATGCCAGTACCTATCAATTGCAGGATAATGACTGGGATGATACAGTGGTTTATGAAGAAGTGGGAAATTGACACTGGGCGAATTTTTGAGGGGTAAACCCAAGGTAGTTATCAGACAAGGTCCAGAGAGGATCTCCTATTACGTTGCAGTTTCAGCAGCCTTGCACTGGACGAAAAAAGAAACAGTTGTGGTACTGTGGAATGTATCAACGAATATCTTCCCCACATGATATTTGACATTTCAGAATCAAGGGGTGCAATAGATAGTGGATGTGCCGCTAGAACTAGGAATTCAGAGTGGAATCGACTGTTAAACAGCAGATGGAAAACCATGGTCGCCGAAGTCATTCATTTCAAGCTACAAAGATGTATCCAGAGGTGAATGGGATGTTCAACAAGGGGTAATGTAAATGGTAGAGAGTACATGTGTTGGTGGTTTCGAGGAAAGTAGCAGAAAAGAGGTATTTGCACCCAGCTCAATATAGGTTATGACGTGTCGGTGGTAGTGACATAGTGCCAGGGGGTCAATGAATTTATGTTTTAAAGTTGGTGAACTTTAAGCAAGAGTTGGCAATAGTGCCACATTCAGGTGAAAGGTGTCACATGATGCTGGTGTTAGACATCCTGCGTCAACATGATGCCAAAATTGACCTCTGATGACAAGAAGTGGGAAGCTATTCTGACTTAAGAACACACTTCCCAACCTAAATCTGATGTGAGGGAGTATCCCCTTTATTGGATAAAACAATTAAACCACATACAAATATGTTAAGGCTCAATTCACGTCATTACATACAGAAAATTACAGGTATTTCTCTTTGGGTGAGTATAGAGTCGAACCTTCCAGAGGGATTGGTATTCATTATAGAATCTGTGTTTTCGTATAATTTGTTGGAGGAGAAAAGCTGCCATTTGAAGTGCAGTGAGGAACGGGTGTGTGACATGAGAGTAGAGGATGTGTGCTTGATTAACGGATGGGAAGTGGACAATTTAGAACTGTTGTGTGAGGGCGATTGGAACACACAATGTGGTGTCTACAGCCAGTCTCAGGGTACTCTTGTGCATTATATCATAAATTACGACTTTTTCACATTGGCGGAGGATGTATGGCATCCTTGTTGTTGGAACTTGAAATATTGTTTATTTCTAAAGCGACATTGACATGTGTCTGTGCATCTCATATACCATAGAATGCTTAAATGGAATGAGCTGTCTGTGTTTTGGAAGCCATATCGAATTCCTGTAGGCATTGCTGCCTGTGGTACAGGATTGTGTCAATCAACAGCTCAGAGCGTGTAATCAAGGAGAGGTCTAGTCTCTCCTTGAGTGTGAGCATAGTGGTTGCCCCTTAAATAATTAGTGGAAGGAACCAAAAATTTTATGTTCTGTTGTGACTGTCTACACCTACATGCAAAAACTGTGATGAATACTCGTACGTGTCTGATTCTGTACATTACTAAAACGTTAGATAATGTGATTCAATATCATAGTGAGTATCAGCAGATAGAGTGAGTGCTGTAAAATAGGGAGACTATAGCATTTTCAGTTCCATTCAGTGATTAGCAGTATGGCGTATTCTGTTTTGTTACGAACTTCAACGACTTCATATCAGAAAGTGTTGAAAAGCATCCTGAGAGGTTTAAAACTGTGACAGGGTTTAGTGAATTTGGCCAACATTATAGAATTTTCGAGGGATTTACCAAAAGATGTTGTGGGAAGAATTTCAGAGAAAAGGGCCACTCATTTGACGTTGTCTGGTGAAAAAAAAGTTGTTTTTCATTTACTGAAGTTAAATTTTTGGGGCTGTCATTATTGGGGAACGGGTAATAATAGATCAAAAATTCGTTAAGGCTTTTTGAAATTTTTCAGTACCAAAATCAGCCAAGCAACTATAATCATTTTTGGTATTCAGCAATCATTATCAACAGTTCACGAAGGATTTTTCATGACCATTGTTGGAATAGTGGGTTAAATTTATTTGGACAGTAGAGTGGGCACGTGCTTTTCAGTAGCTGAAGAACAAGTTAGAGTTGGTACCTGATTTACAAAGGAATTTATTCTTTTGTATGATGCTTCGGATCATGAAATGAGAATGGTTTTTGTGCAGGTAATCAAACGAGATAAATAAGATGGAAAATAATTATTCCATAATGGAAAGGGATGTGTGATGTACTAGGTGACATATATAAGGTGTTACATTTATGAAAGGAAGTTTATAACTGTTGCCAGTTGTAAACGTGAAATGGCTACTGGGATCAAGTTGGCATTACAACTGAGTGAATATGATTATGAAGTAATGCACAAGCCAGGGAAGCATCATGGAAATGTGGATGGTGTGAATAGAAAAAGTTCTGTAATATACACCTTGAATCTTAGCATAATTAATGGAGGTCATTTCAAAAGAAAAATCTAGATTTTAGAGGACACAAGATACAGCCACAGTTTGAGTAATGTGATGGGATGTTGTACCATAAAACAAGGCAAGGTACACGAGTAGTAGTGCCCAGGACAATGAGGAACGAGACGTTATGTCACATGGTCATGTACTGACAGGTCAAGGAGGTTATAACATCGTATACAGGAGAGTTTCAGATAGATATTGGTGAAATGATCAGAGAGTAGATATTGACAGGTATGTCAGTAATTATGTGGAGAGCACGGCTGAAGCAGGAATGTTTTCAAAATTTGTATTCACGGATTAGAGGTATTGGCTATTTCTATCAGCATCCTCCCCCTAAAGAAGTGAAACGGCTGCGTTTGTTGCTTCTGGGAAAGAATACCCAAGACATTCCACTGTCTAATACTTCGTCTGTGAGACAATTCGTGTTATCTAATCTGCTGTGTGGTACGTCTGAAGCAATGGCTGTGTTAGATGGGGAAGCAGAGATCCAGGACATAAGTTTTACTTGTGAGTCTGCTGTGACAGACTTTGAATGCCTAGCTGAAGGCTTCAGATATCTGGCAGACTACATTGCACGCCGTGTGTAATATAACACCTGAAGGGGGGTGTCGTCTGATGAACTACTTTGCCCTCACCTCGCAGAATACGGGTGGATAGAATTTCTATCACGAGGAAGTTTGTTAGTGCTGTCTGACGAGTGGATGCAACACCACCTAGAGAAAAGGCCTTACAACAGGCCGTGCCTACGTCACACTTAGAGGCCGCGGCCGCCACCTCACTGGCTGTTGGCTGGGGCACGCCCACCGCCGCGCAGCGGTCGGCCAGTCAGATGGCGGCCGCGGCCTCTAAGTGTGACGTAGGCACGGCCTGTTGTAAGGCCTTTTCTCTAGGTGGTGTTGGTGGATGCGACAGATCTCGGAGTCTGAGCTGCTGTTCAACGAGATTAACGTAATGACATACTTTAAACGAAAAAACTTAAGAGATTAGCCGACGTAATTTCGCAACAATATCATCACGTGGCGCCCAAGGTCATTAAAATATTCTTACGGGCCCGAATTTTTATTCGAGTGTGTTTACTCAACATGAAGCTGAAGAAAGCGAAAGCAATGGCATCAATGAGGCGAAAATCACGTCATTGGCTTTCTTCCGCTGCCGAAAGGATTTAACGAGGTATGAAACTACAATAAGCAATGCATAAACAGTTAAATTTTGTGTGTTTACTGGTGTTCTATATAACGGGGCAGCCCAGTTTCGCGCCCCTCGCTGACAGTTTCGCCACTGACGTCGTTTCAAAGGCCAATAGCAGGTCGTTTCGCTTCGGGCCCAACCTCTTATAGAATAACCTTGGACATATGTACGCTATGTGTGCCTTGACGTCGTCGACTGTCGAGGGTGCTGAGCACGCAACTCCCATGTTACTAACAACCGCTCTGCAGAACGAGACGACGCTCTAGCCAGATGTTGCTAAATTAACGACAGTGTCGGCAGCGCTGACGACGCTAACCACCGTCACTGTTGAGGCAGACTTCATGCCGCCAGCGAAGGGTCCGTGCAGGCCCTGGGCTCCTTCTCATAAGGTCACCTGCTCCACTGTATACTAGTAATATAAAGGGATTTCGAAAAACAATGCTAGTTCTCACTCGCCACCAGCCCTACTGGCCATCCTTATCACCTACACAAGTGTCTTCAGTACACTGCATACGCACAAGTTGTGTAAATGTTTATAAACCTATTGGACAAAACTGCAGTTGTCATCATTTTACGCACAAGTGTCATAGCCTCCTAACATACCATCTGCTCGGTTGGTATAAAACGTTCCTCTACAGACTAGAAGGAACCTGAGGTACCAAAATGATGACTGCCCTGCCCATAGTGCAAAAATTGTTCCCAGAGTGTTAGATTAGACATGGAGTGCCTGTACCTGACCAGCTCTTTCCCCGGATCTGACCTCTGTAGACATTATTTCTGTGTGGTCAGTTGAAAGACGTTGCCTCCAAAGACAAATCAACTACCTCCAACGATCTACAACGATATACCAGTGCAGCCTGCTGAAACATCTGTGTTGAAATGCTAACATATGTGCAGCAGTGTTTCCACACCAGATTGCAAGCGTGTATTGGCCGTGCCGGTGATAACTTTGACACAAACTGTTATGGCCAAGTATCTCTTTACTGGTCATAATCCACATCTCTAGTGTTTGCTACAATACGTATTGCCCAACCGTTGCTATCGAAAGTTTTCACAGTGCGATGTCTCGTCTGCGACTTGCACTACAGTCGTTCAACAAACTCCACTGACATTCTAATTTACCCAAGTTTGAGTTTGTTAATACCAATAGGCATTATACCATTTAAAAAGGTGTAAATTTGCACAAAAATGCACACTCCATATAATATTAAAATCTGTTTACTTTCTCCAAGGGTCTCATGGTTTTTTCGCGAGTGCGTGCTTGGCGATCATGGGGCCTCGATCTAATCCAGTCTTTCTTACTTCGCTCCTGCCTGGACTGCATTTCCCTTCCCTTCCCCTTCTTTCCTATCCTCACTCCTACCCCGCTCCATGGGGCACTGATGACCTTAGCAGTTTGTTCACCATGACCCCATGTCCCAAACAAACATAAACACCTGTTTACTGGATAGAGACTGTAAGATGGGGGACGTAGTTAGGCTATTTTATTCTGACCTTTATGTACTCTACCTTTCTATATGGGCTATTTCTTAGTTTATTTACTATTCTTCTCTCAATTTTATCAGTTTCTTCAAATTTCTGTACATTTGGGAACATGTCAGAGGAGACAGGTTCCTGGAATTGCAGTACTTTCAATTTTAATATTATTTTTCTGGATATGTTTACCGTTTGTGGATACGCATAGCAGAGAAACGTTTTGCTGGCAGGTATTCGAACCCTCGGCCGCAACTCTCAGAGGCAGCTGCAGCGGTGTGAGGTGGTCGGCCGAAAGCAGGTGGCTTTTTACATGCGAAATCTTTCTTCGGGAACTTGCAGGATGTACCTCACAATGCCTCGTAGACGGTCTCTGGTGGACGCCAGCCCGGCGCTGCTTCCGAGACAATCGGCCGTTTTACATCTACATATATACTCTGCAAATCTCATTTAAGTGCCTGGCAGAGGGTTCATTAACCCCTTTCATAACTTTTCTCTACCGTTCCATTCTCTAATAGCGCGCGGGAAGAAAGAACACCTAAATCGTTCCGTTTTCGATCGGATTTCTCTTATTTTATTGGGATGGTCATGTCTCCCTAAGTAGGTGGGTGCTAGCAAAATATTTTCACATTCAGAACTAAAAGTCGGTGATTGAAACTTAGCAAACAGATCACGCCGCAATGAATAACGTCTTTCTTTTAATGATTTCCACCCCAATTCGTGCAACATTTCCGTGACGCTTTCCCCCCCGTAACGTGATAAAACAAAACGAGCTGCCCTTCTCTGAACCTTCTCAATATCTTCCGTCAGTCCCACCTGGTGAGGGTCCCACAAGGGGCAACATTACTCCAAGAGAGGACGCACAAGTGTGATGTAGGCAGTCTATTTGGTGGAGCTGGTGCATCTTCTAAGCGTTCTGCCAATGAAACGTAACCTTTGGTTCGCCTTCCCCACAATATCTTCTATGTGTTCTCTCCAGTCAAAGTTGTTCGTAATTGTAACTCCTAGGTATTTGGTAGAATTTACGACCTTAAGGTTTGACTGATAAATCGCGTAATTGAAGTTCAGCGGATTTCTTTTAGTGGTCATGTGTATTACTTCACACTTTTCTTTATTTAGTGTCAATTGCCAATTTTCGCACCAAGTAGAAATTTTGTCTAAATCGCTTTGCAGTTGCTTTTGATCCTCTGTTGACTTCACTAACCGATAAACTACAGCATCATCCGCGAACAGTCTAAGGGAGCTATTCAGATTATCTCCTAAATCGTTTATAAACACGAGGAAGAGTAGGGGACCTATAACGCTTCCCTGTGGAACCCCAGATATCACTTCTGTTTTACTCGATGACTTACCGTCAATTACAACGAACTGTGTCCTTTCTGATAGGAAATCGTGAATCCAATCGCACAATGGGGGAGATATTCCATAAGGATGCAATTTCATTAGAAGCCGCTTGTGGGGTACAGTATCAAAAGCCTTCTGGAAATCCAGAAATATGGAATCGATTTGAGATCCCTTGTTGATGGCACTTAACACTTCATGTGAATAAAGGGCAAGCTGTGTTTCGCAAGATCGATACTTTCTGAATCCGTGCTGACTATTGGTTAATAGGTCGTTCTCTTCGAGGTAGTTCATAATATTCGAACAAAGTATATGTTCCAAAATCCTACTGCATGAGAGAACATTGTCCGATAAACGACAATAGCAGGGCCTTCTGGTCGCCAGGTCATTAATGGTGACGAATGTGTTGGCTGTTATCTGTAGAAATTCTCCGAAGGCAGCAGAGCAGGAAATGTTTTACTGTAATATTCTCAGTTCGAATATAGTAAATTTCCTTGAAACGGAAAATCTTCTTTCCATGAATCAGCGCGGGTTTAGGAAACATCTTTCATGTTAAACTCAGCTTGCCCTTTTCTCACATGACATCTTGCGAGCCATGGATGAAGGGCAACAGGCGGATTGTGTTTTTCTCGACTTCAAAAAGGCGCGGTGCCATACTGCAGACTGCTAACGCAGATACGAGCTTATGGAATAGGTTCACAGATTTGTCTCTGGCTGGAAGACTTCCTAAGTAATAGAACGCAGTACGTTGTTCTCGACGGCGAGTGTTCATCAGAGACGAGTGTATCGTCAGGCGTGCCCCAGGGGAGTGTGATAGGACCGCTATTATTTTCTATCTATATAAATGATCTGATGGACAGAGTAAGTTGTAATTTACGGCTGTTTGCTGATGATGCTGTGGTGTATGGGAGGGTGTCGTCTGTAACTGACTGTAATAGCATACAGGTTGACTTAGACAAAATTTCTAGTTGGTGCGAAGAATGGCAGCTAGCTCTGAATGTAGAAAAATTTAAGGTGATGCGCATGAGCAGGAAAAACAATCCTATAATGTTTGAATACAGCATTAGTCGTGAGCTTCTTGATGCTGTCGCGTCGTTCAAATAACACATTGCAGAGCGATATGAAATGGAACGAACATGTAAGGACAGTTGTGAGTAAGGCGGACAGCCGACTTCGGTTTATTGGGAGAATTTTTGGGAAGATGTACTTCACCTGTAAAGGAGACCGAGTATAAAACGCTTGTACGACCACGTCTTGAGTATTGCTCGTGTTTGAGACCCGCAGCAGATCGGTTTGAAGGAAGACATAGAGGCGGTTCAGAGGCGAGCAGCTAGATTTGTTACCGGTAGGTTCGAGCAATGCGAGAGTGTCACGGAAATGCTCCGGCAACTCAATTGCGGATCGCTGGAAGAAAGACGACGTTCTTTTCGTGAATTTTTGTTAAGTAAATTTAGAGGGCCGGAATTTGAAGCTGAGTGTACTACGATTTTGCTGCCGCCTACTTACATTTCGCGTAAAGATCGTAAAGGCAAGATAAGAGAAATTAGAGCTCGTACGGAGGCATATAGGCATTCTTTTTTTTCCTCGTTCCATTCGGGGGTGGAATAGGAAGGGGAATTCCTAGTAGTGGTACAGTGTACCCTCCGCCACGCACCTTACGGTGAATTGCGGAGTATGTATGTAGATGTAGATGTAGATGTAATGAATGGTGGAACGTTCTGGACGCTTTCCATCTGTCTGGGACAGCAGGAAGTAGGCTCCAGAGGCCATAAATGTGTGACTTTTTGGTCGGGGTACCAGGAGTGAGAGCGCCCTAAAATTGTTAGAGAGCAATCACCTTTGCGACGGTAAATTCTGTTGGAACATTGCTGGTGAGGGCGAAGCCTCTTTGTTGCCGCGGGAAACGCTTTCTGATTCGCCAGAAATTTGTAGGGAGACATCAAGTTAATTTGTCAACTGCGCTACGACATCCCATTTGGTAGGCAAGCAGGCAATTATCCATTCTTGCAGATAGGTGCGCCTGAGGTGCGAGGGCGTGGCCGATGGAGGACTTACCGTGGGTTTTATTTTTTTTTTTTTTTTTTAGCTTATGGGACTTAACTACGGGGTCATCAGTCCCTAATCTTACAAACTACTTATGAACTACCTAATCCTAAGGACGGCACAAAAATCGATGCCCGAGGGGGGATTCGAACCCCCCGACCGTAATGCCCGTGCAGACCGTGACTGGAGCGCCACAGTCCCCTCTGCCACCGCGGGTTAACGGAATTACATTCCGATTCTGTCTAACAGATTTCAGTTATAATACGGTCGCGATTTCTTTTTCCAGCTCTCCTGTTGCTTCTTGGTGCCGAGCCTGCTACGGTGCCATCACCTGTAATTTGGATTGGGTAAAGTACTGCAAGCATCATCGCCAGGACTTGTGTAATTTCCCTGCCTATGATTTTTGTTAAAGTACCATTTTATTTAGGTTTGTCTTTCCATCCTGGGGATCTTGGTTTCAATAGGTAGCTTCAGATTTCTGTGTAGATAACCTTTTAACATCCTGTTTATGGAGTTTCCTGATTCTTTGACATTGCATTTTTTATTTATTTATTTATTTTTTATTTTTTTATTTTTTATTTTTATTTTTATTTTATTTTTTTTACTTTTTACGAAAATTGTAAAATCTAGATACTCTATACACTATTGTCAGCTAAGTGTGGTGAGGAATCTCATTTGCCTTAATGTGCAGAGCTGTAAAAATGTTTATTATATTTGTTATGAGTTAGAATGTTCGAATTTTGATTGAAATAAATTAGTTTTTGAGTAAATCTTCTTTCGTTTCAAACATCCCGTCTCACAACTTTTGTAGGAGTAAATAGATTAGTTAAATTCTCAGTGTACCAATTAATACACATATAATTATTTCATGGTACAGCTCATAACTTGCTCAGATATTTTAATTATTTGTTCTAAAGATACCTGTGGCCAAATCATAAGCATGAGGGTATATGGTCAACAATTATTTATTTCCTTCTTTTCTGAAACATGGTGGTGGTCCAGATTTTTTGTTGATATTTAATTAAATTATTATCAAATAAATATAATATAGAAGTGGGCGAAAGTCAAAGGTGCTACCTGACTTTCAAGGTACACAGAGAACAGCTAATCCCACACTAGATATACAACTTATAAAATACGAGCCCCATCATGTGAAAACCACAAATCAACAGCACGTTTCATTTTCGCTACAAGTTCTAAGTCATTCACGTTGTATATCGACAAAAAAATTTATATAATGGATCCTAAACGATTTCCTTCATTAACTCAAACGGCCTCAATTGTTGCCCCGTATTCTGTTGCAGAGGTCGTTCCAGCTGCGCAGTAACGAATCCAGTTTCGCTGCGGCGTGCGCACTCTGCAGGAAGCGAGGCGTATTTCAGCTGTTGGGGCAGCGCCCCGCCGCCGCGGCCTCCCCGGCCCAAACCCTGTCCCCAGACCTTGGAGCCGTGCCAGCGACGCCGCAACCAACACTCGGCACAGACTGCCTGCCTCCTCCCTCGGCGCCAGCCACACCGGTGCGGGCGGTGCGAGCGGCGGGCGTGGCTTCGCTTCCGCCACAGTGTCGCCGTAAATAGCGTTAACGTTGCCCATGCAACTGATACTGGTAGAAAGTCTTCGCGCTTCGATGGGACGCATTTTTCGGGTGGAGAACAATTCGTACCACTGTAGTCGGTGTTTTATTGGCCATTTACATAGTGAAAGCATCCCGCCTACTCGTTGCATCACATTTCTGGGTGGAATGAACTAACGAAAGTGTTCTGCCTCATACTAATTGTGTTGAGCCGGCCTCGTTGGCCGAGGGGACTGAGGCGCTTCAGTCACGGACTGCACGGCCACTACGGTCGGGGGTTCGAATCCCCCCTCAGGCATGGATATTTGTGCCGTCCTTAGTCTTAGTTAGTTCATAAGTAGTTTGTAAGTTTAGGGACTGATGACCCCGTAGTTAAGTCCTATAGACTATACAAACATTTGATTGATTGTGTTGTTCTGGCAGTGACTGACTGGGCAATTCGTTTTGGTCCCTAGAGTCCAAATAGTAGGTCTTACTATTCGTTTTGTATTAGTTTCACTACCAAAATCTCTCACTTACTGCGTCCCATGCTGGGTGGAGGTGTCTAACACAGATCATGAACAAATACTGAGTTCGCGATCACGTGTAAAAAAACAGTTAAAGGAGAAGTAATGATTAGGGTAACGGATAACAACTTTAGAGCAGGAAATGGGCCGGCCGCGGTGGCCGAGGAGATTGAGGCGCGTCAGTCACGGTCTGCACGGCCACTACCGTCGGGGGTTCGAATCCCCCCTCGGGCATGGATATTTGTGCCGTCCTTAGGTAAGCTAGTTGATAAGTAGTTTGTAAGTTTAGGGACTTAATGACCCCGTAGTTAAGTCCCATAAGCTATACAAACATTTGATATATATATATATATATATATATATATATATATATATATATATATATATATATATATATTTCTTTTCTGGAGTAAATGGATCCACCGAGCATGCAGAGCGAGAAGAGATGTTGTTATGGGCAGTACAAGATCATAGACATATCGTCACAGCAGGTGTATTTGCACACAATAGGCAACTTATTTGATGACCAGGAGGGGGATTTCGCAGTGTAATTTAGGGACAAACATAGAGATAAATTTAGTTTTAGCAGGACAATTTAATAGGAGAATACAATTTACATTCGTTTTACATTGAAATATGCAACCTCCCTAACTAGGTGACACACTCAGCATCTTTAACTGGGTTAGAGGAGAGTCAAAAGGTACTACAAACACAAACCATTAATACATACGGGGGCCTAAATCAAAGTACAGGATATGAATCGGAATTAATATTGAGCAGGTCAGAAACCAACCTCAGCCAGAAAGTAATACCATTATTTGAGAATCATTCGTCACGAGTTTGCGAAATTGGCCTAAGGTCGACTCATGCGTACATTAAACGTAGGTGACACTTGCCTAACTTTAAAAGCCCAACAAAGAAGGCGCTTTGTGCAAACAAAGGCTGGACAGCTGCGTGCAGCGTGTCTACTCACCAGACGACCGACGGTAGAGTGCCGGTTACAAAACAGCAACGCTCAGCGGCTGGCTAGGAAACCTGGAGGGGGGAGTTGCCAACCCCTGCGGCAGAAGAATTTTGCGGAGGCTCGTCTCTGACCTGCCCAACAACTATACTGTTAAGTTGGTAGGGGAACATGCGTAAGACGGAGCCTCTCTGGCGACTTCTGGAGGGAATTTGAATCCAGGGTTCTACAACACTTGACTGAATGCCCCTAGGAGAGGGTAGCGAGCGAACTGTATCACTTAAGAACAATAAACAATTAACAAAAATACGCTTCTACTTTCCTTCACCCAAGGCAGAGGCAAAAGACAAAACATTAACCGAAATTTGGTCTCATAACAAACCGTCAGCACGATAATTGACGTTCAGTAATTAACGAAGTAAATAATAGTTGAAAGCTGATCCAACTGACCCCTTTCAATATCTCTATCCTCTTTTTCCTTCAGCCTTTCTGTCTTATCAAGACGGTGTCGGCATGAAACCAGATGTGACAGTGTGAGTACAACACATGAGATATGAAAAGTACACCGCCTGACAAGAAGAGAAATGCACCTTGAAACAATGGTTCAGTCAATGAAATTACATGTGATGAAAGATCAAAAGACCTTACTACTTACTTTACGTAATCAGGCCCAATGGACCACGCGCCACCACAGTTAGAGACCTGAATCTCTGCATCTGCGTTCTGCTATCTGTTTCCTGTGGCTCCCAACTGCAAAAAGTCTTCCCGTACTCCATCTTTACATCTCTTCCTAAGTGATCCCACTGCTCTGTGGCCTGATGGGATCCAGTCCATTACAATTTTGGGCCATCTTCTTGCCTCCATTCGGACTAAATATCCTGCCTATTGCAGACTGTTGCTTCTCATCACTCCCAAGATGTTACGCTCCTTATACGGCTCTTCTATGCTATGACGACTTCTCCATTCTCTTGTAGTCTGATCTCGAACTGGTCCAAATGCTTTCCTGTAGACCTTCCTTGCAAAAGTAAGAACTCGATTAAGATATTGTTTTAGAGTGCTCCAGGTTTGAGAACTATAAAGTACTACTGACATTATTAATATCCTATACAATCGTAGCTTTAGCTGCTGAGAGACACTTCTACCCTTTAATATAGGGTTTAGTGAGTGATAGCATCTGCTTCCAGCCTGCTGTCTTGCTTTTATCTCTGCTTCAGTTGATGTTACTTCCGTCAAAATAAATCCAAGGAATTTGACCTCTTTCATATGCTTATACTTGGTGTGGTTCAGTATTATATCTTGATAGTTTTTTATCTTTCTTCCTATGGTGGTGTATTAAGTCTTTTCACAGACTTAACATTTTATTTTGCCGATTACAAAGTAGGATGAATGAGACAAGGCCGTTCGCAGTTACAGATTGTAACACACCCTATTAATGCTTATTTACCTTGACAATAACGATTTGAAGGCGTCAACATCACATCCGTAACTTTCCATATGCCTAAACTTAACTTTCTTATAGCTACCACTATATTGAAGGTTCGATGCTATGGATTTTCAGGACAGGCTAATACGCATTGGAGCAGGAATTTATTAAGTTTAATTTGGTAATTACTGAAATAAAGAATACATTCTGTTAACTTACAGTAACAAATGAAAAGCAACACGCGCCGTCTATACAGAACCACACGAAAAGTATCAGTCTACCAAACAATAGACACTTCAAATAGCCACACTTAATACAGCAGAATAATGGCTACGGTCAAACATAAGGCCTAAGATCCGTCTGCTACCAAACTTTGACAATGAATGAGGACGAGACTCTCGCCTCAGCCTCCCACGTGAGCGCTCACACTCGCGGGCTTCGACCACTGACTGAGACTTGCCACAGATGTTACAAAGTATGCGCTCATGCTGTTCGGAATGGTGTCAAACAGCCTTTGGGTCTGTAAACGAATGCGTCTACGGTCGTTTCCACTGTTGGAATGCAGCTTCAATGTCACATTTTGAAAATTATTATCCAACACACAGAATAATTTTTCTGATAGCCTAAGGATCCTCCACTGAGATATGTTTCTCCACTGTTGTTGCCGCTATCCTCCAACACCTCGCGGGTTGGTAGTGAGACGGCGGCCCCTTCCAATGTCAATCGACACGTTCTCAGTGGTGGCAAGATTCGGGGATGTTTCTGGTCGTGGAACTCAACATGCTTTAGGCAGCCAAGATCACGCAGTGTGTGGGCGTGAATTATCTTGTTTGAACACTGCCCCAGCGGGGTGGGGCTTGTCGACGAAGAATATCTGTGACGTATCACTGAGCCGCCAATTCCTACCGAAGAACGACTAGCTCTTTTTCTGTCACGCCATGATGACAGGAACTGTACCTGTGTGTCTCTTCACAATATTGACAGGATATTCCATCTTCCCATGACGCCACCGGAACCGAACACGATGGTCATCAGTGGGCATGAAGAAGCGGAAATCATCACATGAAACCAGTGTTCTGGTGTCAGTGGCAATACCCGCATGGGGAAGAATGAATCAAAACTTAGCAACATCAGAGCTTTAATATCAAGAATGCACTCTGCTGGACGTTCTACACGTCAAAGAGCCGTGAAAATGTAACCATTTAATAATGGGCCACCCCTTCTCCTGAATCATTCTTTTGTCAATTAATATTAGTTTCTTGTCTCAAGCGAATCAAGTTAATTTTGCTGTTCGCTGTATAGCAGTATGCTTTCTGTGGTAGAAGTGTGAGGTTGTATTCGCCCATTTCTCCAGTCAGTACAGATGTGTGGACCAAGTGTGACAGTACTGTTGGACTAACTTAAAACTTCAGGGCTGAGACCCTGTGGTCCATGAATTAAACTTTCACCTGTTGTTTAGCCTTCCGCAGTCGAAGGCGAAACGTCAGGCATCTCAGCGAGGAAATATTAAGTTTTCGTCGTGCGTTACGTTTAAAAAAAAGAAAAAAAATTGAAATGTTTGTTAATCTTAAGGAACTTAAATACGGGGTCATCAGTCCCTGAACTTACAAACTACTTATGAACTACCTTTATACTAAAGACGACATAAACATCCACGCCCGAAGGGGGATTCGAACTCCCGACGGAGAACGGCCTCGCGCAGCGCAGCATAGCGCCTCAATGCGCTTGGCCACTCCGCTGCGGCTGTGCATTAACATGACTAATGTCCATAATGGAAAGGAAGTGGCCCATCTGTCTGTTAGAAATGAAAAACTAAGTCAAAAAGATTGTGAAGTGGTCATATTGTATTGCCGTTTCACTATTTCTGAATTCTCCGAGCATATTTCACAAATTTACATCGCTACCAGACGGAAGGTGAGACGTTTCTTGGCCAGATGGTACAAGGAATGAGATTTTAAATGTGAATTCTGAAACAAAATGAATCCAAGGCATAGGATCACACCTACCACCACTACGAAACCTCAAAACTGCCTCCAAACGTATTCATAACAAAATCTCATGGCAGATGTGTATTCGGACATGAAATTTCTTGGTGTTCAAGACACGAAGAGCAACAAACAAAGCGGACGTGACATATGAACCAAACTGATGATCAGTTCAGACGTGACATGTTGAATTCCGGCGTTATTTCTGTCCATGATAATGCTCAGCCGCAAATTGCCGTACGCGGTCAAACTCCGATGCTAGATGTTTCAGTATTAACCGTATTGTCCTACATTGGCTCCTAACGTCTTCCACATTTTCTCATACATGAATAAATATCTTGTATCGCTATGATTTGAAACGGATGACGGATTCAAGGAGAGACTCAGGGTGTGGATACTCTCACAGGGTGCATAGGTTTACGCACAAAGGATTTTCAATACTTTCAAGCGGTATGACAAAAGATATGTATAGAAATCACTTCTAGGATGATAAGCCTAAAATTCACATTCAAGGTAAGCGGCATACTGAACTTTTGTCGTTAATCCGCCGACTGGATTCGATCCTCTCGACAGGTGCCCGAAATATGGAAGCGGGGATTAAACCGTGCTACTACCCGGACGACTGTTTTGATACCTATATTTTTTTTTCCTTCAAACGGACGTGTGCGTGAAATAAAATTATCCCATGAAGAACATAGTTCATAATGCAGTCCTTCCACCGTAAAAAGATTAAGATATTATGAAAAAGTCAATTACTTCAGTTAGTATCTATGACAGCACCTATTCATTTATTAAAAAAACTACGCCTATACAGCCAAGTTGGTCGATATTTCGTCAGGAGTACATCCTGCAATTCTCAAGGCAATATTGTATAGTGGGAGCAATGTGCAACGACGTTTGAAACCTCGGTTTTCAATGACAACAGCAAGACAACACACACCGAGCAAGCAAGCACACATCGTCATTACAGGACTAAAGACGAAAACCGACAGCAATATCGACAATAAACATTAATTTTCAGCGGGTGAGGTGGCATTAATTTTGTCCTTCCGTTTTTGGATAAGTGAAAGAGCAAGGTTTCGAGCATAATTCAAACAAAAATTTATTGATAACACAAGTGCATGCCTAAATATCCGTTTTGTTGTACTGCACGGGTGACCTGTGTCCAAGCAGTGTTTGGCAACAACAGACTTGTAGGAAATATCAAATCTATGGGACTTAACTACTCTGGTTATCAGTCCCTAGGCTTACAAACAACTTCAGCTAACTTATCCTTCGGGCAACAAATACAACCATGCCAGAGGGAGGACTCGAACCTCCGTCGGCGAGCAGCGGCGCGCTCTGCAGCTAGGCGTGTTGGAACACTAGGCCACTTCACCGCGGCTGACTTGTTACGTTGTTGCAAACGTGTGTGACGTTTATGATCAATGCGTCAGTCCTCGACGGTCCTGATGGTTAGGATACGGTGGAACAACCTTGCGCAAACCAACATCATCCTTAACGGACCATAACAGCAGCCGCGGTGGAGTAGCCGAGCGATCTAAGTCGCCTCGCTGCGGAGCGCGCGGTTGCTCACCGTCGGAGGTTGGAGTCCTCCCTGGGGCATGGGTGTGTGTGTTTTTCCTTAGGTTAGTTTACCTTTGTTTAAGTAGTTTGTAAGCTACGTACTGATGACCATGCAGTTTGGTCCGATAGATTTACAATGTACAATGTAGTGCCATTTTACGTTATATTTACGTAAAATAAGGCCAATCGTGTTAGAAACGTATGGCAGAGTGGGTGCCACCTCTGTGGTATCATCTCTAGCCTGTTGCACATTTTGATTCTGTAGCGAAACGCCCTTCGTTATAACCATTCTGGCGAAAAGTGACCTCCAGATGGGACAACTCGGTAGACGAACTTTCCGGGTCTGCGTGACGTGCGCCCTGTGCACTAAGGTACGCAGGACCCCTTCATGTTGAGCTGTGTGGTGACAACAAGCAGCCCGCAGATACAAATCTGTGTGAGTTTGCTTCCTATAAACAGCACGTCCCAACGTACCATCTCCTGACCATCAAGGAAGGGAAGGCAACCATTCTTTTTCACCTCCATAGTGAAACGGAAGTTAGGGTAGATTGAATTTAGATGTTCCAAAAATTATTTAGATGTTTGTATAGCTTATTGGTCTTAACTACGGGGTCATCAGTCCCTAAACTTACAAACTATTTATGAACTAGCTAACACTAAGGACGGCACAAATATCCATGCCCGAGGGGGGATTGGAACTCCCGACCGTAGAGGCCGTGCAGACCGTGACTGACGCGCCTCAGTCCCCTCGGCCACCGCAGCCGGCAAAAAAATTATTCAAGTACTCAATACCATGGGGTCAAATAAGAGACAGTCGTCTACATGTCTGAAAAAAACATACAGGTTTCAACGTCGCATTACGAAAAGCACGGACCGTCGTAGCAGCTATAAGTTATCGTGTACTGCTCTGCTAAAAATCACGTCATCTTACTGTCGAAGTGGCAGTAGCACGGAGATCATAGCATGTATAATAAAACGGGAATGTATTGTTTCTCTTGATGAAATCTGGATTTTATATTTTAAATGAAAAATGAATTTTCAGTTGGCGCAATGGTTAAGTCCGAACCCATTCTGTGGCAAAAAAATCACAGGTGAGACAATGATATTTTCGTATGGCATGAACGAGTTGTAGACACGAGGTCAAGGGCGCTTACATAACAAGGTGATTCTGCAAAATACATTTACCCGAAAATGTTTCAATAAAGTCCTAACATCATTGCAGTTTGTGTTCCCATTTCACACGATAATGCACTAAATAACTGTCAATGAGAGAACCGTTCGACAAATGTGAGTAGGAATGAATTCCCCAATCACACTATTTGATTTCTGGCCACTAGAAATTTGTTTCCCAAATATAAGGAAGAACTACATGAAAAACGTTTTTTCCTCAATTTAACACCGCGGTGGAGTAGCCGAGCGGTCAAAGTCGCCTCGCTACGGAGCGCGCGTTTGCTCGCCGTCGGAGATTAGATTCCTCCCTGGGGCATGGGTGTCTGTGTTATTTTTAGGTTAGTTTAACTTAGTTAAATTAGTTTCTAAGTTTAGGGACAAATAACCAACTCAGTTAAGTCACATAGATTTATAAACATTTGAACATGTTTTTTCTTCAATTTAAGCTTCCAGTGGGGTACCAAGGCAATCAGAGAATTTACTAATGTAAATGCCCAGTACGAAATACTGAAGTTGCCAAACTGTAGGAAATGTGTGGTAAGCAAAAATGGATATGGACGTCTTCTAGAGATATTGTGTAATTGTTTTATTTTTCTATTCCTGCAGTGTGCTGTGTACAACAGTGTATCTGCCCGACGCCTGATTAGTGGGCAACCCTTGGAACGGAGAAGTAAAACAGTCATGCATAATTACAAGGCGTTGTTCACGACGTCAGTAGCTTAAGAGGGTAGGACAAACGCCGCCATAAGTCCCTTCGCCGAGTAAAGTGTGCGAATAGTTACTCAGTGTACCTCTAGGCAAAGCTGTTAATAGCGTCGTAGCTGCAGGCATCGGCAGTTCCCCACCTACGCTCCGGGCCAACTCACAGGCCGACTAGTATTAGTTATTCAGAGCCCAGTATGAGCCAAAGCGTCGTGCCTTTTGGACGTCCCAACGTTCTAGAAGTTTCTGCGTTCAGCTACCAACAAGCCTACCGGTTCCCTTGGTAGACCTCAACGTAGCTTTACTCTCTACATCTTATAATCCGTTACGATTTCTTTCACAGGCGGAAGCCTATTTTTAAGGTTTAGAAGATGCATTACTAATTTATTGTTGCTGATCAATAAAAGCTTTATTTTGTTGATCAGGCATATGTTGTCTTCCAAACTGTGACTTCATGAGATATATCGTGCAGAATATTTGAAATGACCTTCCTAAAAATGGGCTACGTTTCGGTTGGGAAAATACGGTACGAGACTTAAGAAAACTGTATTCCTACGATTAAACAAATTGTGAGACAATATTTTCAGCAGCTACCGAGAGAAATGCAATTTACAATTCTTATGACGTGTTTTGAATTGTCCTTTTCCAGTATTTTCCGGGTTTTCGCGTATTCTGATCTTATCTTTTCAGTCTTGGTCCCTCGTTTATAAGAACATTTTTCCCGTATTTCATTACAATATAATATTGTGACGTTAAATTGCAATTTTTATTGATTTTAACGATTACACTTCGATTACCGAATTGTTTTAAGTGACACATCGAAATGTATACTGCAGGATGTTGTCAGAGTTCTAAATGACTATCATAAAGAGGTTAATATCCAAATCATTGCTATACGGAAATACGCTTATCCTACGATGAACGTTTGTATTACAAATCCATTCTCCTTTAAGTAAGTAAATGTTTGTACAGCTGTGGGACCAAATTGTGCATCAGTTACGATCTTTAAATACAGGCATTGACATTAATGAATATCTGTGTACACATTTAATATAACTGAAAGCAACAAAAATATTGTATTAACATAAATATTATATCGTTACAAAATAAATTTCAAGTCTTAATTATAACGATCTTTGTTCATACCTTACGTGGCTGAAATTACGAAAAAATCGTAAAATTATTTGTAAACAGATAAACGTTACAGCAGTGGACTGTGCTACGAAAATGATAACCGTGAAAATAATACCTTGCCCAATTTTATCTCCAAAAAGTATATGGCCGCAGGAACTAGAATGAAGAGTTCTCCAAGATATTATGCCGAAAAAAGAAACCGTAAATATATAGACGAACTATTATAAATAATCTTGGAAAGGAAATCACTAAGACAGTTATATGAAAATTGTGTGCTGATAACCGTTTTCGATGCACTACGCTATCATCATCCTGTCGTATAAATCCTACAATGTAGTTATCTGTCAAAAATACAAAAGACATGCAAATTACGTCTTTCATATCTTTTGTATTTTTGCCAGATGACCACATTGTAGGATTTATACGACAGGATGATGATAGCATAGCGCATCAAAACCGGTCGTCAGTAAATAAGTAATCACATTCCGTTTTTCTTTTTAAGAGTTTTTATATATGCAGATCGCCTCCATTCTGCGATATCAGGTAATGTGAACGATTACAAACTGTACCTATAGATATAGTTGCGTATTCGTGTTTATATATACGTTGAATGTATTGAAGTTGACTTGAGAATGGCGGAAAGTAGAAAAGGTCGTCGTCTTTAACACCAAATAAATGAAGCAAAAATAGTGCAGCAATAAATGCAATAAATATTTATAATTTCATAAAATACTCTCCACTCCATTAGGGCCGGCTGGTGCAGCAACCAGTTAGATTGTTTAGTAATGAAAAACAGTCGGGGTTGCAATTTTTTATTGACTTTTTACGCGTTTTGGCCTTGTGGGGCATTATCAGAAACTCAAAACATCACAGCAGATGAGTTGAACTAAAACCCTTGCTAGCCACAATTTAGCAGCGTCAAATCATTAAAATAGGATACGGCCGACGAGACCCAACAGAATCCTAAAACAGAGTTGCAGAGGCGGCCACGATTGTGGTCGCCGTTGCTGTTTTAGGATTCTGATGGGTCTCGTCGACCCAGTGACGTAGTCAGGATATTGTCAAAGGGGGCGTCCGAATGGTTAAAGGGAAATTTACAAAGGCTCATATTTCTCATTTATTCTAAAAACAAACTTAGGCTAACATATTTTTTTATATTTTATGCACATAGTTTGCGTTTGTAAGAACTTCTTACATATACTGCAATATTTTATGTACAAAATTGAGGAAAACATTTCTTAAAAATTGTTTCAATACAAGCCAGCAGAACCTTCAGTTGTTATTCCAAACGAAGTCGGATTGTCAGAATGAGAAGTGTTTCTTTGTATTTGGACACTGGCGACGACACGGTTGCCCGTCACCTATATCACTGCCTGTCAGTCACGACTTCAGCTCGATGTTTCGCAAAATTTGCATTAATTTTTGCATTAGTATAAATACCTTGAATATTGATTTAGGAATCGTAAGTCTCTAATTTTATTTCCAAGATTATTGGTTCTTTTACTCTTCTTGGCATTGCAACGTATCCATCCTCTAACTAAAATATTACTCTTAAACCTAACTTTAAAAAGTATTACACATACTGAGTGAGGTGCCTTATGATATACTGAAATATTGTCACTCCAAATAACGACAACACTGCTGAAAATAGATAAATAAGCTATTATAGTAGTACACGTATTTTAACTTACCATAACGATAGTGGACAAATGAGAGTCGGTTTTTTAATTTATTCTTGTTATGAACTTACTCATAATTGGAAACTTATCTTAACAGCACAAAAGAAATAAATGGCAGCGGCAGAATTCCACTGTAGTGCTTAACATAGCAATAATGGAGTAAGGCAAACAATATCACTGCCATCAGAGCGTGTGTGGAGGAGAATTTGCTTAGGTGCTACAAAGATCGTAGCATCTATATCTATTCAGACAGCGAGGCAGCCCTGAGATCACTGGCAGCTCCTGCATAAGATCTAAAATTGTTGCAGAATGTCACAGGGTTTTGGTGGAGCTAGGGGAAAGCAATAGGGTAAACCTATTGTGGGTCCCTGGCCACTCGGGGTTCAATGGCAACGAACATGCCGACAGATTAACCAGGATGGGGGCAGAGACTCCATTTATTGGACCGGAACCTGTCCTGACAATCACTAAGGCAATGATCAAATTGGAGCTACGTATCTGGCTCAGAAGACAGCACGTAGAATATTGGACCAAAGTCCATCAACAAAAACATGGCAAGGTAATTATGCCAAAGCCACGTTTTAAAATAAGCTCTGCAATCCTGGGCCTGAACAGGAGAGAGAATAGACTCATGGTTGGATTGCTGACAGGCCATGGGAATTTCAAAAAACACCTACATACAATGGAAATAACAGAAGAGGACCCTAAATGTAGGATCTGTGATGACGGTGATGAAACTGCATTACATCTAATGTTCGAATGCATTTCATTGGAGAGTAAAAGGCACAGAACATTTGAGACAACCAGACCCAAAGAAATTGTGTCTAATAAAGAACTGGTAAAGGGACTCCTTGCACTGTTCAAAATGTTGTATAGCTTATGGGACTCAATTACGGGGTCACCAGTCCCTAAACTTACAAACTACTTATGAACTAGCTAATCCTAAGGACGTCACGAATATCCATGCCCTTGGGGGATTCGAACCCCCGACCGTAGTGGCCGTGCAGATCATGACTGGAGTGCCTCAGTCCCCTCGGCCACCGCGGCCGGCTTTGCACTGTTCTAGGGCATTGGTTGGCTTTACTAGATATACAGGAAACGATACCGCACAATAAACTTAGTTTCGGTACGGGCAGTGGCACTTTGGACCAAGACTGTTTTGGCTTCCCTGAAAAAATCAAATCAAATCAAGGCCAACAATGGTCAACGGCGAAAGGAGGACTGGGCAATAGCCGATGCTGTTATCCATGTATCGATAATTAAAAACTATAGATGTCTTTGTTGACTGTCGATAGTGCGTATCCCCTTTTCGACGTTTGACTGATAACAATATCATTCAGTTTCACTACACGGTAGCTACGTCGTGTCTTATTTCATTTAGTCCCTTCGGAGGTTCGAGTCCACCATCGAGCTTGGGTGTGTGTGTGTGTGTGTGTTTTCCTTAGCATAAGTTTGAGTAGTATTTTATCGTTTAGGTGATGGGTGGGGTCTGGACCCCCAAGACCCTCCCCCCCCCCTTTGGCTACGTCCTTGGTCGACTGTATCCTAGTTTTAATTATTTGACGCTGCCAGATTGTGGCTAGGAAGGATTTTAGTTAAATCATCTGATGTAATATTTTAAGACTTTCTGAGGATGCCTAACAAGGGTGCACCGCGTAAAAAATCAAAAGTTGCAACCCAGACTGTTTTTTATTAGTATTTATAATTTCATTTTCAACCTAATGACGGAAAGTATTTCTCTCACAGCGCCAGAACTGTTGAGTCGAGGCAAGGCTAGACGAAACCCACTGTGTGGCTACTCCTTATCACTGATCCAATCTCTTGCGGTGCCCGCAGCAACCGTGGGCGTCGTTGTGTTGTGCGGCCGGGTCTCGGCTACAGCGGGACATTTCCGAAAGCAGCGGTGTCGAACGAATAAACGCAGGCGGCCCCTTCCTATATTGTGCCAGCACGGCGCAGCGCGGCGGTCTGGCGGCCGGGGCTTTCATTGAGGACGTATCGGCGGGCGCATCAGTATGCGGGCCGCGAAGACGGTCGTTCGCCCACGCCGAGAAGACGCGACGCTATTTACCGATTCAGGGCACGCAGGCGGCCGTCTGATCTCCCGGCCACCCTCCCCCTCACCCTCCTACTTCCCGTGCTTCCCATCCTTCTCATCCGCTGTTCGGCGGGACGTCCGAGTCTGTCAGCCTTCATCCCCACACCCTCTACCATGGCCATCTTGACTGATATCTGCGAAGTGTCCGAGAGAATACCGCCTGAAAAAAAGTAACACCCTGAAGACAAGGTCGTTTTGTGGACAAATGAGGTCCGAGTATCACTGTGGGAGTGAACATTGAGGTGAATGAAATGGGATAGCGACATTCATCTACTTTAAAATCCATAGATATATCTTGTATTTCTTCTTTATTGTGTTTCACACCAGTTACACTGGTAGGCTGGCAGCAGCACCATAGGCTGTTCTTCAGTCGAGAGAAATTAAAATACATATATGAAGTGAGAATTAAAATACAGAACAGGAGATAAAACAACGGAGATACAATAACATAGACAAGGCGATAGTTCGAAGTACATTACAAAAGACAGATGATGAAAACCACAATTAGTCAGTTAAAATGATGAGCCACGGTGACCCAAAAAAACCATGTAGGACGACAATAAGACAGGACGGCGAGTACACGGAGACGCTAAGTAAAACACACGGTGCGATGCATGTCTGACTGCAGTGGACGCAGTTAAAAAACACACACTTCACAGAAGCACTGCACACAACACTCGACGTAGCACTGATAAGACTGTCAGTCCAGGACCCCGAGAAGTGTGTGGGTTGGGGGGGGGGCGGGGGAATGGAAGCGCGGGGAGAGGGAAAACGGCGGGGAGGAGGAGCCGTAGGGACTCCAGGGCGGGGAGGGGGTAGCCAAGCGGGGGAGGGGAAGGAGAGGGGGGAGAGGGGAGGGATCACGACTGGTAGGACGGGTATATGTCAGGACGGAGGACGTCATCAGGGAGGGGGAGGCGGCAGAAGTTACCCTCGGAGGGGACATGGAGGGTGTGGAGACAAAGGAAAGGGGGTATAACGCGGTAGAGGCATAGCAAAGGCCCAGGGGGTTGCGGGAGGTATAGAGGATACGGATATGATGGAGGTATTCAAGGAGGTGGGGAAACGGGATCAGGTCATACAGGATCCGCGTGGGGGAAGAGAGCCGGTTGCGGTAGGCGACGCGGAAGGCGTGGCGCTCAAGGACTTGGAGGGTTTTGTAATAGGATTTGGGAGCGTAAATCCAGGTGGGATGGAGGCTGCAAAGGACAGGACGCATGAGGGAGCAGTAGGTGTAGAGGATGGTGGAGGGTCTGACACCACACGTCCGGCCGGTGAGGAGTTTTAGGAGGTTAAGGCGGGAGAGGGCTTTCTGTCGGACAGTGCGGAGGTAAGGGGTCCAGGAAAGGTTACGATCAAGGGTTAGGCCAAGGTACTTCAGGGTGGGGATGTGGCGGATAGGGCGGTTGTGGAGGGTAAGGTAGAAATCATGGAGACGGAAAGAGGGGGTGGTACGACTTATGATAACTGCAGAGAACAAAATTGGTAGGAAGGCAAGACCAACAAAAAATCCTTGGATATCACAGGAAATACTAAATTTAATAGATGAAAGGAGAAAATATAAAAATGCAGTAAATGAAACAGGCAAAATGGAGTACAGACGACTAAGAAATGAGATTGACAGGAAGTGCAAAATGGCCAAGCAGGAGTGGCTAGAAGCCAAATGCAAATCTGTAGAAGAATGTATAAGAAGGGGAAAAGTAGATACCGCCTACAGGAAAATAAAAGAGACATTTGGGGACAAGAAAAGCAACTCTACGAATATCAAGAACTCGGATGGGAAAGCAGTTCTCAGCAAAGAAGGGAAAGCTGAAAGGTGGAAAGAGTACATAGAGCAGCTCTACAAAGTAAATGAACTTAGAGACGATGTTGTAGGAAGGGAAGAGAAAGTAGATCAAGATGAAATAGGAGATGCTATACTGAGAGATGAATTTGACAGAGCCTTGAAAGGCCTAGGTCGGAACAAGGCCCCAGGAGTAGATGACATACCCGCAGAGCTATTAAAGTCTCTGCGAGAGCCAGCCATGACAAGACTATTTGAACTGGTGTGTAGGATGTATGAGACAGGCGAAATACCCTCAGACTTTAAGAAAAATGTAATAATCCCCATTCCAAAGAAATCAGGCGCAGACAGGTGTGAAAATTACAGAACCATCAGTTTTATAAGTCATGGTTGCAAAATTTTAACACGAACTATCAACAGGAGAATGGAAAAGCTGGTAGAAGCTGACCTCGGGGAAGATCAGTTTGGATTCAGGAGGAACGTAGGAACCCGGGATGCAATACTCACTTTACGTCTTATCTTAGAAGATAGATTAAGGAAAGCCAAACCTACATTTTTAGCTTTTGTAGATTTGGAGAAAGCTTTTGACAATGTTGACTGGACTACACTCTTTCAAATTCTGCAGTCAGCAGGGGTAAAATACAGGGAAAGGAGGGTTATTTACAACTTGTACAAAAGCCAGACCGCAGTTATTAGACTCAAAGGGCATGAAAGGGAAGCATCAGTTGGGAAGGGAGTAAGACAGGGTTGTAGCCTTTCTCCGATGTTATTCAATTTGTACATCGAGCAGGCGGTGAAGGAAAGCAAGGAAAAATTTGGAATAGGGATTAATGTTCAGGGGGGAGAAATAAAAACATTGCGTTTTGCTGATGACATTGTAATTCTATCAGAGACAGCAAAGGACCTGGAAGAGCAGTTGAATGGAATGGATAATGTGTTGAAGAGAGCGTATAAAATGAACATTAACAAGAGCAAAACAAAAATAATGGAATGCGGTCTTAGAAAATCAGGCTGAAGGGATTAGATTAGGTGACGAAACAATGAAGGTGGTAGATGAGTTTTGTTACTTGGCTAGTAAAATAACATGCGATTGTCGTAGTACAGAGGATACAAAATGCAGAATGGCAATGGGAAGAAAAGCATTTTTGAAAAAGAGAAATTTGCTAACACCGAATATTAATTTAAGTGTAAGGAAGTCTTTTCTGAAGGCATTTGTGTGGAGTGTTGCCTTGTACGGGAGTGAAACATGGACGATAAGCATTGCGGACAGGAAGAGAATAGAGGTTTTTGAAATGTGGTGCTACAGAAGAATGCTGAAGATCAGGTGGGTAGATCGCATAACTAATGAAGAGGTACTGAACAGAATTGGTGAGAAAAGGAATTTTTAGCATACCCTGACTAAAAGAAGGGATCGCTTGGTAGGACACATTCTTAGACATCGCGGAATCGTAAATTTAGCATTGGAGGGAAGTGTGTGGGGTAAAAATCGCAGAGGGAGACCAAGAGACGCGTATAGTAAGCAGATTCAAATAGATGTGGGTTGTCGTTCTTATGAGGAAATGAAAAGGCTTGCTCAGGATAGAGTAGGGTGGAGAGCTGCATCAAACCAGTCTCCGGACTGAAGACCATAACAACAATAACAACAAAGTAATTCCTCGCATTTGTTTCGATATATTTACCTTCACTGATACTGATATCAGCTTACAGAGATACATTAAAACATTCAGCAGACATTTCAAACACGGATAAATTGAATGGGAGTTTTTTCATTTCATTTAATTTACAAGGAATGCTACTGCATCTACTTCACAGTTACTGTCTTAAGAGGGAGACAGTAAATTATTGACCACTGCTGCCAGTGAAGGTATAGTGCTGGTGTTTTACAGCATCGTCTACTTTTAAATACGTAAAGGGATTAAAACTTGTGATTAAACTTTGTTGTTATATTACAATTAACACCTGTTTTAAGACACACGCAAATAAAAAATTACAACACTTACTCTTGGCTTAACAAATTATTATTTCTAAAATCTTTATTCAAATTCACGGGACCGTTCCTTTTCAAAATTTCCTCGAAATCAGCTCTTCTACTAAGAATAACCCACTGGCTGCATCTATAAACAAATTAGAAAATAAAACATAAGGAAAATCAGAGCGTAAAAGCAAATGATCTGTGTAGGCCTCAGAGTTGCCTGTTTAAGCTATCATACTTACATCTCCTTAGTTTTTGGAATCCTGAAGAATGATTTTCCAGTGTTTTGCTGTTTATAGTTATTACAGCCGTTTGTGGGACATATACTTCCTCTTCCAACAAATTCCTAGTTCCATCAACTACGAAGACGATCAAGAAAGTCTTCCGAGTGTAAAAAGGCAAAACGGCTGCTCATGCCCTGTGTTAGTTAACAACTCGAGCCGCTAGGTGTTCGGATACGCTGTCGCCCATTTCACGGCTGAGTTTCCGCTATTAGCTTTATAAATTATTTGCTGACAGTCAACGCTAGTCGCAAACAGGGTAAAAACAGTTACTATATATCGGCCGAATAGCGGCTTCTGTCGACAGGCAACACTCATGGCACTGTGGTGTTGTTTAGACAGGACTAGACCGCATGGTCATCAGTCCCCTGCACTGTGGTGCAGCGATTCAAAATGATCAAATGTTTGTAAAGCTTATGGGACTTAACGGCGGGGTCATCAGTCCATAAACTTACAAACTACTTTGAACGTATACTAAAGATAGCACAAACATCCATTGCCGATGGGGGGATTCGAACCCCCGACGGGGAACGGCCTCGTGCATCGTAGCATCGCAAACAGAATGATCTATTGGCCCAAGGTCAACAGGGATTTAGAAAATATCGCTTATGCGAAACACAACTAGTTCTTTACTCACACGAAGTGATGGATGCTATCGACAAGGGTTCGCAAATTGATTTCGTATTTCTTGATTTCCAGAAGGCTTTTGAAACAGTACCTCACAAACGGCTTTGAATCAAATCGCGTGGTTATGGTATACCGCCCAAAATTTGCGATTGGCTAGGGGATTTCCTGTCAGAGGGGACACAATTCGTAGTAATCGATGGTAAGGCATCAACTAAAACAGAGGTGATATCGGGCATTCCACAGGGTAGTGTTATTGTTCCTATGGTGTTCCTTATTTACATAAACGATTTAGGGGAAAATCTAAGTAGCTCTCTTCTATAAACATCTACATAGATACTCTGCAAATCAACTTCAAGTGTCTGGCAGAGGGTTCATTAACCACTTTCATAACTTTTCTCTACCGTTCCATTCTCTAATAGCGCGCGGGAAGTAAAAATACCTAAATCGTTCCGTTTTCGATCTGATTTCTCTTATTTTATTGGGATGGTCATGTCTCCCTAAGTAGGTGGTCGCTAGCAAAATATTTTCTCATTCAGAACTAAAAGTCGGTGATTGAAACTTCGCAAACAGGTCACGCGGCAATGAATAACGTCTTTCTTTTAATGATTTCCACCCCAATTCGTGGAACATTACCGTGATGCTTTCCGCCCCGTAACGTGATAGAACAAAACGATCTGGCCTTCTCTGAACCTTCTCAATATCTTCCGTCAGTCCCACCTGGTGAGGGTCCCACAAGGGGCAACAATACTCCAGGAGAAGACGCACAAGTGTGATGTAGCCAGTCTCCTTGGTGGAGCTGGTGCATCTTCGAAGCGTTCTGCCGATGAAACGTTAACTTTGGTTCGTCTTCCTCACAATATTTTCTATGTGTTCTCTCCAGCCAAAGTTGTTCGTAATTGTAACTCCTAGGTATTTGGTAGAATCTACGCCTTAAGGTTTGACTGATTTATCGCGTAATTGAAGTTCAGCGGATGTCTTTTAGTGGTCATGTGTATTACTTCACACTTTTCTTTATTTAGTGTCAATTGCCAATTTTCGCACCACGCAGAAATTTTGTCTAACTCGCTTTGCAGTTGCTTTTGATCCTCTGTTCACTTCCCTAACCAATAAACGACAGCATCGTCCGCGAACAATCTAAGGGAGCTATTCAGATTGTCTCCTAAATCGCTTATAAACACGAGGAAGAGTAGGGAACCTAGAACGCTTTCCTGGGGAACGCCAGATATCACTTCTGTTTTACTCGATGAATTACCGTCAATTACAACGAACTGTGTTCTTTCTGATAGGAAATCGTGAATCCAACCGCGGAATTGGGGAGATATTCCATAAGCACGCAATTTCATAAGAAGCCGCTTGTGGGGTACAGTGTCAAAAGCCTTCCTGAAATCCGGAAACATGGAATCGATTTGAGATCCCTTGTCGATGGCGCTTAACACTTCATGTGAATAAAGGGCAAGCTGTGTTTCGCAAGAGCGATACTTTCTGAATCCGTGTTGACTACTGATTAATAGGTCGTTCTCTTCGAGGTAGTTCATAATATTCGAACAAAGTATGTGTTCCAAAATCCTACTGCAAATCGACGTGAATGAGATAGGCCTGTAATTTTGGGGATCACTCCTGTTGCCTTTCTTGAATATTGGAGTAACTTGGGCAACTTTCCAATCTTTGGGTACAGATCTTTCGCTGAGTGATCGGTTGTAAATTATAGCTAAGTACGGAGCTATTGCATCAGCATACTCTGAGAGGAATCTAGTTGGTATACAATCTGGCCCGAAGATTTATTTTTGTTTAGTGACTTAAGCTGTTTTACTACTCCAGGAACATCTACTTCTAAGTTTCGCATGCTGGCAGCTGTTCTTGGATTGAATACTGGAGTGTTCACTTCGTCTTCTTTAGTGAACGAATTTCGGAAAGCTTTGTTTAGTAATTCTGCCTTAGCAGTGCTGTCATCGGTAGTATTACCATTGCTATCGCGTAGTGAAGGTATTGTTTGTGTTTTGTCGCTTGTGTACTTCACATATGACCAGAATTTCTTTGGATTTTCTGGAAGATAACGACACAGGATTTCGTTGTGGTAACTACTATAGGCTTCTCGCATTGAAGTGCGCGCTAGGTTGCGAGTTTCAGTAAATGATTGCCAGTCTTGTGGATTCTGTGTCTTTTTAAATTTTGCATGCGTTTTTCTTTGTTTCTGCAACAGTGATCTGACCTGTTTTGTGTACCATGGGGGGGGGGGGGTCAGCCTCCTCTTTTATTAATTTATTTGGTATAAATCTCTTGATTGCTACTGATATTATGTGTTTGAAAGTAAGCTACAACTGATCTACACTCGCATTTTTAGTTTTGAAAGACTGGAGACTATCACTCAGGAAAGCGTGAAGCGAATTTTTATCTGCTTTATTGAATAGATATATTTTTCGTTTATTTTTGGTGCATTTAGGCATTTCGAGTTTCATTTTCGCTACTACAACTCGATGTTCGCTAATCCCTGTATCTGTTTTGATGCTCTTTACTAGCTCAGGGATTATTTGTTGCTAGGAGAACAAGGGTATTTTCGCAACCACTTACTATTCTAGTGGGTTCATGAACTAACTGTTTGAAGTAGTTTTCAGAAAAAGCATTCAGAAATAGTTCGGACGATGTTTTATATTTGCCGCCGGTTTTGAATATGTAATTATGCCAACATATCGAGGGTAAATTAAAGTCACCACCGATTATAACAGTATGCTTCGGATAACTATTTGAGATGTGATTCAAGGTTTCTTTGAACATTTCGGCAACCGCATCGTCTGAGTCAGGAGGCCGATAAAAAGATCCAATTATAAATTTATTCCGGTTGTCAGGTATAACCTCTACCTAGACCAACTCAAAGGAATTATCTGTCTCAATTTCGCTGCAGGATAAACCGTTAGTAACAGCAATAAACACGCCACCCCCTTTTTTATTTATTCTATCCTTTCTGAAAACCATTTGGCCCTTTTAAAAAATTTCGGCCGAACTTATCTCAGGCGTTCAAATGGTCAAATGTTTGTATAGTCTATGGGACTTAACTACGGGGTCATCAGTCCCTAAACTTACTAACTACTTACGAACTAGGACGGCACAAATATCCATGCCCGAGGGGGGATTCGAACCCCCGACCGTAGTGGCCGTGCAGACCGTGTCTGGTATCTCAGGTGTCAGCCAGCTTTCAGAACCTATAACGATTTGTTATTTGCGGATGATGCCGTCATTTACCATCTAGTAAAATCATCTGAATATCAAAACCAACTGCAGAACGATTTGAATAAGATATCAATATGGTGTAAAAATTGGTAATTGACTCTAAATAGTGAGAAGTGTGAAGTTGTCCACATGAGTACGAAAAGAAATCCATTAAACTTTGTTTACAAGAAAAATCAATTGAATTTGAAGGCCGTAAACTCCACAAAATACCTAGGAATTACTAATATTTCAGACATAAATTGGAAAGAACAGGTGTGAAAGGCGAACCAGAGACTGCGTTATATTGACAGAACCCTTATGCAACAGAACTACTAAAGAAAGTGCATACACTACGGTTGTCAGTCCTTTTTTCTGTCAGTCCTTTTTTTTATTTATTTTTTTATTTATTTATTTATTTTTTTTTTTTTAGTATTGCTTCCCACAGGTGGGTTTGACGGAGGACATCGAAAGAGTATAAAAAAGGGCAACTCGTTTCGTATTGTCACGATACATGGAGAAATGATACAGGATCTAGGATGGGAGTCATTACAACAACGGTGCTTATCACTGCGGCGTGGGCTAGCTACAAAACTCCAATCGCCAACATTCTCCTCCGAATGCGAAAATATACAATGAGACATACAACGCCATACGCACGTGAGTACAGTCACCAGAGTACACGATGTCGACGATGTTACCGTGTATAGCCCCTTGTTGCAGCAGTTCCAGTTGCAATTATCCAAACGAGAAAAATCTAGAGGTGCCGAAAGTAGTCTTATGGAATGGCCTGCCATGCAGTTTTCACTTGGTGCCTTAGTTGGTACATATTTCATGCCCGTCATGCAGACCGCGAGAGATGACGTTTCATCCAGTCCCAAACTTGCTCATTGGGAGGACATAGCTGGGGATCGTACTGCTCTGGAATTTGGGACAGACATTGGGTGGTACAGGAAAAATGTGGCTGTGTATTGTCCAGTTGTAAGAGTATATCACCTCATTGGTGCTTGAACGGTAGCGAGACATATAGAATAATGGTTTCAGTGTACCGTGCACTGCTCAATATTCCCTCGACGATCACCACAGGAAAACGACCAATGTAGGATATAGCTCCTCACATCATACTGCACGATCATGCGTCCTGTTTGGGTGTCTTCTGCTCACGCCCAAACATCCTTCAGCCCGCCCCCCTATGATGTCGCGATATGCACATATGGAAGAACGAATGGAGACATGTCCTCTTCACTGCCTCGGTGCCAGTGATGGTCGTTTGCCGTCGTGCAGGGGGCGCGTGAAAGTCTGGAGTGTACACGAAATGGCACACGCAGTCGACAATCGACATCATGGTGTAGGGAGCTGCATCCTACACAGGCTGTTATCATCTGGTCATCGTCGAGGGAACATTTAACAGTGCATGGTACCCTGAAACCATAATTCCACCCCTCTTGTTATCGTTCATACACTAGGGAGGAGGTATGCTTTTCCAATAGGGCAGTACACTTCCACACGTATTCCGTACCGCCCAACGTGCTCTTCAAGGTTTACGTTAACTTCACTGGCCAGCACGATCCTCAGATATGTCCCCCATTGAACTTGTTTGGGACTGGATGAAACGTTATCTTGTACAATCTGCACGACCGGCATGAAATCTCGCCCATCTGAGGCACCAGGTGGAAATTTCATGGCAGGCTATTTCGAAAGATCACATTCGGCAACTCTATGGTTGTCTCCATCGTTTACATTGATGCTTAAGGAGAGTATACACGGTACTAGCATCGACATTTCACAACCTTTGGTGGCTGTACTCACGAGTTTATGGCGCTGTTTGTGTGATAGAGAGAGAAAAGAAGAAAGAATATGTCAGTATGTCAGATGTGTGCAACCATAACTAGTGAGGATATTTTTTTTTGGGGGGGGGGGAGGCGGTTGGGCGGTTTTGCAGCATGATAAAAGAAATGCTAACAGGAGAAGAAATTTTAGAGAAAGCAAGGAAAATGAGGATTATAATTTGGGAACTCTATTTAATAATATATGTTTTGTGAAGAATGTTGAAGGAAACAGTACCAACTGTGTTGTTCTGGCTTGGTGTTGAATGAGTCAGAAACCCATGTCCAGCATGATTGTAAGAGTGTGTTTATGAATGACGCAATTTTAAATTAATGTGGTCCAGTACAAAAGGTTGATGACATTGGACCCAGCGCAAATATTGTTGAAAATGTGAGCGAAAGTGAATGTATGAATGATAGTAAGTGCAGTTGTGTATCAATTGGGATAAAGGTGGTCCAGTGTGTATACATCCTCAAGAATGGGTCAACGAATTCATGTTGTTCTCTTTTCATTTTCCAGGACTGTATATTACTACGAGGCGCGTTTTTAAGTAATTTGCGTTTTGTTGTAGACACATACCGCAACGAGCGCGTGCGTCGTGTACCGGCATGTCTCGGGAACAACTGTGGTCAGTTTCATCTCTGTAGCTAACCTTTTACGGCTTTGTTCTGTGCTTTCAAAATGGTTAAGACTTTCAACTCACACGCCGCGTGTGAAGTTCGCTCAGTGATACGGTTTTTGTCGCCAAGGAACCTGTCTGGTGTAGAAATTCATCGGCAGATTTGCGAAGTGTACGGTGATACTGTTATGAGTAAAGGCAAAGTGCGTAAGTAGGTACGAGAATTCAAAGATAACTGTGACAACGCCCATGATGAGGATCGCTCCGGTTGCCCATCTTCGATTACAGACGATTTGGAGGTTTCAGCTGAAGTGAGTATTCGTGAGGACAGGAGCTTCATAATAACAGGTCTCTCAAACGAATTTCCTGATGTGTCGAGGTCAGTGCTTTACAAAACGGCAGTGAACTCTTGGTTATCGGAACAGGCGGCAAGGGTATTTTAAAATTGAACTAATACTTCCGCAGTAGTTGAATTAAACACAAAGGCCTACATTGTCGAATCGTGTTATGAAAAGAATGTGTTTCGTACGGTTAAATTTTACTTACAGCCCGGGCGACCTTGCATGATTGTGTTGTCAATCAGGTGACTTCAGCATTAGCAAATCGCGTGCCAACGAAAAAGGTTGTCATGAAGTCTTCGTTTTACGAGGCAAATTACTTAGTGAACGAGGGGTACATACAAGAACCTTTCAACCATAGAGCAGGAGCAGCGTTATTTATTTACTTTATCGTCTGAAGGAAATACTAATCAGGTCACTCTGTGTCGATTCCTAAAAATATTAACATCTTGGCAAAGAGTTTCCAATGTTTTATTGACGTTGCCAGCATAATCATGAGAGGCTGCTGGGATGGTACGTAAAATTTTACCGTTACATACAGTTAAAGCAGAATTAGATGTCTGAAAAACACTAACAAGGAGACCACATGGGTATCGAATTTTAGAATTTTTTGTTATTTATGGTACGTGAAGTTCAGAACTCATATAACAATCAGCCAAACCCATTGGACACAACTCCCAAAAAGTCTGGAGAAAATCGACTTTGATATTTTACAAGTATATTTAAGTACCTATAATTAAAACAGTCACAGCATATTTCCATGTAGCTTAGATGGGTGGTTCGAATCCCGCCGTGACAGTATTTTTTCCCTTGTTGTTTTCGATTACTTACAACATTTTAATACCAATGATAATTTTTATTAATAACGCAAGTATTTTTTTTCTTCGTAATGTTCTATGTTTTATAAAAGGTTGTCAATAATGATGATTGAAACATGCAACCAACCAACCAATCGAACTCGTGTGCGAAACTTTCATGGACAATGCGAACAAATTTACACTATTTCGAATTCAGTTACATAAAACATTTTGGGATCTCTAATCCCACGTGTTGTGTATGTAGACGAGATGAACACCTTGTCGTCACCTAACACAATGGTTGAGTAGGTTAGCTGCTTGGAAAGCCATTAGTAGGTATGGATATGACTCTTCGGAAACTAAACAATCATAGCCAACCGTTGTCAACTAAGAGTGAAACCAATACGGTAAACAAATGTGTTTGTTTTATTGAAACCATCATTATTAACAACCTTCTATAAAATATAGAAAATTAATAATTTACAAATAACCAATAATCAGCACGGATTCAGAAAGTATCGTTCTTGCGAAACCCAGCTTGCCCTTTATTCACATGAAGTGATAAATTCCATCGACAAGGGATCTTAAATCGATTCCATATTTCTGGATTTTCGAAAGGCTTTTGACACTGTACCATACAAGCGGCTTATAATGAAATCGCGTGCTTATGGTATAGCTCTCTCAACTGTGCGATTGGATTCACGATTTCTTATCAGAAAGGAAACAGTTCATTGTAATTGACGGTAAGTCATCGAGTAAAACAGAAGTGATATCTCGCATTCCCCAGGGAAGCGTTATAGTTCCCCTACTCTTCCTTGTGTTTGTAAATGATTTAGAAGACAATCTGAATAGTTCCGTTAAACTGTTCGGGGATGATGCTGTCGTTTATCGGTTAGTGAAGTTAACAGAGGATCAAAAGCAACTAAAAAGCGATTTAGACAAAATTTCTACATGGTTGCGAAAGTTGGCAATTGACACTAAATAACAAAAACTGTAAAGTAATACATATGACCCCAAAAAAAATCCGCTGAACTTCAATTACGTGATAAATCAGTCAACCCTTAAGGCCCTAAATTCTACCAAACACCTAGGAGCTACAATTACGAACAACTTAGACTGGAGATAACACATATAAAATATTGTGGGGGAAGGCGAACCAAAGATTACGTTTCATTGGCAGAACGCTTCGAAGATGCACCAGCTCCACCAAAGAGACTGCCTACATCACACTTATGCGTTCTCTCCTGGAGTACTGTTGCCCTTTGTGGGACCATCACCAGATGGGACTGACGGAAGATATTGAGAAGGTTCAGAGAAGGCCAGCTCGTTTTGTTCTATCACGTTACCGGGGGGAAAGCGTCACGGAAATGTTCCACGAATTGGGGTGGAAATCATTAAAAGAAAGACTTTATTCATTGCGGCGTGATCTGTTTGCGTAGTTTCAATCACCGACATTTACTTCTGAATGTGATAATATTTTGCTAGCACCCACCTACTAAGGGAGACATAACCATCCCAATAAAATAAGAGAAATCAGGTCGAAAACGGAACGATTTAAGTGTTCTTTCTTCCCGTGCGCTATTAGAGAATGGAACGGTAGAGAAAAGTTATGAAAGTGGTTAATGAACCCTCTGCCAGGCACTTAAATGTGATTTGCAGAGTATCTATGTAGATGTAAATGTAGATACAAAAATACTTAGATTTATTTTCGTAAAAATTACCATTGGACATTGAAACTGTGTAAGTATTTGAACAAAACGAAAACAAAAAAATGTTCTCTCATGGAGAGTTTCGAGGCACCGACTCAAAGGTTGTAATGGAAGAACACTTCCGCCTGAGCTTCCCTATTAATTATTGGTACTTACATGTACTTGCAAAACTTCAAAGTCTATTTTTTTCGAGATTTTTTTGGAGTTGCGTCGACTGGCTTTTGCTGATTATTATTTGGGTTTTGAACTTCACGTACCATAAATATCAATAAATTCTAAAATCCGATACTTATGTGGCCTCCTTTTAAGAAGAATAAAGATATGTGTTATCCACGACAAATAGCACATTTATAGAGGTCATACTATTAAAAGAGAATCCAATGTTGATCTAAACTGGTAACAGATGAATGAAAACAGGAAACGCGTCTCATTAGTATGTGTGTGTCAAAGCAGACTGTAGATTTCGCAATAACTTTCAAAAGAATGAGTATTATGTTATCCACAATAAACAACACTTTTATAATGACCATACTAATGAAGGAAAATGTGTAGCTGAATGAAATTGGTGACAGATTAATGATAAAAGCATATCAATGTAACCCGTTACTGTATGTGCTAATGCTTAGTCAAGCTGAAAAAAATTATGGCCATGTACATTACACGAACTTGGATATGTCAAAAGTCTAAAGACAGCGTAGTTACATCAATCCATCCGTATTTTACGACTGTTTCTGTAATAACACACATGACTGCTTACACGTATATTATAGAAAAATGGCGGCGAGACTTAGAGTAATGATACTGTATAGTACAGCCTAGTAATATATGTATGTGCGGAAAACAAACTCATTCATGTGCACGATCTGTATCCCAGATTCGACACATATGCCTGTTTACTTTTCCATTAGTGTGAAAAGTTTGTCGCTAAAAATTAAATGATCAACAATACCATCTCCATCCTCATTCAGTTGTCACAACCGCTAACAGAACGCTTGTATTCGTCGTCGCCATTGACCTTCTGCACTAGGTTTTGCCGTAGGACTTTTCACACTCACTGAAAGCAATTCGATTACACAGGATGCACGACCTACCGATTTCTTTAGACTCATGAATGTCTCTCTCCGCATTCACTTCACTCACACTGGGCTTCCGCTTCTCTTTGCCGGACACAAGAACTCGTCGCTACGAATTTGTTGTGCCAGTGGTAAATGGCTTTCCTTACCGTAGTTCGTTCTAAACATCCGTTGAACAGCTGTAGCACACTTGTTTCTGTCGAACTCCAACACAAAAGAAAGCTCGCTGCGACAAAAAGTCCAGCGACAGAAGCTGCTTATGAAACTATTTAAATTGCAGTACTGCAGAAGCTCAATGACAACGACAAAGAAAATCGATTTGAGTTTTGTTCGTAGGTGCCACAATTGAATGCGGATGGCATTGTTGATGACCTAATTTTTAGCGACGAAGCCACTTTTAATACTAATGGAAAGGTGAACAGGCATAATTGTCGAATCTGGGGTACAAAACACTGCACGGATGAGTATTTTTTCCGGTACACCAGTGTACCATGAGTGTTGCCTGTCGACAGGGGGGCACTGTAAAACCCGTATAACACCTGACCTCGGCATGTTTGCAACTAGCGCTGACTATGAGCAAATTACCAAACTACGCTGTGGCGGTATAAATGATAAAAAATTTAAAAAAAAATTTAAAAAAATAAAAAACTTTCATGCGCTATGCTCCGAGGCGCGAGGCCGTTCCCTGTCAGGGGTTCGAATCCCCCCTCGGGCATGGATCTTTGTGTCGTCTTTAGTGTAAGGTATTTCATAAGTAGTTTATAAGTTTAGGGACTGATGACCCCGCAGTTAAGTCCCACAAGCTTGACACATATTTGAACATTTTTGAACTCTATTGTTTAATTTGAAGATCAAAAAATCAACCCGTAAGGCACAATAGGTTCGTTAAGCACAAAGTACCCAAAAAATCGCAATGTTCGCATTAAAAAAATACAACCAACTCAATTTCAGACCAAACAATAATTTGTCAGTTAGACAAATTACGAACAGAATTAATACACACTATTGAAGAGAAAACCGAAACACGTGGTCGTAGCACGGATTCGACAGATTCGTCCAGCATTAAAGGCACACAACCGGTTCCATCTCCAAACAAAATCTAAGAAACGCAAATCTAGGTAATAAAAACACCCAAGCATACGTTGCATAGGCAAAGAAGTACAATGTGGATTCAATGCCGAGACAGATGCATCATGCAGAACGTAGAGAAACGTATGTACCGATACCAATCCACACCAGATTACTGAACCGGTAACGAAAGCTACAAGTTTTCATAGCGGAACATTTTCAGTGCCGCAACCGGCACGGGAAGCAAATGTAGCACAACAAAATTTGTGTACGCATTTATCTTTAACACAGTGGTAGGACGGGGCATAAATGAGATGCAGCGATGGAGTGGTGTACCGATTGCACAACAAGATGGCGGCATGTTTGTTAAACAATACGAAATTGTGGAACAATCACGGTTGGGTATGACCATGCATTAGCATATAGACCATTTTCTCAAGGTACGCAAATTACAGCTTTACCGCGAAGAAGGGAATTCGTTACAGGCAAGAACATTTACTAACCATTTTGGCGTAGGCATACCTGAGCACTGGAGTTTAGCTGACAAACTAGATTTTGTTTGTGCACATCTGGCGGAGGCCGTAGCGGAGAATGAAGACTGCAAGTCTTACCAGGAATTTCTGACGGTATTTGTGTCGAGATACTGGTCGACAGAAGCACAAAATCGTATGAAGTACAAACTGTTACAGAAGGTACATACGAAAACTCAAGGCAATACAGTTCAGTGAAGTTTCTCGAAAACATGGACAGAAAGGATTAGTCTTTGGACACACCGTACTGTAACGGGGAACTAACTCGCAGCCGGCCGCAATGGACGAGTGGTCTGCGACGCTCCAGTCAAAGTCTGCACGGTCGCTACGGTCGGGGGTTCGAATCCCTCCTCGGACATGGATGTTTGTGTCGTCTTTAGTATAAGGTAGTTCAAAAGTAGTTTGTGGGTGTAGGGACTACTGACCCCGAGTTAAGTCCCTTGAGCTTAACAAACATTTGAACTAATTCGTGTGTGTACAACGAAGCTACCCCTTCGTTACCAGTAATCTTTGGTTGGGCGAGGTGGAGACGACATACAAGAGTTCGACGGCATCCTCAGAGGACTAGATTTCATTTTTTCTGAGGATGAGGCTAGGAAAAAGCGTTACAAGCGAGACAACAGCAATGACAGATCGGAGAATGAAACACTAAACAGCGGCAACCAAAATAACAATTTCAGACTAAACAATAATAGTAATCAAAAGCACAATAATAACTATGTCTCACGGAATATAAATTACGGTCTCAGAAATAATTTTCAGAGAGTACGTTACGCGTTAATTTGATTTGGTAATGGAAACGGAGGTTATTCATTCAGGAGAGGTTACGGGTTACAGATCAGAGGAGGTGGCCAGCAACAAGACATTTTCCAGAGTGCAGGTAACGTACATCAATACTGGCGTTCTCAATGGCCTGGAAATTTCCAATTAGGAATAGTAAAATAGCAACAAGGAAACAATCAAAATGACAGGCTAGGTGTTCATAGCCCAGAAAAAAGAAAGGAGTGACTAGTCGAGGAGAAAAATGTCAAGCAAGTTAAGGTCTAAGTCGAATCAGAATCAATACAGTTGATTAATTTATTGAACTAAGGAAGAAAAAAGACAAGTAGATTAAGCAGACACATCTTGCTGGGAGAACATAAATTGGGAGAACACAGTTAGTGATGATCTGCCGCCTGTTCATAACCCATTAGATGAGGAAGACGTTTTTGAAGGTGTAAATTTATTTAATACTTCCAATAACACTGAGTAAGCAGTGTCTGAGAAAACGGTACAGCCAGTAGAAGGGATTTATGCAAATAAGTAATCAAAGTAAGATATACAATTCTTTTGATTATGTCAGAATTAAGACAGGATTTGAAAGAGAATGTAGGGACAAGAAGGCTAGAGGAAGAGAGGAAACTTAAAGAAGATAGAAGATGAGTGATACAGTGTTTACAGTGTTCACTAAACCGACAAAAAAGTCAGAACCTGTGACAACAGAAACGGATAAAAACATGGTTGTAATAGATCGTCCAAATTACGAGTGGTGAAGAAGATTCAACCCTTATTGAAGGTGGATTTGGGTAAAATTATAGTGTATGCTGTGATTGATAGTGGTTGCCACCTGACTGCAATTTCGAGTTGTTTCCTTGAGAGATATAATGCAGAGCAACAGTTACATGTATTTAAAATACGAAAAATTAGAGTGTAATATCTGATAGGCAACTGGCAGATGCGGGTGATATTTCGATGTCAAGGCTCAGAGACTGATAGAAATTAGGTAATTATACTTAATTTGACTACTGATTTCATTATTGTCACCGACTTTTTAAATGAAAGGATGGCCATAATCAATATGGATAAGGGATTTTTAATGATTGATGATGTTATGTTGTTTTTCGTTCATCCGTTGCAGCAAGAAGAATTGCCAGAGCAGTATATACAATAACACTTGCAAAATAATTATAACGATGGCTATAGACATACCAGGTACATTTCTGACGGAAGTCCTGAGCCACTTTCGGAAGAAACATTGGTTGAAACTTAAAGAGAAATTGAAGAAAAGGCATAAAGTATACGCATTATTCAGGAGCAGGAGAGAGCAGATTTAGAAAAAAATTTAAAGGATAAAGCTAAGGTGCATGCACCTAAGACAGGTAGTTTCAATAATTTTCAATATAAGTTTGAAGTTAAAGAGCATAAACCATTTTGTGTCCCATCGTACACAATCCCTTCAAGTTACATATGGCTAGTTTATTTGGAAATCAGAAAAATGTTGGACAATGGGATCATCGAACCAACATCCTCCACATATAATTCACCACGCAATGTTGTAGGGAAAAGGGATGGGAGTAATCTGTTAGTTTTGAAATCGAGGCAAATAAATACTCTTCTCTTTCCCGAGACTGATCGTCCAGAAAAACTGGAAGAATTGATGCAAAAGTTTCACAGTGTTAGAGTTTATTTATCTATCTATCTTTGTTCTAGTTTTTCGCAGATCGAGCTAGATCCAGAGTGTCTGAAGTATGTGGCGTTCATAGTCTTTCGTAAATGTTACCAGTTTAAGCGCCTCCCATTTGGTTTAAAAATTTCATCTCCTACCTTCATTTGGAGGCTAAATACTATTCTGAATCCAGATAATTTAAAAAAGAATTACTTGTTATTGCTGAACGTAACTGGTTGCAACGTAATACAGATAATGCAAGTTCATGGAGTGACAGTTAATATCATGAAGTCACAATTTGGTCAGCTCAGACAAAATTTCTAGGACATATCATTCCAACAGAGGGCACTGCAAAGATAAGGAGAAAATGGATGCAATTCGTAACTTTACAAATCCGTATAATAAAAAGATTAAGAGGGTCCCTTGGATTAATTAGCTTTTATAAACGTTTTATTTGGTTGTATAATCTTGCTACTCCAAGATATACGATTTAACAGGAGAACATACACCTTGGATATGGGATAAAACAGCGGACGACGAATTAAAGGAGGCTTTGTCGAAACAAATTTTGGCTCATTTGCAATGAACCATGATTTTTGCGTGACCAAAAATAGTGCTAAAACAGGTTTAAGAGTTGTTTAATACTAATAGTATGAAAAGAAGGGCAGACAAGATCGTACGACAATTGTCTTCGCAAGCAGTTCTTAATAAAGCAGAAAAAGATTATTCAATTACAGCATTGTAGGTTTGGGCAATAATGTGAAGTTTCCAACGCATTCGATATTTTCTTTATGGCAGGAAAACCAAGGTTTTTACTGATCACAAAGCTTTCCAATTTTTTTGCTACCTTCCAAACTGACGTAGGGATGTTCGGCTAGGTAGACAATCATCTTACAGAAATATCACTTTATAATTAAATACATTCCTAGAACAGAGAATATTTTAGCTGATACTTTGTCTCGTACTCACCAGAGAATTGCAGACGATCTCAGAATCGACACAGAGGAGGGGGAGTTTGCAATAAACTACATTAAAAAAATCTGTTTGAGAACTACATTAGGAACGCCCTAAGGAATGTAGAGAGAGAGCAAGACAAACATCCTGAAATACTGTCACTCACGCACAAATGGAGAGACAAGAACTACTCTGAAATTCACACAAATACCTTCTTAAGGATAAACGTACTGTTCTACAGAAGAACGCGGCGGATTAGCCGTGTTGCGATGCGTGCGGCCGTCCGCCGTCGGGGGTTCGAATACCCCCCCCCCTCGGGCATGGGTGGTTGTGTCGTCTGTAGTGTAAGGTAGTTCATAAGTAGTTTGTAAGTTTAGGAACTGATTACCCCACCGTTAAGTCCCTTAAGCTTTACAAACATTTGAACATTTCTACAGAAGTGATCTTAATGAAGGTACATGGTTGGTTTGCATTCCGGAGAAACTTTTAAGCAAAAGCAACACATATTTTAGCAGTGGCCATTTGGTTGAATATGTATTTTTTTTTTTTTTCTAAAACTTAAGCAAACTGCAAATTTTCCAAACATGGAACGGCGTGTTGGAAAGGTATTTTGGCTGCAAGAAATGTAAATTGACAGAGAATGTACCTATCAAACACGACCTCCTGTTTCCTGTTTTGCCAGAAAGAGAAATATTGCAGCTACAAATTTATATGATCCAAGAATGAATAAAGGCTTCACCTTTATTTTCGTTGTTATTGAATTAACATAAAAGTACGGCACTTTGACTCCTTTAAAAGAGCTACAAGTTCAAAGATAAGTAAGGCATTCGATAGAGACTTGATGCGCCAAGTAGGAAAGATACAATCCATAATTTCAAATAACGGTTCTCATTACTGATCTATTCACTACAAGAACACCGTGCAAAAACATAAAATTAAAGCAATCTACATTTCAAAGTACAGTCGGTGACAGAATTCGCGAGACCCCTCGCCTAATCGCTATACACAAGCGCAAAGTTCTGCTGCTTGTTGGGAAGTACATACAGCTAGGCAACACGATCGTACATACTGTCGATTACCCATCTGACACGAAATCTGAGAGCAAAAATATTATCTTCCAGTATCGCAGCCAGTTGTAACCAGCATGCTTTCTTTGCGACGTGAAGGCTACTTCGAAAACTGATTTTAGAAACTGTTTTGCTTATTAGCCATAGCGTTTTAAGCAGTTCGCGACCGACAAATTCCTTTCCACATTTCTTTTCTTATAGTTTCAATGAACAAAGACAGCAATTAGAATTGAGATGCTGCAGTCCGTGAATATTTTCGGACGTTACTGACACATTCAAATGGAAAAATTGCATGCATGTCATAGAATTAATTCAATTACATAAATGGACTTTGTTATGAAGCTAAGTGTTACATCATGCTGCGACATGTTCCGAGTATCGCTGACGGTTTCCGCCCACCGCCTCGGTTGCGCCATAAAGACAACAACCGTTTGGCGCCGCAGATCATTGATGGTATTTCCGAGAGTGAAGGTATTGTGTCATTTCCACTGGTTCTCTTTCGGTTGATGTGGCAACTAACATATCAGCACAAAATTAACAAACATAAGCCAGCTGTGTCACCACAAATTACAGTTCTCCTCAGATGTTAGGTACTTTTCCATACTCCTTGTCTTATTGAAATGCCTAATATTACGCATTCGACAACATATTGGGCTATTATAATACCAGATACGATTATATGTCAAATGAATGTGCAGAGAAGCAAACAAATGATAAAGATAAGCTAATTTATCTCGCCAAAAGGCCAACTACTTATCAACGAGCGACAGTTCGATTACTGACTCTTTCACATTTTTCTTCTATTTTGAAATATGGCTCATTATGTTTCTCACGTAACAATAACAAACACACAAGATAATGGCCGCGGTGGAGTAGCCGAGCGGTCTACAGCGCCTCGCTGCGGAGCGCGCGGTTGCTCGCCGTGGAGGTTCGAGTTCTCCCTGCAGCATGGGTGTGTGTGTTTGTCCTTAGGTTAGTTTACCTAGGTTTAAGCAGTTTGTAAGCTACGGACTGATGTCCACTCAGTTTGGTCCAATAGATTTACAGACATTTGAACATTTGAACACAGGATAATTGAGTAACAATCTGGATAATTCAGTAACAATCTGTATAGCAATCATTGTGAGGAAATTATTAATCCGTAACCATGGAAATATATTCATAATACTACATGAACATGTGATAATTGTGTTGCATCAAATGAATTTGTTTAAACTATCGTATCCAACACATAATTGTATTTTTATTCCGTTTCTTTCAATAACGACGCAAAAGCTACGTTTTTCGTGCAAGCAACATTAGGAATATTAAATCGCCGTGACATTCAAATCCGTAGTCGTTTAATATAATCCTGTTTCATTCCAGACAGTAGTACGACAACAAGAATTCCGAATACTGGCGAGCTCGGTGTTCGCTACTTGGCTTCCCCAGAGGTTAAAGAGATCTTTTGTTGTGAGTTGGTCACTGGCGAGTATCGAAACGATATGTTTCGCGTACTAATCAAAAATATAAACCCGCCAAACCACCCGCACCTAGTAATACATCATGCAGGAAGTAGACGTCTGAACAATCACCTTAGAATGAAGTCGGTCATCTATTCAAAGAAGCAGGCATTAATTTGATAATGCATACAGCAAAAACAAGTAGATTGTATAATTTGTAAAATCTCAAACCTAAGAGTCGACTTTTGATGATTCTCCATCGTAGTAATTAGAGGAGTGAAGGATTCTAAAGCTAATTCCCCGTAGTAGACCTATGTTCCTGTAGAAATTCGATGAACGGCTATCCTATAGTATGTGTGGGTGGCGCCGGCATAAATGCGCAGATGCGTAACACGAGGTCCTAGGATCGATCTGACATCCGCAGCACTTTTATTTTTAATTATTCACTCATTTCCACGAGTTTCAATCTGTATTTTTCACATTTCTGCTCAGTAACAACTTTGGTAGCGAATATAATATCAAAAAGTTTTAATTCTTCATTCAGCCAGTTGATATGATAACAAAGAGAAGTTTTGAATGAATGAACAAAGTAGACAGTCTATTTGCGTCAGATGTTATGAGCAGATTGACACTGCCACCAGAAAAATGCAACAGATCGTGTGAGTCATAGCGTAAGTTTTTCCACAGCGTACATATCGTATGGATTTATAAATATCAAACAATATAGTAGTCACAATTTATTAGCTGAAATAAGTGCATACTGGAAAACTTTGCCTTTATGTGGGTTAGAAACTGGACAAGCACATAATTGGTGCTAATATTGAGGCTCACCAATGCTGATGACGGTGTTTTCGGTGTTGCAAAGTAGCTAAACGATTAGCTTTTGAATGAAACAGCACGGGTTTGAATCCAATCCGTTCCAAAATACTTTTCTTATATTAACCCTTGTAGTTTTAATTATTAAAATTTCTATGCATAGTATATATATATATATATTTGGTTTCGTTATAACTAATTTAATTAATTAATATATCTTATTTCATCATTTAATTTTCATAATTCGATGAAGTATTAAATGAAAATAATATTTCAAAAATTGTTGCACGTATTTATACGCCGAAGTTATATTAAATTCCTTAGGGTGTTGATCGTCAAAGAAAATCTTCACTCTTTGCAGACTTTACCAAAGTATTATAAGCGAGAAATTTTATTCGAAATATGCTTCGGTGCAAAGCATCCTTTATTCAAGTTTTTAAGTAAATAACTTTTCACTGTTGATTTTTGTGCATACCAAGTGTATGGATGGGAATTGTGGCACAGAACTGATGCTGTAGGATTGAATGTGTTTTAATTGAGACACCTCTTGACATCAACGTTCGTGGCACACTGAAACATTTAAGTAAATTTAAATTTCATAAATAAAAGGTGTACATTACGAGGGGTGATATGAAATGAACAAAATTGTAAGGAGGACCGTGGAATCGAACCTTGACTTCCAACTTTGCACTCCAATCACTTGTCCACTATGCTACGCACACTCCACAAACGCTGGAATTTAATATGCAGCTTATATAACACCTATTTGTCTGTGAGAAATTTTCGCCAACGTATTCGCTTTCCCTTTAGCCTTTCGGACGCGATATTTTGGGAATTTTAAAGGTTTGTCAACTTCCTTCTCGCAGGGTTTGAACAAAATATTTGAAAACCAAAAAATGTTCAAATGTTTGCAAATCTTATGGGACTTAACTACTTATGAACTACTTACGAACTAGGACGGCACAAATATCCATGCCCTAGGGGGGATTCGAAGCCCCGACCGTAGTGGCCGTGCAGACCGTGACTGATGCGCCTCAGTCCCCTCGGCCACCGCGGCCGGCATTTGAAAACCATCCCGCAATCTACTCTGTCAGTCATAAACATTCTACAGTATAAACTGAAAGACAGAATCGTTGAGGAAATGTCTGCCGCCCCCTCCCCAATCCTTCAGGGTTAAAATTCTAGAAGTAGGAACATCCTCATCCATGATCCACGGACTGAGACGCGATATTTTTGTGAAATTCAGTGTCCTGTTACAGCGACAGTCGTAAAAATTGTGGGAATAAAGTTTATGAAGTAGTTTCAGTTAATATTTATAAAGAAACTTTACGCTGTAGCTACGAATGCCTGATCTACGAAACAGCAACGAATCTAAATCATTAATACTCATTTTGACTCGTGAGTGTTCTATAGTTCAAAGGCACATGTGGTAACTTGAGAGTAATTTTGCGAAAAAATTGTAACAAAAAATGAGGGAGACGTATGTCGACCACGCTACTAAACACCCACATGCAAGGTCTTGGTATTCTGGGGTGTTCATTCTACTATCAATTGCTGTTTTATGTCCTCTGACTTTATTGAAAGCAGTACGTTTTTTTAAATAAATGAAGCATGTCAAGTCACCGAAAAAAGGTGGTCTTATTTTTGTCACCCTGAATTATTTAATGAACAGTTTCATATTTACAACATACCTAACGCAAGATTCATTTATGAAACGTCTGAGACCAACTGAATAACAGTTGGTAAGATTTAGCTGCAGTAGATTGTCGTGTAAGGAAGTTTGTTTACACGCGCTAGCCGTTCTGTGAATTGCCCCGTTTACTTCCGTTCAAACCTTTGGCCGGCCACAAGCACTGACTGGAGGACGAGACATTCGCTGCGATTGAGCAGAGTAGAGGCATGCCTCGCCTCTTCTCGACTGCCCACTGATGTGTCTGAACCTGTCTTTTCTTAAATGGACTGTTTGCCTTACGATGCCTGGTTATCCTGATACCGATCTCCTAATGAATTCTCGTCCTAGGTTATATTATTGTGCACTGAATTAAAAAATTTATTATTGGATCGTTTCAGATAGCCCGCCTGTTAGTTGCCATATTTAGCGGCAATTCTTACATTATTAAACAATGTCTATAATAACTTCTTTATATATAAACATTAACATGTCGTGACGCTGAAAAAAAGGTGTGTATGGTCTATTAAAATTGTATTCTGTTGAATGTGTAACACATTAACCTCGAAGCAACTATCAAATTATATCTTAATAATGGCATGGCCGCAGAGGAATGGCTGAGCGCACTAGTAAGCATGGAGGTCTGTGTTCGATCCCCGACCGCACCACAAATTTTAATTCAGTGCTTCACATTTATCTTTAATGTCATTGACTTGTTTGAGAAGAAAAACCGTCTCAGGTTTCGTGTATTTGCTTTTACACTGATATTACTTCACAACTATTTGAAAATTCTTGTTTCTTTTTGTTTGGGCCTCTCTATCTCCTCCTCTAGGCCGAACTTCCCTCACAAATTACGCCTCCATCGGCGACCTTATATATTTAAACTTTTCGCAGATATTTTAAATACAATTCTGCACAACCATATTTGTTTTAGAGATTGATTAAATTTAGAAAATGAGTACTTCTTCTCTCGGAAAAATAAATATTACGATTCCTGATGAAAATTAGTCTGTGCGTCCAGTTTAAACTTACAGATTTCTGGGGCACGGCCCACCGCCTCACAGCGGCCGGCCAACTAGCTAGCCGGCCAGCCGGCTCAGGACTGCTTTGCTTACGTCCGATGACGTGCGCGCCGGGGCCTGTCTTTCTCGTAGGCATCGCTCCACGGCTGCAGACGTAAAGCTGACTGGTGAAGCACGACATTCACTGTCGAGTCGCCACCAGGTTTCTCATGTGATTCAGGATTCTTGGAACATTTTGAAACAAAATCCACTTCGACTGCAATTAACTTTATTTAAAAAAGCACTACCGGTTTCGCGTCCTGTAAACACATCAACAGGTGCAAAAATGCCTTAGAAAAACATATCTGAAAATTAAGCCTTCCCCAGTGTTCACGTTAAATTTAAAACAATCGAAAGCTTAACTTCACGTTCTCATTAAAAGTATGAAACTTGAACGCTGTTGCGTTAGTCCTAGTTTTTAAAAATACACTGGGGGTGGAGGGCACGTGAAACCGTGCTATGTGGAAGCGGTGTTGGCGCGAAACCGACCAAGGCAATACTCTTGGAACCAGTTACTTGAATGTCCATGTTACGTGATTAGAGTTGTGGGTTCACTGCCCGACGGACTTCGAGCCGTCTTTGATGCTGAAGGAGGATATACGGGGTGTTGAACAGTATTAGTTGAGTTTCTTGGCCGGCCGCAGTGGCCGAGCGGTCTGAGGCACGCCAGTCAGAGTCTGCACTGCCACTATGGTCGGGGGTTCGAATTCCTTCTTGGGCATGGATATTTCTGCCGTCTTTAGTATTAGATAGTTCATAATAGGTTGTAAGTTTAAGTCCCATAAACCCTACAAACATTTGAACATTTTGATTTGATTTCTTGTTTTGTTTGCTTCGTTTTTTAAGCAGTCAGAGAATTTATTTTTTATAAAGAAGAGTTATTTACTTACATTTTAAGGGACAGTTGTAAGTTTAAACTGTACGTATAAAACTAATTTTCATCAGGATTCGTAATAATAATTTTTATTTTTCCGTGAGAAGAACTATTCAGTTTCTAGATTCAATAATATTAATAATAAAATATGGCTGTGCATGGATGTGTATTTTAAAAATCTAAACATCTGCAAAAAGTTTAGAGTACAAGATCGCCGATGATGGCGTAATTTGTGAGCGAAGTTCAGTTCAGCGTAGAAGATCAGATAAGGAGGTCCAAAGAAAAAGAAACAAAAACTGGCAAATATTTATGAACGAGGTGAAAGAATAAGAAATAGGAAGCAAAGGAATGATAGTGCTGAATTAGGGCATTGAAATTAAACAATGGCGATAAGTGAAAATATGAAGCGGCACGGGAATCGAACCCGTGTCTCCCGCTTCGGGCCAGCGGTGAACTTAACCACGTGGCTACCGGTGCTCGCCGCGCGTCTGGCTCAAATTCCACAAGTTGCACGCTATGGCTGTAGCGCCCATATCGTGCGAGGTCGAACGTATGACCGCATATGCGGTGAAGTGATTGAAGAAACGCCGTCTTCGCGAGTCGTAATTAATTATATTGGTATGGTGTCTGTTACTTCGGATATGCCCGAAATAACAGACACCACAGCCAATATAATAAGAAACGAGAATACCCAATAGGCTTCGAATCGTTGCGGAAGCAGTATTAGCAGAAGACGTTCATTTATTTATAATGGTTTAGTATGTAACAGTATAAGAGTGCTACCCATAGGACCCACTGATTGGCTACCATTGGCAAAAAAACAAACGAGTCAAACTGTTTGAGAAACACAGAGGTTCAATAGAATAGAAAAAAGTTCACCTACGAAATGAAATCATTTTTAGTATATTTCTTTTAAAGCGGATGTAGTATGTTTTAACGTTCTAATCAATGATTTCATTTTAATATTGTGTACTTTTTTTTCAATGACTGAGGCAGTATTACTTTCAAATATTAATTTAGGGAATGAATAACTTATTGTGAACAATTATAGTACAGAAGACGAAGCAAGTATAAAAAAGCGTTGTGGAAGGAGCAGGTTCATCTGGAAGGACGATGAAGGCCAAATAAAAAATAAAACACAATGAAATCCTTTATCATAACTATTTTTGATTGTAAGCAGCCATAAATGACATGTCTTTTTATTCAGGTCAGAGGTTTCCAGTAGGTTTCTCGAAGTAGGTTGCAAAGCTCTTTGTACGATATATAGTAGTAATATTCCGGGTATATCGATAGTATACAAGGTAAGCGCCAATAACTTGGGTCGTGGAGTAATGGATTTTATACATTACTTTCAAATTCGTCTTGAAGCTGTGTATAAAACCTACTTCTGAACCAGCTAACAGATACAGAGACTATAACAGAGGTTCGAAAAATTTGTATTTTTTGTTCATACAAGAGCGTACTTTGTTTGACCATTAGATTTCCCGAAGGTTAGTTCTTTGCTTGCAGCTAAGACTATCGAAATGGTATTAAAAACATTAAAACCTCCTCAAAACCAACAAACAGACTAGACGTTCAAATCAATACGTAACTGCCATGTCATAAAAAAAGTTTAAATTTTTGTTAAGCTTATGGGATTTAACTGTGGGGTCATCAGTCCCTAAGCTTACAAACTACTTATGAACAACCTTATACTGCAGACGGTACAAACAATCATCCCCAAGCGGGGGATTCGATCCACCGAGTGGGAACGGGGCGTAGCGCCTCAATGACCTCGGCCATTCCTCTGCGGCCATGCCATTATTAAGATATAATTTGACAGTTGCTTCGAGGTTAATGTGTTACACATTCAACAGAATACAATTTTAATAGACCATACACACCTTTTTTTCAGCATCACGACATGTTAATGTTTATATATAAAGAAGTTATTATAGACAATGTTTAATAATGTAAGAATTGCCGCTAAATATGGCAACTAACAGGCGGGCTATCCAATAATAAATTTTTTAATTCAGTGCACAATAATATAACCTAGGACGAGAATTCATTAGGAGATCGGTATCAAGATAACCAGGCATCGTAAGGCAAACAGTCCATTTAAGAAAAGACAGGTTCAGGCACATCAGTGGGCAGTCGAAAAGAGGCGAGGCATGCCTCTACTCTGCTCAATCGCAGCGAATGTCTCGTCCTCCAGTCAGTGCTTGTGGCCGGCCAGAGGTTTGAACGGCTAGCGCGTGTAAACAAACTTCCTTACACGACAATCTACTGCAGCTAAATCTTACCAACTGTTATTCAGTTGGTCTCAGACGTTTCATAAATGATTCTTGCGTTAGGTATGTTGTTAATATGAAACTTTTCATTAAAGAAATCAGGGTGACAAAAATAAGACACCTTTTTTTGGTAACGTGACATGCTTCATTTCTTAGTTTCTTTATAAATATTAACAGCAACTACTTCATAAAGTTTATTCCCACAATTTTTACGACTGTCGCTGTAACAGGACACTGAATTTCACAAAAATATCGCGTCTCAGTCCGTGGATCATGGATTAGGATGTTCCTACTCCTAGAATTTTAACCCTGAAGGATTGGGGAGGGGGCGGCAGACACTTCATCAACGATTCTGTCTTTCAGTTTATACTGTAGAATGTTTATGACTGACAGAGTGGTTTGCGGGATGGTTTTCAAATATTTTGTTCAAACCCTGCGAGAAGGAAGTTGACAAACCTTTCAAATTCCCAAAATATCCCGTCCGAGTTGGCTAAAGGGAAAGCGAATACGTTGGCGAAAATTTCTCACAGACAAATAGGTGTTATATAAGCTGCATATTAAATTCCAGCCTTTGTGGAGTGTGCGTAGCATAGTGGACAAGTGCTGCCGGGCGCCGTGGCTCAGCGCGCCCGGTCAGAGGGCTGAGCGCCCCCTGTTATAAAAAAGCTGAGCCAAGAACAAATCGAACAAAAACGAACAAATACGATCAGCGTCCGCAATGAACAGAACTACCCATAGAAAAAAAAAAAAAGTGCTTGGAGTGCAAAGTTGGAAGTCAAGGTTCGATTCCACGGTCCTCCTTACATTTTTGTTCATTTCATATCACCCCTCGTAATGTACACCTTTTATTTATGAAATTTAAATTTACTTAAACGTTTCAGTGTGCCACGAACGTTGATGTCAAGAGGTGTCTCAATTAAAACACATTCAATCCTACAGCATCAGTTCAGTGCCACAATTCCCATCCATACACTTGGTATGCACAAAAATCAACAGTGAAAAGTTATTTACTTAAAAACTTGAATAAAGGATGCTTTGCACCGAAGCATATTTCGGATAAAATTTCTCGCTTAAAATACTTTGGTAAAGTCTGCAAAGTGTGAAGATTTTCTTTGACGATCAACACCCTAAGGAATTTAATATAACTTCGGCGTATCAATACGTGCAACAATTTTTGAAATATTATTTTCATTTAATACTTCATCGAATTAAGAAAATTAAATGATGAAATAAGATATATTAATTAATTAAATTAGTTATAACGAAACCAAATATATATACTATGCATAGAAATTTTGATAATTAAAACTACAAGGGTTAATATAAGAAAAGTATTTTGGAACGGATTGGATTCAAACCCGTGCTGTTTCATTCAAAAGCTAATCGTTTAGCTACTTTGCAACACCGAAAACACCGTCATCAGCATTGGTGAGCCTCAATATTAGCACCAATTATGTGCTTGTCCAGTTTCTAACCCACATAAAGGCAAAGTTTTCCAGTATGCACTTATTTCAGCTAATAAATTGTGACTACTATATTGTTTGATATTTATAAATCCATACGATATGTACGCTGTGGAAAAACTTACGCTATGACTCACACGATCTGTTGCATTTTTCTGGTGGCAGTGTCAATCTGCTCATAACATCTGACGCAAATAGACTGTCTACTTTGTTCATTCATTCAAAACTTCTCTTTGTTATCATATCAACTGGCTGAATGAAGAATTAAAACTTTTTGATATTATATTCGCTACCAAAGTTGTTACTGAGCAGAAATGTGAAAAATACAGATTGAAACTCGTGGAAATGAGTGAATAATTAAAAATAAAAGTGCTGCGGATGTCAGATCGATCCTAGGACCTCGTGTTACGCATCTGCGCATTTATGCCGGCGCCACCCACACATACTATAGGATAGCCGTTCATCGAATTTCTACAGGAACATAGGTCTACTACGGGGAATTAGCTTTAGAATCCTTCACTCCTCTAATTACTACGATGGAGAATCATCAAAAGTCGACTCTTAGGTTTGAGATTTTACAAATTATTCAATCTACTTGTTTTTACTGTATGCATTATCAAATTAATGCCTGCTTCTTTGAATAGATGACCGACTTCATTCTAAGGTGATTGTTCAGACGTCTACTTCCTGCATGATGTATTACTAGGTGCGGGTGGTTTGGCGGGTTTATATTTTTGATTAGTACGCGAAACATATCGTTTCGATACTCGCCAGTGACCAACTCACAACAAAAGATCTCTTTAACCTCTGGGGAAGCCAAGTAGCGAACACCGAGCTCGCCAGTATTTGGAATTCTTGTTGTCGTACTACTGTCTGGAATGAAACAGGATTATATTAAACGACTACGGATTTGAATGTCACGGCGATTTAATATTCCTAATGTTGCTTGCTCGAAAAAAGTAGCTTTTGCGTCGTTATTGAAAGAAACGGAATAAAAATACAATTATGTGTTGGATACGATAGTTTAAAGAAATGCATTTGATGCTACACAATTATCTGTTGCACATGTTTCATATAGTATTATGAATATATTTTCATGGTTACGGAATAATAATTTCCTCACAATGATTGCTATACAGCTTGTTACTCAATTATCATGTGTTCAAATGTTCAAATGTCTGTAAATCTATCGGACCAAACTGCGTGGTCATCAGTCCGTAGCTTACAAACTGCTTAAACCTAGGTAAACTAACCTAAGGACAAACACACACACATGCTCCAGGGAGGACTCGAACCTCCACGGCGAGCAACCGCGCGCTCCGCAGCGAGGCGCTTTAGACCGCTCGGCTACTCCACCGCGGCCATTATCTTGTGTGTTTGTTATTGTTCCGTGAGAAACATAATGAGCCATATTTCAAAATAGAAGAAAAATGTGAAAGAGTCAGTAATCGAACTGTCGCTCGTTGATAAGTAGTTGGCCATTTGGCGAGATAAATAAGCTTATCTTTATCATTTGTTTGTTTCTCTGCACATTCATTTGACATAATCGAATCTTGTATTATAACAGCCCAATATGTTGTCGAATGCGTAATATTAGGCATTTCAATAAGACAAGGAGTATGGAAAAGTACCTAACATCTGAGGAGAACTGTTATTTGTGGCTTATGTTTGTTAATTTTGTGCTGATATGTTAGTTGCCACATCAACCGAAAGAGAACCAGTGGAAATGACACGATACCTTCACTCTCGGAAATACCATCAGTGATCTGCGGCGCCAAACGGTTGTTGTCTTTATAGCGCAACCGAGGCGGTGGGCGGAAACCGTCAGCGATACTCGGAACATGATGCACTATGATGTAACACTTAGCTTCATAACAAAGTCCATTCATGAAATTGAATTAATTCTATGATGTTGTTATTGTTATGGTCTTCAATCCGGAGACTGGTTTGATGCAGCTCTCCACCCTACTCTATCCTGAGCAAGTCTTTTCATCTCCTCATAAGAACGGCAACCCACATCCACTTGAATCTGCTTACTATACGTGTCTCTTGGTCTCCCTCTGCGATTTTTACCCCACACACTTCCCTCCAATGCTAAATTTACGATTCCCCGATGTCTAAGAATGTGTCCTACTAAGCGATCCCTTCTTTTAGTTAGGGTATGCCAAAAATTCTTTTCCTCACCAATTCTGTTCAGTACTTCTTCATTGGTTATGCGATCTAACCACCTAATCTTCAGCATTCTTCTGTAACACCACATTTCAAAAGCCTCTATTCTCTTCCTGTCCACACTGCTTATCGTCCATGTTTCACTCCCGTACAAGGCAACACTCCACACAAATGCCTTCAGAAAAGACTTCCTTACACTTACATTAATATTCGATGTTAGCAAATTTCTCTTTTTCAAAAATGCTTTTCTTCCCATTGCCATTCTGCATTTTATATCCTCTGTACTGCGACCATCACATGTTATTTTACTACCCAAGTAACAAAACTCATCTACCACCTTCATTGTTTCGTTCCCTAATCTAATTCCTTCAGCATCGCCTGATTTTCTAAGACAGCATTCCATTATTTTTGTTTTGCTCTTGTTAATGTTCATTTTATATGCTTTCTTCAACACACTGTCCATTCCATTCAACTGCTCTTCCAGGTCCTTTGCTGTCTCTGACAGAATTACAATGTCATCAGCAAAACGCAGTGTTTTTATTTCTTCCCCCTGTACTTTAATCCCTATTCCAAATTTTTCCTTGCTTTCCTTCAGCGCCTGCTCGATGTACAAATTGAATAACATCGGAGAAAGGCTACAACCCTGTCTTACTCCCTTCCCAACTGATGCTTCCCTTTCATGCCCTTCGAGTCTAATAACTGCAGTCTGGCTTTTGTACAAGTTATAAATAACTCTCCTTTCCCTATATTTTACCCCTGCTGACTTCAGAATTTGAAAGAGTGTATTCCAGTCAACATTGTCAAATGCTTTCTCCAAATCCACAAAAGCTAAAAATGTAGGTTTGCCTTTCCTTAATCTATCTTCTAAGATAAGACGTAAAGTGAGTATTGCCTCCCGGGTTCCTATGTTCCTCCTGAATCCAAACTGATCTTCCCCGAGGTCAGCTTCTACCAGCTTTTCCATTCTCCTGTAGATAATTCGTGTTAAAATTTTGCAACCATGACTTATCAAACTGATGGTTCTGTAATTTTCACACCTGTCTGCACCTGATTTCTTCGGAATGGGGATTATTACATTTTTCTTAAAGTCTGAGGGTATTTCGCCTGTCTCATAAATCCTACACACCAGTTCAAATAGTCTTGTCATGGCTGGCTCTCCCAGAGACTTTAGTAGCTCTGAGGGTATGTCATCTACTCCTGGGGCCTTGTTCCGACCTAGGTCTTTCAAGGCTCTGTCAAATTCATCTCTCAGTATAGCATCTCCTATTTCATCTTGATCTACTTCCTCTTCTCTTGCTACAACATCGTCTCTAAGTTCATTTCCTTTGTAGAGCTGTTCTATGTATTCTTTCCACCTTTCAGCTTTCCCTTCTTTGCTGAGAATTGGTTTCCCATCCGAGTTCTTGATATTCGTAGAGTTGCTTTTCTTATCCACAAATGTCTCTCTTATTTTCCTGTAGGCGGTATCTACTTTTCCCCTTCTTATACATTCTTCTACAGATTTGCATTTGGCTTCTAGCCACTCCTGCTTAGCCATTTTGCACTTCCTATCAATCTCATTTTTTAGTCGTCTGTACTCCATTTTGCCTGTTTCATTTACTGCATTTTTATATTTTCTCCTTTCATCAATTAAATTTAGTATTTCCTGTGATACCCAAGGATTTTTTATAGGTCTTGCCTTTCTACCTATTTTGTCCTCTGCTGCCTTCACTATTTCATCTCTCAATGCTACCCATTCCTCTTCTACTGTTTTATTTCCCCCTGTTTCTGTCAATTGTTGCCTAAATCTCCCTCTGAAATTCTCCAGAACTTCACTTTCCTTCAATTTATCTAAGTCCCACCTCCTTATTTTCCTACCTTTCTGCAGTTTTTTCAGTTTCAGCCTACAGTTCATGACTAACAAGTTATGGTAAGAGTCTATATCTGCCCCTGGGTACGTCTTGCAGTTTATAACCTGGTTCCGGAATCTATGTCTTACCATTATAAAATCTATCTGATACCTTCCGGTGTCTCCTGGTCTCTTCCATGTATACAACCTTCTTTTGTGATTCTTAAACCACGTGTTTGTTACGATTAAATCATGTTCCGTGCAAAATTCTACCAGGCGACTTCCTCTTTCATTCCTCCTGCCCAGTCCATATTCACCTACTATTTTTCCTTCTCTTCCTTTTCCTACTACCGAATTCCAGTCTCCCATCACAATTAAGTTTTCCTCTCCCTTAACTGTCTGAATAATTTCCTTTAGCTCCTCATATATTTCTTCGAACTCCTCATCATCGGCAGAGCTAGTTGGCATATAAACCTGTACTACTGTTGTCGGTGTTGGCTTCGTATCTATCTTTACAATGATAATGCGATCACTGTGCTGCTCATAATAGTTTACACGCATTCCTATTTTCTTATTCATTATCAGTCCTACTCCTGTGATACCCGCAATTGATTTTGTATTTATAATCCTGTACTCACCTGACCAGAAATCCTGTTCATCCTGCCACCGAACTTCACTAATCCCCACTATATCTAACTTCAACCTATCCATTTCCCTTTTTAAATTTTCTAATTTTCCTACCCGATTAAGGGATCTAACATTCCACGCTCCGATCCGTAGAATGCCAGTATTGTCTTTCCTGATGACAACATCCTCCTGAGTAGTCCCCGCCCGGAGATCCGAATGGGGGACTATTTTACCTCCGGAATATTTTACCCAAGAGGATGCCATCATCATATGTTCATACAGTAGAGCTGCATGTCCTCGGGAAAAGTAACGGCTGTAGTTTCCCCTTGCTTTCAGCCGTTCGCAGTAACTGTGTGGCAAAGCCACATTAGCTGATGTTACAAGGCCAGCTCAGTCAATCATCCAGACTGTTGCCCCTGTAACTACTGAAAAGGCTGCTGCCCCTCTTCAGGAACCACACGTTTGTCTGGCCTTTCCACAGATACCCCTCCGCTGTGGTTGCACCTACGGTACGGCTATCTGCATCGTTGAGGCACGCAAGCCACCCCACCTCGGCAATGTCTGTGGTTCATGGGGGTGGAATTCTATGATATGCATGCAATTTTTCCATTTGAATGTGTTAGTAACGTCCGAAAATATTCACGGACTGCAGCATCTCTATTCTAATTGCTGTCTTTGTTCATTGAAACTATAAGAAAAGAAATATGGAAAGGAATTTGGCGGCCGCGAACAGCTTAAAACGCTATGGCTAATAGGCAAAACAGTTTCTAAAATCAGTTTTCGAAGTCGCCTTCACGTCGCATAGAAAGCACGCTTGTTACAACTGGCTGCGATACTGGAAGATAATATTTTTGCTCTCAGATTTCGTGTCAGATGGGTAATCGACAGTATGTACGATCGTGTTGCCTAGCTGTATATACTTCCCACCAAGCAGCAGAACTTTGCGGTTGTGTATAGCGATTAGGCGAGGGGTCTCGCGAATTCTGTCACCGACTGTACATACCCAGTTCAAAATACTACAGAACGAAGCGTGAAAGACTGTACAGCTAGCACAACGAAGATACTAGCGTATGGAATAGGTTAACAGATTTGTGACTTCTTGAATGGTTCACGGGAGTACCGTCGGATACTATTGTAATAATCGCACAATATTTCTGCGAGACAGCTGCTTCCCGGAACATCTGAAGAAGAGTTTAAGAGAACGAGCGCCTGTCCCACCTCGCTTTTACGGTTTACCAAAGGTGCACAAAAGTTGAGTTCCTCTAAGACCGATCGTAAGCAATATTGAAGCCCCAACCTATCATCTGGCTAAGCGTCTGGCATCTCTGCTCAGCCCTTTGGTCGGAAAATGTGAACACCACATTCGTAACTCGGAAGATTTTATACGGCGTCTCAAGAACCTACGCCTGGAGCCTACAGACCTATTGGTGAGCTTCGACGTGGTCTCCCTTTTCACAAGGGTGCCTCTAATGGACTCCTTACAACTCATTGGGGCCGCGCTGGCTGAGGACGTTTTACATCTTTTTAAACATGTGCTCACTTCGACCTACTTTTTATTTTACAACGAATATTTTGAGCAGACTGACGGTGTTGCTATGGGCAGCCCTCTGTCTCCCATAGTAGCTAATCTTTTAATGGAAGATTTCGAGGATAAAGCCCTTCAGACGGCGCCATTGAAACCTAAATGTTTTTGGAGGTATGTGGACGATACCTTCGTCGTATGGCCACATGGGTCTGCCACACTGCCTTCGTTCCTAGACCATCTCAACTCACTCCACCCGAACATCTGTTTTACCATGGAATTGGAAGAAAATGGTAAGCTCCCGTTTCTGGACGTCATGGTTCGCCGAAATGAAGACGGTTCCTTGGGCCATGGTGTGTTTCGTAAACCTACACACACCAACATTTATCTGAAAGCTACGAGCTGTCATCATCCATCTCAACGCAGCGGTGTACTACGGACACTCGTACACAGAGTAAGAGCTATCTCAGATGCAGATTGTATACAAGCAGAACTCAACCATCTTCGCTCTCTGTTTGCCCAGAACGGCTACACTGAGAAACAGATTCGTGCTGCATTTCGACCAGCTCGCTCGAAACCTGAAGAGGAACTAGAAGAAACGGAGAGCTCCACTAAGATGGTTTTTCTTCCTTACGTCGGTGGTGTGTCCTTCAAGATTGGCAGACTGTTCAAAAAACATAATATAAAGTGTGTCTTCCGCCCTCCAGCGAGAGTGCAGACAATGCTGGGCTCCGTTAAAGACAACCTCGGCCTCAGGGGACCGGGAATATACAAAATCCCGTGCCAGTGTGGAATGTCTTATATTGGACAGACGTGTCGCACTGTGAAAGACAGATGCGACGAACATAAACGCCACACAAGATTGTTTCAACCACAAAAATCGGCTGTGGCTGAACACAGTCTTGATTCGGGACACTGCATGAATTACGAAGAGACCAAGATCATTTCTTCCACTTCCACCTACTGGGATTCAATAATTAAAGAGGCCGTCGAAATACGCATTGCAAAAAATTTAATTAATGGAGACACGGGATTCCAACTTAGCAATGCATGGGAACCGGCCTTGGCAGTACTGAGACAACATCAGTCGCAGACAGACGATGGTCACCAATCGACGCAGATGGGTCATCGAAGTCAAGACGCGTAAAACACGCACTTTTTCCTCCGGTTGGCGCGCGCACAAGGGGTCCACCGCCAGCGGCCGCTCTTGCCCGCGCCGCGTCTGCGCAGACCACCAGCGGCCCGCTCAACGGCCCTCCGGTAGGGGGCTCTCCATGTTCACGCCGTCGACGCTCTGGTCTGCCATGACGTCACAGCAACGGCGCCTGCGCCGTGGTAACGAGCCACCATATATATTGCGAGCAGAGAAGCAACAGCGGCAGTTCACCTGAAGATGGCGAGCAGCTGTCTCGCAGAAATATTGTGCGATTATTACAATAGTATCCGACGGTACTCCCGTGAACCATTCAAGAATATGTTACGTCGGGAAAGCCTGAAACAGCAGATTTGTGACTGGCTGGAAGACTTCCTAAGTGGCAGAACGCAGTACGTTGTCCTCGGCGGCGACTGTTCATCAGAGACGAGTGTATCGTCAGGCGTGCCCCAGAGGATTGTGATAAGACCGCTATTATTTTCTATCGATGTAAATGATCTGATGGACAGAGTAACTTGTAATTTGCGGCTGTTTGCTGATGATGCTGTGGTGTATGGCATGGTGTAGTCATTAATTGACTGTAATAGCATAGAGAATGACTTAGACAAAATATCTAGTTAATGTGAAGAATGGCAACTAGCCTAAATGTAGAAAAATATGAGATGATACACATGAGTAGGTAAAACAATCTCATAATGTTGAAATGCGGCATTAGAAGGGAGCTTCTTGATACAGCTGCGTCTTTCAAATATCTAGGCGTAACTATGCAGAGTGATGTGAAATTGAACGAACATGCAAGGACAGCTGTGAGTAAGGCGGACAGCCGTCTTCAGTTTATTGAGAGAATTTTGAGAACGTGTAATTCATATGTAAAGAAGACCGCCTATAAAACTTTTGTACGGTCACGTCTTGCGTATTGCTCAACTGTTTGGGATGCGTAGCATATTAGTTTAAAGGAAGACATGGAAGTATTTCAGAGGCGAGCAGCTAGTTTCCTTACTGGTAGGTTCCACCTATGCGCGAGTGTCACGGAAATTCTCCGGGAACTCAAACAGGAATCGCTGGATGAACGACGAAGTTCTTTTCGAAAAATTCTGTTGAGGAAATTTAGAGGGCTGTAACTTGAAGCTGACTGTAGAACGACCTTGCTGCCGCCTACTTACACTTCGCGTAAATATCACAAAGATAAGGCATGACAATTCAGGGCTTGTTCAGAGGCATATAGACATTCTTTTTTCCCTAGTTCTGTTTGGGAGTGGAATAGGAAAGGAAATGCCTAAGAGCTACAGTGTACCCTCCGCCACGCACCTAACGGTAGATTGAGGAGTATATATGTAAATGTAGATGGAGGCTTTTCTGTAGCAAAATTCATAGTAGTGGGATGAAAACTTTACAAATTCCAGGATGTAATTCATGAGATACCCCACAGTATTACCTTGTTCCCTCCCTTTACCGTATTAAAATTATTGATCCACCAGAAATATTAAAGAGATTATTAAGTCTCCTTCAGTTAGCCGTCAACTACACAAGAACGTTATATCGACTGCTTTAATTAATATACGTGTACCATCCACAAAACGAAAGACCACAATGGACAAAACTGCAGCTAACAGATAAGCAAACTTTTAGTACCTGCAAGAGTAGTAATTCCAAAGAAAGAAAATCCTGCTGTGTGCGAAAATTAGAGAACTACCAGTGTAATAAGTCATGGTTCTAAAATAATAACACGAATTACGTGCAGACGATTGGAAAACCTGATAGAAACAGACCTAGTGGAAGATCAATTTGGATTTAGGGGATATACAGGAATTCTGTAGGCCATACTCACATTGCGATTTATATTAGGATAAGAAAATGCAAACTTTCGTTTATAGCTTTTGTAGAATTGGAGAAAGCTTCTGACAATGTTGACTGGAACACACTCTTTAAAATTCTTAAGGTAATAGGGGTGAAATATAGGAAATAGAAGGTTATCTTCAATTTGTAGAAAACCGGTAGAGCAGGGATGCAGTGCTTGGGAATTGAGTAAGACAGTTTTCAGCCTTTCGCCAACGTTGTAATACAAGCCTTAACGGAAAATAAGGGGAGTTTTGGAGAACGTATTAAAGTTCAAGGATAAGAAACATCGTGACTCTGTAAGAGATAGCAAAGAACCTGGAAGAGCAATTGAACACGGAATAAATAGTATCATAAAGGAAGGTATAAGAAGAACATTAACCCTCGGGCGGCAGCGCCAATTACTATAACTTCAGCAGCAGCGCGGTGCAGATTTGCTACCACTGTGTATTCCGAGTTAAAAACCTAGACTATAGCTACTAAATGATTGTAATAACAAAAATAGGTCAAGGTAATCGTAGAAATATCACATATGATATTCTTTTTCAGTGGTTTGGAGTGCTGCTTGTATAGCGTTTTACTCCACAGAGTGGTGCCGTCTTCAATATCAGATTCATTGCGTCTGAAATCTTGTTCGGAATCGGAACTAGGACTTACATTTGAATAATAGTATCTTGTTCATGATCTGATGAGAAATCTAGACAAAAACCAGTAAGATCTTCATTAATTGTAGAAAGAAGTCTATTTCCTCATCTATTTGACCCATACCACGTTTAAGAGACCTGAAGACTGAATTATGCAGTAGAATAAGTCATTTTCGCATTGTATAAGGATTAGAAAGGGTTAAAAGTGAAACAGACGGAAATTGCAGCATGGCTTATCAGGAGAAACAAGAGGACATTCAACCGAAAGTTAAATTTCTATTTACGAAATAAATTTAAATTTTTGAGCATCCTTATATGTAGGGTAAATTTTATGCAATAAATATTTACTAGAAACTGCCACAAATACATTTGAAAAGAAAACTAGACGTAACACAAAACAATTAAAATCTACTTACATGACAGGCAGCGCGGTGTAAATCTGCTACCAGTGATGCACTCCCTAACAAAACGTTTTTTGGGTGGACACTTCCGTGCACTAGAAACTCAGAACCGTCACTGACATCATTGTTAAGGCTTAACCGAGGAATGTCTAAAGCGAAAATACGGCATCTCCATTATTACGTCACCAGTTAGCATTTAAAGGAAAGTGGTAGCAGATCTGCACCAGCGCTGCTGCTCGAGGGTTAATAAGAGCAAAACAAGGATAATGCAATTTCGTCTATGAAAATCAGTAATTGCTAATGAAAAAGTTTAGGAAAAATCAAATTTTTGTACACTTATTGGGCCAAACTACTATTGTCGTGAACCCTAGCCTTACAAACTACTTAAACTAACTCACACTAAGGACAAATCTCCGAGAGAACGGCCGTCGAATGTTTAGCATGACGTCTTAAACGATGCAACCATTCCGCGTGACAAAAATTAGCTAATGGGATAGTAAAAGTAGTAGATGAGTTTTTGTTATTTGGATAGCAACTTATGATGGCCGAAGTAGAGATGGGCTACGGGAAGAAACCTTTTTTTCGTAGAGGACATATGTGTTGGTAACGAATTTTAATTTAAGTCTTAGGAGGTCTTCTCTGAAGACATTTTTCTAGACTGTAGCGTTTGACGAAAGTGAAACGTGGACTTTGAAGTGTTCAGGCGGAAAATGATAGCTTTTGGAATTTGATGTTACAGGAGAATGATTGAGATTAGATAGGTAGATCATGTAACTAATGAAGAGGTAGCGTATAGGATTTGGCAGGAATGACATATCTGGCATATGTCGACTAACATAAATTATGAGCAAGAAGAAAACTTCAAGAATGGAGGTAGGTTGGAGGGGTGTATAAAAATTGCATAGGGAGGATGTAGATTTCTGTTGCTATTGAGAGATGAAGAAGTTTGCACAGAATATCTACATCTACATAACTGCTCTGCAAACAGATTTCAGTGCATGGTATAGGGTTCAACGAATCGCTTTTATGATATTTCTCTACCGGTACATTCTTTGTTAAGGTTTCGGTAAGAGGAATGCCTGAATCTTTCCGTTTTCGATCCGATTTATTATATTATGATCATGGCTCCATATATAGCAGGGTGCTAACAAAATATGTACGCATTCGCAGGAGCATGACGTTTGTATAACAATGAGAATGCATCAAACCAATCTTTGATCTGAAGACCATAACAGAGATGCCGTTTTAATTACAGTTACAATCATACATTGTTACACTGTCATCTAACGTCATATAGTAACACTTGTAGTGGTTGTTAAGTGCTTTACATATTTTATTTGTCATATATTTTTGAAGAGTCTTATCTAACATGAGCGTCTCCGAGGTCTCACTGCCGTGAGGCGGCGACCGCCTGCCTCAGTTCTAGCCCCTTTGTCCAATTAGAGAACTGCTTTTTTCTCGCGCCCTGATGAGGGCACCTTGCCAGAAGCCTGGCGTTTCTCGTCTCTAACGCTCTCGGCCAAAGCCTGCCCTCCTTCTGGTTCATATTGTAGTCTGCCCTCAGCAACACAAGCTGCAATACTTCCATATCACGCCAAGTTATACAATCCATTATTCCATCACATTATCAATTCTTAATTACTGCACATGTATATTTTGCACTATGAAGTATTGAAATATTAAAACTTATATGTAGGACTAAACAGGGAACCTCCGTGAAATCTTATTTTAGGTGCCATTATTCAAATTAGACTCCCCTTACAGTCGACTAACACAGCAAAAGCTTTCCTTACCTAAGGGAATAGCACCTTTGCATAGAGGAAAGGGAGATTATAAGTTTAGAAAACATAGATTCCTTATTGGAAGACAGCGAACTGATAAACATTTTAAAAGATGTTTTAACAATTTATTAGATAAGGTGTTCGGATTCGATCTCTGGTGAGATCATCCTTGGACCTAGTCTTCCCGATGTGATGTCCAGGCGATGAGCGTGCGGCCAACGCTCATCACCTGCACAGAGCAGAGCTGTTATCCCAATAGATTTGGAGAGGTTTTGAAATGTTGATGGAATTTTAAGAGAAACACCATGCAGACTGAGGAGGAGGTGCGAATCCAGGCTGAGGAGGGAGGCGTTATAGGGTAAATGCGTATGGTTGTGAGAAACCACGGTGTCATGTTGACAGTGGCTAGCGGAACTGCATAGTGAGTAAGAGACTAGGATTCGAATCCTGCTTTGGTAGAGTTTTTCACTCCATGCTTCAGGTTTCATAAATGCATCATCGATGTTTGAGACGCAAAAGTCTAAGAATCATATAGTTTAATCAGCATAACCTCTTATTTTGTTTGGAGAAATGTTAATCGGCAGTTTCAAAATGTTGAAATGTTTGTATAGCTTATAGGACTTAAGTACGGAGTCAACAGTCCCTAAACTCACAAACTACTTATAAACTAACTTACACTAGGCATGGCACAAATATCCATGCACGATGGGGGATTCGAACCACCGACCGTAGTGACCGTGCAGACGGTGACTGGCGCGGTGCAGTCCCCTCGGCCACCGCGGCCGGAATCGGCAGTTTAACAACCTTGTTAAACAAAGATATTAACACGAAAATAAAGGTGTAACATTTTAATAAGATTTGTTTAATTTAAAGGATTTAAGAATTTTCACATAAAGTGATTGTGAACTTGAAGTTGTACATTAATGGCTATGCCGGCCATCCAGAATGCAACAACCTTCAGGAAGAATCCAGATCAGGTGACCTTTGCAATAGGAATGGAGAACTTGTACGATAATATGGATTTTGAAGATCATTACCTATGAATGATCGAAACCCTATGCGTCGATTCTGGAAAATATCGAAAACACGAAGACGCGGCGGAGCGGCTGAGCGCATTGAGGCACTATGCTACGGTGCGCGAGGCCGTTCCATATCGGGGGTTCTAATCCCCCCTCGGTAATGGATGTTCGTGCCGTCTTTAGTATACACTAGTTCATAAGTAGTTTGTAAGTTTAGGGACTGATGACCCCGTAGTTAAGTCGCATAAGCTTTACACACAATTGAATATTTGAACAGATCCACGAAAAATTGAACAGAAGCGTTATATTTGTATCTTATTTCTAAACGTATATTTGACATATCTAAACAATGACTATTAGAAAACGATTTTATTGGCAAATACAGGTTTTTCTCATTGATCTGAAGAAGGTAGAATGCTTTATTTTTGTACATATTTTACATAAAATGTACGATTGAGAAATGACAATTAGATTGACTGAAGTTTAAAAGACACAAAAGAAATAACTGGAAAAATATATTTCCAGATTTTATTCCAACAAAAGTGTTGTAGAAAAATAGTAGTAAACAACGTTAGAAATCAATGCATACATACATTTAAATGCACTATTCACTTTTGCCAATTAACGTAATATAAGGTCTGCAGAGAAGGAGCGTATGCAGTCTACTTCCCTTAAACCTGTTTCTGTTTTCGTTCCATTATTATACCGGACTTCGAAAGAAGTCCTTCATGTGGAACCGAACTGGCCATCACCGGTAAGTATTTGAGCGATAACTTTGCTAAATTTGGAATACCAATCTCCTGACTTTTCCAAGAAAAAAAAATGATCGTTAGGCAGATTTCAATTGGTCTGCCATTTCTCTGTTTGTATTTACAGGAACTTTCTTTTTGAACCAAGGGTTCAGTAATGGGCCAAATATAATCTGAATAGGCACTAATTTCAGTACAAAAGGTATAATTTGAATAAGAATTTTCTGAGTAAAATATCATGTTAAACCATTGAAGATCAAGGGGTTAGATATCGGCGCAGAATATAGATCTGCGTGTTAATCTGCAACGTCACTTCAAAATCGATGGGAAACAGAAGGCCTTGTCTCCGGTCAACCCAGAAACGAAACGGAATAGGATAGAACTGGTGTTCTCTGACATCACCTCGTCGGAAAAAGGTTTTTGTGGTCTTCAGTCCGAGACTGGTTTGATGCGGCTCTCCACCCTACTCTATCCTGAGCAAGCCTCTTCATCTCCTCATGAGAACGGCACCCTACATTCATTTTAATCTGCTTACTACATTCATCTCTTGGTCTCCCTCTGCTATTTTCCCCCCACTCACTTCCCTGTAACTCTGAATTCATAACACCTTGATGTCTCAGAAGGTTCCCTACCAATCGATCCCTTCTTTTAGTCGAGGTATGCCAGAAATTACTTTTCTCCCCAGTTCTGTCCATTACCTCCTCATTTGTTATGCAATTCACACACCAAATCTTCAGCATTCTTCTCTAACGCCACATTTTAAAACGCTTCTATCCTCTTCCTGTCCGCACTGTTAATCGTCCAAGTTTCACTCCCATACAAGGCAACACTCCACACAAATGTCTTCAGAAAGGAATTCCTTATGCTTAAATTAATATTAGATGTTAACAAATATCTCTTTTTCAAAAACGCTTTTCTTCCTAGTTCCATTCTGCATTTTACATTCTCTGTACTGCGACCATCATACGTTATTTTACTGACTAAGTAACAAAACTCATCTCCCACCTTTACTGATTCGTTACCTAATTTAATTACTTCAGCATCGGCTGATTTTCTAAGACTGCATTCCATTACCCTTATTTTGCTCTTGTTAATGTTCATCTAATATGCTCCTTTCAACACACTATAAACTCCGTTCAATTGCTCTTCCAGGTCCTTTGCTGTTTCTAACAGAATTACTATGTCGTTGGCAAAAACAATGTTTTTAATTCTTCACCCTGAACTTTAATTCCTTCTCCAAATTTCTCCTTGCTTTCCCTTATAGCATGCTCAATGTACAAATTGAATGTACAACCCTGTCTTACTCCCTTCTCAACCACTACATCCCTTTCATGCCATTCAACTCTGACAACCGCTGTATGGCTTTTGTACAAGTTTTAAATAACCTTACGCTCCCTATATTTTACTCCTGCTTGCTTCAGAACTTGAAAGAGCTTATTCCAATCAACATTGTCAAAAGCCTTCTCCAAATCTACAAAAGCTATATATGTAGGTTTGCCTTTTCTTAATCTATCTTCTAGGATAAGCCGTAAAGTGAGTACTGCCTCCCGTGTTCCTACATTTCTCCTGAATCCAAACTGGTCTTCCCCAAGGTCTACTTCTACCAGCTTTTCCATCCTTCTGCAAATAATTCGCGTAAAATTTTGCAACCATGACTTATTAAACTGATGGTTATGTAATTTTCACACTTGTATGCACCTGCTTTTTCTGGAATTGGGATTATTACATTTCTCTTAACGTCTGAAGGTATTTCCCCTGTGTCATACATCTTACGCACCAGGTGAAATAGTTTTGTCATGGCTGGTTGTCTCAGAGACTTCAGTAGCTCTGAGGGAATGTCGTTCCATCTCTCAGTATAGTATCTCCTATTCCATCTTCATCTACATCCTTTCCTACGATATTGTCGCGAAGTTCATTTCTTTTGTAGAGCGCCTCCATATACTCTTTCCACCTTTCAGCTTTCCTTTCTTTGCTGAGAAACTAGTTTCCATCTGAGTTGTTTATATTCATACAGCTGCTTTTCTTGTCTCCAAATGTTTCTTTTGTTTTCCTGTACATGGTATCTATTTTTCCACTATTTATACATCCTTCTAAACACTTGCATTCCCCTTCTAGCCACTCCTGCTTAGCTATTTCACACTTCCTGTCAATATCATCTCTTAGTCGTCTGTACTCCATTTTACCTGTTTCATTTACTGCATTTTTATATTTTCTCCATTCATCAAGTACATTTAGTATTTCCTGTGATATCCAAGGTTTTTTTGTAGGTCTTGCCTTTCTACCTACTGTGTCCTCTGATGTCTTCACTATTTTATCTCTCAACGCTACCCATTCCCGCATGAATCACAGACATTGCCGTGGTGGCGGTGGAGGGGAGGGGTGCTTGCGTGCCTCTACGATGCAGATATGCAGATAGTCGTACCATAGGTGCAACCACAGTGGAGGGGTGTCTGTGGAGAGGCCAGACAAACGTGTGGTTCCTGAAGAGGGGCAGCAGCCTTTTCAGTAGTTACAGGGGCAACAGTCTGGATGATTGACTGAGCTGGCCTTCTAACATCAGCTAATGTGGCTTTGCCGCACAGCTACTGCGAACGGCTGCAAGCAAGGGGAAACTACAGCCGTTACTCTTCCGAGAACATGCAGCTCTACTATATGAATATATGATGGCATCCTGTCGAATAAAATATTCCAGAGGTAAAATAGTCCCAATTCGGATCTCCGGGCGAGAACTACTCAGGAGGATGTGATCATCAGGAAAGAACACTGGTATTCTACGAATCGGAGCGTGGAATGTTAGATCCCTTAATCGGGCAGGGAAGCTAGGAAACTTAAAAAGGGAAATGGATAGGTTGAAGTTAGATATAGTGTGGATTAGTGAAGTTCGGTGGAAAGAGGAACAGGATTTCTGGTCAGGCGAGAACAGGATAATAAATACAAAATCGGTTGGTGGTATTACAGGAGTAGGTCTGATAATGAATAAGAAAATAGGAATGGGAGTAAACGACTATGAGAAGCGCAGTGATCGCATTATCGTAGTCAAGATAGATACAGAGCCAACATTGACCACAGTAGTACAAGTTTATATGCCCACTAGCTCTACCGATGATGAGGAGATCGAAGAAATGTATGAGGAGGTAAAGGAAATTATTCAGACAATTAAGGGAGAGGAAAACTTAATTGTTATGGGAGACTGGAATTAGGTAGTAGGAAAAGGATGGGAAGGAAAAATAGTGGATGAATATGGTCTTGGAAAAGAGAAGATCGCCTGGTAGAATTTTGCACGGAATATAATTTAATAATAACCAACACTTGGTCTAAGAATCATGAAAGAATGTTGTATACGTGGAAGGGACCAGGAGACACTGGAAGGTACCATATATATTTTATAATGGTAAGACATAGATTTCGGAACCAGTTTTTAAACTGAAAGAGATGCCCAGGGGCAGACATAGACTCTGACCATCAATTGTTGGTCATGAATTGTAGGCTGAAACAGAATAAACTGAAAAATGGTGGGAAAAGAAGGAGATGGGACCTTGATAAATTGAAGGAACCTGAAGTTCTTGAGTATTTCAGAGGGAGCTTTAGGCAACAATTGACAGAAACGGGGCGGAAATAGGTAGGAGCCCAAAAATCACGAATCAAAACGATGCTCATCGCCTGTTCGATAGTCAAGCAATTATCCACTATGTATTTGTACCTGAGGGAACGACGTTTCATGAATATCACCGATTAGATTTGATTAGATGTTCGTTCTGTAAATCCTTGTTGACGAGGCCCTTGTGGGTGTAGAACATAAAAATTTTTAAAAGTTGATACTATAATAATATTAATAGTATGAATACAGGTACACACATCATTTGGTTCTATTTAAGAAGTGGTCATTGGAGTTGAAGGAGTTGGCCACTATGAAGGCTTTTATCCTCCAGTTAAACTGATCTTTATTTGATGCTAAATTTTTATGGTTGATAATAAATTATTGAAAAAATGTGTTCATGAGTAGTGGACCACTTTTTGGACTAAAGTTAGTGGATATAAGTCCTTGTGTAGATCGTTTTTGTTACTAGTATTGTATGTATGAATACAAATGTTTGTTGAGAAAAGGGATACATTATTTATGGCAAATTTCATTAAGAAATAAATATACTGAGAAGCAGTAGTTAGTATACACAGTTATTTGTACAGGTTTCTACTGGATGTGCGTGAATTTACTCCACAAATAATACGTCTAACACGCTTTTGTACTCTGAAAACCTTTGCTTGACTTAAATAGTTACCCCAGAATATTATACCATATGGCATTATGGAATGAAAATAAGCAGAGTATCAAGCTTTTTGATCTATATGTCTTCTACGTCTGATAACACTCGTATTGCAAATACAGATTCGTTCAGACGTTTCTGTAGTTCTGTGGTGTGCTCCTCCCAAGTGAATTTATTATAAAGCTGTAACTCCAGGCCGCGCGGGAGTAGCCGAGAGGTCTGGAGCGCCACGTTACGGTTCGCGCGGCCTCCCGCGTCGGAGGTTCGAATCCTCCCTCGTGCATCGATGTGTGTGTTGTCCTTAGGTTAGTTTGTAAGACTAGGGACTGATGACCAACGTAGTTTGGTCCCATAGAATTACAAACATTTTTATGTAATCCCAGGAATTTAATACTGTCAATCTCATCTACCTGCTATTCTTCATACTTTATGCATACGCTGGGCGGAAGCCTCTTACATTTTCTTAACTGCATGTAGTGAGTCTTTCCAAATATAATGTCAATGAGTTACCTTTAAACCACAGTTGTACGATTGGAGTCGTGATTTCCTGTCATAAAGGACGCAGTGCATTGTATTTTACTGAAAGTTATCACCGGAAGTGATATCTGGCTTTCCCCAGGGAAGCATTATAGGGCCCCAACTACTATTTATTTTTATAAACGATTTAGAAGACAATCTGAGGAGCTCTCTTAGTCAGTTTGCTGATGAGGCTTTCATGTACCGATTAGTAAAGTCACCAAAAGATCAAAAGTAACTAAAACATTATTCAGATATCAGCATGCGCACTAAAGCATAACCACTAAAAGACATCCATTAAATTTCATTTACATTATAAATAAGTCAAATCTACAGCCTGTAAATTCAAATAAATATCTATGAGTAACAATTACAAAATACTTAAATTGCAAAGAATACATAGAAAATATTGTAGGGAAGGCGAACCAAAGACTACGTTTCATTGCCAGAACACTTAGAAGATGCAACAGTTCTACTAAAGAAACTGGCTACGCTACACTCATAGGGAGAAATGGTCATCATAATAGAATACGAGAAATCAGGTCCAAAACTGGAAGATTTAGGTGTTCCTATTTTCCGCGAGATATTAGAGAATGGAAATGTAGAGAAACACCAGAAAAGTGGTTCGATGAACCCTCTGCCATGCACTTCAATGTGACTTGCGGAGTATTTATGTAGATGTAGATGAAACATAGACGCAAGGTACGACCCCAGTAGACAGAGCAAGGTTGCTTACCGATAATGGTGGCCCGTAGCCAGACAATGTCGTCAAACAATTCCTGGCAAAAAATCGGGTGGTTTAACTTGACCATAGTAATTGGAACTCAACCCTCCAGACCTCATCCTATTCCATTAGAGTCAAACTTGCTTTGAAAGGAAAGAGATTTGACGATATCCTGACTTTCAGTTAAACGTGAAGAAGCTTCTGAACACCGTCCGAAAGGAAGACTTAATTCAATGTTTCCCGGACATGTACTGCAGAGCCTAGTGGTACACAGTTACGGAAGGTGACTGTTTCTAAGGACAGTAACGTAACGTAGTTGGTATACGTTAATATTACTTGACTGTTCACCAAACTTTATTTTCAGTGTGTGTATATATACAGGGTGTATATAAAGTCCGGGAATGCATTCAATTATGTACACTGTGCCACTACTAGGCATTTTTTATTCCACTCCTAAATAGAACGAGGAAAAAAGGAATGGCTATATGCTTACGTACGAACCCTAATTCCTCTTGTCTTTCTTATCACTACGCGAAATGTAAGTAGGTGGCAGCAAGATCGTACTACACTCAGCTTCAAATTCCGGCCCTCTAAATTTCCTAAACATAAATTCACGAAAAGAACGTCGTCTTTCCTCCAGCGATTCCCAATTAAGTTCCCGAAGCATTTCTGTGACACTCGCACATTGGTCGAACCTACCAATAACAAAGCTAGCTGATCGCCTCCCTTTATTTAAACTGATCGGCTGCGGGTCCCAAACACTAGAGCAATACTCAAGACGGGTCGTACAAGCGTTTTATACGCAGTCTCCTTTACAGGTGAAGTACATCTTCCCATAATTCTCCCAACAAACCGAAGTCGGCTGTCCACCTTACTCACAGCAGTCCTTACATGTTTATTCCATTTCATATCGCTCTGCAATGTTACGCATAGATATTTGAACGACGCGACTGCATCAATAAGTTCACTACTAATGCTATATTCGAACATTGTGGGATTGTTATTCGTCTTCATGCGCGTGACCTTACATTTTTCTACTTTGAGAGTTAGCTGCCATTCTTCGCACCAACTAGAAATTTTGTCTAAGTCATCCTATATGCCATTACATTCAGTTAGAGACGACACTTTCCCATACACCACAGCATATTCAGCAAACAGCCGCAAATTACAAGTTACTCTGTCCATCAGAAAATAGAAAATAATAGCGGTCCTATCACACTCCCCTGGGGCACGCCTGATGATACTCTTGTCTCTGATGAATACTTGCCGCCGAGAACAACGTACTGCGTTCTATTACTTAGGAATTCTTCCAGCCAGTCACAAATCTGTGAACCTATTCCATAAGCTCGTATCTTCGTTATCAGTCTGCAGTGTGGCACCACGTCAAACGCCTTTTTGAAGTCGAGAAAAACACAATCCGCCTGTTGCCATTCATCTATGGCTCGCAAGATGTGATGTTAGAAAATGGAAAGCTGAGTTTCACATTAACGATGTTTCCTAAACCCGTGCTGATTCATAGAAAGAAGCTTATCCGTCTCAAGGAAATTTACTATATTCCAACTGAGAATATGTTCCAAAACTCTACAGGAAACTGATGTCAACGATATTGGCCTGTAATTATGTGGGTCAGTACTCTTTCCTTTCTTATAAACGGGAGTCACCTTCGCTTTTTTTTCAATCACTAGGAACTTTTCGTTGAATTATAGATTCGCGATAAATTCAAGCTAAGTAAGGGGCCAATGCCGCAGAATTTGTAAAACTAACTGGTATTCCATCCGGACCAGGATGGACACATATCATACATACGTAATTTTGAAGAGAAACTCTGAAAGTTTCTTTTTCCCCTTCTATACCACTACAGCGTAGTGGTAGTTACGAAATAGTCAGCGCTAGTCGCAAACATGGCGAGTTTAGGTTCTATACCTGCTATGGAGCGCCCCTAGTCTACAGGCAACACTCCTGGCAGAGTTGTGCACCGGGAAACATACTTAAAAGGCTGCAGTACACTGCGACTCACGATTACAAGGCACTCTGGTCGGACTTCACTTTACATTACGAACACTAAACGGAAGGTAGAGGTGAAGCCATCACCGGTATCATTAGGTACGTTTATAAAGACTCGTTGAACAACTGTTCGAGTGTAGTTTCACTTGAATAACCGGAAACGACATTCTTTGCGAATACAGCCTCTTCTACGACTACTGGAAATGTTTGCAAAGTTATGGGACCTAACTACAGTGATCATCGGTCACTAAACATAGAAACTACTTAAAAGGACTTATCGTAAGAAGAACACACACAGCCGTGCCCGAAGGAGGGTTCTAACCGTCGAGGGGTGGGGGGTCTCTTGCACCCACTGCATCACATTGTGCCCGGACTTTTATACTTCATGTAGCCTGTCAAGTTTACCCGAATGCGTAATCGCGATTAGCTGACTGATTTCCCATATGACTACATAAAATCCTAATCATTACATCTAAGCAATCACTTGATAAAATGTTACATAAACTGAAGTAACAACCGAAAGCTGTAACATTGAGCTTGTCTTTTTCTTTATGAAACTTTCTGATTTCATCGTAGATGAGCATCTTTACACACTTCAACAAAGAGGCACTTGGGGCTTGATTCCCTCCTAATTTAAAGTACTTAAGAATATACACAGGTACCACTTAATTTTCAAATTCATTGATGTCTTCGTGATCTTAAATTTAGTTTTGTAGAACTCGTCCGTTGCATCTTTTGTCTGACTAGGTAGATGTTGATAAAACACTCTCCATTATGGGCCGGCTGGTATAGCAACCAATAAAATTGATTAGCAGTAAAAGACACTCTTGGTTACAACTTTTTTATTTATTTTTACGCGTTTCACCCTTTTGGGGCATCCTCAGAAAGTCTGGAAAATAAATTATTGTTTTTAAGGCATAAAAGTAAAGAAAAAGAAGCGGAGCATGCAGCATTAGTTTCCTACGTCAACACCGCCGTCAGGCCGGCTTGCTGTTGAGTCATACAGTGGGCATATTCTGTAGTGGCACTCAGGGACAATACGCCAAACAGCTCAATTTGAAAGTAGTAGGAAAACCGGCAAAAGTATACACCAGAAGCTGATAGTAACCATTGATGCCGTATTTGCATCAGGATAAATTGATTGTGATCAGTTAAAATTTTGTATTAAATAAAAGATTTATACAGGGTCACGAAGAGCTTTCTTCCCGTTCAACTTAATAAAAAATCTCCGAAAATTAAAAAAAAAATCTCTCTCATACGCCTTATGATTAAAATAGACTATACACTACTAAGTAATCATTGGAATGGTCGAAGTACATCTCAACAGACAGACCACTAACAAAAAAAAAAAAAAAAAAAAAAAAAAAAAAAAAAAAAAAAAAAAAAAACCAGGTTAAAAACTACCACACAGAAATTAAGTTGCGTGTTACCCAATAGAAATCACAAATATAAGCAGTAATATGAAAGCATCATAGGGTCGAAATACCACTGGTTTCAGATAATCAGCTGATCATTAAGCACCCATCCATCAGATCTGCAGTTATATTTAACAATTTCAAGCTCTTCCAAAAAAATCAAGCTTTTTACCTTTTCGGTTACAATGCAGAATACTAAGTCTTCTAGTACGGATGCCTGATGTCCTGTAGCCTTTAGATGCTCAGAAAAAATAGAATGTTGCTTTATTTGTCCATTTCTCGTAAGCAAGTGCTCTTTCAATCTCGGTTTAAACATTCTACCCGTCTGACCAATATAGAGCTTCTGACAGTCCTTACATTCCATTTTTAGACACCTGAGGATGCATACAAATCTTTATAAGACTGTTCATTATGCACCAGTGAGTTTCGAATTACGTTTTGGGATGACAACGCCGCTCGGACATCGAGGTTTTTAAGTAAGTTCGCTAGCTAATAGGACAACTTACCCACAAATGGAAGCTTTATATAGCTCCGAACAGATGACACATTACTTTGCGGGGTATTCTCAGTAACAACTTCTTTTTGTACATTTTTTCAACGAGCCGTAGATTGCAGCAATTCGTAGTGGCAATAAATCTCAGGTTTTCAACTCATTATTAATGGCTGAAGTACTAAGGGGACATTACAAAGGCGATCAATCATCGATCGAAAGAAACCCATTTTGTGCTGATACGCGTGGCATGTAGAGGCGTGCATAATACCACTAGTGGTAGTTGGCTTACGAAAGATATCAAAGTGAACAGCATTGTCTTGTATCTGCAACTGTAACTCTATGAAATTGAGGTATCCGTCTCAATCCATAACTGCTTGAGTAAATGACATGTTAGGATGCAGAGCATTAAATTCAGTCACTAATGTTGGGATATCTTTGTCAGACCCCTTAAACACTATGAATATGTCGTCAACATATTGTCTTATATACGAATATCTTTACATGCGATAATGAATTATCTTTAAAGTAATTTTTCTCCTAAGAGTTGACAAAAATATCTGCTAGGTAAGCTTTATGTGTTGTCATTCTTTTGCATCGTGATGCTCGTATTGCCCTGTATACTACGTTAGTAAATTAGTGTGTTACGTTATTTCATGTTATTCATTTGTCCACGCTTACACTTAACACCTTGTCCTTTCGTCTGAATATATGTCACATTTTCCAGTCGTTTAGTATCTGCAAGGTGGAAAAAAAGGCTGTCATCGTATATAGGGTTACTTACCTGAAGCCGGCGCCGCAAGTATCGCGAAACGAAAAGTGCTATTGAAAGGCGGCTTTCACAGGATGAATTGGTAGACAGGGGCTCAAGTAGTTAGTGAATACACAGAACTGAATAACTCATAGAAAGGGTAATTTTTGTGCAAGCACACATTTTAAAAAAATGGAACAATGATTATTGGCATTAACATACTAAAGGTACGCTAAATTAGAAAGTGGAGTGCAAGTCGTTTGCGAGATATTGTATCCTGAAAAGTTTCTACAGGAACACTAGTATATACCTGTGATAGTAAGGACTAAAGAACAACCCGCGGGTATACACTAGTGATGCGAATTCTGATCAGTAAGACATCATTGGTGCATCACAGACTGTTCAAAATGATCACCGACAGCGGCCATACGCATTCCGTCTTGAATATAAAGACTGCTGCACACGAGTTAGCATTTCAGCGTAGATGCCCGAGTAGGCTGCACTAATACGCCATTGCAAATCATCGGGTGTAGTTGGTATACCTTTGAAGAGAACGTGTTTTGAGTTTCCTCCACAGAAGAAAGTTTACAGAGTCAAACCAGTAGCAACTGGCCGTTAAATTTATACACCCTCTACGTTCAGTCCAACGATTTGGAAACAATTCATGAAAACATGCTTTGGTAATCTGTGCACTATTGGCTGGGCAGGCCGATACCACAGGTTTCTCCCAGTCTACAGAGAGGCGTCTTCTAGGAATCGTGGTAGATGGTCTGTTACGAGGCAGCGCGTTCACTTTCGTGTATAATAAATGTGTTAATGAATTGATGTGTCTAACCCGCACCACACAAGTACACTCCATAGACGCTGACTTTCCACCTGACGAAGCCAACGAGGATTGTCAACAGACCAATATTCATATTTTGCCGCTTTACCTCGCAACAGCTGATAAATGTGACTCCATCACTGAATAAGAAACATGATACATCTGGAGTGTCCTGTCGCAATATCCATGTACAAGAGGTAACAGGCTTCTCAAATTCGTTTGCATGCTGCTCTTGATGGCGAGGGATGTGATACGGGTGGATCCGATATCGACGGAGAATGCGTAGACATTTTCCAGGTTCTTGGCTCGATTCCGTCGGAAGTTATGTGAGGATTTACTGCAAAATCAGACAAAACCTCGATTCCCGCTTCCCGCTCCCTGTTTGAAGAGGTTGATAAATGATTGCCGACCTAGGTGACGTCTATTTGGATATTTTCTGCACACAAGGCAAAAGAACGAATTGTATTTTTCCTATACCCTCCGTACACCATGAGCACGTCGTCTTTCATGCATTGGTAAATCCACTCAGAACATCTTGCACGCACTGTCACACACTAACTGAATGCAGTGATGATCGTAGCACCGCTCTCTCTTCACTCCAAATGCTCACTCCACGTGGCTCCCTATAGCCAGGCTTGCCCCAGGGGAGTGTGATAGGACCGCCAATACTTTCTGTCTATATAAATGATCTGATGGACAGAGTAACTTGTAATTTTTGGCTGTTTGCTGATGATGCTGTGGTGCATAGGAGGGTGAGGTTATTAATTGACTGTAATAGCTTACATGATGACGTAGACAAAATTTCTAGTTGGTGTGAAGTATGGTAGCTAGCTTTAAATGTACTAAAATGTACCTTGCACATGAGTAGGAAAAACAATTCCATAATGTTAGAATACAGCATTGGTAATGAGCTTCTTGATAACAGTCGCGTCTTTCAAATATCTAGGCGTAACATTGCAGAGCGATATGAAATGGAACGAACATGTAAGGACAGTTGTGCGTAAGACGGACAGCCGTCTTCGGTTTATTGGGAGAATTTTGAGAAGATGTACTTCATCTGTAAAGCAGACCATGTATAAAATGCTTCTACGACCATGTTTTCATTATTGCGCAAGTATTTGGGTCCCACAGCAGATCATTTTAAAGGATGACATGGAAGCAGTTCAGTGGCGAGCAACTAGATCCGTTACTGGTAGGTTCGACCAATGCGCGAGTGTCACAGAAATGCTCTGGTAACTCAAATGGGAATCGCAGGAGGAAAGACGACGTTATTTTCGAGAAATGCTGTAGAGGAAATTTAGAGGACCGGAATTTTGAGCTGACTCCAGATCGATTTTGCTGCCGCCTACTTACATTTAGTGCAAAGACCACAAGATAAGAGAAATTATGGCTCGTACAGAGGCATATAGGCATTATTTTATCCCTCGCTCTATTTGGGAGTGGAATGAGAAAGAAAATGCCTAGTAGTGATTCAGTGTACCCTCCGCCATGCACCTTACGGTGAGTTGCGGAGTATATGTGTAGATGTAGAATTGCACCTCCGCATAGTGCGATCTGCTTGACGTATTTGATATGGAACCTAAACGCCTTCCCGCAGGGCTATGTATGCGGCTAGTGTATTACTTTTAAGGGCACTATTTTAATTTTTTTACTGTTTATAATTATCTCATTCCGTAGGAGCTAATTGAAGTGCAGTAGATCAGATTGTAACAAAAAATTTGTAATAGATAAAGTAAAACGTATAGCCATCCTCTGCGTCCGACATGCTAAGCAACAACGAGCACATAAATTAGCTTAATTTTTAATTTTTTTTCCAAGAATTCCCCGATAGAATAGAAAGAGTGAGCATGAGTAAACTCTTTAGATTATGCGTGGCACACAACTAAGCTTTTTTCATTTTTATGGCAGCTTATGAAAACTGAATGCAGAACTGCTAATTTTCAGTTTTATGAATTACAGTAGCTGTTAGACCAAGTGATAAACGAATATATATTTGTTCCGGGATTCGTTTCCGCCAGGGGACGTTGTTTTTATGTTGTTTAAAAAAAGCGTAGAAAAATAAAAACAACCTCTCGCTCACCCTCAGGATCACCAGTTTACTGTCTGAGGCTGCCCGTAGAAGGCACAGGTCCTGGGTTCGAGTTTAAGACCCGCACACAGTTTAATCTGTGTAGAAGTTTCATAGCCAGTTTGTTCTTTCAATCCTCCTACAAATAGGTTTCTTTCTTCTTTACTTCACTGAGTACACTGGGATCATAAACATGTAGAATAATTCACACCCTATATATTTCGTTAAACTATTATTATTCACTATAGGATTCTTACTTCAGCAAAACACTGGGTTATCTTCTTTATATACCCAAACGTGTTTCGGTACAGTTATACTATTATCGGTTGGTCTTTCTATTACCTTAAACTAATCAATAGAAATATTTTAGTTTGTACATGCATAAGTTATCTAATATATAAAGCAGAGTGTCCGTGTGTTTGTACGTGTTGCACACAAATCTACAGTATTGTTCCGATCTTCATGAAATTTTGTAGACGTAAGCTCCAATCCATGAGGACGGTCGTCATAAATCTAAGAATCGCGTCCGATACATAGTTCGCAAGATATGACGTCATAAAAAATGAGATGCCCGAAAAAGTGCTGCACTTAGCGACAATGCTGCTCATTTTCTCCTAAACCACTGGACGTATTTCAACCAAATTTGGTACAAAAGTTGCTTACCGTGAGATAACAATTGCTGCATGGTTAAGAATCACATACGACAAATGGTTAAGAAGATATGACGTCATAAACAATAGGAATCTAAAAAATCTGCCACATAAAGCGGCCAGACTTCATAAATACGCTATATGAGAATGAGAGTACTTATCTCTTCCAAAAACCTTCAAACATAATTTCATTCCTTTATTAACCCTTTTTTTGCTGACAACCATAGCAAAATTATGAAAGGAATAAAGTTTCTCGCTTACTACTTTTCTGCTGTTTATGGAGTAAAACTACGGCATTTAGTATAACGTTAAATTTATAATTTGTACACTATAAGCTGTAGCCGCAAAAATTTTTCACAGACAATATACATACATATAGTTGAATGTACCTTCTAAATTATATCACAGTACGACACGTAGTTCATAAGATATGAGCACATAAACAGTAACGTTCCGCTGATCATGGACTAAAACTATGGCATTCGGTATGACGTTACAATTTTTAATTTGCACACTACAAAATGCAGCCGCAGGAAATTTTACAGACAGTATAAACGCGTATAGTTGAGTGTACCTTCTAAATTGTATGACAGTACGACACGTAGTCCATGAGATATGAGCACATAAATAGTAAGGTTCATGCAAAACCGCCCAATCACGCACCAAGTTTTAATATATTACTTCTTTACTGTTAATCGTATTCCAAAGACACTTTACAGACAAACAGCCCTCATACAAATGAATATATATACCTGAAAAATGGTAGGAATAAATAAAGAAATACCCGGGCAACACCGGGTATTCAGCTTGTTTTAAATATGAATAACACGCTACCAGTCACCGAATAAATTTTAATTTGTTGGAAATATGAAACTGAACTTCATTCAACTGCATGATAGAAGACTGTCATACGGTATGTTTTAAAAATAATAGTTTTGAAAACAAAGGGGATGTATATTTTATTCGTCATACTGGTCGTAGTGATATTAGCAAGGTTAATGGAGTGACGCATTATGTACTCTGAGGTTACCAAACTTTTCAGTCTCTTATGCGAAGCCGCGGCGGAATAGCACTGCGCGCTAAGGCGCCTTGGTGCGGTTCGCGCGGCCGTTGGCCGTCGGAATTTCGAATCCATCTTCGGTCATGGGTGTGTATGTTGTTCTTAGGATAAGTTAATTTGTAAGTTTCGGGACCGATAGCCACTGCAGTTAGGTCCCATAAGATCATTCTAATGTTCTAATGTTTCAAAGATATTTTAAGCATATCGTATGAATATTTTCGTCTAAGGATATATGTAGGTGTTCATTACAAAACAGTGATGCAGTTATGAAGCTGCCTTATGTCCTTTTCTTCCTGTGAAAATATCGCCACTAAAGTCGAAACGATTGCAATTTCTGGAAAGCACACAAAATAAAATAAAATAGTAGAAAAAGGTGAGACAGTAAGTTGTTATTACTGTGGCCGACAGCTTGTATCTACTGCGCCGCGGTGGAGTCGCCGAGCACTCTAAGGCGCTGCTCACCGTCGGAGTTTCGAGTCCTCTCTCGGGCATATATGTGTGTCTTGTCATTTGCGTAAGTTAGTTTAAGCAGTTTGTAAGCCTAGGAATTAATGGCCACAGTAGTTAAATCCCTTAGATTTACAAACATTTGAACGTTTATCTACTGCAAATTGATGAAACGGTTTCTAGACGACACGTACCTGTCACTATTTCCATTTTTGCTCAGATATACCCTGTTCAACGCATTTACATGAAGATAAGTAAGAATAAATGAAATTTTATAATACAATATAGATTTACTAAAGACCCTGAACAACGACTTTGTCAGAGGAATTGGGGTTCCACGGCTATATATTATGAATTCCTTACATAACTGCTACTCCAGGAATAATTAGGGTAGTGAAAATTTTCATTTTATAAACTGAGCTTAAACCTGAAGTTAAGCCTGAGTATAATATTTAAATATTCAAAATAAATTATCATGATCATGAACAAAACCTTCGAAAAATAAGCATAACATACAACTATTTTTCTATAGTGAAATCGACCTTTTCTAGCGGTTGAAATAAATTTAAGTACAAAGTTGTAATTTTATCCTGGACCAGGATTCGAACCCGGATTTCCCCCTTTGGGCCAGCGGTCGCCTTAACCAGTTTTTTTCCGAGTAGTTCTGTCCCTTGCGGATGATGATGGTGTTTGTTCCTTGTTGTTCTACGTGTTCATGGTTCAGCTTTTTTATTACAGGGGGCGCTAAGCCACGGCGACCGGCAAATTATTTAGGCTACCCAGGCACGCTTCCCTTCCAACCCAAATTCTCAACTTCAAGGTATCTGAACACGGATTGCACTTGCTCGCAGCCTATTCGAAATTCCTGCAAGGAATCGAGCATTTAAATGCGTCCGCATTGAAATTGTCATTGCCTTTTGTCGGCATTTTTACAATTATTGACATGGTGTTTCATACCAATATTTGTAAATATGCCGAAGCCCGTACCAGAAATTTGAGTTCGAATCTCGGTGCAACACAAATTTACAAATTTTCAAATCGAATGTTTGTAGAGCTTATGGGATTTAACTATTGGGTCATCAGTCACTAAACTTACAAACTACTTATGAACTAGCTAATTCTAAGGACAAATATCCATGCCTGAGGGGGGATTCGAACCCCCGACCGTAGTGGCCATGCAGACCGTGTCTGACACGCCGCAGACCGCTTGGCCACCGCGGCCGGCACACAAATTTTCAACTTTGTCATTGAATTTATTTTAGCCCCCAAAACGGTGGAAAAGTTTCAGTATTTCAATTTCGTAAAATTACGGCCGTTACATTCAACTAATGCTGTCTTTTCTCTCGGACATGTCCGAAAAACAATAGTCCGCGTCAATAATTTTTCTATAGCTTGTTAATTACAGTATAAGAGATAAAATACATCTGCGTCTTAAACACGAGCGCTGCAAACAAATACGACTGTTCAAGCTAGGCAATCGTCTGAGCTGTAGTTCCGAGAGCTGCAGAGTCCAGCATGGTGTTCCTCTTGAGAAAACAGTTTTTTGTGAGCTGTTCTCATACTAGTCAACAGATTTGCACCTCACCTAAGGGCTCGGCAATTACAACAGCTGTTGACTCGGCGCGAATTCCGTCACTGTAGTGTCAACAACGCCACGATCGATGTCGCCGATTTGTGGCCACAGGCGCACATCCCGTGCCATCTAGCAGCGGCAGGTGGAATCTCCACTGCCGCAGCGCCGACAAGAATGTAGTTAACGCACCGGATCTCAGATGTCGCTGCGTTCGTTCCCAATCGATTGATCACCGAAATGCAAGTTTCCAGCGAATACAGAGAGCAAACGGTGTGTTTCATAAATATATGATTGCAACATCCGTTTCCTGATGGAAGGCCCGTTGTTTCGTTTATCAGCAACCTGTTTGATGTAGTACAGCCAGCGGAAAAATTCAGCGTCCAAATCATTTTTTATGCAACTGTTTTCACTGGAAACATATATTACCAGCAGCGCATTTACGAAAGAAAAGTCGTATATACATTCACATGTCATCGTCCATAGGATTAAAAATATCCTACATTTACACCTTTATACACATTTACCAAGAAAACCAATCTACATTTCGTGGCAAAAAATCCACCGGACAAAATATTAGCGATTTTATCTCCTAGTCGTAAATTGAGTGCGTGACAAAAATGACTGTGTGCTCACGTTTCTCTCTTTTTAACACTCACGTAATAGGTTCAAAAGGTACGCAACGGTGATGGCATTAGCGCTCGTTGTCTCTTACAGGATCTCTAAATTTAGCCCACTTACAATGTTTTTAATTAAAAATTTCCAGACTCATGTATTCCATCTTTTCATTTACACTTTTGTATTGACTGAACCTGTCTTACGATTCCAGCGGCGCATCTGTGAATTCATTTTGTAAAAATACTCGAATCTAATTTTAATTTTTTATTAAAATTACATATGTCATTAGCGATTTATTAACTATTTGTTCACGGCTAGCTCTGTTAGGGATAAATTTTATTATATGGTTTTGACTGTACGAGTATTTTTACAACACAGTTCCACATTATTTACTGCGAAAATAAATTTCTACTAATGGATTTAAATTCATTGTAGTTGAATGACATTCTATGTGACATAAAATTCTTTGATGGAGTTACGATTTTTTTAAAATCACTGTTCATTGATACTACAGAATGTTATCAGTATTAAAGATCTTGCCCATAGTTGAAATCTACACACCAAATTGCAAATAAATGATCGTCTCATGGCAGAAAAAATTGATTTACTATTCTATAAGCTATTTTTTGTACCTCACTGTTTGAATTATTAAATGAAATACTATCATCCCTCCGAACTGGCAAGAAATAAAAATCACTGTTAGAATCTCGTAACACTCCGTGTCTTTATGCAATACCTTGATATATTACCATAGTTTTTGTAACATTACATTCAGGTTCACTGCATTGTCACAGATGAGCAGATATAAAATAATTAAATCGTTACTCAGTTGATTACCATCCGACCCTGATTTATTAGAGTTACTATTTTAATGTCTGCCACATAATGGCGGCAGGATGTTGCTGAAAATTTCTCAAATCGGGTTAAGTATCTTCAAAATAAATTGAAATCAACACAAGCATTTTAATACATATATTTTAACAAATTTAGGCAAACATTTGTATTTACGCACCATTTTGTACTGATCGAATCCACTAATATCGAAAAACAATCTAGCGACGCCTGAACTAAAATTATAACTCTCTCTCATAAGTCCTACCACAACGAAATACTAACGAATAGGAAGAACAATATTTTTGTGTTACAAATATTTATACATTAGTAACGACAAATACAATAATATTTTTACTATAATTACATTATAGGCGCTGCATAGTTAAAATATGAACGTCTTTGGGTTTACACAAGTGGCAAATTGCAAATAGTCTTTTCTTGCAAATTTTACGTAAATGTCACTATATTTTATTGTCACAAACAATAATTAAAACTGGAGGACATTATAAGTTGATTATTTTTACTCATATTTAATACGGACCAAAGTACTCCACATCTGGTCGCTCAAACCAAAGCCTGCTGGCAGTAAGGTTAGCTTAAAATAACAATAAAAGAAAAAAAAACATGGTTAAAATACACACGTAATACTGATTTGATCACTTTAATGCTTTGTTCCAAATACCGCAATCATGCAGTGTCATACGACATCATTTATTTCGTCTCGCAAGGTATGATGATTCTATGATCACGATGTTTGTAGATATTGATTTACAAGAATGTATAGGATGTGACTGCGTTTTCATCTACAGGTATGTTCATTTGCGTTGTACTGTTTACGAAAATTAAGACAATACTTGACGCGAGGTTGACGGGAGTAACCGTAAAGACATTTTCCACTTACGCTACCATTCGTCAACGCATGTATTTTCTGTTAAATTTGCGTGAATATTTGTGTAATTTCAAATAGAGCAAATGACAATTATTCCAGTTATCTTTCCTACATCATCAGTAATTTCACGGTTTGAAATACAAAATAATATCTGGAATACACGACAAGTGTTGTTTGACATTTTTATTCTCGTCGCTAACCTAAATGATATGAATAATGATTCAGATTACGATCGTCAACATTCAGGTCTGCGATAATGTCAGAGGTTTTACTTTCAGCTATATGACAAGCAGTCAATCATGAGTAGACCTCGAATTTATATGCACCGTATGTTATAAGTACATGCGTCCATCTAATCACAAATCGTGATATATAAAAATGAATCCCTATTTCCATTGGCCATGAAATAAATTAAGAACGGCTCCTCCTATTTGGCTACCCTTTTTATATTTTTTTAATTATTTTTCGTTATTTTTTATTTTTTCATTTATTTATATTTTGTTCTGTTCATAACTCTCAGCATAAGGTATCTATGACGTAAAATATTTGGGTAATCGACAGGAAAATTAAAGAAAAACTAAAATATCTCTGTATGTTTCTGTTGCATACAAATGTTTTATTACGATCTCCGTGAAATTTTGCACATACGAAACGGGCGCCCTTCACGTGACTCACGACTCGCCTGCCAGCGACGCTCTGGTGTGAGGGAAAGCGTTGTTAAGAAGCACTGGCGACGCTATGTCGGAAAACGTGAATAACGGGCATTGTTGTTGTTGTTGTTGTTGGTGGTGGTGGTGGTGGTGTTGTTGTGGTCTTCAGTCCGCAGACTGGTTTGATACAGCTCTCCACGCTATCTGTCCTGTACAAGCCTCTTCATCTGCGAATAACAACGGAAACCTTTTGAATCTGCTTACTGTATTCGTACCTCGGTCTCTCTCTCTGTCACATCTAAAGACGTCACTGAATGTTTCTATGGACTCTAGAACCTGTATTTTATCCTCTTGACTAAGAGTTTCCCCCTTAAAACGTCAAATGATGAGTGTCAGCACTGTCTGGTTTGATATAGACTGGTTAGCTCACTTAGCTGTGACCCAACCTGACGCCTATGCAGTTCATACTGCTGTATGGTATTGCGGGTTACCTGACAACCAGGATGAAAAGAACCATTCTTATGAAGCGTACATCGTTTCAACAGTATAAATCCGTATTTTTAAATCTTCAACCGGACATAAAGTCTGTAATCGAGAAGTGTCATGATTATCTCTCCATTAACAGAAGATTCCGGAGCTGTGTCTTGTTCAGATCTCCGGGTGGGGAAGGTGAACACGAAATTCAGATTAAACAACCAACGAAGTGGTATCATTCTGTGAGCCGGACCAAATACTTCAGAAGACTGACATTTAAATGAACTGAATTAGAAACCTGGGAAACCAATACAGCAGTTAGACACAACCGCAACACAGCCGACAACGGTTCACATTCCACAACATATTCCTTTTCTGACCGCACCGAATAGAACCGTCACTGTACAGTTTCATCGTGGAGTGTGTGAACATGAAGATAATGTTTGCTCAGAATTTTCCGACATAGTATAACTGAAGCGGAGCAAGAGAACCAAACAAAATTCGCCGAGGAATGCGTAACACCGCTTACAAACCACACAATGCGCTTTAAAGCTCTCGACCACTCCACCGCGGCAAATCTTAGATCATTATCAAATAAAATATATGCATACAAATGTTTGTTTGTCCGTATTTTATGCGCTGCCCTACAGTACATCCGATTGTGGTGAAGCGTTGTCACCATACTTCTTGCACTTTCCCGAATGTTATAGACATAATTATATCAATGTACGACAAACAGTTCAGAGGATATGACGTCATCAACGCTGAGATGCGCGCTAAAAAGCTCCGTTATGAATGACGTTTAAACTTTTTGTTGTTTTGATATTAAATGTATTCACAATATTTTTGTATACATTATCCAATTATGCCACTGAATGTACCTGAATTGAACGACTTATAGTTTAGAAGACACTATGTCATAAATACTGAGACGCTTAGCAAACTCCCGCTACGTGTTCGTTCGTATTATATGCGCTGTTGTACCGTTCACACAATTGCGATGAACGTTTGCATACTCAAAACAAGAGGAAAGTCACTGTCTACGTAAAATTTTGTATTTTGCATGGCAGAGGGTTGTTAACTACTAACTGTGACAAAATGTACGGTTTTATTCCGCCTTGATGAAATTTTGTACACTTAACGTTCGTAACAAAAGAAAATCACCGTCTACGTAATATTTGATACGGTGCATGGCGGGGTGTACCTTGCAAGAAACTTAGACACCACTTCGCTGACAACCATGAAAGTTAAAATGTGTTTTTTCACAGATGGAGTAAGCAATGGACCGACGAGATGGAGAAGGAATTCGGCAGGGCACGAAGAGACGATTGGCAGAGAAAGGGGAAGGTGCTGATGTGCAGAGAGAGAGTCAGGATGAAGTGAACAGAAAGTGGGACGATTATCAGAGTAAGAGAGGAGGAGATGGACAGAGAGAGAAAACGTGTACAGGGAGAGAAAAGGGAAGGATAGATGGACTAACTTAAGACTGGAAGATATAAGTACCTGAGTGAAGAAGCGTTTTAAAGCTAGTTTGGTGGATGAAAGTGTGGAAGTATCATATCTCTCCCTAACCTAAGGAACGGTTTTCAACCAATCTTGGTACAAATATTCTCTGCCGTCAGTCAGCAATAGTTCTGGGGATTGAAATCACCAGTGATACATGATACAGTGTTCAGGAGATGTAAGCTCATAAACATTCATTAAAAATCACACTATCAAGCTAAGGTTTATGATTTATTCCGTCTTTACTAATAACTCTATCCCGAACACATTTTGCAGTCAGTATGCTCATTCTCCGCAGAGTGTAACTCCAAAGATATATCACAGTACTACTCATAGTTCAGGGGATATGACGTCGTAAAGATATGAGATGCGGAAAAGGTGTTCCATCATGCACGAGTTTGAATGTAGTACGTCTTCACTAACAACTCTATTCGCAATACATTTCCCATGTCGTTTCCTAATACGTGCAAATATGAAATTATCATAGGAAATTCAATTCAGGAGATAGGACGTCATAGGAAATAGGCTGCAAGAAAGCGGAACTGAAATCCACATATAGTGGAGCAAACCACGGTGGGCAGAGGGGTGAGAAAGAGATTTGCCGACATAAGAAAGAAAACAAATTTTTATATCGGAAATCGGGAATTCACAGCTACAGACTTGAGTATAATTGATGGTGGCCGCTTTATCGTTTACAGTATTTTATTATTTCACTAACACCTTTCGTTTTCAAAGGAGGAGGAGGGAAGCTTAAGGTTTAACGTCGCGTCGACAGCTTGATCATTAGAGACGGAGCTAACGCTCGCATTTTTAGGTAAGGGTGGGAAGGAAATCGGCCGTGTCCTTTGAAAGGAACGTTTTCAAAGTGTGCACCGCTTTGACATTTTATCCGAAAACCCATTATCCTTCATTAGCTGTCACCTCTTGGATAGGCGTAGCATTTTATGGTCATAATCAAAACGTTTCCTGTCCCTATGCTCAAATTTTGTATTAAATAAACAGTAACAGCTTCCAAAAACTTCTCTAAGATATTTAGAATGAAATAATAAGTTACGTCAATCAAAGACTTCCTTAATAAGAAATCAATCTTGCCCTGCAAGATAAATGACAAGCTGACAGAGGTTCAGGACAGACTTTTGTCCTCTGGATGGAAAACTGCCCAGAAAGGAGCACGAACCAAAAATGATCAACGGTGTGAAGATGTAGAAAGCAGTGGAAGATAAGTTTCATCTACGTTTAAAACCTGTTAGATATATTTGGCAGAATATTACAACCTTGGTTTCAAATTATCTAATACCGCGGAGTTTCAGAATAATTGATTAGATTGCAGTTTTAGTGTGTAAAGTAAAAAATTTTGCCTCATAAATATTGCAATTGGTATTTTATTTCATAGATACATTTCATAATCACACGGTATATTTTTACTCGATATGTATCTCCAAATTGTGTGTAAAGCACAGTTGAAAAATTATGAACAGAAAATACATTACAAGAAAACATTGTCAAATCTTTACTTCGTTGTTTAGTTCCCTAAAAACCAACAACAACTTTACTTCGTGTAGGCTACTGTATAAGATAGTAAACTATAAAGAGACAATTTTCGTTGAAAAACCCAACTATCTGCAACAGAGAAAAAATACACACACACACACACACACAAACAAACAAACAGTGGCACACACACACACACAAGTTCTCTCTCTCTCTCTCTCTCTCTCTCTCTCTCTCTCTCTCTCTCTCTCTATCGCGTTATTAATCATATTCCTTCTTGCACGATACCTGCAATGTTTCGATATCTTGTGTTGCACCAGTGTACCTGAGGTTCCGATGTATATACAACAGTTTCTCGATTGTACCTGGAATCAGTCTATTTCGTAATGGTATGTGAATTTGTCAGTAAGCAGAACAGTTATGCTCCCTTGCTGCGGAGCTGAGGAAGATGGTACATTAAAAATTCTGAAGTCAACACAGGGGTAGTTTAGCGCACACGCCTATTCACCATACAGCAGGAGATATATGTTTTGCTGCAAACCATAAACTGTTCTGCAGAAAAACCATTCTTCCGTCCGAAATGACTCCAAACTCACAATAATAACACCACTGTCATATCCAAAGACGTCACTGAATATTGCGCTGCAGTCTAGAGCCTGTATTTCGTTCTCTTGAGTAAGAGGTTCCCCCTTAAAACGGCAACTGGAGGAGTGTCAGCATTGTCAGGCATTTTAACCGACTTAAAAAAAAGGAGGAGGTTCCCAATTCGATTGTTTTTTATGTTTGTTACCTCAGTACGTTCGACTGTGTGAATCGATTTTGATGATTCTTTTTTTATTTGAAAGCTGGTGCCTCAAGTGTGGTCCCATTTCAATTCAGTCCAGTTCTGAGAATGGCATCAATACGAAAACCATATCAGCCTTAAATTTGCATTAAGTATGTGCGCGAGAATGGTCGAATAACTCAATATCACACCAACCGATTTCGATGATTGTTCTTTAATTGGAAAGGATTTACTTCAAGGGTAGTTTGATGAGAGATTGGTTAGGTTTTCGATATGGGATCAATGACAAAATAACAGAACTCTTCAGTTCTTATGAGCAAATTAACGATATGCGGTCGAATCTTTTAAAGCCTATATTTGTGTCACGTACCGTTAAGTCGTTATGGTCAAGTAATTCCCTGTTGAAAACTTTTTTCATGTAAAGCCACATTTTTGAAAGTCTATTTTTGCGCTCTTCGCAAGTCTCTTTTGAAATTGTCCTCGAGGTAGATTTCCTCTGTTGAGATAGGCGTTTCTCCCAGACTTCGTTTGTATGATTTAAACCACGCTGTTTCATATAAGCAGCAAGTTTAGTAGGTCTACACATATACTAAAAATTAGTTTGTGTACTTCAGATTCACTAAAAATTAAAAAAAGAAAATACAATTTAAAAAAAGACGACTTAAAAAAACCTATTCCAAAACAAATTAATATTCACTTAAAAGTAAAATAAATAATTGCGTATTCTTCTACAACTTAATCGTCAACTTACTTTTTCTACTCATCAATACGTAGGTACGATCTGTGTGTTTACCACGCAGGAATATATGTAGGTACCTACCCACTTTACATTTAAATCAACACTTACTTATGAGTAACAAACAATGATCAAAATAATTTATAGAGTTCTTCGAAATAAAATGAAATGAAAAATAGTAGACTACTTGAAAGTCAATCAAGTTATTACGACAATATAATTTAGTTACAATTATTGTTATTTTGGGAGTCGGTGTCAGTCAAGGAAACACTACAATATACCTAGGAAAAAAATACGAGAATATTGAGACCAAAGCCTGATCTGATGTTTTCTGTTAAAATTTTTGTTTATTACGACCTGTAGGATGTGACCCAGGTTCTGTTCTAAGTGTCTGGGGGGATGGGTGCTCCTGATTCCTATGCATTTCACACTGCTCTGTGGTATTGCGGGTTGCCTGACAACCAGGGTGTAAAGGCAGAATCTCATGAAGTTTTTTCAATCTTATTAATGGGTATTTTTAAATCTCAATCAGCACATAAAATCCGTAATCGAAAAACTTGTCATGATTATCTCTCCATTAACAAAAGATTCCGGAACAGTGTCTCATTTGGACCTCCGTATGGGACAGGTGAACACGAAAATCAGATTACCTAACCAACGAAGTGATGTATTTCTATGAGTTGGAGCACATTACGTCAGAAAAGTGACATTCAGTTGAACAGAATTAAATAGAAACCTGGGAAGCCAATACAGCCGTCAGCTACAACCCCACCACAGCCTGTACACAGCAGTCCGTGCCGGTGCATATCCCCACTCTGACCGCACCGACCCAAGTCAGTAACGGACAATTTGATCCCATCCTGCGACAGAAAAAAGATATACATCTACATAGATATTCTGCAAATCATATTTAAGTGCCTGGCAGAGGGTTCATTAACCTTTCTCTACCGTTCCATTCTCTAATAGCACGTGTGACGAAAGAACACCTAAACCGTTCCGTTTTCGACCTAATTTCTCTTATTTTATTGGAATGGTCATGTCTCCCTATGTAGGTGGGTGCTAGCAAAATACTTTCATATTCAGAAGTAAAAGTCGATGAATGAAATTTCGTAAACAGATCTCGCCGCAACGAATAACGTCTTTCTTTTAATGATTTCCACCTCAAATCTTGCAACATTCCGTGACGCTTTCTCACCTGTAATGCGATAAAATAAAACGAGCGGCCCTCAATGTCCTCCGTCAGTTCCACCTAGTGAGGGTCCCACACTAGGCAACAGAACTTTAGGAGATAACGCACAAGTATGATGTAGGAAGCCTCTTTGGTGGAGCTGTTGCATCTTCGAAGCGTTCTGCCAAAGAAACGCTTCGCCTTCCCCACAATATTTGTGTTCTCTCCAGTCTCTTCGTAACTCCTAGGTATTTGGTATAATTTACGACCTTAAGGTCTGACTGATTTATAGCGTAAATGAAGTTCAGCGGATTTCTTTTAGTGGTCATGTGTATTACTTCACACTTTTCATTATTTAGTCTTAATTGCCAATTTTAGCACCATGTAGAAATTTTGTCTAAATCGCTTTGCAGTTGCTTTTGATCCTCTCTTGACTTCACTAACCGATAAAGGACATCATCATCCGCGAACAGTCTAAGGGAACGATTCAGATTGCCTCCTAAAAGCGTAAGGACAGTCATTCACTCACTCACCGGCTAAACACGAAACCTCGAACACTACATCAGCTATGAAGCTGAAATTTGGCAGGAATGTAGTTCATAGGTAGAAGACGTCGGCTAAGAAAGAATTTTGCGATAGGGCCGTTAGTTCAGGAGATATGACGTCAGAAACAATGAAAACTTCAAGTCTGAGGCATGCGATAGTGTGTCTTTATTGTTGTTGTTTAGGGGTTTTGAGGGGACTAAACTACATGGTTATCTGTCTCCTAGTGTGACTTTATCAGTCCAATATTTGAGGAGAACTGTTAGCGACTTGCAACAAACTTTAAACATATTTTCAAACTTTTAGGAAACTATTTCTCGTTGACAATCCCAGAAAATTGCAGAAACGAAAACAAGTTTGTCGCTTACTAATTTTTCGGCGTTCATGCAGTAAAATTACGGCATTTCGAAAGATGATAAATTTTACTACTCGTCAATTATTAACTGTATTCGCGAGAAATGTTACAGACAGGCTACACACATGCCACTGAATGTACGTTAGAAATTTTATCACAGTACGACACACAGTTCGTGACATATGGAGTCATAAACAGGGTCATGAAAAACCGCCTCATCACACATGACGTTTTGATTTATTACGTCTTTCCTACTAGCTCTATTCTCCACGTATTTTTCAGACATTTTACCTTCAAAGTAGAAGGAACCTCAGCTCTACCTACTGTTTCATACGGTGAATTTGGGAGGGTTGCTTTCAACATGAAACTGGACCCCTAAATACCTTGGTCGCGTCATAACTTGAAAATGGTGCGACCGATTTCACAGACCTTTATGTTATTTTTTTTTTATTATTTATTTATCATTCTCAGAAAAACGGTTGCATACAAATCTATAGTTTTGTTCCGACATTGATGAAATTTTGCACACTTGACTTTAAAAACAAGAGGAATGTATAAAACTTCGTTCGGTGACGGTGGAGGATAACATACGGACTTTCACAAAATTCATAGTTTTGTTCCGATCTTGATAAAATTTTCACACATGATCTTTAAACCAAGAGGAAGGTCACTGGGTACATAAACGTTTGTATGACAGAGGGTACCCTGCAGAAACTTTGTAAAGAGAAGGAAAGGTAGAAGCGAACGGAGAGATGGGAAAGAGATGGATACAGAGAGGGGAGGGATGGGATGTGGACTACGAGAGTGTAGGATAAATAAATTCCCGGGCAACGCCGGGTTTACAGCTAGTCGTTTATAAACACAAGGAAGAGTAAGGGACCTATAACGCTTCCCTGGGGAACACTAAATATCACTTCTGTTTTACTCGATGACTTTTCGTCAATTACTACGAACTGTGTCCTTTCTGATAGGAAATCGTGAATCCAATCGCATAATTGGGCCGATATTTCTTAAGCACGCAATTTCATTAGAAGCCTTTGTGAGATACATTGTCAAAAGCCTTCCGGAAATCCAGAAATATGGAATAGATTTGAGATCCCTTGTAGATGGCACTTATCACTTCATGTGAATAAAGGGCAAGCTGTGTTTCGCAAGAGCGATACTTTCTGAATACGTGTCGACTATTGGTTATAGGTCGTAATCTTCGAGGTAGTTCATAATGTTCGAACAAAGTATATGTTCCATAATCCTACTGCAAATCGACGTCAATGGGATTGGCCTGTAATTCTAGGGATGTGTAGCATATTCCAAATTTCTGCATGTGGCGCAAATCATCGATTGTGTGAACATGGAGAAATTGTTTGCTCAGTATTTGCCGACACAGTGTAACGAAAGCGGAACAAGAGAACCAGCCAATAATCGCCGAGGAGTGCGGAAAACCACCTAAAATCCAAACTCAGTCTGGCTCACAGTGTCCCACGCCGTCAATCTGCCGAACGGATTCGAACCGCGGGTGCCACGACTGTCCGTCCCGAAACTGTTTCATTGGCAGAACACTTGAAAGATTTAACAGTTCTAATAAAAAAAAAACTGCCTACTCTAAATTTGTGCGTCTTATTTTGGCGTTTTTTTGCGCACACCAGGTGGGACTGACAAACGATTGCCGGTCGCAGTGGCCGAGTGGTCTGCGGCGTGCAAGTCACGTTCTGCACGGCCGCTGCGGTCGGGAGTTCGAATCCCCCCTCGGGCATGGATGATTTTAGTATAAGCTAGTTCATAAGTAGTTTGTAGGTTTAGGGACTGATGACCCGTAGTTAAAGCCCAGAAGCTCTACAAACATTTGACAAACGATGTAGAGACAGTTCAGAGAAGGACAGCTCGTTTTGTATTATCACGATATAGGAAGAAAGTGTCACGGGAATAATGCACGAGTTGAGGTGAAAATCATTAAAAGAAAGCCGTTATTTGTTTCAGCGAAATCTATTTGTGAAATTTCTTTCACGAACTCTCTCTTCCGAATGCGAACATACATTGTTAGCACCCATCCACATAGTGAGACTTGATCGTGAAAATAAAACAAGAGAAATAAGATCGAAAACAGAAATATTTCGGTATTCCTTTTTCTCGCGAGCTATTAGAGAATGGAACTAAATGTTCAAATGTTTCTAAAGCTTATGGGACTCAACAGCAGGGTCATCAGTCCATAAACTTACAAACTACTTATAAACTACTTTATACTAAAGACGGAACAAACATCCATGACCGAGAGGATTCGAACGCCTGACGGGGAACGGCCTCGTGCCACGCATTGTTGTGGGCCATCTTGTCCCGACATAAACAAAATTTTCTATTGTGCAAAATAGTATTACGAGCTTGACTCAAGTACTGAAATAGCGCCATCTGGTAGCGCAACATATAAATGAATCTTCAGTTTTATTTGTGATTTATTGGCGTAAAAACTACAAAAAATGGAGAGTAAATGTTCAAATGTATGTAAATATAGGAGACCTAACTGCTGCGGTTTTCAGTCCCTAGGCTTACAAACTATTTAAACTAACACTAGCTTATGCTAAGGACAACACACACACACACACACACACACACACACACACACACACACACACACACACACACACACACACACAAAACAAACCTAAACAAACTCAAACCTCTGACGGAGAACAACCTCGCGCTTCGCAGTAAAGCGCCTTAGAGAGCTCTGCCCCTCCACCGCGGCAATGAAGAGTATAAAACAGGCTACGTATCATACCACTGACTGTACGGAACAATTTCTGTGAAGCCTTTAATTCCAAACTGCCGGCTGTGTAGCGTTTCTGCGATGACGTCTCCATTTTTCCAGGGTCCAAAGCCGGAATAACAGATCCTGTAAGTTTGGAACTATTATAAGCCCATTGTTGTCGTTCGATCATATATAATAACAGCTACTGAAGTACGTAGGAAGTTTTCAAAAATTGATTTTTGGCCATACGGCTCACTTCTAAAGTTGTTAACAACATAAGAATGATGTAATAGAAAACAAAAATCCCCCGTACTTCCAAATACAATGTGTTTTTCAAGATTGCACAGTAGGCTGATAGCGCAACGCATGTTTCATCTGCCTCTCATTATAACCATTCTGACGGCCTTCCAATGTTGCGAAAGAGGCTAGGAGGGAAACTCGTCGTGTGTTGAACGGGGCCCGTCCACCAAAGTGTAATATAACAGCAGCTGAGGCGTCTGCTTTACGTTCCTCAGAACGGATCCTGATATTGTTATCTTGCCTGTGAACATGGGAAACGTCACAGTTTTGTTGAAAACGGACGATTACATTAAAAAGATGCAATGTCTTCTTTCTGATTCGGCATATCGTAGAATCGGTGCTGACCCTACAAAGAGTGTTGAGAGAAAGACTAATAACCTCGTGAAGAAAAGTCCTTTGTCACAGGAGACTATCAAGAGTCTTAATTCTTACTGTGCTATACCACCTAGATTGTATGGCCTTCCTAAAATCCACAAGGAGAATGTTCCTTTGGTGCCTGTACTGTCACACATTTGGTGCTCCGACATCTCGCGTAGCTAAACATCTTGCTAGTTTGTTGAATCCAATAGTAGGTAGGTGTGAAAACCGTATTAAGAACTCGTCGGATTCCTTTCATCGATTGCAGGGTTTGCGTTTGAATGACTTATATTTTAGTGAGTTTTGATTTGGTGTCTCTCTTCACTCGCGTTCCTTTGTCTGATTCGTTGCAGTTAATTAAGATTAAGTTTGGTGTCGAGTTAACAAATCTTTTTCGGTATGTGCTCACTTGCACTTACTTTTTATTCAATGTTCAGTACTACGAACAAACTGATGGAGTTGCAATGGGAAGTCCGTTGTCACCTATTGCGGTCAATTTGTTTATGGAGTATTTCGAGTAACGTGTATTAGAGTAAGCAACCCTGAAGCCTGCGCGTTTTTTTTTTTTTTTTTTTTTTTTTTTTTTTTTTTTTTTTTTTTTTTGTTTTTTTTTTTTTTCAGATTAGTCGACACACTTGTCGTTTGGCCTCATTGTTGTTTGGAACACCTGAATTCAATCCACCCGAATATTTAGTTCACTATGGAGGTGGAAAAGAATGGCTGCTTTTCCTTCCTTGATGTGTTGGTTAGAAGGACGGTTGATGGTACATTGGAACATGCTGTTTATAAGAAGCCTACTCACACTGATTTGTATCTGCGACCTGATAGCTGTTGCCGCCCAGCTCAGGGTGACTGAGTATTTCATACCTCGGTTCACAGGGCCCATGGCATTTCAGACCCTGAACATTTGTCAGCTGAGTTGTCCTATCTCGAAGTCCTCTTTCGTAAGAATGGTTATAGTGAGAGGCAGATCAAACGTGCGTTGCGCTGTCAGCTTACTGTGCAACGGCTGATAATAGTAACGAAGTCCCATCTAAAACTATGGTATTTTTGCCTTGCGCAGGAAGCATTTCTAACAAGATTGGTCGTATTTTGCGGAAATATGATGTTAATGTGTTTTCCAACCACCTTCTAAGATAAAGGCCCTGTTGGGGTCCGTAGAGGATTGATTTGCGTAAGGCTAGTGCCTATCGTATTCCTTGCACTAGTGGCACGTTATATATTGGTCAGACCATCAGGATTGTGGAATTCCAGTGTATTTAACACAAACGTCACACACATACAACAGCCAAACAAACCAGCTGTTGCTGAACACTATCATGGCATTTCCACCTATTGGGATAGTGTTATTAAGGAAGCTGTTCAAATTAAACTAGCAAGCGACCTTATAAACAGAGATGGTGTTTCTTGTTTACATTCTATTTGCATACGGCACTGTCTGCCGTCAAAAACAGAGGGAGAGAATTAATGCTGCCTCACCTGTTGATTAATAGTCAGTATCGATATTTTTCATGTTTGTTTAGTTGTGTTGAGTCTGTAGTAACTTGTACCGTGTGTGTTATCTTCCTTGTTTACCCTTTGCAAACCGAGTTATTAAATTCGCTTGCACATTGCTTCCTTGAGTGCAGCTGTGCCTTGAGAATGGCAGGCTGTGCTCCTGTCGATATATATATATATATATATATATATATATCGGCGGTGATCGACGACGTCACCCGGCAGCAAGCCCGTAAGTTGTTTAAAAATTCATTACGCCGGGAAAAGTTAAGGTTTCACAGGTTTCAGCTTCACAACTTAGTGATGATAAAAAATTACACTGCAGATTCCATAACCAAATGCTGCACCATGATTCGTCGTTAAATAAAACGTCATTCCAATCCCGATTCTGACTGCATTCCACAATGCTCGGAAACACCGTGGAGAGAGAATGTTGAATTGTTGATTACGCATCACCACAGCACGACACCACCACTACACCCGACAACACGGTTTGGGGTGGTATTGGATGCCACTACCCCAAGTCCGTAGTATCCCTAACCGGTACACTAACCACGCTACATCTCTGGAATTTGCTATCCTCCCATCCGTTTGAAGCTTGCTGACGGCCAGATTTCAGTAGGTCAGTGCGCGTGTTCAAATGTCCTTCAGATGGTCTTGGTCTGCCTGTTCTCGTGTTCTCTCGCGTGCAGGAAATGACAGCTTGAAGACCGCCGAACGATTGACCCATCATACATCACACTCTTCTACTTTGGCTTCATACAGAAGCAGTATGAACTTCTATATCTCAACAAAACATCCAGTGCCTCTCAAATTCAATACCGAAGTGTGTAGCAGGGGTTACATAATGTCGGCAACAGTACTTCGCAAGTCATCCTCCAGAGTAAACGTGGCTCTAATACCTCTTATTTTTTGCTGGTACTGCATGTTGGATGTCCATAGTGGTGGATAGCGGCCGTATCGTCCTGCAGTAAATCCTTGTATTCACAACACGATGTACACTACTGGCCATTAAAATTGCTACACCAAAAAGAAATGCAGATGATAAACGCGTATTCATGGGACAAATATATTATACTAGAACTGACATGTGACTACATTTTCACGGGTGCGTAGATACTGAGAAATCAGTACCCAGAACAACCACCTCTGGCAGTAATAACGGCCGTGATACGCCTGGGCATTGAGTCAAACAGAGCTTGGATGGCGTGTAGCCGGCCGCGGTGGCCGAGGAGACTGAGGCGCTCCAGTCACGGTCTGCACGGCCACTACGGTCGGGGGTTCGAATCCCCCCTATTTGTGCCGTCCTAGTTCGTAGGTAGTTCATAAGTAGTTTGTAAGTTTAGGGACTGATGATCCCGTAGTTAAGTCCCTTAGACTCTACAAACATTTGAACATTTGATGGCGTGTACAGGTACAAATGCCCATGCAGATTCAACTCGATACCACAGTTCATCAAGAGTAGTGACTGGCGTATTTCGACGAGCCAGTTATTCAGCCACCATTGCCTGACGTTTTCAGTTGGTGAGAGCTCTGGAAAATGTGCTGGCCAAGGCAGCAGTCGAACATTTTCCGTATCCAGAAACGCCCGTACAGGACCTGCAACATGCGGTTGTGCATTATCCTGCTGAAATGTAGAGTTTCGCAGGGATGGAATGAAGGTAGAGCCATGGGTCGTAACACATCTGAAATGTAACGGCCACTGTTCAAAGTGCCATCGATGCGTACAAGAGATGACCGAGACGTGTAACCAATGGCACCCCATACCATCACGCGATGACGAATAAACGCATCCAGTGTGCGTTCACCACTATGTCACCAAACACGGATGCGACCATCATGATGCTGTAAACAGAACCTGGATTCATCCGAGAAAATTACATTTTGCCATTCGTGCACCAAGGTTCGTCGATGCGTACACCATCTCACGCGCTCCTGTCTGTGATACAGTGTTAAGGGTAACCGCAGGCATGGTATTCGATCTGATAGTCCATGCTGCTGCAAACGTCGTCGAACTGTTCGTGCAGATGGTTGTTGTCTTGCAAACGTCCCCATCTGTTGACTCAGGGATCGAGACATGGCTGCACGATCCGTTACAACCATACGGATAAGATGCCTGTCATCTCGACTGCTAGTGATACGAGGCCGTTGGGATCCAACACGGTGTACCGTATTGCAATCCTGAACCAACCGATTCCATATTCTGCTAACATTCATTGGATCGCGACCAACGCGAGCAGCAGTGTCGTGATACGATAAACCGCAATCGCGATATGCTAAAATCCGACATTTATTAAAGTTGGAAACGTGATGGTTGTAAACTTTCCTCATGTCAGCACGTTGTAAGTGTCGCCACCGGCGGCAACCTTGTGTGAATGCTCTGAAAAGCTTATCATTTGCACTTCACAGCATCTTCTTCCTGTCGGTTAAATTTCGAGTCTGTAGCACGTCATCTTCGTGGTGTATCAGTTGTAATGGTCAGGAGTGAATAACCCAAAAACTTGAAAATAACGAGGATTGTTCTTCTGTGGACAGGTCAATCACAGATGGTGGAAAGCCAAACATACACTACGTGATCAAAAGTGATTCGTGCAGCCCATTCCGCACGGATTGGTGTTCAGAGGAGAGGTGTCGATGTAGTTCGTAAGGTGTAGCCCGAAGTCGGCGTTTCAAAATATCTCAAACGTGTTCTATAGGATTCAAGTCAGAACTCTTTGCAGGTCAGTCCATTGCAATAATGTTATTGTCGTGTAATCACTCCGCCACAGGCCGTGCGTTATGAACAGGTGGTCGATCGTGTTGAAAGAGGCAATCTCCGTCGTCGAATTGCTCTTTAACAGTGGGAAGCAGGTGCAGGTCTGTGCTGTGATAATGCCAAGCAAACCAACATGAGGTTTAAGCTCCCTCCAGGAAAACCACGAGCAAACCATAACATCACCGCCTCCGAATTTTACTGTTGACACTACACACGTTGGCAGATGAAGTTCGCCGGGCATTCGCCGTACCCATTCCCTGCGATCGGATCTCCACATTGTGTGTCGTGATTCGTCCCTCAAGACAACGTTTTCCACTATTCAGTTAATGTTCACGCAACTTACATCAAGCAAAGCGTCCTTTGCCATTGATTAGTGTGATGTGTAGCTTATAGGAAGCTGCTCGACCATGAAATCAACGCTTTCTCACCTTCCGCCTGTCATAGTGGTGCTGATGCAGTTTGTAATTACTCTATGATGCCTGCCTATTACACTGCACAACCCTCTTCAACTGTCGATGGTCTCTCTCAAAAAACAGATGAGGTCGGGTTGTACGCTTTCGTGCTGTATGTGTTCCTTCATTATGACATCAGAAACAGTGGACCTATGGATGTTTATGAGTGTATAAATGTCGTGTACAGACGTCTGACACAAGTCACACCAAATCGCCCAACCATGTTCGTGATTTCCGTGGAGCGCCCCATTATGCTCTCTCACGAAGTCTAATGACTACTGAGATCGCTGACTTGAGGAGTATCTGGCAGTAGTGGCAGCGCAATGCACCTAATATGAAAAAACGTAGGCATGTGGTGGTCCGAAAAATCTATTATTGAATAGCGCCTTTACTGGAATCCTGTCAGACTTGTGTGCACATCTTTGAAACGTCACAGTACTATCCTTAAGTCACACGTTTCAAGGCAAAAAATAACTCAACCCTACAACAAATATAAGATGAGGGATTAGAATGATGTTCATATATTGAATCTGTTCTTACTCCAACTATCTGACCTGTAATACATCTAACATAAATTTAACTTAAATAAGGAAACTATCATTGTTTCTCACGCTTTGAGGAGAATCCGACTGTAATCAATTATAGAAGCCACTAATTACTGAAAGGAAACATTTTAATTTAAATGCTATATATTTATTTTTCCCCGTGACCAAAATTTAACGCTTAATATTGGTTTGTACCAAAAATTACAAATATTACAAATATGTGATTTGATCCATTAGAATTTTTTTTTTAAATCCTGACACTGTGAAGTCAATTGATATTTTTATAAATGAAATACTGTTACTACTCACGAATTTTTATTTATTTAAAAAGAGGCCTTTCGGGAAATAATTACCATTTTCAAGCGCGTTTTTCCGTCCTATGTATTTCCTTTAAGATGTTTTAGGTGTATGAGTTTCTGCTTCATTCTGCTGTCCTTAATGCAATGTATGAACATGCGCGAGTATTGTTGAGGGTTTATCATTTTATGTAGTTAGTAGCTAACTTTTCAAAATTAACCGACAGACAGCATGTTGTGGCGTAAAGTCAGCGCCACACACCAAAGGCTCGAGAACGATCGTGCAGAAGGCAGCGGACGACCGGCAGCCAATCACACGCCGGCGCCGCGCATCCTGGAGGGAGCAACCGAGAAGCGCTCCCTCAACAAGTGGCTATATCCAGGCCGACATGCGTCTGGACGGCCACTTCTGAACTCGGCTCCGAAATATGCAGTCACCAGGACTCAGTGCAGCTAGCATCAGGGAAGATGACGCCGCGAAAAGAGAGAAGAGAAGAAACATGCTTTATAGAAGTTGAGTATCTTTGTACAGTTCAGTAAATAAAACTTGTATTATTAATCTGAATAGTTGTTATAGAATTCAACGCATCCTGTACCGAATCTTTCCTGAAAGCTAGGTCGCGAACGACTAAACAGAGGCTGACCAGGACGACAAAACACATCTTTTAAGAAAACGTTTTAAAAGCTGCGATACATTTTATACTTCAGCGACTAGTGGGATAAGCATCTGCGTACCTATCATTTGCTTATGGGTTGAACAAAAGAAAGAAATCTCGATACTTGGTCGCAATTTAAAAAAAAAAATCAAGTAATAAAGTTCAAATGTTTGTATAGCTTATGGGACTTAACTACGGGGTCATCAGTCCCTAAATTTACAAACTACTTATCAACTAGCTAATCCTAAGGACGGCACAAATATCCATGCCCGAGGGGGGATTCGAACCCCGACCGTTGTGGCCGTGCAGACCGTGACTGGAGCACCTCAGTCCCCTCGGCCACCGCGGCCGGCAAAATCAAGTAATAAATTGTATTCTGGTTAACATGTCAATTTCAAATTTATTTTGTGCTTTTAGAAACTTCTTTCTACGCGCACTCATCACACACATCTACATTTACATATATACTCTGTAAGTCAGATTGAAGTACATGGGAGAGGGTTCATTGAACACAGTCCGAGAAGACCGTTTGCCGCTATTGTCGAACGTGAGCATTTCTTCAATGTTCGTAATGTATTGAACCATCGATCGATGGTTGATGTTGTGCAGGTTTGTGCAAGTGAAGTGTGAAGCGCCTGTTGTATAGCTGGGTAAGGTAGTTTGCTAGCCCAACACGCCCCTTTATTTCAGTTTTGAGCCACATAATTTTGTTCCCTCGTCTCTCACTACAGTCTCACTAAATAAACAACTTACATTATAATAACTACGAGAAGTTCTGTTTATTGAAAAAACATTACTTGATTGCAATGTAAGCAATGAGTACCCAGGAACGGATGAACGTTACTCTAGAAAGAAAATTGAGAAATGTAGGCAGGGAATCATTAATCTCTTCCAGAACCCGCATGTGAAGGAAGAGATTCAAAATGTGTCTGCCAATTTGTGATCCATGGTATTGTAAAATCAGTCTTAAGATCCTTGTCGGTAGTTTCTGCTTCAGCTACTAAACTTTCGCTTTGAACTTCGACATTTTCAAGACGGTAGTTAAAACTTCCAGGCTGAGAGGCCGTGGTCGAACAGTAGAAATTTCTTCCCCTGACGTTTCGTTGCCGGCTGCGGGCAACATCTTCTGAGGTGAGTCGAAGATGTTGCCCGCAGCCGGCAACGAAACGTCAGGGGAAGAAATTTCTACTGTTCGACCACGGCCTCTCAGCCCGGAAGTTTTAACTACTGAAGACGTCGGCCGTGAAAGCCTACACGTTATGATTTTCAAGACGTTTCACGAACGTGACAGTTGTTCTTCCGACAAAATTTGCACAGTAAATCATGTACGTGGGTACTTTTCGATTTCAGAACATCTATAAGGCACACGAATAATAAATTCGGAATTTTGAGTGCCTTAATATAATCCAAAAAGGGATTTCCTGGTTGCACTGTTACCATCCTGTATATAAAACGCGTTGACCATCTGGATATAATTCTCTTTGAAAATACGTACACATTTTTATTATTTCTGGAACCATCTGTTCCCCAGGGCATTGGTATTTTGTTCGTAATTTTAACGAACAGTCGATTCAAAAGAAATTTAACATTTACTTCTTTTTGTCTGATAATTGTATTAACGGTATTTCATTAATCTTGACATAGCCGGACATCCCTTCGGAATACAGGGTGGGTTATCTATAATCTCGATTTCAGAAGATGTAGATTTCGCATCCTTGGTAATCAGTTACACAAAACTATGAAACTCTTAATGAACCACCATATTTTTCTTTCCAAAAGACCTAAGATCAATAGACAGTTGCTCTTTTCCTGATCTGTCAAAACTTTATATTACTGTTAGTTTCATCAAACTCCATGCAGTATTGAGCCATTTTGCTTTAATAATATCAACATGATACTCTGTTAGAGAATCATCGTCGGTTTTGGAAAAAAAAGTTAATAAACTGTTAATTCACAGTAGTTCCCTTCATCCAAATCTCCTTAGAGATCTTCATAAGTAGGTATAATACTCACCCATGTACTTTCCTGTAAATAATCCAAACCAAACAAAATATTAACTAATATTGCATAACTAATGAAAACAGTATAGGAAATATATTAACATAAGTATGAGTGTACCTTCTGCATTGCTGAAAAATATATTTGTATGCCTTGCTGTCTGCATCAGACTCCAGATGGACGTACTGGTCATTTAGATTCACTTCAAAATAATGTTAATGTCTTGATCACACTTAACACTTTATCTCTAGCTTCCGTCATTTTCGAAGGTTACAAAACGATACTGGTATCGGTATTTCATCACGCATTTTGTTAAAACGTCACAAATAACGTTTGTTTTACCAAAACTATGTTAAAATTTTTATCTTAAAAATAATTTGTGTCACAGGCATGCATCATTACATATATACATATCCCCAGGAGATCACTATTACAAAGACTACCCGACCAGTAACTATGTGGAGCCTCCGCAGATGGCGTTAGTGTTTTCCTGTCTCTCTCTCTCTCTCTCTCTCTCTCTCACACACACACACACACACACACACACACACATACTATCTCTCTCTCTCTCTCTCTCTCTCTCTCTCTCTTTAAATAATATTGTAAAAACTCTGCAATATGTCATACAATTTTAAGTAGTTGATTGCTGTGCAAAACAGTTTTCTTTTACCTACAATTGTAACTAATTGAGTGTTACAAAACAGTTTTCTGTTACACTGTACTTTTACATCTTTCATTCCAGTTCGTGTTACCTAATATTCTTTAATCTGGAGATTTGAAATACAGAACAGAAATGTGTAACTCATCTATGGACGTTGAAGAGATTTTTAACTGGTGTATCAGATTTTTTGTCGAGGACACCGTCCCCACATTTCAGTATTCTTTAAACTAGGGCTTCCCAAACTTTCAAGCTGGCGGACCCCTTTTCAGGCGAAAGTCCTCCGCAGATGCCTTGTCAGTCAAACGCACAGTAACTGTTGAAAGTAATCGCGAAACAAATAGGAATTTGAGAGTTATCAATTCAAGTGAAATTTTCCCACTAAATCCCCGTGTATCTATAGACTGTGGTTTAGAGATAAATGGAAACTACTGTAAATCAATGATGTTCCCATTTTTCTGAATTCCCAATATATTCAGATACTTTGTATTGGATTTACTCCGATTGTTCAACACACTGTAGCCTGACCTGCACGACAATGCGCGGGACCATATCGCGCAAGCTGTGGCTGCTCTGTACCATCCATCATACTCCCCGGGCGTAAGTCCTTGTGACTTTTATTTCATTCCGAAGATGAAGGAACCACTTCGTGGCTTTCGCTTCAGAACTCTTTCAGAGATTCGACAGGCAGTAAACCTCTCCACTCGCACCATCAACAGAACAGACTCTGCTAACGGCATACTACGCTTTCCGCAACGCTGGCAACGGGTTCTATAAAACGCTAGTGACTACTTTGAAGGGCAGTAACAGATGTAAGGATTTAACGCCTTTGTATCGGTTGTGGATAAATAGTTGCCACTATTTAAGTTCCAATCCTGGTATACGACCAGAAGATTGTGACAAAGAACATCGAAACTGGTCTTCAGTCTTGGATATTTTTCTACTTTTGGTGCTAATAAATCATTACAGATCGCCTCCCCCCTGCGATGTCAGATAATGTCATGAATTTAGTTAACAATTCACACCTTGCAGCTACCTTCCGCCGGCCGCAGTGGCCGAGGGGACTGAGGCGCTCCAGTCACGGTCTGCACGGTCACTACGGTCGGGGTTTCGAATCCCCCCCCCCCTCGGGCATGGATTTTGTGTCGTCCTTAGTCTTAGCTAGTTCATAAGTAGTTTGTAAATTTAGGGACTGATGACCCCGTAGTTAAGTCCCATAAGCTTAACAAACATTTGAACATTTGAGCTACCTTCCCCAAATCAGGATTAATGTCACGCCCTTACTCTCCGCTGCTGACTTGAATTCTGTGTGCTGTGTAAGAAGAATGCGAATATTTAGTTACTATCGTTGCGCGTGTGTTTTGCTTTTTCTTTCGCTGCCATGTCCAGTGAAATGCGAAGCAATGGGGCAGACACAAGTTTCGTGACGTAAACACATCAAGAAAGAAAGCGGACAAGGAAATACGAGGGGGCAGCGGGAGATTAAGCCAACATGCGACCGAAGGCGGGACCGTAAGAAAGAGCGGCCACTACGGTCGGGGGCTCGAAACCCCCCTCGGCCATGGATATTTGTGTCGTCCTTAATATTAGCTAGTTCATATGTAGTTTGTAAGTTTAGGGACTGATGACCCCGTAGTTAAGTTCCATAAGTTCTAGAAACATTTGAACATTTGGTGAGAAAGAGGGGGGAGGGGACACAAATATCAAGTTAAAGGTGGTAGTAGCCTGTGATGGAAAAGACCTTAACGTGAACGGAGATGACCGGTTTACTTACTTACTTACTCCTTGGCGCTACAGGCCATGTAGGGCCTTGGTCTGGACGATCTTCGCCCACTCTTTTCTGTTGGCTGACTTGGCTCTCCATCTTCTAACTCCCATCCTTCTCAGATCCTCTTCCACATTGTCTAGCCATCCGGTCTTTGGTCTACCCCTCTTTTCCTTTGAAAACTTTCTGGACAGTTCTATTCTCTGCCATTCTTTCTACTTGTCCCAACCAACGTGGTATATTACTCTTTATTTCTGCCACAATATCTGGTTGTTGTACAACTCTCTGATCTCATTATTGTTTTTAATTCGCCAAAAACCCCTACCATTCACTGGTCCATAGATTTTTGTAAATATCTTCCTTTCCCATCTCAGCAACAACTCCTCTACATTTTGCGTCATAGTCCAAGTCTCCGAACCATCCATCACCAAAAATCTTACAACTGTACGGTACACAGCTTCAGCTTCCTACTAAGGCTTCTTGCTTTGAATACTTTAATCAGTGCAAAGTAACTCCTATTACCAACTGCAATCCTTGCACGTATTTCCTCTCTCATATCATTACTCTCAGTTACCAGAGACCCAAGATATTTAAAGCTCTCCCAGGTTTCATATTCTTTCCCGTTCAAAGCAATGCTTCTTTCCCCTTCACCGTACCTCTTCCTAAATGTAAACATATACTTGGTCTTTGACTGATTAATTGTCAGACCCATCTTCAATCCGTATCTTTCTAATTTTTCAAGTTTTCCTCCAGGTCCTTTTTCCTCCTCGATAACAAATCAAATCATCTGCATAGGCGAGCTCCTGCGTCAGTCTATTAAACAGTGTTCCCCCAGGGTTGTTGCTTTGGGTCTTTCGCATTACCCTCTCTAAGGCGACATTAAATAGAATAGTGGAGAGTACATCACCCTACAGCTATCCTTTATTAACTTCAAATGCCTTCGATAAAGTGCCCTCATCCTTTACTTTGCACACTGTTCTTCTTAAAGTCATTTGTACCAGTCATATCAGTTTGGTGAGAATTCTTGCATTGCCTTCCACAGTTGGTCCCTTTTGAAGCAGTCGTAAGCTTGTTTGAAATCTATGAACAGCTGGTGAACATCAATGTTATACATTTGTAGAAGAGTATTCAGGAGACTATCATTGTGGTTTCAGAGGCAACAGACCCTCTACAGACCGGATCTTCACCATCAGACAGATCCTTGAAAAATGTTATAACGTTGATGTACACGAGCTGTTCAAGATGATCTGTTTGAAGAACTCCAAATTTTTTCACCAATCCCAGCTGGAGCCTTTTCTTTTATAAACAAACCTTGTTATGTGGACATATTTCTAAATGTTTTCTTTCGTTGGAAATTCTGGTAACGCTCCTAGTATCTGTGGCCAGCGACGTAAGACATTTTTAGAGGTCAGAACTTATGAAGACATACTTGCAACAAATTTTAAGTCAGAGAACTTGAACGAACTAGCTACTTTGGCCATAGAAAATGATTTCTTAACAGATATGGAAACAGATTTGCTGCTGAACGAGTTTCCTAAATTGAAAGCTAAGAAATGTTTTAATTTTGAAAGGTTTCAACAGTGTGTAACAAATCAACAATAATTGTCACTCTGTGTAATACTAGTGACCTGTAAATAAATGTTTGGTTTAAGGTATTTTTTGTGTATCTCTATGTCTTTAACTTTTGGTCGTATGACACATATTTATTAGAAATAGAGTAAAGGTATTCTGAGAGTTTGGGGAGGGGCGGAGGGGCGTCAAAATGTTCTTTGCTTACACTGCGTAAAGACCTTGCGCCGGCTCTGGAATTACATTTAATGGACAATCGTGTGCAATGTGTGAAGGCGAAAAACAGAGAACTCCTCTTAACGATTTCCAAAGTAGTCCCGTGAGCGGCTAATGCGATTAAGCTTAGGGAAGTGACTGTAATGCATATTGGTAAAGACAGTTAAAAACTGTGCGTGTGTTGTGGATGTTGAACCTATCGTTAAATCAGACAACAAATTGTTCATTAACACAGCAATTTGGTTTAATTATGGCCCTGATATTGATGTATATACTATTAAATAAGAAACAGTGCATTAAACTGGTTATGTGCGCAACGGATATTTTAAATACAAAACAGCTGTGACAAGTCACCACTTGAAACAGACACTGACTATACTCAAAAATTTTGACTGCGAGAAAGATATTAAAAAACCACAAACCACTTTCTTAATGCTTGACTGTGAGAATCTTATGCAGATCAGTTTCTGATTATTGAAGTTTAGTATCATAGTCAATTAACTATCATTTCCTATGACACCAATAACGAAATCTGTTCAACAATATTATTAAAATCAGTACTGCACTTTAAATCCACTAATAACTAATTATCAAATGAAGGAAGTAGGTTAATTTTCTAACTACGTAAATGAAACAGGAAAGAGAGGTCAACTTTGTTACTTATTATTAATAATCAGCATTACATTACCTACATAATACAACTCCTGACTTGCTGGCAAAGCAGCCTCTGCTCTACATCGGAGCCATACACACAACTCAACCGCTCTCTGAGCGAGCTGAACCACAAGTGCTACTCTCTCTCAGTGCGAGCTACAATGCTATGCAATACATGATCTTTGCCAAAGATGAAACTTCACAGAGTTAAGTACACATATCGATACATACAGTAGAAGCGATATTATACATTTTCTTGCAAGCAAGTTACTCGATACAAAACAGGAGGCACAATATTAGACATTTTCTTACAAAAATAATTTTTATGGACACGTTTCATCACCCCCTCCTACCTATTAAAATTTTGTAGGGTGGGTGATGCCAATGGCATTGCCTAGACAGCAAAATTACTGAATTTCAAGTCCAAAAATCCATTAATGACATCCAAAATTTAACATGGAAAATATGAAAACCTGATAATCATTTTATACAAGATATTCAAGATCAAAACAACAGATGGAGTACATAGAAAATTTAAAAAATGTGACAGTCGTAAATACATGCCATTTTTCAAACGAGTACCAACAAGAGTAATGCTTGGAGTGGTACAGGATGTGACAGGCATAAGCAAATGTCAAAATGTACAGAACATCAGCAATAAATGGAATACATGACAAATATACATAATGGTAAACATAAGCATATAGAATTTTTACAGAATATAGTTTGACAAATGACGTAGTGGAGAAAATGAGGTAGCTAGAAGTAATACAAAAATGGAAAAAAATACAATAATAAACATGAGCATATACAAAGTTGTACAAAATATAGTTCAACTAATGTCATCATTTCTTTTTTAGGGAAAATTAGGTAATTACAAATAATATACACAGTAGTGTAAGTCCTATACATCTGAATTTTGTAACAGAGATCAGTGTTTTATTTTTTATTTTTTTTAACATATAATGAACATTCGTATCTTGTGCACAATGTAGTCTATGTAAATTTTTAGTGCACTTAGTATGCGATAAAGTGTCAGTTTTGTATTCTGTGATGCATTTAAGATGCCATACTTTCATGGATGCCAGAACATACATGTAAGTTTTTTTTTTTTTTTTTTTTTTTTTTTTTTTTTTTTTTTTTTTTTTTTTTTTTTTTTTTTTTTGACTACATAGGTTTCTGATCATTTACAAAATAATGTCACTGCTCCGGCACAATAGGATTTCAATATAACGTTTATCAATCGAATAGGCACAATAACATTTCAGACTGAAGGGTATTGACTCATTACAGTTCTGAAAGCATATGTATCTATCAAGAGCACAATTTTATTTTGGTCACTGAATGTAAAAGAACCATGAAATATACCTAAACACTGGTAATGAACCTGTGGACAACGTTTGCAATGGGAGGCACTGAATAGTATAAGCACACGAATAGCACATTAGCTCCTAACTTTCATTTTAGGTCTGCACACGATTAGCCAATTATCCCCTAACATTCATTTTAGGTCTGCACACGAACACAAAACACTGTAAGATTACACCACACTGTAGGCGAGCTGGCTGGTTGCATTGGAGTTGAAGTCATGGGGAAAAGGTTCTGATGTATTCCTCCATGCAATTCGACAACCAAGTGTGCTCCAACCAACGGAGCTATTAGTAGACTGCATCAGCATAGCCAAAATTTGAGCAAAATGGTGGTGGTTGGCCAAGGCTGCAATGGAAAGTACTATGTGGCCAAACATCATCCAACAAACATCTTCATTAAAAGGCCCAAAACCAGTGGTGTATAATAACACGTCCATTGTTCTGTGTGCATTCTGGAATCTCGTGTACGAAATCGCCAGTTCCCATGCGTGTCCAAAGTACATGAAATAAAGCATTTTACACACAAATTAGTAACATAGTCATATTTCAGTTTACACTGAAAGAAAAGTCGTTGATTAGTAAATATCTACAGAGAAGCTTTGCCCCAAATTCAAGTGGTACAGATGGGGTCATGGCAATAAACCATATTTTTACATTACAAGTAGGGTCTTGAAGACGGATACATTTGAATACTAATGAGTAATTTAATTCTTATACTAGAGTATGTGAGATTACCGCCTAATAGAAATACCAATAGTCAATAGCATTTGATAATTAAACAGTATGAAGTTCACTGCAAACATTGACCATGCCAATGCACTAAATGTTACACAATTTTAATCTTATTAATTATGGTAGCAATGTATGTACACAGTTGGGTGACAACATTTATAGTTAGGCCATAGGTAGAAATTCTCCACGTTGAGATTTGCTGTGTGCTTGTAGCTGACGGGAGGCCAGCGAGCAGGCCGACGTTGGTGGCTTGTCCCAACTTAGGATTTTACAGTTCGTTTCCGGTGAGGGGAGAGAGGGACAATGGCGAGTGCCAGGCACAGTGCAGTGCACAAATATTGTAATACTACTGGCATTTGAAGTAATACGATGCAGTTAGGAACCTTTAAGGCCCTCATTACAAAATAGCCTGTTGATAAATAAACAATACATTAGCTGATATAGTCACATCTAACGTAATATGTTTAATTGACAATGAAAAGTAATAAATTACCAACGGAGACAAGACAGTTACACAACTAGCATGGCAATGTTTGTTTATAAAAAAATATATTAACTATTTTTCATTTTATTTTCAATCAATCTTTTGTATTTTACCTTGAAATATTCAGTTAAATCAGTTATCTGTGATATAAGAAATTGCACGATTATGATAAACAGTACAAAGGATCTTTATACTAATATAAAAACGTAAGAAAATATTTGTTTAATGTGTAGCGTAATTATTTTGATTTTGAGTAAAGTTTTAGAAATGTATTGGCTGAGCGCTGTACGTTGGCAAATCGGTTAGAACAGTTCACATGGGGAAGTTGATGACGTAGGGGAAAAAACCCCGGCAGTTGAGTTTTGGTGCGCGCGCACACGAGGGCAGGAAGTGAGGACTGCAGACCACGTGGTGTGGCTGGCCGGGCGGCGGCGCGCTGCATCAGTCGGCATGTGGATCTCGAGGTGGTGACTTGAGATTTGTTTGTGGCAATCGCCACGTGTGGTTGCTCGTCGTAGACTGCACCAAGTTAAATCGAGTGCTACTGTGTTTTTGTGAATATTTAGCCGGCGGAACAAGGTGTGCATCGCATTGAATTAAAGTGACTGTGATTTGTTAATGTAACACGTGTCGTCCCATAGGCATGAACATAAACGGTGTTTGAGACAGCCACGTGGTGTGAAAACGATTCGCGACAAATATTCATTTTGTTTGGGGGCTCACGAGCTATAACTTCATGCGGCGGCGCGCGGGATCCACGCACTCAAATTTCATCTTCGGCAACGGACGGCAGTGATCGTGGGGACTTCGCAAGTCCTCAACGGAGCGTCGGGGCCCAGCAGCTTCGTTGCTACAAAGGATAAGGGATGCAGTGAGGACATATTCCAGCCACAGCTTCTACAACAGACGGCAGCGAGCGTTGGGGACGTCGCAGCTCGTTGCAGCAACTTGTGGATTAAAAGATAAGTAAAGCAGCTATCGCTATAAATTCTTGTGTGTTAATCAAGCTTTCTTGGGGTACTAAATCATGGAGCAAGTGTTCAAAAAGTCGCCAAGCGACGTAGATTCAGAAAGTAGCATACCAGAAAGTCCAGAGAGGGTAAATACTGGGGGAATGTTGTTGACACAGGAGATGTTAGCAGCCATGTTAGCGAGTTTTAGCTCAAATTTAGAATCAAAAATAGAAAATTCAAACTCAATTTTAAAATCAGAAATGGGAACTGTAAAATCAGAATTGAAAGCAGACTTTAAGGCAGACATTGGGGCACTACAAAATTCAATGTATGCATTAAAGGCAAAAATAATCACAGACATTGACAAAAAGATAGGAAGTTTAACAGAACAGTTTGATAATAAGGAAAAGGAGGTACATGCCAGAATTGGTGTTATTGAGACTGAGGTAGGAGACAGGTTAGATGCTGTGAAACAAATGTGTGATCACAGGATTGAGGGCACTATGCAGGCGTTGGCTGAGGTTGACAAGAGGATGGTGGCAGGTATTGAGGAAACAAAAACGTTGTTGTCAGGAAAATTAGAGAATACAGAATGTAATTTTAGGAAAAAGATAGAACAAGTAGTGACAGTAAACAATACTGAGATTGAGAAGGTGAACACTAGAATAAATAATCTAGAATTGGGTACTGCATCAGGAAACACTAATTGGTCCATGGTGCAGACACCTAATGGCAAAAAGTTTTCAGGAGTGGGTAATTATCATCCAGTATATTTTTTGGCTGCATGCAAGGACCAATTTGTGCCTGGTATGTCAGACCAGTGTAAAGTGAAGTTAGCAAAGAGAATGCTTGACTGTTCTGCTCAAACTTGGGCAAATCAGTGTGCTGATAAATTTGTTACTTTTGAGGCGCTTGAAAAATTGTTTTTAAATAAGTATTGGGGGGAGGCCAAGCAAGCTAAGATACAAAATGATTTCTTGAATGGTCCAAACTATGTGAAAGGGAAACAGAGCATGAAGGAATTTTGTCAGGAGGAACTTGAGAAACTAGTGCATTTAGATACACCTTTGAGTCTTTTAGCAGTAATTTCCACTTTGTGTAGGAGGTTACCTGCTGATTTGCATTGGCAGTTAATTCACCATCCCAGAGATTTAGCTGAGAATTTCATTGAATTTGTAGAAAAGATAGACCAGGGTTTAGTTATGGAACGACAGCTCAGGGGAACACAGCATGTGAACCACAATGAAAACAGAGGCAGTAGAAATGTGGGTCACAACCAGGGAAACCACAATAGAGAGAGGAATTTAAATGAAAATTGGAGAGATAACAATAACAGAGGAGACAACTGGGAGAATAGAAGCCAGAGGGAAACATGGGAAAATGATTGGAGAAATCAAAGGCAGGAAGGTGGAAATAGGAATGGGGATAACAGTAGGAGAGAAAATCAGAGACAGAATCAGGGAAACTAAGATTTGTTCCAAATGAGGTCCGCTTTGGGACAAGGAATTATTCAAATAACAGGACCAGAAGATGGGGTATCAGGGGATCTAATGACCATAATTACAGTAGGAATAGAGATGGGGAGAGAAGGGAGGAAAAACTATGTCACATGGACAGAGATGATGATAGGAAAGAGGAAGTAGGAGTTCACAAGGGCAATGATAAAGAAAAGAGGGAAGAAAACATAAATAGAGTAAACAAGGAAAGGGAGAAAAGAGAGGAAAGTATGTGTCAGATGGATGCTGTTATAGGTAGTGAGGAAATTTTTGGGGATTGGTTTATGCAACATGACAAAAGAGAGGCAAACAGGAGGAGAATGGATAGGAATGAGGACAGTAAAGGGGAATATGATGTACAAAATTTATTTGATAATAACATTAAAGAAGATAAAAACAGTGTTGGGTTAGCCTTAGTTTTGGATAGGTCAGAGGTACAAGTGTTGACTGAATGTGAAAGTATGAATGTAAATATTGATGGTACTGGAGCCAGCATAGATGGTGTTGAGTGTGTGAATGAGAATGAATGGAGTTCTGAATTTCAAAAAATTAAATATGATCCAGTAAAAACATTAAATGGCACTGGGTCTAGTATGAATAATGAGAGAAATGTGAATGTTTCTGAAGTAGGTGAAATTGTCAATACTGATGTACACCCACCTGTAACTGATGATGTGTTGGGACAGGACAGAGGTATTATTGAGAAGATAAAGTTAATTAGGAAGTGGGCACCAGATGATTGGCTATTACACAAATATGAGTATTTGGACCAACTTGGGAAGCAATGTAATAGGGATCAAACTTACTATAGCCTGGTAAAAGACATAGTGAGTGGGGGCAATGAATCCAATGAATTAAGGGGATTAGGCATGTGTGCTGTAGACCAAAATGAAGTAGATGAGGGATTTTGTGTATTACAGGAGGGAATAGATAATGATAAGGAGAGTGTACAAACTTTTGTAGTATACAACAATGAAAATTGTCAGGAAATTGATTGTGATTGGGTAGGAGCAGGGTGGATTGATAAAGAAGTAAGTGCATATGGTCCAGATGATTGGGTCCAACTCCTTAGACATTTAAAATCAGTGGAGCCAGTGACATGGGTAGAAGAGAAATATGGGTATGCAAGGAAACTTGGGGAGTTGAGTGCAATAAACTCAGAATTTGGGAAAGCATTCAGTGAAATATTTGGAAATGATGAGGAAATACAACCATATTGTTATGTAGGGGAAGTAAATACTATGGTTAGGAACTGTATGCAAGAAATTGAGGAAGATTTGTTGGCAGAAAATGAACTTAAGGAAGATGTCATTGAAAATGTACAGCCCGTTATAAATGTTAAGGTAGAAGGGGTCAGTGAAACTGCATTGATTGATACTGGAAGTACAATTAGTGGTCTCTTAGAGGATTTCTACAATCATATCAAGAGTACAGGAACAGTAGAGTTTCCAGTTACTGGGGTACGGATAAAGAATGCTACTGGCAGTTATAGCAAACCAGTGAATAAGGAAGTAGTGTTAGACTTGATGATTGAGGATGAATTGTTTAGTCAAGGTTTACTTGTCATAAAGGGACTTTGCATAAATTTAGTGTTGGGAAATGATTTTTTATGCAAATATGGGGCACAACTAGACTATAAGAATAAAGTGCTAGAATTAAGTCTGGAGGGATGCATGAAGAGGGTGAAATTCAAAAATTTTATAAGTGATAAAGATTTAATGGCATGTTTACACAAGTAACTGTCATGAAGTATAGATTCAATGCATTGTAGATAGTAGGTTAATAATTTGTGTATATTTATTCTATGGTCTGTGTTAGTATCTAGTTGTGTGTTTAGATTTAAGTATTGGGGTCAAGTTAACAAGTGTTCTTTGTAAATGTTTTTCTTTTGTTGTTTGTGTTAAACATGTGCTTGTATCAGATTTGCAGTTCAACAGTGGTACATGAGGTAAATATGTATGTATGTATGCCAACACTAAAGGATAGAGGAAGTGGGAGTGTACTGTTTATGTGTGTGTATATGTGAGCAGGGCTGGCTATGTGGTGTGAGTTGTGGGGTGACTCGGAGAATGAGAAAGTGGTGGTAATTGATGCAGGCAGTGGGGTCTGTGGCTTAGATAAGTTGCGATGAAGATGTCAGCTGACAGTGTTGCATATGTGGGTGTGACTGACCATATGGGTCAGAAGTGAGGAATGTATGTTTGTTGTGGCTGTTTTGGCTAAAGATGGGTTGGATTGAGAAATGTTTCAATGAGAGAAAGTGTCTGCTCTTTAATGTCTGTATCTTTTGAGTGTTTGGTAGGTAACGTGTCTAATAGGGAATGCTCTGTACTGTTACATCAAACTGATTCTGATAACACATTTTGGTTTCTTTAATGGTGCTCAATTGTTGACTGAACAATTTCTGCAAGAACAGTTGACAAGAACTATTTTTTTGTCTAGCCTGAGTATCAATAGGGTTTGGTGATACTTTATTTAAAGAATGTAGATGTTTTGTGAGAAGCTAATTTTGAAATTACACTTTAACCTTAGATTTTTTATTGTGGGGAGTACCTGTGGAAAGCACATGAGACTGATGACAGGGATCCAAATTTAATCTCACACCAGCAAAAATAATTTTTTTGGTGCGAGGGGGTAGGATTTGTATTTATGCTTGTAGGTGTCATTATGATAAAGGAGAAAATTCTCTATAATAACATTCTTTTGGTAGTATTAATTGATCCTTAAGATATATTTGACATAGGCAGGTTGTTTTTTTTTATTTGATGGAGTAATACTCCAAGTAGGCCACATATTCTCTTGTCTGTTTCATCTGAAGCTATGGCTGATGAGAGTGCAGGCATGGTGGTTTGGGTTAATCCGATAATGACTAACAACAGCCACTTTCAGTTCTTAATTCTGTTGATTTACATGTTACTGTACATGTCTCAATGCTTAGTTTAAATTGCACCAAGTCTGGATGGCAGGGGGGTGGGATACAAATCCAACCGAATCCTGGTGTCCAGACAAACTTTTGTCTATGTTGACTCATGAGTGCCTTCTGCTCTTCCTGTTCCATGTAGGGTGCATATGACGTGTGTGAACAAGAACACTTGATCCAGTGCCATGAATCTAAGCTGCAACAGCATGTTGGTTGAAATTACGGAGACATAGGACCGTACACCATGGACCAGAGTTGCTGCAACGATGACTCTGGGGTTCTCAGTGTCAAAGTGGTGAGAGATTTCCTTCAAACAAGTGGAGTGTACACCATCAAAAGTTTTTATAGTGAGAATTCTAGTTTTTCCATGTAGGACAAGGTTCTCTAAAGACTAAAGTTTAATAATATTATAAATTTGGTGCCAATTCTGTGTATAAACAGCAGGCACACTTAAAATTCATGGATGTAATTAGTTATAAGGATTCTTTTCTTAAAAATATGCACACACTATAACTGGTCTTAATGGCACAAATATTGGAAAATAATCTCACTGCCCTGTTTATTTATTTATTTATTTTGCATTAGTTGAGGTCATAATTGGTATAGTGTTTGAGTCAATCCGATTCCATAATTTCATAATTTTAAATTTTGCTCATTTGAAAGTATTAATTTTGGTGCTACTTGCGCCATCCTGCACATGGTTTTGATGCCGCAAGTGGGGGTACTGTGAGATTACCGCCTAATAGAAATACCGATAGTCAATAGCATTTGATAATTAAACAGTATGAAGTTCACTGCAAACATTGACCATGCCAATGCACTAAATGTTACACAATTTTAATCTTATTAATTATGGTAGCAATGTATGTACACAGTTGGGTGACAACATTTATAGTTAGGCCATAGGTAGAAATTCTCCACGTTGAGATTTGCTGTGTGCTTGTAGCTGACGGGAGGCCAGCGAGCAGGCCGACGTTGGTGGCTTGTCCCAACTTAGGATTTTACAGTTCGTTTCCGGTGAGGGGAGAGAGGGACAATGGCGAGTGCCAGGCACAGTGCAGTGCACAAATATTGTAATACTACTGGCATTTGAAGTAATACGATGCAGTTAGGAACCTTTAAGGCCCTCATTACAAAATAGCCTGTTGATAAATAAACAATACATTAGCTGATATAGTCACATCTAACGTAATATGTTTAATTGACAATGAAAAGTAATAAATTACCAACGGAGACAAGACAGTTACACAACTAGCATGGCAATGTTTGTTTATAAAAAAAATATATTAACTATTTTTCATTTTATTTTCAATCAATCTTTTGTATTTTACCTTGAAATATTCAGTTAAATCAGTTATCTGTGATATAAGAAATTGCACGATTATGATAAACAGTACAAAGGATCTTTATACTAATATAAAAACGTAAGAAAATATTTGTTTAATGTGTAGCGTAATTATTTTGATTTTGAGTAAAGTTTTAGAAATGTATTGGCTGAGCGCTGTACGTTGGCAAATCGGTTAGAACAGTTCACATGGGGAAGTTGATGACGTAGGGGAAAAAACCCCGGCAGTTGAGTTTTGGTGCGCGCGCACACGAGGGCAGGAAGTGAGGACTGCAGACCACGTGGTGTGGCTGGCCGGGCGGCGTCGCGCTGCATCAGTCGGCATGTGGATCTCGAGGTGGTGACTTGAGATTTGTTTGTGGCAATCGCCACGTGTGGTTGCTCGTCGTAGACTGCACCAAGTTAAATCGAGTGCTACTGTGTTTTTGTGAATATTTAGCCGGCGGAACAAGGTGTGCATCGCATTGAATTAAAGTGACTGTGATTTGTTAATGTAACACGTGTCGTCCCATAGGCATGAACATAAACGGTGTTTGAGACAGCCACGTGGTGTGAAAACGATTCGCGACAAATATTCATTTTGTCTGGGGGCTCACGAGCTATAACTTCATTTGGTAAATTTACCGACGTACAGACGCGATAGCCACAGGGTTCAAACATTTGTGAAATAAACAACATAAAGTGAACTTTCACGTGTTTTCAAAAATAGTAGTTAGTACACCCTTTTCTCTTATGAACTTGATTTTATTATGAATTTGTTTTGTTAATCATATGCAGGGAAGGAAAGCTGCGAACGTGTGATATCATCCCCTAGAAAACGAGTCAGTCGCAATCACAGTTCCAGTGTTTTTGCATGTTTAGGAAATTGGTTCGCAGCTGGTGGTTGTGAGTTTATAAAATTAAACTTTCTCTATTTTAAACTCTCACCCCGACCATCACGCTCGCAAGTATCTACAAAATTATTGTCGTTTCATATAGGCATAAGGCTTTACATACTATGTACATATTACTTTACAAACACATAATCGTATGAAATACATTCAGGGTGCTTGTCATCAATTTGGCATTAGATTATGTAAAGTAAATTCGTTGTTATAATTAGAGCGATTAACGTGAAGCCACTTCAAATAACTTAACATTCCAATTACCACTAGTTTACATCTCTTTAAATTGACATACATCACTATGGTGGGGATTGCATTACCACCAAATTATAAAAATTAAATTACATATATTGCCATGGCCAGGCTTTTAATTTAGCTACACATTTCATTGCCTTAAGGTATAACACATCAGGGAAAATTCATGAGAATATCAAAAGAGGTTCAAGTCATCAGGTCATGTCTGTGTCTGTCTGAGTCAACAGTAGGGTCAAACGAAACAATTAAGCAAATTTTGGCACAGTAATAGATGTACATCACAGTAAATCATCCGATAACGTAAACACAGACGTAACTATTTGTTAGGCATAGCTGCAGATTTTCGTCAACAAGATCATCAATAAAATTTGGAAGATAGCAATAAGCAAAAGCAAAGTATCTCTGTGCATTAACTAGACTTAACTAGGCGTAATTTATGGCAAAACTGCAAGTTTGCAAGAGAGATGGCTGTGTGCAACGTATAAGCATAACCATACATTGTCATTGAGCTTCATTATAAAATTAATTAGCATAGTGGTAGGGCTTAGGTATATAATTAGTGAGCGTAGCGGTAAGCTTTGATTACAAGAGCAATAAGCATTGCTGCAAGCATAATTAGAAATATTCATTACACATAATTACAAATAATTACAGAGCATCAAAAGGATATGATTCTCACCAATCACACATGCCATTGAAGGCACAATGCATCAACATACAAAATGGTGCACATAAGCACAAAGAGAAAACACAAAAGGGCAGTGCGAGTAAGCACATAAGAAAAGAACAGAGCATAGCATCATTAGCAACAGAGCGATTCTCCTCATAATTGCTTCATAATCATTGTATACTCTCGTCTACATAATTACATTTATCAAACATCTATGACTGTTACCAATACCTTCCTTACCATCATTTATCCATAAACAATAATGCATTTTAAAGACCACCATGACATTGTGTATTGCCTTACTCATCATCCTCCAGAATGTCCTTTTTCTTTTTTACTGCTTAATTGGCTTACAAATGCTTATGTCAACTCAAAATCTTCTTCACTCGCTCAGAAGTTCGTAGGTTATGCAATTAGTAATACAGAAGAGAAATCTGACATTTTCTGAAACATAGAAACTTAATAGATTAATCAATCAAAAATTTCCACTAATTTTATTTGTCTTGCACAGCCATAGAGTTCGTTATATGCAAATTGCAAGATGGTCATATTTTCGTATGACAATATCCCACGAAACCTTATTCTTTTCATTCTCCACTCCGAGGAGTGGAGCGGGCTGTTTGAGAACGGGGCACCAATCGCCACTTGGTGTGTCCAAAACAGATTAATGGACTCTCTACCCCAATTTTATGCCTTGAAAATTTTAATATTGGAAATGTGGTGAATGCCTTTCGACTTGTGCGTCTTTAAAGTTTCTACCTCAACGACGTTGTCGTGGATGATACGTTTGATTCGATACGGACCATTGTACAGTAAGAAGAATTTGTGAATCATAGATCTTCCCTTGTGGGATATGTGGTGGGATCTAATTAATACCTTTTGTCCTATATAGAGTTGTTTGGCATAACAATTACGTTGAGAGCGTTTCCTTTTTTCAGCGGCTTTCTTAATGTTTTTAAGCGCCAATTCAATGATCTCATGATGACGTAGTCTTCTGTGTTTAGGAAAAGGTATCAATTCCTTGATACGGTCGGGAGGTTGCTTATTTTTCAGAACCAGAATTGGTGAAAGACCTGTAGAATCATTAGGAAGTTCATTGATAATCTTTTGAAATGACAGAAGATATCTATCCCATGTGTTATGTCGTCGGTAGCAATACAGCCTACAAAGTTTTCCAAGCTCTTTCATCACTCCTTCACAAGGGTTAGAGGCAGCATGATAAAGTGATATGAACACAGGTTTGATGTTTCTGCGCCGCAACATCCGTGCCCAATCATGAGAACGGAATTGAGGTCCGTTATCGGAGATAACTATCTATATGGCCAACATCTTTTAGGAAGTTTTTGACAAAGGCGTTAGTTACTGTCTTCGCCGTGGCACGGCGGAGCGGAGTAAAAAATACAAATTTTGATGTGAGCTCAATAGCAACGAAGACAAAAGAGAAACCATTGTTAGTTCTCGGAAGAGGTCCAAACAGATCAACGGCTGCTAACTGCTTTAATTTTGAAGGTATAATCGGAAAAAGTGGAGCAGAATGCGATACGGTCGGCGGCTTTGCTTTCTGACACAATTTGCATCGAGATAACACATTGCGTATACGTTTCTCCATGTTCATGAAATAACAAGAGTCGCGTAATTTCGCGAAGCACTTCTTGGCACCATAGTGTCCGTAACTGAGATGAATATACCAAATCAATTTGTTCACGGATTCCTCCGAAACACACACTAACCAAAATTGACTGTCAGGGGCTTTATGTTTGAAGAGAATGTTATTATGGATAATGTAAAATTGTCTGATGGAAACATTATATTTAACGTGCCATTTTATTTTAATATCTCGCCAGATTGGATCTTTATCTTGTTCTTTAGCATTGTCAGAAAATGTGGCAGATATGTAATTTTCGAAAGCAACTTACTGCATATAGAGGATAGTAAAGTTCTTTTCTAAGTATGCCTCTTCCGTCGCCTTGACGAGATCAACAGGCGAACGAGATAGCGAGTCTGCAACGATGTTTTGTTTACCAGGAATGTAAATTACAGAGAAATCGAATTCTTGAAGGAACAAAGACCATCGTCTAAGTCTATCATGGTTAAGTTTTGCCGACATCAGGAATTGAAGTGCACGGTGATCCGTGTAAACTTTAGTGTGTCTGCCAAACAAGAAATAACGGAATTTTTCGAATGCCCAAACTACTGCCAAAGATTCAAGCTCAGTGACGGAATAGATCCGCTCTGACTTGGATAGTATTCGACTAGCAAATGCAATGGTTCTCTGTGTGGCAATGCCATTTTCTTCATCCTCTTGAAATACGTGAACGCCAAGTCCGAATTTTGAACTATCGGTAGAAATGCAAAAGTTCTTAGACAAATCTGGGTGGTGCAGAATAGGTGCGTGAAGGAGTGCATCTTTTAAGCAAAGAAATTCTCTTTGGGCGGCTTCATCCCAGAACCAAACAGTATTTTTTCCAGTTAATTCATATAATCTGGGAGTAGTTAGGTCTTACAAATTTATAAAACGCCGATAGAAATTAATTAAACCCAAGAAAGCTCTTAATTGGCGTTTAGTGGTGGGAACAGGCATTTTCATTATCGCCTCTAACTTTTCGGGGTCGGGCTGGATTCCATCTTTAGAAATAATGTGCCCTAAAAATTTAATCTGAGAACGACCAAACTGTGACTTCTCTAAGTTGACAGTAATCCCGGATTGAGCAAACACTTCAAGTAAAGATGCCAACGTACTGTTATGTTTTTCCCAGGAAGATTCTGCAATTAAAATATCATCAACGTAAATTGTGATTTGTTGTTTTAAGTGCTCAGGAAGTGTGGCATTCATTGCACGGATGAAAGCAGATGAGGAGATGTTCAGTCCGAAAGGCAATTTACGGAACTGATAACAGTTTCCGAAGCAGAGAAACGCGGTATACTTCCTACAGTTGGGGTGTAGTTTCACTTGCCAAAAGCTAGACCTAAGATATAATGAGGATAAAACTTTGACACCATGGAATTTTTGTAACAATTCTTCAAGGGTTTGGGGTCGGTCGGTTTCAGGTAAAATGATAGTGTTAATTTGTCTGGAATCGAGCACTAATCGAATTGACTTATCTCTTTTTTCAACAATATGTAGGGGACTGTTATATGAGCTAACTGCAGGTTCAATTACACCTTGACTGAGCATGGACTGAATTTCAGCCTTAACTCTTTCCCTGTATACTATCGGAATGGGATATGGAGGTACAAAAAATTTATTATGTTCTTTGATCTTAAATTCATAGAGAAAATTTTTTATGGTACCAGGACTGTTAGTGAATACACGGGAATAACGCCGCAAGATAAGGAACAATTCTTCCTTACCACGTTCTGAGGCACCTTCAACTTCTACTAATTTGTTCTTAATGATGTCAGAAATCAAGTCAATTCGTTCAGTCTCGAAATGTTTATCTGTTATATAATCATCAGGTTTGACATCCTGCGTCACATTAGAAGTAGATAAAAATTTTAAACAACGGGCACCTTCTTCATATCTGGTAATCCAGTCTTCGAATTTAATTTGGATGGCATTTTCCTGAACAAAAGCAGTGGCACTAGCCGTATTGAAATCTAAAATAACCTTTTACTTGTATAGGAAGTCCACACCTAATATTATCTGTGTAGTTAAGCGGGGGACAATCAATAGGTTGGCAGAAAAGAGATGACCTTGACATAAAAATTCTACGTATGTTTGCTGTCGAATTTCGACAGGTTTGCTAGAAATGACGCCACGAATTTTAGTGCAATGCAAAGGCAGAATGGGACCATTAAGCAAGTTCTGATATTTCTTGAAAGTTACTTCACTAATTACTGACACTGGGCTACCAGAATCTAAGACAGCAGAAAGATTGATTTTGCCAATTTTGACAGATACAATAGGGTGAATTGGAATATCGAGACATTCTACCTTCTCTTCTAATAGTGCCTCTTTTATGTCATCTAATTGTACAAATTTTACGTCTTGTTCGGTAGAAGGTTCATAAGAAATTTCTTTGTTAAGACAAGTGTTACCAAGATTAATGATGCTTTCACAAGATAAATGTTTTTCAAATCTTGGCTCTTCCTCAACTTCGCATTCACTATCGTCGTCATTAGAAGACATGTAATTGTCTATCCAATCAGCGACAGAGGTGTGCTGCAAATCTAATTGTTCGACATCAGTTTTTGCTGTTCCAAGGTTACTGTTAGTTGCATTATTGTGTGGCAGTACCGTATCCTGCATTTCAAAGTACATGATCAGTCTGTCATATGCAATTGTTGGTTCATACTGTAAGTATTTTATTTCATATATAGTGTCTTCCTCAGAGTCTGAAGACGAAGCTTCTGTCTCCCACTCTGAATTGTCGTCATTATATTGCTGATCGACAATTATCTCGTTTAACCGTTGGGCAGTATAATGTTTGTTCGATGCTTCTTTATTTGTTTCTTTAAATCTGATAGTACAATTTTTGTTACTGTCATTGCTTTCAGGTGTAACGGCTTTAGGTTTTGACACAAGTTGTGTCGGTTTTGCCTTATCACTTACTGAGGTGCTACCACATCAGTATTGTGCACTTCCGCACAAACTACTATTCTGTTTTGTTCGGGAGGTTGTTCATCGTAACCTTCCTCTCTGTGAGGACGTTCACAATGAACAAGTTTCAGCGTATAGTTAGGATCACACAAATCCTGTACGGCCGAATTATTTGCCGTCGAGTCCGCTAGTCATACCTGACGCGGCCCTTTTTTTTTTTTTTTTTTTTTTTTTTTTTTTTTCAGGTCTGATTTCAATGTTTTGCTCTTGTCTTTCCGGGGTACGCGATCTGCTTTGGGCCCGATTTGTGTTTTCATGCCGTGGAAGGCGATCACGAGAATTATCGCGTGTGCCCTCCCGACTACGCTTCTCAGCGTTATTGTTGTTATTTTCAGTCTCGCGATCACTATCAGTATTGCGTCTTTCACGCCAATTAGTATCATTCGAAGTATTGCTGTTATGATAGTAATTATTGTAGCGTCCTCCGCGAGCAAAACCACCACCTCGGTAACGGCCACGAAAACTTCCACGGTTACTTTCACGATCTTGAAAATCACCGTTCTCATTGTCGCGACTTTGTTTGTAAGTTTCATTAGTGAAAGAATTACTTCTTGTTTGATCCTCGTGCTCTGGATGACGTTTAGAACGCGGCGGGCTTTGATGCGACCGGCGATTATATCTGTTTGTTTCAAAATGTCGACTTCGCGAGGAATTTTCCTCGTCTTCTTCCTCTAAGTCTTGTAAGAGGTTTCTAAAGGCTTCAATATCATTCTTGCATCGTGCCGCAATGGCAATTTGACGCAAGTGTAGAGGCAGTTTGTTCAAACAAATTCTAATTAATTCGGCAGGGCAGTAAGGTGCCGATAAAAATTGATTTTTATATACTAAATGTTGGAAATATTCCACCGGGCTCGAGAAATTTGATCGTTCAAAAGTTTTGAACGTGGCAATACTGTTTTTAACGCGATCTTGTACCGCTTCCGACCAGTATGCGGATAGAAATGAGCGTCGGAACTGATTCTCGCTATAGCACTCTTGTGCAATAGCTCTCATTCTGGTGGCTGGCTCGCCTTCCAGATAACCACATATAAATTCTAATCTGTGCTCAAGTGGCCAATTCGGGGGAAGACAATATTCGAATTGTTGCAACCACTCTTTAGGGTGCAAGTCATTCGGAGAGTTTTTGAATGTCTTGAATTTACGTACAGTCAGGAAATGCTTGTAGTCAAACGCTTCCCTTCGCCTGTGCGGCGTAAGTGGGCGTAAACTACGCACCGCGTCTTCATTGTTGTTATTACAAGGAACACTTCGTTCACGTACCAAGGGACCTACTTGGTTCGAATCATTATTGTTGTCATTTTCGTTCAAGTTTTCTTCTACGTCTTCGTATGGATTTCCACAAGTGTGGTCAAATTTCCTCTCTATTCGCGCCACGCGATCATCTAATTTTCTGACCTCAGCCTTGTATTGCTGATTAATGGTCATTTGACCTTGTTTGAAACGGTCAAGGGCGAGATATTCATTAGTTTCATTAAACGGGGTAGGATGCGTTACATCAGAACTTTTGTCAGTGTTATCACTGATTTGGGTCATCTTAACAGTGAGATCCTCAACCTGTTTATTAATTTTGTTCATCTGTTCCGTTGTGACTGACTGGAAGTTCTGCAACTTTTCATCAAATAGATTACTCTGTTGCTTCAATTGAGCGAGTTCAGTAGTTTCCATATTTTCGACTCGTGACTCAAGGCTTTCCATAACCGGATTAATCTCGTCGCGAATATCTTGTCTTATTTGCTGAGATTCACGTTTGAAAGTAGTGAGCAGTTGTTCCCTGAATCGAATGTTGTCCTCATTTATTTTATTAAAACTACTTTGAAAACTCACAAACCTCGAATCGCAGTCTGTTCTATTTTCTCAAGTTTTTCACCTTGTTTCTCAAGTTTTTCATTTAATTTCTGATATTGTAATTGACTATTCTCATTTAACTTAGAGAGCTGTGACAGCAACATCTGCATGAAGTCATTTGGTAATACGTTTTCCATAGCTATCGCACAAGTATTTTTTGCAGCAGAGCTAGGCGGGTCCGATGCATTATTTTCCCCAACCACGTTACAAGAATCGGAATTCTGGATTGTCGAATCCTGTACTTTAGCATTATCCATATTGTCTATTCCTGAACTAATCTGTTCCGCGTTTTCGTACACGGTATTTGCTGTCGTATTTGTATCAATGCAGTGAGAAGACTCTTGTAAAAATTCTTCTTCTCTCCTTACATCATTCAAGGTCTCATTTTCGAAAGCAGTTTTAGCATCGGCGCGGGCTCTTCTATCCTTCGACATTGTTAACAGAATTTTGCAGTAAAGTGACCAGTAATATTTATTTTCACGTACTGCAAATTTTTTAAAATTACACACGGTAATTATGAGAGAACAATAGGCTAAATAGGGCTAGTGCAATATAGTCACAATCGAGATTACGCGAACCGTTAATTATCACACGAATTCCACGGTACTAGAAGTTTCGACACAACAAACATCAGACAATGTAAAAGAGAGACTTTTTCAGTAGTAATGCAATTATTTGTATATTCAATTAATCTACCATAAACAATACTACACAATCTCAAGAATGATAAGTAACAAACTACAGAAACAATTACTATGCTACTGTTGCTATAACAGAGGATGGTGCTACAAAAATGAAATTAAGAGCCTAAAGGTAAGTTGGTTAGTGGAAAAGACAAACTAACTTAAATAAGGCTACGTATCTAACTACGTCACGATCCTGTTTGTGAACTATCCTGGCAGAAAGGGCGCCAGATAAAAGCTGTGTGTGTGTTGTGGATGTTGAACCTATCGTTAAATCAGACAACAAATTGTTCATTAACACAGCAATTTGGTTTAATTATGGCCCTGATATTGATGTATATACTATTAAATAAGAAACAGTGCATTAAACTGGTTATGTGAGCAACGGATATTTTAAACACAAAACAGCTGTGACAAGTCACCACTTGAAACAGACACTGACTATACTCAAAAATTTTGACTGCGAGAAAGATATTAAAAAACCACAAACCACTTTCTTAATGCTTGACTGTGAGAATCTTATGAAGATCAGTTTCTGATTATTGAAGTTTAGTATCATAGTCAATTAACTATCATTTACTATGACACCAATAACGAAATCTGTTCAACAATATTATTAAAATCAATACTGCACTTTAAATCCACTAATAACTAATCATCAAATGAAGGAAGTAGATTAATTTTCTAACTACGTAAATGAAACAGGAAAGAAAGGTCAAGTTACTTATTATTGATAATCAGCATTACATTACCTACATAATACAACTCCTGACTTGCTGGCAAAGCAGCCTCTGCTCTACATCGGAGCCATACACACAACTCAACCGCTCTCTGAGCGAGCTGAACCACAAGTGCTACTCTCTCTCAGTGCGAGCTACAATGCTATGCAATACATGATCTTTGCCAAAGATGAAACTTCACAGAGTTAAGTACACATATCGATACATACAGTAGAAGCGATATTATACATTTTCTTGCAAGCAAGTTACTCGATACAAAACAGGAGGCACAATATTAGACATTTTCTTACAAAAATAATTTTTATGGACACGTTTCACAGTCCACGGTGGAATGGCCGAGTGATCTAAGACGCCTTACTGCGGAGGGTGTGGTTGCTCGCCTTCGCAGGTTCGAGTCCTCCCTCGGGCATGGGTGTGTGTGTTATCCTTAGTAAAACATAGCATTAGTGCGCTATCATCATCATTTATGGCACTCACGGGTCATTACGGCCTACAGCAGAATAAAAAGAATAGAAAGTGCAAGATCATTCAACAGATAATGATATATATGCTTTCACTGATCAAATATTAAATGCTCTGAATAACTGGTCATCACCCATCAAGTTTTTAGTAAACTCTCAAAGGCTTTACATTGAGTAAATCATGGAATTCTTCTAGATGAGCTTAAGCATTGTGTATTAGTGACGCAGAGCACAAATTGTTTACTTCATACGTAACTGGAAGATTTGAGAAGGTTGTAGTAAGTGTTTCAGATAATCTGCAAAAATCAGCTGATTCCTCAAACTGGTAGGGGGAGCGGGCTATGATGAATGGGGTCCCACAGGGTTCACTCATGGGTCCTTTCCGTTATTGGTTTATATTAACGATTTGCCATTCCATATTCATTTTGATGGAAAGCTAGATATTTTTGATGATAATACTAGTAACAACTCTGGACAAACAAGAGTTAAAACTAACTAAGTATCTCCAAAACAAAGATCGACAGAGGAATGCAGTAAACGGTGTGTTTATTGTGAAAGCTGTAACAAGTTTATACAGCAGTTTGAAATAATAATTACAAAAGCTGCTAACAAATGGCGCTGTATGCTGTACAGCTCATATCAGCATACATAAGTGAAATAATCGTATGAAAACACTCGTTGCAAACAATCACATCACAATTTTTTCAAAATATTCACCATTTGCACTACAGAGGTGGCGCAAACAAAGATTGAAATTCACCATTACATTTCGTAGTGTCTCAACCGAAATGGATTCACATGCCGCAGAGATCGCCGTTCCAAGCTCGTCCAGCGTGTCGGGATGCTTCGGGTAGACCATGTCTTTCACTGTGCCCCACAAAAAAAAAGTCCGAAGTGGTCGGACTCCTTTTTGCATAAGCCATTCAGTAGTTGGTCGATCCTCTAACGCTATCTGTGTGGCGACAAATTGTTCCAAAATTGCAACGAAACGTGCACCAGTGACCGTTTCGCGAATGAAAAAAGGGCCAATAATGCCTTTGCTGCATACTACAGCCCACACAATAACTTTAGGAGAATACAGGGGTTTCGCTTCACACCAATATGGCTTTTCGGAACCCCAAAATCGCCAGTTCTGCTTATTCACGTATCCATTCAGGTGGAAGTGTGCTTCATCTGTAAGCCAGATGCAGCCAACATCAAATCCTTCACTATCAGTCATTGTGAGCATCTGATTAGCAAAGGCAACCCTTTGTTGCACAGCTCGTACTGGTGCGTTTGAATTTTGAATGGAAACATGTGTAGGCTCTTTCTCAGTATTTTCTGCGTGGTGGAACGCTTCAAACCAGTCTCAGATGCAATTCTGCGGACTGATAACATTGGATTTCGCTGAATAATTCCAGAAACTGTGGCGATATTTTCAGGCGTAACTGCGGTTTGCTTGCGGCCAACATGCCACACTAGATCATCAGTTACGCTACCTGTTCGTTGAAATTTTGCGAAGAGCGTACGAATGGTTTTCGCATCGGGTCCTTTTAGAACATTAAATCGTGCTTGAAAACTTTACACTGTTGCCGTAGGACTCTCTTCTAACCTGTGGTACTCTAGCACCAGAAAAACGCGTTGTTCAATGGAGTACATGGTTTTAATATCTTCCTTCGGTAAGCTAACCTCCTTTCACGTTTCAATAGTGGAACTGATCGCTCTGGGCTTCGAATCACTATTTATACTAGGCATTACGTATGGCGATTACAGCGCCATCTGTAAGCAGCTTTTGTAACTATTATTTCAAACTGTTGTATAAACTTCTTACAGCTTTCACAATAAACATACCGTTTACTTCATTCCTCTATCGATCTTTGGATCTTTGTCTTCGAAATATTAATTATGAAATCAGGGAGTCCTTTTCTGGACACCCTGTATATTTAGTTTTGCACTGCTATTATTTTTAATTTGGTTGGGATATATATATATATATATATATATATATATATATATATATATATATATATATATATATATATATATATAACCCAATTAAAAAGTAATAGCAGTGCAAAACTGTAACACCAGGAGAAATGATGATCTACGCTCTTTAAGGTTAAATATAACTTTGTTAAGATAGGGGCAAATTATGTTGCCACAAAAGTCGTTGGTCACTTTTGAAATTGCGTATTCATAATTTATGGAACGAGTATTAATCTAATCTAATCTCTATGCTGCAATTTCATGCAAAGTGTCTGTGTGCGGATTTGATACACCTGCACAAACAGGATTTTACACACAGTACCTGACCTCATCACATTGAGTGCCCTAAATTTAGACTATTTGATTACCTTTTAATGATATCAGGCATATTCACAGTATGCATAATATAAGACAAACTGGGTAATGACTTCCATGTTAACACAGACAGAGAAGTGACCGATCCATTTTGGCGGAATTTTGACAAATGCAGGTTTCTAAATTCGAAAATAAGAAATAGTTTCGAAAACTATAAAATTTCAAAATTGCAGCAATGATTAAAATTACAATGAATGGATCAATGATCAGGAACATATAGCGAACCACACACAAGAAACTGTAGTAAAAAATTTTTGAATGAATACTACCGAATAGGCAAAGTTTTTATGACTGGTTCTTTCAAATTTAACTAGCAATGCTCAAATCCTACAATTAATGTAACAGCAGTATGAGGGTTCGTTTATTCTTACACAAAGATACGAAACCATTATTTTCATGCGAAACTATTCACAACCTCAAGATCTTCGGAAGTCGTATCAGGTTACTGTGTGATAATTGAATTTGTAGTAACTTTTGCAGTTGATGATTCACATGGGTAAATTATCTTGGTCTATAAAAACGTTATCTGTGAGCAGCTGTGCTTTAGTACCCGAGTAGGAAAATCAATAGTGGATTTCAGTGTGAAAGAACCGAGTAAGATTTCAAGGTCCTGCTTCCTATAACACTATTTTAGAGAATGAACTTTCAAATCCCCAGAAATAATAATTTGCTTCCCCCTGTCATACAGTTAGCACAACGAAGCATCCAAATTTTAAAGCAATAAATGAAAATTACTTGATGGGGACATACAACTCTTATAATTATAAAAGTGCCATAATTCACTTTAAGCTCACAGTGCATGCTTCTATATGCTGTTCTACACGTTTGTTATTATTTGTTTTTTGTTTTTTTATTGTAATATACTGACATCGTCCCAGAAAAATAAATGCAAACTCAACACCATCTGACTACATAAGTTGCAATAGCAGCAGTTTTTTTGCCTTGTTAAAATACTGTAGATTGTAGTTCTGTATTGGCTGCGAAGCAAAATGTACTCAGGAGAAGCTAATAAAGCCAATCTTGTCTTATAATAATTTAAACATGTCTTTTAAGGACATCGTTTAGTAGAAGGACAGCATTTTCTAGACGCTCGAGAGCAAGACGTCAGACAAAACATCACCGACGGATATCCAAAGCCGTTTCTGGGAACGGAATAGCGTGACCTGGATTACTGAAGGACCAAAACATATTACAGAACCTTTCAGTGAAGGTTTATCTGTTACGTTGAATAAATGTAGTGGTGTAATCCAGATGCTTGGTAACACTACAACCTTTAAAAATTCCTATTGACGCCAAGATAATCTAATAAAGAAAGAAAGTGTAAAATGGTTGGTTAGCCTTAAGAACCGTGGTGTGTTATGGGTTTAATCAGGTTGTTTATATGTGTTCTAAACATCTTCTATGACTGAGATGTCTTCTATCTGTATTTAATAATAAAAAATTTCCTTGACATGCGCTCCTGAATATTTGTCAACTAATATTTTCACAAGAAAGCTTGCTCAAACTGTTCTAATGTTTGACATATTTACGATTTCCTGCTCCTCATAAAGTACGATGTCCCTTTATCAGCCTTGGTATTTATTTCCTGTTCGCTGCATATTTTAGAAAAACACGTTTCAATCACCTAAGAAGTATATATAGATATACTGTGCGCTTATCAAGAAAGGAAACCTGAAATTTGCTATGCTCCAAAACGCTTTCAGCATCTAGTAAAGGTGACATACATGGACATATGATGTGACGAGATACTGTAATGACAGTAATTACCTAACACAGATAACAAAGGGGTACACTTAAGTAGATAATGCACATTCTCAGTATCACTAACTAAAGGTATTTCTCCCCAGTTCAGCATTCGCTGTACTACGACAATGTGGAAAATCTGTGTCAAAGTGGTCTTAATAGCTTTTAACTCGTGTTTCAAGGATTGTCTTTACTCTCCGCAACTGTATTTGGAATAGCTGACGTTTATCTCAACTTCTACAATTTTTATAATTTGAGTTTCTTTTCGTTTTCAAACTTTTCTGATCTGTTTTCGTGGTCTACTAGATAATAACAAAATCTCTTTATTTTTATAGACTTACTATTGTGCCAAAAACCTCTGTAGGTTTTTAACAATTTCAATAACATCCTGTAGAATGTATTCAGCACAAGCATTTTCGTGGACATGTTGATTTTGTCTTACAGATGATTTCCATTCTTTTGTAAATATGCGATCAAAATCATTCTTTAAATTTACTGTTATTTATTAGAGAAGTGTGAAAACCACACTACTGCAACTACATAATTAATTTGGCTATTTTCAAATGATATAATCGAAATCACATGATTTTCCATATTGGTATGAATTTTAAACTTCCATTTATATTGGAAGTGTCCGATCGTTGGGAAAAAATGACGGATTCAGTTGATGACAGGTGATGTGATTCATTTTCGAATTCGTCTTTCAGGACATTTCGCTAGCTGAAGTAACAATATTCTCAACCTTTTTTTAGGATATGAGATCGAATATACTCTATATCAAGAATAATAGTTCAGAAAACACATGTTAGGTTTTACTACCGAGTAACTTCATAATGTAAAATCAGAGTAATTGGTATGTGTGATGCTTCAGAATGCGAGAAGCTACAATATAGAGGCCTATTTACAAAATGCATAAAACGTCTAGCATCTTATCATCAATACTGAAAATTCCAAGCAAAAATATTAACATTTTCTCTTCTTTTAGGATGACACACGTGTTTATAGGCATACTAGTGACGTCAAGATGATGCATATCTTGAACTGTTGCTCCGCAACAAGGCATCGTGATTTTGTTCAGAAAATTCCTTTCCTTTTCGTTTCAAATTTGTGGTAACCTTCTCCTTTTGAGATAAAATAATCAATATCGGTGTATCACAGTTTTAGCTTGCACCATTGACTTTCATCAGTTGGCATGAAACGAAAATACAGATAAATATAGTTTACATAGAAAAATAAGTTAAATTCATCCAAAATAAAATACTTGAACTAAGCTCTAACTAAGATGCTATTATGTGGCCCACAAACTGTGGGCACAGGTTATTATAGTTCTCTTTTTCTGCTTTGTTAATTGGTTTTTTCCTGGCTATATATTTTATAGTGAGATAAGCCATAATTATATTCTACAGCCACTAGTTGTCAATCGTCAAATTGAATTTACAGCACAATGTTTGATAGAAAGTATTGGACTCTGCTCTAGGAATCATTACCTAAAGGAATTATTTAATTAATTTTGAGATGCAAGCAATTAACAAAGTGTGAAAACGTACTTCTCGATGATCCTGCAAAGCGTGGAATATTTAAATGTCAGAAAACTGTCGACACTCACAATTTTGTACAATTGTTTGATAGCTGTTGAAAAATATTGTTAATAGTAGTTTACAGAAACCATATAAACACGATAATTCGCTGAAGGCTTACTGATTTATAGCAGTATATATTTCACATGAAATAAATACAAACCCTCTGTAGTAGAAATAATTGAGGCTCTATATCTAAAAATAAAAGCAAAATATATGCGTTGAAAACTAAATGTCAAGAATTTACAGGAGTATTCTATAATTAGAATTAGCAGAAATTATACAAATACTATCGTCGCATATTTTAAATATCTGTACACATATAGTTCCGAATTCTATTACAAATTACCAGTAGTCTATTTCATCACATTTCAGTTTGAAACGAGTCTTTGAATATTCTGAAAAGGGGGACTATAAACGATTTTTTAATACCATTGAGGCATGGAGAGGATTGCAAGACTGAAGTAGCACCGTCCCTCGAACATAAAGTCAATTTCTTAGTAACTGCACAGCCTCATAAATTTGATCGCAAACATACAGAGTTCTCTTTATCATACACTATTTGTCCTAGAAATAATATCTAGTTTTATGGTGTGCCACTGCAATCGTTATGGCTCCAAGACAATGTCTTTCCTATAGTCATTCTGGAAGTCTGAGTCTGTTCAGGAGGATCACAAGACATTTTGTCATGCACTGTTGATCTTCGTACATTTACATGCAAAAGGATTATCTCTTGAGCATTTATTTACAGTGATTTGTGCCAGTGTTGTAGTTGTTACCTTTCCTCAACACCTGCTCTGAGTCCTGTTAGTAATTTTTTATTACTTAACAGGGATGCTTACCCTTTTAAGTAGATGTATTTCAATAACGTTATCTCATATGTTAGCTTGTTATATAGTTTATCTCACTGATGCAAAAGTACCGTAGACAGCAGTCTGAATTAGATCACATAACAGAGTGCAATGGTGATGCACACACAGATGTTTCAGAGCGTACATTAATTACTGAAATATGTTCCTAATCTGTGGGTAGACTTACGAAGTCACTCTCTCCCTGATATTTTTCGATTCCTGTTACGCATTTCACTGCGTTGATGCTAAATTTGTACGATATAATAAAAAAAAGTTGTAGACATTTCATATTTTGCGAAAAGGTGCTGTCGTGATGTGTGCTGATCCATTATTCACTGTAAGTGCAAATATGAACAGTCAGTGAACTTATTAAAATGAAGAGAAAATTTTAGACACAAAAGAAACGGAAAATTAGCTGCGATATCCTGTAGTCCATTAAACCAACTTTAGAAGCCACAGCGATAACGTTGTCTTATTGTTTAATACAAGTCGGATTGATGAGTCTCGCGAATCCGGCGGCCATGACTGTCCTGTACCACAATGACTCTTCAGTAAATTGTCCTTCATCAGTTTAAACGCTCCACTCATTCGTTTTAGACCTTTCCAGATAATTATGGCCTTGGTCTGCCTATCCACAGCTGTACTTCTGGAGAATCAACAAATTACTTTCCCAGAGACTTTGAAGAATGACACTGTTTCTGTTTGAAACTTCATATACGTTGCCTTGCGTACCATTTTAAGGTTAATGATCCCATGACAGGACGCATCATTAACACGTGATGAGACAAGGAGATGCGTGTTGTATCATACTCCACATTAGGTACATTTACATATTGCTTGTAAGGTACTGAATATTTGGAGAGGTGATATTATAGAAGGAAACGAGTTCAGAATACAGGTGCTCTGAAATCTCCATCTTAAAAGCTATTAACTTTTGTTCATTTTTGCTACTGTCAAACACATCTCTTTTGGTACAAGATAATTGATTTTGTGAACTACACAATGCAGTATATAAATGATAATGCATTGTTGTTTGACAGTGTACAGCAAATTCTTATGCTCGCTATTGGACATAACTTACTCTTTGGAGTTATCACTAAAGAATATTTCAATATGTTGTTCATTCACATTAAGGCATACTTTTGCCCGATGTCTTATGAAACCTGCAAACGTCCAGATTCATCCCCAATTCACTGGCAGACGCTGTATTTCTTGCACATCACAAGCCAAAAATTTCAAGTGTGTCCAAACCTAAAAAAATACAAGGGATTAATATCTGACAGAGAGAGATGGCCAAAGTACGAGACAACTAAGATCGAACCATTGGCCATTAAATGAATGCCCTTTTCGGAGATAATTGACTTGTACTACATCATGTGGGAAACGTATTTCCAGCCTTTGTTGCACTGATACTTCCCCTAGTAAGATAGAGCGTGCAGTAAATGTGACATGTTTCACAGTTGCCAATGTTTAGTGCCATACCCCCTAACGTACACATTAATCTTTAGTGGACTTTGTGCCCATTTTGGTCCATTCTCTCCATTCGCAAAAGACTGAATGCTTTTAAATTACAGCACTTTAAGTTAGGTTTTACCATGACTGTTATTCTATTACTAGTTATTGTTCTTTTTATTTTACTTCCATTGTGTGTTTTGCAATAGCAATAGGTAGGGGGGGGGGCGAGATGTAGCTCATCTCCACTTTCTGAATTACTAGACAAATACAAAATATTTTAAAATTGTGAAAAGCATTTATTGTTTTAATGTTGCCCTTTACCATATTCTGAGTTTCAGATTTTTAGTCAAGCCAAAATTTTAAGATTTAGTAGCCAGTGGTACTTTCACATTGTATTTATAAATCTATATCTCTTCAAAATCTATGTTGTGTATAAAAATTCCACAACTATTAGCAAATACTGCATATTTTGTAGTTTTGTTTGTGTTGTTTATAAACGACCTGCAGTTTGAAAATCAACGTAGCGAAATTGTGTTGCCAAAAGATATTTCCGGGTTCTAGACCTTTATTATACAGCAGTTCATATTTAAAATGAATGTTGTTAGGACAAATAAACAGCAAGTAAAACAAAGGTTTTCGTAAGGGTGGGAATAAACAACTGCCACCCGCCGTAGTAATTCATGTTATGGAAACTACGTTGATATTGTAAGGATTAAGTCATAATTATCAAGTGGGTTTTGTAGCTTTTTATGTGTTAATATGACATATGTCTTGTGCTATGACTTTAGGATGACCCCTTGCACTATTGATAACAGGAAACGAAAAAATTACTTCATAAAATGGCTCTGTATAGGTCTGTTACTGAAAAAATATATGAAAATAAAATGATTCAAATAACACGCATCCAGTGGTAATATGCTCCGTTCTCGATCTTAAAACGTTACATGTAAACCGTGTCAGTTTGTGAAGAAAAATGGACTGTGACAGGTCCAGAAATCGAATAGAAAAAGCAAAACATATCATATCAACTCTAATCCTTTGCAGACAAAGATGGTGTTTAAAAGGGGCAAAGAAAATATAGGAAAAAAACATTAATATTACTTCACATAACAAAGAGTATACACAGAATCAAGCCGATAATTTCACAGATCTTCTAACAATATAGAGAACATTGTTTAAGTGGATATTTGCAATGACTATTTGTGACATATAAATCCTTTTCATTTTGGCTTTATATAATCTGAATTAGTGCTCACTTCTTCAATCAGATGGTTTGAGGTAATTATAGAACAGCTATTACCAAGTGGGTATTCATGTTTCACCGTGATGACTGATTAGAGATTGGTATCCTTAATAAAAGCTAATACCATTACACTGATTGTGCGATAACACCGAATATGCTATTTATACAGAAAGATTATACTCTTTATGCAATAAATTGATACAAATAATTTGAAACTATAAGAGACACATTCTTTCAGTGATATGTCACATTTGTGAACGTCACTCACCACCTTCTCTCTTCTCTCTCTCTCTCTCTCTCTCTCTCTCTCTCTCCTCTCTCTCTCTCTCTCTCATCTCTCTCTCTCTCTCTCTCTCTCTCTGTGTGTGTGTGTGTGTGTGTGAGAGAGAGAGAGAGAGAGAGAGAGAGAGAGAGAGAAGAGAGAAGGTGGTGAGTGACGTTCACAAATGTGACATATCACTGAAAGAATGTGTCTCTTATAGTTTCAAATTATTTGTATCAATTTATTGCATAAAGAGTATAATCTTTCTGTATAAATAGCATATTCGGTGTTATCGCACAATCAGTGTAATGGTATTAGCTTTTATTAAGGATACCAATCTCTAATCAGTCATCACGGTGAAACATGAATACCCACTTGGTAATAGCTGTTCTATAATTACCTCAAACCATCTGATTGAAGAAGTGAGCACTAATTCAGATTATATAAAGCCAAAATGTGTGTGTGTGTGAGAGAGAGAGAGAGAGAGAGAGAGTATGTATGGATTATAACTTTCAGCAATATAGGCTGCTGTTAAAGAAGTATATTGTTATAAACGTTGCGTTGTTGCCTTATACCAGATTCTCAATGTCCTCAAATGAAAATACATAAATGTACTATTCACAATTGACGAAAATATTCAACAAAGGTTACCACAAAGCTGTGTCAAAATACACACACACATTACTGGTCTATATCAAACTGAATGTTCGGACTCCAAATGTTTGTGCATAGCCAGATTCGCTTTCAGCAACATATGGCTGCACTAAACTACAAAAAATGCCACATATTAGCAATAAGCACTGACCTAAATGAAACGTAATACTACAGGGCGTTAAAATGATTTTATATTGTTATCAGTTCTGTCATTTTTGTTATTTAGGTTGTATTTTGTGTTTATGTCTATTCGGAGTGTTTTGATAATATCTAATTTTTGTACATGTAATGATGGAGTGGATGTTAAGATTACTCAATGATGAGAAATTCAAATAAAATACTTTTAATAAAACCTCATAGTAATATATTGATTATGCTGTCATAAAACTATAAACTTATACATATAATCTGAAGCTGACAATAGGGGATACTATTTGTGTTTTGTTGGATTTGTTTACCTTCCATTATGCTGATGCGAAAAAGTAACATGTTTATAGTTTTATGACAGCATAATCAATATATTACTATGAGGTTTTATTTATTTTTTAATTTCTCATCATTGAGTAATCTTAACATCCACTTCATCAGAACATGTACAGCATGTTTACAACAAACCATTTGACAGCATAATTGAGCACAAATTCAAACTATACAAAACTGACAAGTAAAGATATGTGTACTACTTGTAATATTTATGGTAAACATTTACTTAACCAACGATCTTCAGGTTGCTTTAAATCTGCTCCGAAATAATGGTCTTGTTCGCTATATATTCGCTGCTATTTAGGTGTTTTACACAGATTTTCCATGTTTAACTAGCATTAAAATGACGAAATGAAACACAAAATACGGGGTGAGGAGAGGATACTTAGAAAATAACTACTATTTTACTGGGAAAAAATTGTTTATGTCTTACTTAAAATGTTCAAATGTTTGTATAGTATATGGGACTTAACTACAGGGTCATCAGTCCCTAAACTTACAAACTACTTATGAACTAACTAAGACTAAGGACGGCGTAAATATCCATGCCCGAGGGGGGGATTCGAACCCCCGATGTCTTACTTAGCTCTGCTCAATATATTCAAAGCGGACCAAAATTGAAATTTACTCCTAGGGAAATTTTACTGTTCCATATACATCGAAAATTACTAAAAGCAGTACCTGATGGAACGTTAATGACGGCTTCTCTATATATTTTTCTTATTTCCTGACCCTACTCCAATCCCTGTTCTCGTTACAACATATCAGCGTGGGACAGAGCTATATTGGCAATCAATACTATGTGTCTTGTTTGTTCCTTCTCACACAGTATCGCGACAGTGCTACCACTCTGGGAAACCTAAAGTTTGCTCTGTTACGTACCACAGACCATTCTAAATTTTATATCAAAACCTCCCCATAAAAAGTACACAAGGCTCATGCCAGAAGGCTTGATGATGAAGTGCGGCCTGCTGGTCGTTCCATAAAAGCGCTAAACCAGTGCGCCGGCAATGAGCTACTTGTTATAGATCCGGGTCACAGATTTCAGCCGCTGTGCGAATGAGAGGAAAAGGAACCGCGGAAATACAGGAAGAGGAGCAGACGAAGTTATAGGAAGGAGGCCGGGGGGGGGGGGGGCAGGAGGACAGGAGTAGGGCAGGTGCCGCGCATGCGCAGAGCTTTTTGGCGCTGCGATCAATAGCGGAGAGGTGCCGTGTCTGGCGCCGGGCAACCCTCTTTCTGCCACTGGTTGCTCTGGCGACAACACCCCCCTGGGCGGGCCGGCAGCAGAAAGCCTCCCACACAGGTAGGTCGCTCTGAAAGCAGCAGGCCGCAAACTTGGCTAGCAGCTTGGCAACTCGCGCTACGCTCTGCTTCAAGTACACCGCAGGTGTTGTCACTAACGAGCTTGGTACGCAGCTGTAGTCTAGTCTCCGAGATGTACCACAAGTAGAGTCTCTAACGTACAATTTTAAAGTTCATTTCATTTCGCCATTTGCGTGCCTTATGTTCCTGCTATTGGGCATTCGTTTACATTTTTACAGAGCAGGGAATGGTTTGTGAACAGGAACAAAGGACTGAGTGGTGTTGGTCGGCAGGCGGGGCGGGGGGGGGGGGGAGGGGGGGAAGGGGGAGGGCTGATGTTAGAAGCTAGATCAGCGTTAAACAATACTGAACTTACGCGACGCGGTGCTTCAGCTTCAGAAACGACATGTATGACTTCATAAATTTGTACAGTTAGCGGTATGTGATAGGGCTTACTTAAATTCAAGGGCTAAGATTTGTGGGGTGGGGGGGTGGGGGGGAAGGAGGGTGTGTCCAAGGTCATAGTAGCTTACAATGAAAATTCTGTTCTAACTGTAAAAATTGAAACAGTTAGGACAGTTAATCTCAGCTGGGGATGCTGTTGTGAATGGTCATCTAAGCCACTGTCAGAATTGTTGAGGTTGTCGTGGTCAACAGGTGTTCGAGCGTCTGGGTTTCTCCGCTTTCGCAGAGCTCTTGTCTCTCTCTCTCTCTGCTTTCTGCGCTCTGTCTTCCATCGCAAGAGTTAAGTGAGAGACAACGACATTTCTCAGTCCGTATTGATTTAGATACCTTCCCGTGATTGCTACTTTGATAATCCGGACATCTGATATTTTTCACAGTTGCAATTTATTACTGAGTTACGTAGATGAACTCGTAATCAGAATATCTGTATTTTCAGACGTATTATATTGACTTAATATTCGTAAAATTTTTCAGTACTGCAGGCAATGCACATTATTTACTCAAGGTATTTATAAAACTCTTACAGGTAGGTACCACTTATTTTTTTTAATTTGTCTATAGTAATGTATTATATGTGCATTTTGCCCATTTCAGCATCTGTGCCATTTGACTTTTAAAAAAGGGTGCAAGCACTTGAATTTCGTTTTATTTTATTTACCGGTTTCAGGTATTCTTCTTGGTATCCTGATTGCTACTTTTTTAACAAGTAGCAGTCAGGATATTTCTATCATCTTACAAGCACCCCCCCCCCCCTCTATTCTTGGTATCCTGATTGCTACTTTTTTAACAAGTAGCAGTCAGGATATTTGTATCATCTTACAAGCACCCCCCCCCCCTCTATTCTTGGTATCCTGATTGCTACTTTTTTAACAAGTAGCAGTCAGGATATTTCTATCATCTCACAAGAACCCCCCCCCCCTTCTATTCTTGGCATCCTGATTGCTACTTTTTTTAACAAGTAGCAGTCAGGATATTTCTACCATCTTACAAGCACCCCCCCCCCCTCTATTCTTGGTATCACCCCCTCCCTATTCTTGCTATCCTGATTGCTACTTTTTTAATAATTAGCGGTCAGGATTTTTCTGCCATCTTACAATTACAAGCACCCCCATATATATATATATATATATATATATATACTTTGACCAGTACATCACAACATTCTGTGAAATTTCTGCTGTGGTATTATTGCCTTCTTTCACCAGAAATTTTTTTTATATTTTTCACAATAACTTATTTTACACACACAAACACCCCATATATATATATATATATATATATATATATATATATATATATATGGGGGTGTTTGTGTGTGTAAAATAATTTATATATATATATATATATATATATATATATATATATATATATATATATATATATAGGGGGTTGTGTGTAAAATAATATAAATAACTTCGTAGTGTAAGAAGACAGTAATACCACTGCAGAAATTTGACAGAATCTTGTGATGTACTGTGGCAACGTTTCAAAAACACTGTGTATCGTGTGGCACATTTGTGTATGTGACAGTGTTATTGCTACTTTTATATGATTTTCTTCCGTTACACGCCTGTGCGCTGGAAGGTGTTGTAAGACGAGCCAGCGATACAGGTGTTTGTTTACGAATCGGAATCATAATTGTGTGGTGTTAGGCTTGCGCGCGGTGCTATGTGGGTCTGCGGGCGGCGGCGCTGTATCGATCCTGCGCAGGTGCTGCGGCGCAAACCAGCTGGGCGTGTCCCCTGCCTGTGGCTATTGATCGCGCCCGCCCGGCCGACTGCCTCCGTGGCCTCCTCCAACACTGGTCCACGTCATACCCACATGACTTTGCGCACCTGTTTAGCGCAATGATTAAAACCAATATTGTTGTTTTTCCTTCGATTTAACAAACAAGTAATCCTGGCTACGAAGTCTTTCGTGACGGAGTCCTTGCATGAAAAGTTTTTCTTCAGGGACCATCTGTGTTTGTGGAGGTGTTTTGAACTACATAATTACTCAGAAAGATAAATCTAGTCATGGCAATGGATGGATAACTGTTGCTATAGTTAAGGCAGTTGCTATAGTTAAGGCAGTTTCTGGATTTTAGAGTTTTAATAACAGAGATGTGATTGCTTTTCGTACATTTCAAGTTGCTGAAGTGTACAACCGTGACCTTGGGAAGTCTTATTTCACTGGTAGCATGCCTTACCGCCTCAAATTAGCATAAAATGCCAAGCCTTCGATGATGTTGGTATCACCGAAAGCTTGGTATTTTATCCTAATTTGATGCGAAAAGTTAACCGAGAACTTTTTATGCAAGAAGTAATCTTCCTTTTTCTCTCTCCTCAATTTTTTTTTTACAGTGATCTGTTAATTTTTTCATAATATTGTAATATACTCCGATTTAATATTTTAACAGTTTAACAGCAATCAGTTGATTTGAGGTAACTGTACGGTAGCTATGTTACTTGTTTTAACCAAGTGTGTGTTGATGTTACACCATGATGGCGGATTGCAGTTTGATATCCTTAGTAAATGCTTAAAACAATACATTGATTATACTATAAAATAATGATAATGTGCGGAAAAGTATTTATGCTATTAGTTGATTTACATAATTTGAAACTCCCAGATATACATTCTGTCGGTGGTATGGTAAATTTGTTGAGTTTTATAAGTAAGGCCCTTCTAATGAACATTTGAGAAATTGAATTCTGGTAAATATGAATAGGAAGATGAGTGTCACTTCCCCCCCCCTCTCACCCTCTTTTTATCGCCCTCCCTTCCTCCCCCCCCCCCTCTCTCTCTCTCTCTCTCTCTCTCTCTCTCTCTCTCTCTTTTCTTTCTTTCTTTCTGCCGCCCTCCATCTCTCTCTCTCTTTCTCTTTCTCTTTCTCTTTCTCTCCTCTCTCTCTCTCTCTCTCTCTCTCTGTTTCCCTCACTTCCTTCCCCTCCCTCTCTCTCTCTCTCCACTTTCTGTTTCCCACCATCTGCCTCCCTCCCTCCCTCTCTCTGTCCGTCTCCGTCTCTCTCTTTTCCTTCCTCCCTTCTTCCCCCCCCCCCCCCTCTCTCTCTCTCTGTGTGTAGTGTGCGTGTGTGGTGTGTGTGTGTGTGCGCGTGTGTGTGCGCGCGTGTGTGTTTAAGTGTGAGTGTACGGGTACGTGTAATTGTGTGTGTGTGTGTGTGTGTGTGTGTTGTCTACACACCTGCTACAAACTTTTCACAGCGTTCATTAGTAATGGCATGGTTATTCAATGTCGGCAGTGACAGATTGTCATTCCTCTAATGGACGTTCCAAACTTGAAAACTGGTTAAGGTTAGGCACCATGTTTTTTTCTTTTTAAACCGAAAAAGTCATTGCTAGGTTTGATTCCATATTGAATAGTGTTGCTCAGCGACTGGTTTCAAACATTATGAAAGAGTTTATGCTTTTGATGCTGCTAATATTTTATTATTATAGCGACGACAGCTGTTTCGGCCTTAGGGCATTTTCAAGCAATTAATTGCGTGCAGCTATTACGATCTTTTAATAAAATGTTTGTAGAGCTTATGGGACTTCCCTGCGGGGTCATCATGCCCTAAACTTACAAACTACTTATGAACTATCTAATACTAAGGACGACACAAATATCCATGCCCGAGGGGGGATTCGAACCCCCGACCGTAGTGGCCGTGCAGACCATGACTGGCGCCCCGCAGACCGCACTGCCACTGCGGCCGACGATCTTTTAATGAATATTTTTGGATTTCTTATTTATTGGTATATGACAGTTTCGTTGAAACATGCAGCATTTCAACGAATCTGTCTTGTACCAATAAATAAAAACTCCTAAAAGATTTATTAAAAGATCGTAATAGCTGCAAGCAGTAAGTACATACGTATAATTAGCGTAGCAGGAACATAAGTTTTATGACAGTTTGCTTGAAAATGGCATAAGGCCGAAACAGCTGTCGTCGCTATAATAATAAAATATTAGCAGCATCAAAAGGTTAAACTCTTTTATAATGTCGTATTACGACATATATTTCTCTGCGGGCCCAATAATGAAGAAAATTTTGGTTTCAAACAGTCGCAGCCCGCGGCGGAGCGGCAGACAGCATTGAGGCGCTAGGCTCCATTGCGCGAGGCCATTCACCGTCGGGAGTTCGAATCCCCCCCTCCCCCGGGCATGGATATTTATGTCGTCTTTAGTATAAGGTAGTTCATAAGTAGTTTGTAAGTTCAGGAACTGATGATCCCACAGATATGTCCCATAAGCTTAACAAAAATTTCAACGTTTGAACAACAAACAGTCGCAATTCTCTTTATTGTGGTAGATGCTATTATTAATGCTGAAATAGCGAAACTATACATATGTCCTTACGTATTTTAGGCACGGATAACAATCACGGAATGACCAAAATCTCGATCTGTTACAATGAATAAGTTTTAGTGACTGATCACTGATTATATGAGATTATGGAACTTAACTACGGGGTCATCAGTCCCTAAACTTACAAACTACTTATGAACTAGCTAATACTAAGGACGGCACAAATATCCATGTGTAGTCCTTAGTATTAGCTAGTTCATAAGTAGTTTGTAAGCTTAGGAGCTGATGATCCCGTAGTTAAGTCCCATAAGCTCTACAAACATGTGAACATATCCTTGTTTAAAATCATCGTTATAAACTTCAGTGGTGTAAATATACGCTAGAAATGTTAACAGTTGGAATACTGACGTCAGATTTTTCTCCTCATAAGTTCCTTTCTGAGAAAGGTAAATTGACATCTCCATTGGAAGCATTGCTCATGGCTAGCTAAACACCACCACGCTCTGCTGTGACTCAGTCTGACATGATATGAATATGAAAGTAAATAAAAGCATTATTTCCAACACAGAGGGAAAAAATACCTTTTAAGTTCAGCACACTACCTTACATTACAAAAAGATGTTTTCACAGAAAATCATTATTAATTGTGTACTTTTTGTTTCCTAAACATTAGGATCAGACAGTTTACCATGTTTTCCATGAGAAAATCAATCGTGTTTTCCATGAGAAAATCAATCGTTTTCTGCAGTCTCTCCATCTCTTTCCCACTCCTTCTTTCTCTATCGTTCTTCTCCTAACCCCCTCCCAAAAAAATAAAATAAAATAAAATGAAATAAAATGAAATAAATAAATAAAAATAAAAAACACAATCTCCTTCTCCTGTTTATTCAGTCCATGTATCAGTCTTCTCTTCCTTTCTTCTGTTGTCCATCTCCTCCTACCCTCTCTACCTGTAAATCTCTCCCTCCTCGGCTTTCTCCTGTGTCTCTTCGCTCTTTGCTGTTTCTCTTTGATTACTGCTTCCTCCCCGTTTGCCCTTCCCCTCCTCCGCTCCCTGCGTGTCCATATGCTTCTTCTCATCCCTCTCTTTCTCCACGCAGCTCAGTGTTCATGACGTCATATCTCACGGACGAGCGCCCGCGAGAGATACAGGCCCTGAAACGAACCTATGGCTCCACACTTCTTGCTTTGTTCCCCATACATCGTGAACGCTCGGCCCCGTCCGGGGTACACACAGGAAATCAATACACCAATGAAAAGGAACTCACTAAAAGTCTTAACTGTGTTGTGCGTTATCGAGGGCTTGCATTAATTAATGTATGCAGTTGTCAGTTTAAAACTGATCACGAACAGTCGTAAGATCTACGCAGTCAACTGTTACGTCGAGCACCAAAGGGCATGTACAACTACAGTTGTACAGTGATCATGCACAGGATTTTGAAATACATTATGAAAATGTTACATGTCTTAAATATTTGTCGCGTTTTGCAAACTGGACTTTTATATATCAAGGTTTCTCCTGAACTATATGTCATACAATGATGTAATTTGGCTGGTGCATTCTGTAGGTATGTATACTGTCAGAGACAATGTTGCATTGTGAGAAGGGAGCCAGTATTCACAGACTTCACATAAAATACATAAAACCTGCGAAAGCTGTTACATGACGTCAGGCAGCAGTAGATAGGCATCAAACGAACATCGCAGTTTTTATGTATTAGTGTCGAAACCGGTAGCAAAGTAAAATTATAAACTTCATAGTTGAAGGTGTTCCGTTCTTTCAACTTAACAGTACAGCCGACGTTCCTCACCATCTTCGGCAGAGAGGGACATATAGAGGTTTCATTTTCTTGTCGAGATCACTATTTAATAAACGCTCATTACTAGTTACGTAAATATACAAGGGTGGTTTCAAAAGTTCTCTGAACGGAATAGGAGAAAAGAACATACATCACTGAAAACTTTTTTCTTATTTTTCAATGTCATCTCCTTGTAGATTAAAGCACTTGGTCAAGCGATGTTCCAGTGTCTTGATCCTATCTTGAAAATGAGATTCCTCCACGCCTGCAAAATAGTTGTCCAGTCCGGAAATCAGTTCTTCGTTTGAAGTGTGAACTTCGGCCATCAACAAAAAGTTTCCGTTTTGTGAAGAAATGGAAGCCTGGCGGACTCATATCAGTTGAATAAAGCGGATGTAGTAACAATTAATATGTTACGTTGCTTGCAGTGGCCATTTTGAGCAGCAGCTGAATTGTATTTAACTGTAATGTTTTTAAAGGAAACGCCTTTTGCTACTGCGAATGAAAGGTTTTATTTCTATAAGTCACCCATACGCGTTTCGCCTTTGTCTCAATGCATCATCAGTGGGTGTCAGCACTTGCTACTCCACATTAGTCTCTTTCTGGCAACCAGGTCGAAAGGTTAACACTGTTTCCTGAAACACATTGCAGTTTTCTGGTTCCACTGTCACCTGCTGCCATACTGCCTGTTAACCTTTCGACCTGGTTGCCAGAAAGAGACTGATGTGAAGTAGCAAGTGTTGACACCCACTGAAGATGCCTTGAGACAAAGGTGAAACGCGTATGGGTGACTTATAGAAATGAAACCTTTCATTCGCAGTAGCAAAAGGCGTTTCCTTTAAAAACGTTGCAGTGAAATTAATATGTTAGTTCGAGTAATTTTGCCAGGGCTACTGCACATATGTGCGGGAGCGCATTGTCTTGATGGAAGATAACTTTCATCCTTGCTAAACCTGGGCTTTTTCACGTATCTTTTGTTATAGTTTGTCCTAGAGGTTTCTCCAGTAATTGTTTGCCCACTGGGAAAATAATCTACAGGCAGAATTCCCTTTATTTGCTAGAACACTGATCCCGAAAGAGCTGTCTTTGGTGGCGGAGAATCAGCATGCTTGAATGTTCTGACTGTTGTTTGGTATCTGGGGTACAGTAACGCAGCCAGGCTTCATAGGGAAAAAATCTTCTTTGTTTCTCGAAAAACTTTAAAAACATCGTTCTCATCGTTTTTGATCCAGCAATTATTTCCGGAGTAGTGACACATTTTGGCCGACCACTTTGCAGATCATCATGTAAGCTCTCCAGACAGAATTTAAATTTATTTCTCCACTTGGCAACAGTTGAATATGAAGTAAGCGGAGTCCCCCAGGGTATTCTGGAAATCGGCATGAATTTACTTTACTTTCATAACTTTCTTCTCTAAGTACTTAATCGCTGCTCGAATGTCGATTTTCTTTCAATCTTTGCAAATCATTGCGCGGGAACAACCACACCGCCACGACCCCGCCACAGGTTTTTGAAGAGCACTGACGTGGTACGTGTTTACAGGCAACAGCCCAATAGATAAATATCACGTGAGCAACTCCTTGCGCTAGCGCCGACGTCTCGTAGTGATTCCTGAGAACTTTTCAAACCACCCTCGTAAATTATCACCCTCACAAAGAAACTACAGGTGGTAGTATCAAATGTTCAAATTTTTGTAAAGCTTATGGGACTTAACTACGGGGTCATCAGTCCCTAAACTTACAAACTACTTATGAAATACCTGATACCCATGCTCGAGGGAGGATTCGAACCCCCAACGGCGCGCATCGCAACAAGGCGCTCCACTACGCGCGGCTAATTCGCCACGGCGGTGGTAGTATTCTGGCATTACAACTCCAGGGTCGGTGGTTCGAATCCTCTCGTGACAAGATTTTTAATTCCTTTTGTTGTGTTCAAATACTTACACGATTTCAATATCTAATAGTAATTTCTACGAAAAGTACACGTATCATTGTTTATTCGTAATTTTCTATATTTTATAGAAGGTTGTTAATAATGATGATTCCAATGAAAATAAAGTTAAATTATTAGTTGACAAACGTAGTCTTTGATTGTTAAGAGCAATGACACTGTTTTTTGAAAGTCATCTCCATAGCTACTAATGGCTTTCCAAGCAGCTGAGCTACTCAACCATCGTTTTACGTGTTGGCAAGGTTCTCAGCTCGTCTACATAAACATAAACAAGAACTGACACAACACGTTTATATAACTGAATTCGAAAACGAAAAATATCGGTGACAGTGGGTTTCGAACCACCGTTGTGACGCAAGAACGCTGCCACATCAGCTACATCGCCAGATTTTGCAACCGTTTAATTATTGGTAGTTACGTGTACTTTGCAAAACATCAAAAATCAGTTTTCCCGAGAATTTTTGAGTTGCGTCGAATGGCTTTAGCTGATTGTTACTTAGGGTCTGAACTTCACGTACCGTACCATAATTATAAAGAAGTTCTAAAAGCAGAAACCAATGTGGTCTCCTTGTCAGATCTACAATGGAAACGTATCATGGTTAGCCTTCACATCAAATCAGTTAGCTAGTATGTCGTTATTAAGTGAAATTTAATATTTTTTTAAATATGGAAACATACCGTTATACTATGGTAATGTAACTAAAGCTAGAAAATTACTCATAACTTTTTTATATTAAATTTGCAGAAAATGATGTTTAAATTATTTTTTAAAAATTAGAAACATTTATAGGACAACTTCATTTTACGTCGAAGTGGCGCAATGTATCGGAGCGGCATTCTCAATTACTCGGTACTGCTCTATAGCTGTGTGGTGCTAATAGTTATTCGACGAAAGGCAATACGATATATCACTGAGAACATTTCAGTGCAGAATTTTCCAGTTTTTGCTTGTTTCGTACCAACGGTTGGGCATAAGGACTGCTTGGCAATACACGTGCAGAATGTATACGACAATATTAATTGTGTATGGTACGTTCTTTGCCAAGGTATTCTTTTATCTTTTATATAAATTTATTGGAGCGTAGAAGTTAAAATAAATTTTTTGCAGTATTGGCATTCACTGTTGAATACACGATGAAAATCGGAAACAAACACACATTAATTTTATTGTAAGACAATTTAACAGGCAATAAAACAAAAATCACAAATGTGCTTAGATATTTTAACTACTTCTATACGTACTCATTAAGATTTTCAACGCATTTCTACCACCGTGATATCAGCTTCAATATGTCCGGTTCGCAGTTCCGTTTGGTCGGAGTGCAGCCATCTCTGGGGTGCTAATTTCACTGCTTGGTTTCGGGCGTGTAATGGTACGTCCACGACTCATCACCAGTGAAGATCCTTTCATAACGTCATGCCCTTCTGTTGTGTATCGCTTTAAGTGATCCAAGGCTGTCACACTCGCTGGTCATTGCAATTGTCTGTCGAACTCAACGAGCACAAACTTTACGAAATTTCAACTTGTCATGAACGATTCATTTCACAGAATCGTAGAAAACGTTGAACCGCGCCGATAAGGTTAGCAGTTGCACACTACAGTCGTTCAGAATTGCCGCCTAAACGGCTATGACATTCTGCGGGTTGAAGCTGTTACCGGCCGCCAGGGCAGCGACGAACCACTAAGCTTCACACGGCCATCTTTGAAGAATGGACACCACCCATAGGGACTGCCACACTGTCGCCCCATATACTTTACTTATGTTCCTGTGAATGTCATTTGGTTTATGTCTCTTGGTTTATGTTATTTGGCCCACAGATATCGAATTTCACATCACTGCTCTTCACTAGGTGATGACAGTAACATGCACGCCATTTTTGGATTATAATTAAATCTTCTCTCTCTAAAGCTGTATATGAACACAAATTAGCCTGCTCCAGGCTTGGACATCGAAAGAATACTAATGATTCTCCACCTATCGCAAACCATAAAAAGGGTGGAAGAGCTCAAGGTAATGAAGGAGAATATTGGAGTTGGGAGTAAAAAGTCTGGAATGAAACTGAGCAGTGGCAAGACCGAAGTGATGAAAATCGGAATAGAAGACGACACGATCGATATATCACTAGATAGAGTTATAGAGCATTTTCAATCATCCCAGTACTTGGGAAACTTGATAAATTCCAGTGGAACTTTTACAGAAGAAGTGGGTCGCAGAATCTCCACGGAAACGAAAGCGTTTGGAAGAATGAAAGACTTGCTGACATCCAGAAGCATGCCCATTTATATCAGGAAGAGGTTCAACAAATTTGTTGTGTCGAGCGCGGTGTCTTGTGCTTCTGAAACGTGGACAGTCAGACAGAACGGACAAAATAGTTAAAATGTTTTGAAATGGTATGAAGAAGAATGGAGAAAGTCTAATGCACCGAGGGAATGATAAATGAGGTCTTGGCCATTGTAGGAGAGGAATGGAACTACATGTCGATTGTACAGAACAAAACATCTTGGATGGTACACATATCGTGCACGAAGTGTCTACCAGAGATGATAATGGAAGTAAATATATACTAAAAACGAGAGAAAAGAAAAAGATACTTTGAAATGCTAACAGATGTGAAAAAAGAGAAGCTACATGCAAATGAAGGCGCAATCCCAGAACAGAGATATATGGACAACGTGCAGTTGATACAAGTCGGGAGGTAGATGACTGAAATAAAAAGTTCTAAACGTCTGAAATTCCCTGAAAAGGTGCTAGCTACTAGGCGGATTGTATTTAGTTATACTTTCCATGTGCTTACATCTAAGTAACTAGTAAAAATCAATATTCAAGAAATTTTTATCATCGGCTAAAGTGGACCTAACTCTTTGTTATTGGTTGTAGGATTTGATTTTCATCTTAACTGGCCTGGAAATGAGATATGGAGTAAAGCCCCCGTAATTATCACTGATCAAGGAAACGTAAAGACTACCATAAAACACTAATTACCGAGAGGCTGACATTACTAGTTAACTAGTGAAAGCCAATGAATAGTCAAGAAAGGAAGACTGGTATGAAAAGGATGTGACAGGTTTCTCTCGCCCATATTGCCGTTGTCGTCGTGGTTTGACAAAGCTCTTCGAACTATCTTATGCGAACCTCTCCATTTACAAATAACTACTGCAAACCGGCATACATATACACACACATATCCCTCCAGTACTACTTATATCTCAGAATGTGGGCTGTCAATCAATCTCTTCTTTTGGTCACGTCTGTTTTCGGTAATGTCTCACATCCATACACGTCTACACTCCAGTCAACAACTTCACAAATCTGCATTCGAAATTAACAAATTTATCTTCTTCTTTTCCCCATTGCCATTCTGCATTTCATATCTTCTCTACTTCGACAATCATAATTTATTTTAGTGACAAGTAAGAAAACTTCTATACTACTTTCATTGCCTCACTTCCTAAATTATTTCCTCAGCATCGCCTCTTTTTATTATTGCTGTCTTTCGAATTTAAGAAATATGTATTCCTCCTGCATTCCTTTGCAATATATTTAAGATGTTCACATTTTTTCTTCTCGATGTAGTCCCTTTCCGGACATATGATTGCGGGACTGATTTACGTCCGGATTGATTCCCATTGAGAAGTTCCATCATGAGCTTCACTGTATGCCATTTAGCTTTACACAGGGTGCACCACGTGGAGGAGGCATACGTTACACCCTAAGGTGTCCTGGACGGTTTTGAATGGAAAATAAAATCCGCACTTATGAGAAAGTAATTAATACAGGCCAAAAAGGATTGCTTCTCAAAATTTATTAGTGAGCTCAGTTACAGGAAAGAAACCAGCAAGGCCTTTAAATTTATATCTAGCTTAGATAGAGAAACTCTAGCTTATAAAGAACCAACCCAAGTGGGGGGAAGCACATAATTATATGATGACAACAAGTTAGCTATAGTTTACAACAAGCTTTTCACCAAGAATTATTTATTGACAAAACAACTGAGAGAACAGGAAAAAATATTCTCAAGTAATATTAAGACAGCATGACAGAATGAAAGTGAGGAGATTTTTAATGTTGATTTCGCAATTCATGAACTTCAATGGACACTAAATTCACTAAAAAGTAAGAAGAACCCTAGCTGTGACATGATCTTTGCAGAGTTTCTGAAAAATCTCGGGCCAGTCGCACAACACACTGAATGCACTCCATTTAATAAAAGTTAGAATGCAGGAGTCCAAGATGCATGGAAGAAGTCTGTCATAGTACCAATCTTAAAACCAAAGAAATCAGGAAATTCTTTTGCTAATTTTCGACCTGTTTCTCCCACTTCAACTCTCTCCAAGACAATGGAAATAATGGTTGAAAACATGCATACATACTACCTTGAAACTCATGAGATTACTTGTGCACGCCAGGCTGGCTTCTGCAAACATTGATCAACAAATCAAAAACCGGTCCGCTTCAGTCAGGAAGTTAAAGACGACTTGGATAATAACAATACAAATTTAGGCGTCTTTGTTGATCTCAGGGGTGCTTATGACACTGTCTGGAGACTAAAACTATTAGATAAATTGCGAAATTATGGTATTACTGAATGCTGAAATGGCTGTATTCACCAGCGATGCTATGCTAGTAGGGTTAATAATTTTATCTCAGGTTATAAACAACTGAAAATTGGAGTACCCCAAGGAGGTGTTATCAGCCCAACACTATTTAATAATCATGATTAATGACTTACCAGGAGAGATACAAAAAGTCGAGGGCATCAAAACAGCTCTTTAGGTTGACGATTTAGACATGTGGATCTCACTGCAAATGAGTTTAATTCACCAACTTACGGCGAAAATGAATGAAGCCCTGACTATACTAGCAAGCTTGTCAAAAGAAAAATTGATGGACGTTAACACCGAAAAGACATTCTTTCAAGTTTTCTCACTGGCTCATTCAATCCCTCATATAAATTTACAGTATCAGAATAAAGAAATAGTTTGTGACGACCCAAAGTAGCTTGGTATCTCTCTGGACCGAGAAATGACATGGGTGAACCATATACAATATACTGCTGAAAAGATCAAGAAAAAATTGAACATACTTAAGAGATAAGCTGGAAAAAAGTGGGCAGCTCTCTGGAAGTTCTAAACTCCACTTATAATATTTATATAAAACCCAGTATTCTGTATGGATGTGAAGTATTACTCCCAGCGAATTTATCTAAATCGGAGGTTCATCAAAACCTAGCTCTTCGCCTGATTGCAGGAGCAGTAAAAACAACACCAATTTTGGCTCTTCAAGCAGCGACTGGCATTCCACCTCTAAAATCCGAAATTATGAGACTGGCACTGCTGCAATATGAAAAATTAACCAGATTACCGAATAACACATATTGGAACAAATACCAAGGTCATGCAAGCCGGCTGGAAACTCAGAAAGGCTTTATGCAATATACTGATGTACTAAGAAAAGACCACTGTCCACCAATCAGTAAAGGGGACTTCGCTCCATCAAGTCAGTCGTCTTAAACTATGCCCAGTCATATTCAGACTTAAACTGAATGAAACGCAAATGAATAAAGAACTTCTTTTTAAAAAAAGCTCTAAAAGCGATACATACTAACTACATGTAAACAGAATGGCTACATATATATACGGATGGATCCTTGACTGAAGCAAATGATATCGCTGGTCCTGGAGTGCACAGTGAGATATTTTGTTTTTACAAAGCTGTAGGATAGTATTACTGCCATTTTGATGGAGACTTGGAGGCAATAAACCTAGCACTAAAACAATTTTTGTCCGTCTCCAATGGTCACAAAAAGATTGTTATATTTTGTGATTCAACTTCTGCAATATAGGCAATTGCATCTTACCAAGCACCTCTAAGTGCCTGCATAAATGAAATGAAAACCTCTGTTTCCTTAATCGCCAAAGGTGGAACTGAAATAGTTTTGCAATGGATACCAGCACATACAGTTATACGTAGGAATGATACGGCAGACTTTTTAGCCAAAAAAGGAACCAAGATCTCTCAAACAAATAGCCGAAATTTACCATACATTTCAATTAAAAGACGTATTGACAACAGTTTCAAGAAGAAGTTGTATGACCAATTGGCAACACAAGGACAAGGAAAAACATGGCTTCTACTGTTAGAAGAGAAGAACGTACTTCAGAAACACCCACGAAGGGAAACGGTGGCAGCATTTCGAAGAATTAATGGCCACGACTGCTTTGCGGAACACCTGCACAGGATTGGAATCTTCCCCTCACCGAAGTGTGTTATATGTGAAAGAGAAGACATCGTTATGAACTGGGATCTTCTCAGAAACTGTGAAAGACTGCAATATTATGACGGAATGTCAGATGGTCAATTGTATTGGGAAGTTAGAAGACTAATGACTATGTATCAAATGACTGAGCATTAAATAAATAAATTTAAATGTGTATTCCAATCGCCAATGTCAAATATTTCTCCAAATGTAGGTTTTCAAGTCCTTAACCTACTCTTAAGTACTCCATCACGGGTCCTACATTTTTCTGGAATCCAATCTGATCTTCCCCAAGAAGATTCAAAATGTTCAAATGTTTGTACGGGGTCATCAGTCCCTAAACTTACAAAGTACTTATGAACTATCTAACACTAAGGCCGGCACAGATATCCATGCCCGAGGGGGGATTCGAACCCCAGACCGTAGTGGCCGTGCAGACCGTGACTGAAGCGCCTCAGTCTCCTCGGCCACGGCGGCCGGCCCACAAGAAGATGTCTCCACAAATTTTTCCATTGTTCTTTCGGTAATTGGTGTTAGTATTTTGCAACCATGACGTATTAATTCATTAAATTAACATCCAAGATTGCTTGGAATGAAATAATTTACTCAATGCCTAGTTTCAATAAAATTTATTGTCATCCTCAGGTTCTGACCTGATTCAAAAATAAAATAAATAGGCATGAATGTACTCAAATTATAAAACCACATCTCCATATTGGATTGTCATAACAATAAAAGAAATAAAATAAAACCTGTATATCACCAACATGAGGTTCACAAACAAGTTACTAGAACACATTATTAGATATAATGCGTCTTTCTCAGTCGTCATTCACGCACTGTATCAAGTAATGGAACCATTTTTGCGACTGCACCTCGTATTTGTGATAAACAAGTTTATATGCTTTACTGATTTGATAATCCAAAATGGAGATGTATTTTCATAATTTTTCCATGTTTCCAGTATGGTGATGAGAATGTTGCCTATTTATTTTAATAATTTGAGTTAGGTCAGCATCAAAGGATGGCAACAAATTCGGCTGGAACTAGTACTGGAATAAGTTGTTTCAATTTTAGTGATGTATGCAGTTAATGTAACAAGTGTGAGATCTCCCTCATAAAGTTTGTGAGTTACACATGTCTGGTAGTTTAGTAATATTCACACTTTTAATATTATGTAGGTAATTCAGTAAAGCTACATTCAATACCTTCAGATTATGGCATCATAAAGCACTGAAGCCATTTTTTTTTTTTTTAATTAAAGCCAAGAGCTGTAACCGTATCGATAAACTTGCCCATTATTTTTAAATATAATGGTGGGTAGTACTAAAAACAGATAGCACTGTCGTTTATGGAGATTATAGTTCTCCTCTACTTTATGAAATACTTTGTAGTAAGATGACAAGACAAACAAATATTTTCGCATCCGCGCCCTTCCCTTTTACAGCTGCTTTTGTGATTTTCAGCGCACTGCCATCATCATCGTCAGCAACATGTTACGAACACCTTTTGCGCTGTTCATGGGAACAGCGCTCATCGCTTTTGGGAGTACATCCGCCTACCTGCCGCAGACCGCCAAGGTAGGTGGCCTCTAACAGCTCGCTCTCTGCTCGCAGCTCTGTCTGTACATAGTACTTTACCGATAAAATGAGCTGACCTTGTACCTGTTGGCTGAAGAAGTCAGATGGAAATCGTAAGTACAAATTATTAAGAGCCGACTATGTCGTGATGGGAGAGCGAGCTATTGAATTATGAGAACAATGCTTCACATGTAATACGCTCTAGATCCAGTATTTATAAGTTACTAGATAACCCAGTGAACTTCGTATCACTTACCACATTAATTTAAATCATATGTACTTTAGACCCAGTAGCTTTAGATAGTTTAAGTTTCGGCTCGATAATGGGCGAAAAGAGTGGGCAAATCATGCACACATGTCCAGGATAATGTTCATGTCACATTCGTGGAAGTTCAGGGAAGTTTTAACCGGTCATAAAATATGGAAAAATTAGCGAGGAAAATTTAGATTTAAAACATGTAAAATAATGACTTGGTTGTCGTGTTGGATGCGTTTTAGAAATATACTTTGAAAGAGTTTATTTCGCTTCACACGATCTGAACCCGTATATGAATAACTGTCAAAGATAAAAACGAATTGCTGTTCGTTAGTCTCGCTAAAAATTGACAACGGCTGAAACGATTTGGCCATATATCATTACATAAACCACTGATTCTATTGTGATGAAATCTGGTGTGCAGATAGCTTGAGCGCTGAAGTAGCGGATAAAGTACTTTAGAAAGTGTGTAATTTAAGATATTTTTTGATTTGAAGTATATAAAGCGAAATATCGAACAATAATTACTCTCTGGAAAAGCTATTTACACTTTGACTTCTTAACTTTTTTTTTTCTTTTTGTCTATGGGACTTAACTACTGGGTCATCAGTACCTAAACTTACAAACTACTTATGAACTAGCTAATCCTAAGGACGGCACAAATATCCATGCCGAGGGGGGATTCGAACCCCCGACCGTAGTGGCCGTGCAGACCGTGACTGAAGCACCTCAGTCCCCTCGGCCACCGCGGCCGGCACTTCTTAACTATTGTTAAGAAGTTATAACTAACTTTTACAAATTCATAGTCCCTTTGGTAAAAAGTGGATAGAACGGCAGAACAACAGAGGTACCTGTCCTAGGAAAATGGTATATATAATGAACAAAACAAAAAAACAATTACCCCTCTCCGTCGTGCGAATAGTCAGTTATAGTGCTGAATTCAATAAAAAAAATGATAAACGCACTTTCAGTTTTCTCAAATTTTCCAATTTTCCGGTAGATTTTCCGAAAAATTTATTTCATACAAACCTTGTCCTGTCAAGTGATGCTCTTACAACCATATGACAATTTATTTTTATTCATAGAAAAAAATCGCTTTCAGTTTTCCCTACATTTTCCTGCTTTCCGGGTGACTTTTCCCAATTTTTATTTGATGCAAACCTTCCTCTTGCTTTCAACATGAAATGTATAGAATTTTGTTGCAATTGGACGAACGGTATTGATAGGTCACTGGAAAAAGCTGTTTCAGTTTTTCCCGATTTTCCTCTTTTCCGGATAACTTTTCCATGTTTTATAACCGTTTGAAACTTAACGAATATTTCAAGATTAAAACTAGCCATATCGGTTCAGCCGTTCTCGAGTTTTAACGAGACTAACGAACAGCAATTCATTTATATATACAGGGTGTTTCACTAAGTGTGTTTACCTCTGAACCTTATAAAATAATAGGTGACGGGAAATTTTAATGCGGTAGGTCAACACAAGAAATGTTACTCGTTCTGCGGAGCTATGAACATAGATTATTGTATCATTTTCCAAAGAGTTACAGCACAAAGATATATTTTTTTTAATAGAACAATAGTTTTTTCTATCTTGGATTGGATTTGTTGAAACCATCTGCATCCAAATCAATTTAAACTACATTCCTATCACTGTTAGTTTGGGAGCTACAGCCCTTCAAAGTTTAGGGGGCGGAGGCTACGACAGCGTAGCTGACTGGCTGGTGGTCATGAGACAGTGGGCCGTGCCCCAGTGGATAGCCACTCGGCCATTCAGCTACGCTATTGCAGCCTCCGCCCCCGGAACTTTGAAGGGTTGTAGCTCCCAAACTAACAGTGATAGGAAGGAAGTTTAAATTGATTTGGACGCAGCTGGTTTAAACGAATCCAATACACGATAGAAAAACCTATTGTTCCATTTAAAAAATTATATCTTTTTGGTGTAACTCTTTGGAAAATGATACAGTAAACTATGTTCATAGCTCCGCAAAAAAAGTGTAACATTTCTTGTGTTGACCTACCGCATTAAAATTTCCCGTCACCTTTTATTTTATAAGTTACAGAGGCAAACACACTTAGTGAAACACCGACTAGTTTCGACAAACAAGTTGTCATTTTGAACATAATAATTATGTTCGAAAAACACAACAAGTTTGTCGTGACAATAAATAACTTATAAATACGGGATCCAAGCTGTCTTCCGTGTGAAGCATTGTTCTCCTAAGAACAACTGTCAGTGACCAGACATACAGCCACACGGGAGTGGCCGTGCACTCTAAGCCGCCTTACTGCAGAGTGCGCGTCTGCTCCCGGTCAGAAGAACGAATCCTCCCTCGGGCATGTGTGTGTGTGTGTGTGTGTGTGTGTGTGTGTGTGTGTGTGTGTGTGTGTGCTGCCCTTAGCATAAGTTAGCTTAAGCAGAAGGTAAATTTGATAACCACTACAGTTTGGTCCTATAACTTTATTTAAAAAAAGGAAAAAAAGTACATTAAAAAGACATACAGGGAGTGTCTGTGTTGGTTTTGTAATTTTAGGTTCGCTGTTGTAAAGAGTTGGATTAAATACCGCTTATAGAACTGAATGAATTTCGGAATATCTACAGGAATTAATTTTTTTAATGATGATGCCAGACTAGAGCAAGTATAGTATCGGCGTTAAAAAAATAGCGGTAGACATTGTTGAAGTTAAGACAACACCTGAAAGCACAACTACAAAAGAAAGTCAGCGAATAGTTACCTTTACATGCAGGATGAGGCGTGGACCAGCTGTAGACATATTGTGCTGCAATATGGAATGAAATTAAACTATCCGCCGTAAATCGAAGCATAGTGATCTCACGCTTCACGTAATAAAGTTTCATGATAACGTTGAGTTACTGACGCAATAGGAGAATAAAATCGTAAAATATCGTACTTCCTTGAATAAAAACATTAACTGCAGGTCCTGAGATTAAATCAGTACAAATAGCACTGTTTACACCAGCAATGTCCACAATTGCGAAGACAATAGTCATAGACTATCTCCTTGTGTGCCTCGAAGTAGTGTACAACCGCACAGCTAGTCACGGGTATCTACACCATCCTTTGTCTCATTGTAGTTGGTTATCATTTCAGGTTTCCCAGACTTTGTTACCTTCTGGTCGTGATGCATGCTAGACAATAAAATAACTGATTTGTTCTTCTTCGGAATATATGAACAAAGCGTGAGTTCTGCAGTATGTCAGTATGTCCAAAGAGAGTAGATCCAATTTGTCTAGCACTGCTAGCTTTGAATTCTTGTGGAATGTCACGTTTGTTGGCTCTCACTGTTCCCAGAATGTTGAGATTCTGTATTTTCAATTTCTCAGGAAGTTCAGTGAAGTTGAACCAATTGTCAACAGTCACATTTCGATTTGTTCCTTTCATGGGTTCAATTAATCGCAGGACTGTTTGCGTTGGCACTGACATGTTTCTGAGAATTTCCCTTTCTGAACCAATGTAAATGAAAGCATTATTCTTGTAGAAGTTCCTTGAATCTGCAAGGCACAGAAATTTTATTCCATATTTATTGGGTTTTTTAGGCACGTACATTTCAAAAGGGCATAGTCCCCGAAATTGTACCAACATTTCGCCAACAGTCACAAGGCTTCCAACAACAAAAGACTGAATAACGTTGTGGATGAACGCATCCCTAATTTCACGAATAGGAGGAAGTTCATCTGTGTCCCTTCGCTCTGCTAGTGTCTGAGCACAGTTAAACCGCAAGGCTGTAAGAATGAACAAGAATCTTTTGACACAGTGGCCCGGAAGATCTCTCTACCTGTATCATCTGAAGAGAAAAGGCTAGAAACATCTTCGTTTGCTGATTTCAATACACGTACCAGGCATAACAGTACTACCACTGCTTTCATTTCAATCATATCAACGTCACCCAAAAATGATGGCTGAGGTTGTTTATACCTGCTTCTCATTTGACGGATTTTGTCATTTGAATGATATGCTGTAATTTTTAGCATGGTGTCAGTGAAGTATAATAGCCAAGACCCTAAAACTTCATTGTCACGGACATCCTTTGCAACTTCACGAACACCTGGCAATCTAATAACAATGTAAAGGGGGATTCTTACTCCGCTTGAAATATTTATTCTTCCGATAGAAATAGTTTGAATCATAAGTGGGCCCACAATCTTCTTTCTCACTGACATCAGTTTATTTATTTATTTTTATTTTTTGCTGATAACAGTTTCATCTGAAGATGATATGTCACCGGGCTCCAATACATCATCTGACATTTCCAAGAATGATAATAACTCATTTTCACTGATATCACTGAATGTTGAGTCATCCAGTAGACGCTGTATTTCTTCGTCTGTTCAAACGCTTCCTCCAAGCCATAGCACTGTAACTCCTGCAAATATTACAAAAGTTTAGACAAAAAAAAACGAAAAAAAAACGGGGAATGTAATAGCGCGTACAGAGTCATCTACAGATCATTAAAGAATACCAAAACCACCAGTGTCATCTGTTGCCTATTTTTGGAGGTACGTGTAGAAAAATAAGTCCTGAGGTCTGTCAGACCCCACTAGACCAGTTATGATTTAAAATTGTATGTCAACAAATTTCGATTCTAGAAAAAAAAAAAAAAAAAAAAAAAAAAAAAAAAAAAAAACTCTTCTTCCTATAACCAATGAGCATTTTATAACTTCTACACTTCGGCCATCAGAAATTATTCTGTTACCCAAACAACATAACTCTTCTACTACTTTTATTCTCTCACTGAATAATCTGATTCCTTTAGCATCGCCTGATTTTCTTGCGCTACTTTCCATTACCCATGTTTTTCTCTTATTAATGGTCTTTTGATGCACTCGTTCCAAGGCCATCTCGTTCAATTGATCTTCCAGGTCCTTTACTGTCTCTGTCAAAATTACAATGCTAACGGCAAACCGCAAAGTTTCTATATCTTCTTCCTGAATTTCCCTCTCCAAATTTCCCTCTCCAAATTTCCCTCTCCAAATTTCCCTCTCCAAATTTCTCCTTGCATTCCTTCACAACTTGCTCAGATTGAACAACATTGGGAAAGGCTATAACCATGTTTCCTCTAACCACTCCTGCTTAGCCAATCTGCACTTCCTGTCAACCTCATTTTTCAGACGTTTGTACTCACTTTTATCTGCTTCACTTGCTGCTTTTGTATATTTTCTCCTTTTATCAAGTTCATTACTATTGAGGGTAATGACAGTAACAGTTTAATACAACGACATTGAAACCCAAATCATGACAGGAACTCTCCCATGCTTCACTGAAGGAAGCAGGCATTCCGAATCCATGGCTTCTTTTGGGTTTTTCAATACGTAAACCCAGTTATGTTGCAGAAAGAAATGTAAACGATGGCTCATCGGACCATGCCTCATTCTTCCAGTTGTCAAGTGTCCAAGTTTTATGACTGTATCATCACTTACTTTGCATCTATGGTTTGGCTTTCGTTATTAAGTTTTTAGCTTCTGCAGACCTTCCATAAATGTTAAGCTCCAACTATACTGATTTTATTGAAACAGTATTATCAAGTGAATGTTCAGTTTTTCAATCACATTTGGCGTAGTGTTATACTGTCTGGCCAAAATGTTTCGTATTAATCATCGATCTGGTTTCACCCTCTGTTCCACTTCACCACTTATGTTTTACCTTGTTTTATGTATGCTGTAACCGAAACGGTAATGATGAAACGGTAAAAAGTGCAGCCGGTTTCGTCACAGACGCTGCCACTAACAGTACACCATTTAGTTGGTCTCTGAAAGTCTGCGAGATCATGCATTTGTGTTAATCGTACCAGAACAAAACGTTTAATATAGCGCAAGGTAACGTCCACTTCTTCGAACGTCAATTGTACGCTGCGGTGGCTTCTCAGTGGTACCAACATGCAACGAATTGTAGTACTGCATGGTGTTAATACAATATTGTCCACCCCCTGTATTAGGACGCTGAAAACTATACTTACAAAAGAAAATCCATGTATATGAGTCTGTCTTTAACTACTGCTTCGTAAAATAGAGGAACCTTTTCAGTATCACCACTAGTTGGAGTTAGCTGGACGGGTGAGGGTGATAATCAACGCTAGCAGTGATAGAAAACAATTTAAGTCACTAACCGAGGTCCCGTGGTCAGATGGAAACTTGTCAAGTTCTATACAGTACCCACAGTTAAGTTACCATAATTTACTGTAGATCCTTTGACCCAAATTAGGTGATGGAAAGCAGTATATACCACACTCCTGCATATAGGGTATTTCAAAATTACTTTTTGTGATCGCTGGAAAATAAATCAAGGGGAAATCAAGCCAAAAGTTTTATTAAACGTTTTTATATACAGGGTGGTCCATTGATAGTGACTGGGCCAAATATCTCGCGAAATAAGCATCAAACGAAAAAACTACGAAGAACAAAACTTTTCTATCTTAAGGGGGAAAACAGATGGCGCTATAGTTGGCCCGGTAGATGGCGCTGTCATAGGTCAAACGGATATCAACTGCATTTTTGATAGGTACCCCCATTTTTATTACATTTTGGTCTAGTAAGTAAATAAATATGAATTATTTGGAACACTTTTTTCGCTTTGTGATAGATGGCGCTGTAATAGTCACTAAAGTATTAGTACGTGGTATCGCGTAACATTTCGCCATATAAGGTAAATTCGAAGTTATCGCCCTTATCAAGTATGAAGTTATACGTACGTTTCACGCTATCGTGATAGTAGTAATCGTGTGCACGGACGGTACGTGGTAGAGATCTGCGGTACTGTCTTGTAGTCAAGAGCTCTCGGGCAAGTGCAGGTCTCCTATCTCACGACGACATGGCTTCAGGAATGGACATTGCTTTGGATACTGTAAGTGATGTACTTGTAACCCACCTACAAAGTGACACCCCCAAACAAGGTGGGAAGTCATTGACAATACCTGACACCAAGTAGAAGCATAGGGAGGAGAAACCGGCCATCGCCACCGCAAAAAGGCATTGGAGGAAATGCTACGAATCAAACAATTAATTGTAGAAAGATATAAAAAAGCCAAGATCGCTGATCATCAATGTTTATTTAAGACGACCGGTTTCGCTGAACTATGTCAGCATCATCTGGTCCAATAAAATCATTTTACAAGGCAATAATCTTATAATGTCAATCAGTTACAAGATGATTGTCTTGTAAAATGATTTTATTGAACCAGATGATGCTGACATAGTTCAGCGAAACCGGTCGTCTTAAATAAAAATTGATGATCAGCGATCTTGGCTTTTTTATATCTTTCTACAATATCAGAATTGGATCGCCTCCTAGAACATAAACCAACACTGATGACGACTATGTTGGCATATACTCATCTTAAGATGGTAGTTATATGGATGTAGCTGATCGTAGCAGTGCAACCAGAAAAGCCGATGATGGTTTTCAAATCGTACATCGTCGGATGAAAGCAAGTCTGCAGTCTTCTAAGGCCCTGCCAAGCACTTTACGCCAAACATTGGACACTGCAAACCGTTTCGAAGCTCTTGCAGGAGCGTCTCCGAAGGAACAACCTGCCAAAAACCAGATGGCTCCACCACCAAGTGAGAATCAGAAGAAGCAAATACCACCTGTCGCGATATATAACTGCACTAACCATGTGAAAAAGTGCAGCGATCTCAAGGACATGATTGCCGGCAACTTACGTGCCGCTTATACCGGAGATGGTGTGAAATTTTACGTTGACTGTGGAGGACTACCACAAGGTGTTCACTTTTTGCCAGGACCGCAACCTACCGTTCCACACCTACCAAGAACCCACGAACAGAGCACTGAAGGTGGTGGTGAAGGATTTACCTCCTTCAGTCAAGGCAGAGGAGATAAGCGACGACTTATGTAATCAAGGCTTCACAGTGGATGACGTGTACCAGTTCAAGCGGAAAAACAGTTATACGCCGTGACTCTTCCACAGGGGGAAAAATCGAACACAATTTATGGTGTCCGGTACATATTACATACAAAAGTCCTGGTGGAGAATTATCATTCCCGAAACGACCCTTCACATTGTAAACGTTACCAGCGCTGGACGCATACGACGAACGCTGTGTGAAGTGTGGTGACATGCACCCCAGCAACGACTGCAGCAGCCGTAAGGCTCCCCCCCCCTCCCCCAGAAATGAGCGGGATGTGGTGGGCCACACACTGCTTCCTGGAAGGGCTGCACTGAGTTCCAGAAGGCTCTTAATAAATACGGACCATCGACACAGTACACGAAGAAGTCACAGGGAGGACCTCCGACGAATTTCAATGAGGTGAAGCTGGTCATAGCAGAGGACCTCCGCGAATTCCAATGAGGTGAAGATGGTCATAGCAGAAACATCTCGTAAGTCTCCAGATCCACGTCCACCACTCTCACCACCACCGCAAGAAAACGCTTCACGGGATCCCACCGCACCCTGGGAAGGGTGTACGTAGAGACACAGAACGGAAGCCAGCAGCAAGGACGCCACGAGAGAAGCTGATGCTGCTCTTGCAGAAGTGACAACAATACTCAAATTTCTGAGCGGCCAAAACTTTCTTCATAAACTTATAACTGCATGGAAGAGGATGTTGGCAACTTGAATTGTCGCTGCCGGGCGCGAGGTTGCTCGCCGTGGAGGTTCGAGTCCTCCCTGGGGCATGGTTGTGTGTGTTTGTCCGTAGGTAAGTTTACCTAGGTTTAAGTAGTTTGTAAGCTACGGACTGATGACCACGCAGTTTGGTCCGATAGATTTACAGACATTTGAACATTTTTGAACAACTTGAAGGATCAGGTAAATAACATGGCGACTTATTCACGTGATCTTCACATATGTTTTTGGAATGCTACGGGAGCGAAATACAAGAAGCTCGAGTTACAAGATTTCATTGCTCGTCACAGAATAGACATCTTACTTCTATCTGAAAGCACTTTCGAGCGCAGGAGCCTTTTAAGCTTCGCAATATGGTGGGATTCCGCCACTACAGACAGGGATTAGGTGGTGGAACTGCCATATTTATCCGAAGCACTATTTCACACCGTGGTTTCATTCGCCGTCTACAAGAACTAGAAGCGATGGCGATTGCCGTCAGTACAGATCTCTGGTAGGGGACCTTTTTTTCAACATACCTACGCCCTCGCGCTCGCCTCGTCGACCAGCATTTAAGAGCTATTTTGGCATCTAATATTAACAAATATTTTCGCCAATGGAGATTACGGCGCAACACAGATAAAACAGAAGTGTACTATTTCCACCTCTGTAATAGACTTGCCGACAGAAACCTAAATGTTAATTTTGAGGGAAAAAGACTCCACCACAACACACATCCTAAGGACCTAGGCGCCACTTTGGGCCGTACACTCTCCTATAAGGAACACCTCACAAAGTTAGCCCTGAAGCTGAGGAGCAGGAATAACATATTGCACAAATTATATGGTACTAGTTGGGGATCTTCTGCGGACACACTGCGAACTTCAGCTCTTGCACTCGTCTACTAGGCTGCAGAATATTGTGCACCTGTGTGGCTGAACAGCACCCACACAAACAAAGTCGACACACAGCTGCACGAGACCATGCGCATTATCAGTGGGACAATCCGATCTACTCCTACTTTCTGGCTGCCGGTACTGAGTCACATCCCACTGCCAGATGCCAGAAGGAAGTGCGCCCTCATGTTTGAATATCGAAAGATCCTGGGTAATCCTCAGCTACCACTGCTAAATGATGTAGCCCACGCCGAACGGAGAAGGCTAAAATAAAGACATCCTCCCATTGTTACAGCCAAGTACCTATCGGAAAGCAAGTTCGACGTCCTCTAGTCATGGACTGAACAATGGCGACAAAACTGCCCTGCACAGTGCCGAAGCCCTGCATGGAGGAGAAGCCAGCAGGGTTCCATCAGCCCCGCGATGTGTGGACAAGCCTCAACGGAATCCGCACCGGACATGCAAGATGTGCAGACGCTCCCCACAAATGGGGAAAAATCTCCACCCCAGAATGTGACTGTGGCGCGGAGAGGCAAACTGTGCAGCATATTGTGAAGGAGTGCAGAAAATGCGCATATTGTGGAACATTCAGTATCTTTTTTATTTGGGACTAGTAATTCTGTAAAATATATAACAAATCTGGACAGTTGCTTACATATCAATAACGTGGAAAATTGTTACATAATCTAAGCGTAAACATTTGTAATTTGTAATCTATAACACATGTGACACTGTTATGTTTCAAACTGTCATACGCTAAATAAATAAATAAATTAACACCTAACGGGTTGACCTTTATCGGTAGCGACTGGAATGCGAAACCCCCAACATGGAATTTGCGCGTAACAAACCCCAGTGGAATAGAACTTCACCGGCTAGAGCAAGAGTTGGATTTGGAAGTGTGGAGCCCACAAGACCCGACTCATACGCCTGTACTCACTCATCAACACTCCGACATACTGGACATCGTAATCACCCAAGATCTTGGGGTAGACCCACGACTTGTCACCATCAATGATTTATCGTCTCACCACGACCCCGTTCTGGCGACACTCCCAGAGTCCCGTCAATTGCTGCTTAGGCAAGTCCACCAGGAAACGAACTGGGTGCAGTATAGAAGATACTTAAACAACAATGTCACCCAAACGCTACCTGCTACAACGCCTCGCCAGATCGATGCTGCTATCTATTACCTCACGGTCAAGCTGAGGAAGGCACACACACAGTCATCCGTCACAGTCGTGGATGACCAGCCAAACTATGAACCACTCCCTCCCCTGCTTGAAGAACTGCGTTTGCAGAAAAACAGGCTTCGCAAGAACAAGAAACCCGACGTATCGTCGCAGGATGCACCGCTTGGAGCGACAACTTAAACGCAGGCTACTCGAATGGCGCACCGAGAAGTGGCAAGAATGGCGGTTAGTGAAACCATTCGTACGGATCCAACCCCTAAAAGGCCGCTGCAAACGCCACAAAGTCTCATTAACGACCCCCTAACTAAGGCCGAGACTTTCGTATCAGCGTTTGAGCAACAGACAACGTTATTGCGGGAACCATTGAATAGGTTACAAAGAGAACACGAGTGGACCACGTACCAAATTGTGGATAGGACTCTCGCTGCCGAGGATCGGACGAGGCCTCGTCTTACTACACCAATTCGTCACATATATGTTTCAACATGTAGGATTCATCAGCTTAGCACTAGAAGGAAGTGTGCGGGAAAAAAGTCGTAGAAGGAGACCGAGGGAAGAATACAGTAAGAATATTCAAAAGGATATAGGCTGCCGGCCTTATCCTGAGATGAAGAGGCTTTCAAGGACAATTAATATCCACTAGCGAAGAGTTATATTCAACTTGTATAAAAACGAGACAGCTATTATTCGAGTCGAAGGGGATGAAAGGGTCGCAGTGCTTGGGAAGGGAGTACGACAGGGTTGTAGCCTTTCACCAAATTTGTTCAATCTGTATATTGAGCAAAATGTGAAGGAATGCAAGGTAAAGTTTGGAGAGGGAATTAAAGACCAGCGAGAGGGAGTAAAAACCTTGCAGTTTGCTAATGACGTCTGGAGTGTAGAATTATATGGGAGTGAAACGTGGACGATATGGTGTTCAGACAAAAGGAGGATAGACGCTTTCGAAATGTGGTGCTACGAGACGAATGTTGAAGATTAGATGGGTAGATCACGTAACTAATGAGGAGGCGCTAAACAGAATTGGAGAGAAAAGGAGTTTCTGGCATATCCTGACAAAGAGATTGGATAGGTTGTTTGGACATCTTAGAGGCAGACCGAGGGACGAATACAGTAAGCAGATTCAAAAGGATGTAGGTTGCCGTTCGTATTCTCAGATGAAGAGGCTTGCACAGTACAGGGTAGCGTGGAGAGCTGCATCAAACCAGACTGCTGACTGAAGACCACAGCAACAACTACAACAACATTGGATATATCTTTGTTTATTCTAATTTAATTTATTTGAATTTAAATTGCGATAGTACATCTACATTGTTTCTGTTTGTGAAAACTGATAAGAAATCGACACTTTTCATTTCCGCCAAACTCTTGCTTGTTGACACAGATTTTGTTTTTTAATTTTGTTTACTTTCTAGATTTCATGTAGAGTGTAAATTTCAATAGTTGCATCCCATCTGACTGAAATAAGTTTCATTGAATAGATAATTGTGGCCTGGGATTTAAATTTGTTTGATAAGGGTCTTGAAGTATACATATACGGCTAGAAGTTTCTCTTTTGACCTCTACAAGACTTCTGGTTCTCAACACCGACGTTTTTTAGATTCCCGATTATCGCTCAATTTGCCTGCTACTGATGTTCGGATTAGCCGTAGTTGCAGCTAAAACACTTACTTGGGCATCATCATTTGTTGCAGGTCGTGGTTGACGTTTCACTTGTGGCTGAACACTTTCTGTCTCTTTAAATAATGTAACTATCCGACGAAAGTTCCGGACTCTTGGATGATATCTTCTAGGACAACAATCACAGGCCCGTTGGGCATTTTGTTCACAATAGCAATACACAAATACCAAATCTACCTTTCCTACAGTTGGTAAACGGTCCATTTTAACGCGATAAATGCATCACGAAGCAATTACCGTCCGCACTGGCGATTTTTTTTTTCACACGGTCGAGTGAAGTACTACCGTCAGTGACGATCCAGACTTCAGGGTGAAGGATGGATAACTTGCTGGTCTTCAATTGTTTATTCTTCGTACAATTTTGTGGTGAACTTATAAAGGCCAGTATACCTGCCCGTAAGGTACCACAGGTCGTTGTAATTAGCTATGATCATATGACTAATGACCTTGGAACTTTGTATCTGTGCCATCGAAGAGCAAGTGTTCTACCTAGGTTGCGGAAGTGGTACATGGAGTCACGTAAAGTGTCAACCTTGTTGTGCAACTTCGTCGTCCGCTTCTGGACAGCTACCAGTATCGTGTCCAAACCAATTTTATTATGTAGGTCAGTGATTCGAGTGTATCTGCTGGCACCTAGGATCCATCTGAGGACTGTGTTGTGGACCACTTGAAGACGTCCGAGTTGTGTTGGATTGTCAAAACCCCACATGGAGCTGCCATACAGCATATTTGAGAGGACTGTCGTTTTGTATAATCGCAGATTTGCATTTAAGCTGAGGTCTGTGCTACGGAAGAATGGGAAACGCTGATATGCCATTCCGTAAGCTTTACTTCGGAGAGACTCAACATGGCGATGCAGAAAGAACTGCTTGTCCAAGGTGACTTCCAGGTACTTCACCGTTGCGGCCCAAGGAAGTTTTTGTCCATTGAGATGTAACGTGGTTGGGAGCAGTGGGCGTTTTTTGGTAAAATAAATCACTGTTGTTTTCTCAGCATTCAGTCGAATCTTATTCGTTTTGCACCATGTAGTACAAGCATCTAGGTGTTGTTGGAGCCTGCGAATATTGATCCGGACATATCGGCCACTGGCAAAAGAAGCGGTATCGTCAGCGAACTGCTACGGTTGGCATGTCATTTACATAAATGTTAGAAAGTAATGGCGATAAAACAGAGCCCTTGGGGCAATCCCGCCTGCACTGTTCTTGTGTCATAAGATTCGCCATCTATAGTCACCACTACTGACCTGTCCTGTAGGAAACTCGCCACCAGTTTCACGTAGCAGTCCGGTATATACGTCTGTTCGACTAGTTTCCGTATCAATAATTCAATAGACTTTATTATAGGCTTTTTCGACGTCTACAAATGCAGCCGCTGTAGCGCTAGATAAGTTGAAGTTTCGGGAGACGTGTTCTGCAAAGCGGAGGAGTTGTAATTCTGCTGAGAGTTTCCGCTGGAAACCGTGTTGTTCTTCACAAATCGTACCGTCAGCAACAAGAGGTTTCTTGGATGCGAGTCTTGCCCATACTACTGCGAAGGCTGATGGGTCTATAGTTAGTAGCCACTGTCGCGTCCTTCTGGGGCTTTGGAATAGGTGAAACCTAAGAAATTTTCCAAGCAGTTGGAATGTACTTTGTAAGCACACAACCATTGTAGATCCGGGTCAGGAGGACTAGAGGTTTTCGTGGTAAGTGCTTTAGATGGGCGTTGGTGATTCTGTCGACTCCTGGAGATTTCTTGACATTGATCTTCGTCACAATATATCTAAATGGGATACATTAAACAATAATTTTTCCATAAATAAAGTATTAGATTTCAACGTAAGAGCCATATAATTTTAATATACAGTAGAGTCTCTATAATCCGGGCTTTCTCCAGTCCGACATGTCCAGTAGTCCGACACATCGAGCTGAGATCACGTGACGTGGCCGGTGGAGCTACTTCAAGTGAACAGTTTAGTAAACAATACGTAGTCAGCCATCAATTGTTATTGCGTACATCTTGCAGTCCTTTGAATATCCTCTTTAACTGTGACAGTGTTAGTTTTTCGTGTCTTTCCTATAGTACAGTATGTCTCAAGCAGGAAATTGTAGTGAAAAACGTAAACATAAGACATTGACTTTGGTTGAAAAATCCGAAATTATTAAAAAGTTAAACAAAGGAGAAAAAATAAACGATTTAGCTTCAATTTATGGTGTTGGGCTTGCTATCATTTATGACATTAAAAAGAATCGTGATAAAATTGAAGCGTTTATGCGTAATTTGGACAGCAAACGCAGTGACAGAAAAGTGATAAAAACCGGTGAGTATCCATTAACTGAAGACGCTTTATACACATGGTTTCTTCAGCAACGTAGTAAACACACTCCAATTTCAGGAGAACTTGAAAAGTAAGATTTTTCTATAAAGAAATTATGAAAAAAAGACGATTTTCACGCAAGCTCCGGATGGCTTGATAAGTTTAAAAAGAGATTTGCTATCCGCTTGCATGGCACAACAGGAGAAAAACTCCCTTGTGATTTCGAAGCTGTAGACCCGTACAAACAAAAATTCAAGAAAACCTTAGAAGAGTTAGATCTTTGTCCTGATCTGGTTTATAACGTTGGCGAAAGCGGACTATTCTGAAGACTTTTGCCCAACAAAACATTCGTCCACAAAGCAGAGGCAAGTGCTCCTGGCAGAAAAATGTCTAAAGATAAGCTCACATTTATGCCATGCTCGAATGCCAGTGGAACGCACAAACTTTAGCTACTTGTCACTGGAAAATCAAAAAATTCTAGGGCGTTCAAAAATGAAAAACATCTACCAGTAAAATACAAACACCAAAACAAATCTTGGATGACACGGGAATTGTTCAGTGAGTGGTTTCATGAAGAGTTCGTGCCATCGGTCAAAAAGTTCCCCAAAAAGCAAAATTTGTCTCAGAAAGCTTTGTCGGTGTTGGACAACTACCCCGAACATCCAGATGAAGATGAACTTAAATCCAAAGATGGTTTGATAAAAGTGATGTTGCTTCCCCCAAATGTAACCCCTTTGCTTCAACCTACGAATAAAAATAGAATCCAGACTTTTAAGGTGCATTACAAAAAAAGCCTACTGTATAGTGTAGTTAGCAAAGAGAAAAGTATTATTCAATCATTAAAGGAAATAAATGTTAAAGACGTTGTTGACAACCTTGCTCGGGCCTGTTAAAAAAATGTTCAAATGGTTGTAAATCTATCGGACCAAACTGTGTGGTCATCAGTCCGTATCTTACAAACTACTTAAACCTAGGTAAACTAACCTAAGGACAAACAACACACCCATTCCCCAGGGAGGACTCGAACCTCCACGGCGAGCAGCCACGCGCTCCGCAGCGAGACGCTTTAGACCGCTCGGCTACTCCGCGGCGCTCGGGCCTGGAAAAGTGTTTCAACTAAAGTGTTGGTATCTGCGTGTGGTAAACTGTGGCCAGCTCTTCCTTTATTAAACGAATACAAAAATTGTTTTAAAGACGGCTAAGGGATTCAGGAAGAGCTCCAAGAGACAATTGACGATATCTGTTCAAATGATTCTGAAACACTGTCTGCCAGCCATGTAAAAGACTGGTTATTCGGAAAAGAAGACGGAAATTGTCAGCAGATGAGTGATAACGATATTATCCAAGACGTGTTAACTACCCCACTTATGATCATGAAGAACAATCGGAAACATTGTCAGTACAGACCGTACGACATAGCGATGCTCTGAATGCATTTAACACTTGTGTCACGTGGGCTGAGCAAAACGACATAGAGCAGCTGATGATTTAGTTTTAAGGAGGATGCAAGAGAAAGCTATAAAAATTTCTTTGGTATCGAAAAAACAAACAAAGATTGACGTCTTCATATCACAGACGAAGCCGATTGATGAAGAGGAATGTGAAAACGATTAATATATTAAAAATTGCATTGTTTGGTTTTTTCAATTAATATGTTTGTCGCTATAAATATGCACATAAAATATTGTTAACATATCTACATCTACATAGATACTCTGCAAATCACATTTAAGTGCCTGGCAGAGGGTTCGTTAACCACTTTCATAACTTTTCTCTACCGTTCCATTCTCTAATAGCGCGCGGGAAAAAAGAACACCTAAATCTTTCCGTTTTCGATCTCATTTCTCTTATTTTATTGGGATGGTCATGTCTCCCTAAGTAGGTGGGTGCAAGCAAAAAATTTTCACATTCATAAGTAAAAGTCGGTGATTGAAACTTCGCAAACAGATCACGCCGCAATGAATAACGTCTTTCTTTTAATGATTTCCACCCCAATTCGTGCAACATTTCCGTGACGCTTTCCCCCCCGTAACGTGATAAAACAAAACGAGCTGCCCTTCTCTGAACCTTCTCAATGTCTTCCGTCAGTCCCACATGGTGAGGGTCCCACAAGGGGCAACAGTACTCCAGGAGAGGACGCACAAGTGTGATGTAGCCAGTCTCTTTGGTGGAGCTGGTGCATCTTCGAAGCGTTCTGCCGATGAAACGTAACCTTTGGTTCGCCTTCCCCACAATATTTTCTTTCCAGTCAAAGTTGTTCGTAATTGTAACTCCTAGGTATTTAGTAGAATCTACGACCTTAACGTTTGACTGATTTATCGCGTAGTTAAATTTCAGCGGATTTCTTTTAGTGGTCATGTGTATTACTTCACACGTTTCTTTATTTAGTGTCAATTGCCAATATGATCTGAGTTTTACATGGTACAGTACTGTATTCTTTTTGCTACTCGATTAAATTTTGTACCTAAAATAAAAAAACAGCATTTTCCATTGAATATCCAGTGATTCAACAATTTCTATAATCAGACATATGCCGGTCCCATATGTGTCGGACTACAGAGACTCTATTGTACCTTAATACTGTAATCTTATCGACTCTGCTTCCTAGTACTTAGATTTTATTTTCCCCTAGATTATAAAAGAGACAGCAACACTCATTGTCGGGAGACACTCATCAGCCGGCCGCGGTGGCCGAGGAGGCTGAGGCGCTTCAGTCACGGTCTGCACGTCCACTACGGTCGGGGGTTCGAATCCCCCCTCGGGCATGGATATTTGTGCCGTCCTTAGTTGTAGGTAGTTCATAAGTAGTTTGTAAGTTTAGGGACTGATGACCTCGTAGTTAAGTCCCATAAGCTTAACAAACATTTGAACATTTGATTTGAGACACTCATCACAAAGCGGTGTGTGTGTGTGCGTGTTGTCAGGAGGCTCTCATCCCTGATGTCCTTCTGCGGGAGGTGGTGGACCGCATGGGCAAGGATCTGGCCGACGCGGCTGACGCTGCCTACATCGACTTCCCTGATACTAACAGGTGGGTGCCGTCCGTCTAGCTAGACTCGTACCTGTTAAAACTATTATTGTTATTTATTCATTTACAACAGTCTGACGCCGCCATCTTACATCACCTCCCGTGAAAAAGTTTCCGTATGGCACTACTATGATGTTCTAACGCGAAATGCTCTACATTTTAGCTAATACTTACGTAGTAGATGTATTTAACACATTTATCGTAAAATCGTGTTATGAGGAGAACATGTTGTGGTGTCGCACAAGTCCAAAGTGCGCGCCACCTACTTTCGCCGCGCGCCGCCATGCACGCACGGCGCGGCGTTCTTACGACGTCAGCCACGAGCGCCTTCTGCTACAACTCCGCTCGTGGCCACCTCTGAACGACATCGTTCACTTGGGACTGAGATAGGAACCAGTTAACACTTCGGAATCAGATAGGCACCATTGAAGACTTGGCTATCGAATAGGCACTAGGCAGGCTCTCTAACTCAACTATGTATCAGCATTCTGCAGTACAGATCTATGTTAAAGTTAAGTATTGTATAAATTCTGTTCAATATATATCTCGTTCTAATTTACTCTAGTGTTTCTAGTTTCTGGCTGCTCCCCTCCGTACCTGCAAAATGAACAACAAATGAATATTAATAGGAAAGCAATGCTACTCATTGCTGTATGTATCTTCCGTTTACTTTACGAAAAATTACTTCCACATACAACACACTAATTGACCACTACCTCAAAAGTCGTTGTACTTACGTCAGTTCATCCAAATTTAAACTACTTCCAGTCCAAGGTGTACAGCAATCAGTGAGAATAAATATTCCTTCAGTAAAAGACAGTCTTGATTGCAGATTGTTTTATTCCTTATTTAATGACGCGTTTGGTCCTTTAGCAGGGCATCTTCAGATTATCTGCGTGACAGAATTTACACAAAACGGGCATAATGGGACATGGGCTCATTTTGTGTTTAGAAGACAGTATAAATGGTAAAGAAAGCTTACAATACGCTCTCCGTGGTATGACACCGTAAGATGTCTTGCGGTGTTTCTATGTTTTTAAATTTTGGATTTCATTGAAGCCCTACAAATGATCGGATAACAATGAATTACAGTTGGAACATACTCGGTAAAGATGTGAGAAGCATAAAATCGATTTTTATGATTACCTTAATAGAAGCGATGGTCTCTGATGATACAAGATGAGCCCATGTTTACAATTGCACTCACAGGCCGTGGGTGGGCGTCGTGTGCTGCTCCCCCGACTTGTACAGACTAACTAAAGGAATGTGGGTAGGGAGTGATATAGGAAGTGTATAAGACGGGACGAATGAAATCTGGCTATTTGAATACAAATTTAACGAAAGGGAGGTTATTAAGCAGGGCAGAAGTTAATAGTTTATATTGGTACTTATAAATGTTCAAATTAAATACTGTAATTCCTCTCATATTCAATAACATAGAAACACATCAAGACAACTTTCGGTGCCACACGATGGAGAGCGCATTGTAAGGTTTATTTTACCATTTATACTGACTTCTTAACACAAGCCTCTGTCCCATTATCCCAGTTTTGTAATTACGCCTTGTAATTTTGTCTAAATTCTGTCACGCAGATAATTTGCAGATGCCGTGCTAAAGGGCGAAGCGCGTCATTAAATAAGGAATAAAACAATTTGCAATCAAGACAGTTTCTTACTGAAGGAAAATTTAAACTACTATTCGAGGTAATTAAACGTACGACTGCTCACACCTTTGTAGTAAAGAAATGTGGCAGCTAGACTTCAGTGAATGCGCGAGGCCGTCCCCCGTCGGGGGGTTCGAATACCGCCTCGGGCATGGATGTTTGTGTCGTCTTTAGTATAAGTTAGTTCATACGTCGTTTGTAAGTTTAGGGACTGATGACCCCGCAGTAAGTCCCATACGCTTAACAAACATTTGAACATTTTATTTAGACTTCAGTGACAACAATGATACTGCATACGGCATTTCCAGGCTACTTATATAGCTGGTGATCAAAATGTCAGTACAAATTTGAAAACTTAATAAATTACATAATAATGTAAATAGAGAGGTAAAAATTGACACACATGATTGGAATGACATGGGGTTTTATTAGAACTGGAGAAAAAAAAAAAAAAAAAAAAAAAAAAAAAGTTAAAAAAAATGCCCGACGATGGCACTTCATCTAATCACAACAGCAATAATTAGCATAACAAATGAAGAAAAATGAAAGATGATGTTCTTTACAGGAAATGCTCTATATGTTCACTATCATTCCTCAAAAATAGCTGTAGTCGAGGAACAATGTTGTGAACAGCACTGTAAAGCATGCCCGGAGTTATGGTGAGGCAATGGCGTTATATGTTGTCTTTCAGCATTCCAGGAGATGTCGGTCGATCACGATACACATGCGACTTCAGGTAACCCCAAAGCCAATAATCGCACAGACTGAGGTCTGGGGGCCCAGGAGGCCAAACATGAGGAAAGTGGCGGCTGAGCACACGATCACCGCCAAACGATGCGCGCAAGATTTTTCACGCGTCTAGGAATAGGGGTGGAGCGCCATCCTGGATAAAAATCGTACGTTCCAGCAGGTGTTTATCAGCCAGGCTGGAGATAACGCGGTTCTGTAACATATCATCGTACCTGTCACCCGTCACGGTAGCAGTTACAAAACTAGAATCACGCAGTTCCTCGAAGAAAAAAGGCTCGACAACGCTAGATATGGTAAATCCAACCCATACCGTGACTTTCTCGTCGTGCAATGGAGTTTCCACGACAGTTCTAGGATTTTCGGTAGCCAAAATTCTGCAGTTGTGGGCGTTGGCAGACCCTCGGAGCGTGAAATGAGCTTCGTCGGTCCACAACATGTTTATTCAACCAGTCGTCATCTTCCGCCATCTTTTGGAACACCCACGCCGCAAATACCCTCCACTTCACTAAATCGCCAGGTAACAGTTCATGATTTTGTAAGGATAGCGTCATAGGGTACGCCTAAGTGCAATCCAAACAGTAGTGTATGGAATGCCGGTGCGACGTGCGACCGCACGAGCGCTGACTTCCCTGTGCATAGACGAACCCGCTACAGTCTCCATTTCTTCCTAGTCGCAGCAACATTACGCCGTGTGCTCGGTCGGCCACTACGGGGTCTATCGTCTAAACAATCCGTGGCTTCGAACTTCAAAATCATTCTCGCCACAACTGCATTTTCAACGGACCTTTACCCATTCGAATCCCCTTCCTATGGCGATAGGATCGTAATGCTGAACTAGCACATTCCCCATTCTGATGCTGCGACTGCGACTGCTGGTGCATCTGATTCTCTCTCTCTCTCTCTTTACAGCTTCTTTTAGACGCGATTTTCATGCGCAGTCACTGCTGACGTTTTGCTGTCCAGCGTCATCTGTTGGACATTTTTTGTTCTAATGAAACCGCATGTTATTCCAATCATGTGTGTCAATTTGTACCTCTCTATCTACATTATTCCGTGATTTATTAAGTTTTCAAATTTATACTGACTTTTTTATGACCCGGATGTCTGGTTTTGTTACGCTATAAATAGCGCAAAGCTTCGTCTCTCCGCAGGATGCCGCTGGGGGCGCTGATGTCTGGTCGCGCCGTCAAAGACCTGGATGGCGAAGAGTCTCAGTTCCCGCTGGACTACGAGCACTTCGCCGAGCTGGCCAGCAACCCCAGCCCTAGCATTCGCGACCAGGAGTATCTGCAGCACAGCACACTCTGGGGACATCAGTATGTAGCAGGTGAGCACCAGCACACCACAAATGCCCTTGTAGCCCTGCACTACCTGTGGCAATCGAGTAGCGAGACTGCATTTCATTTAACTTTCACACTTGAGTCAGAATTTTCGTACTCGAATAAACTGGGTGTGGCACGTAAAAGTGGAACGGTGAACAGAGTTCCAGGGTACAACGAACACAATCTTGAAAGTGACCACCATTTATTTATAGTTTTCAAAATGAAAAGCCAAGATGGCACATTAATAATTTATTAAATGACGACCGGTTTCGGTGCACTGTGTCAGCATCATCTGGTCATATACAGGGTGTCCCAGCTATCTTGTCCACCCAAAATATCTCTGGAACAATAACAGCTATTGGAAAACGGCTTTCATCGGTATCAATGTAGGGTTGGGGCCCATGAATGTATATATTTGGAAACATTCTAAATCAAAAGCTAATGTGTTTTTTTAACACAAACTTAAGTTTTTTTTTAAATGGACACCCTATATTTTTCTTCAACAATCCATAGCATGACAAATCACATAAACAATGGCGTTGATTGCATCGCAATACTCCAATTACATCCCGAGATATTGGGACGCGAAGTTGGCGCTTGAAATACGCGAAACGCGCGGCTAGCGCACGTCCTGAGCAGCATGGGGTTCTTGCCTGAGTCTCAGGACGTCCGCTAGCCGCGCGTTTCGCGATTTCAAGCGTCAACTTCGCGTCGCAATATCTCGGGATGTAATTGGAGTATTGCGATGCAATCAACGCCATTGTTTATGTGATTTGTCATGCTATGGATTGATGAAGAAAAAATATAGGGTGTCCATTTAAAAAAACATTAGTTTTTGTTAAAAAACACATTTGCTTTCGTTTCAGAATGTTTCCAAATATGTAGATTCATGGGCCCCAGCCGTACATTGATACCGGTGAAAGTCGTTTTCCAATAGCTGTTATTGTTCCAGAGATATTTTGGCTGGACAAGATAGCTGAGACACCCTGTGTATGATACAAGCTGGTCATCTTGTTAAAAAAATTTGGTATAATATAACAAGTGCAACATTGCACTTAGTCACTATATAAAATATATATTGTCGCGTTGAAATGGAAGCAGGCTTGACTTCGAAGGCAAGGTCGTCGAGTGAACACAGCACTTATACTGAAAGCAGGTTTATTGCGAACTGAAACGCACACGCAGCACTGACTGCCTCTTGGGCAGAGTGCTCTGCTATTTATACACAGACAGAATGTACCAGAAATTAGAAGAACAGTTAACATAAGAAACAACTGGAATTTACAAGTGAACATAAGAAGCATGTAGAACATTCTGGAAACGTTAATTACAAGGAAATAAATTTTTGCCGGTGAATGCGATTGAACCGGCGACCTTCAGCCCAGCATTCCGTGACGCTACCCCTAGCGCAACGCCGGCAGTTGAGTAACGTGGGGCCTCGCAGCAATATATATATAGTCACTAATTGCAATGTTGCACTTTTTATTTTATACCTAATTTTTTAACAAGATGTCCAGCTTGTAACATATATGTGACCAGGTGATGGTAGCACAGTGCACCGAAACCGGTAGTCATTTAATAAATTATTAATGTGCGATCTTGGCTTTTCGTTTTGAAAACTATAAAAGATCAGATCGCCTCCAAACCCAACTATGTCAGGTAATCTCACCATTTATTTGTTGGCTCAGCAAGTTGGTGACGGCCGTTAGAAGCTGTACTGCTGACGTCTCATCCTAAACTGCAGTTTTTGAAGACTATGGAGGGTTGCTGATGATTTTTCCGAGTTGTATGGTCGTGCTCCATGAAACACTTCTTCTCCTGACGTTTCGCCCAGAGCTGCGATGAACATCTTCAGAGGTACTCCTGTCTTACCGACCGACTATAATCGACGTCACGTTTATTGTTCGAAACCAGTCATCATAATAAAATAAAATAAATATCATATTGCGAGCTAGACTGCTGCATTTATTATATTATTCACAAATGTTTTGTTCGCTGTTGATGTTCCATGGGAACAATGTTCCATAAAATATTAGAAAAATATATGTTGTACAATGAGGTTTCGTATTGCAGGTAAATCTCAGAGGCGAATTATGCTCGCTAAGTAAGATCCGATTGTATAGTAAATTTGTAAATAAATGACTTCTTGAAAGTTACTTATTGTCTCTTGTAAATTTAGCTTTTGTCTGGTACCTGAAGACAGTTTACACGCCTTTCGTTTATTTATTGTTAGCACTGTGTATATATTATAAAACAATCTTTACTCTAAACATTGTAAATAGAAATTTACTAACCCTGAGTCTGTTTTTCGTCTCGAACATGTTAAAGACATTAAAGATGCAGGTGAATCATTGAATTAAAATTTGCGATGCGGTCGGGAATCGAACCTGGACTTCTATTGACTTTAGGCTAAGCCGATATAAATATCATAGTAAATGGTGAGACTGTTTTTCGTCTCGAACATGTCAACGACATTAAAGATAAAGGTGAAGCTTTGAATTCAAATTTGTGATATGGCCAGGAATCAAACCCGGACCTTCAAATTAATGTCTTTGGCATGTTCGAGACGAAAAACAATCTGAAGGTTAGTAAATTTCCATTTACAATTATATTTATATCACCTTAGCCTAAGATTGGGGGTCTGGATTCGATTTCCGGCCGCATTACAAATTTTAATTCAATGCTTCACCTTTATATTTAATGTCTTTGACATGTTAGAGACAAAAAAGTCTCAGGGTTACTAAATATTCATATATAATGATATTTATATCGCCTTAGCCTAAGGTTAAAGGCAGGAATGTTGAATTTGTCCATTGTCGACGTGCTATTCCTCTGCATGTAGAGCAGGTTGGGTTGGGTTGGGTTAGGAGGACTAAACTACTGAGGTTATCAGTCCTCCGGTGGGGAGGGAAAGGAGCGAGGATAGGAAAGGAGGGGACGGAGAAAGGAAATACAGTCTGGGAAGTGAAGAAGGAAGGAAGACTGCATTAGCTCGGGGCCCCATGCCCGCCATGCACGAACTGGGGAAAGTATGTGATGTGTAGGAAAGTCGTACTTAGACTATTCCAAGGCGTCTTAATTGCTAGTGGTGCCGTGGTCCAATGGTAAGATGTCTGCCTAGTAAGCATAGAGGTCTGGGTTCAATTACCAGCCGCATCACAAATTTTAATTCAATGCTTCAAGTTTAATCTTTACTCTGTTGAACTGGGAATGATAATCAACAATTTTTATATAGAATGCATTTCAATTTTCTTTTAGGCGTATGTTTTTGCATTACGGAACCCTTGGTATTCAAATATGCACTGGTCTGGTGGTTTTATGCTGCAACTACTTCCTCCTGTTCGGCGACCCCCGAACAAGACCTTGGGACCCCATGGTGGTCACGACCCACAGGTTGAAAAAGACTGATCTTCCTGACCACAACTGCCATCAAAGATCACAATCCTTAAAATGTGGTTGGTTAGTAAGGAAACTTTGTTCAAAATGTGATAAATATTGGCAAGATATGAAAATGGACAGTTGAGGATGTTCAGAAGGAAGAAAATTGTAATAAATTAGATATCTGAGACCACATAAAAAGCATTTTTAGGGTGTTTAGAATTACTTCAATTTCTGTTTTTCTTGTCAGTCCTTACATTAGGAATGGATAAAAGCATGCTATAAGTGTGACATAATGTAATCAATAGTTTACTCAAGATGAGTACCAGAAAACGAATATCTTTTTGTGTGGGGTATTTGCAGGAAAATGGGAAATTCCCCCCCCCCCAAATTAGGGATTTTCACGTACATTTTGAAGGAATGTGAAAGATTGGCATTGGCAACACTGGCTGCAAGTCACATGACAAGCCGTTGGGGTGGTGGGGAAGAGCACTGGGGTGAGTAGGAGGGGGGTGATTTTCGCAAGATGAAACATTGGCTGTGACTGTCTTGTCCAGCAGGAGGGTCTGGCGAGGGACAGGAGTATGGTTGCCCAGCGCCGGTGGAGACGGCAGCGCTGTTGGGGTGTTGGGGCAGCTAAGGTGCCTGGGTGCGGAGCGCGTGGTTACTCACCTCCTCGTGGCATGGGTGTCTCTGTTGTCCTTAGGTTAGTTTACCCTATTTTAAGTACTTTGTAAGCTACAGACTGATGACCACGCTGTTTGGTCCGATAGATTTACAAACATTTGAATTTGGTGGTGGGGCATAGCACTGAGCAGGGTGGAACCGTGGAGGTAGAGGAGTGTGTGTGTGGGGGGGGGGGTCGGGGTAGGGAGGGGCGATATTCGAAGGATGTAACATTTGCTGTGGCTGTCTGGCAGGAGGGTGTGGTCAGCTTCAGGCATCCGGTCGCTTGTTGCAGGTGAAGACGGACGAGCTGTTGGGATGGGAGGATGAGGTGGGGCGGGGTGGATCCATGCAGGTAGAGGAATGTGTGTGTGTGTGTGTGTGTGTTGGGAGAGGGGGTGATTTTCGCAGAATGTAACGTTTGGTCTGGCTGTCCTATCCGGTAGGAGGGTCTGGCAAGGCACAGGAGTCGGGTCACTTGATGTAGGTGAAGGCAGATGAGCTGTTTGGGCAGAGCACTAAAGTGGCAGGTGGGGTAGAGCTGTGCAGGTAGAGGAGTGTGTTCGGGGGGCGGGGGGGGGTGACTTTTGCAGGATGTAACGTTTGATCTGGCTGTCCTGTCCAGCAGGAGAGTCTGGCGAGGCACAGGAGTTGGGTCACCCAGTGCACGTGAAGACAGATGAGCCGTTGGGGTGGATGGGAGTGCTGGGCAGGGTGGATTCTTCAGGTAGAGAAGTATGTTCGGGGAGGGGCGATGATTTTCGCAAGAAGTAACGTTTGCTCTTACTGTCCTGTCCGGCAGGAGGGTCTGGCGAGGCGCAGGAGTCTGGGCGGCCGGCTCAGGTGAAGACGGACGCGGCGTTACCATCTTACTGCAACCCGCCCAACCCATGCCCAGTGGGCCACGGCGCTGAAGACGGCTGCATCGCCACGTTCGAGAACACGGCCGGCTTCTCGCGCCGCTTCCAGGCCGAGCAGGACTGCATGTGCGACACCGAGCACATGTTCGACTGCCCCTCCTCCAACAGCGGCGCCGGCGGCGGCGGCGCCAGGGGAGCAGACCAGCGAGGCAGCCGCGACGGCTCGGACCTCGACCGCTTCGTGCAGCAGTTCGCGGTCAGTGTGCGCCTCTATATATTACAAACGCCATTGTGAAAAAAAAACTTTTCTGGGGTGCAGTAAAGGACATAAGGTACCTTTCATCGGGGAAGTACTATATTGGATGGTTCTATGTATGAGGGTTGGAACTTAAATAGTGGCAACTATTTATTCAGAACTGATACAAAAGCGTTACATGTTTGCACCAGTTATTGTTCTTCAAAGTTGTGTAGAACCCATTGCCGGTGATGTGGAAGCCACATTACACCGTTAGCAGAGACTGTTCTGTTGATAGTGCGAATGGAGCGGTCTACTACCTGTCGAATCTCTGGAACAGTTCTGAAGCGAATGCCACGAAGTGGCTTCTTCATCTTGGGAATCAAATCAAAGGACTTAAGTCCTGGGAGTATGGTGGATGGTAGAAACTACCCAGTTCGACCAAAGAGAGCAGCCACAGCTTGCGCTGTATGTGCCCACGCATTGTCTTGCAAAATAATGGGCGGGTTGCACAGAACGTGTTGCCGCTTCTTTCGCAGAGCTCGTCGCAGGTGATGCTCCAAAAACGAACAGTAATGCCGAGCATTAACTGTCTGTCGTGGAGGAACGTATGCGTTAGAATAACACCATCACAGTTGTACACGAGAATCACCATAACTTCCACCATACTAGGGCTGTGGAGGAACGTATGCGTTAGAATAACACCATCACAGATGTACACGAGAATCATCACAATTTCCACCATACTGGGGCTGTGATGCGCTTTCGACTTTTGTGGTGACCCATAATGACACACTTCATTGGATTGTCATTTTTTGCTCGTACGATGTGGCACATCTGTCATCTCTCCTTCGCACTCATATCACTCCATGTGCGTCTGAGCAGTGTCGTAACGCATCCATTTCTGCATTTCCGTCAATTCATGTGCAACCTATAGTAATGTAATTTTTTGGATACTAAGCATATTCGTATCCGGTTTCGTGAGAAAGCTCAAGATCATCTGGCTTCGATCACTGTCCACTAATGCGGCAACAGTATGCACTTCTCCTTCAGAGACGCTAGGACGACCTGCCCAATGCATGTCTGACACAGTCTGACAACCTTCATTGTAGGCTTTTATCCGACGTGCCACTATTCTGTACGGCAATGCCGATTACCCGGCACGCTTCTTGAAGACCTTGTTGGCACTCTCGTGCTATACGATCTCTGGCACATTCAGTTCTGATTCAACTCCCTTGTGACACAGTTACGTTAGACCTGTAGCACACAAGTGGCTGTCGGTGACGTGGATCTGGCGAGTCCATTTCCTCGGAGTTTAAGTAGGTACGTCAACATTTGCCATCAGCGACAGTAGTAGATCCATTGCATAGTCTCTCTACAGCAGTGTTGCCATTACTTAAGTTACAACCCTGTAGGGTCATTACAGACTCTGACACCGAGGTATAATTTCATTGCGACCTAGATGAAATTTTACACACATTACCTTTAAAGCATGCATGCATTTGATATCCTACTGCTGGAGGACACCTTACATCAGACGACGGCACCGTTTGATGGATCACCAAAAACAATGGTTGACACATGCATGTACATCTCCGCAAAGAAGAATTTTATACTACTCAATATACTTTACAGTGTATGGTGGAGAACTTGCAATAAAGTACAACACTGATTTACGTAGCAACATTGACGTTGTCATATTATGTAATCTTTCATAGATATGGGGACGAGGAGATTGTCTCATAGACGGGACGAGATGGACAGATAGGCCGTTGTGGAATGTACAGAGAGATGGAAGGAAGACAAAGAGTGGCGGCAGGAAAAGCAATAATTAGCATAACAAATTAAGACAAAGCAAAGATGATGTTCTTTACAGGAAATGCTCAATATGTTCACCATCATTCCTCAACATTAGCTGTAATCGAGGAATAATGTTGTGAACAGCACAGTAAAGCATGTCCGGACTTATGGTAAGGCAATGGTGTCGTATGTTGTCTTTCAGCATCCCAAGAGATGTCGGTCGATCACGATATACTTGCAACTTCAGGTAACCCCAAATCCAATTATCGCACAGAGGTCTGGGGACCTGGCAGGCCAAGTATGACGAAAGTGGTGGTTGAAGACACGGTCATCACGAAACGACGGACGCAAGAGATCTTTCATGCGTCTAGCAATATGGGGTGGAGTGCCATCCTGCATAAAAATCGTACATTCCAGCAGGTGTTTATCAGCCAGGCTGGGGATGATGCGATTCTGTAACCTCTCATCCGTCACGGTAGCGGTTACAAAACCAGAATCACGCAGTTCCTCGAAGGAAAAAGGCCTGATAACGGTAGATGTAAATCCAACCCATACCGTGACTCTCGTCGTGCAATGGAGTTTCCACGACAGTTCTAGGATTTTCGGTAGCCAAAATTCTGCAGTTGTGGGCGTTGACAGACCCTCGGAGCGTGAAATGAGCTTCGTCGGTCCACAACATGTTACTCAAACTGTCGTCATCTTCCGCCATCTTTTGGAACGCCCACGCCGCAAGTACCCTCCACTTCACTAAATCGCCAGGTAACAGTTCATGATTTTGTAAGGATAGCGTCATAGGGTACGCCTAAGTGCAATCCAAACAGTAGTGTATGGAATGCCGGTGCGACGTGCGACCGGTGAACCCGCTACAGTCTCCATTTTTTCCTAGTCGCAGCAGCATTACGCCTTGTGCTCGGTCGGCCACTACGGGGTCTATCGTCTAAATAATCAGTGGCTTCGAACTACAAAAACATTCTCGTCACAGCTGCATTTCTCAACGGACCTTTAACCATTCGAATCCCCTTCCTATGGCGATAGGATCGTAACGCTGAACTAGCACATTCCCCATTCTGATAATACACCTTCACTAAAAGCGCCTTTTCAGGTAACGTCAACATGCTGCGACTGCTGGTGCATCTGATTCTCTCTCTCATTACAGCTGCTTTTATACACGATTTTCTTGCGCAGTCACTGAGGTTTTACTGTCCAGCGCCATATGTTGGACATTTAAAAAAAAAAATCGCACTGACGTGTTTTACTGCCCACTTTAGATTTGTAGTTTTATAACTTTTTGCAAATATTTTGGACCATAATAATAATATAAATAATAAAAAATTAATTAATAAAAGTGTCTGAAACCCTTGTAGGGAAAAAAATAGGTACTGGAGGGTTCCGAACCAATGACCTTCAACGTCACAGTCCAAAGGGTTGCCCACTACGCTACTGCTAACACTGAGGAATTGAGTCCTTTAATCTCTTACTATTTATGGCCGGTGTTAACTGATGCTAATGTGGCATTTGTAGACACTAGATTATCATTTATCGTACGAAATAACGATGTGTTTTTATTAATTCTTCAGTACGCCATTGTTTTGAAATGACAACGTGTAAGTTACAATAAGAAAATCATCAAATACGCAACGCAAGATGGCGTATGCAACATAGTGCTCTGGACGAGGAATGTCACGTGACATCCGCGAACGGCTGTTATCGTTAATTCAGTGGAGGATGTCAACACTCCGTCATTTTTGAAAATATCTCTCAAACGGTACGAGATATGAAAAAAACATAAGAGAACAAAGTTGTAGAGAATTTTATCCTCTACAAATTCGTTTATTAAATTTTCGCGTCAGATGAACGGTTTATTTGCAATTAAAATGAGATTACAAACGGCTTTTTTGGTATTACTAACGTATTTCTTGTCAGAAATATTTCAAAAAGCGAGGTTTTGGTCTCTGGTAGCCAACAGTTATGTCTGTAAAATTTGGTGCCGACCGGTTGAACGGTTCGACCTAAAAAGTGTGAACACGTTACAGCCAGACAGACATCGTGAAATCGCCGTTATATTTGCTAATATCTCTGCAAAGATGCAAGAAAGGGAAAAATCATAATAGAGCGAAGTTGTAGAGAATTTTCCTCTCTACCAATTAGGCTATTCAATTTTCGTGTCAGATGAACGGTTCGTTTGCAATTACAATTACATTACAAACGGCTTTTTTTTTTGTTTTACTACCTAATATTTTACCCGAAAAATTTGAAAAAGGGAGGTTCTGGTCTCTGGCGGCCAATAATAATGTGTGCAAAATTTGGTGCTGATTGGTTGAACGGTACGTCTTAAAAACAGAGAACATGTTACGGACAGACAGACAGACAGACATCGCCGTTATTTTTGCAAATATCTCTGAAACGATACGAGATATGAAAAAAAAAACATAAGAGAGTAAAGTTGTAGAGAATTTTCTCCTCTATAAATTCGGTTATTCAATTTTCGTGTTAGATGCATGGTTAAGCCGTTATTTTCATTTAGATTTCGAGCTGTCAAAAGACGATCGAAAAGGCCCACTTTTAGTGTTACTACCGTAATCTAAAGTGGGCCAATAAAAGCCCATGTTATTCGAAGCATGTGTGTAAATTTGTACCTCTCTATCTACCTTATTCCGTAATTTAATAAGTGCTCAAATTTATACTGACATTTTGATCATGCAGTAGTCAGATAATGTAGGAAATATTGTGAAATTCATATACCATTGTTTATAACAGAAGGATGATATGGAGGCAGGAAGGAGAAGGAAGGACAAGAAGTAGGACAAGGAGGAGCAAGAGAAACGAGAAAAGGAAATAAAGGAAGAGGATGACATGGCGAAAGAGAGGAATTGAATGAGGAGGGACTGAGGGAGATGGACAGAGGAGTTATGAAGGAGTAGGAGTAGCACGAGGAGGAGCAATAGAAAGAGCAGAAGAAGTAAACGAAGAGGATGATATGGAGAAATATAGGAGTTGAATGATGAGACGGACTAAGGGAGATGGACAAAAGTGTGATGAAGGAGCAGGGGTAACATGAGGAGGAGCAATAGAAACAGCAGAAGGAGGTAAAACAAGAGGATGATATGAAAAAATAAGGAAACAGAGGGAGAGCGACAAAGGAGTGATGAAAGAGTACCACAAGGAGGAGCAATAGAAAGAGCAATGAGGATGATATGGAGAAAGAGAGGAGTTGAATGAGGAAACTGACTGAGGGAGATGGACAAAGGAGTGATGAACGACCAGGAGTAGCACGGGGAGGAGCAATAAAAACAGCAGAAGGAGGTAAAACAAGAGGATGATATAGAGGAATGAGGAGACCGAGGGAGATGGACAAAGGAGTGATGAAGGAGTAGCACAAGGAGGAGCAATAGAGCAGAGGGAGGTAAAGGAAGAGGATGATATGGAGAAAGAGAAGAGCTGAATGATACTGCAGGAGATGGACAAAGACATGACGGAGGAGTATGAATAGCACAAGGAGGAAAGATGATATAGAGAAAGAGAAGAGTTGAATGAGGAGACGGACAAAGAGAGGTAGAGGAGGGGTGTTATAAAGAAAGAGAAGAGTTGAAAGAGGATACAGACAAAGAGAGGCAGAGGAGGGAAAGATGAAATGGACAGGGGAGGAGATTAGGCAAGAGAGAGAAGGGAGAGATGAGCAAAGAGAAGGCAGGGGAATGATTGAGCAGGGCAGAAAATGATAGATGGACAGAGGTGGAAGGGGAAGATGTTTAGGAGCAGGAGGCGGATACATCCAGCTTTAACCAGTTATAATTATTACATCCCATAGACATACTAAATCAGATGGATGTTGATATCCAAATTTCAACTCCTGTTCTAAATAACGCCATTCCTTTTATAAGGCGTTAATACTGAATTAGTGGCCGATCAGTAAGAGAAATGGTGCCTGAGTGATCATCAAAACAGGGAAAATGCGTGAATATGGCTAAAGTATTTTGATCTTGTAAATGCAGAAAAAAAGCAAACAGTGCACAGGGAGTTTTAAACAAATTTCGTGGCTCATTACTGTGGTAATTTTACTGAGCCAATCCAAGTCATGATTCAACAAGTATCTCCCAATTTTCATAGAACCACCTTTAACCTCAACTACATACATCTTGCATAGCGAGTTAAACTAATCATTTAGTGGCGCATTAGATATCTTTCACCATTTGAAAATAATGCAAAACAAGAACTGACATGACCATAATACATGCATCAACTTAGCTACTGTTTGTTACCTTAGTTTCCATTTCGATTACCCTATCGAAGACTCCAGTCCCCTTGTTCCACTCTAAGCAATGCGAGACAGCAGATTAAACATCGACTGCATGGAGTACATAAAGTTCCACGATCTGGTCGATGTGAACCTGCATCCTGTAAAACCCATTAGATTCCGATCGTTCCTGAGGACTCATTAAGGCTTTTCTCTGGTCCTTATCACTCAGGATGTTTTACAGATCTTGTATGAGCACTGTTATGTAACTACGAGTGGTGCGGCATTCCTTGTAGAAATACTGCACAGTCCAGATGAACTGACCAAGAACTATAACAACTTAATGTTGATGCAATCGTCTGTACGTCTGAAACCTAGTTCCTTTCTGTCATCCCCCATGGAAATGTTATAGGGACCACACAGTTCCTTACCTTTAAAAATGATTTAGGAAACAATCTGAGCAGCTCTCTTAGACTGTTCGAACATTATGATATTGTCTATCGGTTAGTAAAGTTGCTAGAAGGTCAAAACCAGTTGCAAACGATTTAGATAAGACATCTGCATGACACGAAAACTGGTCATTGACCCCAAATAATGAAAAGTCTGAAGTCACCCATATGACCACTAAACGAAATCCATTAAACTTTAGTTCCACAATAAATCAGTCAAATCTCAAGCCCACAGATTCAACGAAATACCTAGGAATTACAATTACGAACAATATAAAGTGAAAAGAACAAATAGAGGATCTTATAGCGAAGACGTTACGAAGACTACATTTCATTGGCAGAACACTTAGAACATGCAACAGTTCTGCAAAAGAAACTGCCTACATTAAACTTAGAAGATGCAGCAGTTCTACTAAAGAAACTGTCTACATTTAACTTGCGGGATCCTGTCCAAATGGTGCTGACAGATGACCTAGAGAAAGTTCAGAGAAGGGCAGCTCGTTTTGTATTATAGCGATATATGGGAGAGAGTGTCACAGAAAAGATTCATGGTTTCGGGTTGATATAATTAAAAGAAAGGCGTTATTTGTTGCAGCGAGATATATTTGTAAAATTTCTTTCCCAAAGTTCTCGTCTAAATGCGAACATATATTGTTAGCAGCCACCTTCATAGGAGACATAATCATCATAATAAAATAAGAGATTAGTCGAGAGAGAGGAGGAAGATATGAGCAAAGGAAAAGGAGGAAACATGTTCTAGTGTAAAACCTATGCTGTTGAGATTTTTATTCTACTCTTCCAACTATTTATAGTGCGGCACAGACTGATCTGACAATTTACTGTACCCAAGGCTCCTGCAAGGAAGACATCAACAACATGTCACGTAGAAGTCAGAGAAATGCTCCTCGCCTATCTACAACCGGTGAAAGTTTGTCACTTACGCACTGTAAGAAAAATCTTAAAATTAAAAAAGTGTAAGAAGTGAGAATAAGTACGGGTACTAAAGTGATGTCACTAGTTACTGAAATAAAAAGCTGATTGGAATCTATTTGTGTTTATTATTTAACCTTGACAAGATAGATAAAAAAACATAAAAAATTTCAAAATAAAATAAAGTTGGTAAAATGGCTGAAGAACCACACCTACTTGACTTTAAAATTAATTCAATTTCCGCAGTTTATGTTCAAGGGTGTCACAATGTCAGAAATGTTAGCGATGGTAAAAAATGTGTTGTTACGGTGTGGGGATGGGTGGAGTTCACCTAAAGATTTCGAACATGATACCGTTAACTGCGCAGACTGCTGCTAGCTGTATCTCTGCTGAAATTGAAACTAAATATTGTCTATCTTGATCTACTACTGCCATTATCACTTTCCTGCGTCTTAATGAAGTCAAGAACGACCTATAAAAGCTAGTCTGGCTATAAATTGGTATGGTATGTCAGTCTCAGACTAACCCACTACATTGCCACTCAAAATTGCGCTCGCAATCATTAACTAATGCACTCTGCCTATGTTGACACCGGATATTAAATATCTCGGTCAACACTATGAGCAGCCCGCAATCCTTAGTAGATTCGCTAGGATCCTCTTCATAACAGAGGTGCTCCTTACAGTGCAATACTGAACAGGAGTCTTTATCACCTTTCCACACAAGGAATTGCCGCGAGAGTGTCACACTGCTAGTGACAACACACACAGCAGGCATGGGCGAAAGAGTGAGTCTACCTTAATTTTTCTCGTTCTCGTTGTATATATCTTTCGGGGGCCACTGGTGCTTCCCCATCAGTGGCTTGCTTACCAGTTGGATAGTGCATCTCAAAACGCCGTACGGCTCTTGGGCCAATAGTGAGTCAGCTAACGTCTCATTTAGGTATTTCCTCTCCGAATTGACGGCGCCGGTTTCGGAATTCACTTTTTCAAGTAAACATCTTTTGTAGAAAACGCCATTGTGTGGCCTCTAAAAGGCTTTTAAAAGTGTCCCTATTTCCCCTGGTGGTGTAAAGAGGATTTTTATGTGGCTTTTGTGTTTAAGAGCGGATGTAGTGGGAACCCTTTTGCCCAGCTGTGTATTTTCGCCAGCCGCCATAGCACGGGCTCCATGCCTCCGCTTTACATAAACTATGGGTGTTTGTTCACTAGTATGCGTCAGCCTCGATTATCTTGCCGCACTTGTGCCGTGATCTCATAATTTGTATACCAAACTGTAATTATTATCATTGAAAACGTCCGTACCCCATCGAGTGTTTATTCAAAAGATTCGTCTTGATGAGTAGAATGTGATTTTGAGGTAGTAATATGCAGGAAATGACACTGAGGAAAACTTGACTTCTTACAATTTATAATGGCAAATATTTTTATATGTGGTGTCTTAATATATACAGATATAAGTTTGTTGATTTTGTCTCAATCAAAAGGTGATCTCACAGAACAAAGATATATGTCGAAATCTGAAGTTTTATGTTTTTCAGCATCTGGGACACAAGTAATCGATGCCTGGCCATACAGACATCCATTGCAGCAGAGCACTGCTTTACTCCTAAACTGGTTATTGGGGCATTCAATCTTTTCAATAATCGCCCTCCACCTCATCGATGGGGTGGCACACATGACCTTTTGGTGGAATGCCCACAAACGAAAGCGCTCTGCTCTTATGACGAACTCTACTCCAAATTTCACACAGTGACTCTTATCCATGGCCACCAACGAGCCATAGGACACTAACTCGTATTTGTGCCGTTTAATGGAAAACTTGTAAAGTGTGAAAAGAGATGTACATGTTCTTTCTTTGGCTTGTTTGTTCGTTTCATGTTGCGGGAAATGAACCTCCCATTTACTTTAAGACGTATTGGAACAGGCCAATTTTCCTTTCTTCTTCTTCTCACTTGCAGACCTTTATGAAGAAGGTGTATACCCTAGTGTACAGTTGTGACATATTCTTGCTATAGTTCTCTTTCCTTTATGCTCTTTATTTTTAACTAATAGTCCTGCTGTTGAATATATACGCATATGTGGTTTACATTGGAGTGTAATAGTGCTTCAACCGGAAGGATTTGAGTTTTTCCCTTTATGGCTGAGGAAGTTTCCATATTTACATGTAATTGTTGCACTTAATGTTACAGCACATCAGCATTTTAGTTTACAGAATTTTCTGTTCTATTCCTTTCGATGTGGCATGTAGTTGGACAGGTTGAAGGGGCAACAGGATTTCCAAAAACACAAAAATTACAGAAAAAAATAGAAATAAGAAACAAAAAAATAAAAATGTCTCTGGTAATATAGGCGTCCTGGCACTACACAAACATGGAAGTAGTCAAATGTTAAAATGTTTGTAAACCTAATATTCTTCAAAAGTGACCAAACTGGATAGTGGCGGCTGGTGCTTGAGATGACTGGGGGTTCTTTGAGTGCCATCTTGATAGTGAAACGCACCCTCCTTCCCCTGCTGGGTGTCCCAAAGAGGCAATCTGGCGCATGTAATTCGTTTCTAAACCATACTGAATGTTGTTCATTTTTCTTTGATATTTAAAGAACTAGAACATATGAATATGCTCATTGATTGATTGGTGATATAGGGCGTTCAACATCGAGGTCATCAGCACCGAATATGCTCATGAACAGTAAAACACAGTAAGAAACTTATTACACTGTGTTAAGTGACTTACAAAATGAATCTGTTATCATGAAGAGACAAACTACCTTCAGGTCATGTGACACTCTCAGCATCATCCCTTCCTAACCTTACACATGTGCAAAGGCTGCTCTCCCCCACCTCTTTTCAAACAGTTAAATATTAGGTACAACCAAGAGTATGAGTCATTTACCTTCAAAATGGCGACACATTTCCTAAAACGTCCAAATATAAGTGTCAAGTAACAATACAAAAGCCATTGTTGTTTCCATATCTGTTATAAAGAAGACTGGGTTTAAAACAAATTACTAGCAGTCGGTCTCACACCCACTACCTTCGACGACGCAGCGTGATACCGCTAACCACACGGGTATTCTTTCTAGCTGGACAGTAATTGCTTATTATTATTCATGATCGGATCTTTTGAAGGCTTCTACAGTTGATGCGTCTTTAATAAATTGCTATAAGATATTTTACCAAATATGAGTTTCATATATCTTCAATGCGCCAAAAACAAATATGAAGGGCGGATGTTGCCTTCGTGGAGAATTTGCGCATGTACAAGGTGATGTGCGCAGTAACTTGTCTTGCTTCGGCACCATTCGTGCGTAACCGTCAGATCTGGAGTAGCCAGGAGCTGGTGTCTCTACCAGTTCCAAACCCAATGTTAAATGTCGCGTTTCCCCTCGCCCCTCCCTGCCGCGAGAGCGTCCACGTTTTACCTCCAGGGGGTTCAGAAGAGAATTTGAAGCTCAGCCACGCATGCGCATTGCAACACAGCGGCCATTGCCGCCTGCATTAAGCGGCCACACTACGAGTCATACAAGTGCTGTCTCCACGACATAAAACGTTTCTCATGCGATAAAAATACTTTGAATGTGCCTATGAAATGATCTGAGAGAAGAACAAAACGAATGGTAGTTTAAAAACACTTTTTGTTTTATTTATTAACTTTTTTCTCACAAAGAGCTTTTTTTTTCGGAGGTTCACTGAACCAGTGAATACATAGGAAGCGCATCCACTGAAACTGACCCAAACTGCGATGGTCATCAGTCCATAGACTTACAAACTACTTAAACTAACTTACACTAAAGACAACTCACACACCCATGCTTGAGGACGGACTCTAACCTCCGGTGGGAGGTACCATGACACCTTAGACCAAGCGGCCATTCTCCGTGACCATGGAAGTACTACCTAACGTGGAGACATATGAGTTTTACTAGATAAGTCTGCAAATTACAAAACACTCTATATCATGTTGTTGGGTTTACTTCCCTGTATTGTATCTAGAAAAATTTACACCGTATATATTTAGAACGCTTATAGAAATTACGGAAATGCCGCGAGTAAAGAGGACGATAGATATGGGCACTACCCTGTTTGTCACAAATTTTCAACTTTACCCATTGACGTAATTCAGTGCCCACAGGCAGCTAATGTCTTTAATTCATTTGTGTCTTGACTTAGAAGTATATTCCTACTGTACACATTTATTTAACGTATATGTATTTTTTTATTATTTGCAACACAAAACAAAAAATTATTTCCAAATGTAAATGTGATAATTGTTGATAATTTTAAATCTGCTGCAAATATACGTGTAAATAATTCGTTGACCACATGACGAACTTTTGTCGTACTCACTGAAAGCTTTGTAAACTGACTCACTGTTTATTTTTTTAGGGGGTGGAAGATCGTCATCCCACACTGGTTGCTAAGAAGTACCATATTGAAAAGGTAAGCACGCATTTTTAAACTTTGAAGTTCAACAATGTAAGTCATGCAACAAACTAAATGAAGCAAATAATAAATATAGCAACTTCAAGACGTAATTTTTAAATAGACCCTCAGAAAACGTAACTAATGACCAGTTAAGATATATTTTGCGTCAAGATGGGGCAGCACTCAATCGCTCGTTCCTAAAATACCTGTCTGATGAAGGACGTTATCTTATCCGACACCAGTTGCCAGCTGATGTTGGGAAAGCTGGCTATTGGCTTTGGATAAGATAACGTCCTTCATCAGACAGGTATTTTACGGATGCCAATGATCGGCTGCTGCCCCATGTTGACGCAAAACTTTTTTCCTTGGCTATCAAAAATGTTTGTAAGCTTAGAAACCAAACGGCTTTCAAAGTAACTTATATGGGCAACACACACAAACCAATGCCCGTAGGAGGGCTCGAACCTCCGACGGCAACGGCCGCGTAGTACGTGACACAAGCCACAGACCGCGCAGCAATACCTGCTCTGCCATTGGCCATCAGTCCCTTTTGCTAAAGTTCCTAAATTGTATTTCCGAAATAAATGCAATTACAGTCGTCCAGTTGAAAAGTGACTAAATGTAAGGCAGAAAAAAATGTAGTGTCACATTTTTAATACAACATTATAAATAGAATGAAATTTTGTGAGATGACATAAACCGCGGACATCGCATTATATCACAGAAACTTCTTACAACTTTAGTTTTTTAGAAGTTAACATTAAAGGAGAACATCTTGTTTGTTTCGATTAAGGTAGCTGATATTAAGCATAGTTTTCTTAATTAAATTGTAATTTATAGACAGATTGTCGTCAGCCTGCTTTCTGTGACTTTTCATTATGTTACAACACCCTATAATCTTCAGTTCATGTCTTTTCACGAATCGGACTGTTAGTTAACTAAAACTAATCGCGATTAAATGAAACAACAAACATCACTTCTTCTAATTAGTTAATCTCATAAGTGATTTTCTAGTACAGTCTCTGACACTAAAGATCTGTGAACAGTCCCGAATCATTAACGTAGATCAACTATTAACTTCAGTACTTTACTGTCCTTCGAAACAGTCACCTCCCACATATTCTGTGGTTGTTAGTTCTAGGCTTACAAACTATTTAAGCTAAGGGTAACACATACACACATTCCCAAGACAGAGAGCAACTGCACGCTTCGCAGCAAGGCGCATTAGAGCGTTCAGCCATCCCACCGAAGCCTAGCGATACCACAGAGCTCTGTAATACATGTCCTCGAAACTTTCCACGATGTCTTCCTTTGGGATAGCACCGAGCGAGGTGGCGCAGAGGTAACTCTGTGGTAAACTCCGAGCGTTAGCTCCGTCTCTAATGACCAAACTGTCGACGGGACGTTACACCATACGCTTCCATCCTTCCTTCTTTCGGGATGGTGTTCAAAAGCGTCGTGACGTATCGTTGGATGTCTGGGAATATCGTTAAATCTCTTTCCTTTCAAAGTTTGAGTCGAGGAAATAGAAAGGAAGATTGAGATACGGCAAGTATGGTGAAGAATCGCTTTGAAATGAAGAGATTTGGTGATACTTCTGACATCCAACGAAACGTGACGATGCTTTTGAACACTAACCCAAAGGAAGGCTTCGTGGCAAGTACCCAGGAGCAGTATCGCAGAGCTCAGAGGTGCATAGTTATGGTAGATGACTATCTTGAAGGACAGTAAGATAACTGTAGTTCATCATCTACGTTAATGTCACAGGATTATTGTCAGTAGTTGTATATTCTGGGTTGACTAGTCATATCATATCTCCTTATATCGAGTCGGCAAAGTGGAACAACTAAGAAGACACTCAACGTTAGAAGTTCCCAGTAACGTTGTTGATCAGGTGCATATGGTGAGAAACCCGTATGAAAATTGCTTTTATTTCGTAAATGGTTGGCCATCTGGAGTTCTCAAGTGGGGCATTTTCATGTTTCGCAACGCGCTACGTGTACCATAAATTTGGACGAATTAGGCGATGAGGAGTAACCTCTCCTGGTTACAGTTTTCCAAATCACTAAAGATTGACTGATGGAACACTGTGTGTGTAGTTGGTGAAATAATTACATTTACTGATCAGTAGCTTAAGCGGAACTGAGGTATCTGGTGTCGTTTCAAGCTGAAGCACCATATTAGTGCGTGCTGTAGCCTCCAAGGACGGCAACGCAGGTGCTGATTCTGGAGTCCATTCTACCATACAGATCGCCAGTACTGAAGACATGTTCTCCCTGATCACGTTGTTCTGATAGAGGTGTGGGTTGACGAGTAGAACGTGTCAGTTGTCATCCCATAATATCCCGCACGAGCCTGATTGGAGACAGAAGGAACTGAGGTACCAACAGCCGTAAGTATTCTATTACAACCAGTTTCGGCATTTCACTATGCCATCTTCAGGTCCCTACATCGGAGCATGATATCCAAACTGGATGATACTACACTGGATTCGTGGATTTCGTCTCTTAGTTGGAAACAACAGCAACTGTTTATAACATAAATGTGACCAGATGATGGTGACACAGTGCACCGAAACCGGTCGTCATTTAATAAATTGTTAGTGTGCGATTTTGGCTTGTCATTTTTAAAACTGTATAAATTTGTCGTAGGAGCAAGCGGCTGTGGTATCTCGTCAGTCTTACTATCCATTTCTTCTGTGAAGAGTCTCCAACGTGCCTTCTTGAAATTGGACCGCGTTTTAAATGGGACGGTAACTGGGCATACTACAGATTTAACATTCAATGAGATGGGTCTGTGCTCAGTCCTTGGTAGCGCATCTTCTACCGACTTGAAAGATTGCTGCGCTATGTGTTCTGTTACAAATATATTGTATGGGTTGCATCCGAGTCTGGCTGGTAATTTGGGATCGTCTTTTTCCCCATTGGAATCTGTCTCTTGGTGACCCCATGCCGTACTGTGACTATTGAAATCTTCAGTTATAAACTTCAATGGCTGCGTTTGGAAATTACTTGGTTCTCTGAACGTGAAATCTGCTCCAGGTGGCATATAGAGAGAGGTCACTGTGCAAGCTTTTAACTCAACTGTTAAAATTTTTTTGACATCCACATGCGTCATTACCGCTGATCGGACCATGAGGCCTGGTTTTGTGAATATTGCGCTCCCGTATTGTTCGTGTGGTCTGTGGCTGGTGGGTCCTCTGTGGGTTTCTTGTAAGATTAAAACATCATACTTGCATTTGCTGTATATGTCAGATGGTAAAAGTTCTTTATTTGCAGATAGACCTTCGATGTTAACTGAAGTCATTTTTAAGGCTGGTTCTGAAAAGGACCTTTTATTCACACTCATTCTCATCTGGCGTTCTGGTGTTAGAAGGATTAGCCGGCTGTGTGCCGATTCCAGGAACGGTCGACCTTTCGATCTTCTAGGTGGCTCCTTCTGTGTCCTCAAATGAAAGTGCTAGTCTCCCTTTATATATATATATATATATATATATATATATATATATATATATATATATATATATATATATATATACCAACTTATGATCTTTGAAAGTTGTAATGTTGACCTGAAGATGGCCTGACACAGGAAACCAGTTCGTAAACCAATAAATTTGCAGAATATCTCGCAGTTATCTTGTGTGTTTCATTCATAATGTATACAATATTCTGACAAAAACCGACGGAACAGTCAGTGAATACGAAATATATGATTGGATCCGTAATATGGGGACAAATGTTTCACTTCTGCTGCGTTAAGGGTATTCCCCTTTATTTTAACCTCCCAAGGTAAGAGTTGAGAAGTAATGTCGTGACTGTATATGTCAGACTGTGGTACACCCCGGCCGCGAACTCTAAAAACGGCGCCGGCCGCGGTGGCCGAGCGTTCTGCGGTGCGTCAGTCACAGTCTGCACGGCCACTACGATTGGGGGTTCGAATCCCCCATTGGGCATGGATATTTGTGCTGTCCTTAGTACAGTAAAACTTCACTTAGCGGACATTTTAAAATTCCCCTGCAAAACAACATTAGCCCTTATGCTAAAATTATTCCGCATAGTGGACATTCTCAATAACGGACACGGACAGCGTAATATGTCCCCCAACAACAATCAAAACTTCCAAATAACGCATAGCGTGGAAGAATCAGTGCACTCTTGCATGTCAAAAGTCCGAGTGTCGTCAATTCTAACGTGTGTTGATTGAAGATTTAGCGTGTTTCTTGTTCGTATTACGTGATTTCTTGTCATTGCCATCTATTGGAACTTCTTGGAAGTACAGTACGTACAATATTGGTTCATGCAATGTAGAAACAGACCCTGAGAGTGTGGCGCTAAACACTTTCCGCCTGTTATCGGTACATCACACGAAGCCAAGCGTTCAACAGTTAACGCAATGTTGTGTTGCAGCGTGGGCTTGGGTAGGATAGGGGAGAGGCGACAGGTGTATCGAATGTTTTCATTCGATGGCTGCCACAGCCTGGTTTAAAAGTCAAAAACTTAATCGAATGCGTCTTGAGTGTTTTCTTGTCGTTCGTCTGTGTGTTTTCGATTTGAAGTTTCGTGCTCGCGCTACATGCTTTAAAATGCCCAGAGATAAAAGTGGCCAAATACCAAAAAGGAAGCATTCGAGTGCCGGTAAGAAAAAGAAAAAAACACTGATTACGGGCGCGAAATGAAAAAAAGAATGTGATGTAGTTGTAACAGAATCTTCGCACTTTGCAGAAAATTGATGCTGGTGAGCCACCCGCGAAAGTTGCTGCGGATTTAAACGTCGGTATGAGTGCGATTACTGATTGATAAACAAACTGATCAAAAATTTAAACATTTTGTTCCACTCAAGCGTCAAGCAGCGCAATGAAATCTCGAAAAAGAATGAGAAAAGGTTCACATCCTCAGTCAGAAGAGGCTTTATTTTTGTGACATGAACAAATAAGAGCCAAAGGTGTGCTAGTTAAGGTCATCTACTTCCTCAAAAAGCTGTGACTTTTTATGAACTCATTGAAAGAAAGGAGTAAGAATTCCACGGTAATTATGGTTGGCTGGATCGGTTCAAGAAGCGGCGTGGTATTGACGCAGTTCCGTGTGTTTCATGGATGAAAACAGGAGACTTTGGTTTTATCCGAGATTTTCGTTATCCGAACGGGCCGCCATAACGATCATTTCGGATAAACGGTAGTTTACTATTTTGTATTTTATCCTATTCTTAACATCGGACACTTGTTAAAAGCGGAGAGATTTATTTTCCCCATTAGTGTCCGTTATTCAAATGTTTCAAATGTTTGTATAGCTTATGGGACTTAACTACGAGGTCATCAGTCCCTAAACTTACAAACTAACACTAAGGACGGCACAAATATCCATGCCTTAGGGGGGATTCGAACCCCCGACAGTAGTGGCCGTGCAGACCTGACTGGAGCGCCTCAGTCCCCTCGGCCCCCGCGGCCGGCTGTCCGTTATTCAGACGTTTTACTGTATTAGCTAGTTCATAAGTAGTTTGTAAGTTTAGGGACTGATGACCCCGGAGTTCAAATGTTTGTACAGCTTATGGGACTTAATTACGGGGTCGTCAGTCCCTAAACTTAGAAACTACTTATCAACTAGCTTATCCTAAGGAAGGCACAAATATCCATGCCTTAGGGGGGATTCGAACCCCCGACAGTAGTGGCCGTGCAGACCGTGACTGGAGCGCCTCAGTCCCCTCGGCCACCGCGGCCGGCTGTCCGTTATTTAGACGTTTTACTGTATTAGCTAGTTCATAAGTAGTTTGTAAGTTTAGGGACTGATGACGCCGTAGTTCAAATGTTCAAATGTTTGTACAGCATATGGGACTTAACTACGGGGTCATCAGTCCCTAAACTTACAAACTACTTATCAACTAGCTTATCCTAAGGAAGGCACAAATAGCCATGCCCGAGGGGGGATTCAAACCCCCGACCGTAGCGGCCTTGCAGACCGTGACTGGAGCGCCTCAGTCCCCTCGGCCACCGCAGACGGCGATCCCGTAGTTAAGTCCCATAAGCTCTACAAACATTTGAACATTTCTCTAAGCGGCCAGCTTTGTGTCTCGTAGAGTGTACGCTGGTCTCAACATTTTGTGTTTGTCTTGCAGGACGAAAATCCGTTCCTGCACGGCGAGCGGCTACCGGTGGCTGCCAAGAAGGGCAACAACGTGCTGTACTGACCCCCTGCACCTTGGGGTGGAGCAGCGCGGGACCCACGCCAGAGCGCGCTGCTGTTCCGAGGCGCCGAACCAGCAGATCCAATTTGGCGTCCGGGGCGGGTGAAGCCCAAGAATGGACTCCTCTCGCACCGCGGACGCGACCAACACTCTACGCTGAACCGCCGCTATTTTTATCTGGAACTGAATACGTGCATTCCTAGGCAAGCACTTAAAAACACGTTCTCACACTCGTGATAATATTACCGTTTTCACATCCACACTGCAATTGGTATTTCAATCAGCACCAACTTTAAGCAGTTTCAGAACACCAGCAGAACTTCCCACTTGAAAGGTGATTAACCACCAGTTCACAACAAACAAACAAACAAACAAACCAGTTACCAACGACTCATATCTGCATATCACATTCTTCCCGACCATCAAGTCTTATCAACCTTCCCGTCATTGTTATGACAATCCAAGTGATCAGTCATTTTCAATCAGTGACATAATAACGAGTAAACAGCCACATATCATCCAGTACTCCTGCAAAAACCTTACATTCAGCTGGAAAGATATTATTGCCTTTCATATACACTCTACAGTTCAGCAGACTAACCTATCAACATATGAACGTATCCACATAATGATGCATTAAGAACCTCAGAAACAATGTAACAAGGAAGCACGGACGGCCGTATTCATTCCAAAAAAGAAATAAGAGTAGTGTGCGTGACAGTACTTGTCATGATTAATTTCTTGCAATATTTATTGCATGCAAATTTCGTATCATTTATTGTATTATTTTAAGTAGCTTCTGCCTGATCAGTTCCTCATTACCAAGACGTAAAATATTTACAACTGTATTATGAGATCGAAAAATAATACGTACATAACAGTGTGCCGCTGAAATCCAGTCACTGGAGACAGGAATGTTTTTTGTTTTCTGCGTATGTTGAAGAACATGTTCTGTCCAACCCATGAAAAGCATACTAGATCCAGTCACAACTTCAGGCAAACAAATGACAAAATAATCTTCACTTTATGGCTCTGTAACAATCCAATACGGTCTATCCGAGATAACCTTCAGAAAATCTAGTTAATGTTGCTATTCTTTCATACTGATGCGCACGTGGAATTATTTCACCACTTTCTAACGAACCATGTTCGCAGAATGTTACACTCAATCTTATTTGTCAGACATTCACCATCGTACTACGTCAGGAGTATGGTCGTGTTCATTCCACAATAGAATTGTCGTTCCTGGCATATGGCTCCCATAATCAAGATTGTACATTTTTTTAAACCCTAGCGACTCTTTTTAAGTCGTAGTAAGCCTCCGGTGGTCTGGCCGTGATATCAGATTTAATGCTTTTGGGGAAACCAAGACACGGTCTGTTCAAACAAATCAAGAGTAACACAAACTGCGGGTTCCCTTCTGCGACCTAGTACTAGTGAGATACATAGAGTATTGAACAGGCAAGGAATTAGTCAAACTTTCGGCCAAGCAGAGAAATTAAAGAAATTTTGCTACTCGCTGAAGATGAATTCTGCTTTAGAATGCTGGGCATTTAAACACCGATATTCATAATTCCTATTACAGGCTTCTTGGTGCTGCACAGATGTCTTAGTAGGTGATTTTTTGATGAGAAAATCAAGTGCGGAAATGTTTAGTTTGGATGAAAAATTAATTTGAAGTTCGGAGAGCCCAAATATCTCGCTTCACGACACACAGTACCGACAATGAACTCTCCTTTGTACACGTCAGGGGAAGAAGGCATGGGCAAAGTATCAGATACCCGAGTTGGGTTTCCCTTCAAAACTACCATCAAAAAACTCAAGAAAGTAGGCTGACCAAAGAGCGCCACTGTCAACATTCCCAGTTGGGAAAGACCCACTCCATCACAGCTGTTGTTGTAGTTGGACCAAACTGACTTGTGGTTGCATAATTACACCAGGGACTGATTTATGGCAATGCCCTCTTCTCATTTTGTGTGCAAACCGTGAGCGGAAAATATGCAAAAGATCCAACCTTTAAACTAATTTTAAATCCAAACGGTAAACTTCCATACGTGGGTTCCTTGTCGTAACTTCATCTACTAACACTCCTCTATTAGTCTTGGAAGCCTGTAACAGCAAATCTAAATAGCCCTGTTTGAATTCTCGGCAGTCCCAAGCCGAGGTCGCCTTCAACGGATAGAAAAATATCTTTAATTTCCCTGTTTGTTTGGAAGAGTGTTCCGATTACCTGCCTGTTCAAGACTCTACCGATCTTACTAGTGTGGAATGGGAACCGCTGTAGTCTTTGTCCTCTTGACTTGTCTGAACAGCGTCGTTTCCAGTTTCCCCAACAGCACTAGTTCAATACCGTGGACAGACTACAAACAAAAGTTATGTGCACTAGTCTACACGGACTGTTGGCGAACGCCTTAAAATACACGTGTCTGGATAAACCATCGGTAACTGCGCACCACAAACTCAGTAAGCGTGAGATCTTGTTGAATTAAATGAAAATAGTTCTTCACACATCGAACTAGGGGAGCAATTAGATTTTGTGTGTGTGTGTGTGTGTGTGTGTGTGTGTGTCCATTCGCTCATATGCTGAATCAATTCGACATTCTACAAAACATACGTCAACAGAGGTTCACAAACTTGCACTAAATTCAGAATATGGAGTCTGTGTTCGCACAATGATGTGAAAGGGACGCCTAAGGGAATAAATAACTCATATTAGCCAAGTGGCAAACTACATTTACCAGATTTTATGCGTAAAACTCTAAAAACACTGCATTCAAATTACCGTATATCTGTGCTCTTAGCTTTCATCTATTATGATTAACATTCAAAAACATCTTCCTGTGTAGCTCATTAAACTATAACCACACACTAAATCAGGCTTATTTTCTAAAAACGCGGGAAAGCAAAACAGAGTCTCTCTCAGAATATAAGAAATGGAAAATACAATTCGTCTGGAAACATTTAATAGAAAACCAGTTCAATTAATATAACACGTTCAAATATATCAAGTTTACTGTACAACTAAAATAGCATATGAATCATTTCCTTGCAAACACAGAGAGCACATAAAATATTTACAAATTACATCTAGTACACCATATGTAGAGACATAGTCGAAGTCTCGAGTGGTTCCTAAGGGTTTATATTTCACTGCACTTCAAAGGGTCATGACTTTCATAAAATCGAAATCAACAGTAATTTTCTATTTATCCAAAATATTATTGTAAAGAAATTGATCGTGACCGCCAGAAGGTAGCTATACACATACTGAGCAATTAACATCATGAAAAGAATAGCATAATATTATCTGTTTTAAATATCAAATGAAACACGACTTTCAGAATATCGTAAAAAACATGAACATTACACAAAATGCCTAACTCCTTCCCATTAAAAGCAGAAAATTTATACCACCTGTTCAAGAAGTATCCCACCTCCCATCCTCTAAGTGAGTAGAAGCAATTACTGCTTTTAATTTACAAGGGACGTCAAGTTTTAAGGAGAAATAAGCAAACGTTCACCCATAGATGACAATGACATGTTTTTCAAAGCTCTGGGTAATTGTAATAGCTGACAGTTCAGGCAGTTCATAAAGTATTTAGAATATTATATATTACTCATGAATCAGTCTACCTATTGGTAAAAGCTGCACCAAAAGTACAACAGTTCCTGACGTTAGTCCAAACATAGAAAGGGGAACTCATGACCTCTGCAATAGGAGCAAAACAACAAATTATTTTACACTTTCTCTTCCTATTATCAAATGTTTCACTCTTCTAACAATAATTCCAATAGTCCAAGTAGTCGATCAGTGTATGCAGTTATGACTTTACGAATATCTAGGTTCCCAACAAGCGTATTCTCGTTTCAAAAGTTAGCGTGCATAATCCTTCATTTTCAAAAGGCGTAACATCGCAGAAACGTGACGATCTTGTAAGGACATTTGTTGGGAAGGCGTATGCTCGACCTCGGCTTATTGGGAGAGTTTTGGGAACATGCGGTTCATCTGGAAAGGTGAGCACGTATAAAACGCTTCTTTTTTCCCTCGCTCTATTTGGGAACGGGACAGAAAAAATTGGCTATTATTGGTACGCTGTATCCTCCGCCACACACCTTACAAGTAGATGGCGGCGTATGCACGTAAATGTAGCATCGCGAAAGAGTCAATTTTTTAAATCTCTGTCTCCCATTTTACTGTTTTCAGTTACTTTTACTTCAGAATCATCATTTCTGTCATAAGTCATTTACTCTGTGTCATATAAATTTAAAAATGCTGCAGATTGGAATCAGCCATTCTTAAATTCCTATGGGGCACATAAAAATGCTAATGGCCGAAATCTTGATTGTGAATTTCAAAATTTTAATTTAAAAATGTCATCAGTGACCAACGTGCACACTGGTAACTCCGAAGCATGCTCAATTGGTAAACCTGTAAACTGAATCCTCTACACAAAAGCTATTTACATCAAGTGAGTAACATTACATTCTTCCACATGGTGTATCGTCAACACAGAAAATTCTGTGTCTTCTTCTGCGTCATCTTTCCGTTGTAACAAACATTTACAGTTGGTAAACTTGGACACAAAACCTTGTACGCGAAAGCTATTTCCATCAAGCGAGTAACATTAATTTCTTCCACATGGTCTATCGTCAACACAGAAAATTCTGCGTCTTCTTCTGCGTCATCTTTACGTTGTAACAAACATTCTGGAGAAGCTAACATCAGTGACCGAAAGTGTTGTTCAGTTGATAAACTTGGAGACAAAAACTTGTACGCAAAAGCTATTTCCATCAAGCGAGTAACATTAATTTCTTCCACATGGTGTATCGTCAACACAGAAAATTCTGCGTCTTCTTCTGCGTCATCTTTACGTTGTAACAAACATTCTGGAGAAGCTACGATCAGTGACCGAAAGTGTTATTCGGTTGGTAAACTTGGAGACAAAACCTTGTACGCAAAAGCTATTTCCATCAAGCGAGTAACATTAATTTCTTCCACATGGTGTATCGTCAACACAGAAAATTCTGTGTCTTCTTCTGCGTCATCTTTACGTTGTAACAAACACTCTGGAGAAACTACCATCAGTGACCGAAAGTGTTGTTTAGTTGGTGAACTTGGACACAAAAACTTGTACGCAAAAGCTATTTCCATCAAGCGAGTAACATTAATTTCTTCCACATGGTGTATCGTCAACACAGAAAATTCTGCGTCTTCTTCTGCGTCATCTTTACGTTGTAACAAACATTCTGGAGAAGCTACGATCAGTGACCGAAAGTGTTATTCGGTTGGTAAACTTGGAGACAAAACCTTGTACGCAAAAGCTATTTCCATCAAGCGAGTAACATTAATTTCTTCCACATGGTGTATCGTCAACACAGAAAATTCTGTGTCTTCTTCTGCGTCATCTTTACGTTGTAACAAACACTCTGGAGAAACTACCATCAGTGACCGAAAGTGTTGTTTAGTTGGTGAACTTGGACACAAAAACTTGTACGAAAAAGCTATTTCCATCAAGCGAGAAACATTAATTTCTTCCACATGGTGTATCGTCAACACAGAAAATTCTGTGTCTTCTTCTGCTTGTAACAATCACTCTGGCGAAGCAACTGTCAGTGACCGAAAGTGTTGTTCAGTTGGTGAACTTGGAGACAAAATCCTTTACACAAAAGCTATTTACATCAAGCGAGTAACAGTAATTTCTTCCACATGGTGTATCGTCAACACAGAAAATTCTGTGTCTTCTTCTGCATTATCTTTACGTTGTAACAGACACTCTGGAGAAGGTACCATCAGTGACAGAAAGTGTTGTTTAGTTGGTAAACTTGGACACAAAACCTTGTACGCAAAAGCTATTTCCATCAAGCGAGTAACATTAATTTCTTCCACATGGTGTATAGTCAACACAGAAAATTCTGCGTCTTCTTCTGCTTGTAACAATCACTCTGGAGAAGCTACTATCAGTGACCGAAAGTGTTGTTCAGTTGGTGAACTTGGAGACAAAATCCTTTACACAAAAGCTATTTCCATCAAGCGAGTAACATTAATTTCTTCCACATGGTGTATCGTCAACACAGTAAATTCTGTGTCTTCTTCTGCGTCATCTTCACGTTGTAACAAACACTCTGGAGAAACATGTTGTGCTGTTCGAAGCTACCATCAGTGAGCAAAAGTATTGTTCAGTTGGTAAACTGGTGGCAAAATCCTTCACACAAAAGCTGTTTACATCAAGCGAGTAACATTAAATTCTTCCACATGGTGATATCATTAGTACAGAAAATGCTGTGTCTTCTTCTTTCTCATCTTTACGTTGTAAACAAACTCACTTTGTTTGTAAGAAGTTATAACAAAAGCCGAAGTCACATCAGCGGCTAGACGTCATGCTGCATTGTTACACCTGCAACCTGAATACTCTACACCGAAGCTTATTACATCAAGTGAGTAGCAGTACATTATTGCAAAAGCTGATGTAGTCAAGAAAATAGTTCCTATGTCTTCTGTTCTGTGATATTAACGTGTTAACAAAATTTCGATGCCGGGGTAAAAGCAATTGTCATGTTGCACTATTTAAGAAAACGAATTTTGTCGCCACTTTTCTTAACTTTTGTTTGTGTAACATCCACTTGTCTGTTTCCCCGTGCTTAGCGACTCTTTTTAAGTCGTAGTAAGCCTCCGGCAACGGTGGTCTGGCCGTGATATCAGATTTAATGCTTTTGGGGAAACCAAGATACCGTGTGTTTAAACAAGTCAATAGTAACACAAACTGCGGGTTCCCTTGTGCTACGTAGTACTAGTGAGATACATAGAGCATTGAATAGGCAAGGAATTAGACACTCTTTCGGCCAGCCAGAGAAATTATAGAAATTTTGCTACTCGTTGAAGATGATTTCTGCTTTAGAATGCTGGGCATTTAAACACCGCTATTCATAATTCCTATTACAGGCTTCTAGGTGCTGTACAGGTGTCTTAGTAGATAAGGTTTTGATGAGAAAATCAAGTGCGGATATGTTTAGTTTGGATGAAAAATTAGTTTGAAGTTCGGAGAGCCCAAATATCTCGCTTCACGACACACAGTACCGACAATGAACTCTCCTTTGTACACGTCAGGGGAAGAAGGCATGGGCAAAGTATCAGATACCCGATTTGGGTTTCCCTTCAAAACTACCATCAAAAAACTCAAGAAAGTAGGCTGACCAAAGAGCGCCACTGTCAACATTCCCAGTTGGGAAAGACCCACTCCATCACAGCTGTTGTAGTTGGACCAAACTGACTTGTGGTTGCATAATTACACCAGGGACTGATTTATGGCAATGCCCTCTTCTCATTTTGTGTGCAAACCGTGAGCGGAAAATATGCAAAAGATCCAGCCTTTAAACTAATTTTAAATCCAAACGGTACACTTCCATACGTGGGTTCCTTGTCGTAACTTCATCTACTAACACTCCTCTATTAGTCTTGGAAGCCTGTAACAGCAAATCTAAATAGCCCTGTTTGAATTCTGGGCAGTCCCAAGCCGAGGTCGCCTTCAACGGATAGAAAAATATCTTTAATTTCCCTGTTTGTTTGGAAGAGTGTTCCGATTTCCTGCCTGTTCAAGACTCTACCGATCTTACTAGTGTGGAATGGGAACCGCTGTAGTCTTTGTCCTCTTGACTTGTCTGAACAGCGTCCTACGCAGTTTCTCGAACAGCACTAATCCGATATCGTGGACTGACTATTGTGTGGTATATAAGTATGACATCATCAACGGAAATGATGAGTAAATATGATCTGTGTCATATGGTTGAGAGCGGTTTAATTTATAAATCAAATCCGCTACATTCAATGCCAAAAACAGTACGCCAGGCGCCGCCATAAGTTGTGTAGTCTCCTGTCAACTATAGCCGCATATTTATATCTTATTTTTCAGATATCAAAAGTCCCACTGTGGGCCAGAAACCAGACAAAGTTACCATAAAATACGTGTTCGAAATTAAGAAATTTGGATGGCTGACGTCAGGTTGGTACTATTGTATCCCGGTGTTAGAAGCGACCTGTTCTTTTTTGCGAAGTTTCTACCCGGGGTGGAAAAGTACTGCATCATATCCGTGACATATTATTTTGAGTGATATTATTCCTCACTTTATTTTAAACAGAGGCTATTCCAAAAGTATTTGCTTAATTCCGGACACATATTTCATTATTTACCCTTTAATTAACAACTGGTTTCTGTTAATTGACTTCTTACCAGAATGCAAGCAAGAAAATTGTATAGCGGGAGTGGAAATGGACATTTCACCTCGTCTCCTTTTCCATTCCTGCCTTCGCGACTACGCTTTAAAATCCAGCTACTAGCCGCAACACCGGTTTTAAACCACACAGAACACCAAATTTCCATCTCCAGATATTGACGCCATTATCGGGTACCTGTTCCTTGAGTTGTTGCGCGACTACACGTCACTGACGATACCTGTCGGTACGTTTTTGGCAGCGAGAATCTCAGATTTGGTTTCGAAATTTACTTCCCGTAATCCACATGATACGCATTCTGTTTATGCAGCATTACCGTTGCAATTGTTACACATTATACCTAGCACACGGAAAACAACATATGAACATTAACTATAACATAAACGAAGCATCTTTGCAACCTCAGAAAAAATATATCTCATTTCTTTAATTTAAAACATCTTCACAGGCTGAAGTTAACATCAATACCCAAGTTGGTAAAATTGCAGACTAAACCCCCAAGTACATGTAAGATAATTATATCTGATAGTATTTTCTGGTGCCATTTGTGTGTCTTCTTACCCGTGATCTTCATGCACAGTCAGGTTTTCGCAAAATCAAATCAAATGTTTGTAAATCTATCGGACCAAACTGCGTGGTCATCAGTCCGTAGCTTACAAACTACTTAAACCTAGGTAAACTAACCTAAGGACAGACACACACACCCATGCCCCAGGGAGGACTCGAACCTCCACGGCGAGCAACCGCGCGCTCCGCAGCGAGACGCTTTAGACCGCTCGGCTACTCAACCGCGGCCAGGTTTTCGCGGGCACAACACAGATACGCGATTGAAATTGTTCATTTGTCATTTTTTACTATGTAAAACACTAATGCACTGCAATTGTGAATCACAATATTGAAACTCCCAAAGCTAAGGCACCAGTTACAGGTCGCGCACTTCAACAAAAGCAATAAACCGTGTTACCAGCGTATCATCTTCATGGTAGCATACCTGTATGAAATTTCAATTTGGGTAAGGCTCTCCAGCTTTCGATGCCTATCCCCGTCATCGCTTTATACGTGTCACTTACGTCAGATCGGATCTTCACTATCGGTTCAAAGTAATCTAGCCTGTCACTGGTGTAACTGCTTTGATACTAAATTTTGGTATATTTGAGTATGTATGCAAATACAGCGGTTCCATAAATTTAGGAAATTTGAGTCTGTTTTTACCAATAGACTGATTCATGAGTGAGATATAAGCTCGTAAATACTTCGTGCAAATTGACTCAGCTATGGTTATTTGACATGTCCAGCGCTTTTAATACCGACGTCATTACCATCTAGCGATGAATGTCCCAAAAACTTAAAACTTTTATGACATCTGGCGGAAGACGTCATTATAACCAATTAAATATTTCTTGTCAGATTTTTTTAAAAAAATAATTACGTGACTAATTTACAATATTTTCAAAAGGTCAGTAAAATGTACCACCAATCACCTTGATATTTCAGCGGCTAATGCTTCTAACAGGAAAGTATACAAAACTGAAACCAATGCATGGATACATCGTTCTCGTTCAACTAGCCGCGACTGATGCCGATAGCATCGCAAGCTTTTGTTGGCTGTTTCCGTCACTGTCGTAGTTGCGGAGTCAGTCGATGTTCCGTAGTCCCTGACGACGAAAGCGGGGAGATAGCCATCGAAAACTAGCGATTTTAACAGAACGCACGGCGTCGCAGCAAATGTGATAAGAACATTTTATCCAAGATATCCGCCGCGAAAGAGCCAAACGCACATGCAGCCCGCCACCAAAACCACTACTACGTAACTTTATTAATAACATAATTTTCCATGGTGTAGCAGATTTCATCACACAGTAATACTTTATGGTTTTTATCGCGCGGATCAGTAGTGCAAATGCATTGCGTCCCGAAATTTCAGTGTTGTAGTCATTGCCGTTTATTTACAAATGCCGTCAGAATGGACGTTCAACCCGGCAGCTAATTATGAAACGTTCTTTCCTGCCAACAATAATGTGAAGTAAATTCGCAAGGGCAAGATTGGCTGAGAGTCGTGAGGAATGTTCTGCCACATGTTCGCAAATTCTTTCAGTTGCTCACCACTTCAGGAATTTTGGCACCTTCAGTTAACTTCATTGTAATTTGAAAAGCTGGCAGATAAAACCTTTGTGCCAAGTCGGGATTCCAACCCAGAACCTTTGCCTTTCGCGGGCAAGCGTTCTCCCGACCGAGCTACCTGTGCACACCTCACAGCTCTTCCTTGCAGATTTAGTTCCACCAGTAGCTTGTCTTCCCACTCGGGGAGTCTAAGAGAAGACAGAAAATATCTGTGGACCAACCGGGTTCTCGATGCCGCGAGCACTTGGTTCTAGTTATGCGTGTAACCATTTTGTTTAAGTAAATTTTATTGACAATGACGTTACAATCCATGATGATCTACATTTAAACTACGTCAAAAACAGCACGAGAAAGCCTGAAGCAATAAGTAAATAAATCCTGGAGTACAATCCATGGAAAAAAACCGGTGAAGAACTGTAGTCTCGATTTCAGATCCATTGTTCGGAACAGTTTACTCCAACAGAGTTCCAGAACTAAAAACACATTTACATATTAAGTCCTCCAATGCGGATTTTATTTATTTATTTATGTTTTTTCTTCTGGTTGCGAAAGTTACCCTTAGGAACCATTATAATAACTTTGATACGGTACCCACTAACAGATTTTAATTGGGGAATATCTGTGTGTACAAAGGGTCTCTCACCAGTAGCATTTTCTACGGTGTTACTTCAGATATTTGAAATTTTACATTTTCAGTGTGTGGTGGAGTCATCGCGAGCAAATACTGCCCATGAAGTCTTCCATGCGATGTGCATTCTAGGGGCAAGACTTTCCCTAGACGCCGGTAGCCACATGAATAACATTATAGGCAGTAACTGTTGTTTGGACTGTCTCCAGCTACACACTTCAAAAACAAAATTTCAGATATCTGCCTAAACACCAGAGAAAGTACGCGTGAGTACTCTTTGGAGGGACTCTGGGAATTTATTAGCGTACGCCAGACAAGGAATATGGCAGTAAATCAATTACCAACACCCGCATGAAGCCTGAACTAACAACTTACAGCAATTCAACTCCGAATGTTAAAGTTTTAATCGCTTACAAGGTGCTATGTACAAACACGCACAACTGCTCTCCAACGATGCGTGGTGCCCTCTATCATATGTCATGTCTCTGTAGCTGTTGAGTATCAAGTGACACTGCTCCAGAGCAGTGTTTTCAACCTATTTGAATCTGCGATCCCTTTTGGGAGTAAAATGTCTGGGACCCCCAGACCCATAATACAGTTATGTCAGTAATCCCAAATTCAAAGAATTTATTTCTTAGATGTATCTAAGAGCTTCGCAACCATTCACGTCTAGTGAAAGGTTTTTCTGTCATGAATAATAAATCTCAGTGTTTAATTTGTTGCGATGTGTTGTCATGTGCGGCTATGAAACCATCAAGCCTGATGCATGACTCCATAATATTTCTAGGATGCACATAAACTTTGGATTTCTTCGAAAGGATACTGGAAACCCTTTACTTATATTTAGTTGAGTAACAATAATACTGCATTGCAAACTCCTTACCAGCTGGAAACTACTATGATCCAGTTGTCAAAAGGTATTGTTGAGTACTGATTAAAAATAATATTAAGTTAGTGATTATTTTTCTGACATGACAATATTCTAACATGTGACATACAGGGGAGAAGATTGCTACCATCTTACAGCTTATACCTGTGGTACTGCTGATGTCTGATTAAGAGCCACACGAAACAGGTCACAACAAAACCAATTTTCCACAGTATTTCAACATCTCACAAAGTCATACAAGGAGACCGCACAAACGATGTTAAGTTGCTTCATTAAAAGTCGTCAAGAGGTGGAAAAATTGCTTCACTGTTTCATGTTCAGTTCGGCGCATCAGAAATCAAAAGTGTGATAGGTACATTTTATACCTGTGACACTACTGATGTCTTTTGAAGGGTCAACCGAAACCTGTAACAACAAATCCATTTTTCACCCACGGATTACTTGTTAATGAAGCGACTTTCAGAAGTCTTGTCACTACCTTGTGTCACTTCTACTATAGTACCTGAACGTCACTAAACCTAGATTTACCATCGAAAATGCTTCTACTATAACCGAGATCTACGAAAAATACTTGGTCAGTGCCTTAAAGGACTATGAGTGTGACACAAGGAGACGTTAAGTAGCTTCATTAACAAGTCATTGTGAGGGGAGTGGGATATGGCTTCACTGTTTCGCGTTTCGATCGGTCCATCATGAGAAATCAAAAGTGCCACAGGTACATCTTATATCTGCGGTACTTTTGATGTCTGATTGAGGGTCATACTATACGTGTCACAGCAAATCCATTTTTCCACCTATAGGTGACTTGAAAGTTGAGTGACTTTCACGAAAACCTATCACTTTCGTGTGGCACTACTGCCATAGTAGCTGAACGTCACGAAACGCAGATTTTTCCATCGAACATGATGCTACTGCATCCTTCTAAGACAGAGCCCCTCGCACAAGACCACCCCCCTCCCCTAGGGGTCACGACTCAATGGTTTAAAAACACTGTTCTAGAATTATCGTCAGTGACTCGATATTGGAATTCGCACCTGAGCCCTGTGTGAACCACTTTGTCAACCTCTCGACAGCTACCGCTGACTCTATGATACTGTATTAACTACCACTCGGCAGAATTCAGCAATATCCTGCGCCTGACTCTGCGCGGTTTAAGAGTACAACGCATATTTCACTATGTCAAAAATTACTGCTACAACCTGCTGAATTGGAGTAAGTGCACATCACACATGCGGCGGCATTTTACATGTTGGACCCTCTAACCTTCTTTCGATTTTAACATTTCTCAAATAGAAGGAGAGTAATAACTGAAGCACTGTTACTACAGGCAAACATTTAAAAAGTTTAATGTAGTATATATGGGCAGAACATTCAGTATATGGACTGGAATGGTGGAAAGAAAGTATGAAGCGGGAACATTTATGTCAACTTTACTATCTAATAAGACAGTGAGTGTGTGGGAGAAAGAGTGTCTGCATTTGTGAGCTAGTGAGCGAATAAATGAATGTGAGAGAACGAGCAAATGTGCAAACACAATAAAAGTGAAATACATTTCAGAGGAGTATAATGACACCTAAACGCACATCAGAACGCACAACTGGGACAACAGAAGATGTAGATAGATATTTTGAAGCAGAGCCTGGAGCGAATTTTAGTGAGTCAGTAGTGTTTTCTGAGAGCGAAAACTACAGTATGTATAAAACTGGAGTTATTCGTTGTATTTTTATGTGGCTGCTTTGGAACCACATCTTTGATCAGTATTCACGACCACTGATATCCTCAGGGATTTTTCTTCATGACTGCCTTCATGCAGTTGATCCAGGTGTTTATTTTCTTCCCTTTAGTATGGTGTACTGCAGTAATAACTACCATTATATAGGTATTGTTAAAATTTATTGTTTAGAGATTCAACTTACAATGATATACCTACAGATTACCAGTAAGCAATCTATCTCTTATACTTTATCTGCCGTTACTAATATGTATCTAACATGATTAGTTATACGGTTTGTTCAGATTGTCACAGTTGGACGTGTTTTATATGCTTGATCAACTTATCTTCGAAAACATTATTCATTGATAACCACATAACATTCGTATTTAGAGCGCACATTGTGGTTCGAATATGGAGATGTATTGTGAACTGTCCCCTGTGGGAAACTGAGTCAGGAAAAAAGAAAATTAAACCAACTGGCTCAGCTTCACAATATGTTTTAGAACCGTTAGACGGATAGAAGTGACACCTTTATATATTTACGTGATAAGAAAAGAAACTGGGAAACCTTAAGAAAAGTACGCCAGTAGTACATCATCTAGACATTACTTGTAAATGCGTGGCATTTAGTGTTCACCTGGCATAAATGGATAGAATGTTTACCTTGAAAGGAACAAATACGCGGAAATCTTATAACAACAAGAAGAAGAGATAAGAAATTTCTTGATAGAACAATTATAGGGAGAGATTGTTCAAATGTTTGAAAATCTATGATTCTTAACTATTTTGATTATGTAACTAGGCTTACGTACTACTTAAACTAAACTAAGGACAACACAGACACACACACACACACACACACACACACACACACACATCTATGCCCGAGGGACGACTCGAAGCTCTGACGGGGAGCAACCGCGCTCTCCGCAGAAAGGCGCCTTAGATCGCTGGCCATTCTACCGCGGCCAGAGAGAGAGATAGGGCATGTGCACATTCATATTAGGTATTTCATGTCCTTCTTATAAATTTGTAGTTGTGAATCTGATTGAAAATATGGAAAGACAGTTGAACACACAAAGAGCGTATGAGAGGGTAACGTATATTTCTGTACCCCTGCATAAAATACATGTTATCCCGCGTGTTACGTAGCATCTTCTTCAAACTGAGTGCATGTATGCACCATAAGTATGCAGTTGAGTTAAAGACAAACACAAATTAAATCGTATTAGAACCTAGCACAATCCTAAACTTATACATATGTGAAAGGAAGATACCGATTTTTGCGAAAAAAATCCAAATTATTTCCAATCAGTTTTGGCTATAGCATAGTCATTATCAGTGACAGGAATTATCAAATTTCACATTCCTCTCTGGGCGAGATTTTAACAATGTTTGAATCCACTGGATTGGAAAGTGACACCTGTTGATACTAATGAAAGTAAAACAGCATCAGTCGCAAAATAGTCTGTGTATTTCAAAGTACTGAATAATATGAAACACATGAGATTGTTACGGGAATTATGTGTTTTCATTTCGTAAGAACAAACAGGGGCTTACTCCCATCCAAATGGACTCAAATATCAATAAAATTTTGCCAGAAAGGCATGTGCTACGTTTTGAAAGTTTCTGACGCCGAATATATCTATCCTACAGGCAAAAACGATTTGTAATAAATAAGGTTCTTTCGCGGCGAATCGGTGTTTTTCTTTCATAAACAACAACCATCATTGCACTCCGACCCAAATGGATTCATACTTATGATGTTTCGTAGAAGCTACGTGAATAAAGTAAAGAGTGAGAAAGCACGGACGTGAAATGACTGAAACGGCATTTGCATATTCTTTAGGACCATTATAATAGACAGCAGGAACGTTTACACCGCGAGGAGAATACAGGAAGACGTGGTTATTAATATCAAGATGAACACTACTTATATGAGTGAAGTATGTGACATGGAGAATACAATTCATGCCGTGTGTGTGTGTGTGTCTGTGTGTGTGTGTGTGTGTGTGAGAGAGAGAGAGAGAGAGAGAGAGAGAGAGAGAGAACGAAGAAGAGGAAAATACATAATTCAAATAATATATATATGACACCAAATACAGAACTTGGTGGTTTTACATTACACGCACCAAGCAGCCAAATAACTTAGAAGAGTAAGAACCAAAGAAAGTGCAACTACATTCACATGAGAAACAATTCATGAAGGTGTGGTCTCACATTCTTAGATCCACTCTTCATTTGTACATTTTCTACACAAGAAAATCTGAAATATTCTTGTTTGTACTTTTAACTAGTTTCCCTGATTTTATTCGGTTGTTTCCAAATGGCTGATTTGCTATTAACAATCGGGTGGCTCATCTCAGTCCTTTTAATTTAGCATTACAAACCAAACTCACACATGTTAATGGAAGAGTTAATTTTACATTAGTTTCTACTTAAATCAGTTACTATTGTTCTTGCAAGGTCTGTTACTGTTTTGGGACTCCCATGAAGACAAATAAACAATAATCAAAGAGAAGATTAATTTCTTGCACCTCTATACTAACTCTTCCATTCTTTGTCACATACACATTTACTCAGTAAATAACTGAGTTTGGGCGGAGAATGATGCCGACGACCCACTACGAGTCTTTGAACAAGCTACAGCAATAATATCTAAAATATCTGCTACATTATCAATTATGGTGTAATTAGAAAAATACTGACGGACAAATTGTCACGCGTCTGAACAATCAGTGTTAATGTACTTGTCGACGCTTGCGTAAACGTCATACAGTAATAGGAACAGATCAGGCATCCTAGGTCTATTTATCTGTTTTGTAATGGATGTTCTTGTGTAATTTAGAAACTAGACGGGTACGTTTCCTTTATGGTTTGAAAATTTACTGTAAACGGTAATTCAGCCTAATAAAGTGTTGATATGTCCTTCAGCAGCTTGTTATTTCCTACAAGTTCCCTACTACCGACAATGTCCTGATAATTTGATTGTGACATGAAGAACGACGTTTTACCTGATCTACCATGAACCTCAGTGTTGATGAGTGAAAGTCATTATATGTTCGCCATTCGTAAATGTACTATGAAAGTGCTTGATTTCTGCTGGAAAGAGGAAACAGTGGAAAGCGAATTGATTTTCATTGTTAGTGGTAGAGCTGTGTTTTAAGTTGTTACTGGATAATATATATTTAAAATTCACTATTTATCCAGTATAACTACGTATTGTGCATCAATAGTTTCGGAGAAATATACATCACTTTTGTTATTGACCTTTACAAAATAACATTACCGTAAAACCCACAGAACGTCAGTAAATAAGAAGTGCTTGTGAAAAGCTGGAAACACGCAGCGACAACAGCGCTTCCACTGATACGGAAATGAACTGAAAAAAAACGTATAAGTATGGGTAAAGTATATAGTAAGTTTGTCCCGCTTTTAATTTTATCAGTAACAATTTCAGATAATCCGAAGTAATTTGTTCATATCGTAACAATAAAAGTATTCAAAGGAAGCTACAGCATACTGCCATACGTCAACGATTTTAAATTACCTTTATCTCAATGCTAACGTCATATTTCATGCATGCTTGAGGAAACTTGCATTAGTGACTATTGAATTCTTCCAAAACTTTCCTACAGATCAGATTATAATTATACTTATTCCATACATCATAAATACGACTTTCGCAATGATGTGGGACGAGTCAGTTTAATAAATGGTGTCTATACATGGCACTCAGCAGTTTAAGTATTTTTTTATTTTATTTTTTAGCAAAATTACTAAGTTCTATCTAAAAATTCATCTAAAATGTAGAAGTATTTGCCATTCAGAAATTCTTTTAATTTCTTTTTAAATGCTAGTTGGATATCTATCAGACTTTTGAGCAACTTGATAAGTCACCAAAGACTTTTGTGGCAGCATATATATATATATATATATATATATATATATATATATATATATATATATATATATATGCTACAGTGAAGATCTCTAGATTCTTAAATCAATGTCCGCAAGATGATCTTGGGTGAGCTCCAGCAATTATTCTGATTACACGCTTTTGTGCAATGAATACTCTTTTACTCAATGTTGAATTGTCCCAGAATATGGTCCCATATGAAAGTAGTGAGTGAATATAGGCATAGGAAGCCAATTTACTGATATGTATATCACCAAATATTGCATGACCCTGTTAGCCTAAGTAGCTAAAGTAAAACGTTTCAGTGGCTCTTCAATGTGTTTCTACCAATTCAATACCTCATCAATGCAAACACCTAAAATTTTTGAAAATTCTACATTAACTACAGATTTCTGTCCAAATTCTATATTTATTAATGGTAACATGCAATTTACTGTAAGAGGCTGTATATACTTGGCTTTATCATAGTATAATGAGAGTCCATTTGTAGAGAACAGCTTAATAATTCCATATTCCATTATTCCATACTAATCTCAGACATGAAGCAGATGCTTCCCGATTTTTTAATAATTTTTCGTAATGTATCACAGTATTTTTTATAATATTTGATTGTTTCCGCGTTATTACTCTTTCTTGCGGATAGATATAGTTCCCTTTTCCGGTTGCAAGATATTTTTAATCTTTAGTAAACCATGGTTTTTTGCATGATTTCTTACAATATTTAACGGATATCTTTCGGAAACAGATTTCATATAACCTCACAAATGTATCATTAATTAGCATCAGGTTCCTTATAAACCTCATCCCAGTCTAAATGCTGTAGACTTTCTTTGAAACTTCTAGTTGTTAAGTCATTAATCGAGCGCACAACTCTAGACGACTGTGTCGAATTACTGAACGGAGCTTAAGACAAGATAATATCATATTCACGAGGAAAGTTTATAGTCATACAATGCAGGTAACAACGGTAGAATGAAAGCAATTGTTATTGGCTTTTTTTTTTTTTTTTTTTTTTTTTTTTTTTTTTTTTTTTTTTTTTTTTAAGCAAAGAGTGAAATTTATCCCCGAAGTATTTCAGATAACAATGCGTACTCAACATATTTATTTTGAGGGAACGAAGAACATACATACTGGGTCACTCAGAGACCTGATCCTCGTCAGAGGTTAATAATCACTTATCTGGAACACTTATCAGGCGTTTTGGAAAGCATACGTTTGGCATATGACAAGCTTTAGTCGTAAATTAGTTTGAGGAAGAAAGGGTCCTACAAAACAATATCACTACCTAAATTCACATCAAGTGACAAGACATGGTTTCCACTTCAGACGTATCTGTTGTGGTTGTCTGTTGTTAACCGATTGTTGTTAATCTTCTCCTTACAAACTACTTATGAACTAGCTAAGACTAAGGACGGCACAAATATCCATGCCCGAGGGAGGATTCGAACCCCCGACCGTAGTGGCCGTGCAGACCGTGACTGGAGCGCCTCAGTCCCCTCGGCCACCGCGGTCGGCATTACCGTGCTGCAACAACCTCGGCACACCACTGCTTAACGCTGTCTACCGAATCTTCTTAGCTGTTACTGAGTGGAACGTTTGGGCCGTTAAACACGCAGCTTCTTTAGATTCAGTTCTTTGGAATTCGACAGTTTCGGTTATTTGTAAGGATCTTAAGCAAAGGAAGTTATCTGCTCGAGAACAACTCCTAAGAAATATTTACACATAAAAGCGCTAAAAAGTATTGGCTGCTTTCCCTACAGCCTTTAGTGGCGAAAATACTGAAGTTGTTAGTTAATTGACATATTAATTATTTCTAAGCTACAAAGCAATTCCGCCTTGCATGGACAAGTAATTTCTGCTTCCAATCTTAGCTCTGTCAAAGCCGAAACTCCTGTTTTTTTGGGAATATCACCAACAAATCGAGGACATTGGCTGTTGGGCAATTATAAACTCTGTGGCATATTTGTATTCTTTACGTAAGCAGTATTGCTAAATGATGCACGGTTTCAAGACTTACTCCAGCGAGGTGATTTTTTTTTTTTTTTTTTTTTTTTTTACTAGAATTTTTACTTGCTTAGCAAGAATGCCATTTTAGGCGTGTTGCTTTCTTTTTACATTAATGATTACAGATCTGATGTCACTCTGACAGAACGCGTATATTACGTTCTTGGCTCTTTAGTTTGTTGTTTAGTCTACATCTTTCTCTTTTCTGTGAAACCTTTCAGTTTGAAATGCATCTCGTCTCCTATTTGAACTCTAACTTCCGTAACTGCACTTAATGGTATCATTATGTGGTTTTCTTCGTTAGACTTTGCACTTCTTTTCCGTTTACACACACCTGATAATCTGGAGTCTACTTTTCAATTTGTCACCTAGGTATTGCTGGTATGGTATTTTACGAAGATGATAATTTGTAAATAATGCTATTTTGAGAATATTTCTCTTGGAATCAGATTTATAAACTGCCTCACTAAATATTAGTTCGTAGGCTTCAACGGCCGGTGTCATTTTGAATAAAACAATTCCTGGGTATTAGGCCGTGTCATTTTTAAACACTCAGCAAATGAATTGCCGACGTTTCGACCACTGTGCAGTGGTCCTCTTCAGGGCGGTTAAATGTTGGATGCTGCTGAATGAACACCCTTTAAAAAAGCAGTCAAAAATACGAAGATTGGTTTGAACAGCACAGTCCGTTACTAGGCATGGTCATGTTTGGAGGTGGTATGTCATTGCCTTCCTCCGACCTTCGAACTAACTTACCCAGACAGTTATATGGGGACCTACAGTGTAACGTGGGTTCCGAACCACGGTGCTACTCGATATTTTTCTAATCAGCAACACTGCCAAGGGTGAAAGAAGCGGTAAGTGACAGGTAAAAATCCTAGACACCTGACGCGGATCGAACCCGCGACCTTTAGATTTGTAGTCTGCCACTTTACCACTGTGCTGTACACCCTTATATACTGTGAATTTTTCGGTTATCTAATACCGACGTCATACATCTACGAGGTTGATTGGCTGGCAGTAGCATATCAGCAGGGTTTTACATCTGCTACCCTGTAAGTGGTTGGTAGGCAAAATCTTGTGTCTGATTGGAAGGCAACAGCCAATCAGCAAGTAGCATCCAGGGGATGGTGTTTCCTGCCTCTAAGGGCGTTATTACAGTAGGCAGCCGACTGCGCCACTAGTGGCGTCACTGGTCGCGCTGCTGCTATCACATTGGGCAATCAACTACGCTACTGTGGCAACAATTACTACTGCAGTTATCGCCAGTCGAGCACTGTTCTTTTCGTGCAGTGTGTACGTCAGCATGTTGCGTGAACTGCAGATTTCGACGGTGGAAAAGACTGAAAGTGTAAACACGACAAAAGGGAAGAACTTGCAGTTGAAGGAATCCCTTAAAGAGTGTCAGAAGTTATTGGACACAAAAGTGAATACCGAAGATTTTATATACGCAATTGAACAACATTCTGCAATTTGGGACTCCAGTCCTGAAGCTTACAGTAATAAGCAATTCAAATTAAAAGCTTGGAATGAAATTATTTACAGATTCCTACCTGATTTTGAACAGCGGTTTCTTCTTATCAAGGTTTATATTTAGTCATAATTTGAATCAATTTTCTTTTGACATAAGTGGATAAAAATATTGAAGTAAACTATTCATATTTTTTAACTTTAAACTATTTAAAAAAACTAATTAATATTTCCTACAGCAAAAAGTTAATGACTTACAATACGATTTGCTGGTTTACTAACCTCAAATTGATTTCGAGCTTTTCTTCTGGTGAGATACACTTTCTCATCCGCGAATTCTTCCCGGTAATATCAACTTTATTGGCGACAGTAATTCAAAGAAAGATGGTTTAGACATCCTCAAGTAATTAAAAAACTTGTTTTCGTCCGAACACATCGAAAAGAGTATGGTAAAATCCTTTAGATTCCCTTAATGATAGCATAGGGTGTACACGCATCATTCTCTTCCTTCGCCGGCTCTTTTTCATTAAAAGTACGAGGAGGAGCATATGTGTATATTTGTTGTGGGACATGTTCCTTCTTCACCAGTGCACAGCTGACTGACCAGCCTGGCTGCCCAGTGTAGTATAATAGGCCCCGCATGACTCAATGCCCCACTGCGCCACGGCCCTCCGCCGCCAGTGTCTGCCGGCCTGGTCGCGTGGCACAGTCCTGTGAAGTTGGCACCCCTTTTTTGGAAAATGTACATTTTTTTCAGAGTTCTAGACAGATATGCAATAATTCTGGAGTTCTCTATACAAAATTTAAATAGTTCTGCAAAATTTCGCCCTAAAAATACAAAATATTACCACAAAATTTAGTGTTTTCAAAATAATGTTTTGCCTAATTGTTCAAACATAGTTCTGATCACAGTTCTAAATAGTTCTCAGAGAGTTCTACAGCAAATCCTAATGACATTTTTCTGTGCAGATTATATTTCATGAGATAATTGCAATAATGGGGAATCCATTTGCACGCTACTGTAAAGTTGCCACCCCTTTTCTCAAAAATGTGCATTTTTTATAGAGTTATAGGCATATATGCAATAGTTCTGGAGTTCTCTGTACAAAATTTAAATAGTTCTGCACTAATTCGCGAAATCTGCACAGAAAAATGCTATTAGGATTTCCTGTAGAACTCTTTGACAGCTATTTAGAACTGTGATCAGAACTATGTTTACGCTTGTAGGCAAGTAATTATTTGGAAACAACTAAAATTTGTTATAATTTTTTGTAATTGTTTCGCGAATTTGTGCAGAACTATTTAAATTTTGTACAGAGAACTCCAGAACTATTGCATATCTGCCTAGAACTCTGAAAAAATGCACATTTTTGAGAAAAGGGGTGGCAACTACACAGTAGCGTGTAAATGGATTCCCCATTGTTGCAATTATCTCATGAAGTATAATCTGCACAGAAAAATGTCATTAGGATTTCCTGTAGAACTCTTTGAGAGCTAATTAGAACTGTGATCAGAACTATGTTTGAACAAATTAGGCAAAAAATTATTTTGAAAAAACTAAATTTTGTGGTAATTTTTCGTATTTTTTTCGGTGAAATTCTGCAGAACTATTTAAATTTTGTACAGATAACTCCAGAACTATGAAAAAATGTACATTTTCCAAAAAAGGGGTGTCAACTTCACAGGACTGCGTGGCACGGCAACGAGTCAGCAGCCAAGCTGTGGCTGCGCGACCGGCTGCCCTGGTGTAATAGCACAGGCTCCGTAACTCTGAATGCCCCACGACGAGCAACGCAACGGGCCGCGCGACTGGCTGCGCAGCCTGGCTGCCTACTGTAATAAGGCGCTGAAGTTCAGGCCGCGCATCAGTTCTACTGTGGCCGCTGTTTATACTGCAGAACCCGGGTCAAGTGGAGTTCGCTGGCTGGCGCACACACTCGGCCCGCTGGGCAGGGATTGCCGGCAGCCACGTCGAAGGTAACTTGTAGCCATCCTACCTATTCATGTTGTTAGATCGTTTAATTATTTCGATGGCTTCTCTTATTTTGCGTTGTTACATCCACGGCTCCCAGGCAAGCAAGCGAGGTTCTCGGAAGTTAATAGTACCGCCGCATTCCTTTCTGGTGTTCCGCCACAGCTGACTTGTTGACTTGTCTCAATCGTATGTAACGTTCATGTTCCGAAACGGAAGTGCTGATGTGTCTCCCGGTTTCACCAACATAAACTTCGCCGCACTCGCATTGGAGCTCATACACGCCTGCAGTGTGGAGGGAATTTATGGGATCCTTCGTGGGCCTCAACAGGTGACGGATCTTCACCCGGGTTCAGCAGTATAAACAGCGGCCACAGTAGAACTGACGCGCGGCCTGAACGTTCACAACAGGAAACACCATCCCCTGGATGCTAGTTGTTGATTGGCTGTTGCGTTTCAATCAGACATAAGATTTTGCCTACCAATCACTTACAGGGTAGCAAACGTAAGAGCCTGCTGATACGCTACTGCCAGCCAATCACCATCTCAGATGTATGACGTCATTAGATAACCGAAAAATTCACATTATATAAGGGTGTACATTCAGCAGCATCTTACAATTAACCGCCCTGAAGAGAACCACTGCATAATGGTCGAAACGTCGGCAATTCATTTGCTAAGTGTTCAAAAAGACGCGGCCTAATACACAGAATTGTTTTATTCAAAATGCCTCAGTAATCTTTTCACTGCAAGCCACGGATGAATATCAAAGTGAATACGCTAAACCATGTATTTCTTTAGTTATTATCAACCGCCAAGTTCGTGGTAACTAACGCCGCAAATTTTTCCTTCTTGATTCCCATATTAGGGGACACAAAGGTAAGGCATCTGTTAAGAATAAGGATTGTACTTCAGGTTATCTGGCTGCATGCTCACAGAAGCATGTACCTTTATCGCAAATATTCAAAACTATCAGCAACACTTGTAACTAATGTACGAATGTAAGTACTACAAAAACATTTTCACTGATACACAAACGGCTGCAGTTCGATGATAATCGTCAAGCAGAATAAATGCAGTAAATCATACGTTATTTATTTATTCATGACATGCCTGACATAAACACTATTCAATACACTGGAAGAAATGAAGGTAATCAAGAAGACTAGGAACCTAATACAGGAAACAGTAACAAACACAACATCCAAGGTGAAGTAAATAATAATAAAAATAGGCTGATTAGCCTGTTGCAAGTCTTTTCAGTTGGACGCCACTTCGGCGACTTTCGTTCATGGGAGGATCTCAGAACCATACGAAATCAAGACAGGAGTTAGACAGGGAGATGGCCTATCACCTGTCATGTTTAACACAGTTTTGAAGAATATAATAGGGACATCGGAAAAGAAAGAAGCCAAAGAAGCTCTACATGAAATCTCGGCTGAAACAGGACTACAAATCTCATACGAGAAAACGCAGTACATCGACACAAAAATCCAGAAACTGACACCCACTGGTAACAAAGTACGGAAATACAGCACAACTTTCAAATGCTTAGAGGAGATTATACAGAAAACAGGACTGAACGCAACATTCAATGAAGAAAAAATGCCGACCGCGGTGGCCGAGGGGGCTAAGGCGCTCCAGTCACGGTCTGCACGGCCACTACGGTCGGGGGTTCGAATCCCCCCCCCTCGGACATGGATATTTGTGCCGTCCTAGTTCGTAAGTAGTTCATAAGTAGTTCGTAAGTTTAGGGACTGATGACCCCGTAGTTAAATCCCATAGACTATACAAACATTTGAACATTTTTTTGAACATTTGAAGAAAATATCACAAAATTACAAAAATCTTACAGACTCACATGGAACCACTACAACAATAGAAGTATTTCTACTAATGCCAAATTAAGTCACTATAATACAGTAGTCTTAACAGAGGCCTTGTAAGCGTCACAAACAACAGTATTCATGGTATAACATTTTAATAGATTTTAAGTAATTACAGTTTATTCTACCGATACTCAGCTTTTCAACATTTCGTTGTATTGGGGTTCTGCTCACTGCAACATTATTCTCCTGGGGCGTCGTGGTAGAAATAAATACTCGTAGGTACAATTTTCACTTCTTCCTTAATTTGAATCAAACTTCTCCTCCACCAAAACATTACAACTTCATAACAAAGCATCAGAACTACGATGACAGAACTTCCATTATAAACAACAGACTGACATAGCTTCCAGTGCACTTTAGACAAGCCAAACTTGAACCCCCCCCCCCCACGCAAGGCGGTGAGGCAAATATATAACATCGGCAATAATGACCTTACATTACGCATTGTTCATAACAATTGAATATACTAATTTACAATGAACAAACATAACAGAAAAATATTTCAAGTACACAAAATTAATCACAATAAAAAATTAAAACTATACATACAATAATTTTACAAGCCACATATCGTTTTAAGACTTAATCACGCTACTTTTTGTTTGACAACAAACCAAAATGTTAAATGTCAATTAATTAGTCAACGAGTACATCATACATGTTCCTAACATATACTGAACTATCACATATCTCGGCCATTCTGAAAATAGGTTCAAAATCTCACGTCCGTCAATATATACAAAGAATTACAATATTGAAATCTCAACTATTAGATTAATTAATACAATTAGCTGCTCTACACAACTTGTTTATGAGCCTAACATACATACAATGTTATTAATTTTCATTTCTTTTTGTTTTTTTACAAAAGATTTTACAATTCGTCTGTTTAAGTCTTGAAATAACATACAATGACGCAACTATTGTTTATAGAACTGTCTGGAAAGGAAATATATATGAATCTCTTAATTAATGATATCTATCACTTGTTTTAATCACAGTATCACCGAGACACTGTCCTACACTGATTCCTAGGTTGGCTATTTCATTTTTAACTAACTTCACACGCAACATGTATCACTATTGAACCACACGATTCCGGATCCGACGCAGACGGTATCGTACGGTAACATTGAGATGGGAGGACCCGGCAGACGTCACAATGGGAAGAACTAAAATCAAAGAGATCGAAAAACAAGAGAGAGGAAAATACTGAGGAAAATGTACGGGCCGGTTCAAAAAGAGGCCTACAAAAGAACTGTACAAACCAACAAGCTTAAATTTCATAAAGTGGCGATACGTCCGCCATGTTTGAGGCAAATTGAACTGGCGTTCGAAATTAGTAGTTCTAGGAATATTAAAATTAACGACAGGGCGAAGTAGAAGCGGGGTATTAGCATGGAGTACATATAACGAAGATGAACTTATGTTCCGAGGACTCATATAAAAGGAAATTTCGAGTATTTGTAGTAGTTTTCTCCTATTTGAGATTCTCCAGTTCAGTTCGTAATATATATATACTCTCTGGTAGTATTTTCCAATGATTAAAGTGAATAACAAAAGGCTATAACTGTATTCGATAGTCAAAGAATCGTATCGGACTGTACTACAAATAATCGATATAACAACTTCCGTATGTAGTACGCGGGTGGATAAATATTGTATCACAGAAGAATTTTGTGAGACAGATGTAGGACAGAAATATTATTCCAATAACAGATTAGGACTTAAAAGCATGAACATCAATCATCTGAATTAATGCGAAAATATATTTGTGTGTGGAAACAGAATTACATGTGTAACCCTTAATTACGAAATTTTATCTTTGCATCTTGCAATTTCGCGTGTGTCAAATAATTATTAGTCAGTTTTGTATCTGAGATTCCGCTTGACTGAATAAACGCTTATAGAGCGCTCTGGTGTAATCATAAAGAAATAGACATCAAAGACGTCAGATTACGTGTAAACTCAGTGCCGCTGTAATTATAGCTCAGCTACTCCAGATTTGTCTCCATTGTTATGCAACGGGAGTTGATATCTTTGAGGTCAATATCTGGCCTAGCAAGAGATTAAATCTAAATTATCAATAAAATTCTACCGGGTATGAGACCGCGTCGTCATTTTATAAACTCTACCGACGTTTCGGCCACTGTTGCAGGCGGCCTTCATCAGGGTCTGTGTCTGACTGCTGAATATACGATAGCTTGGGGCTTATATAGCAGCTGATGAGGAATAGGAAGGAGGATGTTAGTTTTCCTTTATTGGTGGTTACATTATTGCACCCCATTGGTGGAAAGCGGCAATGATGATTGGTGTTTTAAAGGCTCATATGATTGGAGGTTGCATTCTTCCCCCGCTGCTATATAAACCCCAAGCTATCGTATATTCAGCAGTCAGACACAGAACCTGATGAAGGCCGCCTGCAACAGTGGCCGAAACGTCGGTAGAGTTTATAAAATGACGACGCGGTCTCATACCCGGAAGAATTTTATTGATAGTGACAACAGCCGCGGAAACCTATGTTTTCATTATAAATTGTTCAAACAAGCACTAATTTAAAAATTGACCTTACACAAGTATATAAAGGAATGGTTTTGTGACGCTCCTACCAGAGCGTGCACTAAATTAAGTTATAATTTCAAAGTAGTCGAGTAGGAATGTGTGCCGTCGCACTGATTAGTGCCAATACCCCGTCGAGAGGCGCTATAACATCTAAATCCCAGTTCCGGCGCACACTTGCCAGGAAGTTTCAATCCCAAAGTAATTTTGAACAAACTACAGAATGGGAAGGCGCACAATTTGTCTTAGTTTGACCGAGGGCTTATTCTGATGTCCCCGGTGGTTTAGCACGAGAATTACGGGAAACTACATAACTCGTTGGGTTTTCGAGGGGAATGCTAGGAGTGATTTGGTGAGTGTCTTTAACAAGTGACAAAGTCAAGGTGAATTAACATTCAAACGTCGGGGGGAGAGGGAGGGGGAGGGGGGCAGTTGGGTGGCTACCCCTCATTACAGAATTCCAATGTCGTAGACTGGAAAGGCTGTGAAAGATAACTGGCGGCGATCTGTGGAGAAAGAAACATCAGGCTTTAATTGTGGGCAAGTTCACTGAGCACTCCTAACCACGGGTCTCCCCAGTCGACGACCAGTACATGTGACAATGTTAACACCACGACATCGGCCACTGCCAATAAATCGGGCATGTGAGTATCGTCAGTAGACGCTGGCGCAGTCGCAGGGAGTTGCATCGAATTATAATACCTTCTTTCATCATGCTGAGCAACTACAGCCCAACTGCGGCTCGAAGGATGTTTGTGTCCGAATTAAAGCTGAAGACAACCGGCCCAAGTATGCCAATAATCAATACTTTCTGTATGACTGCTTAGTTTCAGGGCGATTTTTGCTGATAAAATTCTATCGGAGTTCCAGTCGCGTCAAGCGGTTTGATATCCACGAGCTTTCGGCCATTGTGAAGTGGTCACCACTTGACGCGGCTGGTAGCCCCAGAGAATGACCCGCAAAATTACAGGCTCATGTCATTGACGTCGCTTTGAAGCAGGATTTTCGAACGTATAATTTCCTAAATTATTGTGACCTACCTCTAACAGAACGACCTATTAACCCACAGTCAACACGCATTCAGGAAGTATCGTTCTTGTGAAACATAGCTAGATCTTAACTCACATGTGATACGCGCTATCGACAAGGGATATTGAATAGATTCTGTGTTTTTAGATTTCCGGTAAGCTTTTGACACTGCACTTCAGGAGCGTCTTCTAATCAAATTTCGTGCTTAAGGAATATCGCCACAGTTGTGCGATTAGATTCGTGATTTCTTGTCAGAAAGGACACGGTTAGTTGACGGTAAGTCACGAAGTAGAACAGAAGTGATATCTGGAGCTCCCCAGGGAAGTGTTATAGAGGTCCCTGCTGTTCCGTATACGATGTAGGAGACAATATGAGTAGCTACTATTAAAAATATAAAATGGCTATGAAACACTAGAAGACCTGTCCTTTCTACCCAAATCTTTTAGGTTTCTTCACTACAATTCCAGTAAAATCGGTGATGGTGGAACGTAGGAAACGTATATAGGATACAGTAACTACATTATTTAACATACAAAACCAGCCACACGTTTGTAGCCGAGGGAAACACGTCACAGACGAGGGAGAAAGTGGAAAAAGCAATTAAATAGTTTTCAACAAAGAAGAACCCATTTCCATAATTGTTGCTATAGCTCATCCGCAAGAATCTTCAAGACATTGTTTTCTTAAGCTAAAGTAATCGAACTCAATACAATACGCGCTTATAAGAAAGACAAGTGAAGCCTAAACAAACATGTGCGAATCATTAGAGTCCATATCGAACTGATACGTGTCAATAAAACTCTTTGTCATAGTAAGAAGAGACCTCAATAGAAATTTTTGCTTTCTTACGTTTATATTCTACTTACTTTCAGCGGTAAAGTTGCAAATATACACATATTGGTTCATGACCACGTTCTTCGTTATACCACTGAATCAGTTCGGTTGTTTTTACGTTATTTTCCTTATTATGTATGTTTCTTGATATTTTACTAATGCTTGTAACGCAAAAATTATCCTAACTCTTTCGTTAACGTACACAGATAATTATAAATCATCACTTTTCCGGCGACTTGCTCACCACTAGGAGCGTTCGTGTCGTTGCAATTGGTAACAAATTTAGCAGTGAGTGTCGCAAATGTATATGTTACGAATTCTGTATCCAATGACCAAACTGTCGACGGGACGTTAAACCCTAAAAATTTCCTTCCTTCCTGTTACGAATTCCAAATATTTAAATGTTTCGACGGTTTCAGGGCATTGAAATAAATCCAATGGCAAAGATTAAAATTTGTTCTAGACCGGGATTCGAACCCTTTTTTTCCTTCGGGTAGATTTATCTTTTGGAGTCGTCGGTTCAGTTCGTTCTTGGTCGTTTTTTGATCATTTGGCTCAGCTTTTTTATTACAAAGGGCGACGAGCCCCCTGACCGGGCGCGCAGTGCCACGGCGCCCGGCCAACCAATTAGGCTATCCAGCAAGCCTTCCTTCCAACCCAACCTGTCATCTTGTAGCACACTATGACTGTAGTGCACCTAACCACTTTGATTCCATTTCCTCGCAGCCTATACTGGATTCGCGCAAGGAATCCAGGGTATGAATGTGTACTTCTATAAATTGTCAATTGCCTGTTGGGGCAGATATACAACTATGTATATGGTGTCTGTTCTTTTCGGACATGTCCGGTTAGACTGTGGTAGAGGTGAGAAGGAGCTGCGTCCCTGGAAAACCCCCAGGCAGGATGTACCGTGACATTTTCACCTGCAAATGGCCGATAGCTAAAAGGCGCGTGGGCTTCGGCATTCCCATGCTAATTCCCATCATGCCCCGTGACCAACGTCCTAATGCAAACCGTTCAGAGGTTATTACCATTTTATTCCATACATACATTTGTTTATGGTGATTGTCGAAAGCGATATATTTCGAGAAATGCATTGTACTCTTTGCTGTCATGTAAAATTTAATTTATTGTGCTACCGGTTTCGGGAGTGTCCCATCGTCAGGGCATTTAAAATTACATGAGGAGTTTAGTGTTATACATTTTCTATATAAGTTTGTGTACGGAAAACACAGAACCCCAAAGAGTGCTTGAATAATTTGATACGGCATCGTCTCCAGAAAACAATGTTTGTTGTAATTAATACACTACATTTTGATGTGTATTATGCTGTGATAACCTTCAATCTTCGGAATATAACTAAATTCCCGTTCCTTGAAAAGTTGGGTTTGTTTGTTGGTTCCCGCACAGTCTAAGGCATTCTGACAATATAATCAAGACATTAGGTGCAGAGGGGTGACAAAAGAAGACTTGAAGTTGATTATGAAAACTGTGAAGTGTGCTAAGTATCGAAAAGGAATGTTTCTCCGTAATTCTGAAATTTTTATTACTTGTCACATGGGTTTCTTTTACATACTGAAACAATTTTTCTTAATCACTTGATTTACAAGAGACGTAGGGATGATAATCTACTAAAAAGTGATGGAAAGAAATTTACTTTAAGATAAATGTAAAATATCTCTGTAAGAAAATACAATAAACTGTTGTTTCAGTATTGTTATAATATATCAAAGCAAATACAGTAAAATTTTTATCTTTCTCCAGTAGTTAGCGAGAAAATTTTCCCTGTAGTAAATGAGCATTCGTATGAATGGGACTGTTGTTGTTCCGTAGCTGCATTTGTTATGCAGCAGTTAGTGATTGGCTCCGTTTGCGTATACTGTTCTTCCAGCCATGATGTGTTTGAACCAGTTGTAGTGTATGTTCTGTAGACGGTTTATATTTTATGATATTCTATTCTTTAACAAAATTGTTTGTTCACAGTCTCCTATGTGGCCAAGGTGCATTGGCGTTGTATTTTGTGTCTAATCTCAAACCTTGCACGATGTAAAACTGCTGATGTGATATTGCAGTTTGAATTCGGCCGATCACGTTTAGCTATTTGACCGGGTAATCTACGTCTACATACATACTCCGCAATCCACCGTAAGGTGCGTGGCGGAGGGTACACTGTACCACTACTAGGCATTCCTTTCATATTCCATTCCCAAATAGAACGAGGAAAAAAAGAATCCTTATATGCCTCCGTACGAGCCCTAATTTCTCTTATCTTTCTTTGTGATCACTACGCGAAATGTAAGTAAGCGGCAGCAAGATCGTACTACACTCAACTTCAAATTCCGGCCTTCTAAATTTCCTCAACAGAATTTCACGAAAAGAACGTCGTCTTTCCTCCAACGATTCCCAACTGAGTTGCCACAGTATCATCAGCAAACAGTCGCAAATTACAAGTTACTCTGTCCATCAGATCATTTATATAGATAGAAAATAATAGCGGCCCCATCACACTCCCCTGGGGCAGGCCTGACGATACACACTGATGAATACTCGCCGTCGAGAACAACGTAGTGCGTTCTATTACTTAGGAAGTCTTCCAGCCAGTCACAAATCTGTGAACCTATTCCATAAGCTCGTATCTTCGTTAGCAGTCTGCAGTGTGGCACCGCGTCGAACGCCTATTTGAAGTCGAGAAAAACACAATCCGCCTGTTGCCCTTCATCCATGGCTCGCAAGATGTCATGCGAGAAAAGGGCAAGCTGAGTTTCGCATGAACGAAGTTTCATAAACCCGTGCTGATTCACAGAAGGAAGCTTTTCCGTCTCAAGGAAATTTACTATATTCGAGTGAAATTCTATATGAAACTGATGTCAACGATATTGTGTGGGTCAGTTCCCTTTCTTATGAATGGGAGTGTCCAGTGCCAGCTGCTGCCAGTGTTACATTGTAAATAGCGCTATGTTGTTTGGCACCTTTGGATAATGGTGATGTGCTTGTCAGATATGACGTGCCGGCCGCGGTGGCCGAGGCGACTGGGGCGCTCCGGTCACGGTCTGCACGGCCACTACGGTCGGAGGTTCGAACCCCCCCTCGGGCATGGATATTTGTGCCGTCTTTAGTCTTAGCTAGTTCATAAGTAGTTTGTAAGCTTAGGGACTGATGACCCCGTAGTTAAGTTCTACAAACATTTTTTGAGATATGACGACACTGTCAATATATTCAGAAAATGTATAAACCTAAACTGCTGATGTAATTTTAAATGCTTGGAAGATGGGACTCTCCCGGAACCGGTAGCACAATAAGTTAAATTTAACATGACAGCAAAGTGTACAATGCATTTCAAAAATGTGCAAAAATGTCTGCAAATCTATCGGACCAAATTGCGTAGTCAACAGTCCGTAGCTTACAAACTAAACCTAGGTAAGCTAACCTAAGGACAACACACACACACCCATGCCTCAGGGAGGATTCGAACCTCCACGGCGAGCAACCGCGTGCTCCGCAGCAAGACACACCCATGCCTCAGGGAGGATTCGAACCTCCACGGCGAGCAACCGCGTGCTCCGCAGCAAGGCGCTTTAGACCGCCTTTTCTTTCTTTTTTTTTTTTTCTTTTTTTTTATGGTTCGCGGTCCTTAGTTCATTTCGTGCTTGGTCGTTCGTTGATCATTTGGCTCAGTTTTTTTTTTTTTTTTTTTTAATTACAGAGGGCGTTCTGCCCCCTGACGGGGCGCACTGAGCCACGGCGCCCGGCGACCGCTCGGCTACTCCACCGCGGTACAATGCATTTCCTGAATTATTCCATACAGTTCAGTAACTGTCCACCCTTCACATTTAACCTTTTGTATCATCCCTGGTAGTCCGTAATATCGCCACAGAATCGCCTTGTACACACCTTGTAAACGAGTTGGCGGGCGGTAGTGAGTGGACTTCCATCGGCGTCGTAAGGCATGCGCGGTCCAGAATCTCCGGAAGCTGAGGAATGCGACGTTAAAGTGTCCGCGGAACAGCGGGCCGGCGCGGCGCGGCGTCACCTCTTCGGGGCGGGCCGGGCCGGACAGGTAGTGGCGGCTACCGCTGTTAACTGCAGATGGTATCGCGGGCGAGTTACAACTTGACCCCGCGTCCGCGTCCGCGCCGCCTCGTGGCGCCCTCCGGAATAAAAGGCCGGCAGCGAGGAATGCCGCGTGTTTTATTCACGAGGTGCCCGCTGGCGCCAGCTGCAGATGCCCGCGCGATAGCGGCGGTAAAAAAGCGAGCGCCACCGCGCCAGCCGGCCGTATAAATGGGCAGCGGCTCGGCTTCGGCACGTCGCCGGCCGTCTCCAGCCTCCGCGGCGCCGCCGCAGCCGCCGCCACCGCCCGCCCCACCCTGCAGCCAAACCCACGGGCGCCACGGAGACAGCAGCAGTGGCTTACCCTTTAGGCCGGTATTACACTGTAAAAGATCTTTGACAAAGACCTTTGTTTATCCTACACTATAAGCATCAGCGATTTTTCTATATTCCCATCCATAAGGGGGCGAAATAATGAACGGTGTGTTGAAAATACCTTGCTATTCAGGCAATTTTGAAGCAAGAAGTACAAAAACACGTGTTTCGATATTTTTGGAAATTCAAAAATTAAGCGGGTGAATGAATGGAAAATGTTTTAAGGGTGTTAATAAGACTATTTTGATGCCAGAAATGTGAAAATTTGGATTTGCAACCGGGATTAGAATTTTAGAAAGAATGTGTTTAGCGATATTTTTTTTTTTTTTTTTAATTCTGCCATCAATGGTGGAAAAGGGGGTGGAAAGCTGTATCAAAATACTTGATTACGAAAGCATTTTTAAAGCTAAATCTACGAAAATTTATATTTAGAGGTAGAAACAACCAGTACCGACCATCCAGCTACGCGTGCGATGCAGCAGGAATTAAGCTAGTACGTTATAAATAAATAGAACTTCAGCGAAATTGACGCTTGTCCATTCTGATTGGCAACTGTCGATCTTTTGAGCGTACGACAGGTACAATCGTCGAGAACACATTTGCTCAGTCCAAGGCCTCGTGGTCTGGAGTGTGTTAAGCATCTCTCACCGCCGGCCGCGGTGACCGAGGGGACTGAGGCGCTCCATTCATGGTCTGCACGGCCACTACGGTCAGGGGTTCGAATCCCCCCCCCTCGGGCATGGGTATTTGTGCCGTCCTAGTTCGTAAGTAGTTCATAAGTAGTTTGTAAGTTTAGGGACTGATGGCCCCACAGTTAAGTCCCATAAACTATACAAACAATTGAACATTTGAGCATCTCTCACCTTCGGTGTTTGTGGAGGCAACGCTGACCACTCCTAGTACATGCAGGTTGTTGTTGGCATTCTTTCAACAGAAAGGTTATGTGTTGTTCCAACAGGATATCGCAACGTTGGACCACATACTATGCCTGAAACTTAACGTTAAGACGCTCAGTACCTTCACTGGACAGCACGATCTCTGAAATTCAATCGCGCACGTGGTGGATTTTATCCAAGATCTTTGACGAAACTACTTCACAGGAGCACATTACACTAGCGTAAAATATATCGTCATAGTTGCTCGGAATAAGACTCCAAAATAGTAAAGCGTCTGCATCACAGTACGTAAAATAATGTTGCTCGGGAGTGCATTCATTGGAAAGAACGAAAAATGGAAACAATTTTAGATACAACCGTGAATAGCAACAGGAAAATACGAAAACTGCTCGCACAAATGTACTCCATGAGCTACACTGCTGGGAAATAATAAACTAAATTGTTTAAGAACGTGTGACCAAATATTTTAATTCACCCACATATTTATAAATAATTCATCATAATCGATGTATCAGGAAGCCCTAAAGCTGTGTCAATGGGTAAATAATGAAACACTGAAATAATTTAACGTGTGTCATGCTAAACATAACTTCTTTAGACACTTTATCATAATTAAGAAGAGAGAATATTTTCATAGTTCTTTCCTGTTATGCTTCATTGAGGATTATGCGCTGCGAAAGACATTTTTATAGTTTGCTGCAGTCTGACATTTGTTTTGCCTGATTTTCCGAAACATAAAATATCCATATAAAGCATCGTGCAAAGCAAGAAAAAAATGTGGAGCTAACTAGTGCAGTACCTCATTACGCAAATCATGAATCCCTTCCCACTGAAGATCCTCCCATTTGTAACCACATACAAAATCTATTCCAGCAGGCAGTAAAATACACGAATCCTGCAGTGTAGGCCTAAGATTTCACGCATTATTCCAGACATAAGTGTACCAAGATGTAAATCACTTTGGGAGAAATTACGAGGTTAGGTTAGAGTACAAATAAGAACATTTATTTCACTTATGCATCTCCATATATCCTTTAAGCCATATAATTTCTTCCCTATCATCAACCTCAGTGAGCCACTTTGAATACAACTGACAGCAGTAGCTTTTTCTTTATACGATTATAACCGTATATTTTAGTAAATGTGCTTTGTATTAATAAATATTCCGCACACTTCTCACTTTGAAACGATCACTGTGGCAGTAGCGACACAACAAATACACTTTTACGTTAATTTGTAGGTTAAAAAGCGGCAAAGCAAGGAAAGACGCATGTATACAATGGCGAACTTTTATAAAAGCTAGACTCTCTCGCTAAATTTTATCAAATATATTTTATAAAAGAAATCTTTTATAAAAGATGACCCATTACACTGTCAAAGATTTGACCAAAGAGCTTTGATAAAAGATCTTTGACAAAGATCTTTTACAGTGTAATACCCGCCTTAATGCATACTGTAGCTGAACAGCCAAATACCTTTCACTCGCATACCCTAAAGCTGTGCTAGCAGGTAGCGGCGTAACAACGTAATCAAAGCTCGTGACACATTGCTAGGTAATAGTTTCATTTTTCATGAACTAAATTGGAGAAACGTTTCATATCCAAGGAACGGCTTCTTAACCTTGTCTTTACGAAACGAACAAGAGGAACGATGAAACGCCGTAATTTTGAAATACGTATATAAATAAAAACTATAGTTGTGCTTTCGTTGGAGAAGAAATCTTACACAAAATAAATAGGCCTACCTCGATATCCATTCACTTATTTTTGTTCACGTATGTAGCTTTCACTGGAAACATTTTAACTGATGACCAATAAAAGCTATTACTTAATCAGTGTGCTCCATTTACAGTAAGTAAAACAAAATGTCACATCATTGCAGAGATTTGTTGTTGATATACTTTTTCAAATCACAATCTGGTAGTAATTTGGCAAAATATTACGTCTAAGAAATACTTACGTTCATACCAACGCATTATTTACAAATCTGAAAACGTAAAGAAACATTCTTATTGGTTATCAGAACGCCATGTAAACGTCATGCAGCAGGCGACGGCAACATAAACTGCATTTTAACCCAAGTAATACGTAAAAAACAATGCCGACTCTCATATTTATTTCATATAAAAGCTAAAAAATGACTTCACAGATTTCAAAACCATGTTTTAAACTGTAATACATATCGGGGGGGGGGGGCAGATATAGAATGACCTTAACTTATTAGTTACGAACTGAAGATTAAAACTTAGAGACTGGGAAAAGGTAGAAGAGTAAGGAGATGGAACCTGGATAATATGAAGGAATCAGAGGTTGTGGAGAAGCAAGGGTTGACCGAAAGAGCGGAAATTAATACAGTAGAAGAAGAACGTGTAGGTCTCAGAGTACTGAAAGCCGCAGAGGACCATTTAGACAGAAGGACAAGGCCTATTAGAAATCCTTGGATAATGAATTGACGAAAGGAGAAAATATAAAAATTCAGCAAGTGAAGCAGGCAAAAGGCAGCACAGAGGACTGGAAAAATGAGGTTTACTAGAAGTGCAGTCTGGCTAAACAGGAGTGGCTAGAGGACACATAGAAGTCCGTTGAATAATGTTTAACTAGGCGAAAGATAGATACTACCTACAGGGAAATAAAATATGTTTGGAGACAAGAAAATCAGCTGTGTATCAAGGACTCAGATGGATAACCAGTACTGAACAAAAATAGCGAAAGCTGAATGATGGAATGTGTTGACGGCCTGTGCAAGGGAAATGAAGTCGGTGTAAATAAATGGAGATAGAACATGCAATAATTCGAGTGAAATTTCGCAAAAAATTGAAACGTTTGATTTGAATCAAAGGCTCCGGACTAGGTTATATTCCCTCTGAAAAACTGACATAGTTGGAAGAGCAAGTCATGAAGAAAAACTTCCAACTTTTGTACAAGATGTTTGAGAAAGCATTATTCTTTTTGAAGTCTGGTGATAATTCTAATTCCAAAGAAAGCTATCAGTTTAATAACTCGTGGTTTCACATGAATTATTTACACACTAATGGAGAAACTGGTGGAATCCTACCTTGGTGAACATTATTTTTGATTTAGGAGAAAGGTAGGAACACAAGAGCAATAATCACATTAAGACTTATCTTAAAAGATAGGTCAAGAAAAGGCAAAATTGCGTTTCTAGCTTCTGTGTATTTGAAGAAAGCTTTTGACTATGTTTACTGGAATACACAGAATGAAAGTAGCACTGGTAAAGTTCAGAGAGAAGAAATAAAATGATGTTTGAGAATGATATTGTAATTCTTTTAGAGACAGCGATAGACCTGGAAGAGCAATTGAACGGAATGGACAGTGTCTTGAAAGGAGCTCATAAAATGAACATAAACAAGAGCAAAACATGGATGATGGAATGCAGTGTCAGAAAATCAGGCTAACCTGAAGGAAGAAGATTAAGTAATGACACAATGTAGAAGATTAGTTTTGTTACTTGGGTAGCAAAATAACTATTGATGGCCGAAATAAAGAAGATATAAATGCAGAATTGCTACGGGAAGAGAAGCGTTTTTGAAGAAGTGGAATTTGTTGACATCCAAAATGAATTTAAGTGTTAGGAAAACCTTTCTCCAGGCATTTATGCGGAGTCTAGCATTTTACTGGAGTGAAACATGGACGATAATGAGTTCAGACAGAAAGGTTAGCATTTGAAATGTCGTGTTGTAGACGAACGCTCAAGATTAGATGGGTAGATCGTGTAACTAATGAGGAGCTGGTGAACAGAATCGGGGAGAAAAAAATTCTGGCATACCTTGACCAAAGGAAGGGATCGACTGGTGGAACACATTCTGAGACATCAAGGAATCGTCGATTTAGCGCTGGCGGGAAGTGTGAGGGGGCAAAAAACGCAGAGGGAGACCGTGAGTCGAAACAAGTAAGCAGGCCCATAGTGACGTAGTTTGTCAATCTCATTCAAAGATGAAGAGACTTGCACATGATAAGTTAGCCTGTGGAGCTATATCAAATCAGTCTCCGGACTGGTGACAACAAAACAGTCATAATATGTTAACAATGAAGTACCGACAACTACTGCCGTGCGTGCCGATCAGATGTCATGGTACAGGCATGGCCAAACACCGCCCCGCGGGCGCGGGAGCCCTCGCATTCAAGTGACGTTTAAATGGTTCATTTGCATAAAAACACATGATACGTCGATTTCATCTGTTGAAATCTGAACTTCGTAGTAACGAAGTCTGTACATGTCATTTATTGGCATCGTTATTTCGCACCTGTAATTGTTTAATCATTTGACGCTGTTACCTCCTAACATTTTTATTTATTCATTTTGAATAGCTAGGAGGAGGGAAAGAGCAAATTGGCACATGAAGGGAGGAGGGCATATTCAGAGACTGGATGGGAAGTACATGGACAAAATGTAGCAAATGATTGCTTTTCTAAGGGGCCAACTGAGCCTCACATGCTCCAGAGTCTGTATACCATTTGATCTCTTGCGTTTATACAGAAAACAGTGGAACAAGGAAAAGTAGTCCATCAGGCTTACAATGACGAGTTTGTAAGATATTTATTTATTCCATTTACTGTGGTGGAATTCTAAATTGTTCTCTACCTGCATAAGCTCATTTTGTAGGTATATATTACTTTGATATTTGTGTGTGTATAATGTAAATAATCTTATTTAAATGTGCCTAAAATTATATTTCACCTTCTGAAAAACCGACGCGGCACACTTCCAATGTATCTTCACCATCGGGACCAGAGATGAAATTACTGGCCACCACTTGTCGCGGATCGACAGCAACAATGCGACAGAAGATCATATGGCAGTGTTATGCCAAAATGAAATATAAAGAAAGCTAAGTAATATATTTATTTTATTGGCGGCTAGCTGTTTGACGTACAGTGGATCGTGACTTAAAATACAAAGAAGATATTGTGATGTGTAGAGCATTCTGTGCTTAATAGTAATTTGATACTTCGTAGAAGAATTTACTTGAGGTTAAAAGGATTTAAGTAATTTGCAAGAATGCTTGCAAGAGATAAATATAGCGAAGGAGCGACTGTTATAAAGTACGGGAAATGCCAGATTATCGGATACTTTTCTTTATATTTGACGTAACGTATTTAATCCTATGATAAAACACACTGTCACATACCACAAGCATCCCAATAAAATATAGCTTATCAAGGTTTTTCCATTATATTATTTTGGTCACGATTTTTACATTAATTTATGAGCATTTCGGTGTTGTTAAATTCGGGTTCCTATTATCTGATAAAGTACAATTCAATACAAGAAACTTACTTCATTAGGTACTTTTAATAGATAACATACAAAAACCTTAATTACACAACATACATTCATTAGTATACCATGCATTACATGTGTAATTCATTACAATGGTCCCTTCTTGTCAATGCTAGGAAACAATTCGTGAGCCCAACGAAGACTTTGGTTCGCCATTTGGGTCTAATTTGTAAGCGTGATTGCAAAATAGCCACTCTTCATCCGCAAAGTCTGTCATCAGTGTAGATGAGAGCAGCACAATCATCCTCATATGACGAATGAGTGACGCTGCTCTTTGTTTCCTAAAAAAATGTTCAAATGTTTGTTAAGCTTAAGGTCATCAGTCCCTAAACTTACAAACTTATACTAAAGACGACACAAACATCCATGACCGAGGGGGGGGGGGGAGGGGGAGGAGGGATTCGAACCCCGACCGTAGCGGCCATGCAGGCTGACTGGCGCGCACCAGGCCGCTCGACCACTGCGGCCGGCTTTTGTTTGCTTTCTCGCCCTTGTTGCAGGCGTTCTTGATGCTGCGCCTGTTGACCTTTCCCAAGATAAACGTTCTGACAGGGCTCTCGCTGTGTGTTTCATGGGCACGGTTTAGGTCTAGGCTTATTAGGACCCACACACTATCCGATGAAAGGAACCCATGCTTGAAAGACCAGACAGCTTTTAACAGACATCATTTGGAACTTTTTCTCAGGAGGTGAAACTATTAGCTTTTCCATCATACTCAACATAAAACCGTATACATTACATTTATTCGATGTTTGCGCGTTTAGTTAACTGTGCAGAGTGTTTCCAAACTCTAAATTCACTCAGGCAACCACTTTACCAGAAAGCATGCTTCGCACTGCGGCAAAACTCAAATCTTCGATTCAGCGGAACAATTCCTAACAATTCTTGTCACCTCCATCAGAGTGCAATCATTACTTGACTGGAAACCTTACTACCCGGTAAATGGAAACCATCCGATAATCGGACACTTTTCCGTAACACATCGACCGCGAGAATTACTATGTCATTAGCGTCACAGATTGCCATACGTTAGCAAAGATTTTTATGCTATAGTATCGGTATAGTTCGCAATGGCTGAAGGAAGTAGTAGCTCTAATACTGCTATTTTGACCTGGCGTGATTTAATACCGAAAATGAGTACTATCGGTGCCTGTTTGGAGTTTTGCTGGGAACCCCGTTACCGAATCATGATTTATGCAACTGCGTTGACCGGTAGAAATGACAGTGGAATTCAGAAAGAAAGCTACTGATCCGGATATTTCTTACCTGTATTGTTCGGAATAACGGAGAACTACAGTTTAAAAAAAAATACGTCGTTCGACAGCAGTCCGTTAACCATCTAATAAAGTATTAGTATCTTGCCAGGTGAAGTACTACATTTTAAGACATACGGTGTCTGTACTTTAATTGAGACCTGTATGATTACTACGCATTTAGTCGAGAGATTTGCTATAACGTTGAGACGAATGAATTTACATGGATAGTAGGTCTTCACAGTAGAAATAGACGAAACCCCCAATTACAACCCAGAAATATGGAAAAGGAAGGCTTTTTCAAGAACGAGGTGAAACAGATTTTGGTCTTCGGAGGAACAGTGTGTCAAAGCACAGTAACATACAGTCACTCCTAGTTTGTTTAGTTATTTTTGTAAGTAATAAACGAAAGAGTTACAATAATTCTTGCGTTACAAGCATTAGTAAAATATTAAGAGATATACATAATCGGGAAATTAATGTGAAAACAGTAATTTCATTGATTCAGTGGTATGAAGAACGTCAGGAACAAATACTTGTTAATGTGTATATTTGAAGCTTATTCCGATGAAATTAAGTACAATCTAAACATAAGAGAAATTTCTATTATGGTCTTCATACTATGACATGCAGTATTGATGCTTATCAGTTTTTCCACTTTTCTTTTTTGTACTCTTACATTCTTTTGAGTAATTTCTTTAGCTTAAAAAGCTAATGTTTTCAAGATTCTTGCCGTTTGTGGTTCATTTGTAGCAACAATTATTGTGGAATTGGTTTCTTCTTTGTTCGAAAACAGTTTGATTGTTTTGGCCGTTTTATTCTATGTGACGTTTTTCCTTCAGCTATGGTGGCTGATTTGGTACGTTATATACTGGAGTTATTGTAATCTACATGTGTTTCCTACGTTCCATCCTCGCCGATTTTAATGGAATCTTCGTGAAGAGACCTTAACGTTCCGAGTAGAAAATTCGCGTTTCTGCCAAAGAACAGATCTGGTGTTTCCTAGCCATTTTTATTTTTAATAGAAAATATAAACCTTCAGTAAAAACCTTTAGGTTACAAGATAATTGTGTAATAAACTGTTGTGTAATGTACCGTTTCATACCTAGTCAGGGATCATAGGAAACCTAAGAAAGATAACTGTGAGGCTATTATTTCTTTCCGCATTTTTATGGCACAACATATGTTCCCTAATGTAAAAATGTTGAAATTAATATAAACGTTACTATTCGCACTCATCCAATATCTTAATTAAGAAATGTAGCTTGCCGGACGCTTGGAGCTCAGCTGTTACGCTGTATAACAAAAATCAGTGGCAGTATCGTGACTGGTCAAAGTGTTTCATGGTGAAAATGTTCTTCAGGAGTAAACAGTCCCTTGTTCCTCTCTCATTAAGAATTTTGTTCTTCGTGGAACTCTAATTATTACAGCTCGATAGAAATATTAACAAAAGCTGAAGAACGAGGGTTTCCAGCACGACTTTTGGAACCATTCTATGGAATTGGTGTCATCTGACGATGAAATACGCAGAACGTGAGATGAGAAGGTCATCCCGGAGAACGAGACAAACTTCATGTATCTGTATAAATCTATTTTCAAAATTTACGTGTACACGGCGTTAAACATCCCAATAAGTGCCTAGTGTACCCATATTCCTACGTGATATGTAACGAGTCTAACCCGGAACTGGAAGAAAAAAAAAGTTATCTCGCGATATGACTGCAACAACACCACTGAGGACTAAAGTAAGTACACATACACAACATTTATACGTTAATATGTAGGCCTACGTGTACCCGTTGCTATTGGCAGCGCTAAACATCCATTTCGTTTGTCTTTGCCGGATTGACGTACACACTATCCATACGTCTCCCTTCTTTGATATATATCGCAATAATTCTTCCAAATTACTGGATATAAGTTCAAAAAACGATATGTTATGCGTTATGAAAAGTTTCTAGTTTTGATTTCGTTTCGTTATATGAAATGTTTGGCATTTCGCGTAAGGAGAAGTTCCGCGAATAACTAGTATATCTGATGGTGTTGAAAAATAAAGGAGAGATTTTTAACAAAGTTTGTGCAATTATCTTTGGACTGTGAAACTCTTTGCAGATTGACAGTTTTTACAGAGTTTCTTCACAACACTGTGATGATACTGCCGGCCCTCTCATCTCAATGTTATTGTACGATACCGTCTGCGTCGGACCCGGAATCGTGTGGTTCAATAGTGATACATGTTGCGTGTGAAGTTAGTTAAAAACAAAATAGCCAGCCTAGGAATCAGTATAGGACAGTATACCGGCGATACTGTGATTAAAACATGTGATAGATTTCATTAATTAAGAGATTTGTTTAGATGCTTTCCAGACAGTTCTATAAACAATAGTTTTGTCATTGTATGTTATTTCAATAAATAGACGAATGGTAAAAACTTTCGTATCTACATAAAGACATTAAAATAAATAGCATTGTATATGTGTTAGGATCATAAACAATGTTGACCAGCTAATTGTGTTAATGTAATAGTCGAGATTTGAATATTGTTATTCTTTGTATATATTGACTGACGTAAGATTTGGAGTATATTTTGAGAATGGACAAGATATTTGATGGTTCAATATATGTATGATGTACTTATTAACAAATTAATTGACATTTAACATCCCACTTTGTTGTCAAACAGCAAGTACCGCGATTAAGAAATGTTCAAATGTTTGTAAAGCTTATGGGACTTAACTACGGGGTCATCAGTCCCTAAACTTACAAACTACTTATGAACTACTTACGAACTAGGACGGCACAAATATCCATGCCCGAGGGGGGGGATTCGAACCCTCGACCGTAGTGGCCGTGCTGACCGTGACTGGAGCGCCTCAGTTACCTCGGCCACCGCGGCCGGCCGCGATTAAGACTTAAAAAGATTTACGCCATCTAAAATTATTTTATGTATAGTTTTCATTTTATATTGTGATTAATTTTGTGTACATGAAATGTTTTCTTTGTGTGTTTGTTAATTGTAAATTAGTATATTCAATTGTTATGAACAATGCATAATGTAAGATTATTGCCAATGTTATATATTTGTCTCACCGCCTTGCGTGGGGGGGGGGGGGGGGTGTTCAAGTTTGGCGATCGTTTTGTGCTTTGGAATCTATGTCACTGTGTTGTTGTGATAATTTTTTTTCGCAAGTTATAAAGTTGTAATATTTTGGTTGATTTGATTTCAAATTAAAGAAGAAGTGAAAAATAGTATATATCGAGTATTTCTACCACGACGCCCCAGGAGAATAATGTTGCAGCGAGCAGAACCTCCATACATCGTAATGTTGAAAAGATGAGTATCTTGTCTGAAGTGGTAGAATGAAACTGTAATTACTTATGAATCTAGCAGTAAAACATTACAACTGACAGGAACCTTTACGAGAAAAACTGTACTGATCGGCGATGAATTGTTCAGATTGTGTCGATAAAGGACTTTGCCAGAATTTGACTGTACGAATTTACAAGACTCATTGATCACGAAAGTTAACTGAAGATTATTACATAAAGAAGGCTGTTAGAGAAAAATGTGTGTGCGTGAGCGAGGAGAAAATGTGTATCAATTCTTGAACTAATATGAATGAATTTAACATCCTTATTCGTAACTTCCTATTATTTGAAATGATCCGTCGACAATACACTTATCCAGTACAATAGACATAGAAATGCAAAGCAGGATATTGATTTGACTGAGGTATTTTCTCCGTGAGCATACGCTTGCAACGATTGTTTGTTATTTTCATATTCATTATTCACCCGAATAAACCACACCGACACTTGGTCGGCATTAGCATTTCCACAAAAATTAAGACTCGCTCCTAGTCTCATTCATATCAAAGAAATCAACCCAAATTTGCAACGAGAGTTGTCTTATTACCTCTTCCTTGTTGCTTCCTGCAAACTGTGAGAAGGACAATTTCGTTACAAAACAAATTTAGCTGACAATTTTGTGGCTTTATTTACTCAATTAATACAAGTGATGAGTAGCAAAGTTTTTTTTAAGTCATTATTTAAAACATGAAGACTTGACACAGCTAGCAACTACTGTGTGTGGTTTCTCACCACATCAGTCTGTAAAGAAGGCGACGAGCGAGTAAAACGTACGCTCGTTATTATAGATGTACACGAACAGTAATATATTTCAAATATATTTAAATATAAGCTTCCATAAACATAAGAGCTTTCGACTATACTCAGTCTTCACACTTATTTTAGCGAACTATAACATTCATAAAAACATTGTTTTATTAGCAGAAAGACATCAATGGTTACAACAATGCAAGACTAGTATTTTTACCAGTAGTCTGTAACACTTAAAATACGTTTTCCTTAGAGCGACAATTTGTGCGTGGAATGTATATACAGCTAAATCACTTATAACCACAAATTGATTCACAGCCATTAATACGAACAAGTACATTAAAATTGTAAAATTACTTAATGATTAACATGGCATACGTTGTCTTAGCCTAAACAGAAGCACAATCTTTGAATTTTTACAGGAAAAGCTTACTTAGTGCTAGGCACAATTCAAACGTTTGACTAATACATTTCTTCTTACGCCACCATTTACCGAGTCCAGTAAATTTAATATGGCGATACTAATTATTATACGGCGCTTGTGCCCCATAAAATAAATATTTATATCAAATGGATTTCCGGAAATAAATGATTTAATTGGTTTTAGTAGACTACATTGTCAACCACGGGACAGTTATGCTTAATAAACGCCATGTTCCAAACACAGCCAACTTTCAGAAGTTATCCCCTACGTAACTATTACCCAACAGATAAGGAAAAAATTTATCGTTGTGCTTGGTGTTTAAAGGAAATGAGGAAATTCAGTGGAGAAATACACATATTTTATGGTGAGTGATAAACTGAACCACAACAGTTGGAAGAGCAGAACTGTCAGTACATTTATCCCACTATTGGAAAGGGTCAATACCTCCATGGACACATTTTTTGTGATTGTCTACGGAATCATGAATCTTACCCTGACGCCCAAACCGTTGTCGAAAGCAATCCGTTGTCCTTAAATGTCTCGATTCGTGGCTCCAGAACCATGGAAATATTATGGAGAGAGATCGGAACTATATACAGGATATTTAACATCTTGTCAGCGTAATCACAAGAACCTTCGAAACATGTGAAACGACATTACTTTGCCACATAACTTTTGACTACGCTGCAGAAATTTCACCTTAAAGCCCTTACACACCTATGTACAGTCCAGTATAGTCCTGGTCTCTCCCTATGCAGTTTCCATGTAACCTGTTATTCTATTAGTCACGTTTTGATTTGACTATCCCTTTAGAAATCGCGATGACTGGCTGGACACCTATTACTTAGTACCATTTCAATACTTTGTAGCGAAAATCTGATATTTCATAAATTTGCTATAAAATGTTAGTGTGTATAATAGCGATTGCTTTAGTAAAGTTGCAGGAACTTGCGTCAATAAAAGCAAAGCAAAAAATTTAAACGTATTCTGTGATTTAGCAACCGAAAACTCAAGCACAGAAGTCCCAAACTGTCTAATTTCCTACTAAAATATTGCTGTTTACTTCAGACCGTAAACTCCGATTAATATTAGCTGTTCCATGGAGCAAGAAGATATTTACCGCTATCAAAAGTTTCCAGTACTATAGAACAAAGGGCCAACTTACCATTTTTAATTCATGGTTAATTTTTGGATATTTAATTAAGATTGCTACAGATGTAACATCGTTGAAAACGAATAAGATGGAATCTCTCTAAATGCTTATTTCTCTCGAGTGTTTTTCCTTTCACATGGACAAAGAACAATTCACAGATTGTCGATACACATGATCTGTTCCAAATCATTAAGTTGGGCTTTCTAGCAAAGACTGCGCTATTTACTTTGATATTTTAATACTGAAATTGCAGAGAAGGTGGTTACAAAAAAAAAAAAAAAAATTATTAAACCAGTATCTCCTGAGTACAAAAGAAACATGGGCACTCTAACGTAACACTGTAGGTACTGGCGTGTGTGATATTCATTGACCATCTAAAAACATTTCGTCTGGAAGTGAAATGTATCAAGCAATATTTTACCTACCATAGATAAATTATTCGTCATGATTGCAATTCCTGATATAAGACGGTTGGTTACAAAACAAAAGTATGTCAGTTTGAAGTGGCTCCTTAGACACTGTCAAAGCATAACCTACAATGGACAAGTGCAAAAAGGATCTCTCGTCAGGCCATGCAATAGCGAGAGGAAGAAGAAAGTCCAATAACAAGGTGGAAGTAAATAGCGAAGCTTTACTTCAGATACAGAATTTTTTCCTTCAGAAAAGAGCATAATTAACGTAGCGAAATTTCAACCCAAGTAAAAACAAACAACTTGCCAAAAAGCTTAGTGGTTTCCTTAACCGGCAAGGAAAAAAATTCTCTTGTATTACCACACAGTTTAGGTACCCAGAAACAATTTGCAGGAGTGAACACTAAAAACAGTAACGAAACGAAAATAAACAACCGGTCATAAACCATTCTTATTTTAAGTTCCATAAACATTGTTCACAGAAGAATAGCTTTCTTAGTTCAAGGTTGGTGTACCTTGAACCCGCAGAGAGGTTCGTCTGAAGACGACTTACTGAATGATTCGTATACATTTTCTTGTGTGTTCGTTTGTGTACTTTGAATTCTAAATGAACAAGAAATGTGTGTCGCGCGCTGGAACAGTGTGGTTATTACTGAAACGGAACTGAAAAAGCATTGACATGGATTGCCCACTGTGATAAAATACGCAACACTGCTGACGAGATCAGGATAGCTGTAAGCTCAAAAGCAGCAAAGACGACGAGCAAGAAACTTAGTGTATTATTCTAGTTTTTAATACAGTTTAATACTGCAAGTATTTAAAGTCTGGAATACTTTTCCTAATCACTTAACACAACGATTGTTAATCAGTAAGGACCTTTAGTGCCTGCAAGAACAAGTTACGAATCCCATATTGTTAAAAACTAATTTGTCTTTTATAGCAAAAAAGTGTTAAAAGTATGAAAGTTACCAAAAATGTTCAAATGTCTGTAAATCTATCGGACCAAACTGCGTGGTAATCAGTCCGTAGCTTACAAACTACTTAAACCTAGGTAAACTAACCTACGGACATAGACAGACACACACACACACACACACACACACACACACACACACACACACACACACACACACATGTCCCAGGGAGGACTCGAACCTCCACTGCGAGCAACCGCGTGTTCCTCAGCGAGGTGCTTTAGACCGCTCGGCTACTCCACCGCGGCGTGAAAGTTATCAATTTTTATTTGATATCAGAGTGGTACTTCATTTCTATACTGAAAAAGGTTCAGATCTTCCACTGGTTTGTTATGAAGGTTTGCTCACTTTAACATGGATTCCTGATGAGAGATCCTTCGGGATTGTCCCCTTACTGATGCTTCGTTCATGTGACCGGTACGTTAATCTTTTTGGAAATGTATCCGGGAGAGGAATTGGAGTACCAAATAAGCTACTACTTAGGATAACTTACTTCACTTCGTATTTGCATAACAAGCATTTGGAACACATGTCCGTCTGGTAGCTAAGTAACATTCGCTTGATATATTTCCAATTTTTTTATACAGATTAACAGGAGAGCAAGATAAATGGGACGTCGTCTATAGCAGATGAGTGTGATTCAATGTCAGTATTCGGGTGTGCCAATTATTCCTGAACTGGAGTGGTAATTTTACTTCTCTGACTTGTAGATAAATTCTGGGAAAGCGGTGCAGCACGTATGGAAGGTTTAGTACTTCCGAAATTACAAAATTTGTTTCCAAAGTGTTTCATGTCCAGACACACATGTCTAGCACCAGTAATCACATCAAAGTGGAGGCATAATGGTCTCGTGCAAGCTTGGTGGAAAAGAAATATTTATGTAACATCACGTTGTCAGTTCTGCCTGAGCTCGGTGTGGATACTTAAACTTAATAACAGGCCATAATTTCCCTCGCCGTACAGCCGTATTAATTCACATAATTAGATACAACAGTGTGTTGTAACTGTGCGATCCGAGATTCGCTCAAGTCCTATTTACAGCGTAGTAACGAAGACTCCTTACAGACTAACTACACAGAAACATTGAACACGTCGAACACACAAAGGCACGAGTACAATAAGCGTACGGGCAAGCGTATTACGCATTTTTGGAGCGCTAAAGCAGGGGCCAGAGTATACGGGCCCCCACACGAATCATCTGCACAACTGGAACGTAGACGGGTGAGCTCCGAAGCCGGTGGAAGCTCTGCTGCCGAGAGAGTGCAACGATGTGTGTACTGGGGAGTTGCGTCAGGCGCTGCGCGTGTGGAGACACTCGTGGCGGCGAAGCAGGCCCAACTCGCGAAACGCCGATTTCCTGGTTCACGGCGCTGCCATGCACCGACACTGCTTCACACGCTGCACTCGCCTTCTGGAAATCCTCGCCGGGGCGCCTCCCTCACCTGTCAACAGCGGAAGGACACTTCTGGTGAACAACTCTCCTCTGCCGAGAGGGAATTTTGACTGTAAAGGATTATGCACCGCGCATCTGTGTGACATATGTAGAACTATTAGTTTCTCCATCACTGGATGGAAACACATACTACTTGTGAGATTACCGCCCAATAGAAATATTGGTAATTAATAGCATTTGATAATTAAACAGTATGAAGTTCACTGCAAACATTGACCATGCCAATGCACCAAATGTTACACAATTTTAATCTTATTAATTATGGTAGCAATGTATGTACGCAGTTGGGTGACAACATTTATAGTTCGGCCATAGGTAGAAATTCTCCACGTTGAGATTTGCTGTGTGCTTGTAGCTAACGGGAGGCCAGCGAGCAGGCCGACGTTGCTGGCTTGTTACAGCTTAGGATTTTCCAGTTTCGTTTCCGGTAAGGGGAGACAGGGACAATGGCGAGTGCCAGGCACAGTGCAATGCACAGCGTGAAATAAAATATTCTAATACTACTGGCATTTGAAGTAATACGATGCAGTTAGGAACCTTTAAGGCCCTCATTACAAAATAGCCTGTTGATAAATAAACAATACGTTAGCTGATATAGTCACAACCTGCGTAATATGTTCGATTGACAATGAAAAGTAATGAATTACCAATAAATACAAGACAGTTACACATCATGGCAGTGTTTGTTTATAAAAATAATATATTAACTATTTCTCATTTTATTTCAAATAATCTTGTGTATTTTATCTTGCAATATTAAGTTAAATCACTTTTCTGTGATATCAGAAATCGCACGATTATAATAAATAGTACAAAGGATGTTTATACCAATATAAAAACCTAAGAAGACATTTATTTAATGTGTAGTGTAATTATTTTGATTTTATGTAAAGTTTTAGAAATGTGTTGGCTGAGTGCTGTACGTTGCAAGTCTGTTATAACAGCTCACATGGGGAAGTTGATGACGTAGGGGAAAAAACCCCTGGCGTTGAGCCTTTGGCGCGCGCGCACGCGCGCACGTGCAAGGGCAGCAAGTGACGAGTCGGGAGCAAGTGTGGTAGCTGGCCGGGCGGCGTCGCTCTGCATCAGTCGGCATGTGGATCTCCAGTTGGAGACTTTAGATTTTTGTGTGGCAATCGCCACATGTGGTAGCTCGTCTTAGACTGCACAAAGATGAATCTAGTGCTACTGTATGTTTGTGAATATTTAGCCGGTGGAACAAGGTGTGCATCGCATTGAATTAAAGTGACTGATTTGTTAATGTAATACGTGTCGTCGCATAGGCATGAACATAAACGGTGTTTCAGACAGCCACATGGTGTGAAAACAATTTGCGACAAATATTCATTTTGTCTGGGAGCTGACGAGCTATAACTTTATTTGATAAATGTGTCGACGTACAGACGTATCAGCCACAGGGTTCTAATATTGTGAAATAAACAACATAAAGTGAACTTTTACGTGTTTTCAAAAATAGTAGTTAGTACTTAGTACTTGACTTTATTATGAATTTTTTTGTTAATCATATGCAGGGAAGGAAAGCTGCAAACGTGTGATATCATCCCCTAGAAATCTAGTCAAACGGTAGCAATCACAATTCCAGTGTTTTTGCATGTTTAGGAATTTGGTTCCCAGTTGGTGCTTATGAGTTTTAAAAATTAATCTTTCCCTATTTTAAAACTCTCACCCCGACTTTCACCCTCGCATACTGTTTCCAAACAGTACAATGTAAGCAATCAACGACGCGTCCAAACAGCTCTAGAGCCCACACCAGCGTTCCTGGTTCAAATTTCGCTCGCTAGAGGCCGCCCCTCAACTATCGGCTTGGACGTCTCATTTGTTGCAATCATTTTACATCCTAAGAATTTTTGTACCTTGTTTAAACAATACATCCAACTTTAATGTGAAGTAAATTGAATACAATTGGCCTTAAGCTAAATTATTCTACTTCCTGTATCAAAATTGTAAATTGACGACACGCCCACTTTTCACATAGCATCATTGGCCGCTAGATGTTCCGTTTTTTATCCTAACTGACATTTATAATATTTTACTATTGACCTTTACATTTTATCAACTAATGTTTAGAATTTTATGCTTGCAATGATGTAATGTTTATATCAGAACACATCATAACATGCCGATTATAATGTTTTGGAATGTTAAATATGACACGCCCATTTTTCTCATGTCGCCATTGGGCGCCAGAAGTTTTAAATTATCTGAGTTCTATTGTTTTAATTACTTGACGTTGCTTTCTCTATGGCATAACGTAAGTTTCCTTCTGCTTCTGTACAGTACCTTTTTACATATGTAACATTCTGTCTTGTACCATGTAATTTTTGTAAACTTATTGCTACACATTATATGCAGGTCTGTCACACTTGAAAATGGCCTAACAGAGACCGAAATCGGTAGTGTGGGCTTAAATAAAGTACCAATAAATGCAACTGGAGCTGGACTTTCATTAAAATATGTAGAACTGACTCAAGCTTTTTTTATTAGCTAAAAACCGAAAGCGATTTTTTTCTATGAATAAAAATCAATTGCCACAAGGTTGTAAGATTATCACTTGAGTACGGTTTGACAGTACAAGGATTCTATTAAATAATTTTTTTGGAAAATCTACCGGAAAATTGGAAAATTTGAGAAAAACAAAGTACGTTTTTCAATGTGTTTTTGATTGATTTCAGCACTGACTATTCGCACGACAGAGGGTTTTTCTTTTTTTCCTTCTTTTTCCTTTGTTTTGTTTTTCTCTAATTTTCCAATATTCCGGTAGATTTTCCAAAAAATTTATTTAGTAGAATCCTTGTACTGTCAAGCAGTACTCAATTGTTAATCTTACAACCATGTGGCAATTTATTTTTATTCATAGAAAATCATCGCTTTCGATTTTTCCTAAATATTCCTATTTTCCGGACGACTTTTCAAAATTTTTATTTGATGCGTATCTTCCACTTGCTTTCAACGTGAAATGTACAAATTGTTACTGTAATTGGACGAACGGTATTGATAGCTCACTGGAAAAATCTGTTTCAGTTTTTTCCCGATTTTCCTCTTTTCCGGACAACTTTTCCATATTTTATCACCGTTTAAATCTTCTCTGGACCTACACGAATATTTTAAGACTAAAATTAGGCAAATCGGTTCAGCCGTTCGAGTTTTAGCGAGACTAAAGAACAGCAATTCATATATATAGACTAGCTGAAAACCTGACGTTGCCCGGTTACTTATTTAATCAAGCTTTGAGTTAGTACTTCTCATATCCGTTCTCTCTCTGTCCATCTCTATTTTTTTAATAACATGTAATATTTATGGGAGAGTATTCAAGAAATAAGGCTCTCTTGCATAATGTATAAAATAATAACTGCAGTATCCAAACAGATGCAAATGATATGTAACGTTACTACATTCATTTAATTCAAAGCTTGATTACGAACATTATTTCTGGTTACTTAACGAAAATCTATTACGAATAAATTCTTTGGGGAGTCCACCTCGAGCAAGCGACATGTCAAAATCACTCTTCAGTATTTAATAGATAGAAGTTTCTTGCTTTCGCCTATAGCCGAGTACGTTTCACAGTTGGTTCACAGTTGTCAACAGCACTATCAGCTTTCAGGAATTTCTTTCAACTGATTGGAATACAGGTGTGTCTCATTAGTAAATGTGTAAACGTATTAAAACGTGGTACATGATGTGAAAGGTTTAAAGCCATCGCAGTACATACGATCTCATATTTCTTGAATTATGAATTGTAAAGTTGTGTAATTTTTTAGGAATATATTCATTTGGATAAGTGCTGCATGTCGTTAAAATCTGTTACGAATACAGTTAGTAGTAAAGAACGAATATATCAAAACCTCTTGCGCGATTGGGCGGTTTTCCATGACTGTTACTGTTTGTGTCCTCATATCTCATTACCAACGTGTCGCATTGTGATAGAATTTGGAAGGCACATTCCGCTAAATGTATGTATACTGTCTAAGATTTCCTGCGGCTGCGATTTGTAGTGTAGAAGATATAAATTGTACGCCATACCGATTGCCGTAGTTTTAGTACATTAACAGCGGAAAAGTAGTGAACGAGAAGCTTTTTCCTTTCACCGAGAAAAAATATAAAAAAGGTTTGAAATTACCTTTAAAGTTTGTTGCAAGTCGTTAAATACTCTCATTCTCATAAAGTGTATGAATAAAACTCTTAGTATTATGTGGTAGTAGTATTTTGTGATTATTATTGTTTATAACGTCACATCTCCTGAAGCATAGCATCGTATGTGATTATTAACACTGCAGCAACTGTTCCCTCACGGTAAGGTTATGCTTGATGCAACAGTTTTACGGTATCTACAGCGAAATTATTGTGAGCGGTAGAGTTTTCGTTTCATCATTTTGTGGGGGAGAGGGTCAGTTATAAAACGCTTCATAAACGTCCAAAATTACATGCAAACTTTGTTGCAGGTCCCTAACTACAACCATTTTACAATAACTGACGCTTAAGTCTGGGTATTCTCACGCGGTGGCCTCTATCTATGACGTCATATCTCCTGAGTTGTGTGTCGTGCTCTTTTGTTTTTTGGTCAGGAACCTCCGTTGGCAAACGGTGAACAGTCCACCAAAGTTTCATTGCAATCGAATGAAAAGTTTATGAACACAGAACATACCTACATTTTTGTATATATAGATATGTACTTTAAATTTCAGGGAACATTGTTGCGGGAGTTCAGCAATCTATTGTGACAAAATAAATTAATTGAAGTATGAGATCGCAATATTTTATTTTTAATATGATCTGTATCGGCAAAAACTATTGCCATCTTCAGATATACTCCACGGTAAATAAATACACAAGATACAGCGTTACAAACTGATGTCATAACTACGTACTACTGTTTACAAATGAAGTATAATGATACGCTTTGTATTCTTCATTTGTAAACAGTAATATGTAGTTATGACATCTGTGTGTAACGCTGTATCTTCTGTATTTATTTACAGTGGATTATATCTGAAGATAGCAATATATTTTTGCCGGAACCGGCCATTTCAAAATATTGCGATGTTACAAGGAGACCAGATAGATATCGGATTTTAGAATTTATGGTACGTGAAGTTCAGAAAACACACAAAAATCAGGCGAAGACATTCGACCCAGCTCAAAAATTCTCGAGGAAATCGACATTGAAGTTTTGCAAGTACACGTTAGTAACTAGAACAGCAGCACTGTGTCGGTATAGCTCTGGTCTGGGCGCCGTGGCTCAGCGCGTCCGGTCAGGGGGCTAACGCCCTCTGTATTGGAAAAAAAAGGTGAGAAAATAGTCAAAGAACAACCAAAAACTATTTGAACCAACGACCGAAAACCATAGATCTACCTGAAAAAAAAAAAAAAGGAAAGAAAGAAGAAGAAAAAGTAACGTTCTAGCCCTCCACTCGTGGGGTCGGTGGTTCGAATCCTGCCGAGTCGATTTTTTTTTCAATTTGTTCGAATACTTATAGAATTTTAATATTTAATAACTTACAAGAAAATGAACGTATGTTTATTCGAAATTTTCTATATTTTGTAAAAGGTTGTTAATATTTGTGGTTTCAATCAACAAACGTTAGTTATCATAATATAAATAAAACACACTAATCAATCATTACTGCTAAGGAACAATGGCCTTGCTGAAAATGTCAATATAATGCCTACAGAAATCACTAGCTGCAGTTCACACTTTCGTTTTTTTTTTATATTTTACGAGATACTGTAGCTTGACCAAAAGAAACTTACTTTAAAAGGTTTTTTCCATTGGTGCATCAAATTACAGATAAATTTTGTTTGACTATTTGAGCATGATCAAAAATTACACACCATACTATAATCTGTAAGAGGACAACTGAGACAAAATCTACCGTCTCCTCAGTAAAATTTAACTTCCAGTCTCGGCGGCGGAGTGTTCATGGGAAAGTGCTCTTCCCTTCAAACTATGCAGGAATGGAGTTTGGATAATATCAAGCACTGGAAGTACACCTGTGTCTAGGTAGCTTAGGCAGTAAATTACTAATTAAGGACAAGAGACTCAGTCGCCTATCAACGCTCAAAATAGTTTTATTTACAAAGTCGTTGCGGCATCTGGCATGATGTCTAGGGAACTTCAAATATGCGAAATTGTGTCAATAACGAAGTCTATACTTAATCAGGCCGTCAACTTTTAGAGTTTTAAATTATGTTAGATCTGTTCACAGCAACGAAACGACGTTATAAAAACAGGTTGGGCATACCGTCCGCCTTTCAACCAACAATTCTTCCGGTTTTTGTACCCAAATGTTTCGAACGGTTCATTTCAGTGTATTTCACAATGAAACCCTGTGTTCGGAAACACAGCTTAACCAACAAGTAAAACCGTGAAATGGGGAATCAAACACACTGGAGGACCATAAGTAACAATAGCCATGGGCGTCACCGAAAAGCAACTCTAATTATTCGAGTCTCTTAACACCAATGAACGAATATATCTCAAGTTAACTAAGTACAGATACTAGAAACTCTTGTGCAGTGCGAATTCAAGAATTGCAGGATTTATAGAACTGCCAGTAAATCAAATCAAAATAAGAAGACAGTATTTGAGTTTTAATTGTGTTGCTAGGACCATTAATAACGAGGAAAGAGTTGCTGCAAGTTTGTACGATATGGGCACGAGCCACTCTTAACTATCGCATGATGATGTGGTCCTCAGTCCGCAGACTTGTCATGCAGCTCTCCACGCTGCCCTGACCTTTGCAAGCCTCTTCATCTTGGAATAAGAACGACAACCTACATCCTTTTGAATCTGCGTTTTTGTGTTCGTTCCTCTCCGTCTCTCTTCAATTTTATCCAAAACTACGCTAAGTTGACGATTGCCTGATGCCTCAGGATGTGTCCCATTAACCCATACCTACTCTTAGAATATGCCACAAACTACTTTTCTCCCCAATTCTGAAGGAATTACATTAGGTCGTCAGAAATGAAAGTAGTAGATGACTTATTTGGGTAGCAAAATAATTTGTGATCGCCGAAGTAAATAAGATAAAAATGCAGAATGGCTAAGGGACAAAAAGCGTTTCTGCAGAAGCAAAATTTGTTGATATCCAATATTAATTTAAACGTTAGGAAGTCCTTTCTGAAAGCATTTCTCTGTAGTATTGTATGAGAGTGAAACGTGGTCGATAAGGAATTAAGACAAAATTATTATAGAAGTTTTTGAAATGTGGGGCTAGAGACGAATGATGGGTAGATCACTTAAACAGATGCTCAACAGAATGCGAGAGAAAAATAGTTTGTGGCATATCCTAAGATGAAAGCTAGGTTGGTGGTACACATCCTGAGGCATTAAGCAATCGTCAACTTAGCATTAGAGTGATAAATATCAATATCTAATATCACAGTCTAACCTATACGTAAAATTTACACTCAACAATATTCGCACACTAAGATTTTTACTTAGCTGTATCATAACTGTATTCCGAAGAAAACAATAATGACAAAGTATTATTTGTAGGTACATGTCTAACAAACAATAGTATTAACGATATTTACGTTGCGCATAAACAGTTAAGTAATACAATTGAAATAAACCCCCTTCGAGGGGCGCGTTTCTTTAATATCCGGACAGATGGCAGCGTCGCACTTGTTATCACCGTTCACGCTGGGGTAAATACTTCGAATCAGATGGCAAATGTGTGTTTACAAACGCGGTACGATGCCACCCAATGCTAATATCAGGTTTTAGGTACGACAACTTTTGATTATTCACAACGCGAAAGGTAAATCATATAGACAAATTGCTGCTACGGTCAACATGAGTGAGAGTACTGTGGCAGATATCATGAGACGAGTCAAAAACGAGGACCGAATTACTATACCGCAAAAGAGCCAACCACAGAAGTTGGATGAACGTGACAAGAGGAATGTAACACGGAATAAATGGAGCCTACGCTTTATGCACCCAGGTTATCAACTGAGTTTCTACACGAAACTGGCAAAAAGGTACATCCTCAATTCGCAGAGCATTGAAAGATGGCTACAGTGGAAGTGTGGCTAGTAAGGAAACTTAGGTGAATGAACAGAATCGAAAGATGAGATTGGACTTTGCTAGGGAGTTTATTACGAAGAACGTCATTTTTGCCTATGGAAGTAAATTTAACGTTTTTGGGTCGGATGGACGAAGAAAGATGTGGCAGAATAATGAAGAATTAACAGTCAAAAATAGGGAGGTGGCAGTGTTTTGCTTGGAGCTGTATATCGACATTGGACCGGGAGAATTGATGTTCATCCATAGTATTTTGGACAAATTTCTACTTCAATATTGAACGATTTGTGAGAAAGTGCTAAACCATGGGGATATCAAACACGTTCAAGTTTTACCAGAACAATGAACTGAAACAAAATGTTCGAAGGTGCAGCAATATTTCTTGTACAATTGCCCCCAAAGTCTTCCAACCACCACCTCAATCACCAGATCTCAGTCCTATTGATAACGTATGGATAGAATTCAAGCGACGTATTAGAATAACACCATTATCTTTCAAAGAAATTGAAGCGTCGATTAAAAGAAGAATGGTCTACATGCGGACTATTTAAGAACTATCACTTGCAATATGCGGCAGCGTTTGAAGAAAGCGATAAGACAGAATGTCCACAGGACATATTGGAACATTTATATTCCAAAAAATTGTCTTAATAATCAGTTGTGCAAAGTTCCGAATATTGAAGTAACATGAATATAGGAACGCGTTGTATTTAAATCGTATTACTAAAGAACTTATGTAAATTATCTTAAAGTTTATCGTAATATTTAGAGACATCACGTAATATAATACTTTGCTACAGGTTTTGTTTCGAATAAAGTTATTTTGCTACAAGGTTAAAATATCATAGTGCCCGAATATTAAAGTTATTCTCTCTACATCCAGAGGAGATAAAGCCAACAGCAGCGGCTCTACCAACAGTCACGAAAGCGACGCTAGCGCTCCAAGTGACAGCTGTGCAGTACCAGAAGAATAGTAAACTATAAACTGAAACTTTTATGATAGTGTTACCTTCGTATTTCGAAGTCGCTAAATGTAGTGGTGAATTTTTCAATACTAATAGGAAAACGGAACTGAGCAATATTCCATCTCCTGTAATCAGCCTCTATTAATAAAATGAATTTTTGAACACATTGGAACCACTGTGCCACCCCTTATTAACATTGAAATTCGCATCACCGGTGATGTTCATAACTTAACCGCACCAGAGTTGTCCAACGGAACATCAAAAAATTGAGACCAAATTTAATCGAGGCAACAGTCATCGGCAGCGACAAATTCTGAAGGCGGAGACCTACTGATCCCACGCATAGTGACGATTTTCAAGTTTACAAATCTAATTCAACCGGCTCTAGTTCCCTTTACGTTTTGCCTTTGCTATTGCTACTAACAAATCCAATCGATAACTATTGCTGTCTTCAATTTGGAACGTTCAAGCTTTTCACGCGGCCAAGCCGTGTAGAAATTATGAATTGTAAGCTCATGCCGAATGCTGTAGCTTACCGTATGAATGGAGGATGCGGTAAACTTTTCATACGTTTGCTGGAATGTCCACCGAGAAAGTTTCGTGAAAAATTAATCTTGGGTAAAATTTGTCTTAAGTCCCTGACTGCTCTCATTTTTAATTAGTGGATGAATAAAGTGTCTTTATTCATGAGTTGCATGGTGCGGTAGTTGTGACTCACTGTTTGTAAACTGTATCATATGTTGTTAGCCTTATGTTAATATTTGTACGTAGTGTGATTAAACACTTAGTAGTTTAGCAGATAGTGAACATACAGCCACGTGGGAATGGTCGCGCGGTATGAGGCATCACGTGTAAGACGGAGCGGCCAACCCCGCCGGAGGGTCGAGTCCTCGAGTCCTTCCTTAGTCCCGCGCGCACGCGAGTGTGTGTGTGTGTGTGTGTGTGTGTGTGTGTGTGTGTGTGTGTGTGTGTGTGTTCGCTTATGTATACAATTATTGGAACATTTGTAACACGCACCTATATATATATATATATATATATATATATATATATATTAGTTGTCACGATCTTTGGACATATTTGTGGTAACTAACAACTTGATGTGAAGTATCTACAAGAAATGACCTCCAGTATGTCATTCCGCAAGTGTCATTTCGAATACTGTACTGACGTACATTGAGTTCTTTGAAACAATGACGGCAAAATGAATTATTTTTCTCTGCGCCCTATCCTACGTCATGCAAGTAATTATTACGCTCTAATTAACGTAATTCGTTTTGTTAAAAATGCCCCTGTGTTTTTATGTCCTTGGGTGAAAATTGCTTAAAGTAAGGAAAGAAACTTCGAAAAATTCGTGTACTAACAGTAACATTCCGAGAAAAATATAACTCTTAATACGCTATTAGCTGTTTTGCTGCAAATAACTTTTCCACTTCACCTGTGAAAAAAGCTACCGAAATGTTTAACGCTGACCATTCGCAATAAAGCACTGACAGCAATATTTCGCGCTAACTGAAGCTTATAATGGCCTATTAGGGACACAGAAAAATAACGTTTTTAGCTGGCTAGCGAAATAAATCTGACAACTAATGGGCAACAGTCAGCAACCTTTTCGCAGCGAGGCTGCTCCAGCTATAGGGTAAAGAAACGCGCATCAAGAAACCCTCTCGTCTTGCGTGTATGTAGGTGGAGGATGGGGGAGTGGGGACTAAGGGCTTATCTCCACGCGCAATTTAAAAGCTGTAGAACATCTCATTTTTCTCTGTAGCATGTATCATCATTATGTCCACTAAATATGTGGAGATTTATTGCCAGGGAAGAGGTGCCTTTAGGTTAACTCTAGAAAAAAAGTATATAGCTGTCATGAGACACTTACACAAAATAAAATTAGTTATTTCCGAGCATTGGCATATAGTTAAATGCTAAAGTGTCGAGCTACCATTTTAGTACATATAACTAAGTATTTCTCTTATTACGAGGTGTATCCTGAAAGTAAGCACCGTTTAGGGAACAATTGTACATTTTTGAAATTTTTAGTGTTACAAGAAAGTCTACCAAACTAGTTTTCCTCACACTGTTAGCTGTCTAGCAACTTATCTAGTTCTACCTCTTAGAACGATGTTGCCAGTGATGAAAACCATTGCTGCACGCAGAGTTGCAATTCGTCGTCACTTAGGAAACGTTTCTAAGCATGCGCTTTAGATATAGGACAAGTGATAGTCCGAACGCCCCAAGTTAGGGTTAAACGTTGAATGGTCTAACTGCTCGCATCCCAACTATGACTTACAAGGAAAGTACTTAGGCTCGAACAAACAGAAATACACAAAAATCAAATGATAGATCATGTAAAGGTCTCTTATTGCACTAGTGATACTCCCGCACCTGCAAAACTCTGCAGTCGCCCAATAGAGGCCTCTGCGTGTACGATGCCGCATTGCACTGTGACCAGCCGGTATGCCAGTAGTGACTGTGGAGTGGGCCTCTCAAGTTGCGTTTTGTGACGTTATTTGTGTGGTGAAGTGTCGGATGGGTCGACGATTTGTAATCAATCCTACTAATATAGTGTGACTGGTTGAGGTGAAGTTACGAAGAAACCTTCGTGTAGATGGTATTGGTATATAAGATGAATCATTCGCATGTTACCTATTATCTATTATAGTGTTTCTAATCTATTCTCATATTTCTGCGCTATAATAGATACCAGAAAACATGTGAATGATTCTTCTTCTATACCAAGACCGTATTCACGAAGAAGGGCTCTTCGGAATTTCATCTCAACCAATTGCAATACATTAGCAGGATTGATTACCAATCGCCGACCCATCTGACGCTTCACTACACAAATAACGTCACAATGCGCAACTTCAGCGGCACACTGCACCGTCACTACTGGCGTACCGGCAGGTCAAAGTGCAATGCGGCATGGCACACGCAGAGGGCTCTAATGGGCAACTGCAGAGTTTTGCAGATGCGGGAGTATCACTAGTGCAATAAGGGACCTTTACATTATCTATCATACGATTTTGGTGTATTTCTGTTTGTTCGAGCCTAACAACTTTCCTTGTTAGTGTCACCTGTACTTGTGGCCGAACGCAGTTATGTAAAACAGTTCCTCTGCTGACCTTCCCTCTCCTGTTTTTCTGTTTCGCATATCGATGATTTTTAGATGCCTGACATCTGGCTGCATTGACGGTTTCAACTCTTGGGAGAAATAGTACAAGCAGCAATTTTTATCACTGGTGACATCTGTCTCCGAGATAGAACTATGTGTTGATCGACCGCTACGAAAACTGCCTCAAAATACGTGGAAACTATGAAGAAGTAGATTAAGATATGCTCGTTCTTGTGACACATTGTTTTCAAAAAGTATCTTTATTGTATTTTTCCAAAAACGGTACTTTCCGGATACGCCTCACATAGCTGCAACTGTTCATTTGTGTATAATAATATACGTAAGTAGTGCCCCATCGTTTAGTCAGTTCTGAAATTATGTAGGGCAGATGTTTGATAATTGCGGCACAATTAGTTTTACACTTCATGCATTCAAGCTAGTGACGATAATATGCCTAAGAATGTAGAAGAAAATTCATGATGTGTCACACGAAGTTAAGTCGGCTTAGGAAAGAAAGACACTACAGCGGCAATCCTGACATTGTGCCCAATAATGAAAGCAAATATGAAGTTCATTAGATTTGCAGATATGGAAGAAAAAAAGCGTTCGATAATGTAAGATGGTGCAGAATGTTGGAAATTTTGAGAATGACAGGATTAAATTCTACTGGGAGATACGTAATGTGTACTGCTGCTCAAGAAGCAAGAGTGTATTCTGAGACAGCAAGAATAAGAACGAAGTGCTCAGATAAGAAGTGTGTTACACAAGGCTGTAGTCCAAATTGGTGATTTGCAGCAATCCGTCGTTCTTTTTCTAAAAAGCTGCTTTACTTTGCAGATCTAGATTTCGGCAAGTGACTTCCCCAGTCCTGTTGACACTATACATCGTACAAACAATGGTGGAAACAAAGGTTTAAGAATGGGATAAAAATTCAGGATTGAAATGTAACAGTGATAAGGCTTACTAATGTCACTGCTATCCTCGGCGAGAATTACGAATAATTTAATGGAATGACAAGTCTAATTAGACAGTATGGATTGAGAACTAAAAAAAAAAAAAAAAAAAAAAAAAAAAAAAAAAAAAAAGTAAGAAGTAGGTGAGTAGCAGCTTTTAGATCAGCTAAGTGTTCAAAATAGGCTATTACGAAATACATGTGGCTAAGGAAGTTGCTACATTCGAAGCAGCCGGCCGCGGTGGCCGAGGGGACTGAGGCGCTCCAGCCACGGTCTGCACGGCCACTACGGTCGGGGGTTCGAATCCCCCCTCGGGCATGGATATTTGTGCCGTCCTAGTTCGTAAGTAGTTCATAAGTAGGTTGTAAGTTTAGGGACTGATGACCCCGTAGTTAAGTCCCATAGACTATACAAACATTTGAAACATTTAATGTGTGAAAGACATTAGTAGCAATGTACAGGATTATACTAAATGATGGACCCATTTTCAAAATATTAGTAGGTATTCGTGTACAACTCCAAAACGGACAAGCTTTACACCAACTAACAGAAGAAATTGCCAAGTAGTTGGTTGGTGGAGGGCGATAATGGTTTCAGAAGTGACCGGTAGAGTGTGCGACAATAGATCAGTTGTGAGTGAGATGACTGGAGAACAAAGTCTGCTGCGTTGTTGAGTACTCGCAAAGTGAAATTGTAGTGCAGTGAGGATATCGTACCAAATTCGGTATTCAACCACCAACCCGCAAATGCATTAGCCGTTGGTTTAAGCAATTTAAACGGACTGAAAGTGTATGTAAAGGAAAATCACAGACCGACTGTGTATGTAAAGAGGATGACGTCCGACAGATTCAAGAAAGTTGTGCACAGTCCCATTAAGTCTACCAATAGAACCAGTTTAGGAGTTCTAATACCGCCAACCTATTACTTTATTCAGTTCTCACACGTATTTGATGCAAATTCCTTGTTCAATTTTTACATAAAATTGTCGAGCACACTGAAACACGTCTACCTTTTATGTTAAAAACGAAACTTAGTATGGTGAACACTTTAAACTGAACATATACAATGTGATCGAAAATATCCGGACACATGGCTGAAAATGACAAGTTCGTGGCCACTTGAACGGTACTACTGGAATTCACTATAGTGTTGGCCCACCCATAGCCTCGATGACAGCTTCCACTCTCGCAGGCATACGTTCAATCAGGTGGAAGGTTTCTTGAGGAATGGCAACACATTCTTTACGGAGTGCAGCACTGAAGAGGTATCGATGAAGGTCGGTGAGGAATGGCACGAAGACGGCGTTCCAAAACATCAGGAAGGTCTTCCATAGGATTCACGCCGGGACTGTGCAGACCGGTTAATTACAGGTGTGACAATAACCACTTGGCCACAGGCCGTGCATTATGAACGGGTGATCGGTCGTGTTGAAAGACGGAATTGTCATCAACCTAATTTGGACAACAGTGTTGAGTAAGAATGTGTCTAGAACAATGTAAGCCTGTACTGTGATATTGCCACGTAAAACAATTCGTACAAGGTCACTCCAAGAAAAAATATGAACACACCATAATACCACCGCCTCTGAATTTTACTGTTTGTCGTACACACGCTGGTAGATGTTGACCGGACATTTGCCATACCCACTCCCTTCTATAGGATTGCCACATTGTATATCGTGATTCGTGACCCCACACAACGTTTTTCCACTGTACAATCGTCCAATGTTTACGCTCATTACACCTAGCGAGGCGTCGTTTGGTACTGACATGCGTGGTGTGTGGTCTATGGGCAGCCGTCTAACCGACACAGTACTTTGAGTGAATCCTATTGGAATTCCTATTGTGATTGGCTGCGTAGATGCTTGCCTATTACACTGTACAACTCTCTGAAACTGTCGGCAATCTGTCAGTCAACAGACTAAAACAGCCAGCACACTTCCGTGTAGTGGTGCACCTGTCCCATGAAGTTTCCAGTTGACTATCACATCAGAAACAGTGGACCTAGTGATGTTTAGTAGCGTGGAAAACTCACATTCTGTCATATGACACCAAATCACCTGACCACGTTCGAAGTCCCTAAGTTCTGCGGAGCGCCCCATTCTGTTCTCTAACAATGTCTAATGACTACCGAGGTCTCAGAATGCACCTAATATGAAAACCTCTTTTTTGTGCCACGGTAATTTTTATCGTATCATGTATCCGTTAGGACACAGCGGCGCAGTCTGGAGCTAATGGCTATGACCTGGACACCATACTTTAATGCCTTTGCTAATAGCAGAACATCGCCTGCAGTAACTCCTCTGGACTCCAAAGGTTCCAGAGGTTCGATATCTTGATTTGTCAGTAGTAATCTTTGGTTTGTGAGATCTTTGGTTACTGATATCCTGCCGCCTTCCGGGGAGTGTGAGCGAATGGAGAGTCGGTACCGAGGGAGAGTCGCGGAAGCACAGTGAGGCACAAATCGTTAGTAACCGCATATGAGGGTTTGATTCAAAATCATTTCCTGTATGTCCCCATTGATTCGACCATACTTTACTAGTTGTTGGTGTCGGCTATGTCGGCGGTAACCGACGTAAGTGTCTTTTTGAGGACTGCATTGCGCTCCAATGACCTTGATTGTTTCAAAATGTTGTTCAAATGATTGTTAACTGCGGGATCATCAGTCCCTAAACTTACAAACTACTTATGAACTACCTTATACTAAAGACGACAGAAACATCCATACCCGAGGGAGGATTCGAACCCCAGACCGTAGCGGCCTTGCAGACTGACTGACACGCCGCAGGCCGCTCAGTCACTACGGCCGGCTTTCATTATGTGTGGCAGTTGTGATTTATCAAGCAGTCAGAATCTTTAATCACAGTATTATACAGTGCGTCCTCTGTTTGCTTCTATGCATTTGTGAGTGGAGGCACGATTCACGTGAAGTTTAGTGTGTTGAAGGTGTTCTAAAGATGTTAAACCTACTATTGATGCTTTGCAGAAGTAATCTCTGACCTGTATTATTCAGCGGTTGGTAGTGCTTGTTTCGAGTGAACTTGGGCACTTTGAACTTTATGTCTAACCGCCGCCACGGCTCACGATAATCGTCGGTTGGTCTGTATCAATAGTTTGCTTATAGCTAGTTTTTGGGCACCATTCGTCCATTATTTCATGTGTATTTTGTAGCTTGTTTTCTAAAGCGAAGGGTGCCAGTCACACTGTAGTGATTAATCTCTTAGGTCATTAAAGTTTCGTTTAAAATTACCTCTTCTTGGTAATTCTGTTTATTTTATGGAACTATTCTTTGTACATGACTCAGTCTAATGTGCTTGTTCTGCGGTTACATGTTGTGTAGCCACTCAGTCCTGGGGAGCCACACTCAACGAGTGGTGTCTTCCTTGTACGCGAGGTCTAGGTTACTGCTGTGAGATTCCATGCATCTTTTCAGTTAAGTTCTTGTTGCGTTAGGGAGATATCGTTCCTTGCGACAGGTTTCAAGCTGGGATTTTTGTTTTGATTTATCCCTGGCTCTTCAAGCTTGTGCCTGTTTTACTTAACCTTGGAAAGGTTTGTACCTTGTGTGGATACTCGTTGCAATTATATAATCTTAGTTCTAGTATATCATACCATCATTAACATGAAAATAAGCGGTTCAACTATGGTTGGACCACGGAGAGGGAGGCCACTTCCCACCAGTGCGCGAAACGTACGACAGTACTACAGATCGACAATGTACGACAGTACTACAGATCGACAATGTACGACAGTACTACAGATCGACAATGTACGACAGTACTACAGATCGACAATGTACGACAGTACTACAGATCGACAATGTAGTGGCACACCCTAAAGAATGTTATTGACTTTATGTGCTTAACAGGCTGGGGAAGTGCTGGGCGAGTACCTGGCGCGGCGGTGGTGTAGGAGGGGCAGTGCAGCGTGACGGAGAGCCAGGCGGCCCTCTTGGGCCGGCACTGGGCGCACGACGCGAACGCCGCCTCCTCCGGGGGGTAGTCGTGCGGCCGCCTGCCGGCGCGCCACGCGTGCACCTTGGGCACGTAGAACGAGTTGCACTGCCCGTAGCAGAAGCTCGTCACCACTGACTTGGACACGCAGCCCTCGTCGCGCACCTTCTGCACCAGCGGCTCTGTCCGGCACCAGTCCTGCAATCGCGTCATTCGCGTCAGCAAAAAGAAAAAGAAACTTAGAAAAAGGTAAGAAAGAGAGAGAAAAAGGTAAGAAAGAGAGAGAAAAAGGTAAGAAAGAGAGAGAAAAAGGTAAGAAAGAGAGAGAAAAAGGTAAGAAAGAGAGAGAAAAAGGTAAGAAAGAGAGAGAAAAAGGTAAGAAAGAGAGAGAAAAAGGTAAGAAAGAGAGAGAAAAAGGTAAGAAAGAGAGAGAAAAAGGTAAGAAAGAGAGAAAAAGGTAAGAAAGAGAGAAAAAGGTAAGAAAGAAAGAAAAGAAAAGAGAAATAGAGAGAACGAAAAATAGAAAACAAAAATGGAGAACGAAAAAGAGAGAAGAAAAATAGAAAGAAAGGAAAAGAGAAGAGAAATAAAAAGAAAGAAAAAAGAATGGCAGACTAACAACTTTCAAGGGTTTGATTCCATTTTTTTGAAACAGTGTGCTCAGCGACCACAAAAATAGTGAATATAGTATAGTATGCAGCATTGGTCTTTTTTATTCATGTTTTTGCAGATCTATTTCGATCATATAGTGATGCATTGAAGATGATTATTATGTGATCGAAATCGATCTGCAAAAACATTATTCAAAAACGACGAATGCTGCATACTATATTCGTAACTTTCGAGGGTTCACTGTCTGAAAAGTACACTGCTTTAGATTTGTGATGAGGGGTTTTACAACTGTCAAAAACAACCTCTGACAAAGATCGATGAATACGTTTCTAATATGTAACTTAGATGAAGTCTGAACTTAAGTAACCTTACTGCCCTTCGAAATTGTAACCTTCCTTAACTAATCACCACTGAGCTCTCCTGTATGTATCCTGGAAACTTTGCAAAAAGTATTCCTTTGGGATCGCGTTCAAAAGCATCGTCACGTCCTACATCTACGTAAACACTCCACTAATCACGTTTACGTGAATGGGGAAGGTATCATCAAACCTCTACCGTTCCATTCTCAAGAGTTTTGCATGCCATTTCTTTAGGAGAACTGTTGCATCTTCTAAGTCTTCTGCCAACGAAACGTAGTCTTTTTTCCTTTCTTACAATATCTTCTATATTTTCTTTCCAAATTAAATTGTTCTGGACTGTAATCCCTAGGTACTTATTTCAATCTACGGCCTTTAACTTTGTTTTATGATGTAAATAAAGTTCAGCGGATTTCTTTTAGTGCTCATATGGATGACTTCACACTTGTTATTGTTTTGTTCAACCGACAATTACTGCACCACGCAGAGATCTAAATCATTTTGCAGGTGCTTTGATGATCTGGTGACTTTACTAAAAGATAAATGACAGCATCATCCACGAATAGTGTTAAGAGCTCTACTCAGATTGTGTCCTAAACTGTGAAGATTAGACGTAGTTGGGGACCCTATAACGCCGGGGAAGGCTAGGTATCCCTCCTGTTTTAGACGATGACTTTCCTTCATTTACAATACAGAAAATCTCGAATCCAATCTTGTGTCAGCAATATCGTTAAAACTTTTTCGAAGCGAGTTTGAATCGAGAGCATAGGAAAAATCTAGAAGATTCATATCCGTCGAGTTTGGTGGATATTGAAGTAATATCATCCCCTTTCTTGCCAGGAATTGTTTAACAATATTGGCTGTGTGAGGGTAAGCGTTGTCGTGCAACTAATATCCATCACACTTGCCGGACCTTAATGCGCCAGACTACTTCCTATTTCCTCGACTCAAAGTCGCGTCGAAAGGAAAGATTTGACGATATTCCTGTCATTCAACGGAACTGGACGAGGCTTTTGAACACCATCCAAAAAGTAGATTTCGTGCAATGTTTTAAAGGACATGTGCCGCAGAGCTCAGCGGTGGGAGGTGACTACTTCGAAGGACAGTAAGGTAAGTACTTCATAATTGATCTTAATGTTACAGGACAATTCTCAGAACTTCATTGTAGAATTTTTGATTGTAAAATTTCTATTTGTATTTTATGGTTTCGATCAGTATCAAAACAAAGCGTAGCCAGCTTGTAGCAGCGACATATTAAGAATATAAGTTTTAGCAAAATAAACCTTGTATTATAATAAAATTTAATAGTTTGCACGCAACATACGTTTCAGACGTATCAACCCCACACACACTGGAGACGTATGGTCCTTACCTAGTATCACTGATTACTCGCCGTATTTCCCATATTCCCGTAAGAGTTCTGTATGTGTACATCCGCACTCAAAGGATCACTGGCAGTGACCGCATGAAGCTTGGTGAAGTCGTCACCAAGACTGGTAGCTCAGCGCATTCCGACAGAGATCACAAGAACCTACGTCCGCTATGGACCTATCTGGCCGAAGAAAATATAAGTAGAACGTCCCAGGTTTGGATCCCAGTAGGCCAGAAATTTAGTATTTTTGGCAATTATTTGATTCAATGACCACCGGTAGATAATGTAAGTCTTTATCTTCATTTGTAATACTTGCAAATTAAAATTGTTTTGCGGACATAGTGTACATGAATTGGTCGTGGTCATATAGGTTTCATACAGTTATCACAACGGCAAAAAGCGAGAAGCGATGCTTAAAATCTGACACGCTTTCAGTAGCATGCAGGGTGTTCAATTTAGCTTTACCACCCAGGGGCAAGGGCTTACGAACGTAAGTATATTGAAACATTCTAAAACTAAATCATCAGCAATCCATAGCATGTCAAATAACAATGGCGTTAACGCATCGCATTACGTCAATTCAATCCAGAGATAATGAGAAGCAAAGTTGACGCTTGAAATATGGAAAACGAGCAGCTAGTTCACAACCTGATACTTAGGCGAGAACCCCATGCTGCTCAGGACGTGCGCCAGCCGCACGTTTCGCGTATTTCTAGCGTCAACTTCGCTTTGTAATATCTCTGGATGTAATTGGCATATTGCGATGCAATAAACGCCATTGCTTTTGTCACAGGTCATGCTACAGATTTTTGGTTAAAATATAGGGCGTCCATTTAAAAACACGTAAATTTATGTTGAACACACATGGTTTAGTTTTAGAATTTTTCCAATTATCTACATTCATTAGCCATAAGCTTTACAAACATTTGAAACATTGATATTGAATTAGACGAAAATGACATCAATTGGAACTATACGCTTCCTGACAATGCGATCTGTGATCTACCACCGTGTGAATACGCCTTGTAGCGGATAGCCCATCGCAGGCGCTTCTTCATCCTCGTCGTCCGCTTCTGCACTACTTTTGATCTATGCTATACATAAAGGCGATAAATTTTACAACTTTCAGAGCACTGATGTTCTTAGGTATTTACCTTCTTCAGACGCTCCTTTTTTGTAACAGGCAGAGCACGGTCGTCTGTCTTGAGGAAAGCGTCTCCATATCCATAGTACTGCGCCATTAGCCGCATCAGCTCCGTCCTGTTGACAGCACTGCGAGCGCCGGATCCCGGAGCCAATGTGAGCAATACCAGCAGCAGAGCCAGCCAACCGGAACACGCAGCCGACGAGTCGCCCATCCTCCAATCAGGCACGCCAACTCTGCGAACGAGAATATTTCATGTTACTTTTACCAACTATTATTAAAATTAGAAGAACCAGATTTGGCCTCCTTGAAATCTTTATTTTTTATACATAATACAGATCGATTATATATAAAGATTTCAATGCGCCCAAAGCTGGTTCTCCCAATTTTAATGTGGTCGCTCTGACTCCGGATGGAGTCACCTACATGTAAACTATTATCTACATCGATACTCTGCAAGTCACATTTAAGTGCCTGGCAGAGGGTTCATTAACCACTTTCATAACCTATCTCTACCGTTACATTCTCTAATAGCGCGCGGGAAGAAAGAACAGCTAGGTTTGTTACTGCTAGGTTCGACCAATACGCGAGTGTCACGGAAATGCTCCGGGAACTCAATTGGGGATCACTGGAGGAAATACGACGTTATTTTCGTGAATTTATGTTGAGGAAATTTAGAGGGCAGGAATTTGAAGCTCAGTAGTACGATCTTGCTGCCACCTTACATTTCGCGTAGTGGTCACAATGAGAAGATAAATTAGGGCTCGTACGGAGGCATATAGGCATTATTTTTTTCCTCGTTCTATTTGGAAGTGGAATAGGAAAGGAAATGCCTAGTAGTGGTACAGTGTACCCTCCGCCACGCACCTTACGGTGGATTGCGGAGTATGTAGATGTAGAACACCTAAATCGTTCCCTTTTTCGATCTGATTTCTCTTATTTTATTGCGATGGTCATGTCTTCCTATTTAGGTGGGAGCTAGCAAAATATTTCACGTTCATAAGTAAAAGTTGGTGATTGAAATTTCGGAAATAGATCTCGCCGCAACGAATGTCTTTCCTTTATGATTTCCACCTCAAATCGTGCAACATTCCCGTGACTCTTTCCCCCGCTGTAACGTGATAAAACGAGCTGCCTTCTCTGAACCTTCTCTACGTCTTCCTTCAGTCCCACCTGGTGAGGGTCTCACAGTGGGCAACAATACTCAATGAGAGGTCGCACAAGTGTGATGAAGCAGTCTTTTTGGTGGAGCTGTTGGTAGAAGAACTGTATAACGGTAGATCTTCTGAACTATTCTAGATGTAGATAAATCTTTCCAAATCTCACAATAATGTTCCAGCAGAGTAGTTCGAAAGAATAGTCGCCATTACTATCTGAAGAGAATATACCACAATCAACAAGGTGTGGGGTATTACGAGACGATGTTTGGCTGTCAAAAGACAATCTTTCATGGAATATCGATATAGGTAAGATTAAGCAGCTTTCAATTGTGGAATTAGTACGTAAAATGTGAAAAGGTATGGGTAGTGCATTTCTTCCTCATCGTTGCCGTTAAAGAATATGTTGTGGTCTTCAGAGACTAGTTTAAATGCAGGTCGTGTTCATACTGTATTCTGAGCAAGTGTCTTCATCTAGTCGTAAGAACAGCGAACCACATCTGTTTGAATATGCATACTTTGCCTCCCTCAGCGATTTTTATTCCACTTCCCTCCAATGCCAAACATAGGCGATTCTCTGATGTTTAACAATGTATCCTAGCAATAGATCGCTTCTTTTAGTCAAGGTATACCTAAAATTCCTTTTCTCCTCAATACTGTTCATCACCACCACCTCAGTTACACGATCTACCCACCTAGTATTCAACCATCACCGGAAGCACTTTCAAACACCTGTATCCTCTTCCTGTCTGACCTATTTATCGTACAAGTTTCGCTCCCGTAGAAGGAAACACTAAAGAAATGTCATCAGAAGAGACTTCCTTACGCTTAAATTATTATTCGATGCAAGCAAATTTGTCTTTTCCAAAACTGCTCTTCCATTGACATTTTATATCCGCCTTTGCTGCGACATCATTGTTATTTTACTGCTGAAGTAACAAATCTACCTACTTCATTGTTTCGTTACCTAATATGATTCCTTCAGCATCGTCTAATTTTTTTTTTTTTTTTTTAAGATTGCATTCCATTAATCTTGTTTTGCTGTTGTTAATCTTATAAACTCCTTTCAGAACAATGTTCAGTCCTTTAATTGCTCTTCCAGGTCCTTTGCTGTCTGACAGAATTACTATATCATCGGCAAAACAATGTTTTTATTTCTTCACTCTGAACTTTAATTCCTTCTCCAAATTTCTCCTTGCTTTCCTTTATAGTTTCCTCAATTAACAGATTGAACAACATTGGACAAAGACTACAAACCTATATTACTCCCAACTGCCACCCTTTCATGCCCTTCTACTAATAATTGCAGTCTGGTTTTTGTCAAGTTTAATATAGCTCTTCGCTCCATATATTTTACCCCTGCTACCTTCAGTATTTGAATGAGTGCATTCCAGTCAAAATTCAGAAGTTTTTCCAGATCCACAAATGCTAAAAATGTAGGTTTCCCGTTCCTTTATCTTCTAAGTCCTAATGTATTGGCACGCGTGCTCCTAAATTTCTCCTAAATCCAAATTTATGTTCCCAAGGTCGGATTCTACCAGTTTTTTTCATTCGTCTGTAACAATTCGTCTTAGTATTTTGCAACAATGACTTATTAAACAGAGTTCTGTAATTTTCACATTTGTCTGAACTGGCTTTCTTGAATATTGGAATCACTATTATTGAAGTCTGAGGGTATTCCCCTGTCTCTTACATCTTGCAAAGCAGGTGGAACAATTTCTGCATGACTGGCTCTCCTAACTATGATAGCAGTTGAGACGGAACATCTACTCCAGGGGCCTTGTTTATATTTAAAACTTTTCATCCTCTCTCAGATTCTTCTCGCAGTTCACTATCTCCTATCATCATTCTCTACTTCGTCCTCCGTTTCTAGAATACTGCCTTCCGGTTTATTTCCATTGTACAGATCTATATATTCCATTCACCTTATCCTTCTTTGATTAGTATTGGTTTCCCATCTGAGTTCTTGATATTCACACAGCTGATTTCATTGTTTCCAAATTTATTTTCCTTTAGGCGCTATCTATCTTTCCCCTTTCTTCTATGTTCTTGCATTTCTCCTCAAGCCACTCCTGCGTAGCCAGTCTGCACTTCCTGTCAACCCTTTTTCAGAGGTCTGTACTCTTTGCCTGCTTCAATTGGGAATTTTTATATTTTCTTCTTTCGCCAATTTTCAGTATTGTTATCCAGCGATTTCTATTTGGCCTGATAGTTCTGCCTATACGATACTCTGCGGCCTTCACTGTCTGAGAGCTACCCATTCTCCTCCTCCTCCCCCTCCTCCTCCTCCTCCATTACTTTCCCCCGTTTCAGACAATCCCTCAAACTCTAATCTACCTCTGGTTCCTTCAATTTGTCAGATTCCACGTCCTTAATTTTCTACCTCTTTTCAGTCTTAAATGTTTATATACAGTTCGTAACCAATGCGTTATGGCCAAAGTCTATCTGCCCCTGGATATGTCTTACAATTTAAAACCTTGTTTCTAAACCTTTGCCTTGCCATTATAAATTCAATCTGGTACTTCCCAGTGTCTCATGGTCTTTTCAACGTATATAACCTTATTTGATGATTAAACCAAGTGTTTGTGATTATTAAATTGTCCTCTGCACAAAATTTTACCTGCCGATCTCTCAATCCGTTTCCCTAGTCCATATTCATCAACTAAATTTCCTTCTCTTCCCTTTCCTACTATCAAGTTCCAGGACCCCAACACAATCAATTTTTCGTCTTAATTTTCTGAATAATTTCTTTTCTCTCTTCATACAATTATTTGATCTCATCAGCAGAGCTAGGTGACAAACTTTTACTACTGTGGTCGGTGTTGGCTTCGTGTCTCTTTACTACAATAATGCGTTTACTATGCTGTTCATAGTAACTTACCCGCATTCTTATTTTCTTATTCATTATCAGACCTACTCCTGCGTTACCACCAATGGATTTTGTATTGATACCCCTGTACTCACCTGACCAGAAATCCTGTTCGTCCTGCCACCGAACTTCACTAATCCCTACCATATCTAAACTATCCATTTCTCTTCTCAAATTTTCTTAATTACCTACCCGTTTAACGGATAGAACATTCCACGCCCCGATTCGTGGAATGCCTGTTTTTTCTTGACGACGACATCCTCCTGAGTAGTTCCCGCCTGGAGATCCGAATTGGGGACTATTTTACCTCCGTAATATTTTACCCTTGCGTTTTGCCGACGACATTGTAATAATCTCAGAGAAAGCAAAAGACCTGGAAGAGCAGTTGAAGGGAATGGACAGTGTGCTGAAAGGTGCATATAAGATGAACATTAACAAGAGCAAAACTAGGGTAATGGAGTGCAGTGTAAGGAAATCAGGTGATGCTGAAAGAATTAGATTGGGAAACGAAGCAATAGAGGAGGTAGATGAGTTTTCTTATTTGGGCAGTAAAATAAATGATTGTCGCAGTACAGACGATATAAAATGCAGAATGGCAATGGGTAGAAAAGCGTTCTTGAAAAAGAGAAATTTGTTAACATCGAATATTGATTTAAGCCTAAGGAAGTCTTTTCTGAAGGCATTTGTATGGAGTGTTGCCTTGTATGGGAGTGAGACATGGACGATAAACAGTGCGGACAGTAAGAGGATTGAGGCTTTTGAAATATGGTGCTACAGAAGAATGCTGAAGATTAGGTGGGTGGATCGCGTAACTAATGAGGAGGTACTGAACAGAATTGGGGAGAAAAGGAATTTCTGTCATACCTTGACTAAAAGAAGGGATAGATTGGTAGGACACATTCTTAGACATCAAGGAATTGTGAATTTAGCATTGGAGGGACGTGTGTGGGGTAAAAATCGCAGAGGAAGACCAAGAGATGGATACAGTAAGCAGATTCAGACAGATGTAGGTTGCCGTTCTTATGTGGAGATGAAGAGGCTTGCTCAGGATAGGGTATTGTGGAGAGCTGCATCAAACCAGTCTCCGGACTGAAGACCACAACAACAACAATATTTTACCCGAGAGGATGCCATCATATATTCACACAGCAGAGCTCCAAGTCCTCGGGGAAAGTAATGGCTGTAGTTTCCAATTTCCTTCAATCGTGCACTAACTGCACGGCAAAGCTACATAAGCCGATGTTACGAAGCTAGATCGGTCAATTATCCAGACAGTTGCCCCTGCAACTGCTGAAAAGACTGCTGCCCTCTTCAGGAAGCACACCTTTGTCTGGCCTCTCCACAGGTACCCCTCCGCAGTGTTGTGAGTATAGTACGGCTGCCTTTTTGCATGAGCCGATTTTCATTAACACTGTGTATATTGCTCCAGACATCGCTGAAGTTGCCTGTGGAAACCCCATACAAAGTCGTTGAGTAGTTTTGAAGAAAGGTCTGCTCAATATGATAACATAAGGTAGTTTACAGTTTCATTACAACACTCATAAGGATTTACGATTAATGTATATTAATGTAAGATGGAATTTTATTGGCAAATACATTTATGGTTGGGTAATTTTTATAAAACACTTCATTCAGCCAAGATCATTAAAAAATTTTCTTGGGCCAAGACCACATTTTATTCATTATGACGAACCACCCTGTGATGAAAAACCTTAACAAGATTTTTACGTGTGTTAGAAAGCTATGTTTCTATTTTTACATATGACCCTAAGTGATCGTACTGGACTTTCTGAAGATGGTGACTGGGCTCACCGAAACCGATTAAGGGAGGAAAATAAAATTTTTAGCGATCTTGGCTGAATGAAGTGTAAAATGCATTTAACTATGGATAATTTTTGTATTGTTTCAGTATCAACGCATAGCGTTTATTTAATTACGATAGTCTCAGAGGAAACAAGATTTTCGGACGCTGTTTGGTAGCATAGCTAAGTACACCAAACGCTCGCTAAATATTTCTTTTACTTTTTAGTACACGTAAGCAATAGATCGTGCCGCTGCCGCGCAGGAATGACTGCGTCGTCAGAGTCTCCTACTCATGGACTGCGCGGCCGTTCCCGTCGGAGGTTATAGTCCCTTATCGGGCATGGGTGAGTGTTGTCCTTAGCGTACCTTATAGTAATTTGTATGGCGAGGTATCAATGTAAACTTCAGTAAACAAACTGACAAACTTTTTAACATGTGATTAAAAAGATCACGCTGTTGCAATTTTAGTTTACAATCAGTGACAGGAACGGAATACGGAAGGAAGATTGCCGCGGTGGAGTAGTCGAGCGGTCTAAAGCGTCTGTGAGCGGAGCGCGCAGTTGCTCACCGTGGAGGTTCGAGTCCTTCCTGAGGCATGGGTGTGTGTGTGTGTGTGTGTGTGTGTGTTGTCCTTAGGTTAGTTTACCTAGGTTTATGTAGTTTGTAAGCTACGGACTGATGACCACGCAGTTTGGTCCGATAGATTTACAAACATTTGAACATTTGGAAGGAAGATTAGCATTTGACGTTCCCTCGCAAGAGTAACTCTTGGAGACGGAGATCATGTTCAGATTATTCTTGATGAGGAAAAGAAATCAGCCGCGCCCTTTCAAAGAATCCAGCATATGGCGTTTTAAGGAAATCATGGAAGAGCCAAATCAGGATACGCAGAGGCGGATTTGAAACTCTGTCCTCCCAATTGGGAGTCCGCAGTGCTCCTCACACTGTCAGATCAGTATTTTCTGGCGATTATCAAATATAGGGACATTGAGACATTAGGGAATAGTATTAGAGTGTGTGAAGGGTACCAAACGGAGAGCGAGACCAAAAGACGCATATGGTAAGCAATCTGAAGTGGATGAGAATTGCTGTTATTCAGAAATTAAGAGGCTTCACAAGATAAAGAAGGGCGGGGACAAATGAATCAAACCGGTCTTCGAACTGAAGAGCACAAAACAACAATATCACTGACGTAATTAAGCGGCAAATTCTTGGCAAACAACGTTGTTAGTCTTCAAAAGTGAAACGCCAGAATCACAAAATTATTTAATGACGACCGTTTTTAATACTCTATGCCACCAATAACTGGACCTATCACATTACTAGTTGGTCATCTTCATCAAAAATTGAATATTAAACAATACATCTAATAAAGCACTTAATATATATCTATAAATGTGAATGTCTGTTCGGTGTACGTTTATCACGTCTGAACCACAAGACATAAAGAGCTAAAAATATGCACAGTTACTAATGTCTATCCGGGGAAGGCTTTAGGCACGGTTTTATGGCGATCGGACAGCTATTTATCTATATATAGTAAAGTGAATGTCTTTTTGGTGTACGCTTATCACGTCCGAAAGACAAGACGTAGAGACTTAAATATTTGTACAATTACTAATTTACACCTGAGGATTTTAGGCATGGTTTTATAGCGATATGGTAGATATTTAGTAATTTGAATTTAATGCGAAATGCGAATTAATAATTACCCTTTGAAAAGTATATTTATTCTTTGAAAATGGTTTTATTGGTTGCATTTTTGCTTGAGGGTTGATAATGATAAAAGGGTGGAGTATATTGGGATGGAAAGTTATCGGTGTATATACAATTCTTCGTGTGTCTATGCGTGTTAATATTTCGCTCTGCAGTGAAAACTACAGAACGCAAACGAATGGTCTGTGTGTAATTGTTGTCCGAAGTCTTCCGTTTTACACCATAGCAGTTCCATGCCGATAGTTATAAGCCGTCAAATTATAAAAAAATAATTGGACTGAAGGTCAGCGACTCTATAGCATGGTTACATACAGCGAAACGTGATGCCACAGACCATATCTTTGGTCTATGCCTGCTACAATGTTTTCAGCTCTTTGTCTGTAAGGATAAGCATACGAATAAGGAAATATAAGAATAACTAAATAAAGCAGTAAAAAAGAAATTTTTTTAACACATCTGTTTAAAAAAAATCGAGTTGACGTTTCGCGCATTATCATAATCAACCAACACGCGAGCGGTGACGCGGGTTTAAGCTAGTCTAAATATAAAAATACCTAAGTTAGAAGATCACAGCTTGTAGGAAGTATAGTAATTTGTATCTTAAAAGCTGTGACGCTTTTAACTTATGTATTTTTTATATTTATACTAAATGCTATGCTGTACTTATTATTTAATCTCAATTTTTTTAATAAGATGACCAACTTGTAATATCTGATATGACCAGATGATGGCGACATACCCCACTGAAGCCGGTCATCATTAAATAAAGTATTTTGCTAATCTGGCATTTCACTTTTGAAGATTATTAATCCATCAGATCGACTCCACAACCTACGATGTCAGGTAATGTTAATTAAATGTTCAAATGTTTGTAAAGCTTATGGGACTTAACTACCTTATACTAAAGACGACACAAACATCCATGCCCGAGCCCACGACGGGGAGCGACCTCGCGCTTCGGAGCATAGCGCCTCAATGCGCTTGGCCACTCCGACGCGGCAATGTCAACGTTGTATTTACTTCTACTTAAAAGTGGGATACTCTGCTAATCACATTTAAGTACCTGGCATAGGGTTCATCGAATCACATTTATACTATTTATCTCCCATTCCATTCTCGAATAGCGCGCGAGAAGGAACACCTGAATCTCTCCGTTCGAGCTCTTATTTCTCGTATTTTATTCTGATGATCATTTCTACCTACGTAAGTGGGAGTCAATGTATTTTCGCATTCGGAGGAGAATCTTGGCGACTGGAATTTCGTAAGTAGCCCACGCCACAGCGATAAGCGCCGTTGTTGTAATGATTCCCATCCCAGATCCTGTATCATTTCCGTAATGCTGTCTCCCCTGTATCGTGACAATACGAAACGAGCTGCCCTTCTTTGGGCTCTTTCGATGTCCTCCGTCAAAGCCACCTGATAAGGATCCCACACTGGGCAGCAACACTCCAAAAAAAAAAAAGACCGGACAAGCGTAGTGTATGCAGTTTCTTTAGTAGTTCTGTTGCATTTTTTAAGTGTTCCACCGATAAAACGCAGTCTCTGGTTCGCCTTCCCCACATTATCTACGTGTTCTTTCCAGTTTGACTGAAGTAATTGTAATTCCTAGGTATTTTTGAAGTTTACGGCCTTCACTTTTGATTGATTTATTTGGTAAACAAAGTTTAACGGATTTCTTTTCGTACTCATGTGAACGACTTCCCACTTATTAGAGTCAACGGTCAATTTTTACTCCATAGTTATATCTTATTTAGGTCGTTCTGCAGTTGGTTTGATCTTCAGATGCTTTTACTGGACGGTAAATGGCGGCGTCATCTGCAAACAACATAAGAGAGCTACTTAGATTTTCTCCCAAATAGTTTATGTAAATAAGTAACAGCAGGGAACCAATAACATTACCCTGTGGAACGCCCGATATCACCTCTGTTTTAGTCGATGCCTTACCATCGATTACTGCGAACTGTGTCCTCTGACAGGAAGTCCCCTACCCAGTGGCAAAGTTGGGGCGATATACCATAACCACACACTTTGATTAAAAGCCGTTTTTGGTATTCAAGAAATACGGAATCGATTTGCGAACTCTTGTCAATAGCACACATCACTTCGTGTGAGTAGAGAGCTAGTTGTGTTTCGCATGAACGGTATTTTCTAAATCCGTGTTGACATTGGGTCAATAGATCATTCTGTTCGAGATAATTCATAGGACTATCGAATTTACTGATTTCTTTTCGTTTTAAAAACTAAAGTTTAGATACGTTTGGTTATGTTTGACTTCTTGGTAAAGTTATCTTATAAGGGTTCCGTTTCTACCAATTGAGATCCTGAAGACTGAAAGTCATTATGTAAAAGGCTCCTCTAAATTTCGTTACCAAGCACGGGTGTATAGCTACTTCGTTATACAACTGTAGGGCGAGTCATAGAATGTTTAATACCAATTCCGACAGCAGAGATCCGTAATATGGCTGCAAGTCCAATAAATCAAAGTAATTGGATGTTACAGTATTTTTAAAAGAGACCTTCGGGTATTCTGTATCCAGTATCTTATTCGGCATCTCATACGTAGCGAAGGAGCGCAGGGAGACGTAATTTCTCCCAGTGTGCCAGTAAACGCGACAGAAGAGGAAGTGAAATATATGGCGCCAGTTAAGCTTTCACGCAGACGCACAGCTGCTAACGCAGTGTGAATGGGAGCGCCGCGCTGGCGGATGGGACGTATATTTACCGAAATGGCTCCATTGTGAACGTCGCGTCACGCAGATGACTAAGGCGGCCATCTGAGAGACGGAGCGATTGTTATTTGTGTTGCGTCGGGCCGCGCGGACGGGAGGGCCTCCAGCATGAATGGCCTGCCGTCCCTGGCCGTGACACCTCGCCCACCGCGTGACGTCAGCTGGGGCGTCGCTAGCCGCGCGTCACGACCGCCGTACTACCATCCTGCCAACAGGCGCTGCCACTGTGCTGACTGCGGCGTTTACCGGAAGACCAAAACCTAATTTCGTAAACGGTTTTCCGCTTTCGTGTTCATATGTTGAAGGCCGATCAAATAAGGCGCCTGTAAAACAACTGATTCATTTCGATTCCTTAACTCCTCCTGGCGAATAACAACTTCGGAAAACCTACGGGTATGCAGCCAGGTACGAAATTCGACGTCGGCCGATATTTCGGCAGCAGACCACCCTGCCATTTTCAAAACGAAAATTTTCAGGTGGTATTTTAATTTCATTTGAGTGATTCATCCGTCACTTCTTGGCGCAATATGATTGGTCATTCTAAACGAAATGATTTTGTGAATATGAGGAACACATTCTTTGGGCGATCCAGAAATATTTAATAAAGGGTTTTCAGGCAAGATCGCTTTCTTCTTTTAATTATATGACCGGTTTCGGCGTGCTAGACGTCATCTTCAGACCTGTCGTTTTTTTTTTTTTTTTTTTTTTTCTTCATCACTGCTATAACAACAATTGATAATATAGCACATTGGTATGTAAAAAAATTAAGACAGGTCTGAAGATGGCGTCTAGCACGCCGGAACCGGTCATATAATTAAAAGAAGAAAGCGATTTTGTGAATCATGTAGTGAAGGCTTTCACGACCGGCTGAAATAATTGCTGTTGAATCTTCCGGGTTATGTCGTCGTGGTCGAAGAAACGTATCTGCTCCTGACGTTTCGTCCAGAGCTGCGCTGGAAGAAAATCAGGAGCAGATACGTTTCTTCGACTACGACCATATTACCCGGAAGATTCAACAGCAATGATTTTGTGAATGTTCTACTAGGTTATTCTTATTTCACTGCTATATTTAGCCTACAGGCGATAATCACTATGTGGGCCGGCCGCGGTGGCCGAGGGGACTGAGGCGCTTCAGTCACGGTCTGCACGGCCACTACGGTCGGGGGTTCGAATCCCCCCTCGGGCATGGATATTTGTGCCGTCCTAGTTCGTAAGTAGTTCATAAGTAGTTTGTAAGTTTATGGACTGATGACCCCATAGTTAAGTCCTATAAGCTTTACAAACATTTGAACATTTGAACACAGGTCCTCTGAGGCTCTTATTCAGACCTCTCTCAGCTCGGTAGCTCTTGCAATCGGTCTTGAGTTACGGAAAATGAGCTCTGTCTTTCTATTAGCATATCCTCCGCCGGAAGCTAGATTCTCGCCAGATAAAAGTGACATTTGTCCTGTCGACACCTGTAGTTCCATGCTATGCTCCTCAACACGTCTGGAAGAACCTGACCCAAAACCGAGATTTTGAAATCTAATCTGGTTAACTAAATAAGCTTGCGTTATGTCCATCGTCCACAATATAAAATCCGATTTTCTGTGTCCTGTATTCATGCTGAAAGTGGCCTATATTATGGCTAACAGCAGCAACAAAATATTTTCTGTATTTCGGTTCATTATTGACCGAATCAGAAAATTTAAAACACTGTCTATTCATACAGGTAAAATGTTATGTCCTGAAGATACCACGGATTATATAATTAATGCAACGACGGGGCAGAAATACACATGTCAGTGCGAAGTACACAAAGCTCTGTCTTTACGAGACTAATGGCAAGGGACACTACGATAGTATTGTAAGACGTAAGTTGAGAATATGAATATGGTAGATCGTGTCAGGGTAATTCCCGCAGCTGCACTATACCTTTTTTTTGGGGGGGGGGGGCGAAACTACTTGGGTCGTTAGCGCCCAACACTGCCCATAGTAAAATCGAACCGGGGTTAGAACTTAAATGGCTTTCGCCATATTTGCACGATGTATAAAAAGTAAAACTGTGTCAGCAGAATGCGGATCATCACCTAAAATATCAGACATTTCAAATGGTAAACATAGGTCGCGACGTAAACGATTAAAAAACGGATATTGCACTAAAAGGTGGTACACAGTAATAGGTTCATCACACAGGTCACATGAGGGAGCAGGATCACCAGGAAGTAAATACTGGTGGCTGTAACGGCAGTGGCCATTACGAAGCCGGGCCAGAACAATCTCCTATCGGCGAGAGGGTCGAGATGACTTGATCAAAGATCAGGTATAGTTTTAATGGCAGGCAATTTGTTCCCTGACAGGAATGACCAATGTAAAAACCAACGTGAGATGATACGCCGGGAGACGCACTATCTACCATGTCCAGTTGTTTCAGTGGATATGCCAGCACTGTAGCTCAGTGCGTTCAATGAGGGGGCTGATCGCCCTAATAATAAAAAAACGGAGCCTCTTATTCATCAACATGGAAAAAGTGCGATCTTTAAGCTAGCGAAATACTGATCTATCAGAAGGAAAAACAAAGTGAATGTATCTTCTGCCAAGTAATCAAATCCCCGGCCGATTACTCGAAAATATTTACTTAACGCATTCAAGAAACTAATGAGACGGGTGAAAGGCATGCTTTTCTTTAACAAGGGGTACGAACTGTGCATCCTGAATCGTTAATTTTTTTGATTGCTTCAGTGTGAAAACTGATAACATCTAAAAGTGACGCTCCAATAAAGTGAACATATAATTTTCAGCTCCGCCACGGCCGCGCCCCCTCTATCTTCCCTATATTGAGACACCAGTCTATACCACGTTTCCAAAGATATATCGACGATCTCTTACATTTTTACGTTTAGTACGGTTTATTGGTTTTTGTTTTAAGTCTGTTTTAACAAAATCGCAGTGGCGCGTTTTAAAGCCAACTTTAGGCTTTTTGTACTCTTTTGCAAATATTTTGGGCAAAAAAAACAGTATATATATATATATATATATATATATATATATATATATATATATATATATATATATATATATATTATTAAAAATCGTACAAAAGTTAAATAAAATCAACGTTAATAACTTTTTAATTTTATATTATTTGTATTACAATTATTCTTCCGAAATATTTGCAAAAGTGGGCCAACAAACAAATATCATTGTTAATTTTATAACTGATTATACTTTGCCGCCTTTTGGGAAGCCCTATTCACAGGAATTCAACTATAGCAAAACTTTACGTATTTGTGGGACGCGTTCGGAAATAACTAATGCCAATAATCATGACTTAGGATTTTGACTAACTCATAACATTGATTTTCTCCTGCGATATACTCACATATACTTAGTATCAACCTCTAATCTTTTGAACTGCCATACAATGACAAAGCAAAAGAGTATGACGATAGAGCCATTACGAATTTTATATTTACACATGTGTCTCATCTTTCGGAGTCAAAGTATCGAAACAAAAGATACTCGATTATAAGTTCTGAACTTCAAATTGCTTTGAATTCAATAAATAATTATTGATATGGTGCCTTCTATTGGACATGATCGAAAAAAGACACCATATCAGTAATTGTAAAATATGTCCCCAACAGCAATTGGCAATTCATCCCTTGCGGGAAGCCAGTATAAGCTGTGCACAAGAGGAAATAACGGGCATGGGGCACTACCATCGCCGGCCGCGGTGGCCGAGGAGATTGAGGCGCTCCAGTCACGGCCTGCACAGCCACTACGGTCGGGGGTTCGAATCCCCCCTCGGGCATGGGTATTTGTGCCGTCCTTAGTGTTAGGTAGTTCATAAGTAGTTTATAAGTTTAGGGACTGATGACCTCTTAGTTAAGTCCCATAAGCTTAACAAACATTTGAACATTTGGCACTACCATCGTATTGTGTTACAAGTTGATAGTTTTGGAGTGGAAAGGAAATATGCCTGGATAGCCTAATTGGTTACGGCCACCGTTGGCTCGAAGCGGGACACCAAGATTCGAACCCCAGTCCAGCACAATTTTTTCAACTGCGTCAATTAATTTGCTTCATTGCCCTGAAAGGTGGAAATGTTTGAAGAAATTTCGAATTACTTTCTTAATAGCCTGGATATGGGCATATTGCCGCTCTATAGCGGCGCTAGGAGATGGTCCCGATCGCGTACGGCCGACGACGTTGTAAAATTTGGTGCTGATCGGTCGCATGTCGCGGCCTAAGCAGTGGGAACAATCGCCATTACTTTTGCAAATATCGGTGAAACGGTGCGAGATATGGAAAAAGCTTCGAAAAGCAAAGCTGTAGAGCTTTTTCATCTCCACAAATCCGTTTATTCAATTGTATTAGATGCATCGTTAAGAGATTTTGCAATTAAAAGGTCGCACCTATATTCAAGAAAGGTAGTAGGAATAACCCCTAAATTACAAGCCTATTTCATTGACGCCAATTTGCAGCAGGGTCTTGGAACATATCCTGTATTCAAGTATTATGAATTATCTCGAACAGAATGATCTATTGACCCAACGTCAACACGGATTGTTTACAAAATAAATCGATAAAAAGTGAAGGTCGTAAACGCCACAAAATACCTAGGAATTACTATTACTTCAGACTTAAACTGGAGAGAACACGTAAATAATGTCGTGGGGAAAGGCGAACCGACGACTGCGTTTTATTGGCAGAACCCTTAAAACATGCAACAGAACTATTAAAGAAACTGCATGAATTACGCTTGTTCGTCCTTTTTCGGAGTATTGCTGCCCAGTGTGGGATCCTTATCAGGTGGCTTTGACGGAGGACGTCGAAAGAGTCCAAAGAAGGGCAGCTCGTTTCGTATTGTCACGACTCAGGGCAGACAGCGTTACGGAAATGATACAGGATCTGGGATGGGAATCATTACAACAACGGCGTTTATCGCTGCTGCGTGGGCTACTTACGGAACTCCGATCGGCAACATTCTCCTCCTAATGCGAAAATATATTGTTGACCCCCACTTACATAGGTAGAAAAATCTATCATCAGAATAAAATACGAGAAATCAGAGCTCAGAGAGATTCAGGTGTCTTTTTCCCGCGCGCCATTCGAGAATTGAATAGGAGATAAATAGTATAACGGTGGTTCGATGAACCCTCTTCCAGGCACTTAAATGTGATTTGCAGAGTATCCCATGTAGATGTAGACGTAAGACCTGTGAGAAGGCGGTCGCGAAATGGTTCACTATTATTGTTGCTAACCTAAAGTGGGCCATTAACAAGGAAAAAAACTAATATCTCTTCTTTCAAAAATCGGGTTATTCCGTCCGGTTGTAACGGGTAGGTGAAGCTGGTGTTGAAAAGAACCGGCGTAACCGAAAATTGGTTGTTCGAGCAATTGGCGCCAACACTAGGAGGAGGCAGCAGCAGGAGACGGAGCTAGGCAGCGGAGCAGACGCTTTCCCGAGCAGAGCCACGCTTGTCCCCTCCCCCTCCCCCCTCTGCCTTCCGGGCTGCTGATATATCGGCGCAGCGCAGCACACCGCGTCCAATTGCAGCGCCGGGCAGCGCGACGACAAAAACCTCCCCTTCCCCCAACCCCCGGCGTCTTTTGGCTCACCTATTCTCAGGAAGTAACGACTTGCAGCCATCACAAAAATACACGATTTAATTTTTCACCCTCTGGCTTTCTTCTTTTGCACTATGGCATATTGCCCTGAGGAGATTTTGCTGGAGCAAAAGATTTCCATGGATAAAGAAAGCAATAATGTGTTTCTCTATATCTACACAGATACTCTACAAATCACATTTAAGTGCCTGGCACTTTCATAACTTTCCTTTACCAAATGTTAAAATCAAATTTTTGTAAATCTATCGGACCAAACTGCGTGGTCATCAGTCCGTAGCTTACAAACTACTTAAACCTAGAAAAACTAACCTAAGGACAAAACACACACACACACACACACACACACACACACACACACACACACACCAGGGAGGACTCTAACCTCCACGGCGAGCAATCGCGCACTCCGCAGCGAGACGCCTTTAGACCGCTCGGCTACTCGACCGCGGCCTTTTCTCTACCGTTCCATTCTCTAACAGCGCGGGGGAAGAAAGAACACCTAAATCGTTCCGTTCTCGATCTGATTCCTCTTATTTTATTGGGATGGTAATGTCTTCCTAAGTAGGTGGGTGCTAGCAAAATATTTTCACATTCAGAAGTAAAAGTCGGTGATTGAAACTTCGCAAACAGATCACGCCGCAATGAATATCGTCTTTCTTTTAATGATTTCCACCCCAATTCGTGCAACATTTCCGTGACGCTCCCCCCCCTTTCCCCCGTAACGTGATAAAACGAGCTGCCCTTCTCTGAACCTTCTCAATGTCTTCCGTCAGTTCCACCTGGTGAGAGTCCCACAAGGGGCAACAGTACTCCAGGAGAGGACGCACAAGTGTGATGTAGGCAGTCTCTTTGGTGGAGCTGGTGCATCTTCGAAGCGTTCTGCCAATGAAACGTAACCTTCGGTTCGCCTTCCCCACAATATTTTCTATGTGTTCTCTCCAGTCAAAGATGTTCGTAATTTTCAGGCTTAACATAAGCTTCCCTCAGCCCTCATTTTATGAAACAAAAAATTATAACTTTTCTCAATCTTTACACACTTACCACATTGGTACATGCCAAAGAATTGCTATTGGTAATGTGGCTCGGTAGTGCAGTGGTACACTATAAATCTAAGCGTTGCGGGTTGGATCAGGCCAGCTCCTAGGAGTTTTATCTGTCACTTTACACTTCTTTCAACCCTGGCAATGTTGGTGATGTGAAAAATATCGAGTAGCACCGTGGTTCGGAACTCACGTTAAACGTTAGGTCCTCCTGTAACTGGCTGGGTAAGCCGATTAGGTCAGAAGAAGGCCACGGCATACCACCTCCGAACAGAACCATGCGTTGTAAATGACTGGTGTTCAGTCTTCGGATTGTTGACTACTATATCTTATAGGAAAGAACTCCCATTGGCATGAAATAAGGACAGATGTTTACAACCATGGCTCAAGAAACTTATTGCATACTTTGGACCATATTAAAAATAACTTTTCAGTGTTGAGGTGTACTATAGTAAGTCACCCCAAGGATGACCTAACAAACATGCAAAGCGGTTTTACTTTTTCAGAGACGAAATATCGAACAATGCTTTACTTAATTTGATGAAGCACAGTAACCATGATGAATATCGTATGAAAACCTGTTCACTGTGCTGAACTCATTTTTCTTAAAATGCTCATTTCTTAAAATGCTCATAGCACCGTTACATAGGAACCGTCACGCCAAGCGCCTGGAGACTACGATGCCGACGACAGTGTGCTGACGCGGCCGTACGAGCTAACGAATGCACTGTACAACCAATTACGACGGAAATTCTACGCATCTGCCACCATTCTCAGATGAAACTATATCATCTTCCATGCACTTCTCGCAAGGGTAACTCCCCACCGCATCCTACAAAAAATGTTCAAAGGTTTATATAGTCTATGGGACTTAACTACGGGGTCATCAGTCCCTAAACTTACAAATTACTTATGAAATAACAAACTAATGACGGCACAAATATCCATGCCCGAGGGGGGATTCGAATCCCCGACCGTAGTGGCCGTGCAGACCGTGACTGCGCACCCTACCCTCTTAGATTTACTGGTATGTTGCCGCAGTGGGTAGGAGCTATAGAGAACTGAAAAAAAATGTAGGAATAGTGAACTGTCCCATCGCAAGATGTGAAAGAGGAAGCTCAGTCGATTATGCGGACGTGATGTAGACAAAGGGGGAGATCCACGTTCAAATACTTTTGTTTAAAGAAAAAAAAAATCATCTGTCCATTCACGCATTGACTTTTTTTCGCTCACATAGAATACTAGCAGAAAACCCGGCGATGCCCGCGTATTTATGTATGCCTGCCATTTTTCAGGTATATATTCATTTGTATAAGGGCTGTATGTCTTTTAAAATCTCTTGGGAATGCAGTTAGTAGTAAATAAGTAATAGATTATAACTTGGTGCGGGAAGGGGCGCTTTTCCATGAACGTTATTCTTTTGTGCTCATATTTTATGAACTACGCGTCGTACTGTGACAATTTAGAAGGTACACTCAACTATAAAAGTGTGTACTGTCTGTAAAATTTACTGCGAATACCATTTGTAGTGTATAAATTATAAATTGTAACGTCATACTGAAAGCCGTAGTTTTAGTCTATGAACAGCGGAAAAGTAGTAAGCGAGAAACTTTTTTTTTTTCTTTCATCATTTTGGTATGGTTGTCAGCGAGAAAAAGTTTAATAAATGTTTGAAGTTATGTTTAAAGTTTGTTCCATGTCGCTAAGTACTCTCATTCTCATACAGAGTATTTTTAAAGTCTCGCCGGATCTTGCGATTTCTATTGTTTATGACGTCATATCTTCTGAACCCTGTGTCGTATGTAATTCTTATCCATGTAGCAATTATTACCTCACGATAAGGAATGTGTGTACCAAATTTGGTTTAAATAGGTCTAGTGGTTTAGGTGAAAATGTGCATCATTGTCGCTAAATGCAGCAGTTTTTCGCGCATTTCATTGTTTATGACGTCATATCTCGTGAACTAGATATCGTATGTGATTCTTACACTTACGACGACCGGCCTCATAGATTGAAGATTTGATAAAGATTGGAACAAAAGTGTAGAGTTGTATGCAACAGGTACAAATATACGGACACTCTGTTCTATATATTAGATGAGTTACGTAAGAACGTGTTACCGTCATAAGTAAATATGATGAATGGAGAGTACAGGAGATGCATCACACCTTTCTCAGAAGTGAAAAATGAATATGAACATTAGTCCAAGTTCTCGCACTTCACACTCTAATACTCCAAAACATGTTATTTGCTGCGACATATGCATGATTTGTTGGTTTACTCGTGGAAAACTTCACAAACGTTAGAAACATTTTGGCAGGGCACTGGCAAAGGTGTCATTGCAAACCTGTTGGGTTATTTTGTTGCTCCTACATGACGCCTTTTCATCATTTCTTTGGGTGTGATCACATTAGTACGAACACCTAAGGCAGACAACTGGGCATCTCACTCTTCAGGTGTACAAGTTAGATATGACGCATTCCCACAAATGTTGATCATATGTATTTTCCAGCAGAAGATTCGGTTAACTTAGGATACCTTTGCGGCACTGATTCAACAACTGCTTCCTTTCGACTGGTAATGGAGCAGTTCTGTGGCATGGATGTTACACCACAATGAACAATTTCAAAACCCGAACCAACAGTTGATAATTTACGAGAACCAACAGCAATCCAGGCAAATGACGCGATGGTTCCTTTGAAAGGGCTCAGTCGATTTCTTTTCCCATCCTTGGCATAAACTATCCAAGCGTGTTGAGCGGTTCTACTGAGCTGGCTATCGACGGGACGTTAAACCCTCGCCTTCCTTCCTGCCTACATCAAGCCGCGTTTTCCCACCAGTACATATCGGTCTCCCGCGCTACTTTTGCCAAGCACCGAACCGAACAGTTATTTCCTGGACACTCTCGCGGACGGTCCTACATCGTGCACAAGCAGTTGGATTCAGATAGTGTACTGAGCAGATATTGTAATGCAACAACCTGACTTATCCAAAGCTATGGCATGGACAGCCACAGGAAGGTTTGAGCCGGACAGAGATGGCTGCAGCTATTTTAGTGTTCCAAAGTGTACTTTCCAGGACCTAGCACGATTTCATGCAACCGGAAACTAACCCGTTAAAAGAAGACACGTCCAAGGTCGTCCACGGATAACAACAACGTCATCTCTAATTAATAGACCGTCGAGACAGGTGGCTGAATGCAACTCAGCTGCAACGACCCTTCAGGCAGCAACATGAAGCGCAGTGTCAACACCTGTGTTGATTACATGAATGTGGCGTTTACGCAAGGCGGGCCTATGGTGCGTGTCCCATTAAAACCACGACACCGTTCAGCCCACTGAAACTGGGTTAAGTGACATCAGGATTGGAGTCTTAACAAACAGCGCCGGGTTTTGTTCAGATGCAAGATTGTGTGTTCAGCCGGACAATCTGATGTACAGGAAATGTGGGGGACGAATTATGTGTGCAGGAGTCTGAATTGGCGTACGTACGGGCCTCTGTCGTGCAGAACGATGGTTTGACTGACTGCTTAGAGGTCTAGAGACCTGCACTGGTAGATATGCTTCAAGCTGAGGCCAGCTTGTTCACCGGACTTAAACCCGATTAACCTAGATAGCGCAGGAGTAATTATGTTTTATTTTTTTCAGAAGCTATTAATCACCACCTTGATATGACTGCATAGGATCGTTATAAGTGATTTTTTCACAATAATACCATTAGTTTTGCAATACTGCCCTTCTTTCTGGAATGACGTCAGAATGAATGTGTTGTGGCGTAAAGTCAGCGCCACGCGCCAGACGTAAGAACGATCGTAGAGAAGGCAGCGATCGACCGAAAGCCAATAGCAAGCAGGCGCCGCGCATCTTTGAGTGAGCGCCCTCTACAAACGGCTATATCTACGCCGACATACATCTGGACTAGTTACTATTTGGGAATACGTCCGAAGTTATAACGCGGCGACGAACTTAGCAGTAACTGGGTCTCAAATGTTTGTACAGCTTATGGAACTTAACTACGGGGTCATCAGTCCCTAAACTTACAAACTACTTATGAACTAGATTATACTAAAGACGGCACAAATATCCATGCCCCAAGGGGGATTCGAACCCCCGACCGCAGCGGCCGTGAAGACCTTGACTGGCACGCCGCAGACTACTCTGCCACCGCGGCCAGCAACTAGGTCTCAGCGCAGCTAGTATCCTACGGACGACGCTGCGAGAAGCAAGAAGAGAGAAGAAACAGACTTATGTTCTTAAGATGAGTATTGTAACTTTCAGTCAATAAATATCTTTTAATACTAACTATATCAAAGTTTTAGATGTCTAAGGATCCTGCACAAATACTTTTGACAACCAGACCGGGAAGAGTAACAACAAAAAGGCGACAAGGTCACAACAGAATGTTTTATAATTTTAATCTGATGAATCATTATTAAAACAACATTCAATATGAGATATATACATTTAAATGTCGCAAAAATTGAAAAAAGTTCAAGAAATATAAACCCAACTATGAGGAAGTCTTCAGTATCTTCTGTATGAACCTCAACTTTGCAGCTTTGTCCAACCACTTTGCAATCGAAAATACAAGCTAAAATTCATCTGCAATGGAAGCAGGCGATTCAAAGGAAGGACGTCAGCGCTCGCCAGCAGCCGAACCAGCACCTCAACGACCACAAAGCTCGGTATTAATTTATGGAAGAATGGCCTAATATCCCTCAGCTGACTGATATCATACTGTGCATGCCACGCAAGTGTGCAACTGTATTAGCCGTTCAAGGCGATCAGACACTATCTTAGATGGTAACGACAATGACTATTTGTAGTAGCCCCATGGTGCCTCGCTCTATGTAAATGTAATGTAAACCCCAAGCAAAAATTTGAGACAGCAAAGTATCTTACCGTATCACACACGAACTACATTTGTAAGTAACATCTGAAAATACGTTAGCATATGGTTATTTTGTATACCTCATTGATCCCCTAATTGTTTTAAGCAGTGTATAATTTGGTATTCAAAATGGTTAGGTCGGCCCCTGAACAATCCGCGCCTCCCCCCCCCTCCCCCCCCCCCCACACAGACACGCACACGCACAAAAAAAAATAAAAAATGTGAATCTCTTATGTTGCATTATATGCCTTGTGCATCACTGTGGGTTACTGTTTAAATTCCGAGACATTATGTACATGAGTCAACCAACTACGGGCGTCAAAAATTCGGTGTATGAACTCCGGAAATATAGGAAACAGTTACAAACAGAATACCTTACTGGCCTTCAAAGTAATCTCCGTTGGCTACTATACACTTCTGACGTAGGTTGTACAGCTGTTTGAAGCTGCCAGCAAACGCTTCTTGTGAAATCGAAGCACTGAGGTCACTAGTTGTCCGATCTCCTCAACCATCGCGAAGCGTATGCCTTTTAGGGCTAATTTAAGGTGGGAAAACATCCGAAAATATCCGTTGCATTCTTTCGATGTTGTCTGGGAATGATTGTGGACGATCGCCCCGAACGTGGATCGTCCTCGACACCTTTCCCGCCTCTAAAGCGTTTACTCACTTCTACTACGCCGTACACTAACATCCTATACGTTTCCGTCGAGCCGGCCGCGGTGGCCGAGGTGACTAAGGCGCTCCAGTCACGGTCAGCACGGCCACTACGGTCGGGGGTTCGAATCCCCCCTCGGGCATGGATATTTGTGCCGTCCTAGTTCGTAAGTAGTTCATAAGTAGTTTGTAAGTTTAGGGACTGATGACCCCGTAGTTAAGTCCCATAAGCTTAACAAACATTTGAACATTTGAACATTTTGTTTCCGTCGACGGTTTTCCTACTTTGAAATAAAACTATGCTAACGCGTTGCTCCATTTTGCGCTTCATGCTACAATTAAGAGTTCTCACATTTATCCTGTTAGCTGGGTCGCAGCGTGTACCGCTGCTTCATTGCAGTGGTTTGCACAATCCAGTTAGTAGCTCAATCCAGTAATTTCGCAGATGTACTGCAAAGCGCGGCTATATCGAGCAATATATATCGAATCGATACGTTTAGAAACGATGGGTACGGAATAATCGAATGTCTTAGTACAACATTGGATGAGATTTGCGCGCCATTTGAATAGTGACATTCAGTTGTTTAGTGTTGAATCTTATGGATAGTGGAAGTCCGGAAGACTTCAGCGGTACCGAACAAAGTACCGATTAAGAAAGGTATTAAAGTACATACGTAATACTACTTTCCTTTTAGTACGTGAGGGTGCGTAGCGCCCGAATCTCCGGTTTGAAAGCAAAGTTGTACTCTTAGGTTCTTGGCTAACCACATCCTTTAAAATCACGACATTCATAAAAATCTTAACAGTCGCGTGTTGGGTAATTTGGAAGAATCTGTACACTGAAGTCATTTTCTGTCGGCGCAAACGACAAAACATTACTGATAGGTAATCAGACAATAAGAAGTAAATAGAATACAATTTAATACAAAGTGTGCAAATTTTGGTAATCAAATGTTTCCTTTAAGCAGATAATTCATCGACAGGACAAGGATACATATAAAAACCTGTCCACCATAGACCAGGAAGAGCATTATTTATTTATGTGATGGTCTGTACGAAGCACTAATGAAGACAAACAAACGCTGTTCCTGCTCTATGCTTGACATGTTCTTGTATGTACCCTTGTCCTGTCGATAAATTATCCGCATAGAGGGAACATGTGATTGCCAACATTTGCACACTTTGTATAACATATAAGTAATGTTTTGTCGTTTGCGCCGAGAGACGACGACTTCAGTGTACAAGGATTCTTCCAAATTACCGCCTATCGTTTCGATATTTAACAACCACTTCGATTTATATCGTTTGGAGGTCGGAGCCTTGCTATAGCCGCGCTATGTGAAATTACCCTCTATCCTAGTAATCCGCAATGGAAACAGATTTTTGCATGTTCCAAAACTGCTGAACTATTGGACTGATTTCAGTCTAAGTGTGCATTTTCCTTGCTATCAGAGAACAACCTTTAACAACCTTTAACCAATGACTCAGGGTAAATGACACTAACTCGCGAAAAACTGCATCATTCGTCAATATTTCACATTTTTTAACTATTGTACACAATTCAACCAATCTTTGTTAACATTCTCTGCTCTTAGGCGATAATCACTATGTGGGCCGGCCGCGGTGGCCGAGGGAACTGAGGCGCTCCAGTCACGGTCTGCACGGCCACTACGGTCGGGGGTTCGAATCCCCCCCTCGGGCATGGATATTTGTGCCGTCCTAGTTCGTAAGTAGTCCATACGTAGTTTGTAAGTTTAGGGACTGCTGACCCCGTAGTTAAGTCCCATAAACTATACAAACATTTGAACTATACAAACATTCACTATGGGGCGAGGTCCACCTACGACAGTACAGGAGGCAATGAGCAATGATACAAACTATCAAGGGCTCACCTGATGACGGGGATACCGCCCGTCGGATTTGACCCGTGGCCTCTGCGTTTTTGTGTGCGTGCGTGTTTGTGGGTGGCATATGTGGTAGCCGAGTTCAAGACGATAGTATGTGTACAAGCAGAACATCGATTATAATTACGATTTTGTTTCTAATAAGTGATCTGCAGCTTCTGATAGATATAGGTCAACAGTTTTCTGTCACAAGTGAGCGCCGAAGGCGCGAATTTTTGGGCTGGAACCTGTGATCAAAGGAACAATTGTTGTGGTAATCTAATTTACGAGGATAGATTATTATCTGCAATACATAAAATATTATCCTTTATAATGGTTTTCCGATATGACGGGTGGTATTCCGGTCTTCGGTTATGCTCTATGCGAACTAACTGCGTTAATCAACTATTGGAAAATTAGAGCACTTACCGACTTACGAAGTTTACACAATTTTGAGACCTTTAAAACTATTATCCCGCTGATGACCAAATGACAGGAAAAAAGATTCTAGCTTACTATTTTTCCTTCGTTGGTGCAGTAAAAAGTTGACCGACATGACGTTAAATTTATTATTTCTGTACTGCCAACATTGCATTTGAAAACTAATCAGACAGCATACACAAGACCCACCGATGTACCTTCTAAGTTACAATATTATACGACATAGTTCAGAAAATGACGAAAAACAATGAAACGCAAGAAAATTCGCAAGCTATCGCATGAGGTAATTTATTACAACCCCATTCGCAACACATTTTCATGACAGTTGCTTAAGATCACATAACACGACCCTGGAAAATTATGCGGACAAGGATACGTACAGGAAGCTGTCAACCATAGACAAGATACAGTATTATTTACTTCATGGTCTGTACGAAACAGTAATCAAGTCACTTATGTGAGTTTCTAAGAATATTAACATCTTGGCATAAATTTTGTATCGTGTTCTTGTTGTTGCCAATAATCACGCGAGGTCTCCAGGTCGGTACGTAAAATTTTACCCAACGAAACTACAAACACACACCCGCTCAACGCTAGAAGTATTAAGCTGTATCACTTTCCCCTGATCAGAACCCGTAAGTCTGTTCTAAAACGAGTCTATCCCTAAGAACCGGAATGAAAGGAAAACAACAGTGTAAGATCGGCTACCAGAAGCTTTATAAAATTAAATTGTACGACGCTTGTCGCCGGGCTCCATTGGTTATGTTGGCACCAATGGTTAATGGCGGCAAGTCAGATGACCAATAAATGTTTTGTCTTGACAACTTCAATTAGAACGAAAATTATTTCTTTCTGAATGGACAAGGGTTCATACAAGCACCTGTCAACCATAGAGCAGGTACAGTATTAATTTTGCTGCGAGTGAAACGAGCAGCGATAACACTCTGTAGCTCTGTGAAAAATTCTGCACTTCATTTTTAATCTGTTGCCAACATAAGCACGGTAAAAGTTCAGTTTATGAGTCCGCGTTTCATGTGTTGTCAATTTAGCCTTTCTTAATATGGTTTTCGTTCAGATTTAATAATTTCTTGCAGTGTAAATTCGGTTAAGTGTTTCACTGTCAAGTAATACGTCTGACAATTTTTCCAGTGAATTGCAATACGTGAATAATTAACTTTATTAAAATTAGTGTTCACTTTCCTACGAAAAAAAAACAGATGTTGGTTAATTTGGAAGAATCCGTGTATCTCGAAGTTCCGGTTCTGAATCGGAGATTCGGTTGCTATGAGCCCTCATGTACTAAAAAAAAATTCTTGTTTAAGCTATACCTAACCATCTGAAGGCTACGCTACAGATCACTTTTTTTTAATGAAGGGATGTTTCCAACACACTTCAGATTACTCTTTAACAAACTATTGATAACTTCAAAAACAGGCCAGCGCAGCCTTAAGATTATACATAGGTTACACAAGAAGTTTTGTCTCTTAGTAGCGTTTGAATATGAGGTTCAGACCCGCTAAGTATAAGGAAATAGCGCTTTTGAAGGCTGCGAAAGTCATGCAATCACCACAACTAAAATCACTGGTGAAAAATTTTAGTACATAGTAAAGCCAGTACTCTGTCTCCAATACAGAACGTAAATATAAATGCCAGATTTATTGCAATGCAATATGTTGATCTAAAGATCTTTACATCCACTACGCCGATTTGTTTACAAACCATAAAGAGAAAGCTATTTGTTATTGGCCGCGCGAACGCGACTGCTGATTGGCTCCGGTGCCGTTGCCAACGTCCAAATATGAAACGTAAGTCGCGAACTCATAAACTGCACTTCAGCCAATTTTCTTTTATTGAGCGGACAAGGATAATACAGTAACCTGTCAACCATAGACGAAGTACAGCATTATTTACTTCATGGTCTGTACGAAACAGTAATTAAGCCACTTATGTGAGTTACTAAGAATGTCAACATGTTGGCATAAATGTTGTGTTCTTGATGTTTCCAACAATCACGCGAGGTATCCAGGACGGCAGGTAAAATTTTATCCAACGAACCGAAAACACACACCCACTCAACGCTAAGCTGTATCACTTTCCCCTAAACAGAACCCATGTGTCTTTTCGAAAATGAGTCTATCCCTAAGAACCTGAATGAGAGGAAAACAACAGTGTAATATCGGCTATCAGAAGCTTTATAAAGTTAAATTGTACGACGCTTCTCGCCGGGCTCCAGTGGTTAGGTTGGCACGAATGGTTAATGGCGGCAAGTCAGATGACCAATAAATGTTTTGTCTTCAAAAATTTTCAAATGTCTGTAAATCTATCAGACCAAACTGCGTGGTCATCAGCCCGTAGCTTACAAACTACTTAAACCTAGGTAAACTAACCTACGGACAAACACACACACCCATGCCCCAGGGAGGACTCGAACCTCCACGGCGAGCAACCGCGCGCTCCGCAGCGAGGCGCCTTAGACCGCTCGGCTACTCCTCCGCGGTTGTTTTGTCTTGACAACTTCAATTACAACGAAAAATTATTTCTTTCTGAATGGACAAGGGTTCATATAAGAACCTGTCAACCATAGATCAGGTACCTTATTAATTTTGCTGCGAGTGAAACGAGCAGCAATAACACTCTGTAGCTCGTGAAAAATTCTACACCTCATTGTTAATCTGTTGCCAACATAAGTACTGGATTCCAGCGAGAAGCGTTGTAAAATTTTACCGCTTTATAATTAAGAAATAACAGCGCATGCTGTAAAACGTACACACACGGCAGTGCCAAAATAGCAAGCAAAGCCTGGAGAGCGGAGCTACAGCTGCAGAGCGAGCGAGCGCGCCTGCGGGTACTCACGCTGTGTGCTGGCTGGGCGTGCGGTCGCGTCGCCGGCCGTGGAGACAGTGGCAGTGGCTGTGGCGGCTGTAGCGGCTGCGGCGTCGCGGTGGAGGCGCCCCTAGCGGCCGCCCCGCCCCCAGACACACCTGGCGCCGCCGCCAAGGCCGCCGCGCCGCCCCTCCGTCTGACAGCGGCCGGCCAACGCCGCGTCTTCTAATGAGCTGGACGCATACTCGCGTCCACGTACTGCTCGCGTCACTGTCACACCCTGCACAATAATCGTTCCACCTGTTACGCGACAATCCGAACATTTTTTTGTGGTGGTCCGCCAGCGGTGGCGCGTCCTATGTGTTCACTGGTTCAGCGAACCCCCGTAAAAAGGCTCGTCGTGAACAACAACAAAAATCAAATAGAAGTGTATAGAATTTGTGTTTCCTTGGGGCGATCTAAATCAATTTTTACAGGCTTGATTACATAATGGAATTTGTGCTCAACGACTGTATTTGACTTGAAGAAATTTTCAGTAGGCAGTCGTAAAAATATTTATTTGCAAATGTAGCTTTCGACCACTGTGTGCTCATTATTGCTGAAAATTTCTACAATTTTTACAGGTTTCCGCCATGATTGCGTTTTTATTTTTAGGATGACCGGTTTCGACGTTACTCAGACGTCGTCTTCTGATTTCCTTTTTTCTGTCTAAGAGTGATCGCCTTTGGCGATTTTTACTTCTGGGGTGACCGGTAGGAATGGGTTTTCGCTTTATTTGATTATTTTTGATCACTTCAAAGGCGCCTGGGCACTCATATTTGGTCCTTAAAGCCCTTTGTTGGGTGTAGTTAATTTCATACGGTTATATTACGTTGGGGTGTCATGTTGCAAGGTGTGTTTAGTCCATCAGGGTTCGGTGTGCGTCATTATGGGGGCTGTTGTAGAAGGCTCATCGGCAGTCGGTGTTTGTGCCAGGGTCTGGGTTCTGCCAGATCGACGGTGGCAAGTTGTGTCGTTTCCCGAAATATATCGAGCTTCGTGAAGATTCTCGTGGCCTGTTCCCGGATTTTGTCCTGTATGTAGGGCTCTCTCGTGATGACGTGTACGTCCCTCGTTCGCGTCCATCGTGGAACGCCCAGATTTCAGGCATCTGTTCTGGATTGATTCTGATCACAGTGTGTCCCACTCAACTGTTTCACCCCAGATATCTCTGACACTACAAGAGATACTGAAAAACGACTTTCACGGTCATGAACGTACGGCAGGGGCTTATGAAAGTAGGTACTATGAGACACTCTAAAACGTGAAGAAATATTATTCTCAACACAGACTTTAATGCATACCCCATATTATTTCGTAATCAATCGATAGAATAAAAATCACAAAAAGAATGGCGTCTTTTGCATCGCGATGCGTCAATTACATCCGGAGAAACTGTGAAGCGAAGTTGACGCTTGAAATACATGAGGCGCGGTGCTAGCGCGTGTCCCAGACTCAAGCGAGACTCTGTTACGATAAAAAGACTACCTACCTTCATGTCACGTGCCACTGTAAGCAGCACCCCCTTCCTAATATTACGGATGCGCAAACGCTGCCCTTCCCCATATCTTTTCAAATAGTTAAATATTCGGTACAACGAAGAGTATAAATGTCATTTACCTTCAAAATTGCGACAAATTTTCCTTACGTCCAAAGAATGTGGCAAGTAACAATATGGCAAGTAACAATAAAAAAGTCATTGTTGTTCCCGTATCTGTTAAAAGAAGATTGGGTTTTAAAAAATTGCTTGCAGTCTGTTTTGGAACCAATACCTTTGACGGCACAGAGCAATTCCGCTAAGCATACGCCTATTCTTGCTAGGTGGAGAGAAGTGACTTTATTATTATTCATGATCGGATCTTCTTAAGCCTTTTACAGTTGATACGTCTATAATTTATAGTTATATTTTACCAAATATGACGTGTTTTTGACGAATATTTAATGCGCCAAAAACAAATATGTTGTCCTCATGGAGGATATGCGCATGCGTAAGACGAGTTGTGCAGTAGCTCCTTTGTCTTGCTTCGGCATCATTCGTGTGTAACGGCCAGAGCTCGAGTAGCCAGGAGCTGGTGTCTCTAGGGTTGCCAACTCTCCCGTATTATACGGGAACTCCCATATTTTTCTTAATTTTTAAACCAACTCCTGTCTCCCGTTTTTATTTTATATGGGAGGTTGTATCTCCCATATTTGAGGAAAACGACACCGATTAAGATTTAAACCTGCCGCATATTTTTCAAATCTCGTTGCTGGACTATCGTTGCAACATTGATTAATCGATACGGCATAGTATATCGATACAGTTACTACAGCGTTTGTAGAGAACACAAAACAAAACACATACATGGTGCCGCGAGTCACGTTGCGATTATTTTGTTTCTTTGTCGTTCTGCCTCATCCGAGTTACGTGAAATGGCAGAATCGAAAACTCCGCCTAAAAAGAGAGGAAAGTACTTCTGTGTATATCATAAGAAATGGGAAGAAACTCATTCGTGGGTTAATCCTGTAAAAGGAAACATTTATAAAGCGTATTGCACCCTTTGAAAGCGTGAATTCAGCGTAGCTCATGGTGGTAATACAGACTGTCAGCACCACGCCAACACCGAAGGACACAAAATCAGAGTTTGGGGAAGTAGCACATCTAAGATATCCAACTATAATAAATACAAAAATTGCTACCAATGGTACCACAGTTAAAAATGGGTATCCGTGACGATTGAGGCAGAGGCCAGGGGAATTAAAGCTAAGGAGATAAATAAGATTCTTAGCTTTGTTCTCAGTATTCCGGCATCTAATGCTGACACTGAAAGATTTTTTCCTTAAAAAGTTCAAATGTTTGTATAGTCTATCGGACTTAACTAATGGGTCATCAGTCCGTAAACGGACAAACTACTTATGAACTACTTACGAACTAGGACGGCACAAATATCCATGCCCGAGGGGGGATTCGAACCCCCGACCGTAGTGGCTGTGCAGACCGTGACTGGAGCGCCTTAGTCCCCTCGGCCACCACGGCCGGCTTTTTTTTTTTTTCTTTAATGAATAGCAAATGGTCTGATGATAGGGACCGTTGCAATCTAGATTTAATGAAAGCTGAATTACAAATAAGTGTCAATTTTTGTTACACATGTGATGAATTTGTCACATTTGTAAAGAACGATCGCAAACTTCAGACAGCTGCCAAAAGTGTAAACAAATATAGTTTTAAATAAAAAATATGTAGACCATGTAGACCTTCAGTTTATAATTGTTATGAAGATGTAAATAAATTGTGTTAGGCCTATTCATTTTGTCGAGTCGAAGTCTCCCTTATTTTGACCAAAATAAAGTTGGCAATCCTAGGTGTCTCTGCCAACGCCAGTGTTAAAAGCGGCGTTTCCCCTCGCCCCTCCCTGCCATAGGAGCTCCCATATGCTGTCTCCAGAGGGTTCAGAAGAGAATTTATACCTCCGCTGCGCATGCGCATTGCAACGCTGCGGCCTATACTAAGCGGCCGCGCTACGACTCGTATATGTGCTGTCTCCATGACGTAAAACTTTTCTCATGCGCTAAAAATACTTTGAATGTGCATATAAAATGATCTGACAGAAGAACGAAACGAATAATGGTAGTTTAAGAACACCTTTATTTTATTTCTACAGGTTCCCAGCCATGAGTGCGTTTTTATTTTTAGGATTACCGATTTTGACGTTGACTTGATGGTGTCAATTGGGTGTTTCTACTTCTGAATATAAATTCTCATAGAAATCTTGAGCCGAGTCGTGGGCGTGGCACAATATATATACGTGCATACACGCAAAACTGCTGAACTGCAGCCACGTTTAAAATTTTAAACTGAATCCGATTTTGCTTTCACAAGACTGAAGTTCACTATTATATGATCTATTGCTACTCTACGACCGGCCGCATCGGATAGCGGGTCTGTCCGTGATGATTACCGAAAGCGGAGTGACTAGCAGCGTGATCCAACTCGGTATGCTGGCACGTCCGCCTTTTCGTTTCACTTTAGTTTATTGATCTGTATGATTTTAAATCATGGGAAACAACAGGATGGTAACTTGCTGTTGAGAAATTACGTCTTCAGGAAATCAAGTAAATAAATTTTAAGCAAAGAAGAAATTAGTTTTTGGCGCCTAGCGTCCATATGCACTGACCAATCACAGCAGAGCACTAAAACCGTAGAGGGCCTCTCCACCAGGAATGATATCTCTGTACCACACGTTATCGGTATCTCACACAACTCTGCGTCAGCTACATACAGCTCTGTACAGACTTGCTCTAAATAAATGATTATCGTGGCTACAAGCCAGAAATATCAGAGATGGCACCGTTTCCTCGCAATGGATCACTGAACTTCGTAGCTATCACCCTCGGGCGAGATGTCGGCATGCTGTGTTGCACATATTTATATAGTCGATGATCACTGTCCTCTTTTATCAAGCAGGCTCTAGCACACGGAATCAGGAACCCCATCAGTGTTGTGGTGAGGGGGGGGGGCGGCAACAACTTTCGATGGTTCGTGATTGACCCTCATGAAGAAGTGGGCAGAGCCCACCGACTATATAGAGACATGCAGCATAGCATCCCGACACGTCGCCTGAGGATGATGCGTACAAAACTCATACAAACGTTGCGAGAAGAGTTCATCACTGTAATACGCCGAGAGAACCTATAATTGCACATGAGTTTTAAGGATTCCTTGATATATTAAAATGTGTCCCATCAATCGATCCACTCTTTTAGCGAAAGATATGCCAGAAATTTCTTTACTCCCCAATTCCTTTCAGTACCTTCTCATTAGTTACACGATCAACGAATCTAATCTTCAGCCAGCCGCGGTGGCCGAGGGCACTGTGGCGCGCCAGTCGCGTTCTGCACGGCCACTATGGTCGGGGGTTCGAATCCACCCTCGTGCATGGATATTTGTGCCGTCCTTAGTATTAGCTAGTTCATAAGTAGTTTGTAAGTTTAGGGAGTGATGACCCCGTAGATAAGTCCCATAAGCTCTACAAAGATTTCAGCATTCGTCCTTAGCGCCTCATTTCAAAAGCTTCCATCATCCTTTTGTGTGAACTCGTTATCATTCGCTTTTCACTCCAGAAGGTACTCCCTAACAAATTAATAATGAATTTTAACAAATTTCTCTTCTTTTCTTCCCATAGCCATTCAGCATTTCATATCTTCTTTACTCCGACCAACGTTATTTTGTTATAGCTGTAAATAACAAGACTAATCTACTTTTACAGTTAATTCCTAATCTAATTCCTTCATCATTGCCTGATTTTCTTACACTACATTCCATTACCATTGTTCCACTCTTGTTAATATTAATCTTATATTGGCCTTTCAAGACACTGTCTATTTCAATCAATTGCTCTTCGAGGTCCTTTTCTGTCTGACATAATTACGTCATCGTCAAACTGCAAAGCCCGGTGGAATGGCCAGCCGCTCTAAGGCGCCTTGCCTCGGAGTGCGCGGTTTCGAGTCCTCCCTAGGGTGTACGTGTGTGTGTGTGTGTGTGTGTGTGTGTGTGTGTGTGTGTGTGTGTGTGTGTGTGTGTGTACGTTGTCCTTAGGTTAGTTTAAGTAGTATGTAAGCCTATGGACGGATAACCTCAGTATTTAAGTCCTATAGATTTACAAACATTTGAAGTAACTGCAAAGTTTTTATCTCTTCCGTTTCCAATTTTCTCCTTGCTTTCTTTTCAGTGTGCTCAATATACAGATTGAACACTTTGAGCCTTTCAGTCTCTACAACTCTTATATCTGTTGTCCGGTTTCTGTATAAAATGAATACAACATTTCGTTTCCCGTATCTTATCTCTGCTACCTTGAAAATCTGAATGAATATATTCCACTGAACAGTGTCGGAAACTTTCTCCTAATCTACAAAAGTTAAAAGCGTAGGTTAACCGTAGTGTGAAGTATTTCTATCGTACTACACTGAGTTCAGAAAAGTCATGAAATACCTCCTAATATACAATCGGACTTCCTTTTGCCAGTAGAAGCTGATGGGGCAGGGACACAAAACGATGCTGGAAGTCCCATGCAGCCAGGTTGTTTCTATAGCCGACTACAATTGCCAAAGTCAATTGCTGGTGCAGGATTTTCTGCACAAACTGACCTCTAAATTATGTGCCATAAATGTTCGATACGATTGTTGTCGGGCGATATATGAGTCCAGATCCTTCGCAGGAACAGTCCAGAAGGTTGTTCAAACCAATGGCACACGACTGACTATGGGTGGCATGCCGCATTATAATCCAAAGGAATTATGAAGAACATTAAATTTATAATTGCCTACAAATTATATCCAAGTAGCTGAACAGAACCATTTCTTGTCAATGACCGGTTCAAAAGTTTCATAGGACTACACTCCATGTAACAACATTCCACACTATTATGGATCTACTACCAGCTTGCATTGTGCGTTGTTGACAGCTTGGGTCTGTGGCGTTTTAGGGGACTGCGCAACACACGAAACCTACCATTAGCTATGTGGGCAGATTACGTCACGGTTTTACAGCCAGGACCGGCGAGAAAGACAGGCCTCAGCGCAGACGCCATGTCACGTAAGCAAGGTAGTTCCGAGCCGGCGCGATCGCTAGCCGATTGGCCGGCCGCCGGGGCACACCCCACTGCCTCATAACGGGCAGCCACTGAGCTAGCGATCGCTCCGCCTCGGAACTACCTTACTTACGTGACATGACGTCTGCGCTGGAGCCTGTCTTTCCCGTTGGCCGCGTTTCCAACCCAGGAGAGGCGCTCAAGTCGGTGGTCTGCTACCATAACCAATTAACGCCAAACTGCGCTGCACTGTCCTATGGGTATGTTCGTAGCCGACGGCCCACATTGATTTCTGTGGTTCTGTCCTGCAGTCTTGCTTGTGTGTCGGCATTGACAACGCCTCGCAAACGCCACTGTTATCAACTACTAACAAGAAGACCACATAGACATCGGGTTTTAGAATTTCTTTATATTTATAGTACGTGAAGTTCTGAATCTAAATAACAATCATTCAAAGCCATTAGACGCAACTATCAAATATTACCGAGAAAATCGACTTTGAATTTTGCAAGTACACATAAGTACAAATAATTAAAGCAGTTGCACGATCTGTCGTTGTAGCTCAGGTGCTCTGGATTTTTTTTTTTTTTTTTTTTTTTACTGCTGCTACCTAATATTACATAAGACGGGTCCTACATACTCAGAGGCTGGTCTCTTAGACACCATATCCACTATATCCAATGTCTAGTAGATAAGGTGTTTCCCATGCCAAACCAGCTTTATTATACATGGTAAATAATATATAACACAATAAATAAAAATTAAAAATACTAAATCGAAATTAATATAGTTATTAAAATACAAATAATTAATACAATAGTTATGTCTTATTTTTAAACTCATTTTATAAACAGCTGATTGTGACCTAACATTTTATGTATGTATTGTATGGCCTAACATATCATGAGATGTTAGGAAGTTTAATTAAATTTATTCTAATTTAACATGGAGACTAATACTACAAAGTACATATTTCTATAGCTTTGATTTTATGATTTTCTTTACATGGTGGCCGAACATATTGATAGAGAAACCCAATGTGTTATATAATCATAAACTATGGCGACGTATGTCACAAATTAACAGTTTTGGTCTTAAGGTACCTCTTACATAGTTGTACTATGAGATAGTACCCATTTACAAAATGTACATTGAAGTGTTTGTCACATAATAAAACAAGCGGAATACTCGTCACATAATAAAATAGCACACTGAAGTGTTAGTCATATAATAAAATAGTTTACTGAAGTGTTTGTCACGTAATAAAACGCCTATTATTAAATAATTTATTAAAATAATTTGATAAAATTAGCGTTATAGTATTTGTCACATTATATAAGAAGAAAAATGTTAGTCACATAATAAAATGGAATGTGTTCAGTCAAGAGAAAAGAATTTTAACTGTCTGAACTACTGACAATACTTGAACTGTTCAACGGAATGCACATTCTACGAGAAGCCGTGACTAACCTAACTAGCCTCAGGGAACGGAGAACATCCGAACCACACAATGCACATCAAGATCCATATAAGAAAAAAATGAAAAGGAAATAACTCATCGTAATAATAAGAATAAAAAGAGATTTTATCACTCCTTCCCCTTACTTTCCCTTGTTTCTTTTCGCTTATATAGGTATTTTCCAGAGGTAGTTAGGCGCCAACGCCTGAAGAGGTTGAGGTTCGATTTTCTTATTAGGTTCAAAGTGGCGGTGGCACTTTAGTTCTCTTTCTTTTTGTAGATCCTCTTTCCCTTAAAAATTTAAAAGAGAAAAAAAATTGTAGCGTTCTGGCCTCACGATCAGAGAGTCCGTGGTTCGAATCTCACTGTGACAGATATATTTTTCGTTTTCGTATTCAGTTATTTAAAACCTTGTGGGATCTCTAATTCCGCGTGTTGTGTCAGTTTTTGTTTATGTGTATGAAGACGAGCTGAAAACCTTGTCAACCTAAAACTATGGTGCAGGGTATTACCTGTCTGGAAAGCCATTAGTTGCTGTGGAGATGACTTTCCAAAAATAGTGCCGTAGCTCTTCACGAACTGAACAACCAAAGACTACCGTCGTCGACTGATAGCAAACCCAATACCATTAAAAAAATTAACTTATGTTTTTTATTGAAACCATCGTTATTTACAACCTTTTATAAAATATAGAAAATTACTAATAACAAAAAAAATGAATTCTTTTCGTAAAAATTACCATTAGATAAATTGTGTAAGTATTCGAACACAACGAAAAAAAAATCTGTCAAGCAGGAATCGAACACCCGAATGTAGGCCAAAACGCTACCACCTGATCTACAGCGACACATCCTGCAACTGATTTAATTAATGTTACTTAAGCTTACTTGCAAAACACCGAAGTCGATTTTCTCGAGAAATTTTTAGAGTTGCATCCAATGTCTTCGGCTGATTGTTATTTGAGTTACGAACTTCACGTACCATATATATGAAAAAAATTCTAAAATCCGATACCCATGTGGTCCCCTTGTAAGTGCTGGATGTCGCCTACTACATTTTCAATCCTCGGAACCTACAGTTCCCTGTCCAAAGTTCTCGTCATGCGGCCAAGTCAGAGATTTTTTTACATCTAACACCGCAGTTCAAACGACACTTATACCAACGCACTGGTCTTTTATACCTTGTGTACGCCATCTACATCAATATCCATATTCCTCAAGCCGCGTGACGCTGTGTGGCGGATGGTACATCCTGTACGATTTTTTCCTCCTCTAATCTCCCGTAGGGTTTGTCGAAAAAAATGCCGATGTGTCTCCGTGTTGGCTGTAATGTCTGTTATTTTGTCCTTCTGAACTGTTCGCGACATATACGTAGGAAGAACGAATTTATTGTTTCACCAGAAGGAGGTTAGAATACAGGGAGACGCCCTTATGCTGAAAAACTGTAGCCTGCCTCCGTCATATTGCTAAGTCTTATAAAAATATTCGTATTGTAGAGCCGGTGTTTTATGTCAGTTAAAATAGGAATCAAACGTCCGACAGTTTTTCCAATGATGTATAACGCGATAAAAGAATGAAAATCAGTTTTAAAAATTAAGTTTTCACATAGCTGATGTTGATTATTTATTAGTATTTATTCAAGAAGGTATATTCCTCGAAAGTACATACTTTGCACTGACTGTCAATTCAATGCATTAACTGTAAGAGGGCCGACTTTACGCATAGTTTTAACAGAGAAATAGCATTCCACGACTGACCAAGATGGCGGAGAGGCTTCAACTGACGTATGTACTCAACATAGATAACGCCATCTCCCTTTATTTTAACCTCTTTGGTTGACCATGGTACATCGTCTGGGCTATAGGATCTTTGACAGAAGCCCGTTCCGCGTTACCACACGTCTTTTTCAGCATCTGCCACCGAAGTAACCCGAACATTTCGCGCTTACTAAATGAGCTCGTAACAAAGCTTGCTGCTCTTCGTTGGATCTTCTCTACGTCTTTTATTAACCCCACACTCTACAGAACCCACATTTATGGCCAAACGAAGGTTTTTATAACATTTTTTGTTTGTTGACGAGGAGTTCTTATACCCCAAGCAAAAACTTCTTTCCAACCCATGAAATTCGCTGTGACATTAGCCAATGGACAACGACCTCGAAAGTGACGTCAAAACGACATTGACTTGTTCGTTCCATGTAACAGTCGCCATCTTGATTTGCCGTATATCTCACAGTTTTAGTTTTATAACTCGCAGTAGGGCGTTTCAGGTTAAATTAGAATAGATTAGATTAATACTCCTTCCATAGATCATGAATACGACACCGTAATGCTGTGGAACGTGTCAGGTTAATAAAAGGTGTCTGTACAAGATATTACCTTACACAAAATATTAGATGACACACACACACACACACACACACACACACACAAATATATATATATATATATATATATATATATATATATATATATATATGAGCTTTGCTAATTTATATCTAAAAATTCATCATATGAGTGGAAGGAGCTGTCATTCAGAAAGTCTTTTAATTTATTTTTAAATGCTAGTTGGCTATGTGTTGCTGTTTGGTAGGTGGCCGTAGACTTTTGTGGGAGCATATTTCACCCCTTTCTGTGCCAAAGTCAGATTTAACCCTGCATAGTGAAGATCATATTTTCTCCTGGTGTTATAGCTACGCACACTGCTATTACTTTTGAACTGGGTTGGATTATTAACAACAAACTGCATAAGTTAATATATATATACTGTGAAGTTAGTGTGAGAATACCTAAATCGTTAGATAGATATCAGGAGAATGATCTTGGGTGGGCTCCAGCAATTATTCTGATTACATGCTTTTGTGCAGTTAATACTTTTGTACTAGTGATTACGAGGCCGTTGGGATCCAGCACGGCGTTCCATACTGCCCTCCTGAACCCACCGATTCCATATTCTGTTAACAGTCACTGGATCGTGATCAACGCGAGCAGAAATGTCGCGATACGATAAACCGCAATTGTGATAGGCTACAATCCAACCTTTATCAGAGTCGAAAAACGTGATGGTACACATTTCTCCTCCTTACACGAGACATCACAACAACGCTTCACCATGCAAAGCCGGTCAACTGCTATTTGTGTATGAGAAATCCGGTAAAAACTTACCTCATGTGAGCAAGTTGTAGGTGTCGCCACCGGCGCCAACATGGCGTGAACGCTCTGAAAAGCTAATCACTTGTATATCACAGCATCTTCTTCCTGTTGGTTAAATTTCGAGTCTGTAGCACTTTATCTTCGTGGTGTAGCAATTTCAATGGCCAGGAGTGTAGATTAGGTTAGAGTACAAACAAAAACATTTCAGTTGTGCATAAATGATTTAGTCTATTTAATGTGTTCCTTATCATCGACAGTGAGCCACTTGGGATACTACTGTTGCGCTACCTTCTTCACACGATTCTAACCGCTTACTTGAATCAGTGTACTTCTAATTAAGAAATATTTCGTATTCTTCATACTTGCAGTGAAATACCAGCCGAAATGACACAGCAGACGACACGGCAATGCCCATGCGCAAGTTGGCCAACTGTGCCGTGTTTTTGCTCACTACAAACTCGAGATTAAACGTCCCTCGACTAGTTTTACAAACTCACGGTTTCAAACAACTATTGACAATAGCTGGAAACACAGTCAAACTTAGAGTCGAAAACTGATTTTCTGGAGTTGATTGTCAGTGTGAAGGCACCTTAAGGCGTCTTGCCGCGAATTGCGCGTCCTCTCTCTATCGTACATGGGTGTCTGTATTATCTTTATGATGAATTAGTTTAAGTAGTTTTTAAGTTCAAAACTGTCTGTAAATCTGTCGGACCAAACTGCGTGGTCACCAGTCCGTAGCTTACAAACTACTTAAACCTAGGTAAACTAACCTAAGGACAACACACACACACACACACACACACACACACACACACACACACACACACACACACACTTTTGAGTTGGCAGTAAAACGAAAGTGATTAAAGATGAAACAGAGTTCAAACCTTTGATACAGTAATTTTCCTCTTCTGTTCATAGTGGTAACGTTAATATTTTGGTATTAGAGGGATTGAGCCATTCTAAGACACTTTCATACACTCTCATCCACAAACAATGGACGATTAATTTAACTTTATCGGCATCTCTACGACGTATCAATCACCCATCTTATTATAGTGGCTGAAATCGAAGCCTTGAGTGTCCATTCATTGTTGGCTTCCTTCTGAGAATTGATCGTTATTCATGCAATCATCTTGCGTCAGTACAGTGACATTGTGTATGCCAGTGCAACGATACGGCTATAAGTAATGCTCCACTGATTGTAATCGAATCACTCAATGTGTATATAAATTCACTCAGCTGGGAGCTCTTGCACGTTTGCAACCAAACTATTACATCTGTTTTCACGTGAATTTAACATAAATTTAATGCATTACATTTATGGTCTCTCGTTCACTTTTGAAAGTGCCATGGACATTTTAATTCGGTAGTAATTTAAATAAATATCACACTGTTTGAGGGCCAAATTTTCTTATTCAGTTTGTATTTCCTAACGTAAACCTCGTACTAGTTTCTTGCTCCATTAACCAAGCGTAATATCTCTTCTTTAATTCGATTAATATTCCTATAAATTATCAGTAGTTTTCCTGCAAGCGACGTATTACTTCAATACTTTCACAATAAACAACATAAGTTACAACATTTAAATCCTGCCGGCCGCGGTGGCCGAGGAGACTGAGGCGCTTCAGTCACGGTCTGCACGGCCACTACGGTCGGGGGTTCGAATCCCCCCTCGGGCATGGATATTTGTTAAGTAGTTTGTAAGTTTATGGACTGATGACCCCGTAGTTAAGTCCCACAAGTAAAATATATATATATATATATAATTAAAAAAAAATTAAATCCTACAATGGAACCAGTATTATCTGAAAATGCGATAACGTTATCGAAAGGAATCGAGAAAGTAGTGCAAACGAAAATTTTTAGATATTCTGAGTTCAGATAGTACTCTTTGAGTTCCCTATTTCTTCACTTGTACGTTTGCATACAGATAATTTCACTCGGCTTTAACTCTTAAATATTCTTATCTAATTCTCCGTTCTCTTCCTGTTCTTTGATTGCAAACAACCATGTCGTTGGTGAGTACTATTGCATGATGCCATACATTTGTTTGGTGTTCGAGTACACATGAAGATAATGAAATATTCTTGCAGTTTTTATAGACCGACGGATGAATACTTAGTGCCTAGCAGGACATGAACATAAATCTGAAACGTCCATTGGAGACACGACCATTTCCTAGTTTATTTAATGTTGAAAACAAATTAGTTAGTTCTACTATTTTTCATAAATTTTAAACTAGTTTTCACCTAATGGCTATCTTCTGGAAACAGCTGACTAGCGCCGACAAGAAGCACTGGTTCTTAGTTTACCAAACGTTATACTCAAATTTGATTATGACATTAGTTGAGAATTTGATATTCTTCTCACGCTACATATGATGTTCAATAAACTTGCTTCTTATATTTTTTTATTATTTGATTTATGTAATGAAAAATCATAAAAATTACATAGCCTATGTAAAAAAAACTGTTACTGAATTGAACAGCAGTCTCAGTTGCGATTATAATATTTATTACTTCAGTTGCATTTCGCGCTTTTGGTGCGTCATCAGAAAACTCAAAAACAGCTGGATGGCATTAGTTAACATTAAAACACATAATAATCAGAATTTTAGACTAGTAAAATCCGAGAATATCATCAATCAAAAAGCATCGTCAAATGTTATGTTGGATTGATTATATCCTCGGATTTAGATTGATTACAAATGTAGAAAGTTACATTCTGATGTAGTCTTTTGTATTTTCTCTTGTAGAAAGTGCAATAGGTCAACCTAAACTACATGTACACAGTTTAATGTTATTCCACCTCATGATGTGGGCTTAAGCCGTAGAAACGCGTTGTGGGTACAATAAAACAAAGTGACCGGTGAGAGTAATACCTTGAGTTTCAATTAATTTCAAACAACAGTCACAGTAAAGACTATACCATAATATTTCCTCGGATTTTATCTAGTCTAAAATGCCGGTCATCGTGTGTTTTACTACTAATGCCGTCCAGCTGTTTTTTGGGTTTTCTGATGATGCACCAAAAGCACGAAACGCGTTAGAAGTAATAAATATAATGAAACTTCCTGGCAGATTAAAATTGTGTGCCGGAACCGGGATTCGAACCTGGGACCTTTGCCTTTCGCGGGCAAGCGCACTACCGACTGTGCTATCCCGACACGACTCACGATGCCGCCTCACATCTTTACTTTCATTCTGCAGCGGAATGTGCACTGATATATGCTTTGCCCCCGAAAGGCAAAGATCCCAGGTTCGAGTCCCGGTTCCGGCACACAATTTTGATCTGCCAGGAAGTTACATATCAACGCACACTCCGCTGCAGAGTGAAAGTTTCATTCTGGAAACATCCCTTAGGCTGTGGCTAATCCATGTCTCCACCATATCCTTTCTTCCAGGAGTGCTAGTCTTGCATGGTTCGCAGGAGAGCTTCTGTGAAGTTTGGAAAGTAGGAGGAGAGGTACTGGCGGAAGTAAAGTTGTGAGGCGGCATCGTTAGTCGTGTCGGGATAGCACAGTCGGTAGTGCGGTTGCCCGCGAAAGGCAAAGGTCCCAGGTTCGTGTCCTGGTTCCGGCACACAATTTTAATCTGCCAGGAAGTTTCATATCAGCGCACACTCCGCTGCAGAGTGAAAGTTTCATTCAACATATATTATAATCGCAACAGAGACCGCTTTTCATTTCGAATATGGATTCACTGCTGCTACGTCAGGCTCGGAACAGAGGATGCTATTGTAGTAAATCGAGAAGTCGCAACACTGTAAAAATGTAGCAAAATGCAGAAGGATCTGCGGTGTACTGACGCATGCTACAGCGACTGGTAATTAACAAACAGAAGTATAGGACAGCGTTTACATACAAATAAAGATCCTTAATTATGCAATAACAGGGGACAAACACAGGAAGCAGTTACTGCCAGAAAATAATTGGTAGTAGGTATAAGGAACAATCTGAAATGGAACGACCATAGAAAAAGAATCTTGGGCGAGGCAGATGCCAAGTGTAGTCCGTCAACAGACATGCGCTTTTATCAAAAAAAAAAAAAAGAAATCTCGCCTCTGCGACTGAAGCCTGACGCCGCCATCTTCGTTCACCTCCAGTCAAAAAGTTTCTGCATGATACTACTAGATTTTCTAAGGCAAAATGACGTAAGTGTTAGTAGTTGGTTTAAACATGTGAGGTAATACTTTCGTAAGATTGCATTTAACACATTTATTGTATCTTCGTGTTGTGTTATGAGAGGAACATGTTACATACAGTTGAAGCAGAATGTAGTTGTCGGAAAAACAGCCAGAAGAATTAAGACGCATGTGATTCATGGCAACTAGAATAGTGTATCGGTATACTATTGAAAGAAAATCCGAAGTTAATCGAAACTTGTATTAAATTAATATAAACTAATGCGACTCATTGTTGTATGTGTGAAAGCTTAATGTGGATTTCGAAAGAACACTCAAAAGAATAATGATATGACTTATCCACGACAAATAGCACTTTCATAATTACCATACTACTGAAAGAAAAGTAGAAGTTGTATGAATTTGATAACAAATGAATAAAAACAAGAAATCAATGCAAATTGCTATATGTACCTTCCGTTTACTGAACGAAAAATTACAGCCACATACAACACATTAATTGACGATTATGTCAAAACTGTAAAGACGGCGTAGTTACGTCAGTTCATCCGTATTATAACTACTATATTCTGTAATTACACACATGACTGCTCACAAGTTTGTAGTACAGAAATCTGGCGGCGAGACTTCAGTGTCAACAATTTTACTGCATACGGCATTGCCAGTCTAGAGCAATATATGTCTGTGCTTGCAGTACAGATGTAGAGGTGCCAGCAGACGACGATGTTCTGAGTGTGCTGTACACATTTGCAAAAGAAATTAAGATTTCCTCGACAACCGATATCTAGTGTTTAGGGACTCCACAGTATGGAAGGAAATATTAGTAAGGCTGGAATAAAACGATAAAGGTCAAGAGCAGAGGTTCGCTTGTGGGAAATATTGCTGTCGCTCGATCGATCGAAGTGGAAGAGCGACGCGAATAAAGAGCGGACGGTTCTGCGATAACAGAGTCCTCTACGTGACGTCTGCCCTTCTGTCGCAGCACAAAGTGGAGCAGTGGTAGCCTCTTCCTCTAGAAACAAGTTTTGAAAACTCCAGCAAACCTAAAAGGTACCACAAACGTAAATGGAAAGACAGCTTCTGGTATTCAGAAGGCCTCAATTCGCCTAAAATTATTTCGTGTGTAAAGTACGTTAAGAAACTAGACATTCTGATTCCATAACTGAAGCCCATTTTTTTCATTATTATTATTATTGTTATTATTATTATTATTATTGTTATTGCGATATCATTTCGCTTACATTTTTTCACAAAATACATTACTGGCTTAATTTGCGATACATATGTATCATAATGCAATTAATAATCTATTTTCATAACCGGTTTTGATCAATAGCTTGTACATAAATTTAGCTATCATATTTGAATCAATTCTCTGTTGTACGTTTTACCCTGACACATTAATCGAACTTAATAGAAAAGACGACTGGTAAAAAAAAAAAAAAAATAAAAATAAACCTAGAGACAGAGATAATGCAAGTGAGAGAGAGACAAACAGAGAGAGAGGGACTGGAAGAGTGAGATTCTAAGGTAATAGTGTTTGTGAATAATGATATGCATATTAATCAAATTTTTTATTTCATCTTTTTGGCATGTATTCACTGTTACTTTGACAGATATTTTTTCTGTCGAGTTTGTATGAGCCACATTCAAGTAGTCCCATGGTATGTAAGTAACAGTGAATACATGTCAAAAAGATGAAATAAAAAATTTGATTAATAATTAATTAAAAACAAAGACGTTCTGCTCTTAGGCCTGATTTCTAAGATAAATTTATTACCTTTAAATAAAGTAAACAACTGCAATTACGACAACTACACTGCTCAAAACAATTAGGGGCACATGTGAGATAACATACTCAGTACACATATGGTAACGTGCTTTATTCAGATACTGATTATAATGGTAATTTCTGTGTGATATATTTTGATATTTTGTTGTCTCAACTCTTTACTTGAGGTTTACATGGCGTTCACTTAGAGCGAGGCACCATGGGCATACCATAATAGTGAAAAAGTCATTGTCGTTGTCCACTAGCATGGTGTGTGATGAACTCAGACCGCGAGTAGGGTTGCACACCTGCTTGGCATGAACAGTGTGAGGTTAGCAATCAGCTCTTGAAGGATAATTATATCTCACGCCCCATTCATAAAGATACTCTTACGTTGTGACGATGCTAAAACAACAGGTAAGCTGTATAATATTTTAAACACATTTTATTTATTGATGACTGTAAAGCATTATTTATGTATTATAAGGTAATCTATTACTAAATATGTCATGTTTCTGATTGGTTGTAAATTTGAAAATGGTAATCACTGACCGAAACCGGTAGTCAAAATGAAATGTTTGATCATTGACGGAAGTAAAGATATTAAAATTGATAATAATTGTACACTGTTCCATGAGTGCAGTATCCAGCTCTGCATCTGTTGTAAGAGGTGCTGGTCTGGTTGCAATGAGTCTGGCAAATGCATCCCAAAATGTTCAATCGGATTTAAGTCCGGTAAAAAAGCTGGGCACTCCAATCGTTTAATTCCCTGAGCTTCAAGCATGTTGTCCACCAGTGCATCTGTAAGAGGACGAGCGTTATTGTCCACCTGAAGCAATTCGTCTGCTACGCACCAGCGTAGGGCACAAAAAAGGTCGTACGATCTCGTCTCTATACCAGCGAGCACAGAATAACGTAGAGAGGCTATACCGCTTACATCAGCGTACAGGCAGTGAAGCCCGGCAGCCATCTTGGTTGGGTGTAGAAACGGAGCTGGGCCGATAAATGCTTCGTTCTTCAAGTGGCGCTCGGCTTAATTACATTGTCATTTCAAGTCCTTAGGATAGAAAAAAATTACCAATTTTTTCACGTAGCCAGGTGAATACTGAAGCAATGCAACAGTGTTCTTAGCAAGTACAATACGTATTGTGTTTTTATAAAAATAATAATTGAAACTATTACTTTTATATGAAATAAAAATTGTGACATGAAAAAGTTACTCTTTGTTTTGTGGTCAGGAAATTTTCGCCATCGAGAAAGTTGTAGATAATAAAATGAACTTTTCTTTCTATTTAAACAACTTTTTTATAGCTCCCCTGGTTTTCTCACAAATTTGGATACAATAGAGCGGTGGAACTTTTCAAATTCTACTCGTTACTTTCAACGAGCTTGCCCACCAGCGAGCGCAGATTCTGTTGCCGACTCACCTTGTACTTTGTGACCAATACTGATAAACATTCATAATTTGGCAAACAATTTTCGGTATCCAATAAGTATGACTAAACATTTTTTTATTTATATTAATACTAAATAGCTGAGCCGAGCCGGCTTCGCACGGGTAATCTTTAAACTTCTTTAACTCGAGAACTGCAGAACTCATCATGACGCGGTTTGTTTCAGTTTCTTCCTGGATTCAACGTAGGCTACATTAAATGCAAATACGAAAATGTGAAATAGTTGAAATAACAATAATAACGTAGAATGGGTTATCACTTCCATACTTTCGTAACCTCTGTAGCGTAAATTATGAGACCCGAGCGAAAGTACATAATATACAATTATAGAACTAAAGATTAATTAAAAAAAAAAAAAAGACCGGGAGATCATGTCTTTTACAGATCTCCCACAATCACTATATCTGTAATCTGAAGCCATCTGGTACCAGCGCTTTAGAAAAGAAAAATGATAAATCTTTTTTTTTTTTTTCTTTTGCTTGTAGATGTTTGTGAGTCCTGCAAGTTTATACTACGTAGACTGGCCTAGCTCTTATAGCTTAGCCTCCAGAGGTGACTAAAGTGCAGAAGCGATAAACGATTCTACGTTATGATTCTTAATTTTTTTTTCATGAACTGGTATTGGCACTAAATATAGCCTAAGTTTATCGCAGAATTCGAAAGAAGAAATTAAAAAAAAAAAAAAAAAAAAAAAAAAAAAAAAAAAAAAAAAAACGCATAATGATACGTTCGGTACTCCTCGAGTTATAAAAGGTTAAAGGGACAGACAGACGAAAAATGTGCTTCTATTTCATATAATAGTATGATTTGCTATCCTCAGCTGAAATTTGTAATTGTTTATGGCAAAAAGAGATTGTCAAAGAGGAACGCCTCAAAATATATGATAAAGGAATTAACAGACACGGAAATCAATGAACTACGCTGTGTTCGCAGCTGTGGCCGGCTGACGCTCGGCCCCATGTTGGTTGGGTATATATACATGTGGCGACAGTTCCGTAAGAACAGACGTCAGATCTGATCCTGCAGTTGTTATTCTTTCATATTCACAGAATATATGACATCAACTGCGAATATTCCGTGCTCGCTACTCTATATCTCTGAGAAGTGAAGGCGCAATTCTGTACGTCCGCCAATACTGACTCCTGCCAACACCATTCGTCCACCGCTTTGATATGCTGATGTTTCCTACACATAAGCGGGATACTTCCACGTTCTCTCGAGACGAGTGAACGACGATTGTCCGACTGAACACAAACTCGGGACTCATCTGTGGACAGAACCCGGCGCCAATCGTTACGACTCCAATCCTGATGTTTCTCTGCCCAGTTTCGCAGGCTAAGTGGTGTCTTGGTTTTAATGGGACACACGCCATAGACATCCGTGCGTAGAGACCATATTCCCGAAGGCGCTTTAGGACTGTTTGTGATAATGTTGCGGGTCCTGTCGTCTGAAATCGCTTCCAGCTCCTGGAAATTACACTTTGGGACACTCCAATGCTTCATGCCCCCTCCGTGTGTGTCCCGCTTCCAACCTTCCTATGGTTCTCCGTGGCTTTGTTGCTGCTTTGCACTGCCTGCTCACTACACTGTCTGAACCCAACTGCTTGTGTAATTCATTTGATAGAGTAAACACAAGTTAACACCAACCCACTCGGCAGCAACATTCTGTTAATTACCGCTATATCGGTAGTCGTAATGTTGTATTCTCCAATCCGTGCAACCAACAGATAAACGTCGAACAATTTTAGTTCATTCTACCGATGACATTACATCAGAAGATAGATATCTGAACTGATCTAATTGTTTTGAGTAATGTACTAGTGGTGCAAAGAGTAAGGATGAATATTAATCATGACGTCTTAAGAAATTCACATAGAAAAACATTTTCATATCATACTTACTGATAACAAATGCAATTACAACTAAACAATCAGTAACAGAATTACGATTCCAATGTTTTCATAGCTTTTCTTGGATATGATTAACTTATCTATGTTTGTATTACTGCCGCATATAATTATATATGCTAAAATGATTCACTTTTAACAAGAGAAATAATAATTAGACTAAGTAAGTCTAATATTTGACAATGAAAGGACAGTGTCACAAGATTAAATATTACAAAAGACTCAAATACTTGGGAGAATATTTCATGATCTTTCGTCAAATGCAATATAGTTTTCTCGGGAGTGCTATTTTGTCCCTTAGACAACAAACGTTGTGAATAGGTCAACATTTCGTGAAACAGGCACGATTGTCGCCGCTTGACTGTTGTGAAAAAAGTAAAATTTCATATCATTTAAAGAGAAAACCCGGATCATTTCCCTTATGAGAAACTGTTATACCAAATGTCAATGAAACTCTTAGCAAGAAATCATTGGCTAGACAACTGAAACATCAAGAGCAACGACTGAAGGATGAGCCAAAACTATTATTATAACTGAAAGTCTTTTCGCTTACACTGTTAAAAACGTCTATTAACTGTTTATTATATTCAATGTGTTTTCCATTAGCATATTTTCACAATAGATCCACTTGGTAATCCAAATTAGGTTTATTAACCAGCAACAAAAAAACAGGGCAAGGTAGGTTAGAAGAACATTCCACTTTAAACGAAATCATCGTTCCTAGCACTTCTATGAGATTCCTCGTAGAGTCGTTTATGGTGATTTGTGGTTACAATTGCTTTACTTTTACTTGCATTCGTTCGTGTATTACAGATCAACCAAAACATAACACATTCAGTATCTTTTCATCTGATACATCTGGGGTTCCCAAAGTACTCTGAATTCGACGACTCTTGATGCTCGGTGTTCTACCTCTGTTCTTCCACGGGACGATGCTGACGTGGCTTTCTGAGAGTTTTGTGACGTCACTTGCTGCTGTTTCAAGTTGAGGAGCCATTTCGTCGCGTGAAACGTAAAATAAGTTCTGCGATATTTCCACACCGTACCACGTAAAGTACAACAAATAAAAAGTAAGAAGGTCTCTAAGTCGCAGGCAGAGCTCGTGAGACGTCATGTTATACGAGTATCTTTTGTGCTCAGCTGAAAACAATATTTGGGAGATTTTATTATGTAACTTACACCCTATGAATATCTGATGCTTATATTTATCACTATATTTTTGGCACGGATTATTGTAATTAAATTATAGGAAACGTAACTTCCTTATTATGAGAGTAAGGTTTTTAAGGCTGATGCACAGTTAAGATTGACCAAAAACGCATCGTTCAGGGTACAATCTGCCCACTTTCCTAGTCCAGTGGACAGCATGGTGGATTTCTACGCAGAGGCCCAGGTTCGACTTCCGGTGGGTTGGACCGGAGATTTGCTCCACTCGAGGACTGGGTTGTATATCGCCATCATAATCATTCCATTATCAACGACGCGCGATTCGTCCAAGTGGAGACACCTAAACATACTTTCACGATCTAACCTGGAATCTAACGGCCAAACGTGACACATGATTATCATGATCAGAGTAGAAGCTTTCATACCATTATAACAAAACTACGATCTCACTTACTGCACAATTTTACCGTAACGTAGTTGCTAAGGTTGCATATTTCTAAACAGGGGGGGGGGGGGGGTTGGAGCCCAACTGCATAAACTCTTCTCCCACATTCGAATTATCTGAAAGGTTGCAAGACTGTCGAATTAAGTGAAAAGAAATAATTTCTCTGATATTCGGTGACATAATAATACAATCCTGCTGTCTAGCAGAAGTGATTTTGTACGATTTTGTGTTTTACAATCTGACGTTCTTACTGAATTGAGATGTAACTTTTCCATTTGATTTATTACGTGTCTGTGTATACTGTGTATACTGGAATATGGTCGAGAAAATAAGCGTACATTATAAAACAGTTAACATATGAATATCACGCGCTTCCATTTTCGTGCAAAATTATGTGGTTTCCGAGTCTAATAAAGTTGCTGGTTGATGTTATTTGCGCTCTCCAGCCGCTATGGAGTGGCCGAGTGATCTAAGGCGCCTTGCTACCGAGCGCGTGGTTGCTCGCCGTCGGATATTAGAGTCCTCCATGGGGCATGTGCGTGTTGGTTGTCCTTAGGTTAGTTTGACGTAGTTTACGTTGTTTGCAAACCTATGGACTAATAAACAAAGAAGTCCCGTAGATTTATAAACATTTGAATTTTTTTCGCTTTCCAGCATCTCGTAACGATGGACTTTCCGTCCACGTTAACGTTTGTTACCTCGTCCCATGTAAAGGTGGCTTAATGGGGTGGCTATACCTTGAGCAGTAGCGCAGCTTTAATCATGTCATAAGCATTCTCTATAACTGGTTTTTCGTATCCTCCACATTTTACGTTGCTTGTTAATGGTGCTGCCAAATAGTACAAAGAAGGGCAGCTTGTTTTGTAATATGACGTAGAAGGATAGTGTCAAGAATAACATACGTGATTTGGGCTGGCAATAATTAAGAACAAGGTATTTCTAGTTGCGGCGAGATTTAAGAAATTTCAGTCAACAAATTTCTTCTGCACCTAACAAAAATTGTTGTCCCTGTTCTCCTGCATAGGGATAAATAATCGCCGGCCGCAGTTGCCGAGGAGACTAAGGCGCTCCAGTCACGGTCTGCACGGCCACTACGGTCGGGGGTTCGAATCCCCCCTCAGGCATGGATATTTGTGCCGTCCTAGTTCGTAAGTAGTTCATAAGTAGTTTGTAAGTTTAGGGACTGATGACCCCGTAGTTAAGTCCCATAGGCTATACAAACATTTGAACATTTGATAAATAATCTTATGAACAATGGATAATGTAATGCCATTATTGTCGATGTTATATATTTGCCTCACCGCCTTGCGTGCGGGAGTTCGAGTTTTGGCTTTTCTAAAGTGCACTGGAAGCTATGTCAGGCTGTGTTTTGAAATGGGAGTACTACCAGCGAAGTTCTGATGCTTTGTATATGTTTTGAATTCGTAATGTTTTGTTGGAGAAGAAGTTTGATTCAAATTAAAGAAGAAGTGAATAATTGTACCTGTTGTTGTTGTTGTTGTGGTCTTCAGTCCAGAGACTGGTTTGATGCAGCTCTCCACCCTACTCTATCCTGAGCAAGCCTTTTCATCTCCCCATAGGAACGACAATCCACATCCACTTGAATCTGCTTACTATACGCGTCTCTTGGTCTCCCTCTGCGATTTTTACCCCACACACTTCCCTCCAACGCTAAATTCACAATTCCTTGATGTCTAAGAATGTGTCCTACCAATCTATCCCTTCTTTTAGTCAAGGTATGCCAGAAATTCCTTTTCTCTCCAATTCGGTTCAGTACCTCATTAGTTACGCGATCCACCCACCTAATCTTCAGCATTCTTCTGTAGCACCACATTTCAAAAACCTCTATCCTCTTTCTGTCCACACTGCTTATCGTCCATGTTTCACTCCCATAGAAGGCAACACTCCATACAAATGCCTTCAGAAAGGACTTCCTTAGGCTTAAATCAATATTCGATGTTAACAAATTTCTCTTTTTCAAAAACGCCTTTCTACCCATTGCCATTCTGCATTTTATATCATCTGTACTGCGACCATCATTTGTTATTTTACTGCCCAAGTAACAAAACTCATCTACCTCCTTTATTGTTTCGTTACCTAATATAATTCCTTCAGCATCACCTGATTTTCTTACACTGCACTCCATTACCCTAGTTTTGTACCTACGAGTATTTATTTCTACCATGACGCCTCAGGAGAATAATGTTGCAGCGAGCAGAACTCCCTGTAATTACTTAAATAGCATGTAAATCTTTCAATGTAGAAATAAAGAAATGCTCCAATATCGGCAACCTTCAATTTTTTATTGTATGTTCGGTAATTGTAAATCAGTATATTCAATTGTTATGCACAATTGATAGTGTAATGCCATTATTGTCGATGTTATATATTTGCCTCACCGCCTTGCGTGGGGGAGTTCGAGTTTTGGCTTTTCTAAAGTGCACTGGAAGCTATGTCAGTCTGTGTTTTGAAATGGGAGTACTACCAGCGAAGTTCTGATGCTTTGTATATGTTTTGAATTCGTAATGTTTTGTTGGAGAAGAAGTTTGATTTAAATTAAAGAAGAAGTGAATAATTGTACCTACGAGTATTTATTTCTACCATGACGCCTCAGGAGAATAATTTTGCAGCGAGCAGAACCCCCCATACATCGTAATGTTGAAAACCTGAGTATTCTGTTTGAAAGTGGTAGAAAGGAACTGTAATTACTTAAACAGCATGTAAATCTTTTAATGTAGAAATAAAGAAATGCTCCAATATCGGCAACCTTCAAGTTTGATTGTTTTTTTTTTTTTTTGGTCCATAATTTCTAAGCTATTTTGATTGATCCAGAATGAAACTTTCACTCCGCAGCGGAGTGTGCGCTGATATGAAACTTCCTGGCAGATTAAAATTGTGTGCCGGAACCGGGACCTTTGCCTTTCGCGGGCAAGCGCACTACCGACTGTGCTATCCCGACACGTCTCACGATGCCGAAGTTTGGAAAGTAGGAGGCGAGGTACTGGCGGAAGTAAAGTTGTGAGTCGGCATCGTGAGTCGTGTCGGCATAGCACAGTCGGTAGTGCGCTTGCCCGCGAAAGGCAAAGGTCCCAGGTTCGAATCCCGGTTCCGGCACACAATTTTAATCTGCCAGGAAGTTTCGTATTTTGATTAATACTTGAAGATGAAATCTTCTGCGACTTTTTTTATTTTTGTTTCTAATATAAGACCTATCCAATACCGCGTTTAGCAGCTAGTAAATAAATGTGTTCTACAATTTAGAAAGTTTTAATGAAGTCTGTGAGTCTCAACTCTCACAGATTTAGTGTCTGTCTTGAATGGCATTTTTATACTTCAGTGGGCGAGGTTCCGTTGAGTGTGTAAGCCGTTGACGTTATCTGAGTGTTAAACACGTGACGCGACCTTGCCAGATACAGAAGGCCAGCACGGAGTGTGGGTCAGCGGCGCTTTTGGCAGTGGTCCGGCGCCTAACAGGAAGGCGGCTCGGCGGAAGTTTAGCTCGCGCGCGCAGTGACGCTCTCCGTCGCGACTAGCGCCTTCCTGGGAAGCGCTGCGCCGGTGACGCACTGGGGCCGAGGCGGCGGCGTCGGTGACGTGACGGGACGCCGCAAACTGCCGCCTGCGTGCGCGCACGACGAAGAGATGCGCGCGTAGGCACGGACCACTCTGCGGCTGCGGCGAGCTAACGGCCGCCAGCCATCCGTCCAGCAGTTGGCATTTTTCATCATCAGGCCTATTTCATTGACGTCAATTTGCAGCAGGGTTTTGGAACGTATCCTGTATTCAAATATTACGAATTATCTCGAACAGAAGGATCTACTGACCCAAGGTCAACACGGATTTAGAACATATCGTTCATGCGAAACACAACTAGCTCTTTATTCACAGGAAGTGCTGGATGCTATCGACTAGGTTTCGCTAATCGTTTCCGTATTTCTTGATTTCCAGAAGGCTTTTGACACCGTACCTCACAAACGGCTTTTAATCAAATTGCGTGGTTATTCCTTCAAACCGTCTTGATTGCAAATTTTTTATTAGTTAATAACGCGTTTCACCCTTTAGCAGGGCATCTTCAGATTATAATGCGCTCTCCGTGGTGTGACACCGTAAGTTGTTATTGCGGTGTTTCTATTTTCCTGGAATGTTTTTTGGTTTTCCTTGTGGCCCTTAATCGAAGCGGTGGTCGCTGATGACACAAGATAAGCCCATGTTTACAACTGCGCTCATGGGCGGTGGGCGGGCGTGGTGTGCTGCTCCGCCGACTTGTACAGACTCAAGTCTCTTGTGTCATCAGAGACCACCGCTTCGATTAAGGGCCACAAGGAAAACCAAAAAACATTCCAGGAAAATAGAAACACCGCAATAACAACTTACGGTGTCACACCACGGAGAGCGCATTATAATCTGAAGATGCCCTGCTAAAGGGCGAAACGCGTCATTAATTAATAAAAAATTTGCAATCAAGACGGTTTGAAGGAATATTTATTCTAACTGATTGCTGTTGTACACCATGGATTGGAAATAATTTAATTGCGTGGTTATCGTATATCGCCCCAAATTTACGACTGCATAGGGAATTTCCTGTCAGAGAGGACAGAGTTCGTAGTAATCGATGGTAAGGCATCAACTAAAACAGAGGTGTTATCGGGCGTTCCACCTGGTAGTGTTATTGGTCCTCTGCTGTTCCTTATTTACGTTAACAATTTGGGAGAAAATCTAAGCCGGCCGCGGTGGCCGAGGGGACTGCGCCGCTCAAGTCACGGTCTGCACGGCCACTACGGTCGGAGGTTCGAATCTCCCCTCGGGCATGGAATTTGCGCCGTCCTTAGTATTGAGTAGTTCATAAGTAGCTTGTAAGTTTAGGGACTGATGACCCCGAAGTTAAGTCCCATAAGCTATACAAACATTTGAACATTTAGAAAATCTAAGCAGATCTCTTAGCTTGTTGTCAGATAACGCCGTCATTTACCGTCTAGTAAAATCATCTGAACATCAAAATGAACTGCAGAACGATCTGAATAAGATATCACTATGGCGTAAAAATTGGCAATTGATTAAAAAATAATGAGACATGTGAAGTCGTCCACATCAGTACGAAAAGAAATTCGTTAAACTTTGCTTACAAGATAAATCAATTAAATGTGAAGGCCGTAAACTCCACAAAATACCTACGAATTACTATTACTTCAGGCTTAAACTGCAAAGAACACGTAGATAACGTCGTGGGACAGGCGTTTTATTGGCAGAACCCTTAAAAGAGGCGACAGAACTACAAAAGAAACTGCATACACTAAGCTTGTCCGTCCATAGTGGAGTACTGCTGCCCAGTGTGGAATCCTTATCAGGTGGGTTTGAGGAAGAACATCGAAGAGTCCAATGAAGGGCAGCACTTTTCGTATTCTCACGATGCAGGGGAGACAGCGTTACAGAATTACAGAAATGATACAGGATCTGGGATGGGAATCATTACAACAACGGCGCTTATCGCTGCGGCGTGGGCTATTTACGAAACTCCAATCCCCAACGTTCTCCTCCGAATGCGAAAATATATTGTTGACCCCCACTTACATAGGTAGAAACGATCATCAGAATAAAATACGAGAAATCAGAGCTCGAACGGACAGATTCAGGTGTTCTTTCTTCCCGCGTGCTATTCTAGAATGGAATGGGAGATAAATAGGATAACGGTGGTTTAATGAATCCTCTGCCAGGCACTTAAATGTGATTCGCAGAGTATCCCATGTAGATGTAAATGTAGGTCATCATCATCATTAGACTAATTATGCCTTTCAGCATTCAGTCTGGAACAAAGTAGCTCTAATGAAATTCCTCCATGATATCGTATTCAGTACGAACATTGATGCCTCGTCTGACATTAAGCCTTTTACTTCAAAATCATTTTTCAACGAATCTATGTACTTCTTCGTCTACGTCGACTCCGCTTACAATCCGCTGCCGCGCTCATGAGTCTGTTAGGTAACCTTGCGTCTCCCATGCGTGTAAATGAAGAAGCCATCTCAGCTCTAACTACTTCATCTATTTTTACGCACCAGTTGTCAATGATAAAATATATATGTCAACACGACATGTTTCGGGACGACATTATCCCATTATCAAGTTCTGTAAAACAAGGAAACGTAGAATAATAAGGGCACTATATAGAAACGACTGTACCTCAAATATTCTAATGAAATTAACCTCTTGCCTACCATAAAACGTATCTGCTGCTAGGAAGCATCGTTAAACACAATAGCTCTGTATGCACATTGTCAAAAAAAAAACCTTTTTTGCATTACCACATGTTTCTCAGATGGCAGCAAGTTGTGCACTAACGGACAGCTGATCCAACTTCCAACATTGTCCATATCCTTAACGGCTGTCATTGGTGGCCAAAGATGTTCTAGTCAAGCTACCTAACATTTATTCATAAAATCAGACCTTCCAGAAGGACGAGAATGGCTCCTTAATTTTTTATTCTTGTCGTTAAGAATTCACGTACAGTGTCATATTTTATTTCTTTGAATTTTAGCTTGTATTGTCGACTGCAAAGTGATTGGATACAGCTCTAAAGTTGAGTTTCCTAACAAGACTTCCTGGAAGTTTGGTTTATATTTCTAGAACTTTCTTCAATTTTCGAGACATTTATATCTACAGATTTCATCTTAAATGTTGTTTTAATAATATGATCCATCAAATTCAAATTATAAAACATTCATTTTGACGTCATTGCAAAAATAAGGGCTGTATTGCAAAACTAATGGCATGATTGTGAAAAAAAAATCACTTATAACGATATTGTGCCGTCTTACGAAGGTAATTAATACCTTCTGAGAAAAAATTAAACCAAAAATAATTCCGCGCAATCTGGGTTAAAGTATGGGCTTAACCCATCTTTTAAGGGAATATCGAATTTTCTCTAGACCTTTACTTGAAATGTCAACTTCATCTCTTCAAATTTGTTAATTAATTGTTAAAGTAGCAGTTGTTTTAATATACCTACCCAGTCATTCCACTCTGTCTTGTTTGTTTAAATGTAAAGTTTGAGGTGTCGGGTTTATTTGCTATGAAATCTTCACGGATTATCAATCGAGTTGCGTCGTCATATAGATTTGTCCGGGGCGAGGGGGACCGGTGTTACGGCTGTTTAAGGATGTCGAGAACTTCTTTCCGTTTCCCATCATAATGCTAACTTTCCGACTGCGAAATGTGTGCCACCAACGTTCCAAGCGTAGAAGTGGTTACATGTCCGCTCTTTATAGGGCGTTGAAAAATAAATGTCAAGGTGATAGTACTCATCGAAACAAAAGAAATAAGTCCAATAAACACATACTTTTGAATATTAATATGTGTTTATAGAAAGTGTTGCGTGGAACTTGGTTGCATAGTCGTTGCAGCGCGTATCTGAAAATACTGTCTGCCTAATTGTAGGAATAAGAGATCAGAATGCTCTGCGGTCTGCTATATGGTTCGAGTCATGGTGTAGGTTACATTAGTTTTCGTTGTGTTTGTTTGTCTCGTTGTACTGCACTGTTAAATTCAAATTTTTGTACAGCTATGGGACCTAACTGTATTGGTCAACGGTTCCTAAAGTTACAAACTACGTAATTATGCTAACAACGACAACACACACACACCCATACTCGAGGGAGGACTCGAACGTCCGATAGGAAAGACCCCACACACAGTAGCAAGACACCTCAAAGCGCACGGCTATTATTTCGCAGCTACTGGACTGTAAATCCTGGGTGTGTATCATGGGCCATACGTCCTACCACAAACGTAAAATGGGACACACCATCCGCACATTCTCATCAATGTATTGCCTGCTTTTCTGGGGGATGTGCCACGTCAGTAACGATTCAGATGTGTTAAAAACTTAAATACGAAGTATTCTTGTTCAACAATATTATTTATTTGCTTGTTATTAGCAGCTTTCGGCTTCTTACGCCATCGTCAGATAACTTCATACTAAACAGATAGTCCACAAGTAACATTGAGGTTACACATACAAAGATGGTTTTTGAAAAAGATATGTGAACTAAAAATTTCTTATGTCTATGAATCGATACTACATAACAAAACATACTCCTACAAAACAAATGGATTTTAAATGAACATATCTTGGGCTACAATGGTATTAAAATATTAAAACTGTATAATTATATAAGATAGTATTGTCATCACCTGCTGACAACACTTTCTTATACAATTACACAGTTTTAATTCATTTCTTTCAGTACGATACACAGTGCACTAAGATAAATTATTTGTAATTTTTCTTCACAAACGTTCAACTTGTTTCGTTTTGTCAACAGTTTCGCGACACACTAGTGCTAAAACTTTTTAATTACCGCCGGTTTTCACGGCCACTACGGTCGGGTGTTCGAATCCCCCCTCGAGCATGGATATTTGTGCCGTACTTAGTGTTAGCTAGTTCATAAGTAGTTTGTAAGTTTAGGTACTGATGACCCCGTAGTTAAGTCCCATAAGCTATACAAACATTTGAACATTTTTTACCGCCGAATGCTACGTTGAATGGAACTGTTGGTGCAATGGGCACTTAACGCGCTAAGAAAGCTATGTAAGGGGAGGAAAGACAATCTGCACAATGGTTCATTAGTTCGTTATTCTGTGAACCAAATGGACGATAAACAGCAACGATTTTAACTGTACACATCACATCTACATCTACTACTACTTTGGCAAAGGATTTGTCGAACCATTTTCAGACATATCTCTACTGTTTGACTCTTGAACAGCACGCCGTAAAACTAAATCTTACCATTCGAACTCTAATTTCTCTTATTTTATTTTGGAACATTTTTAAAATGTTGTGGTGCGGATGGAGTATTTTGATGAAGTCCTATACTCTGAGGAACCTAACGAAACCTTGGAATTTGAGAAACATGTAACTGTGGATCAGGAATACCCCCCCCCCCCTCCAACATTCGAAGAAATAAAAAAACACATAAAAGAACTAAAGAATGGATAAAGTGCTGGAGAAGATGGTATCGTTGCAGAAATGCTAAAATCTGGAGGTGACTCTTGTATACAAAACATCCACAAGTTAGAAAGATATGGCAAGAAGAGGTGATATCTGAAGATTGGAAAGTGGCTCTTATTTGCCCAATTCATAAAAAGAATGACAACATGCTATGTGACATAGGAGGAGAGTATTACTAAATATTTTCTACAAAGTGTATTGAAAATGCGTGCTCTCACGAATTTAACCACTAGCGGAAGAGCTAATTGGCGAATACCGAAATGGGTTTCAACCAGGGAAATCAACTACTGACCATATATTTTTTATTAAGCAAGTCTGTGAAAAAATGTATGGATATGTTAAAGAAATACACCTTCTGTTTATTGACTTCCAAACGGCTTATGACAGTATCCACAGGACAAGTTTGTTTAAGGCCTTGATCGAATTTGGTGTGTCCAAGAAGTTGGTAAGACTTGTATCGCTATGCCTGGATGAGTATAGTATCGTCATCATCTGCTGACAACACTTTCTTATACAATTACACAGTTTTAATATTTTAATACCATTGTAGCCCAAGATATGTTCATTTAAAATCCATTTGTTTTGTAGGAGTACGTATGTTATGTAGTATCTATTCATTGACAGAAGAAATTTGCAGTTCACATATCTTTGAAAAACCATGTTTGTATATGTAACCTCAAAGTTACTTGTGGACTATCTCTTTAGTATGAAGTTATCTGACGATGGCCTAAGAAGCCGAAAGCTGCTAATAACAAGCAAATAAATAATATTGTGGAACAAAAATACTACTTATTTAAGTTTTTAATGTGTCTTTGTTCCTACACGTACTGACGGAAATTTCACAAACATGATTCAGATGTGGTTCATATTTGATGGCGCAGCAGCACACTTTCGTCACAATCTACATGAACATCTACTGGATTGGTCGGGGAGGCCCCCATACTTGAACTGCTTGTCTCCCCCCCCCCCCCCCCCCCAATTCCTTAATCCTCTAGATATTTGCTTATGGGAACGCCTGAAGGAATTGCTCTACGCAGTTCCAGTCAACGATGCGCAGACGCTACAAGGTCGCGTCTTCAGTGCATGCCATTAAGTACTACAACAATAATCGAGTACACATAGTGTTAAACGCTTAGCTACCTTTCTACTTACTTCAGTAGCCGAGCGGTCTAAAGCATCTCGCTGCGGAACTCGCGGTTGCTCGCTGTGGAAATTCGAGTCCTCCCTGGGGCATGGGTGTGTGTGTGTGTTGTCCTTAGGTTAGTTTACCTAGGTTTAAGTAGTTTGTAAGCTACGGACTGATGACCACGCAGTTTGGTCCGATAGATTTACAAACATTTGAACAAACACATTTTTCTACTTCCTTCCATTAAACGGTGCGTTATTGCTTATGCTGAAGGCCAGAGGGATGCATTGGCATGAAAGGGAAAACGTTTAACACCTAATATAAAAATGTATTTATCTCAAAGTGTACGTTTCCGGACGCATGTTTACGTACTTTCTTGCTGTCAAGACCCAGGCTCGTCAATCTTCTTTTGGCCATTTCTCTACAGCCATCCCAAACCTCAAATTGCATTAAATCATGCCTCATGTTGTCCATCCATCTGTTCATGTTTATTGGCTTTATTTTTTTTTATTTTTACGAGTACTACCACCTTTCAAAGTATTCTCTGTTTTTAAATACCCTGTATAACACCGCCTTCTGCCTTTCTATGTCAGTTCTAAGCTGCAGGATATCTGAAATGTTCTTCTTGACCTCTTATAAGAAAACCGCGTGATTTCAGTGTTAGACCGCGTTTCTGACCACAATCGCAGAAGCATCGAAAGAAGGAGTGAAATGTTCATGAAAGGGAAAGCCGAGGGGGGAAGAGATTGAGATGGTCTTTGCATCCTGCGAAATGTATTCGGTATGGGCACATTTGAGTGAAATTTGGTGATAACGTCCCATCATTTACCCACCTTGTAACCAACATTACATTGTGAACCCTGGCCTTCTTTCGCCTTTGTTGACTGTGTGTTGATTTAAGCATCGCTGAGCCTGTGGATAACGCAACAGGGTACCACACTTTTCCATCGAAACAAAAAAAGCTTGCACATATCTTTGTGGCAAATTTCAAACTTTCAAGTCATAATGGGCCAAAATTTCGGGACTTGAAACAAGTATTTTTTTAATTCCCTTGCGCATTGTGAATAAATCATATTATGTGACCATTCCTCGAATTGTAATTTTTGTGTAGCACATACTTTATACTAAAGGCTAGTCTACACGACGACACCAGGTTGCGACACTCATTGCGTGAAATGAATTGCGCGTAACTGGTTTCAAGTATGTCTGTAGACACGGCACCAATAGGATACACCACTTTCGTTGTTTTTTGAGTGCAGTAGTCACCGTAGAATGAAAGTTTTGGTAGCTGTAAGCGTTGTGGCGGTGCTATTGTTTCTTTGTGTGGTCACTGCGTGAGACTAAACATAAAAAGAATAAGAAACGTGCTTGCATTCGTGACTGGAATTTAAAAAAAAATCGTCATAGAGGTTGCTTAGCGACCTTGTTGAAAGAAATTGTGATCGAAGACCCTAGAAGTTATTTTAATCAACTCAGAATGTCACCAGAGCAGTTTAAGTTCCTTTTAAACAGAGTTAGTAATGCAATAAAGAAACAAGATACTGTTATGCGTGAAACATTGTTACCAGACCTGAAATTACAAATTGCATTACGTTTCTTGTCAAATACATAATCGTCTCTACAGTACCTGTACCGTGTTCCCAAATCCACAATTGCCATAGTTCGTTTGTATAGGTATTTGGAATTGAATGTACTTTAGTCTGCAATTCACTAATCGTCAACCCATCAATATTTAATTCACGAATAATGCTTCAAGAGCAACACGCCGCTGCTTATTCCTGAAATTTTCATCGTTAAAAAACCGTATTATTTCTTACTTTCCCCCCTTTATGTTGTGTTTTGTTCTGTATTGGTTATCACATAACCTAAAAACACGCGCAATCAGTTTCGCCAAAGTTGGAAGGTGCCGAAACTGTTTAGATTCGCCAACGAGTCGCGCAAACGCCTGCCGCGCATGCGCACTGGCCAGTAGCGCAGTTTCATGAAACGTAGTGTCGTCGTGTAAACTAGCCTTCATACGTACAAGTAATGGCAACTCCTTTCAGCCGATGGACTTCCACTGTCTCTGAACACTCAGCCAGTTATGAATCAGTGCACTCATAGCAATGTGTTGCTGCCTTGTGATGGGGGTCGAGTTCCACGGCGGTGGTAAATATATTCTCTGGCAGCGGGTCGGCTAATTCGTGTAATTGGTAAGTATCCTAGCCACCCAAAGGGCGTCAAAACAGCTCGGCTGCGCGAAGTGATGTCCCTGTTTACCGACGCGTTCTTACGGGGATTAGTCCGTGACTAGCGAGCCTGCCTTCCTTTGTCACGTCCCCACTTCTTCGAGACAATTTCTCACAGGCCGGCTTTAGGGCGGTAGGCATTCTCTTCGGGAAAGTCGTATCGATTCCACAGAAAGTGAACTGTAAGGCGCCATACCGTCATAGCTGGTCCAACTTGCTTTGTTTATGTGCATTTACGAAATTGCTATGTAGCTCTTTGCCAGCTTCTTCGTATTGCTATGCGTAAGTTACAACCCTCAAATGGTTCTGCGCTACGATATTTATATCACTATTTCTTTTCAAAATTTATTTGTTGCAAACAACTCCATTTTTCATATTTCGGTTCTCGGCATTTCCTATAAGCAGCTTTCGTATTTACAATTGATTGATCACAGCCCACTGGTTGCGTCGATTGAAACGGTAATATTTACCATGTTTTCTACAGCAGCTAACTTCACAATAACCTGAAATGGATTACTTACAGATAGTAATGAAGAGATCATGAAATAATTTTTACAATTCTCAATAATTTACCGTGTGAGAGTATTTACATGTAAAAGAAATTTCACATTACATCTACATCGCTCTCGTCAGGTAAAATTAATCTAAAAGAAATTGTCATAAAAAATGAAACATTAAAATCTGGGTCAATATCAGTCTCTGAGAAAGCGAAATGCTCATTTCCCCAAGAAAACAGAAAGGGTAATGACCCGAAACAGTCAAATAGCCTTTTACAAAAATTACTCTGCTATTTTAAGAAACGTTTTTAAAAAGTGTGTATTATGACTTGAGTTTAGTGCCTCTGATAATAAAATTAAAACAATTTTGAATGTAACTGAAAGAGAAACAGGGCAACCAAGAGCACAGGGAGATTATATTAAAATTAAAATAAATGGAAAGTTTACTAACAAAAAGTCAGAAATTCAAACTATTTTTAAGAAACGGCTCAATAGAAGAGGCAAAGCTATTAATGAACAAGCTATACCTATGCAATCCGACACATCCGAAATTCCATCCACCCCTTCCTTTAGAAGAAAGAAAATAAACTCACTCAAAAGTATGAGCTTGTATCGAATTGATGTCATTTTCGGCATAGAACTAAAAGCTTGTTCCCCAGCCACACATATGAAAGCTCTCTGAAGCAAGGTATTTTTCCAGGTACACTGACGTATGCTATTGTTAAACCATTACATAGACAAAGAGGTCTATTTCCAATAATCCCTTCACTACAGAAGACGAAGCAAATACTCCAGAATTCGTATTAAGAACAGCTGCCAACATGCGTAATTTAGAAGTAGATACCCATGGAGTATTAAAGCAACTTAAATCACTTACCAAACGTAAGTCTCCTGGTCCCGACTGTATACGTTCCTTTCAGACTATGCTGATGCCATAACGCCATACCTAATTATCATATACAACCGCTCGCGCAGTAAAAGATCCGTACCTAAAGACTGGAATGTTGCACAGATGAATCCAATATTAAAGAAAGGCAATAGAAGTGATAAGCAAAATTACTGCCGCGGTGTAGTAGCCGAGTGGTCTAAAGCCGTCGTCACAAGAGATATGTCCCAACGTGTCGCAGGCCAGACGTAATGTCTACCTAGCTACAGCACGCTCTGAAATGACCAGCTACATTCCACGGAACACAACGTGCTGCTAATCGTGATTTGCTTTGCGACCGCAGCGCTCTCCAGCGCCCGTTGCGGGCTGGCGCATTGATCATTGTGTTTACAAAGATGGATGTTTGTAAAATTACACGGTATCTCTCTTAGCCATGTCGGAAAAAAGACTAATGCTTTTTTATGCTTGCATGTCGCACGCAATACTCTTACAGAAATTGTATTTTTTTTTTTTTTTTTCTTCAAGAAACACAAAGACGGTGCATGTATCTGAAAGCGGTTGAGAATAATAACGAAGTTTACGACAAAATCACTTTTGGCAAAAATTCTTTAAAAAATTGTCAGTGGTTATATACATCATTTGCACCAGCTCCAGTTGTCTTGCTCTTATATTCCCATTGTCCACTTTGTACATATTCTCTATATTCGGAGATAATAGTTTATGACCATATATTTTACTTGTTATACACGCGGACAACGCCCCAGGTCGACAATGCTCGATGTCATAATTTTTGCTTTTGATATTATACGTAAACACTGTTCCTCCTACACTACATCTGCTTCTGTAACCACGCGCTAGCCATGTTCACTTTGCACTGTGAAACTGAACTATTCCTAACACTGTACTAAACTGCACCGTGGGGAAAACCAAGTGACGTAGGGTACTGTCTTGAATTTTATTTGTTCCTGTGGCCTAGAACGAAAAACTCGACATTCAGTCGTGGACAAAGTTCGTTCTTGTTTCTAATAAATAAAGTCGAATACCGAATATTATAATTGTATTAAATTAACAAATAAGTTGATTCGCCGTTATTAAACGAAATGGCTAAAAATATCTGGGAGAGTGCAAACCTGTTATTTACATCTCTTTTCCTCCATACCTCGTAACGCTACCCACCACGCTAATCCGTCGAATTAAAAAGAAATAACAACGAATATCGGATATTACACTTAAATTAATAAGAAAGAACCAGAAACATTAAGTTCTGCAGCTCAACGCGCTACCATCTACGCTAATTCTCCTCGGAAGGGAGTGCGCTGTATTTGTGATATACTATGCACCTAAAACATGTTGTAATATCTTATTTAACCATGACAAAGTATCATAAAGACGCTCCATTGATAGAATGGCATTGAACCGTAGCATAGGAACGATATTCTTTCACGGTATACAAATTGTAACACTGACTAAGGTTAAATACGATATCCTTTAACGCTATGAATATAACTCTGCCACCTCAAATATCTGTGGAACTCCAAAAGATATTAAAAAACGGTTCTCACCAACATGAACGTACGGCAGGGGCCTAAGAAACTAAATACAATGCGAAATTTTAAAACCTTTACAAATACTGTTTTCAACACAAACTTGTGTTTTTTTAATAGACACCCCTTATTTTTTCATATGCAATCAATAGCATAAAAATCAGATACACAATGGCGTTTATTGCATCGCAATACGCCAATTACATCCCGAGATATTGCGACGCGAAGTTGCCGCTTGAAATAAATTAAGCGCACAGCTAGTGCACGTCCTGAGACTCAAGCGTGAACCTCACGCTGCCTATGTCAAGGGCTCACACAATGGGAAGGTAAGAACAATCCACAGAAATGAACAAGAAACACTTCCAACGCAAAGTTACGTTTTTCACATGTAAATGTATGTTTATTGTAACGAAATTACAAGTAGAACTACAATTATAGATAACACACATGGTTTCACTGTTCTAAACACATTTACTAGTGCCCTGTCACCCACAGAAACTGTATTGTTTTGCATTACATCCAGCATAGACAATACACCCACATCTTGACCATTGAAACTATGTTACGTCAACATATGTTCGAAGTGCCGACCGTTTGCATCAATACACGTTTGGAGACGTTTAACGAGATAGTGTTGTACAGATTGTAGAGTTTCTTCAGAATTTGCCAGACAGGCCGCAGTAATACGATGTTGCATATCCTCTACTGTCGTTGGAGGTTCTTGATACACTCACTTGATGAGCAACTTGGCGAATCCAGTGGAGATTTTGCACGTACCAGTAGTGCATGTTCCGCAGATTCACATTCCCATGATTTTTAAATGAAGCCTCGTCCATAAACAAAGTATTGCTTAGGAATACTGGATTACCTTGCAACTGCTGAAGTGCAAAATGACAGAATGCAATGCGGGATGCAAAGTCATTCCCGGACAGATCTTGGTGTAGTGAGATGTGGAACGGATGAAACGGATGCCGATGCAAGATTCTGCACACACTACTGTGGCTTATTCCTACATCTCGTGCAATCTGTCGTACACCCCACCTGAGGATTGTGCGGTACAGCAGGCAGAACAGCAATTTCGTTTCCATTGCCAGTCGCTGGCGTTGCACGTCGACGTTTTGTGGGAGTCCAGCTTTCTGTTTCCGTGAGTGTCTTGCAGATGTTGCCAATGGTTCGACGTGACGGACACCGCCGATCTGGATAGCGTACAGCCTACAGTGCCAAAGCTGCAGTTGCATTTCTGTGACATTCACCATAAATTAAAATAATATCTAGTTTTTCTTCATTACTGAAGGTCGGCATATCGATTAGATGAAGGTAAATGTATCAAGACACACGAAAATAGGTTTTAATGTGGCAACGTATGTGAATTACGTTACAGTTTGTGAGCAGTTCAGCAGAGCAGATTGGGAGACACCTGTACACTGAAGGTAGAACTTGCCGTGGTGATATTGGTTTGTTTACAGCAGGATACAGGCGCCACTGCAGGCAACCTCTGCTCTGAGCACAGTACTACATGCGATACATTACGTCAGAAACTGTGACGCCGTTGCTATCCATTACAAGCTACATATTGCTGAACGTATTAGGTTTAGAAACGTGAAATCACGTCTGTTACCGCTAATTGTACCTGTAGTTGTCATTTCGCAACAATAAACATTATGCGCAGGACATCCATCATTCTGATATCACATTATTTGACACATTATAATAGGTGGAGCAGTTCAAGTAAGGTGCAGCTCAAGAAGGGACTAAACAAGCCCCCTTGTAAGTGTGCCACCAAAGAAATGGCTCAATGATGTGTTGTCAAACATACCACATCATACAGTAACACTCATACCTCATTCAGATCACGATTACCGGCAGCGTGAGGTTCACGCTTGTGTCTCAGGACGTGCGCTAGCTGTGCGCTTAATTTATTTCATGAATTTAATTCATGAATTTGTTAATAATATCTTTATGAAAATTATCGAGTGGTTCTCTTCAAATGGACTCATATTAAATTTTGATAAAACACAATATATACAGATCCATAAGATAAATTGATTGACACCATTAACAAATATAATCTGTGAACAGAAGTCTGTAGCTAAGGTAGAATATTCAAAGTTTTTAGGTGTTCGAATAGATGAGAAATCGAATTCAAAGGAACACATGATATACTGAAAATTTTGAGTTCAGCAACTTACGCTATTAGGGTCACTGCAGATTTTGGCGACATGATCACAGTAAATTAGCTGAATAGGCCTGTTTTCAGTTACTCCTTTCATATGATAAAGAGAACGGCTAAAATGTTATTGTCGTGTCAAAGTACAAGTATACAATGAACATAGGTTACATATGCAAGGCTACTACGTGGCTCATAGTGAATTAAATTTCAAACATTATGACAGTCACTGGACAATAAACATGTATACAGTCGTTAAATATATAAAATATACCCAATTATAACGTTACAATTAACTTCAGTCCATTATTCCAAGAAATCGGAATGCATAACAACTAGTAAACTACTTTGTGGGCAAGACCTCTCAACTTCATTAATTGTGTTAAATCTGAATGGTCACTTTTATCGGGGATGACTTTCTTCATTGAGTAAAACAAATTGGCAGCAACTACGACAAATATCTCCAGAAAATACTTCAGATTCGTGTCACGTAGAGACTGACGCAACAGCAAGAAATGGAAAGATTAACTCATTTAAGCAACGCAAAGCAAGTATCTGCTTATTATTAGAAGTAAAAGATAGTGTGGACACAGGCAGTAAATTAAGACCAGATACACTAGTGGACCAAAATTAAATAGCTTTAGGTCAGATACTAGGTAAACACAGTAATTAATGGAACTCATTATTGGAGCGATCTAGAATTGTTTAATAACAGTTTTGCAGCCAAGATCGCATTCAATCAACAATAAAACGTCTGAGCCCATCTTTCTTGTGGTCTTAACCATGGGTTCAGACGTTTTATTGTTGACTTGTAAACTTTATCTTGATGACACATCAATGTGGATGTACACCATTTTACTATGTAAAAAATTGTTATATATCAGTGATTTCATGTACGATTGCTACAGGTATGTAACTGTGTAATTGTAGATAGATAAGGTTCTTTTTGCTACAAAACAGTAGTTAATGTTTGAAACTTTCGTTCAACAAAGCAAAATGTTGTAATACCGATGTTGAGAAACTTTCAGCAGTACATCATTACATGGACTTAAATCAGGGGATACTAAACGTATCTTAAATAATTATCTATATGTCTTATAAAGATATTACACTACTGGCCATTAAAATTATCTCGTTGTCAAAAAGCTGATCGGAGAATAGGGATTTTCCAAGGCGCAATAAAAGATGGAAATCGCTAGGAGCAATATCAGGACTGTGTGTTGGATGATAATGTTCTCAGACAGGAAGGAAATTCTGCAGATTGACTTCCTGCTCTGAAGTGAATTCTGCGAAACAATGCGGAATCTGCGACATGCCGTTTACAACAAGAGGCGTGGAATGCTTACTCCAGGTGGTGTGGTGCTCTGTGACAATGCTCGTTGCCTGTTCTGAAGGGTCTGGGAGCATATAGACCTGATCTTGCTCCCAGCAATTTCCATCTTTCCTTGCATCTGAAGAAACCATTTCCGTCCTGTCAGCGTTTCCACAACAAGATGTCTGCCACACACTGATTTCACTCAATGACGGCAGTCTTCTAAGACAAAGGGATACAAAATTTGATATCACAATATAGCAAGTGAATCAAAACTTTTGGTGATATATCTAAAAATAGCTGAAATCCTGCTTTTGGATGCACCTCGTAGCACTCCTTCAACTATGTGAGAACTCGCAACCTTACGACTGAATAACATTATATGCGGGTAATGGCCTATGACTATACTTCGGAATATCGGGCCAAACACTAGATCGCATTTTGGACGACTATTCAGGGATACTTACTAAGATATTTGTATTAGCAACACCTGACACTGTGTAACCTCTTAACTCTGAGTATAACTACCACTCACCCCAAACACGATAAAACTGCATCTAAAGAAGATGTGGGATTTTTTTTATTTGACCGCGTGTGTACCTAAGAATAAGACACCCTTGACGTGTGTCGGACTTTGGACATACTATTTACTAAACAAGGACAAAATATTTTGTACGAGAATTAATCAGTTTACTGAATGTTATTTATGCGGTCGCCAGCCTGATTAGGCAATAAAATGTTCAAACTAGTTGTCATAACCTGATTCAAATCTGTTATAAATATTACTTTAAATCAACTGTGTACAAACAGGTAGAAAGCGTTATGCTCGAATTGAAAACACTATGATCTGTATGGAATGCAATACGTAGGCCCAGGCAGACCAAATCACTTGTTTACTTCTTAAATGTTGCGCTGAATATGAAAGAAGTGTTTGCACTTAATCAAACAAAAGAGAATTTATGGACATAGGTGCCCTTAGTTCAGTCAATTCTGGATTGCACACATAAACTACACAAAATTACCAACCACAAACCAGTATTGAAATAACCATTGATTAAGCATTGCATAAATAATTTTATTGATAGATTTTCTGTAGATATAGTAGTATCCCTGACACTGGTATGGTACCCTTTTAAAGGTTTTCATTAATTATGACCGCATCAGCCACATTTCCTATCACATTTAAGCTATGTTTATCATTTTTAATAAATACTATTGTTAATTTGGCTTTTATTAAATTGGAGAGAAAATATACTGTACTACTGATTTGAAGCAACCAGTCATAGTTTACGATTACCAGCTGATCAATATTAACCTTTAAATTATTCATTGTTATTTCAATTATTTTATTCATTAATCACTAAATTCAATTTGAAATATGAAGTAAAATCTGACTAGTAAGGAAAAAATGGAACAGTCTTTCACTACCTTTTAATTACCTACTACAAAATTGAAACTAAGCGCTTCAAAACATAATTATTTACACGGTAAGAAAATCATCTAACTTTTTATCTGTTCTCCTCTAGGACACTCGGATGTTTACACACTACCCTGACAAGGTAAGTGAGAGGGATAAACAAGGGTTATCACAAATTTTTAGTTCAATTAAATGATTATTGAAAGAAGTCACTATTTTTTGCCTGATCCTTTCGCGCCACAATTCTAAAAGTACATATCCTTATCAAGTAACGTGTGCTGTGGATTGCGCGTGATTGCGCAATTTGAGGCGAATCGTCGTCAGTCGTGGCTCTGGCTGTGTAGCACTGTATTCTCTGTATAAATTTACATTGCGCCCATTATTCAGTTCCACGATAGAATAGACATTCTACCAGTATCCAAAGCCAATTTTTGGAAACTCTTGATACAAATCCAAGCCTCAGCTTTGCTGCCTCGCTCACGTCTCGCCACGTACGTGATCACACACTGGCGGTCTACACCGACTCTCTCGTTAAGCCACGTATGCGTATCCCTGCGTCTTTCTTTACTTGCCGAACATGGCTCCTTCCACGTCAACAGCGGGGAAGTACATATCTGCGATTGGACCAGACTGCATTTTTTTCTTTTAAATTTATAACAATAAACATTACCATCGAAATACTGTACGATCAAGATAAACAAAAATCATTTTTAACTCAACAAATGATCAATTTAAGTTACAAAATAGCATATACAGCACATTTTACGAGAATAATTCACGGCCGCGACGGATTAGCCGTACGCACTGGGGCGCCCTGCTGCGGTGCGAGCGGTCGTTCACGGTCGGGAGTTCGAGTCCCTCCTCGGGCATGGGTGTTTGTGTTATTCTTTCGTGTAAATTCATTTAAGTAGTTTTTAAGCTTTTGACGTTAGGATCCAGATGCGTATTTCAAATATGTATTAAATTTTAAATGTTAATCAGGACTATATGCTCCCAGACCCTTCAGAACTGTCCAAAATAATGTGCTACAGGTTTTACATAAATTATAACTACAAAAACAAACGAAGTGGACAGATGTCATCCTAAACAGTGGCTAAATAATTGTCTCTTTCCCAATTTTGGAACAAAGTGTTGTCTGTTTCTGGAAGCATTTTCACTCCACAACAAGATCTGTTTGTAATTCCAGATAGACACATAAAGGTAACAGCAATTCCACCTCTTTGTTCAACCTTTGAATGTATACTTCTTTCGCCAGTGGAAAAAAATTACCAAACGTTTTTGCTAGCGAGGTTTACTCGCAACAGTGATTTAAAACTCCACAGTCGCAAATCTATCATCAACCTTCATGCAGACCTCCATAATCAGTTCAATTCAGCCAAATTCAAGAACATGATCAAGCATGCCTGCACGAAAGCTACATTTCCAGTTGCATGTGATGCTTCTTATGCACCTCACAGTATTATTTGGAAAATGTAATATTGAAGTTCTAGAAATTATTCAGACTGTTACGGGCGCAGAAAACTTAATTGTGATGGGGAATTGGAATTCAGTAGTATGAAAAGGAAGGGAAGGAAAAATAGTAAGTGAATATGGACTGGGAAAACTGAATGAAAGAAGATGCCACCTGGAACAATTTTGTACGGAACATAATTTAATCATAACAAATAGTTGGTTCAATAATCATGAAATAAGGTTGTATACGTGGAAGAAACCAGCGGATAATGGAAGGTACCAGATACATATCATAATGGCAAGACATAGATATCGAAACCAGGTTTTAAACTGTAAGACATATGCAGGGGTAGATATAATGACCATATCTTATTGGTTATCAACTGTAACTGAAATTGAAGAAACTGCAGAAACGTAGGAGTGCAGGGAGATGGGACCGGGATAAACTAAAGGAACCTGAAGTTACTGAGAATTTCAGTGGGCAACAATTGACAGAAAGAAGATAGATTAAGGAAAGGTAAACCTACGTTTTTAGCATTTGTTGACCTGGAGAACGTTTTTGACAACGTTGACTGGAATACGCTTTTTCAGATTCTGAAGGTAGGGGTAAAATATAGGCAGCGAAGGATTACATTTAACTAGTACAAAAACCAGACAGCTATTATTAAAGTTGAAGGTCATGAAAGGGTCGCAGTGGTTGGGAAAGGAGTAAGACAGGGTTGCAGCCTTTCTTCAATATTATTCAGTTTGTACATTGAGCAATCTGTGAAGGAAAGCAAGGAGAAATTTGAGGAAAAAATTAGAGTTCAGGATGAAAAAATAAAAACATTCCGTTTTCAAAAATGTTCCAATGTTTGTTAAGCTTAAGGGACTTAACTACGGGGTCATCAGTCCCTAAACTTACAAACTACTTACGAACTAGCTAACACTAAGGACGGCACAAATATCCATGCCCGAGGGGGGATTCGAACCCCCGACCGTAGTGGCCGTCCAGACCGTGACTGAAGCGCCTCAGTCCCCTCGGCCACCGCGGCCGGCCCGTTTTCCTGATGACTCTGAAATTCTGTCGGAGACAGGAAACGACCTGGAAGAACTATTGAACGGAATGGACATTGCCTTGGAAGTAAGGTATAAGATGGACATTAACAAGAATAAAACAAGGGCAATGGAATGTAGTATCAGAAAATCAGGCGATGCTGAAAGAATTAGATTAGGTAATGAGGCAATAAAAGTAGGAAATGAGTTTTGTTATTAGGGCAGTAAAATAATTTCCGATGGCCGAAGTAAAGAAGATATAAAATACAGAATGGCTATGGGATGAAAAGCGTTTCTGAATAAGCGAAATTTACCGACATCCAATATGAGTTTAAAAGTGAAGAAGTCCTTTCTGAAAGCATTTGCCTGGGAGTGAAACGTGAACAAGCAGTTCAGAGAAAAAAATTATATACATTTTTAAATACATATTCGTGTGGCTCATTGGTGTGGTGCAAGTCTTTCAATTGGACGCCACTTCGGCGTCTTGCGTGTTCCTAGCCTACCCCAGTTATCCAACCGGGAAAAGGGGATCTACAGATTAACCTGGAATGCGAAGTACGTGTCGTTTCTGGAGGCTCCTCACATCTTTGAGGGGTGAAGGATGGGTTAAAACGCAGTCTGAAAAAATCCGAGGCCCGACCGGGTTTCAAACCCGCGACCCTTCGGTTTCCAGTGGAGCGTTTTACTCCAAGACCATCGGGCCCGACTTGCTGCTATAGACGAATGATGAAGATCATATGGGTAGATCATGTACCTAATGAAGTGCTCAAAAACTGGGAAGAAAAGGAGTTTGCCGGCCGCGGTGGCCGAGGGGACTGAGGCGCTCCAGTCACGGTCTGCACGGCCACTACGGTCGGGGGTTCGAATCCCCCCTCGGGCATGGATATTTGTGCCGTCCTTAGTTGTAGGTAGTTCATAAGTAGTTTGTAAGTTTAGGGACTGATGACCCCGTAGTTAAGTCCCTTAAGCTTAACAAACATTTGAACATTTTTTGTTTTTTTTTTTTTTTTTGTTTTGAAAAGGAGTTCCTGACATATTCTAAGAGAACGGATAGGCTGGTGAGACACTTTGAGACATCAAGGAATCTTCAATTTAACATTAGAAAGAAGTGTGTGGGGTAAAAATCGTAGAGGGAGACCGAGGGGCGAATATAGAAAGCAGATTCTAAAGGCTGCAAGTTGAACATTAAGAAGAGCAAAACAAGGGTAACTGAGTGCAGTCTAAGAAGGAAGGAATTAGATTAGGTAACGAAACAATAAAGGTGGTCCATGGGTTTTGTTACTTGGGCAGTAAAATAATATATGGTGATCGCAGTACAGAGGATGTAAAATGCAGAATAACTATGGGGAAAAGAGCGTTTCTTAAAAAGGAAAATTTTCTAACATCTAAGTCTTTTCTGAAGGCGTGTATGTGGAGTGTTGCCTTGTACGGAAGTGAAACATGGATGATAAATAGTTCAGACAGCAAGAAAAAATGTTCAAATGTTTGTTAAGCTTATGGGACTTAACTACGGGGTCATCAGACCCTAAACTTACAACTATCAACTATCTTATACTAAGGACGGCAGAAATATCGATGCCCGAGGGGCGATTCGAATCCCCGACCGTAGTGGCCGTGCAGACCGTGACTGGAGCGCCTCAGTCCCCTCGGTCACCGCGGCCGGCAGACAGTAAGAGGATGGAAGCTTTTGAAATATTGTGCTACAGAAGAATGCTGAAGTTTAGGTCGATAATCTCAGAATAATGAAGAAGTATTGAACAGAATTGGGTAGAAAAGGAATTTTTGAATAACGTTGACTAAAAGAAGGGATCGATTAATGGAACACATTCTTAGACATCAAGGAACCATAATTTTAGCATTGGAGAGAAGTGTGTGGGGGTAAATCGCAAAGGGAGACCAAGAGACGAATATCGTAAGCAGATTCAGATGGATGTGTGTTGCCATTCATGTGAGGAGATGAAGAGGCTTGCCCAGGATAGAGTAGGGTGGAGAGCTGCATCAAACCAGTCTCCGGACTGAAGGCCACAACAACAAAGTTACTCAACGCCAAACGTAGTAACTGCATCATGTATCCAGGGGGCATATAGTTGGATGCATTTGTGTTTAGCATATTTCTAAATCAAGAACCATAAATATGCTTTATAATAAGTAGAGACAGCCAATTCGATTATTTATACAACTATATATATGGTTTCTGTTCTTTTCGGACATATCGACCGCTTCAGGGCATTGAAAAAACTCCAATGGCAAAAGGTGAAAATTTGTGCTGGACCGGAATTCGAACCCGGATTGCTACAACGTGAGAATTTGGGTTGGAAGGGAAGCGTGCTGGATAGCCTAATTGATTAAGGCGACCGCCTGCTCAAAGTGAGAAATCCAGATTCGAATCCCGGACCAGCACAAATTTTCGTCTTTGCCATAGAAATTATTTCAATGCCCTGATAAGGTCGAAATTTTGATATATTTCTAATTCGTATTTCGATTAAGTGAATAAATAATAGCTACATTATGCCCCTACCTGTGTTTCCTGTTCTATTCATTACTAGTTGATCCGGCAATGCTTCGCAATTGCTAAAATGTATGTACACTTGTTTCGAACGTCAAATGTGCAAAAGTTTATCGCAATCGTAGGAATGTTATTGATGTCCCAAAGAAAAGAGCTCTTTCAGTTTTCCAAAAATTTTCCTACTTTCTGGCCAACTATTCCAAACTTTTACATCACTCAAACCTTCCTCTCGCTTTGAACGTAGAATGTGTCAAATTTTATCCCAATCAGATTAATGATATTGATATTTCTTAGAAAAATCTTTTTATTTTTCTCAATTTTCCAATTTGCCGGGGAACTTTTGAAAATTTTTATTTCATAACAATGTTAATCTTGCTGCGAACGTCAAATATGCAAAATTTTATCGCAATCAGACGAATGAACGTCAAATGATCAAAATTGTATTGCAATGGGATGAACGGTTCTGAACTTGTAGTGTGGAGTACATTTAGAAACACATTGAAAAAGAAACTTGGTTCGAATTTTGCGACTTTCCTTTTTAACTGTCCCATTTCTTTTACTGAAAACTTTTACAAGACCATAAAAACAAAACAAATAAATAATTACACTTCTCCGTCGTGCGAATAGGCAGTTATAGTGCTGAATTCAATCAAATCCACGTTGAAAAACGCACATTCAGTTTTTTTTTTATTTTCCAGTTTTCCGATAGATTTTCCAAAAACTTTATTTCATACTAACCTTGTCCTGTCAAGCCGTACTCAACTGATGCTATTACAGCCATGTGGCCATTGATTTTTATTCAAAGAAAAAAATTGCTTTCGGTTTTTCCTAAATTTTTCTACTTTCCGGGCGACATTTCCAAATTTTTATTTGATGCAAACCTTCCTCTTGCTTTCAACATGAAATGTACAAAATTTTATCGCAACTGGACGAACGGTGTTGATAGCTCATTGGAAAAAGCTGTTTCATTTTTTCCGGATTTTCCGCTTTTCCGGACAACTTTTCCATATTTTATCACCGTTTAAACCTTCCCTGGACTTACACGAATATTTCAAAACTAAAATTAGTCAAATCGGTTCAGCCGTTCTCGAGGTTTAGCAAGACTAACGAACAGCATTTCATTTATAAAATTAAATGTGTTAGGTTACTATCTATACGGCTATCTATGGGCATCTAAAATTGGTGTAGTGATTATTCATTGTCATATTATTCCAATATCGGTGACACGTTTTGCCAATGTATATGATAAGACAACCTTCCAGTAATTTTAAGCCACTGATTTCATAATAAATCGGGCTCCTCAAATATTAAGAGTTAAATACATGATTTGTACCAGAATAATATCTTGAATATAAGTTCATTGGAGGTACGTAGTAAGAGATATGAATTTGTTGAACCAGTATGTCTTATTTCGGACACCCTTGCCCACTGACCGCTCCCCAGTGTCGCGCAGATGCGGTCGCTAGAACGGTCGCCGCCTGTGAACTTTGTGTCCCTGTCTAACCTTTAGCAGAAAGTTCGCTATAACCGGCTGCAGGCACTGCACCACACCCTGCCATTTAGCACCACTGCCAATGCAATTTACCGGTATACAATAGTAAGTGAAAACACACACAACCATCCTATCGAGAGTGCGTTAATGTTGCAACGTTCCACTAGCACCTAAACAAATTAATAAATCCCACAACATAAATGTCGAAATTCGAGTTCAAGGTCTTACACTCCAGGAGTGCGTCACCTAGAGCCTAACTGATACAGCAAAACATGCATAATAATTCTGAACATTAATACTCATCTGACTTTTCTTGAGGAATTCGAAGAATCCACAGTTAAATTTGCTTGCTGACTCGAATAATCAGCATGTGTGATTTCCATATTTTCTAAATGACTTACACAGACACCAGATTTTACTTTGCTGAGTTCCAGAATATTTATTTTAATGAGCACAGATCATAAGCGAAGGGGGGGTCAATTATTTACATTAACAGCGATGGCTCTACGTAATATAAAATACTCTGAACACGCGCGCAGTGGGGGGATTCCGAGGTCGGAGGGTGCGGGTTCGATTCCCAGAATGTGAACTTAAGCTCGGTGGGCCACAACCAGTCCTTGTAAGATTAGTGCACTTGACCTTGACCTCTAGGGAGGAGGGGGACTCCTCCCAAAGTGAGCTGGAACTGGCATAAGGGGGTGTGGAGGGGGTTGACAGCCTGTTATTCACCTCCCAAACTGAGCTGGAACCAGTCCTTCATACCTATCAGTTAGAGAAAAACTTGATTGTAATGGGGAACTGGAACTCAGTGGTAAGACAGTAAAGAGACATAGTAGGTGAACATGGACTGGGTAAATGGAATGAAAGAAGAGATCATCTGATAGAATTGTGCGCAGAGTACAATTTAACCGTCACAAACACTTGGATCAAGCAGATGTATACGTAGAAGAGACCCGGAAATAACTGAAGGTCCCAAATTCATTTCATAATGAAATATACAATTCGAAACAAGATTTTAAACTGTAAGACATATCCAGTGGCAGATATAGACTCTGAACATAGCTTATTGGTTATTAACTGTAGATTAAAACTGAAGAAAATGGAAAAAGGTAGAAAAGGAAGGAGATGGAACCTACATAAATTGTAGGGACCAAAAGTTGCGGAGGGTTTCCGAAGGATCATTAGGCAATGATTGAGCAAAACGGGGGACAGTAATAAAGTAGAAGAACAACGGGTAGCTCTAAGAGACACAGCAGTCAAGGCCACAAAGGATCATATAAGTAAAACCACAAGGCGTAACAGAATTCCATGGATAACGCGGGAGATACTGAACTTATTTAATGAAATGATAAATTATAAAGACGCAACAAGAAAAGCGGGCAAAAAGGAGTACAACGCTGAAAAATGAGTTTGACAGGAAGTGAAGAAGCAGGAGTAGCTAGAGGAGAAATGCAAGACTGTAGAAGATTATATAACTATGGGAATGATAGATACCGCCAACAGGAAAATAAACTTGCACTATCTGTTCACTTCACTATCTCACCCCAATTGCTTGAGTAATTCGTTTGGCAATGTAAACACAAGTCAATAGCAACTACGACAGCAGCTGTCTCCACTCCGAATGGACAGAAAGGCGTCGACCCATTTAGTTCATGCTGCCGATGACAATACTTCAGATAATAATAAAATCGTGTGGCTCATTGGTCTGGTGCAAGTCTTTCTATTGGACGCCACTTCGGCGGCATGCGCGTCCCTAGCCTACCTCAGTTATCCAACAAGGGAAAGGGGATCGATAGCTTAACGTGGAATCCGAACCACGTGTCGTTACTGGTGACTACTCATATCGCTGAGAAGTGGAGGATGGAATCTAGCTATCTCAACTGATCCTCTGTTTTGAGCAGTTCAGCTTTAGCAGCGGATGATATGATCTTTTTATAACGGCAGAACTCAAAGTAATACACAGTGAAAGTTGTATTGAAATTATAAATACAGTAATCCACCTTCTCATACTCATGTCTCAAATAGAGTTGCATCACCTTGGTTAAAATGTTTAAATGTTTGTTAAGCTTATGGGACTTAACTACGGGGTCATCAGTACCTAAACTTACAAACTACTTATCAACTAACTTATACTAAGGACGGCACAAATATCCATGCCCGACGGGGGATTCGAACCCCCGACCGCAGTGGCCGTGCAGACCGTGACTGGAGCGCCTCAGTCCCCTCGGCCACCGCGGCCGGCACCTTGGTTACAAAGTCCCCTGAACGCTGATAATGATTGTGTTAATTATAACAAGAACACAGTTCTTTATATTGTCCATAGATATCGCTCAACTGCACAACTATGTAAACATGAGAAGTGCCAATGTCACGAGTTGGGTAACACGGCCGATCAGGTGCAATCATAACACCAGGAGGGAAATACACTGGTTGTATTTACTGTAGTTCTGCACATGGATAGAAGCTCAAGTTTGATCGTATCCGCATCGTTACTTTGTATCAGGTGATCAAGGGAAGTTTCCAGGCGTCTCGGGGTAAACGAAGAAGATGTTCTTCGGAGTCGAAGGAGGTAAACATATTAGGAACTGCCGATTACTTGCCTCAAAAGTGTTCAACTGTTTGTAAATCTATGGGACTAAACTACTCTGTTCATCAGCTCCTAGGTTTACAATCTAACTTATGTTAAGGACAACAAATACATCCATGCCCGAGGGAGGACTCTAACGTCCGACGGCGAGCAGCGGCGCACGACACAGCTAGACGCCTTGGAACCATCGGCCACTCTACCACGGTGACATGTTCTGGCCACCGAAAGGTGACCACGTCTGCTAATGACGGCTACTTTCTGTTTCAGTTCATATGAACGCTGAGACAAACGCCACCATGCTGAATAATGATTTTCGTGCAGCCACGAGACGTCGTGTTTCGAATCAAACTGTACGTAACAGGCTGCAAGACATACAACTTCCCGACGTCCTTGGCGATAGCAAGGCCCAGCTTTTACACCTAGACACCACGCAGGACGGTACAAATTGGCCCAACAGCGTAATGAATGAACTCGTCAGAATTGGCAGAAAGTGCTACACACATGAGACTCGCATCTGCCTTCAACAAACAGTTCGTCGCAGACGTTCTTGGATGCAGCCTGGTCAGCGAGTACGGCAACGTGGTGGTTCTCTGGTGTCTCGAGGTGGCATCATGTGGAGCCACCGTACGCCACTAATGCTCGAAGAATGCAATAAAACTGCTGTACGGTACAGGGTATAGTGCAACCATATCGGCAGTATGTCTGTGAGGGATTCGTGTTAATGGACGACAATACTTGCACTCGTCGTGCACATCTTGTAAATGCGTTCTTTCGAGATAAGGATATCGCAGAATTAGAATGGTCAGCGTGTTCTCTAGACATCGACGTTATCGAACGTAGCTGGGATACATTTAAAAGGGCTGATTTTTGACGACTCGCCCCATCAATCAATCGCCATTTCGGAGTGGGACAAACTGAATCAACAGTACCTTGCTGATTTAGTGGTGAGTATGCCACGACGATTACAGCAAGGCAACATTTATTGTCGTACAACTTATCAATTTCCAATTTCATGAGCAATAAAGAGAACTGAAATACTCTTTTACATCTTTATTCCATTTTTACGTGAAGGTTCATAAACCCCTAGAATCGTGGTGATGCAATACTGGTTTTGAAGTGTATAATTTTTCATGCAGTTTTCATCCGTTTTCTGCACAAATTATCTACTATTTCGTTGGATTTTTTTATTCACTGTCGGCCACGTTTCACAAAATATTGTGTACAGATATCAACTTGATAACCTGGTCATCCTGTTACGCAGAGAAGATCCTATCAGATGTTTCTAGAGGATGTTTCAATAATTAGACCTAGTGATCCAGTGGATGTTCACTTTCAGCAATCTGAGCTAGCCAAATTAGAACATGGCTGCTATGAAATACTACTAGACCACGAATAGAATGTACCTTTTGATTCCACTTCCATACGAGCCAAATAATTTGCATATTAACCTAAAGTTCAAAACAAGATTTAAGTAGGTAATTCTTTGTCAGATACATACTGATGAAAATTTAATTGCCAGATTACAACATGGAGGACAATACTAACCCACGTGCAAAACATTTTAATATCCAGCCACGCCACAGATATATTTTAAAGGTCTCAGTTAAACATCCAGGTTGAACAGAAATTAATGTATAGCGAGGACTTCAATGTGAGATGCTTACAATACTTTCCACAACGAAACTCTTTCTCGAAATCGGACTGGGAACCTAAAGGGACTTTGGTCATATGTCAAATGTACTGGAGGCAAAACACAAACAATACCCACATTACATGATACAAATGGCGATCCCGCCAATGATTGCGCTCCTAAAGCAGAATTACTAAACACAACTTTTCGAAATTCATTCACCAAAGAACACGAAACCAATATTCCATATTTCGAATTACGAACACAGGCCAGAATGAGTAACGTTGAAGTAAATATCCTCGGAGTAGTGAAGCAACTGAAATCACTTAAGAAGGACACATCTTTTGGTCCGGACTGTATACCCACTAGATTTCTATGTGATTATGCTGATGCCGATGCGCCTTACTTAACAACCATATACAACCGCTCTCTCTAAGAAGGATCTGTACCAAAAGATTGGAAAGTTGCACAGGTCACACCAATACTCAAACGCAGTAGGAGTAATCCACTAAAGTACAGGCCTATTTCATTAATGTCAATTTGCATCAGGGTTTTGGAGCATATCCTGTATTCAAATATTATGAATTATCGCGAACAGAATGATCTATTGACCCAAGGTCAACACGGATTTAGAAAATATCGTTTATATGAAACAGAACTTGCTCTTTACAATCACTAAGTGATGAGTGCTATCGACAAGGGTTCTCAAATTGATTCCGTATTTCTAGATTTCCAGAAGGCTTTTGGCACCGTACCTCACAAACGGCTTTTATTAAAACTGCGTGCCGGCCGCGGTGGCCGAGGGGACTGAGACGCTCCAGTCACGGTCTGCACGGCCACTACGACCGGGGGTTCGAATCCGCCCTCGGGTATGAATATTTGTGCCGTCCTTAGCATTAGTTAGTTCATAAGTAGTTTGTAAGTTTAGGGACTGATAACCCCGTAGTTAAGTCCCATAAGCTATACAAACATTTGAACATTTAAAACTGCGTGGTTATGGAATATCGCCCCAGATTTGTGGCTGGATAGGGGATTTCCTGTCAGACAGGACACAGTTTGTAGTAATCGATTGTAAGGCATCGACTGAAACAGAGGTAATATCCGGCGTTCCACAGGGTAGTGTTGTTGTTTCTCCCCTGTTCCTTATCTACATAAACGATATAGGAGAAAATCTGAGCACCTCTCTTAGGTTGTTTGCAGACGACGCCGTCATTTATCGTCTAGTAAAGTTATCTGAAGAACAAAACCAACTGCAGAACGACCTAAATAAGATATCGGTTTAGTGTAAAAATTGGCAGTTGACTCAAAATAATGAGAAGTGTGAAGACGTCCACATGAGTACGAAAATAAATCTGTTAAACTTTGTTTACAAGATAAATCAATCGAATGTGAAGGCCGTAAACTCCACTAAATACCTAGGAATTACTATTACATCAGACTTAAACTGGAAAGAACACGTAGATTATGTCGTAGGAAAGGCGAAGCCTTTCACGGGCCATTCGAGTCCCGGTTACGGCACACAATTTTAATCTCCCAGGAAGTTTCATATCAGCGCACACTCCGCTGCAGAGTGAAAGTTTCATTCTGGAAACATCCCTTAGGCTGTGGCTAAGCCATGTCTCCACCATATCCTTTCTTCCAGGTGTGCTAGTCTTGCAAGTTTCGCAGGAGAGCTTCTGAGAAGTTTGGAAAGTAGGAGGCGAGGTACTGACGGAAGTAAAGTTGTAAGGCGGTGTCGTGAGTCGTGTCGGGATAGCTCAGTGGTGCCGAGCGCCGTGGCTCAGCGCGCCCGGTCAGAGGGCTCAACGCCCTCTGTAATAACAAAGCTGAGCCAAGAACACGCCGAAGAAGAACGAACAAACACAATCAGCGTCCGCAACGAAGAGAACTAACCATAGGAAAAAAAAATGGTAGAGCGCTTGTCCGCGAAAGGTAAAGGTACCAAGTTCGAGTCCCGGTTCCGGCACAGAAATTTAATCTGCCAGGAAGTTTCTATTACAGGTTTGTTTGAGAATAAGATGTTTGTTACGTATACTGTGCAGCTTGGGAAATACTCCACAACAAGTTTGGTTATCTTTTCAGTGCTCCTGCAAGATTCTGTTACGTCTTGAGGAAAATTAGGGGAAACCCCAAAATGAGCTACAACCTTACAAAACTCCGAATAACACCACTTAGACTTATTGAGTTCCAACTTCATATTCGCATTTGTTTTAAAGGGATGGTATTGCTTAACTCATATACAGTTTAGAAAATCATATACGTCGTGAGTACGTTGCTAACAATCTTTGAACGGGAAAAATACTGTTCTTCAATGCAGGTGAGTTGAAGAAGTCAGCTAACTTGCGATAAATGTAAACAAGGAACAAGATGCTTGTTTTATTAACACTCCTCTTTGGTGGTGCTGAAGTAGGGTTGTTGAAGAGAGTCGGCTTGACGGCATGACGGTAGGACGATTGTCTGTTGTCGGTAGAGCCTTTTCTTTTGAAACTGCCAGGCAGGTAATGTCTTGGTATCAATTATGAACCTCAGATTTTTTGAAGTAAACAGCTCTAGAATAGCAGCAATCAGCTCGGCCGACGTCAGGATTCATTGTAGCCGGCCGCGGTGGCCGAGGGGACTGAGGCGCTCCAGTCACGGTCTGCACGGCCACTACGGTCGGGGGTTCGAATCCCCCCTCGGGCATGGATATTTGTGCCGTCCTTAGGATAAGCTAGTTCATAAGTAGTTTGTAAGTTTAGGGACTGATGACCCCGTAGTTAAGTCCCATAAGCTTAACAAACATTTGAACATTTTGAAGGATTCATTGTAAATTTGAACGATAAAGGTCTCAAGTAATGCAAGAAAGTTCAATTTTATATGCCCTGGTCAGAACAAATAGGGGAGGAGTTGAGATATCTAGCTTGTCATTTGGGTTGTCTAGTATTGTCATCGGCAGAATGAACTAAAATGATTAGACGTCTTTCTGTCGGTTATACGGATTGGAGTCAACAATACTACAGCAAACGAGATAGTGGTAAAAACAGAGAGTTGCTGCAGATGGCGTTGCTGTCATGTTTACTCTACCAAACTAATTGCACAAGTAGTTGTGAGCAGATAGTGTACTGAGCAGGTAGTGAACAATAACATGACTTATCCGAAGCTAAGGCATGGAGTGACAGAGGAAACGTTTGAAGCGAGAGACACACAGAGGTAGGTGGCTGCAGCTACTGGAGGGTCCTGAGCGCGATTTTAGAGAACAGCAACCGTTAAAGAAGACATCTCCAAAGGTCGTCCCCGGGTAAGATGGGCAGGAGATCGTTATCTCCGGTTATCAGCCAATGGAGACAAAAGGATGAATGCAACTCAGCTGCAAGGAACCCTCCAGGCAGCAGCAGGATGTGCAATATCAACACAGCCACAAATCGTCTTCGACAATGTGGCCTCTACGCACGGAGGCTTACGGTCTGTCTTCCATTAAACCAACGACACCATTTAGCCCACGTAAGCTAGGTGAAGTAAGTTTAGGACTGGAGTCGTAACGAAAGTTGACGGCTTCTGTGAACAGATGAGTCAAGATATTGTGTTCAGCTGGAGAATGATCGTTTCCTCATCTGGCGAGGATCTGGAACTCGTAACAATCCTACATATGTGCAGGGAATATCATTACGCCAGCGTGGTGAGCGAATGGTACGTGCAGGAGTCAGTATTGGCGGTCGTACGGACCTGTAGAAGGGCGCTTTGACTGCTCAGATCCTAGACGTTGTTTTGTGCCCTGCGCTGGTGCCATAGGAGATGAGTTCCTTCTGATGGACGATAACGCTCGTCCTCACAGAGCTGCATTGCACGAACACAGTGGCTTGCTTGATCGTCGGATTTCAACACTATTGAGCATGTCTGGGATGCACTTGGTAGACGCATTGCAGCCGACCACAACGATTGCAGAGCCGGATATTTCACTCATGGAAGAATCTCCAAATATCCCTCAAGAGCTTACTGATAACCTTATTACTGTCCATGCCATGGCATGACACCATTAATAAATTTAGACTATGAACATAAAACTGTAGCTAAGGTAGAATATTCAAATTTTTTTAGGAGTTTGCAATGACGAGGGACTGAATTGGAAGAAACATATTGAAGATCTCCTGAAACGTTTGAGTTCAGGTACTTTTGCTATCAGAGTCATTGCAAAATTTGGTTATATACATCTCAGTAAATTAGCTTAATACGCCTATTTTCATTCATTGCTTTCATATGGGATCATATTCTGGGGAAATTCAACATTGAGTAAAAAAGTATTCATACCACAAAAACGTATGAGAATGAGAATAATTTCTGGAGCCCATGCAAGAGCATCCTACAGACGTTTATTTAGGGATCTTCACTGTAGCTTCACAATATATATGTATATATTCACTCATGAAATTTGTTATTAACAATCCGCCCGATTCAAAAGTAATAGCAGTGTACATAGCTACAACACTAGGAGATAGTGAATATCATATTCACTATTCAAGGTTACATCTAACTTTTGCTCAGAAAGGGATGAATTATGCTCCCATAAAAGTCTTTGGTCACTTACGAAGTAGCATCAAAAGTCTGACAGATAGCCAACTAGTATTTAAAAATAAATTAAAGGAATTTCTGAATGACAATTCCTTCTACAATGTTGATGATTTTAGATAAAACTTTAAAAAAATAAAAAACAACAAAAAATGTAATAAAAATCCTTAAAATATTGATTGTCAAGTGTAGACAACATTTACTAAACTGGCACGTTTCACATCATTATGAAATGTATATATAATCTATAGAACAAGTATTAACCCAATCTAATCTGATCTGCCTCGTAGTGTGTAACTTTACTGGTTGTCTGACGTGATACCACGTCATATTAGAGGGCAACAAGAATGAGTTTTTCATTATTATGGTAACCCCCATGGTGCCCCGTTCGAAGTAACCGCCATGTTAACCTCAATTTAAGAGTTGAGACAGCAAAATATCGTAGTGTATCACAGACAAAACAGTAACCAATATCTGAGTACAGTACTTTACGATATGTATATTGTGGGTAACACCTGATCCCCTAATTGTTTCGAGCAGTCATATCGCCATATATGATCGAGAATGAATTCAAAACATGATTTTTGCTGTTTGTCGAAATTGTCCCATTGTTTTTCCTTAGCTTCCGTAAACAAGCAGTTCTAAGTACCACATTTCCTGACTTAATATAGCAACATAGGGACGATACACAGTATGATGGAGGCCATTTGCCAGAATAATGGCTGCTAGCTCTCGGATCCTTAGATTTCCGATATTATTGCGTCATGCTGGTAACCAATGGCGCGAAAAATATCTCAAAAAATATACTCGGAGTTGATGTTCGCCGATGGGCGTGTAACACGTGCAGACGGCCGGAAGGCGCACAAACAAACCCGCAGACAAAAAGGAGAGCGATGCGCGGCGGACGGCGCACATCCATCACGGGCTCGTCACAGCGGCGCGGCGGGAAGTCGTTGCCTGCAGGAAACACCGCCATGTTACCGGCTAGGCGAGCCAAGACGAGGCAAGGCGAAACGCGAGCGCGACTGCACCGTAAGATACTGCACTGGTCTTGTTACTACCTACAGCAATAACAGCAGTTCTACTAACAGCTATCCAGAGTAACCAAAAAAAATCGCACTAAAGTGTTTTACTACCCACTTTAGATTTGAGGTTTAATAAGTTTTTGCAAATATTTTGGACCAAAATAATAATCTAAATAATAAAAAAATAATTAATTAGAGAGTCTGAAACCCTTTTAGGAAAAAAATTAGGTAGTGGCGGGTTCCAAAAAAACTGACCTTCAGCGTCACAGTCCAACGCATTCCCCATTACACTACGGCTAACAGGATGTGTGTTTTTTCGTCTCTTACTATTGATGGCCGTTGTTAATTGATGCTAATATGGCATTTGTAGACACTAGATTATCATTTATAGTACGAAGAACGACGTGTTTTTGTTAATTCTTCAGTGCGCCATTGCTTTGAAATGACAACGTGTAAGTTACAATAAGAAAATAAACAAATGCGCAACGCAAGATGGCGTATGCCACAGAGTACTGGGCGAGGAATGTCACGTGACATCTGCGAACGGCTGGTTTTCGTTAATTCAAGGAGGGTGTCAAAACTCCGTTATTTTTGCAAATATCTCTAAAACTCCTCTACAAATTCGCTTATTCAATTTTCGTGTCAGATGAATGGTTAAGCCGTTTTTTTATTTTTTTATTTAAATTTCGAGCTGTCAAAAGACGATCGCAAAGGCCCACTTTTAGTGTTACTACCGTAACCTAAAGTGGGCCAATATAAGGGAAGGCACAAGATGGTACAAGGAGTAGCTCACAACTGCTTCACCTCTTACTTTAATAACAGACAACAAAAGGTAATTCACCATAGTGTTGATAATGGCTATGACGTACAATCGCAATGGGGCACAGTTAAGTCTGGGGTGCCCCAGGGGTCTGTTTCGGGACCTCTGGAACGTTCAATCTTGATTCAACTCCGGTGTTCCTGTTTCGAAAACATAGTGACGCCGTTACGTTACCTCGCTCACGAGTGACTGTGTTTTCCTCGATTGTGCGCACGCCAGTGACGTGGGACGGACGAGTCCACTTGCTCGGAGTTAAGACAGGTATATCTACAGCGTGTGCTATCAGCGACAATAGTAGATTCCATTGTATAGTGTCTCCACAGCTGTGTTACCGCTATTTAAGTTCCACCCCCGTACAAAACATCAAACATCAAGGCCTTCGATGAGCCTTCTACCGCGCACTTCAGTATGACCTGCAGAGAAAATATGCAGAAAAGCAAGTAACTAAAGCGAAAATATTTCTTTATCGTTGGTAACATAACCTTTTGAAAGGAAGAACGTACAACTTTTGAATACAGCCATTGTCATAAGATTACAATAAAAACTATAATAAAAAGCATTTGACAGGCAAATTCGTAGGCATCTGCTTACGCTGACTACATTATCAGAACAAACAACATTGAGCAAGAGTACAGTAAATGAATATACCACTACCAGTCCGAACATAATTGCTAGATTCGCAAAGTTCCATTTTGAAAATCGAGATAAATAGAAAACATTAGAATTCAGGACTTTCAAACGTATCACAATCTGTACATGTTGCAATATGTCGTGTTTCTTACAAATTGTTTACAATCATTACATGCGATAGTTGTACGATTGAACTTTTTTTGTTCCAAATAGATGACATGGTCCTAGGTATTTTTAATTACTTTATTAATTTTTTATTTATTTATTTACTTTTTAGCCTCTGTGGTTGCATCTGGTTCGAGTGTCTCGCGGTATTTTTTTACAAGAAACAGTCGGATATCTTTTGGAAGTGTGAACTGTGCTCATCTGAGCCCTTATTTTCAAATGAGACTAACCCATCATACAGTTTACCGAGCGAGGTGGTGCAGTGGTAACGCACTGGACTCGCATTCGAGAGGACGATGGTTCAAATCCACCTCCGGCCTAGGGTTGCCATACTTCGCGGATTTCGCGGACAGTCCGCGATTTGAGGCTAAGAAGGTGAGTGTCCTGTGCAAAGAGATAAATGCCCGCGAAAATAGTGTCTGCAATTTTTATTATTTCAGTTTGTCACCGTTCTTTTGCCAAATATTCAGCTACCGGTACTTGGAGTGTACTTTTGCTGTCGCCTTTTACATCGAATTGTGAACTAAAAATATCGAAACGAAAAGTACACTTCCGAGGCACATATGTACGAGTTTCCAAGCCTTAAACGGGTAAGGTATGAAAGACCGTGGGTAGGTACCATGCTTAGTAACAGTGCGCAACGCAAATGTGCTGTTCCTCGTCATGTTAAGAGTGACAACGCTCAGATACGAAACATTTATGTGAGAAACCTAATCCCCACAATTGGTATTTTAAATGTCCAGAATTTTAATATTACTTGATTATCCACGTCTCCCAAAAATCGTTTTTCAGGCTGCAGTTATCAGTTAGTTTAACCTTATTGCCAAATTTTCTTTTCAAGGTGATCTGAGAATGAAAGAAATGTCAAAAGTGCATGTCTTGAAGCATAATTTGTAGGTATTACACGTCGAGAAATAACTCGATTCGACACAGCACCTTTACCAAATACCAAATGTAATATGTTAGGGCCTAATTCGCTATTTCAATCGCCAATGGAGGGAAATGAGCTCTGATGGACCATTTAATAAGCAAGAAATACACACGAGCTGTCAATTCTGCTAGAAGTTACCAACAGTTGACAGTTTTTTTTCTTTTTTGCTAGTGGTGATCAGGCGGAATGGGAATAAAAATAAATTCTGCAGCAAAAGACATTCGCATTTTACGCCGTGAAGCACCACCATTCCTATAACTCTTCCTTATGCAGGTAAAAAATCATCAATGATATTTTTAGCGATTCGAAAGTGACGATTTTCAAGTGCAAAATCTAAAACTGAGGCAATTGTTAAAACGTTGTATGACACTGTTAGAAGTAGTCTGAAATATATTGGCATCAGTACAGATGCCAGTGATCTCAAGAATCTAAAAATGATTCCTGTTCTGGTGCACTACTTCGATATCAATGAAGGTGTTAAAAGTAATTTATTACATATAAGTGAATGTGACAATGAAACCTCCCGTACAGCGTCCCGCACAGTTCTTCAATATGACTTGGCAGAAATGTCCTTGATTTTGGTTTCTGGATTATGGCAACCCTACTCCGGCCATCCAGATTTAGGTTTTTCGTGAATTTTTTAAATCACTCCAGGCAAATGCCGGGATGGTTCTTTTCAGAGAGCACGGCCGATTTCCAACCCCCCCCCCCCCCAATCCTTCCGCAAAAATCCGAGCGTGAGCTCCGTCTCAAATGACCATGCTGTCGACGGGACGGTAACCCCTAAGCTTCCTTTCTTCTTCATCACATTGTCTGTTGACTGTATGAAAAAGTTGATCTACATGCGTACTTCTACTAGTTAATTCATGGTAAAATCACTGTCTAACGTATACAGTCACGACACTCCCACAGATTTTTTTTTTTTTTTTTTACACCACGACAGTAATTCTCCATGCGGCAGGCAATGTACATTTCTGAATACGATGTCGGAGAAGCGTGAATAGTAACGTTTAAACTGAGTTCAACATACTTTTTACGACAGGGAAGGTACGCAGTGCCGTGAAAATTGCAATAACTAAAAAAATACTCCACATTTGTCTCTATTACGTTTCCCAAGAAACACTGCTGGAAGGTATGAAACGGTACGTCACAGGACAGTTTCAGATTATCTTGAAATCTACGACTTTTTAGTCAAGAATTTCATTTTCTTTTGAGAACAAAAAATAGCTAATAAACAACAGAAAACTCAACCTTCTGCAGAAACACGTCGGCTTTGTACTCAGAAATTGCAAAGTTTTTCACTACAATCGCAGTCGAATCAAAAAGTGTTGAACGGAAGAAACTTACATAGAAGGCAATACCTACATTATTTAATGTACTAGATCAACCATACCGCTGTACCCGAATGAAAATCCTTTCAAACGTGGCAATAAAACATCAAAAGCAAAAAATAAATAAATAAATAACTGTTCTCAACAAGCAGAAACCAATTCCACAATTGTTACTAGGTCTGAACCACAAACGGCAAGAATCTTTGAGAGATTCGTTTTATAACCAACGTTAATTATACTCAAAGGCATATACGTTTATAAGAAGGATGAGTGAATTGGAAAAATGTTCTAATCATTACACTGCACATCGAAGTTTTAGACGTCAAGGAAATTGCCTGTCATATAAGAACAGTCCACCACAGGAATTAATGTTTCTCTTTATATTCTCTTAATTTCAGCTGAGTTGGCTGCAAAATATACACATATTTCTAAGTATTTCCTCATTAATAAGTTGTTGTTTATATCACTGAATCGGGGAAATTCTGCTGTTTTTACATTTATTTCACGATTTTGTGCGTCTTTCAATATTTTATAAATGCTTGGAAACGCAAAAATTACAGGAACGATTGGGTTAACTATTTAGAAAAGTAATTATAAACAAACATTATTCTTACGGCACTTTGCCCACCGCTAGTAGCGCTACTGCCTTTGCAACTGTCAGTTGGTAACAACTTTTACAGCAATGAGTGTCGCGCCAGTGTATGTAAGACTATGGTAAATATTGTATAACAATAAAAAAACAGTGATAGCCAAAGCCTCTCATAAAACAATAACTCCTCACCAGTATTAAAAAAGGAAATTTACTACATGAGCGGGCGCATGCAGCATGGAATGCTGCCAAAGTGCAGTAATCGCGTTAGATCTTCACTGGTGATTGCTAAAAGGAAGGAAACGACATCTGGCGCTTGGATTGTGGTAACAGCATATCCGACTGCAGGTGCAGAATGTCTTTAGATGATTCAAACAACTTCACGGATACTTATACACATCTAACAAGGAAAGTACATGGGCTCGAACAAACATATCTGTTTGAACGTTTGCTTACAGGATCTCTACGTACACCTGAATGGGCTGATGGGCGTTGTTTTTCTGCAAAACTCTGCAACTATGCTCTAGATAGCACCGTGGATGTAATTGTAGACGCCATACATAATGTAGATATCTTAACTATAACTTATGTAATAATCATCGTACATTTTCTCTAGGGTATTGTCATCAAAACCCGTTAGGATAGTTGCAACTTTAACCTTCTCGGAAGACTGTTGGTATCCGCAGCCTCTTCCATCGCCTCTTCCCGCACTTACCGTAGCACTACCGCTTGCAATGAGTTGTTCGTCATTATCACCCCAATTATCATCATTATGTGTTAGTGTTACAACAGTATCTAACTTTGGTCATATTTCTGTACCATAACAGATACGAGAAAGCATGCGAATGATTCATCTTCTACGCTAATACTATCTTCACGAAGAAGGATTCTTCGTAAATTCATCTCAACCAATCGTAATACACTAGCAGGATTGATTACCAATCGCCGCCGCATCTGACACAAATAACGACACAAAACGAAGCTTCGGAGGCACACTGCACCGTCCCTACTGGCGAACCGACAGGTCAAAGTGCAATGTGGCAAGGCACACGCCTCTAACGGACGACTGCAGAGTTTTGCAGATGCGGGAGTAACACTTTACATTATCTCTCATACGATTTTGGTGTATATGTGTTTGTTCGAGCCCAAGTACTTTCCTTATAAGTGGCAGCCCACCGAAAGGTAAACAACGACTTGTCTTCATATTTCTTAATCAGAGTTTGAAGCTGTTTTCGTGGAAATCGGAGTGTGGAACAGAGGTGTGTTACTGGCCCTTGCGTAAGCCAAACTTGCCCTCCGTCTGTAACTACGTCGTTCTCGGCGGGATTTTAAACACTAATCTTTCTTCTCTCTTCTTGTGATACCTAAAGTGATACCTTTGCTCACCGATTTCTCAACAATATAGGCGCAAAGCTTACTACGGTACATATTATACTTTTATACCTAGAAGAATACATTTCCTAGAGTCAAGAAAGCCGCGGTGGAGTAGCCGAGCGGTCTAAAGCGTCTCGCTGCGGAGCGCGTGGTTGCTCACCGTGGAGGTTCGAGACCTCCCTGGGGCATGGGTGTGTGTGTGTGTTGTCCTTAGGTTAGTTTACCTAGGTTTAAGTAGTTTGTAAGCTACGGACTGATGACCACGCAGTTTGGTCCGATAGATTTACAAACATTTGAACATTTTTTGAAGAGTGAAGAAATAATGCTTTCTACACGTGATCCCCGATAGAGGATTATCCGTACATTGTGCAGTTCCCTCCCGTTGGTCCGCTGTGATAAACGGGTCTGCTTGCATGGAAACTTCCGAAAACAAGAAGTTTATATAGTCTAGTCTAATAGCTACTGCGGTAGTAAAGTCATTTACGGTCTGGCGAATTTACCGACATTACTTTTCTTTTTAGAGGTCTCGATGAGAACTTTCGCTACTGAAACGTCACTTTTACGGGTCACAGGTCTTGTGACGAGAAAAGTAAATTGTTTCTATGACCACTGTGATGTTTCCCGCAAATAAAACGGAGGTCCAGTAAATAAAGACTGTTTACAAGTACTTCACTATCCTATAAACGTCGTCTCGTAGCTACAGTGTGTTTTCTTAATTTGTTCTCAATTTACGCACGGTTGACGGTGATGAAAATTTCTACTCCTCTTCCGCAATCACTTATCTTTGGTTACTATTGTTGAACCTATCCTTTTAGAATTTGAAGTACAATATGTCTTTGAGACAATAGACACCAACAGCAATAAATGAAAGTAATATTCGTTCAAAACGTTTAGTGCACTTAACGCACTATTCCTTCAAATGCTTTCCTTTCCAAGTTTTTCAAAGCGGTCGTATCTACCTACAATCTTCTGAAAAACAGAAATTGCCTTTTTGATACACGATTCCTTTTTTTCTGTATATCCTTGATGTAAAGGGGTTAGAAAAACTGATATGAACACATCACAGAGACACAGTCGGTTCCGGTCGTCTTGGGGTAAAGCGCTCGACTGGAAACCGAAGGGTCGAGGGTTCGATTTTTTCAGTCTGCGTTTTAACCCATTCTTCATCTCTCAACGATGTGAAGAGTCGCCAGAAATGACACGTGGTTCGGATTTCACGTCAAGCTGTAGGTCCCTTTCCCTCGTTGGATAACATGGGTAAGCTAGGGACACGGAAGTCACCGAAATGGCGTCCAATTTAAAGACTTGTATGAGGCCAATGAGCCACATGAAATTATTATTATTAGACACAACATTTCTTTATTACAAAGGAGTAGGCTCACCATTGCCTTTCAGAACAGCTGCAACTGTTCAAGGAACAGAATGTTATAATCCTTGTCTCAAAACATCCTCCAATTCAGCTAAGTTAGTGTTGCAAATTTGGTTCTTCTTCTCTGCTCTAAAACTCTGCATTGATTGATTTATTCATTGATTGATTTTGTCAGGGAAGCCAAAACAGTTTTGGTCCAACCCGCCACTGCCAGCACCGAAACTAAGTTTATTGTGCGGTATCACTCCCTGTATATCTAGTAAAGCCAACCAATGCCCTTGAACAGTGCAAGGAGTCCCTTTTCCAGTTCTTTATTAGACACAATTTCTTCGGGTCTGGTTTTCCCAAATGGGTCTGGTTTTCTATGCCTTTTGCTCTATAATGCAATGCCTTCAAAGATTAGATGTGATGTAGTTTCATCACCATCATCACATATCCTACATTTAGGGTCCTATTCTGTTATTCCCATTGTATGTAGGTGTTTTATGAAATTCCCATGGCCTGTCAGCAATCCAACCAAGCGGCGAATGAAAATTTGTGACCGGTCGGGATTCGAACACGGGATCTCCTGCTTATTAGGCAGTCCGTGAAGCCATAAGTGATCGCAAATAGCGATTTATTTCATTAGATTGACTTTAGTCATAATCTCGTTTCTTTCTTCCCTCAACCAACCATAGGAAGAGACAGGCGCTACAAATAGTATCCTCCGCCACACACCTTGATTTGTCTTGCGAAGCGTGACTGTAGAAACAAGAGGGCGGTAACATGACGTTCGAGAGAGGCCGTTAGCTTGCTCCAGAGGCAATGACCTAGCCGAAGTGAGGATCTCCCCGGAAGGCGAGTGGCGCTCGGCCACCGTCCGCCGTATCTTTCAACACGCCGCCCCACCCTTGAGGCGAACTCCAGCCGCCAGCAGCCGGGGTTCCCACGGGCCTGCAGAACAAACACGGGGCGAGGTCGCCGCCCGCCGCCGCCGCCGCCAGCGGAGAATATTTTGGCAGCGCCGGCGCCGCCACGCGGACAAAAGGAAGGGTAGGGGGGGGGGGGGGGAGACTGCGGCCTCCACCTCTCCCGTCTGGCGGCGCCAATCGATCACCGCCATCTCAGGTGTCCCCAGCAGGCTAGACGCTCCTCTTACAGGCGCCGACCCGGTTATATCCCGAGGGCGCCATATTCACTGGCTTACAAACAACCTCAAATTGGGCGACAAGTGTCGTTCACGTATTAACTGAAGACGGTCCGTATCCCAAACATCTGCATCGCGTTTCATGTCTGTGAATGTAGGCCGGCCGCGGTGGCCAAGGGGACTGAGGCGCTCCAGTCACGGTCTGTACGGCCACTACGGTCGGGGATTCGAATCCCCCCTCGGGCATGGATATATGTGCCGTCCTTAGGATTAGCTAGTTCATACCTAGTTTGTAAGTTTAGGGACTGATGACCCCGTAATTAAGTCCCATAAGCTATACAAACATTTGAACATTTTTTTTTTTTTTTTTTTTTTTTTTTTTTTTCTTTTTTAATGTAGAGAGGAAGGTACAGCTGAACTCGTTTTCAGTGCCTTTCGTATTTTGGTGAAGAGACTTTGTAAACAATTGTTGTTGTTCTTATGGTTTTTCAGCCCCTAGATTGGTTTTATATTCAAATTTTCAACTGTTTGCAGCGATCTTCAGTCCCTAGACTTACAAACTACTTAAGCTAATGATCATCTTGGTGCAGCTCTTGTGTCTTCTCTGCTTGCAGTATTAGATTTGTGGTTGATTCCGCCTTATGCAAGACACTTTTTTTTTCCAATACCCACACTAGTTCCGGCACTTATTGTGCCATCTTCCCCGGGTTTCTGGTGTTTATTTTATTGTGTCATTCGCAGGATTCGCGTGTGCATTAATTGTGGAATGACAAGTTTTGACAGCCTGTCATATTTGAGCTGTGGTGTTGCTGCTTGTTTGTTTGTGGCGTGTTCTTACGTTTTGGGCTCTTCAGTGCGATTTTTGCTGTAAAACAGCACTGTTTACATCGCCATTTTTCTTGTTGTGTAGAAATTTTGCGATCTCTCGAGCTGCTGCAGTCGGCACAGTTTTGGTGACAGCGTAGCGTGTGAGGTAGTCAGTTCTGACTATTATCCATCGGTTACCGGTTGTCGACTTCGAAAAGATCGATCCCTACTCGGTGGAATGGAGCTGCTGCCAGCGGAATCGATACGACATGCCCTGGACGTAATTACGGCACATGCTTCCGTCGCTGGCACTCTTTACAGTAACTCACATAGTGCTTGACAGATCGGTAGAGACGTTTCCAGTAATACCTGCGTCTGATTCTGTCTAGGGTCTTCACGAATCCCAGATGACAGGATATTGGAGCATCGTGGAAATATTTGAGAATAGCTGGCTGGAGATGAGCTGGAACAACCAGTAGCCATTTGGGGCCCAGCGGATCGTAGTTGCTCTTATACAATGTTCAATTTATAAGTTCGAACTCTCCATTGGTCGGTTCTCCTGTCTCCAAGGCCTCTATCGTTTTTAATAGTGCTGGATCTTCCCTCTATTCAGCTGTAACGCCATCTAATTCAGTGAGGGCTGATATTTCATTAATGTTGTTGCGTTCCACTAATGTATTCCTCGAAAGGCAGTCGGCATCCTTGTGTTTGCGCACCACTGTGACATCGTACTCTTGGAGTCTTAGTGCCCATCTTGCTAGTCGATCTGATGGATCCTTCAAGCTAGTCAGCCAACACAAAGAATGGTGGTCTGTCACGACGGTGAATGGTTTGCTGCATAAATACGGCTGGAACTTGTTGATAGCACAGACAACTGTGAGACATTCTTTCTCAGTTGTAGTTTATCTCGGACTTTGAGAGTACTCTTGATATATAACTTTTTCAGCACCATCCTGAAGTTGTACAAGCACTGCACCAATCCCATAACCACTGGCATCTGTGTGAAGTTCCGTTTCTGCATTCTCGTCATACAAGGCTAGCACTGGTGCTGAAGTTAGAGCCTCCTTAAGTGCCCGGAAAGCTCTTTCTTTTGTCTCATCCCAGTAAAATTTGGCATCTCCCTGCAGAAGTTCTTGTAATGGACGTGCCTTGTTACAAAATCCTTTTATGAAACGTCGGTAGTATGAGCACAGCTCGAGTTTGAAATTCTGTGACTGCCCTTACTTTATCTGGATCAGGACGGACACCACTCCGTTGACTAGGTGCCCCAGGATTTTTATCTCTTTGGCGACGAAGAGGCACTTGTTTGGATTGAGGCGGAGTCCGGCAGTCTGAACACACTTCAACACAGTTGACAGGCGACTCAGATGTTCTTCAAATGTTTTCGAGAAAACGACAATGTCATCTAAATAGCAAAGACACGTCGTCCACTTAAGGTGTCGAAGCAAGTTGTCCATCATGCGTTCGAATGTAGCATTACATAATCCAAATGGCTTTACTTTGAATTCATAGAGGCCGTCAGGTGTAATAAAAGCCGTCTTCTCCCTGTCAGCTTCATCAACCTCGATTTTCCAATAACCTGTCTGCATGTCCATAGTTGAGAAGTATGTAGCTCCTTTCTAGCAGTCAATGCGCGGCAATGGATAGACATCTTTCTTTGTGATTTTGTTCAGCCGTCGATAGTCGATAAAAAATCGCCACGTGCCATCCTTCTTCTTTACAAGGACCACCGTAGACGACCAAAGGACTCTCCAAAGGTTGAATAATGTCATCGTGTCACATCTTCTCCACTTCCTTTCGAATTATCCGTCTTTCAGCTGGCAACACTCTATACGAACGCTGGCTAATTGGTGGATGATTCCCAGTATTGATACGATGCCTTATCGTGGGCCGTTTCGTCTGATTTTTCCCCTGCTGAGGTGTGAATGCACCCGAAAATTGACGTAGTATAGCTAACACCCGCTGTCGTTGTTCCTTTGTCAGTCCGGACCCTATTGGCAGTTCCACGTCTGTTTCCTCCAGCGTGTTGTCTGTACTAACAGCAGAGCATGGGTCTTCGTTGATGACGTTGAGCTCACCGTCCTGGATTGTTTCAGCTGTCCCGATACACATTCCTTTAGGGATAAATTGCGACTGCTCGCAACAATTAGTTATCCAAATCTCTCCTCGACCTCCGGTAATGCTTATGATAGCCGCTGGTATGTAAATTTCTTTGGTGAGCCTGATAAACGTTTTACTATCAACAAGAACTTCACAGTTTAATCGCTCATCTGTGTTTGTGACTGCAACTCTTCTCATCGTCAACGGTGGTATCGTCACATTGTCAACGGCAAATAACTTCCCAGAAAATTCTGTATTACGTGTATCCGTCGGAACGATTTCTTCAGTTTGCAGCTCAGATCTTCCACAGTCAATGATAGCTTGGAATGCTTGCAGGAAGTTCCATCCGAGGTTGACATTATGCCTAAATTATGTTAGAACGACAAATTCAAACGGCTGGGTCCTGTTTTTGATGGTTATACTTGCGACAGAAGTTCCTGCTGAGTGGACGTTCTTTCCATTTGTGACCTTCAGCACAGTTCCCCCTGTATCACAGAACATTGTCTTCTTTAGTGTGCGGCAGTAATTATCCGACAATACAGAGAAAGAAGCTCCTGAATGAACCAGAGCCCGGACAGGTTGGCCGTCGATTATGACGTCGATAAGATTTCCCGACATCTTAGAGACTGTCGTCCATGGAGGATTTTCATCTGCGGCGGCCTCACCTCCTTAGATGGTCGCCTCGCTTAGTTTTCCAGGGCACGGCGGCTAGAGGAGAGGTTGGTACCTCTGTACGGCGATGGTGAACGGCTGCGGCGCGTCGGGGAGCGACCTCGTCTAGGGTACGGCGATGGGCTTCTTCCCATAGGTCGACTGAACTCATCAGCAGGTGACTGCCTGGGATAGAACTGCTCAGATGACTGACGTCTTGCGACAAAATAATCGTCGAATACTCGCCTTCTCTCTCTGCATTAGCGTACGACATGTCCAGGGCGCCCACAGTGGAAACACAGTGGTGTGATGTCTTCTGTCGTCCAGACGTCTGTTCTTCTTCGGGGCGTGATTGTTGCTGGGGGAGTTGGTTGTGGCCGCGTCGGCCGGTTCATGGGCTGCCATTTGGTGGCTGCAGCGTAAGTCATAGCAGGGCGACGCCATTCTTCACGTCAGGTACGATTGGCGGAGGAGACAGGAGCTATTGTCTGAAATACCTCTTCCTCAGCGGCGTCGGCTCCCTCGTCACTTACAGGGCTTACATCCATGGCCATGATCTGATGCTCGCTCTAATAGTCCCGTCTGCCATAAATTGTTGTAATTCTTCTCTCAGAATTTGTCGTATGAGAGAAGCGAAGTCTTTCTGGTCTTCCACAACGGTCATAGGGACTACATTGGGGAGTCTGTCATACTTATTTCGTCCAACCCTCCTTTGTTGCATCTCTTCAATACGCTGGCACCACTTGATGAACTCTTCCGTCGTAGCGACGTCTTTTATCAGAAGGGCTTGGTACATGTCTTCTGCTATACCCTTCATCAAGTGAGTGATTTTGTCGGCCTTAGTCATATTCGGATTGACTATGTTACACAGGCCCAAAACATTCTGTATTTATGACTGTGTCGGCTCACCATGTCGTTGGGCCCGGTTCTTCAGTTGTTCTTCCGCCGAGCGGATTTGTCGTTGGCGGTCTCCAAACGTCTTCTTAAGTTCCGCCTGGAACGTTTCCCAGTCATCCAGCTTATCTTCGTTGTTTTCGAATCATTGCTTGGCTGTTCCGCCCAGGTAGAAATAAACGCTCGCCAAGCACATGTTGTACTTGGCGACTCGATCGAACCCTTTTAGCCATTTATTGGGGTCCTGTCCAGCGTCTCCAGAGAACACCGACGGGTGTCTGATGTGTAGCTGGCTTACCGCTGGTTTCGTGTCCATCGTTCTTCTGATAATACGGGCTTTCGGAAAGATGTACTCGCTGTATCCCTTGTATTCCGGTTCTAGTCCGTGTAAGCGACGGCTTCTACGTTGCCTAATCGGAGCCACGGTGATACAGCTGTTGGAAAGGGTACCCGGCGCCTCCACCAAACAAGGTCGCGTTGAAATGGGAGCAGCCATGACTTCAAAGGCAACTGAACACAGCACTTATACTCAAAGCACGTTTGTTACGAACATACACGCAGCACTAACTGCCTCTCGGGCAGAGTGCTCTGCTATTTATACAGAAATTAGAAGAATAGTTAACACAAGAAACAAGTAGAATTTACAAGTGAACATAAGAAAGATGTAGAACAATCTGGAATTGTTAATTACAAAGAAATAAATTTTCGCCGGTGGACGGGATTAAACCGACGACCTTCAACACCGCAGTCTGTGGCGCTATCCCCTGCGCCACGTCGGCAGGCGGTTTACATGGGGTCTCGCGGCAATACAGACGCAGAGAGGAGGGGATATGGTGTGGGATAAGATAGAGTGGTGTGAAGGTGATGGACAAAGATAGGAGGAGGAGGAGATGGACAAAGGAAGGGGGAGGAGGAGGCGATGGGAAAATAGGAGGGAGGGATAGACACAGGGAGAAGAAGAATGGAGATTAGGTTATATATCCCATACACATTAGCTACTGCAAAGCGTTGTCGGATTTGCTAGTAATGTAACTGTTAATAATGAATTTCATCATACAGTTGTGACATTCTGTATTTGTAAATAAAAGTGATTTGTAAAGATTTAAAAGAAGAAAAGCCACTCGCATCCCGAAATTTCGTGTGACATACATTATTCTAAGTTACTAAAACCTAACCACATTAGGGTCATTCAAGTCAAGTGTCTCAGCTTAGACGAATCTCCCAGCTGGACCATCTTCAATTTTGATGAAATTTGTACAGTATGTACCTGATGGCCCGACATGAACGTATGCAAAGTTTCAGGCTCACCTGTGATTTGGTTCATGTACTAGAGCCATTTTTGTGAAGACCATATTTACCGACACCGAAAAGTCGCGAAAAAATCTTCACGTTTATTATTCCACTGTTTCTATTGTAAAAGAGCAAGACTCTTGGATCTTGGTATAGTGGTACAACATTTTGTGCTCTACACGCAAATGATGCAGATAGAGTTCAGAAAGCAATATATTTGGCATAATCTCAGTTCAAATTAGACAACAAATCATGTCGCGAGAAATTTGCCCTATAGTTTAACGAGGCATAAGTAGTGGAGAAACTGCGATACAGACCTGGTATTTTGTCAAATATTGTCTTTTTGGGTGTTAACTTTTCACCAATTTGGACCTGGCTTGTGTGTTTAATTACTTTGGTACGATCCTGTGAATATGTTAAAACCATGAATGTGTCAAAATGTACCCGTGTTCAGAGACATGTATCTCAAAATGGACACCTCCCACATTATTTTCATAGTGTCTTGGTAATATGAGCGAGGGTAGAAAGATAAGTTAGAATTTTACGTATTCACTTTCAAATAATTAACTTTCTCAAACTTTGATGACATTATCCCCACCTTTTTTTTAATCCCACGTACCGGAAAACACTTCGATCTGTTGTCGAACAAGCTGTTTCCAGATTTCAACGTCTTGCAGAAAACGGCGGACAGCGTGTTAAACATGTTTTGCGCTAGTGACACAGAACTAAAAATCCGATTTGATTTCGATTGATGCTTTTTATGCAATTTTGTTTACAGTACAGTTAAAACCCATGTGTTGGGTGCTTTTTGTGTGGTTTTCTGCCTCAGGATAATTAAAAACCGTTGTGAATGATGCTCTTTATTCGGTTTTTGGCCTCAGGGCAATTAAAAACCGATGTGATTGGTGTTTTGTATGCTGTTTTTGACCGAAGGACAAATAAAAACCGATTTTTCTCATCCGATGTGATGTATCTTTGTCGTGGTAAATGGACTTACGTAACTAACAGTATCACACCAGCACATCCATGCATTCTGAGTAGTTTGTTTGTTTAACGTCTAACTTACACCTTACGCATCGCTGTATGATTCATTTGCCATTTGTAGTCGACCACTATTAAATTATGATGCTAACAGCGCCATTCAATTTTCACATAATTTATTTTTCTTCTGCCGTAGGTTTTCCCTCTTCTCCGATGATACTCCGTTGCAATTTGACGTCATTCTGACCAGTGGTGTTATTTACACATTGTTTTTAAAGTTTAATTACAATCACTTTGCACATCTAAATAAATGGGAGGATATACGTGACTTTTTCCATTAAATTTAGTTTCTATTTTTGTGTGTCCGTGTGTGTGAGAGAGAGAGAGAGAGAGAGAGAGAGAGAGAGAGAGAGAGAGAGAGAGAGAGAGAGAGAGGAGGAGGAGGAGGAGGAGGAAGGGAAATAGATAGACAGACAGACAGAGGAGAGGGATTATCATATAAAACCCGTATTACTGCAACTGAGAAATAAGGAGAAACATGTATTAGAAACAACCTTAAACTGTGCGACATCGGACCTCTCAACGGATCCGTATATGTATTAAATGACCATTGTCCTTATCTCGAACATTTGCGTCGAGTGAGATGCAGTAACACACCAATCTGTGATTCTGGAAAGAAAGTTACTGCTGAAACCTCATTTAGAGTTGCCCCCGTTTCCGGGTAGAGAAATATAACAGACAAACTGCAATATGCCAACAATTGTAAGAGACCATCTCGTCATCTACATACATACAAATACACCGCAAGTCATCATACAGCGCGTGGTAGAGAGTACGTCGTACCAATACCAGTTATTCCTTTTCATTTGCATTTCCTAATAGAGCGAAAGAAAAACGAACGCTTTTATAACTCCGAACGAGCCTTAATTTCTTTTATATCGTCGTTGCAGTCCTTGCGTGGAAATTAAGTTGGTGGCAGTGGCATCCCTCTGCAATCAGCTTGAAATGCGGATTCTCTAAATCTCATACATACAGCGTGTAAACGGTATAAGGTGACAATATTTATAGACGGTACATCTCGGTATACTTGATAAAAAAATTTTAGTAAGACCTACCCTCAACAAATCTAGCAGTCCCCCTATTAATTTCTTCTGTGTCCTTCTTCAAAATGATTTAGTGGAGAATCTAATTATTTCAGAGTACTGTAGAGCGGGTGGCAATGGTATTCTATACGTCCTGTCCTATGCTGATGAACCACATCTTCCCAAAACGGAAGGCGAACATCCGCCTTTCCCAAAACTATCCTGATATACTCGTTCCCTTTCATATAGCTCCGCAACATTACGCCTAGACGCAAGCGTAGGCTTCCACTGCCGTTGTCACAATTTAAAAAATTCTTTAGGGTGTGAGACCAGGTTCTCAGTTTTCTTAAGATGTCCCAGACCTAAAGAATTTTCATATTTTTGGAAACATTTTTGTTTCTCTATTATTGGGTAAACAGCACTCTATTTAAATTTGTTAATAAAGAACAGTCTAGAATGCACTAATTTATTTCATTCAACTAGTTTCAGTCTTATGTAGATCATCTTCAGGAATTTGTCTCTGAAATATATCACAGTTACATTTAGAGGAGTTTGCAGCAATATACATTACTGTAAAAGCTAAACTAAGTTAATAAATAGAAATAGAAGAATAGAAGAAAATAAAATAAATTAAATAAATAAAATAAGCGATGTTATACCCTTTGATGTTGTGGAGCTGGCAGGTAGCTGGGAGCCTTCCAGTGCGTCACTGCTGGCTGGAGCAAGGTTTGCTGCTCTTAAATAGCTGAGGCTCCGCCCCTTTGCCAGCTCCACCCATCTTTGATAGCCAATGAAAAGATTAAATACATGAATATAGCCAAAATATATAAAATTATAATTAATAATGCATTTCTTGGTTAATGTCTAAAATAATAGAATTATAGTCATCTTAGTGGTATTTAAAATAACGATTGAAAAATTAAAATACTGACGTGAATTGCATCCCATTCTTTTCAGTACTTCCAAGGATATTCTATAAGTGGTTCTACAGTATCTACAGTGTTTTATATAAGTTTACTGGTATAAAAAATTTTAACTGTATTTTTATACATATTTTTTTTAATATACAAAGAAACAAGTCAAGATATAAAACCTTACAAAAAATGTATGGTTCGTTTGTCATTGTAATTTATGTAAAGGTAATGTTTTCGTTGTAATATACAAAAATGGGTTGGTCTTAGTTAATTAAAATGTTGTTATAATAGAATTAAGGCACAGGGTATATATATTGTATATACATGAAAAGTCCTTTATTTATTGTGTGATGCTTTAGGTTGTCATTAAAAATTAAAAAATAATATAGTGTGCTGTAACATTGTAAAATATTAGGAATGAAATGTAGAAAACATAACGGATACAATTCAAATGGGGTCATGGAGTAAACTACATAACTGTTTCGTAATAGTAAAAATAAAATACAATAAAGATATTTACCCAAGTTGAAGGGTGACCAGAATGATCTTAAATTTGTATATATGTTGCCTTAGGTGGTCACACATATAACAAGATATGTAAGATGAGACATAGAAAATTACCATTCAAATGGCGTCTGTCAATGATAGTAAAGTTGTCAGTTAACAGTTAAAAGGATAAATTTGAGGCTTAAAATGTGTCTAAGAATAAAATTTAAGTTATTGTACATTACAATTATGCATAATGTACATGGCTATCGACCGCAAGGATCGTAAAACAGTATAAAGTGGGTATAACATCACAATAGGAATATATATATATATATATGCATACATGTTGTACATGTGTGTCATTGATTAAAAAAGACTTCAGAGGAGTAAACTATTAAAGGATCTCTTCGAATAGGTCGAAGTAATTTTTTTCCCTGAAATCAATTTGTTCATTTAAGAGTTGAACAGGATTCTTTTTATGTTGCACATAGATTTCTATTTGCTCTAGTAGGTTGAGGCGTAATCCTTTTGGAGCTGTGTGCAAAATCTTTAGGTTGTTTTCAATTGTGCCATGGCAATGTCTATTTTCAATTATATGCTGCCCAAAAACCGACTTACTACTTGCAACACCTAATGTGTGTTCACGGTATCGTGTTTGGAAACTACGTCCCGTTTGTCCAATATAATATTTTCCGCATGTGCTACATATTACTTTATAAACACCAGATTTTGAATATTTATTATCACATGTCTTAATTGTATGTTTGAGCCGATGTTGTAGGGTGTTGTCCACTGAAAAGGCAAGAGTGAGATCAGTATTATTAAATAGTCTACTTATTTTTTCAGAGACATTCCCTCTGTATGTCATACAGGCATATCTTCTGTCTCCCTTAACTTCTTTTTGATCTGTTGTAACAGTTTTTTGTACTTTATTGAATATTGAATTTACCAAGTGCACATTGAAATTATTAGATTTTGCTATTTGCCTCAGTATTTGAAGTTCCTTCTGTACTTCGTCATTATGCAATGGGAGTTTGAAAATTCTATGGATCATTGCTAGGAAAAAAGCTCTTTTGTATTTGTAAGGATGACAGGAGTCTGCATTTATTATAACATCTGAGTTTGTAGGTTTCCTGTAGATTGCAAACTGATGTTTACCTTCCTTTTTTGAAATAGTCAAGTCCAAAAAATTTATACTATTGTCTTTTTCGTGTTCTACTGTAAATACAATATTGCAGTTAATATTGTTCAATTTCTGTAATACATCATTTATTTCAGCTTGAGTTCCCTTATACAAAATGATTGCATCGTCTACAAATCTCTTATAATAAATGATTTTCTCTGTAATTTCAGGATTATTTGCAAAAAAAATTTGTTTCAATGGAGTTAACAAAGATGTCAGTCATAGTTCCTGCTAATGAATTACCCATTGATAGGCCGTCTTTTTGGTAATATATTTTCCCATTAAAGGAGATGTAATTAAAAGCTAGTGTAGTCTCCAGTAATTCTATAAGCTCTTCTACTTCTTGGTGGTTCATTATTTTATGCTGTAATAAATTTTCTTTGATGATTTCAACAGTTTCATTGACTGGTATGTTAGTATATAAGTTCTTTATATCAAATGATGCGAAATTCGCGTTTTGTGGTATGTCAATATTAAAAATTTGTTGCGCTAATTCGTAGCTGTTTTTCACAGAATAATTTTGTTCATAGACATAAAATGTTCTATTATAACAACATTTTAATTAACTAAGACCAACCCATTTTTGTATTTTACAACGAAAACATTAGCTTTACATAAATTACAATGACAAACGAACCATACATTTTTGTAAGGTTTTATATCTTGAATTGTTTCTTTGTATATTAAAAAAAATATGTATAAAAAATACAGTTAAAATTTTTTATACCAGTAAACTTATATAAAACACTGTAGATACTGTAGAACCACTTATAGAATATCCTTGGAAATACTGAAAAGAATGGGATGCAATTCATGTCAGTATTTTAATGTTTCAATCGTTATTTTAAATACCACTAAGATAACTATAATTCTTTTATTTTAGACATTAACCAAGAAATGTGTTAATTATAATTTTATATATTTTGGCTATATTCATGTATTTAATCTTTTCATTGGCTATCAAAGATGGGTGGAGCTGGCAAAGGGGCGGAGCCTCAGCTATTTAAGAGCAGCAAACCTTGCTCCAGCCAGCAGTGACGCACTGGAAGGCTCCCAGCTACCTGCCAGCTCCACAACATCGAAGGGTATAACATCGCTTATTTTATTTTCTTCTATTTCTATTTATTAACTTATTTTAGCTTTTACAGTAATGTATATTGCTCCAAACTCCTCTAAATGTAACTGTGATATATTTCAGGGACAAATTCCTGAAGATGGTCTACATAAGATTGAAACTAGTTGAATGAAATAAATTAGTGCATTCTAGACTGTTCTTTATTAACTTAACTAAAGAATTTTATTTATTTTTACGCCTAGGTATTTAATCAACACTACTAATAAGAGGGTTAGAACATAAACAGTGGCAACGCTGCTGTGTAGACACTATGCAGTGGAATCTACTATTGTCGCTTACAGCTCACGTTGGTGATATATCTAACGTCCTCCCACGTCACAGGCGTGCGCACAATCGAGGAAAACAGTCACTTGTGAGCGAGCGGTCTAACGTAACGATGTCACTACCATTTCGAAACAGGAACAACGGAGTTGGATCAAGATTGCCAGAGGGCGTCCAGCACGACAGTGTCATCAAGGTCTTGAAGAGGTGTGGACCACAATACGCGGGCGCATACAGCGCAACTCTGTTCAGTCGATGGGACTGAGAAGTACTGTACCATCCTTCATACTCCCCGGACTTAAGTCATTGTGACTTTGATTTGTTTCCGAAGATGAGCGAACCATTTCGTGGCATTCGCTCAGAACTTTCCAGAGATTCGACAGGCAATAGGCCGCACCATTTGCACCTTCGACAGAACAAGCTCTGATAAAGGTGTAGTACGCCTTGTACATCGCTGGCAACGGGTTCTACACAACTCTGGTGACTTCTTTGCAAGACATTAACAGGTGCAAACATGATATGCTTTTGTATCGGTTATGAATAACTAGTTGCCCCTATCTAAGTTCCAACTCTCGTATAAATGTTTGTTCAAATGTTTGTAAAACTATTGGACCAAAACTGCTATCGTCATCAGTCCCTAGACTTACAAAATACTTAAACTTACACTAAGGACAACACACACACACACACACACACACACACACACACACACACACACACACGACCGACAGAGGAATCGAACCTCCGGTGGGAACGGCCGTCCGGTCCGTAGCATGAGGCCATATACCACGCGGCCATTCCGCGCTGCTGCTACTAATACATAATGTGATAGTTTTTCCTACTCAACTTTTTGTATCCCTTCCTCGTCGCCACTTTTGTATCTCAGCCTCGTCGCCACTTTTGTGGCTCGCTTCCGCCGGTTGTCGTAGGTGTCGGTGGCCGAGTAGAAAGAGACCGACACAGGAATAAAGGATGCACGCGTGTGCAGGTACGGAGGTGACCAGCCAGTGGGACAGCAGAAACTAGAATACTAGGCTAAATTAGAACAAGATATATATTTTGTGGAGTCTTGGTAATACTTAACTTTTACATAGTTCTTGACTGCAGAATGCTGATACATAGTTTAGATAGAGGCCTGCCTACTGATGATTTCTAGTGGCTATCCGATAGCCACGTCTTAACTGGTGCCTATCTGATTCCCAAGTGGCCGATGCAGCAGTCGTGGCCACGAGCGGAGTTGTAGCAGAGGGCGCTCGTGGCTGACGTCGTAAGAACGCCGCGCCGTGCGTGCACGGCGGCGCGCGGCGAAAGTACGTGGCGCGCACTTCATACTTGTGCGACACCACACAACTACAGTACCTTACACTTCTCAGCATTTAGAGCTAGCTGCCATTCCCCACACCAACCTGAAATTTTGTCTGCGTCATCTTGTGTACCACACAGCGAGGTGGCGCTGTGGTAACACACTGGAATGGTGTTCAGGGCAACAGCATTTCAAACCCGCCTCCGGCCATCCTGATTTACGTTTTTCCGTGATTTCCTTGAACCATGCCAAGCAAATTTCTGGAAGATTCCTGTCAAATGGCGCAGTTGATTTCCTTCGCCAACCTTAGCAAAAATCAATCCGATCCTCTCCTTCGTCTACAGTGACGCAAATAGTAAATAACAGCAGTCCTATCACACTTCCCTGGGTCACTCCTGACGATGCCCTTGTCTCCGATGAACACTCATCTCATCAGCTGTACAAATCCAGCTCATAGATGTAGCCCCAGTTATTTTCGGAGTGTGACATATTTCGAAGCATTAGACACAGCACTAACTGCCTGAAAACAAAGACAATAGGAGTGATCCGCAAAATTATAGGCCTATATCATTGACGTCGGTCTGCAACATGATTCTAGAACATATACTTCCTTCAAGTATTATGAACTACCTCGGAGAGAACGACCTATTAACACGTAGTCAACACGGATTCAGAAAGTATCCTACTTTTGAAACACAGTTAGCTCTTTACTCACAGTATGTAATGATTGATATCGACAAGGGATGTCAAATTGATTCCGTATTTCTAGATTTCCGGAAGGCTAATCAAATAGCATGCGTATGGAATATCGCCACAGTTGTTCGATTGGATTTGTGATTTCTTGTCAAACAGGACACAGTACGTTTTAACTGACAGAAAATCATCGAGTAGAACTGAAGTGACATCTGGCTTTCCCCCAGGTAATTGATATAGGGCCCCTACTGTTCCTTATTTTTATAAATGATTTAGGAGACAATCTGAGCAGCTCTCTTCGTGGATGATGCTGTCATTTATCGGTTAATAAAGTCACCAGAAGATCAAAAGCAACTGCAAAACTATTTAGATAAGATATCTATAAGGTGCAAAGATTGACAGTTGGCCCTTAATGATGGTAAGTGTGAGTCATCCACATGACTACTACAAGAAATCCGTTAAACTTCAGTTACACGATAAATCAGTCAAACCTACAGGCCGTCAATTCTACTAAATACCTAGGAGTAACAATTACCAATAACTTAAATTGGAAAGAACACAAAGAAAATATTGTAAGGAAGGCGAACCAAAAACTACGCTTCATTGGCAGAACACTTAGAAGATGCAACAGTTGTACTAAAGAAACTGCCTACACTAGTGCGACCTATTTTGGAGTATTGCTGCACATTATGGGATCCATATCAGGTTGGAGTGACGGACGATTTAGAGAAAGTTGAAAGTTTTGTATTATCGCGATATATGGGAGAGAGTGTCACCTAAAAGATGCACGAGTTAGGATGAAAATCATTAAAAGAAAGGTATTATTAGTTGCGGCGAGATCTATTTCCGAAATTTTTTTATCGCCGTTCACTTCAGAATGCGAACATACATTGTTAGTACCCACTTAATGGGTAGACATGATCACCATAATAAAATAAAAGAAATCAGATCGAACACAGAAATATTTAGGTGTTACTTTCTTCCGCGAGCTATAAGAAAATGGAATTATAGAGCAATACCGTAAAAGTGGTTCTATGTGTGGTGTCGCACAAGTACAAAGTGCGCGCCACTTACTTTCGCCGCGCGCCGCCATGCACGCACGGCGCGGCGTTCTCCCGACGACAGCCACGAGCGCCCTCTGCGACAACCCCGCTCGTGGCCACCACGGAAAGACACCGGTCACTTCGGACTGAGATAGCAACCAGTTAGGACCTTCGTAATCAGATAGGCACCAGTGAAGACTTTGCTATTGTACAGGCACTAGGCAGGCCTCTAACAACTATGTATCAACATTCTGCAGTACTATGTAAAAGTTAAGTATCGTTACATTCTGTGCAATATATCTCTTTCTAATTTACTCGAGTGTTTATAGTTTCCGGCTGCTCCCCTCCGTACCTGCACCAGCGTGTCGGTCTCATTCCACTCGGCCACCGACACCTACGACGAGGCTGGGACACAAAAGCGGCGACGAAGTTGGGACACAAAACTATGAACCCTCTGCCATCTACTTCAGTGTGACTTGTTGGAGTATCTATGTAGTTTAGATGTAGACTTTGCTCATACTCCAGGTACGGTACTCCTACGACGACGATTCGGAAAATAAGTTCTATACTTTTTCAGGTAACACTTTATTCTGGAGACTTCTCTTACATACTAGCGAACAGTACATTCTCTCCTCTATTTTGTAACATAATTTCCCTACTTATTTACACATGCCATACTGTTTCAAAAGCATCGAAATAATTTTTTCACTAAAGTCTGCCGTCTGTCAGTGAAGGTACCACTGATGCTTTCTGCTATTTCATCATCTGTTTGACACTTCGGCGAGCCCAGCCGTTTCTTCAAGTTTAGGAAAAGGTGGAAATCTCAAAGAGCAAAGTCAGAACGATATGACGGGTCCAGCAAAGCGTTCCATCGAATCTATCGCATGAGATTTTGAGTGCACGCGATAGTATGTGGCCGAGATTTGACGTGATCATAGGAGTGACAAGAGTCTACGTACCGCGTCCTTTGCTCCGAATTGCTCTCCTCCGTTTTGTTATTGTGTCACAATAAATGTCCACGTCGATTGTTGATGATCGTGTTCTAAAATCTACAGACAAATTACCATTCTTGTCTCACAATATAGTTCCCATGTGCTTTTGCTGTGAAGATGATGGGAAAAGTTTTTATTGTTTCGCTGGAAAGTTACTGTGACCCCATACCAAAAAGGATGTAAACCTAAGGGATCCAACTGTTGAAGTCTCGGTCCCTAGACTTACAAACTATTTAAACTACTTTAAGCTAAGACAACACACACACACACACACACACGCCCAAAGGAGGAACCTAACCTCCGACGGGGAGAGGCAGCGCAATCAGTGGCAAAGGCAAAGCGCCTTAGACTGTGCGATAGCCCAATGCCATGGTGTGTTTATTTGTTTCGGAATTCACATATCGACGGCCAGCGAAAATCTAGTCGCTAAAAGTCTCAACTACACTCTAGTAGTGCAGAGGGAACGTCATCCAAGTTTTCTTTGTACTTCAAACAGAAAACAAACGACCACAAAAAAGAAACACTGTAATCTTTGTGTCACCCCTTCGTACAGGACAGAGTAGAATATGCTATGAGAGTTCCAAAAAGGTGAAACGGTGATGCTGTCTGACTATCCACTTCTGCGATACGTTCATCATTCTCACCAGAGGGTTGGGCACTTCGTTCTTCATCATGGACTTCAGCGGATCTGTTACGAATACATGACACCACTGTCGAACAACATTGTCACTCATAATGACGCCATTCACTTAAATAATCTCACAATGTTAACGTTGTTTTTATGATTGAAAAAATCATTCTTGTGCCAAGGGTGTAAAATACTTTTATTTGTTATGTTCGAACGGTTTAGGCAATTGCTGCCATCAACAGGACATAAACAAAATATTTTACATCAAAGACAATAAGATAGCCTTTTTATTGAGTACAGTAACGTCAAATTTACAGTAAAATATTGCGATAGCTTCTAAAAGCCTAACCATTTTACATAATTTAGTAGATATTGTTTCAATTAATCTTTAACTCCTGCTTTTTTTGTGTGTGTAATAGTTGAAGATTAATTGAATACCTACCACATGATGTAAAATGTACAGGCTTTTAGAAACGACCGCAATATTTTACTGCAAATTTGACGTTACTGTACCCAGTAAAAAATGTTATATTATTGTCTTTGATGTAAAATATTTTGTTGATTTCCCGTTGATGGCAGAAGTTGCCGAAACCGGTTGTACATCTCAAGTAACGGTATCTTACAGCCTTGGTACAAGATTGATTTTTTCAAAATCTCACAATGAATTGCTGCTGGTATCATTTGGTTTACCCACAGAAATGGTAATATTCCACGCACCTCGCATTTGATAAGGTCCTCTACTGCTGCACACAGTTTTAAATACCCGTGTTGACGAGATAAAGGGCCGAATACACTCTCACAGTTATACATACAGTATCTAATAGGTAACTGCTCAACTTACAATCTGTAAGAGTAAGTAGATATTCCAAATATCAAAATAATATCAATATTTAACAAGAAGTATAAAATAAAAAAAATTACTGCAATAGCTACCCACACCGATAACCGTGGAGTGGATGATTTTGTCGAGGCCCACACATACCAGTATGGATAGTGTAAGGTCACAGATGATGACCAAACATCTGCAGGATTACTGCAGACAAGCACTAAGTGAATATGCAAACTTCTGTAAACTTATAAACGATTTTTTTTTTTTTTTTTTTTTGTGTGTGCTACCGCAAATACAGCTACATCCAGTTTGCATCACAATATATCCACTGGATATATTTATGACGTGGGGTGGTAAGTAGAATCGTCAGTGAAGTAATCAGATGCAGTACAAACCAAAGTTATTAATCTTCTTGTACAGTTAAATTAGTGAACTAATTAAACTCTTCGATAGTAACATGGCATATATTTAGAAGTGAACTGTATTTCAAACGTGCAGAGTCGACAGACCGTTACGATCTTCTATCAGTGAGTTTTTCGAGTACAAAAAAAAACCCTAACGATGGTCAATTATCTTTATTTACAATCAAAAGTAATATTTAAACTCCTACCCCACCTCATAACTACAGTTACAGTAGGTCTAGGAGTAGTAACATCCCTTAGTTAGTCGGCCAATCTCTAGGACAACCGAGGCAACCGATAATGTATCTTGTAATTCAAATTGGAAAAAAATTATTTCGAACTTGATTCATTTATTTACAACTTATATTATTTTTCCTTTTCTAGTGTTTCCGATATCTGTTTTTATTCTCTTTTATTCTATATTAATATCAACAATGCTTGATTTGATTAAACAAGTAATAGAGATTTGTGTGTTGGGCAGGCTTATCTGAGCCGCGGTGGAGTAACCGAGCGGTCTAAGGCGCCTCGCTGAGGATCGCGCGGTTGCTCGTCGTCGGAGGTTCGAGTCCTCCCTGGGGCATGGGTCTTTGTGTTGTCCTTAGGTTAGTTTAACTTAGTTTAAGTAGTTTGTAAGCCTAGGGACTAATAACCAACGCAGTTAAGTCCCATAGATTTACAAACATTTGAGACTGAAGGTCTATGTCTGGAGTTGAGCGTTGAAGTGTATCGAAACTTAGACGATAAATTGTTCACAAAAGAACGCAAACGAAGCTTTCGAAATGTGTTCGCACAAAAGAACGCTGAAGATTAGATAGGTAATGGGGAGGTATTGAATTGAAACGGCGAGAAACGTAAATTGTGGCGCAACTTAAGCAAAGGACGTTATCAGTTTATGTCACACTCTGATATATCTAATAACCAGTAATATAGTACTGAAGCGAAGTGTGGAGAGTAAAAATTACAGGAGACCAACAATTAAATACAATAAGCAGGCTCAAATGGATATAAGTTCCAGGCATTTTTCGGAGGTGGGGCGCCTTGCACAGGGGAACGTATCGCGAAGAACTTCATTCAGTCTTAGGGATTGAAACCCAACAATGTAGCTGAAAACTGATTTCAGTTTCGAATTCAGTACCTTCGATGTAGTAGACAACAGCATTAAGAGTTTTAGAAATACACTGCCAGGGGGAAAAATGAGTACATGCGGAGAGTAACGAGTCAATTGTCATCTGATTAAGGCCGATAGTAGATATTCCAGCATCGCCCGCCAACACCGTAGACTCATAGCTGTCGTCTGTTTGTAGCGTATAACAGAAAAATCTACCGCCAGAAGGTTCAGTGTGAAGCAAACAGGCGCTTCGCCTAGGAGACGCGCTCGTAAATCCTACTGTCAACTGAGCGAGTTCAAAGGGATCAAATTGTTATCTCCGGGTGACTTGATGGTCCTATCGAAGAATAGCCACACAATCATAACATGTAGGCTTTCACGGCCGGCGTTGTCGTCAATTAAAACTTCCGGGCTAAATTGCCGTGGTCTATCGATATAACTTCTTCTCCCTGAAGTTTCGTTGGCAACTGCGGACAACATCTTCTGAGGTGATTCGACGACTGGCTCCTAGGCGATGGAGCTGCCGCTTATATAGAGCAGATAGAGGGCGCGTAAATAGTACAAATCCAAAGATAAAATTCACCATGGAGAAGGAGTGTAATGGACAACTAAGTTTCTTAGATGTATCAGTAATTAAACGGGCGGATGGGACTTTGGGGCACAAGGTCTACATAAAAGATACACTCAGCGACCGTTACCTGCATAAGAAATTGAATCACCATCCTAGGCAGAAGAGAGGTGTCATAAAAACGCTTGTGGACAGAGCTAACAATATCTGTGAGCCAATCTATTTGCAAGAGGAACTGAATCATTTGTGGGCTGTTTTTAAGAAAATTGGTGACACTGATAACGATATCGACCGAGCACTCCATCCAAGTAGAAAAGTGTTCGAAAATAGGAGACAGCAACAACCATCTGCTGGAAAAGTTTTTCCTCCCATTTATCTATAACATCACAGACCGTATTGGCAACAATTTTCAGACCCACTAAGAAAATAAATGAATTCTTAAGATCAGCGAAAGATGCTCAACATCTCCTAGCTATCCCAGGGGTGTATAAAATTCCGTGTAGATGTGGCATGGTGTATATAGAGACAACGGAACACAAAAGGAACTGTCGTTTGGGACATATCGACAAATCAGCAGTAGCAAAACATGTATTTGAAAACGGAGAACATGAAATAAAATTGGGTGATACGAGCGTGCTAGCTAGGACTTCGCACTATTATACACGTATGTACAGAGAGGCTATGGAAATCCACAAAAATCAAAACTATTTTAATAAAAAAGAAGATTTAAAATTGGACAAGATATGGCGGTTGGCTTAGCATCAATCACGTGGCAATCGATTAGCTGTAATCGAGAGAAGTGACGATAATCACGATAGTTGTATAGTCGGCAGCACGTGACGTGTGGTGGCACCCTCTGTCTGCTCTATATAACCCGCAGCTCCACCGTCTCAAGGGTTGCCGTTTTCCCTCGTTCAACACGGTCCGGTCCTGGAAGCCAGTCGTCGACTCACCTCAGAAGATGATGTTCACAGTTGACAACCAAACATCAGGGGGAAGACGTTTTACCGATCACGGCAATTTAGCCGGGAAGTTTTAATTGACGGCCACACAAGTTGGACGTGCGGCGTCGGTGGTGCAACGAAGAGAAAGTTCTGGACGTCCATGCAGGACAGTCGTCTACCAAGGTCGTATGTGAGGACATCAGTGCCAAATCCTACAGCGTAAGAGGGTTTGTGACCTCATAAATTATAACAGGACCAGTTGCCAACCGATCAAGTGTATGTAAATGAACTCGTAGATTATATCGGAAATTCAATGAGGCTTTTCGTGGTTTATACTTTATCGAGAAGCCACATCGCTGGAAAATAGAAGTGAACTGCAAGAGTATTTGCATCGTATCGACGCAAGGTGACAGATGAGATTCACCATAAAATAATGTAACGTACTTCGACTACAAAGTAAGAAACGTCTTTTATTACACAGTGCGAGATACAAAAGTTAATACACCCAAATAGAATTTGTCAATTCACTGAATATTTATTGTTGAAACAGTGCATATGGAGTGCATAAAATTATTATATTTACAGACCAATGGCTCAAGAGCTAAGTTCTGAGACTGACCACGTGACGGCGCTGAGGTGCAGTGGGACTACGGGCACCCACACCTATCCCATCTTACAACTCAGACCACAACATTGACATGCATAACTCGGCTATTACCGTCAGAAGATTACGATGAAGATAAATAGGATAGTTCCTCTTAGAGTGGACACAGATTGTAGTAATCGATGATAAGGCATCGACTAAAACAGAGGCGATATCGGGCGTTCCGCAGGGTAGTGTTATTGGTCCTCTGTTGTTCCTTATTTACATAAACGAATGGGAGAAAATCTAAGCAGCTCTATTATGTTGTTTGCAGACTACGCCGTTATTTACCGTCTAGTAAAATCATCTGAAGATTGAAACCAACTGCAGAACGATCTAAATAAGATATCACTATGGTGTAAAATTGGCAATTGACTCTAAATAATGAGAAGTGTGAAGTCGTCCACATGAGTACGAAAAAAAAATCCTTTAAGCTTTGTTTACAAGATAAATCAATCAAAAGTGAAGGCTGTAAACTCCACTAAATACCTAGAAATTACTATTTCTTCATACTTAAACTGGAAAGAACGCATAGATAATGTGGGAAAGGCAAACCAGAGACTGTGTTTTATTGGCAGAACCCTTAAAAGATGCAACGGACCAACTAAAGAAACTGCATTCACTACGGCCGTCCGTCCTTTTTTGGAGTATTGCTGCCCAGTGTGGGATCCTTATCAGGTGGGTTTGGCGGAGGACATCGAAAGAGTCCAAAGAAGGGGAGCTCGTTTTGTACTGTGATACAGCAGAGAGCGTCATGAAAACGATACAGGATCTGGGATGGGAATCATTACAACAACGGCGCTTATCGCTGCGGTGTGGGCTATTTACGAAACTCCAATCGCCAACATTCCCCTCCGAATGCAAAATATGTTGTTGACTCCCACTTACATAGGTAGAAAAGATCATCAGAATAAAATACGAGAAATCAGAGCTCGAACGGAGAGATTCAGGTGTTTATTCTTCCCGCGCGCTATTTGAGAGTGGAATGGGATATAAATAGTATAAAGGTGGTTCGATGAACCCTCTGCCAGGCACTTAAATGTGATTTGATGAGTATCCCATGTAGAATGACGAGCCATGGTCTACAGCAATGGAAGATTCTGTAAGTATTCAAGTGATGGTCGTTTGCGTGTACGACGTAGACCTGGAGAGCGCTGTCTCATAGAGAGCATCAAGACTCACTGGCCTGCATCCCAGACGTTATCGTCTGTGGTGCAATAAACTACAACCGATATTTGTGGAGGGAACGCTAACCGTGCCAAATTTAAGACCCGTTCTTTTGCCGTTCTTGCAACATGAAGGCGATATGTTCTTCCAACAAATTAGTGCTTTTCCACATACCGTACGTAAAACTCGACGTGATCTGCAAAACGCGCAGTCTTTCCCTGACCAGCAGTATCTCCTGACGCTTTTCCAATCGGGCATGTGTGGGGTATATAGAAACAAAAATGACATGTGAGGCTCGTCAACCTACAACTCTTGCAGGACTATGTGAACAGGTCCAGCACACGTGCAATAATGTGTCCCGAGACGGTATTCTCCATCTGTGTGATCGAAAGGAATCAGCTCCTGCATGCCACATGGGGACTACACTACGCCTTGACTTTCAGCAAGGATCGACATCTGATACGTCATTACCGCATAAGCTATTACTCTACGTGGTAAGAGCTGAGACTTTACGCCCGGAGAATAGGCATCCAAAAGTCCCTGTAAGTTGTATAAACTGCCGCATTCCAATTGGTTGTTAGTCGTTTCGCTTGAAATAAACTTTAGAGTCTTGACAATGGAATTAATATTCATCAAACATTTTGATAAAACATAAATGAGAATACTATCTTCATACTCACCATATCTTTTAAAACTTATTAAAAAGTGAAACTAAAACATTCCTTTTAAAATAATCACTGTCAAAGACATATGTCAAACATAAAATAAATTTAAAATTCCCCCCAGAACATCCCTGTAGAATGTTCAAGTGGTTACTAAAGTTAGCAAAGCGGTCAGTTATTAAGTGGAGAATCCGCCAGATGGCGAAGTTGTCATTCTACTTCTCCCTCCCACTCACATATGTGCACTCCCTCCCTCTGTGGGATTTTTTTAAATTATTATATAATACCTTAAAGCTCAAATGTTCAAATGTCTGTAAATCTATCGGACCAAACTGCGTGGTCATCAGTCCGAAGCTTACAAACTACTTAAACCTAGGTCAACTAACCTACGGACAAACACACAGACCCATGCCCCAGGGAGGAGTCAAACCTCCACGGCGAGCAACCGCGCGCTGCGTAGCGAGACGCTTTAGACCGCTCGGCTACTCCACCGCGGCTACCTTAAAGTTGCACAATATTTTGTTACTGTTAAGTTATACAATTATAAACTTATAAAACTTTTACAACCACTGTGTACAAAAATTTTCTTTTAGATTATACAATTATATTAGTACTACACCAATATTTTTGCCATACTATATTTTGCATCGTTAGTAAAGATAGTGTTAAGTGATACATTGCTGACAGTTAACAAAATCATGGTATCTATACAGTATTCAGGCAAGGAAAAGTGTGTGGGGGAGGGGTGGATGGAACAGGTGCATACATAAAAGTGTTGGGAAGGGAGAACATCCACCAAGCACCATCTGCTTACAAAAACCACACGGTGGTTTCTATACCGTACAATTTTGCATTTGCCTCTCGTTTAAATTACAATGTTGGCCTACAACCAGCAATGCAATATGTTAAAATACTGTCACATTTATATAAATTTGATTACTCTTTGTAACTTGAGTTGGGTCAGAAAGTGCTATGGACAGTATTACAGTTTAGGCAATGCTGATGTGGAACGATCCTTCAATATAAACTCTAAGGGTAGTTAAAATATCCTCTTCCATAAGTGTATAGCACATGTTAGCCCTCTATTATGAAACAGGAAGTAAAGCAGTTTTAAGGTATATTGATCAGATACATTACACTCAAGACTCTTAAAATGTATGAATATTTTAAGTAGAAAAGGGGAGGAGATGGTTGATGGAGCAAATACAGGTTATAGTTACTGAGAACAAGCTGGTAACTTCATTCCAACTACAGAACTTTCGGAGTTATTTCCCTGCTACATTTGTGCTACACACAATACTTCCTAAATCTACGCTTTCCTAATGTCAAAGTTTGTGCTGCATGCTTTATTTATCTTCTGTAATGTAAACTGCGTTTGATAATTGAAACCTGTTCTTCTCCTCCGCTTATAAAAATAGTTATCACAAAGCTGAAGCAAGGACTAGCTAAATAACAATTTGCATGACAACGTCCTCTGGATTAGCATACCAGACGCCCCGCTTTCGTGTTCCTCAGTCTGAGATGAGCTTGCTGAGCAGATTGCATATGTGTCATACATCATTCAAAAGGGCCTGCAGTTCTCTATTTTCACAGTAGGTAACAACGTCGTCAGTAGGGATTTAAGACAAAGGCCTTGTTTTATACCTTTTATACTCCAAGCACTTCTTTGTTCTCTTCTACTTTTCGACATTATTGTCTACAGATGTGACCATTTTATAAATTTCGTCTTGTGTATTGTTGGTTGCACTTTTTAAACTATTGAAGTTTGTTTCAAGCAAATTTACAGGTACCACCACTGTTTCTGTTACAGTTTTTACTTCATCTAACTCTACTCTAAATCCTTTTATTTCCAGTTGTAGCTGGTCTGTTATCATTTTGATGTTCTCAGACACTTTCATCTGCTTCTCAGATATTTTCATCTGGCAGTTTAATTTTGTATTCTGATTGTCTCCCTCTTATATGAGTTGCGGTAACATATTAAATAAATTAGCATTACCTACCGTTCCTAGTGCGCTAAAATCATGAAAAGGTGTGCAAACACTGTCGTCCAGCTCTTTTTGAGATACAAACACTTTTTCAATTTCTTCATTACAATCGGGTCAAAACACGATGACCCGTGGCTACGCCTACTGGGCTGGAAGACTGCCCCGATCGGAGAAACGGATTGTAATCATATTTCCAAATAGTTAACTGCCGGCCAGTATAGTTAATGGTCGCTGTTGTCTGATAGAAATGGCAGAAGTACATAGCGCACCCGGAAGCGCGCATGCGCAAAGCAACGTTCGCATTTGACTTACTCCAATGGTCTGCGGCAAGGAGGTTAGAATCTCTGGAGATGCCCTAGCACTGAAACAGTGGAGCCAGTAAACTGAGCACTCCTGCATTTGCTTGTGCCCAAAAACATTTGTCGTAGTACGTTGTTATAGTAGTTCTAGTCTTTGAAATGTAGGCCATATCTAATCATAGACTCAGTTGTGACTGTCAGTTTCGTGACATTACTTAAAGGGGGCAATATTCACACAGGGTTTAAGCGAGTGTAACGTACCCTACAAACTGATAACTTCCATAAGCTGATGCTAAATAAATGTCACTTCCACGTAGCAAGGTTACAATTACAAAATTATTAAGTTCAACACATTACCAGATTGTCATAGGTTGGGTGTATCTCGTAGAATCTGCTTCGCTTGTAAAGTTCTCCACGTGGCTGAAATTCGGGTTAAGTTTGCGTGCTGGGTGATATCTTACAGACCTACATCGCTTAATGTGAACTCAAAACACAAGTCGCACTTTTCATAAAACTATATTCAATAATACATTACATTGTTGATCTGCATACTTAAATACATAGTGACTGCCCAAAGACAGCCTTAATAATGACGCCTCGAGTCTCTCAGCTCGGATCCTTATATACTATTTTGACATGTGACAACAATACATATTATTGTTAGAACCAGGAAGTTATACATTTATCATTAACAACGGATTTGTTACAAGATATACTTAATATTGGTAAGTAGAGCATTAAATGTTTATTCTTCTAAATACGATCACTTTGATAAGAATTGCCACAATTAAGCTATATATGATATTATATGTATTCGAACAATGGAATTCATAAAGAAGTTAATAACATGAGAATTATGTTATGAATATAATTCCTAACATGTACAGGTTTACGTTTTTGCAAGCTTAACTATTGACAGTTTCTTTTAGTTCTATAAATATCATAGTTTCCAAGTAATGCTTAAAAGCTGACCATGTGGTCATGTTGGTTTCAGATTAAGTCTTCGGAATTCACATAATAAATTATTTCCAGTATTACATTAATGCATCAGACGGCATTTTAAGTCCATGTACTGAGTTTGATGAGACTCTAATATCATTTAATATGTTTTCTGTTACTATCTGTTAATTCTACATGTGCTTACTTTATGTTTCGAAATACAGTTTTAATATGCAATAACTTTGCTTCCTACCAATGGCTGGACATTAACTGAGTAGTTATTAGTTTCTGTGGTGTGTTTAAAATCTGGTAAAATTCTTAAACCAAAGTTATGTGATATCTGTAGATCAGCATAGGGCTAATACCCAGGGATTTTTTTTACAAGAGTTACAAATTGTATTGGTGTTGCCTACATGCAAACGTATGGTCTTTAGGTGTTTCCCTAAGTGGTCTGTTACGTCTCACGAGATATCTCTGTTTTGGGCGCAAAAGCATGGCTCTTTTGGCCTCAACAGGTCCTGTTCTCAGCATAGATCACGCCACCTCCCTTTATTCTAATCCCCTTGGTCTGATGCCGCAGCCGGCGCTCAAAGCCGATTGGCGCAAGCACCAGGGATCACCGTATTTCGGTTCAACTATAGTTTCACTTTCCCCACTGGTTTTTGAATTTACGATTTCGTCAGAATCGTCAGTCCAGCGACTTTTCAGAGCAGTGTTTCATTTTCCGCTCATGTTGGCCCAAGATATTTTAAGTCGATATCAAAAAACCTTAAATACCACAAACAAAAAATTAACAAAAAATCGTAAACAATTACTGTTGTAAACAAAACATTCTTCAGGCGACGTAATCATTTTTACTGGAAATCTTATATAAAATTTAGTCGCTTGTTGAAGCCTCGAAGATCTTCGGCAGTCCTCACTTTTCGGAGTTTATTCTGATGTGCAAATGTTGTGTATCTCACGAGCAGTCTTTTTCAGCTACTGCTTCCAAACAATTCGATGTTTCTAATCCCAAATGTAGTTAGTCTCTTGTCCATTATTGTGTCCGTATCTCTGACAAGGGGAAGCCGCCAATTTTGAAATTCAGATTCGATTCATACTGCGCATAATGAAAGCTCATGGCCAGAGGTGTAATTTGGCAAAGCACCAAGATGCACTTCTCAGCCATTGTCGAGAAAATCGACAATTAGAAAAAAGCCGTTGCGGTGAAATACTCTCTACGATTAATAATATTGTACAGAGGCGTGGCGTAGCGGTAAGCACTCGGGTTGGTAATCCGAAAGTCGCCGGATCGAATCTCGTGGCATGCAATTTTTTTATTATATATATATATATAAAAATTTTTTTTTTTTTTTTTTTTTTTGTAATGTATGTGTATATCACACGAACCAGAGTGATAGAAACATGGAAAGCAGAAAACACCACGACATCGAGCACATCTGATAAACGAAGCGTTTTTACAAGAACAATTGCTTTTTAAATTATCTGTTGGGAAACACACCTGATTGACATTCTGAAAAACTGTTGTACCGTTCGTCACGTTTGACTTACGCTATACGTATTCGTTTCGGAATATCGTTTATATTTCTTCCGTTAACTATACGTGGTAAACATTATGAAGGCAATTAATAACATTTGTGAAATACAACTTTGTTTGCGGAATATATAATGATGTTCGAAGTCGCCAGTTGCATATAATAAATTGTTTGAAAGTCGTTTGTTGTGAAAAAACTGGCGACTTCCAACATCAAATGTTATTAATTGTCGTGTGTGTGTGTGTGTGTGTGTGTGTGTGTGTGTGTGTCTGCATTTGAATTACAAAAAACAAATAATAAAAAGTTGCATGTCACGAGATTCGATCCGGCGACCTTCGGAAGCCCGAGCACTTACCACTACGCCACGCCTCTGTACAATATTACTAACCGTAGAGAGTATTTCACCGCAACGGCTTTTTCTAATTGTCGATTTTCTCGACAACGGCTGAGAAGTGCATCTTTGTGCTTTGCCTTATTACACCTCTGGCCATGAGCTTTCATTATGCGCAGTATGAATCGAGTCTGAATTTCACAATTGGCGGCCTCGCCTTGTGAGTCTCATCACACCAATGTCAGCAAAGTGCAGCGAATAATTTAATTTTCCAGCTCCTCCATCATTATAGGTCAGTCAGTAGTTTACCGTTCTGTTAACTTGTGGAAATGTGTTTAAAGACATTACCACGATAGGCGAGTGTGATGTAACTCGTCGTGCTGTAGCGTTCGGATCAACTTCGTTGCAGATTTATTAGAATTTTTTTAGCATTACCGCTATGATAATTTGAAAATCAATTGATGCTCAGAGCAACACCTTAATTCACTATTACTACGATTCAAAGTAAAACTTTATATTAAGATGAACAATGGTCAGAGAAGAAAGGTGGCAACTTCAGAAGTTGCTGCAAGACCTTAAGAGCCCTGCGGAATGGCTGTGTGTTCTAAGGCGTCATGCTATGTACTGGGTTCCACTCCTTCCTCGGCCATGGGTGTCTTTAGCGTAAGTTATGGTCCACGTCACGTAGGAAGGCGCCTCAGTTTTCAGCCGTTCTGTGCGTCCTGTCCATTACCGCAGTGGCAGCCAATAGTATTCACTCCCTAGGTGTGTGACCGGCCATCACGTTACGCAGTGTTTCTACGCGTTTGGTCGTAGCTTTCCCTATCGCTCCGCCTCTATGCGCGGAAGCGCCGTCCTGCATGATGCTTAGTTTAAATCAGAGGTGGGCAATGAGCGAGCCGCGCTCTCGGAACCGCCTGCCTGAGCGGGAGCAGAGCCGCGAGCAACTGGCGTCCATCACGTAGTTCCTGCTGAAAAGAACAGATGGCGTTACGCGCAGCCAACGCGCTCACGTAGCCGCAGAAATGCACCTGGCTGAGTGCATTATAAAATAACTTGTAAAGATAATAGTGCAAACTCTTTACTATCCAACTCGAATGAACAGATTCCACTGCTAGGGGTATCTCCTGAAAAATTCTATTATTTTTATAAGTGAGTAACTTATAAACATAATACTGGAAACTCTTCTCTAAAACGTCCAGCGCGTGCAGTCGAGCCGGCAATTCTATATCTATAAATGTGAATGTCTGTTTGGTGTTCATTTATCACGTCTGAACCACAAGATATAAAGAGCTAAAAATTTGTACAGTTACTAATGTCTACCCGGGGAAAGCTTTAGGCACGATATTATGGCGATCGGATAGCTATTTATCTATATATATTAATGTATATGTCTGTTCCGTGTACGCTTATCACGTCCGAACGATAAGACGCAGAGACTTAAATATTTGTACAGTTACTAATTTATACCTGAGGCAGGTTTTAGGCACGGTTTTATAGCGATCTGGTAGATATTTAGTAATTTGAAGAATATAACGCGAAATATGGAACAATAATTACTCTTCGAAATTTATATATTTTCTCTTTGAATATGGTTTTGTTGGTGGCATTGTTGCTTGATGTTTGATAATGATAAAAGGGTGGAGTAAGATGGGATGGAAAGTTATCGGTGTATATAAAATTCTACGTGTATGTGTGTGTTAATATTTCGCTCTGCAGCGAAAAGTACAGAACGCAAACGAAAAGTCTGTGTGTAATTGTTTCCGAAGTCTCCCGTTGTACACCATAGCAATTCCATGCCCATAGATGTAAGGAGGTGGAAGATATGGTGGTTGAAAGTCGTCAAATTATTAACATACAGTGAAACATGATGCCACAGACCAGGGCCGGCGCAAGGCACGTGCGAAACGTGCGGCCGCACAGAGCGGCACTTTCCGAGGGGCGGCAAATCTGCCGCCCCCCTTATTTATTTTTTTTTTTTTTACTTTTTTTTCCTTCTTCTTTAGAACAAATTCAAAATCCATGCACAAGATGGGATTCGAAACCGAACCTCGGAGCGAGGGGCTTCGGGAACTCTGGCATAGCCGGCCGCAGTGGCCGAGCGGTCTGCGGCGTGCCAGTCACTGTCTGCACGGCCGCTGTGGTCGGAGGTTCGAATCCCCCCTCAGGCATGGATGTTTGTGCCGTCTTTAGTATTAGCTAGTGTCTTATAAAGATAAGAGGGATTTTTTTGTTTTGTTTCAGAAGACACCGCTAAGAGTGCCATCTGTTAGTTCAAATTTTGTACGTCAGGGTTTTCGTTATACTCTATGATCATACGTTATGCTACAGTACGCTGTGGAGTTGAAATGGCTAGTCAAATCGGCGCGGTAAAGCGGCGTTCTATTTTCCAGTTCCACTCTAGTTGGTAGTGTGATTACTTGTTCACTGAAAGCGAAGGAGGCGCAAAATGTTTGGTATGTGGTAAAATACTAGGCATAAAAAAGTACAATTTAGAACGCCACTATAGAACACATCACTTCAACCAGTATGGAAGTGTACAAGGTGAAATGCGACTTAATCTTCTTAATATTTTATGCGAGGAAGGAAGTAAAGTAGAGGTATGTATTATAATGCTGTGCTTACTTACGAGATAACTTAATCACAGTGTTTTGTTTAATACCGGACTCTCAAGGAACTACGTGCGCCAGCAAGCATGCAGACCTCTAGCGGCAAGTAGGATAACTACCGGCCGAGCGCGAACGCTGCTCTTTTTCCGGCCTGAGCGCTGCTCATTGAGCCGATTTTGCCCACCTCTGCTTTAAATAGTTGTAAGTACAGGGACTGATGACCATTGCAATTTGTTTCAATTGTTTGTAAATCTTTGGGACTTGGTCATCAGTCACTAGGCTTAAAAACTACTGAAATTAACTTATGATAAGGGCAACAAATACACCCATGCCTGAGGGAGGACTCGAACCTACGGCGAGTGACGGTGCACTTCGTAACTAGGCGCCTTGGAATGTTCGGCCACTCCGCCGCGGCTTTGCAGTTTGGTACAATAGGTTTACAAACATTTCAACGTTTTGACAGAAAGAGAATTCCGGCGAGCGTCCTTATGTATACTGTTGCGACGAAAGGATACATTGTTGAAATTATAATACGGTAAACTTACACTGAAGGAGAGGCACTGAATTAAAATTTGTGCCACATCTGGGATTCGAACCCGAGATCTCCTTTAGAATAAAATCTTTGATATATGTCGATACAAAATATGTCTTTGGACATCTATTTATTATTTGATATTTATATCATCTATGCGTGAGGTATAAGGCAGGATCGTTCTCATTAACGTTCATCGCTGGGGTGGCTATTCCACCATTGGAGAGGCTCGGCAACATTGATACATATTTACATAGGGGAACATGAGACAGAATTGGAGTTTATGCTGTGGAAGAAGACGTCACTCTATCCCTTAATCATGGTGGCTTAGTGGTAATAGTACTTGACTACTAAGCAGGAGGTCGCGGATTCGAATCCTGGCCGCGGCACAAATTTTAATTCAGTGCCTCTCGTTCAGTATAATATCTTAGTTTATTAATACATAAAATGCAGCAACCAGTTGCTTCTGATAATTTTATTTTTGACGACCGGTTTCGGGCGCGTGAGTGCCCTTCTTCTGGTCTCCATACAGCCTAATGGATTTTCACGTCTGGTTGGACGATACTTGAAGTATTTTATCCACAGCAGCAATTGTTCAGGTTATTAATATATAAAATGCAGAAACCATATTAGATATATGTGGAGACAAAATATGTCTTTTGTCATCGATGTATTATTTGACATTTAACAATTATATAAGAAATATAGCAATAGCTTATTAGTTTAGTACATTAAGAGGAGAAACATATATAGAAAATGAATCTAACATTAGTGTCATCAACATTAATTACTGTCTATAGTTTCCTGACTTTAACATTTTAAAACTATATTTGTAAAGCATAAAACGAATTGTTTACATTGTTTACAATCTGTTTCACTAACATACAGCATTTTGGATTCAAAACATGATAATTTAGTAAATGTCATTACGTAATGCTTAATATTCTTTCATCTTATTCCTTTTCGTGTGCTTCTAAGACGTTTTCCTATATTATCTCTTTTCCGGCGTGTGTTCTCCTGTATTTGTAAGTTTCCGTTAACTTATTGAATGATGTTTCCGGTTACTATCAATGGATAGACTATTAAAAATCCTTTAGAGTTATTTGATAACACTAAGTTGGGGCTTTTTTTTTTTTTTCATTCGTATAAGTCATTGTAGCATCATAATTATGTGTTCAATGCTGGTATGGAATCATAAAGGTGTGTAATATGTAGAGGCATTGTCTGTTCCAATTCATGGAATATTGTTCAAAAAACGACAAGCAATCTCCTCCACGCTCATCGTAGTAGTTTACAAACTATGTACCCGCACGTATATGTAGAGGAATTGCCCTGTTTTTTCAAATCGTTCTACAACTCCGGAATGCCTGTTATGTGCAAACAGGCGTTGACAGAGAGGAACGATAGAAGTGTCCCGACCTTGCCATACCGCGGGCGTCCACACTGTGCATTCACCTTGTTTATCAGACGGCAGTCTCGCGGTCGCCGCAGGAAACAAGACGAATCGGAACGATAAGGTTACGGGGGAGCGGCGCCGGCTCGATTTCTCAGAACTCTGAGTGACCTCGTCCATCGCAGGAACTGCAGACCGGAGTCCGCGCTTCGAACCGCAAAAACGGCGCCAGCTAAGTTACTCCGGTAACGGCGCGCCCGTAGTACGCCGCTCGCGGGCTGCCCCTCGTCTTTTTGTGATGCCGCGCGCTCCCACCTCTCCTAGCGGCGCCGTGGCCGGCTAAGTGGGTCACTGCTGAGTCGACCTTCGGCGCGGGCGGCGGCGCAGCGATAACAATCGAGATAAGTGCGAGAAGCTGGGCCCCGACAGCTCGGCCTCGGAAGTTCCTCTCCGTACCTGCAGCCAGTGGCGTAGCTATGTCATCAAGGGCCCCGGGGCAAAAATGACATTGGGGCCCTCTTTAAACTAAAACTGTATACCGATGCAAAACTATTTCAAAATATGTTCAAATGTTTGTAAATCTTATGGTACTTAACTACGGGGTCATCAGTCCCTAAACTTACAAACTACTTATGAACTACTTACGAACTAGGACGGCACAAATATCCATGCCCGAGGGGGGATTCGAACCCCCGACCGTAGTGGCCGTGCTGACCGTGACTGGAGCGCCTCAGTCACCTCGGCAAAACTATTTCATCAGCTCCTTACCGCCCACTGAAAGAAATAATAAGGCAAACCTAAATACTGCTAAGTAAATTATATGTCACGCAGCAGATAATGTAGTTATAACTGTAAAAGTTAGTTTGTTTTGTATCCTTTTACGCAAAAATTACTTGATGCATTTGGATGAAATTTTGCCGAGGGACAGAGTTGGACCTGGGCGGGACATGCAGATAAAACGACCCCATGCTCCATACCGATCAGCCTTATTTCGTTGATTGCCCTGTCAAAGAAAGAAAATAGGGGAAATATTCGTGTATCAAAAGGAAGTTGCCGGATTTTGCATGATGAAACACTTTTTATTCAGCTGTGCTGCTACCAGGCTGCATGAAGTAATAAGCAAAATAAGTCGATATCATCGCTTATTATCACGACACTGGGGTAGATTGCAGCGTTTAGAATGGACAATTCACTATTCTGACAAAGTAACCATATTTTCTCTTCTTGTTGCATGCATTTCAGAGTGCAGCTGGTTACAGCACTTCATTTGGATCTATGATTAAGGAGCACTCTCTTGGGGAAATTCACTACACAAACAGTTTAGTTACCATAATAATACCGTTCTGTAATAATACATTGTACAGGCTTCACATTCAAATGTGGTCAGACCGTGTATTGTCAAACACACTGCTAGTAATTCAGCGCCATTCACTGTTATTTCGCAAAGATTGGCAGCCTGGCAACTCCTACTTCAACCGACAACACACTAACGGTGGCAGGGTCATGTCCTTGCGGACAAGCAATAGACCTTGTTATGTTTATATTCTGAGTGGGAATAATATTTGGATTTCACTTCGTGCGTTTGAGGTTTGTTGCTCAGGGATCAAAGAGTTAAATGTTGAAAATCCTTCATTCAACTAAAATATCATATACAGTAGATGGTCGACTATCCGAAGTAATTGGGGGACGCGGATGTTCGGAAAACCGATTATTCGTATAATCGAACTGTACTTTCTATTTGCCAATAACAAGCACTGTACAGTAAATGAATTTATTCAGTATTTGGAGGTGCTCCATCCTTCACACAGTTGTTGCTGTGAGCGGCTTTAATGCTGCTTCTACTTCCATTGCAACGCCAACTGAAGTGTGCCGATTGTTGTACACAGCGACTGGCGGCTGCACGGCCACTACGGTGGAGAACTAACAGGTTTGGGTGAAGCCGTCCCTATACCTGTACCTAATGAAGTACGGGAGTTAATGGATCTTGTATCTATTAACGAGAACAAAAATCGATAGTGTACTCTTTTTTCAAACGTCGCTCACAGTTGTGGAGGGGGGGCCCTTGAGCTCGGGAGCCCCGGAGCACTACCCCGCCTAGCCCTATCATAGCTACGCCATTGCCTGCAGTGTCGTAGCCGCCACGCTGACAGCGGCTTTTCATCTGCTGCTGTAGTGTACATAAGGGGAAGGGGCCACGGGGCCTGTACCAGTGGCGGCTCGTACAAAATTTGACCAGTGTGCTACAATATTACAAAAATAAACAGGAAACAAAATATACTAAAATAAAAAGTCAACCTTTGTATGATTGCCTTTAATTAAATACCAATTAATATTGTAGTGGCAGTAAGACCTTCAGGGGAATCTATAACAGCGCTGCCAAATGCATGTACAGTGAATAACTTTAATATTCGGACACTAAGATATTTTTAGTTAGCTGCGTTATAACTGTATTCTGAACAAACATAAATATAATATAACCAAATATTATATGAAGGTACATGTCTTGTAAATAACAGTATGAACGTTGTTTACATAACGTAAAACAGTTGTTAAAGAATGCGATTAAAATAAACCACTCTTCGATGGTCACGTTACTTTAATATCCGGACAGATAGCAATGTCGCACTTGTCACCTTTTACGCCGAGGTGAGTAGCCCTGCTTCTAGTCAGAAGGCAGGTGTGTGCCTACAAGCGCGGTCTACTGTCCAGACGGTACGATGCAACGCAAAGCTAATACCGGCTTTGAGATACGACAACTTGTTATTTTTCACAATGCGAAAGGAAAATCATATCGACAAATTGCTGCCATGCTCCACGTCAGTAAGAGTACTGTGGCAGACATTGTCAGGCGTTTCAAAAACGAGGACCGTATAGACTTCATACCACAAATGGGACAGCCACAGAAGTTGGATGCTCGTGACAAGAGGAAGCTAATACGAAAAATAAAGAAGGATCCCACACTTAGTGCACCGAGATTAGCACGTGAGCTTCTAAACGAGACTGGCAAGAAGGTACATCCTCAAACGATTCGCAGAGCATTGATAGAAAGTGGATACAATGGAAGAGTGGCTAGGAAGAAACCGTATGCGAATCAACAGAATCGACAGAAAAGATTGGACTTTGCTAGGATGCAATTTGGTGGAATGACATCATTTTTCTGACGAAAGTAAATTTAACGTTTGTGGGTTGGATGGACGAAGCATGCTGTGGCGGAATAAGAATGAGGACTTTAAATTTACTGTCACAAATATTAAACTAACTATAAAGTATGGAGGTGGCAGCGTCCTTGTCTGGGGCTGTATATCGACATTTGGACAGGGAGAATTGGTGTTCATCGACACTACTATGGACAAATATGTCTATTTGAACATATCAAAGAACAATTTAGGAAAAAGTGCTGAAACCATGGGGATGTCAAACACCTTCAAATTTTACCAGGACAATGACCCGAAACATAAGGCTCGCATTGTGCGTAAATATTTGTTGTACAACTGCCCCAAAGTCCTACAACAACCACCTCAGTCACCAATCTCAACCCGATTGAGAATGTGTGAGGAGAACTGAAGCGACGTATTAGAAATACACCAATATCTTCCAAAGAACGTCTCAAGCGTCGACTAAAAGAAGAATGGGACGGTCTACGTGCGGACTACTTAAAAATATCATTAGCAGTATGCCGCAGCGTTTGAAAGAAGTGAAAACAGAATGACTACCCAACAAGATATTGAAACATTTATTTTCCATAAAATTTTGTCTTGAAATACTTAGTTCTGTAAAGTGTCCGAATATTAAAGTAACGTGAATATAGGACCGAGTTGTATTTAAATTGTATTATTAAGGAAGTTATGTAAGTTATCTTAATAAAATTAATATTATTACTTACAAGACACATCACGTAATGTAATAATTGGTTATATGATTTGTTTGTTTTATTATAAATAAAGTTATGATTTCACAAGATTGAAATATCACAGTGTCCGAATATTAAAGTTATTCACTGTATTTCACTGCAGGTAGTAAATATAACGTTTAAAAAGATTAATTTTATTTACAGAAATTAAAAATTTAGACTCATATGTATTTGAATACGAGCCTCACACAGGTAGGTTTGAGAGACAACGCGCAAGACGCCTGAGCCAGCGCGCTATTTGACTGTGTGCCGCAATATTCGTCATATACTATTCTTCCGCAGCCGTTACACGCAGCGCGAAGAGAAATAATCATCTGGTGCTGCAGTCGGTCTCAGCACACGAGTCGCCAGGCCTAACGTCACGTCTGCGCATGAGCACTAGCGAACAGACGACTGCGCCGCATCTGCGCACGTACCAGCGCGTCTGAATCACACTTCAGCACACGGAGCTGGTTTCCAGCTATCGCTTATTACTAGCATTCTAATACGCATTGGAAGGGAATTGGCATAATTTTATTGTGATATCTGGCTCGTATTCCAAGAGAATGGATGTAATTTTACAGCGATTTCTCGCTTGTATTCGAAGAGAAATGGCATTAGTAATATATTTACAGTGTGCTGCAGCACATTAGCACATTATCAACAGCCGCCACTGGCCTGTACGGAATCTGAATTATTTCAATACATGATACGTGAAGGCAGTGACGCAGTCACTGGAGGGGGGAGGGGGACTAATGGGGCTGAAGCCCCCCCCCCCTCCCAAGCACGTCCCGAAGATCTTTTAATTTTATTATTTTTTATTGTTTTCATTTTTTATTTTCTCAACCAAGTCAGCACCGGAAATTCGAAATAGTACACATGTAATAAATCACAACATAACCATAATATTCCGAACACAACCGTATGTGACAATCGGTTGCCAACGTGATGCCGCCATTGAGAACGTGTGCTGTTGTTACTGTGAGCGGTTTTAATGCCACCGCGACCAACTATGATGCTGCCACTGTTGTTACTGCTAGGCTGAAGTTAAGCCCTTTCTATACGAGAGCCGCGGTGACCGAGGGGACTGAGGCGCGCCAATCACGGTCTGCACGGCCGCTACGGTCGGGGGTTCGAATCCCCCATCGGGCATGGATATTTGTGCCATCCGTAGTTAAGTCCCATAAGCTATACAAACATTTGAACATTTCTATACGAGACGTGCAACACGCACAAGGAAGCCGTTGTCAGCTGCAGCGCCCCTTGCGATAGACCGTCGAACTACAAAGAAGCGTTCAAACGGTACGCATTTGTTGAGTCCTCTGCTTCACGCGTCTACTTCGTTTGTTGTCAACATCAAATGTTCAAATGTTTGTTAAGCTTAAGGGACTTAACTACGGGGTCATCAGTCCCTAAACTTACAAACTACTTATGAACTACCTACAACTAAGGACGGCACAAATATCCATGCCCGAGGGGGGATTCGAACCCCCGACCGTAGTGGCCGTGCAGACCGTGACTGAAGCGCCTCCGTCCCCTCGGCCACCGCGGCCGGCTTGTCAACATCACTTTTCGAAACAGTCTGATATATTCTGATGATTAAAACATTTGTGTTTTAGTCTGCCACTGTGAAACTGTATTTAATTGTTTTCGTGCAGTTCATGCGTAACTACGTCGCTCACATGTGTTAACGTCCTCATTATGAAATGCGATTACATACTTCTAGTCCCTGCGGTTTGAAGCGCCTATGTATATGACGAACAAACTCAGGTGTCTATACATACACCTTTCACTTTGATAAAGCTTCAAGTAATGCTCACCAAAAACATATTTTATCTCTTAACTACAGCATGTTTCAGGAAAAATAGCTAATATTTTAGAAGATGGTAATAAAGACGATTTGCAGTTAAAATTTCATATAACGTGTGTCCAATTTTTATTGGGTACAGAGAAACAGCTCTTGGTACGTACAACAAACTGATTTGGATATTTTGACTGATTCTTTCGTCGGTTCTTGGTAGATCACCATATTGACTTATTTAAATAACCGTAGTTGAAAGTCTTAATATGTCCTAGTAAGCCGACAACCGAGTAACTAAGTGGAAATGAACGTGTAGAAGATACACAAAATTATACTTTTAAGTAAGTGTGATGTTTTACTACCAAGAACCGTCGGATAAATCAGTGAAAATTTCTTGATTTACATTTGCTCTACGTTTGTTTGGATTTCATATTAACAGCTGTATCTCCGTATTCAATAAAAAATTGTACACAGGTTATATTAAATTTTTAATGCAATTTCTCTATAGTATCACCTCCTAACATACGACTGAGTCGAAAAACTACGTTCCTCTGAGCAGGAGACAAGTACATATTCTCAAACAAATTCCCGACTTGGCTTCGTTTGTCAGCTGCGAAGCACTTCCATACGCGTGAGAATAGGATCCATCCTATACCGTCTACTAGCGATCGTATGCATGCATCTTGTGCAATTGGACGCGTCTACACTGTACGCGGACGGCATGACCGGTGCATCATGGGTAATCTCGTAAGCGCTCACTTCCCGTGTAGAAAGGGCTTTACGAGCCTATTGTTCCCATGCGGCGACTCGCTGCTTAGCAGATCAGCGGCGCCACCGACTGGAATCTTATGAACAATAGTGTTATTTTAGTTCAATTTTTACATATAAAGTCTCATGTTAGACTTTAAACATCTCTTTGGCTACTAACTTAGAAAGTGCTTTAACTATTTTACTAGCTAATTATATAGACTCCATTTCCACCACGTTGATCCTCTTCCACTTTCAAATTAATGCGAGCCTACTCATTTTATATCTTGTACAATTGTTTTCGTAGTATAATTCGATAAATTATAAAAAGTGTAAAAATAATAATAAATTAATAAACTCAATGAGTCACTGCGAAGGCATTGTCGTGGTGGGATGTCATACTTACTGGTATTGGTGACGGGAGTGGGATGTTACTGTGTGAATTCCGTGCCAGTTTTTTTAATAGATATATTTTTATGATTTAATTTCAACAATAAAAAGTTTGATCTCAGTTAAGTAAAAGGGGCTTAAGCGAAAACTATACTCTGAATATTAGCAGCAAAACTGATTCAAAATATTATGGGGTGTCCACTTAAAATTACTTATCTTAGAGACAAGATAAGTAATTTTAAGTAGACACCCCATGATATTTTTATATTAAAAGAGAGAAATCGAAATAAGACGAGCAACAAAGGTCACCGACATTATGGAAAGGGTGACTACACTGAAATGCAGTGGGTTGGTCATATTGCTAGAATAAAGGTTGGTAGATGGTCTAGACAAGTCCTAGTCTGGAGCCCAATATACCATAAAAGACCTAGAGGAAGACCACCAGACAGATGGTACAGAGACCTAAGGAAGACAGCAGGACTCAACTGGTAACAGAAAGCTCAAAATCGGAATAAATAAAAGAACCTCCCGGGATCCTTTGTTATCCGCCGACTTAAAGAGGCCACTTCACTAAGCGATGAGGATGATGATGATTTAATGTTAATCTTGCCTCCCCCTTCGAAAATGTATGCCATATTCGCCATCGCTGTGAGAGGAGTGCTATGGGATATTTTTGCCATTGAATTACTTATTTGAAGAGACAAGGAGAAAATTATCAACGTCACTGATATTAATGAGTTAGAAGTGGCAATGCAATGATAAATACATGTAGAACGACATGCATCATTAAATTGTAAGAATAGAAGCGTATATAACGGGGGGTCCAAACTTTCCCCCTCACTGCCCCCCTCCCCCGCCAAGCCAAATCCATGGAGACTTTTTACATATTATTTAAGAAATGTAGCGTCTGTTCTTTCGGACATGTGATTCTACAGCCGTCGTAAATATAGATTGCTGTTTTCATTAGACATTCGTGAGACATAGCCATTTTGATGCACTTGAAGTAAACTTTACTGTCTTGGCCACAAATTTCAGTTTATTAAGGCCTTACGCGATTTGACATGTCATTATCGAAAGCTACAGCAAGACAATGGAATTAATATTGATCCAACATTTCGATAAAACATAATAATTGGGTGACATTATCTTCACACTCACCATATCTGTTAAAATCATTAAAAATTCCTTTTAAAACAATTACTGTCATAGACATATGGCATAAAAGAAGTTTAAACTTGCCTCCAGAACATCACTGCAGTGTGGTCAAGTGCATACTGAAGTCAGCCTAACAGTCAGATACTAAGTGGAAAATCCGCCAGATGGCGATACTGTCATTCTACTTCTCTCTCACTCACATACGCGCACTCACTCCCTCTGTGTACTTTTTTTTTAAGTATCTTAGTACAACACAAAATTTATTTTCTGTTAAGTTATACAATTATAAAGTTGCAGAGCTATAAAGCTTTTAAAATCGTTATGAATTGTACAAAAATGTTTTCTTTTAGAGAATACAATTTTAAATGAGTGCTACACAAAATATTTTTCTGCCACACTATATTTTGACATCGTCAGGCCAGATGGTGTTAAGTGACACATTTCTGACAAACACCAAACAGTAACCAGGTGAGGAAAAATGTGTTGGTGTGGGTGTGGGTGTGGGTGTGTGTGTGGGGGGGGGGGGTCAGAAGGAAAGGATAAGCATACATAAAAGTGCTGGGAAGGAAGAGCAGCCACCAAACACCATCTGCTTACGAAAATCACACGGTGGCTTCTATAACTTACAAGATTGCAGTTGCCTCTCGTTTATCAATATGATTAACTTACAATGTTGGCCTACAACCAGCCGTATAATGTGTTAGTTTCACATTCATATAAATTTTATTACTATTTCTACAATTTGTTGAAGTAGTATAGATTTGAAAAGGGGTTCTCAGTCTCGACTCAGTGGCGTAGCTATCATAGGGCTAGGCGGGGCAGTGCCCCGGGGCCCCCGAGCTCCAGGGGCCCCTCGGACTTCGTGGGCGACGACCGAAAAAAGTTACAGTATAGGATCGAATTTTTTATTTAATTTTTTTACCCTCCCACCCTATTGTCCATCATATCACCTTCCCCTCAAACCAAGTTTCCCACAGCTGCCACTCTGGGCCACCGGCTGGCGGAACTATGCTTCTAATTGGGCCTTCACAAGACACCACTATGTGGCGCTGCTAACAGGCGAAACTGCCAATGTGCCCAACAATCGGCACACTTCAGTCTGCAGAAGTAGCGGCAGCATCAGAGCTGCTCACAGCAACAGCTGCGTCTTCCAAGTGCTCTGCAGAGTGAAAGTTTCATTCTGGAAACATCCCTTAGGCTGTGGCTAAGCCATGCCTCCCCCATATCCTTTCTTCCAGGAGTGCTAGTCTTGCATGGTTCGTGCATGGTTCGCAGGAGAGCTTCTGTCAAGCTTGGAAAGTAGGAGGCGAGGTACTGGCGGAAGTAAAGTTGTGAGGCGGCATCGTGAGTCGTGTCGGGATAGCACAGTCGGTAGTGCGCTTGCCCGCGAAAGGCAAAGGTTCCAGGTTCGAGTCCCGGTTTCGGCACACAATTTTAATCTGCCAGGAAGTTTCATATCAGCGCACACTCCACTGCAGAGTGAAAGTTTCATTTGAATGTAATTTATAACCAACTATTGGCTGCCAATTTCGCTTCATTTTTCCTGGAAGTCTTGCAACCTGTTTCTTCCTGTTGGTTTATGCCAAGTTCGGAGTAAAAATGGTTCTATATGACGGTGATGGATAATAGAGTTTATCTTTAGCATTTTTCGGTGTGTGACATTCCCTTACACATTCCGTATTTCATACATTTCTTAGATGTATTTCTAATTCGAATACAGCCAAATCGTTTTGGGGTCTACGAATAAACGCTTCAAGTATGTAAAATACTCATTGACTTATTATTAACGTTTTTTAATTGAAGGTTTAAGGTTGCGTCTCCTATTAAAAAGCATAGTAGCTATCTTTAAAGAGATGGAAGTTGCGTGATAGTGGGGTTAACTACATAGCGGTCAATTACATCAACGTCTCTGTGCAGGATGCCTAACATATTTATTGCTTGCGCAGGTGTCTTGATATGCTTAGTGTTCTGAATAATATACTTTTAGGAGGTATGACTGTGGAAAGTCATCGTCTTGTAGTAGCAAAGAATGTCTTAATAACTCTCCAAACATTATCACTATTAAAATACCTTTTTGTTTTCAGGAGGAACACTCAACGAATTCATATGTAGTTAGAACAAGTTACTATATTGCTCGTTAGCTTTGAAAGGGTTGTGCAATTTCACTGAGTTTCGTGTTATGTTGACAGTGTGGAAACTTGACAACAGCAGTGCTAGACTTCTTGGTGTGCCTGTACCCAGGAAAAGCCATTAGCCGCCCTAAAGGTCCCGGGTTCCGCGCAAGTGTCACTCCGCGCAAGTGTCACTCACCGCAAGTGTTCCAACCCCGTATGGCCGTGCAGACCGTGATTGAAGCGCCTCAGTCTCCTCGGCCACCGCGGCCGGCTTATTGGCAAATAGTTCGAATATCCGAATAAACCGGTTTTCCAAATATCCATGTCCCCAAATCACTTAGGATAATAGACGTTATACTGTATATAATATTTTAGTTGAATAAAGGAATTCGACTTTTCTCCCTCCGAAATTGACCTCAACATGGACAGTTCGCCAATTACGTAAGGAAATTATAACAAAATATGCATTATTAGAATGTGAGGTTACGGAAGTATTTACCACAGTTTCATTCTTCTGCAGCAGCCGAAGGTCGTTCAGCAAATTAAAAATTATCAAAACGCATCTGAGGTACAGTATGACTCAAGCTTGACTCGGACATTTGGTACTCATAGCAATCGAAAACAAGGCTGCATCAAGTCTAGATTTAACAGACCTTATTAATGATTTTTCAAAAACCAAAGCCAGGAAAAGATTGTAAAATAATTCTTAAAATAAAATTGATTACTTTTTAATTGTGTTCTCATATTAATATTATAAGGTACTGCAGTCACGAAAACGCTTACCGATAATTACCGATCAGAAATCATCTCTTTGCCATCTGCAATCTAACAGTTTCTAGCAGTTTGGAGCATTGTATTACTCCAGTAGGTATTCTTTCATTCTGACTTTGGTGCTTGAGGAAACACGAAAGAAATCCCCACGAGTTGAAAAACGCCACTCATTAAGTTCGTGATACACAGCGAAGCGCGAAAAATAATTATGAATTTTTTTCAAGGACTAATAGTATTCGTGTCACAAGAAATAGAAAAATTCCCAACTTTTAGAAAACAATGTTTTAACACATTGACTGCCACGTGAGTTAAATATAAATCACAAGAAGTCTTCTCTTCTGGCCACATGAAGTAAATACAACTCACGGACATTTTTCCATTTAAAGCTCCGTGGTGCAGTTGTAACTCACAGTAGCGTGCTGTGACTTGGTGTTACAGTACGTTATGGGCGCAGTAACAAATCATGTTCGTGGCCTCCAGTTTTCAAGAGCTCAAGAGTAGTTATTGACACTTGAAATCTTGAATTACATATAATTCACATTGCCCAGTCATACTGGAGTTTCCTTGTTTTTATAATTTACTAGCTGAACCCCCACTGCTTCACATGCGTAGGCTGGTTGGTCTGCACCAGTTGTTTCTTTTTAATCCTGATGAAGAATCCATATCTTAAGTTCCGTAGTTATAGCTTGAAATTTGAGTTAACAACAACATATTTTTGAAACTCAATTTTTTGCGTCCTTATTGGTTGAATTTAAAAAAATGCCGAAACACGTGTCTTTTAAATTCGAACCCTGAATTAAAATCCGAAATTTTGTAGTTTTAGCTTCAAAATTGCCTAAATAGCTACGTGTTCAAAAAACGTTTCATCCCCTATTCCACCCCCTTACGTATGGAATATCGAAAAATCGCTTCTTAAATGACGCCTACAGAGTAAGATCAACACCTTCAACAAATTTCAAGTTTCTATCTTCAGTGATTTTGGGCTGGGCGATGATTCAGTCAGTCAGTCAGTCAGTCAGTAGTTAGTCAGTCAGTCAATCGGGACACTTCCTTTGTTATATAGAGATTATTTGGTGTTATATATTACTTTATACAGTAGATTGTATATCACATACAGTTTTAATTACATTCTCCAACTGTAATTGCAACAACAGTGAAAAAGACTGAAAAAATAGAGTAATTCCACTTTGTAACATCTGTATGCAATGTGCTTTATGAAGAAACACTCTTCACAAAAATATGAGTCACAATTTCTTACATTTCCATGTAGTTTGTTTACATTTCTTGACAGCTTGTTCTCGTCCATATTCATTCTTCATTTTTTCGTAGCATCCGTACACCTATGACTTGCTGCTCCCATGTTCACAAGAGCACAATCTGCAGGCAGCTCGGTGGCTACAGTGAGAGATTCTTCAGGGGCATCGGCATCTTCTGTATGGAGTAGTCTTTTAAGTCACTTCCTTTTTTGAATTCTGTGACTGAGATGATCTTGCTGCTGATGTATCGGTAAATTAAAAAGAGCATTTACCAGTGCTGATCCTGTCAACAGTGCAATTGCAAGCTTCCTGTACCATTTTACACTCCGCCTTAGACGATATAGGACTTCATTTGGAGAGAGAGATCTATAAATGACTGACTATAGTCAGTTATCATTGCTGGTTTTTTCTTTGTGCCCCTCTTGGTTTGAACTTCAGCTTCTTCCTCTCCATGAACAGTACTCAGCATCAACACATTCCTCAAATTTTTCCATTTCAGAAGTATCTTCTTCACTAACTTCATCTAAAAGCTTCTGTATATGCCTTTGTTCATCTACATAACTTCTACGACACACTTTCTCCTGCTACAATATCACTGTGTTATGGAGCAAACAGCACTGAATAAAGACTGTAGTAACAATGCGGAAAAACAATAATGGAACTGTACGCAAATAATGTTGTGGAATGAAAGGCTTACAGGAGTACCAACCCGAAATTATTAGCGACATAGCAAATGACACACCTGGCACTTTACTCTGGCGCCATGTGACTCATATGTAACTCTCACAAAATAACATTAACAATATTTTCAACTTATTTGTACTTAAATAGCTTACTTCAAGCAAACTAAAGCAGAATATGGGAAAAAAGTAAATGGTCCCCAGGGAACGGTAATCCAAGAATACCTTTGGCAACCAATATGTTAATATAAATATTGTTAAACAGAATGGACTAAGACAAAATATTAAATGTATACAGCATATTTAAGTACAGTACAACAGTACTGGGCATATGATTTGTTGTGGGGATGTGACAGGTGACAGCAGGAAGGGAGGGGGGGGGTTGGAGGGCAGAGGGTGCGGGGCGGGAAAGGGCAGACCGCTGGAATGGTCAGGCATTGCCGTTCTTTGTGAGCCTGCAAAACGAATAGCGGGAAAGCGAGCCCCCACACTACCCCATTACGTCGCAAAAGGAAATTACAAGGTGTTTTACAAAGCTATACCGACCCTTCAACAGTGCACTTCATAAACCACATATGACGTACTGCGCAACACACCTGGAGAGTGCGCATTTTCCACAAAATGCGTTGCGCCAGGAAACAGGCATGTTTATTTTCCACAAATGCGTTAATACTGTAATTTTTGCGTGAAAGCATAACAAACAAAGTTTCACAATTATATTATAGAGTACGATTAAATATTAGCTGCTGCGTGGCACATAATAATTTACCTAAGTAGTATTTAGGTTTGCGGTAAGAAGCTGATGATTTAGTAGTACAGTATTAGTGTAAAGAGGGCCCCAATGTCATTTTTGCCCCGGGGCCCTTGGTGACATAGTTACGCCACTGTCTCGACTGCTCGTAAGCGTTATATACATACAACAGGGCCCAGGATTCGAATTCCTGCTAGTAGTCGAGACTAAGAAAATCTATATTTACAATGGCTGCAATGCCGCGGTGGAGTGGGCAAACGCTCTAAGGCGTCTTGATGCGGAATGCGCGGTAGTTCGGCGTCGGAAGTTCGAGTCCTCGAACGGGGATATGTGTGTGTGTGTGTGTGTGTGTGTGTGTGTGTGTGTGTGTGTTCAAATGTTTGTATAGCTTATAGAACTTAACTACGGGGTCATCAGTCCCTAAACTTACAAACTACTTACGAACTAGCTACGACTAAGGACGGCACAAATATCCATGCCCGAGGGGGGATTCGAACCCCCGACCGTAGTGGCCGTGTAGACCGTGACTGGAGCGCCTCAGTCCCCTCGGCCACCGCGGCCGGCTGTGTGTGTGTGTGTGGTGTGTGTGTGTGTGTGTGTGTGTGTGTGTGTGTGTTGCCCTTAGCATGTTAGTTTAAGTAGTTTGCGAGGACTCATAACCAGATTTACAAATATTTGAACATTTTTTAACGGCTGCAGCATCACATAGCGACGTCTCTTCTTATTAGAAATACATCTAGTCACGGTTTGATGCCACCGAGCGAGGTGGCGCAGTGGTAGCACTCTGGACTCGCATTCAGGAGGACGTTGCTTCAAATCCACCTCCGGCCATTCTGATTTAGGTTCAGTGGTGTCCGTAAACTACTCCAATCAAATGCCGGGATGGTTTCTTCCAAAGTTCCTTCTCCATCTTTATCCAATAGCCTGACCGTGGGGTCGGTCTCTAATGATCGCGCTGTCGACGGTAAGGTAAACCCTAGGCTTCCTTCCTTCCTTTTGTTTGATGCCTATTTCAGTGTGAATACACACAACAACCGATCTTCTGTCGGAACTACAGCTGCATGCCGTGGAGTCAAGTGATCGAAGTAGGGGGACATATGGAAATTTGGGGCTGTTGGGTTACGTGGAGTGGTCCTTGCAGATATAAAGAAAAGGAAGGAAACCTAGGGTTTAACGTCCCGTCGATAGTGTGGTCGTAGCTCATTCTCAGATTTTCGGGTAAGAATGGGGAAGAAAATCGGCTTTGCCCTTTCAAAGGAACCATCCCGGATTTATGTGGAGTGATTTAGGAAAATCACAGATATCTAAATCTAGATGGCCGGAGGCGAATTTGAACCATCGTCCTCCCGAATGCGAGTCTAGCGTGTTACCACTGCGCCACCTCACTTAGTTCTTGAAGATGTGGTAAGCCCTTGCGCCTGGGATGGCGTAGAGTTACATCTATCTACATGGCAGAGGGTTCATCGAACCACTTTTAATACTGTATTTCTCTCATTCCATTCTCGAATGCACAGGAAGAAAGAACACCTGAATCTCTGCGTTTGAGCTCTGATTTCTGGTATTTTATTCTGATGATCTTTTCTATCAATGTAAGTGGGAGTCAACAATATATTTTCGCATTCGGAGGAGAATGTTAGCGAGTTTGGAGTTTCGTAAGTAGCCCACGCCGCAGCGAAAATCGCCGTTGTTGTAATGATTCCAATCAAAGGTCCTGTATCATTTCCGTGACGCTGTCTCCCCTGTATCGTAACAATACAAAACAGGAGGCCCTTCTTTGGACTCTTTCTATGTTCCCCGTCAAACACACCTGCTAAGGATCCCACACTGGCAGCAATACTCCGAAACAGGACGGGCAAGCGCAGATACTTACTGTGATTGCCGAGTAAGTAGGAGGTCCTGGGTTCGAATCCAGATTCCTGCACATATCTATTTTGTACGTTTACAACGCCTACTAGCGGTCGAGACTGAGAACCCTATTTAAAATATTTATTATATTTTGTGTGTGGAACCCATGGGTTCGTTGGGGATGATCTGGAATACGTTTATAATCGTTTTCAACCAACATCGTTATTTATTTAGGTTGATGACCATTTGTGATCAATAATCTGTTACATATCATTTTGTACTTTTATATCTAGTGCATTCTGTCCAGCTGACCTGAAGTATTATGATAAACATGATGTGGTTATTTCAACACATCTGTGGAAAATGCTACCATGGTGTTATTTGGTGTTATGCATGTATACATTTTTGTTATTATTATAAGACAAATCGAAAGTTTCTTGCTTGTCCTTCTCTCTTACAAAATTTACGTCTGCTGCGAAAGTTATGTGGTTACAGAAATGTAACTGACTGACGCTACTTGAATGAAATGTAATTGAATGTGTTTGAACTTGTTCTACCTGAATGCCTTTGCACAGCGTTATGTTAATCTGACTGCGTATTTTCAACTGTATTCTATGTGAATGTAAAGGTATTGCAAAACCTATCTGACTGCGTAATGTTTATTGTAATGAGACACAAACTGCTAATTTTTTCTGTATAAAAATGTCGTAGCAAAGTTAACTGTCTGTGTCAATAATTATGGCTCTACAAACTTGTTTCTGACTCAACTAACAATCTTTAACGGAATGTAACGAACACAATATTTATCAATGCGATCTGACTGAGAGCGAACACTTGTTAACCTGAACACTGTATGAATTGTCCTACCCTGAAATCTGTAAATCACACTGAACAGTGAGCTTGACAAAAACTGATTCTTTCTCACTTTCACTTTTCGATTATTTTTACTTATTAACCTGATTTTTTTTTTTTTTTTTTTTTTTTTTTTTTTTTTTTTTTTTTTTTTTTTTTTTTTTTTTAGCTACACTGCATAAATTTGCGCAACACCAAACTGCTTCCTGCTGTACTGACTACTGGAAAACTAACTACAGAAAACATCTATGGCACTTTTAATCAAAATGTGAGAAGGGATAAACTGGTAATCCGTTTAAGAAACTCGAACCAATTATTAAAAATGAAATATCTGGTTTACTTTCTAACTGATGTAACTTCATGAAAATTACTAACAATGTGATGTTTTGGATTTTAAAATCTTTCAGAGAAAAATATAACTCAGATATTTAATCTACCTACAAAATTATTTTTAAACAAAGATAAACATTTCTTTATTGTTAATAAATTTAACTCGATTTATACAAACAATGTTACAACAACACCATATTTCGAGAACACTACCCATGAAATTCCTATTTCATAAAAAACGCAATCTCAAAACTAAACTATTACAATAAATACTTTTCGTAACACAGAAAGGGGTCCCTAGCATTAATCGTGAGACCACAAGCTAACAGCAAGATCTTTCCCGACCGTTACTGTTACCACCAGTTCAGCCTAACAATGCGAAGTTGTGCCATAGAAACATGCCAAATATTTCATGAAAAACTTTACCTTATAAAAACTTCAAAAGATCGTTTCTCCAACGTCATCTATTCCTTTCGTCTCCATATCTTAAACAGCTTGGTTCAGCATTCAAGTCTCAAAATCTCATCTCCTCGGCTATCCCGCCGGAACGACAACTGCACACAACCACGGTCCCCACGCTTCTGCAATCTCATCCGCGCGTAGGGTTACCAGACATCCTCTTTTACCCGGACATGTCCTCTTTTTTCGACCCTAAAAATGGTCCGGGCGGATTTTTAGCAAAATTGGAACATGTCCTCTTTTTTAAAGTAATACAACTGCTTCAATTTAAAAGTGCAAAAATATAGTTTTTCGAACTCTCATAAATGCTAACTCTATAGAATTTAGCTTGTTTTCGAACACTGTAATAATTTTTTCTAGATTATCATCATCTGATGCCGCCCGTGCGTCGAGCTCAACTTACGACTTCATAGAATTTGAAATATTTAGAGTTGTAATTAGCGTGTAATACAAGTTGCGAGGTGGCCAGATAAAGGAATTACATATACAAAAATACAAGATAACTCAGCTTCTAACAATTTCAATTTATAATCTTATGTTCATTTTTGTATAACTCTAGAAATGTCCTCTTTTTTGAGCGCTGACTTCTAGTAACCCTATCCGCGCGCCTAGCAAAGTCTGCACTCTCAATAATCACAACCCTACTTCCCAGTAACAATACTATCACCGTCTCCAATATCGATAGTACTGCCATCTAAAAATAGGACTGCAACCAAAGATAAACGACCCATGCCTGACTAGCTTGACACTGGTCTCAAATATGCAGTACATTTGAATATGAAATGTATACCTTCCCATAGCAGGTATCTGTTGTATATGAGAAATACTATCAACAAATTCTTTTAAGAAGAATGGAATTCAGAAGGTGATGCCTAAGTAGCATCAGTCTAAATAAATAGCTATCTTGGCTGATCGTCATTTTACGTTTAATATTTTTTTTCAATCGCCTATAATGCAACCTGTGTTCCAGTTTTAATCTTTGAAACGGCTTTCCGCTTTAACTGCGGGTAATTGTGATACTGATACGCTTGAACGTCTGGTACTTGAGACGTGAACCCCATGCCTCTCCCTCTCCAAGAGACGTTCGTTCAGAGGATTTCAAAAAATAATACAAATCCAAAAATTAAAGAAAAATACAAAAAAAACTGCTTCAAAAACTCATCGATTAATATAGAAAAAACTCGATCTCACGTCCACAAAGAATCGACCTACAAGGGAAAAGGAGTTACGGCGACGGTCACAGAATGCAATTCACGTAAGTCAATCTGGTGCCATGTATAGAAATCGACTGTGATTTGTTATTGTACCCAACAGCGCCCATACCATAAGGCCCTGATTCGCACTGTAAATCTTGTGCAAATGTAGTTACAGTGATACCGCCCCCTCCCCCCTCTTCCTGTAGGCGGCGAAGCAAATTGCGATCTTCATTTTCACACAAACACAACGTGGATTCGTTTCAAAACACTGTCTGATGCCATTGCTGTCCCCAGTGACGTCGTTCCATACATCGTTGCCGTCTACCATGTTTCTGTACATTAACCAAACGTAGGTGGAGAAATGGGTGATGTGCACGTAAACCATGTCGTAATAAACCACGCCCACTATTCGAGTGTTGTGTCAGAGCCGAGAAGGTCACACGTATGATCTGCAATGCAATCAGATGAGCTGTCGATCTTGAAAATGTTTGTAGAGCTTATGGAACTTAACTACGGGGTCATCAGTCCCTAAACTTACAAACTACTTATGAACTAGCTAACACTAAGGACGGCACAAATATCCATGCCCGAGGGGGGATTCGAACCCCCGACCGTAGTGGCCGTGCAGACCGTGACTGGAGCGCCTCAGTCCCCTCGGCCACCGCGGCCGGCGAGCTGGCGATCTTTTCGGGTCTCGGATGGGACACTTGATCCATCTCGTCGTGTTCTACGGCCTTCCATAAAACAATCCTCACACGTCCGTTTGAAACAATTTGTCACACGCGAGCAGAAATTTTCCAGATGGATGCATCAAATTCTGAATGCCAATAATGCCCCCTCTTTAAGACTCGCCGATAAGACCGCAAACATCTGTGAGGGATCCTGGTGTGTCTCCCTCTTCGTAGCGTGGGTAGGAGGTACTGGAGGTGAGCAGTGCCTAGCAAGGATGCGGCCAAGGTCTGTCCACAAAGGATTTATTGATAGAAGTAATCAATATTAAACTTTGAGGTGCTTGTGATGGTACAGATGTCTTGTACTATTAAATATTTCGGCAATGAATCACATATGTACTGTCCCAGCTTGTGCTAAAATTGCTGGCTCTTCTCTGTTGAACTTCTTGATCGTTGACTGCGTCGTACTGACTGGAACTATCGTACTGTATCTGTCGTTGCGACGGTGCGTCGGCGTATCTAGGCGATCCTCTTTCTTCCTATTGGCTGGCGCAAGAAGCAGGTGAAGAGGTACCTAGACTGCATGCGGCCCCGGCGGCCGAAGTACCATAGAGCGATTTATCGCGTCTTCTTGAAGTGGCGCGGCGACTTTTGCAGACCGCCGCCGTAGTGGCGAATAGCGACGCCACAGCACATCCAGCTCTTCTGCTCAATTCACTCTGATCCCCTACTTCTGGTTTATACCGACAACTAAATCCGCAGGCACGTTTTACTGGCAGATAGCGTTGCGTTGTGATATCGATGTTGAACTGAGGGCCGCCGTGGTTCAATCGCTAATCATTTTTGCAGGACATACAAATGTGCACTCCCTGTGACTGTCAGCTTCCTATATCTAGTCTTTCAAGGTGTTCTTTCTTTTTGTTTGTTTGTTTTTATGAGTGTAAAAAGCAAAGACACCCAGACGAAATGAGTACTTCACAAAGTGTAGTTATATCACGATGGTTGGGATTTAAATAGTGGCAACGCTGCTGAGGAGACACTACGCAATGAAACCTACTATTGTAGTTAACCCATTACTGATCATTGTCCCATTTTTGCGACGCAAATATTTTATTTAATTCTACATGAGCACTGTAACATTTCGCTTTGATTGTGGTGCCTAAAGAATAAATTGACTTGTATAACGCCTACATATACGAAATAAATAATTTTTCTTTAATTAGTTATGTTTAGGAAAAGGCTTAATTGGCCTCTTTTCTCTACTTTCTCTTAGCTACACTGTTCGTCTGTTGGTGCCTGCTGTACAACAGTGAATTGTTATTTAGTGGGTGTGTTTATGAGTATATGGGCATACATATAAAATTCAATATTTTTCAGATATCCTGAAGTTAATGCAATATAAATTTATTTTATGTGTCCAAATAATGTGACAATAGCACGTTACTTTATCAGCATTTTGTTGAAGTGATTTATTACGGTATAAATGTCTTATATACAAAAATTACTGTATGCATTCTTGAGATCTGATTTTCCATCATCCACATTTTACGCTTACAAGAAGAAGAAAACACATCGCATGGATTTACATTTCAAGAAATGCTATCGGAACTGCACAAGGAGAAAGTGAGTAAATAAGTAAATGAAACTAATGTTTATTCCTTTTAATGCAGATAAAATATCAGATGAAGGAGATACTGACGAAAATGTCTAAACATTTGTCGGTCTGTAAATTTTCTTCTAGTATACTGACATTTATTCTTTTTCTTTCATTTGTCACCCAAGGTATAATATTAATATAAAATAATGCTCAAAAAATAACTAAACAAGTTTTGGCATGTAATGGGTTAGTAGCACACGTTGTTGACATACCGACCTTACCTTCGAGCAAATGGACTCGCCCGTCCCACGTCACCGGCGTGTACACGAACGAAGGAAACGCAGTCACTTGTGAGCGAGCGGTCAACGTATCAGTATCACTATGTGTTCGAAACAGGAACAGCGGTGTTGGATCAATATTCAATGTGCCAGAGGTCGTACAACACGACAATGTCATAAAGGTCTTCAAGAGGGAAATCAGCTTTGCCGTACAGAACAGTGGCACGTTGAATAAAAGCCTTCAACGAAAGTCGGCAAACTGTGGCAGACAAGCATCGGTTACGTCGTTCTAGCGTCTCTGAAGAAGTTAGTGGACAGTGGACAGTGATCGATGCCAGGCGATTCGTGAGCTTGCCCACGAAACCGTAGTAGCGCATATGACTGTGCTTTGCATCACGATGTATTCCGCATGAATTGAAGGAAATGCGGAAATGGATGCGTTACGACGCTACTCGGGCATCCTTGGAGCGCTATGAGCGCGAAGTAGAGGCTTTCTTATACCGTATCGTAATACTGGATGAGACTGAGCTAGCCGCGGTGGAGTAGCCGAGCGGTCTAAGGCGCCTCGCTGCCGAGCGGGCGGTTGCTCGCCGTCGGAGGTTCGAGCGAGTCCTCCCTGGGACATGGGTGTGGGGCATGGGTCTGTGTGTTTACCTTAGTTTAAGTAGTTTGTAAGCTACGGACTGATGACCATGCAGTTTGATCCGCTAGATTTACAAACATTTATTTTTAGACTGGGCTACATCGTACTAGACAAAACTGAAACGCCAACCCAACGAATGGCGTCATTCTGGGTCGCCGAGAAAGTCGAAACTGCATCAGAGCCCCAGTATGGTGAAAGTTATGGTGATTTCCGTGTACGACTGTGATGGTATTATTCTAAGGCATTACGTTCCTCCACGGCAGACCGTCAGAGCATACTATTACTGTTAGTTTTTGGAGCGTCGCCTGCGTCCAGCTTTGCGAAAGAAGCGGCAACACGTTCTGCGCAACGCACCCATCATTTTCCAATATAATGCGCTGGCGCATATAGAGCAAGCTGTGACTGCTCTGTTCGATGGGTCTGAAGTACTGTACCATCCACCATACAGTCCTTTTTGACTCCCAAGATGAAGGAATCACTTCGTGGTATTCGCTTCAGAACTGTTCCAGAGATTCGACAGGCAGCAGACTGCTCCATTCGCACCATCAACAGAACAGTCTCTGCTAATGGTATACCACGCTTTCCACATCGCTGGCAACGGGTTCTACACAACGCTGGTGACTACTTTGAAGGGCAGTAACAAGTGCAATCATGTAACGCTTTTGTATCGGTTGTGAATAGATAGATGCCACTATTTAAGTTCGCCGCGGTGGTGTAGCCGAGCGGTCTAAGGCACCTCGCTGCGGAGCTCGCGGTTGCTCGTCGTCGGAGGTTCGAGTCCTGCCTGGAGCATGGGTGTGTGTGTTGTCCTTAGGTTAGTTTACCTTACTTTAAGTAGTTTATAAGCTACGGACTGATGACCACGCAGTTTGGTACGATAGATTTACAAACATTTGAACAAGCTATTTAAGTTCCAGCCCTCCCATTATTAAGTTCTTCGTCTTCAGCAGACGCCCGTACAATGAAATTTAATTTTGATTCAGAGCACTGCATTGTGTATGAACCTCGTGTACTTTTAAACACCTTGACTTATGTATCACGCCACAGAATCGCAACTGTAGAAATGTACAACACTATAGACGAAATATCTTGTTGCTGAGATACTCGACAGACCTTTAACAGATAAGTAACATCCGTGAGATTAGATTTCGATGTATTGTAAACAAACCGGGTTAGAAACCGGAGGACGCATGAGACGTACATTTTTCACATCCGCTCGCGCGGTGAGTGTAAGTAGAGATAAGTTATCAGGCTCAAAATAATGGCAATATCGTGGCCATCGATCTTGTTTTACATACAAACGACGAATGTGAAGCGACAACAACTTCGTTTTCTCTAGTTGGAAAGTAGATTTATTTTAAGATCCATACGTGAATCCATCATTTTGCATGATTCCTTTTGCTTATTCTTTTCACAGGCATTCAAATGTCCCTAGGCATACAATATACTTAAAATAGCTTATGCTAAGGACACACACACACACACACACACACACATTCACACACACGTCCGAGAGAGAACTCAAACCTCCCGCGCATCTCCACTGCCAATTCCGTCTGAGTTTCAGGGCAACAATTATTTTCAAAATTTAAAAAAAGAAAAAAAAGAAGAATAGTCTCTTTAGTTCGGCGACTTGCTTATTGATTCAAGCAAATTCATAGCTATATTCACGGGATTGAGCACATTTTACGAATGCGATTTGGAAAGTAACTTCCGGTATCTTTATTTCCAAAACAAAACTGTGGGTACTTTCATCAGATATCAGTCACCAGAACAGCCTTGCAGCTACTTTTCAACGTTATTTACATACACAGTCAAACATACGTCATACACAACTTTCGAAGTCTCTTCTGCATTAAACTCAACCAGTTGTGACGCTCGCCTTGTACAGTAATGGCGATTTTGTCTCATCACTTTCAAATCAAGGTAATCTTTCGCAACAGACGGTTTGCCAATTCCTTCTTCATCATGGACATCACTGGGTCCGTCACGAAGTGCACACAACCAGCGTCGAACAATATTGTCACTCATAACGTTCTCGTACACTTTGCAACGGTTTTGTTATGGCGAAACTGCTTTGTGGTCGTTTGCGTCAAGGAAATGGTAATCTAAAACTTGAGACTGAAAAAATAGATCAGAAATTGTCGTGTTTGAGTTTGTCGTAAAGAAATTGGATTTACGTCAGAATACTGTGTTATAAAACTGTGAATGTTCATTAAATAGCTGTCCAGGTCTAAAATTGTTGCAGAATGTCACAGGGTTCTGGAGCTACGTAACTGGCTCAGAAGACAGCACGTAGAATATTGGACCAAAGTCCATCAACAAAAACATGGCAAGGTAATGATGCCAAAGCCTTGTTTTAAAAGAAGCTCTGCAATCCTGGGTCTGATCAGGAGAGAGATTAGACTCATGGTTGGATTGCTGACAGGCCATGGGAATTTCAAAAAACATCTACATACAATGGGAATAACAGAAGAGGACCCTAAATGTAGGGTCTGTGATGACGGTGATGAAACTGCATCACATCTGATCTTCGAATGCATTGCACTGGAGAGTAAAAGGCACAGAACATTTGGGACAACCAGACCCGAAGAAATGGTGTCTAATAAAGAACTGGTAAAGGGACTCCTTGCACAGTTCAAGGGCATTGGTTGGCTTTACTAGACATACAGAGAGCGATACCGCACAATAAACTTAGTTTCGGTGCGGGAAGTGGCAGGTTAGACCAAGGCTGTTTCGGCTTCCCTGAAAAAATCAAATCAAATAGCTGTCCCGTTAATATTGTACTTTCAAAGCTCTGATAAAATGTGAGAATTTACTTTCTGGTAGGAATTCGAGAAGAACATACTACTATTTGGCCACGATAACTTGACGATTTTGCTGGTGCTGCCAGAAGCGGAGACCATCGGGATGTTTATAAATATTCATTTCTCACCGTGCGCTGCCAACTTTACACTGCCCATTGAAGCATGCATTGATGGAATCCACTAACAAATAAAATAACTTCTGCAGGCATTTTCAAATATGCTTGCATTAGAACAAAAACTTACTGAAGCTTACTTCTTCAAGGCGCTCGGATACATTAATTACTTTCAGAAACATATTGTAACTATTTTTAACAGAGTTTACCAGTTACTAAAACTTTTTCTCAAACATGTTGAAACTGCTTGTGTCGCAGCTGCACATTTATTTGGCAGTTGTGACTAGTTTCGATACATTTCCTCCATTTTTCAAACTCTTAGTCTGTGCTTCAGGCGTAAGAAATACAGCTGATTTAATTTGAAAGATAGCTTGATAAAAATTTTGTTTTTGCACATGCTTGTAGGCAACGCACACATGCCAGTGAAAAAACAAACTTTCTTATCAATCTATATTTCATACTATCTTAAACCCGCAGCTCCGCTCGCGCGTTGGTTGATTCTGGTAGATAAGCTATCTTTCAGTAGTGTGCTATTTATTTATTCTTATATTTCCTTATTCGTATGCATATCCTTACAGAGAAAGAGCTGAAGACATTGTAGCACGCATATACCAAAGATATGGTCTGTGACATCACGTTTCGCTGTCTATAACCTCCTTGCTATAGAGTCTCAAACGTCATCGCTGGCCTTCAGTCCGAATTTTTTTATAATTTGACGACTTTCAACCACCATATCTTCCACCCCCATATAGCTATGGAACTGCTATGATGTACAACGGGAGACTTCAGACAACAATTACATACAGACCATTCGTTTGCGTTCTGTAGTTTTCACTGCAGAGCGAAATATTAACACACACACACGTAGAATTTTATATACACCGATAACTTTCCATCCCAATATACTCCACCCTTTTATCATTATCAACCCTCAAGCAACAATGCCACCAATAAAACCATTTTCAAAGAGTAAATATAATTTTCAAAGTGTAATTATTGTTCCGCATTTCGCGTTATATTCTTCAAATTACTAAATATCTATCAGATCGCTATAAACTCGCACCTAAAACCTTCCTCAGGTATAAATTACTAACTGTACAAATATTTAAGTCTCTGCGTCTTGTCGTTCGGTCGTGAGAGGCGTACACCGAACAGACATTCACATTAATATATATAGATAAATAGCTATCCGATCGCCTTAAAACCGCGCCTAAAGCCTTCCCCGGGTAGACATTAGTAACTGTACAAATTTTTAGCTCTTTATGTCTTGTGGTTCAGACGTGATAAACGTACACCGAACAGACATTCACATTTATAGATATAGATTAAATCAGTTGGTTTCTTATGGTTGAAGCATGGAATAAAATGGACGAAAAGTATCGAAACTAGTCACAACTTTCAAATAAATGTGCTGTTGGGACAGTGAAGAATATACATGAGACAGAAATATGTTACTAACACTGATATTACAAATAAAGCCAAAGAGTAGACACCTTCCAATTCGAGTAATTTCACTACGAATTACTGGATGTTATCGTATTTATTTGTTTTATTTTTTTATTTATTTACTTTTCTTCTTGCCCCCAAAAATCGTATTGTTCCACGTCCGTCACACTCGGCGGCATCTCCCGTCGCTACATACATTTTGAATATCTCCATTCACAAACGAAATGGCCGAATAAATCTCATAGGACGTTGGCTCTCGCTACACAACGGAACAAAATGGTGATTCTAGCGAAACTGGTTCGATGCCTTGAATTCCTTCATCGCAGAGTAGCACTTGCACCCGTATTTTGTGAATATATTCCAATTTACGTCCTCCATCAGCTTTTCTGTCAATATATCCCTTGAGTACAGTAAAACTTTTTGTTCCATCTTTTAACACATGCTCTATTACTCCCTTCCTTCTTTTTGTTATTGTTTTCCATATGTGCCGCCAATCATACAGATAAATTTATTTTTTATCTTAACTAAATGCTGAAACCACTTGAGTATGCCGGCCGCGGTGGCCGAGGGGACTGAGGCGCTTCAGTCACGGTCTGCACGGCCACTCGGTTCGAATCCCCCCTCGGGCATGGATATTTGTGCCGTCCTTAGTCTTAGTTAGTTCATATGTAGTTTGTAAGTTTAGGGACTGATGACCCCGTAGTTAAGTCCCATAGACTATACAAACATTTGAACACTTGTGTATCGGCTTTAGACAGGTATAATGAACTTTATTACATCATATAGTAGCCGCTGTGGACGGGCCGTGCGCTCTATGGTGCCTAGCTGGGGAACGCGTATCTCCTGTAGGTTAAAATAAAACTGTTTTACGGATCTGGTACATCAAAAAAGAGTCAAAAACAATTCGGCTGAAGATGGAATGGTACATCTCGTCTTCATCGTAAAGCAACCTACTGGAGATCAAGCAAATCAAATGATTGGGTAAGTGTCTCAAAGGAAGAAATTTTGTAATACGTTTGAAGTATTGGTGTCACCCATGCCTCAGGCAGAAAATATTGTTAGTTGTGTACCGACCTTTACCCAAGAATATGCATATTTCACAAATCTGAACAGAAATATGGTATTACGGTTCATATATTGTTCTTTATGTCATGTTACACTGAAAAAAATAGAAATCCTAACAATGCAAAGTGTCATTGTTTTTTTGCTCCTTAGACTCCTGATTACACCCCAATTTTCCATTAATACTCCCAAAAAGGCATATACATTAGCTAACTACGAAAAGAAGTGAATGATAAAAATTAGTGAGGAAAGTGGGTTATCCTGATGAAGACGAATTCGTACACATTGAATTGTGTGGTAATGTTTGGACAGTGATATTTGGAGATTAGTGTTTAATTATTGTGCTATGCAGGTGATTGGCATTTACACGTGTCAAGTGTAAACGGTTCTACCTATCCCGCGCATAATGTATACACGACGGCATTGTTACCCTGGCCAGTTCTTCGTATTGGCAGGTAATATACATGATATATTACTGTTCAGTAAATAATCATTGTATACTAGTTGCAAAACCCGACGTTGCCCGGGTATTTTTTTATCCCATACCAGAGGCGCCTCCTACCCCTCGGCCAATGACTCACCCCCCGCCCCCACCAAACTGTGACCAACCCTCCCCCCCCCCCAGATACTTGGATGCCTAGTTAATTACCCAATAAATATGTTTTGGCCATTTGATATTGAAATTAATAGGTATATTTTATTTCACGTTTTATGAATTGTTTTACAAAGACACACCTCGTCCAGGCTAGCCAAAAGCACTAATTTTTTCATCCCCCTCCCCCCTCCCCAGGAATGTTAATGACACAGCTTGCGTCATGACTCCCCCCCCCCCCTATCCCTGTGGACACATCTGTCCCATACTCTCAATAGTCCATCCGCTCTCCTTCTCTCTCTCTCTCTCTCTCTGTCCATCTCTCCCTATGTCCATCTCTCCGTCTGTTCTCTTTCGTTTCTTATTTATCTTCCCTTCCCCTCCCCTCTATCGACTCATTCGCCCCCCCCCCCCCTCTCTGTCCTATATCTCTCTTTGTTCGTTCCCGCCTCTTCGATTCATGTCCTCCTATCTATTGAAATTCACATACATCTGTTAACTTAAACATGCAAAAGTCTGTGGCTAATGGATGATAAGAAAACCTTCCCCGTGAAATCATACATACATTGGCCAACTTTCATGGTAAGCGGTAAAACGGTGTCTTGTAAGGTGTACTCTACCAGCCACCGAACAAAACAAGACATAGACAGTTACGTTCCTCCTGTTTTACTGGCCATGTGTGTAAATGTTTTCAATATCGGAATAAAACTGTAGATTTTGTCGAATACCTTAACTAAAATATCCTCCGCCATGCACCGTACGAAATTTTATACAGGCAGAAAACTTCCTCAAAATTTCATCGAGATAGGAATAAAACTCCGGTTATTAAGGTATTTAGGTAAAGTACCCTGCGCCAGCCACCGTTCGCAATTTTATGTTTTCAGTGAAGTGTTCAAGATTTCATCAAGATCGGAATAAATGCTAGATTTTGAAAAAGTTCGTAAATAAAATAGGCCCTACCCTTCGCCGTTTTTATGTAGAGTGTGACCTTACTCTTGTTTTGAAGACTAAATGTGCAAAAATTTCTCAAGATTGGACTAAAACTGTCGATTTGTATGAACTGCAAACAAAAACAAAGGAGATGGCTTATCATGCATCTCATTGCTTATGACGTCATATCGTCTGAGAGATGTGTCGTTGGTGGTTCTCACTCTTACAGCAATTCTTACCTCGCGAGAAGGAATACTTGCACAAATCGGTCAAGATTATTTATTTATCCAATCCAAGACATCATTTATCTTATAACAGTACACTACAATAATTACAAGAAAAGGATATAAAGCAGTCATAATAGTGTACATAATAGCATAGAAGTAAATATTAAATGCAATAATATCGAAAATATTTTTTTCTAAAATACAACAATACATTTAAAAGAGCTGATGTAATTCTATCGGGGATTACAAAATTCACATTCCACATGAAACCTAACACATTGCAGCATGAATGACTTTGTCATTTGCTGCGAGTAAATCCTCAATCGTACAAGGTTCGTCCAGCTTCCTGCAGACGAGAAGGTGTTGTGGCTCTTGCAGTCCTCCACACACGAAGGGTTCGTCTGCATTGGAGTAGCCCCATTTCTTCAGGTTTATTCTGCACCGTGATACTCCCGTTCGTAGTATATCCGGTGCTTTCCAGATCTATATGGAAGTTCGAGGCCACTGTTGGTTCTCCCCGGTCCAGTGGTTTAGGAGGAGACGATCACAATTGTCGCATGATGCAGAATTTTTTCTCGTGTTTGTCTATGACGTCATATCTCATGAACTATGTGTCTACAGTGATATCACTAGCCTATAACCTTCGCGAATGTGCAAACGATAGGTTGACAAAGTTTCATCGCAATCGGATGAACGATACGGCAGCATATAAAAATACGAATAAACGTACAATCATTTTTATATTAGATTTTACTTCCTTTGTAGACCACTGAAACCCAAAATTAACGGCTGACAAATATTTAAAACCAAAATTAAAACATCCCAGATCCCAGAATTGTCGGTTACTTTTTTTATTTCATGACCGATGTAGAGTATCTTCAGTTGACTAGCACCATGATGGCAGTCCACGTATGCGCGGCTTGCCGTGTCCACCGCTACCACCTGCCATCATGATGCTAGCCATCAGAAGATAGTCCACATTGACTGAAACCATTCATGAAATAAAAAAAATTATTCTGTGATCTGGACTGTTGTAATGCTAACTTTAACCATTATTTTAAAATCACGGTTCTCCATTGTGCTTTCTAAAATTACTGACGAATATTTGGTGAAAAAATCTGTTAAAAATTGGTAATATCATATTTCTTATCAACTACATAAGCTGATGATATCAGAAATGATAAGGTGATTCACTTTTGTTATTTGTGTACTATACCCGAAGAGGACAGTAGAAACTTCATGGCAGTGTATAGAAGGGTTACAATGCCAAAACAGACATGATTAAGAAAAAAATATGAATACAGACGCCAGAAATCCTTTTCAAAATCATTTTAAGCAAAAAAAAAAAAAAAAAAAAAATTCCTTCAGTAAGTGGGGATATTGAAAAGAATCGACTTGCAGCTTTTCAATTGTGGATATGTTGGAAAATGCCAACAGAACTTGAACAACGACAAAAAACCGAAAGTCTTGACGGAAATCAACGAAGATGTTGTTGTTGTGGTCTTCAGTCCGCAGACTGATTTAATGCAGCTCTTCACGCTACCCTGCCCTGTGCAAGTCTCTACATCTGAGAATAAGTTCGGCAAACCTACATTCTTTTGAATCTGCTTACTTTATTCGTCCCTCGGTCAACCTCTACGATTTTTAACCCACACACTTCCTTCTAATGCTAAGTTGTAAATTCCTTGATGTCTCAGAATGTGTCCTACCAATCTATCCCTTCTCTTAGGATATGCCAGAAACTCATTTTCTCCCTAATTAGGTTAAGCAAATGTTCAAATTTTTGTAAATCTATCGGACCAAACTGCGTGGTCATCAGTCCGTAGCTTACAAACTACTTAAACCTAGGTAAACTAACCTGAGGACAAACGCACACACCCATGCCCCAGGGAGGACTCGAACCTCCACAGCGAGCAACCGCGCGCTCCGCAGCGAGACGCTTTAGACCGCTCGGCTACTCCACCGTGGCTTCGGTTAAGCACCTCCTCATTAGTTACGTGGTCTATCCATCTAATTTTCATCATTCGTCGGTAACACCACATTTCAAAAGCTTCTATCATCTTTTTATCTGAACTCCTTAACGTCCACGTTTCACTCAAATACAGTGCTACTCTGCAGATAAATGCTTTCAGAAAGGACTTCCTAACATTTCAGTTAATATTGATGTTAACAAGTTTCGCTTCTTTAGAAAAGCTTTTCTTCCCATCTTCTCTACATCAGCCATCAGAAGTTATCTTGCTACCCAAATAACAAAACTCTTCTACTACTTTTATTAACTCATTACCTAATCTAATTACTTCAGCATCACCTGACTTTCTGACATTACATTCCATTACCCTTGTTTTACTCTTGTTAATGTTCATATCTTCCTTTCACGACACTGTCCATTACATTCAATTGCTCTTCCAGATCCTTTGCAGTCTCTGACAAAATTAGTATGTCACCGGCAAACCGCAAAGTTTTTATTTATTCTCACTGAACTTTAATTCTCCTTGCATTCCTTTACTGCTTGCGTAATGTACAGACTGAATAGTACTGGGGAAAGGCTACAACCCTGTCTTACTCCCTTCCCAACCTCTGCGGCTCTTTCTTGCCCGTCGACTCTAATAACTGCTTTCTGGTTTTTGTATAGGTTGAACATAACTCTTCGCTCCCTTTATTTTACCCCTGCTACCTTTAGAATCAGAAAGATTGTTTCCCAGTCAACATTGTCAAAAGCTTTCTTCAAATCTACAAACGCTAAAAACGTAGGTTTCCCTTTTCTTAGCCAATCCTCTAAGATAAGTCGTAATGTGAGTATTGCCTCACGTGTTCCTACATTTCTCCTAAATCCAAACGGATCTTCCCCGAGGTCGGATTCCACAAGTTTCTTTTCCATTCGTCTGTAAATAATTCGTGTTAGTACTTTGCGACCATGACTTATAAACTGATAGTTCTGTAATTTTCACATTTGTCTGTACGTGCTTTCTTTGGAATTGGAATTACGATTATCTTCTTGATGTCGGAGGGTACTTCCCTTGTTTTATACATCTTGCATACCAGGTGGAACAATTTTTTCACGACTGGCTCTCCTAACGATATCAGCAGTTCAGACGGAATATCATCTACTCCAAGAGCCTTGTGTCGACTCAGATCCTTCAGCGCTCTGTCAAATTCTTCTCGCAGTATCGTATCACCTGTCTCATCTTTCTCCACTTCGTCTTCAATTTCTAGAATACTGCCTTCAAGTTTATTTCCTTCGTATAGGGCCTCTATATATTCCTTCCACAGTTCAGCTTTCCCCTCTTTGCTTAACGAAGATAGAAACTATTAAAAGATAAACATAAAATTTATTGGACATGTGCTACAAGGGACACATTTACCATTAACATTTTTGAAGAGAAAACAGTAAGAAAGAAAGAGCACACAGTAGAATGAAGTATTAGGTAAGACGTCGAGAAGGGGACAGGATGTAACAATCATATGAAACTAAACCGAGCACACATTTCTTTTTATTCGTCTCAAAAAGATCACGAGAGAAGTAAGAAAATGCTTAACAGTTATAAACATGAATGGATGGACGATTAACTTTTCAACGTAAAAAATTAGACGTAACAGTAATTAATTTTCATTCACCTAGGAGTAGGCTGCGTGGAAAGCATGAGAGTCACCACACAGTTGTACGTGTTTGTACATGAGTAAACATTAAAACACATTTAACTATAGACGAAATAATAAACAGTACATTGTTTTCGCCAAGAAACAGACAACGTCCAAGGTACTGGAGTAACACGAACAAATTACAGTTGCGCAGTAACGAACTGTGTTACGATTTTTCAGTTACAGTTAAGTTACTAGTGATTTTTAATTTTATTTTGCATATGTGGAGGTAATTGTCTCCGATATGCCCATGTGGTTTTAAGATGATATAGTGATGATTATATACAGTCGTTACGATTTTTATATAGTCATTTCGCTGAGGTATAGTGTCGTGTGTTATTTAAGAATATCTATCGATTCCCTTGATATTATCTATGGTTTTATTAGGATATTACATCTTTTGAAAGAAAATTGACGACTGCTGATTTTGTAAGGGCTTCCAAACTTCAGTCAACATGTTCACGTCATACCTACGTGAGGTATTTCTTAGAACAACAGAAGACTCATAAAGGCAAAAAATACAAAGATTTTTCACGTGTTTTCATGTATATGACATTTGGTTAAGGGACTGATGACCGTTGTAGTTTTGTCCCTCTTAAATATCCAAACAACAACATTTGGTTAACAAATCCTACATAGATATAAAGCAATGAACTATGATGATATCCTATCACCGCATAATTATCTTCAAGTTATGATTGCAGTATAACTTCCAGTAACATAGTGGTTAAAACAATTATATTTTTCATGGTATCCTTATTTCGATGTTCACATACTTGATATTTATTACATCTGATAATGGTGACTTAGCTTCACAAAAACTAGTAATGTATACTTCTATAATGTGCTGTGACTACGGCCTGACTACTACACTAAAATCAAATATAGCACAAACCTTACATTCTAGTGACGCTCCTTATCAGTCATGTATAATTATAAAATTTCTACCTTTGCTTACTACGCTTAAGTGAAATTTAATTTTCGGATCCATCACTATACAAAGACTAAAGATACACCGTGTTGACTGTATTGGCTGGTGATGTTCGCTCGCCATCTTCCACCTCCACGTTCCACGAATACGTGGAATTTATGCCAAATAAAAGTCGACGTCCGGATGAGAAATAACAATGTGCAGTCAGCTGTAAGCTCCGAAGAGACGGGAACATGAAAATTTCATGTAGTCCAGGATTGGAGACTTGCATCGGGGAATCAGTTTGCGCCTAGACAAGTGGAAATAATATAGATCCAGTCGATTTACTCTCCTTGCGTGAAAGGCGATCTATCTGTTCCGTCATGTTTTATTGACAAAGTAAAAGCTGTCTTGGCAAAACTTAAAATTAAGGTTATTGGTCTTTGCAATACATAGTTGGCGGAGAGTCTGCGAGTTTAGTGTTCTCTTCTCCTCCTTACACACGAAAACCATTATCATAAAAGTCAATCACCATAAAACAAATACCAAGTGATTCAGACTGAATTAACAGATATATGCCTGTTTCCCATCTGCTCTTTTATACAGTTTAAGGAAACAAATAATTTCAGGAAATGTAATAGTTCCGAAAAGTATCTTATATAATCCAAGCTTACACAGTTTAGTGAAATGTCTGTACAGTGTACGCAGCATGTTTCGATTCATTCAGCTCATCCCCGTGCTTATGTCGATTATGTCTTATGGCTTCTTATTTTATACTGCCATCACGGTGTCATGAAAGCTGTGAAATCTAGAATTGTGTATAAAACAATGATTTTTGCGTGGTCACTAATATGACATTAGGGGACCTGAACTCTGTCGAACGAAACTTAGTATTTATTCGGAACACCGAGACCTTGCAAACATTAAACATATGAATGTTATAGGAGTGGTAAGTATGAGTGTATTTGAAAATACATTTTTGTTTTCCGAATATCTGGTCATTATTCTTTTAAGGTATTTCCTTTAAAAAAAACTGTATACAACAAACAATTTTATACACAGTTTCCGGTACTGCACTAGATGCTCCAAAGCCCACACTGCTCTCCTCATTACTCTCTCCGTGTAACAGCCATAAGGGTGGACACGACTTATAAGCGGGTGCTGTGATTCAGTCAGTTATAAGAAGGACGTACTTTCGTTTATTTTGTATAAAGTACGAACCCACACATCACTAAAACATATTATTCTACATTTTCTGAAGTCATCGTCACAAAGTAATGAAGGTAAACTATGTACCGTCCAGGGTCGACAAGCGCGGTTACTGTGTAAACTAGTATACGTTTACAATGGCTCTTCCTAGGTCTGCGAGAACAGCACTTTTGTGAAAATGGATCGACGGATAGGATTTACTGAAAGAATTGATTGTTTTTGTGTACAGTATTGTGATTGTTGCAGTAACGAGTAGAGGTGGCAATTATTGGTTATCGCCTTTCGGGATATTACAACGGTTTTGAAGATACACTTCACTTTTTCGATTACTTCATATTGAATGTAAGGTAAGGGGTAAATAACAGAAAAATAATCTCAAAACAGGATGACTTTCCCAGATGTTTTACCGATAGCACTCTGCTGGTCCCCTGTCAACACTCTTTACTTTTCCACAACGCGCGGCAAGTCTTTAACATCGCTACAATGTCATCCAGCTACGACGGCTGACGTCACAATAACGCGGCTGCAGAGCGGTTTTGAGGTCTTTGAAAAAATCGCGCTAGCTTAACGCTGAAATCACTCGCTAAAATGTCTTCGCCGGGACCAAACCTAGTGGGTTACATACAGTTAATGCTGTTGCACAACGAATATCTTGCTTGACTTTTTATCTGTAACTCCACATTGGCGATCCTAATGCCAAAAATTCTCTATAGATCAAATAAAAATATAAATAAACTGCCAACAAATTTAAAAAATACAAAAATAAATTAAAAACTGTAAAATTAAAAAAAAAATGCTTTGCTTGTCACACGGATATGTATAGACTCGGGGATTTCTGCCGAGACATGCGTATGCCTGTGGGGATACTGTAGAATTAGTTAGAGTAAGTCTATAAGTAGTTATTGCCCTTATTAGATGGCAAACTTCGAGTTCTTCCGTAGCTGCGAGGAACATATTTTGGCAATTAGTCTGGAAGACAATTTATTGTATCTCAAGGCTAATTTTTTTCTCTTTTTTTCTGTAAATTTTCAATACTTTCAAATTTCTTTTTAATTTTATTTACATTAGTATTGTCAATGATTACAGTTAACATAAGTAATAAATACATTTACATTTATACAACAATGCATGAGACAATGTAAAATGATTATGTACGACCTGTTTAGAGTTTCAAGGGAACAGGTCTAAATAATGTGGCAATCAATTGAATTGAATTGTCTTCGTAGTGAGTGTGTGTGAACCCTAAGTGAAAAAGCTGACCTAACACTGTTTCAAATATATTCACTGAAATTTGCGCATATTAGATCATTTTCAGACTACAAAAATATTTTAACAGATAAACGCAGGAATTTAATGGAAAAGAATTTAGGAATGTTGTTAGTTGTCAACTGAAGAGTGGAAATGCTAAAGGATGCAAGTGCCATTTTTTGACTTTCGGGGTTTTTCACTGCTAACCGATCTATGTCTTCGCGCCGATACGCTGCAAAGAGATTTACGTGCTACAGTCATTCCTTGTAGTTGCTACTAACTGCAAGAGATTGCACTAGTCCTACGTCCAGATGGGCCTGCTCTGCTAATGGATCTATGTCCACAGGCATCTGACGCTAGCAGAACAGCAGTCTGTAGTCAAGGTTATGCCCCAACACTATTATTTTGCTTACCGAATCCGTTGCTTGCTATTTAAAATGATGTACCTGTTAATAATGATAATATGAACGCCAGTGATTTTTAGTGTTGATGTAAGTGTTGAGGAAAAAACAGGATAAGGCAAGATTAAGCGGAACGTCGTACCTCACCCAGAAGAAACAGAACAAGGAAAGAAATTGCTACAAAACAACCGCCATCTTTACAAGTTAGTTCTGTTATAAATGAAGTAAACTTATAATATGAAACAAGCCTACATTATCCAGTTGTGGCAGGTTGATATACATATTTTTCGTTTGTTTTGTGTTTAGGTGTTCTGCAAGTGTAAGTACAGTTGATATGAAAACTCAGCTCTTTGAAGAATACCGCCAACTTGACCTGAACCAACAAGGCAATTAATTACCTGATGGGGCTTATAGAGGTTTTTCTTACTCAAAGACGACGCCATGGGACCTATAAGAAAGACGCAGATAGGTAAAAGGCAGTCAGCTGCCTGCTACACACTTCCTGATGGGGCAAGGGAGTATGCAAAGCTACATTTTTAAATACCTTCAATATTTATACTAAAAAATCAAACAATTGTTACGAAGAAAACATCAGGTTCTGAGGTTTTCAAAGACATAGCTTTCTTTGATCAAAATAAGCAAACAACAGCCTGGTATTGTGTCCTGCAAAAGAAGCTTTTCCGATCAGTGGGATTGGGAGAATTTTCATGTTCTGAAGAAAGGCAAGACAACGAAAGACACAGCAGTTGTGGAATTGATAAAACTTCCAGATACTGTTCCACGGCACTAAATAAGAAAACGATTTTTCCACTATCATTGATTTGATTACGTGGACGACAACAACAAGTTTTCCGACAGCTGATACCTTCATAAAGTCATTGTTGTCTCATGGCACTTCGATCTAATAGCTATGACAAGCCGGCCGCGGTGGCCGAGGAGACTGAGGCGCTCCAGTCACGGTCTGCACGGCCACTACGGTCGGGGGTTCGAATCCCCCCTCGGGCATGGATATTTGTGCCGTCTTTAGTATAAGGTAGTTCATAAGTAGTTTGTAAGTTTAGGGGCTGATGACCCCGTAGTTAAATCCCATAAGCTTAATAAACATTTGAAAATTTGAGCTATGACAAGACCTATTGCACTTACACATTTCTGCATAAAACGCTACGTAACTTTTTGATTTTTCAACATAAGTAGAAAAACCTTTGTCAACGTTTCTATAACTATGTAAAGAGTTAATTTGTCTTTCGTTAGAAGCAAATCCACTCCCATGAACCACAGACATTGCCGAGGTGGGGTGGCTTGCGTGCCTCAACGATACAGATAGCCGTACCGTAGGTGCAACCACAGCGGAGGGGTATCTGTGGAGAGGCCAGACAAACGTGTGGTTCCTGAAGAGGGGCAGCACCCTTTCAGTAGTTACAGGGGCAACAGTCTGGATGATTGACTGAGCTGGCCTTGTAACATCAGCTAATGTGGCTTTGCCACACAGCTACTGCGATCGTCTGAAAGCAAGGGGAAACTACAGCCGTTACCTTTCCCGAGGACATGCAGCTCTACTGTATGAACATATTATGATGGCATCCTCTCGGGTAAAATATTCCGGAGGTAAAATAGTCCCTCATTCGGATCTCCGGGCGGGGACTACTCAGGAGGATGTGATCATCAGGAAAGACAATACTGGCATTCTACGGGTCGGAGCGTGGAATGTTAGATCCCTTAATCGAGTAGGAAAATTAGAAAATTTAAAAAGGGAAATGGATAGGTTGAAGTTAGATATAGTGGGGATTAGTGAAGTTCGGTGGCAGGATGAACAGGATTTCTGGTCAGGTGAGTACAGGATTATAAATACAAAATCAATTGGGGGTATCACAGGAGTAGGATTGATAATGAATAAGAAAATAGGAATGCGGGTAAACTACTATGACCAGCACAGTGATCGCATTATCATTGTCAAGATAGATACGAAGCCAACACCGACAACAGTAGTACAGGTTTATATGCCAACTAGCTCTGCTGATGATGAGGAAATCGAAGAAATATATGAGGAGCTAAAGGAAATTATTCAGACAATTAAGGGAGAGGAAAACTTAATTGTTATGGGAGACTGGAATTCGGTAGTAGGACAAGGAAGGGAAGGGAGGATAGTAGGTGAATATGGTCTGGGCAAAAGGAATGAAAGAGGAACCCGCCTGGTAGAATTTTGCACAGAACATAATTTAGTTATAACAAATACCTGGTTCAAGAATCACAAAAGAAGGTTGTATACGTGGAAGAGACCAGGAGACACCAGAAGATACCAGATAGATTTTATAATGGTAAGATTTTATAATGGTAAGACATAGATTTCGGAACCAGGTTCTACAGTGTAAGACATACCCAGGGGCAGACATAGACACTGTCCATAACTTGTTGGTTATGAACTGTAGGCTGAAACTACAAAAAGGTAGGAAAATAAGGAGATGGGACCTGGATAAATTGAAGGAACCTGAGGTTCTTAAGAATTTCAGAGGGAGCTTTAGGCAACAATTGACAGAAACAGGGGAAAATAAAACAGTAGAGGAGGAATGGGTAAAATTGAGAGATGAAATAGTGAAGGTAGCAGAGGACAAAATAGGTAGGAAGGAAAGACCTACAAAAAATCCTTGGATATCACAGGAGATACTAAATTTAATCGATGAAAGGAGAAAATATAAAAATGCAGTAAATGAAACAGGCAAAATGGAGTACAGACGACTAAGAAATGAGATTGACAGGAAGTGCAAAATGGCTAAGCAGGAATGGCTAGAAGGCAAATGCAAGGATGTAGAAGAATTTATAAATAGGGGAAAAATAGATACAGCATACAGGAAAATAAAAGAAACACTTGGAGATAAGAAAAACAGCTCTATGAATATCAAGGACACTGATGGAAAACCAGTTCTCAGCAAAGAAGGGAAAGCTGAAAGGTGGAAAGAGTATATAGAGGGGCTCTACAAAGGAAATGAACTTCGAGACAATATTGTAGGAAGAGGATGTAGATGAAGATGAAATAGGAGATACTGTACTGAGAGAAGACTTTGACAGAGCCCTGAAAGACCTAAGTCGAAACAAGGCCCCTGGAATAGATGATATTCCCTCAGAGCTACTGAAGTCTCTGGGAGAACCAGCCATGACAAAATTGTGTCACCTGGTGTGTAAGATGTATGACACAGGTGAAATACCCTCAGAGTTTAAGGAAAATGTTATAATCCCCATCCCTAAGGAAGCAGGTGCAGACAGGTGTGAAAACTACAGAACCATCAGTTTAATAAGTCATGGTTGCAAAGTATTAACGCGAATTATATACAGAAGGATGGAAAAGCTGGTAGAAGCCGAACTCGGGGAAGATCAGTTTGGGTTCAGGAGAAATGTAGGAACTCGGGAGGCAATACTTACTTTACGGCTTATCCTAGAAGATAGATTAAGAAAAGGCAAACCTACATTTCTAGCTTTTGTAGATTTGGAGAAGGCTTTTGACAATGTTGATTGGAATAAACTCTTTCAAGTTCTGAAGCAAGCAGGAGTAAAATATAGGGAGCGTAAGGTTATTTACAACTTGTACAAAAAACCAGACAGCGGTTGTCAGAGTTGAAGGGCATGAAAGGGATGCAGTAGTTGGAAAGGGAGTAAGACAGGGTTGTAGTCTTTCTCCAATGTTGTTCAATTTGTACATTGAGCAAGCTATAAAGGAATGCAAGGAGAAATTTGGTGAAGGAATTAAAGTTCAGGGGGAAGAATTAAAAACATTACGTTTTGCTGACGACATAGTAATTCTGTCAGATACAGCAAAGGACCTGGAAGAGCAATTGAACGGAATGGACAATGTGCTGAGAGGTGCATATAAGATGAACATTAACAAGAGCAAAACTACGGTAATGGAGTGCAGTGTAAGAAAATCAGGTGATTCTTAAGGAATTAGATTGGGAAACGAAGGAATAAAGGTGGTAGATGAGTTTTGTTACTTGGGCAGTAAAATAACAAATGATGGTCGCAGTACAGAGGATATAAAATGCAGAATGGCAATGGGTAGAAAAGTGTTCTTGAAAAGGAGAAATTTGTTAACATCGAATATTGATTTAAACCTAAGGAAGTCCTTTCTGAAGGCATTTGTATGGAGTGTTGCCTTGTATGGGAGTGAGACATGGACGGACAGGAAGAGGATTGAGGCTTTTGAAATATGGTGCTACAGAAGAATGCTGAAGATTAGGTGGGTGAATCGCATGACTAATGAGGAGGTACTGAACAGAATTTGGGAGAAAAGGAATTTCTGGCATACCTTGACTAAAAGAAGGGATAGATTGGTAGGACACATTCTTAGACATCAAGGAATTGTGAATTTAGCTTTGGAGGGAAGTGTGTGGGGTAAAAACCGCAGGGGAAGACCAAGAGATGGATACAGTAAGCAGATTCAGACAGATGTAGGTTGTCGCTCTTATGTGGAGATGAAGAGGCTTGCTCAGGATAGGGTATTGTTGAGAGCTGCATCAAACCAGTCTCCGGACTGAAGACCACAACAACAACATCCATTTCTCACAGAGATGTGCATTTTTTTTTCGTTCCCTCAACAATTCTATTTTCGGCACTTAACACCTTTAGCAATTCCGCTCTTCAACTGTCAAACATGGAATTGAAAAAATAAATTGTGAGTAGAAACTATAATGCATATTTTAATGATTATTTCTGCTCATCGCGCATGTTCTGTAGTTTGATAGTACATGAATACATGCATATTTCTGGAATTTATAGTACATGAAATGCTCGTCTCTAATTATAAGGCTTTAATGATTTATTTAATTAATTTAATTATGAATTTAATAGTATCTCAGCTACATCTGTAATTAATAGACTATAGATACTAGGTTACAAATAAAAACTAAGTAGCATTATACATTCATATATACATTCATGATTTTCACAAATTACACGTCATTATTGTCCACAGTAGGTTCATATCTCCCTCCAATGTTCGGCACACTTCAGTGCAGCTAGTTGGCCAGCCACAGGTCTTGGAAAGGGTTTGGGGCCGGCAAGGATGAACAGCTCAGCAGGTGTGTCATCGTTTGTTTTTCCCCACGTTGGCAGGGCTCGTCTTCTGCGTACTGCCACTTGAACAGCTTAGCCTTTCATCTTCCCATTCGACACCTCTCTTTAGGCTCTTCCAGATTCTCCATTCCAGTTGTCATCCAGCTGGAAGTGTTTCTTCCATTGCAAGCTGCATTTTTCCAATTTCTGTTTCCACATTGATCCCCTCGTTGTAGATTGACTTTCATTTAGTGGATGTTCAAATTTAATGAAATCTTTCCGCGATTTTAGTCTTGCCACTACTGGCTGATGTCCGAACAGGGTATGTCTTCCACCCTCGCAATGTCTGCTTCTTTCAACCATTGCCAAAGTTTGCCGTCTAATCTGTGGGGGAGTTATTCCAGGACACATATAAAGAAGATCACGGTTTGTAGGCTTCAGGCATCCCGTAATTAATTGACATGAATCGTTAAGTGCTGCATCTAGCTTGTGGGCGTGCGTCGATCTTCTCCATACGGGGCATGCATATTCAACTGGAGCAAAACACATAGCCAGGGATGATGAAGATAAAATTTCAGGATTTGCTCCCCAGTGTGAGTTGATAAGTTTGTGAATTGTACCGTTCCGTGTGTTGATTTTCGCTCTAGTTTTTTCTACGTGTTTCTTGTAGGACAGTATTCGATCTATAACGTGACTCCGAGATAAACTGATTTTGAATAATGTTTAACTGAGTTCCATTCCAATTGTAATTCCCTCTTTGCTTCCTTATTGTTCAGGTGAAATAAACAAGTCTGCGTCTTTGTTGGATTTGGTCGAAGCTGGTTCCCGTTGTAATATTAAATAAGAACTTATAGGGCATCTGTAAGGTTTCTCTCTATGTGGTTGATTGATCTGGATTGGCAGCCAATCGCTACATCATCAGTATAGATAAAACTCCTTGTATTTGGTCCAACTGGTTGGTCATTTGTATGCAGCTTGAAAAGTAGAGGGTACAAAACATTACCTTGTGGGAGCCCATTCTTCTGGTTCCTCCAGCGACTTCTTTGCCTTTGAAACTCCACATAGTATCCCCTGTTGGAGATCAGTGAACTCACAGATTCAGTAAGATGGTAGTTTCGATCGTTTTGAATTTTTTTTTTTTTTCAAAAGGGTATTATGGTTTATCTTATCGTATGCTACTGATAGGTCGACGAACACCACAACAGCTTTTTCACTCTTATGAAACCCGTCCTCCATATATTGTGTTAGGCAGAGGACCTGACCAGTACAAGACTTTCCGGTGTAAATCCTGCCTGTTGTGGAATTATTTGGCTTTCTAGTTGTGGTCCTATTTTATTCAAAACTAGTCGACCCGGCAATACTTCGCAATTGCTAATATGTATGTACTCTTGCTTTGAACGTCAAATGTGCGAAAGTTTATCTCAGTCGGATGAAAGGTTCTCAACTTATAGTGTTGAGTACATTTAGAAACACATTGAAAAAGGAACTTGGTTTAAATTTTGCGACTTTCCTTCTTCAATGTCCCAGTTTTTTTTTTTTTTTTTTTTTTTTTTTTTTTTTTTTTTTTTTTTTTTTTTTTTTACAGAAAACTTTTTCAAGACCATAATTAACAAATGAAGGAAAGAATTACACCTCTCCGTCGTGCGAATAGTCAGTTACAGCGTTGAATTCAATCAAAAACACATTTAAAAACGCACTTTCAGTTTTTCTCAAATTTCCCAGTTTTCCGGTAGATTTTCAAAAAACTTTACTTCATACAAACCCTGTCCTGTCAAGCCGTACTCAAGTGATGCTCTTACACCCATGTGGCAATTGATTTTAATTGATAGAAAAGTAACTGCTTTCAGTTTTCCCTAAATTTTCCTACATTCCGGGCGTCTTTTCCAAATTGTTTATTTGATGCAAGCCTTCCTCTTGCTTTCAACATGAAATGTAAAAAATTTTATCGCAATTGGACGAACAGTATTGATAGCTCACTGGAAAAAGCTGTTTCAGATTTTCCCGATTTCTCTCTTTTCCGGACAACTTTTCCATATTTTATCACCGTTTGAACCTTCCCTGGACTTACACGAATATTTGAAGACTAAAATTAGCCAAATCGGTTCAGCAGTTCTCGAGTTTTAGCGAGACTGACGAACAGCAATTCATTTATATATCTAATATATAAAGAAGAGTGTCCCTAAGTTTGTACGTGTTGCATACAAATCTACAGTTTTGTTCCAATCTTTATGAAATTTTGTACACGTAAGCTTCAATCCACGAGGACGGTCGCCGTAAGTGTAGGAAACACGTACGGTTTATAGTTCACGACATATGACGTCATAAACAATGACATGCGCGAAAAACTGCTGCATTTTGCGACAATGCTGCTCATTTTCTCCTAAACCATTGGACCGATTTCAACCAAATTTGGTACACACATTCCTTACCGTGAGGTATGCTGCATGGTTAAGAATCACATACGGCACATGGTTCAAGAGATATTACGTCATAACCAACAGAAATCGCAAAAAATGCCATATAATGCGGCGAGACTTTCGAAATACACTGCATGAGAATGACAGTACTTAGCGACTTGCAACAAACTTTAAACATAATTTCAAACCTTTATTAAACTTTTCTCGCTGTCAACCATAGTAAAATGATGAAAGGAAAAACGTTTCTCGCTTACTTCTTTTCCGCTGTTTATGGAGTAAAACTACGGCTCTCGGTATGACGTGACAATTTATAATTTGAACACTAGAAATTGTAGTGACAGGAAATTTTACAGACAGTATACACATATATAGTTGAATGTAGCTTCTAAATTGTATCACATTCCGACACGTAGTTCATGAGATATGAGCACATAAACAGTAACGTTTATGGAAAAAAAACCCTATCACGCACCTAGTTTTAATCTGTTACTTCTTTACTACTAATTATATTCCCAAGAGATTTTACAGATAGACACCCCTTATAAAAATGAACATTTATCTGAAAAATAGCAGGAATAAATAAATATATACCTGGACAAAGCCGATATACGTTCCTCTAGTTTGCAAGGGCAACAAAGCAGCGATACTGGACGGTAGTTCTTGGCATCTTCTCTTGATTTAACAGGCTTTGGGAGTGCTACTACTTCAGCCTTCAACCAGAGCTTTGTGACCGTCTTGTTAGCCCAGAAAAAGTTACAGAGTTGTAAGAGCCATTCCTTAGCTGTGGGCCCTATTTTCTGTATAAATTCATTAACGACATCATCAATGCCTTAATGACTGAAGCGACACGTTAGCTACTGCGAAGGCATGTTACCGCTCAGCGCACGCTTTGTAGTTGGCGCTGCCTCACTTTAGAGGCCATTAACAACTCGAAACAAGCCCGCTGACAGACGGGAAGTAGCCGCCAACGCAGCACAGTGGTTCGTCGGCTACGTAGTTCCGGCGCCGGCCGCGGCGGGCGCTTGGCGCTGCCTGCCGCTGCAGGTGTTGACGCGGCAGGGCGTGTTTGGCTGAGCGGGCGCGGCGCCAGCGCCGCTGGCAGCGGAAGCTCGTTTTATAACACACCTCAGCTGCATGAGTCTGCCTGCACGAGAGCGGCAGTCACGGCTGCCCAGACGGAACACTACCGCTGCGCCCGCATCACATCTTACACCTCGAAGCCAGTGGCGGCGCGTCGAATGTGTTCACTCGCTTCAGTGAACCCCCAGAAAAAAATCGCACTGACGTGTTTTACGGCCCACTTTAGATTTGTAGTTTTATACGTTTTTGCAAACTTTTTGGATCAAAATAATAATCTAAATAATAAAGCAATAATTAATAAGATTGAAACTTCCTGGCAGATTAAAATTGTGTACCGGAACCGGGACTCGAATCTGGACCTTTGCCTTTCGCAGGCAAGCGCACTACCGACTGTGCTATCCCGACACGACTCACGATGCCGCCTCCCAACTCACAACGAGAAAGGCAAAGGTCCCAGGTTCGAGTCCCGGTTCCGGCACACAATTTTAATCTGCCAGGAAGTTTCATATCAGCGCACACTCCGCTGCAGAGTGAAAGTTTCATTCTGGAAACATCCCTTAGCCGGCCGCGGTGGCCGAGGAGACTGAGGCGCTCCAGTCACGGTCTGCACGGCCACTACGGTCGGGGGTTCGAATCCCCCCTCGGGCATGGATATTTGTGCTGTCTTTAGTATAAGGTAGTTGATAAGTAGTTTGTAAGTTTAGGGACTGATGACCCCGTAGTTAAGTCCCATAAGCTTAACAAACATTTTTGAACATCCCTTAGGCTGTGGCTAAGCCATGTCTCCACGATATCCTTTCTTCTAGGAGTGCTACTCTTGCAAGTTTCGCAGGAGAACTTCTGTAAAGTTTGTAAAGTAGGAGGCGAGGTACTGGCGGAAGTAAAGATGTGAGGCGGCATCGTGAGTCGTGTCGGGATAGCACAGTCGGTAGTGCATTGCCTGCAATAGGCAAAGGTCCCAGGTTCGAGTCCCGGTTCCGGCACACAATTTTAATTTGACAGGAAGTTTCATATCAGCGCACACTCCACTGCAGAGTGAAAGTTTCATTCTGGATTAATAAGAGTGTCTGAAACCCTTTAAGGAAAAAAAAGATAGGTATTGGCGGATTCCGAACCACCGACCTTTAGCTTCATAGTCCAACGCCTTGCCCACTACGCACTAATCAAAAGATGAGTCCTTTAATCTCATACTATTGATGGCCGTTGTTAACTGATGCTAATATGGCGTTTGTAGATACTAGATTATCATTTATCGTACGAAGAACGATGTTTTCTTGTTAATTCTTCAGTGCGCTATTGGTTTGAAATTACAACTTATAAGTTACAATAAGAAGATCATCAAATACGCAACGCAAGATAGCGTATGCCAGAGAGAGTTCTGGGCGTGGAATGTCAAGTGACGTCTCCGAATGGCTGGCTCTCGTCAAAGGAGGGTGTCAAATCTCCGTTATTTTTGCAAATATGTCTCAAACGATACGAGATATGAAAAAAACATAAGGGAGCTAAGTTGTAGAGAATTTTCTCCTCTACCAATTAAGTTATTCAATAATCGTATCAGATGAACGGTTCGTTTGCAATTACAATTATATTACAAGCGGATGTTTTGGTATTACTACCATATTTTTTGTCCGAAAAAAAAATGAAAAAGGGAGGTTCTAGTCTCTGGCAGCCTAAAATCATGTCTGTAAAATTTGGTGCTGATCGGTTGAACGGTTCGTCTTAAAAACAGGAAACACGTTACGGACAGACAGACAGATGGACAGATAGACAGACATCCCAAAATCGCCGTTATTTTTGCAAATATCTTTGAAAGGCTACGAGATATGAAAAAAACATAAGAGAGCAAAGTTGTTGAGAATTTTCCCCTCTACAAATTCGGTTATTCAATTTTCGTGTCAGATGAATAGTTAAGCCGTTATTTTGTTTAAATTTCGAGCTGTCAAAAGTCGATCGCAAAGGGCCACTTTTAGTGTTACTGCCGTAACCTAAAGTGGGCCAAAAGCTCGTCATGAAATCTTCTATATCTATAAATGGGAATGTCTGTTCGGTGTACGTCTATCACGTCTGAACCACAAGACATAAAGAGCTGAAATTTTGTACAGTTACTAATGTCTACCCGGGGAAGGCTTTAGGCACGGTTTTTTGGCTCTCGGATGCAGCGCGTCAGCACGACCACTACGGTCGGGGGTTCGAATCCCCCCTCGGGCATGGATATTTGTGCGTCCTTAGTCTTAGCTAGTACGTAAGTAGTTTGTAAGTTTAGGGACTGATGAACCCGTAGTTAAGTCCCATAAGCTTTACAAACATTTGAACGACAAGACGCAGAGACTTAAATATTTCTAGAGTTACTAATTTATACCTGAGGAAGGTTTTAGGCACGGTTTTATAACGATCTGGTAGATGTTTAGCACTTTGACGAATATAACGCGAAATTCGGAACAATAATTATTCTTTGAAAATGGTTTTATTGGTTGCATTGTTGCTTGAGGGTTGATAATGATTAAACGGTGGAGTATATTGGGATGGAAAGGTATCGGTGAATATAAAATTCTACGTATGTGTGTGGGTGTCAATATTTCGCTCTGCAGCGAAAACTATAGAACGCAAACGAATTGTCTGTGTGTAAATGTTGCCCGAAGTCTCCCGTTGTACACCATAGCAGTTCCATGCCGAGAGCTATAAGAGGGAGGAAGATATGGAGGTTGAAAGTCGTCAAATTATAAAAACATTCGGACTGAAGACCAGCTATGACGTTTGCGACTCTATAGCAAGGAGGTTAGATAAAGCGAAACGAGATGCCACAGACCATATCTTTGGTCTATGCGTGCTACAATGTCTTTAGCTCTTCCTCTGTAAGGACAGGCATACGAATAAGGAAATATAAGAACTACAATGTATTCAGCTCTTTCTCTGTAAGGATAGGCATACGAATAAGTAAATATAAGAATAAATAAATAAAGCAGTAAAAAAGAAATTACTTTTAATACATCTCTTTAAAAAAAATTGATTTGACGTTTGGCGCATTACATCAAGTGATTAAAATGTTTGTTTCTAAAGAAGGTATTGTATTTTATTTCATCCTTTAAAACCAGTCTCATAGCACACTACTGACAGATAGCTTATCTATCATAATCAACCAACACGTGAGCGGAGCCGCGGGTTTAAGCTTGTAAGTAAATAAACTAAAAACTCTTTTTAATCGTTCTTCTATCAGATCATTTAATAAGCACATTCAAAGTATTTTTATTACATGAGAAACCTTTTACGTCGCGGAGACAGTACGATGAGAGTCGTAGCGCGGCCGCCTAAAGGTGGGATTCCAATGCAGCGTCTGCCGCACTGCGCTGCTACAGATGCATCTGCGACCCAGCCGGTCTGGGAGCAGTCTAGCCGCAGCCGCGAAGGAGAACAGCATAGCATGTCCGAGCAAAAAGTATTGTTCACGGTGGTGGGAGATGACAAACTGCTAGAAGTGGTCTCTAAAGTACCTTGTATCTACAATGTATCGTTATCAGTACACAAGGACCAAACTGTGAAGGATTATGCTTGGAGAGAGATAGCGGATTTCGTGGAAAGAACAAGTCAGAAAAGTACTATATACGTTCTGTTTATTCTTAATTACTTAGTTGTCAGGAAAATAAGGCTTATTGTATTGTATCATCGTCCCACATAATTTTCAGTCACTATTATAATAATGAAGTGCAAACAATGTGAATACCAAAACCTGATGTAATAAAAGTTCAATTTATTGTAATCTATTTTTATAAATGTGAATGTCTGTTCGGTGTACGTTTATCACGTCTGAACCACAAGACATTAAGAGCTAAAAATTTGTACAGTTACTAATGTCTACCCGGGGAAGGCTTTAGGCGCGGTTTTATGCCGATCGGATATATATATATATATATATATATATATATATATATATATATATATATATATATCAATTGAAGAAAAAACCAAATGCGGAACAATAATTACTCTTTGAAAATTATATTTACTCTTTGAAAACGGTTTCATTGGTTGCATTGTTGCTTGAGGGTTGATAATGATGAAAGGGTGGAGTATATTGGGTTGGAAAGTTATGGGTGTATATAAAACTCTAGGTGTGTACGTGTGTGTGTGTGTGTGTGTGTGTGTGTGTGCGTGTGTGTTAATATTTCTCTCTGCAACGAAAACTACAGAACGCAAACGAGTTGTCTGTGTGTAATTGTTGTCCGAAGTCTCCCATTGTAAACCGTAGCAGTTCCATGCCGATATCTATAAAGGGGTGGAAGATATGGTGGTTGAAAGTCGTCAAATTATTTTAAAAAAATTCGGACTGAAGGCCAGCTATGACGTTTGCGACTCTATAGCAAGGAGGTTACATACAGCGAAACGTAATGCCACAGATCATATCTTTGGTCTATGTATGATACAATGTCTTCAGCTGTTTCTCTGTAAGGAAATATAAGAGTAAATAAATAAAGCAGTAAAAAAGAAATTTCTTTTAATACATCTCTTTAAAAAATCGATTTGACGTTTCGCACATTACATCAAGTGATCGATCTGTGATATTATTACAATCATTATTGTTCACTTTCCTTTAATCCCTTCAGATATGCCATTTCAGTTCAAAAGACTTCAGTTTCCAGTTCGTCTAGCTTTTGCCATGACAATTAACAAAGCTCAAGGACAATCATTAAACATCGCAGGAATCCATTTACAGCCCTCATGTTTTTCACATGGTCAATTACACGTTGCTTGCTCAAGGGTGGGCAACCCAAAAAGTCTATACATTTACGCTCCAAACAATACTACAAATAACGTAGTTTACTAGAATGCCCTAAAATGAAATTAAAATGAATTTGGGCATTACTCTCACCATACGTGTTGAGATATTGCAACACAGGCTATAAGAAATAATGTATGTATTATTTATTGTAAATCATTAAGCACTTCACATAATTTTATTTTTTTATTCGAATGTTGATTAAAATGTTTGTTTCTAAAAAAGGTATTTATTTCATTTCATTCTTAAAAACCAGTAGGTAGCTTATCTATCATAATCAACCAACACGCGAATGGAGCCGCGGGTTTAAGCTAGTGTACATATAAATTTTTAACGATTATTCCGTAACGGTAGGGAGTTCGAAACCTACTGAGTTCTGTTAACGTGATCACTTTGCCACAGTGTTATCCTTGCACCTGCACAGCTGTTGCAGTATTTTGTAAATGAATCTCGCACATAAAATCCATCAGCATGTGCATAACCGCCTAATGGTCCAAGATTTTCAGTAGGTAGTGGTTCACTTCTGTTTAATTCAAAAATAACGGCGATTTTGGGATGTATGTCTGTCTGTTTGTCCGTAACGTGTTCCCTGTTTATAAGACGAACCGCTCAACCGATCAGCACCAAATTTTACAGACATTATTGTAGGCCGACAGAGACCAGAACCTCCCTTTTTAATTTTTCGGACAAAAATATGTAGTAACACCAAAAAAAAAAAAAAAAGCCGTTTGTAATATAATTGTAATTGCAAACGAACCGTTCATCTGACACGAAAATTGAATAGCCTAATTGGTAGAGGAGAAAATTCTCTAGAACTTCCCTCTATTACGGTTTTTTTTTTTTTTCATATCTTGCATCGTTGCAGAGATATTTGCAAAAATAACGGCGATTTGACGATGTCTGTCTGGCTGTAACGTGTTCACACTTTTTAGGTCGAACCGTTCAACCAATAGGAACCCAATTTTACAGACATAATTGCTGGCTCCCAGAGACCAGAACCTCGCTATTTGAAATATTTCGGACAAGAAATACGTTAGTAATACCAAAAAAAGCAGTTTGTAATGTAATTTTAATTGCAAATAAACTGTTAATCTGACGCGAAAACTGAATAAACGAATTTGTAGCGGAGAAATTTCTCTACAACTTTGTTCCCTTATGTTTTTTTCATATCTTGTATCGTTCTTGCAAAAATAACGGAGTTTTGACACCCTCTATTGAATTAACGAAAACCAGCCGTTCGCAGATGTCACGTGACATTCCTCGCCCAGAACACTCTGTGGCATACGCCACCTTGCGTTGTGTATTTGATAATTACAACTTAAACGTTGTCATTTCATGCAATGGCGCACTGAACAATTAACAAAAACACATCGTTTTGCGTACGATAAATGATAATCTAGTGTCTACAAATGCCATATTAGCATCAGTTAACAACGGCCATTAATAGTACAAGATTATGGAACAGATCTTCTGACTGTAACCCATTGCGTAGTGGGGCAATGCGTTGGACTGTGACGATGAAGGTCAGTGGTTCGGAACCCGCTCCTACCTAAAAAATTGTTTCCCTAAAAGGGTTTCAGCCACTCTTAATCAATTTGTTATTATTTAGATTATTATTTTGTTCCAAAATGTTTGCAAAAACTTATAAAACTACAAATCTAAAGTGGGCCATAAAACACGTCAGCGCGATTTTTTTTTTCCTCTAAGAACGCATGTCTAAGTAAATTGTGTGCATACCTTAATGTTAAAGCTAGATTTTCATCTGGTGTTATAGGGTACGGATATCTGGGAGAGGAATCCTTCCTGATATCTTCTTGAAATGTTTGTAGAACTTATGGGACTTAACTACGGGGTCATCAGTCCCTAAGCTTACAAACTACTTACGAACTAGCTAAGACTAAGGACGGCACAAATATCCATGCCCGAGGGGGGGATTCGAATCCCCGACCGTAGTGGCTGTGCAGACCGTGACTGGAGCGCCTCAGTCCCCTCGGCCACCGCGGCCGGCTCTGATATCTTCTTTGACGATATCGAGAACATAGTTAAACTGCACTATGTTCAACCTGAAATACTCTCTAAATTTCTGGTCATTTTTTAATAAGAGCTGATTGATGAGTTGTTCAAAACAGCCTTCCTCAATTCTTGTAAATCGGATGTGTTTCAACATTTCCCTCACATAGCCGAAGCTGAATTTCTTCATCTTCAACGTCTCCTAACACTACATAAAACAACAAATCGCGCTCTCTCATCGCTTCGGCGGAGACGCAGCAGACCAACCAAACTCTGTGCGGCTACCGCTCTATAGGAATCGCCAGCTACGTATCAGCCGCACTACGTCAGTCACACAACGGCAGCCGCATGCGTCAGACGCGGCATAGGAATCCCACCTTAAATACAGGCGGCAGTGGCCGCAGCGATGCAATGCGCATGCGCCGCTGAGATTCAAATTCTGTTTTGAACTCCCTGGAGGCAGTATATGGGCGCTCCCTCAGCAGGACTGGGTGAGGGGAAACGCCGCTTTCAACATTGGCTTTGGAGCTGGTAGACACGCCAGCTCCTGGCCACTAGGGTTGCCAGATCTCCGGGCGCCGTCCGGAGTGCCCGGGTTTGGAATGAATTCTCCGGGTCTACGGGCCAATGACTCTCATCTCCGGGCTTGACTGTTATCTTCATCTTAACTTTTTTTTTAAGTACTATGCTCATGTAGCGACGATCTACATCAAACTTAACGTAACTTAAACTAAGGATGAACACAACATCCATGCCCTAGAGGGCGATTCAAACCTCTGGCGGGAGCAGCCTCGCGCACCGTGGCAAGACGCCTCAGTGACTCGGTCATTCTCGGCCGGCTCCTCTCTGGTAATTATGAATAACTTTATATAAATGTCAATTTCTTATTGCAACAAAACGCTACTTTTCTATTCTTCCTCTGAAAATTTTCATTGTTGCGTCGGTAGTAATCGACTAGCGCATTATTAAGCAAACACTGTTGCGGCAACGTGTCAACTGGCGACGTCTATTATTTGTGTTCGTTCGTTCATTGTTTGTTATCAGTTTACCGGCAATTTTTGGAATACTCGGATCGTGTGTGAACAGACAAACTTACATTAACTCAGATTAGTGAGTAATAACAGTGAAATGAAGAGACTATATCTAAGTTCGTTCCGTTAAAAATGGTTGCAGGAAGAAAATTATAAAGAGTGGCTACAAAAAGTCGATACTGATGAGTGTATGTGTAAGTGCAGAATATGCAATATCTCATTTACTGTTAAGTACGACGGAGTGAAAGCTATGAATAAACATTTACAATCAGAAAGATACAAAGCGAATATTACCACACAAAAGAAGAATCAGTCGCTTCTTAAATTCTTGCCGAAACAATTTTTTGCATAAGGCGACAAAGTCACTGCAACGGAATTAACTTTGACTTACCATGGTGTGAAACACCACCATCTTACAATTCTCAAGATTGTGGTAATGAGCTATATCCTTATGTTTTTAGAGATTCCTCAGTGGCAACGAAAATAAGATGCGGCCGAACAAAAAGCGAGGCCTTAGTAAAAAAATGTGCATCTGCCTTATGCTAAAGAGAAGCTACTAAGCGAATTAAAGCAAAATGTTCCGTTTTCATTAGGTTCAGACGCTTCAAACAAGGGCAATAAAAACATTATCCGATAGTTGTAACATACTTTCCAAAGATAAGAGAAAATGTAATGAAGTTCTTGATTTCTACGAAGATGTTACCGAATCTGCAGAAGCCATCTTAAACAAACTAAAATCCATTTCATTGGAAAATGGTTTGACACTAAATAATGTAGTTTCGTATTCAGCTGGCAGTGCATCAGTTAATTTCGGAAAAAAACACAATTCTGTCTTCACTAAATTGAAAGAAGAAAATGAAAACTTCATCAAAGCCAATTGTTGTTGTCATATTTTACATAACTGTGCTAAGTTTGGATTCAAGCTTCTAAAATATGATGTAGAAACTCTAGTTCTTAAAATATATTCAGACTTTTCTTCATCGTCAAAAAATTCGGAGGAACTAAAAACATTTTGCGAGTTTGCTCAGCATGATTACAGCGAATTACTGCGACACACTGTAGTACGATGGTTGTGTTTGGAGTCAGCTGTGGACCGTCTTGTTAAGAGGTGGCGAGTTTTAAAGATGTATTATGTAGCACGGGGTGAGGAAAAAACACGTATCCCATAATTTGGAAGTTTATTAGTTCACAACAAGACGGAATAAACGAGTATTCACTAACACTACCAGAGTGTTTTCTGTATTTTTTAAAAGCAACTTTGCCTGTTTTTTGTTAAGCAATCAGACTTTTAGAAAAAGAGGACACACTTTCCTCAGATGTGGAGGGTCGTAAGGAGGATACGTTTTATGGATTTGAAGTTCATATGTCTTTAGAACACCTTACAGAAGAAGAAAAGAATATTGTAGTAAAAGAGTGCACACTTGTTTACGACAGGTTATTAAACTATCTTGGTATATGGTACAGCTTTAGTGGGAATGACAATGTGTATGAAGTTGCATCAGTGCTAGACTTATGTCAGTCAAAACTATTTTCATTTAAAGACTTGGCCAAAGTGGGAAAGAAATTGAAAATTAGTTTTGATGGAAACGAACTGTATCAGGAGTTTTCTGTTTTGAAGTCTGTTGTATCAAATCTTGATAGGAAGGAAACTAATTGTTGTAAAGTGTGGAGCGAGTTTTTTGAAACGAACTGTATCAGGAGTTTTCTGTTTTGAAGTCTGTTCTATCAAATCTTGATAGGAAGGAAACTAATTGTTGTAAAGTGTGGAGCGAGTTTTTTGAAAAAGCAGATGCACCGAACTTGTTCAATATAATGCAGCACGTCCTCGCAATTCCTGTCAGTAACGCGCACGTTGAACGAGTGTTTAGTGTAATGTGTGAATTATGGTCGGATGCTAGAAACAGAATGTACGTGGAACTTGTGAAAGCCGAGATATGTGTTCAGATGAATTTGAAAATGAGATGTGAAGATTTCTACAACGTGGCTCTTAAAAACAAGACTCTTCTGAATGCAGCGAGATCATCGGCAAAATATGAATAATAAGGTATGTGCCTATAAGTGTAATATTTTACTACTGTTATTTTTATTTGTTTCGGTGTAGGTTCGATTAGTGGCAAACTAGTAATGACGGAATTAGTAAGTGATTGGTGATCGTATATAGTAATAGAAGTTAATTTTGTTGTGTTTGTAAAACTTGTGAACGTAGTGATACACAAAGATCTGTTTGACGAAGTATGCCCCCAATTAGTCAAATGTACAATCAGAAAAAAAATCAACTGTTTGAATGTCTTTTTTTTATTATTATCTTTTTTTCTTTTAGAATTCACGTGTAATCCTGGTTGGGGGGGGGGGGGAGTTGGTCGCGTGGGGGGGGGGAGGAGTCATTGGCCAAGGGGGAGGGGGCACGTCTGAACGTCTGGTTTCCGGGCCTGCCTCGAGTTCAATCTGGTAACCCTACTGGCTACTCGAGCTCTGGGCGTTACGCACGAACGGGAACTAATGTTTGTAGCAGGGCCGGCGCAAGGCACGTGCAAAACGTGCGGCTGCACGGGGCGGCACTTTCTGAAAAGCGCCAAATCTGCCGCCCACCCTTTTTTTTTTTTTTTTTTTTTGGGGGGGGGGGGGGACAATCTCAACATTCATGCCCAAGAGGGAATTCGAAACCAAACCTCGGAGGGAGCTGCTTCGGGAACTGTGGCATGGCGCCTCGACTACCTGCCGGCCGCCCCTGTTGAACAAGGGGAGGGAGGAGGATTAATTTCTTCCTCGCCACTGTGGCAGCGCCGTGTTGTTTTCGCCAGAGGAACAGAGAGGGGGGGAGCAGTCTGGCGTACTCCCGCCAGTATTCTTATGAGTGGAGCGCTGCCAACCTGTCAACCTGTTACGCGCCGTGCGTTTACTCACAACTAATTTTGCAAAAAAAAAAAAAAAAAAAAAAAAAAAAATGTTTGTAGAGTTTATGGGACTTAACTACGGGGTCATCAGTCCCTAAGCTTACAAACTACGTATGAACTAGCTACAACTAAGGGCGGCACAAATATCCATGCGCGAGGGGGATTCGAACCCCCGACCGTAGTGGCCGTGCAGACCGTGACTGGCACGCCGCAGACTGCTCGGCCACCGCGACCGGCTCCACGAACGGTGCCCTCATTGAAGATTAATCAAAACCTACTCTCCACCCAGCAAGAATAGCCGTGTGTTTAGCGGTATCGCTCTGCGCTCTTAATGGTAGTGGGTTCGACACCAATTGCAAGCAATTTATTTTTAACGCTATCTTCTTTCTAACAGATACGGGAACAACAATGACTTTTGTAAGGTTACTTGCCATATATATTTTGACGTTTTAGCAAATGTGTCACGATATTGAGGGTAAATGACATTTATGCTCTTCGTTGCAACAAATATTTAACTGTTTGAAAAGATGTGGCGGAGAGCAGCTTTTAAGCATGCATAAGGTTAGGAGAAGATGCTGCTTCAGTGTCACGTGGCCTGAAGGTAGCTTGTCTCTTCATCGTAACAGATTCATTTCTTTACATTCACTTAACAGTGTAATCAGTTACTTACTGTGTTTTAGTGTTCATGTGCATATTCATATATTCTTGATTTTTATTATGAAAGAAAAATGATCAACGTTCAGTATCTTTTAGAAACAAATTACTTAGCTTTAAGATTGAAACAAAAGTGTATAATGAAGAAGCTTGGTAGGCCGACGCCTCAGCTCGAGTTGAAGCAAGCGCACACAAGCCGAGGGAAGACAGTATGGAGTTCATGTTACGAAAATATATCTAAAGGGGGGAGGGTGGGCGCCGAAACCGAAACATCGACACGCCGACCCCGGAGTTGGGGGGAGGAGGTCGGTGACGCCACTATCGAGATTCTGCACTGAAAGAAGTGAAACCCCAGTCATCTGAAGCACCAGCTCTGCTCGTAGCTTTAGTTAATCTCTGAATGTATAATTTCACTGCCCATATTAGATTCTTGGGAATAATTCCGTGATCTCGGGCATAGTTTCTGCCTAGCGGTACGTCTTTCACTGAACGTCTGGTTCACACGTCGGCTCAGCAAGCCGTACAGTCTGTGTATATCTATGCAATGGTCGGTTTGTGACCGCTGACTACGATCGCGGAGTCGCGCCGACGAGTGTTCTTATGCTATGAGTTAATAGGATTTATTTATCTTAAAGGTCCACTATTTGTCTAATTTAAATCCTTCTGCCTTACTACTGAAATTGTTTTTGTACTTCACAATTTCGATGGCTTCTTTGTACATCCCAGTACTACCGGATCTACTACGACTTATTCCAACCGGTACACTAACCTAGCACCCCCTCCCTCGCTCGGCGACCTTCTTTTTGTTGCCTCTTACCACCAACCCTCACCCCCATCCCCCCCCCCCACTCGTCAGTGCACTTGTCTTACATGGAGACCGCCTGGGTACAGGATTTTACAATTTTGTCTTATATTTGTCATATGTGACGCATGGACTTCAAATAGTAACTAGTCAAAGTCATTCGATGCAACTCTCAAAAATTCGCGAGAAAATCGAATTTGAAGTTTTGCAAGCACATTTAAATACCTGGCTTTTGAAATGAGGTACTACATAAGAATGCTGAAGATTTGGTGCTGGCCGCGGTGGCCGAGGAGACTAAGGCGCTCCAGTCACGGTCTGCACGGCCACTACGGTCGGGGGTTCGAATCCCCCCTCGGGCATGGATATTTGTGCCGTCCTAGTTCATAAGTAGTTTGTAAGTTTAGGGACTGATGACCCCGTAGTTAAGTCCCATAGACTGTACAAACATTTGAACATTTTTTTTTATAGTAACTAGATTCAGATGGATTTGGGTTGCCGTTCTTATGAGAAGATGAAAAGGCTTGAAACCAACATTTAAATACCGGTACCTAATATTTGCCGGCCGCGGTGGCCGAGTGGTCTGCGGCGCGCCATTACGGTCTGAGGTTGGAATCCCCATTCGGGCATGGATATTTGTCCCGTCCTTAGTATCAGCTAGTTCATATGTAGTTTGTAAGTTTATGGACTGATGACCCCGTAGTAAAGTCCAATAAGCTCTACTAACACTTGAACATCATGTAATATTGGTTAAATTATTTCCTACATGTACTAATCAATAGGGTGGGCCGAAAAAAGTGAATTTTTGAGTATCGAGTTGTAATAGGGCTCGGAAGTTGCGTATTTATGTGCTGATTAACGAAAGAATCTAACTTAATATCTTCAGTTCGCGCAAAGGGCTTGAAGTTTCTAAAAAAACGATACATTTATAGAATTTCTGAAAGGTCATTTAAAAATATATCTTTCAGTACCACGTCCTAATAGGACTCAAAAAACTGCGTATCCATGTATAGTTTAACATAAAAATATTTTTGATAGTCCTAGCTTATGAAATCAGTTCGCGCTAAAGGCCTTAACTATCGAAATATGACAACATTTCTAAATGTTCAAAATGTTACGGAAATTTACTAACATCTCGTATTTATATGTATGTTTTAAATATGTTAGGTTTTATTTATTGTGATTTGATTATTTAAAGAGATAACATCATAACAAATTTGGTTAAAGACCCAGAACTCACCACGAGGAGGTGGCTGCAATTCGAGTTCCACCCACACCCTACCCAACCAACTCGCCGACGCAGCGTCTGCTGTCCTTACACAGTGACGTAACCAGGATATTGTCAAGGGGGGAGGGGGTTCCGGCTTGTTAAAGAGAAATTTACAAAGGCTCGTGTTTTCCATTTATTCTAAAAACAAACTTAACAAATTTTTAATTTTATGCACATAGTTTGTGTTTGTAAGACCTTCTTACAAATACTGCAAAATTATATACACAAAATTTTGGAAAACATTTCTTAAAAACTACGCCAGCAGAACCTTCAGTTGTTATTCCAAACGAAGTCAAATTATCAGAATAAGAAGTGTTTCTTTGTATTTGAACACTGGCAACGACACGGTTGCATGTCACCAAGCTCGCTGCCTGTCAGCCACGACTGTAGCTTGGTGTTTCGCAAAATCTGCATTAGTTTTTGCATCCGTATAAATTCCTTGCATAATGATTTAGAAAGCGTAAATCTTTAATTTCATTTCCAAGATTATTGGTTCTTTTTCTCTTGTTGTCATTGCAACGTATCCATCCTCTAGATAAAATATTACTTTCAAACCTAACTTTAAGATGTATTACACGTACTGAGTGAGATGCCTAATGATACACTGAAATATTGCCACTCAAAATAACGACTTCACTGCTGTAAATAGATAAATAAGCTATTATAGCAGTACGAATTTTAACTTACCATAACGCTAGTGGACAAATGAAAGTAGGTTTTTCTCTTTTTTTCTTGTTATGAACTTCTTCATAATTGGAAACGTATCTTAACCCTCTCATGCGTCGCGTCCTCAAATGAGGACACTTAAATTTTGTCTCATTTCTGTCATCTCTTACGTCTGAGGTGACCGTAAAAGCACAGGCACTCTATATGAGGACTAATAAAGAATGCTAGAATGTGCGCTTGGAGGCAGTGTTAGTCGTTGAGCAAACAAAGAAGTGGTAAGTAGAGATTACAAGAAAGAGTAGAAGCAGGCCTTCAGATGAAAGCACATTGTTGTCTATACATCAGAAGAAAAGCCTGTCATTCGGTACCCAACAAATTACGCTTCGATGGGGTATAACATTGGTCAACCAAGTCAGATGATCCCAATGCCAAGAAGTGTCATGACTGAGATTGGCGAAGGAAAACACGTAACATTTCAGTAAAGTGTAAACCTTCTGTGTGCCCTTAGTGCCTGAAACAATTTCATTGTACCAAAAATACAAAATAGTGTAACTCTACGTGTATTCTTTGGTATTATCAATAGATGTTCCATGTAAAAGTTTTGTACTCACTGACCTCATTTGAGGACACCTCCCTATTGGTCTATGAAATTATTTTAGGTAAGTTTAGATGAATCCTACACAAGATAGGTCTTAAGTTCCCAAATAATGTATCAGAAATTTTGTTCATTGTCAGGTTGATAATTCGTGCATGAGAGGTTTAACAGCACAAAGAAATAAACGGCAGTGGCAGCAGTCCACTGTAGTACTTAATGGAGTAAGGCCAACAACGGACAACGGCTAAAGGAGGACTGGGCAATAGCCGATGCTGTTATCTATAATTAAAATGTATAGATGGCTTTGTTGACTGTCGATAGTGTGTATCCCTTTTTCGTCGTATGACTGATAACAATATCATTCAGTTTCACTACACGGTCGTATCTTGTTTCATTTAGTCCCTTCGTAGGTTCGAGTCCACCATCAAGCACGGATGTGTGTGCTGTCCTTAGCATAAGTTTAAGTAGTATGTTATCGTTTAGGTGATAAGGGAGCTCCGGACCCCCAAGATCCTCCCCCCCCCCTCCTTATGGCTACGTCCTTGCCTTACACGAGACTGACGTCGCATTTTACGACAGAGTCGATGATTTGTTCCCCCTAGCTTGTCTGGCGATTGCTTGAGCAAATCTTAGATTTTAACACGTTTCTCCGTCACAATTTTGCGCTGTAACAGTTTTCTCTGCAATCTCGTGAGACTTCCGAGCAGAGAACAGGAGCTAGATTTACATGCAAAGTAGGACAACGTAACGACTTCTAAGGTGCTGCAGAACGGCCGAAACGTCGATAAATATGAGGTGGTGCAAGACTTGGTGTGAAACTGGCGGGCGCCCCGGTACTCTTGCGCGGCCATAGATCAGTGCGCAGGTCTCGGTTTTATTGCGCGGCTTCTGGGAACGACGCAGCGCGCGGGTCCCGACTTGCCGCAGCCGCCGCTGTTCTGCGGATTGCCGCAGGGCCGACTCATCTGTAACGGCCACCCTTCCGTTTATCCACGCGGTCATTCCGCTGAAGTCCTGGCCGCTTCTGGGAAGCTCCCTGGCTGCGTTCTGAGTACCAGCCGTCTCTGCACAGCCCGCATTTTTATGTTTCATCTACATCTACATCTACATAGATACTCTGCAAATCACGTTTAAGTGCCTGGCAGAGGGTTCATTAACCACTTTCATAACTTTTCTCTACCGTTCCATTCTCTAATAGCGCACGGGAAGAAAGAACACCTAAATCGTTCCGTTTTCGATCTGATTTCTCTTATTTTATTGGGATGGTCATGTCTCCCTAAGTAGGTGGGCGCTAGCAAAATATTTTCACATTCATAAGTAAAAGTCGGTGATTGAAACTTCGCAAACAGATCACGCCGCAATGAATAACGTCTTTCTTTTAATGATTTCCACCCCAATTCGTGCAACATTTCCGTGACGCTTTCCCCCTCGTAACGTGATAAAACAAAACGAGCTGCCCTTCTCTGAACCTTCTCAATGTCTTCCGTCAGTCCCACCTGGTGAGGGTCCCAGAAGAGGACGCAGTAGGCAGTCTCTTTGGTGGAGCTGGTGCATCTTCGAAGCGTTCTGCCAATGAAACGTAACCTTTGATTCGCCTTCCCCACAATATTTTCTATGTGTTCTCTCCAGTCAAAGTTGTTCGTAATTGTAACTCCTAGGTATTTGGTAGAATTTACGACCTTAAGGTTTGACTGATTTATCGCGTAATTGAAGTTCAGCGGATTTCTTTTAGTGGTCATGTGTATTACTTCACACTTTTCTTTATTTAGTGTCAATTGCCAATTTTCGCACCAAGTAGAAATTTTGTCTAAATCGCTTTGCAGTTGCTTTTGATCCTCTGTTGACTTCACTAACCGATAAACGACAGCATCACTAGCTGCGAACCCGCTGCTGTCCGGTATAACATTTTAATATATTATAAGCAATTACAGTTCCTTTCTACCACTTTCAAACAGAATACGAATCTTTTCAATATTTCGATGTATGAGGGTTCTGCTCGTTGCAACATTATTCTCCTGGGGCGTCGTGGTAGAAATAAATACTCGATATGTACAATTTTTCACTTCTTCTTTAATTTGCAATCAAACTTCTCCTCCACCAAAACATTACAAGTTCATAACACTACAAGAGAACTTAGCCGATAGTACCTCCATTTTAAGACGCATACTAACATAGATTCCAGTTCACTTTGTAACAGCCAAAACTCGAACTCCTCCACGCGAGGCGGTGAGGCAAATATATAACATTGACAATAATGGCATTACATTACGCATTGTTTAAAACAATAGAATATACTAATTTACAATTATCAATCACACAAGTGAAACATTTCATATACACAAAAATAATCACAATATAAAATGAAAACTATTCATACAATAATTTTACATGGCACGTAATTTTTTAAGTCTTAATCACGCTACTTTTTGTTTGACAACAAACCAAAATATTAAATGTCAATAAATTAGTTAACGAGTACATTATACATGTTCCTAATATATATTGAGCTATCAATTATCTTGGCAATTCTCAAAATAAGTTCAAAATCTCATGTCAGACAACATATATAAAGAATTACAATATTCAAATCTGTACTATCAAATTAATTAATCTAATTAGCTGGTCAATACAACTTGTTTATGAGCCTAACATATATACCATGCCATTTATTTTACTGTCTTTATGTTTTACAAAAGTTTGTACCCTTCGTCTGTCTATTTATTGAAATAATGTACGATAACAAGACTATTGTTTATAGAACTGTCTGGAAACGTCTTATACAAATCTCTTAATTAATGAAATCTATCACTTGTTTTGATCACAGTATCACCGAGACACTGTCCTACACTGATTCCTAGGCTGTCTATTTCGTTTTTAATTAACTTCAGACACAAGTTTTATCACTATTGAACCACACGATTCCAGATCCGATGCAGACAGTATCGTAGGATGACAATGAGATGAGAGGACCAGGCAGACGGTATCGTATGATAACATTGAGATGAGGGGGTCAGCAGTATCGTCACACCGGATATTTATTTGCTGCATTTTTTTTTTTTTTTCTTAGCCTCAAAGAATTTTTATGAAGGGCAACCACAACTAAAATATTTATACATAATACTCTATTCATCGGGCAACCACAGTCGAATTAATTCATTTTGTTGAAAACACACCGCTGCGACTGTTAAAAATTCTTTACTAAGAACTCACGACCGGTTTCGCAAATTAAATTTGCATCATCAGGTACTTATTTCTTTCAGATCTTAACCATATGTTACTCTGACTCTATACTAGCTGATACCCATTATTACTCTAGTGTTGTAACCAACTAGCTATAAAATCTCTTTCTTCAAAAACTGAGGCTCTGTCAACATGTATTAAAAATTGAATAAGATCCCATACTTAAAACAGTAAATTTTCATCAGCCAATGCATTTTTGCCTTTTAATATGCAATGTTTCAATCTAAATATTCATTTTATTAAAACAATTATCATTCTATACAGTAAAAAGCACCTGAAGATGCAACTTTAAGTAGTAAAACCGGTAGTACGGGTCTCCACGACTTCAATAAAAAAGGACTTTCATTCAGACAATTACAATTTTAACACCTAATTTTAACTGTGTGAAACTGTTTTTTTTTTTTTTTTTTTTTTTTTTTTTTTTTTTTTTTTTTTTTTTTTTTTTTTTTTTTTAAAGCTACCTCCTCTTCTCCTTTTGATCATCTCCTCCTCCCTCCATCTCCTCCTTTCGCTCCATATTCCACCTCCTCCTCATTCATCTCCGCCTTTCTTCTACCCTCTCCAGTCCAGTCTATCCATCGCCCTATTTCCTACTGTCCTCCTTCTGAAATAAGCGATGGTACATGTAATTTAGAATAACATTACTACAATCTTCCATTAGTCCATGGTCCATCTCCTCCTTCTACAACTCTCTGTTTATCTTCTCCTGTCACCTGACCATAATCTTCTCCTCACCTCCTCCGCCTCACTCTCTGTCAAGCTCCTCCTCTCCCCTCTATTTCTTCATACCCTTGTACCACACTCTCTACTATACCCACCTCCCCTCTCTGCCCATCCCCTCTCTCTGTCTCTCTTTCCTCCCACAGCCCACCACCAACCACAATATAATTTTTAACAGTACCAAATTATATACTCTGGTCATATCAGTTAGGAGATCAGGTGATGAGATAGAGACGGCCGCGATGGCCGAGCGGTCTGCGGCGTGCCAGTCACAGTCTGCACGGCCACTACGGTCGGGGGTTCGAATCCCCCCTCGGGCATGGATATCTGTGCCGTCCTAGGTATTAGCTAGTTAATACGTAGTTTGTAAGTTTAGGGACTGATGACCCCGTAGTTAAGTCCCATAAGCTCAACAAACATTTGAACATTTGATGAGATAGCTAGGATCTGAAGTATTGTCATCAGCAGAATGAACTAAAATGGTTCGACGTCTTTCAGTCGGTTCTACTAAGTTGAGACAACAGCATTACGGCAACCTAGATAGTGGTAACTTTTGTGTCCCGACTTCGTCGCCGCTTTTGTGTCCCTGCCTCGTCGTAGGTGTCGGTGGCCGAGTGGAATGAGACCGACACGCTGGTGCAGGTACGGAGGGGAGCAGCCAGAAACTATAAACACTCGAGTAAATTAGAAAGAGATATATTGCACAGAATGTAACAATACTTAACTTTTACATAGTACTGCAGAATGTTGATACATAGTTGTTAGAGGCCTGCCTAGTGCCTGTACAAATAGCAAAGTCTTCACTGGTGCCTATCTGATTACGAAGGTCCCAACTCGTTGCTATCTCAGTCCGAAGTGCCAAGAGCGAAGTGGCCGATGTCCTTCAGTGGTGGCCACGAGCGGCGTTGTACCAGAGGGCGCTCGTGGCTGTCGTCGGAAGACCGCCGCGCCGTGCATGCATGGCGGCGCGCGGCGAAAGTAGGTGGCGCGCACTTTGTACTTGTGCGACACCACACCCCTCCCCCCCAAACCGCCGCGCCGTCGTGGCGTAGGGCTGAGGGCCACGGCGACGGCACTGGGAGGAGGGCCTGAGCGGGGGCGTTACTGGTGGGACGGGCGTCGTAGCTGAGGCCGGGATCGAGACGCCGTCCGCGCCCCGGCATCCGCCTTGCGATCCTCCAGGGAACCCGCCGAAACCTGGGGAAGGGCGCCCGCCCCCGCCCAGAGGGAGCAGGTCATCTTCTTCTGAGGTGCGTGGCCCAAGCTGGGGGGGCCCGCACGGTCCCGGAGTCCCTCTCGGTGACGCTGTCATCTGCGGCGGCGACAGCGGCGGCGACGACTGCGTCGGATGTACGTCTACGTCCATAGGGATCTCGTAGTCCGGGGACGAACGATGTGGCTGTGCTCCCTGGCGGTGAACTGGGTCTGGAATCAAGAAACCGGAAACAGGATCGCGCGGCCTGTGCAGGCGCAATTGGTTTGCGTGGCGCCGCAGCTCCGACCCTGTGGAAGAACGTACAATAAACATATTGCGGCCAAGCACGCGTTGAATGGTGCCCGGCAACCATGTCTTCTTGTTTCCAGCAAACACCCTGTACAGCACCGGCGTGGAAACCTGAAAACGCGTAGCGCCATACGAACCGACTCGGTGCGTGGGAGGCTGCAGCAGGTGAAGGAGAGTGCGGTGACGGCGGCCGTGTAGCAGCTCGGCAGGAGACGGGCCGTCACGTGGCATGCACCGATACGTAGACAGGAAAATTTGAAGAGCTTGCTGCCTGGAGTGCTGACCTTTCATCTTCTCCATGTGAGACTTGAATGTTCGAACGAAACGTTCTGCTTCACCATTGGACTGAGGGTGAAAAGGTGCGGTGGTGATATGCTGAATGCCATTCACACGACAAAACTGTTGAAATTCCGCACTAACAAACTGAGGTCCATTGTCACTGACGATAGTTTCAGGCAAGCCTTCGATGCAAAACACTGATGTTAAGGCACTGATTGTACTAGAAGCTGTCGTTGAGTTCATGGCAATCACAAAAGGAAACTTGCTGAAAGCATCTACAACAATTAACCAGCGCGTATTCCAGAAAGGTCCGGCAAAGTCAATATGTAAACGTTGCCATGGTCCCTCGGGGCGTGGCCAGTCTGAGAAACGTTGCGGTGGAGCCGCCTGATGCTCCGCACAAACAGCACACTGTGACGTCATGTCCTCTATCTGAGCGTCCATACCAACCCAGGTACAATGACGTCTGGCCAGTTGCTTTGTCCTAACAATGCCCCAATGTCCTTGATGCAGGAGGCGTAACACTTCACGTTGCAGGGAACGAGGAACAATCACTCTTGCTTGGTCGTTGTCGGTATGCAACAACAGTACACCCTGACTTAAAGATAATGCATGACGTTGTGCAAAATAACGTCGAACCAGAGGCCGATCAATGTCTTTGGCTCTGGCAGGCCACCCTGAGCGAACAAAACGTGCTACCACACTTAGGTCTGCATCCGCAGCTGTTTCCTGTGCCACCCGACGAGAGTTCAAAGGGAAATCTGCGACAGCGGAAGCATCTCTGGAGTCTATCTGACAACATGCCATTTCTGAAGAATCAAACGACACATCCTGGCCAACCGGAAGTCGGGAAAGTGTGTCCGCGTTAGCATGTTTAGTGGTAGGTCGGTACAAAATCTCATACTGATAATTAGACAATATCAAGGACCATCTCTGAAGCTTTTGTGCCGTACGTGGCGGAATCGGCTTTGCGGGTGAGAACAACGACGTGAGAGGCTTGTGGTCTGTCAACAAATAGAATTTTCTGCCATAGAGATAATGATGAAACTTTGTGACGCCGTAAATGATTGCTAAGGCCTCCTTTTCTATCTGACTGTAATTCTGTTGCGTCGGCGTCAGTAGCTTGGATGCAAAGGCAATAGGACGATCGTGACATCCAATACGATGCGACAGAACAACACCCAGACCGTACGACGAGGCGTCAACTGCTAACACTACAGGCTTCTGTGGGTCAAAGGGAATCAAACATGCATCACTGAGTAGTGCAGACTTTAATTTGTCAAAGGCAACCTGACAATCTGTAGACCATACAAAAGGAACATTCTTCCGACGTAAGTGATGCAGTGGAGCTGCAATCTGAGAGGCATTGGGAATAAATCTGAAATAATAGTTCAGCTTTCCCATCACTGCTTGCAATTCATGCACATTCTTAGGAGGAGGCAAGTCTTTGATTGCTCGAAGATGTGACTGTAAGGGATGAATTCCTTGGGCATTAATCACATGGCCTAGGTACTCTATTTCAGTTTGAAAAAACGAACACTTTGCTTTATTACAACGTAGACCTGCTGCAGTCAAAACTTTGAAAAGGCACTCCAGGTTTGCTAAATGTTCTTCAACTGTACGTCCGGATACCACAATGTCATCTAAGTAGTTCGAGCAACACGGTACAGAAACTGTCAGCTGTTCCAAAAAACGCTGAAAAATAGCGGGAGCGGAAGAACTGCCAAAGGGTAGGCGTTGAAATTGAAAAAGGCCCATGTGAGTATTAATGACGAAAAACTTTTTTGACTCGTCATCAAGTGGAATCTGTAAGTATGCCTCTGCTAAATCAATCTTAGAAAAGAAACGAGACTGTCCTAATTTGTCCATTAGTTCGTCAGGTCTGGGCAGGGGATAAGTGTCTACAATTGTTTGACTGTTCACTGTTGATTTGAAGTCTGCACAGAGACGAAGTTTTCCCGACGGCTTGGGTATAATTACTAAAGGCGAGGCCCACTGACTCGCAGAAACAGGAGAAATCACCCCACTATCTTGCCAACGTTTAAGTTCTTCGGCAACTGTATCCCGCAAGGCGATAGGCACTGGTCTAGCTTTACGAAACTTTGGAACTGCAGATTCTTTTAAAGTTACATGTGCCACGAAGTCTTTTGCACAACCTAGTTCCGGCGAAAACAAGTCACTATATTTGTCACACAATGCATTGATTTTATCCTGAGGCACTATTGACGAAATTTGAATCACATCTCTTTGAATTGATAACCCAAACAAGTCAAAAGCATCTAGTCCAAAAATGTTCTGCGTAGATTTGGCCTGAAGAACAACAAAAGCAACTGTTTTCGTAACACCTTGAAAAGAGGCAGGCAGGCTACACGTTCCTAGCACGGGAATATTTTGACCTGTATAAGCTGTTAACACTTGCTGTGACGGCGACAATTTTGGCGAACCCAGAAGTTCATAAGTATCTTTATTAATTAATGTAACAGCGGAACCAGTATCAAGCTGAAATTGCACAGTCTTATTTTCTATAGAGAGAGTAACAAACAGCTTGTGCTTCTGGCGCACGACCGGTGCGCGAATGTGGGCAACGTCTAATACATATTGTTTTCTGCGCTTGCGCGGGTTGCGTGCGGTAGGAAGCGGCGCATACTCGGCACACAGGGGAGTAACCACACTGTCACTAGATGACACTACCGCCGGATCGGCGTCCGCGCAATGCGAGGCTACTGCACTAAAATTACTTTGAGTAGCTACACCAATTCTACTGTCACTAGCTACACAGTACTGGGCACTATTACAGTTAGTAGTTGCAGAAGGCACTATTTTCACTACAGGAATGCACTGTTCATAGTCATTTTGCTTGTCCCGAACCCTTTTTCGTTGCACTGTTTTACGCGCTCGTCGGCGCTTGCTACGTGGTGCACTATATAGTTTTGCCATAGGCGCAGAACTACTTTCTTGCAATGGAGATCCAAGGAAAGCACTGTTCAATTCCTCAGCGTGTATAACATTGACTGTATGCACTGCTCTCGCACTGTGCGAAGCACCGTTTCTAACGTTACTGTTCGAGTTTTTAATTTGCATACACACAGACTGCACATGTCCCACTTTGCCACATTGATAACAGGTTGCGTTGCGACTAGGGCAATGAGCACGCTTGTGGCGAGACACACACTGGGGGCAAGATTTACGTACATTTTTCTGAAATGAGCGTTGGCGCCCGTTATTCAAATTACTGTTTCTAACACGACGGGGCGACCTTTGCGTCGCACTTTTACACTGGCTACTGTTCACTGTCTGTTCAGCACGGCCGGTAGAAAAATAAGAATCACTAGTGCTATACTGAGAACTACGGCTAGGAAAGCGTCCGTTACGGCGCACTGAATTTACACTGTGGCTTTGCATTTCTACATCTGCTAAGTCAAAAGTATCATGCGCTTCTATAAGCTGCAGTACACTGTCTAATGAAGGGTCAGACTGTTTCAGAATTGCTGCTCTAATTCTGGGGTCCTGAATATTCTGCGTAATCGCATCCCTCAACATCACGTCACTATACGAAAGTCCACAAGAGCAAGTAAATTTACATTGGCGGGTTAAGCCCTTCAATTCCGTAATCCACTCTTGGTGTGACTGCTGCGGTAATTTTTTAAGTCTGAAAAATCGGTATCGTGCAGCGGCTACAAGAACTTTTCTCTCATAATGAGCATTCAGTGCATCTACAATTTGTGCAAAGTCTACATCACGAGGAGATGCTTGCGGAAAAAGTTTTTGCAATAGTACGAACGTCTGGGGGCCCACAATCGATAAGAAAAGGTTCTTCACTCTCTGACCTGTAATTTGATGAGCCGCGACGAGTTCTTGAAACTGCGCGAAATAGTCACTCCATTCTTCCTCACGTTCGTTGTACTGGCGGAACGTCGGAAGCGGTGCGGCGGCAGGTGTGGGCTGCTGATGCGACGGCTGTTGTTGAGTTGCCGTCAACTGCGCCACTGCGTTGAGAAGTTGTGAGATTTGCGCCGTCTGTAACTGAATAATTTCCATTAAGTTTGGGTTCGGGGTAGTGGCCATGCTGACCGATTAGGCGCCGCGCATACAAGTAAATTATAACAAAACACAAATGCAATATGAATGAGGACGCTCTGCAACAAAAAAAGTCCACAAACACGTAACTGAAAATGTTCCCCAAAAATCTTATAATAAGGGTGGGTGGGCGGGAGCAATTTCTACGTGCTCGACTGCTGCTGTCTGGCTGCTGCAAGCGGGCTGATCCAAGGTTCTTCTATCCCATCCTCGTCGCCACTTTTGTATCCCGACTTCGTCGCCGCTTTTGTGTCCCTGCCTCGTCGTAGGTGTCGGTGGCCGAGTGGAATGAGACCGACACGCTGGTGCAGGTACGGAGGGGAGCAGCCAGAAACTATAAACACTCGAGTAAATTAGAAAGAGATATATTGCACAGAATGTAACAATACTTAACTTTTACATAGTACTGCAGAATGTTGATACATAGTTGTTAGAGGCCTGCCTAGTGCCTGTACAAATAGCAAAGTCTTCACTGGTGCCTATCTGATTACGAAGGTCCCAACTCGTTGCTATCTCAGTCCGAAGTGCCAAGAGCGAAGTGGCCGATGTCCTTCAGTGGTGGCCACGAGCGGCGTTGTACCAGAGGGCGCTCGTGGCTGTCGTCGGAAGACCGCCGCGCCGTGCATGCATGGCGGCGCGCGGCGAAAGTAGGTGGCGCGCACTTTGTACTTGTGCGACACCACAGTAACAACACAAAGTTGCTGCAGAGAGGGTTGCTGTTGACTTGTGTCTAGTCTACCAAACGATTTACAAAAACCTCAGCAAGTTCCGTCGCCTTCTGCTCCGGCACGATCAATAGCTTCTGTTTCTCGTCGTCAACGAATTCAATTACGTTAACCGGAAGCCGCCGCGCCTGTCGACTAAGACACTTTCCACGCTCATCTTCCATTCCCGCACTTAGAGATAACAATGCACACTTGTGGAACCGTATCCCGGCTGTACCTCGCCACATGACCAAGTTATAACGCCTTGCCGGGTAATACGACACATAGTTCAAGGTACGTTGTAAACAATCACTCACAACAAAATGTTCAAATGTTTGTTAAGCTTAAGGGACTTAACTACGGGGTCATCAGTCCCTAAACTTACAAACTACTTATGAACTACCTACAGCTAAGGACGGCACAAATATCCATGCCCGAGGGGGGATACGAACCCCCGACCGTAGTGGCCGTGCAGACCGTGACTGAAGTGCCTCAGTCCCCTCGGCCACCGCGGCCGGCCACTCACAACTTACCTATCACGCGACGCATGATTTACGAGACTCCATTCATTAACTATTTCTTCGTCGCAGACAGTTTGCTAATATTACATTCTACAATGGTGAAAAATTATATTACTGTGTGACACATAGTCAAGGATATATGACATCGTAAGTATTGATCTGCAATGAAAACGAAACTTAAATGGACAGATAGTAAGGTAGAAGCCGAGGGACAGGGACTGATGACCACTGTAGTTTTGTCCTCGTTAAACATCCAACCAACCAACCAAGCCGAGGTACAGAAAGAGAAAAACGAGATGGACAAAATATTGTTCGTAGTAAAGTATTGAAATAAATTAATATCATTTGTATGCGGCGTGCCAGTCACAGTCTGCAGGGCCGCTCCGTCGGAGGTTCGAATCCTTCCTCGCCCATGAGTGTTTGTGTTGTCCTTAGCATAAGTTAGTTAAGTTCAAATGTTTGTCAAGCTTACGGAACTTACTGCTGGGTCATCAATCCCTAAACTTACAAACTACTTATGAAGTAACTTATACTAAAGACATCTCAAACATCCATGCCCGAAGGAGGATTCGAACCTTCGACGGGAGAGGTTGCGCGATCCGTAACGTGGCGCTCCAGACCGCTCGGCTGCTCCCGTGCTGCAGTTAGATAAGTAATTAATGTGTAAGTCTAGCGACTGATAACCACGAAGTTTGGTCGCGTAAGACGTCTCTCTCTCTCTCTCTCTCTCTCTCTCTCTCTCTCTCTCTCTCTCTCTCTCTCACACACACACACACACACACAATATTTATATTTTTTTATTATTTTTCTTTCTTTGGATACTGCACTTATAATTTTGTACACTGTGCATACTTCATTGTTTTACTGTTTCATAATTTCTAAGCTGTTTTCATAAATACATGAAGATGAAATCTTTTCCGAATTTTTATTTTATTTTATTTATTTATTTATTTTCGTTTCTAATATGGAAAAATCCATATATACTCCAGAAATACCAGGTTTAGCAGCTAGTATTCAATAAAACTGGGGTATTCCCATTTGACGCTATCCACGCTAGAGGGTTGTTCGTTGGTGCCCAGTTGTGGCATAGACGTATGTCCCCATTACTAATATTAAGAGTTCTCCTACCTTTGACGTGATATTTAGTTGTCTCGAGCTAAAACAGAGATCAGGTTGTATGCCAGAAGATCAGACATCCATTACCTTCTGTTCTCGTAGTAAAGCAGAATTTAGCGAGGCAGAAAGCTGTTGAAATAGCGAGGCGCATCGATTTCGCGGTCAGTTTCGATCTGACGATTATGTAGGTCGGAAGCACTTTCCGTCACGTAGACTGCTAACCGTCTGGCGCCTGCTGGCTGAGACGAAACTTCTTGCTTCTCCTCTATCGAAGTAGGATAAAAATACGAGTTTTCAACGATTTTCTTCTCCAGGACCAGACTACTGTTCACTTGTTAAACATACTTACCTACCCCATTCCCGGCCACGTGTTTCTGTGGCTTGTTACATATTATATGGAAAAGAAAGAAAACAGAAAGCATACATTTCTAATATGTATAATTTCATAATGCTTCTCAAATGGTATACAACCTACACTGGCTGCGCCCCCCCCTTTCCCCCTTCCTCCACACCATTCTCGCCCCTCTCTCTCTAACCTTCCTTCTTCTCGTTCTCGTCGCTTTGTCCAAACCTTCCTCTGTGCATCTAGTTCTCTCCATTCTCCCTCCCCACCCCCTCCCCGTCTCATCATCCCTCCCTCGTCCATCCCATCCTCTTTCTACGTCTTTTTATACACTTCCACTTCTTTGCTCTCCGTCTCATCTTCACACTTTTCCTGTTCATCTCCTCCTCAACCCTCTCTACGCCAATTTCCTGTCCCTACCCTATCTCCTCTTACAAATCTGTCTAACATGGAGCATTGTTTAGCGTAATGTCAATTTATTTATGAAAGTTCATGACAGAATGCTTTGAAATTGTGACACGACATTGCATTGTCATACGTAAGTGTATCTGTGTAACTAATTTTTAAGTTATATATGAATTTATATAAATTTTGTAATAGGGAAACGGCGATATAAAAAATCGCAAAAACTACTTTTGGATATTAACGGTTTGGCACAAACAAACATTTACATATCGATATTCACTCACTCGGACTGCATAGAGTGATTCCTCACAAGCCAGCACTAAAAAAAAGTCTCACAAAATTTCGTCCTGCACATATTTCGGGCAGTAAATGAACGTCTAAGACTGTATAAGGCGTCTTGAGGAACAAAATTAGCGTAGAAACCCATGCCTCGAAATGTCATTCAACGACGCTACGTAGAGTCTAAGTTAGAGGTTTCGGCGTCTGCCACTATTCCCTCCAGTTTCCGGATATTGTTTTCTATGATCATTTTGTTCCTTAAGACGCCTTCTGCATCCACTAGACGTTTGTTGGTGTTTTTGAGTAATTCTGAAACACACGTATGATACACACACCCATCTGTCTTCGACGTTCATTTATTGCCGGAAATATGCGCAGAACGAAATTTTATTTATTTATTTATTTAAAAAAAAATACATCGTTTTATTGCTGACGTGTTGAATCGCGTTGCGAAGCCCCAGTGCGCGAATTTCGTTTCACCATGTATATATCTTACTTGTGGCGTTCCAGTAGTACTAAATATGTGCCAAAAAGAATGTAACATTGTGTCGAAATTTGAACGCAGCAGAAATTTGGGGGGGTTTCAGATTTTGAACAAAGATTGACATTACAGATACAGGAGGAAGCTGCTTGTTTCCATGTGAAAGGCGGGTTTTGCCAGGATGTTGGGTTCCCCAGCCGGCCGGCTAACAGTTTGGACCTAGTGTATGGTATAAATGTAGTCAGGGTTTTCCTAATGCGCTCGGAAACCGGAAACGACGCTCTTGGTTGACCGAGGGCGACTTTCCCAGATTGCAACTGAAATACAATATAGCCACATACATTATTCTAAAAATCATATAAAATCAGGGAATGATCATACGGCAAATATAATTATATGAATGGATTCAGGAGACTTGTGAGAATCAAATGCCGTAATTACAATTTCAATATCCCTTACAGATAAAAAGCCGACAAATTTCAGTACTACTTATTATAAAACTTATATTTAAAATTATTGATACATAGTGTTTATCAGTAACAGATTAAGAAGCAAATGGGTAGCATTGCATCACGATACCTATCTTAAAAGACGTACTACGTTATTTCCATATTCTTTCAATAAACTTTGTTTTACTCTGTTGTTCTGCTTTTCGTTGAGGTAATAATATTCTTGTGTCAGAACACAGATTCCACCACAGAAACACAAAACATGAACCCAGCAAAGCGCATTACATTTATATGTGTATTTTATTATATTTAATATTATTCTTAGTAACGTTCGTTTTTTATGTTGTAGACTGCCACTTAAATATTTCATGGTTGACTAAAAATAGTAGATATGCAGCAGATGATTTATATATATAAACAATTATAAGTATTTGTGGACAAGAACTGAATATATTTGTATAAAAGGCCATGATAAATTAAAATAAATTATGTAACTATATTTCGACAGCAGCAGTATATTTGAACAGTGAGATGCCACGCTTAATGGCTATCCGAGCAAAGAGCTTCAGTCTCAACCGTTTTTTAGTATTATTAACCATATATTTGTTTCTTAAATGTAAACTACATTTTTAGGGAGGTGGTCAAAGCATTTAATTCTGTGATATTCAAATGTATAATATTTTGGAAGGGAAATTGTATTTTAAAGATGAGGCGTTAGGATGCGCGGAAGAATACAAATTTGGGAGCAGGTAGAGCACGCTTTCGAACGCTTGGGAAGGGACTCGTAAATTGGACGCGGTGGTGGAAGGTTGTGACGCTGGGCGGTCTGAAGCCGCAGTACGAACTTGTGATTTGAAGAGATAGGCATGTGTGAACTTAGAAAATATACGGGACTGTGACTGAAGAACTTAGTCTTTGGTGAAAAGTGATAAACTATGCACGGTAGTAGGGCTGTGGAACTGTGATAATTCAGCAGTCGTGTACTCGTGTGATGACTAACTATGTTTTATAACAAATACTTTAATCGCGGATTAATTTGGAACTGCAATGTTCGATGGACTAAACTAACTCACGAGTGATAATTTGGAACTTTTACTCTCGAGTGCGTACGATACTTATTGTGCCTTCGACGAACAATAGTTGGGGAAATATTCAGTTATTTACCGATGTATAAAGTAGGACCACCTCCGCATTTTCATGTCCAAAATGAGTAATAAACTTGAAAGACGACCGTCTCTCGCCTTACATATATTTTTTTTTATAACATTGTAATTTATTTGATGTCGCTAGATTAGCATTTTGTTAAAACTAGAACCCTTTCAAGGCATGAGGAATAGATTTTTATTTCATGTTTTAAAATATTAGTTTCTGAAATCGTAGTTAATATTGCTAGGATTTGGTTATTTTAATAATTTATCATTGTGGTTATGAATGTGGCAATAAGTACGGCTTCTCTGCTACTCCACTGAGAATGTGTACTTGTTTTACTTTTAAGTGGATGTGCGAGAATCTAATGGTTGTCTGAATGTGGGTAGTGATAGCTAGCTTTGTATGATTATCTCTGGCTCAGAGTCGATAGTTAGTCGTTACCAACCCATGCTGCTGATGCGACCAAAGATGTTTCTACAACCTTTGGTTACAGGCTAGTCGACAAGCCTTCTCCAGGGCGAGTCTCATGATCTCTCCCCACCACTGCTGTACTCGTGGGTTTTGCCCGATTTCCAGTAGCTTCGGCACCTCCTGGCCACTCGGTAGTCACATCGGGCCCCACAAAACTATAAAGAATTTATACAGAGTCCGTACACTTTCAGGTAATCAGAAGAGGTTTGAATATATCTGGGCGTTATCAAACTGCAACTAGTAACGCATACACCACGATTATCTGTTGGAAATCACTGGATTGAAAAACTAGAACACATTTCCGTGCAAGATCGGAAGGAATATTTAAAAAAATGTTCAAGAGTCTAAGTTAAACATGCTAGACAACGAATCGCTCCCATCTCCGCAGGCACAAGTAGCAGAACCAACCTTACCTCACTGCAAACAGTGAACAGTGAGATACCATGCTTAATGGTTATCTGAGCAAAGAGCTTCAGTCTCAACCGTTTTTTTAGTGTTGTTAAATATATATTTGTTTGTTAAATGTAAACAATATTTGTAGGGTGGTGGTCAAAGCATTTAATGCTGTGATATTCAAATGTATAATATTTTGGAAAGGAAATTATATTTTAAAGATGAGGCGTTAGGATGCACGGAAGGATACAATTTTGGGAGCAGATTGAACACACTTTCGAACGCTTGGGAAGGGACTCGTAAACTGGACGTGGTGGTGGAAGATTGGGCCACTTAGCGGTCTGAAGCCGCGTTACGAACTTGTGATTTGAAGATAATAGGCATGTGTGGACTTAGAAAATTTACGGGACTGTGACTGAAGAACTTAGTCTCTGCTTGTAAAGCGATAACCTATGCACGTTAGTAGGGCTGAGGAACTGTAATAATTCAGAAATCGTGTTCTCGTGTGATGACAAACTGTGTTTTATAACAAATACCGTAATCGCGGATTAATTTCGAACTGCAATGTTCGATGGACTACACTAATTTACGAGTGATAATTTGGAACTTTTACTCTCGAGTTCGTGTGATACTTATTGTGCCTCTAATGAACAACAGTTGGGGAAATATTTAGTGATTTACCGATGTATAAAGTAGAACCACCTCCGCGTTTCATATCTAATAAGAGTAATGAACTCCGTTTATAAAGAATTACTTCGTGAGCGAATCACTTCTTCTTTATCTTAGAATCCATTTTATTGGTCATTGAGAGGTTTAATTTACGTTTGTTTAAATATATTTTCACTTCATCATAGCAGATTGATAGACTGGCTAAACTACAGATTAATTATTGATCTTGTTAAAACAGATTGGGTAGCTGTTTAGGACATAGAAGCTGACATACATAACTCACCCCTATGAACAGAGACAACGAGTCATAAACTTTTACTACCCTGAGTTATGTATCGCCCATTCGTATTGGTGAGAACCAGTAGGAAGGTCGCATGCTATCGTTGTAGAATGTTTCAAAATATTTACATTTATGATCCCCTGCCTTACAATGATACCGGTGAAAGTCGTTTTACAATAGCTTGTTGTTCCAGAGATATTTTTGGCGGTCAAGATAAAACGAAACACATAATTGTAAATGCAACTGCCAGTATACAAAACATTGCATCTTCCAGACAATTATTTTCAAATCTTCAGTAAAATCTATTGTTTGAGCTACTTTAGTCCGTTCTCAGATCTGAAAAGATACTAAAACTACAGGAAACGATAATTACTATTTAAAAATGTTTGTTCAATGCGATTGAAACAATAGTTACAGCGAAATCAGGTCAAGGAAAAACATGTCGTAATGAAAGATTTCAGAGGTTGCTCAACTTAGTTCGATGTTTACCTGTTTACCTTACAATCATCATGGTGTAGTACAGTGGCGGACTAAGAGGGGGGGAGCAGAGGGGACGGACCGCCCCGAGCCTCCAGTCTTGCGGGGGGGGGGGGGGCTCCAAAACACCTACCTCGGAAGCATGGGATTTTTTTATTTTTTTATTTATTTATTTATCTTTTTTTTTTTGTGCTCTCGATATCTCGTTTTGCTGTGGCCAACAAATCTCTAAAGCTATTTTATTTAGACTGTCCCACGCCTCTCGTCCTGGGAGGCCTCCAATTATTTTTTTCTTTTTTATAGTAATTCATGTATTTCTTCCAAGTGTACGAGGGCCCTCATTTCGCTTCGCCGCCGCCCCGGGCCTCCGACAGCCTTAGTCCGCCATTGGTGTAGTACCCAAAAGGACCAATAGATGGCGCTATGACTTCTGAGTACACAAGAAGAATCAATAGGTGTCACTGTTATATTTTTAGCTAAGCTTATCTTTACGAATAGGAACTAACAGTTTCGTTAAAAAAAATGCCGTATATTGTTCAAATAAACAGAAAGACGCGTTTAACTAAGGCTAAAGATCAACTGGGAGTCTTACATATCACCAACAATGGGTAAAGAGGAATATCATTGACTACGTCAAGTAGCCCATTACACACCTCTCACGAAAATCTGAATTGTTGGATGTATTCTACATCCACATAGATGCACTGCAAGTTCACACTGAAGTGCATGGCAGAAGGTTCATCGAACCACTTTTATGATATTTCTCTATAGTTCCATCTCTTAATAGTTCGCGGAAAAAAGGATCACCAAAATCTTTATGTTTTAGATCTTATTTATTTTATTATGTTGATCGTGTCTCCCTAAGTAGGAACAATATATGTTCGCATTCTGTAGAGAAAGTCGGTTAAAAAATATTCACTAATAGGTCTCGCCGCAACAAATAACGCCTTTCTTTTAATGATTTCCACCCAACTCGTGCATCATTTCCGTGATAATATCTCCCCTACATCGCTATAATACAAAAGGAGCTCTCCTCTGAACGTTATCTGAATTGTCCCACTTGGTGTCCGCACAATAAACTTTGTTTCGGTGCGGGCAGTGGCGGGTTGGACCAAGACTGTTTTGGCTTCCCACTTGGTGTGGATCTCATAATGTGCAGCATACTATAAAATAAGGTGCTCAAGAGCAGTGTAGGCAGTTTCTTTAGTGGAACTGTGTTCTGCCAACTAAACATAGTCTTTGTTTCGCCTTCCCTAAAATATTTTCTGTGTGTTCTGTCCAATTTCAGTTGTTCGTAATCATTGGCGTATCCAGGATCGCGGTCTGGGGGGTGGGGGCTGAGGTCAATCACCGAGCTGACGTGATTTCTAACAAAATAAAAAAGGTCGCCGTACCATATTGCGCCCTTACTCTTATTGGATTGGAATGATCCCTTTCTTTTTTCTTTCCCCTCTTTCTCTAGTAGAGGCTACAAAACGTTTGTGGTGGGGGCCCCAGGAGGGTCTGGGGGGGGGCTGCAGCCAGACAGCCAGCTACCCACCCCCCGCCCCCCAACCCCACTCCCTGGATACGCCACTGTTCGTAATGGTAATTCCTAGGTATTTAGTTGAATTGATGACCTGTATATTTGACTCATTTATCGTGTAGCTGAAGATCAACTGATTTCTGTTAGTGGCCATGTGGACGACTTCACACTTATCATTATTAAGTGTCAATTGCCAATTTTTTCACCACGCAGATACCTCATCTAAATCATTTTGCAGTTGCTTTTGATCTTCTGATGACTTTATTAAACGTTAAATGACAGCATTAACCGCGAAGAGCATAAAACAGCTACTCAGATTGTCTAATAAATCTAATATATAAAGCAGAGTGTCCGTATATTTGTATGTGTTGCATAGAAATCTACAATTTTGTTCCAATATTTGTGAAATTTTGCACACGTAAGCTTCAATCCATGAGAACGGGCGTCGTAAGTGTAAGAATCACATACAATACATAGTTCACGAGATATGACGTCATAAACAATGAGATGCGCGGAAAACTGTTGCATTTAAACCACTAGACCGATTTCAACCAAATATGGTACACACATTCCTTGCCGTGAGGTACAATTGCTGCAGGGTGGTTCAAAAGATGTTACGTCTGAACCAATATAAATTGCAAAAAATATCACATAATGCGGCGAGACTTTCGAAATACACTGTATGAGAATGACAGTACTTAGCGTCTTGCAACAAACTTTAAACATAATTTCAAACCTTTATTAAGCTTTTGCTCGCTGTCAACCATAGTAAAATTATGAAAGGAAAAAAGTTTCTCGGTTACTACTTTTCCGCTGTTTATGGAGTAAAATTACGGCTCTCGGTATGACGTTACAATTTATAATTTAAACACTACAAACTGTAGCCGCAGGAAATTTTACAGACAGTATACAAACATATAGTTGAATGTACCTTCTAAATTGTATCGCTGTACTACACGTAGTTCGTGAGATATGAGCACATAAACAGTAACGTTCATGGAAAACCGCCCATCACGCACCAAGTTTTAATCTATTATTTTTAACTATTAATTGTAATCGCAACAGATTTTACAGACATACAGCCCTTATGTAAGTGACTATATACCTGAAAAATTATACAATTGTGCAACATATAACTCAATAAATATGACAACGTACGAAATTTGTATGTCATTTGAATTTTGATAACTATCTTTCTTTGTTTGGATACTGCAGTTATAATTTTGTACACTATGCAAGACAGCGTTATTTCTTATATATTCTCCGATAAATACAGCATGTTTTTAGAAAAAAAGGAGATGGACGGACAGAGAAGGGATAGGAGAAGTACTAACTTAAGGTAGGGACAGATAAATAAATACCCGGGCAAAGCCGGGTTTTCAGCTAGTCGTTTATAAAAATAAGGAACAGTAGGTGCTTATAGCACTTCCCTGGGGATCGCCAGATACCACGTCTGTTCTACTCGATGACCTACCGTCAGTTACAACGAACTGTGTTCTTTCTGACAGGAAATCACGAATCCAATCGCACAACTGTGACAATATTCCATAAGCACGCAATCTGATTAGAAGACGCTTGTGAGTTACAGGGTCAAAAGACTTCCAGAAATCTAGAAATACGGAATCTATTTGACATCCCTTAACTACGAGGTCATCAGTCCCTAAACTTAAAAACTACGTATGAACTTGCTAATACTATGGAAGGCACAAATATCCATGCCCGAGGGGAGATTCGAACCCCCGACCTCAGTAGCCGTGCAGACCGTGACTGGTGCGCCACAGTCCCCTCGGCCACCACGGCCAGCACTGTTGACTATGGTCAATAGCTCGGTCTATTCAAGGTAGTTCATAATATTTGAGGGAAGTAGACGTTTTAAAATCCTGCTGCAAACCGACGTCAATGAAATAGGCCTGTAATTCTGCGAATCAGTCCTATTGCCTATCTTGAATATTGGAGTGACCTGTGCAATTTTCCAGTCTTTGGGTACGCAACGTTCGCTGAGCGAGCGGTTGTATATGATAACTAGGAATGGGGCTATTGCATCAGCATACATTGAAAGGAACCTAATCGGTATCAATCATAGTCGGGAGACTTACGTTTGTTATGTGATTTAAGTTGCTTTAATACTCCAAGGGTATCTACTTTGAAAGACGACCGTCTGTCGTCTTCCATATGTTTTTTGTATATTTCTATAAAATTATAATTTATTTAATGTCGCTATATTATCATTTTGATAAAACTTCAACCCCACTCTTTTCAAGGCTGGAGAAATAGCATTTTTTATTTCATGTGTTAAAATTTTAGGTAATATTGCTAGGTTTTCTTAGTTTGTTATGTTAATAATCTATTAATATATTAATTAATGTGGCATCAGTACGGCTTCTCCGCTACGCCACTGTCACTGTATGAATGTGCAGTTGTTGTGCTTTTAAGGATGTGCGAGAATCTATGGCTGTTTGTATGTGGGGAGTGATAGCTCGCTTTGCATCGTTCTCTCTTACTCAGAGTCGATAGCTGCTGAGGTGACCAAAGAGGTTTCCACACCCTTTGGTTGCGAGCTAGTTAACGGACCTACTCCAGCGCAAGTGTACTCGCTCTCCGTCCCCACCACCGTTATTTCAGGGACTTTCCGGCTTCCGGTGGCTTCTGGCGCTATCCCCGGTGGCTACTCGGCGGATCATTTCGTTCTGGGCGTCCGGTGAGGTAAGGTTGGTTCTGTTCTTGTTTCTGGAGATGGTAGCGTTTCATTGACTAGCACGTTTAACTTAGATTCGTGAACTTAGAATCATGTTTTGGAATATTTACTCCGATTGTGTGCAGAAATCTCGTTTTTCAATTCAGTGATTTCCAATAGATAAACACTGTTTGTGTGTGATTCTAGTTGCAGTTTGATAACGGCCTGATATGTTAAAACCTTTTGTGATCATGTGGCGTGTATGATCTCTGTTTAAATACTTTCTAGCTTTGTGGGGCCCGATTTGTAATTGGCTATATGTTCATTTTTGTACAGGGCATATAAAAAGTAACTATGCAGGCATCCTTCTGATTTCCACTTCTCGCCATCTTCTCTCCCCGCCTATTTTAATTTTGCTGTTCTCCCACTTGTAGTATGCACTCTGTCAGTAATTCTCTCTGAGCCTTGTACAACCTCCCCCAATAGCTTCCTTATGTAATTCTAAACATTTCTATGGGTTGAATGCCGTAGTTCTTATTTTCAGACTTTGTAATTATTTCATTTTTACGAGTTTTGGAGACTGGACTTCATCCGTCTCTGTAATCGCTCCCTATCGCATGTAGGTGTATTTCATTCACTTCCTTATATAATTCTAAACATTTCTATGGGTTACATGCAGTAGTTAATTTTCTTTATTTTTCGGAAACTGAATTTATTCAATTTTATCGGTTTTCGGAACCACATGGGTCCGAGCTCCGACTTCCGGGGTTTGCAGCTAGTCACCTGAGTTCACGCCACTTCTCATATAAAACCAGTACCTAGATCGATTGCTGACAAACTGCTACTTAAGAATCCACCGTGATTTTGTGTAATGAATCCGACTTTCAACCACTTCACCTTCGTGTGGAGTGCGTTCCCGTAACGTAGCCGTGTGTCGCCGTTAGCGTGTTTGCTCGCGTTTTCTGTTCAGATGTAATTTAACTTGCTATACACACGCGCCATCTCAAAAAAGGCACGACAGACCAGAGCCAGCTTCAAAGTGTTTGTATATTGTGTTTTGTGCTACCTCCGACTTGCTGAATTGCGCCTACGATAGCGGCGCTTGCTTCCGCCTCGTCTCAGCACGTTGTTTTTGGTGAGTTTCGCTGTGGCATTGCGCGTGTGTGAGAGAGAATGAGTGTTGTTTGTGAATCCTTCCCCCCAGTAGCGTTAAATCATGTATAATTTAGGCTTGGCACCGTCCGTATGAATTCATGTAAGAGATGCATTTTATTGTATTAACAAAATTGGTTCCCCATTTTGCTTGTTTTCTGTCTGAATAAACAAGTCTAAGTTCAGCATAATCCGTAAGTTGCCTATAAATTATAGTTTTAGATCACTTTGCCTTTTTTAATTAATATTGTTCTTCACAAGTGCTGACAACAAGTTCAGATGCAATTTTAATTAATATTTAAATTCCGTTGCGCCATAAATGTTTTCTTAGCCACCTTTATAAGATAACTTTAATTGTGGTGGCTTGCTTATTAATGTCTGTGTGTAATAACGTGTGAGCTGCTATGTATATCGACCACTGTAATATTAACTTTCTGTTATTGAAGTAATTGGAAACGAGTCAGTTCTCAGTTTGGGTCAGGGAACAAGGTTTTGTAGCAGGGTGTAACCAGTAGTTCACACGGACCATATTTAGTAATTTTAATGACAAAACAAGGCTCTTGTTCGTACAGTGGTCGACTTTTAACTTCTAAATTACGCATGCTGACAGCAGTTCTTGATACGAATTCTGGAGTATTTGGTTCGTCTTCTGTAGTGAAGGAATTTCGGAAAGCTGTGTTAAGCAATTCTGCCTTAGTAGTTCATCAGTAGCATCAGCATTTCTATCGTGTAATGAAGGTATTGTTTTCGTTTTGCCGCCAGTATACTTTACATACGACCAGAATTTCTTAGGACTCTCTATGAAATTACGTGGCAGGGTTTCGTTGTGGTAACTATTGTAAGATTTTCGCATTGAAATTCGAGCTAAATTTCTAGTTTCTGAAAAAGATTGCCAGTCTTGGGGATTTTGTGTGCGTTTAAATTTGGCATGCTTTTTTCTTTGCTTTCGCAAGAGTGATATAAACTATATTGTGTACCACGGCGGATCAGCCCCCTCTTTTGTTAATTTGTTTGGTATAAGTTGAAATGTTTGTAAATCTATCGGACCAAACTGCGTGGTCATCAGTCCGTAGCTTACAAATTACTTAAACTAAGATAAACTAACCTAAGGACAACACACACACACATGCCACAGGGAGGACACGAACGTCCGACGACGAGCACCCGCGCGCTCCGTAGCGAGGCGCCTTATACCGCTCGGCTACTCCACCGCGGCTATAAATCTGTTAATGGTTGTCGATATTATTTCTTTGAATGTTCTACACCCCTATTGTTAGTTTCGAAAAACTGGAAATTCTCACTCAAGGAAGCGTTAATCGAATTTTTATCAGCTTTTTTTGAATAAATATACTTTTCTTTAAATTTTGGTGGATTTGGAAAGTCGGATATTCAGTCTCACTACGACGACTGTGTCTTCACTAATCAAAAAATGTTCAAATGTTTGTATAGCTTATGGCAGATAACTACGGGGTCATCAGTCCCTAAACTTACAAACTACTTATGAACTAGTTAATTCTAAGGAGGACACAAATATCCATGCCCTAGGGGGGATTCGAACCCCCGACCGTGCAAACCGTGACTGGAGCGCCTCAGTCCCCTCGGCCACCGCGGCCGGCTCTTCACTAATCCCTGAGTCTGTTTTCCTCTCACCCTCTCTATCCTCCCTTCATTTCTGATATTATAACTGACCACAGCGAAGCAGTCGAAACATATCTTTTACTTTCTGTTTTAATAACTGAGTAATCACCTCGGTCAATGCACCATATCCTGCAGACTTCGTTATCTTACGGGCATCTGTGGGCTACGTTTCGTGAGTATCGTCGTGATGTTGAGTGGGTATAACCTGGCGCTCTGCGATAAGATAACTCACTGTCGCAACATTGCCACACACCGGTAATATAAAAGTCTCCAGAGATAGCCTCTGGTAAACATCTCTAATCTTCGTAGTACGTCTTCGCCTATCTGGGTAGTTTCATTCGGTTTCAGCAGCCACCAAATCTTCAATGAGATGGAATCAGGAAAATATCACTGGGTTTTAGATCGAAGAAATTGCAGAAGTGAGTTACCACGTCCGAACCAATACTCACTGCATCGATTCCTCAACTGTTTCCCACCAAATGCGATGTTCTTTAATGGCAATAAACAGCCTGAGTCTATGTTTAAGCATTTGAAGTAGGAGAAATGAAATCTGTTTAATTACGGCTTCGGGACACACATTGTCGTCAATTGCGTGCGGACTGACGGCTGTTAACTGAAAGCGTAATGCAGTGGATTTCTGGATACACTCAAGGTCTACTATGAACATTCATCGTGCTTTATCTGTGGTGGTCAATACTACTTGTATTAGGCAATGCAGTTATGTCAGTTAATTTCGGCCTACAAGGGGCCACGAGGTTCGTCTTAACTCTCAGTTAGGGTCTTCTGGTTGTTCTTGGCCCTGTATATTCAATTGTATCAATGGAAGTCTTGTAGAGGAATGTGCAGAAGTTGTTCATGACCCAAAACTGCTATCATCATTTTACAGTAAAAAATAGGAAACAAGGCACTAATGTGGATATCTGCTTCAGCAGTGCTAATATGGAGGCAAGAAGCCTCAAGGCAGTTTATAACCCACTCCCAAAGACACAACATAGACCAGTTGGCCTGAATGTCTACGCTGACATAAGACTGCAGACGATACCTTTTAGAAGACGTTTCAACTTGGGCAAATTGGACTGATTTCACCAGTACTCTGCATAGCTGTGTTATTGAATTAGAACCCGTTCCAGGAAACTATGAAAGTTTTGTTGAAAAAGTTAGGTACATTTCCAGGATAACAATACCAAGAGGATGCGTCGACATCCCAGGCTTATCCAGGGAATCTAAAGGGCTTCTGGATCAGTATAATGAAAAGTATGAGAAGGGCCCTTTCAGAAGAAACAGAAGAAGTGGTTAAATTACTACTCAAAGAGATGAGTCGCACTCGACGAGAAAAATGGGTTGAGACATTTGAAAGGTTGGACATACTCATAGTGTTAAGATGGCTTGGAATATGATGAAGAAACTTAGTGCGGTTCCTATAGCACCTAAAGAAGCCAGTAATAGCACCGCTGATCAGATCGCCCATCTGTTGCTGATCAGTGAAAAAAACTGGCACAAAATCCAGATCAAGGAAGATCAACAGAAACCTGGAAACTGAAGTCTCACTTATCGATACACCTTTCGAAGTCGAGGGCCTCGACAACAGCATCCAATCCCTGAAAACTGGGAAGGCACCTGGAATGGATGATATCTGCACAGAACAGATAAAGAACTTTGTGAAAAAACAAAACAGTGGATTCTACAACTAATAAATAGGTGCTACTCAACTAAACAAATACCAAAGTCCTGGAGAAAATCGAAAGTCATCGCATTACCGAAACCAAGCAAAGATCCTAATCTTGCCTGCAGCTCTTTCATGCCATCTATTCAAAATTTATGAGCGGCTAATAATTAATAATATTCAGAACTATGTGGACGAAAAACTAATTCCGGAACAAGGGGGTTTCCACCCTGGAATACCATGTAAAGGGCAGGTAATTGTCGCTGACAGAACACATAGAGAGAGGCGTCGAGGGGAAGAACATCAGTGTAGTCGTCTTCGTAGACTTATCGGCCGCTTATGACACTGTAAACCAAGGTAATCTTCTTGCAAAGGTATACAATATTACCAAAGATTACAAGCTTACCAAAGTAATCGAATCCCTCCTACAAAACAGGAGATTTTATGTAACCTTAAAGGGAAAGAAGAGCAGGTGGCAAACACAAAAGAATGGCCTCCCCCAAGGCAGTGCTCTGTCCCCTATGCTGTTCAACATTTACACAAACGTCCAACCTACTCCTAATAATACAAAACACTTCCTTTATGCTGATGACTTGTCCATAGCAGCTCAGGGCAAAAACTTTCCAGCAATTGAAGAGAGATTGCAAAATGCCTTGCAACAGATGTCGGCCTACTACAAGGAAATTCATTGAAGCTCAAACCAGCAGAGACCCAGGCGTGTGCCTTCCATTTAAAGTATAAGGAAGCCAGGAGGAAACTACAAATTAAATGGGATGGTTTCTCTATAGAACACACAGCCCAGAAAAAAGTACCTTGGAGTAATACTCGACCAGTCACTGAGGCGGCTGAAATTCCGAAAAAGTTTTCTGAGCTCTGTCCCTATGAAACCACCAGACAAATATCCACTAATGTAACTTCGTAGGCTTTCCTTGCCACAGTCACACGGTATTTTATAAACACCGGGTTTCTTGAGTCCGAGGTCATCTTTGACGGAGCCAAGCAATGCCCTAATCTTGGACGGCGGACGGAAAACAGTCTTTATGTTACAACTTTTTAAGTGTCAACACCACAACGGCCGTACGCTCCGAACTGTGCATGATAGATGCGTGGAACATTGCCGCCACACGAGACTATTCCAACCGGATAAATCGGCGGTAGCGGAACACTGTTTAACTGAAGGACACAAGATGATATGTGATAAAACCCGCATAGTAATCAATACCTCCTGTTTCTGGAACAGTGTTTACAGAGAAGCCATTGAAATCAGGGCGACGGACAATCTAATTAATAGAGACATTGGGTTTCCTCTTAGTAGAACATGGAATCCATTATTAAATAATAAAAAATTGCAATATTCGACCCGGATTCCAGCACCTGGGAATGATTAATGTAAGGTGTGATATATTGTTGTGCCCTGTTCCACTAGAGGCGGCGCCACCAGCCCTGTCTAGCAGGTAGCGATTTTGACGGCCGGCGCATGCGCCGTGCACGCGACCGTCGCCTATATAGGACGCGGTATTTCGATCTTGCACGATCGTTCTTACTACGTTGCTAGTGCGGTATTTGTTTCGTGTTTCGCAGTTATTATTTCTTACGTTTGTGTGCTATCGTCTTCGGCTGTTGTCTGCCGCCGCGACGTGCCGCTGTCGCCGTTAAGTGCCGCTGTCATCTACTGCCGATCAGGGCCCCACCGCCCGGCCGTTCCGGACTGCAGCATCGTCGTGTCGCCGCACCGTCGGCGTCCGACGCCTCCGGTGTTTTCGCCGCCGCCGCCGCCGCCGCCGCCGCCGCCGCCCCGGAAGGTGCTCCTCCGGCCACGCCGGGTTTGCCGCCGCCCAGCGCGCTCTGCCCGGCCGCCAGCCCGTCGGAGCGCGTCCCACCGCCGCCGCCGCCGCGCCGCGCCGCTCCCGCCCCCACCTGGGCCGCCGGAGGCACTTCCGCTGCCCCCGCTGATCCCGGAACAGTGTTCTACAGTTAAGGTGACTGTTCGACTCTGCCATGTCGACCCTGCCTCCTACTACGGTGTCCTCGACCATCATTTTTACCTCGCCCTCCCACGCCCCCACCACCATTTCCTGGAGCACATCCTCCCCTCTTCTTCCTGCCACAATTCCCTCCCTCCTCACCCTCACCACTCCCTCAGCCGTCGCCCTCTCCTCTGCCCCCACACAAGCTGCTGCCCTCGTCCCACACTCTCCTGCCCCTTCCTCCGTTCCCCACTCGATTCCTTCCCTCCCCTCCCCGACTCCCGCGGTGACCGTGCTGCGGTTCGCACCCGGCAGACCGCTGTCGACTCCTGTCCTCTCCCACCCGACGACGCAGCCACAGGGCCGGCTCCGCGCCACCTTCCAGTCTCCCCTGTCCCCACTCCTACCTCCCAGGCCCTCCTAAAACCAAAGAAGACAAAACGAGCTTCCACAGACGCCACCTCCTCGGTGACGAAAAAGCCCGCCGACCCTTCTCGCCACTGGCCCACCGGTCCCGATGGAAGCCGCCCCTGTCCCCCCTACCCAGCCTGCACCACCTCCCCCGCCACCCCTCCTCCCCTCTCCACCATCTGCTCTCCACACTTTCGTCCTCAATAACCCTGACCCCCAACTCCTAGACTGCCGTGCCCTCACTCTCCTCTTTCGGCAGTATGCTCCTTCTGCCCCCATCTCCCAAATCATCCCACGGAGGGACTCTGTCCTCCTCAAATCACCTGACCCCGACCTCCACACACAGCTCCTCCACAAGATCCCCTGCGTCCACTTTGGACCCCGTGCCACCCTTGTCCCCCTCCCCCCTCCAGCCTCCAATCGCCAATCCCCTCCTCCCCGTCGTCCTCCCACGCTCACTGCTGTGATCACCGAATTGAACCCGGGGATCACAAAGGAAGAGGTGCTGGAGGAACTCCGGCGGGATCCCCGCCTATCCATCCGCTCAGCTCGTCGCATTAACAATGTGACGGGCCCCACCTACCTCATGCGCGTCTTCACAGAAGACGCGCCATCCATCAACCACCTCCTCCGCAATGGGGCCCTCATTTACAACCGCCTGCACCAGGTGGAACCTTCCCGAGCACCTCCCCAGTCATACCGCTGCTCCCGATGCCTCACATATAATGATCACCTTACCGAAAATTGCCGTCTCCCTCCTGTATGCCCCCACTGCAAAGGCCAACACTTCCAAACCTCCTGCCCTAACCTCGCCGCCACCCCCTCCTGTAACACCTGCGGTGGGGCACACCCCACCTAATCTTACAAATGTAAGTCCCACCCCCCTCCCACCAAAGAAGAACTCACCGTCCCTGTCCGTCCCACTGATCCCCCAATCCCCGCTAATAACTCCTTATGCCCTCCCCCCACAGCAGAGGACATCATCCGGTTCCTGACTATTGTCCTCCAAAATATCCACCCTTTCCAGCGCCCTCACACCCTCCACCAAGTCTCCCTGGCCGCTCGCTCCCTCTTCAACCTTGATTTTAAGGCTACAACCTCCCAAAATCACATCCACTTCACCTTCTCCCGAACCGACCGTCCTCACACCCTAGTTTAGTCCCCACACCCGCTCCCTTTTCCTCTCCCTCTCCCCACCTTTCAACCTCATTATGGTGTAGCAACGATTTAACATCCTGTACTCGCTCCCTTCCCACCAATAAGCTCCTCCTGATGAACACCTTAAACCAACACCGCGTGGATGCCTTTCTCCTCAATGAAACCTTCCTCCTCCCTCACATACATGTCAGTACCACACCCTATATCCTACACCGTCACGACTCTCCCCATCCCCCTGCACGAGGTGGAGTGGCTTTCAGCCATCTCCGACACCACCCAGTTCGGCCACATCCCCTCCTCAACATCCCTTATGAACATCTAATCCACACCCTCTTCCTCCCTTCCCTCACTGTCACCTGTGCTACTATTTATATCCGCTCCCATGTTCCCATCCCTTATGACTTCCTTGCTCACATCGATAGCACCTTCACAACCTACGTGGTCGCCACTGCCTCAATATCCACTCCCGCACTCCTGCCGAACTCCGTCGGTGGCATCAGTTCATTCCTACCATCAATGGCGACATTGTCCCACTCCCACGCCACACCCGACCCTGTAGCAACACCACCCCTGATGTCGTCATTGTCTCTCCCAATCTCCTTGGGCGCATCACTGCCGACGTTCTTGACCCCATAGGCAGTGATCACGACCCTGTTCTCCTTACCCTCACACACAATGTCCATCGCCCACAGAATCCTCGCCCACCTCCACCTCCTAAACTCGTCCATGACTACTCCCGAGCAGACTGGGATGCCTTTCGCCTCTCCATCACCCATCAGGTCGAAAGCCACCATCTCCCCCTACACTCTCCCGATGATATCGACCAAGCCGCCTCCTTCCTTCAGCAGACCTTGTCTGATGCTATCCATTCGCACATCCCTACCAAAGCTGTCCAGCCGCACCGTCCCACACTCCCTCCACAGGCTGTCCTCCTTCTGCGGGAATCTCGCCGCCTGTACCGCTCCTTCCTGCGAACCCGTGACCGGGATACACTCCTCCGCCATCGGCAACTCCAGCGACATGTGCGCAGCCTCCTGACTGCCAAAAAACGCCGGGACTGGCATCAGACAGTGACACGGATTAATGCCCACCTCCCAATCAACTCGTCTCGGTATTGGAACGTCTTCCACCGCCTCACTGGATCGAAACCTATGCCCACATACCCTCTCCTCCACCTTGACCAGCCCCTTCCTGATAATGCCAGTAAGGCTAACCATTTTGCCGCTTTCCTCTCTGATGTATTCTCCATCACTGACAATCCTCTACCATCAGATGTCCATGAAAAAACCGATGTCACCATCCCACCCCTGGCTCCTGGCTTCCATTACCTGGACCACATCCCCCCATCGGACATTAACACCCCCATCACTGCACACGACATACAATTGATACTGCGCACCAAACGAAACACAGCTCCCGGCCACGATCGCATCACATACCGCCACCTCAAAGAATGTCCCCTCCCTTTCCTCCCCACTCTTGCTTCCCTCTATACCACCATCCTCTACACTGGCTGCTACCCCCGCCTGCGGAAAATCTCCCGAGTCCTCATGTTCCTAAAACCCAACAAACCCCCCTCTGATGCCTCCTCCTACCGCCCGATTTGCCTCACCCCAGTATTCAGCAAGGCCTTCGAATCCATTCTGTCCCGTCGCATCCATCACCACCTCCACCGCCTTCTCCCAGACACCCAATGTGGCTTTCATCCTTCCTTCTCCACTGACGACCAACTCCTTCGACTTATGCAACTCCTTTCCCTCCAGCTAAATTCCCGTCGAGCCGCCATCTTTGTGTCCTTAGACCTCGAACGGGCCTACGATCGGGTCTGGCACTCTGGCCTGCTCTTCAAACTCCAAACCTATGCTCTTCCCATCAACCTCGTCCGGGCCATTGCCTCCTTCCTCTCCGACCGCCCCACCTATGTTACCGTCCACAACACCGACTCCCATCCTTTTTATCCCTCTGCTGGTGTGCCCCAAGGCTCTGTCCTTTCTCCCCTCCTGTACCTCCTGTATACCTCGGATATGCCTAAGCCTGCCCCTCCCGTACACCTTTTCCAATATGCTGACGACACCGCTTTCCTTGCCTTAGCTCCCACCCTTGCCCGTTCCAACCGCCTGCTCCAAGAACACCTTGACCTCTTTGCCGCTTGGTGCAACCAGTGGCTCCTGTCTATAAATCCTACCAAAACCCAGGCGATCATCGTAGGTCGTACAACCCCTTCCTTCCGTCCCCGAGATTTTTATCTGACCCTCCATAACCGTCCCATTCGTCTCACCCCTACCCTAAAGTACCTGGGCCTCACTATTGATCGCACCCTCTCCTGGACTCCCCATCTACGGGCTATCCAAGAAAAAGCCCGTTCCCGCCTCCGCCTCCTCAAACTCCTTGTTGGCCGAACATGGGGCCTCAACCCTTCTACCATCCTCTATACCTACAAATCCCTCATCCGCCCAGTCCTCTGTGTCGCCCATCCCGCCTGGATCTCCGCTCCCCCATCCTTCTACAAATCTCTGGAGATACTGGAACGCCATGCCCTCCGCCTCACCTTCCGTATCCCACTTTATCCCCCTTCCCCCACGCGGATCCTCTATGATCTCATTACTTTCCCCAGACTCGTTCTATTTATTGAAAATCTCCGCCTGCGTTACATATCCCGCAAATCAGATCCTCCTAATCCTCTAGTCCATCCCCTCCTCTCTGCACCTGGTACATTGCCGCGCCTCCACCACTGTATTCCCCCTGCTCCACTTGTCCACCCTCCGGATCCTTTCCCGTGGCAACTTCCGTACCCTCCCCCTCCCGGATGATGCCCTCCGACCTGACATCTACCCTTCATACCAGCTTTGATCCTTCTCCTTGCTCCCTCTCCCCCTTCTCTCCCTGAGGGCCCCGACTATCCCTCCCTTCCTGTCCCTTCTCCCCTCCTCCGTCCCTCCGGATCCTCCTCTTACCGCCCCCCTATCATTCTTCCCCGTGGCTTCCTGGGACGTCAGCCCCCCGTCCTTTCCCTACCGGCTCTGTGGCTCCTCCCCACCCTCTCCATCTCCTTCATCTCTTTTCCCCCCACACCACATCTTCAATGCTGTCAGTGCCCCACCATCTATGGAACCTCCTTTGTGCTTCGACAAGTGTGGTGTGTTTTAGTTTAAATTGTTTTATCTTACAACAGTGGACGGCCAACCCGCAGCCGACACTGTCAGTTTTAACTTGTGTATCTCTGGAAGTGTGTGTTGTGTTTTTTGTTTTAACTCCAAATATCGGACGGTCTCACCATGGGCGCCGCCCTATGCTCATATTAATTGTGTGTGTGCGCCACTGACATTCGAGTAACTGTTTTTATTCACCACTTTCGCCATTCCAAGTGTTTTATGTCACCACTGTTTCCTCCATTTTATGTACTTTGTTTTATCTCCATTTTAAATCTCCATTTTATGTCTGTATTACCTCCAAAATTTTATCTCCTTTGTGTTTTTATGTTCTCCGCTCACAAATTTTATTTCTGTAGGCCGAAGAGCGCAAGTGAGCGCTGCCGGCCCGCCCCTTTTTTAGGGGAATTGAAACGACAATAAAGAAAAAAAAATCGATCTTGCACCAGTATTCAGCGGGACTCAGCAGAAGCAGTTTCCTGAAGATGGCGCACAGCTGTACCGTCGAAATATTGAATCAGTTTGATTTTATTATCCGGCAGAAAACCCGCAGAGCGAAGAATTGTCACGCCGGGAAAGCCTAACTCAGAAACTACCACCAGGGGACTGGAGAAACTCAAAGTCTCTGAACCGTCTAAGCCTAGTGAACTTGGAAATCATCGACGAAAGCGACATTAGATGTAACTGTGGGGAGAGGCAGAATATGGAACATCACCTGACGTGTAAGAACTACCCAAGGACCTGCTCCCTTGACGATTTATGGAACGCCCGGGACGTGGTCCGATACTGGGCTAATGTGCTATGACATGGATTCGGACACGAATAAGTAAAGTAAATGATAGTCTTGGCCCAGTACGCCTTCAGCTTCTGGCTGTAAGCCTGCTTCTTCTTATCCGTCCATTTAGGTTTGGTGGTTCCTGTACACGTCTTGCTTGTGACAGACAGAGGGAAGAGTCCCTGTAGGATGACAGGTCGGTATTCGGTTCTCGGTTGTCTGTAATGAGATATGCAGTTCCTTTAAGTCTGATCTAACAGAGCTGAAACATTTGGCTTTGGACGCCTTTCCCGTGCTTGTCATTGTGAGGATCGTCTTGGTGAAACTGCAGTTATTGCTACACTAGTATTTAGGATTTTAGAAAACGACACACACTTAACGTAACGAACATCTTTATTTATTTCCCAGAGATAATACAACAAAAAATAAACAGGGGAAGTGAATTGCAACACGCACCCAGGGCAGCACCGTCTACACCATCGGTATTAATAATCCTTCACATCCTCCCCATCCTGGCCTATCTCCAGGTGGATGGCCAGCTGAATCGGTCGACAAATCCTTGTTTCGTCAGGCTGTCGAAGGATGATACACCTTGTCTAGCCGTCTCTACCAGATCGTACCTCTTCCACCACCGCTGTTTTCCATAGATGTCTCGGTTTTATGTCCTCTTGAAGTAAAGCGCCTTCTTCTATTTTAGAACCTCTTTGACGGATATCCTTTTACCTCGTGATGGTTTCTTAATAGTAGTTGATGTTCCCTTCTCCATCCATTCCATAGATCTTCAGAAAATTTCTGATTACGTCGAAACTCGTTGGCAAGGTCATGTCCAACAGCTGCTTCCGTCCTGTACGGTATGGTAACCAGTTTGCAACCATTCAGTAAGTGAGCTGGTGTCAATCCCGTAACATCTTCACCTTGAGTTATGGGCCTCGAGTTGATTTCGGCTTCTATACCAACTAAGATTGTATTCAGACCTTCCTCATCAACTTGATGACGATCAAGCACCTTCCTTAAACAGCGCTCCACAGATCCAATCATTCGCTCCCACCAGCTTCCCCAAGGGAAAACTGGCTGGGTTGATAGGAAAATCTATAAGGGGGGACACTGCAACTCTTGGGAGTACCTCTTTTTTAGGATAAATTCAGTGTCCAATGAGAAGCCCAGACAGGCAGGTAATAAAGCTGTTAAAATATCACAAGATTCTAACAATAGTAAATTAAAAAATAATGTTTGTATTTTTCATCAAAATATTGCGGGTTTGAAGAATAAAGTAGATGAGCTCCTGATTTGTTTAGAAACTACAGAAGCTGACAATGCAATAGATATACTATGCCTGTCTGAGCATCACATTATCACTGATATGAATAAAGTAAATATTAGTGGGTATAAACTAGCAGCACTTGTAAGTAGAGAAAAGAAGGTGTGGGGAGGAGTTGCCATTTATGTTAAAAATTGTCACAGTGTAAAAAATTTAGAAACCAAAAAATTTTTTATAGAGCAACACATAGAAGCATGTGCCTGTGAGCTTAAACTGAAGGGCGGTTCTTTTATAATTGTCACAGTGTATAGGCCCCCCTCAGGAAACTTTCATTTATTCCTGGAATACTTGGATGCCTTGTTGTGCTATCTGTCAGATAGGGGGAAGCAAATTATTATCTGTGGGTATTTCAATGTTGATTCACTGCAAGAGTGTAATAAGAAGAATGACCTGGAAGTCTTACTCGGTTCTTTCAATTTGACATCTGTTATTGATTTTCCTACTCGGGAAGTAAAGAACAGCAGCACACTGATAGACAATTTGTTTATAGACCAAGATAGGTTTAACAACATTAGTGCATGTCCCGTTGAGAATGGTCTTTCTGATCATGGTGCACAGCTAGTTACATTATATGATATAGCTCTTTTCTGTAATTTGAATCAGTCCTCCAAAGTTGATCGTACAATTAATGAATCGACAATTAGAAATTTCACGGAAAGTCTTCAGCAGTTAGATTGGGATGAAGTCTACAAGGAATCTGTTGCTAATTTAAAATACAATTTATTTCATGATACTTTTGTAAGGGTATTTGATAACTGTTTCCCCAAGAAATTAGTCAAATTTAATTGTAACGAACCAAGCAAAAAACCATGGCTCACCAAAGGTATAAAAATATCTTGTAACCGGAAAAGGGAACTTTATCTGACAGCAAGAGAGAGTAGTGACCCAGAAATACTCAACTATTATAAAAACTACTGTTCTGTATTAAGGAAAGTTATTAAAAAATCCAAAAGCATGTGCATCATGTCTGAGATTAGTACATCAAATAATAAAATTAAAACAATCTGGAATATTATAACAAGGGAGACAGGGCAACCAAGAACACAGGAAGACAGCATTACCATCAAAGTGAATGAAAAAATTATAAACAAAATGTCAGAAGTTGAAAACACTTTTAATAATTATTTTTTAAATGTTGTGGAGAATATAGGATCCAAATGTTCATTAGAAGAAGCTAGGCAGTTAATGGAACAGGGCGTACCTAGACAGTTTGATACAATGGAAATCCCACCCACCTCTCAATCTGAAATTAGGAAATTAATGAACTCTCTCAAGAGTAAAATCTATCATGGCATTGATGGCATATCCAGCAGGGTATTAAAACCTTGTTCCCAAGAAATATGTAGGATTCTTAGCCACATTTGTAATAGCTCACTGGAGCAGGATATTTTCCCTGATAGACTGAAATATGCTATTGTCAAACCACTTCATAAAAAAGGTGATACATTGGATGTCAACAACTACCGCCCAATCTCACTTCTGACTGCTCTATCAAAAATTCTTGAAAAAGTAATGTATTCCAGAGTAACTTCATATATTAATAAAAATAAAGTTCTAACAAAATGTCAGTTTGGTTTCCAGAAAGGCTTTTCAACAGAAAATGCAATACACATTTTCACTAATGAAATATTAAATGCTCTGGATAACCGTAAATCACCCGTTGGGATTTTTTGTGATCTATTAAAGGCCTTTGATTGTGTTAACCATGGAATTCTTCTAGATAAGCTTAAGTACTGTGCTATGAGTGGGAAAGTGCACAAATGGTTTAAATCATACCTAACTGGAAGAGTTCAGAAAGTTGATATAAGTAATTCACATAATATACAAAAAACAGCCGAGTCCTCAAACTGGGGAACTATCAAGCATGGGGTGCCACAGGGTTCGGTACTGGGACCTTTGCTGTTCTTAATATATATATTAATGATTTGCCTTTCTATATTCATAAAGATGCTAAGCTAGTTCTCTTTGCTGATGATACAAGTATCGCTATCACACCCGAATCACAGGAATTAACTGATGAAATTGTCAATGAAGTATTTCAGAGAATTATTGGGTGGTTCTGTGTAAATGGACTCTCTTTAAATTGTGAAAAACACAGTATATTCAGTTTCACACAATAAATGGCATCACACCATTAATTAATATTGACTTCAACCAGAAATCTATAGCTAAGGTAGAATATTCAAAATATTTAGGTTTATGCATTGATGAGGGGTTGAATTGGAAGAAACACATTGAAGATCTGCTGAAACGTTTGAGCTCAGCTACTTATGCTATTAGGGTGATTGCAAACTTTGGTGATGTACAACTCAGTAAACTAGCATACTATGCCTATTTTCATTCTCTGCTTTCTTATGGCATCATATTCTGGGGCAATTCATCATTTAGTAAGAAAGTATTCATTGCCCAAAAGCGGGTCATCAGAATAATTGCTGGAGCCCACGCAAGATCATCCTGCAGACATTTGTTTAAGGATCAAGGAATCTTCAGAGTAGCTTCACAATATATGTATTCACTTATGAAATTTGTTATTAACAATCCAATTGAATTCAAATGTAACAGCAGTGTGCATAGCTACAACACTAGGAGAAAGGGTGACATACACTATTCAAGGTTAAATTTAGCTCTGTCACAGAAAGGGGTTAATTATTCTGCTACAAAAGTCTTTGGTCACTTACCTAGTAGTATCAAAATTCTGTCAGATAGCCAACTAGCATTTAAAAATAAATTAAGAGAATTTCTGAATGGCAATTCCTTCTACACATTAGATGAATTTATAGATAAAAGTTAGTACTTTAGGAATAACTTAAAAAAATTAAAAAATTTAAAAATTTTAAAAAATTCAAATATTGAGTGTCACGTAATATTATGTATAGACACGCTTCATTTAACTGACACGTTCCACATCATTACGAAGTGTCGTATTCATGATCTATGGAACAAGTATTAATCTAATCTAATCTAAAGCCGCACGTGGTGGTATATACTTCCAGTTAATTCCGTGATGTGCGCAGTAGTGCTGTAATGCGGTGTGTTGAATTGTTTTGAATAGTTCCGACAATTCTGTGTTCGCTACAGGAAATGTTGTGGCATTGTCTGAATAAACCACGATTGGTAGGCTTCTGCGTCCTGCAAAACGTTGCATTGCCATTAAAAATCTGTCAGTTGACGTATTTTTAGCGAGCTCCATATAAATCACACGGGTTGTGGCGCTTGTGAAAAGGACAATATAGGACCTTTTTAATTGTTCGATTTAATATACAACGGCCCGACGAAATCAATGCCTGTTACTCCAAATGGTCGTAAGGATCGAACCCTGTCTATTGGTACTGGAGCTTCCACCTGTTCATATCGACGGCTGTGAATGATCTTGCAGGGCAGACAAGAATCGAGAACCCTTCTTACAGTTTATCGTTCTCGAACGATCCAGAATTCCTCCCGTAATTATTCTAAAACTATACACTCACCAAGATATTGAAGCCGTATGTGCGTCTGTTTGATTAGGAATTCTGTAAAATTGTGACGTCCGTCCAATATAATGGGATGTCTTTCTGTGACAGACATGGCAGCACATTGTAATCTGTCTCCCAGTCGAATCACTCCATTCGACAAAAAAGGATTGTACCTAGCAATTCTTCTCCTTTACTTAATGCCGATAATTCATTTGCGAATAGTTCCTTTTGTACTCTTTTTATCCAATACATTCGTGCGTTTTGTATTTCAACAGCACTTAAGTTGCCTGTATATCGAATCTTCCTCTGTATGATGTTGACGAATCGAAATACAAAGGCTTTTATATGCAGTACTCGCCACTAAGAACTGATTATAGAAATTTCGAATAATGGTTCAGTGACCTCAATAAAGTTGATATTCAAGTACGGTCGTGCTTTTCTTTCTGGTATAGGTCTGACTACGATATCGGATTGCAGCTTTATCACATTGGTAAAATTTCTAGTTAAATAATGGTGCACTATAATGTTTAATACACATAAAATTTCTAAAATTTCCGTCGTTCCCCTACGCTGTACTTCAGCTCGTTTTCTGTACCAAACTGCTGTCGTTACAGCCACCGTTCCAAGTGAACAAAGAGAAGAAAATCAGAGGGACCGATTCCGAGCTGTTTGGTGAGTGATCAAACACTTTCCACCGAAAACGTTGCCGGAGCGTCTTTGTTGCAGCTCCAGTGTGTAGCGGAGCGTAGCCGTGAAGGACAGCGCCTGATGACAACATTCCTGTCCGCAACTTCAGAATTCCTCTTTGTAGACTCGCTGAACAAGATAATCAATTCTCGGGGTTGTCAGATGCTTCCGGAAGTGTAATTCCCTGGGAAATCCTTGATTTTGGGACACAGATTTAGTATTTTGATAGCTTAAGGGAAATTGAACCGGTAAAAATGACAAAGAAATTAAGAATTTCTACATTTCTAAATGTATTATTAATTCTAATTTTGTACAAACATCAAGTTGGTGTCTCATTTGCAGGATTTATTTGAAGGTTAAGTAAACAGCTAAGTCACCGATGTATGTAAAAATCATCTTTAGTGAATGAGTTTATGAGTGTATTATGAAATTAACTTGAACTTAGAATTAAAAAGCAAGTTTTTACTGCTTGTCTTATTCATTATTATGAATTTCTCAGGCGAGATAAGGCGTAATATCGAATAAGAAATATAAATAATATGTTGTACGTATTACAACTTCAAAAATACAAACGGCGTCACTGGAGTAGGTGTAGTGATTTATTCTCTGCCACCTAATCCTCTACGTTTTATCAAACAGTGAAAAGTCGAACCATCATCATCATTTAAAAATGAAAAATGTTTGTAATTCTATGGGACCAAACTTCGTTGCTCATCATTCACTAGACTTACAAACTACTTAAACTAAGTTAAACCAACCTAAAAACAACACACACATCCATGCCCGAGGGAGGATTCGAACCCCCGACGCGGGAGGGTGCGCGATTCGTAACGTGGCGCGCCAGACCGCTCAGCTACTCCCGCGCGGCATCATTGAAGACTGATTATGCCTTAAGGCGTCCAGTCTAGAGCATAGTCCCCTTTCTATAACTCCTTAGCGATCCGAAATTCCACGCCAACATTGAATGTCTCGTCTTCTTCTTCTTCTTCTTCTTCTTTATCGCAGCCTTGTCCCACGTCAAGTAGGGTCGGCGTTGCTCTTCTGGATCCTTCTCCTCCATAATATTCAGTTCACTGCTTCTTCCTTCTTCCAACCTTTCTCCCTTAGGTCCCCCGCTATCTTATCCTTCCACCTCATCTTCGGTCTTCCTCTCCTTCTCACTCCTTCAATCTTTATATCTTCAACTCTGTTTCCGATATACTCTTTCCCTTTTCTCCGCAAGTGTGCATACCACCTTATTCTACTCTCTTGTATCCTTTTCCCCATGGGTCCCACTATCACAACTCCTCAAAAAAATTCATTTCTAATTCTGTCCTTTCTTGTTACCCCACACATCCACCTCAGCATCCCCATTTCTGCTACTTCCATCTTCGTTTTCTGGACTACTGTGATTGGCCATGTCTCTGTCCCGTATATCATAGCAGGCCTTACCACCGACTTGTACTCTTTCCCTTTCAACCCATTGATCACCTTCTTGTCACACAAAACTCCGCTCATTTCCCTCCAGTTGATCCAACCACAGTTTATTCGGTGCTGTACCTCGCTTTCCAGTCCTCCGTCCCTCTGTATGTACGACCCAGGTATTTAAATTTATAGACCGATTTCAGTTCCTCCTATCGTCTGATAGTTCGAAATCATTCTTGACCGAGTCCAAGTGTAATAGTGTGCAGCTTTCTTACTGTTCGATATGATTTTGATCATACATTACGGCAAGTGAAATTTAACTAAAAGTATGAGCGAGTTTTCGAAACGGTACAAACACAAGTAAGTACGTGTTTATTCAAATGCTTCAATGCCACGTTTGCAAGCCATCAGAATTTGCGCAGTTTATCTTATACGAGGTTTGGAACTTAAATAGTGGGAACACTGCTGTGGAGACACTATGCAGTGGAATCTACTATTTTCGCTGATAGCACACGTTGTGGAATCGCCGGGATCAGCAAATTAAGCTGACCCATCTCTGAGCCAGACTTGTGAGTCGACATGTAGGCGTTCCTCCTATCTGTTTTGTAGGAAGTGCTGTCGATGATGTAGTCCCTGTGCAGCTACACACACTGGAGTATGAAAGACCACCGTTAATTGTAAAATTAATCGTGGCTGAAGGGAGCCAGTTGAAAGCTTACTTTAAACATATAACTCTGGCCGTAAAACCAGCTAAAGGATTCGCGTGATCTACTGATTACTTCCTGCGTCAGAATCTTGTTCCCTGGTCAAGAATTTGGAACTGACTCAAACTTTACTTTAGCAGCAGGAAGACAAAGAGACGGTCGCCAACATACGTCGTAGATCACGAGAATTACACGCAATCATTAATATACAATCCACCCCGAACTAAACCCTTTCATGGCTGTGAGAACATTTATGGTGCAACGGGATTAAAAATATGATAATTTGCATCTGAATTTGTTCTCAGCACTGGTGAAAAACACATTTAATAAAAAGCAAAGATATTCGTTAACAAATATTCATAATAAGGATAAAGTTTCACTGATAAAAAATTATTTATTCACTTCAAACGTGAGCAAATGGCGGCACCAATTTTGTTAAACAATAAAAATCCATCCCCATTTAAAATAACTTAAGGTAATCTGAACTGAACATCGTCGAAGGAGGGATTTACAATCAACAAGCATTCAGCCACTCACACGCGCGAAGCAAAGCGAAACTCACCCAACTCAGCGTGCTGATACGAAGCAGAACCAGGCGCCGCTATCGTAGGCGAAATTCAGCGTAGCAGGATGTACCACACAAACATAAGAAAAGTAAACTTCATGGTCGCTTTGGTCTTTCTTTACTTGAGACGGTAAGCGACAGTAGCGAGATTAATTTCCATTCAAATCAAACCGTGAGCATGCGGAATTATTGACACACGCGGCACGTATCTGCTACATCACACATTCGCACCTCCCTGAAGCCGAAGTGCTTAAAGATTGTAGTCATTTCAACAAAAACCAACGGAATCACAGAATACAAGCAAGCTTACACAATAGGAAGACACTGGTGTGTGAGCCGTAGCGAGAACACAAGTGACTAGCTATAAACCCTTGATCTAGGAGCCACGTGATTCCGAAAACCAGTAAAAATACAAAAATTCCATTTCTGAAAAATAAAGAAAAATAGCTACGGCATGCAACCCTTACAAATGCGTAGGATATCATAAGAAAGTTAAAGAAATACAGTTAGACGCGAATGGGAGGTTTTACTCGGATGGACGAAGTCCAGTCTTCAAAAATTCAGAAAAGTGGAATAAATTCAAAGTCGGAGTAAATCAACTAAGAAATACGGCATGCAGCCCCTAGAAATACGTAGTATTTGATAAGCAAGCTAATAAAGGTGGTCGTACAAGGCTAGAAGAGAATTTACAGGGGGAGTCTGAAAGCTAAGTACAAACGAAACAGCAGTTAAAAATAGACGGAGAGGAGATCGCGATGTAATAAGAAAAATCAGAAAGATAAGTACATGATTACTTTCCTGAAGAGCATAGGAGCAGACACAGGGGTAGCTGAAGGCTTTGTTCTAAGAACACAGCACATGGAGTACATATCACTCGCGGAAGGAGAAAACGGAAAAGAATTTCAGAAGCACTACACGGAATTAAAATATTCCCGCATGTTAGTCGCGTTCCACAAAGCTAGAAAGAAATTTACAGAAACTAACATTTAAAAACATAGACATGATGATAAATTATCAGCATAATAAAATCCCAGCAATATTACAGAAACTAACATTTAAAAACATGAACACAGTGATAAATTGTTAGCCTAATAAAATCCCAGTAATATTACAGAAACGAACATTTAAAAACATGAAATGAAATGCTATTCCTCATACCTCCGAACGAGAGGGGTTCCCGTTTAGCAAAAAAAGGCCGTCTAGTGAGCTTAGATAATTTACAAAGTTCAAAACCTAGGGAAGACGGCAGACAGCCGTCTTTTAAGTATTGCTGGAAGTGCTATTAAAAGAGCTGAAATATATTAACCAGTTACGGGTAGGTATTTCGACTAAATAAAAATCCGGTATACCAATTATGGGGCTTTATTACTAGCCACACCATAATGTAAGACTGCTCAGTGACTTTGAAATAAAAAATTAAAATTTACGGCTGATAGCCTACTGAAAGCATGGTTCCTACGAAACAGTTCCGGATTAGGTGCTAACACCGACAGACGACAGTGGCGCGAAGCCGAGACCTCCTATAAACTTCGTACAGCGTCGTAAGTGTTCGGAAATGTTCGTTAAAGGCGTTGTAATTCATTTATTTATTTATTTGATTATTAAAAAATATGAAATGATCAACAACTCCTTCTGTTGACCGCTAGTCGGCTACTAAGGTATGTATGCCACCAAAACATTGTTAAATAAAAAACAATAATAAATTAAAGACACTAGATTCGCCCCATATTCTTCGTACTTCCCCAGCGTATAAGCGCGGCAAGCGCGGCAGCCGTAACGTACAGTCCCACGGAGGCAGCGTCTGAAGATTTCGCTACCCCACATCCTCAGCTGACGCCATATGATGCGTCTCTACATTGGGTACCTACCGTCGGCAACTATCTAGCCGTTCCTAACTGAAAATGTATCTGCCGCCTACTGGCGCAAAAAAGTCTGTTGATAACTTACTACACAAAATAAAATGAAATGTTTATCTACTTATAAGAACCCTTACAACTGTGCAAGCTGGTGGTGGCCTCTTAATGGTGGAGGTTGTTTTAACATTTAATGAGTGGAATTCGTCCTCCTGTTAAACTGAAGCGATCAAGAAATTCTCCTAGATAAGTTTAAGTTGGGTTTGGTTGGGTTGGGTTGTTTGGTTAGCATAGGGGGACTAAAACTGATAAGGTTATGAGTCCCTCGGTGAGGAGGGGAAGGAGTGAGAATAGGAAAGGACGAGAGGGGAAGAAGAAATGAAGTCTGGGAAGTATGGAAGGAAGGAATACTGCGTTAGCTCGGAGTCCCGTGCTCGCCACGCACGTACTCACGAAAGAACCGTGACCCTCTGGGGTGTAAGCTTAAGTACCGTGGTATGAGTGGGACAGTGCACAAACGGTTTAAATCATAGTTAACTAGAAGAGTGCAGAAAGTTGAAATAAGCAGTTCACAAAATATGAAGGAAACAGCCAATTCCTCTTACTGGGGAGCTATCAAAATGGGTTCCACAAGGTTCAGTCTTGGGTCCTTTGCTGTTCTTAATATGAATGACTTGCCATTCAATGTTCACGAAAATGCTAAGCTAATTCTTTTTTCTGACGATACAAGTACAGCTATCACGCCTGACAAACAGGAATTAACTGATGACCTTGTGAATGATGTCTTCAATGATGTCTTAAGTGGTTCTCTATAAATGAACTCTCATTAAACTTTGATAAAACCCAATATATACAGATTCATATAGTAAACGGCATGGCACCATTAATAAATATAGAGTATGAACAGAAATCTGTAACTAAGGTAGAATATTCAAAATTGTTAGGTGTATGCACTGATGAGGGATTGAATTGCAAGAAACACAGTGAAGATCTGCTGAAACGTTTCAGTTTAGCTGTTTACTCTATGAGCGACATTGCAACGTTTGGTAATATACAACTCACTAAATTTGCTTACTATGCCTATTTCATTCACTGCTTTCATATGGGCTCATATTCTGGGGCAATTCAAATTTGAGTGAAAAAGTATTGATTGCACGAAAGTTTGCAATCAGAATAATTGCTGGAGCCCACCCAAGATCATCCTGCAGACATTTATTTAAGGATTTAGGGAGTTTTACAGTAGCTTCACAATATATGTATTTACTTATGAATATATTTTGAACCATCTGAACCAATTCAAAAGTAAGAGCAGCGTGCATAGCTACAATGCTAGGAGAAAGGGTGATATTCACTAGTCGAGGTTACATCTAATTTTGGCACAGAAAGGAGTCAATTATGCTGCTACAAAAGTCTTTGGTCACTTACCAAGTAGAATCAAAAGTCTGACATATAGCCAACTAGTATTTAAAAAGAAATGAAAATAAATTTTGAATGGCAGATCATTCTACACTTTAGATGAATTTTTACATAAAACTTAGTAATTTCACTAACAAAACAAAACAATACTGAGTGTCATCTATAGACACCATTTATTAAACTAATATGTTCCACACCATTATGAAATGTATTTCTGATGTATGGAACAAGTACTAATCTAATCTGCTCAGTGACCAATTGCAACCACTCATAGACCTCATGTTTCCAAAGAACGATGGAAATTGTTTGCGATTGGTTTGAAGAACATTCTAGAAAATTACAGCAAATTATTTGACCACCCGGATCGCACGACATGAAATCCCGTCAAAATGTTTCAAATGTTTGTTATGCTTATGGGATTTAAGTGCGGGGTCATCAGTTACTAAACTTACAAACTACTTATAAACTATCTTATACTAAAGACGGCATAAACATCCATGTCCGAGGGAGGATTCGAAGCCCCCGACGGAGAACGGCCGCGCGTATCAAGTCGAAAAGTCAATTCATGCACAAAAATCCTGCACAGGCAAGACTTTAGCGATAATGAGCGGCTATAGAGGAAAAATGGCTCAGTATTACTCCTGGGGATTTCCAAAGTCTTGGGTCCATGTCACATCAGGTCTCTGCACTTCGCCGGACTACTGAAGTCTGAAATACTACCACTGTACTTGGCCGGCGCACATCACAAAAAAGAGGTAATAACATTCTAACTAGACGGACACTGCAGGCCTGGCAGTTCATTTTTTAACAGTGGGTAGTTGTCCAAAAGTTGCCTTCCCCTCTAATCCCCCCTCTCCCTCCTTCTTCCCCCCGCCATCACTGTCAGTAATCTCTATACATGAAAATGTTCGTTAATCTCCGGATGTTTTTGACCGATTACTTTGAAAGTTTCACACAACGTTGAATATAATTCAGTATGGTTTCTAGGTACATATTTCTTGAATACATTGAATAAGACTTATATGTATACTAGCTTAAACCCGCGGCTCCGCTCGCGTGTTGGTTGATTATGATAGATAAGCTATCGTTCAGTAGTGTGCTATGAGACAGGTTTTGAAGGATGAAATGAAATACAATACCTTCTTTAGAAACAAACATTTTAATCAACATTCAAATGAAAAAATAAAGAAGTTCTTAGTGATTTACAATCCATAATGCATACATTATTCCTTGTAGCCAGTGTTGCAATATCTCAACACGTATGGTGAGAGTAATGTCCAAATTCATTTTAATTTCATTTTAGGGCATTCTGGTGAACTACCTTATTTGTGGTGTTGTTTGGAGCTTAGAGATTTTTTGGGTTGCCCGCCCTAGAGCAAGTGACTTATAATTGACCACGTTAGAAACATGCGCGCTGTAAATGGATTCCTGCGACGTTTAATGATTGTCCTTGCGCTTTGATAATTGCCATGGTAAAAGCTAGACGAACTGGAAACTCAAGTCTTTTGAACTGAAACAGCATATCTGAAGGGATTAAAGGAATGCGAGGTATAAAAACATCTTTTCCGGCTGTTTGTCTATTTATTTATTCTTGTATTTCCTTATTCGTATGCTTATCCTTAAAGAGAAAGAGCTGAAGACATTGTAGCACGCATAGACCAAAGATATGGTGTGTGGCATCACCATTGATCTCTATACTCTCTGGATGTTGAACTTAAGTTGTCTTAGCGTGCCAGCCATAGATATTCATATTTAGTTTCTTGCCAAATTCAAACATGGCCGCTAAGAAGCATTTAAAGAAAAAGAGAAGAAAATATGTTTCGATTCCGTTCCCATATCAACCTACAACATCGAATATTGAATTAAATTCCAAGTCAAGAGGTAAGCAAGCAATTCTTTGTCACTTAATAACTGATGGAAACTCGTTTGCCATATTTAAACATGGCGGACGATGCGAAATCCTGTGCAAAACATATGAATGTGCAGGCACGCCGCAGTTCAATGCTCAGACACCAGAGTTATACATCCAGTTTGTATAGAGATCATTGGGCATCACGTTTCGCTGTATGTAACCTCCTTGTTATAGAGTCGTAAACATCATCGATGGCCCTTAGTCCGAATATTTTTATATTTTGACAACTTTCAACCACCATATCTTCCACCCCCTTAAAGCTATCCGCATGTAACTACTATGGTGTTAAACGGGAGACTTCGGACAACAATTACACACAGACCATTCGTTTGCGTTCTGTAGTTTTCACTGCAGAGCGAAATATTAACACACACACACACACGTAGAATTTTATATATACCGATAACTTTCCATCCCAATATACTCCACCTTTTTATAATTATCAACCCTCAAGCAAGAATGCAACCAATAAAATCATTTTCAAAGAGTAAATATAATTTTCAAAGAGGAATTATTGTTCCGCATTTCGCGTTAATTCTTCATATTACTAAATATCTATAAGATCGCTATAAAACCGTGCCTAAAACCTTCCTCAGGTAAAAATTAGTTCAAATGTTCAAATGTTTGTATAGCTTATAGGAGATAACTACGGGGTCATCAGTCCCTAAACTTACAAACTACTTATGAACTAACTAATACTAAGGACGGCACAAATATCCATGCCCGAGGGGGGATTCGAACCCCCGACCGTAGTGGCCGTGCAGACCGTGACTGGAGCGCCTCAGTCCGCTCGGCCACCGCGGCCGGCTAAAAATTAGTAACTGTACAAATATGTAAGTCTCTGCGTCTTGTCATTTGGACGTGATAAGCGTACACCGAGCAGACATTCACATTTATATATATATATATATATATATATATATATATATATATATATATATATATATATATATATATATATAGATAAATAGCTATCCGATCGCCATAAAACCGTGCCTAAAGCTTTCCCCGGTTATAAATTAGTAACTGTACAAAATTTTAGCTCTTTATGTCTTGTGGTTCAGACGTGATAAACGTACACCGAACAGACATTCACATTTATAGATATAGGTTACTTTTCGATTTTTCGTATCAACGTTTGCCCATTATAAAATTATAAATTCATGTCTGACTTATGCTAAAAAATTGTGTGTATAAAAGATACGGATATTCCAGTAGAGTGTTGTGTTAAAATTTCAAAACATTTCGTCAAGAATTTTCTGAGATACAGGATTTTGAACATAACACTAAACGTGGCTGTAGTTGTTGTGGCGTCGCTATTCGCCACAACGCCGGCGGTCTACCCATGTCGCCGCGCAACTTCACGAAGACGCGAAAACTCGCTCCACAGTACTTAGGCCGCCACGGGCGCCCGCAGTGTACTAACCTCTTTGCTCGCCTCGCGCGCCGGCCAATGGGAGAAGGGGCACCGTAGCAACGACAGGACAGTAGAGCTGGGTTTGAACATGACTCGAACTGTTCGAACAATTTACGTCACAGCTCTGGAAATCTCGGGAAACGTTCGAACTTTCGATCACGACGCTATCTAGCAATGTCAGGAACTACTATCTCTACGATTTACAAGGATGATATTCATAAATCTTTTCTGTTCTGTGCAGTATACGATTTATAACGAAGATATGGTGTCATTAATGTACTATAGGGATTAATAAGTGTGAAATTCCGACTATAGTAGCTTCTAGGGAGCAAATCATAAGTAAAAACAGTAGTGAATATAGGCTATAAATAAACGATAGCAATTGCGATTAAAAATTATAGTGCTGCCATCTAGCGCCTCCTGTTGATACTACGTTCAGAGTAGTTCGTGCACCGTTTATTCTGAGGTTGCAATTACAGTTTATCTTTATACGATTAATTTCCATTATTGGGTATTAAATTTCTAATGTTTTTCCCTGTTTCATCTCTGTTAATCTTGTTTTCAAGGCGATTAAAAGGTGGTAACATTTTAATGATACTGTACCGTATTAACAGGGAATGGAATGGTCATTTGCAACCTATCTCTTATAATCACATTAAATGTAATTTCTACTTATGAAGGATTCACATTTTTTTCCTTTGAATGTTAGCCATCAGTAATGAGGTGCAGTAGTTCTGTTACAGTAGCAGATAGTTTGTTTATCAATGGATCATATCTTGCAGTGACAGCAGACACGTCACTTATGCACTGTTTTAAACAAAATATACAGTTTTTTCATACTGTTGCTCTTCTTTTACTTTACATGTACTTCCTATGAAATTAGTTCTGAGCAAAGCGATAGCCCGCTAACTTTAAAATTTTCCCCGTATCGTTGTCAGATACGCAGCGCCAGTCATTTATTATCTGAGTGTTCGAACAGTTCGATACTGTATCGAGTTCTCTGCTGTATCGGGAAATCCCGAACATGTTCGAACGATCCGCGATTCTTGCGATTCAATCCCACACTGTGAATCGATTCCTACGATTCCTTCACGACTCTTTCGCGATTCCTTAGTCTGCATTGGCACGATTCTTACTTCTACATCCTGCTCATAGATCGCAATACATGTCTGTGTCGTGGATGTTGGAATCTAATCTTGTGAATCTGTTCCTACGATTCGTTTACGATTCTTTCTGGTCTGTGACAGCACGAATCTTACAGAATGCCAAAAAGTAGACACTATGGGTATCGGATTTTTTAATATTTATGGTGCATAAAGTTCAGTCTTACAATAATAATTAGGCAAAGCCATTCGATTCATCTCGAGATGAACAGTCTTTGAAGTTTTGCAAGCGGATATTAATATATATTACACTACCAACTATTTCTGCTGTCATCATAGCTCATTTAGTGGCGTAATAGGTTTAGTGAACGTAGGTCACTTATTTCGAATCGTGCTGTAACGTTATATTTTTTTTCGTTCTGTTTGAATACTTCGGCCATTTAAATATAAATTTCATTAAATCTATGGTAATTAACACATATCTAATCGTTATGAAATACTTATTATGCAAAATCAATTACTTTAAGGAAACACGTCTATATAAATAAACATTAGAAATACAAATCCGTCTCTAAATATTACACTTCTTTCGAGATACAAGAAATTCGCGTTTATTAAAATGTTTCTTTTTTGTAGAATTGGTTTCTTTCAGGGAAGATGAACATAAAAAACAAAATTGTAAAAAAGATTTTTAGATGGCTTTAAAAACATTTCAAAAAGCGTTTTTATATGAAAAGAATATTTTTTAATTGAGTTTTTGTAAAAGTACAACTATGTAGATGAACTCAAAAAGCTTAAACCTCTCTAAACACAAAATATAATCCAAATCGTTACAGCCATTTCTGTTATACGCGAAATATAAATGTGTAAGAATTGCTCGTTTAAGTACATAATATGTAAACTGTATAAAAGACGTGTAGTCGTATGTGTTGGCAGCTGTTTATTTCGCTGCGTTCTGTTTCTGTCATCTGTAATTCGTGAATAGGCTAATAATTAACGGCTCATGAACTTCGTTTTGTGCTTCCTTTGTTCACATGCTTTCTGGCTTTCGTAATCATTCGGCACGATTCACCATTTGCTTTCGAATCCTGAATCGTTGGATCTTGTAATCGTCACGAGACACGATTCTTTTTTACGACGATTCGTCTCCCCTCTTGACTTCTCTCCGGTATTCGTAATCATTCGGCACGATTCGGCAGTGGCCTTCGAATCATTAATCGTTGTAACATGGTATCGTCGAGAGACAGACGATTCTTTTGAACGACGATTCGTCCGGATCACGATTCGATTCGTACGATTCTTTATTTGTGTTCGTTCAAAGGAACGACTCATTCACGAATCGCCACAGCTCTACAACACAGGAGCTCCAGCCTATACGAGGCAGCGTCAGTAATATACTACATAGCATAAGCCGGTACTGTATTTCCAACAACTGTAATGATATATTGCAGAACTGTTTAATAGATATGAATAATTTTACCAACAGAAGCACATCAAAGTTAAGTATCCCATTCATGTTATCAATTAATATTACGTGAACTAATCCTTTTAGGTACAAAATCATGTCCACATCCTTGCTCATCACGTCCACCTTTTGAATCCACTAGATAGCAGAGACACAGCAAATGGCGATGATGATGACTGCACCCACGCGTGCAAAGCATTTGGAAAATTCACGCACACGACGTGCAGACTGTTTTTGCTATACATTCGAAATCTGCTGCCACTAAGATTGATAACTAAAGCTTCTGACGCCAAACTGTGTACACCTGCAACCTGCTGGCAAAACAGTCAAAATTTTACTTGATACCGGTACCACAGTGTCATTAATCAATCGTGCCACATATGAAATGCTAGGCGCTCCTCAATTGCGAACAGTGCGCACTTTGCTTTCTTACAGGACAAGACATTAGGTACTTGTAGCTTTCCTGCAGTGTATGGAGATATACACAAGACACCTTCTCGTTTGGTTCTTGAATCCTATGACAGTGCAAATATTTTTTGTTTGCATCTGTTTGGTCTTAGCATCGGCGGGAACGTTCTGCCAATGACATCCAGGGCCGTGCAACATGTGCAGCCGCACAGGGCGGCAAAATTTTGGGGGTGGCAAAATATTAAATACTAATGCCCTTGCTTCGCAACGGTTGTTATAAAAGGGCTGTGCGTATCTTGGCTTTTTAGGATGCCGGACCTCGGTCGCTAAAAATCCTTGTGGGATCGCTCTGTCAATAAACTGATGTCCTGGCTAAGATGTAAGTAAAAGTCATAGTCCGAAACGATGTTCATAAAGTTTTTGATGCAACAAGTGAAATTAATTCTGTCACAGACGTACGCTTCTTCGCTGTACTCAGGGCCGTCGCAAGGCACGTGGGAAACGTGCGGTCGCACTGGGCGGCACTTTCCGAGGGGCGGCAAATCTGCAGACCCCTCCCCCCCCCCCCCACTTTTTTTAGGACAAACTCAACATTCATGCCCAAGAGGGGATTCGAAACCAAACCTCGGAGGGAGCGGCTTCGGGAACTGTGGCATGGCGCCTCGACTACCTGCCGGCCGCCCCTGTTGAACAAGGGGAGGGAGAAGTACTAATTTCTGCCTCGCCACTGTGCCAGCACCGTCGCGTGTTTATGCTGGACGAACAGAGGAAGGGGGGGGGGGGGGGGAAGCAGTCTGGCGTACATGCAAAGACGCTAGTATTCGTATACGAAATGTAATTTGGAAATACGAATGCAATGCTCGATACTGCGGTTACATGTTAAGCCTGAAGCAATTTCGCTAAGCCCTTCAATGGCAGTTTCCGAGTGCTTTACTCTTCCCGCATTATGAAAAAAAAAAAAAAAAAAAAAAAAAAAAAAGGTTGAACAATACTACAGTCAAACATGTCCAACACCTACAATGGCTATAAGTATTCCGAATGACTAAATACAAGGGATAAAGACATTGGTAGTAAGTCTAGATTAAGTTGGGTTTCGATGTATTTTTGAAAATTTTTGCTATCCGTTTCTGAGTGATAGTCGGACGTTTTGGGTTTTGAGCCAGGAAACACTTATCTCCGCCTGTATGAACAACAATTAAACTTTGACCGGCACTTTGTGTTACAATTCTACTCGCACACTAATATTTTTCCAACATTTATTTACCGTATAATTCGTGTGAATCCATGTTTCATCTAAGTAAACTACTGGTCGCTTTCATTCTGATGAAAACCTGAGAAAGTATGGTCTTTTAGCAACAATACCCTCTCGTCCGCACAAAACAGAACGTTAATTTTGACCCCTTCTAAAACGAAAATCCATAGACAGAACATTGCTTCTAAAGGTTTCCTTGCTAGCTTTGAAGCTCTATATCATCGGTCACATACTTATTGTGAGATTCTTTCTTCTTCTTCTTCTTCTTCTTCTTCTTCTTCGGCGCTAGTTTAACCGTAGCCTCGATGTACCTCGTCACGTGACCTAGTTCCTGGCACTGCCGCGTCACCACTTCGCCCTTCCGGGCAATATGTAGGCCTATTGTTGCGTTCTCTACAACGAAAACTGCAGAATTCGTTTCGATAGTTGGCCGAGGGAGTCAAGATTGGTCAGAAACACTTGCATTGCGTTTCGTAAGAACAGAAGAATTGGTGCGTCCGAATTTCTTGCAACTTGTGATGTAATAGGTAAGTGCTTTTCATATAATGTACAATTAGTATTGCAGAATAGGAAAATTCATTTTTCTTATGACCTGTTACTTCAAAAAATGGCAAGTCGGCAAATAAGCATGCGTCGTCCCAATAGGTAGAAGCCACTACGGTGGAGGGGCTTTCTTGGAGACGCCATGGTCGGATTCCGCACTGGAACGTTTGGGGGTGGTCTTCGTAGGAATGCGGGAAGTGGAGGGGGCAGGAAGGAGGATGTGATTGGCTGGGGATGTGGCAAGGAGCAGGGTCTGGCTATGGTGAGAGTGGCGACTCTGCCACTGTGGCATGGCGGTGCTGAATCCTGGCTGTGGAGAGTTGTGGGAAGTCTTCTGAGTAGGGGTGAGTGGGAGTGGACGGGGGAGGTTGCTGAGAGGGAGATTGTGAGGGGAGAGTTGGTGTGCAGCGGCGGCAGGAGAGGAGGTGGCGGCGGATAATATGACAGAGGTATGGGAGATTGGGGAAGGCGGGTATTACACTGTAAAAGATCTTTGACAAAGATCTTTTATCAAAGCTCTTTGGTCAAATCTTTGACAGTGTAATAGGTAATCTTTTATAAAAGATTTCTTTTATAAAAGATATTTGATAAAAGTTAGCGGGAGAGCCTAGCTTTTATAAAAGTTCGCCAGTGTATACATGCGTCTTTCCTTACTTTGACGCCTTTTAACCTACAAATTAACGTCAAAGTGTATTTGTTGTGTCGCTACTGCCACAGTAATCGTTTCAAAGTGAGAAGTGTACGGAATATTTCTTAATACAAAGCACATTTACTAAATTATACGGTTAGAATCGTATAAAGAAAAAGCTATTGCTGTCAGTTGTATTCAAAGTGACTCACTGTGGATGATGATAAGGAAGAAGTTATATGGTTCAAAGGATATATGGAGGTGCATAAGTGAAATAAATGTTTTTATTTGTACTCTAACCTAACCTCGTCCTCCTAAAGTGATTTACATTTTGGTTCACTTATGTCTGGAATAATAGTGAAATCTTAGGCCTACACTGTAGGATTCGTGTATTTTACTGCCTGCAGGAATAGATTTTGTATGTGGATATAAATGAGACGATCTTCAGCGGAAAAGGCATTCATGATTTGCGTAATGAAATACTGCACTAGTTAGCTCCATATTTTTCCTTGCTTTGCACGATGCTTTTCGACATTTAACCACAAGTGCAGGTATTTATATGGATATTTTATGTTTCGGAAAATTAGGCAAAATAAGAGACTGCAGTAAAACTATAAAAATGTCTTTCGGACCGCATAATCCGCGATGAAGTATAAAATGGAAGAACTACGAAAATATTCTCTCTTCTTATTATGATAAAGTGTCTAATAAGGTTATGTTTAGCATGACACACATTAAATTATTTCAGTGTTTCATTATTTACCCATTGACACAAGTTTAGGGCTTCCTGAAACATCGATTATGATGAAGTATTCATAAATATGTGGACGAATTAAAATGTGTGTACACACGTTCTTAAACTATAGATTATTATGTCCCAGCTGTGTAGTACATTTGTGCGAGCACTTTTAGCGTATTTTCCTCTCGTTATTCACGGTTTTATCTAAAATTGTTCCCATTTTTCGTTCTTTTCAGTGAATGTACTCCTGAGCAACAATATATTACGTACTATAATAGAGACCAATGACTATTTAGGAGTCTTTTCTGAGCAACTATGACGAAATATTTTACGCTAGTGTAATGTCCTCCTGTGAAGTAGTTTCGTCAAAGATCTTGGATAAAATCTTTTACAAAGATCTTTGTCAAAGATGTTTTACAGTGTAATTCCGGCCGAAGGGAGGAGGACGGCTGTGAGGACGGCTGCGGCGATCCCAGCCCGACGCGACTGTGGCTCGTCCCTGGCCGCGGGAGGCGGCTGGGAAGCTGGCGCCGGTCCGATGGGCGGCGGCAGGAGTTGCCGCTGCGGCGGCGAGAAGCAGCAGTGGGGCCTCGGTAATCCCCTGACGTCCGCTCCTCCCGAAGACGGGGTATCCAATGCTGGCGGTGCTGACTCCTGGCTCGGCTGCTGGCGTCCTTGATGTCGGTGGCGGCTGGCAGGTACTGCGGCCTTGTATCATATGCTGAACAGACCAGTTGCATTTAACAAACTGCTGTTCATCATGCACAATTTAAGGGAACAACATGTAAACAAAAGAAGCAGGACAACAAACAGGGATAACCATTATAATTACGTACAACAAAATCTTATACTGAAAAACATAAAACGCTCTCTATAGCTGACTAAATATGCAATACATGGGAAAAGGATTTATGAAATATAATAGAAAAGTACTCATATGTAACCCAAGGTCTAGGTAGTGCAGACTAAATTTAGTCCAAATATATGAATGGAAAAGGGACATTTGTAAAAATTTTCTATTCTAAATGTAAGTATACAAAGTGTATGAAGAGTAATAACATATGCTGAACAGACCTGTTACCTTTAATGATATGATGTTCATTATACAAAATATAAAGGAACAACACATAAACATTATAGGATGCAAGGTAGTAAACAAGGATACCCATTGTATGATATAGAGGCTACTTTGCACATATTGACATTCTTATGTATAACAAAGTCTTATAATGAAAATCATAAAATCCTAGTTTGTAACTAATACATGGGAAAAACAAAAACCCTAAGGAAATGTATTAGAAAAATACTGATATGTAACCCAAAGTATGTGTAGTTAAAACATGTATACAGTTTTATGTATGGAAAAGGGACATTTGTAGCGAATTTCTGTTCTATATGTAAGTATACAAATGTATAAAGAATAGTACGAATAAATTTTACATAAGTAGGACCATGAACATGAGTGAAATGTTATAAGATATACAAGATGCTTCACAGTTATTGAAATACTTACATACATCATTGTCTTATAATAGCAATTTTGTGGTAAGCATAAAGCTAAATGAACAAACATAACTAGAAAAGAGAAAGGAGATACAATAAACTGTAGTAATTTGTGGCCCAAGGTGTATGTACTGCAACACAAGTATACAAGGAGGCATATAATTTGAGTATTACAAATAATGTATGAATAAAGCATTACACAACACAAAGATTGCTTTGAATATTATAAGAAACATATGTTACATCAAAGTTACTTAATGACAATCAAAAGAAAAATTGTACAACATTATTACAATATTAACAGGAAAAGCACACAAGGGAACAAAATGAAGATAAAACTTGCCGCCATAAGCTATTTTATAGCACTTCCATATAGATTATAGAACAAAGAGTTTATCATCCCCTGACACAATGAAAAACATATAACAATATAGTCTTGAAATAAGTACTAGGTACACATTAATAAGTAGAACACCATATGGCAGGATTAATCTTTTGGAGAGCTTCCATTGTTAACTAGCCTATTAAGTATCGTAAGCCCACTTACAATGGAATGGTCAGACTTGTCATGTCGAAACCTGTGTTGCTATTTTTTACTAGTGTGAGTTATCATTGAAGGAAGTCTGTATGCAGACTGTTAGCTGCTGACATGACCTAGAAATCTGTAGAAACTTTTATAAAGTATGACATTATTGTCTCACGGTTTCCGCGCTTATAACTGCCTGTTGTACAACCCTGACCTCTCTCGCTACGTTATACCAACGCCACTCTCCTGCCACAGCAGTGAGAGACCTCATTCGACCAGTGAAAGCGATCGCACGATAATTAATAAATACGATATTAATAAATTCGTTGACAAATGTAGCTGATATGTTATCTACAACATTCTTTCCAAATAGCTATGAAATAGACACAAATACATAAACGGTTTATAACACGTCAAACCTTTATTTCTTGTAATTACCGCGAAAATGTGAAATATTGATACAATGTTCAAAACATAGATTTTTTGTGCACCAAGAACATACAAGCAAAGACAACATATTACAGCCCTGAGAATCACAGACGTTGTTAGACGTCCGTAGGCAAAACTCGGCCGGTGTTAGGAAGGAATCAGACCTAATATCAGTAAATTTCGAGGCGTGCCACGCATAATTAATCACATTTTGAAACCGTGGGGAGGAAAACTGATAATGTACAACTGATTGCAACTTGATAATATTGTCACGGTGATAGACAGGAAACTGCAGTGATTTGCACACAATAATTTTCTCTGTTAGTTTTCTATAAAATGCCTCCCACCGGGTGAGCTCGAAATACAGCTTTTAATGAATCTGAACTTTTATGACCTGACCACGAATCTAGAAGGAGAAGAGATTTGTTCCCGCAGAACGGAAGAAAATCATGAAGCATGAAAAGTGTAACGTTATCATTTCCCATTTTTCCAGACTTCGATGCGTCTACCACAAGATTGTCTGCGTAGAACATCGTTTGTTTGATACTTGGCCCAAAACGTCCAGTTGGTTCTTGAAGACACACATGTAGTTAGGCAGCAATTAACCATCCAGACTAATTGTGGGCATTACAGTGTATGAATGGGCGAGTGCAGTCGTGGACTGTGCAATTGCCTCAATATGTTTTTCCCCTTTGAGTGACAGTGTTCTTTCCGCACGCATTTCTTTTTGAAAACCTGGCTGATCTGCATTGTAAACGTAAGATTCACTAAAACTGACGATCTTATTTTTTGCAGTCGTAAGAACAGCTTCTATCATATGCATTTGAGTTACCTCATTTTCCGACCTGTTTCTCGATACAAATTTTGTTATTTTTCGTGCCTCCATTTTATGTGATCTTTTGAAGCGACTAATCCAACTTTGAGAAGCTGTAAATTCTTTAGCGCCTATCGCGTTGGCTATCTCTAACTCCCAATCACGCAAAGTTCTGTCGCTGACACTCAATGACTGTCGTCTGGCATTGGTAAATTGCTCAAAAAGTCGCCCATTTATCTCCGTCGCAATTTCCAATCGACTCTTACGCGCCGCGGTGGAGTAGGCGAGCGGTCTAAAGCGTCTCGCTGAGGAACGCGCGGTTGCTCGCCGTGGAGGTTCGAGTCCTCCCTGGGGCATGGGTGTGTGTGTTGTCCTTAGGTTAGTTTAGTTTAAGTAGTTTGTAAGCTACGGACTGATGACCACGTTTGGTCCGATAGAATTACAAACCTTTTTTCACTCTTATGTCATCCAGCGACTTCCTTTTTCCATCTATAAAATTCACGTTCAGAACGGACAAAGCGATACCTATTTTGAACAGTTCTGACACGTAGGCGTTTCATGCCACTTTCGTTCAACCAATACTTCACCGCTTTTTCTTTGTCTGATAATGTAATTGTAGTTGCTGGTGTTACTTTCGGAAATAACTGATGATGGTACGTGGCACTATCACTCGAAGAGTCTTCGTGTGTGCAAATTTGTTCCGTTTGTTCGCCATCTGTAGATTCACAGTCTGCAATATCGAGTGCTTCAGTCGTTTCTAGCCACAGGTCTGCGCTATTTACATGCTCGTCTAGAAGTTTAACTACCATGTCCCACATCACATAGTCTTCACTCATGGTTTCTGTTAATTTCTTCATTTGGCGTCTGTGGTATATGTCCATGGCAAGCAGCAAAACATTTACAGGGTTTGCCATCACCTGTGAGGGGAGATTGAATGTTCACCGTAAAGTGGCTTGCGGAGTATAGATGTAGATATACAGAACATCTTTCACTTCTCTAACCAGTTTCAGGACGGTATGTTTCGAAATAAGTACCAGAAATGAAAAGCAAGTGCATGCCACAGAAACGAATATTCATTTCCCCTTTCCACCAAAACCGTGCAACGATATTCCTCTTTAGTGAACGCCGCGATAAGACGGCCGCACCTCCCGACCATGGCCACAACGCTCACCATAACAACAGCTCGCGACTCGCCATTTTCAGGGGTGGCCAGCCATCACCGCTAGCGCCAAGCAGGAAAAACAGCCATTTTCGTGATTTTTTTAGGTAACTTCCAGGTCATGTCAGCAGCTAACATTCTGCATACAGACTTCCTTCAATGTTAACTAACAGTACTAAAAAATCAATACATGTTTTGGCATGACAAGTCTGACCATTCCCTTGTTAGAGAAATTATAACAGTCCATCAAAAATTGAGAAAAAAATTTATAATTTACTTCCACTTGCCCATTCAAAATTTTGTCTGGTTCTTTTTTGTAATTACTATAAATATTAATGCTCTCTAATAAGTCTAACTTACTTCCTTTATTAATTTGTGTATTATTTCCATATTTCGATTGATCTTTTCCATTTTATGTCTACATTCTTTCAAAGGCAGTTTTATTTTGTGAATATGTAAGGTGGTAAGGTTTCTCCCAGTTTTTCCTATGTAGTAACAATTGCAGTCTGTACATTTCAATTTATAGAGCCTAGAATTTTAAAAAATTTCTACTTTAGTACTAATATTATATCTCAATTTGACCCTTAAGGTACCATCTGCAGTGAATGCCAATTATATGTTATTCTTCCTGAATCGTAAATTACGATAATTCTGATATTCTCCCTCTGTACGTAATAGAAACATATTTATTTTTATTTCTTTCTCATGTTTGGTCCTGTCAGACTGTTTACCCCTAGCCATTTTCTTTTACTCAATATCTTCTTATATATTTTATCTACCATTTCATTTTGAAAGCAGTTAGCTACTGCTATTTGTTTAAGTGTTTGTAATTATTTCTTAATTTCTGTTTCTGCAATGGGTGGTCTGAGTAATTTCTGTATCAATGAATTGAAGAAGCTTCTTTTATAACTATCAGGATGGCAAAAATCTTTGTTAATAATCATATCCGTACTTGTGGGTTTACTGTAAATATCAAATATATGCTTCCCTGCTAATTTAACTACTTTTCAATCCACAAAATTTATGGTGTTGTCTTTTTCTATTTCGAGTGTGAATTTATTTTCTTGTCCATTTTATTCGTGCTATCTTTAAAAATAATCATGTCATGATCAGAACATCTAAGCATTATAATGATATCATCTGCATATCTTTTATAGTAAAATTTTCCTTATTGTGGAGCGCTTGATAATGAGGGCACACTACGTCGAAACTGGTTGTGCATTACATATGAAATATTAAAAGAGTAAAAAAAATGTTTTGAGAAGCACCTGTGGCTTGGAATACATTTGTATTCCCTATCACATAATTTATTCCATTTGCACTCCTGACTGGCATAATTACGAAATTACTCTTTAAACGAGAGAGATTCAGAATGAAACTTTCACTCTGTATCGGAGTGTGCGCTGATATGAAACTTCCTGGCAGATTAAAATTGCGTGCCGGAACCGGGACCCGAACCTGGGACCATTGCCTTTCGGGGGCAAGTGCTCTACCGACTAAACTATCCCGCCACGACTCACGATGCCGCCTCACAACTTTACTTCCACCAGTACATCGCCTCCAACTTTCCAAACTTCACAGAAGCTCTCCCGCGAACCTAGCAAGACTAGCACTCCTGAAAGAAAGGATATGGTGGAGGCATGGCTTAGCCACAGACTAATGGTTGTTTCCAGAATGAAACTTTCACTCTGCAGCGGAGTGTGCGCTGATATGAAACTTCCTCGCAGATTAAAACTGCGAGCCGTAACCGGGACTCGAACCTGGTACCTTTGTTTTGGTAAGTAGGAGCCGAGGTACTGATGGAAGTGAAGTTGTGAGGCGGCATCGTGAGTCGTGTCGGGATAGCTCAGTCGGTAGAGCGCTTGTCCGAGAAAGGCAAAGGTTCCAGGTTCGAGTCCCTGTTCCGGCACGAAATTTTAATCTGCTAGGATGTTTCGAGAGAGATTCATTGCGACAACCAATTCAAATACTTTTCTATACTTCTGTTTCACTCTCTGTAATGTATGATCTAAAATGCAGCGAGCAGTAAGCTACCCGGTATCGAACTTTCTGAATAAATTACGTACACATACTTGACAAAAAGTGTCATTTGAAAACGACTAACATGAATTAAGAAAAGGTTAATTTTTTATTAGAAACCTAATATACTACTACGTGTCAAAAAATCAAATCTTTAAACCGTTTGTTTTCTTCAAAATAGAGTGATAAGCATTATGAAACTAAAAACTCACACAGAATTAAAATTAAGCATTTTCTATTTTCACAAGCAATGGAAAAAATGTAAAGAAAAAATCACTTGATTACAGCTCGTACCAAATATAATGCTCCATATCGTAAGCTGTTTCTCAGCCTTGGCGCCGGCGTCGCACCAGCTGATGCCTGGCGGACACTCTGCACCTGCTGAAGTGCGCTCTCGCCGTCTGGCGCCCCTGCTGTCTGCAGTGTACTCCTTGCCACTGCCAACGGTACAGATGGGACGACCACCTGGCGTCGCTTCTGTTGCCGTGAGCTGAGGCCAGTTGGCAACTGCAGTGCTGCGCATATGTACACAAAGGTATTTCGTTAGCAAGGGGGCCTCGCGCAAGCAAATGAACGAGCAAGTTGACATTTACAATCGGAAACGTTACCAGAATGTGTTGAAGTATGTGCCTGGCAGCAGGGCCGGCGCAAGCCCAAGTGCCGCCCCGTGCGAGCTGCTAAATTGCCGCCCCCTACCACCCCACGATTTTTTTGTTTTTCAAAACGTTTGTGGAATTTCATTTAAACAAATCTATAGGAAATGTCAGCAATCAATCGCAATTTTTGTTTCTACTTTTCACATCTACCTAGGTTTCGGACGCTGAGTGGCCAGTCTAAAAAATGTTCAAATGTTTGTTAATCTAGCGGACCAAACTGCGTGGTCATCAGTCCGTAGCTTACAAACTACTTAAACCTAGGTAAACTAACCTAAGGACAACACACACACACACACACACCTATGCCCCAGGGAGGACTCGAACCTCCGACGGCGAGCAACCGCGCGCTCCGCAGTGAGGCGCCTTAGACCGCTCGGCTACTCCACCGCGGCCAGTCTCGAAAGCTTTTAATATCTGCTTACATGTAAACCGCCAGGTTGACGGTTACGTTCAGCATGACGGTATAGATGTAAGCATAAAGCATTGAGAATAGCCACACTGTACCCGAAATATATGTAGATTTGGAAAATAAAAACAAAAAATGCGACTGACTGGTGACATTTTCTACAGATTTGAACAAAACAGTCGCTGGGCACCAGGTCAGAAACAGAGGCAAACCTGATTGAAGAACTATAGCTGATTTTAACAAGCCTTGCTAATTTAGGAAGCTGTTCAAATGTGTGTGAAATCTTGTGCGACTAAGCTCACACACACACTACTTAACCTAAATTTTCCTAAGGACGGAACACACACACCCATGCCGGAGGGAGGACTAGAACCTCCGCCAGGACCAGCCGCACAGTCCAAGACTGCAGCGCCTTAGACCGCTCGGCTAATCCCGCGCAGCATTAGCTTACAAAATTAACGCAAATAAAAATTTTTCAATTGTTGTGAACAGATAATGTATTCAACGGAAAACCGTATACAGTAAATAAATGTTGGTAAAGTGATAGTGTGCGAGTAGTATTGTCAAACAAAAGTGCCGGTCACAGTTTAATTGTTGTTCATTCAGGTGGAGACAGGTGTTTCATGGCTCAAAAACCAAAACGTCCGACAATCACTCACAAACGGATAGCAAAAATTTTGAAAAATACTTCGAAACCCAACTTACGCATGCTTACTACCAATGTCTTTATCCCTTGTAATTACTCGCTGCGTATTTACCCATTCGGAATACCTCTAGTCATTTTAGGTGTTGTTCATGTTTGACTAGTAATGTTCAACCCTTTTTATCCATAATGCAGGCAGAATAAAACACTCGGAAACTGTCATTGAAGGGCTTAGCAAAATTGCTTGAGACTTAACACATAACCGCAGTATCGAACATTGCATTTGAATTTCCAAATTAGATTTCGTCTTCTGCAATATTAGTTGTGAGTAAACTCAAGGCGCGTAACTGGCAACGCTCCATAAGAATACTGGCGTGTACGCCAGACTGCTTCCCACTCTGTGTTCCTACGGCGTAAACACGACGGTGCTGCGACAGTGGCGAGGAAGAAATTAGTCCTCCTCCCTCCCTTTATTCAACAGGGGCGGCCGGCAGGTAGTCGAAGCGTCTTGCCACGGTTCCCGAAACCGCTCCTTCCGAGGTTTGGCTTTGAATCCCCTCTTGGGCATGAATGTTGAGTTTGTCCTACAAAAATAAAAATTAAAAAAAGAGGGCGCGGCAGATTTGCCGCCCCTCGGAAAGTGCCGCCCCGTGCGGCCGCACGTTTCGCACGTGCCTTGCGCCGGCCCTGTCTGGCAGGTAGTTAAAATTGTAGCCACGAGAAAGGAAGGAAAAAAGGAATTGTATGTAATCAGTACTAGTTGAAAACAAGGAGTTGCATGGGTCTTCCAGTCTTCTATTAGTCTACCTCAGCCTCGAGCTGCCCATATCCTCCTGTCCCTCCTCCCCCTCCTCTCTCAATTTTCCTCCTCTAAGAGGGAAGTCCACTGGACCTGACGAGACACCAGGGCGATTCTACAATGAGTATACGCCCGCCCATCACTTCCAGCACGCAGTGTACCGAAGGTTTCTAGAGGACCGAAGCGCTCATAATGAGTGGAATAAGCACTGATCATTCCAGTTCACAACAGGAGTCTGGGAAAGGAAAAACTCTGATACTGGTCTCTTCCAGAGGGAGCAAAGATTTCTGTGAAACAGGGGAAAATAATACAACAGAAGATGAATGGATATCTCTGACAGACAGAGTAGTGAAGGCCGCAGAGGATCATATACGCAGAAGGATAAGGCCTAATAGAAATCCTTGGATAACACAGGAGATAATGAACTTAATTGATGAAAGAAGAAAATATAAAAATTCATCAAGTGAAGCAGACAAAAGGAAGTACAGCCGTCTGAAAAATGAGGTTGACAGGACGTACAGACTGGTTAAGCAGGAGTGGCTTGAGGAGAAATGCAAGAGTGTAGAAGAATGTACAACTAGGGGAAAGGTAGATACCACCGACAGGAAAATAAAAGAGACATTTGGAGACAATAAATGCAGTGGTATGAACATCAGTAACTCAGATAGAAATCCAGTACTAAGCAAAGAAGGGAAAGCTGAAAGATGGAAGGGATATATAGAGGGCCTGTACAAATAAAATAAACACGAAGGCAGTGTTCTAGAAATGGATGACACAGTAGAGACAGATGAAATAGGATATACTATACTGTGAGAAGAATTTGACAGACCACCAAAAGATATGAGTAGAAATAAAGCCCCTGGAGTAGATAATGTTCTGTCTTAACTACGATTACAATCATGAAGAAATTGCTCCACCGGGTATGCAAGATGTATGAGACAGAGAAAATACCCACAGACTTCAAGAAGAATATAGTGATTTCAAAACGAAGAAAGTAAGTGCAGGCATTTGTGAAAATTACAGAACTATCAGTTTCATAAGTAATGGTTGCAAAATAATGACACGAATTATTTACAGAAAAATGGAAAAACTGGTGGAATGAGACCTTGGGGAAGATCGATCACGATTTAGGAAAAATGTAGGGACAGGCGAGGCAATAATCACATTACGACTTATCTAAGAAGATAGATTAAAGAAAGGGAACCTACGTTTTTAGAATTTGTGGAACTGGAGAAAGCTTTTGACGATGTTGACAGTAATACACTTTTTCAGATTCTGAGGGTAGCAGGGGTAAAATATAGAGAGCGAAGAGTTATTTTCAACTTGTACAAAAACCAGACAGCAATTATTAGAGTCGATGGACATGAAAGGGTCGCAGTGGTTGGGACGGGAGTAAGACAAGATTGTAACCTTTCCCCAATGTTGTTCAATCTGTACATTGGGCAAGCTGTGAAGGGATGCAAGGAGAAGTTTGGAGAGGGAATTAAAGTCCAGGGAGAGGGAATAAAAATGTCGCGGTTTGCTGATGACATAGACGCCAGAATATTTTTACTTAGAAAGGGGTCCCATAATCGAAGAGGTTGAAAAACACTGTTCTAGGGAGACTGAACTCTTTATTCCAAGTTTAAATCACTGCCCCAGGGCTATTGTGGAGGAGAATTTGGGTAGATGCTACATTTATTCAGACAGCCAGGCAGCCCTGAAATCACTGGTAGCTCCTGTAACAAGACCTAAGGTTGTTGCAGAATGTCACAGGGTTCTGGTGGATCTAGGGAAAAGCAATGGGGTAAACGTAGTGTGGGCCTTTCGCCACTCAAGGATCGGTAGCAATGAACAAGCCGACAGATTGGCCAGGATGGGGGAAAAGACACCACTCATGAAATCGGAACCTGTCCTAATACTCACCAAGGCAATGAGCAAAGTAGAACTACGGAAATGGCTCAGAATACAATAAACAAAATATTGGACCAAGGTCTATAAACAAAAACAAGGCAAGATAACGAAGCCAAAGCCGTATTTTCACAGAACAGGAGCACTATTTAAGGACATTGGTTGGGTTTACTAGATATACAGGAACGATACTGCACAGTAAACTCGGTTTCGGTGCGGGCAGTGGCGGGTTAGACCAAAGCTTTTTCTACTTCCCTGTTCAAATCAGTTTTGGCGTACACCATGAGAGTGTTACGAAACCGTTGTTTTTCACTTAACAGGTATTCATATAAATGACCTGGTAGATAACGATAGAAGTTTCATAAGGCTTTTCGCAGATTACACCATATTGTATTAAGAAGCCACAGCAGGAGGATCTTGATGAAGAGAATGGCAATTGACCCTCAAATGTAACGTACTGAAAATACAGACAAAGAAAGAGCCTTTATTAGATTATTAGAGCACACAATAGCAGAACAACCATAGGACGCACTTACTCCAGTAAAATATCTGACAGTATGCACAAGGAGTGATTTGAATGGGAAGACCAGCTATAATTTGAGTAATACTGAGATTCATTGGAGTACAAATACTCAAGATATGCTGTCCATCAAGAAAGGTAGTAGCTTACAATTCGACCAATACTTGAATATTGCTCGTTACAGGTGGAAATAGAGAAGTTTGAAAAGATCCAACGAAGAGCAGCACGATTCGTTACAGGTCAATTTACCAAACATAGAAGCGTCACGGGTATGATCGGCCAATTCTATTAACAGACTCTGAGAGGCGTTCTGTATAACATTATAAGCTACTGTCAAAGTTCCGAGAAGGTTCGTTTCTGTAACAAGGAGACCATCGAATTACAAATTTTCTTTATATTTGTGGAACGTGAAGTTCAGAACTTAAATAACATCAGCCAAAGCCATTCTACGAAACTCTCAAAAATTATCCAGAAGATCGACTTTGAAGTTTTTCAAGTACACGTAATTATCAATAATCAAAAGAGTTGAAGCATCGGTAGGTGCAGCACAGGTGGCAGCATTCTGGCCTCACAGGCATAGAATCGAAGGTTCGGATCCCGCTTTGACAGATTTTTTTTTTTTTTTTTTTTTTATCCAATTCAGTCACGTATAATATTTTGTGATCTCTCATTCCACGTGTTGCCTCAGTTTTCTTTATATGTATGTAGAGGAGCTGAACACCTTGTCTACACCTAAAGCGATGACTGAGTAGGTTAGCTGCTTGGAAAACCATTAGTAACTATGGAAATGACTTTCCAACAACAGGGTCGTAGTTCTTCACAAACTGAACAATCAAAGACTACCGTGAAGCCAATACTGAAAAAAATGTAACTTATGTTTTTTTATTGAAACCATGATTGTTAACAACCTTTTATAAAATATAGAAAATTACGAATATACAAAAACACGTGCATTTTTAGTAAAAAATACCATTAGATATGAATATTGTGTAAGTATTCTAACACGACGAAAAAAAGTAAAAAAACCTTTAACAGCAGGATTCCAAGCACCGACCCTATGTTTGTAACGCCACAACGCTACCATTTGAGCTATACCGACGAATGCTACAACTGATTTAATTATTGGAACTTACGAGTACTTGCAAAACTTCAAAGTCGATTTTCTCGATAATTTTTGAGAGTTGCGTCGAATGGCTTTGGCTGATTGTTATTTGAGTTTTGAACTTCACGTACCATAAGTATAAAAAAATGCTATAATCCGATATCCATGTGGTCTCCTTGTAAGTCATCTAATATGTTGCTTCCTCTGACAAATATCTCGCGAAAAGTTCAACTAGAGACATTAAAACCCACAATGAGGCTTAACAACAATCGTTTTCCTGCAAAGCATACGCGACTGGGACAGGAAGAGGAGGAAACGAATCTGGCAAAGAAAGTTCAACCACACACCGTGAGATGGACTGCGGGTACAGCTGCAGATTTAGTTGCAGATGTAGTCCGAGGCGTTGACTTTTGAAAATCAGTGTGGGTGCTCTATATCACTGTTCACAAATGTTGGAAACCAACCCTCCTGGAAATCATGTTCATGCATTTTTGAATCAGCAATACTTGATAAAAGTAAATAGGCAGTTGTCTGGCCTTTTAAAGATAAAAGGAAGAAGGAGGAGGAAGAAAAGGAAAGCATAGCTGCATTGGGACACTACAATAAAGCGATCTAATTGGCAGAAGTGGATATTTCGATATAAGTAACACCCCAAAACGTCTACACGACCAATGAAATAATTTTTCGCTGTACACTAACACTTTTTGTGCGAAGCTATTCTCTCTGACAAAAGCGTTTCGTAGAATACCGTCACCAAGGTTTAAAGAAATCTTTGAAATATTTTGAAATTTTGAAGTCCGGCATCGAAATTTTTTGGTCAGTTCCAAGCAAGAGCTCTATACTTCATCGAAACTTTCATCACTTCAAGATAACTTCATGACATCTCTGACAGTATTAATATGGAACAAGGTTTTTGTAAGCCTGAGAGAAAAGCATTACAAATTTCAATAGACTCTATAATTTTAATAACAAGGGAAGTGACGAAGATAAATGAAAAACGATTAACTTTAGCATCAACATCAGATTCTTCAAGCTAAATTTCTAAAAGAACGCAATTGAATGTTGATAAATACGTACATCTGAAAGGTCAAAAGGACCGACGTGCTTCAGGATGAATAAAGCTAGTATAGTGGGTAAAACACGGACACTCATTACTACTCGTTTGGAAACCCACGTACAAAACTGATCATTTCTTTCACGTATAAAATATCGTCTCTCGCTATGGTCACGTTTTGCATTGACTCTTGAGTCATAAGGTAGGTTCTGATTTTCCCGATTTTTTTTTTTTTTTTTTTTTAATTTATGTAATTTTATTTTCCACCTCAATTTTATGTGGGTGCTCAACACCCCAAAAAATTCTCGGGGGGTGGGGGGTCGGGGGTCCACGAGCCCCGGAGCACCCACGGAGTCGGCGCCCCTGGATGTAGTCGTATGTCTCTGAAGGCCTCATTAAGCATGACTCAATGCTAAGGTGTCAGTTGGGGGAATACTGACCGAGAACAAATTATCGAATTCTGGATTGTTGTTACTTTTGTACGAACGTAGGCTTTCGCGGTCATTATGGTTAACATTAAAATTCTTCTGGCTGTTTGCAGCGTCATGATAATAAAATCTTTCCAACGTTTCGGATCCGTTGCAGACGCCTTCCTCATGGGCAACGGATCCGAAACGTTGGAAAGATTTGATTATCATGACGCGTCAAACAACTCAGAAGAATTTTAATGTTGTTAGTGTGTTGATTTATGAGGTAAACAGCGGCGGTCATCGTACTTCTTGCGGCGTGCCGGACCGTGGCTGCGTGACCTATCGGCCCCCGAGCTCGCGGCGGTCAAGGACAGGCGTCTTAAAGGAGAAGCCGTGCGTGGGTTTCGCCGGGCTACGCCCAAAACGCGTCAGAAGTCGGCGGCAGCTGCCGAGAGGCGCGTCGCAGCTCGTCCTTTAATTCAGGAGAACTGAGAGAAGCTTGCGGGACTCTGGAACGTCGATAGTGTTTCGTATGCAAAAGGAAGGAGGGAACGAGGGCTAGAAACACGTCGTCGACAAAAAGTTAATTAGAGACTATTTAAAAAAAATTGAAGAAGTTAAAGAAATCACGTTCTATATAAAATAATCTTTATCTGCATCCATATTCCGCAAGCCACCCGATGGTGTGTGGCGGAGGGTACCCTGAGTACCACTATCGGTTCTCCCTACTGCTCCAGTCACGTATTGTTCGCGGAAAGAAAGATTGTCGGTATGCCTCTGTGTGGGCTCTGATTTTATCCTCACGGTCTCTTCGCGAGATATACGTAGGGGAGAGCTGCTAGACTCCCCGGTAATGGCATGTTCTCGAAACTTCGACAAAGCTCGTATCGAGCAACAGAGCGTCGCTCCTGCAGTCTTCCACTGGAGTTTATCGATCATCTCCGTAACACTTTCGCGATTACCAAATGATCCTGTAACGAAGCGCGCTGCTCTCCGTTGGATCTTTTCTACTTCCTCTATCAACCCCTCCTGGTACGGATCCCACACCAGTGAGCAGTATTCAAGCTGTGGGCGAGCAAGTGAACTGTAGCCTACTTCCTTTGTTTTTGGACTGCATTTCCTTAGGATTCTTTCAATGAATCTAAGTCTGGCATCTGCTTTACCGACGATTGATTTTATATGTTCGTTCTATTTTAAATCACTCCTAATGCCTACTCCCAGATAATTTATGGAATTAACTAACTGCTTCCAGTTGCTGACCTGCTATAGTGTAGCTAAATGATACAGTATCTTTCTATCTATGTATTCGCAGCACATTACACTTGTCTACATTGAGATTCAATTGCCATTCCCTGCACCAGGCGTCAATTCGATGCAGATCCTCCTGCATTTCAATACAATTTTCCATTGTTACAACATCTCTATATACTACAGCATCATCAGCAAAAAGCCTCAGTGAACTTCCTATGTTATCCGCAAGGTATATATACATTGTTTCACTAAGTGTGCTTTTCTATTAAGGCAAAATTTCTGTCACAAGATAGGAAACTGTGGCCTGAAACCAAATACCTATACACAACACAGTCAAATAGACCACAAGCCACTGCGATATATATATATATATATATATATATATATATATATATATATATATATATATATATATATAAGTACACGGTTTTTATATTGTTCACAGCAGTTCAGCAGTTGTCACTCCAAATCACAAGTTTCCTTTTGTTACCAGTTACACTGACAGTACTTTCAGCGCAATTCAAGACGTGGAACAGAGTTGATGCTATGCTGTTAGCTCCTCGAGACCCTTCACCCTCATGCCATAAAGATATTATTGTTTCACTGTTGTCATAGGCATGAACACCGAAGCTGATTATCGAGCACATTTAGAACGAGGAAGGCTGTGCAGTTAACACCAATGCTATCTGTCGGTGACTGAAAAAACCTCTTATGTTTGTCATATGACAAAGCGCTTTTAGTATAATATACTTGCATTGATGTAGCACCTTTAGAGCGAAAAAAAAAATACAATTTTGAAAAAATGGTACTTAGCACATTTAGAATATTAGGTCTTCAATTACCGACGTCGAGCATCATCTAAGGAGGTGACACGGCTGGCGCTAACACTACTCCTTTCAGGTCTACTGCTCTAGTGGCAAAGTGCGCGCTTCGTGAACCAGAGAGCGCGGGGTCAAATACCGTGCAGACATCAAATTTTTTTTTTTTTTTTCACTACGATTTTTAACCGAGCATTCACTGCTCAAAGATGGTGGAGTGGCTACGAAATAAATGTAGTTCGGATTACACGTTAAACTGCAGGTCTTTATTTTCCGATCAGGTAACTGGGAAAGGTTAGGGACACCTAAGCAGCTGCAGTGGCGTGCAGTTGAAAGACCTGGAAGAGGCCTACCGGTTACACCAGATAGAATTTTCCTTTGCTCATCCTTGTTAGTTTGTTTGCTCTGGTGAACACCTGGCTTTAACGATACAAACATTTTTTGAATAACTTGATGCCGACATTTCAACTCTTGCACATGAAATTCTGATAAATGTGGTTAGCAGAGAAAATAAATTCATGACAATGTTTGATGTCATAGACGACTTCCGTCAATGTGGACTTGTAATTCGTTGAAATGGAATGTGTCTAGCAGTACATTTTATTACAGTTCCTGTCGGCCATTCCTTAAAACAATTTTTGAATTTTGTGCATTTGACTATCAGTGAAATAGTTCTTTGTTTATTCCATGTAGTCGTCACAAAAATGCGAAGTGTCTATTGAATGACAAAAACAAATATTTTTCTTGCACCAGGTACATCGGACAAAGGAAAAATTGATGCATTCAGGCACTTCGCAGTAACCACTAGTTTTATTTAGACAGAACTGGGACGGAGTCAGAAATGGTTCAAATGTTCAAATGTTTGTATAGTTATAGGACTTAACTATGGGGTCATCAGTCCCTAAACTTACAAACTACTTACGAACTAGGACGGCACAAATATCCATGCCCGAGGGGGGATTCGAACCCCCGACCGTAGTGGCCGTGCAGACCGTGACTGGAGCGCCACAGTCTCCTCGGCCCCTGCGGCCGGCTCAGAAATGGTCCCGGCCGTTGTTCTGCATATTGTGCTGCATACCAGGCATACTAGATCAAATTCGTAAAGGGTGGCGAAGAAAACTGGTAATGTACAAATGACTAGAGCTTAAGAATACAGTTCCGCTGATAAACCTGAAATGAGAGAGAGGTATCGGAAATTATGTTGTCTGATAATTTCCTAAAAAATGCTTTCCACTGTCGAAAAAATTCTTTATTCGAGAGGTTGAATCGCACTAGTACTTCCAGGTGGAATCCACATTACATCTACAGATTTTTCGCCGTAGTCCACAATAACAGAGGCGTCATTATGTCCAGACCATGAATCCAACAAAAGTAATGAATTAGTTTCTGCAACTGGTAGGAATACGTTTCGAACGAAATGTTGAAAATTATTCTTTCCCATTTTTCCAGATTTTGATACGTCAATTACAAGATTTTTGCAATTAAACAGTCCATTTTTTATTTTTGGTCCTAATTTGCCTTGAGGTTCTTGAAGACAGATATACAGCTGCGGAAACAGTAAACCACTCATACTTATCACTGGCATTATCGTATATGAATGTGTCATTGCATTCATTGATTGGGCAATCGACTCCGTCTTTTTTTCATCCCGAAATGATAAAGTGCGTTGTGCACGCAGTTCTTTTACGAAACCTGACTGATAAGCGTTATGAACAGCTGTTGCAGGGATAAAAGCAAGTTTCGTCTTTATGTCACTTATGAACTTCTCTATGGCATTGTCTATCACTGGTAGCTGCTCTACACGTTTACGTGACGTAAACTTGGTAATTTTGCGACTTCCTATTCTGTACAATTTCTTGAACCTTTGTAGCCAGGTCGACGAAGCAATGTTCGTGTCAGATACAATTCGGAGGGCCCAGTCTCGTAGATCTCCATCGGTAACGGTGCATTGCCTCTCACGAGCAGCTCTAAATCTTTCGAACAGTTTTTCTTTCAGATGTTTTCGAGTTTCCGTTTGGCGCATATTTCTTACTTCATGTAATTCTTCCTTCCATTTAAGTTCACGCTGAGATTTTACGAAACGAAAACGCCTTTGCACACTGCTTAATTTCAAGCGTTTTTTCCCTCCTTCGTTTAACCAATATTTCACTGCCTTCTTTTTGTCGCCGAAAGCTGATGTATGCTTTTATATATATAAGGTATTCTTCTTCAGAACTGTTAATGGCACAACTGACGTCGTCCGAGTCACAGTTCGTGGAATCGTCACAGTTGTTTCCTATTTCTTTTAACGTTTTCACAAAAAATGTTCAAATGTTTGTACAGTTTATGGGACTTAACTACGGGGTCATCAGTCCCTAAACTTACAAACTACTTATGAACTACTTACGAACTAGGACGGCACAAATATCCATGCCCGAGGGGGGATTCGAACCCCCGACCGTGGTGGCCGTGCAGACCGTGACTGGAGCGCCTCAGTCTCCTCGGCCACCGCAACGTTTTTACAATTTCAAACGAAATGTCGCTATCATTCGAATGGATGTCAAAGAAATCAATCAACAAACGACACATATTGTACGTCCTCAGGAGAAGTAGGTGATTTCGGCTGGAAACCACGTTCTTCGTATTTCATCTTTGCTAAATTGAGAACGTTAATTCGATTCCACATTACTGAGAAACTGGAAGAAGAAAAAGAAGTACTATAAGCAGTCATGCCTGACGAAAGCACAATAAATATTAATTCAGCTTTATCTTTATTGTCAATACTTACCAATACTGCAAAATTCAACTGATAATAGACGAACGATAACATGAAATGCCCTTTACAAATTATGATCGGGTTGTGTCGTGTTTCCTGTTTACAATATACCGCCGACGTCGACTGTATGTGTCTGTGTGCGTGCGCGCGCCTAGTTGCGCATGCGCTGTTGCTACAGCGCCACTAGGGGTGTACATTTCAACCGCCATCTGGCGCACTACGAACTTGGCAATTTTCAGCTATTTTTAAAAAAATACTTGCAGTGCCTTTTAGCAGCTAAAATTTTGACAGTGCATTTCTTTCGTTGTCTTCTGCCTGTGTAAAAAATTTCAGGGTAGGTTTCGACATGTCTTATTGGACCGTTCCCTTGTGAGTCTCGTGGACGAATAGCGCGAGCTGGGTTTCACACGATCGCCTTTTTCGAAACCCATGCTGATTCCTACAGAGCAGATTTCTAGTCTCCAGAAATTTCATTATACTCGAACATAATACATGTTCCAAAATTCTACAACTGACCGACGTTAGAGATATAGGCCTATAGTTCTGCACATCTGTTCGACGTTCCTTCTTAAAAACTGGAATGATCTGCGGCATTTCCCAATCTTTCGGAACACTACGTCCTTCTAGAGACCTACGGTACACCACTGCAAGAAGAGGGGCAAGTTCCTTCGCGTACTCTGTGTAAAAACGAACTGGTATCCCATCTGGTCCTGTGGCCTTTCCTCTTTTGAGCAATTTTAAATGTTTTTCTATCCCTCTGTCAATTATTTCGATATCTGGCATTTTGTAATCTGTGTGGCAATCTAGAGAAGGAACTACAGTGCAATCTTCCTCTGTGAAACAACTATGGAAAAAGTCATTTAGTAATTCAGCCTTTAGAGTGCCATCCTCTGTTTCAATGCCATTTTCGTCACAGAATGTCTGGAGATTTTGTTTTGATTCACCTACCGCTTTGACATAAGACCAAAATTTCGCTTCGTTTAATTTTTGTTTGTCTACAAGGCTTTGGCTATGTTTATGTTTGCAGTGAAGTTTCCTTTGCTTCCGTAGCAGTTTTCTAATTCGGTTGTTGTACCAAGGTGGCACTTTTCTATCTCTTACGATCATGCTTGGTACATACTCATCTAATGGAAATTGTACGATGGCTTTGAACTTTGACCACTGTTCCCCAACACTATCTGTACTTAAGGTAAAACTTCTGTGTTGAGCCGTCAAGTACTCTGAAATCCGCTTTTTGTCACTTTTTCCGAACACAAAAATCTTTCCTACATTTTTTAATATTTCTATTTAGGGCTGAAAATATCGATGTTTATGTTCGCTGATTTCCTGTTATGCGTTAACTGTCTCGAATAGTTCGGGTCTGTTTGTCACCAGAAAGTCAAATATGTTGTCGCCACGAGTCGGTTCAGTGTTTAACTGCTCAAGGTAATTTTCAGATAAATGCACTCAAAACAATTTCACTGGGTTTCTTTTGTCCCTGCCATCCGTCATAAACGTTTGAGTCTCCCAGTCTATATCCGGTAAATTTAAAATCTCCTCCCAAAACTATAACATAATCGGGAAATCTACTCGAAATATTTTCCAAATTTCCCTTTCAGGTGTTGTGCCACAACAGCTACTGAGCCAGGAGGCCTATAGAAACATCCAGTTACCAAGTTCGAGCCTGCTTTAACCGTGACCTTCAACCAAATTATTTCACACTTCGGATCTCCGTCTATTTCCTTCGATACTAGTGCACTTTTTATAGCTATAAACACGCCTCCCCCTTCACTGTGCAGCCTATCTCTGCGGTATACATTCCAGTCTGAGTTTAGAATCTCATTACTGGTTTCTGCCAACTTTCCGTCCCTAGTACTATGTGGGCATTGTGACCGTTTATAAATGAGAGCAGTTCTGGGCCCTTTCTACAGACGCTCCTGCAAATAACTACTACTACATTGATCTTTTCATTTCCTGTTGTGTTCTACCTACTGCTACCTTGTTGCGACTCAGGAGGCGACTTGTTGGACCTAGGAAGGGAATTCTCTAACCTAAAAAAAAAAAAAAAAAAAAAAAAAAAAAAAAAAAAAAAAAAAAAAAAAGACATGTGCACTCCACACGTACTCCGATACCCTTGTAGCCGATTCCGATTCCTGGGTGTAGTGCACACCTGACCTATTCAGGGGAAGCCTACATTTCTCCATCCGATAGCGGAAGTCGAGAAATTTGCACCCTAGATCGCAGAATCGTCTGAGCCTCTGGTTTAAGCGTTCCACTCGGCTCCAAACCAGAGGACCGCGTTCGGTTCTGGGAACGACACTACAAATAGTTAGCTCAGGTTCCACCCCGCAAGCGAGGCTTTCAGCCTTCACCAACTCCACCAACCGCCTGTATGAAATGAGGATGACCTCTGAACCCAGCCGGCAGGAGTCATTGGTGCCGACATGAGCACAAGTTGCCGTCGGGTGCACCCATTGCTCTCCATCGCTGCCGGAAGGGCTCCTTCACATCTCGGATGAGACCCTCCGGCAAGCAAACAGAGTGCACACTGGCCTTCTTCCCCGACCTTTCCGCTATTTCCCTAAGGGGCTCCATCACCCGTCTAACATTGGAGCTCCAAATCACTAATATACCCCTCCCCCGTGTGCGTGCTCGGACCCTGCTGAAGGAGCGGCCACATGTCCACTCACAGGCAGAGCGGGCGACACCGCACGGCTAGCCTTCACATTAACCTTTCGCCTCGAGCGACGCGAACGCCGTTGAATCCACCACACCCCTTGAGGAGAGAGTGACTCAAACGCGTCCGGCACGCGCGAAGATGTCCCCACAACAGGATGAAGCATGTAACACCTGTGGTGTCCCATGCAACGCACCAGAGGCCCCACTGCCGCAACACTCCGAGGCAGCAGCCTGAAGACGGCTGACCGCGGCCAACAACACGCTCAGCTGCTTGCTAACAGGGCCAGCTCCTCCTGAGTCCGTACGCAGGACTGACACATCCCATCCATCCTAAGAAATCAACAATTGCCTGTAGGGAGTTAAGTCTCTTGTTAATAGCGCGAGTTTATAGAAATTGACAGTGCTTGCCCACAAATAAATCACAATAGTTCGCTCCTGCTTAGCTGTAACTCTGCTGGTGCTGCTGCTTATGTGGATGGCGCCCAGCAGTACTTATCAAATACGCGAGAATAAACTATTAAAACAGTAGCACAAACGAAATCTGCCAAGTACACGAGAATAAACCTCTTAAAACAGAAGTACCAACGAAAACTAAGAACTAGACTGGCAAATTAAATTGGACACAAATTAAATTATGATACTTAGCGCTGTTTACGACGTGACACTGGCAACAGCTGGCACTGGACTGTCTGACAACGAACTGTAGTAACGGTCTCTGACTTGTTTTGAAATACACCAGTCACAGACTAAGACTATCCACAACGGTATTTATCAAATTTGCGAGAATAAACTATTAAAACAGTAGCACAAACGAAATCTGCCAAGTACACGAGAATAAATCTCTTAAATCAGAAGTAGTAACGAAAATGAAGAACTAGACAGGTAAATTAAATTTGACACAAATTAAATTATACTTAGCGCTGTTTACGATGTGACACTGACAACAGCTGACACTGGGCTGACTGATAACGAACGACTTGTTTTGAAATAAACCAGTCACAGACTAAGACTATTCACAACGATATTTATCAAATATGCGAGAATAAACTATTAAGGCCGGTATTACACTGTAAAAGATCTTTGACAAAGATCTTTGTCAAAGATTTTATCCAAGATCTTTGACGAAACTACTTCACAGGAGCACATTACACTAGCGTAAAATATTTCGTCATAGTTGCTCGGAATAAGACTCCAAAATAGTAAAGCATCTGTATTATAGTACACAGTCTAACAAATACAGTCACGACACTTCCGCGGATTTTTGTTATACACTCCGACAGCAGCGCTCCAAGCGGAGGGCAAGCTACTTTTATGAATACGATAGTGGATGAGTGCGAATAGTATCGTTTATATCGATTTTAACACATTTTTTTACATTAGAGAACGTATGTAGTATCATAATATAGATAATAACTTAAAAATAGCTCCACCTTTGTCTTCCTTACGTCTCCTAAGATCACTGACAAGGTTGGAAACGGTACATTACGGCACAGTTTATTTACTGTTATCTTGTAACCCACAGGGTTATACTAAATAATTTAAATTACTATTAAAATAGAAAAATGGCTAGGAAATACCGAATACCCACCCTTTGGTAGAAAGACGTGTTTTTTCTTCTGAAGAGCGTTAACGTTTCTCCACTCTAATTCCAGTGAAATCGGTGAGCGTGGAACGTAGGAAACGAATGTAGAATGGAATAACTACGGTATTTAACATACCAAATCAGCCACCACACCTGTCGATGAAGGAAAACATCAGAAACGTGACAAGAAAACTGAAAAAGCAACCAAACTGTATTCAACAAAGAAGAACCCAATTCAACAATTGTTGCTACAGCTGAACCACAAACGGCAAGAATCTTAAAGACAATGTCTTCTTAAGCTAATCACACTCAAAAGAATATGCGCTTATAATAAAGACAAGTGAAGCCTAAACACGTGCGAATCATTAGACCCCATACCACAACGATACGTGTCAAAATACTCTTTGTCATAGTAAGAACGCACCAAAATAGAAATTTATGTTTGTATTATGTTTATATTCTACTTACTTTCAGCGGAATAAGCTGCAAATATACACATATTCGTAAGTATTGGTTCATGACGAAGTTCTTCGTTATACCACTGAATCAGTAAGTTCGACTGTTTTTACATTACTTTCCGTGTTATGTATGCCTCTTGATATATTACTGATGCTTGTAACACAAAAATTATATTAACTATTTCATTAATTACGCACACAAATAATCACAAACAAACATCACTCTTTCGGTGGCTTACCCACCGCTAGGAGCGCTAGTGTCGTTGTAGCTGTCAGTTGGTAACAACTTTTACAGTAGTGAGTGTCGCGACTGCACATGTTAGACTGTGTTATAGTATGTAATATAATGTTGCTCGGGAGGGCATTCATTGGAAAGAACGAAAAATGGAAACAATTTTAAGTAAAACCGTGAACAGCAAGAGGAAAATACGAAAACTGCTCGCACAAATGTACTTCATGAGCTACACTGCTGGGAAATAATAACCTAAATTGTTTAAGAACGGTTGACCAAATATTTTAATTCGCCCACATATTCATAAATACTTCATGATAATCGATGTTTCAGGAAGCCCTAAAGCTGCCAATAGGTAAATAATGAAACACTGAAATAATTTAACGTGTGTCATGCTAAACATAACCTCGTTAGACACTTTATCATAATTAAGAAGAGAGAATATTTTCGTAGTTCTTTCATGTTATGCTTTATTCAGGATTATGCGCTGCGAAAGACATTTCTATAGTTTACTGCAGTCTGACATTTGTTTTGCTTGATTTTCCGAAACACAAAATATCCGTATAAATACTGGACTTGTGGTTAAATGTCGAAAAGCATCGTGCAAAGCAAGAAAAAATATGGAGCTAACTAATGCAGTACCTCATTACGCAAATCGTGAATCCCTTTTCCACTGAAGAGCCTCCCATTTATATCCACATACAAAATCTATTCCAGCAGGCAGTAAAATACCAGAATCCTACAGTATTATTCCAGACATAAGTGAACCAAGATGTGAATCACTTTAGAAGGAATTACGAGGTTAGGTTAGAGTACAAATAAAAACATTTTTTCACTCATGCATCTCCATATATCCTTTTATCCATATAATTTCTGCCCTATCATCAACCTCAGTGAGCCACTTTGAATACTGTACACCTGACAGCAGTACCTTTTTCTTTATCTGATTCTAACCCTATATTTTAGTAAATATGCTTTGTATTAATAAATAATCCGTACACTTCTCACTTTGAAACGATCACTGTGGCAGTAGCGACACAACAAATACACTTTTACGATAATTTGTAGGTTGAAAGGCGTCAAAGCAAGGAAATATGCATGTATACAATGGCGAACTTTTATAAAAGCTAGGCTCTCTCGCTAACTTTTATCAAATATATCTTTTATAAAAGAAATCTTTTATACAACATGACCCATTACACTGTCAAAGATTTGACCAAAGAGCTTTGATAAAAGATCTTTGTCAAAGATCTTTTACAGTGTAATACCCGCCTAAGACAGTAGCACAAATGAAATCTGCCAAGTACCTAGCAGCCACGACATTGATTTGCTGTTCTTAATATGTCGTGGGGGCTCCTATCACTGAATCGTAAGAAAGTTCTGAAGGTTCCGTAGTGGGAAACAGTTTTTTCACAAGACAGAACACTGAGGGGCCCTACACACGATAACAGAAAATGAAGTTTGACAGTATTTTGTATCCTGTGCACTGTGGCGTAGGCTTCAAACTGTTCTGTTGGAGCCAGTCCGACTAGTCCTCTTCTTTTTCGTCATATTGTCGGAATGGCGGAATTACTGGAGGTGGTGGGTGCTGCAGCGGTACTTGCGTATTTTGAGACACAGTTGTGGCCAGAAGTTGTTGCACAGTATGCAGGAGAGATGCAATTTGTTGGCTCTGAAACTGAAACATTTGCAATAGCTGCTGTGCATCAAGCACAGGAAGCTGGGGCGCAGTTGCAGTGATAGTGTTAGTTTGAGTAGTCATGGTGCAAAAACAATAGTAATAATGATCAGTGCAAAAATATATAAATTTACTCGTAACCCTGAAATAGAATCAAAAGATTATTTACTGGTTCCGCCGAGACCTGTAATAAAGCAAAATTAATAGCGCAGCATAATGTCACGGTAATTTTAGTATCCCATGGCAATGTGGGTCGTTGTAGTTTAACATTTCGTCAGCTTCGTCGCTATTTGTGGCGCTGACTTTACGCCACAACATTAATGTTACAATAAAGCCCATTATCTTCCCAATGCCGTAAAAGGTGACCTAGTCATAGAAAAGTGCCTGAAATACGTAAACAAACAATGCCTTATATATGGGGAAAACACTGTTTTGTTTTTATATACATTATATTTACATTATGTTTGTTGTATTCATATCCATGTATAAATAAGTCCTATAACATTTATTCTGATGCAAACAGTTAGTTCCCATCGAAAAAGACATCAAATATGTAAATAAAACTGATCCTTATCTGTGAGGAAAATAGTATATGTTTGTAGATACATTATATTACACTTAACAGTTAATGAAAATAAAACGAAATTTTCAGTTCCTTGCATTGATGTTCACATGGTCTTTTTTACAATAGTCAAGAATAGATATTGTTTCGATCGAAAACGAATGATGCATTTCGAAATGAAGTGTTACACCTATTTTCATACTTAACTGTGATATGGCAAGCAGTAACAGTCGATGGCATGCTGTGACAGAGCTCGCTCTTCAGATAGTATAGAGTTCACTGAATGAAAGCTATTAACACTTTTGCCAAATATTGTCACTCACTTGGTGGCCATCGATTATTCTTTCATTCAATAGGTTTTTTCAGTCAAATGAAATGGTCTCTATGGCCATACGAATATTTTCACTTACTCATTGGGTTTAAGAGGTTAACCTCGGTATGGTTGTAGAGGTTATAATTTATGAACGTTTTCACTGACTCGCCAGGTTTGAGAGTTTTCACTAGATGTGGGATAATCAAAATAATAAAACACGTTTCTGTCGGTTCGGACGTCTTAATGAATGCTTCTACTTAATCACTGAGTTTGAGTGGTTTCTGTAAATGCAGGACAACCAAATAAACAAGTTTTTGTCTGTTACAGCCATTATGTGAATGTTTTCACCGACTTCCGCAGATTTCAGTGGTTGCATTTGATGCAAGACAAGTGAATGAAACAAATCTCTGTTGAATGAGGATGTTATATGGACGTTTTCATTCATTCACCTAGTTCGTGTGCTTTCATTTACACACTTTTTCAGATTTTTCTGGAATACATTTTATTTATGTAATGCTCAGACATTTGATACGTAGTCATTAGTCTTCTAACTTCTCAATACAATTGACCATCGACATCCTGTCGCAATATTGCAATCTTTCACAGTTTCTTAGATGTTCCCAATTCATAATGGTGCCTTCTATTTTACATATAACACATGTTGGTGAGGGTAAGATTCCAATCCTGTGCAGGTGTTCCACAAGGCAGTCATGGCCAGTGATTCTTCTAAATTGTTTTCCTTCGTGGGTGTTTAGGAAGTGCGTTCTTCTCTTCTAACAGTAGAAGCCATGTTTTTCCTTGTTCTTGTGTTGTCAAGTGGTCATACAACTACTTCTTGAAGTTAATGGAGATGTATAATAATTTTTGGCAATTTGTTTGAGAAATCTTGGTTCCTTTTTTGGCTAGAAAGTCTGCCATTTCATTCCCATGTCATGTGCTGGTATCCACTGAAAAACTATTTCAGTTCCAGCTTTGGTGATTGAACCAACAGAGGATTTTATTTCATTTATGCAAGCACTTAGAGGTGTTTCAAAGGATGCAGTTGCCTGTATTGCAGAAGTTTAATCACAAAATATAACGACCTTTTTGTGACCTTTGGATATGGGCAAAAAATGTTTTGGTGCCAGGTTTATTGCCTACAACTCTCCATCAGAATGGGAGTAATACTGTCCTAAAGCTTTGTAAAAACAAAATATTTCACTGTAAACTCCAAAACCATATGTAGCCATTCTGTCTGTGTGTAGTTAGCATTTATCTTTTCTACAGCCATATTTTTAAGAAGTTCTTTATTCATTTCTGTATTAACAACCTTTTCATTTATTTGAAGTCTAAATATGACTGGGCATAGTTTAAGAGGACTGACTGGTGGAGTGAAGTCTTCTTTACTGATTGGTGGACACTGGTCTTGTCTTACTGCATCAATACATTGCATAAAGCCTTTCTGTGTTTTCAGTCGGTTGGCATGATGTTGGTAGTTGTTCCAATATGTGTCATTGGGTAATCTGGTTAATTTTTCATACTGGAGTAGTGCTAGTCTCATAATTTCTGATTTTAGAGGTGGAATGCCAGTCGCTGCTGGAAGAGCCAAAATTGGTGTTGTTTTTACTGCTCCTGCAATCAGGCATAGAGATTGATTTTGAAGAACCTCTAATTTAGATATATTCGCTGGGATTAATACTTCACATCCAAACAGAATACTGGGTTTTATTTAAATTTTATAAGTAGAGTTTAGAACTTCAAGAGAGCTACCCCACTTTTTTCCAGATAATCTCTCATGGATGTCCAATTTTTTCTTGGCCTTTTCAGCAATATTTTGTATATGATTTACCCATGTCATTTTTCGGTCCAGAAAGATGCCAAGCTACTTTGGATCGTCACAAACTATTTCTTTATTCTGATACCGCGGCCGGCGAAGAAGCCCATCGTCGTACCCTAGACGACGTCGCTCCCCGACGCGCCGCGGCCGTTCACCGTCGCCGTACAGAGCTATCAGCCGCTCCCCTAGCCGCTGCACCCAGGAAAACTAAGCGAGGCGACCATCTACGGAGGTGAGGCCGCAGCAGATGAAAATCCTCCATGGACGACAGTCGCTAAGATGTCGGGAAATCTCATCGACGGCCAACCTGTCCGGGCACTTGTTGGTTCAGGAGCGCCTTTTTCTGTATTGTCGGATAATTAACTCCGCACACTAAAGAAGGCAATGTTCTGTGATACGGGGGCAACTGTGCTGAAGGTCGAGAATGGAAAGTACGTCCAGCCCGCAGGAACTTGTGTCGCAAGAATAACCACCAACAACAGGACCCAGCCTTTTGAATTTGTCGTGCTAACAGAATGTAGTCACAATGTCATCCTTGGATGGGACTTCCTTCTGGCATCCCAAGCTATCATTGACTGTGGAAGATCTGAGCTGCAAATTGAAGAACTTGTTCCGACAGGTACATGTAATAGCGAATTTTCTGGGAGGTTATTTGCCATTGACATTGCGACAATCCCGCCATTGACGACGAGAAGAGTTGCAGTCACAAACACAGATGAGCGATTAAACTGTGAAGTGCTTGTTGATAGTAAAAAGTTTATCAGGCTCACAAAAGAAATTTCGGTACCAGCGGCTATCATCAGCATTACCGGAGGTCGAGGAGAGATTTGGATCACTAATTGTCACGAGCAGTCGCATCTTATCCCCAAAGGAATGTGTATCGGGACAGCTGAACCAATCCAGGACGGTGAGCTCAACGTCATCAACGAAGACCCATGCTCTGCTGTTAGTACAAACAACACGCTGGAGGAAACAAACGTGGACCTGCCAATAGGGCCTGGACTGACCAAGGAACAACGCCAGCGGGTGTTAGGTATACTACGCCAATTTTCGGGTGCATTCACACCTCAGCAGGGGAAAAGTCAGACGAAACGGCCCACAATAAAGCTCCGTATCAATACTGGGGATCCTCCACCAATTAGCCAGCGTTCGTACCGAGTGTCGTCAGCTGAAAGACGGACAATTTGGGAGGAAGTGGAGAAGATGTTGCACAATGACATTATTCAACCTTCGGGGAGTCCCTGGTCATCTCCGATGGTCCTTGCAAGGAAGAAGGATGGTACATGGCGATTTTGTGTCGACTACCGACGGCTGAACAAAATCACAAAGAAAGGTGTCTACCCACTGACGCGCATTGACGACACCTTAGACTGCTTGAAAGGAGCTACATACTTCTCAACTATGGACATGAAGACACGTTACTGGCAAATCGAGGTTGACGAAACTGACAGGGAGAAGACGGCTTTTATTACACCTGACGGTCTCTATGAATTTAAAGTAATGCCATTTGGATTGTGTAATGCTCCAGCCACATTCGAACACATGATGGACAACTTGCTTTGACACCCTAAGTGGACGACGTGTCTTTGCTATTTAGATGACATTGTCGTTTTCTCGAAAACATTTGAAGAACATCTGAGTCACCTGTCAACTGTGCTGAAGTGTGTTCAGGCTGCAGGACTCCGCCTCAATCCAAAGAAGTGCCTCTTCGTCGCCAAAGAGGTAAAAATCCTGGGGCTCCTTGTCAACGGAGATGGTATCCGTCCTGATCCTGATAAAGTAAGGGTAGTCACAGAATTTACAACTCCTCAGCACATTCGTGATGTAAGAAGTTTTCTCGGGTTGTGCTCATACTATCGACGTTTCATAAAAGGATTTTGTAACAAGGCACGTCCATTACAAGAACTTCTGCAGGGAGACGCCATGTTTTACTGGGATGAGACACAAGAAAGAGCTTTCCGGGCACTTAAGGAGGCTCTAACTTCCGCACCAGTGCTAGCCTTGCACGACGAGATTGCGGAAACGGAACTTCACATAGACGACAGTGGTTATGGTATTGGTGCAGTGCTTGTACAAGTTCAGAAAGGTGCTGAAAAAGTGATAGCCTATGCATCAAGAATACTCTCAAACTCAGAGATAAACTACTCTACAACTGAGAAAGAATGTCTCGCGGTTATCTGGGCTATCAACAAGTTCCGGCCGTATTTATTCGGCACACCACTCACCGTCATGACAGACCACCATTCTTTGTGTTGGCTGACTAGCTTGAAGGATCCATCAGGTCGACTAGCAAGATGGGCACTAAGACACCAAGAGTACTATGTCACAGTGGTATTCAAGAACGGGTGCAAACACAAGGATGCCGACTGTCTTTCGAGGAATCCATTAGGGGAACACAACAGCATGAATGAAATTACAGCCCTCACTGAATTAGATGACGTTACAGCTGAACAGAGGTAAGATCCAGTACTATTAAAAACGATAGAGGGCTTGGAGAAAGGAGAACCGACCAATTGAGAGTTCCAACTTATAAAAGAAACATTGTGTAAGAGTAACTACGATCCACTGGGCCCCAAATGGCTACTGGTCATTCCAGATCATCTCTAGCCAGCTATTCTAAAATATTTCCACAATGCTCCAATATCCGGTCATCTGGGATTCGTGAAGACCCTAGACAGAATCAGACGCAGGTATTACTGGAAAGGTCTCTACCGATCTGTCAAGCACTATGTGAATCACTGTAAAGAGTGCCAGCGATGGAAGCATGTACCGCAGTTACCTCCAGGGCATCTCCAACGCCACCTAGATATAAGGCCTTTGCACTGCTGCCAAGAGTAGTCATAACACAAGCAAACTATTTGTCTTATGTAGTGTTTTTATGAGTTCTGGAATATGTACATGTTGCACATTGTGTTTCAGAATGTTTCTCGTGTTATCTATGTGATGCTCGGGGCAGATTTTTGCTGGTATGAGGTAAAATGTTTAATATGAATCGTCTGATTCCAAGATCGGTGAGATAGCTTACTAATAGTTCATAATAGTCTTATACCAAAACAGATATGTCTGTGAATCACATAAATAAAATTAAGAACAGTCTGCAATGAATGAATATTCCAAAACTGAGACAAATAATTTGCTTATGTTATGACTACTCTTGGCAGGCAGCGCACAGGCCTTGTATCTAGGTGGCGTTGGCATCTCGTACCGATTCCGCCGGCAGCAGGTCCATTCCATGGAGTTGGGATCGACCTTTTAGGGAGGTTCCCAATGTCGACAACCGATGCATAATAGTCTGCACTGACTACCTCACACGCTACGCTGTAACCAAACCTGTGCCGACTGCAGAAGCTCCAAAGATCGCAAAATTGCTTGTAGAAGACATTATTTTGAAGCATGGAGCACCACAGGTCATGATATCTGATCGTGGAAAAATATTCCAGTCAAAACTAGTATCAGAGGTAATGTCATGATGCGACATTGTCCACAGAATGACAACTGCATACCATCCTCACACAAATGGTCTTACAGAACGTTTTAACTAGACGTTAGTCGATATGCTGTCGATGTACGTCGATGTTGAGCAGAAGGACTGGGATACAATTCTGCCAGTCGTGACATTTGCTTACAATACCGCAAGACAAGACACTACAGGCTTCACGCCGTTTTTCCTGCTCCATGACCGTGAAGCTGAGACGACAATGGATACGCTCTTCCCGTTCCAACAGGACGACACTCAGGACGACTATGTTAAACAGCTCATCACCAGGGTCGAAGAAGCAAGACAGCTGCCTCGCATACGGACACTGGACGCCCAGGAGAAGGACCGTCAGCGGTATAACGACAAGCACCGACCTGTTGTACACAGCCGTGGAGAACTGGTATGGATTTTTACCCCTGCACGGAAGGTTGGACTTTCAGTTACTGACAGTTATTGAAGCGATACTTTGGTCCATATCATGTTATACGTCGCCTGTCAGACGTCACATACGAAGTTGAGGATTATGAGCCGTCGTCGAAACGACAAAAACGAACAGACATTGTTCACGTCCTGCGCATGATGCCTTACTACGATCCTGAAGAGCAGGTAGGCGACAATGGCTTCTTGTTCAAGGACTCTAAGGTCGGTAATGTTACTGATGAAGCCACATCATGACCGTCTGTCGTCGATAATCATGCAGAAGGGTTCTCCAGAACTGCAATACAGAGGACCCATGACAAGGTCAAGTTCCAGGACATTGCAGCTGGCTCCACAGGGAACATAACAGCAGGTCGCTGTTTTTTCCAGGAGAGGCAGCAATGCCGCGAGACACTACGTACACCTGACCGCCGGCGTGGCGCAGGGGATAGCATCACCGACTGTGGTGCTGAAGGTCGCCGGTTCAATCCCGCCCATCGGCAAAAATTTATCTCTTTCTAATTAACAATTCCAGAAGTTTCTACATCTTTCTTATGTTCACTTGTAAATTCTACGTGTTTCTTATGTTAACTGTTCTTCTAATTTCTGGTATATTCTGTCTGTGTATAAATAGCAGAGTAGTCTGCCCGAGAGGCAGTTAGTGCTGCATGTATGTTAAGTTCGTAATAAACCTGCTTTCAATAAAAAATAATAAATAAAAAAATTAGACACATTTCATTTAACTGACACGTTCCACATCTTTATGAAGTCTCGTATTCATGATCTATGGAACAAGTATTAATATAATCTAAGTGCTGTATTCAGTTGCATTCGAAGTCAAGCATGCTTCCCTTTTTAACGCGACTATATTATACTGTTAATAAACATGTGGTGTCCAGTTCCAACTCCAGTAGTAATGTTTCTTGATTTTCTTTTCACTGATATCAGAAGAAACCATTGTCAGGTCTGGGTTTGTAGCTGTGCCATTGTAGTAAATATAAGTTGGGGAATCTGATGTTAAATAAACCAGTTCTGTATTATTTGATGCAAAAAAGTCTTGTACTGCTTTTCCTGCCTCATTTTCATCATTGTAAACAACTGTGCAGAAATGAGCATTAAAGTCTCCAAGTATTACAACTTTATTTTCTATATTCAAGGCATTAGTATTTATAATATTGTTAGGCAGATTGTAGATACCATATATTTTAAAATGTTGCTTTTGAAACCATACATCAACTTTTACTATTTCAGCAAGATCTTCTCCATCATTCATATATTTAATTACTACAAACTTGTTTGTTATGTCTTTTTGTATGCCCACAAGTATGCCACTTGCATCCTGGCGGAATTTAGGTAAGAGATGTATCTGGTATCCCTTGAAATTGTAGCATGTTAGAGTTTCTGTAGAAACATTAGCTTCTAATATTATAAAGACATTGATCTTGAAATCATTTAGAATTTTTTGCTATTCTACTTTCTTTGACTGGGACATCCCTCCTGCATTCCATTGCAATATATTTAAGGTGTTCACATTTTTTCTTGTCAATGTAGTCCCCTCCCAGACATCCCATCATTTGGGACATTTGGGGACTGTTTTACATCTGGATTGATTCCTTTGAGAAGTTCCACCATGAACTTCACTGTATGCCATTTAGCGTTACCCAGTGTGCAACACGTGGAGTCGGCATACGTTACACCCCTTTCTGGTATACATGAACCATGATTAAGCTAGAAAAGTTTCTTACAGAAAAATAAAGCATATAATTCAAGAAAAGGTCAATAAAATTTTATTTTTAAAGATGCAGCATTTTCAATGTGTATTATTTACTTACATCCAAATTTTCGTACTTGTGACACTTAATATCAATTCTTGGTTAGTTCCAACAGTTTAATGTCTCATAAAAGTTTAATATCTGGTGCTGCATTGTAAATTTATGTTTATTTTAAACAAACAATCATTTCTTTACGCATTTTAGGTCTCTTCCATACTGTTCCATATCCGCAGTTTATTTTATACACACCAGCAGTATTCAGCTTTTGTATTTGATCCTTAGTTGATGAGAGGATATCTTTTATTCTGTTATTGCTGGAAAAAACAGGTTGGATGCCAGCTCGTCGTAATATTTTTCCAATGTGCTCACTAATTCTCTTACTGTATGGGAAACATGCTACCGATAATTCTTGGACTTCCATGCAGTTTTCCTTAGTTCGCAGTGGTTTTATGGCTTTATGGATGCTTATGTCACTATATCCATTAGCGTGTAATGTTGATCGCAACTCAGTGAGCTCTTCATCCAAATTATTGTCATCACTGATCCGTTATGGCCTGGTGACTAATGTCACCGGATGGTGATGAGATTGCGGGTGCAAGTACTGGTTGGTTTGGGCTGATGTCCTGTGCACTCTATGGTCTAATGTGCCTGTTATTGTTTTGTACACTAGTACATCCAGAAAAGGGATGGAACCATCTCGTTTTATTTCCACGGTGAATTTTATTTTCTCATCCTGGCTGTTGAGATGTTCAAAGGAATTCAGCTAACTCTTCCTTTCCATGTGGACATATTATGTAGGTGTCGTCGACATATGTAAGCCAGCACTTTGGTCATAAAGGTGCTGAGTTCAAAAACTACATAAATGGCAATCTCAATAACTTTGACACATAAAGGCTAACAGAAAAAAATAACTGGACATACACAACAAAAAGCAAAATAAATTTAATTTCTTATTGAAGAAATTATTTATTCTTTGATACTTGTCACATGGAATCAAGTGCAAAAGATAGTTATTATTAGTTACAAAACTTATTTACTTCTCTCTCAATAATATTTTGTACCATTAAGTGCATTGTTTAGTAATTCGGTATTTTCTCATAGACTTTCTTTATAATCAACTCATGAAGTATTGTGAAAATGAGTTCTTGTTATAATTATTTCCTGTGCAAACTAAATATTTGGCTTTTGCGTCCATAAAATATTTTTGGTGGAGGAAACACTTTCTGTAGCAGCATTACTGCCAGGTACAGCTAGCACAAATCAATTGATAAGCTACAAATGTTTTCATCAGATATCTTCAGATGGAAAATGGGAGATCTGTTTTTATAAACTTGCTTTGCATTACTCAATTAATAAATTTTTTGTTCACATATATTTTTAACATGGTTCAATTCCCCAAAATCACTGAATTTTACATCTTTCTTTGAAAATAGTTTCACCAAACTCCGATAAACTTTTAAGACTTTACTAGACAGAGTTCCAAAGAAGAGATACTTAACCTGAAGTCAGTTACGTGGCTTCAGCACATGAAATGGGTAAGTCAATTTCGTGATATAATCAATTAAGGTCTTGTGAAATGAACCTGAAATGTCTAAGGACTCAGACTCTTGCAGCACGCCAACTTCTAGCGACTGAATTTTTGATGTTGGAAACTTCTAACGACTGAATTTTTGATGTTGGAAACATATTACATGTGAAGGCATTACGTAAGGCCAACCAAAAAAATTAAAAAATACGGTCTTATTGACTTTGAGTTAAAGCCTATTTTCATTATTGTTTGATTATGACCACACTTGTTCTCCATGGTTATGCTGCACATTACCTAAAAACACGCTACTTCAAAATATACAGGAAGTTTAGTAAAAAATGGGACAATATACATCCCGTATTTATGTTTGTCGGGGCAAGCACACACTTAAGCCAAATATGGGACGATCCCATAAAATACGGGACGTCTGATCACCCTATCCTAGTTGTCAGATTCAAGGATGAGCGGAGCAGGAGCAGCTCATTGGCTGTTAGCACAAGCCCCACGTCTTTTCCCCAATGTTGCCAGCTTAATGTGTATAAGTGACAGCTTTTAAAAGAAAATATTGTGTAATGGGTTAATGTGTCAAAGTAGAGATACGAAATTAAGCATGTTTGAGTAATCGACAACAGAAACGTAAACTCAGGATGTATGAACACTTTATGGGTCTTCTTAAATGGGCATAGCAATAACAATGCATTGACAATGGCTGCGACTCACAACGCTGTAGGTAAGATTGGCAGAAAGCATTAACATTCCGTAGACGCACGAACTTAGCCAATCAAAGAGTGACTATCTGAAATTGTGCTTTGTCCTAGAGCTTTGTTGATACGGTGACGGCCTCCAGCGTTAAATTTTTATATTTTCGGTACTTATATTCTGTTGTACATAAACGTGAAGTAGCCTATTTCTAATTTTGTGAAGAATTTTTTATTACCATGGAAAAGAGACAAACAAATATATAGTCATTTTAAGTATAATACATCCAGTGGAACGTGAGCAGTTAGGTGGTGACAAAAATGTGAAGAACAGTGTGAATATTCCCTTTCTACAGGAAAAAGAAATACAGACAGACAGACATATGGAAAAAGCCAGTAGTAGCAGTAGCAGCAGTAGTTGTATTCAGCTTATATTGTCTTCCACCACTGCTTAAAGGAAAAGTGGTAATGCCACACCACTATGCCCAACTAACAGGAAATTCAATAAAAAGTGGTTAAGCCATTTTGAATGGCTACTAGACGATGAGACAACTAAGCTTACATCTTGCAAATTTTGTGAACAGGTGCAAGCTAATAATGTTGACCAAAAGTGGGTAAAAGAGTTTTCTACACCTTTAAAAAAAGAGTCCTTTGTTCTGCATAGTCAGAGTAAAGTGCATTGTGATAAAGTTTGTCGTGTGAAGACAAAGGAATGACGAATAGAAACATCAATGGCCAGATGCATTAAAAATGGACAGTCAAATGTTTTTCCATGTTACAAACTTCTTTAATGTAGCATACTATGTAGTTAAGTGTGGGAAATCTTTTAAAGATTTTGTGCGCCTTCTGTGTTTGGTAGGAAAATTAAATGTGCTTGTATTAGTGCAGTATGGCAATGAAAAACAGTGCCGAGAATTTATTCATTTTATAGCAGATACACTGAAACAGGATCTCATACACAATTTAAAAAACTGTAAATACATCAGTATTTTAATTGATGGTTCTACTGATCGATCTGCAATGGATCATGCAAATGTATATGTTAGATATGTGGATGCAAGTGATGGCCACATGAAGGAGGGCATTTTTAGGTGTAATAGAGCTGCCAGACTCCACTTCATCTAGTTATTTCAAAGCATTAACAGATTGTTAGATAAAACCATGGGCCAAGTGAATACAGAGAAAAATTTTGTAGGCTTAGGTACTGATGGTGTTGCAAATATGGTTGGGTACAAATAAGGATTAAATTAAAGCTTTTTGCCCAGAACTAATTAGTATTCACTCTCTTGCAGACCACTTGCAGTTAGCTGAGTTGCATACCTGTAGGGAATGTGAATATCTCAAAACATTTAACTCAGTTGTTAGAAATATTTTCAAGTTGTACTATGGATCAACAAAAAGACTCGAGTTGTTAAGAGAAATAACACAAGTTCTAGGAGACGAAAATCACAAACTGATTGATATTCATACCTAGTCAGCAAAGAGAGTGAAATTCAAGCTCTCTATCAATCAGGGAAAGCTCTATTACAACTGGAACATTTCCTGACTGACTAAAATATATAGATATTAAACCTATATTCATGAAAGGGGATAAAGCGATAACATCAAAGTACAGACCGCCAGCATTCTCAACAGTTTTAGAAAAGGTAATGATCAAGAACTTCTTAACCACTTGACCTCAAATAACATATTCTTCAGAACACAGAATTTCTGAAAGGTTCTGATATCAAGAAGTCTATTTACTCCTACAGTCAGAATGTAATCAATTCATTAGATAATAAATTACAAGGTGCAGGTATTTTCTGTGTTTTATCAAAAGCATTTGATTGTGTGAACCACAACATTCTTTTAAGTAAATAATATTATTATACGGTGTCACAGGCAATGCTGCAGAATGTGAATATCTCAAAACATTTAACTCTAAAAGGAAACAAAAGATTTCTGTGCAAAAGACTATTGTATTAAGCCATCATTAGACTGTGAAGAAATTACAGGTAGTGCCCACAAGGATCCATCTTAGGTCCTTTGCTTTTTCTTGTGTACATTAATGACCTCTCATCAGTTACACTGCCAGAATCAGAGTTCATTTTGTTTCCAGATGATACAAGTATTGCAATAAATTGCAAGTCGAGCATAGTTCGATAAAGGTCAGATAATAATATTTTAATGATCATTAATAAATGGTTTAAAGCCACCTCATTAACATTCAAATTTGAAAAAACTCAGTACAAGCAGTTCAGAACATTAAGAGGTTTCCATCCAGCATATGCATAAAGTATGGAGGTGAGAAGACAAAAGAGATTGACAGTATTAAATGCTTGGGATTACAACTTGATAATAAGTTCGGTTGGTAGGAGCACAACACAGAACTGTAGAAACAACTAAACAAATCTCTTGTTAGGAATTGATAATATATTATTTTGTAATGTCTTTGTAAATATCTCTGGATTAATAATTGAATCTTTGATGTAGTTTTATCTTTGGAATACAGAACGTAAACAGTGAATCTGTGTTATTATTCACGACGTACGCTACATAAAAAATTGGTGCCGAAACCCGGGATGAGAACGCAAGAAAGGGAAAAATAACACAGACACAAGATTCAGTGATAATTATGTAAGCAAACTGCACGCCGTATCCGAGTAATACGGAGCTGTGAATGAGGAATCACGTCACGACTTCGACATCGTCTCAACAGCTGACTGAGATAAGTACAATGACTACTTATTTGTAGCCTTACTTCACGGCGAGATATTATTGAAGTAGCAAAGAATAGTAGAAGCCTCACAGAAATAAATATTGTTGTAACTTGAATACCATACGTAATAATCTCCGACAGCAGATAGGTATTGCAGCTGATGACGTCACACGCGCTGTCGATTGTTTGTTTGGCATTCACAACAGTATCGTAGTACGAAGTTATTAAAAGTAGTGTACGCAACATGCGTTAATATTTTACGCAGTTCTTTAAGTGGTGCTATATTCACTGATTACTACGAAGTAAAGTAAATCAGTTCTGCTTCAGTTAGACATTCCATACATTGCGAAGTACCGTATAACATAGCCAAGATGTCTGACGTCGAAACTGCTGACGCAAGCGCTCGTTTGCATCATCTGAAAAGACGACGAACTAGAGAAAGAGCCAATATTACGCGGTTTGTCAAGGATATGCAAGAATTTGCCGATTCTTCGTCCGTGGAGAACGTGGAGTACTGTAGGGAACGATTAAAGGAGACCTTAGATAAATTGATACGACTTGATGACGAAATTCACAGCCTTCTTGACGATAATGATTACGCCGCTGACATATCCAAATGCGATGAGTACATAGATACTGCCAAGCGTGTCCTCATACTAACTTCTGAAGAAATGGAGAAAAAATTGTCTAGAGCCATGTCGCATATTTCAGTTAACGACGCCCAACCTGCAGCAACAGTTGCCTCTGCTGCTCCAGTAACCACAGTTAAGCTTCCATCCATAAAGCTTGAGTCATTCTCAGGAGATATAGAATCATGGGCGCGATTTTGGGAACAGTTTGAGCAATCAGTTGATAAGAACGCCTCATTGTCAACCGTTCACAAGCACATATTTTTGCGCGGTTATTTAGAAGGGGAACCAAAAAGTTTGGTGGAAGGTATCGCTGTGACAGCCGAAACATATGAGGAGACAAAGAAGATGCTTAAGGCTCGTTACGGTAACAAAGATAGAATTATACAGGCTCACTTGGATTATCTCGAAAGTATTAAGCCAATACAGTTTGTGACTCCAGATGTGCTTAACTCCACATTTATTGACTGCAATCGCCGTATTCAAGCTCTGCGTGCACTCGGAGAAGATGTAAATGCCTATGGCCGAGTGCTCGCACCGAAAATACTTAGAGCATTTCCAGACGACATGTGTCGGCGTTGGATAATACATGTTAAACGTGAAGGTCTGTCAAAGTGTGATATTCTTAAACTAATTGAATTTATAGGAGAAGAAGTAGAGGCAGCTCTCACCACAGAAAAGATCCGTTGCATGACGCCTACATCTTCAAGTTACACCTCTACCGCGGCAGCTCTCCATGTTCGCACTAAATCCAAGCAACAGTTAACAAAGGTAACTAAACAACCGGTACCGCTCTGTGTTTTCTGCGAATCTCGTGACCACTGGGCTCAGGATTGTAAGACAGTAACAAACGTCGCGAAAAGAAAGGAGACACTAAAAAATTCTAACCGTTGTTTCTTATGCCTGAACAGAGGACATAAAGCAGCTAACTGTGGGAAGAAAGGCAAGGCACTTTGCACTAACTGTAAAAAGTCACATCATAGGTCTTTGTGCACGAATCAGGATACCCTTAAGGCAACAGGGGATCAGATAAATGTCGCTTCTGTTAGTCAAATCGATGCTACGACCAGAAATTTCACGTTCCTGCAAACAGCTCAGGTTTGCATCATAGGGCCGACCGGCCTAAGGCGTTTGACTCGGTGTATACTGGACAGCGGAAGCCAAGCTACATTTATATCAAAGTCTCTGATAGAAGAGTTAAAACTACAAATCACTGATCAACATGAGATGACTGTTTGTACTTTTGAGGCAGAAAAGAGTTACTCATGTCATCGTAAACTCGTTCGTTTTAATATTAAAGGAGCCTGGGCAAATTCGACTGTCTCTATTACTGCTTACGAAAGTGATCACTCTTTCTCACCTCAGCCAGTGATCTCACAAGACATTGTAACCAAAGTGAATCTTTGCAGAGTTCAGTTAGCTGATCCTAAAACTGGATCTCAAGAAGACTTACCAATAGAGATCTTAATCGGTAGTGACCATTACTGGAGGATAATCAAGGATAGTTCACCTGTCCGTATTTCTCCGTCGATTGTTCTAATTCCCACCATATTTGGTTGGGTCCTGAGTGGAAATCGTTCGGGAGTTTGTGCTAATTCAGTTGCTGTAAATCTCATCCATGAAACATACTCACCATCTGATGATGAATTAAGGAAGTTCTGGGACTTAGAAACGATTGGAATAACGGCAAACCCTCCTCGAGCTTTGAGTAAAAGTGATTCCACAGTTCTTGAGGATTTTCGTTCATCCTATTGTGTGCGAGACAATTGAAGAGTCGTACGTCTCCCAAGAAAACAAGATGTTCCGCTGGCAAGTAACAGACTCAACGCAGAACGTCGATTTAACACATTACATAAAAGACTTTGCAATAACGAAAACCTTAAAGACATGTACTGCAGTCACATGTTGGAGTACATTATAAAAGGTCATATTGAATGTGCCCCCACGGAAGATCTTGTAAATGACATATTCTATCTTCCACATCAAGCAGTGAAAAGAGAGAAATTTGGTAAGACGAAGTGGAGGATAATCTTTGATGCATCATCGCATGAAGCCAATACACCTTCTCTCAATGACGCATTAGAAGCGGGACCGAATCTTCTACCAGAAATATTCGCCATATTGTTACGATTCAGACTACATCAGATAGCAATCGTCAGTGATATTAAACAAGCATTTTTGCAATTAGTCTTACACGAAAGTGACAGGGACTTAACCAGATTCTTATGGTACTGCGTAATCAAAGACAGTGATGGGAATTACCAGACGACAGACGAAGTAATGACTTATTGCTTCACGAGACTGCCATTTGGACTAACATGCAGTCCATTTTTACTCTCCACAACACTTAGAGAACTAGCTGAACGACATAGAACTAAGTTTCCCCTTGCAGCACCTCTTGTTGAGAGCAGCTTCTGTATGGATGATTTCGTTTCTGGCACGGAGAATGATAATGATGCTATAACTCTGTACTATGAACTCAGCGCAATGATGAAACTACTGAGTTTCGATTTAGCGAAATGGGCCACCAATTCAGATCAACTAAGGACTATATGGAGGGCTGAAGGACAAGACATAAACCCGGAAACACAAGTTCTTGGTGTTTACTGGAATACAGAAACAGACTGCTTCTACATGAACGCAATGGATATTACTAGTAGGATTCCTGCAGGCCCCGCTACTAAGAGGACACTGTTGCAAATTACAGCCAAATTTTATGATCCATTAGGATTGTTCTCTCCAGTGTCTCTTATTGGAAAATTGTTATTTCAGGATACATGGTGCAGAGGTATTGATTGGAACGAGTTGCTACCACCCGATATTGGATCCCGATGGAACACTTGGTTTTCTACCCTACCTTCACTGTCTCAAATACAGATTCCACGATGGCTAGCAACTTCAACAAAGAGCAATACTCAGATCCACGTCTTCTGTGACGCCTCTGAGAGAGCATATGGAGCGGCTTTGTATATTCGCACGACCGTGGAAGACCATATTGTTGTTCATTTGGCATGTAGCAAAACCAGACTCGACCCCATCAAGAAGTTAACTCTTCCGCGGCTTGAACTTCTAGCAGCGTTAATAGGATCACGATTATTGTACTACTACTGCACAGCAACAGGGCATAAAATAACTGAAGCAGTATTGTGGTCAGACGCTATGGTGACTTTAGGTTGGATACGCAGTGACCCAAACAGGTGGAAGACATTTATATGCAACAGAGTTACAGAGATTCACGCCCATACAAATCCCAGTCAATGGAGACATTGCCCTGGGAGTGAGAACCCTGCCGACCATCTTACACGAGGACTTTATGGTAACCAAATACAATCTGTGAACCACTGGTGGAAGGGGCCTCCATGGCTTGCACTTGCAGAATCAAGATGGCCATCTAACGCCTCATTCATGACTGATAACCTACCAGAAGAAAAGAAGAACTTACGGCATGTGATGACAGTAGCCACTTCTTCTAACCTTATGGACTGCTCCAAATTCAGCTCCTATTGGAAACTGATTCGCGTAACAGGGTGGATACTAAGATTCATTCACAACATTCGACAAAGTTCGAAACTCGAGGGAGAGCTGAAGGCAGTGGAACTTGCTCAAGCATGTCATTACTGGATACGAGCTGTTCAACAGGAATGTTTCTCACAGGAGCTCCAAGCACTCAATAACAATCAACCTGTCCCGAAAGACTCAAAAATAGCATGTTTCAATCCCTACCTAGAAGATGGTCTTCTCCGACTTGGAGGACGCTTACACTACGCAGCTGTCCCTAACGAGCAACGTCATCCATTACTCCTCGACGGTAGCCATCACTTCACAACTTTACTGGTTCAGCAAATGCACATTCGACTACATCATCTTGGCGTGAGAATAGTGTTGGCAGAACTTCGAAGAGAGTTCTGGATCCTGCGTGCCCGTCAAGTTATCAAGAGAGTTTTGCACTCCTGTCTTCCCTGCAAAATTGTACACAATCTACGGGGCCAACAAGTTGAAGCACCCCCACCAGCCGATCGAGTAAGACCATCCAAGCCATTTTCTATAACTGGCATAGATTTTGCAGGCCCTCTCTATGTAAAAGTTGGCACTACCATGGAAAAGGCATACATAACACTCTTCACTTGTGCGACGACACGTGCAGTTCACTTGGAATTGTGCTCTAACATGACAACAGACGCATTCCTCATGGCTCTTCAAAGATTCGCTGGTAGACGTGGACTACCCCATACAATCTACACAGACAATGCAAAGACGTTCCATGCAGCTAATGCTGAACTGTCTGAAATATGGAGTGCGTTATCTAACCCAAAGACTCAGCGTGTCCTAGCCAGGGATGGCATTTCATGGAAATTTATAGCCCCCCGTGCGGCTTGGTGGGGAGGGTTTTGGGAGAGGATGGTTGGTACCATCAAACGATGCCTACGAAAAGTACTTGGTCAATCAAGGTTAACGGAAGAGCAGCTCAATACCACGCTGATTAATATCGAAGCCGCAGTGAACTCGAGACCAATTTCTCAAGGAGACGACGATGAACCTTTAACACCAGCCCACTTTCTTATTGGTGAAGGACTACTGACAGTGCCAACAGGACCAGAACCGTCGACTAAATCTGTTTTGACAAAAGAATTCAGACTGCAACAGAAGTTGACAGATGACTTTTGGAAGCGATGGACTAAAGAATATCTATTGCAACTTAGAAGCTTCCACGAAGTTCGGGGTACTTCGACAAGAGTCATCAAGTTCCGCCCCGGTGATGTTGCTCTGGTACAAGAAGATGGACGCCCGCGCCACCTATGGAAGAAAGCAAGAATAGAGAGACTAGTCGAAGGAAGAGATCAGAAAGTACGAACAGTAATTCTATGCACACCAGAAGGACACCAAATAGTTCGTCCCGTTCAACTGGTCATCCCCCTGGAGGTTGACCAGGGTGGGGAGGATGTTAGGAATTGATAATATATTATTTTGTAATGTCTTTGTAAATATCTCTGGATTAATAATTGAATCTTTGATGTAGTTTTATCTTTGAAATACAGAACGTAAACAGTGAATCTGTGTTATTATTCACGACGTACGCTACATCTCTATTTCCAATTGGGGTGGTATCAGACACAGGTGACATAAAAATAAATAAGCTTGCATACTTTGCTTACTTTAGTTGCATGTCACATGGTATAATATTTTGGGATAACTCTTCAAATCAAGCAACAGTCCCAAAACGTGTAATACATATTATTTGTGGAGTAAATTCATGGACATCCTGTAGAAAGCTCTTCAAAGCTCTACATGTCAGCACATACATTCCTTAATGAAATTAGTCATAAATAATAGATCCCCTTTTCCAACAAACAGCTCAGTTTGTACCTATAATACTAGGACTTAAAAGCAGTTATTTTAGTTCAAGAAGGGGTCCACTACTCAGGAACGCATATTTTCAGTAGTTTACCAGCAACCATAAAAAATTTAGCTACAAATAAAGATCAGGTTAAGAGGAGTCTGAAAGGCTTGCTAATGGCCAACTCGTTCTCCACTACTGATATATTTTTAAGAGAACCAAATGATGTATCTGTATTCATCTATTAGTATTATTATATGTTTGAAAAAAAATTATATGTTGACATGTTCCACACCCAAGAGGACCTCCTCAATATGGATCTATGGAACGAACAAGAAATCTGATATAATCTAATATAATCTAGTCTAACCTTGTTCTTAACATGTCACACTTGTGCTCTGTCACTCATCTTATTTTCATGTTGCAGATGTTATCGTTTGAAATGTCACAACACTTCCACTGTTTTTTGTTATACACAACGACAGCAGCGCTCCAAGCGATTGGCGAGGAACATTTCTGGATACGTATCGGATGAGTGTGAATAGTGTCGTTTATATTGGGTTTAACCTTTTTTTAGAATATGGGAGGTATATAGTGCCACAAAAATAGGCAATAACCATAAAATAACTCTACATTTGTCTTGATGAGGTTCTCTAAGAATCATTCGAAGGTTTGAAACAGTACTTTTCAGGACAGTTTATTTAAGATTATCTTGAAATCTACGACCTTTTAATCAAGAATTTGTTTCTATTAAGAGCAAAAATTGCTAAGCAACAACAGAAGACCCAACCATCAACAGAAAGATGTCGGTTTTATACTCAGAAATGTCAGGATTTCTTCATTACAATTTCAGTCAAATCAGAAAGTGTTGAAGATAATAAACTTATATGAAATGCATTACCTACATTATTAAATGTACCTCATCAGCCACTACAGCTGTAGCTGAAGGGAATTCCTCACAAACATGGTAATAAAACATTGAATGCAAAACACACAGTTTTCCAACAAAGCAGAAACCAATTCCACAAATTTTACTACATCTGAACCACAACTGGCAAGAATCCTCAAGACTTTGGTTTTATAATCAAAAGTAATTATACTCAAATTTATACGGGTGTATAACAAAGACAAGTGAAGTGTAAAAATGTTCAAGTCATTATCCTCCATATCAAATTTTTTCATGTCAAAGAAAGCTCCTGCCATATAGAAACAGACCACAACATGAATTAATGTTTCTCGTCTGTTTGTATTCTCTGAGTTTCAGCGGAGTAGGCTACAAAATATAAACATATTCGTAAGTATTTCCTCGTGAGTAAGTTGTTGTTTATATCATTGAATAAGGGAAATTCGGCTGTTTTTACATTTATTTCACGATTATTTACGGCTCTCGATATTTTATTAATGTTGGGAACGCAAAAAATACAGAAACTATTTGGTTAATTACATTTCTCTTATGCCACCTTACCCACCAGTAGGAGCGCTAGTGTCATTGCAACTGTCAGTTGTTAACAGCTGTCACAGCAGTGAGTGTCGTGACTGTGTATGTCTGTGTCCATACTCCACAGGCCACCTCACCGTATGTGGCGGAGGGTACTATGCATACCATTGACACTTCTTCCCATTCCAGTTGCTTATGGTTCACAGGAGAAATGATCGCCTGTATGACTGTGTGTGGGCCCTAATCTTTCTGATCTTATACTTCTAGGCACTTCACAAGATATTCATACGAGGAAGCAATATGCTGGTTGACTCTTCATGAAACGAACGCTCTCGGAACTTTGACAGAAGCCCATACTGCAATACACAACGTCTCACTTCCAGTGTCTGCTACAGGAGCTTCCCTATCATCTCTGTGATGCTTTCGTGCTTACTAACTAACCCTCTAACGAAGAATGTCTTGTCTTCTATTAACCCTACTTTGTAGAGATTCCACAATGATCAGCAATATTCAAACACTGGTGGAACGAGAGTATTGTAACCTACTTCCTTTGTTGACTTTCTACACTTTCTGCTCATTCTGCCATCTGCCTTAGCCACGATTGATTTTATAACGTTGTTCCATTTCAAGTCACCCCTAATGTCAACTCCCAGATATTTTATGGAAGTTCCAGTGTTTATCCTGCTATTGCATAGTTATATAATAAAGTCTTCCTTTCCATGTAAACGCAAAACTTTACATTTGTTTATATTGAGACACAATTGCTAGTCGCAACATAATGTGTCAATATGCTGCAGATCCTCCTACATTTCGCTATTGTTTTCCAGTGTCGTGACCTCTCGATAAACTATAGAATCATCCTCAAAAAGGCTCATTTACATATATTGTGAAAAACAATGGTTCTACAACACTCTCCTTGGGCACGACTGACATCACTTGAACGTCTGAAGTCTTCGTTTCATCGAGAATGACATGCTGCTTCTGTTAGCTAGTAATTCCTCAGTCCAATCACACAATTCGTCTGATATTCCATATACTCGCACTTTCTTCATCAAGCGACTGTGCTAAACGCCTTGCTGAAGTCAAGGAATACGACATCTACATACGATCCTGTATCTGCTGCCCTCTGGAACTCGTGAATGAATAGAACGAGTTGTGAATCCCATGACTGAGCTTTTTCCCAATCCTTACGAACGTCTCCCTTCTCTAGAGGCCTTCGGTACACCCCTGCTCAAAGGCGAACAAGTTCCTCGCATACTATCGAATTGGTATTCCACCAGGCCCAGTGGCCTTTCCTCTATTGAGCGATTTCAATTTCTTTTCTATCTCTCTGACACTTATTTCAATATTTCCCATTTTGTAGTTCGTATGATAGTGTAGAGGATAGACTACCCTGCAATCTTCCTTTGTGAAATAGCTTTAGAAAAAGACATTTAATATTTCGACATTTTGTGAGTCATCCTCTGTTCCAATACTAATAAGGTCACAGAGCATCTCAATATCTAGTTTTGAGCCATTTACTGATTTGGCATACTGCCAAAATTTCTTAGAATTTTCTGCCAAAACGTTGCTCTCAAAGTTGTTGAACACCTTCGCACGGCTGCCCTTATGCCAGTTTTTGTATCGTTTAACCTATTCTTGTCTGTTAGACTTTGGCTACGTTTACAAATGCGGTGAAGTTCTCTTTGCTTTTGTAACAGTTTTCTAGCTCGGTTGTTGAACCATGTTGGATCTTTCCCACCCCTCACAATTTTACTTGGCAAATACTTACCTAAAGTGTATTGTTTGGTACACTTGAACTTCGTCTGTAATTGCTGAACACTGTTAGTGTTACAGACGAAACATTGTTTTGAGCAACTTAGTGGCTTTTCAGTGTCTTGTCATTTTCACTGTAATAAACATATTTAATTTTAGTACTTATCATGGTATCTTGTTCAGATATGTATTTCTTCACAAAGAAAGTTGTGTATTCTTGGGATACTGCTGTTGTTCCAGAATGTGTTTTGTATCTCCTGCAGGTCATCTACGGTTTTCTTCCTTCAAATTTCACTGAAAATATTGGACAAATAATGTACGTTTCTATGACGTTTCAACCATATGTAAAAAAATATTTCATTTCTAACCAATGTTTTTTGAAAGCCTGATGCCTTTTAACTTTCTTCTTTGGAATAGTTAATCTTGACTAACTGTCTTTCTCATTAAAGAAGTGGGAAACTTATTTTCTGACAGCCAGTCCTTTATGTAACCAAAATCCTTAGACTGGTAGTTAAATGCATTGTTTAAACTACTCAGTAATACCTCATTTAACAAGTCTGTGTGTTTTTTGTATCATGTATAATGATATTTTTCTTTATCAATAAAATTCTTCTGGGTATGAAACCACGTCGTCATTTTATAAATTCCACCAACGTTTCAGCCACTGTTGCAGGCGGCCTTCATCAGGGTCTGTGTCTGACGTCGGCCACTGTTGCAGGTGACCTTCATCAGGGTCTGTGTCTGACTGACGTCAGACACAGACCCTGATGAAGGCCGCCTGCAACAGTGGCCGAAACGTCGGTGGAATTTATAAAATGACGACGCGGTTTCATACCCAGAAGAATTTTATTGATAGTGCAACAGCCGCGGAAGCCTACGTTTGCATATTTTTCTTTGTTTTCATGATTCAAAAATTCGGCACAATGGAGGATAAAAATGTCGTCTGAGTCCTTTTACCCAGTAACATGGTTAGTAATTCTGGGAAAAGGTGGCAATTGTATTGTCAGTATTTGCTTTCACAACAATCATTAGTAAATTCAAAAATTGTTCCACCATTCAAGAGAGTATAGGTAGTTCTGTTAAGTTGGTAATCACGATATCACTATCAAGTTTTTGTCAATCCCAAACAGTGTATACCATAAATGTAAGTGTTGTTAAAAACGATGTTGACTATTAAATCTCAGTGTAATAGCTAGATATAGGTAAGGTAAAGGTAAATATTCAATCATATAATCAGGACAGAATTAAATATACTTCAATGCATTTATCATTGCTTAGTTGCCTTATGATTCTGGTAATATGATGATATCTGCCATTTTAACAATCATTCTCAATATGAACAGTATAAGAACTTTGATCATCTTATAACCAACTTTCTGAAATAAATATTATAACTATAAAAGCACCACAGGAGCAGCCGAGCAGTCTTCTGGAGCACCACGTTGCAGATTACGCAGCCTTCCGTGTCGGAGGTTCAAATCCTCACTCAGGCATGGATCTTTGTGTTGTCTTTAGTATAAGGTAGTTCATAAGTAGTTTGTAAGTTAGGGACTGATGACCCCACAGTTAAGTCCCATAAGGTTTGGAAACATTTGAACATTTAACTATAAAATGAAATGTGCAAATCTCTAAACAAGGTAATTTGCTTTTTTGTTCTGAAATTTACTGTGAATGAGTATTTCATTTTATTAATCTAATTTGTACATATTGTCAAAGAAGGGAACAATTAGTATTGCTTCTAATGCAACTTTATGCTGCCAGATAAAAAATATTATCTGAGCTTGTAATGTTACTTAAGACATAACTAATATACTCAAGTATTCGCTATTCAATTTTAAGCATATATACATTTCAATTTTCGAAATATTAACTCCTATATTGATAATGAGAACACTAGTACTACAACTCTGTAAGTTGTCGTATAAGAACAAAGACCCTCTTTTTGGATTTAAAAACACTTCAGAGTGTAGCAAACTTGTATCAATTATCATTTATACTGTTTGTTTTATGTGTACTTTTTAAGTTACAAAGCTGATAACGAAATAAGCTGGTGCTCACAATTTCAGAGGTTTAATATTAGACCCAATAAAATGTTTCCTTATTGTGTACTAGATAAAAACTAAAGGCTTATTTCTGAAATCATGTCACATTTAGTCTAAGTCATTTGTAGACTCGATAATTTTTACATATTTCATAATGTAAAGAAACACCAAAGTATTCCATATAAACACCTCTACAAATTTCTGTTTGAGGCCCCTACACATTCCAATTTGTCAGGACAAATTTATGTGTGGTCTGATAAATTTGAGGTGTGGAGCAGTTTCGGAGCAACTTTGCCTGTCAGATGGTTGTTGAGTCTGACCATCCAACATGTGACCCCCCCCCCACTCCACCCAACAAATTGTGCGTGTGTAGCACTACCTGACCTACTCCAGAACATGGAGGCGCTGCAATTGCTGCATGCTGTTGGTCGGAAGGTGTGTAGGCTGCTACGAATTTGGTTGGTTCATTGGTCGTTGGTTGTCAGATGATAAATCAGATCGTGTGTAGGAACTTCAACACAAGTCTACCAAATCTCTCACTTGCAATTTTAGAGTCAAAGCCCAAATATGAATGTTGTCAACTTTGTTTATGACAATTATGCTAACTATAAAGACATCATGTGTTAATATGTATTTATTTATAATGTGTGGTAGAAAGACTACAATTAAGCAGAGAGCCTAAGGCTCAGTCATATGATGTCCATGTTGTGGGAAGGACATTTATATGTGAATCAGTTGTTTTGTCATGAAGCATTGTCAAAGATATAATGTGTCTGAGTGTTGGGTGTTTTGAACAAAGATGGCCTCTACTCAAACTATTTTGAAAGACGTCTGCAAACGCATTTAAATTAAAATTGAATAACATTTTTTCTCAACTATATCTGTCCAGTAAAAAGTCACAAACGGTTTGGTGGAAACCCAAACCTTTTTACTGAGGATTATACATGCTGTGATAATGAAACCATCACCGCTGCTACAAGATAAGTTGTAGTTATTATTATTTAATATTCTGGATATATACTTCCCTCTGCTCAAGTACCTCAAGCACTAAAACTAAGTGATTTATTGGTAAAATCACCATAGAAAACATCTAATAATACCTTCAGAATTATGAGGGGTTACGAAGTGTGGGAATCATCTGGGTTAACTGAGAATATTTATTATCACTTTTTAGTTTTCAGACTGTTAATACACCCTGTGCATGACAAGGGTCAGTTGGACAATATACAAATAATACAAAATTTTGTTAGGTGATTTGTGACAATAACGTGAATGATGCCCACCTTAAGCAATACATGAAAGCAAGAACATTGGAGAAAACTCATCGACAACGACTGTCACTCAGCATACTGGTTAAGTGTCTGCCACAATAATTTCTGGAAACTGTTTAAGTTACTACTTCAGTATGACACCGAGAGGGAAGACTGAAATGTGAAAATGAAAGATGAGGTTGATACGGAGGCAGCCAGGCAGTTAGATGATGGTATTTTTATAGGAAAAATGTTTATGGGTATTGTACTGTCACTGTGTATTTTCTTCAATATTTAGACATTGTAATATCCTTCAGCGTGATTAGTCCTTTGGTATGAATATACAGAAGTTAAGATATTCCTTTCGCAAGATCTGGCTATTCTGTGCCTTGTGTTAAAGGAGATTTTATTTTAAGATCAGACTCGTCACTGAAATTATCTTCATGAAGTTATTAGAACATCTGCAAATTTACTTCACAGTTTTACTGATGAAAGAGGAACTCTTCTTTAAGAGTACACAGAACATTATTATATTCAGAACTAGCTACTACATTAGCTTCAAATTATTAGTTCTGATGTATTTTGGATAAAATCTTAGTTAATAATAACTGTAACTACTACATATGAAACAAATGGTAATTAGTCACAAAGGTTATAAATCTTCTTTCTTCCATGGCACTTTGCAGTCCTTTTACTCCATACAAGTGAGCCAATATTCCCAAATCAAAACCTGTGAAAATAAATTCCGTTTGGCAGTGTTTGCTCGCACAGTGCCAAACCCCTTATAAAATAAATTATTTTAATATCTTGGGCCGAGCAAGGAACCAGCAGTGTACAATGTTACACTACAACATGTCTACTGATATGTTTGTTATTTTTCAATACATTTCAGAATTACTTAAACAAAACTCAGTTCATCTGAGAAGTTGTCAGATGACCTTATAATTACGAAAATGCTATTAACTTATGGTGTGTGTAAAATATTCTCAGATGATATTAGAATTACAAAAGTACAGTTAAGTTCAACATTGAAAAGTTTTCAGCAGATATAAAAAGTGTTTTTAGCAGCTTAGCTGGTATAAAAAATTTATTGCAGAACCACTGTGTCCAGGTTAATAGTTTACACAGACAAATTCATGAACATAAACAGAACACAGATTCCAAAGTAGAAGCCATACAAATAGAGTAGTAGACTTTGAAACAAATTATCATAATTCTTCTAATAAAGACAGTAGTAAAATATCAAAAGAGTTATAAACTTTGTAGCAGCACAGACTGAAAACATCGTTCTATAAAGTGGGTAGTTTATAAAACAACACCACAAACAAATCAGAAAACTTAGAATCTGAGTTAGAACTTCTAAACCATGTGCAGGAAATGGAAGAATCAGTATTGCCTAGACATTTAAGTTATCTCCCAAATCTGATTTACAGTAATATGCCAGTAAAAAGCTTTCCTAGTGGTGGTATGCATGGCATTGATTTTTTATACCATTGCAAATATAATTATGTGCTGGACATTACTGACACTTTAAAAATTAAATCTGTCAAACATTTCATGAGAATGAGAATATTTATAGGTGGGCAATTTTTTAAGAATGTAAAACATGTTTTAACAAAAACTTTTGGTCTGATTCAGAGCAGGATAGGTTAAAGTCAAGTTTTTTTATATGAACCTTGTTGCAGGGAAAATCATGGAGGAATGGTAAAATTTTGTAGAGACCAGTTGAAGAAACTTGCCCATTTAAATAAATCATTTGATATAATGATACCAATAAATGCTTTAAAAGGGTGACTTCCTAAAATGCTACAGAATAAACTGGTAAATGATAGAAGAAGAGAAAGGGAATATAGTGAACCCTAGCTTAATGGCTTAATGAAGTGAAGGAGGTGAATAATGACATCAAAGATGGCCAATATCGTTGACATCTGTTTCATGTAGAATTTTAGAGCATATTCTCAGTTCGAATATAGTAAATTTCCTTGAAACGGAAAAGCGTCTTTCTAGGAATCAGCACAGGTTTACGAAACATTGCTCATGTGAAACTCAGCTTGCCCTTTTCTCACATGACATGTTGCGAGCCATGGATGAAGGGCAACAGGCGGATTGTGTTTTTCTCGACTTCAAAACGGCGTTTGACGTGGTGCCACACTGCAGACTGCTAACGAAGATACGAGCTTATGGAATAGGTTCACAGATTTGTGACTGGCTGGAAGACTTCCTAAGTAATAGAACGCAGTATGTTGTTCACGACGGCGAGTGTTCATCGGACGAAGTGATGGGTGATATCGACAATTTGCGATTTGATAGGGGATTTCTTGTCAGAGAGGACACAGTTCGTAGTAATCGATGGTAAGGCATCGACTAAAACAGAGGTGATACCGGGCGTTCCATAGGGTAGTGTTATTGGTCCTCTGCTATTCCTTATTTACATAAACGATTTAGGGGAAAATCTAAGTAGCTCTCTTAGGTTGTTTGCAGATGACGCCGTCATTTACCGTCTAGTAAAATCATCTGAAGATCAAAACCAACTGCAGAACGATCTGAATAAGATATCAGTATGGTGTAAAAATTGGCAATTGGCTCTAAATAATGAGAAGTGTGAAGTCGTCCACATGAGTATGAAAAGAAATCCGTTAAACTTTGTTTACAACGTAAATCAATCAAATGTGAAGGCCGTAGACTCCACAAAATACCTAGGAATTACTATTACTTCAGACCTAAACTGGAAAGAACACGTAGATAATATCGTGGGAAAGGCGAACCAGAGACTACGTTTTATAGGCAGAACCCTTTACAGATGCAACAGAACTACTAAAGAAGCTGCATACACTGCGCTTGTCCGTCCATTTTTGGAGTATTGCAGCCCAGTGTGGGATCCTTATCAGGTGGGTTTGACGGAGGACATCGAAAGAGTCCAAAGAAGGGCAGCTCGTTTCGTATTGTCGCGATATAGGGGAGACAGCGTTACGGAAATGATACAGGATCTGGGATGGGAATCACTACAACAACGGCGCTTATCGCTGCGGCGTGGGCTACTTGCGAAACTCCAGTCACCAACATTCTCCTCCGAATGCGAAAATATATTGTTGACTCCCACTTACATAGGTAGAAATGATCATCAGAATAAAATACGAGAAATCAGAGCTCGAACAGAGAGATTCAGGTGTTCTTTCTTCCCGCGCGCTATTCGAGAATGGAATGGGAGATAAATAGTATAATTGTGGTTCGATGAACCCTCTGCCAGGCACTTAAATGTGATTTGCAGAGTATCCCATGTAGATGTAGATGTAGAGACGAGTGTATCGTCAGGCGTGCCCCAGGGGAGTGTGACAGGGCCACTATTATTTTCTATCTATATCTGATGATTTATATCTGATGATCTGATCGACAGAGTAACTTGTAATTTGCGGCTGTTTGCTGATGATGCTGTGGTGTATGGGAGGGTGTCGTCTATAACTGACTGTAATAGAATACAGGATGACAGACAAAATTTCTAGTTGGTGCGAAGAATGGCAACTAGCTCTCAATGTAGAAAAGGTGATGTGCATGAGTAGGGAAACCAATCCTATAATTTTCTAATACAGCATTAGTAGTGAGCTTCTTGATGCTGTCGTGTCGTTCAAATATCTAGGCGTAACATTGCAGAGCGATATGAAATGGAACGAATATGTAAGGACAATTGTGAGTAAAGCGGACAGCCGACTTTCGGTTTATTGGGAGAATTTTGGGAAGATGTACTTCACCTGTAAAGGATACCGCGTATAAAACGCTAGTACGACCACGTCTTGAGTATTGCTGAAGTGTTTGGGACCCGCAGCAGATTAGTTTAAAGGACGACATGGAAGCAGTTTAGAGGCGAGCAGCTAGGTTTGTTAATGGTAGGTTCGACCAATGCGCGAGTGTCATGGAAATGCTCCGGCAACTCAATTGGGTATCGCTGGAGGAAAGACTACGTTCTTTTTGTGAATTTCTGTTGAGTAAATTTAAAGGGCCGGAATCTGAAGCTGAGTGTAGTGCGATCTTGCTGCCACCTACTTACATTTCGCATAAAGATCACAAAGACAAGATAAGAGAAATTATGGCGTGTAAGAAGGCATATAGGCATTCCTTTTTTCCTCGTTCTATTTCGGAGTGGAATAGGAAAGGAAATGCCTAGTAGTGGTACAGTGTACCCTCCGCCACGCACCTTACGGTGAATTGCGGAGTATGTATGTAAATGTAGATGTAGATGTTGAGTTGAAAGAAGATGCTGATGTGAAGGAGGTAAGTGAAGAAGGTTTTAGTGGTGAAGTGTCTGAGGATCAGTCAAAATCCACTAGTTTTTGTGATGCACATGTCTTGGAAAACCCATAAAAGATAGTAAAAGAAGAGTTTAGTGCGTTAGGAATACTAACTTGAGGATTATGAGCTGTCCTCAAAACGACAAAAACAAAGAGACATTGTGCACGTCCTCCGTATGAAGCCTCACCACGATCCCCAAAAAAAAGATAGACAGAAAGGGCCTCTTGTTCAAGGACTCTGAAAACAGTTGTGATAATGATGAAGCCATGACAGGAGGGTCTGGCGCCGATCATCGTCACCATAAGAAAGAATGGAAACATTCTCTGGAACTGCCGTACAGAGGACCCGTGCCCAGATCCAGGGCAATGCAGCTAGCTCCAAAGGAACCTAACAGGGGGTCGCTATTCTTTCAGGAAGGGGAGCAATGCCTATTCCACTCTGTCTTCTGACAGAACGTGGGGTGCATTGGTTAGCATCACAGATTGCTGTGCTTTCGGTCTCCAGTTCAAATCTTGTCATGGGCAAAAAAAATTTGTTTGTATTTACTATTTCCACAATATTCTAATGTTTCTTATGTTTGATGTAGTTGTAAGTTCCAGAAAATTCTTTCTATGTATAAATAGTGGTGCACTCCAAGCAGGAGGCAGTTTGTACTGAGTGTACGCTTGTGTTAGCAACAAACGTGTTCTAAGTGTAAAGTGTTGTGCTCTACTAACGACCAGTTCCGGACCACCTGCTGTTTTCAACATGACACTTTCTGTTGGAGGCGCTGGGTATAATAGGCGAGACCACATTATGAGCTTGGTAAACGTATACTTCTAACTGGATGAGACGGCCCAGCAATGGTTTTAAAATAACGAGGACAAACTCGATAGCTGGGAAAAATCTCAGACAGCAACAAGTTCCTTTATCAGAAGAGCAATAGAAAATCGGGGCCCAACGGCACAGTGAGTCAACGCAGTTGTATAAACAGAATTTTCTGACATGATATCATGTAGTTCACCCGGATATGACTGAGGACGATAAAATTTCACACCTGATGAAGAGCATTGCAGAACATATGTATCAAGCTCTTCTGTTAAAAGACGCTTCAGCGACAAAAGAGTTTATGAAATGGTGCCAGAAAATTCTAGAAATGCAACAAGGAGGGCTAAACGAAAGAAGTATGACAGACTCCCAATTGTAGCTCCAATGGCCGTTGTGGAAGACCAGAATGACTTCTCAACAATGGACATGCAGATAGGTTACTGACAAACCGAGGTTGAGGAAGCTGACCGGAAGAAGACTGCTTTTCTTACACCTGACAGCCTCTATGACTTCAAAATAATGACTTTTGGATTATGTAATGTTCCAGCCACATTCGAACACATGCTGGACAACTTGCTTCGATATCTTAAATGACTGACATGTCTTTGGTATCTAGTTGGCACTGTCGTTTTCTCAAGGACATTTGTGGAACATCTAAGCCACCTGTCAACTATGTTGAAGTGTGTTCAGAAAGCAGGACTCTGCCTCCACCCAAAGAAATGGCTCTTTGTTACCAAAGAGATAAAAATCCTGTGGCAACTAGTCAACGGAGATGGTGTCCGTCCTGATCCATATAAAGTAAGGGCAATCATACAATTTCCAACTCCTCAGCACATTTGTGACGTGAGAACTTTTTTCGAGCTGTGCTCAAACTACCGGCGTTTCATAAAAGATTTCTGTATCAAGGCACGTCCATTGCAAGATCTTCTGCAGCAAGACGCCACGTTTTATTGGAATGAGACGAAAGAAAGTGCTTTCAGTGCACTTAAGGAGGTTATAACTTCCACACCAGTTCTAATCTTATAAGATAAAAATGCGGAAACCGAACTTCACACTGACGCTAAGGATTGTGGGATTCGAGCAGTGCTCGTACATATTCAGAAGGATGCTGAAAAGATGACAGCCTATGCATCAAGAGTACTCTCAAAGTCTGAGATAAATTACTCTACAACCGAGATAGAATGTCTCACTCTTATCTTCGAATGTTCAAATGTTTGTAAAGTTTATGGGACTTAACTGCTGGGTCATCAGTCCCTAAACTTACAAACTAATTATGAACTAAATTATAATAAATAGAGCACAAACATACATGCCCGAGAGGGGATTAGAACCCCAAACGGGGAACGGCCTCGCGCATCAAAACATAGCGCCTCAATGCGCTCGGCTGCTCCGCCGCGGCCACAGTTATCTGAGCTATAAACAAGTACCGGCCATATTTATTCGACAAAGCGTTCACCGTCGTGACTGACCAGAGTTCTTTATTTTGGCTGAGTAGCTTCGTACGTCTATAAAAAGATCGATGCGCGAAGCATACAGTAATTATCACAGTCATACCTCACCAAAAGATCTTTCTGAAAACCCGGAAAAAATCTAGTGCTACGTAAAATCGATAAGCGGATCAAAGCCCACTATCCAGTCACCCATTGATCATTCCAGAGTAGTAATAGAAGAAAGCAAACGGAAAGCTGAAGTTCTAAATTTAACCTTTAAGAAATCTTTCACGCAGGAGGACCGCACAAATGTACCATCATTTAATCAACGCTCTAACTTCGAAATGGAAGACATAGTAATAGGTATTTCCCATAATAATAGGTATTTCCGGTGTAGACAAGCAGCTGAGAGAGCTAAATACTAAACAGTGTCCTGGTCCTGATGGAATACCCGTTCGGTTTTATAAAGAGTATTCTGCGGCATTGGCCCCTTATTTTGCTTGCATTTATCACGAATCTTTAATTCAGCGCAAAGTTCCTAGTGATTGGAAAAAAGCGAAGGTGACTCCCATTTATAAGAAAGGTGAGAGAACTGACCCACATAATTACAGGCCTATATCGTTGACATCAGTTTCCTGTAGAAATTTGGAGCATATTCTCAGTTCAAATATAGTAAATTTCCTTGAGACAAAAAAAATACTTTCTATGGATCAGCACAAGTTTAGGAAACATTGCTCATGTGAAACTCAGCTTGCCCTTTTCTCACATGACATCTTGCGAGCCATGGATGAAGGGCAATAGACGGATTGTGTTTTTCTCGACTTCAAAAAGGCGTTTGACGCGGTGCCACACTGCAGACTGCTAACGATGATATGAGCTTATGGAATAGGTTCACAGATTTCTGACTGACTGGAAGACTTCCTTAGTAATAGAACACAGTACGTTGTACTCGACGGCGCGTGTTCATCAGAGACGAGCGTATCGTTAGGCGTGCCCCAGGAGAGTGTGATAGGACAGCTAGTATTTTCTATCTATATAAATGATCTCATGGACAGACTTGTAATTTGCGGATTTTTGCTGATGATGCGTTCAGAGACGAGCAGCTAGGTTTGTTACTGGCAGGTTCGACCAATGTGCGAGTGTCACGGAAATGCTCTGGGAACTCATATGGGGATCGCTGGAGAAATTCTGTTGAGGAAATTCAGAGCACTGAAATTTCAAGCTGAGTGTAGAACGATCTTCCTACAGCCAACTTCCATTTTCCATAATGATCACAAAGACAAGATAAGATAAATTAGGGGTCGTACGGAGGCATATACACATTCTTTTTTTCCTCGTTCTATTTGGGAGTGTAATAGGAAAAGAAATGCCTAGTAGTGGTACAGTGTACCCTCTGCCAAGCACCTTAAGGTGGATTGCGGAGTATGTATGTGGATGTAGGTGTAGAAAGATCCATCAGGTCGACTGGTAAAATGGGCACCACTACTCCCAGAGTACAATGTCACAGTGGTATTCAAAAATGGTCGCAACACAAGGATGCCGACTGACTATCGAGAAACCTATTAGTGGAACCCAACAGCATGAATGAAACTTCCGCCCTCACTGAATTAGGTGACATTACCGCTGAACAGAGGGAACATCCAGCATTATTACAAACTATAGAGGTCTTGGAGAATGAAGAAATGAGTAAAGGAAAGTTTGAACTTATAATACGGACATTGCAGAAGAGCAACTACGATCCACTGGGCCCCAAATGACTACTGATCGATCCAGATCATCTCCAGCCAGCTGTTCGCAAGTTTTCCCAGCGTGTTCCTGTATCTGGTCATCTGGGATTCGTGAAGACCCTAGACAGACGCAGTTATTACTGGCAAGGTCTCTACCGATCTGTTAAGCACTATGTGAGTCACTGTAAAGAGTGCCAGTGACAGAAGCGTGTGCCGCAATTACTTCCAGGGCATCTGGTACCAATTCCAACTCCAGCCTCTCCATTCCATCGGATTGGGATCGACGTTTAAGGAAGTTCGCAAAGTCGGCATCCGGTAACTGATGGGTGATAGTCTGCACTGACTACCTCACCCACCAAGCTGTCACAAAACCTGTGCGACTGCAGAAGCTCCAGAAATCGCAAAATTTCTTGTAGAAGACATTATCTTGAAGCATAGTGCACCACGTGTGTTGATATCTGATTGTGGAAAATTATTCCGCTTAAAACTAGTATCAGTGATTGTAGTATAACGAGTTGCACTACACCCCTATGAACCGACATAAGATCGCCAAATATATTTATTTGGGAATACTGGTAGCCAGATACTTCTTTTTCGATTTTTCTTTGCCCTACAGGTAATCTGTCGAGAAATCCACTGCTCCTACCGCCCTGGGAGACAGTTCTTCAGAATATATATAGTATTTTGGAGTGTCACAGTCTCTAAGAACAGATGTAAGTAAGAAAGACTATTCCGTTTTGTTTCTATTGACATTGTTGTAAGAGGAGAAGAGTTGTAACTTAGCTGTTGATGGGAATGTTTGACGAGCTTTGGTTGTAAAAGGAATGCAATGAGTTTTAAAGTTGACATCTAATGGAAATTCAATGAGCAGTAAAAACTCGGTTTCTCTCTCTTTCTCTCTCTCTCTCTCTCCTTTTTTTCCCCTCACACTGAAGACAGTCTTTGGACTTACGAATTCCGAAACTTTACGAGAGAAATTGTCCGACTGCAAAAGAGGCAGACTAGCTGGTCCTCAAGGCACAGTAAATATTTCATAGGGAAGATTTCCGAGAAGATGAATGGAATTTCAGCTGCAGATATTGCTAAACAAAGAACCCATGTAGTGATTGGCAAATAGTCCATATAACAAGCACAGTCGCGCGCGCGCACACACACACACACACACATACATACACACACACACACACACACACACATACACACGCACACACACACATTACCTGTCTTGTGTGCGAGTTATAAAAAACACTACAAGGCAAAGCCATGTTGCGACATTGTCCACAGACTATCAACTGCCTACCATCCTCTAACAAATGGACTTACAGAACGCGACATTGTTCACAGAATAACAACAGCCTCCCATCCTCAGACAAACTGACTTAAAGAACGTTTTAACAAGACGTTATTACGTCGATGTTGAGCAGAAGGATTGGGATACAATACTGCTAGTTGTGACATTTGCTATAATACAAAATGGCAAGACACCACAGGCTTCATGCAATCTTTCCTGCTCGATGGTCGTGAGCTGAGACGAAAATGGATACGCTGTTCCCTTTCCAACTGGTCTATGTAAAACAGCTCATCACCAGGGCCGAAGAAGCAAGACAGCTGGCTCGCATACAGATACTAGATGCCCAGGAGAAGAACTGTCAGTGGTATATCGACAAGCATCGATCTGTTGGGTACAGCCCAGGAGATCTGGTATGAATTTTTACCCCTGTACAGAAAGTTGGGCTTTCAGACACGTTACTAAGTGATACTTTAGTCCATATCGTATCATATGCCGCTTGTCAGACGTCACATACGAAGTTAAGGATTATGAGCCATCCTCAAAACGACAAAAAGGAAGACACATTGTTCACGTCCTCCACCTAAAGCCATACCACGATCCCAAAGAGCACAGAGAGGGAAAAGGTTTCTTATTCAAGGGCTTTAAATACCTGGAGCCACGAAAGGAAAATAATCCACTTGTCATCGCCACTACAAGTAAGTCGTATAGAGTAAATGGAGGATTCTACAGAACTGCCATACAGAGGATCCATGACAGATCAAGATCCAGGACACTGCAGCTGGCTCCAAAAGGAACCTAACAGCAGGTCGCTGCTTCTGCAGGAAGGGGAGCTATGTCACAAGTCTTCCAATGGAACGCATGGTGCAGTGGTTAGCGTCACAGATTGCTGTGCTGGTGGTCCCCGGTTCAAATCCAGCCACTGGGAAAAACATATTTCTTTGTAATTACTATTTCTAGATTGTCCTACATGTTTCTTATGATGGATGTAAGCTCCATAAAATTCTTTCTCTGTATAAATAGCGGAGTACTCCAATGAGGAGGCAGTCTGTTCTGATTGTACACTTATGTTAGCAATCAACCTATTCTAAATGTAAAGTGTTGTGCTTTATTAACGACCCAGCCTTCGAATTGCAGTTTTCAACATGACACTATAGTGCAATAATAATGTACAATATACTGATGGTTGCTCAAGACAGCGAACTAACATTGTACAATATTAATGCCAAAATCTCAAACTTGCTAACATGGCAGATTTTGATGCCAGCTGTTATTTGGCTCTTGGCCTGGCTTTGTGATTGTGTAAGGAAATGCAGAGGTGTAGATGGAATAAGGCGTGGTATAAGAAGAGAGAAAGATTAACAGATAAAAATTTACAAAGTGATATGATGATAAACAAGCCTAATGACTATAAAATCGATCTGAAGGTCGGCACTTCTGCATTTAAGATAGTCCTAAAAGGTTACATCTATAACTGCAATTACATCTGCATATTTATTTATGTACATTAAATTTTAAAAATATAAAGCTCTCACTTTTTTATTGTGGTGAAAAATTTCTTACTTTTACAAAACGTTCAAGTAAGAAATTCTTGGCTGCAGAATCTAGTCAACATCTGCTCTTCTTTTCCCTGCACTGGTAATTATTTTCAGTTCTCTGCTATAAATTGTTAATGATGAATTTGTTTTCTATAATAATTGAATCTTATCTGCTTTCAGGTTAACCTCCCTGTATTACAACTAGGTACAACTGATATTATTGCTTTGTTTTCTTTTGTAGATCACTGTAATCGTTTCACTCGACATATCATAAAGCAGATAAACATCTACAAACTCCTAATAATTCTCAAATGAAAGTCGTTTCTGCTTATTTCAAACTCACTTCAACTTCACAACACAACAAACTGTACAAAACAGACACTTTAACCAAAGAAGAAGAGACTGAACTGAGAGAGATATATAGTTTCAGCCACAGTCTACACAATCCACACATTTTGCTCAATAAACTCTCATGTCAGTGGATCTGTCAATGGACTGTGAAATATATTGCACAATCTTCAATCTTACATAAAGACAGTCAATAATATTGTGCAATATTACTAACAGTGTGGATGCCACTTAATGTATTCTCCTAATGAATTTATTTGATTAGCTGAAGTTTTCGAATTTCTTTTTCTCATAAAATAATTCTCTTGGACCTGTGCAGTCATTTACAATTTTATAAACAACATTTTACAATATTTGTTTAATAATGCATAAAAACATTTATTTTAGAAGTTACAAGATATTTACATTTAATATCAACAAAAATTATAAAACAATTCATTATTTAATGTGTTCAGTATAATTGCTTCATTACAGGGACCGCTTTGAGAACGCCACAAATTTACTCAAAATATTCACTGTTGAGTAAAATGAAGAAAGAGCAAGATGAAATCTTATTTTGGCTTGAACTTATTACTGTTGAATGACAATGAATTCATGTGAGGGTCCCTATAGTTGGATCAAGATACGTTTATCCTCAACAGCCTGCAGTGTAGTTGAAAGCTTTCAACAACGAAATACAAACAGCTTCTGACAAAAATAGTGGAGTTGTCATTAGATATTTACAAAATCACATAACTGGTGACAGTAAACACTTGAAGCTACCAGGAATGTGATAGTGCAACTGTCAGGATCTACTAACAGCAACAGTGAAGAGTGTGATGGCATCAAAACTTACTAATATAGGTTAATTCATTGATATTTTTATAGATTCAGTCTATAATTATTGAATTGGTGAATTAAGTCTATTAACGAAGTCACCAGAGTTGCACATATGCTGTGAGCATTTTGCCACAAAAGATCTCTGTATTAAAACAAGGTGTCTTATGTCAGTGCACACCAATGTAGCTTACAGTACAATGTAGTGGTAGCCCTTTGTCAATTCCTAAAAGTCCATGTAACTTTGAGTCATAGAGCTATGAGGCCTTAATGTTTTCACCGTTTCTTGCACAAGTAAAGGGTAATTCAAAAATACCTTGGTGTTGTTCTATCTGCTCCCCCTGAAGGATCTAAATCAGTCTTCCACTTCATTAATTCGCTCAACAAGTTACAAGATTATAGATCTCATGTGGAAACAATTCAGTAACAGACTTGCATTCTATCAGAGGATAAGTAATGTTATCACCATTATTTATGCAACTGTACTCTATGAGGCAATTGTCAAAGAGGGTGCTGATTTGATAGCTAGCGGCAGCTTAAGTTCAAACTGCACAGCACAGTTTTTTATATAAAGTTAGTGATGTACAATAGCAATCTCCCACATAAACATTTATTCAGAAAGGGCTGGGTAAATCTCAAATGTTTCATGACGACTTAAATATTTTTTTCAATTGAGTGTCCCCTAAAATAGAGGTCGGATATCTGAAACCAAAAAATAGTTAATGTTACTTAACATTGTAACAGAAAAGACTGAAGCAAACTGCTTATTTGAATAAGATTGTAATTTGATTACGCATTTCTCATTAAATAACATTTTAAATGAAAAAGTCAGTTCTAACTAAAGAAAAAAATTCAGTTGTTTATGACGGTATTTACAATGTCAGTGGGCAAATCGTAATGGATAAAGTAAACAGGCGCTAGTTATGCTCTTATAAGTATTGTTTGATGTTTTCATATGTTTATTTTTCACTTGAAAATAGATGTCAATGTTTTGAAATGTTCTTTCAGTTCCCAGTAAGTTGACCAAAAACATACACTGTAAAGTTTCATTTGACCGTCAATAACATTTAGCGTTGTTGTTTACTCAATTCTAGTATTAAACTATGACTTTCTACATAACAGATCACTACTGATAACCTCACTTTCATCATTGCGTATTGCAATGGACGAATTGACATGACGGACAGTGTGAATACAACTTGACGTGACGGTGCTGTGACGATGACGTGACGGACAGTGTAAATTGGCCTTTATTTACTACAATCAGATTCAGATAGTTTTGATAATATTCAGAATTACAACAATGTTTTTGTGATAGTTATTACTTTGGTCATTTACTTCTTTGGACTACATAATTGTCAAAAGGTTAATTGAAAAATGTTATAGAATCAAGACAACCCTTAATGTTGCTAGACACAGAAGTGCAAAAATTTGATATACAGCTATGCTTTATCTGTAGCTTACCAAAAATTGTAGTGTTCAATATTAAGTGTTTTACTAACAGAAAAATAAAGTTCACGTTTGAAGCTGCCTCTGTAATTAGTAGTACAATACTAAACAACACATGAAAAATGACTGATAGAAACTCATTATGTTATAAATTTGAATGTAGCAAAAGCTGCATTCAACTAGTTTTACATTAAGTAGTATGCTTTACTAGCTAAAAACTCAGCCTTACCGTAGCATTTACTTATTCCAATCTGTTAACAGTCTATCCTCTCTTCCATCCTCAATTTGTCCATCTCCTCATATCTTCTACATACCTCCTTTTTATATTTCTCTCTACATACTTTTATTTTATTTTTCATACTGTCCACTGTGCAATGTATAGTGGCTAACTGAGTATGAGAAAACTCCATAAAAATACATATAGGCCAACTTTCATAATATCCAAGAAGTGATGAGACTTTGTTTATAAACAGGAAAAAACTGCTCAAAACTCTTCACAATAGTCTCCTTGGGCGTCGATGCACCGATGCAAAGGCAATTTCCATTATTCATACACTACCTGGAAGACAGCTTCCAAAATGCCTTTTACAGACTTGGATTTTGGCCTTCTGAATGGCAGCAACATCATCAAAGCATCGTCCTTCCAGCGATCTCTCACCTCTGCCACCTTCTTCTCTGAAGAACTCTTTTAAGGGCGTCTAGCTCGATCTTCATCCTCAACTGTCACCCATGTGTCCTTGAAGTCCTTATGGCAGTGAAAAACCAGGGCTTTCGACATTGTGCTGTTCACATATGCCTGCTGAACAAGTCAAGTTTCTCGTGTACAACTGTGCGCAAGCACACACAGATTTTCATGTTGTAATGCTGCACTATTGTCTGTTCCATTTTTGATTGTTATCCCATGGCCAAACTGAACAAAACCACACTTTGCACAATTATGGATCCTCACTCTCTAACTGCTGAGAAGCGACTTAGGTGTGACCCTCACTACTTATAACACCCACTGAAACAGATCTGGTGATGCTTGCAGTAGTGTGTTGCAGCCACATTACTTTTTCGTTAGACCACACTACATGTATATTTATATATAATATACATGGTGTCCCATTTAAACTTTTCGCCCGAAATATCTCCAGAACAACAATAGATACAGAAACATGACTTTCACATGCATTAAGGTATGCAGAGGCTTATGAAAGTAAATAGTACGAAACATTCGAAATGAAAACTAATATTGTTTTGAAAACAAAGTTATGGTTTTGAAAATGGATATCTCATATTATTATTATGCAATCAACAGCATGAACAATAGCAAAAATAATTACGTGAGGTACACTAAAATACATAATTTATATCCCAAGATATTGAGAAGCGAAGTTAACATGTAACATAATCGAAGCCTGCAGCTTGTGCACAATTATGGGCAATTTTAGGTTCCTGTTTGAGTCTCGGGATGTGTGCTAGCCACACACTCGATTTCTTCCAGGCATCAACATCACTTCTCAGTATCTCGAGATGTTATGACTTTTGCAATATGACCAACGCCATTCTTTTTCCAATTTTCATGCTATTGATTGCATAATAAATGATATAGGACATCCATTTAAAAACATCAATTTGGTTGAAAATAACATTTCTTTATGTTTTAGAATGTTCCATACTAATCACTTTCATAAGGCCCTGTTGTAAGTTAATGCCTATGACAGTTGTATTTTAATATCTATTGTTGTTCCAGAGATATCTGGAGTGAAAGGTTTAAGTGGATCACTCTGTGTATGAAAAAAATATGTGAGTTACACCCATTCGAATAAGTATTATAGTTTTGTGTAAAATGGTCAAGAACTTGTCAAGTATTTAGAAAACAAAATTATTTTGTAAAGCGTTAGTAACAAATTACACTATACAGCAAAAACAAACATGTTTACAAACTCTCACATTTGTAAGATATGTTGGCTTAATAGGGTGTCATCTCACACAATTTAGCTAAATGCATTACTGTGTTATATTGCAAAAATCATAATGCTCTGAAAACAAAGTGGGTGTCTCATGTCTGCTTTCTTATTCTAACAATTCTGACGCAATCTCGTCATCTCTGATTTTTTAACTGCTCTTGTCACTGTTGGTACAGAATTTATACTCTGCTCTCTGTGCTCCGGTTAGGCGTTATTCTTGATTATTACAAGATTCTCACGCTTTTACGAGAATAGAATTTATCCAGTTGCTAATCAGTGTTTGTACAACCGACGCTAAATAAACTAAATTATTGCTTGGTGACTCATAGAATGTCCTACCAATCGAACCCTTCTTCTAGTAAATCCATACCACATATTTCTTTGCTCCCCAATTCAGTACAGTACCTCCTCATTAGTTATGCGACCTGGCCACCTAATCTTCAGCATTCTTCTCTTGCACCCCATCTCAAAAGCTTCTACCCTGCTGCTTAACATCCTCGTTTCAATCCTGTATGTGAATGCACCCGAGACAACTACACTTGCATTAAAATTGTATGTATGACTATTACATTAACAGTCATGTGTCTGAATAACCACAACATTATTGTTGATAATAGAAATTGCAGCCTTGTAGTTATAAAATATTTAAAATAAAGCATATTAATTTCATTCATCAAATGAACATCCGAAGTGCAGTTTCAAGCCCAAGAGACTCATGTACAACGCTTAAAATATCTTGATATACATAAAATATCATTTCAGGTGGGTGAGCGTAACATATTCAATATTTCATGTATCTTAACTGTAAGAAATCGTAAGAAGTGTACATGAGTTCCCTGGGATTGAAACTGTACTGAGGATGTTCATTCAATGAACGAAATCGATATGCTTTTTTATTAAGTAGTTTATACCATAAGCACCAAGATGCTCTTTCTATTATTTTTGACCGTACAATTTTATGTGAACAAATTTCTCTTCTTCGGAAATACTTCCTTCCTCACTTCCACGATCCCTAGTAGTAGATCACTTCATAGCCTCGTATCATCTTACCTGCGTAGAGAGTATAAAGATTATATGACATGTACAGATAATGCAAATTATTTTGATTAATATCTAATGATTAAACTACTCTAAATCAACGCGTATTACTTACTAGTCACCTTTGTAATAACACAACAATCTGCTAGTCTTGTGAGAGCTTGTAAGCAACAGTAACGTAGTCGCAGATGTTAGTACTGAACCGTAAGTTTTCCCATGAGAGGCAGAGACTTTCGAAAAGTAATACTGTCTACGGCAGTAATAGAATTTAATCTATTTTAATCCCATAAATAACTTACTCCGATCACATTCATCTTGTTTTTAAGAAGTATGTAAATCAAGGTTATTCCGATGTTGTTCTAACACTCTTTGGTTAACATTTATAGGCTTCATTGACACAAGAGTTAAAGAAACCACTATTTTCTCAGCGATTTCAGAATGAAAGTGCCTGTAATTTAATGTAAAAAATTGGGAATTAATAAATTTCAAAAATGATTTCAAAGTTTTAAGAAAGCGCATCATTGATATCCTTTCGGGTCGAGTGATTCTATTACTGTCCGCTAGATGTGTGCAAGCACGTTCGTTGCTGGCAGAAGCTGCTTTAGCGGTTGAATAAGGGAATGAGATATGTTTACTGGTGTATTGGCGTTGAAAGAGAGAAGATTAGGAAGTATATCGTGTGTTGAGCCTTACGTGATAAGGTAATGAATTACAGCGTAGTCTGGGTTAGTTATAACTAAGTAGATGTAAGTTTGACGTAGAGGCCATCTTTTACGTCCCATATTTTCATTTAAATTTGTGTGTGTATATGTCACAATACTAGTACATAATCCACAGTATTCTGGTATTATCGTTTTAAGGTTTTTTAACACGACCTTCAGTTGAATAAAATACTTACTCCCACAAGGAAAAAAAATATTGGTTATATTTTCCAGATTCTTTCAAACAGGGGGCGTTCTTTATGAGTTTTTCAGGCAGCAAGAGGGTTAATTGAATTCTGCTGTGTACCGTAGTGTGCTGGAGGTATGAGAGTTTTGTAGTTCAATATGGATAGTTAAGTAGGTCTGTTCCGTTAGTTTTCAGGTCATTATAGTAACACTAAAGTTCCGTGCCACAGTTTTGTGCACCAATGACTCAGAAAATCCCACTGCAGGTATCATTTCAAAGCACCATTGCAGTTAGGGTATCCATGTGAAATAAGTTTGTAATTGTTATAATATTGCAACTGCATAGTCTGTGTAATGCAAAAATTCCTCGATGACGTGTTTACTTTTGTTACAGAAGAGGATCATCGTTATAGATCGTTGACATCAAGTTAAGGATCCTTATACCAATAAAGGCTTTAAAACCACGTTGAGGCCACAAGAAATCACCATGATGACAGAAACACATGTGAATTCCAATCATGTCTCGCTGTTGCCACCCGTAAACAGTATAAATAATCAAAAAATGTAAGTATTTCTTGTCTTATACATGTGCTGTTAATAGTAAATTACCGCAAATGCTTTTAATAACTACCTCGGAAATTCATTAGAAAACAATGTTTATTGCTCTCGAGGCCTGTTTACCTCCTTTCTTCTGTAATTAAAATCCATCGTAATGTCACAAGATATTACGTCTAAAATCGAATGGAATAGGAAGAACCGTCTCGTGCTTGACATTTCAGTAGTTTTGCTAGATGAAAGTTGGAAAGAATTAGAGCTGAATTTGCAATTAGCCAGACCTTCTAGTTTTGAAACATAGCCATTCAAAATACCCAAATTAGCAACATGGCTTTCATGCAAGCCTACTCTTCAGTTTGGCTATATGATTGTCTAAGTTAATACAGGAAACAGTAAAACAGCTGAAATAATTAAATGGTTCCGTATTACCATCCCAGTGACTAAAAACTAAAAATAGGCATGGAATTTCCACAACTGAAGCTATTCGTAATTGTTACAGGGACATGGATGTGACAGATGATAAAGGATGGAAGTCAAAACTTAAAATTCCGCCAAAGGACAGGCGGATTCAGACAAGTGTAAGAATTCAATAAAGTGTTAAAAAAACAAATCTGGTCTGACTTTGTAATGTCAAAATGACTCGCGCGATTTTACTTTTCTAGGATGTTACAGACACAAGGGGGAACGAATTTGAAGAATTCTGCCTGAAACGAGAATTGCTGATGGGAATCTTTGAAAAAGGGTGGGAAAAACCGTCTCCAATACAAGAAGCAAGTATTCCCATTGCACTGTCTGGTAAAGATGTTTTGGCACGTGCCAAAAATGGAACAGGAAAAACTGGTGCATATTCAATACCTGTTCTTGAGCAAGTTGATCCCAAGAAAGATTGCATTCAAGGTGAGTAATCTTCATTCACATATAAATGGCTTATGTAGAATCTTCTGAAGGCTACTTTAAGGAAATTGATATTGTGGTAACAAGAACTGTATACTTCTACATTTTGCATGGGCTTAAGTTTGCCATGAATAGTATTACTCCAAATCACAACCTTTCATAATGCTACAATTCAAAACTTTAAATGCTTAAACAGTTGCCTACAAGGGTTATTCAGTTAAGGTTATTGCAGCTAAGTAACATCTTTGGATGGTATTTAATCCCTCACTTTTAGATATCTTTTGTTAGATTGTTACTATTCCATGGAGTAGTATAAAAAAGCATAGACTATCTTACTTGTTAGCAAAATTTTACTTAAGGTGGTAGTGGCATAATTTGCAAAAGTATAAAAGAACCGTAGACTGATTCTTGAGAAACATATTTTATGTATAGCATTGGGGGTGTAGTGTAATGCAGGTAGCAGCAAAATGTTCACTTTAAGCAGATAATAATTTTACTGTCTAGACAAGGATAGCCTACCTACAAGAACCTGTTAATTATAGTGGGAAAAGCATTAATTATTTAGAAATGTAGCCCTGTGTACAGCAGATAAAAAGGTGGCCCAGTTCATTTATAGTACTTTCAAAACTTGATCACGAAGATAAAGTAACTTTCTGTGCTGACTGTTTTAAAATGTACCTTAAGTCATGGTTACTTCAGCTTCACATGTAACATTTATAGTGGCAAGGTGAATGATCGAAAGTGAATGCAATGTAGGAAAGGTATGAAAAATTTGGCGGCTGCCTCCTCCTCCTCCTCCTCCTCCTCCTCCTCCTCCTGCATACACACATGAAGACAACACAACTAAAGCTTTCAGTCACAGCCTTTGATAAAATCTCACAATTTGTGCACGACTGCCACTCCTTTCCTTCCCACTCTCAATTGCACGTGTCCTAAAGGTAACACTTCATGCCCGTTGACTAGTCAGTGGTCTCGTGTGTGAAAGTTCTGCCCGTGTTAAGCGTATTGCAGCCGAAAGCTTTAGTTGTTATCTTCCTGTGTATACTACCTATGTACAGCTTAGAGGATGGTGTTCCTATTCCAACTTGTCATTGTTTAGTCTGTTCAATGAACACACTGATTCCATGGCATGTCTCTTTTAAATTATTAAAAAAAAAAAAAAAAAAAAAAAAAAATGTAAACTAGAAAATTGTTCATAATGTGAAACCTCAAATACACAAGTCGCAAGTACCAACTTTGCTGTTATTGTAATAAGTCATTGTAAAAATTGAAACTAATGGTAACTGTAAGGCCAGCCCAAATTAAATTACTTAGTTACTGCATTATGTTTTGTGCATAATAAATTGTATCTACTGCAGATTCGCAATGTTCAAAGTATACATAAACAGTAACTGACTTGTTATACAAGGGCTTCTTGATTTATATTCTTATACAGTGAATGGAACATGGCAGAAATTGTCAAACATCATAGACATTAGTTACACAATTTTATCAGCATTTATAATTAAACTGAAAATATTTCCATAACACTGCCATTAGGAAGTAAAAAAAAAAAAAAAAAATAAAAATACATTGATAATTGAATGCATAAAAAAATGTAGTGTGGATCACATGAACTGAGGGATAATCAGACTAAGCTTCGAACAGCCTAATTTCCAGCAGTAGTGACTATAGCACATTTCAAATTAGTTCAGATATTTGATTTGGTTGATGTGACAATGTTGCCCAGGTAACACACACAGCCTCATTTTCCCTTCCCCATGTTCACTGATTTGGCTGGTAAGGTGCCCTTGTTGCCACCTCATAAACAGTACCACATGCTGTTGGGTGTCACTGATCTTGGCGCCAGAAAATGTTATCTGTTCAGTAATGCCATCTCTCCTGACAAACAGGTTCCCACAGTGGCCAGATCAGGGAGCTCATTATAAGGCAGGCATTGTTACCACCTTCAGTCAGTGGCATCTAGACCCCTCCACTCCACACTGATGTGCCAAGAGTTGCAACTAATTTTAAGTAAAGTATATTGAGAGCTTTTCGAAAAATTGGACTACTGTGAATTTTGGTATGCAATGAGATGTAGGAATATCTGATTATACTTTTGCTACATGGCAGTGATGACGATTGCCACTTTGTCAGAATGGTTGAAATGTTAAATCCATTACATTTTTGTGTAGAGATTGATGAACTGTGTGTGTGTGTGTGTGTGTGTCAAAATTTTAACACACTTTTCAAACTGACTTCTTTGACCCATGACATCGTGTCAAAACCCATATTTCGGTCACAGCCAACTGCAAATGTTGTTTATTAGTGTTTAAGAAAAGCATGAGGCTTATTAAAATTTTCCTGGTAGTTTGGGTGAAGTGTTGCATATTGCAGTCACGGCCTACTGTTGCTACATTTGGAACATGCGAGCATCAGTGCCATTGCTTATTCACTTGCAACAATTTCAGCTGTACTCTTCAGTTCCTGCATAACCATATTCTTTAAAATGAAATTTGTAGAAATACTAAAGTACTTAATTTTCACAGAATAGTTATCTACAGCCTCCTGTCTAAATACTTTGCCTACTACACAACACGCCAGTGCCAAGGATGAAAGGTAACGGGTGTAATTGCATCCTATAAATGACACAAAAAATGTATTGTAAGGATATAAGCCACTAATTCACTATAACAGCATCAGCACTATACCTATGCTGGTTACATCACGTAGGTCGGTCAGTCACTGCAGAGTGCTGTCTGTAGCAAACTGCTATTGGATGCAGTACTTGGTTAAACATGCTGCTTCTGTTTCAGCTGTTGAGTTCAACAACTAAGGTTATTTGTAAGCTTTAAGTAAAGGAAGCTATGTGCTAAGAAATACATTCACATAAGAGGGCTAACAAGCATTTATTGATTTTGTTTTGTCCCAGCAAGAATTATACTTTAGGCGTTTTTTTTTTTTTTTCTTATTGTTACAAACTTTACGCCTCCCCCCCCCTCCCCCCAGCATGCATATTTTACATTCTTGGCACTTAAGTTTGTTGTTCAATCCCCATGTTTCCTTAGGCAGGGTGGGTGTTATTCTTCCTTTCCCCAGGCCTCCATTTTCTAAAGTATATAGTCTTCTATTTCAACTTCAGTTTCCATAACTGCATTTAATGGCATAATTGTATCAGTTTCTTGAACTCCCTTTACATTCAGGACATCTCATTAATTGGAGTATTTCTCAATATTTCTGTTACTAGTATTTTATGGGGAAGGATCATTTGGAAATCTTTTGGGAATGTTACCTATTTTGAGAATATTCCTGTAGGAATCGTATTCATCTGCATTGGTAAAGTGTTTGCTGCAAACCACTGACTATTTTGACAGTGTGTTTGTGGTAAAGTTTCTTCAAGAAATGAAGTGTAACCATATATTTTTCTTCTGAAACAACTGCACACAGGCAGTAAGATATCACTAAGAATTGTTACTATATAGTCACAGAAGTGTAGTATCAACATATTTTTATCACAAATATTCAAAGCTAGCAGCAACCTGCACAACTGCAGTAGAAAAAAGTGCATCAAACTTTTCATTGTTTTTCACTTTGTGTGTTGCTTGTCTCTTCAAAGAAGACTGCAGTGGTTTGATATTAAAGCACAGTAAATGCAGCAAATCATATATTACATATTCACAAATTACAGTTTACACCACCATATGACAGCTGTCACGTTTCTTTCCTGTGGGTCCCTGGCCATGTGGGTGTGCCCGGGAATGAGGCCGCCGACACAGCAGCCAAGGCAGCAGCTCTTTTGCCCCGCATGGCTACCTTTTGCGTCCCATCGAACGATGTTCAACGGGCTCTTCGCCGGAGTATCGTGTCGCAATGGCACAGTGTGTGGCTTTCACTGTACAACAATAAATTGCGAACTGTCAAACCGATCCCGACCGCTTGGAGGACATCCTCACGCCCCTCTCGGCGGGAGGAGGTCATCCTGGCTCGGTTGCGGATCGGTCATTGCCGTTTCAGCCACCGTCACTTGCTATCCGCCGAACCTGCACCGCTATGCTCCTGCGGTGAACTGCTGACAGTGCGACATGTTTTACTGACTTGTGTTAATTTTAATCATCTCCGTGTAGCCCTTCACTTTCCGTCTACTCTGGAGGAAATTTTAGCTGATGACACACGAGCAGCTGCTCGGGTTTTGCGTTTTATGAACTTGGCCAACCTATCCAACGATATTTAACCCTTTTAATTGTCTTTTATCTATCGTTTTTAGCCTCTTGTTGATGTTCTGACAGTCACCTTTTTTCTTTGAGATCATAGCGAATCAATGTTCTTGGCTGGGTGCTAATGACCATAGAAGTTGTGCGCCCTAAAACCACAAAAACAAACCACAAAAACAAAAAACCACCATATGACTTTGACAGTAACAATTTCACCATCACACACAATTTCACAGGCAAACCAGGGCATAGCCTGCTAATCTACACTACCAGTAGCTGTGACAAGTCGCTATGTGGAACCAAACACAGCGAAAGTTTAAACTTCATAGTACACGCTTAACCCCATTCGACCCCGAGAAGTGCTGAGACTGTTATAGTATGCTAGCTAGTTATGGTAAGGATAACTCTAAATTGTGCACTTCACAAAAGTTGGTGGTGGAGGGGAGGATCCAGACGACCAGGGTTGTGAAGCATCCATTCTAATAGCACATGTTTTGCTCAGATCATTGTCCCACAGGATTATATAGCTCTTGGTCTGGGTCAATTGAAGTCTGCGATATGACCCAACAGCTTTGACCAATGATATCAGAAGAGTTAAAGATGATAGTTTGTTTACAAGCAGAATATAGATTGATTTTGTTTAATAAAAGGGATCTATAGCTTATCTGTGATAATGAGATAAAGGGTAACAGGTCTCTTTTTCACAAGTGAGCAAAAACATTGTTTTGATAATCAGTAATTTACAAGGATAATCATAGATTGTTTATTATCTTAAAGTATAAAGATTATCCTGTATGTTTATATTCGTTGAGTGTTTGTTCAGCTAGTTGGTATAGCTCCATAGTGTATCTTGTGAGACTCTCATAAGAAGACATTGACCAAAGCTGATGGATTGTATCCTGGTCTTCAATTATGCCCTTGGTCTAATTGTGGTCATGGCCATTCACTCACAGCTGTTCAGTATTCGTATAAATATAAACACCTGTGAAATGTTTGCAACAGAGTTGGTAAATAAGACTTTCACAGGTGGCACGGCCTGTGGTGTAGATGAGCCTGTGATAGAGTAGAAAGTTCTGGGTGAGTGGAATGGAAAAGTCTGCAATAGGGTTTTTGATAAGTGTGATCCCTACAGCAAGAAGCTGGGATTATGGGTGGCATAGGAATAGATGTTTTGCAAGTTGTTTGGTGGCAGCCCATGACTTAAGGAGTGGTGGGAACGATCTTGTTGAGGTGTCTATTTCAGGGCATGGTTATAAATAATCAAAGCTTTGGACAAATTTCAGCTTTTCCAGACCAGGGTAGCTTTTGGTGAGGCGGCTTGCTCCTTCAGTGCTTGTTGTTGGGGTGGAGAGATGATTGTGTGTGTGTGTGTGTGTGTGTGTGTGTGTGTGTGTGTGTGTGTGTGTGTGTGTGTGTGTGTGTGGTCGGGGTCTTCCACACAATACTGTCCTCAAAATTCCTTCAGACTAAACACCATGTACCTTATTCTTTATATGCCTTAGCAACTGTTTCCCTTATAAATGAAATAGTTTGTAAGGAAAGTATACAAGCAAATGTACAACACAATTACAGGCATCTGAGTTGCATCCCCATATGCCAATCTTTTTGTTGATGGTGTATAAGAAGTCTTCACAGCCTTTGGAGATGCCAAACCCATTAATTGAATCAGGTTCAGTAGTGTTTTCACAATTTAAACTTAGGCTGGGATACATTATCCTCATTTTTTCATATCAACGTATTGTCCCATACACTTCACCTTGTCCTCTTAAACTTGGTGTGCGACCTTTCTGTATATTACCCTCCACCTCACTGTTTGCTCTACCCACACTCCTGTCCGAATTAAACCCACCAACATAACCTATATTTTAACAGCTTCCATCCCTTAAAATTAAAAACATAATGCCATTCCAAATCCCAAGATGTTTTCCTGTGGGATCATATCCCACCAGAAGACAGTGATGAGACACGGCCTACCATATTTGCGGGAATATGACTCGGCAGTGTATAAAACGCGCCCCACTTTTAAGACATTTTTTTTAGTAAAAATAAATCGAGCATTAATTTATTGCAACATTAATAATTATACATTTGTTCATGTACATCAAATACCTAAAACATCCTTAAAGTATTGTTTATAAACTTTCTGCAGTTGTTTCTTGACAGTCTGCGCTTATTCAGATACTTAACCTATCACTGTTTATAGTGCGTGCCAACTGTGACACGATGGTTGAAGAGTCGTAAAGACCTTTGACATTGACACCTAGGTGGCTCTGCCAAAGATTGCTCCACTCAGACATCGCGCTGAACATCAGTCTGCACACATTGTGCGACGCATAAGTTTTCATGTTTAAAATAACGCTTTTTGAGACATTATTGTGAAGTGCAAATATTTAAGAATTTTTGTGTTCCATAATCTGTGAGAATGATGGATGGATGATGTCTGTCGGCCCACTGTATGAAGCACAGCATGTTATAATCTCAAAAATACTAAAACTGAAAAGCAGAAGCTCTGCAAACATCACAAAAAATACTTGTGTACATACATACAATTGAGAATGTGAATAAATTCTCAAATATAGTCAGGCGAGATGTGGACAAATACGTGCGTATGATTTCATTATTCAAATCATGAATGACACTGCTACAGGATTGCCGAAAAAATCGATTCATGATGAATGAAATTAAGTCAGAAGTTGCTACATCCTATGAAGTTACGTGTCAGTTAAGCTTGGCTGTAAAAGTAGTAAAAAAATTCAGAAAACCTCTATTACATAATAAAGCTTGTGATGGGTATTTTGGTGCATATTATGTATGTATATCAAATAACTACTACGAAAATGTAAGAGAAACGTTAAACAAACTAACAAATTAGCCCACTTAAAACATTGTTTCCTGCATTTCACACTATTTCTTTGAAATCCCTTGAAAATAAATTGAAGTTGTGGGTACCTGCTTCAACTGGTAACAGGCGTAAAAGACTCGTATAGTTTTTGAACAAATTTTTGTAGGAAAAAAATTCTTATACGCCAGCAAATTCGGTATTTATCACATAGCACTTGTTATTCCAGTCATGACACAGGCTTGTATTATCCTACCAGAGGCTGGGCTACCTGTGAAAGTAGATGTGTGATTTACTCTGTTGCTTGGAATAAATAGTCACTGATAGTTGCAGAGTGGACCACTCTGTGGTACAACAGGTGAGGTTCATTTCAGTGGCTGCTGTACAGCCCAGGTCATCTGAATCCCTCTCTCCATGACAGCCTTTTCCAACTGTCATTTTTTAGTGACAACACACTGGTCAAGAGTGTTTAGTGGTTTTTCTTTTACTTATAACTGTTACAGCATTCCTCTAAACTCCAGAAATCTTTTATTAGTTGATAGATACACATTTTGTTTATTTTACTGTGTGAATTCACTGTGACCTTTTTATTCACAGCACTTATAATTGTGCCAACCCGGGAGTTGGCGCTTCAAACTAGTCAAATATGCATAGAACTTGCAAAACACATGAAAGTTAAAGTTATGGTAACTACTGGTGGTACAAATCTGAGAGACGATATCATGAGGATTTACCAGACAGGTAACATATAAAACATAATGGAGGTAAAATAAAATGAAGTTTTCATGTTGAATACTAAATAACACTAATTTAAAAATTTTCCAGTGCATGTTGTAATTGCGACACCTGGTCGAATATTGGACCTAATGGATAAACATGTTGCCAACATGGAACATTGTCGTATGCTTGTATTGGATGAGGTTAGTGTATTACTCATTTTCTGTACTATGTAGTTGTAGTCTTTGACAGTTTTTGATAAGAAAGTAGTATTTAACAGCATACTATGCCCCATTAAGTTATTTCCTTTTAACAAAGACTTTGAATTGTTGAAAGTAAATTGAATGAAAAGGTTCTCATTGTAAATAAAGGAACATGCTCCCCATCACAAAGAAGTTTCTCCACACTAAGCAAAATATTTTGCTCTTCATTAGGATTTGATGTTAGTTGTCATCAGTTTAATATTTGGGGAGCTACTCACTTGTTTGATCTGATAGTGCATCTTCCATCAAGAGTTTTCAGTTGCTCAGCCAATTGTGGTCCTAAAAAGCAAAGTTGGGATTTTAACCTTTAAGGAGAATTATTTTTGATAAACATAATGGGGATTGTGGGTCGATACAGATTCTTGAATGAAAAAAGTCAAATACATATAAAACATGTGTAAGGGCTGCATTAAAATAAGTTTTATTAAAATAATTTGTATTCAGTAAAAAATTTATGTAAAGTCCTAGTCTCATGTTTAAGAGGAATTTTTAATGCCTTGCTTTGCTATGCTATATTATCACAAAAAGTCTTAGATTTGTTCAAACTACATACTATAAGGTTTCTAGTAACTTCTTCTTAACATAAATATTGATTCTTTATGCTATCAGAAACAAAAATAATAATGAAACAGAAGTGTCCAAATGTTAGCCTATGCATATTACCTATCACTGCACTTTCCTTTCACACCTCTCTTTACTGCATTCAAAGCTGAATCTCCCATTCCTATCAGCAGTTACCTTTGTCATGCAATGTGTAGTGTTAGTATCCACCTCCCCTCCTGTCACTCAAAATAAAGTATCAAGTAGCAAGTTGTGCCAAACCAGCCAGGTGGTGGTCATGTGTGCAGGAGTAATGTATGAGAGATTGTGTGAATTTCTTTCTGATGTAGGTTGTAGTTCAAAATTTAAGTTATGTGCATGTTGGTGGCTCGACAATTGTCTTTGCAGTGAATTGTTACTTATCTTAAAATTCACATCCCAACCTTGATTTCAGGGGCTCAGCATTCATTAGCTGAGCAGACTTGCCAAACCTAAATTCCATGGGCTGGGAACTGGTACAACCAATCTTTTTTCTGTAACCTCTGGGCACACTTGCACACTGCAGTGACCATGTGGTGTGATGATGCAGTGTAGTGTCTCGAGGAAAGATTTAGGCTTGATTGCCAAGGTTGTGGGACACAAATGTACCTCAATCCCATTGTGTGCTGATGTGATACATTGCTGCTGAGGCAGAAGAGGATACTGCTGAACCTCAGTTTTAGGCTTCCTTAGGCATCTGAAGCTGTGTCTAGGTGGATAGTAGTTCCTCAGCTGCATGTGGGACCAAGATGGATCCTTAACTTCTTCCTTTCCACCATCCCAATGGGATGGCTGTACTTTGGGGAGGGGGGGGTTGGAAGCTTATGACCACAGTAGTTTTGTGCACCTTAAAACTAATACTTCTGAGGAAGGGGGGGGGGGTTATGCAAACAGACCAAAATGAGCCCTGTGTGACCAGTTCTAAAAAAATGTCTCAATCATATGGGTTTTGTACTAAGTTAAAGAGCACATTCTGCAAAGAGAAGAGGTGTTATTCCAGAAAGTTTCTCAATTGGAGTTCAGAGGGCATTGTGAGCAATTTGGAAATATATTAAATGGCTGTGTAATGTTCCACTGCTGGTGGAAATCTCCAATTCACCAATAGCTCTTAATAGGGGGTACCTTGAATTACAGTTAACGTGGAGTCTCGTGTAAGGATTGGGTTTACATTCCAATTAAAGAACTATAGGTGGAGTGGGCTGCAGATGGTGTTGACGTGCAAGATATCAAAAGGGTAGATGGAGTACAGAGTACTTCAGCCTCACTTTCAATTATCAGACAGAGTATGTGAAGGCAAGCTTTCTGCAGATACATCCTTAACCAATGTGGTGGTTTAAAAGCCAGCATTTGCACACCACATTGGATGCAAAGGAGAAACCACTTCTGGCAAATACAGCAAAAGCTGCCTATGAAGAAATAGATTGCATCCCAACTGCAGTCTGTTGTTCTGGAAACCACCCCATCTGGAATAAGGACTGCAGGGTCTAGCACAGGGAAAATAAGATACAGGAGATTGCCTAAGGGCATCTTTTAGGCTGAGGCCAGAAAGACCTTACAGGCCATTCAACCTCCTATATTGGCTATTCAGTTTGCCACTGCTCTTCAAAAATGTAGCCAAAGCTGATGCCCCGACACAGAGGTTGTTTGTGTAAACACAAACACTTCCACATGGCAATGCACCTGTAAAGTGGAAGCCCTGAGAACATCAAACAAAGCTACAGTTACCATCTTGGTTTAGATCCTGATCCCTCAAACTACAGGGTCTGCTCAGCTCAAGAGTACAGCTACTGTTTCATCTACGGTAGCCTCTAGCAAACTACCCAAAGGAAACTCGTCCACTGCTGTACTTCAATCACAAATGAAATCTGAAATTAAAGCACTATTATTGATACATCTCTCTGCTGTAGAGCCTCTGGAGCTTGATGTTCATCTGGGGACAACCATCTTGCCCAAGTCACTGTTACAGGCTTACCACACTGATGGAAAGAGGCTGGAAGCAGATTTTAAACCTACTGACAACCTTGAGTTATGTGGCTAATTTTACCACAAAAAGGTAAGATTTCTATGGAGAGTGAGCTAGAGCAAGAGTGGCAGTATAAATCAGTGCAAACTACCATTCCTTGGCCTCTCCCTAAGAGTTTACTGGCAGTTGGAGTGACCACATAAGTTCATCAACTGGCTATGTGCTCCCTCCATCTGCTCACTCATGACATGCTTGATGCACAGGCTCTCAACAGCCTTAAACAGCTCTACCACTCATTCATCCTCTTTGATTATAATTCACAATTTTGTACTTTAATGCTCTCTGCCACAAGGGTAATGAGATTGAGGTTTTCTTTTCTCTTATTCACATGTTTACTCAACACCGGTCAGCCCACACATTTCTATACTACAACAGGGTTGTTCTGTCACAAATCACTTAGCTCTCCAGCTCTTGGTCACACAGCTCAATGGGAAGTGATCAGTGATTTGCATGCCAGAGGTCACTTCTCCATCTGGATTCACCTGCCAGAGTAGAGCCTAAATGAAAACTGCCCGAGTGCTTATTAGTACAGACTGTACAGGAGACATGAACTGGGACCTCATGACTGTCGAAGAATGGGTGCACCCCATTACTCAGTTGATCTATGCTGCTGTTGATGCATCTATGCCACTGTCTTTAGGACAGCTGAAATGACAGCCTGTCCTTTTGTGGAATGGCAAATGACACTCTGCCATTAGGATGAGGTATGCAGCTTTTAGTGTTACTGGGAGAATTGTGAACTATTTGGGAATGATTCTTGGTTGACCATAAAGATCACTACTACATCACTATTTTTGATTAAAATTCTTTTCTTCCATGTATAGGATTTTGCCATAAGAGGTCCAGCTAGTCTGTACCCCAAGCATATACCTTTAGTTTTCACCTAATGAAGACATCAGAATTTCTTCTCTGAAGATTTTCAGTGTGAGAAAGTAGAGAGACAAAAAATATTATAAAAAAACTTGACTTTTAATCTTTAACAGGTCTTCTATTCTTTTCTTTAACCACAAAGAGGCACTTATAACTTTTACAGGAACAAATTACACCAGTAGTGTTCGTCTACTAATAAGATAATCTCCGCATAATATAACACAAAAACAATGTCAATACACTGAACTTATATACTCCGTCACAGAATAGTAGTTTTTCCCTTTCTGTCCATGGAACTTCCAATCCACTAAAGCAAGTGGAAATCATCCACTATTTATCTGAAAAGTAGAAAAAAAGATCGGAAAGAAATATCTGACTACTAACATCTTCTAAATAAATATATTTGACATTCCCATGTCGGGTCATAGGTATGAAGTCCAACTCGTTAAACTAAAAGCTCTGCATAAGTTAGGTGGTTAGTGCAAAATGTCACAAAATGGATAGTGTAAGGAGGATCATGGAAACAGGTTGAGAGTACCATTAATCTGTCCACAGAAAGTAATACTGTAGGGGACCTTTGGGATGATTTCTGGGAAAGGAAGTGGTGTCCAGTGACAGCAGTAGTTGAGACTAGCACTCTCCAAACCAGTCGGATATTTCCCAGACTGTGACTGCCTATTTTCTTACTGCCACTACCAATCAGGATCAAGTATTCTGACATTAGTGATTTGCTTAGAGGGGCAATGTGGACATCTGGTATATCAATTAGGATTGCAATCATCCTTTCGTCCCATGAGAGGTGGAGGTCTGAGTTGTCTGTGACTCGTGACACATTCCATGGTCATGAAAGAATCCAATCCGCTTCAGTATGTTATAGCACCTTAGAGCGAAACAAATCCTCCTCAGCCTTTTTATTTTTAATTTAGGTGTCTGGCCACTTTGCCATCTCATGGGCAGAGGCAGTTTTAATTCCTGTTTTATAACACAGGAACATCCAACCTGCCCCCAGGGGCTCTTTGCTATTTCGTCAGTACATTTGCCATACCAATGGAAAGTATTTTTCAGTCATTAAAAGTTCTGCCTGTGCATTCTTTCAAACTGTCCCAGTTTGTCTAATTTATGTATACTGAGAATGAGGGGGGGGGGGCTATTTAAACATCATTGAGGTTTCTGGGCCCCGCATTACAAACTTCTATTGTCGCCACACCTTAAGAATGTGAATACACAGTGCTTCAAAACAGAGTATTCTAAAATGTCGTACACAGTTCATGGGGATAAGTCAGAACATGTTCATAAAAATGGAGGAAAGTGAACATTCGGCTGACCTTGTTTAGATTATGGTTGTATGGGTCTGGCATTCTGAACAAGAATTCAAAGAATTCTGTAATGGCATCATGATGAATTTGTAAAAATTAGTACCCGAAAACAAAAACATAGTGTAAAGAAGATTAAATAGTTTCTACGTAATGAAACTAGAGCAGAGATAGTGAAATTTTCCCAAAAAATTTGCAGTGTCAATGGTTTTTCTAGAAGGAACAAAAATAACTCCAATGAGAAAATGTTGTTTAGAAAGTTATAGGCCTTAAGATTATCTAGTGTCTGCTGATTTGAACATAACTGTTTGCTTTGCTATGTTTAGAGATATATTGTAAAAACATTGAAAAACTCTATTCATTATAACTCAACATTGTTTCCAAACTTATTTGCCATAAGTATTGCACGAAATGAGTAAATCAAAAGTACATTCTAAATATTTTTCGTAGATTTTTCGAAAAGGTCTTCTTGAGATCAACATAGCGTAATGGTTTTGTTCTGTTTTCTTCATGAAGAGTTATCATACTATTCAGTAATTTTTTAGATTCTAAGTACAGTATAAAAAAAATGACTTTGGAGAAACTTTTATGGCTGTTTCCTTCAACTGACAATTTCTATTTTTATGTTACAAAAAGAATTGTTGCAGAAATGTTGCTGACATTTTCAGATTTTAAAACAAATGTTATACGACCTTCTGAACGTGAATTATTTTTGTTAGAAAAAAATCTGGTGGATGTAATTAACATCTTAGTGATTTGCTTCATGGAGTTAAATATTGAATACTTATACTAGTAATAAAAATACTTGGCTATGTTGCATTGTTTTCTAGTATTGTCTGATTTGTGAAGTATGCAAGTGTGTAGAGCAAGCGAGCAGCCGTTTGGTAAGGGGGAGGGGGGAGACTGGCATGTTGAACATTCTAAACTACTGCCCACACTTGCAAAGTCTTAGATAAATTTTCAGAAACATTTTTGTTTCCTTGGGGAAACAGCACCCATCTAAAATTTATTTCTGCAATATAAACACTAAGAGTGGAATGCATAGATCAGTAACGGTATCACCAACTTCCTTTTTTACAGACAAGACAAAGCTTGTAAGAAAATAAATTGTTTTATTAACCAATGTGGGGTGGTGTTATACAAATCAACAGTTTTTCATTATGAAAATCGGAATGTGGATTTTCCCCCTTCTTCCATCTCGTCTGGGCCGGCAGTGTAAACACAGCCTTTTAATGTAGATGTGTGCCAGACGACCAGAAGAAATGTGGTGGGGTGAGGAGGCTGGCCATGTGCATGCACATTGCTGTCGGTTATTCTACATGCCTGCTGGGCGTATGGAGTCACTTCGCTTCCGGGACCGCGTTCTCAGTACGGTCGACTCTTGGGCACAGCGGTTTCACCAGGCACTCTGTAGCGGGAAAGAGTGAGAGCGTTTGACGGCCTCTAGCTATGGCATGTAAGTTGTGCCTAAAGTGTTTTGTGAATGTTTGCTGTTTCCCTAATGCTGGCTGTGGCTGAAAAAGTTGTGAATGTGGTCATTGTTACAGTGATCTGGTGCCTATCCTGATAATACTCACATTCCAGTTTGGACTTCTATTGCTTAAGTAATAACTGTAATGTTCCATGTAGGATTGTTCTCGCGATGGCTTTGCCAAATTGAAATTATCGTACTCATTCCCATTAGACATTTGAAATGTTTACTGTTTTCCTTACACAAACCAAATTAATATTTTTGTTTTTTAGGCAGACAAACTACTTTCACAAGACTTCAAAGGCATGCTGGATCATGTCATTGCACAGTTACCATCAGAAAGACAGATACTACTGTATTCGGCTACTTTCCCCCTGTCTGTGAAGCAGTTCATGGTAAGACTTTAACCATTTAACTTAATTAATTCATAGAAAATTCAAAATTATTTCAGGCTGAAGTAATACAGTATGTCACTTGTACAAGATTTTAAGATAAATGATCAGCTGCAAAATGTGGTTTTTATTCCTTTGTGCTGGTAATGGTTTAGACGACTATCAATGTAATTCTAATACTGTTAACTTCAAAAAAGATTTTTCTATTATTTCCATCAATGATTTAAGATTTTACTGCTATGACTCAATAGAATCTTTTTAGAAGGGGTAAGTTCTTTATAGAATATACACTAATTCAGTTAAAATAATTGCCATGGCCGGCCGCGGTGGTCGAGGGGACTGAGGCGCTTGTCACGGTCTGCACGGCCACTACGGTCGGGGGGGTTCGAATCCACCTCGGGCATGGATATTTGTGCCGTCCTTAGGATTAGCTAGTTCATAAGTAGTCTTTAAGTTTAGGGACTGATGACCCTGTACTCAAGTAGCAGAAGCTATACAGACATTTAGATTACATTTTACGACAGTCTAATCATTAAAAAAGTAAAATAACAAACATGGTCATGAAAATCCTAAAACTGAATGTATTTATTACTTCAGCTGCCACATGGTGTCTAGTTTTCGCCCAAGAGAAATGTATGGACTTGAGTGGTAACTCTTTTAAATCCTTACACTCGGTTTACATGAGCGAGTGGAGGTTCCTTCTGGTATCTGTTCTTTCCATTTTAATGTTCGTTATTCAACCACAGTTATGCAAAAAGAGATGTAGCTGCTGGGTAGGGTGTTGGCTTCCTGTAGTGGTAGCTGTAATATGATAAATATCACAGTGGTATTTCTTGTTGCAATAGTTGTGTATTCTTTGTTAGTAAATTACATGAAAAAACATGAAGTGTTCTAACAACCAAGCCGGTTGAAATTTGAATATGCCGCATCGGGATAATGTAATTTGACATCTATGGACGCAAAGCATGTCTTGGTCACCTCCCCCTAAAAATTAAAGGTTATGCCCTCAGCCAGCAACCTCAATCGTGTAAAAGCCATTAACAGTAACATGTACTGTGACACTCTGTAGCTTATGAAATTCCATAAAGTACGAATGGCCTGGGCTTTTCATGGAGGGAGTGATAATGCACCATAACACACCTCCCGGATCCACATACAAGCAAAGTCAAAGTGGGAGCAGCTTGAGCACCCCCCCCCCCCCCTACAGCACAAACAAGTCACCCTGTGACTTCAATCTGTTTGGTTCATTAAATAAAATCTCAAAAGAAAGCACTTCAGCTCAAGAGTTTAAGTACTTAGTAGAGGACTGACTAGTCACTGCCACAAGAATTATGGGAAATCATTAAACATTCAGATCTGTTCAGGCCTCTTTTTAAATACAGACTTCAATTATACGCACAGTCGATTTGTTCCTTTTCATTTGTACACCCTTGTATTTTTCCTTGCTATATTGTTCAGTATATAATTATTGTTTCTGAATAAGAGGCCTAAATTAGTCTTCTTTGGAAGATATTATTTAGCTGATCATCCGTAAAAAAGAAGGGAAAAAATTAGATCTTCTGGAGGTTGGTATTTACAATCTCTTATAAAAACACCAGTATTGTAGCAAGTATAATTGTATTTTGAAATTAATATTGTTGGCCTAATAATTATGTAAGCCTTATATAGATAAAATAAAATGAAGAGTAGGCTGTGTATGGCTTCAGTATTTTGTCCACATGCCATTGGCATTAACAGCCTAGATCCTCACAGGGATGGAAAAAGTTATCATCCATAGTAATAATTTCCCATGAATTTTGAGCCGAATCATCTAGGTCAGTGTTTCTCAACTTGTGGATCACGACGTCCAGGGGATATCCAAGTCTTGCTTGGGGGTCACCATGACTGTAGAAAGTAATTTTGAGGCATTACTCTTTCAGTTCAGCACACCGGTGACATAACACTTTTAATGATAATTTTCAATTGTCTGGGTTACCTGGTGTTTGAAGTGTTTTGCTATGCTCTTTTTGTACCAAACACTGCAAAGAAAACAGGTTGCTTATTGTTTGGCATTGCAGTACGTGAACTGTCTTTTTTTTTTTTTTTTTTTTTTTTTTTTTTTCAAATTAAGCTGTTATGTACCAACATAGTGTTTACTATTATGAAATTACTTACCTGCTATAATCATTACGGTAAAAGTTTTGAAGAGTGCTAACATATGGAAGAGATGTGGTAATCGATGAATCCATAATTCCTTGGAGGGGAAGATTGTTATGCAGTATATCCCCAACAAATGAAGTATTGTAAAACTGAGGGGGGGGGGGGGGAGATTTAACAGAGGAAGGCAAGACCTGTTTCATATCTACAAGGGGAAACAATCTGCAAGGTGTAGGTCATGCAATCACTATGCAAATGAGAGCACCTTTTTAGACTCTCACATTCTTTATTCTGAAAACTTCTATACCAGCATTCCTCTATCGGGTAGATTTTGGTAAAAATGTTTCTCTGTGGAACAATTCAAAGGAGAATGAGGAAAAGCTTAAGAGGGGAAATCTGTGAAGTAAAGAAAGATATTGGAGTAAAAATAAACTCTGCAGATGAGTTCTATAGTTCCTGAACATATTTACACTGGGAAAAAGTACATAAAGAAGCTGAAATGAAATCGTAGGCTTGTACTACAGTACCAGATAAAAAAAAAGCATTGATCTGTCAAGTCTTCGTATTCACCATTGGGAAATGGTGAAAAGTTGCAATGGAACTTGTACTACGAACCTCCATAGTAAGTGCTTGGTTCTTACATTGTAAAAAGAACGCTTAATAGAGAACAATGTCACTGCAAATGTTAAGTCCATTCCTTTCTGTTTATGAGGATGTACTACCATTTCCACTCCTCCATCAAGAAGGACCCCACAGGGGGCTCACAGCTCTTTTGGGTACGTTTGTGTCGCGCTCAGAGCCGAAGCAGTCTTCCTTCCCGCCCCAGGCTGATTCAGTTCCCTCCCTCCCCCCCCCCCCCCTTCACTTAGAGATGGGTGTCCCATATGAGTTTGAAGTGATCCCTTGTACCAGCTTTATTCTGTTCTCCTAAACTTCGCTTCTGCCTTTCCTCCTTACTGTATTCTTCTAGCCTTGCTCTCCTCCTCTAGTCTCCGCCTCAGCGTTTGAGACTCAACCTTTCCCTCTTTCTTCTTCTTTCCTTTCTTCCTCCCTGTGCATTCCTGAAGGGTGCCCAAGCACTTGATGCATAACAGGTGACTGGGTAATGCGTAAGTCACAGCCCCGGGTTGGCATGTAGGGTTCGCACATAACCCCTGGTAAAGGCCATGCCCAGGGTATGGGTGATTACCCGAGCTGTAGCCTTCAGACAGTGTAGATTTGTCCCAACGTCCATTTCTCGGGAGGTGTGAACAATCACCTAAGGTGGGTGAGCCCTCAGTGAGCGTTCCCCATTAGGAAGGAGTGCGCCATCAGACACACCAGTAATCATGGGGGACAACTTCGCAATTTCTCCTTCAACTTCGGCATTTTCCAGAAAAGGACACACGATGAATCAAAGGAAATTTTGCTTAACTTGCAAATGTTCTTAGTTGTTTCCTTCTAAAACTTGTTCCCGCCAGCGAAATGGGACACTGTTGCTGGAAGCGGAAGATGCCTTTCAAGGTCAAAAGCTGCTTTGCACCACACTTGCACACCTTTCCTGATAAGGTCGAACCTCATCATACCCTAAACTTGTCACGGGGGGGGGGGGGGGGGTTCTCACGATCCCTTGACAGCCTGTCCGATGAGGAACTAAGAGTATCTTTCTGACCAGGGTGTAACAGTTGTACATAGTGATCAAGAGAATGAACAACTATTTAACACCGACCCAAACAGTTTTCTTGACCTTCGACAAAGTTGACCTTCCTTCGAAGATAAAGGAGGCTATGAAATCTCCGTTCCGCCGCATGTCCCTAATCCTATCAGATGTTACCAGTGTCACCGGTTTAATCATACACGTCAGTCATGCCCCAATGCATGTGAAATGTCACCTGTGGTAGGGATGCCCATGAGGGTGACTGCCCACCTGTCCCCTTGCTGCATCAACTGCTTGGGTGACCATGCTGCTAATTCGCATGAATGCCCTGTATATAAAGATGAACGAGCCATCCAGGAAATCAGTCAAGGAAAAAGTTTCCACATCTGCTGCCTGGAAATTATTGGCAAGTAGAAAACCTGCTGTGCTGTCAGCGGGTACCTACAGCAATGTCCTTTCCTCTCCTCGGCCAACAAAGGAGATGGGTAAACAGACATGTGACATCACCTTCAGTGACTCAGTTGTTAGATCAGCCAGCTCAGATTGCCCGCCCAGCATCTCCAATGACTTCTGCTCAATCTAAATCCCAGTCCACTTCATTCTCACAGAAACCACGGGCCACTAAGTTGGAAACCCGGATTTTGAAGAAGATTCTGTTCGTGGAGATTTTCTGAAAGCTTAATCTTCTCAACCATCAGCCGCTCTTTCTTCAAACATAACTCTCACCAAAGAGGCACACAGAAAGAGAAGTTCCTCTCCTTCCTGGCCGCGGCGTGACTCTTCGGTCACGCCATCCAGCAGTAGATGGCTCCGGCCGTCCTGTCTGGCCAGGACCCTCTACTGCTTGCCGATCTGCCGGCATTTCACCGGTGGAGCAAGCTGCCCCTTCTGATCTATTCAGAAAGGAGAAAGAACAGATGTCTCAACCCATGGAACACGATTGTCCATCTCTCAATGGCAGTAGCAGTGTCCTCTCACAGCCAGGCTCTCAGCGGCCGTCGAGGTGACCCCCTCTTGTTTTCTCCCTTTCTCTTCTTCCATCGCTTTCTTTATGGCACTACTTCAATGGAACATTAGAGGCATATGTTCCAACCGCGATGAATTAAGACAACTCCTTAGATTGCACTGCTCGCTTAGTCACTCTTCAAGAACCGAAGCTCCGTCCAACCAATCGTATCGATTTCTCGCACTATACTGTAGTGCGTTTTGATTTACGTCCTGTAGAAGGTATTCCTGTCCATGGAGGAGCTATGCTGCTCATTCGGGAAGACGTCTCCTATCATCCCATCCCACTGCAAACTTCCCTACAGGCAGTTGCCGATCATGTCGCCATCCCCGCATTCACCTTCTCTATTTGTAATGTCTAGACCCCGTCGTTGTCTGCCATTCTTAGGGCAAACATACTGGACCTTGCTACTCAGATTCCTACGCCATTTTTGTTGATCGATGACTTCACTGCCCACCACCTTCTAGGGGAGGGGCTCTCCAGCTCCTTGCCAGAGGGGCTCACTTTTGGCTGACAACTTCAACCATCTTAACCTTGTCTGCCTAAATACCGGCAGACTTTCCTATCCGACACGACGCATACCTATTCCAATCTGGACCTCGCAATTTATACTACTACTCCACTTGCACAATGTTTCGAATGGTATGTTCTGTCTGTTAGGTACTAGAACGCCATTTCCCCCGCATAATGTCTGTACATCATATTACTTCTCCATGTTCCACCAGCTGGAACTTCTCCAAATCCGACTGGGGGCCCTATTCTTCAAAGGCGGTTTTCCATGATCAGAACTTCCCCAGCTGTGACAGTCAGGTACACTATCTCACAAACGTCATCCTCACCGCTGCTGAACATTCCATACCCCAAACTTCACCATCTCCACGTAGGATCAAAGTTCCCTGGTGGAATGCAGCATGTAGTGACTCTATTAGTCCCGCGACGTGCTGTACGTATGTTTCAACGCCGGCCTACTTGGGAAAATTACATTAATTACAAAAGGCTAAGAGCGAAATGCCGTCGTGTCATTAAAGAAACCAAAAAGCTTGCTGGATTTCTTTCATGAGTTCTTTCAACAGATCTACTTCTTTGGTCGGTTGTCTGGGGGTAACCTATGCCAGTCATTCGGCACCAAGGTCCATTCCCAAATCCCTGGCCTGAACATAGCAAACAAAGTTCTTGGGGAACCTGTCAGTATCTGCAATGCTTTGGGCCGCTCATTCGCTGAGGTCTCAAGCTCAGCTAATTATGACCCTGCCTTCCTCCCCTCCCGATAGCAGACCGAGGATGCACGAACGCCTTCTTTTACATCTGACAATCGTGAAAATTAAAAAGCCACTTTTACCATGCAAGAGCTAGAACATGCCCTTGCCGTCTCTCGATCCTCTGCTCTGGGGCCCGATGCCATTCATATTCAGATGCTGAGGAACCTTTCCCTTGGAGGTAAAGGCATTATTCTTCGCACTCATAATGGCGTCTGGACTGAAGGTGAAGTTGGTGTGAAGCAATTGTTGTCCCCATACCCAAACCAGGAAAGGACAAACATCTTCCTTCCAGTTATTGCCCCATTTCCCAGACCAGCTGTGTCAGTAAGGTAATGGAGTGCATGTTCAATGCTCAGCTGGTTTGGATACTTGAATCTCTACATCTCCTCAGTAATGTCCAATGTGGGTTTCGAAGGCATCGCTCTTCTATTGATCACCTCGTTACCTTGTCAACCTTTGTTATGGATAACTTTTTGCAGAAGCGTCAGACGGTGGCCGTCTTCTTCGATTTGGAGGCGGCTTACGACACTTGTTAGCGGGCGTGCATTCTCCGCATCATGCATGCATGGTGTTTTCACGGCCGTCTCCCCGGTCTTTATTTGTGCTTTTTTTGAAAGACCACATGTCCAGGGTACATGTGGGCTCTTTTTTTGAGCGTGGCATTTTTCGCCATTGCGATCAACCCAATTATGGATTGCCTCCCAGCTGATTTTTCAGGCTCCCTGGTTGTGGATGACTTTACGATTTATTGCAGCGCTCAGAGAACGTCTCTTGGAGCGTAGTCTTCAGCATTGCTTTGACAGTCTCTATTCCTGGAGTCGCAAACGGCTTCTGTTTCTCCCTTGACAAAACGGTCTGAGGTACAGAGAGTTTCTTCCACCATCTCTCCATCTTGGCCCCGTTGGATAGGAAACTCAGCTGGTGTCCACATGTCTCTTCTGGCTGCCCGCTGTACTTGTACCACTAAGAACACTGAGAATGTTGAGGGAACATCATGGGGAGTGGATCGTACCGTCCTACTTCACCTCTATCGGTCTACTGTCAAATCCAAGCTGGATTACAGGAGTTTCGTGTACTCTTCTGCATGGCCGTCCATTTTACGCCGCCTGAACTCAATTCACCATCGGCGGGCTACGCCTGGCGATAGCTTTTTACACTAGCCCTGTAGACAGCGTTTATGCCGAAGCTGCTGAATTACCTTTACCCTATCGACGCGACATATTGCTATGTCGGTAAGCATGCCGTCTGCTTTAAATGCCCCACCATCCTTCCTATCCATCATTCTTTAATGACTCCCTCGATAGCCATTACAGGCTGTCCGCGATTGCCCTGCTCCCTCTTGGAGTCCAATTTCGTCGCTAGCTTTGGCAGCTTGATTTTACTCTTCCTTCCACATTTCAAATAAGTGATACCCCAGTGCCACCTTGGCTTCAGGCTCAAGTTCGCATTCACCTCGATCTCGCCTCACTCCCGCAGGACAGTACTTCAGATGCTGTTTACCGCTAGAGTTTTTGAACTTCGTACACGGTTTGAAGATTCCGTCTTCATATATATGAATGGCTCAAAGGCCAATGCAGGTGTCGGATGTGCGTTTTTCGTCAGGGATGACGATTTTCAGTACAAACTTAATGACCATTGCTCGAATTTCACAGCTGAGCTTTTTGATCTCTAAAACGGTACTATATATCCGCCGACACCGTTATCCCTCCTGTGTCATCTGCTCTGACTCCCTGAGTGCCATAAAGAGTCTGAGACCCCCTTTCGGCCCATCCTGTTGTGCACCGAATCAACCGCTCCCTTCAATTATTAGCTGCTGACTGCCTTCGCGTTCACCTCCTGCGGGTACCTGGCCATGCAGGCGTGCCTGGTAACGAGGCTGCTGATGCCGCGGTCAAGCCTGGAACTCTCCTACCTCAGACAGCTACGTACTGTGTCCCATCGAATTATATTCGAGGAGCTATTTCCCGTTGCCTTATATCGTCGTGGCAAAATGTATGGTCCTCACAACTAAGTAGCTTCAAACCTTAAACAGCTACCGGTGGCTTGGATGACCACCTCACACCGCTCGCGACGAGAAGAGGTCATCTTGGCCCGGTTGCGGCTCGGAAATTGCCGGTTCATCCACTGCCACTTGCTAACTGGTGACCCTGCACAGTTATGTCCCTGTGGTCACCTGCTGACGGTGCACCATGTTTTATTGTCTTGTTCAAATTTTACTCCTTTTTGGATTGCACTACATTTACCACATACACTAGAAGAAATTTTAGCTGATGACACACGAGCTGTTGCTAGAGTATTGAATTTTATCAACTTGACCAATTTGTCAAAGGACATTTAGCCCTTCCCTTAGTTTTTTTATCCTATGTTTTAGCTGTTTTTATATAGCCTTATTGTCCTTGGGTATATCCCAGTTTTGATTCGGGCACTAATGACCTCAGCAGTTCTGCATCCTAAAACCACCACAAAAAAAAGGAAAACCCATGCTTGAGATAAAAATTGCAGCACCAAGAAAAAAATTGTGACGCTGCACACTGTGCTAAAAAGGATTTTTGTGGAAACGAAGAAAGTTATAATCTACTACAATGGCTGCCCAGGACAACCTAAAATGCATTAGTTGTTTCAATTTGAAACATATCCATTAAAGACTTCTTTAAAGATTAGTGTTCAAACAGTAAAGTCATTATGTGGAAAAAGTATGCGTAATTTGTTGTGATATGCATTATGTCCATGAAAGCTTTTTAAAGAAAATGGAGGCAACGAAACAAAGAAAGAGGTCAAATATCTTATTAAACAGTGTAATGTTTATGAAAAACTAATTTGTTGCATTACATCATGTACAATGTGTGTTTATCAAATAAATACACCTAATATTTCTGGGTCCAACTGGTCACTGCTGCAGCAGTATATGTAGTGAAATGTCCACTTTTGTAGGCAGTCAAACAAGAAGCTACATTTTGAAGTGACATGATACAGAGGTATTATTATTATTATTATTATTATTACACTGACACTGTTCAGAACACTGATGCCTCATGTTGTCTTTCAGTGAAGTTTTCACTGGGTCACTGGTGGACTGACAGTGTTTAGAAGACATGAATTTTATTTAATTTTTTTCTGTGAAGGGAAAGTCATAATATATTATGACTTGCAATCTGACGAAGCTTGTAAAATATATTGCAGCAAGCTTTCTGCCTCTTGACTGTACACAAATCCAATGTGTTCCTTAAAGTGACATATTGCGGGCACTTGACCATTGGTTGTAATGATAAAGCTACATTGGTACAATACTGTACTGTAGCCCATTAATTTTGATTTCAATGCCCTGCCTCAGCCATTTATATAAATTGTTTAAAAGCCAATTAAGCTGCCTATACAGAAGAGATGATTTGGGGAAATGCCCCAAATATATTTCATACTGACTTGCTTACAGTTCTTTCTTCAAATTAAACGGTGGGTTTCGTGAAACCATTTCTCATAATTGAAGCAGCCTAGCCAGAAAGTGGTGGCACTCACAGTTGAGTAGGGCACATCAACTTGGTCATGTAAATGTGTGGAGACAATGTAGAACATTGCCAATGTCACAAATGTCTTGTCTGATGGATCAGACAAGAACACCCTCGTTCCTGAGGAACGAGCTAATCCCTAATTTGACCATCATATACCCTTCAGTTATGTGACCACGGTGTGCCCAAATTTTCTTGTAAAAATTAAGGTAGGAAAATCTGAAATTTGCCATTTGAGTAAAATTTCATGCAAAATTGAAATATTGTATCAGTTTTTGGCCTTCCAAAGAGTCATAAAATATTTACAATACATTAACAAATAAATCCAGTTTTATCTACAGAAAGAACAAATTATTAAACGTAATATTCATATGTACATGTGCAGGAATAGAAATTTTTCTACTGATCATCCACAAATGAAATTTAGGCTGTGAATTATAATGACCAAACAGGGTTGATATTTGTTGTATTCATTTTCCGAAAGATTCACTATAGAACAATACAGTGATAGGAATGTAATAAGAAATTTGACAAAATTTGGCGAATGAAAAATAATTAGTAAGTAATAAATTTTCAGAATAATTTGCAGCCCCTCCTATATCTGTAAATACAGATGTTGTTTTGACTGGATTTTTCTGTACACAAAACTATATTAATTTGTTAGTATGCCCTAAATATTCTTTTACTAAGTGGTTTTAGTTTCCCCAAAAATTTTTTGAAGATTTTTAGAAGGAAATTCTGTTCTCTGCATTGATACCAGCCAAGATATTGGGACACTGTATCTGCATTCTGTACCTAGGCATTTGTAATATTAGTTATGGGTATTTGAGGGAAATGATTGCAACAAACTTGACAAAATATTTAAATTCTGCTGAGAATCTTACAATAATTTGGAATTTAATTTCCTGACAGTTTTTGGGAGAAGTTAAATTTGCAACCACTTACTGAACTTGCAATGGCTTTGCATGAAATTTTTCATGTTTGTCTTAAAATAGGACTGCTTTAGTTCAGAAATAGCTTAGGGTCTTGGATTTTAAACATGTCAGATGAAGTGTCGCTGTCGGAGGTTAGTCCTTCCTAGGGTGTGTGTGTGTGTGTGTGTGTGTGTGTGTGTGTGTGTGTGTGTGTGTGTGTGTGTGTTTGTGGTCCTTACGTTAGTTAACCTTAGTTTAAGTAGTTTGTAAGCTATGGACTGATGATCACGCAGTTTGGTCCGATAGATCTACACACATTTGAACATTTAGATGAAGTGTCCAATTTCAGAAAAATGATAGTCTGTTGTGTTTTGCTGTTTTTCTCATCCATTTACAATGAAATAACCCAGGCCCACTCTAACCTTCCCTCTCTGCAACTGACCTTCCCTGCCCACACCCAAGTTTATAGTTGAATATCCAAATGTAACATGGTAATGAACGAGCACTTAACACAGGTTTTAATTACATTTACTTTATCGTACTTACATTTACGCCAAATTGTTCACTGTTGCTGAGAACTTAAGGTATAACAATTAATATTAGAAGTGACATTTTGCTGCTTTTGGTCAAATTCATTTACAGTGATGATAAACTTCACAAATTGCACATCAGTACTTTCTCAATTTTTAAATAACTGCTAGTGTAAAATAGCCAGTTCTGAAACAAGTAATGAAGTATAGTTTTGCTATAACTTTGTTAAAGTTTCGTTGATTACTCCAACTACTCGAAACTGTGCAAATAACCAAATTTTTAAAAATCTGGATGTGATGGAAAACTTACAGAGCTGTAAGATGAATTATTGTTTTGGTAATATGTACTATTACATAAATTATTTGTTAAAAAATGTGGCACGTTGCATTCCAAGTTGAGACAGGATTAAAACTAAAATTGTTTTCTTTTAAAGTGTATTCACCAACTGAAACTCTAAGCCATTAATCTTCTGCACTGCACATATAATAAGAGTAAAAATATATTATCATATAATATTCTGTTTTCCAGGAGAAGCATTTAAGAAAACCGTATGAGATTAACTTAATGGAAGAACTCACCTTAAAGGGTGTCACACAGTACTATGCCTTTGTACAAGAGAGGCAAAAGGTTCATTGTCTCAACACGTTGTTTTCCAAGGTAATTTTGTCTAACATTTGTTATTAGTGTCTTATTAAGAAAATGTTTTTATGGGGCTGAAAGTTTCTTCAACCATGTTTTTGTGGCAAAGTTCTTAAAGGAAAAAATTGGAGTAAGCAGTTCACAGCATCTAGAACTCACTGACCTAGATACAATGGTGGTGTTTGCTGTCTTTATACTTTTACCTTTTGTAATGAAAGAAAGGCCATTTTTAAATGGCCTAAAACAGATAAATCTCCTTCATAACAAGTGTTTCTGGGAAAAGGGTAAAGGCTGAAAAGGGGATAAAAAAATTTTCCTACTTCCTGTATCAAATAAACAGATCAGGAGGTCATTTGGAAATGTAGGTAAAATTTCACAAATAGGGGTCTGTAAGAAAGATGGGAACTTTGTATCCACTATTACTTCATTTTGAAATTACTTTTTCTAGTTTGGTGTCATCTGTACTAATAATCAGTAAATGAAGGCCTGTCACTGTTCACTTCAATCTTTAAAACTACTGGACAAATTTTAATGCAGTTTTCACATTAAACATGAGGAAAGTTTAGGTAAACATACAGGTGTAATTTTATCAAAATCAGATCACAGAAAAAGATATTGTAATTGGAATTTATCTAAGACTGTTATGTCTGTCTTTGAACATGTTCATCTCCAAAACTACGGGATGAATTTTCATGGGGGGTTTCACACTCAACTTGAGCATATCGTGTGGTTACATATAGGTTTCAATAATTAAAATCGGATCAGAGAAAATACAGATATCACGATTTAATCATTTATTTCAAAGCCATCATGTATGTCTATTTGTTACGGATAATCTCCAAAAGTACTCTGCGAACTTTCATGGGTTTAAACAGGTAAACTGTGAATAGTTTGGAGAGTAATATCTGCTTGATTTCATGAAAATTGGATCAAGGGAAGAAAAGATATCGTAATTTGTAGTTTCTGGTGTATGCTAGGCTTGAATTGTAGCGTAGTATAGCAAAGATCAGATACAGGCGCGGTTACTTATATAGTATACCAAATACCTAATAGATGAGGTTGATGTGTTTTTATTTACATAACTAAGGTGTAGTCAACCTCCTTCAGTGTAATACACTAAAACAAGTGCTAAGATTTTCCTTACAGCAGTGTATTGCTGTAGACAATGGCTGTTGAATCCTTTTTGATAAATGAGTCACATACAATGAGAGGAACAATTTGTTGATAATGGAATAAATAAATAATATTGTTCCGAAAAGGAAATTCATGATCCCCTAAAGTGAATATTTCATTGACAACGTTATCATACTAAACCGCTGCCACTGCAAGTAAAATTAAAACCAGGTACGACACAAAAATAACTTTTGCTAGCTGTATTCTGTGTGCCTTGCAATGCCATGGAAAGAAAAAGTGCTTCTTTCCACGGGTATCATTTGAATTTAAAACATAATGACGTTCCTTTGCATCTATTGATGTTTTCATCTACTAAGAGTTCTTTGCAAGGAAACAAGATTTTATGTAGCTTCCTTTCTGATTTTGGTGTGTACATATTAGATCTTGAGTCACTTTTTTATAAGTGCCTATAAAACTGTTTTAGTACAGTAAAGAACTAATAAAGGCCCTGTTAGTTACGTAGTACACAAAGTAACTAATAGAAGGCGATGCTGCTTATCATCATGCTCATGACAATGTTGTAGTTATCTACAACACGTGATGGTATCCTTTCTTTAATATTCGTTGCCAAGCACAAGTGTACTGCTATTCGAAATTTCTAATCTCCTAAACTACTTCACGGATTTACATGGGGCAACTTTGTTTCATAAAAGTGGGATCACAGGGGAGGAAGAATCTTAATTCAAAGTTCTGTATATTCGACTGTCGTGTCTGTACGTCTCTTTGAACACGTTTATATCCAAAACTATGACAAATTCTCAAAGGATTTTCAGCCAGAACTTGAGCATATTGTGCGGTTGGATACACGCTCATTTCATTAAAATCAGATCAGAGAAAATAAATGTATCACAATTTAAACATTTGTCAAAAAGCTCTCTATCTACAAAGTCTAATCTCCAAAAGTAGTACTCAAGCTTGCAGACTAAAGAGGCACTTCAGTGCACCAAAGATCTAATACACACCGCTGCTGCATATTAACTACAGCATAGTGCTCCAAGGTATCCTAAGTCTGTGAAAGAATTGACACAATATTAAGAATACCAACAAACATAGTGTTACTGACTTCGTTTTGTGCACTACATACTTAGAAATTTCTTTAGGTCTTTATGCACGTTTCATTTGTTTAAAAACAGGCCAGGAACTCTAAAAAGCCATGATAAACACTGGCCCTTCTTTAAAACTATTGCGAAGCACGGGCATATAAGTTAGTATTTAAATAAGCCACAGAAGCAACAGGGAAGTTAACGAAGCATTGCTAAAAGGGCCATGTACACAGTCATCCATCTTAAACTAAAAAGGGCCAAAATAGTCAGCGATAAGATTTTTCACAATATCATGTGACATTTCCACCTTAATGTTGAGGACACAAAATATGTTCTGAGCATCTGAATGCTCACTCAGATATTTCTGCTCTGTGCCTACTACTAGAGATATTACGCTACTGGCCATTAAAATTGCTACACCAAGAATAAATGGAGATTATAAACAGGTATTCATTAGACAAATATAGTAGAACTGGCATGTGATTACATTTGCACACAAATTGGGTGAATAAATCCTGAGAAATCGGTACCCAGAACAATTACCTCTGGCTGTAATAACGGTCTTGATATGCCTGGGCATTGAATCAAACGGAGCTTGGATGGCATGTACAGGTACGGATTCCCATGCAGCGTCAACACAATACCACAGTTCATCAAGAGTAGTGACTGGCATATTGTGAAGAGCCAGTTGCTTGGCCACCATTGACCAGACATTTCCAATTGGTGAGAGATCTGGAGAATGTGCTGGCCAGGGCAGCAGTCAAAATTTTCCATATCCAGAAAAATGCTGTCAGGCATTATCCGCAGGGATCAAATGAAGGGTAGAGCCACAGGTCATGACACATCTGAAATGTAACTGCCACTGTTCAAAGTGCCGTCGATGCAAACTACAGGTAACAAGACGTGTAACCAATGGAACCCCCATACCGTCACGCCGGGTGATACGCCAGTATGACGAATACACGCTTCAAATGTGCATTCACCGTGGTGTCACCAAACACGGATGAGACCATCATGATGCTGTAAACAGGATGTGGATTCATCTGAAAAGTCATTCATGCACCCAGATTAGTCATTGGGTACACCATCGCAGGCACTCCTGTCTGTGATGCAGCGTCAAGGGTTACCGCAGCCATGGTCTGAGCTGATAGTCCACGCTGCTGCAAATGTCGTCAAACTGTTCGTGCGGATAGTTGTCTTGAAAACGTCACCATCTGTTGACTCTTGAATCGAGACATGGGTGCACGATCCTTTACAGCCATGCGGGTAAGATGCTTGTCATCTAGACTGCTGGTGATACGAGGCCTTTGGGATCCATCACAGTGTTCCCTATTGCCCTCTTGAAGCCACAGATTCCATATTCCATATATAACAGTAATTGGATCAAGACCAACTCGTGCGGCAATGTCGGGATACGATAAAAGGCAATCGCGATAGGCTACAATCCAACCTTTATCAAAGTTGGAAACTTTGTTACGCATTACTCCTCCCTACACGAGGCATAACGATGACTTTTGACCAGGCAACACCAGTCAACTGCTGTTTCTGTATGAGAAATTTATTTGGATCTTTCCTCGTGTCAGCACGTTGTAGGTGTTGCCATTGGTGGCAGCCGTGTTTTAACACTCTGATAAGCTAATCATTTGCATATCACATCATTATCTTCCTGTCAGTTAATTTCTTCTGTAGCACGTCACCTTCGGGTTCAGCAATTTTAATGGCCAGGAGTGTATTACAGCCATGACACAGTGTTCATATATCCAGTGATACATCCAAGGAGTGGAAAATATGCGGATTTACAAAAATAAAAAAATCACAAAAATAAGAAAGGCAAAAAGTGAACGCCTTGAAAAGAGCTCATATCCAGAGGAATTACCATTTTTATGTTCTGTAGAACGATTGATTTGACACCATTCCTTCAGTGAGCATCAAGAGTTACTTTATAGCACATTGATGCCACCATAACCATTTAAATAAAACAGACGTGAAGTCCTGTATAGATTGAATTACCAGACTGTCAGCATTCGAGTTTTCGATAATAGAGAGCCCTGCATACAGAATAACTAAATTGTCTCCAGTGCAACACTGGAACATACTAATAGTTCAGCATACTCACTATGAGAGAAACAGTTCAGTGCTACACCATAGAACCAATACATGACGCTGTTGTTCAGATTTTCCAACTCAACAATAAGTTTATTCAAAAGTTTAGTCGAAACTACTACTCACTGCAGTCTTAACTATATGAACACAACCTAAAATTGAATTTACATTGTTCCGGAGTACGGACTTAAATGAATTTCACTTTTTGTATGAAAAACTTCATGAACATTGATCGTTTTTGACTATGACTTCTACTTAAATATTACATCTTGGAAAGGAGGACAGAGCGATCCCACAAGAGATTTTGCTGACCTAGGTCAAGCTTTTGTAGATTTGGAGAAGGCTTTTGACAATGTTGATTGGAATAAACTTTCAAGTTCTGAAGCAAGCAGGAGTAAAATATAGGGAGCGTAAGGTTATTTACAACTTGTATAAAAACCAGACAGCGGTTGTCAGAGTTGAAGGGCATGAAAGGGATGCAGTGGTTGGAAAGGGAGTAAGACAGGGTTGTAGTCTTTCTCCATTGTTGTTCAATTTGTACATGGAGCAAGCTATGAAGGAAATCAAGGAGAAATTTGGAGAAGGAATTAAAGTTCAGGGTGAAGAATTAAAAACATTGCATGTTGCCGATGACATAGTAATTCTGTCAGATACAGCAAATGACCTGGAAGAGCAATTGAACGGAATGGACAGTGTGGTGAAAGGCGCATATAAGATGAACATTAACAAGAGCAAAACTAGGATAATGGAGTGCAGTGTAAGAAAATCGGGTGATGCTGAAGGAATTAGATTGGGAAACGAAGCAATAAAGGAGGTAGATGAATTTTGTTACTTGGGCAGTAAAATAACAAATGACGGTCGCAGTACAGATGATATAAAATGCAGAATGGCAATGGGTAGAAAGGCGTTTTTGAAAAAGAGAAATTTGTTAACATCGAATATTGATTTAAACCTAAGGAAGTCCTTTCTGAAGGCATTTGTATGGAGTGTTGCCTTGTATGGGAGTGAAACATGGACAATAAGCAGTGTGGACAGAAAGAGGATAGAGGCTTTTGAAATATGGTGCTACAGAAAAATGCTGAAGATTAGGTGGGTGGATCGCATAACTAATGAGGAGGTACTGAACCGAATTGGGGAGAAGACATTTCTGGCATACCTTGACTAAAAGAAGGGGTAGATTGGTAGGACACATTCTTAGACATCAAGGAATTGTGAATTTAGCGTTGGAGGGAAGTGTGTGGGGTAAAAATCGCAGAGGGAGACCAAGAGACGCGTATAGTAAGCAGATTCAAGTGGATGTGGGTTGTCGTTCTTATGAGGAGATGAAAAGGCTTGCTCAGGATAGAGTAGGTTGGAGAGCTGCATCAAACCAGTCTCTGGACTGAAGACAACAACAACAGGTCCAGAACCCTAAAAACCATGATATACACAGGTCCCTCTTTAACAACTATTGCAAAGCACAGGCAAGTACTTTAAAGTTCAAAGAGTACATACAGTAACTGTAGTTAGTGTACAACAAATTACTATTAATTTACAGAAATACTCCGGTGTTCTTTCAAACAAAGAAGTTCTCAGTGGAAAAGCCCTTGGGGGGGGCTAATTGTGACACTGGCACAGGTGGACATGAAAATATTACAGTAGCCAACAATCAGCATTTGAAGTGACTGAATTAAGACCACTCGTTTTCAAACATTGATTTCAGGAAACTGACCTAAATTTCGAAAGGCAAATTTTCTCAAATCAGTGATATGAAGGTGCAGTAGCTACTGGGGATAACACATGAAATAGGTGTGCAAATAATATATTGACCTATCATATGCTCATGTTCAGTGGAAAGAGGTTAATCCAAAAGTGTGTAGTGTGCATTATTTGTTTTGCATATTACACCATTCAGAGGTTTTTGGTGCAAATACTCAGAATTTTCAAAGCTCAGGTGTAGTTGTTTCAAAAGTTGGTGTACCTCTTCGGGAAACCAGTTACTTGAAAAATTCCATGCGTGACATATGTCTCAAATATTTGTGGACTACAATAGCCATTTGCGGCACGGGTATAAAGGAACTAAGTACATGGTTCTCATACAATTGCTTTTTAAGGTTTGTGTTCACTTCAGTGACTACATGCTACAATCACATCAGTGTGAAGTTCTGACTGGTATAAAAACTATCTAAATTGTTTCAAAGGCCACACCTAAGTGATGTAGCCAAAATAAATGCAGTAGTTAAAAATGCCATGCAGTGATAGGCCTTTGGTAGAGGGGGAGGGAGGGGGTTCCCTCCCTGTGCAGTTGGTGTAATTGAAAGACTTAATATTTTAGATGTCAGTTATGACAGTCTTTCCTAGATTTTCCATTGTTACATCCCATAATTGTACTCGAGCAGTTGGGATTCAACGATATAAAAGGGTTTGCTTAGTCTTCATATCTCAATATGAGGGAACACATAGTAAGTTCATAATTAAGAAAAATGCATCAAAAGTGATGATTATTTCGTTAGGACAAGACATTCTTGTGTAAACTTCATTGGCTAACCATATTAAGTTAGCAAACTGTTGCAATACTGATCCACCTGAAGCAGTTATTGCATCTACATTAGTCTATCTTGAGAAGAGTGTCGATTTTGCTAACAAAACATTTTCATGACATAATTTTGTTGGTTGTATTCACACAATTATGAATAACATTGATTCAGTGTAACTTGTTTTTAAGACTTCATAAACTGTCCTCAAACATAATTAATTGTCAAGACAGAAAGAATAGACACCACACAAATTTATACTTCCAATGTGACAGTGTTAATTGGAGGGTGATTGAACTGTGGTTGCATCAAACTCTGCTTAAGGTCATACACAAACTTCCTTGTGTGAAACACAATGAACACTCCGACTACTGAAGTCGGCAAGCAATTAGGCAGTGGCAATTCCCTTTTTTATTGTCCCTCTGATGAAATGACGAAAAGTGCTGAAAAGGTGCGAACTCAGGTTGGAGTTATGAACTTCTCAGCAACGGAAATTTTGGTTGATTCATGTGATAGTTCTCCATTTTCTTCCATGGAAGACAAGTGTACGCTTTCTCCTCCGTCAGACGTAGGCAGGACATGTTTGTTTCCCAACGCTACACCACTCATCTCATCTGGCAGTAAAAATTGCAGATGCTCCATGATCAAGTGTGATTGACAACATATTCCCTTTTCATTCTAACATATTACATTCATACTCTACACTGTATTCCCCCCAGGAAGCCCTCATCTCTTTAGTGGGTACGTGTGTGGCGCACATGGGGCCCCGAGCTAAAGTGGCCTTTCTTCTGTCCCAGGCTGCTTCCATCTTCCCTACGGTTTGTGCCTTCGCCTGGAGACGGGCGTACGTATCCCCTCCCCCCCCCCCCCCCCCCCCCAAAGGCCGGGCCCAGGGAGGGGTGATTACCTGAGCACGTACCTTCCGAACATGCCAATTGGTCCCTCCATCCGTTCTCGGGAGGTGTGACCTGGGGTGCTAACAGTCACCTAAGGCGGGTGCGCCCTCAGTGACGGCCCCCACAAGGAAGGAGCGCGCCATCGGAGACGCCGGTAATCTTGGGGACACGTCCGCTATGAAATCTTCCAAATCTGTTATGACCCTTACCCAAAAAAGAAAACATGATGAATCTCAGTCCAAGAAAGTCTCACCTAACATTCCCAAGTTCCTCGTAGTATCTCGTACTGATGATCAGGATTTTTCTTCTGTGAATCCTTTTCTTATTCAGAAGGGAGTCGATGCGATCACAGGTCCCTGCTCCAGACAGGGCAATGGGACCTTGTTACTTGAAATTGAGAATGCCTTTCAGGCACAGAAATTATTTCGGGCTACGCTTGTGCATACTTTCCCTGTGAAAGTGGAGGCTCACCGCACCCTCAGCTCTTCGCGTGGGGTAGTCTTCACAAGATCCCTGGATGGGTTATCGGAAGAGGATATACTCAACTATGTCCGATCAGGAAGTTACGGCTGTTCATCGTGTAATGAATAAAGTTAACAACGATCTCGTGCCGACTTGTACTGTCTTCTTGACTTTCGACAGGGTTTGAACTACCATCTGAGGTGAATGCGGGCTACGAAGTTATTTCCGTTCGCCCGTATATACCCCATCCTACGTGCTGCTACCATTGCCAGAGATTTAATCACATTAGTAAATCTTATCCTAATGCAGCCAAGTGCACCACCTGTGGCAGGGACGCCCATGAGGGTGAATGTCCACCTCCCATCACTGCATTAATTGAATGGGTGACCATGCTACTTCTTCACGGGACTGTCCCGTCTATAATGAAGAGTGGGTCATCCAAGAGATTCGCATCAAGGAAAAGATTTCAACTTGCGCCACTCGGAAGCAGGTTCCTATAACCAGGTCCTCACCTCCCCTCGACCAACTAAGGAGGTAGGCACTCAGACCTGTGGTTTCACTTTCTGTGCCACTGTTGTCAGATCGGTTAGCTGGAAAATTGCTCGTTCCACCTCTCCGATCCCTTTTGCCTGTTCTACAGTGAATTCGTTGACCAGTTCCCATACATCCCGGGCACCTAAATCCGCTGCCCAGAGTTCTAAAAAAGTACCTGTTCGTGATGATTTTCTAAAAACTCCATCTTCTCAATCGTCATCCGCTTCTTCTACTCGTCATGCCTCTAAGAAGGCTCAGAAAAAGAACCTTCCCCTCCGCCCTTCCCCACCATGACGTGACTCTTGGGCCACACCATCCGACAGTTGCCGGCCTCGGCCGTCTTCTGTTTCACCGGGACGCTCTCTCTGCCGGGCCCCCTGCCCTTTACCGGCGGTGGAAGCTGCCCCTCCTGCTCAACTCGGAGGTGGCAGACGCATCGATCGAACCCATGGAACACAATCCTTTGCCTCTAGATAGCGATAGCAGTGCTCCCTTGAAGTCCGGTCCTCAGCGCTTGCTTGTTCCTACTTTTCTTCTCTCATTTTTTATCATGGTGCTCCTTCAATGGAATATTCGCAGCATTCGTTCCAATCAGGAGGAATTAAAACTACTCCTTAGATTGCACTGCCTGCTTCTGTCTCCAAGAAACTTAAGTTACGTCCAAGTGATCGTGCAGACTTCCCCCCACTACACCTCTGTGCATTTCAACCTGCCCCCTTGTCCTGCGGAAGGTACTCCAGACCATGGAGGGGTTCTGATGCTCATCCGGGACGTCTATTACCATTCCATTTCATTACATACTCACCTACAGGCAGTTGCTGTCCCTCACTCTCTCCACCTTTTCCCTCTGTAATATCCACTCGCTATCGTCGTCTGCCCTTACTAGGGCAGATATGCTACACCTTGTTGACCAGCTCCCTTCACCTTTCGTGTTGGTAAGCAACTTCAGTGCCCACCACCCCCTATGGGGTTCTCCAGCACCTTGCCCCAGAGGCTCCCTTCTAGCAGACCTCGTCAACCATCTTAATCTTGTCTCCCTCAACACCGGTGCACCGACCTTCCTTTCTTACACAACACATACTTACTCCCACTTAGACCTCGCGATATGCAGCCCTCGGCTTGCGCGTTGGTTCGAGTGGTATGCACTTTGACACGTGCTCGAGTGATCATTTCCCTTGTGTAATCCACTTCCTGCATCATTCCCCATCTCCTCTTCCCACCAGTTGGAAAATCTCTAAAGCCGACTGTGGGCTTTATTCTTCCATGGCTGTTTCTCACAGTTAGAATTTTTACAGCTCTTACAGTTAGGTCAAATACCTCAGAGGTTACTCTCACCGCTGCCGAACATTCCATACCTCGTATATCCTCTTCTCCATGTCACGTCCCAGTCCCTTGGTGGACTGTAGCCTGCTGTGACGCTCTTAGAGCCCGGTGACGTGCTTTACGCACTTTCCACTGCCACCCAACATTGGAGAATTGTATCATTTATAAAAGATTGCAAGCTCAATATCGTCGTGTTATAAAAGACAGCAAAAAGCTAGCTGGTCTGCTTTTACCAGTTCTTTTAACTGCTCTACTCCCTCCTCGGCTGTCTGGGGTGGCCTACGCCACTTATCCGGCATAAAGGTCCACTCCCCGATTTCTGGCCTGACCGTCGAGGACGCAGTCCTTGTCGACCCCGCTGATGGTTCCAATGCTTTGGGCCGCTCCTTTGTGGAGGTTTTGAGCTCTGCCCATTACCATCCTGCCTCTCTCCCTTGTAAGCAGTCAGAGGAGGCATGGCTGCCTTCTTTCCACTCTTTCCACTCTTTAATGGTGAAAGTGAGGTCTCCTTCACCATGCAGGAGCTAGACCTTGCTCTCACCCTGTCCCGATCTTACGCTCCTGGGCCAGATTCCATCCATATTAAGATGCTGAAGACACTTTCTCCTGTGAGCAAGTGTTTCCTTCTTAGCACCTATAATCACACATGGACGGAAGGTCAGGTTCCCACAAGTTGGCATGAAGCCATTGTTGTCACAATCCCCAAACCAAGGAAGGACAAACATCTCCCTTCCAGTAATTGTCCCCATTTCTGACGAGCTGCGTCTGTAAGGTGATGGAACACATGGTTAACGCTCGGTTGGTCTGGCTTCTCAAATCTCAACCCCTCCTGACTAATGTCCTATGTGGTTTTCGTTGACACCACTCTGCTGCTGATCACCTTGTTACCTTGTCGACATTCATTATGAACAACTTTCTAAGGAAGTGTAAAACGGTAGCAGTGTTCTTAGACTTGGAAAGGGTTACAATACCTATTGGAGAACGGGCATTCTACACACTTTGCACTCATGGGGCCTTCGTAGCCGCCTCCCTCTCTTTATTCAATCTTTGTTGGCGGACCGCAAGTTCCGGGTATGGGTTGGCTGTTTTGTCAAGATACCTTTTGCCAGGTGAATGGGGTGCCACAGGGCTCCGTCTTGAGTGCGGCTCAGTTTGCCATTGCAATCAATCCGATTGTGGATTGCCTTTCAGCTGATGTTTCTGGATCCCTTTTTGTAGACGATTTTGCAATTTATTGCAGCAGCCAGTGGACGTCTCTCTTGGAGCGTTGTCTTAAACGCTGCCTTGACTGCCTATATTTCTGGAGCATTTTAAATGGCTTCTGCTTCTCCACTGAGAAAATGGTGTGTATAAACTCTGGAGATACAAGGAATTTCTTCCACCATCTCTACGTCTCGCCCAGTTGCCTTCCCATTCATGGAGACAACAAAATCTTTGGGGCTAATGTTGGGTCGGAAACTTTGCTGGTCCCCACATGTGTCCTACATGGCTGCCCGTTATGCCCGATCCCTCAATGTTCTTCGTGTCCTTAGTGGCACATCATGGGGAGCAGATCGTACCGTCCAGTTGAAGCTGGACTATGGAAGCTTTGTATACTCATCTGCACGGCCGTCCCTTCTCCACTGTTTCAACTCCATTCACCATCCAAGATTATGCCTGGCAACCAGTGCATTTTATACCAGCCCTGTTGAAAGTCTTTATGCTGAAGCTGCTGTATTACCCTTGACCTCTTGGCGTGACATACTCTTGTCGGTATGCATGCCGACTGCTGTCGATGCCCAACCATCCATCTTACCCATTATTCCTTCCTCCTGGAGTTCGGTTTCGCCACCTGCTTCAGTGGCTCAATTTTTACCCTTCCTTCCACTTTTCGGTTGAGCGAGAGCCCATTGCCACCGTGGCACCAGGCCTAGGTTCACACCTACCTAGAACTTAGTTCGCTCCCCATGGAGTGCACTCCGGATTTAGTATCGCTCGAGGCTTGTTGAACTCATTCGTGTTACAATAATGCCATATTTATCTACACTGATGATTTCAAGAGCAGTGATGGTGTCGGTTCTGCCTTTGTCGTCTGGGACAACAAGTTCCAATAAAAGTTCCCTGACTGGTGCTCGAATTTCATGGCTGAGCTTTTTGCCCTCCACCAGGCTGTTTTTTACATCCGCCATTGCTGCCATCCCTTTTATGCCATCTGCGCTGACTCCCTTAGTGCCCTGCAGAGTCTTAGGGACCCATTCTCGAACCATCCTGTAGTGTACAAAATGAAACGCTCCCTTCAGTTGCTAGTAGATAACGGCTGCCATGTTTGTTTCCTGTGGGTTACTGGCCACGTGGGTGTGCCTGGGAATGAGGCTGCCGACATTGCGGCAAAGGCAGCAGCTCTTTTGTCTTGCATGGCTACTTGTCCCATCATACAATATTCAACGGGCTCTTCGGCAGTGTATTGTCGTCCTGGCACAGTTCGTGGTGCTCATTCCACGACAATGAACTGACAACCGTAAATCCGATCCCGACTGCTTGGAGGACTACCTCACGCCCCTCTCGGCGAGAGGTCATCCTAACCCGGTTGCAGATCGATCACTGCAGATTCAGCCACCGTCATTTGCTAACCGCTGACCCTGCACCGCTGTGCTCCTGTGGTGAATTGCTGACGGTGCAGCATGTTTCACCGTCTTAATTTTAATCATCTCCATGTAGGCCTTAATTTGCCGTCTACTTTGGAGGAACTTTCAGCTGACGACACGCGAACAGCTGCTAGAGTTTTGTGTTTTATCAACATGGCTAATTTATCAAAGGATATTTAACCCTTGTTTGTTTTTTATCCTTCTGTTTCAGCTTTCTCTTGATATTTTACTTTCTGGCAGTTATCACTTTTTTCGAGATCAGGCGAATCTGTTCCGATCTGGGCGCTAATTACCTGAGAAGTTGTGTGCCGTAAAACAAAAATCCACACTGTAGTGACTGAAAAACAAAAGTCAGCATATTTCGAAGAAAACAAAATTTGCCCCTTGAACTGGAAATAAAGCTATTTTCAATTAAATTTCTACACTGAATTACTCACACCCACACCCACCCCCAAAGCGTGCATATTTATTTTCAATTTTACTCCTGTGCTAAGTGCCTTATCTATAATCTAGTTTAAGTATGGATACTAAGAGTGTTGCACAGAAAGTAATCCACCATGTTTTTCTTGGTCAAAGGCCATGTTGCCAACTGTAAATGTTTATCAGTTTTTGAACTTCTTCTATATGCACGTAAAATTTGACACTCCTGAGTGTGTAGTTTCTGGACTGTTCCAAATGGTGCCTGTAAATGATGTATGTTACAAGCATCATGTTATTGCTGAATTCCTCACTGATGAGAAATAAATTGTTAGGATATTCTCAAATATTTGTGTGATAGTTTGATCATCTGCTGTCAATAGGATCTCAGTAGTCCTTGGGAACAGACGGTGAGGTCATCAGAAGGTGATTTGGTGGAGCACAGATTTGCAGCAGTTGAGAGCCGATCAAAAGTTGTGAAACTTGACACATTGCAACAGGATACTTAACGTCATTTGCAAGGATAGATGCAATTGACGTTCAATCAGTACATCAACAAAGGAATCGTAATACCGTCCTCACTTTTGGATTGTCATTGACAGATAACAAAACAGTGTTGGATGTGTTAAACAATGACCTGACATAATGACCTGAATAAACATTCCTGACCTAGTGCCCCCCCCCCCCCCCCCTTGCTCAGTTATCCAATAGTTCACAGCATTCAAGGATGCCATTTGTGGAAGACATATTGAGGACGATAAGGAGCTCTTTGACCAGAAAAAGGATGGGTACTTCCATCCTTATTTTTGTACTGCATAGGACAGACATTATGTGAAATAATATAATGTACAGATAGCCACTCATCTTGTAATTCTCAGCATTTGTAATTAGACTGTTAAAGAACATCACGTGGTACACTGCTTTGTGGGCAACCCTCATGAAATTATGAATGGCCAGGAAAAGTGGAAATTAATGTTCCATCATATTTTGTATTCATTGAATTAAATCAGAGGTGCACACAGTTAGCTCATCTGCGGAAAAATTCTGCACTTAATAGAATAATCACTTCTTAAAGGCTAAGTGACAAAGTAAAGACATTTCAGGAAAACTTAGCAATTTTCCAAAAGCATGTTCTAGTCGAAACATTTCCCAAGCAAGATTGCAACAAATATTTCAAAACACTGTTCACTCTCCTTACAGGTAGTCCATCGTACTACAACACTTGCAATAGTAAAAATGCATAAATAGAAGCAAATTTTGCCAAAGATTAAAGTTAAAATTTCAGATTGGCAGTAATGGCAGACAGGGTCAGCTATATTTGCAGGTTTCATTGTCACATAAGAGGTTGACACAGTATCATGATTTGCTATGAAATTAGCGACACCTCAAATTCCCAAGGTTGATGAAATAGACAAGGGTCACTTTTATACTGGTCTCCTAGCTCTTTTGTGTGACCCTGGTTCTCCTAATTGTAACATTGGTCATTTTGCAAGTTGAACTTTGTTACAGAACGGTGTATTAACCATAGCGTACATTACAAATACTTCCATTAGACAGAGAGAATCAGTTCATTGATTACAAAAACTCAGGTCACGATAAATGTTATGACCCACTGACAGTAGATTATAACATTTCTTGAGTGTTGTGATATTGACAAAATCATTTCAGCCATATAACTAAAGTATATTATTCCAGCTACAACACAGCAATAAATTTTCTACTCCATGGCCCTCAAAGAACAATTATACATTCCTGTATTCTGCACCTGAAACATACTCATACCAATGACAACTCCTCTGCTGTTGCAACTTGAAAACTACTCCTGAAAGTCCCCTCACATTTACCTAAGTTTTTAGTCATTCTGAAACACCCTATATGTTTTCGAAAATGGACTTCATGTTGAAAATACTTAATCATGAAATGAAAATTGGAATGTAAGGAAAAAGACAATATTGTCTATTTTTTATGCTAAACAACTGGCTTTGACACTTCAGGGTGTCATCTTCTGGCCATTTATCTGATCATTAAAGTGCACCACATGTTTTGAAACTGTGCTGGTGAACAGTCAAATGTAAAACAGTACACACACCCACACAATGCACAAGCACAATGAAGCATCACTGGTTGATCCACAATGGGTCACTCAACCAACAATGTACACAAAAGTGGATCTTAGTGTATGTATCTTTGTTTGGTTCTACACCAGCACAATATTATTCCTATAATGGCAGTTGTTGCAGAGACAAGATGATCCTCCAGTGTCGAAACTGGTCACCTTACACAAAAATATAAACAAAATATTGTGATCTTGGCATTTTATTACATTACTATATTTTCCTACAATAAGTAAACTAATTGGGACATGCTGTTATATAAAGTTCCAGCTTGCATGTATTACTGTAAAATTTGTCATGCTTAATTTTCCTGTGTGTCTGTTACATTTATAGTGAGAAATTTTCATTTTGTTCAACTAAACAGGATAATAATTTGTTTTGTGTGTGTGGTTTTTTTTAGTTGCAGATAAATCAGAGCATAATTTTCTGCAATTCAACACAACGTGTTGAGTTGCTTGCCAAGAAAATAACAGAATTGGGATATTGTTGTTACTACATTCATGCTAAAATGGCACAAGCACATCGCAATCGCGTTTTCCACGATTTCAGAGCAGGCCTGTGCCGAAATCTTGTGTGTTCAGGTAATTCATTTGTCTAAATTATCAGCATCAACATTGGTGTTGTGTTCATTGGAATAAACTTAGTATTTTTCATTTTCTTTTGCAGATCTGTTCACAAGAGGTATAGATGTTCAGGCTGTGAATGTGGTAATAAACTTTGATTTCCCAAAGATGGCTGAAACTTACTTGCATCGAATCGGTAGATCAGGAAGATTTGGTCATCTCGGTATAGCAATAAATCTTATAACTTATGAAGATAGATTTGCACTACATCGTATTGAACAGGAACTGGGTACGGAAATCAAACCTATACCCAAGGTGAGAAAATAATTAGATTGATAATAGTACATGTTTTACTGGACTTCCAGTACATTCTCAGATCAAATATTTTCAAATGAAATATTACTGTTGCAGGTGATAGATCCCTCGCTGTATGTTGCAACGAAAATCGAAGACGCTCAGGGAATTGATGAGTCAAATGTGAGCAAATAGACTCAGTTTTCGTTTTCAGTGCCAGTGGTGTGGTAACAGTGCTGGACACTTAGATGCAAAGTGAAGTTTTTGTTTTGTTTCGTCTTTTCCCATTGTACATACTACAGAATCAGTACTTCCTCATAGTGCAGGCCGAAACGAACATGCGTCCTGGTGGAGGAAACAGTTTAATTTGAATATTTTCCACTTTTTGTGGAATGTGAATAGACGGTGTGAATTTTTGTTTAGACTTTTTATACGATTTATATAGTGTATGACGCTATCTACACTCGTGGAGTGACCGAAGAAATTTCTAGATTGTTATTTGCTTTGTTCTCCCAGTGGATCAGTTGTATTGCTGACATTCTAATGAATAATGAGTCATAATTTTTATTTTAACTAAATATATTCTGGAATTTCCAATTCGATCCACTGCCAGAACTACAAAGAGTGAATAGTTTTGTAAATTTATTTTTATATATACATTGTCGATTGGCTATGGAAAGTCTTTCAAGAGAACGAAGCACACCAGGTGACAGCTGCTTTTTGTTATGCATATAACCCGACATCTTACCCCCAACACCATCTTTTGGATCTCGATGCATAACATCTAGCAGCAAAGTCATTCTGAATGAAAGCACACTTGAAGAATTTTCCATAGCCAGGTATTGAGTGCAAATTTTGAAACGACTGGATAATCTGTCCGTTAAAATCAGAACTTGAATCATAGTGCAAGCAATATTGTCTTTATAGTAGAACAAAGATCTTGAACTTTCTAAAGATCTTTAATTTTGAAGGACTTCTGTATTTTCTTGTTGTGAAGTGTGGAGTGAGAGATGTGTAAATAATTAATAATCGGAAATTGTGAAGGTGCAGATGTGTATGAAAGTGTAGCTGAAAGGAGTTTTTCATTTAGTTTATTGTAAAGCGGTTAAGTTCTTCAGTGTCAGAGATGGCACAGATACTGCATTGTTTGAAATGTGTGATTGTGCTGTGAGTATTTGTGCATGTAAAGAAAATGCTGTTCAAGAATTCAGGGAAACTCGGAACCTCTAGCGAAAAATGAGGTTTTGTACTGAAGCTTGAAGTTGATATAAAGAGTACCTGTAGAGATCCAAAGCACACAAGGCTTAAGTGCAGCAAGCCTTAGAAATCCATAATTACTGACAGGGGAGTGGATTTCTGTCAATAAGCTGCACACAAAAAATATGTGATAAATACTTCAGGCACTATGTGTCAAATGCCTATATACCAAAATTACCTTTTCAAATTTTATTGCATCAGCTTTCTTTTTACATCATTTTGGTTTGAATTAAAAGATAAAACAGTAAGAATACTTCAGAAAAAAAATGGAAATCACTTCGCAGAGATTACAGTATAGTTGCATTACGTTATTTTCCTTCTTCAGATCAATGGCCATTGGGTAAAAAAAATGGGTTTCACAACTGAGGTATAAAAAAAATCACAAAATTTACTATTTCGGCCAGAAATTTAAAATTTGACATTTTGGCACATTGGCATAAAGAAACTTTAAAAAATAAAAAAATGTGAAGGCACATAATTGGCTGAATTTTTAGTGAAATGAAATTGTTGTATGACATTGTGAAAAATTTCCCATAGTAATTAAAATTTTATTTATATTGTTATGTTCAATATTTTGGCTTTGTAAATTGGTTTTCTTATGATACCATTATCATTATTGTTTCTTCAAAATGGTGAATTCAAACAACAAAAGACAAAAACAGGAAAAAATATATCCATGCCTTCACTAACCTGGTTGTTTTATTATTTCTGTTGCCCCTTCCTTGTATTTAATGTGCATTGCTCTGGTCTTTAATCACAACTTGTGGCGAGTTTCCAACTACCCTCATAATATTTATGCATTCCATCCTATACTCTTCAGAAGTTTATATAGAATCTATAATGATAATTATCTAAAATTTTATGGATAAAATGTCAGTGGAGACAAGGTACTAAATAAAAATGTAGCATTAACATCATTACACTTGAACACATCTTAGAGCGGAGACAGCCATGGCATGCCAAACTGTAAGCATGCACAGATTGGCTGCACACGTGCCGTCCAGGGATTAGCCCACCTCGCCACTACTCAGGTTTCCTTGGTCTTTCACGGCGCTGCTAGGCAGGGCGTGACATTAGACTAGCTGTGCGATGCGACTGTTTCTTCTGGCATATGGTGCGTCAGTTGATTCGTAGTGGCAGCCGTGTTTATTCCTCGCTATTTGTTAGCAATTCATAAGAAGTTTATAAGTACAGTACAGTTGTTGTTGCAATGGAACATGCCCACAGAGGTGGTCTAGTGACATGTCACGAGCCTTCAAAACTGAATGGGAATTGAAATTTTTTTTTTAGAAGAATGAAAATTCCCAATGTCTATTATGCAGTCGCATACTCGCTGGGTACTGCAAATTGGCAATAGAATGGCATTATAAAACAACAAAGAACTTAATGATATAGTTGGGGCTGAAAGATCAAACAAGTTGGCGAAATTAAAGACAGTGTTATGTAGCGAGATGGACCGAACGTTAGTATCCCTTACAAATCTTTGTGTTTCTGATGTTTGTAAATACAAACATATTTGTCATTAGAACTGAAATTGAGTTCACTCGGTTTTTGTTTCCTTTTTTAGCCTGCAACTGAACGTAGCAACCTGCCATTAATAGCTAGCTACAAAAAGTGCTCAAAATTGCAAGAGCCAATAAGCCTTTCAGCGATTGCGATTTCATCAAGGAATGTATTGTTGAGGCGGCGGAACTCTTGACACCACTGAAAGTAAAGTAGTTCAGTGAAATTACTCTTTCCCGACAGACAATAGCTTGTCGCATGTCAGCGGATTTTTACAGGCAGTTAATTGCTTTGGACGAGTCGACCGACATTTCGGACACATCACAACTAGCAATTTATGTTCATGGAGTCGACAAAATTTTTCACATGACAGAAGAACTATTAGACTTAGTGCCAATGAGACACATGAGGGGTACTGACTTGCTAAAAGCAGTTGAAGAGGTAGTTGAAGCTGTTGGCCTGAATTGGAAAATGTTAGTTTGTCACCACGGATGGAGCACCAGCAATGTGAGGGGCCTCAAAATGGGCTTGTAGCATTGTTGCGTAAAAAGTTAGAACAATCGACAGATTTGTACAGAATTCATTGTTTTTGTACACAAAGAAGCTCTTTGTGCTAAATATGCAAATTTGGAGCATGTGATGAAGTTGGTAGTCACCATAGTCAATTTTTTTTAAGTCACATGGCTTAGTGCACAGTTTAAACAGTTTCTCGCGGAACTGAACGAAGAGTATGGAAATGTTATTTACCACTGTGAAATATGTTGGTTTAGTCGAGGGGCATGCCTCGAAAGATCTTTAAATTTAAGACTCGCTATTGAGTTCCTGAAGGAAAAAGGGAAGGAAGAGCAAAAATTAGAAGATCCAAAATAGATTGCAGACCTCGACTTTTTAGTTGATCTGACAGCACACTTGAACACTCTCAATAAGATTTGCAAGGTGAGAAGCAGCTTATTTCTGATCTGATAGAAAAAGTGGATGCATTTAAAAAAAAAAAAAAAAAAAAAAAAAACCTCGCGTTGTGGAAGGAACAACTCGTGACAAAGGATACCGCCCATTTCCCTACACTCTCTTAAAGTCAGAGAAAATGCAAATTTTGACGAATTGGTTTCTGTGTTGGAGGAAATACAGGCACAATTTTCTAAACGATTTCAGGACACTGCCAGTCTGACATCTGGTTTTGAACTATTTTCTAGACCCTTTGCCGTTTGTTGAAAGAGCTCCTTTGCACTTGCAAATGGAATTGATTGACCTGCAGTGTAATTTCCATTTAAAAACCAAATTTCTTTCCGTAAAAACTATCCTAGAATTTTACAAAGGTTTTCCACGGAAGAATTTACCTGTCTTGACAATGAGGCTGCAAGAGTTATATCAATTTTTGGTTCGACGTATGTGTGTAAAAGGTTTTTCCGATTATGAAACTAAATAAGTCAACATTACGTGGCAATCTGAGTGGCGAAAATAAGAAACTGCATGCTTTTGTATTTGTCATGTTTTGTTGAGAATTGCAGTTATTGCAAATTCTGTACAGTAGTTCCAGATCATAAAATTTGCTTGCTTCGCATGTAGTTGGAATCAATTATTCCACATCATACTGCATGCTGTAGACTAATTTTATGTTCGTTTCTATATCTCAGCTTAAATGTTGTAAGAATTTTACAAGTGACGATATGAGAAGCAACATATTGTTGGTGTAATGCAGTTTCAAACCCAGCGTCGTTATTTTTCTGTAGGTGTACCAACATCCAACAGATTCAGTATTGCTCAACATGATGTACAGAGCTTAATATTCTCAAATATAGTAGTATGAAACATGCTAGCAGGGCGGTGTTCGTTATGCGAACGCATTCAGTGTGTTCGTAGTTTTGCACGTGCAGTCAGCTGACGTGGTAGTAGGGGACGTGTGACGTCAGAAGGGAGAGATCCGCACGCGTGCAAAAGCTTGGCACGCATTCATGCACACTTGAAGAGTTCTTGGCCGTCCCTGTCTTAGATGACAGCATACTTCTGTAACTGCTGTAACTACATGAAACAACCCTCCAAAATCAATTATTCATGTAACATACAAAGCACAAAATTATTCAACAACATGATAGTACATTTAGAGAGACGTGTTAAATGCCTGCAGGATAAATGGTACACAACATTAAAACCTTATAAAACCATATACAATGTGTCCCAAGTCAGGACTGGACTAAGTATCACGAACATGGTGAGAGGTAGGGGTGGGCCCTGCCTGCCTGCCTTTCTGGTATCCACCATCTTGGATTCGGCTCACATTCTTCAATGGGAGGGTCATATGATAGATGTTATAAGGGTTTAATTTGACGAGAAACACAATGGTGCAGTCAGCTTTCCAATACCTTTATTAGGTAACAAATTACGGTTCAGTTGTTGTAACAGGTGTGGTTCGTCACAAATCATGACACTAATGGCTCAAAATAAACTTCAAACTAAATCGCATTTAGCAAAGTGTTCAACGTGCTGTCCGTATGCCTGAAGACATTTCTGTATCCATCCAAGAAAGTTTGCGTTTTGCACGATAAATCAGAGCAGGCATGACAGTATCATAGGGTTAAATTGTAAAACGCTTCTCGCTGGGCTCCAGTGCTTATGTTGGCACCAATGGTTAATGGTGGCAACACAGATGAGCAATAAATGTTTCCTTTCGACAACTTCAATTAAAAAATTTTTTTCTGAATGGACAATGGTACATACGAGAACCTGTCAACCATAAAGCAGGTACAGTATTAATTTTTGCCGAGAGTGAAACAAGCAGCAATAACACTCTGTAGCTCATGAAAAATATTAATGCAATTCTACAATTGATTGTACATCTGTTGCCAACGTCAGCAATGGAGCCCGGCAAGAAGCATTGTAAAATTTTACCCACAGGCCTAGGTAATCCTCTATTTCAGGTGTTGCACGTCACGAATCTTCACGCAATACACCACGGCCTTCAGTTACCCCATAGGTAGAAATCTAGGTCACATCAGATGAACATGGTGGCCACTTGACAAGACACCCAATCCAGAAGCCGGCAAAAGTGTCAAGCCAATTCTGTACACAGGCATCATAATGGGGTGGCACTTCATTGTGCTGCAAGTACGAAGGAAGTGTCCAATCTTTCATTGCAAATCATAAGTATTTGCAGACAGGTCACAGCATTGAGCATTCCTGGCAGAAAAATAGGGTCAATGAGACAGTCCCCAAATGCTGCACCATACCATCATTTTTCCACCTCCTTGAGACTTCCTGGGAAAGGTCCACCTTGGGTTGTCTGATGACCAGTAGCACATGTTGTGTATATTGAGCTGCACATTGATGTAAAAATTGGCCTTGTCACTAGAGTATCTTGTACGCAATGTCGGCATGATAGTCGGACACCCAACCACTGACAGATGCTGGAGTTGCATTTTGTTTGGATGCCATTTGTTGCTGTAAGATTTGCTGGATACTGCTCTGAGAAATGACATGCCATTGGGCAAGTTGCCTGATACTTCAGATGTTACTTTTGGCCACAGTTGCTAACTGTTATTGGCTCATCAGTAGCAGTGTGGGGCTTACCTGCTACGTATCCCATTTCTTCAAACTTTCTAATCACCTTCCTGACGGCACTCTCTGTGACAGGTTCTGTGTCCCTCAAGGCTTGAAGTCCCTGCTAATTTCTAGGGAATTCAAGCCACCTGCGGACAGGATGATTTCAATCCTCCCATCTTTGGTCAGTGGCATATTGTCCACATTATTGGGAGACCTGTAATGATATAATGAAAATGTGATCAGTTTGAGCATGCTGAATGACAAATTACACCTGTTACAACAAATGATGCATGACTTTTAATGATGGAAAATCCTATTGGAATATCACTAATGGAGAATAGATAACTCATCTTAGTATGTGAATTAAAGGTTTGCATATTGGGGATTTCGATAGCTAGTGTCTTTGTGTGTGTGTGTGTGTGTGTGTGTGTGTGTGTGTGTGTGTGTGTCACAAACACGCTTGGTTGTGGACCTTTAGTGTGTGGTTGGAATGGACTGATGCTAGATTGGGCTCTGTCGTGTCAGTCGAGTGGAGCGCGCGCAGCTATAACTGGCACGCCCTCCACAGGAGGTGTGTGTGAATGCACAGGTGACAATGCATCCTACACACAGTGCTGCCACCAGCCAGTGGAACTAGGCTTAAATCTGTTTAGTTGTGTCAAACACGAATATTCATGTCATAGTCCAATGCTCTATGAAAATAAAGAATGCAACTATTTGAAAGCTTAACAGATAATGTTAGTTGTAAGTAAAATCTTAACAGTTGTGTTACCTGCCATTTTAGGCAATATAAATGAGGCTATCAGCACTATAGCGGCCTAACCTAGAGCGCCTGTATAGGGGGAAAGAGTGGCTGTGTGTGATACTGCATCTGATTGGCCAACAGCCCCCAGACGTCTCCTTTTTACCAGATTTGGTGGGCTTTCTATATGGCTGAATAGTTATTGTGATTCTGTACTATGGAGTGTCTTAAAAGCTTCTGACAGAAATTCCACTGTACACTTGCATACAGTTAGTATTACAGTAGCCACTGCTCCACTTTTGCAGGTCTGTCTATTCTACTTACTTAAATTGTGATGTTCGTTGGTCGTTTACGATAGCTTTAGAATGTCGCAGCAATTTTTCAGATATAATGAAATTTACTGAGTGTAATTAATAATGTGTGTTACATAATCATTGACAGTCAAGAGAAATGCCTAATTCTTCTGTTGGCTGTAAACACTGAAGAGAAGATTTTTATATGATGCTTGTGTTCGCAAGGAATGAGGAAAGACGGAAACATTGGCAATGAAAGTTAACAGAGAAACGGAATGGTAAAGGCAACTTATGGAAACAAACAAATTATTTTGGTTTGTGTGAAGTAAATATTTTCTTCCTTCCCTCTGTCCAACGCAAGAAAGGCATTGATGAAAAAAATAGAAGTACTGTCTGTGCAACTCCTGCGAGGTGTAGTGCCTCTGGTTTAAAAAGGTTATGGCACCTCCCACTTTGCTGTTCATTATTGGATATTCACAATCCTATAATTTGTTACAGGATGTAACAAAAAAAAAAGAGGGGGTGGGACTTTTGACTCGGTGTAAGTATTCGTTTACCTATTTTGAGTCTGTTTCTGCTGTTTCAGTAGAGAGAGTTGCAGTATTTTTTCATTTTCCGTGGTAGTGTCTTCCTAAAAGTATGTACAGACTGGAGTTTTTGGTATTTCCCAGTGTATAAGATAGACAGGAGCACACTTAAAATGCATTATATCTCGGCAGGAAATAATGATATCCCCCCCCCCCCCCCCCCAGGGGCCGCCACAGGTCTTTTGTGGGTACATGTGTGGTCTGCATGGGGCCCCGAGCCGAAGCAGCCTTCCTTCCTGCTTCCTGGCTGCTTCATTTCCCCTCTGGTTTATGCTTTCGCCCGGAGATGGGTGTCATGTGTGAGTTTAGCTGGTCTCCTGTACCCGCTTGTTCCTTTTGTCAGTTTCTCTTCTAACCTTTGCTTCCGCTTTTCCCTCCTTACTGTACTCTTCTAGCCTTCCTCTCTGCCTTGGCCTTTCAGACTCAACCTCTTCCACAGGCCAGGCCTAGGGAGAGCTGATACCTTCCGACCATGCTGATTGGTCCCTCCGTCCGTTTCTCTGGAAGTGTGAACAATCAGCTAAGGCGGGTGAGCCCTCAGTGAGGGCTCCCCATTAGGATGGAGTGCACCATTGGAGATGCCGGTAATCATGGGGGGCAACTTCACAATGACTTCTTCTTCCTCCTCTTCTACTTTGACCTTTACCCTGGAAAGGAAACTAGATGAACCAAAGACCAAGAAGGTTTTGCCTAACTAGCCAAAGTTTCTTCTCATTTCATGAACTGATGGCAATGACTTCACATCAGTGAATCCTTTTATAATACAAAGGGGGTGTCGATGCAATTGCCAGTCCTGTCAAAATGTGTTCCCACCAACGTAATGGGACACAACTGCTGGAAACCAAAAGTCCCCCCAGGGGACGTACGGTTCTTTCGTGAGTACATGCATGGTGAGCACGGGGCCCCGAGCTACTGCAGTCTTCCTTCCTTCTTTACTTCTCAGACTGCATTTCCTTCCCCCCTCCCCCCCCCACTCCTTATTTCCTATCCTCATTCCTACCCCTCTCCACTGGGGGACTGATAACCTCAGAAGTTTAGTCCCCCTAACCCAACCAAACAACCCAACCCAAAACTGAAACTGCCTTCCAAGCTCATAAGTTAATTCACACCACGCTGTTGCACAATTTTCTAGTCACTTCACCATACCCTACACTCGTCGTGGGGGTAGTTTTCTCACGATCCCTCGATGGCCAGTCGGATAAGGAAATTAAAGACTTAACTTTCTGACCAGGGCGTAATAGCTGTCCGTGTGTTGAAAAGGGTTAACTATAGCCTAACGCCAACCCGAACTGTGTTTGACTTTTGAGGAAATTGACCTTCCTTCCAAGGTAAAAGCAGGATGCGAAATAGTCTCCATTCGGCTGTATGTTCCTAACCCTACCCGATGTTATCAGTGTCAGCGGTTCAACCACACCGGTCAGTCGTGCCCCGATGCAGCCAAATGAGTCACCTGTGGTAGGGACGCACATGAGAGTGACTGCCCACCTCTGTCCCCTCGCTGCATTAACTGCATGGGTGACCATCCTGCTAATTCTAAGGAATGCCCTGTGTATAAAGATGACCGGATCATACAGAAAATCGGTTAAGGAAGAAGTTTCCACCTCTGCTGCCTGGAAATTATTAGCAAGTAGAAAGCTTGCTGTGCTCCCAGCGGGTACCTACAGCAATGTCCTTTCCTTTCCTTGACCAACAAAGGAGATGGGTACACAGAAGTGTGATTTTACCTTTAGTGACACAGTTGTCAGATAAGCCAGCCCAAAGATTGCCCGCTCGACATTCCAAATGTCTTCTGCTCACTCTAAACCCCAGTACACATGATTTTCACAGAAATCTTGGGCCACTAAGTCGGAAGTCCGGACTTAAAAAAAGAAAAAAAAAATCCTCTTCATGAAGATTTTCTTAAAACTTCATCTTCCCAATCAATAGCCGCTCATTCTTCTAACCGAACTGCCTCAAAAGAGGCAGATACAAAGGAAAAGTTCCTCAGTCATGTGGGTATCCTAGGAAATGAACAGGCTGGCCAGTTGGCTAGAGTAGCTGTAACTCCCTGCCCCCCCTTCCCCTGGGCTATTCAGAGAGCAGATTTGAAGGTGCAGATGAGATCACTACTCATACAGGATTGGAACACCAACTGGCCGGCTACTGCTCTGTCTAATGAACTATGCTCCATAAAGTCAACTGCAGCTTGGAGTTCTTCCTTACGCCCTTCTCGAAGGGAATCCACTCTCCTTTGCCGTCTCAGCATCGGTTTTCTTTTGCGTAATGATCCTCCCCACATTGTGGTTGTGGGGCCTTACAATTTGAGGCTCTTATCTTCATGGAATGTCCGCTCCTCTTAGTGCTCTGTGCCAAATACGGAATTCCACACTCATTGCCCTCGGTTTTGGCAAATGATTCACGGATAGCTGACAGAGGTCTTGCATTTATCCGTGAAAGCAGTTTTTACTCTAGGTTGTAAGACTTTATTGCTGACACTTGGACAGGATAGGTGGGTTTGTGGCCCTCCCTGCGAGCCACAGGGTTTGGATCTCTCCCATCCCCCTGACGACTTCCATTTCTCCTTTTAACTTGTTTTTAATTTACGTTGTTTCCCTTTTTACATTTTAGGCTTCTCATTTAGGAGCACACACTGTTCTCCTGTTTCTGTCATTAATTAACGGTGATTCTGCATAATCCTGCTTTTTCTATTGGTTTTAGTTCTGTTCTACTTGATTTTGACCCCCCCCCCCCCCCCACCTTTAGTTCCTCTATTTTACTGTTGTCATGGTCTTAGCCGACCACACCCTGGCTTGTACTCTACGCAGAGGTCATGGGACTGATGACCTAGCAGTTTCGTCCCATCAACCAACAAACCAAAAAGAAGAGTTCCTCTCCTTCACCGCCACGGCGTGATTCTTTGGTCACGCCACCCAGCCACCCATCAGTAGATAGCCCCAGCCGTCCTCTGTCTCACCAGGACTTTCTACTGTTTGCTGATCTGCTGGCCTTTCACCGGCGGAGGAAGCTGCCCCTTCTGATCATTTCAGGAAGGAGGCAGAACAGATGTCTGAACTCGTGAAACATGACTGTCCATCTGTCTATTGCAGCAGCAGTGCCCCCTCACAGCCAGGCCCTCAGTGGCTGTCGAGGTAATTTCCTCTTGCCTTCTCCCTTTTTCTAATTCTCTTGATATCTATATGGCATTCTTTCAGTGGAACATCAGAAGCAACTGTGATGAATAAAGACTACAACTTTGACTACATATAGTAGGTCTACAAGAAACAAAGCACACACCCCCCCCCCACCCCCCAGGGGGCCCACAGCTCTTTTGTGGGTACGTGTGTGGCGCACCACGGGGCCTCCGAGCTGAAGCGGCCTTTCTTCTGTCCCAGGCTGCTTCCCTCTCCCCCCCCCCCCCCCCCAGTTTGTGCCTTCGCCTAGAGACGGGTGTTTTCATTCAGTGAAAGGTTTTCTTTTCTTACTCGGAGACTTCTCCTTTTCGTGGTCCTCTTGCTTTCCTTTCCTGTCCTTTCGCCTTCCCCTCTTGTTCCTTTCTGCTTGTCCTCGACCAACCCTCTTAATGTCCGCCTCGGCGTTTGTGATTCTCCTCCTTCATCCTTTTCTCTTCTTCATCTTTTCTTCCTCTTGTATTTCCTCCCTGTGCGTGTGTGAAGGTCACCCCACACTCTGCGTAGCCGGTGACGGGGTAAGGTGTTACTCCCTACCCCAGGTAGACAATTAGGGCACGTACGTGCCATCCCGGTAAAGGCCGGGCCCAGGGAGGGGTGATTACCCGAGCTGGTACCTTCCAAACATGCCAATTGGTCCCTCCGTCCATTCTCGGGAGGTGTGGCCTGAGGTGCTAACAGTGAGGACCCCCACAAGGAAGGAGCGCGCCATCGGAGACGCCGGTAATCATGGGGAACACTTCCGCTATGAAATCTTACAAATCTATTACGATCCTGACCCAAAAAAGAAAACATGATGAATCTCGGTCCAAGAAAGTCTTACCTAACATTCCCAAGTTCCTCGTAGTATCTCGTACTGATGATCAGGATTTTTCTTCTGTGAATCCTTTTCTTATTCAGAAGGGAGTCGATGCGATCACAGGTCCCTGCTCCAGACAGGGCAATGGGACCTTGTTACTTGAAATTGAGAATGCCTTTCAGGCACAGAAATTATTTCGGGCTACGCTTGTGCATACTTTCCCTGTGAAAGTGGAGGCTCACCGCACCCTCAGCTCTTCGCGTGGGGTAGTCTTCACAAGATCCCTGGATGGGTTATCGGACGAGGATATACTCAACTATGTCCGATCAGGAAGTTACGGCTGTTCATCGTGTAATGAATAAAGTTAACAACGATCTCGTGCCGACTTGTACTGTCTTCTTGACTTTCGACAGGGTTTGAACTACCATCTAAGGTGAAAGCGGGCTACGAAGTTATTTCCGTTCGCCCGTATATACCCCATCCTACACGCTGCTACCATTGCCAGAGATTTAATCACATTAGTAAGTCTTGTCGTAATGCAGCCAAGTGCGCCACCTTCTGTGCCACTGTTGTCAGATCGGCTAGCCGGAAAATTGCTCGTTCCACCTCTCCGATCCCTTCTGCCTGTTCTACAGTGAATTCGTCGACCAGTTCCTACACATCCCGGGCACCTAAATCCGCTGCCCAGAGTTCTAAAAAAGAACCTGTTCATGATGATTTTCTAAAAACTCCGTCTTCTCAATCCGCTTCTTCTACTCATCAGGCCTCTAAGAAGGCTCACAGAAAGAGCAGCCCCCTCCACCCTTCCCCGCCGCGGCGTGACTCTTCGGTCACACTGGCCTCAGCCGTCTTCTGTTTCACCGGAACGCTCTGTCTGCCGGGCCCCCGGCCCTTTACCGGCGGTGGAAGCTGCCCCTCTTGCTCAACTCGGGGAGGTGGCAGACGCATCTGACACAACACATACTTACTTCCACTTAGACCTCGCGATATGCAGCCCTCAGCTTCCACGTCGGTTCGAGTGGTATGCAGTTTCTGACATGTACTCGAGTGATCATTTCCCTTGTGTAATCCCCTTCCTGCATCATTCCCCATCTCCTCGTCACACCAGTTGGAACATATCTAAAGCCAACTGGGGGCTTTATTCTTCAATGGCTGTTTCTCATGATTAGAATTTTTCCAGCTGTGACAGGTCGAATACCTCACAGAGGTTATTCTCACCGCTGCCGAACATTCCATACCTCGTATATCCTCTTCTCCATATCACGTCCCAGTCCCTCGGTGGACTGTAGCCTGCTGCGACGCTCTTAGAGCCCGGTGACGTGCTTTACGCACTTTCCACCACCTCCCAACATTGGAGCATTGTATCATTTATAAACGATTGCGAGCTCAATGTCGTCATATTATAAAAGACAGAAAAAAGCTAGCTGGTCTGCTTTTACCAGTTCTTTTAACTGTTCTACTCCCTCCTCGGCTGTCTGGGGTGGCCTACGCCACTTATCTGGCATCAAGGTCCACTCCCCGATTTCTGGCCTGACCATCGAGAATGCAGTCCCGTTGATGTTTCTAACGCTTTGGGCCGCTCCTTTGTGGAGGTTTTGAGCTCTGCCCATTACCACCCTGCCTTTCTCCCTCGCAAACAGGCAGAGGAGGCATGGCCGCCTTCTTTCCACTCTTTTAATCGTGAAAGTTATAATGTTTCCTTCACCATGCAGGAGCTAGACCGTGCTCTCACCTGTCCCGATCTTATGCTCCTGAGCCCGATTCCATCCATATTAAGATGCTGAAGACCCTTTCTCCTGTGGGCAAGTGTTTCCTTCTTAGCACCTATAATCACATATGGACGGAAGGTCAGGTTCCCACAAGTTGGTGTGAAGCCGTTGTTGTCCCAATCCCCAAACCAAGGAAGGACAAACATCTCCGTTCCAGTAATTGCCCCCATTTCTGACAAGCTGCGTCTGTAAGGTGATGGAACACATGGTTAATGCTTGGTTGGTCTGGCTTCTCAAATCTCAACACCTCCTGACTAATGTCCAATGTGGTTTTCGTAGACACCACTCTGCTGCTGATCACCTCGTTACCTTGTCGACCTTCATTATGAATAACTTTCTAAGGAAGTGTCATATGGTAGGAGTGTTGAAACTTCCTGGCAGATTAAAATTGCGTTCCTGAACCAGGACTCAAACCTGAGACCTTTGCCTTTCGCGGGCAAGGGCACTACCAAGTGTGCTATTCCGACACGACTCACGATGCCGCCTCACAACTTTACTTCCGCCAGTACCTCACCTCCTACTTTTCTTGCCCGCGAAAGGCAAAGGTCCCAGATTCGAGTCCTGGTTCCGGCACACAATTTTAAGCTGCCAGGAAGTTTCATATCAGCACACACTCCACTGCAGAGTGAAAGTTTCATTCTGGTAGCAGTGTTCTTCGACTTGGAGAAGGCTTACAAAACCTGTTGAAGATAAGGCTTCCCCTCACTTTGCACACATGGGGCGTTTGTGGCCGCCTCCCTCTCTTTATTGAATCATTTTTGGCGGACTGCAAGTTCCAGGTATGGGTGGGCTCTGTTTTGTCAGATACCTTTCGCCAGGAGAATGGGGTGCCACAGGGCTCCGTCTTGAGTGTGGCTCTGTTTGCCATTGCAATCAATCCGATTGTGAATTGCCTTTCAGCCGACGTTTCCAGATCCCTTTTTGTAGACGATTTTGCAATTTATTGCAGCAGCCAGTGGACGTCTCTCTTGGAGCATTGTCTTAAACGCTGCCTTGACTGCCTATATTTCTGGAGCATTTTAAATGGCTTCCGCTTCTCCACTGAGAAAATGGTGTTTATAAACTCTGGAGATACAAGGAATTTCTTCCACCATCTCTACGTCTCGCCCAGTTGCCTTCCCATTCGTGGAGACAACAAAATCCTTGGGGCTAATGTTGGGTCGGAAACTTTGCTGGTCCCCACACGTGTCCTACCTGGCTGTCCGTTGTGCCCGATCCCTTAATGTTCTTCATGTCCTTAGTGGCACATCATGGGGAGCAGATTATACCGTCCTGCTTCACCCTTACCAGGCCATTGTTCAAGCTGGACTACGGAAGCTTTGTATACTCATCTGCACGGCTGTCTCTTCTCCGCTATTTCAACTCCATTCACCTCCAGGATTATGCCTGGCGACTGGTGCATTTTATACCAGCCCTGTTGAAAGTCTTTATGCTGAAGCTGCTGTATTACCCTTGACCTCTTGGCATGACATACTCTTGTGTCGGTATGCATGCCCACTGCTGTCGATGCCCAACCATCCATCTTACCCATTATTCTTTGATGACTCCCTTGATCGCCAATATCGGTTTTCTGTGATAGCCTTGCTTCCACCTGGAGTTCAGTTTCGCCGCCTGCTTCAGCGGCTCGATTTTACCCTTCCTTCCACCTTTCAGTTGAGTGAGAGTCCATTGCTACCATGGCATCAGGCCCATCCTGTCGTGTACCGAATCCAACGTTCCTTTCTGTTCTCAACAGATAACGGCTGACATGTTTGTTTTCTGTGGGGTACTGGCCACGTGGATAATTAAGTGAGAACCGTAAAACTGATCCCGACTGCTTGGAGGACCTCCTCACGCCCCTCTTGGTGAGAGGTGGTCATCTTAGCCCGGTTGCAGATCGGTAATTACCGATTCAGCCACCGTCATTTGCTAACCACTTACCCTGCACCGCTGTGCTCCTGTGGTGAATTGCTGATGGTGCGACATGTTTTACTGTCTAGTATTAATTTTAAGCATCTCCGTGTAGCCCTTAATTTGCCGTCTACTTTGAAGGAACTTTTAGCTGATGACACACGAACAGCAGCTCGAGTTTTGCATTTTATCAACATGGCTAATTTACCAAAAGATATTTAACACTGCTAATTGATATTTTTTATCCTTCTTTGTCAGCTTTCTCTTGATACTCTCCTTTCTGGAAGTTATCACTTTTTTCAAGATCTAGCGAATCCCTGTTCCGATTCGGGCGCTTATGACCTGAGACGTTGTGCGCCCTAATTCTCATATCCCACACTATATCTCTGTGTGTTTTGATTTACCTCCTGCCCATATAGGTGCTATGCTACTCATTTGGGAAGACATATATTATCATCCCATCTACATCTACAACCATACTCCGCAAGCCACCTGACCGTGTGTGGCGGAGGGTACCTTGAGTACCACTATTGATTTTTCCTCCTATTCCAGTCATGTATTGTTCGCGGAAAGAAGGATTGTCGGTATGCCTCTGTGTGGGCTCTAATCTCTGATTTTATCCACACGGTCTCTTCGCGAGATATAAGTAGGAGGGAGCAATATACAGCTAGACTCCTCGGTAAAGGTATGTTCTCGAAACTTCGACAAAAGCCCGTACCGAGCAACAGAGCATCTCTCCTGCAGAGTCTTCCACTGGAGTTTATCGATCATCCACGTAACGCTTTCACGATTACCAAATGATCCTGTAACGAAGCGCACTGCTCTCCGTCGGATCTTCTCTACCTCCTCTATCAATCCCACCTGGTACGGATCCCACACCGGTGAGCAGTATTCAAGCTGTGGGCGAACAAGTGTACTGTAACCTACTTCCTTTGTTTTCGGACTGCATTTCCTTAGTATTCTTCCAATGAATCTAAGTCTGGCATCTGCTTTACCGACGATTGATTTTATATGGTCGTTCCATTTTAAATCCCTCCTAATGACTACTCCCAAATACTTTATGGAATTAACTGCTTCCAGTTGCTGCCCTGCTATAGTGTAGCTAAATGATAAAGGATCTTTCTTTCTGTGTATTCGCAGCACATTACACTTGTCTACATTGAGATTCAACTGCCATTCCCTGCACCATGCGTCAATTCTATGCAGATCCTCCTGCATCTCAATACAGTTTTCCATACTACAGCATAATCCGCAAAAAGCCTCAGTGAACTTCCATTGTTATCCCAAGTTCATTTTATATATTGTGAACAGCAACGGACCCACGACACTCCCCTGTGGCACACCTGACATAACTTTTATTTCAGAAGACTTCTCTCCATTGAGAATGACCTGCTGCTTTCTGTTATCTGGGAATTCCTCAATCTAATCACACAATTGGTCTGATAGACCATATGCTCTTACTTTGTTCATTAAACGTTTGTGGGGAACTGTATCAAACGCCTTGCGGAAGTCGAGAAACACAGCATCTACCTGAGAACCCGTGTCTATGACCCTCTGGGTCTCGTGGATGAATAGCGCGAGCTGGGTTTCACACGAACGCCTTTTTCGAAACCCATGCTGATTCTTACAGAGCAGATTTCTAGTCTCCAGAAATGTCATTATACTCGAACGTAATACATGTTCCAAAATTCTACAACTGACCGACGTTAGAGATATAGGCCTATAGTTCTGCACATCTGTTAGAGGACCCTTCTTGAAAACGGGGATGACCTGAGCCATTTTCCAATCTTTCGGAACGATATGCTGTTCTAGAGACCTACGATACACCACTGCGAGAAGGGGGGCCAGTTCCTTCGCATACTCCTACTGCAAACTTCCCTACAGGCGGTTGCCATCCGTATCACCATCCCCAACAGTCACCTCTCTTTGTGATATTTATACCCCGTCGTCTGCCATTCTTAGTGCAGACTTTTATTGCACCTTGTTGCTCAGCTTCCTACACCATTTTTGTTGATTGGCGACTTCAATGCCCACCATCCTCTATGGGGATCATACTACTTCTTCCATCAGCTAGAACATCTCCAAAGCTGACTGGAGTTTCTATTCTTCCTCAGCAGTTTTCCATGATCAGAATTTCCCGAGCTGTGACAGTCAGGTCAACTACCTCACAGACATCATCCTCACCACCACCACCATCACTGTATATTCCACACCCCGAAGTTCCACCTCTCCACGTAGGGTCCCAGTTCCCTGGTGGAATGCAGCATGTAGTGACGCTATTAGTCCCACGACATGCTCTACGTATGTTTCAACGCCGGCCTACTTTGGAGAATTGTATCATTTACAAACGACTAAGAGCGAAATGCCTTCGTATCATTAAAGAAAGCAAAAGAGCCTGCTAGACTGCTTACAGGAGTTCCTTCAACAGATTTACTCCTTCGTTGGTTGTCTGGGGTAACCTACGCCAATTATCTGGCACTAAGATCCATTCCCCAATCCCCAGCCTGAACGTAGCAAACAAAGTCCTCATGGAACCTGTTGATATATCCAGTGGTTTAGGTCAATCTTTTGCTGAGGTCTCAAGCTCAGATAATTACAATCCTGCCTTCCTTCCACAAAAACAGGCAGAGGTGGCCCGACTGGCTTCTTTTACGTCTCCAGTTGTGAAAGTTACAATGCCACCTTCACCCTGCAGGAGTAGAACTTGCCCTTACCCTGTCCCGGTCCTCTGCCCTTGGACCTGATGCCATTCGTATTCAGATGCTGAAGAACCTCTTCCCTGCAGGTAAATGCTTTCTTTTTTGCACTTACAATCGCATCTGGACTGTAGGCGAAGTTCCCACTCATTGACGTGAAGAAATTGTCCCCATACCCAAAGCAGGAAAGGACAAACATCTTCCTTCCAGTTATCCCCCCATTTCCCTGACCAGCTGTGTGTGTAAAGTAATGAAGTGCATGGTTAATGCTCGGCTGGTTTGGCTACTCTGATCTCTATGCCTCCTCACCAACGTCCAATGTGGATTTCGAAGGCATTGCTCTGCTATTGATCACCTCGTTACCTTGTTGACCTTAGTTATAACTTTTTGCGAAAACATCAGACAATGGCTTCGATTTGGAGATGGCTTTGACAGTTGTTGGCGGGCGGGCGTTCTCCGCACCATGCATACATGGGATCTTCGCGTATCCCCCTCTTTATTCGTGCCTTTTTTAAAAGATGGAATGTTCAGGAAATAAATGGTCTCTGTTTTGTCAGACACCTTTCGCCAGGAGAACGGGGGTGGCACAGGGCTCTGTCTATAGCATAGCACTTTTTGCCATTGCAATCAACCCAAATATGGATTGCCTCCCAGCTGATGTTTCAGGCTCCTTGTTTGTGGACGACTTCACAATCTGTTGCAGCAGTTAGAGAATATCTCCTGGAGTGTCGTCTTCAGCATTGCCTTGACAGTCTGTATTTCTGGAGTGACGCAAATGGCTTCCGTTTCTTCCATGAGAAAACGGTGTGCATCAACTTCTGGTGATAAATGAGTTTCTTCCACCATCTTTCCATCTCTGTCCCATCGCTCTCCCATTTGTGGAGACAACATTTTTTGGACTAACATTGGATAGGAAACTTAGCTGGTCTCCACAAGTGTTTTCTCTAGCTGCCTGCTGTACTCATTCCTTTAACATTCTGCATGTTCTTAGTGGTACATCATGGGGCGATCAATCCACTGTCAAATCAAAGCTGGATTATGGGAGCTTTGTGTACTCTTCTGCACGGCCGTCCATTTAACGCTGTCTTAACTCGATCCACCATCGGTGGGGTTACGCCTGACGTAGGAGCATTTTACACTAGCCCTCTTGAAAGCCTCTATGCCGAATTACCTTTGACCGATCGGCGCGACATGTTGGTATGTCGGTACGCATGCCGTCTGCTGTCAATGCCCAACCACCCTTCCTCTTTCTTTCTTCAATGACTCCTTTGATAGCCACTATGGACTGTCCGCGACTGCCCTGTTCCCTCCCGGAATCAGTTTTCGTTGCTTGCTTCAGCAGCTCGATTTTACCCTCCCTTCCACATTTCAAATAGGTGAGATCCCAGTGCCACCTTGGCTTCAGACTCAAGTTCGTGTTCACCTTGAATTCACCCTCACCTCAGAGTACTTTGGGTGCGGTTTACCACTCAAGGTTTCTTGAACTTCGTGCACGGCTCGATAACTCTCTATTCGTCTACGAAAATGGCTCCAAGACCAATGAAGGTGTCGGATATGTGTTTGTTGTCAGGGATGACCGTTTTCAGTACAGGCTTCATGACCATTGCTTGAATTTCACAGCTGAGCTCTTTGCTCTCTATCAGGTTGTACTATATATCTGCTGACACCGTTATCCTTCCTGTGTCATCTGATTTGACTCCCTCAGTGCCATCCAGAGTCTGAGAGACCCCTATTTGGTTCATCCTGTTGTGCACAGAATCAACTGCTCCCTTCAATTGTTACTGCCGACGGCCCTCGCGGTCACCTCCTGTGGGTATCTGGCAGCGCAGGCATACCTGGTAACAAGGCTGCTGATTCTGCGGACAAGGTTGCAACTCTCCTACCTTGGACAACTAAGTTGTGTGTCCCATCAAATGATATTCAAGGGGCTCTATCCGGTCACATTTTATTGTCATGGCATAATGTGTGGTCGTCGCTTACAAATAATAAGCTTTGAACCATTATCCACTCTCGGTGGCTTGGAAGACCCCCTCACACCACTTGCAATGAGAAGAGGTCATCTTAACCCAGTTGTTGATCGGACATTGCCGGTTCAGCCACTGCCACTTGTTAACTCATGACCCCACACCGTTGTGTTCCTGTAGTCACCTGCTGACGGTGCGCCATGTTTTAATGTCTTGTCCAAATTTTACTCCTGTTCGTATTGCACTGAATACCCTGGAAGAAATTTTAGCTGATGACTCTTGAGCTGCTGCTCGAGTCTTGAATTTTACCAACTTGACCAATTTATCAAAGGACATTTAGTTCTTCCTTTTGTTGTATTTTACTCTCTTTTTATCTGTTTTCATATAGTCTTATTATCCTTCAGTATATATGTTTTCATTTGGGCGCTAATGATCTCAACAGTTGTGTGCCCTAAAACAACAACAAAAATTAAATACCTAAAGCGCGCGCGCGCGCGCGCGCGCGCGCGCACACACACACACACACACACACACACACACACACACACACACTCACACCGTAAGATGATGGCATTTGTTTTAACCAAGTACTGATTAGTAAGCTAGATGATGTGTTTTGCCCTATGGGTGGAACTGATTCCTTACTTCAGTCATTACATGGCTCAATTTCTGCCTGGGTTGCTATGTAGGAGCAGGGCCCACGCGCAAACTGATAGAAACATGGTGACCGCCAGCTGGTTTGCCAATCTCCCCCTATACGGGCTCTCTAGCCTAACCCATAGAACACTGGTTTGTGGGAATGGCCACTGGAAGAAATTGATGTTTGCAGAATTGATGTGTAAGATTGTGATAGTGGTGTATAGCAATAATTGTTATATACATAACATGGTATGGTGCCGGTAATCGGCTATACATGGAGTTAACCATAACAGCATTTTTAGACCATTTGTTGTGTGGGTATTTTGGTGCACTTGGCCTTAATACACACAATATGTGGGATAGGTCATTATTGCTTTACATATCCCTATTCAAACATTGGACAAGATACACACGAGATGTAAGTGTTTGTCATCCATATCATCATTTACACGGATGGTATCACCACATGGCTGTGCAGATGTCTTCAAGTTATGGTAATAACTGTGGTACACCGGGGGCAGAAATTGCAGCAAGCTCATTAATTTTTTTTTTTTTTTTCTATGCGCTAATAGCGTGTCAGTTGGGATATAGCACGTCCAGTCTCAATTGCTATCGACCCTCATTTACCTTAACTGATATCGGCAAACAGGACATCTGGATCATTTCAATACTTATAAAACATATGGGGACAGGATGTTTTATACTGAAGGCACTGAATATTGAACCACTGCACGCTTGGTATTTTGTTGACACTGTTGTTGTTGTGGTCTTCAGTCCAGAGACTGGTTTGATGCAGCTCTCCACAATACCCTATCCTGAGCAAGTCTCTTCATCTCCACATAAGAACGGCAACCTACATCTGTCTGAATCTGCTTACTGTATCCATCTCTTGGTCTTCCTCTGCGATTTTTACCCCACACACTTCCCTCCAATGCTAAATTCACAATTCCTTGATGTCTAAGAATGTGTCCTACCAATCTACCCCTTCTTTTAGTCAAGGTATGCCAGAAATTCCTTTTCTCCCCAATTCTGTTCAGTACCTCCTCATTAGTTATGCGATCCACCCACCTAATTTTCACCATTCTTCTGTAGCACCATATTTCAAAAGCCTCAATCCTCTTCCTGTTCGCACTGTTTATCGTCCATGTCTCACTCCCATACAAGGCAACACTCCATACAAATGCCTTCAGAAAGGACTTCCTTAGGTTTAAATCAATATTCAATGTAACAAATTTCTCTTTTTCAAGAACGCTTTTCTACCCATTGCCATTCTGCATTTTATATCCTCTGTACTGCGACCATCATTTAATATTTTACTGCCCAAGTAACAAAACTCATATACCTCCTTTATTGCTTCGTTTCCCAATCTAATTCCTTCAGCATCACCTGATTTTCTTACGCTGCACTCCATTATCCTAGTTTTGCTCTTGTTAATGTTCATCTTATATGCACCTTTCAGCACACTGTCCATTCCGTTCAATTGCTCTTCCAGTTCCTTTGCTGTATCTGACAGAATTACTATGTCGTCGGCAACATGCAATGTTTTTAATTCTTCACCCTGAACTTTAATTCCTTCTCCAAATTTCTCCTTGATTTCCTTCATAGCTTGCTCCATGTACAAATTGAACAACAATGGAGAAAGACTACAACCCTGTCTTACTCCCTTTCCAACCACTGCATCCCTTTCATGCCCTTCAACTCTGACAACTGCTGTCTGGTTTTTGTACAAGTTGTAAATAACCTTACGTTCCCTATATTTTACTCCTGCTTGCTTCAGAACTTGAAAGTTTATTCCAATCAACATTGTCAAAAGCCTTCTCCAGATCTACAAAAGCTAGAAATGTAGGTTTGCCTTTTCTTAAGCTATCTTCTAGGATAAGCTGTAAAGTGAGTATTGCCTCCTGTGTTCCTACATTTCTCCTGAACCCAAACTGATCTTCCCCGAGGTCGGCTTCTACCAGCTTTTCCATCCTTCTGTATATAATTTGCGTTAATATTTTGCAGCCATGACTTATTAAACTGATGGTTCTGTAGTTTTCACACCTGTCTGCACTTGCTTTCTTAGGGATGGGGATTATAACATTTTTCTTAAAGTCTGAGGGTACTTCACCTGTCTCATACATTTTACACACCAGGTGAAACAATTTTGTCATGGCTGGTTCTCCCAGAGACTTCAGTAGCTCTGAGGGAATATCATCTACTCCAGGGGCCTTGTTTCGACTTAGGTCTTTCAGGGCTCTGTCAAATTCTTCTCTCAGTACAGTATCTCCTATTTCATCTTCATCTACATCTTCTTCCCTTCCTACAATATTGTCTCGAAGTTCATTTCCTTTGTAGAGCCCCTCTATATACTCTTTCCACCTTTCAGCTTTCCCTTCTTTGCTGAGAACTGGTTTTCCATCAGTGTCCTTGATATTCATAGAGCTGTTTTTCTTATCTCCAAATGTTTCTTTTATTTTCCTGTAGGGTGTATCTATTTTTCCCTATTTATACATTCTTCTACATCCTTGCATTTTCCTTCTAGCCACTCCTGCTTAGCCATTTTTGCACTTCCTGTCAATCTCATTTCTTAGTCGTCTATACTCCATTTTGCCTGTTTCATTTACTGCATTTTTATATTTTCTCCTTTCATCAATTAAATTTAGTATCTCCTGTCATATCCAAGGATTTTTTGTAGGTCTTTCCTTCCTACCTATTTTGTCCTCCACTACCTTCACTATTTCATCTCTCAATTTTACCCATTCCTCCTCTACTGTTTTATTTTCCCCCGTTTCTGTCAATTGCTGCCTAAAGCTCCCTCTGAAATTCTTAAGAACCTCAGGTTCCTTCAATTTATCCAGGTCCCATCTCCTTATTTACCTACCTTTTTGTAGTTTCTTTAGTTTCAGCCTACAGTTCATAACCAACAAGTTATGGTCAGAGTCTATGTCTGCCCCTGGGTATGTCTTACACTGTAGAACCTGGTTCCGAAATCTATGTCTTACCATTATAAAATCTATCTGGTATCTTCTGGTGTCTCCTGGTCTCTTCCACGTATACAACCTTCTTTTGTGATTCTTGAACCAGGTATTTGTTATAACTAAATTATGTTCTGTGCAAAATTCTACCAGGCGGCTTCCTCTTTCATTCCTTTTGCCCAGACCATATTCACCTACTATCCTCCCTTCCCTTCCTTGTCCTACTACCGAATTCCAGTCTCCAATAACAATTAAGTTTTCCTCTCCCTTAAATGTCTGAATAATTTCCTTTAGCTCCTCATATATTTCTTCGATTTCCTCATCATCGGCAGAGCTAGTTGGCATATAAACCTGTACTACTGTTGTCGGTGTTGGCTTCGTATCTATCTTGACAATGATAATGCAATCACTGTGCTGGTCATAGTAGTTTACCTGCATTCCTATTTTCTTATTCATTATCAATCCTACTCCTGTGATACCCCCAACTGATTTTGTATTTATAATCCTGTACTCACCTGACCAGAAATCCTGTTCATCCTGCCACCGAAGTTCACTAATCCCCACTATATCTAACTTCAACCTATCCATTTCCCTTTTTAAATTTTCTAATTTTCCTACTCGATTAAGGGATCTAACATTCCACGCTCCGACCCGTAGAATGCCAGTATTGTCTTTCCTGATGATCACATCCTCCTGAGTAGTCCCCGCCCGGAGATCCGAATGGGGGACTATTTTACCTCCGGAATATTTTACCCGAGAGGATGCCATCATAATATGTTCATACAGTAGAGCTGCATGTCCTCGGGAAAGGTAACAGCTGTAGTTTCCCCTTGCTTTCAGCCGTTCGCAGTAGCTGTGTGGCAAAACCACATTAGCTGATGTTACAAGGCCAGCTCAGTCAATCATCCAGACTGTTGCCCCTGTAACTACTGAAGAGGCTGCTGCCCCTCTTCAGGAACCACACGTTTGTCTGGCCTCTCCACAGATACCCCTCCGCTGTGGTTCCACCTACGGTACAGCTATCTGTATCGTTGAGGCACACAAGCCACCCCACCTCGGCAATGTCTATGGTTCATGGGAGTGGTTGTTGACACTATGGTTACATATATTTCTCTCTAAAAGTACAGTGTACTTGAAATCATATCTTGTGATCAGTATAGCAGTGAAGGGTTGTTGTTTTTGTGCAGTGATAATGACATCCATCCATCCAGTCAGATGGTGTGTATGTTTGTGTGACATTTCCTGTTCTTCGCGATGATACTGAAGTCCTGGTCACATGGTAGGTATGAGTGCCCACTGACTAGGATTACTTTTGGTATGAAGTCTGCATGCAGAAACATGTATTGACACAGTAAGGCCATTACGTAATCAGTCGCTTTTGTTTGGACGTTGTGTTTAATGTAATGCATGAGACAATCCAATTCCTTGTGGTCCTCGGGATGCTTTGCCCTCACTCCATACATACATACATACAACATACATACGTGGTAGCTTTCTTGATGCATAGGTTGCGTATTCCAAGGCAGTGTGTCCACAGTTGCCGTATGTAGTACTATGTACCTGTCATAAGTACCAATGTTGGTAAAGTTCCCATCAAATCAAAGGCAATCGCGGTTGTATCATTGTCCTGATGGCTCCCTTCTGCTGCATCTTAATTCATTCCTGTACGCTTACTCTAGGCCTTTCCGTGATGCAACATTCTATCACGTTCCCATTTACCCTTCTCTTCTGCAGTGCCGGCTGCGGCATTTGTGATGTTATAGAGGTCACATTTACGCCAGGAATCACAGGGGGATGAAAGGACAAGATTAAATTTTGTATTAAATATTTGACGAAATATGTAGTAAGAGACAGGATCATCATGCTCGGATTTATATAAAATGTATAACTTCCCAATGCTCAGGTCTGGTGACAAATACTTCCAATCTACTGTTTCATTTATTCGTGCATAATGGCTCCAGTATGCAGAAAAGTTTTATGAAGTTCTCTACTACAACCATCTTTGCTACTGGTGTTTCATTTGTAGAGGGACATGTGCCTCGCTTGTCGATTGGTAGGGTCTGGTGCTGCACTTCATGTGAAAGAACCCTTGTAATGTCCCCTTTCCCTGATAGGATAATTGGGGTAGGCTAGGGACAAGCAAGTCACCGAAACGGCGTCCAATTGAAAGACTTGCACCAGGCCAATGAGCCACACGAAATTATTATTATCCTACCATCTGATACCTGCAAAATGTTCTTTAAGAATGTTTTACACACCTTCATGTCCACTCCCTCTTCATTAGGGAAATGGTATAGGCATGTGGTTCCTCATTGCGACTGTAGTACCAGAGGCATATGCATGTGCCGTAGGGACTACCTTCACAATAGCAAAAATGTATGCCAACTGCAAGTCATGATGCATAGAATGAGTCTAACAGATGTTGCTGGTGTTCAGGTGAGAAACATCAACCACATTCCTTCTGACGCATGCATGCTCAAAGCGTGGGACATTTCTTTGGCACTACATTTCCCCCTTAGTGTTAATGTACTCTACCCCTTTCGATTGCTTTTCTCTCCGAATGTTCTGGACCTGTTTCCTACCTTGTTGCGGTAGAATTACAGCACCAGTACAACAATCCCCCTCGGATACATTCATGGTAGACGTAGTGGGTCTTATAAGTACTGGGTAGATTTAGTTCTGCTAACATGACACATAACTCATCTGCTGTACCACTTGCAGGCTGGATGAATCTGCCAGATGCACATACCACATCTGAGGTATTGGTAATAGTGTCCGATCCAAACAGGTCTGAAATGGAAATGTTCTGTATTTGCACCAGTGTCTTATGATTTGATAGTCCAACGAGGGAACAGAACACCATCCTTACCTTGCAGTGTGGTTTAGACATCATCACTAGGACTACTGCACATTATGATGATCCCTCTTTAAATAAGGTGATCACCACATTTAATAATTAATAAAATTTGAACTTGATGATAAATATTAATTGTGAAGGGGTGTTTTTCAAAAAGAACAAATACTTCTTCGAAATCCACTTCGATTTATTGCTACAGACTGGCTTGAACTGAACTCTAGTTCTGAAGTACAAAAACAACTGACTGACACTAATTCCCGCACATTACATGTATTTATTACATGATTAACAATGTTAAGTGATGCATAATTATTACAACGATAATTTATGAATCGGTTCTTTTATAAACAACAAATTTATGTAATTTGTATTTTTGATACAATGTCAATGTATTAGTATAACAAATAACTGTTTAAATAGTTTTAATATTTTATATATGAAGTGAATCCTATTGTTTGGTTGAAGTTAAATAATCTGCTTTACAATGAACTACAATGTCTGACAATTACCCATAATGACAATTAGATGTAACAACTTTAAATTACAATTTGTACTCAAATTTGGTCAAGCCAAAAATATTATGAAAATTAATCTAATCTTAATAAAGGAAATGAAAGGAAATAAATGCTGCAAAATAAATACTATGAAATTACTGGGGTTTAATAATGGGAACAATGGTAATAGAGCATTATGAAATTGAGGTTTGATAATGGGAAAATATGGTAATGGTAATTACGAAGTTATAGAAATTTAGTAATGGACATAAAAGCTGTAATTACTATTAAATTAATGGATTTTTTACTGGGAATAAAATAATGTAAATACTTAGTGACATAAAAAATGTAGTTATTATAACGTAGAAATGAATATGGGTGGTATCACAAACTTTACTACAGAATAGAAAGGTTTAAAGGTGGTATAATAAACTTTACTACATGAAAGAAAGGCATCCAGAGCTTCAGTATATAGGGAATGATATGCTAAACTACACTATTAGGAAAAAGGGTATCCTGAGTTTCAGTAAAGAGAGGTATCGTATACTACATTAGATGGAGGATCATGTTGTTACATTACAACATGTTTTTGTAGTGCACAGAATGACCTTTCAGCAGTGTCGTCCACAAAACTGTGAGTCTATACTTCAGCTGTGTCCTCCTCTGGCTGTTACAATCTGTATGACGTATGGCACGCTGTCCCACTGGCCTACTCGCTAAGGATACATGGCGCAATAATGGCTTATGTGGCATATGCCACTATTGTGCCCTGTTTTGTGTGGCAGATGTGTAAACATCTGATGCTACCACATTGTCCGTGGTGTCCAAATACGTGTCTGGCAATTGTAGGGCATAATGGTAGTGCGTTAAGTGATGCTTTGTGTGAATCTCATTTTTTCAAAACAAAAATGTGGGTTAAGCCACTTTTGCAGGCATGCAGTCTTACAATATAATCAGTAGGGAGAAAAAATAAGAAATATAGTGGAACAAATAAGATATGGGGTGATTCGATTAGTCAAATAAAACTATATAATGCCATAATAGATATCTGTAGATAGGGAACAACTTACTGTACAAACAAACATTGAGCTGCCGACAGGCACAAATAAGAGACACAAATTCTAAATTTTTTGGCCGTGTTCTTCCTCAGAAAGAGAACACTCATCCACACAATCACTCAGGCACAGTCATCCACACACGTCAGCCATCTCTGGCCGTCCAAGCGGAACAGATTGGAAGGGGAAGAAGCGGAGGAGGGGTGAGGTGGAGAGGGAAGATAAGGGTGGGATACAACAAGCAGAGAGGATGTGAGGTGGAAAGTATTTATTTATTTATTTATTTTTGACAGGAAGCACATGGTAGGGAATGGGAGATGAATCGGAAGGAAATATAGGCTGTCAGGGGGAAGGGGACTGTGGGGCATGGAATGTATGATGTTAGGTTATTTGAAGTTGAGGCCAGGATGGTTGTGGGACCATAGCATGTGCTGTAGGGATAACTTCCATCTTAGCAGTTCAAGAAAGCTGGTGGAGGAGCGGAGTATCCCGATGGCTCGGGTGGTGAAGCAGCTGTTAAAGTCCAAGGTGTTGCACTCTGCTGCATGCTGTGCCACAGGATATTCCATATTGCTCTTGGCCACAGTTTGATGGTGGCCATTCATCCTGATGAAGAGCCGGTTAGTTGTCATTCCAATGTAGAATGCAGAGCAGTGATTGCAGCAGAGTTGGTCTATTACGTGGCTGCTTTCACTGGTGGCCTGGCCTCTGATGGGGTAGGACAAGCCTGCGACGGGACTGGAATAGGAAGTGCTGAGTGGGTTGATTGTGCAGGTTTTGCATCAGGGTCTTTCACTGGGATATGATCCCTGTGGTAAAGGGTTGGGATTAGCAATGGCATAGTGATGGACTAGGATGTTGTGGAGGTTGGGTGAGCGATGTAACACCACTTTAGGGGGGGGGGGGGGGGGTTGGGAGTATCTTAGGTAGAATGTCTCTCATTTCAGGGCATGTTGACAGATAGTCAAAGCCCTGAAGTAGAATATGGTTCAGTTATTACAGCCCAGGATGGTATTGCGTGACAAAGGGGGAGGGGGAACTCCTTTGTGGCTGGTTAGTAGGTTTGGAGGGAGGACTGTTGGTGTGTGAAGATATGACGTGGGAAATCTGTTTATGGACTAGGTCTGGTGGGTAATTTCTGTCTGTGAAGGCCTTTGTGAGGCTTTTGGCATACTGGTTAACGTAGTTCTCGTCACTGCAGATACACCTCCTACGGGTGGCGAGGCTATATGGGAGGGATTTTTTGATGTGGAAAGGATGACAGTTGTCTAAGTTAAGGTGCTGTTGAGACTTGGTGGGTTTGATGTGGATAGAGGTGTGGATGGAGCTGTCAGAGAGATGCAAATCAACATCCAGGAAGGTGACATTTTAGGTTGAGAAGGACCAAGTGAAATGGATGTGTGAGAAAGAGTTGAGGTTGTTGAGGAATGAGTATAGGGTGTCCTGGCCTTGAGTCCCAATCATGAAAATGTCATCAATGAACCTGAACCAGACCAGGGGTTTGTGGATATGGTATTCTAGGAAGGTTTCCTCTAGACGTCCTATGAACAGATTGGCATAGGAAGATGCCATACGGGTGCTCATGAGAATACAGCGGATCTCTTTGTATATTTCCCCCCCACCCCCCCATCCCCCCACCCTCCCCATCCCCCCCACCCCCAAAGGAAAAGTAGTTGTTGGTTAAGATGTGGTTACAAGGGCTATGAGGAAGGAGGTATTGGGCTTGGAGTCTGAAAGACGTTGGGAAAGGCAGTGTTAGAGTGCGGCAAAACCTTGGGTGTGAGGGATATTTGTGTAAAGGTAGGTGACGTCAACAGTGACGAGTAACGATCCAGGAGGTAGAGGAGTGGGGACATTGGAGAGTCATTGAAGGAAGTGATTGGTATCTTTGATGTGGGAGTGTAGATGCCGGACAATAGGTTGGAGGTGTTGATGAATGGGGGCAGAGATTCTTCCAGTGGGAGCACAGTAACCAGCCACAATTGGGCGTCCCAGATTATTAGTTTTGTGGATTTTATGAAGCATGTAGAAGGTAGGTATGGGGCGTGTCTTTGGAGTGAGGAGAGAGATGGATTCAGGTGAGAGGTTCTGGGAAGGGCCATAGGATTTTATCAGGGATTGAAGGTAATGCTGTACTTTTGGACTGGGATCATCCTGGCATACCTTGTAGGTGGAGGCATCAGACAATTGGCGGACACCTTCAGCCATATAGTCACTGTGATTCCACACTACAGGTGGAACCTTCGTCTGCAGGAAGGATGATTAGGTTGGGATCTTCCTTGAGGTTGTGTAGGGCTCTGGTTTCTTCTGCCAAAAGGATGGCTTCTTAGGAAGGGACTTGGGAAAGGATGGTGATGCCAAGTTGGAAGTAAGGAATTCCTGAAAGGTGACAAGGAGGTGGTTACGTGGGAGTGGGGGTGGATCACGGTTGGATGGTGGTATGAACTGGGAGAGGCAGGGTTCATTGTCAGGATTAGGTTGGCTTTGGTTGGAGGGATTGTTGGCAAAGTAGTGTTTCCACTGAAGGGATTGGAAGAAGGAGAGGTGGGCATAAGTACACTAAAAAATTTAACAAGTATGATCAATGTTACAGGCATTTAGGAAGCCTGAAATGTCTACCAGAAGAAAGTCACAAAAATTTTAAGCAATGATGTGGATCTCTTTTCGCAGTATCATAAGAAATGACTAAGAATGAATGGTTTGTCATAACAAGTATGTGTGACCGTAAGGAGATGCTTCTCCATGGCAATTGGTTGTCGCCGAGGGAAAAATTTGTATGTGTTTATAGTTTTCTGAATGTGGTCATGTAAAAATCATGTGAACTTCTAAAACCATATCTAGGACTAATATCTAGTAGTTCGCTTTAGTCTCCTTCAGTGTTTGGCAGTATAAGCTAAACTTCAGCTACTTTCCTTGCCTTGCAAAGGTGACACAAACACAATTGAATAACACATATTTACTTGTGAAAATGACAAATGTACTCGGCACAATTTCAAAAATTTCTCTAGTTTAACTACATTTCATTTGGAGTAATGTATAATGTAACTATTAGCTCTCAGCAGTCTAGACACTTTTACAATTTTTTCAGTTAGGATATGACAGTGAAGGGCAAAAGCAAAACACAGCAGCATTTCAAAACTACTAAAAAAAAAGAGAGAGAGAGAACAAGAATATTTCACCGCCTACTTTCTACAAAATTGATTAACGTGAATAATAAGAAAGCTGCATACACAAAATTCGAAACAAAAAGTAACCATTTTCTTTTTCACAAAGAAAGTGAAAAGTATTATAAAATGTGGAATAGTCTTATACACATCAGTGTTTTTAAAGGACTAAAATTGGAGAACGTTTACAGTTTTCTGAAAGTACACAGTCAGGCATTCAGAGTATGGCATGATCGAACAAGCATGAAAAAAATTGAACACATTTGATTGCAGAGTGCTTAGTGACGACACTGACATCTATCGGACTGCCACGGAACTAAGTGCTTTTCTAGTTTGAACAAGCGAAGATGCCAGATGCAGACCTCTAGTGTGGATGTTAGTCTATTTTCAAGCCTGTTAGCAGCCCAGTGAGCCTCTGTGCAGTGAATAGTTAACTATCTTCCCTTATTGACATTCTAAATGATCCTGACTTGTTACCTAATAAAGGTATTGAGAAACAGACTTCACCATTGTTTCTCCTCAAATTCTGCCTTTAAAACGTGTACCACATGACCCCTCCCCCCTTCCACAAGACACCCTGTAGTAATGCCGTGGGTGAAAAGTGACAGATGATAAAAGTACCGTATTTACTTGCATAATCTGCGCACTTTTTGGACAAAAAATCTGTCTTGAAATCCCGGTGCACAAAACACACACACACACACACACACACACACACACACACACACACACACAGGCTATTTCTCGGCATGCTGCATACAGTAGCTCTTCAGTTCACTGAATACCTAATAAGTGATATATAAGTAGTGATATATTTACTAGCATTAAAGCCAGTGTTACATTTACCAAAGTCATGTAGTACAGTAAAGCCGCTATAGTATTTTGGAGAAATATTAGGCAAATGAACGGAAAAGTTGTGGTGTGAAAGAAGCAGGCAGTGAGGCGCCATTTCAGAGCTGGTGGTTGAGGCAAGACTTGCATTCCAATACTGCAACAGCTTTGCGTATGAAGTACGTGACTCTTGGGACGCAGCCAGCCGGAACTGCAAACACAGCAACAGCCACAGGTGTGTAATGACCAGGTCAATACTAAGGCATGTGTCGGAGTTGTTGACTCATACGTGACTTGAAATGGGGCTTTTTGGAAAACACGACCAAGCCGAGTGAAATATAAAGCATGTGTTCCAGAGCAGTCGGCATGTGCAGTTGGAGTTCAGAGTCTGCAGCGAGCAAGCAACTAGAAGTTACAACTCGGTGCTCATCATCAGCGGTTTGCAGTTCATATCCTGATTTCGAACGACGAGCCACTCAAGAGGTCGGTGTGACTCGTGCTGCAGTGAGGGGCTAGCCGTCTTGCCAGCTACCGACAGCAACATCGACACGACGAGATGCAGTCAAGTTCCTGACTGGACGACAGCACCAGGGTTTGAACCATTGTCCCTGGGCACAGCAGCAGCAGCAGCATCGACAGGGCCTCGTTGCCCCTCATCCAGCAGCCAGACATCAGCGGACTGTGTGGCTGCACCATCGACCTACGAAGGTGGTAGCCTGCCAGCCGAAGGCAGTGGCGGCAGCGCAAAGTGTTATGCCACCAAAGTACAACAGCATGCCACCATCTGCAGTGACACAGGAGAAGCATGACCAGAACTTCAGCAGATCCTGACAACATGTACATCGAAACCCATTTCACACATGCCCTGACTCTCTCTAAACTGCCTCAATCCATCTCTGACCACTATGGTACTGATGACTCCGTGCAAGAAATGAAAATACCGTACCATAAATAAATACCAAGTAATACTCATAAAATGTTGAACCCACCCCCTTCTAGCTTTAAAATCACCATGGGAAATTCCTTTGGCATGAGCTAATTCTTTTGCACGAAACTGCAACATTTCATGGTTTACAGCATTTCTGTCGTTGCATAATACTTGCTTGGACATATTGATTGATTTTCTCAGGGAAGCCAAAACAGTGTTGGTCCAACCCGCCACTGCCCGCATCGAAACTAAGTTTATTGTGCAGTATCGCTCCCTGTATATCTAGTAAAGCCAACCAATGCCCTTGAACAGTGCAAGGAGTCCCTTTACCAGTTCTTTATTAGACACAATTTCTTCAGGTCTGGTTGTCCCAAATGTCCTGTGCCTTTTACTCTCCAATGCAATGCATTTGAAGATTAGATGTGATGCAGTTTCATCACCGTCATCACAGATCCTACATTTAGGGTCCTCTTCTGTTATTCCCATTGTATGTAGGTGTTTTTTGAAATTCCCATGGGCTGTCAGCAGTCCAACCATGAGTCTAATCTCTCTCCTCTTCAGGCCCAGGATTGCAGAGCTTCTTTTAAAACATGGCTTTGGCATGATTACCTTGCCATGTTTTTGTTGATAGACTTTGGTCCAATATTCTATGTGCTGTCTTCTGAGCCAGTTACGTAGCTCCTATTTGATCATTGCCTTAGTGATTGTCAGGACAGGTTCCAGTCCAATAAATGAAGTCTCTGCCCCCATCCTGGTTAATCTGTCAGCATGTTCGTTGCCACTGATCCCCGAGTGGCCAGGGACCCACAATAGGTTTACTCTATTGCTTTCCCCTAGTTCCACCAGAACCCTGTGACATTCTGCAACAATTTTAGACCAGTGATCTCAGGGCTGCCTGGCTGTCAGAATAGATATAGATGCTATGGTCTTTGTAGCACCTATGTAAATTCTCCTCCACACACGCCCTGATGGCAGTGATTTCCGCCTGGAATGCTGAGGCTAGTTTCCCTAGAGAGATGACGCCCTCCAGTCTTGGCTGCACCCCTTATACCTCGGACATTCTTGGACATAACTAAAAGGTTTTTCTTCCAGCTCTGGATACTTTCCTTCCTTTGGGCCGCGAGAAATGCGGCAAGAATGTTTTGCATGTAGTAGAGAATCCTTGTGTTTTCACCAATATCTCACATGAGATTCAGCAATTCCATACTCAAGCGTGGTGGTTCAATTGCAGTTTTTCTCTGCAAATTCAGTTGTGCAAGTTTGAAACTCGCGGTGTAACTTTGGTGTGATACTTTCGACATTTTATCGTTTAAGTCTTTCACCTTCTAAAAACCAACACAAAACTGGGTTAAATCATTTGTGTGGCCAATACGATTGTTTTAGCACAAAATTGTACTGAACTTCCAACAACGTATTTTTCGTTATATGTACTACCACATTAAAACTTCTTAATAAATAGCTTTCATGTAAACAATATTCTTTTTGCGTCTTATTATTTACCATATGAAAAGAAGGCTATGATAAACAAAGGTTTTAGTATGGCATAGTTACAGTAGGCGGCATTAAAAGTGTAAATTGTGTAGGAAACCAGATCATGCACTACACACCGAAAACAATGGACAGCCGACAGGTGCAAATTAAAGTAAGGTTTGTAGAGCTGTCAGAAAAATTTAATTTAATTAATGCAAGCTCACATTAATGTGCACGTACACTCAAGGAGGCAGAGCAATCTCCACATATACTATGGTATTTGACTATGAAAAGAAGTCTGTTGGCTGTGCTGCCATGCGAGAGGGGGAATGTTTATGTCCGCTCGTAGCCTCGTAACAGTCATAACGATTAGCGACTACAGTACAGGTCTGTTCCACACTGGCAACAGATCATGGAAACATTTAACTACAGCTCCTACAATTTTATGAAGTTAAAAAAAAAATCTAGAAAAATGCTAAAGAATTAGGGTGCACAAAATACAAAGGATTTAAAAATTGGTTTTAAAACACTAGTGTATGCAAAATACGTGGGAGCAAAGATTACATGAGTAAATACAGTAATTGTGCCACATCAATACAGTGAAAAGACTGAGAATATGCAATATTGTTCATAGGGCCACCACCTTCTGTTAGGACGCGTAATGGTATGTGAAATACAATCTATGCGTACTAGTGTGTGTGTGTGTGTGTGTGTGTGTGTGTGTGTGTGTGTGTGTGTGTGTGTGTGAGAGAGAGAGAGAGAGAGAGAGAGAGAGAGAGAGAGAGAGAGAGAGAGAGAGAGAGAGAGAGAGAGAGAGAGAGCGGGGGGGGGGGGGGAGGCAGGCTTGCAAACAGATGATACATCTTAAAATTTACATGAAATAATTTCATAAAATACTTGATGGCATAATGTGACAGACTACTTTGTAACTGGGACTGAGCACTGTTTGGCTGTGCAGTAATCTGGAATCGGTGGATTTCATGAATAATATCAATGTACTGATTTATTAAGGCATAAAAAAAGTGCAGGGACATCTGCTAGTGACCATAGTCACGTAGCAAAAAATAAATAAATAAATAAATAAATAAATAAATAAATAAATAAAAAATAAAACACACACACACACACACGCACACACACACAACGACACCTAACTTTTGACATCAAAGCAGTTTTCAATATTCAATATTCAGCCTATGAACCATGGTGTGTTGCAAGACATAAAAAAAAAAACACACAGAATAACACTACTTTGCAACTTACTTGAAGAGGAGGAAAGTGAAACCTCAATCCTGCAAAAATTTCATAAAATACCACTAAAAGTTTTGATTGACTGATTGGCTGAAGCATGGGATAAAACCATGACACACAGAAGGCACATCACAAAAATTGAACAATTTCTGGCCTGCACTGTAATGTGTTTGAATAGATGTCACATCACTGAAAATTGTGACCTTCCATTAGTCACGAAAATTCCTGCCTGAGAATACAGAATGAGGTGGAAGTGATAACACACAGGACTCACATTTCGGAAGATACTGGTTCAAATCTACCTCCAATCATCCAAATTTGTGTTCCTGGATTCCCCCTAAGTCATTTAAGGCAAATGCCAGGAGACTGCCTTTGAAAGGGCATGCCTGTTTTATTTACTTGTCCTTAACCGAAATAGGACAGTGTATTAAATTCCTTCCTTCCTTCCGTGCTTGTTATGAAGACACAGAAGAAAGCTGTCAAGTAAAATGCCTACCAGAAGTAGAGACATATTATGCAGGATTTAACAATTCAGATCAATTATGGGGAAAGCTAAGTGGTTGTAAATGCTGAAACTGAACCCTGCAGAGTTCCCTGGAGAAACGATATTAATATTCAGTGATGCCATATTGAATTCTAATCAAAACCTGGACACATTGATATTAAAAATATTTTTACTCAAGGACAAGAATGAACTGTTATTTACAATGAAGAAATTTTAATATTGTCGTAGATGTTATCTCAGCTCTTTGTTCGAGCACTATATATACCATTGTGTGAACTGTAATCTTTCTTGTCTTGTTCTTGTCAGGACATGTCTTGAAAGGGCGATACCATCATAATTTGTGAGAGTCACTGTTAGATTGTTTTTCTCACAAATACTATTCAAGTTTTTTTTTATTAAATGATTGTAAAATGTCAGATATGTCTTTAAACAGAAATGATAAACTATCTCTGTTCGTCATGGTAATGTCACCCAAATAGACATTTTCAGGATTTTAGCTCCAGCTGCATTATCTTAACATGACTGTCATGTGGCCAGTGGCAGCCACAGCAATGCCTTATGCCCAATGCCGTGTGGCCATTAGCGGCCACAAGCCCCATTCCGTTCAGTGCGGTATAGCGTTGATTTGCATGTTTCCAGTACAGAGACAGATACTTGAAACATATACTGTGGGTCAACATGATCTGAAAGATGATCTTTGAATGATGAGTGTATATCCGTTTAGCCAACACCACCTACAGGACAAGGCCTCACAACTGGCCGTGCCTTCATCACACCTAAAGGCCATGAACGCTAGCTGACTGGCCGGCCGCTACACGGCAGTGGGAGTGCCCCCGTGGCCAGCCAGTGAGCTGGTGGCTGCGGCCTTTAGGTGTGAAGTAGGCATGGCCAGTTGTGAGGTCTTACTTATAGGCAGTGTTGGTTTAGCACTGGTCACCATGCCCGGCATAGAGGTGAAACATTATTCGCTAAGTGGCAGCCAATGTGTTAAACATTGTCCACTATTGCTGGCCACCGTTTCATAGCTAATTCAAATACATAATTATTAAATTATTTAGTTGAAATAAAATAGGACTTTTAAGAATTAGTTTTCAGCTTGGACTACGATCCTGTACAATGTTGGAATAAAGTTTCACAATTAAGATCTTAATGAAATTTACATAAGTAGGTCAATGGGCTAAACAGAGAGGAATCATAGAAGTGTTTTCTATATTGTGGTGTAGGACAGATCTTGAGTTAACCACTGCTCACCCAGTAATTTTATCAATATTTTTTGCATTGACTGGCTCTCATTCCTTAACCTCAGCCTCTGATGAATACCAGCTCCAAAGTGTTCCCCAACAGGCTTCTGTGTGGGTTCTTTCCCATGGTTTCAAATTGTCTCCTTCATAAATCAGGGTTACAAATTTCTGTAATTGTAACAGTTATCTGAACTTAAGTACTTGGCACCAGGGATGGACATTGTAGTGCAGTACCATTTCTTGGGCCTTCTTTTTGATAAGAAGCTAACTTGGCTGACCTGTATCCATCAACTGAATTTGTCTACATCTGCAAGCAGCAAGTCACAATGAAAATGTAATGTATACAATAGCCTGGGCTTAGATACCACCGTCTAGGGATAAGGCCTTGGCAGAATTAGGATCACGTCACACCGAGTAGGCCGCAATCGCTAGCTGACCACTATGAAACTGTGGGCTGTGCCCCAGCAGCCAGCCAGCCCACCAGCCAGTCAGTTAGTGATCACAGCTACTCGCTGTGACAGGATACAGACTGCAGTGATTGTTTGTCTCTACATGGTGTTGGCTTAGGTCATGTCAAATCCTAGGCCCTGTCAGAGTAATGGCAAGATGTTGTATACATTTATTTTATAATGTGATGTGCCTATGTTGGTGTTGCACAATGTATTTCATTTTTTTAAGTCTATTTCAGAGTCCAAAGTTACATGGGTTTCTGGAAATGAATTGGCGAAGTGTTCAATTTAAGACATGTACACTTGCATTGATTGTCCTAGAAATGCATATGTAGGTGTCTGTCTATCTCTGCTCCTCCAAAAGTGAAACAGCATTTGGTGGGCTACTGCCCTGCCTAATAGTCATTATAAATAAGATCTTCCTTGAAGAAATCCACCATCCTGTGTAGTCCTAACATTGATTATACTAGGCTAAACATCTGATATGCATCCTTTCTGTTACATCCAACTTTTCATTCTGGGGACATGTTCTATCAAATAGTGCTCATTACAGATGAATTAAGTGTGGGTCACATGTGGGAGTGAAGTTCACTGTTGGTTTCAAAGTCCTGGGGAAACTCAGTTGTTCACTCCTTTTTTCTTATTGTCTTGCTTTTGTTAATGATGGCACAACTGATGTTCATTAAATTTTTAGCTATCTATTTTTTACTGAAAAATTCCCTGTTTTGATCTCAATATGTTACCAACTGATGTCTCTACTCTGGAATCACCATATTGGGTAGAGAGTCTATTGACCATTTTATTTAGTTCCTTCTTCCATTCGATTTTGTTACATGTCAGACAGATGTGCAGACAAATATGAAAATTAAAGAACTATCAGACACTTTAATGAATCATTAGTCCCAAATTGTCCACATTTATAGCCAGTGTATAAGTCTCATTAGTAACAGTTACTACAACCCAGTACGCACAATACATACAACAATAATAAAATTTACACAGTTCATGTATGGAATACAAAAGTCCAAGGTGTACAATTAGTGGCACTAACGTAAAGGATTAAGCAATTAATAATAACTATAAATACACTTTCTACATGCCTAACATTGACATAAGAACTTTCACATAATTGTTCATAATTGGAATTCAAACGTGGATTGTGCCTCCATTCAGACTCATTACAATACTCCTTACTGTCGTGAATTGTGCTTCTAATCGAGGATTAAACCAGACTCATTTACATGGCTCGAAAGCATCCTATTTATATCCTCTGAACAGTGTCACTGAAAATTACATATTGTTAATTCACTACCTTACATTAATTATAATGGAAAAGTAACCAATTCTATGCAACTGTCTAGAGTAAAATGTAGTGTAAATAATGCTGAATAAATTGATATACAAGTCTCTGTTAAAAAACTTCCTGGCAGATTAAAATTGTGTGCCGGAACCTTACTGTCGTGGATTGTGCTTCTAATCAAGGATTAAACCAGACTAATTTACATGGCTCGAAAGCATCCTATTTATATTTCCTTGAAACGGAAAAGCTTCTTTCCATGAATCAGCACGGGTTTAGGAAACATCGTTCATGTGAAACTCAGCTTGCCCTTTTCTCACATGACATCTTGCGAGCCATGGACGAAGGGCAACAGGCGGACTGTGTTTTTCTCGACTTCAAAAAGGCGTTCGACGCGGTGCCACACTGCAGACTGCTAACGAAGATACGAGCTTATGGAATAGGTTCACAGATTTGTGACTGGCTGGAAGACTTCCTAAGTAATAGAACGCAGTACGTTGTTCTCGACGGCGAGTGTTCATCAGAGACGAGTGTATCGTCAGGCGTGCCCCAGGGGAGTGTGATAGGACCGCTATTATTTTCCATCTATATAAATGATCTGATGGACAGAGTAAGTTGTAATTTGCGGCTGTTTGCTGATGATGCTGTGGTGTACGGGAGGGTGTCATTTGTAACTGACTGTAATAGCATACAGGTTGACTTAGACAAAATTTCTAGTTGGTGCGAAGAATGGCAGCTAGCTCTCAATGTAGAAAAATGTAAGGTGATGCGCATGAGTAGAAAAAACAATCCTATAATGTTCGAATACAGCATTAGTAGTAAGCTTCTTGATGCTGCCGCGTTGTTCAAATATCTAGGCGTAACATTGCAGAGCGATATGAAATGGAACGAGCATGTAAGGACAGTTGTGAGTAAGGCAGACAGCCGACTTTGGTTTATTGGGAGAATTTTGGGAAGATGTACTTCACCTGTAAAGGAGACCGCATATAAAACGCTTGTACAACCACGTCTTGAGTATTGCTCAAGTTTTTGGGACCCGCAGCAGATCGGTTTGAAGGAAGACATAGAGGCGGTTCAGAGGCGAGCAGCTAGATTTGTTACCGGTAGGTTCGACCAATGCGCGAGTGTCACGGAAATGCTCTGGCAACTCAATTGGGGATCGCTGGAAGAAAGACAACGTTCTTTTCGTGAATTTCTGTTAAGTAAATTTAGAGGGCCGGAATTTGAAGCTGAGTGTAGTACGATCTTGCTGCCGCCTACATACATTTCGTGTAAAGATCACAAAGACAAGATAAGAGAAATTAGGGCTCGTACAGAGGCATATAGGCACTCTTTCTTTCCTCGTTCAATTTGGGAGTGGAATAGGAAAGGAAATGCCTAGTAGTGGTACAGTGTACCCTCCGCCATGCACCTTACGGTGAATTGCGGAGTATGTATGTAGATGTAGATATGTCCTCTGAACAGTGTCACTGAAAATTACATATTATTAATTCACTACCTTACATTAATTATAATGGAAAAGTAATCAATTCTATGCAACTGTCTATAGTAAAAGGTAGCATAAATAATGCTGAATAAATTGATATACAAGTCTCTGTTAAAAAAATTCCTGGCAGATTAAAATTGTGTGCCGGAACAAGGACTCGACCCTGGGACCTTTGCCTTTCGCAGGCAAGCATTCTACCAACTAAGCTATCCCGACACGACTCATGATGTCACCTCACAACTTTACTTCTGCCAGTACCTCGCCTCCTACTTTCCAAACTTCACAGAGGCTCTCCTGCGAAACATGCAAGACTAGCACTCCTGGAAGAAAGGATATGGTGGAGACATGGCTTAGCCACAGCCTAAGGGATGTTTCCAGAATGAAACTTTCACTCTGCAGCGGAGTGTGTGCTGATATGAAACTTCCTGGCAGATTAAAATTGTGTGCCTGAACCGGAACTTGAACCTGGGATCTTTGCCTTTCGCGGGCAAGTGCTCTACTGAATGAGCTATCCCGACACGACTCACGATGCCGTCTCACAACTTTACTTCCACCAGTACCTTGCCTCCTACTTTCCAAACTTCACAGAAGCTCTCCTGCGAAACATGCAAGACTAGCACTCCTGGGAGAAAGAATATGGTGGAGACATGGCTTAGCCACAGCCTAAGGGATGTTTCCAGAATGAAACTTTTCACTCTGCAGCGGAGTGTGCACTGATATGAAACTTCCTGGCAGATTAAAATTGTGTGCAGGAACCGGGACTCGAACCTGGGACCTTTGCCTTTCGCGGGCAAGCACTCTATCGACTGAGCTATCCCGACACAACTCACAACTTTACTTCCGCCAGTACCTCGCCTCCTACTTTCCAAACTTCACAGAAGCTCTCCTGCGAAACGTGCAATACTAGCACTCCTGGAAGAAAGGATATGGTGGAAACATGGCTTAGCCACAGCCTAAGGGATGTTTCCAGAATGAAATTTTCACTCTGCAGAGGAGTGTGCGCTTATATGAAACTTCCTGGCAGATTAAAATTGTGTGCCGGAACCGGAACACGAACCTGGGACCTTTGCCTAGGCTGTGCTGATCATGTGAGCTAGCTCGCTGTGGCTAAGCCATGTCTCCACCATATCCTTTCTTCCAGGAGTGCTAGTCTTGCAAGTTTCACAGTAGAACTTCTGTGAAGTTTGGAAACTAGGAGGCGAGATACTGGCAGAATTGAAGCTGTGGGGCGGCACCGTGAGTCATGTCAGTATAGCTCAGTGGTAGATCGGTTGCTCGCGAAAGGCAAAGGTCCCAGGTTCGAGTTCTGGTTCTGGCACACAATTTTAATCTGCCAGGAAGTTTCATATCAGCACACACTCCACTGCAGAGTGAAAGTTTCTTTCTGGCAAGTCCACACTATCTGTTGTGCTACTTCCACAGCTGTTTCAGTGATGCCGCAAGAACATGTCGTCCATACCACCACCCAAATGCAGGTTGCAGGATAGTTTAGGTGCTGCCTCCTGCTTGGACAATCACAGGTGCCTACATGTGTTTCACTCTGTCAGTGATTTTACACCTGCAAGTGCTCACCTGTATGTCCATGACTGTATTTCTAACGTGCATTTTCTTATTGACACTGGTGCAGATGTTTCGCTATTTCTGCCTTCGATGGCTACTGGCCTGTTTTGCCCTCACATACTATGTGCTGGTAATGCCACACAGCTGCCGTGTGCGGCGCAACAAACTTCACTGTCTGCCTGGCCCATAAGTGTAAACATTCGTGGAATCTTTTGGTTGATGAAGTGCTGGAGCCCATCTTAGGCATGATTTTTTGACACATCATAAATTGTCATTAGATGTTTTGTGACATTCAATTTTTCATCACCCCACAAACACTTACTTTTCCTGTGCTCTGTCGAGTCCTGACTTTTGTTCGTTTGACTCACCAGTTGCTCGTGGGTGTTGACAGACAATTAAAAAACTCTAGGACCTGTCTTCTAATTTGTGTTGCAAACATAAACAATTAATCAAACTGTGTCACAAAAGAGAAAATGTTGTGCATGAGTGTTTTGACTCAATTAAACAATCTGAAACCCTCCTGTCCAAGTTGTTGAGTGAACGTGATTGTGTGCTCCATCTGTGGCATGAGAAAGAGGACATTGCTTGCCACTTGGCTGTCTCAGAGTCACATCTGGCTTCTGCCCAACATCAACTTTTGTCTCTGCAAGCAAAACAACAAGGCTCACACTCTAAGGTTAGTACGAGTGTTCCTTCAAAAAGTGCTTCTAGAGCCGTTGTGCCCACGCGCGAAGTTACCAGTGTTCGTGATAGTGCTACCCCCCACCGCTCATACGAGGATGTTTGTAAACAGACCACTGTTTGCATGTCAATGCACTGTGTGACCATTGAACCTGTGCTGTGTCCCTCTCTGGTGGCAGCTAAAAACAGTAACTTCTCTGTGCACGCTCTGCGGCAGTTATTTGTTTCTGCTCCTCCGCACAAGCATGACTCCTCCTCTCAGTGGCCACCACAAGAATGATCATAACAAGCCATCTTTTCCTAGTGAGCGGGTGGCACACCCAGGTAAATGCTCATCTGGATCTGAAACTACCCCTGCACCTCGGCATACTCCATCGGTCATGAACTCAGCTGAGCCACCTCCCTCCTCGCACATGCCATGTGACACGCACCAGGCCACGACCATTTCTTCAACTCCCGCCTGGCCTGTCACAACAAACATTAATTGTGAGTGTAAACAAACCTTTGCCACCATCACAAGAAAAGTCTCAGTGGTTATGAATGGAACAGTGCACAAGTTGCATCTCATAGATGGTTCGCCCATCACTAGCAAGATACATCGCCTCAGTTCTGAGAAATTGGCAGCTATTAAAAAGGAAAATGCCAACCTTTTTCAGTCTGGTGTCATCAAGGCCTCTTCTAGCAGCTGGTCTTCTCCCATTCAGTTTTATGCAAACAAGACAGTTCCTGGCATAAGCTTGGAGACGACTGCTGACTCAATGCTTGCAGTATTATGGACAATTATCCGATCCTGGACATTGCTGTCTTCACACAAACATTGGCTGGCACAAAAGTGTTTTCAGTAGTTGATTGCAAGCATTCTTACCACCAGATCCCTATGGCCCCTGAACCTAGAAAAAACTGACATCACTACTCCCGTAGGTTTATTTCATTACCAGTTCATTACCAAAAAGAATACAAAGAATTAACATATGTGTAGTGCAATTTATGTGACAAGGATTTTGCTTCTACACATAATTTGAACCTGTAGAGCAATTAATCCTTATGCAAGACCCCTTTTAGTGTTTGTATTGCCCAACATATTTCGGTACTTACTGTGCCTAAATTTCGGAAAGTGTATTACATGTTACAGATTTTTGTATTGTACATATCGACATTTGGCTGAATTGTTTACATTCAAGAAATAGGCTAAATATTTTAGGCATAGACTACATGTATTTACATAGATACATGATATTGCTTTAATTCATCAGTAACATGTTTTACAATTGTCACCTGCAACGGCAGAATGTTTTTATTTCCAAAACGAATAAATTTATTGTTCTCTTCTGGGTATGAAGATGAAATATGTGTGACTATCGCTTCTTCAGGAAAAGAGGAAGAAAGGAGAGGAGAAAGGGAAGGATATGTGTTTTAAGGAAGTGGAAAAGGGGTCATTCCAATCCCAGGAGTGGAAGGACTTACCTTAGAGAAAAAAAGGAAGGTAAACAAAAACACCCACACCCACACATATACACAAATGCAAACACACCTAGGCAGACATACTGTGTTTGCGTTTGTGTATATGTTTGTGTATTTGTTTACCCTCCTTTTTTTCCCCCAAGGTAAGTCTTTCCTCTCCCAGGATTGTAATGGCTCCTTACCCACTCCCTTAAAACCCTCATCATTTCCTTTTTCCTCTCCTTCCCTTCTGCCTGAGGAAGCACCTAGGCTGTGAAAGCTAGCGTTTTTGTATGTGTGTGTTTTATTTATTTGTGGTACTATCACTACCGGTGCTCCTTCACCTGGTAAAAAAAAGGAAGGTAAACAAATACACACACACTCACGCATATCCTTCCTTTTTTCCCCCTAAGGTAAGTCCTTCCACTTCTGGGATTGGAATGACTCTTTTTCAACTTCCTTAAAACCCACATCCTTCCTTTCTCCTCTCCTTTCTTCCTCTTTTCCTGACGAAGTGACCAACGGTTGTGAAAGCTTATATGTGTGTTTCCGTGTGATTTTACTTGTGTCTGTCGACGAGCCTGTCCTTAGGTTTTCTATTTTTTATATTTGTTTATCCCACCAGGAATGTTTCCTTCTATAATTTTCGTTTCATCAATTTATATAGCATGTTAATACAAATATTAAGATGAAAAATTCCTAGCTGGAAAAATTAAATACAAAAAATAGACGAAGATTACTCACCAGGCGAAGGAGCACAGGTGTAACAGCATCACAAATAAATGAATGAATCACACACACACACACACACACATACACACATTTTGTATTGTGTTTTCGGATATTATTTTTGAGTTTTTGCTGGTTTTATTAGCAACTCTCAATGTTTGTCGCATTTTATCGTGTTGTGGTGGCTGTATCGTATGCCTATGTTTACGCAGTGTGACTGTGGTGTGGCGTGGGATTTTGAATGATTTTCACACTTGTAATGCTTTTTTTTTTTTTTTGTGTATATCTAATCTACAAAGAGACTGAATTATTGTGTGTGTGTGTGTGTGGGGAGGTGGGGGGATTATTTATATATTTTCTGTCCTTGTCTCTCTGGAATGTAATTTGTTGTGATTTTTATTGGATAGCATTATATGTCATTTGTTGTATACTGTCTGTTGGTTTATTTTGAGCTGTATTTCTACTTTGTGTGTGATTTTTTTCTTGACTACCTGTTTTTCTAATTTGTTTTCTGTCTACTATTTTTGTATCGTGCCCATTTTTGTGTGTGACGTATTTTACTGTGTTCAGTTCTTATGTGTAGGCACATTTGGTCATTGGTGTTCTGTTACTGGGTGTAGTAGAAATCTCAAACTTGCTTTCTACTGGGTTACGGGATAATTGGATTGGTTATGAATCACAGTGCTGGTCATTGTACACTTCCTGTAAATTGTGAATTCATATTTGTTGTTTCTGTTATGTAGGGTGAAGTCTAAAATTTAATTTTCTAACTGTTTATGTTACAGTGGTGAATCACTGTCATCATGAAAATCTTTTGTGTGTGGGTGTCATTGATTTATTAGGCATATAACATGAAGATGATATATTTACCAATATTTTATAATGTACTGTTTTGGTTTGACATTTTTGTCAAAGATTGGTTTTCTATGTGATTCATGAATATTCGATTAATGATGAAAATTCTCCTCAGAGATGATAAATATTGTTAAAAACGAGACAGAATGGCTGGCCAGTACTTACCATTGTGCTGTACCGCCGATAGTCACACAAATGAAGAATCAGAAAAAAGGGAAGAAAAAGGACAAGCTTTTGGAACACAGTTCCTTCGTCAGGTGGGAGAGAAGGGAAGAAGAAAGGATGGGACGAAGGAACTGTGTTCCGAAAGCTTGTCCTTTTTCTTCCCTTTTTTCTGATTCTTCATTTGTGTGACTATCGGCGGTACAGCACAATGGTAAGTACTGGCCAGCCATTCTGTCTCGTTTTTAACAATATTTATGATTCATGAATATGTCAGCTAGGAAGCCACTGATTGGGGATCCCTTACCTGCTAAGAGTGAAATTTGTTATTGAATGTGAAGTAGGCTTAATTTTGTTTGGTGGTGAGTTTGAATAGAATAGATATTTCTTCTGTGATTGTTGTGGGTATCTTACCTTGTAGTTAGAGGTTCCTTTCTATGATATTGATGGTTTCTACTCTTCTTTGTATACATGGAAATTATGTCAAATGATATTAATGTTGATGTGTTTGGTATATTTTCATTTACTATTTTTTCTCTTAGGTTTCTTAAGTTCTCTAGGCTTCTGTTTTCTGTGTATTTGTAGATATTGTGGCATAACTGAAGACAGGGTTGCCATTTGTCAGCTTTGATCCATGACATCATCGTTGGAAAACACATACACAGGATAATACCTTAATACTTATGTATTGTAGATAATAAATAATTGTGGTTATGCTTGTAAAGTACAGATTACAACAGCAGAATGTACCATCAATCGCAGGTCTCAGCTTAAAATTTTGCACCATCGCTGCTCACTTGCGACATAAAAACCTCTCTGTTAACTTATACCTCACTATCAGAGTGAAGCTTAGAATGTTTTAATTGATTTTTAAGTAATTACATTACATTCTACCAATACTCATCTTTTCAACATTACGATGTATGGGGGTTCTGCAAAATTATTGACCTGGGGCGTCGTGGTAGAAATAAATACTCGTATGTACAATTTTTCACATCTTCTTTAATTTGCAATCAAACTACTTTGCCGTCAAAACATTACAACTTCAAAACGTATACAACAACACAGACTGACATAGATTCCAAAGCACTTTGTGAAAGCCAGAACCTCGAAGTCCTCACGCAAGGCGGTGAGCCAAATATATAACATTGACAACAATGAAATGGCATTATGCATTGTTCATAACAATTGAATATACTGATTTACAATTACCAAACACACAAAGAAAACATTTCATGTACACAGAAATAATCACAGTATAAAATGAAAACTATACATACAATAATTTTAGATGACACATTTCTTTTTGAATTGAAATCTCCGATCTTGCTGTTTGACAACAAAGTGCGATGTTAAATGTCAATTAATTTGTTAATGAGTACACCATACATGTTCCTAACATATACTGAACTATCAAATATATTGTCAATTCTGAAACAAGGTTTTGAAATCTCACGTCAGTCAATATATACAAAGAATTACAATATTGGAATTTTGACTATTACATTAATTAACACAATTAGCTGGTCAATACAACTTGTTTATGAGCCTAACATATATACAATGCTACTTATTTTCATTTACATAAAGTTTCTAAAATTCGTCTATCTAGTACTTGAAATAATGTACAATGACAAAACTATTGTTTATAGAACTGTCCGGAAAGCATCTAAACGAATCTCTTAAATAATGAAATCTATCACTTGTTTTAATCACAGTATCACTGAGACACTGTCCTACACTGATTCCTAGGCTGGCTATTTCGTTTTTAACTAACTTCACATGCAACATGTATCGCTATTGAACCACATGATTTCTGGTCCAACGCAGACGGTATCGTACTATAACATTGAGATGAGAGGGCCGGCAGTATCATCACAAGCTACAAGCCACTTTTTAAACACAAAATCCTGCTTGTAAACAATCTATCACATTTCACTCAGCCAGCACATGATTACTCACGCCACCTACAAGCACACACGCCAATCCCATGGGTCAAAGCCTACAGGCAGTATCCCTGTCTTCAGATGAACAGATATTATGTGTGTGTTTGTGTGTCTGGGTAGGCTCTACTGGGATGTTACGTTTGTGCAGTTTGGGTATAATGATTTCAGAATTGGGGCCTCAGTGCTTTTCTGTACCATTCATTTTATCTACATGTCTGAAAAAATTGTTTCTGTCGTTCAGTGTTTCCTTTGTTTTATGGAAGTTTTGTCCTCTGATTATGAGTATTATTTCTTCAGTAACTAATTCTCCTGTTAATTTTGGATTTAATTCAGGTGTAATAAGTCTTCAAGCTGTTTTATGATGTGTTGAACTTCTTTTATAATGCTTCAAAAACGGTTGCGTTTACATGGGTACGAAAATCGATTGTGGAACTGGAAAACCGCTTTAGAGAAGCAGATTTTCACAATCGATTTTGGAGTGTTTACATGATCAACCAAATGCGGATTTGGGAAATCGGTTTACGAAATCCGGTTTTGGGAGTCCATGTTAGAGGTACATTTACATGAGAGCGAACATTGCGAACGAGCATCAGCGAAAGAGGATTCTCTTTGATGTGAATGGTCCGCGAGCAATGTTCATTCGTCACTCGCAAGTGTTCGCTTGTGATCCATCTGTTGTCAGTCTGGGAGCGAATCATCAAAGGAAAGTTCGCGTTCTCTCCGCTTCGGTGCTCGTGTGGTGTAAACGACACTGAGAGCATTCACTTCCGGCGTATTTTGTTTTTGTACGCAAAGTTTGGTTTTAGTTTGTGGAGTGATGAATATGTTTTATTACTCTTCGAAGAATATAGAATGCGGAGATGTTTGTGGGACCCAAGAGATCCATATTTTAAATAAAGATACGGATGCGAGAAACGAAATCGGCGTGATACTACGCATGTCACATCTGTTGCAATCATGCATCAGAAACTATTTTATGTGTGTTTTTCACATTTCACTACCCCTTAATACTAAAAGGCATATCTGTTAGTACACATTTCAGATAATGTTTGTTGCCAAGAATGGGGTCAGCTTAAGCCCCGTTTACACCAAAGTGAACACAGGCGAATGCGCATTCGCCAGGAATACGCCTCTGCACGCACGCATTGGCTTGTACTTGCGAATAAGCGTTCACACCGGAGCGAACGGAAGAGAAAACAGCACACTGCCGCAAGGTGAGCATACACTTCCAGTTTGTCGCATTCGCTAGTGCCGAAGCGGAGAGAACGCGAACTTCCTGTGATGGTTCGCCCTGAAACTGACACCCAGCGGAACACAAGCAAACACCTGCGAATGCGAGCCGAACGTGACCGAACAGCGCGCACATAGCATTTACACCAGAGTGATTGCTCGTTCGCCGCTGCTCATTCGTTTGTGTTCGCTTCGGTGTAAACGGTCTTTACTGCTTAGTGACACGCTAAGCAGGCGTCATGTTGACGTCACAGTCACAACTAGCAAACAAACTCGACTGTGGCCATGACCAGGGGCTATCGATCCTTGTGGCTATGGACCAAACGAGTCCTTATTTCGACAGCAGAATTTGTCTCCGGTCCTTGAGACGCTTTGTGTTTCTTAATTGGAGATTCGGGCGCTACGCCTCCTCACATACTAAAAAAAAATCTTACTTATTTTTCAACCTATACCTAACTAACCGATTCTCACTTGTTCTTTCCATACTCGGTTTTAAGAAGTTTATTCCCGCTTACTTGCAGATTTCGTTTGTACTACTGTTTTAATAGTTTATTCTATCGTATTTGATAAATACCGTTGTTTAGTCTTCGTCTTTGACCGGTGTATTTCAAAACAAGTCAGAGACCGTTACTAAAGCTCGTTATCAGTCAGTCCAGTGCCAGCTGTCACCAGTGCCGCAGCTTTAACAGCGCTAAACTGCTGGACTCAGTTTTGTTGGTTTGACAGTGTAGTTACCACTGACCACAGTTAAGTCAGCAGCCAGCCGCCTTCATTAGAGTACTAGGCTTCTTTAAAGTTGTTAATTGCAGTTAATTGTATCGATAGGATGGATAGGATGTGTGCCTGCTGTGTGCGGACGCGGGAGGAGTTGGCCGCGGTTCGCGAACAGCTGAGCGTGCTGTTGGCTACGGTCAGCCGATTTCAGGCTGCTGTCTCGGGGTGCAGCGATGGTGGGGAGTCTGGTGCGTCGAGTGGGACACCTCAGGTGTCTCACGCTTCGCTCTCTGTCCCTGCTACCGAGGCACCTTCAGGTGTACCGGACGTCGTCGAGCCGCCTTCTCCACAAGGGGAGTGGCGGGTTGTACGGTGTTCGCGTCGCTCGAGGCGGAAGGCCAATGTGGAGGCTGGACGTCCGTCCGTGCCCGTTCGTCCTGTGAGTGAAGGTGTGGCCACTCCTTCAGCGGGGTCCGAGCAGGTGCACGGGGGGAGGGGATTATTAGCTATTGGGAGCTCCAATGTTAGGCGCGTGATGGAGCCCCTTAGGCAGATAGCGTCCAGATCTGAAAGGAATTCCAACGTGCACTCGGTGTGTCTGCCGGGGGGCCTCATCCGAGATGTGGAGGCGGCCTTGCCGGCGGCTATTGAGGGTGAGGGGTGCAGTCGACTGCAAGTCGTGGCTCACGTCGGCACCAATGACGCTTGTCGCTTGGGTTCTGAGGACATCCTCAGGTCTTACGAGCGGCTGGCGGAATTGGTGAAGGCTGCTGCCTTCGCACGCGGGGTGCAAGCAGAGCTGTCGATTTGCAGCATTGTTCCCAGGGTTGATCGGGGTCCTTTGGTTTGGAGCCGAGTGGAGGGTCTGAACCAGAGGCTTCGCCGACTCTATGACAGTCATGGCTGCAGATTTCTGGATCTGCGTTATCGGGTGGGGAATTGTAGGGTGCCCCTAGATAGATCAGGGGTGCACTACACTAAGGAAGCAGCTACTCCAGTAGCAGAGTACTTGTGGAGTGCACATGGGGGTTTTTTGGGCTAGGCGCTAACTCTGATGAGCACTCGCCTGTCAGCATTCAAACAGCAAATTCAGGCCACGTTCGGAACAAAAATTCGAACCACCATGTCCATTGCTGAGGTGCTATTCCGCTGCATGGAGAGCCTTGGCAGTAGTAGCAATTATCTTTGGAACAAAGGAACTGAATTAAAGTTTGTGTTGTGGAGGGAAATCGTACATAGACTATTCCGAGGCGCCTTAATCGTTAGTGGTGTGGTAGTCTAACGGTTAAGACGTCTGCCTAGTAAGCATGGAGGTCCGGGTTCGATTCCCGGCCGCACCACAAATTTTAATTCAAGGCTTCAGCTCTATCAATAATGTCTTGGACATATTTGAGACGAAAATCCGTCTCAGGGATTCTTTCATTGTATTTAATTGATAAAAATATTAGCCGCGAACTTACAGAGTATTAGAAACAAAGTTCCCGAATTTGCAGCGCTGCATGAAAGTTATTGCGCTCAGATAGTTTTAGGCACCGAAAGCTGGCTAAATCATGATGTGGCAAGTTCAGAAATATTTAGCGAAGCGTGGAATGTATATAGGAAAGATAGATCTGATACAACTGGAGGAGGAGTGTTCATCGCTGTGGACAAAGATATTGTTTCTAGTGAGATCAAGGTTGAAAGTAACTGTGAAGTTATCTGGGCACGTATAACAGGTCTAAAAGATGTAAAGTTAATAGTTGGGTGTTTTTACCGGCCCCCCAGTGCTGCTGTAGCAGTTTTAGAATCATTCAAGGAAAGTCTACACCAGGTAGTGCATAGGTATCCAGGCCACGTAATATTAGTCGGAGGTGACTTCAACTTTAAGAGTATAGATTGGGACCTCGCTAGTTACATTTCAGGCGGTACAGACAAGCAGTCTTGTGAGCTACTTTTGGACACATTCTCCAAAAACTGTTTTGAGCAGTTAAACCGGCAACCCACGCGCAATGGAAATATTCTAGACCTTATAGCCACAAACAGGCCTGACCTTATTAACGATGTCTGTGTAGAGACAGGAATTAGTGATCATGATATCGTCATAACGTTGATGGTGACCAAATTTCATAAACCAATCAAGAAGGCTAGGAGCGTGTTTTTGTTGGGAAGAGCCGATAAGCAAATGTTACGATCGCACTTAGAAAATGAATGGGCATCGTTTAATTCTGGGACTATGGATGTAGAGGAATTGTGGGCTAAATTTAAGTGCATTGTTAATAAAGGGTTAGAGAAATATGTGCCAGTAAAGACGATTAAGGATGGAAAAGATCCACCGTGGTATAATAATAATGTTAGAAAGCTGCTGAGAAAGCAAAGGCTGTTGCACTCTCGATTCAAAAAAGAACACGCAAATGATGACAGGCAAAAGTTAATAGAGATTCGTGCGTCTATAAAAAGATCGATGCGTGAAGCGTACAATAATTATCACAGCCATACCTTAGCAAAAGATCTTTCCAAGAACCCAAAAAAATTCTGGTCCTATGTAAAATCGATAAGCGGGTCAAAGCCCACTGTCCAGTCACTAGTTGATCATTCCGGGGCAGTATTAGAACAAAGCAAACGGAAAGCTGAAGTTCTAAATTTAACCTTTAAGAAATCTTTCACGCAGGAGGACCGCAGAAATATACCATCATTTGATCAACGTACTAATTCCGAAATGAGGGACTTAGCAATAGGTATTTCCGGTGTAGAGAAGCAGCTGAGAGAGCTAAATACGAAAAAGTCTCCTGGTCCGGATGGAATACCAGTTCGGTTTTACAAAGACTATTCTGCGGCATTGGCCCCCTACTTAGCTTGCATTTATAGTGAATCTTTAATTCAGCACAAAGTTCCTAGTGATTGGAAAAAAGCGCAGGTGACTCCCGTGTATAAGAAAGGAAAGAGAACTGACCCATACAATTACAGGCCAATATCGTTGACATCGGTTTCATGTAGAATTTTGGAGCATATTCTCAGTTCGAATATAGTAAATTTCCTTGAAACGGAAAAGCTTCTTTCCATGAATCAGCACTGGTTTAGGAAACATCGTTCATGTGAAACTCAGCTTGCCCTTTTCTCACATGACATCTTGCGAGCCATGGATGAAGGGCAACAGGCAGATTATGTTTTTCTCGACTTCAAAAACGCATTCGACGCGGTGCCACACTGCAGACTGCTAACGAAGATACGAGCTTATGGAATAGGTTCACAGATTTGTGACTGGCTGGAAGACTTCCTAAGTAATAGAACGCAGTACGTTGTTCTCGACGGCGAGTGTTCATCAGTGACGAGTGTATCGTCAGGCGTGCCCCAGGGGAGTGTGATAGGACCGCTATTATTTTCCATCTATATAAATGATCTGATGGACAGAGTAAGTTGTAATTTGCGGCTGTTTGCTGATGATGCTGTGGTGTATGGGAGGGTGTCGTCTGTAACTGACTGTAATAGCATACAGGTTGACTTAGACAAAATTTCTAGTTGGTGCGAAGAATGGCAGCTAGCTCTCAATGTAGAAAAATGTAAGGTGATGCGCATGAGTAGAAAAAACAATCCCATAATGTTCAAATACAGCATTAGTAGTGAGCTTCTTGATGTTGTCGCGTCGTTCAAATATCTAGGCGTAACACTGCAGAGCGATATGAAATGGAACGAGCATGTAAGGACAGTTGTGAGTAAGGCAGACAGCCGACTTTGGTTTATTGGGAGAATTTTGGGAAGATGTACTTCACCTGTAAAGGAGACCGCGTATAAAATGCTTGTACGACCACGTCTTGAGTATTGCTCAAGTATTTGGGACCCGCAGCAGATCGGTTTGAAGGAAGACATAGAGGCGGTTCAGAGGCGAGCAGCTAGATTTGTTACCGGTAGGTTCGACCAATGCGCGAGTGTCGCGGAAATGCTCCGGCAACTCAATTGGGGATCGCTGGAAGAAAGACGACGTTCTTTTCGTGAATTTCTGTTAAGTAAATTTAGAGGGCCGGAATTTGAAGCTGAGTGTAGTACGATCTTGCTGCCGCCTACTTACATTTCGCGTAAAGATCACAAAGACAAGATAAGAGAAATTAGGGCTCGTACGGAGGCATATAGGCATTCTTTCTTTCCTCGTTCAATTTGGGAGTGGAATAGGAAAGGAAATGCCTAGTAGTGGTACAGTGTACCCTCCGCCATGCACCTTATGGTGAATTGCGGAGTTTGTATGTAGATGTAGATGTACAGTATATCGCACAGTTTTTGGTTATATAACTCGCAGTGAGGTGCTTCAGGCTAACAGCGCATCAAAGATGAATAACAAAATCATATCCGGATCAATTTATTATAACTAAATGTAATTAAAAACACACATTAACTATAAAAAGACCTACTAAGTCTACTAGAGGGACTTCTGTTATCTAGCTATCGTAGCATAGTGGTTAGCACTAGATCACCAAGCTACAGGAATGGGGTTCAAATCTCCTCCATCGATTTTTTAAAAATCTTATGGCTTGTATCACATTGTAATAGTTACTTATTCATAACATATTCTGGGATTTTCTTACTCATACAACAGTAGTATGTTACACAGTACTGGATATTAATTGTAACAAAATGCTGTGTAGGGAATGGGTGTCATCGACTTGGAAATTTGTGTGTGATTTAAAAAATGGAGAATGAAACTGCTGCAAGTAATAAGATTAGCAATAATATTTGTTTTTCCTCCACAAAAATATTTGACCTTTATTCCAAATATTTTATGATTTCCGAGAAAATGGTATGTCACAAACGTATGGAAACGCTAAAATTGCTGGTAGGCCTAAATGAAATAAGTATCAGTGACATTTACACTATTCGCTAGTCAGAAACATTTGGCTGTTTGTTTTCTAATATCTCAATTTCCGACACTGGTTAGGCCGATATTGCTTGTTTGCTCCCAATATCTTGCTGCTTAAGGCAATTCACACTGTCCGTCACGTCAATTCGCCCATGTCAATATGCGATGTTGAAAGTGAGGTTATGAGTGGCGATCTGTTACGTAGAAAGTCATAGTTTAATGCTAGAATTGAGGGAACAACAACGCTAAATGTTATTGACGACCAAATAAAACTTTACAGTGTATGTTTTTGGCAAACTAACTAAGAACTGAAACATTTCAAAACAACGACATCTATTTTCAAGCGGAAAAATAAACATATGAAAACATCAAACAATACTTATAAGGGCATAAATATCGCCCGTTTACTTTGTCGATTACGATTTACCCGCCGACATTGTTAATACCGTCGTAAACAACTGAATTTTTGTCTTTCGTTAGAACTGACTTTCCATTTAAAATGTTATTTAATGAGAAATGAGTAATCAAATTACAATCTTATTCAAATAAACAGTTTGCTTCAGTCTTTTCTGTTACAATGTTAAGTAACATTAACCATTTTTTGGTTTCAGATATGCGACCTCGATTTGAGGGGGAAACTCAATTGACAAAAATATTGAAGTCGTCATGAAACATTTGAGATTTACCCCTAAAACGAAGTATAACAACAAAATAAAGATGAATAAGACTTATTTACATATAAACAGTGCAATCGTCGACTGCAACATTTAATTCACGTGACGAAAATAGGGTAACTTCCGATGTTAGCAGACGGTCGTTCCGTCAAAACATTCTTCGCCAGAAAGTTTGACGGGACGTGACGGTCCGGTGACGGACAGTGTGAACGCCGTCATTATAAATACATTGCGGAATGTTCTGACGGACGGTGACGTGACGGACATTGTGAATTGGCCTGGTGAACAATGATCCTAATAGTAACAAATTTCTTTTGCAAATGTATGCAGCATACGCAGAACATGTTCGTTTGCCGGCATCGCTACACCTGCTTGCCTTGCCAGTATTACGGCGTAGGTCATTGACTGACGAGTTCTCATTGGCGTGTCGAAATAAGGACTCGTGTCGACAGGTCGATGTATCGCATTCAGCTCCTAAAATGATGCTTGCCTAGCGTGTGACTAATTAATCGGGGCGACTGTCTCATATTTTCGACTCTCTGATACGAGCATAAATTGAAGATCTTTGGCGACTTTACAAGCATTGAGCCGAAGATCTTTGCATTTCAACGCAATACTTGTTGACATTTGACGGTGACAGGTGTCTAGCAAGTAGCAATTGGTAGTGGGTGTGTTTGTGTATATAAAAACGCGCAATCATGTCTGCTATGTTGACGGCGGATTGGTGCCCTTTGGGGCGGGATAAATATTACAGGTGGCTTTTTGTACACAAGGTACTTGCCGATATTTATCTAACAATATTTATTCGTCATTACTATTTATTACTTTTTTGTTCGCAGAAAATTTGAAATATATTCAATGGACTGGCACCATGAAATAAACTTAGATAATGTACTGTTGGCTGCTGCGTCGTACGGTGGCCCTGTCGCAGTTGTGAGAGATAGGAAAAAAATTGTCAAAGTGCAAGGAAGCACTAAACCAATAATATCAATATATACAGCCGCTGGAAAACTTATATCATCCATCATGTGGAACAGTGGTCCGATTATAGCAATGGGCTGGTCATCAACTGAAGATCTTCTTTGTGTACAGGATGACGGCTCCGTACTGAAGTACGATATTTTTGGGACGTATCAGCACACATTCAGTATGGGCCAGGTACGAGTCGTTACCTCTATCACTGTTTGGTCTCTTGAGTTGCGTCATGTGTTTCATGTATGATAATATGAACAACTCATCACATATACTACGGTAAACTTTATTACAGTTATGTCCTAGTCCAGTTTGTTCCCCGTTCCATTGTTTACATTCTTACATTTCCTAAGCATTACAAGTACATATATTTCCATCGTTCACTGCTTAACCAAGGGTTTTTTTGAAGTCACTGCATAATTTCCTTTTCTTCAACTTTTCTTAACATATGTAATGCGACATTTAAAAAAAAAAAGTGTGGAATCACTGATTTCTTGACATTAATGTATAGTATAGCACAGTATCAAAACTCACAATTTTTGTTGTTCGGTGCATAACTGTAGACTGGGATACCACCCGTCGGCTTTGACCCATGGTGTCATCAAGAAGTCGAAAAACCAGTATACGGGATATCTTAATTTCTGTATTGTTGATACACATAATCTGTAGTTATTATAGATAATAGGATGTACCATCAATCACAGGTCTTAGTCCAAAACTTCGCGCCTTCGGTGCTCACATACGAGGGAGGGGGGGGGGGAAACAAAGTTAACCTACACCTAACTATCAGAGAGAAGCTACAGATCACTTTTTAAACAAAATATTAATCTGTTTTTTTGTTTGTAAACAAACTATCATCTTTAACTCAACCACCATGTCATCATTCATGCCTTCTACAAAGCGTACACACCTCAAAACTACTGCGCTGCGGTTCAAAGCTGATGGCGGTATCCCCGTCTACAGGTGAGTCTGTTTGGGAAAGCCATACAGCACATAAGCTCTGCTGCATACCGAAAGACTAATCCTGAATAATATTTAGGGAAAGCAATAAAACAATGTTTTTTAAAAAAATATGCTTAACGTGTCAACATCACTTAAGTATATTGTTTGCTATGTGTATTAATTTTGCTAGTCTTGGAGTTGTCTTTATCTACTATGATCATAACAATTCATCAACAGAACGTACAACATAATTACGTTTCTCCTCTTCATTATTTTTAAACAGTAGGACTATACATGCTTTATGAAGTCTACTGTGAATAGTTGGGAGATTTCATTTGTCAAAGACTGATCATACAGATTTTGTTTTAAATGTTCAAATGTTTGTACAGCTTATGGGACTTAACTACGGGGTCATCAGTCCCTAAACTTACAAACTACTTACGAACTAGGACGGCACAAATATCCATGCCCGAGGGGGGATTCAAACCCCCGACTGTAGTGGCCGTGCAGACCGTGACTGGAGCGCCTCAGTCCCCTCGGCCACCGCGGCCGGCATTTTGTTTGAACTCGATCAAAATATTAATAAAAATTTATTAGTCACCAATAAAATGGTAATTCACATTCACTGATTTAATCCATGATGTACTTCATTACTTAAAAATAATTCCTATATTCACTGGTATAGCCATCTTATTTCAGTTGAACATTGTCTTCAGGCAAAAGAATACTTTGCTCCAGTTCTCCACAGTAATCCATTTGATGCAAAAACTTTTTATCCCTCCATTCATACAAATCCGCTTAATGGATTAAAATGCAATTTGTGTGTTAGAGGTTGTTGCTTGAGTTGTACATGTTAGAAATGAAATTGGAGGCACCCAAACACAATTGGCACTCAGACAGCCAATAAAAATGCATTTTTATATTTTCACTTTGTAAACTATTGGATGTAGTGGACATGATTATTTTGTATGAGTAATATATTGCAAAATTGTGATACATTCGTAGAAAAATGTTTTTATTTCAGTGTGTTAGGCTACACTATAAATGTTATTCCTGCTCTTGTTACTTTTGAGAAATTAAAGCTATACGTGTCAGTACTGGCATAACAATGCAATTGAAAGTCGTAACATATTTGTATAAAACAACTTCTTGATGAACTACAGTGAAACCCAATTTGGAAGAAGCATTTTGTATCAGAGGCATAGCTTATTTATGAAGCATTTATGTATCGAAGAAGAGAGAGGATTAATGGCCAAAGTTTTGAAATGTATACCAAAATGGAAATTATAGATTGCATTTTCATCAGGGAATAAGTAACTGGAGAAGATCTTACAAGAAAGTACCTTTTTTTAAATGGAAAAAAAATGGCTGCTTTGACTGGAATTTGAAGAGTAATAAACGTTATTGTTGAATGATTGAATTCAAATTTCCATTATGTAAAACAAAATAAATGTGAATACGTTCCATTCTTATTGGCTGTCTGAGCACCATTTGTTTAATGATGGAAATTCTCCTCAGAGATGATAAGTTATTTTTCAAAAGAGATAGATTGGCTGGCTAGTACTTACCTTTGTGCTGTACTGCCGATAGTGACACAAATGAAGAAAAAGAAAAAGGGACGACAAAGGACAAGCTTTTGGAACACAGTTCCTTCTTCAGGTGGGAGAGAAGGAAAGAAAAAAGGATGGGAATGGAAGGGAAAGGTAATTCACGAATAATTCATGAATTACCTTTCCCTTCCATTCCCATCTTTTTTTTTTTTTTTTTTTTTTTTTTTTTTTTTTTTTTTTTTTTTCCCCCTTCCCTCCCACCTGAAGAAGGAACTGTGTTCCAAAAGCTTGTCCTTTTTCGTCCCTTTTTTCTTTTCCTTCATTTGTGTCACTATCGGCGGTACAGCACAAAGGTAAATACTGGCCAGCCAATCTATCTCTTTTGAAAAATAATTGAACACCATTAGTGATTGGCTACCAATGCTTAAACTGCATTTTAGCCACTTACTCTACTAAACCCTTTGATCCCTCTCTACAATCCCTCTGCCAAATTAAGGCATGAAATTTTTGCATCCCCAACCTGAATTAGAATGTCTTCACTACATATTCATTCTACCCCCTTAATCCCATCTAATTGTCAGTGTTCTTCAGTAACTCCATATTTTGTGTAAGCTTCTATTTGCATCATGTCTGGCACTGTTTATCATCTACACTAGGATAACTGCAGACAACTACCTTCAGAAAAGACTTTGTAATTCTTGGATTGATATTGTATGTTTAGTTAGTTTTCCAGAAATTATTTTCTTGTTCTTGTCAGTCTGTGTTATATCCTCTGCACTTTGGTCATTGTCAGTTATTTTGCTGCCCAAGTAGCAAAATGTATTACATTCAATACATCATTTCCTAATGTAATTCCCTCAACATCACACGATTTAGTTTGTCTACATTCCAGTACTGTAGTTTCACTTCAGTTTTCATTCATATTATACTGTAACTGCTTTTCAAAACATTTTCTATTCAATTCAACTGATTGCTCATTTCATTTGCTGTCCCTCACAGGATTACAGTGTCATTGGAAAACCCCAATTTTATTAATTTCTTTTCTCAGAACTTTAATTCCCTTTACAATTTCCTCTTTGTTTCCCCCATTTTTCTAATATTTGTTAAGTTTCGTGTTAGTTTTTGCTGATGTAGAGTACATGAATGACAACAGCTTCTTCTGTCCACAGAAAACATTTGAGGCCATTTTGCATGGATGGAGCAATAAAAAACTAGCTAAAGATGTTCCATAGTAAAATCATAATTATTTGGGTGATAGTGGCCACAGACCTCCACCACTCTCCCATCCTGATCTTCCCCTCCTATGAGTATGGACCTCATATGAAGATACAACCAACTCGAGGGGCAAGTGACAGAGTCATCATTGGTGCAGGTTATGCATGATCCCAGAGTTGCTGTGAGCAGGTCCTTCAGCTTGAAGTTCTTGAGTCAGGTGGGGGGGCCACATCCCATGCTAGTAGTAACAATGTTCCTTCATGACCTTGATGAGAGCTCCAAGTTGGGCTTGGGAGACTGCAACATGATGATGAAGAGACGGTCATCTGAGGAAAATCTTTTACCGATTCCCATCTCGTTTACATCATAAGAAATTTGGAATGAGCATAGAAATAATGACTTGGATCATGTTACTGTCAGCAGAAGGCAACAGAGCTATGTTAAGAAGAAAACTGTGCCATCATGGAGAAGGAGAGATAGGCAATCTTTCCAAATTGCTGAAGAAATGGTTCAGTGGGTAGGTGGTGAGCTGAGTTTCAGTGAAGGAGCTGTGATCCACCAAAGATGGAGAATGATGGGGATGCACTGGAGATCTGGTCATAAAAATGAATATCTGGGAAATTAGGAGCTTTGTTTGCAGAGTGAGGTTTCCCTGTTAAGGGAAACTTTCTGACATTGGCCATTCAGGAAAATGTCCATAGTTTCATCAGCACATTTAAGTGCCATTTGGTGGCCCAACTAGGATAGCTGAATAGCCGCTCAGGGCATCTCATCTCATAACATCACAAACTCACAGTGGGGAAAAGTCTTTATGCACATACACTTTAGGTGCAGAATGTAGGCTGGGGGGAGGTGCAGGGAGATTGAGAAGATGTGAATAAAATCTTTCAACCAAAGATGGGAGTTTGTCTGGTAGTGAGAGATATGAGTGATTGATAAATTCTGTGTGTAAAACAAGTTATTCATGGTACAGACTATCAACCAAGGAGACATCAAACCCTTCCTCATGTGCAGGTAAATGTTAAATAAAACTCAGGGGAGAACTTATGACCAAACACCTCTGTGACTTATAAGTACTGCCTTGATATTATAATGTCATTGTACTACAAGGCCATTGCTCTATGGATGGTACACTGTAGTACAAAATTTATCAATCCCACAGAAGTCGCATAATGTAGTAAAGAGAGCACTTCCTTTGCTACAAAAAGGGAGATTAGAGATCACACAGAGCAATATTGGCAAGGATTTTTTTCCGTGATACATATCCAACTGGAATAGAAGTGGGAAGTGACCATGAGGCATAAAGTACCCTTTGCCACACAATGTGAAGTTGCTTGAGAGTAATGGTGTAGCATGTGGCAAATGCTATCAATAATAATGTATCATGCCAAGAAAATGGCAGAGAGTGTTATAAGTCATGGAAGGTGAAAATTTGCTTATGAGGTCCACCTTTTCCGATGTTAGATGGATACCATCTCTGGAAAGCGTGTGACAAAGAAAATTTACATTATGAAAAGCTACCTTGGGCTATTTTTGGTTTATCACTACGGCATAGTTGTTTCAAGTGCTGTACTTGTTAGAGCTGATGTTCTTCATCAGATGGGGAGAATATCATCTAGAGAAGCATAGCAATAAGGGAGGATGAATAATACAGATTCTATAAATTGTTGCCAAGTCTGACCTTAATTTTTTACTCCTTATGAAATAAAACAAAATTTATATAAACCAAACAGTGTTATGATAGTAGTTTTAGAAATGTCTCCTGTGAACATCAGAACTTGGAGTGAAACACCTTGCAGCCCAAGACACGGAAGGTGTGTAAGCCATGATGCAATTGCCCAAAGTCCTGGATATGAGTGATAGGGTAGTTGTCTACAAGGGTATGTGCACTCAGTCTTTGGCATAAGTGGATTTGCAATGCTAATTGCTGTCTGAAAGGTGCACAATTCAAATTCATGCAGTTAAAGATGTTTTGGTGATACATTTGTCTGCTATATTTTATACACTGGGAGACAGTGGGCCTTGTGTTGGAAGACCTTCTGTAGTAACGGTTTTGTGATAGGTGACATTTGAGATCATGCCGATGTAATACTATTAGAAGGGCCTTCCGCCAACTGATCTGATTTAGAAAGCTCTTCGTCAGAGGGCATTGAAGTAGGCCATTGATGTTGTGGAGAGTCTTCAAGGTGTTGGAAGATGTGTAGTGTTCTTGGTAGGTTTTCCATAGTAGCTGCAATTGTAGCCTGCAGGACAGTGCTGGCAGGGTATAAAGCCACAGATTTGTGACGGTCATAGAGAAGCTGGGCAATTGTAGATGCCAAGTGCACTGACAATATGGAACACTCAGAGAAAGCATTTAGTATCAATCATCAGAGTGCTCAATTGAAGCAGGAGGTGGATCAAAACATCCTTGAATTGACATATTGGAGTTTTGGTGGAAGAAGGTAGCACTATGAATCAGTTGAGAAGCCCGAAGCACTGGCTACTTAACATTCTGTGACATGGAAGATCCAATTAAAATATGTTGTGGCTCTAAGCACGACAGACAGCTGCTTAGAAACTTGGACAATAATAATTGATTTGTTGCGTGAGCATAGGATGGACATCAAATATGCTCTTTCATCCGTATTGTGTACCTGCTGTGCTAGTGTACATATGGAGCATCAACCAATGGCTGAATAGGGTTGGGGATGCATACAGCATTACCAGAAAGTGCTGTGGGAATGACGCGAGCATCTGTCTTAGTGTCTATGATGAAAAGTAAGTGTGTTTAAGCAGATCCTTTTGCATAAAGAAGTGCACCGGATGACATGTTGTTGCATGTTGCAGCTGAAGGCAGTTTTCCTCAGTCATGAGTTGAAGTTGTCTTCAGTGAGCCATGAGTGTAGTTCAGAAAAGCACTCACTGATTGGTAGCTGTGTGCTGTGTCATAAAAAATGGTCTGATACCATAACGGGGGGTACACTAGGTGGCTGGCATTGTTGCCTGCCCCTATTGTTAGTTGGTGAACGATTCAGCTCTGCCATTGGTAGTGTGAAGCTGCTGTCAGGGTCATCATGGCTGCAGTTCCTGTAGATGCCTGACAGATGACTGCTCTAGTGCACTGTGCAAGTGTACACAAACAGTATCAACCTATGGCTGAATGGGGTGGGGAGGTTGTATAGCATTACCAGCCTCAACACATGGAGCCATACCTTAAGCAAAAAGCAGTTACCAATGTTAAATAATGCAGTAGGCTTGATCTATGAGAGAGAGCTTGGCCTCACTAGCATCTGATGTGTTATACAAAAGCTGCAGCTATAGCTCATATGGCAGCTTGATCAATCAGAGTGTCCATAGATCTTGTCGGGTATTAGAGCATTGCCTGCAGATATTGCCAGAGAAGCGAGAGGTTGTCTCTGCTAGTTGCTCATAGTAGGTAATGTGATGAAGGGCTTGTAAGGCAGGTCAAGGTAGACATTAGAGGACCAATGCTTTTACACTCATACTTTCAAGAGGTAGATGGTGTAAGCAACAAGTCACTGATCAAGTTACATTTGTCACGAAGGCTTGTAACCAGAAAGGTGAAAAATGTGTCATAATCTCTAACGTCATGTAGATCCAGGATGTGGTCAATGAGAGTGAACCATATCTTGGGGTTCTTCGCTGAAGCAGATGCAGTTTCAGAAGCTTGCTCGACTATACTAGGTTGCAGTGAGCAGTGGCACAACATTTCTATTGTTCTTGCATGATATTGTTGACAAGTGAAGAAGTGTGTGACAGAAGTGACAAGATATGATCGTGCAAGTAGTCAGATGTATTAAGTGTACACTGTAAATTCATTTTGCAGAAACACTGGTGTCTGGTGTAGTAGAGACAACCATTGTTACCAGGAATGTGTATGATGTAGGAAGAACATTTGAGTATTTGCACATTCGAGTTGCAGCAACATTTACACTAGCACCTGAAGTGGTCTACCACAAGGGAAAATCAAACAATGGAAATTCCAGAAAGGATTCACCAATATTTTTGAGAAGGATAGGTTGCTTACTCACCAAAGAGACATCCAGTGAGATGCAGAAACATTGTAGCTTTTGGCTCTTTAGGCCTTCGTCAGTTAGAAACACAAACGTACACACTCTCACAGACGGCCATCGTCTCCGGCCGCTGTGGCTGATCTGCCCCAAGCAGCCTCAACCTATGGCTGAAGGGGGTGGGGAGGTCTTATAGCATTACCAGCCTCAACACATGGAGCCATACAATTTTAAGTACTCTATTTCTTATAGGTTAAATTTTTGCACAGGTGCTTCTCGAGATTTTGCAGCTGAGGGTGTGTGTGTAATTTAGTGTCTCTAATTGATCGAGGCCTAAACCGCAGAAACCTATAATGATTTGTGTCTTTCTGTGCCTCATCAGATGTCTCTGTGGTGAGTAAGCAACCTATCCTTCTCTAAAATATTGTCGAATCCTACCACAAGGGAATGCGGATATCAGGTGGTACCAAGAAAGATGAATGTACAATGGACAACAAAAAGATTACCCAGCCCAAATAATTTGAAGTCAAAGAACAGAGCATTGCACATGCCCTAGTTCCAGAGTACGAGTATTGACAACTCTAGCGGTCTTCAGAGCTTCAGCTTGGTGTTTACATCATCAAATATAACCATTATAATAGTAAGGCTACAGTATATGTCGAGATTCATAGCATCTTATTTCATGTATCATTTATTTTGGAAAACATTATTCAAACACATAGGGTGGTTCGGGTATAAGAATGCCACACTGGTAGATTTACAACAACAAACCACGTCTATGTTGGCTGAGTGGCTAGGCTGACAGTTTATGAACACAAGGGGCACGACTTGAGTACCACTTCTTTTTTTAGACCTATGCAGTTAATACTTTTTAACATTAATTTGCTACAATTGTGCAGTTATAGGTTTTTCTAGATTCCACAGTCTTAAACATATTTCATTTTGTAATAGTCCAATCTTTAAACAACGAGACAAATGATAGCCATAGTAAAAGTGTTGAAAATGGAGCATGTATTTGTAATTACTTTGACTGCCATATGGTGAATCAACAGTGTTAAGCTAAAATAAATGTAACAGCAGCTAGGCATAATTTTCTAAGTCCTTATGTGCGGTTTACACAAGTGTGTAGCTGTGCCCTCCATTATCTGTTGTTTCCAGTTTAATATTCATTCTTCAACTCCTGTAGGACTATTCGACCATTACGCTAACGAAAAAGGACAGGAACTCATTGATAGTGTGTCGGCCTTCCTAGTTAAGTGGTGTGCAATGGATCAGATGCCATCAAAGCCTTAACTTTATTCTATTTCTTTTTTACCACAGTGCAAATGTTTTTTGCTTTAGTTACTTTTTGTTATTAAATTATATCAGTTTTACTTTTTTAGTATTCTCTGTACTAAATAACTTATTACAGTTTGTCAATTTGATATCTAAAACTAATCTACCTTGGGATGTAATATTTATTTGGCCACCCATATCAAAAAATAAAAATACTTGGAGGGTGTTATTCATCTGACCTCTCATAAAAACATCTTCCTTGGAGGTTGATATTGGTATGACCTACCATTAAAATAAAAATAATAGAATGTAGGCTATGTATATCTTCATTATTTTGTCCACATGCCATTGGCATCAAGAAAAGCCCAGATCCTTGGAGGTATAGAATCTACAAGTCTGCAGAAAAAGGTCTCATCCACAGCAATTCTCTCCCATGATGAATAAACGAGATCCCACACGGCATCCACAGTTCTTGGAGGAGGGTCTGACCAATTATTCCGCACAATCTTCTTGAGTTTAGCCCATACATTCTCTATGGGATTGAGATTAGGTGAGGCCACGGTGGGCCACGAATAATATTCTGTCTCCTTTGGAACCACCTCTGAATCCTAATGCCCCTCAGGGGTTCGGCATTAATTTGCTGAGTACAGGCTTAGCAAATCAGGGGTCCCAGCTGTGGACTGCATTGTGCCAACAGTTCGCCACACCATAATTTCTGTGCATGCTTCTGTGACCATAATTCGGCATGACTGTGGAATGGCAAAACCCTCAATCTCAAGGTTTGCTATGTGCTGAGGAGATGCATGGTTGTTCAGGTTGAACACTCATTGGCGTGCAACCTCTAGGGAACCTGCTGCACCTCAGTTGTATAAGGCTTACCCATGCAAGTGGGGCTCTGCCTTGGTGGACCTTTATTTTCCTAGCTACTTGTGGGATTGCCATGAAAAGTTCTTGGAGCATCGTTGGTGGACGTATAACTGCTGTCTCTAAGAGAGGAAGGGTTGAGCTTAACTCGGCATCATGTAACCCTTCCCTGGCTACACCGTGGGAGGAACGTCAGGCTAGAAATAAAGATAAGCCGTACTCTCCTAAATTCCTTGTATGTAGCTGCACTGATGGTGAGGCATTTATGTCTATGAAGCTGTTTTTCTTCATTGAAAATCTTGAGGACAAGTACGGGGAAGTTCTAAATACATCAAAGATGCAAAGCTCCGCAGTGCTCATAGACACATCATTTCCGGCCCAATTGTGGGTGTTACTTGCCTGCAACAAGCTGGGTTATGTCCCTGTGAGCATCACACCACATAAGTTGCTAAATATGGTCCAAGGCACAATTTTCCACAAAGCTCTGTTGTTACAGTTCAACAACAGGTTGCGCGCCAACTTAGAGCGAAGAGGAGTTCACTTCGTCTGGCATGTCCATAGGGGACCAAAAGATCGAAAGGTTTGTCACCTGTGCTTTCATCCTGGCCTTCGAAGGCGATACCCTGCCTGAGAAGTCAAGGTTATGATTTATCGGTGCAGTGCAAAGCCTTACATTCCTCCCCCTATGAGGTGCTTCAAATGCTGGAAATTACACTACATGTAGGGACTGTGGATGTCCATCACACCCGAACATTCCATGTACACTGCCTATCATCTGCATGAACTGTGGCCTGCATCATCTTCCTTCTTCATCAGGAATGGAAAATAATGGAATTTAAGAATTTGGACTGGCTGACTGAGGCCAGAAAGAAATATTAGTGACTACACTCCGTCACAATGACTGCCTTCTTTGCAGCAGTAATGTCGTCGTTATCCTCTCTGGTAACTGCAGCAGACCATAGTGCATCTCTTTCTGTAGGCCCTCAGGGCCGCCAAATTCCATCTACCCCCATGGTGGTTGGGGGCTCCATTCCTCCTACTGCTCCCAAGGCTCCCAAGGCCTTGTGAGTAGCCCCCACCCCTCTGTCGAAGAAGCACCAACCTTTTCCAGCTGCCTTCATTTAGAAGGGGTCTCTCGGGACACTCCCTTTCCAGGGTTCTGCCAGTGTTGGTATAAACACTAGGCAGCAGCAGGTGAAGCCGCAGGGCATCTCACTCTTCCTGAGCTGGACTCTAGACTTATCCCGTTAAACCAACTCAGTTCCCCCTGAAGCTCTCCGTTGTCAGTTCTTCGCAATCGTAGCTACATTCCCTGGACATGACCTGGTTTACACAGATGGTTCAAAGGTTGAAAGCCGTGTTGGTTTGGTGTATGTTCATAGCAACGAAGTTGTACAGCACTCTTTGCTGGATTGCTGCAGTGTCTATACCGCAGAACTGGTGGCAATTTCCAGAGCTCTCTAGCATGCCCGGTCCTGCTCAGGTGAGTCCTTCCTTATCTGTAATGACTCCCTGAGTAGCCTTCAAGCCCTTGACCAGTGTTATCTGCGGTCTTCTCTGGTGTTGGGAATTCAGGAGACACTATCTGCCCTTGATAGGTCTGGTTGATCTACATCCATACTCTGAAAGCTACCTGACGGTGTGTGGCGGAGGGTACCTTGAGTACCACTATCGGTTCTCCTTCCTATTCCAGTCTCGTATAGTTCGTGGAAAGAAAGATTATTGGAATGCCTGTACGTAGGCTCTAATCTCTCTGATTTTATCCTCATGATCTCTTCGCAAGATATCCGTAGGACCCCTCAGGGGCTCGGCATTAATTTCCTGAGTACGGGCTGTGTTGCACCAACAGTCTGCTACACCGTAAGCTCTGTGCATGCTTCAACAACCATCGTTCAGCGTGCCTGGGGATCTTAGCTTAATCGCCCGGGTCGCAAGAACTACTGTAAAAAAAAAAGAAAAAAAAAAAAACCCGCATTCTCAAGGTGTGCTACGTGGTGAGGAATTGCATGGCTGTTGAGGTTGAACAGTCGCTAGCGAGCAACCTCTGAAGAACCTGCTGCACCTCAGTTGTATAAGGCTTACCCAGGCAAGTGAGGCTCTGCCTGGGTGGACCTCTTTTCCGTAGCTGCTCGTGGGAACACCATGAAAAGATCCCATAATGTTGCTGGACGTACAACTGGTGTCTCTAAGAGAGGAAGGCCTGATTTAAATGCAGTAACATATGATCCCCACTCGTTCCCTTCCCTGGCCACCCCACGGGAGGAACGTAAGGCTTGTCAACAAGGTAAGGCTTATGCCCCTAAATACCTTGTCTGTAGCAGGACAAGATGGAGAATCCTTTCAATTGACGAAGCCATTATTTCTTGTGGAGCTCCTGGAGGATAATTATGGAGAGATTGAGGGCATGTCTAAAATGAGATCAGTGACAGTCCTCACAACGATGTAATCCCCAGTGCAGTCACAGGCACTGCTTACCTGTGACAAGCTGGGCGATATTCCCATTACAATAACACCTCACAAGAGTTTAAACATGCTCCAATACATTATATTCCATAAAGACCTTTTGCAATCTGATGACACACTATGAACAAACCTAGAGCAGCGAGGCATTCATTTTATCCAGTGTATTTTTAGGGGTCTGAAGGAAAACAGGGTTTGCACAGGTGCCTTCATCTTGGCTTTCGAGGCTGATTCATTGCCCGAGAAGGTCAAGGTGGTGATCTACTGGTGCGACGTTAAGCCCTACATTCCTCCCTCTGTGCGTTGTTTCACATGCTGGAGGTTTGGGCACGTGTCATCCTGGTGTGGTGCCAATCCAACCTGCCGGGAATGCGGACATGCATTTCATCCCGACGTCCCATGTGCCTCTCCTCCAGTCTGTGCCAACTGCAGCCAACATCACGCATCCTGCTCACCACATTGCACAGTTTTGCACAAAGAGAGGAAAATCATGGAATATAAGACCTTGGACAGGCTGTTATACTCAGAGGCTAAACATAAGTACTTGAAACTCCATCCTGTAAACATGATCACCACCTATGCTACAGCTGCTTCGTCGTTGCTATCTGTGGTGCTAAGATCACTAACTGTTCAGCCAGTTGCTGTGGGCCAACATGCCCTACCACCTCCACCCCCCCCCCCCTGCCAGATGGTTGGGGGAACCTCTTCGTTTGTTGCTCCCAAAACTCCAATTTTGGGAGCAATCCCCCCCCCCCCCCCCTGACCCTCACCCCCAAACACCGGAGACATCAGTCCCCACCTCTGAGCCAGAGAAAGAGCAGCCTCCTCTGGCTCCTCTCGCAAGGCAGGGATCGCTTGCATCCCATCCTTCCTCAGCTTCCTCCGCTGAAAAAGCAGACCCCAGCTAGTGGCAGGCAGTGCCAACAAAGGCTGGTCGTAGGGCTTCGAGGTCATCCTCAGTCCCGGAGACTGAGTCAGTGAAGCTCACCAGACATGAGAAGCCAAAGGAGCAGTGAGAGACACAAAAGAAGAAAAAGAAAATTAGTGAAAAGACAGAGATCATGGTAGTTACTGCACTACCGCCCCATACCTCCGCCTCTAAAGACAAGGTGGAGATTCTAGCGTCCCCTGAGGACCTGAATCTCGATAGTATCTCAGAAACTATGGACATTGATCCAACAGCCTCAGCTGCAGGAAAGCAACTTATCCTGAGGTATAAAAGCTGTCCTCAGTACATGTCTTCCCAGACCATCCTCCAGTGGAATTGTGGTGGATTTTTTCGACACGTGGCTGAATTACAAAACTTTTAAGCACCACACCTGCTTTCCGCATTGCTCTCCAGGAGACTTGTTTCCCGGCAGTGCAGACTCCCTGTCCTTCGTGGGCACAGGGGATACTACAAAAGTCGCAGCGTTTATTGTAGGGTGTCAGGTGAAGTATGTGTCTATATCCTTAATTCTGTTTATAGTGAAACCGTGCCCCTTCAGACACCTTTAGAAGCAGTGGCTGTCAGAGTAAGGATACCACACGACGTAACTATCTGCAGTTTATATCGCCAACTGGATGATGTTGTACCACCAAACATATTAGCTGCACTGATATCCCAACTCTCACCGCTATTTTTACTATTGGGTGATTTTAATGCCCATAACCCCTTGTGGGGTGGTGCAATAGCCAGTAGCCATGGCTGAGATGTCAAAAACTTAATATCCCAGCTCAATCTCTGCCTCTTAAACACTGGTGCCCCCACGCACTTCAGTGTGGTGCACGGCACTTTCTCGGCTATTGACTTGTTGATTTGCAGCCCTGGCCTCTTACCATCTGTCAACTGGAGGACACATGACGATTTGTGTGGTAGTGACCACTTTCCTATCTTTCTGTCGCCACCCTATTGTAAATGCCGAGGACGCCGCCCCCCCCCCCCTTGATGGGCTTGAAATAAGGCAAACTGCGATGACTTTCATCCTGGCCTGCTGCCACTGTTGAACCTCTCCTGAATGATATGAACGACGTAGTGGTAGAGAATGTCACTAACAAGGAGACGGCATGACCATGGGGTTGGGGATTTGTTCGAAATATGTTGTGGTGAAAGAGGACCCCTAACACCTCACGTGAAAATATTAGGACCCACTACTCGGAAAATCCCGAGAAAATTCGATCCGAAGTTTCTTAGGTGCCTTGTGAGCATAAAATGTTTGTCCACTGCCTAGCCGCCATCTGGCCTAGATGATCAGAGCTCGGACTCTTACACAAAGGTCAGGTTTGATTCCTCCTGAACTTTTTTAAAAATTCTGTTTCATTTTCTTTTGTTATTCCACCAATTATTCAAAAAGTTTCCCATACCTAAATTATTTTTAAAACATTATTTTAGTTAAAGAACGTAAAATTTTTCAATCACTGAAAAATATTCGTACTCATTGTTATATTTCATTTTATGGGTTTCATTGTTTAAAGGTGGTTTTTAAAGATACCCTTGGGATTATAATGGTCATGCGAGCCATGAGAAGAAAACGGCAGTTTGTTTTTCAATTTCGCCCTGAACAGACGTGCTTGTTTCAAATTTCAATGTGTTATTCCGATCCGAGGTCCGACTGAAGAAGTTGCTGGCTCATCTGGAATGGGAGAAGAAATTCCTGAAGAATCAATTCGTAGTGATTGATTGAAATTATGATGGGAGGAGGTAGTGGTGAGTTATGAAAAGCTGTTGATGGAAAATAATTTAATTACATTGACATCTTCGGAAGAAATCTCTCGCGATGCTATGTTATTAACTTTATAATAATACATTGGAAGATTTGGGTGAAAAAACATTCACAACTGAAGAGGAATTAATTCACGCTCATGAGGATTGCGAAGAATTTGAGGAGGATGATGAACAGTTTGAAGTGCCACAAAGTAATTCGTCTCCATATGAATACAAACTGTCATGAAAAGATTTAAACGTGACACGATACCCATTCCCTACAAAGTCAAGGTCATGAATATCGCTAAAGCACACCCCTACATGGTCCTTGGTAACATTGCAAAAAAAAAAAAAAAAAGGGGGGGGGCAGAGAGAGAGATATTAAAAGTGGTGGTATGCAAATGGATAAATTTGAGGCGATAGATTCATGGACCTATGACCGTTTTTTGGAAGCAAGACAACAATATCAGCAAGTCATGACAAGAAATTTACAGCACTGGGCATTGTCTGCGGCTGCACAATTCGTTGATTTCAAATTCATGGTGTCTGATCGATGGGTCGCAGCATTTAAATAGAAGCACAGAATTTCACAATGCAAGATCACGAAACTGGTTTCGAAAAAAGAAGTGGTGTCAGTGGAAGACATCCAGGTGTCTGCGGAGACCTTTCGTCAGCAGAAGTGCCATTTAATCCCTCAATACCATAAGGATTAAGTGATAAATACTGACCAAACAGGTACAGAATGTTTTTACTGGTGTAAAATATATCAATTCTCCGAAAACTGTCTTGAGCAGTTAAACCGGCAACCCACGCGCAATGGAAATATTCTAGACCTTATAACCACAAACAGGCCTGACCTTATTAACGATGGTGACCAAAGTTCATAAACCAATCAAGAAGGCTAGGAGCGTGTTTTTGTTGGGAAGAGCCGATAAGCAAATGTTAAGATCGCACATAGAAAATGAATGGGCATCGTTTAATTCTGGGACTATGGATGTAGAGGAATTGTGGACTAAATTTAAGTGCATTGTTAATAAAGGGTTAGAGAAATATGTGCCAGTAAAGACGATTAAGGATGGAAAAGATCCACCGTGGTATAATAATAATGTTAGAAAGCTGCTGAGAAAGCAAAGGCTGTTGCACTCTCGATTCAAAAAAGAACACGCAAATGATGACAGGTAAAAGTTAGTAGAGATTCGTGCGTCTATAAAAAGATCAATGCACTAAGCATACAATAATTATCACAGCCATACCTTAACTAAAGATCCTTCCGAGAACCCGAAAAAATTCTGGTCCTATGTAAAATCGATAAGCGGGTCAAAGCCCACTGTCCAGTCACTAGTTGATCATTCCGGGGCAGTATTAGAACAAAGCAAACGGAAAGCTGAAGTTCTAAATTTAACCTTTAAGAAATCTTTCACGCAGGAGGACCGCAGAAATATACCATCATTTGATCAACGTACTAATTCCGAAATGGGGGACATAGCAATAGGTATTTCCGGTGTAGAGAAGCAGCTGAGAGAGCTAAATACGAAAAAGTCTGCTGGTCCGGAGGAATCGCAGTTCGGTTTTACAAAGACTGTTCTGCGGCATTGGCCCCCCTACTTAGCTTGCATTTATCACGAATCTTTAATTCAGCACAAAGTTCCTAGTGATTGGAAAAAAGCGCAGGTGACCCACACAATTACAGGCAATATCGTTGACATCAGTTTCATGTAGAATTTTAGAGCATATTCTCAGTTCGAATATAGTAAATTTCCTTGAAACGGAAAAGCTTCTTTCCATGAATCAGCACTGGTTTAGAAAACATCGTTCATGTGAAACTCAGCTTGCCCTTTTCTCACATGACATCTTGCAAGCAATGGATGAAGGGCAACAGGCAGATTGTATTTTTCTCGACTTCAAAAAGGCATTCGACGCGGTGCCACACTGCAGACTGTTAACGAAGATACGAGCTTATGGAATAGGTTCGCAGATTTGTGACTGGCTGAAAGACTTCCTAAGTAATAGAACACAGTACATTGTTCTCGATGGCAAGTGTTCATCAGAGATGAGTGTATCGTCAGGCATGCCGCAGGGGAGTGTGATAGGACCGCTATTATTTTCTATCTATATAAATGATCTGATGGATAGAGTAAGTTGTAATTTGTGGCTGTTTGCTGATGATGCTGTGGTGTATGGGAGGGTGTCGTCTGTAACTGACTGTAATAGCATACAGGATGACTTAGACAAAATTTGTAGTTGCTGGGAAGAATGGCAGCTAGCTCTCAATGTAGAAAAATGTAAGTTGATGCGCATGAGTAGAAAAAACAATCCTATAATGTTCGATTACAGCATTAGTAGTGAGCTTCTTGATGCTGTCGCGTCGTTAAAATATCTGGGCGTAACATTGCAGAGCGATATGAAATGGAACGAACATGTAAGGACAGTTGTGCGTAAGGCGGACAGCCGACTTTAGTTTATTGGGAGAATTTTGGGAAGATGTACTTCACCTGTAAAGGAGACCGCGTATAAAACACTTGTACGACCACGTCTTGAGTATTGCTCAGATGTTTGTGACCCGCAGCAGATTGGTTTAAGGGAAGACATAGAGGCGGTTGAGAGGCGAGCAGCTAGATTTGTTACCAGTAGGTTCGACCAATGTGCAAGTGTCATGGAAATGCTCTGGCAACTCAATTGGGGTTTGCTGGAAGATAGACGACGTTCTTTTCGTGAATTTCTGTTAAGTAAATTTAGAGGCCCGGAATTTGAAGCTGAGTGTAGTACGATCTTGCTGCCGCCTACTTACATTTCGCGTAAAGATCACAAAGACAAGATAAGAGAAATTAGGGCTCGTACGGAGGCATATAGGCATTCTTTTTTTCCTCATTCCATTTGGGAGTGGAATAGGAAAGGAAATGCCTAGTAGTGGTACAGTGTACCCTCTGCCACACACCTTAGGGTGAATTGCGGAGTATGTATGTAGATGTAGATGTAATTATAGAAAAAGATATTTACATACACATTCAAATATTGTTTAATATTAAAAATACTATTGTTTCAGGATGCCAATATCAATCTGTTTTTAACAGAACTCTCACTGAAAAAGGGAGTAAAACAGTTTTCGTGAAAAAGACTGATTTGAATAAACTGACACAATCATACACCGCACAATATTCAATAACATTATCTAGAAAACTGCTCCCACATGTCTTCATATGATTACAAGAAACAACTACTCATTTCGGACCTCGCATTCACGAATTAATAGATGGCTATGGCAATACTTATATGAATATCATCGTAATATCATTGAAGTCAGGAAAATTAACAACAGTTTTATACATGGATTTTCTCTGGAAATGTTTAAAATCTTATGTCGAGGAGATTAAATTTTTACTTCTCATTGACTCTTGGGGAGATCAAACGAATCTAGAGGTACATGATGCAATTTTTCAAGATGACGAAAATGTGCCAAATTGGTCTGTAAAAGTGATACCTCCAAAATGCACTTCTTTGGTGCAACTTTGTGATGTTTACTTTTTCAGGCAACTTTAAAATTTCATAAAGCACTTGAAAAATTGCAGCGCATTGTTACAGGAGAATCATGAAGTTAATGCCCAGGAAACGTGGATTAGACAGCTTAAACAGAAGTGCTGGCGGCACGTCAACGTCCTCCAGTGCCTTAGCAGTACCACTTGGGGCGCAGATCACAGTACCCTGCTGCACTGTTACAAAGACCTTGTTCTGTCACATTTGGACTATGGGAGTGTAGTATATGACTTCTGGATCATACCTCTGCCATCTTTTTTCAAATTCCAGTCGCTTACGCCACCATGGTGTCTACCACGACCTCTACTTTGACTGGACTTGACACACCACTCCGAACGCTCCATTCACCCAGAGGCACTTCCCGGGCAATTCATGTCAATTCTAGATGGGTACCAGGACTCAACAGTAATCTTCACTGATGGCTTGAGGGCAGATGGTTGTGTCGGCTTTGCATATACTCATGCTGGACGTAAGGAACTGTATTACCTGTCGGATGGCTGCAGTGTACACTGCTGAGCTGGTAGCCGTCCTTCGTGCAGTTGATCACATTCGTTCCTACTCTGGGGAGTCTTTCCTCATATGCAGTGACTCCCTAAACAGTCTACACACCCTCAATCAGTGCTTCCCTTGCCATCCCTTGATTAAGACCATCCAAGAATCCCTATATGACATTGACCGTTGTGGGCTGTCGGTAGCATTTGTCTGGACACCAGAGCATGTAGGGATAGCTGGAAACGAGATGGCTGACAGGTTAGCAAAAGAGGCTACCCATAAACCAACTATGGATATAGGTATCCTAGCTCCTGACATCTGTTGTTACATAGTCGTGTTCTTCGTCTTTGGAATAGAGAATGGCGTACCCTACAGATGCCCAACAAATTACGACTGATAAAGGAGACAACCAATGTGTGGAGGTCCTCTATGCAAAATCCTCACAGGATTCCGTCATCCTCTGCCGATTCCACATCGGCCATATTTGGCTTACGCACAGTCACATTCTCCGTAGCAAGGCTCCTCCTCACTGTCGATGTGGACCGCCTTTGGCAGTTGTCCACATCTTACTCGAATGTCCAACCTTCGCCCCTCAAAGGCGAACTTTTAATCTACCTGACTCCTTACAACTTGTTTTAGGTGACAATGCCTCTGTGGCTGATTCTGTTTCAACTTTTATTCGTGACAGTGGATTCTACAATTCCATCTGACGTTATTGAGTATGTTTTATCTATTTGTTCTGCACGTGCTTAATATTTTTAGGCAGATGATTTTAATGTGTTGCAGAGTGGCTGGATGTTCTATTTTTATTTCTGTGAACACCCAGCCTGGACACTCCGGTCTTCTCTTATAAATCTCTTCTTTCTTCCCTGTAGTTGATTCTTTGATTTTTGACATTTTCCATCTATGGTTTGATGTAATTTAACGTATTATGTCCTATTTTAGCGGTCTATTATGTAGTCTCTGTGGTTGGGAAAAGGGACTGATAACCACAGTAGTTTGGTCCCTTTCAAACCCCAACCCAACCAACCATATACATAGGAGGGAGCAATGTACTGCTAGACTCCTCGTCAAAACTATGTTCTCGAAACGTTCGTCAAAAGCCCATATCAACCTAAAAGAGTGTCTCTCTTGCATAGTCTTCCACTGGAGTTTATCAGTCATCTTCATAACACTTTCACGATTACTAAATGATCATGTAACGAAGTGCACTGCTCTCCATTGGTTCTTCTCTGCCACATCTATCAACCTCGCCTGGTACGGATCCCACAGTGGTGAGCAGTATTCAAGCAGTGGGCAAACATGTGTACTGTAACCTACTTCCTTTGTTTTTGGACTGCATTTCCTTACAATTCTTCCAATGAATCTCAGTCTAGCATCTGCTTTACCAACAATAAATTTTATGTGGTCATTCCATTTTAAATCACTCCTAATGCATACTCCCAGATAATTTATGGAATTAACTGCTTCCAGTTGCTGACACACTGTAGTCTAACTAAATATCTGTACTCAAGATAAAACTTCTGTGTTGAGCTGCCAAGTACTCTGAAATCTGCTTTGTGTCACTTTTGGCAAACAGAAAAATCTTCATACATTTTTTAATATTTCTATTTATGGCTGAAATCATCAATGCTGTAACTGCTTTATGATTGCTGATTCCCTGTTCTGCATTAACGGTTTTGAATACCTCAGGTCTGTTTGTCACCAGGAGGTCTAATATGTTATCGTCACGAGTGGGTTCTCTGTTTTACTGTTCAAGGTAGTTTTCAGACAATGCAATTTCACTGTATTCTTTGTCCCTGCCATCTGGTAAATTAAAATCTCCTCCCAAAACTATAACATGATCGGGAAATCTACTCGAAATATTTTCCAAATTTTCCTTCAGGTTTCCTGCCACAACAGCTTCTCAGGCAGGAGACCTATAGAAACATCCAATTACCATGTTTGAGCCTGCTTTAACCGTAATCTTCACCCAAATTGTTTCACAGTTCGGCTCGATGTCAATTTCCTTCTATACTATTGCACTTTTTATCACTATAAACACGCCTCCCTTTTCACTGTCCAGCCTGTCTCTGTAGTATACATTCATATCTGTGTTTAGAATTTCATTACTGTTTACATCTGGTTTCAGCCAACTTTCTGTCCCTAGTACTATGTGGGCATTGTGACTGTTTATTAATGAGAACAGTTCTGGGACCTTTCTGTAGATGCTCCTGCAGTTAACTGATACTACATTGTTCTTATCATTTCCTGTTGTGTTCTGCCTTCTGCTACCTTGCGACTCAGGAGGTGTCTTGTTGAGCCTAGGGACGGAATTCTCTGACCTAAAAAAACCTCTATTTTCACACCACACATACACTGCTACCCTTGTAGCCACTTCCTGTGTTTAGTGCACGCCTGACCTATTCAGGGGGATCCTACATTTCTCCACCCGATAGCGGAGGTCGAGAAATTTGCACCCCAGATCTCGGCAAAACTGTCTGAGCCTCTGGTTTAAGCCTTCCATTTGGCTCCAAACCAGAGGACCGACACTACAAATTGTTTGCTCAGATTCCACCCTGCAAGCGAGGCTTTCAGCCTTCACCAACTCCGCCAACTACCTGTATGAACTGAGGATGACTTCTGAACCCAGACGGCAGGACTCATTGGTACTGACATGAGCACAAGATGCAGTCGGGTGCACCCAGTGCTCTCTATCGCTGCCAGAAGGGCCTCCTTCACATGTTGGATGAGACCCCCCCCCCCCCCCCGGCAAGCAAACAGAGTGCACACTGGCCTTCTTCCCCGACCTTTCCACTATTTCCAAAGGTGCTCCATCACCCGCCTAACATTGGAGCTCCCAATCACTAATAAACTCTTCCCTCTGTGTGCCTGCTCTAACCCTGCTGAAGGAGCGGCCACATATCCACTCACAAGCAGAAGAGGCGATGCTGCACAGCCAATCTCCACATTGTCCTTCCACTGCAAGCGACGCGAACACCGTTGAACCCACCACATCCCTTGCGGAGAGGTTGGCTCATCTGTGTCTGGTACATGCGAAGATGTCCCGACAGCAGGGACCGTGGGTGAAGCACGTAACCCCTGAGATGTTCCCATGTGACACACTAGACTCCCCACTGCCGCAACAATGTGAGGCATCAGCCAGAAGATGGCTGACAGCCACCAACAGCACAGTCAGCTGCTGGCGAACAGTAGCCAGCTCCTCCTGCGATCGGTGGTATTCCTCAGGTCCCCGGGTTATGTAGGTATCCCGGGCAACGAACATGCTGATAGGCTTGCCAAACAGGCTGTTGATGTGTCCATTTTAGTGATCAGCCTCCCGGCTTCTGATCTCCAGGCAGTGCTGTGAAATCGAGTTTGTGAGCTTTGGGCCACTGAGTGGGCTACTGACGATGCCCAACAAACTCAGGGCCGTAAAGGAGATAACTGCTGTGTGGCATTCCTCCATGATGGCTTCCCACCAGGACTCTGTAGTCCTGTGCCGACTCAGTTACTGGTTCTGTAATGAGAGCATGACGAGTCGTATAATCGTGTGAGAGCAGTACTCGATGAGCCTAGGAAATGTATAGCTCTCCCTAGTTCCCAGCTGTTTTAGAAAGAGGGAGTCTGTGCCACTCTGATCAATTTATCATCTTCTCTTCAACTAGAGACTTGCGGTCTTCCAGATATTGGATGTCTACTTAACTCCCCATTATTTCTGATTCATCTGATCCATCTCCTTGTTGTGGCAGCATAAACACCATAATGACATCCTGCCTCAGATTCACTAACACAGCTTTCAAAGAGAGCAATTATGCGCTTGGAATGTTCACATCAGCCATTTTTGAAGTAGGCCTATGACGTATGCTAATTAGCTGTTACGTTTCTCTTAGCCAGCTGTTGCCAATGTCTCATCATTCACAGTGATAAGTATTATAATTTAATTTATGTGAAACTTCATTGACAGTTAGTTTCTTCATTCTCATTAGTGCTTCTGTTTTTAAGAGGTTTATTCTTGCATACTTGGCAGATTTCTGTTTGTGCTGCAAGCTACGTAATTTAAGTATTAAGTGTATGTTTATTAAGTGTGTTTCACTTTTAGGAAGCTTTTATCCTCACATATTAGGTAATAGTGTGCTCCATAGATTTTCATGTTAATTTTGCAAACAACCAGAGACAGTTTTGTTGTTTTTGACAGTTTGCTTACCACTTTCACTCTTCAGTCAGCTGCCAGCCGCCTTTATTATAGTACTAGACTAGTTATAAATTGATTATTTAGTTTTCTACTCTTCATAGTTAATTGTACTGCTATCATGGATAGGATGTGTGCCTGCTATGTGCGGACATAGGAGGAGTTGGCCGTGGTTCACGAACAGCTCAACATGCTGTTGACTATGGTCAGCCGTCTTCAGGCTGCTGCCTCAGAGTGCAGTGGAAGTGGGGAGTGTGGCACATCGAGCGGGACACCTCAGGTGACTGCCTGGGTTGCGAAGATGGTACAAACTATATATATATCCAAAAAGAGGGCTCAGATATCCAGTCTTCCTGATTCAGAGAGTAAGAAAAAGAGTTTTGTGAACAGTAACAGAACACAGGCTGTTGTGCAGAATGTGTTCATTGTCGTGAAACGAAAGGACGGTTCGTTTGAGGGAGTATCTCCTTTCTATATTCAAAAAGGCCTTGAGGGAATTGCTGGCAGTTTAAAATCGGTGAAACCTTTGCAAAATGGGACATTACTGATCGAAAGATCGAGTTCCCAGCAGGCAACAAACCTGCAGCAGGCGAAATTCCTGGGTGAATATGCTATAGAGGCAGAGTTACATAACACCTTGAACTATAGTAAAGGCATAGTGACCTGTAGAGATCTAGTAAACATCCCTTTGGAAGAACTGAAATCTGAGTGGGCACAGGAGGGTATTTTGGATGTACAAAATTTTGTGTCCCAGCCTCGTCGCCGCTTTTGTGTCTCGTTTCCGTCGTAGGTGTCGGTGGCCGAGTGGAATGAGACCGACACAGGAATAAAGATAGCACGCTGGTGCAGGTACGGAGAGGAGCAGCCAGAAACTAGAAACACTAGAGTAAATTAGAACGAGATATATATTGCACAGAATTTATACAATACTTAACTTTTAAATAGTACTGCAGAAGGCTGACACATAGTTGAGCTAGAGTCCTGCCTAGTGCCTAACTGATAGCCAAGTCTTCACTGGTGCCTACCGGATTCCGAAGTCTTTACTGGTTCCTAACTCAGTCCCAAGTGAACGATGTCGTTCACTGGTGGCCACGAGCGGAGTTGCCGCAGAGGGCGCTCGTGGCTTACGTCGTAAGAACGCCGTGCGCGCATGGCGGCGCGCGGCGAAAGTAGGTGGCGCGCACTTTGGACTTGTGCGACACCACACAAAATATTATGAAAATGGTGGGTGGTGAGTTGGTGAAATTGGACTCATTCATCCTCACCTTCAATAATCCCCAACTTCCAGATCATGTAAAAGCAGGGTTCCTTTGTCTGAAAGTTCGACCTTACGGCCCCAACCCAATGCACTGCTTTAAATGCCAGTGCTTTTGGCATACCACCCTGGGGTGCAAAGGTGAGGCCATCTGTGGCAAATGTGGCAAGGTCGCGCATGACAGAGCTGAATGTACGCCACTTTGCCATGTGTGTAAACTGCTCTGGGGATCACCCCGTTTGGAGTCGTGATTGCAAATTGCAAAGTCTTCCTTGAGAAAAAAAAAGGTGCAGGAAATTAAGACCACGAAACGCATCTCATACGCTGAGGCCAAGAAAATCTTCCTGGCCATGCAACCACCAGCCTTTGCCACATCTTTCGCTTCTGTTGTCCAGAAGCCGATTGCAAAACGTGATGCTGTCACGCAAACTGAGTCTGTTTGTGTTGGTACTAACACTTGTACTTGCCAGTGCACCTGCCAGGTAGCTGGTGCAGTCGTAGAAGCTTCCAGTCCAGTCAGCCCCCAAACTTTGGAAAAAGGCACTGATCCGCCTACTGTAGAGATGATGGGCCCCTGGTAGCAGAGGTTGGCCAAAAATCCACCACAGCCACTACCTCTGCAACAGGTGCCCATCCGAAGCCACCTAAGGCCAAAAAAATCAGTTGAGAAGTCTCTGTCACAGGATAATCCAGAACTTACACTGTTGGAGCCTGTCCATTTATGTGTAACAGATACTTCATCCGACTCTGCGTCAGAACCAATGGACCTTGATGTGCATTTGGGGCAACCTAACCGCCCCAAGTCAGACCCTCTACCCCATAGCATCTCGCCGCCTCGGCGGAGAGAGAAGGGGTGGGTGAAACCTCCGTAAGCGATGGCTCCCATACTACAATGGAATATGCAGGGCTTTAGGACCCATGTGTAGGAACTTTGTTTCTTATCTCACGGTCGACCTCTGTGTATGTCTCTCCAGGAGACAAATTTTAAGCCTTCCGACTCCCCTGAGATGCATGGTTATACTACATAGGAAGGATGACATAAGTAGGGTGAGAGCTAGTGGTGGAGTGGCTATTTTTGTTTGTACAGCCTACCACTCCGAGCCCCTCTCCCTCACCACAAGCCTCCAAGCAGTCACAGTATTTGTATATGTGCGTCATCGACTGACTTATTTGCTCCCTTTATCTGCCCCCTCATGATATGCTTAATGAAGAGAACCTGAAGGACCTTCTTACTCAGCTTCCCCAGCCATTTCTCCTCTGTGGAGACTTTAATGCACATAATGTGCTTTGGGGCTCTCACTACTTGCCCCAGGGGTAGAGCCATTGAGCGGCTCCTCTTGTCGTCGAACACACATTTACTTAACACTGGTCAGCCCACACACTTTTGTACTGTGACAGGGTCATTATCTGCCATAGACCTCACTCTTTCCTCTCCATCCCTTGCCCACACTATACAATGGGACGTGGTCGATGATCTCCATGGCAGCGATCACTTTCCAATCTCCATTTCCCAACGGTATGGAATTGAACCTGAAAAACGCCCACCATGATGGATACTCAGTAGAGCCGATTGGGCACTTTACAGCCAACTTGCTCACCTTTAACATCATGACAGTGTCACAGAATGGGTGCATGATATTACTGCCATGATGCACTTCGCCGCTGATGCATCCATTCCACAGTCTTTGGGATGTCCAAAACGGCAGCCAGTCCCATGGTGGAATGACTAATGCCGATCTGCCATCAGGACCAGGCAGGCGGCTCTGCATCGGTTCAAGTGTCGTCAGACTTCAGAGAACCTCGCTGCTTTTTGGGTGGCAAGGGCCAAGTGTCGTCAGGTTATTAGAGAGAGCAAATGGAGGTCATGGCAGCAGTTCCTGAGTTCCATTAACCGTTCTACAACCAGCACGAAAGTATGTGAGACCATCAGGAGGATTTCTGGAAGAGAAGGAAGGTGCCCCATAGCTGCTGTAATGGGTAACGAAACTTTACAAACACGACCAGCAGACATTGCCCAGACTATGGCTGCTTCCTTCGCTACCGTTACTGCCACTGCTAGTCAGGATCCAGCATTCCGGCACCACAGGTCCAGGATTACAGAAGAATACAACCGCCCTTTCTCCCTGTGGGAATTGGATTCTGCATTGTGTGTAGCCCGAGACACTTCACCTGGTCACAATGGGATCCACTATGCTATGTTACGGCACCTTACAGATCGAAACAAAGTTATCATCCTTAACCTTTTTAATACCATTTGGATGTCAGGACACTTTCCCGACTTGTGGAGAGAGGCTATTTTAATTCCCCTTTTAAAACCCGATACAGATTCCACATGCCCCAGCAATTACCGTAGTGTTGCCCTCACTAGTTGCATTGGAAAGACTCTGGAGCGGATGGTCAACCACCGCCTTGTCTGGATGTTGGAATCCAGGCAGCTCCTTAGTCGCTTCCAGTGTGGGTTCAGGAGATATCGTTCCACCTTCGATAACATGGCCTCTCTGGAGGCGGCAATACAACAGGCTTTCCTGCGCCATCATCACCTTCTGGGTGTATTTTTTGATATCAAGAAGGCTATGATACTACCTGGAGGCATCTTATACTTAGGCAGCTTCATGAATGGGGATTTCATGGTTGCCTTCCTATTTTTACTTGGTCATTCCTCACATTTTTTTAGATACCGAGTTGGTGGCGTGCTCTCTGACCGCTTCGAGCAGGAAAATGGTGTCCCTCAGGGTAGTGTTTTAAGTGTGCCGTTGTTTGCTATAGCCATTAACAGTATCACTTGTGTTGTGAAAAGTCATGTCCAGTGTTAACTATTTGTTGATGACTTCTCTATCTTCCAGCCTTGCAACGACCCCCTCAGGGGCTCAGCATTAATTTGTTGAGTACGGGCTTGGCGAACCCGGCGCCCTGAGCTGTGGGCTGTGTCGCGCCAACAGTCTGCTACACCATAAGCTCTGTGCGTGCTTCAACGACCATCGTTCGGTGCGACGGTGGAACATTGTACGTTTCAGAGCCCGGGGACCTTGGCTTAATTACCTGCGTCGCGAGGACGGTACAAACCTCTATTAAAAAAAAAAAAAAAAAACCCTCAATCTCAAGGTGTGCTATGTGCCGAGGAGATGCATGTCTGTTGAGGTTGAACAGTCACTAGCAAGCAACCTCTGAGGAATCTGCCACACCTCAGTTGTATAAGGCTTACCCAGGCAAGCGGGGCCTCTTTTCCCTAGCTGCTCGTGGGATGAAAATGAAATGAGCAATTAATAGCGTCGCCATATGCAAACCTGGCATCTCTAAGAAAGGTAGAAGGGACTATAATGCTGCAGAGTATGATCCCCAAACGTTTCCTTCCCTGGCTACACCATGGGAGGAACATTGGGCAAGACAGAAGGGTGAGCCTTATGCCCCTAAGTATCTGGTCTGTAGCCGTAGTGATGGGGAATCTTTTAAGACCACAAAACCATTATTTTTTGTTGAGAACCTTGAGGACAAGTATAGAGAGATGGAAGGGATGTCAAAGTTGCGGTCAGGGTCAGTATTAATAACGACGTCATCCCCAGCTCAGTCGCAGGCACTGCTTGCCTGTGACAAGCTGGTTGATGTTTCCGTTACCATCACGCCGCACAAGACCCTAAATATGGTACAGGGTATCATCTTTCATAAAGACCTCTTGCTGCAGTCAGATGACGAATTGCATGCCAATCTAGAATGGCAGGGAGTACATTTTATTCGGCGAGTCCATAGGGGTCCCTCTCGCTTGGAAGGGGTCCTTAGAGACACCCCCCTTCTACAGCTTCTCAGAGGGCTCCGGAGGATCCTGGCTGCAGGCTTCAGGATCTACAACCTGCCGGTCGAAGAGCTTCCCACTCTTCCTCCGTTCTGGATGCCGCTTCTGGGAAGCCCTCTCGGCCCTGCACAACAAAGGGTCAGTGAGAGAAAAAGAAGAAGAGAAACAAGAAGCAAGAATTTTCGGTGTCTTCAAAGCCACAACCTCCCACATCCTCTTCTTTGGAGGATGAAGTCGAGATCCTTGAATCTCCTGAGGATCTCACAATTACTGATTACCCAGACAATAAGATATCTGGTTCTGTGGATTCAGAGCACATGGTAGCAGACGATCCAATGGAGTGATCTGCTCTTTTATTCATCATGGCGGTACAGCCTGGAGAAAACATCATCCTCCAGTGGAATTGTGGTGGCTTTTTCCACCACCTGCCTGAGCTATGACAACACCTGCTTTCTGTATCGCTCTTCAGAAAACCTGGTTTCCGCAATGCGGTCCCCTGTCCTACGAGGCTGCCGGGGCTATTTTAAAAATTGCTCCATCTATGACAGATTATCCGGTGGAGTCTGCGTCTATGTCCTAGCCACTGTCCCGACCGCTGCCATGCCTCTCGAAACGCCTCTAGAGGTGCTTGCTGTTCGACTCCGGGCAGTGCAAGATGTTACAATATGTTCTATCTACATCCCACCCGATGAGGATGTCTCTCCTGTAGACCTCGCTGCCTTAGTCGCCCAACTTCCCCCACCCTTCCTTCTTTTGGGGGATTTCAATGCCCACCACACTTTGTGGGGTGGCACACAGACCTCGTCACGGGGTAGAGATGTCGAGACACTACTGACGCACCTGAACATCTGCCTCCTTAACACCGGTACTGCTACACACTTTAGCGTAGCACACAGGACATTCTCTGCCATAGATCTGTCTATCTGTAGCCCAAGCCTGCTTCCACACTTCACTAGGAGGGTCCACGATAACCTGTGTGGCAGCGACCATTTCCCTATCTTTAAGTCGCTCCCACAGTGTCCACCTGCTGACCCTCTGCCTTGCTGGTCCCTCCATAGGGCTGATTGGCCAGCATATTCCATAGCTGCTGTGCTTCCCTCTCCTCTTCTGGCTGATATTGATGCCGCTGTTCAGCAGGTCACACATTCTATCATTTCTGCTGCTGAGAAAACCGTTCTCATCTCACTTGGATCAGTCCACCGTAAGTCGGTGCCCTGGTGGACACCGGAGATAGCTGAGGCCATCCAGGAACGTCGGCCAGCACTACAGCGCCACCGTCGCCACCCTTCCGTCGATAACCTTATTGCATTTAAGTGTCTCCGGGTATGGGCACGGCGATTGATCCAGCAAAGCAAGAGGGCCTCCTGGGAGCGTTATGTCACCTCCATTGGATCCCAAGCATCGCCTTCACGGGTATGGTCGCAAGTTCGACGCCTCTTTGGGCACCGCCCACCAGTGGGAATTCCGTGCCTCAGCATTCAGTATACAATTTCTACTGACCCTCTCACCATAGCTGAGCATTTGGCACACCACTATGCTCACACCTCAGCGACCGCTGCATATGTTGCGGATTTCCGCACCCTTGAAGAATGCACAGAGCGAAAATGGATATCTTTTCGAACGCGACGCCAGGAAGTCTACATCCCGTCCCCAATGGTGGGATAGCATCGTCATCCTGGTGATGAAGCCCTGGTCTGATCCACAGGTGGCTGATAGTTACCGACCAATCAGCCTCACCAACGTTCCGTGCCAACTCCTCAAACGGATGGTGAGTCAGACGCTTATGTGGATCCTTGAGGACCGGGGACTCCTGGCCCCACAACAGGGTGGGTTCCGTCGTGGCCGCTCCGCTATCAATAATCTTGTGTCGCTGGAGTCGGCCATCCCTACAGCCTTTACACGCCGCAAACATCTGGTTGCGAAAAGCGTATGACACCACCTGGCACCACGACATACTGTCTACACTGTACGACTGGGGCTTATGCGGTCCACTTCCTGTATTCATACAGGATTTTCTCACGCTACGTTTTTTTCGTGTCTATATTGGTTCTTGTCTCAGCTCCCCTCACTATCAAGAAAACGGTGTCCCACAGGGTTCCGTTCTTAGTGTCCCTTTATTTTTGGTCGCTATCAATGGTCTTGCTACTGTTGTGGGGTCATTGGTTTACGCCTCGTTGTATGCCGATGACTTCTGTATATATTTCAGCTACACTAGCATTGGTGTTGCTGAACAGCTGTTGCAGATAGCTATTCTAAAGGCGCAGTCGTGGGCATTTACTCACGGTTTCAAATTTTCTGCATCGAAAACCCGGGTGATGCATTTCTGTTGGCGTCAGGCTGATGATCTGCTGCGTGTCGAAGAGATGCACCGTTTTTTAGGCATGTTGTTCGACAACCGTCTCACCTGGGTGCCACGCCTACACCAGCTCAAACAAAAGTGCTGGCAACACCTTAATATTCTACGCTGTCTCAGCCATACTGTTTGGGGAGCCTCACACCCAACGCTCTTGCAACTTTATAAGACGCTCATTCAGTCACGCCTAGACTATGGCTGCATAGTATATGATTCGGCTGCACCTTCAGCACTGCAAACATTAGAACCAGTCTTACATTCTGGAGTTCATTTGGCGACAGGGGCTTTTCGCACAAGCCCTGTGACAAGCCTCCTAGTTGAAGCTGGGGTCCTTCCCCTGCGGTTCCACCGGCAACACCTGCTGGCTTCATACGTTGTCCATGTTCAGGCCTTGCCACACCATCCGAGCCACCGGCTTCTTTTCCCATGCGCTGCACTCCGTATCCCTCCACGACGTCCTCGGTCGGGTTATCCAATGTCAGTCCGTGTCCGTTCTCTCCTTTCATCCCTTGAATCCCAACCACTCCCTGCCACTTTCCAATATTTCTTTCAATCCCCTCCTTGGTCCATTCCCTGTTTGCAGCTTTGTCTCGATCTGTCCCATACATCAAAGGATTCTGTTTCTCCAACACAACTCCGCCGCCAATTCCTGCATCTCTTCAATTCTTTCCGTGGTGTTGAAGCCTTTTATACTGATGGGTCCCTAGCAGATGGTCGTGCTGGGTATGCATGTCTCCATGGTGACCATGTCGAACAGCATTCATTGCTCCATGAAAGTAGTGTCTTTACTGCAGAGCTGGTCGCCATCCTAAAGGCCCTAGAACATCTCAGAGTCTGCCCCAGGGGGTCTTTTGTCATCTGTAGTAACTCCCTGAGTGGCTTGCAGGCACTAGACCAGTTCTTCCCTCAACATCCATTAGTGCAATCCATTAAAGACAATGCTTACTCTATTGGCAAATCTGGCCGTTATGTGGTCTTCCTGTGGACCCCTGGCTATGTCGGCATACCGGGAAATGAACGTGTTGTCCAGTTGGCCAAACAGGCAACCACTGCACCACCCTTAACCATTGGCGTCACAGAATCGGACATAAAGTTAGCATTGCACAAGAAGGTGCATGATGCTTGGAGTGCCGAATGGTCTACCATGAGTGCAACAAACAATCTTCGAGCAGTGAATCTATCCACAACTCTGTGGAAGTCTTCACTGCGGCCCATACGTCGAGAGTCAGTTGTCCTCTGCCGCCTCCGTATTGGGCATACCTGGCTGACCCATGGCCATCTCCTTCGCCGTGAGGCCCCACCTGAGTGTTGGTGTGGAGCAGTGCTGACAGTAGTCCATCTTCTAATGGACTGCCCAGTTTTAGCCACCTTGTGGCAGTCTTTTAACCTACCAGACACGCTACCCTTAGTTTTAGGCGAGGATGCCTCCACGGCTCATTCTGTTTTAAGTTTTATTCGTGCAGCTGGTTTTTACAACTCAATCTAGTGGTGGGTGCTATAGCCTGATAATTCAGGTCCCCACCTATCCAGCAATTTTACACCCTTTTAAGACCTTTCTGTAAATTACTAAGTTTGTTTATTTATTTTTTAGTTCATGCAGTATGGCTGGCTCATCCTGTTTTTTCTCTGTGATCAGCCAGCCATGTTCTTCTGCTGTCCAGTTTTAAGTGAGATCCCGACTTTGTTTTACCTATTGTGTGTGTCTTTCTTTTGTGTTGTCAGCGACTTGTGCATTGTCAACTTACCCCATTTGTGAGTGTTTTTTGGAGCTTTGTTTTACTTTTTGTGCTCTTAGCTAGGAACAGGGGACTGATGACCTAGCTGTTTAGTCCCCTCAAAACCATCAACAACAACAACTTGCAACGACAACTCGTTAGTTGCAGCTCACTCTCAGACGGCTCGACAAATGGGCACAGAAGACTGGTTTTAAATTTTCAAAAGGAAAGTCTGCGTGTGTTTGTGTTAACCATTCATGTTCTATTTTGAACTTATCTGAACTGCGGATGAGGGACACTGTTCTGAATTTTACAGACACTGTGCATTTTCTGGGTCTGACGTTTGACTTTAAACTTACCTGGTTGCCACATCTTAAAGATTGGCAGAGACAGTGCTTCAAGGCACTAAGTATTTTAAAGTGTCTTAGCCATACTTTGTGGGGAGCCGACAGGACTTGTCTGCTATGGTTTCATAGAGCATTTGTCCGTACTTGACTTGACTATGGGTGCATCGTGTATGGGTCAACAAGCCCTCTTATTTAAAGATGCTGGACTTGGTGCATCATGAGGGGATTCGGCTCGCGACTGGGGCATTCCGCATGAGTCCCATACAAAGTCACTGTGCCGAAGCTGGTGAGCCACCAATTCACATGTGGCCACAGTTCCTCGTGGCACGTCAGGCATATACGACTTTGTCCTCGCCAAATACACCAGCCTATCCTGTTGTTGCGGCTTTTTCGTACCAGGCTAAGGGCAATGAGGCCTTTTGGGATACGTTCTCAGGATTGTCTTTTGGATATGGATTTGTCTGGTTTTAATGTTTTGCAGCAAGTTGGAGTAAATGTCTACCCTGGCTTCTCCAGAGGCTGAGATTACTTTTAGAGTTGACACATTTTAAGAAGCATTCTACTTCCAATTTTATATTTCAATCTATGTTCTCAAACATTTTAGATCAGCATCGTGATTTTACCGTGGTGTACACAGATGGGTCCAAACAGTCGGACTCGATAGGCTGCTCCATAGTGTTCCCCAACACCACCATCAGGATTCGTCTTCCCTCTGCATACTCCGTTTTCTTAGCAGAACTCCGTGCAATCCTGCAGACGCTGGAGCAAATGCAGCGGGTTCATGGCATAAAGTTTCTCCTGTGCTCCGATTCTCTCAGTGCGCTGCAATCCATAGGCAGTTGGTATCCAGTTGAGAAGATAGTACAGCTCATTCATGACAGAATGTACACTCTCCAGCTGCTGGGGAAGCAAGTGACATTCTTTTGGGTACCAGGACATGTCGGCATTTGTGGCAACGAAATGGCTGATCGGGCTGCCAAGGAGGCTTGCGAAGGCTCTGATATTACACATTGTGCCGTTCCCCTGCCGGACATCCTCTCTGTGGTGCGGCAGAAGTCCCTTTGTTTGTTGGACGAGGCGTGGCAGGCAGTGACGAACAATAAACTGCGGTTGGTTAAGCCAACTGTCTGACCGTGGTGAACATCCTGTCAGTCATTGAGGCAGCATGAACTGACCTTGACACGTCTCCAAATCGGGCATTGTCCTCTGACACATGGCTTTTTACTCCATCGAGAGGACCCTCCGATTTGCGATGCTTGTGGTGTGCAAATCACTGTAAACCACATTTTACTGGAATGTATTTCCTACTGTGCTGCTAGGGCAGCGGCGGCTCTTTGTGGTCCTCTGCCCTCTGTTTTATCTGATGACGTGGCGAGTGTGACAAAAGTTTTCCATTTCTGTGAACTTTCTGGACTCTGGCCTAAGCTTTTAGGCTGGAGGTTTTAGGACGTTAACGAATGGCTAGCCCACCACTCCTCTGGCACAGCAATTTGAGAATGTCTAAGACTGTACACCTTCGACGATTACCTTCTATTACTATCTTGCCATGTTTGGTTGGGTCTTTGCTTCGTTCTAATTATCGTTTGGCTAGTTTGGTTACATTCCTTTCTGTTCCCTATTTGTGTTCATTTCATTTTATTCAGGTCACACGTATCGCCTAATTATCTGGTATGGGCACTAAAGATCTAGTTGTCGTGCGCCCATAACATCATATCCATCCATCCATCCATCCATCCTTAGGCAGATAGCATCGAGATCTGAAAAGAAGTCCAACATACACTCAGTGTGTCTGCCAGGGGGGCCTCATTTGAGATGTGGAGGTGGCCTTGCCGGCAGCTATCGAGTGTACGGGGTGCAGGTGACTGCAAGTTGTGGCTCGCGTCGGCACCAGTGACACTTGTCAGTTGGGTTCTGAAGACATCCTCAGTTTCTATGGGCGGCTGGCGGAACTGGTGAAGACTGCTGGCTTAGCATGTGGGGTGCAAGCATAGCTGTCGATTTGTAGCATTGTCCCAGGGTTGATCGGGTCCTTTGGTTTGGAGCCGAGTGGAGGGTCTGAACCACAGGCTTTGTCGACTCAGTGACAGTCATGGCTGCAAATTTCTGGATCTGTGTTATCGGGTGGGAGAATTGTAGAATGCCCCTAGATATATCAGGGGTGCACTACGCTAAGGAAGCAGCTTGTGTGATGTACATGGTTCTTTTTTTTTTTAGGCTAGGTGCTAACTCTGATGAGCACTCTCCAGTCAATAATGAGACAGCAAATTCAGGCTGCATTCAGAACAATAATTCAACTTATCAAAATATTAGCTGCAAACTTTCAAAGCATTAAGAACGAAGTTCTCGAATTTACCTTGCTCCAGGGAAATTATTGTGCTGAGATAGTTTTAGGCACCAATCGTAATGTGGGAAGCTCGGAAATATTTAGTGAGGTGTGGGATGTATATCAGAAAGACAAATCGAACACAACTGGAGTGGGAGTGTTCATCACAGTGAACAAAGACATAGTTTCTATTGAGGCCAAAGTTGATAGTAACTGTGAAGTTATCTCGGCACATATAACAGATCTAAGAGAAGTAAAATTAGTAGTTGGGTGTTATTACCGGCCCCCCAGTGCCGCTGTGGCAGTTTTTAGTCTTTCAAAGAAAGTCTACTCCAGGTAGTGTGTACGTATCTGTGCCATGCAGTATTTGTTGGGAAAGTATAGATTGGGACTTCTCTAGTTTCATTTCAGGTAGTTCAGACAAGTAGTCTTGCGAAAACGGTTTTGAGCAGTTAAACAGAAATCCAGCATGCAATGGAAATATTTTAGACCTTATAGCTACGAACAGGCCTGACCTTATTAAAGATGTTAGTGTAGAGACATTAGTCAGTGATCATGATATCATCATTGCATCAGTGGTGACAAAAGTTAATAAACCTATCAAGAAGTCTAGGAGCGTGTTTTTGTTAAAAAGAGTTGATAAGCAATTATTAGTACCACACTTAGAAAGTGAATGAACATCGTTTAGTTCCAGTACAGTGGATGTAGAGGAATTGTGGGCTATATTTAAATTCAATGTAGGTAAAGGGTTAGAGTAATATGTGCCTATAAAGTTGATTAAGGATGTAAAAGATCCACCGTGGTATAATAATAATAATAATAATAATAATAATAATAATAATAGAAAGCTGCTGAGAAAGCAAAGTCTGTTGCACTCTCGGTTCAAAAAGGAACACGTAAGTGAAGACAGGCAAAAGTTAGTAGAGATTCGTATGTCTATAAAAAGATTGATGCGCAAAGCATGCAATAACTTAGCAAAAGATCTTTCCAAGAACCTGAAAAAATTCTGGTCCTATGTAAAATAGATAAGCGGATCAAAAGCCACTATCCAGTCACTTGTTGATCATTCTGGGCCAATAATGGAAGAAAGGAAGCAGAAAACTGAAGTTCTAAATTGAATCTTTAAGAAATCTTTCACGTAAGAGGACCATACAAACGTATCATCATTTCATTAACTCACTAACTTCCAAATGGAGGACATAGTCATAGGCATGTCTGGTGTAGAGAAGCAATTGAGAGAGCTGAATACAACATAGTCTCCTGGTCTGAATGGAACACCAGTTCGGTTTTACAAAGAGTATTATGTGGCACTGACCCCTTACTTAGCCCCCCAGGGGGCCCACAGCTCTTTTGTGGGTACGTGTGTGGCGCGCACAGGTCCCCGAGCCATTGCAGCCTTTTTTCCTGCTTTCCCCAGGCTGCATTACCCCTCCTAGTTCCCCCTCCTTCCCATCCCAATTCCTCCTTCCCACCCTCTCCAACCCTGTCTCTCGGTGTTACTCTAGATGACGGCTTGGCTATCCCATGGTACCGATTGTCCTGCACTTTGGTTTTGTCTGCTGTGTACACCGGTTTTTGGCCCAGTTTGGTCCCCCTCGGGGTTTGACCTTCCATACCAAAATTGTCCGATAATGTGTGAGCCAATTGGGGAAGAACTCCCGACCTAGCCCCTACGGCGCGGGTCCTATCCTTTCCTTCCCACTTCCTCTCCTCGCTGTAGCCCCCATCCCCCGCTAGGTCCCCAGCACGTGTAGCCAGTCCGTGTGGGGGGGCTGATATGTACCCTTTGGCTGAGCCCCATGACACCACAGGGATCACACTACTGGTGTCTGAGCTGCGACCTCTCCATGCAAGCCAAGGAGTTGATGCCTGTCCTCGGGGGTATCAGAACTCCCGTCAATGGCCATCGTGCCAGGTGGCCTTTGCTGAGGCTGGGTGGCGCCCATGGAGAGAGCCCCTGTTTCGGAGTGGGTGACACCATGGCGGACGTCTAGCACCATGAAAAGAGTTAGACTCCAAAATGGTCGTGCATCGGCCGTCTCTGAAGACAGGAAGCGATCGTTTAATGCTGCTACTGCGGATAAGAGGATGTTTTCCTCCCTTGCTACCCCTTGGGAGGAAGGCCAGGCTCGCCGGTTAGGAGCAAAACCCTTTCCTCGCTACCTGGTTTGCTCAAGGACTGATGGAGGAACTTTTACTACCACCAAACCGCTGTTCTTTGTCGAGACCATAGAGGACAAGTTTGGTGAAGTGGAATCTATGGGTAAGCTTAGATCTGGCTCATTGCTCATTAAAACAGCCTCGGCAGCCCAGTCTGAAGCTTTGCTCGCCTGCACCACCCTTGGCGACATTCCAGTAACAATACTCCCGCACAAATCCTTGAATATGGTACTGGGTGTGATATTCCACCGGGACCTCCTCCTTCAAACTGACGAGGAGCTTAGGGCCTATCTCGAGCGGTGTGGTGTACATTTTGTTCGCCACGTTCAGAGGGGACCTAAAGATAACCGCGTCGATACTGGGGCCTTTATCTTGGCCTTCGAGGGGGACACACTCCCAGAAAAGGTCAAGATAATGATATATCGATGTGAAGTGAAGCCCTACATTCCACCTCCCATGCGGTGTTTTCGATGTATGAGGTTTGGTCATATGTCCTCTCGCTGTACAGCAGTCCCAGTATGCGGTGATTGTGGACGCCCACTACATGAGGGGAGCCCCTGTGTTCCTCCACCGGTGTGCGTCAACTGACATCAACACCACTCTTCACGTTCGCCAGATTGCCCTATGTTCAAGAAAGAAAAGAAGATACAAGAGTACAAATCCCTGAAGCGTTTGACGTACCCTGAGGCCCGCAGTAAATATGAACGTCTGCATCCCGTGCAGATGGCGACGACCTTGGCTACGGCGTTATCTTCTAGCCTTTCACCCTCCCCTTCCCACTCCCACCTTCCCCCTAAACCCCGTCCCCACCCCTCCCTCACATCTCCCTCTCCTGTAGCTCCTATAGCCCTCCCTTTGTGTCCCACCCCTTCCCAGCCAGAGAAGTGCACCCCTTCTCCGTCGCCTGCCGGTGACAGTGCCCCATCTCAGGGCCTTCCGTCCCGGCGTTCCCCAGATCGGAGATCTTCGACCTCCAGTCGGCCATCGGACTCCCAGTCAGTGAGTTCAAAGGTTGCCCGATCTTCGTCAGTACCAGACCTAACTGACAAAAGTCCTCTCTCTGGGGCGGGTCCTGCCCGTCCCACACGAGAGAAGGAGAAGGAGAAAGAGAAAGAGAAGGAGAAGAAGAAACCAAAGTTACAAGATAAAGCCCCTCCGGTACCACCGGAGGTGCCGACTGTGCTTTCGCAACTCGCTCATCCCATTGAGCCTGAGGCTGACCAGCTATTTATGGATGTTGTCCCTTCTTTTTTGGTGACGGACGCTGACAAAGCGGCGTGACAGACATTATGCCATTCGCTTCCCGCCTAGATCCTCGTGATGTGATCATCCAATGGAACTGTAATGGCTACTACCGTCACCTCTTGGAAATTAAACAGCTAATCTCTCTCTCTTCTGCGGCCTGTGTCGTCCTGCAGGAATCGAGGTTTATGGATGCATATTCACCGACCCTCCGTGGGTTCCGTGCTTTTTGTCGGAACCGGGTTGGTCCCCTCCAGGCGTCTGGTGTGGTTTGTACTTTGGTCCGGACAGATATTGTCAGTACCTGGATTCCTCTCCAAACTCCATTGGAAGAGGTTGCTGTCCGGGTTCACTTGGGCACTCCATTAACCATTTACAACCTCTATCTTCCCCCTGACAGGCCACCTACACTCGCGTCCCTAGTGGCCCTCCTTCAGCAACTCCCCCCTCCTTACCTCATCCTTGGGGACTTCAGTGCCCACCATCCTTTGTGGGGCAGTGCTTATACATCTAGCCGGGGCCGCCTCAGAGACCAGTTTCTTGCTGACCACAATCTGAGCCTTCTCAACGATGGTTCCCCAACTCATTTTAGTGCCGCTCACGGCACCTTTTCTGCCATAGACCTCTCTCTCACTTCTCCTTCTCTCCTTCCTTTATTTCACTGGTCGGCATATGACGACCTCTGCGATAGCAACCACTTTCCGTTGATCCTTTCACTTCCCTCACACCTACCACGAAACAGGGTACCCCGCTGGGTTTTCCGTCGTGCTAATTGGCCGCTATATACATCCCAGGTTGTTTTCCCATCTTCTCCCTCAGGCTGTATAGATGATATAATAAGCCAAATGACCAACATGATTACCCAAGCTGCCAACGCCGCTGTTCCCCGGTCGACAGGCCCTCCTACTCGCCGGCCGGTCCCTTGGTGGAATGCAACTGTTGCCGCAGCCATTCGTGAGCGCCGTAGGGCCTTGCAACATCTTAAGCGCCACCCATCCCTCGATGGTCTCATAAATTTCAAACGTCTGCATGCCAGAGCTCGTTACTTAATCAAACAAAGTAAGCGGACATGCTGGGAGCATTTTGTTTCCTCGTTGGGCTCTTCTGTCCCTTTGACAAGAGTGTGGGCTATGCTCCGATCTGTCCAAGGTAGCTGGCGGCCGTCTTCCGTCCCTGGTCTTGCCCTGCCTGATGGGATCTGCACAGAGCCATCTGTTGTTGCAGAACATCTTCCAACTCACTTCGCCAATGTATCAGCGACAATTTCATATCCGGCGACCTTTCTCCTTAAGAAACACCAGGCCGAAACTTTCAAATTAGGCTTTACTTCTCACCAGGTGGAACCATATAACGAACCTTTTACTGACTGGGAGCTATCGCTGGCCCTCTCCTCTTCTCGTGATTCAGCACCTGGCCCTGACGATATCCATAATCAATTGCTGAAACACCTCAACCCCTCACAACGACAATTTCTCCTAAAAGTTTTTAACTGTATTTGGCTTCAAGGGGTGTTCCCCTCCCAGTGGAGGGAGAGTATTGTGGTCCCTGCCCTCAAGCCTGGCAAGGACCCGTCGGCACTGGACAGGTATCGACCAATAAGCCTGACAAGTGTCCCCTGTAAACTACTTGAACGGATGGTAGCCCGCAGATTATGCTGGGTTCTTGAATCCCGGGGACTTCTCTCACCTTACCAGTGTGGGTTCTGGGAGGGACGATCCCCTATTGACCATTTACTTCGACTGGAGACTGCGATCAGACAGGCCTTCTCTAAAAGACATCATCTGGTAGCAGTCTTCTTCGATCTTCATAAGGCGTACGACACTGCTTGGCGTCGTCATATTTTACGTTCTCTTCATGACTGGGGCCTCAGAGGCTCCTTACCAATTTGTATCCATCAGTTTTTATCCTGCCGCCTGTTCCGTGTCAGAGTTGGCTCTTCCTTTAGCTCCCCTCGGATACAGGAGAACGATGTCCCCCAGGGCTCAGTGTTGAGTGTTACACTTTTTCTAATCGCCATCAATGGGTTGGTGAGCTCTGTTGGGTCACTGGTAACCCCGGCATTGTATGTTGACGACTTTTGCATATGGTACAGCTCCTACTCAGTAGCCTCTACTGAACGTCAGCTCCAGAGCGCCATTCGGCGGGCTTCAGTGTGGGCTAAGTCCCATGGTTTCCAGTTTTCCTCATCAAAAACGAGGGTGGTGCACTTTTGTCGTCATACTACAGTTCACCCTGATCCAGAACTGTTCTTGGGTAATCAGCGCCTGTAAGTTGTAGCACAGCATCGTTTCCTGGGTCTTCTCTTTGACAAAAAATTGACCTGGGTGCCCCATATTCGCCACCTAAAGATTAGTTGTATGAGGAAACTTAATGCCCTACGTTTCCTTGCTCATTCATCTTGGGGTGCAGACCGAACAACTATCCTCCGTATCTATCGGGCTCTAATCTTGTCCCGATTGGACTATGGGTGTCAAGTTTATGGCTCGGCAGCTCCTTCTGCCCTGAAATTATTAGACCCGGTTCACCATTATGGTGTCCGCTTGGCTACAGGTGCATTCCCGACTAGCCCGGTCGACAGTCTCCTTGTTGAGGTGGGAATCTGCCCTCTTCAGGTCAGGCAGCATCAGCTTCTGGCGTCTTATGCCATCGCCATCCGGCAATATCCTGATCATCCTGCTTACCAGGTTCTTTTTGCATATGAAGGGCTTCGACCTCCTGATACCCGGCCACGGGTGGGTCTTCCCGTCGGACTGCGGCTTGCCTCTCTTCGCCGGGATTTCCATTTCCCTTCCCTAGATTGCACCCCCCATTTTACTGCACGCACACCTCCGTGGATGGTGCCACAACCACTAATTCGGGCGGATCTCTTCCAGGGCCCAAAAGCTTTAATTTCCCCCATGGTCTTTCAGCATTTGGTGCACCCAGTACTAGAAGAGTTTCAGGGAGCCTCTATCTTCTACACTGATGGCTCGAAAACAGCGGGCCACTCCGGATATGCTTTTACATCTCCTGTTGTGTTTACGGCAGAGCTGATGGCGATTTATAGAGCCCTCTGTTTTATTAAACATTCTGCCGTGGAATGTGGTTTAATCTGTGCTGACTCCATGAGCAGTCTGCAGGCCATTGATCATTGTTTCCCCTCCCATCCTGTAGTTATTTCCATCCATGATCTCCTTGCTGACCTTCATCGTGCTGCCTGCTCCGTTACCTTTCTCTGGGTGCCAAGCCATGTTGGTATTACAGGGAATGAAAAGGCTGACCGGTTGGCTAGATCGGCAATTACTCGCTGCCCATCTCCCTTTCGAATTCCGGGTGCGGATCTGCGGGTGCAGATCAGATCTTTGCTTCACTCCTCATGGGATAGCAGTTGGAAAGCTACTGCCCTTTCCAATAAACTCCGCACCATCAAAGATACGACTGCAGCTTGGAGTTCATCTTTACGCCTTTCCCGGAGAGAATCAATTGTCCTCTGTCGCCTCCGTCTTGGACACTGCAGGCTGACCCATGGATTTCTTTTACGAAATGACAATCCACCACATTGTGATTGTGGAGCCGTACAATCCGTGTCTCATATTCTGACTGAATGTCCTCTCCATTCGACACTTCGTGGCAACTATGGCCTACCACCTGCATTGCCTTTAGTTTTGGCGGATGACCCACGGATGGTTGATCGCGTCTTTGCCTTCCTCCGTGAAAGTAGATTTTATTGTCAGCTCTAGGACTCGCTTGGTCGGGGTGAGTGGGTTTGTGATTCTTGGCTGATTGTGGGGTTTAGAGCCTTATACCCACCAGTCCCCCACTCTTTTACATTTTAATGTAGTTTTATTTCTCCCTGCTCTGGAGCTGTGATACGTTGACCACTGTGCCATTAGTAACTTGTGGTTTAGGGTAGAGGTCGCTTCCAGAGCTGTGGGAGCGGACACTGTAGCATTTGCTGCCCTGGGTTAGTCTTAGTCTTGTTGGCGAGTCGATTTTACTTCCTAGTGTAATGGTCTTTTGGCTTTCACCTATTTTTCGTTGGGTTCCGTGGCGTATACAATTTGAGGTTGAAGGGACTGATGACCTCGTTGTTTGGTCCCTCATGTCCACCACCACCACCACCACCACCACCACCACCACCACCACCACCCCTTACTTAGTGTGCATTTATCTTGAATCTTTAATTCAGTGCAAAGTTCCTAGAGTTTGGAAAAAAAGCACAGGTGACTCCCATCTATAAGAAAGGTAAAAAAAAAACTTATCCACATAATCACAGGCCTATATCGATGACATCAGTTTCCTGTAGAATTTTGGAGCATATTATCAGTTCAAATATTGTAAATGTTCTTGAGACAGAAAAGCTTCTTTCTGTGAATCAACATGGGTTTAGGAAACATTGTTCATGTGAAACTCAGCTTTCCCTTTTTTACATGACATCTTGTGAGCCATGATTGAAGGGCAACAAGCAGAATGTGTTTTTCTCGGTTACAAAAAGGCATTTGATGCGGTGCCACACTGCAGACTGCTAAAGAAGATACGAGCGTATGGAATAGGTTCACAGATTTGAGACTGGCTGGAAGACTTCCTAAGTAATAGCAATGAATACAATGAATAATAACACTGTCAGTTTTTATTTTTATTTTGTTATTTATTGGCAACCAGTTTCGATGGACCAAGCCATCATCTTCATGTCCTTATAAGAGGGTAAAATGCATTTTTTCAATTAAAAAAAAAAAAAACAGTAAATAACAAAATGAAAATACAGCTGACGGTGATATTATTCGTTGTATTCATTGCTATATATACGGCTGAAGCTCCAGCATTCTTACATAAGATGGACAAAATCATCCTAAGTAACAAAACACAGTATGTTGTTCTCAACGGTGAGTCTTCATCAGAGTCGAATGTACTGTCAGACATGTCCCAGTGGAGTGTATTAGGATCACTATTATTTTCTAATTTTATAAATGATCTGATGGCCAGAGTAACTTGTAATTTGTGTCTTTTTGTTGATGATGCTATGGAATATGGGAGGGTGCCATCTTTGACTGTAATAGCATACAGGATGACTTAAACGAAATTTTCTAAATGTAAAAAAATGTAAGGTGTTGCACATGAGTAAGAAAAACAACCCCATTATGTACGAATACAGCATTAATAGCGAGTGTCTTGATGCAGTCGCGTCATTCAAATATCTAGGTGTAACATTGCAGAGCAATATGAAATCGAATGAACATGTAAAGACAGTTCTTTGTAAGGCGAACAGCTGACTTTGATGTATTCAGAGACTTTTGGGAAGATGTACTTCATCTGTATATTAAATGCTTGTGAAATCACATGTTCAGTATTGCTCAAGTGTTTGGGACCTGCAGCAGATCAGTTTAAAAAAGACATGCAAGCAGTTCAGAGGCAAGCACCTAGGTTTGTTACTGATAGGTTCGACCATTGTGCGAGTCTCGCAGAAATGCTCTGGGTACTCAAATGGGTATCACTGGAGGAAAGACGATGTTCTTTCCAAGAAATTCCGTTGAGGAAATTTAGATGGCTGGAATTTGAAACTGAATTTAAAACGATTTTCCTGCTGCCTACTTACATTTTGCGTAAATATCACAAAGACAAGGTAAGAGAAATTAAAGCTCGTACAGAGGCGAATAAACATTCTTTTTTCCCCTCATTCTATTTGGGAGTGGAATAGGAAAGAATATGCCTAGTAGAGGTACAGTGTACACTCCGTCACACACTTTGTGGTGGATTGCAGAGTATATATGTTGCTGAAAACTACAGAGTAGTAATTACAGTCAAAATACACCCATTTCCAATATTACTATGAACAAGTCTGTCTGATTAAAGATTAGATTATTATAAAATAGAATATTCTAAAACCTATAAAAGCCTACAACTGTGTAATTTTAGCAAAGTAATATTTAAAACTTTCCTGCAAGAGGTATAAAAAAATAAAAAAGTGGGATTTGAAAGCATGCCCATTGTGTTCATAAACTGTCAACCTATCCACTCACCCAGTGTAACATACATGAGAAGCGGATCATTATAGTAAATGTACCCGCATGGAATTCATATACTACAACCATTTGTTCATGCTCATATAATGTTTTCTGAAATAAATGATATGTGAGTTAAAGTGCAATGAATCGTGACATACACTGTATCTCAACTATTGTATTGCTTCTTTTTGTTGATGTAAAATGCAAGCTGAAGCTGCACAGACCACTGGAGCTGGCAACACTACTTTTCCACACACTATTTTCAACACATTAATTATCTAATGATTTTTCCAGCTGTAAATAATAATCCATTTTAACTGAACTGTAATGAGCACCACTGCCTTATATCACGCATTCACAGTTGATGAATTATGTCTGCTTTTGCTGTTTGGTGTCTTTACATCATGCCGGGGTAGGATTTGTGATGTGACCCACATTCCTCACAGTAATAGTAATAAGTGCCTGAATCCAATCATAAATAGATATTTCCCTTGTGCAGTTGGTTTGCATTGTTTTCTTTCTTCTTTAGTCAACAACAGTGTGTGTGTAATATATATAAAAAATAGACGAAGATTACTCACCAGGCAAAGGAGCACAGATGTGACAGCATTACAAATAAATAAATGAATACACACATACACACAAATGCAAGCTTTCGCAACTTAGTTGCTTCTTCAGGCAGAAGGGAAGGAGAGGGCAAAAGCAATGTTGAGGGTTTTAAGGAAGGGGGTAAGGAGCCATTCCAATCCCGGGAGAGGAAAGACTTACCTTGGGGGAAGGAAAGGAAGGTGAACAAATACACACACACCCATACATTTACACAGACGCACACACACCTAGGCAGACATACTATAGAAACCAAAGAAGTTAAGAAGTTAGACAGATATCAAAGAAGTTAGACAGAGATGGTATGTAAAATGTAAATAAATGAATAAATAAAAATAAAAACAAAACCCAAAGGGCAAGTAAGATGACAGTCATCTCTTTTCTATTTTATATATATATATATATATATATATATATATATATATATATATATATATATATATGAGATGACTTACCAAAAGGACCGTTCGAGAGAAACAAATAAAATCACACACAAACACACATACAGTATGTCTGCCTAAGTGTACTTGTGTCTGTGTAAATGTGTGGGTGTATGTGCATTTATTTACCTTCCATTTTTTCCCCCAAGGTAAGTCTTTCCTGTCCCGGGATTGGAATGGCTCCTTACCCCCTTCCTTAAAACCCTCATCATTTCCTTTTCCCTCTCCTTCCCTTCTGCCTGATGAAGCAGCTAGGCTGCGAAAGCTAGCATTTTTGTGTGTGTGTGTGTCTGTGTGTTTATTTGTTGCTATTACTGCCTGTGCCCTTTCGCCTGGTAAGTGTACTTCATCGATTTTTTACGTATATTTTTCCTTTTTAGGAATTTTTCCTCTATAATATTCGTATATATATATATATATATATATATATATATATATATATATATATATATATATATAAAATAGACGAAGATTACTCACCAGGCGAAGGAGCACAGGTGTGACAGCATCACAAATAAATAAATGGTACACACACACACACAATCGCAAGCTTTCGCAACCCAGTTGCGTCTTCAGGCAGTAGGGAAGGAGAGGGAAAAGGAAATGATGAGGGTTTTAAGGAAGGGGGTAAGGAGCCATTCCAATCCCGGGAGAGGAAAGACTTACCTTGGGGGAAAAAAAGGAGGGTAAACAAATGCACACATGCCCACACATTCACACAGACACAAGTACACCTAGGCAGACATATATATATATATATATATATATATATATATATATATATATATATATATATATGTCTGTAACTAATCAAAAATAACATGTTTGCTAAAATTTTGTATTTTGCATTTTATTTGAGGTATCCTTTTTTTATTTTAATAGAAATGCCTTCTACCCTGGTGCAAGTATTTTAATTTAATACCACTTTTTTATTACATGTCAGTCTTATTGATTATTTCGTACAAAATAAAATTAAATAGTTCCATGTGAGTGACACTTATCTCTAACAATAGTCATTTTTATGTAGATATTGTTGTTTTTGGCCTAATTGAGTTAATGCTTTTCCTGTGCTATCACTCTTAATATTTGTATTGCAAATATGTACAAAATATAAATATGTTACCTAAATGTTTCAGGAAGCAAAAGATGCAAAGATACTGGAGGCAAGGATATTTGCTAGTGAGAGTGGAACAGGTGTTGCTGTACTTACATCATCCTTTCGCATATTTTTGGTCAACAGTGTACTCGAACCAAAGGTCTACAGACTTCCAGAAATTCCTGGTAATAGTCTAATAAAATTATGTCACATGTTTGAAGATATTGCTGTAAGCGTAAAAAAAGGGGGGAGGGGTGTGGCAAACATATGTATATATTACTACTATTGTTGATGTTGTTTTATATTTTTATCATATACCAGTTTTTATTATAATTGAGCGTTTTAATTTGTGTATTGTTTCAAATGATAAGTGCAAGGTGAAGCATTGAATTAAAATTTGTGCCAAGGCCTGTATTTGAATCCAGCTCTCTTGCTCTCTAGGCAGTTGTGCTGTCCATTACACCACCAGGGTGCTCTTCTAAGTACAGTGGAACCCCTTTTTTACACTTTTCAAGAGACTTTAGTGAAATGGTGTAAAAAGTGGGAAAACGTGCTTACTGGATCACCCTTCCATTTTTGTGGTTTATTTGTGATATATGTACATAATAGGCATCAAAATACTCATGGGGAAGTTTATTATATAATAAAGGTTATCCAAATTTTTACCATTTTAAGCATCAGGTGGAACTGGAACTGGTAATTTTATGGGAAGTAGAAATTTTTGACGTAATTTCATTTATCGTAATCGATTAGTCAGCAAGGCTTTACTGGCATTAATTACTTACATAGTAAAACTGCACAAGTTCTATTCTTCTTGTATTTTTCAATATTACACATGACAATATTCGAGAATTTATTTGCATTCTCAAGTGCAAATATATGCATAAGTATTTTTGTGGCGTTTGCCTATGCAAAGCATGAAATACTACCATACCAGTTACGTAAACAAAGCCAAGTTGACAGTCAGCGCGGTGGCTGATGGGATACTGTACTCCCATCAACCACCACATCGTAAGTCAACTAGGTACATATTGCAAACAAGGAAATGTGAAATATACGTTTGAATAAATGCAAACTGTCAAGAAACTTGACTGCATAACATTTATAAACACTATACTTTAAGGCAAAAGCCGTGCCAGGGTCAAACTATTTCAATTACGTATTTTTACTTCACAGACATGGTTTCACAAAGAGTAAATGTGGGAAAAGTGTAAATATGTCAATGCAAAAATGGGGGCGGATTAACGTTGTGAACATAGGAAATTTGACGGGACCAAAAAGTGTTTTAAATGGCAGGAAAACGTAAACTACGGAGATGTAAAAATGGGGTTTTACTGTACTTAGTAAGCAGGAGACACAGGTTTGAATTCCAAATTTAATGTTTCACCTCATACTCATTATCTCAGATAATATTGAGATTCAATCTGTGTCAGGAACATGCCTTTATTCGAATGTACTGTTCCCTATTAATTCCACAAATTCTTCACATCTTTCTTTCATTCACCATACTCATAAAACTTGTTTCGTGTAATCTTACTAAAATGTTTGTAGGTGTAGATCCTTATCACAAGTTTCAAGAAATGACTTATTGTGGAGATGTGTGTAAGACTGTTTTTTTAGTAAAAAGAACCTAATTTTTTTATCAGAGTTACCTTTCAGTTCAATGTGCTATTCCTATGATTCTTACACAGTTTAATTCCTTATGTATTGTGTTTCATTGAGTATATATCAGTCTACAACTGCCGTAACTCCCCCTTGGGACAAAAAATTCCAGTCTCAATTTTCTTTAGATTTGACTGTAAGTGGAAACCAGAGGATACCAGATATGCTGAATAGAGTGGAGACGACAACAATTTATAATTCAAATCCTGTACAGAATTATGACCTCACACAAAGGATTTCCTTAGTTTTGGTTTGGGACTTGGTGCAAGTGTGGACTCTTAACCATCTGTAATTTAATTATAACAGTATGAACTACACAATTAGCAGATAAAAAGAAACAAGGACTTCATGGTGAGTTTCCCATTTGATGTGACACATGATAGAATGTTTTAAAATCCATAAAAATGAATATATGATTATAAAATCTGAAACTATGTGAGTTTAATGACTTACATCATTTCATTGCAATTAGTGTAACAGAGAGCTTCCATGAAGCATTGGCAGTGGCCTCAATTCTGTGCCATTGTCATCGCTTCATTCCCCATTTTTCCAGCTTCTATTACTGTTTTTTCATTGTCTTCCTTCACATTAACCTTTGGCTTCCTCTTCATTGCTACCCTTGAAGTTTCATAGTTAGGTCTTGTTTCTCTTTTGTGTATAATTTTTAGGCATGGTGTATCTGCCCATTTCCATGTTTTTGCCTTTACCAGCATGTCCACAGACTTCTTTTCCATATGATTACTAGCTATATTCGGATACTACATTCAGCCAAAAACTCTTAGGATTCTTTATAAGACCCAAACAGCAATACTGATATTACTTTGTCATGAAACATTTGAAGATTTTTTATTTTATTTTATGTTTTTTTCTTTCTTTACGGATAAAGCTCATTGCTCTTCCAAATAGATGCAGTTGGCTAATGTTTGACTGCAACAAAATCAAGGAAGCATATTCCTCGAATCACAGAACCAGTAGTAGTCACACGGTGTTTTGTTTAATAAGCTCAACCTGTGGCTATACATGAATGCCACCACAAACTTAACTAGTCTACACAACAAAATGGCACGTGTAGCTCATATGCATGCTTTATAGCTCCCAGCTGCTGTATCCTTTGGATGATGCAGGCAAAAATGCTAATTGCTGCTCCAGTCAAATGATTTAGCAGCAAGGACATACCTCGTGTTGAAAATCTGCAACTTCACTGCCTTGCTGCTCTATGCTATCCATTTTAATTCCACCTAGCATGGGTGAGCCGTCTCCCTGGTGATTCAAATTAGCTGGCAGATTTCAGCTTCCCTATTTACAATTGCATTTATAGCGACAATACTGTGCTCAAGTGGAACAATTCATTAACTGACTTTTCTATTGCTCCTTGGCAGAATATTGGATTCATTTTGAATGGGATAAAAATATAAAAACAAACAAGTTCATTTGGTGTGTCTTGCTATGCCCCTCGTGGCACACCAAAACACTGTATGCCATGACCCAAGGCCTGACCTTGGCTTCCAGTTCAAGTTGCTACTCAGTTCAATACTTCCAATCATGCTCAATTTTCAAACAACTTATGGTATGCTGTCAGGTGACATCATTGACCACTGCTGATATTTTGACAAGAGCACACCCTGCCATTCTCAAGGCGCAACTGCACTCAAGGAAACAGTGTGCAAGCAAATTTAAAACCTCAGTTGCAAAGTGACTACTAACCATTAGGTGTGGCAGCATTAATTCTGTCCCTCTATTTTTTGACGAGAGACAGGATCAGATTCCAAGCAGAATTTAAACAAAAACCACCATCTATATTTATAAAGTCTCTTGCTAGTTTAATTTCAACAGCTTCCTTAATAACAATATCACAATAGGTGGTAGGGCATGCCAGAATCTCTGTGTTGTATTCCTTAGGATGACTGTTACCAAGACAAACTTTTGCAACAGCAGATTTGCTCAGCTGTTGTAAGTGTGTGTAACACTATTGTTCAATACAGTTGTCTTCCACAGTCCTGATTGTCTGACCAATATATGACATGCCACAATTGTGAGGAATACAATAGTCACCAGTCTTATGCAAACCTAGATCATCCTTTATGGACCCCAACAGGGCCTTTATCTTAGAAGAAGGCCGAAAAACACATTTCACGTCATATTTCCGCAAAATATGACCAATGATGTTGGAAAAGCTTGCTGTGTAAAGCAAAAAGGCCATAGTCTTAGGTGCCACTTCATTACTATTGGCACTCACCCGTTGGACAGTAGGTTGATAGCTATGAACCAAGGTACAAGGTACTGCTTCACACTGACCTGGATGGTGACAACTGTCAGTTCACAGATACGAATCAGTGTGAGGAGGCCTCCTATAAACAGCATATCCCAGCGTATCATCAACCTTCATTCTGACCGACTCATCATGGAAGGAAAGGCAACCATTCTTTTCCACCTCCCAAGTGAACTGAATATTCGGGTGGATTGAATTTGGGTGTTCCAAAATGCCATTTAAATTCTCACTACCATGCTGCCAAACAACAAAAGTATCATAAACAACAAAAGTATCATCTACATATATGAAAAATCACACAGGTTTCAAGGTCGCAGTCTCCAAAGCACATTCCTTGAAATCTCCCATAAACAAATTGGTCACAATAGGTCACAATGGGCTTCCCATTGCAACTCCATCAGTTTGTTTGTAGTACTGGCCATTGAATAAGAAGTAAGTGGAAGTCAGTACATGTCAAAATAGATTTGTTAACTCGACACCAAACTTAGCAGCAATTAATCAGACAGAATAACGTAAAATATCAGAGTCATTCAAATGCATTCCCTAAAATTGATATAAGTAATCCGCCGAGTTCTTAATGTGGTGTTCACACCTAGATAATATAGGACTCAACAAACTAGCAAAATCTTTTACTACACAATATGTCATAGCACCAATGTTAAATACTATAGTCCTCAAAGGAACATTCTCCTTTTGGATTTTAGGAAGGCCATACAACATAGGTAGTACAGCACAGTAAGAATTAAGATTCTTGATAGTCTCCTGTGACAAGGGAGGTTATTAGTCTTTCAATCAATGCTCTTTGTAAGTTCAGCATGTATTCTGCGATGTGCCGAATCAGGTGTCAGGTGTCTATTGTATTCCTTGCAGTGGTGGCATGTTATATATCAGTCAGACAGTCAAGACTGGTTAACGAGGCCTTAGAAAAAACAAAAGGACTTGCAGTAGGAGGAGAAAGAATAAAAACTATAAAGTATGCAGATGATATGACTGTACTGGTAGTATCAGAAGAAGAGCTCCAGGTAATGATGGAGAATATTGTAAGGGTGGGGAAACAATTTGGAATGAAAGTGAACACCGATAAGACCAAAGGGATGAAAATTGAAAAAGAAGGTGACATACTCAAGGAAAGAAAACTGGAACAGATTCAAACATTTCAATATCTAGGAAGCTTGATAACTTTCAATGGAAGTTGTACAGAAGAAGTGAAATGCGGAATATACATGGGAAAAAAGCGTTTGGGAGAAAGAATTACTGACAGCCAGGAGCATACCCATTAATTTCTGGAAGAGGTTCGCCAAATGTTTAGTGTAGAGCATGGTGTCATATGGATCTGAAACATGGACAGTTAGAAAAAAAGAAACAAAATATTTAGTGAGTTTTGAAATGTGGCCATGGAGAAAATGAAATGGACTGTCAGAGTGAGAAATGAGGAGGTTCTGAGCAGGGTGAAAAAGGAAAGGAACTTCATGAGGATGATATATAAGAGGAAAAATTTTGTATAGGGCACATATTATGCAGGAACTGCCTACTGAAAAGGATAATGGAGGGAAAAGTGTAAGGAAAAGGAGGGAGAGGAAGAAGGTTTGGAATGCGAACATATCTGAAAAAAGGGAGAAGTTACAAGCAAATGGAGGAGGATGCCCAGGGCAGAAAGACATGGAGGGTGTCCAGTTGATACCTGTAGAGGACAAATTTACTGAATGAAGAAGAATCAAGATTGGAAGACCGGTGTATTGAACACAAGCATCACACATGCTTACAACAGCTGTGAAAATCCACTGTTGCAGAACATTGTCTTAGCACTGGTCAGCCTATGGAATACAACAACACAGAGATTCTGGCATGCACTTCCCACCTATTGGGATAGCGTTATTAAGGAAACTGTTTAATTTCAACAAGCAACCAATCTTATAAATGGAGGTGGTGGTTTTTGTTTAAATTCTGCTTGAAATCTGGCACTGTCTCTCATCAAAAAACAGAGGGACAGAATTAATGCTGCCTCACCTGTTGATTAACAGTCACTATTGATATTTCTCAACTTGGTTATCTTTGGTTCTTTGAGTCTGTGGTTACTTGTACTGTGCGTATTATCTTCCTTGTTTAGCCTTCGCAACCAAAGTATTTAATACAGTTGCACATTGCTTCCTTGAGTGTAGTTGTGTGTTGAGAATGGGAGGGTGTGCTCCTGTCGAAATACGGAGGTGGTTGATGATGTCACCCAGCAGCATACCCAAAAGTTGTTTGAAAATTAATTATGCCAGGAAATGTTAAGGTTTTACGTGTTCCATTTTGGCTGCCTCAGTTTCTGGCGCCTTCCAACCACCAAGAAATACAATCCCACTGCTGGCACACTGGGCTAGTTAAATCAGTACAAAACAAAGTCTGCTGATGTTATATGCATAGCCTCACAGTGCTACAGACAACAGCTTCCAGATTCTGGCTTTCAGGTGTTATTGATTTTACCAGTTTCAGTCTAGTCTTCAACCTGTACACTGCTGTACTACACCACTGCAGCTAACCACACCATGCCCATAGCAACAGCAGAGACACAAGAATTGCACTGGCACCATCGTTGGTTGAGAGAGAAAATAACTGTGCTGTGAACTGGAAATTCATGGCACAGAACTTTGGAAATGGATGTGGCCAGTTAATTAATGTAATAAAATGTATTTTGAACTATCAGCTGTTATAATAAAACTTTTAACTAAATGTTTAAGCAAAGCAGCTGATGGTTCTACATATGCGTGCGATACTCAGCAAATTACATTTAAGTGCCTGGCAGAGGGTTCATCGAACCATAGTTATACTATTTTATCTCCCATTCCATTCTCGAATAGCGCACAGGAAGAAAGAACACCTGAATCTCTCCATTCAAGCTCTGATTTCTCATATTTTATTCTGATGATCATTTCTACCTATGTATGTGAGAGTCAACAATATATTTTCGCATTCGGAGGAGAATGTTGCTGATTGAAATTTCATAAGTAGGTCACGCCGCAGCGATAAGCGCCGTTGTTGTAATGATTCCCATCCCAGATCCTGTATCATTTCTGTAATGCTGTCTCCCCTGTATCGTGACAATACAAAAAGAGCTGCCCTTCTTTGGACTCTTTCGATGTCCTCCATCAAACCCATCTGATAAGGATCCTACATTGGGCAGCAATACTCCAAGCTGTATGCAGTTTCTTTAGTAGTTCTGTTGCATCTTTCAACAGTTCTACCAATAAACTGCAGTCTCTGGTTTGCCTTTCAAACGACATTATCTGTGTGTTCTTTCCAATTTAAGTCTGAAATGATAGTAATTCCTAGGTATTTTGTGGAGTTTACGGCCTTCACGTTTGATTGATTTATCTTGTAAACAAAGTTTAACAGATTTCTTTTTGTACTCATGTGGACAACTTCACACTTCTCATTATTTAGAGTCAATTGGCAATTTTTACACCATAGTGATATCTTATTCAGATCATTCTGCAGTTGGTTTTGATCTTCAGATGATTTTACTAGACGGTAATTGATGGCGTCATCTACAAACAACCTAAGAGAGCTACTTAGATTTTCTCCTAAATTGTTTATGTAAATAAGAAACAGCAGAGGACCAATATCGCTACTGTGTGGAACGCTCGATATCGCCTCTGTTTCAGTTGATGCCTTACCAACAGTTACTAAGAACTTTGTCCTCTATGATAGGAAATCCCCTGTCCAGTCGCAAATTTGTGGTGATATACCATAACCACGCAATTTGATTGAAAGCCGTCTGTAAGATACGGAAATCAAGAAATACAGAATCAATTTGAGATCCCTTGTCGATACCACTCATGTCTTCGTGTGAGTAAAGAGCTAGTTGTGTTTCGCATGAACGATATTTTCTAAATCCGTGTTGACCTTGGGCCAATAGATCATTCTGCTCAAGATAATTCATAATATTTGAATACAGGATATGTTCCAAAACCCTGCTGCAAATTGACTTTAATGAAATAGGCCTGTAGTTTAGTGGGTTACTCCTACTGCCTTTCTTGAATATAGGTGTGACCTTTCTAACTTTCCAATCCTTTTGTACAGATCCTTCTTTGAGAGAGCAGTTGTATATGGCTGTTAAGTAAGGAGCTATTGTTTCAGCATAATCAGAAAGAAATTTAATGGGTCTACAGTCCAGACCACCCCTCAGGGGCTCAGCATTAATTTGCTTAATACAGGCTTGGCGAACACGGGGTCCCAAGCTGTGGGCTGTGTCGAGCCAACAGTACGCTACACCATAAGCTCTGTGCATGCTTCAACGACCATCGTTTGGTGCATGGTGGAAAGTCGTATGTTTCAGAGCCTGGGGATCTTGGCGTAATCACCCGGGTTGCGAGGACGGTAAAAACCTCTATAAAAAAAAAATCTCAATCTCAAGGTGTGCTACGCGCTGAGATGCACGGCTGTTGAAGTTCAACAGTCGCTAGCGAGCAACCTCTGAGGAACTCGCTGAACCTCAGTTGTATAAGGCTTACCCAGGCAAGCCGGGCTCTGCCTGGATGGAGTGTTGTTTCCCTAGCTGCTCGTGGGACCACCATGAAGTGATCAAGAAATGTTGCCGGATGTACAACCGGTGTCTCTAGGAGAGGGAGAGGAGACTTTAATGCTGCTGGATATGACTCCTGTTCTTTTCCTTCCCTGGCCACGCCATGGGAGGAATGTAGGGCCAGAAGTGAATGTGAGGTGTATGCTCCCCCCCTCCCCCCCGATACTTAGTTTGCTCATGCACTGATGGGGAATCCTTTGCGTCAACTAAGCCACTGTTATTTGTTGAGCATCTGGAGGACAAATATGGAGAGCTGGAGGGTATGTCCAAGATGCGAGCCAGATTGGTCTTGATAACGACGTCATCCCCAGCACAGTCACGGGCTTTGCTCACCTGTGAGAAGCTGGGTGATGTTCCCATTACAGTAACTCCTCATAAGAGCCTTAACATGGTCCAGGGTATTATCTTCCATAGAGATCTGTTGTTGCAGTCTGATGATGAGCTACGGTCGAACCTAGAGTGGCGAGGTGTGCATTTCATCCGGTGCATCTATAGGGGTCCAAAGGACAACAGGGTCATCTTGGCTTTTGAGGGTGACACGTTACCTGAAAAAGTCAAGGTGATGATATACTGGTGTGACGTAAAACCCTACGTCCCTCCCCCTATGCACTGCTTTAAGTGCTGGAGGTTTGGGCACATGTCCTTCCACTGTGAGGCCAACCCCACATATTGAGAGTGTGGACTTGCATCGCACCCAGACGTTCCTTGTCTCTCTCCTCCGGTCTGTGTTAACTGTGGCCAGCACCATTCACCTTGCTCACCAGATTGCACAGTCCTCCATAATGAATGAAAAATCATGGAGCATAAAACCCTGGACCGACTGACCTATTCAGAGGCACGGCGCAAATATACCAAGCTGCCCCTTTGACCATGGCTAAAACCTTTGCCACAGCAGTTCAACCAATGTCAACACTGTCATTTCTTACCCCATCTGCTCAGCTAATCTCAGTGGGCCCACAGGCCCAATCATCCACTCTCCCCCCCTTGACAACTGGGGCAGGGTCTTCCTGTATTGCTCCCAAACCCTCTACCTTGGGAGCAATACCACCCCAAGCATCACGGACACTGGTTCCCACCTCTGAGCCTGAGAAGCAACAGCCTTCTCTGGCTCCTCTCACCAGGAAGGGTTCGTTTGAATCCCCCCCTTCCTCGGCTTTCTCATCTGGTAACAAAGATACCAGCCAGTGTCCAACAGTGCCAACAAAGGCTGATCGTAGGGCTGCAAGGTCCTCCTCAGTCTAGGAGACGGAGTCACCAAAGCCCTCCAGACATGAGAAGCCAAAAGAACAGCGAGAGCCCATTAAAAATAAACAGAAGCCTGTGAAGAATAGAGAGATCCCATTGGTTCTTCCACTACCACCCCCCGACCTATTCCTCAAAGCACGAGAACGAGGTGAAGCTACTAACATCACCTGAGGACCTAGATCTCGAAGGACCATCTGAAACAATGGATGGAGATTCCACAGCTTCGTGAGCAGTGTCAGCGAGTGATCTTGAGGTATAACAAGTATTTCATATTGCCTCATGTCATCCCAGTTATCAGAAAGCATTATTCTCCAGTGGAACTGCGGGACTTTTTTCACCCACCTGGCTGAACTGACACCTTTTGAGCATTACACCTGCTTTCTGCATTCCCTTCCAGGAAACATGGTTCCTGGCAATGCGGACCCCTGCTCTCTGGGGCTACAGAGGATATAATTGTAATCACAGCGTGTATAACAGGGTCTCAGATGGAGTGTGTGTGTATGTCCTTACTTCTGTCTATACCGAACCTGTGCCGCTTCAAACACCATTAAAAGCAGTGGCTGTCAGGGTCAGGACAACACAAGAGTTTACTGTCTGCAGTCTCTACCTCCCTCCTGATGGTGACGTCTCCCAGAATGTTTTGGCTGTGCTTATTTCCCACCTCCCCCCACCTTTCTTACTACTGGGTGACTTTAATGCCCATAACACCTTGTGGGGTGGTTCCACGATTTCTGGCCGGGGCAGAGTAATCGAGGACCTCTGCCTCTTTTATACTGGTGCCCCACACTTTTTAGTGTGGCGCATGGCATGTTCTCGGCCATTGATCTGTCTATCTGCAGCCATATCCTTTCACCATCTGTCCAATGGAGAGCTCTGATGACTTGTTCGGCAGTGATCATTTTCCAATTTTCCTGTCACTCCCACGACCTCAGTGCCCAGGGCGCCTGCCCAGGTGGGCCGTAAACAAGGTTCACTGGGAAGATTTTACCTCTGCTGCCACTGTTGGCCCTCCCCCACTCAACAACTTCGATTGTTTCGGCTGGAGAAGCCTCCATTTCCCGTTCATTAGGGTGTCCACGGCGTAAGACAGTGCCATGGTGGTCACCAAAGGTTGCAGAGGCTATTAAGGATCGCAAACAAGCATTACAGTGGTACAAGCAGCACCCGTCCCTGGAGCACCACGTCACTTTCAAACGGCTTCATGCACGTGCCCATCATCTCATCAAGAGACGGAAGCAAGATTTTTGGGAGAGGTACGTCTCCACTATTGGAACAGGTATCTCCACTACCGAGATCTGGAGCAAGATTAGGCGTTTAAGGGGGTACTCAACACTAGCAGGAATCCCTGGGTTATCTGTGAATGGCGTTGTATGTACGGACCCAGCCACGCTTGCAGAGATGTTTGTTGAGCATTATGCTCATGCCTTTGTCTCTGCAAATTACCCACCAGCCTTCCGTACATTAAAGGAGCAGGCGGAACGCCAGCCCCTCTCCTTTACTGCCCGCTGGTCGGAGACATATAACACGCCATTTACAGAGTGGGAATTTCTCAGTGCTCTTAAACAGCATCCCGACACGGCTCTGGGACCTGATAGCATCCACAGCCAAATGCGATGGGGTATTCCCTTTGCAGTGGTGGGAGGGTATAATCAAACCGATAAACCAGGCAAAAACCCTCTTCAATTGCATAGCTATCGGCCCATCACCCTGACCAATGTCCTCTGTAAACTGTTGGAGCACATGCTCAGTAGGCGGTTGTGCTGGATCCTCGAGACTCGGGGCTTACTGGCTCCATGCCAGGGCAGGTTCCGCCAGGGTCGCTCTACCACAAACAACCTGGTGTACCTCGAGTCTGCAATCCGCACAGCCTTTTCCAAGCGCTAACGTCTGATAGCTGTCTCTTTCGATATGCAAAAAGCCTATGATACGACCTGGCGGCACCACGTACTTACCACATTACATTGTTGGGGTCTTCGGGGCTCACTCCTGATTTTTATTAAAAACTTTTCAGCCATCCCTACTTTTGTGTTCAAATTGGTTCCTCTTGTAGTACCTCTCATGTGCAAGAAAATGGAGTTCTTCAGGGCTCTGTTTTGAGTGTCCCCTTATTTTTAGTAGACATTAACATCTTAGCTACAGCAGTTGGGTCATCAGTATCCCCTTCACTATATGCTGACGACTTTTGTATCTCTTTTAGTTCCTCCAGTACCCGCGTAGCCAAACTAGGTGCAGGGAGCCATTAGGAAGGTGCAGTACTGGGCTCTTGCCCACGGCTTCCTGTTCTCTGCTGCGAAGATAAGTGTCGTGCACTTTTGTTGGTTTCAAATGGTTCACCCTCAACCCGAACTGTATCTCGGCGACCACCTATTAGAGGTCGTGGACACTCATCGTTTTTTAGGGCTCGTTTTCAACTCCCAGCTGATGTGGCTTTCCCACATCCGTCAGCTAAAACTGGAGTGCTGGAGCCATCTCAATGTTCTCCACCTCCTGGGCCATACTTCCTGGGGTGCTGACCGCTCCACCCTGTTGCGGCTCTATCAGGCTCTGGTGCAGTCCCATCTGGATTTTGGATGTGTCACCTACTGTTCTGCATCACCCTCAGCATTACGCTTGCTGGACCCCATCCACCACTGTGGGGTTCGTACCGCGACGGGTGCCTTTCTCACCAGCCTTGTGGCCAGCTTACTTGCGGAGGCCAGGATACCACCTATGGAGTTCTGCCGCCACCAACTGCTTGCAGCCTATGCACTGCTCATGCATAGCTCGCCAGGCCACCCAATCTACCGTCTCCTTTTCTCTCGCTTGGTCCTCGATGACCAACGATGACGACCTAGGTCGAGTCATGCAATTACTTTTATTGCTGCAGGAACTTGAGTCTTACCCACTACCATCTCCATATAGGTCCCACACACGCAAGCCTCCATGGTGCCTGCCAAGGCCATGTATATATCTTGACTTGGCCTGTGAACCCAAAGACGTAGTTCCTCCTGATGCTCTCTGTCACCAGTTCTTAGTTATCGTAGCTCGATTCCCTGGACACAGCCTGGTTTATGCGGATGGTTTGAAGGTTGAGAGCCGGGTTGCTTTTGCATACATTCATGACAACCAGGTTGAACAATACTCTCTGCCGGATGGCTGCAGCATCTATACATGAGAGCTGGTGGCCATTTTCCGCACTCTCGAGCACATCCGCTCCTGCTCAGGTGAGTCCTTCCTTACCTGCGGTGACTCCCTGAGCAGCCTTAGAGCCCTTTGACCAGTGCTATCAGCGGTCTCCTCTGGTGTTAGGAATCCAGGAGATCCTATCTGCCCTTGACATGTCTGGTTGATCAGTGGTGTTCCTCTGGTCTCCAGGTCATGTCGGTATTCTGGGCAACAAACATGCTGATTTGCTGGCCAAGCAGGCTGTCGATATGCCTGTTTTAGAGATCGGACTCGCGGATTCTAAACTCCAGACAGTGCTGCGACATAGAGTGCATGAGCTTTGGTCTTCTGAGTGGCATTGCCTGACAGCTACCAACAAACTCAGGGCTATAAAGGAGACCACGGCTGTGTGGTGTTTCTCCGTGGGGCCTGCCACCCGAACTCCATAGTCCTGTGCCGGCTCCGTATTGGCCATACTAGGCTGACACATGGCCATCTCCTTCGTGGCGAGGACCCGCCTGTGTGTCGCTGTGGTGCCCACCTGACACATCTTGGTGGAATGCCCTCTTTTAGCCACTCTGCGGCGGAGTTTTAATTTTTTGCTGCACTTTTATTCCATGTTTTAAGTGACAATGCTAAAATGGCTGATACTGTTTTACATTTTATACGGGACAGTGGTTTTTACCCCTCCATTTGAAGCTTTTCTTCAGTATTCTGTCTGTGTTCGTCCTCTCATGACCTCCGATTGGAGGTTTCCATTTGTTTCCGTGTGGTTGACTTTTCATGTTTTTATTCTCACGGTTGGTCAGCCACGGATGTCGGCTTTTACATTTTATTTATTGTCATTGCTCAATGACTTTGTGTGATTGTCACATTTTTCGTTGTCTCTTGCCGACTTTGTTGTCCTTTTCCTGACTCTGAGAATATTCCTCCCCCCTAGCCGTTCTTAACTCTGGGCTCTTTTAGACATTCACGCCTTTTTTGTGTCACCCAATGATGGAATGGGGGACTGATGACCTTCACAGTTTTGTCCCCCTGAAACATCCAAACAACAACAACAACAGTCTGGACCAGAAGAATTTCTTGTTAAGTGTTAAGTGCATTTTGTTAAATATGTAATAGTTGTTAATAATTACATGTCCAAAATGATCAATTCGTTTAACTTACAGTTAATTTGAATGCTGCATATCAATAAAAAAATTTATATTGGTGGTCAGTCCATAGGTAAAAAAAAAGAAAAATAATGAAGGGCAATGACTTTGTTAATGCTGACAGTATTTATACCAGCTTTCAAGCTCTATTTGTACTTTAGGTTAGCTCTTTGTATTGTAGTTGGAAATTACCTCAACGTTGGTTTGGAAAATACATTGGGAATAAAGCTACAAGTTTCTGTCTACAGGTCTCCAACTCATTTTTAAGCCCCCTGTAATTATTTTATACATATTGTTGCATTATTTTACCTGGTACATATTAATGTTTTAAAAAATGTGCTACTATATATGGAAGTGCAGTGTCTTGCAACCAGTCATTGTTATTTGTTTAAAGTAGTTTAATTTTTGTCATTTTATTGTTTAGGCCCAAACATGTGTCCAAGTAGCTGGCAGGTCGTGGTGAAAGATCGAGAGAGTAGAGTTCTGGTTGCTAAGGGACGAGATCTATATATACTTATCCGATCTGAACTGCAAGCAAAACCAATTGTAAGTAGATTTCTATATTTTCAGTACCTGTAGGACATAATTTGTATGTCATCTTCATTGTGAATTCTAAATTACAATATTTATACTTGGAGATTCTTAAAGTTGAAACAGTACTTTTTACATCATTTTAGGATTATTTATTTTTTGATTGGATTAAATCAAAAGGCTGTTTTGAACACTGCTGGTTTGAACTAGGCATGGTTCTGTTGTAAATTGTCTGTTATTACTTTTTATCAATGTAAACTGAAATATCCAGTTAATTACAGGAAGTCATTCAGTTATTGTGGACAGCAATGCAGAGTGTAAGATGAGGAGGTGGTGGAGGAGCTATAGGTAGAGGAAGGAGAGAGAGAATAGGTGAGTATGATGTTTGAACAGGCTTGTCCAGGCGAGGAAAGTGTTTATGGAGTGGGGGGGGGGGGGGAGATGACATAGAGTACTGAGCAGCTGTTAAATCATTGGTGTTGTTGAATGTAGCATGTATAAAAATTGTGTGGTACAGTTGTGATTGCGCTTACTTGACTGATGGCCAATTATGTGCCTGCTGGTCATCAGTCCCAAACAGAACAGATTTCAATAACACCATCGAGGCTGATATTTGATGTGAGTACTTGCACCATATCCTTTGTGAGGTAGGAAATGCCTGTGACTGGATGACAGTCACAACAAACTTCTTTCATAACCCCTCCACCAATAAATACACTCTCTGGACTTTCAGCGTTGTGATAATTGGCATTAAAAAAAAAAAAAAAAAAAAAAAAAAAAACAACCTTACCCCTCAGCAGTCTCATGCATCTTAAAAGACTTTACCTTTAGTTCAACAATAGCAGGAGGATACTTTACAACTCACCTCAAAGATGCAACAATGAACTGTGATAGGCACAGAGAAAAGGCACATACATAACAAAGGATGGGCACTGGCATTGTTAATTCTGACTGATGTGTCTGTTTATATACCTGTCACAGCTATTGTTACATCTTTGAAGTGATGTGTAAACTGACCGTATCATATTGTTGAATTCCAACCTGCAGTTACCATTATTAGATTGCATGCTTAGTTCCAAACTCGTACATCTATAGTGGACCGGTGAGAGGCCTGGTTTCCTTCATTTGTTCATATCAGTAGAAGCATATCTTTGGCAACCACCCTACTGATCTCAGTCAGCCAAAAACAAACTGCAACCATGACTCAGGTGGGTCCTTCCTCCCTCCAAATATTATCTTTTACCACTTAAGCCAGCCACCCACTGATAACCTTCCAAGAATCCCTCAGCTCCAACTTGGTTTAACTTTCATTTGTCATATTCCTTCCCAATGAGACAACATGACAACTGTAGAATGAGCAGCTTTCCATAATATTATTATCAGTCGGACCTTATATTTATTGGTTTTTCAATTCTGCTCACAAAACATGACTTTTTGTCTAAAGGTATCTACCAGTTTGCTGAAACTTAAAACATGTATCACTTTCGTTCATTCCTCAAACCCAACTCATCTTGTAGTACCTCATGTACACTTTATGTCAATCCCAAGAACTCTTACATTAATCCACCTCATTCCTTAGAATAAAAACATCTTGTATCACTAACTTTACTTGCACTGAAGTTCCACAAACCTAATTTCACTGAGTTTCGTGCTAATTTCATCATTGTTATAAAGATCCTTTTCCCCTATTGATCTCTAACTGGTTTTCCAGCCTCCTTTCTTTCATGCAAGGCATTCTTCCATTATTGCCTTTATACTGTTCTTATCATTTACCACCAAGCTCCTGTTATGTCAGTAAAGGCAGACATCTCCGATGCACACAACCTTATTGCAAAGGAATATTTATTTTTTTCGAGAGCTCTCCTTATCCCATCATCTTTCAGTAATCTATTTTTAGACTCTATTTTTTATTTCCTTTCTAACTAGCTTAGCACACACTGCTGTAGTCCAGTAGACTGTATGATCTGCACAGATTAATTTTTCAATTTTATTGTAGTTAGTATTTTCATACACCCACTGCTCATTTGTAAATCTACTCACTGTGTCAACAGTGTGTCTAGTTTATGCAAACTAAGTTGCAGATTGGGTATTAAAACTGAAGAAAGCATTTCTTTGTGTAAATTTTGTACACATTTGTAAACATGTTAATTTCTAATAAAATACAGTCTTTGTTGTGAATACTTTATTTAGATCAACACTTTTCGCCTCTCTATGTATCATTGGAGTTTTAAGATAATATGATAGTTAGCTTGCATTAAAAGGATTTCGTGCATGGCAGCATCAGTCTTCAAAAAAAGTACTGGGTTCAGGTCATTTGTCAAAAACCTGAAATAAGGTTGCAGCAATGGCCAAGATAGTGCAGAGATTGGTACACATTCATGAATTTATACAAATATCAAAGCTTATGAACAAGTTGTCACTGCCACTTCAAGCTGTTCTGCTGCCCAATACACCCACTCAGCATTTCCTATTCTAGTCGCATCGCAGGCTTTCTCCTACCCTGTTGAAGATGGAGCCAACTGTGAAAGCAGCCATGTGATTTACCAGCTGTGCTGCAATCACTGCACAGCTTTTTGTATTGTACTACCAACCAGCTGCCCATTAGGATAAATGTACACCACCAAACTGTGGTAAAAAATAAGATAGTCTACCCTGTAACACAACATGCACCTGAATGTATGCTTGATTTCAACGGCTGCATCACAACCAAGGCCATATTGGTCCTTCTCCTTACTACCAGCTTTTCTGAACTGCACAGATGGAAGTTATACATATGGTAAATACTTTGGTCCTAAAATTATCCAGGGCTCAACCTATGGTAACTTTTTTCCCCACACAACAGTTCCTGCCCCCCCCCCCTTCCACCGTCTCGTATATTCTGTGTGTGTGTGTGTGTGTGTGTGTGTGTGTGTGTGTGTCGCACAGGGGGGGGGGGGGGTATATGGGTGGGTGAGTGCACGGCCGTTCTCCACCCTATTCCTAAGCTGTATCCCTTTCCACCCATTTAGTACCTACATGCTGCATAATGCTACACTGTATCCATCCTCACTACTGTGTTGCAGCCTCCCTGTTTTGCCTCGCCTCCCATCCAATCACGGAAGAGCATGACTCGGATGGCACCAACCAGAGATGAAAATCATGTGTCTGTGTGATTGTATGAATGAGAGATTCAACCAGTTGGAAACAGTTTCTTTCAGCTCATCGTCATTGGGGAAGTGATGACCGCCAAGGAAAGACTTGAGATGTAAGAACAGCTGAAAGTCGTTAGGATCGTGAACCAGTTCTTCTGTAACCAAAGGTGGACGCCCACTTCATTCTTCATTGTGCACATCACTATGCCCGCCATTGAACTGTTGGACCCATCTTCTCACTATCGAATCACTCATCGCATTTGGTCTGTAAACATCGCAAATTTGCCGATAAATTTCACTTGGTTTCACTTTCCTCTCATTCAGAAACTGAATCACCAACCTGATTTCACAGGTGACGGGATTTTCAATCAACGCCGAGATTTCAAACAAGCACAACAAAGCGTACATAACTGACAGCAATCTCTAAATGGTGCACGTTCTTTTCCTTGATACACATCGTCTACAGCACATGTGCGGAACTGCAATCGCAGCACTGCAGCGGAGATAAATTGAAACGGAACTTACTTTCTGGACGCCATTTGTATTTACACTTTTCCCCACATTTTATGTTTTTGAAACCATGTTCATGAATGAAAAAATGACATTAATTGATGCTGGTGTGGCTTTCACTTTCACGTATAATGTTTATAAATATTATGTAGTCATGTTTCTTGACCCTTTGCATTTATTCAAAGGTATATTTCATCTTTCATTGTTTACAGTACACACCTAATTCTAACGATGCTCTCATCAGCCACCACGCTGATTGTCAACTTAAATTTGTATACGCAATTGGTAGTTTTTCATTACTTGCGTGACATGTTTCAAGAATTTATTCTTATTGTGAAATGCAGATATTTATCTAAGTATTTTTTGTGAAGTTTTATAAATGGTGAGACTGATGGCTTGCCTATGTACGTTTTTCTGCATATTGAAGGGGGCACAGTATGTATTAGGGTATAGGGTAACGTTTTATTGTATATAAATGGCACTTCTGGGCAATGTACAGAAAATAGGGATTTTCATATTTAATCTTCCTTACTACGAATGTTTGGAGGAAAAATGAAACACCACATTAAAGATATTTCCGATACAAGCATTTTAAGATAGGTATGTCAAATTAAAGTGCCTAGAAGTGACATTTACCTACAGTAGAATTTAACCCGGTATAGTGTGAGTTGTCAACCCTGTGCAGATGTCACATAAATACTTATGCATAGTTGTGCACCCAAAACATGAATAAATTCTCTAATATCATTGTGCAAAACATCGAAAAATATGTAAAGTACAGAACTTGTGCAGTTTCACTACATAAATAATTAATGCCACTAAAGGCTTGCTGACAAAGTCGATTATGATGAATGAAATTACATCAAAAATTTCTACTTTCCTATAAAGTTACTAGTTCCAGTTCCGCCTGGTGCATAAAATAGTATGACCTTTATTACATAATAAATAAACTTCCTTGCAAGTATTTTGATGCCTATTGTGTATATATATCACAAATGAACTATGAAAATGCAAGGATAACCCAGTTAGCAAAATTTACTGTTTAAAACATTATTTCCCGCATTTTATGTTTTCCTGCCTATTACACCATTTTCATTAAGTCCCTTGAAAAGTGTAAAAACGGGGTTATACTGTATCAGTTTTTGTAGTTTTTGCTTCAAAGTTTTTATTTTAATAGTGACATACTTCCCAGAAGGTTTTACTCCTACTTCTTCCCCTTAGGGGTGGATTTTCAAGAAATCACTTCTGAAACAATGCATACAGTGTAAGATTGTGCTCTGCAGATTCCATGTTTCCATCATCAGTGGTTTGGTCTGGGTGATGTTGAGTTAGTTATTCAGACAGGGATTCATTTGCCATTTGTATATAGATTTAATAGGACATCTTATTTAAATTCCTAATTATTTTACTGTAAACATTTATTACTGACATCCGATTGCTTGTTGGGAAATATACCTCTTCTCTATGCAGCAATAAATGGTATTGAACAATATTTTTGTGAAGGATAGGTCGCTACTCACCACAAAGATGTCTGAAGAGCCATGAAAAGGCACAAATAATAGAAAAAAAAACAGCAAAGCTTTCAGCCGATGAGGCCTTCGTTGGTTTGAGAAATTTGCGCGCACGCGCGCTCTCACACAAACACACACACACACACACACACACACACACACACACACACACACACAACCTGCCGTCTTCTGCAGCTGTGGCCCGAGATGGTGGTTGTGTGTGTGTGTGTGTGTTGTGTGTGTGTGTTGCTCCAACTGATGAAGGCCGTTTGAAAGCTTTGCAGGTGTTTTTTCTTTTTTTCCCCCCATTCCTATTATTTGTGTCTTTTCTGTGGCTCATCAGACATCTCTGTGGTGAGTAGCAACCTATGCTTCACAAAAATATTGTTGAATCCTTCCCGGATTATCCATTGTTTAATAAATGGTATTGGTTTATTTCTTACAAGAATCATTGTTATGACTGTTGTGAATAGGTGCATCGTATACTGCATGGAGTTCTGACAGTGTCTTGCTGACCAGTATCTGAAAATGACTACCAATCACAGATTGGGACATCCCATATCTACTTAAAAAAGAGCAGTCCATGAAGGGTGATAAGATTCAAAGGACCAGTCATCTTAATATATATAAAAATTGAGGTGTTTGTGCCTACATTTCAGTCTGCAGGCAAAACTACACATTGCAGATGAATAGTGTCTGTATGTGGTGGTAGGTATCAGTCTCCCATTGTGCTATATAGTGTTAGCAGTTCTGTGTTGATTGCTATAAGGAGGTGGAAGGTATAGTGATTGAAAGTCATCAGCGTATATAAAATTCAGACTGAAGACCAGTGATGACTTTTGACACTATAATAGCAAAGAGGTTATATACAGGGAAACGCGATGCACATCCTTCAGTTGTTTTTCTGCAACACGCTTACAAATTACAAATAAAGAACACTAAGTGCGTATTGCAGTTTGAAAAGTTAAACTACCAAGAAAGATGCCAAAGCATAAGAAAGAAATTTCACATTCTTGATCCATTTCTAAAAGACAGAAAACAGTGCTGAAAAGTAAATCTACCAAGGAGGTTGGAATCTACAAATGATAGAAACTTGAAATTTGTAAACATTGTTTATCTTAACTGTAGGCATCAGTGATTTTTCGATATTCCCATCCCTAAGGGGGTGAATTAGAGAATGAATTGTTTTTTGAAAATACGTTGCTATTAAGGCCATTTTGAAACAAGAATACAAAATTTCGAATTTAGATTTTTGATTGGAATTTTAAAAACATGTGTTTTTTATTTTATTTTATTTGGAAATTCAACCATTAAGCAGGTGAAATAAGGGAATATCTTTTAAGGGTTATGCTAGAAATGGATTTGGAACCATGGCTAGAATTAAAAAAAAAGTATTTTAGGATGTTTTGAAGACTGCCATCAATGGTACAACAGGGGAAGGCAAGTTGTATCAAAATACTTGAATAGCAAAGCATTTTTAAAGATAAATCTATGAAAATTTATATTTAGAAGTAGAAACAACCAATGCAGACCACCCGTCTATGTGTGCCAAGCATCAGGAATTAAATTAGTTGGTTTATGTAGTGATAAGTGTATAGAAAGTAAATTTTAAATGTAACAAATTTTTATAGCTGAAATATATTTGTACTAACAATATAAAAACAATGAATAAAATAATAAGAGTATATAATTTTGTTTAGCATATTTAATTTAGCTTTACAAATAACAAAGCTGTAATAATATAATTACAAAAATGAATATTTATTGGCAATACCCAACATCGGGTACTGTATCATTCCAGTGATCTGTTTATGGATCAGGCAGTCATTTGATCTGAGTGATTTTTTTAAAAAATGGATTTAGTTGCCTTTTTGATATCACTATATTATCATTTTCCAAAATTGGGTGGTAAACTTGCAATCTTAATGCTTGTGACCAGTTGTCTCATAACCCATAATTAGTTTTGCATTGAAATTAAAATACCTACAAATATATGACTTTACCATTGGTATAAGCATGGCACAGTCCCACAAGAAGTCCAACATGAGGAATCTCTCCCATAAACAAATTTTTAATACACCTTGTTCAATGTAATTCATGATATTTTCATGAGCTGGGATCATGGTAGGAACAATGTATCATCTCCTCCTCCTCCTCCTCCTCCTCATCGTCATCATTAATTCAATGCACTTACATCATAAAGTTCCTTACCTATTTGATTATATGCTCATTATGGATGCCACATCAATCATTTACCAAGATACCCATGTACTCCACATAAGCTGTGGGTAGCAGGAAATGTCTGTATGTGTTGGTAATATTGCCTATAATGAATTATATGCTCAAATTATTTAGAAAAATATTTCCAGTTCATTTGATTCTGTATTGTCAACTAACTACTAATTATCACACTCTTAGTTGAATGCTGCCTACTACTACCACTATCCAATAATTAAGGTGATATTGAACTAAATCTTGGTTGGTTCCTATCTCAACCCTACTCCCATTCCTTCACCCCATTCTTCTGTAGAACATGCAAGGGTGAACCCTGCCCTAAACACCCTCCTACAGCTTCATACTGCTGTAGAGCCACTGGTGTCTCATACCACATTGAATATAAGGCCATTTTCAAAATCAGCGGACTTGCATAGTAACTGTCATGAAGTTAATATACAGAATTATATTTAGCTGTTACAGCTAATGGGGCACCCACCATTGTAAATGGATACTTACTGTAAGTGATGACAAATTACTCTATCCAGTTATAAAAACATTCTGTGCCCTACAGTGACTTGAACATCTTCTGCAGTCCCCTTGCCATCCTCCCCAAAATCTGATCATATCATCCCTTTCTCTGTATTGGTGGCATATACCTCAGTTAATTTGCCCCCTTCACCCTCAAGCTTTTTTTCTCTTCTGGATTTAACAATTGTCTCCATTCTTGGTACTTGATTTGTTATCCTGCATGGACCTTGTAACCCTTTCACTCTTGATATTTCATCCTAAAACTGCAGCTGCCTGACAAACAAACTGAGACTGTTTCCTCAGTCACTGATCAATATCCAGTATTTAGTGGATACATAGTTCATAGAGACATTCAACAAAGTAATCTACACCAAATGAGACTCTCACTGATTTAATGTTGTCTTGAATAAGCATTTTTCATCTACAACATTAACACATTTTAAATTTTCAACAATTCTCACAGGAGCTCACCTTAAAGATGACTGCTAAGCTGCTGAGAGGCACATAAAATAGACAGTCACATTCACACAACTTAAATTTTCAGTCATGATGTTCACCAGAAAAAGAAACCCGTGTGTTCACACACTCTCTTTCTGACATAACTCAAACATACATGGACACATGATGGAGTGTGGAGTGCAGCAATTTAGGAAAGACAAGGAACAGATCTGGTGTGAAGACTACAGTGAGATTGACATTATCTTAATTTTAAAATTTATTGTTTTAATTAAAAAATAGAGACAGATTACAGACAATTGTATATAATCTCTATACTGTGAGAACATTATAATGTAGGTGCAATTTAATGCCTGGAAAGCACTGTTAAAAAGTAAAGAGAATGGAACAATTTAGAGCAAAACTATACATTACAATTAAGTAAACATTTTCCATTCCATTTTTATTGTTAGTTTTTCAATGTTAGGGTGCAATGTTTTATATACAGTAGAACCTCGTTTTTACGCTTTTCAGGGGACTTCAGTGAAATGGTGTAAAATACAGGAAAATGTAAAATGCAGGAAATAATGTTTTAAATGGTAAAATATGCTTACTGGATCAGCCTTGCATTTTCGTAGTTAATGTGTGATATATGTACATAATAGACATCTAAATACTCACCAGGGAGTTGATTATACAGTAAAGGTTATCCAAATTTTTACTATTTTAAGCACCAGGAAAAACTGGTAATTTTATGGGAGTGAAATTTTTATTCATTATAATCGAGGACGCCGCTATTTTAAGTGCCAGGCAGAACTGGTAATTTTATGGGAAGTGGAAATTTTAGACGTAATTTCAGTCATTATAATCGAGGATGCCGCTATTTTAAGCGCCAGGCAAACTGGTAATTTTATGGGAAGTAGAAATTTTTTACGTAATTTCATTCATTATAATCGAGGACGCCACTGCTGGGCTATAACACATCTTCAAAATTACCTGAACCGCTTCGATAGATATCGTTGGGACACCACTGTCAGGCTATGTAACACATCTTCAAAATTACTGCCTTTTACCGGAATTAATTTACTAAACTCTTACAGTTCCGTTAGTTTTGTATTTTTCGATGTTTCACATGACAATATTCGAGAATTTATTCGCGTTCTCGAGTACAAACATATGCATAAGTATTTTTGTGACGTTTTCATGGGATCGGCATCTCTCACTATTATCGCTTTTTTGAGGTTGTGGGTATCATGATACCCAAATGTGACAGATAAAATTCTTTATTAACCAGAAATATGTATCACAAAAACAACGCAACTATTTATTCTCACTTCAACAAAGCAACTGGTTCTGATTGATTGAGTACTCGCCAGTCGCTCTGGCAAAGAAGCTAGCGGAAAGACGTACTACACTGCCACAAATCAGCGTTATTCTCTAACAAACCGCTCTGTTTGTCTGAGTACATGCCAGGCGCTCTGCCAAAGAAGCTGGTGAAAAGAACAACTACATTGCCACAAATCGGCGCGTCTTTCAGTCAACAACGAAACGCGAAATATATGTTTGAATAAACGCAAAGTGTCAAGAAACTGAAATGCGAATAATTTGTAAGCGATATACTTTAAGGGGAAAGTCATGCTAGTGTCAATGTATGTACATTACATCATTTTTCTTCAAGAACATGCTTTCAAAAAGTGTAAAACGCAGGAAAAGCGTAAATATGTTAATGCAAAAATGAGGGTGAATTAACATTGTAAACATAGGAAATTTGATGGGACCGACAAAAAATGGTGTAAATGGCGGGAAAACGTAAAAACCGAGAATTTAAAAACGAGGTTTTACTGTACTTTTAATCAGACTCTGCATGTTAGATTTTGATCTGACAACGTGTTTCTGTATTGGGACTTTGCTAATTTCATAGTAGAAAAGAATTGTTCAGACACATACGTTGAACCTAACATACACAATATCCATGTAGCAAGGGCATACAATCTCAGAAATTTGTTTAGAGGAACATTCTTATAAAAATCTGCCAAGGCTTCATTGTGTTTATATTTGTCCTTCAATAAATTGTCACACTGTAAATTTGACAGTTTCATTTGAAATCAGGTAGGAACATTGTTAACATCCACTGAAAACAGTGTTGCAAAGAATAGAAACAAAGTAGACTGTATTTCCACATTTTCAAACCTGGACTCATACTATTTATGGAGAGATTCCAGAATTTGTACACAGTCTTCAGAGAGAGTATGATCAGGGGCACACACCTGTTGGTTAATTTAGCAAGGAATGCTAACTAACAAATCCAGAATTCTTGTTGCATCCGATGAACAGCCTGATTTTGACTAGTCATGAATAATGCTGTTTCATTTCTTAACCCAAAGAATTGATGTAGGACCTTACCCCTGCTCAACCATCGAACATTACAAAAATAAGGAAGATCACCATACTGAGTACCACTTTCTTCAAAAAAACTTTTAAATTGTCTTTGGCCCAGGCTCCATGGATGGAATTTTTGACCTGTACCACTGTATCCGTAACACATCTCATTTTCATATATTTTGCACATAGATTCTCGTAATGAAGTATGCAGTGGATGGCAGTGAGTTCTTCTGTTGCAGCAAAGACATGTTTTTTATGCTCTTTGACCCATGCTATTATTCCCACATTAACTCCAACCATAGACAGAATCCTATCTTTTGCAACAGAAACAAGCTTATTCCAGCTTGGGCCAATGTTTTCAATAGCTTTTTCGACATCCTTGAAAATTTCCAACACAGTGGATCCCTTGAGAGGGATCAAATCTAAAAATTCCTCTGTTACGTTCAGCTTATCATTGACGCAGTTTCAACAACAGAGTTTCAGAAAGTACTACTCTTGCGAAACACAGCTTGCCATTTATTCACATGAAGTGGTAAGTGCCATTGACAATACATCTCAAATCGATTCCATATTTCTGGATTTTTGAAACGCTTTTGACACTGTACCTCAGAAGCGGCTTCTAATGAAATTGTGTGCTTATGGAATAGCGCCCCAATTGTGTGGTTGGATTCACAATTTGGTATCAGAAAGGACACAGGTCATAGTAATTGACGGTAAGTTATCGTGTAAAACAGAAGTGATTTCTGGCGTTCTCCAGGGAAGCGTTATAGGTCCCCTACTCTTCCTTGTGTTTATAAACGATTTAGGGGACAATCTGAATAGCTCTCTTAGACTGTTTGCAGTTGATGCTGTCGTTTATCGATTAGTGAAGTTAACAGAGGATCAAAAGCAACAGCAAAGTGATTTAGACAAAAGTTCTACATGTAGCAAAAATTGGCAATTAACACTAAATAATGGTAACTGTGAAGTAATACACATAATCACCAAAATAAATCTCCTGAACTTCAATTATACGACCTTAAGGTCATAAACTCTACCAAATACCTAGGCATTAAAATTACGAACAACTTAGACTGGAGCACAGACATGTATTACTAGACCTACTAATCAACTCACACTGAATGGATTACTAAGAATATCAACATCTTAGTTAGGGCTTTCTACCGTTTTGTTGATGTTGCCAACATAATCATACGGGGCCACTGAGATGGTAAGTAAAATTTTACTGCTACATATATTTAAATCAGATTGTAATTATGGGAAAAACACTGAGAAGAATAAAGATACCTGTTGCCCAAGATAAATAGCATATTTATAACGGTCATACTATTGAAAGAAAAGCCCACAGTAGATAGAGCTTGGTAACAGATGAACAAAAAGAGCAAGTTAACGGGACTCATTACTGTATACATCCAAGTAGGCTGTAGTTTTTGTAAGAACACTCAAAAGAATAAAAATAAGTGTTATCCATGACAACTGGCTCTTTTATAACATTTAACGTTGTTGTTTCCATAATTCCAGTAATAAACTATGACATTCTTCATAAAAGATCGCCACTCATAACCTCAGGTAGTAGGATAACGAATGGACATGATGGACAGTGTGAATACATGACATGACGTTGACGTGAGGGACAGTGTTAATTGGCCTTATAACTTTGGTTTGCTGTACAAAAAATTGCAGCTATATACAACAAATGAATCGACCAATATGCCAAATCTCTAAAGATAGCATAGTTACATGGGTTCATTGTATTTTTACGAATGTTTTCTGTAAATACACATACGACTACTCACACATTTGTAGTATAGAAATATGGCGGCTAGAGTGACACCAATGATACTGTATGTGGCATTGCCAGTCTAGTAATATATGTCTGTGGACTGGAGAGAACACACAGAAAATATTGTGGAGAAGGCGAACCAAAGGTTATGTTTCATTGGCAGAATGCTTCGAAGATGCAACAGCTCCACCAACACTTGTGCGTCCTCTCCTAGAGTACTGTTGCTCAGTGTGGGACCCCCACCGGGTGGGACTGACAAAGGACATTGAGAAGGTTCAAAGAATGGCAGATCCTTTTGTTTTATCACATTATAGCGGGGAAAGCATCACGGAAATGTTGCTCGATTGGAGGTGGAAATCATCAAAAGAGTGATGTTATTCGTTGCGATGAGATCTACATACGAAATTTCAATCACTGACTTTTACTTCTGAATGTGAAAATATTTTGCTAGCACCCACCTACATAGAGAGACATGAACATCCCAATAAAATAAGAGAAATCGGACCGAAAATGGAACTATTTAGGTGTTCTTTCTTCCTGTGCATTATTAGAGAATGGAATGGTAGAAAAACGTTATGAAAGTGGTTAATGAACCCTCTGTCAGGCACTTAAATGTGAATTGTAGAGTATCTATTTAGATGAAGACGCCCCGAATGAAAATAGCTAACTGTGCAGTATCCGGTATGTCAGTAATCTCATAGAAAGCTGAAGAGTAATTTATAAACTTACGTGCCATAACATCCAGTTCTTCTTGCACATCTGCAGCCATGTCCTGATTACATTGCAGAACAGTTTTGGAGACAAACTCAGTTTTTCAAAGTCTTCTACCAAAAGTAGCCACATTTATTCAGTGACCATCACAACAATTTCTTCCGCAAAGTCACCACTCTGTAAATGGTTTAACTTGGCTATATTTAGAACTATTCTGTAGCTCAGAAAGACAGACACTTCGCTACTCTGACAGTCCTCCATATCAGGAGGTTCCTTTAATTCAGATATTAAGGTGTCTCATTCTTCTCCTTCATATTTCTCATTCTGATTTGAGTGGCACAGTGAATAATGATACTGTAAATTAATTTTTTTTAGACTTCGTACTTCTCTGTTACACATCAAACACTTTGGACTTTCACTGCATTGCACAAAAAGAGACAGATTTCTCCACACAGAAAGAAAAACCGATTGCTCCATTTTGCTTCTATTCACCATGTTATTGTCATTGAACGCTATTGTTAACTGAGCCTCCAGCTCCGCACTCACAGCCTCATTTATCTAGGCAATATTATGAACACAGCTCTCACCTGATTTCACTTAAAGTTGTATTTTTCTGGACTAGGATGTTGTGGAGGTTGGATGGTAGGTGGAACACCACTTTGGGAGGGGTTGGAAGGATCTTGTGTAGAATGTATCTCATTTTAGGGCACGATGATGGATAATCAAAGCCTGAGGTAGGATGTGATGTAGTTGTTCCAGTCCATTGTGGTATTGGGTGACACTCCTTCATGGTTGGTTATTGGGGGTGGAGGGAGGATTGGTGGTGCATCGGGATATGGCACGGGACTAGGTCTGCCTGTGAAGGCCTTTATGAGGCCTTTGGGATGTTGAGTAAAGGGCTTCTCATCACTGCAAATTCACCATCCACAGGTATCAATGTTGTATGTTGGGGGAATGGAATGGATGACAGCTATCGAAGTCCAGGAACTATTGTTAATTAGTAGGTTCAATGTAGACAGAGGCGTGGATGGAGCCATCAGTGAGGTGGAGCTTAACACCATGAAGGTGCCATGTTGTTTTGGGAAGGACCAAGTGAACCTGAAGGGAGAGGAGGAGTTGAGGCTGTGAAGAAGCCAGTATAGGTGTCCTGGCCCTGGTTCCAAATCATGAAAATATCATCAACAAACCTGAACCAGAGCAGGAGTTTTGGGAAGTTAGGAATGTTTCCTCTAGACATCCCATAAATAGATTGGCATAGATGGGTGCCATATGGATGCCCATAGCTGTGCTACAGTTTCAATTGTATACTTTTTTCTTCAAAGACAAAGTAATTGTTTGTTAGGATGTAAATGGTAAGGGTCATGAGGAATGGGGCTTTGAGTCTGAGGGATGCTGAGGAAATTAATGCTCTATAGCAGCAAAATGATGTGTGGCACTGGTATATAGAGAGGTGGCAGCACTAGTGACAAGAAAGGATCCAGGAGGTAAAGGAATGTGGAGATGTGGAGATTCAGTATAGTAAGTGGTTGGTATCTTGTGTGTGAAAGACTAGATTTTGAACAATTAGTTGGAGGTGCTGATCAACGAGGGTCAAAATTCTTTCAGTGATGGAACAGTAACCAGCCAAAATTGGTAGCATGTAGAATCTAGGTGTTCGGGTGTTGGACACGTGAAGAGGGAGATGGATTTGGGGTTGAGGTTCAGGGAAGGGCCATAGTATTAGTAGGGATTGGTCACATTGGTCTTTTTGGATGGGATTGTGCTGGCACAATTGATGGAGACATTCTGTTACATAGTCATGTGGTTCATTACAACAGTAGTGGAACCTGTGCCTGCAGAGAGGATGATAAGGTTGGAAGCTGGTTTGAGGTTATGTAAGGTTGTTCTTTCTGAAAGGTTGGTGTTCTTAGGAAGGGACTTGAGGAAGGATGGTGATGGCAAGTTGGAAATGGGGAATTCCTGGAAGGTAACCAGAGGGTGCCTAGGTGGGAGTGAGGAACGCTCATGTTTGGATGGTGGTATGAATTCAGAGAGGCAGGATTCAGTGTTGGAATAGCATGTGGTTGCAGTGGTTGGTGACAAAGTAGTCTTCCACTGTAGGTATCGGCAGAAAGAGAGGAGGTTATTGACAAGTCCAACATCGTTAAATGAGGGTGTGGGGTTGAAGATGAGACCTTTGGATAGGACTGAAACTTTATGGGGTTTAGATTGTTGGCAGAAAGGTTGACAACAGTGTTCTGGGTTTGTTTTGGCTTTTGATATTGTGGAGAGTTTGTGGGGCATTTTTTTTAGCTTTTCTTTATTGTTATAATATACTATCCTTTTAATTAATTACTTTCATTTTATTTATTTATATTTTATCAGTTTATTGTTTTTATCATTTTACACCCCCCCCCCCCCCCCACACACACACACATACACAGCTCATCACCTCTATTTTCAGCTATACCACCCCTTCCCTTTACTGCATCTCACATCCTTTCAATCAGACCCTTTACAATCTGCCATCCATTGCGGAATGTTCCAGCCCCACCCGTATATGGCATCCTGCCCGCTCCACTTCCCTCCTTACTCATTGTCAAGAAGCTTGTTTAACTGGAGTAACCATAGATGGTGGTGAAGTGTGCTTAAGTTATGTCTGAGTGAGTGTATGAATGTATTGGTTTCTTTTTCTGATGAAGGCCAAGGGTGAAAATTTGTGCGAATGTGATGGTGTATTTTACAAGCCTGTCTGTAGCTTAACGATTGTCTTTATGGTGAGTTGTTATATATTCTCTGTTATTGACATTCAAACTTGGATTTTCCATTCTTAAAATTCTTACAGGAGTATTAATATTGTAGCCATGAATTTCTCCTCACCCTGGTACGTGCTGCAGCCAACGCGACTTCACGGACTGTCTTAAAGCACATATCCCTCCACACCACATACTTTAATTCTGCCTCATGTTCGCTGTCAAATGCGTATTAAATTGTCAGGGCTCTCTTATATTGGAATAGCATTCCAGCAAAGAACGCGAATGGGAACAATCCCGCCTTGTTGCTCAGGCCGAGGTAATATAAATATCTACAAATAATACAATTCCTTGAGACAACAGTGTCTTCTTATACCAAAGGTATTAAACATAAGGAGTGGTTTAAAGCGACTACAAGAGACAAGTTCACCACTTATACGCCTTGACCGTTACACCACCGCTGCAATTCCTTTAACATGACTGTTGAAAAATTATAACGACAATAGGTAACTTCGTTTTCGCACGTAAGAAACTAACTCTTGAACACGACATTAAATATGTGATCTATCCTTGTTAATATAAAAAATGTCATTTCAGGCTTCATGTTGTATCTTATTATAAAAATGTTGTTTCACTCATGTGTTTTTAATATGGTAGATAAACCTAGAATTTAACTGGTTATTTCAATGCATTTATAGAGCAGACATTATGTCATTTCGGAATACAGCAGTCTCTTGCAAAAGAATCTTGATTTCCGTAATCATAAGCTGCAGACTCAAGAGTGTGAACTACTGTTTGACACTCTCTAAATGGTTTATATACTAGCAAGTTATATGTGTATCTGTGTGGAGCTTCAGTAAAATGAAACACCACATTTTGATACCATTAGTCTGTTCCACCTTTCTGGATTAGTGGTTTGAAACACCATGTTGTGAAACCGACATGAAATCGTGAAACCAACATGAAATCGTGAAACCGACACGAAACCGTGAAACCGACAGGAAGAAACGGTTTCAGTGTATCGACAGTCGACCTCGAATGTGATCCGAAACAGAACGGAATGAAACCGCACAGTTTCGAAACCGTGAAACATGCCAGTTATGAAACAGTAAAACTTTTGTGTGTATCGAAACGTGGTTTTGAAACCATGAAACTGTAGCCAACTCTACGGACGGATGAAGATGAGGGGAGGGAAAGGGTTAAGACGTAATTCCATGCACTGATGACACAGGTCAAAAAGAGCAGAAAGTATGGTCCGACTACTACGTTCAATTGTTGAAGCCTAAAAATTCAAATTCAGGAAAAAATCTACAGTATTACTAGCTGTTGCATTTGGAGAATTTTGTAGAGCTGCCAATTAAAACACAAAGACCTTTGCAAGTTGTTTTGAGGACTGTCTGTTTACAGAATGTTTTAGTTAGAAGGGATAGGGCAGTATTCGCAGCAAGTATGTCGGCTCATTGGTAACTTACGTGGTTATCAAAAGGTTATCTCAAGAGGCATTTTTTTTTTTTTTTTAAATGTCTGCCTAGGTGTGTTTGCGTTTGGATATGTGTGAGTGTGTGTGTATTTGTTTACCTTCCTTTTTTTCCTCTAAGGTAAGTCTTTCCACTTCTGGGATTGGAATGACTCCTTTTCCACTCCCTTAAAACCCATATCCGTCCCTTTCTCCTCTCCTTTCTTCCACTTTTCCTGAAGAAGCAACCAGCGGCTGCTATAGCTTGTATGTGTGTTTGTGTGTGATTTTATTTGTGTCTGTCAACAAGCCTGTCCTTTGGGTAAGTGATCCGGTTTGTCAACTTAAAATGTACACCCTGCACTATACATTGTGTCAGTGTTGAATCTGGGGCGAGGGGGGGGGGGGCAATGGGGCTGCAGATCCCCAAACACCACGAGGAAAACCCCATAATATGCACTGGTTCATTTTAGATCAGTTTGAGGTACAATGACAAAATTTTTATGAGCCCACCCCCCCCCCCCCCCCCCCCCCAACACAAATCCTATATTCACCACTGCTTGGTGTATATTACAACGTGACATGGTTCAACTTGGATGACATATTTTTTAAAAAAATATGTAACTAGTGCTTTATGGTATAGTTGTTTGCTAACCCCTTTGAGCAAAATTAAGTTTCGTGAAAACCTGGAAAATAATTATTTGTAACTTGGAAAACCTGGAAAAAACCTTGAATTTGAAAATGAAGATTTGGTGGCCACCCTGCTTGCAGTGTAGCTGACCAACAAACCTGTTGGTCATTATTCGTTTCTTGGATATCACCAAAGTTCTATTAACTGTCGTTTCAACTCGCACCCTTAAAAGAACTTGCCTCATTGTAGTTTGATGAAATGTGTACTCTTCTTTCAACATATTTTCAAAAACATTATAGAGGAAAAAATTCCTAATAGGAAAAATATATGTAAAAAAATAGATGAAGTCTACTTACCAGGCAAAGGAGCACAGGCAGTGATAGTAACAAATAAACACACACACATACATACAAATGCTAGCTTTCGCAGCCTAGCTGCTTTGTCAGGCAGAAGGGAAGGAGAGGGAAAAGGAAATGATGAGGGTTTTAAGGGAGTGGTTAAGGAGTCATTGCAATCGCAGGACAGGAAAGACTTACCTTGGGGGGGGGGGGGGGGGGGGGGGAAGGAGGGTAAACAAATACACACACACCCACACATTTACAAAGATGCAAGTACACTTAGGCAGACATACTGTAGAAAGCAAGGGAAGTTCTTTGCAGCAGTCCCACGGACTCTGTAAAGGAGTTTGCCGCGAGGACTCAAGATCCGACCCTGAATGCATTTTCACCCAAACAGAAGTGCCCTCTGAAAACTTTGTGAATGGAATCTGCCCTGGCCGATGGGGTGGATGGCGAAGAAAGTGGAGCAAGGTACTAGGCTGGCGGCCATGAAGGAGCTCGGCCGGACTGTGGTCACCTGTGGGAGTAAAATGGTAGGGCTCCAGAACTGGAACAAGGTTTCATCAGAGGAAGAATTAGTGAGCATTTTTTTCATTTGTGATTTGAAAGTACAAATGAGGCGTTCAACCTCGCCGATTGATTGAGGATGGGAGGGTGAAACGGTGATGTGCTTAACACCAAGTTGAGTACAAAAATCGGAGAATTCAGAGGAAGTAAATTGCGGACCATTGTCCAAGACCAGTGTGGAAGGGAGGCCTTGCAAGGAAAATATTCTGGCTAGTGCCAAGGTGGTCGCTGCTGTGGAAGGTGATGCACAACGTACAACAAAGGGAAAGTTAGAATAGGCGTCCACCACAAGAAGGGTAGGATTTAAGGAAGTCATATCCTAGCTGGAGAGCCACATTCCGAGTCCGCTCCAGTCCTGGAAAGTATCCGATGACAAGAGGGGCACTTCTGGGGTTCTTCTGTGAAAGGTTCTGAATTTGGGGGGGATGAGGAAGTGGCTCTGGCAATTTTCTTCTGTACCAGATCAGGAGGATAGCTGCAGGATGTGAAAGCTGTTATTAGGTTATTGGTGTCCTGGTTCAGGGATTCGGGACTGGAGCAGACTTGATTGCCACAAAGACCTAAGCTGTAGGGAAGGGAACGTTTGATGTGGAATGGATGGCAGCTGTCATAATGGAGGTACTGTTTGTTTATTGGTTGGTTTGATGTGTACGGATGTGTGAAGTTGGCCGTTGGAGAGATGGAGGTTGACATCAAGAAAAATAGCATGGGATTTGGAATAGGACCAGGTGAATTTGATGATACCAAAGAAGTTGAGGTTGAAGAGGAAATTCTGGAGTTGTTCTTCACTGTGAGTCGAGATCATAAAGATGTCATCAATGAATCTATACCAAACTTTGGGTTGACAGGCTTGGGTATCCAGGAAGGCTTCCTCTAAGCGTGCCAGGGGGGTCATCCTGGTTCCCATGGCTGTTCCCTTTAGTTGTTGGCCATCAAAAGTGAAAAAGTTGTGGGTTAGGATGAAGCAGGCTAGGGTATTAAGGAAAGAGCTTTTAGGTAGGGAAGTGGGTGGTCGGTGTGAAAGGAAATAATCAATTGCAGCGAGGCCCTGGGCATGTGAGATATTTGTGTATAAGGAAGTGGCACCAATGGTTACAAGGATGGTTTCTGGAGGTAACAGGCTGGGTAGGGATTTCAGGCGATTGAGGAAGTGGTTGGTGTCTTTGATGAATGATGGTAAACTGCACATGATGGTTTGAAGGTGTTCGTCTGTGTAGGCAGAGATTCGTCCTGTAGGGGCTTGGTAACCAGCCACAATGGGGCGGCCAAGATGATTGGGTTTGTGAATCTTGGGACATCAGGAATAGGATTGTCATGACAACAAAGTCCCGAATCCCTGAACCAGTACACCAATAAACTAATAAGAGCTTTCACATCCCGCAGCTATCCTCATGATCTGGTACAGAAGCAAATTGCCAGAGCCACTTCCTCATCCCCCCAAGTTCAGAACCTTCCACAGAAGAACCCCAGAAGTGCCCCACTTGTCACCAGATACTTTCCGGGGCTGGAGCAGACTCTGAATGTGGCTCTCCAGCAAGAATACGACTTTCTTAAATCCTGCCCCGAAATGAGATCCATCCTTCATGATATCCCCCCACTCCACCGAGAGTATCTTCCCGCCACCCACCTAACCTCTGTAACCTCCTAGTCCATCCCTATGAAATCCCCAAACCACCTTCCCTACCCTCTGGCTCCTACCCATGTAACCACCCCCTTTGTAAAACCTGCCCTATGCACCCTTCCACCACCACTTACTCCAGTACTGTAACCCAGAAGGTGTACACGATCAAGGGCACACACACTTGCAATAGCACCCATGTGATTTACCAACTGACATGCATGCACTGTGAAGCATTCTGTGTGGGAATGACCAGCATGAACAGTCACAGGTAGACATTGTTTGTTGGTAATGAGGATCACCCTGTGGCTAAACACGCCTCGGTGCACGGCCAGCACATCTTGGCACAGTGTTACACCATCCAGGTTATCTGGATACTTCCCACCATCACCAACACCAATCTTTCAGAACTTTGGAGATGGGAACTTGCCCTTCAACATATTCTCTCTTCCCATTGCCAACCTGGTCTCAACCACTGGGAAATTCAAATTCCTGCCCACCATATTTAACATCTTTGCCTCCGTTCTGTGGACAGAGCCTCTGCCTCAAGTGGTATCTCTGTCCAACTTCTTTGCTTTCTACAAATGTCTGCCTAGGTGTGTTTGCATGTGGATGTGTGTGTGTGTGTGTGTGTGTGTGTGTGTGTGTGTGTGTGTATTTGTTTACCTTCCTTTTTCCCCCCTAAGGTAAGTCCTTCCGCTCCTGGGATTGGAATGACTCCCTTTCAACTTCCTTAAAACCCGTATCCTTTCCTTTCTCCTCTCCTTCCTTTCTCTTTTCCTGAAGAAGCTGCCAGCGGTGGCGAAAGCTTGAATGTTTGTGTGTGTTTTTATTTGTGTTTTTTGTTTCTATTGGCGAGCCTGTGCTTTGGGTAAGTCAAACAATCTTTATTTTTATACATATTTTTCCCACCAGGAAAGTCTCCTTCTATAATACACACTAAAATATTTACTTGATATTTAAGTAATTACCGTTTATTATACCACTTTCAAACATAATACTCATCTTTCCAACATTACGATGGATGGGGGTTCTGCTCGTTGCAAAATTATTCTTCTGTGGCATCGAGGTAGAAATAAATACTTGTTGGTACAATTTTTTCACTTCTTCTTTAATTTCCAATCAAACTGCTTCTCCACCAAAACAATACAACTTCAAAACATCCACAATGCAACAGAACTTAGTTGATAGTACTTCCATTTTAAGACAAAGACTGACACAGATTCCAGAGCACACAACAGTCGCCAAAACTCGAACTCCCTCTCACGCAAGGGGGTGAGGCAAATATATAACATCAACAATGACATTACATTACACATTGTTCATAACAATTCAGTATACTAATTTACAATTACCCAACACACAAGTTAAATAATTCATGTACACAAAAATAGTCACAATTTAAAATGAAAACTATACATACAATAATTTTTAGATGGCACATATCTTTTTAAGCTTTAATCTCGCTACTATTTGTTTGACAACAAACCAAAATGTTAAATGTCAGTTAGTTAACGAGTACATCATACATGTTCCTAACATATATTTAACTATCAAATATATTGGCAATTCTGAAACTAGGTTTAAAATCTCATGTCAGTCCATATCTACAACAAATCATAATATTTAAATCTCGACTATTACATTAATTAACACAATTAACTGGTCAACACAACTTGTTTATGAACCTAACATATATACAATGCTATTTATTTTCATTTACATAAAGTTTCTAAAATTCATCTATCTAGTTCTTGAAATAATGTACAATGACAAAACTATTGTTTATTGAACTGTTTGGAAAGCATCTAAATGAATCTCTTAATTAATGAAATCTATCACTTGTTTTAATCACAGTATCACTGAGACACTGTCTTACACTGATTCCTAGGCTGTCTATTTCGTTTTTAACTAACTTCACATGCAACATGTATCACTATTGAACCACACGATTCCGGGTCCGACACAGACGGTATCATATGATAACATTGAGGTAAGAGGGCCGGCAGTATCATCACAAAACACACACACACACACACACACACACACACACACATGTGGCATCTATTACGAAAGAACAGACGTCACTTCTGATTATGCCAGTGACAGGCAATGATCCTTTTGTTAGTGTTAAGAGTTTGAGTTCTGTGGGCAGGGTAAAGCTGGAAATTTGGGTCTGATGGGAGGCATGCTTAGGTAGACCTTGCAGGTGCAGTGATCATTGTGTCCCCAGTGGTTTAGGGGTCGGCTCAACTGCCTAGGAAGGCAGGAGACCCGGGTTCGAATCCCGGCTTTGCACACATTTTCGGTTTTGCACATTAGCAGTTGAAGTCATATAGTCTGTGAATATGAAAAACAATAACAACTGCAGGATCAGAAGTGACGTCTGTTCTTTCGGAATAGATGTTACATGTATATTCATTGATACAAAAGTGTTACACGTTTGCACCTATTACTGTCTTATGGAGTAGTCATGACAATTGTGCAGAACCTGTTGCCAGCAATGTGGAAAGCGTAGCATACCATTAGCAGAGCCTGTTCTGTTGATGGTGGGAATGGTGCAGTCTACTGTCTGTTGAATCTCTGCAACAGTTTTGAAGCAAATGCCACAAAGTGGTTCCTTCATCTCGGGAATCAAATCAAAGTCAGAATGGCTTAAGTTCACGGAGTATGGTGGATGGTACAGTACTTGCCAGTCCCAATGACTGATCAGATCAGCCACAGCTTACGCTGTGTGCAGCTTCGCATTGTCGTGCAAAATGATGTGTGGGTCACTCAGCCAGGCCTCTTGAAAACCTTGATGACACTACCATGCTGTATGACCTCTGGCTCAGTCAATCTTGACCCATCTCTGTTGTTCTTGTTTCGAAAACATTGTGACACTGTTACATTAGACCACTCACTCACAAGTGACTGTGTTTCCCTTGATTATGTGCATGCTGGTGACATGGGATGGTCGAGTGCATTTGCACAGAGGTAAGGAAGGTATGTCAACAACGTGTGCTATCAGCAACAATAGTAGATTCCATTGCATAGTGCCTCCACAGCAGTGCTGCCATTATTTAAGTTCCAACCCTCAGAGCGATTGACAGGCAATGATCCTTTCTTATTCAGTGCGGAGGCACTCCTAGTTCCTTAGTCTTACAGAAATAAGTTGCAGTAACCGTGAGATTGATTACTAGTGGGCAGATGTTGTGGTCACTGTGTCCCGAGTGACGTAGGGTTCAGCGCAACTGCCTAGAAAGCAGGAGATCCGGGTTCAAATCCTGGATGAGTACACACATTCATCTTTACCCATTTGCAGTTAACGTTGTATATTCTGTGAATATTTCTTCAGTTTGTCGAGGTCTCCTTAATTTCCTGCATTTTAGTTTTAATATATAGTTCATATCTAATAAATTATGGCCAGTTTTATCTTCTTTAGCTTTTTTAATTTCCTATATCTTAAGGAAGAATATAAAGAAATGTTTCAAGTAATTATATTGTTTTATTTTCCTCAGTGATGCTTAAAACACTGTGAATTAATTGACTGTTTTGTCATAGATTCTTGACATGACTGATGGTAACGGTTCAGTGGTGGAGATGGCTGTGTCACAAAACAATCGTCATGTTGCACTAATTACTGATGATGGAAAACTATGGCTTGGTTCATCAGACTTACGTGACAAATATATTGAAAAGGATACAGAATTTCCTTGTAAGCCCCGCCAACTTGTATGGTATGCCTTCAAAGATATGTATTTAGTGATTGAGAGGTTCTTAATGCCTGCTAGTATTGTATTTTTCTAATTTCTTAATTTACAGTATCTGTGCAGGTAATTTTATGAATTTGTTTCCTTTAGACTAAAAAATATTAATTAACTGATTTTCTGGCAAGATATTACAAATTACAATAATTTTATTTGCAAAGGGCTGTACAAATTATTTTTGACATTATTAATTAATTTGGTATACCATTACAAATCCATCTTACATAAATTGTCCAATGTCATCCAGTTTGAATGTTACAGACTGATTGTAAAGTCTTTCATAAGATTATTGCTCCTTTTTAAACTTTTATTGGATGAATGACTGAAAATCAAAAACCGGATGTGCTCTTTTAACATTATTTTCTAGGTCCATGACACAATTGACTTTCCCATTGTTAGGCTTCCAAGCAATTTTTGCTCCTAATTTGTGAATTCTATGGAATATCTAATATACAGGAGAGGTTTGTTTCAAAAGAGATGTAATATCATAATATTCAAGACACTTTAAATAATGTAGGTACTGCACAACACATGCAAGTTTTCTTTCCCTTTCTACAAAATAGTACATTTAATTTTCAATTATCTAATTATGGAAAGTCCAGAATGGAATTTAACAGTAAATGAGGATAGTTTGCAACTCACTGCAAAGATGATCATTGCGCTGCAAAGCTCATAAGAAGACACTGATATGCATGTAACTTAAAGCTGGCAATCACATAGTCACTCTTCACGAGCATGCAACTGTCACCTCTGGCTGATGCTCTGCTGTGATTGGGTGGAGGAAATGGGAAAATAAATAAAAAACATTAGAAATAAAACACACACACACACACACACACACACACACACACAGAATATATGAGAAATGGAAGAGGTGCAGGATAAAGGAATAGTTGAGAAGAGCTGGTAGAGGGAGGGGATCAAGGTTGTGCTTCAGCAGCAGATGAAATAAAGCAAATGCTCAGCTGCATGTTGTGCCGCAGATTGGCCTACCTTGTTTTTGGCCATAGTTTGACAGTGGGTATTCATTGTAACAGACATCTGGTGGTTAGTACATAATACCAATATAAAAAGCTGTGCAATGACTGCAGCACAGTTGGTAAATCACCTGGCTGCTTTCACAGTTGGCCCGGCCTTTGATGAGGTTGAAAAAGCCTGTAACAGGACTGGAATAGGAAGTGCCGGTTGGGTAGATTGCATATGTTTTGCATTGGATCTTCAGCAGGGCTATGAGCCTAGTGGCAGGGGCTGTGGTTGGGGGTTGCATACTGATGTATTAGAACATAGTGGAGATAGTGTGGATGACAGAACACCACTTAAGAAGGGGTGGAGTAGATCTTGGGCAGGATATCTCTCATTTCAGGATATGGTTATGTTTCTAATAGTCCTGCTTGCTAAGGATCCCACTCAGTTGACAGGTTGGGTTGTGTGTGTTATGTAAGCAGTCTGCTTTTTGGACCAACTGCCCAATTCCTAGTATCTTGCCAGTGAACCAAATGTGCCAACTGGCATACTTATAACTCAGCGTTTGTGATGATCCCACTTAAAGTTAATTCAAACTACTACACTCATGTATTTGTATCTGTTTGACAGTTTCCAATTGATACTATTGTTGTTTCATACTATTTTTTTGAGTGGTGAAGTGCTCAGTTTTACCATTTTTTTTATTTCTACTCCACATGAAAGTCTTATCAAAATTTAACTAGATATTTGTGTAGCATTTTTTGTATAGTACTTCAGTTATATATTAAAGGATGTTTTAAAAGTTATAAATGTATGTCAGATCATCAAAGAATATGATGAATAGCAAGGGGTAAAACACACTGCACTGGGGCACACCTATTTTTATGTCTACCTCATTTGATCATTTTCTATCCAATAATCTCTCTGCATCTTCCCAACCAAAGAGGACTTTGTCCTCTCTGAATTCAGGTGTTTTTAGGCTAAGTTCATTTCTAGAGACCAAGCGAGGTGGTGCAATGGTAAGAAACTGACTTGCATTTGGGAGATCTGTGGTTCAAATCCACTTCCAGCCATCCAGATTTAGGTTTTCCGTGATCACGGGATGGTTCCTTTCAAAGGACGCGGCCGATTTCCTTCCCCATCCTTATCCAGAAATGCAAGCATGAGCTCTGTCTCATCTCTAATGACCAAGCTGTTGACGGGACGTTAAACTCTAAGCTTCCTTCCTTTTTTTTCATTTCTAGAGTTCCTAGGAAGTTTAACCCCTTGCCTCTGTTGTTTCAAAACCATGTTCCTTTTGTTTTGTTCACTGCCTATGTGCTTTTGTACAGCTTAAAAATAAGTCATGACACTGCATCATGTTTTCCATCTATCCAATATGGCAAGCTTTGGTGTTCCCATTGACATGTCTCAGCACAGGGTGGGGCTGGTTCCTCACCATTCAGATTACTCTGTCCTGTACAGCTGAGCTGCAGTACCACTATCAAGCCTCGACACTGCTCAGCAGCACCAATATTATTGACGTTTGCACCCAGCATACCTATCTGGGCCAGAGTGCTTTGCAACCACCTTCACCAAGTTCCAGCTGTTGCCCATAGCCAGCATAAGTAGGTTTGCACTGACAATTGACTAGTACCATGCCACCCCAACCAGTTGTGTGTCTGGGTGATTGTTGATAGCCTTGTTAACTGCCACTTCAAGGGTCATAGAGGCCTTTTTGTTTCTAACTTCCCCTATCCGCATTAGCAGCGGACTTGCTTTCTATGACTGGCAATGACCCTTTCTAGTTGACAGTGCTGCCATCATCAGAAAAGATGCCATGTCTGCTTTTTCAGTCTTTTTTTAGTATCTGTGACTCAGTGCTGACAAGGGGTGTGCCTGGGTTGGAAAATTATGTTTGGGGTGGAGTATCATATGTTTGCAGCACTACCACATAGTGTTACAATGCCCCAGCCATATGGTCAGATGGCCTGCCATGAGAAAAATGGCCCAAAACTTTCGGTTCTATGTTATAAACCTGTATGTCCACTGTTTGAACTGAATGGGGCGGTGGCTGAGGTTGTAGTTGGAAAAGTGTAGCAAGCCAAAGGTTCTTTGTTTGAATCCTCAGCCTGAATTTCTTTTCTTTTTTCATTATTTGGTTTTATTTATTTCCAGATTCTCGTTGATTTATCTGATTAATACATTAATTGACTATAATAATACTTATATATGAAATATTATTAACAATTCATGCTTCGTATTTTCAGAGCATCTATTTACTTTCCTTTACTGAAAAATAACTATTTCCTTCAAATATACAATGAATAATTATGTGAAGGAAATAAGTTGGATGGAAATGTAAAACATGCTGGAATAACACGTGTGTTTAATTTGAGCATGTTAGTACAGTTATTTTTCAATAAATAAAAGCAAATAAATACTTTACAATTCGTGCTTTGTATTTTCAAACTATATTTCATTTATAAGTATTACTATAATCAATTAATTTATTTATCAGTTAATGATCAGTTAAATAAAGAATAATCTGGGAAGGGGGGGGGGAGGGAAATAACAGCATATTGGAAAAAATAAATAAAATAAAAAAATTCTAGGCAGAGGATTCTACCAGGGAACAGTTGGCTTGCTACAATTCCCAGCTACAACCTTAGGAAGTGCGTGCCATTCAGTTCACAGAGCAGATGTATGGGTATATAACGTAGGAAAGTTTCGGAGCTTTTTATTCGCGAATGGCTGGCTATCTGACTGTTCGGCTGGGGCATTGTAACACTATGGGATAGTGCTGCAAACAGATGCTGCCACACCCTGAACTTCATTTCCCAACATTGGCACTCCCCTCATTAGATATGGAAAGTATGAAATTACAAAAAGGGAAAGATTTGCATCTGCCAGAAAAGTTCTGTGAAGCCAAGCCAGTGTCAACACCAATCAAACTCAGTTTGCACTTCCCCCTCAGTGGCTCAGCATTAATTTGCTGAGTAAGGGCTTGGCAAACCTGGGGTCCTGAGCCGTGGGCTGTGTCGCGCCAACAGTCCGCTACACCGTAAGCTCTGTGCATGTTTCAACGACCATCGTTCGGCGCGATGGTGGAACGTCGTACGTTTCAGAGCCCGGGGATCTTGGCTTAATCACCAAGGTCGCGAGGACAGTACAAACCTCTATAAAAAAACTCCTCAATCTCAAGGTGTGCTACGTGCCGAGGAGATGCATGGCTGTTGAGGTTCAACAGTCGCTAGCGATCAACCTCTGAGGAACCTGCCGCACCTCAGTTGTATAAGGCTTACCCAGGCAAGCGGGGCTCTGTCTGGGTGGACCTTTAGATACCTAGCTGCTCGTGGGAACAAAATGAAATGAGCAAAAGATAACATTGGTGGACGTATAACCGCCGTCTCTAAATGTGGGAAGTTCGATGCCACTTCATATGACTCCAAGTCGTCCCCTTCCTTGGCCACATCCTGGGAGGAACGCAGTGCTGCAAACAGAAGCAAGCCGTATTCACCAAGGTATTTAGTTTGTACAAGGACTGATGGTGAATCATTTACGACAGTGAAGCCTCAGTTCTTTGTTGACCATTTGGAGGAGAAGTTTGGAGACATAGTCCCTCTCCAAAATGCGTAATGGTTCTGTGTTGATCAATACCGCATCCCCTGCCCAGTCACGGGCATTGCTTGTTTCTGATAAGCTGGGAGATGTCGCGGTAAACATTACAGCACACAAGTCACTGAATCTGGTCCAGGGCATTATATTTCACAGGGATCTCCTCTTGCAGTCTGATGAGGAGCTGCGCGCCAACCTCGAGCGGCGAGGTGTTCACTTCGTCTGGCGCATCCATCGTGGGTCAAGGACAATAAGGTTGCCACTAGTGCCTTCATCTTAGCCTTTGAAGGCGATACTCTGCCGGAGAAGGTGAAGGGATGTGCTACTGGTATGATGTGAAACCTTACATCCCTCCTCCTATGAGATGCTTCCAGTGTTGGATGTTTGGACAGTAGAACCTCATTTTTACACTTTTCAGGGGACTTCAGTGAAATGGAGTAAAATGCAGGAAAATGTCAAATGCAGGAAATACTGTTTTAAATGGTAAAATATGCTTACTGGATCAGCCTTGCATTTTCGTAGTTTGTGTGCGATATATGTACATAATAGACATCAAAATACTCGCCAGCAAGTTGATTATACAATAAAGGTTATCCAAATTTTTACTGTTTTAAGCACCAGGCAAAACTGGTAATTTAATGGGAAGTAGAAATTTTTGACATAATTTCATTCATTATAATCGAGGACGCTGCTATTTTAAGCGCCAGGCAGAACTGGAAATGTTATGGGAAGTAGAAATTTTTGACGTAATTTCATTCATTATAATCGAGGACGCCACTGCTGGGCTATGTAACACATCTTCAAAATTACCTGAACTGCTTCGATAGATATTGTTTGGACGCCTCTGCCAGGCTATGTAACACATCTTCTAAATTACTGCCTTTTACCCGAATTAATTCTTTACATAGTAAAACTCCTACAGTTGTGTTCTTTTTGTATTTCTCAATGTTTCACACGACAATATTAGAGAATTCATTCACGTTCTCTAGTACAAACATATGCATAAGTATTTATGTGACGTTTGCACAGGATCGGCATCTCTCACTATTATCGCTTTTTTGAGGTTGTGGGGATTATGATAAACAACTTTGACAGATAAAGTTCTTTATTAATCAGAAATATGTATCACAAAAACAACGCAACTATTTATTCTCACTTCAACAAAGCAACTGGTTCTGATTGAGTACACGCCAGCCGCTCTGGCAAAGAAGGTAGCGGAGAGACGAACTACACCGCCACAAATCAGCATTATTCTCTCGTTAACAAACTGTTCTGTTTGTCTGAGTACATGCCAGGTGCTCTGCCAAAGAAGCTGGTGAAAAGAAGAACTACATTGCCACAAATTGGCGCGACTAAGTCAACAACGAAACGCGAAATATACGTTTGAATAAACGCAAAGTGTCAAGAAACTCAAATGTGAATAATTTTTAAGCGCTATATTTTAAGGAGAAAGCCATGCTAGTGTCAATTTATGTACATTACGTCATTTTTTTCACAAACTTGCTTTCAAAAAGTGTAAAACGCAGGAAAAGCGTAAATATGTTAATGCAAAAATGAGGGCGAATTAACATTGTAAACATAGGAAATTTGACGGGACCGACAAAAAATGGTGTAAATGGCGGGAAAACTTAAAAACCGAGAATGTAAAAACAAGGTTTTACTGTATGTCGTCCCGTTGCCCTTCCAGCGCTACTTGCTGGGATTGTGGACGTCCAGCTCACCCGCCCATCTGCGTGAACTGTGGCCAGGAGCATCCTCCCTGCTCATCGCAATGCCCTGTTCTCCACAAGGAAAGGAAAATCGTTGAATATAAAACCTTGGACCGGTTGACCTATACTGAGGCGAAAAAGAAATACGAGCGCTTACACTCAGTAACCGTGACCACCTCTTTTGCGGCCGTTACATCATCGCCATCATCTGTGGCGACACCCATCATCTCTTCTAATTTTTTTTCTGTGGGCCCCCAGGGCCGTAAAGCTACACCTGCCCCCAAGGTGATTGGGGGCTCCCTTCCTTCTTCTGCTCCCAGGGTAATTGCCTCAGGAGCACCCTCCACCCCTCTGCCAGAGAAACAACAACCCACTCCGGCATCCCTCGTTCGGGTCCCTGGGACACTCCCTTCTGAGGGTTCCGCCAGTATCTCTGCCGACACAAGTCAGCAGCGGGCAAAACCGAAGGCTGCTGGGCACAGGGCCTCACGCTGCTCCTCAGTCCCTGCAGCTGAGCCTGCCCGGCGAAGCCCCCGAGGGACAAAAACGATCAGAGGAAAAAAGATGAGAAAGACCAGTTGAAGGATACCACAGTGGCTCCCGAGCCGCCACCACCACACTCCATGTTGACCTCTTGGGATGAGGTGGAGATTCTACTGTCACCGGAGGACCTCGCTTTCGGGGATGTCCCAGAAACAATGGATGCTGAGCTAGAAAATCTTGTCAGCGGAATTGAGTGATGCTGAGTTGTAATTTTCCCTCTCGTATCATTCATGTCTTCCCAGTTATCAGGCTTCATTATCCTCCAGTGGAACTGTGGCGGTTTCTTCCCCCACCTGGCTGAGCTACAACACCTTTTAAGCATAATGCCTGATTTCTGCGTTGCCTTACAGGAAACTTGGTTTCCAGCAATGCGGACCCCAGCCCTTCGTGGCTACAGGGGATATTACTGTAACCATAGCTCGTATAACAGGGTCTCAGGTGGTGTGTTTGTGTATGTCCTTAGTTCTGTTCATAGTGAACCTGTGCCCCTTCATACACTGTTAGAAGTAGTGGCTGTCAGGGTAAGAGCAACACAAGAGTTTACCGTCTGCAGCCTTTATCTCCCCCCGGATGGTGATATCTCTTTGAATGATTTGGCTGTACTTATATCGCAACTCTCCCCGACTTTCTTCTTATTGGGTGACTTCAACGCCCATAACCCATTATGGGGTGGTAGAACACTTTCTGGCCAGGGCAGAGTCATCAAGTCTTTACTCTCTCAACTTGACCTCTGCCTCTTAAATACTGGTGCCACCACACACTTTAGTGTGGCACATGCCACGTTCTCGGCCATTGATTTATCAATCTGCAGCCACAGCCTTCCACAATCTGTCCACTGGAGAGCCCACGACGACCTGTGCGGCAGTGACCATTTTCTTCTTCTTCTGTCACTCCCACAACGTCAGTCCCCAGGACGCCCCCCCCCCCCCCAGGTGGGCTTTAAGCAGGGCTAACTGGGAAGATTACACATCCACAGCTATTGTTCGTTCTCCCCCACACGATACCATCGATGTGGTGGTCGAGGGCATCACTCACACCGTTGTTTCTGCTGCAAAAGCTGCAATTCCATGCTCCACAGGATGCCCACGGTGTTAGACAGTGCCGTGGTGGTCACCGGAGGTCACTGAGGCCATTAAAGTCCGCAGGCAAGCATTACAGCGATACAAACGGCACCCCTCTCGAGAGCATCTCATCAATTTTAAGCGGCTTCGCGCTCGTGCTTGCCAGCTAATCAGAAGACGGAAACAGGAGTGCTGGGAGAGGTACGTTTCCACTATTGGGATGGGCACCTTAGCCTCACAGGTCTGGAGTAAAATCAAGCGGCTACAGGGATTACAGACGCCAGTGGGAATCCCAGGGATCCCCACAAATGGAGTTATATGTATGAACTGAGCCACGCTTGCAGAGATGTTTGCTGAGCATTATGCTCGTGCTTTTGCCTTTGCAAATCATCCACCGGCCTTCGGTACATTGAAGGAGAGGGTAGAACGCCAGTCTCTCTCTCCGTTACTACCCGCCACTCAAATCTTACAACACTCCTTTTACTGAGTGAGTGGGAGCTCCTCAGTGCTCTTACCTTATGTCCTGACATGGCGCCTTGGCGTGATAGCATCCATAGCCAAATGCTGAAGCACCTCTCCACAGAAAGCCGGCGTAATCTTCTTGCGGTCTATAACCGCATTTGGTGTGGTGGTGTTTTCCTGTCGCAATGGCAGGAGAGTATCATCATCCCAGTGCTTAAACCCGACAAACATCCTCTTTCTCTGGATAGCTATCGGCCCATAACCTGACTAACGTTCCATGTAAACTGTTGGAGCAGATGGTCAGTCGGTGGTTGTGTTGGATTCTTGAGACTCTGGGATTATTGGCTCCATGCCAGGGCGGTTTTCGCTGGGGTTGATCTACCACCGCCAATCTGGTGAACCTCGAGTCTGCAATACAAACAGCCGTTTCCCGGCGCCACCACCTTGTTGTGTCTTCTTTGATGCACACAAAGCATATGATACAACCTGGCAATGACACATCCTCAACACTTTACATGACTGGGGCCTCCGGGGCTCCCTACCGATTTTTATCCAGAATTTTTTAGATGTCCATACCTTTCGTGTCCAAACTGGTGCCTCCCAGAGCACCTCTCATATCCAGGAAAAAGGGGTTCCTCAGGGCTCGGTTTTAATCGTTCCATTATTTTTAGTTGCCATCAACAGTTTAGCGACAGCGGTTGGATCGTCGGTCTCCCCTTCTCTTTATGCTGACGACTTTTGTATCTCTTTTAGTTCCTGCAGCACCCAAGTTTCTGAGCATAGGTTGCAAAGCGCTATTCGGAATGTGCAGACCTGGGTGCTTACCCATGATTTTCAGTTTTCTACCACCAAGACCAAAGTGACGCACTTTTGTCTGCGTCGGACAGTTCACCCTCACCCTGAACTTTATCTAACGACGAGCTACTGACCGTAGTAGACACCCATCGGTTTTTAGGACTGGTTTTTGATGCCCGGTTGATGTGGCTCCCCCACATTCGTCAGCTGAAACGGGTGTGCTGGCGCCGCCTCAACCTTCTCCACCACCTGGGTCATACGACCTGGGGTGCTGATCGCTCGATGCTGTTGTGGCTTTACGTGGCACTGGTGCAGTTCCGTCTCGATTTTGGGTGCATAGCCTATGGGTCTGCGGCACTTTCAGCACTGCACCTACTGGACCCCATTTACAACTGCGGGGTTCGCATCGTGACGGTGGCTTTCCGCACCAGCCCAGTGAACAGCTTACTTGTGGAGGCCGGGGTCCCACCTTTGGGGATCCGCCGCCAACACCTGCTCGCGGCTTATGCAGCCAACGTATATTCTTGCCCAGGCCACCCGAACCGTCGTCCTCTATTTTCTGATGTGATCGTCCCCCATCATCAGTGACGCCCCAGATCAGGTCGTACGATTGCCTTTTGAGTTCGGTCTCTCCTCCTGTAGCTTTGCCCCTTCCATCTCCATATTGGGTCCATGTGCATACATCTCTGTGGTGCTTGCCAAGGCCGTCTACTTGGCTGGTCCTGGCCCATGGGCCCAAAGACTCAGTTCCACTGGAGGCACTCCGCTGTCAGTTCTTGGCTGTCATAGCAGAGTTCCCTGGTTATGACCTGATCTACTCTAATGGTTCGCTGGTTGATGGCCGCGTGGGATTTGCTTATCTTCATGGTGAACGTGTGGAACAGCACTCTCTGCCGAATGGCTGCAGTGTTTACACTGCAGAGCTGGTGGCCATTCACAGAGCTCTCGTGCATATCCGGTCCTGTTCAGGTGAGTCTTTTATTATTTGCAGCGACTCCCTGAGCAGTTTTAGAGTGCTGGACCAGTGGTACCCGCGGTCTCCCCTGGTGTTGGCCATACAGGAGATGCTTCGTCTTGTTGAACTGTCCAGGCGATCAGTGGCCTCCGGGTCATGTGGGTATCCCGGGCAATGAACGTGTTGACCGGCTTGCCAAGCAGGCTGTCGGTGCGTCCATTCTCAAGATCGGCCTCCCAGCCTCAGATCTCCGTTCATTGTTGCGCCAACGGGTACATCGGCTTTGGGATGCTGAGTGGTGTAGCTTGAGCATGCCCAATAAACTTCGGGTAGTCAAGGACACCACAGCAGTGTGGCGCTCCTCCATGCAGAATTTTAACCTCCCTGACGTTTTATCAGATGTTTTAGGTGATGATGCTACAATGGCAGATTCCATTTTACATTTTATTCAAGCAGGGGGTTTTTATCATTCTCTCTAACTGGAGATTTCTTTTTGCTGCCGAGTGGTTGACTTTTCCTTTTTTATTCTTATGGTCAACCAGACATCGGCTTCTTTGTTGTAAGGTGTCTTTGTGTGATAGTCTCTTTTCGTTTTGTGTCTTGTCATTTTTGATGATGTTTTATCGACTCAGTGGGACTCCCCTCCCACTTTGCAATCTTACATTCTGGGCACATTTCTTTCACGTACATGGTTTTACTTTTGACGCTTAGAGATGGAATGGGGGATTGATGACCATTGTAGTTTTGTCCCCCTAAACAACCAAACAACAACATTAGTTTGCACTTCCTAACAGTTGAATCAACTGACATCATTGCAGCTTATCAGGAAGCAATAGGAAGTCTTCCATATCAATCACAAGTGTCCACCGCTGCCATAAGTTTTTTCTGTCAGTCTGCTTAGCAGATATAATCACTGTTTAAAAAAGAGTAATGGGTTATCAGTAAAGAGTGTTTAATTATGAAAGATAACCATGGGCTATAAGCTAGAATTTTGTAGCAATGGAAATAATAGCCTTATGTGATGTATGTTGGGGAATAAAATCAATGACAGATACTCTGTGTTATGGCCTAGCAGACCATTCAGATTGCGGGCACCCGTATTATGCTGTGTTGGCTTGTGCCGGCTTGGCGCAATAGTTCGCGGCCTAGCCACGGGAGGTCACGCCCATCTAAGACAGCTAACATGAGCTGTGCACCATCTGCCGGTGGCGCACTGTCAAACGAGCGGTAGTGACAGCCAGCTCAGTCTTTAAGTGTACTTGGAAGCATCGATAAAGTGTTTGTGCCAAACGGTGTTCACTTCAGTGGCGACGAGATTTATAGTAGCGTGGTCTTTTTGCTGCAGTCATAGCAGACCAACTTGGTGCTTTGCTGACAAATCTTCAGTTGTTGCCAGAAGTTTTGGCTCAACAGAATGCTTCCCTCACGGCGTCTATTGACACCTTGACTAGGGCTGTGACACAACAGGCTGGGTTGTGGTCTTATGTGCATGTTCCTTCGTTTCCTCCGTTTGATGACAATGTTGAGGATTGGTCCGACTACGAACAGCGTTTACGCCAACACTTTGTAGCTTTCCAGGTGTGTGATGAAGGTAAGCAAAACGCTTATTTCCTTTCGTGGCTCTCGCGTCATCTTTTTCGATTGTTGGGCGATTTGGCACCACTTCAGACGCAGGTATCCCTTTCCTTTTTGGATGTGTGTTCTCTCTTTGCAGCATGTTTTCGTCACCACTCTCACATGGTGTCGGCCCGCATATCTTTCTACCGTTCACATAAACAGCCAGACCAATCGGACTGCACCTGGGCCATGGAACTGCAGGGGCTGGCCCGTCGTCTGCTTCGGTCTGAGCCGTATGGTGATTTGTATGCGGACTCTATGGTCTACGATGTTTTGATTCGTGCGCTCCCGACCTGGATGTTCACAAGCAGGCTCTACAATCAGACGACCCTTCATTAGTGGAGGTTTTGCATATTGCGTGCGCATTTGAAGCTTCGGAGGCCATGGGGAGTCAACTTACCGCTTGGAGGGGGGGGGGAGGTATCCTCCATTGCCAATTCGGCCCAATTATCTGCGATACTGGTTTCTTCAGTGGCTGCTGTTGCGTTGCTCTACCCTCCCTCCCTTTCGACGCCGCAGTGCCCACCGGTGTCGTACGGGCGGGGGGAAAGGCGATGTGCATTGCTCGCTTCAGAGAGCGAGCCAATTTCTTGCCTTTCATGTGGGGCATCCCATTCTTGGGAATCGTGCTTGCACCGACAGGCCACGTGTAATCATCATGGAAAATTCGGACATGTCGCCCAAGTGTGTCACTCCTCTGCTCAGGGTTGCAACAAGACCTCTCACCCTCGAGATTTCGGCGCGTTGCCCAGGGATATTAATAAGGTCATTCCCGTCGGCGTACAGCCGCCGAAATTGTTTATTGACCTCTGCATTCTGCGGGAAACTGTCATGCTTCAACTGGATGGGTGCTGCAACATCTCTTCTAAGTTCTGTTGGTCATCAGGCATTAAGCTCCCCCACTTTATGTCCCACACCTCGCACGTTGGTTGGTTACGGCGGCCACCCTATTCCACTTTTGGGGTCGTTTGTCGCTGAAACTACGTATTAGAATGTTAGCTGCACGTTGCAGTTTGTTGTCATAAACAGTGCGATGGCTACTTTTGGCTTTACTATTACCAATTTTGTCTGCTTGGTTTCCAATCAAATTCTGTATGAGAGTCTCACACAGCTATGCACGGAATTCTCGTCCTTGTTTGCGCCGGGTCTGGGGTGTGCTAAGAATTTTCAGGCATCTATTACACTTAAAAATGTGGCTGTCAAGCTTGGCCCCTCCAAATCGCCCTTCGTGGCGCTGTTAAAACTGAATTCGATTGCCTGACGGAGGAGGGTATTTTGTTTCCTGTCACAGCAAGTGAGTGGGCCTCACCTCTAGTTGTCATACGCTAGCCCTCTGGGGCCCTGCGCTTGTGTGGCGACTTTAAGAAAACTGTAAAATCACACTCCATCATCGATTCTTTCCTAATGCCTCCCCCAGCAGAATTGATAGATCGGCTGTCGGGGGGGCAGTATATTTCGAAGATAGATCTGGCAGAGGGTTATGTCCAGTTGCCAGCCAACGGGAGCCCAGAGTCTCCGATGGAAGTCCCACAGGAGGAGGGGATGGAGGACCCACTGCCATCGCCAGTGCAGGAAACGGCCTGACGTTGCTCGCGAGGGCGAACCTCTTGTTGGGCAAAGGGATTTCGTCTGTATGAGGTGCCCGTATTATGCTCTGTTGGCTTGCACCGGCTCAGCCGCGATAGTTCGCGGCCTAGCCACAGGAGGTTATGCCCATCTAAGACAGCTGACATGAGCTGCGCACCATCTGCCGGCGGCACACTGTCAAATGGGTGGCAGTGACAGCCAGCTCAGTCTTCGAGTATACTCGGAACTGTAAAGTGTTTGTGCCAAACAGAGCGGTGTTCACTTCACTCTGTAACTGGTGCATTTAAAACTTTTTAATTTCATGGCCTAGTGAAATACAAAAGAGCTATTGCACTTTCTGTTTCTGAACCAGAACATATGGCTTTGGTATCAACTGTACAAGAAGTCTGGTCAAGGCAACTTAAGTTTGAGGTAGATTCAAGTAGTGTCAAAAAGTCACTTTAAGTATTTTGTGACAACAAAAGAGCCATTCAGTTAGCAAATGATCTAGTGACAAATTCTAGATAAAAGCATAGTGTTATTCCCAGTGGTGCTGAGCTAAGTATTGCCAACTGCCATTTTATAAAAAAGCAGGTTTTATTAATATAACACATCTACTTTCTGAAAAGATGTTAGCTGATGTTTTTACCAAACCCTTAAGTACTGCTAGACATGAATCATGTGTAAGACACTATGACCTTTTGAAGTGAAGGAATAACTGTGCACAATATAGTTTTGATGTCACTTTAAGGAGACATGATGGGATATCTAATTGATTTCACCAAGTCGTTTAGTCTTTCTCATTATTAATACTCTGTGCTTGCTATTATGGTTTGTGTGTGTGTGTGTGTGTGTGTGTGTGTGTGTGTGTGTGAGTGTGTTTTCTGTAGAGTTTACAAATTACTTTTCATTTAATGAAATGTATTTCATGAAGTTTTTTCACTAATTGTATGAAAAATTCTCAACAATTACTTAATGAAATTTTTTTAGTGTGGTTTCTTGAGTAGATCATGCAGTTTAAAGAATGACATGAAATTATGGGAAAAAACATCTTTTTGACTAATTCTAGATAGTGTACATCTAGGGATTTGCCATATCAAATTGTTTGTTTATCATATATCACAGCTTGTTGTATTAAATTGTTGCTTGGCAGGTGTGGAACTGAGGCTATCATTGGATACTGGGAGAGTGTTCTACTACTTTTTGGACGCCAAGGGGACTACACAAAGTATGGATATGATTCAGGAGTGTATTTAGTGCCTGAGATGGATGGTGTTCGTGTGCTATCTCTGTTCTCTCATGAGATGATTCAGAAAGTGCCAGATGTGGTTCAAGAAATTTTTCGAATTAATAGTAATGATCCTGGATCTTATTTATTTGAAGCTTCAAAGCAGTTTCAGGTAAATGAATTAAAATAAGGTACATTTTAAAACCTTTCAAACAGTGATGCAATAAAATAAGATGTCAATCACGATTGTGTAAAGCAGCTTTTAAACATTGGGTAATCTCTCTCTCTCTCTCTCTCTCTCTCTCTCTCTCTCTCTCTCTCTCTCTCTCTATCGCGTGCACACACAGAATTATTGTTAAGGTGTTGAAGTATCTTGATCACCCAGTTCTTCTGTTGTATCAAAAAATATTTTTTGTGAAAATTAGTTACTGTATGTGGGGTAACAATCATTCTGATGGTTTGCATCGGAATCCTGCCACAAAGGGCAATTTTATCATCAATATTTCTCTATCATTTATCACATTTTATCCAGAACATGTAGTCTTACACTATTGTGCAAAATGTGATTATTGTAGTGGTCCCAGGAATGAAGTTACTACATTGTCAGAATTTTTGAGTGGGGAGTATAGGTGGTGAAGTGTTGTTGCATGCCTGGGGATTCCAGTCAGACATAATTTCTGAAAGACATATTTATTAAAGAACTTTCCATTCTACATTGTCTTCTCCACTGAATGTCACTAATAGATTTTGAACCATACACATGTCAAGGACATCGCTCACATATCCTAGGTACACCATGAATCAGTGACTAGCAGGATATTTATGTGTATCAGCTGATGAGAACTGACAGAACTAAGTACTTTAGTTGTCTTCGGGATACACACTTTGGTCCACAGCTACTGCTAAGCCCTGTTTTCAAGGTGCAGCTGTAGGTCCCGGTCTCCTACCAGGAGTGGCCAGGATTTTGGTAGTAGTAACACATGGGTCCAGGGCAGTTGGGAGTGCCACACTTAGAGTTCTTGGTGGTGGTAAGCTGTTCTCTTCTTTGGTTTGAGGACCAACTGCACTCTGTCTTCCAGCAGGGATGGCTTGGAAAAATAACTTCAGACTGAGAGTGAATATCCTCAAATCCTTCTACTTTTATTGAACTATCTGGGAGCATGACTGTGAATCACAGTTGTGAATATGGAAGGCGAGACTGGAACACTTTGTCTTATGACTCCTTTTATTTTATTGTGACCCTTTATATTTTATTAGTTCCTATGTATATGTGGTCTGTTGTTCTGTGGATGCAATGGGTCATGTTTCTGCTGTATCCAGTTGCTAATGCATTGGAAATGAAGTCTCTTTTTTTACACAGTATTTGATGAAATGTCATAGTATGACTTTTTCCGCAGCTAAAGTAACTGTAGTTAAGTAATTAACTGGAAAGGCCACATGTTCAGAATTTGTTGCTTTTAAGTTAGTGTTTAGGTTTATTTTAAGTATAATTAACATCTTACCATAACCAACATAATGTGTCATTTTAACATATCATATGATCCTTGTGATAAGGTAGACTTTTTAATTGTGTAGTAAATAGTTTATCTCTGTTAAAAAATTGTCATTTGCACTCTCTTGCTTCAGAAAGGCAGTCATCGGGCAGATGAATACATAAGAATTGTTAAAGACAAGCTGGAGGAAGCAGTTAAAAATTGTATTGAAGCTGCAGGTTATGAATTTGACACAGACACACAGAAAATGCTGATACGGGTATTGAATCTTCTTTACTTCATCATCTTAATTGAAAAAAATATATGTAAATTGATTCAAAATTCATTTTAATTGTATGTTGTTGTTGTTGACACATAATTAGTTAAATATTGCCCCCGGACACTGGCCCTACCTGTTACACGCAACTTATCTAACACTTTCCAAGATGAACAAAAATTTGATTTTCAATAATTTGTATAATTATTGAACTTAAAAAGAAAGATGTAATTTTCTATTCATTAAAAGGTATAATCTCTATATATTATAGCCACTGCCCCAACTAACTCAGTGAGTGACTCATCTCCCAGCCCAAAACCAATGACAATAGAAACTTGAAATTCATAACTTCATTGATATTATATAGCCCAGTAACACTGTCAGGGAAAAAAAAAAAAAAAAAAAAAAAAGGGGGGGGGGGTTGGTAGAAGATTTTATTTTTTTAACTCGTTAATATGGTTGGAAGGATTAGAAAACCAAGTTTTGCCAACAAAATTTCTCTTGGGAAAACTTTTTGTGGTCAATAAACTTAGAAAATTTCAGAATTTTTTCAGTTTTCGAAAATATCTCCATTATTTTTGCACCTACCGTTTTTGCATCTCAGTTCTTTCTTAAAGAGCACAAAATTCTGTACAAATTTGATTCTTTCCTGCTGCGGCAGATTAGCTGTGCGTACTGGAGCACATTGTTGAAGTGTGCGCGGCCATCCGCCGCCGGGGGTTCGATTCCCCCCTCGGGCATGGACGTTTGTGTCGTCTTTAGTATAAGGTAGTTCATAAGTAGTTTGTAAGTGATGACCCCGTAGTTAAGTCCCTTAAGCTTTACAAACATTTGAACATTGATTCTTGCCATTTTTTTCTATTCCCAATACCTAAAGCGCTACAGTCTGTCAAAAAATGTCGATTTTTCAAAATTTGTGCAAAGTGGCAAAATACCTAATTTTTGAACACTGTTATTTCAGTTTCTGTTTGTGTAATATATTTATATCATGTTATATGTTGGAATTTACCATTTCATTTTCAGGTATCCAATTTCTGTGTATCCAACATGGTGATTTCTGAGCACCCAGCTATTGTGATTCGTACATTACTAGCCGAAGTTTACTGTAAGCCACCTTATGATTGTAACATCTGCTATTTCAAGAACTAAATATTTTGGAAGTGGTGTCATTGTGGAAGAAGATAAGATGATGTTGACCTGTTGGTACTCATGTATGGTTTAGGGCAAGACATGAAAAACATTCTCTTTTTTAAGCTGGGAAGAGGAAGAACAGAAGATAAGTGGTTTTCTACTGCATCTTACAAGTTTGACAGGGAGTATTTCTGTTCACTTGTGCTTTTAGCGGATGTGATACAACATCTGCTTTTTTCAGTAAAGCAAAAATTAAGTGCTGCAACATTGTTAAGAAAAATGAACAGTTTAAATCAGTGCTTGGCATGTTCAGTAAACCACACACTACTCGTGAAGAAATAATAACTGCAGGAGAACAGGTTTACTATTGCATTGTACAGTGGAGGTCGGCATTTCCCACACACTAGATCATTTGTGGTACCAGCTATTTGCCAAATCTGCCACAAAAAAAAACAAATTAAATCTTACAAGGTTGCTACCTACAAAAGATGCTGTGTAACATCATTCGTTACAGACTTACCAAGTACATACTTGGATGAGAAACTGGAAACCCTCTGAGAAATGGGGCTGGAATCACACTGACATCGATCTGATATCCGTTACAATGAACTAAGCCCCAAACACCTGAAGCACTTTTCCACATTGTTTCAAACACATGCAAGGTGAGCCATGTCAGAACGTGCTCCTGCAGAAAAGTGGATTTGAAATGTTCTTCAATTTGCAAAGAATGTATTGGCATCAAACATGAAAACGTGCCACAATTGTTATATAAAGACAGTGAAGATGATGTTATGGATGATTTTGAGGAAACTGATGACGAAACCTATGAACTTGAAGAGGATGACTTGCTGTTTGAAGAAGAGGTCAGCCTGGGACCAAATCTATGTAAAGACCCTGAATCAGCAACTCAAGGTATTTCTGGTGACAGGGAGGAACCTGGCACACCAAAACATCATAAGCGACGCTCATGTACTTCTCAAGTGCGATAAAGTTGAAGTACAATAATATGATATTACAGACCCAGAAGTGCCAATATTTGTTAGTAATTCATTATTTATTTTGATTCTAATAAAGTTACTTATTTTAAATGTTCATTGTGTGCTTTTTAATATACAAGAAAATTAGTTGCTTGTTGCAGCTAATAATAGTTCAGTTTCATGTCACATTTTGTGTGTGTGTGTGTGTGTGTGTGTGTGTGTGTGTGTGTGTGTGTGTGTACCTATATCTCTTAATTTTGTATTTTTATATTTATAGTTTTACAAATACCAGGGCTGAGGTGCCCTATAGTAAGGCTAGTGATGTACAAATCACAATAGCTGGGTGCCCAGAAATCACCATGTTGCATACAGAAAAATTGAATACCTGAAAATGAAATGGTAAATTCCAACATATAACATGATATATAATACATTTATATTACACAAACAGAAACTGAAATAACAGTGTTAAAAAATTAGGTATTTTACCACTTAGCCTTAGTGATCTTTCAAAAGGAACAGAGGCGTAAAAGTGGTAGGAGCACAAATAATGGAGATATTTTGGAAAAAAAAAAAACCTTCCCAAATTTTCTAAGTTTTTTGACCGCAGAAAGATTTCCCAAGAGAAATTTTGTTAACAAACCTTGGTTTTCTAATCTTCCCAACCATATTAATGAGTTAAAAAAATAAAATCTTCTATCCCATCTTTTGCAAGGTGTAGCTACTATTTAACTGGACTAATACTGTTGGTGTCTTTTAATAACGGATTTATAGTATTCTACCACTAAGGGGAAGAACTAGGGGTGAAAGGCTCTTTGATGAAAGTATGCAGCTATTAAGGCATTTGAAACTAGAACTAAGAAAATTGGTATTTCACTTATAGGTCAGAAATAAAAAATATGTTACGAAGTGCTAAAAAGTCAAATATTTAGTGCAGTCACATTTGTAAGGTAATCAGAGCTTTGAAGCAGTTCTATACAGGGAAATTAGATTCTTTTGGAAAATGATGCTTTACTGGTGTTTTACTATTACAATACCTTGTTAGTTATATGTTGATGCAAACTGATTTAATATTATGTTACAGTACAAATTTTTGTAATTGGGTATCTCAGTCCTTGCTGCCCTTGTTGTAATACCAAAAATAGATTTCAGATTTTGTCCCTTTAAAAAAAAAAAAAAAAAAAAAAAAACAAAAAAAAACAAAAAAAAAAAAAAAAAACCTTAACATTACTGTACGAGACAGGTGACATACCCTTGGACTTTAAGAAAAATGTAATAATCCCCATTCCAAAAACAGCAGGTGCAGACATGGGTGAAAATTACAGAACTGTGAGTTTAATATGTTATGGTTGCAAAATTTTAACACGAATTATTTACAGAAGGAGAATGAAACTTTCACTCTGCAGCCGAGTGTGCACTGATATGAAACTTCCTGGCAGATTAAAATTGTGTGCCGGAACCTGGACTCGAACCTGGGACCTGGCAGAAGGGAAAGGTCCCAGGTTCGAATCCCGGTTCCGGCACACAATTTTAATCTGCCAGGAAGTTTCATATCAGCGCACACTCCGCTGCAGAGTGAAGTTTCATTCTGGAAACATCCCTTAGGCTGTGGCTAAGCCATGTCTCCACCATATCCTTTCTTCCAGGAGTGCTAGTCTTGCACTGTTCGCAAGAGAGCTTCTGTGAAGTTTGGAAAGTAGGAGGCGAGGTACTGGCGGAAGTAAAGTTGTGAGGCGGCATTGTGAGTCGTGTCATGATAGCACAGTCGGTAGTGCGCTTGCCCGCGAAAGGCAAAGGTCCCAGGTTCGAGTCCCGGTTCTGGCACACAATTTTAATCTGCCAGGAAGTTTCATATTTACAGAAGGATGGAAAAGCTGATAGAAACTGACTTCGGGGAAGATCAGATTGGATTCAGGAGAAATGTAGGAACACAGGAGGCAATACCCACTTTACTGCTTATCTAAGAAGATATATTAAGGGAAGGCTAACCTACAGTTCTACTTTTCCTAGGTTTGGAAAAAGCTTAAGACAATGTTGATTGGAATAGACTTTCAATTTCTGAAATGAGCAGGAGTAAAATATCGGTAACAGTAAATTATTTACAACTTGTACAAAAACCAGACAGCAGTTTCTGAGTTGAAGGGCTTGAAAGGGATGCAGAGGTTGGGAAGGGAGTAAGACAGAGTTGTAGCCTATCTCAGTTTGTACATTGAGCAAGCTATAAAGGAAAGCAAGGAGAAGTGCAAAACTAGGGCAACGAAGTGCAGTGTAAGAAAATGGGTGATGCTGAAAGAATTATACTAGGCAACAAAACATTAAAGGTGGTAGATGAGTTTTATTACTTGGGCAGTAAAATAACATGCGATGATCGCAGTACAGAGTATGTAAAATGCACAATGGCAATGGAAAGAAATGCGTTTTTCAAAAAGAGAAATTTGTTAACATCGAATATTAATTCAAGTGTAAGGAAGTCCTTTCTGAAGGAGTTTGTGTGGAATGTTGCCTTTTATGGGAATGAAACATGGACAATAAACAGTGTAGACAGGAAGAGGATAGAAGCTTTAGAAATGTGATGCTACAGAAGAATACTAAAGATTAGGTGGGTGGATCGAGTGACTAATGAAGAGGTTCTGAACGGAATTGGGGAGAGAAGGAATTTCAGGTATACCTTGACTAAAAGAAGGGATCGATTGGTAGGACACATTATTAGACATGAAGGAATTGTAAATGTAGCAATGGAGGAAGTATGTGGGGTAAAAATTGCAGAGGGAGACCAAGAGATGAATACAGCAAGCGGATTCAAATGGATGTAGGTTGCAGGTTTTATGAGGAGATGAAGAGGCTTGCTCTGGATAGAGTAGGGTGGAGAGCTTGTAGTGTTACAAAATAACTACATTCTCCTTCATGATTGACTTGAGTTTATCAAGGCTTTAATTTGGATTTGAGTGGCCTAGCATTGTAGTAGCTACTGTGAGAATCTGTCTGTGTTGCAGACTGCACAGTGGATGATAGGAGAAGGCATAGAAAATCCACAGAATAAACCAATATGTAACCTATGTTTTTGTGTATAAACTCCGTGTACATTATCTTTTGTTTAAATTATGATTACGATTGCTGTTAGATTGATTCACTTAGAAGTTCTGCAGAATCACAAGCAATAAAACGTAACTGAAGAATGTACAAAAATGTTTTAGTGTGACGAGTTATTTCAACTCTCGTTGCAATCTAAAAAAAGGAGACAAAAGTCTGTTAGCCTTAGTGGCAAAATAATTTGAAGAAGTTTGGAGGCACAGTGTAGCTGGACATCAGTTCACTAATAATTTGTTAATCAAGACATATTGAACGACTACAACAAAATTTTACTAGCTGCAAGCACAGGCTGTAAGTGAGTTTCCTTGGTAAATACTAAACAACTTGGTTTCCAAGCGAAATGAGGTGAAGTTGCAGGTACTATTAGGGCTCTTTACACCTGTGTCATCTTGCAATAATGCAAGCTGCGTCAGACCAGTCTCCAAACTGAAGACCACAACAACCAACAACAACAACATTATTGTTAAGAAGTTTTTTAGTAAACGTTATGTACAAAATATTGCAATATTTGAACCATAATTTCTGCTCACTGCCTGAAAATATGTATTTTTCCCACTATGAATATATAATATTTTCCTGTTTCAGGCAGCACAATTTGGCAAAGGGTTTGTTCCTAATATGAACTCAGATTCATATGTAAGGATGTGCCGACTACTACGTGTTCTTAATGCTGTGCGAAATAGGCACGTTGGAATACCATTGACGATTACACAGTATCCTTTCACGTAGATTGATGGTTGATTTTTAACTAGCGTTGAACAGTTACATGATGCTTATCTTAGCATGTGGCAGTATTCTAAAATGACAATGGTGTGTGTGTGTGTGTGTGTGTGTGTGTGTGTGTGTGTGTGTGTGTGTGTGTTCATGGACATGGGGAAATTACTGCTATAACCAGTGCAGGACATTATTCAGGTGTGAAGCAATTGTTAATACTGATGTTGGGTTCAAAGATGCTAAAGTTCTCAAGATTTTGATATTTTATAAGCAGTTAACATGAAATTAGAACTACAGTTAATAATAAGTAGGCAGTGCAGTAACTCGAGTCATGTTTCTAATAGTACGGGAAGAGTTGCACTGTTTTCTGGCTGTTATTCATGCACCCAGTGGAAGAAATAGTGAAGATTTTTTGAAAGATAAATGAAAATTGTGTTCCAAATGTAATTGTGCAAAAATATTCCCTAGATTATGTTTACATACATGTAAATATTTCATTTTATTTGTTACTAGTCTTTTGTGATAATTTGATGTAGTGATTTGTTCCATGATGATGGAGATTTGCTCCTCAGTTTGATCCTATAGAACATGATGGATATAAATACAGTTACAAACCTTCAATATAATTGCTCCTTTTATTTATGAACATTTACCTAATGACTGGAAGGTTTCGTATGCCATCTGTGTACCTGTTTTTGCATCTGGTCTCTATCATCCTAAAGTGATGTACCAGATCTCTTGCAGTAGTTGTTTCACTTTGGGAAAAGAGATTGTAATCATAGGAACTTTTGGGGTGAGTATAATGGATGTTCCAGAATCTCTCCTTGTGAGCAGTGCAAGAGATCTCTGACAGTGCAGCAGAGTGGCGTCATGCAGAATGATGAAGTGCTATGCCATGGGAGCTGGATGGAGGTGGTGTTGCATTCATGGAACAACCCCTTGCTGTTCTGCATGGCAATGCACAATGCTACACCACTGCTGCTGTCAAGGATTTCTTGTGCTGCTGGCGTGGGAGAGTCTGGAACTTCCACCACACTTGCCCAACATTTTGATCTCTTTGCCAAAGTAAAACAATCACTCTGAGAGCTTTGGTACAGCAGTAGAGATGACATTATCCATGCCTTAAGCTGTCCTCTCATGGGATGTAGAAACGCACATGGAGGAGGAAGTGGTGACGCCACAGTGTGGAATACCACGTTCCAATACCCTGCGAAGCGTGGAATGAAGGATCTGGCATGTTAGATTTTTGCCTCTTGAAGTGGAACGTGGCCAATGAGAAGTGACCTAGCTTTCATGTGACAAGCAAAACTTTTGAGCCACCATATTACAAATGGAACTCCGTATTTCGTTCCTTCTTTTGTTGTAGCATAAGATGTATGAATATAATCTATATAAAGCGTTACAATACTGAAGAACTTTTGAAGATGTGTCATTTTAGATATTACCGGAAACAAAATTTTAATTGCATTAAAGGTATTTAACATGTGTCAGTGTTATAATTTGTATAATATGAAAGAATATCGTCCCTTTGCTACAGTATAATGCATTCTATCAAAACAGCGTCTTTGTGATGCTATGTCATAGATAAATAACATATTACAACAGGTTTTAGAAGCGAAGTATATCTAAAAACCAACCCAATTGCTGCAGTGTAGGAATAGAGTAGTTGGTAGTGTAACAGACTGTGACGTATAGATTGTAAGTGAAACAGGTTCACGTCTGTGCACTTCGGAAATAATTTTATTTTTTCCTTTTTTGGTTCCTTAACGTTTCTGGTTCTTTCTTGCTAATTTAAGTGTAATAACCGATATTCATTGTTATTTCTTTTTAAGACAACATATTAGCATCGTGGTTAGCGTCACAAACTGTGGAGGAAAAAGAGATGTAAATAACAGGTTTGCATCTACTCTCTCCCAGATATTTTTAACCATTTTGTTTAATTATGATTAATGCAACTTATTTGTTAATTTAATACAATTATAATATTCGGTATTCGATGTTATTTATTAGAAACAAGAACATACTTTATCCACGAGAGAATTTGTTGAGATTTTCATTCTAGGCCATAGGAACAAATAAAATTCAAGACGGTACCCTACATCACTCGGTTTTCCCCATAGTGTTTAAATTAAGTTGCAGTTCAGTACACTGTTGTAATAGTTCAGTTTCTCAGTGCAAAGTGAACATGGCCAGTGCGTGGTTAGAGAAGCAGATGCAGTATAGGAGGAACAGTGTTTATGTACAACACAAAAAGCAAACATTATCACAATGATCATTGTCAAGCTGAGGTGTTGTCCTGCATGTATAACAAGTAAAATATATGGTCAGAACCTATTATCTCTGAATATACAGATTATATACAACGTGGAAAATGGGAATATAAGAGCAAGACAACTGGAGCTGGTGCAAATAATGTATTTCACGATTGACAATTTTTTTAAAGAATTTTTGCCAAAAATGATTGTGTTAGAAATTTTGATATTATTCTCAACCACTTTGTTACATGTACCCTCTTTGTTCTTCTTTAAGAAAAAAGAAAGGAAAAACAAAGTTTGTAAGCATAACAAAGCATTTTGTTTTTATCCGATGGTGGCTGAGAGAGATATCGTGTAATTTTACACACATCCTTCTTTGTAAACACAATGATCTACATGCCAACCAGCAACAGGTGCTGGAGAGTGCTGCGGTTGCGAAGCAAATCACAATTAGCAGCATGTTCCGTGAGAAGTAGCAGGTAGTTTCACAGCGTGCTGTAGCTAGGTAGACAGCACGTCTGGCCTGCGCCACATTGGGACAACATGTTCCGTGTGATGACGGCTTTAGGGTGGTTAATACAGGATATCTACAGAAATAGATACAGAGATTACCAAGCATTGTGGACATGTGGTAGAAGGTCATAAATAATGGGGTTGATTATATTCAAGGTGAGTCATTGTAAGTACCTTTGTCAATAAAGTCATTTCAGTGAAAAATAACAGTTCTCATTACTCAGTCCTTGTATATTTAGTTTAGTTTCTAGATATAGATTGTTTCATTGCTTCTGAATTTAGAAAGAGAATGTTTATATATTAATATAGTAATAAGGACAGTTTACAACACACCGCAAAGATGTGGCGACAAGCTGTGACTGACACAAACAGAAGACACACACATACAACACGTTTAGCTATTGCCCATGGCCTTCTTCAGAAAATAGAACATTCACACAATCACATAGGCACAAAATACAATCATACAACCATCACCTCCGGCTGCCGCACTTTGAATCACCCTATGGTGAAGTACAGCAGCTGGAGGAGATGGTTGTACGACTGTGTTGTGTGCTTGTGTGATTGCGCGAATATTCTATTTTCTGAAGAAGGTCATGATTGATAACTGAAAGTGTTGTATGTGTGTCTTTTGTATGTGTGTGCCTGTCGCACTCATCGCCACATTTTAAATGTTAATGTATTGTTATTTAATTATAAATCTTTTAAATTATTTCTTAATTTGGGCAAGTAAACTATCATTATATTTTATTAGTGGTAACGAAGTGACAATGTAAGAGCTTGGTATTTCTTCCTCAACTCTCACAAGATTGGAGCATTTGACCACGCAAGTACTGCTGGACAGATTGGTACTGAGACACCATTATTGCCTGGCTATCCATATCGCAAAATACTTGCGTCTTCCTGAGACAGAGGGATCAAGTCGTATTCTTGCACACTGGGCCTGCTATAAAGTAAGCTCGTCATTATTCATTGTCATTACATTAATTGATAATAAGTTGTGAGTTAAGTAACATTATTCTCTATCTGTATCACATTTAGAAATTAATGATACGGAAAGAACAATATATGTGCACCACATTTGTTGCAGTTCTGTTATCTGATCATAGAGTTTTTCTTGTTACATTTCTTGCGGTTTTGTTGTCTTTTTGATGCATGAAACTGGGGCAGCCCATACATACTGAAAGTGACTTGTATTATATAATATGAAACTGAAGCAGTATGGTATAGCATATGCAACTTTTTTAATCATGTTTGGGAGAAATTGCCAGCATTTGATTAATTATCATACATTTATAATTGACAAAAGAGTAGAATATAAAAAGGAGAAGAATGGGAAGTAATAGATTCAGGAAGAAGTGTCTAATAGTCAGTGAAATTGTGGAGTTATTGGAAAAGTTTAAAGACACCACAAATCAATTAACTAACAGGATACAAAAGAATATGTTTATTTTCCTTCAAAGTAATCTACAGTGTTCAGATTTTACAAATGGACTTGTCTGTAAAGGCTTCTTTTGTAATCTCAAGAATCACCGAGGTAACATTTCTTTGGATGTGTGTGTCACAATATGATGAAGGTGGCATCACACCTTGGATTTCAGATTATTTCATTCTGCATTAAAGTGATGGTACAAAGTGTTCTTTGTTGAGACAGTTTTCAGGAAATATGGTTCATTCTAAGACATGGTAGTGTAAGCAATTGGTATCTTCAGTTCATAAGTCAGTGTGGGTGGAATGAACTGGGAATAGATGTCTTACTTACAAAATCTTTGTGAAAGGTGATATTGACATCATTCTTGAAAATCTGTAATTCCTCCAAGTGAGTCACTAATTTTGTGGTAGTAACAATAGAGTAATGACAGTTTACAACTCAATGCAAAGACGTGGTGCCGAGCTCTGACTGGTACATACAAAAGACACACACATACAACACTTTCAGCTATTGGCCACACACACAATTACACAGGCCACAACACAGTCATACAACTGTCACCTCTGGCTGCTGCACTTCAAATCATGCTCTGTGGTGTGTAAATAGGGGAAGGGATGGGAGGGGGGGGGGGTGATAGGAAGGTTGCATCACGGTGGTGGCGATGGTACAGCACGGCTTAGATGGGAGTAATGAGATGCATCTTAGGAATGGAGTTGGGAGGCGGGTGAGGGGAGGAAAATAAATTTAAAATAATAAAATAAAAATATAGATATCAAAATAAAACACACACACACACACACACACACACACACACAGATGAAACATTCCTAGCAGGAAAAATTATATATAAAAAATAGACGAAGATTACTCACCAGGCGAAGGAGCACAGGCGTGACAGCATCACAAATAAATAAATGAATACACACACACAAACGCAATCTTTCGCAACCCAGTTGCTTCTTCAGGCAGAACGGAAGGAGAGGGAAAAGGAAATGATGAGGGTTTTAAGGAAGGGGGTAAGGAAAGACTTACCTTGGGGGGGGGGGGGGGGGGGGAAGGAGGGTAAACAAATACACACACACACACACACACACACACACACACACACACACACACACACACACATACATTTACACAGACGCAAGTACACTTAGGCAGACATGTGTTTATTTGTTACTATCACTGCAGCTGAATCCCGTGCTATCCGTGATCTGAAGGCTGACCATTCCATCGTCATTCTCCCTGCCGACAAGGGCTCCACGACAGTGGTACTTGATCGGCGGGAGTATGTGGCAGAGGGAGTGTGTCAGCTTTCAGATAATACCACATATAAAGTTTTTCAAGGCGATCCCATTCCTGATGTCCAGGCAGAGCTTCAAGGAATCCTCAAAACCTTAGGCCCCCTACAAAACCTTTCACCTGACTCCATTAACCTCATGACTCCACCGACACCCCGCACCGCCACCTTCTACCTACTTCCGAAGATTCACAAAACCAATCATCCTGGCTGCCCCATTGTGGCCGGTTACCAAGCCCCAACAGAACCAATCTCTGCCTACATAGACCAACACCTTCAACCCATCATGTGCAGTCTCCCATCCTTCATCAAAGACACCAACCACTTCCTCGATTGCCTGAAATCCTTACCCAGCCTGTTACCTCTTGAAACCATCCTTGTAACCATCGATGCCACTTCCTTATACATCCCACATGCCCAGGGCCTCGCTGCAATGGAATATTTCCTTTCACACCGACCACCCACTTCCTACCTAAAACCTCTTTCCTTAATACCCTAGCCAGCTTCATCCTAATCCACAACTTCTTCACTTTTGAGGGCCAGACATACCAACAACTAAAGGGAACAGCCATGGGGACCAGGATGGCCCCCTCATATGCCAACTTATTTATGGGACACTTAGAGGAAGCCATCTTGGACACCCAAGCCTGTCAACCCAAAGTTTGGTATAGATTCATTGATGACATCTTCATGATCTGGACTCACAGTGAAGAACTCCAGAATTTCATCTCCAATTTCAACTCCTTTGATCCTATCAAATTCACCTGGTCCTATTCCAAATCCCATGCCACTTTCCTCGATGTCGACCTCCATCTATCCAACAGCCAACTACACACCTCCGTCCACATCAAACCTACCAATAAACAACAGTACCTGCATTATGACAGCTGCCATCCATTCCCTTCCCTACAGCTTAGGTCTTCGTGGCAAACGAGTCTGCTCCAGTCCTGAATTCCTGAACCAATACACCAATAACCTGATAACAGCTTTCACATCCCACAGCTATCCTCCTGATCTGGTACAGAAGCAAGTTGCCAGAGCCAATTCCTCATCACCCCAAATTCAGAACATTCAACAGAACCCCAGAAGTGCCCCTCTTGTCACCAGATACTTTCCGGGACTGGAGCGGACTCTGAATGTGGCTCTCCAGCAAGGATACGACTTCCTTAAATCCTACCCCGAAATGAGATCCATCCTTCATGACATCCTCCCTACTCCTCCGAGAGTGTCTTTCCGCCACCCACCTAACCTCCGTAACCTCCTAGTCCATCCCTATGAAATCCCCAAACCACCTTCCCTACCTTTTAGCTCCCACTCTTGTAACCGGCCCCGTTGTAAAACTGCCCTATGCACCCTTCCACCACCACTTACTCCAGTCCCGTAACCCGGAGGGTGTACAAAATCAAGGGCAGAGCCATTTGCAACAGCACCCATGTGATTTACCAATTGACATGCCTTCACTGTGAAGCATTCTATGTGGGAATGACCAGCAACAAACTGTCCATTCACATGAATGGTCACAGGCAGACAGTGTTTGTTGGTAATGAGGATCACCCTGTGGCTAAACACGCCCACCGTCCGGGTTATCTGGATACTTCCCACCGACACCAATCCTTCAGAACTTCGGAGATGGGAACTAACCCTTCAGCATATTCTCTCTTCCCGTTGCCCACCTGGTCTCAACCTCCGCTAAATTCGAATTCCCACCCACCATCTTAACATCTTAGCCTCGGTTCTCTGGACAGAGCCTCTTCCTCAAATGGCATCTCTGTCTAACTTCTTTGCTTTCTACAGTATGTCTGCCTAAGTGTACTTGCATCTGTGTAAATGTGTGTGTGTATTTGTTTACCCTCCTTTTTTCCCCCCAAGGTAAGTCTTTCCTGTCCCGGGATTGGAATCTCCTTACCCACTCTACCTTAAAACCCTCACCATTTCCTTTTCTCTCTCCTTCCCTTCTGCCTGACGAAGCAGCTAGGCTGCGAAAGGTAGCGTTTGTCTCTGTGAGTGTTTATTTATTTGTTGCTATCACTGCCTGTGCTCCTTCGCCTGGTAAGTAGAATTCATCTATTTTTTACATTGTTTGACTTACCCAAAGTACAGGCTCGTCGATAGAAACATAAAACACACATAAAAACACACAAACATTCAAGCTTTTGCCACCGCTGGCATCTTCTTCAGGAAAAAGAGGAAGGAAGGAGAGGAGAAAGGGAAGGATACGGGTATTAAGGAAGTGGAAAAGGAGTCACTCCAATCCCAGGAGTGGAAGGACTTACATAAGGGGACAAAAAGGAAGGTAAACAAATACACAAACACTCACACATATCCGAACACAAACACACCTAGGCAGACATATATGCATGCAGCACTCAAAATAGGAGAGGTTTGGGACAGAAAGGTAGTAAATGTAAGTCGTGGAAAAGTGGGAAGCTAACATAGGTTGAGGCCTGGATGATTTGGGGATCGGAGAATGTATTGTAGTGATAACTCCCATCTGTGCAGAAAAGCTGGTAATGGGTGGGAGGTTCCAGATGCCCTGCATTGTGAAGCAGCCATTGAAATCAAGCATGTGCACCACTGCATGCTGTGCTATAGGATGCTGCACCTTGTTTTTGACCACAGTTTGGCGGTGGCCATTTATCCTAATGGACAGCTGGATAATGGTCATGCCAATATAGAAAACTGCACAGTGATTGCATTACAGTTGGTAGATTACATGGCTGCTTTCACAGGTGGCCCGGCATCTGATAGGGTAGGATAAGCCTGTGACAGGACTGGAATAGGAAGTGCTGGGTGGGTGGATTGAACAGTTCTTGCAGCAGTGTCTTCCACAAGGATATGATCCCTGTGGCAGTGGGCTGGGTTTCAGGGTGGCATGGGGATAGACTAGGATGTTATGGAGGTTGGGAAGGCGATGGGACACCACTTTAGGAGGTGTGGGAAGGAACTTGGGCAGGATGTCTCTCATTGCAGGGCATGAGGACAGAAAATGATAACCTTGGTAAAGGATGCAGTTTAGTTGTTTGAGTCCAGGCTAGTACTAGGTGACCAGGGGAGTGCCCTTTTGTGGGTGGTTACTGGTCTTTGGAGGAGGATTTTGGATGTGTGAGGATACGGCATGGGTGATCTTAATTTTAGAGAGACATGTCCATACTTGTGGAGAAATCAAGAATGGTTACACTGTTCACAGTGGTTACCAAGATCAAAAGACTTGGCGCCATTGTTTTTTCCCTGGAGTAGTTTATTTTTCATATCAGTAGCAGTAGGATGAGTACATAGAATTGTGTCAGAGGAACATATCTCCGAAAAGACAATTTTCAGTATTTATAATGAATGTTCTCACAACAATCAGCTGTATATTGTGTGAAAACATGGTATCTCTATCTCTTCTCCTATTGTGAATAATGTACAGCTTACCTTGAAATTGTGTTTAGAGACAGCAGACATTTTGGCACTTACTCTTCTTCTTCTTTATAATTTTCCTACGTTTGTGCACTCCAATGTACCAAAAGAGACATATAGGTATAAACAACAATTCTTGTGACATCTGGTGGAAATTTCATATCAGTCTCACTGCTGAGGGAGATTGGGGGGCGGGGGGACTAGTAAAAGAAGTTCGAATACAGACAAGTGCAGAAGGAATGTAAGAAAAGTGAATACTCATTTAGGATAGGTATACACATCAATTGCTAAGAATGTTTAAATACAAAAATTGCTACCAGTGCCTGATATCATAAGATAGACTGAACCAAGGGGCTTGTTTCAAGGATTGTGGATGATGAAAGATACAGAAAAGCAGCGACAGTATTTAGCTCTAGTTATTATGAAGATAGCCAAAGCAAAGTCTTGTACTGCAGATGCATGAATCTTGAAGAAATTTGATACAGATGGACTTTCCCCTGAGAGGTAATTTGATTGCTCAGCTCCTCCACTTTGCGGTGAGTGGTATCTTTACCCTCAAGGAGTGATTAACGTCAATTTTGCAATATTGAAACTGTGGCTCATTAAGCCATTGTACTTAATTTCTTATTCTGGAAATTTTCAACCCCAAGTACCGTGTAGCACCAAAATCTAGGAATTCCTTCTGTTACATTTCTTCTATTTCATACAGCCTTTCTCTTGAAGCAGTTTGATCTACAGTATACCTCCCTGCAAGGTCATAAGATGTTAACATTTTTTTGCCGCCTTCTTTGTACTGGTATGAATTGCTCACTAATCTATTACATAGTGGCCAAGGTCAAACAAGCATTGTTGTGTCATAATAATGTTCAGAGCCTGAACAGTGTGAAAAAAGTGCTCAAGTGAATGTTTAGGTTTTACATTTTGAAGCTGTCAGAGAATTAACCCTCTCAAGCACGAATTATCAACCCGACAATGAACAAATTTTCTGGTACATTATTTGGTAACTTAACACCTGCCTTGTGCAGAATTCATCATAATTTATCTAAAAAAATAGTTTGACAGACCAGTAGGGAGGTGTCCTCAAATAAGAACAGCGAGTACAAAAATTGCTATATTTTACATGGAACATCTATTAATGATATCGAAGAATACACGAAGTGTGTACACTATGTTGTATTTTTCGTGCAGTGAAATTGTTTCAGGCACTCAGGCCACACAGCAAGTTTACACTTTTCTCAAATGTAACTTGTTTCCCGATCATGATACCTCTTGGCATTGAGATCACCAGACTTTGCTGGCCAGTGTTATATTCCATTGAAGCATAATTCGTTGGGTACCAAATGGGAAGCTTTCATTTACTTTTTATGTACAGACAACAATGTGCTTTCATCTGAATGCCTGCCTCTACTCTTCCTTGTAATCTCTACTTTCCATTTCTTTGTTAGCCCAACAGGGACTGATGACCCCGTAGTTAAGTCCCATAAGCTTAACAAACATTTGAACATTTTTTGTTAACCCAACGACTAACACTGCCAACTAGGAGACATTCTAGCATTCATTATTAGTCCTCATATGAGGTACCTATGTTTTATGGTCACATCAGACGTATAGAGATGACAGAAATGAGACAAAATTTAAGTGTCCTCATTTGAGGATGTGACACTTGAGAGGGTTAAACAAAAATATGGTCATCTGCAGTGTTTTATAGTTCTTAAAATATATGTGATGGCTATTTCATTTAATCCACATTCAGCCACACCTTCATGCCATATGTAATTTCTAGTTTTCCTCCTACATGTATTGTATACTATGAGTTTGTATACAGCTAATCTTCTTTTGTTGAAAATTACCTTAATTTCTCTGTTTGCTCTCTTAGAGCTTCCAGGTAAAATTCCAATAAATGTTCTCTTGCATGGGTCCACTCTTTTATTTTACTTTTTAGATACCTAGCTTCCTTCTTTTTATCGTTCGATGTTCTGCCTCTTGATTTCCTTCAGAGAGATTTTGAAAGTCATAGCAGTTTTCACATACACCTTTTCAAGGTAGATAAAAATGTAGGTTAAACTCTGTATTGAATATATCCTTAGAGAGACAATATTTATTAGCAGTTACCTTTTTCCCTTCTCAAAGTTTATTTTATACATTTATATATTCAGTTCACCTGGAAAGAACTTCTGCACCATGCAATGGAACAGTAGAAAATGATTTTATATGAACATCCATATACCTCAACAATGGGTAAGCCACGAGTCACCCACATCAAACCCTCTTTCTGCCTTCTGCCCTCCTCCTCTCCCCTCCACCCCACCAACTCTGGAATGTATATTTACAGTAGTAAGTAACACAGTTGTTTTCATTTTCCCTAAGTAACAACAGTTTGTGTGATTTGGAGACTACCCTAATTAAACATTTTGTTTGCAAGTAAGGTATCTTTCCTTCATTATTCAATTAGAGCCATTGTGCTTGAGACAATCAAAAGCTAAATGCCTGGTGTGTAGTAGTAAAACAAAAAACATTGTGCTTTAATGGTGTATTGTTTCAGACCATCCATTATTGTTACTCTTTTTATTATTTTTTATAACAGTTTGCATTCAGGTATTTATATTTTTGAAGTTATTCTGAAATATGTTTTTAAATCTCATGCAGGTAAAGCAGACACAGCTGGACCGTGAACAGGTTGCTCGTGAAATTGCAGAGAAGTTGGGTGATGCACCTGGTGTATCATACAGTGATATTGCTATCAAGGCTGCAGACTGTGGGCGGACACAACTTGCAATAAAGGTTTGTTAAGTACACTCATTCATTCTCATTCTTTCATTCAACCATTGTGTGTCTATAATGAAAAGTACTAAGTAACGCTGTTGTTTTCATTTCACCTAAGTAACAGTAATGTAATCCATTTATAATGGGAGAAACGATTGGCAGAGGAAGTAAGTGCCACTCAATGTCTAGGAGAATAACACCCTGTGTTCTGCAAACCAACTTCCACTCATACAGTGACGGATCTAGATTGGGGAGAGTGGGAGATAGGTGGGGTAAACTGCCCTGGGCACAGCATTTAGGGGGTTGCAGAAATGGGCAGAAGCAGCAGAACATTATTGGGGTTTTTGAGGTGTTAAACAAATTAACTCAACCAGCGTTAGTGTGAGCTGTAGCATAAAATAAATTTTATTGTTAATAACTAATTTTTAAGGCTTTAATTTTATATTTTACTCATTTTAAAACTTTTAAGTAAATAATGCTTCAGTTGTGCCCATGCTACTTGGATTAATGGTACTGGCTTAGATTCTGGTCTTCTGCAACCCATGCAGTATTAAATTTGTTTATGCAGTAGTATTGTGATAGCCACACCATTATCAACTCTTGAAAACATAATCCATTTGGCATTGTTTCCTTTTTATTGGACCACAGCTTAATCGGTAGAAATGGAACCCTTATAGAATTACTTCACTGCCCATCTGTCTGATGGAAGAAAGAATGATAAAGTTGGCATTTGTCACATACTAAGGTCTGTGGTCCTCAGTAAAACATTTAAGCAAATAAGTCAGTAGAATGAAAGGATACAGTCATTACTGTCACATATTTTGATACTTACAAACTCACTTATCAAAATCTATAGGGTACTTCTCAGTTACTTAGAATCATTGAATTTGACAAGAAGTACGTTTTTATAGTAAGGAAAGGAAAAAATCTGCAATTTGTTAACTTAATTAACTTATAATTATTTCATGTAATATTTTTTCATTACAAACATACTTCACATCCGTAGTCTGTGAATAGTCTCAGGAATTATTGCAAGGATTTTAATTCAGTTTCCCATAATAGGACAGTGATTCATGAGTGTTATTTGTGTATATAATTTACAAATGTTTCATGATAACTTAAGTTGAGAAAAGTGAAGCCTTTGCCATTGTGGAAATGTTGCCTTACCTCACAAACTTGAGTATGATCAGCATTGAACATCATTCAGCATCCAGATTTCATATCCTATTTTCAATACTTATACAGAAAGAAATAATCATAAAATTGAGTTAAAGTTATGTTTTTGTTCTTATTTCTTCAAATATTTTTTCCACAATAAATGTTAATGAAATTAGATATTATGAAATAATCTTTTTCCTAGTATTTCTTTATTTTGTTTTGGATAATTTGGTTTGTTTACCACCAGCAAAATAATCTACCCAAAGAAAAGTAAAGTCTGTTTATTTTTAGGAATGTAATTTATTGAAGTCGTTCAACTTCGGATGCTCTTTAATTTTCCAGCAATGGAATACTTATATTCAGAAAAGTGTAGTATTTTAAAACTATACTAGTTAATTTAATAACTCACTATCTTGGTATTACTGTGAACATAACTTTTATTGTGGCATAAATGGTAATAGACAACATTAAAACTGAAGTTCCACAATTGAGATTGAACGCATAACTGAGGCTTCTGGTGAGCTTATGTAGAAGTTTGAGTTGCTAAGTTCACTAATTATCACATTTGAATTTGCACTAAATCCTACACTTTACTTTTGGCAGTAGGCCACAACAGTTAATATGCATTTATTTCTTATTTAACAGTAAATATTTTTCCTTGTTGAAGAATATTATTAGTTGATTTTCAGTTAGGCACATGTCTTTTGGTTATTTTTTCTTTAATTGTAATTTACATTTTATATATGAATATTGTTGAAATGAGATAGAGGCTGGCCAGTACTTACCATTGTGCTGTACCGCCGATAGTAACACAAAATGAAAAAACAGAAAAAAGGACAAAGGGACAAGCTTTCGGAACAGAGTTCCTTCGTCAGGTGGGAGAGAAGGGAAGAATAAAGGATGGGAATAGAAGGGAAAGGTGGTTCACGACCTAGGTCATGAAGGTGGTGTTTCGGAAGTGTGGGCGTCAGAGATACTGCATGTATTTATATATGTGTTGATTTATGATTGAACTCTCTATCTGTTCCCCTGTTCAATAATAAAAGAACTTAAAGTAACCACAATGGTTTTGTTTATCTTAGATCTCATACTTCATCACTGTGATGGGATGGGGCAAGGAGAGAAGGGTCAGTGGGAATTACAATGTTTCACCGAGTTTCAGAGAGCATCCATCCATCCATCCATCCATCCATCCATCCCTGCACACAGTTAACTGTTAATCTTCTTCCTGCTTTTTCAGTGTTGTATCACTATCCAGCAACACTGTAGCTTTCAGTTGTACTGCTAAAACATTCATTTACTGATAGCCACAGTTACTATCATACTGCTTGTTACATGTTGTTCTTTCATTTGTCATGGATACTGAACATTTCTAAATTCCTGTTTGTGATGTATTTTTTTAAATGTCATTATTCATGGTACAGATTTCAGACTACTTATTATAAAGGCTAATGCACAAAACATACAGCAACTACCAACACTATACCTTAGCAAAGTATCTTCTCGATAGTCCGAGAAAATTCGGCCCCTACATAAAATTGATTAACAGACTGAATCCTTAAATCTAGTCACTTGTTGAGCAGTTTGGTAGTGTTGTAATGGTAGAAGACAGCAAAAGAAAAGTCAAAGTTTTGAATTTCACTCTTGAGCTTTGTACAAACATACCTTATTTTGTCCAAGGCGCAGGCACCCTGGCATAAAGAAAAAAAAACCTGAAGGAAGAGAAGAAAACAAATTTGTCACCAGGTCTGGAATGAATCCAACTTAGATTTTACACAGGGCAAAATACTTCATGCTCTACTTTCTCCAGTTTATAGTGAATCTCTGGGCCATTGTAAAGTCCAAAGTGACTGGAAAAACATGCAGCTTACTTCTGTATGTAAGAATGGTAAAAGAAAAGACCCACAAAATTACAGACCAATATCCTCAATACCAATCTGATGCAGAATTCTGGAACATATTTTCAGTTTGAATATAATACATTTCATTGAGACAACATGGTTTTAGAAAGCATCAATCACTTGCATGGAAACAGCTTGTCCTTTTCTCACATGATATATTGTAAGCCATGAGGGGGAACAGGCACACGCCATATTCCTTCATTTCCAAAAGGTGTGTGACATGGTGTCCCACTCCAGACTGCTAATGTCATGGGAATAGGTTACCAGATATGTGAGTGGCTGCATAATTTCTTAGGTAATAGAACACAGTATGTTGATGACTATTATTCAACAGAGACAAGAATATTGTCATGTGTGGTCTAGGGAAGAGTGATTGTACTGCTGATATTTCCTGTTTATATGAAAGATCAGATGGACAAGGTAAGAAGCAATCTGTAGCTCTTAGCTTGTAAAACTGTGGTGTACATGAAGGTGTCATTTTTGTGACAGTAGAAAGATACAGGATGCCTTAAACAATACTTCTAATTGATGAGTTGAATGACAACTGGTTTTAAATGTAAAAGACTTCAAGTTAATATGAATGAGTAGAGAACATTCCAGAATGTTCAAATAGAGCATTGGTGGTGTGCAGCTTGACACAGTAACTTCAGTGAAGTAGCGAGGCATAATGTTATAGTCATACAAAATGGAATGAGCATATTATAACTGTTGTAGGGAAGGCTGATTGTCAACTTGGCTGTTTGCAGGAGAACTTTTTTGAGATGTGACAATCATTTCACGGAGAGCAATGCTCTTTTCCAGTAAAACGATTGAGGAAAGGGCTTGCTTTTGAAGCTGACTGCAACATGACATTTGTGCCTCCAACTTACATTTTGTGTAAACGTAATAAAGATTTAAAAAAAGGAATTATTAAATCTAATAATGGAAATCCCAGGTTGGAATTCAGCAATATGACAGCAATGTCAAACTACAAGCTGTGACAGGCACATAATAAAGACAAACACATACAATACTAAAGCTATCCATTAGCCTTCTTCAGAATAAAGAGCATTCACACAATCACAAAGGCACAATTCACACTCACACTTTCATCTCCGGCTGCCACACTCTGAATCACTCTCTGTGGTGAAGGGTTATGAGGGGAGGGGAAGGGAGGAGAGTGGCGGCAGGAAGGTTGCATCGTGGTGGGGATGGATATACATGACATGGAACATGTATGTATTAGATGGGTGGAACGAGATGCAGCTTAGGAATGGAGTGGGGAGGTGAGGGAGCGGGGGGAATGCAAAACAAAACACACACATACACAAAATGGAAGAGATGTAGGATAAGAGAGGGTTTGTAAAAAAAAAAGGGGGGGGGTTATCATAGGTTAAGGTCTGAATACCGTATTTTCGTGAATATAGGTCGCACCTAAACTTGTGTGTGTGTGTGTGTGTGTGTGTGTGTGTGTGTGTGTGTGTGTGTGTGTGTGTGTGTCTATATATATAGACACACACATAAAAAAATCAATCTTTTTTCATAATCAGAAACACAATGTAAATGAAATAATGTTCTCTTTTAAATAAACTCAAAACAAATATGCAAAACTGTAAATCAACGAATAAAAGAAAGCGAGATGTGAGGCGGATCGAGGCGCCCCGAGTGAGGAGACGCCGAACTAAGGTGTGTTACCGGGCATTTTAAGTGTTGTATAGCATAGGAGTGTGTCACGAAAATATTTTTTTTTTCAGTTTGTGTGACGATGGTTTGGCTTGTAAGTGATAGTAGGAAACGAACGTATGAGGTACACCGCCGAATGTAAGCTTCAGGTTTCCCAGTCACAGTTAGGGACATAGAAAACGGGAAGTTCGATGTAAATTTTATGCGGAGAAAAAAACATTTGACGCTAGTGTGTAAGTGAGGACGAACGATTAAAATGTTTGAAAAGTCGTTGTGCATTTCGAGGGCTAAAATGTAAATATACCCACATTTGCTTGACTTCGTAATTCAAAATAGGAACAATGGTTTTGCTGTTACAACAGAAATTATTCAGTTGAAAGGCTGCAAAATAGCCCCGAGTTCCATGTACATCGTTTCATGGAAATAACAGCCAACGAATGTGAAACCAGTGAACCTAGTCATAGTAAAATACATTTTTTTTAAAACGTATCATTGGAATTTAACATTAGCATTAGCTACACAAATCACACACACAGCTACACAAATCTTAACCTCCCATGACCACTCATGGTAGGTATTACCGTACCACGTAAACGTCATTGTAAAATCTATTGCGGCACACACTAAACTTTTATCGCAAAGACTAGCTTAATTGACTACATCAAATTAAAATCATTTGTGTGCTTAGGGAGTGTGTGTTATGTACCATTTTTGTTTAAGGCTGTGCGGATGTGTTAAAAACAGTCGTCAACTTTTGTTGGCTGCGGTACAGAATGACACCATTCGATTAGTATCGAAATATCAAATTCCACGAATTCCCATGTCATTTCCGTAAACGAGTACAAAAACGTAGGTGCAGTTCTGCGAAACTGTTACAGTAGCATTTTTGAAGATTATCTAGTTTATTACATTTCTCAAACAAAAAAAAAAGCGAGCGTGTAATTTTTGAAACTAATGACTTTGGGAAAACGAGCGGTGGGGGGGGGGGGGGGGGAGAAGGATTGAATCTCGACGATTATAGGCTGCACCATTATTTTGTAGCCAAAAATTTGAAAAAATGTGCGGCCTATATTCCAACGAATACGGTAATTTTGGGTTCAGAAAAGGAAATGTAAGGATAACTCCCATCTTCGTAGGAAAGCTGATGGTGGATGGGAGGATCCAGATGGCCGGGTTGTGAAGCAGCCATTGAAATCGAGCATATGCTCTGCTGCATGTTATGCCACAGGGTGGTCTACATTGTTTTTGACCACAGTTTGGTGGCGGTAATTCATCTTAATGGACAGCTGGTTAGTGGTAGTGGTCTTGCCAACATAGAAAATTGTGCAGTGTTTGCAGCACAGATGGTAAATTACATGGTTACTTTCACAGGTGGCTCAGCCTCTGTTTGGGTGGGATAAGCCTATGATGGGACTGGAATAGGAAGTGCTGGGTGGGTGGATTGGACAGGTCTCTCAGTGAGGTCTTCCACAGAGATATGATCCCCATGGTAGTGGGCTGTGGTTTGGAGTGGCATAGGGATGTTATGGAGCATGGGAGGGTGACAAAACATCTCTTTAGAAGGGTGGGAAGGTTCTTGGGCAGGACACATCTCATTTCTAAGCAAGAGGACAAAAATTAAAACCCTCACAATGGATGCAGTTTTAATTTTTCAAGTGCAGGGTAGTATTGGGTGACTAGGGGAGCGCTTATTGTCACTGTTTGTTTTGTTTTGCATTCTTCCTCTCCCCCACCTCCCCATTCCATTCCTAAGTTGCATCTCATTCTACCCTTCTAATATATACATGGCCTGTAAGGCCTTGCTGTATCCATGCCCACCACTATGACACAAACATCCTGTATCCCTCTCCTCCTATCCCTCATTGCAGAATATGATTTGGAGTGTGGCAGCCACAGATGATGTTTGCATGATTGTGAATTGTGTCTGGGTGAATGCTCTTTATTCTGAAGAAGACCAATTGTAGATAGGTTAGGTGATGTATGTAATTTCCTCACTATATTTGGTAGTGGAATAACTTGTAGTGGTACAAGAAACAATCTGTCACACATCGTATGGTGAGTCGCAGACCATTTACGTAGATGCAGACAGTGATGGGAGGCCAATGACGAAGTGCTTTGTCACAAGCTGCCTTGTGCTTTGGCACAGACAGATAAGTTCCATTATGATTGTGTTCATACTGCAGGAGTATGAATTGACATGCTTCTTCTTTGAGTTGAGGGAACAACCAATTCTGCAACATTTCCTTATAGATTTACTTTCAGATTGATGTACTCAGTTACAGTTGCACCTTCGAAGAAAAAGGGCCAAAAACTTTATTGGCTGAAATTCAACAGAAAATCTTTGTCTTAGTTGAATTATAGTCATGCTGAATTATTTCCTTGGATTGTGAGTGCTTCACTTATGGACATTGTGCTGTTTGATGACACCATTTGTGTGAAATGTAGCTTCATTACTAAACACAAGCTTCGAAATGAACAAGTCATCTGTTTCCATTTGTTCAAGGATGAAGTCACAGAACTGAAATTTTTTGATCTTTCAGCCTTGGAAAGGGCTTGAACCACTTTCAGATGATGTTCCATAATTAGCCTGTTCATTAGGATGCTCAAAATGGTTGGTTGTATAATTTGCAACTCTCTGTAAGCTCAGTGGGTTGATTTGTATGGGACTGCAAGCAAATTCTTGCCGAATGCTGTCAACATGTTTTTCACTTGTGTAGCCATTAGGAACTCTTCCCTTTGCACAAACAACCTTTCTCGGTGAATTGATATACCACCTATTAGAAGGTTAAACACCAGTCTTGGTTTGAAATGCATGCCAAACAACTGTCATAAATTCTTTTCTGCTGTACTCAGTAACAAGAAAAGCTTCTTGTTGAACAGTCACCATCTTTGCATTAATGACACAAATGGGCCAACAATACTCCTAGCGACCAAAGCAACAACCAAATTTATCTTCAAAGCTTTCTTAAATTGACGGCGGAGGGTGTGTGTGTCTGTGTGTTTATTTGTTTATTTGTGTTTATTTGTTTATTTGTTTATTTGTGTTTATTTGTTTGTTTATTTGTTTATTTGTTTATTTGTGTTTATTTGTTGCTATTACTGCCTGTGCCCTTTCGCCTGGTAAGTGTACTTCATCGATTTTTTACGTATATTTTTCCTTTTAGGAATTTTTCCTCTATAATATAAAGTTATATATTATTTCGTAGCGAGCATTAAACATCTAAGGATTAACAGGCAGTCAGCAGCTCATTCAAGCCCTGAAGTTAATATGTTAGTTACCTAATATAATGAAATGGTTAAAAAATATAGTCCCCAAAAGAGAGCAGAAGGAAACTCCATAGAAGAGATGACAATGTACAATGAGAGGTAAAAAGAGTACCTAGCCTAAATAATATAGAGTCCAAAACAGAGCACTGCACAATCCCAAGTTTAGAAGTGTCAGTGTTGACAACTCTAGCACTGTGTGGAGCTTCAGCCTTGGAGTTGACATTGTCAAATAGAGCAATATAATGGCTAAGATACAGTAGACCTATATGCCAAGATTCATTGAAAATTTAAGTGTTTGTATAATTTCTTTTGAAAATCAATATTAGATTGCATAGAAATATAAGCACTGTTCTTGCATAGAAATATAAGCACTGTTCTTGGTAGAATTATTTAAAAAATGAGCATTCCATCTCTGTTTCAATGGCTGAGTGGATAGGCTGATGTTTTGTGAATGTGAAGGATGAGTGTTTCAATCTAACTGAAGTCAGTGGTATCTCTAGGTTGGAATTCAACAATATAATGACAGTTTACAACTCCCCACAAAGATGTAATGATGAGCTGCAAAAATGCGCGCGCGCGCGTGCGCGCGCGCGCGCGTGCGCGCGCGCGCGCGCACACACACACACACACACACACACACACACACACACACACACACACACAACACTTAAGCTATTGGCCATGATCCTCTTCAGAATAAAAAACATTCACATGTCACACAGGCACACTTCACAGTCGCACAACCGTCATCTCTGGCTGCCACACTCCAAATTCTGCCGATACTTTAAGTGTTTTATGTATGTGTCTTCTTTTATATGCCTATTGCAGCTGGTTGTTAAGTCTTTGAGGTGAGTTGTAAACTGTCCTTATTATCTAGACCTATGCAGGTGATATTTTAAACCTTAATTTGATAAAAATAGTGCAGTTATAGGATTTTTTAGATTCCACATTCTTTCAAAAGGTTCCATTTGTTAATAGTATAATCTTCAGACAGACAGATGGTCATAGTAAAAATATTAAAAATGGATTTGTTTTTTAGTAATTACTTCGATTGCCACTTAGTGTGTGAATAGTTTTCTACGAAGGGAAATGTCAGTTGAGTGGCATATTTTTCTAAGTCCTTATGCAGGGTTTACATGAGCAAGTGAATGTGCCTTGCAGTATCTGTTGCTTCCAGTTTAATATTAATTTAGTATTTCTAGCTTTGTAGATTTGGAAAACTTTTGACAATTTTGACTACAACACACTTTTTCAAATTATCAAGTCAGCAGGGGTAAAATATAGGGAACAGAATGTTATTCACGACTTGCACAGAAACCAGACAGCAGTTATAAAAGTTGGTCATGAAATGGATGCATTGGTTGGGAAGGGAATAAGACAGGGTTGTTGCCTTTTTCCAATGTTATTCAGTCCGTACGTTGAGCAAACTGTGAAGGTCAGTAAGGAAGAATTTTGAGAAGGAATTAAAGGGAGAAGAAAGAAAAACTTTTTGGTTTACCATTGACATTGTGATTCTGTTGTATAGCAAAGGACCTGGAAGAGCAGTTGAAAGGAGTGTATAAAATGAACATTAACCAGAGCAAAACAAGGGTAATGGAATGTAGTCAATGTAGTGTAAGAAAATCGGGCAATGCCAAAGGAATTACATTAGGTAATTTGCTTTGTAAAAAAACTTATGATTGATGCATTGCTAGGAAGCATGTTTGATTAAGATGTGGACTATTTCAAATCCAGCCAACAGTACTCAAAATGTCTGCCAGAGGTCTTGCTCATTATTCAACAAAGCTACTGCCGTGACACCTAGCGGAGAGCGGCGACCAGAGTCGAGGCAAAGGCAGCCGCATCAGCAGTCCAGGCTCAGACTTGACAAGGTGAGCCTTGTAAGTTGAAGTGTGTGTTACATCAGTAATTGGTGACAAGTTTCACAATCCGCACATCTCTCACTCGCTCGTGTTCTCCGTACAGGCTTATGGATACTGAGGCTGTCATTCATGCTCTTCTAGAGCAGCAGAGAGCTTTTACATCTGCTATCACTACGCTTTCCACTATGATGTCTGCTAGGGTATCTGTGCCGTTGACATTTCCTCCCCGTTTCCTTAGTATGACAACTCGGCTAAGGATTGGGACGCACATGAGAAGCCACTACGGCAACATTTTCTTGCATTTGGAGTCACGGATGCTAACGTATGTAAGGCCTTGTTTTTGTCTGTAAGGCCTTGCTTTTGTCCTGGCTTTTTCCTTTTTTCCCGTGTTTATCAAATGCTCAGCCACTTGGCACCTGTGCAGGACCCAGCCTCTCCTTCCTTTGATGAGATGTGTCAGTTGTTATCTACTTATTATCACAAACACACCCATGTTGTCGCAGCATGTGTTGAATCCTACCGCTGTCAGATAATCCCCATCAAACTTATCACACTTGGGTCGCAAAACTTCAGGGTTTGAGTCGGAGATGTTTGTTTGTTACTGATGCTCACAGGAATTCTTATCCTGATTCTATGGTTCGTGATGCTGTCATTAGGTTGGCTCCTGATAAAAAGGTTCGTCAACGTGCTCTTATATGTGGAAACCCATCGCTTGCTGAGGTATTGAACATTGCTCAGTCTTTTGAGATTTCGTGCGCAGCTGGTGATCAAATTGAGGCGTTGTGTGATGTGTTGGTGGTTGATACTACTTCTCCAGGTTCTTCTTTAGTTGATTCACATGGCATGGTGGATATAGCAGCAGTAAACACTTCTTCCCAGTGGCGTGTAGGACAGCGACCGGCTGCGCAACAACAATCATGGCGGGCAACATTACAGCTGCGCACAGTACTTCTATCGTGCCCTTTATGTTTCATCCAACATGACCCTGCGGCATGTCCTAAATGCCACGCCACGAGCAATAAATGCAGGAAGTAAGGTGATATTGTGGCTGTATGTCACTCTGTTTTCTGTCAACTCACTCTACCATGGACATTGTGTTTTTCCCTACGGCTTCCAGCATGACTAAATTGTTTTTAGAACTTAAATTATTGGAACAATTGCTCCACTTACAGGTGGATACTGGCGCTGCCATGACACTCTTAAATTCCCAAACCTATGTGGACCTGGGGTTCCCTGCACTCTCTTCAACTGATCAACTGTTGGTCAATTATAACAAGCAGAGCATTTTGGTTCTAGGAAAGTGCACGGTGTCAGCAATGTTTAAAAATGTGGTTTGTTCCTTAACGTTTTTGGTTGTAGACAACCCTCATACTGCAAATTTATTTGGCATGGATGCCTTTCAGGCATTCGGATTTTCTATAATGGACTCCGTCCATCTCATTTCTGAACGTGTTCCTTACCAGCAAATTGAGACTCTATCCTCTGAATTTTTGTCTCCCTTTTCGGTAAGGTTTAGGTTGTGCCACCAATTTTACGGCACCCATTAGCCTCAAGTCTATGGCTTGCTCTCAATTTTTTCATGTGCCTGCCTTGTGCGACCAAGTTAAACAGGAATTGGATAGGTTGACTTCTCTGGGTACTCTGAAGCCTATTTCCTCCAGCAAATGGATATCGCCCTTAGTGATTGTTAAAAAACCTAATGACCAGTTACGTGTTTGTGTTGATTTTAAGAACATCGTTAACGCCCAGATCATCATTGACAAATACCCGTTGCCACACCCAAACGAGCTCTTTGCAAAACTTACCGGAGGTCAGTTTGTCGCCAAACTCAACCTATCAAAGGCGTACTTCTGTGTCCCCTTGGATGAGATCTCCAAACAATTTCTGGTACTCAACACACCCTTCGGGTTGTACCAATATCAGCTTCTTCCATTTGGAGTGCCTAGTGCTCTGATGATTTGATTTGATTTGATTTTTTCAGGGAAGCCAAAACAGTCTTGGTCCAACCCGCCACTGCCCGCACCGAAACTAAGTTTATTGTGCGGTATCGCTCCTGTATATCTAGCCAAGCCAACCAATGGCCTTGAACAGTGCAAGGAGTCCCTTTACCAGTTCTTTATTAGACACAATTTCGTCGGATCTGGTTGTCCCAAATGTTCTGTGCCTTTTACTCTCCAATGCAATGCATTCGAAGATTAGATGTGATGCAGTTTCATCACAGATCCTACATTTAGGGTCCTCTTCTGTAATTCCCATTGTATGTAGGTGTTTTTTTTTTAATTCCCATGGCTTGTCAGCAATCCAATCATGAGTCTAATCTCTCTCCTGTTCAGGCCCAGGATTGCAGAGCTTCTTTTAAAACATGGCTTTGGCATCATTACCTTGCCATGTTTTTGTTGATAGACTTTGGTCCAATATTCTATGTGCTGTCTTCTGAGCCAGTTACATAGCTCCAATTTGATCATTGCCTTGGTGATTGTCAGGACAGGTTCTTGTTCAATAAATGGAGTCTCTGCCCCCATCCTGGCTAATCTGTCGGCATGTTTGTTGCCACTAATCCCCGAGTGGCCAGGGACCCACAGTAGGTTTACCCTATTGCTTTCCCCTAGCTCCACCAGAACCCTGTGACATTCTGCAACAATTTTAGACCTTGTTGCAGGAGATGCCAGTGATCTCAGGGCTGTCTGGCTGTCTGAGTAGATATAGATGCTACGATCTTTGTAGCACCTATGCAAATTCTCCTCCACACACGCCCTGATGACAGTGAATTCGGCCTGGAATACTGAGGCCAGTTTCTCTAGAGAGATGACGCCCTCCAGTCTTGGCTGCACCCCATATACCCCGGCCCCAACGCCTTGGTCTGATTTTGACCCATCAATGAACCAGACAATATCCCCCGTACAGTGTTGAATTATTTTCTCCCACTGCTCCCTACTTCCAATTGTTATATTGAAAGGCTTGTTGAAGCAGTATGGGGTTATAATATAGTCGGCTGGCATTTCCCCAACCTTTCTTATATTTACCTCACTCAATATTTTAGTGTGTGATTCTGAATATCCCAAAGAGTTCCAGTTGTTGCCAGTTTTGAATCTGTATGCACCAGCCGCTGCCCCCATCTTGACCCAAATGTGTAATGGGGGCATATCCAGCATGGTTTCCATCCCAGCAGTTGGAGTGCTGCTAATTCCACCTGTTATGGCTAAGCAGGCTAATCTCTGCACCTTATCAAGCTCCTTAGCAGTAACATGCTGTTCTACCTTCTTCCACCACACGACCACCCCATAGGTGATCCTGGGTCTAATCACCGTGGTGTATATCCAGTGCATACCCTTGGGGCTCGGGGCCCAAATTTTTGCCACAAGCCCTCGTGGTACTTACAAGAGTACCTTTCGCCTTGGAGCAAATATTCCTAATTTGAGAGGTCCATGTCAGTTTCTCATTTAGGGTAACCCCTAGATATTTCACTGTCCCCTTCACAGGTAGCGCTTCATTGAAAAGCTTTAGATTCCAAATTGAGTGTTGGATATGCTTCTTTGTGAATGGTACAACAACAGTCTTCTTAGGACTAACCCCCGATCCTGTTTTCTGCACCAGTCTTGCACAATGTCCACTGCACCTTGTGCCATATTCTTTACTGTGTCAGCAAATTTGCCAAGTATTACTATGGCAAGATCATCTGCGTATCCTTGGCAAAAGTACTGCCTAGAGTTTAATTCTCCAATGAGATCATTCACCACTAGATTCCACAATAAATGGGAAAGAACTCCTCCTTGTGGGCAACCCCTAGTGGCATTGATTACCATTTTTTCATTCATCCTGGTAGCCTCTACCTTTCTTCCACTGAGTATGGCCCTAGTCTACCTACATATAGTGGTCCCTAGGTCATGCACCTCTGCTGCCCTAACCATGGAATCGAAGGTCGTGTTGCTAAAAGCCCCCTATGTCCAGGAAGATACAGAGGGCTATTTCCTGAAAGTGTAGTTCTTTCTCCACCTTCCCAACGAGTTGGTGGAGAGCTGTCTCACATGATTTACCTGGCTGATATGCATGTTGGTTTGAATCTAGAGGAGCCCTACTTAACCTCGTTTCTCCAACATGCACATTAACAACCGTTTCCAATGTCTTAAGAATGAAGGAGGACAGGCTGATTGGGCTGATATCCTTGGCCTTGGTATGATCAATTCTTCTGCTTGTTGCAGGAGAGCTGGAAAGATTCCATTAGGGCTCCCATGACTTTCCAACATTTTTTAAAACAATTAACAGTATCTGTTCCATTATCAAGATGATATTGTCATAACGGGTGCCACCAGAGAGGAACATTTGTCAAATCTTCGTACAGTGTTCACAGTCCTTCAGACAGCTTGCCTTAAATTCAACCTGTCTAAATCAGCTTCTTCCAGCCTTCAATCGTCTATCTTGGCTTTGAGCTTTCTAAAGATGACATCCGTCCCTTGCAACATCATGTTGCTGCAATCACAGCTATGTCAAGGCCTACTGACATTAAAGAGCTACAGGTTTTTTAGGCACAATCGCCAATTACCATAGATTTTTTCCTGATGCTGCCACGGTGGCTCATCCATTGCATGCCTTACTTCAAAAAAACACTCAATTTCAGTGGACTCCAGCCTGTGAAAACTCCTTTCAGATGTTGGAAACCCAACTCACATCTGCTCCTTGTTTGGTCGCATATTATCCAGGCCAGCACTTGGTGTTGGCTACCGAGGCTTCCCAGATGGGATTGGGTGCCGTCCTTCCTCACAAATTTGATGATGGCTCTGTGAGTCTGATTGCATTTGCTTCCAAGACCCTCACTGCTACTCAGCAACGATACTCCCAAATTGAGGAGGCGGCACTTGTCATTGTCTATGCCATTCAGAAATTTCATGTATTTCTATATGGGTCTAAGTTTCAACCTATTACTGACCACAAGCCATTGGTTGCCTTATTCAATCCTTTAGCTTCGTTGCCTGATAAAGCTGCCCACAGTCTTCAGTGCTGGGCACTGTTTCTTTCACGGTATCACTACATGATCCACTTTCGGCCCGCTGATCAACACTTCAATACTGATACTCTTGCCCGGCTTCCAATGGGGCCGGACCTCTCCTTTGATAGTAGTGAGTTGCTGTGTTACCATTTGGATATAGAGGCTCAGAACATTGTGGACAGGATTCCCATTGATGCTTCCTGGATTGCTGCGACTGTTGCTAGAGATCCAGTGCTCAGTAAGGTGGCTGAAAAAGCATCTGGGCAAATTCCTTGCACAATTACTTTGCTCTGCGGTACCGCCTCACTGTCTTCCAGGGTGATTTGTTGTTGGCTACTGATGGCTCATCTTCCCGGGTCATCATTCCTGCTGCTCTTAGACAGCAAGTCCTTCGGTTGCTTCATCAAGGCCATTGGGGTGCCTCTCACAAGAAGAATTTGGCATCATACCACGTGTTCTGACCTGGCATTGATAGCAACATTGTTCGCATGGTTGCGGCGTGCCTCTTGTGTGCTCAACATCAGGTGGCTTCGCACTTTAACTCTCTTGCCATGGCCACCCTCCCAGCATCCCTGGAAGCACATTCATGTTGATTTTGTGGGCCCCTTTTTCTCTTCATACTGGCTAATTGTTGTTGATGCCTTCTCAAAATTTCCTTACGTAGCTCATTGTGCTTCCACAACAACGGCGGCCACTATTCAGGCTCTGTACCATGAAGGACAACAGCCCTCAGTTTGCCTCCCAAGCCTTTAGAGACTTCTGCGCTCGGCAAGGCATTTGCCATATTCGGGCTCCTCCCTTTCATCTTCAATCCTACGGTGAGGCAGAAAGGATGGTTCACACTTTCAAGGTTCAAATGAGTAAACATGTTGAAGGTTCGTCCACTACAGAGGCCTTGACACATTTTTTGAGTTCCTATCGCTTTACATCCATCAGGGATAAAAGTCTCACAGAACTGTTACATGGGTGACAACCTTGTACCCTTCATCATCTTCTTCGGCCTTCCTTGTCTCCATCTTCTCCTGTACCTGCTTGGCAACCTTCTCGGTAGGGCCCAGGGGCTAATGTCTGGGTGCCGCCCTAAATGGGTTCCCACTGTGGTGCGCAGTTTGCGAGGTCAGTGCGTTTGTCATGTTCGGACCTGTGATGGTGTGCTAAGGCGCCACCATGATCAATTGTGTCTGCAAGTGGCAGATACGACACCTGGTGAACTTTGCCGGGGCTCCAGGTGACAGCCTCTTCCTGACCAAGATGCCACGCCTGTTGCAGAGAGGCTACTGCCTTCTTCTGCACTACTTTCTCCTGTCGCTACCTCTGCAACTTCTCCAATACGGCTTCTGCCACTCCAAGTGCCAAGGGAAGCTCATCCTCAGGTCTGTACGCCAGACTGAACTCCTCTGTGCATCGAGCCTACTGTATTCTTGTCCTCAGGGGATGAAATACCCATCAGGGATGTTCCGGAGGATAATGACCACCACCATACGCTAAAGGTCATCAGTTCCCTAAGTCTCACCATTTCTGACCATATCACATTGTTCCAGCATGGAACCTCCTTCAGGACGAAACATGAGAGGAACTGCCAGATGCAGAGATGTTGCCTGTGCCACTTTCTCGAGTCCTTGGACATACATACAAATGCCCTAAGCCTCATCACTTTGTTTCCATACTCATCCCTACTGGCCAGGTATCTTCCTTCCCTCAGTGGTGACTATCCTGTGTCGTCCTCCATGGAAGGCATGGTGATCGACAACTAAGGTGCCTCCTCAGGGGTGGAGCATCTAGTTCCTCCCAAAGGGGGAGGGATGCTACGAAGCAGGTTCGACTAAGATGGGGACTATTTCAAATCCCACCAACAGTACTCCAAATGTCCACCAGAGGTCTCGCTCATTGCTCAACAAAGCTACCGCCTTGACACCACCGGAGAGCAGTGAGCAGAGCCGAGGCAGAGGCAGCCGCACCAGCTGTCCAGGCTCAGACTTGATAAAGTAGGCCTTGTATGTTGCATTGTGCATTACAGATCATATTAAATGTAGAATGCCAATGGGAAGAAGTTTTCTACTGAAGAGAAATTTGCAACACTGAATATTAAGTTTTAGGAAGTATTTCCTAATGGTATGTGTGTGAGTGTAGGCTTTTACAGGAGTGAAACATGGACAATAAATAGTTCAGACAAGAAGAGGATAGAAGCTTTTGAAATGTGCTACAGACAAATTCTGAAGATTAGATTATGTAACAAATGAGTAGGTACTGAACAGAATTGGAGAAAAAAAAAATCTGGCATACCTTGACGTAAAGAAGGAATCAGTTGGTAGGACACATTCTGAAACATAAAGGAATTGTCAATGTAGTATTGGAGGGAACTGGGAGGGGGGTAGAAGCACAGAAGGAGACCGAGAGACATATACAGTAAGCAGGTTGAAATGGGTGTGACTTGCTGTTTTGTGAGGATATGAAGAGGCTTGCAAAGGGTAGATTGAAGAGTTTCATCAAATCAGTCTCTGGACTGAAAACAATCCTCCTTGAAAGTTAATATTTATCTTACCTCCCATAACAATAAAAATAGTAATCGTCAGAGGGAAAAATACATTTTACCTCCTGTAAAAATTTTCTTCCTTGGAGGGTGATATTTGTAAGACTTTCCATAAAAATACAAATTGTATAGTACCAGGTCAATTTCTATTTTGAAATTAATATTGTTGGCCAAATAACTATGTGGGCCTTTTTAAAAAAGGAAATAAAATAAAATGAAAAGTAGGCTATGTACAGCCTCAGTATTTTGTCCTCATGCCATTGGCATCAAGAACAGCTTAGATCCGTAGAGGCATAGAATTTACAATACAAGTCTGTGGAAAAAGTTCTCATCTAAGGCAATTCTCTTCCATTAAGAATGAACCAAATCTTATAGGATATTCACAGTTCCCAGAGGAGGGTCTGGCCAATTGTCCTGAAGAGTCTTCTTAAACTGAGCGCACAAATGCTCGGGAATTGAGATCAGATGACTTTGGAGGCCACAGAAGTTGTTGAATAATAAACCCCTTCCTTTGAAACCCGCTCTAAATGCTGAGGGTTACAGAAAAGTTACACGAACCCAAGGGGCAGTGGAAACTTGGAAAACACTCCGAAAAGGAAAGTTTTTCCTTCTCTTCCTTCCACTCCATACCAGATCTTTTCTTAGAATCTTTTCTGGTCTCAAATCACTTTCCTCTGCTCTGCATTCTTTCGCTAATAATCACAACAGTTTTCTTCTTTGTATATTCTGCATTATGTAGTCCTCTCAGAATGGCTATTTTCCTCCATTCCAGTACTATCATTTCAAACCCTTTTTTCCTTGTTCCTTTTTGTGTTTGTTTGATGACATCCTACAGTTCCCCACCATCCATCCCATCTGAGATTACTACTCATGTTGGATAGGTGACACTATCAGAATATAACAGTGGGCACAAATCTATTTGTATATGTTCAATTCCTTTTCTGTTTTCATACACACATTCTTGAAGTTGGTTTGTTATTGTCATTGCATGCACTACATTTGTGTTCACAGTTAATGGATTATGAGCCTCGTGCAAGTCTTCAAGTTCCACTCCTGCTCAGGTTGGGTGAAGTAAAACCAGCATTAGTAAAAGCCATAGAAAGTGGTGACACAGATCTTGTGTTCACAGTGCTACTTCATCTCCGTGAGAATATGCCTTTAGGAGAATTTCAGGTAAGAAAATGTTTGATAGTGTTTGATTTTTATTTTTTCCACTAATTTAAGCATGGTAAACTACTATAATAGCGCCAGTGTTTTACTTTAGCTACTCTATAAAAAAAAAAGGTAAAGCAGTCAACAATCCGAAGATTGGTTTGAACACCACAGTGCTTTACTAGGCATGGTCCTGTTTGGAGGTGGTATACAACAAAAAAATTAATTTAATGGATTAATTTTACATACACTGTATTTAATATACATATTATTTATTCTTCAGTTGGCAGTGAGAAATTTTCCCATGGCCCAAGCATTATATATAAAATATTGCCGAGATCACAATCCTGAGACATTGAGGGACATATATGTTCAGGAGGATGATTTCAATGCCCAGGCTGCCTGCTTTATTCGTGAAAGTTATGATGTGAAGGTAATTTTTTTTCTTTTTTGTATGATATTTTATTTTTATTTGGTGTACATGTTGCTGATATAATTAATATTGATTCAGATCTGTCATTTATGCAATTAAATATTTACAAAGACAGAGTGACATACAGTCATGTAACATGTATGTGCTCGTTATGGTAGTAGAAATCCTTAACTTCATCCACGTCATGGTCACCAGTTTTGATGTAAAGATTCTCACTATTTCAAGTAGTCTGTCATCAAAATATTTTGCTGAAATGGAAACAACAACGTAGCAGAACACCTAAAAGCTCGCTACTAAAAATCCCACCGAGAAAACTTGAGAGATTATACCAGTGGGGTAGAAGTTAGGAAATCTTTAAAAATTAATATTAATTAGTGGGCTGGTTAACAGAGAAATTTAGGATTATTGATTATTAATTCAAATAGGAGTAACCAAAGGAGTATGACTTACCAAAAGGACCCCCCCCCCCTCAGGGGCTCAGCATTAATTTGCTGGGTACGGGCTTGGCGAACCCGGGGTCCTGAGCTGTGGGCTGTGTCGCACCAACAGTCCGCTACACCGTAAGCTCCGTGCGTGCCTCAACGACCATCGTTCGGCGCGACGGTGGAACGTTGTACGTTTCAGAGCCCGGGGATCTTGGCTTAATCGCCCGGGTCGCGAGGATGGTACAAACCTCTATAAAAAAAACCTCAATCTCAAGGTGTGCTACGTGCCGAGGAGATGCATGGCTGTTGAGGTTGAACAGCCGCTAGCGAGCAACCTCTGGGGAACCTGCCGCACCTCAGTTGTATAAGGCTTACCCAGGCAAGCGGGGCTCTGCCTGGGTGGACCTTTAGATCCATAGCTGCTCGTGGGAACAAAATGAAACGAGCAAAAGAAAACGTTGGTGGACGTACAACCACCGTCTCAAAGCGTGAGAAGTTTCATGCCGCATCTTATGACCCCAAGTCGTTCCCTTCCTTGGCCACGCCATGGGAGGAACGCCGGGCCTTAAAAGGATCAGACCCGTACTCGCCGCAATATTTAGTTTGCTCCCGTACTGATGGTGAATCCTTCTCGTCCACCAAACCACAGTTCTTCGTCGACCAGCTCGAAGACAAGTATGGTGAGGTGGAGTCTTTCTCCAAAATGAGGAGTGGGGCAGTCTTGATACAGACGGCATCCCCAGCCCAGTCTAAGGCATTACTTGCCTGTGACAAGCTGGGTGATATTCCCGTCTCTGTCACACCCCACAAGACGCTCAACATGGTCCAGGGCCTCATTTATCACTGGGATCTCCTGTCACAGTCAGATGATGAGCTGCGCACAAACTTGGAACGGAGAGGTGTTCATTTTGTTAGGCGCGTTTATAGGGGACCACAAGATCTTAGGGTCGCCACCGGTGCCTTCATCCTGGCCTTCGAAGGGGATACACTGCCCGAGAAGGTCAAGGTGATGGTCTATCGGTGCGACGTCAGGCCGTACGTCCCGCCGCCTATGAGATGCTTCAGGTGCTGGAAGTTCGGGCATATGTCGTCCCGATGTACTTCCAGCCCTCCGTGCAGAGAATGTGGGCGTCCGTCACATCCAGACGCTCCGTGCACCCCACCTCCCGTATGCGTGAACTGTGGGCAATTACATCCACCTTGCTCACCTGACTGTACTCTCCTGCACAAGGAACAGAAGATCATGGAGATCAAAACTCTGGACCGTCTTCCGTATTCTGAGGCGAGAAGAAAATATGAACGACTCCATCCTGTGCGCCTCACTACATCTTTTGCTGCCGTTGTCTCTTCAACACCACCTCAGAGTATAACTCCTCAAGTACCACCTCCCTCTATGGGCCCTAGGGGCCACCACTCTGCTGCTGTTCCATTTTTGGGTGGGGGCGCTCCTCCATCCGCTCCTGTAACACCTGTTTTGGGGGCAACTTCCCCACAACCATCGGGGACACCAGTCCCCACCTCCCAGCCGGAAAAGGAACAGCCTACTCCGGCACCTCTCGCTCGGAAGGGGTCCCTCAGGACAGCCCCTTCCGAGACTTCTCGCAGTGCTTCAGAGGATCCTGGCCAGAGGCTCAAGGATCCCCAAATTGTTGGTCGAAGGGCTTCCCGCACTTCGTCCACTCCTGACGCCACCGAGAAGCCATCACAGCCCATCCAACTGAAAGGGCAGCGAGAGGGTAAAAAGCCAAAGACCCGTAGAAAGAAGGAATCCGTGGTGGCTGCACAGCCACAACATCCCTCATCTTCTACTTCAGAAGATGAGTTAGAGATCCTCATATCACCTGAGGATCTCGCACTGACTGATGCACCAGATCCTATGATTCTGGTTTCAGCAGAGGCAGACCGGTTGACAGCAGATGTTCCCATGGAATAACCTGCTCTACCTCTTTATCATGGCCCATCAGCTCAATGACACTGTAATTCTCCAGTGGAACTGCGGCGGTTTTTTCTCTCACCTGGCTGAGTTGCGTCAACTTTTGAGCATAACACCTGCTCTCTGCATTGCTCTCCAGGAGACCTGGTTTCCAGCAATGCGGACCCCTGCCCTTCGTGGGTACAGGGGATATTATTGTAATCGGCGTGTGTATAACAGAATCTCAGGTGGCGTCTGTGTGTATATCCTTAACTCTGTGTATAGTGAACATGTGCCCCTTCAGACATCATTAGAAGCTGTGGCTGTCAGAGTAAGGATACCACAAGACATAACCATCTGCAGCCTGTATCTTCCGCCAGATGGCGCTGTACCACCATACACACTGGTTACGCTGATCTCGCAGCTCCCGCCGCCTTTTCTGCTTCTGGGTGATTTTAATGCCCACAACACCTTGTGGGGTGATGCAGTAGTCAGTGGTCGCGGCAGAGAGGTCGAGAACTTGATATCCCAGCTTGACCTCTGTCTTTTAAACACCGGAGCCCCCATGCATTTCAGTGTGGCACATGGCTCTTTCTCGGCTATTGACCTGTCAGTATGCAGCCCTAGCCTCTTGCCATCTGTCCACTGGAGGACGCATGACGATCTGTGTGGTAGTGATCACATTCCTATCTTCCTATCACTACCCCATCGTCGTTGCCCTGGCCGCTTTCCTAGATGGACTTTAAACAGAGCAAATTGGGATCTATTCGTTTCTGCTGCCACTCCTGGACCTCTCCCGGATGATTCCATTGACTTAGTGGTTGCGACTGTCACTCAAAATATTTTATCTGCTGCAGAGCACGCAATCCCCATTTCAACGGGATGCTCCCGGCGAAGTTCAGTGCCTTGGTGGTCGTCGGAAGTCGCAGACGCCATTCGGGACCGTCGGCGTGCTCTTCAGCACTATAAGCGACATCCGTCGCTTGAGACTTTTATCGCTTTTAAAAAACTCCGTGCTCGTGCTCGGCAGGTAATACGGAGGTCAAAACAGGAATGCTGGGAACGTTACGTGTCCACCATCGGTTCAAGAACCTCTCCTTCTCAAGTCTGGACGAAGATCCGACGCCTTTTTGGCTACCAGTCCCAGGTAGCATTTCCTGGGATCTCTATCCAAGGGGCTGTATGTACGGATCCAGGCGCTGTCGCCGAGGCTTTTGCGGAACACTACGCTCGCGCCGCTGCATCCGGAAATTATCCACCTGCCTTCCGCACATTAAAACAGCGAACAGAACGCAAATCCCTCTCATTCACCTCACGCCACCCTGAGGTATATAACGCTCCGTTTAGCGAGTGGGAGCTCCTCAGTGCCCTGGCCCACTGCCCTGACACCGCCCCTGGGCCGGACAGACTTCACAATCAGATGTTAAAACATCTATCTGATGATTTCAAGCGCCAAATTCTTGCACTATTTAACCGCATCTGGAGCGACGGTGTCTTCCCATCACAGTGGCGTTCAAGTACCATCGTACCAGTGCTCAAGCCAGGTAAAGATCCGCTAGATGTAGACAGTTATCGGCCCATCAGTCTTACAAACGTTCTATGCAAACTGCTAGAACGCATGGTCAGCCGGCGGTTGTATTGGCTCCTTGAATCTCGGGGCCTGCTAGCTCCGTGCCAAGGGGGTTTTCGCAGGGGGCGCTCGACTTTGGACAACTTAGTCCATCTTGAGTCTGCCATCCGGACAGCGTTCTCTCGACGTCACCATCTGGTGGCCGTATTTTTTGACTTGTCGAAGGCGTATGATACGACCTGGCGACACCACATTTTAACCACATTACATGGGTGGGGTCTCCGGGGCTCACTCCCTATTTTTATCCAAAACTTTTTAGCTGTCCGTACATTTCATGTTCAAGTTGGTGTGTCCTCTAGCAGCCTGCATGTCCAGGAGAATGGGGTGCCTCAGGGCTCTGTTTTAAGCGTTCCGTTATTTTTAGTGGCAATCAACGGCTTAGCGGCAGCAGTTGGGTCGTCAGTATGCCCTTCATTGTATGCTGACGACTTCTGCATCTACTTTAGCTCGTCTAGCATGTGTGTTGCAGAACGACAGCTGCAGGGAGCTATACGTAAGGCGCAGACATGGGCCCTCTCTCATGGGTTCCAATTTTCTGCTGCCAAAACGTGCGTTATGCACTTCTGTCGTCGACGGCCAGTCCACCCACATCCAGAGTTGTATCTCGATGGCCAACTACTCAATGTAGTTGCAACGCATCGATTTCTTGGTATGGTCTTTGACGACCGGCTCACATGGCAACCACATATTCGCCAGCTGAAACAGAAGTGCTGGCGGCACCTCAACGCCCTCCGGTGCCTTAGCAGTACAACTTGGGGTGCAGATCGTAGTACCCTGTTGCGCTGCTGTAAAGCCCTTATTCTGTCGCGTTTGGACTACGGGAGCATAGTATATGGTTCCGCGTTGCCATTGGCGCTGCTGTTGTTGGATCCTATCCACCACTGTGGAGTCAGGCTCGCGACAGGGGCCTTCCGAACCAGCCCTGTGCACAGTCTCCTTGTGGAGGCTGGGGTGCCTCCATTGCAAATCAGGCGGCAGCACCTGCTGGCGAATTACGCAGCCCATGTGTATGGCATCCCCAGTCATCCCAACTACCGCCTACTTTTTCCAAACGCCGTACTCCATATCCCACAACGGCGGCCGAGGTCGGGTTTGACCGTTAGTGCCCGTGTCCAGTCTCTCATGAGTGACCTGGGGTCTCTTCCTCTGCCATCTCCGATCAAATTCCAGTCGCGTACGCCTCCATGGTGTATTCCTCGACCTGTTATTCGACTGGATTTGTCGCAGAGCTCTAAACACTCTGTACACCCTGAACTGCTTCACCGTCGATTCCTGTCGATTCTTGATGGGTACTGGGGCTCCACGGTCGTCTACACGGACGGTTCGATGGCAGAAGGTCATGTTGGCTTCGCCTATGTACATGTAGGACACAACGAACAGCGCTCCTTACCGAAAGGCTGCAGTGTGTTCACAGCAGAGCTGGTGGCCATACTTTGTGCACTCGAGCATATTTCTACCTGCCCTGGGGAGTCGTTCCTCATTTGCTGTGACTCCCTGAGTGGCCTACAGGCACTCTATCAGTGCTTCCCTCGCCATACTTTGCTTCAGGCCGTCCAAGAGTCCCTGCATGCCATAGACCGACGTGGGCGGTCAGTGGTCTTTATCTGGACTCCAGGACATGTTGGGATCGACGGGAACGAGCTAGCGGACAGGTTAGCCAAGGAGGCTCTCCATAAACCGACCTTGGCTGTAAGTCTCACGGTTCATGACCTCCGTTCGCAGTTGCACACCCGAGTTCTTGGACTGTGGAATGCAGAATGGCGCTCCCTCCAAACACCTAACAAGTTGCGGACTATTAAGGAGAACACACACGTGTGGAGGTCCTCTCTACGGACCCCCCGCAGGGACTCTGTTGTTCTCTGCCAGTTGCGTATCGGCCATACTTGGCTTACACATGGCCACCTTCTCCGTCGCGAGGATCCTCCCGAGTGTCGATGTGGTGCGCGTCTGACTGTCGCCCACATCATATTGGAATGCCCGGACTTAGCAGCGCAAAGAAATAATTTTAATCTCCCTAACAATTTGAAACTTGTTTTAGCTGACAATGCCTCTATGGCTGATGCCGTTTTAAATTTTATTCGTGTGAGTGGGTTGTACCGATCCATTTGATTTTTAGTACTCTTTCCACCTTTCTCTTCCTTTATCCGTTTTTACTTTCGTTCTTTTACTTTTTGACGTATTACACCCTTTGTTTGGTGAGTTTTAACACATCGTTCTCTACTACATTGTAGTGCTTTTTAATCCGTTCTCTACGGTTGGAACAAGGGACTGATAACCATAGCTGTTTAGTCCCTTTAAAAATCAAACCAAACTTACCAAAAGGACCGACTCGTCGATAGAAACAAATAAATAAAATTACACACATACAAGCTTTCGCCACCACTGGTAGCTTCTTCAGGAAAAAGAGGAAAAAAAGGGGAGGAAAAAGGGAAGGATATGGGTTTTAAGGAAGTGGAAAAGGATTCATTCCAATCCCAGGAGTGAAAGGACTTACCTTAGGGGAAAAAAAGGAAGGTAAAAAAATACACACACACTCAGATATATCGAAACGCAAACACACCTAGACATACATATATATATAATTACTCCTTTGGTTATATATGTTCCACATTGTAGTAAGTAAACTGTAAATTTCTCACTCTCTCTCATTTTCAGCATTCACAGTAATATAACCAATTTTACAGAACCATTCACGAGATGCAGCCCTGGAGGCTGCTCAAGATGCATACCGCAGGGCACGTAATGACTTTAGTGCCAGCCTTTGTGAGGAGCAGTTACGTCTCACCCGATATCAACGACAGTTGGAAGAAAAAATGGGTACTAAGTTTGCTGGTGCCTCACTTAGAGACACAGTGTACAGGTTGCTGATGTTATCAGAAGTCAAGTTGGCTGACAAGCTGCGAACTGAATATAAAGTCTCTGATCGCACGTATGTTCTTCTTGTGTTCTTTTATTTGATTCTATTTAATATTAATTTTTTTTTTCCTTTTGCACACATTTAATAGTGAAAAACATACCAAAATTTTAGCCGTATCGACATAGAACAGCTGGAACATAGAATAATGTTAAATAATAGAAAAAAATTTAAGAAAGGTACATTCAACTGAAATAATGGGACAAGTGAAAAAGTGACAGACAAATAAGGTTATTTCAAGGCATATATCTCATGAAAGGGTTTTATATGATGATTAATATTACTGATAAGTAGAATAATACCTGCCTTATTCCCTTCCATGGCACAAAAGAATCTCTTGAATGACATACACACGCTATGTCTTACAGCATCAGCAATACACCAAATATTGAAATTTCTGGAAATGTGTTCAAGAAAATCTGTATAAATTACATCCAAGACAAAAATGCAGCCCCACTCTGTAGGCCACACTTGATTCTATAGTTTCCCATGCATCTGATCTTTATATTACATGGTGGTCATAGTTAACTGTTATAGCTTCAGCTCGTACTTATAACTTCGCTGTGCTATGAGTGTTGTGTCACTGTTTTTTCAGTTATTTGAGTAAAGCATATCATATTCTCATAATGAATGACTGGGCATTGCTAATACTTACATCAATGTTACTTAATTCAAAAAGCTAATTTTTTTCCGTACTTACATGATCACTGTCTTTAGCTGCTGTGGTGAGGACGTGGAGAAGATGAAGATGCAGCAAGGGGGGGGGGGGAGGAGAGCAGGAGAGGGATGCAAGCTGTGGGTGAGGAAGGATACTAGTGTTTCTGGCGGAGTGTGTACAGACTACAAAGGCCAGGTTAGGCTGCTAGGTGCCATGTTTGTTGGAAAACTGTAAGAGGGAAGTGGTAGAGAGTGGAGGACATTTGTGGAATGGAAAGTATTTGTGGAGCTGGAATGTGAGCAGCGAAGGCGAGAGATGGTGAAGGATGGAAAGGGAAACATAGAATATATTGTAGGGAAAGTTCCCGTGTGCACAATTTCAGAGCTAGTGTTGATGTGTAGGGATCGAGACATGTCTGTTAAGCAGACATATCATGTATGGGTGCATATTCAGCAACTCGGTGATCCAGCTATCTCTTAGCCATAGTTTGTCGATGACCATTCGTAGGGCAGACACTTTGTTAATTGTCACGCCCACATAGAAGGCTACACAGTGGTTGCATCTCACTTTGCAGATCAAGTGACTGCTTTCACAGGTTTCCCTGCATTTGATGAGTTAGGGTGTGGAATGATGAATAGGACAGGTCATACGTCTATATTTGTTGCAGGGATATAAGCCATGAGGCAAAGGGTTGGGAGCAGGGATAGAGTAAGGATGGACATGAATATTACATAGGTTTGGGGGGTGGCAGAATACCACTGTGAGAGTGGCAGAGAAAATAATGTGTAGCATATTCCTCCTTTCAGAGCATGATTAGAAGTTATCAAAGCCCTGGCAGAGAATGTGATTCACCTACTCCAGTCCAGAGTTCACGGGAGGAGTGCTCCTTTGTGGCCAGATGGTGGGTTTTTGGAAGATTGTTGGTGACTGGAAAGACAGGGACATTAAATATGGTTCTGTACAAACTTGGGAAGGTAATTTCAATGTGTTGAGGCCTCAGTGAGACCTTAGGCATATTTGGATAGGGATTGCTCATCATTGCAGATGTGATTGTTAGGTTGTGTAATGGGTGGTAGCTGTTCAATAGGTAGTTTATAGCTTTCGCAGCCTAGCTGCTTCATCAGGCAGAAGGGAAGGAGAGGGAAAAGGAAATGATGAGGGATTTAAGGAAGGGGGTAAGGAGCCATTCCAATCCCGGGACAGGAAAGACTTACCTTGGGGGAAAAAATGGAAGGTAAATAAATGCACATACACCCACACATTTACACAGACACAAGTACACTTAGGCAGACATACTGTAGAACTGTAGCTACAGTTCTACAGTATGTCTGCCTAAGTGTACTTGTGTCTGTGTAAATGTGTGGGTGTATGTGCATTTATTTACCTTCCATTTTTTCCCCCAAGGTAAGTCTTTCCTGTCCCGGGATTGGAATGGCTCCTTACCCCCTTCCTTAAATCCCTCATCATTTCCTTTTCCCTCTCCTTCCCTTCTGCCTGATGAAGCAGCTAGGCTGCGAAAGCTAGCATTTTTGAGTGTGTGTGTGTGTCTGTGTGTTTATTTGTTGCTATTACTGCCTGTGCCCCTTCGCCTGGTAAGTGTTCTTCATCTATTTTTTACGTATATTTTTTTCCTGTTAGGAATTTTTCCTCTATAATATATATATATATATATATATATATATATATATATATATATGACGGAGGAGAGGTTAGCATAGGTTTAGGCCAGGAGTGTGGCGGTAGGAAAAGATATGTTGGAGGGCAAGTTCCCATCTCCATAGCTCCGAGGAAATGGTGTTCAGTGATAGTATCCAAATAGCATGTGTAGTGTAACACATGCCAACGTCCCTGGAATCATGCTGGAGGGCATGCTCTGCCACAGGATATTGGGTGTCCCACAAACAAACAGTCCATCTGTGACCGTTCATGCATTCAGCCAACATAAAAGGGTGTGCAGTAGACACATGTTAGTAAAAGGCGTGTTGTTTTGCATGTGGCTCTGCTTTGATTGGGTTTGGTTTTTCCTGTGGTGGGGCTAGAGTATGTGGATGTGGGAGGGTACATTAGACAGGTTTTTCAGTGGTATTGGTTACAGGGGTAGGAAACATTAGGTAGGGAGGGTGGGTTTGGGATGTTGTAAGGTTTGACGAGGGTGTTTTGGAGGTTGGGAGGACGGCAGAAGGTTACTTTGGGTGGTGTTGGAAGCACACTTTATATCATTGCTCCAATTTCAGGGCATGACTTGGGAAAGTCATAATCCTGAAGGAGCAATTTGTTGAAACATTCCAGGCGAGGATGCTACTGGGTGAGTAAGGGGATCCTTCTGGGTGGTCTGGGGTTAGGATCATTGTTGCTGGAAGGGGAGGAATGGAATACTTGGGAGATCTGCTTGCAGACAAGGTCTGTTGGGTAGTTGCACGAGAGGAAAGCATTCGACAGGTTGTTGTTGTTCTTGTTATTGTTGTTGTAGGTGGTGAGGGATTCGTCACTGGAGCAGATACGTTTCCTACGGATGCCTAGGCTGTAGGAAGGGATGGTAGCTATCAAAGTGGAGGTACTGTTGCTTATTTGTGGGTTTAATATGGACTGAGGTGTGGATGTGAGACTCAATAAGGTGAAGGTCAACATCAAGGTAGGTGTTTTGAGTTCTGGAGAAGGACCAGGTAAATTTTAGGTTAGAGAAGGAGTTAAGGTCTTGAAGGAATTTCAGTGGGGTTTCTTCACCATTAGTCCAGACCACAAAAATATCATGTATGAATCTATACCAAACTTGGGGGTGCCTTTTCCATGCGGCCCATGAAGAGGTTGGCATGGGAAGAGGCCATTCTGGTTGTCCATAGCTGTCCCCTTGATTTGTTTTTAGGTCTGGCCCTACTCATAGGTGGTTTGACATATACAGAAAACCAACAACATCAAGCAACTTTATTCATGTCCATTCATGTCATCCCCGATAACACAAACTAGCATTTTTCCATTTAGTGACTAACAGATGACATGGTCAAACAAAAAGAATTAAGTATACTTCAATACATTGCCCAACAAAATGAATATGACCTCAACATTGTACTAAATCTATACAATGCAAAAAGAATCATGATCCATTAATAACATATGCAGGAATCACCTTGTAAAGAAAAACACCTCAAAGGAAAAAATTAATATATATCAGTACAACATATCTAGGGAAAATCACAAATAAACTGTAAGTTAAAAGAAATCACTTTTGCATACCGAAATATACACTATAAGAAGCAAAATTGTCACACATACGACAAAACCTTTTAAATTTCTAAATCCTGGTACATACAAAATCTCTTGTAATTCATGTAATAAATATTACATAGGCCAAACCAGATGTAATTTCACCATTTGTTATAAAGAACACACTAGAGACAGTGAGAAAAGCCTATCCACTTTTTACCAGCACTTACAATTGGAAAATCATACTGTAGGGCACTATATAAAATACACTTGAAATTTTACATATTATACAGAAGGGATATGAAGTAAACATTCTAGAAGATATTGAATATGTATACATGCAACTAGTGATGCAAATAATTTATTAAATCGTTAAAGTGATTGTAAAAACAAACATTTTATCGATAATTTTACTGATTCTTTAATGCAGGGACAAAGAATAATACAGATTACCACTGATCAAAGATCGTACTATAATGCTAATGTCAGCCAAAGAGTAAATAAGGAAAACCCTATCAAACATAAATTTATTGTCTATATATCCTCTTAAAAATAAAAATGAAAACTTTAACCACACTCCCTACATAATAACATGCACAGAAATAATAAATACAATTATGCCATCTCTATTAACTTTTATTTATTCTCTTTGGAAAAAAATGTAAACACACAGTATTCTGAGGCACTGAGAGATAACTGACTAAAATTCACAAATGGAAGTATAAGATCAAAAGAGCAGGTAATAAATATGGAATAGTTATTTAAAGCCGCTGTATACCGTATGTACTGCACTGTATATTTGAAATTTTGTTAATTTTATTTATCCAGTATTTGGCTACATATTGATAACAGAAAATGTTTTTGCACAAAGACACCTGACGATGATCTAGTGCACTAGTAAATTAAAAATATAGAACAGTGTTCTGCTCCAGACAATAACAATTATGTCAATCTACTACATCTGTAACACTAGACCTAAGATATAACAAGGTTGATTTTTTTAAGTTCACCATCTTATGATGTTATTACAGAACAACTTTCTGTTCAACCAAAGTTCTAAAGAAAATTAACGAAGACAAATCGAAATGAAGAGTAGCTGCTCTTGAAGGCTACTAACAGTTATTCATGTTACGCAATTGTGACACCTCACGTGGAAATCAGTACCAGCCATACTCGTATTTTGTGTGAACTTCTTGGTAGTTGTTAACTGTGCTAAAAATGAACTAAAGGAGTATAGGCCAGGTCAGATTTAATTCACATGTACCTGTAATTTTCTGGTGCCAGAAATACAGTATATTTAGGGACATGCTTGTAGTTGGGAGCTGCAAGGTGAGTAATGGAGCCACTTAGGAATGTGCTGCTAGGGAGGGGAAGAAGGCCAGTGTGTATTCTGTGTGCAAATCAGGTGGAGTCATTCCAGATGTGTAACGGGTCCTTGTGGATGCCATGAAGAGTACAGGGTGCAGCCAAATGCAGGTGGTGGCTCATGTCAGTACCAATGATGTGTGACACTTTGGGTTGGAAGAGATTCTTTCCAGTTTTGAGTGGTTATTTGAAGTTGTAAATACTGCCAGTCTTGATTGTAAGATGAAAGCAGAACTCACCATCTGCAATATAGTTGATATCCCTTCTGTATGATATGTAAAATTTCAAGTGTATTTTTATATAGTGCCCTACTGTGGACCTGTGGTAAAGAGCCAAGTTGAGGGTCTGAATCAGAGGCTCAGATGGTACTGCCATCATTTAGGCTGCAGATTCCTTTGTTTGCACCATCAGGAGGTGGGGTTCTGAATTACACTAAACAGGTGAGGCATCCACTACATGCAGGAAGCGGTTCCAAATGTAGCATGAGCTGTGTGGTGTGGACTGGGTAGATTAAGGTTAAGGGTCTCTGGAACATACAAAGAAGAGTTTGTTTCAAAGGTCATAGATAGGACGAACGCAGATCTGAGAACCATTTTTCTAACAGTTAGAAATTATAATAGCTGTGTGGCGAAAGTACGAGTGCTCCAAGTGCTAATATAAAGCACTGAAGTTCAAATCATTATAGGTAGAAAAAGCAGGTTAAAGCTGGAAATAAGTTCAGCAGAAATTTTTACAAAGGGACAAATAACTGTTCAGGAAGCATAAATTGAATAAAATAGTTCGTGGTGGTGTTTTTTTCCTTCAGAAGCAGTTTATCCTGTAGCAAAATTGAAATAATTAGTTCCTGCGAGTTGGTATGGGTAGAGGTTATACCTGACGACTGTAATAAGTTAATAATTGCTGCTGTCTCAGATAATTTGATTGCAGAAATGGTCAGAGGAAGCTTGACCAAATTTGAAAAAATGTACCCAAAGCCTACCATTTTTAATTTGTAGCGATTTTAACTTACTCTCAATATGTTGGTAAAAATACATGTTCAAAACCAGAGGCAAGCATAGTTCAAAATTGTACTGAACACATTGTCCAAAAATTATCTTGAGCAGTTAATTCATGAACCCACTAGAATAAACAATGGTTGTGAAAACATACTTTACCTATCAACAAATAGTTCAGAGCTAATAAAGAGAATGAAACAACACAGGCATTAGTAAACACAGTGTTGTCCTAGCGAGGCTAAATATAAAAATTTCAAAAAATGCCAAAATGAAACAAAGAAATATATTTATTCAAAAAAGTAAATAAAAATTCGCTTAACACTTTCTTGAGTGAGAATCTCCAGCCTTTCAAAACGAAATAATATTGACAGCTGTATACAGATTTACACCAAAGAAATTAACAAAAGAGGGGGTTGATCTACTGTGACACGGATTGTACACCAATTAGGTTCCTTTCAGAGTATGCTGACATAATTACTCCATACCTAGCTATTATGTACAACTGCTCGCTCAGCTGTACCCAAAGACTTGAAAGTTGCGCAGGTTGCGGCAGAACGACCTCTTCGTGCGGCAGAATGTGTGCTAAAACCTTATCTTCAAAAGCACTCGTCTTGTATGATTAGGGTTAAATGTGGCCATGTCAGACTTCGTAATGCTTGAGGTGTCCACTCGCATATAAAAATTTATATAAAAATAAAAAAGAAAACTAAAATATGTTCATGTAAAATCTTTATACGTTGCAATATTTCAAAATCAGATTCTTGCGCCGAGGGAAGAAGTCTTTAACAGTCACTCTTATTAAAATATTTCTAAGTTCTGTCATACATAAGACTGTCAAAAGAAATTCTTCAGTTTGTAGTCATTGCTATAGGCATAGACAGGCCTACTATGCAGACTAGAAGAGCTGATCCCTATCGTAGATGCAGTATGGTCTTGTGAATGGCTGCTGTTTTGGCAAAAGGCTGTGGGGTTGTACTTGAGACCCACTTAAGTTTGCTGGGCCTACTGAATATTGTCTGGATCCAGATTCATAGATGTTATGAATAATGGCCGGAGACTTAAGAGTGCTAGGTATCCACCACCAGAGTTGTCATCCTGGAACTGGACTTGATATCTGTTGTTGGTTATTGGGGTAGGTTTTATGATGTAACTGGTTTAATGTGACACAGATTGTCCAAAAATTACTTCAAAATTTGGATGGTGTAACTCAAAATAAACATAAATGAGCAACATAACTTATGCATTTCTTGATACCCTGATATTCATTCATATAATTAAGCAGACCAGATGTTGTTGGGTAGGAATTACCTCTAAGTAACAGAAGTATCTTTACTAGAGTATTACATCTTTATATCTCATAACAGACTGACACAGGTTGTGCCTTGAAACACATGCAAAATTTAACTCTCCAGATTGTGTGTGTGTGTGTGTGTGTGTGTGTGTGTGTGTACACTACCTGTCAGAAAGTGTCCTGCACCCAGAGGGAGTGGTTAGAAGTTAATGAAGTACATAAGACGAAAGACCAAGTGACTTAACTGAACTGTATGCCACGTGGGATGAAAGAGAGAAGGCTATTGGCAGTTACAGGTGGAATGTTGTTACCAGAACAGTGTGGTGTTGCATCCCCTCAGCTGCCTTGTGTAGTTCAGAATGATGCTAAACAGCTTATGGATCTTCCCCTGAGGCAAGTTTGTCCTCAGTTATTGCAGCTGCCCTTTCAAATCATATAGATTGTTCCTGATTTTGCTGGTCATGGGAGGATTGAACACACTATAGTCAGTCCATAAACATACATAATAACCCTGTTTTTATGTTCCCGGATTTTATATTTTCCCACTTTTTACGCCATTTTTTGTCAGCACCATGTTCACAGTGTTAATTCGCCCTGGTTTTTCCGTTAAAATATATACATTTTCCCCTGCATTTTACGTTTTATAAAACCATGTTCAAAGAAAAAAAAATTGATGTAATTGATGTAAATTGACCCTGGCATGGCTTTCGCCTTTAAGCATAGTGTTTATAAACATTATGTAGTTATGTTTCTTGACACCTCATGTTTATTCAATGTATATTTCACGTTCCATTGTTTGCAGTATACGCTAAATTCACTCAACGATGTGTTGGCTTATGGGAGCATCCCATCAGTAACTGCTCTGAGTGTCAGCTTCGCTTAGGTTACATGACCGGTAGTTTTTCATGGTTTCAATATCTAAGTAAGTATTTTTTGTGACTTTTATGAACAGTGAGAATGGGTTTGCTTGTGTATGTTTCTCTCCACATTGAATGTGGCACAGTATCTTGTTGTTGTTGTTATGGTCTTCAGTCCGGAGACTGGTTTGATGCAGCTCTCCACCCTACTCTATCCTGAGCAAGCCTTTTCATCTCCTCATAAGAACGGCAACCCACATCTATTTGAATCTGCTTACTATACGCGTATCTTGGTCTCCCTCTGCGATTTTTACCCCACACACTTCCCTCCAATGCTAAGTTTACGATTCCCCGATGTCTAAGAATGTGTCCTACCAAGCGATCCCTTCTTTTAGTCAGGGTATGCCAAAAATTCCTTTTCTCACCAATTCGGTTCAGTACCTCTTCATTAGTTATGCGATCTACCCACCTAATCTTCAGCATTCTTCTGTAGCACCACATTTCAAAAGCCTCTATCCTCTTCCTGTCCGCAATGCTTATCGTCCATGTTTCACTCCCATACAAGGCAACACTCCACACAAATGCCTTCAGAAAAGACTTCCTTACACTTAAATTAATATTCGATGTTAGCAAATTTCTCTTTTTCAAAAATGCTTTTCTTCCCATTGCCATTCTGCATTTTGTATCCTCTGTACTACGACCATCGCATGTTATTTTACTACCCAAGTAACAAAACTCATCTACCACCTTCATTGTTTCGTTACCTAATCTAATTCCTTCAGCATCGCCTGATTTTCTAAGACCGCATTCCATTATTTTTGTTTTGCTCTTGTTAATGTTCATTTTATACGCTCTCTTCAACACACTGTCCATTCCATTCAACTGCTCTTCCAGGTCCTTTGCTGTCTCTGATAGAATTACAATGTCATCAGCAAAACGCAATGTTTTTATTTCTTCCCCCTGAACTTTAATCCCTATTCCAAATTTTTCCTTGCTTTCCTTCACCGCTTGCTCGATGTACAAATTGAATAACATCGGAGAAAGGCTACAACCCTGTCTTACTCCCTTCCCAACTGATGCTTCCCTTTCATGCCCTTCGAGTCTAATAACTGCGATCTGGCTTTTGTACAAGTTGTAAATAACTCTCCTTTCCCTGTATTTTACCCCTGCTGACTTCAGAATTTGAAAGAGTGTATTCCAGTCAACATTGTCAAAAGCTTTCTCCAAATCTACAAAAGCTAAAAATGTAGGTTTGCCTTTCCTTAATCTATCTTCTAAGATAAGACGTAAAGTGAGTATTGCCTCCCGGGTTCCTACGTTCCTCCTGAATCCAAACTGATCTTCCCCGAGGTCAGCTTCTACCAGCTTTTCCATTCTCCTGTAGATAATTCGTGTTAAAATTTTGCAACCATGACTTATCAAACTGATGGTTCTATAATTTTCACACCTGTCTGCGCCTGATTTTTTTGGAATGGGGATTATTACATTTTTCTTAAAGTCTGACGGTATTTCGCCTGTCTCATACATTCTACACACCAGTTCAAATAGTCTTGTCATGGCTGGCTTTCCCAGAGACTTTAATAGCTCTGCGGGTATGTCATCTACTCCTGGGGCCTTGTTCCGACCTAGGTCTTTCAAGGCTCTGTCAAATTCATCTCTCAGTATAGTATTTCCTATTTCATCTTCATCTACTTCCTCTTCCCTTCCTACAACATCGTCTCTAAGTTCATTTCCTTTGTAGAGCTGCTCTATGTACTCTTTCCACCTTTCAGCTTTCCCTTCTTTGCTGAGAACTGGTTTCCCATCCGAGTTCTTGATATTCGTAGAGCTGCCCTTCCTGTCCCCAAACGTCTCCTTTATTTTCCTGTAGGCGGTATCTACTTTTCCCCTTCTTATACATTCTTCTACGGATTTGCATTTGGCTTCTAGCCACTCCTGCTTAGCCATTTTGCACTTCCTGTCAATCTCATTTTTTAGTCGTCTGTACTCTATTTTGCCTGTTTCATTTACTGCATTTTTATATTTTCTCCTTTCATCTATTAAATTTAGTATTTCCTGTGATATCCAAGGATTTTTTGTTGGTCTTGCCTTCCTACCTATTTTGTCCTCTGCTGCCCTCACTATTTCGTCTCTCAATGCTACCCATTCCTCTTCTACTGTTTTATTTCCCCCTGTTTTTGTCAATTGTTGCCTAAATCTCCCTCTGAAATTCTCCAGAACTTCACTTTCCTTCAATTTATCTAAGTCCCATCTCCTTATTTTCCTACCTTTCTGCAGTTTTTTCAGTTTCAGCCTACAGTTCATGACTAACAAGTTATGGTCAGAGTCTATATCTGCCCCTGGGTATGTCTTGCAGTTTAGGACCTGGTTCCGGAATCTATGTCTTACCATTATAAAATCTATCTGATACCTTCCTGTGTCTCCTGGTCTCTTCCACGTATACAACCTTCTTTTGTGATTCTTAAACCATGTGTTTGTTACGATTAAATCATGTTCCGTGCAAAATTCTACCAGTCGACTTCCTCTTTCATTCCTCCTGCCCAGTCCATATCCACCTACTATTTTTCCTTCTCTTCCTTTTCCTACTACCGAATTCCAGTCTCCCATAACAATTAAGTTTTCCTCTCCCTTAACTGTCTGAATAATTTCCTGTAGCTCCTCATATATTTCTTCGATCTCCTCATCATCGGCAGAGCTAGTTGGCATATAAACCTGTACTACTGTTGTTGGTGTTGGCTTCGTATCTATCTTGACAATGATAACGCGATCACTGTGCTGCTCATAGTAGTTTACCCGCATTCCTATTTTCTTATTCATTATCAGTCCTACTCCTGTGATACCCCCAACTGATTTTGTATTTATAATCCTGTACTCACCTGACCAGAAATCCTGTTCATCCTGCCACCGAACTTCACTAATCCCCACTATATCTAACTTCAACCTATCCATTTCCCTTTTTAAATTTTCTAATTTTCCTACCCGATTAAGGGATCTAACATTCCACGCTCCGATCCGTAGAATGCCAGTATTGTCTTTCCTGATGACAACATCCTCCTGAGTAGTCCCCGCCCGGAGATCCGAATGGGGGACTATTTTACCTCCGGAATATTTTACCCGAGAGGATGCCATCATCATATGTTCATACAGTAGAGCTGCATGTCCTCGGGAAAAGTAACGGCTGTAGTTTCCCCTTGCTTTCAGCCGTTCGCAGTAGCTGTGTGGCAAAGCCACATTAGCTGATGTTACAAGGCCAGCTCAGTCAATCATCCAGACTGTTGCCCCTGTAACTACTGAAAAGGCTGCTGCCCCTCTTCAGGAACCACACGTTTGTCTGGCCTCTCCACAGATACCCCTCCGCTGTGGTTGCACCTACGGTACGGCTATCTGCATCGTTGAGGCACGCAAGCCACCCCACCTCGGCAATGTCTGTGGTTCATGGGGGTAGCACAGTATCTTATAACCTCAAAAAGACGATTACAGTTTGAGATGCTGACCCTGTGCTAATGTCACAAAAAATACTGACATATATATTTGTGCTTGAGAAAATGAATAAATTCGTGAATATCATTGTGCAAAACACAGAAAAATACAGAACTTGCCCAATGTTCCATTACTTAAATAATGAATGCCAGTTACAGGTTAGCTGACAATATTGATTATGATGAATGACATTACAGCTAAAATTTTACCTACCACCCCGGTGACCTTGCATGGTTATATTTCCAACATCAACAAAACAGAAGAAAATATTTGCCAAGAAGTTAATTGAAGAAAACTCTGTTTGTCATAAACACACTTTAGCTCGTTCCGCATTCATTCGCCAAATGACCCGGCCATCACTCCGGCCGTATGACAGCCCGCCGCCAGCAGATGGCATGCAGCTCATTTCAGCTGTCTAGACAACCGTGCCCTCCCATGACTAGGCCGGGAACTATCTTGGTCGGGCCAGCGCCAGCCACGGAGCACAAAACGGGCATGCGCGATCTGAATGGCCCGCTAGGCCATAACATCCCACCCCTCTTGGGGTGAGGGGCCAGAATCCGGAACAGCGGTGAAGAAGTCTGGCTGCTGGGACTCTTCCACCTCTTCCTCCATCCAATCGTCTGATGGCTTCATCTACTCCCTAGCCGGAACCACCTCACCCCTTTGTTCGCCCTCGCGAGCAATGTCTTGCTGCTCCCAGCACTGGCGATGGCGGTGAGTCCTCTGTTCCCTCCTCCTGTGGTACATCCATCGGCAACTCGGGGCTCCCGTCGGCTGGCTGCAAGGCGCCCCAACCGCCGGTGACCGGAGCTGTCCACTCCTTGGAGCTGGCCGCTGGGGCTGCGGCAGGGAAGTGGGCCCCGGACCCCGGCGGTGCCAGCAAATCTCCTAGCCCACCAGCCAATGTCCATGGAAATGAAGTTGGTAGACAACTGTCCCCTGATGGCGCTCTCAACAGAGGGGGGCTGGACCTGGAAAAGGGGGAAGTGACCGTAGGTGTGGGAGGAGGATGGCGGACCCAGAGCTGATCGTGGTGGCAGATGAGGATACCAGTAGGAGAACGGACCTCACAGAGACGACAGCCCCGCCCCACGGCTGGGACCCAACTAGGATGGCGGCTGTAGCCTCGCCCAGACAGCCAAATCTGGGGCAAAACATGACAGAGGACGAGGAAGGGGTGTGGGCGAGCCTGGATGCAAGAGGGACAACAGCGTCCTATGAGGGCGGCCGTGGAAGAGCTCAGAGGGGCTCTTCTGACGGGCTGGCGTGGACCGATAAGATGACAGGAATCGGAGGAGGGCTTCCTCCACTGAAAGATGCGACACATACTTGCGCATTTGCGTCTTGAAAGTGCGGACAAACCTCTCTGCCACCTCATTTAACTGTTGGTAGAAAGGTGGGGCCAGGACATGGTGGATCCCATGGGTAGAACAAAAATCGTGAAAGTGTTGTGAAGTAAACTGTGGCCCATTATCTGTCACCAATGCGGCTTCAATAGAAAATATCTTTAACAGGGAACTTGTGGTAACTTCCACGGACGTGCAGGCCAGGCGAACAACAAACGGGAAGTTGGAATATGCGCCAATAATGCAAAGCCAATAGCTATCTAAGAAGGGCCCTGCAAAATTGACATGGAGTCATTCCCAAGGTGTGGACGGAGTGGGCCATGGAGAGAGAGATGAGCGAGGAGCTGCTTGTTGGGACGCACAAGAAGAGCATCCTGCTATGAGGCGAGTTATGTCCCCATCTATGCCTGGCCAATATACATGTCGACGGGCAAGCATCTTTGTGCAGGAGACGCCCCAGTGGTCCTGATGTAGAAGATCGAGAATCCGGGGGCACAATGCTGCTGAAACCACCACTCGATGGGTGCCGTCTTCCGTGGACAGAAGTAAAATGCCCTCGTAGGTGCTAAGGCAGTGACAAATTGCATAATAATTGTAGAGAGGGTCTGATGCCTGACCCAGAGGACGCTCCAACCAGCCTTGCCTCACCCGTTGAAGGACAACCCAGAGGACAGAGTCAGCAGCCATAGCTTCCGCAATCCTTGAGCTATTGATAGGAAAACCGGCGACTACGTCTACTGCCAACTCGTCTACTGGAAAACTCAAAACCTCTTTGGCATCAAAGACTGGGTCGGGGCCTACTGGGAGGCACAATAGGGCGTAGACATTGGTGTGATGAACTGTTGAGCGGTACTGTATCTCTTAGTGAAAATGAGAGGGGTACAAGGCCCAGCATTGAAGACGATGGGCTGCCTTGTCAGGAAGAGCTGCCGATGAGTGGAACAAAGACACTAATGGGCAGTGGTCCATGTATAGGGTGAACTTTGACCCATAGAGATAAACAAAATTTTTTTAGAGCAAAAACATGGCTAGGGCCTCCTTGTCCACTTGGGAATACCGGCGCTGTGCCTCCGTAAGAGTTTTAGATGCAAAAGCCAATGTGCGCTCCAATCCATTGGGGAACCAATGTGCCAGCACCGTCCCCACTCCGTGCTGGGAGGCGTCTGCTGCCACCACAAGCGGAAGCCCTGGGTTGTATGCAGCGAGGCAGGGAGCCTCAAGGAGGGCTGCTTTAAGTGATTGAAAAGCCCGCTCGCAAGCTGGAGACCAGTGGAACGGGACGCCCTTACACAGCAATTGGTGCAGGGGGTGAGCCACTGTGGCTGCCTGTGGGAGGAGGGAGGAAGCAATTTTGACCAGGAATACTTGAAGTTCTTGAACGGAAGAAGGACGGGGAAGATCTGCGACTGCACGCACGTGATCAGCCACGGGATGCACCCCCAACCTGGATACCTCATAGCCCAAGTACCCGATAGACGGTTGGAAGAAAGATGATTTCTGGAAATTACAGCGGAGGCCAGCCTCCTCCAGAATGGAAAACAAGGAACGGGGGTTGGCAATATGGTCAGTAGCTGTGGACCCTGTCACCACAATATCATACATGTCGTTCACGCAATAGGGAACCGGTGCTAGCAACTGCTCCAAAAAATGCTGAAAGATTGCGGGGGCACTGGCCACCCCGAAAGGCAATCACTTGTATTAATATAGGCCAAAAGGTGTAGAAATTACCAGCGCCTGCTTGGAAGCATCATCTAAAGGCAACTGGAGATAAACCTCTACCAGATCTATCTTCGAAAAATAGTGCCCCCCTGACAACCAATCTATCAATTCCGATGGGTGAGCCATGGGAATAGAATCAATGAGGGAGTGAGAATTTACAGTTTTCTTAAAGTCGCCACATAAACACAGAACACAGGGCCCCAGAGGGCTTGCATATGACAACTAGAGGAGAGGCCCACTCGCTTGCTGACAGGACGCAAAATACCCTCTGCCGTCAGGCAATCTAATTCGGATTTAACAGCACTATTGAGGGTGATTGGAAGGGGCTGAGCTCAACAGAAGACGGGGTGAGCCGTATTTTTAAGTGTAATAGTGGCCCAAAAATTCTTGGCACACCCAAGACCCGGCGCAATCAAGGAGAAGAGATCCGTCCGGATCTGCACGAGACTCTCGTATGGAATTTAATTGGAAACCTAGCAGACAGAATCAGTAATACTAAAGCCAAAAGCATGGAAAGCATCGAGGCCGAAGAAATTCGTTGCCGTCGCACTGTTTACTATCACAAACGGTACTGCGCGGCTAACATTCTGATATGTAGCTTCGGCGACAAACCTTATTAATATCCATGGGTGATGCGTCAAAATAATGAGGGTGAAAGGTCCTTTCGCAGCTCCGATCAGAGGAGCGACACACTCGGGCGATGGGTCCGAATTTTCTACAACGATTACTCGTTGCCCATCTGTGCGAGCACGATTCCCGAGAGTGGGACGCCCCGCACGAAAGACATGAAATCAGTTCGCTTTCTGAAGCGGGCGACGCGCATCGCCATTCCCCCTGCCCACACGAAACAAACGAGCGCCGCAGTGTCAGAAGGGAGGGAGGGGAGGGAGATGCAACAACAGCCACTGAAGAAACCAGCACTGCGGAATACTGGGCCGGATCGGCAACTGAGGATACCTCCCCCGAAGTGGAAAGTTGACTCCCCATGGCCTCAGAAACTTCAAATGCGCACACAATACGCAAAACCACCCATAATGAGGGATCGTCCGATTGAAGAGCCTGCTCACGAATGTCCAGGTTGGGAGCAAAATAAACCAAAAACAGACTATGAAGTTAAAAAATAATGCTGTTCCATCTCTATGGTGGACAGATTCTTGTATGTAACCTGTCTGCTCAGTAAAAGTAATTCCCTTCATAATGCTAATATTTCATGGTAAAACATTTGTGTTGTCACTCAGTTGGCTAATGCCAATGTCACATAATTGCCAACATTATCTTATGAGGCTGCCAGGACAAAATAAAAAAAAAAAAAAATCCACATCATATAAAGTTGCCAGTTCCAGTTCTGCTTGTCACTTAAAAATAGTACAAAATTCAGATAACCTTTATCACATTATAAATAAACTTCCTGCTGACTATTTTAATGCCTTTTATGTAGGTGTATCAAACTACAACAATGCAAGGGTGATCCAGTAAGCAAATTTTACCATTTAAAACTGTATTTCTCCGCATTTTACGTTTTTCTGCAATTTACACCATTTTCTGTGAAGTCCCTTGAAACTGTAAAAAAGGGGTTCTGCTGAACTTGCTCTCTGTTGGCATGCGTTGTTGTATTGGAACACTTTTCCAGGATGCTATACCATCAGAATATTTTTTGATTTGCTGCTGTTCTGTCAATGTCTGCTGAAGTACGACAATAGGTGATCTGAAGGCATATCCTTTGACTCCTCACACCATGATGCCAAGGTTTACACAGCTCCCCCCCCCCCTCTCTCCCCCCAGAATACTTGCAAGAGTACCCTCTGCCCTTGACCGCAGGATCCTAACGCAATGGGAAAGTTGGACTGATCAATGGATGTGATATTTCACCATTTGTCCTCTGTTCATGCCTCTTGTGTACAAGCACCAGTCAAAACACGTGTGTTGGGTTTGTACGGGTGGGGCAGTAGGACCTTAAATCGGTAGATGTGGATCATTTAGATACTGTAGGGGAACACACAGGATGTTACAGGGTTATAGGTGCTGAGGTCACGGGATCCTGCATTGCTTAGTGCACCCTACAATGGTTCTCCCTCAGGTTGATGCTCCTTGGTCAGCCTGAACCTCCATAACATGACTGGGTTCTCTCATTACCCACTGATTCCAACAATGGGCTACTGTGACATCTGATTGGCCCACATGCCTGGCAATTTCAAAATACAACCACCCCGTTTCATGCAATCCTACAATGTGGCTTTGGTGCTTCATACTGTATCTTGCTTAGCTATCTGAACCATGGCAGTTGAACGGTACCAATTGCGACAACAGGCCAGTAATAATACAAATGCACTGAAGTGGGCATTCTAAGCATTACTGAACCATGTACATCCAATCATTTACTCACACATCAATGGTATGCATGTATATCAAAATGGGATTGTATTGGACTACTACTCAGTGTATCACTTCTTGTCTGGCAGCATACATCTTAACATAATTATAATTACAAGGTATGTACCATGTACAGTATGAGTACAGGACCTAAAATTACAAAACCTAACAAAAAGATTAATGTAAATTCAATTTTGCTTTGGAACAGGTTTTCATTGAAGTTTAGGAAATTACATTTAAGTGGACAATTGATACAGAAAGAAAGTTAATAAACATTTTAATTACTCAGTGGATCTTATTGCTAATATTTTCATTAAGACTCTCAAAAATGCTGATACATTTAATACAGTTAAAATTCTGATAGAAATGGCCTAGTACTACCATAAAACAGGAAAAATGACATGTTTATTGTTAATCTGTTTGAATGTGCATATCTACAAAGCTATACAATGAATTTCCATAAGATTTTAATACGTACCTTGACCTTTGTTTAGGACAACATACAGACATCATTACATCATAATCAGATTGTGGATAAAGAAAATATCATGATAACTTTCTGTAAATCTTTCCCTCTTAAAATCCTTTTACCTAACTCCCCTCCACCATCCACCACTCAACTTTATTTGATCCAATGGGCCCGCAGCACAGAAAATTTCTCTGAGAGACATCATATAATTATATCAATGTGCTGCTACTTTATAGTTTTTTAGTAAATATTATGGATACGTTTCGGCTAAATAGTCATTATCAGACAATCTGCGAAATATACAAGAGTTTTTACAACATTCTCCGTTTTGTTTTTATGTGCATATGTTATGTAAGTTTCTTCAATATACATTTTTTTTTTTTTAAATTACGTCCATATGACATTCTTTGGTTATGTATCCGCTTTGCTTTGGTATTGGCTTGGCTCAGTACTTGACATACAGTATCTCTGACTTCCACAAATCACCTATCACCTCCTCATAGCCTAGGTTGTGAATGTACAGAACTAAGGTGAGTACTGGCCAGCCAATCTGTCTTGTTCCAAGAATATTTTAGCATCTCAGTATAGAATTTCCATCAGTAATTGAAAATATTAAGATGTAAAGTTTTATTTATAACCATTTTATGTTTCCCTGTCAGTTGGTCTGTTTCAATAAGCTAAGTTCTTAAACAACTAGGTAAATATGTAAAGGGGTTCCTCAGCAAAATCATATCATGGAAACAAAAGTTATAGTAGTTTTAAATGCTCCCCTGCAAATTACTAGAGGAATCCTAATGGACTTTTGACTGATAAATTGGGCAAACTGTGATGCAATATAGATGCCTTTTTTTTTTTTTTTTTTTTTTTTTTTTTTTTAATTCATCGCAATCAGACCAGGGAAGCAAAAGATACCAAAATTCAAAATTTTAGGAACCTTGCTCTGCTGTTAGTTCCTTAGTACTTCAAAGAATCAATGGATGGTACTGTGAGCTTATTTAGCTTCCAATCTGTAACATTAGTGTTATTATTGGAAGCTTATGTCAGTTACAGAAGTAAGCTTCATAGTGTTAGATGTATTTACAAATACAAACTAATATTGAATTTACCTTTTCAGAATATAAGGATCTATGAATTTCATTTTGTTTTTTTAAATACTTTGCTTCATTTGAAGTTGAAGTGTGTGTTGTATTTTCTTGCAGTTACTGTTGGTTGCGAATACTGAGCCTGGCCGAGCTTGGTAACTGGGCTGAATTAGAGAAGTTGTCAAAAGTAAAGAAATCTCCAGCAGGTCATGAAGTGAGTACATCATTTGATTTGTTTTAATATATTACTATTGCTTGCATTACTTTATTTATTTGGACATAATAATAAAAAAAATTAATTTTGATCTAATAAATACCAATGTAGTTAATGTTATTGTGCTTTTGTTAATGTGTTTCAGCCATTTGTAGAAGTTTGTTTGAAGCATAATAATATTCATGAAGCACAGAAATATTTACCAAAAGTGAGGGATGAACTGAAGGTCAAGTATTATGTGAAGGCTAAGTGAGTATTCCATGCCATTATTCCATGATAAGTATATGTTTAACATTTTTTTCTTTTTTTCCATTTTGAACATGCTTTTTGCCTCTGTGCTTTAATAATTTTCGTATATTGATGGTATTATATATAATTTAGAACTTTGTTAAAGATTTAAAGCAGTTGTAGTAACAAATGAAAATGAAACCAGTGAAATTGATGGGGAAGGTGGGAGGAAGGGGTTTTGAGACATGGCTATATCATTTTGAGGAAGAAAGAAGTAATTCAAATGTTAAGTGTGTCTAATTAAATATTTTGAATTCACTCAAATTATATCTAACAACTGAATTCCAGGGGAGAATATCAACAATATTATAAGGATAAAAATTTTCAAACAATAGAGTGGCTCCTCAATACTTAGCTCAGCTCAATACAGCCTATAGTGGGACACAAAAGAAAAATTTCTTCTTCAGATTGGAGAGATGAGTGAAGAGAGAGGGAGTAAAAGTAAAAGTAGGTCTGATTTATTCCCAACCTTGGCCATGAGGTAAAGGTGGAGTGAATGGTGTGAAGTTGAGGTCAAAGATTCTGCATTGAGATCAAAGATAAAATGTAATATGTATCATGCCAAGCCAGCTGCAAATAAAAGAAAATAGATCAAGAAATAAAGAGAAGCAATAGGATCTATTTGAAGTGAACTGAATAATGCTGAGTGGGAAGGGAAGAAATTATAACTGTACAAGGATGTTGCAGAGGGTTTGGAGGATAGCAAAATGTGACTCTGGTTAATGTGAGGGAGGATAGGATAATTTGTAGGGATGACCTTGTGTCAAGACTTGACTTAAGAAAGTCGTTGTGCTGACAGAGCAGTTTGTTCAGGTATTTCATGCTGAGTGAGTTAGAGATGATTCTGAATGGTCATAAAGTAACAGAGATGGGTTACAAAATAAATCAGACTAATTTATTGATGAGGTCCATTAAAACAATATTATTACGCATTTTATAGAAAAAGGGGGTTCTAAAATTACAGTTTTAATAACAGTAACAGATTATGGGGGAAGATGCCAAGTGCAATAACACTAGAATATGAATACCCATGCTGAGATTGTAAAATGGCAATATGGCATAGGGAAGGGGGAAACAAAGCTTGTGCCAAAGTGATTACTCATGATTGGATCACAATTCTTAGCATGGAGTTTTAATTTTGCATCATTTGTTTGAAGAAAAATAAAATAAAAGTAATAGGACTTGGGGACTTTGCTTATCCACCAGCCTATCCGTAAGTGGCATCTCTTTGTTAAAACAAGTCGAAGAAAAAAGCCACCACACGGAATGGTTGCAGATTAGATTAGTTTTTCATTCCGTAGATCCATGTTGAGGAGATCATCATGGATGTGGAACATGTCAAGAAACAAAATTTACAAGTTGAATAATAGATAATACTAATAACATAAATACAGGTACATAGATCTTTAAGGTTTTTTTTTTTTTTTTAAATAGCTTATAATATAATAATACTAATATAGTATGAGTACATGCATCATTTGGTACAATTTAGAAATTCACTGATGGAGTAGAAGGAGTTGGGCACTAGAAAGTCTTTTAGGTTCCTCTTAAACTGATCTTTATTTGTAGCTAAATCTTTTATACTTGATGGCAAATTATTGAAAATGTGTGTTTCTGAGTAGTGGACCCCTTTTTGAACTAAAGTAAGTGCTTTTAAGTCCTTGTGTAGATAATTTTTATTCCTCGTATTGTATGTATGAACAGAGCTGTTTGTTGGGAAAAGGGATATATTATTTGTGACAAATTTCATTAAGGAATAAATATACTGAGAGGCAGTAGTTAATATACCCAGTTCTTTGAAGAGGCTTCTAAAGGACATCCGTGAATTTACTCACAAATAATACGTATTACACGTTTTTGGACTCTGAAGACTTTTGACTGCCTTGAAGAGTTACCCCAAAATATTATACCATATGCAAGCTTTGTTATTTTTATGTCTCCTATGTCTGATAACACTCATATTGAAAATACAGATTTGTTGAGTCGTTTCTGCAGTTCTGTGTTGTGCTCCTCCCAACTAAATTTATTATCCACTCCTTTAAAACCCACAGTCTTTCGTTTTTCTCCTCCTCCTTTCCTCTTTTCCGATAAAACAACAAATGGTTGCAAAAGCTTGAATTTTTGTGTTTTTATTTGTGTATCTGTCTACGAGCCTGTGCTTTGGGTAAGTTAAAAGATCTCTATTTTTTATACGTATCTTTCTCACCAGGAATGTCCCCCCCCCTCTCCCTATTGTAATTTGTTATATCCTTGTACAAAATAGCAACAAAAAAATTCAATCAGAGCATAGGAAAAAAATTCAAAGAATAAATAAGTTTCTCTATGCACTTGCTGTGACAAGATAATGTTACTCTTCACTGTGTTGAATGTCCTTTTGGTGATTTCCACACAGCTCCCCTCTGGTAGAGCAGAACTACAGGAATGTAGACATATTTATATTTCACCCAACATCTAGTTCCTGTGTGTACTAAAGGCATTGCTTGAACTTCTTCAGCCTCTGGTGCTAGCAGTGATGGTACCATTTCCTCTTGTGGTGTTGCAATTATATTGTCTGTGTCCAGTAGTATGGAAGGTGACACTTCATGTTTGTCATTTATGTGCTCTTCAGTTAGTAGCATATGTGTTGGTTTGATCCGTTACAACAATGCTATTTGACTCTTTACATTTTCATGTATATGAGTGGTATGTTCACCATGGGAGATCACTCAGTAGGGCTCAGAATATGAGGGTTGCAATGCCGACTTGAGAATGTTTGTCGGTAGCATATATGTGTACATGACTGATTATAGATCTTTGACCAGTAACTTAGTTATGACCACATGTCTCAGGGGATTTGATGGGCAAAGTCTGGCCATGTCCTCTTGCACTATTTACAGTACATGTGGCAGTGTAGTTTATCTTGCCCTAGTTTGATCAGCGAAGAATCCTGCAGGCAGCTGTAAAGGTTAACGGTAAACCAGTTCTGCAGTGGATGCCTCTACATCTACTTTTAATGCTGTAAGAAGGCAAAACAAAATAATTAACAAGGATTATGACAAAGTTCGTACATGGCTCACTAACATGTCCTTTACGTTCTATATCAGCATTCCACCATGGCATTGTTTGCTGGGTGGTACGCCATTGTATGATGGTGATGGAAACTGCAGAGGTTGGCAAGTTCTGAGAACAGTATCAATTTAAATGATGTCCCTGATTTGTGGTGATGTCCAAGGGACAGCCAAAACATGCAATTCATGACAAAAGAAAGACCCTTTCCACCGTTTCCACAGAAATGTCCAATAATGGCCATCTAGGTAAGCAGTCCTCTGCAGTGAGGAGGTAACAGTATCCTTCCAGCAGCAACAGAGGTCCTACGACGTCCAGGTGCAAGTGTGTAACATTACAACATAAGTGGGAAATGTTTTACTACATCGTGCAGGTGTCCGACTTTGATAATCTAACAATCTAAGCATATTTTTGCCCAAATATGGCAGTTCTTATTTGTATTGCACCAAACAAATCTCTGTCAACAAGTTGACACTCACATTTATTCCTGGATGAGCCACCCTGTGGCCATTGCAATTTCTCTTTTGCAATTCTCTCCTTGTGATTTGTAGGATCAAACTTGGAAACATTCACCAGTGGGTTGTATTTTCTTTGGATATAACTGTGAAGTACTATTGTAATGGAATTCAGTAGGTTGTTGGTCTGTCTCTTGTGCAGCAGCTAACCTATTATAGACAGTAACCTGAGAGACAGGAAACCACCATCATGGTCTTAGCTCCTTTCAATGCTGCTACTCTGACATGAATTGGGCGATGAATTGAAGTTGTCTAAATAATCACAGTGAGCAGTCACCTCTGTTCTTACTGAAAGCAAAAGTAATTGACGTGTGGCCTGTGAATGGCCTGGCCACCACTTGGGGCCAGAAGTTTCTGACAGCTTCGTAAATTGCAATGATTCCCTATCATAAATGCTCAATTTAACTTGTGATAAACTAATTTTATGGGAGAAGAAACTTTGGGGCTGCCAGTGGCCTTATAGATGCTGGTGTAGATCTGCACCTATGGCTTGTTGATTAGCATCCACATTGAAGAAACCAGTTTGATTTATTGATCAAAATGCTGAATTCATCAGTATGGTGGTGGACAGTCTTTAGATGCAGTTCATGCAATTCCTCAGACACCGTGAAAATCAGGATGTCATCAATGTATGCAAAGCAGTATTGAAAACTTCTTTGGACTTCATTGATATATCACTCGCAAGTCTGTGCTGCATATTTCAGACCAAATGGCATACAGAGGTATTCGGATGCCTTTGGCATACTGACTGGTTGGTCTGGTATTGAGTGATGTGGTTTTGTATAGCTATCAGGAATGGTACAGATATTGAGCACCCAGTTGTCTCTACATGGTCTGCAGGTCTTGTTTATTTAATTTACTAGATGAACTGATAGTGACCACAGTCTGTTGGAACTACGAGCGATTCCTAAATGGAGTAGTTCTTTGAATTTTGCCTTCACAGTCATAAGGTAACCAGTGTTGGCACTGAGACACCGGGTGTAGGAGAGACCAGGTGTAGTCCTGATGTGATGGACCATGTTGTGCTTAACTATCTGCATACATGGCATGGATTCACAATTTTATACATTTGGTGCCCTTTCTGTCTGTCCTCGAATGTAGGCAGAGAATCTCATCCTAGGGTGCTTTTAATGCACTCCATACCCTGGCAAATGCTTGACAATCTGATAGCTGCTTCAGCTGCTAAATGAAACCAGGAATCTTCATGAAATATGGCATCTGTCATATTGGCGGTAACAAAGTCCATGATAAATGTTCTTGGAATCCAAAGTCTACACATAACTGGCATTTTCCATAAGTCATTACTGAAGTGTGGTTTGCTGCTCTGAGCTTCACACTGCAACTTCTAAAAAGCAATGTACTGACTTCCGAATCCGAGTCATGGAGATAAGTGTGGCTGGAGTTAACATCTCTGACCAGAAGTAGATGGAACACTGAGCATTAAGAAGTCAGGTTACTCACCAGTAGATGCCTGTCATTTCTGTTACCTGGTAGGCAAGGGTGCTGGAACTTGCTACTGTCAACACTTTCTGCTGGCTGCTGTCGCCATTTGGGTGACTGTAGGGTAAAGTGAATCACGTTACCTAGTTTTCGAAATGACAGTGGTACCAGCAGATATGCGCCTTAGACATGTTGCTGTCTGCTGTTATTTTCTATTATGTGCCTGTCTTGCCTCCGAGCATTGTTGATATCTCTCACTGCTAGCTGGCAATGTGATCTCGTAGCTTGTCCAGTTATCGAGTAACATCCAGTTGTTGACACTGTCATATCACTGCAGTTTGCTTAAGGTCTGTGCTGCTGCTTTTGAGTGTCACAGTTGGCATATGCCCAGCATCTATAGACCTTGTTGGCTACCGAGAGCAACAATGAAATATTCTGTGCATTGTAAAGTACCACAGCCGTTCTAACTGCCTCTGGCCACTCTACGTGCATGCACGTTACAGTGTTGAATCTAACAATTTGGGGTCATTGACTAAGCTTTGAAACTGCCAGGAAAATTATGAAGGCAATGCATCTCTACCTTTCCCACCATGTAGTGTTTGCTTGATATGTTGATGCACCAGCCAACATAACCATTCAAGGAGTAATTATTACTTATGAATGGTGGGCGGGCAGAATATTATATCTGCACTGATTGTTGCTGCTTTATTGTCAAGCAAACTAACAGCAGTAATAAATTTGGTGTCTTCATTTGCAAAAATGTGGTGCCGGAAAGTCAGATTGAGTATTGCATGAAATAATCATAAATCGTCAAAGTGCTTCAACAAATATTCATGCCGATCCATAGCACTCTGTAAGTAATAGGATACACCAATTCTGCCAAAGACGATACTGAATGACAATTGAACTCGCTATACAGGGTCACCACTTTGGCTGACTAAAACTTATTCCCTCCACTAAAAGATCCAATTGAAGTAATTAGGCTGTAAGTTTACTTTTTGTAGGCTTGAACAATGTAACAATGTAACCTGGAAGGTGTACACAATTAAGGGCAGAGCCACTTGTGACAGCACCCACGTGATTTACCAACTGATGTGCCTGCACTGTGAAGCGTTCTATGTGGGAATGATAGGCAACAAACTGTCCATCCACATGAACGGTTACAGACAGTGTTTGTTGGTAATGAGGGTCACCCTGTGACTAAGCATGCCTTGGTGCACGGCAGCACATCTTGGCACAGTGTTACACCGTCCGGGTTATATGGGTACTTCCCACTGACACCATCGTTTCAGAACTCCCGAGATGGGAACTTGCCCTTCAACAAATTCTCTCTTTCTGTTGCCCATCTAGTCTCAACCTTCGTTAGTTTTAAATTCCGCCCACCATTCTACAACATCTTTGCCTTCAATCTCTGGACAGAGCCTCTGCCTTTGCCTTGACTGTCCAACTTCTTTACATTTTGCATATGTCTGCTTTTGTGCGTGTGTGCGTGTGTGCGTGTGTGCGTGTGTGCGTGTGTGTGTGTGTGTTTTAGTGTGTTTGCTTGTTTACCTATCCTTCTTCCCCAAAGGTAAGTCTTTCCTCTCCTGGGATTGGAATGACTCCTCACTTGCTCCTTTAAACCCACATCCTTTCTGTTTCCCTCTCCTTCCCTGCTCTTTGCCTGAGAAGCAACTAATGGTTGCGAAAGTTTGCTTTTGTGTCTTTTTGAGTTTTATTTATGTTGCTGTCACATACCTGTGCTCCTTCGCCTGGTAAGTAAACTTCATCTACTTTAATTCGTTTTCCTTTTGGTTTTGAATGAAGTATGCAATTTGCTGATTCAAATGAGTACTTGGGGTGATGATGATGATGGGAGCATAGGAAAAGTACCTGTGTTGAAAGGGGGACGGGGAGAATACTGTTGATCTGTAGAGGCTTTGTTGGAGCCTACAGTGTATTTTGACTGGATTTATTCAGAAATGGTATTGCTATATGCACATGGAGATATATTTTGAGAGAGAAATGATGACAATGATGATGATGACAGCAACAGCAATGATAGCATCAACAACAACAAAATTCATAAATGTGTTTTCCTTTCCTTCCTTTCCGTACCGTTTTTTCATACTAAACCTTATACAATAATCACATTATTCAACATAAGTAATTCAGTTCTTTCTTTTTGGTTTGTTATGGCCTAGTAGAGTTTAATTACTGTACTTTTCTTCATTTCAACAGGTTATTTGAAGAAGCATCACGCATAGCATTTGAGCAGAAAGATGTACAAGGTCTTCTCTACATTCAGAATCATTGCCAGACATCTGACAGAACACTGTCTGACAAAATAAATGTACTGGTCTCACAGCTTGCAAACAAAAAATGAATGAATGATCAAAGCATTGCATATTAATGCTGTGGGAATATATTTTAGTTATTCTAGAATATTTGTTGATGATACAGTATATATGCATCAAGTGAGGAAAAATGAAATTGGAGGAACACTATTTGAGTGCAGTGAGAAATATAAGTGAATAGTTTTTGTAGTGCTGGAACTGGTTAACATAGTCCAGGTTTTACTTGCTGTGATAAGATCTGTTAGTAATAATAATAATTTGCTGTTCTCTTCTAAACAGCAAGGTGACACACTTCAATTTTTCTTTTTGTGAGTGAACGTGAATTGTGATACCCTAAAATGTTTGGAAAGTCCCTTGTTCCTATAGTTGGTAAGCAACATTTGTTACCAATGATTTTTTGTGAATAATTTATATATTTATTGTATATACACTATGTACACAATTTTTCAATTTTTATAAAAGGCGTAATATCAGACACCGTGTTTTTTCTGATTTGTAATGTATGTAGTTGTTATTATAAATTGTTTAAGATAAACACATTTCAGTTTCTCTTCTCTGCTATTCAGGGGTTTACCTTTTCAATATTTCAGCCCAGTGTGTTTTTATTTATTTATTTTTTTTTTCATTTTTTTACATAAGCAAAAATGTTATCACCAAACATTTGGCTTTCTTGTTTTGTTCCTGTTTGTGGAAAGCCATGAGCAAATATTGCTAAGAAAGAATGAGGGCATTTTCTGAATGATGTCTTCTGCAGTGTGTGTGTGAGCCATTTCAGATGTTGGAGATCTACATGTTGCTTGAAATTGATAATGATTTTTTATTTTTAGAGTTTGAATTTTGTTTTGATACTTCCAAAATAAATGAAGGTGCCTACTGTTCTGAGATGTGGTCTTTAGCATATTTTAATTATAGATTTACACTGGAGTCTGAGATCACTGAAGACTTGTACTTTCATGGTTACACTTCCTCTAGATTATGTTAATGTTTACACTGTGCTACAAATTTAATACTGAACGAGGTAATGCAATGATTGTCACTGGACTAAAACTTAATTGGCTGGTAGTTCAAAATCTTACCAGAGTGTTCAGATTTATGTACCTCATTAGTTAATTAAAATGAATGCTGTGGCTATGCTTTCGGAAAGCGTAGAATTATTTTCCAACAATTCTTTGTCTATTGTTATTAGAGAATTATCCAGAAACTAAGCTTGCAAAGAATGTAGTTTTAGCATGGAATGTCCATGGGGAAGGTTGGTATCACTGCAGTGTAGTGGGAAGCCAGTGGAACGAACGAGCATTCTCAACAACCAGTAGCTCATCGATCAGTGTTGTTGTGACTTTTAGAAATGAACATTTTCATTCAGGTTGCCACCAGGTGTGAACTGCACATTGTAATTTCACTAGTTAAATGTTAAAAGGCATGAATGCCACTAAAAATCATCTCGAAATTATTTCTCTTTCCAGAGAGGATGTAATGTCAATACAGCATGCAATGAAATGGGTATGGAATTTCGATTTTAGAAGTACAGAAATTCATGATGAAGATGTAAGAGTAGGCCATCTGATATGACTGATGCAGAAAACTGAAAACCTTCTTCCCTCTCATCGCTATTCAACAATTGACAACCTGCATTCAGTTTGTCCAAACATTTCAGGAACTGTTGTTCATAAAATTGTAACTGATTAACCAAATTATCACAAGTTATGTGCACAACAGTTACCCAAGATACTTATTGAAGCACACAAAATGAACAGAGTTGGTGCCACTCAGGAATTTCTTGACTGTTTTGAGATGGAAGGCAAGACTTTCCTCAACTCTATAATGACAGGAGATGAAACTTGGGCTTATCACCATACTCCAGACAGAAAATAGAAATTACTGCATTACTGCCATACTCATTCTCCTTCATCCAGGAAACCAAAACTCAGCAAACAGCAATGATGATGATGATGTCAGTGTTTTGAGACAGAAAAGGAGTTTTGTTTGTTGATTTTTTGAAACAGGTGAAACAATAAATGTGGCAAGATATTCTGAGACCATACAGAAACTTGTAGAGATATACAAAACAAATGTCATGATATGCTAAATGGGAGTCTGTTTCCTTCATGATAAAACATGTCCACACACTGCTTATGCAACACAAGAATGTTGACTTCATTTGGTTTGGATGTTTTAAGATGCCCCTCTCACATCTCTGATTTGCAACCAGTTAACTATCATCTGTTCACCAAACTGAAGGAACACTTTGGGCCACGGTGGAGTAGCCGAGTGGTCTCGCTGTGGAGCGCGCGGTTGCTCGCTGTGGAGGTTCGAGTCCTCCCTGGGGCATGGGTGTGTGTGTTTGTCCTTTGGTTAGTTTACCTAGGTTTAAGTAGTTTGTAAACTATGGACTGATGACCACGCAGTTTGGTCCAATAGATTTACAGACATTTGAAACATTTGATTTGAACACTTTGGAAAACACTTCCCAATAATAGCAGAGTAAAAACAAAATGAAGAACTTGTTCATTGAAGTAACTTCTCATTCAGTTTGTAAATAGCACTTTAGTTCACACTTCTAAAGAGCGTATGCATTGAATGGGGAACACTATAACACTGGCGTGTGTCATAGTTCTTCAGCTTCAGGTACTGGCAGCCGCTAGATGGCAGGCCAAACACCACAAGTGTTGCTGTCTCACAGCCAGCGGCATACATGCAGGTGGTGGTGGATTTTGGTTTGCCGCACACCATGATATATATAACACCTCTCTCAGGGAAATATGTTGACATGCCAAGCAGATCCAGGCGATGTCCATCAGTAGGGCCTCATTGGCAGAAGGTGCGTGCTCATTGAGGAGACTGCGAGCCGGTACCTGGTCATAGGGATGATATGCGGGTGTGGATGGAGATGGTGTCTCATCCGTCATGGGATGCAGCCTGCTATGATGGGAGAGCCTGGTACTGATGATGAACGCAGTATTGGAGATTAAGGGAGCAACGACTTGGTTGGGATGGCCAGCACTGGTCCAGCAGGGCAGGACTATTGGACTTGTGGTTGCGCAGCGGTGGCCCCTCCCATAGCAGAGACGACCACTGGTGAAGTGGAGCTGCCATCGCCATCAGAAGACATCACAGGGGCGCGAGACCTGAGGAAGCGCTGGGCACGGAACTGTCGGCATTGGATGTGCTGTCTTTAAGGAAGGTATAGAGCCCGGCAGTGGCAGAAGTGGTGCCTGTGGTGTGGGCCCCGCAGAAGCCCGGGGAAGTAATTGGTCCCAGTGCTGGTGTGTGCACGGAGCAATACGTTGGTCCTGGCAGTCTGTGACGATGCCCGGCAGTCAGTGTGTACTGCATCTGAAACACCATGCCCAGATGGCGGAGCCTGGGGAGTAGCGACACAAGGGCAGTGCAGCGGCAAGTCGCAGCATGAGCAGGTGGAGCAGCGTTCACTGTTAGCAGCCGTGGAGTAGTTCAGCAGGACTACAATCCCCGATTGGCGTAGAGTGGTAAGAAGATAAGACTCAAACCACAGCATCATCCACAGAAGAAGACACAACTTACTTGTGCATCTGTACCTTGAATGTGTGCACTAGCTGCTCCAGCTCACCATTAGACAGGGGGGTGGAAAGGTGGACAAAAATCCTGAAAAGCAGAGGAGGTAAACTGAGGGTGAACTGGTGATGTAACACATTATTATAGAAATTGAGATAAAGAAATCTTTGTCCTTTTCCATATATTTTTTGTTTAAAAAAAGACTAAATATTGATCTTGCCAAAAGCTGAGAAGCGATTGTTCTTTGTGTTGTAGCTCTCAGGGGCACTCTGGGATGCTCTCTGTAGTGCTGGGCATCTCTGTGAGGCTTAAGATCTTTGATTTGGCGCATGACCTTGGCTGGTGACTAGTTTTAAAGAGTTGCCAGCCGCTGATGGCGATGGTAGTATGCCACTTTGCCCAAAAATACCTGCAAGTCCTTGATGGATGCCAGATGCGGAAGAGAGGCAACAGCAGATACACGGTCTACAAGGGGGCGTACTCCTTGTCATGAAACTTCAAACACAAGGTATTGGAGTGACGGTTGAAAAAACATAGACTTGAAGAGATTTTGATGGAGCCCAGCAGACCTGAGAAATTGAAAGAGGGCCTGCACATTAAGAAGGTGCTCCTTGGACAACAAACCCAAAAGCCCAATGTTGAGATAGTTCATGCAACCCGGAACAGTGTGCAACATTTGTTCCAGGAAACGTTGAAAAAATATCCGGCGTGTTGGCCACGCCAAATGGCAAATGTTGGTACTGATAGAGGCCAAACAGTGTGTCAGCCACCAGTAAATGCCTGGATTCATCATCAAGGGGAAGTTGGAGATAAGCCTCTGTCATTCATAAGTGCGCGGCAGTGGGTAAGAGTCTATGACCGACTGCTTGTTAATCGTGACCTTAGAGTTGCCACAAATATGTAAGGCACCTGAGGGTTTCCGTACAGTGACAAGTGAGGTGGCCCATTCACTGGAAGTAACCAGGTGAAAAAACTGTACAAAAAAATTTTGGCCATGCTGTCAGCTTCATAGTAATGTGTGCTGTAAAGTCAATGCACAACCCAACTCAACAGAAAATAAAGGAGGAAATTCTTGACAGAGTGACTCCACGTCACTGAAAGACACAGAGTCTGAAACCGCATCAGAGATTGAAAATCCAAAGGCTGTGAAGGTGGCCAGGCTGCATATGTTCACTGTGGTCATATCGTCAACCACAAGGAAAGTGATCGGACGCACGACAGATTTGATTGTTCAAATGTGGGAATGCGTTGATGACTATAGTTGCACAAGGAGCACACCACTGGGAATAACTGGGGGGAGCCTAGCCATGGGTAGGTCTAATAGTTGAGCAGGGAGACTGATGTCAGTGTATTGACTTGCAAAGTCACAGTTTGTCAAAAATTGTTTCATAGGAGACGGTTGCCAGGTGTGAACCAAATTTACTTCCATGTGTACATCCACTGAAACGGGTTGAGAATGACATACTGAAGCCATGTGGCCCTTCTTGTGACACTTATTACAAGTTACCCAGTGTTTAGGGCAAGATGCCCTGTCATGATCAACAAAACAGAATTGCCAGAAAGGTAGAGATAGCTGAGTATTGGAACATTAATGTGATGCAGGCTGTTGACTAGGTTGTTGGTGGCGGCTATGCACACAGTAATTAGGATAGTCTTGCACTGCGGCAATGTCGGCTACGTCAGAAGCAGAAGAGCAAATGTTGTTGGCAGAAATAGTAGTGACATGCCACCATGCCTCAATTTGATCCCCCGCGGCATGGAAAATCTCGAATGATTGAGCGATATGAAGCGAATCAGTTAACTTATGATTGTCTAATTGCAAGACCCATTGTCACACTTCCCGGTCCGGAGCTAGGTTGAAAATTGCGTCTCGGACCATATTGTCAGTTTTAAGATGCCTGATGAGTAGCCTTGGTGTACATACGAGTACAGCTAAGGCGCAGGTGTAGCACGACAGCTTAGGCTTCTTACGTGCCGTATAGAACTCGACGCGGGTTGCAATAACATGAGTGCGGGGCCAATAATTGAAAGACAGCAAGCGCCACATATTGTCGAAAGAAAAGACTGTGGGTTCCTGCAAGGGAGCTAACTGACACAGGAACTGGTAGATATGCAGGGAAAGTTTGACAAAAATAAGGCTTTACGCAAATCTGGCTCGGACACACCAAAAGCTAGGAAGTATTGTCGCAATTGTTTTTTGTGTGAATCCCAGTCCTCATGATAGGGGTGGAAAAGGAACAGTACCTGAACGGTCAGAAGTAGCCAAAACACCGTGGGGTGCGTAGCTAAGGTTGTAACCACAGATTAAAGACTGTCCATACACCTCGCCTTTGCTTTCGTAATTTGCAACTAACTACCGAAGCAAGTCCACTAGGTTTCTGTCTGGTATGTATGGTATGTAGTGACAGCCTGAATTAAACAAGGAAAAATATATATCATCTGCCAGCTTAATCATAGGAATTTGATGACTTTAAAGTGTATTGTGGAAGGTAGTGTAAAACAGTAGCATCCGAGATGAATACACACTAAAAGAAACATTATCATTAACACTTACCACATGTCAACTCTTTGTGGCAAACATATCATACATATACAAACACTTTACAGGTGAGACATCAGATGTTGTGGAAAGTACAATATTTTGTCAGAGCCAATTAGAGATCTTCAGGTGAGAATCAACACACTGCTGAACTGTGCCAGGGCCTCATGTTTATATTAGTCTAAGGAGGAAATGCACAGGATGGAGGCACCAAATTAAGTGGTGAATGATGAATATTTTCTCATCAGTAATGGTAAGAACAGCCATGTAAACTCTCAGGAGATGAACCAAACATGACCAGTGTAGAGGTGCCAAATTTGAGGCCAAAAATAAGGAATCTTTTGACTCGTATCAGGAATGGATAGCATTGCCAGATGTAGGGTGCTGTTCCAAGAGCTTTTGAGCAAACTTGAGGCTGTGTCTTGTTGGACAACATGAATAGTCTGAAGAAAGTGCCATATGTCAGCAGTGTATCTTTGAAAATTGGAAGGTTATTGGAGAAACACAAAATTAAATGCATCTTGCATCTATCTGCCAGTGAAAGTATATTTTTATCCTTTTATGTGCAATATCAGCAGTACTGAGCAATGTAAGTAACGGCCAGACACTCTATCTCTTTTGAATGATTCTTTACTGCTGGCCAATGAACTTGATGCCTTCACACTGGATGCTTTTGGTTCATTGACCAACAGGTGATGGCTGTTCTTTGCACTATTGATGAGGAAATATACCCCATTGGCTACTGAATTTGGTGCCTAAACATCTGTGATTTCTCTCCTTCGACTAATATAAATGGGAGGCCCCAGGGACCACTCGGCAGTGTGCTCTTTTGCGCCTGAACATGTTGGTCAGTTGTGCCGACGAAACATTGTGAATTATAACATTATCTGATGTCTCAGCTGAGAACCTTTTCTATAAGAAGTCCGCCAGTAAAGTAGTCATATAAATGTTGGGTATTTCAGAACTATTGGCAACTCCTTGTGATACCTTGAAATGATAGGCAGAGTGTTTCAGTCACACTATTCCATCACTGGACGTGTTTAATGTTTACAATACCAGCAGAAGCCTGGTATGCTGAGTGTCTATCGTAATATGATGCATGGTGGGAATTCAATAATGATATTATGGCTCTTGATGCCCCACAATTCTCTTTGCCTGCTTATTGCTCTTGTTGGACCATTCAAGTTCCTGCAGATAGGAGGGCACATTTTTTAAAATGTGTTTGAGAATGTCATGCCTCAGGAACTAACCTAGAAATCAAATTACAAGAGTCATTATATTCCAAACGTTTGAGTTTAAACTACCATGTATTTCCACAATGAATTGTCATTCTGCAGTGAAGGATGCATTTATTTGAAACTTTCTGTCAGCATAAGTGTCTGTGCAGGGTGGGATTTGAAAATAGAACCTTTAGCTTTTGGAGGCAAGTGGATTGAACAATCGGAGCATGGCACACAGTCTGCGCTACAAGCCTTACCTTGACCACTACATTATTTCCTATTTCCATTCACTCTAAAAACAATCCCCAAGGCTGCAGTTAAGCCTTGTCTCCTTGTCTCCAGAGGAAGAGGTACTAATAGAAGAAATGGGTTGGGCCATTAGGATCCTCCCCTCAACCACCAGATTTCTGAATTTTTCAGATAAGCATTATCCTTTCAACATCTACATAGATACTCTGCAAATCACATTTAACCCTCAACTACTATCTGCGGTCTCTCAGAACGCTACGACTTTTTGACTCGAGATATTTCACACACCCCTGCCAAGCTAAAAGGACTCTTCCGTGTACCTTCCTGGTGGCCGACAAGGTCCACGTGCCAGCATTCTTGCAGTGTTGCTGCTCTTTGTTTCATATTTGTGCCGTGCGCGGCCTCACTAACTGAGCATAGTGTTTGCGTGCCGCTGGCGCAGGCTCTGCCTCGTAGTGCCCGGTCAGTCGGCTTCGTGAGCACGGCCTGCTAAGCGACAACGCTGTGGCCTCTCTCTCGCTTTTGTTGTTCCGTGTCATGTTTCTCCATGGCAGGAAAAGCTGAACTTTATATGCAACAAATTTTACGTGAAGCAGATGTGGATGATCAAGAACATTTCGTTGAATCCTCCGATGATTTTAACGACAGCGATAATGACCCTGATTTTTTGGTATTTAGTGAACATGACACTAATTCAGAGCAGGAACCTGAAGGTGATGAAGATGTGACACCTGATGATGACAATGCAGCTTACTTCTTCGGTAATAACAGATGTTTTCGATGACGAAAAAAGCAGCCAGCAGCCAATGTAAGAACAAGGCAACATAACATCGTTTTACACCATCCTGGACTGCGACTGATGGCTCAAAGTCTTAGAGAAAACCCTTCTGCTTTGGAGGTATGGAATATTTTCTTTACACACGATATTCTAGACGAAATCGTTCTATGGGCAAAACTGAAAATATCGCAGCTTGGAGCACAGTATGCGAATGATCGCTTGTCCTATCTACAAGATGTTGACGTCATTGAATTGAAGGCACTAATTGGCCTGTTAGTGTATTCAGTGGTTTTCAAATCTGGGCACAAATCGGTTTACAGCCTGTTTGCAACCTATGGAACAGGCAGAGATATTTTCAGATGCACTGTTAGTAAGGAAAGATTTCTGTTTTTTCTGTATTCATTACGATTTGACAATCCAGATGATCGGGAGAAAAGAAAGGAAATATACAAGGCAGCAGCAGTTTCACAAATCTTTCTGCGTATAATCGAAAACTGTCAACTTTGCTATTCTGTAGGTACAACAGTATGTTTTGATGAAATGTTTGTACCTTTCTGTGGAAGGTGTGGGTTTAGAATGTATATGCCAAACAAACCGGCAAGATATGGCGTGAAAATTCAGTGTTTGACTGACGTTAGTACAAGTTACTTGTATAACGCATACATTTATTCTGGAAAAGGTAGCGATGGTCACACCCTTTCAAACCATGAGAAAAGTCACAGTGTCCCCACACAGACTGTTCTTCGTCTGGTGAAACCTATTGTAAACACTGGAAGAAATGTTACAGGTGACAACTGGTACTCATCTATAGAACTAGTCAATGGACTTCCAAAAAAAGGTCTGACATACATTGGTACACTGAAAAGAAATAAAAAGGAGATTCCACCGCAATTCCTGCCCAATAGGAGTGAAGTGAAGACATCTGTTCATGGTTTTACAGAACACATGGCTCTGGTTTCCTTTGTGCCCAAAATGGCCAAAGCTGTGATACTGGTCTCTTCTCTGCATCATTCAGAAAATAATGATCCTGTATAAGGAAAACCCGAGATCATCCAGTTTTATAATACAACAAAAGGAGGTGTGGACGGCCTCGGCAAAAGATGTGCAGGTTATTCTTCAAGTTGGCGGACAAGAAGATGGTCTTTTGTAATTTTCTATGTTGTGGATGTTGTGTCTGGTGTAAATTATTATGTGGTACATCAAGTGTATCCAAAGGCAGAAGTCATGACAAGAATGAGCTTCATGAAGACCCTAGCAAGAGATCTAGTTGAGCCTCATATGAAGCGTAGACTTTCTATTGGACACTTGCCACGAGAGGTAAGTGGCACCATTAGAAGAATACTGAATAGACAAGATGAGTCTCATACACCAAAACAGTTTGAAAATTGAAGATTGTGTGCCGTTTTCCCTCTCATCTGAAGAGGAAAACACGATATCCGTGTCAACAGTATGGTGTTCCAATTTGTTTGGGGTGTTCTAGAAAGGTCTGCATGAAGTGTATGCGGGGTCAAAGCAACTAAAAGAGTATTTAGTGGCACACAGAAGGATATCTTTAGTTTGTACTTCTTGTTTTATAAGGAAAATGTGACAACCTTTCTGGGAGAATCGTAAATGGAAAGGAGATTTCACATACAATTTACTATAATTCAAATGGGATATTTGTATGTAATCATGCTGTGAATTTGTAATATAATCTTTATAATGATAATCTGTAGGTGTGTAGAGAAATAATTACTTGCTGCTCTTTTTGTAGCACAAAAAATAAAAATGTGCTGCAAATTGCGCTGTGTCTTAACCTCCGCTAAATTTGAATTCCCGCCCACCATCTTTAACATCTTTGCCACGGTTCTCTGAACAGAGCATCTGCCTCAAGTGGTATCTCTGTCTAACTTCTTAACTTCTTTGCTTTCTACAGTATGTCTGCCTAGGTGTACTTGCGTCTGTGTAAATGTGTGGGTGTGTGTGTATTTGTTTACCCTCATTTTTCTCCCTCAAGGTAAAT